>OX453302.1:3327998-13327998 GCA_949710035.1 Crambus lathoniellus | reverse complement strand
GGAAAAGAAAAGCTAGAAAAAAAGTCTTTTTGTTCTTCTTTTGAACAGTCTTCTTTTGAAAGAACGAATTTTCTAATGCTGTTGATTTTACTGAAAAATAGTCTGTATTTTTTTTGTTGTTTAAAATATTAATTATTTTCATTGTTTTAAACATATTTTAATTAAAAGTATGTAATAAATATGCATAATACTAGCTTTCCGCCCGCGGCTTCGCCCGCGTGGACTACACGACGTTATCCCTCGGGAATGTGATGTTTTCCGGGATAAAAAGTAGCCTATGTTCCTCTCCAGGCTACAAAGTTTCTATTTCCCAACTTTCAGCCAAATCCGTTCAGCCGTTTTGGCGTAACAAACATACAAACATCTAAACTTTCACATTTATAATATTACTAGCTTTCCGCTCGCGGCTTCGCCCGCGTGAACTACACGACCTTTTCCCGCGGGAGTGGGATATTTTTCCGGGATAAAAAGTAGCCTGTGTTCCTCTCCAGACTATAAAGTATCTATGTCCCAAATTTCAGCCGAATCCGTTCAGCCGTTTTGGCGTGATTGAGTAACAAACATCCAAACATCTAAACATCCAAACATCCAAACTTTCACATTTATAATTTTAGTAGGATAGTAGGATGTATTTTATCCACATACAATTGTGACGGGTGGGACGACCCGTCACAAAATGCTGTCCCACCCGTCACAACTTAAAATATAAGTATTCTATAAATTCTGATTACAATAATAATATAACTAAAGTTATAAATTGTATTGAAGGCATTCTAGAAGCAACATATACAAAAAATCCTCTTAAAAAATGTTTCTAGTTTGTCTTGATTTTATTGGTAAAGCCCATGGTAAAGCTCTCTACTTAGATAGGTGGGTGACTTTGCTGTCCCACCGTCACTTTTGGAAAATGGAAATTTTTGGCATAAAATAATTGATATATTTTTTTCAATTTGGGAAGTTTTATAAACTATTTGGTTACATATGTGGTCAGTTTTTATAGTCATTTTGTTAATAATAAACGATAAATTACTACTTTTAGGAGCAAAAATGAGTCCCATTGTCCCACCCGTAACTTTGGAATGCCCCTTTAGTGAATTTCTATTCAGTTTCATAGCATAACATTGCTCAATAAAGAAATCTAAACTGAGTAAGTAGGTACCTAGGTAAGTATATTTTTTTATTGAATTTGTAATAGGTACTTAAAGTAACGTGTTGTTTTCCGTGAATGTCTTCAATTTTTATGAGAAATTGACAATATAGATAAGATTCATAGATAAGATGTACCTATGTATTGAATTCTTATGTATAGAACAATATTTCCGGAAACTAGTCACGTAAACATAAAACGCTAAAAACGCCTAATCAATCAATATAAGGAGAAACTAAAATCCATACAGAACATAGAATGTTCTGTAAAAATCAACTTTACGTAGTATAATAAGCATACTCCATTCTTTAAATGTAGAAAATCGACTTACCAAAATGGTTTTCTACATCAAATTTCTACAAAAAAATCAACCATCGATACTCCAAACACTAAGTTCTTAGAACGCGCACACGCATGCGATCGGGCGCCGCGCCTCGACTGACGATTGAGACGGTCGGTTGATTGTGCACAATATTGATAGTATAAAAATAATTAGGGCTACCACTTATTAAAAATACCTTAATTAAAATGGCAATGAAATTCATTCGAAATCGAGACTTCCAACGCGGCCGTTGACCTGTGCTGGGGTGGTATAATCGGCGGTCTTTGGAGTACCTAGTGAAAGTCGGAGTAACTACTTCTGCCATTTCTGTCCTACTGCAAAAAACAATTCGAATAATCGCCAGCCTGAGAGTGTGAAGAACTAGATTTATTACAGGAATAGGTATCTGGTTTTTTAGGAGAATAAATTATGTATTTATCGACTCAATCGTAAAATTAAAATACATACTTAACATAATTACTATAGGTTGTAAATAAATAAATTGATTGATTGATTGATATTGATTGTTTATACAACAAACCAACTTATTAACGCATAAGGCAAAGCTAGTAGAATAAAAGAAAACAGTTATAGGTAAGTATGTGCCATAAAAATTTAAATAAAGGTAATTCACATTCTTGTAGCACAAAATCAAATGGACTTGTAAAAAATATTGATATCTCAGCACACATAATTATCCATACTAATATTTTAAAGAGAAAAGATTTGTATTTTTGTTTTTTGTTTGTAGCGAATAAGCTCAAAAACGACTGGACCAATTTTAAAAATCCTTTCACCATTAGAGAGATTCTTTCGGCAGTGACATATTTTACAGGTTAAGTATATAAAAACCTATTTTTAACCGACTTCAAAAATTGAAAAGGAGGAGGTTATCTATTAGTCGCGTATATTTTTTTTATAACAAAAAGATTGAAATTTACTAACTTCCTGCTGTAATTATTTAGTTTATTTAGGTGTGATGTAAATGTGAATGACCTGTGCCAAGTGCCGTGTTTTAGAATACAAATGATTCATATAAAATGTTAGACAGCCCTGACAGCTATCAATATTACTTTACAACTTCAAACATCTGAATGCTTCAGTTACATCATAAGACTACAATTGACTGGGTAGCACACTTTATTTTCTGGTTAGAGTCAAAGAGTTATCAGAGCATAAAGTAAAAATTATAGTTGCCAACTATTTCACCATTTTGGCACTAGATTTAAGGCCTTTAGAACATTTTTTTGACACAAAAATATTAAAATTAGCCCCCGAAATTAAGATTAAGCTTTACAAAAATCTTGAAGTACCAATTTAAGTAAGTTTTAATAACAAACCAGAGTAAGAAATAATTAACCATGGTTTTGTAAGCAAATAGCGAGTCGGTTAATAGCTTCAATTGAAGGCTATTCAATTTTATAGCTTGATAATGTACAGCATTGGTAAATCATTTTATTTAACTAACTACAATCATTAAACAAGACATTTAAACTGCGTATTTTAGTCATGTCCATGGCCTGTTTAATTTCAATATTTTGTAAAGTTTTGTTGTAGGTATAATATTACTTTTACTTATAATATTGAAACTAATTATGAGAACACAAGAAGCAACACAAGAATACAAGGTTCAGAATATCCAACTTTTAATGATCACCATTTAACAAACAATAGTTTGACATAAAGATTGATAGAGAAATTTTTGCAGAAGATATGTGAAGAATATAAACACCGCAGTTAAATAATGTACTTAATTAAGTACTTGAAATTTAAATAATTTGTATGCATTCACAATGTACTTATTAATTCTAATAACATATTCATGAACATAATTTTTGATAATGGAATAATCTAAGAAATACTGGTAAAACTTCGATCAACAATAACACCTAGTTGTTGATCGAAGACTGGGAAAGAAATAAAGTTTAACCTAAAAGACTATGATGCATCATCACTATTTTCATTTAAGTATAATACCAAAAAAAACTGTTGCCCCCTGACTATAGCAAAGCATCAGAAATAAATAAGGCAAAATAAATGGAAACCTTTCTTCAAAATTTATAGCAACAATTTTCTGTAAAACAAAACTGGTGTTTGAAAGATTTTGGTCAGTGTTGGTTGTCTAATTTTGTTCCTAATTTAGAACTAAAAAATAACTAAATTAAACACGATTCGTGGTAGAGAAATAATAATTTCTTACTCTGAAGGTATCTACTTAAATCAATACTTTCCTGTAAGTTTAACAAGAAGCAATTTTTTCAACATTGCCCTAATACTTGATGGTTGATTTAACAGAATGATATATTTAGGAAATAAATCATCCATTTTCGTTATTAACTCTTATAATATAATGTGTAGGTAAGTGTTACGTGTAGTATTACGATCGACAAGCTTACCTTTGCTCACGTTTTTCTTCGACACTATAAAATCAATTGAAACAGATTTATTCCTTTTTACATTTTCACTTGGTCCAGGAAATATTCAAAACTAAATCTATTTAATAAATTAGATGTGCTTTTGCACACAAACAAAACAGTAAAATAAGCACAACTTCTGCCTGCTTTTGCTTACCGCAGTTTGACTTTGATATATATGTCAACGTGACAGTTAATTAACGTCAAATCGCTTGACGTTGACAGCAGTTCTGAGCAATGGTCGCCTGCTGTGCAGCCTTATAACTTATAGCAAAAATCAATGATATCAGTGGCATAAAAATCACGTTTTCTAGAAAATGTACTGTATTTACATAGGTACAAGTTTCAACTAATAAATAACAAAAACCTTAGCAGAGCGTTACTCGTAAATTGAATAAGTGCTTGGAAAATATAATTCTTGAACTAAATAGCATTTTAGCTGCTTCCATGGAAAATACCCAGGCAATAAATTATGTGAAAGGGGTTTGAACCTCTGCCTTCGTTACCCACCTTACTACGACCTTACTACTGGTAGTAAGGGGGGCAACTTTTATTATCCGCCTTACTACTAACTGCTGTAATGGGCGATTTTCTGAAAGCTCAGTCACTAGATGGCGCTATCCCACCTATGCAGTTAGAAGGAACGGAACGTTATAAATTTTACTTTGACGCGACTTTTTTACGTAAAACGGAACGTCAGACAGATGTTATTTATTTACCTAAATCTTTAAATTTACCTATTTCGTTTCTGTTCCTCGCAGTAGTACTTATTTAATATATTATTAGTTTCCTTTGAGTTTTTAAAAAGTAATTAATTTAAATATGTTTCATACCAAAATATACCATAGACATGTACATACTTATTCAACGCCATCTAGTGAAGCAATTGGAAGCTTTTTTTTTAAATGGCCTCTCAGAAAATCGCTCATAGTAACACAACACGGGAGATTTTTACTGATATGATAACTTATATATAAGTAGGTACCTACATTAACCGTGTTTTACTTGTGGGTCCACGAATAAGTTCTCTTGGAAATTCTATAGAGAACTTTGAAATCTCTTTCTCGACAGTAAGAATACCTACTTATTATATTAAAATATTATTAGCTGAAAGTACCAGGGTTGCATAGCTAACCAGGAGTTAAGTATTTTATATGTTTTGAGTTTTTATAGGCAGCAGCATTTTAAGTAGGTATACTCGTAATAACTCTGCCGGCCTGCCGGTACGGCATGCCGTCTTGCTTACACCTTAGTGGGGTAAGCAAGACGACTTGCCGTACCATATCATATCGCGCGATAAAAGCCGCTCATGCTAGGCCGGCTGGTTGCTTAGGCTGCCCTGCCGGCCTAGCATGAGCGGCTTATAACGCGCGATATGATATGGTACAGCAAGTTGTCTTGCTTACTCCACTAAGGTGTAAGCAAGACGGCATGCCGTATCATATCATATCGCGCGTTATAAGCCGCTCATGCTAGGCCGGCTGGTACTTTTTGTTTAATGTTTTTTAGTAGGTACCTACCTACTTCATTCGACTCAGTAGGGATAAGTGAAAGAAAAATCTTTCTCCGTAGTCCTACTGGTAGAACCACGGCCATAGGTACCTAAGAAAAAATGCCTGGAATTTCCAAGGGAACTTATTCGAGGACCCACAAGTAAAACAAAGTTCATAAATTATGGGACTGAATGTTATTTAAATCTACTGATAGGTACCTACTTACTTATTTCATTATTTAATAGTGACATTAAAATATATACTTACTTAAGTAATCATTAAAACAAAAGTGAAAAAAGAGTTAAAGTTTATTAACAAGCAATTAGGTAGGTACCTACCTACTACTTATTGAGCTGAACTTTTTCTAAAACGAAATATAAATGGCGGGAGTGTGGCGCTACCTACCTCTTACGTGTGAGTGACGTTAGACGTTATAAGCGCTGTCCTTTTCTATTAAGAAAGTTTGATGCTCTCTATGTAAATTATTTGAAAATAAATATCTAGTACTAGGTACTTAGGTATTTATTTTCAAATATTTTACACAGTTTACACATACAGTACCTGTGATGTGTTGCTGATATTTCTAGAAACATTTTCAATCTTACCTAAGTAAGTATAAAAAAAATCAGTCCGTTCCCTTATTAAGGCGCTACTCGGAAAAAGTATGAACTCTTTGATATAAAACTATAGGATGGTTAGAGTTGTTATAAATCTGGTAATAAGATATAGGTATATTTCTTCATACCTTTATCTAGAATCGTATAGTTTCAGAAACACGATTTTATGATTTTGGCTCGACACTTTTAATTTTCGAAAATACCTTTAAAAAATAAGAAATATCAAGATTATTCTTAAATGGGGATACATATACTATTGAAAATTTGTTTAATTAGTGGACACCAATAATATTTAGAATCGTATAGAAGCATTTTTTTAAAAATCGCTATAGTTTTTGAATACGAAGTGATTTTGTGTTTTTTTGCGTAATCGGCAAAATCGGTCTTCTCATTGCTATCTCGCTTTAGCATAATTTTTCCGAGTATCGCCTTAATTATTATTAGGGATATTACTTAGATCACAATCAATTTAATTTTTAGAAAACTGTAATCTCCTAATTAAATTTAAAGCTTTTTAAAACGTGCATTTAAAAATTTGCCCATTTTTTTAGCAGGGTCAAAGGTAAGTGTGGACAAAATGCAAAACAAAAGGTGGCTCACTCAATCCAGCAGTGGCGGATTTACACATTTGCCGCCTTTAAGCTACGTATAACTCCTCTCCTTTTTGGTTTTTTTTCCGTGCCAAATTGATTCTTATGGCCTAAAGATCAATCGTTCCGATTTTCATGCCTTTAACACCATTTGCAGCATTTTACTGAATTTCGGGGTGTATACCGCTAGGACTAATAGGAAGTATAAATTTACTACTTACCTCGTACATTTCTGTTAACGCTTTTCTTTTGTTTGCCTAGAGGTACTTTTCTTTTGATTTCAGAGTTGATTTGGCTGCTGTTAGATAAGTAGAACAAAGGCCTATCTGAGGTAGGCCAGCTAAGCCGGCCGGCTGCAGCGGACTTGGCATGCCCCGTTATCTATTATAGCAAAACAACTGTGTAGGTTAGGTACTGTTGCAGTTGAATTAAAGCATTTAAGTAGGTATACGATTTGTAAGTATCTCGCTTCTATTGATTGCTTAAAAATACTTTACTTTGATAAGTAGAACAAAGGGCTATCTGAGTTAGGCAGTTAGCAGCTAAGTCGGTCGGTCGCAGCGGGCTTAGCACGCACAGTCAGTCACCGGGTAGACATAAAAATCGCGTTAGCTCGCAAAAAAAAATCGCCAGGGGTTGATATTTTGGGATGTTGTTAGGATATATATACCAATAGGGTAAAAACAAATTTGTAACCTCGAAAGACCTGTGCTAACTTCGTAACAGTCGTCTTTTTTCAGTTTTTGGCTTACAACTTCTAAAATATGCATTTTACAGCAAAGTGATTTATGACAATTTGAAAGAAAATTAAATTAGCGACAGTTTGAGCGCAACAACAGCTCTGTGTGTTAAACAGATCTCGACACTTCAAAAATGGTCTACGTTTTACAAAAAGTCAGCTGGTGTCAGGCCTAGTGACACCAGTGGCCTCAAATAAAGAACCAGCGCCGCAAACTCTGCTCAAACTCTTGTCATGCAGGTCATATAATCCATTTTTATATACCTACTTACCTATATTTTTTATATTAGCATGTTATAACATCATTTAGCCTCTTATTATCCACTAACGCTGCGCTCGCGACTTCGTCTGCGTGGACCCCTTTTTACCCTCTTAGGGGGGGAATTTCCAAAAATTCTCTCTTAGTGCTCCCCTATAGGTACTCCCCAAGGAACATACGTGCCTGTCAGTCAGTCAATAATGCAAGAGATTTTTAAATTTAGATAGATTGCTTGGAAAAAAATCGGCCAAGTGCGAGTTGGACTCGCCCATGAAGGGTTCCGTACCGATTGCCTATACCTAGCCAAAATACCACTATCATTTTTCGTCAGCAAAAAATAACTTTGTTTTCTATAGGGTTTGTATGAATGACAAACTTACATTTGCGGTTTTTGAAAATGTATTATATCTCAAAAACTGCTTTCTATATCTTTTTCAAACCAATTTTCGTTAAAAGTTTTTATTAAGATGTACAACATATATTTTGTCTAGATTTTTCACTCTCTAATTTTAAAAGTTAGAGGGGAGGGGGGGGGGCACACATTTTACCACTTTGGAAAAAATTATAAAAGAAACCTAAATATCATTTTTAAATACCTATCTAAAGACACCCCACACTAATATGTTTTATGAAAATATTTTTTTCAGTTTCAGTTCCATGTATGGGGAGCCCCCTTAATATTTTTTTTTTTTTTTTTTCTATAAAACCCCTAAAGCGATTTACAGAATATATCTACCTACCAAGTTTCAAGTCTGTACTCGTAATAGTTTTGGAATAAAGTGGCTGTGACATACGGACGGACGGACGGACGGACGGACAGACAGACAGACAGACAGACAGACAGACAGACATGACGAATCTATAAGGGTTCCGTTTTTTGTCATTTGGCTACGGAACCTTAAAAATGGCCATATTGGAAGTGTTAATCTTCAGATTTCTTTAACACACAGAGCTGTTGTTGCGCTCAAATTGTTGCTTATTTTATCTTCTTTCGAAGTGTCATAGATGAATTTGCTGTTAAAACGTTAACCGCCAAAGCGAAAATACGAGTTTTACATTTTTTTTGCTGCACTGTGATGCAATATCTCAAAATCTCGTCTTACCTATGTCTTACTTTGGTTTCGATCTAAAACCTAGTTTCAGAGATATTCCTGCAAAACGTGTTGAGGTCACCGGCGACCGTAGTGGCGCTGTAATGTAAAAATAGACGATTTCGTTATTATGGCGCCACGAGGTCACGTACTCCGGGCACCACCACCATACTTTTCTTGAAACAAAAAGTAGCATATTATGTTATTATAAGCCTATTTTCTACATGTAGGTATGCCAAGTTCGACCCCAATCAACGCAGTAGTATCAGCATTTAGTGGTAACAAACATTCAATTCATCACATACAAACTTTTCTCTATAAAAGATGGCTTTAGACTAACAAATCTTCTAGTTAGGCGAGACCTACTTGAGCGAAATGTTCTACAGCGCCATCCCGGTCACCCCGTTCCGCCAAATTCATAGTAAACGCGATCTATAGCGCACAATTTCACTTTGAAAACTGGTCTTCTCTGAGGTCACCAGTGACCAACGTGGCGCCTAGATTAAGGCAGGGTGAGGTCACCGGTGGCCTACATGGCGTTTTAAGTGTTAAATGCATATTTTAGAAGTTATAAGCCAAAAACTGAAAAACGTCCGAAAATTCCGTGGTTTTTCGAGCACCACGTAGTTAGCACAGATCTTTCGAGGTTGCAAATTTGGTTTTACACTATTGGTATCTGTTCTATCCTAACAACCTCCGAAAATATTAACCCCTATAATTTTTTGCGACCTAGAATGTTTTAGATAACTGGCCTATATTATCTATCGACAAAACAACTGAAGGTTGCAGTTGATTTAGAGCAGCAGAAGCTAGGTCACATATATTTTAAAAAAATTCTATTGTTTTCGTAGATATGATACTTCTAGCAAAAGAGTTATGTCGGTTACTGGTAGGCACTTACTTAGTATCTGAGGTAGGCTTAGCAACTAAGCCGGGGCCGGCTGCAGCGGACTTGGCATGCTCGTTATCTATCAGCAAAACGAGTGTGTAGGTTACTGTTGCAGTTTAATTAAAGCATTTATACGATTTGTAAGTATCTCGCTTCAATTGATTGCTTAGATACTTTACTTTTAATCTAATAGTCGAGGGTTATTTGTAGATAAGTAGAACAAAGGGATATCTGAGATAGGCAGTTAGCAGCTATGCCGGCCGGTCGCAGCACTCGCAGCGGGCTCGGTACGCGTGTTATCTATCAGCAAAACAACTGAAGGTTACTGTTCAGTTGCATTAGAACATTTTTTTTTAATTCTATTGTTTTCTTAGATATGAAGTTATGTCGGTCACTGGTAGGTACTTACATAAGTTGAACAAAGGCCTAGGTATCTGTGGTAGGCTTAGCAGCTAAGCCGGGGCCGGCTGCAGCGGACTTGGCATATGCTCGTTATGTATCAGCAAAACGACTGTGAAGGTTACTGTTGCAGTTTAATTAAAGCATTTATACGATTTGTAAGTATCTCGCTTCAATTGATTGCTTAGATACTTTACTTTTAATCTAATAGTCGAGGGTTATTTGTAGATAAGTAGAACAAAGGGATATCTGAGGTAGGCAGTTAGCAGCTCAGCCGGCCGGTCGCAGCACTCGCAGCGGGCTAGGCAAGTTGGCACGCATGTTATCTATCAGCAAAACAACCGAAGGAAGGTTACTGTTCAGTTGCATTTGATTTAAAGCAGCAGAAGCTAGAACATTTTTTTTAAATTCTATTGTTTTCTTAGATATGAAGTTATGTCGGTCACTGGTAGGTACTTACATAAGTTGAACAAAGGCCTATCTGAGGTAGGCTTAGCAGCTAAGGCTTCTATCACACTGCCTCCGGTTTCCGCACTGCCGGACGGAAATTCAGCGTGATTTGTCATACACTGCGGGCTTTGTATGCACATCAAAATTCTACAGCCTTAGTTAAGAAGCGCACTACTTACTACAAACAGGTGCAGTGTGCGGTGCAGTGTGGGAACCACCTAAGCCGGGGCCGGCTGCAGCGGACTTGGTACGCCCGTTATCTATCAGCAAAACAATGGAGGTTGAATTAACGCACCTACTTATAAGCTTTATTTGCACGATTATCCAATTCATACGTATGTAGAGTTTAGATTCATGTTAAAGGTAATAATTAGGTAGCAGATGAAGGTTAATTGGCAACATTAGCGTAGGTATTGAATGAAACATAATCTCAATGAGATGTTATTCCCTGGCATGAAAATCGCAACATGATCACGATCCACTGATCGTAGGATTAGGTATCATCGTTTGGAGAATCATGTACGAGACAAACCATTGAAAATGAAGTGAACCTTTTAGAAAAAAAATTACCCGTCTCACAAGAAGCGCCGATGGTAGGTACTCAAACCCACGACCTTTTACTGTTACGGCGAATGCTCTACCCACCGAGCACTGAGAACGCAGAGACAAACTAGGTAGGTACTTTATTTTTATTGTTAGACACAAAAATTTCCTATCTCGTCTATTTTGATGAAATGTTTTATTATTGCGTCAATGAAATTTTGACACAATGTTTTCTTACGTCATCATTATTATGTAGGTAAGTAGGTATTACATTATGCAATTCAGTAAATTCACTAATACATTAACAAGTAATTAATAATCCTTTTCCAATAAAACCCTTAGGTCTGAGACCTCGGTAGCGAGGTTTAATAGTAATACCTTAAGAAGATTTCGTAGTCTTACTATAAGATAGCAAAAGATGTTTATAAAGATATCTTCTAAGAAATGGGTCCTTTACGAAGGTACCTAAGTAAACATTGCCTTTGAACGTTTCGCTTTCACTGAAGGATCAAAGGGATTTTTAAGTGAAAATATTATTATAGTTTTTACGTTCATATTGGCCAGTGATATAGATTTATTTCCGCCAAAGGATATAAATATCCCTAATTTCCTAATCCAATTTCAATATAGTTTTACACTTGTGCATATTTTTCTACCCTATACTAAAAATAAAAATAAAAATTATTCTTTAAATTCAGTTCAATTTGATTAAAATCTACTTGAATTCATTAAATATATGTAAATATAATCTCCCTCGTCCATTTAGCACCAGAATTTTCTGGTTATTTAGCCAAATTTGCCGACTATTTCAGTGACACTGCGCCGGTATCTGCCGGTAACTTGCGGGCCTTATCAGCGCTTAGAATAACGGGACTACAGCTGATATTACTCGTTTGGAGCCTGCGCCTGAGTGTCGCCGCGGTGAGGAGTGTGAGATACGTATAATTTTCTATAATTAAAGTAGATTTTTTGTCTTCTAAATAACGCTTGCTTTGTAATTAGGTTACATTAAATTTAAAGTTCAAAGTTCATACTAAATTTAGTAACAACAAAACTTCTTAGTATAGTAAATATATATTATTGCTTATTAACTTTTTCATTTGCATTTAAAAATGACACCGCCTGTTGAAAATCAAACATTAAGGGATTTAATAACTAAACGTAGTTCAGTTAAAGGTCAAATTACCAGATTTAAAAACTATTTGGACAAAATTACAAAGCAAGCTACTCTGACGACTATCGAAGTTGCTGAGGTGTCTTTAAAGCTCAGCAGATTCGAAAGCCAGTCGGTTAAATATGATGAGCTGCAGACTCAGATTGAGTTAATTAATAGTGACAGCTTGGAGTCAGAGTTTGATGAGCGCGACCGCATTGAACAAGATTTTATTGTGTGCATTGCTATGCTGTTAGACCAACAAAATGAAATTAAGGCCAATGAACACGACAAAAAAAGGCGTGAGTCCTTATTTCACGAAGCTCAGTGCAGTCTCGATCATAGTGATTCTGGTGTTCGTTTACCACAAATACAGATTGCGAAATTTGACGGATCATTCTTTCGCTGGTTAGAATTTCGCGACACTTTCACTAATTTAATTCATAATAACGAACGGATTTCTAAAATACAAAAATTTCATTACCTTTTATCATACTTGGAGGGTGATGCCGCTCGAGTGATTTCCAATATCGAGGTATCATCCGCGAATTATAATAACGCTTGGCAGCTTCTATATGACCGTTTTAACAACAAACGATTGCTTATTAATCACCACCTTAAATCTATTTTTAACTTACAACCATTGCAACGCGAAACTGAAGGTTCTTTGCGCTTTTTAGTGGACCATATCACCAAAAACTTACGCGCCCTAGCTAACCTAGGTCAACCCACTGAACACTGGGACACACTTATAATTTTTTTGGTTTGTTCTAAGTTAGACAGTCAAACACTTGTTAAGTGGGAAGAACAAAGGAATCAAATTGGCGATTTCCCTAGTTTAGAACAATTTAAAACATTTTTAATAGATAGGGCACACATTGTCGAGTCCACTAGTAGTAACAAAAACATCAATTCTAACTTTAAAAATAATAATCATAATGTAAAGTCTTCTCAGCATTCGCAATCCAGTTATAATAAGCAACAATTTCAAACAAAATCATATGCCACAATGCAACAAAATAACAATAATTATTCGAAATTTCAGTGCATTATTTGCGATAAAAACCACAAAATTTTCGATTGCCCTAGTTTTAAATCTAAGTCTATAGATGAAAAACTATCGGATGTTTCTAAATACAAACTTTGTTCAAACTGCTTACGTCAAGGTCACTCGGCTAACGATTGCCGCATGGGCAAAGAATATATACACTTACGCGAAAAGAAACGACACTTAAGCATGTGTGCACGTCAAATCGCTTGCGGCTATGTGTGGGTGTCTGGATGTGAGCGGGGGCCGCGAGAGGCGCGCGGGGCGGGGAACGGGCAGTCGCTGAATGCCTTGGCCGAGGGCTGCCAAATGTACTATTACGATAGACCAAAGTTTCAATTTGGTCGGTCCCATGTAAAATTTTCAGTAGACAGTTAGGATTTTTTTTCAGAATCCCGAAAATACACATTGTTGTCGACTAGTAGTTCCTACTTAACGGGTCAATATCTTCGCGAACCATAACCAATTTCCATGGTTCTTCTTTTATTCGAAAGAATATACTCAATGACACCAACTAGTTCCATTGTCACCAAGTGAGGATCTGATGGTCCGCCATCAGAATAAATTGAGAAAAACTCGCAAATTTTATAGGCATTTTACGTGTTTCATAATATATTTTTTAAAGTTTTTCAAATATTTGCATGTGATAATCATCATCTTATGATGATGAGCCGGTGATGAAAGGTACAACTCCTCAATGGTTTGGAGTTGAAGGATGTTTTTTAAATATCGTTCATACGTAAAGATTTGTAATTGTAATATTTATGGCTATTTAGGTGAGCTGATGATGGAAGGTAAAACTCCTTAACGCATAGGAGTAAGAGCATATTTTTTAAGTACTACATGCACTTATAGACCTTTAGTTGTATTCTTTCAAGTAATTTAGGTTAGCTGGTGGTGAAACGTTAAGGCGCTACTCGGAAAAATATGGACTTTTTGATTTAAAACTATAGGACAGTTACAGTTGTTACAAATCTGGTAATAAGATATATATTTCTTCATATCTTTATCTAGATTCGTATAGTTTCAAAAACACGATTTTATGATTTTGCCTCGACACTTTTTCTTTTCGAAAAGACCTCTAAAAAATACGAAAAGTCAAGATTGTTCTTAAATGGGGTTACTTACACTATTGGAAATTGGTTTAATTATTAGACACCAATAATATTTAGGATCGTATAGAAGCATTTTTTTTAAAATCGCTGTAGTTTTTTAATACGAAGTGATTTTGTGGTTTTTTTGCCTAATCTGCAAAATCGGTCTCGCTCCCGCATTGCTATCTCGCTTCAGCACATTTTTTCCGAGTATCGCCTTAAACAGCATAATAGTTAAGAGTTGAAGGGTGGTGCTTGTATGAGTGTTCTAATTTAGATAATGGGCTACAGTTTTAGTCCTTGCACATTGCGCTACACTCACTCAAACTCAATTGATTTTGATGAAGGAATGATTCAATTTATTTTTCATTTTTACGTGTTATAGGGAAGTGAGTTTTTGTTTGCAGTTTTTTTAAGGCGTTTTTCTATACAATGTTTACACAACGGAAGTTGATGAAAGATTATGAACTCTAGAGAGAGTAAAGTGTACTTGTGTTTGTAATTGGTCGCTAGTTTAGTTAATTTTTCGCAAACAAAATATACCGCTGCTCGGTTTCTTATTTAAGTATCTGATCAACTGTCGTTCATATTTTATTTTGTCGGAAGTTTTATTATTCGCCATTTGTAAAGATATTTAATAAAAGTTGATTTAAAATTGAACGTGCCTTTCATTACCTAAATGTCCTTACACAAGTTTACATTACATTATATAATATCCTATTTGTAATCTTCTTTGGAACAAGTCTATATTCCATTTCGGTATCAACCCTAGCGTTAGACGATCCGTCTCAAATGTCACCGGCGTTCGAACTCTCACGGACACGAAGTGTCACCGCTGTGGCATGGGTCCCTGTAGGCAGTGCAATAAGCGACATAATACATTGCTGCATTCAGTTGAAGCCACTAAAGCCAACAATGCACAAATTCAGGAACATGATTCCATAGTAACTTTTTCTAAAGAAGTTAACTCTAAACATGTCATATTGTCTACCGCCTTAATAGAGGTAGTTAATCCAATAACTAAAGAGGCAATTACAGTACGTGCCTTATTGGATTCAGGTAGTCAATCCTCTTTTATTACAAAATTATTACAACAAAAATTATCATTAAATACAAAATCCACATTAGTTAACGTTATTGGTATTGGCAATAATTCAGTAAATAAAGTTAACGAAAGTTGCATTATTCAATTAAAATCAAAATTTCATAATTATCAAAAGAATTTAAATTGTTTTATATTAGATAAACTTACAGGAGACCTTCCAAAGGCTCCAATAAGTCTTCATGAATTAAATATACCTTTAAATATAAATTAAGCAGACCCCAACTTTAATCAATCCTGCCCTATAGATCTATTAATAGGTGCAGATCTGTTTTGGAATATTTTATTAGGTGAACAAAGGTTGTTAGGCAAAAATAAACCAATCCTCCAAAACTCAAAATTTGGTTGGCTTATTGCCGGTTCATTTAATACTTGCAACTCTGACAAAATTCATTGCAATAATTCATTATTTCATGAGGAATACTCTAAAGAAAGTAAAGTTGATAATTTACTAACTAAATTCTGGGAGTTAGAAGAGGTCCCGCATAAACCAATATTAAGCGAAACTGAAATGGCATGTGAAAGTCACTTTGCAGCACACACCACACGTTTAGCTAATGGTCGCTTCTGTGTGAAGTTACCACTAAAGGACTCACCAGAATGCTTAGGTGACTCATACACTCTTGCGAAAAAACGATTTCTTAACCTCGAAAAATGTTTCAGAAAAAATCCTCCCCTAAAGGAAGAATATTCTAAATTCATAAAAGAGTATGAAACTCTTGGACATCTTTCTGAGTCATCTGTATCTGTGCCAAATCCAAGCTACTTTCTTTGTCATCACGCTGTTATTAAAATGCTTAGTGAGTCTACAAAGCTTAGGGTCGTCTTTGACGGGTCAGCACCTTCCTCATCCGGGTATTCAATTAACGACTTGCAAATGATAGGCCCAAATGTACAGGACTCTCTTTTCTCCATATTGATCCGCGCACGGCTGTACCGATACTTACTTACCGGTGACATTGAAAAAATGTACCGGCAAGTCGAAGTTCATCCGGAAGACAGAAATCTGCAACTAATCTTATGGAGAGAAGATGAGACCTTGCCTATCAAAACATTCCAATTAAATACTGTCTCTTACGGGACTGCAAGTGCCAGCTATTTAAGTACTAAATGTTTGTGGCAACTCGGGGAGGAATGTGATGACCAACTCATTAAAACAATCATTCAAAAAGATTTTTATGTGGATGACCTCATAACAGGTACAAATGACAGAGAAGAACTAAAATTTATTAAAAATTCAGTTGCTTCACAATTAAACAAAGGTTGCTTCAAATTACGTAAATACAAAACTAATTTACCTTCAATTTTTGAAGATTCTTCTACTACAGCTTCACAAGAAAACTTAACGATTAGTGAATCTTCTAGTACACTTGGTTTAGGCTGGAATCCTAATTCAGACACGTTACATTTTCCTGTAAATTCAACAGCTATCCAAGATGATATAATTGTCACCAAAAGATACATTATGTCAAATGCCTTCAAAATCTTTGATCCATTAGGTCTTCTAAGTCCATACATTATGCAAGCTAAATTAATGCTCCAAAAGCTATGGCATTTCAAAATTTATTGGGATGAACCAGTGCCCAATGATATTAAAATAGCTTGGGTAGAATTTTATAAAGATTTATCTGTCCTATTAACTTTCCAAATTCCACGCCATGTACTTTGTGATAATTCAGTCTTTGTCGAAATACACACTTTCAGTGACGCTTCACAGGTAGGATATGGTGCTTGCATTTACCTACTGTCTAAAAACCTAAATAATGAGACCACCATCCGACTTCTATGTTCCAAATCAAAGGTAGCACCATTGAAGCCTACTACTGTACCTCGTTTGGAGGTCTGTGGTGCACTTCTCGCAGCTCGACTGTGCAAAACTGTGGTTGAATCTCTAAGATTTTCCCCTGATCGTATTACCCACTGGTGTGATTCCAGTGTTGTTCTGGGTTGGCTAAGAGGTGATGCTTCGAGACTAAAAACTTTTGTCACAAATAGGATCAGCGAAATACAAGATCTGTCTCAGTCATCTAAGTGGCGCTACGTACCTACAGCTGACAATCCAGCTGATCTCATTTCGCGGGGTGTTAGTTGCGATCAGTTACAAAATTCAAGTTTGTGGTGGTATGGTCCAGAATTTTTACTCAAATGCGAAAGTGATTGGCCTATATTAAAAATAGAAAAACCTAATAGCTTACCTGAAGTTAAAACCGTTGCTACAATAACAATTTCAGAGCCAATCATTGATTTCGAACGATTTTCTAATTTCAGTCGGTTACAAAGGACAATGGCGTATGTTAAACGATTTTTAAACAATATTAAACCATCTAAATCTAAATTAACTGGTATCTTAACTGCAGAGGAGTTAAATGATTCTTTAATTTCATTATGTTCATTAGCTCAGCAACAGTGTTTTTCGAATGAGTACAAAATACTAAAATATAAAAAAGAGTTAGGTTCTAAATGTCACATTTTGTCTTTGTCCCCATTCATGGACAAAGATAATTTAATTCGTGTGGGTGGTCGTATTGACAAGTCTAATTGTTCCTATGACCAAAGGCATCCCATACTTCTAAATTCGTCACATCATTTTACCAAATTAATTTTTAAATATGAACACATTCGCAGTTTGCATGCCGGGCCTCAGTTACTCCTTGCAACTGTTCGACAAACCTTTTGGCCCATAAAGGGCAGAATAATTGCTCGGAGCACTGTACGCGGTTGTGTGCGTTGTCGACGAGTGCAGGGGCAAACTTTGGCTCCAAAGATGGGTGACCTTCCGTCACACCGCGTAAATCCGGATTTCCCTTTTAAATCTGTGGGTATAGATATGGCAGGGCCATTTTATATCACGAATCGAAGGGGGCGCGGTGCAAGGTTAATAAAATGTTATTTATGCATATTCGTTTGCTTTCGTTACAAATGTGTTCATTTGGAAGCAGTCAGCGACTTATCCAAAGATGCTTTTATTTTGGCGTTGCGTCGATTCGTCTCACGCCGTGGACGACCAGCGAATATTTTTTCCGACAATGGTCGTAATTTTGTAGGAGCCGCTAAAGAGCTCGATAGTTTTCAATCTCAACAAAACGAACTGCTTTCTGAGTTTGCCGCTCATGAAGGCATAAAATTTACATTTACCCCGTCTTACGCTCCTCACTTTGGAGGTACTTGGGAATCTTTAATTAAAAAATCCAAAAGAATTTTAAGACGTGTTATGGGCACGGCCCATTTGACTTTCGAGGAGATTACGACACTTTTCGCACAGGTGGAATCTATATTGAATAGTCGTCCCTTGTGTCCATTGTCTTCCTCTCCCGATGATCCTCTCTTCCTCTCCCCGGGGCACTTTCTGATAGGAAGGCCACTAAATGCTGTTCCATCCCGTGCTCTGGAAGCTGTGAACGAAAGCCGATTAACTCGCTACGCTCGCCTGGACAAGCTACGACAACATTTCTGGAGAAGGTGGCAAAAGGAGTACCTCTCTGAACTGCAAGTCCGAACGAAATGGAGACAAGATACCACAAAATTAATGGTCGGAGACTTGGTCCTCCTTTCTGAAGATTCTCTTCCACCACTATGTTGGCGCACCGGACGAGTTACCAAGTTGTACCCAGGAGCTGATGGCATATCCCGCGTTGCAGACGTGAAGACCACAAAAGGAAGCTATCGACGCCCTTTAGTACGACTTTGTCCCCTTTTGAATGAAGCAGAAGACTAGGAAGTTGAAGAGCTGAAGTCTTCAACGAGGGGGAGTATGTTAACGCCTACCGATATAGCAAGAGCAAAGTCAGTATTTGTCGCAAGCTCACCGCATCGAATCTTCGAGTAAACTATACGTCACTTCATTGCCTTACCAACAGCTGTCAAGTACAGATCGAAAATTGTGATTATTAAAAACTTATATCATTTCAAAATCTAGTTTGAGTTTATTTCCAAAAAAGTAAATTCCATCGTGCCACGAAGGCGTGAACACTTAATATACACGTTAATTTTTTTATCACCCCGGATAAAATTAAAAGGATTATTCTGCTCATGAAAACAATCAATTTTTATTATGGGACCAACACTAAAATCGCAAAAAAATACAGCTATTCCATACAAAAGTGCAAAAATATTTAATTAAAATGTATGGAACAGCTGATATTTTTTCGCGATTTCAGTGTTGGTCCTATAATAAAAGTTGTTTGTTTTCATGAGTAAAATAATCCCTAAAAATATCCGGGGTGATAAAAAATACCGTGTATATTACATAAACAGTACCTACGTATTAACACATAAAAAATTTATATCACATAGCCTTCCGCCCGCGGTTTTGCCGCGAGTACTACACGACGTTTTTCCGAGGGAATGTGATATTTTTCCGGGATAAAATTAGCCTATGGGACTCTCTAGCTCCTAAACTATCCACATACTAAAAAAACAGGTCGATCCGTTGCTCCGTTTTGACGTGAAAGACGGACATACAAACAAACACACTTTCACATTTATAATATTAGTATATATTGTATGTCAAAAGAAAATACTTATCACGTTACTCACTTATTTTTAAGTTAAGCTGGGTTGCAAGGGTTCCAAATCAGGAGTACCAGACCTTCGATATTTTTCCGTCAATAGAAAATGTTCATGACGTTAAACAACTTTTCTTAAGACGCTATGTTTGTATCTTATATAGTTTAATCTGGCTGCTAGGGTTCCACATCAACCACCACACCCTTTGTTCACATAAAAAAGTAGCCTATGTCTTTTCTCAGGCTCTAGACCACAGAATAATATTTGTAGTCTAGACTATCTCTGTACCAATTTTTATTCAAATCGGTTCCGTAGTTTAGGCGTGATTGTGTAACACACAGACAGACAGATTCGCATTTTCGCATTTATAATATAAAAAATAAAGTAAGGATTATTATAAAAATAAAAGAACACGACTGCCAAAATCGAACTAAAAAGTAAAATACAAGCCCTAATTGCAGTCGGTGGATTTTTTAAATAACTGTATTTCACAGAATTGTACCCTGACTGCAAAAAGAGCTTTATTTTTTACTTTTAAGATCGATTTTGGCAGTAGGTAGTGTTTTTTAATTATAAAATTATTTATTTTTATTACCTAATTAATATTTTAATGTTTGTTGTTTGTCCTAAATCTTTGATTGCTATTGCTGGTATGGTTTAGTAAGTTAAAGTATAGGATAATTTAAATATTATAGAACCAAGTTAGTGGTTACTAAATACACAAACCAGCAAAGGCCATCAAAGATATTTGACAGGGTTAAGATGGTAATAAAGTCTCGCAGAAAAAGGTAACATTGCGTGTGCTCAAACAGTTTCATTTCAGAGACCTCAATAATTGATCTCGCTATCAACTCTCGTAATGACGAAGAGCAGGTAATAAACAAAACAATTCTTCGCAGACCTCTCAAAGGTCCTTTGAAGGAGCTCCAATGTTTAGATTCAAACGTGAAACGTGACCCAGTGAACGTGAAAGTTTTATGTAAATGCCGACCTGAGCATCCGTCGTAGTATAAACTTGACTAATAAATTAGTGAGTTGCTCTTGTTGCTTGTTACCATGAGATAAGTAGAGCAGACAAAGGATTACCTCGTTTTCCCGTGGACACCGCAGAGTAAACATTTTCAGAGGCTAATTTGAATAGTGTTTTGTTTGACTCTCACTTCTGATGTCGGTGAATCTGTGGGGTGTTGTTGACATTTCATTAATAACGACTGTACTAACACTAATTAACAACTTTAAAAAGGTTAAAAGTGTATTTAGCTCATATATGTTGGCACATTAAACTTTAGAGTGCGTGTCAGATATCTCGGCACATGGCTGGAGCGTTTTAGAAGCTAGTTACAGTATTTTTTTATGATCCAAGGATATGGTAAAGATTAGTTTTCGATTTTGCCCGCTCGCAGACTTATCTGGCAAACACTCTAGTTTTCAATTTCACAAAAACATATTTTTTTTCATGTCTCATATTCTGAAAGTAACTCCTAACTTGCCTAAAATGCGGGTTGAAAGTGGTATGTGGCGGCCCTAGGGCCGTTATGAAATTTAAAAAAGGAATAGGAGGGGTCATGTTAAAATCTGTAATAGCATCTACACACGTACCGATCCGACAGCCGATTTGGTCTGCTCCCAGACCAAATCTACGCTACACACGTTCCGATTTGGTCTGGGAGCAGACCGAATCCGATCGGAGGTCGGATAGGAACGTGTGTAGAGTTTTATCTCTTTGGACATTTATATACCAAAGGTATAATACAGGCAAAGGTACAGAAGACTATACAGCCATGTTTTGCTATTATATAAAATAATTAATATCGTAGAATTATTATTTTAATATCTAAAACATTGTTTTTTTTTAAAGAATGCGTTTTTAGAAACAGATTAAACCAAATAAGTTATTTGTAACATAAAAAATCAGGCTATTAATTTCATGCAATCGCATAGAGTACGGGTCAAACACCAAACAAGACTGAAAGGACTTAGTTTCCCTTGCCTTCCTTAAAACAGAGAAAATGAACAAAAAAGTTATAGTCTTTCGAAAATTCCGCGGCCATAGGAAAAATATTTTTTAGATTATTTCTGTTTATTTTTACTTTCCTCATATTCAAAATGAAAAGTTGAGTGTTTACTTCGGGCGTATGGACCCATAACAGTCTCGAACTATCGGCGCCCTCACTTCGTTCGTGCGCCAAAACACTCGACTGTTATGGGTGCCATACATCCCTTGCTAAACAATCTACTATTTCTGCCTTGGTTTTTTTTACCAATGATGATAACAAAAAAAAAATCAACTCAAAAGAGGTTGGATAGCAATTAATAAAATTCGAATTCAGATGATGCCTACAATCTATGTTACAGACTATCTTTCTAATATATGAAACAGAGATATTCCTGTTCCATTAATTTATATATATAAAAGTTTTTCTCTGCGTGGTTTTCAAATAAACTGTGAACTCGAAGCACCGCCCGGTCACGTCATGCGCCCAACAGAAATAAAAAGAGCTCAATAAAAAACCTTCGTGTACTTAGTTTTGAAAAGTTCGTGAAGGAGGAAAATTGCCGCCGATGTTTTTGTACCAACTTAAACGAAGTGACAGTTTGTCGTCCATCAGTGTTAGGCTAAGGCTAAGGTCAGGTTGTACTTGAAAGGAGCTGAAAAGTTGTTTTTCAACCTTCTCAACCTTACTGCAAGTTATCACGAATATGGATAAAAAAATAGTTTTAACTTACTAGCGGCTGTGCGTGATTTCATCTGTACCCCTAGCATGAAAACTACCGTGATCATATTATTTTGTATGAAAACTAGAGACTTTCTGTCGTGGAACTAAAATTCAATAGAAAATATGTATTCAGCTAAGCACTTTGACAGCTTTTAAAGGATTTTAATTAGAATGCATGTCAGATAACTCTGCGCGCGACTGGGGCGGTTTTGGCGCTAGTGACAGTACATTTTTTTGTTCTAAGCTTATGGAAAAAAATAGTATTCGATTTTGACCGCGTGCAGAGTTATCTGGCTCGCACTCTAGTTTACTATTTGATAACCATAACGTCCGTTTTTCGTGCTGGGGTAATAAGGCCGCCCTTATATTAGTTACGATACTTAGGTACCGAGCGGTTAGTATGATACGCCAGTCACTGGTAAATTGCTCGTCTCTACGACTGGTGTAACATATCAGTCATTTGTGTAATGTAAAGCCGGGTTAAGGCGCTACTCGGAAAAATATGGACTTTTTGATTTAAAACTATAGGACGGTTACAGTTGTTACAAATCTGGTAATAAGATATATATTTCTTCATACCTTTATCTAGAATCGTATAGTTTCAAAAACACGATTTTATGATTTTGCCTCGACACTTTTTATTTTCGAAAAGACCTCTAAAAAATACGAAAAGTGAAGATTATTCTTAAATGGGGTTACTTACACTATTGGAAATTGGTTTAATTAGTAGACACCAATAATATTGAGGATCGTATAGAAGCATTTTTTTTAAATCGCTGTAGTTTTTTAATACGAAGTGATTTTGTGTTTTTTTTGCCTAATCTGCAAAATCGGTCTCGCTCCCGCGCGCGTCGTTTTCTCATTGCTATCTCGCTTCAGCACATTTTTTCCGAGTATCACCTTAAATTAAAGCAATCGGCTAAATGGCAAACAATTGTTATTAGGTACACAACGTCACATTATCTTTACAATAACCTCTATCTCTAACATTCTAATGTTAGAGGGGGTACCAGTTCTCTAGAACTGGTACCCCTATCATGAAGAACTATCGTTATACTGGTAGGTAATCTTAAAGTAAACTATACCTTCCATCAAAATCTGTCAAAGTGCTGCTGTCAAACATATTTTGAATTTTCGTTTTAGCCTCAGCATTGGGGACATTAAATGGCTGATGATGATGATAAAAGGACCGAATTAAGCGCTGCGCTGCGATTACCATTACATAACAACAGTTTTTCGTGCATGGGACAAATATTATGCTGTGACATGGGGTACTGTTCATCTACTTATCGTGAACAAATTCTGTATGGAACAAAATTCTAAAATCTCGAAATAATACTTCTGTGTTCAAATATTTTGAATGAAACAGCAATTTTTTTTATATAAGTACCAAACTTCTATATTTTCTAAGGATTTAAACTAGTAGTGATACCTACACTTTGAGTACTTAGTTACTCAAAGTACCTTACCTTACCTTAGCGGTAGGTAAGTCTTTTAACTTAGTGAAGTAAGCTTGATCAAAGTTTTAATAGATGGTTACATCTTCACTGGTTACATCAAAGTCGACAGTCAAGGTGAAAAACGGGAAATTGAGAGTATAAAAATAATTTTAATGAAAAGGAAAACATAATTTTAAAAAACATTATTAAGTTGAGAATAATTTTGATTTTATTTATTTTCAGCGATGGAAAGAAATAATTACAATTCAAAACCAATGCTTTTGTAAACTGCTTGCGTGATCGTGAGCATTGGTTAGGAATACCAATTTGGGATGAGTGAAGAATTGGGATGAATCGTCATGGGATGAATACGGAACAACTCAAAATTTGAGACTTGCGATAACAATATCCTTTACTTTTTATAAAAATGAAAAAGATACTTTAATTGAAATTCCCAAAAAATTCAAAATACTTAGTAAAAAATAATAATATCGGTTTGGATTTAATAAAAATATCTCAAATGATATCGTATATTTAGAAGATCTCTCTGCACTTGCTGAAATAGCCAATCGCCATGAAACATCCATATAGTGTTTTTTACGGCATTTATAAAAAGCTGTTTGGATCATTTGATCGCAACGGAGACCCGGTTTCGTTTCCGAGCTCGCAACTATACGCGGGGCGAGAATTTTTTGCGGTCCGACTCAGTGTCCGCGAGTAAATAATATACTGAGTGACAAACGTTTCGTTCCTCTTTATTCCGGGTCACCCTTGAACCGAATAAATTGCCAGCAATTTTCGGGGTCGTTTACCACGCGCCGGGATGCCAATGATACGCTTCTCAAACTTCTCGTGAGCCCCTACGTATACCATGTATAGGTCGTTCTGACGTCATCCCTACAAATTGCTCGATATAGCCGTTTATTTTCCATGTTCGCAACTGTCACTATGTTAATTTGATCCCGATCCCCAGCTAATACGGAATCTTTGATAGCAGATCGGCGTAATGTGTTTTGGCTTAATTGAGACAAAAGACTGTCTCAGGATGGTGTTTTTGTCAACAGTCACGTCGTGAACGGTTGCTTAATCATGAATGACACGTTTAAGTATTCAAGAGGCTCGTCCTATCGTCTAACTAGAAGACGAGATAAGTTTACAAACGTCGTCGTGTTGTATTCCCGAAGGCGTACAGACCCAGCGTTGATTATCCGGGATTTGAAATTAACATATTAGGAGTGTACGCCGTTCCGAGCCGTAGATACGACCGTACACAACGCTGTACCTACATGTTTGTTTGAATAGTGGATTGAGCTCTGACGTCGTCCTCTTAAGGCAGCCTCATAAACAATGGGTCTCTTGTATCTAGTCGCTGTGCCGCGTCTCATGTTTGCATTTAGAGAAACACGTTTTACATACGTATGGTTTCTGTTTAATTAAAAGCTGCCTTCGAACCCTTCGAACAATAAACATTTTAATCAATTACATCAATACCTCTCCCAATATAGCTAGACTGTAGAATCAACACGGCAAGTACATACCAACATAAGTTCCTGGAATGAAAATCGTAATGAATAGGTAGGTAGGTAGGTACTGCTAAGCGTATTTTCTTCGAAGTTTTCTTTGTTAACGGGGATCTAATGTTTTTTGTACAATTAGAAATTGGAGTAAAGAATGAATCATTAGCTCTAAACCAATATTAGAGAACGGTGTTCAAACAATGAGTTAGGGGTGTACCACTAATAACACAATGAGAGGCGCGCGACTGAGCTCTTATTTCGACCCGTGCAAATGTTCTTTCATTTTCTAATGGATCGGCACTGAGGGAATATTTGTAGGCAAACTTTCACCAGACACGGATATTTACATAACAAAGAAAGGGGTAAGGGATCTGAGTGTCCCTGGGAACGTATTCTTGTCAGGAATCCGGGTTTTGTAAAGGATTTGTCGGTCAATTTCGCGTCAGTACGTTTTTGTTGTACTAAATTTTGTATAATCAGAGCGGGTTTAGAGAGACATGAACACGTACTTTATTAAGCTCCGCGATATGTTCCGCGGATGTGCGCTTTTTATCGAAGAAATGTGTAATAAAGATGAAGGTGGTGGGTGAGATATTTTTTTATACATTTCCGTGGGCTTTTGGATTACGTGAAACGGTATACTAAATCTACTTTTTTTTCTTGCAGATAAGGAGTGAAAACTCGGTTTTTCTTTATTTATCTGAAACATTTAGGAAACTTTTAATCTTAGATAATAGAATTTCTCAAAAAATATTTTTTGGGTTCTTTATTTTTCAACGATATCTTCTGAATTGAGAGAGTACAACCACAGTAAATACATGTATATGCTATGTGCAATTAAGTATAACATCTAATATGTCAGAAAAATACCTATTTGTTTACGGTGTTGAAAAATCGGTGAAACATTGGACACATCCAATAATTTGATGAATATTATTGAGATAACTCGATTTTTTTTTTTATGAATATTATATAAAATAGATAACGTTGCTGTGAGTGTGTGTGTGTTGTATTGTTTAAAAATTAAGACGATTAGGCCCTGAATTTGTTGGCTCAAGCAGCACCCACGGGATAAGAGAGGGTAGTGCTACTCTAGGAAAACACTGACTCGGCTTTTAAGGCTACTAGCTTTCGTGTGAACTCCACGATGTTTTCCCGTGGGAATGAGACATTTTTCCGAAGTAAGAAGTGGCCTAAGTACATCTTTTCTAGACCATTATATATCTCGTGCTAAATTTCATGCAGATCTGTTGATCCATTTCGCGTGATTGAGTAACTAACATCTACACATTATTTTAAATTTTGGATTGCATGATTATTATTTGACATTTGTTATTTATTTAATTTTTTTAATTATATTGTTAGTGTATTTGTAATAATGGTAAATTTAAACTCATTCATTTATATGTATTATTGTTAAATTATGCTTACTGGCGTTTTGGAATATTCTGTTAGCCTGTAAGTATTTTGAATAAATAAATTAATAAAAAATATAACCTAAGCATCCAATATTTCGCATAATATTAGTAAGATGCAGAAAATTATATAAAGTATAGTCGACATTTTTTTGTATACAGACTTGATACGCTCGGAATAGAAGATAGGAATATGAAAGTTTGTTGTGGTATCATCCCTCGAGAGAAAGACCCCACACTATGTTTTCGGAAAAAAATACCTAGGTATCCACGTAAAAACAGTAATACAAGTAAAAGGTAGCAATCTGACCTCAGTCTCAAAGGAATTTTGAATTGATAAAGATTAGATTTACGGATAAAAAAAAAACTATAAAGTAACAAAGAATAAATTCGGCAGAAGGTAGGTTTTTTTTCTTTTTTCATTTGTGTGTGTTAAAATGGCTAATGGCTGATAATCATCCATAAGAAAGGCACAGGCCTTCCTAAAGTAAAAAGTAAAGGCGAATGGGCCATGACCCACCACACGGGCCCAAAGCGGATTGATGGGTAACGAAGCTGCAAACGCAGCCGGGACCAACGAGAACGTGCCTTCAAAAGCACGGAGGAGCTCTAGATATTAATGTTTTGGTCACCCATCCCGTGAACGACCACTAAGAAAGTGGCTTTACTTTAACGATCGCATGCCGAGCGCGCTAACGACTGCGTTACGGGCTTCTTATAAATAGATTTATTTTATAAAATAATATGATAGACAAAAGTAGGTAAGTATGTAATTTATTTCTGTTATTTTCAACCTTTTTTATTAGGTACCTAATTTATTCATAAAGAGAACTATATTCTAATAGTTACAGTACCTTTTACGTTTAAGAATAAATAATTTATCCATTACTTATTTACAGTAATGGATACATTATTTATACAGAATTCAATTAGGGTTTTTCTAATTAAATTAATGTAGTGATTGAGTTTCTTACAAGCTTTTATTTAACTTGCAGTGTATGTATGTATGTATGCATGTATGTCCGTTCGGGTCAAATTTCCGTATATACAAAGGCACTTTGTGGGTCAAATCTTGCGAGCTAAATTTGACCCACTTTCCAATGTCCGATTGAGCTGAAATTTGGAATTTACCTTTAGTTCCGATGACAATGCAATTAAATATATAATCAGTATAGTTATCAATTCAGAATTCTTGCAAATTTTCAATATACTATATTCTTGTTTTGTTGTGATGGTTACTTGACACGTGCTTGACACATTGTCAATGTACCATAAAGTTATAATAATCAGCGAGCATTCAGCGAGCGCAATCTTCATAGAGTGCGAGTCAGATAACTCTGCGACTGGGGCGTTTATGGCGCTAGTTACAGTACATTATTTTGTTCTAAGCTTATGGAAAATATTAGTATTCGATTTTGACCCCGCGCAGACTTATCTGGCGCACTCTCTAAATTCAACTAGTAATAGAATACACGTCCCAACCCGACAGCCGATTTGAATTGGTTATTTGAGAAAGAACATGAGTCCACGTCACATAATTGCTCAGGAGACAAAAAAACAGTAAAAATGTTTGATGCAGTTTTGAAAAGTATGCTATAATATACTATTTACATAAATTTAAGATTATCAATAGTATATTTTATAACGAGGGACTAAACGAAGCCATTATATACCAGAGGTGGTTTGGCTCCCGAGCGTATATTAAGTTGGCGTTTAGTCTCGAGGTGCAAACTGTACTTTTCACTTCGAGTGCGAGAAAACTAGTCACTTTAGTACAAAAACATTTAACAAATTCTAAAATTTTCGCGGATGGCGAATGACGAAAATAAACTGTTCCAGCGTTCGATTCAATGTACGTAGGCTGTAGGTATTTGTGTATATAGTTAGGGGCACTACTGGAGATGGGACGAGAGCAATGTTTGTGATGTATTTATTGGAAAATAATTTTTTTAATCAATTATTTTCGTAACAATGTTAGTGAAAACTTGTAAGCGTTCGTACGAGAAAATGTCCAACGAGATGCCGGCTCTCTTTACGGTATTGCCGCACGGCTTGGTACTAAAGTAAAAATTGACCGTGGCGACATCTGTGCTCGCCTACTTACTTACGTACGTACAGTCTATCTAATTGTGTTGTGTGTGTTTTCATTCAAATACAAAACAAGAATAATGGCCGATACCGCAGTCGCCTCCGAAGCCCCCGCACCGGCGACGCCGGCGAAGAAACCGAAAGCCGCCGCCGGACCGAAGAAGCCGAAGGCGAAGCCCACACACCCGAAGACCTCGGAGATGGTGAACAACGCTATCAAGGAGCTCAAGAAGCGCAGCGGCTCCTCCCTGCAGGCTATCAAGAAGTACATAGCGGCCCAGTACGACGTCGACGTCGGCCTTTTGTAGGACAGGCCAAGACATTTAGCCATACTGCCAATTCTTGAGTATTATTAAATTATAATAGTTTCTTATGTTTTCATAAGAATGTAGGTGTGTTACATTCCAATGCTCCTTGGAGTATTTGGCGTCAAGTGTGTCAAGCTAGCCTTCTCGATAATTCTTGCTGAGGTAGTCACCACTTTAATAAAACACTCGGCATCACTCTACCGA
This sequence comes from Crambus lathoniellus, assembly GCA_949710035.1. Lineage (NCBI taxonomy): Eukaryota > Metazoa > Arthropoda > Insecta > Lepidoptera > Crambidae > Crambus > Crambus lathoniellus. The sequence continues at coordinate 13,298,454 of OX453302.1, read as the reverse complement.
GATAGCGCCTATTTTAATCATTCCACATATCGTCCAGTTGCGTAGACACTTGGGGCACAAAACCACACCTATCTTGAGTCACAAAGTCCACTATGAAACTAATTGCGATTAATTAAAATATCCACTCAACCTTACCCGCCAAAATGGCGCCAAAAACTCGCAGTCAGTTTTTTCCGCTAAACAGTCACAAACTAACAATTTAAAACACATGGCGCCACCTTCCTTACGGAAAAACCATGAAACAAAAACCATCTTAACATTTTCGCAATGAAGATGGACTTCACAATTAATAGTATATTCACTGGCTGTTTGAGTTTATCTAATGTCACATGAAGGAAATTAAAAAGTAATTATATTTTACTCCCTAAGGACTAAAGTGGTTATTTAGTCCCGCTTCGTAGGGCTATATTTGCGTACTGTTAGAGCATGAGAAGAAGCATTATTATTATTTCTATTAAAACATTAATTTAAAGTCCCTGGACTTAGGTATTTTCTCAATTACTTACTTAAAAAATTGACATTTAATTAAAAATGAAGTTTCCCTGTCAGTTACAGGCCACTCGAAATGGTTTTGAAGAATTTTTCGTCATTCTTTTGTGACAGGTACCTACCGTTAAATTTTTTTCAAATCCAAGACCTTTTTTTTGTTAATAGGTCTTTTTCTTTACAAGCCCGTTGCATTGGCAAATCCAGGTGATTTCTGTGGGTATTTGATAAGAAAAAGTGATGTGATACAAGGCCTTGTCCAGTGATGTGATACAAAGCCTTGGCCTAGGCCAGATTTGGTGTAGCTTTTTTGATTTTTTTATTTGATTTGATTTTGATTTGGTACGAACGTGTGTAGCACGGATTACCTATATTAATTGCTTTACAGCAAAGTTCGTCCGCACCAAATCGGCGGTTAGGTCTGGAGGCCGATTCTCAGGCAATCGAGAAAAGTTCACATTTATAAGCTCGAAATTCAAATATGTTTAGAAAATAACACAGTTTGTGTATTGTCAGAATTTCACAATCGAAAAAGTTCGAACGAAAACCAGTCGAACGCAACGAGTGGTCCAGACCAATCGATGTTCGTATACGAACTTAGCTGTCAAAACGAATTTGTTGACATGTGGGACAGATTAGTTTGTTTGAAACGTTCTAACTTTTCAATAGAAACCACAAACAAAATGTTCGACATACGAATTACCACACTGAAAAAGTTCGAATGCCTGAGAATCGGGACCCTGGTCTGGACGTGTGTAGCGGCTATAGGAACTAACGAACGAACTATAAAAAGAAGCAAAAAACGCGAAGTTGCTTTAATCAGACCCTACTAGGTGTCACTTTGCACATAAATAGTTCACTAAAGTCAACGACAGATGGCTCCAAGTTAATACAACCATAGTCTACCTACAGAAAAGAAATATCCTTTTTTTCTTTATGTACTATGTTTATCAACTTTGATAGAAACTTAAATGTGTCTTGTTCTTTAGTATTTATTTTTGAAATATTTACTAAAATTTACAACTGAAAATCAGCGTTTGCTTGCGTTGCAAGACAAGTAATATGACGCTGAGCTGCGACCATTGAGTAGCTGTAGGTACTGCTGCGGCACGGCACACACACATTTTTATTTGGAACTTTTTGTCTTATTGAGTCTAATTTGTGTTTTCTATTCTTGTTCGTAATACAGTGCTACCTTCTCTTATACCTATGTGAATATGCCTTGTATTTAATGAATACTTATGTGTGTGTCTATATTAAGAATCTACAATCTCTATTTGGTGGTAAAATATATAATAAGGTCCTTTCTAAATAGTGCACATAATTTTAAAGGGTCAATGTACTCACGCATACAAACAATTTTTACTATGGTAGGTACCAACATTGAAAACGCGAAAAAAAAAATCAGCTGTTCCATAGAAAACTTTAAATCGAATAGATAGATTAAAATGTATAGAACAGCTGTTTTTTTTTCGCGGTTTCAATGTTGGTACCATAGTGTCATGATTTTAGAAGGTTTTTCTTATTTTTTAATAGCAACACTGGTAATGCCGTCTCTTGCCGCCATTTTGTTAAATTTAATAGGCTAATCTGTGGTAAAATTGGTGGGGGTAGCTAGGCTTGAGCCCGATTAACGAGCAAAGAGAGGTCATTCTTCAAACTAGCCTCGAGGGGATAAGTTCACTAAGACGTCGACTTCTGCGTTTTCTTCATATTTCAGAAGCGGTAAAGTACCCACACAAGTTTATTTCTAAACCTGATAATAAGAATAATTTGCTTATTCTGTGCTATAGTAATGCCAAACGAGTTATTTTATTCTCTTCACGCAGAGAAAGGATAAATATTCCAGATTCCATGTTAATGCGTATTTTTTTTTATCTAAACGACATTTTAAATACCTTTGCGGTGGATTGTGTTTTGTACATGGTCGGGGCTACTCTCCGACGGAACGGACATAAACTAAATCGCATTTGTGTTTTAATTGATTGTGTTCGTATACGGTCGGGGCTACCCTCCGACTATACTAACATAATTTAAAAAGTCTATATGCGTAGCTTAGTACTAAGATTTTACTAATTCGTGTTCGGGGCTACTCTCCGATCGTGTTAGTTAAATCTAAAGCGTTAAAATTGGAATATTTGTGTGGCGGATTGTGTTCCGTACATGGTCGGGGCTACTCTCCGACGGAACGGACATAAACTAGATCACACTTTTATTTGAATTGATTAATTGTGTTCGTGTACGGTCGGGGCTACCGATTATACTTACATAATTTTAAACGCGGGTATGTAGTAGATATTTTCGTATGGCACGATCATAGCGTGCCATGAATCTGGCATAATATCTTGATTGTTGTTGTTTAATTTACATGATGTATTAAATGTGGATTGTACAGAATTAATGGAGATTGGCATTATTATATTATTAGAGTACTTGCTGTTTATGTTGTTTATAATCTTACACATGGAGCTAGGACTGGCAGTTTTGGCTGTGTACCTACATGTAATGTTTTAAGTAATTAGTGCTAGCACTAATTGGAGCTAGTTTTGATAGCCTTTACTGTTGCACAGAGTAAAATCACTTATGGCTATTAAATCTTGCATACAATCCATGTTTTAACGTGGTATCTAATACCAACAGTGAATAAAAGAAAACTATAAGTTATGAAGCTAGTAAGAAGTAGTAAAGAGTAAGAATAATTTATGATTGGTTGCTTACATTTCATTTATCTTAATATTATTAAAATTAATTATTACCAATTTTCCTTTGTTTTTAATGTATTGAGCGAACGTGTTGTTCTCTGGGTTGAGTGAGTCTTGTATGCTTACTGGTTACCTACGTTACCTGGTAAGATTGGTTTAATAGGTACGTATTACTTACTTACAATTGAATTCTGGCTTTCTATTTATTGATATATTAATTACTAGGTACAAATTTTGTGGATTCAATTAATATGAACACCGTGAATAGCAATATAAATTGCTTGAACTATGAATATGAGTTTAAATACGAATATTTTAATATGGTATCTTTAAATATTTAAATATGAAAGTCTTTATGTGAATTGGGATATCTCTAATGTGAATATTTTTAATTTTTAATGATGAGCGAACAAATATAAGGTGTTCACTGGGTTGAGTGAGCAAGCTATGCATGCTCACTGGTTACAAAAGATACATTGAATTTGTTTGTTGAAATGCATTGAAATTGAATTTGATATTAGGGGGCGATGTATGTATGTTGCATACACTCGTCGGATATTAGAGGGCGATGTATGTATGTTGCATACACTCGTCGGATATTAGGGGACGATGTATGTTTGTGGCATGCACTCGTCGGAATTAAGGGGGCGGTATATGTTTGTGGCATACACTCGCCGGATTTTAGAGTACGAACGATGTATGTTGGTGGCATACATTCGTCTGAATATGTTTAAATGTTAAGTGAGTACGTTTCTCACAGGCTGGTTAAATGAGTACCTACTTATATTTCATACTGGTTTACTACCCGTATGGCCACTTTTAAGATTATTAGATTTAAATGAAACTACAACAGACCAAAGATAATTTCAAACGTTTTATTCTTGTTTTTACAATACTCATTTTACATTTTTGCACTAGATAAGTAGCTCTAAAAGAAATGGTTTTTGTAAATAATAAAGGATGTAGGTAGCTACTGTAGCTAGTGAACAGTATAAATCATGAATTTTCCTGAAGGGCATATTGTGTTGTTATCAACAAATAATTTGACAAATAACAAAACCTAATGATTTTATTATAGAATGACACGGAACGATCTTTTGCCGATGAATAATGTATACATTCCAAGGTAAATAGCATCTGAGGACGAATACGACCCGCGCCACATGGTGCGCCGCTTGGTAGGCCTCCAGGGTGACGTGGCCGACCCAGGGGAGTCTTGAGCGAAGGAGGAATATCCTTTCTTCGTAGCTGAATCTGGTCAGAGGATTTGAGATGATGCAGAGCGTTTTGTTTATGGGAAAGTATTGAAGTTGTTTTGATTAAAATGTTTCATGTTTATTTATTTGCATATCGAATAAAGCTATTTAAGATTTAATTTTCATCTCGCATAACCGACTAAATTGATTGTAACACCACCTTAAATAAAGTTTGTAAAGGTCTACCTAAAACAAAACAAAACTATAAAAACTTATCTTTTCATAGAATTATTTAGATGTTATCAAAATACCCTTAGGGAAGAATGAAAAGCCTTTTAAATCTACAGTTGCCTACGTGCTTGACATTGAGTATCTAGTAGGTACCACAGCTGTAGCAGTAGATACCTTTAAAGTATTATTGTCAATATGCGCTCTAATTATCGCAACATAGTACCTACTTACTTATAAGGATATTTATATACTAAATTATGTTTGCATCATTTCTTTTTCCTTGCATAATAAGTATCCACATGCTCCACAATTTGAGTAGGGGTTATTGTCTTACCTAGTTAAGATTTTTATAATTACCTTAGTTTCCATTTATACGAAATCCATACCATATCTTGATTCTCATGAGTGGTCAATATCCATGAGCTAGGTTTGTTTTTCTATGCCTAGGTCTATGCCCAGGTGACCTTTACGCAGAACTGGATGTATTTCTGATCTTGATAAGATTGGACATGATGACGATTCACTTTTGAATAAGAGCACACTATTAAAGTCGCGAATTTAGTATTCCAAGATTGCGATTGGGTAATACTTTTATAAACTGTGATCTGTGTCACTTAGATTGTTATAGACCTTTTAACTATGGAAACAATATTAGTTTCTGGTATAAGCTTAACAACCTCCATAGCAGTGTTGTAGATACGGTGTACGTACGCATAGGTTTTCGGGGTGCCGCTGTCTCTGAGGTACCTACCGGGTTCGATTCCCTGTCGGGTGAATGTTTAAAGCGGACTTTTCAACATTCTGCCCGATTGTATGTGGTAATCCCCGTCGTTGTTTCCAAATGCCATAACACAAGTGCTTGAGTTACTTAGTTCGGGATGGAAGCAATGTAGGTATGCAAAGATATCCAAAATTTACTATTTCCTATTACTAATTTTATTTTTTGTAGCTTTGTTCAAGTGGACATTTCGTCTATTATTTTTGTTATATGTAGCTTAATTTAAAAGAATTCACTATGCTTGACTTTTTAAATTTGAGTTTAGTGGCAAACTTAAATCTCAAATTTAATTTAACTTCAAACTAAATTGTGGATGAGTGCTAGAGAAAGTTTATCAGGAACATACTTTTCTGAGTCTTCTACATAATTAGACAATAAAGCCATAAGACTGATTAGAAATCATCATTCTTTACATTTTTCCGGGAACGTCGGAAGATTCTTTATCTAAGTACGTAGTTTGATAGATACATAGATTAATTCTTTATTTGTACACAATATTACGAAATGAACAATCACACACGAAATAATAATAATAATACAAAGATAACAAATTGTAAACCAAATGGTGGCCTTATCGTCTTACTGCGGTTTCTTCCGGGCAGCTCAGTTTTGGTTTAGACAGATGGAAAATTTTACAGCCAAAATCACTAGAAGCTATTTTGCTATTTGTGCGTACTGCGTAGTGTTCTAGATCTCTCTTAATGATTTAGATGCAAGTCAAAAGCAGAGATACTTAGTTGCTTAGACAGCACTGCAAGAAGCATTCACTGATATCTATTCTAGTTGTTTTCATTAACATAGTGATGAAATGATGTTTCTAATGCAAAAACATGTAAACAGTCCATAGTGCATTTAAGTAGATCGTGTTTATTACACTGTCAAGTTGCAACTGATGTTTTCCTAATTAAGCAAAATAAAGTAAAAAGATTATTGCTCAATCACACCTCTCAATTTATTAAAATGTTCTATACAGCTTCATGCAAACATTTTTAATTCATGTTTTAAACTTGTTCTAACAAATAAAGCCACAAGTAACCACTGCTGTAGCATACCAAGTTAGTTTTGCCGTGTCTTTGTTGTTATTGGCGGTATGATTTAAAATTAGTTTTTGAGGATTTTAATACTACCGTCCTAGTGTACGTATTGACAAAATATGATTTCAAATTATGTGAATCTAATTTATTGTTATTTTAATGAGCATTAATATCTTTTTTAAACCAAAAATCAAGTAGATCTGTCAAATTAACCGTCTCATTTGGTAGGCTCGTGATACTAAAATTCTTAGCAGTTTACCATTCTCACGGACCTTTGAAGTTCCTTCACATATTCTGTAGTAATCATTTCCATATTTTTTTAGATCTGGTCAGTTGAACATTTGTTTCTACTATGGTTGAAGGTACTAAGTACCTTACCTACTAATGTTTATAAAAGAATATGAGAATTCATATACTTACATTTATTTCTATTGATTCATTATCAGATACATCTATTTCTTTTGAATGATTAATAAAATTGATTTGGTTACTATGTGTGTTGTGAGTTTACTGCTTTCAGATGCCAATTGTAGCATCCAGTAGGTACTTATCATGAGCAAGCATCGAGTTAATATAATAATGAGGATCCCGCTACCCTTGAACGTACGAACCAACACAGCATACAAACTGCTGGAGGCAGCAGAGTGTACGTGCTGTGGTAATGCGAGGAGATAATATGATACTGAAGGTGCAGATCACAGAGTGATCGTTGTTGTGATGATGATCATCGTGGCCGTGGTTGTAAGTCGGATATTGAGACGAGTGGATCGCTGATACTGAAGTTGACTTATATTGAAGTATATATTATCATGTCATGTATCTTATCTCATTTTACTAATATTATGATTGCAAAAGCTTGTATGTTTGTTCCCCAATCACGGCTATCGGCTGGACGGATCTTTGAAATCTTTTGTCTGTGGAATAATAGCATATCGGCTTCTTTTGACCCCGGGAGGATATTTTATTCCCACGGGAAGTCATCGTGTAGTTAATTCATTTGGGCGAAAAGCTGTTCATGATTTTACTTGTCCTATTTCTATCCATGGTAATATACTTCTTCATATCCCAATTATAATTATTAAATCTATTTACACTAATATTAGTAATATGAATATTTGTTGATAAGAATGCGGGTCATGCTCGTATGAGGATACCTTGTAGACATCTTTAAGTTTTGATATTAAATTGCGAACTTGTTTAAAATCATTAACTTATTCATTAGAAATGATAATAATATGATCTTTTGATTTTCATGTACGGAGTGGAACCATGTATTGTACTATTCTAACAGAGGCAGAGAATAGATGCATTTAAGATTTGGTGCTGGAGAAGAATGCTCTGGAAACCTTGGACAACTGGTTGACAAGTTGAAAAAGCAAATTGTTGCTGTGATGGTTCAAATTGTACCTGCGGCATCTTCATTATTAGTGTAACTTCCTTGTAAGAATATTTAAATTAATCGGTAATAATGCCTATTACGAACATGTCTTTAAATAATTCCTTTAGTTGTCCTAATTCATATCTTGATTTAATACAAATTGTGCACTATGGTAAATACGTATCTATAACTTGGTTTGTTACTCATATCTGGGTAAAAATTGGTAACTGTGCAGAGGCCTACAGTTGTTTTTGTAAGGACTAAACTAGGTCAAACTTAGCGATAGTTAAATTCATCTAATATTAGGTCTTTAATCCTTTCATGACTCGTAGTTGCTTTTTCCACTATTTGAGTGAAGTGATAAGGGTGTGTAGTTATCAGGTTAAAGTTAAATTCTGTACCTACCTATTCCTAATGTAACATTCTTCGGGATTTTGCTTCTGACACCATCTAATATTCTTGAATGTAGCTCCTGACAATGCATTGATGTAAACTAGTACCAAGCTAATCCATTTTTCTTTTATGACCCATAACTAATGCTTATAGATTATAACCAGACTTTACTTTAATCATTCCATATACTTACTTACACATGATTATATAACAAGTATAGTTTCAAAATAAGTTTTCTAAGTAATAATAGTCGCTTGTTAACGAATGTCATGATTATGTTAATTTATACATTGATTCAAATAGTTTTAGATTAGTTTGTTATTGATAATTTATTTTATTTGATTATGTATTACTTAACGATTTACTAAAACAATATTTTCACGATAATATCTATATTCTAAACAAGTCATCGGCTTCCTTAAAAGTTTATTATTGAGCATTGTGTAATATAATGTATTTGTTTCAATTATGTTTTAAGTTTTAACTTAAGGTTTTTATCACTATAAGATTAACCTAAATAGGTACATAGTTGTAAGACTTTACTATTGAGAATAGTTGTGTATCAGTATATTAGCTGTATACTTACCTAATTAATTGATTCTAAATAATTTTTATATGTGCGTCGGGAGACAGCACGTTATCAGATGGCCGAATGTCATGATTTTAGAAGGTTTTTCTTATTTTTTAATAGCAACACTGGTAATGCCGTCTCTTGCCGCCATTTTGTTAAATTTAATAGGCTAATCTGTGGTAAAATTGGTGGGGGTAGCTAGGCTTGAGCCCGATTAACGAGCAAAGAGAGGTCATTCTTCAAACTAGCCTCGAGGGGATAAGTTCACTAAGACGTCGACTTCTGCGTTTTCTTCATAATAGTAAAAGTTGTTTGTATGCGTGAGTACATTGACCCCTTAAAATTATGTGCACTATTTAAGAAGGACCTTACATATTTGTGTGTTTGCAGACTTGATGCAGTTGAAGAGCTAGACTGTAATAAATTAAAAGGCAAACGACCATGCAATATTGATGCATTAAATGAAATTAAGCGACTGAGAAACACATCCAATAATAACTAAAAATACAAAAATAAATTATATTTAAAAAAACCTTTTATTTAAAATCAAGCTTTTATTCAAATGTCCTAAAAAGAATAAAATAAACTTTGTATCAAGTCAAATCCAACAAACTTATTACATTAAACAATTTTATATGTTTTAAAAGCTTGTCGCGAGATTTTATTGTTACTGGGCTTGCACTAAACACAAATGCTTTAACTTATATTTGACATATGAAATTAAAGCGACAAGCTTTTAAAACATATAAAATTGTTTAATGTAATAAGTTTGTTGGATTTGACTTGATACAAAGTTTATTTTATTCTTTTTAGGACATTTGAATAAAAGCTTGATTTTAAATAAAAGGTTTTTTTAAATATAATTTATTTTATGTTAACGGTTATAATGGTTTATTTTTTGTTTGTCAGATTTTTGAAAATATTAAAAATGAAGTAAGTATTAGAAAAAAATCTACCAGTCTCACAACTAGCTTCGATGGGACTCGAACAATGCATTGTGGATGCAAAAAAGTAAAAATACTTTTTGTCAAATTGTTTTTTACAAGCTTTTTATTAACTTGCCCTGTTATTTGACCCACTTCCTAGTGTCTGATGGAGCTGAAATTTTGTATACAGGTTTGGTTTAGATGGCAATATAATATTTAGGTACAGTTAGCAAAAAAACTTGTCATGAAAATATTTTTTTTAGTAAAAACTTTGTTTTCTAAAGTATTCGATCATATTCCTATTCATCTTCGTGTCAATGATTCACACTGTATTAATTGTTTGGCCCAGTGTGACCAACCTGACTGCCTCATCAGTTGCTATCATTAGGTCGCGTGCACTACAGGTGGCATAGGGGACACACCAGAATGTGCGATAGGTATTGTCTGCGAAGGCTGTCCACATTCGCACGCTGAGCCATCCACATACCCCAATTTATGCAGGATGTGCTTGTAGCGGCCAATCTTGGTTAGCAGGTGGTTGAGCGAGTTCCAGGTTGACCACGGTAGGTTGTGTCATGTAAAAAATGATAATTGTTTAAATTAGGTACCCAAACCCGGTAATTTCTTTATCATCCCGGATAATTTAAGGGATTATTCTACTCATGAAAACAGACAACTTTTATTTTGGGACGAAAACTGAAATCGCGAGAATAAAAACAGCTGTTCCTTACATTTTGATTAAATTTTGTTTTTGCACTTTTGTATGGAACAGCAGATTTTTTTATATAATACTTTCTCGGTAGTGATTAAGATATTTATGTAACAGATTTTTTTTGTTTTCTTATAAAAGTTTATATTTTGACTAGGTATTCAAAAAGTTTGGGGATTTGCAGGCCTAACACACAGCGTTATTTTAATACCAATGGGAGTTCTTTGTCAATAGTGAGTCGTATCAAGTCGTTACATTACGAAAGTTCCCTCGTTTTAAGTATCTACTTGCAGTTCGCGGGAATATAGAACTGTGTCAAAATGATATCCTACTGTGTTAAAGTTGGGAGAACGCTCGAGGGGCTCAGCCCAAAGTTACTTGGTACGATAACGTTTTTGTAAAGTGGATTTTCAATCAATTTACACTCTAATTCCCTGAGATTTTAGGTTCAAATTTCAGTGGTGCCATGGAGGTTTTAATGTAACCTTGTTTATGCCACGCGTCGCTCCTGAGGGGTGGTTTTGCATGTAATAGTCCATTAGAAGCCATGTATTAATTACGTGGTTTCGTTCCTCATTTTACTTTTCTGTGCATTGCTCATAATTATGTTAAATATACTGAAGTGTATAGGGAAACATCGGGCTGTAATGAGCGCTGGTTACGGATTTTGCCAGCTCTAAAATTTTTCGGAACTTAATTCTAAGTAAATGAGGGAAGGTATAATAACATGAAAACTGCTCCTTTTTTAACCGACTTCTAAATCAAAAAGGAGGAGGTTCTCTATTCGTCTGTATGTATGTTTTTTTTTTGTGTATGTCCATCGATTACTCGAAGACGGATGGACCGATTGAAATGATTGAAACGATATTACATCAGGTTGGTTTCCAAGTTGGTCCCATTTTTTGAAATTTTGAAATCGGTTTTGAAATTAGTAGTTTTCAGGAAATCTTGAAAATACTGTCGTTTTCGATACCACTTTATGTGAATTTAATACGTATCTTTAGGCATAACTCCTTTGTTTATAAACCGATTTAGATGATTCTTGTTTTGTTAAAAAGGGGATACCTCAAGGTATTTTAACCGACTCCAAAAAAGAAACTGAAACTCAAACTGAAAACCTCCAGTTTGATCACATACCTATTTACCAGAATACAAGTAAATTGCCTGCACGATGCACTAAAAAGAGTGAAATAAAAATTATTTTTATAAGAAAATAAAACCGCCTTCAAAAAAATCACATCAAAAAAGTAAGAAATAATTCCTCACCAAATAAATAACGTAAGTACTTTGAAGTCGGGCGGGTTTTAACAAAAACAACATGAAATCGTACATGTTTCACGCCCGACTTCAAAGTACTTTCGTTATTTATTTGGTGAGGAATTATTTCTTACTTTTTTGATGTGATTTTTTTGAAGGCGGTTTTTAAGTCCTAAATTAACTAATGAGTATATTAATAGGTAAGGTAAATAGAGAAAACTATTTAGGTAATACTACCTAAGAAACTAAAAATGTAATCCAGATTAAACTGGTGTTATTTAAAAACCATTCATTCAAAATATTCTTAACTAGAGGATCCTTAGGTCCCTTGGAGTTTTAGCTGCGCGGTATCCGTTCCCGTGGGAATATCGGGATAAAATGTAGCCTATGTCACTCGGCAAGAATGTAGCTTTGTAAGATAGCGAAATAATTTTCTAAATCGGTCCAGTTGTTTCGGAGCCTGCCTATTCAATGCAATCAAACAAACAAATCTTTCCTCTTTTAATGTAAGTATATACCCAAAGAACGGCTTATTTATTTATGTTTAATCGACGATTGAAACGCAATTGACGACGCAATGAAATCAAATCGATATCGAATTAATATTTTTTATAGAATTCGGAACAATGGAGCCTATGGGTTGGCTACATTATTCCTATCAGAGCATAGAGATGGCAGCGATTGAAAGTTAAAAAAAATGGTAATTTGCACCAACTTGTTTGTTAAATAATTAATTTTATCTACACTCATGTTATAGAATTCGAATTATGAACTCATGCCTGAACGTTTATTGATACACTTTATGCCATAGTCAACTTTAAAAAATAAAACTGCTGTATCCGGGTGTTGTATAATGACCATGAAGTTTGACTTAATACTCTGAGGTAACTCAGTATTAAGTCGAGCTTCATGATAATGACCATTACTCAGAACAATAACTAAAGCTATAGAAACCGTGCTAAAATAACAACAAAATACATTAGTTCGTACTCTTTTATCTTATGCAGTAGTACATGTGTAAGAAAGAGATATAGTATACAGACTAATGTTTCTTAATTTACAAGGTTGTCACAAGATTTTTTTACGCCAGTGATGCAACGTCATCGATATTAATATCGATAAATTAAAAATAGATTTTACATACATTACATTTTTAAAATCTCTATGTATGTCAATGACACTAGTAAGTACGGTAGGTACCTATGGTAATGTGTCGACGCACACGTACCTACCACTAACAACCACACCACATCGCAGCGACAAAATGTGGTGTCGATGCAGCTTTTAGCAGTTGCGTTGTGGCAGTGCGACAAAATGTCAATGTGATTGCGTTGTCGCCAGTAGTTGTGATGTGGATACGTCGTATGCGGTGTGGCCGGCTGCTAGTTCACAGCGTCGTCGCTGGTGGTGGTCGGTATTACTTACGCACGCGGTCGATAATGACGGCAAAATGTGGTACCTACGTGTAAATTGTACTAGGAATTCATTTCCAATACAAAATACACCCCGCCCACATGTTGTGTGGTTGTGGTACGTGTGAGTAGACCCAATGAATAATTAAGTATTTATTTATTATTCATTTATTCAATACACTTCTATAAATTTACATTTTTATACATAGCCGCACCACGAAAACCTCACAGGGTTTATCTGGGTGACGGCGAGCCGCTGATTTTATATAAAATATCGTTTGTTCGGTAGGTAATACTGTTTAAGCTTAGACCGAAATGCTTTGACATTTTCTTTGTACATTGTCTGTAGTTTACAAGGCAATTTATTTAAATAAAAAGGTATTAAATATCTGGAAACTCTTTTCCCATACAAGTTGTTGTGTTTGGGTAGGTGGTACTTATTTAGGTACGGTACCGCTCTCAAATACTTAGGCCTACAGGTATAGCACCTGCAATATTATAAATGCAGTAAGTACCACTTTCTTTTATAAAAATTTGCAGTCTTCAGTAATCTATACTAAGATTTTATATTATTTTTATGCATTCACAATGCAATTTTGTAAGTATAGGAAAAATGTGATAGTAAAAAACCACGAGCCCTATAAGTAGCTTTCAGGCGGGATCGAACCCGCGCCTCCGGGAATCCGGCCCGATGCTCTGACCAACTAAGCTACCGAAAGGCCTACACGACTCGTCGAATTTTGCTATCACTTGTTACGCTGTAGGCCAGCGTTGCTTCATCAATGTGAGGAAACCCTCGCATCCGAAAGAAACATTTTTACAAATGTTTAACGATCGATTAAGATGAAACAGCCATATTGAGATTTTATATAATTTTTATGCATTCACAATGCAATTTTGTAAGTATAGAAAAAATGTGATAATAAAAAACCACGAGCCCTATAAGTAGCTTTCAGGCGGGATTCGAACCCGCGCCTCCGGGAATCCGGCCCGATGCTCTGACCAATTAAGCTACCGAAAGGCCTACACGACTCGTCGAATTTTGCTATAACTTAAAAATGGAAAATGAAGTATTTAGAAAAAATCGACCCGTCTCACAACTAGCTCCGATGGGACTCGAACCCACGACCTTTCGCTTTCCGGAGCAGTCGCCCGGAAAGCGAAAGGTCGTGGGTTCGAGTCGATCGACGGGTCGATTTTTTCTAAATACTTCATTTTCCATTTTTCAGTAATAAAAATTGCATTGTGAATGCAAAAAACTAAAAATTTAAATAAGTTTGCTATAACTTGTTACGCTGTAATCTAATCTCAGTAATTACTGCACTGACTTAGAAAATTCTTTTTACTATTAGAAAGTTACATCCTTCCCGTGTGACACAGGCTATCTTTTATCCCGGGGACGGGTACCACGCGGGTAAAACCGCGAGGATCCGCTAGTTGATAATATAATAAGTAAAAAAATTGCACATAGTAATGCTTGTTCCTTAGCCTACTTTTATTGCAAACATTAGAGTGAATTAAGCTGAAAAGAAAATTAATCAATTAATTAAAATAAAGAAACCATTTTTTCTTATAAACACATCTTTAATGTTCTCATTTGGCTCAAATGATTGTAGTCCAAAGTGTTACGCATAACGTGACTGTTCACTTTTGCTGTCCAGTAGATTTTTTAAATACGGCGTATACAATCATTTTTAATAGTTTCATTTTTGGGAAATCTGAAAGAAGTAAAAATTGTTAACATCGATAAAAAAAATCACAGCACTATCATAACCTTAACAACTTTAACAGAAATGCAAGAAAATATAAAAAATAGACCAAAACTCACGTACATTTCTATTGATAATATTAATTTATTACAATTTTCGGATAATACTGATGTCAAATTCTTAAAAATATTTGTATTTTGAAACAAAACTTACCGATGAAATGATTCAATCTCATCCGAATTTTCTTTCCGTGATATATTAGACTAACAGCCTAGAACAACACAAACCATCCTAAACACGGAATGCAAGCTCTCTAGAGAGTCTGTATGCACACTTTCCTGTTGTTTTATCACCGAATTCCTTGTAAATTAATAAATTTTCACTTTAGCTGCCAGCGAAGCTGTTCCTCCATTGTAATACGTTCGAATTAAATTGGTCATACCTCAGAAGCTACGTTCTCAACAAAGACAAATTTTTATTTTGGTAGTATTATATTACAATCAATTAGAACCATTTGACATTGGTACTTTACGAGCTTGTGACAATGACAGAAACAATAGAAACTCACAAAGATTGTCTATTTCACTCTTACTCATGTATGCTGAATTACTTAAAGTGAGTACGATAGCTGATACACAGTTTTTATTTTAGTACGGTTTCTATAGCTTTAGTTATTGTTCTGAGGACCATTATGAAACACCCGGATACAGCTGTCACTCATTATAAAACACTTATATTTCTTAATTTTACAGTCTCCATGGCAACCGTAGGATTTACCGGCCCTGACTTCCAACTCTTTCAAGCCCTTCTTTAGCAGGCAACAATCAGAAACTTGTTTAAAATTAGAATTTTGAATTTAGAAGGAATAGACCGTATAGACTCCTATGAGTGGGGTTTGGCACCAAATCACATTTTATAATTAATATTGATTTGGTTTTTTTTGAAATCCATCCATACTAATATTATAAATGTGAAAGTGTGTTTGTTTGTTTGTTTGTTTGTTTGTTTGTTTGTTTGTTTGTCCGTCTTTCACGTCAAAACGGAGCAACGGATCGACTCAATTTTTGGTATGGGGATAGTTTGGAAGCTGGAGAGTAATATAGGCTACTTTTTATTCCGGAAAATTATAAAATAAAAATTATTATTTTGTAAAGAAAATCGATAAACTGTCATTTCTTCCATAGCCGCTTCCAAAGAGGTATGTCAAAGAGTATTGTAATCACTGACGTTTTAGCCGCTATGGATTACCTACTTTTTAATAAGTGACATTTGTTGCAGGCAGTGTATAAAACTTCTTCGTGATCATTTATTTTCATCTGTCTATCTATAATAGATGTTGGTGATACGAAGTTTACCGGGTCCACTATAATTAATATGGTAAAACAACGTTTGCCGGGTCAGCTAGTATATAATAAATGTAATGAGTGTAGATAAAGTAGTGTATGAGACTGCACATAACTCGGTATTAAAACACTCGCGACAGTCACATAAACTACTATTGTAGGCTTCTATTATCGATTGGTATAAAAATAATTTAAATTACCCAGGATGGTGCTATTTTCGAAGAAAGAAATACGAAAACATTAAAAAAATCTCTTGACAGGAAAAGTTTTGCAAACCCACACGCGATAATATATTATTTAGCGTAGCTAAATTGATATAAAACACATTTCATCCATTAAACTGATGGGTGAAGGTCGATCCCTATTCGTATCTTAGAGTGATCCAAGCTGCTCATATAAAAGTTTTAAAACGAAATTATTGCCAACAACATTTGAACCCTACAAAAACTAGGGATTTTCTTCAATAAGGCGCATTCGGTGACTCGACAACTATTTTATCAATTAAACGAGAAACGCATTAAATAAGACATCCTAGAACCGGATTGACTTGTGATTTATGTAACACTATTCTGTTTTACTCGTAAGAGGTAAGAGGAAATTGTACAAACGAGTATTACTCTGCTTAGCACTCCATATTAGCTAATGCATATTTTGAATTGATTTAAAGTAGTCAATGTCAGTTTTACAGACGAGAAGATACTTAAAGTTTTGTAACCATAGTTTAAAAATAAGATAATAGCTTTTTTAATTAATTCACTCTTTTTAATTCGAAAATAATTTATATTTAAATATATTTTTTTATAAACTAATATAGTTTGACGGGTCTTACATTAAGGTACCTATCTAAAGTTACTTTAAAACGAAATTATTGCCAAAACATTTCAACCCTACAAAAACTAGGGGTTTTCTCCAATTAGGCGCATTCGGTGACTCGACACCTGTTTTTATCACTTAAGCGAGAAACGCATTAAATGGGACAAAACCTCGCCCCGGATTAACTTGTGATGTATGTAACACATCCGTAATAAGAGGTAAACTAGGAAATTGTACAAACGAGTATTAATCTGCTGAAGGCACTTAAGTTATTTTCACGGTTCGTTCGCTCCAGTTAGTTTAGATAATGAAATGTTATTCCTAATTTAGTTGAAGTGAATTTATCACCGGGAAACTTTGTTTGATTTATTAGTTTACAAAGCTTCTTGGTTCTATTTACCTTTGTTATTTTTAGATGTTTATACTTGGAGAAGACTGGTTAGTTTTTGTCACGATTTGAAATAATCCTAATGAGCGTAATCATCATCATCATCATCAGCCTTGCGACTCCTACTGCTGGACCCATGCCCAAGCTCCCCCTCCAGGCTCAACCACTAAGGAACGGCCATCTTACCTCTATCTGCCAGAACACAATAATGCAATAAACATTGTTGCTGTGGCAACAGACTTCGATAAGCTGATGGTAGCTAGCCAGGCGGACTTATAACAAGTTCTACCACCAACAACAGAAGTTACAGTTAGTCAGTAAGGGTAGTATTCCACTTATCAAATATCTTTGTCCAATATGCATTTGACCAAAGAAATTATCAATGAAACCATTCATGAATTCATCCTCGTCCAATTTCTTTGATCCAATATTTGATAAGTGGAATACCACCCATACTAGCACATCACATAGTATAGGTACGTCAAACTAAAGCGCAGCCCTCATTAAAAAACAAACATTTTATACAGCGTCTAGAAGTTTTATTAATCCCATTGCCTCCATGTATTATTATTTGTCGGAGCAATAACAAAGGCTATAAAAACTATAAAAAAGCGCATAAAACAAAACGAACACGTGAATATAGCATTTGTTGCTAGGACCCTTAAAGTGATTTTCTTTTATTTCCGATGTTTAACGCCCCCAATGTTTTCATTAGAGATAATGTTGGATTTATGCAAAAAAGACCTTCTACGCGTTGGCACGGTTTGCATTTATTTCGCTTTTTCACAGATTACAGCAGTGAGTTATTTATATTAAATTGGGACAAGAAAGGAAGAATATTTTTCTATACAAACCGGCACACAATAAGAGTTGAAACGGGGTATGTAAATTATGGCTTTTATTATACTTTTTGCTTTAGAAATTATGTTTTTAATTACAAAATATGAGTAGATAACAATACTTTATTCATATTTGGCGGTATCTCATCCAGTTTATAGAATTCTTAAACCAAGAGCAAATAAAAATTTTGTGATCATCACTAAGTCTAGTAAAAAGACATTGTGCTTCTTTACTTTTATCACAGATTACTAAATAGTTACTACATTACTTTTATATCAGAAGAGACACCCTTGACATTTAAATAATTTAAATTCGTTTTTATAATGATTGGTTTTAGTCATAAAATTCTATAAAAAGGTATAATCGGAAAAGGCCTCAGTATCGAGCATTAAACATAAAAATCTTTTAAATTTCTTTTCTGAAAGGCCATGTTTCAGTTAATAGGTCAATAACCTTATAGCTCCCAAGCGACTGCCAGAAAAATTGCTAATTTATTAAAAAATTCACAGCCGAAATTTATGAGCACCAAAAGTAGATGACGTAGCCTTGTTAATACTATCTATGTAAGTAATTTTACCTTCAAATAGGACACTGAACCATAAAGTTTTAATTAGAATCCTCCAAACTTTCATAAAGAACATCTGTGTCTGTTTTAGAGAATCAACCCAAGACTTTCTTGACGTATTGTCTTGTTCGTTGTGGTTGGTATATAGATGCTTCGGATTTATATTTTTACTTTTTAATTTGATATCAATTCATCATTATTATCAGCCTTTCTCGACCCACTGCTGAGCATAGGCCTCTCTTACTATAAGCTAGTAGTAAGTAAGTAAGTAAGTAAGTAAGTAATCATTTATTTGCCAGAATATGGTTACATTTCGGTCTTAAGTAGGTATACAGTTTCCAACATATTCTATCGAAAGTTCGATGTGCAAATATTTATTGTGTTATTTTAAAATTTAATCAGGATTTAATATAAATGCAAATAATATTAATTCAATTTAAAATCACATGTCAATAATAATTAAAAATGTCAATAATAACGAATACAAAAAAAGTTATAAAATAAAATAATAATAATGTCACAATCACAGAAAAATACAGGATAGATTAATTCAAAGATGTAGTATTAAATAAATACATCTTTGGATTAATTAATAAGTCCACAGATAAAATTCGAACAAAACATTTCAAAATCTAATTATCATCATAAATACCTAAAACGAAAAAAATCTACATTTCATTAGAATAATACCCATTGTCAAAAATCTTTGTCATCTAAATAATCCTGAATGGAGTAGTATATTTTTTCAAGCAAAAGTTCTGTAAGTTTCTGTTTGAAAGCGTTATAGTTTAACATCTTTATGCTATTCGGAATCTTATTAAAAACTTTTGGTGCCATTAGTAGGAAGCTATTGTGTAGGAATGCAGTTCTGTGCTTAGACGTGGAATAGTTGTAGAGGTACTGCGATCTTGTTGCATTCCTACGTGTATCTGACACTTTTGTAAAAAGATGCCCGTTCGCCTTAACAAACAGTGAGATTTCCAATATATAAATACATGTGAGCGTTAATAGCTTATAAGATTTAAACAATGGTCTACAGCTTTCTCGACTACCTATACCTGCTATGGCTCTAAGACATCGTTTTTGGGCTTTAAAGATTCGCTCCCGATCACTACAGTTACCCCAAAATATAATTCCAAATCTAAGTATTGAAGCCACTAGACCGTGATATGCTACTAATACAGAGGCACGGTTTACCGTTTTTGATAATTGAAATAGCGCATACGCTGATTTGTTTATTCTTTTGCACAATTCATCAGCTTGCGTGTGCCATGATAAATTACTGTCAATAATTACACCTAGGAATTTGGTTTCATTACTGCGTCCTATTTTATTACCGTTGTATTCTATTTTATAATTTCCCGGTTGTTTTTTTATAAAGAAGTGTATGCATTTTGTTTTGTCCAAGTTAATAATTAAGTTATTATAATTCATCCAATTTATTATGTCAGCTAAAGATTCATTAATGTCATATTCAAAAGTTTTTGGGTCATTTTGTTTTACAATAAGGGTACTGT
Organism: Crambus lathoniellus; assembly: GCA_949710035.1. Classification (NCBI taxonomy): domain Eukaryota; kingdom Metazoa; phylum Arthropoda; class Insecta; order Lepidoptera; family Crambidae; genus Crambus; species Crambus lathoniellus. The sequence continues at coordinate 13,278,206 of OX453302.1, read as the reverse complement.
CGTCAGCAAAAAGTATCATAGGATTACGTACGTTTTTGGGCAAGTCATTAATATAAATTAAAAATAAAAGTGGTCCTAAAATGCTCCCTTGTGGGACCCCACACTGAATTATTCTTTCTCTTGACACATATTTCTTTTCTTGTAGATCATGTGGGCATATTTTATTTATTTCTGTGATTTGTTTGCGATTTGTAAGATATGATTCCAAGAGTTTTAAAATATTTCCTCTAATTCCCTATGCATCAAGTTTACTAATCAGTATTTTATGGTCCACGTGATCAAAAGCTTGTGTCATATCTGTATAAATAGCACAGACAGGCTTTTTTTCGTCCATATGTGTAACAATGAGTTTAAGTAAGTCAAATATCGCCATATTAATTGATTTATTTTTCCTAAACCCGTTTTGTTCTTTGCAAAGTATGTGAAATTTATCTAGATAATTATAGATTTCTTGATATAAATACTTTTCGAAGACTTTTGCGAATATTGTTAATAAGGCAATTGGCCGATAATTGCTCAATAGTTCTTTATCTCCTTTTTTAAAGAGAGGTTTAATTACGGCTAATTTTAATAGATATGGAAAAACGCCTTCATTGATAGAGAGGTTTAAAATATACGTTAGGTGTGGGCTTAGATATTCTGCAACATACTTTACGATTTTTGTTGAGATCTCGTCGTTTCCCACACTTGATGTGTTCTTTAAAGATTTTATTATTTTAAGAATAATATCCGACGTTGCTGGAGACAAGAACATCGAGCTACAATTTGTATCAATGTTATCTTTAAATTCATTTGCTTTATGTGATTTATGCACGATACGATCTATAAAGAAATTATTAAAATGATTTGCTATTTGAGTTGGGTCGGTTATGTATGAATAATAATTTTTTATTTTCAAGATTGACGCTTTTGGTTTACTCTTTTTTGCATTATTAATTATGTTCCAAGTTGCTTTGGGTTTGTTGGTAGCCGTATTTATTTTATAATTATTTTGTGCTCTCTGAGTCATAATCATTATCCTTTTTAACTTATCAGAATACTTTTTGAATATTTCTTTATTTGATTCCGTGCGAGAATGTCTGTATTTCCAAAGCAGTTTTCTTTGTTTTTTTGTGCATGTTTTTATGCCGCGTGATAGCCACTTTACTTTTTGGTTCGTTTTAATTTCCTTGAGTCGCCAAGGGAAATATAGATCATACAGTAACTTAAAATTGTCAAGAAAATACTTGTAAGCTGCGTTGGCACTGTTTATTGTATAAAGTTCTGTGAATTTGAAAGACTTTAGGTGCTTTTTAAACTTTACCATATTTTCGGTACTGTAATCCCGAACTCTTATTTTCCATCGTGTAATTTTTTGTGTTTTTCTAATAGAAAATCGTAACAGCTGAGCTGTATGGTCTGAGAGTCCTAAATCTAACACTTCCCCATGGCATTTATGTTTACTATTCACCGCAAAATTGTCCAAACATGATTTACTGCTTAGTCTAGTAGGTTGATGTATAACTAATTCGCAGTCAACACTTATCATGAAATCATTAAAGTCTCTTGTGTATGTATTGTTTTTTAAAATGTCTATATTGAAATCTCCAGTCAGAATAATTTTCTTTTTAGTCTTATTACCACATATAATCTAAATAGAGCTAACAATCTTTCGTAAAATATTTCAAGGTTTTCGCAACTATATTTTGGAATTCTATAAATACAAATTATTACTAAATCATGCTTAGTTAATTCAATACCGCAGCATTCAAAAATACCCTTAATACTAAGTTCAGCAACTTTTGGTAGTTCTTTAAACAAGAAATCTTGTTTCACAAGGATACAAGCGCCTCCTCTTCTTTCGTCATCCCGAGAATAAGATGATGCCAAAGTGTAATTTGGAACATTCAGTACCTGTTCATCTCCTATCGTCATGAAGTGTTCTGTAATACATAATACGTCTACTTGCTTATTTTCCTGTTCTAATTCATCTATGTAAGCTACTATCATGTTAGTCTTGTTTATTAATCCAGCGATATTTTGATGTACAATGTTTAAGAAATTAGTTCCGAAAAAAGTTTTGATTTTTATTTACATCAATTTGATCCTCATTTTTGTAGTAGTCTTGGATTTTACATATATTTTCCAATAAATCATTGAAGATAGTCTTCATTCCATTTTTATTAATAGTTCCATATTGCTGTGAAAACATGTCATTGTCGTAAGTCAAGTTTTGATTTGAGTCCACTATGTATACATATTTATGTATTTCGTTGTCCATACAGAGCAGGTTGTTAAATATTTCGACTCTTGAGTTGAATAAAGTTGCATTATTGTGGCATTTAAACGTTGGTAAACATATAATTATATTCGTGTGAGACAGAGGTGATAATGTTTCTCTTATCTTTTTTACTAGTTCGGCGTGACTCGATGTTTTTCTGAAGTCATGTTCGCCTATCAGGATTACACAGTAGTCATTCAATGTGAAGTTCGATATTTTGTTATGAATATTTTCTATTAGGTTTTGAATACCACAATTTGTTTTCTTGTAGTGACAAGCTTGGAATGTCTCGAACGCGGATTCACATAATGAAGTGACATTATTTCCATTAGTGCTGCTTATAAAACATAATTGAGCCCGTACATTACTGTGCTGGCCTTCTCCAATTGTTGGATTGGGGTCTTCACTCAACGATGTTGCGCACGGTGACTGAGAACTAATATTTTCAAAAGATGTACTGTTAACCTCAGGTACAGTTTTCTTGGTTTTCTTTTTAGGAGTAGAAGATTGCAGCCGTTTTCTACTAGGTGAGTTAGTAGTATCGCTGAGACTCTTTGTTACTTTTTCGAGAAGTTTTTGTTTTGTGATAAGTTCGTCTATTGTTTTCTTTAATTGCGTATTTTCGATAGATAAAAGATTGACTTCTTCATGTGCAATTTTGAGATCAAGTTGTAATTTATCTATTTGTGATTTTAGTTCCGTTAATAATTCGTCATTACTAGCGCTACTGATGTCTGGTAAACTGCATGTGGTGCCATCTTTGTCTTCCAAGTCGGTATTAGTTTCGGATTTCGAACGAGGCTTGCGGAAAGTTATATTTTCAAAGAAATTCATGATTTTAAATTGTTTATAATTCCTTTAAAAAACGAAAAATAAATATTTTCTTTGCGAGGTTTGAACTTGGGAACTTTGATATTACACTGATGTTGTCCAAGCGGTGTAGCACGGCGATAAACCTGCGTTACGTATCTATCTCTTTGTAAATATAATTAGCTCCTACGAATCAGTGATAAAGCTGGTAGTTATGAATATTTTATTAATGTCACAGGTATCTTTCTAATAGTGAATTGTGTTTTAATTTCATCACTTTCACATATAAAGTTGAGTAAATTTCTTACAAAATCCACTTACTGTGCTTCTTGAACATGATAAAACAGTGCTGTTTTCTTTGAATGTGTGTCAAACAGGTATCAAAGTATAAATTTTATTTCACATTTATTTTGCACGATTTCTTAAGTAATCCCGTAGTTTTCGTTTCACAAACACTTCTATGCAAACATTGTAGTTTTTCCTTTCCACTCGCGTTATTTTTGATGGTTTAATTAGATATTAATATTATTAGCAAATAAAAATATACGGACAAGATGTTTACGCTTCGAACGCCACCTCTAAACGCCACCGCTAGTAGATAGCAGATAGGTAGTAGGCCAGTCAATATCGACATCGAACGTCGCAAACGCGCATGTATCTACGATTTTTTTATATGTTGTGAGGTCCCTGGAGAGTAATTTACACCCAAGTTTGCAACCCTGAAAACCCTGTGCTATGGTGCACGAAAAATAAAAAAAAAAAAAAAAAAAAAATAAAAAAAAAAATAAAATAAGTCTATTGCTGCTTAGCGTTTAAAATTTAGAAAATAATAATTTGTTTTTTTCAAGAACAAAACAAAAAGCAGTTTTTTCCTTTTTTTCCAACATTATGAAAGAAACAAAGAAGTTTAGATTGGAAAAAAATATGTTTTTTTTCGAAAATTTCATTGGAATAATGAAAAAACAAGTGGAAAAACGGTTTTATTGGCGATTTTAATTCGAATTGGAGGGTATTGTATTGTATGGACTGTCGGAAGGCCAGTCAAGCGAAAAGTACAAAAAAAAGCTATCCACGCAAATAATTGGGTGCAGCATAACGGCATAATATGGCAAGTATCTTAGTAATAGACAAACGTAACTTACTTTAGTTTATCAATATCATATGTCCGTTACCAATGCGCAGTTTTCAGCCTTAGCTTTTTCTAACTCAAAAGAGATGGCGCTAGCAAAATTAGAGAAATAGCAAAGGATAAAGGTAGGTATTATGGCTGCTAAACAGCTTGTTTATAGTGTTTTGAGCATGAACTCATGCTCTTAATATATTTGATTGATATAATGCTGCTTTGTAAATACGATTTTTTATAGAAATTTAATAGGCCATGGCTTCCGAGGCCGTTATAGAATAAAAAAAATAAAATAACGGTAATATTCATGTCATCTAAAATTGCTCATTACAAATTTTGATCAATAGGGAACATGCAATATTTTTAGTTTTGTTTTCATTATAAAGAATTTCATGTAGAATAGGCCACAAAGATATAAAAAAATCAAAACATTGTAATTTAACGGAAAAAATGCGGTTTTAAATTGACAGTTGACATTTTCGCGCGAAAACGGACTTATAGTTCCGATGACGTCATTCCTGTCTGTCACAGGTTTGTTTGTATCGTACTTGTTCGTCGGTCGGTGGCTTTCATACTTTTGCCTATTTATTTTCTTGACTTTAGAGATATTTTATTGTAAAAAATAGTAAAAGTTTAAAATGGACTATCCATCAGCATCAGGTGATCACAACAATACCACTAATATTCCAAAAAAGCCGTGTTGACTCATGTTTTGTGCCAATGTGTCCATCTACTTCAACAAAGTTTCCAAGTAAATTGTTTTTGACTGGACCTTCTGACCCAAAACTGAGAAGAAAGTGGTTTCAAGCTGCGAAGAGGAATGACAATTATTCTCCCAAGACCATTATTCGATGCTGTGAAGACAACTTTGACGTAAGTTGGCGATTATACTTGTTATATTGCTTGCGTACCTACGTAAAAACACTTTAGTTACCTACCTGCCTAGTACTTTTTACACTTAAGTACATACTTTGTCTTTATCATATTTTTATTGTCTATTTACAGTTGGAGAACGACGTCGAAAATTGGATAAGGTTGAAAATGTTTGGAGGAAAAATTTTCTGAAAAAAGTTTCTATGTATTTAGAAGCCGCTGAATAAAATACAAGGTTTAACAACAACAACTATGATTTATACATACCGTAATAATTTAGTCCCTTTCATTTCTACACTAGAAAACTCTGCACTTTCGACAAAAAATGTGACAACCATGTCGACAGTAACTCTAGGTAAATTTCTGGAGTCTGCTTTGACAAACCCAACTTCCATTTTTATAAAAAAACGTAATTAAATTCACGATAATTTATTCACTTTTCTAATGTTAACATAACCTCGAATAAGTCTTCATAACAGGAGTGACGTCACTAAACGCTGATTGGTGTTTTGAAATGCGTTCCGTTTCACGTCATTTTTAATTTGTAATATTATTAAAAATCAACATAAATGTAAAATAAAAACGTTGCAGTAGCCCTTCATTTATGTTTTTTTAACATTTTAATCATAAAACTTTCATAAATATTAAAATTGCATCTTCCCTATTGTATGACAATAATAAAAAATCTTCGTTTTTTTCAAAAAAATGCGTTATTTTCGGATTTGTTAAAAAAAATATTTTCCTAGCAATATTCTTTGAAAGTTTCGAATGGAATGGAAAAACAACGCAATTGGAAAAAAAAACGTTTTTTTCCTGCTTATTTCAACGCTGCGGCTGCTAAACCGAACTCTTGTGAAAATATCGAAACTATGCTGCTAACTGATTTATAACCTGTCAGAAACAAAATTTTAAAGTCTTTTTATGCATTCACAATGCTATTCTGTAAGTAAAGGAAAAATGGTGATAGTAAAAAACCACCAGTCCTGCAAGTAACTTTCAGGCGGGGTCCGAACCCGCGCCGCGTCCTCGGGAATCCGGTCCGATGCTTTGACTAACTAAGCTACCGAAAAACTTACGAGACTCATTGAATTTTGCATTCACTTTTCAACGTTGCGTAGGTATCAATGTAAGGATACCCTGGCATTCGAAAGAAACATTTTTACAAATGTTTAACAATCGATTAAGCCAGTAAATTAAAATTTTCAATTGTTTTATTGCATTCACAATAGCATAATGCTATTCTGTAAGTAAAGGAGAAATCATGATAGTAAAAATCGAAATCCCCGGGGCGCGAATCGGGGGTTCGAATCCCGTACCGAAAGTTACATTGCAAGACTGGTGGTTTTTTTACCACACTTTTATTAGCTTCACTTGTAACTAAGTCACAATGTAAGAAAATCTTGGAATTCAATTTCAACCTACTTCTAATTGTCGTATTGATTTGAAACTTTGCAAGTCTATATGAATCCGATGACAATACAATAATTTGCTACCATCGAGCTGATCTGATGATGGAGTCAAGAGGTGGGCAATAGAACTCTTCAATGGCTGCTAGGAAACCTCTCAAGTTTGGGCTCATTTGTTTTGTTCTGATGATACCTATTCGCTACACTTGATGGTGAGGTTCTGATGATGGAGCAGGGAGTAAGTCAGTGGCACTCTTTAATGACCACTAGGAAACCCCTCGAGTTTGGGCTCATTTGTTTCATTCTGATGAGACCTATTCGCTACACTTGGTGGTGAGAGTCTGATGATGGAGCAGGATGGAAGCCAGTGACACTCCTTAATGACCAATAGGAAACCCCTCGAGTTTGGGCTCATTTGTTTCGTTCTGATGAGACCTATTCGCTACACTTGGTGGTGAGAGTCTGATGATGGAGCAGGATGGAAGCCAGTGACACTCCTTAATGACCAATAGGAAACCCCTGGAGTTTGGGCTCATTTGTTTCGTTCTGATAAGACCTATTCGCTACACTTGGTGGTGAGATCTGATGATGGAGCAGAGAGGAAGCCAGTGGCACTTCTTAATGACCACTAGGAAACCCCTCGAGTTGGGGCTCATTTGTTTCGTTCTGATAAGACCTATTCGCTACACTTGGTGGTGAGGGTCTGATGATGGAGCAGATAGGAAGCCAGTGGCACTTCTTAATGACCACTAGGAAACCCCTCGAGTTTGGGTTCATTTGTTTCGTTCAGACGACACCTTTTCGCTACACTTGGTGGCGAGGGTCTGATGATGGAGTTGGGAGGAAGCCAATGGCACTTCTTAATGACCACTAGGAAACCTTTTGAGTTTAGGCTCATTTCTTTCGTTCTGATGATACCTATTCGCTACACTTGGTGGTGAGGGTCTGATGATGGAGCAGGGAGAAAGCCAGTGGCACTCCTTAAGGGCCAATAGGAAACCCTACGAGTTCTGGCTCGTTTGTTTCGTTCTGATGAACCCTAGCTATTCGCTACACTTGGTGGTGAGGGTCTGATGATAGATGGAGCAGGGAGGAAGTCAGTGGCACGCCTTAATGACCACTAGGAAACCCCTCGAGATGAGCTCATTTGTTACGTTCTGATTTTGCTGGGTGAAATGGTTCCGACCTAGTGACTGACCATCCGTCCGGCTTCGCTGGCGTCCCCCCTATAAATAATAATACGTTCTGATGAGACCTATTCGCTACACTTGGTGGAGAGGGTCTGATGATGGAGCAGGGAGGAAGTAAGGGTTCGGCTCGCGCATCTGGTAACTTATAGACTCCACTAGAATTTGTAAAACTAAATACATACAATCACGCCTATGAGTTATAATGTTTACGGGGTGGGCAGCCACATGATTGGAATGTGAAACCGATTACCATCCATCCATAGCTTGCCATTTATTAAACTAAAAAGTAAAAAATAAATATGTAGTTTAAAAAACTAAAACAACACACTTTTATAGGAACAGACTAAAAAGTACAAAATAACCGTCTATTCAGTAACTGAAATTAAAAAGCGTGGTGCGCCCTTTGCAAAGCATGCATTCAAGTAGGTACCTACCTACTTAATATTGACAACGCGCACCACGCTTTTTAATTTCAGTTACTGAATAGACGGTTATTTTGTACTTTTTAGTCTGTTCCTATAAAAGTGTGTTGTTTTAGTTTTTTAAACTACATATTTATACAATCACGATTTTTCCTTTACTGTCAGAAACAGACATTCACTTCAGAATAGACAAAGACAAAACACTAAACGAATCCGATAGCCTTCTCGAACGTTTGTGAATCAGGGGGCTGCTGCTATGAAATCCCAATCTGTTAAGACATTTTACGCGTGATTGAACAAACAAACTTACCGATTTAATGTATATTTTTATCTTACGATCTTTCTCGAACGCTACTCAGAGGGCCAACTCTGAAACGCAAAACCCGAAACTTTGTTATACCTGTCCCTTTCACGCTCGAGTCATGACAGAATCGAGTGAAAGGGACGGGGCTAACCGAAGCTTTGGATGTGCGTTTCAGAGTAGGCCCTCAGGACGTAGTAACTATTTAGTAATCTGTGCCTCAGGTTTGAGAGCTTCACATCGTGGCGTCTCTTTCATATCTTTGGACATTTTAATGCGACAGGACGATGTTTGAGGCGGTCCCTAAGTTGATTAAAACTCGGGCGTTAGTCTTAAAAAATCTAATTGGTTTCACAATGTATGTACATCGCTCATACATAGCTCGAACACAGAGTACTAGTTGTATGGAACTTAATAGAGCGCGTAAGTCTTTAAAAATATCAAAAATGAAGTAGGTACCTATTAAAAAAATCGATCTTCGTCTCTAGCCCTGATGGAACTCGAACCTACGACCTTTCACTGTCCAAGCGAATGCTCTAACCACTGAGCTAGGTAGTCGTCGCGTAAGTCTTTGTGTAAATGTATGCTGAATAGGTGTTTGTTGTTCGCACATACCCTAATCTTTCAGACTCGAATGTGTTTGGAATTGTAAGCGGTGTCGCTGTGTGATTGTAACTTGAACTTTTTGCGCTCACGTGGGTTGTGTAAATGCGTGTAAATTATGCAGCAAATGTTTTCGAGAGGTGTGTAGACTGTAGGTGTTAAAATGCTTAAGCGTTTAAGAGTTGCGGTAACTGGGTCAGTTCTATTTAGATGTGGACTGAAATAATGGTCTCACGCTAAGTAAGTAGAACTTGTAGTAACTTAATTGCATCTCTTTTAGGTCCAAGATGAGGGTAATACGTACCTACACATTAAATATACCTAGTATATCTTATCGTAACAGGGACGTTGTTTTTTAACACTCATAAAACAACTATAAAACATCGTTAATTCCATTAAATAATTAGCAGTTTTGAAGGCTACTGTTGTTGTACAAAAGTAAGTTAGATTACTAGTTTATCTATCTTAGTTTTATTTGACAGTTCTAATCAAAATAGTGAAGCTTAAATTGACAAATTTATGAGTAATATGTTAAGTATTATTCACATTTCCATGAAGAAAATACTTACAAGACTAAGTTACACGATACTTGCATTAAGTATCATCAGATTCCGTAGTATCGAAACAAAATTGATCAGTGCCCCGGATTTATTGAATAAAACTTTTCCTGTTACAACTCCCGATTTTAATGGAGCTGAAAAATGACAAGGAAAATTCATAACTTTCCCAAAATTTTGGTGAGAATAAATTTCATTGTTATGATAATGGAGAAACGATTTTCACGGTTCATTGGTCTACACGCCTCGGACCGCTGTGTCGGCAACTTGCGACCTTTCGACACGTGTTGCAAGATATTAGTTTGAGCCGATTTACAAATTGTTACATGAGACGATGTTGGTAGAAAGTTTTGAGAGCGAGTGAAAATATATGGAAAAAAAAAACACAAAAGAAGTTTTATGGAAAACATAAGGGTTTTATTTATCGTCAGAAATGGCTTTAATGAATTTTGTGATTTATAATTTAAAATTATTATTAAAATTGGCAAAATATGTGAACCTATATTTAGAATCTCAAGATCTCAATGTACCATATTTTATGCAAATAAATTATCTTTATCTTTTATCTTTAATTCGTTTTCTTGTTGCTGTAGGTTTGACGTCTGAAAGGTTTAGTAATGTTTATTGGGATAATGAAAAAATAGTTTAACCGTTATTGGTCTACACGCCTCGGAACGTTGTGTCGGCAACTTGTGACCTTTCTGTACAAGTTGCAAGTTATTAGTTTGTGACATGGGCCGATAAAGAAAGTTTTGAGAGTGACCTATGTTGGTGAAAAGAAAACAAAACAAGTTATTTTAATTTTTAGTTTTTTTGCATTCACAATGCAATTTTTATTACTGAAAAATGGAAAATGAAGTATTTAGAAAAAATCGACTCGTCTCACAATCAGCTCCGATGGGACTCGAACCCACGACCTTTCGCTTTCCGGGCGACTGCTCTGATTTGTGAGACGGGTCGATTTTTTCTAAATACTTCATTTTCTATTTTTCAAAACAAAACAAGTTAAACGGACAACTGAATAGTTTCGTTTTGTATCACAAATTGTTATATTATGTTTTTTTGTAATAATTTCTTTTTTCCCGACTGAAATTTCAATGTTATGATAATGGAGAAACAATTTTCGGAGTTCATAGTCTACACACATCGGGCCGCTCTGTGTCAGCAACTTGCGACCTTTCGACACGTGTTGTAAGATATTAGTTTGAGCCGATTTACAAATTGTTACAAGGGATGATAATAGAGGTAGAAAGTTTTAAAAGCTAGTGCAATTTTATTGCGTAGTTAAAGTACTGAAATAAAAGATTAACAATTATCAGAGCCCCTAGTGTAAGTTTTTATGTCAAAAAACGCAAACTATTTCGATTCCGTATTTATGTCAATTTGTATGAAAACTTTATTAGCGCCTCTAGCGGCGAGTAGCGCGCTTATATAGTTTTCATACAAAATGACATAAATACGGAATCGAAATAGTTTGCGTTTGCTTGACATAAAAACTTACACTAGGGGTACAGAAGTTTAGATTTCATGGTGTTTGAGATCTTTAGTTTTGTTTTTTCTGGCTGTATCATGGCTTACGATAATGGAAAAACGATATTCACGGCACGCCTTGGACCGCTGTGTCGGCAACTTGCGACCTATCGACAAGTGTTGTGAGCTATTAGTTTGAGCCGATTTACAAATCTTTACATGGAGCAATAAAGGTGAAAAGTTTTGAGAGCGCGTGAAATTAAGTTGGAAAACAAACGAGTTTTTATATCATAAATTGTTTTTAATGGTTTGTAATTTCTTACTTGGTTTCTTCTTGAAAATGAAGTAGATACCTATTAGAAAAAGCGACTCGAACCCAAGACCTTTCACTGTCCGGGTTAATGCTCATTTAATTTTCAATCATAGGATTTGCATTGTGAATGCAAAAAACTTACACGACGTATTAGTATCGATTGCAAGCATACCGGGTTCCAGTTAATCCTAAACAGTGTATAATTCCTTCATATCACAATTTGCCGTGGTGTACGCACTTGTTTTCAAGGTGCCATCTTTGGAGGTCCCAGGTTCGGTTCCCGGTCGGGTAGATATTGAAAAACCACTTTTCAATATTTCCTTGGGTCTAGGTGTATGTGGTAAACCCTCTAGTTGTTTCCAATTTTCACTACTGCTACTAATGTTTCTAATGTGTAATGTATGTAATGATGTCTAAAAAAGTACAACCACATGTTTCCCATCGATTGCACTCATGCTTCACGCGTTATTAGCTATAGTCCATTCGCTTAGATAGTGTCGCTCTGCCACAATGCCGTGCGGGTGTACCGACACTATCTAACCGAACGGACTATACATCAGTTTACGAATATTGGCAATGGCCTGTGTGATAATGTTATTGGTTATGGCAATTTCAGGCATGTATTCTAATTTGAAGAATGTCTGATGGGCAACATTTTAAGCCTCAATAATGGCATTTGGCGTTAAGTATTGTCAATTAATTATAACTTTTGGTATTCCGATTTGGGGTGGAGCTGACAAGACGAAGATGCTGATAGTGGAGCGTGCACAACGCGCTCTTTTAAAAGTAATGCATTTTAAAAAAAGAAGGTTTCCCACTGACGAAACTTACTCTATCAGTAAAGTTCTATCGGTGAGAAAACTTTACATCCTTCTTACCATCTTAAAAAAGCACAAAAGTTTTACTTTAGATGAGACGACGAAATATAAAAAAGGAAAAACATTTTTGCATCAAAGAGAACTAGAACTGCATTTGCAGATAAACAGTATCTAAATCGTTCGGGTTCACTTTACAATAAATTAAATAAAAAACTACAGATCTACAACAAAACTGGTAAGGAATGTAAAAAAGTTATTACCAATTTTCTGACACCTTTAAGCTATGATACAACAGAGACTTTACTACAACAAGTATACACATAATACTCACACATACATACACACACATACATCGTACACTTATTCTACATAAACTCACACAAAAACCTTTACGTTAGTTGCTGAAACTTATCTATTACATACTATTTATTTACTTATTTGTTTTTTTTATATACTAATGTTACCCTAATAAGTACCTATTAAAAAAAATTTTTGTTAACTTATAAGTATAATTTTAGTTACGGAAGAGCGAAGTCACCTGTTACAGGCTATATAAGCTTACTATGTGACCTCAATCACATGTTTTTACTGTATAATTGTTTAACGAAATAAAGATGTTTATGTTTATGTTATGTATATTGAATTCACACTAATATTATAAATGTGAAAGTGTGTTCGTTTGTCCGTTTTTTATGTCAAAACGGTGCAACGGATCGACATAATTTTTGGTATGTGAATAGTTTGGAAGCTGGAGAGTAACATAGGCTACTTTTTATCCCGGAAAAATATCAGGTTCCCGCGGGATAACGTCGTGTAGTTCACGCGGGCGAAGCCGCGGGTGGAAGGCTAGTCTGAAATACATGGAGAAACACACCGTTCGCAACGCAAGGCATATAGAAACTATATTACTTACCTTTTCTACATCGTTAAAAGCACAGTATTGTTAAAGTTGTTAAAATAGAAGGGGCAAATCTACCTACGCATTTCAGAAGTTAAGTTTGTAGAACTGAATTTATTGAGGACGGAAAATTTTCTTCATAATAATTTAACTTCATAAGTTTTATCCAAAAACCTGATGCAAACTCAAATTAATCAATCAGCTATTTATAAAAGGCAACATCAATAAATAAAGTAATACCATATTTATTTTCCCAAAAAATAGCATCAGTGTCTCTTTAGATTTTACCAAAAATATCAACACTTATATTTCTGAATCCCCTAGCGATTGCGAAATCGTTGCGAGGCGTCGGGTGCCGTCGCCTCACCCTTTTTATGGTTCGGGTGAATTATGATATAAAATATTTATCTCCTTTTGGGGATATGTAACGCGACTGCTTCTTTTAGATGATAATACAGTAAATCCCCGTTTTATATCACAACAAAATAAATTGACATTTCCCAAGACAATGAACTGCGCGATTCGGTATTTTCTCCCACGGTTGTCCCCTTGTTAAAAGGTTAAAGTGTAGTTCGTAGGGGTTATCCATACCAATATTATAAATGTGAAAGTTTGTTTGTTTGTTTATCTGTCCGTCTTTTACGTCGAAATGGAGCAACGGATCGACGTGATTTTTGGTATGGGGGTAGTTTGGGAGCTGGAGAGTGACATAGGCTACTTTTTTATCCTGGAGAGATATCAGGTTCCCGCGGGATAGCGTCGTGCAGTTCATGCGGGCGCAGCCGCGGGCGGAAGGCTCGTGTTGACATACAGTAGTGTTAAATAAAATACTTACTTATTTCTTATTGTGGAATATATTTTCTTTAAAGAAACATTGTTATAGAAAAAGATCCTTAAATATTACAGAATTGCATTGTGAATGCTTAAAAATAATTTTAAATCTTATAGGTGTTTGCTTAAACTGCGAAAGAACTTATAAACCTACAAAGGCCATATTAGTATTCAATTACAGCGTCGGTGCTGATGATCGTTAAAATTTCACTGATATTAAAATATTGAAGTTTTTTACTTGGTCATTAAGATGCAGTAAGTCAAAAACTTGAACTATCGAAAATCCTTTGCCAAAGTTTTTAGAAACGTTCTTCATAAAAGTGTGGATGCGGTAACTATATGAATTAAAGAATGATCCCAGATTAAGTTGTTTCATGACATAATGACGTAGTTGGCGAGGTCCAGCATTAAGTACATTTAGGCGAGAGCCAAACAAATAGCGGGTCATCTACACAGCCGTTTGTCACGGCCGAGTAATTTGTGGGAATGCGTGGTTTTCTTCATATTCCACCAGTAATCCCCCAGTGCGATTTGTCAAAATTTCAACATTACGCCAAGTCACAACGGGGCTCTCCCCACCTCTGCCCTAAGCCCGTTTGATAAACTCTATGCATTATTTCGTGTCAGCATCGCAACCGGAATGTTTTGTCATCGTACTTACCCCGTCTCGTGGCAGTCCGTAAATTATGCCACACTTTTGTGTAAAAAAAACTGAAAAAATGAATTCGGTCTTGGAGAACATTGTTATGTTAAAGCCTATGTGGGTTTAAGTGGGACGAAGTACTGGAAGTGAAATGGTTAAAATATTATTTATTTTAAGTAAGTACTTACCTATTGTTTACAGAATTTAGGGTAAGAGCGTTGTTGGATGAGAGAAGTGCACTTTAAAGGATTATTGAACAAATTACTTAGCAGTAAACAGGAAAAAAAAACGAGGAGCCCGTGGCGCAGTGGATAGCGCGCTCGGCCTGCGATCGTTGAGGTTAAGCAACGTTCGCAATGGTCGGTCACGGGATGGGTGACCAAAAACTTTTCATCTTGAGCTCCTCCGTGCTTCGGAAGGCACGTTAAGCCGTTGGTCCCGGCTGCACTTGCAGTCGTTAATACCCACCAATCCGCACTGAGCTCGTGTGGTGGCTCATGGCTCATTCTCCTTTTTCATCCATAAGGAAGGCCAGTGCCCCAGCAGTGGGGACATTAAATGGCTGATGATGATGATGATGATGATGATGAAACAGGAAAAACAAAAGGCTTAAAGTCATCCTCATTGAAAAAAGTGCAAACATTTCATAATATTTATAATTTTAGTGTCTTAAACCTGCTTTTTTTTTAAGTATAAGAACAGTGACATCAGGTTACGTTCCTTTGAAAAACCGTAAAGCGTCATTCTATTTAAGGCGATACTCGGAAAAATTATGCTGAAGCGAGATAGCAATGACAAAACGACGCGCGCGGGAGCAAGACCGATTTTGCAGATTAAGCAAAAAAACACAAAATCACTTCGTATTAAAAAACTACAGCGATTTAAAAAAAATGCTTCTATACGATCCTAAATATTATTGGTGTCCACTAATTATACCAATTTCCAGTAAGCCCATTTAAGAATAATCTTGAATTTTCATATTTTTAGAGGTCTTTTCGAAAAGGAATAGTGTTGAGGCAAAATCATAAAATCGTGTTTTTGAAACTATACGAATGTAGATAAAGGTATGAAGAAGTATATATCTTATTACCAGATTTGTAACAAATGCAACCATCCTATAGTTTTAAATCAAAAAGTCCATACTTTTTCCGAGTAGCGCCTTAAATGACCCGAAAAAATTACACCCCCATTATCCCAATCGAGTTTATATAAGAAATTTCCCAAGAGTCACAGTGAATCAATGGCTATCTGTAATTGGTAAAGTTCGTCCACGACCGACGTGGTCGGAACAACTATAAAATTGCAGTTAACAGAGACCAAACGATTCCCCGATATCGTTACATTGGAATACTGGCCAACTGTAGTAGCCGCAGGCATATTCTTATTAACTTTTTAATACTAGATGCCTCTCGCGAGTTCGAATGCTTTGAGCATTTTCACATTTTACCATTTTCAACAACTATCTTAACCGACTATAAAGTTTCAGAAAATATAACCCAGACAATATACCAAATACTTAGCTTCTTAATACCGTCTGTTCAAATAGAAGGTCTCAACGGAACCAAATCCTTGGGATCTCTATACCTACTACATAGCAATTTGTTCATTGTTTGGTTCCTTACTAACATGAGAACCTAATAAATAAAATAGGAATGGGAAAATAATTAATTGTTCTAGATAAAAATAAAATATTCGTCGCCAAAATCTTAAAAGTATTTACCCAAAAAGTTTTCTATTACATTTCGCAGAAACTCCCAAGTGTTTATTTATATTCATTCAAATGTAAAAATTCGTTTCAATTCAAAGTAAAAAAATTGTTAATGCTTTTTAAATCAAATATATCGAAATGAAAAACAAAAATAGAGGTAAAAGCTTTTGCTCAAAATATGAGAGAACTCATGAAAAAATATATTTCAAATGTAATTTACTTAATTAAATTGTAAAACGATATTTTTATATATTTTTAACGTGTTTTTATTTTAGTACGATGTAATTCAAGCAAAGATTAATTAATTCTTTATGTCTCGTGTTTGTATTTGTGAATAAGTATGATTTTCAGTTGCAGATCGTTTTTAATTTTCAGTTTATTAATTAACGTTATTTATGAAGGACCTGAGCTATTATAACTTAAAACGAGGTTAAAGATGATGTTGTAGAGTATTCGGTCATAACTATTATCGTTCAAACCTGAATTACTTCCATAGATTCTTACTTTTGAGAATGGAGTTCGGTGACAGCTCAAATGACTGAAAGTAGCCTAATTTTATTGCAAGTATTTGAAGGGTTACGGTTGAAGGGCTTAGACGATATAACGGAATTTCATTGAACTTAGGTACTCGTATCTCGAACCGAAAGCAAGTTGTAATAATATGATATCATTTACCCATATCAACAATTTTTTTGGCATAGCCAATGACTCCAATTCGGTATGTACTCATAGATGAAAGGAAAAGCCGTTTGTGGCAGTTTCACAGGCAAAGCGGAATAAACTGTCGACAAAAGTCGAGCGGGTCTGTATCGTCCAAAACAAATTGCGTCGATCGATTTTCAATTGTTGTCGATGTTTGTAGTCGATCGTTTGTCGGTCGCTTGGGTCGAGTGGTAACTTGTAACCTTTTCCAGTCATCTTTACGGCTTCCAATTTTGCTGATCTTGCGTGAAAGTAGAATTGGTCTGTTTTTTTTGGGTCACCCAATGTGGTCGGTTGTCTTAGATTCAGATATGTACCTACCTGAGTCAGACTGTTTCGGATTTTGCGCAAGCTATCTTTTTTGAAGTTCTCGTTTACAGGTTCTTTAATAATGCGGTTTTTTTTATCAAGAGTAAAAGAAGCCTACGATGATATTTTTGCTAGAGCTGAGACAACTAAACACTATGTGGAAAGATTCAATAACTTTTTGAGTCTTTATATTTCTTCAAAAATATCACTACATACACTGTTGAAATGTCATGTAACAATATCCTAAATTGAGTGTGAATACTTCCCAACTTAAAGAATCAACGGTTGTTTATATATAAAAAAAAAACTCAAACCGTCCACTTCCCAATAGCGCCATTTATAATTCCAGAGCTCACAAACATAAGTGGAAATCCTTTTTATTGTCGAAAATGGAATCATCAGAATGTTGCCCAAATCGAGTGGGGCAGATCGATTTACAATTTTGCCAAAATATTTGTCCTCGTGGCGTGGCAATCGAAGGCCCACGAGAGGCATGTGCGGAATTCGTTAATCAGAGGTGCCTCGCTATGGGGGTATACTCTGTCTATTTCGGTATCTGTATTCGTAGTTACGATATCGAAATAAAGGGGCTACCACCGAAATAATATATTTTAGAACTGCACCTTACAGTGCCACTCTTTTCTGTTCCGGTGGCCAAAATGTGAAACTAACGCGTTTTTTTTAATGTCATTTTGCTGTCAAGTTGATGTCCAACCATAACGTTGCTGGCGGCTGATTTTTTTTAAATAAATGACTATTGTAATTTCGTTCAAGAATAAGAGGGCTGATTTAGTTTTCTTAGATTTTCCCTAAAACTATATTACATCGTCATGTAAAGAATAATTAAATTTCAAGCTAGAATAAATACTTAATATTTGAAGTACGACTTTGGGAGATGAAGATTATGTATTAGTGTACAATGTATCGTATAATTAGATTGCTGTAATGCATTATGCAGAGCATATACTGAAATTAAATCATATTGAACAATTAAGATTTTAAATTATTTTTATGCATTCACAATGCAAACCTGTAAGTATAGGAAAACTGTGATAGTAAACATTTGTATAAATGATTCTTTCGGATGCGAGGGTTTCCTCGCATTGATGAAGCAACGCTGGCCTACAGCGTAACAAGTGATAAGCAAGTCGTGTAAGCCTTTCGGCAGCTTAGTTGGTCAGAGCATCGAGCCGGATACCCGGAAGCGCGGGTTCGAATCCCGCCTGAAAGCTACTTATAGGGCTCGTGGTTTTTTACTATCACATTTTTCCTATACATATTGAACAATTTACAAAACCTATTCAAGATAAACAAACGGCAATATTTATTTTTGTCCAAGCTTACCCAGTGAACTGCAATCACTTGCTACGTTCTGCGAAATCTTTTATGACAAATGATTGTCATAGTAAACCATTCCTAATCCTTATATAATCACTTTTATGAAGGATTCACACTGAATGAATGGTAAATGTCATATCGCCGTATGTTCTCTATCAGAAACAAGTCTTTGTTAAAAGCAAACTTCAATCAAAATATCGAAGTATCTGCAATAAGTAGTGAGTAGTCCCCCACACCCGAGGTATTTTTCGGATCGACCATTTTTTTATCCAATTGCGACCGGCTCCGGAGGTCGAGTTGAGTTTCGTAAACAAAATGTGAAGAGGGTTATCCCTAAATTATTTTCATTATAATTCAGTAATATAAATTTAATATACCTACTTTAATTTAGTTGAAAGAACGTCTTGTTTTTATGTTTTACTAGCTGAGCCAGCGCGACTTCGTTCCCGTGGCCCTACCCCCTACTCCACCCTACCCTACCCGTACTCTACCCCTACCCTACCCCTACCCTACACCTACCCTACCCCTGCTCCTACCCTACCCTACCCCTATATCCTTCCTTGGACTTCCACGAACATTTCAAGACCAAAATTAGCCAAATCGGTCCAGCCGTTCACGTGTGATGTCGTGACCAAGGGAAATAGGGATTCATTTTTATATATATAGATAATACCTTATGTTTACCTAATCAGTTTATTTTGACTAGCATTTTCTAGATTTCGATTAAATTATTATCATACCTTTTGCGTTTTCAGTGTCACGAACACAGAACTGGTCCCTAGTAATAATGGTCAACTGCCAACAATCTTAGAAATGCTGTTTGTGCCAGTTAAAGTGAGCTTACATGGGCAACTAAAATTGCTTAATTCCTGTCAATCCCCGTTAAATATGACGTCACGACAACATTGAGCAATTAAGGCGATGGCAAAATGTCAAAATATAGCAACCATTTGCTGAGACACGGCCACGCAATATCACGAAATATGGAGCAACATTGCTCCACTTTATTGCTCCAGATTTATCCATTATAGTTGATAGGCAATTATTGCCAAAAAAATTGCTCAAGTACACGCGCCTTTAGGTAGTCGTCTAAAAAAGATAAACCATATAATTTTCGAAAGCAAATAATATATACTATTCTACTATAATAATAAGTTTTTGTACAAATTTCATTTTTATGACAACCTTTTTTGCTGACTGTACTTTAATATTGTATTGTCATCTAAACCAAACCTGTATACACAATTTCAGCTCCATCGGACACTGGGAAGTGGGCCAAACTAAGCTTGGAAGATTTGTCCCCCACTAACTAAGTACCTAACTACTTTTTTTTTTTTTTTTTTTTGATCCACAACGGCGTATCACTAAACAAACTAACTAACTAACATGGCAAGTTAATAAAAAGGTTGTAAAAATCCGTACTAGTAAGCTTGTATTTGCAGTAAATATGGGTTTGAAGTAGCACGAAGCTTTTTTAATTTACTTTGATATCAAGAGAATATCTATTTCGGTACATATTTAATCCTGACAGCTAAATTAAGATCACGAAATTATCGTAAATAAGTGAACTAAAATCTAAATGAAACTAAAGCATGGTATCATTCAAAGCTTTAAAATATTATGCAGTGAAAATCCCAGGGTCATTAATATCAGATACAAAGTAATTTTTAAGTGCCTCATCAGAATATTGTATTAGTACACCCTAAGTAGTTAAAATAGAAGGGGCAAATCTACCTACGCATTTCAGAAGTTAAGTTTGTAGAACTGAATTTATTGAGGACGGAAAATTTTTTTCATAATAATTTAACTTCATAAGTTTTATCCAAAAACCTGATGCAAACTCAAATTAATCAATCAGCTATTTATAAAAGGCAACATCAATAAATAAAGTAATACCATATTTATTTTCCCAAAAAATAGCATCAGTGTCTCTTTAGATTTTACCAAAAATATCAACACTTATATTTCTGAATCCCCTAGCGATTGCGAAATCGTTGCGAGGCGTCGGGTGCCGTCGCCTCACCCTTTTTATGGTTCGGGTGAATTATGATATAAAATATTTATCTCCTTTTGGGGATATGTAACGCGACTGCTTCTTTTAGATGATAATACAGTAAATCCCCGTTTTATATCACAACAAAATAAATTGACATTTCCCAAGACAATGAACTGCGCGATTCGGTATTTTCTCCCACGGTTGTCCCCTTGTTAAAAGGTTAAAGTGTAGTTCGTAGGGGTTATCCATACCAATATTATAAATGTGAAAGTTTGTTTGTTTGTTTATCTGTCCGTCTTTTACGTCGAAATGGAGCAACGGATCGACGTGATTTTTGGTATGGGGGTAGTTTGGGAGCTGGAGAGTGACATAGGCTACTTTTTTATCCTGGAGAGATATCAGGTTCCCGCGGGATAGCGTCGTGCAGTTCATGCGGGCGCAGCCGCGGGCGGAAGGCTCGTGTTGACATACAGTAGTGTTAAATAAAATACTTACTTATTTCTTATTGTGGAATATATTTTCTTTAAAGAAACATTGTTATAGAAAAAGATCCTAAAATATTACAGAATTGCATTGTGAATGCTTAAAAATAATTTTAAATCTTATAGGTGTTTGCTTAAACTGCGAAAGAACTTATAAACCTACAAAGGCCATATTAGTATTCAATTACAGCGTCGGTGCTGATGATCGTTAAAATTTCACTGATATTAAAATATTGAAGTTTTTTACTTGGTCAATATGATGCAGTAAGTCAAAAACTTGAACTATCGAAAATCCTTTGCCAAAGTTTTTAGAAACGTTCTTCATAAAAGTGTGGATGCGGTAACTATATGAATTAAAGAATGATCCCAGATTAAGTTGTTTCATGACATAATGACGTAGTTGGCGAGGTCCAGCATTAAGTACATTTAGGCGAGAGCCAAACAAATAGCGGGTCATCTACACAGCCGTTTGTCACGGCCGAGTAATTTGTGGGAATGCGTGGTTTTCTTCATATTCCACCAGTAATCCCCCAGTGCGATTTGTCAAAATTTCAACATTACGCCAAGTCACAACGGGGCTCTCCCCACCTCTGCCCTAAGCCCGTTTGATAAACTCTATGCATTATTTCGTGTCAGCATCGCAACCGGAATGTTTTGTCATCGTACTTACCCCGTCTCGTGGCAGTCCGTAAATTATGCCACACTTTTGTGTAAAAAAAACTGAAAAAATGAATTCGGTCTTGGAGAACATTGTTATGTTAAAGCCTATGTGGGTTTAAGTGGGACGAAGTACTGGAAGTGAAATGGTTAAAATATTATTTATTTTAAGTAAGTACTTACCTATTGTTTACAGAATTTAGGGTAAGAGCGTTGTTGGATGAGAGAAGTGCACTTTAAAGGATTATTGAACAAATTACTTAGCAGTAAACAGGAAAAAAAAACGAGGAGCCCGTGGCGCAGTGGATAGCGCGCTCGGCCTGCGATCGTTGAGGTTAAGCAACGTTCGCAATGGTCGGTCACGGGATGGGTGACCAAAAACTTTTCATCTTGAGCTCCTCCGTGCTTCGGAAGGCACGTTAAGCCGTTGGTCCCGGCTGCACTTGCAGTCGTTAATACCCACCAATCCGCACTGAGCTCGTGTGGTGGCTCATGGCTCATTCTCCTTTTTCATCCATAAGGAAGGCCAGTGCCCCAGCAGTGGGGACATTAAATGGCTGATGATGATGATGATGATGATGATGAAACAGGAAAAACAAAAGGCTTAAAGTCATCCTCATTGAAAAAAGTGCAAACATTTCATAATATTTATAATTTTAGTGTCTTAAACCTGCTTTTTTTTTTAAGTATAAGAACAGTGACATCAGGTTACGTTCCTTTGAAAAACCGTAAAGCGTCATTCTATTTAAGGCGATACTCGGAAAAATTATGCTGAAGCGAGATAGCAATGACAAAACGACGCGCGCGGGAGCAAGACCGATTTTGCAGATTAAGCAAAAAAACACAAAATCACTTCGTATTAAAAAACTACAGCGATTTAAAAAAAATGCTTCTATACGATCCTAAATATTATTGGTGTCCACTAATTATACCAATTTCCAGTAAGCCCATTTAAGAATAATCTTGAATTTTCATATTTTTAGAGGTCTTTTCGAAAAGGAATAGTGTTGAGGCAAAATCATAAAATCGTGTTTTTGAAACTATACGAATGTAGATAAAGGTATGAAGAAGTATATATCTTATTACCAGATTTGTAACAAATGCAACCATCCTATAGTTTTAAATCAAAAAGTCCATACTTTTTCCGAGTAGCGCCTTAAATGACCCGAAAAAATTACACCCCCATTATCCCAATCGAGTTTATATAAGAAATTTCCCAAGAGTCACAGTGAATCAATGGCTATCTGTAATTGGTAAAGTTCGTCCACGACCGACGTGGTCGGAACAACTATAAAATTGCAGTTAACAGAGACCAAACGATTCCCCGAAATCGTTACATTGGAATACTGGCCAACTGTAGTAGCCGCAGGCATATTCTTATTAACTTTTTAATACTAGATGCCTCTCGCGAGTTCGAATGCTTTGAGCATTTTCACATTTTACCATTTTACCATTTTCAACAACTATCTTAACCGACTATATAGTTTCAGAAAATATAACCCAGACAATATACCAAATACTTAGCTTCTTAATACCGTCTGTTCAAATAGAAGGTCTCAACGGAACCAAATCCTTGGGATCTCTATACCTACTACATAGCAATTTGTTCATTGTTTGGTTCCTTACTAACATGAGAACCTAATAAATAAAATAGGAATGGGAAAATAATTAATTGTTCTAGATAAAAATAAAATATTCGTCGCCAAAATCTTAAAAGTATTTACCCAAAAAGTTTTCTATTACATTTCGCAGAAACTCCCAAGTGTTTATTTATATTCATTCAAATGTAAAAATTCGTTTCAATTCAAAGTAAAAAAATTGTTAATGCTTTTTAAATCAAATATATCGAAATGAAAAACAAAAATAGAGGTAAAAGCTTTTGCTCAAAATATGAGAGAACTCATGAAAAAATATATTTCAAATGTAATTTACTTAATTAAATTGTAAAACGATATTTTTATATATTTTTAACGTGTTTTTATTTTAGTACGATGTAATTCAAGCAAAGCTTAATTAATTCTTTATGTCTCGTGTTTGTATTTGTGAATAAGTATGATTTTCAGTTGCAGATCGTTTTTAATTTTCAGTTTATTAATTAACGTTATTTATGAAGGACCTGAGCTATTATAACTTAAAACGAGGTTAAAGATGATGTTGTAGAGTATTCGGTCATAACTATTATCGTTCAAACCTGAATTACTTCCATAGATTCTTACTTTTGAGAATGGAGTTCGGTGACAGCTCAAATGACTGAAAGTAGCCTAATTTTATTGCAAGTATTTGAAGGGTTACGGTTGAAGGGCTTAGACGATATAACGGAATTTCATTGAACTTAGGTACTCGTATCTCGAACCGAAAGCAAGTTGTAATAATATGATATCACTTACCCATATCCAAAATTTTTTTGGCATAGCCAATGACTCCAATTCGGTATGTACTCATAGATGAAAGGAAAAGCCGTTTGTGGCAGTTTCACAGGCAAAGCGGAATAAACTGTCGACAAAAGTCGAGCGGGTCTGTATCGTCCAAAACAAATTGCGTCGATCGATTTTCAATTGTTGTCGATGTTTGTAGTCGATCGTTTGTCGGTCGCTTGGGTCGAGTGGTAACTTGTAACCTTTTCCAGTCATCTTTACGGCTTCCAATTTTGCTGATCTTGCGTGAAAGTAGAATTGGTCTGTTTTTTTTGGGTCACCCAATGTGGTCGGTTGTCTTAGATTCAGATATGTACCTACCTGAGTCAGACTGTTTCGGATTTTGCGCAAGCTATCTTTTTTGAAGTTCTCGTTTACAGGTTCTTTAATAATGCGGTTTTTTTTATCAAGAGTAAAAGAAGCCTACGATGATATTTTTGCTAGAGCTGACACAACTAAACACTATGTGGAAAGATTCAATAACTTTTTGAGTCTTTATATTTCTTCAAAAATATCACTACATACACTGTTGAAATGTCATGTAACAATATCCTAAATTGAGTGTGAATACTTCCCAACTTAAAGAATCAACGGTTGTTTATATATAAAAAAAAACTCAAACCGTCCACTTCCCAATAGCGCCATTTATAATTCCAGAGCTCACAAACATAAGTGGAAATCCTTTTTATTGTCGAAAATGGAATCATCAGAATGTTGCCCAAATCGAGTGTGGCAGATCGATTTACAATTTTGCCAAAATATTTGTCCTCGTGGCGTGGCAATCGAAGGCCCACGAGAGGCATGTGCGAAATTCGTTAATCAGAGGTGCCTCGCTATGGGGGTATACTCTGTCTATTTCGGTATCTGTATTCGTAGTTACGATATCGAAATAAAGGGGCTACCACCGAAATAATATATTTTAGAACTGCACCTTACAGTGCCACTCTTTTCTGTTCCGGTGGCCAAAATGTGAAACTAACGCGTTTTTTTTAATGTCATTTTGCTGTCAAGTTGATGTCCAACCATAACGTTGCTGGCGGCTGATTTTTTTAAAATAAATGACTATTGTAATTTCGTTCAAGAATAAGAGGGCTGATTTAGTTTTCTTAGATTTTCCCTAAAACTATATTACATCGTCATGTAAAGAATAATTAAATTTCAAGCTAGAATAAATACTTAATATTTGAAGTACGACTTTGGGAGATGAAGATTATGTATTAGTGTACAATGTATCGTATAATTAGATTACTGTAATGCATTATGCAGAACATATACTGAAATTAAATCATATTGAACAATTAAGATTTTAAATTATTTTTATGCATTCACAATGCAATCCTGTAAGTATAGGAAAACTGTGATAGTAAACATTTGTATAAATGATTCTTTCGGATGCGAGGGTTTCCTCGCATTGATGAAGCAACGCTGGCCTACAGCGTAACAAGTGATAAGCAAGTCGTGTAAGCCTTTCGGCAGCTTAGTTGGTCAGAGCATCGAGCCGGATACCCGGAAGCGCGGGTTCGAATCCCGCCTGAAAGCTACTTATAGGGCTCGTGGTTTTTTACTATCACATTTTTCCTATACATATTGAACAATTTACAAAACCTATTCAAGATAAACAAACGGCAATATTTATTTTTGTCCAAGCTTACCCAGTGAACTGCAATCACTTGCTACGTTCTGCGAAATCTTTTATGACAAATGATTGTCATAGTAAACCATTCCTAATCCTTATATAATCACTTTTATGAAGGATTCACACTGAATGAATGGTAAATGTCATATCGCCGTATGTTCTCTATCAGAAACAAGTCTTTGTTAAAAGCAAACTTCAATCAAAATATCGAAGTATCTGCAATAAGTAGTGAGTAGTCCCCCACACCCGAGGTATTTTTCGGATCGACCATTTTTTTATCCAATTGCGACCGGCTCCGGAGGTCGAGTTGAGTTTCGTAAACAAAATGTGAAGAGGGTTATCCCTAAATTATTTTCATTATAATTCAGTAATATAAATTTAATATACCTACTTTAATTTAGTTGAAAGAACGTCTTGTTTTTATGTTTTACTAGCTGAGCCAGCGCGACTTCGTTCCCGTGGCCCTACCCCCTACTCCACCCTACCCTACCCGTACTCTACCCCTACCCTACCCCTACCCTACACCTACCCTACCCCTGCCCCTACCCTACCCTACCCCTATATCCTTCCTTGGACTTCCACGAACATTTCAAGACCAAAATTAGCCAAATCGGTCCAGCCGTTCACGTGTGATGTCGTGACCAAGGGAAATAGGGATTCATTTTTATATATATAGATAATACCTTATGTTTACCTAATCAGTTTATTTTGACTAGCATTTTCTAGATTTCGATTAAATTATTATCATACCTTTTGCGTTTTCAGTGTCACGAACACAGAACTGGTCCCTAGTAATAATGGTCAACTGCCAACAATCTTAGAAATGCTGTTTGTGCCAGTTAAAGTGAGCTTACATGGGCAACTAAAATTGCTTAATTCCTGTCAATCCCCGTTAAATATGACGTCACGACAACATTGAGCAATTAAGGCGATGGCAAAATGTCAAAATATAGCAACCATTTGCTGAGACACGGCCACGCAATATCACGAAATATGGAGCAACATTGCTCCACTTTATTGCTCCAGATTTATCCATTATAGTTGATAGGCAATTATTGCCAAAAAAATTGCTCAAGTACACGCGCCTTTAGGTAGTCGTCTAAAAGAGATAAACCATATAATTTTCGAAAGCAAATAATATATACTATTCTACTATAATAATAAGTTTTTGTACAAATTTCATTTTTATGACAACCTTTTTTGCTGACTGTACTTTAATATTGTATTGTCATCTAAACCAAACCTGTATACACAATTTCAGCTCCATCGGACACTGGGAAGTGGGCCAAACTAAGCTTGGAAGATTTGTCCCCCACTAACTAAGTACCTAACTACTTTTTTTTTTTTTTTTTTTGATCCACAACGGCGTATCACTAAACAAACTAACTAACTAACATGGCAAGTTAATAAAAAGGTTGTAAAAATCCGTACTAGTAAGCTTGTATTTGCAGTAAATATGGGTTTGAAGTAGCACGAAGCTTTTTTAATTTACTTTGATATCAAGAGAATATCTATTTCGGTACATATTTAATCCTGACAGCTAAATTAAGATCACGAAATTATCGTAAATAAGTGAACTAAAATCTAAATGAAACTAAAGCATGGTATCATTCAAAGCTTTAAAATATTATGCAGTGAAAATCCCAGGGTCATTATTATCAGATACAAAGTAATTTTTAAGTGCCTCATCAGAATATTGTATTAGTACACCCTAAGTACCGTCTCTCTTCCCCTTAAGCTTTTTAATGACCGTTTTATGAGCATCTAATACACTTTGGAAATATAATTTTTCAGTAACTTCAGCGTTCGATATATTATCAGAAAAATACAGTCATAAAACAGGAACAGTAAAAATGCTTTCCGATCGAATAAGCTTCAATGCTGTTGGGGTGGACTCGGATATGGATGCGTTATAATGGATTGTCCGATCTTATCCATAGTCCATAGCGAAAATCTTTCAAACTCAACATTGTATGCTTTCGCATAAAATAGATCCTTTCGGCGGGATCTTTGAAATTTTCTCATAAATTACGTTAAATGCTCTAAGAGCCGTTCTTTAGTAGGAAGGATAAAGAAAAATGTTGATCTTCTCTGCTGTATTACTAGTGGCAGGAAATAATAGAATAGAATAGAATAGAATAGAAAATTATTTATTCCACACACTGTAACACATTACAATCAAAAACACAAGCAGGATAAAGATACATTGAACAACATAAAAAAGAAAAATAAAACACACATACAGTATCTAGAAATATACAGAGCACATTGTATCTAAGTGAGCAACGCCACAGCGGTGGAAAAGTCCCCGGCTCAGCATATGTCAGAGCGAAAACGAATGTTCGCTTTGACGCTGTTTTTCAGACGGAGGCTAGGGGGGTACGAGTATGTATACACATATAATTACAGGAATCAGATGTGTACACATACATCATACGTCTTCGAGTCACACTTTCTCGTCAGAGTATGTACTGAAATGCAAAAGATGTAAACTGTTAACAAGATAAAATAAATAATGTCAAAGATTAATATTGAATATATTACAATTGTATAACAAATGAATAAAATAATGTCAAGATAATTTTAATTAATATAATATTGCAACTAAAAATATATATAATTATGTGTAAAATTCAATAATCATCCCATCAGAAGCTAGATAAAAGAAAAGCCATCGGCACATGCAACATTATGGTCTATCAAACTGGATGGACAACAGATATTTTTTCAGTTTGTCCTTAAAGGCAGCCTTCGTGTTAGACTGTCTAATAGGTGGAGGGAGATTATTCCAGCATTTAGTTGCCGAGTACCGAAAGCTACCACGAAAAGCAGCTGTTTTATGTCTAGGCATCACCATCCTCCAAGAAGCACCACGAGTTCTAAGATTAACATTGGAATTGGCCCAGATAATCTTATTAGCCAGGTATTCCGGTGCCTTGTTGACCACTACATCAAAGAGCAAACTAGCCAAATGCAAATCACATCTAGCGCTCATTTTCAGCAAGTTGGCCTCGTTAAGAAATGGGGTGACATGTGCTCTAGGTGGTACATTGAAACAAAATCTAGCACAAGCATTTTGTACGCGCTGTAGTGTCTTTTTTGTACGCTCCAGTAGACGAGGACCAAAGACAGGCAGACAATAGCTTAACCTCGAGAGCACCAGTGCTTCACAAAGATTAATTCGAAGTTGTTCGCTAAGATGAGGTCGCATTCTGTACAAAACTCTAAGAATAATAAAGATGGTATTTTTGCTGTCTGCGAAAGCTGTTAGCGCGGTCGAGGACCTTTCGATGAATAATAAGTGCATGTACTCTTATCTCTTAGCTACTTTTGCTATTTGGGTTCATATCGTGAATTATAAATTCCCAAAGTTTAAGTATCACCATAGGTACTATTAATTTTTTTTTTAGAAGCGCGACGTGTTTTTTGTGCTTTGGTGATAAACATACACTACTTAGGTACTGTTTTTTTGCGTAAGTAAACCTTTACTTTGCTTATCGTGTGTCTTTTTTATTTTACATCTTGCATATTTTGCTTTCATCCGTGTAGGTACCTAATAGAAGTAAGTTATTTTTTTCTTACAGGTGAAATTGCTATTTTTGCTAAAGTCTTCATTTCTATCATAAAGGTGGAGAAGAAAAAAATACTCCAAATTAAAAATGGAGTTCTTAAGAAATTATAAGTAGTCATTTTCAACAATAAAATACTTTAATATGAAGTATTAGAAAAGATCGACTGGACTCACAACTAGCTCCGGGAACTCGAACCCACGATCTCACTTCATTATCCGGGCGAATGAGCTACGAAGTCGCTTCATTTTCAATAATTAAAATTGCGTTGAGAATGCAAAAAAGTAAAAATTAAAAAGTAGGTAGGTACTTATTAAATTATTTAATAATTAATCATTTTAATATAAATAACAACCATCAATGTTAATCGGAATAAAACTTGGAAAAAAATAATAATTCGCAATTGAAAAAGAACGTAACTAGGTCTAGAACTCAGAATTTTTGCGAGGGCGTTCACGAAATTTGCTTGTAAATCACTTTTTCATGCAAATTCAACATAGGTATTTAAGGCCTTTCGAACTTGACGAACTTTTAAGTTTTGTTGAGTCTATGATTTTTCAATGAAACTTTTTACTTAGGTACTCATAATTTTGTAAATGGGTTTTCATTTCACAATGTAAACAGGTCACATCGTACCTTTTATTTTGCGATGAAATTAATTCAGTTAACAACACACCCATTAAATATTACTTTAATTTCATAAATAATTTGACAAAAAATTATTGTAATTAAAAAATAAAACCGCCTTTTAAAACAAACACATCAAAAAAGTAAGAAATAATCCCTCACCAAATAAATAATGTAAGTACTTTGAAGTCAAGTAAAAATAATTTTTATTTCACTCTTTTTAGTGCATCGTGCAGGCAATTTACGTGTATTTTGGTAAATAGGTATGTGATCAAACTGAAAACCTCCTTTTTTGAAGTTGGTTAAAATACCTTGAGGTATCCCTTTTTTAATAAAACAAGAATCATCTAAATCAGTTTATAAACAAAGGAGTTATGCCTAAAGATACTTATTAAATTCACATAATGTGGTAACAAAAACGACAGTATTTTCAAGATTTCCTGATAACTACTGAACCGATTTCAATATTAAAAAAAAATGGGACCATTTTGAAAACCAACAATAACGTTTGAATCATTTCAATCGGTCTATCCGTCTTCGAGTAATCGGCGGACATACACAAAAAAAACATACAAACAGACGAATAGAGAACGTAATCCTTTTTGATTTAGAAGTCGGTTAATTAAAATGAAAAAAAGCTTGCAATATTGATGCCTAATATGAAAACATCATCATAATAAGAATATTGTCATCCCTAACTCGGGAAAGCATTCCAACCTGAGACCACATGAGTTAATGTGCTGAGACTAAGTTGGAATTTCAGCCGCACTTATCCAAGTGGCTTGTCGAAAGTTCGAATAGTATAGTATACTATAGTAAATAACTTAAATTACAAAATTCACTTAAGTAGATATCAGTTCAGCCAATTATCGATGTCTAATATAATTTAGTGCATGGTACCTAAATCGACAAAATTAATGGCCGAATTCATATCACAAAAGTTCCAATCAAACCCAAACAAATGGTCATAATCAACGCTCGCCTAATCCGTAACAATTTCTCATTCCGATTGTCCAATTTTCCATTTCACGAAATCCACATTTTCAATCTAACAATACGATTTTTCGTCTCACCACACACAAGATCTGAAACCTGAAGTGCTACCATCAATTATAAGATTCTCTCTTGAATGCGAGACTGCGGCAATCCTGAAAGTTCACTTAGGCGCGAACTACACAGTGAGTAATGAACGACATTTCACTACAATTTAAATTACTGTTTAAAACTTTTGCTTGGCGTTCGGGCGTACATTAAATACGGTAGAAATATCAAATGTAAGGAACTTTCGGCTGGCCTCGTAGTTGTCTAAATTGCACGTAATTTGCGCGACTGTCTGTAAGGAATCCCCTAATGGGGGACGGAATCAGTCCTTGTGTATTCAAAACAAGACATTATAGTTAAATGTGCGCATTAAGGCTTATCTTCGGCTAAGCGACATTAAATTGCTGATAGTAGGAACTACTTAATTCAAAATTATTCAAATGTTACCCCTGTTTTGTCACCCCAAAAAACTAAAAGTAGTTACAAACAGTATTCTAATTAGAGAAATAATAAGTTCCGACACAAACATACATTTTTTTTTAAAGTTTGTAGGTATTGTACAAGAACAAAATGGTGGCATAAATTCTTCTCAAGAGCTTTGAAATATTTGATCTAAAGGACATGTCCCAATATGGGCCACGTCTTTGTACACCATCCCCAAAGATGGTGAAAAAAATACTTTCTCTGAGAAAAATATAAATAATTTTATAGAATGCACGGTTAAATGGTTATTAATAAAAACAAATCAATATTTTTTACTCGAAATCAGGCATCAAATATGGCAACTTTTCGTAAAAAAAACTGTCAGTGTCACTGTCATTGAGTTGAGTTCTATTCTACTCTGCTCTGTGCTGTTAGTTGTTGTCATTATTCAATTGACTGACAGCTGACAGGACAAGACAGACCAGACAAACTACGTTAAAAATTCAAAATGACATCTTCATTCTTCCGCCATGATGAATTGTTGATGTGTTTTTGCATTTTATTTAATGTTCCTTCCAGAAAACAAAGTGATTTTAAGGAAAATGAATAATTAGAAACTGTTTATCGTATCTTTATCTATTTTTTGGTATACTGTACAAATACTTGGCCCAGACCTCATACATTTTTGGACATCTCCTTTGGTGCAATGACAAATAGACATAAAAAAACCATTCACATAATTTTAATTTTCTCTTAATTAGGATGTAGTATGGATTAAATGTTACCTGACAAAGTTTAAATGACTAGACCCTATTGTAACTACTGAAATTTTCAACACATGTAAAATTATTTAACGATGCTACGAAATGCTCAAAGTTTCCAACTGGATTAGCAGCGCTGGTTATTGCGACGTTCATTTTAAGCGTCATGAAACTGGGTTTACACTGGGTTTTAAATGATAAAAAACTTCGTTTATATACAGTATTTTTTGCGGCTGCATTCGAATGGGGATAAGGTTTTGTATGAGGACGTATAACTATTAAAATTAATGAGTTCGCTATCGAAATGCAATACCGGTAGCCGAATATTTTGGTTCGAAAACACTTTTAAAGCTTATAGCGGAACCATTGACACACTTGGAAGTCTTTATTCAGTTTGTATATCTTGAATTGACATGTTTTCATTTTTAACAAGGTACCTTAAATCGAAAACCATTTCGAGAGTTTTCAATTTCTGACACTGTACATATTTTTTCGGATTTTTAAATCACTTATTTATTGAAATATTCGGAAAAAAGCCCCTTTTATCTTGATGAAGGAACATTATAATGACATTCCTTTGCATAACATAAAAAAACGCCTCTCATTAAAAAAAACTGTCGCTGCCAAGATGAGTAATGAGTACAAAAATTATACTTGCCTCTTTCACTCAATTCTGTCATGCCCGGAGAGTGACAGAGATGGGTATAAACTGCTGTTAGCTCGCCCGAGTTATATACTATATCTATGCCCGAGTTGTAGTGATACTCTTCGCTAAACCTTACCTGATTTGTTTATTGACATATTTTGACATAGATAGAACTATGGACTTGCGATATCAGTAAAAATAATATTGCGCCTCATACTCCTACAGAAGGAAGATTAAAAAAGCTAACTTATCATAACTTTACTAAACTAACAAATTTAATGAAAATTATGAAGGTGGCTGAAGGATTTGTTATGGCAGACATTCGCAACCTTCCCAAAGTTGACATGATGATGTTATTGGAATATGCGTGAACACGACTCATTTAAGTCAACGACACGACACGACAACGACTCGTTGCGGAAATAAGGGGAGCTGAAGTTTTATTTTCATCGAGAGATGCCTACGTAGAAACTTCAATCTTCTGTAGGCTATGTGGAAGTAAAACGAGAGCAAGCCATGTGTACCATCAAGGGCAGAGTAATTCCTGAACACAAAGTTCGATCAAAAATGTACATAGTTAAAGCAGTTATTGATGAGAGTAAAGACACTTTAGTGTACACACATACACAAGTATGCTTTATAAACCACATAGCCAAACAAATAGCATGTTTGAGAAATTCTCCAGTGTTGGTTGTTTCGTTCAGTAGTTACTCTGCCCGCCATTACATGTGGTGTGAAATATTAAGTCAGGCTATAGTTTAGTATTTAAGTACCTACTTATTTTTGTTATTTAAAATAGAAGTCTGTGTTTGATAATATTTAAAAAGTAGTCGTGTCTTGTCTGTTTAATAAAATACAATTTCATTTTGATATGCGTTTATTTCAATCTTTATCTCCTTCATTATAGGAATCTACCTTTCTAAACTACTAAAAACTAGAAAAATGTCTGTACATTGAATATATTCCAGAAAAAAAATCAGTTGGATTAGAGACAACTGGGACATAACCAATGCAAAAAAAAACACAAACACAACACCTTTTTCTTGTGTATTTGGGAAGGGATTTAAATGTCCTGATGTTGAAGGAAATGTTGGATCTTTATTAACATTTTGAAGTCTTCTTGGTAAGTACTTAGGGTTTTAGTCGAGGTCTTGTGACTTTATTCTCCATCCAATCCCTGTAATTTAGTACACACTACACGTACTTTATTTTTATATAAAGCAGCACACCACTGTGAACGTGTGGACATGGGCACGTAAAAAAATGATTTTTTGGGCATTTTAGATGTATTTTTGCAGCCAGGAACTACACATAAAATTAAGGGATCTAATTCACGAACATTTTTTTTCCATTTCGAATTAAATTTACGAGTTATGAAGAAAAATAACATCAAATAAAACAATTTAAACCAAACGAGAAACCGTAACAACAACAAACAACAAACGTCATTAGTGTCACGTTGACTTGACGACGTCAGAATGTATTTTTTTAAATAATTTGCAAAGGTATGTCCGCCAAACTGCCTTCTTCATGGACTTAGGCTCTTTTTGTGAGTAATGCGTAAGTTTTCAAATTAATTTTACGATGACTAAAACTAAAAATTTTGGAAAAGGAAAAAATACGAGTCAGCTCTTTTTAAATGTTATTTCTAAATAGCAAATAAAAACACATGATAAATTTTATGAAATGTTGTCAATTCAGACCACAGACATCGATGTCTGTGATTCAGACACAGATCAATACCTACTGACAGTTAATTTATTGTAGTTACAGAGGGCGAAAAGATATAAACGCTTTTGCATCTACTTACCTTTTTATTATTCGTTTTGTAACAAGTCATATTATGAGCAATTTTCATTTGCCTTCACCACATGCTCTTATGACAGTTCTATTCAGACATTTTAATTTCCTAGCATGCATTTAGTTTAAGACCTCGGGCCAGCTATATTGAAAATCGAGTTGTAGTGAGGTTGGATTACCCGTCACGAACATTGCGGGAAACTACCACAATTTGCAGTTCTAATGTGTTAACAACTAAGCCAATGAGTTTTTCTTACCAATGGTAGTGGGGAAGTGATTCAATTTACCTATACCGTGTAAGAGCTCGTACGCAAAACGGCGAATTCGCATCGCATCGCAAGAATCTGCGATGCAAGTCAAGTATTTGACAGGCAATAAGGTTTCTATTAGCATGGCGCATTGGGATACGATGCGAATTCGCGGTTTTGTGTTTTGTGTACGAGTCCTAATGTTATAGTGGAGCTCATGGTGCAGTGGTTACTGCGCTCGGTATGAAAATACTCTCAATGCTTGGTCACAGAATGGGTGACCAATCACTTGTTATCTCTCCCTCATGATTCGAAAAGCATTTTAAGCCGTTAGTCCCGCCTGCATTTGACAGTCGATAACAATCACTAACCTGCATTGGACCTGCGTGATGGATGGGCCGTTTATTCTCCTTATCCATCTATAAGGAAGATCCCAGCAGTCTTCTTTTTCTTTACGTGGCTCTCCACTTTCGTTCGGAGTAAGTCAGCTCAGCGAATTTCATTATGTCTCATGAGTCAACCGAAAGGGTTTTTCAGCGCTGGTAATCTTAGTCCACTCCCGGATGTTCCGCAACCAAGATTTTTTCTTCTGCCAAATAGCCTTCTCAAAAGCTGGAAATGCTTTCTAAAGTCTACAGCTGCCCCAGACGCTGAACTCCACGACTGATAATGCAATAGGGAACTAGCATTATTTCATGAATTTGATCTCTCTGAAAGAATTAATCGTTGAAATATTCATAAATAGTTTATGCAAATCAAAAATTAACATTTTAAAGTTCGCGCGTATATGTTTGACGTGACGTCATTCCAAAAGACGTCAAACTTTTCGTGGCGTGTTAATATTATTTTTATAACACAGAATTAATATTTTTTCAGTTTTATTAGAGACTAGCGGATCCTCGCGGTTTCACCCGCGGGAAATCCCGCATTCCCGTGGGAATATCGGGATAAAATATAGCCTATGTCACTCGGGAAGAATGTAGCTTTCCTATGGTGAAAGAATTTTGTAAATCGGTCTAGTAGTTTCGGAGCCTATTCGATGCAAACAAATAAACAATCACATCTTTTCTCTTTATAATAATATTATAGATAGTAGATAAAACAGTAAGCGTTACTGTTTTACTACAATGGATAATTCTTTAACAAGTAAAAATAAATCTCACAAAAAAAGCGTGCAGTGATCTATTGTTTTGTAACTATATGTCTTTCCAACTCCATCAAGTTTCCTGAAAAAGTATTTTTAACCGTGCCTCAAGAGCCTTAACTTAGAGAAAAGTGGATAAAAGTAGCTAGGCGACAACATTCACCCTCTTCAAAATCTGTCTTGCGATGTTGTGAAGATCATTTTGATGTAAGTGCGTTGTATTCGTAAAAATCATAACCTCGTAAGATCTTGTATCATCAGAGTAAAAATAAAGTAAACAGCAACAACAACAGAAGAGGTAATTTAAAGTTTTTTTTATTAAAGAAATGCACTGTAAATAACATAACCTAACTTCAACTAACTTGTTCTCTTCTTAGTCTATGCTTCAACTCAACTTACCGGATAACCGTTTGTCCTTTTATTTACACTTGAAAAATTAGAATTTTCCATAAAAAACCACCGCACCATGTCCATATCAGTCATAGGCAAGTTTCGAATTAAGACTTATTCCATTCTGTTTATTTGTAATGTTTAAGAACATGAATTGAATACTTACTTTTTAAATTCAGCTCTTATGTGACTTATGGAACGAGGTCACTGCACGCTGATTGGTGTTTTAAATCACGTTTTAGGTTAAGTACGTAAGTTATAATTTAAATATTTGCAAAAAAATATATAAGTAATTTTGGAATAAATTTTCCGCGAATGCACTAATAACGGCTATCATTATTTGCTTCTAAAAATCATTTTAATGCCAGTTCCTCGATACGGAAAGGGGAAATTCAAATTCAATTGGAACTATTGACCCGATAAAGAAGAAGACCTCTGCAGTAGGGATATTAAGAAAGAAAATTAATTTATTTTGACACACACAACGAGTACACAGTATTACACAAAACACAAACAATAGACACTAACTTATGTTACACTAAACACTGTGTGTACCGTCGCGTGATACCAAAACTGCGCCCAACTCAGTATACGCAGCAAGCAAAGCTTACTGCACTGGTGACTAAAAAGGCTGATGATAAAGCAATAGTGCAAGCAAAGGACAATTACTGCTAATTAGTGCAATCTCCAATGTTTACTGTTCATCCTAATCAACTTTTGGCTTCGATTCTCAGCTGTTCGCAGGTGACGTACAATTGGGGTATTGGCACAAAATTCGATGATGTTACGAATGTGCTTCGTTCAGAGATCGCCGGTCAAAGTGCAAACAATCAGGTCATGTCAACAAGATATGTTTGATTTGAAGCCAGCAAATAGCGAGGTTCCGAACCTTTGGCGAAATTATGACAGCGGCAGGAGATGGGATTTTAACTTCCATTTCATTGGTAAATAAATAGCCGTTTTCTATTTGGTCAAAGGTTCTGTATATTTCAGGCTTATTATGAGAGAAATATTAAATTGCACCCCAAAAAATACTGAGTTTTACACTTTTAGTTGTGCATTTCAGTATTTTTGTAGGTGAGGTTAGGTTAATATTTTGTGAGCTGTTAAATTAATACTACCCTTATTATAATACAACTAAAAATCTTTTTCATTTACACCGAAATCAAAGTCTTTAGAATGAGTGCATTATCAAAAGATTGATTTGATGTATGTGCGGTAGTAATACTATCAATTACGTACCAAAAAAGAATATGTGAGGTGTTAATCCATATTTTCAAGTACCTACGTACCAAAAGGAGTGTAATGTATGGTAATGTAATAATTATATCTACCTATAATATATCACCGCATGTAAAGTGTAACGAACAAAAAAAATAACCATCGTTAAAACAAACGCCTCTCCCAACGTGTAATTTTAAAGCAACCTCATCTATTTATCTAACCCAACAATCCGTTATTCGAGATCAAAACGGGTACTTATAAACACAATCACGGCGTATCATTGGCGAGGCACCGTGACGAAAATTCAGAGGTCTCATTAGACCTAAAACAACATAAACTTCTGACTTGTTTAAATATCCCGACCAAATCAGGCTGAATATAGCTACGCTCGAAACTTATTCGGACGTGGGCCCCATCCGTTTCCGATGGGCGAGGTGACATCGAAAAGTTTGTTTTTTAACTGATTGTCCATTCGGGGATTCGTTTAATGAAAAATGTTCCCACTTTTCAGAATTCCGAGCAGATAAAAACAACATTTTTAAACATACATTCTATTTTATTGTATTAGGCGTTATTTGGCAGATTTTCCTAGTCATTGTGAAAAAAGAAATATAGCTATGTAGTTCTTCCGCAAAAAACACAACATGCAAGAACCGAAATGTTTCCGCATGGTTTAACAACTCCTGAGGATGCCCCAGGTTGAAGCGAAACACGTGATAAGTAGTTTAATTGGTGAAGGTACAAGGGTGTCGCTGACTAGCTATCTGCAGCTGCAGGTATTGTGCAATGATAGATTCGTGGTACCTATGCATGTCTATTTTTTTGCAGTGGGCGGGCGGGCGGCGCATCCTGCTTGTTGCGTTTTATGCGGATGTAAGCTACATAATATATTTCTTTTTTCACAATGTGAAATAACGTTAATTTCGAGTATGTAGTTGGAAAACATGAAGTTTTTCTTCTGAAATGGAGTGAAAAAGCGCTGAAAATGTCCTCTTGATGTACTCAAATGAAAGTTGAAGGAAAATTAAACAACATTTTATAGACAAAATATTATTTTTTAGATTCGAGTATGTAGTTGGAAAATATAACGCTTTTTCTTCTTAAATGGGGTGCAAAAGCGTCGAAAATGTCCTTTTGATGTACTCAAATGAAAGTTGGAGGAAAATTAAACAACATTTTATAGCCAAATTTTATTTTTCAGATTCATCGTAAGCTGGGCTGGGCATTCTTTCATTTTGGTAACAGGCGTTTAATAAAATTTGCAAAGAAAATATGTTGCTAAGTTTTAACTTTTACTTCGTTTATAAAGATCATGTACAGCAAATTTAATAATTAATTTATTACTTTAATGATTGCTCTACAGACTCTTACTAAGGATACATTATTGATACTTGCCGTGACTAGGCAAAAAACAACTTTCAAAACAACTTAAAAAACTAAAGTCTTAATCTATACCTAAATAAGAACAGTCGGAGCGAAGCTAAAATTTAATCGGTTTGTTTTTATCCAATCGAAGCGAGCAATTACTCCTCTCCATTGTCAGATTTTTTCAATAACCGCTGCCTGAAACAAAAGAACAGTTTTACGGTTAGAACAAAGCGTCAAGTTTGCTACGCCGCGATTAACTTTTTCATCCGACATTCGATACCTTACTAAATTGAAAAGTTTAAAAGACTTTTTGGGGAAGTTACTCGGTGCCGGACAGTTTCGCAATTAAACTTGAAAGTTTATTTCTTGACTTGACTTGTTTTAGTTGTTTTGTTACGTATTTTGAAGAATTACTTTGACATTTCGTCAGTTAGCTTTAAAGGCGGATGAAAAATGTTGTGCATTATAAACATAGATATACCATAACAATACCACGACTTAAATAAAACACTTTTTACGGAAACTTTTTACTTTTTATTTCCGTAAAAAGTGCTTTTTTAAATGAACAGTTTGCGCAGAAATGTAATACGACTTTTAATTTGGATTCTATTGAGATTTACGATTTGAGGTCTTGTTGTAGTAAGTGATTGAACTACCGCATTTGATTTTCTTAAATTTTGTTTAGTGAAAATTGAAATTTGTTGTAACTTACTCTCAGTTCAACTTTGTGGAGAAAATCAAATAAAGTTTTATTTATTACTAGCGGCCGCTCGCGGTTTCACCCGCGTGGTTCCTATTCCAGTAGAAATATCGGAATAAAAAGAATTCTATGTGTTATTCCAGCCTATAATGGATTTGGATGAAATTTACAACAGAGATCCATCTCTGTTGTAAATTTCATCCAGATCTGTTCAGTAGATTTGCGTGAAAGAGTAACAAACATACATCCATACTCAGAAACTTTTGCATTCTGTTCTGTTTCTTTCGTTCCGTTTGCTGAAAATAATATTTTAACCCGGCGAGCATGAGGTGAAATAAAGTTACATCAAGCATGAGGCAGGGTTTGACATACCCTTAAGTTAATGTACCACAAATTAGTTCTTATTGTTATTTTATAAACTTAATTGGTTTGATTTTGTAATTAGTATAATGTTCTTTAATAGGAAATTAAATAAATCGAGTTCAGAATT
This sequence comes from Crambus lathoniellus, assembly GCA_949710035.1. NCBI lineage: Eukaryota > Metazoa > Arthropoda > Insecta > Lepidoptera > Crambidae > Crambus > Crambus lathoniellus. The sequence continues at coordinate 13,238,015 of OX453302.1, read as the reverse complement.
ATACAATAATTTTTATTTAATCTCGTTTTTCATAAACTATGTAGTCAAAGTAACAAATCTTAACAAAATAGCTATAGCTTTACAAAAATTTATAATTATACATAAAATTATTCTTTGGAATTTAATTCACTCAAAATTAAGAGATAATGAGATCCTCTTCGTAAAAAAAATATAATGAATATTTGGTAAAAATTTGCCTAATCGCTGTCATGGTGTGACATACCCCCCAACAGGTATGCGCACTAATATCGCAGCCGGTATCCCGGGTCATACTGCGATCATGCCACTATCCTGCCCTGCGAGCCCCTTCCTCCAGCTACTGAGCGCGCTAGTGTTGTCAGACGAGAAACTTAAAAAATACACGACTTTGAAAATGTAACAGGGTATGAGATACCCTGGGTCATGCTCGCCGGGAATGAAAAAAATAATATTTTCAGCAAACAGAAAGCTGAATCAATATATCTTATCTAAGTTTCTCCACAAAGTTGAATTGATATAAATGAATTTGAAACATCATTTGGTGTAGATTTAAGTATCACAAATTATAAAACAACATCGTTATGGTATCTATATAACTATAGGTTTATTTAGTCACATCGACTTCTTTCTTATTTTTACGTTGTACTAGAATGTATTTGTAATGTAAACTTTTGAAAAGGAGGTAAACAAACCTTTAACTTTTTACGATATACAATTTAGAGCGAATTTACTCGTTCATCTTGCTCGTAATACGTATTGTGCTTTCCTCGCGTATCTAATTGGCTTCGTAATATAGCTCAGTCGATTCTGTACGACCGTAAAGCATATTAAATAAACCTAACCACATGAACAATGATTAACATATTTATTAGCTTTTGGTATGATCAAAGCAATCAATATTGGTCAATGTCAGTTTTTTTTAACGGTTACTGTTTACACAAAGAGGGGTGTTATAAGTTTGAAGTGTCTGTGTATCTGTCTGTCTGTGGCATCGTAGCTCGTATCGATTTTGATGCGGTTTGTGTTGTTTTAAGGCTGCCGTGATCCAGATTGTTCTTAGTTGTAGTACGTTAGTAATATTATAGTATTCTTTGGCTGTGGTTTGTGAAGATCTGTTCAGACGTTTCAAGTTTCACGTTTTCAATCAGACATGCAGACATACTATTCATATAATAAATAAAATAAAAATAAAAATGCATAATGGGTGTAATTTAAAAAGAAAAAAATAAAAATTACTTCATCAAAATTTTTACACAACCCCTGATACAAAAAAAAACTAAGTATAAAAGTTTAAAAAAGAAATAAAAAAATACTCGGTCGGGGAACCACAAAAAGAGAAGTGCTAAAAGAGTATAAATTTCTCTCGGTCCCCCGAGATTAATTTTTATCGAAATTTAATTTTTAACTTTTTCGATTTTTTTGTGTCGGGGATTTATTTTAGCTCCCATAGCATGACCAATGCAATACAGTAATTACGATATTCTTCCGTGAACATCTATTGTGTTATGACTGTTCTGTATTGATAGCTCAGTAGTCATGTGACGGGACGTCCTCGTCGGCCAGCGGTACACTAGCCGGAACGTCGGAAGTCACCGCCCAGTATTTAATTTGTAGATAATAGATGAATAAAAAGATGATGTTTATAGGGACTTGACTTTTATTTATAAAGGTAGTAATAAAGAAACGTATAGGAAGAATAGGAAGATTAGGAAGATTAGGAACCCTTTCCAAGGGTCAAGGGTTCCACTTATTTAATACTATGACAAACAATTGAAACTGGTATAAAAAACTGGTAATGCTCCGAGAGCTCTGTATGGTTTGGTGATTTTAGTAGAACTGAATCAAAAATGATGAACAGGACACGTGAAACGAAGATTTTGAATTTGAATTGAAAGAACAGGATAGGATTCGATAAAATTAATGGCCAGTATGTAGAACTAGATGGAGTTTCCAGTCATCATAGAGTTTTTAACCATCCATAATGACTGGTACGAATCGACATCGTTACAGTCATAGTGGTCATGCTATAAGAAATGCATGTTTTCAATTCATGTTATTTGCAATATAATGTCGTATAATTGTCAAAGGCCCTATCATGTAGGTACATACAGGGACAAATTCGGTAAACCATCTCTTACCTCTTTTCGTGTGGCTGGCGTCTCACCGTTTAGTTGCAGTCTTTATCCCTAATTGATAATGCATTATTTCTAACCTAGTTTAATACATAACCAAAATAGTAAAAGAGTCTACGCGTAAATGGCGAGGCACAAGCTATACGAAAAGAAGAAAGAGGTGGTTCACCGAATTTGTCCCTGACTGTATGTTATAAAAGCTGGTACTGTAAAGCAATTTTAAAGTTATACGTGCTGTGAAGACTCTACATGAAATTTTGCTTACATACCGACGTTTATTTTCAAAAGCACTTGAAACAAGGAAACAATTCGACTCCTTATACAAAATATCTCGTTTTTTGTTACATGGCCAGCAAATGCTCCAAGCTTCGTTCTGAAACATAGCAATCACAATTAAAAAAAAAAACATTTTTTTAGCATAATGTTACATTTTGATGAATACGTTCACGGGCATTTTTTTACCGAATCTTTTAAAGTTATATTTTTAGGATTTTTTATTTCACATTAATTCTATTGATATCAATTGAAATTTCCTTTTCACACTTATGCTCTGAAATGTTAATATTATATTTGAGAAAAGAATGCAGTACGTGGCACTTTTCCGAGGTAAACATTCTAAATTTGAAAATCACTGCAGTAATGAATTTCAGTACTTACTTACTGCACTAAAATCAGTGCAGTAAGTAAGTACTGAAATTCATTACTGCAGTGATTTTCAAATTTAGAATGTTTACCTCGGAAAAGGTACTACCCAAAGATATTATTACCAAATTTTTTTCTTTCGTTAATCCTGTGTATAAAAACAGAAAAAGCAAAGGGACATTTGCACCATACAGCCACATTATTATTATTATTATTATATAGGAAATTATTATATCATAATTAGGTTAACTTTTTTTAAAATACGGTGCGCACAGAGTATATTACTTCGTATTGTACCACAAGCGCTATGTACCCTTAGCACGAACATCAATCGAAAAAGCAAATTGAAATTTATCATAGACAAAATATCCTTTACGAGTAATTTTGTATAGGAAATATGTACAGCGCCATCTACCACCCAGAAGCGGGTATTGAAGTTGCGCATTTTAGTAGCAAATATTAAGTATCAATAGGCTGTATGACCGTTCCACTTGGCCTCACAAACCAATATTAAAAAAACGGCGGGAATGATTTTCAGCGGTTGATTTGATATCAATACAGTTTATTTATATTGTGTAATAAATTATCAAAATGAGTTCTGCCAATGAAACATATACAGACATTGTATGTACCTACTCCACCAAATTTGAGAGCAGAAGCAAAATGAATAACAGAAAACTTACTGCCAGCAAAATCAAAAGAAAGATATATGAAAACCTACGATCTGATTTGGAAAAGTGAAAAAAGGCGCATACGTTTTCGGAATCTGTGTTGTTGGCGTATTTTAATGATACCTACATCATTAAAATAATATTATTATGGGCGATTTATACATAAGTGTGCCCGGGAAAACAATAACATTTACATTTAATAATTGCCCGAACATGTGTGATATAAATTTTAATAAATATTATTTAGTTAAACAGTTTTTATTTATTTCCTCGCATTTCTTGAGAAAAGCACTATACAAGCCTTGTACGGTAAGCAAATTACCTTGCCTCGAATGATTAAAGCCCTCGCCTGCGGCTCGTGCTTCAAACCATCCTCGACAATGTAATTTCTTACTTACCTGTCCTCGGATGTAATGTACTATTAATATGTGGTATCAATAGGTAGGGCTTTGAAGTAGGTATTTACCGTTTTTGCTCCTTTGAAACGTAAATCTTTAAGTGGCTTGTTCAAGAGATGTTTTCGTTTTGCATTTAATAAGTCTTCGTCCTAAAGAAAGAGAAACAAATATTTTTAAAAATTCGATGATAAAATAAATAAGTAATATTGTCAATCTGCCTCATAATTCAATTATAACTGTAACTCAAGAGATGTAGTGGGAAAATAAATAAATTTTATCTAAATGTTGCTTTTTCAAGATCAAAATGGATTATTTCAACGTAAAAAACTAAACTTACAATTTCATCTTGATACACTGAATATGTCGTCTCCTCAACGTCATGTCTGAAATATTAATTAGGAAAAATAGAAATTAGCAGCCAAGCTCCAAGCTAGACGCAAGTAAATAAAACTGACTCTGGAGTTTAAATTAGTTTTGAACTTTCTTAGTGCATGCATCACTCCTGTTCAGTGTTTCAAACTTGTTTATTTGTTTCAGAAAACAGAAACTAGATTATGATAGAAAGTCGACTGAACTTCTGTTGTAGTAGTCCTCTAATAGTTTGAGCGTAGTGAATCTGAAATTTGTATATGAGTATGGAAATTTGATTATGCATGCTAAGTTTTCTTGCTGGTAACATTGAAGCTGATTAGATTGACTTTGACTTTTGAATCGTGAAGAAGCAAATGGATAAAATTTAAAAAGTGGAAATAAGAATATACATAAGCTTCACGAACTCAACGCAATTATGGCAACAAATAACTTTTTTAAACGGAAAAAAAGGTTACGAATAACGAGTTTACGAAATACGTTACGGTCTAACGTCAAAAATGACAGGGAATAAGAGCGCACTTCAGAAGTGAGCTCTTATTCGCACGGCCGTTTTTGACACTCCAACCGGTTATCTAGTGGTATTGTTGATCGAAGACGTAATAAGTTAATAAGTTAATAGTAAAAATTTAGCGACTGTGGGTCATAATGAGATTGCAGTATTTGCCTTCGTCTCCATCAGACAGACAGAAGAACTTAGCGTCTTGATATCAAGTCCTGCGTGTCCTACCAGTTGTCATTGATTTTATTATTTACTTACGCATACAACTGGAGCTTGAGTTCTATTCCGCATTCCACAATAATGTCATGGGCCTCCTGTACGGTCAGCATGTTAGTATCAATCCCATTTATCGTTCTCAGCTTGTCGCCTATTTTTATACCAGCTCGGTCGGCGCGGCTGTCCGTTTTCACCTGATTAATAGTAAACTAATTAAATAATTACGATTTTAGAAAATATTGAAAATGCACTATTAGAAATAATCGACCCGTCTCACAACTAGCTCTGATGGGACTCGAACCCACGACCTTTCACTGTCCGGGCGAATGTTCTATTAATGCTCCTTTTTTTTAAATTCTTCAATATTTTTAATAATAAAAATCGCATTGTGATTACAAAAAGTATAAATAATTTGATTACGATTTTAGATTAATTACATGCATAAACTATGCAGTGATGTAAGTTTAGGTAAAATTGTGATAGACCTACAAATATATTTCCGACGGAATTTGAATTCGCACCTCTGAAAACCATCGGAAAAACATTGGACCAGATTTTCAAGGGTGCGTTTCGAATCGTGACCGAAATATATGTGTGGCGTAGGTGTTCTTTTACAAGCTTTTATTTAACTTGCAGGTATGATGCATGTATGTCCGTTCGGGTCAAATCTTGCAACCTAAATTTGACCCACTTGCCTGTATCCGATTGAGCTGAAATTTTGTATACAGGTTTGGTATGGATGACAATACAATATTAAAGTAAAGTCAGCAAAAAAGCTTGTTATAAAAATGTTTTTTTTACCAAAAACTTATTTCCTATCAATAAATAGATTTCCTATAATCACTTCAAATATGAAGCCCTAAGAAAGTTATTCAAATAGCAAAACATTTTGCTAGTCAAGAACTACTACAACATAAATGAGCATACAATTTTTACCACACCACAAATAAACCATAGTACACATTTTCTATTGAAAAAAAATAAAAAAATGTTTTCAGACAATATAATATAATAATCTGTGCATACATGAGATTTTTCCATTCAAATAGACTGAATGAAAACGATACCATTCGGGTAAATTGAAGTTCAGTCAGTTCAGAAGGCATCGTTAATAAAATCGTTGGTGTTTAGGTACTTATTTGTTTATTTATTTAATTATTTATTGCACATACAGCAAAAGGCGGACTTTATGCCCGAAGGCGTTCTCTACTAGTCAACCGAAAATAATGTGAAGGAGTGATACTGGTGGAAATAAAAATAAAGAAAGAACTATCGTAATTTAAAAAAAAAAGGATCTTTATCAACTCACCTGGGAAATTATATAAAACTGAAACTGCACTTTTCCAATAAACAATACTACCTAACCTTATTATAGAAAAATGTATTCCCCTATTTTATCCAGCTGAGAATTATTTCTAACTAATATCGACGTCTTTCCATAACTTATAAACTTAAAATTAGACTTTAAAGTATATTTTCTAATGTCAACAAAAATATTTAAGCAACTATTAGAATAAAATGTTCCATATAAAAGACAATATCAGGGGAATCCCTAAATATTACTTAATAAATGTCAAACTATTATCGTCTCATAATCTGCGATCCAGAACAATTTCCTCGTCCAATTCAACAGAACCAATAAAAGCGAAATCCTTTACTAAATCACAGGATAATAATTCGCAACGTTGCCTTCAAAATTTAGTTGGCTCTCTCTTTGGTATTGCTTACGGCTGCTTCCAGTTTCTGGGACTTTCATTATGAACAAAGCATAGCGGCTGAAATTCAGCCGTTCTCGTCACTCTTTTGTCTGTTGAGAAATTACTTTATTATCTACGTTACTTTGTCCATTATTGACAGCAATAGCTCAAGTTGGAAGAGTAGGATTAAGTATTTATCGTTTTTTGACATAATATGATAGATACTATAACTGTAGATAACTATAACTGTAAATAACTGTAGACTGCATTAGTGTTTTTAGAACACTTCATATCCATCGCTATTTGTTTTTATTTCAGCTTTAACTAACTTCTACAAATTAAAGTTTTGGTCAACGGAAAATTAAAGATAGTTTTCCAATTTGTTTTATAATTTGTTTTGAAATATTTTTGTAAATTGTAATCTATTTATCGCGATTAGATAATGGCCAGAATCACTTAATTAATTGTCTATGCCGCACCATAACTTCCTATCCTAACTTGTGAATATTTTATGATACAATTATAGTCTGCGGTTTCGACGTCACTTGCTTGAAATTATTTCATTTGAATTTGAGGCAATTGTAACAGATATAATATATTTAGTTAACCGATTACTAAATAATAAGATAGTTAACTTAGTCTTATAGTATGCCTCCAATGTCAGTAGTGAATATTTTATGATACAATTTATAGTCTGCGGTTCCGACTTCACTTGCTTAAAATAACTTCATTTGAATTTGAGGCAATTGCAATAGACATAATATATTTAGTTAAACGATTACTAAATAATCAGATGGTCAAATTATTAGAGAATGCCCACAAAGGAGTTATAACATGAACATGTACTTAAAGAACATGTACCATGTTTTATGTTTGTATTTCAAAAAATGTGAGTCGGGTCAAGGTTACCTACACGTTGTCTTAAGAAATAAAAATTCGAAGGTGTGAAAAAGCATTTACAAGTATACGACGTATGTATACCTATTTCATGTCTTAAACAACTTAGTGCTGGTAAAGAATTCCATTAAGGCTGCTATTTGCATGTCATGAAATAAAAATTAATGAAATTAAAAATAGTAGATTGTACAACAAGTGCATAAAACGTACCATTTGTGGATAGTCAATTCGAGGGTAAAATGGGTTTTATTACGAGTTATACACTCTGCTTTTTACTTCCAGTGTGAGGAAAATAAATATCAATATTGCAAAAAAAAACTTCGCCATATGGGCGAGAAGACTTTCTTTTTTTTTTCATACGTGGCAGTGGCAGAACAGTGACTTTAGCATAGGTAGATCGTAGTCCATAATGCTCTTGAAATACTTATTTCTTAGAAAACTCATTAATTCTGCCTAGTTTTATTTAATTTAGTAATTTAACATGGATTAAGTACAAAATTTAAAAAACAGGGTGAAACAACAAGTTTATTTAACGAAGTTTAATTGCGTATGTGACTGTTTACCTGACGACCTTTGTCTTAGACTCTGAGACTAGAGTCTGAGACTAGAGTCTGAGAATTAGACGACGATTTTACTTTATGCACAAGAGCATAAAAAGCGATTTTATGCAGCCTATTCTCAGCATAAACACGAACTTTACGAGCATGAGAAGTGAAAAATAATTATCAGTCTTACAATGTTGTGATTTTTATTGTCATTTTCTAGTACTATATAGTAGATTGTACAACAAGTGCATAAAACGTATCATTTTACCCGAGACGTATATATCCACCCGAGCCGTAGGCAAGGGTGGATATTCAATTCGAGGGTAAAATGGGTTTTTTGTACGAGTTATACACTCTGCTTTTCACTTCGAGTGTGAGGAAAATAAATAACAATATTGCAAAAAGAAAAAATAAAGACTTCGCCATATTGGCGGGAAGACTTTCTTTTTCTTTTTTTTATACGTGGCAGTGGCAGCACAGTGACTTTAGCATAGATCGTAGTCCATAATGCTCTTGAAATACTTATTTCTTACAAAACTTATTAATTTTGCCCAGTTTTATTTAATTTAGTAATTTAACATGGATTATGTACAAAATTGAACAAACAGAGTGAAATAACAAGTTTATTTAACGAAGTTTAATTGCGTGTGTGACTGTTTACCTGACGACCTTTGTCAGAGTCTGAGATTTAGACGAAGATTTTACTTTATGCACTAGAGCATAAAAAGCTATTTTATGCAGCCTATACCCAACATAAACACGAACTTTACGAGCATGAGAAGTGAAAAAAATTATTGCAACTCGAGAGTTTTATCTAGAGAAGATAAATAACCACACCTTAGATTTCTGCACGATCTGTTCATTGAAATCAAACCACTTTTTACGGATTAAATAAAGGATTTAAAATTTTTACCAACTTACTTTGAAAAAATTGGAAATAACTAAAAATCCTTTAAAAACGCAACTAAAAATTCCCAATTATGTGTGAAATATTCGCGTTATCAAATCCGTAAAAAAGTGGTTTTATTTTAGAGAAGATAAAATTATAAATGTTCGTTGTAGAATATTCACCATCAAAGAAGGCCTTAGGATTTCGTGCCCAAGATTTTGATAGACTCGATGACGCAATCATGGGGACTGAACTCTCAGTTACTCAGGACTCGTAGGCTCAATCCCCACCCCGATCTAACAATGTTTTACCCAATGTCTGATATTTATATTCTACATACCTTAGTAACACGCAGTGGGGTATCATAGTAGGACCCCCCAGCCAGCTCGAAGCCCCACAGGGTATCATCAAAGTTGATCTTTTCGTGAATACCTTCGTTGGATGATTGCCATGAAGGTTTTGACGCTGCTTCATCTAATTCTTTTTGTAATGCAGCTGTGAGTTTTCTCTGAAAACAACAGTTTATTTATAAACATGAAAAATCAATAACAGTTTTTCCTTCTCTATCATACGTTGAGGTTTCTCCAAGGTCTCCCGCAGTAGGGTTTGCGAACCGATGGCGTAGCTTCTATGACGTTCACAAGTATTGTAAATAACAATCTAAATTGAATTTAAACAAATTTGACTATGACTTTAACTTAGAGACGCTCCTAAAATTGGGTAGCGTTCGAGTATTCGGTCGTAAGTTAACAATCAGGTGATCAAGTGGAATATAATTTTTATTTACCACGGACAACTTACAAGATACACTCTTACAAATGTAATTTAGCACTTATGAGGATACATACACATAGTGCGACCTCAAATTACAAGTTACAACGACATGCGACACAGAATGGAAAATATCGAGATCTAGATAATCTAATCCCGGTTTCTATTTGCTCAGTTTTGCTTATTTATTGCTGGTTCATAAACTAAAACCATTCCTATTAAAAAAATATTTTTATAAAAAAATAAAACCGCCTTCTAAAAAACCACATCAAAAAAGTAAGAAATAATTCCTCACCAAATAAATAACGTAAGTACTTTGAAGTCGGGCGTGAAACATGTACAATTTTTTGTTGTTTTTGTTAAAACCCGCCCGACTTCAAGGTACCTACTTACGTTATTTATTTGGTGAGGAATTATTTCTTACTTTTTTGATGTGGTTTTTTAGAAGGCGGTTTTATTTTTTTATAAAAATAATTTTTATTTCACTCTTTTTAGTGCATCGTGCAGGCAATTCGCGTGTTTTCTGGTAAATAGGTATATGATCAAACTCAAAACCTCCTTTTTCGAAGTCGGTTAAAATACCTTGAGGTATCCCCTTTTTAACAAAATAAGAATCATCTAAATCGGTTTATAAACAAAGGAGTTATGCCTAAAGATACGTATTAAATTCACATAAAGTGGTAACGAAAACGACAGTATTTTCAAGATTTCCTGAAAACTACTGAACCGATTTCAAAATTTCAAAAAAGGGGACCAACTTGGAATCCAACCTGATGTAATAAAGTTTGAACCATTTCAATCGGTTCAGCCGTCTTCGAGTAATCGGTGGACATACACAAAAAAAAACATACATACAGACGAATAGAGAACCTCCTCCTTTTTGATTTAGAAGTCGGTTAAAAATAAAGGTAATTGATCATCAGTACCAAAAAAAATGGACAACGAGTGACAAGTAGAAACCCGACATAATTCTAACGTTAATTAGAGAGGTCATACAAAAAAGTAAAGTTAATAGCATGTGATTCTACAAAAACGTTTTCTTATGACATTTACTGTTTCAGCCAGTGATCAGAAGCTCTACCTCTAATTCAACGAAAAACGAAACTTCGTTATACCCGTCGCTCTCCGTTTATTAAAAAAAATCACGTCTTTAGTACTTAAAAGTCCAAATAAGTGCCAAAACATATCTAAACCTAACAGTTTTAATTAAGAAGTAAAATCAATTCTCCAAACCAATTTGTTTCAAATGCCGAGTTCGGAAAATATGTTCACATGAGTTTGCCCTCTTCACGTGGAACTGTGTAGGCAAGCAAGACCAAACTTTTGGACCCACGGGACATTTCGTGGTCTGGGAAGATACCAATGCAAATTGATTCAAACTAATGAGGGACCACAACTTGCTCCCATCATTGAATGAAATGGTCTAGCATGTAATAAAAAGTGCACTTAGCAATGATACCTCTTTTTGGGTTTTTGCATCAATTTATTTTAAAAGAAAGCTTACGGCCGGTTTCCGAAACGCCAATTAAAATTAAATTACCTAATTCCCAATTAATCTCCAATTAATTGTAGTTTGGGTTTCTGAAAGAGAAAAATGTGACAGACTGTCAACAGTCTGTCGACAGTCTGTCAGTCCCATAGATGTATTATTCCTGTAGATGGAGCATAAAAATTTGAACGATTCCTTCTATAATCGACTCTCGTCTCTCAAATGGCGACATTTCGTGTGTTAAAAAGAGATAACAATAGCCCAACGTGTGCGTCTTAATGAGCCGCGCGCCACTTAAAAGTCAACGTCATATTTGTTTGTTAACCAGCTGGTTACAAATGCTTCAGAAAGAAAATCTTTTTTTGTAGTAAAATATAGAAAGATTTGATGGTGTGGTGCGGTAAATCTGTTGTTTGTTAAGAATGGCCTGTACTGTTCCCGGTTATTCAAGCAGAGTGAGTGTTTTGAAAGAGAATAATGAACACATATCATTTCAGAGGTAAGTCACACTCATTGTTTTGTGTTTTTGCGAACACATTTTTATAACCTACTGGTCCGTATTTGCAAAAACTAAATCGCTGTACGTGTATACACAGTTTAACATTGACTTGGTTGAAGAAAATCGGATGTTTTTAGGCTAAAAATATATAATTTAAAGCCAATTGGGATTTTTTGACATTTGACCAACCTGATAGTGTTGTAGTCCGATTTTATTATGTAATATCGATAAAAAATTGTAATGTTAACAATTTTGTATTTAAACTTAATTTTTCTCAATTTTAAACAGATTTCCCACCGCCGCGCCGCCGTCGATGTAAAGGAAACGTGAATAAGAAACGTAAGAAAAGGCGACGATTGGAGACCTTCGCAACAAACAAGAATATGCTCATTGCTCGATGCACTTATTAAAGAAAATTGTGGATTTATACTTAAAAAAAAATTAAAAATTAGCGTGAAATCTGTATTTTTTTTAGTTGATATCATTCAGCAGATTATTGATTTAATAAATTGATTAGAAATCTCGTTCAGTTTTACGACTATACCTTCTAGTATAAATAGTATAATTATCATCATTATCATATTAATGTCCTCACTGCTGTCCAGCAGCCAGCCAGCTATAGGCCTCCCCTGTGCATGCACACCACAGGTAGAACGGGCCATAAGTGCCATAACCCACCGCGCGAAGCCAATGCGGATTGGTGGGTGAGGGTGCTAACGACTGCTAATGCAACCGGGACCAACGGCTTAACGTGCTTTCCGAAGCACAGAGGAGACCAAGATAATAAAATTTTGGGTCACCATTCAGATGTCCAACCGCAACGAATGTTGCTTAACATCAACCACCAGATGCAGAATGCGCGTACCAATGAGCCATCGATCTGCTCAAGTATAATTACAGTACCTACTTCATATTTGGCACTGATTCAAAATTAAAGGTCTTGCATAGACCAAGAAACTGAACAACTTTCTCTTTGGAGCATAGCATACGTCGAATTATAAAAAAAATATTCTGCCACACTAGATCGATCAGCTGAGCGTGCGCTTTTGTCTGGAGGGAAGAAATTTTTGCCATATTTCGACCTATGCCGAAGTTTCATAGCGTAAACAAAATTCTAAGGCCGTGAGCACTTTGGACACGATTAGTACTAAAAACTGTCAGAAAAGCGGATTATGAACCGCCCAATTACATTATTCATTATTATTCAATGCGGCGTAGTTTTGATCAGCCGTATTGAATACGGCGTATCTTGAATCCGCCGCATTACAATGCGGTGCTGTTTTCCAATACAGCTAGTTGCTATGTAATACGGTGAAATATACAATACGCCTGCGATATATACATATGCATTGTAATTTTATGTATCGCATTGCATTTAACTTATTTTTAAATGTTTTATCGATAATTTGTAATAAAAAAAAACCACAGCACTATCATTGCATCATCATCATCTAATGTCATCTAGCATTGCATAGTCAAAATGGAGACATTCACTAATTACGACGCAACAGATTAACATGTATGTCTCTTTCTATCTTATGACAATTTGATAGTGTTAGAAGGGGTAAAGGATGGGTGAGTTATAGCTTATTTTTGTGATCCATCTACAGGAATAATACATCTATGGTCAGTCCCCATACAAATCTAAATTTAATTGTGAGATAATTTTCGTTTCAGAAACTCAAGGTTTTTTTTGAATTGGGAATTAATTGTGACAGTCTGTTAATAGTCTGTTAATTGGCGTTTCGGAAACCGGCGGTTAGACCCGGGGAAATATTGAAAAGTTCGTTTCCAATATTTTCGCGACCGGGAATCAACCCGGGACCTCTAGACATAGTGGCACCTTGAAAACCAGTGCGTACACTACTCGGCCACGGAGGTCATCATAAATCTAAACATCGACTTATGCCCGGTTTTATACACTTGGGTACTTGTCAACCGTCTTCAGTATAACAAAAAGTCATTAAGTATGGAAACCGGACAATAATGATTATTTTTGTTGTAAAAAAGTGAATACATGTAAATTGAAGAAAAATTTACTACGATACATCTCATATCTCCAAATTGGTTACACGCATTACGAACCATGTAATCATGATCAAATTAGATCTTTAATTTAGTTACAGCATCTAATTAATGTTTACGGAAGTGAAACTTAACAATTTGTTCGAATTGCCGTGTTCTGAAAATATAATCACATGAACATATCGTGGTCGGGGAAGATTATAATAATAATAATAAATCGGTTGCCGGGACCCTGTTCTTGCAACCGTTGGGGAACTGCATTTTTGTATTTTAAAATGTTACATTTTTAAGTGATAAACATTGTAAAAGTTTAATATTTGGAAATATAATTTTGTATGTATTTTAAATGTAATAAAGGAGATAATAATAGTGATACATTTAATTGAAATGGCCTAATTGTATTTTTGTAGAAACATAACATAGTTACTTACATTTTTAATTTTATCATCCATTTCAGATACTTGAGTTTGTGTTGTGCAAAGATATTCCGGGTTCCGCTTTTGCGAGTTCTCTGAGTTATGATTTGGTACTACTGTCGTTTCGTTCATTCATTACCTTAATCACTGGCGCATAGTCGGGTAGATGTTAATTGGACGTTATTATTAAACGACAAGAGAAGGGCGATAACGTATATCTCTATTGGCATTGTTTTGTGTATGATTAGCCAATCAAAAAGGTTTGAATTTCGCTGTCATACTCATACCTGCTATGTCATACTTACTATGTGCATAATTTAACGCAAGATTTTTTAATAATTTTAAAATATAAATAAACCACTACAATCCTATATACCTATTAACCTTAGATTATACTATCAACATAAAAACAAAAATAAAGAAAAAGAATAAATATTGAAAATACCCCAATGGAATAGATATTAAAGTTGTATTACTTCGATGTTTTACCGCTTTTTAATGAATGCCAATATCTTTTTTACATATCGGATTGTAGAATTTTCTTTGTCATTGTATCGTTTTAAATAGTTAATCATTTAAATTCTAACGATACTTACGATATCTTACAAGTTCGATAAAAAAATACTTAAAACAAAAGAGCTTAAGAAGTCAACGCAGAAAGCAGCAACCATTCATATATTCCCTAGACGCCTTCGACTGTCCAGCTTTCGAAGCAGATTGCGCAATTAGTTTGACCGTCTTCAAACAAAAAAGACGCCGAGATGCTTTGTATAATTTGTTATCTTGTCAATCTGTACAGTTGTAGTCGTTTGTCTCGGCCAGACCATGACATGAAGGACAACCCGATAAATCCTTCAATTACTGAAAAAAGAAGTTAATTGTTCTTTCATCTAAATACTGGAGCATCTGTGCTTGGTAACATAGGTATGTAGGAAAGAAAATTACTCAAAAATAAATAGGATTGCACTCTAATAGTTTTATCTATTAGTGTATTCTACAGAGGACATACAGTTACAGTTAGCTAACAGTGCTGGCAGTTAATCCTGAGAATAAAGAAATTAACATTTACAATATTAACAAAGATTTAGTGTTAATAGCACTCTTCTTTTTTTCTTCAATTTAATAGTTTCACGACTGTACTAAAGTACTAGGCAATAGAAATAAGTATTTAATGCTTTCCACAGTGATTTCTCAACGTTTGAAATCGTATAATCGTTCTATTTACAGAGATGAGAATTGGTGAAAAATTTAAAAACGTAGACATATTTGTGTCTTGTGTGGGATACCAGCCACCATTGACATATGAAATCAGTCTTCCCTGCGCAGACGTATACACTTTTTGTTTCTAGTTACTTCCACTAATTTCATACCAACATAGACACTTTTACCCATACAAGGTACACGTATGCACAGCTCTTTATAGCTTAGTAGTCCTAACATCAGACGTAGTGCAAATAAAGTTTTTTGATATTTAAAATATGATAACATTATTGATGAATATTGTAACAGCATATAATATAATTATCATAATCAGCCTATTAACGTCCACTGCTGGACTTATGCCATTCTAATTATCAACTGCATGACAGAGAATTCTTGTATCTCTATTTGTAATTGTATGACAGTAACAGCATAATCTTGTAACAAACACTAAGGTGCAATATAATGATATACCTATTTACGATTATAAAATTTTTTTAGCTACATTGGACACGATCCAACGCAGAGCTGAGAGGCTAATTTGCGACCCAAAACTGGTGAAGAGCAAGTTTCACACCCTAGCTCACCGCCGCAAAGTCGCTTGTCTGTTGGTCTTTTACAGATTATACTTCGGAGAGTGTGCTCAGGAGCTGCATGAGCTCATACCGCCATCCCCCTTCTTCCATCGGACATCCAGACGCACAGCGGGCTACCACCCTTTCTTGGTTGATATTCCCAAATGTCGCACCAAACGCTACTCAGCATCTTTTATATTGCGCACAGGAAAGGAATGGAACTCCCTCCCTGCGTCTGTATTCCCGAGTACTTATAACCCGACCACATTCAAAGCAAGAGTGAATAGGCACCTTCTCGGTGAGCTCGCTCCATCGTAGATCCTGTTCTAGCCCATGGGCTTGATTGGGATCAAGAGCAAACCCATTAAAAGTAAAAAAATAAAAAAATAAAAATACAAGAAGATAAAGACAGAGTAAAGAACGAGTATTTTAACTGCCTACCAAAGATCTGAAAGCGAGTTATGGTGTAACGTCTGGCCATCGGTCGGTACCTACATGGCACTGATAGATAACGTTCGGTACCCGGCAGTCGCATTTATTCCGTGCCCTGTACCGACTGCCAGACTACGGCATAACTCGCTTTCAGGGGTGCGATTCTCTTAAGAAGTTTCACCGTCACATCGTCGTTCACTTCGATTCTTTATGTCAAAATTCATAATAAACAAGTGAAAGTCAAGCTAAAAAAGTACGTCGAGTTTGTTGATTGAATCTTAGAGAATCGCACAAAGGGTGCCTACCATCAACTCTTATTACGGTTTTGTTTAGGACCTAAACTGATCTGCTTCGCTTATTCGTACCACGACAGCTTAATATTGATATTGACAGCGATTCAGTGATCATTCAATAACATTTCACAGCCGCTGAGCTGTCATCAACTCTTATTTGACTTATAACTCTGCCAAGCTAATATGACACCTGCAGGTTATACCCGTCCCCTTTCACTCTCCGGGCATGACAGAATCAAGTGAAAGAGACGGGTAGAAGAAATAAGGAAACAAATCGTTCGGTCATTCACATTTAGCAATTCATTTGCGATCCAGTTTTTAGAAGGTCAGAGTACGAAAGAAAGGAATTCATTTTAGGAACCTATTCTGCATCGCGCTATTTTTGAATAAGTCGATGGTAGGCACCCAGATCTTTAGTAGGCAGATAAATACAAGTTCTTTACTCTGACAAAGATCTTTGCGAAGTTTTCTTTGAACTTTGCATACATATATCTACAGAGTATATTCACCACTCCACAACATGTTATTTGACTTGATTTATTAACCAACAGATACATAACCTCGACATATCATTAAAAATAAACGTCGTGCGGCGTACTGACAAATATATTATTCAAAGACAACTAAATGTGCGATCGACGTGTGAAAATTTATGGGCGGGAAGATACGCCGGGAATCCAAACGCTTTGGCTTCGGATTAACCAGTTTGTTTTTCTTTTTCACGTTCGATGCTCAAAGACTTCTATTTTTATTTAGCGTTAACTGTGAATGTGAACTCGAAAATGTTGCAAATATCTATCAACAGAATTGCATAAAACTCTTCAAATGACATTTTTTTTTCGGTTTGGTTGGTGGTAGGACTTGTTTTTAGTCCGACTGGCTAGCTACCACCATCTTATCTAAGTCTGACGCCATAACAATGATGTTTTCAGCATTATTGTGTTCCGGCAGTTAGAGATAAGATACCAGTTCTTCAGTGATTGAGGTTTCCGGGAGTAGTGCGCTTCCACCTTCAGCCTTATCACCACTTAGTATCAGGTATGTGATGAAAAACTATGTATGAGCTACGCCGTTGCAAATAAAAAAAAAACAATTCTATTTTCGTGCCTTTTTACTCGCGCAACTATGTTCGATTTTTGTGGTCAGACAGGTATTAAAATAAAATAAATTAAGGAGGGCTCCCATACAACAAACGTGATTTTTTTTTATGGTATGGAACCCTTCGTGCGCGAGTCCGACACGCACCTGTTCATTCATATCATTACGGAAACATTCTAGCTACCTTTTTAGCGGTCCTTCTCTTCCTATATATCCATTGCATAGCAAACTCACTGAGTTCTTAGGTAATTGAAAATTAAACTTACTGCTATGAGCTTAACATCACACCTAAATTGTATTTATCATAATTTGTTAAGTAATTGTGATGGAAACTGACCCTATCACACTATTTTGAGGTCATTTTTCAATTTTACGACTGTGTTTGAAATAAAACAGGTAGAAAAAACTTTAACCTTAACCTTAACCTTGACGAGTTTCTTGCCGGTTTTTCGCCAAGGTCTCCCGCCGTTTTGCCCTCACTATAAAAAAAGGGTTTGCGAAACGATGGCGTAGCTTCTTTGACGTTCACTAGTGCTGTGTCAGCCTAGACTGAATAAAAGTAATTCATTTTCATTTATCCATCAACATTCATGACGATTTTTCATCACCTTTGTTGTAACATGCTTATATCAACCCTTCTTGTAACATATACCAAGCATTGAATACATTTTAAAGGTACCATTGAAATATTGTACCTACCAGCAACAGCAGCCACTTTTTCCCATACAAACGCTACATTGTCGCGAGAAATGCTTTAAAAACGTTTCAATCCGATCGCAGTAGTTATTAAATTTCAATTTTAAGCTTTATGCGCTTGGCCGATAAGAGGATTTTGATTCCAATAGCTTTTCGGTCGTAGGGGTGTCAACAACTAAGCTAAGTTAATATAATATTTTTTTCTACTTTGGACTAAGTATCTGCATTAAATCTTTGCACCTACAACATAGAGTACGCTTTAAAGATGTTCTGTTCATTTCCAGATTATTACTTCAAAATGCGGGTTTACTAACACATGCTAAAAATCACACACACAAACTTATTTCAATTTTTAGTTTTTTGCATTCACAATGCAATTTTTATTACTGAAAAATGGAAAATGAAGTATTTAGAAAAAATCGAACACACGATCGAGTCCCATCGGAGCTAGTTGTGAGACGGGTCGATTTTTTCTAAATACTTCATTTTCCATTTTTCATCACACACACAGTCAGCAATATGGTGAAAGGTTCTTACTTCAAAGGAAGTACAAACATACAAAATGTCTGGTCAAGTGAAAAAAAAAAAAGAATCGTCACGTACCTAATAATGTGCAATTTAAATGAATACAACACTATATTTATGCCCACATAGATCCCAAAGCCCAAATGTCTCTGATGCTCTTTAATTTACAGTATCATTGGATCGAAAAGAGAAGTACCTAGTTACAGTGTATTTTATATCGTTTTTGAATACATACGAGTACATAAGCATATAATACCACTTGTTAGGTCCTCTACATTTTATTTTGGCTCTGGTGACATCCTTAATATTAACTGCTGTTTGTTTTCGTTGAACATTGTATCACAACATAAACCGAGCAATGTTTTTATTGCAACATATTTATCAATCGATGGTATATAAGTATTGTAAGTATCAGGTAAATAGATTACACTGTTAATTAAATATTTCGATGATTTAAAAGCACTGTGCCAAGTGTTTCAGTGATCGTCGAAAGTGATCTAATTTACCAAACTGTCAAACTATCCTTTTGGAACTATTCTGGTGAGGATCAATCTCATTTCCGGATGCGCTGTTGAGCAGTTCGTATTACGTGCTGTGTGACGATGGTCTGCCGCCATGACGTAAAGTTTGTCGCGAACCCTCTACGGTGAATTTGCGAACCCTACTTTGAGTAACCCAGCACCTAGATAACCGGTTGGAGTGTCAAAAACGGCCGAGCGAATAAGAGCACACTTCTAAGGCGCGCTCTTATTTCCTGTCATTTTTGACGTAATATTCGTTTATACATTCGTTTAAAAAATTACATTCGGTGCCGTATTTGCGTTGTGTTTTAGTTGAGTCGTCATCTAGTGGCATTGTTGATCGAGGCAGAGAAGCGTGTAGCGTGTATTGCAGTAGAACCGTTGACCCACGTCGTCGAGCAACTCATGCAGCTAAAATGCGCCACCTGCCCACAAGCAAGGAAAATACATATATACTCCACAAGCGTAGCGGGTGGGTCTGCGCTTTCACTAACGCAATGTGTGGTGGTGGTAGAGTAATTGGGAAATGTACAAGGTGTGTACAATTACTCGAATTGGTAAGTAGTTTGTGGAAGTGCAATGTGTGTCATTGTTGTTGCATATGCATGCTATAGCCGGGTGCAGAATAGCAAGATCGTATTTTAAATAATGCTAGATATAAACCTCATCTCTATCATCTAGGTCTACGCAAGCACTTATTACTTTAGATAAGATAACACTTTATTGCACACAGACAGACAGTAAATACATGACATAAATAATTTAATAGAAGTGGTACAAATTGGCGGCCTTTTTGCTTAAAAGCAATCTTCTCCAGGCACTTTGTAAAAGATTTTCAGAGTGCCAAGTATATCAGATCTGCCAAGTATTCAGAGCCTAATTTCTAACCCCTCTGTTGTACTCTAAATTGGATTATCCGGCTATAAAATCAAGTAGATACAAAATCCATGGTTACCTTTAAGCTCAAATGATTAGGCTCGGTCACAGCACCGCGACTGTTGACGAACTCTTAGTCATGTTAATTCAATGAGTTTCACTAAACCAGCACTTGATTTATTACTATGTAGGCTGTAACAGAATTTCAATTAGGTAGGTACTACATTATATTGCGAGTTTGAATTTATTCACCCCACAATTTCAAGAACTGGATGAAATTCTGATTGAGAGATCGTTTTTTTATTTTCAGGGAATACCTACAGATTCATCTCTGGTATTTTCATAACCACGTTCAACGGAAGTAAAGTTCGAGTTAAAGGAAGGATCTAGGAATTATAAAATGTTACTAATTGATTTCTTTGGAAGATGAAAAATGGAAAATGAAGTATTTAGAAAAAATCGACCCGTCTCACAACTAGCTTTTTATTTTTTTCTAAATACTTCATTTTCCATTTTTCAGTAATAAAAATTGCATTGTGAATGCAAAAAACTAAAAATTAAAATAAGTTCTTTGGAAGATTTTAAGTACTTAAGTGGTAAGTTTTTACTATAAATGATTTAATGCAAATTGTCACTGGGAAATGCGTTAAAATAAACAGCAGTTGTCCACCATTTCAATAAATTACAAAATAACAAATTTTCACAATTCACCAACGCCAATTTCATTATGTATCCTTACCCTCATTTCGGTGTATTAGGCCTAAGGGCCGCTTCACACACATGCATCATACGACGCACATACACCTCGAAAGGTTCGTTCAATCTTTATGAAATTTTCCGTCCATTCAATAGTAAATTAAGTCCCAATGGAGATCCACATCTGCTCGTCATTGCGTAAAAACACGTCCCTCCCTCATCGGATTACACTGTCAATGTAAACAAGATAGGTGGAAATATTTTTCATACGAGCGACGCAAATGGCAGTCGTTCCATCATTCCTCTCCATCTTCGTTTCTCACGCTAACATTTATTTCATTTCATTGTTTTGTTGTTATTTTACGGCACAAGAAATTTTCTTGTTTGAATTTTGTTATTGTTGGTTCAGAGGCTGTTTTTCCTTCACCCTTTAAGCGTAAGGCTTTCACTTCACTGAAAATTCTCGCTAACAAGACGCCCTGTTAAGTTATTTCTTTTTGCGGGTACGTAAACAATGAGGGCTACCGCCTGAAGGAGTACGAAATTGTTTACGTATTATCTGAATAGAGAAATGAGAGATTTTTCTATTTTATTTTGAAGATATTTTCCTTGATCTGCAAATTTTATGGAAGGCCATGCCTGCAACAGTATCAACTGTTTTTATTAATTTTACATAAGTTTATTTGTATCATAGTCTTCGTAATAAATAGCATACCGTATATACAGTGACAGCCGAGGAGCCCGTGGCGCAGTGCTTACTGTAAAACAACTTTCGCAATGGTCAGTCACGGGATTAGGTGACCAAAAACTTTTCCTCTCGAGCTCCTCCGTGCTTTGGAAGACACGATAAGCCGTTGCGTTGGTCCTGGGCCCCGATCGCGGTATTTCTATGACACATTAGTCAAGTGTACGTGCAGTTGAAGTGCAGTTGACGTGCATAACCGTTTTTGATAACGCGCGGCTTTGACTGTGCGACAACGTTTTCTGTTCCGGTGATAATCTTCGGTGACAGTCTATTTTGACAGCTAATTTCGTATTGCAAGCATGGAAGTATTACCTATCCATGATTGCAAGTGGTTCCTCTGTCACGGATGTCACCGGATCAGACAGGATTGTAGGACTACAGGTTTGCGTGACGTGTGCGTCGTTATGTCGTTACGGCAATACGAAGTCAAACGTCAAGACCCAAACGCGATGAAGACGCGCTGCATAGAATTACGGCGATTGGCCCGCTGGCTGCATTTACAGTCGTACCCACCAACCCGCATTGGGCCCGCGTGGTAGATCATGGCCCATTCACCTTATCCATCTATAAGGAAGGCCATTGCCCCAGCAATGGGAATGGGAACATTAAAGGGCTGATGTCATCATACCGTGGCAAATAGGAAGTAATAATAGCATTACGCATATATTACATTCAAAGTTTTAATTAATTTTATAATGACTTTATCACGTTTTATAAATTTCAGTTAGCACGTCACTTTCATGTTTACGCCAAACGAACTTGCCTTAATCTCGCGAAGATGAAATTAAGACGTATTCCCAAGGGGAATTTATTATAAACACTTTGATAATTTATTCATCCCGGAAATAATGTACGGCTACAAACGGGAAATCGTAATTACGTTCCAATTATACCGTTAATTTTATGTACTGACAAGCTTCTAATGCATTAATTGATTACTTAATTAACGTGTCGTTCGCAGGCCTTCATTATTGGCTTGTTTTAATTATCGTTCGATGATTTTTTTGGACGAGTAGGTACAGGCCCGGATTAGGATATATAAAATCTGACCTTCATTAAAAACAAAAAAAACACTGACACTTTTACATTGGACGAATGCTATGCAAATAAATCTATTACTATTTATTAGAAAATAATAATATCATTTTACTTTCAAAGCCTAGTTGCCTAGTGTTTTAATAAATCCAATAAATTTTATATATTTTAATGAAGTGTGATTACTTTTATATTTTTTATCAGTGCTAGTTATAAATTATGTAACGTGAAAATGTTTTCATCGATCTGCGATGTAGAATTAATATTGCAGTTTTAGGTCAGCGCCATCTCATGACCGATAGCGGAAATAATGCAATTTTTGTTGATGGTTTCTGAATAAGTTTACTATTTAAAAACATTGTTTTATTTTTCCTGTAATCTTTACATAATTTAATTTCAGTTTTTTCAGTCCCTGTTGCAAAAAATATTAATTTATAAGTACTTACATTTATTTATTTCTTATTTGCAAAATAGTTGGGCAAACGTCATATAAAACTATTCCAAATTTCTAGTTGATAGCATTAGTAGTTCTCGAGATATCCAGCTGTGACAGACAGACGGACAGACAGACTGTGTCGCACCATAAGGGTTCCTTTTTACCATTTTGGTACGGAACCCTAAAAACCAAAACTACGTTTTGGTGCGCATTGCAGTAGGTACCTGTGTGTATGTATGTATGTGTGTGTATTTTGTTTTGTGGTACAATTCAGTATTTCCGGTTTTTTTTTAAATGACAGCTCCCTCCTAGGTATGTATCTGTCGTTTCACATAGACTGTTGTGTTTTCGTCGCGCAATGGTAAATTTGATCAACACCTAGGGGCTCCCAGCACAGCCCTCGACCCATCAACCCATTTATGTTTATTTTCCTTTTATTGGTCGTGGAAAGAGGTAGATTAACAAAGCGCTCAAGCCTTACAGAATCAGCGAATTCCTGTAAATAATTTGACATGATAATTTTTTCAACTTGAAATAGTAAATTTCTAAGATATTATTTGAATCATCATGAATGAAACATAGATTATTAATCATTTTAATTATAATTAGGTACCTATGACCTTCCTATGACACAGAGTTTAACCTTGAAAGACTTGAAGTCACTTAGTAAATAAAAATAGTTGCACCTAACTTTAACTTGTTTTAACATTTGTTTGAATGGTTAAAAATAGGCCTTTCAAGTGTACACAAGTAGAGTTCAAACAATATATCAATCCAAAGTTTTCTATAAAGATTCATATTTGATGTAGGAACCTCATATCAACTGAGATTGGTATGTGTTTTAAATTCAACTTCACAACTCTACAATACCAAATCGAAACAATTCTTCTCCCAAAAATGACTACGCAAAAAATCTATAACTTAGCAGAAGGAGAGTATATTTCGCCTTTTGTAACATGTACGAGTATTCCATAAACTTGTTTAGTTCCGATTTCTATCAGACGCGATCTGACTCGTAAAAATATTCAGTGATTGATTGCTCAGAATAAACGAACCAATGTTCCGGATGATTTTCCAATCTGCGTTCTCACTGATCAGGACGAACTCATATGAATATTGGTGGCGTAAAAACAAACCGAAAATGTATAATTTATTGTCAATATTTGAGCAAGCAATTTGTTTAAAACCGCCGCCGTCCGTGGAAGGAAAACATGACTGTTTTGCAGTAATCATTTCACAGTGATTCAATTTTATCGGCACACGGATGGTTCTTTATTTATTTTCATATTTTATGTAGCCATCGTGAAATTGATTCTATTGTTGTGATTGGTTCATTGTTTGAATGTTACTTGGGTTGTATAAAATTGTTATTAAAATATTTTCAATTACTTGAAAGCTTTTATGTGGCTTAAAGCAAATATGCAGATGTTAATTTTTTTAAGTTAAGAAAATTTATAAATTATTTATAAAATATATATTAAATTAAATTATTTATATAAAATATAATATAACTTATTATTCAAATCCTTTTTATGATCAGGAAAATTGTACAGGTATTTAATAATATATCTAGCAGTCTAGATGTCCATAAAACAGTTCAAGTTAAATATATGAAGGCAGTAACAAACTCTGACGTAAAAAATCTCCTTTACTTATTTATGCAAGAAAATTGAGCAAAACCACTATCCTAAAGAATGGGTGAAATAAAATGCCTCTTTGATACAGCTATTCTGTTCTACATAATAAACATTTTTGAAGGCTGAAAGCGAATCGCACATTTTTTTCTTTTCTCTCTTTTCTCGTTGGTAACGCGGAAATGTGAAGCACGCTAAGGACTTGGAATATTACCATTTTTATTAGAAAATATATTTAGTGAGGTATCTGCTAAGTCGGCGACCGTGTATAAATTGCTCAGCATTCATGCTGGCATTCCACCGTGAGATATATGCCAAGTGCGCGGAATGTTGTGTACTTGTTATTTTTATTTGGAAGGAGGAAAACTTAATATACGACGTTTATAGCGTCTTCAGTTTCATACGCTTGTTTCTCCGTTATTATTATCTCACTTAAAACGTGTCAGGTTATGAGCATAACTTTCGGTCATGAAACAAATTTTCACACTTGGCAATATTATTTCCTATTGAAGCGGTTTTTCAGTTGTGAAAATGTATTTACTGATATATACCGCTTATCTGATTTCAATCTAATGGGAAGATCAGAAAAAAAATTAATAATAGCAATGTACAGTAATTTATTGTTCTTAGATTAACAAAAAATCTATCTTTTACCAAAATGTTTTCTTAAACTTTTAACTTCGCATAGCATTCGTTGGACATACGTTCTAACTTACACATTTGTCACTCGTGGACCCTTGGCACTTGTGAAATTGTGCTCATATTGTAAGGGCTAATCCTGGAGTCGAATTCATCAGGTTCAAACGAGGCACTATCAGGCTGACCCTCTAAATCCATTGGAATTTTTTGTCGCCCCATACCTCGCGCTAACAGGCCCATTACTCCTCAAGTATAACTCGCCAAAATCCTAGCTAGGCTAGTTTCGTTATGTTTTTTGTGCTATAAACTTTTATGACAGCCAGCTAAGTGGGTTAGAAAAACAATTTAAATTGGGAAAACATATTCTAAATAATACACTAATAATAAACTTTTTTTACTTTGAATGGATTTGCTCTTGATTCCAATCAAGCCCATTTGTTTTTATCCACAACGAGTTAGCACTTACCCCTACTCCCGGAATCACTACTCCCGGAATCCTCAATCACTGAGGAACTGGCTATCTTATCTCTAACTGCCATATAACTCAACAATGCTGAAAACTTCATTGTTATGGCGTCAGGCATAGATAAGATGGTGGTTGCTAGCCAGGCGGACTAAGAACAAGTCCTACCACCTACCAAACCGAATACAATATGTACCCCCACTGGGAATCGAACCGGGACCTCTTAGTCTGAAATCGGTGGTGTGAACTACTAGACCACAGAGGCGGTTTAAGCCCAGAGGAAAGATTAGATTTTTTGTTTGTTTGTAATGGGTAAACTCCAAAACTGATGGACTTATTTTGAAAATTCTTTCACCAGTTAGAAAGCTACATTATTCTTGAGCGACATATGCTACATTTTATCACGATTTTCCCACGGGAATGGTTACGGGTAAAACCGCGTGAAGTCACTAGTTACACAATAAATAAAATTATGACCTACAATATACAATAATAATTCAGAATGAGACCTAGTTATCGCAGCGGAAAAAATACCCATTATAAAAAGCATAGGTACATGTATAACCCATTAGGTTTGACACTGGTAATAATTCTCAGATATTTTCAGAAGTTAGACAGTGGTTAATAATTTAAAACGTAAATAATGGATACAATAACTTCCAGAATTAGCATTCAGTACCCCTAGTGTAAGTTTTTATGTCAAGCAAACGCAAACTATTTCGATTCCGTATTTATGTCAATTTGTATGAAAACTATATAAGCGCGCTACTCGCCGCTAGAGGCGCTAATACAATTTTCATACAAATTGATATAAATACGGAATCGAAATAGTTTGCGTTTTTTGACATAAAAACTTACACTACGGGCACAGAAAGAAAGTGTTGTATGAACTCTTAAGGCGCTACTCGGAAAAAGTATGGACTTTTTGATTTAAAACTATAGGACGGTTACAGTTGTTACAAATCTGGTAATAAGATATATATTTCTTCATACCTTTATCTAGAATCGTATAGTTTCAAAAACACGATTTTATGATTTTGCCTCGACACTTTTTCTTTTCGAAAAGACCTCTAAAAAATACGAAAACTCAAGATTATTCTTAAATGGGGTTACTTACACTATTGGAAATTGGTTTAATTAGTGGACACCAATAATATTGAGGATCGTATAGAAGCCTTTTTAAAAAAATCGCTGTAGTTTTTGAATACGAATTGATTTTGTGTTTTTTTTTGTCTAATCTGCAAAATCGGTCTCGCTCCCGCGCGCGTCGTTTTCTCATTGCTAACTCGCTTCAGCATAATTTTTCCGAGTATCGCCTTAAAATACTTGCTCCCCGTCGTGGCTAAGTGGTGGCGGTATTATCATAGCAATGTGGCTCATTAACTCTTACTGCATGCGCCAAAAATGTAATAACTCTGAGCTTGCAAGAAATGCCCTACTTGCTAACTACTAATGAATGTGAGGGGAGCACTCAGGATTTTTACTCTATTCTATATTTTAACATTAGTCATGGATATTTAGGCGTATGAAGTAATTTAAAAATATGTGTTGATGTTTAGGGTTCTATATTTCTGAAAAAAAGGAAGTAAACTGCTATAATGTTAAGAGGTTTTTTCCGATGAGCCGTTGAAACAGTTTTATTTAAATAAATGTGGTTCGCAACTTTGCTAATATTTACTTAGGTATTTATCGAGTTTCTATTTAAGCGAACTTTTGTGTTCAGGGAAACACAACCCCTTTCACTAATAAAAGTCCTTCCACTCTTAATCTAGATCCTTATTTTAGCTAATAGGTACTCTACTTGTAATAAGATCGTAACCCATTAGCTGAACTCAGCGTAGGTAGTTTAAAAGCTGGAGGCCAAGCCTGCTAACGTTAAGTCATAATCGTGTCTCAATCATGTTTCAATTTAAGTTCAATTGTAGTGTTTTTTTACACACTAGTTACAAGAATTATGACAATATGATGTGATGTAAATGTAGTGTGTGGTGTGACGATCAGTAGTATGGTGAAAAAAGTACACATTTCTTGTAATTAGTGTGTAAAAAAGCACTACAATAGAACTACAATTGAAACACGATTGAGACACGATAATGACTTAACGTTAGCAGAATTGGCCCCCTGTTCTAACAAAAGATCAGTTAATACCCACCAATGGGTGGGTCATTCTCGTTATCCATCCATAAGGAAGGCCAGTGCCCCAGCAGTGGGGACAATAATAGCTGATGATGATGATGATGAATTTCTCAACCCTATCCTTTATACCTATAAGGTTCTAGGTAACTAAGAACTAAGGCTGATTTCATAGTAACGAGAAGAGTTTGTATTTACGAAGATTTCGGGAGATAACAGGGGTTGATAATTTTATATATCTAATCTGAGCGTTATTAAGTAAGCGTTGTTAATAGAACGCTATTGCGCAATCATCGCGCGAGTAATCGATAGTACCGTACATTTTAGTCGCGCTACCGCATCGCGTGAAACACCTTTTCTATATCAGTGTATCTTGATCGCAGATTCGACTAAAATTCGAACGAACTTGCGATGATCGCGTAGTCTCGTTCTATGAACAACGCCTAAAAGCTGCTCGAACGAGAAGCGTCTGTGTTTTGTTCCTTTCAAATTGCACGAAGATTTCGGGAGATAACGGGGATGATAATTTTATATGATCTGTTAATAAAGCTTATCTCCTTCTCTTGCAAGTGAGCTTGACGCAGTATTATCGCGCAATGTCGGCTCATTAATTCGCGCCTAAAGCAGCCACGATAAGTTTTACGGCGCAGGTTATTTTGTCTTGTAGTCTTGTATTTTTTGACGTTATTTTGTAACAAAGACAAGATACTACAGTACAAGAGGAGAGGTGAGGTTTGATTTAAATACTTTACCCTTTTCTTGATGACGAAATATTTAAGTTAAAGTTTAAACTTGAGGTAGTTTTGCTAGTTTGTTTTCAGTTCGAAGATTTTTCATAATTATATTTTCTAAACAATACTTAAATACTTATATTTAAATTCACCTAAACTGATTCGGTATTTTCCCGTTTTTTTATCATGTAGTTATATAGTATGTAAATACTTACAAGAATATGAGAAAATAATATTTTAACGTATCGAAGTATTGTTAAAATGTTTAAGTTCAAATTTGTAAATACTAGCATTTCAGATATTCTGTTCCTTTATTATCAGTATCCCCAAGATTTTCAAACACAACGTCTGTGTGTGATATAAGAAGGTAGGTATTAACAAAATTTAATCTCCCCGCGAGACGAAAATAAAGATTCCCAACATACTCGTACACGCGAAAAGCGAATCCATTTAAAACATACTGTCGTTTCCCCAAAGGTAGTTCCGCTCTAACGTTTTATTAATGTTGCTTAAAAGGAACGTTCTTCGGCTTTTGTGATAATGATAATTTTATAGGATCTGCCAGCATGGCTTATATGGCTCGTTTTAAGTGAGATCATGCCAATGTCGGCTCATTTACTCGCTACGAAGCATTCCGAGCGCGATAAGTTTGCGTTTTACGACGAGAACGGCGCGTAAAATGTTAGCATTATGAAAAAGTGCAGCTGAATTTTCGTATATTTTATGACCCCTGCTGCGGGATTAGGATATGACCTTACTTACGAGCTTCCAAGTGTACTTGATGGTGTTCTGTTTATTTATGTTGTGGTGTATCGTGTGTTATTATGAAGCTAAGACTCGGCGCGATTGCGCACTTGTGTTTTTAATTAGTTGAAAAATAAGAGAGTGCATTTACAATTCCGCGCCTGCTTGTCATTGAAATAAAACGACTTATTATAAGATTGAAATGGTTTCATGGATTTTCCAATGGTTTTTGACACCATTCCGCGTAAGCCATAACAATAAATCTATCCTAATATTAACGAGCTTATTTTTAATTCAAATTACACTCCAAATAGCGACGTTTATTATACTAGATTTTTTGACAACATTAAAAATAAATAAAGCCTAACATTTGTTTCATGATTTACTTTTTGTATGTATTTTTATTTGTTAATCCTTAATCGTTGTTAGGGAGGACCCGTGGCACAGCGGTTAGCTCGCTTGGCCTGCGATCGTTGAGGTTAAGCAACTTTCGCACTGGTCCGTCACGGGATGGGTGACCAAAAACTTTTCATCTACTCCGTGCTCAGCCGTTGATCCCGGCTGCATTTGAAGTCTTTAATACCCACCAATACCCAGTGCGTATTGGTGGGTCATGGCCCATTCTCTTTATCCAACCATTAGGACGACTTTCTGTGGCCGAGTGGTGTAATCACCGGTTTCAAGGTGCCGCTGTCTCTAGAGGTCCCGGTTTCGATCCCCGGTCGGAAACGAACTTTTCAATATTTCCTCGGTTCTGGGTGTATGTGGTAATACCCGTCCTTGTCTTCAATTTCCATAATACTAGTGCTTAGGCTACTATACCTTGGTATTTGAACAATGTATCTGATAGTGTCCAATATTTATTTATTATTTATTTTTATGGATGGCCAGTACCCCAGCAGTGGGGACATTAAGGGCAGGATCTTCCAAAAACTCTGTCTTTGTCTTTTTCTTTATGTTTGAAGAGTAATGAAAATAACCTCACATTTTCATTTTTTCAATGTTTTTGTAAATTCAGTTTTTGAAAAAGTAGCCTGAGAATAATCTAGGTACTATATGTCATTGCCTATTTTTCTATATATTATTCGTGAATTAGAGATTAATAATCTAAGTATAAAACCAAAAAAAATATAAAAATAAAGAAAACTTTCTTTGTTTTTGAATTTTTTTATAGCCGTGATAAGATACGAATATCGTGTTTCTAGCCACAAAATAATCAAGATCGTTTATGAAACTTCAACATACATTTTTATCTGCTCAAAATAGAGAATATTTGATTGTTTACTTTTGAATCAAAAATAGGTTGATTTCGATAATTTGGAAGATCGTGCCCTTAAATGGCAATATTATTGATAATCGTTGTTTCGTATGTGGCTATTAAAAGGTGCCCATTGCCATGCTAGACGTGCTTCCTCTCTGATGCAGGTGCACATGTCGTAAACTTTCTCAGATAACGCGGCAGAACGTTCACAAGAAGCGTCTTGTACACAATTCAGGCTAATAAAATTTTCCTGCCAAGTTAGATACTATCTTGTCTTAAACTGCGGTCTCTGAATTACGTGGTACCAGTATTCCAACATTTTAAACTCTTAATTAGAATGCTACGTGTCGACATATTTTCTTGTTGTGATTATAAAGGTAGGTACTATAGGGTCTCTACCCTTTATTACTTTATCGTGGACGTAAAAGAAAGATTAGGAATTGACTGTAACTACTTTATTTTTTATTAACTGTTTCGTACACGTCGGCTAGCGTAGCCAGTCTATCATATAGGGATAACCAGTTGCTCGTACGAGAGCCTACCAAAGAGCATGTAATCACTACGTTTAAGCAATTAGTATATAAGTTTATGGTTTAAGCCTACTCAGGAATATAGCATGAATATAGTGATTACATGCTCTTTGCAGAAATATGTCAGAACCAGTCATATCAATCTCAGAACAATAACTAGTTCTAAAGTTATTGTTCTAAGATATCAATATGCTTTCTTCATATATTCATTAGTCCGTTCACCACTCGGCCACGGGGGTCGCATATCAATCCTTTCTTCATAAATTCGTTCTACTCACTGGTTTGAATTAAGACAATCACCAAAAAGGATTACCTACAAATAGCGTTACAGCCTACATTAATATTCATCGGCTGTACACAGACTATACACATGCCTTACAGTACATCCGGTACCTGAAACCTGAGCACATTCGGTAATTTTTACTTATATTGCAGAAGTGAACTAGTTTCAAGTTAGTTTTCCTGTGCATATTATAATGATGCCTTTTTCAAATCAGTTTTCATCTATACTAATATTATAAAGAAGATGGTTGTTTGTTTGTTTGAATTGAATAGGCTCCAAAACTAGGACCGATTTAGAAAATTCTTTGACCATTAGAAAGCTACATTCTTCCTGAATGACATAGGCTATATTTTATCCCGATATTTCTACGGGATCGGGTACCACGCGAGAAAAACCGCGAGGATCCGCTAGTATGGTAAACCTAGTATGCTAAACCTAGTTACTTACATTTAATTGAAGTATTTCAAAATTTGTCTCGTATTATATATTTATTATGCTAGTGCCCTGCTTAAATTACGTCATAACCAGCGTAATTTTGTTTTTAGTGTTTTCAAAGAAGCTTAGAGTTTATGCTCGCTGTAATATGGGTACCTAAATTTTCCATTTTATGATATTTTGGTATAAGCTTATTAAATTTTACAACGTTTGGCAGCATAATGTTTGCTGGTATTCGGACGAACGGTAGTTTGGCATAAAGAAGGAATTTTTTTTTTATTGGACGTATCTCCTTTTGCATACGGCTTTTTTTCGAATTAATGTCTTAAATAAATAAAAATAAATAAATATTCGACACCATCACATTTATTGTTCCTGAACAATACCGTAAAGGTATCTGAACTAAATAAATAGTGTGAACCCGATGATATATTTGAAATAAAACAAAAAGGTTCTGATCTGAGCTGGTTTATTATTACTTGAAATCAATGACACTACTGATCGACACAAACACAGCGATGTAATATTAACACAGCGCCATCTATGAACTACTTCGGGAACTTTATATATACATAATAACCGTCTGTACTGTCGTGAACATGCCCCTCACCAAGGACATTACCATAGTATTACTGACGGAATGTACTTCTTAAACATAAATCATCAAAATACATGAAACAAAATAGTACAATGTAAAGTTAAAAGTTCATTAATAACAATTCGGTGGGTATGGTAAAAAATAACAATGTGAACTAATAACAATATAAATCTTAACTGAATCTTAACAAATGTAAATAACTCTAAACTATAAGTTCTAACTGTAACTATGTCGTAATAAATGTACATATTATACGACGGTGAAGCTTAAAGTGTAAAAATAAACTCTTATTTACAGTTGCATTACATACTAGAAAACAAAAGTGACCACTTCATAGATAAAAAGAGATTAAAAATTATTAAACTAGAACTAAATATAACAATTTCATTGACCTGAGTCTGCAATTGGCAGTATACATAATTTTGATGTTGGTCTTTTAAAAACAGATGAATGTGTGCGCAATGTGACTACACGGGTTATGTTATCATCACCAGGATGCTTTTGCTCGACTCGGCCTAATAACCAACGGCTTGGTGGCAAATCATCCTCTTTGATTAAAACTACGTCTCCTACTTTTGGCTCAGGCACTTGAGATGACCACTTATACCGGTTCATAAGAGTGGTGAGGTATTCTTGAGACCAGCGTCTCCAGAACGACTGTACCATCCTTTGAACAAATTGCCATCGAGTCAAGGTATTGACGTTGGAGTTCTCATAACTGTAGTCTAGAACTTGTACTATAGGCTCGCCGATTAAAAAATGTCCGGGAGTCAGCGGAAGAGGCTCACCTGGATCTTCGGAGTAAATGACACTCATAGATCGCGAGTTCAATCATCAGGTTAATGCCTATGTATTAAGTAAAATCACTTCGTACTTGCCTGAACGTAGCATTAACACTGCCACTCTTGACTGGGTAGATGTACATAGCTTATGTCTAGCAGATCCAGAGTTTAGTAAGCCTAATAAAATCGATATTTTGTTGGGAGCAGATACTTACAGTAGACTACTTACTGTAGCTTCCGTGATGAAACACGCCTGGGAGCCCTGATCGAGCAAAGCGCGAACCATTTGCAAGTCTCCTGATCTCGACTCGGCTTTTATTAGTGCAGTGGCTAATAAAACCTGTCTTGGAGTTGGCATGTTACCCGCAGACAAACAAGACACTATTGGATTAGCAGTAGCAGACGAATTACTACTACCATCAATATTTTCCTGATTTTTATTAACGGAAGTTTCGCTCGGATGCAACAAGGAGTGGTGGCGTTTATGGCATACTCGGCAAGAGGTATGTTTTTTACAGTCATATACAGTATGATTACCTCCCAGACAATTGAAACAAATTTTATTATTTTTTACAAAATCACGTCTACTATCTGTGGACTGTTTTGCAAATTGTTTACAAAAACAAAGTTTATGTGGCTCCGTACAATACTCACAACGAATACCTGAACTTGACTTAGCGGCTAACATTGCTTTCGGGTTGTGACTTGATGAACTGTGATTGGATTGAGGAAATGCCCGTTTTGGTTCTATAAACTCTAATGCACGGAAGCGATTTTCCAAAAAGATCTTAAATTGGGCAAAGGTTGGCAAGTTGTTATTAGAGTCGTTTGTACCAGTGGTCAACTCCCACTGCTTGCGCGTTTCAATGTCTAACTTGAAAGTGACAATATGAATAATGATAACATCCCATGTAGCCACATCGATGTCAAGGTTTTTAAGAGCGCTTAAACAATCTGTAGTTGTATCTAGTAAATTTTTTAATGCACTAGCCGACTCTGTAAACATACGTTTTTGGCCAAACAATCTTTGCAATATGCAGCTTGACAAGTATTTTTTATTATTATACCGTCTTTCTAATTGTGACCAACACAAAGCATAATTAGCTTCGGTTAAAGGCGTTTGCCTTATCAGCTGTTCAGCTTCTCCGGTAAGGTGGCCTTTCAAATAATGTAACTTATGTACGTTATCAAGTGATTGATTTTTGTGTACAAGACTGGTGAATAGATCACGGAAGGTTGTCCATTCACTATATTTACCCGAAAAGATTCGGATCGCTATTTTAGGTAACTTAACTAATGAATTATTTGTGGACTTGGCCGCTTTACCCGAGGAACTGCCACTCGGTTGTACTGGATCATCTACACGAACGCGAAGCTTATTGAGAGCTACTTTCATTAAGCAATTATAGGATATATAAACTTCTTCCGTCTGATCGTAAACACTTTCGATATCTATTTGTTTTATAATATCTTCTAACTTATAATTTTCATAAAGTCCTGCCTTTGCACTGGTAAAGTTTTCCCAATCTTTCTCTAACTTGTCTTGTCTAGTTTCTATGTATTCTACTATTAATCGGTCTTTAGGTGTCTTTATAAAGTTATTATATCCCTCATGGATAACATTTTGTGCATCTTTCAAAACGTTTATTAATTTATCCATGTTTAGAAGTAATATAAAAAGTAAACTTAATCAAATTAAAATGTTATGTTTTTAATTAGGTTTGTTCTAAGACACTTATATCCCTGTAGATCGTTTAAATATTTTAAAATAAACGATGAACTCAACAAAAACAAAACTTAATTTACAAAAAAAAACACAAGTTAATGAGAAAAATGTTGAAAATTTTCTAAGTCTTTTAAACTTTAAAATTCGCGCGGAAATCGGGCAAGGATTCCCCGTTCCGACGTTTTTTAACAAACTATTCTAAGTCCTTAAAATTATCATGCAAATTATTCTAAGTCTAAAACTAATTGATCTTGAATTTACTAAGTGTCAAGTCGCTTCACAAATCTTCAAAGTTAAATTTGTTCATAGAAATAAGGTTGAAATTGTTCTTATAACTTCACTTGCCTTTTTCGGACTCTGTAAATTTCTTCCTTAGAAAGAAGAAAAGAAAGTACTCACGATTTCACTATGTTTTGTTTTCACTCACTGAATGATCTTGCACTGTGTACACCGGAACGCCTTCTACTGGAGGCCTCGATGTAAACTCTGGACTGCTTCACTGCTGGTTGAACTGGTGGCGCCCTCTGTCGGCAACCGTCGTTGAACTGCTTCCGGAACCCGGAACTGGCTTCCTGGAACCCGTACCTTGCCGCAGCGATCCACTGCGAGTACGGTCGGATCCGACTATGGATCCACTCTTCAAAAATATCCAGCTCGAAGGACCATGAACAATACCGTAAAGGTATCTGAACTAAATAAATAGTGTGAACCCGATGATATATTTGAAGTAAAATAAAAAGGTTCTGATCTGAGCTGGTTTATTATTACTTGAAATCAATGACACTACTGATCGACACAAACACAGCGATGTAATATTAACACAGCGCCATCTATGAACTACTTCGGGAACTTTATATATACATAACTAGTTTTCCGCCCGCGGCTTCGCCCGCGTGGACTACACGACGTTATCCCTCAGGAATGTGACATTTTTCCGGGATAAAAAGTAGCCTATGTTCCTCTCCAGGCTACAAAGTATCTGTGTTCCAAATTTCATCCAAATCCGTTCAGCCGTTTCGGCGTGATTGAGTAACAAACATCCAAACATCCAAACATCCAAACATCCAAACTTTCACATTTATAATATTAGTAGGATAACCGTCTGTACTGTCGTGAACAGTTCCAATATCAAAGTATAGTAGCTTTAAGCACAAATAACAACAAAGGATATTACTACATACACCCAGACCCGATGAAATACTGAAAAGTTTGTTTTCAATGTTTACCCGTCCGGGGATCGAACTCGAGACCTCTAGAGATGGCGGCACCTTGAAAATCGGTGCGTTCGATCGGAGACCGTCAAACACAGAGAAAAAAATCTTTCCGTGTTCTGTGCCGTCAAACATGCATGCAGAACACATTTCGTGATTGATTTTTAAGTTGCTATATTAGCCATATTTTTTTGCCGGTAGCCCCCCTGTAGTATATGACGTGATGCTTTTGAGAAAGGAAGAAATTAAAATGGCAAAATACTAACATATTTACAAGCACCACTCCACCTGAGGTTTCACGGTTTTACAATCCTCGCGTCGTGAAGTGCTCATGTCTTTTCAACCGCTATAAATTATTCAGATATCACGAGAAAACAATCTCTACCTCAGCGAATCCGAATGCAATGGGTAGGTACCTATTGTTCGGATACCATAAACTATTCTCCCGGTCGATCCCGAGCTGGGAACATTTCAAGGAATTTACTATCGAATTTCCGAACGGCCATATGTGATAAGATGGATCTATGAAAGGGGCATAAAACGGATTCTTTATTAGGTACATTAATATAATAATGTTATTGTTATTGTTATTTTTTTTAATCAATGAGAATCTTACAGTTAGCGAATTGTGTTTGAAAATAAATTAAATGAAATGTTGAACACCTATTTATAGGCAATCTCTATTTTATATTATAATAAAATTGTATTCTGAATTTAATGTTTGGCACACTGAACATTAAATTTAGAATACAATTATACATATAAGTACACAAATATACAGTTTCAGATAATAATAATAAATTAATAAATTACAAATGTTTTGCGTATGCAGTATAGAACGTTGTAATAAAATTTCAGTTTTTTTTTTGTCTTAATTACAATTCAATTTAAGTATATCGTCGCCGTTTGAAAGGAACATAGTTAATAATGTACCTACCATTAAAGATTTTATAACCTTATTTACACAAGAAGGTAATGTAGGTAGGCATGATACTAAATTTCCCCTATCGACGTTGTTAGACGTATCCTCTATATCCACGAATTGTCTTTTGACGCGGTATGCTTTTAAAATGCTCGTCTTTACACGACCATGAATCGTGAAAAATTAAGGACATAATCTGTAATTATTTCTAAACTTTAAATTAGAGTTGAAGAACTATTAATGACTGATACTCTATGTTAAGCAGTTTATGATGGCAAAAAACAACAACTTTTCAACGAACAAAACGAATGCACTGCTAGGCAATCTCTCTCTACCTAACGATACCTTGACAAGTACTTACTTACGTCAAAACTCTATTGTTATAATTAAAGCTGGTTTAATACATGTACCTTAGTGGATGGCTATTGCACGAAGTTCTAGCTCTCAACATTCATGTTAGCATTAGACAACGCGTAAATGAACGCACCGCAGGTACCTAACACTGTAACTTTTGCTTAGAAAATGTTCAGTATTCGGGCGTACCATAGAGCTAAGAACGTTTTAAAACGACATTTGAAGTTGTACATTTTTTTTTCGTATTAAAATTATTGTAGTGTTACTGCATACTTTGGAAATATTATTATTATGGCATTATATTGTAAGATTGTTTTCACAAAAATAATAATAACCAATTGTATTCATGCTCATAGTCTAATAGAGCAAGGACAACTTCTGCCTAGTATGAGACTGTTTCGTTGGTTCCACGAAGTTCTTGCTCTCATCATCCGTATAAGCATGTAGACAACGCGGAAATGAAAGCATGCACATAATAACGTAACTTTTGCTATATTCAGAATTTGTGAATGAAACTCATAATATTATTGCGTTTAAGTACGGTGAATGTAAGCGCACTATACATGGCAATGACACAATTCAGATTAATTTCAAAACTGTACCTTAACTGAAAATCTGATTTTTACTACTTTATTTATTACTTCATGTATATTTTCACACCACAGAACGTCATTATGCTGCAGCAAATTTAAGGATATAATTTATATCGTGTCTAGCCCTGCTTATGTCTGTGGCTAGAACATTTTCCTAACCGTGCAGTTTGAAGTTGCCGAGTCGGATTTTATCTTGTTTGGGTTCCTGTTACAATCGAATGGGAAATAATATGAGTTTAATAGAACTCTAAATAGTTCAATACACTGTTTTCAGTTCAAAATACGTAAGATCTATGTAAGGAAAAGTAATTACAGAAGGATGGAAGTACCTATGCTATGTGTAACAATCTCAGTTCTATGTATTTTAGATAACAAAGTTGAATAATGCAAAGTTTAAATTATTTTTATATTTAATACGTAACAAGGCCTCAATGCCAACCTTCATGAACCTTAAGAACACAAAAAAAAAATGTGATTCTAAGATAATAAATGATAATCCAGTCCAAACTATAAACCAGTAATTTCTATAGAAAAACTCTAAAATACCTATAAGAAATCTTTAAAACCACTGTAAACAAAACCTCTTTTCCAACCCACTTATTACCGAGACAATCGCACATATCTCTCCGGTTCCACAAACGGAATTCTTTCCGGAGATATTACACTTTACGAGTTGCTGAAGCAGCTATCGAGGTGCAGTTTCGGCTAATGGCCTTGTGTGGCCGGCCCTTTTCTTGTACCTGGCTGGCTTATACCTAAGGATGACCGCTAACGATTGCCATACATCAATAGAATTTTGCCACAAAAGCGCAAACGTCATTTCGCCTTGTTATCCTTTTTGATGACTCATTTCGAGGATTTACGGTGACCTATTCGGTACATTTAACGTGAGTGTCGTTAGAGTATTAAGTGTGTGGGTTCTTTGCAGTTTTTATATGTATTGGACTAATGGGAGTTTGATGAAGTAGGAAAACGACTGTCTTGATTGTTTATAATTGAGGGGGAAATTTGGAGTCCTGTCAGTAATTCTACTACCTTATGTGGAGGCTGTTAGTAAAAAAATAAAAATAAATACTGTATCTTTATTGATATTGAATCGGTTCCTGTGGGAACCGATTCAATAAAGATTCAGAAAAGGCTGTTTAGATAAAATAACTTTGATAAAATAAATAAAATTACTTTAAATAAACTATTGGTCTTTTACTATGGGTCTCATAAGAAGGCTCAAAGTCACCCAGCGAGCAATGGAGAGAGCGATGCTTAGTATTTCAGTGCTCGATCGAATCAGAAATGATTAGATCCGCAGGAGAATTAAAACAACCGACATCGCTCCAAGGATTGCATCATTGAAGTGGCAGTGGGCGGGACACATGGCGCGGAGAACTGATGATGGCCGCTGGGGCGGAAAGGTTCTCGAATGGCTACCGCGTACCGGACGACGTTCTATGCGCAGGCCTCCTACAATGTGGACCAACGATCTGGTCAAGGTCGCGAGAAGCCGCTGGATGCGGGCAGCGCAGAACCGATTGTTGTCAAGATCCTTGGGGGAGACCTATGCTCAGCCACAGCCTTACTACACTGTGGCTCAGCAGTGGGCGTCGTTCGGCTGACATGATGATGATGATCATGAGATAAAATAACTACGTCTAGCTACTTTTGAAATAGATATTGTACTCCACCACGAAACTACTAAATCAACCTAGCTTCTATTTGGTAAAAAATACCTTATATAACAAGTTTATGTGCATAACTAACATAATATAACGCTTGACGCATACGGGCGACCGACCAATGCCGCCACCATCCACAGGTGCGTGAGAAAAATCGTGTAAAGTGGCTGTCGCTGGCCACCGCTATCCTCGTGGTCGGTCGCTAACTTTTGCCCAGCCTATTATACTTTATAACTTAACTTTTGCCCAGCCTGTTATACTTTAGGATAAAATTGTTCAATGTAATAAATTACATCTTTCAAAAAATATGATAGTTTTATATCAATCTGTAAAATCTCTCGTTGAAATCGTTGTCATTTGAAAGACACAAAAATAACATATTTGAAAGTTCACGTTCACTCCACTCGAAGATGTGCGACCACTCTAAAACGGCGAAGTTAAAATACGTTGAATTCGTCTCGTTACGAAAACTCACGTACTATTTTTCTCTAAATGCAACCGCTGGGGAATGCTACTCCCCATCCATATTGCGCTTCTCTAGTGCCGTGCGGCTTTTATTCTTTTCGAATTATTCTCTTGTAAGCTTTTCGTTTGGTATCTTTCAACTTTTTAATCGCAAATGTAAGTACAAAAACGGCGCAGAGAAAACGCATTAACTATGATTCGTCCTTCAAAGCTGGGTTATAATTATCTCATCATCATCAGCCATTTAATGTCTCTTACTGCTGGGGCACTGGCCTTCCTTATGGATCGATGAGGAGAAAGGGCCATCATCCACCACGCGGGGTCAGTGAGATTGGTGGGTATTAACGACTGAAAATGCAGCCAGGACTAACGGCTTAGCGTGCCTTCCGAAGCACGGAGTAGCTGGAGATGAGAAGTTTTTGGCCACCCATCCCGTAACCAACCATTGCCTAAGTTGCTTAACCTCAACGATAGCAGGCCGAGTGCGCTAATAACTGCGCCACGGGCTCTTTAATATACGACAATATACAAATTATATCTCAACTAGCGGATCCTCGCGGTTTCACCCGCGTGGTACCCGTTCCCGTGGGAATTTCGGGATAAAATATAGCCTATGTCACTCGGGAAGAATGTAGCTTTCTAATGGTGAAAGAATTTTCTAAATCGGTCCAGTAGTTTCGGAGCCTATTCGATGCAAACAAACAAACAAACAATCAAATCTTTCCTCATTATAATATTTGTATAGATATACGACGACTTTAACACCTTTCGAATTGAGTATTTAGTTTTTCGATTTTCATTTCTTATCTTTATGGTAGTGCTATATCCTCGCTACATCACATGGAAGAGTGGCAAGCAGCTTTATGTACTAACAAATATTATAAACTAGCCTTCCGCCCGCGTGTAAGTACTATTTGACGTCAATTCGCGAGAATGTGATATATTTCCGGGATAAAAAATAACCGATTTCACTCTCCGGCTCCCAAACTATCCATAGACCAAAAATCACGTAGAGCTGTTGCTCCGTTTTGATGTGAAAGATGGACAGAAAACAAACAAACACATTCACACATTTATATTGGTATGAATGTAAAATTAACTCTGTATTAAATTTTATACTCAGGCCTACCCATTAATAAAATTGTCAAACTGTAAGATTTCCAAAATTTTAAAAAAGGTACCTAGGTACACTCACAGAAGTATATTTTTATTTTCATTTTCAAATGTTCTTATTTTACTTCAATGGAAACTTCAGAGAAGACGTTCTTTCAATCTATTTAAATTCAATTGAGTGTGTTTCATGATTCATTTAATATTACCGACACTTGATTAACTGTGAATAGTCAAGTATTTATTTGCTTCTACTAAATGTTACGCAGTGGTAAATGATAAAAAAAATGCTTTCATGTCCATTTAAGCGTCGGATGAAAAAAATGAAAAAGTTTTTAAAATGAGTCCGATTGATGTTATTAAGTTTTAGAACCGACTAAATATTGTTTGCATGAGTAGGTAGGTATTAAAGATAAAAGAGGTGCCAGAAATGACAGTACTGTTATCATTAAATTTCTTACATAATGTATTTCATGTAGGTACAGATTTTAATTTATCCCTATATTATCAAAATAAATATTACTACATACATACCTAATATTTTCCACTCCAAAAACTATATAATTTACTTACGCAGTGTTTCCGGCCTAAAACAAATCAAACTATTTTTTCTGCTACCCGACATCAATACGATTTTAAGGGAATTAATATTCATTCGATGGCGTAGTCATCGAAACTGCGTAAATTAAGCCCGGAGAGGGAAAGGCCAAGGTTCGACGGAACTTGAGTATCGCGACACTGAAAGGGTCGGCCGGTTCACTCGGAGGCGTGTTATCACAGTAATTATTTACCCGGACAAAGAAATCCACTTATTCATTCAAGTTAAACTTATGAAGGGATTAGCTGAAATATAATTTTAACTATCCAAACCATTTTAAACGACGAAAGTTTAATTAAAATCAAGGTGGATATTGAATTATTGAACTTTCTTCCGTGAAACGATACGCAAGACCCGTGAAGTTGCACACACATAAAATAATAATATAATTTGCTTAAAAATTTAAAAACAAAATCAAACTAAAATAAAAAAATAAAATTTTAAAATTTTAAAAATCCCCGACACCAAAATACCTCAAAAAAGTCAGAAAATAAATTTTATCTCTCGGTCGGGGGACCCCCAACGTATAATATACCCTTTTAGTACTTCTCATTTTGTGGTCTCTCTCGACCGAGAGAGAACAATTATATTTTATTTTATTTTATAACAACTTCTATAAAAGGGCTAGTAGCGCCATGTACAACCTCCGATAGAGAGATTCTTTAAGAGATCTATTTAAAGAAATAAACATTTTAACTGTTGCAGGACAATACATCTATGAAAATATAATTTATGTGAAAAAGTATTATAATACATTTGTGAAGCAGAGCGATATTCATCGCTTTAACACAAGAAATAAAGATAAACTTGTTGTTCCCAAGTTTAGGCTAGAAAAATCCAGAGCCTCATTTCTGGGGAAAAGCATAGCCTTTTTTAATAAAGTTCTACAGCATATTATAATTGAACTACCATTGCATAAATTTAAATGTTACATTAAAGAGTCGCTGATGAGCAAAGGATAACTATAAAATAGACGATTATTTGAATGACCGCAATGCATGGTCATGATGTAACACATAATAATCACTGTTTAATATGATGTATTTTTATACTAAGTAACAGTATGTATTTTTTTTTGTAAATGTCGTTACCTAACTAAGAAACGCTGGCAAGTTTCTTGCGCCCATTCTTCTTGTCAGTTAAAAAAGTCTTGAATGGGTGGTAGGAAAATATTGACGATTCATAAGTACATATTTATTATGTCTAAGTGAATAAAGAATATTTTTATCTTATCTTATCTTAACAATTATACTTTTGGCTTTTTTGAGTTTTTTTTGTGTCGGGGGTTTTCAAAATTTTATTTTTATTTAATCCTTTTTAAATTACACATAAAATTAAAAAAACCGCGTCGAGATTGCTAATTTCAGCCAAACAAATCGGAGCAACTATTTTTTGCTGCTATTTTGTTTTTTTTATTGCCACATAAATTTACCCAAGGTGTACATTATTTTAATCAAAGCATCACGTCTGTATCTTTTTCCGCTTCGGCAGGCAGTTGACGATCTCCATAAATAAATAAATAAATAATAAATAAATAAATAACTTTTTACATTCACACCAATTATCTAAGCCCATGTTAATTTCATTAAGAAACTGTATCATGGAAAACTTTGATAACGGATAAATATATACTTAAATACTTTTTTTTTGTAAATACATACTTAATATACATAGTAAACATCCAGACCAAGACAAATAGACATGTTCATGCACACAAATATTTGTCTTGTTCGGGAATCGAACCCGAGACCACTGTCGCAGAAGGTGGGTAGCCTACCTCTGCGCCAAATCGGTCGTCAAATATATGGCCATAAATGGCCGGATGAATTTTCATCAAACGTGGCTAAGAACCATCTCGATTAATATATCTTTCAATTTAAAAAAACCGCAATTAAATCGCCAGATCCGTTTAGGCACTACGAATATACGTACAGACAGACAGACATAGGCCTCAAACTTATAACACTCCTCTTTGCGCTGCGTCGGGGGTTAAATAAGCTCTCATTGCAGTCGGGGAATGCTGTGGAATACCTACCTCAATTTAAAAAGTCCCCCGATTGCAATGAGATTTTGTATTGCACGTCTTGAGAGGTAGTGTTCTACTCTCAACAAGTCAGTGACAATTTTATATTTGTTCGTTTTTGGCAGTTATGTTTTTAAATTTTAATATTTTATTCATTTTCTTTGAGTGATTATCACCCAATTGCAGGAAGCTCCATTAAAGTTAAAGCTTCATTTAATCTATTGCTGTCACTTTTTATTTCTTGACAACGAAAAGTGACAGCAATAGACTTAATGAAGCATTAACTTTAATGGAGCTTCCTGCAAGTGGGTGTTAGTATACAAATTATATATTTTTGAAATGTACTCGTCAAGGCCTTTCATATGACATTCATATTGCTAAAATAGAAGAAAAAAAAATTCATTGAGTCCCGTCCTCTATATTGAGTATTTTTTTAAACATGTTGCAATGTTACGCAGTTTGACATAACGTGTCTAATGATACCTCAACCATTAAAATCTATTATGACATTCAAAACTTATGGTGCAATAAAGAAACTCACATACCTAC
The DNA here is from genome assembly GCA_949710035.1 of Crambus lathoniellus. Taxonomy (NCBI): domain Eukaryota; kingdom Metazoa; phylum Arthropoda; class Insecta; order Lepidoptera; family Crambidae; genus Crambus; species Crambus lathoniellus. Next base: position 13,193,296 of record OX453302.1, on the reverse strand, counting down.
ATACAATACATTAACTCTAAACACATTCCACTCCTGCTTTTGACCAGTCGTCGTGTAAAAAAATCAGTCCTTTTTCAGAAGACAACAAAACACTGTCTAGCTATTTTTATCAGGGGGCCTATACCTAACTATAGGTTATTTTAAAATATTAAAGTAATTTTATTTTTATTTTATTTAATTTTTTATTCATTTTCTTTGAGTGATTATGTATACAAATTATATATTTTTGAAATGTGTTGATGAAAGAGGAGCCTATGGCGCAGTGGTTAGCGCGCTCGGCCTGCGATCGTTGAAGTTAAGCAACTTTTATAATGTTCGCTTACAGGATGGGTGACCAAAAACTTATCATCTCGAGCTCCTCCGTGCTCCAGAAGGCACGTTAAACCGTTTGACCCAGCTGCGTTTTGCAATCGTTAATACCCACCAATCCGTATTGGGCCTGCGTGGTGGGTCATGTCACACAACCGTATTGATAAGGAGAATGCTCTTTATCCATCTATTAGAAAGACCAGTGCCCCAGCAATAGGGACTTCTAATGGCTGATGATGATAATTCTTATAATATTACATACTAGCCTTCCGCCCGCGGCTTCGCCCGCGTGGACTGCACGTCGTTTTCCCGCGGGAATATGATGTTTTCCGGGATAAAAATTAACCTATGTCCTTTCCCAAACTCAACCATATATTTGTACAAAATTTCATCAAAATCGGTTAAGTAGTTTAGGCGTGAGGGCGTAGCAGACAGACAGACAGATAGATAGACAGACAGACAGACAGAGTTACTTTCGCATTTATATTTAATATTAGTAGGGATAATACTTAATTATTATCTACTAGTAATAAACAAAATTTAAAGTGTCGTATCTCAGTAAACATCGGACTTAAGAGGGGTTAGGCGGTCAGCGAAAAATCACTATGGAATCAACGAGCTCGAAACTAAAAATCGTAATCGAAATTGACACTTTTATCAAAAGAATAGTAAAAATATTAAGTTTTTTTTTAATCGAAAACAGTCACTAAATAGAAAAGGTAAATACCTATGTGTTTGTGATTTTATAGGAATTATTATTGTAACTCACGGTCGTAATGTGCATTTATATGAAATTTTATTGAAATTTTTTCTATCGAGCAAAATTTTTCCAATCGTGTTTTCGAAACAGTCCTCCCATCACATATACGTTTTATGTAATAAATTGGAACTTTCAAAGTGAAAAATCTTCAATGTATCAAACGACAGCTAATAGAAAATAGAGTCCGATAATAATTATGTCACTGAAGTCATTGTAATAGGCTAAGGTTTAATTATCATAAAATATAAAAGTAGAATTTAAAATAAATAAGCTTAGCACTATGTGTTTCCTTAAAAATAAGCATATTACATTATTATTAAAAATTAATTTATCACTAAAAAGCCTCATATTATACCTAAAGAATCTTCATTAAATTTACAGAAATGTAATAAAATTATACAATAGCAGATGTTGTTGCTATTGAGGCAAATCCGTAATTCTCAATAATGTCCGTGTTACACTCGTAGATATATTTTATAGCAGAGCTTTTCCTTTATTATTTGGTTTTTAATTTATTTTGAAGTACCTAACCATACAGCAATACTTATAGTTATGAAATAAAGAGTTACAATCCAAGCTAATATAGACAAGTAGGCTTGTCTATACTAATATCATAAAGAGGAAAGATTTGATTTTTGTTTGTATGTTTGTAATGGAGAAACTCAAAAACCACTGAACCGATTTTAACATTTCTTCCCCCAGTAACCCCAACATGAAATACTATCGTTATCATAATCGTTATCGTGATTCTATTATTTTGTATGAGAACCAGAGCGGCGCCTCTACCGGTCGTATAAAGTACTATAGTTCAATTTATATTTGACAGCAGCAAGTTGACAGCTTTTGACGGGTGGTATAGTTTACTATTACGATTACCTTAACAACAGTTTCATCGCTACGGCTACTTTAGAAAACTTTACTATTCCCGATTAACATTGGTTATATTTTATCCTGATATTCCTACGGGAACGGGAACCACGCGGGTAAAATAAATCAATAATTAACATATAAAATGGCTTCATTGCTCTTAAACAATATACCTAATAAACATTAAAAAGGATGAACATTCTTAACCAAACCTTTTTAGTTATTATTCAGAACAACTATCTTTAGTTTTTGAATACAACAAATAACCTACGAAACAAGTTTTCGAGGTCAATAATATAAATAATAAAGGTCAGATCGGCTCGCAGTGTTTTATAAAGTGTTGCAAAATGAAGACGTGTGTCGTGCTTGTGACTATTATAATTGTTTTAGACTTTGTTAATACTACTTCTCTAGCACGTAGCAAAAATAAAAACGACAAGATCTCTCCTAAAGGAAGCAGCAAAAGTCAAAGACTTACTAGAAGCCTTTCAATTCCATTGAAAAATGATGACAGTTCCCACTATAATGATGAATCTAAATACGGCCATAAAAACACTGAACAAACAAAAGAAGAAAGCGATACAAAACCAATGTACAAAATTGAAGATGCACCAGAAATATTCTTAAAATTTGTAAAAGACTACGATAAAGAGTACAAGGACAAAGAAGATTTCGACACACATTACGATAATTTCGTCAAAAATTTGAAGGAGGTTATTGAAATCAACTCTTCGGATAAATCCTACGAAACTGACATTAACATGTTTTCTGATTTGGGACCTGAAGAGTTATCTCATTTTTTGGGTAAATAAAGTTGTGAGTTAACAACCTAGTAATTTAAATTTTGTGTGACCTTTATGAAATAGCTTAGACTTTTTGGGTGAGGCCTTAGACAGATAAGACCTTTGTTTCTCATAAAATTGTGCGGCAAAGTTAATAAAATATTGTTTCAAAATAAAAAAGTTAAAATTTATATTGTGGTGATTGCACTTTATTTGATTTCGAGCATTTTTAATTTATAAAGATAAGATGGAAAGATTATAAATTCATTTATTTTTAATAAAAAACTGTAGATTTTTAGTAACTTAAAAACGTAATCTCCGGCGACCGCGCCGCGTACTTACTTTGTGACGTAATTTTGATCATATTAAATATGGATATGCTGTTTAATTTTTTTTTACGTCGGAAAACAAGTTTGTTTTTATTTTCCATGAAAGTATCAGTTAGTTTTGAAGCATAAAATGTTGTGTACACATGCTACATTCATTTATTTCACTTCCTATATTATTGCCTTTGCAAAGACAGAAATAGCATACACATTGTGACATTTACTGTGGACCTGTACCAAAATTTTATAACCTTAATTCGTTTCACATAAAGGTCGATTTAGAACGAGTGGTTACATCTGCACTTCTATGCAAAGATCCTTTGCTAACAACTTATGACTGGGACGCGGCATCGGCAATGGAAAATATGCAATATTCTTGAATAGGTAAGTATGTTGTAAAGGATGGTCTAGACTATTTGGATATAAAGTTTGGTTTTGATGGTTAATGATAATATCTCGCAAGTTTTTAGATAATAGGTCTTTACCTATGAAATTGCCGTTTTGTATGGAGATTTCTGTAATTATTTTTTTTCCATACTAACGTTTTTGTTATTATTTAACGACTAATATTATGTAAATTTTCAAAATTTTACACACGTATTTATGGACATTTTAACTACTAAATGACACATTCGTTAAGAGAAAAAAATTTTTTTTTCACTAAGTTACAACTAATAAAGTACGAAATTCTGGAAACAAAAATAGTCGTAACTTTCGGAATAAGTTTTTTCTATGTAAATAATCAAATATCGTGGTTATTAAATTATCAAAAGTTGCTCGATACGGTCTTAATGTAACGCAATATTAAAGAAATTATATATTTCTAATATTATAAAAGTTATTAAGTTAAATGTACAAAAGAAAAAAACGGCAATTTCATATGTAAAGACCTATTATCTCCCGATATTCGGTTATTTTTTGCTGGTCACAGTTTTAACCTAGAGCCTTTTAATCTTACCTACCTAACCAATGCACTTTTAGCTTTATTGTTTTGTTTATTATTTTATAAACAAATAATAAATATAAATAGGAAGTCTGATTATAGTTCCATACTATTCATGCTATATATACTATCATTATAAATGTGAAAGTGTTTTTGTTTGTTTGTATGTTTGTCCGTCTTTTACGTTAAGTAGGACCAACGGATAGACGTCATTTTTGGTATGGAGATACTATGGACATCCACGCGGCATAACTTCGCGTAGTACACGCAGGCGAAGCCGCGGACAGAAGTGTAGTAGGATCTGAATTTGGGGTTAGAGGCTCCGCTTGATTGAATAATTAAAGCAATTATCTGAACCTGTGAATAATTGTGAAATCTTCAAATGTTTTTATTAACGGCTTTTTTGTGGAAGGTGTCAATCTTATTACTATTTTCTTTATCAAAATAACTTAAGTACCTATTTGGTTATCTATTGCCAACATTTTATCTTAGGCCAAATGCAGATTATTCATATGCAGACTCAATACCGAATGGTGGGCGTTAAACTAATGACTTAACATGTCGTAACAAGTACCTACGAATGAGCTCAATTAATAATGACGAATATTTTTTTATGTTATGTTACTTATGTTATACATAATAACCTCTTAAAAAAAACACAATTGTAAAATAATTATATAGCTAGCATGAAAACTGCCCGAGATAACACAGTTTGAAATGCACATAAATTGGAGTAAGTACCTAAAACGCTACATACGTTAACTATGACGTTAAGCCTAGGTAATTTGTATGCAACGCGTTTATCAAAATGGTTTCTTGAACATACGGACAAATTAAAGGTACTGATTATTTATTTTAATACACCGAAGTAAGTAAGTAAATAATACATTTTATACTTTTTAAATGGACTTGCCCACCCAACTTTGAAGGTTCATAAAACGCAATATATATAAGTTTTTAGTAAAAATTTCATTTTAATGACAAGCTTTTTTGCTGACTGTACTTAAATATTGTATTGTCATCTAAACCAAACCTGTATATAAAATTTCAGCTCTATCGGACACTGGGAAGTGGGTCAAATTAAGCTTGCAAGATTTTTCCCTTGTAAAAACCAAGAGTAAACAAGCGACTCTAATCCAGTTCCAGTTTTAAAAACCAGTACTATTTTAGTCCACGTTTCGGAATAAGGGGGTAAAAGTTTATAGTAGTTTGCTACACAAGGGACGTAAGACATTTATATTGGTACTAGCTTTCCGCCCGCGGCTTCGCCCGCGTGGACTACACGACGTTATCCCGCGGGAACATGGTATTTTTCCGGGATAAAAAGTAGCCTATGTTCCTCTCCAGGCTGCAAAGTACCTGTGTTCCAAGTTTCAGCCAAATCCGTTTAGACGTTTTGGCGTGATTGAGTAACAAACATTCAAACATCTAAACATCCAAAGGCGATACTCGGAAAAAATGTGCTGAAGCGAGATAGCAATGAGAAAACGACGCGCGAGGGAGCGAGACCGATTTTGCAGATTAGGCAAAAAAAGCACAAAATCACTTCGTATTAAAAAACTACAGCGATTTAAAAAAAAATGCTTCTATACGATCCTCAATATTATTGCTGTCCACTAATTAAACCAATTTCCAATAGTGTAAGTAACCCCATTTAAGAATACTCTTCACTTTTCGTATTTTTTAGAGGTCTTTTCGAAAAGAAAAAATGTCGAGGCAAAATCATAAAATCGTGTTTTTGAAACTATACGATTCTAGATAAAGGTATGAAGAAATATATATCTTCTTACTATATTTGTAACAACTGTAACCGTCCTATAGTTTTAAATCAAAAAGTCCATATTTTTCCGAGTAGCGACTTAATTATAATACTAGCTTTCCGCCCGCGGCTTCGCCCGCGTGGACTTCACGACGTTATCCCGAGGGAATGTGATATTTTCCGGGATAAAAATTTGCCTATGTTCCTCTCCAGGCTATAAAGTATCTGTGTCCCAAATTTCAGCCAAATCCGTTCAGCCGTTTTGCCGTGTTTGAGTAACAAACATCTAAACTTTCACATTTATAATATTACTAGCGGCCGCCCGCGGTTTCACCCGCGTGGTTCCCGTTCCCGTGGGAATATCGGGATAAAAAGTACATATAAACCTTCCTCTTGAATCACTCTATCTATTAAAAAAAAACGCATCAAAATCCGTTGCGAAGTTTCAAAGATTTAAGCATACAAAGGGACATAGGGAAAGAGAAAGCGACTTTGTTTTATACTATGTAGTGATTAGCTTCCGCCCGCGACTTCGTCCGCGTGGACATTCGAAAAAATACTGAGGGGACCAATTACCAGGATAAAAAGTATTCTTTGTTTTAATTTCATAAAAATCCGATCAGCCGTTTTTACGTGATTAGGCGGGTCCTCTCTCACCAAGCGAGCAGCCTCGCGCGAGGCAGGCAGACGTTTGAAGTCTCTAGGTTCAGCGGTTTGGGCTCTGCGTTGATATCTCAGTCAGTCAGTCAGTCAGTCAGTCAGTCAGTCAGTCAGTCAGGACTTTGAATTTTATATATATAGATAGATGACAAAATGATTCTTTTATAAGAGAGAAAATATTAATTCAAAAACCAAAAATATTGCAAAAACTTGTAAATGTAGGTACTTATTTATAATTTTAATACAGTCGTCGCAAGTGAACAAATATTTAATTCGATGAAATGCCGCCATTTTCATTGTTCTCTACATTAAATAGTTTTCTTATCATTTTATGAAAAAAAAAAATTTTTTTGTGACCAAGGAGTTTTGCATAGCTTGAGTGGTAAAGTTACTTTACAAAATTAAAGCATTCACCTGCTTGAATTGAAAAGTAATTTGAAAATGGAACGTTCTATTTAAACAATAATACACTGTGTTGCACATGCCAACTTACACAGCCTCTTACCATACTAGTAAATCCTAGTTACCGAGCAGTATGATGTAAAGTTACTTTACATACTTTACAATTAAAGCATTCACCTGCTTGAATTGCAAAGTAATTTGAAAATGGAACGTTCTATCTAAACAATACACTGTGTTGCACATGCCAACTTACCATAATGAAGTACGTTTTATAATTCGGTGCAAAAAAAAAAATGTCACTTTCACATTTGAGTTTGGCAACAGGGTGCTGTAAACCTTTTTCTTCATGTATCTTTTAAATTAAATTTATTGTGAGGTTTTGGTTTTACAGATTTTGTTAAAATCTACTTATAAAAACTATATCTTGGGTTAAAGCGCATAAGATAATGCAAAATGGGTTAGATAGTAATAGTACAGACACAATGGTAACAAGTAACAACGGTTCAAACTTAACAATAAACAAAAACAACAAGAAATCTACGAAATAATGTAAAAGAAGCACTGTACGCGAAGCAGATAGGAGCCCACGTAAAGTAAACAAAATACAAATCAAAATCAATCAAATAATCACACACATGTTAAAGTAGGTTTTTCACCCCTGCGTCACAAATATTTTGTGCCTGCGTGTTGCCAGTACGTGAAAAAAATATCCATCTAACATCCCTTCGAAAAATTATTTTATTGTATACGTAAGAGTAATTTCCATTTTTTTTACTTTTATTAATAATGTTAAACAAATATCTATCCAGTCAAAGCATGCTTTGAATTAACGGCAATGTCGTTCACAAATAAAGAATTCTACAGAATGTGAATATAGAGTTTTAAATATGGTAATACTGTTTTTTTTTTGCACCGAATTATAAAACGTACTTTAGTAAATCTTAGTTCCCGAGCAGTATGATGTAAATATGTTTACGTTTTTTATTAGTATTAAGTTATTTTAATCATCAGTCGTCATCCCTATTTCATTGGTAATTGCGCCATCGAACTCCAATCAAATCTGTATAATAATATCCAATATCGGAACAAGTTTATTTTAATTATTTATTAAAATGAACTTGTTCTTATTTCCAATACTAAAAACAGTATCACGCCTTGATTTTTAGCCTCAACGATTCTAATAATAAAATATATCGGACAAAAGAATATTCATTACTTAAATTTAAAATGTATTGGCCTTTTTTGCTTTGAAACCAAAACCTCAATTAACGGAGATACCAGTATAATATTGATATTATTTCTATGAATACATTATTTTATATCAAAATTGCTGTTTGTCCGATATTACTAAAATGCCAATTCCCATTATTATGTACATGGTAACAAAACTTCGCTCCTCGCTTTAATAAACAAAAACATTGGTCTGAATAAATATTCATTTTTATCTCAATAGCGCTTTACGACACGAATGAAAATAAGAGTGATACAATTCCATGAATACCAGTTACTGTAAAGGGATGTCCAATTCCAGATTAGTAAGAAAGTGAAATAAACAAAAATTTATTATTACATTTTTCTGGTTGTTAGGGGCTATTGGAAAAAAGGCTTTATTTTACATATATTATAAATATGGAAGTTTGGATGTTTGTTACGCAATCACGGCGAAACGGCTGCTCTATTGAATAATCGTTTAGCCACAGTTAGCTCTCGCGAGCCACGAGCGGAAAACTAGTTTGATAATAATTCCACGTGGTCCAGATCTGGAGATACTGGTAATTTGTCATACCCATTGGAACGTCCAACGTCGCGTACTGTCAATGCACGGAAACGTCCAGGTGACAGCGTGCGATCTAATAATCTCTCTCTCTTTTCTCTCACTCTTCCGATAAAAACGTTTTTCTAAAAAAACTAGATCAAAATAAAAAAATTACCATTGTATAGCCTATTAAATACGTAAATAGTAATTAACAAGTTAAAAGCTTATATCTAAATACTTACTCAAAGCACTCAAAGTAAATGAAGAACTTAGAGAACTTACACACTCTTTTTTTCCCTTCTATTTTGACTGGACAGGGTAAGATGCAAAACACTTTTAAGACAGCGAATACAGAGTACAGACACTAGTTTCCCACATAGCTTATTATCAAATTATTTAGTAACTTATTAGCTTTTATTACCTACTCAATGGTGTAGGTACCGATCCGTTTGAGAGAAGAAATATTTTTTCACACTTATGCTCTGAAATGTTAATATTATATTTGAGAAAAGAATGCAGTACGTGGCACTTTTCCGAGGTAAACATTCTAAATTTGAAAATCACTGCAGTAATGAATTTCAGTACTTACTTACTGCACTGGTTTTAGTGCGGTAAGTAAGTACTGAAATTCATTACTGCAGTGATCTGCAATGGTACTACCAACTTTTTTTCTTTATTTTTTCTTTCGTTATTCCTACACAGGAGTGTATAAAAACAGAAAAAGCAAAAAGACATTTGCACCATACAGCCACATTATTATTATTATTATATAGGTAATTATTATATCATAATTAGGCTAACTTTTTTTTAAATACGGTGCGCACAGAGTATATTACTTCGTATTGTACCACAAGCGCTATGTACCCTTAGCACGAACATCAATCGAAAAAACAAAATGAGATTTATCATTGACAAAATATCCTTTACGAGTAATTTTGTATGGGATATATGTACAGCGCCATCTACCGCCCAGAAGCGGGTATTGAAGTTGCGCATTTTCGTAGCAAGTAGTAAGTATCAATAGGCTGTATGACCGTTCCACATGACCTCACAAACCAATATAAAAAAACGGCGGGAATGATTTTCAGCGGTTCATTTGATATCAATACAGCTTATATTGTGTAATAAATTATCAAAATGAGTTCTGCCAATGAAACATATATACAGACATTGTATGTACCTACTCCACCAAATTTGAGAGCAAAAGCAAAATTAATAACAGAAAACTTACTGCCAGAAAAATCAAAAGAAAGATTTATGAAAACCTACGATCTGATTTGGAAAATGAAAAAAAGGCGCATACGTTTTCGGAATCTGTGTTGTTGGCGTATTTTAATGATACATCATTAAAATAATATTATTATGGGCGATTTATACATAAGTGTGCCCGGGAAAACAATAACATTTACATTTAATAATTGTCCGAACATCATCATTTCAGCCGTACGACGCCCACTGCTGGGCATAGGCCTCCCCCAAGGATCTCCACAACGATCGGTCCTGCACTGCCCGCATCCAGCGGCTTCCCGCGACCTTGACCAGATCGTCGGTCCACCTTGACATTGTAGGGGGCCTGCCCACGGAACGTCGTCCGGTTCGCGGTCGCCATTCGAGAACCTTTCCGCCCCAAAGGCCATCAGTTCTCCGCGCTATGTGTCCCGGCCACTGCCACTTCAACTGAGCAATCCTTCGAGCGATGTCGGTCGTTTTAGTTCTCCTGCGGATCTCATCATTTCTGATTCGATCGAGCAGGGAAATACCAAGCATCGCTCTCTCCATTGCTCGCTGGGTAACCTTGAGCCTTCTTATGAGACCCATAGTAAAAGACCACGTCTCGCTTCCATAAGTCATAACTGGCAACACACACTGGTCAAAGACCTTAGTCTTGAGACATTGAGGAATTTTGGACGCAAATATATGCCGGAGCTTCCCAAACGCTGCCCATCCGAGCTGGATTCGACGAGAGATCTCTTTCTCGAAGTTGGACTTACCTAATTGGATTGTCTGTCCTAGGTAGACATAGTGGTCAACAACTTCGAGTGTAATGTTCCCAACATTAACTGGAGCGGATGCAACATGGGCATCGGACATGATTTTCGTCTTCTCCATGTACATCTTCAGACCCACTCTTTGGGAAGCATTGCTGAGATCTTCGAGCATTGTGTTCAGGTCTTCCAAAGTCTCAGCCATGAGAACTACATCATCGGCAAACCGCAGGTGTGTTAGGTACTCGCCATTGATGTTACTGCCGAATCCTTTCCAGTCCAGTAGCTTAAAAATATCCTCCAACGCAGCTGTGAACAGTTTCGGAGAAATGACGTCTCCCTGTCTCACACCTCGCTGTAGTTGGATAGGATTAGAGCTCTGGTTCTGTAATCGGACCGACATGGTGGCGTTTTGGTATAAGTACCTCAGCACCTCGATGTACCTGTAGTCTATTTGGCACCTCTGGAGAGACTGCAGCACTGCCCAGGTCTCGATCGAATCAAAGGCTTTCTCATAGTCCACGAACGCCAAGCATAGTGGCAAGTTATAATCTTCGGTCTTCTGTATAACTTGCCGCAGCGTATGAATGTGGTCTATGGTACTATAACCTTTTCGGAACCCGGCTTGTTCGGGAGGTTGGAAGTCGTCGAACCTGCGAGCGAGACGATTCGTAATGACTCTCGAAAACAACTTGTAGATATGGCTCAGAAGCGAGATGGGTCGGTAATTCTTCAGGAGAGTCTTATCACCCTTCTTGAAGAACAGCATCACATCGCTTCTGCTCCATGCCTTTGGCGTTTTGCCCTCGAGGATAACAGAGTTGAAGAGCTTCTGGAGGACCTTAAGTATCGGCTTACCGCCCGCTCTCAGAAGTTCTGTTGTGATTCCGTCATCGCCCGCCGCCTTGTTGTTTTTGAGCTGCTTGAGAGCCATTCTAATCTCGTACAGGCTGACGTCCGGGATATCTTCGGTATAGTGTCGGGTAAGTTTGGCTCTAGGTTCTGTAGCCTTACTTTCAACAGGTGTTTGCGTGGAGTACAACTGTCCATAGAAACTCTCAATCTCCCTCAGGATTTCAGGTGTTGATGAAATGATATTACCGTCCTCAGCTTGCAGCCTCGTCAGTTGACTTTGCCCTATAGCCAGATCTCTAGCGAACACTTTGGAGCCTTTGTTCCGCTCAATGGCCTCTTTAATACGCTCGGTATTAAATTGGCGAAGGTCGCTTGTCAAGGACTTGGAGATCTGCCTATTTAGCTGTCGATAACGAAGGGCATCCGCTGAGTTCTGTAGTTTCATTTCGTTTCTCTGATCCATGAGTCGGATAGTGTGGCTGGAGAGTTTCTTTAATTTAGGACGGTGGGTTTTGTAGTGCTTGGACCCTACCGTGCGGACAGTGTCCACCACCATGTTGTATAGATCGTCCATATCGATGCTGTTCTCAAGGGCTTCGAAGCGGTTTTGGAGCTCGAGCTGAAAGCACTCGGGGTTTTGAATTTGAGCCGGTATTGGTCGGAGCGTAGATTTTATTAGTCGAGATCTTTCCAGCTTGACGTTGATATTCAATGTGCCTCTAAGCATGCGGTGATCGCTTCCCGTCTTTACGGCGTTGATCACAACGACATCATTGAATATTTGCTTCCTGGTTGACATAATAAAATCTATCTCGTTTTTGACTTTACCGTCCGGACTAATCCAGGTCCATTTGCGGCTTACGGGCTTCTTAAAGAAGGAGTTCATCATGTAGAGGTTCTCCCTCTCCATGAAGTCTGCCAGCATCTGGCCCCTTTCGTTCCGTTGCCCAAATCCAAATTGCCCCACTCTCAACTCATCACCACAGCGTTGCCCCAACTTAGCATTAAAATCCCCCATCACAACCGTGTAGTGGGTTTTATAGCTATGCATGGCTTTAGAGATCTCCTCATACATAGCCTCCACTTCGACATCGTCGTGTTTCGAGGTAGGATGACATTCAGCGAATATCGTTCCGATATTCTGAGTATTAGGTACGCTACCCTGCTCGAAACACTTCCGATGGTGATCACGTTGTTGACAAGGGATTTATGGACGATGAACCCGACACTACCTTGGGACTGTTGGTCGCCCTCCCGGTGGTATAGTAAGTTACCGGATTGAAGGGTAATCGAGTCCTCCCCCTCTCTTCAGACTTCAGATAACCCAATAATATCCCAATGCAACTTACTAATTGCCTCTTCCAACTCTATAAGCTTCGCGTCGAGCCTCAACGTGCGCGTGTTGTAGGTTGCCAGGTCAAGTCGTCGGTGTTGGTAGCCGGAGCCTACCCGGGGATTCTTAGCACCCCCTGCCCCGCCGTTACCATAGCCGCTACCGTAGCTAGGAATAGCGGGGCCGCCGGGGACTGGGGGCCGATTTTTAGTGTGTGTAACCATTTCGGGGGGTTTTGCCATAATCGCCACGCTTGGCAGGCGGGTTGGCGATCGCAGTATGGCCTGCTGTTAAATGGAGACGCTGCTGCCCATCTCCTTTGGCAGTTTTCCCTCTGTCGGCTCTTACGACACCCACGGGAAGAGAGGGGGTAGTGCTATTCTTTTTATGTGCCGGCACTACACGGCACAAATATGTGTGATATAAATTTTCGAACATGTGTGATATAAATTTTCATAAATATTATTTAGTTAAACAGTTTTTTTTTATTTCCTCGCATTTCTTGAGAAAAGCACTATACAAGCCTTGTACGGTAAGCAAATTACCTGTCCTCGGTTGTAATGTACTATTACTATTTTATGAATGGATGCAAAATTAGGATACATTTAAATCTGATGATTTTGAATATAAGAGTTCAATTAATAATTATGTCACATCTTATAGCTTTTCTTTCTATGAATGTTTGTCCAAGTTCAAAAAGTTTTGTTAGCACATGTTGAAAATATTTAGGTAATAACTATAAAATTGTTACGATCCTGGGTAAGGTACTTCAAAAAACATCTCGTAAATTTTTTAATCAAGAATAATGTGGAAAAACTATTTTCAGCTTGCGTCGTATTTTCTGTTACTTTTTTATCAACCCTAGAAGAATATTTATGACAATTAATCAGTATGCAAATATCAATCAAGAATCAAATAATAGTCTCGCCCGATATCTATTTTATTATCTTGGCTCTATAAAGCAGCTCTTTAGAATTCATAAGTATTATTATTGGTTTTTATTATTCCAACGATGAATCGTACCTATTCATTAAGTAATAATCCGCATCGAAATGGTTTTATGTTGCAAATAACTTTTTTTTCATTATTTCGTTTTTTATGTAGGTACCTAAGTAATAATAGCCGGTTACGAATGGATGTTTTTGATAATTTAATGTTAGAAAAATATCAACTAAGACTAGATCGAATAAAACCCGTCTATAAAAAACGCCAAAAAAAAGAATTTTGATTGTAAAATTTAGAATGAGAATTTTAAAGATGTTTAAAGATTGAATCATTCAGTTATAATTTATGTTTTGGTTATTTATTATAAATTAAAATCTATTATGTTAGCACTATTTATATTATTTTTAGCTAGAATCAATGACTATCGACAAACCACATAAATAGGGCAATGGTCAATCACAAAACAATAGCCGTCTCCCTTTCATAATTTGTGCGGTTGTAAAATTTTGCCTTCCCTGAAATTAATGTAAAACAAGTAGATAATTAGACATCATTTTCCCCATTCCACTTCTTAGGCTTTTTCCAATATTCACTGGAATTAAGATTGAAGTATCCACTCCAGCGATCTATGATCATTCAAGTATTTATTTCCGATAAATCGTTCTTTGCGCAACGAACTCTTGAGTTGTTTTATAAAAGTATATTTTCGATAATGTAAAGATTAAATGGGGCAACGTCGCATATCGGCTCAACTTCATTGTTATTGCATCGTACTTACCTACCTACTGAAGTGGAATTTAATCGCATTTATATTATGTAAAATATTGACTAGTTACCTATTTTTTAAAGTGTCCGATTGTAAAAGACCCAGCTGGTCAAGAAGTACTGAACAAAGAAGATTTATACTTTGTACAATACACGTAGTAGCATGGGTCCTTTGACAGCTCACTCATGCAATGCAAAAAGTTCTTTATGATAATGGAAAACTCAAGAAAAACAGTATCAGAAATGTTTTATGCAGTATATGCTAGAAATTAAATATACAGCATGTCTAAGCAGCGTTTGTTAATATACAAGATACTAATCCTATCAGGAAACCACCTTCATAACCCAAACATAAAAAGTCTCAGAAACTCCTTCACACATTTTTTAAAACATAAAAAGTCTTAGAAACCCCGTTAAAATAACACGGAAACATCATCGTCACCTTATTTCCCTCAAACCGCGGAATAACTCAGCGTTGAAAGGGAAAGGAAACGAACAACCGTTAACTGGGACACATTAATAATCCCGGTTAAAGAATTTTGCATAGGGACATTTTCGCCTTCACGGAAAGGGTCGACACAGGCGCCGTAATGAATTAAATTAGGTTCCTCTGATAACCTCTCCGCACAATCTCGGAGGCTTGGGACCGAACATAGAGTTAAAACTGAAGTGGAATATGGTAGGTTAAAAATTAATTACGCAATAAGGACGGTGGATGTTCCTATTTTGGCCTAACCCTACTCCAAATAAGGTTCATCACACAAAATTACACATTCAATAAAATTATTGCCATTTTTCAATAATAAAATCATGTAAGTATTTTTTAAAAAGGTTATTATGTTATTCTGAATACCTTCAGAATAACTTAATAATGGCGTAATTTAATTCATAATAACTGCCTTTTATTAGTGCAACATAAAAATCTAAAATACTTAGAAAAAAGTTGTTAGGACATGATTAAAATTTGAACCCAGAATAATAAAGACCTTAAATTTTTTATAACTTCAAACATAATTTTATTCAAATAAAATTTATGTCTAAACATAAGTAAAAGTGATAATATTTCATCCTGTCAAATCTAGACATCAGTTTATCTATGTAGGGGACAAGACCTTGCTAATGTCAAGTGGTCCGAGCCCAAGAGTTATGTGCATAACGCCTGCTCTCTGATTTATCTCGTTTGAGATCCTGCCCACATACATATGTATGGGTCCATACACACATACATACACATGCTTTTTGACCGCTATTGAAGAGGGGTTTCATTTTCGGGATTTATGTGAAACTTTTTGCTTTGCACGTGGTTGGTTTTGGGATAAAGATGTTGGGGGCAAAGTTGCTTGGAGTAAATTAGATAATTTATTGCGAGACATTTGGTTGGGTTTGTGTTATTTGTAGTGTTTACTTTTATTTTTAAATCTACTACGAGGTAGCGTATCACGTCTGATATTAAGTGTCCTACCACCAACCAAACAAAACAATTGGGTTTAAAACAACAAACCAATACCTATCTGTTTTTTAATTATTTCTAATTTTTACTTTTTTGTATTCAATTAGCAATTTTTTATCTGTTTTTGGTTTGTACACGAAAGTATACATAGTATTTTTGTTAAAAAGAAAACTACATATGTTATAATTTAAACTTGTGGTTTAAAAATATCTTATGTTCCTAAAAAAATGCTATGAGCAGAAGAAAAAGTTCAAATAAGTCAATTACTACTCATTTGACTGGATTTAACACGCTCTCCTTCAATATGCAAGAGTTTACGCGTGATTGAGTAAAAACAGAGTAAAACTCAAGCAAACCTAGAACTTTTCCCATTAGGAATAACAGAAGATTAATGTAACTTGTAAGAATGGTACAACTGTTTATAAATATAAATCCAAGCAAATAGTAAACTGCTTAAAAATATCTTAAACATCACTCATGAGCTCATGACCTATTCCCAGGTAAACTTATAAATAATTCATGTTGGTTCAAGTGGAAAGTCTAAAAGCTTTAAAATCGATCATCAAATTGATATGTAAATTAGCACCCAAGCGCGCAGTAAAGCAATAATGAAACAGAAACTGCTAGGATTTTGCCTGAATTCGACCTTTGTTTTGCATTTTAATATGATTCTACATTGCATTAATCACCTTTGCTCAGTGAAGCGAATTTAGCGAATTTCCAAATTCACGTTTATTTTTAGAAAGCTCGCTGTATTTTGATAGCGATTCTGGGAAATGTCGTTATTTTGATTTAAATATTTATAATACTAATGCGGAAAACGGAATTTTCACCAAGGATTTATTAGTTTGCATCGTTTTTGCCTGATGATGATGATGACATTGAAGAGCGTAACTCTCCAATTTCGACGACCAATAGATAGATAGACCGATACGACCGATTTGGAGCAGGGGTAGGATACCTGCCTTCTGCGTCAGAGGTCTTGGGTTCGATTGCCGAACAAGACAAATAATTGTGTGCATGAACATGTTTATTTGTCTTGGTCAGGGTGTTATGTATGTATATTAAGTATGTGTTTACAAAAAAAAGTATATAAGTATATACCTACTTATCCGCTATCTAGTTTCCATAACACAGTTTCATAATGATAACTACTGATAACTAGATAGTTGGTATGATTTTAAGAAATTTATTATTATTATTTATTATTTCATCATCAACATCGAGCATTTTGAATGTACCCGCTGCTGAGGCACAGGCCTCAGTTATGGATAAATGAGAACGGGCAATTGTTCACCTCGAAGGACCAATGCGGATTGGTGGATATTAACGACTGCAAATGCAACCGAGTCCATTGCGGAAGTTGCTTAGCTTCAACGATGACAGACTGAGCGCGAACCATTACACCATCGGTTCCTCTTCTCCCTACAATTTATTGACATGTTATTCTATAGCAAATTTATAAAAAGGTTTCACCACTTTACAAGCAATTAATTTAGATGTGAAATAAAGTAAAACATTTAAGTACTTATAGGTAAAAAATGATAGTAAAAAACCACGAGCCCTCCGGGAATCCGGCCCGATGCTCTGACCAACTAAGCTACCGAAAGGCTTACACGACTCGTCGAATTTTGCTATCACTTGTTACGCTGTAGGCCAGCGTTGCTTCATCAATGTGAGGAAACCCTCGCATCCGAAAGAAACATTTTTACAAATGTTTAACAATCGATTAAGATGAAACAGCCATATTGAGATTTTATATTATTTTTATGCTTTCACTTTCACATTTTTCCTATACTTACAAAATTGCATTGTGAAAGCATAAAAATAATATAAAATCTAAAACATTTAATTTTACATTTGTTTTTCTTCTTAAGTGGTGGAAGTCTGTTATTAGCTGTTATTTATTAAGAGTATAAACTAGAATTTGTAAATAAGCTGTTGAGTTAATAAAATACACATAAAAAACATACAAATAAAATAAATTGAAAACCCGAAGAGTGTAAAAGTGTAAACAAATATTGAGACCGTTTTGCCTATGTATGTACTAATATTTTGTGTTATTTCGAATATCGAAAACGAAAATACAAAATTCACTTACCTCTTATTTCAGCAAAATGTCAATAGAAAAATATTTCATTATTTTGTTGTTCTCAAACTTTTAAAACGTAATTTTATAGGGATGGAACCTTATAATAAGGATTAATGCTTTTTAGATAATTAAGTATATATGTAAATTAAGTTAATAATTAAAAAATCAAAAACTGATACTGTTAGTAGCATGCATCTGTAACCAACTCTAGTAACGAAAACCAAAACATAAGACAAATTTTCTAAAATCATTGTACTAAGTCGGCATTCAGTAACGACGTGATATTTTGATAGAGGGTCGCACCAGGGTTACGCTAAAAGGGTCGCTCGGCTTGACCGGGGCGTGTTATCGCTATTTAGGAAAGAAATCTGCCGATTTCAGAACCATTATCCATTGATCCTTAAGATATAGTGATATAGTTATTACGTTACTTTAAAACTAGCCTGGTAGTAGCCTTGTTTACTGTAGGAGGGGTTCAATCACAAGCGTGGCGTAGCGTCAAACAGCAACTCATGCGGTATCATTCAATCAATTCAATTCAAAACTATAAATTATATTTTAAGTTCGTGGGACCTTTAATTACCTTAAATATATTAGTAGCTCCTTATAATATGGGTACACAAAAATTTTAACTCGTTTTTTTCTAAGATGTTTAATATTATTACCCTCGTTGCCATCTAATCGGAAGTTCATATATGCTTTTGCGATAGAACTCTGGGGATCTAGATTAGACAATCTGTGTGAAAGCATTTTGTATTGCCTTCTGGGAAGAAAATTTTTACTACGTAGAAAGTTGTCCAAATCACGGAAAAATAGTAGTTCATTGGAGCAAGGTCTGGCGAGTACGGTTTCTAACTGCAGCTCCTGTGCAGTTACAACAGTTTCTCGGACAGTGTGAGGTCTTGCGTTATCATGGTGCAATAATGGTAAAGATCAATTCACGAGCCGGGGCTGTTACACTGCCAGTTTCGCCATCATTGTTCGAAGTTCGACACAGTAAACACCTGATGTTATTGTTTGACCAGGCTTGAGAAAGATATAGTAAATAACACCAAGAATACGAATTTTTGCTTTCGGTTATTGTAAAGTATCCACTTTTCATAACATGTCACAATAATGCGATCCAAAATTTCCTTCATTTCTGTACCGATTCAACAATGCAACGCAAGTTTCAATACGGGTTTCTTTCTGCAGATTATAAATAAATATTGTAGGTAAGGTAACGCTTAATCATGCCGCTAATTTCTGGATAGTTAGACTCGGATCGGCTTCCACCATCTCCCTTAATTCTGTTCCTGTCCCTCAACCTGTGCCGGTGGGTTTCCATGTAGTTTGTTCTTCAAGTCAAAGTTTCCATTATGAAAGCGTTTAAAACCAAAAACGCACGGTGTGTTCATTAGCAGTTTCCTTTTTTAACGCGGCATTGCGAGCCGATTTTGTCACGTTAGTTCCGCGTCGGAACTGGTATCAAAGATTACTCGGATTTACGAAGTATCCATCTTTCCCGTTTAAGCTAAATAAAAAAAACAATTAAAAGTCAAAATCGAATGTTCTACATTTTTTTAACCATAACCTCATAAGGTATCAACATGAAGTTTGACTTAATACTCTGAGGTAACTGGAGCTCTCACCCTGAATAAAAAAGTGTCGCCAGCAAATTTGACATTTATGTATGTAGTGGCTGTCAGCTGTCTCATATGACCATACGTATTTTTTTAAAGTGTAGGTGAGACGAAAGACAGCCACTGTGTTATTTGTGGTATTCAAAAAATTGTTCGTACTGCACTCTCCAGTTACCTCAGTATTAAGTCGAGCTTCATGGGTATCAATCATGTAAAAAAGTTTCACTCGAGAATCTCACACCATGGAGGTTTTATGACAATTCAAAATATCTATTACTATTTTCGAGCAACGCGGCCTTCCGTCCCCGAAAGACCCGCGTTGCTCGAAGATTACTATAGAACGGCAATTTATTCTTACACCCCTATCAATAACTAAAATGAAGTATTTGCTTAATTTTTTTTTGTTTTTATCTTCAATATTCTATCACCATCATCATCATTTCAGCCGCAATAATAATTCATATCATTTCTATATTCTATACTTACTTAACCCAAAATTTTGAGTTAGTTTGTAAACGAAAAACTCAAAACTAACGGATAGAAGATTTTATACCTGAATCCTTTACCAGTAGACGGCTACATTATCCTTGAGTGACATAAGCTATATTTTATCCCGATATTTGTGAACGGGTACTATGAATGCGGGTAAAATGGCAGAGTCTAGTGCTTTAAGGCGATACTCGGAAAAAATGTGCTGAAGCGAGATAGCAATGAGAAAACGACGCGCGCGGGAGCGAGACCGATTTTGCAGATTAGGCAAAAAAAACACAAAATCACTTCGTATTAAAAAACTACAGCGATTTAAAAAAATGCTTCTATACGATCCTCAATATTATTGGTGTCCACTAATTAAACCAATTTCCAATACTGTAAATAACCCCATTTAAGGATAATCTTCACTTTTCGTATTTTTAGAGGTCTTTTCGAAAAGAAAAAGTGTCGAGGCAAAATCATAAAATCGTGTTTTTGAAACTATACGATTCTAGATAAAGGTATGAAGAAATATATATCTTATTACCAGATTTGTAACAACTGTAACCGTAATATAGTTTTAAATCAAAAAGTCCATATTTTTCCGAGTAGCGCCTCTAGAATCTTGATTGCACTTGACATTTTTTAAAAAGCCAAACAAAGTTGAAATAAATGAACGTCAATAGATCGTCGTTTTAATTTCGTTTTCTTATCATCCAAGATACAGTTAAACCGATTTTTCAGTTGATTATACATAGTATAAGAAGGAATGATAACCACTTTTACAATATCATTCATTATTAGTACTTGAAGTTGCTTACATTCGTTTACCTTAAATTTCAAAATGGTAAAACATAATATAATTTGTGTAACGATTATTTATTTGATAAGTATGCTAGTGATAAGTGTTCTACAAGTACAATCTCAAAAAGTTCAACTCATTTATAATCTAAACAATGCCGAAGAAATCTATAGGGATTTTGCTAAGAAGTACAACAGAACTTTTGAAGACCGAGATGACTATAACGCAAGATTTCAAAAATTTGTGCAAACTTTAAAAACTGTTAATAAAATAAACTCACATTCCATGAATCATAAAGTGAAGTTAAATAAAATGGCTGATTATACGGAGTTTGATATGGAAAAGAATATAAAACCACGTGCAAGGGTAGATGAGGAGCTGAAACACACATTACACGCCGAACTGGGTGTACCTAGAATGAATAATTTTTTCAAATTTGTTTGAATATAAATAAATAAAATATAAATATAAATAAAACTTTAAATTCAGAATTTTTGTTTTCGAGATGACAATCAAGACAACGAATGATATGCCAGTGTTACTAAAACACAATGCTGTGACTTGTGTTGCTGAACGAGTTTCGTCAAACGGGTTGAGGAGTTTAAATTAAGCAATGCGACTCTGTGCTTTTTAGTTTTCACTTATTTCCAACCAGCAACCAACCAACCAGTTCCAGAGCTCCATCACCTCTCCTATAGAGAACTTTAGAACCTTAATCCATGTAACTTGAGGTCTCCTGTTTTGCCTCGTGTTCCATGCGTCTCCAATTTACTCACATAGTTATAATTTTAATTGTAACATCGGACTGTGCGTGACTACAATTGTTATTTCAACTTTAACAGAACCAAAAAATATGTTTATAAAACATAAAAACAAAAATATATCCTTTTAAAATACACTCGAGAGCAAAAGTTTCGGGTCCAAAGCATTTAGTACCTGCAATCTGTAATCGAAACGTCTGAAATAATTGGTGATATTAGTGCCAATCACTCTTTATTTCAGACCTTCTATGCCCATTATTTTCTTTGTCTTCTATTACACTAAATCGTTATCTACAAAGTTCCACCTACAAAGCCTTTTCGGATAACAAAATTTATTACACTACTGAAGACAAGACGAAAACCACACTGTGCTTAAATATTAAGTAGCTAAGCATTCGCTTTAAGGCAAAGCCGTTCGATTCCACCGAATTGTTGAGATTTCCGGTTGATGAGAGTTCCCAAAGGGTTTAGCTAGTTGTGAACTTTATGTTTGTATTCAGAGAAGGAAGTTGTAATAAATATTGGAGGCTCCGCTTGTCTAACTCGAATGAACTACATCAAACTGCTTTGTTGACGCAAAAGTTTGAGAGCTCAATATCCTGTTCTCAGTAAGTGAACGATTATCAACTCCTAAGTAATTGTTTACGTCAGCCCTTCACTCGTGTCGTGTTTGCGTCGAAACGCCAACATATTGTGAGCTCGTTTGGGTGTAAGAGAACTTTCATTGGTTTGTTTTTCAAGTTAAACTTTGCTGAAATCTCGCGAGAAGATTAAAAGTTTGAAACCATAATTTTTTAACCTAATTTCCTAGAAATGAAGACTAAACATATAATAACACATTGTTTTCTACCATTCATTAATATTACAAACTGGAACAAAAACAAAATTCATATCGTTTTGGCTATTTCATAAAGAGGAAAGATTTGATTTTTCGTATGTTAGTACATAAAGGTTACAGTCAAAAACTGGACCGTTCAAAATTGTTTTTACCAGTAGAAAGCTAGATTAATCCCGATATACCCAAGGGAACGGGTACCCACCCAAACTTTAAACTTTAATTTCAACTCTGCTAATCAACATAACCTTTTTAATTGGTTCTAATGCAATCCCAATGCGTGTCATTAAAACTATATCTGCAGCTACCATAAATTAAAGGAGAATAAGGAACACAAAGAAAAGTATAATACCAAAAACTCCTTTGTTCTATTGGAGAAGGGGCCTTGGAGTAATCCTTGCCGATAGCTCGTCTGCGGTTCGCTGCGGAAATGGTCACATGGAATTAGTGGAATATTTGTTACGCCCTCATTTGGGGAAGCTTTGAGCTCTGTAATAGTCGAGTTTTGTCTGCAGTGTTTTATGAAATAAAACATTACATTCATGTATGTAGTGTGTTTGTGTAGGTACTCTATTATCATTCTATTAGGTACTGTAAGTTCGAGCTCTGTATAAGTCAAGCTTTGTCTGCATGGTGTTATGAACTAAAACCATTACATTCATGTATGAAGTGTGTATGTTATGTGCAGGTACCTCTATCAAGTACTGTAAGTATTAATGTTTAATGAAAGTTGTTGAGGCAAAATTTTGTAGATGGACGATCGCCGAAGACGACTGAAATCGGCATCACCCGAAACCAGTTGAAAGGTTCTTAAGCATTTTTTCAGCTAGGTATTTCGCACTAACAAGAATGAATCGCGCTTTCATTTGTTTAGTTGAGTAATTATAAAGGCCATGAATGATGTAAACATAATTAAATCACTCATTAAAATTTTGTGGTTTTCAAGTTTAATAATTGTGCACTCCACCTAAATAATCATAGGTTGTTCCATCAGAACTACAGGGGCCACATCACCAGATTACAAATAATCCATGGTATAAAAAAACTGTTCAAAGTATCATTTCCAGTTAACTCACAGGTACGCTAATTCCGTGTGCACTCGATAACCGTCACTGTCCACGAAACGTGACTTTAGCCTAGAAAAGACACCAGCAGCCGTATCACTGCAGAGGGGTTAAATCGACCAGAGACTTAAATATTATATTCTGGGAAAAGGGGAACGTGATTGAAAATTATCTTGATAATTATGATATAGTTACTGACTTTTTGCAGAAGTTAATCCTAGTTTACGCATAGATCATAATCATCATAATCTCGGCCGAACGACGCCTATTGCTGGGCATAGGCCTCCCCCAAGGATCCCCACAACGATCGATCCTGCACTGCCCGCATTCAGCGGCTTCCCGCGACCAGGGTGCCTACCATCAACTCTTATTGCGGTTTTGTTTAGGAACCTAAACTGATCTGCTTCGCTTATTCGTACCACGACAGCTTAATATCAATGACAGCGATTCAGTGATCATTCAATGACATTTCACAGCCGCTGAGCTGTCATCAACTCTTATTTGACTTATAACTCGGCCAAGTTAACATGACACCTGCAGGTTATACCCGTCCCTTTCACTCTCCGGGCATGACAGAATCGAGTGAAAGAGACGGGTAGAAGAAATAAGGACACAAATCGTTCGGTCATTCACATTTAGCAATTCATTTGCGATCCAGTTTTTAGAAGGTCAGAGTACGAAAGAAAGCAATTCATTTTAGGAACCTATTCTGCATCGCGCTATTTTTGAATCGCTGTCTTAAAGTTGATGGTAGGCACCCAGTTCTCCGCGATAAGTGTCCCGCCCACTGCCACTTCAACTAAGCCTTCTCGGTTGCTTTACTTCTCATACCTTTTTAAATTGATCGCGTAGGGAGATACCAAACATCGCCTTTTTGATTGCTCGCCGGATGACCTTGAGCCTTCATAAGAGAATCATAGTAAACGACTACGTCTCACTCCTTAGACATAGATATTACAATATACAGGATGACTTTGAAGTCGTTAAAAATAATAAATAAATCAGCCTGGGTCGTCCCACTGCAGGGCAAAGGCCTCTCCACCTTCCTTCCATTTCACGCGGTTTAGAGCTGTTGTGTGCCAGTCACTCATATACGAGTCAAGATCGTCTCGCCACCGCCGTCTCGGTCTGCCGCGTGGACGTGTAACTGTGGGGGTCCATTTGGTGGCGAGTTTTGCCCAGTAGTCGTCTGGCATACGGCAGACATGCCCGGCCCAGTTATGAAGTCGTTAGCATCCTTTTAAACTAAGAACATAATAATGATATAGAGTTCTTTCCCCAAATATGAGGCAAATCCAAGATATAAAATTATTTTTTTAATCCCTGAAAAATCATGTTATTAACTCAGTTATTGATCACTATAACAAATAAAAATAATTATAAAATAAAAAAAACATTGATACATACATATACCACACAAGCCTTAAACTACTAAATTGGCCTCCCGACAAAACGCAGGCGATACATATAGCGTGAATTTATTCAAGTTCGCGCCCGGAATTCACCGAGAAAAACAATGTCATGCCCGCTTTGGCAGCGTACCTGCGACCCCGCTGGCGTTGAGTACTACCACTTTTCACGTAAAATCATTCCTTAATATGAGTACATTAATGGGCCGAATAGATGCCAATGACTTCAAAATCACCTTTTTTTTTTTTTTTTTGTTTATAGTGAGGGCAAATACAGTCTTTTCGTATACCGCTAACGGCATGTTGGACTCAGTCAGACAAGGTCTGTCTCTCGCCGCGCCCAGCCCTCCCGCCAAGCCTAATAGGTTTCGCGTCAGGGCTGGGCGGTTCTAACTCCTGCCCCGCCCCCTGACGACCTCGAAAGCTCGACAGGAGGCGGGGCAGGAGGAGAGAGCCTCTTCTCAATCTCCCCATAAGGTTACCCACTCCGGGTGGGGACTTCAAAATCACCCTGCATAGTAATAGGTATGTATGAAAAACAATGATCCGCTTGGCTGTGATTAAGTAAATATCTCACAACATCATTTACATTCATCTTATTCCGAAATTAGCTTAGGAACTCGTGTTACACATATCAAACAGCGGTTCCCAAATATCAACATATAGCTTTCCGCTCGCGGCTTTTACTGCGTAAGCTAAGAGCAAACCCACCTAGTGGTCTCTCACCTACGGCTGAAAGCCCTTATAATAAGTTTGTATGCACTTATGTACCAGTATTAAATTATTTTGCTTCCTCACTTCCTTCCTTTGTTACAGGTTAAACTGTATGTTACCTGTTATCTCTGTTCAGTTCTATTCTTCTGTATTTGTGGCACATTTTTCTTCACCAGGTTTAGATTTACAGCTAGGAAAATTTTAAATTTCTACCACGTTGGCAAACCATGTTTGCTGGCGCTCGATGGCTGAGCGATGACACTTAGGTTAAGAAAAATTCTATATCCGAACGAAATTTCTCATTTCACGATACTAGGACATCATATCGTTAAAAGGCTTCCGCTTAAATTTATCGAAAAATGAGCTTTACGGAACATTTGTTAAGGTTCTCGTTTTTTGATAAGCAATTTTAGTAAAAAGTTTTATTTTATTAGTTATTTATTTCCTTTTGGGGGACATAACTTAATGCTTTCATTAGGTGAGGCGTAAATTCATGCTAAATTTTATATAACCAATCTATAATAGATAAAAATTAATCACTAAACGTGTTCATCTTTCCCGGCGGAGCTTCTTGGAGGATGGGTCGTTTTATTCTAATATTTCATTTTCAATAATAAAATTTGTATTGTGAATGCAAAAAAGTTAAAGTAACTAAACGTGTTATTAAGCCCGTAACTTAAAAACGTTTGAAAGAAAGGTATGCACAATCATTATCATCAGAAGTATTAATGTTCTCACTGCTGAGGAAGGACTTTCGGGTGTATAAGGAGAAAGACCAACCACGTAGGACCAATTGCTTGTTGTTTCTTTATGTGAAGGAGCTTGAGATAATTAATTTATGGTTATCCATCCGGTGGCTGGCCATTGCAAAAGCTGTTTAACTGCTATGATCGCGATCCGAGCGCAGCTCAAGCACCAATCAAGAATTACGACAGTAACAATGTTGTGCACTTGCACCATGTTTTTATCCTCAATTCATAAAACTCTCACACTTACTTTCACAATCATAAACTATAATAAAGTGGAGCAGACATAAGAGAACTACCAAGCGATATTCATCTCGTCCAGTCATTATGAAAAGATCAGTAACAAAGCGATCGCGAACTAGATCCCAAACAAAGTAGCGGGTATTAAATTAAGCGTTGATGTATTGTCGACGCGATTAACCCTCGGAATTCAGAATTACGGCAGTTTCAGGCGACGCCAGAACTTTTCTTTAGGTGATAAACGTTCTCGCAAATTGCTCGCATTTATTCGAGCCCCAAACCGCCCTAATGTGTGGAGATCCCTTTGTGCAACACTTTACATTGTACCTCTCATGCACTGTAGTGTATTTAGAGCGCTAGATGATGTTACTTTTTCTGTAAATAGGATAGAAGAACGAGGTTGATGAGAATAGTAAATATTGGGCTACATTGCTATCGGTTATGGATACGCAATTCCGCTTGTTTATTCGCCTTGTCGTTTTTCCAGATACCCATTTAAGCTTATTATGCCCACGTTTTTTCTGATAATTAATTATTAATATTCTACCAAAATTCATCGCAATAGACCTCGTAGTTTTAGCAGGTACAAAAAGAAACAGACTCTTACCGGTATTTTTGTATGTATAGTCTATACATTCTCGCAAAATTGCTCGCATTTATTCGAGCCTCAAACCACCTTAATGTGTGGAGATCCTTTAGTCGTAGTACTATTATGTATTCTGTGTCTTTGTGCAACACTTTACATTGTACCTCTCAGGCGCTGTAGAGTACCTACCTACTTAATGCAATAATGCTAGACTTACCTAAATATCTAGCGTGCCTTAACAAAATAAAATAAAATACTAAAAGTAGATGATGCCTTTTTTTCTGCGAATATATGTGATAGAAGAATATTTATATGTTGTAATTATGATATGTAATTTTTTTACACATTGCATCGAATGTAGATACTAACGGTTACTAGCGTGTTTTTTTTTCCCGATACCCATTCAAACTTACGTATTTTCTGATAATCTATTGTTTTTTTTACTATAATACTACGCAATAAGCCACGTAGCTCTTTTTTTTGTTTATAGTGAGGACAAATACAGTATTTTCGTATTCCGCTTACGGCATGTTGGACTCAGTCAGACAAGGCCTGTCACTCGCCGCGCCCAGCCCTCCCGCCAAGCCTAATAGGCTTCGCGTCAGGGCTGGGCGGTTCTAACCCCTGCCCCACGTACCTCTAGAAAGATAAATAGCTATACATACTTATCTTGTCGTGGGTAAAAGTGCGCTGAGCACCTAGTAATAAATAGTAGATTGTATGTACAACAAGTGCATAAAACGTACCATTTCACCCGAGACGTATATATCCACCCGAGCCGTAGGCAAGGGTGGATAGTTAATTCGAGGGTAAAATGGGTTTTGTGTACGAGTTATACACTCTGCTTTTCACTTCGAGTGTGAGGAAAATAAATAACAATATTACAAAAAAGAAACAATAAAGACTTCGCCATATTGGCGGAAAGACTTTCTTTTTTTTATACGTGGCAGTGGCAGCACAGTGACTTTAGCAAAGATCCTAGATCGTAGTCCATAATGCTCTTGAAATACTTATTTCTTAGAAAACTCATTAATTTTGCCTAGTTTTATTGATTTAGTAATTGAATATGGTTTATATCTACAAAATTTAAGAAACAGAATGGAGTAACAAGTTTATTTAACGAAGTTCAATTGCGTGTGTGACTGTTTAGCTGACGACCTTTGTCTTAGAGTCTGAGAGTTAGACAAAGATTTTACTTTATGCACTAGAGCATAAAAAGCGATTTTATGCAGCCTATACCCAACATAAACACGAACTTTACGAGCATAAGAAATGAAAAAAAAATTAAGTTATGTAGGTGCAAATTTTTTTAAATACGTTTTGATATTATATGAAATGCTCTTCCCGTTTTTTTAATGTTAAAAGTAAATGCGTTTTACGAGTTTAACGTAAATTAGTTTTTAGTAATTAACATGCAAGCACCATACGGAAGCCTCATTAGGTAGGGAAGGGACATATGACATATTTAATGGGTGACGATAAAATTTTGTAATAATTCCGTGCTAATAAAACAATTTTGTTTATGTTATCATTTTTGCCTTTTTATATTACTTAAATAAAAGTATTTGATAACTTTTAATTGATTTAAGGAACGCACTTCTTTTTGGTTAGTTTCGTTTCCAATTAGCACTAGGTGTGTTTGATCTATTTTGAAACGGTTTTTCTCAAAAAATATTTAAGATATTAAGGCGATTGGAAACATATGTTACACTACGACATTTAACACGTGACGTATTTGGTTTTACTTTAACATTTTTGGATTATATTAAGTTTTTAATAAAAAAAACTCCTGTTTTTTATATTTCTAACGGCTGGGTTCGGTTATTCGTGAGAAACTTTTAATTTTTGTTGAGAACATACCTACTACTCAACAACGAGGAGATTATGGTTGTTATAGATTTTAGATAAGTGTCAAATCAAAAGGTCTATTTAACGCGTTTTGAGACTTCTGGACCCCCTTCTTGTCCTAAGTTTCCATATAAATCCGAAGGACAAAGTGTGACGCCCGAGTACTCGAAAGCAACTCGACTTTGGGAGCGTCTCAAATATCATGCCGTCTCTTTCATACCTTTGAAATTTAATGAGACAGAGCGATGTTTGAGGCGCTGCCAAAGCTGAGGGCCTACTCTGAAACGCAAAACCCGAAACTTCGTTAGAACCATCTCTTTCAAATCTTATAAAAGAATCGAGTGAGAGGAGTGGGGCTAACCGAAGTTTCGGATTAGTGTTTCAGAGTACGGTCCCTGATTAGAGTTCGAGTATTCGGACGTAAAAGCCTAAGCTTTTGGTCCTGGGTGCATCTGCAGTATTTCGCATTCATCCTGCGTATATCATCATCATCATGTCAGCCGAACGACGCTCACTGCTGGGCATAGGCCTCCTCCAAGGATCTCCGCAACGATCGGTCATACGCTGCCCGCATCCAGCGGCTTCCCGCGACCTTGACTAGATCGTGGGACCTTGTAGGGGACCTGCCCACGGAGCGTCGTCCGACGCGGTCGCCATTCGAGAACGTTTCCGCCCCAACGGCCATCGGTTTTCGGTGCTATGTGTCCTGCCCACTACCACTGAACAATCCTTCGAGCGATGTCAGTTGTTTTAGTTCTCCTGCGGATCTCATCATTTGCTTATTTAATAGGTTATTAAAGGTTATAATTGCAGAGGATATATCACGTTGTTTGCACAGTCCTTTGCTGGTACAAGTGCATCCGTCCGTAAAATATTGAACTGCGCCCAACACTCGTCGGAAATGAATTGAGTCGCTTAAAAGCGTTTTATGGTTCGACGCCAGATTATCGTGAAATGTTCCGGCAAAATTAATTTAATTTGTTCAATTATGATTATCGCGCAAACGATACGGTCGTTTTGAGTGGAGCTGAAATTCAGCAATTTCGTATGTGATGAAAATGCACGTATTTATTCGCGACTATTAAATATTTGGTAGGTATCACATATTTTATTTTTAAATTGTATTTCATTTGGCATGGATTTCTCTTCTACTCATTTATTCGCTTTTAGTATTGAAATGGCCACCGCGTGCCGGACGACGTTCCGTGGGCAGGCCCCCTACAAGGTGGACCGACGGGTCAAGGTCGCGGGAAGCCGCTGGATGCGGGCAGCGCAGGACCGATCGTTGTGGAGATCCTTGGGGGAGGCCTATGCCCAGCAGTGGGCGTCGTTCGGCTTACATGATGATGATAGTATTGAAAATATTTAGTTTGTAAAAGTTAAAGCATTTGTGAATTTTTACAAAGTTAATATTTGTAAATTTACTAACGAACTCGCTTGATTTTGTCTGCCAAGAGGGTTCGTTATTATGATGTTGCGATCGTGAAAAATTTAATAACCAAATGCAATCACATTTTTATAATCTTAATGAAGAAACTGAATTAAATACTGAAAATATTGAAAATGAAGTACCTAGTGTTAAAAAAATCATACAAATTAAATTCGTTATTTTTTAATACCGAAATAGGTATTTTTTCAAAGTATACTGTTAATTTCCCATTTAGCAAATAGGCCTCTTTCTTATACTATTATAATAAATATTTGCAATAATAAAAAACAACATATACCAAAAAAATATTATTTTAACTATTTTGCATTGCTCTTTTGCAGCGTAAAAGTATTGTTTTTTTTTAACGCGCGTCTATCCAGGGCCCTAATACAACTGTGCAGACCGCAACTTCGCCTGGTAACAGGTGCCATTACTGGTCATGGACAATTTAACAGACATCTTTTTAATTTAGGTGTCACCAACAGTCCCCTATGCAGAGGATGCATGGAGTAAGAAGAAACAGCTGCCCACGTACTGCTGGAATGCAGGGGGGTGGCCCCCTACCGGGCGAGGTACCTCGGCTCGCCGGGCAGCGTCCAGGAAGCGATCACTAATGTGAAAGCTCTTGGAGCGTTCCTGGCTGAGCTGGGCTGGCTGGAGTGACCTGGCCGCGCAACCCTCCGGACGCAAAATTGGCGCAATAGACGTCGAGTTGCGGAAACCGCCCGTAATGTTAAGAAGAAGAAGAGAAGAAAAGTATTGGATAAATTCGTCGCTACACCCAGTGACTCCGTAGCTCAGTGGTTAGAGCATTCGACCGGACAGTGAAAGGGTTCAAGTCCCATCGGAGCTAGTTGTGAGACGGGTCCGACTTTTTCTAATAATTCATTTTTAATATTTTCAACAAATACCAAATGTAAATTCAGGGTCAAACTAACAACAGACTTCAATGCTGCCATCATTAGTTTTCAGTTCAAAAATTATGAAATAACATGAACCTATTTATTCTAACCAATGAAACCGATAAACCATAAAAGAAACCAATCCTTATGAAACTATCAACGTAATTAAACATTAACCTAAAAACTTTTATAAGTGCATACATTTTATTATGCTCTATCAGAAAGAAATGCGACTGTGTTTACGATAAGTAGTAAAAATTTCGTTTATAAAACAGCCAATAAGATTTCATATCGATTTTGTTAGTGTCAATTATACTTGGCTCATAACTATAAAAGTGTCGAATAGATGGCATAAAATAGACAATGATCCATTATTTTTTAGGGCAACCATGAATGTCTGGTCTTGAATTATAGTTTAATAAAGCTACGACATTCGCCCTAGCAAGTGAATACCCTATTTTCTTTTTATTTGGGCGAATTACTTAAGTGGTATTTGATATCCAGCCGCTATTATAATTCCCTTGGTGACCTGCAAGGAGGTTCTATAGGGCTTGTTAATAAAGTGAGTCAAGGGTTAGACTGTCAAGCAAAAATAGTAGGTCTGTATTGACAACGGTGAAAATAAATAACGCTTATAGGTATATTAATAAAAATCACTATAAAATAATTTTATTTATACCTTATTATTGAGCAATATATCATCATCATCAGCCATTTAATGTTCCCACTACTGGGGCACTGGCCTTCCTTATGGATGGATAAGGCAAATGAGCCATGACCCACCACACGCGTCCAATGCGGTTTGGTGGGTTAATGTGGGTATCAACGACTGCAAATGCAGCCAGGGCCAACGGCTTAACGTGACTTTCCAAGCACGGATGAGATTGAGATGAAAAGTTTTTGGTCACCCATCCCGTGAATGACCATTGCGAAAGTTGCTTAACCTCGACGATCGCAGGCCGACCGCGGTAACCACTGCACCACGAGCTCCTCCGAGCCCGAAGCTCCTTATGCAATATACACCTCTAAATTTTAACTAGTACAAAGATTTTAGGGGATGATAGTGTCCATCAATACGAACAATTTTTCCATCCACGGAATTGCGAAAAAAATCAGCTGCTCCATACATTTCAGTCGAGTCGATGTTGTACTTTTGTATGGAACAGCTGATTTTTTTTTCGATTCTGTGGTTGGCCCCATAGTAAAAATGTTACGTATTGATGGACACTATCGTACCCTAAAATCTTTTTACAAATTTAAATTTAGCGGTGTATGGTGTTGAGAATTAATATAATGTGTTTTTTGTAAATTGTACACAGTCAACAGTACCCCTGTTGACAGTTTGTAGCATGAAAAAAACTATTGTATTGTTATGATAGTAAACTATACCGTCCTTCAAAGGCTGTCAAAGTACTGCTGTCAAAGTGCTGCTGTCAAAGTGCTGCTGTCAAAGTGCTGCTGTCAAAGTGCTGCTGTCAAAGTGCTGCTGTAA
The DNA here is from genome assembly GCA_949710035.1 of Crambus lathoniellus. NCBI lineage: Eukaryota > Metazoa > Arthropoda > Insecta > Lepidoptera > Crambidae > Crambus > Crambus lathoniellus. The sequence continues at coordinate 13,160,386 of OX453302.1, read as the reverse complement.
AAGTACTGCTGTCAAAAATGCTGCTCTAATTTTCATGGCGTAGCTTCATTGACGTTCATAAGTGTTGTTAAACAAACCTAAATTGAATAAACGATTTTGAATTATTGAATTATTGAATTCAAAATCACAATAACGGTTGCCATAACGACAGTTTTCGTGATATGGCTCCAGTTGTTATTATCCAGGCGATACGGTCGAATTCATTAACAATACAAAATTTCTAGGTATTATATTAGACTCGCGACTACAATGGGATCCTCATATCGAAGCCTTGGCGAGTAGACTCAGTTCGGCTGCATTCGCAGTTAAGAAAATAAGGCTCTTAACCGATATTGAAACGGCTAGAATAGTCTATTTTAGTTATTTTCATAGTGTTATGTCCTACGGCCTTTTGTTGTGGGGCTCAGCCGCTAACATCCAAAGTATATTCGTGCTCCAAAAAAGGGCTATTCGCGCCATTTACAACCTCCGATCGAGAGATTCTTTAAGAGATCTATTTAAAGAAATAAACATTTTAACTGTTGCAGGACATTACATCTATGAAAATATAATTTATGTGAAAAAGTATTATAATACATTTGTAAAGCAGAGCGATATTCATCGCTTTAACACAAGAAATAAAGATAAACTTGTCGTTCCCAAGTTTAGGCTAGAAAAATCCAGAGCCTCATTTCTGGGGAAAAGCATAGCCTTTTTTAATAAAGTTCCACAGCATATAATTGAACTACCATTGCATAAATTTAAATGTTACATTAAAGAGTCGCTGATGAGCAAAAGATACTATAAAGTAGACGATTATTTGAATGACCGCAATGCATGGTCATGATGTAACACATAACATAATCACTGTTTAATATGATGTATTTTTATACTAAGCAATTGTTGTATTAGTAACGATATGTTTTTTTTTTGTAAATGTCGTTACCTAACTAAGAAACGCTGGCAAGTTTCTTGCGCCCATTCTTCTTGTCAGTTAAAAAAGTCTTGAATGGGTGGTAGGAAAATATTGACGATTCATAAGTACATATTTATTATGTCTAAGTGAATAAAGAATATTTTTATCTTTATCTTTTATCTTTATTTTTAGGGTTCCGAATCAAAATAGTAAAAAGGGACCCTTATGGTGAGACTTTGTCTGTCTGTGACAAAAAGATATCTCGAGATCTACTACTAAGAATAGTTTTAAATGACGTTTGCCTAACAATTTTGCAAATAAGAAGGTTTTTTTTTTGCAGCAGGGAGTGAAAGGGGAAAAATTATATTAGATCCACTATCGGTTAAGAGCTGGCGTTGACCTATAAAACTGTACAATATTCTACACCGCAAATGCTCTGACGAATCTAGCCTCGCCGATGAGAACATTTTCAAGTTATATTTATTTTAATTTTGTGATGGTACGGAACCCTCGGTGCGCGAGTCCGACTCGCTCTTGACCGGTTTTTATAAATCGTAATAGAGTTAAATTTGTTATAATTCTTTTTAGTAAACTATTTCATAAACTAAAGAAATCTAATAGTAGTCAAGAGCTTTTGTGAAAGACAAATTAATTCCCCAAGAACTTAGCTATGCGCCTTTGAAGTTTCCCAAAAGGAAATATCAAATCCAATGGGCATTCGTACTTCAAATATTCGATCGTCTATAATATTAAATGTTAGTAATAATGTCTCCGAAACTACGGTATTCATAGATATCTTCGGAAAGGGACGGACATATAAGTAATAAATAACTGTTTAATATGTCGCTTACTTTGCCGTTTATATTCGTAATATTGTAGAATAGCTGATACACTATATGTACAGACTTTTATTATTTATAAAGGATCGAAAGAAAATATGGAAATGAAATAATAAAACAAGCTTAATAGCGGGGCAAATCTTGTAGTCTACAAAATAATGACAGTCGTCAGCTCATATTTTATTGTTGTTCAAGGAATAAAATGATTTGGCAATTGACAGAAAAAGTTCTATTATAAAATTGTGTGAAGCGAAAATACATCATTAAATTAAAAACAATGGGGTGGCAAGTGAAGGCTAAGCTTCATCACACCTGATGTTAAGTGGTGAAGCGCACTACTCCCGGCAATCCTGAACTACTGGCTATTTTATCTATAACTGCCGTAACACAATAGTGCTTAAAATATCATTGTTATGGCGTCAGACTTAGATAAGATGATGGTAGCTAGCCAGGCGGACTAAGAACAAGTCCTACCACCAACCAAAAAGTAAAAATTCGTTAGAAAAACATCGCGGATAGACAAAAAATTGTAAATGCTGAATACACACATATGTGTCTATTTTATTACAGTGTTAATGCTGACGTACAAAATTATTATTTCACTCCCAAGCGAAAAAGACATCCAAAAGGTAATAAAAAAAAGCTCGAACGGAACTGTAATATCAATGTACTTTCAACTCGGATAAAAACACGATCTCAGACTGAATCGCTGAAACAGAAGGCTCGCTTCAGACAGTGACCTACGTCAAAAAATTTAAAAAGAACTTATAATTTCATGGGACTTATCACAATAGAAAAAAATTACACGGCCCCATAGTAGATTTTCGGGCGGGATTCAAACCCGCACTCCTAAAAATCAGGTCCAATGTTCTAATGGATAAATTTGGCCCAGTAATAGGTGTAACCTATATCTACTTACAGAATGACGTTGTAAATGCATAATAATAATTAAAAAATACATTTTCAAATTTATCGTACCGAATGCATCACTTACCGAACAAACTATAAAATGGTAATGCTAACTGCATAGTTAAATTATTAAAACTATAATGGAAGACTATGAATTGGTCTGCTCAGTTGTGTTTAAATCAACAATTTCATGAAAAATTGTGTAAGCGTATGGCGAGTGTGTGTACCTACATTTTTTATATTTTATCGGTGTAGCTGCATTGTGCTCTTAAAGCTAATAATCTATGCTGATTCCTCAGATAGAAACTGAGATAGGTACCTATGTATTTTTATTTGTATTTTTGCCAGTGCCCCAGCAGTGGGGACATTAAATGGCTGATGATGATGATGTATTTTTATTGCAGTTCAAATAAAAAAATCTCATAAACAATTTTAACGTGTAAATACGTCATATTTGGCATCACTACATAGTATAAAACAAAGTCGCTTTCTCTGTACCTATGTCCCTTTGTATGCTTAAATCTTTGAAACTACGCAACGGATTTTGATGCGTTTTTTTTAATAGATAGAGTGATTCAAGAGGAAAGTTTATATGTACTTTTTATCCCGATATTCCCACGGGAACGGGAACCACGCGGGTGAAACCGCGGGCGGCCGCTAGTTACAAATAAAAAGGATCTCTCGAATCTATCCATTATACCCGCTGCTGTATAAGTTTTGGCCACAATTTATTTGTACTATGATAATACATGAAAAACGATTCCCACTACTACAGCTCATAGACCATTTTGACAACGTGGATTTGTCACCGGGACGGATAAGTGTATGTAGCACTGGCTTATCGTGCTCCTAAATGGAACCATTCACACTACCAGTGTACGTACACCCAGCAATACAATGACCAAGACGACCAAACCTTCTGTCTCCCTCTTCCTTCTGCCAAAGTAGCACCGGCAACGTTTACGTCGTGCCTCGTAAGTTTTACGCTGACAGCGCTCCCGTCCCGTCTCCTGGAAATTTACAATATTTCCTCTACGAAATCAATTTTCTCCGATAGAGTGTTAGTCCCTAGTCCGCGTCTGCTCATCCGAGAAAAAAGTCACGTATTATGAAGCTTGAAAGGGTTGTAAAAGAATAATAGCGCCATAAGATAGGTGATTAGGATCTCGGTGAATGTTTATACGTGTAGCGAAGGCGGCGACACCAGAATAGGTTTTGAATTCGCTATTTTGAAAATAGGAGAGCGAACATATTTTTTACTACGTACTTGCGACGGGAAAATAACAGACGCTTAAAAGTAATGATCAAGTCTTTGTGGATGGCGATTCATATGATGGGTATCTGACTAGGTATTTTAATATGTTCGACAACATTTGTTGTTTGGATTAAAAACAAAGGGCTTCGTAGTTCTGTTCTTGGAAAAATAAATGAAGTAACTCCACTAAAATAGTTATAGTCTGGAAAAATAATATAAAATTACATCAGTGTTGTAGGTACTACAAACTTATTTATTATTGTATGCATAATTATTATTGTACTAGTGGCCCCCTCGGTTTCACCCGCGTGGTTCCCGTTCCCGTGGGAATATTGGGTTATAAAGTATCATATATGTGTTATTCCAGCCTATAATGTCTTTTGCAAATTTCATCCAGATGTCTTCAGTAGTTTTTCGTGAAAGAGTAACAAACATCCATACATCCATACTCACAAACTTTCGCATTTATAATATTAGTAGGGTTATGTCCTAGTGATTTCCAAAAATGAGGATATTAGAAATACATTATGACTGGCTGTTACGCCAAGCAAGAAAATACTTATCTTATTATTGTAATCGTAATACTTCGTATATCATATTTTAATTCCTTATACAGCGGAAAATAAGGCGACTGTACTCTGGTTTTCATACAAAATAATACAATTATAATAACGAACACAAGAGTTTTTTGTGCTTGTGTCACCACACCAAACCGTGACAAATGGCAGATATTTTGAAGAATGCTTGAGACAGGCTGAACAAAAAGATATCCTAGTAAAAAATAATGATATCCTAGTAGTTAATAGCAGCGATAACATGTTCTTTTTCATTTATTAAGATAAACTCCCTCAAAAAGTTTATTAAGGAATAAACTATTTATATAACTTGAACCTCTTTTAAAGTTAGGTTAATAGGGATTTACTGACTGCTGCATTTTAATAAGAGGTTATGATTTGTAATCCCGAAGAGTAGGTACTAAAGGAAAACATAAAAAGCGTTTGTATTTCCAACCGTTATGTTAAGGGGCTTGTAGCCGGTAATTTAAAAAAATTTACCTCTGTTAAAACGAATTTTGCTCAAAAACTGTTCAAGCTGTCGCAAAATGAATCTGAAAGTACAACGTTATGTCAAGCTCTATTTTTTATAAATCTTAAATCTTAAGTTAAATCTTTTCTCTTTAAAATCTTAAATTAGCTTAATTTTTATATTTAAAACGGAAAACTCGGTCAATGATGTCATTCTAGTACCAAATTATTTATGTTAATATCAACCAGCAAATGGATTGGATTGTTTGAGATTTTTATTCAGTGGCTAATAATAAACATTTCATAAGTCTATTTACCGTCTTTTGAGCGTTGTGGACGTTCTTGGCCTAAGTTTCCAAGTTTACAAAATATCCAAAATGTAGGGGCCTTAATACTAAATGTTGATTAATACACGTTTGATCGTTAATAAAGTATGTTTCCTTCACATAATCAAAGTAACATTCGGCTGACAAGTTTCTATTGAACTAAGACATATACTGGTACGTAATAGGCGCGTACCCCTCAGCATAAGTTTGGAACTGTATAATCTTATTGGCATTGCAAATTGCTACCGACGGCGCTGCTGTTACCGAAATCATAGCTAAGGTTCGCAGGTTTCTGATTTTACCTTGGTAAGTAGGTATTTACATTATTTTCTATTTGTGGTAAAGTCGTAGTTTTAAGTAAATTGTTTTTTATTGAGTTTCGTTTGTTCAGTTACTGTTGGAGTTACAGAACTGAATAAGATTTTTTGTTTCTTGCTTGAGGTGTTTAGTAGCCCTAGCACAAAATACCTGCCGCTAAGGTAACCGTTATCGTAGTTTTTTATTAGCGCCTTTTTCGGTCGTATGAGAAACTGAAATTCAATACATTTTTGACAGCAGCGCTTTGACAGCTTTTGAAGGACGGTATAATTTTCTATCCGATTACCATAACGATAGTCCTCCTCCTCAGTCGTTCACTCTTGGCAGAGTGGTCGTGGTTGATGACGTTGCTTCATTGGCTAAAGTAGCCCCCGCGATGCGCCTCCACTTGTTCCGGTTTTCAGCGTCTCGGGAACTCTGGACTATGGAGGTTTGTGTCGCAGCTTTAATGAGGTCTGTCCAACGCGTAGGTGATCGACCGCGTGACCGCTTACCCTCTAACTGCCCCTGGACAACGACTCGTTCCATGGATTGTTCGTTTCGAACAACGTGTCCGAAATATTTGAGGATTCGTATTTGCACAGTCGACGATAATCTCTGTTTGATTTTTAGTTCCTCCAGGATCGAAACATTGGTCTTAAACGCTGTCCAAGGGATCCGCAGCAGTCGCCGCCAGCACCACATTTCGAGTGCATCGATTTTGCGTCGGTCTTTGGAGGCGAACCGTCCACGTTTCTGCGCCATAAAGAAAGATCGGGAATACTAAGCTTCTCATTGGCGGACTTTTGTGGCTTTGGTGATGTTACGGTTGCACCAAACTCTTTTCAGCTTGTCAACGGTAGATCGTGTGATAGCACATCTCCTTTGAATTTCGTCTTCACATCCCCCAGAGTTTGTGATAGAGGAACCGAGGTACACATAAGATTGGACAACCTCACAACTGCCAATCATAGAGATGTCAGGATGGTTTAGTTCAGCTCGGTCCACTATCATCATCTTGGTAAAGTCTCTGTTAACCGTAAGTCCGAAGGAAAGGCTTGTTGTCTCTAGACGTGTCAGCAGGTGTTCCATGTCTTCTTTTGTTTGAGTGAGAAGAGTAGTGTCGTCAGCATACCTCAAGTTAGATATTAATCATAATCATAACGATAGTAGGTACATGCTAAGGGTAAATAAAAAACTCTGTCACCTGATTTGCAAGCAACATTAAGCTGAATTTAAATGTAAAATTTATATAATTTGATGACTTAATTTTTTATTAAAATTGTAAAAATAAAGCCATTATTCTTATAGTGTTTTTTTTTTCGAATGAAATGGACTTGATGAAATTACGTTAACCCCGCGTGAAAGTATTAAGAAAATGTCGATAAGTCATTATAAAGCGTACTTCTTCAGTCAATGGTTTTAGGTTTGAGCCCTGTCTTCGAGTTTGACTGTCGAGTTTTTTTGGTATGTTACATATATAGAGTTAAATATTATGTTTTCATTACGACAGCATTTTTTTATATAAAAAAGTAAAATGTAATTTTTTTTTTGCATTTGCAATGCAATTTTGTAAGTATAGGAAAAATTGTGATAGAAAAAACCTGCAAATAGCTTTCGGGCGGGATACGAACCTAAAAGCTACTTCCAGGGTTGGTGGTTTTTTCTATCAACATTTTTCCTTTAAGTAAAAATGTTACAGTGAAACTAAAAAAGATATTTAGATACCTTTGAATTAGCTTTTTTAAAAGCTTTTAGCTTACCGAGCTCGGAAGCCAATTAGCAATGGGCAGCTTCGATAATTGTGATGACGCTAGTGTTCTTTAACGAGCTTATAAAGCTCTCTAGGGAAAATAAAAGATTTACTCTAGATGTCATTAATATATTTAAAGCAGCTTTTGAAATGCAAGAAATAAGCGGACTCTGTGCTAGAACGTTGCCGCCTGGAACATACAACCCACTGGTGTCGGCAACGTCACACGACGTGGTGCAACGTTGCCGAATTTGCGCCTCAAATATTGCTTTAATAGAGACGAAGCTTTACTTTTTGCATTTTGGTCCGTTTGACTTGCTAAAATCCTTTCTTCAATTGATTGTCTTTGTAACGACCTTATAAGAGCGAACTTAATAACATATTAAGGCACATCTTATGTTATTAAGTTCGATTAAGATTGGCGCAGTGAAGCAAACTCCTTGACTTAAGGCGAGGAATCCCTACCGAAATATGCACGCTAACGCTTGCTCGGCCAGGCTCTATACACTTCGCGCGGCCCAGCGGCAGCCGGCAGTGAACTGTGAACTGTGAACTCACGAGCGCCCCGCGAATCGAAAATTACTTAAAATTCAATTAAAAATTAAATAATAAAAAAAAACGGACGGAATCCCTCGGCTATTCAAAGACAATTATTTTCATATGTTTGTCATTAACTAAAACCAAGTATACTGCAAGTAATATGATATTTGAATTATTATAAGACGGATGTTTGGGATTTTATTTGACACAGTAAAATATCACCAATCGAAAAAAACGGCCGGAAGCACTAGATAAATAACTGTAAAATAACATATATTTTTTACAAATAAGTACTTGTGATTTGCGAGTAATCCATAATTTAAAATACCCTATTTTGGGGAATCGGCGCCTTTATTTAGATCTGAATATTAAATGAAAGACTTTAAACATCTCACTAATGTAATAAATGCGAGAGTTCGGATGTTTGTAAATGTGGGTCTACGCTAGACGAGCCGAGCATGAGCCGAGCACAAATTTGTGTAGTGTGGACCGACTTAAAGCCTCGATCGAGCGCGCTTTGAGTGTTTCGTTCGTGCTCAGCTGTGCTCCGCCTATTGTCGGTTTTTTGACCAACACAAAGAGATGTCCATCGTTGTAGGTTAGTGATCGTTATAGGTTCGATGCACGTCCATACTTGACGCCATGAACAACGACGCGTAGAGTGACTCTGTCGTGCTCTGCTCGTAAGCGTAGACCCACCTTATCTTTCTCAAGAGAGAGAAGACTGACATAGTACAGGCTACTTTTTATCTAAATATTCCCACGAGAATACCACGCATTTAATACTGCGCGGAGCAGCTAGTTTTAAATATAGAATAATAGATTATTAACAAATTATTTACCTAAGCATCCGTCATGATTGTATAATAATAAAGTACCATTTATGGCGTCACTGTCCATTTCAAAGCTAAAAGGTTTGCAATATCCATATCAGTAATAAATCATCCAGGTTTGATGGTGTTTGAAAAACGGCAGCCATTTGCGAAGTTATTTGTATATGTCTGCAGTGAGATCAGAACTCATAGGTCATTCGAGATGAATCGTTCGTTTATCGGTAACTTAATGTGGAATCGATATTCGTAGTCACAAAGTAATGGCTATAAATTAGAAGGCTAAACGTTCACGATTAATTTTTAATACCTATGTCGCTTTCAGATTGTATATTTATGAGTACTGGTTTTTGAGGTTATTTATAACTAGTGGCCGCCCGCGACTTAATTAAGTATTTTGATTATATCGCTTTAAAATTTTATGTCAAAAAGTAAGTAGACGTAAACATTCTCCAAGGTTTTATCATCATCATCAATCCATTTTATTTTCCCCGCTGCTGGGGCACAGGGCTTCTTTATAGATGTACTAGCGGATCCTCGTGGTTTTACCCGCGTGGTACCCGTTCCCGTAGGAATATCGGGATAAAATATAGCCTATGTCACTCAGGAAGAATGTAGCTTTCTAATGATCAAAGAATTTTCTAAATCGGTCCAGCAGTTTCTGAACCTATTCTATGCAAACAAACAAACAAACATTCAAATCTTTCCTCTTTATAATATTAGTATAGATAAGGAAAACGGGCCATGACCCACTACGCAGAGCCATTGCAGTTGAGAGAAGAACGAATGAAAATGCAGCCGGCACTGTCGGCTTATCGGGCCTTCCGAAGCACGGAGGTATTTTGGCCCGAGATAATATATCTTAGGGCAGCCATACCGTGACTGACCATTGCGAAAGTCACTTAACCTCAGCGACCGAGCACGATACTATGACGCTACCCACTGCTCATAGGACATTCTCCTACCATTGAACTACCAGACAGCAAAAAATCATGTGCAAAATCATAAAAATCAATCAAAAATAAAGTTATGTTATGATCGGGCCCCTAAAATTATCACCGTAAATAAAATCATGTTGATCCATCGTTCAGTAAACAGTAACTATATCCCACAGAACCCGTAATTTTTTTCCGGGATAATTAGTGGCTTGGGCAATTCCAGACTAAGATCCATCTCTGTGTAAAATTTCATCGCGATCTATCTATTCAGCCGTTTTGTCGCGATTGAGCCACAAACATCCAAACTCCATATAATTATTTAAATATTTACTTTTTTGCATTCACAACGCAATTTTTATTATTGAAAAATGGAAAACGAAGTATTTTAAGTTGTGAGACGGGTCGATTTTTCAAAAAATACTTCGTTTTCTATTTTCAAACAATAGAAATTCTCTGTATCCAAAAATCTGAACCAAATCTAGTTACAAGTAAATATATAAAGATAATGATTTACCAATTTCTGGAGTAATTTAAAATTCACAATACTTTTTTTAATTATTTCTTCTAACCAACGTTACCGCGTCGCTGCCGTCGTCGTGTCTGTTTAGAGCATAATACCCAACTACTCGAGTCAAAGTTCAAATGTATAGGACATTTCCACACTTGGAATTATCGGTTCCCTTGTTTCGACTATTGTTTGTGTGCTCGAGAGAAATCTATTTGATTTATTTGACAGTCGATTGCCCGAATAATTTGTAATTCAATACTGAAAAGATAGATGGCTTAAGTTTCAGCTTACATTAAGTTTGATAAATGATAATATGTACGAAATGAACGATATTGGAGTCCTATGAGAATTACTGAAATGAATTTCTATTGAGCAATATGAAATTTTATATCGAAAATATAGTTTAACTTAATTTATATATTTTTAGCAAAGTATTTCAGTATTAAATATTAGGACTATGCTGCTTGCTGCTGCGTGGATTTAAGTGAAAATCAGCAGATAATTAAGAGTACCTAGCTATAGGTAATCGCTGATGTTACTAATTGATTCTATTCTATTTAGCATCTACTAGTAGCAGCCGCCCATGACTTCTTTCGCGAGGACTTTAACGAGATATACGTTTTCCAAGATGCCGCTATCTCTAACGTCACGGGTTTGATTCCCGGACGGGTAAATGTAGAAAACTAAACCGCCTCTGTGGTGTAGTGGTACACACTACCAGTATCAGACCCAGAGATCCCGGGTTCGATTTCCAGCAGGGGTACATATTGTATCACCTACTACTATAGTAGTAAGATGGTATACCTACCATCTTATCTAAGTCTGACGCCATAACAACGATGTTTCTAGCATTGGTGTGTTCTGGCAGTTAGAGATAAGCTAGCCAGTTCCTCAGTAATTGAGGATTCCGAGAGTTGTGCGCTTCCACCTTCAACCTTGTTACACACACGCTGTGGCACATCTTATATTAAGTGATGTGATGTTAATCATCACTTAACACATGGTTTGATGAATGCTAAGAGCTACCCTTAGCATTGCTTCTTGCTATCTACCTACTCTCGTGCGCAGCTCTGGTCCGCGCGCGCGACTTGACTTTGTATTTGTATGGCATTATAAAATAAATTCACATTCAAATTATTGTGCGTAAGTACTATCTTTGATAGCAGTTTGTATTTTGAACGAAAAATATCTAATCATAGACAAATTAAGTTCAAAAAGTTTGAATTTATTAACTTGTGTTGCAATATTTTATACTTATTATACAGCCGATGTTGGTATAATACTGTATAAAACCGTTTTATACAATTCCTACTGTAAAATACCCAAAGTATTAAAACAGCATTTACATCTCTAATCCGGGCGACTGCTCTAACCTCTGAGCTACGGAGTCGTTTGAACTACTACGAACTACGGATGACTACGGTACGACTCCGTAGCTCAGAGGTTAGAGCAGTCGCCCGGATAGCGAAAGGTGTGAGTTTGAGTCCCATCGGAGCTAGTTGTGTATGAGGGTCGATTTTTTTAAAATACTTTATTTTCCATTTTTGTAATAAATTTTGTTTTCAATACTTACCCGACCGGGAATCGAATCTGAGATCGGAGATACCGGTACCTTAAAAACCGGTGCGTACGCCACTATACCACGGAGATCGTCAAAAAGCATCTAGTAATTATTTAAATTGAGGTACGTAGTCCTCTTGTATTGGTTTCCTGAAGTACATTTCTTCCTTGTTACGCGATCCTATTATACGGGCTTTGGCTCGTTAGTTTGGACTCAGAGCGGGATTTTGTGGTAGTTATATAACTTAAATTATAACTATGACCATTTAATACTCGTGTAGACATCTGAAATTTATGAAGCTGGAGAGTTTGTTCGTCGGTCTAAATTCTGGAACTACTAGTCCGACTGCGAATAGTGTAAATCCCAACACTATATTTTGCCTGGCAGAAATCGCTGCTAAGCAATAAGGCCACCTAATTGTACAATATTTCTTGTTACTTGTAATTTATACGATGTTTTTTATGTTTTTGTTTGCGATAAAGTATTATCTATCTAAAGTGTCAATGAATACCAATTATTATGTGATAATAACAAACAAATAAAATTGTTAAAAGCGTTTCATGCAAAATCAACGTTAAAAATGATCAGTGATCCGATACAAGCACCCAGCGAATTCATCAATATGCGAATATTATCAATAACAAAAGTTTTGCGTGCTTGGGCTACAATACTTTAATACAAAAATGACAATAGTTAACAAACAAGAATTACGATTATCATTCGCATCGCAAGTATCTTTGAAATTGTCTTCACAACTGGGACAAATAATGATCTAAAATTTAATACGAAATTATTACACGTTCCTTAAATAGAATTTAATTAACATTTCCAGTATTATATCGGGCCAAATCCTCGTGCTAGATACTCGAGGTGCCTACCCCTAAAACATTTATAAGCTTAGAATATTATATTAGATCAAGGGGTCAAAATTAAATTCGCGGCGTAACGATAGTACAGGACCTAGTTAAGATATTAATATTTAATTTCATTATCAAAAAGGTCTAGTTTGTGTAGCCATGAAAACACCATAAAATTGTGATTATACCATGATTAAAGTATTAATATTTACGGAATAGGAAGAATGCGAAATTTTAGATGAGTCTTCAAGGGACGTTTTTAATATAGATACTTACGTTGGTTTAGTAGTGAGATTCAGTCGTTTGGAAGTATCGTCGTAAGAGCCAAACGAACTTCTTTGCATTTACCCTGGCTACACACGGGCCACCGAACACAACCACGAAACGCTGCCATCGATTGACCTTTCTTTTTCTTCTTCTTTCTATATGGGCGTTTTCCGCAACTCGTCGTCTTTTTTGCGCCTATTTTGCGTGTGGAGAGTGTGCAGCTGGACTACTCCAGCCAGCCCAGCTCTGCCAGGAAAGCGCCCAGCGCCCTCACTTTGGATACCGCTTTGTGGACGCTTCCCGGCGAGCCGAGATCGATTGACCTCTTTCCTGTAGTTTTCCTCTTTCCTACATTTTATATGAACTTGCCGCACACGTGACGCCGGGGTTCGCCACATGCTACAAATCGGCGCCGCTTGCTGCTTGTGGCCGCCACTGGCCACTATTGCTGGCACAAAATACTGCAAGCAAATGGGTTAGAAAAATTATTTTTATAAAAAATTAAAACCGCCTTCTAAAAAACCACATCAAAAAAGTAAGAAATTCCTCACCAAATAAATAACGTAAGTACTTTGAAGTCGGGCGTGAAACATGTACAATTTTTTGTTGTTTTCGTAAAACCCGCCCGACTTCAAAGTACTTACGTTATTTATTTGGTGAGGAATTATTTCTTACTTTTTTGATGTGGTTTTTTAGAAGGCGGTTTTAATTTTTATAAAAATAATTTTTATTTTACTCTTTTTAGTGCATCGTGCAGGCAATTTGCGTGTTTTCTGGTAAATAGTTATGTGATCAAACTCAAAACCTCCTTTTTCGAAGTCGGTTAAAATACCTTGAGGTATCCCCTTTTTAACAAAACAAGAATCATTTAAATCGGTTTATAAACAAAGGAATTATGCCTAAAGATACGTATTAAATTCACATAAAGTGGTAACGAAAACGACAGTATTTTCAAGATTTCCTGAAAACTACTGAACCGATTTCAAAAAATGGGACCAACTTGGAAACCAACCTGATGTAATAACGTTTGAACCATTTCAATCGGTTCAGCCGTCTTCGAGTAATCGGTGGACAGACACAAAAAAAAAAAAAGAGAAAAAACATACATACAGACGAATAGAGAACCTCCTCCTTTTTGATTTAGAAGTCGGTTAAAAAGTAGCGGCCACCGATCGCAAATGTCTACTACCGGCCACAAGCGCCTGACGGGCGCTTCAGCTACCTTCGTAGCCGCTTCTAGCTTCAAGTGGCGGTATTCGTGGCTGTCGCGTGTCGTTCGTATTCGGTGACGCTTAGCTTCTTTCCTAATGAAGAATACTCTTTACCCTTGCAACCTCAATAGGTTTGACCTGCGTTTAATAAAAATGAACGTTTCCTTTTACTTTGAAGGTAGAGTACAATGCCTCATATTATTATGTGGTATTTCTTTGTCAGTGTAAGCTATTCGTAATCTCAAATTCTTAGAAAGTTTCTTCCCTATTCAGGAGCTCTACTCTTGTTCTCCGAAACGAAATTTCGGAAACGAAAGAAATTTAAACGAAGTTTCGTTTCTGCCGCTACTCTTGAACATTTTCGGACGCGCACGAAAAGTTCGAATCCATAGACAATTTTCGTGAACGAATGGAATGAACAACATTACGTAGGTTCTTTTAATGTCATTTACGGTAAATAACCGGTTTTTAAATTAACTTTAAATTTAAAACGTTGGTTTAATAATTTTAAGAATGTATTTAATTAGTAATGATTTACTATGTTTAATAACCCAGAAACTGATAAATGAGCAATTAAAATTCAAGTTTATGTCGAAAAACACAGTGACACTAAAAGAACCCTTTCAATGACTGATAACCGCCCAAGTTAAGATGTCTATAGTCCCCACTGACCTCTATAGTCCCACATTCCTGTATGTTCCGGTGACAGAGGAGCCACTTGCAGTACAAAATTAGGTGTCAAAATGAACATTCGTATGAAAAATTAGTACCAATGATTATCACCGACCCAGATTTATGCTTGTCGTCGTATGACAACGTAACTTGTCCGCAGTATGACATTAGCTGAGCCGTCAGCCGTTACTTCAAAATTTCAAAATATTTGGTGCATAATTTGGTGTTATTTATACGGTGTTACCAAAAAAAAGTAAGTATTAATATTTATGTTTTGCACGCCTAATTCTTATTTAAATAATATTTTCGTAATAGGTTCCTATTATTTAGTTTCACCGCATCTTTTCAGTATGGCTCCAAATTCCTGTTCGACAACTCCTCAGCAAATCACTGTACTCCTCGATTTCCTCGATGAACATAAAGATCATGCTCGTGGGAGATTGAGGAGTATAGAAGGAAAGGTCCAGACAAAGAGGCTGTGGGAGGAGTTGTGCGACACTCTCAATTCCATGGGTGGTTGCACAAAGACGATTCAGTAGTGGCAAAAGGTACCTAATTATACTTACATCCTAACAATCCATACAAAAACTACCTGTGCCACCCTCTGTGATCCACATAATTTTAAACTACGGAGACAATTAAAATTACAAGAAAGTTACAGTGTATCACTAAAAATATAATAAGTATTCCCTGCAATGTATGTAGGTATACAATTTTGGAACTTATTGGAATGTTGTTTTGCAGCCTTACCTGCCTGCTACAGACGTCAAAAGCAGGTTGTATCAGTATGAAGATGGGCGCGTAGAGAGAGAGACAGTAAGGAACGCTGAGCTCGCAGGCATCAGGGCTGCCATGCCATTTGCAGCTGTGTGAGCTATTGCGAGAACAACTTTAAATAATAAAGATTTTCTCCTGTTACCAACCAACTCCAACCTCGCACCTCAAACTTATTGCTTAGTTATTTAAATTTTTACTTTCTTGCATACACTATGCAATTTTTATTAGTGAAAAATTAAAAGTGAAGTAGGTATTTAGAAAAAGTCGACCCGTCTCACAACCAGCTGCGATGGGATTCGAACCCACGGCCTTTCGCTATACGGGCGACTGCTCGCGAAGGATAAAAGGACTAAACAAATATAAAGTTATAGGTTTTAGGTAGGAACCTACAACTTTATATTTGTTTAAAAGGATAATATTCTAATACTTACATGAGATTTTTTTTCTCATAAAGGTTATAATATAATGTACTATAATGTTGTATAATCAGTGCTTATCCTATAACCAATTTGTTGTAATATGTAACGATATGTTTCTTGTTTTGTACATGTTAAATGTAAGCTAATATCATGTATTGAAGTAAGAAATAAAAACCATTAAATACATTGATATTGTCTTTTTACTCTATACTAATATTATAAAGAGGAAAAATTTGATTGTTTGTTTGTTTGTTTGTTTGTTCATCGAATAGGCTCCAAAACTACTAGACCGATTTGGAAAGTTCTTTGACCATTAGACAGCTACATTCTTCCCGAGTGACATAGGCTATATTTTATCCCGATATTCCCACGGGAACGGGTAGCAAGCGGGTAAAACTGCGATGATCCGCTAGTCTTCTAAACTAATATTATAAAGAGGAAAGATTTGATTGTTTGTTTGTTTGCATCGAATAGGCTCCGAAACTACTAGACCGATTTAGACAATTCTTTGACCATTAGAAAGCTACATTATTCCCGGGTGACATAGGCTACATTTTTGGATATTATAAGAATGCAGCAAGCAAATATGTAGCAAACACGCAGTTAGGCATGCATAACGATTTCCTCGTCTTGTCGTAGGTACATTTAACTGAGACACTGATGATTACCTCCTAAGACAAAAAAAGTTACACAAGTGGGTTTTATTTCAATATTACAATTTTATTAATTGGTTTGGTATGAATTTATCTTCCTGGTTCCTTTCTAAAGTTTGTATTAATACAGCGCTTTTCCCTCGACCTGCCTGTAAAGCTCGAGTCGAAGATGCGGCTGTCTCAATTTCCCTGCGAATCTGCCTGGCTCTGTCCGTTTGGTGATCCTCGTCTGTCAAATACGGGACCTCCCTCCTCGGGAAAAAAACTCCGGACCTCCAATACCAGCCCTTATACATATGTACTATACACATAGCAGGCTACTATAATTTTAGCTGCTGTTTCTGGGCAGTAATGGAGTTCCCTAGCTGACAAAAGACATCTCTACCATCGAGCTTTCAATACACCAAATGTGCGTTCAACGGTGCAGCGTGGACGTTTTTGGATGGCAGTATCTTCCCTCTAGAGAGTCCTCAACAGCATTATCGACGGGTGTCATCAATCCCTTAGAAGATATCCAGAATCACCTGAAAATAAATAAAATAGAACTTTAGTATTGAAAATGAAGTAAATGAAAAATCGTTAATCGGTTATCACTAGGTACCTATATTTACTACTTACTTCCGCTTAATATGATTCCTTTTTTGAGATTTTGAAGAAATCTTATGTGCTTTGCTAGTACCTGTATGCGGTGCATTAAGTGCTGTTGTTTAAGTCAATATCTATATCTGAAAAGCGATAACCAGGCTTATGAAAAGTAAAATCGAAAAGTTCATTAAAATGCGTGTTTACATAGTACAAACTTACTTTAAGGGTTGGCTTGATCTCTTGTTGCCTTGCCCCTGGAGGTAATAAAGGCACTATCTCAGTCCACAGCTCCTCGAATAATTCCCGACTGAGTCTGTAATTTCCTATAAACTCTAGATCGGGAATATTCGCTATAAATAACTGATTTCGCAGGTGCTGCCGGTTCTTTCTCCTCTCCAAGCGTTCTTCGCGCAAAGCAGCAGCGATTAAAAGCTGCCTCGTAGCCATATCAGTTAATATTTTAATAAAAATCGACCCAAACGAAAATAGAAAGGTAACGCTTTTGAGTTCGTCAAAATTGCGAACTTAAAACTGCCAAACTTCAATTTTCGTTCGTTATTAAATTGAATTAGAGTAGGCTTAGAAAATTTAAACGTCAAAGCATTTTCGTTTCAACGAAGTTTCGAAACGAAGAAGTCAGTGGTAGGAAATGTGCGAAGTTTCGAAAGAAATTTCGTTTTTCGTTGAATTAGAGTAGACCTGCAGATCTAGTATAATGAGAAAATGGCTGCCCTTACAAAGTTGCTTCTGTAATCTAAAGGTCTTGCGATAACTTCGATACTGGCTCCCCAAATAGATGTTCCAAAGGAAAACATCTCGAACTTAGAGCTATTCAAAACTATGTCCATTGGCTGGCTAGAAATTGGACTCGCTGCTGCCCGCCACTGTTTGTGCTGCTACATAACTTGGATACACTTCACTCAGTGTATTACAGGGTAGGAAACAATGTTTAAAACTGTATTCAAGAAAAACACTATTGTACTACTTGTTTTGATGGGACTTTGATTTTGTGGCAACTGCTTTTACGTATAAACGGAAAACAAAACCCTAAAAGTAACACTTCATCATCATCATCATCATATCAGCCGAACGACGCCCACGGCTGAGCATAGGCCTCCCCCAAGGATCTTCACAACGCTCGGTCCTGCGCTGCCCGCAAAGAAACACTTGAATAAACAAATAAGGTTATAACAAAACGCGCATTAGTTATCCATAAAAGTTATTTTTGAAGTGAAAACTTTTTTAGCGGCGTTGTGCACTTTTTGTTATGGGTAAAAAAAAATAAACTCGCGTCAGGACACGTGACCGTCAGATCGAAAAACTGTTACAGTGTCATTAGAATACGAAGGCAAATTTCGCCACCATTTCCAAAGATGTAATAGCTGAGCTATTACATCTTTGGTAAACGGGCGGCATTGAAGCCAGAAGACCTCGGTTCAAGTCCAGGGTGCATACCATCAACTTTAAGACAGCGATTCAAAAATAGCGCGATGCAGAATAGGTTCCTAAAATGAATTGCTTTCTTTCGTACTATGACCTTCTAAAAACTGGATCGCAAATGAATTGCTAAATGTGAATGACCGAACGATTTGTGTCCTTTTTCTTCTATCCGTCTCTGTCACTCGATTCTGTCATGCCCGGAGAGTGAGAGGGACGGGTATAACCTGCAGGTGTCATTTTAAATCGACCGGATTATAAGTCAAATAAGAGTTTCTGACAGCTTAGCGGCTGTCAAATGTCATTGAGTGATCACTGAATCGCTGTCATTGATATTAAGCTGTCGTGGTACGAATAAGCGAAGCAGATCAGTTTAGGTCCTAAACAAAACCGCAATAAGAGTTGATGGTACGCACCCAGTACTTACTTACGTATTTATTTCAATTTTTTGTCAAATTCTTTTGTTTTGGGAAAAAGTCTAGGGAGCCCTTTTCACTTCTGCCGGCACTACCGGAGTGCAACCCGTTGATTTTTTTTGTAGGTACCTAGATCTATTTTGTCAACAATAGAAAACCATGATGGAAAAGCTAGCCGTTAATAAACAACCGAGATTGGTCAATCGCTCTAGCCCACTGCTGCTTCAGGACAACGCTAGATCTATACCGTCTGTTGATAGACGGTTGCTAAATTAGAGAAGCTTCGTTTGGAATATCTGCAACATCCACCGTACTCCCAGGGCCTTGACCCAACAGACTACGAATTTTTCGGAATTTGTACAAATTTCTTGCAAAGAGAAAAAAATTCCGATGAGTCAGAGCAAATTGCCTTCAAAGATTTTGTTGATTCTCGCTTCGACAATTTTTTCCGCAATAGAATTAATGAATTACCTATTAAATAGCGAAATACTTTGACTGATTAAATATAATTAAAAAAAAGTTTTATTTTTTCCATTACAAAACGCTTATTTCATATATTATGTAAGACCCTACCTAATATAACAAAATGAATAAATATAGTTCAGTTCCTCTAATAATTAGTTTTTAAATGTTTAAGCACTCATTATTGTATGGTATTGTATAGGCCAAAAATGACAATAATTTAACGTGATTACAAAAATCGGCCGGCAACCGCCGTTTTGCATACAAATAGATTAAGGTCAACAAATAACTAATATGCAGTCAGTGAGCTTTTAAAATTACATAACAAAATTATCATCTGCGCTACAAAATACGCTTTTGGTCAACCACATATACCACATACCTATAATTTTACTATTAGCTAAAAACATGTTTACGGTATATATTGCAGATATCATAAAATCGTAAAGAACTAGACCGTATTGACTGTGCAATATTAAATAACAAAAAAAACCGTTGGTATTAGTTGGTACTAATTTAGGTTTCACAGAAAAGTCACACTCAAAAAAAAGACACACAAATATCACACTTATTTTTCCTTTGTATTGACAGCACTGCGATGAGATATAAAAGAAAAGGTGAATAATTTACATTATTGTCAACCATGTCAATATTTCATCAGCTTGTTATTTAAAAAGGTCAGGAACTGGAGCTGAAAGCGGGTTATAAATAGAAAGGCTCGATGTCAACCTCAAGTTTATATGAATCTCCAGAAGAATAAAGAAACAGACGCGACCACGCGTCTGCGAAGCGTAAGCGACGCGGTAAAATTGCTCGCGCGTCTGTGGCGCGGCGGTCGCTTTTCCTTACTTTATTCAGAAAATTAAGGCTTTGACCAAACAGATGCGACCAAGCGTCTGCGAAGCGAGAGCGCCTCTCGCGCGGCGGACGCGCGCCGTCCGAAACGTGGACTTTTTGCGTTGAGATAAAGTGACAGCGTCTGCTGTGCGAAGTATGCGTGACTAACATGTTCGCGACCCTCCCGTTTCGCAGGACGATGGGACAAAACGTCCCCCAAAACCAACAGATTTGAAATGTATCTCAGGTGAAAGATATTAATATAGTGACAACTTTTTACTATGGCGACATCCCTTAAATGTGTGGGAATTCTGGGATAATATTATTTTAATATTGTTATTTACAACAAAAGTAACACCTACGTTAATAAAAAAATCTTTGATTTTTACTATTTCTAAGCGACTTCGAAAAAAAGAAGCTTCTCAGTTTGATTTGTATGTATGTACTTGGTACGTATAATTATGTTTGTCCGCGATTATCTTGCGTTTGACTGATTGCGATTTTGATGCAGTTTTCAGGAAAGTATTTTGTTACATTAAGGAGGTTTTGGTATTTTAACCGAATTCAAAAAAGGAGGTTCTCGGTTTAACTAAACCCCATGGATTTTGACATTGAAAATGGCTATTAATCTCTTTATAGATACGTATGAAATTGTTGACACACATAAAAGGTCTGTTGGAGGTGGGGACGGGTCCCATACAAATTTGCCCATCATCCTTTGTGATACCAATTCTTTTAAACACACTTTTCCTAGGAAATGTTTACATATTATACAAGGATTATCATACTATTTCGAGATGACTCTAGGAAATATAATTTATGATATAAATAAAAACCGTTTTACGGAATATAGTAGGTGCGAAGAGCGAAGCGACGAACATGTTAGGATTACATGAACATACGTTTACGACGGAACGAACGTACGAACGACTTTATACAATAGACCTCCCATTTCTTGCTAAACATTAATTTTTTGTTTATTTCGTACAAGCTAACTTTTGGGTATATTACAAATATTATGAATAACAAGGCGTATAATTTATTTCGTATTATACATTTCCGAAAACTCATTAGAAATAGTATAGTTTTCCTTGGAAATGTGTAACTACATCTAAAATACACAGTATTTTTTTGGAATAGTATGCTTTTCCTAGAAATAGTTATTCTATATTACTGACATTACACATTACCGATAATATCGATATTTTTTTACGGCGCTACAAAAAGTCGCGGTGTGAATAGTTAAAAGATATAAAACAAAGTAAGACTAATTCTACCTATTGCATTCGATTTCGACCGCTTAATACATGTCTGTCCACAGAACACAAGAAATAGGTTGTCTGTCTATAGGTACTTTCTATCTGTAAATGATGTAAGACATTAAAATAATATAAAAAAAAACCTTTGGTAGTATTATGTTCGTTGGGCCGGTCTGTACGCAGCATTACACGAATGCATCATTTGAATAAAGAATCGTTAACATTGATGTGGTATTTCATAGGTGAAGAAGTAAGTGAGGAATAAACTGAATTAGGTGTCTTTTTTCGCATTTACAGCATGACTTTGGACTTAAACAATTTGAATTTGCTTTAACTAATTTCGTTTTAGCTCATATTACCAGCAAGCAAGAACTACTTTTCAGTACTTCCACGAACACATTCTAGTAATCAACCCAGAACTCTATTTCTGTAAAACACGATTTTATGTCTGGCAAGTGTCCTTTATCTTTTTGTTTGTAATGTAAATTTTCCTCGTTCGACCAAGAACGGAGTCGGAATCCCGCCTTTTGTCCCGATCCGATGTCAGATAACTGGAGATTTAATATAGAGGCCTGTAAATTCCTAGCCACTTACAATGCGTCGAGTTCCAATTCGGTTATTTCACGGAAGATTAGCTGATTACAAGCTGAATATTTTAGGACATCAAGCGATCTTCTGATGGGTAAATTCCTACTCGCATACCAACGTTATGAAACTCAATTTTACGGATAAAGTTAATTGAAACCGGTCGATTTATTTCCGTAAAATTGATCAGGTATTTTCCATTTCATTTGCATGTCAATATGCAATCTTTCAAGATACTTATAGTGATTGTTTCGTTAAAAACTGTTAGAAGTGAAATTTATACGGAGGATAATGCAACTTTATCATTCAACTTTTACAAAGAAAAGTACCATAAAACATATAATGTAAGAGATGAAAAAGAAGCTTACAAGAACTTTGTAAATAATCTGAATAGGGTCACTCTTCTGAATATGAATCCAAAAGAAAAAGATGTCATTTACACCTTGAATAAATATGCAGATACTGATCCTTCAGAGATACAAGAGCATTTTGCTATTAATATAAGCGCATGTAAGTAACTGATTTAACAAATTCTAGCCATTTTCAGTTTCTAAAGAAAATTTTGAAAAGTTGTAAGATAAATAATAGATATAAAGCTAGCTTCTGGCATTAAATATTTAAACAATGAAAAATAATACAGCTGTTTCAATGTTACAGATGATATTCATGATGTATATAAAGGCCCAATACTGCGCGATAGTAATGTTTTAAGAACTTTGGCAGAACCAGCCGAAGAAGGCGTAGACTTAGAAAAGCTGGAATTATATGATCTAGATGACTCAAAAAATTTGTTTCAACAATATAAAAAAGCTTTTCATAAGAATTACACAAAAAAATATGATCGTACGGTTCACTTCTATAAGTTTGTGAAAGCACTTGTGAATGCAAATAGAAACCATTATGAAGGGAACAAGCCTGAAGAACTTGACGAAAAAGCTGACGTTATAGAACATCCATTGGACTACTATTATTGAATTATAAAGAAAACTATAATAAATAATTAGTTATTGAAAATAAAGTGTCAGTAAAACCCACCCGCCTCACAACTAGCTCTAATGGGACTGAAACCCAACTTTAGGTACTTAGAGTCCCATCGGAGTTAGTTGTGAGACGGGAGTATGTTTTCTAATACTTCATTTTCAAAAATAAAAATTACATACATTGTGAATGCAAAAAAAGGAAAAATTTATTTAAGTAATTATTAATTATTTTCGACTTCATCTGTAGTATTATGACATTAGAAAACACAACAAAAATATTTTCAACCCGACATAATAATACAAAAAATAAATCGAATTCAAGATATTTAGGTACCTGGACAATTGGACATATTACCATTACTCTAAGCGTGTGGCTCTTTACCGCGTAGGAAATTTGCGCCATGTTTTCCTTAGAAATAAAAATGGAAACAGGCAAACAGCGTACGACATGTCTCTTCCCATTTCCTCTGAACAGGCTAAGGCGGGTGTACAGGCGAGTACAAGCACGGCTGCGGAGTTTAGGCGTGTCTCACACTTTAGAAGTGGCTACGTAAATGTTTTATTTTATTGTTTTGTTTCCTCCACATTATTTAGTAAGTGGCTCCAAACGATTTGTGTTATTGTGGTGTTTTCATTAGTACAGTTATGCTCGTATAGTACCGTCGTGAAAGGGATAAATTGAGCAGTTCTATTTAGCAAAATAAATATTTTTGTGATGTGTAAATGCAGATCTCACGCGCAGTAACGCCATCTGAGTTTTCAGGCATGATGATATCGTCATACCTAAAAATATTCTTGGCCGAATCTTAACCACCGGCTTTTTTCCCGATTCGATTATAATAATCTAATAAATTATTTTTTATCGAAAAAAGTCAAAATCATAGACACTTATACACTGGGCAATTGAAACAAAAACGCGAAGCTTAGTCAGATTGTACTCGGTTTTGCATTTAGAAATCCCCCATAGGATATTGGAAATCAAGAAAATTATGTTTTGAGCGGCATTGTAACTAATAATGTAATTTCGTTTTCTTGAAACAAATAATAATAATAATGAAAATGACTGATCCATTAGCAACTTTGTGTGTCGCAGTGTGAGACCCGCCTAAAGTCTCTGGAAGGCACATAAACGGAGATTATTGCAGACTGCGCTTGTGGCTATTCGTTATTTGATTCTGTGTGTTTGGTGCAATGCACTTCCATTGTTACTTGTGACATTGCTGAAGTTGTTAGCCAAGTTACTCCGAGTAACGCTAGTACTCTTTAAGTAGTTTGGACTGCAATAAAATTTCAGCTTTGGTCGAAAATTGAAAGAGTCCGTTTCCGACTTTTCTGATGGCACTGTGGTGTTGATCGTGCCTTCTGGCAAGGGTCATGCGCACGATCGATGCCATCATGGTCTCTCATCGTAGGATTTGCAAACCGAGATAGCGTAGCTTCTTTGACGTTCGTAAGTGTTTCCACAACCTAATCTGATTAATAATAAAAAATTTGACTATGATTTTTCCTCTGTGATACAAAAAATATCGTTTAGCTGATATGTTTGTAATTTATTTGTTGATTCTAGTAATTGTGATATGTAGTAAGTAGGTTTTGGCTACTATTTTCGGAATAAAATATTTGAATGAATTTGATGTTATTAGATACTTATTTAATAATCTCATAAAGGAAAATTAATCCTTAGCAGTAACGTCTTTAGAGTATTTTATTTATCAAGACTCTTATTTCATTTGATAACTATAGTATTGTCATTTGATTGGTATTCCTTATTTAACTTAATTATTATTCATTAAACGTAAAATTTTTCATAGCAACAAACGACAACAATAACGGAAGTATAAAATACTAGCGGATCCTCGCGGTTTCACCCGCGTGGTACCCGTTTTCGTGGGAATCGGGGTAAAATATAGCCTATGTCACTCGGGAAGAATGTAGCTTTCTAATGGTGAAAGAATTTTCTAAATTGGTCCAGTAGTTTCAGAGCCTATTCGATGCAAACAAACAAACAATCAAATCTTTCCTCTTTATAATATTAGTATAGATAGATAGCCCGTTCCAATTAAAACGTAATCTGAAATAAGTTCAATAATTTGTATATTTTGTTGATACTCATTAAAAAGATATTAAGTACTTATTTTATCTTAAAAAAATTATGCAATTTTATATTTATTTACGCCACTCATTATCTTTATACTTACATTTAAATTTAATATCTTCTGACCTATAAGCGGGTCCAATTAACTGACAGTTAAATATTTTTCGTAAAAACCATACAAGTTATTTAATTTTTCACTTTTTTGCATTCACAATGCAATTTTTATCATAGAAAAATGGAAAATAAATTATTTAGAAAAAATCGACCCGTCTCACAACCAGCTCCGATGGGACTCGAACCCAAGACCTTTCGCTATCCAAAAAATCATCGAATTTTTTCATACGTTTTAGTTTTTCGTTGTAAACCAGCGTTATTTTATCAGTTGTAAGAAATATGCTACATATTCGATGAATTGATGAACTTTTAATATTTCTGTAAGTATAAGTTTTTCATGATTTTCGACTTTGGATAGTCCTGGCTTTCTCTTAAGATAAGTTTAAATAAAAACAAATTACCAAAACAGGTTCTGAAATTACGTTTTAAAAATAACGCGCGTTAGAATTCATACAAGTTGTTTAAAAAAGAAAATATCTCACAACATCACACACATTGATCTGGGGCTTTACTATGAACTGGTAAAGTAAAATTGTAAAAAGGTGTGCAATAAGCAGTGTATAGCTCTGTCAATCAACCTTACTTTAATTTGCGATCATAATAATATGCAAAAGATTAAAAGGCAAAAGATATGACTCCGAAAGAAAAGAAGCTTAATTACCACTAAGCACTTATGTTATCGACATCAGAAACAGATATATAATAATGTTTGATGAAGGCTAAGTGCTACCCGTTGTGGATAAAAAAAAAATATAACACCCAGACACGGAACAAACACAAATGCGGGGGAGCGGGCAACCGGTGAGGATCGAACACACGACCCCTGGTTCAGGAGGTGTGATAAGTGTCACTACGCCATCGGGCACACCTGTTTTATTTCAGGTGTTCCGGTTTCGCCATTCAGCTCGTCATCATAATCATATAGTAATAATCACAGATTCAGATGAGCTATTATGTTTTTCTCCATAAAAGTTAGCTGTACGGCGGCGTCCGGTAAACTTCGGAATCGCCTTAGCTTCGCCGACAACAAAAGTTGCTTTCCAACTTCTTGCAAAGTTTTACCTGTTAGAAGAATAGGTCAGAGATTTCCTCCTAATACGTTGTTTACGGGGTATTTTCAATTACAACACATTAATACTTTGACTTGGGAATTGAACAAAATTGTTGTGCAAGTTTGCCATATTGTTGCCAAAGCTACGTTTATAATTCGACAATTTGTCATTGACGCTTTTTATGCATTTAAAATACCTTGGGTTAGATTTTCTAAGGTTGGTGTAAGGACTTGATCTAAGTCCGCCTGGCTAGCTACCACCATTTTATCTAAGTCTGACATCATAAAACGATGTTTTCAGCATTTTTGTGTTTCGGCACTGTTAGAGATAAGATAGCCAGTTCCTCAGTGGTTGAGAATTCCGGGTAGTGCGCTTCAACCTTCACTTAACATCAGTACCCCGAGTGTAAGTTTTTATGTCAAGCAAACGCAAACTATTTCGAGTACGTATTTATGTCAATTTGTATGAAAACTGTATTAGCGCCTCTAGCGGCGAGTAGCGCGCTTATATAGTTTTCATACAAATTGACATTAATACGCATTCGAAATAGTTTGCGTTTGCTTGACATAAAAACTTACACTAGGGGTACAGATGTGATGAAGGCTAAGTGCTACCCCGTTGTGCATAAAAAAACCTTAGTCTCATTGAGTTATATTAGCCTTATCTTCACTTAAGTTGTACTTACTTAACTTGTATAAATTAAGCTTTATTGGAGTAATAGTTTGTTACTACTTAAAGGAACAAACTTTTACTCTAAAAAAAACTGTGAAGAGTTATGAAAAAATCTAACCAACTACTGAGACAGCTACAAAGGTAAACTTACACAATCACTTTCAACCTAAAGTGAGTTGTCAATCATTGATCGTTCCCCAACGCAGCTGCATCCCTTATCTTCGTATCCCTTAAATCCCATTCACGGATCAAAAGATGTTCGTAATGTTATTTCTCTTTTGGTTTTCCTCTCGTAGAATCTCCTCTGATATAAATGGTTCGCAACGCACAAACGTAGTTACATTTAGTCCCAGTTCGCAGAAGCTGCAAGTAATATATCTAACGATCGTGCTTCGGATCTTCGACACAAGCGGCGGAGAAAACGCTAAAGTATTTCCATCACATGTAAGCATTTTTGCACGTGAATACCTAACCCGTGTTACTACTGGTAGTAATAGTAGTACTGGTAGTACCACGGGCAATAAACGCTATTCACGTGCAAAAATGCTAGCCTGTAACAACCTCGTTTCTTTAAAAGATTAGTTTGCGAATGTAATGAAATTAATTCTACTTTTAAATGCGGTTGAGTGTCTTTGACACAAAAGAGGTATGCTTATGTTAATAACATAAAAATAGAATGTTATTTGAAAATTCTGTCAACAACACTAATATATTTTTGTTTTGATGATAACATTAATTGTTTAGAAAACCAGCAAATGTTTGCTGATGTTTAAACAGCTCGTAACGCACAAACGTTGTTCCATTTAGTCCCAGTTTGCCGAAACTGCGAGCAATATATCTAACGATCGTGCTTTGGATCTTTAGAAACAAGCGAACGGAGAGAACGCTAAAGTATTTCTATGATTCTTGCAACGTGGATAGGTTGATTGCATGTCACAACGTCTTTGCTTTAAAAATATCCGTTTAACGAGTGAAATAAAAACATATTATCTATTTTTTTAAACGTCATTGAGCTGTCGCTGGCACAATAGAAGTGTACTGTAGCCGTAGCACAAACCTAAAATAAAAACGGTCGTTATGGTAACCTTTATCGTGAATTCGTGATCGTATTATTTGTATTATTAATTGATCGAGTTCGTATTAATAAAATAAACAAATAAATTTGTATATGCTACCTGAGCAGCGCATCTTTCGGTCGTTTATGGAACTGAAATTCATTACTTTTTCGACAGTAGTACTTTGGCAGAGTTTGAAGGATGCTATAGTTTAATAGATTTCGATATCTTCGATAGTTTTTCGTGACACGGGTACTGGTATTGATAACATTTTTATAAAGACAATAAAGTCTACAATTCAATCATAAACAGCCTGTAACATAAAATTTTATAAAACATTATTTTTTCTAATATAATACTAACCGCCCGCTACTTAGGTCACGTGGAGTCCGTTAATATCGTTCATCACCTCCCCAGAATTCAAATCACAAAAATTTTTGCTATCAAAAGTAGCCTTTATAAGTAGTTCAAAATCTATCTCTATACAAAATAATTATCATCAAAATTTGTCCAGTAGTTTAGGCGTGAAATAATAACACACAGTGTTACTTTCGCGTTTATAACATTAGTATGGATAAATTGTATTATTATGTAGGTACTTATGTAGTGAGTGTGAGAAGAACTCTCGTATTCATTTTACAGAATGATTGACATTTTTATTACCGTTTAATATTAAACCCATACATGACAACATAAAGACGACATATTCAGATGGCGGAGGCTTAATCCGGCCCTCCGCCACGATCGGTTACCCTTGTAGCATAGGACTCCCCAGCAAGCAAATACACACACTACAGGTACCTCATCCATTTCCAGTGTTCCAACAATATGATCCAACTTAAATTAACCACCTGTGTGGTCTAGTGGTTCATACCACCAATTTCAGACCCAGAGGTCCCGGGTTCGATTCCCAGTGGGGGTACATATTGTATTCGGTTTGGTTGGTGGTAGGACTTACTCTTAGTCTGCCTGGCTAGCTACCACCATCTTATCTAAGTCTGACGCCATAACAATGATATTTTCAGCATTATTGTGTTCCGGCAGTTAGAGATAAGATAGCCAGTTCCTCAGTGACTGAGGATTCCGGGAGTAGTGCGCTTCCACTTTCAGCCTTATCACCACTTAACATCAGTTCTGTTGTGGTGTGATGAAGGCTAAGTGCTTCCTCGTTGTGGATAATAAAAATATATAATCTACATTTATATATATTGTGCAAGTCTCGCAATCTGTCCATACATAAACTCTATACGGATATATCTTCGCCGGCTGTTTATTACTCGGTCAGTTCGGAGCTAAGAGGAAGTTCCTGAATTTGACTTCGATTAAACTACTGCACCGCACCGACTATGGTTCAATCATAATTTACATAGCGTCTTGGTTACATATTTAATAATAATACTAGCGGCTCCACTCGATTTTACCCGCGTGGTACCTGCTCTCGTGGGAATATCGGGATTAAATAGAGTCTACTACCCTTCCGTTCCCTGCTTTGCAGATGCAAATACTTAAAAAGTTTTAACTTAAAAAGTACGTACAGTTGAAGGTATAACCTCCCCCTTTTTAGGGTTCCGTAGTCAACAAGGAACCCTTATAGTTTCGCCATGTCCGTCTGTCCGTCTGTCCCCAGCATAGCTCATAGACTCTTACTACTAGAAAACTGTAGTTTGGTATGAATATACATATCAATCACCCGCAAAGTGGTGAAGTAAAATTTTGAAAAAAAATTTTTTTGGTTACCTCCCCTACACGTTAAGTGGGGATGTTTTTTTTTTTCTTATCTACCCCATAGTGTGGGGTGTCGTTGGATAGCAATTACAAAAATATTGCGGGCTTGTGAAAACAGTTTTTTGATTGAGGCATCCGTTTGTGAATTATTATGCTTTAAAGTGCAAAATTTTGTTAGAGTCAAGTGTCCCCACCCCCTTCCAGCCAAATGGTTGTTTTTGGATACGTAAAAAAAAATTCACGATAGTTGTATATATTATGAAGTTAAAAGGATAACTATCACAGATAAGCTTTACAAGTTTTTGAGATATAACACATTTTCGAAAACCGCAAATATAAATTTCTCATTCATTCGAACACTATGAAAAACAAAGTTATTTTTTTCTGGCGAAAAATGATAGTAGTATTTTCGCTAGGTGTATGTAATCGGTACGTTAAGTGGATACGGAACCCTTCATGGGCGAGTCCAACTCGCACTTGGCCGATTTTTTTTAAGTTAAAAAGGGATCCAAAACGTTCTTAAAGTAGATTGCGATTCATTTTTGTAAATGCTGAACTAAAACAAATATTAAATCTTGCACATAGTGCTTCAAAATAATTATTAATAGGTAGGTACTAAGAAGCCCTACACTGGGATTCTATTAAATAATAAATGTAATTTCGATATAAATCTTTACTGCGGCACCATGGCCGATATATTCTATATCTACTACAACACGCGACCGCGGAATCGTCTGGACTAAAACAAACTACTCGCGTAGGTAATGACAATCCATTCGATATTTTGAATACTGATTTAAACATAAATCAACCATAGACAATGCAAGGAGGTATCATATCCTAACAATATGATACCACATGTCGCCGCCGCAACAAAAAAACCTTTCTTACTAAAGAAATGTATTTTCCTACATGGATTACCCTAAAGCGAAGGCCCTGCCTACCTTGGAACGATATCACATCAATAAGACTGGTCCTCACTAACGGACAGCCAGGACAATGGTCGATATAATTATTAATTTCTTGAAATCAAAACAAACCAACCATTGCATTGGCTTGACATACCAAAACCAAGGGAAAAGGTCTGCCCAGCCTTAAACCTAACCTTAATACATCATATGTAGTTACAATCAAAGCTAACCCTAGCTCATTTAAGCATTAACTAAGTCGAAATTCCAAGATCAAACATGTCGGACCAGCACCAATAATATATTGACTACGAAATTACCCAAAAATAACCCCTCATCTCAAAAGGTGCCCGACAACAAGCTTGGAACTTCATAAACCTGTGGTAACCTCAAGCAGACTGTCTACTAGGGGCTACCACAGTTTATGTAGCGTGGTGTCGACAACATTGCCAGTCAGGGTTAGAGGGATCCTGCAACAAACAGGATATGACCCTGGTCCTTATTGGACCATCAGGGTTTCCTCCCCCCTCACCAACAAATGTTGACGTCACCTCGTTCCTTAAGTGACATCGAAACAACTTACAAACTAACTAAAACGGAAATAAAATGAAACACAGAAGTGTTACTTTTGTGGTCCAGATCATTAACGAAACGTGATGTCAATATCAACATAAGTTAAGGTCAGGGGATTCTCACTCCAAATTAGATAATAGGTCATCCTCCTGCCTTGTCCCATGAAATTAAAGAGACACGACACGATGTCTACTAATTAGTAAAAACACCAAAAAAAAATTTATTTATTACACAATAAAGACAACAAAACTTTTTTAAATAAACACATTTTATAAGTGGACCACAGGACACTTCGTGGGCTTCAGGTGCAGTATTTCCGTACATGAAAAAGAAACACATATTAATACAAATCACACAATTATACATTTCAACTATCTAACAATCACTATTATAAAACATCCTAAAATCTTATCCTATTTCTATCCCTATTATAAAATGAATCTATAAAAGAAAATTTATTTTTACATTTAATTTTATATGTTACAAATTTCAATCGTTTCTTATTTCGTAAAGAACTAATATTACATAACGAACTTATATTGGATTTCAAAATCCTATTCATATTCGACTTTTCAAACTTTTTCGCGCCTTTCTTCATTTTACTGTCATTCCTATTTTTATTCATAAAAAAACATTTTAATCTAGGAATGACATGCGAACTTTTTTCTGTTTGACATCCGTCATTCGAGACATCTATCACTTGTGACTGTTGTGACTCATTGTCATCAATGTCAATCGATGTCAACATAAAATTCATGTCAACATTAAATTCAAAATTAATTTTTTTGTAAATTATACAAAATTTTTCAAAATTCAAAATTATGCTATTCCTGCTAAGAAAATCACAACCCAACACTATGTTTGGTACAATGTCCCTTACAACAACGAATCGCTGTGTAAACAACAAGTTATCTATCAAGAAACATACATTAGTTTTCCCTACTATTGAAAGTTTTCCACCACTCACATTTCGTAGTTCAGCGTTCACCATGTCCATACTGAGACCTAGACTGTCTACTACCGTCTGTGATATTACCGACACACTCGCACCGGTGTCCACCAAGGCGTCTATTTTCTGACCACGACACTCAATAGATAAAAACGGCGTACGCTTACTTGTGTTGTGATTGTCCTGCACCAACGTCAGCTGCATACAATCCTCTTCTCTACTTACAACAATATTATTATTAGATTGTGGGGACGTCTCAGTCGTCCTCCAAGATGATGTCGTGATGGGCATCATCGGGGCTTGAGCTCTAAAATCATTCAATTCACTTGCATCATACAAATCATGGGGTTTCTCGTTTGGCGTGCGAGAGGCACATTGATTGGGAGTTGGCACATTCTCTAACTCCGGCACAAAATAAACACATTGATTAGATTCATCACCACTGCTAGAATCACACATATTAGGGGCACATTCCTCGAAGCACTCAAGTGGGTTCGATACAAAACCAAACTCCCTGATAAACTCCTTCTTCATTTCGTCGTAGTCTTTCACCATATCGACGATCTTATCGTAGAAATATCGGGCTGCGCCCGTGCAGAAAGCTCCGACGACGATTTTCTTGGCCTCGCCTTCGTAGCCTTGCAGAGCCGTCATCGCTTCGTAGCTCCGAAAAAAAACTTCGACATCTCCGTGGATGCCGTCGAACAATAAGACCTCCATCTTCACCAAAGGGTCTGAAACATGGAAACTACAGTATAGATCTGCGAAGATTTGCGCCTCCACCATAAGAAGCCCTACACTGGGATTCTATTAAATAATAAATGTAATTTCGATATAAATCTTTACTGCGGCACCATGGCCGATATATTCTATATCTACTACAACACGCGACCGCGGAATCGTCTGGACTAAAACAAACTACTCGCGTAGGTAATGACAATCCAT
This sequence comes from Crambus lathoniellus, assembly GCA_949710035.1. Taxonomy (NCBI): domain Eukaryota; kingdom Metazoa; phylum Arthropoda; class Insecta; order Lepidoptera; family Crambidae; genus Crambus; species Crambus lathoniellus. Next base: position 13,127,205 of record OX453302.1, on the reverse strand, counting down.
TCGATATTTTGAATACTGATTTAAACATAAATCAACCATAGACAATGCAAGGAGGTATCATATCCTTACAATATGATACCACAGTACCTACTTAGTGAACACTTTTTACAAGCTTTTATTTAACTTGCAGTGTATGTATGCATGTATGCATGTATGTCCGTTCGCAAATCTTGCGAGCTAAATTTGACCCACTTTCCAATGTCCGATTGAGCTGAAATTTGGAATTCACCTTTAGTTCCGATGACAATGCAATTAAATATTTAAACAGTACAGTTACCAATTCAGAATTCTTGCAAATTTTCAAGTACTATATTCTTGTTTTGTTGTGATGGTTACTTGACACGTGCTTGACCAAAGCCATCTTCTATCTCACTCGTTGCACTTGTAACAAGCCATGCTCCTTGGAAAAGCGGCAACGTTGCAGTCGATTACGTCAACGTGTTCTGTTCCGGTGGCCAAAACTGGAACTAACGTGTTTTGTTCATAATGTCATTTTACTGTCAAGTTGCACTGTCCAACCAGCGCTGCTGTCACCGGAACAGAAAAGATTGTTGATCTATACACTTTACTCTTTGTTCTTATTTATTTCTATATAAATAAACAATCGTGTAGTGTTGCCAGGTTAGGCGATAACTCTCAAATTATGTGGAAGTAAAAATCAACGAACACTCGAAAAACAGTATAGAGGTAAATGCTTGGAACACAATTTTTGACTTTGTAACTTTGTTTGGGCTAATAAGGAGGTAAACATAGCAAAAGTCCCCGCCCGTAGCCCTTAATCCGGGGGAGGGGGGGAGGGGGGGGGGGCGGTTTGAAGGTCTCATTTTTTTTTCAACCCGATTTTAGGACAAACTAGTTTTTCCTAGGCCAAACTGGTTCATCGCGTTGACATTTCAGAGAGCGACTTTGCCTCGGAAGACCTGTAGATGTAGAACATGACACAAAAAAAAATAACCACCATTTTAACCAATCACGTGTTCTACATGACTTCCGAGGCAAACTCGCTCTATGAAATGTCAACGCGATGAACTAGTTTGGCCTAGGAAATATAAATATATATACAGTATTATACAAAACTTTTAGCCCAAACAAAGTTCCAAAGTCAAAAATTGTGATCCAAACATTTCCGTCTATATCTCTTCGTTGACTAGGCTAAACTTGGTATAATATAATAAAAAAAAATAACTTTCGCCGTAATTCAATTCACGTCTTAGATTTCTGCGCGAACTGTTCATTTAAATAAAACACTTTCTCGGATTTTGCACGCATTTATTTAACAACTTGGTTAAATTTGCTTGTTACAAAATAAAAAGAAAAATCTATTATTTTTGCACATTTTGGATAATTTTTTTATCTAGATGTGGCAAGTCGGAATACTCTTTGGTCATGTCAAGAAACGTTGCGTTTGGGTATTTTAATACAATATCTATTGTATAATTAGTGCATATAAATACGTGATCATTGTTGGAAATTACTTATGAAACCTTGGATCTCGAAAGATTTGGATTCCCGAAGGAGGAACACTGCGTCAGCGATGGATTCGTGCGATACCTCGAGCCGACTGGGAGCTTACAACATCAGTAGGAGTGTTTAATAAACATTTTCGTGACTGTGATATAGTTAAAATAAAACAACCCTTAGTTATGTACGCGTATTATTTGATTTTAAGGCGCTATAATCAGGAATTCATCTCATCTCATGCATACAAGAAATTAGGATTAGTGGTGCGACATTGACATTTATGACGTTGCCAATCCGAGCAGCATGGCCTGTAGGAGCGCAAGCAGCCGAGAAATGATAGCGGGCCATGGCTTGACACATTGTCAATGTATACCATAAAGTTATAATCAGCGAGCATTCAGTGAGCGCAATCTTCAGAGCGCGTGTCAGATAACTCTGCAACTGGGGCGTTTATGGCGCTAGTTACAGTACATTATTTTGTTCTAAGCTTATGGAAAATATTAGTATTCGATTTTGACCCCGCGCAGACTTATCTAGCGCACACTCCAAATTCAACTAGTAATCGAACACACGTCCCAACCCGACAGCCGATTTGAATTGGTAATTTGATAAAGAACATGAGTCCATGTCACATAATTGCTCAGGAGAGTCAGGAGACAAAAAAACTGTCTGTTAAAAAAACATACCAAGCAGTAAAAATGTTTGATGCAGTTTTGAAAAGTATGCAATAATATACTATTTACATAAATTTGAGATTATCAATAGTAGATTTTATAACGAGGGACTAAACAAAGCAATTATATACCAGAGGTGGTATGGAATAGAATAGAATAGAATATTTATTAATTGCATTTCATGTGGTACATTTGAGATCTTAAACTAAGTTTTGGCGTCCGAGCGTGCGAGGGAGTCAATGAAACCGAGGGTATATTAAGTTGGCGTTTAGTCTCGAGGTGCAAACTGAACTTTTCACTTCGAGTGCGAGAAAACTAGTCAATTTAGTACAAAAACATTTAACAAATTCTGAAATTTTCGCGGTCAGTAGTTAGTAGTAGTAGTAGTAAAAATATTCGCCCTTTTGTAGGACAGGCCCATACTGCCAATTCTTGAGTATTATTAATTTATTATAGTTTCTTAAGTTTTCATAGGAATGTAGGTGTGTTACATTCCAATGCTCCTTGGAATATTTGGCGTCAAGTGTGTCAAGCAAGCCAGCCTTTTCGATAATTCTTGCTGAGGTAGTCACCACTATAATAAAACACTCGGCATCACTTTACCGAGATAGCGCCTGTTTTAATCATTCCACATATCTTCCAGTTGCGTAGACACTTGGGGCACAAAACCACACCTATCTTTAGTCACAAAGTCCACTATAAAACAAATTGCGGTAAATTAAAATATCCACTCAACCTAACCCGCCAAAATGGCGCCAAAAAGTCTCAGTCAGTTTTTTCCGCTAAACCAGTCACAAAACTTTTGCACAAAGCACCTTCCTTGCGGAAAAACCATGAAACAAAAAACGTCTTAACATTTTCGCAATGAAAATGGTCCACATTTCACAATTAATAGTATTTTCACTGGCTGTTTGAGTTTATCTAATGTCACATGAAGGAAATTAAAAAAGTAGTTACATTTTACTCCCTAGGGACTAAAGTGGTTATTTAGTCCCGCTTCGTAGGGCTATATTTGCGTACTTTTAGAGCATGAGAAGTGAAAATTATTATTATTTCTATTAAGACATTAATTTAAAGCCCCTGGACTTAGGCTTCTTCCCAATTACTTACTTAAAAAAAAATACATTTAATTAAAAATGAAGTTTCCCTGTCAGTTACAGGCCACTCGAAATGGTTTTGAAGAATTTTTCGTCATTCTTTTGTGACAGGTACCGTTCAATTTTTTTCAAATCCAAGACCTTTTTTTGTTAATAGGTCTTTTTCTTTACAAGCCCGTTGCATTAGCAAATCCAGGTGATTTCTGTAAGTACCTATTTGATAAGAAAAAGTGATGTGATACAAGGCCTTGTCCAGTGATGTGATACAAAGCCTTGGCCAAGGCCAGATTTGGTGTAGCTTTTTTGATTTGATTTGATTTTGATTTGGTACGAACGTGTGTAGCACGGATTATATTTGCTTTACAGCAAAGTTCATCCGCACCAAATCGGCGGTTAGGTCTGGTCTGGACGTGTGTAGCGGCTACAAGAACTATAGTGCAACAAGCTTTTCTGTTCCGGTGATAATCTTTGGAACTAAAACAGTTTTCATACGACATCGACAGTCCATTTTGACAGCTAATTTCGTATTGCAAGTGGCTCCTCTGTCACGGCTGTTACCGGAACAGACAGGAGTGTGGGACTATAACGAACGAACTATAAAAAGAAGCAAAAAACGCGAAGTTGCTATATTCAGACCATGAAGTTCGACTTAATACCAGTATTAAGTCGAGCTTCATGATTCAGACCCTACAGTGCCACAAGCTTTTCTGTTCCGGTGACAGTCGTGACAGAGGAGCCACTTGCAATGCGAAATTAGCTGTCAAAATTGACTGTCGTATGAAAACTGTTTTAGTTCCTAAGATAGTCACCGAAACAGAAAAGATTGGCACACTATACTAGATGTCACTTTGAACATAAATAGTTTACTAAAACTTATTTTAATTTTTAGTTTTTTGCATTGTGAATGCAAAAAACTAAAAATTAAAATAAGTTGCAATAGTAATTTCATCTTTAGCGATTGCCAAATACCTGGAAAGGTATTTCTTTCGCGTGTGAGGGTAGTAATATCTCCACATTGATGAAATTAACGCTGACTATACAGCGTGTAAGAAGTATTGGATAAATTCGACGCTTCTCGTAACGACTCCGTAGCTCAGTGGTTAGAGCAGTCGCCCGGAAAGCGAAAGGTCGTGGGTTCGAGTCCCATCGGAGCTAGTTATGAGACGGGTCGATTTTTTCTAAATACTTCATTTTCCATTTTTCTGTAGTTTACTAAAGTCAACGACAGATGGCTCCAAGTTAGGTAATACAACCAAACCAAGTCTACCTACAGAAAAGAAAAATCCTTTTTTTCTTTATGTATTATGTTTATCAACTTTGATAGAAACTTAAATGTGTCTTGTTCTTTAATATTTATTTTTTAAATACTTACTAAACTGAAAATCAGCGTTTGCTTGCGTTGTAAGACAAGTAATATGACGCTGAACTGCGACCATTGAGTACTGCTGCGGCACGGCACACACACATTTTTATTTGGAACTTTTTGTCTTATTGGGTCTAATTTTGTTTTTTCTATTCTTGTTCGTAATACAGTGCTACCTTCTCTTATACCTATGTGAATATGCCTTGTATTTAATGAATATGTGTGTGTCATTAGTAAGAATCTACAATCTCTATTTGGTGGTAAAATATATTTGTGCTTGCAGACTTGATGCAGTTGAAGAGCTAAACTGTAATAAATTAACTAGCAATCGACTATGCAATAATGATGCATTAAATGAAATGAAGCGACTTAGAAACACGTCCAATAATAACTAAAAATACAAAAATAAATTATATTTAAAAAAACCTTTTATTTAAAATCAAGCTTTTATTCGAATGTCCTAAAAAGAATAAAATAAACTTTGTATCAAGTCAAATCCCACAAATTTATTACATTAAACAAATTATATGTTTTAAAAGCTTGTCGCGAGATTTTATTGTTACTGGGCTTGCACTAAACACTGCTTTAACTTATATTTGACATACGAAATTAAAGCGACAAGCTTTTAAAACATATAATTTGTTTAATGTAATAAATTTGTGGGATTTGACTTGATACAAAGTTTATTTTATTCTTTTTAGGACATTCGAATAAAAGCTTGATTTTAAATAAAAGGTTTTTTTAAATATATTTTTTTTCATTAGACAACTACATACACAGGTCTCCTCAAAGTAGTAAAACCTGGACTGAAATCCAAATAAACCATTTTGTGTTTGTTCTTCCTATTGTTGGCTCTGAAAACGTAAATCAAATTGATCAATCCAATTTGATGTAGTTATCGGTGATCTATACAATTGCAAAGCATAAAGTTCATCCACTTAGCTTAAGCCGTATCGCTTAACTGTCGCGACCTGTCTTTGGCTATGCTCAGGAGAGACGCCGGATATTTAATTTCTCTCTTTCTTGTTTTTATTTTGCTGTTTAAATTGGAAATCGGATTGTCCACTGGGAATTCCTGAATTGCTCGCAACTAAAATGTTGGATGTGTAAATCATATATTTTTTCGTAACTGATTTTATTTATAGTTTTGTTTATATTTACCATATTATTTTAATGTATCTATATATCTGTAATATAACGATATCAGACCCAGAGGTCCCGGGGTTCGATTCCCAGTAGGGATAGATATTGTATTCGGTTTGGTTGGTGGAAGGGCTTGGGCTAACACCATTTTAATCTAAGCCTGACGCCATAGCAACGATGTTTTCAGCATTGTTATGTTTCCTGCAGTTGGAGATAAGATAGCCATTTCCTCTATGTTAAATACAATATAATTTAAATGCAACTGTTTAATATTCATATTATCGTTTTTTGTAGTAAATTAGTGAAGCTATACACAGTGTTCGGAAAAGATCGACATTTCTGAACGCATCTCTAATGTCACGTCAAATTGACATTAGCTGTCACTTGAGGTTGACAGTTCTTATCTGGATTGAATTCCTTGTACAAAAATGTCGGATTAATTTTCGCTGATTTGGTTAAAAAACGCTCGCCTTGAATGTGCCTGGCATATCGAGTTTTAATTGAATCTTGAATTATCTATTTGATCCCGTTTTGTACGACCAAGATTTTGACGCCATCTACCATCGGGCCGGTCGCGGTGCTTTGAAAGATAACTTTCCACCACGCGCTTGTTGTCGGGACGATAAATCGTAATAAAAAAGGCTCCCCCGTGTGTGTTGGTGTGTATTGTTGAAGCGCCCAGTGTCTTGGGACCGCTGTGTGGTATTTGTTTTGTGAGTAAGGTGACGAATTGGTAAGGTCGGCAGACGAAGAAAGGACACATCAGATGGGGGCGCCCCCTCATACCACTTCTGCCCCGGAGACTTTCGACACCACAGACCCGTATGTAAAATTCACCTTAATTTAAATTAAGTCGCTATGTATCGCAGTTCAATTGTTCAGTTACATCCCGGCTGAAACAAGTTTTGTCCGGAGTCTCTCCTAGTGATACGCTTCCACTGCGCTAGGCCTGTTCCGCGGGTCGAGGCAGGGGTGTACTGAACATTGCTTGGTAGCAGAGCGTAGTTTGAAGGCCTGAGAGGCCCACGCCAAAACTTTGTCTATTAATCAGTGCCGTTTTGATGACCATCTGGTCCGGACTGGATTAATTTGTACTTGTAAATGGTAATTAACTTGCATTTGAAAAGTAAAGGGCATTCCTTTTGTTATTGGTTCCATGTCTTGTAATTAATTGTCATGTATTGAAGTTCCAAAATGTAAACAGATGCCTTTCTTTGTTCATAATAATTATTATTTAGTTTTGTTAGCAAATTTGAGTTGTGAATATTGACAAGTTGTTGCTAAATAATAGCTAATAAAAAGTTGTCCTAAAAAGGCTTGGGTACTTAATAAGTTTGCACTCAATACTTAGTGAAACTTAAATGATTTAAGACATTATTTACACATTGAAACTTATTGAAACTTGTGCTTTGAAATAATTAAAATTAACTTGTTGTATGTTGATATCCAAGTGAATTTCAATAGTCAGTGATTTGTTTGAACTGAATAACTTTTGACTTATAAAGTCAAAGTTAGTTTGTGTCTAAGTTATAACCTCTTGAGAGTTAGAGTTATAATTATATACTTGAGTTTTGTTGTTTTCTGATAACCTCCAAATATTTAAGAGTTTGTGTCATTATAAATACTTTGTTGTTGTAATATTGGAATTTTGTGGTTATTAATAACCTCCAAATATTGGAGATTTTGTGTTATAGTGAATATTTTGAATTTGTTGTTTTTGTTGATAAATTTGTGACGTTACAATGACGGCCTCCTCTGCTAAAGCCAAAATACGTTCTGAGTTACGGTGGTTAGCTTCTGCGGTTGCATTGTTGGATCGACCGGATAGGACGGAGGCCTTGTTGAACAGATACGTAGATCTGCCCATACGTTTGGCTGTTGTTGATGAACAGTATGCCTTATTTTTGGAAAGGACTGTTGAGGCCGATGTGGAAATGCGACAAGAAGTCGGTTTGGATGTGGACCAGTGTTATGATTTTGCGGACAGAATTACCCAGGTGGCTCGACCTTTGCAAGTGGCAAGAGAGAATGATCCGAGCCCGTCCCCGGTCACATCTAAGAGTATGCCCCCTCTATTTGCTAGATTGGCCCCCTTAGATTTAAGGCGTTTTGCTGGTCGTCTACAGGACTGGGAGGGCTTTATTAATATTTTTGATAGTCTCGTACATGCCCGGGACGATTTGACCCAGGGCCAGAAGTTGGCTTACTTGTTATCCGTGTTGGAAGGGGAGGCCCTTGAATCGGTTCAACATTTGGCCCCCTCGGATGAAAACTACCCTATTGCTAGGGATTTGATTGCCCGTCGGTACCAGAACGTACGACGTCTGGCGGACAACCATGTTGCCGCCATTTTGAATTTACCCCGCGTTGCCAGCGTGATGCACTTGAGAGTGGCGTTGTTGAATCCGCTGTTGGTTGCCTACAACGCATTAAAAAACTTAAAACTCCCAGTGGAGCAGTGGTCGTTTTTGTTACTGCACATTGTCCTGGAAAAGTTGCCGGACTCTGTTAAGGTCCGTTTTGAGCAGCAGTATGGTGGGGATAGTGCGACTTATCTGCCACCCTTCTCGGACCTCTTGACGTTCCTGGAAGGAGAGAGTAGACTGGCAGATAATTCCTCTCTGGCCGGTCCTATGGGACCCGAACGACCTGTGCCACAGAGTAGGTCCCCCACCGGACCCCCCCGTAGGGGGCGTATGGCCCCTCGCGCGCCCGGCCGCTATGCCGCCGTCCAGGAGACCGCCCGCTGCTTGTACTGTCGGGAACCGGGTCACAGCACGACCCGTTGTGATAAGTTCCTCGACCAGCGCGTCCAAGGCCGTCGAGCGATCGCGCGACAACGGACATGGTGCTACTCGTGCTTGGGCCTGCACATGCAGCGCGAATGTACCCAAGCGCACCCATGCCGCTTTTGTAGGGGCAACCACCATCCCCTCCTCTGCATGAACAGCCCAGAGGGCGGCGGAGCGCCGCAGCGCGTCGCTGCAGGATCACCTCGTATGGGTGGGGGTCTCGGACCCCCCGCGGTGTTTGCATCCCGCAGCAGTTCTAGTGGCCACCAGAGTGGCCCCAGACGCTCTCCGCCACGTTTGGAGCCTCAAACGGGCGGGGGTCCCAGGGACCCCCCCATGGGAAATCGGTCCCCAACTAGGGGGTTCGATTTTGCGAGCGTTGCTGGAGGTCGTAGAAGCCCCCCGCAACGTGTTGAGCCTCGCACAGCCGGGGGTCCCCGGGACCCCCCTTCTGAAAATCGGTCACCGTGCCCCCGCGACTATGGGGCGACGTACACGGTGGGTGCTAGGCACCGATTCTCGCCGCCTCTCGCCGAATACCCGCGTTTGGAGCGGCGCCCGCCCCGTCTTCAAGGGGCCGGGAGATATAACCCGCCTGATACCGGGCGAATTGGACGTAGGCAGTATGTGGGAGAATGGGACCCACTGGATCGCTATGAGCGACCCCCTTACCATGGGGGGACGTCTGGGGACCCCACATACTAGCAATCAACGTGTTTACGGTCGATTGTAGCCACCCCTCCAGAGACCGTTTTGTTGCCCACGGCCTCTGTGCTTGTCAGGGGATTGAATGGCGACCTTGTGGAAGTTCGCGCCTTGTTGGATTCCGGTGCTCAGGGGTGTGTTGTGTCGTCTTGGTTAGTTAGGCGGTTGGGCCTCAAGGTGCACCCCCACACGGAAGGCGTGAGAGGTGTTGGCGATGTGAAAGTCCCCGGGTTGTTAGGGCATGTTGACTTCACATTTACATCACGTAATAAGTCCACGCCAGGCATTAAGACCTCGGCGATTGTGTTGGACACAGTTGTTGGCTGTCAACCTTCAGTTGACTTGGGACCGAGTATGTTGTCTTTGGTGTCTGATTCCCCACTCGCCGATCCAAATTTCTTCCGCCCAGGCCCGATTGATGCTCTCCTTGGAGCCGATGTCCTGGGGCGAGTTTTGTTGACGGGGAAGCGAGTTTTGCAGCCAGATGGCTTGGTAGCTCTGCAGACGACACTCGGTACAGTTGTGATGGGCCCTGCTCGCCGCGTTTTGGATTCCCTTGATGAGGATCGCGGTCTTGTTTTTAATGTGTCTCTCTCCGAAGTGGTGCAGAAGTTTTGGGAGGTTGAGGAACCTCCACCAGCCCCGCGGGTCGACCCAGTAGCGGATGAATGCGAGTTGTATTACCAGAATAACACTGGTCGCCTCCGCTCTGGTCGTTTGATCACCCGTCTCCCCTTTCGTGACGGCCGACCTCCTCTGGGCGAATCCCGACCGCTAGCGGAACGTAGGCTAGTGGCGATGGAGCGTCGCATGAGCAAGGATCCGGTCTTCCGCCAGAAGTATGTTGAATTCATGCGGGAGTATGAGGAGTTAGGGCACATGTCCGTGAGCGATTTGGATTGGCGCTCCGTTGAGCACTTCTTTTTGCCGCACCACGCCGTTTTGAAATCCGGAAAGATTCGGGTGGTCTTTGACGGTTCGGCTCCCACCTCTACTGGAGCGTCCTTGAACCAGTGTCTGCATGTAGGTCCCAAGCTGCACACGGAGATCTCAGACATTTTGACCAACTTCCGGCGGCACCAAATTGTATTTATGACTGACATCCGGATGATGTTCAGACAAACGGTCATCCATCCAGAGGATAGGAGGTACCAATTGATTTTGTGGAGAGAGAGTCCTAGGGACCCCTTGTTGATTTATGAATTGAATACGAATACGTACGGTTTGGCTTCGAGCCCGTTTGTTGCGATTCGTTCTTTGTTGGAGTTGGCCGAGAAGGAGCGCTTGAGATACCCTCGCGCCTCCGCCATTTTGGCCAGTGACGTCTATGTGGATGACATTTGCACGGGCGCCTCATCTGTCTCAGCGGCGATTGTCCTGAGAGACGAACTCACCGCCCTTTTGAAGTCGGGAGGTTACGAGTTGAGGAAATGGATATCCAACTCGCCTGATGTACTGGTAGGTTTGCCCGAAGAGCACCAGCAGGACCCCCACCTATTCGAAAATGTTGATAATCCCCATGTGGTGACCGTCCTTGGCGTACAGTACAAACCGGTCTCTGACACGTTCACTTATTGTGTGGATTTACGACCACCGAAAGTCTGGACCAAGCGTTTAGTATTGTCTACTGTCGCACGTACCTTTGACCCCAATGGGTGGATTTGCCCCGTGCTGTTTATGGCCAAGTGTTTCTTGCAACGGTTATGGGCTTCGGGTGTGTCGTGGGATGAACCCCTCTCGGACGAGTTACTCCGAGATTGGTCGAGCTTCGTTTCATCCCTCCCCGAGATTAATGAAGTGCATTTGCCGAGGCTATTCCTCCCTTCTGAAAATTGTAAAGTTACTCTTCACGGCTTTTCCGATGCCTCCGAACGTGGATTTGCTGCGGCCGTGTACCTCCGCACCGTTACTGTTGACGGAGTTGTTGCTGTGCATCTGGTGATAGCGAAAAGCAAAGTCGCTCCCCTTCGGACTCGTCATACGATCCCGAGGTTGGAATTGTGTGGAGCTGCCCTCCTAATGCGTTTGTTGAACCACGTATGGCTCACATTAGGTCGATCTATTAAGATACACGAGGTTTATGCTTGGACGGACAGTCAGGTCGTCCTTAGTTGGTTGAAGGCTCCGGCGCACACCTTGGACGTGTTTGTGGCCAATCGAGTGTCGCAGATTTGTAATTCCGACATCGAGTTGATTTGGAGACACGTGCCGGGAACCATGAATCCCGCGGATTGTGCGTCTCGGGGTTGTGTAGCCCCAACCCTAATTAACCACCCCCTCTGGTGGGGCCCACAGTGGTTGATGCGGCCTGAGTCGGAGTGGCCGCCCTCTCCAGCGTTGTCGAACGTAGCCGTTCCTGATATGCGGGCTTGCGTCCTGGAGACTAACCCCGCCGGGGAAAAGGATTTGTTGTTGGATCGGTACAGCTCCTTACAGAAGCTGCTTGGTGTTACCGCTTGGATCAGACGTTTTGTGTACAATTGCAGAAACCCACGCGCGAGGCGTGATTCGTCGGTTCTCACTCCGGACGAGCGTAGGGACGCGCTCTTGTTTTGGGTCCGGAGAGTACAAGCTGATAGTTTTGAGTCCGAGATTGAAATTTTGCGTTTAGGCCGTCGCAAGTTGAAGGGCGCGGTATCGCGATTGAATCCCTTCCTGGACGAGAGTGGGCTTTTGCGAGTCGGCGGAAGACTTCGAAATGCGAACCTGCCGTATGGAGCTCGTCACCCCCTTTTGTTACCTAAAGCCGGACATTTGACTCAACTGATAATAACAGATCGCCATGTGAATGCACAACATGCTGGCTGTAATGCTTTGTTGGCCATTTTGCAGCTTGATTTTTTGATTTTGTCTGCTCGTCGAGCCATTCGCACTGTGGTTTTCCGTTGCCTGCCTTGTTATCGATTGAAGGCCGCGACCATGCAGCCCCAGATGGGTGATTTGCCTGCTGATCGCGTCACGGAATGTAGAGCTTTTGCCGGAGTCGCCACCGACTTCGCCGGTCCCTTTACTGTAAAGGCTTCGAGACTGCGTAATGCTAAAACCTATAAGGCGTACTTGTGCGTGTTTGTGTGTTTGTCCACCAAGGCTGTCCATTTGGAAATTGTCTCGGAATTGTCTACCGAAGCCTTTGTCGCCGCCTTGAGCAGATTTGTTTCCCGTAGAGGACTGCCGACATTGATACGTTCCGATTGTGGTACTAATTATAAGGGAACGTGTAATTATCTTAAGGAAGTAGTTAAGTTTTTTGTTGATAATAAAATAGACATTGGAACCACCCTCTCCCGGCGTGGGATAATCTGGAAGTTTAGCCCTCCAGCTTGTCCGACGTGGGGAGGAATTTTTGAAGCTTGTGTAAAGGCTGCCAAGACACACTTGCGTCGCGTGATTGGAGAAACTATTCTCACGTTTGAGGAACTTGATACGGTATTTTGTAAAATTGAGGCCGTCCTCAACTCGCGACCCTTGTGCCCGTTGTCTTCGGACCCGAATGACCTGGAAGCGTTGACCCCAGGTCATTTCTTGATCGGACAGCCCCTTTTGGCTTTGCCTGAATATCCGATTCAGGATGTAGGATCCCATCGTTTGTCGCGATACCAACTTTTGAAACAGATGTCCCAAAACTTCTGGGCACGTTGGTCGATGGAGTATTTGCATATCCTACAACAGCGCGTGAAGTGGACAGATAAAACCACCCCACCCCAGACTGGCGACCTCGTGTTGATTAAGGATGCTAACCTGCCGCCCCTATGTTGGCGAAGGGGGCGCATTGTTAAACTCTACCCCGGAACTGACGGAGTTCCTCGTTTTGCTGAGGTTTTGGTTCGAGATTCGGTTTTGAAGAGAGCAGTTAGTGGGCTCTCCCGATTACCCGTAGATTGACGTACCGTTCTTAACGGTCCGGGGCGGGGGGATGTTCGGAAAAGATCGACATTTCTGAACGCATCTCTAATGTCACGTCAAATTGACATTAGCTGTCACTTGAGGTTGACAGTTCTTATCTGGATTGAATTCCTTGTACAAAAATGTCGGATTAATTTTCGCTGATTTGGTTAAAAAACGCTCGCCTTGAATGTGCCTGGCATATCGAGTTTTAATTGAATCTTGAATTATCTATTTGATCCCGTTTTGTACGACCAAGATTTTGACGCCATCTACCATCGGGCCGGTCGCGGTGCTTTGAAAGATAACTTTCCACCACGCGCTTGTTGTCGGGACGATAAATCGTAATAAAAAAGGCTCCCCCGTGTGTGTTGGTGTGTATTGTTGAAGCGCCCAGTGTCTTGGGACCGCTGTGTGGTATTTGTTTTGTGAGTAAGGTGACGAATTGGTAAGGTCGGCAGACGAAGAAAGGACACATCAGATGGGGGCGCCCCCTCATACCACTTCTGCCCCGCAGACTTTCGACACCACAGACCCGTATGTAAAATTCACCTTAATTTAAATTAAGTCGCTGTGTATCGCAGTTCATATTGTTCAGTTACATCCCGGCTGAAATCAAGTTTTGTCCGGAGTCTATACTAGTGATACGCTTCCACTGCGCTATGCCGGTTCCGCGGGTCTAGGCAGGGGTGTAATGAACACACAGAGTAACATTGAAGTCGTTAACATCCTTTTAAAATACTAACATACTTATGTTAAAGAGTCTTTTCCCCAGATATGAGGAAAATCCAAAATGTATATTTTTTTATTTAAATCCTTGAAAAATAGTGTAAAATACTCAGTAATTGATCACTTTAGCAAACAAAAATTTAAATAACAAAAAATAACAATTTGATAAAATAAAAACATTGGTTAATAATAGTTAATATTCAACATACAATCCTTTAAACTAGGCCTAACTTCATTGGCCTTCCGACAAAACGCGGGCTCTACTATAACGTGAATTTATTCAAGTTCGCGCTCGGAATTCACCAAAACAAACAATGTCACCCAATGCTTCATGCCCACTTTGCAAGCGTCCAGCTGCGCTCACTCCAAAACACTCCTGTTTAAGGCCCGTGGTATCGCCAACGACCTTGGGCATAGAAAAGTGGTCCAATTTTCCCGCCCGCTGCCCGCACAAAAACAGCTTAAACAAATAGCTTCGTCAAAACTATGTATTATTTTAAAACGAAAAATGCTCAGTTTTAAGTTAAACAAGTTAGCAATCTTTTCCTGAAAGAAACGTGAAAATATCACTTGTAGTTTAGAAGCAGTAGCGTATTTCAAGTTGAAAACAGCTTCATTTCAATGTTTTTTTTAATAGTATCTTAAAGACTATGTTTTTTTTAAATGCTCAGATTGAAGTTTATTTATCTATATTTAATATATATTAATTCTGGATTCATCAGTAGGCTAATTTATGAGTTTTAGGGCCTCAAAAATGATCGTTTCACGACTACATGTGATAGTAAAAAACCACTAGCCCTGTAAGTAGCTTTCTAATATTAACTAAAAATGGTTTATTACTACCACATTTTTCCTATAGGTACTTACAGAATTACATTGTGAATTTAAATTTTTAACTCTGTAGGTATATTTTCAAAAGCAATATGGTTAAAGTAGCTCTCATTACAACATTTCCTGAAATCGCTATCAGCACAAGCATCAGAATTTGCGACGGATCGGAATCCAATTATTCGGTTCGTGTCTGATCGAACACTTTGATGGCCAATAAAATAACACTGCAAATGTACAATTGTACAATCGCAGAATTTTACGATCGACTACTGTAAGGCGAGTTTTGCTTGTGCTCTATTCCGGCCATGCAAACGTTCTGAGCATGCAAGTAGATCTTGTGCAAGCGATTATAGGTGGAAAGTGATTGACCGTTGTACGAGGAAACGTCTATTCGCATGCAGTTTGGCTGATTTCGGTGCTTTTCGTACGTGGAACTTTTAAAATATCAAACGACTGATGAAGACCGCTTAGAAAATGTCGGACGTTTTAAAGGGCGACTTTTTTTGGAGTTTCCGCTTTTTATAATATTTAAATAAAAAATCTATGTAGTCTTGAAAACATTTTTATAAAGGTAATTAAACCGTGGGATTTCTGAATTTCAATCATTGAAAAGTTAATTAATGGTAACTATTTGGGTAACATCATATAGGTATTATAAAAATAAGTTTATTTTAAGAACAATATTTTCATGACAGCTTACTGAAAGTAATCTTAAATTTTTTGTGTTAAGTATCGGAACTTAAAGTTTATTCTAAATTTCATCTCAATCAGTGTCTGGGAAGTGGGTCGATTTTAGCTTGCAAGATTTAATCCACACTAAAATTAAGGCACGTCAAAGCTTGTAAGGAAACAGATTATGTAATTTTCAATAAAACTTGAAGTTATGAAAAAATGTATCGTTGTGGTGGATCCACACTGCCTAGCGCATCTAACTACATCACACACATTACATACCATGACTATATGCTACCGTAAATGCGTGATATCCGTCATAGTTTACTATTCCTAATTTAGTCAGTCTATTTTAGGAATAGTATACATTTCCTGAGAAAACTATAAGTACTATTCCTAAAAAGTATTCGGAAATGTATAAAACAAGAGAATAGTACCATTTTAACGCTTTGTTAAATTGTAGTAGTTATTAAAATTTTTACTTTTTTGCATTCACAATGCAATTTTTATATTGAAAAATTTAAAATGAACTATTTAGAAAAAATCGACCCGTCTCACAACCACCTCCGTTGGGACTCAAACCCACGACCTTTCGCTATCCGGGCGACTGCTCTAACCACTTAACGACTCTGCAGCTCAGTAGTTAGAGCAGTCGCCAGGATAACGAAAGGTCGTGGGTTCGAGTCCCATCGGAGCTGGTTGTGAGACGGGTAGTTGTAGTTACTTATATTCAGAGGCAAGCTTGGACGAAAAAAGCAAAATACCTTAAAGTCGTGGGAAATGAGAGATCAATTGTAGAAAATCGGTTCTGGCGCTAGGTTTATGTAATCATCCTCGTCGCTTCGCTCCTACATCATAAAATAAAAATGTTAACATAAAATACATTTCCTAGAGTCATCTCGGAATAGTATGATAAATGATAATCCTAGGATATGTATAATATGTCGTAGATATATTGCCAAAGCCGTGATATTATAATTTCTCGTTAAGTTATGAATAGACAGCACGAGACAGTATGCACACGGCTGCGAGCTCACGAATTTGCCTCGTAAAAGTCCTGTACTCCTCGGAAGTCCTGTAGAACGCGTGATAGGTTAAAAAAAAGATCGCCTTAAATTTCGTGGTTATTTTTTTTATATCAATACAAATTATGGATTGTTTCACAAAAAAAATAACCACGAAATTTAAGGCAATCGCTTCGCTGCGCTTCTGCCTTAAATTTCTAACCTAATATCATATAGAACATATGACTTCCGAGGCTCGCAGCCGTGTGCATACTGTCTCGTACTGTCTATTCATAATTTAACGAGAAATTATAATTTCACTAATGGAATTTATAATATCACGGCTTTGACAATTGACCTACGACATAACGCGTCATTGCGCGTGCAAAGGTCGCTATGTGTCATTTTGTCATTTTCGGGTTTTTATGCAGTTTTAATCGTTATTTCAATACACACATACTGTAAAAACAGCTATGTGATAAATGCAATATTTAAAGAGTTAGTAGAGTTACGGAAAGTAGCTATGTGACATTCATACATCGAAAGTTCCATGTTAACTCGCTAAGTGTACATAGCTTGCGAAAATTGCGCCCGATATGTGCAGTGAAACTGCACATAACGAGTTTTTTGGTCAAGTTCAGACTCACTGGACAAACTCTTAAATAAATAGCTCTATGTGTCAAATTTGCCTATTATGTTTAATTAAGGTATTATTAATAATGTTATATATTCAAAAGTAATCTGAAACTACGTTATTTTGATATGTGTACTAAAGTAAACATAAATTATTTAGATACTCTGATTATTTTTCGGGAAAATCTGTTTTTTGTGTCTCCTGTAAAGTATGTAAAAAACACATAGCGACTTCTGCACGCGCAACGACGATAATATATATTTCCTAGGAAACCTCATTCATCAACTTTTGCTACAATGCTTACTACATTAAACTGTGATTCTTTCACTTATTTAAATACTTACCACCTACAGCATTTTTACGAAAACCAGCAGTATCTTTATGCGTACGAAAAACCGTTATATCTACAACGAAAACTTTTTCATAGTCACATAATAAATCGTTCCGGTAGGGCGAAGTGCGTACCTACTAACTTTTTGTTATTTAACACCTATGGAATTCCCGAATCATATCCTTAGGTGGGGTGCGAAGTCAGACAACCTCCCCGTTGGTGCACCCTGGGCAACGTCGTCGCATTTCCCGCGGCGGCGGCAGGTAGTCTGTCATACCGTAACCCTGTACGTAGTGCAGGAACGGGGGCCACCGATGTATTAAAACGGGGGCCACGTGGAGTAAACCACTATAAATAATCCTCAAAGGTCCGGCGTCGGGGACGTCGGCGTCGGACCGCCTGAAGGTGGCAGGCAGAGGTGTCTGCCATACCGAATCAATACCTGGGGTATCTCCCGCCTTCCCAGTGTGTATAGGGTTATCCGGGTACTGGGATCTCTGCCCGGGTGGACTGACTTTTCTCCCATTCTCGTGGGTATCAGAATGGCATACAACAAAAATTTGAAAACTGACGTTTCGGAGAAGGAATTGGACACCGCCCAGAGTCCGAAGAAAAACTGTGGCACGTCTAAAAAGAGGAAGAAGGCATCTTCCAGTGAACAGTCGGAAGTGGACGGCAAAGAAGAGACGGTCTCTGACGTCGAGATCTCTACTGAGAGACCCATGACCGTGGAGGACGTGATGGCGTTACTTAAACGCCGCTTAATAAAGATCGGGACCCTAGTTAATGGTCTGGAGGGCAAACCCAAGCTAAGCGAGAAGAAGTTCCTGTTTGACACTCTTCTCAAGGTGGAGAAGACCGCGGAGGTGCTTAAAGACAGCATCGAGGAGCGCGACGGAAAACTAAAGAAGTCGGAGGAGCACAAGGAGAGACTGGCTGCGCAGAACAAAGCCCTGGCTGCGCAGAACAAAGCTCTGGCCGAAGAGCTGGCGGCGCGGAAGGCTGAACCACCCTCACAGAAAACCCCACAGCCGATCGATATAACAACGGTCATTGAGGCAGTGGGGAAGATCTTGGACGAGCGCCTTGGCCCGATTGAAGAAAAGTTGGCGTCAATACCACAATTGACGAGCGGTAGCATTGCACCCATAACGGAGAACGTACCTCCCCTGGTCGCTATTGGAACTACCTGGAAAGACGTCGTGGGGAGAAAGGCCAAAACCTCACACAGCCGTTGTACGTCCGAAGACGAAGGGTCTCCCAACAGGAAGGAGACGCTGTTGCCGTCAGCCGAGGAACGGGGAGTCACCTTTGCCGATGTCTCCAAGGCGAGAGCCAAAATCTCACTTGTGGACATTGGGCTGGCGGATGGACTCAATATGAGGTAGTCGCAAACTGGAGCTAAAGTCCTAAGCTTCCAGGATGACGACGGCAACAAGGCGAATGCTCTCGCTACCAGGCTTCAGCAGGTAGTGGGCGAATTGGTCGAGGAGGTGAGGCCAGAGAAGAAGGCTGACCTAGAGATCTCCGGGCTGGACGATACGGTCCGGGCAGAAGACGTCCTGCAGGCAGCGGTGTCCACCGCTGACTGTCAGCCGCAGTGCATAAAGTCGACCGAAATTAGAAGCCGACCCAGCGGCACTCGGTATATTCGCATCAGGTGCCCGGTCGCTGTGGCAGCAAAGATTTGTGCGCAAGAGCGCCTCCGCGTTGGGTGGATTAGCGCTACCGCTTGCCCCTCTCCCACTGCGCTGCTTTAAGTGCATGGGATTGGGGCATAAAAAGCCGATGTGCCCGTCCGAAGCAGATCGAAGCGGGCCCTGTTTTAGATGTGGGGGTCAGGGCCATATGGCTGCGTTCTGCCAGGGTGAGCCCAAATGCCGGGTGTGTGCCGAGAGTGGCCGCCCGGCCGGGCATATTATGGGTAGCCGAGTGTGCGAGCCCCCGGTTATCAAAGGCAAACGCCCCGAACGCCGGGTGGACTCCATAGACGGGGTCCCGATGGAGGGGTTGGCGGAGGAGCCGCCCAGAGCCCATCAAGAGAGCGGGAATGAGTTACGACGCTCTGCTCGCATCTCTCAGGAGAAGCGTCAGCAAGACGCGAAGTAACCCTATGGATGGAGGAGGGGGTCGGGCGACGAAACGGGGAATTTTGTCGTCCACCTAGGGCCTCCGTGGTGAAAATTCGCGCCAGTTGCCCCCGGCGTGCCTCGCCGGAGGTGGAGGAGAAGAGGCGTCGAAGGGACGCAGGCACGGGGTAGGGTTGCGGTGACTAACACCCTTGGGCCCGCAATCACTCACCCCACGTGCTGAGGAGGCACCCTGGGGGTTTTAGTGGGTTCAAGCCCCACATAACCCCCTCGTCTCCCTGGACGGGGGGTACGCGAAGGCCTTTCCCCAGGACAAAAAAAAAGGTGTTAAGTAGGTAGGCAATGTTTACGAAGCACAGGGTCGTTCCTGCCTGAATAATGTGTAAGAAATAAATTAATACCAATCATTTACTGTTCAAGCAATGAAGATCACATTATAAAAATATATTAGAATCTAAGTAACTTGAAAACTAAGTGTACAAAAGTAGAGCTAGGAAAACTGCTGGAAGCCTCTAGGCTAGCTGGAGGTTATTTAAAAATGAAGATCTATAAGACTGCACTAATTAGTCTGGAGCGTACAAAGCCTCTCAATCATCAACCTTTGCTTCAATGCTTACTACAGAAAACTGTGATTCTATAACTTAATTTTGTTTTTAAATACTTACACCTACAGCGTTTTTACGAAAACCAGCATGTAACAACGCAAGAAATCTTTATGCGTACCAAAAACCGGTCTATCTATACAACGAAAACTTTTTCATAGTTACATAATAAATCGTTTCCCGTCGGAAGATGGAAGGGCGAAGTGCGTACTAACTTTTTGTTATTTGACACCTATGAAATTCCCGAATCATATAGGTGTAAAGTAGGCAAAGTTTACGAGGCACAGGGTTCGTTCCTGCCCGAATGATGTGTAAGAGATAAATTATTTTTACTCCTTTCGCCATGTTTGTTGCTCCAAAAAGCTTGTAACGTTATTATGTGTATACTTACAGTATTGTTTACTTTCTTTGGGGGAAAATATTGTAGTTTGATAACACGCCACTTCGATAGATTGGTATTATATCTCTTATAAAAATATTGGTTGGAACTATGAAAAGTAAGGAAAGTATACTTAAGTTTTATGTAATTGTACATAGATGTCAATTTTTTGCGTCGTTTCGTAATGCTGCTGATGCTGCATGCATGCTGCTCATGCTGTGTCAAAGCAGAGTGTATTGTCAAATTTGAAAACACAGAAGTGTTTATTTTTTTCTTTTCATACCTAGCATAAGTAAAACTTGCAGATAAGTACATAATAGCTTTTTAGTTAAATTGATATATTATTAAAGAAACATTATGTAAAAATATTTAATAATTTTACACTCATTTAAATACTGTTTTTCCGCTGTTTGAATAATTAAAAAATAATGTAAGTACATCGATAAATTAATCAAACGCAAAAGCAACTGGTTGGCGTTACAATTCTCATTTGAAAATGTAAAAATATTCGGATGGTACGAAGTAATTTAAAAAATGCCACTCTAATTTTATCACTGAAACAGCACTGAAAAGATGAAAAGGCCCATGTGACATTTCTATAAAGCCGTGCCAAATGATCAATGCCTTTTGAATAGGCTACGAATTCACACTGAATGGCAGGAAAAAGATGAAAATATTAGAAAAGAGATTATTAAATGATCTTTTAACGAAGTTTTCACGTAATCCATCATTCATTATTTGTGAATTAAAATGTGTGTTTGGAACACGAAACCTTTGATCGGGAACTTTTCACTTAACGATTCCATCCTAACAAACTGGATCTCATTTTATCAATTGTCAAAGTTTAAAAACTTAATCCACTTAAGGACCCTTTAGGGTGAGTTCACAGTGCGCATGACGTGAACCTAGCGCGAAAAACCAAGGACATTCGGCGGACGATCCCCATGCGGGCCACACGCCGCCCGGGCGCGTCATTCAAATATGGAATACGAACGTATTCGGTGACTTGTAAACATCGAGCGTTCGAAATTTTAAAGAATAACAGTTTTTCTTTTCGTTTATCTGTGACTCTTTGCGTGGGTTAAAAACTTTTTAGTGTTGTTTAAAAAAAATGCAAAACTGTGATTACGTTATTTGTTTCTGGACGCTGGTCGCAGTGTGGATTAATTTGCTGATAATGTGACTACCTACAATAAATTGAGTTATTAACAGCAGTGTCAGTTGTAGCCGGAACGGACCATACGTAGACGTATTATGTAATTTGGTCGAAGATTAAGCAACGCGGAAAAATGAAGCTTCTATCATTAATCACATTGTGTGGTAAGTGATATCAAACTATAATAAATTAAGTTTTTTTGTACTTTTTTATGAATGCTCAGTAGGTACTCGTTCGTAACAAATACTTAACTGACAATTATTTTTTGTACATATTTGTGAAGAAATACTAGTGAAAAAATGGCAGCATTAAGATAAAAGGATGATGGGCCTTTTTATATGGCAACTAGACGTACAACCAACAGAAATGTGTAGGCAGTAATGTGTAGTACTCCATTGTAAGATAACGTTTACATGAATTTCATCTTCATTATTCCTTGAGTTGAAGAACAGAAGTCTGAAGTGGTAGAAGTCTAATAGGTGGGTAAAAGCCGAATTCAAAACGTCAAAATACGCTGAATGCTGCTGAACGATAATCGAATCAAAACAAATGAACAACGCACGCTATTTATTAATAGGTACTCGAAATATTTCGTATTTTTTCTTCGATCAACAGAACTAGATGTTTTTGTTGATTGAAGTATTTTTTGTTTACAATTTTTAAACGTAAATATTCAGAGATTTTAAAATAGGAACATATAATAAACCACGCAAGATACGGGCAATTGTATCCATATTTTTGTTCTCCAATAACTTGGGTAGGTAGGTACTTGTTGCCATACAAAAAAATTAAGTGCCTACTTAAATACTAAATTAAGGTATCATATAAAATGTATTATTAATTCTGTTGGTTAAACGTCCAATTTGCCCATCATTCTTTCCAACAAATATATCGAAAATATACGGCAAAGTTATAATATAAATTACATCAGACATCAAATTTAATACAAAATCAACAAAAAAACGACAAATTACGATCCACTTCTTATGATAATTTGAGGCAAATTCATAACGTGCTCAAAGGTATCTCTAATATTATGAAACATAATATTGCTTTCATGATTCAAAGACAATTCCCTCGTAATGATATGAAATGAATTAAACTGATGCCGAATGAAATACTTAAATTAAATCAGTATCAAAACGAAGCTACTTTATTTAATATCAGACAGAACATCAGATAAAACAAAATTAATTTAAATTTTTACTTAATTGGTTCGTATATATTTCATATAATTATTATCTTTTTGCGCTTACTCATTGAGGAAGAAAACATTCTAATTAGGTGTGGGTTTTTGTTAACTAAAGCTTACTGAAACAGTAGACTGTAAATACTTCTGAAAAATTGTACTGAAGTTATTAGAGAAAAATACAAAGAAAACAAGAAAAAACACCAGTAATTTTCTATTTGCGATAATGGTTTGTTATAGAATTTACGGAACTAACTTTCGAGATGTATATGTCGCAGCCAAATGGTTGAATCCGCCATTCAATTTAGCGCCTAGGCCGATAATTTTTTCCGCAAGCTATTTTATTCACAAAAAAAATAACCACGAAATTTAAGACGATCGCTTCGCACAGCAGTATTGTTTTATTTATATGGACACAAAACATTTTTAGAGTTCCGTAGCCGAATGGCAAAAAACCGGAATCCTTATAGATTCGTCATGTCTGTCTGTTTGTCCGTCCGTATGTCACAGCCATTTTATTCCAAAACTATTAAGACTTTGGATTTGAAAGTTGGTAGGAAAATAAATGTATTTTGTAAACTGCTTTTTATTTTTTATTTTAAATTAAGAGGGTCTCCCAATACACAGAACTGAAGCTAAAACAATTTTTTTTCTTCAAACCTATTGATGTGGGGTTACCAATTTATGGGTATTTTCCGAAGTCAATATTTTGAAAGATAACACTTCCAAACTTCTAAAATGAGCCTCTATTAACTTTTAAAATAAAATAGCGATAAAACTAAACCTTTTCGACGACATCCGTTGTTGGGTAGTTGTACGCACCGGTTTTCAAGGCGCCACCGCGCCGCTAGCTCTGAGGACCCGGGTTCACCGGTCGGGTTGAATGTCGAAAATTAGCTTTTTTTTGATATTATCTCGTGTCTCTCTGGGAGTATGTGATAGGTAACGCCCGTCGTTTTTTGCAATTAAGCTACTTATAAGAAAAACAAAACTGGGTGCCTACCATCAACTCTTATTGCGGTTTTGTTTAGGACCTAAACTGATCTGCTTCGCTTATTCGTACCACGACAGCTTAATAACAATGACAGCGATTCAGTGATCATTCAATGATATTTCACAGCCGCTATGCTGTCATGTACTCTTATTTGACTTATAATTCGGCCAAGCTAACATGACACCTGCAGGTTATACCCATCCCTCTCACTCTCCGGGCATGACAGAATCGAGTGAAAGAGACGGGTAGAAGAAAAAGGACACAAATCTTTCGGTCATTAACATTTAGCAATTCATTTGCGATCCAGTTTTTAGAAGGTCATAGTACGAAAGAAAGCAATTCATTTTAGGAACCTATTCTGCATCGCGCTATTTTTCAATCGCTGTCTCAAAGTTGATGGTAGGCACCCTGATCTCTAATACTGCGGCAAATACCTCACATTTAGAAGACTTCGTTACTTCATAATAGCAATATAGCATCTTTGAAACGCGAAACACCTTTTCCACACACGCTTTGCCTGCTCGCAAAAATACGGCCCCAAAATATTAACAGACTTTACGATTCATACTCATTTACTATTCGCAACTGTGTGAAATATTCATACGAACACTCGCAAAAAAGAATCTGGAAGTAAAAGATATATCACAAAAGTAAACTTTCAGCCAGATGGTTACACCGAAATCAAAGAAGTATTCATGGCGTTAAATCAGCTGAATATGGCTGCCGAAGTTAAGCAAAATGGAGACGTTAACACATAAAGAAAGGGATTTATAAAGTCGTACAATCATCGCTCGGATTTAAACGGCTTTACGAGTTACGGACTTCGGTATAGAGATCAGACTAAACGGAGTAAATGAATAATGCATAATACGATATTACATACAACATTACTTTTGTTTAAAACATCTTAAAGGTAAGAACTACCTATTCTGGACATCATGGCTGCAAGTTATTTTAACTAGGTGTGACCTAAAAAGTGATATATTGTGAAACAGTTTTTATATAGGGTAGACCGAGGCAAATCGGATCAATGGGTGAATTGGATCAAAATAAGAAATCCGCAGACTGATTATGTAAGTTATTAGCAATCACTTAGCAATCAAAACTGACAGAAATTGCATTAGCATTGCTGCTTTAGTAAGATAGTTGTCACATTGATTCTTACTAAAGCAGCAATCTTATTTATTTTATTTTATTTATTTACATATTTAGTACACACACATAAGAGTAAAACAGAAAAGAAAGAAGTAGAAAAGTATTGTACAGGGGCACGGCTTATTTCAAATTGAAATTTCTACCAACTGTCATTTGCCGCATAAGCCCTACACATCTTAATCTTTATCTTTATCTTTATCAATATATATATATATATATATATTGATTAAGATGTTAGGGCTTATATATATATATATATATAACTCTTGCGTTACTGTCTGACTGACAGACAACGCACATTCTAAACTATTGGGCGCAAGAAGCTGAAATATGTTCGTACGTTTCTTGGGGAGTGTAAGAGAGCGCCATTTTCTGAAATTCCCCTCTTAAGTACCATAATATAAACATAGTAATGCTATGCCTCTAATTTAAATTTTTACTATTTTATTTTGCAATGTTTATTATTGAAAAATGGAAAATAAAGTAGGTATTTTTAAAAAAAACAACCCGTCTCATGCCCGAGCTTCACCTGCGTCTAATGCCATTAATTAGCGCGCTATTTGATAAAATGCGCAGGTATAGCCGGGTCTTAGCGCACTAATTTCATACAATTAACGCGCATGCCGTTATTAACGCCGTTAGGCGTCACGCATGTGAAGCCCCAGCATCACAAGAGTTCGTGTCCGATCCATCGGAGCTGGTTGTGAGACGGGTCGATTTTTTCAAAATACTTTATTTTCCATTTCTCTAATTTGTTGTTATGTCTTTTACCAGTTTTTTTTGTCCCAGTCAGGGGCGAAATAGCCAGTATTTTAGTAGCAAAAGATTCCGGACGAAGCACTTTTTAAAGCTTCGCTTCGTGCTATTAAAAATATTTTCATTTAGCATTATAAACAGCGTTTTAAACCTCTTCCCGTCTCGTACAAATCATGCTTATTATGCCTATTTGCCCAAACCTAACTCGCCCTTCCCAATAATTTGCCGTCAGATTTATTATTATGCCCACGATAAATGATCCAAAGTTTTTGAGGGAACTTAGTACAAATATTTGGGAGCATTACGCTTTTATTCCAATAGCAATAAGGGTCAATATTGGGGACAATGTGATCGTAGTTTACCTGACCTTTAGTATGAGGGAAACAGAAGGCAAATAGTGAGTTTTTCTGTTCGTCTATCTATGAGCTTAGACAAACACAGGGTAGGAAGTTTCATTGAATTCGCTTGCTTTTACAATGTTTAAATTTCCTCTTACTTGTTTTAATTACTTAGTTTTGTTTTAATTTGATGAAATAATAAGACTGTTTGCTTTCCGTTGTCTTAATTTACAGCTTTTCTGGGTATTTCAAGTGAATTACAGGAACAAACTGTTTATTTTTAGATGTTTTAGCTAAGTTTTATGATTATGGCTGAAATTGGTCTAATTGCATGCTATTATTATTATATAATTATACGTTAAAAAATCAATCACTAAAATAGACTAAGTAATAAAATTTTCAAGTGAGTAGCACTTCAAAACGTTATAGTAAAAGAATATAACGAAGCTAAGTAACTAATAATAATTGTATTAACCCTTAACCACCTAGCATAGGTCTGACAGACTCCGACGAATTTATAATGGTGAATATTGTTGAGCCCGCGCTTCGTATAAACTTGTTCGTCCATGTACCTTTTCCTCGCGCCCCCCAGTGCCGCACAACCGCTTCTTGCAGTCGGATGTTTGCGCGTTTGTATTTGGTAAGTAAAAATCTGTCGCCGGTTGAAAAATTTTCGGAAAATCTGTGAGTTTAAGTCCGTGTATTTCGTTTAACTTTTACTTTTTTGGAGATTTTTTATATTTTTTTTTTGTGTTTTGATTACTAAGTAATAAAAAAAGTACAAAGAAGTACCTACTTATGTGGTTATTATAATGGACCTCATTTTCCTACTATGTCAGGTTATAAGTATAGTGTTAATTACTTAATTGAGATTTTCTTTTAAATGTGGCTTTTCATATGCTTTTCTTATTTTAACAAATAATTTAATATGTTCCTAACAGTTTTTTTTTATAAAAACTTACCTCACACAGTTTTACAAACGAGAATCATTTAGCTCCGAAGTCTCACAGACGTATGCTAGGTGGTAGTGTGACGATAACTGATGCTAGGCGGTTAAGGGTTAATTGTGTGAGCTTCAAAATGATAACTAAAAGATAAAAAATCTTGATACATTACTTATAAAGGGTGTCTCAAAATTACGTATAGGATTTGAATTTCGCGCTATTTCCGAAATATTCAAGATGGCGGGTTAAAATTTGACATGCGTCATCTTGACACATGTAAAATTAATCGTGGAGCATTTCACAATTAAACAGCGCATAAAAGTTATACAAATATTTAACGAAAATTCACGATCAATTACAATCACTCGTCGAAAGGTCGAAAAATCTCGTAATTTCAAGAAGAGGTGATGTCAAATGGCCATCGAGATCTTGCCATCTGATGCAGTGGCATCAGATGGCCACTGCATCAGAAAGCCCATAGAATAGTAGCCCCAAAGAATGAAATCCAGTGGGATTTCATTCTTTGGGGCTACGTAAAAGATAAAGTCTACACCTACACCAACGATCCACAAAACATAGACAATATAGACAAAATATTCGCCGACTTATTGGTGAAATAAGTAGCGAAATGTGTGAAATAAGCAGCGAAATGTGTGAAATAAAGGTGCATTAAATTACAGAACTTATTGGCCATAACAGAGCAAGGGAAAATTAGTAAAGTAAAATTGCTGCATATCTTTTTATTCGTAACTAAATAATAAATTCTAATAGAAAGACAATACCGGCCGACAAAATTCACAAATATGCGATTCATATTTTTTTGTAAACGCTACTATTGCACTACTATATCAGCAAAAGGGTCGGATTGAAGCAAAAGAAATAACGTTATTTTGCTCTCTCCGAAAATAACCGACTTTCATATTTGATAGGGTATTCTGGCTTCAACTGGGCACGGATGTCAATGGAGACTCACAAATAGAGTATCCCTTTTTATATTATATGGAGGACTTTTCATAGCTTTAGGTTTAAGTTTTTTTTATGATCGAAATAAGATTTTATTAAATTGATTCTTTTAGCATAGGCGATATTTTTTTTATAATGTTTAGTTATAATATTGACGGAAAATCGTAATTTAAACTATAATTAGTATTATTGTTATATTATGATACTTTTTTTTCATAGTAATATTATAAACATGAAAGTGTTTGTTTGTGTGTTTGTCCGTCTCACGTCACAACGGGGCAACGAAACGACGTGATTTTTAATAAAGGGATAGTTTGGGAGCTGGAGAGTGACATAGGCTACTCCTCATTCAAATATCACATTCCCGCGGGATAACGTCGTGTAGCCCACGCGGGTGAAGCCGCGGGCGAAAAGCAAGTATAAAAATAATTTCGTTGCCAATAAGCTATTAAGAATACCACTGGGATCATATACCTAGCTTTTGTCTCTTGTAGTTTATCGCTTGTAACGGTGTAGTACCAAAACAAAGCAAATATTCATGCTAAAAGGTCACAGCAGACATATCAACTCGTAAACGAATCGTAAACATCGTATCAACTCGAGCGGTTCAGGATTCTTTGTATGAAACCCCCTACTGCAACGCACACTAATCGGAATCGTAACGTAATCGCCTCGCCTCGGGACCAGCTCACGAACCGCTTTGCGGGTCGCTCAACTTGCTATCCACGCGCTCACGTACCCGAGCTTACGGCTCTACGCACAGTGAAAATGAACTAACCACATTTAAAAATCTGATTAAAAATCAGAAAAATCTGACTGAAATTCCGAGATTTGATCCCATGTCCACCTTTTTTGTGATATGGAACCACTGTGCAGCGAGGCGTAAGCGCGGCGTGTCGCCTAGCCGTAGCCAAGCCAACGACGTACCGAGTTAGTACTAACTATTATACTATATTCTGTGGTATCGACGTTGATCCGGTTTAGTTACGTGCTTGCTTCGAGCAACGCGGGCCTTCCGTCTGTGTTGCTCGAAGCGTGCTTGCGTTAGGTTGACACCTGGTTGACGGCGCGAGGAGAAAGGCGATAGGGCGTTTGTGCACTACTACTGAATTTTACCGATCCGGAAAAAAACGGATGCTTGTATTTAATTAATTACTATTATAAATGATTAATTATTAAAATACAAGCATCCGTTTTTTTCCGGATCGGTAAAATTCAGTGGTAGTGCACAAACGCCCATACGGTGTCGATCCCTTTCCGAGTTGATATATCTGCTGTGACCTATATTATATAAACTACTAGTGGTTCCCCGTGGTTTTACCCGCGTGATTGTTATTCCAGTGGAAATAGCGGGATAAAATATAGCCTGTATTACTCGGGAATGGACATGGGAAAAATAAAAAAAAAAGTTCATTTTTATCCTATACCAATATAGAAGCCGTTATTCACTTCGATACGATTATTATTTACAAAGTTATTGTAAAAATGAATTTGCTAAAAGACTTTGTTCGCTGGCAATCGGCTTATTACCGTGTGACGTCATTCAGCCTGACCACCACTATACCGCACCGGGCGTTCATACTTCCCTACTCGCACAGCTGCACTGGTTCAGAGCA
Organism: Crambus lathoniellus; assembly: GCA_949710035.1. Taxonomy (NCBI): domain Eukaryota; kingdom Metazoa; phylum Arthropoda; class Insecta; order Lepidoptera; family Crambidae; genus Crambus; species Crambus lathoniellus. Next base: position 13,097,705 of record OX453302.1, on the reverse strand, counting down.
GACATTGAATTGAAGTCTTGTTTTATAGTTGATTTTTTATTTCTACTACTTCTGGAGTTTCTGGAGTCACTTTTCATCGATTTTTTATTTTATTTGGTGTTTTGATCGAAGTATTCGTGCACAGAGGCACAATACAATATTTATATACCATACTTTGTGAAAGACATGTTGATAATTTTCCCGAATAATACAATATTGTATAAGACTAGCGAGAGAATCGAGCTGTACGACGTCACACCCGCGGCTTCCGGGCGCATTGTCACAGAATAATATTTGTAGGCATTGTGGCTGTCACGAAAACAATAATAGCACGTGGTCGTTTATACGAATCTTTAAAAATTTATTGTGAAGTATTTTGAAGGGCTACGGAAAAAAATTCAATGACATATTTTAAGTTAGAATGTAATATTTAAAAAATAAATACATAAAAATTCCTTTCCCAAACCCATTAAGTAGTGATATGATTGAAAACAATTTTGAAGTCGGTCCAGTAATTTTTTTTAATTTTATCCAGTAGGTAAAATCATAAAAAACAAACAAATAAAAAAATCAAATCTTTCCTCCCCCGACGCAGCGCAAAGAGGGGTGTTATAAGTTTGAAGCCTATGTCTGTCTGTCTGTACGTATACTCGTAGTGCCTAATCGGATCAAGCGATTTCAATGCGTTTTTTTTTATTAAAAGCTAAATTATTATAATATTAGTAAAGATAAGGTTGTGCACTAGCTAGCAGGCTTTATAATCAAACTATTAAATTCTGTCATGCCTTTTAATCGTACCTACATACACACGGTACTCTAGTGTGCAATATTGAAGATGTAAAAGTCGAGTTGAGAATAATAATTTGTTATTAATAAGAATAATAGTTTTAAAAAGATGCTAACTTATTCATTACATACATTATTTTTTTTCTACGAAATAAGGTATATTCACCTCGTCACAGATGAAACCTACCTACAATCATAATTCTTGTTTTCGAGACTACATCAAATTTCCAGAAGTTTAATTATAGTTTACCGATATCGGGCTTATAATAACAACACATGCTTCTATTAGCTGTCAGTACACACGTTAATAACAAATGTAATCAGAAACTTACCTGCTTGATAGATTGGTAATTATTGAAGGAGTTTAAGTTTGTTTGAAATTAAGTTATTGATTGGTATTGTTGGAGCTGTCAATTACCAAACGATCCTTGGCTAATAATAAAGGAAAGTATTAACTTTCCTTACGTACGTATAGTACTTTAGAATACGAGCTATTATTCAAAATAATTGTGCGTGGAAATACAACATAGAATTATTATGAATGTTTACAAAATTTAAAACGTTAGATACCTACGTTTGCATGAACGAATAGATTACGAAACATTCGTATACTATTCGTTCACGCACGTCTTAAAAATCAACACAATTATTTTCTGGCATAAACGCCGAACCTCAAGTAATTTTCACTTAATACTTAGTCTACTTGTTTATAAGTAAGTTTATTATGGCGCTAATACCCAAAGCATGAAAAACTTTCGTTATCGTATTTTAATGTCTGAAAACCGAGCCTCATCTGTTTCGGTCGTAAGGGCGTTTGTGCACTACACTGAATTTTACCGATGCGGAAAAAAACGGATGCTTTTACTTTAATAATTAATCATTTATAATAGTAAGAATTTATTTATTTCGTGTAGTTTCAATGTTTCAAACCTTAAACTACACAAAATAAATAAATTATTACTTAAGGTTGCCTGTCCATTGAAGCGGAGCGAGCTAGCCGAGCGGAGAAACGGAGAAATTTTAACCAATAAGAACCGCCCGCTCCGCTGCCTCGCTCTGCCGCCTCCCTCTGCCGCCTCGTATGTAATCGTAATGTATGGATTTTATAAAACTCCGCTCCCCTCTAGTGGACAGGGATTTGCGAGCTAGTCTTATAAAATCCATACATTACGATTACATACGAGGCGGCAGAGGGAGGCGGCAGAGCGAGGCAGCGGAGCGGGGCAGCTCAGTAAGGCCTATCTCCTTACAGTCCGCAACTCCGCTCAGCAGTACTCGCTCGCTCCGCTCCGCTGCCTCGCTCTACTGCCTCGCTCCGCGTCAATGGACATACACAGTCCCCAACTCCTCTCCGCAACACTCGCTTGCTCTGCTCCGCCCCGCCTAGCTCCGCGTCAATGGACAGGCAGCCTAAGTCTATGCAACTAAAAGTTGCTGCTGGGCATAGGCCTTCCCCAAGGATCTCCACAACGATCGGTCCTGCGCTGCCCGCATCCAGCGGCTTCTAGATCGGTCCACCTTGTAGGTGGCCTGTCGTACGGTACGCGGTCGCCATTTAAGAACCTTTCCGCCCCAACGGCTATCGGTTCTCCGCGCTGTGTCCCGCCCACGGCCACTTCAACGATGCAATCCTTCGAGCGATGACGGTTATTTTAGTTCTGCGGATCTCATCATTTCTGATACGATCGAGCAGGGAATTTCTCGCTGGATGATTTTGGGCCTTCTTATGAGACCCATAGTAAAATACCACGTCATAAAAGGTAACACACACTGGTCAAAGACTTTCGTCTTGAGACATTGAGGTATTTGACACCTTCAAGCTTTATTCAGTACTTAAAATAGTGACTTAATTGAATGAAATTCTCGTCGCTTGTACCTCCCACCTTGCATCAACTTTTGGCGGGAAATCACTAGTCAATCGCGTTGCAGAATTTACTTTAGTTGTCAGTAGCGACGCTATCAACGCCCCATTGGCTATCCTAATAAATCATGTTCCATTGGTTTGGTGGCGTGACTGTCATGCCCACCTTAATTTAAACATGAATTTAAGTCAATTCAAGTCCTTAATAACTGTGGATAAATTGAATGATTACGCACTATAAATTAAAGAAATCGTGACACGTTAATCCCATTAGTATAGACGATGATACACACATATTTTTAAGGTTACTTTACAGGTCACAGTAGATAAACAAGAGTTTAGTTTAGTAACTGTGAAAGATATCAACTATTGTCTGACATTTGACACATTTCGCGAAAACAACCGATGCGGATTTTTAAGTAATACTCGAACTATGGGGTATTTAGTAGACAGCTTTAAAATAAGTAGGTACTACTGCACCAATGGGCCAATGAAGTCAAAATTAACATTTTATATCTTAATCGGTTATCTCAGGAACCACATAGAAATTTATATTAATTGAAGTTAGTATTTTAACATCACAATAATGAAAATATTACAACCGTACGTACAGTATTGTACGTAATAGTCATAGGTACAAAGAAATTCTTCGTGCGGATTTATCCAGTCCTTACCGCCAGTCTCGATAAGAACCATTAGCGACATACTCAAACCCATACGTCCCTAAACCGAATATAAAGATAACACAATTTTTCTCAAAGAACTTCACTCCAGTTGTGTTTCTTTACGAATGTACGTACCTACATAAGAATAAGGACATGAGACGAAAGAAGCAAGGAAAAAAATGGAAAGGACTACAGTCAGGGAAAAATTCGGTGGACCACTTCTTACTTATTTTCGAGTGGCTGGTGTCTCACCGTTCACCTGCAGTCCCTATGGGCGCTTGTGCACTACACTGAATTTCACCGTCCCGGAAAAAAACGGATGATTGTATTTCAATAATTAATCATTTATAACAGTAAGATTTTATTTATTTCGTGTAGTTTCAATATTTCAAACCCTAAACTACACGAAATAAATAAATTATATAATTTATTATTGAAATACAATCATCCGTTTTTTTCCGGGTCGGTAAAATTCAGTGTAGTGCATAAGCGCCCTATGCCTAATGGCTCATTTTCATTGATCAATGAGGCCCGTATGCGGGGTGTGGGAGATTTCTGAAAAGCATGCCATGCGTGGTGCTGGAGATTTTTGAATCGCATTATTTTTCATATCATAGGCCGGATTTTAGATAAGTGAACATAAGGAAATAGTGCATAGTGTATATTAATCATTTATAATAGTATCAAATTGTCACAGTATATTTTCCTAATAAGGCAAAATGAAATATTACCCACGCCAGCTGTAGTGACTCCCCGCAGGCAGATTACCGAATTGTCACTTTCATTATCGTTTCTCTGTCTGCGGAGAGCGCCCGTATGCTGTATAACGACCGAGTTAACGACCAGTGAAAATGAGCCATAATTGTTTATGCATTATACTAAAATAGTTTAATATATAAGGAAATAGTAACAGGGTCTGCGCGTGAATGCCAAAACGAGGTACTGCCACACGAAAAGCAATAAGAAGTGGTTCGTTGAATTTATCCCTGACTGTACCTTACATAATATTGTTTCGGTGGTGGCAGTATTGAAAAAGGATTCACGGAAACTGAACGTTTCTATTCCTTTGAAAGGTACGAAGATAATCCTGTTATGTGACTTCGCTCTCTGTCTGCACATCACTGTTGATTTTCCTTTCAAGGTAGGCGTATTACAGTCTAAGCTAAAGTCAATGTCTTGTACAAAGGACTTTGTGAGAAATATGTTATTTCGATACACAACAGTTCTATTAGACCGTGCTCTATAAACTGTTTCGCTGAATAAGAGCTTAGAAAACTATTGGGAATATTCTATTTATGAAATTGAGTTTTAACTTATTAACAGATGGCGTTCTGTGAGCAGGTTAGGAAAGTAAAAGTAGTCAGAACATCTGGAAAAAGTCTCGGTAACGCTAATGAGTGGCAGCTCAGAGTAATTAGATCCTTGGGAGAACCGTATGTCTAAAGGCGCTATTCTGTACACGGCTGCAGGCTGCAGCTGCAGGTAATTTGTATGTAATTCACTCCGAATGCGGCTGCACGTTCAGCTGTATTTCATACAAATTGCCTTTAGAAATATGTAGGTTTCCTCGATGTTACTTAAAATACAAGTATTATAGCTACAGCTCATTTTACTAACATTAATGTTGTTATACCTACGCTTAAACATCAACCGAACCAGATCTAAACTTAGAACACTTCCATACCTTTTTTTCTTTCTATTTCGACAGGACACTCGAGCATATTATATATATATTCTGTGACTCAAGTGTACCCGGACGTAAGAGGCAAAAAACTATTGAGACACTTGTCCCCTGCCGCTTTAGTGGCTAGTAGGGCAGGCGTACCGGTTTTGGCCACTTTAAGGATTTTTTCACTTTCAAACGCTTAGTACTTAATGATTTTAAGTATTTAAGAAAAAAATTATATGTAGAATTTATCGACCTTTAAGGGTACAATCTACAAAGTAAAAAAAAAACAATAGTTTTTTTATATAAAACAAATTCTGCAGGGAGGGCCAAATGTACCGGTTTTGGCCACTTTGCATTGGTTTTGGCCACTTTCATAAAATTACTACATTTAGAAGTTGAGTTTATGCTTAATTGATGTCTTATTAGAGTTCTGGACTAAAACACTACATGAAATAGTATTTCAATCCCAGCTAGCTCCTTACTACAACTTTATAATTATACCTTTATCACTTGATTAGAAGAAAATTAGCGGATTGAGGCTAGTGTTGTTGTAGGCACTAGCTTCAATTCGCTAATTTAGGTAGATAGGGCAATAAAACAATAGTGCCTCTTACCTTTGACATCAGAAACACGTCGATGTCATGTTTGGATGAGATAAGTGTCACTTAACTTTAAGGGACACTTGAACTTGATGTTGTCTTCTACCTCTAAAATCAGTTAATGTCACGTTCAGTGAGGGGCACTTATCCATGACGGCGCACAGTGATTCACCCCGAACAAGCTAGCTTGACAAAATTATCTGTCGATGATTACTTACTCTAATACCATAATTAAGACTATTTATAATGACGAGGATAAATTAGAATGAAAATAAAGTATTTTAGAATTACAATTTATTAAAAAAACATTAAATATATACAAAACGGACACTTATCAGATATTATTTTATTTTGTTTTTTAATTTTTATACCTTTATTGCACATAATACTTTTAGTAAAGTACAAAAGGCGGACTTAACGCTTAAAGCATTCTCTGCCAGCCAACCTTTAGGAAAAAAGAAATCAGCGAATGCGTGTTAGACAAATAGTGTTACACAAATGACTATGACTACCTACTTAGACTAATTACTATGGCTAAAGTATTCATAATTATTACGCGTTTCTATTACAATAAAGCAGTTACATTGTGAAAACAAACAGATTATCTAATAAACTTTAACCGAACAATTAAATAAAATATTAACTATATTTACATAAAAACAAAATTAACATGTTTTGTAAATTACATTATCTTCATTTTCACTATCTTCGGACGAATCCTGAACAGAATAGTCTTCAGAAGTAGCAGATAATCTGGATCTCAAATTATTTACAGGTATATTTACTGGCTCTATTAATAACTCTAGAACTTTGGAAGAGAGAGAACCTGGTTTCTTTTTTGGTACTTCCCTGAGGCTGTTGATTACAGGATAAGACGTGATCAGCAAAATGTTGAGTAATTCTCTATTTGTGGCAATACGTGACTGCTTTCGAGTGTTAATCTCTCGGAACCTTCTGCCCGAGTAGCAGAAGGGCCGATTGTATAACCTCTGATCCATGCACCAGGATTTTATACACGGTGGCTGGCATATTATACCAAGAATAGAGACTTAAATACAGCTCTCTTGTATCTTTTGCAATTTTTACAATTTTTTAAATATTTATATCGATATCGTGGTCTTCCGGGGCCAGGAAACGTACTGTGAGATGAAGATGATGGCAACGATGGATGATCTGTATGGTCAACCATCACTTCAATCACAATATCTTCCTGCAACCAGTTCGAACATTTGTCGCGAAAGGGATCTGAGTTCCTCCCATGAGTTTCCCACTCAGCCGAAATTTTAGACGAAATTCTGGATATTGACTTCTTCAGTTCTCTTTGCGAAGGCTCTGTGATACCCTCTAGATCATATCTAGATGATACAAATTGAAACAGCAATTATCTTCGGTCCACCGTATCATACATTGCCCACTTTTCAAATAAAGCTATTTTTAAAGTATGTACACGGGTTCTGAAATAAAATAAAAAAAAATAGATGTGCAAAAATGTTGCAATGAAATTTTGCAGTTTTGAATACAAGAGGGACACAGCTATCATTTAACACCAAATCCAGCCCGGGTACATGCGGGTACATGTAACTTTTCCTCTAATTTACATAGAAATAACCAAAATAAACGTATACGTCGAGCAAGTAGCATCTGTTTATTGAGAAATGCTTAATCTTCTTGTGAACATGATATATGCAAAAAAACTACTTACTTTGAAGATTAGAATCCATAGCACAAACTCGGTACAAACACAATAATTAACATATAATAAATTATCTCGGTAATAGCTGGAAAACTAATAATTTCATTACATTTCCGTAAATCCTTATGTACTCACCTTAATTACTAATAGTTAAACAGGAGGTAGGGGAAAATATTTTGGAATTGACATCATGAGAGTATCCTTAATTGAAATCATTAGCCATTTCAAAGAAAGTCGTTAGTGGTTTTTGTCAAGCTAGCTTGTTCTAGGTGAATCACAGTGCGGCGTCTTCTACCTTTTTGGCATCAGAAACACGTCAACGTCACGTTTAGTTAAGATAAGAGTTATCTTTCTTCGAAGGACACTTAACCACTATTGGTGGTTTGTATCTTTGTCGTTAATATGAGTGTCACTTAACTTTATGGGACACTTAACTACTATGGTGGTTTCCATCTTTGACATCAAAACGCCGATTTCACGTTAATATTAGTGTCACTTAACTTTAAGGGGCACTTAACTACGATGGTGGTTTCCGTCTTTGACATCAAAACACGCCGATTTCACGTTAATATGAGTGTCACTTAACTTTAAGGGGCACTTAACTTTAAGGGGCATTTAACTACTATGGTGGTTTCCATCTTTGACATCAAAATACGCCGATTTCAGGTTAATAAGAGTGTCACTTAACTTTAAGGGGCACTTAACTACGATGGTGGTTTCTATATTTAACATCAAAACACGCCGATTTCACGTTAATATGAGTGTCACTTAACTTTAAGGGACACTTAACTTTAAGGGGCACTTAACTTTAAGGGGCATTTAACTACTATGGTGATTTCCATCTTTGACATCAAAACACGCCGATTTCACGTTCAGTTGAGTGGGACTTAATTTTAAGGGATACCCAGCTTAAGTGGCACTCGACCACGAAGTTTTTTCTACCTTTGATATCAGAAATACGCTGATTCAATCAACATCAAGTTCAAGTGAGTGTCGCTTAACTTTAAGAGACACTTGGAGTTACAAGGAGTCTGCTACGAACTTGTACCTTATTCTACTCATTCCGAAGTACACTAGACAGCACATCACGCTTAAATATGCTTACGGGGCAATGGTTCCTCAGCACAGCTCCGCTCCGCTCCGCTTCGCTCGCTCGGCTTTAAATTAAGTTTTACTCAAAAACTAGAAGGATTTAATAAAAACTAATTATTTGTTTATAATGCTAGTTAAATTTGCAATAAGATTGTATGATTTGTAGATGGATTTTTATTACGATTTAATTAGAAACAGCGAGTTGAAGTTGCAGAAAAGGAAATGTTTTACCGATTTCTTTTTAAAACATGCAATAAATACTAATAAATAAACAATTATTACAGACCAATTTGTGTTTAAATAATAGTTTACAATGTTGTTATTAGATAAAAGTAAAAAAAACATAACTCTCTTTTAGAAAAATATTGTTTAATTAAAGATATAAAAATGTAAGTAAAGAAACACCCCTACGGGCTACAAAAGTATGGATCGATTTCGTATCGACTTCTTTTTTGTAAGTAGATAAATTTTAAATATATACTTTTTATGAGTATTGAGGGCATAAGAAGTATATATTAATGTATTACAACATATTTAGTACAATATATTTAATTATATTTTTATATTTTATTTTTCCATACTTAGCTAACATTGCCTAAACCACGCAATGGTTCCTTGCCTCCTGGAGGCAAGCAAGTCGGCGAACTTCAATCGAATATAATACGCCAAATTTTTATTAAATTGGACCAATTTCTTGTTCTACGATTAAAATAAGGTGTCTAGATTAAGATTACTATAAGTTGGATAGGAACAGAGAGTGATTTGACACAATTAATTAAATTATTTTAATTAGCTGTCAGCTTGCCTCCAGGAGGCAAGAAACCATTGGGGCGGGTAAAAATACTTGCCTCCAGGAGGCAAGGAACCATTGAGTGGTTAAACAGTTAAACTGCGATAACAGCTTTTATTACGTAGTGCATAAAAGCGGTCTCAAATGTATAGTCTGATGTGCCGCCGTGTGTACCTACCTATAATGGGAAAATTTTGTTACTTTCCATATAATAATGCGGACCGGAGCTGTGTTTTTATACATTTAGGTTCTACTTTTAATAATTAGTACGGAAACGCAGCTCCCCTCCAATCCCTCTACTTCAGCGGACAGGCAGCCTTACGGAGCTAAAAGGAGTTAGTTAGCCAAGAGGAGCGAAGTAGCAAAACAAGGGTTTTATGAAACACTAGCTTTTCGCCGCAGCTTCGCCCGCGGCGACCGACGTTATCCCGCGGGAATATGAAATTTTTTCGGGATAAAATGTAGCCTATGTTCCTCTCCAGGCTAAAAAGTATCTATTTACGAAATTTCAGCAAATCCGTTTAGCCGTTTTGGCGTAATTGATTGAGTAACAAACATCCAAACATCTGAATTTTCACATTTATAATATTAGTAGGACTAAAAACAGAAGAATGAAAAAACCGGCCAAGTGCGAGTCGGACTCGCGCACGAAGAGTTCTGTATCATTATATATACAATTTTAGACACTATTTATAACGTACAATATTATTCTATACAACATTTGACACTATATTTAAGATCGAAAAAAAACGGCAAAAAAGCACGTTTGTTGTATGGGATCCCCCTTTCATATTTATTTTATTCTGTTTTTAGTATTTGTTGTTACAGCGGCAACAGAAATACATCATCTGTAAAAATTTCAACCGTCTAGCTGTCACGGTTCATGAATTACTGCCTAGTGACAGACAGACAGACAGACGGACAGCGAAGTCTTAGTAATAGGGTCCCGTTTTTACCCTTTGGGTACGGAACCCTAAAAAGAAGCGGAGTGAGGAAACCTAGCAGAGAAGCGGAGAGAGAGAGCCAAGCGGGGCAAGCATCCTGACTCCACTTCTCCACTCGACTCGCTCGCTCCTCTTCCTCTACCGTGTCACTATAAAGCACCGTGTCACTTAAAGATTTCTCTTAAATTAAATGAGCTTGAAAAGTTGGATACTTCCTAGTAATGTCAAAGTGGCCAAAGGTGGCACAATGATAAAATTTCCAGCCCCACTTTTGGCCACTTATTGTTTTCCAACTTTTTGTGAGAACAGTGAGAAAACAACACTTAATCCATCTAGAAGAAACATATTCTAATGTGATATAAAATATTAAATAACCATAAAATAATTTTATTGTGGAAAAAAAAAATGATTTTTCAAAACCTTTACCCTTAACATTTTGCTTAAGAATTTTACAAAATGTTATCTTTGAAACATAACATGGTGTTTATTTCTAAAATATCGTACTACGTAAAAAAAGCTAAGTGCTGTAATTATTAACTAAAAGTCCAATCTTTTATTCGCCAATACTAAATATAAGCAATAGTTTTTTAATTCCTATTTATATAACTTTAAAGTGAAAAGTGACCAAAACCGGTACAGTGGCCAAAACCGGTACGCTTGCCCTACTACTAGTTACTTGTAAGTCATAATTATTTTAAAAGTTACGTCCACTTCATATAATTATGTCATGGACCTGAAAAAAACTTAAATTGCTTTCTCCTAATAGAAAAGTAAAAATGTTTTGTTATTTTAATTTTTAGTTTTTTGCATTCACAATGCAATTTTTATTACTGAAAAATAGAAAATGAAGTATTTAGAAAAAATCGACCCGTCTCACAATCAGCTCCGATGGGACTCGAACCCACGACCTTTCGCTTTCCGGGCGACTGCTCTAACCACTGAGCTACGGAGTCGCTGAGCTCTAACCACTGAGCTACGGAGTCGCTGAGCTCAGTAGTTAGAGCAGTCGCCCGGAAAGCGAAAGGTCGTGGGTTCGAGTCCCATCGGAGCTGATTGTGAGACGGGTCGATTTTTTCTAAATACTTACTTCATTTTCCATTTTTCAAAAATTTTTTGGTTGAAAAAATAGATAAATCTAGAAATGCAACTTATTACGGTCAGCAGCCTGAAAAAATAACATTAAAATCCCGTCTAATGCATTAGCATCTCCCATTATAAATTCTCTCAATCTCCGCGTTCGTGAGGAATTCGAAGCGAATCTTAAGTAAAGTTCAGTCGTGAAACAGAATTCCTTAAAATTAAATTTTACACGACTTACTTAATGAGTTTCTCATTCATATTTTTTTCTATTTGGCAAGAGATTAGTCGTAGGTACCCTTTTCAAATCATAAGTGTTATTCTGCTTGTTGTGTTCTAAAATGTTTCTACCATTTCTTAGGAATTATAAATTGCGTTTGCGCGAGAAAGGCTAAATATAATTTTTATGCAAAAGATTAATTTCGTGTCTAAAAATTATTTTTATAAAAAAATAAAACCGCCTTCAAAAAAACCACATCAAAAAAGTAAGAAATAATTCCTCACCAAATAAATAACGTAAGTACTTTGAAGTCGGGCGTGAAACATGTACAATTTTTTGTTGTTTTTGTTAAAACCCGCCCGACTTCAAAGTACTTACGTTATTTATTTGGTGAGGAATTATTTCTTACTTTTTAACCGACTTCTAAATCAAAAAGGAGGAGGTTCTCTATTTGTCTGTATGTATGTTTTTTTTTTTTTTTTTTTGTGTATGTCCACCGATTACTCGAAGACGGCTGAACCGATTGAAATGGTTCAAACGTTATTACATCAGGTTGGTATTCAAGTTGGTCCCATTTTTTGAAATTTTGAGATCGGTTCAGTAGTTTTCAGGAAATCTTGAAAATACTGTCGTTTTCGTTACCACTTTATGTGAATTTAATACGTATCTTTAGGCATAACTCCTTTGTTTATAAACCGATTTAGTTGATTCTTGTTTTGTTAATAAGGGGATACCTCAAGGTATTTTAACCGACTTCGAAAAAGGAGGTTTTCAGTTTGATCACATACCTATTTACCAGAAAACACGTAAATTGCCTGCACGATGCACTAAAAAGAGTGAAATAAAAATTTTTTTTTTTGATGTGGTTTTTTTGAAGGCGGTTTTATTTTTTTATAAAAAATCGGTTTATAAACAAAGGAGTTATGCCTAAAGATACGTATTAAATTCACATAAAGTGGTAACGAAAACGACAGTATTTTCAAGATTTCCTGAAAACTACTGAACCGATCTCAAAATTTCAAAAAATGGGACCAACTTGAATACCAACCTGATGTAATAACGTTTGAACCATTTCAATCGGTTCAGCCGTCTTCGAGTAATCGGTGGACATACACAAAAAAAAAAAAATAAAAAAAAACATACATTACAGACGAATAGAGAACCTCCTTCTTTTTGATTTAGAAGTCGGTTAAAAATATATAGGTAGGTACAGTTGCGTAGGCTTAGACTGCATTTTTTCTTAAAAGTACTAATGAATGAACCATTTAAGTAAGCTCAGATTACACAAAATGAAAAAATTCCGCTGGGGCGTTTTTGCTCCTGAAACAACCATGTATTTTCCCAATATGCAATATGCGTATTTTATGTATTCGAGATTTCACTTCGTTTCTATTTTCTTAGACTCTAACATTGTATGTGACTCACGCTCGGATTCTCGAACGCAAATCATCTTTGGGAGCGTCTCAAACATCATGGCATCTCTTTCATACGTGCGATGTGTGAGACGCTCCCAAAGATAAGTAGCGTACGAGTATTCGGGCATAAAAGTTATAATTAACAAAAAAGTAAAAAAAAAGATAAATGTCTTGAATGGTCGAGAAAAAAACATTGACAACTCATAAGTATACATATTTATTATGTATAATTGAAAAAAAATACAAAATAGTTAAGTCTACCCCACTAATTTATTTGCTACTTCTTAAATGCCACTGAAAACTCTATTTACATACACAAATATCGGACAAATTGCTTTGACTTTCTTCATAGCAGCATTGGGTTACTTTTAAATTGATAGCACTTTGTGGAGTGGTTCCGGCTTTTGTATTAATGTACGCAGGGGATAGAGTCAGTCCGCTTAGGGAATATTCTTTTAATGGCAAAGCGGATCCGTTGCCATTTCACTTTGCTTTTAGATTTTGTTGCTTCAAAGGCCCAAAATCGTCCAGCTACCAAAAGACAATGCCCAATATGTATGGAGCTTTGGAATAGACTTTTTTTTCATGCGGCCACTAATGGAAATGGTTTTAAATTAAAGTATCTACTATCCCCATCAAAATAATTCCTAAGATTATGGGTCAGGTATCACAATAAATTACTCAATAATTAATATTCAATTTCATTTATTCAAGTTATTATTAAGCCTTTGTGATTGTCAAGGATGCTACGCTATTGGTTCAGAAAACCCTACGGCGGGAGAGACCTTGTAACGAGAAGAGCCAGCAAGAAACTCGCCAAGGGGTGCAATTCTCCTTGCATCAAACACTTTTATTTTCATAAAACACATCAGACAATTACATTTTTAAATGTGAAATGCACAATGCGTATTTGAATTATATTCATATTGATAATAGTTTTAATACATTTACAACAATAGAATATTGTGACGAAGAATATCAAATTCCAACAGAAAATATTTGATGCTAATTCAAGTTTGTTTCGTATTAGATATTTACCAATTTACAAAACACCAAAAATATCACGTCTCTCAATATAAAACATCGATGTAATAGAATACTTAGCTTTTAATTCCCGATGCAGAATGAGAATTCTTTGTGTTGTTTTTACAAGCTTTTTATTAACTTTCCATGTTAGTTAGTTAAGTAGTTAGTGGGGACAAATCTTTGAAGCTTAATTTGACCCACTTCCCATTGTCCAATGGAACTGAAATATTGTATACAGGTTTGGTGTAGATAACAATACAATATTTAAGTACAGTCCGCAAAAAGCTTGTCATGAAAATGAAATTTTGACTAAAACTTATCTCTAAGACCTTATGCTTATGATATAATTTGTTGAACTTGACCTGACCCCATTTTAAGCGGAGTTATGTCATGTCTGGAATCTAAATAAAATTAGATTCACCTCTGACTCGTCTATCCCTGAGCATAAGTATAATATTGATTTAACATTTTGTTATATAAAATTGTAACAAAATCATTCAAATCAAAGATAATCCATTTAAATGAATAAAGTAGTACTGAATCTTGAATAAACATGGGTCTGCCGTTGCCAACTTTAATGTTGTAATTTATTTTTAGTTTAAAGCAGAAAAGAATTTGGACTTTGAAAATTCTCAGTGTAAATAATGTTTTTATGACGTTTCTCGATTTGTTTATTATACTATTTATTGCACTCATAAACACAGTAAAGAAAAACAACATTTGAAATGAAGTATGCAAGGTCACCCTTACATAATTTTAGAGATAAGCTCACGCTTAAGAGATCTCTTCCAGCCAACCCAGGACGTGTGAGAGAATGAAAGTAAGAGATGCAAAGTGCAAAATGCAATAAAGGCAAATAATATATATTTATTTCCTTAGTAAAAGCATATTGAGGATAAGTCGATAATTTTTGAGAAAGTTTGCTAATCTTTTTCAAAAATTACCGAAGAACTTCTAATCTGACTCACTTACCGCCAGTTTCTGAAACGCCAATCAAAATTAAAATTAACAGACTGTCACAATTAATTCCCAATTAAAAGCACCTTGGGTTTCTGAAACGAAAATTATCTCACAATTAGGTTTAGATTTGTATGGGCACTGACAGACTGTTAACAGACTGTTGACAGTCTGTCACATTTTCCTTTCAGAAACCCAAACTACAATTAATTGGAGATTAATTGGGAATTAGGTAATTTAATTTTAATTGGCGTTTCGGAAACCGGCCGTAAGAGTTCAATATTTCTTTTTATTTGGTGTTAGCGAATATTATCACCTGAGACATAGTAAGTAAGTAACAAATAAATGAGTACCTATTTAAATGTTGTGATTCTCAATCAATGAATTATATACACAGTTGAATTATGTTATGACATACAACGCTATACAATTTCATTTAATAAAACCTTTGCTGATGATGATGAAACATCTGGTGCTGTTACAACTTCAAGGTTGATAATGTTTTGTTAACAGAATATCTTCAGATTATAAGACAACAATATTAACTTAAAAACAAAATGTTGTAAACAAATGGTTTTTTTCTTTCCTGTCACGGAACTCTAAGATGACTTTCTTGTCAACTACGAGTAGGTACTTATAATCGAATAAGGCTAAATTGCAAAAGCGTTAAGATAAAATAATACTACTAAATTATTCAATCCCATTTATGGGTCATTGCCGTAATTAAGAGCCGTGGCATTTTAATACCTATAAAGCCTTTAATTCTCAAGCAGCAGGCGCTTACTTTGTTGCCGTCTCGATATTAATTTTCGTCAGAAATTTCGTCTATTCAAGCCAAAATTCAACGAGGTTCGCTTCTTGACAAGTAGAAAGAACTGGCTATACGCCAACCATTTAAATGTTTACTTTCAGATGACCATTGTAAGAATTTTTGTATCTCAAAATGGCGTCGATTTTCAAGAGATGCAAAAATGCGGAGTAGGTGCTTTACAATAATCGATTGTAAAACTCTTAAGTGGTTGTAACAGAAATTAATTAAAAATTAATGAAGAACGATATTGTATAAACAAAACCGTGATTATATCTTTCACACCAAAGATTTACAGAAATTAATGAAAATCAGAGCTCGTGTACAAAATTCGTTATTAAATTTGAAATTAAGAAGTAAGGAAAGAGTAAATGGGATAAAGGATATAATTGATAAAAGTACAATAGCTATTCGTGTTTGATGACCTGAACAGCTGTTGGCGATAACCGTGCTTTCTATTTTCGCCTTTCCAATTACAGAGCCTGTGCTAGCGAAGATTCAATTGAACGTATCATTTATCTCTATCGGGCAATGACAGGTACCTCGGCCGCTGTCGATTGCATGGCAAATTGTTAATTCCCAGACCGAAACACATAGGAAACGTAGGAGCGATGGCTTGGCACCTTTCCAGTCAACGATTGTGTTTTACTATTGCGATTATTTTCACTGGTGCACAATTCAACTGCTTCGGAATACGGTTGAATAGACATGAAAGAGTTTTCGTGCGCAACGACCGACTTTAATGATCCACGTTTATTCTTTTGAATGGATTCTGGAGATTTGTATGTGAAGGTACGACATTCAAAGCGAATGAAGATCAAGAGTCCTTTTTTTTCTCGTAAAATGCACTTTGAGCCAGAATGAATAGCCGGCAACAAAAATAAAGTTCTTTAATAAATAACACATAATGTTATATTTTTATGCACAGGTTAGGAGAACAAAGTTCTAACATACTTATTTATGAATCAGTTCAAGTTTATCAAAGTTCCTAGGTAAGTACCTACTTGGTAAGATATTATTTATTTGATGATTTTAATATTTTTCTTAATTTCGTGTAATTGATTTTTCACTTTGAGCACTCTTTATAATTACGTTCTCATCTCATAATAAAATAATAGTAATAATCATTCTGAAAATAAAATTAAGAAGTGGCAAAGAATTTGGTGCTATTATAACCCATTACATAACTTATTGTAAATATAAACCTAACCTATGTTCATAATATCACGCGCAGGCAGGTTCTCTGTGATGAACTCGACATTAATATTTTTAACTCCAATTTTAAGTCTGTGAGACCACAACTTAATGATTTGTACTTTATATTGTGATTTTTGTTAAAAAACTTACTAATATTATTAATGTGAAAGTGCGTTTGTTTGTTTGCCCATCTTTCTCGTCAAAACGGAGCTACGAATTGACGTGATTTTGGTATGGAGGTAGTTTGGGAGCTGGAGAGTGAGAGAGGCTATTTTTATCCCGGAAAAACATCACATTCCCGCGAATAACGTCGTGTAGTACACGTGGGTGAAGTAACGGAGGCTTGTAAACAAAAGTCACGATTTACGATTGCTTTGTGTTAAGTTGTGGAGATCCTTGGGGGAGGCCTATGCCCAGCAGTGGGCGTCGTACGGCTGAAATGATAAAGTTCCTAATGCGTTTAACTAGTTGGTGTTCGTACCTAAATCTAAGCTGATCGCTTTTGTTTTATCTATGTTATTGCACATTGGTTTGGATCTATAGATTTTTGTTGTCCACTTGTTGCTTCAAATATTGTATTGTAAATTGTACAGAATCACCAATAAAACAAAATAAATATCTTCTACCTATATTCTCAGAATGTCACCCATCGGAAAAATAGCCACACAAATGTTGCTTAACTTTAATAATACTTACCTACTAATGTACATTACACGCATTATTATCTATCCCACTTTGCTTACAATCACTTGTTGTTTTCGCATCATTTCATTCGTATTTACCATCGATATAGACGTAGTAACAATTCCGTGGACAGAAATAACATTATTTGTACACTACACACAAATACAATAGAAAAAGTTTGCGGTGACCCAATAAAAGCTATGTAGGCAATTTGGCAACTGACTTCTTAAGGAACTGTCGAAAAGTTAAGAAACTAGCGCGTCCTGTAAGTGACTGATGGATTGACTTCGTAACTCAATAACGGTTAAACAACAATGATCTTCGATCATACAACACTATCATTCATACAACTGTCAGTTGGACTTTCTATTCAATTAGGTTTTGAGCTATTGACGTCAAAAAGAAGTCTAATTTTTTTGTCTTCTTCTTAAATCCATACTAACATTATAAATGTGAATGTGTGTTTGTGTGGTTGTTTGTCCGTCTTTCACGTCAAAACGGAGCAACGGATCGGCGTGATTTTTGATATGGGGATAGTTTGGGAGCTCGAGAGTGACAGGGGCTACTTTTTATCCGCAAAAATATCACATTCCCGCGGGATAACGTCGTGTAGTCCACGCGGGCGAAGCCCTTTTCAAAACCTTCCTTAATACCCTCCAAATTGTGTTTTTTTTAAACTAACAAATTATTACGAAATACCTATCTAGAATTATTTAAAATATGCCGGTAAGGAACAATCTAGAATCGCAAGGCATTCCCCATTCCCACGGCAAAACATCGTGAGTAGCATTGTAATCAAGTATACATTTTAAAAATATTTTAGAATATTACTTGTAAAGACTTAATTCAATGTAAAATAATCTTATTTACTTAATTTCTACAAATCCCATCTTTTCAATAGGACTCGTATGTCGTTTTATTCTGTCTGAATGACACCAAAAAAGAGTAGGCGAAAAATAACAAAAACTTGACTTCAAGTAATACTTACATATTACAAAGTCTAAGTCAAAGTCAATAAACTTTTATTTATATAGATTAAATAAAATTAATGGTTATGAATTGTCCAACATTTTTTTACATAAGTACATTGAAGAGCATCCCGATTGTATATCAAGAATTAATCGCAAACTCTATTATATTGAATGAAAGCCCACAAACATTATTATTTTTAGATTTTTCTGTAAATAGATATTTCATGAAATCTTGAGATTGTTTTTTATTTATTTAATGTACAAATAGTTAAGTGTTAGAATTAAAGCAAAAGATGAAAGTTCAACTTTTTTCTTAAAACGGTATAAGGTACTGAAATGATTGGGAAATATTTATAGTCTTATCCTAGTCCATATTCGAAGACTGAGAATTTCCGACAGTGCTAATGAGTTAGGAAACAGTATATATATAATATGATATACAACCACTAACGTTCGTTCCGAACAGAAACATTTTTCTGTTTCATTTCCGAAAGTACGAATTTATTATTCGACTAGCGAAATAACCCAGCCAAGTTGGTTGGAAACTATAACACAGTTTATAACTTATCGTATCGAATAATTCTACTTCCTTTAGGTCGCGATACTTCTTGAATATAGAGTTACAAGTAAAGATTTCTTTACAAATGTTTGTTATTCTGTGGCGCTTTAATGTAAATATGTTACAGACATAACTATAAACATTTGAACACTTGATTGGACACCATTTGTGTAGCATGGGTTTTGAGTACGAGTATATGTTCAAACCTTTGATAAAATACTATAGTACTTTGCTAAGTCAGAAGGGAAAGACTTTCTTCAAATATTTGTCTGTGTCTGGCCGGCATTAAGCTCAGACCAAACAGATGCGACCAAGCGTCTGCGACGCAGGAGCGTCAGTCGCGCGGCGGACGCCAAACGTGGAGTTTTCGCGTCGTGGTCGCAATTGTATGTGATAAGACTTATCAGATAAGTGACCTAACTGGGTGCCTACCATCAACTATAAGAAAGCTATTCAAAACTGGTGCGTTTCAGAATAGGTACCTAAAATGAATTGCTTTATTTCGTACCATGACCTTCATAAAACTGAATCGCAAATGAATTGCTGAATGTGAATGAACGAAAGATTTGTGTACTTATTTCTTCTACCCGTCTCTTTTACCCAATTCTGTCATGCCCGCAGAGTGAGAGGGATGGGTATAGCCTGGTGTCATGTTAACTCGACCGAGTTTTAAGTCAAGTAAGAGTTCATGACAGCTAAGCGGCTGTGACATGTCGCTGAATCGCTTGTCATTGACGCAATAGAATCTCGATCGCAATTAAGCTGTCGTGGTACGAATAAGCGAAGCAGCTCAGTTTAGGTCCTAAACAAAACCGCAATAAGAGTTGATGGTAGGCACCCAAGTCTATTTACGTAGGTGCGTATATAAAGTTGAAAGTTATGTAACACTGAATCGCCGCGTCTCGCGGCCGTTCGCAGCCCTACGCCTACGCTTCCATCTCGGTATGTAGGTACGTTAGTACATTATAACTCAATGGGTATGACTTGAGCCTTAAGGGCCAAGTATGGTATGCACACAAAAGGGTTGACCCCTGAGGTTTGAATTAATAGATAAAGGAGATCAGTCAATTTGGACCAAAAAATAAAAGTGTCGGCCAACGAAAAAAAATTTAACATTATTATTGTAAACAGTGCTGTTATGATTCTTTTTTTGTAATGACGTCAACAGCGTACGATTAGTGGCAAACACAGATCACCTGTAGCACAGTATTGAAAAGCCTTTAGTAGCAAGCTGTTATCTATGGTGGCAATGCAGTTACTTATTCATGTTTAAAAATGACATTATTTTTCGTATAAATACCTATATCTCAGAACAATAGTTATTGTTCTGAGATTAATACGACCGTGGTACGAGTTAGGACCGTATCACGTATATTTCGTATAAAACACAGTGGGACGTTAGAGGGTCGCTAATAACGTGACGAGAAATTGATCTTATTACCAATTTTGATTTGTAGAAGTTGAAAGTTCAGGTGTGATGGAGGCTAAGTGCTACCCCGTTGTGGATAAAAAAAAAAGCTAAAATTTCCTTCAAACCAATATTGATAAATTTTGGCATAACCTATACAATTCCACGCGTGGGAAATCGCGGACAGTTGCTTATTTAATATAAAAACTTAAAACGTGCTTATTTAAAATAAACACTTAAAACGTGTGTGAGTTGATTACTGGTATCTTTACATGTTTGTGTAGTGTGATAGATCAGAGTGTAGTAGATCAGAGTGTAGTATGATATGAGATCGAGCTTAAACTATCCTACAAATCATATTTACTAGATTGTACCCTATAAAATGGTGCCCACTGACCGGCTCAAAAAGTAAAATGAGCTTTCAAAATTTTGAGAACGTATACCTTGACTAGGTATACGTTCTCAAAGGGTAGGTGGTGTCTGGATTTAATTATTAATTTCTATCTTAATTATAAATTAAGTAATTATAATTACTTGTACAACTTTCTGCTCATTTCCTTTATAAACTAGACGGACAAGTTAGAGAGTTCGTTGATCAAAATATAATTTTGTCAAAACAACTACCTCGCGCCTCGGCGTTCCCTCGATAA
Source organism: Crambus lathoniellus (assembly GCA_949710035.1). Classification (NCBI taxonomy): domain Eukaryota; kingdom Metazoa; phylum Arthropoda; class Insecta; order Lepidoptera; family Crambidae; genus Crambus; species Crambus lathoniellus. Next base: position 13,076,655 of record OX453302.1, on the reverse strand, counting down.
TTTCATCCACAGTTTGTTACAGCTTCAATAATAACACCATGATTGTTATACCCGAAATTTCCAAATTAATTATACTAGTTAATTAAAATACGAGATCTGTTTTCTCAACCGGGAACGGTTAATATGCCACTGAGCTAAATTACAACGTTATTGGTGTAATAACGTTGGATACTTTATAGAAAGAAAAATATAATTTTATTAGTTAACCGCTAATATTGGAACCGCTGTAAAATCTACTAATCTACAACATTAAAATAATTCGCTAAAATGTATATAACCGCATCACTTTAGTTAGAACGACTACTGTACCAAATAAGATGATTCTTTTTGAAGTGAAAACTTATTTAGTGGCGTTGTACACTTTTTGTGGTGGGTAAAAAATGTTAAACTCGCGTCAGGACACGTGACCGTCAGATCGAAAATTCGTAAGACGGACACGTGACCTGGGTGCCCACCATCAACTTTAAGACAGCGATTCAAAAATAGCACGATGCAGAATAGGTTCCTAAAATGAATTGCTTTCTTTCGTACTCTGACCTTCTAAAAACTGGATCGCAAATGAATTGCTAAATGTTAATGACCGAACGATTTGTGTCCTTTTTCTTCTACCCGTCCCTTGCACTCGATTCTGTCATGCCCGGAGAGTGAGAGGGACGGGTATAACCTGCAGGTGACATGTTAAATCGACCGGGTTATAAGTCAAATAAGAGTTCCTGACAGCTTAGCGGCTGTGAAATGTCATTGATCGATCACTGTCATTGATATTAAGCTGTCGTGGTACGAATAAGCGAAGCAGATCAGTTTAGGTCCTAAACAAAATCGCAATAAGAGTTGATGGTAAGCACCATCGAAAAACTGTTACAATGTCATTAGAATACGAAGGCAAATTTCGCCATCGTTTCCAAAGTTGTAATAACTCAAGTTAGAAAACGGGCGGCATTGAAGCCAGAAGACCTTGGTTCAAATCCAGTCCGTATTTTTCTTGATTTTGTCACATTCCTTTTTTTGTGAAAATGTCTAGGGAGCCCTTTTCACTTCTGCCTGCACTCCCGGAGGCATATTCGTAAATACCCGACGCGTTAGCCATTTCTGCTGCGCCGCTCGGACGCTTGGTATATACCCGACGTGTCGTGACGACGCGTCTGCTATTTACTATATGTCAATCAGTATTGTTGCCACTTTCTAATGGATGTGATTACAAGGTCTCAAAGATATTAATGAATTTACATAATATACATAGTAACTATAATCCTAATGTTTGCCTACCTAACTGAATATTATTGTCGGCAATCGAAACAAGGAAACAACAAGCGAGTTTGCCTTCAAGTCCTGTAGAACACGTGATAGGTTTCACACCAATATAACGACACTACTGAAACTACCATATCCCTGCGATAATACATACAAACATAAATCACTCGTATTGTTTTTTTTTTTTCAAAATTCGCAAACATTACTTTTTCTTTCATACAAACACTATGAAAAATAAAGTTATTTAAAAAACCGCACATGTAACTTTGTAATTCATACAAACACTGTGAAAAACAAAGTTATTTTTCCTGGCGAAAAATGGCAAGGTGTAGGTAATCAATAGGTACGTTAAGTGGGTACGGAACATTTCATGAGCAAGTCCAACTCGCACTTGACCGTTTTTTACCCATCCCTGTCGCTCCCGTGTAAATACAGAGCGTCACGCTCGCACAGATTCTAGGATAATTTCTATTAAATTGTAGGATAGTGGAAACTCATTGTATCTCGATCTACTACACTCTGATATAAAACACAAATATGTAAAGTGTACCAGTACCCCTAGTGTAAGTTTTTATGTCAAGCAAACGCAAACTATTTCGATTCCGTATTTATGTCATTTTGTATGAAAACTATATAAGCGCGCTACTCGCCGCTAGAGGCGCTAATACAGTTTTCATACAAATTTACATAAATACGGAATCGAAATAGTTTGCGGTTTTTGACATAAAAACTTACACTACGGGCACAGTATTCAATACAGACACGTACAGGGACAGGTAATAACAGGTCGCTGTACTGTACAGGCTGCTGTACACGGGTAGAGTAAACGGTAGAGTAGAGTGGTAGAGTACTAACTATCCTACTAATAATAATGTAGACATCATTTAATAGAGTAGAGTAGGTACTGAAATTTGGTAGAGTAGCGTAGCTAGCACCGAGGGCAAGCTAAGTACTCTACCGTTTACTTTACCCGTGTACACCAGCTTTACGTGATTCTTCGTGCTCCGCGGCCTCTAGTTTACTTCTGACTAGCTTTCCGCCCATGACTTTGATGATTTCGCGATTGAGTATCAAACATAAGACGTCAAAATATTAAATATAGTAACATTATACATTATTAATCTTACTAAAGTATCCGACACAGTGACTGTTCAATGAACTCTAATAAATAAATACAATGCATTTTTTCTAAAACTGAAATAAATCTTTGCGATTTTAAATGAAATTTTAAGTCGACATCTCTTTTTTGCCTTAAAAATTAAGAATTAAATTTCCCTTTGGGACAATAAAGTAACTTTTATTTTATAACGGCTTGAAAGTTCACGGCAAGAGAATAGAAATAAAAGATCCTCTTGTTTTTAAAAGCTGTAGGCGTTTCTTTTGATTCCATTGTTTCTCTGTCAGCAATTTATCACGCGTAAAACGCTTGGGTTTTGAAATATATTTTTTAATACAGTTGCTCAAAAAGTGGCGTATTGCAGGGACGTATAGCGTTCGGGATGTGGGCTATTACACACTCGAACTTTTTCTTTACCTTTCCCGAACTCGTGCGTTTTCTTTCCCAACTGTCAAAATTTTGTCTATTAAAAAGAAAAAACCAACCACGAAGTTTTTACAAAAAAAAATCATAGAAGTTTTTATGATTCATGCAAATATTTCTAAAAAGAAGCTACTAATTTGTTTCAATATCAGATTTAAAAGTAATTTTAATTATACATTAAATTAATATTAGTATCGGCCAAATTAAATTTATGAATATAAAAAATACATAAAATGAGAGAGTTTCTTTTGACGTTTCATCGTTCAGTTCAAAAATTTGTACTAGATGGCGCTACCCCACTATAGCGACCTAACTTTTTCTGAAGAAGTAAACGAAGAAGTATTTCTGAGTAATACACGAAAAGTCATTGTGTTTATTTATCTTACTCTATGCATTGTGTTGGCTTATGAAAGCTTTGGTGTGTCTCTGACAGAGACACACAAAAAAAAAAAACAAAAAAATAACAACAAAACCCATCTGCACAGAGACTCTCTGTGCAGATGGGTTTTGTTGTTATTTTTTTATGCTTGGTGAAATCGATTTAGTCAATTTATTACAACCAAAATATGTTTGCACTGACCATAGATGGGGGCCCATCCCTGCCGCACACTCACATTGAGCTTCTAATATTATGTGATTGACAACTTTTCGAATGACATTATAATTATTACTTAATGTTTTTCACATTTCTGTTGCACATTATACCAGCTACAAAATAAACACCTTCAGGTGGCCTACCACAAGCTCTTATAGCAGTTATTTTTAAGTTGAGAGAGTGAGACGCCGCTCTACACGCCGTATAGCGGCGTCTCACTCTCTCAACTTAAAAATAACTGCTATAAGAGCTTGTGGTAGGCCACCTGTATTATCATAGGTTAATCAGCTAGTAATTAAAAACCCCTCTCGATACACATTGGCAGAAGTGTCAACATTTGTTCTTTCAGCCAATACAGAATACCTCATTAGATCTTCTTTAGTAATCGATGGCGCTATTGTATCACACTCGTGATATCAAAAAGCTTCTTTGATCCGGGATGATCCGGGACGCGTGTCTTATACGATGTGTCTGGGTTAATAACCAGCCCCTATACCGGCTAAAAATCTGGGTATGGACATGGGCTTCATTTGACATTTGAATACCATATTATGCCCATACAAGGACAAAATATGGGCTTCTAATGTCAAATAAAGCCCATGTCCATATCCATATTTTTTTGCCGGTACAGGGGCTGCGGGGCTACCGGCTAAGAAATATGGATATGGGTATGGGCTTCAACTGTCATTTGAATTCCTTATCTTGATAGATTTTTGCTGCTTTATTCTGTTGAACGTTGCTAGCTAGCTATCGTTAAACCCGACGTCACAAAACAAGGAAATAGCGGCTATTTTCTTTATAAAATTGACTTAAAGCTCCCAAAAACGTATGAAGTTCATACCCATAAAGTTACGCGGTATCCCCCTGATCAAGACGACACGATCCATAGTCTTTTGATATGATTGAAGTTCGTTCACCAGTGCGGTGATTAGGCAAGTCCAAAACGTTAAGCAATATCGGTGTCAAGTATTCAGTGCCAGGCCAAAATGTAAGCTATCCAATCGGGGTCCAGTATTCAGTACCAGTCCAAGCCCGGGGGTCTACCGGCTAAGAAATATGAATATGGGTATGGGCTTCAACTGTCATTTTAATTCCTTATTTTGATAGATTTTTGCTGCTTTGTTCTGTTGAATGCTGCTAGCTAGTTATCGTTATACCCGACGTCACAAAACAAGGAACTGATAGCGGCTATTTTCTTTATAAAATTGACTTAAAATTCCCAAAAACGTATGAAGTTCATACCCATAAAGTTACGCGGTAGCCCCCAGGTTCAATCAAATTATCAAGAAAAACGAATACGCTCACAAAACACCACCAACACCAACGCATGGAAGCAAAGCAATCCGCAGACCTCACAGAACAAAAACTTTACCACACACAGATTAATTAGACAGTACAACCGACTGACACTCAAGTCTTTTTTAAGCTGAATGAACTAATCCTTTGCCTGCTGAAAAAAGTAGGTTGTGTTAGGGTTACAGCGCCATCTAGTGCATCGAAAAATTACTGCAGGAAACTCTCCCATTGGCTGTATGACCACAGATTACTAAATATGGTATGACGTGCACTATTTACCATAGTATCTGCTTATAGGAGTTTGCGCAAGTAAGTGAAAAGAAAATGAGGGACCTTATTTCTTAATTTTCTAAATTAGTTTTTTCTGGTTTTTATTGTGATAGGTACTTAGTATGTTGTAATTAGTGCAATAATGTGGCTATAATGGAAAACGATGTGGTAAAAGAGAGAATTAAGGAAAGGCGCTCCTGTAGGATTCGGATTGCTTTTGTTAGGTTTCATTTCATTTCATCTCATTTAATTTAATTTTCATTTCATATCAATAAAAAAAATCTACTGAAGCCTTGGCTGTATGATCATAGTTTCCCTTGCCAACCCAGAATGGGTGAAGAAAACAAAAAAAAGTCTCTGCTTATATTCTTTTACGATTAGTTAGTTGAGTTTATAGTGTTTTATTATTTTATTAAATTGCTTAATTTTTTCGCAACTGTATTAAAAATAGTTGTTCAGTACACGTGCGGAACCGTCATTGCAACTTGTTCCGACTGTCAACCCTCACCTTCGGCTGCGCCTCGGCTCGGGTAGACATTTGTCGGAACTCTTTGCAATGACAGGCTTTCCGCACTTGTAATGAAATCTACTATTTTAATACAGTTGCTCAAAAAGTAGCGTATTGCAGGGACGTATAGCGTTCGGGATGTGGGCTATTACACAATCGAACTTTTTCTTTACCTTTCCCGAACTCGTGCGTTTTCTTTCCCAACTGTCAAAATATTGTCTATTAAAAAGAAAAAACCAACCACGAAGTTTTTAGAAAAAAAAAAATCATAGAAGTTTTTATGATTCATGCAAATATTTCTAAAAAGAAGCTACCTACTAATTTGTTTCAATATCAGATTTAAAAGTAATTTTAATTATACATTAAATTAATATTAGTATCGGCCAAATTAAATTTATGAATATAAAAAATACATAAAATTGGCTGTATGACCACAGATTACTAAATATGGTATGACGTGCACTATTTACCATAGTATCTGCTTATAGGACTTTGCGCAAGTAAGTGAAAAGAAAATGAGGGACCTTATTTCTTAATTTTCTAAATTAGTTTTTTCTGGTTTTTATTGTGGTAGGTACTTAGTATGGTGGAATTAGTGCAATAATGTAGCTTTAATGGAAAACGATGTGATAAAAGAGAGAAATAAGGAAAGGCGCTCCTGTAGGATTCGGATTGCTTTTGTTAGGTTTCATTTCATTTTATCTCATTTAATTTAATTTTCATTTCATATCAATAAAAAAAATCTTCTGAAGCCTTGGCTGTATGATCATAGTTTCCTGTGCCAACCCAGAATGGGTGAAGAAAACAAAAAAAAAGTCTCTGCATATATGTTTATTGTGTTTTATTATTTTATTAAATTGCTTAATTTTTTCGCAACTGTATTAAAAATAGTTGTTCAGTATACGTGCGGAACCGTCATTGCAACTTGTTCCGACTGTCAACCCTCACCTTCGGCTGCGCCTCGGCTCGGGTAGACATTTGTCGGAACTCTTTGCAATGACAGGCTTTCCGCACTTGTAATGAAATCTACTATTTTCTTAAGACTTGCACAGTCATGCGATTAGTATCCTTTTGTAAGAATATCTAATGGGTTTATGCAAGAATGTTTTTAATTATATTTTACAGCAATACTAAGCGACGTAACAAGAAATTAATGTAATAAACAGAATCACAGAGTACACTTTAAAAGGTTACCAATCATCTTATTTGATTAAAGTTCATAGTTATCCAAGTATTTCAAAATGTAGATAGAGTTGTAATAAAGTACCTTAGTTTTTAATAAAAATGGAAGATGATACAATTATTTTTCTTAACTTTACAAATGGGCTTGATATTTAGCACCCATGATTCGCTCCTGGCACCAAGAAAACCTACTTATTTTTTGAATAAAATTATGAAGAAAATCACACGCTTCTACAATTTTTAAATGCAATGCCTCTTTAAGTAGAAAACTGCCGGAGTAGGAGTACACTTTATTGGTGTGTAGATTTTATCGAAACTGAATATAAAGTGGTGCTTTGAATATATGTATGCTAAGAAAAATGCTGTCTCTTCCTTTGTTTATCTTGACAATATTGGAAATATTGTTTTAATCCAGGTTTAGTTGAAAATTATGAAGTTTACAAATACTTACATATATATTTTCTGTGGACCTACAAGGTAGTTTAAAAGGAAATAGAAAAATAAAACGCTAGAAATCTAAAAGATGGGAAAATAAAGACAGATTAAGTAACTAGATTTCTGATATTATTGCTTGATTTATACCGAAACGAGTTGTTAAAACAATTTAATGGTTAAGCTTATCATTTGACTGGATAACAAGAAACGTTAAAAAAGCTGGGTCCACACCAAACGATCCAACGCGCTCTGATCGCGCGCGGCTAGAGTGCGCTCGTTATGGCGGTATTACATGGTTCACTTCTGCCTTTCAATTTGGATGATGCAACCAAATTGAACAATGTAAACGAAAAAGTGAATCATTCAATGGCAATGTTCCACCACATTCAATCGCGATGAAAGAGTTGAGCTTATAGGAAAAATGTGATAATAAAAAACCACGAGCCCTATAAATAGCTTTCAGGAGGGATTCGAGCCCGCGCCTCCGGGAATCCGGCCCGATGCTCTGACCAACTAAGCTACCGAAAGGCTTACACAACTCGTCAAATTTTGCTATCACTTGTTACGCTGTAGGCCAGCGTTGTTTCATCGATGTGAAGAAACCCTCGCATCCAAAAGAAACATTTTTACAAATGTTTAACAATTAATAGTTTAAGATGAAACAGCCAATTTAAAATCTCAGAATTGAGCTTGCTCAATATTTTAACTTTTGCGTTCAACGTTCAATGCAATTGAACGAAAGTTGAACGTGTAAACATAAGAATTGAATGATTCACTAGTTGTTCATTCTCAATGTGCTACCTGATTGGTAGAAATTTTCAAGCAATGCGAATTGATTGGTTTTCTTTATGATTTCAATAATTCATTTTTAAGATTCGTGTATTTTTATTTATGATCCTTGGGGGAGGCCTATGCCCAGCAGTGGGCGTCTTACGGTTGAAATGATGATGATGATGAAGTAAACCGCAGTATCTTTCACTTCTGGGCCTTTCAACCAAAGTGAATCAATTATCGGCATTAGGAGCGGTTGGTGTGGATGTGCCTTGCGATATGTAAGTGAACAAATTTTAACCACGATCTTGTATCACGTGATCGCTATCCAAGATCGATCGTTTGGTGTGAAACCGGCTGTTATTAAGATTTATTGGAACTCTAGACTCTAAAAGTACAAGGATACCACTTCACTAGGAAAACACCACAAAACCCGGGAATAAAAAACAAAAATATTTATCACACAAGACCCTTTTAATCAATTTGCGCCCGTAATGGAATAAGCCCACATCAGGCCAGTCATAAATAGCATGGCCATTACGCAGTAACATTCTTCGGGCACGTATACGGATACATATGTACGTACGGTCTGATCGGTCGTCCATTTGGTTGTAATTACTCTGCGTACATACCTAACGGACCTATACCGCATACGAATCTGTAATTTTACCCTAATAGACCGATAAATACTATAGCAAGACTGAATAAAATATTAATTATTATACGCTGTTGTATCATTCATTATGTTTCGTAAATGAAAGAGAAAGGTCTAATGATTTATTAACATTTATTAGGTGAAAAATATTCTCAATCGTAATTTTTTATCAGCATTATAGAGAACATTTGAAACTATATTACAAGTAAGCTTGTTAAGATGAATACCTATATGTTATCTATATTATAATCAATTTCAAAACCTTTGAATCATAGTTACTGTAGAATAGATATCATCAAACTATTTAAAAAACTTTTTTTTAGTGATTGGTTATTTTTCTCACAGAACATAGAAAGACACAGAAAAATCTTTCTAAGTTCTGTGGATTTACTTTTTGTTGAAAATCATAACGTAGAAAATACGTCACGTCATTGAATATACGTTTTAAATCACGAAATTTACCGCATACGTAGTGTGTGCTTGTCGATTTTGGCAGCCGCATTTTCGAGTCGTTTGTTTATTTGGCAGAAAACCCGGATTTTCCCCGAAGCTGCGAACAATCAACTACGTTGCGCTCACCATGCATTTTACAGAAATAAAACGCATAACGATAAAAAATCGACGTCTTTTGTTTTAAAAATCGTATGATTGGGTAATTAACCGCCTCTGTGGTTTAGTGGTTTATACCACCGATTTCAGACGCAGACGCCCCGGGTTTGATTCCCCGTGGGGGTACATATTGTGTTATTGTATGTGTGTATTATTGCATGTGTATTATGTTGTATTCGGTTTGGTTGGTAGTAGGACTTGTTCTTAGTCCGCCTTGCTAGTTACCACTATCTTATCTAAGTTGAGGCCATAACAATTTTATGTTTTCAGAATTATTGTGTTCCGGCAGTTAGAAATGAGATAGCCAGTTCCTCAGTGATTAAGGGTTCCGGGAGTAGTGCGCTTTCGCCTTCAGCCTTATCACCACTTATCATCAGGTGTGATGAAGGCTAAGTGCAACCCCGTTGTGGGTAAAAAAATAAATTAAAATTTTTAACCGCAATCACTAGAATTTATCCATCCACTATTATATTTTTTTACGTTTGTTTCACAGGTTTCACAAGTATAAAAACTTTGCACTCACCGTTTTAAGAAAACGTAACTCAAAGCGGTATCTTTTGTTTTAATTATCTTATAATTGGACTTGTAATTTCTTTTTCAAGAATCCACTCAATAAGTTAAGTATTCGAAATAGAATATCGAAATAAAAATCATGAGATTAAATTTCGTATTCCGTTTATTTAAGTAAATTTCCCTTAAAGTACCTACCCACTTACTTGCACGATGAAAGTTTATATTCCAAACTAATCAAAATGAAAGATTGTGCAATTTACATCAACGCATGAGAACATGGTATGTAAGCAAACAGATGCATGTTAACTCAGCTAATCCATGCTAATCGCAAATAATTAGGTACGAGGGCGTGGAATGATTGTGTATGATGAGGGTGGGTAGTACATTACTCGTACGTATTGAAGATGAGAACAGGGTGCCTACCATCAACTTTAAGACAGCGATTCAAAAATAGCGCGATGCAGAATAGGTTCCTAAAATGAATTGCTTTCTTTCGTACTCTGACCTTCTAAAAACTGGATCGCAAATGAATCGCTAAATGTGAATGACCAAACGATTTGTGTCCTTATTTCTCCTACCCGTCTCTTTCACTCGATTCTGTCATGCCCGGAGAGTGAAAGGGACGGGTATAACCTGCAGCTGTCGTGTTAACTTGGCCGTGTTATAAGTCAAATAAGAGTTTATGACAGCTCAGCGGCTGTGAAATGTCATTGAATGATCACTGAATCGCTGTCATTGATATTAAGCTGTCGTGGTACGAATAAGCGAAGCGGATCAGTTTAGGTTCCTAAACAAAACCGCAATAAGAGTTGATGGTAGGCACCCAGTACCCCTACAACGAAAAGTATCGTCACAGATTACTAAATAGTTACTACGTGTATCGTCATAATTATGATTGCCGTGATCGTATCATTTTGTGTGTAAACCAGAGCACTTTGACAGCTTTTGAGGGATGGTGTAGTTTACTTGTCGATTACCATAACGATAGTTTTTCATGCTAGGGCTACTGTATAGGCACTTTTAGAATGAAAAAGTATCGTAATCGTTATAGTAATGATTACTTACCGTGATCGTATTATTTTGTGTGAAAACCAGAGCACCTCTTTCGGTCGTATAAGGAACTAAAGCTCAATAGATATTTGACAGCAGCACTTTGACAGCTTTTGACGAATGGTACCTATAGTTTACAATACGATTATCATATTGGCAGTTTTTCGTATTACGGCTTCAGTCAACAAAAATCTCTAACACAACAAACTCATTGATCTACTAAAACCATAAGATTCATTTACTCGTGTCGTGAGATTTGGTGACTATGGTTGCCAAAAATGATAAAATGTTTATTTAAAGAAGTGAAACTAGATTTAGATATATCAAAAAATAAGTAGAGAAACAATAATACCGTTCATAATTTAATAATACAAACACAATTCAGCGTGAATTTCTCTGAAACAAACACTAAAGTGCGTGGCGAGTCATTTTTATTCAGTCTACCAACATTGTTTTTGCCCCGTCGGCTTAATTAAGACACAGAATCATGACGTCTACCGAATTGTGGTTATCACCGTAAAGCAATTTATTTTATCCTCGAGACGAAACCAACTAGGGCAAGAACTGAAAGGAATAAAATGCTGCGTTATCATACAGAGATGTAACTGGACGGAAGCCAGAATCGGCGACAATTTTGCAAGCGATACCGTTTATGTTCATAAAATTTTTCACCTATCTAACTTTCGGGAAAAAAAACTGGCCGTGAATCGAGTGTCGGAATTCAGCAGAAATATTCGTTTGGAAAGAGCTATTGCATACCAGCAGTTTACGCATGAAGAATCACACATTTTTATCATTCAATAATTTTCAAATTTGGGTATAAGAGAGCAAGGGACTCCACAGTTATGAGTATACAGGAGTATCTTTATGATTATTTCACCGTGAAATGCCATTAAATGTCGTTTTTGCTGGCATCGGAAAACAGAATTGGTTTCCTTTCATGTTTTTTGCATGAAAACGAATAAAGAAATTTTTGATTAAACGTTTTTTGTGCGGTTATATTTATCCTCACCAAGGGGCCTACTTTTATTTGGGAAATATATACACGCAGCAAAATTAAATGTCATGGTAATCCATTAGGTTCGTTACGGTTGTACATTTATCATCAATTACTAAAGTGACTTTCGCAGAAAGTACCCAAATAATCGGGTATCATCGTGAGTACAGCTAGTTCCAGCTAATTAATGAACTTTAATTATCAAAAATGCGAGTCCCACGTTGGTAACAAATCCTATTTATATTTACTTGTAGGTTTTACCCGAGGAAAAGTTTTAAACTGTAACAACAGGGCGGCGTGAGGTTTGGCAGGGTAGTAAGAGTTAAAAAACAGAAACAGACTGCCTTTTTCACTGCAGCACAATGAATGCAATTAACATTCAGAAACGCTGTAAAATAAACTCGCCATATACAACAGAATTCAAACTTTTGCAAACTGAAAAAGTTCGATAAAAATACAATCGCGTGTTCATAATATGACTGACGCCTTCCCAAAGGAACATAAGTTAATTAGCGACACATATAGTACTGAAAACACGTATAACAATCCAATGTATGTCTCTTTAGTATTAACCTAATTACATTATTATTCTCTATACTGGGAACCTATCGCTTTAATGCGTGGATTATTCAATCATAAAGTTAGTTTAATATAATTTAACAGAAGTTAAGCTTCGCTGTGCCCTAATCTGGGAATACGTAAAATCATGAATATTTATTGTTCATAATGGGAATAAGTTATTCGTTTTCTTGTATTTGCGAAGTTGTAATTTTTCTTGTTTATATAATTGACTTTGACATTGGACACCATCCAAATTACTGAAATTTAATACCAAATTTTTGTAGCTTGAGCACAAGTGTTATAGAAATTACATACACCCAGACCCGAGGAAATTTTTAAAGGTTCGTTTTCAATATTTAGGTAACCGCCCGGGAATCGAACCCGGGACCTCCAGAGATAGCGGGTAACCTTAAAAATCGGTGCGTATACCACTCGGCTACGGAGATCGTCACAACTGTTAAACTGTTTTGTCAATACTGTTTTATCATTGACACAAGTTGATATTAATATTCAGGGGAATTTGGGTTTCGGGTTCGATTCCCAAATGTAGACCCTATTCATTTGTGTTTTGATCGGTGTCGACAGATTCAGTTATGATCGAGATAATTATTGGTGTCGGTTTAACAGAATAATATCCTTGTTTTGACAGCAGACAAACAAGGGTATTAATGTTCTTGATGACGGTAAAAAAATCATTAGCCTTAAGAAGTTAATAGATATATTGATTTATATAGCAACTCCTAAAGGTAAGTAATGTATTTATACATTACTGGACGATACAATAAAAACATCGGCTTTTGCACACGGTTGAATTAAAATATCGATACCTCCCGGCTCAAAGGGCGTAACCAGCATTTTGGCCAAAATGAGTTTTGAATGCCATCTTATTCAGTTTTTTCTGCGCTATCGAACTGTATTTTTAAAGTTCTCAAATTCTGAAAACAATGGTGAATACGACCTCAAATTTTAAGGCTGGTAATGCTGTTTTTTTTTTGTATTTTTGGACGTAAAAGCGTAAACGACACACTCAAATAAAATTGTAGGGCGTATATCCGTATGACTTAAAGCCATAAAGAATATACGCCCAAGATTTATTAAATTTTATCTTCACATTGGTGTTTACGCCCAAAAAGTTTTTGTGTTTTGAAATTGATAGAATCTTACGCCCCAGTCAGTTTGATTTGATTCAAGTAAAATGGTATTTACTCCCATAATTCTTTTATATTTGAAAATATGTTATGATTTTACGCCCGAATAAAGTATTATTGCAACTAGTACGTATAGAGTTAAATGGAATGTCAACACATAACACGCGGGATAGCAGTGGGGCTCGGTGCGGATAGCGGGGGTTACGCCCACGTGTGGTGTAGTCAGTGCAGTGACGATTAGTTTATAGAGTATAACATAAATAAATTGGTTTGAAAACAATCATTGTACGAAGTGCGCGCATTAATATCTAACATCTATGTGTTTTTTTTTACTTTGAAAAGCTATATGGTAGGTAATACAAATTTGATCACAAAGTGCTGAATGTGTTATCAAATAGTCATCATCATCATTTCAGCCGTAGCTCGACGCTCACTGCTAGGCATAGGCCTCCCACCCCCAAGGATCTCCACAACGATCGGTCCTGCGCTGCCCACACCCAGCGGCTTCACGACTTGACCAGATCGTCATTCCACATTGTAGGGGGCCTGCCCACGGAACGACATCCAGTTCGCGGTTCGGCCAACCTTTCCGCTCCAACGGCTATGGCTATTGGTTCTCCGCGCTATGTGTCTCGCCCACTGCCACTTCAACTGAGCAATCCTTCGAGCGATGTCGGTTGTTTTAGTTCTCCTGTGGATCTCATTAATTCGATCGAGCAGGGAAATACCAAGCATCGCTTTCTCCATTGCTCGCTGGGTGACCTTGAGCCTTCTTATAAGACCCATAGTAAAAGACCACGTCTCGCTTTCATAACTGGCATAGCATCACACACTGGTCAATGACCTTAGTCTTGAAACATTGAAGAATTTTGGATGCAAATATATGCCGAAGCTTCCCGAACGCTGCCCATGCGAACTGGATTCGACGAGAGATCTCTTTCTCTGGTCGAATCTAGCTCGAATTCGGACTCCAACTCGAAGTTGAACTTCCTGATTGGACTGTCTGTCCCAGGTAGACATAGTGGTCAACAACTTCGAGTATAATGTTCCCAACATTAACAGGAGCGGATGCAACATGGGCATTGGACATGATTTTCGTCTTATCCATTTTCATCTCCAGATTCATTCTTTGAGAAGCATTACTGAGATCTTCGAGCATTGTGTTCAGGTTTCCCAAGGTCTCAGCCAGGAGAACTACATAATCGGCAAACCGTAGGTGTGTTAGGTACTCGCCATTGATGTTGATGCCGCATCCTTTCCAGTCCAGGAGTTTAAAATATCCTCCAACGCAGCTGTGAACAGTTTCAGAGAAATATTGCTCCCTGTCGCACACCTCGCTGTAGTTAGATAAGATTAGAGCTCTGGTTCTGTAATCGGACCGAGACGTGGTGGCGTTTTGGTATAGTACCTCAGCACCTCGATGTACCTGTAGTCTATATGGCACCTCTAGAGAGACTACAGTACTACCCATGCAAATCTATCAAATCAAAGGCTTTCTCATAGTCCACGAACGCCAAGCATAGTGGCAAGTTATATTCTTCAGTCTTCTGTATAACTTGCCGCAGCGTATAAATGTGGTCTATAGCCTTTTCGGAACCCGGCTTGTTCTGGAGGTTAGAAATCGTCGAACCTGCGAGCGAGACGATTTGTAATGACTCTCGAAAAAAGATATTATTGTAGATATGGCCAAAAAGCGAGATTGGTTCTTCAAGACAGTCTTATCACCCTTCTTGAAGAAAAGCATTACATCGCTTCTGCCCCATGCCTTTGGCTTTTTGCCCTCGAGGATGACAGAGTTCATCTTTGCTGTAAGGTGCCTTACATTTGACAATGCTATGAAGCTTTGCAAATTTTGTACCTTATGGTTAGTTATGGTTATGGTTAGTTAAATCTTACTGTGTAGAATATAAATAATTTGTAGTTAAACAATTAACTTTTCTTATTATTCTTTCCTTCCTTAGGACCAACCTTCTTTAGGACTTGCTAACAATCAAGATTGTTTTGCAATATGAAAAAGTTTAGCCTTTTACTCCTAACTTTTTTCTAGTAAATAACTATAAAATACCAAATTTATTTTGCCATAACTAAAATCCAAAAATAAAAATCTTCACTAGTTATAAATATCAGTGTAGAATACAAGCCTCTGATGGACTAAGGGTTGCCAAATTGACCTATTCTACTTAAGTATATAATTGTAATATAAACCCAAACAATTTAATAACTCATAACAGAACGATAAAAACTACAGTTTTAATTTTGAAAGTTGGTGGTTACACCCTGCGTTACTAACGCAGCAGTCTTTTTTTGGGCGTAAAAGACAGCGTTACTAACGCAGCAGTCATTTTATGGGGCATAAAAGACATACATGCTTGATTTTGTGCGGCGTATCCACCAGCTAACTTTTAAATTATAAATATTTCTTAAAACATTATGTTTTGATATTATGCATCACAAAAATTAACGACTTTTGGTGTAAGAATCTTATTTATAGGATCAATAACAGCAAAGTTGTGACAAATACAAAATTTTAATTTTAGTTTTTTGGCTCTCCTGAAAAGTCGTGTTTTGGTGATTACGCCCTTTGAGCCGGAAGGTATCGATATGTTTATCTAAATGTAAACATGGCTGCAGTCATAATACCATTAATGCCACATTATTATGGGATATAATAATTAATAATTTAGTTTGCAATAAATATTTGTATTTGTATTTGTATTTGTATACAAAGTTATACCTTCACGAATGCGTTTTTACGTAAACGATATAGAATGATCCATAAATTGGTGAAATCAAAGTTTCACAAGCATCACTACATAGTATAAAATAAAGTCGCTTTCTCTGTCCCTATGTCCCTTTGTATGCTTAAATCTTTGAAAGTACGCAACGGATTTTGATGCGTTTTTTTTAATAGATAGAGTGATTCAAGAGGAAGGTTTATATGTACTTTTTATCCCGATATTCCCACGGGAACGGGAACCACGCGGGTGAAACCGCGGGCGGCCGCTAGTATACAATATTTAAAACTTTATTATGTATTTTAATGTTACCCTTCTAAAACTTAAATTAAATCTCTTTTTACAAAAGCAATAGCTTGGTCAGATTTTATTAAAGGTTTCTTTTTGCTTCAAAAAAAAACTTTTTTCTATTTGGCTTGTTTTCCTCGGAAGATTGGTGCTTATGAGCTTAGAATCTATACCCGGGAAACGCTAACTGCAAAGCAACTTAAGCAAATTGTTCCGTGGGCCCACCATAATTATTATTCAACCTTTATCCGGGCCAAATCGAGTAAATTTGTTCCAAAATTACTTTTATTAAAAGCATTTCTTTCCCTCCGCCGATCCAAAGTGCTAAAGTAGAGAGTAAATGGACTGGAATTTCCGTTTCACGAATAAATTATATAAGAATATTACTGTAAATAACTCTTTAAAGATGTTTCAGAACGATTTCTATTGAATGTTGCGAGGGTTCCCCTTTTAAATCAACCTTATAACATTTTCTTGTATCTAATATCAATTGGGGTTTCAATCAATTTTATTACGATGAAATTGGCATGATATGAGAATGAATTGATTTTTCTCGAATATCTTTATTTGGAGTTTTATTTTAAGAGTCAATTTGCAGTCTGTTTTTTTTTCAAAATCATGCCAATAAATGGAAAATTATAGGATGATTTATCATTCTCACTGCTAATTATGTTAATAGCAATACATTGCTCATGACTCCTGAGATTCATCCTCTTGGGACACTAAGAAAAGATTGTGTATTTGTTATTAGTTTCTGCTATTTTTGTTGGTCCAATATTCGCAACAGAAGTGCGTAAGTTACTTTACTCAGAATTAGATCATTGTATGTGATGTTGATGTTGTCAGACATTTATTTAATAAATCGGCTTACTACTTAGCCTCTTTTCACCCCTCTGAAAATGACATCATAATCATTATTATTTGCTAAAGTAAATTTGTCGTTTGGCTTCAAAGTTCGAGGCAAGCCTTTCAAAACTTGACATTATAAATATTTACTTAATACCATAAGTTTGGTCAAGTTCCATTTACTGATTCACTGTCAGGGGGTTATTAATTAAGAACTGATTAAATTTGGAAGTTGATTAGTAACTCATTAATTCTTTGGGACGCTTTAAAGGGTGGTTCATAAGCTGTGATTAAATTTAACTGAAGTAATTTTGGGGACATCAGTATCTGTCTGTCTAATTAGATTGTGTGTCAGAAATTAAATTGTAAAGCTTACGGAATGGAGCCTTTAAGTAATTGAAACATGTAAATTTGTAATTGCAACTCATTAGTCTTTAATATTATTTTGAGAGTTACGCTTTCATGAACAACTAGAGACCGCCCACTACTTTGTCTGTGAGGACTTGTTTCCATTTCCGCGTATATTCTGACTTTTTTACATAGGTCACATTCCATACGTTCGTGCCGTAATATAACTTTTGTACCCATATGTCTATTTCTACTTAAGTATATTAATTTGCTTTCTCAATTATTTAGAGTACTTTAAATCCAGATATCAATAACAACCTTATTAACCAAGTATATTAATCAAGCAGTTCATCGACTTAAATATAAATAAATTTCTGAAATTGAACTGTGTTCCGGGGACATCAGCCAGTTTAGTTATCTCACTGAAAAACCAGCTCTCTATTGCATACTTTTCATTGATTAGAAGCAGCGATTCCTGAAAATGCTGACAGCGAATTTGCTCCCATTCACCTTTCCCTCAGGAATCAGAATCGTCTAAACGAAAATGTTTTAACGGTTAGACATATTAACGGCGTGTTTGTATTGACCAAACCCTCTTAGCTTTGGCAAATATTTGTTTCCCAGTTTATTACGCTATTTGAATGACGCCGTGAAATTGGGAGAATACAACCCGGAGATATGAATCTCATACAATACTGTAGTTGATATGGTACGGCGATAAGACCACGCTTACATTGTTATTTTTTATAACTAATAGTGTTTGTATCGTAACTTTTTTCTTGCTTTGTTTTTATTTTTCTTATAAAAGAAATATAACATTTTGTTTATAATGAAATTAATTATACTGACAATATTTTCATTTATTTATTTATAATGCTTAAATTAGTTTGAGGTTGGCTATTTCAAAACTTCTATAGCAACAAAATCTAGCTTTCCATTTTCGTCCATAGTTCATAGAGATATTTTATGAAATAATTTATGACTCACTATTGGTAGCCCGTCAAGTGTCTTAAGCTACGTATAGAAAATAGGGCAGATAAAGTAACACGGAAGTTACTGCTAAATATCGAAAATGAAGTAAGTATTAGGAAAAATCGCCCGGACTGTGAAAGGTCGTGGGTTCGAGTCTCATCGGTGCTAGTTGTGAGACGGGTTGATGTTTTCTAAATACTTACTTTATTTTCAACATTTTCAATAGGTAATAAAAATTGCATTGTGAATGCAAAAAAGTACAAATAACTGCTAAACATTCTTTTAAGAGATATGAATTAAAATTTGTTAGTTGTACAACATTTTCAACGAAGTACATTAAATTCCTCGATTGCCTGTTTGAATCATGGCCATGAAGCCAGGTAACACTACTTAGGTACTGTACTGGTAGTTGTTTAAACTGCTTATGGCTTCATGTACTCAATTGAACATACCAAACAGGTATTTATACCAAGCAGGTACCTAGCTTAGGCATAATCTTCAATTTGTATTCTGCATACCTAAGTTATGTTTCTAGAATGCTATGTAACTACAGAAATGCAAACATAGCAAACGCAGGAAGTTCGCAGAGCTTAGACCCAAGTTTAGTCAAATCGAATCACATAATTTTGGGCTGCCTTATCTAGAGCAGTAACTATGTTACGTTAGTTTATATAGTGTCCAGACGTGGAATGGACGGACCAAGTTTAATAATGGTGTTACCTACTACTTATTTACTACGGTATACATAGGAGCCTATAGAATCATCATCATCAGCCATTATAAGTGCCAGCACAGGGTGCCTACCATCAACTCTTATTGCGGCTTTGTTTAGGATCTAAACTGATCTGCTTCGCTTATCCCTACCACGATTCTATTGCGTCAATGACAAGCGATTCAGTGACATGTCACAGCCGCTTAGCTGTCATGAACTCTTATTTGACTTATAACACGGTCGAACTAACATGACACCTCGAGGCTATACCCATCTCTCTCACTCTTCAGCCATGTCAGAATCGAGTAAAAGAGACGGGTAGAAGAAATAAGTACACAAATCTTTCGTTCATTTACATTCAGCAATTCATTTGCGATTCAGTTTTATGAAAGTTATGGTACGAAATAAAGCAATTCATTTTAGGAACCTATTCTGAATCGCACCAGTTTTGAATCGCTTTCTTATAGTTGATGGTAGGCACAGGCCTTCCTAATGGCTAATGGATGGATAAGGAGAATGGGTCATTGCGGATTGGTGGGTATTAACGACTGGAAACGCAGCCGGGAGCAACGGCTTAACGTGCCTTCCGAAGCATGGAGGAGCTCGAGATAATAAGTTTTTGGTCACCCATCCCGTGACTGACCATTGCGAAAATTGCTTAACTTCAACGATCGCAGACCGAGCATGTTAACCACTGCGCCACGGGCTCCTTGCATATAGAATACTCGTAGACAATTAAATATTTTTTATACAATATCGTTCAAAATTAATTTCGGTAGTTTTTTATTTATAGTCTGCAGTGACGTGCCTACTGAGCCAGGTCTACTTCCCATCTACCCACCCATCCCATCCCATCTACTTCCCATCACGTGGCTCGTCTGCTCGTTTGCCCCTTTTTATATATATATATATAAAAAAAAAAAGGATCTGGAGTAATCATAAGTGTTATTTTGACTTAGGAACTTTACCTTTGATTGTTCTCATATCTGCAATAATTGCTTGGCTTTTATCCTAGTATTCGTTTACCTTTTATTTTTCTTATTTGTTTATAATTTTGTCTTGATATCCAAACAAAATTTTTGAAGAATTGCATATTTTTTGTTTCCCCTATGCATTAAAGCACTACTAAAACTCTTTTGTGCCTCTCCAGATTATGAGAAGTAAATCCAATCTGTTACTTTCCTTGTGTACGATTCATATATCTCGCCGCCCCGCCGTCCAGCAGAGTACATAACGCATTAGTTACATCGCTGAGTAATGTATGTTGTCGTACATCATCTTCTTTATCTCTCGTTTTAAATAGTATCTCGTTTATTATTCTACCACAATATGATTTCAGTCACGTTTAACGTAGGATGCATCGGGTCAGTGTAGATTGTTGGCAATTTAAAAGTTTGGAATAAAACGTAAGATCGCATCATGTGCATTTCTACAAATAAATTGTTGTGTAACAGTTGTGTGTTTGTAAATGAAAGAGATGTGAATGTGTCCTTCAAAAACTGTCAAAGTGCTCAACTGCTGTCCAACATGTATTGAATTTCAGTTCCTCATACGACTGAAAGAGGTGCTGTTAAGGTTTTTATAGAAATAATACGATCGCGATTGTTGCAAACATACAAAATAATTGTTAATTAGCTGTATTAGGTGTATTTTTGCAGCCTGGTAACCCAGCCAAGTTTGTCATACTCTTTGCCTCCATCTTGTACAAGTAACAGTGTGCGCCTTGCAAATTAAATAAATTTATATATGTCACCGGAAAATAACAAGAATCGCAAATTTATAAATTTACGGAAGCCCTGTAGAACACGTGATAGGTTAGAAATTTACGTGGTTACTTTTTTTAGGAAATTTATAAATTTACGGTTTTTATTATTTTCCGGTGACATATACATAAATTAAACGTGGAGTTTTTATTGTCTCCACCACTATATCGGGTACCATAACGACACTTTTTCGTGCTTCAGCTAAAGCTAGATTACAGAAAACTATTGTTTTTTGTATCATTTTCATAATATGACTAAACAAATAATTATAGGTATTTCTATTTTACTAAAACAATAGTGGATAGTAACTCCCCAGGGTACTGATCGTGTTAGGATCCGTACCGGAGGCTACCGATATCAATGCAAAGGTATATTTAGAAATCAAGGCCCTGTGTTTGATTACAGCCTTTAGGGAATAACCCACACTCTATCAGGCTACTGAGGTTTGATAGAAAATAACGAAACTGTCTTTCTAATCAGATATGCACCGGTTAAGGTGCTGGCAGCATTTGCAGTCGTCAATACCTGCTTATCTACAAAGCCGGGCCAAAGCCCATAATTTGTTGGTTTGTCTTTAGTAATAAAGAAAAAAACGAGTGTGCTATAAACCCACTGACCTCTAAACCACACGACTGGAGTAAACTTTGAGTATTCAAAACGGAGTAAAGCTTATAAATTTTAAGACATTGACATTTAGGACACTTTACTCTCTTTAAAGTTTATACTTTTCCATCAACTTCCGTTGGAACGCTCTCGTCACTTCCGTAACATTCACCAGCTGCTTACTCTCCAAGTCAAGCGTGCTTAAAGAAGTTTTACTTCAAAAATTGAATTTTTGTTTGTAACGAATAAACTCAAAAATTACTGGACTGATTTTAAAAATTCTTTTACTATTAGAAAGCTGCTTTCTTCCTGAGTAACATAGGCTATATTTGATCCTGATATTTCCACGGGAACAGGTACCACGCGGGTGAAGCCGTGGAGAGCCACTAGTAATACCTAGAGAAATTCAAAAGCTACTGGACAGATTTCGAAAATTCTTTCACCGGTAAAAAGCTACTTAGTTATTTCTTAGGCTATACTTTTACCCTATTATATATATAATATTACCGCAGGAACAGGTAGGTACTACGAGGGTAAAATAAATAAATAATAATAATAATAATAAAACACTTTATTGCACACAATAGATAAAACAAATTACAAAGAAACATTACAAAAGCACAGAAAGCATACAACAAGGCGGCCTTATTGCTTAATAGCAATTTCTTCCAGGCAACCTTGGGCGAAAGATAAGTAAGGTACAATAATAATAAATAACTTCTTACATTCACACCAATTACCTAAGCCCATTTTAATTTCATTAAGAAACTGTATAATGGAAAACTTGATAACGGATAAATATATACTTAAATACTTTTTTTTTGTAAATACATACTTAATATATATAGTAAACACCCAGACCAAGACAAATAGACATGTTCATGCACACAAATATTTGTCTTGTTCGGGAATCGAACCCGAGACCACTGGCGCAGAAGGCGGGTAGCCTACCCCTGCGCCAAATCGGTCGTCGAACGAAATCGCGTAGAACTACTTGTTTGAGATAAAGTGACAGCGTTCCTCTCTCGACTTACACGCGCTACTTACATTTTCGCGGCACTCCCGCTAGTCACGTTTGTCTAGCAAGAAAGAAGTCAAATGGGTAATGGGTAGACATATGAGCTAGATAAATTTAAACAGTCGTACAATAATTCTACATCACACAGTTGTCCATTGTCTATTGTTGTGGATGGTGGAACCTCTCTTCACATCCATAACTACTGTCTTTATTTTATCATGTTGGCTTAACTACTCATTTTATTACTGAGTTCGCAGATAAATTTCAAGTGCCTCACAAAAGTTGTTCGTTGCACTGTTTGCTCGCACCTTACTACTCATTATGAATGCATTGCATCGTTGTTTAACGAAATCCCTCCCCCGAGCGGAGTAGTAACACCAATTTTCTTCATTTACATACCAAAACCATATTTTAATAAAACTATTTCTGAAGTTGCGAGATAAGATAAATGTTGCTTTGTAAATGAATTTGCTGTACGGTTAAACATTTTTGGTACCGTAATTTAGAATGCAATGAAAGTTAATGAGTTTTTTTAATGGGTAGGTATGCTGTTTAAATATTTGGGTACAATTATCTAATATCTTTAAACATCCAAATAGATGCACGAGGTTTGCATTAAGTATTGATAATTTATAACTCAATCTAAGTAAATATAGTCTGAGAACGAAGTCTCGCTTGGCTTTATAGAAGAGCAAAACTTGGTTTCCGTAGGGACCTGGCGCGCACGTATTCTATTTCCAAGATTTTTGGCTCGGGTCTGTCGCTAGTTTATAAGGAAACAAACCTTTTTTTCAGGTTTCATTATCAACTCTTATAGTTTTACCATATCCATCCATACCATATCTTGTTCTGATTGTCAGTTAAAAAAGTTTTGAATCAGCGGTAGGAAAATTTTGACGATTCATAAGTTCATATTGTGTATCATGTTTATGTGAATATTTTTATCTTTTATCTTTATATCTATCAACTTACTAGATAGAAACTCTAGTATAAAAAAGTTATAACCACAGAACACGGAAAAAAAAATTCTCTGCTATATTTTAGCATGGATAATTAATACTTATTTTAATGCCTACTCTTTGGAAACGGCCTTAGACGAAATTATAGTTTTGTATAGTATGACACTAGTCAAACGATTTTCCATACAAAATAACCATTTTTATTGTAGAGTAGCCTATGTCACTCTCTAGCTCCCAAACTGTCCGCATACCAAAAATCACGTCGATCCGTTGCTCTGTTTTGACGTGAAAGACGGACAAACAAACACACTTTCACATTTGTAATCTATACTAATATTATAAAGAGGAAAGATTTGATTGTTTGTTTGTTTGTTTGCATCGAATAGGCTCCGAAACTTCTGGACCGATTTAGAAAAAATTTTCATCATTAGAAAGCTACATTCTTCCCGAGTGACATCCTACTAATATTATAAATGTGAAAGTTTAGATGTTTGGATGTTTGGATGTTTGGATGTTTGGATGTTTGGATGTTTGTTACTCAATCACGCTAAAACGGCTGAACGGATTTGGCTGAAATTTGGGACACAGATACTTTGAAGCCTGGAGAGGAACATAGGCTACTTTTTATCCCGGAAAAATATCACACTTCCGCGGGATAACGTCGTGTAGTTCACGCGGGCGAAGCCGCGGGCGGATAGCTAGTAGGCTATATTTTATCCCGATATTCCCACGGGAACGGGTATTCCCTCGGTGAAAGCGCGAGGATCCGCTAGTATTATATATAGTATAGTATGGATTGTGATAACAATAGCTGGTGAAGCCTCTGGTCTATGTGGCCAGTGGTTTTAAATACGCTATCCTTTATTATCTTACCTCACCACGGAATTCTTACATAACCCGTGGGATTTTATACCAAACTGGCTCCACACGGCTTCTTGAAATTACACTGAACTGATAAACAATTCCACTTAATGTAGCCTCGAACAGGGAAGGAAATTCGGGTGCTCCTCTATTCAATTCACCCTGGCGTAAATTCTATTATGGGGGTAAATCCAATAAGCACAGAAGGACGATAATTACATAATCGTGGGACTATATTACGTATGTTGTATACGAAAACGTAATAGAATTATAGTTATCGATCGTAATGGCGACAACGATAAACACGACTTAGACTTTCTTATTTATTTTTTGAATAGCTAGCCAGCCGGTCTAGCATGACGTGCTATACCAAGCGCGTGTTATAAACCGCTCATGCTAGGCAGAAACAGCTCATGTGTTAAAGTACAGTCGAACCAATTTAATCATGAATCTTTTTGCTAATTTATGTTTAAAAGAGTCAAAACTCTAAAGGTCAGTGTTGATTTTAAACAAGTTTGAATTTCGACCTTACTGAATTTTAATATCTAGGTAATAAGAAAATTGCCATATTATGGTGGGTCACGATTCAATTAGTTCGACTGTACTTAAATGTTGGTTTATTTATTCGCAAAATTCTTCTTATGTAACGGTATTATGTAATAAGGTACCTAGAGTGTGTGTCAGATAACTCTGCACGTGCCTGGTGCGTTTTTGGCGCTAGTTACAGTGCATTTTTTTGCTCTAATGTTATAGAAAAGATTAGTATTCGATTTTTACCGCGCGCAGACTATCTGACGAGCACTCTACTTATACGATTTGGCAAATGTCAGAATACTTTGCAATGAATTCAGAAACAAAAATACGAATGAAATGTGCAAAACAACTTAAAGGAAATTGGGGAGTTATGTGCTACGACCGTCAAAGTTAAAAATAGGTACAACGTATTATTTTAAGGTTAAAGTTCACGACACGTTTTGAGAATTTTATACTTGTTTCAATCGCACAAGTCCTACTTCTACTTTGGTTTTGTTCATTCAATGAGTACCTACCTACCTTATTACTTTAACGTTTTAATCATTCAGTACTAAAATCTTAAAATTCTAGGTTATCAATATAACTTATTATAGGAAAACACCCACATTGAACAAAGCTTAAATATTTTGTTGCCAAACTTTCTTCAGTGAGCTTTTGATATTAAATGAACTCAGACAGATTGTTTCCATAACTATTCCAATTTTGTATTGTTATTAAAACAGCAGAACATAATATACATTTATTACCAAACTATTCCTATTCCAAATAAGTTCATGTCTCATATTCTAAAAGTAACTCATAACTTGCCTAAAATACGGGTTGAAAGTGATATATTATGTTGCGGCCCTAAAGCCATAATAAAATTAAAAAATCGGCTAAGTGCGAGTTAAACTCGCCCACGAAGGGTTTCGTACCCACTTAACGTACTGATTGCCTGAACCTAGCCAAAATTCCACCATAATTTTTCGTCAGCAAAAAATAACTTTGTAATTAATAATGTTTGTATGAATGACAAAGTAACATTTGCGGTTTTTGAAAATGTATTATATCTCAAAAAGTTAGATCTACAGCATATATTTTTTCCAGATTTTTCACTCTTTTATTTCAAAAGTTAGAGGGGGGGGGACACATTTTACCACTTTGGGAGGCTCTACATAATATGTCATTTTTAAAGACGTACCTATCTATAGACACCCCACATGAATATGTTTGATTAAAAAAAAAAACAGTTCCGCGTATGGGGAGCCCCTTAATTTTTTTTTGTTTAATTAAAATCGTAAAGCGGTTTACATAATACATCTACCTACCAAGTTTAAAGTGTGTAGTCTTAAAAGTTTTGGAATAAAGAGGCCGTGACAGATGACGGACGGACAAACAGACAGACAGACTTGACGAAACTATAAGGGTTCCGTTTTTTGCCATTAGAGGTATCTATAAAAATTATCTGTAATCTCTTTGGACATTTATCATAAAAACTCGAATGTCATGGGTGCCATACATCCCTTGCTAAACAATCTAGGTACTATTACAACTCACATTTAGCCGAATGATTTCACAATGTTGATACTAAGGCATTTAATAGTAGATTGTTTAGCAAGGGATGGATGGGTCCATACACCCGAAGTAAACACTCTACTTTTCATTTTGAATATGAGGAAAGTAAAAATAAACAGAGATAATCTAAAAGTTATTGTTTCTATGGCCGCGGAATTTTCGAAAGACTATAACTTTTTTCTTCATTTTCTCTATTTTAGGGAAGGCTCAAACTATAAGTCCATACAGCCTTGTTTGGTGTTTGACCCGTAAGTACTCTATGCAATTCTATGAAATAAATAGCCAGATTTTTTATGTTACAAATAACTTATTTGGTTCAATCTGTTTCTAAAAACGCAACATTTAAAAAAACAATGTTTTAGATATTAAATTAATAATTGTACGATATTCATTATTGTATATAATAGCAAAACAGGCTGTATAAGCTTCTGTGCCTTTGCCTGCATACCTTTGGTAAATAAATGTCCAAAGAGATACTTACAGATTTTGACACGAACCCTCCTATTACTTTTTTAATTTTCATTACGGCCCTAGGGCCGCAACATACCACTTTCAACCCGCTCTTTAGGCAAGTTATGAGTTACTTTCAGAATATGAGACATGAAAAATATCTTGATTAAGTAATCTTCATAAATGGGTTAATAATAAAGGATCGGCCACCAACCGCAAGTATCTACTATCGGCCACAAGTGTCTGTCGCGCGCTTCAGCTCCCTTCATAGCGGCTTCTAGCTTCAAGTGGCGGCGTTCGTAGCTGTCGCTGTTCATGTGGCCAGTGTGCGGCGACGTTTAATCTATGACGTAAATGTTTTAATCCCGTCCTATTGCTTTACCTCTTTTATAAGTAGGTACTATCTGAATTTGTCTGTTTACCATTAAACAACATTTTATGCAGAAACGGTGATACTATTTTAACATTAAAAACTAACTATAAACTTTCTTTCCAGTGATAACATCAGCACACGAAATCACGCAACTGAAGGTCCCGCTCTTCGCTGATCCCAGAAGACCGGCGGTTCTGAGTTGCCATTTCCAAATGGATGATCAGAAGCTACATTCAGTCAAGTGGTACAGGGATATGAACGAAATATTCAGATATAATCCTTCTCAAAAGGTACGTCCATTATTATATTATTTATCCTTTTAAATGTCAAAATAAAGCTTGGTAACAAAATATTTAGTTTACTTAATTAAAATTATAAAATTTTATTTTTATTTCATCCTTTTTAAATTACACATAAAATTTAAAAAACCGCATTGAAATCAGCCAAACAAATCAGAGCAACTTAATTTTTGGCGGCCATTTTTTTGCCGCCATTTTGTTTTTTTATTGCCACCTTAATTTGCCCAGGGTGTACATTATTTTAGTCAAAGCACCACGTCTGTATCTTTTCCCGTTTCGGCAGGCAGTTGACCATCTCCATAAATGGCCGGATGAATTTTCATCAAACGTGGCTAAGAACTAACTCGATTAATAGCTTTCAATAAAAAAAAACTGATCCGTTTGGGCACTACGAATATACGCACAGACAGACAGACAGACATAAGCCTCAAACTGATAACACCCCTCTTTGCGCTGCGTCGGGAGTTAAAAACACTTAAATTCATATAAAAAGCCTTACAAACAGGTATTATGGTATAGGTAATGCACAGTCACAGCAGTGGGTTTTAACGAGTGCAGTCGGTACTAATAGCTTATCGGTTTTTCAACAACACAGAGGATATATAAAAACAAATTATGCAGACATATCCCGTGACTGCCCAAAGCAAAAAAATTCTTAACTGCAGGCCGCTACGCACTGCAACAGCACAGCTTTACAGTAAAAATCAGCTACCGTTAACTCCTCAATACTTCCACAGCCTCCCATACGTCTGTTCAACGTGACAGACATCATGGTGCAAGGCGGGGAGTGCCAAGTTGACTCGTGCATGGTGAAGGTGATGCCTCCACCAGTAGCGACGAGGGCCGCGTACACCTGTGAAGTCTCCACTGAAGGTCCGAAGTTCCAGATAGCTAGGCAGACGAAACACATGACAGTTGTTGGTAAGTGTCATAAGTAGGTGTAATCATGAACAACATTTATTACACATTATGGTGTAGTGAGGAAGATACCAAGCTGACTCGTGCATGGTGAAGGTGATGCCTCCACCAGTAGCGACGAGGGCAGCGTACACCTGTGAAGTCTCCACTGAAGGTCCGAAGTTCCAGATAGCTAGGCAGACGAAACACATGACCGTTGTTGGTAAGTGTCATAAGTAGGTGTAATCATGAACAACATTTATTACATATTATGGTGTAGTGCGGGAAATACCAAGCTAATTCGTGCATGGTAAAGGTGAAGGCCCCAAGTCCCAGATAGCTAGGCAGACGAAACACATGACTGTTATTGTTGAGTGAGATGGCATTGTGTAGCTGTGAGCGTGAAAAACTGTCCATCAGTCATCTTGGTGCAAAGCGAGAAATGCCCAGCTGACTCGTGCAAGGTTAAAGTCTGTGAAGTCTCCACTGAATGCCAGTAAAGTTCCAGATAGCTAGGAAGACAAAACATCATTATGACAGTTGTCGGTAAGTGTTTAAAATTAAAACTATTTGAGCATTAATGAACAGCTATGTTGTAATTATAACCGTGTTTGTGGTAGTCACAGCACAGCTCAAGCTCGTATAAAATCCTCTACAGGTTTAAGCAATAGTTACGGCAAACGACGTTTTTCCTGCCTGACTTTAACTTGTTTGTTATGAGTTTGACATAAAAAATTGTGTTCCTAGTGCAGTTGAAGTGACGGCGGAATATCCACAGAATCGCATCCCTGACATGGAATCGCTAAACTATTTCCTTCCCAGCGGCGCACAAGTGTCAGTCGCATACAAGTCCATACAACTGCAAATATATGCAACATTCGTTTCACACAGAAGCCCTTTATAATAACTCGATTTGGTTTGCAGTCACGGTATTTGACGCGCACGCTGTGCCATTTATGATCTCATCTTTTATTCATATCCAATGTTCCATTTGCCAGTGACTGCATTCTCACTGATGTTTAGAAAAAAATGGAACATTTAAGGCAGTGCGGTGGCAATCAAGCTAGGTCCTGTTTTATTTCGAAATGAAGAATGAATAAGTTTGGGGCCATAACAACGATGTTTTCAGCATTGTTGTGTTTCCGTAGATAGAGATAAGATACCAGTTCCTCAGTAACGGAGGATTCTGGGAGTAGTGCGCTTCCACCTTCAGCCTTATCAGATGTGATGAATCCCTGAATCCCTTTACATCAGGTGTGATGAAGGCTAAGTGCTACCCCGTTGTACCTATATGAAAAAATGTAGATAGTGCAGTGAGCTATGCTAAAATTCAATTCATTAGAAAAAAAAATGAAACTTTTCCGTTTTGAAAATATCTTTCCTACTCAGCACTAACAAATTAAACAAACTGATGAAACTAGCTCAACCGAATATATCTCCATCATTATGCATTAAATAGAAGACAAATTACAATGTCATGGAAACAATACAATAAAATAACAAATATTTCCATACAACTAATAGCCACTACACACGATCACTTTAACTGTCAGTTTTCAATAAATAGTACTGACAGTCAAACCTGACGTCCTTTGTGCACACACCTGGGTGCCTACCATCAACTTTAAGACAGCGATTCAAAAATAGCGCGATGCAGAATAGGTTCCTAAAATGAATTGCTTTCTTTCGTACTCTGACCTTCTAAAAACTGGATCGCAAATGAATTGCTAAATGTGAATGACCGAACGATTTGTGTCCTTATTTCTTCTACCCGTCTCTTTCACTCGATTCTGTCATGCCCGGAGAGTGAAAGGGACGGGTATAACCTGCAGGTGACATGTTAACTTGGCCGAGTTATAAGTCAAATAAGAGTTGATGACAGCTCAGCGGCTGTGAAATGTCAATGAATGATCACTGAATCGCTATCATTGATATTGAGCTGTCGTGGTACGAATAAGCGAAGCAGATCAGTTTAGGTTCCTAAACAAAACCGCAATAAGAGTTGATGGTAGGCACCCTGTACTTTTAACTGAAGAAAATACCATTTTATTTTCAAGATGTCATTGTCAACGTCGACTCTCAGTTCCGTCAGTTCAGTTATAAAATATGTAGCCGAAATATAATATCAGTTTTAACTAATAGTAAAAAAAACCGTCAGATTTCCTCTTACACACTTAGTTTCCACTTTCAATTTAAAATTTTCAGTTCAAACTGACAGTTAAAAGTGATTGTGTGTAGCCACCATAAGGTAAAGTTAAGTAAGTAATAATTTATCCAAATAAATAACATTTATGGTTTCTAAATATTTCGTTGCCATAACTTCCCTGCACTTCCGTGGCTGGGCGGGCGGCAGCGCGTTGGCAGCACCGGCGAACTAACTCGATTTAGTTCGCAACATTTGACAGTTTAACGCGTGTTGCACCCCTTATGATTCCATCTTTTATTCATATCCAGCTTCCCGATATCTAACTACACGCTTTGTTTGCTGCTTTGTAACATTGGATTGAATTAATATTAAATAAACTGAATAGGTCTTTTCAGAAATATATTATTACCAGTTTAACGCGCGGTGGACCCTCTTTGATTCCATATTTTGATTATATCGAGCTTCCCGGTATCTAACTACTTACATGCTTTGTTTGCTGCTTTGTAAGATTGAATTGAATTAATATTAAAATAAACTAATTAGGTCCATCGGAAATATATTATTACCAGCTTAACGTGCGGTGGACCCTTTAAGATTCCATCTTTTAATCATATTGAGCTTCCCGGTATCTAACTACATGCTAATATGTTTGCTGCTTTATAAGATTGATTGACATGATATTAAAATAAACTAATAAGGTCCTAACGGAAATGCATTATTTCCAGTTGAACGCAGTGGTCTATTTATAATTCCATTTTTTATTCACATCGAGCGTCCCAGTATCTAACTACATACTTTGTTTGCTGATTTTCAAGATTAGTTTTTTTTATCTTCTACGGGGAAGCACTTATCCTTCATCACATCTGATTTTAAGTGGTGATAAAGCCGAAGGTGGAAGCGTACTCCTGGAATCCTCAATCGCTCAGGAACTGGCTATCTTATCTCTAACTGCCGTAACACAATAATGCTGAAAAAGTCATTGTTACGGCGCCAGACTTAGATAAGATGGTGGTAGCTAGCCAGGCAGACTAAGAACAAGTGCTACTACCCACCAAAAGATGGAATTAATCTTAACTTAATCTAATTCATCAGCCATACGACGCCCACTGCTGGCCATAGGTCTAATTAGCTACTATCGGATACCCTTTATGATTTCATCTATTACTCCTATCGAGCATCCTGGTATCTAACTGCACTTTGTTTTGTGCTTTGTATATAAGATTGGACTTAAGCTAAAAACTATTAAAATTGCAATAATATTAAAACGCATTATGGTTCGACAGTTTTTATACAAATTCAAGAGTCTAGCGCCCGAATTCTCAAACGCAAATCATCTTTGGGAGCGTCTCAAACATCATGGCATCTCTTTCATACGTTTGACATTTAAAGTGACAGGACGATGTGTGAGACCATGGCCCGCTATTATTTCTCGGCTGCTTGCGCTCCTACAGGCCATGCTGCTCGGATTGGCAACGTCATAAATGTCAATGTCGTACCACTAATCCTAATTTCTTGTATGCATGAGATGGGATGAATTCCTGATTATAGCGCCTTAAAATCAAATAATACGCGTACATAACTATAGGTTGTTTTATTTTAACTATATCACAGTCACGAAAATGTTTATTAAACACTCCTACTGATGTTGTAAGCTCCCAGTCGGCTCGAGGTATCGCACGAATTCATCGCTGACGCAGTGTTCCTCCTTCGGGAATCCAAATCTTTCGAGATCCAAGGTTTCATAAGTAATTTCCAACAATGATCACGTATTTATATGCACTAATTATACAATAGATATTGTATTAAAACACCCAAACAGCAATCAAGAAAATCAAACAGCAACGTTTCTTGACATGACCAAAGAGTATTCCGACTTGCCACATCCAGATAAAAAAATTATCCAAAATGTGCAAAAATAATAGATTTTCTTTTTATTTTGTAACAAGCAAATTTAACCAAGTCGTTAAAGAAATGCGTGCAAAATCCGAGAAAGTGTTTTATTTAAATGAACAGTTCGCGCAGAAATCTAAGATGTGAATTGAATTACGGCGAAAGTTATTTTTTTTATTATATTATATCAAGTTTAGCCTAGTCAACGAAGAGATATAGAGGGAAATGTTTGGAACTCAATTTTTGACTTTGGAACTTTGTTTGGGCTAAAAGTTTTGTATAATACTGTATATATTTTACCGGCCAAACCCGATTTCAGGACAAACTAGTTTTTCCTAGGCCAAACTAGTTCATCGCGTTGACATTTCAGAGAGCGAGTTTGCCTCGGAAGTCCTGTAGAACACGTGATTGGTTAAAATGGTGGTTATTTTTTTTGTGTCATGTTCTACATCTACAGGTCTTCCGAGGCAAAGTCGCTCTCTGAAATGGCAACGCGATAAACTAGTTTGGCCTAGGAAAAACTAGTTTGTCCTAAAATCGGGTTGAAAAAAAAATGAGACCTTCAAAGCGCCCCCCCCCCCCCCCCCCCGGATTAAGGGCTACGGGCGGGGACTTTTGCTATGTTTACCTCCTTATTAGCCTAAACAAAGTTACAAAGTCAAAAATTGTGTTCCAAGCATTTACCTCTATACTGTTTTTCGAGTGTTCGTTGATTTTTA
Organism: Crambus lathoniellus; assembly: GCA_949710035.1. Taxonomy (NCBI): domain Eukaryota; kingdom Metazoa; phylum Arthropoda; class Insecta; order Lepidoptera; family Crambidae; genus Crambus; species Crambus lathoniellus. The sequence continues at coordinate 13,043,307 of OX453302.1, read as the reverse complement.
CTTCCACATAATTTGAGAGTTATCGCCTAACCTGGCAACACTACACGATTGTTTATTTATATAGAACAAAGAGTAAAGTGTATAGATCAACAATCTTTTCTGTTCCGGTGACAGCAGCGCTGGTTGGACAGTGCAACTCACTGATCTCTATTATACCACTGGATAGGCTGTCTCCATACAAATGACAGCTAATTTTGAGTAACAATTTGAAGCGCTACTAGTGTCACTACGAGGGTGCTGAGAACTAATTTTGACGTGAGATTGTGACAGCCGCGAGATTTTTAAAAGTATTTATTTTATTTTGTGTTATTTTGGTGTGATTTCATATTTAATTCTGAAAGTTATTGTGAAAGTTAAGCTCATAAACATGAGGAAATGTGTGTTTGTAAAACTTGGTACGAAAAAAGGGAGAAAAAGGTCATTTCACAGGTGAGTGTATTAAATTGTTGTTTTTAGTCAAAATTGACCTAAAACTGTGTGTAAAGCATTTGATTACTATCTGAAAATTGTTTGCAATGATATCTTATCAATATCTAGGCATTATAATGATGAATTTTGAGAGAATTATGAAAAAAATGTTTTGTTTATAATTCACTAGTGATTGACAAATTCTTATCGATAAAATGTCGATATTCAATACCAAAAGTTGATAGAGCTCAGGCTGATTCAGTAGCTGTTGTACACCCGTCTTTCGACATTATGGTAGTACCTCGCTCTCCGCTCGCGGCTTCGCCCGTGCTTCGCCCGTGTGAACTACACGACGTTATCCCGTGGGAATGTGATATTTTTGCGGAATAAAAAGTAATAAGTAGCCTATGTTCCTCTCCAGGCAATTAAATATCTGTCTTAAATTTCAGCCAAATCTGTTCAGCCGTTATGGCGTGATTGAGTAACACATACTTCCTACTTTTATAATAAATCGACCTCGCATAGCATGTGGGGTCGACTCAGGTTTTTTTTTATGCTACCCATATTTTTTTAAAAGAAGTAGTTTAGTTTTAGGATTAGTTTTAATCCTAAAACTAAACTAATTAATTATTAATCCTAAAACTAAACTACTTCTTTAAAAAAATATGGGTAGCATAAAAAAAATAAAACCTGGGTCGACCCCACATGCTATACGAGGTCGATTTATTCGACAATACGGTATTTTACTGTTTTTTTTTTATTTCTTTAAAATGTTTTTCGAAATATTAGCTACACAAAACAAGTTATCTTGAATATTTTCAAAGATATAGGACTTCAAACTTTATAATTAGACAAGGACAGGACGCTATCTTAGTGACGTCAGTGGGTTAGTAGCGTCATAGTCACGCCATAGAAGATTTCGTTATAGAAAGAGACAGCTATAGTCAAAATCAAACAGACTATAATTCTTTTATTATAAAACAGATTCAAATTATTTTTTCACATTTGGTATTCTTAATTGCAATATTTTTAACGTCATCATTAAATATCTACATTTCAACACCAGTAAAATACCCTATTGAAATTCGAGTCTTATAATACGTATGCAGAAAATAGTCGTGGTTTTAGTAATAAATCTTTTTTTGTTTTAAATTACACTTGTAGATCTTAATTAAAATTTGATCAATTATTTTTGCAGATTTCCTTCCGAATTGAGTCTAAGAAACAGGTGGTTAGAAAATATGAAAGCCCTAAACTGGACCCCGAAGGAAACAGATTTACTTTCTTCAAAACATTTTGACACCTAGTGTTTCTTCACACATAACACCTTTTTTTTAAATAAACTTGTTACTTGAGCAGTACTTATTTCTGTTTTTTATTTTGTATAAGCTACCCCTTTATAACATGAATTAAGTAATATAACGTCAATTAAGGCTGTAGTTGTGTGTGTCAGTAAACGGTACGGATACGTACCTTGTAGTACCTCGATGGAAAAAAGAGTACCACAGTATTTCAACAGTTTTATTACATTTTTGGTGGCCGAGCTGCAACGCATAGGACCCAACCCGGCCACGCTTCTATCGAAATAAATAGTAAGTTTATGATGGTACCTATCCTGTACCAACGATAATGTGTCCGTTTTCCCGTTAAATTTGCAATAAAATAAATTTTTAGGGCATCGAAATTTCTGACAAAAAACGCCTGACATTATTAATTGATCGACACAAGACGTCAAGTTACGTATATTGCTCAATCATGAATGTCAGGCTTTTTTGTCAGAAATTTCGATGCCCAAAACATTTATTTTAAAGGAAAACGGACACATTTCCGTTGGTACAGAATAGGTACCATCAGCCTGTACCAAATTTGCATCATAAACTTAGTACTTATTTCGATAGAAGCGTGGCCACCAAAAATGTGTTTCACTGATGAAATGCTGTGGTACTCTTTTTTCCATCGAGGTACTACGAGGTACGTATCCGTACCGTTTACAGCCTTAATTGACGCCGCCGCCGGCGCCGTGGCCGGGCCAGAACGTAACACACGTATTTACAAACAAAAAAGTATTTAAGTATATATTATCCGTTATCAAGTTCATGTAGACAGTTTCTTAAGAAATTTACTATGGGCTTAGATTGTTAAAAAATATATATTTATTATGTTTATTATCATCGATATATTATCATTACCACAGTCGACCTAAGAACATCACTAATGTTAGTTCCAAGTACTTTCGTATCTGCCTACAGCGCCAAAATGGCGATACTCAAATGATCACAAAAATATATTACGTCAGCCAGTCCAGTGGTAGGTATAATAGAGGTCAGTGGTGCAACTTGACAGTAAAATGACATTATGAACAAAACACGTCAGTTCCAGTTTTGGCCACCGGAACAGATTACGTTGACGTAATCGACTGCAACGTTGCCGCTTTTCCAAGGAGCATGGCTTGTTACAAGTGCAACGAGTGAGATAGAAGATGGCTTTGGTGAGACGCTCCCAAAGATAAGTAGCGTACGAGTATTCGGGCATAGATGTCATAATGCGTTGCATACCTACGTTAAGGACTTGGGGTCAGTATGTCCTTACCTTACCTATAACCTATATTGTTGGTCAAATGTCAGAAAAAGTCTTTCATTAAAAATTATATTAAAAGGTCTTTAGGTATTCCCCTATATTATGGTCCGGGAGAGAAATCAAAGAAATAAACTTCGTTTCACTGTTTATAATGTCTCAAATCACACACTGATATAGTACAGTAACTGTTCACGCCGCGCGTGATTCATTCATTCACGTTCATTCGTGGGTACGCCGCCAACCACCGTCCGCGCAACTTCGCGCTCAGTTCGCCACCTGTGACCCGTGTGTGTTCGCTTTGAAAAGCGCCGGGAAAGTTTTAGCTGCCTATTAGGGCATTGTGTAGTTATAAGAGTGTTAGCTATAAGAGTTTCCCATCGGGGTTGGGTGAAGACCTACTTGTCAGGCGCGCGCGCGCCGGCGAGACAGCGATCAGCCACCCTGGATTACGGACACTATCTTCTAGTAAGGTAGGCCTAGCTTAAGTAACTTAATTTTGCATGAGAAACCTTCGTTTCAATAAACTGTGGAACACAGTCGATGGTCACCACAATTGTGCGTGATCATAATTTTTGGTAGCAGAGCTTAGTTGATATAATTAATTTTCATATTAAAATTAACTACATAAAATTTCATAGTAAAAATAAAAAGCGTACCTAAAAAGCGTACCTAAAAATTATTTTTTTTTGTTGAAATCTCGAGGGTATTCCGAGACGATTGAAGTACTAAGAAATTGTTCTAGTAAATTCTCGAAGCGAATGTTTCTCACTTGGTGGATCCGATAATAGATAGACACTTATATAATTGTTGTCACATACTAGTGTTTTGATACGAGTTTACTCGCCTAGATGTGTATATTTTTTTTTGTGTGTCCGGATTTATTTGACGAATAGTTCGTTCGAAAGTGTGTTTATTAGTACCACATACTAGTGATTTGATACGAGTTTACTCGCCTAGATGTGTATATTTTTTTTGTGTGTCCGGATTTATTTGACGAATAGTTTCGTTCGAAAGTGTTGTTTATTAGTACCACATACTAGTGTTTGTTCCGAGTCCGCTTGCCTAGTTAAAAAAGTGGAACTAGTTTTAATTATTAGTAGTATTAAATTACGAGTATTATTATTAAAAATAGTTTTGTTTTCGTTTGTTGATAACGGTTTAGTAGTTGATTTGCGAGGTATGCCATACCGTTAATCCTATACGTTTTGTTTATACCGTTATATTGTTAGCCCTTGAAATTGGTAAGTTGCTAATAATTTATGAAAATAGTAGGGTCCGTGTATGTCGTCCGAATTTTAATTGTGTTTTATATTATCGTGACGCGACCTATTTCTATTGTTTTTTTTTTTTTTTTTTTTTTTGTTGATGTTTGCCACTTTTATATTTCTTTGTTTATTAAACGGAGTATAAATGGCTCCTACGAATCCGCTCGCCGTATCCAGGGCTGGCATCCAAGGAGTTTTGCGTTGGCTTGCTTGTGCGGTCACATTAATAGACCGAGCCGACCGGGTAGGCGCGTTGCTAGCTCGGTATGGCGGGCTGGCAGCTCGGCTGCAAGACCTGGAGCGCCACGCCATGGAGTGTCGCGCGTATTATATGGAGAACCCCCCAGCTGATGATGCTGTGTCGGAACAGCTGGAGCAGGATGTAGCCCAGGCCTATGAGCTGGCTGACCAGTTCACGGAGGCGGCTGAGAGGGCCCTGGCTGTTCGGAAGGGGGAGCCGGTTTTGAGCGGGGAGGTCAAACCTACCCCGACGGCGTTGCTAGGCCGATTGCCTACCTTGGAGATTCCCACTTTTAATGGGGATCTGTCAGCCTGGATGGGCTTCATTAATTTGTTTGACAGTTTGGTGGATTCACGACGGGACTTATCCCCTAGTGAGAAGTTGGCCTATTTGCGCTCCTCCCTGCGAGGAGAGGCCAGCGCGGTAATCCAGCACCTGCTCATCAGCGACGACAACTACCAGGTGGCTCGCCAGCTTCTGGTTAGCAGGTACCAGAATGTCCGGTTACTGGCGGACACCCACGTGGCCACGATTTTGGCCCTCCCGCGAATCACGCGGGTACACCTGTTACGGAGAGAGTTGCTGAACCCGCTACTGTCAGCGGTCAACTCCCTAAGGCGATTGGACCTGCCGGTGGATCAGTGGTCCTTTGTACTGCTGCACATAGTCCTCGCCAAATTGCCCGCTGAAATGAAGGGGCGTTTCGAGCAGAGGTACGGAGGCGACAGCGCCTCGTATCTCCCGCCCTTCGCGGACCTCCTTCGTTTTTTGGAGGACGAATGTAGGGTGACGGACCACCTGGAGCCCGCCCCGGTTCCAGGTGTTGGTCGTATGGTGGCGGCGAGGGAACAGCCCCGTCGCCCGACCAATCGCTATGCTGCCTTCCAGCAGTCCCCTCCCCCCGCACCGAGTGAGCGGTGCAGGTATTGCAGGGGAGATAGGCATGTGGTGCACGAATGTGCCAAATTTAGAGGCCTCCGCCCAGAGGGACGGAGGGCCGTTGCGAAACAGCGCCAATGGTGCTATAGGTGTTTGGGGGGACACATGCAGTCGGCGTGTCGACAGACCGAGGATTGTCGTCTTTGCGGAGGGAGGCATCACCCCCTCCTTTGTTTGGACCGCAAGGACGCCGGGAGCGACCGGGGTTCGAATTCCTCGCGCACGGGCGGGGGCCCGGCAGCCCGGAACCGGTCCCCTAGAGATTCGGCGGGGCTTAGCCCCCCCGTTCAGTCCCCCCCGGAGAGGGGGAACTATAGGAGAGACGCCCCCGCCACGGGCGGGGGTAGGGGGGTACCACAAGAGTACGCCACGGTGGCGATGGGCACGGGCCCTATTTGCTACTCCCCCCCCCTAATGGAGAGGCCTCGATTGGGGTACTATGCACCGAGGCACGCCCCACACGGGTATTACCCTGCACCTAGGAGTGCTGTTGGTCGGGGCCAGTATGTACCCGATTGGGACCCGCTCGCCCGGTACGAGCGTCCCACATTTGGCGCGCCGACTCAGGCGCGAGGGGGACAAGTACCCCCCCAAAATTTTTAATGGCGCCCCTGTCGGACCCAACCACCCCTCCGGAGCTTGTGCTGTTGCCAACAGCCTCCGTGAATGTTTGGGGACCTAAGGGCAATGTTGTAACGGTGCGTGCCCTTTTGGACTCAGGTGCCCAGGGGTGCATAATGTCCAGGTGGCTTGTCCGACAGCTGGGTCTTTTGCTTGTGCCGCATCACGAAGCGGTACGGGGGGTGGGAGACTCGCGGATCCCTGATCCGATTGGTCGAGTTGAGTTCTCCTTCTCCCCCCACTTCACGCCAAGACCGAAGATCGGTGCTTCGGCGATAGTATTTGATAAGGTGGTTGGACCACTCCCGCAAGTGCGAGTGCCGCCATCCACGATTGAGCTGACGTCTGGACTGGCTTTGGCTGACCCTTCCTTCCACCGACCGGGCCCAATACACTTGTTGATTGGTGCGGATGTCCTCGGTCGTGTACTGTGTGGAAGCAAGCGAGTTTTGCAGACAGCCGATCTTGTCGCCTTGTCCTCGTCGCTGGGTCATGTGGTGATGGGAAAGGTACCACAGACACCAGAGACCCCGTCGGTAGACCGCCAGACCATTGTCAGTTCTACTTTGTCCGACGTTCTCCAAAAGTTTTGGGAGATGGAGGAACCCCCCACTGCCAAGCGGTTGGATCCGTTAGCCGAGGAGTGCGAATTGTTCTACCAGAACAACACTGGGCGCCTCCTCTCGGGTCGCTTGATTACCCGCTTGCCCTTCTTGGCGGCTCGCCCTCCTTTAGGGAGCTCCCGACCGATGGCCGAGAAGAGATTGTTGTCCATGGAGCGTAGGATGGCCAGGGATCCCGCATTCAAGGAGAAGTATATAGACTTCATGCGGGAGTATTTGGACCTTGGGCACATGTCCATCTCGCAGTTGGACTGGCGTAATGTGGAACATTACTTCCTGCCACACCACGCTGTTTTGAAGACTTCCAATGGGAAGATCCGCGTGGTCTTTGATGGTTCAGCGCCCACGTCAACCGGAGTGTCGTTGAATCAGTGTCTGCATGCGGGGCCGAAGTTGCATCACGATGTCTGTGATGTTTTGACCAACTTCCGCCGGCACGCTGTCGTCTTTGTGGCCGATATCCGCATGATGTTCAGACAGACCGTGATTCACCCGGAGGATAGACGATACCAGCTCATCCTTTGGCGTGAGGATTCCCAGGATCCGATGTTGGCTTACGAGCTGAACACCAACACTTATGGTTTGCGGTCGAGCCCCTTTGTGGCGATCCGTTCGCTTTTGGAGCTCGCAGAGCGTGAACGGCTACGCTATCCCCGGGCATCTGCTCTTATTGAGGGGGGGGCCTTATTTGTCGACGATATCTGCACGGGGGCCTCGAGCTTAGATGAGGCTCTCGTCTTACGTGATGAGCTGATTGCGCTCTTGAGGGCTGGTGGCTATGAGTTGCGGAAGTGGCTGTCTAACTCACCGGACCTATTGGCAGATTTGCCTAAGGACCACCAGCAAGAGCCGCTCCTCTTTGAAAATCCGGAGACTCCAGACATGCTGTCTGTTTTGGGAGTCCAGTATCGACCAGTCCCGGATTTGTTCACATATAGATTGGAACTGCCAGACCCAAAGGTCTGGACTAAACGCACGGTGCTGTCTACTGTAGCCCGTACCTTTGATCCGAACGGTTGGCTCAGCCCTGTAGTGTTTTCCATGAAGTGCTTCCTACAGGAGCTCTGGGCTGCGGAATTGTCATGGGATGAGCCCCTCTCTGGTAGCCTCCTACGAGAGTGGGTGAGGTTCGTGTCATCCCTACCCGACGTCAATCGGGTTTGTATACCGAGGCAAATGCTGCCTTCGGGAAAGTTTAAAGCCTCCCTGCACGGCTTTTGTGACGCGTCCGAAAGCGGATACGCGGCAGCCGTTTACATCCGAACGGTGGATGCAGCAGGCGTTGTCGCCGTACACTTAGTTACGGCCAAGAGTAAGGTCGCCCCCCTTCGGACTCGGCTAACCATTCCGAAGTTGGAATTGTCCGGCGCCACTCTCTTAGTACGGCTACTCAATCATGTTGCCGACACCTTGGGAAACGGTGTCGACTTGGAGTCGATATTTGCGTGGTCTGACAGCCAGGTCGTCCTTTGTTGGCTGAAGAGTTCAGTCCACACCCTTGAGGTTTTTGTGGCCAACCGGGTCTCACAAATTCAGACTTCAAAGGCCCCGTTGATTTGGCGCCACGTACCGGGCGAATTGAACCCCGCAGATTGTGCCTCCCGCGGCTGCGAGGCGCCTGAGTTAGTGGACCACCACCTATGGTGGAGTCCATCATGGTTGTTACGGCCTGAGCGCTCATGGCCTGCCACCCCGGCTGTGGCCAGAGTCCCAGACCTAGGCATGCGAGTTCACGCCGTGGAGACGGTGGCGGCTCCGCAGATGGAGTTTTTGTTAGACCGCTACAGTTCTCTTGATAAGTTGCTCGGCGTGACTGCTTGGATGAGGCGCTTTGTGCGAAATTGTCGCCAGCCTCAGGAGAAATCGTTGTCTCCGGTCCTCGCCCCACAAGAGCGGCAAGACGCTCTGTTGCATTGGTTGCGAGTGACGCAACAGCGAGAGTTTGAACCGGAGCTGAAAGCCCTGCGCTCAAGTAAGTCCAAGTTGAAGGGACCCTTGGTGCGGTTGAATCCCTTCTTGGACAGTACCGGATTGCTGCGTGTCGGAGGTAGGCTCAGACATGCCAACCTGCCGTACGGATCACGCCACCCTTTGTTGCTCCCCAAGGATGGACCGTTAGTTAGACTGTTGATTACAGACCGACATGTAAAGAATGCTCATGCCGGTTGTAATGCTTTGACCGCGCTCCTCCAACGAGAGTTCTGGATTTTGTCAGCGCGGAGAATAATCCGATCCGTTATTTTTCGTTGTCTCCCGTGTTATCGTTTGCGCGCCGATACGATGTAGCCCCAGATGGGTGATTTGCCTGCCGATCGAGTGAACGAATCGATGCCCTTCTCAGGAGTTGGAACGGATTTTGCGGGGCCATTTACCGTTAAGACATCGCGGCTTCGTAATGCTAGAACGGAAAAGGCTTACTTGTGTGTATTTGTTTGTTTGGCCGCGAATGATTTAGAGGCCCTTACGCCGGGCCATTTTTTGATTGGCAGACCGCTTAACGCCTTGCCGGAATATCCTTATTCCGAAGTGCCCTCCGGACGGCTCTCGCGATTTGAATTGCTCCAGCAGCTTACGCAGAGTTTTTGGCGCCGTTGGCATCTGGAGTATTTGCACATTTTGCAGCAACGCGTTAAGTGGTCGGATAGGACGACCCCACCCAAGACTGGAGACCTCGTGTTGGTAAAGGATCCAAACCTGCCGCCCCTCCGCTGGCGTTTAGGACGCATTGTTCAGCTTCATCCGGGGTCGGATGGTGTGCCCAGGTTTGCCGAGGTCCTGGTGGGGGACTCTGTTTTGAAGCGAGCGATCGCTACCCTCTCTCGCCTGCCCTTAGATTGAGTTGGCGGACAGTTTGCTACTGTCCGGGGCGGGGGGATGTTCACGCCGCGCGTGATTCATTCATTCACGTTCATTCGTGGGTACGCCGCCAACCACCGTCCGCGCAACTTCGCGCTCAGTTCGCCACCTGTGACCCGTGTGTGTTCGCTTTGAAAAGCGCCAGGAAAGTTTTAGCTGCCTATTAGGGCATTGTGTAGTTATAAGAGTGTTAGCTATAAGAGTTTCCCATCGGGGTTGGGTGAAGACCTACTTGTCAGGCGCGCGCGCGCCGGCGAGACAGCGATCAGCCACCCTGGATTACAGACACTATCTTCTAGTAAGGTAGGCCTAGCTTAAGTAACTTAATTTTGCATGAGAAACCTTCGTTTCAATAAACTGTGGAACACAGTCGATGGTCACCACAATTGTGCGTGATCAGTAACGTAATTAATATTTAGTCAACTTAAGGTAAACAAACCGTGACCTAGCGAGGCGGGGCCCTGTAGACGACTGCGGGGCGTGTGTCGCGCTCGCAATTCTATTACTCAAAAATGCTAACTTGCAGTTTGCCCGCGCCGCTATGTCACTACAACCATCCCCCTCCTTTTTGAAAAAAAAATAATTCCCAAAAATAACATCTTAGTACTACTAGTTAGCGCGCGGAAGGCACACAGGAATGCGCTGATACAGTTGAAAAGCGTGGTCGCCTACGTGACGGCGATCGCTCGCTGCGATGACGCAATCTAGGTTACTTGCAATACAATGAACTCTAGCTAGTCATAACAAACAATATTAGAACAAGCATTATTACAATTTACAATTTAAAATTTTTGTCACTTGAACAACAATACAACATTTATTACTTATACTAATATTTTATTATAATACGTACCTACTAATTAACATTTTATTAAACCATTTCTTGTCTTTTTATTTCACAAAAAAAATATCTTCATCCAAATATCTTTTTGACATATTTATACTACCTATCATTCTACAGAATCGAAATTATCAACATAATAATGATGCACAAAGTACCTATTGTGGTACAAATACATAAATGACGTTGTACAAGTTTAGTGATTATTACAAACACGTAAACTAAACATACATTATATATAAAAAAAAAAACTTATTACTTGATTTAATTATCCATAGCTCTTAATGTTATGCACGAAACAATATAGTTGTGTTATCACTATCGCAACACAACTACGTCACTCCTATGTTCAAGAGTGCCATGACAGCAATACTATTGCGCGCGCGTCTCATTCCAACGCTTAAGGCGCGTACTAGCAATCTATTTTTAGAACACTTAAGGCGATGTTTACGCAATCCTTGACAACGTTATTTGAATACTTTAAAGGACTAAGAATATTATTCTTACGTTGTTCTTTGTAAAAGTTTATAACTGAACACAATCATTATAATAATTTAATTTAATGTTTTTTTAACCAAAAATTTTGTAAACACTACATTCATATTACGAAAATATTATTACTTACTTACTATATTTGCGAACACCTGTTTTTCAAGGGCCGACTTTAAATTTACACACGAGTAAAACATAATAATAAAAAAAAAATATTAAGGGTATATTGTCCGAGAGGCTGGTCTGCAATACTAAATAACACCCCTTAAGGCTCACCTGGCCCCCTCTCGCGACAATAGCCAACTAATTTCTCCATTAGCACACACTTTCGATTATTCCGACGAGTAAACCACCTGCTGCGGGGTTTGTAATGTAACGTTTGCGTTACCAGCTGACTTCCACATGGCCCTGATTCTATTATCCATCCAGCTTCGAGTGCTTTCACGACATTTTCTAATGCAAAAGTATATGAAAATTAACGCCACCATTATGAACATTGCGAACAAGATTGCTCCATAGAGCTTAAATTGCATCACCACATCACTAGTGCTGGCATTATTCGCGCCATTTTGAGCAATGATTATTTCCTCTTCTTTACTATAAGTTTTACCCATTTTACAGATAAAGAAAAACATATACTTTATAGGCAACCAATTACGTTAACTACTTTTTCTCGAGTGAGATGTACAATATTATAAATAAATTATCAACATTTTTAATCTAGTTCAGATCATTACGGCACCAAAAATCGCACTGGCGGCTTAATTGTACGGCCACTGCGCGTACTAAGCTTAGGCGGTAGCGATTTTTGCGCATCTGGAATTAAGACAATAGCTTCTTTTTGACTATTTTGACTATTTTCACACATTTTGTTATTAACTCTTATATTTTCCTTGTTCACATGTTCATAATTGGTTTCAGATTCGTTCAAACAGTACGCGGGTTTAACTCTGTCTATAGAAACGGTTGTTTGACGGTCCCCTATTTTAACAACCATGTTTTTTGGTGATCGTTTTACTACAAAATACGGTCCACTATAAGCAGGCAACAAAGGCTTCTGCACTAAATCATTGCGTACGAAAACATGCGTACATGAACTTAAATCTTTATGCACAAAAAATTTTCTACAATCGCTATTCTCTCGTGTCTGAGGCCGCAGACTTTGTATGATTTGACGCAATTTACTTACATACGTCTCATCTGAAATTTCTACATTCGCGCAATCGGTATAAAAGTCGCTAGGTAAGCGTAACGTGTGCCCTATTACCATTTCTGCTGCGCTGACGCCGCTGTCGCTTCGACACGCTGCACGCAGGCCCAGCATGACTGTTGGTAGTTCATCGACCCATGATCCATTTACCTTTTGTAACAATCGGGCTTTTAAAGCGGCCTTCAGAGAACGATGGAGTCTTTCTACTTTCCCATTACTTTGTGGATGGTACGCTGTAGTACGAATCTTATGGATACCTAATATTTTCATAAGTTTACTAAATAAATCGCTTTCAAACTGCCTCCCTTGGTCGCTGGTTACTCTACTCGGACAACCAAACCGGCAAATCCAGTATTCATAAATTGTTTTAGCGATGGTCTCGGCTGTAATATCGGTTACCGGCACTGCTTCCGGCCAGCTAGTAAACCGGTCTATCATGGTAACTAAGTATCTAAACCCTTCCTGCGTAGTCGGCAGGGGACCCACAATATCTATATGTAAATGCTCGAAGCGTTCTGCAAGAGGAAAAGTACCTAACCCCGAGTTTGTGTGCCTATGCGTTTTTACCTTCTGACAGTGTATACACGCTTGGGCCCACAAACTAATATCTTTGTTCATCCCCGGCCAAAAATACCTATTCGCGACCATTTTGCGCGTGGTTCTGATTCCGGGGTGATTATTATTGTGAACCACTTCGAAAGCAACTTTTCTAAACTGCTGGGGCAGGTAGGGTCTCACACGGTTCTCTGAAGTATCACAATAAATAGCATTATTACACAGCGGCGATTGCAATTTTTTAAGCACTATATTACCTTGTGGCTCTGTCAGCATTTTAGCCAGCTTATCGTCCGCTTCCTGCGCCCGGGCGACTTCGTCGAAATCTATAACCGACGGACAAACAATAGTCTCTACTACCCGGGATAGCGCGTCAGCAACCGCGTTATCGTTACCTTTGACGTATTGTATATCGCTCGTAAATTCGCTTATATACAATAGCTGTCGGGTTCGCCTGGGCGTTTCTTTGTTATCCGTACCTATTTTAGACAAAGCATGAGTTAGCGGCTTATGGTCTGACATTACTATGAGCTGTCGCCCTTCAATCATGTTACGAAAATGCACTATAGCCAAATACACTGCTAGAAGTTCCCTGTCGTACGTGCTATACTTCTTTTGCGCTTCCGAAAGCCTTTTGGAGAAGTACCCTAGAGGCTTCCAGGCGCCTTTTACCTTATGCTGGAGCGCTGCACCGACGCATGAATTTGACGCGTCGCACATCAAATATAGCGTACCTTCCTCTCCCGGGTGTGATAACGTCACTGCGTTTTCCAGGGCTATTTTGCAGTGTTCGAACGCGGCGGTTGCCTTATCTGTCCATTTTACCTGTGACTTATCCTTCTTTTTGGCGCCATGCAGGAAATTATTCAACTCCGCCTGGTACTCTGCCGCGCGTTCCAGGTGACTCCTGTAAAAGTTTACCATCCCTAGGAACCGGCGAAGCTGTTCGATGGTTTCCGGTCTAGGGAACTCTTTGATGGCTTCTACTTTGCTCTTGATGGGCTTAATACCTTCTGTGCTGACCTCATAACCTAAAAATTCCACATTAGACTTACCAAAACAGCATTTCGCTAGGTTAATAGTTATTCCAAACTCTTCAAACCTCGCGAAAACTTGTTTAAGATGCTCTTTATGTACAGCATGATTAGAACTTGCAATTATAACGTCATCAATATAACAGAAGAGGTTAGAGCTATCCCCTTCCTTTTTGTCCCCCTGGGTCGAAGATTCGATTCCTTGTAATACCTACACTATTATTCATGAACCTCTGGAACGTCTGCGCTGCATTACGTAGGCCGAAGGTCATTCTGGGAAACTCGAATAGCCCGAACGGCGTTAAAATCGCGGTTTTCTCAACATCCTCCGGCGCAATACTTATATTATGAAAAGCTCTATTTATGTCTAGCCGGGAAAAAACACACTTACCTGCCAATCCATAGGTAAAATCTTGTATCCTTGGAATCGGGTACCTGTCTGGCTTCGTGATCGCATTGAGTGCACGATAGTCCCCACAGGGCCTGATCTGACCGTCCTTCTTCGGCACCACGTATAGCGGGCTAGCCCACGGACTCTTGGAGGGCCTGCAAATACCTAATTCTTGCATTAACCTAAACTCGTCCCTAGCGACTTTATTTATTTTATTTATTTATTTTATTGGATAAGGGAAACATACAGCACTATATAATACATTATTATTGAGAAGCATTATGATTGTTCAAAGGCCAACACAGTTTCCACAAAGATAAATTAATGCAAATCATAAGTTGAGTATACACTAGACAATTTTAACGAATTATATAGCTACCAAAAACACAATCAAACCATTAGACACTTATTAAAATTAATTAAAACATAGTTAAATGATAAAAACAATGACACGGTGATCAGCTGTTACATATACTCTTTTTAAACTTAAACAAACTAAGAGAAAAAATATCAATTTGCTGATAGCTCTTATCATAAGAACTACAAGCTCTAACCGAGAAGCGGTTTTTGGCATAATTGGTGCGACAAAAAGGCGGAGCAAAGGTTGTCGAGGATCTCAAGCAAAACCTTTTGCATTTATAAAATATCTTACTGGTAAGATAAATCGATTCAACCATATTGTTTATAATTTTAAAAAGGAAGAATTGATCACGTTGTTCTCTTCGCAGCCACAAGGGTGTTATCATGTCCGTACTAAAATTAGGGTATTTATATTTCATGCGTCTGATGAACTTATTCTGGATACGTTCAATAGAGTCAATATGCGTCTTATACTGTGGATTCCAAGCCGTTGATGAGTATTCCAGTACAGATCTTACAAATGCATTATACAATAATACCAGAGTGCTAGGATTTTTAAAATCAGAACCCTGACGAAAGATAAACCCTAACATTTTATAGGCCTTAGCAGTGATTTTATTGATAT
Source organism: Crambus lathoniellus (assembly GCA_949710035.1). Classification (NCBI taxonomy): domain Eukaryota; kingdom Metazoa; phylum Arthropoda; class Insecta; order Lepidoptera; family Crambidae; genus Crambus; species Crambus lathoniellus. The sequence goes on along the minus strand of OX453302.1, from coordinate 13,028,269 downwards.
GCGAGGTAAAATGTAGATCGCTGTCCAGGAGAACCCCCAGGTCACGTGTCTCGATCACTCTATGAAGATTATTACTTAAAAGATTATAACTATAAATTATGGGACTTTTTTTCCTGCTGTATGTTATTATGTGACATTTGTCTACATTTAATTTTAATTTATTATCCAAACAATACTGAGCGAGACGATCTAAATCTTCCTGAAGTAAATGACAATCAGACAAGGTTTTAATTTCACGAAAAATTTTTGTGTCATCTGCATAGAGTAATATTTTTGAATTTTGGAGAACGCTAACAACATCGTTAATGAATATATTAAATAATAATGGACCGAGGTGCGATCCCTGAGGTACGCCCGACGTTATAGGTACATAAGTAGATGTGAAACCTTTTAATGCAACAGCTTGACTACGGTCACGAAGGTAAGATGTGAGCCATCTGAGGAGGTCGCCGTGTATACCGATATATTCAATTTTGGATATTAATAAGCTGTGGGAAATTTTATCAAAAGCTTTAGAATAATCGGTATACACGGCATCCACCTGAGATCCCCCGTCAATGGTAACGAGAACATCCTCAAGAAACTCACCAAGATTTGATTCAGTTGAACGTTTGTCTATAAAACCGTGTTGCTGTGGAACTAAGAGTGGCCTAATAGCGGGGAAAAGCGTATCGTAAACAATTTTCTCGAACAGTTTAGGCATGATGGACAACTTTGATATTCCTCTGTAATTTCTTATGTCATGTTTGTCTCCAGCCTTAAAAATAGGTACTACTAGCGAACGCTTCCAGGACGTAGGCATTATACCATTCGATAAAGATGACACAAACAATTTAGAAATTGGTTCAGCGAGAAGCTCTCGACATCGCTTTAAAAACACTGGATGTATACCATCAGGGCCACTTCCCTTCGATTCATCCAGACGAGATAGATATTTTTTAACTATTTCCGGGTTAATGTGAACGCTACCGATAACCGAGTCACCTGATGTAGGACATAGTGCAGTGGAAGCAGCAGAATTAAGCGATGGTTCTTCAAACACTGACTGAAAGAACTCACTAAATGCATCAGAAATCTGTTGTCCATCGGACACAGAGACGTTGTCCAGAAACAGAGAATCGGGAATGCCGGTATTAGCCTTCTTACTTTTAACGAATGCCCAAAAGGCTTTAGAATTAAGTTTGATATTCATCTCAGACCTCTGAATAAACGTATTATAACACGAGGCTTCAAGTAACTTGCAATCCCTACGTAAGTCAGAGAACGCTTCGTAGTTAGCAAGTCCACCATAAACTTTCCATTTCTTATGTTTTCTATTCTTTTTATTAATTAAACTAATCAGTCTCTTCGAATACCATATAGGATATCTATTATCGTGACGAACTACTTTTGACGGTACATATTTATCTATTATGCCATTAATTATCATATAAAAGTTTGAGAGTGCCAAGTCTACGTTATTCTTTGGAAGATGTAAATCCCAATCAATTTTGGACAACTCCTCACAAATCTTATTATAATCAGCCAAATAAAAACGCTTAATTACACGAGGCGCTGGCTTTAAATAATTATATGATTCATTTATATTTATACTAATATTTAATGACGGATGATGTAAATCCTCTGGAAATGATAAAGGAGTAGTGCGAGTGACAATACACGGAGAACTGGAGAAGACCAAATCAAGACATTTATGATTATGATTATAAATTGAGTTATACTGATGCCAGGCAGTAAAATTCAGAAAGTCAGACACTTGTGATGTTGGGACATTTACAGTTGGATTGGTCAAATAACATTCACTACTATCCGCGTCGTTAGTAGATCTCAAGCTCCACTCAGCATCCGCTATATTAAAATCACCCACGACTATAAATTTATAAGTAAGAAACTGCAGACTTAATTCGGCTACATAATCAAAGAGTACTAGCTCTGAAGTCACTTGATAAGAATCTTGAGGAAAATAACAACACAGCAAACAAATCTTTGCTTCGTTAGTACCATTCGAGATACTTAAGTTAACGGATGTAATATCAGCGCGAGGAAAGGAAGGCAACACCGGCATCTCAGGGCGCACCTCAACCCGTAATCCCCTACGCACAGCGATCAGAGTACCTCCACCCAAACTCATCCCAAGTCTACCGTAATCCCGATCGGTTCTATACACATTATATCGTATGAAGAATACGCAGACTCCAGATAACACTCATATAATTATTGATCCAACTTACAGGTACAGGCATAGTACAGGTATAACAATATAGATACAGTCGGCGTCTTAGTGAACTTATCCCCTCGAGGCTAGTTTGAAGAATGACCTCTCTTTACTCGTTAATCGGGCTCAAGCCTAGCTACCCCCACCGATGTTACCACAGATTAGCCTATTAAATTTAACAAAATGGCGGCAAGAGACGGCATTACCAGTGTTGCTATTAAAAAATAAGAAAAACCTTCTAAAATCATGACATTCGGCCATCTGATAACGTGCTGTCTCCCGACGCACATATAAAAATTATTTAGAATCAATTAATTAGGTAAGTATACAGCTAATATACTGATACACAACTATTCTCAATAGTTAAGTCTTACAACTATGTACCTATTTAGGTTAATCTTATAGTGATAAAAACCTTAAGTTGCTCAACAATAAACTTTTAAGGAAGCCGATGACTTGTTTAGAATATAGATATTATCGTGAAAATATTGTTTTAGTAAATCGTTAAGTAATACATAATCAAATAAAATAAATTATCAATAACAAACTAATCTAAAACTATTTGAATCAATGTATAAATTAACCTAATCATGACATTCGTTAACAAGCGACTATTATTACTTAGAAAACTTATTTTGAAACTATACTTGTTATATAATCATGTGTAAGTAAGTATATGGAATGATTAAAGTAAAGTCTGGTTATAATCTATAAGCATTAGTTATGGGTCATAAAAGAAAAATGGATTAGCTTGGTACTAGTTTACATCAATGCATTGTCAGGAGCTACATTCAAGAATATTAGATGGTGTCCGAAGCAAAATCCCTAAGAATGTTACATTAGGAATAGGTAGGAACAGAATTTAACTTTAACCTGATAACTAGACACCCTTATCACTTCACTCAAATAGTGGAAAAAGAAACTACGAGTCATGAAAGGATTAAAGACCTAATATTAGATGAATTTAACTATCGCTAAGTTTGACCTAGTTTAGTCCTTACAAAAACAACTGTAGGCCTCTGCACAGTTACCAATTTTTACCCAGATATGATTAACAAACCAAGTTATAGATACGTATTTACCATAGTGCACAATTTGTATTAAATCAAGATATGAATTAGGACAACTAAAGGAATTATTTAAAGGCATGTTCGTAATAGGCATTATTACCGATTAATTTAAATATTCTTACAAGGATGTTACACTAATAATGAAGATGGCGCAGATACAATTTGAACCGTCACAGCAACAATTTGCTTTTCCAACTTGTCAACCAGTTGTCCAAGGTTTCCAGAGCATTCTTCTCCAGCACCAAATCTTAAATGCATCTATTCTCTGCCTCTGTTAGAATAGTACAATACATGGTTCCACTCCGTACATGAAAATCAAAAGATCATATTATTATCATTTCTAATGAATAAGTTAATGATTTTAAACAAGTTCGCAATTTAATATCAAAACTTAAAAATGTCTACAAGGTATCCTCATACGAGCATGACCCGCATTCTTATCACCAAATATTCATATTACTATGTATAATATTAGTGTAAATAGATTTAATAATTATAATTGGGATATGAAGAAGTATATTACCATGGATAGAAATAGGACAAGTAAAATCATGAACAGCTTTTCGCCCAAATGAATTAACAACACGATGATTTCCCGTGGGAATAAAATATCCTCCCGGGGTCAAAAGAAGCCGATATGTTATTCCACAGACAAAAGATTTCAAAGATCCGTCCCGCCGATAGCCGTGATTGGGGAACAAACATACAAGCTTTTGCAATCATAATATTAGTAAAATGAGATAAGATACATGACATGATAATATATACTTCAATATAATTCAACTTCAGTATCAGCGATCCACTCGTCTCAATATCCGACTTACAACCACAGCCCACGATGATCACCATCATCACAACAACGATCACCCTGTGATCTGCACCTTCAGTATCATATTATCTCCTCTCATTACCACAGCACGTACACTCTGCTGCCTCCAGTTTGTATGCTGTGTTGGTTCGTACGTTCAAGGGTAGCGGGGCGGGATCCTCATTATTATATTAACTCGATGCTAGCTCATGATAATTACCTACTGGATGCTACAATTGTCATCTGAAAGCAGTAAACTCACAACACACATAGTAACCAAATCAATTTTATTAATCATTCAAAAGAAATAGATGTATCTGATAATGAATCAATAGAAATAAATGTAACTATATGAATTCTCATATTCTTTTATAAACATTAGTAGGTAAGGTATTTAGTACCTTCAACCATAGTAGAAACAAATGTTCAACTGACCAGATCTAAAAAAATATGGAAATGATTACTACAGAATATGTAAAGGAACTTCAAAGGTCCGTGAGGATGGTAAACTGCTAAGAATTTTAGTATCACGAGCCTACCAAATGAGACGGTAAATTTGACAGATCTACTTGATTTTTGGTTTAATAAAGATATTAATGCTCATTAAGATAACAATAAATTAGATTCACATAATTTGAAATCATATTTTGTCAATACGTACACTAGGACGGTAGTATTAAAATCCTCAAAAACTAATTTTAAATCATACCGCCAATAACAACAAAAACACGGCAAAACTAACTTGGTATGCTACAGCAGTGGTTACTTGTGGCTTTATTTGTTAGAACAAGTTTAAAACATGAATTAAAATGTTTGCATGAAGATGTATAGAACATTTTAATAAATTGAGAGGTGTGATTGAGCAATAATCGTTTTACTTTATTTTGCTTAATTAGGAAAACATCAGTTACAACTTGACAGTGTAATAAACACGATCTACTTAAATGCACTATGGACTGTTTACATGTTTTTGCATTAGAAACATCATTTCATCACTATGTTAATGAAAACAACTAGAATAGATATCAGTGAATGCTTCTTGCAGTGCTGTCTAAGCAACTAAGTATCTCTGCTTTTGACTTGCATCTAAATTATTAAGAGAGATCTAGAACACTACGCAGTACGCACAAATAGCAAAATGGCTTCTAGTGATTTTGGCTGTAAGATTTTCCATCTGTCTAAACCAAAACTGAGTTGCCCGGAAGAAACCGCAGTAAGACGATAAGGCCACCATTTGGTTTACAATTTGTTATCTTTGTATTATTATTATTATTTCGTGTGTGATTGTTCCGTTCGTAATATTGTGTACAAATAAAGAATTAATCTATGTATCTATCAAACTAGGTAGGTACTTAGATAAAGAATCTTCGACGTTCCCGGAAAAATGTAAAGAATGATGATTTCTACTCAGTCTTATGGCTTTATTGTCTAATTATGTAGAAGACTCAGAAAAGTATGTTCCTGATAAACTTTCTCTAGCACTCATCCACAATTTAGTTTAAATTTAAATTAAATTTGAGATTTAAGTTTGCCACTAAACTCAAATTTAAAAAGTCAAGCATAGTGAATTCTTTTAAATTAAGCTACATGTAACAAAAATAATAGACGAAATGTCCACTTGAACAAAGCTACAAAAAATTAAATAAGTAATAGGAAATAGTAAATTTTGGATATCTTTGCATACCTACATTGCTTCCATCCCGAACTAAGTAACTCAAGCACTTGTGTTATGGCATTTGGGAACAACGACGGGGATTACCACCACAGAACAGAGTGATTACCACATACAATCGGGCAGAATGTTGAAAAGTCCGCTTTAAACATACACCCGACAGGGAATCGAACCCGGTAGGTACCTCAGAGACAGCGGCACCCCGAAAACCTATGCGTACGTACACCGTATCTACAACACTGCTATGGAGGTTGTTAAGCTTATACCAGACACTAATATTGTTTCCATAGTTAAATGGTCTATAACAATCTAAGTGACACAGATCACAGTTTATAAAAGTATTACCCAATCACAATCTTGGAATACTAAATTCGCGACTTTAATAGTGTGCTCTTATTCAAAAGTGAATCGTCATCATGTCTAATCTTATCAAGATCAGAAATACATCCAGTCCTGCGTAAAGGTCACCTAGGCATAGAAAAACAAACCTAGCTCATGGATATTGACCACTCATGAGAATCAAGATATGGTATGGATTTCGTATAAATGGAAACGAAGGTAATTATAAAAATCTTAACTAGGTAAGACAATAACCCCTACTCAAATTGTGGAGCATGTGGATACTTATTATGCAAGGAAAAAGAAATGATGCAAACATAATTTAGTATATAAATATCCTTATAAGTAAGTAGGTACTATGTTGCGATAATTAGAGCGCATATTGACAATAATACTTTAAAGGTATCTACTGCTACAGCTGTGGTACCTACTAGATACTCAATGTCAAGCACATAGGCAACTGTAGATTTAAAAGGCTTTTCATTCTTCCCTAAGGGTATTTTGATAACATCTAAATGATTCTATGAAAAGATAAGTTTTTATAGTTTTGTTTTGTTTTAGTTAGTTTTAGACCTTTACAAACTTTATTTCAGGGGGTGTTACAATCAATTTAGTCGGTTATGCGAGATGAAAATTAAATCTTAAATAGCTTTATTCGATATGCAAATAAATAAACATGAAACATTTTAATCAAAACAACTTCAATACTTTCCCATAAACAAAATGCTCTGCATCATCTCAAATCCTCTTTGACCAGATTCAGCTACGAAGAAGGGTATTCCTCCTTCGCTCAAGACTCCCCTGGGTCGGCCACGTCACCCTGGAGGCCTACCAAGCGGCGCACCAGGTGGCGCGGGCCGTATTCGTCCTCAGATGCTATTTACCTTGGAATGTATACATTATTCATCGGCAAAAGATCGTTCCGTGTCATTCTATAATAAAATCATTAGGTTATCAACACAATATGCCCTTCAGGAAAATTCATGATTTATACTGTTCACTAGCTACAGTAGCTACCTACATCCTTTATTATTTACAAAAACCATTTCTTTTATTAAGAGCTACTTATCTAGTGCAAAAATGTAAAATGAGTATTGTAAAAACAAGAATAAAACGTTTGAAATTATCTTTGTTCTGTTGTAGTTTCATTTAAATCTAATAATCTTAAAAGTGGCCATACGGGTAGTAAACCAGTATGAAATATAAGTAGGCACTCATTTAACCAGCCTGTGAGAAACGTACTCACTTAACATTTGAACATATTCAGACGAATGTATGCCACCAACATACATCGTTCGTACTCTAAAATCCGGCGAGTGTATGCCACAAACATATACCGCCCCCTTAATTCCGACGAGTGCATGCCACAAACATACATCGTCCCCTAATATCCGACGATTGTATGCAACATACATACATCGCCCTCTAATATCCGACGAGTGTATGCAACATACATACATCGCCCCCTAATATCAAATTCAATTTAATGCATTTCAACAAACTAATTCGATGTATCTCTTGTAACCAGTGAGCATGCATAGCTTGCTCACTCAACCCAGTGAACACCTTATATTTGTTCGCTCATCATTAAAAATTAAAAATATTCACATTAGAGATATCCAAATTCACATAAAGACTTTCATATTTAAATATTTAAAGATACCATATTAAAATATTCGTATTTAAACTCATATTCATAGTTCAAGCAATTTATATTGCTATTCACGGTGTTCATATTAATTTAATCCACAAAATTTGTACCTATTAATTAATATATCAATAAATAGAAAGCCAGAATTCAATTGCAAGCAAGTAATACGTACCTATTAAACCAATCTTACCAGGTAACGTAGGTAACCAGTAAGCATACATGACTCACTCAACCCAGAGAACAACACGTTCGCTCAATACATTAAAAAACAAAGGAAAATTTGTAATAATTAATTTTAATAATATTAAGATAAATGAAATGTAAGCAACCAATCATAAATTATTCTTACTCTTTACTACTTCTTACTAGCTTCATAACTTATAGTTTTCTTTTATTCACTGTTAGTATTAGATACCACGTTAAAACATGGATTGTATGCAAAATTTAGTAGCCATAAGTGATTTTACTCTGTGCAACAGTAAAGGCTATCAAAACTTAGCACTAATTACTTAAAACATTACATGTAGGTACACAGCCAAAACTGCCAGTCCTAGCTCCATGTGTAAGATTATAAACAACATAAACAGCAAGTACTCTAATAATATAATAATGCCAATAATCTCCATTAATTCTGTACAATCCACATTTAATACATCATGTAAATTAAACAACAACAATCAAGATATTATGCCAGATTCATGGTACGCTATGATCGTGCCATACGAAAATATCAACTTCATACCTGCGTTTAAAATTATGTAAGTATAATCGGAGGGTAGCCCCGACCGTACACGAACACAATTAATCAATTCAAATAAAAGTGTGATCTAGTTTATGTCCGTTCCGTCGGAGAGTAGCCCCGACCATGTACGGAACACAATCCGCCACACAAATATTCCAATTTTAACGCTTTAGATTTAACTAACACGATCGGAGAGTAGCCCCGAACACAAATTAGTAAAATCTTAGTACTAAGCTACGCATATAGACTTTTTAAATTATGTTAGTATAGTCGGAGGGTAGCCCCGACCGTATACGAACACAATCAATTAAAACACAAATGCGATTTAGTTTATGTCCGTTCCGTCGGAGAGTAGCCCCGACCATGTACGAAACACAATCCACCGCAAAGGTATTTAAAATGTCATTTAGATAAAAAAATACGCATTAACATGGAATCTGGAATATTTATCCTTTCTCTGCGTGAAGAGAATAAAATAACTCGTTTGGCATTACTATAGCACAGAATAAGCAAATTATTCTTATTATCAGGTTTAGAAATAAACTTACGTGGGTACTTTACCGCTTCTGAAATATGAAGAATACGCAGACTCCAGATAACACTCATATAATTATTGATCCAACTTACAGGTACAGGCATAGTACAGGTATAACAATATAGATACAGTCGGCGTCTTAGTGAACTTATCCCCTCGAGGCTAGTTTGAAGAATGACCTCTCTTTACTCGTTAATCGGGCTCAAGCCTAGCTACCCCCACCGATGTTACCACAGATTAGCCTATTAAATTTAACAAAATGGCGGCAAGAGACGGCATTACCAGTGTTGCTATTAAAAAATAAGAAAAACCTTCTAAAATCATGACAATCGATAGTCAAATAATTCATTGTCGTAGATAGCCGGTAAAAGCCAAGTTTCTGTGAGGCAAATTATATCATAATTTGCATGCGAAACGTTAGTAAAAAAATCTTTTGTTTTGGTCCTTAAGCCACGGACGTTTTGATAGAAAATATTTAACACAGTAAAATTAAAAGTAAACAATAGTTTTTATGAACAATCATGGTAACTTTATATCTTTGCGGCGGTAATGGTCTAACTTTTGCAAAAACCGGGGGACCTTTAGTCTCTATATGGTGAAAAATACCATGTTTACTCGGTTCTTTAAAACAAATTGGCTTAGTTATCTCTGAAAATTGTTCTAATAGCTCGCGATACGGGTTATCACTTTGAATACTAGTTATCACGGACTCCTCATAAACAACTAAAATACCCTGTGTGTCTAACTGGGTGCGACCGTCCAACAACCTTCTATTATGTAAATCAACTATTAACTCGTGTGTTTTTAAAAAATCTGCCCCAATTATGGGCTGCTTTACCTCAGCTATAATAAAATTCCATCTAAAGCTACGGCGTAAACTAAGATCAATTTCTAACGATATTACACCATAAGTCTTTATCTCCGTATTGTTTGCAGCATACAGTTTATAAGGGCACTCACGTACTTTGCTTTTGTCCAACACTTTATTCACTGGAATCACTGACACATTTGCCCCGGTATCTACCAGGTACACTAAACCCGTTTTTTGCTCTCTGACGCACAACCGGTGATTACCCGCGGCACAATCGCTCACCGACGCTGACTGCACCGCCACTAGTTTTCCGAATTTGGCCGTGTTTGCTGTCCTTTTACCCAGCCACAAGGCTGTTCACACTCCGTTGCCTTTTCCTTAAGCCGGAAATGATGACGACACAGCCATACTCGTTCCCTTGGCTCTCGACGTGGCGCAGAACTGCTTCTGGGTCGGAACCTCCATCGACCCCCGTCGTACTCCCTCTCCCGCGGTCGACCGTAGCTCCTACCTCGAGACCGGATTCCGTCTATCTCGCCGCGGAGTTCCTTCAGCTCTAGGGACATATTACGCATGTGTTTGATCATCTCTGTCTCCATGTCGATAGCTGCTGGCGCGTTACTGGACGATGCTACCGCTGCTACCTGACCATTTCCCAGATTCTCCAAGATCTTATCCGCCATGAGCGCTAAGCTATCTAAGCTTACGTCCCCACTCACCGTGAGCACTGCTCTAACGCTGGGTGGCAGGCGGCTTAACCACAATTTTCTCAATGGCTCGTTCGTAATTCCGCAATTCTTGGCTAGATCAGTCATTTTTCTTAAAAGTTGTGATGGTTTTTGCATACCCAGGTCCATGTCGTTAACCAATCTCTAAAATTGTGACTCTGCACTTTCTTCGAAAACTGTCAAAAGGCGCTTTTTCAAAGTTTTATACTTAGCTGTCGCTGGCGGAGATTGCACTATGTCGCTAACTTGCCGCAACGCCTCTTTGGTAAGCTTTGACAACACTAAATCGAATTTCACGCTGTCACCTTGTCTTTGCGATGCCATTATAGACTCAAAACGGCAAAACCACATTCTAGGCATATCTTGCCAAAATTCCGGAGTCCTCATTTGCACAGAAACCATTGACACCTCACCGGAGCTTCCCTCTTGAATTTCCGGTTTTTTTACCGGCACCGGGCTTTTAGCTGCTTCGGGATTCTGTGTCGGCGGCGACATTGTCAATTACTCCTATGACTCACAACACAATCTGACTATTAAATTTAACTATTTATATACGCTCTCGCTAGGTCCGCAAAACGTGAGCCGCCTACGTCGGGGTCACCAATTTAGGTATTCCCCTATATTATGGTCCGGGAGAGAAATTAAAGAAATAAACTTCGTTTCACTGTTTATAATGTCTCAAATCACACACTGATATAGTACAGTTTTTTTTTTTTTTTTTTTTTTTCCCTCTCTTTCTGCATCGTGGCAATCTGTTGAACACAACAATAGGCCACCACTTTATCTGATCACTTGTATCTGTTTTGGGCATTTTAGCTTGGTGAGACACTTCTTATGTTGATGTCTCAATCCATCCTGACGAATCTATCTTTCAGAGTAGGAACACTGTGTCTTTTAAGTCTTCTATGTTGAAGGCCTTTATCTCCGCTCAGACTAAAGGCTAGCTCATTTTTATGTTTTGAGAGTCTTATCTGGTAGCTATTGCTATATTTCATTATCTCCTGTTTAACAGTTGGTAGTTTTAGGTCATTATATATGTGTTTATTACTTATGTATTGCGGGATGTTAAAGATGGCTCTAAGTGTTTTAGTTTGAAAACGTTCCAATATCTCAATATTGCTGTTGCTGGCTGTACCCCAAAGTTGGATACCATAGGTCCATATTGGTTTTAAGATGGCTTTATACACTGTCAGCTTGCTATGCGTGCTCATTTGTGAGTGGCGTCCTATTAACCAGTACATACTGCGTAGTTTTAAATCTAGCTGCTTTCGCTTTGTCCATATATGTTTTTGCCATGTCAACCTTCGGTCCAAATGCATGCCTAAGTATTTTGCGTTGTCGTCTTGAGGAATTTTGTCATTGTTAAGAATTACAGGCGGGCACGTGTCTCTCCTGAGAGTGAATGTCACATGTGTTGACTTGCTTTGGTTTGCCTGAATTCTCCAGGTTTTAAGCCATTCCTCAATTTTGTCAAGATGTTGTTGTAGGTATTCTGTTGCAGTTTCTGGATTTATGTGTGACGAAAGTAAAGCTGTATCGTCTGCATATGTTGCAACCGTAGTCTTGTCTGTTGTTGGTAGGTCAGCAGTATATATGGTGTAGAGAACCGGTCCCAGTATGCTTCCCTGTGGTACTCCTGATTTGATCTCATAAAGATTGGATAAATCATCGTTAAATTTTACTTCAAAGCATCGCTTATTGAGGTATGACTTTATTATTTGGTAGAATGAATGAGGAAGCATCTTCTTAACTTTATAAAGTAGGCCCTCGTGCCATACCTTATCAAAGGCCTGGCTAATGTCCAGAAAGACGGCTGAGCAGTATTTCTTTCCTTCTATGGATCTGCTTATAACGTCGACGATGCGGTGAACTTGCTCAGTCGTTCCGTGATTCTCCCGAAAGCCAAATTGGTGATTTGGAATTATTTCATTTAAATGCTCCTTCATCCTTTTAAGTATCATCTTTTCAAGGAGTTTACCCATTAACGGCAAAAGACTTATGGGTCGATACGAAGCAACTTCATTTGGTGGTTTTCCTGGTTTCGGTAACATAATTACTTGCGCTATTTTCCACTGTCCTGGAAAGTGGTCAAGACGCAAGCAAGCATTGAAGATATTTGAGATTGCTACTATACCCTTTTTTGGGAGATTTTTCAGAAGAACACTGTCGATGTTGTCGTATCCCGGAGATTTTCCATCTTTAAGCTGTTTTATTTCTCTCGCTACTTCGGTTGGACTCGTATACTTTAATGGAGGACTCATTTGCTGTGCACTTTCAAGATAGTGTTTTATCTTATTGTCATGATCAGGTTTTGATTCAGGGAATGGTTGGAAAACATTGCTAAGGTGTTCGGCAAAGATTGTTGCCTTCTCCTTGTCTGATCTGGCCCAATTACCGTTGTTTCTTCTGATAGGAGGAATATGACTATTGGGGCGTTTTAATTTTCGTGTTGCCTTCCATAGAGAGTAATTTGTGTCTAGGCTTGGAGTCAAGTTAGAGAGAAACGTTTGGAGATTATCGTTTTTGAAGTTTTTAATGAGGTCCTTCAATTCATTCGAAGATCTGTTGAATGCTGTTTTGTCTGCTGGATACCTAGTTTCGTGCCACACCTTTCTTAGACTACGACGTTCTAGTATTTTGTCTTTGATAAATTTCGGGTATTCGTTAAATAATCGAGGAATATTTTTTTTTGTTTTTGTGGAAATAGTCGATGCTCTGTGTATGATTTTGTTTAGGTTCTCGATAGCTTCTTCTATGTCTTCCGGTGTTTTCAGTGGTTTAATAAGACCAATCCCTTTCGTTATTGTGTCTTGATACATGTCCCAGTTTGTATTTTTGTTATAGAGTCTATCTGCTGGTTTCACTAATAACACTGTCGAGCTTACATTCAATATGACTGGCGAGTGGTCGGAGGATAAGTCTGTGCAGGTTTCAATAGTCATATAGTTTGGACTCACGTTTTTAGTTATGTAGAAATCAAGCAGGTCGGGAATTTTATTTGGATCCGTTGGCCAGTATGTTGGTTTGCGTGTGGTCATGCACTCGAGTCTCAGATTCTGGACTGCACCAAGTAAGTTTCTTCCACGGGGTGTAATTAATCGTGAGCCCCAGTATGTGTGTTTTGCGTTCCAATCCCCACCACATATAAATCTGGAGCCAAGGGAAGAGAAGTACTTGTTGTAGTCCTCTTTAGTTATCTTGTGTCTGGGTGGGCTGTACACTGCAGAATAAGTGGTTTCAGTTTTCTCATTTACCATTACTTTTATTGATGTTGCTTGTATTTTATTTGTATGGTGCTTTTCCAGTTCGTAATGTTTGATATTATTTTTTATAATTACTGCTGTTCCTCCATGGCTATTTCCTGATGGGTGATTTGTTGTATAAACCGTGTAATTTTGTATAGTAAAGTGGGATTTGGCAGTGAATCTTGTTTCGGATATTAGCGCTATGTCAATTTTTTCTAATTGGAGGAATGTTTGGAGTTCTTGACGACGTTCTGTCAAGCCGTTGGCATTCCAAGTGACAACTCTGAGTATATTATTCATTTGGTAACTACTTGTCACTAGTTGGATCATACGATCCATCATTTTGTCTATCATGTTGATCATGATTTGTTGAAATTTAGCGAACATTAGTTCTAATCTGTCTGGAAGGTTTTCAGAATTAGGTAGATCTTCAATTTGTGGTCGGTCTTTTGTTACCTCTGCGTAGCTTCTTTTTTCAGTGGGATTAATTTGGTTTGTATTTTGTTTTGTTGTTTGATCTGGTGTTTTGATCTCTTTTGTATTCCGAGTTGGGTGGTTTTCTTTATTGGCTGGTTTAGTTTTTAGTATTTTTTCCTTGTATTGTTTGTATTTTGCGCAACCCTTGTAACTTGCAGGATGTCTTTCCTGACAGTTTGCACATGTAGCGTCTGTATCAGATGTTTTGGTGCAAGAAGAGGTTGAATGTTCGTTACCACATTTCACACATCTAAATGGTCTGAAGCATTGGTTTTTAGTGTGGCCAAACCTCTGACATCTTTTGCATTGCATTATTTCTTTTTTTTTATAAGGAGCTTCAAACGTCACTCTCATCTGGCTTAGGTATCTCAGTTTAAATATTTCTTTATTATTCGGGTTAGGTTCTAAGTCCACGAAGAAGATGGGTAATGCCTCTTTGGTAGACCTGTGTAAGACGTTTACTATTTGTCTGACCTCATGTCCTTGCTCTTTCAGCTCTTTTTTTATCAGAGTAGTATCTTCTGTAGAGTGTAGCCCCCGTATTACAACTCTATATGCTCTTTCACATTTCAATTTGTAGGTGTAATGTGAAATATTGTTTTCTATAAATTGCTCCCTAATTGTTTTATAGGTTTGTATGTCATTAGGTATTAATTTAATTATATGGCCGGATTTTAAAGTAGTCATTTTGTATAATTTGTAGTCAACAATTTTATTTAGAGTAGCTTTCAGTGCTGTAACATCCATAACTCCTGTCACAAAAATAGGTTCTGGCTTAGGTATGTACTCAGTAGTTTTAACTGGTTCTTCTGTTTCTTCGCTATTAAGCAGATCGAATTTGTTGTGAGTAGGGACTGCGAAATTTAATGTGTTCTTTGATTTCTTTGTGTTGTCACTGCATATTGGGCTTGTTTTTTTTCTTTTTTGTCTTATAGGTACTTTGTCGTTTTGCCACGGAGTTGAAGAGGTGTTCTCCGGATGATTTATAGGTTGTTCTGTATCATTGTTATGAACTGTATTGTCAGTTCCTCCAGCTGATGGTAGACTGTTACTACGATGTCTGATGAACATGCTTTTGTGAAATTGTTGTTGGATCATATTTGGTTTTGGATTATTTTCATTCATATTGTTCCCACGAGTAAGGTCGAAAAAAATCGTCGCTTGAAGGGTGACGCCTATTCCCTCAAGAAGGCTCCATACAACAACGTTAGCCGGGTCCGTTGAGGTTGACGCTAGGAACTTGCTACCTGCAAGCCATACATCCTTTCGGCGCGTGTCCCACCTTAGGATTAGGGTGAATTTTTAGAGAGGCTTTCTACCTCGTGACACGGGCGGTGAAGCCAATGCCCCCGTTTCCATAGTAGGACCATGGGGTTACGGGTTGTGGAGGTCATTTCCTACTTCCAACCTGCAGAACCTGATTATTAGGCAAGCTGAGTCGGGTTATTTACCGCCGCCCGAGACTCGGCGACGTTGCTCGTTTTGCACCACCCGGGGGAGACGTGTAGGGTGGGTCTAGGAATAGATGGTAGTTCCTACGGACGCGAGCAACTTCCTCCCCCATAGTAGTATAGTATAGTACAGTAACGTAATTAATATTTAGTCAACTTAAGGTAAACAAACCGTGACCTAGCGAGGCGGGGCCCTGTAGGCGACTGCGGGGCGTGTGTCGCGCTCGCAATTCTATTACTCAAAAATGCTAACTTGCAGTTTGCCCGCGCCGCTATGTCACTACAGGTCTACACAAATAAAATCATGTTCCTTGTATTGAACTAATTATTTTATGAAGTAAAAAATAATTAGTTCTTCAGCACTTATTATACATTCTGGTAGATCTTTATTAAAAATTATAGCTAAAAAGACTTTTCCATATTCATCTAGAACTAAGTAAGTAAATTCTTACTAGTTTTGGTTCATGCCAAATTGTTAAAATTAGCAATTCAGCCAATCACTCCGTTGGCAAAATGACAAGTTTATTCGTTTTAGTACATAGAATTAAAATCGTGAGATTAATATTTAAAGATAAAACAAAGAGAATTATGTGTTCCTTGCACAAAGAGTCGATCAATAAAATAATATTAACGCCTGCATGAGTTATAATGGCTACCCAATACAAGCAAAATACAAGCCTGAATAATTTTCAAAACTTTTCTTGAGTAATTTCATGCTCGTATTTTCCATTTAATTAGCTTCAAACAAAACTACCGTGTGAAGGGAAATTATTAGCGCAAACAGTAAAGCAAATTGTTGGCCGCTTGTTTTGTAGCGACAATACCAGCTGAGTAAAGTTTTAATTACACTTAGACGTATTCGAGGCGAGATACCAAAACACTTTAGTCACTTAACTCCCATGAGAAATTATCCTTATCGGTGTACAGCTATAATTCAATAGCGAGACAGTTGTGAACTTAGATTAGGCGTTAGCCGCAAGGATTGTGCGATGATTTATTTCCTTAAACCTTGTGTAAACCATAAACTTATTATATTACGCCTAGTATAAATAAGTTTATGGTGTAAACTAATACATTATTACTACGTGTATGAAGACAACATTTTATTAATAGAAATTCCAATACTGAACATAATAAAATTCCATAATGAGAATAATAATAATAATAAAGAGTTAATTGATAAATTCGATAATAATAATAAAGAGTTCGATAACAAAAACTGTGACACGAGAAAGATTTTTTATACATTACTTTTGATCAAGCTTTTGATATTGAATGACATAGAGAAATATAAATTGGCGTATCTTGAAACAGCAAGAACCTTCGCCAATAAGCTCAAAAAAATATTCGTGAAATTTTAATAATTCGCATATAGGAAATTGTCTACCAGACTCAGCAAAGCGGTACCGGCTCTGAGGCACTCATCCTTTTTTTTTAATATTTTATCACCATCTCGTAGCCATCCGCTCACCCCAAATTTTAATTAGAAACCTTTATCGACGCGCACATCTACGCACATACGCCCGTACCCTATTTATAGCAATATTACCTTTTAATTCCTAACGATATATATTCAATTGGATTTGGCCCGGGGCGACGTCGAACCCAACTCATCTCTAATTGGGATCCCTATGGCGTTAAAGTTCAGTACCTACCTACTCAAGATATTAGCAATATCGCTTGTATATCGCAAGGAAATTCTCAGAAGAAAGTATTCTTTGTAGAAAACCTGCCTTATTCAATAATTTTAAAATCAGTTTTAGCAGTCTATCTATCGAATCTGTCTGTCTGTGTGTTACACAATCACGCCTAAACTACGGAACCGATTTGAACAAAAATTGGTACAGAGATAGTCTAGAGCCTGAGAAAGGACATAGGCTAATTTTTTATGTGAACAAAGGGCTGTAAGGGGTTGAAATAGGGGATGAAGGTTTGTATGGAAATTACGTAATTTTTAAAGCTAGAAGCTTCAAAATTATTTTATAGGCTTTTGATTAGATAAATAAATACGACATTCAAAGTTTGTAAAAAATCTACCCTAAAGAGGGTGAAGACAGGGGATGAATTTTTTCGTGTGATGACGTCGGCAAAAAAGTTTACGGAACGGATTTTGATGAAAGTTTTGGTACTCCTGATTTGGAACCCTTGCAGCCCAGCTTAACTATAAGAGATACAAATGCAGCATCTTAAGAGAAGTTGTTCAGCGTGATAAGTATTTTCTTTTGACATACAATATATACTAATATTATAAATGTGAAAGTGTGTTTGTTTGTATGTCCGTCTTTCACGTCAAAACGGAGCAACGGATCGACCTGTTTTTTTTTGTACCTACGTGGATAGTTTAGGAGCTAGAGTCCCATAGGCTAATTTTATCCCGGAAAAATATCACATTCCCTCGGAAAAACGTTGTGTAGTACACGCCGCAAAACCGCGGGCGGAAGGCTATGTGATATAAATTTTTAATGTGTTAATACGTAGGTACTGTTTATGTAATATACAGGGTATTTTTTATCACCCCGGATATTTTTAGGGATTATTTTACTCATGAAAACAAACAACTTTTATTATAGGACCAACACTGAAATCGCGAAAAAATATCAGCTGTTACATACATTTTGATTAAATATTTTTGCACTTTTATATGGAATAGCGATTTTAGTGTTGGTCCCATAATAAAAATTGTTTGTTTTCATGAGCAGAATAATCCTTTTAATTTTATCCGGGGTGATAAAAAAATTACCGTGTATATTAAGTAAATAAATAAAATAATTCATACTTATTATAAAACTGTATGCAATTCTATTCAGGGGGCTACCGGCTAAAAATTATGGGTATGGACATGGGCTTCATTTGACATTTGAAGCCCATATTATGCCCTTAAAAGCACAAAATATGGGCATCAAATGTCAAATGAAGCCCATGTCCATATCCATATTTTTTGCCGGTACAGGGGCTGTATACATTGAAAAGAAATAGAAAAAAATACCACCAAGGGTCTTCTTAAACGGAACAGATACCAAAAATATAGTTTTTGAATTTTTTGTCTGTCTGTCTGTTGTCCACGTTTCAGGCAAAAACTACTAAACGGATTTTAATGAAACTTTTTTTGTTATATAGCTATTAGTTGTCGCCAACTTATAGGTAGGCTATAATTTATTTAGAAAATCGAAACGGCCGATGTAGAACCATAGCAGTCCAGCCAAATTATGAGAGATATAAAAATACCGTCTTATGGAAAATTGTTAAATGTGATGAGCATTTTCTATTGACGTACAAAGTTTGAAGGTCTTGGTACATCTGCCTGGCTAGCATTACCATCATTATATCACGCGATATGATATAGCACGTCTTGCTGTCTTGCTTCCACCTTAGTGGGGTAGGTAAGCAAGACAGCATGACGTGCTATATCATATCGCATGATAAAAGCCGTTCATGCTAGGCCAGCTGATGTGGAACCCTAGCAGCCAGGTTAAACTATATGAGATAGCATCTTAAGAGAAGTTGTTCAGCGTGATAAGTTCTTTCTTTTGACATACTGTTTGTATTGTTTGTATATCCGTCTTTCACGTCAAAACGGAGCAACGGATCGGCGTGATTTTTTTGTATGTGGATATTTTAGAAGCTAGAGGGTGACAAAGACTAATTGATATCCCGGGAAAATATAACTTTCCATAACTTTCCAACACAATGCCATAACTTAACCGCAAATAATATTCAATCAATCAAATCAATCAAATTACAGGTTCAACGCCGCGCCGGTCACCGGTGACCTCAGTTTAATAATTAGTTTATAATTATTTTATTTCCTCGAAGGAAGTTGTATGGAAGAAGTGATGTTGTATATTTTATCTGAAATTTTCTACAAACGTTTTTCTAATTGTTCATTTATTTTTAGTGTTTCATTCATGAATTGTAAAAAATATATTTGTATGGAGGCGTTTAATGTGTTAAGTAAGAGTCAATATTTATTAATACTCAATACTCAATATAATTCCATAATAGTGTTATAGGTAGGTTATAATGGTAGGTAGGTTATAATGTTGTACGTACAATTATGGGCTCTGTTAGGTACAAAAATTGAGAGAGGGAAGACCACCAGACCAGGGAATTACCAGTAGCATTGCATTATACTACTTCTAATTTGTTATTTTTATATGAGGATTTTAATTGTAGAGGAGTTTTTTGAAAGGGTCTAAATTTAATCAATTTTGTTTTGCTGAGATTTAACTTTAAATTGTGACACTCGAGCCAGTGTGTAGTTTGATCGAGTACATGATTTAACTATTCATTCATTTCACTTTCATTTGAACATGGTATCCGAACTGAGATATCGTCTGCTAACGACACGACTCCATCCTCTATCTGTGTTGGGAGGTCGTTTATATAAATAAAAAATAAAAAACATTCCAACACGCTGCCTTGTTCTCCATTCCAGCCCTTATGGTAAGTTTCCTCAGAGCGAATTTTTTGTTCTCCTAGTTAAGGCGGAACCCTGAGAGAGGTTTTTTTATACTAATATTATAAAGAGGAAAGATTTGTATTTTTGTATGTAACAAATAAACTCAAAAAGTACTGGACCGATTTCGAAAATTCTTTCACCGTTAGAAAGCTACAGTCTTCCCGAGTGACATAGGCTATATTTTATACCGATATTCCCACGGGAACGGGTACCACGCGGGTAAAACCGCGAGGATCCGCTAGTATTTAATAAGTTGCTAATAGAAAAGGATTTAAAAAAACTTTACATGGATTTTAGGGCCCAATAGTCTAGTATTTTTAGAATGTATCGCTCGTTCCCTCATAGTCATTCGTATAGAAGTAGATAGCAAATGTGTCAAAAACGGCCACTTTTAGCTGTTTTGCTATCTACATACTTCTAGCAGTGACTACGAAGGAATGTAATGATGTCGTCTAAAAATACTAGAATATGCGCCATAAAAACTCCATGCACAGTTTCATTAAAATTGTTTATTAGAATTACAATATTTAATAAAATTCACCGCGGGCGGGGCGCCACTTTCGGTCTGGGTACAAATATGTTCGATTTGTGCCCGATTTTGTAAAATAAGATTGGAATCATTTATGTGCTTGTCCTCTCACTCCATATTTATATAGCTTGTGTAAGATTATATATCATATCGTACCGTATCGTATAGTGTAGTTTGTGAATCCTTGAACTAATAAATTCCTCCAATAATCCTCCAACTAATTAATTGATTTAGTAAGATCAGGAAAGTTAGGTGAGTTACTATTGTGATGCTGAGTTGTAGGTTAGGGTAGGTAAAATATTTTCCTTAGTAACCTGTATTTATTTCAGGAATATTCAACATTATGTGAATGATGGAGATTGGGTAGAATTTACTAAATATCTAGTATATTATAACGTAACGTGCAAATGTTATTTCACGCATTTAAGTAAAATAACATTAAATCTATATTTACTACCTATTCTATACTTACTTTATACTAATAGTATAAAAAGTGAAAGTGGGTGTGGGATTGTTTGTGTGTTTGTGCATCTTTCACGTCAAAACGGAGCAACTGATCGTCGTGATTTTTGGTATGGGATAGTTAGAGAGCTAAAGAGTGACATAGGCTACTTTTTATTCCGTAAAATTATAAAATAAAAATGGTAATTTTGTTTGGAAAATAGTTTTGACTGTCGTACTATACAAAACTGTCATTTCTTACATGGCCGCTTCTGCGTCGTAAAAATCCAATTCTTATCCATAAGCTAAGAACAAAAAAATTACCATAACTAGCGCCAAAAATGGCCCAGTCGCGCAAAGTTATCTGTCACGCGCTCTACTTTTAATAAATGAGATTTGTGGCAGGCATTCTGAGTACCTACCTATAAAACTTCTTAGGGATTAATTATTTTCATCTGTTTAATATTGGTGATAATAATATTTAATGTACTTAATATGGCAAAACAACGTTTGCTGGATCAGCAAGTAGTTGAAATAAATTTATACACCAAACTGAATAAAGTACTTATAACTAGCGCTAGTACCTATAACTACTAACTAGCTAAATTTATACACCAAACTGAATAGAGTACCTATGTCACAAGTGACTAAATTTATTTCAACTACTTCCTGATCCAGCAAACGTTGTTTTGCCATCTTTTCTTTCAATATTTACGCATAGATAAAACAATTCTATCAGATTCCAATGAGCAACCAGTGTGTAATAGGTTAACGAAATGCATGCAATTGCATTGGACTTTATTGTAAATCGATAAGGTTTATTGATTTCATGTTCGACACTAATTAGTGCAAGCAGGTTTGTCCATATTGCTATTTCGTTCAAAAGTAACCTACCAAAACTGACTCTTAACTAAATAATTTAGAAAAAAATTCATTTTCATGACAAGCTTTTTGCTGACTGTACTTAAATATTGTATTGTCATCTAAACCAAACCTGCATACAAAATTTCAGCTCCATCGGACACTGGGAAGTGGGTCAAATTAAGCTTGAAATTTGTCCCCCACTAACTAACTAACTAACATGGCAAGTTAATAAAAAGCTTGTAAAATGGTATCGACACGTGTCACTAAAACACAAGCACCTGGACAATAACGTTT
Source organism: Crambus lathoniellus (assembly GCA_949710035.1). Classification (NCBI taxonomy): domain Eukaryota; kingdom Metazoa; phylum Arthropoda; class Insecta; order Lepidoptera; family Crambidae; genus Crambus; species Crambus lathoniellus. The sequence continues at coordinate 13,005,938 of OX453302.1, read as the reverse complement.
ACTTTATAAATAACTAGCGCTCCGCTCGCGACTTTGTCTGCTTTAACCCCCTTTTTACCCCTTTAGAGAAGAATTTGCAAAAATCCTCTCTTCGTGCTTACCTACACTCCCCAAGGAACATTTTCAGCTTCTTGCGCTCAGTGTTTGGGTGTGCGTTGTCTGTCAGTCAGTCAGTCACGCAAGAGTTTTATATATAGACTAGTGGCTCCTCGCTGTTATACCAGCGTGATGCCCGTTCTCATGGGAATATTGGGATAAAATATAGCCTATGTCACTCGGGAAGAGTGTAACTTTCTACTGGTGAAAGAATTTTCAAAATAGGTCTAGTTTTTAAGTTTATTTGTAACAAACAAAAATACAATTATTTTCTCTTTATAATATTAGTACGGATATGGATATAAATATATCCGAATATCTTAACGAATTACGAAATTGCTTCCTAACGCCAATATTACACCCTCTTGATTGCGAAATTACTTCCATCATAATATTCAAACAATTCAATGAATAATGAAACAGAGCGCAATCCGAAGACAAACTATGTCTACAACTAAATTAAGGTAGCTATCCTTGAGAGAATTAATAACCTTCAAATGCGAGTCTAACTTGTATTGTATCGAAATTAATTTTGTCCGTAGCGATGCCTGACCTGGACCCCGTGATAATTGGAGCTCCGAAGGTGCTGAAGCCTGGAGAACAAATATTTCTCAACTGTACATCGGACTATTCGCTACCTCCGTCGGACATTAATTGGTACATCGACAACGAACTTCAAAAGGTAAGACCTGTCTGAACGCTAGAACTTGGTATGTTTTGAGCTTGAATCTGAAAATGTGTTCATGAAAATATATGGAGTATCGTGGAGAACGTTCGTTGACTTGTACTTGTCAAACTTTATTAATTTATCCTTTAACAACAACTAGATTTAATATTAGGTATATTGTACAGTCACGAAATTAAATTTCCAACCACTTAGTTCAATATCATAAAGCTAACTGACACCTTAGGAGCTAGCTAGATCACGACGTGTTGCTTTGATCCTTTTGACGGTCGGTGAACACTTCTTGATTTGAACCATAGATATAGTATATTAATTTGAACACTTCTGGATTTACCCACTATGTCAGTTAATGCGATTTACATTAATCTGTTGCCTAATAGTTGCGTTATTCTGTTGTTTAGTTACGTTAATCTGTTGCCTAGTAACTAACTACGTTGACAAGCATATTTCAAAAGGATTTATTTAATTTCTGACAAATAACAACGACAGTTACAATACGGACTGTCATTTCAATAGTATTACCACAGTCTATATATTTCCCTTATTACTGACATAGAATTTTCAACCTCATTGTATTGCGTATGTCTAATAGCATTTTAATGAAACGGGTAGGAAATTAAATTCCTAGACTGTATATGGAATCAATACATATAACCTTTCCGTTCGTGTCCCAATATTACCTATATAAATTGATAGAATAAAATAATTTTTGATCCGCAACATCAGTCCCTTGAAGTGGTCATTTGTAGAGGTACATTTTCCAATACCTTTCGAAAGTTACCTATTTTATTGGTTGTTAAACACGGTCATTCTTAAGGGCCCCTCGGACTATCAAGGTCATAGCCCACTTATACCGCACCGCTTCCACCCAACCAAAGTATGACCAGCCAAATATGGACTTAATATCGTTCATTGTAGATGCATTTTACAGTAACAATATAAAATAGCGGACAGCGCGTGGTCCGCGAGCTTACCGCCGTCAGACTGCTCGGTAGTTGACGCAAAATGCATCTACAGGGAACGATATTAAGTCCATATTTGGCTGCTCATACTTTGGTTGGGTGGGAGCGGTGCAGTATAAGTGGGCTAACACCCAATTGCATGAAGCTCCATTTAAAGTTAAAGCTTCATTAAATCTATTGCTGTCACTTTTTATTTCTTGACAACGAAAAGTGACAGCAATAGACTTAATGAAGCATTAACTTTAATGGAGCTTCCTGCAAGTGCCTGCGAGCAACGGCCTATCAGTTGGCGGCAATCGGCCACACACTCACAGTTTCACATACAAAAACCGAATGCCAGACGGAGACTGCACTTCGATGCACTTCGATCGAGGACTGCAGACGGCCTGCTGGCGACTGACTGACTGATAGTCTGTGGCCCCTTCATGATGTGTATTTTGTATTGTTTGATTTATGGTATGCATTAAATAAATAAAAAGTTTTTTTGCAGTACTTGACATCACAAATCTTCGGGTGTGTAATATATGATATAACAACATTTCGTATAATACTCACAAAATATAACAACACATAACATAATATCATTTCATATAACGTTCATTTCGTATAATCAACGAATGGTATAAATTCAAAATATATAATTTTAAAACGTATAATGAACATTTGATATAAAAACGTTTCATATAAAAAACATTTACTATAACACTTACATTGTATAATATTTAGAACACATAATGGTTATATAACATAAAATCATTTCATATAACGTTCATTTAGTATAATCTAGTGGTATAATCAACGAATAACTATTTCTGCCGCTTCGCCGGCCGCTGCCGCGGCACGCTCGCTTCGCTCGCTCGGCTCGCGCTTTGTTTTGTTCACACTTCTAACCTAACCTAACCTATCATCAATTGTTTTGGCATTGTTGTGGCTTTTTATGGCGGGGGGCTGCGCCCCCCGAGCCCCCCTTTCGGGGACGCTGTACGCCCCGTGCCCCCTGCTCCTTTGCCTTCTTTTTATATTTAATTGACTAATTGATGATTATATGATACAAAATTATATCAAATGAAAATATCACATATGATGACTATATGAAACAAAATTATATCAAATGACTGTTATAACAAGTAAGTTTTATACAAAATATGTTTATGTAAAATGAGCGTTATATTAAATGATGTTATATAAAATGATGATTATATGAAATGAACATTATGTAAAATAAAATTAGTTGAAGTGTTGTTATGCCTAACGTTTATTATGTCATATGAACGTTATTGAAATGAAATTATACCAAATGAAATTATATCATTCATTACGCACCCACTTCTTCACATGATAATTAAAGCTCCTTTTAATTAAGCCCAATATGTGTGTTCCGAAAGGATTTTATGCTGTCACATGAGAGTGAGAAAAAATTAATAAGCACCTCGGATTCCTAAAACTTGAATAGTTAGCGTCTGTGGCTTTCGCGAGCGGCATATTCGCTTTGTTTGCCATTACAAACGTCCATTGTTAAACGACTTTAAGCAGGAAGGTACTCTTTAAATCTTCACTAATGGCCTTTTAAAACACCCGGCATATTTCGCCAAAATGCTCTTCCTTTATTCTCAGAAGTACACCTTAAAATATATTTACGCCTAATTAGACATTAACTTACTTTCCAGTATTCGTTTGGTGAGTTTCGCTAATGGTGTTTTATATTTATTACTCGTTTTGATAAATTTACTCAGATAATTAATGGATAGAGCCTTCTGCGTGGGGAGAGGCTGAGGCGTTTTGTATTTTACTAAGACTCCCACGGAAATACGGCTATATTTTAATCTAGTTGGTCTTATTTGAGGTAAAAACTCGGGCTTGTATACATTACCTCCTTTTGATACTATAAATAAACGATAAATTAAACTACCGAATGTAATTTTTTTTTCTTTTATTTAGGAACAAACAGTTACTTACATAAATTGAGTACATACAAAGAACTAAAAATAAACCTATAGTTCCCTAATTATTTAAAATTATGTGAATATTTAAAATGAAAAAAACAAAGTTATAATAACATAAATGACAAGCTTTTACAATACAATTAATAAGATACACCTACCAAAATATACATCTTAACTTAACTTGATGAAATAATAAAAAAAAAATGAAATATCTTTTCTAGTACTTATAGGTAAAGTACAAAATCAATTAACAAAAAAAAAAGATGAGATAATTACACTAGTTTACAATTTTTTATATTTTTTATATACCCCTCACAAAACCTATACCAGTACTTCCCGCCACCTTTATAAGTTCTAAAAATATCAACATAACAATTCTATTACGTCACTTTTTTTTTCTACCCTCAAATATTTTTTTAAAGAATTATATTTTATTGTTTAGCTTTGGTGCTGCATTACTTGTTTAGCATAAGATATATTTATTGTTTAATCAATTAAAATGTCGAGTAGAAAGTGTAAACAAAGTTGTGATCGCTTTTGTTATGTTTGTGGACTATATATATTTACGAAAAAGAAAAGACATATAGTAGAGTCGTTGAAAAGTGCATATCTTCATTATTTTGGATTTCCTGTGGCTAATCAAGAAAAAAACTGGGTTCCCCATGTGTTTTGTGAGAGCTGTAGAATCACTTTACTGCATTGCTCATCCGGCGAAAACGTTCATCTTTCATTTGGTACACCAATGTTGTAGAGGGAACCAAGTAGGTTTCACGAAAATGACTGTTACTGTTATGTTACGAAGACTTCGGGTTTTAGTAGGAAAACTAAGTCAGGTATTGTGTATGCCGATGTACAATCTGTTGCTAAGCCAATATTGCATTCTAAAGAGATTCCATATTCAGTTTGCCCCGGTGGTTGTAGTAGCACGAGCCAAACTAACCTTGAGGATGACAATGTAAGTGATATGTCATTTAAATCTGCTGATAGCGATTCAGCGGACTTTTCCCTTAAAAAAACCCCACATTTGATCAACCAAGCCGAATTGGACGATCTCATTAGAGATTCACAACTTTTAAGATCTAAAGCTGAGCTTCTGGGGTCTCGTCTACAATAGTGGAATTTACTAACATCAGGTACAAAAGTTACATTGGCTAGAAGTAGAAGCAAATTGTATATGCATAATTTTTCAAAAGATTGGTGTTAACATGTCATTAAAGATCCAATTCCCGCATTCCCACTTGGGTTTTTTTCCGGAAAACTTAGGAAGTATGAGCGACGAGTAAGTATAGCGTTCAGCTGGATTTAAAGGCTTTTGAAGATCTCAATCAAGGATATTGGGACGAACATATGTTGGGAGACTACTACTGCTCTATTTTAAAAGAAACCGATTCTGAAACCTATAAAAAAAAGTCCAAAATCAGTCATTTTTAGTTTATTTGTTACCGTTACCGTTACCGTACATTTTCTTATTTTTTTTCTTTAATAAATAATTCTGAATGTGGACGTGATGGATTTTTTTTAATATTTCTCCTAGACTACCTTTAGATGGATAGATAAAATTCAACAACTTTCAGCCGGGGTATAAAAACCTTGTAAACTAGTGTTATTAGACAAATAATTAAAAGACAAACAGGGTTTATTACACTAGATACTAATCTCCAGTGTCGGGTAGTTCAGTGATGCGGTTTTAAAATTTAATTAATGATTTATCAAAAATTTCCACAGTACTATATTTATCATCATATTAGGAACAAGATCTTTTTAAAAACTATTACTGCCATAGCTAGTTCGACTAGATTTGATGAAAAAGAGTAACTTCTTGCGACAATTTCTTTCCTGCTTGCGAGGTACACGAAAATTAACTCTTTCTAACGGAAATGGGGCATCGACCATATTATGTATTATCTTAAACAATTAAGTCAAGTAATGAAACTGTTCTAAAAATCGGTAATTCTTTGAAAACTTTCTCAAGTAAACTGTTTAAAGTCTTACTAGCTTTCCGCCCGCGGTTTCGCCCGCGTGGCTTGCACGACGTTATCCCACAGGGATGTAATATTTTTCCAGGATAAAAAGTAGCATAATTTCCTCTCCATGCTACAAAGTATCTGTGTCCCAAATTTCAGCCAAATCCGTTTTGGCGTGATTGAGTAACAAACATCCAAACATCTAACTAAATTTTCACACTTATAATACTACATAGTAGAAAGTAGGATTTAGATACTTTTGTAGTTTTCACTACAGGCAGAAAAAGGCTCTGCGGTAGACGAGAGGTGAAAATTTCTCGTAGCTTTCCGAATGCAGCCCAACCGAGTTGGATTCGTCGTACCACTCTTTGTCGAAGTTGGACTTACCTAACCGTACTGGTTATTACTATCAATATTTCAAAATTAATAGTCAGTTTCGAAAATGGCGTATGTCGTAATGTTAAACATCTAAAAAAAAAATAATTATACGCCTCTAAAATTTTTATGAATGTTTCAAAGTACCCTTCCTTGGAGGTCATCAATTTGACTGCTTAGAACAGATTTTTTTAATCTGAGGTAGCTATTTTATGAGATTAGCAAAAGTTACATTATTGTTGTCTGATCTGATCATATCTCTAAAGCTACGTTGAATTCGGAGTTCACATGTCCAAGAAATCCCCAAATATCTTTGTATGATAATTCTAACTTCTTACAATTTCCCTTTAAAAATCGACAATTTCATATAAAACCTATTATTAATTTAAATTCCGATACAAACGCAGTAGATTCTGTATAAAAAGTTAGTTTAACTTGTCCAGGCTCTTAAAATTTTAATTTAAAATCACTAATACGCTAAATGTAAAAACCTTTGCACGACTTTTTCGCTAGTGAGTTTGTATTTTTTTGCAAAGTATAGAGCCACCGTTTTACTTTTTTTGCTCCTATTAAGAACAGGAAAGTTCTTTTATCCGTACCTTGTGAAAGAGTCATATAAAGGCTCTAGAAAAAATACACGATGCGATGCTTATTTTTCACAATGAGCGTTTCACGAGAACTATGAAAACAGTTTGCATATTAAAGTTGTATTGTTGATTTTAAACTTTACGTACGCCCTTACAATCTGTTCAAAGTCGTTTTTTTATGAAAAGTATTTTTGTAGAATGATATTATGAGCTTTACAGAATCGATACAAATGAAATATTTTTCTTGGATAATGTAACTCAAGGTGTGAAAAAAGATACAAAAAAAATCTTTATAGCGCGTACGCTGCTGAAATTATTGACAATAGAACAAAATAATGTACGACAGTCTTATAGGACATCAATATCTACAAAAAAGTCTGGGATGCCATACGTCTTAACTATTACAGTTACGTCAATAACTACTTTTTAATGCTGGTACAAACTAAGCCACATTATTCGTACCTTGGTATTAATCCTTATCCAAATACATCATTTCGTATTCAAGACTGTTTCAATACCTGTAGATTACTCTTGAAATCGGACATTCCATTCCTAAGATATTACGGATTTTGGACTGTTTCTGTCTGCGAATACACATCGAAAGAGTGATTAGACGTTTAAAGAATTTTCGATGTTTAAGCCCCATGCTTGTATAAACAATAACTTAATAGGAAAACTTGATGATGTTATAGTAATTGCTTGTGGTCTTGAATACAATTATTAAAAAAAATGAAATAAACAAAATTACTTTTATATATTTCTGATATTTTATACAATAATGGATATAATATGTTTGTATTCCAAAATAATAATAATTACTGTAGCAAGTTATTGACAAACAATTCATTAAAGTCCACAGAAACAGTATTAACTTTATTATTACTCTCAAAGTCACTGTCTGCAACACAAAAGTAGGTTTTTTTCATTCCGCAAACATACATCTAGAGTTGTATTTGAGCATAGTTTTTTTTTGTTGGTCTCCCATTTTGCAAACAATTTTTTTCCGTATTCCTTACTAAATGAACATTTTATTTCAATTAGAAAAAGATCAGCTACTCCGTCCGGCGAGCCTGCAATCATGGGGTAATGTTTACTGATAAATAGACCACATTTTTTTATCACCACATTCTTCCAAGTTTGTCTTGCACCAATCGCAGTACTTTACATTCCAAAGCCCTGCCTCGTCTCATAGCTGGTGTGTCAGGGATTTTGCCACCCATTATGAAAGATACCAGTGCACCATCACTAGTTTTACATTTCGATATGTCATAAGCTTTTTGAAGCTGTAATTCTGGCAAACCTTAACTAATGCCACAAATCACTCATATTTTGGTTACTGGTATTTTCTTCAACTTTTTTTAAAACGTCATTTTAAAATGTTGAAGAAATTTTTTTAAATTAATTCTTCAATACAAGGTTCTCTATACTTTAATACTAACTGGTACATGGAGATTTCTACCAATTCATTTCTAATATTATGGACATATCTCATTAGCTCACAATTTTCAAGACTAATTGCTATGGCATGGTCCACAAATTTATCAAAAACAGTGTTATCTGTTGAGGCACTGCTTTTAGCCAATTCTTTAGTTGTGATGAATTTCAAACTTGGACCTACTTTGGATAGCTCAGATTTTTTCCAGTAACAGTGGACTTGTGTACAAGAAGGCTCTACACTTCTGCGATGCAGCCACATTAAAAAGGCAACAGCAAGCTTACATCCATATATCGTGGCACTGTGCACTACTTACAACACCATTTTCTTCATCCACAACAACAGTAACCATGTATGGTTTAGACCTAATTTTATGTTCTGGACAAACACGGCACTTAATTGTACATACACTCAAGTCTCTCTTCAACTGCATAACCTTCAGCATCGTTGTCATAAGATTTACTTGAAGATGCCGAATAAAAACAAATAAACATGTCAATGCTGTAACTTTCTGAATATAACCTTACTTGTTTAGTAAGCCGATACCACCGATGACTAGAGTTATATATTATATTATATTTTATTTTATATTATATTATTTTATATTTTTAAATCAATGTTATTAAACACATTACAACTTTATCAAATTACGTATAATTGCTCCAATCTTCACTCATTAGTAATACATTGAAATGTTAAAGTTTTGAGCAGGGCAGTCACAGAAAAGGCCATCCATAACGCTGCACAAACTTGCTATTCACCATTAACTGTTAAATTTCGTAGTATTTCTTTTATTTAAGGTGCTATGTTACTTAGAAGAAATGCTTAGGTATAATCGAGCCTTTTGATCGGTACAATAAAATTAGAGAAATATTTTTTTTTTTACATTCAGCGGGTTCGATTCCCAGTTCAGACAGGCGATTATTTAAAATTCTTTGAATGCAGTTAGTTTTCTGTTCAAAATAAAAATGAAGCCTCCTTTCAGTAAAATTTTATATCTTTAAGGTACTTTCCCTCCATGTGACATAGTTTTGGGTCGGCCTGTATATATTTTTAGATAATTTTCGTTTCAGAAATCCAAGGTAATTTTAATCGGGAATAATTTGTGGCAGTCTGTTTGTTAATTTACGTCGCGGAAACCGTCCCTTAAGGAATTTTTGGCAAGTACTATTTAGATAGTAAAAACGTTGAAAATCCTGTACTGCACAAAATTAACCAAAATTCAAGACTGTGGTTCTGAAATCAATCGAATAGAATTCCGTTTCAACCGTCTGGCTCACGACGCGTTCTCGGGATACGTTTAATTGTATTCGGGTAACAATTAAGCCTGGTCTACGCTATTTAGCAAAGAAACAAGAGCAATAATGGATGCATGCGTACTGTCTAGATCTAGATCAGTCGGTCGTCGGCGCCAATGGATGAGTGCACATTCATCCCATCTCTCCGCTGTTACAGTTGCACCATACTTCGAAGCTTTATAAATATGACCGTCTCACATATTTTGATGTTTAAAAGCTTATTTGCTTCAAAAACGGACGTAATAACAAATAATAAAAAAACTGTTTCAATCGCCTCTGTGGTCTAGTGGTACAACCCACCGATATTATTATCAGGCCCAGAGGTGCGGGTTCGATTCCCAGTGGGGGTACATGTTGTATTTGGTTTGGTTGGTGGTAGGGCTTGTTCACAGTCCGCCTGGTTAGCTCCACCATCTTATCCAAAAGTGTGACGCCATAACGATCTTTTCAGCATTGTTGTGTTCCGGCAGTTAGAGAAAAGATAGCCAGTTCCTTAGTAATGAAAGATTCTGGGAGTAGTGCCCTTACACCTTCAGCCTTGTCATCACTTAACATCAGCCGGCCTAGCATGAGGGGCTTGTATCACGCGATATGATATAGCACGTCATGCTGTCCTGCTTACCCCACTAAGGTGTAAGCAAGACAGCATGACGTGTTATATCACATCGCGTGATATAATGACGGTCATGCTAGGCAGGCAGGGTGTGATGAATGCTAAGTGCTATCTCGTCGTGGATAAATAAAAACATAATGCAATCCAATATTATTATTATGTTAAACTACTTATAAACGTTAAGGATTTGCTTCTGGATTAACAGTAACTAATACAAATAGGCGTCGCCATATATACAAGTATGTTATTTTATATTTTTTTTAATATGCAAAGACGTTTCAGCCAGAGCAATGGCAGAGGACTGAGCTGAGCGCGATACAGCCGGGAGGACTACGTCGCTCGTGGAAAGTGCTTCGGGTACGAGTGCCTTCGACGGCGAGCGGCGCGATGCGAGTGCGCTGCTCCTCCGTCCTAATGGTGGAGCCGCCGGTGGTGCGGGACACTGTCGCCATCATCACCGTCAACTCACGGACTCAGCACTCCAAATATGTGTCTACTAGTAAAGGTTAGTAGGCCGACCTTCGAGTAGCTTTATTTGGAATCTGCAAGAATCCACGATATACGAATCTTGTCGTTGCTCGTGGCATCAGTGCTTGAAGTGCGAGTGCCTCCGACGACGAGCGGCGCGATGCGAGTGCGATGCTCCTCCGTCCTGATAGTGGAGCCGCCGGGTGGTGAGGGACACTGTCGCCATCATCACCGTCAACTCACGGACTCAGCACTCCAAATATGTGTCTACTAGTAAAGGTTAGTAGGCCGACCTTCGAGTAGCTTTATTTGGAATCTGCAAGAATCCACGATATACGAATCTTGTCGTTGCTCGTGGCATCGGTGCTTGGAGTGCGAGTGCCTCCGACGACGAGCGGCGCGATGCGAGTGCGATGCTCCTCCGTCCTGATGGTGGAGCCGCCGGTGGTGCGGGACACTGTCGCCATCATCACCGTCAACTCACGGACTCAGCACTCCAAATATGTGTCTACTAGTAAAGGTTAGTAGGCTGACCTTCGAGTACCTTTATCTGGAGTCTGCGAGAATCCACGATATACGAATCTTGTCGTTGCTCGTGGCATCAGTGCTTGGAGTGCGAGTGCCTCCGACGGCGAGCGGCGCTATGCAAGTGCGCTGCTCCTCCGTCCTGATGGTGGAGCCGCTGGTGGTGCGGGAACTGTCGCCATCATCACCGTCAACTCACGGACTCAGCACTCCAAATATGTGTCTACTAGTAAAGGTTAGTAGGCTGACATTCGAGTAGCTTAATTTGGAGTCTGCGAGAATCCACGATATTATACGAATCTTGTCGTTGCTCTTGGCATCAGTGCTTGGAGTGCGAGTGCCTCCGACGCACAGTGGTCTGAAATTCGAGCTCCATACTCATAGAATTTTTTTGCAAGGAATTCAAAATAAAAAAATTGTAATGTGTTGAACACAACCCCCTCTATTTCTCATAGAAACTTGGAAGGTATGAAACGCTCCATGAGTGAGAAAAAAAATATTTGATATTTTTTTATATGGGCGAAAACACTTAAAGTCCCTTTTCTCGAAACTAAATGAAACTGAGACCTTGGTATTTATACCAGTTATTATCCCGTCCATGGCGCTCAAGATGGCATACCATACATGTGCCGTTCGATACCGCTTTGCGCGCAGCAGACTTCTGAAATTTTGAACTTTTAGTGTCTGATTTTTGAAATTTTTGACAGAATAAAACGATGTTACATGTAATTAATAATGTAAAAGTAACAGTATTGTTGGTAAATTATTTCTAAATAATGAGGTAGGTGCTTAAAAAAAGTTAAAGTGAAAATTTTCAATGAATAGTACTTATTACAATTTGAACCCCTCAATCTTATTAATAACGTAAGTATAGTAAGACCATTAGCTGGTGCACTGTCTGTACTAATACACTACAACCAACTAAACGTAACGCTTGGAAATGAAGGCTACTTAAATAATCATTACCTAAAAGAATATGGATTTTAGATGTTGAGATGTTTTAAATAATCGTGGTCTTAGAATACGCGCTCATTTAGTAATAAATAAATAAATTTCTAACTACCACACCAATTATCTAGCTCATAAGTAGTTTTCATTAAGGATCAGTCTTACGGAAACTAGATAATGGATAAATATATAATACACATACTTAATATACATAGAAAACACCCAGACCAAGACAAATAGACATGTTCAAGCACACAAATATTTGTCTTGTTCGGGAATTGAACCCGAGACCTCTAATCGAAATAATACAACTTAATTTAATGCAGAAAGTGATATATTTAAATAAGTTATTTGATCAACAAAAAAATTGGTAGGTACTCATAAATCAAAAACTTTTTTTCTAAATACGAAATAACAATAAATTATGATTGATTGACTACCTATAAAAACCGCAAAAGGTGCTTCATTTAATACATTGCTTATTTTACATGAAAAACCTATACTAACATTACTTACCTTTAAAAATTTGAGTTATACGTATGAAATAACAATAAACTAGTTAATATTGATTGACTATAAAAACAAAGAAGGTATTTAATTAATACATTCCATATTTTACGAGAAATACCTATACTTACATTCCTTACTCACCTATAACAAAAATATTACAAACACTAATAAATGACTACTATTTACGATTACGCCTAATATTGACACATTGATAAAAACTAGCAAAAAGTATCTTCGCCTAGATCAGAGTCTTCTAAGTCCGAGTCCATCATTGACGGACTAATGTCGACAAATTCGATGTTCTCCTTGTCTACACCCGTGTCATTGTCACCAATGAGCAGAGATTATATTATCGGAAACAGGTGTTTTCGTAGATTTTCTCAGCACAGGTATTTATACTGGACATATAGCTAGGAATCGGATGATACAAAGCGACCATTGAAGATGTCGTCATTTGTCGCTTTACGACAAAATTTGCGTGTATGATGTTCCCGGATTTTCGCAAAGTTCTTGTTTCTAGCTTTTGATGCCTCTTCTGATAACTTGCCTATTGATATGATGTTGGAGTGCCTGAAAATTTCAGCACCGTGCAGTAAAAGCTTGTGAACATTTTCAGGCATGTGATACCAAATATATATATAGTTTCACATAGATTTCTGCAGTACCTAAGGTGCGTAAAATTTTAAAATGCTTAAACATTTTTAGGCTCCCCAGATGTTATCACACCAATATTGTTCCAAATCTATAGATCAAACAAGAATCTAATCCAGTGATGGCAGCCGTTTTCACAGGTTCACAAAAATTCTAGCTGTATTGCCATCATTTGTGGTTCTGGATCCTATAACAAAATAAAAAAAAACACAAATTGGTAAAGGAAATATCTAGTACGTTGCATTTCAGGTAAAATATTGAAATATTTCAAATATTTCGGTATTTGGATTTACTTTGTTTGACAATCTAAAAGACCCATTTCATCACGGAACTTCTGTTGTAGGTAAATTCAATTCAATTCAATTTTTATTTATCCGCTCGCTTGCTTTAGATTTGCAAAAAGTCCGCGAACTTTGCTTCTGAAATTTTACACATTTCACTCGGCGCGGTCGCCCTCATTAAAACTCGATTTACAATCAATCCAAGTGGCCTAGCATCATTTTTTTTACCGTTTTGTGCAGATGATAAAATTGTGAATAAAATAACGTTTGTTTTTCAACCATAGTTGTATGTATAATATTTTATAGGAGACTAAAGATAAGGTTGAGCGTATTTTTCCAGTTTCAGTCAAATAACTTAAAATTGTGAAAATTTTTGAGTGATAAGTATATTGTTTTTTACTGTTTTTGTTAAGAACAAAAGTTATTTCTTCTATTTAATCAGAAATAATACTAATTGTGGTAAAAAATATATATTTAGAAACTAAAACTATCTACAAGCAGTTGCACAATATGGCCACTTGTCACACACTTCTAACTTCACTTCTTAATTTCATAGAAAAAATGTTCTATTATGTTGGCAAACATGCACTCAGAAATTAGATAATCTATTAGTCTTTGGTTTAACAGCGTTTAAAATGGACTTTACTCTCTTTAAAATACAGTTTAAAGTCGTTTAACAGAACATAATTTTTGGAAACGATTGTTGCCAAAAGCAAAGTTTGAGGACACAGATTGGAAACAATCGTTGCCAGAAGCAACCTAGCGGTTAAGGCTTGTTTTCTACTCTTCAATGCTTCTTTGCTGTTTTGTGTCCTCTAGCTTGCCATATTTTGAAGTCGAGTCTGTATGAAATATGGAGTAGTATGGATACACCTGATCCAAGCATGAAGCTTAAACAAACCATACTAGATACTTCTGTTGAAATAGGTTTTCTGAAAAAATTATATTATTATGTAAGGTCGCAAACTACACTACAATACTTCGGTGAGTTACCAAAAAGGATAATGATCCAAAACTTACTGTGATAAAGTCACTAGATGTCACATGTTTAAGTGGATGTGTGTGACAACTGTGGTATGATTTTGCCATCTATCATGGTCTGTCTAGGCATTTTATGCTTAGACAGCATAAATTCCCATAAAAGATGGCTCCAATCTATGCCTTAATCACAGCTTATTCTTCTTGAATATTAAATTTATTTTCATTTGAAATAAATGGGTCTGCAGAACATCGTTGATGTAGGTTTTGAATTCTCCCAGAACGTTGCATCTCTACAATCTAAGCGCAAAGGCACATACACTAAAATACTGAGTCATCTTCTCCAGCCATATTTTGTTTGTACAAACTTTGCCCAGAAGCCCCATCAATGCCCCATTTGCACAAAAGTGTGAAATCTCTATACCACCCGATGAATCTTCTAAACGTAAAAAAATTCCAAGTCTTGACACAGTTTTATCTAAGATTGCTTGAAGTTTTGATTGACGAACGATTTGGCGCAGGGGTAGGATGCCTGCCTTCTACGCCAGAGGTTTCGGGTTCGATTCCCGAACAAGACAAATATTTGTGTGCTTGAACATGTCTATTTGTCTTGGTCTGGGTGTTTTCTATGTATATTAAGTATGTATATTTACAAAAAAAGTATAAAGTATATATTTATCCATTATCTAGTTTCCGTAACACTGTTTCTTAATGAAAACTGCTTATAAGCTAGATAATTGGTGTGGTAGTAAGAAATTTATTTATTTATTACTAAATGAGCGCGTATTCTAAGACCAAGATTATTTAAAACATCTCAACATCAAACATCCATATTCTTTTAAGTAATGATTATTTAAGTAGCCTTCATTTTCAAGCGTTACGTTTAGTTGGTTGTAGTGTATTAGTACAGTCAGTGCACCAGCTAATGGTCTTACTATACTTACGCTATTAATAAGATTGAGGGGTTCAAATTATAATAAGTACTATTCATTGAAAATTTTCACTTTAACTTTTTTTAAGCACCTACTTCATTATTTAGAAATAATTAACCAATAATACTGTTATTTTACATTATTAATTACATGTAATGTCGTTTTATTCTGTCAAAAATTTCAAAAATCAGATACTAAAAGTTCAAAATTTCAGAAGTCTACTGCGCGCAAAGCGGTACTGAACGGCACATGTATGGTATGCCATCTTGACCGCCATGGACGGGATAATAGTTGGTATAAATACCAAGGTATCAGTTTCATTTAGTTTCGAGAAAAGGGACTTTAAGTGTTTTCTCCCATACAAAAAAATTACAAATATTTTTTTTCTCACTTGTGGAGCGTTTCATACCTTCCAAGTTTTAATGAGAAATAGAGGGGGTTGTGTTCAACACATTACAATTTTTTTATTTTGAATTCCTTGAAAAAAAATTCTATGAGTATGGAGCTCGAATTTCAGACCACTGTGCGACGGCGAGCGGCGTGATGCAAGTGCGATGCTCCTCAGTTCTGATAGTCGAGCCGCTGGTGGTGTGGACACTGTCGCAATCATCACTCGCGGACTCAGCACTCAGCACTCCAAATATGTGTCTACAAGTAAGGTAGGTAGATCGACCTTCGAGTAGCTTCATTTCAAATTCTCAAGTGTCCACTTTCCTTTTAAGGTTTTGTCGATTCGTTTTAAGGTTTTAGCACACCATATCAACTTGGAAAGGGATCGGCGCCGTATCAACTCGAGTCATTCAAGATATATTGTATTATATAACCACCTGCAACGCACACTTATCGGAATCGTAACGTAATCCCCTCGCCTCGAGACAAGCTCAGAAACTGCCTTCGGTGCGTGCGTGGTCAGGCCAACTTGCAGTTGCCGTGCTTACGGCTTGTCGTACCCGCGCTTTCGTCACTCCGTAGCCGAGGTTACGTTCCTTCCTGAATGCTCGCCTCTTGCTTGTCAACCTGCGGTAGGCGAGCCGTTAGCTCGGCGTCGGTCGCCTTACCGTAGCGGAGTCGACATACCGGAGCTGAAGATACGCTTTGGTGCTTACGTTAGGTTGACACCTGCTTGACGGTAAGGCGAAAAGCTATACGGTAACTATCCCTTTCCGACTTGGTATTGTTTGCTTATCATTCGTAGCTAACGAACGCCAAGGTGTACGAATCAGCTAGTGCTAAGAATAATTCATGGTTAATACCTAACATGAATTATAACCTGTAACTCCAAGTTAGTCGCAATTAATCACGTAATTTATCGACGCAGCACGAATGCTTCTGTACCTACAAATGAATAATGGATTTCAATTCTAGAGAACTAATTAGTTGTTATTAATCGTGTTCAATACTAGTCTTGAACTAAAGTAATATATTACCTGTAATTCATTACGTATAAATTAAGGTTGACTATTTGATTTTTGGAAACCTTTGATCAAATTGTATGTTCAGAGTTTGATATTGCTATAAACGTTCATGAATCGAATGTGTAATCAGTAATTTAGCCTCAATAATACCTAGTTCAAAGGTAATTTACATCAGCTGTATCAGTTCAGGCAATATTGTCGTACTTAGATTTGCATGGACTATTGAATTTAGTGGCGGTGAATTTAGTGTCCGTTAAATGTGCGTAGTAATTTATAGTTGACAGGTTATGGCTGAAGGTAGTTAGTTGGTTTCAATTGATTTTGACAAAATGGATAATTTATGTTTTTGATATTTATGTCTCTTGAACAGACATATTTTATTAGAAAATATACTAACAAACCAATTATTATAAATTGCCCCACATAGCAGTTGAGAATTCTGGCGTGAGTACAGTCAGAGACAAATTCGGAGAACCACATCTTACTTCTTTTCGTGTGGCTGGTGCCTTACCATTAACGCGCAGACCCTTCAACTATTTGATTATGTATTAAACTAGGGTAGTACAACGGATAAGCAATAAGGGATAGGGACTGCAAGTAAACGGTAAGACGTCAGCCACACGAAAAGAAGTAGGAGGTGGTTTACTGAATTTGTCCATGGTTGTACATAATACTGAATTTAGCACAAAGCTAAATCAATTTATATATTCGGCAGACACCAAAAAGATGAACAAAAATAACAGACATGATTTTGTTTCCTTGATTACTACTATTAATGCTAAATTCAACCGTTTTCATAATCATTATAATTTATTTAACTCTCACTCAACGATACTCGTTTTGAATTAATTAAAGATTTTAGGTAGATATTATTTTTGGATGATACTCATAATGAAGTTAAACACCGGGCCCTATTAAGGCTGGCCAAGAAAAACAAATTTCGTGTAGAAGAATAATGGGCATAACAGTATTACGAGTATAACAAGACTCGGGAACTGACGCATGGCAATTATGGAATGTTATACAACTCTCATTATGAGAAGAAATCCACAGTAAAAATGTCAGCAAATTTTTGGAGATTCTTCATTAGTTAAATTTTGGTGATTTATTCGAACGCTTGACAGTTTAACTTTTATGAATTGTTTTTCATTAAGTAGGTATATTGAAAAAAAAAGAAATACTCTTTTGATCAATTCCAGAACACGCGTAAAGTGTACTAACGTAGATATTAAACAATTATTTATATTTCCAGGTGTGGAATTAGGCGTTTCTTCAGTTGTTTTAGTTGCAATTACATGGACTTTTACCCAAATATCAAGATTCACGAGCTTATGAGGATTGGTTTAAAGTGCGGTGATATTAGTGGTAAGCTAGGTAACTATTATCAATGTAAGAGTAATAACAAATCATTATAATCACATCATGAGAGCCGATGTATTGAGAAACTATAGAATAGAGGTGGGCAAAACTTAACAATTAATTTAGATTAAGTTTCGCAGGGATAAAGTTTGGTTCTTGTTTAAGGGATAATTTTAGTTAAAATATGCGCTAGAAAATTTTATTTTATAATATTGTCACTTAGATTCACTGATTTTAGTAGTATGAATGAAAAGTAAATCCGTATATTAAACTGTGTTGGACCTTTATAGCCCTGATGGGTCTAGTGATATGTATTAGGTAAATGCGGAATATGTTTCTATAGAGCTTGCCTAATGAACATTTCTTTTTCTTTTCATATTTTCCATTGAAATAGCGTGTAACAAGTAAAAATACTAATACATTTACTAACAATGGTCGTATGTGGAACAATTGTCACACAGTGTGTAGTCTAGTTTGAATAACAACAAACATCTTTCTTCGATAGGTTGGCATTGACACACATTTATAAGTATTATATTATAGTAGACAAAATTTGGTTGATTTCAATCCAAACTTAAGGTTAAAAATATATGTTTATTTGGATAAAGTATGTGAAAATAACAGTCCTTTGGGTACAATATGTGTTGTAAAAGCAACATTCAAAAAATATGTCAAACTATTGCCTGGAATTTTAAATCAATGTGTAGTGTTTTAATGCTGCAACCGATCCTCTATTCCTCTGTTCTATTATAAATGAGTTCTCTTAGATGGCGAGGCTAAAAACTAAAACATAATTAAATTGAAGGAAGGGTCAGTTGCAAGGGATGGGAATAACAAATTTTATTTAATAGGTACAGACAATAAGCAGAAATAATTTTTATTTAGAATTTATCTCGCCCACCTCTAATATCAAATAGAAATATTACAAAATTGTGTCAAAACAAAAAGTACAATTTAGCAGCACACAGGTTTCCACAGTATGGCAAAAATTATTAAGTATTTTTACCTACTAAACTTACTTATAACAGTGTAATTTATTTTTATCGACATGAAAATTGTCATTTTTGTATATAAGTATAAAATAAATAAAAACAACTACTTAAATTAAAAAGAGGTTGACATAATATAGAAAAAACTTCTGTTCTATATTTACAATAGTACTAAGACATAGTTTATCTACACTCATGTTCGCGCGCGCTCGCGAGTTTTACACTCGCGAGTTGACGAATAAGTCGTTATAATATTCAAATTATGAACTCATACCGGAACATTTATCTATGCTCATACGTTCGCCATATTGATAAAAGAAAATGTCCCGCTTCCTGTTATAGAGATAACGTAATAATCAAAACGTTCCCATTTGTTTATTATTCATTAAAACGAAAAGTGACGATGATGTGCTGCTAATTGTATGTAAAAAATTATACAACATTAAAATACGATGATTATTTTTTGTATAGTCTATGTCAGAGTATAAATTAATAAACGAAATTATTGTTTGTT
Source organism: Crambus lathoniellus (assembly GCA_949710035.1). Lineage (NCBI taxonomy): Eukaryota > Metazoa > Arthropoda > Insecta > Lepidoptera > Crambidae > Crambus > Crambus lathoniellus. Next base: position 12,986,410 of record OX453302.1, on the reverse strand, counting down.
TGATACTATTAAAAGGTTTACAGTTGGTATAACTATTATTTAACATGACGTATTAGATAAGTTAAAATAAGTACCTACTTTACATTCCCGTTCTTTTGATACTATTGCGTTAATAAGTTAAAATTTATTTGATAATAAAAACTGAACCTTTTCTTAAGCAATAAAATAAAGGCTATGTTAATTAATTGTAACTCTAGAGAAAAATTATGAAATTATTATGTAATCCTTCTTCTTTTTTTTATTAAAAATTTGGGCATGTTGCCAGTTGTACAATGTTTCAGACATTTAATTTAGAAAATATAGTGTCGACATTTAAATGTAAATTATGCGCCAGATAAGTCTGCGCGCAGTCGAATTCGAATAAACTTAGAAAAACAACATTATTGTAATTAGCGTCGAAATGGCCACAGTCGCGCGCAGAGTTATCTGACACGGATTCTGCAATAGATGTCACATGAGATGTGGCACTGTTTTTTTCGATAACGTATAGTAAATGTTCTTGAAACACAAAAATATTTCTTTTACTGACTAAATCAAAGTAAATAAGTCCATTTGAATTGTGTCGTTTTGTAGTTTTCCGAGTTAATTAGTTTTGTAATAATAGTGTTATTATTAAATAGGCATAATCTATGGCTGTGTTCTCACTTAAGGTAATGTCAATTCTTTGCACGACATCATCTTTTAAAACTACTGTACAGTGACACTTTAATGTGGTTTTATTTTATATTGTGTTGTAATTATTGTAAAAATGGAATACGTAAATAAAGTTATGAACAAATGGTATAATTCTTATTACTCACCTTGTAGGTAATGTAACGCGTGGGCGCTTCTAAATAAAACGAACTCATACGAACCGCTACAGAGTGGAATGAGCTGCCTGTCTCTGTGTTCCCTGATTCTTACAACCCTGGTCTCTTTAACCCTTAACCACCTAGCATAGGTCTGACAGACTCCGACGAATTTATAATCGTGAATATTGTTGCTCCCGAGCTCCGTATAAACTTGTTCGTCCGTGTACCTTTTCCTCGCGCCCTCCCAGTGCCGCACGACTTCTTGTTGCAGTCAGATGTTTGCGCGTTTGTCTCAGGTAAGTAAAAAACTGTCGCCGGCTAATTTTTTTTTCGGAAAAAATTTAAGCTTAGGTCCTGGAATTTCGTTCAACTTTTGTTTGATTTGAAATTTTTAATGTTTTTTGTTTTTTGATTTCTAAATATAAAAAAAATTACAAAGTACCTATTTATGTGATTATTATAATGGACCTCATTTTCCTACTATGTTAGTCTATAAGTATAGTGTTGGTTACTTAATTAAGAATTTCTTTTAAATGTGAAGTGCTTTTCTTATTTTAATAAATAATTCAATATGTTCCTAACAGACTTTACGTTAAAAACTAAAACTTACCTCACGCAGTTTTACAAACGAGAATCATTTAGCTCCGGAGTCTCACAGACGTATGCTAGGTGGTAGTGTGACGATAACAGATGCTAGGTAGTTAAGGGTTAAGTCGAGAGTGAATAGGCTTTTCCTGGGCAGGCATGTAACATCCTAGACTGCATCCTGTTAGCCAAACAAGATGGCGGTCAAATGCTTGCCAGGTTTTTTGATAAAAAAAACGATATTTAACGATAGTGTTTTTATATCTAGTAATAATATTAACAATTTTATATTTTATTTTATCTGACAAGGCGACCGTGCATATCTACACACCTCGAGCCTCTCCTTTCTCAATTTTATCATCATGAAAACCAACCAGCAATGGCGGTGGTATACTGCTAGTGCGGAAACATATACGACCGATTTGGCGCAGGGGTCAGCTACCTGCCTTCTGCGCCAGTAGTCTCGGGTTCGATTCCCGAACAAGACAAATATTTGTGTGCATGAACATTTGTCTATTTGTCTTGGTCTGGTTGTTTTCTATGTATATTAAGTATGTATATATTTATCCGTTATCAAGTTCACGTGACACAGTTTCTTAAGAAATTTACTATGGGCTTAGATAATTGGTGTGATTGTAAGAAAATATTTATTTATTTATTTATATACGAATACGAACCTGCGAGAGGAGGAGGAGTCCTTCTTATGAATGAATAAAACAAAATAACACAGCAAACTTCGTTATTCCCAATATTCGTTTTTCGTTGAATTAGAGTAGGAATTCAGATAATCTATATCAAAGTAAGTTTTGACTTGATGATGAGCTTACTTTTTACGTTGTTATATTTCAAGCCTGTATTTTGACAATACTGACAATACACAACTTGCCTTTTCGGTTTATAGTTGGTACAGTCAGCGTCAAATTTATATAAGCGTCTAGAATAGTCAAAAAGATCTGAAAAACATAAACGCAATTTGATCTAAGCAGTTCGAATCATCATATTGTTGTAAGCACGCAAGGTGTTCAAAATATCTTGGCAGTATTTGTTTCATGTAATATGTGCAGTCAGAGTGTTCAAAATTATCTAAGCAAACAAAGCTCTCCAAATATCTGTGCATAATGTACAACACAAAATGCAAGGATAACTTTAAGAGCTTTGTTTGCTTAGATAATTTTGAACACTCTGACTGCTCATATAAATATGAAAAAATGAGAGCTTAGATATTTTAAACACCTTGCGTGCTTACAATAATATGATTATTCGAACTGCTTAGATCAGTTAAGTTCATGACATAAATACTTGTCTTGTTCGGGAATCGAACTGAGACCTCTGGCGCAGAAGGCAAGTATCCGTACCGCCTGCGCCACATCGGACGTCAATAATATACATCATCATAAAGCAAAGCCATAGTGCGTTGTTAAATTTTTTGAAATTTTAATTAGGGAATAAGCAGGAATTCGGATTCTAATTCCTGCCACAAATGTATACACGAAATTTGAATAATACCGCAGAAATGCTACGGTGCCTTATAACTTATTAAGTAATTCACCAATAAGCCGATTTGGCAGCTAATTAATTCAAAAGGAGATTTGGTTGGCACAATGGTTGCATCAATTATTATTACCATGAACTAATATGAAAGATACAAATGGTAAATTATAGTATGATCATCATATCTGTTTTAATAAAAATGTTCTCGAAATCACATCCATCCTTATTAACAGTGCATTAGCTAATCTTTGCTGTAATGAGTTGTTTTACTGAATAATCCAATCGATTTCCCATTTATGTTAAGACAAACATACATATTCACGCATCCTAACTCATCTCCACAGAATAAATTATGTACAATCAGGGAAAAATTCGGTGAAACACTTCTTACTTCTTTTCATGTAACTGTCGACTCACCGTTCTCTTGCAGTCCCTATCTGTAATCGCTTTATGCATGTACTACCCTAGTTTAGTACATAACCAAATAGTAGAAGGGTCTGCGAGTGAATGGCGAGGAACCAGTCACGCGAAATAAAGTAATAAGTGGTTCACCGAATTTGTCCCTGAGTGTACGTACATTATTTCGTAAACGGCAATCGCCGGGGTTCAGAATTAATTTTCGCTGTGCATAATATTAGAGGGCTTATGGTTCTTATATTTCTAAAGCCCTTTAGCATTAACACACTTATTTATGGACATGTTTAACCCTATTTTGCTGTATGCTTCATAATGATAGAGGGGGCGAAAGGACCCCTTTTTAGCCGAAAGTTGGGGCTACCTTCAAATATAATGCAAACAGATTTACGTAGATATTAACCTCAATTCATACATAAGTTAACTATTAACATCATCAGAAAGAACCTTGAAATACTATAGTAATGGTAATCGAATAGTAAACTATACCGTCAGTGACGACCGATTTGGCGCAGGGGTAGGATACCTGCCTTCTGTGCCAGAGGTGTCGTGTTCGATTCCCGAACAAGACAAATAATTGTGTGAAGTAAAATATGTAGTTTCCTAAACTAAGCTAGGTAGGGTAGATACGCCTAACGGCAGCCCCCCCCCCCCCCCCCAAATGTCAGCCCCCAATACATTTTTGCTTTGCTTTCTTAAAAGCACAATATAAATCGGAAACTTTTTAATGTGAATTTCAGTTCCTTATACCACCGAAAGTTGTCATACAAAATACTAAGATCACGATAACGGTTACCATAAAAATAGTTTTTCGTGCTTGGACTATGTTGAAAATCAAGAGTTCAATGTGCTCTGTGGCCATGGAAGGAGACCCTCACTACTTGCTCTCTCTCCGTTGACTAGTCACGGGGGATGTGGTGACAGTCTCCCCTCCGATCCGGGTGGCTTGGCTATCCTGGCCACTACGCAGCGGGGGACTACCGAGCAAGTATGATCGTCTCCCCAGACTAGGACGTACCTACGCCGTGCAATGCCAACGACAGAACGCTCCATCGGCGTCAGATGACTGATGACGTTGGTGATGCTGATGAAAGGAGAAATATTTTACGTTCCGCTTCTTGCTATAAGATTTATAAGACGCTTACATTAAGAGGACTGTGTGTGTACCCAGCAGTCTTCATACAAACGGCGATAATGTTTTCCACCCTCGAAACCTTAACATACAGCAATGAACTTTCGGTGTGGTGTTGTACCACCACGTACCACCATTAGTTCTTATGCATTTCAATGCATAAGAACTAATGGTGGTACGTTTTGTTTTTTTTTTCAATATTCATTGTAGTTTGAAAAAAAAATTGGCACTTTTTTGTTTTGTATAAAATCACTAAAATGCAAATATATCAAAATCTATGATAATTATTTAAAAAAACAAAACGTACAGCCCTAGTTCTCATGCAATTCAACAACATACCAAAAAATCATTGGTTTGGAGGGTGGAAAACGTTGTCGCCGTTTGTATGGAGATCGCTTGGTACACAATCCTCTTAAGCCTATGGATTGGAAATAAAATATTAAAAAAATGACTCATGCTCCCAGTAGCTCCGCCGGGAATCGAACCCGTTTTTTGCTAATATTTCATTTACAACTATAGAAATTGTATTGTAAATGCAAGAGATAAAAGTAATAAGCCTATTGATATTTAATTCAATTTCTTCTTATTGGTCCCAACATTTTTCTGAGTCACAATTTTAATAATCAGTAGTAGTAGTAGGCAGTTAAAATACTCGTTCTTTACTCTGTCTTGATCTAGAAGGATACTAGATTTCTAATGACTTAAATAGATCTATCATTTCACATGGCATACACCTACAATCGCCGACCAAACAACCATACCATACCATACCATCGAAATTAAGTCGTAAATAAGTTCGCGTGTATAGGCAGTACCATAACACGGTCCTCGTTTAGCTATCATATCTAATACAACGAACCGCAGTTCCGTCGGGACGTGCCAAAATGGCTAAATTAAAACGGAGTACACTCGGGCAGTGGATTTGTTGCGTATATAAAAAGCCGCAACGCGTTTTCTGGCGAATACCCAGTTAGGGTGGGTAGGTACTATGAAATTAGGCCTGTTTTAATTGTATGTTTTTATTTACATGTAGGGCAGAAGCCACGGTTTTGGCCACTGTACCGGTTTTGGCCGCTTTTTGCTCTAAAAGTTTTCTAAACAACTTTTCGTCATTTGTGCTAAAGGCAATTAAAATAAGGTATTTTAATGTAATAATAACAACCGTTAAAATTCCATAAGTCATACGATTTTTTTTTCAATAAATCCCATTTTCTGTTTCAAAAAAAGGTTTTGTATGAAAATTTTAAGAAATTTGTTTTGGATGAAATACTTTATAAACCTTTGTTTTTTACATTGGTTTCTATCGCATTAGAATATGTTAATTTAACCTAGGTTTGGTTTTGATATTTCGCTATACTTACAATAGTTATATATCAATAAGTGGCCAAAACCGGTACATTTGGCACCCTTCCCACATTTTGTATTATATACAGAAAACTATTTTACTTTTTTAATTTTGAAAAATGTACCTTTAAAGGTAGATAAATTATCTATAATTTAAGATATAATCTGTCTCTTAAATACCTAAGACCATTTAGTACTTAGTGGCCACAAAGGCTACCTTTGCCCTACTTACTTGATAGTAGACCGCACTGCTTTGGCTTTTCTTGTACTATCTATTTGATAAGCAAGCATTTGGCTACCAAATGGTAGATGGAAGCAAGCTGTGGCCTTAGGACAGGCCACAATTCAATTACTGTTTTTGAACTATTCTATCCTGCTATTTAAGATTCCCGGGGGCGCGGGTTCGAGTCCCGCCTGATAGTTACTTGCAGGGCTGGTGGTATTTTACTACTACTAATTAGTAGTTTTTTGTTCCATCTGAGGTCTGAATTATTCGTTTTCTGACTTTTAAGTGGCAAATACTTTCCTTATTAACTGTAAGAATAAATGAAGATATTTTGAAGTAAGAAGTATTTAATCTGACTTATTTAAAAAAGGTATTCTTATTTTTACTCGACTACGGCAAAGCAAAAAAAGGAGGGTTATGATTTTGACCGGTATGTATGTATGTATGTTTGTATGTTCCCGCATAACTTTTAAACTGCTGATCATATATTCACAATTGAGGTATCGTTGGAAGCGTCTCGATTGTCTGCTGGTTATAGGCTATGTCACGTCACATGAAATTGAATATGGCGCCCTCTAGACGACATAAAGTTGTGAACTAAAAAACTTTTTGTTGAGGAGAATATCGTGTTTGGTATCAAATGAAAGCTCTTGGTGAGCTCGTTTCAAAAATTTATACTTTATTGGTTGTTGATTGCGGCTTTGTTTGCATAAATCGAATTTTTACTTTATCACGAAATTTATCATCATCCTATCAGCCGAACGACGCCCACTGCTGGGCATAGACCTTCCCCAAGGAACTCTACAACAGTCGGTCCTGCGCTACCCGCACCCAGCGGCTTCCCGCGACTTTGACCAGATCGTCGGTTCACCTTGTAGGGGGCCTGGCCACGGAAAGTCGTCCGGTACGCGATCGCTATTCGAGAACCTGTCCGCCCCAAAGGCCATCGGTTCCCCGCGCTATGTGTGTCCCGCCCACTGCCACTTCAATGATGCAATCCTTCGAGCGATGTCGGTTGTTTTAGTTTTCCTGCGGGTCTAATCGTTTCTGATTAGATCGAGCAGGGAAATCCACCAAGCATCGCTCTCTCCATTGCTCGCTGGGTGACTTTGAGCCTTCTTATGAGACCCATAGTAAAAGACCACGTCTCACTTCCATGGGTCAGTAGGCCAGTAATGACTGGCAACACACACTGGTCAAAGACTTTCGTCTTGAGACATTGAGGTATTTCGGACGCGAATATATGCCGGAGCTTCCCGAACACTGCCCATCCGTTCTGGATTCATTGAGAGATCTCTTTCTCGAAGTTGGACTTAACTAACTGGACCGTTTGCCTTAGGTAAACAAAGTGGTCAACAACTTCGAGTGTAATGTTCCCAACATTAACTGGAGCGGTTGCAACATGGGTATTCGACATGATTTTTGTCTTATCCATGTTCATCTTTAGAAGGAAGGCTCGAGGTCGGAGCGTAACTTGTACGACATTTAGCGAATACCGTTTCGATATTCTGAGTATCAGGTACGCTACCCTGCTCGACACGCTTCCAATGGTGATCACGTTGTTGACTAGGGACTTGTGGAATGTGGACGATGAACCCGACACCACCTAGGGACTTTTGTTTACCCTCCCGGTGGTAAAGTAAGTTACCGGGTTGCAGGATAATCGAGTCCTTCCCCTCTCTTCGGACTTCAGATAATCCAATGATCTCCCAGTGTAACTTACTAACAGCCTTTTCCAACTCTATGACCTTCGAGTCAGTCCGCAATATGCGCGTGTTCTAGATTGCCAGGTCAAGTCGTCTGTGTTGGTAGCCTGGTCTTACCCGGGGATTCTCAGCACCCCCTGCCCCGCCGTTACCATAACCGCTACCGTAGCTAGGTATAGCGGGGCCGCCGTGGACTGGGGGCTGTTTTTTTTGGTGTAAAGCCATTTGGGGTGTTGGATTTTCCATAATCGCCACGTTGTTGACTAGGGACTTGTGGAATGTGGAGGATGAACCCGACACCACCTAGGGACTTTTGTTTACCCTCCCGGTGGTAAAGTAAGTTACCGGGTTGCAGGATAATCGAGTCCTTCCCCTCTCTTCGGACTTCAGATAATCCAATGATCTCCCAGTGTAACTTACTAACAGCTTTTTCCAACTCTATGACCTTCGAGTCAGTCCGCAATATGCGCGTGTTCTAGATTGCCAGGTCAAGTCGTCTGTGTTGGTAGCCTGGTCTTACCAGGGGATTCTCAGCACCCCCTGCCCCGCCGTTACCATAGCCGCTACCGTAGCTAGGTATAGCGGGGCCGCCGTGGACTGGGGGCTGTTTTTTTTGGTGTAAAGCCATTTGGGGTGTTGGATTTTCCATAATCGCCACGCTTGGCCTGCCAAGTGGTGGCGATCGCAGTATGGCCTGCTGTTACATGGAGACGCTGCTGCCCATCTCTTGATGGCAGTTTTCCCTCTGTCGCCTCTTACGACACCCACGAGAAGAGAGGAGGTAATGCTTTTTATGTGCCGGCACTACACAGCGCGACATTATAACCCCAAAATAATGTAAATAAAAATTAAGTTCAAAAACTAAAACCCGACTACTTACTGAAAAATCACGCTCTAAAAAGTATGAAACAAGAAAACATTCTCATCTGGAATTGCCGTGGTCGTATGCCCCTTCATATAATAAAACAATATTTTCATTCTAGGGAAAAGTGGCATACGACCACGGCAATTTCAGATGAGAATATTTTCTTGTTAATAAAATGACTAAATGAAAGTACATTTGGGCTGTGGAATTGTTGCGTGTACAAGAAGACACAACGATTTATTGCTTTTGATTTATTTTTATTGTCACGTAAAATAAAAAAAAACGTGTGTATGTTAGCTAGGAACCCTCACGGGCGTTTTCTTTTCTAAACACTACCAAAGTTTCATCACAATCTGATCGATCGTTTAGGAACGCATGGAATAAAAAAAAGGAGATATGGTCACAGATAATATAATACTATACTAGGTATGGTGTAACTTTCAAAAAATTATGTCATATTTAATTTGAAAACAAATCTGCGCAGAAAAAGCAAGTTGTTTAATATTTTGTTAGCGAAGTCTGCAAGTGACAGCTATCTCATAAAGAAATTGAGCCTACAACTTTCTTTTCACTTTAGGAAAAATTTTGAGATGTTTGAAAATAATATGCATTTATAAAATTTACTACCTACCTATGTTCTTACCGAACAGACGCGATCAAGCGGTGGACGCTGTCGTTTTGACTGAGTTTTCGAATCGTGCTCGCTTAGTTGTAAAGGTACAAGGTTGTAAAGGACTCAACACACCAAATCCACGACCCGCCAACATGAGTCGTCCGTTGTCGACGGGTTAGTCGGCGACTTTACATGCCGTTCTACTTTTTCAGCGGCACGCAATCGGCAATATTTTGGTAGTTAGTGATATGCTCGAATATTGGCGGGCAACTGGGTTGCCGACATGATTCTTTAAATAAAGCCGGTGACATCATGTCGCCAGGCTGTGTTGGCGGGCTTGGTGTGTAGATTGCTGCATAAGGGCCCCTGTCAGTTGGCTGAAATCGGCCATGATAATAGGTCTTTACCTATGAAATTGCCGTTTTGTATGGAGATTTCTGTAATTATTTTTTTTTCCATACTAACGTTTTTGTTATTATTTAACGACTAATATTAAGTAAATTTACAAAATTTTACACACGTATTTATGGACATTTTAACTACTAAATGACACATTCGTTAAGAGAAAAAATTTTTTTTTCACTAAGTTACTACTAATAAAGTACGAAATTCTGGAAACAAAAATAGTCGTAACTTTCGGAATAAGTTTTTTCTATGTAAATAATCAAATATCGTAGTTATTAAATTATCAAAAGTTGCTCGATACGGTCTTAATGTAACGCAATATTAAAGAAATTATATATTTCTAATATTATAAAAGTTGTTAAGTTTTATGTACAATAGAAAAAAACGGCAATTTCATATGTAAAGACCTATTATTTGGTTTTTGCATGTAAAACTCTGAGTGTGTGGCCGATTGCGCCCAATTGAGGGGCCGTTGCCGGCTGGTGGACTGATAGTCAGCGGGTAACTTCGTCTTCTTCTTCTTATTCCCCTCGGGTCGCTCCCGCTTCGCAGACGCGTAGTCTCGTCAACGTCTGTCTGTTGGGAGCTTTATCAGGGGCTCATACTTCTATACATATATGTATTGTACTCTTTGCTCGTTTAATAATTTATATTATTATTGTCCCTTGAATGCCTAACTGCCTTAATTTGAAACTATAGATCTTTGAAAGTAAGTCTCAATCATTCAAAGAAATCACTCAAGGTTTGATTCATATTACAATAGTTATAATAAATACTGAACAAAAACACTTGTTCTCTTGTTCAGAATACAGCGATCTTCCACAACGTTGTTGAGGTTGTAATAAGATGAGCCTCACGAGTATGTACTCAGTTGCGTGTTATGAGGTACTTACCTCATCATGCTTTAAGAATCTATGATTCTAGTGGCGTAGGTTTTCCTGCCACCTCACGCTACAGTTTCATTATTATGCTGTAAGAAATAGGTATAAAAATTATGTGATGATTTAAACAAATTAGTATGTCAGTAAAATTTATTCACTTTTTAAAACAAAAACTTTGAGATGAATATTACCACTACTTTGTGTTAAATAACCAAATATATCAGATAACAACTTGCTAGTCCATGCTATGTTTATCGTCATGATTTAAATATATCATCAGGTTGTTGGCCGCTGTAATACATAAAAGTACAAAAAAATACTGTTTACATCGTAACCAAAGAATGTCTCTACAGAGAAAACAAGAGCTTAATAAAATTTCAAATTCTAGTTTTCTAAAAATTAAAGTAAAGTTTTCAGTACAACATCCATTCCACTTACTTCAAAAGGAATAAGTAGGCTATAACATCTAGATTTAAAACATTTTACAATGAGCCAACCGTATGAAACGGTGCGTTCTCCAAATGCTTTTAAAACGGAAAATGTGTCCAACGTTAAAAGCTTGAATAAAATAAACTGCCCTAAGTATTTGTAAACGGAGATGTTCTCGAAATATCAAACGTTTTGCACGTTTCAGATTTAAATTGGAATAAGAGTAATGGAAAGAAAAAGCATTTCGAAAGCAAATCACGAAAGAAACTAAAATACGGGCGAGGTTGAGCTATAAGATATTTGCATCCAAACGAGGTTGCAACAATAATATGGAAATGCAGTTGCAGTTGGAAGTAATGCATACTGGCCGTATTCGTTAATGGCTGAGCACAAGTATGTATGAGATGGTGTCAAGTGAAAATAATAAGCTTTCCGCCCGCGCCTTCACACGCGTGGACTACACGACGTTATCCCAAGGGAATGTGAGTTTTCCGGGATAAAAAGTAGCCTATGTTCCTCTCCAGGCTACAAAGTATCTGTATCCTAAATTTCAGCCAAATCCGTTGAGCCGATTTGGCGTGATTGAGTAACAAACGTTCAAACATCCAAACCATCATCTAAACATCTAAACTTTCACATTTATACTATTAATAGTAGGAGTAAGCTTTAACAGTACGACGACGTTCAGCAACATTATACCGCGCGGCATATAAAACCTCTTTACCAGACTGGCTGATGAGAAAACATCTTGTTAGAGCACTTGAATAGACAGGAAGCAGTGGAAGTGCTTTAAAGCAGCCAAATTTAATACAAGAGAGGTCCCAAAGGGGTGTTGCAGTACCCCCTCGTACCAGACTGATATTGTGAAACTTTTCTTCGACGCAATCTACATAAAAAATGAGCTGAGGGTTCGTGGTGACCCCCCAGTAAATGAGAGTCTTTTGAACTGTTAATTTTGTTTGCATACAAAATGAAATCTGACATGAAAGTTATTTGCGCCTTGATCTTTAGAGCACTGTCTGTTTTGCATTACACTGAGTTTGTTTTGTTTATGAGTTTACAAATGTTTTTATATACCACTTTCAAAGTTTTGGTAGGAATTGAATATCTCCATTTACACCAACATTATAAAGAAGTAGGGTTTCTTAGTTTGAAAAATTTATCACCGCTAGATCACTTTGTCCACGTAGTTTTTTTATATTCCCTTTTCTGTATAAGTAATTATATTAAAACGGAAGGTGGCTAACTGATCTATCAATGCACAACTATACTGATTCAGCTGAAATTTGGCACGCAGATAAGTGGAGGTAGGCGTAAGGTATAAGTTTTCCGAATCGCACGCGGGCGAAATCACGGCCAAAAGCTAGTTACGATGATAAGTATAAAACGGCTTTTACCAAGGTCTAATCTTTGTTTGTACCTAAAATTTATAGCAAGCTGAATCCGACTGGTAGGAACAAGGATTTGCGCGTTCAACCAAACTTTTTTTCAAAATAAGCAAGTAATGAGCTGCTGAATACGGTATTTTACTGAAATTTTTTTATTTCTTTAAAATGTTTTTCGAAATATTAGCTACACAAAACAAGTTTTCATTTTGAATTATCTTGAATATTTTCAAAGACATAGGACTTCAAACTTTATAAATAGACAAGGACAGGACGCTATCTTAGTGACGTCAGTGGGTTAGTAGCGTCATAGTCACGCCATAGAAGATTTCGTTTTAGAAAGAGACAGCTATAGTCAAAATCAAACAGACTATAATTCTTTTATTATAAAACAGATTCAATTTTTTTTTTCACATTTGGTATTCTTAATTGCAATATTTTTTAATGTCATCATTAAATATCTACATTTCAACAACAGTAAAATACCCTATTGTGCAAAATTGTGTCTCTAGCTATCTCTTTCCAAAACGAAATTTAAGCTAAGCACATCTGACGTCATCTGTGTCTAGAGCTGTCCTTGTCTAATAAGGAAGTTTGATGAGCTATATCTCCGAAAATATGGAAATATTTGAAAATAAATACCTGTGTCATGTTTCTGATATTAATAATATTAATAAAAATATTTTAAACACATAAAAAAACAGTCCGATCCCCTATTACACCGGTGTTTGACCCAGAGGTCCCAGATTCGATTCCCAGTGGGAGTACATATCGTATTCGGTTTGGTTGGTGGTAGGGCTTGTTCAGAGTGCCTGGCACCTAGCCAGGCAGTCTTATACTGTAACTATACTACTTATCTTATTTAAGTCGTGTTGAGTTTCGGCAGTTAGATATAAGATAGCCAGTTAATCAGTAATTCAGGATTATGGGAGAAGTGCGCTATCACCTTCAGCCTTATGATGATAAAGTACTTAGCCTTCATCACACCTGATATCAAGTGATGACTTAACAACGGGTGTGATGAAGGCTAATTAGTCCTACCCAGTTGTGGAAAAAATTGGTATTTCAAATCAAGAAAAACTACCTAATTTTCCACATCAAACTTTTAAGTGAAAATCTTTTACAAGACGCAACACTGAGGTTCATTGCTCGTTCACTTTCGATAGTTATAATGAAAGTTTAAAGGCAAACTTAGTAGGAATCCACAAGTTACAGCGAACAACACCGAACTACCTTCATCTGTGCACAAGCCTCAGGAAATAAGATTTTAAACTTACATGGTCATTATCACTAAAACTATTATGAAAGACAGGGTTTTTACCATGTTTATTTAGTTTTTCGAGTTCCCGATATTTCGGCGCTGTTGCACACGCCATGATCACGGCGTAACTGAAACTGTTAAGATCATGGCGTGTGCAACTGCGCCGAAATATCGGGAACTCGAAAAACTAAATAAACATGGTAAAAACCCCGTCTTTCATAATAGTTATAAGCCTCAGGAAAGTTCAGATATGAGGTGAACTAACAACTGTACTGAGTTTACCGTCGGCGTTCACCAGCTGATTTTAAGAATTAAAAGGATCATATTTCACATTTAATACTATTCAATATTGATTTTGGGTGCCGAAAAACTTATTATTCTTTTAGCTCATACGTGATTCGAAATGCACGTTATGCCGTTGGTTCCGGTTGAATTTGCAGTCGTTAAGAGGAGACACAAGAGCTACTTTTCCATACAATCGTAGTCTCGTGTTTCCTTCTTGAAAATTCATTTTTTTCTTCGCAATATCTAAAGGGACCATTTTGGCATGTCCCTCTGTTTTCCATTTTTAATAAATAAATTATTAAAAGGGATATAAACCAGTGAACCTTCAAAAACCAAAAAAAAAAAATACTTACTTTTATAGATATTTTCGGTTTTCAAGCTGCCTGCAGTTGTCTCTATCGCGCTCTGCGGGGTGAGCAAAATATACCTATGTATACACCGTGAATATGACTTCCCAAAAATTATTTGGAGTACTCATCAATACAATAGTAGATTGTACAACAAGTGCATAAAAGGTACCATTTTACCCGAGACGTATATATCCATCCGAGCCGTAGGCGAGGGTGGATAGTCAATTCGAGGGTAAAATGGGTTTTATGTACGAGTTATACACTCTGCTTTTCACTTCGAGTGTGAGGAAAATAAATAGCAATATTGCAAAAAATAAAAAATAAAGACTTCGCCATATTGGCGGGAAGACTTTCTTTTTCTTTTTTTTTATACGGGCCCTGGCAGCACAGTGACTTTAGCATAGATCGTAGTCCATAATACTCTTGAAATACTTATTCCTTAGAAAACTCATTAATTTTGCCTAGTTTTATTAATTTAATAATTTAACATGGATAATGTACAAAATTAAAGAAACAGAATGAAATACGTCAGGTATTAATAAAGTTTATTTAACGAAGTTTAATTGCGTGTGTGACTGTTTACCTGACGACCTTTGTCTTAAAGTCTGAGACTTAGACGAAGATTTTACTTTATGCACTAGAGCATAAAAAGCGATTTTATGCCGCCTATACCCAACATAAACACGAACTTTACGAGCATGAGAAGTGAAAACAACTTTTACTATCAATCAATACGAACAACTCTGAAATAGCGAAAAAATAAAATAAGCTGTTCCATACCAATTTTTAAATCAACTCGATTGAAATGTATGGAACAGCTGATTATTTTTTCACGATTTCAGAGTTGTTCCCATAGTAAAAGTAGTTTGTATTGATGAGTACTTCAAGTAATTTTCGGGAAGTGAATAAGTAAAATTTCACGCTGTATATAGGTAGGGAGAAAGCAATAGATTATACAAATAATTAGTTTTCAATTCAAATTTAGCTAAAGCGTTTCCTGCTCCTATTACAGTGATAAATAAATAATATGAATATAGATCTATCTCACTTTATCTATTTTAGCTATTTTATGGATCTGTATTCCACGTAAAAACGTGAATCTTCGTGTACTTAACTTAAAACTTAAAACTTTCTGTAACTTAAGATTCTTTTTTACTTTTGGGCACTGATATTACTATTAGATAAAGCAATAGATCGTCGTTCAAGATTCCTAATTAAAAAGGGTACTGTTAAGAAACAATTGATTTAACCCGTAATTTACTGAATTTATAGATTTAGAAGAGAAATAAGAATAATTTTCTTTATTGTACACCACAACAAAAACAATAAAAGCTACTAAACTAAAACTAACTAGTTACACCAACTGCATAAATAGCTTTGTAATCCTATATAAATATATAGGATTACAAAGTTACATTTGCAGTAAATAAATCATATACCTGTATTTATTACTTATGTGTAATACCTAGAAAAAGATATGAAATCTTACCAAAATCATCCTATAAAAAACTGACCAACTCTCGCTGGAGCTGCTTATTTCTTTACATAAAGCGTTGAAATCTCTCAATAAAGTCAAGCCAACTCTAATGTTCCTTTCTGCGATTTCTTTATTGATATAGTTACGTTTTAATTTTATGTGACTTGGTCGTTGACTTGTGCCCACCAAACCAACCAACATGTAGAACGTTCAACCACCACAACAAAAACAAACATAAATGGACATTCCCTACAAATTTTTGTACATAAATGGCGGCCTTATCACTTAAAAGCACTTTATGGTTACCCAGCTGTAACAAACTCAGAAACTTTTTCCTCACACACACAGATCTTAGTAATGTTTTCCATACTTTAAAATACCCTTAGTAATGGAAAAAACAGAAAAACCCAATTTCTGTAATTTTGTTACGCAGTGATTATTGTTGTTTTACTTTAAACTTTTACAGGAACATTCACAAACAAACGCTTTCAGTGGAAATTACCTATAAGCAAAAATATTTTTAAGCAAGAAAATCCAAAGCTGTATGCTTAACAAATGACACTACACGTCAAAACTCCTTATTTCATGCAAAAGTTTACTGCAAATAATAGAAATAAAAGAAACAGAAAGATTTTTTTTGTAAATATTTCAGTGCCACATTATTATCTATGTTAAATTAAAATAAAAAAACAAGAACCCAATTGCAAAAATTAATCACTAAAAGGAAAAAAAAAGCTCTTTAATATCTCGCTGCAGGCAGGGAACTAAAGACTGTGCAACGCCAATGACGCAACAAAAACTTTTTTAACTGTTGTTTATTACTGTAAAACTTACAAAAAGCTCAATATAAGAACATTGGGCAAAATCTTGACGTTAAAATATAAAACATTAAAATCGATAATTAGGTACGGCAACGTTGACTTGTCTCCGCTTTCTTAGCAGACTAATCCTCTCTTAAATTATTCCTCTGGCCTCTTAAAGTAGAAAGTTGCTTGCTATTAAACATTGAACAAGTACTTAAACACTTGAACTTTAGAAAGCTGCTTTTAAGTTGTTGTAGCTACATGGTTATATCTTCGATAGAGATATTGTTCAAAATTTGAGTAATGACTTAAGAGGGTCTATCTACCGAACTTTCGGACTTTAACTACAAGCCTTCTGAAAGCACATGTCATTTTTAAATTTAATTTTATAGACTTTAAATCATCATCCTACAAGTCAAAGTTTTTTTAACCGCTGAACAGGAATAACCAGCGAAATATCGCCATGCGTAACGCAAGAGTACTTAATTTCATACCTATCAATCAAGTTAATTTTAGTGGCAAACTTTTAAATATGCATTGTACAATATGTGGTTGGTGGTAGGAGTTGTCTGGCTAGCTACCTCTATCATATGTAAGTCTGACGCCTAAACATAATAATAATAATGATAACAATACGCCATAACAATGATGCTTTCAGCATAAATGTGTTTCGGCAGTTAGAGATAAGATATCCATTTCCTCAGTGATTGAGGATTCCGTGAGTAGTGAGGTTCCACATTCAGCCTTATTACTTCTTAACAACAGGTGTGATGAAGGCTACATTTAGGTATTAAGTGATTTTTATTTTATGTCTTCGTTTCTGCATTATTTTGACTAGTTCATGTACAATAACTACAACAATAACGGAAAACTTTATGTAATATTTTAAGGTTCTCAATTACAGGCCTAGGCAGTTGCAAAAATATTGAATTCAGGAACCACGCCATTTGGTATTTTTAGGAATTAGATAAGATAACACTTTATAGCACACACAGACAGAAAATACATGACATAATCAATTTATAATAATAAGTTTTTGTAAAAAAATCATTTTTATGACATCTTTTTTTGCTGACTGTACTTTAATATTTTGTATTGTCATCTAAACCAAAACTGTATACAAAATTTCAGCTCCATCGGACACTGGGAAGTAGGTCAAATTAAGCTTGCAAGATTTGTCCCCCACTAACTAACTAACTAACTAACATGGTAAGTTAATAAAAAGGTTGTAAAAAGTGGTACAAGTATAGACGTTTTGAGCCTGTACATACTGGGTGCTTTGAAGCGCGCACTTTGGTATCGGGCGCTTTGAAGCGCGCACTTTGGTATCGCGCGCTTTGAGAACCTGAAAATATCATACATTTTTACAAGCTTTTTATAAACTTGCCATGTTAGTTAGTATGTTAGTTAGTGGGGGACAAATCTTGCAAGCTTAATTTGCCCCACTTCCCAGTGTCCGATGGAGCTGAAATTTTGTCTAAAGGTTTGGTTTAGATGACAATACAATATTAAAGTACAGTCAGCAAAAAAGCTTTTCATGAAAATGAAATTTTTACTAAAAACTGATTGATATTTCGTACACATTGAACCGCGCGTTGACAAGCGCGCGTCCAACGCGAGCTGTCAGTTTTGGCGTTAGCTGAGTGCTCTCAGATACATGGGCTGCCTTGGGGCTGTACCTACATGTAATCGCGCGCTTTCGTGTAGAGTGGACACATGTTGAGGAAAATTTTAAGGAAATTGACTCTCAAAGTTTTTATGAATCACGCGTAATGTCATTTTATAAAAAATGCAGAAAGTCATCAAATGATTTCATACAATTGGGTATTTGACTGTTTTTTTTTATTTACTTAAAATGTTCATTTAATTAGTAGCAACACAACATAGTTATTAATTTTCAAATATCTTGCATATTTTCAGCGATATAGAGCTTCAAACTTTCTAATTAGACAAGGAGAGCGCTATAGAACCGTGTCGTCACATTTCTATAGCGCCATACTCTCGCCATAGAAAATTTCGTTTTAGAAAGAGATAGCTAGAGTCACAATTAAGTAAGTGGTTCATAATTCGCTTGTTTTATTACATATTGAATTTCTTTTTTCACGTTTGTTATTCAATAATGTTATATTTCTGAATGTCATAATTAAATATCTACTTTTCAACAACAGTCAAACACCCAATCCATGTTTTATACAATGTAACAAACATTCCATGCGTATATTTTATCTTTTAGTATTACCTATTAGGTGCATCCAATGTTCTTTTTTTCTC
This sequence comes from Crambus lathoniellus, assembly GCA_949710035.1. Lineage (NCBI taxonomy): Eukaryota > Metazoa > Arthropoda > Insecta > Lepidoptera > Crambidae > Crambus > Crambus lathoniellus. The sequence goes on along the minus strand of OX453302.1, from coordinate 12,967,696 downwards.
CGTCGGTGTCGTCTTTTGAAGCGATTGTAGAAGAGATACACACAAAGCAATTACTTCGGAACCCATACCATATCCGCACTAAGCCAGAACTATACTCGCGCTAGTAACGCTCGTCGGACGCCATGCAAAGCGCTGAGTGTGTACGCTATCAACGCTCAACGCTCGCCAAACGCAACGCCGAGCGCCTAATGTGTGAGATAAAACATGTATAGGCGGCTTTATTGCTTTGCAGCGATCTCTGCCAGGCAAGCCACATTTTCAAAGAAACTTTACTTTTACCTACAGAAATGATTACTTTCATTAAATGCATCCTTTTTTTACAGTACCAAAAACTAATTTACAACACGAACTGCGACAGTAAAATATCTCTGTAACACATTCATAAGTTCAACTTTATTAATTTTAGAACTGGCAATTGTTTCGCGCAACGTCAAGTGATGCGAGCTTCGGAAGCCGCAGAGCCATATACCGCGATCACAATGATTTTCCTTTATTATTAAAGTTGAATAATTATTAACCTTCGAATCAAACCGCATGGCTCCCTTCAATTATGCGTAAGAATATATAATAATTTTGAGATGAATGAAGTCTTTTTAATAATTTCTTATGCAATATGATATAGCTTTATGCCCTTTTGCATTATAAAATGATTTGTGCAAGGAAGTAGGTTAAAACTGGCAACACATTTAAGGTGAGTTTAGCAAAAAAGGTCGTAGTATGTAATAATACTTGAAACACTTCATGTGGTTTTTGGATTTGATAATGATAAGATAAGACCGCGGCCGATTTTGTCTACGGCAACCGCTTCAATCTCGGTATCTCTAATTGCGCTCGCAAATAGCTTGAGAAACCAGTATTTTTGGTACCTACTATTATTATTATCAACTTATAATTTCACACAAAATAATAATTACAATACGAACCGCGACAGTAAAATATCTCAGTAACATATTCATAAGTTCAACTTAATTAATTTTAGAACTGGCAATTGTTTCGCGCAACATCAAGTGATGCGAGATTCGGAAGCCGCAGAGCTATATACCGCGATCACGATGATTTTCCTTTATTATAGAAGCTGAATAATTAACCCACGAACGAAACCGCATAGCTCCCTTTATTAATTCCAAGTGAATTACGCACTTTATGTTGTTTGAGTGTTGTTGTTTATGGATATTATTTTCCCTTATGAGTTTGAGAAGAAAGAAGTTATGAACATAATCTTTGTATAGAATAGGTATATTTGTGTCGACTCGGTTTGTATCAGTCAAGTTTTCTATGAACGATTTTACACAGAAAAGTGGTTCTTTTACCGGTTTAGATGTCTCGAGACCGGACACTCCACAAAATTATGGCATTTGATCTAAAACGTACGAAATCAGGATCAACAGCTAGTAATAAAATTAATATGCAATATGACATTATTACTATCATAGTCAAGGTGCCGCTATCTCTAGAGGTCCTGGGTTCAATCCCCGGTCGGGTAAATGTTGAAAACGAACTTTTCAATATTTTCTCGGATCTGGATGTATGTGGTAATAGCCGTCGTTGTTTCCAATTTCCATAATACCTACTAGTGCTTAAGCTACTATACCTTGGTATTGGAACAATGTCATGCTAGGCCGGCTGTATTTCTTTTGTGTGCAAATAAAGCATTGATTGATTGATTGATTGATTGATTGATTGTATGTGATGGTGTCCAATATTGTATTGTAAATAATACTTATGCTTATTCTGATGATGTCAAAATGCTAAACACCGAGTAGAGACCGAATCCCAGACTCTTGACTCGGCAAAATATATTTTAACAGTATCATATAAGGCAGGTGTTTATTTAGTTGTAAAGATAATATCGTTATCATTGAGACGACTTTGAAAGTTAATATTTAAAATAATTTTGTTTAGAATTTGTTTCTTACTTACTCGTATGTTTGGTAAAACTTGCCCAATAATAGGCGACGTTTAAAAACTTCAACAGGTTATAAAAATATTTTTATTTGGGTGGTAAAGCCGTTTCATTTTCAAATTGCATAATATAAGGATTATGATTCTCAATAAAATTTTATAATATTAATATTTGAAAAGGATTAGATTTTCATTTCAAGTACCTATATTGTTTTCATACTACATAGATATTATAGAACAGCAGAATTTTTTAATTCCATACGCGTATTTTTTCAGATCTGAAAATACACGACTATCAATTTAGACATTCTCTATTTAAGTAATTAATTTTCAAACTTCGTAACCTTGACATTTTAAATTATTTTTATGCATTCACAATGCAATTTTTATAAGTAGGTATAGTAAAAAACCAGCCCTTTAAGTATAGCTTTCAGGTAGGATTTCGTAACTTTGTAATTTTCGTAATTGTCTAAAATTATTTAAAATACTTAATATGTTTTATATTTAAATTTTTATTTATGAAAAAATATTTTATCGACGGATATGTCTGAATCTCAGATCATATAATACTATTGTGGTCTGAATAGTATAATAAACAGCGTATTATCTACTACCTACTCTCAAGCGATTCTATCTTTTTTTATTTAGCTTTTGTAACACGATGGCAAACCAAGTCATTACCCACGCTGACTGCGTAATTTCAGCCTAGGTACAATGTTTCAGGATGATTCAGCCTTACCTTGAAATTTTAGCTTAATATAATATCTCTTATATTTGACGAAGGTAAGCTTTGTCCAAACGATGTTCCACTCCAGTTTACGCGTACTAAGTCGTGTTTAAAATGTAAGTCGTGAAGCTAAATACACACCACTGGAATTCCGACGTTCATATACATAACGTTTCATGAAACCTGATATTTACTTGATAGTCTTTTAATATTTAACTTTGCAAAATGCTTGACTCTACATCTATGGTAAGATAATAATAATATCTGTAGATATTACCATTTTAAGCTATCATGGTCATTTAGGCGATTTTGAACTTAAAGCTGCGCTGCTGCGTCACGTCACGTGCTAAGTGCGGCGTTGGACTTGGCATGTTTTCTATACTAATTGATGTATTTGCATTGATTGCAATCTCCCGCGCTAATACGTGCTAATACTGCGCTCCGCGACGGGGCGCGGGGAAGTGTGAGAACCGCCTTATACATGGTAGCTTTACATTAGCATAGATAAAAATGCTGTAGAAAATCCCCTTGTTCAGAACGTTTTGGTAGAAACGATAAAAAGCGAATAATGCGTATGTTGACGAAAAAAATAATGAGCAGATTATCTTGTAGAGGGACGAATTTTTATTTTACCAATAATGATTACAATATTTCTGGAGTAAACACCGAGTATTGCGTTTTATTACTTACCGAAGAATTTTGTGTCAATGATTGATACAATTATCATAGCTTTTTTAACGAAACTCTCAAATTTTACATTTTCAGTATACTGTAAATTGTTCTCTTTTGTGAATGTTACAAGTTGCAGTGCAAAGCTTGCAGTAAAAGATGGTCTGGAATCCTAGTGGTACGTGACGTAACAAATGGTTTGTACTTGTATGCTTTGAAAAAGAGATCTTATCATCTGTTTACGCTATTCTTTCGTGTTTTGTAGTAAACTTAAAGCACTTGTTTATTCTAAGCACGAAATATATTTATTCATATTACCTTTAAGTACTTACTTGATGTGAAAGTAACTCGATGTCAGTTGCTATCTTACTCCTAAACCTCAAAAGAAGTTTTGATGACTTTTGGCATTGCAGAAAATCTTGCATGGTCAGCTTAGCATGCGATCATTGAAGTTAAGCAACTTTCGCAATGTTCAGACACGTGGGGGTGATCAAAAGTTCTATTACTAATTCATAAGGCATGGGGGCCTCCCATCAACTATAAGAAAGCGATTCAAAACTGGTGCGTTCCAGAGTAGGTTCCTAAAATGTATTGCTTTATTTCGTACCATGACCTTCTAAAAACTGAATCTCAAATTAATTGCTGAATGTGAATGAACGAACGATTTTTGTCCTTATTCTACCTGTCTCTTTCACTCGAATCTGTCATGCCCGGAGAGTGAGAGGGATAGGTATAACCTGCAGTTGTCATGTTAGCTCGACCGAGTTATAAGTCAAATATAGTCCCACACTCCCGTCTGTTCCGGTGACATCCGTGACAGAGGAGCCACTTGCAATACGATATTAGGTGTCAAAATAGACTGTCGTATGAAAAACTGTTTTAGTTCCAAAGATTATCACCGGAACAGAAAACGTTGCTGTAAGAGTTCATGACAGCTGCTAAGCGGCTGGGAAATGTCGCTGAATCGCTTGTCATTGACCTAGTGGAATCTCGATCGGTACGAATAAGCGAAGCAGATCAGTTTGTGGTTTAGGTCCTAAACAAAATCGCAATTAGAGTTGATGGTAGGCACCCTCTGCTCCTGAAGTACGGACATCAAAATTGACGATATTATGAAAGATCTTGCAGTAGTACTTATCTTTTTGTTGCCTTTCGGAATGAGCGCGTTTGTTTTTTTTTATAGAAATAATGGATTATGTCGATTAAATATTGGAAGAATTTTCATTAATTTTATAAACCATTCCAACTTCCAATAAAACATAATATGGAGAAACACTGGAAAAATCACTGCCCTCAAGACCGATGGGACACTTTGTCCCATTCAGAAAAACTCTGGGTTTCTGCTTGAAACTATATAGATATCCGTTCGCTATGACAACCTGATATAAAATAAAGCAAAAAAAAGAAAAACAAGGGGATAAAAACTTCAGTCCTCGCCCTGCACTCCTGCAGATCCGAAAGGGTTAAAAGAAACCCACGACGGGATCTATTAAAATAAATTACCAATTTCAGTGCACCTGGGTGCTTACCATCAACTCTTATTACGGTTTTGTTTAGGAACCTAAACTGATCTGCTTCGCTTATTCGTACCACGACAGCTTAATATCAATGACAGCGATTCAGTGATCGATCAATGACATTTCACAGCCGCTAAGCTGTCAGAAACTCTTATTTGACTTATAACCCGGTCGATTTAACATGTCACCTGCAGGTTATACCCGTCCCTCTCACTCTCCGGGCATGACAGAATCGAGTGAAAGAGACGGGTAGAAGAAAAAGGACACAAATCGTTCGGTCATTAACATTTAGCAATTCATTTGCGATCCAGTTTTTAGAAGGTCAGAGTACGAAAGAAAGCGATTCATTTTAGGAACCTATTCTGAATCGCGCTATTTTTGAATCGCTGTCATAAAGTTAATGGTAGGCACCCTGGCATCCGAACTGAATGGACGCCAGATTGATCGGGGTTAAATAGAAGATGATTAAGCATGCTAGGCAATTAACTTATCAAGTTATAGGCTAAAAGTTAATAGATAACCACCTACCTATATAATAGCCGAGTGGTTACGCAATCAAATTATCATCGCTATTTTAGAGTAACAATTACGAGCCATTTCTGTTTGTCCCTTTGTTGATACAACCGGCAAATGTGACGTCACAACCATGCGGGTTATCTCCGGATATCCGGCATCTCAACCGGATTCCGCGGTTATGTTCACTGCTCAGATAAGAACACCCTGTTTTGTCAAACGCACAGATAACAGATACCCGCACGTTTAGTGAAAACATGAGAGGGTTGGGCTGCTTTAATTTTAAGCTTAGGGTTTTTAATAGCAATGTAGGTACTTTACCAGGTCTTAATTTGCTCTAATATTTGCTCCAAATGAATATTTATATTTATATTATATTCTTTATTGCACAAATAACATAATTACATTTGACAGTCATACGCCCGAATTCTCAAACGCAAATCATCTTTGGGAGCGTCTCAAACATCATGGCATCTCTTTCATACGTTTGACATTTAAAGTGACAGGGCGATGTTTGAGACGCTCCCAAAGATAAGTTGCGTACGAGTATTCGGGCATTAAAGTCTATATGGCAAAGGTGGAGGGAATTATAAATCTTTATTAAATTCTTAAACTATAATTATGGTCTATATGTATAAAATAACTATATAAAATAAACAGATGTATCTATTTATCGAAATAATGACATGATACTTATCTCCTGTATTTTAATATTACTATAAATGTAAAACTATAAAACTTTGCTCTTGGGTATACTTCACAAGCAAATCTTGGAAATGACTTTTTCGGACGCGACAAAAAATAGTTGTGATTTTACGTCTTGCACTAAAGTGGGACTGTATCTATACTGTATTGTAACACCTTTCTTGATAAATATAAAAAAATACAGTTCTGTATTGCCACTTATGCCACATTTTACACTTCTCGAAGTGTAAAATCTCTCTAAGATCAACTTAGAGTTTCTTTGTTTTTAAGTTAAAGTACTTTTATTCTCAAAAAAATATCTTGTAGAATGTATGCAAGTTGTAAAAGTGAAGTATAAAATCTTTCTATACAAGCTAAGATAAACTTTCAAGAATCAAGCAACTAAATACAACTCTGTTTAATCTGATAGGTTAGAGTTCGTTCAGTCTTGTGTATATATTACCATATTAAAAAAGGTTCGCAACGAATAGATTTCTTGATATAAGGTTCCGTTTAAAAACGTCTCACCAGATCCCTTTGACGCTCCGAAGAAAAGAATTTACATTTGTAATCCGAACATGGTATTTGATTTTCTTCTCAAACCGCGTTCCAGGTATACCGCAATAAAATACCTGCCTTATATTCCTTTTTTGTCGTATAATTTCCCCCTTTTTAGATATTTCAGTCCGTTGTAAATAGATTACGCCGGCACATTTGTGTCAAAGGAATTTTTATAATCCACGTTACTTTACGCAACAGGTGCTAAAGCCGTGTCTTTAGGGTAGAAACGTTATTATTACGCAAACGATATTTTAGGTGTTGTTGAGTTTTGCACTTGTAAGCTTTGACAAATTGATAAAATTAGATGTTACGTACTAGGATACGTTTGATAGTTATAATTGGACTTATTTTACAAGGCTAAATGGATGATTTAGCTATGGTAAGTTCGTGAAACTGAATTAGAGCTTGTAGAATGTCTTATAAGCTACAGATTAACTCCACCCTTAAGTCATACAATGAAACATAGGTACTTAATAGTTTTTTTACGGAAACTATAGACTATATTATTGTAACTGCATGTTTCGGCTAGGTCATTAAAGTTCCGATTTTATTAATTACTAAATAGATCAAATTTAACTTCAATGATGGCGCCTGCATCCTTGTTTCACGAGACTACACTGCCACTTACGTTGCTTGGGGGTTAACTCTGTAACCCGATGAACCATTATCAGACGATAATTGTCGCGTTTCGACGAGTTACAAACCTTTTTATTGCAATTTAGAGAGATTTAGTTAGTTTAGTTAGAGAACAATGACTCATTTTTCTGACAGAGCAGCAATGAACTGATTCAATGTTGCAGTGCTGACTCGGATTACATTCTGGTCAACCATGACATACTGAATTAGAAGATAAGGCGGCGATTTGCTCAGTCCACTTGCTGGCGGCGCGCCAGACAACCGCTTGTGGGCTGTACACCGCTATTTCATTATCCTAATAGGCGTCAGTAGGATACACACCGCGGTTTAAGGGTTAATGATGATGCCTGCATGCTTGTTTGACGAGTCCACACACGCAGGTCACTTAAGATGCTAAATGTGCATCACCGTAACCCGATGAATGACTATCGGACGATAATATTTACGTTATATGAGGCATTGTTGAAGCATGTATTTACATTAAACCTTTTCTAGACAGAATAATGTACTGGTTCAATGTTGCAATGCTGACTCGGATTACATTCTCGTCAACCGTGACTGACTGCCTTAGAAGATAAGGCGGCGATTTGCTAAGTCCACTTGCTGGCGGTGCGCCAGACAGCCGCTTGTGGGCTTTACACCGCTATTCCATTATCCTAAGAGGCGTCAGTGGGATACACGCCCCGCTTGCTGGGTTAATGATGACGCCTGCATCTTTGTTTCACGAGACTACACTGCCATTTACGTTGCTTGGGGGTTAACTCTGTAACCCGATGAACCATTATCAGACGATAATTGTCGCGTTTCGACGAGTTACAAACCTTTTTATTGCAATTTAGAGAAATTTAGTTAGTTTAGTTAGAGAACAATGACTCATTTTTCTGACAGAGCAGCAATGAACTGATTCAATGTTGCAGTGCTGACTCGGATAACATTCTCGTCAACCGTGACAGACTGCATTAGAAGATAAGGTGGCGATTTGCTCAGTCCACTTGCTGGCGGCGCGCCAGACAGCCGCTTGTGGGCTTTACACCGCTATTCCATTATCCTAATAGGCGTCAGTGGGATACACGCCCCGCTTGCTAGGATAATGATGGCGCCTGCATCCTTGTAATGATTACTGGACGATATCATTTGCATTATACGAGGCATCATTGTTGCCTGTTATTGCAATTTATCAAAGAATTACATTAAACCTTTTCCAGACAGGGCAGAGTAATGTACTGATTCACTGTTGCAATGCTGACTCGGATTACATTCTCGTCAACCGTGACAGACTGAATAAGAAGATAAGGTGGCGATTTGCTCAGTCACTTGCTGGCGGCGCGCCAAACAGCCGCTTGTGGGCTTTACACCGCTATTCCATTATCCTAATAGGCGTCAGTAGGATACACACCGCGGTTTCTGGGTTAATGATGATGCCTGCATCTTGTCTGACGAGACCGCACGTCACTTAACATGCTAAATGTGCAACACCGTAACCCGATGAATGACTATCGGACGATAATATTTGTGTTATATATGACGCATTGTTGAAGCATGCTTTTGCAATTTCTCAAAGAATTACTTTAAACCTTTTCTAGACAAGGGAGAGTAGTGTCCTGATTCAATGGTGCAGTGCTGACTCGGATTACATTCTCGTCAACCGTGACAGACTGACTTAGAAGATAAGACGGCGATTTGCTTAGTCCACTTGCTGGCGGCGCGCCAGATAGCCGCTTGTGGGCTTTACACCGCTATTCCATTATCCTAATAGGCGTCAATAGGATACACACCGCGGTTTAAGGGTTAATGATGATGCCTGCATGCTTGTTTGACGAGACTGCACGTCACTTAAGATGCTAAAGGTGCAACACCGTAACCCGATGAATTACTATCGGACAATAATATTTGCGTTATATGAGGCATTGTTGAAGCATGTATTTACATTAAACCTTTTCTAGACAGAATAATGTACTGGTTCAATGTTGCAATGCTGACTCGGATTACATTCTCGTCAACCGTGACAGACTGCCTTAGAAGATAAGGCGGCGATTTGCTAAGTCCACTTGCTGGTGGTGCGCCAGACAGCCGCTTGTGGGCTTTACACCGCTATTCCATTATCCTAATAGGCGTCAGTAGGATACACACCGCGGTTTCTGGGTTAATGATGTTGCCTGCATCCTTGTTTGACGAGACCGCACGTCACTTAACATGCTAAATGTGCAACACCGTAACCCGATGAATGACTATCGGACGATAATAGTTGCGTTATATGACGCATTGTTGAAGAATGTTTTTGCAATTTCTCAAAGAATTACGTTAAACCTTTTCTAGACAAGGGAGAGTATTGTACTGATTCAATGGTGCAGTGCTGACTCGGATTACATTCTCGTCAACCGTGACAGACTGAATTAGAAGATAAGGCGGCGATTCGCTCAGTCCACTTGCTGGCGGCGCGCCAGATAGCCGCTTGTGGGCTTTACACCGCTATTCCATTATCCTTATAGGCGTCAGTAGGATACACACCGCGGTTTAAGGGTTAATGATGATGCCTGCATCCTTGTTTGACGAGACCGCACGTCACTTAACATGCTATATGTGCAACAACACCGTAACCAGATGAATGACTATCGGACGATAATATTTGCGTTATATGACGCATTGTTGAAGCATGTATTTACATTAAACCTTTCCTAGACAGAATAATGTACTGATTCAATGTTGCAATGCTGACTTGGATAACATTCTCGTCAACCGTGACAGACTGCCTTAGAAGATAAGGCGGCGATTTGCTCAGTCACTTGCTGGCGGTGCGCCAGACAGCCGCTTGTGGGCTTTACACCGCTATTCCATTATCCTCATGGCCGTCAGTAAGATACACACAGCGCTTTCTGGGTTAGGTAATGATGATGCCTGTTTGACGAGCCGCACGTCACTTAAGATGCTAAAGGTGCAACACCGTAACCCGATGAATGACTATCGAACCATAACATTTGCATTATATGACGCATTATTGAAGCAAGTTATTGCAATTTCTCAAAGAATTACATCAAACCTTTTCCAGACAGGGCAGAGTAATGTACTGATTCAATGTTGCAGTGCTGACTCGAATTACATTCTCGTCAATCGTGACAGACTGCTTTAGAAGATATGGCGGCGATTTGCTTAGTCCACTTGCTAGCGGCGCGCCAGACAGCCGCTTGTGGGCTTTACACCGCTATTCCATTATCCTAATAGGCGTCAGTAGGAAACACGCCGCGCTTGCTGGGTTAATGATGGCGCCTGCATCCTTGTTTCACGAGACCACACTGTCACTTACATAGCTTGAGTAATTGTGTTACTCGATGACGTATTACACGACTTGTCAAGGAGCAGGTTGCGCAGTGGTTAGTGCGCTCGGCCTGCGATCCTTGAGGTTAAGCAACTTTCGCAATGGTCTGTTATGGGCTGGATGTCTGTCCATAAGGATGGTCTGTGCCATGGCCCGATATTATTTCTCGGCTGCTTGCGCTGCAACGAGCGAGATAGAAGATGGCTTTGTCTGTGCCCAACAGACCATCCTTATGGACTGGTGACCATCCTTATGATGGTCTGTGCGGACATAAATAATGGCTGATGATGATGGGAGTAATTGTCGACATTTTAAATTGCCTTATTTAGATTAATAGCTTTAAATCTTTGTTTCGCGAGTTGGCACTTTCATTAATGTAGTTTAATGATCAATTTTTTACAACTATGAACTCGTATCATGAACAGTTTATCGTTAGGTATGGTAATGGATTAGTAAGCTAAACCGTCTTTCAAAAGCTGTCAAAGTGCTGCTGTCAAGTAAGTATTGAATATCAGTGTCTTATATTACCGACAAAGGCTGGTTTTAATACAAAATAATTTGACCACGATAACGGTTACCATAACGATAGTTTTTCGTGATAAGGCTACTGAACATTGTCACCATCATCCGACGACTACCTACTATGTATCCGCTTCGCCATATTATAAAGATAACTCCAGTTTTACATTACGGTTGCTTTTTTATCCACTACGAGGTAGCCTGGTCATCACATCTGGTGTTAAGTGATAATAAGGCTGAAGGTAGAAGCGAACTATTCCCGGATTCCTTCATAGCCGAGGAACTGGCTCTGAATCTTATCTCTAACTGCCGGAACACAACAATGCTAAAAAGATCATTGTTATGGCGTCAGACTTAGATAAGATGGTGGTTGCTAGCCAGGCGGGCTTTGAACAAGCCCAACCACCAACCAAACCGAATACTATATGTACCCCCACTGGGAATCAAACCCGGGACCTATAGGTGGTGTGTACCACTAGACCACAGAGGTGGTTAAAACACATATTCGGACACATTGCTACACACATATTCGGGTCGGCATTAATTAGCGAGCGAATAATTGTGCATCAGTTGGTGCATCACTTTGACTTATTTGGTTAGACGTCTGCCACGAGCGCGCAATGAATGCAAAAACTGCCGGACCGAATATGCCGATCCAAATATGTGAGTAGCAAGCCTTACAGACGACTGGTATCTTAAGCCAGTAACGGAGACGAGTCGCTGCACATGAAGACTGACAGCGTAGTGATGTGTGCGTCTTAATACAAATGTATGGGATTTATTGAAACCAATACCACTACCATGAAAAACTAGGTACTTACCGTTATGTAAATCGAATAGTAAACTATGCCGTCTTCCAAAGGTTGTCAAAGTGCTGCTCACAATTTTTTTTTTATATTGTTTGGGCTTGCTCTTGGCTTCATACTGAACCTTAGGGTTGATAAGAAGCCTAAGATGGGGCGAGCTTACCCAGAAGCAACTTATTCACTCTAGCTTTAAAAATTATATTAAAAAAACCTTTTATTTAAAATCAAGCTTTTATTCAAATGTCCTAAAAAGAATAAAATAAACTTTGTATCTAGTCAAATCCAACAAATTTATTACATTAAACAATTTATATGTTTTAAAAGCTTGTCGCTTTATTTAATTTCATATGTCAAATATAAGTTAAAGCATTTGTGTTTAGTGCAAGCCCAGTAACAATAAAATCTCGCGACAAGCTTTTAAAACAAATAAATTGTTTAATGTAATAAATTTGTTGGATTTGACTAGATACAAAGTTTATTTTATTCTTTTTAGGACATTTGAATAAAAGCTTGATTTTAAATAAAAGGTTTTTTTAATATAATTTATTTTTGTATTTTTAGTTATTATTGGACGTGTTTCTAAGTTGCTTCATTTCATTTAATGCATAATTATTGCATGGTCGTTTGCCAGTTAATTTATTACAGTCTAGCTCTTCAACTGCATCAAGTCTGCAAACACACAAATATATTTTACTACCAAATAGAGATTGTAGATTCTTACTACAGACACACATATTCATTAAATACAAGGCATATTCACATAGGTATAAGAGAAGGAAGCACTGTATTACGAACAAGAATAGAAAACACAAATTAGACCCAATAAGACAAAAAGTTCAAAATAAAAATGTGTGTGTGCCGTGCCGCAGCAGTACTCAATGGTCGCAGCTCAGCGTCATATTACTTGTCTTGCAACGCAAGCAAACGCTGATTTTCAGTTGTAAATTTTAGTACGTATTTCAAAAATAAATACTAAAGAACAAGACACATTTAAGTTTCTATCAAAGTTGATAAACATAGTACATAAAGAAAAAAAGGTTTTTTCTTTTCTGTAGGTAGACTATGGTTGTATTAACTTGGAGCCATCTGTCGTTGACTTTAGTGAACTATTTATGTGCAAAGTGACACATAGGGTCTGAATATAGCAACTTCGCGTTTTTTCCTTTTTTTTATAGTTCGTTCGTTCTTAAAGCCGCTACACACGTCCAGACCAGACCTAACCGCCGATTTGGTGCGGACGAACTTTGCTGTAAAGCAAATATAATCCGTGCTACACACGTTCGTACCAAATCAAAATTAAATCAAATCAAAAAAAAAAGCTACACCAAATCTGGTCTTGGCCAAGGCTTTGTATCACATCACTGAACAAGGCCTTGTATCACATCACTTTTTCTTATCAAATACCCACAGAAATCACCTGGATTTGCCAATGCAATGCAACGGGCTCGTAAAGAAAAAGACCTATTAACAAAAAAAGGTCTTGGATTTGAAAAAAATTGAACGGTACCTGTCATAAAAGAATGACGAAAAATTCTTCAAAACCATTTTGAGTAGCCTGTAACTGACAGGGAAACTTCATTTTTAATTAAATGACATTTTTTTAAGTAATTGAGAAAAAGCCTAAGTCCAGGGACTTTAAATTAATGTTTTAATATAAATAATAATAATTTTCACTTCTCATGCTCTAAAAGTACGCAAATATAGCCCTACGAAGCGGGACTAAATAACCACTTTAGTCCCTAGGGAGTAAAATGTAATTACTTTTTTAATTTCCTTCATGTGACATTAGATAAACTCAAACAGCCAGTGAATATACTATTAATTGTGAAGTGTGGACCATCTTCATTGCGAAAATGTTAAGATGTTTTTTGTTTCATGGTTTTTCCGCAAGGAAGGTGGCGCCATGTGTTTTAAATTTTTAATTTGTGACTGGTTTAGCGGAAAAAACTGACTGCGAGTTTTTGGCGCCATTTTGGCGAGTTACGTTGAGTGGATATTCTAATTAATCGCAATTTGTTTCATAGTGGACTTTGTGACTCAAGATAGATGTGGTTTTGTGTCCCAAGTGTCTACGCAACTGGACGATATGTGGAATGATTAAAATAGGTGCTATCTCGGTAAAGTGATGCCGAGTGTTTTATTATAGTGGTGGCTACCTCAGCAAGAATTATCGAGAAGGCTGGCTTGACACACTTGACCCCAAATACTCCACGAAACATTGGAATGTAACACTAACTTTCCTACATTCTTATGAAATCATAAGAAACTATAATAATTTAATAATACTCAAGAATTGGCAGTATGGCTAAATGTCTTGGCCTGTCCTACAAAAGGGCGAATATTTTTACTACTACTACTACTGACCGCGAAAATGTCAGAATTTGTTAAATGTTTTTGTACTAAATTGACTAGTTTTCTCGCACTCGAAGTGAAAAGTACAGTTTGCACCTCGAGACTAAACGCCAACTTAATATACCCTCGGTTTCATTGACTCCCTCGCACGCTCGGGAGCCAAACCACCTCTGGTATATAATGGCTTCGTTTAGTCCCTCGTTATAAAATATTCTATTGATAATCTCAAATTTATGTAAATAGTATATTATAGCATACTTTTAAAACAGACTGTTTTTTTGTCTCCATAGCAATTATGTGACATGGACTCATGTTCTTTCTCAAATAACCAATTCAAATCGGCTGTCGGGTTGGGACGTGTGTTCTATTAAGTACTAGTTGAATTTAGAGAGTGCGCCAGATAAGTCTGCGCGGGGTCAAAATCGAATACTAATATTTTCCATAAGCTTAGAACAAAATAATGTACTGTAACTAGCGCCATAAACGCCCCAGTCGCAGAGTTATCTGACACGCACTCTATGAAGATTGCGCTCGCTGAATGCTCGCTGATTATAACTTTATGGTACCTACCTACATTGACAAAGTGTCAAGTAACCATCACAACAAAACAAGAATATAGTACTTGAAAATTTGCAAGAATTCTGAATTGATAACTATACTGATTATATATTTAATTGCATTGTCATCGGAACTAAAGGTGAATTCCAAATTTCAGCTCAATCGGACATTGGTAAGTGGGTCAAATTTAGCTCGCAAGATTTGACGAACGGACATACATGCATACATACACTGCAAGTTAAATAAAAGCTTGTAAAATAACAGGGTTGTAGGCATTCGGGAAAACAGACGCGGGCAGGGTATTCCATTCCTTGGCGGTGCGCATATAGGTATTGAATTTCAGTTCCTTATACGATCGAAAGAGGTGCTGGTGCTGCACTTAAATCTCATACAAAATAATAAGGATCGCGATACATAATAATATATTTCTGTATGATTTGCCACATATCATGTTTACATTTGTCTTGCTCCAAGTCGACTTTCACGAAAAACTCAATAAGAAAGGCTATAAGTATACTTTTCAAACAAAATGTATGACAACATATATGTTCGATCAAGAAAAAGGAACTGGAATAACTACAAAATTATCGGAATGCAAAGTGATAAGATTCCTTTAAACACTAATGTTCATAGTCTCTTTAGAAATTCTACTTATCTCAAGTCGGTGTAGTTTTATTAAGTTGGTAGTTTGCATGCACATTACCTTATTAAGTTTACTTTCAAGCGAATAGTGTCTTCATTTTCTTTTTATGTTCGCGTTATTTCATACAGACTGATTAAACAATTCTGTTACGTAATACCTATGCTATTTATATTTTGTTGCGAAATAGGCCCACACTTTTTTATTATTATTATTATTGATAGGCAATCGCTTGTCCGCTATCACGCCTGATGGTAAGCGTTGATGCGATCTACGATGAATCGCGCTTGCCTAGAAGGTACCGGTTCACTCGCCACTTGAAGGCCCCCAGATTGTACCTACGTATCGGAAAATGGGAAATACAGACTCAGGCAAGGAAGGAGTTCCATTTCTTAGCGATACGGATAATAAAATTAGAAGCAAAATGCTTAGTACTTGCCTGTTCTTATTTACCAGAATCAATATTGAGAGATTATTTTCTTCTTAGCTTTGTTATGTTTAAAAATATTTGATTTTTAAATTGGTACCGTAAACCGGGGCTTCTTTGACAGTTTTTGGGGTTACTTTGACACGACGCGATCTTGGTCGTTTGTTGTGCTTTTTCGGCTACGGCCGGGGCGCGTGGCAGCTGTGGCATTGGAGGAGAAGGACCCGCGAGTGAGCAGCTTCCATCCAAAGCAAGGTTTCCATCGGAAAATGGACAAAATGCGACACGAATTCTTGACGAAAGTTTTCTTGAGTTTCGAGTGCACTATTTGCAAATGTGTCTACCTTCATTATAAACTGATGAGGGATTGGATCTGCTGCGTGACCTCTTTGAAGCAACGGAGGCACAAAAACTGTCACATACCTATGCCAACGAATGTGAAGATACAGATTGATAACTTTGAGATATTTTTATAATTATATTGATCATATTTATTTTAATTTGTTTTGTAAGAATGTTAAATTATTAATGTCCCGACTGATTTTAAAAACACACGTTACAACTTCCTATTAATATTGTAAGAATAACATTTCAAAACAATATAAGTAATAAAACAATTATTTACAAAAATAAATGTCTGATTCTTTTCAACTTGATATTCGTTTTATTCTATAAATAAGTCTATAATATATGAAAACTATGTAAAATTTATTAATTTTTTGATTTTAAAGGTGTCAAAGAAACCTGCCCTATGATTATCATTGACTTTCAGGCAAATCTAATAAGGTGTTAAAGTAACCCCAGACTCCAGGTTACTTTGACACCTTTTTGAAAAAAATATTAAAAATAAATGGGGGGTCTTAGACTGCTGTACAGCACACATCTCAAAGCCAAGACTTCAATTGTTCTGATGAGGTACAAAAAGCTTGATTTGCGAACATATTTTTTCTTGTAATGTAGTAAAACCTCCAAAAACATGTCATAGTAGCCCCGGTTGACGGTACCTACCTAAATCAAATCAAATCAAAATAATTTTATCGGTAAGTAATTTAACAAGAGTGTTCCTACAACTTCTAGTCCGTCTTCTAGGAATATCCACTATAAAACGATGCCGCTTATTCGTACGTTTGTACATAAGTAGATGTGCGTGTGCTACCTTTTTTTTTATAGTGAGGGCAAATACTGTCTTTATGTATACCACACGGCATGTTGGACTCAGTCAGACACAGGGCCTGTCCCTCGCCGCGCCCAGTCCTCCCACCAAGCCTAATAGGCTTCGCGTCAGGGCTGGGCGGTTCTAACTCCTGCTCCGGCCCACTACCGAGCTCGAAAGCTTGAGAGGGGGCCGGACAGAGGGAAGGAGCCTCCTCACAATCTCCCCATAAGGTTACCCACTCAAGGTGGGCTGACCAGATGGGGTGATCGAGAGCAGGCACCACTACCAACTAAACCCCTCACTACTTGCTCTCCGGGGCACATGCCTTCCTATTAGATGGATAAGGAGAATGGGCTATGCGGAGGATTTGTGGGTATCAACGACGCAACCGGGCCCAACAGCTTAACGTGCTTTACAAAGTACGGAGGAACTCGAGTTAATATGATTTTGACCATCCATCCCGTGGCAGACCACAGCGAAAGTTGCTTAACCACATCAATTACAGGTCGAGAGCGCAAAATACTGCGTCACGGACTCCTCATGTAACTCCGGAAGTGAGCATGATGACGGAATCATAACAGCGCGAGTAGGCCTATTCGTGGGCGGTAAATAATATCAAATACATTTTTATATTTTCAATTCATGCATGATTAAGCAAAGTACACGTGGAAAGTCTTTGCTTGCGTAGAAAATTACAAATTGTATTTCGGCTACGATTGCGTTGAAAATTTACAAGGGCCACTATTTCGAAAATCTAATTTAAAATAATCTAATTCGTCTGCTAGTTGTTAGGCACATTGACATTACATATTCAACGAGCTGGTAAAATCGCTTGCTTTAAATACGCGCGCCATATTTTGTTTTAAGTAGCGTTCAAGTAGTTCGGACTAGTCCTTCACTGCGCTTCATAATATTTTTTTCACTTCTCATGCTCGTAAAGTTCGTCTTTATGTTGGGTATAGGCTGCATAAAATCGCTTTTTATGCTCTAGTGCATAAAGTAAAATCTTCGTCTAAGTCTCAGAATCTAAGACGAAGGTCGTCAGGTAAACAGTCACGCACGCATTTAAACTTCGTTAAATAAAATTGTTATTTCATTCTGTTTCATCAATTTTGTACATAATCCATGTTATAAAACAAAATTAATAAAACTAGGCAATATTAATGAGTTTTCTAAGAAATAAATATTTCAAGAGCATTATGGACTACCTGCTAGAGTCACTGTGCTGCCACTGCCACGTATAAAAAAAAAGAAAAAGAAAGTCTTCCCGCCAATATGGCGAAGTCTTTATTTTTTCTTTTTTGCAATATTGCTATTTATTTTCCGCACATTCGAAGGGAAAAGCAGAGTGTATAACTCTTACATAAAACCCATTTTACCCTCGACTTGACTATCAACCCTCGCCTACCCGAGAGGGTAAAATGGTACGTTTTATGCACTTGTTGTACAATCTACTATTTATTATCAATCGCAGATTTTACGAAATCGCAACTCTAATTTCGTATTTTACATACTTTGATGTGATTTGAATTTAATGAGGCAAGACCAGGTAAAAAATTATTGCTTATTTTTATTAAAATATAAAGATTGTTTACTAAAACTGTATCTACCGCAAATAAGGCCCATTCTTGCTAGTATAGTAACAAGGTCCGGCCTTATTTTACCTGTGAATCCTTGACTCAAAATATATTATTATTTTTTAGATAAAAAATGGCATCACATCCAGTAATAAAGAAATGGGGACTTTGTTCAAAGAAGGGTTTAGTTGCCATTTTTTAGAAAAACATTATGACTTTAACAAAAATGCGACTTATGTAAAAGTAATAAGTGCAACAAGGCCCAGAGAAATACCAATAATTGTTTTATATTTGATTTATTTTTGGTAAGAATCTAGTGTTGTTAAAACTGTTACTAAACGTACTTGGTTTTCTCTTATAATTTTGTTTTCTAAAGAAAAAATACTATTTCTTCATATCTCATTTTAATATAGCCCAAGGCCATAATTTTCTATAAAGTTATTAAATTCTTGTGATTGACTGAGGCCAGGGGTCCAATTTTGTCAATGCCAAATCTTTAAAACATATAAAATCTTTAATTTAACACATAATATTTTTAATATTTTTCGGGCCGTAATACCCTGATAGTGATATTAATAAAGCCCGAAATGATAGTTTTAAAAAACATGTCTTTTTTGATATTTTTATGTATTGGCATATTCTTAGATAAATAAAGAATTTGTTATATATGTGGGTACTTTTGTATTTTTATTTTTATTTATCCACAACGGGGCAGCACTTAGCCTTCATCAAACGATGTTAGGTTGTGATAAGGCTGAAGGTGGAAGCGCACTACTCCCGGAATCCTCAATCATTTGGCGTACGCCATACTGTGTACTCGCTGTTCTTATTTACCAGAATCAAATATTTAGAGATTTTTTTCTTCTTACCTTTAATATGTTAAAAAATACTTGATTTTTAAATTAGTACCTACCTAAATCGAATCAAATCAAAATAATTTTATCGGCAGGTAATATAACAAGAGTGTTCTTACAACTTCTAGGTCTTATTCATAAAATTATTCTACCGAAAAGGTCGTCACTCAGACTGCAGCACTAACATATTTCCCAACATGTTCATTACATATAACATTACTTAATGTAATCGCAATTTTTCCTTGCTATTATGGAAGAGGGTTCGTGACCAACTTGAATAAAATAAAACAGAGACGTACGTATTAACTGTGAGTGTGTGGGTCTGTGACACTAATTACCAGGAAACACTGAGATATATTTGTCCCTTAGCCGGAGAAGGAAATCCATTAGGCTATGTCTTTACCCTTAATCCTTGTGTACAGTAGATATAAATGTTAAGTGGTGGTGTCTTATATCAAAGAAGGGAAAATGAGCCTATATTTCGAAAAAAATACTACTTACTACTGTTATGATCGCTTTATACATAGTCTGTTGAAGTACTCTTTGTGTTTGATGCAAATTACCTAATCAATTACAAAGTAGGTAACACCCTGACCGCCCGCCACCTCTACATAACTCTAGCCTGATCTCCTGCTTCGAAATTGCCTGCATGTAATTTTTCGTAGACAATGATAAAATAAAAGTAAGAAAAACATCTTAAAAAGTTCCGTTTTGTTGTTTTCTTCCTCTGAAACGTGATAAGACTTACAAGAAAAAGCAATTTTCTTACGGTGGCGACAGACTTAGTGTTATCTCATCAACATCATCATCATGTCAGCCGAACGACGCCCACTGCTGGGCATAGGCCTCCCCCAAGGATCTCCACAACGATCGGTCCTGCGCTGCCCGCATCCAGCGGCTTCCCGCGATCTTGACCAGATCGTCGGTCCACCTTGTAGGGGGCCTGCCCACGGAACGTCGTCCGGTACGCGGTCGCCATTCGAGAACCTTTCCGCCCCAACGGCCATCGGTTCTCCTCGCTATGTGTCCCGCCCACTGCCACTTCAATGATGCAATCCTTCGAGCTATGTCGGTTGTTTTAGTTCTCCTGCGGATCTCATCATTTCTGATTCGATCGAGCAGGGAAATACCAAGCATCGCTCTCTCCATTGCTCGCTGGGTGACTTTGAGCCTTCTTATGAGACCCATAGTAAAAGACCACGTCTCACTTCCATAGGTCATTACTGGCAACACACACTGGTCAAAGACTTTCGTCTTGAGACATTGAGGTATTTCGGACGCGAATATATGTCGGAGCTTCCCAAACGCTGCCCATCCGAGCTGGATTCGACGAGAGATCTCTTTCTCAAAGTTGGACTTACCTAACTGGACCGTCTGTCCTAGGTAAACATAGTGGTCAACAACTTCGAGTGTAATGTTCCCAACATTAACTGGAGCGGGTGCAACATGGGCATTGAACATGATTTTCGTCTTGTCCATGTTCATCTTAAGACCCACTCTTTGAGAAGCATTACCGAGATCTTCGAGCATTGTGTTCAGGTCTTCCAAGGTCTCAGCCATAAGAACTACATCATCGGCAAACCGTAGGTGTGTTAGGTACTCGCCATTGATGTTGATGCCGTATCCTTTCCAGTCCAGCAGCTTAAAAATATCCTCCAACGCAGCTGTGAACAGTCTGGGAGAGATGACATCTCCCTGTCTCACACCTCGCTGTAGTTGGATAGGATTAGAGCTCTGGTTCTGTAATCGGACCGACACATGGTGGCGTTTTGGTATAAGTACCTCAGCACCTCGATGTATCTGTAGTCTATTTGGCACCTCTGGAGAGACTGCAGCACCGCCCAAGTCTCAATCGAATCAAAGGCTTTCTCATAGTCCACGAACGCCAAGCAAAGTGGCAAGTTATACTCTTCGGTCTTCTGTATAACTTGCCGCAGCGTATGAATGTGGTCTATGGTACTGTAGCCTTTCCGGAAACCGGCTTGTTCGGGAGGTTGGAAGTCGTCGAACCTGCGAGCGAGACGATTCGTAATGACTCTCGAAAACAACATATAGATATGGCTCAGAAGCGAGATGGGTCTATAGTTCTTCAAGAGAGTTTTATCACCCTTCTTGAAAAACAGCATCACATCGCTTCTGCCCCATGCCTTTGGCGTTTTGCCCTCAAGGATGACTGAATTGAAAAGCTTCTGGAGGACTTTAAGTATCGGCTTACCGCCCGCTCTCAGAAGCTCTGTTGTGATTCCGTCATCGCCCGCCGCCTTGTTGTTTTTAAGCTGCTTGAGAGCCATTCTAATCTCGTACAGGCTGACGTCCGGGATATCTTCGGTATGGTGTCGGGTAAGCTTGGCTCTAGGGTCTGTAGCCTTGCTTTCAACAGGTGTTTGTGTGGAATATAGCTGTCCATAGAAACTCTCAATCTCCCTCAGGATTTCAGGTGTTGACGAAATGATGCTACCTTCCTCAGTTTTCAGCCTCGTCAATTGACTTTGCCCGATAGACAGATCTCTCGCGAACACTTTGGAGCCTTTGTTCCGCTCAATGGCTTCTTTAATACGCTCAGTATTAAATTGGCGAAGGTCGCGCGTCAAAGACTTAGATATCTGTCTATTAAGCTGTCGATAACGATGGGCATCCGCTGAGTTCTGCAGCTTCATTTCGTGTCTCTGATCCATGAGTAGGAGAGTCTGACTGGAGAGTTTCTTCAATTTGAGACGGCGAGTTTTATAGTACTTAGACCCTACCGTGCAGACAGTATCCACCACCATGTTGTATAGATCGTCCACGTCTATGCTGTTCTCAAGGGCTTCGAAGCGGTTTTGAAGCTCGAGCTGAAAGCACTCGGGGTTTTGAATTTGAGCTGGTATTGGTCGGAGCGTGGATTTTATCAGTCGCGATCTTTCGAGCTTGAGATCGATATTCAATGTGCCTCTCACCATACGGTAATCGCTTTCTGTCTTAACAGCGTTGATCACACTGACATCATTGAATATGTGCTTCTTCGTCGACATGATAAAATCGATCTCGTTTTTGACTTTACCGTCCGGACTGATCCAGGTCCATTTGCGGCTTACGGGCTTCCTAAAGAAGGAGTTCATCATATAGTGGTTCTCCCTCTCCATGAAGTCTGCCAGCATCTGGCCTCTATCGTTCCGTTGCCCAAATCCAAATTGCCCCACTCTCAGCTCATCACCGCAACGTTGCCCCAACTTTGCATTGAAATCCCCCATCACAACCGTGTAGTGGGTTTTATAGCTATGCATGGCTTTAGAGATCTCTTCTTACATAGCCTCCACTTCGACATCGTCGTGTTTCGAGGTCGGAGCGTAGACCTGGATAACATTCAGCGAATATCGTTTCGATAATCTGAGTATCAGGTACGCTACCCTGCTCGAGACACTTCCGATGGTGATCACGTTGTTGACAAGGGATTTATGGACGATCAACCCGACACCACCAATGGACTGTTGGTCGCCCTCCCAGTGGTAAAGTAAGTTACCGGATTGCAGGGTTATCGAGTCCTCCCCCTCTCTTCGGACTTCAGATAACCCAATGATATCCCAATGTAACTTACTTATTGCCTCTTCCAACTCTACGAGCTTCTCGTCGAGCCTCAATGTGCGCGTGTTGTAGGTTGCCAGGTCGAGTCGTCGGTGTTGGTAGCCGGAGCCTACCCGGGGATTCTTAGCACCCCCTGCCCCGCCGTTACCATAGCCGCTACCGTAGCTAGGAATAGCGGGGCCGCCGGGGACTGGGGGCCGATTTTTTGGGTGTGTATCCATTGTAGTGTTATCTACCCAGGCGGATTTAGAACAAGCCCTACCACTAACCATAACGAATACAACATGTACCCCCACTGTGAATCGAACCAGGGACCACTGGGTCTGACACTAGTGGATTGTTCCACTAAGCCACAGCTGATCTTAACATGCCCCACCGCGGAGCGCAGATAGCACCGCGCCTTCGCACGGGTAGTCTTGTACGACGGCTAGCTAGGGTTGCCAACCGTACTCTGAAATATAGTATAGTACTCTATTTTCATGTAGGTGCACATTATAATCTGTAACACTAATAGAGTACCCTAAAATACTCTATTTTCATTTTAAGCACATGTCACTGCATACCAGCCATGTCATAATATATTTTTATTTTTGTTATAAACGATAACTGTTTTTTTATAAATCTGTACCCTTTATTTACCCTTTTAAAATCAGATAAACTCTACTTCTTCTAGAAAAAGGTGGCAACCCTAACGACGGCCCTGCGCCCACGTACGAAAATCTCTCTAATAATGGAAGTCAGTGTGTTGTGACAAGGCATGTTTTTTGATGTACCTACCTACTTGCATACAATATTAAAATCTGCGATTCCGAACGAAGCGCGTTGCAGTTTGAGAACCGCGTAAGAAAATCAAGTTTTTTTTGTAAAACGGGTATTACCCTGTACTTTTAGATAACTCCTTAAATTAGTGATACTAACTGCCAAACTCCTCTTGTAATAGTTTTTTATCTCTTTGCACTATTCTAATTGAGAAAGTTAACTTTGTGCTCTGCAAATTGGATAGTGTAATGCTAATGCTGTCTGAACTAGTTTAAATACTTTAGAACTAGTCTTAAGCAAAATACTGTTACAAACCATTACACGTGTAGAAAAAGATTTAATGATTGTGGAAGTTTTGCCAAGTATATGGTACCAATAATTATTTTCCTTTTTCCAATAAATGTATTATTATTATAACTACTTTTTGCATACCTTAATGCAAATACGGTTCTTTGAATTAAATAAAATTTAATATATTATTTGTCTTCAAAGCAAACATAACATGCAGTTTTATAAAATGCTTGTTTATCATTGTAATACAATTATAGCCAATACATGCCGGCCTAGCATCAGTGGCTTGTAACACGCGATATGATATAGCACGTCATGCTGTCTTGCTTACCCCACTTAGTTGTAAGCAGGACAGCATGACATGCTATAGGTATCATCATACCGCGTGTTATAAGCCGCTCATGCTAGGTCGGCAGAAAGTATTTTCTACGATAGTTCAGAGGTTATCGATTAAAATCAGCTCTAATAGGTGGTGATAAGTCCTTCCGTAATGAGGCGTATTTAAAGCACCCCAGCAGGGCTAACATGAGGGCAACGACATATTTGTCGCGTTACTTTCGACCAATCAGGGTGCCTACCATCAACTCTTATTGCGGTTTTGTTTAGGACCTAAACTGATCTGCTTCGCTTATTCGTACCACGACAGCTTAATATCAATGACAGCGATTCAGTGATCATTCAATGACATTTAATTTTCACAGCCGCTAAGCTGTCAGATCTCTTATTTGACTTATAACTCGGCCAAGCTGACATGACACCTGCAGGTTATACCCGTCCCTCTCACTCTCCGGGCATGACAGAATCGAGTGAAAGAGACGGGTAGAAGAAATAAGGACACAAATCGTTCATTCATTCACATTTAGCAATTCATTTGCAATCCAGTTTTCAGAAGGTCGTAGTACGAAAGAAAGCAATTCATTTTAGGAACCTATTCTGCATCGCGCTATTTTTGAATCCCTGTCTCTTAGTGACAAGTGACTTATTTTTACCAACTTTATCATACAAGTGGGATATCAGATGTGAACACTCTTTAAAGAAAACAGGCATATTTTAGTTCAACAGTGTTAGACATGTTCGAAATACATTTTATTCATTAAATATGGTTTAACTCAACTAAATAACGACTAAATTTAATATTGAAACCTAAATATGTCACCACTGGAATTCAAAGCATGAGAATAGCTTAAGCAAAATAATTACCCTGATCCAATAATCCAGCGAAATAAAGTCATCCAATTATAAATCTATTTACAAGGCAAAAGCGTCAAAATGACTTAATTTTAAAGCGTTGAAGACCGCATAACCTGACAGAGATTAGCGGAAAACAAACTTTAGAGATAAATTCAGCGATGAATTCAGCATCAGAAAACTCGTCTCGGAGATTTTCAGTAACAAAAGTTATTATTCTTAACCGAGCATTTGGGAGCATCCCTTCGTACATAACGGAGAGATGATTAAAATATCAGCTATCCCTGGCGGCTCCGCGGGATTGTCTCTTGTAGGGGAATAAACGGTACGCGATGGGCCGGCCGCAGGGAGCAGCTGAGCCTTGGTGATTAAGTAGGTAGGTACCTATCTAATGTTAATAAAATATCATCTTGTTAATGATGATACTTTGTTTGATACAATCAGGCATTGCGGGCAAAAGTTCTTTTCCAATCGTTCACATTCTGCAAAGAACTTAGCCTTCATCGTCAGGTGCGATGAAATGTCAATTGAAGATAAGGCTAAGGTGGAAGCACGCTTCTCCTAGAATCCCCAACCACTGCTGAACTGGAAATCTTATCATTCATTGCCAAAACACAACAATCCTGATAACATCGTCTTAAATAAGATAGTCGTAAACGTCATAAAAATCAAATTATTACTAAATATTTAAGTTTTTTTTTTATTTTTTCATTATGTTTTTCATGTTTTTTCATATTTTGGTAAAAAGCAAAGCATAAGTAAGCTTTCGCTGCAACACCGTGACACATCCTGCATTTTCACTTCTCACTCAATGCACCCAGTGTCACACACTTGCAATTTCACTTAAGACTCTACACGTCTTTTGCTCACTCCTGTTATTAGAATGTACACTGCACAGAACACGGAAAGATTTTTTTCTCTTTCCATGTTCTGTGGTACACTGCATTACCACGCCTCCTTTTTAGGGTTCCGTAGTCAACAAGGAACCCTTATAGTTTCGCCATGTCCATCTGTCCGTCTGTCTGACCCTAGTCTAGCTCATAGAATCTTAGTACTAGAAAGCTGTAATTTAGCATGTATATACACATTAATCACGCCAACAAAGTGGTAAAGTAAAATTTTGAAAAAAAAATTTTTAGATTACCTCCCCTACACGTGAAGTGGGTATGTAATTTTTTTTTCTTGTTTACCCCATAGTGTGGGATGTCGTTGGATAGCAATTTTAAAAATATTGCGGGTTTGGAAAGACAGTTTTTTGATTGAGGCATCCATTTGTGAACTATTAAGCTATAAATTACAAAATTTTGTTAGAGTCATGTGTCCCCCCCCCCCCCTGCCAGCCAAATGGTTGGTCTTGGATACGTGAAAAAATTCACGATTGTAGTACATATGACGAAGTTAAAAGGAAAACTATCACAACTAAGTAGGCTTTAAAAGTTTTTGAGATATAACACATTATCAAAAACCGCAAATATAACTTTGTCATTCATACGAATACTATGAAAAACAATGTTATTTTTTCTGGTAAAAATGACAGTGGTATTTTTGCTAGGTGTACGTAATCGGTACGTTAGGTGGGTATGGAACCCTTCATGAGCGAGTCCGACTCGCACTTGACCGATTTTTATTCATATATTTGACAAAATTCATCTTTATAGGCTTAACACATACAAATTTTGATACCATTGTACCAAAAATTTACTTTTGCATTTTAAATGATTAAAGAGCATGATTTAAAGAATAAATAAAAAAACATAACAAGCATTGTTCTGATTCCGAAAGAATATAAAATTAAGCACTAATGGTTATCAGAAACTACGAAAATATTACAAAATATAAACATTTATATACATACTAGCTTTCCGTCTGCGGCTTTGCCCGCTTGGACTACACGACGTTATCCCGCGGGAACGACAAATTCACAAAACACCCAGAACAAATTAGGAACAAACATAGGGCCCAGCGCACACTTGTTTTTTTAATCGGGCGATAGTTTGATCGTTCTCGGATTCAGTACCTATACAGTTATATGGCAGTGCGCGCATTGACGATTAGACTATCGACCGATCGAACTATCTTAAAGAACGTTTTTAAGGCGATACTCGGAAAAAATGTGCTGAAGCGAGATAGCAATGAGAAAACGACGCGCGCGGGAGCGAGACCGATTTTGCAGATTAGGCAAAAAAAACACAAAATCACTTCGTATTAAAAAACTACAGCGATTTTAAAAAAATGCTTCTATACGACCCTTAATATTATTGGTGTCCACTAATTAAACCAATTTCCAATAGTGTAAGTAACCCCATTTAAGAATAATCTTCACTTTTCGTATTTTTTAGAGGTCTTTTCGAAAATAAATAGTGTCGAGGCAAAATCATAAAATCGTGTTTTTGAAACTATACAATTCTAGATAAAGGTATGAAGAAATATACATCTTATTACCAGATTTGTAACAACTGTAACCGTCCTATTGTTTTAAATCAAAAAGTCCATATTTTTCCGAGTAGCGCCTTAAACTTGTTCGTTCAAAAGTGTCAATGTACGATGTATTGGTCATGGTCGCCGACCATGGTCGGCCAACTTGTACTGGGGGCTTAAAATGAGTGGCCGATAGTTGTAACTAAACTATCGGACGACTGCACATTCAGTATGGCACTGTACGTGAGTGCGCGCACTTCCGATAGTTGTACGTCATCAAAATATCGCACAACTATCGGCCGGTCGGTAATGTGGACGCACTGCATTCAACTAAACTATCGCCCAACTATCCTCAGGCCTCAATACGAAACTATCGGTCGACTAAAAATCACAAGTGCGCGCAGGCTCTTAACAGACACTTTAATTTATATTCATACGACACCCTGCTTGCGGCTCTGTGATGCCGTCAGGACAATTTTCCTTCGAGCTGTGTCGTCGGGCAACATGCAAGAGAAATTTCGTTATCTACGCTTTTTTCTTTTCGCAATTTATGATATTCATGGCGTAAAGAGTTGTTATGCCATTTCAAATTGAACAAACAACTGTCGGTTCGAGGACCGCGCAATTTTTTTCGTGAACAAAAAGAATGGTATCAAAGAGGTTGTGAATTGATGAAATGTTCACCGTTTCAGTGTTATTACTTGGTTATTATCTTTCGTCAGTTAAGCTTGAATTAAACTTTGTTTTGGTTATATTTTCTGGCATGCATATTGAATACTTCACGCTATAGAGCGTTTGGATTTTTTATTCCTTATTTATAAAGAAAAAACACGTGTGGCACTCGGGGACTGCCGCGGTAAAGCTATTGCATAAATAGTGTAATTACACACCAAAACAATTATTCATTCAAAAAAATTTGAACAAAAAAAGAACGATATTAAGAGTTTGATCACCGAATTTCGCGCGATGAACATTTATAAGATAAAAGATAAAAAGATAAAAATATTCTTTATTCACTTAGACATAATAAATATGTACTTATGAATCGTCAATATTTTCCTACCACCCATTCAAGACTTTTTTAACTGACAAGAAGAATGGGCGCAAGAAACTTGCCAGCGTTTCTTAGTTAGGTAACGACATTTACAAAAAAAAACATATCGTTACTAATACAACAATTGCTTAGTATAAAAATACATCATATTAAACAGTGATTATGTTATGTGTTACATCATGACCATGCATTGCGGTCATTCAAATAATCGTCTACTTTATAGTATCCTTTGCTCATCAGCGACTCTTTAATGTAACATTTAAATTTATGCAATGGTAGTTCAATTATATGCTGTGTAACTTTATTAAAAAAGGCTATGCTTTTCCCCAGAAATGAGGCTCTGGATTTTTCTAGCCTAAACTTGGGAACGACAAGTTTATCTTTATTTCTTGTGTTAAAGCGATGAATATCGCTCTGCTTTACAAATGTATTATAATACTTTTTCACATAAATTATATTTTCATAGATGTAATGTCCTGCAACAGTTAAAATGTTTATTTCTTTAAATAGATCTCTTAAAGAATCTCTCGATCGGAGGTTGTAAATGGCGCGAATAGCCCTTTTTTGGAGCACGAATATACTTTGGATGTTAGCGGCTGAGCCCCACAACAAAAGGCCGTAGGACATAACACTATGAAAATAACTAAAATAGACTATTCTAGCCGTTTCAATATCGGTTAAGAGCCTTATTTTCTTAACTGCGAATGCAGCCGAACTGAGTCTACTCGCCAAGGCTTCGATATGAGGATCCCATTGTAGTCGCGAGTCTAATATAATACCTAGAAATTTTGTATTGTTAATGAATTCGACTGTATCGCCGTCTAGTCTAATATGAAAATCAACTTGTCTTACATTAGGTAACGAAAATTTTAAACACTTAGTTTTCTTTGAGTTTAATGATAAATTATTACTATTAAACCAATGTGACACTTTTGAAAGAGCACTATTTACTTCGTCAGAACAGTCATCACCTCTATCTACTTTAAAGACTAGAGATGTATCATCGGCAAATAGCACCGTCTCACATAAATTCTTCGCGTAGTAAGGAAGGTCATTTATGTATATTAAAAACAACAGTTAAAAAGTTAAATAATCATAAAGTGTATTAGGTGTAATAAAATAACAAATACTTAAATAAAATTATGAATGAATGCTATGTTAATCTTAATAACACCATCAACTTTACTTTGAGCAAAGGAAAGTGAGGTTTATATTTGTGTTAGTTAACAATGTTTAATAAATAAATATTTATAGAAGTAGCTGGAAGGTGTCACCATCAGATTGACTTTTGTTAAAGTAAAGTGAGGTAAGCCTTTCAGAAGTATGTAGGTAGGTACTTAGTTAAATTACATAAATATCAATCAATATGTTTAAATTAATATATTATTAATACTGTGTAGTTTACTTAAATAATTTTGCATATATATATTGAAAATAAAGGATCTGAAATAAGATTGATTTTTGTTGACTTGAATGTAGGTAGTCAAACAGTAGGTACCTATACTTATTAAGGAAATTTAACTCCATTCACTAATAAATTAACAGACTTATTATTACTAATTGTTGTTGCAAACTAGTTTCACAATATTTGTTCGAGATGATTTGGGTTTCTTTGTATAGATGTAGTGCATGGAAAGAGTAGCAGAATAGGTGAATGTCTGTGACAGGTAGCGGTCACCATCAGCTTCACTTCCACAGTATGTCAAGTGAAGAGAGGTATTATCAATGCCAAATCGTAATTGTTTGTGACGTTGTTCACTGGAAGTGAACTCTGTACCAGTAATGTTAAATTAGTGTACAGTAAGTGTGAAACCAGTTTGACATACAATTGTACTTGTCTCTTAACAGTTCAGTGAGAACAACAAAGTGTCTAAGTATTATTAATTAACAATAAAGTTACGAAACAAATACTTCCCCGGTTTTATTTGCCGCTTATTATCGATTTAATCGTCCTTCTTCAATAGGTAATTATCGTCTTGCTAAATCTTGATGTCCGTTACATTGACGTTTCGCCGTTACAATTTTGTCGTCGATGTTTTTCAAAATATATTAAGTAGATTTTTTGGAAAACACTTGTACTAGGTATTTATAATGTTAGAATCACTTTTACAATAAAACACTATACAAATACTATGAATTTAAATAATAAAATTAAATTTAAAAACAGCTGATACACTTTGACATCTGTATCAATGTAAGTATAGATATAATATCAGATAGGTAGGTACTTTCTCTGCGCGGTATTAATGTATATTACCTATACCACTATGATATAATTATTATGTGCCTATACACAAAAAACAAAGGTACCTACTAAAAAGTACACGTGCTTGGTTTAATGGTTTCTATTATATACATAACTAGCGGATCCTCGCGGTTTCACCCGCGTGGCACCCGTTCCCGTGGGAATATCGGTATAAAATATAGCCTATGTCACTCGGGAAGAATGTAGCTTTCTAACGGTGAAAGAATTTTCTAAATCGGTCCAGTAGTTTCGATGCAAACAAACAATAAAATCTTTCCTCTTAGTATAGATGAAGAATCCATACTAAAATTACAAATGTGAAATTGTGTTAGTTTGTTTGTTTGTTTGTTTGTTTGTCCATCTTTCACGCCAAAACGGAACAACTGATCGACGTGATTTTTGGTATGGGGATAGTTTGGGAGCTGATGAGTAACAGAGGCTACTTTTTATTACGGAAAATTATAAAATAAAAATGTTATTTTGTATGGATAATAGTTTTGACTGTCGTACGATACCAAACTGTCATTTATTCCATGGCCGCCTCCGCGTCTGCGCGCGGTCAAAATCGAATAGGTACTAATCTTTTCCATAAGATTAGAACAAAAAAAAATTTACTGTAACTAGCGCCAAAAATGCCCCAGACGCAAATGCGCGCAGACTTATCTGTCACGTAGGTAAGTCTATGTACTTCGTGATTTTTTATTTTCATCTGTCTAATAATGGTGATACGAAGTACTCTATCCTATCCTACTATGTTTGGATGTTTGTTACTCATTCACGCAAAAACGGTTAAAAGGATTTGGCTGAAACTTGGGACACAGATACTTTATAGCTTGGAGAGGATCAAGGGTTCTTTTTATCCCGGCCAATTATATCATTCCCGCGGGATAACGTCGTGTAGTCCACGCGGGCGAAGCCGCGGGCGGAAAGCTAGTAATTTATATGGCAAAGCAACGTTTGCCGGGTCAGCTAGTGATTATATATAGGGGTACAAGGTGTTAGGGGTAGGGGCACCGTTGCAAAAACTTTAAACATGGCTTCAGGCCATCAGGAAATGAAAAAATATTTCGACTCTCCATACAAAATGTCCCGATTAGTTGCTAAATTTTTATGAAAAGTCGAATTTTTTGAATGTCCGCCATCTTGTCGACAGTGCTGGGTGCCTACCATCAACTTTATGACAGCGATTCAAAAATAGCGCGATTCAGAATAGGTTCCTAAAATGAATCGCTTTCTTTCGTACTCTGACCTTCTAAAAACTGGATCGCAAATGAATTGCTAAATGTTAATGACCGAACGATTTGTGTCCTTTTTCTTCTACCTGTCTCTTTCACTCGATTCTGTCATGCCCGGAGAGTGAGAGGGACGGGTATAACCTGCAGGTGACATGTTAAATCGACCGGGTTATAAGTCAAATAAGAGTTTCTGACAGCTTAGCGGCTGTGAAATGTCATTGATCGATCACTGAATCGCTGTCATTGATATTAAGCTGTCGTGGTACGAATAAGCGAAGCAGATCAGTTTAGGTTCCTAAACAAAACCGTTATAAGAGTTGATGGTAAGCACCCTGCTCTCTGTAAATTAGTGTCATCATAATAGCCTGTACTAAAGCTACCCAGCTGCCAGCTGGCCCTATGACCCGCCTAGCTCAAATGAAAAGTGGATGTAATTTCCACTTTCATTTGAGTTAGCGAAAGGACAGCCATCGTAAGTAGTTCTAGTGATTTTAAGGAGTTGGCGATAAAAATAAAACACCCAGTTTTGATTTGGATTTTTATTACCTATTGTATATATAATTATATTATGTTTGTATTAATTATATACATCTTTTTTCTAATACTAAGGTTGACGGAGTGGTTGTGGTCATGGTCCGCTAAGTTGGTAGCGGCTTTTGTGGCGATGCTCCTCTATATCTCTCTGTTTGTGGCACTGCGTGTGCATTCTGTAAGGGCACACTTGGTTGTGGACTTGATATGGACTTGATCATCTTGTGGGTGATCAGCCGCGAAAACGTTGAGTCTTCCTTGTTTCTTCAATCGAATCGTTCCAAGGAGCTTGCATTATGGATGATAAGTCCAAACATTCTTAGAATTCGCACTTGCACAATCGTCGAAAGTCTTTGTTTGATCCGAAGCTCCTTTTTAGTGGAAACATTTGTGTGACGAGCAGTCCGTTGATCATCATACACCACATCTCAAATCAGTAATATGTGTCACTATTGTAGGTACTTAATTATTACACGGATTCACCAACACACCTTGCCTCAACAATATTTTCAACATATCATCGCACTGCTTTTACAAAAATATATTATTTTAGCTTTTTCATAAAAATCCGAGATTGACAAGTGACATTAATTTGACATTATTTTGAGATTACTGCTTTTTCTTATTTTTATTATTATTTCTGTTTCAGCCAGTACTTCACGTTTTAGGCGCTAGTTACAGTACATTTTTTTGTTCAAAAACTTATGGAAAAGATTAGTATTCGAATTAGTTCGAATTAGACCTATATAAAAATAAACACATGTAATCAAAAAGAGAAAAATACGTTTTTCTCTTTTTAACAACAGGTTTTTTGTATATTTATCTCTTTTCACCAAAACAATGTTAGTAAGAGACCAAATATATGTAAACCCCTATTGTCAAAAAGAGATAAACAATGTTTTGTTAACCTCCGAGGGTGTTAGGTTTTTTCGTTACGGAATTTTTTGATTCGGTCGCCGCGCTCAAAGCCCGCGATAAAAGCTATGCAATAGCTTAATAAAAAACAAAATGTTAAAAAGAACTAAATAAATAATGTTAAAATACCATCTATCTATAGTTTAAATGCGTTAATATGATGATAGCCACGCCAAAACTTTAGCGTTTGAAAACAATAATATATCTATTTTTATGAGGAGACTTTTCTTAAAGTTAGTTTTAGTTCTTGATTGTATTCTTTTTTTAACCATTTAGTACCTACATTTTTGTCATTAATATATTTAAATTGTTTTGAGTAATATCAGTAGCCCGATCACGAAAAACTCTCGTTATGGTAACCGTTATCGTGATCGTAAACGATCGTAACTTTGTATGAAAACCAGACCAGCGCCTCTTTCGGTCGTACAAGGAACTGCAATTTAATACATATTTGACAGGAGCACTTTGACAGCTTTTGAAGGACGGTTTAGTTTACTATTCGATTACCGTTCCCATTACTATTTTAAAAACCAATAGAAACCGCAGAATTAAACTGTTTGATTTTTTATAGTATTTCTATGTTTAAAACACATTACATAAAATAAGCGAAAAATTCCTACATTAGAAAAAAAGACAGCCTTGCAAGTAGCCCTGTATTCCACCTGAAAGCTACTTCCAAAGCAGGTTTCTTCTATAAAAAAATTTCTATATTTAAAAATTGCATTGTGAATGCATAACAATAATTTGAAAATCTTAACGTAAATAATTATTATGATTATAATCTGAATAAGGGATCGTATATTTAGTATTCACATTCACATTGACAGCTGGCTTACGTTAAGCGACACAACACAATTACAGCTAGCCGTATCTCGTAACACTCTATTGCAAATGTGTTCCGTCAGTTAGGACCACTGACGGAACATAGTGTTAACCGTAAATCCTGAGTTATCAGCTGCCGCCCTCGAACAACGACGCACAGCTGCTATGAAACGAAACGAACTCTATCTGCATACATTTGCAGTTAATCCTGTTACTAGACTAGTTTCTTAAACCCAAATATAATTTGAGAATTTCTTTAAATTTAAATAAAGTAACACTGGACAAGTTATTCTGTAGCACATCATTAATGTTCCTATTTATTATAAGACATGACCAAAACGACTTATATTTTTATAAAAGATGTAAATTATGTTTTGAAAATAAAAAACCCAGCAGGATCTATCACCATATAAATTTCCACTGAAAATATTAGCCTACACTAAACGAGTCAGAACAAGAGCCAGAATAGCTGTTCTAACTGACGGAACAAATGTGCAAATTATAGAACTCGCGTTATCAGTCGCCGCAGACAAATAGCGACGCACAGCAGCTATGAAACGAACTCAGCCTGCATACTATTGCAGAGTTAACCCTATTTCTAATAATACATATAGTATGTTATATATGTCAAAAATGTTCTATGTTAATAAAATTACTCTAAACGAAAAAAATCTGTTGGTA
Source organism: Crambus lathoniellus (assembly GCA_949710035.1). Classification (NCBI taxonomy): domain Eukaryota; kingdom Metazoa; phylum Arthropoda; class Insecta; order Lepidoptera; family Crambidae; genus Crambus; species Crambus lathoniellus. The sequence continues at coordinate 12,932,585 of OX453302.1, read as the reverse complement.
GCATCGTAAGATGAATAACATTATTCTTAACCTGTCTTAATTATAATTCATTATCACAAGCTACTAGTGATATTTACAAAATATGTAAGGAATTATTATAGTGTAGTTTTAAAAAGAGAGCGCCATTCCACAGCAAGGGATGGCTAACGCTAAACGGCTCATAACAATTAGCGCTAGTGTATCGCGTATCCTAGCTGACGGAACACATACGCAATCTAGTGCTTACCGTAAATCCCGCGTTATCAGTCGCCGCAAACGAACAGAGACGCACAGCAGCTATCAAATGAACTTGGTCTGCATACTATTAATTATATATTCTGTGCTATTACAGTCAACCCTGTTATTAATATACTACTTTCTAGAGTCCAAGTATTTAATGAAAAAATCTGTTGGTAGCAGCGTAAGATGAATAACATTATTCTTAACCTGTCTTTATTATAATTTATTATCACAAACTACTTGTGATATCTACAAAATATAAAAGGAATTATTATAGTGTAGTTTTACAGAGATTGCCATTCCACAGCAAGGGATGGCTAACGCTAAACGGCTCCAAACAATTAGCGCTAGTGTATCGCGTATCCTACCTAACTGGGGGAACACATACGCAATAAAGTGCTAACCGTAAATCCCGCGTTATCAGTCGCCGCAAACGAACAGCGACGCACAGCAGCTATGAAACGAACTCAGTCTGCATACTTGCAGTCAACCCTGTAATACACTACTTTCTAGAGTCCAAGTATTTAATAAAAAAAAATCTGTTGGTAGCAACGTAAGATGAATAACATAATTCTTTATCCTGTCTTTATTATAAGCTATTTTCGAATACTACTTGTGATAATTGCAAAATATGTAAGCAATGATTTTATTGTAGTTTTAAAAAGAGAGCGCCATTCCCAAGCCAAGGGATGGCTAGCGCTAAACGGCTCCAAACAATTAGCGCTAGTGTATCGCGTATCCTACCTAACTGACGGAACACATACGCAATAGAGTGCTAACCGTAAATCCCGCGTTATCAGTCGCCGCAAACGAACAGCGACGCACAGCAGCTATGAAACGAACTCAATCTGCATACATTTGCAGTTGACCCTGCTATTACTACACTAGTTTGTATACTAAATATACTGGTACAGGAAGACGCTTTTGTGTAAATTATAATAGGTAGGTATTAAACTAGTAGGTATTAAGATCATACCAAAATAAATACTTTTGAAGCACTTTATAAACTACTAGCGGATCCTCGCTTTCACCCGCGTGGTACCCGTTCCCGTGGGAATATCGGGATAAAATACAGCCTATGTCACTCGGAAAGAATATAGCTTTCTAATGGTCAAAGAATTTTTTAAATCGGTTCAGTAGTTTCGGAGCCTATTCGATGCAAACAAACAATCAAATCTTTCCTCTTTATAATATTAGTATTGACAATTACCGCTAAACTCAAACTAAGCGCCGATCAATCAGCTATTTCATCTTGAAAAAGGACATACAAAAACATTATTGGTAATAATATTTAAAAAAGGAAAATATTGAAAATATAATATAAAAATATAAAAAGTCGACCCGTCTCACAGCTAGCTCCAAAGGGACTGAAACCCATGACCTTTCACTCTCCGGGCGAATGCTCTCACCACTAAGCTACGGAGTCGTTAAAAAAGTAAAAATAATTTAAAAAGCATGTTGTTACATGTTCAATCTACAAACATTCACTCGTTATTTCCAAACCTTATCAAAAAACGTACCATATTTTAAAATTCAGTCTATCGAAGCTTCCCCTCTCGATTAACGTAAACAACGTGAATATTGATATTCGATAGTCGATTTTTACCATATTTAAACCTGTTGCAAGCTTAGCCCGCTTTTCACGTGGCTACCAATTTGTACGCAGCTTTGTCTGCAGCACAATCGTGTTTTTGTGCGAACAAAAGGCAACAGAGGGTTCAAAGGGTCGATCGAACCCTTTGATTATACGTATTTGTATAAGTTCTGAAACGCTTAGAAAAATGAGGGATTCGATGAAAAGGCGAAATTTCTAATCACTAAACTTTTTTTTTTCCAATGGCGTCGCATCGTCAACGATTGAACTCGTTATAATCTTGATTTTTTTTATTTCTTTTAATTTTATTACCGAATAAACATCTCATTATTGAGCTTGTTTATACAATCGCTATTGACGCTTTCCTATTTGTATAAATTTCAGTAAAATGATGTTTTATCCTGTTTGTGTATTGGCCTGTCGCAGTGAATGAATGCCTGTCAACAATCAGCTAAAAATAATCTTCATGGCTTATACAATGGTTCCCAACCTGTTTTTTTTATCTAAAACGAATGGTCATCGCAAATAATAATAAATTTTCAATTCTATTTCGCAATTTATTCTGAGAAATTAGAGAGCAAATATTGTAATGTCGTTTTGAGGTGCTATTTAGATCCAACAACTAAAAATCTTTTTAGCTACCATTGATGTAACACGTGTTCTCGTTAATACTTAGAGGAATTCTACAACGCAGAAATTCTAGTGCTTTTGTTCAGAACCCTAAAAGCTTTCGTACGAATTACCTACGTACACTTGTCTTATGCGTGGAAAGTAAATCTCGAACTACCCTCTATTTGGGGCCGACTGTCGATCAGATTCCGATATGTTCCATTTGGGAGTATTTGAGTCCTTTAGTTGAAGAATATTGTCCGCGGACTTTTGTTCCATTTACCTATTTAATACTAATATACCTACTCTTTGACCACTTAAACGAGTAAAAATAAGTATAAGGAGTTTTCTAAATTTATTATTCTAATGCACTTGACGCCAGTAAGCAATTTAGTACATAAATTCCACAAAACCTGTATGTAGGTTTTGTTTTGTTTCTACTTGCTATTCAGAAAGACAAAATTGATAAGCATTAGGTAAACTATTATTATAACTTTGGTACCGCTATTATTTAAAACTCATCCCCTACTTCACCACTTTCAAGATTTTTGTAAAAAGCCGCCAATGCCTTTTTATTCTAAGACTAGCTTCCACCCGCGACTTCGTCCGCGTGGACATTCGAGAAAATACTTAGGGGACCAATAACCAGGATAAAAAGTATTATATGTTTTAATTTCATAAAAATCCGATCAGCCGTTTTTACGTGATTAGGCGGGTCCTCCCTCACCAAGCGAGCAGCCCCGCGCGAGGCAGAACGTTTGCCACTTGCGGAGGGCCTCGCACGAGGCTGCTCACTTGGTGAGGGAGGACCCACCTAATCACGTAAAAACGGCTGATCGGATTTTTATGAAAATAAAACATAGAATACTTTTTATCCTGGTTATTGGTCCCCTAAGTATTTTCTCGAATGTCCACGCGGACGAAGTCGCGGGCGGAAGCTAGTAAATAATAAGTGTCTGTTTCACAATCAAAAAGTTAGTTCTGAGTAGCTTAGGTACCAAGAACTTTTAGGGTACTTAAGATGATTTAGGTTTCTATACCTACCCTATTTACCCCCTGGGTTTGATTTTCGGAAAACTACGAAATGGGTTGCCTATTTGTTTTAAGAAGTAAGCCTACAAAGTTTCAAATTGAAATGTCTATATTACCCCCTGATTTTTCATTCAAAATTTCACCCCTATTTCAACCATTTAGGGGTTGAATCATGTTCAGCGTGTTAAACATCAAAATAAATGCCATTTTTGCAATCGTCATCCCATAAAACCTCAATAACGACATCCATATCTAGTTTTAGGTTTATTTATCCCACTTAACCTCTAAGGGGTTGATTTTCGAAAAAATACGAAATATGTGTTTGCTTATTTGTTTTACTTTCCGACCATAAGCATAAATAATAAATTAAAGGAAGGACTTTCCAGATACAATATTTCATTCCCCTTTTCACCCCTTCGGGGTGGAATTGTCAAAAACGCTGACACAGTTAAATATTAATTTTCAAATGCCAGCCTAAATACAAAATTTGAAGATCCTAACTTCAAAACTGACGGACTTTCATACAAACATTAATCCCCTATTTCACCCCCTTAGGGGTAGAATTTCCAAAAATCCTTTCTTAGTGGATGCCTACACTGTATAACGTATCTATGTGCAAAATTTAAAGTCTCTAGGTTCAGCGGTTTGGGCTGTGTGTTGATATCTCAGTCAGTCAGTCAGGACTTTGAATTTTATATATATAGATAGATGATACAAAATACCCCTAGCACGAAAAACTATCGTTGTCGTAATCGTTATCAAGACATAATCGTATTATTTAGTATGAAAACCAGAGAAAACCTCTTTCAGTCGTATACGGAACAAAAATTCAATAGAAAAAAAACCACAGAACTTTGACAGCAGCACTTTACACTTTGCAGTTTTGGGAAAATGGTATAGTTTACCTTCTATTACGATTACCATAACGATAGTTTTTGTGCTACGACTACTGTTGATAACAGCTGTTAATTTCAGTATCATCACATAAAGTATCTGAATTATAAAGGCTATACTTAACTAATTTGTTGGCACTGTTCTGGTAAGTTCTTCGAGGAAAAAGAGTAGGATTTATACTACAAAAAATAAATAAGTTAGTATCACAATTTCTAACTAGAATCTCTATTCGCCACTCATTGTCAGTAAAACAATTGCACGAGGAAGCGAATTTTACCAAACTCTCCGGAATCTTATTGAAGCCAACGAGTCGCTTTCGACAAAGTTAGCGTTTTGAAATCGAGTTAAGATCCATTAACTATTCGTGGTTTAATTTTCTCCGAGATGAGGTTTTAATTCCACTTCTCCTCAAGTTGCTTTCTCGGAATTTTGCACAACTGTTTTTCTGTATAAAGGACGAAAAGTGGTTAACAGAAAAAAAGACTTAAACAAACGCGTCGTTCAATTTGGATTTTTCAAATTAGATCTAAATTGGCAATTTATTTCAAAGATGAAGTTTATTATGAATAAAGGTGACTTCTTTGGAACGTTAACTTTTTTCTATTAGGTTTTGTTGACTTGTATTGTAGTAGCCAGTCTCCGACTTAATATTATTTACCGAGCATTGTTACTTTTGACAAATACGATTTCATTTTCAGGTTGTTACGTGACTTGAATACAAGTAGTTTATATTAGCAGGTATATTGTTATTTTCTTTGATTTTTTATAAATAAACTAATAAGAAAAAGTATTCTTTGTCGAACGGAAATATCAAACATCAAAATGACTTAGTTTAGTTTTTTAACACCCGTTTGCACTAAACTTAAAAATCGCCTAAGTCTTTTCCTAGCTAACTTAAGACATTCTTAACAAAAAATTGCTTTGCACTAACCTTAGGACATTCTTAAATGCACTTTTGGCTATTCTTAACTTACGGGCCCAATATCGAGCACCTAAGGCTTAAGAAATACCTATATCAGTGATTATTGTCTGTGGCATTATGAGCAAAGAGTAGTGCGACAAGTTTTTCTGTTCCGGTGATTATCTTTGAAACTAAAACAGTTTTCATACGACAGTCCATTTTGACAGCTAATTTCGTATTGCAAGTGACTCCTGTGTCACGGCTGTCACCGGAACAGAAAAGCTTGTGGCTTTTGTATTCTTGTTTGCTAGATAGAGACACAACACATGTGACATACGTCATTCATCATTTATTTTAAAAAAATATTACAGATCGACAATCTTTTCTGTTCCCATGACAGCGGCGCTTATGTTTAGCAGCAAAACATGAAAGTATTAGCAAAATGACATTAAAAACAAAACTCGTTAGTTCTAGTTTTGGCCACCGGAACAGAAAAGGTTGCGCACTGTATTTATGTTTTTCCTGACAGTTGAGCTCAGTTGACTTTTTCTTTTCTCGGTGAATTAATCCTACCAAATAAAATAGACAACGCCTTAGCTTTTGTCTCCTTTTAACTTACGAAGGAATCAATGAGAAGTTTCAACCAAAAAAATATCCAGTGACCTACTTTACCTCGCCAGGTTTAAAATCCATAAACAATTAATATTTGAATTCATTCATTCATTCTTTTAGCAAGGTGATGACTAATTTACGACGTAGTCTGTCAGTGCAAACAAAAATTTTAGCTCGGCTGTTTTAGGCTGTTTCTAAGCTAAGATGTATCTTATCTATGACACGCTCAACCCGAGTTTAGTGCAAACGGGCATAAATCTTCAGATGTAAGAACTTTTCGTTACTTTTCAAATGAATATCACATAACATCGGAAACACTGATTTGATTCTAAAAAGTCTAATTCAACTTAAGCATTATTTTGTGACATTTACCTAAATGAGAACTTACTATGGTGACATAACAAATAAACACCTAGACACAGAAAAAGTCCACATGTCATGTAAAGCACATGTTTGTTCCGTGAGGGGCTCGAACCAGCCTGCCTAGCATGACCATCATTATATCACTGGGGTAAGCAAGACAGCATGACGTGCTATATCATATCGCGTGGCTTTATACTAGGTCGGCAGGGACCGTATTCTGAAACGCAAATCCGAATCTTTGGTCACTCTGTTCACTCGATTCTGTCATGACTCGAGAGTGAGAGAGACGGGTATACCGAAGTTTCAGATTTTGCGTTTCAGTGGCTTATTAAGCTTAAGCGGGCTTTACACTGTCACTCTATCGCGCGTGAAACAGCGTGTGTTATATAAAGCGTGTGTATACCTAAAGATGTTAGAAGTCGAAGGGGAACAACACACACAGTGCGTCATCATTAGTGCGCGCAATGGCTTGCTAGGTACGAGGTAGCCTTTACACGTAAAATTCTATCACGCTCACCAAGCGCGCGCGCGCGCGTTGCAGTAAGCTAAATACATAGCCAGTTGGCGAGCGAGTTATGAGCTGAGCGATGTGACGTTTCTCCTCTTTTCATACTGCGAGAAAGAGTGAGAGAGGCGAGCTTGCAGTTTAAAGCGAAGTATGAAAAGATATGAAACGTCACATCGCTCATTCGTTATTTCAGGAGAACGCACTATAGAGTGACTGATGTGTAATGGGGGCTATTATCAGTATCAGGCCAGTCAAAATATACCGCTATACGTACCTATGCAAAAGAATAGGGCATAAATATTCGCGTCCGAAATACCTCAGTGTCTCAAGACGGAATTCTTCGACCAGAACTCTGTGTTGCAGTATTGATCTATGGAAATGTGCGTTGTGGTCATGTGGGAAATGATGCAACTTGGTAAAGGAAGACTGATGTTGTGTCTTCCTTCCGGGCTAGGTGTTGTTAGCCCGGGGACAACTGTCCGATGGTTGTATGTCGGAAGTTCTATATGTATGAACTATGCTGAATAACTTTGCGGGCGCGATGTAGGTTCTCCACATAAGTCCGTCATTTGACTGCTAGCGCCATCTATCGCTACGAGGTTGAAGCTCCGTGCTATGTGTCCATGTGCGCGTCGTCTAGATGTCGCCACATCACTCCCCTCCTAGACCGGAGGTCGATCCAATGATAGCTCAGCAGTCAGTGCGTGAGAGCTTGCAAGAGCCAGAGGGTGCTGCAGGATGCCCCAGTCTACGGTGAGTCGAGACTTCGTCTGCGGTGAGTCGAGACGGTGCGGGGTGGCTGCTGGTCGCTGCTCCTGTCCACGGTGAGTCGGGACGTCCACGGTGAGTCGGGATTGAGTGTGCGTTGTGACGGTGGGTCCGAGCTGCTGGCGCGCAGAGCTGCCACGCTGGAGTAAGGGCCCAGTGGTGCTCCAGAGACGTGGGCTGCGAGGATGCCAGGTCGGGATGATGCCGTCGGGTGCTGCCGAAGGTCCAGGTTGCGTCGGACGATGCTGCGATGGAACCTTGAGGCGGGTTGTGCTGGCTTGCTGTGCGACTGCTGAAGGTTGCTGGATGAGGGTCGGGAGGAGTGATGGCTGCGCTGGTGGAGACGATACTGGCGCTGATGAAGACGGTTGCTGGCGCTGGTAGAGACGGTGCTGGCGCTGGTGGAGACGGTGCTGGCGCTGGTGAAGACGTGCTGGCGCTGGTGGAGAAGGTGCTTGATGTGCTCCGTAGGGGTCACCAATGTGGGGATGGGCGCAACTGAGAAAGGAAGACTGATGTTGTGTCTTCCTTCCGGGCTAGGTGTTGTTAGCCCGGGGACAACTGTCCGATGGTTGTATGTCGGAAGTTCTATATGTATGAACTATGCTGAATAACTTTGCGGGCGCGATATAGGTTCTCCACATAAGTCCGTCATTTGACTGCTAGCGCCATCTATCGCTACGAGGTTGAAGCTCCGTGCTATGTGTCCATGTGCGCGTCGTCTAGATGTCGCCACAGTCAATTACTATTAGGTCTCATAAGAAGGCTCAAGGTCACCCAGCGAGCAATGGAGAGAGCAATGCTTGGTATTTTATTATTTACCGTAAGCGTTCGGATGATAGTTCCGATACACACTACATACAACTATATTCAAAGATTTTTTCTTCTTATATTTCTTTTTAAATGAACACAATTGACCTTTTTCATGACGGAAATGCGAACTATGCCAACTGATTTTAAGGCTCCACAAGAGAATTCGCTAAGCTCGAGAAAATGTACCAAGCACCTGAGGAAATCAAAAGTCAAACTAAAGAATGCAGATTGTAGGTACTGTTTGTTTCATACTAAATAAGTTATTTATTTATTTTGCTGCGCGATAGAACAGAAATGATGAGATCCGCAGGAGAACTAGAACAACCGACATCGCTCGAATTGTTGCTCCGTTGAAGTGGCAGTGGGCGAAACACATGGCGCGGAAAACTGATGGCCGTTGGGGCGGAAAGGTTCTCGAGTGGCGACTGCGCATTGGATGACGTTCCGTGGGCAGATCCCTTACAAGGTGGACCGACGATCTGGTTAAAGTTGTGGAAAGCCGTTGGATGTAGGCAGCGCAGGACCGATCGTTGTGGAGATCCTTGGGGGAGGCATATGCCCAGCAGTTGACATCATTCGACTGACTTGCTGATGAGGTATGCAGAGTATCAAATTGGCTTATCACAGATCAAGCTTTTGTACAGGCGCAGTGATATGTAAAGAGAATTATACTCGAATTCCATTTAATTTAGTTTAAAACTGCTAAACAGATTTATTAAATTAATGTAACAAGTCCTACACTTTAGCCAGATACGGAACTAATAAACATGAATAGGTGTCCCTTGTGAGGTTCGACATATATAGGTCTACTAAGGCATAACCACTGTACCACTGAGTCATCCAGTCTAAATACTTATCCCGATCTACGGATTCAAAGTTATTGGCTTTTCATAGCAAATAGCGGATCTCCAATTCCACTAGTTTGAAACTGCTAATCGGCTATACGTTGATTGAATGATTGCAATCAAATCCTATTGTTACCGTGCATGAATCAGAACGTGCAACTAGGATGTCTGATATTGTTTGATCACATTTGCATTTTGGTAGTGTTGCGTTCAGATTTGCTTTAAAAGTATGTAAGTTAATGATTATACGCTCCTTGCGACTCCGTACTTACCTATAGCCTTCTAAAGTTAGCTATACTTACATACTTCTGATATGATGTAGTTTATGATACTAGCCTATTAATTATATTTTTAAATTGTTAATTTTTAGTTTTTAACATTTAGATTCATTTTTAATTTTTATTATTTTAAATTAGAAATCTTTTTTATGTTTATTTAATTTCAGTTTTTGCAGTCTTTCTTTCATTAATTTTTTTTTATTACATTATATATAGAAATCGTCTTTTTATAAAACAATGATGTGTTTACCTTTAATTTAAATGCATATACGATATAATTAATAAGTCTGATGTATTTTGTAATTGTTATTTATGTATTTAGTTGGTAAGCCTTGTTCAATAAAATAAAAAAAATAAAAAATAAAAAAAAATAGCCTATAAGTTCCACTCGGAGGCATTTTAGCGCGTTTTGGTATGTGCGGAAAGAGATGTGGAGCTGCCATTGGACTACTGAGCCACCAAAGACAATATCGCTCCACACGGTGTTGATGACAGTGCAACAATCATCTGTCAAGATGTCGTGGCCAGTGATGATGATGATGGTATGTGATTGCAACTTCCACGTTGTATTATTTCTCGATTCTTCGTGAATCAAAATTTGTTCCTCAGGATGCATTTGCAGTCGTAATATCTTTAATTTGCATAGGTGTGCATAGAGGTTTATTACATGACTTCAGCTTAATTATCCTTTCAAAGTTAATGTATGAATCACAGCAGTGAGGCATTCAAATTAAGTAGGTTATAGAGTCAGGACGTTTTACTAATATACAGGTAGTAAAAAAAACAGTACAGAGATTTTAGGGGATGATAGTGTCCATCAATACGAACAATTTACATGGGGCCAACAACGGAACCGATGTTGTACTTTTGTATGGAGCAGCTGATTTTTTTTTTCGCGATTCCGTTGTTAGCCACATAGTGAAAATTGTTCGTATTGATGGACACTATCATCCTGTAAAATCTTTGTACTGTTTTTTTTACTACCTGTATTCAGTTTAAGAATAAAGACTTCCTTTTAGGTAGGTGACTGTGCTCAGGGACATTGGCTAATTTTTTTGGATGAATGGTGATTAAAAAAGACGTTGGAACTTATATTTAAGGCAAGTGGCTGAGAGATTTTGATAGCGTGATTTATGATTCCATATAATTATTCAGTTCTGTCTCGACGTTTGCAAGACGACATACTTGCGCGTCGATGTTTTGATTAAGCAGGGATGTTACGTCTAATTGTATTATAAAGCCTCATAAACAATATCACCAAACTTTTTGTTATTCCATCTTACTTATTACTCCTTTTCCCTTCACGGTTTACAAATCCGGAATAGTCTCCCGACTCCATTACAAAATCTCCGTTTAAATTTGGTCTAACAAAACCAATTTACGGGGATTCTCTTGGAAAATGCCTCGAATTTTATAAATGTAACTGTGAAAATTGTTTTATTACTTTTGAGTTTTGTTAAGCCAAAAAATGGCAATTATCACGTGTTCATGTTACATACCCATGTATGCTATTCTAAAATACCTGTGTTAAAGTGGCCAGGCAGTGAATATACGAGGCTAAAATCTATTTTGCACCGAAAATAACGACGATAGTGGCAGTAAATATACACTTTTCTATCAAATATATCTATATTTCAGACTCCCTAAATTTGTATCCAGTCTAGACCTATGAAAGATTCATCATCCTTGTCGTCCCCAGGACTATTACATCATGATTGGGTCACGTGCAGTGGGGTGCCATGCGCACCGCATTACAGATTCACTGGACCCGCTGGCGCAGCAGAATTAAGTAACTTGCACATTTCTAGGACACAGAACTATTACTGGTCATAAAATATTCGCGCTATGATACGAAATTACTGCCCTTTTCTTATTATTTTGTATAAAAAAGCGATCTTTTAAGATCTGTATCGATATCATAATAAAAGTGAATAATAATATTAATAAGTACATATTTATGTTTGAGAGTGCCCACATTTGTATCCATTCCAAAGCTATGAAAGATTCATCCGTCCCCTGGGTCATTATTTACCACATCGTGATTGGGTCACGCGCAGCGGGGTGCCATGCGCGCCGCATTACAGATTCACTGGACCCGCTGATTCTGCAGACTTGAGGAACTTGCACTTTTCTAGGAGACATACCTGTTACTGGTTTTAGAATATTTGCGCTATCATACTAAATAACTGCTATTTCCTAATTACTTTGTAAAAAATGTTTTTTTTCAATATATGTATTGTTATAATACTAAAAGTGAATAATAATATTAATAAGTACATATTTATGTTTGAGAGTGCCCAAATTTGTATCAAAGTCCCAAGATATGAAAGGTTCATCCGTCCCCAGGGTCATTGCCACATCGTGATTGGGTCACGCGTAGTGGGGTGTCATGCTCGCCGCATTACAGTTTCACTATTTACTGGACCCGCTGACTCAGCAGACTTGAGAAACTTGCACATTCCTAGAAAAGAAATACGTATCTTATAATACATATTTAGTACGAGAGATAATAGTGCTCTGTTTGCGTAGTGCTCTGCCACTTAAATGATATGGGGATTCTTTATAATTATTTTAATTTTAATGATTTCCTTCATACAAAACCCTTAATTAGGTACGTATTTTGTCTCAAATATGTGAGAGTTCCCAAATTTCTATAAAGTGATCCATGAAAGATTCATACGCCCCCAGGTCATTACTACATCGTGATTGAGTCACGTGCCATGCGCGCCGCATTACAGATTCACTGGACCCGCTGACTCAGCAGACTATAGGAACTTGTACATTTCTTGGAGACAGGCACGTATTCAGAATATTATTATTGATTTCTGAAACTGACGTCAAAACTTCTGGCGAATAAGCTAGGTAAGACTTACTTACTCATAAAGTTTTCCTTTTTGATAAGTTTTTAGCTTAGGTAGGTGTTTTAACCCTAGAGTAGTCGCGCATTTCCATGAAACGGGAGTGGTCGCATGGGGAGCATTTTGCCGCCAATACTCAATCATTTTTTTTGCTAAATTGTAGTTAAATGAATTTACAATAATTTTAAAAGGACAGAATAAAACATAAACTTTCAGAAAGTAACATTTATTAAAGTTTTTTACTTAGTATTTATGAAAAAAAATGCTTTGGAATATCTTTAATATTTTTTTTAAATTTTAACAATATCTTTGCTTTAACCTACTTAAATAAAAAAATGAAAAGAAAAGACTTTATAACAAAATGAAACGTTTTCAGTATCTACTATATGTACATACCTCAGCAAAACAGTCCTGACACATGAACATGCAATGTTCGTTGCACAGTAACTTTGCGCATCTATTGCACCCTTTTTTGGTCCTTCTATTTTTTTGGGTGGACATACTACACATATACCTTCTCTACCGGAGGGTATATTTTGTTGTTCCGTTGTAAATTTTGTGCACCTCAAAAGTGTATGTCTCCAAAATCCGTCTCTTCTTCCAACCACAAAACTATTTGTGCGTCTTGCGTGTTCATTTTGCTTACCTAAAAAAAATGTTTAATAAACAAAAAGAAAATAAAGAAAAATCGCCCAAAATGAATAAAAACAATAAATTACTACGATATTTACATCAAAACAACATTTTAAACAACGAAAACTATTAATATTTCAACTACACTATAAAGCAGTCACACGAATTTTACTTACGTGAGTAGTCGCGCAGTGAGCAATTTGCCGCCAAACGCGACACAATGAAAATAACCGCTTGCAAGAGCAAGCGGTTAGTCACCCGAGCATTGAATTTCTTCTAATTTCTAAAACAAGGAGCCAAGGTACGGGGCGGCAGCTACCTGGACGCTTGTCCTTGACAAATGCATCGTGTATAAAATATTACGATTTTTTCGTCGCGGGCGGCAAAATGCTCATAACGCGAGCACTCTAGGGTTAAAGAAACGTTATAATTTTCAACGCGGTTGAAACCACAAATTAAATTTTATAGGTTTCATTCCAAATGTTTGTGTTTTTCCCTCCCCTGCGTGTTATTACACTGATTATATACACAATCTGCTTAAACTACTTATCTCGGTATCAAACCTATATATTGTTGACTTATACTTTATTTTAAACATTTTATAAGGTTATGCTGTTTATGAGAAAACTAATAGGTGATAATGTTTGAATTATCACGTTAATATTTATGAGGATCCGAATTTGAAGTTATTTCTTTGTTAGATTACATTTCAAAGCGAAATTTCATTGCAAGAGTGAGACATAAATTCACGCTTCGTATCGACTGCAAGTCTGTGACAGGCGACACATACTCGTATCAAAAGATCAGTAGCATCGAAGAGTTCAAACTTGTTTACGTGTACGTTTCAATGAGAAGTTTTCCAGTAGGTTCTATAATGCTCAATAGATGTCGCTGCGACCACTTTTCTTTTTTTTCTTAATTTTCATGTATAGTGCCACAAGCTTTTCTGTTCCGGTGACAGTCGTGACAGAGGAGCCACTTGCAATACGAAATTACCTGTCAAAACGGACTGTCGTATGAAAACTGTTTTAGTTCCAAAGAGAATCACCGGAACAGAAAAGATTGGCACACTATATGGTATGTTTTTTTGCGTTCCCCAGTTTACGGGAAAGTTGAATGTATTGTTTCACGAATTTTGTTGCGTATATATATTAATGAGTTATCGTTTTTTTCTTATTTTACCTGATTTTGATTATATTTTAATTTAAATAACTGTTAACGTCAGAAAGAAAAGAAAATGTGGAGTGTTGAAATTAATAGCTCAAATTAATTATGAAGTTAGTACCTATGTACTGAATTTTCATTCTCTAGATGCAAAAACAAACTTGAACAAACTTTTCAACTTGACAGTTATTGAACATTTTTATAGGTACAACAAAAATAGCGAAGTATGGATAAAAACCTACGGTTGAACTTTAAGTCATATCCTAAAAGTAGTAATTTAGAAATAAAACCTTATATAACAAGATTATTTACATATTTATGTACATTTTAAAATTTTATTTTGTTTTGCGTAGGCTGACAAACGTCCAAGGTATTGTTATTTAAAAAAAAAGAGAAAAGTTTCGCTAGCGCCATCTCTTGCACCTATTTCAAATAAGCTTACGATACCTTTTGGAAAATTCCTCATTTGCATGTCAATACGAATGTGCATTCAAACGGTTAGAATCTTGAGTTCTCTATTAAATCTCAAATGATTTTTCCCAGAATTGAATCATATAATATGTTTATCTACACGGGAATTATCTAGAGAACGGTCGAATTAATAAAGTGTTTCTTTTAAATCGGAAAATTAAGGCGGTAGTAAAGTTACAAACATTTTAAGAACGTTATACCATGATTGCCATATTTGTAAAACCAGAAACTATACGAGACGTCAGACGTCAAAGGTTCCTTTTCATATTTTGTACATATTAGCCAACAAATTAATCTATTTAAGCCTCAAACCTCAAAACATGTGGGCATTTTTTTTATTATATTAAAAAATGATATCGAACCAATGAGTATTCTATTCAGTTCTGTTTTAGTTTTAGCACAGAATTTAAAATAGTACCAAGGGTTTCAGTCCTCACGTGGACAGCGTCGTAGCAACTTAGCCGTAGAGATTGCGAGATTTTGCCAGAATAGTTTACAGTCTTAAAAATAATTAATTACGTGATTCATTTGTTAAGAAAATTATCATGTTTCATTATCTTTATATTCTCTATTGCTATAAGTTTAATATTCACAATTAATATGAACGTCTGCACTTAAACGTAATATTGAATTCAAGTAAAAAACTTAGCAAGTTATCCACAAAAATAAACTTTACAGCACTGCTTATAAAATTGGAATTTGTTTCTAAAAACTAAAGATAGTTTATTTTGTAACAATAGAAGCAGGTTTACTGTGTAAGTAAGATAGTCCCATACGATTTATGCGCAAGCCTTGAACACAAGCAGGAATACATTTGCAATAATTCTTATTTAAGGACAATTTATACAACAGGAAAGTCGTTCTTCATCGCATTAAGTCCCTGAAAAGTATTATGAATAGACGAATAATGTTAATAAAATGTTTATTGGAATATTAAGTAAATAATGGAGAAACAAATTGGTTCTTGGTATAAAATTACACTAGCGAGCAGAGACAAAAAAGCCAAAAATACTTTTTCCTAAGGATTACATGTTTCCTTTTTACAACTTTTTTCCTCTTCTTCTTATTTGTCTTATATAAATGACTGATCGCTTTCTTAGTAACTAAAAAAGTAAGAATAAACCTTAATTAAAGATGTACAATGAATCATTACCAACCTAGTGAATATGCAACGCAAGTTTAAGCGACTCCGTAGCTCAGTGGTTAGAGCAGTCGCCCGGATAGCGAAAGGTCGTGGGTTCGAGTCCCATCGGAGCTGGTTGTGAGAAGGGTCGATTTTTTCTAAATACTTTATTTTCCATTTTTCTATGATAAAAATTGCATTGTGAATGCATAAAAGTAAAAATTTAAATAACAACGCAAGTTTATTAATATCATTAATAATAACATCATTTTTGCATGAACAAAACTTAATGAAAACTTATCAACAACTCATCTTCATTCATTATTTTAATTTTAATTGAAATTAAATTTGCTGCTTGATGTATTTTATCAAAGCAGTTTATGAAAAGATGCAGAAGAATTATAAAAGACATAAAAGTTGCTTTATTTATCACGCTATTGAAAAAGAGTGACTATGAAAAAATGCTATAATGAAACTGTTGAAGGATAAATGCCGCTTTCCGCCAACATATTTAGCTGAAGCTGAAAATTTATAAAAACATCGAATTCATAATTAAGTAGGTACGACATTTGTTTTTTTAAACTTTGATTGTTTGAGTTTGAAAGTAATGTAGGTAGGCCTATTTTTTGTTTTCAAGTGGATGCTTGCGGTTTCGACGGTTCACACATAATTTATTCCTACATCAACTCTTCAAATTTTTTACGCTAAGTATTACCTAAACACATAATAGTAAATTATTATGTCTTCACCTTAGAGGATTCTAAATGCTAACCTGCTAAAACGAAGCGGTCTATTATGTGAGCAAAGCGTCATCATTTAGTGAAATATAAATTAGGACCCATGCTACATTGTACAAAGTATAGGAGCATAATAGTGGCAAAAGGCAGGTCTCAGAGACCTATACATTTATTTATTTAAAAGCTCTTGCAAAAGGTGTTAAAAGTGTCACTTAACTGAAATCACTTAAGGGTGGCTTAATCACTGAGTATTTTTCAAAGGACTACCTGACTAAAAATGCTTAGTACCTAGTACTCAAATAAGGAGTAAAAAATGGCGGTAAAACACCAAGTCTCAGAGATCTATAATCGAAAACCATATAATATAATAACTCAATGTCTCTAACCAAGAAAAAGTATTAACTGCAAACTATCACATGGTATTGGTATTGGTATTGACATTTTTCCGCATTTAGACTCATATTTGGTCCGTTATGCGTGAACATGGCTAGTCGAGCCATCCTAGCTCCTTCCAGAAGCGCAGAAGCCTCCTGGGGCGTTCACAGGCTTCTAGGAGCGACCTCACCTCTGTGAGGATTTCTGTTCGTTGTGCGGCCAAACCTACGCACTCCAGGATCACGTGGGCGGCTGTTTCCTCAGCGTTCAGGCAACCTCTACATAGAGGACTGTCTGTCGCATTCATAATAAATAGTTGTCGGTTTAAGGTAAGGTGACCTGTAAGTGTACCAACAACTATCCGGAGGTCTGGACGATTGAGGCTGAGCAGCCTGCAGGTCAAACGCGGCGAGACTGCAGTCATCGCCATCTTAGACTGTCTACAGCTTGTTAGAGCTACCCAACGAGTATTATGTGCAGCACGAGTTCGTTGCCTTACCCATGAGCGCAGTTGGCTGAATGGGAGTGGCAGAATGGGTGTAGGTCCTGTCACTATTGTGGAGGATCCCATTCTAGCCAGCTCATCGGCGGCATCATTCCCGTGTGATCCACTATGCCCTTTAATCCATTGTAGGATTACTCCGTTGTTGGATGCTAAACGATCCAAAACTTTGTGGCATTCGTAGACGATACTGGAGTTGATCGTGTTGGCCTCCAGTGCTGTTAGGACGGCCATGCTGTCAGTCAGTATGCGGATGTTTAGTTCCTTTATACCTCTGGACAGGGCCGTGGTAGCGGCGTTTATTATTGCAACACATTCGCATTGAAATATCGAACTGTGTTGGCCCAGCGCTAGTGATATTTTGATATTCAGATCTTGTGAGAATACTCCAGCTCCAGTTCCAGTCCCCATCTTGGAGCCGTCCGTATAGATTCGGACTTCATGTATGCCAGAGTGATCTCGGTCATTTTCAAATAACTGTATTTGGTATTTCTTTTCGAAAATGTATTGCTTGGGTATCCTATCGCATGGGGCAGCGATTAGTGACTCATGTTTCACTAAATCATTCCACAATGTGGAGTGAGGACCCTCTCGATTGTACCACAGACCCAGGTGTTTAAGCCTTATAGCAGCCATGGAGGCTTCTTGTTGTATAAACAGATCCAAGGGTGTTAAATCCAGGGCTACTTCTAGGGCGGCTGTGGGGGTGGTTCGCATGCAGCCGGTTGTCGCAGAGCATGCCAATCTTTGGAATTTCTGCAGTTTGTTGATGACGGTGCTTTGCTCTGTTTTGGACCACCAGGCAACGGCTCCGTATGTGATTATGGGACGTATAACGGTTTTATACAGCCACATCGTTATTTTCGGTGATAGTCCCCAACTTTTGCCGAGTAGTCTTTTACATTGGCAGAAGATGATTGTGGCTTTGCTTAGTTTACTTTCGAGATGTCTATTCCAGAGGAGTTTGTTGTCTAGTATCATTCCTAGATACTTGACTTCCTTGCTTAGGGACAGACTGGTATTAAAAAGTTTTGGGAGTTTAAGATTTCCTAGACTCCGTTTGTTTGTGAACATGATCAATTCTGTCTTTGTTGGGTTCACTGTTAGATTGTGTTTAGTGCACCACTGTTCGACGACCTTTAGAGCGGACCTCATTCGGTCACATATCACGCTCTCAACTCGCCCGCTGATGAGTATGGTCAGATCGTCTGCATAGCCTACTGTGAGAAAGTTGCGGTCGTTGAGCCTACTAATCAGCTCATTGACCACGATATTCCATAGGAGAGGTGAGAGGACACCCCCTTGGGGACATCCTTTGGCTACTACTCCTCTGGTAGTATCATTCACAGTAATTTGTATGGCTCTGTCTCTTAACATGCTGTCAATCCACCCGGCAATAGTAGGATCGACACCATGTCTGGAGAGGGCCTGGCTTATGCTGGTAAAGTTGGTTTTGTCAAAAGCTCCTTCTATGTCGATGAAGGTGCCTAGTGTTGATATTTTGTGTTTGAGATTGTCTTCTATATAAGAAACAACCTTATGTAGGGCGGACTGTTGATTTGCCTGCAGAGTAGGCGTGTTGGTTTGGATTTAAGGGGTTCCTGACCAATACAGTGCTCCTTATCTCCCTGTCTATTAGTCTCTCCAACACCTTTAAAAGGAATGATGTGAGGCTAATTGGTCTGAATGATTTAGGTTGAGTGTAGTCTCCTTTGCCGGGTTTAGGGATAAAGACTACTTTGACTTCCCTCCATTTCATAGGAATATGGCGGTGTGCTAGGCAGCTTCTGTAAATGGCTACGAGGTGGTCAGTGAGACCTCCGTCGCTCCACCTCATCAGCCCTGGAAAGATTCCGTCTAGTCCCGCTGATTTGAATGGAAGGAAGCTGTTGATTGCCCATCTTACTTTCTCTGGGTTGACAACCTTGTGGGCGGTGATCCAGTCGGTTTCAACAGGTGAAATCTCCTCTCTTTCTTCCCATGTGCGTCTTTCCGTTATGCGGCATCCTGGGAAGTGAGTGGTCATTAACAGTTCTGAGGTCTCTTGATCTGTTTTGGTGTATGTTCCGTCAGGCTTTTTCAGGAAACCAAGATTGTGAACTGGTTCGCTGCACAGAATGTTTTTCACTCTGTTAGCCTCGTTGTTGCTTTCAATATTGGTGCAGTAGCGTCTCCAGCATTCTCTTTTACTGAGGCGAATACGCTTCCTGTAGTCATATTGGGCTTGTTTATAGGCGTCCCAGTCATTCGCTTCTCGAGAGTTCTTTGCTTTGTTGAACAACTTTCTTACCTTCCGGCGTAATTTCTCCAGGTCAGGTACCCACCAGTGATGTTTGTTGTCTGGCCGGGAGCTGGGAGTAGAAAGTGGGCATGTTTCTTCAAAGCTGGTGATTAAAATTGTTGTTATGCGATCAACGTGGTTATCAATATCCGCTTTAACCGCGTGAGTTGTAGGTGTGTCTAGACACCTTAGCTTCTCAGCGGTCATAAGCTCATACTTACGTCGGTCCATCTTGCGTGGATTACGTCGGGGCTTAGGCGGTGTGAGAGTCGTATTTAGGTTGTATTTGATCCAGCGATGATCGGAGCACGACGCCTCATCAGAGACATGCCAATCAGAAATGTGATGCGACGCGTGTTCACTTGCTAAAGTAATGTCAACGATTGTCTGGGCTCGTGATGTTACGAAAGTCGGTTCCGAGCCCCTGTTGATTATATTCATGTTAGTCGCGAGTAAAAAAGAAACGAATTCCTCACCTCGCGTGTTGTTTTCTTTGCTGCCCCATAGCACATGGTTTGTGTTGGAGTCAGCTGATATGATCAGTTCTAGTCCCTCGCGCTCGCAGTGTTGAACCAGCGCGGCCAGTTCAGGTGTGGGGATATCCGCGTCGCCCGGCAGGTAGGCGGACGCCATCACCACGTCAGGCAGGCCTGGGGAGGGGTCATTACGGAGCCTGATGGTGGTCAGGTCTCTGGAACAGAACTCGGTCATTAAGGTTGTGTTTGCGTGTTTAGGTGTGTAGATACATGTACGCGGGTTGTCTGTGGTGGTGTCTAGGAGTAGCTTACCTCCGATGTTGTTTAGACCGCATATTCTGCCCTTCCTAATCCACGGTTCCTGGATTAGGGCCACGGTCTTGGGATTGACCTCCAGCATTCTGCGTATGGTGGCTGTTGCAGTCTGGCTGTGCTGGAGGTTGGCTTGGAGGACGGGGAGGTTATTGCTGAGGAGTGCTGCCAGCGCCATCGTCGCTGTCAAGCATAACCTCCTCGTCTACGTCGCTCTCACCGCTTACGTCTTCGTCAACCCCCATCCCCTCCTCCTCCTGGGGGACTTCCCCGGGGGTTGACTATAGGCGGCTTAGCGTCGTCGGTCGTGGGTGGTGGTTGTGGAGGGCTTTGAAGTGTGCTGTGGTGGAGTGTGCCGCTGCCTGGGTCACTAGTGACCTCCCCAGGTGTATTGGGGTTCGGCGGGGGCGTGTGTGTGTTATCAAAGAAGCGGGCGTAGATGTTACCCAGCTTGTAGTAAACTCTACGCTCGCTTGCCTTGAGTTTCTCAACGTCTTCTTCCGGGATTCCAAGCACGAGGAACAGGCATTGTTTCTCCTCCTGCTCCTCGGCGTGGTAAACAGCCCAGTTGGAGACGTTAAGATGGGTGTTCTGGCACGTGAGGCGTCTGCGTACCCGGTCTGGTGTGTCGTCCGGTCCATATTGTGGCACCAAGAGCCCCGTTTTGACGCGTTTGGGGATCTCCAGTTGTCGCTTGACAACCAGTTTGGTGCCAGGACGCGGCGAACCGATTTTCGCTGTTGTGCGATGGAGCCACTGGAGCGAGAAGTCGTCCCTGCACCAGAATTTAAGGACGCCCTCACTATAGAAGGCGTTCGCCTTAAAAGCCGGTCCGACATATGGATGGCTTGATGAACTCGGAGCAAAAATCTCCTCGTCCAGCAAACCATCCACCTGCCTCTTAACGACTTCTGCCTGCTCCATGGTAAGGTCATGGTAGGGTTCCACCATGATCGCGACGCTTAGGTCCGATTTCAAGGCATCGGCATATGCAATGGAGCTGGTGGTGGTGGGATGGGGCTTACTACGCTTGCCCTCGCCTCGCGGAGTAAAAGAATCGTCGGGGCGATTTCTCTTTACAGGCTTGGCGGCCGTAGCGGTATTCCCTTTCCCACGGTTACCCCGCCTGGCGGGTTTACGTGATTCAGATGCATTGTCGGCAGCTGGCTTCGAGGCGTCAGATGGTGCCCCTTTAGGTGCATCTTTCTCCTCGACAGGACTGTGGTCCACGTGAGGAGTCAGCGCATCACTAGTGGGAGCATCGCGGGGCTTTGCAGTCCCTTCGGCAGCTTCACGCGGCCTACTACCATCCGTAGCCTTTCGCCGCGCCTTCCTCGCTTCCAATCGGGACTCCGCTCGTTTGGCCTTGCGTGATTGGCCAGGCGGGTTGGGTGTCTGTTTGGGCTTCTGCTTCTTAACGACTACTGTGCTCCAACCGGATTCCTCCTGTTGGGGCACAGACGTCGTCGGCATTGCTGCCTTCAGAGAGGAGAGGTCCAAACTGTGTTGTGTTGGCGGCGCTACACTTGGGTTGTGCACCCGAGGAGCTGCCGGTGTGTTTTGTGGCGCTACACTCGGGTTTTGCACCCGAGGAGCTGCCGGTGTGTTGTTGTGTGGCGCTACACTCAGGTTGTGCACCTGAGGAGCTGCCGGTGTGTTGTTTGGCGCAACACTCGGGTTATTCACCAGAGGTGCAGCCTTGGTATGCTTGGGTTTTGTTTTTTTGTCTGTGGTATCCATGAGTTGGTGATAGTGATGTTCGTCTTTGCTGTTTTCCACCCTCCTTGGAGCCCTCAAATGGGGACGCTGCGGCAGAAGGCACACAAACGCCAGAATTACAGCAAAGATATAGAGCCCCAATATAGCAGGAAGTGAGCCGAACAGAGCCGGAAGACAAGTCGTCCCGCCCGTCGTTCACTCCCACCATATCAGGACTCTTGCCTGACAGCCCTCTGACGGGAAGTCCCAGCCGATTGACCTTGGATGGCTAGTCCTAGGCCTCCCGTGTGAGAGGAAATCCGGGCCAAAGTGATGTGTTGTCTCAGGAATGTTTAAACAACCTACACTCCATCGACTCAATCACCAGGACACCTTCATCCCCCCGTACGGGTCCCCGCGCACGGCACAAACACGCGGGTGGTTGCCCCCCCCCCTCACCATCAGTCATGTTTGATGATGAGGCCGCAAGTACCAACCACATATTACCCGCAGTAAGGTGTTAGGGTAGGATAGAAGGATGGGAAAGGTCGGGTGGGAACGTCTAAGCCGTTTCAGTTACGTCTGTTTCAGAGGAACCAGACCAATAACAGGCAGCAACCGCGGGAAGGATAATCAGCTAGACTTGCCATGGGGATCAGCGACTGTTGCACTCCTCCCATGGCCATTCGCCATGTCAGCTCTCCGGACAGGAGGGCAGACTAGGGTTGGATCTGCTCTCGGCGATCAAAGGCCATGGGGCTAACCCCATGAGACCACATCCAACCCCGCCCCAAACTATCACATAATGGTAGCATAATCACTGAGCATTTGTTGCCAATAACCACTTAATTTAGGAGCTTAATTTGGTAAAACATCGGGTCTCAAAAATCTATTAATGTTTTAATAAAAAAACTCTGACAGAAAATGTGTTAAAAATTTAGTTAGAAAACTTCAACAAAAGCTTGTTTTATAGAGAGGTTGCGACGCTTTAACTGCGAAATATCACATGACGGTGGTATAATCACTGAGCATTTGTTGGCAAGGACCACTTAATTTAGGAGCCTAATGGCGGACACGCGTCCCTTCTTAGAAACCTCAAGAGGTTCTCTAGATAATGGGCCGTTTTAAATGAAGGCGAGCAAAGAAAGCAACTCTGCAGAATAAAGACCTGTTTATTTTTATAACAGAACCTACGTGGATCTTTTAGATTATTAATTGATGTGATATTGTAGTGAAAACAATGTACCTACCTACGATGAAAATGAAATAATATAATATTATGTTGCTGAATTTATGAGATAGGCAAATAAGCAACGTTATTTAGTCTTCGGCCAAAATCTTAAAATTATTTGTAAAAGTTTTCATTACAAACAACATTTTGTACAAATGCAATCCTGAAATTGAGCAAAACCTATCAGCTGTTGCATACATTTTAGCAGAGTTCAAATAGAACTGGGCTGGTCCCACACAAAAAGTTAATTAAAATGATGTATTTTACAAATACCTACCTTATGTAGTTGTAAGATTTTGGGTAAAAACGAACTCCTATTTTATTAAAGGTGAATTACACTCGTTAGACAAGGAATCATAGACAATCTCAGAGATTTGAGTTTTCACTAAGAAGTTCAATGTTGCGACATACTTCCATGGTTGCGACCATGAAGCTCGACTTAATACTGAGGTAACTGGAGAGTGCAGTACGAACAATTTTTTGAATACCACAAATAACACAGTGGCTGTCTTCCGTCTCACCTAAACTTTAAAAAAATACGTATGGTCATATGAGACAACTGACAGCCACTACCTGCCACTACATACATAAATGTCAAATTTGCTGGCGACACTTTTTTATTCAGGGTGAGAGCTCCAGTTACCTCAGAGTATTATGTCAAACTTCATGGTTGCGACTCATTCAGGATAACATGAATACTCTTTGCGAAGTTTTATTGTTTTAGAATTTTCTAAATTTGGAACAACGCGCCACAAACATTAGGTATGAGAAGTACGAGTAGTTATGATATAACTGCTCCTAAGTACTACGAGTATTGTGTTATACTGCTAGAAAGTGGACTGATACCTAATTTTATTTTTTTAACTCCTTAGGACAATAGGCGGCAAATATTTCTGAAACTTACTACTTAACTGGCATTGTCTATTTCGTCTAACAAACCATCTTTTCTTTTGGAAGCACCAACTCGATGAACTTAGGGAGTTCATTACAGATCTCACCAGTTTGCACTTTAAATACTTAACCACTTGAAGTGAATAAAAGTGAATTAGGTACTCTCCCACTTTCAACTTTGTACTTATTTCTTCTATTCACTTTAACGACTTTGAAATGATGCTTTATCAGATAGAAGTTTATTTTTGTTAACTTTGCCTTTGTCAAACTTTATCCTCTTAGGTAGCTTCGCCGTCGTAAAGGACGTACGATTCTTAAAAATATAATAAATGGATTTCTATGGTTTCTTTGGAAAAGTAATTCAACATATTATTTTTGTAAAAAAATATTTTTGACAGTCTATTTAGTCTTTAAACAACTTTAATCTTACCTAACACTTAATTATTTTAAACTATAATAACATCACAATTCGTAATAAATATTTGAAATTCTAATTATTAATTGTAATGATGGTTAGGTTAGGAAGAGTAATAAGTACCTCCTGAATAATTATATTGCTGACAAATACTTTACTCCCTTATTATGAAAAACTACCCACTGAACCGATTCAATTCAAATGTTTCCAAGAAAATCTAATACTCTAATGTAATGTAATGTTTAGGCCTAGTAAACAATTTTATATCCCGGAAATTTAATTATTTTCAGAGGAAGTGTGATAAACACATTTTGGGACAAACCGAATTTCACGCTGGCAACACCAGTGGGAGTGATAAAATGAGAATATCATTGTTATATTGATAAAATGTACGATATTTGAGGGAAGTCTATACCAAGCTGTTTTGGTTCGTATATATTATTATGTGAGGGTTTGTAATTGGCTCTATGGTGTTAGTTTTAAAATTACTGTGTTATTAAATAGCTGTACACCTTTTTTTAAATAAAAAAATATATCAGCATTCAGCATTATTATGAAGTACGAAATAATTGTGGTAATTTTTTATTATTTTTGGCACTTTTAGCTTTCAGTATACCGATTAAAAACCGTTAAATGAACAATATTACGAACATAGGAAAATCACGTTTATAGTGAAACAAAGTCGTATAAGGAATTATCTATACATCTATACAAATAAATAAAATTGGAGTGTCTGTTTGTAATATGAAAATAACCGTATAATATAATAGTATAATTTTTTTTCAATTTTTGTCTGTCTGTCTATCTGTCTGTCTGTCTGTTTGTTCCGGCTAATCTCTGAAACGGCTGAACCGATTTTGACGGGTCTTTCACTGGCAGGTAGCTGATGTAATAAGGAGTAACTTAGGCTAATTTTTATCCCGGAAAAATATCACATTCCCTCGGGATAATTTATTTTAAATGCGAAAGTTTGTGAGTATGGATGTATGGAAGTTTGTTACTCTTTTACGCAAATACTACTGAACGGATCTGGATGAAATTTGCAACAGAGATAGATTATAGGCTGGAACACATAGGGTACTTTTTATCCCGATATTCCCAAGGGAACGAGAACCACGCGGGTGAAACCGCGGGCGGCCGCTAGTTTTAGTATAAAATTGCAAATAAGAAAAGGGCCATTTTATGTGAATTGTAATAAATTAATGGTTTCAAATCTATCTTGTAGAAGACAAAAAATACACAGGTAATAATATTTGCAAAACATAACCCTTCTTAGCAATCGGGTAAAAAAGAAAGAACTTCCAAAATAAAAATATCAACGCCAGTGTATAACCAGGAAAGAAGTCAAAATACTAAAACAACTGGCCAGAACAAAGTCACAATTCACTTATACGACCCGACCGTATAGGACTGAACAATCAACTCGGTGTTTTAATTTAGCGCACAGCTCCTGTGTGAAAGCTTTTCCAGAAATGAAAATAAAAATAAAAAGAAGCGGAGTGGTTTACACGAGGAGCTCAAAGAGTTTCGCTTAACCCGCCGCCATCCGCCTTTACAGGCTCGATGACGAAAGCAAAATTGGAATGCATGCTTGTTATTGCTGGACAAAAGAGATTTTAAGTGTTCGCTACTCGGTTGATGGTATGCGAACTTTTTTCTCGATAGTTGTCATATCATTCGTAAGTCTTTAGTCTGCTTGAATGCGCAATAGTTAATGCCTCCGTTTTGCGACTGAGTCGGTTAAGCAACGTTTGCAATGGTCAGGCACGGGATGGGTTGCCATAACTAATTATGCCAAGTTCCTCCATGCTCCATTAACTTCATTGTGCATCGTTTTGAATGATTCATTAACAATAATCACTGTTGTTGTTAATTTCCTTCATAACACTATCAAGACTTAAAGGTTAGTACCTACTATTATATATTCTGTGCTTAAGGGCAGGATCTTCCAAAAACTCTGTCTTTGTCTTTTTCTTTATGTGTGAAGAGTAATGAAAATAACCTCACTTTTTCATTTTTGCTGTTATTTTGAGCATAAATTAACTTTTTGAAAAAGTAGCCTGAGAATAATCTACTAAATGTCATTACCTATTTTTCTATATGTTATTCGTGAATCAGATATTAATAATCTAAGTATAAAACTAAAAAAATATAAAAATAATGAAAATTTTCTTTGTTTTTGAATTTGTTTAAAGTCGAGATAAGGTACGAATATCGTTTTTCTAGCCACAAAATAATCAAGATCGTTTATGAAACTTAAACATGTATTTTTATCTGCTCAAAATAAAAAATATTTGACTGTTTATTTTTGAATTTTCGATAATTTGGAAGATCGTGCCCTTAAAGACCTTTATTTAAAATTTTAATTCAATAATTTTGTCAATTTCTTATACTATTTTTAACTAATTTTTTTGGTATCTTTTTATTTTACTACTTAGGTACTACTTTAACTTATACTTTATTAAACTATTGACTAGCGGCAGACTAAAGTTGTGGTCAATTTGAAATAAAGCTAAACTTTAAGTCTTTAGTTACAGTTCAAAGTTTTCCCTTTGATTAACTTTAATGGACTTGCTAAGCTTGGACTGAAACTTATTAGAGTGTTTACAAGCTTCTCTTAGATCTATAATTATATCTATCTATAAACGCATTGGCACTTTTACTTGTGATTCAATATCTTCTAAAAATAAAATAATCAATTTCCCTGCCATTGTTTACAACTAGGTAGTTAGGTATCTATTATTTCCAATTAAGTTTAAATGAAATAGTATTTATAACAGTTTATTCCGTGACCAAGTTTTGCAAGTGTGCCGAAACTGTAGAAAACCAAACTAAATAGGTACTTAACACAAACATATTGATGTGTTACAATTTTCGATAAACAATACCTCTAGATGACCGGTTGGAGTATCAAAAATGGCCGAGCAAATAAGAGCGTACGTCAAAGGTGCGCTCTCATTTTATATTGATTCCTGTAATTTTGACGTATGATTGTAACATTCTTAACCTTTTTCTCCGATTAAAAATAGTCGTTATTGGGTAATTCATCTCTACAGTCATTTGCGTTGTTTTAGTTCGTGAGGCCTAGAGGTATTGTCATGTATTGTTGACCGAAGGATGAAATAAATGAATCTTGAGTTGTGAATTGTTTAAGAAATGTTTAATTTTATCAATAGTTGGTTAATTCCCTGCTTATACAAAAATAAAATCTTAGGTTTAGCCGCAGAAACAATTACAAATGTCGTTAAGTACTTTTTTACCCCACGTTCAACAAAAAAATGAAGAATCAGCGTGGAAGAATAAAACTGATTTATCTTCCTCATAACATTATCGTTGGACTCAATTAATTTCCCAATTTCCAATAATCACCGTCATGTAAATTAACAACTGTCCTATTAGTCAAGCAAGCCAAGTCGTGATATGATCTCGCGTAATGTGCTCGTGTGACTTTAATATAATGTCAGTTTCCGCGCCAAGAGCCAACCAAACGGTTAGGTGTTCATGAGGGCTGCCACACTATCATTTCAATGAAATGTTTGAAACATAGCCAAAATTTATTGAATAATAACCTACATTAAGCGTTAAACATCATTGAAGGGTATACTCAAATAAAAATAAGTTCGGCTAGACCACGTTACTTTACGTCAATTCCATACCTATTATTTTTTTAATCAAGGTTCCCTTACTTTCTTGTTCACATAAATTGGTAGACTAAATTAAACTCCCAATTACAATTATAACCGTAATGTGAGTTTATAACTGTCCTATTCGCAAGCCAAGTCGTGATTATGATCTCACGTAATGTGCTCGAGTATTTTTAATATAATGTCACTTTCCGCGCCAACAGCCAACCAAACGGTTAGGTGTTCGTGAGGGCTGCTACACTATCATTTCAATGAAATGTTTATAACCTATTAAAAATTTATTAAAAAAATTATTTATTTATTTATTTTATTATATTTATTTGGGAAATTTACAGACATATTTTAATTAGATATGCAGTACTATGAATAGTCTAAGTCTAACAAAAAAATTCCACACATAGAAATATATTACATAATGCATTACGGCAGTATACTACAGCTATAAGAATGGACTAACTTTACAATGTTATTATTAATTAATGTTGGTAACGATCAATTAATATCGTCTTTACTTTAGCCGTACTATTGAAAAAGAGGTCTAAATCATTAGCAAACTCATTAAAGCTGTAAGTAGCCCTGATAATAAAAGTATTTTGGCGAAAGTTCGTTCGAGCAACAGGAGCACATAAAATAGGTCTTTGTCTTAATGATAAATTTGTTCGCAATGATAGCTTCGACAAGAGCTCAGGACAGTCAATAAAGCCATTCGCAATTTTAACAATATACAGAATATCACTTATGTCACGTCTAAGTGTTAACGGCAAAAAGTGAAAATGTTTACATCGGTTATCATAGTCGATAGAACGACGATGCGATTTGTAGTCTAAATATTTTAAAAAATCTTCTCTGAATTGATTCGATACGAGATTTGTACCTACTGTTCATAACGGGGATTCCATATTTGACTAGCGTATTCTAAATGACTCCTAACATAAGCGCAGTACAGGACTTTGATTGTTTTCAAATTATAGAAATCGGAAGATGTCCTTAAAATAAAACCAAGCATTTTATAGGCTTTACCAACTATGTAATCGACGTGTTTATTAAACAATAGCTTACTGTCATGGATCACACCTAAATCTTTTATCTCATGAACAGTAGAAATTGGACAGTTTTTGAGAGTATATTTAGCTTCAATGACGTTAGTCTTGCGAGTATAAGTAACATGAAAACATTTTGTAACATTGAGTTCCAATTTATTAGCGGTACAGTATGAGTCAAACCTATCTAGGTCATTCTGTAAATCAGTTACATCGGAAATGCAAGATATAGTTTTTAAAATCTTTAAATCGTCGGCAAAAAGAAGAACTTTAGAATTTAAAAAACAATCACCAACGTCATTGATGAAAATTATAAATAAAAGGGGCCCCAAAAGCGAGCCTTGCGGAACACCAGAAGGGACTTTATTCCACTTAGACATATAACCTTGTATCACTACAGCCTGACTTCTATTATCAATGTAGGAACAGAACCAGCGGTATAAGTCCCCGTTGATACCCGCAGCAGAAAGCTTAGTCAAAAGAATGCAATGATTAATACGATCGAAACACTTCCGATAATCGGTATAGATTACGTCTACTTGCGCCGAGTTATCCATACCAGCCGAGATATAATCATTAGATAAGATAAGGTTCGACGTGGTTGACCGACCGCTCAGGAAACCGTGCTGCATCTCGTTGAAAGAACATTTCAGAGTAGCATAAAGCTGTTTATAAACTATTCTTTCTAAAACCTTCGCAAAGAGACACAACTTCGATATAGGACGGTAATTTTCTACATCCGACTTGTCACCCGATTTGTGAAAAGGGGTAACAAATGCGGATTTCCAAATATCAGGGACAATGCCTTCGTTTAGCGAGCGTTTGAACAAAATACAAATTGGAGAGACAAGACTAGACGCGCAATTAACAATAAAAATTGCGGGTATATGGTCGGGACCAGCAGATTTACATAAATCAAGTTCTTTTAAGTAGTCCTAATACGACACTTGGAGATACCTCAATTGAAGATATACTGCTAGGGCTTAAGATTTCCGTCATAACCTACATTAAGCGTTACACAGCATTGAAGGGTATAGGCAAATACAAATCGCACCCTCCAAATGACAACGTTCTAACTGCAAAATCTTGATTTTACAGGAGAAGCGTTCAAAGTTTTGAGAACTCGAAAATAAATTTTAGCTTTTTTTCTATAAGAGATAAGTAACTCATCTTCTGGAATTAGTAATGTAGTATTAGGAGTTATTTAATAGTACACTTTATAGTTAAATTAATCACATTGTTTAGAAAATAAGGGGATCCATGTATCTTTGTTACGTTTTTCTACGGAAATCAACAAAAAAGAAATAGACATTATGTGTAGATAGAACTTTTGATATCGGAATATATATTTAAAAAAGTTGACACATGTTAAAGTAGAACGTTGTTTGCCGGACATTGAAGAAAAATGTACGTTCCATGTGTACAAATAATCTTTTTTGAGGTACAAAAGAGAGTCCATCTGTCAAATGTGACACTAATGGTTATTGAATAATTAGTATACCTAATGAAGAAAAATTAATTCTGCGAAGTATTTATCCTTTCCTAATTTCCCATAGGTATCTACATTTATTTTTAATTATATTGTTTGAAAAAACTTAATAATATAAAAAAACCTAATTAAAAAGTAGGTCATATAAGAACTTTAAATATTTTTTTTAATAATTATTTAACACAAAATCATAAAAATTATACTTTATAGGTACCTACTTATTTAAAATTCAGTACAGACTTATTATCGATATCAAATCATAATAATTGAATTAACTCCAGCTATAATTTGTAATTTTTATCTTTAATAAAAATATGGTTTTTATAAATGAATTTAAGCAATAAATAAATTATGAATTATAAACAAAGAATTAATAGTACGGTTAGTAATGATTAATACTTTTATTGCAAAAACGACATACTAAATCAACATCAAAATAAGAAATCTCTTGATATAATATGTGTAGGAACTCGATCTTTATAAGTATAGTTAACAAATCGTGTCTTTACAGGTAAAGGCACATAAAAATCAATTTAATTTAGAAATTAAAGAAAACATCAACTGCTTATTCGGTTACCCACCTTATCATACTATGTATTTGGTTTCTCTTAAAAAATAGAATTTTTTTCACTCATAGGATAGTATATTTTTTGATGTATTGATATTTCTATTCTAACTTCAATCATAGATAAAAAGTTACCCTAAATATTATCTTATAAAAGATCAGTCTTAATATAATTTAAAGATTTACCTTGATCATTCAACAATCATGGTTGACTAAAAATATAAATTCAGTAACAGGTAAAAACTTGAAAAAGCAAATATTAGTTAAGTAATTTAAAAAAATGCTTTTCAAGTTATGATGTCAATTAACTAAACAGGCACTTAAAACTAAACAGAACCTCAATATTTTTTGATCATTGACACAAGTGTTCGTTATTCATTTGTTATTCATGCACGATGCAATAAATAAATTCAATTACACACAGGTAAAAACTAGAAAAATTGATTGAAGAGCAAAAGTCTGTTAAGCAATTTTCAAAGTAAACCTATTAAGCTATCATGTCAGCTATTTATTATGTCAATAACATTAATTTAACAGGCACTTAAAACTTAACAGAATAATTAATATTTATTTACATACAAGTGTTTTACTTAACTGCTATTTATTCATGAATGATATACCTAAATTCAATCACACACAGGTAAAAACTAGAAAGTAATGTTTTATGAGCAAATAATTTTAAAAGAAAGTTATTTATCCTATAAAGTTATTTAAGTGTTATCAGTAATATGCTTACTGCTTAAGCACAAACCATACAAATATACAATTACTTTTGTCAAAATTAACCTTTTCATCCTACATTCATACGAATTCAACTACCTACTTCAAGTCCTGATAACCTTTTTCATTCTTAATTCTACAATGATTGCATTAAACAATGGGTAAAAAGTTGTAAAATGAAAATAAAATTCAATCAGAATCAGAATCATCTATTGCTTTAAACATGGTCATTACAAGATGTATAATAAAAATAAGTATTATTTCTCACGTTTCATCATCATCATCATTTCAGCCGTACGACGCCGACGGCATAGGCCTCCCCCAAGGATCTCCACAACGATCGGTCCTGCGCTGCCCGCATCCAGCGGCTTCCCGCGACCTTGACCAGATCGTCGGTCCACCTTGTAGGGGGTCTGCCCACGGAACGTCGTCCGGTTCGCTGTCGCCATTCGAGAACCTTTCCGCCCCAACGGCCATCGGTTCTCCGCGCTATGTGTCCCGCCCACTGCCACTTCAACTGAGCAATCCTTCGAGCGATGTCGGTCGTTTTAGTTCTCTTGCGGATCTCATCATTTCTGATTCGATCGAGCAGGGAAATACCAAGCATCGCTCTCTCCATTGCTCGCTGGGTGACCTAGAGCCTTCTTTTGAGACCCATAGTAAAAGACCACGTCTCGCTTCCATAAGTCATAACTGGCAACACACACTGGTCAAAGAGCCTTGAGACTGAGGAATTTTGGACGCAAATATATGCCGGAGCTTCCCAAACGCTGCCCACGTTTAGCCAATTAAAATTGGTATGCAACACATTAAGCTGTGCAGCAGGCTTATTCGCTAAATTTGTCTGGTCAGAGTGGACAACCAGTCTCGGTTGTCCACCGACCTCAGTGACCAACCGAGCATGTCATTAATTTGGTATTACGTATGACGTTTTGATCACGTGACAGTTCGGTTGCCAACCGTGGTTAACGAGTGTACATCGACTGTTGTGATTCACCGCACTAGTTTAATACGACTGATTTTAGTGTGCTTGGTTACGTGGGTTCGTTATAACAGAAATATGACGTACTTAAAACTGCCAGATTCTATGGATAGCCACTTGAGTTGTCAATAACAAGAGGCGCATTTTTTGAGTTCTTGTATTTACGAAAAAGTGCTTATCATGTTCTTAGCAACCACTTGAAACTTAAAATGACCTTTTTGTACGGTGAATAATGTGTGAAACTATAATTTTTACTGCTAAGGGCTTACAAACCGCTAGAAGACGTTGTGAACGCCAGTCACACTTTGTGTTCTTACAAATAATATCAAGTTCGATTTCGAGGTAAGATTTCATTATTTTACGTAGATATTATTGATTACTAGATTATTTTAAAGTGATAGTTCTCTCATTATGCTACTTTTTTAGAATGCCTGCTAGCCGTAAAGTGTCCCCAAGGCAAATGGATATTCTAATAACATTTTGCGAACAGAATAAAGATATTGCCTTGGGGCGCTGTTCTCGAGGTCCACTGGGTCATCAAATGGCCACAGCAGCGTGGAACAAGCTCGCTGCAAAATTAAATGCGGTGGCTGATGGAGTCACAAAGTCAGGGGATCAGTGGCGCAGGGTAAGTTGTTGATTTTCTAAGACCATGATAATTAGGTAAGTACCTATCATTCGTATTTAGTTCCAGTGTCTGTTGTACATCTTATACTTGCTATATTTCAATTTCACTCTCCAAGTAAAAGCTTTCATCAATAAAACTCTATTTGTAGAATAAATATGATCATTTTCTTCTAATACATATTAAACTAAAAAGTTATTTTTCTTATAGTGATTGTTTGAAACAATAAGATAGCTTGGAAATCTTGTTTATAATACCTTTATTCATATGAATGAAATTAATTATATCATCAATTTTAAAATAACTTGCAAGATTCTATCAGTCCTCTGAACTAGTGTAAATTGTCATTCAGTTTTTTATCATTATAAGTACTCACTTATTTTTCTTATTTTGTAGTACTGGATCGAGCTGAAGGCAAAAACAAAAACGAAGGGTGCAGACAGCCGCCGTAGTGCTACAAGGACTGGTGGTGGACCTAGTAAACTCAACCCCCTCACTCCATTTGAACTACGGATTCTTCAAAATGTAGTGGGGCAGGTTGCAGTTGAAGGATTGCCAGGAGTGCAGATTCCTTTTGATGTAAGACTTAATTTTCTTTAATCTATACTAATATTATAAAGAGGAAAGATTTGATTCTTTGCATTGAAAATGCTCCAAAACTACTGGACTGATTTAGAAAATTCTTTCACTAGTAGAAAGCTACATTTTTCCCGAGTAACATAGACTATATTTTATCCTGATATTCCCACGGGAACCACCCAGGAGAAATTTTGAATAAAAGATTACTTTTACCTTAATGTACCTTACTTTAATGCACACTCAAATAGCAGAGTAAGTTTATTATATAAATACCTCAAATGGGTCTGATATTAACTTAGGCCATTCACCTTATCATCCAAAAAATATGAAGATTCATAAACACATAACTTAATAGTATGTACTAAAACAGTTTTTTATTATGACGATTTTGATAGATGTTGTCATTGAATAGTGTACTAAGTATTAAAAATAATACATTTGCAGGATCCTGGTGCATCATCTTCAGCTGGTCCCACTCCCGAACCTCCACAACCGCTGTCCACTCCTCTCATGACCCAACCACAACCCAGCACCTCAACCCAACAGCATCACAGTCCCAATCCCAACATAATGGCCACTGTGGCAGAAGCGCCTTGTATGGATGAGGAATGGCTTGAAGATGAATACAGCATTCCTCAACCATCCAACGAGCTTCTGTCTAACCCACCTGACCCTAGCCCCGCTGCACAGACTCCACCACCAGCAGCTGCACCATCTTTAGACTTGCCTCCGGCTCCGCACCAATCCAGTTTACCTGAACCATCAGCGCCACACAGGGAACGAAGGCGACGTCGCGATACAAGTATGTACAAATAAAATATTATTTTCATGATTTATTTTATTTTATTTAATGCTATTCTAGACCATAATCTATCTCTGTGTCAAATTTCAACCGATCCGTTCAGCTGTGATCAAACATCAAAACTATCGCATTTGTAATCTATACTAATAGAAAAGATTTGTATGTTTGTAATGAATAAACTCAAAAACTACTGGACTTACACTCTTATGCCCGCGTCTAATGCCATTAATTAGCGCGCTATTTGATATAATACACAGGTGTAGCCGGGTTTTAGCGCACTAATTTGATACAAAGAGCGCGCTAAGACGCGCATGCCGTTATTAACGCCGTTAGCCAGCCAGCCCAGCATCAGAATGCTACATTA
The DNA here is from genome assembly GCA_949710035.1 of Crambus lathoniellus. Classification (NCBI taxonomy): domain Eukaryota; kingdom Metazoa; phylum Arthropoda; class Insecta; order Lepidoptera; family Crambidae; genus Crambus; species Crambus lathoniellus. Next base: position 12,897,172 of record OX453302.1, on the reverse strand, counting down.
TCCCTTATTAACATAGGCTATATTTTATCCCGATATTCCCAAGGGAACGGGTACCACGCGGGTAAAAGCGCGAGGATCTGCTAGTATTAGATAAAATAATAATCTATTGTCCTTTTTTCCTTTAGATATGAGAGACCTTCCGGATTGGGCAAGGCGTGCGGAAGAACGGCGGCAAGAACACGAGGAAAGAATGGAAAATTTGAAAGCACAGGAAGTGGCCATCTTTAATCGTATCGACCAAAAGCTAGCTGTGCTAGAAAGAATCGACGAAAAGATGGCCATTCTAGAAAGATTAAACGAAAATATTACAACACTCAATTTAAATCTTTCTAGAAGGTAAGTGTTTTAAGCCATCAATGTATTGAATATTGTGATCCACTTTTTAACAAAAAGTATAAAAATAGTAAAAAAATGTTGGATGATTCATATGCATTAATTTTATTTAATCTACTTATATGAATAAAAATTTATGACTATGACTAACATTAAAAAGAATCGTTCTACTTACTTTAGAATATCCTTCTAGTAATATAAATGCGAAAGTTTGTTACTCTTTCACGCAAAAACTACTAAACGAATCTGGATGAAATTTGCATCTATTTGCAGATAGATTATAGGCTGGAAGAACGCATAGGATACTTTTTATCCCGATATTCCCAAGGGAACGGTATAGCGCGGGCGTGAAAGCGCGGGCGGCCGCTAGTAATAAAATAAGTAAGTCTTGTATAAGTAATATAAAATGCTCTAACATTCGTTTATTTTTTTTCAGGTAAATGGCAAATTCTCCATTCTTTCCTCATATAGTTTAAGTATAAATGTATGTAAATATTTTTTCTACTATTTATTGTTACAACAAATTAGTTAAGTTTTTTTTATAAGTAATGTAGTATGTAGTATGTACCTAATTGATAGTGTAGCTAAGTAATTAAAATATTTTTAGTTTAACAAGGAGTTTTATTTGCTGTTTGTTCCACCGCGACTTTGACTTTGTGGAACGTTGATCGGGATAAAATAGCCTAAAATGCTATTACAGATTTAAATTAATCTTTGTATGTATTTCAGTTCATTATTTGTACAGCTGTTCGGGTGATCTAGTAAACACTATCATTCTTTGGCATAGAGATAATATTGGATATGCTGCTATTCAAAACAAATAAGAATTCCACATAATGATTATATACTTATTTTATTATGATTATCGCTCAGTTCACAAACTTGGAAGGCCCATCTGGAGAAAGAACTGGCAAGAAAACTCAGAGGTTACATAGGTACTTCAATCAAAATTATATACAAAATATTTCAGTTTCAGAAATTCGCCATTGTATTTCCTGTCACTCACGCTGCGGGTTCTCTGAAACAAAGATTTCCCTACAGTAGCTAAGAAAGTAACGCCCGAATTCTCTAACGCAAATCATCTTTGGGAGCGTCTCAAACATCATGGCATCTCTTTCATACGTTTGACATTTAAAGTGACAGGGCGATGTGTAAGACGCTCTCAAAGATAAGTAGCGTACGAGTATTCGGGCATAAGTCATAAAATGAGTTGTCGCTTGCAGGGCGCGCGTAGCTGCGCGTACTTATTTAGTACACACACACATAAAAGTAAAATAGAAAAGAAATAGAAAAAGTATTGTACAGGGGCACGGCTTATTTCAAATTGAATTTTCTGCCAGCCGGCCCGTTAAAGGAAAGAACATAGAAAGGGGCAGTCTGTGTGTCTCCCTCCATATACAAATACCATACATCTAAAATAAGAAACATTAAAATAATTAGTTATGTCTAGCCTGCCAGAGTCTATTGACTAATACATTCCTCACCAAATCAGGAACCTGCACATTGTTACTATTATCTTCCACATCTTCATCTGCAACATGTTCTTGTGCAACATGTTCTGCAACATCTTCATATACAGCTGATAATTCAGGTGCTGGAATGCTGTATGTATTGGCAATATTATGTAGTACAACGCAAGCATTCACTATTTTAGCACTTGTTACAGGATCGTAGTGAAGGACTCTATGAGCTAATAAACATCGCCATCGTGCTTTTAGCAGTCCAATACATCGTTCCACTGTGTTTCTAACGCGGCAATGCAGGTTGGTGTAATATTCCTCTGGCGATTCAGAAGCGGCCCCAAGAATTGGAGTCATCATCCATGGCCGTTGGGCATATCCAGAATCACCTAGAATAAAATTGGTAGATGACAATGAGTCAAACAATCATATTTGTTTCTGGATTTAATTCATAAGCATCGTTAATGTATGTTATAAGCAAAAAAAAATTAAGTTAAAGGTGACCAACCTAAAAGCCAACATCGTTCCCCATTAGCAGCAAGCCTTTCCATGAGGTCTTTCACTGAAGACTGGTTCCAAACAAAAGAATCATGTGCCGCACCACCAAATGCTGCATTAACATGTAATATGTTTAGGTCTGCATCACAAATCTAAAAAAGATATAAGTTATGTTAGTTTACATGTAGGTATAATCTATACTTCTATATTAATATAATAAGGGGAAAGATTTGATTGTTTATTTGTTTGTTTGCATCAAATAGGCTCCGAAACTACTGGACCGATTTAGAAAATTCTTTCACCATTAGAAAGCTACATTCTTCCTGAGTGACATAGGCTATATTTTATCCCGATATTCCCACGGGTACCACGCGGGTGAAACCGCGAGGAACCGCTAGTTAATTATATTTTAAATTATTTTTATTTTTGAGTTTATTACTTATATAGGTACTTACAATTAAAACATTCAAGGAGTGGTAATTTTTTCTGTTAAAATATGTCTCTTCATGATCCCTTGGGCGTATCAATGCTACATGCGTCCCATCGATACAACCAATTATTCCAGGAAATGAAAATTTATCCATAAACCTGAAATAATTTAGATTGTAAGTAAATACAGACTCAATCATATTTTATTTTTCTTATACTTACTTATTGCTAATACACTGATATTAATACTTTAAACAGCGAGCCCTATAGTTATTGCGGGTGTAGTTTTTACGGTTGTGTGGTGGTACAAATATTTTGATGGGGCGTGAGGAGCATGCACGCAGTCGTAATGTGTTGATACTATGAATTTACAATTCTTACATGAAACTTTCTATCAATGTTATTATTTATTGTATGTTTTACTACTTACTTTTCCATTATTCTTTGCCTTTCATCAGTTGAAGTAGGGAATTTTATGTGGGCTCGCAATATTTGTTGGTTATTTAGTGCATCAGTGACCTCATGCAAACACTTGCTTAATGTTGGCTGTGACATATTCAGCAAGTATGACGATGCAACATTTTTTTGATATGATCCTTGTGCATAAAAGTATAATGCAGCCAACACCTGTAACCCAAAAGATGTTAATATTAACACACTTGAAAAGCACTTTTCATTGAAAATAAAAGAGACAACGAACCTGACAAATAAAAAGGATAATATTGCTATGTAAGTAAGTACTTAGGTATTTATGATAGGATGCTTTTATGTTATAAAAATTTACCTTAAGTTCATGAGGCACAGCTGTTTTTCGACGTTGAGAATGCATTAATGGTCTTAGTTCTTCAACCAATTGCTTGAAAGAGTCCTTTTTTAAGCGAAAATGTGCCACAAATTCCTGCTCAGGGAGATTCATAGGTGCACTTAGAGCTCTTCTTAGTATGCGCTCGCGCCGTAATGCGTTCATTTTTCTTTGTTCTTCAATATACGCCATGAGAATACCGCGAGACATCTTAAATACATTATTAAAAATAAGCTCTTTGAACGTAAGTTTAGTAATAACGTATAAAAATAAACGATAATACTTACGACAGCGAACGTTTAAAAACACAGTCAACGTTATTAAAACTCGCACAATGAAATTATTTCATCAAAATATTATTTACAGAAAGTGAAGATCACTCTACCTCGGTAAAACACTGCTCCTTAGTAGTTGCTATCAACAAGAAGAGTGTCTATCATTTATCTCCACCAAAAACGTCAAATTGATGTCCACCGACGCTACGCAATACCAAATTTACCGATATCGACGCTATCGACCACAAAAAACGGCTAGGGTGGCTATGGGCACGACACAAAGTGATAATCACTCAGCTGACTATTTCGTCGTTGATCACCGAAGTTAGGGAATACGAAAAAGCGATTTTGACAGCTGCCAGTTGGCAACCGAGCAGCGTGATGATCATTTTGACCTGTCAAATGAGTTAGCGAATAAGCCTGCAGGTCTTTGTGTTTAACTCACAATGAAAAAAACATAAATAAAATTGAATCAAATTATAATACGGTTACTTTTAAGCCAGTTTCAAACAAAAATTGTCATACAATAATGTACTCAGACAAAATAGGCCAAGGTTTTGGATCAATTATTAATGACAAAACTAACAAAAAATGTATTAATATTTGTACTCCTGGTCAGTCTTTGAACAAGATTATAAATAATATTAATGAGTCCCACATAAATGATACCACTAATCTAATAATATTATGTGGTGATAGTTCAAACTTAACTAAACAGGATATACTTAGAAACATAAACATATTATTAACATTGCAATCTAAGACAAGTTGCAGAATAATACTGAGTGCTTTGCCCTATGCAAGTAATTTAAATTGGGATCAGAATAGACGAATTTATGATTTGAATTTGTATATGTATAATTTGATATGTCGTCATAGTGACGTTATTTTATATTTTGACGTTAATAAATTTATTAACAATTTTATTTTGACCCCAGATACTATGTATCTGTCAAAAAAAATTAGAATAGAATTAGCTAATTTATTAGCTTATAACTTACAAGACTCGGTTACAAACTATGTAACTAAGTTAACAATACCTAGTTTAAGTACTTCTACTAATAGTAGACTAATTAATGTAAATAAAACTGTGACAAACTCAGATTTAAACTGAGGCGCAAGACAACAGCCAGACCTATTAGTCTTAATGTAATTCATCAAAACATGCAAGGTCTGTCTGGCAAAGAATTGGAATTAGAATTATTTGCTGAATGTCATGATATTCAGATAATTTGTTTAACTGAACACTGGCTGCAACACCACGATACGTCTTTGAATGTAAATAATTTTCAACTATCTAGTTCATTTGGCAGGAAAACAACAACTCGTGGCGGATCTCTAATTTTAGTAAATAGAAATAGTAATATTCAGATTAAGGAAAGAAAAGATATTGTAAACTTTACTAGAGAACGCCATGTTGAACTGTCTTGCATAGAATTAAATAGTTTGGTGATAGTATGTGTATACCGACCTCCTACGGGTAACTTTGACATCTTTGAATCAGTAATGGAGAATGTACTTAAAAAGTTAAAATTAAAAAATAAGTCTTTATTAGTCTGTGGCGACTTTAATATTGATATTCTGGAAAGTTCTTCGCTAACCACTCGTTTACTGACTTTGTTCAAGTCATTTAATTTAATAAATCAGTTTTTTGAACCCACTAGGGTAACTAGCCACTCTGCCACTTGCTTAGACAATGTTTTTACGGAATGTGACCCGGTGAGCAAGATGGTTTTTAGTAATATCACATCTGACCATTACGGATTGAGAGTGTCATATGAGTTAAACATTGTGGATGAAGCTAAGACTATAGTATGTAGGCCAATAACAAAAAAGCGACTGGACAATTTTAAACATAGTATTGAAGATAACATTTTAGTGATGCCCTATAAGCATGACAATCCTGATGTCTTGTACGGTAACCTCTCTCAATTGATCAATAATGAGTTTCAAAAATGTTTCAAAACTCAAACTATTAAATGTACACAAAAGTTAAAGTTCTGTGATTGGGCTACGCCAGGAATTTATAAAAGTAGAAATAAACTTTATGAACTTTATAAATTGAGAGAAAGTAACCACTGTACAGGTTTCTTAGAACATGTTAAAAAGTATTCCAAGACTTTCAAAAAAGTATGTGCTCTAGCCAAATCTAACTTTATAAAATTAAAAATTAAACAGTCTAATAATAAAATTAAAACCACCTGGGATGTTATAAATCGTGAAACGGGTAAATATAAACCCCGTGAAAATAGTTTGGCGCTTAACATAAACAATACATTAGTTAAGTCGGATAAAGAAATTGCAAATATATTCGATAATTATTTTGTAAATATTCCGTTGAAAACGACATCAGATTTGGATTCTTCACCAGCGGCTGCTGCCTCCATGCTTAGAAACAACGTAACTGAATGCGGGTCTTTGTTTCATTTTAAAAGTATTGAAGCTGTAGATATTATAAAAGCTTTTAAGTCACTTAAAATGAAAAACACAACTGATCTATGGGGTATATCTGTAAATATTATCAAAAGTATTGTTTACCCAATTGCTCCCTATCTTGCTGACATTTTTAATTTGTGTATTGAGCAAGGAGTTTTTCCTGATCTTATGAAATTCAGTAAAGTTATTCCTTTATTCAAATCAGGAGACAAAGAAGACCCAAGTAATTATAGACCAATATCAATACTGCCCGCCTTAAGTAAGATATTTGAGAAAATAATACTGGAACAGTTATTAACGTATTTTAATTTAAATCATCTTTTACATAGTAAACAGTTTGGTTTTTCAAAGGGTCGATCTACAACTGCTGCTGGGGTTGCGCTTTTAAGACATATATTTAAGGCCTGGGAGGGGTCGCGGAATGCTCTTGGCATTTTCTGCGACTTGTCTAAGGCTTTCGATTGCGTGGAGCATCGGACGCTGCTGTTGAAGCTAAATCACTATGGTGTGAAGAATAATGCTCAAAATTTGTTATTGTCGTATCTCAGTTCCAGGACTCAGGCCGTTGACATTAATGGCGAAAAATCATCCGGCTGTCATGTTAAGATGGGCGTACCTCAAGGTTCAATTTTAGGGCCGTTCCTCTTTTTGGTTTATATAAATGATTTACCGTTCTTTGCAGAAAGATTTTGTGAGATTGTCTTGTTTGCGGATGATACCTCCTTGATTTTTAATATCGACAGGAATAAAACTCAGTTTGACGATGTAAATGAAGCACTCTCACAAATTCTTACTTGGTTTAATGTAAATAATCTAAAGCTTAATGCAAAGAAAACAAAGTGTGTCCAGTTTGCTTTGCCAAATGTACGTGATCAACCTATTAATATTAAAATTAATGATGAAAAATTGGATTTAGTAGATTCAACCGTTTTCTTGGGTGTAACTCTTGACGGGAAACTTCAATGGACCAAACATATCACGACGCTTGCTGGCAAACTTAGTTCAGCTGCATATGCTATTAGGAAAGTGAGACAGTTAACAGATGTCGAAACGGCTAGGATTGTGTATTTCAGTTATTTTCATAGTATCATGTCTTATGGTATTCTGTTATGGTGGACAGCAGCTGATATACAGACTATATTTATTTTACAAAAACGAGCTATAAGGGCGATTTATCAGCTAGGCTCCAGGACATCTCTCAGGGACAAATTCAAAGAGATTGGTATATTAACAGCTGCATCCCAATTTATATTTAATTGCATAGTTTTCGTTCGTTGCAATATAAATGAATATATCAAACATAGTGATTTGCACAACCGAAATACTAGAAATAAAAATAAACTTGTAATGCCTCGGTACAGGCTAGAGAAGGTTCATGGATCTTTCCTGGGTCTTGGGATACGCTTTTACAACAAAATTCCAGATGGTCTATTGGACTTGCCTATTGAAAAGTTTAAGATGCACATAAAAAATGGCCTCGTTAAAAAAGGATATTATACTGTTAACGATTACTTAAAGGACAAAATGGCTTGGTCATAATTTAATTTAATTTTTTTTATTGTATTGTGTTACATTCTAGTATTTAGCATTTGTTTTTTTTTTAATTCGGCATTTAACACGGGTAGCTTAAGTATGTCATGCTCTCGTTAAACATTCCTGCGGTGGTGTCGTGTGAGTCGGGTCGTTACGTTCCCTAAAATATGGTTGAGCGAAGCGATGGCTGGCTCATGCGTCATGCTCGTGAACGGGTGCTGCCAGTGGGGTGGGTCTGCTCATGTCTACTTGTGTTAAAGGTGTTCGGGATATGGTTAATAATAGTATTATATTGATTTATGAGCGAGCTGGTGTGTCTCATAGTAATTTTGGTATCCGTGTCTTACAGTAACAGCAATTTTTCTAATAATTGTTTTATTTATTCAAAAATTCCTTTTATTTGTTAATACTTATAAATTTGAATATACAGCGCAGCTTGCAGTTTCCTTTTCATTAATCCTATCGTATAATACAATGTGAATAAGATTAAGATTAGTGTGTCCATTAAACTATTTGATTCCTTGTTTAGTTGAAAATTGTTTACTGTTTTAGGTAATAAGCAAAATTGTACTTAATTTAAGCGGCATTCTGTATTGTGATGGAAAGTAACCTTACTATTATGTGAAGGTCACTTTTCAAATTTGACGACTCTGTATAAGTTAAAACAGGGAGAAAAAAATAGCCCTTGGCGAGTTTCTTGCCGGTTCTTCTCGCTACAAGGTCTCCTGCCGTAGGATTTGCGAACCGATGGCGTAGCTTCATTGACGTTCATAAGTGTTGTTAAACAAACCTAAATTGAATAAACGATATTGAATTTTGAATTTTGAATTTTTAACTTTGGAAATCGGTAAGGGTGCACTATACGCTCTAGGGATCTCAGGAATCGGTCGTAACGCGCGCCGGCACAGATCGATGACTGTAGAATAACAGTGGAATAGGAAGCGAAAAAACAACAATAAACATTCCAAAATACTCTGAACAGTTTTTTTATTTTTATTTTATTTATTTATGGACAACCAACAAGTTTGTTCACTTAAAACTAAACATTATTATATTATCTAAGGGATACAATTCTAAGTGATGTCTTATTTATAGGCTGCCACGGCAAGTGTAAATTGCATTCAACTTACGGACTAAGCAGAACATGCAAACTAATTACAAATTTATCTTTAAACTAAAATAAAAAAAAAATGAAATATACAAACGTATGAAAACATGTAAAGGTGCAGTTCATAAAGCACATAGACACCAATATGGCTAAAAGTATATTTCACCCTATCTTGGGAGTTATAGAATTGACGAAAGTTCCATATTTACTAAATATGTCGATATTAGAATTGTTCGATAATTTATTATAGTAAGATTGCATGCGATTAAGTGATGAGAAATGACCCAAATTACTTTTAAATGTTTTCGGCTTAAATAACTTATATTTCGAAGGGCGTGGCAGTTTGTAGGGAGTATAGAATCTTACATTAGATAATAAATCAGGGCCATCAAGCTGCCCGTTTACAAGCTTATACAAAAACTTTAAGTCGGTAGCTTTTCTTCGATTTTCTAAGTTTTGAATTTTGAAATAGTCTAAAGTCAAAAGTTTTATGCATCACTCTTTCAATCAATACCTTTGCATACAATTTGCTGACAATGCTGAGAAGGCTAATCCCGCGGTATTTTTTTGGATCCTGCCGTGGCCCTTTCCCTTTGTGCAGCGGTACAACCACGGCTTTACGCCAGACTTCCGGCCGCTATTCCAACACTTACTAAAGATCAGGCACAACCAGGATGGAATCAGGTCTTTCCCACCTCTCAGCATTTCAACAGTTATCCTATCATATCCTGCTGCTTTACCCTTTCTCATGACCTTCATAGCACTGTATATAACACGTATATCTTCTTCACTAACTTCTGTCTCTTCCATATCCTCCACCCTTTCTTCTAAGGCTTTAGGCATATAGCCATCCGCCTCACACAAACTGTCAAAATATTTCATCCATTCTCTAAGTACTCCCACTTTATCTGTCACTATATATCACCTTTTTTATCTCTTATCACCTTTATTTCGAACTTATTTGACCCACTTCGAGACATCGTCACTTGTTTCCAGAACAGTTTTATATTGTCTCGGAAGTTGCCAGAGAGTTTGTAGTCATACTTTTCTTTCAGCTTTCTCTGTTTCTCATAAACTTTTTCTTTCACCACAATCTTAATTCTCTTATACTCTCTTGCAGCTGCATTCACATCCTCTTCTGTAACACTAGCATTCACCCTTTTACGGGCTTTAATTGCCAGCAAATCCTGCCATACTTTTTTCTTTTCATTCACCAAATGTCTTACCTCATTATCCCACCAGTTATTGGAGGAGCATTCTTTCTTTTACTGACTCCACATACTTCTTCCATTGTTTCAGTCACACTTTTTTTAAACTTTTCCCAAACTTCCCATCTTTCATTTCATCTATATTGCTCAATCGTTCTTTCAATTTGCTTAAATACAACTCATACACTTCCACTTCCTCCTGTTTATCTACTTTTACTCTAGTCAGCTCCGTTGTTGACACTTTGGGGCGATGGCGATAACCCTTGAATAGGCCACTAACCTGAGATACTACGAGAAAATGGTCCGTTCCATTGTTAGTACCTCTAAAAACCTTGGTGTCTCCAACCCTGTCCTTCAATCTTTCGTCTACTACCACAAAATCAATTATACTCCTCTCATTCTCTCTCTGCCAAGTATACATATGAATATCCTTATGTTTGAATATGGTGTTCGTCACCACTTGAGGTATGCTTTTATTTTTTAAATTTCTTTAAAGTTGACTATGGCATAAAGTGTGTCATTAAGCGTTCAGGTGTAAGTTCATAATTCGAATATTATAACATGAGTGTAGATAAAAGAACGTTACATACATATGTAACGTTCTTTTATCTACACTCATGTTATAATATTATTGTAGTGATTGGAGTGACAGTATAGTGTTTTATACACATGTATAAAACACTATACTGTCGATCGAATTCCCGATAAGAACGTCACATAAGTAGAAGGATACAAAAAATATTTTTTCAATGTCCAAACAAAAACGTTATATGTTAACATGGAACTCAAATTTACCTTATCCAAATCTCAAAAACTCCGCTCAAAAACGGCCTATATTTATTTATAACGCCTAATTTTGTTCATTCAAATTATACGTATTCAACTATTAAAAAATAAAAGCTATAACGTAAAATACATAGAAGTACCATTACAAAGTATAAATTAAGTCTTGTTAAAATTTCCGCGGAAATACGACCCATAGAAATAAAAAACGTTTGGATACGGAAGCTTACGTAATTCATATTAATATTGAATATTTGACCACAAATTTGAGCTAAATATACAACACATTATCTGATATCATATACTTCCTAAATTACTTCTCAAAAAATATCTAAATATTGATTTTAGGGATAACCCAAATAACTTCAAATCAAAACCAAAGGTATTTTTTTAATATGAATCTCTGAATTTTATCAAAACATTGTAGTTCCAGTTATAAAACATAATAATATTTGATTACTTGCAGGTTTATGTTTTTTTTTAATCCATTCTAGCACTGCAACTTCTCTCAAATTCACTCGACTGCATTTCCACACAAAAACGGAACGATATGACTGTAGGACGCGGCTCGCGCGCACGCTAGTGGGCGGCAAGGACAGCATAGAACGATGCGAATGGTTTTTGAAACGCTTTTAGCGGGCGGACGATTCAAATGTGACGTTTTACAAATCACTTATTATGAAAACTATTCATTAAAAAAATCTTTTTCTAACAGAAAGAAAACCCTTTAAAAACCATATTTTCGTTAAAAAAACGTTTTTGTTCTAAAGTGATTTGGAACGTTGTCATTTGGAGGGTGCGAAATAATAACGAAACGATCTAATATTTCTTTACGTTTATGTGATGTCGTCGTAAATAAGCCCTTTTTAAATGCGATTTTAAAATTAGTTCGGCTAGACCTCGTGACTTTACGTCAACTCCTTTACATTATATTAATTTTTAAACGAAAGTCAACTTACTTTCTTGTTCAAAAAATCGGCAGATTAAATTAAATTTCCAATTACAATAATCACCGTCATGCAAGATTACAACTGTCTGTCCTATTAGTCAAGCAAGCCGAGTCGTGATATGATCTCGCGTAATGCGCTCGTGTAACTTTAATAGAATGTCAGTTTCCGTGCCAACAGCCAACCAAACGGTTAGGTGAGGGCTGTCATACTATCAGTTTAATGAAATATACTTAAACAACACTAGCCGTAACTTCGGAGTCACACCAATGATTTTTATTAACAGCATATCTAAAAAATATGTAACTCGAGAAAAAAAAGAACCTGTTTTTATTTTTTTCCTATCTTCAAAAATGACTGAGATATTAAAAGTTAAAGTACGGCCTCCGTGGGAAAACTCGGGTGAACCAATGGCATTAACGTGTGACGTCACATCGCAACTTGAGAGTTGGTGCCTCCGTATACCTGTAGTTGCGCTCTCACGGTTTCGCAATAAATATATTTATTTTTCTTATAGTCGATCAATGAAATAATTAAGAAATTTTGTATTGAGCCCATGTGAAAAAACTCCTTCAAATACGTATATATACTTGAAGTATATACGTGTATATACTTCAAGTATGTATTTTCGTGAATAATAAATTAAATTAACTTTCGTAATGGCGGCCGGTATTCTGTCAATACAAATAGCAACTGTCAAAAAAAATGTACGTTTACAACCTTAACTGACCTGCTGGTCAAATATGAAACCAAAAAACTGACAGTCATTTCGACAATTTTGTACTGCTAGTGGCGCCTCCACCACTGGGTCAGATAAGTTTGTGGGATATTCGGTATCGACAGTAGGTGAAGTTTTAGAGCGCGGTCGAAATCGAATATTAATCTTTTACCTTATCCTTAGAACGAAGAAAATGTTTTGTAACAAGCGCCAAAAATGCACCAGATGCGCGCAGATTGCGCACGGACGGACTCTATGTAGGTACAGTTGGACGGAAATCACCCGCAGCAGCCGCAATCGGAGATGTCATTGCGACATGACGTCATCGCAATAGCGCGTAAGGAAAGCAAATTTACAAAAGCTGGTGAAAGATTTCGATGAAACAATAACTGTTATTACTTGCACGAGTATGCGCATTAAATGCAATAATTTTTATAGTCATATTTTGGAGTTTCACTCATTAAACACAAATAAATATAACTAAGTTTCTCGAATTTTCCAGCACTCCACATTCGATGATTGCACTATCACACAAGGCAGCCCTACGAAGAACATCGGCTTAACCAACTAATATAAGCGCAATCAAGGCGCTAAAACTAAATTCTAATTAACTTATGAGGTAGGTATACGCGATACGTAACGGAATATGTCGGGTTTCTGAACTCAATTAATTAATTTCATTCGCTTTGTGACACGCCAGTTTGTAAGCATTAGGTGATATTAAATATTGAAACAAAAGCTATTACCATTCATTAAATATGTTATTAGATTTGAAAGACCGCAATGTGTGAAATTATTATTACCTGAATTCTGATGGCCTACTCTGAAACATAAAATCCGAAAATTCCGTATACCCGTCCCTCTCACTCTCGAGTCCTGACAGAATCGAGTGAAAGCTGCGAGGCTAACGAAGTTTCGGGTCTTGCGTTACAGAGTACTTACGGCTCCTGATCACCACTAATTACTTACTTACTAAAAATTAACCACCCGTTACCGTGGGAACATCGGGATAAAGAATAATCAGACTTTCAGCTTATGAAAGATTTTTTAAACCAGTACAGTAGTTTTTGAGTTTATCCATTACAAACACACATACAAAATAACAAAAAATTAAACCTTTCCTTTTTGATAAAAATATTAGGTAATAGTAGATTGTATTACAAGGGAGCAAAATAATATATTTACGGCGAGGACGCTATTTTGAATCCAGAGCGCAGTGAAGGATTCTAGAGTAGAATCTCGAGCGCAGCGAGGGATTCTAAAGTAGAAACCTGAACGCAGCGAGGGATTCAATATACGCCGCCCGAGGTGAAAATAATTTTGCGGCCTAGTAATACACTCTGCTTTTCATCCCCCTCTATAAGAAAAGCAGTAAAGACAACTCAAACTACCTACCTTTCTTTGTCGTTCGGATACATCATAGCGCTAGTCGGGCAAGAAAAAAAAATTTTAGTTTTGAAATTAAAAAAAATTATTAGTACTTAGTACATAAAAAATATATGTCCATCAGATTCCTTATAAGTATCTCCGGGGGCGCCGTAGGGGGGTTGAAAATTTTGTTATATTTTAGCTACGACTCACCGTTTACGAGATATTCTCAATTTTATAAAATTCCGCTTTTGAAAATTTCTCGGTCCCGAAAAAAGTCCCGGCCCCATACAAAATAAGTTGAATTTTTTTTAAGTACTGCACACCCTTTGCTACACTCCAACCAATGCTTCTTTAATTATGTTCTAAATTCAAATCTCATAGTTTTGGACCCTGTTATGAAGCTGTTCAAATCTCATTTATACCCTCTTGTCATAACAGGTAAACAATGAATCGTTTTGGCCCCTGTTATTAGATAAACAATCATCGCTTTTCGAATCGATGGGATGAAATAGTAGATTGTATTACAAGGGAGCAAAATAATATATTTACGGCGAGGGCGCTATTTTGAATCCAGAGCGCAGTGAAGGATTCTAGAGTAGAATCTCGAGCGCAGCGAGGGATTCTAAAGTAGAATCCTGAACGCAGCGAGGGATTCAATATACGCCACCCGAGGTGAAAATAATTTTGCGGCCGAGTAATACACTCTGCTTTTCATCCCCCTCTATAAGAAAAGCAGTAAAGACAACTCAAACTACCTACCTTTCTTTGTCGTTCGGATACATCATAGCGCTAGTAGGGCAAGAAAAAAAATTTGAGATTTGAAATAAAAAAAAATTAAATAAGTAAAAAAAGTATATGTCCATCAGATTTCTTATAAGTATTTCCGGGGATGCCGTAGGGGGGTTGAAAATTTTGTTAGATTTTAGCTACGACTCACCGTTTACGAGATATTCTCAATTTTATAAAATTCCGTTTTTGAAAATTTCTCGGTCCCGAAAAAAGTCCCGGCCCCATACAAAATCAGTTTCTTTTTTTTTAAGTACTGCACACCCTTTGCTACACTCCAACCAATGCTTCTTTAATTATGTTCTAAATTCAAATCTCATTGTTTTGGACCCTGTTATGAAGCTGTTCAAAATTCAAATCTCATTTATTCCCTCTTGTCATAACAGGTAAAAAATGAATCGTTTTGGACCCTGTTATTAGATAAAAAATCATCGCTTTTCGAATCGATGGGATGAAAAGAAATATATTCACCTTTAAATACTTTAGATATGAATTTTAGGGGTAAGAAAATTTTACAATTCAAAAACTGAACCTACCTAATTGTTCCAATTTGAAAACGTTTTTACCACACTTTTATTAGCTTCACTTGTAACTAAGTCACAATGTAAGAAAATCTTGGAATTCAATTTTAACCTACTTCTAATTGTCGTATTGATTTGAAACTTTGCAAGTCTATCTGAATCCGGTGACAATACAATAATTTGCTACCTTCGAGCTGATCTGACGATGGAGTCAAGAGGTGAGCAATAGAACTCTTCAATGGCTGCTAGGAAACCCCTCGAGTTTAGGCTTATTTGTTTTGTTCTGATGAGACCTATTCGCTTCACTTATAGTGAGGGTCTGATGATGGAGCAAGGAGGAAGCCAGTGGCACTTCTTAATGCCCACTAAGAAACCCCTCGAGTTTGGGCTCCGTTGTTTCGTTCTGACGAGACTTATTAGCTGCACTTGGTGGTGAGTGTCTGATGATGGAGCAGGAAGGAAGCCAGTGGCACTCCTTAATGACCAATAGGAAACACCTCGAGTTCTTGCTCATTTGTTTCTTTCTGATGAGACCTATTCGCTACACTTGGTGGTGAGGGTCTGATGATGGAGTTGGAAGGAAGCCAGTGACACTCCTTAATGACCAATAGGAAACCCCTCGAGTTTGGGCTCATTTGTTTCGTTTTGATAAGACATATTCGTTACACTTGGCGGTGAGGGTCTGATGATGGAGCTGGGAAGACCCAGTGAAACTTCTTAATGACCTCAAAAATACCCCTCGAGTTTGGGCTCATTTGTTTCGTTCAGACGAGACCTATTCGCTACACTTGGTGGTGTGGGTCTGATGATGAAGCAAGGAGGAAGTCAGTGGCACTCCTTAATGACCACTAGGAAACCCCTCGAGATGGGCTTATTTGTTTCGTTCTGATGAGACCTATTCGCTACACTTGGTGGTGAGAGTCTGATAATGGAGCAGGGAGGAAGTCAGTGGCACTCCTTAAGACCACTAGGAATCCCCTCGAGTTTGGGCTCATTTGTTTCGTTGTGATGAGATCTATTTGCTACACTTTGTGGTGAGGGTCTGATGATGGAGCAGGGAGGAAGTCAGTGGAACTCCTTAATGACCACTAGGAAACCCCTCGAGTTTGGGCTCATTTGTTTCGTTCTGATGAGACCTATTCGCAACACTTGGTGGTGTGGGTATGATGATGGAGCAGGGAGGAAGTAAGGGTTCGGCTCGCGCATCTGGTAACTAATAGATTCCACTTGAATTTCTAAAACTAAATACATACAATCACGCCTTTGAGTTATAATGTTTACGGGGTGGGCAGACACATGAATGGACTGTGAAATCGATTACCATCTCCATCCATAGCTTGCCATTAATTGATAAACTAAAAAGTAAAAAATAAATATGTAGTTTAAATATCTATAAAAACACACTTTTATAGGAACAGACTTAAAAGTACAAAATAACCGTCTATCCAGTAACTGAAATTAAAAAGCGTGGTTATTAAAACGGTTATTTTGTACTTTTAAGTCTGTTCCTATAAAAGTGTGTTTTTATAGTTTTTTAAACTACATATTTTTTATTCTAGCTTCAAGTACGGTGATACAAACTTTTTGGGATTCACTATTTGTGAGTAACAAAAAAATCAAAGCATTTCTAACAATAAATTTCTACGTCATTACTACTATATTATTGACACTGACACTGACGGAAGCTACTCAAGCGCACAACACGGTATTCGCATATTTTAAAAAAATATTTACCAAAACAGTTTGGGGTGGAGTCCCTGGAACCTACCCTACAAATTAAGGGTTAAATGATTAGTATCGCCCTATTTCATTGCTTTCAAGATTTATTTTTGAAACGCAACTAGTGTCATGATTTGTATCCCAATCAATATTTATGCCAAAATTCATTGCGGGTCTCGTTTTGTAACTTTCGATCGGACGTAAAAATTTACCACTCTACTAAATGACACTTTCCAGAATTGCTCTTCAAACCAAAATCGCTGTTAGGGGAGTACCTACGGAAGCGGTGAACAGTCATCTTTTCCTAATATCCGCTGCGTAATAAACTGCACCTTTGACGACGCCTTACGTAATGATTCGGAATAATTGCTTTTTGGATGGACTTGTGTCGCTACAGTTTGTATAGCAATAGGGCTAACATGACGGCAACGATATAGTTTGTTGCGCGCCTTCCAACCAATCAGCACGTTCGCTAAGGTCACTCGCGCTATCTAATTGGTCGAAAGTAACGCGTCCAACTATCTCGTTACCGCCGACAGTGACAGTGTAACCAAAATCATTGATGACGCTTAGCTAAACCTCTCCATCATACCGGGTGCCGATTGGCAGTGGCGAATAGCGAAATAAGGTCTCATCGCTGGGTCGCTCATGCTCTACAAAAAAAAACATATTTAAAGAATTACAACCCGTTTCGTATATAGAGGATATAATATTCATTGTTGTTATCTTGGCGTTGCGGTAGCTCTATCTACTGTCAAAGGTCAACGGATAATTAAAATGTCACGGGAGATATGTGATATGTGATATGTCATTAATTTCGATCAACGAAATTGTAAACTTGAAGTCCACACTTATGTGAATAAACACATAAAATAAGTTGCTTACAAGTTACAAAGTCACAGGCGATCCTTGAAAATAAAATCAATATATATTACACTTTCTGTTATTCATCATTATTATCATCAGCCGTTGACATCCACTGCTGAGCATGTGCCTGCCAAAGATCTTCACAAATATAGGTCCTTCCTGTGCTACCCGCATCCAGTGGCTTCCTACCACCTTTACCACATCGTCTCGGTCCACCTTCGAAAAACTGCCAGCGCTTAAACGCTTATACGTATTATTGTAAGCCCGTGGCTTCGCCCGCGTGGACTACACGACTTTATCCCACGGGAATGCGATATTTTTCCGGGTTAAGATGTATAGCCTAATGACGCTCTTCAGCTCCCAAACTATCCCCATACCAAATATCACGGCGATCCGTAGCTCCGTTTTGACGTGAAAGACGGACAAACAAACAAGCAAACAATAAACTAACATACACACTTTCATATTCATTTATAATACAGGGTAAATTTTTGAACACCATCCAAATTTTTAAGCTCGCCGCAGAATCGGTAAGTGAACAACTTTCTCCTAGAAACATGGGTCGAAATATGACATAAAATTTTTGACTCTTCATACAAATCAGACTGATTACGCGATCGATTTAGTATGGGAAGTCCAAAAATTTTTGTTGTATTTCGACCCATGTTTCTAGGAGAAAGTTGATCACTTACCGATTCTGAGGCGAGCTTAAAAATTTGGATGGTGTTCAAAAATTTACCCTGTATTAGTATGGATAAAGAACTCGTAATCACACACTGCTTTGTAATAATTATGTTGTCTCGCATTTTCCATAATATGAATCACCATCGACATAAGTTTGTACGTGCTGTAAGTTTATGTGTGCACACTACCTAAGTTGTGTGTGACGCATAAAGCGAAAGCAGGAATACGAAACAAGATTGCTAATTTTAACATAATCATTAAGGACTTGTTAGCTCAGCTGGTGAGAGCACCGAAATGAATATTTCTAACTCAACTCGGCGGTCGGAGGTTCAAATCCTTCACGAGTCAATCGTTTATTTTAAGTTTAAGCTAATAATTTTGTAAATTTTGAAACATCCACGAACCTGGTTCATGTTTTAGTATAATTATTTTGATAACTAACGTGTAAGTAGATATTTAAGCAACTTTCACAATGGTCGGTCACGGGATGGGTGACCAAAAACTTTTCATCTCGAGCTCCTCCGTGCTTCGGAAGGCACGTTAAGCCTTTGGTCCCGGCTGCACTTGCAGTCGTTAATACCCACTAATCCGCACTGGGCCCGCGTGGTGTGTCATGGCCCATTCTCCTTTTCCATCCATAAGGAAGGCCAGTGCCCCAGCATTTAATGTCCCCACGACATTAGATGGCAAGAACGTCATAGTATTGTCGATGCTTATCGGCGCTGGCAGATCAGCGCTGGTACCCAGCTTTCTACGTGTAATACGCCCTAACATAAGTCCTTTGCTATTCCTATCAGAATCAGTGCGCATGATTTTGTCTGGTTTATTAAGTTACTATATCAATATTATAGGTATCTGGGTCTTACCTTTGTTAAAAACAGGAGGGCCCGCTAGCTCATAAAGTAATAAATGTTTTTGTAGACAATGTTAACTGTCGATGATCCATGCACATCGCTCTGTTCCAGTATGTGTCGACCCACACGTACCACAACCAAACCACATCGCAGAGACAAAATGTGGTCACGTGTCGTGTGAATAGTGTAGATGCTGCTTTTTGCAGAGTTGCGTTGTGGTTGTGCGACAAAATGTCGATGTGGTTGCGTTGTCGCTAGTAGTTGTGATGTGGTTAATTCATATGCGATGTGGTCGGCTGCTAGTTCGCAGGGTCATTGCTGGTGGTTGCGTTGTGGTTGGTATACACGCGATCGATAATAACGGCAAAATGTGGTACGTGTAAATTCATTCATTTCCAATACAAAATGCGCCCGCCTACGTGTTGTGGTTGTGGTGTGGTTATGGAGGGGTTGTGGTACGTGTGGATAGACCCTATAAGCGAGTTTAGTTTCAATGCTTAAGCTCCACTTTTTACTAAAGTAGCGTACATAGAAAATAAAAGTAGGAAAGGATCTCAGATAACATCAATATGTGGCCCAGCCAATATGGTGACATCTCAAAAAGATTAAACATTTGCGATGTGGGAATCGCATCAGGATGAATAATAGATACGATCCCACGTGCTCACGAAAACGTTGCGTAGGCAAATAATTTATCAAAGTCATGTCAACTGAGCTTGCCCGAAACGAAAGAGAGAAACACCTTTAAGAGAGTTGTGATCGATCCGTGCGTATGAGTACGGCAACGTGATTGATGTGCGTTATTTAACGAGCTTGATTGATGAAAGAAAATTCTACTTAACCAGTGTGACCCTGGCCGGGGATGCCCAATCTGGTAATGTGTTTGCGAGTGTTCGGAGGTAAAAGCTTGTAATCTTTTGGCAACAAAGACTTTCATGTTATTACGTAATACCTAAACTAGGGAAGAAAATATAATACACATTGATTAGCTCCTAACGTTATTTAAAACTTATGGGTACGTTTTTTCAACTTCAACATCGTTTCCAGTTATAGTAAGGAAAACTTAAAAGGATATAAATGACAAAGGTGCCGGTTTAACATCAGCTCCAGTTATAGTATAATATTAAACTTAACAATATTTTTATTACCAGTCAAAACTTAAAAGATTATGACTGACATTATAACTGCACTCAAAGGTTCAATTAACTCATTTTATGAATACTAAAATCATGCTCTCGTATTTTACATGCACATTCAAAGTTCCCTCGGTTACATCGACAACACGTCTTAAGAATAATGAGGCCGTAATCTTGAAGCGCAAGAGCGGCTTAACATTAATCAAAATTAACCTTTGTTTGTCTGGACCAGCTTCTACAATATCAGCTCCAGTTACATACAGTATAATATTAAACTAACACAATATTTCTTGCTATCAAACACTGGAAAACTTAAAGGATTATGACTGACACTATAACTGCACTCAAAGGTTCAATTAACTCATTTTATGAATACTAAAATCATGCTCTCGTATTTTACATGCACATTCAAAGTTCCCTCGGTTACATCGACAACACGTCTTAAGAATAATGAGGCCGTAATCTTGAAGCGCAAAGGCGGCTTAACATTAATCAAAATTATTAACCTTTATTTGCATGGACCAGCTTCTACACAACATCAGGGGTCCAATTCTGTTAACGATAAGTCATAATCGTGACTCAATCGTGTTTCAATTGTAGTTCTGTTGTAGTGCTTTTTTACACACTAGTTACAAGAAATGTGTACTTTTTTCACCATACTACTAATGGTCACACCACACACTACATTTACATCACAGCATATTGTCATAATTCTTGTAACTAGTGTGTAAAAAAGCACTACAATTAAACTACAATTGAAACACGATTGAGACACGATTATGACTTAACGTTAGCAGGCTTGGTCCCCTGTTCTGCTCCAGTTACATATAGTTTAAACTTACACAATATTTCTTGCTATCAAACACTGGAAAACTTAAAGGAATAATTGGCATTATAAATTACTGCACTCAAAGGTTCAATTAACTCCTTTTATGAATACTAAAATCACGCTCTTGTATTTTACATGCACATTCAAAGTTCCCTCGGTTACATCGACAACACGTCTTAAGAATAATGAGGCCGTAATCTTGAAGTGCAAGAGCGGCTTAACATTATTCAAAATTAACCTTTATTTGTCTGGACCAGCTTCTACAACATCAGCTCCAGTTACATACAGTATAATATTAAACTTACACAATATTTCTTGCTATCAAACACTGGAAAACTTAAAGGATTATGACTGACACTATAACTGCACTCAAAGGTTCAATTAACTCATTTTATGAATACTAAAATCATGCTCTCGTATTTTACATGCACATTCAAAGTTCCCTCTGTTACATCGACAACGCGTCTTAAGAATAATGAGGCCGTAATCTTGAAGCGCAAAGGCGGCTTAACATTAATCAAAATTATTAACCTTTATTTGCATGGACCAGCTTCTACACAACATCAGGGGGCCAATTCTGTTAACGATAAGTCATAATCGTGACTCAATCGTGTTTCAATTGTAGTTCTATTGTAGTGCTTTTTTACACACTAGTTACAAGAAATGTGTACTTTTTTCACCATACTACTAATATGGTCACACCACACACTACATTTACATCACAGCATATTGTCATAATTCTTGTAACTAGTGTGTAAAAAAGCACTACAATTAAACTACAATTGAAACACGATTGAGACACGATTATGACTTAACGTTAGCAGGCTTGGTCCCCTGTTCTGCTCCAGTTACATATAGTATAATATTAAACTTACACAATATTTCTTGCTATCAAACACTGGAAAACTTAAAGGAATAATTGGCATTATAAATTACTGCACTCAAAGGTTCAATGAACTCCTTTTATGAATACTAAAATCACACTCTCGTATTTTACATGCACATTCAAAGTTCCCTCGGTTACATCGACAACACGTCTTAAGAATAATGAGGCCGTAATCTTGAAGCGCAAGAGCGGCTTAACATTAATCAAAATTAACCTTTATTTGCCTGGACCAGCTTCTACATAAATCAGTGGATGTCGGCTTATTTAAGCGCCGTGTTTTATGGAGTAAACACAGGAATCATCAAAGTTGTTGGTAACAGTTAATTAGGCTGAAATTCAAGCCGCGACCTTAACTTTCGTGTAGGCACAACTTCGTTTTCAAAGGACTTTATGCTCCATAATAAGAGACGCTTTCTTTGGTTAACTCATTAAAAACCTATTTCGGAGCACACCCTACTTATGTGGACTCTCTTATTAAGGGCTTGTGAATGGGATCATTTTGCAATGAGGATTTGGGATTATTAAAGCATATCTTAACTTGTATTTGAATGTGAATAAAATTGGATTATTTTTCTTTTTACATTACTAGCATTACTAGCTACTAAAAACACTATACCTACACAAATAAATAATAATATTATTATTCTCGTAACAGTTTGGCTGCCTTCGGGGCACAGATGATTAGATACATACAGGTGATCTGTGCTTCGGGGTCAATGGTCTGTGGACTAGACACCAGTAGTGTTCCAAGCTAGGCAAACTTGGATTTTCTTAAGTCATGGTATCAATACTATACTTACCAATGATTCCCGATGTGAAGACAACATGCTGTGAAAATTTAAGCTGTTTCATAGACAGTCTAAAAAAAAGTTATTTTATTTGAATTTTGAAACTCTTTATTCATACGGGATCTACATCTATCAATCAAACTTACGAAACTGACAAAACACTTTAATCTATTTCGATACCCCTCAATGTTAGTTGTCGTGTTTCAAATCGGTTGTGGGAAAATCCCGAGAATTGTTGACTGTATGAATACTGTTTTGTGTATTGGGGAAAAAAAGCTAGTTGCTTCCTTATCAAACAGGACTTCCGTCAGCACCTACGTTGGGAAGAAGACGTTTTTAATAAAAATAATCGGCCAAGTGTTAGTTGGACTCGCCCATGAAGGGTTCCGTACCCACTTGACGTATCGATAACAATACATACACACTAGCCACACACATCAGTTTTTGGCAGCAAACTTTTCATAGTATTTGTATGAATGACAAAGTTGTATTTGCGGTATAGCTCGAACTGTTGACATATCTTATTCGGGCCAATTTTCGTTGAAAATGTTTATTAACATCTACAGTTTCTTTAGATATACTCTCTTATTTTAAGGGTTCTATTGGGGAATGGGGGCACATTTTACCACTTTGGAAATTTCATTGAGAAAAAAGGCCGATGAAAAAATTTTTTTTGATTCATTTGCCATATTGTATGGGGGACCCCCCTTTTTTCGTATCAAAACCATAAAGTGGTTTACACAATACTTCTACCTACCTAGTTTCAACCGTATAGTCTTAATTGTTTTGGAATAAAGGGGATGTGACATGCGTTGGGCAAACAAAACATCTGGGCTACAGAACCCTAAAAGGATAAAGAATCGCTTTTTATACATGTTTATGTTACGGTATACTCGATCATGAAATTGATCACAGCTCACCTATGTCAAAAACCTTTCATAAGTAAATTTCATAATCGATCATTGTGAAACGTACCTTATTGAATGCATGCGGAGCTTAGATTAGTTTACATTGAATGATGTATTAGCTAAACATTTCTGGTTTCTTAATTTTGCGACTGTAATTTGTTTTTTTGGTTTTAGTATAAACCTTAAATGAAAATAACTGTTCGTATCTATGCACAAAATAAAAAGTTTATTATTCATTTAATGGGAGTTTAAACATTGTTTAAACAGCGTCTAGATAACTATAAGAAAAACTTGTAAGAAATACAAAATAGCCCTGTTTTTTCTATTACATCTTTTCCTATAAGTACTCACAAAATTGCATTGAATACATCAATTTAATACAACAACATCATAAAAGAGCATGTAAATAATGGAATTAGAATAAGAACACTATGCTGAAAATTCATAAACATCAATTTGACAGATACTTTGATGTTAAAATTCCAAAAGTGCACGCCTCATAACGATCAATAAAAAGACCAGGGCCCCAAGTCTGCTAATTTTAATTTTAATAAGATTCTATTGATATTCAATTGAGACTCAATTACGATTCCATTACGATTAAAACAAATTGGGTATTCTATAAAAACTTGTACGTCATCGTAATTGAATCGTAATGGAGTCTCAGTTGGATAGTTACCTTCGGGTATGTATCATAATAACTACGGTCGTTTCGACTATGGTCGAAATAACTACGGTCAAAAGACCTACTGTTCAAAATAACTATTGGTCGTTACACCTATTTTTAAAATAACTAATTTTTAAAATAACGGTTTATTAAGTTTAAAAATAGTGACTCATGTACAGACACGAGCAATAATATTATGTATACAATACAACATAGAACTTTGTCACACTGTAGCGTTCCAAAAGAAAACGATCAGTGTCACAGAAGTCATTCAATATTGTAATATGATATAGTCCTATGTTGTATACATATTATTGGTCGTGACTGTATTGCTGTTAGGTGCGAGGAGCGAAGCGACGAGCATGTTCGGTTTACATGAACATACCGCGCGAGCCGAGCGAGCGAAGCGAGCGTGCCGCGGCAGCGGCCGGCAAAGCGCCAGAAACGACTATATATATATTCCCATTTCCTATTAAACTGAAGTAGGGCGTAGGGGGGGTGTATAAAGTCGATTCTGGCGCTTCGCCGGCCGCTCCCGCGGCACGCTCGCTTCGCTCGCTCGGCTCGCGTGGCGTTTTGGTCACTGTTCTAACCTAACCTAACCTAAAACGTCTGTTACATTTTGTTGGGTGGCAGGGGGCTTCGACCCCCGAGCCCCCTTGGCGGGGGGCTTCGCCCCCTGTCCCCCCTTTTGTTTTTCCCAAAAGATATAAAAATTTTGAAATAACAAAAATTTTTTGAGCAAAAAAATTAAAAAAAATATTTCTATATGTCCATCGGATGCCTCCTTAGTATCTCCGGAGTACCGTAGGGGATCGAAAATTTTGTTAGATTTCAGCTATGACGGACCGTTTTTGAGATATTTGCATTTTTATAAAATTCATTCTTGAAAATTTTGCAAGTCCCCGCTTCATACTAAAACAGTCAAAAATTTTATGTTTGCGACACCCTAACCAAAAAAACAATCCAACGCGCCCAAATCCATTTAATAAACTTTCCAATTCATAAGCTTGTTGTAGGCGAGTCGTTCATAGTCGAAACAACCAGTAGATGAAATGAACATTAGGCCAATCGTCCGTTAGTTGAATCAACTGTAGTTCAGTCAACCGTAGGTGAAATTAACAGTAGTTGAGTCGTTCAATAGTCATTACGAAAATATGTGAATCGATCGTAGTTATTTCGACCATATCAAAATCAAAAATCAAAATCAAAAATCATTTATTCATTTTAGGCTGATACAGCACTTGTGAACGTCAATGAAGCTACGCTATCGGTTCGCAAATCCTACGGCGGGAGGCCTTGTAACGAGAAGAACCGGCAAGAAACTCGCCAAGGGCTATTTTTTTCTCCCTGTCATATTTCATACAGAGTCGTCAAATTGAAAAGTGACTTTAACATAATATAATATGTAAAGTCACTTTCCATCACAAATTAATCTTAAGTTTAAAAACAAAATAAAAAAACCCGGTAATCATAGCAGTAAATAATTTTCAATAACTAAGAAATAGACATCCAAAAGGTAGTTTCTTTAAAATACACACCAACCAAAAACGTAGCAAATATAATAATAAATATAAATGCCAAACAAGGGTAATAAAACTTTGAATAGTTTAAGAACATAAGAGTCAATAATAAACAGTGCCATACAAGCCACGATAAAATAAAACTAATAACAATAAAACATTAAAAATCTGCATATTTTGAGACAAGAAGCCAGGAGCAGACCCATCCCACTGGTAGCACTCGTTCACGAGCATGACGCATGAACCAGCCATCGCTTCGCTTAACCATATTTTAGGGAACGTAACGACCCGCCTCACACGACACCACCGCAGAAATGTTTACAGAGAGCATGACATACTCAAACTTCTCATCTCAAAACGCAGAAACCAATATAAGAATGTACCCAGTATTAATAATTTTGTTAAACACGACTCACAATTAACTAGAGAAAAAATCCTTCTCAGCTTATGACCAAGTTGCTTTGTCATTTAAGTAATCACTTACAGTATAGTAGCCCTTCTTGAGGAGGCAATTTTTTATATGATTCTTAAACTCTTCAAAGGGTAACTCCAAGATATCACTTGGAATCTTGTTAAAGATGTGTATACCTTGACCCATGAAAGACCCATGTACCTTCTCTAATCGGTACCGAGGCATTGAAAGTTTATCCCTATTTCTTGTATTGTAACCATGCAAAACGCCATGTTTAGTATACAAGTTAATATTACGACGCACAAAAATAATACAATCCTACTAATATTATAAATGTGAAAGTTTGGATGTTTGGATGTTTGGATGTTTGTTACTCAATCACGCCGAAACGGCTGAACGGATTTGGATGAAATTTGGAACACAGATACTTTGTAGCCTGGAGAGGAACATAGGCTACTTTTTATCCCGGAAAAATGTCACATTCCTGAGGGATAACGTCGTGTAGTCCACGCGGGCGAAGCCGCGGGCGGAAAACTAGTTTAATATAAATTGAGATGCAGCTGTCAGTATACCAATTTCTTTGAACTTCTCCCTAAGAGAAGTTTTAGAGCTTAGTTGATAAATGGCCCTTATTGCTCGTTTTTGCAGAATAAATATAGCATTAATGTCAGCTGCTAATCCCCACAAAAGAATGCCATATGACATGATGCTATGAAAATAACTAAAGTATACAGTCCTAGCAGTTTCTATGTCAGTTAACTGTCTAACTTTTCTAATAGCGTAAGCTGCAGAGCTGAGCTTACCAGCTAATGCAGCAATATGCGAATGCCACTGAAGTTTTCTGTCTATAGTTACACCCAGAAAGACTGTTGATTCAACTAAATCTAATTTTTCATTATTTATTACAATTTCTACGGGTGGAGATTGTACATTTGGTAAAGAGAATAGAATGCATTTCGTTTTCTTTGCATTAAGCTGTAGATTATTAAAACTAAACCAAGTGAGTATTTCCGAGAGTGCTTTGTTTACATCGTCAAAATTAGATTGATTTCTGTCAAAGTTAAATATTAAGGAAGTATTTTCAGCAAACAAGACAATCTCACATAAGCTATTTGCAAAGAAAGGTAAATCGTTAATATAAACCAAAAACAAGAAAGGGCCCAAGATAAACCCTTGAGGTACACCTAGCTTTACATCAGAACCCATTGATTTTACCCCATTTATATCAACTGTCTGAGTTCTGGAACTAAGATACGAGTGTAATAGTTTTTGGGCATTATTTTTTACACCGTAATGATTTAGCTTCAACAGCAGCGTCCGATGATCTACACAGTCAAAAGCTTTGGACAAGTCGCAGAATATGCCAAGAGCATTCTGCGACCCCTCCCAGGCCCCAAAGACATGCTTAAGAAGTGCAACCCCGGCATCAGTAGTAGACCTACCCTTCGTAAAACCGAACTGTTTGTTATGCAAGAGGTTATTTAAAGTAAAAATAATGAGTTAATAATTGCTCCAGTATTATTTTTTCAAAGATCTTGCTCAAGGCGGGTAAAATAGATATTGGTCTGTAATTACCTGGGTCTTAGTCGTAATGACCTTAGTTATTATGATACATACCCCATTGAGAGTCCTGTCAAACAAATGTCAAATGAGAGTAGAATACGATTGTAATACGATTGAAGAGCAGACTAGCAAATATTCCGATGGCAGTTCAATGGCAGTTCAGTCGTATACCATTGGTCTTAAGTTAGTAGCAGAATACCAAAAATGTCAAAAACCGCTATTGAGATCCAATTAAGATTCAATTGAACCATTTGTAAATTAGCAGACTTGGGGCCCAGTGTTTATCGGGTGCCAGCTAAGTTATTTTTGAGTAAGTATTTTATTAATAAAATTTTAAGTAAAAGACACTGGATTACATAGTATATAATTTCCAATAGGAAACAATCCCGTGAACATGATGAAGCTATCTATAAATATGGTATTTCGTGCACATGTGTTGCACGTGTCATCGTGGCACATACGTCCGTACAGACATCCGGACATCCACGAACAACTTTTTAAATCACTTTTTTATGTTATGCTTTACAAATATTTTCAAAAAAAAATTCTTCAAATCTCTGTACTTAAGTATATAATTGTGTTAGTGAAAATGAATATAATAGAGACAGTTTTAGTCCAGAAAAATGCTTGACTTACCTTGACTAGCACAATACACAAAGTCTAAAAGAAACCCGTTAAAATTTATATTTTCAATAAAACAATTTATAGAGTTTGGAAAAAATACGACTGAATCTAAAACAGCCGCCTCTGTGGTCTTGTGGTGCACATAACCGATATCAGACCCAGAGGTCCCGAGTTCAATTCCCACTGGGGGTAAATTGTATTCGGTTTGGTTGGTGGTAGAGCTTGTTCAAAGTCCAACTGGCTAGCTACTACCACCATCTTACCTAAGTCTGCTATAACAACGATGCTTTCAGAATTGTTGTTTTCTGGCAGTTAGAGATAAGAGAGACAGTTCCTCGGTAATTGAGGATTCCGGGAGTAGTGCGCTTCCACTTTCAGCCTTAAGGTGTGATAAAGGCTAAATGCTACCCCCCTGCGGATAAAAAAAGACTGGAAACAATAGTAGTAAAGGTTCATTAATCATTTTTAAAATCGGCCTAGTTTAAAAGCCAATAAATTTTTCATATTCCCTCTCACGCCAGCGCGATGACAGTGAAAACAGATGAAGTTTTTCATCGCTATTACATCCGCCTGGGGCCCGATTCTCAGGCATTCGAACTTTTTCAGTGTGGTAATTCGTATGTCGAACATTTTGCTTGTGGTTTCTATTGAAAAGCTAGAACGTTTCAAACAAACTAAGCTGACCCACATGTCAACAAATTCATTTTGACAGCTAAGTTCGTATACGAACATCTATTGGTTTTTACCATTCGTAGCATTCGACTGGTTTTCGATCGAACTTTTTCGATTGTGAAATTCTGACAATACAAAAACTGTGTTATATTTAAATTTCGAGCTATAAATGTGAACTTTTCTCGATTGCCTGAGAATCGGGCCCCTGGTGCTGACCGAAAATCACTGAGTTTTAAATACTTTACATGTTGTTGTGAATATAAGCTTGCGTGGGAACTCCACGTACCATGCTTTGCATATCCAGCTTTTACAGATGCAAAACAAATAGTACTTTATTATAATGTAATACAGGAGCAGAACGTGGCTCAGTGGTTGAGGAGCCCGTGGCGCAGTGGATAGCGCGCTTGGCCTGCGATCGTTGAGGTTAAGCAACTTTCGCAATGGTCGGTCACGGGATGGGTGACCAAAAACTTCGCATCACGAGCTCCTCCGTGCTTCGGGAGGCACGTTAAGTAGTTGGTCCCGGCTGCATTTGCAGTCGTTAATACCCACCAAACCGCACTGGGCCCGCGTGGTGGGTCATGGCCCATTCTCCTTATCCATTCATAAGGAAGGCCGTGCCCCAGCAGCATGGCTGAGAAGATGATGATGATACACGATAAAAACACTATGAAAGGTGGTGAAATGTCTGTCTGTTGCCTACCATCAACTCTTATTGCGGTTTTGTTTAGGACCTAAACTGATCTGCTTCGCTTATTCGTACCACGACAGCTTAATATCAATGACAGCGATTCAGTGATCATTTAATGACATTTCACAGCCGCTAAGCTGGCATAAGCGGTAATGCTTCGCAAAGAGTGGGTCTTAAGATGAACATGGACAAGACGAAAATCATGTTCAATGCCCGTGTTGCACCCGCTCCAGTTAATGTTGGGAACATTACACTCGAAGTTGTTGACCACTATGTTTACCTAGGACAGACGGTCCAGTTAGGTAAGTCCAACTTTGAGAAAGAGATCTCTCGTCGAATCCAGCTCGGATGGGCAGCGTTTGGGAAGCTCCGACATATATTCGCGTCCGAAATACCTCAATGCCTCAAGACGAAAGTCTTTGACCAGTGTGTGTTGCCAGTAATGACCTATGGAAGTGAGACGTGGTCTTTTACTATGGGTCTCATAAGACGGCTTAAAGTCACCCAGCGAGCAATGGAGAGAGCGATGCTTGGTATTTCCCTGCTCGATCGAATCAGAAATGATGAGATCCGCAGGAGAACTAAAACAACCGACATTGCTCGAAGGATTGCATCATTGAAGTGGCAGTGGGCGGGACACATAGCGCGGAGAACTGATGATGGCCGTTGGGGCGGAAAGGTTCTCGAATGGCGACCGCGTACCGGACGACGTTCCGTGGGCAGGCCCCCTACAAGGTGGACCGACGATCTGGTCAAGATCGCGGGAAGCCGCTGGATGCGGGCAGCGCAGGACCGATCGTTGTGGAGATCCTTGGGGGAGGCCTATGCCCAGCAGTGGGCGTCGTTCGGCTGACATGATGAAGCTGTCATGAACTCTTATTTGACTTATAACTCGGCCAAGCTAACATGACACCTGCAGGTTATACCCGTCCCTCTCACTCTCCGGGCATGACAGAATCGAGTGAAAGAGACGGGTAGAAGAAATAAGGACACAAATCGTTCGGTCATTCACATTTAGCAATTCATTTGCGATCCAGTTTTTAGAAGGTCATACATAGTACGAAAGAAAGCCATTCATTTAGGAACCTATTCTGCATCGCGCTATTTTTGAATCGCTGTCTTAAAGTTGATGGTAGGCACCCTGTTGTCGATTGTAGATTACCTGCAAATTTTATTTGTTAACACGGGATGGTTAAAAAATGAAGCATTTCATTTAACTTTGTAAAATTAACTTAGCACTTAGCCTTCATCACACCTGGTGTTAAGTTATGTCATTTAAAGGCAATGGCGACGCCAGCCCATGTCCTGAAGTTTTGGGGAAATTTGTCAGCCCATGGCTCTACGGTAGAGGAGGGTTGGTACTATGAAAGACGAAGTACCTATTTATATGAGAAAATTACAAATTTTAGATAATTTTGGATCTTTAGGGGAAGGTAGCTCCCCCTGCTCCCTCTGGCAACGCTCTCGTCCCTAAGTATTGCTGTAAATACTTTTTCTATATCAATATTTAATTGAATTAATATAATATAAATAAACTATATACCTAAGCGAGTACCTAAAGCGTTTTTGCTAAAAATCATCAAACACCAACCTTAGTTTACAGCTGTGTATTGCTGAGAGTTGGATCCGGATCCTAAAGAAGCGATGTGCTAAGACGTCTCGTAGAACCTAAAAAATATAAGTAAAATGTTCATTAAAACATAGTTACGTACGCTTGTGTGATAAGTATACTTAATAATACGTGTTTGTATGATAATAATGTGCTGCTTCTGGCGTTAAACCAAACATTGGTACTGGGAACACAGCCATACAGAGGTAGTTATTTTAACGGCTATACGAGTGCCAAAATTGGTTGTAATCAATGCAATTTATGCATATTCGTTGCGCTCGCAGTAAGTGCACAGGATGACATAACTTCATTAAACAACCGTCTAGAGCACTGACTTTTTGGCTAAGAACTTCTAAAATATGCATTTTATAGAAAAGTCATTTTTGACACAAAAATGTTTTTTTTTTCGAAAAAAAAATTTACGACAATTTGAGCGCAACAACAGCTCTGCTCTGCATGTTTGAAACATCTCGAGATATAACACTTCAAAAATGAGCAATTTTTTAAAGATGAAGAGAACGAATAGAACTGTTGATCCTTTAAAGCTTCTATTACAATTAAATTAAAGCTAAATAACTGCTCTATAACTTAATATGTGATAACTTTCCTCGTAGAAAGAATAACTTATTTTTAGAATATTTTGTTCAAAAGTCTAGCCAACTACAAATTTATAACTTTTTGGAAAAAAATGGCATTTTTGAAGTATTATATTTTGAGATCTGTTAGACATACAGATCTGTTATTGCACTCAAATGATTGCTAACTTTATATTCTTTCGAAATGTTGTAAATGACTTACTAATGAATGCATATTTTAGGAATTGTAAGTCAAAAACTGAAAAAAGTTCAAAAAATTTCGATGTTTTTGGAGAACCACGAAGTTAGCACAGGTCTTTTGAGATTGCAAATTTGGTTTTACACCATTGGTATCTATCCTAACATCATCCCATCCCAGGACCTGGCAATTATTTTGCAACCTAAAATGTTTTACAGACTGGCATATAGTGTAACTAGCTTTCCGCCCGCGGCTTCGCCCGCGTCAAAGAATATATACACTAACGCGAACCCGCGTGGACTACATGCGCGTTATCTCGCGGGAATATGACATTTTACAAACATCTAAACATTCAAACATCTACTTACACTTTTATAATATTATAGTAGGATAAGTCGTGCACAAAATTAGTACAGAGCATTAACCTGTAGAGATATATGCTAATAAATAATCAGCAAAGTCCAAAATAATAGGTCTTCACATATGAAATTGCCGTTTTTTTTTCTTACATGTCATGTTCATTGATCCCTAATTCTTTAATTATTATAAATCAATATTATCAAAATAAAAAGGCAGTATTAAAAAAGAGTATGTCGTAATGTATAACATAAAAAAAACAAATAAACTAAACACGAGTCTAAAAATTTTATAAATGCTTCAAAGTACTCACTTTGTTTAGACGTCAATGTGGCTGCTTCGAACAGATTTTTTTTAATGTAAGGCAGCTTTTTAAATAAGATTAAAGACAACTAGAGGATCCTCACGGTTTCACCCGCGTGATACCCGTTCCCGTGGGAAAATCGGGATAAAATATAGCCTATGTCACTCGGGAAGAATGTAGCTTTCTAATGGTGAAAGAATTTTCTAAATCGGTCCAGTAGTTTCGGAGCCTATTCGATACAAACAAACATACAATCAAATCTTTCCTCTTTATAATATTTGTATATATAATGAGTTTACTGTTGTCTGTATCATATCTCAAAAGTTTCGTTGAATTCGGAGTACACAAGAAATCCCCGAATATCTTTGTATGACAATTCCAGTTTCCTACAATTTCCCTATAGAAAACGGCAATTTCAAGACCTATTATTATCTTAAGGACCACTAAAACACTGAATATATCTACAACGGTCGTAATATAAAATAGAATTGAATATTACGACCAGTTTCAGGCCAGAACTTGGGACAGTTAGACAGGATTATTGGCTTCTGTGATGAGATCACTCCTAGTGCCAGGTGTTAGAACACTCCGGGCATGATAAGAGATGGTGTTAGGTACTGCGTAACTATAGAATACTTACATCGTTTAAACTGCACTGCAAAGACAGCCCACAGAACCACTCCAATATCCTCAACTGGCCATGTTTAGAACTGATTAGCAAATTCCAAAAATATCACAGCTCCATCACCACTAAAAAGCTAAAGCTAGAAACAGCGGTTGCCAAATAATTAACAATCAATGTAACCTGCCGAACCAGCCAATCCCATCCAGGTGATCCCTGCAGAGCAGTGTAAAGAGGACAATTAGAGATTGCAAACTGCGAACGGCGTACAGGGCTGCTCCTCAACTGTTTAGTTTTTAAACGGTGAGTTGTTGAATAAAGTTAACTTTTTCATAAGCAAGTGACTGGAATGATAAATTGGAAATTTATTTCGTGATACAATTTGTAACTTACGTGCAAATGCAAACCAATCCTACTAATATTATAAATGTGAAAGTTTAGTTGTTTGGATGTTTGGATGTTTGGATGTTTGTTACTCAATCACGCCAAAACGGCTGAACGGATTTGGCTGAAATTTGGGAGACAGATACTTTGTAGCCTGGAGAGGAACATAGGATACTTTTTATCCCGGAAAAATATCAAATTCCCGCGGAATAACGTCGTGTAGTCCACGCGGGCGAAGCCGCGGGCGGAAAGCTAGTATGTTATATTGATGAGAACCTCTTGATATAATATGTCAGTTTTATAATTTTACATTTTTTTTCTTCATCAGCCATTTAATGTGTCTACTGCTAGGGCAAAGGAAGCCTTCCTTGGGTTTCCTTCAAAAGGGCAACATTCTTACAATCTTTAAGATTGTGAAATAATTTTTGTTGTCGTGACATAAAAATCAATGACATAATCACTACATAGTATAAAACAAAGTCGTCGTCTCTGTCCCTATGTCCCTTTGTATGCTTAAATCTTTGAAACTACGCAACGGATTTTGATGCGTTTTTTTTTAATAGATAGAGTGATTCAAGAGGAAGGTTTATATGTACTTTTTATCCCGATATTCCCACGGGAATGGGAACCACGCGGGTGAAACCGCGGGCGGCCGCTAGTAACTACATATAGCGCATTTTTTAATCTTTTATGAACTCCATGTGAAAGCATTCAACAAAATATTAATAAACCAGTGAGTGGCACAAACGTATGCTATGATAATGTTTTCGCTTGAACCCTTCAACGTTCACAGAGATATAACTTTGCTATGCACCTTCATCACTTCACTTCTCCCAAAAGCAATTGAAGATCAAAATAACCATCCCTCAAAAGCAAACAACATCAAACAGTTTAAATACTGTGTGTCGTAACTTACTTATAAAGGATGTTTAATTTTACAATTTGAGCGATAAATTACTTTAAGCGTTTATCTAAATGCGGATTTAATTTTAGAAATGAACATTACTGAAATATGTAAATTAGTGACTGAATAAGATCTGTAAATTAATTAAGTACGTAACACAGGTAGGAACTTTAATTGACAAGTGAAAGGCCCTTTGTAGCAAATATTTTTACAAAAATTATGTTCTATTTAAAAATGAAAATGTAACATGTACCCAAACGCCGTTAAACAACTTTTTGAAGTTTGTCATATAAAATATTGAGCATTGACATTTTTTTTACATAATTTAGGTACAAAGAGTCTTCTCACCCCAACCACCTTCTCGTGACAAGGTCTTCTGCCGTAGGATTTGCGAACCGATGGTGTACCTAGCTTCTTTGAAGTTCACAAGAGCTGTATCAGCCTAGACTAAGTTAAGAAGTTTCATTCTCATTAATAAGCTATGACTTTTGTCTAATAGAAGTTTCGTTAATTACTTAGGATAGCAAAGAAAACAAAGTATCATAACAATTCTTGTAAAATAGGTTTACCAACCCTACCATCGACGTCCGGCCCGTCGACTAATGACATTTGCCGGGTCCTCGACTACAAATACAGAATTATTACACAGCACGTACTGCTGTCGAACCACTCTAATTGCTCGCTGCACTAGCCAGGGGTACGGAACGGTTGCAGGTGAGACTCGGTGTTAGTGGACCTTAAACCTGAATTAATTTCAGATAGACAGGATGAAGCAGAATTTCGCTTGCAACTTTGATATGCATCGTTTAAGACGTTAACTATAAATCCTACTAATATTATAAATGTGAAAGTTTAGATGTTTGGATGTTTAGATGTTTAGATGTTTAGATGTTTGGATGTTTGGATGTTTGTATGTTTGTTACTCAATCACGCCAAAACGGCTGAACGGATTTGGCTGAAATTTGAGACACAGATATTTTGTAGCCTGGAGAGGAACATAGGCTACTTTTTATCCCGGAAAAAATTTCACATTCCCGCGGGATAACGTCGTGAAGTCCACGCGGGCGAAGTCGCGGGCGGAAAGCTAGTATATTATATTACATAGAAGTGAGCTAGGAACGAAAACCTCGTGTACAGGTCAAAAGAGTGTACAATAGGGTATTTTACTGTTGTTGAAATGTAGATATTTAATGATGACGTTAAAAAATATTGCAATTAAGAATACCAAATGTGAAAAAATAATTTGAATCTGTTTTATAATAAAAGAATTATAGTCTGTTTGATTTTGACTATAGCTGTCTCTTTCTAAAACGAAATCTTCTATGGCGTGACTATGACGCTACTAACCCACTGACGTCACTAAGATAGCGTCCTGTCCTTGTCTAATTATAAAGTTTAAAGTCCTATATCTTTGAAAATATTCAAGATAATTCAAAATGAAAACTTGTTTTGTGTAGCTAATATTTCGAAAAACATTTTAAAGAAATAAAAAAAAATCAGTAAAATACCGTATTGTACAATGTTGAAAAAAATAATAAATAATTTTTTTCTTAAATATAATGTAGGTATATTTTTTCTTTTAGTGTGCTTAATCACCTATCGCGCTCTATTTTAACTTAGCTGCCATTAAATAAAATTAAGTCGACTGCAAGAGCTTTCAAATGACATGAGTCCCATCACTGTTGGACAATGTTGAAAGAAGGGGCCCAAAATGACACATAGTCCTAAATTGAAAAACATTTACCTATTCGCACATCACAAAATATCACATACCTACATGGAAATTATACACAACAAAGTAAACAATTAAACCATCACTATCAACAATTTAATTCTGATATTAGTAGACAAAATAATTTACATTTAATTTTACAATGGGAGTTTGACAATTGAACTTTTTTGAGTAGTTACCTATCAACCAAAAACAAAATTTTAGTACACGAAAATAATTCACTTTCCTTTGGATCTATTATGAATTTTAAGTACTTACATTACCATGTAAATGAAATCTAAACATTTTCAGTATTTAAAATAGGGGTCGTAATGTTATTGATTTATGTAAATATTTAATAGTAACATTCAAAAATATAACATTGAAGAATAACAAAAGTGAAAAAAAATATTCAAGTAATGAGCTGCAGAATTGTAAAACACTGTGTCTCTAGCTATCTCTTTCTAAAACGAAACTTTATATGGCGGGAGTATGGCGCTAAGCACATCTGACGTCATCTGTGTCTAGCGCTGTCCTTGTCTAATAAGGAAGTTTGATGAGCTATATCCCCGAAAATATGGATAATATTTGAAAATAAATACCAGTGTCGTGTTTCTGATATAAATAAAAACATTTTAAATGAATAAAAAAAATCACTCCGGTCCCCTATTATTATCCATGTTTGTTTTTGGCGAACTGTTAGTACTCGTACATAATTAACCCCAACTCGTTTGATTGTAACGTAAATGTTAATGACTTCTATTTCAGCTGCAAATATCAATATTTATGTTATTCCCATTGTAATTAGCATTCTCAAAATTAATATTGAAAGTCAATATTATGTTGCTTCAAAAAGTTTATTCAACAAACACGCCTGCTCAACGTTTCATTTCCGCGGAACTTGTGCTTACCCTTTCTATTTTCCATCGAATATATTCTTCATCGCAAATAATACAATATTTTACAATCAAATTCCTGTTGATCGAGCAGCCGCTTTGTCTTACTTCCTTTTTCTTTCGTTTTCTTTCGTTTTTCTCACAGTTGATTTGTGTTCTATGAGTGTTCCAGTGCACTCGGTCCACCCGCCTCCGGGAATATTGGATATCTGTCAAAAGTCTTGAGATTTCGCATTCAGATTTTATAATGTTCCCGTTACTACTACTACTGCATACTACAGCATATCCAATTCAAATCGAAAACCAAGCAAATTTCGCGTAAGAAGTTTATCACTTTAAGCAAATTGAAATGGTTTTAGTTTCCTACGAACGATAGTGGGACCGTGTAATTTTCATTGTTAAGTTAATAATGTTTGTTCACGTAACTGTTTTGAAAGTGAGACGAGAAACTGTAGGAAATGTTGTTCGTTCCCACAATACATTTTCGCTCTTTTCCTCTCGTACCAAAGGAAGTATCTCCAGAAATGTAATATTATATTTAATATCATCTTGGAGATGGCTGTGTAAACATTCTTAGCGAGCCTAGAATTATTATTGGCACAGAGTTATGAATGAATAACGGAACAGTTGCCAAAATTAGGTGTTAGCTTAGGATTACCTTTGTATTTTCTTCTCTTTTTTGTCTGTCCTTATACAGTTTCCGTCAGTTGTCTTTTTGTTACATTTTTTGACGTGATGTGTACAAAAGAGTGTCTTGTGTGTTCTGTTTTCCAAATAATCCCATTAAGAATGTTTGGGAAGATCCATTATCACAAAGTATTAGTATCAAAAATTAAAGAAAGTTGTATTGATTATCATAATTCTTGGATGAAACTTTATAAACAATACATTTAATTAGCGAATGACTAAGTTGAGCCACCTATTCTTATATTCTTAGTTAGGGTATAACGCAGTATTCCCGCCGTGTGGGATTTACAACATAGCAGGTAAATGTTCGGCATCACGGCTCAATATTGTGGCTCGCGACCGGAGTTGGAATAATAAAGGAATGATGAACGGCGCCCCGTACCATTGTACACCTGCTGGTTGTTCATTCAAAATCACTTACGCTCAATTGCTTTTGTTAACATTATAAATGTGCACTTGTCGGCGAATCTGGTAGATGTTGCGATATTTTGCATGTGTATTTTAATTTGTGATGTGTGATTATAAAAGGGAAGGGTTTGTAAATTGCAGGTAATGTTCGGAGTCACAGCTCAATATTGTGGCTCGTGACCGGAGTTGGAATAATAAAGAAAGGGATGATGAATGGCGTCCCGTACCATAGTTAGTACATACAGCTGCTGGCCTAATATATGCATTTCTATTATTATTCTAAAAGCGGGCCCAATTGACAAAAAAATATATAAATGATTAGTAAATTCGACTTGCGGGCCCAATTTGAAGAGGGCCCAATAGACTAAAGACCCAGTCATTCGAAATCACTTACGCTTAATTGCTTTTGTAAACATTATACATGTGCACTTGTCGTCGAATCTGGTAGATGTTGCGATATTTTGCATGTGCATTTTAATTTGCGTTGTATGATTAGAAAAGGGTTTGTTCATTTCTTGGTCACAGTCATGTATGTGACGCTGTATGTAGGTAAATAGGTTTACAGTTTTTCTTCTTTTGACTACTGTTACGTAAATTAATAGTAATGAGAAGTATTTAAAAGAACCAACGTAAAATATTGACTTTTTGTCGCTTGTTCTGCGTGTTAAGGTAAAAATTTTGCGCCTAAAAAGAAATAGACCTTAATCGGTTTGTTAAAAATTATGATGTTGTGGAATAAGGGCCTACGCTTTATAAATATACCTAACGACTTGAAATAACAATAATTTTATAACAATTACGAACTTAATACACAATAGCAGATAAATTTAGAATTAATTACAACAATGAATTATCATCTAGAATTTATCATTCAACGATTTTGATTGAAAGTTACCAAGCTATAATTTCTATACAAAACCTTTATCACGTAGAAGTATTAGCAATACTCAAGAACAAACATACAAGAGAGAGGGAATAGGAATCCCACACAGAAATGTTTGTATATTCTCTCCGTGGGATTCATTCATTAAGTAAAGCCTGCCTGCCTATTTCCTAGCGTTTGGTCTGTCCTTGTTTTGTTTTAGTAGTCTACAATGTTGTTGTCGGGATAAACTAAGGAATATATCACTTATCACTGTGGAGTAGGGGTGTTGTGGAAGCTTGAGATAATGGTTTGGTTACTAGTGGCCACTATGCCAAAGCAAACTGATTTATGTAAACAACGATGGCTGCGTTGTGGATAAGTTAATGCTGAAGACATGAGGTAAGTATTGTTAAGGCGCTACTCGGAAAAATATGGGCTTTTTGATTTAAAATTATAGGACGGTTACAGTTGTTACAAATCTGTTAATAAGATATATATTTCTTCATACCTTTATCTAGATTCGTATAGTTTCAAAAACACGATTTTATGACTTTGCCTCGACACTTTTTCTTTTCGAAAAGACCTCTAAAAATACGAAAAGTGAAGATTATTCTTAAATGGGGTTACTTACACTATTGGAAATTGGTTTAATTAGTGGACACCAATAATATTGAGGATCGTATAGCATTTTTTTTAAAATCGCTGTAGTTTTTTAATACGAAGTAATTTCGTGTTTCTTTTGCCTAATCTGCAAAATCGGTCTCGCTCCCGC
The DNA here is from genome assembly GCA_949710035.1 of Crambus lathoniellus. Lineage (NCBI taxonomy): Eukaryota > Metazoa > Arthropoda > Insecta > Lepidoptera > Crambidae > Crambus > Crambus lathoniellus. Next base: position 12,856,848 of record OX453302.1, on the reverse strand, counting down.
GCGCGTCGGTTTCTCATTGCTATCTCGCTTATCGCCTTTAGTATCGCCTTAACATGCTTTTGAATAATTTTGCAAGTGTTTAGTATAGTGTAGGTTCTTATGTATAGATTTGTGGTTATTTTTAAAATTTTAAATTTCGTCTAGAAGAATGGGTACAAGTAAAATAAAAAACCTTAGCGTGTTTTAGCCCGTTCTCACATTACGAAATTTACGGACGTAAATGACGTGGTGATATGGGATAAACGCCTCGGTGACTCGTGTCCGCGACTGGAGTATGATACCAGTCTTTTGCAAATATTGTAATGTGAGACCAGCAGCTCTAACACGAAAACTTTCTTTATGGAAATAGAGATAGAATACTAAAGTAGACGACGCGATGCTCACCTGTAAAAGCCATCGTGAGCACCCGCATGTCGCTTCCATCTCGTCTCTTCGTTCTTATTTCGGTCTCCTGGCCACCGCACCTCCATACATCGCCTACTTTAAACCATCCGTCAAAGTCTGTCAAAGTGCTGTTGTGAATCTATAGTATTTTTGTCCCCTTATACGACCGAAAGAGGCTCTGCTTTGGTTTTTTTATAGATAATAAAACGATCACTTGGACTGGCTTATTTTAGGGTTTCTTTTAGAAACTGGTTAATGAATGTTATTGCTATTGACCAGTTGTTATACTGATACACAACGGTATCATCTGATTCAGCTTCTAATCAAGGCTCTTTTGTCCCTGGCACGGTATTCAATGGAATGTAACTGTGCGTACCTAATCAAGATGCTAGGCATAAAGCTCTAGGCTGTAGGCTATTTTAGTCAGAGGTCTTTGTGTGGCATGTGCCTAAATATTTAATGCAGCACAAGAAACATGCTTCTTAAATCTTTTAGCTAAATCAGTTAACCTTCATCTAATTTGATAATTAAATAATTTTGACAATTCACTCAAAAAAATTAATCGGGGGACCACAAAAAGAGAAGTGCTAAAATGGTATATTATATGTCAGGGGTCCCCCGACCTAACACAGAAATTTCACATAGCTCAAACTCTTACTTACCTTTTTGTAAAAAACAAGTAAGTTTTTGATTAAATTTCTCGATTTTATTTTACTAAACAGCAAGTTAAATTGAAATAAAGTGCAATGTTTTACCTTTACCATATTGAAATCGCAAAGTTCATTTCAAATGCTACGTTGGTCACCGTGGGAAATAAATAATATTTTCTTATTTTCTCACTCCCATGTTACAGGTGTATTCTGGTAATTTTAAAATTTATTGGTGAAATCTATTTTAATATTGTATTTGATGTATTGCTGTCATACCTGCTTGTCCGAAAAAATTAAGCTACAACCAGGTACATGCGATCAAGCGTCTGCAAATTGGGAGCTACACGCAGGTAAATCGCTTGATTTGAATAAGCTCACTCCACTGACCTCTATACATATAATACGAGTATCTACGCTTATAGAGGTCAGTGACTCTCTCTATGTAACCACGACGCGGGAAGTCCGCGTCAGCAAAGCGATAAGCACGCGTCGTCCTCAGACGCTGACAAGTAGTTTTGGCCGAAGCTATGAAGCCTTATATAAGTACCTACGTACCATTAAAAAAGTGAATTAATTATTGAAGTGTTCATAAAAATATTCAATAAAATATTAAACACGTTTTTTTAAATAACGACAACGTATAATTTGGTTGTATTGTATTGCACTCACTTGAATATCGAGAGAGTTCAAATTGTCTCGTGACTTTTATGACTTACTTTCTCATTGCATATCGAAACTACATTATGCATTTAATTAAACATCAGCTTCACAAATATTAATAACAGGCAGATAAGAGATTAAATTAACCTGAGATCCGTTTAAACTGGTCTAAATTAAAATTTAATACCTAGAAAATAGGAAAAGCTTTTGAATCGCGCACTAAACTGGTGGGTTGTAAGCCGGGCGACGCTGACGTCAATCGGATTAATTTAAAGCTATCTCGGACGACGCGGACGAAGGAAAAAGAAAATAAGTGGGAAAAGCGAAATTAGCTTAGAGAAATGCATTGATGAATTCGGACTGCAAACATTTGTTTATTGCATTATGTCTGCTGCTTATTAAAAATAGGGTATTTTTGGCGATGTGTTGCCAATGGTTATTGTGAGTTTTCATGATTTTTAAGCTTTTTTCAACGATTTTATTTTTCAATGTTTAAATTAAGCTCTAACCAAATAGACGCGACCAAGCGTCTCCGAAGCCAGAGCGTCAGTTACGCGGCTAACGCATTGGCGCATTTCTGTCACAGTAACATTGGTTACTGTGACGGAATCCCTCACAAACAAGATGTCCTAAAACAATACATGAACAGAAATGACATACAAGAAGTTGCTATATTTGAGCAACAAATCTAATTAGTCATATTTATTATCTAATTGTATGTTACAATTACCTACTCCTGAGTGTTTTTTTTAACAAATTTTAAGTTAAAAACTTACAGAAGTACGTAGGTACACTTCATACCAATAAATAGAATCCAATAGGTCACTACGACACAAATATTTATTATCACACAAGCTGTCCAGAATCAATCCTCAGCGGATCGCGAACCGTACGTGAGGTAACGAGTCACGGCGCCTTTGATCTCACCGGCACGGCATCCGCATCTCCTTTGCCTTCTTTGAGAACTGATTGAGCGCAGCAACTCTGTGTGCATACGAAAACGTCTGCGCCCAACTCACCTCACAGGATTTACGTCATTTTTCCAAAAGAAACTGTTTGCTCGCGGCTGCTTTTACTGTTCGGAGATGGGCCGTGATTGTTTGAAGGCTAAACGCGGTTTGGTGAGCTCAGTTGCTGGTGTACGAGATAATAAAAGTGCATTTTCAATACAAAGTATGATAAAGGGAGTAACAAAAATATGTTTAATCCTACACATTTTCCGAGTAAGTTTTAATAGAATCGAAATCGTGAATCAAAATGGTCCCCTGCAACAAAATAACTTTAACTTTATTTTTGTAATAAAAAATGAACAGTACGCGCGGAAACTTTAGATGTGAAATTAATCTGTGTTGATACTGTCAAATCCTATAAATTTTCTGATATCTTTACTAATACTGATACTAATCAATACTAATATTTGTTTGTTTGTTTGTTTGCATCGAATAGGCTCCGAAACTACTGGACCGATTTAGAAAATCCTTTGACCATTAAGTAGCTACATTCTTCCCGAGTGACATAGGCTATATTTTATCCTGATATTCCCACGGGAACGAGTACCACGCGGGTAAGACCGCGAGGATCCGCTAGTATATTATAAAGAGGAAAGATTTGATTGGTTGTTTGCATTGATTAGGCTCCGAAACTACTGGACCGATTTTAAAATTCTTTCACCATTAGAAAGCCACATTCTTCCCGTCTGACATAGGCCATATTTTATCAAGATATTCCTACGGGAACGGGTACCAGGCGAGTATAACCGCGAAGACCCACTTCTTGACAATAAATCTCTGAATCCATACACCTCCAAAGCGGGAGCAACACGATCACATTGGTCCTACTTCGCTCGACGTCGCTCGGAAGACGCTGTCACTTTATCGCAAACAACTAAACGCTTCATTCCTTGTTCACTAATGTTTGTCCACCACTGGGGGACATGGGGAAAAATAATTATCTAACTTAATTCAACTTTCCTGATGCCCCCAGTGGTGGACAAACAGTGGAGGGCAACGGGAATACAGGAACTAAACGACCACGACGCAAAAACTCAGCGTCGACGTTCGACGCTTGGTCGCGTTTATTTTGGTCAAAGCTTCAATGTCACCACATAAAGAGATGGTGAATACCAAAATCGGATGACATCTTAAAAATCACTATACAAAATGTTTGTTTAAGGATTGGACAAACCTATTTCAGAAGGTGAAAGTACCCAACAATACATACAATTTTTACTGTATCAAGTGCCACATTGTGAAAATGCAATTTTTTATGAAACAGCCGATTTTTTTTCGCGATATCGCACTTGGTCCCTTAATAAAAGTTGTTTGTATTGATGGGTACTTTCACCCCCTGAAGTATGTCTCATCTTTAAATAAACACCCTGTATATAGACGCCAATTTAGAATTTTCTACGTAAAGTAAGTACGATGATCAGTTAAATGCAGCTTTTACAAAGCTCTGTATAATAACGTTGTTCAATGTTTCGCTATAGCCAATTGGAAGTACAAACTACTTCTGAAAACTCCAAAAGGAAAGGTATAAAAGTATTTCCTCTGTGTATTTGATCTTTAAATCTATTGCTTGTTTGTAAAAGACATGTATACCTTCTTTTTGCAAGTTATTTACTTACTATTTTATGTATTTATCTTATAAATAATAAACATGATTTTGTTACACAACTTTATCCACAATAATCAGTCAGTCGCACAGGGACTCACTGACACAGAGTTTTCATGTCATGTTCATGGTTGTATGAGGCAAAGTGACAGCGACCACTGTGCAACTGATGCGCAACCAACTTCAGTCTGTTCAGAACTTTATACTTTGCTAATTTTGATAATGACTTCCTTAGCTTATATCAATCCGCAATCCGCTCAACTTATTGCAATCAATATTACTCCACGCCTCTAAAGTAAAATGATAGGTCTTAATTCTAACTTCAGAAACTAGGTTTCATCGATCAAAGACTGTTATAAATGAAGATGCCTCTTAATCCTGCAGTCCCTCTTATCTCACTTCAATCGCTCCCTTGAGGCGCGATAAATTTTATCGTCGCATCGTTACTTCGTCACGTTTACGACATTTTCAAAAGGTACTCTTGTCATTATTTAACGGTAGGTCCCGCCTAAAGAGCTTTTGTTTTGACAGGTGGCGTTAAGCCTAGCAGATGCAATTTGGGAGACGAATTAGATTTGACACGAGTGCTTAAGGAGGTAGAACTTGTTCTAAGCCGCCTGGCTAGCTATCACCATCTTATCTAAATAACAGCGATGTTTTCAACATTTTTGTGTTGCGGCAGTTAAATCTAGCCAGTAAGTATCTAGCAAATATAAAATAGTCAATTCCTCAGTCGGTCATTGAGGATTCTGGGAGTAGTGTGATTCCATCGTCAGCCTTCAACGTTGTGAATTACAAAAAACATTAATGTCTTATGTCAGTAGGCATTTCACCGAAGAAATTAGAGTAATTTCTCCAAACTAATGGTGTCTGCTTTTGGTATGTATCACTACATAGTATAAAACAAAGTCGCTTTCTCTTTCCCTATGTCCCTTTGTATGCTTAAATCTTTGAAACTACGCAACGGATTTTGATGTGTTTTTTTTTAATAGATAGAGTGATTCAAGAGGAAGGTTTATATGTACTTTTTATCCCGATATTCCCACGAGAACGGGAACCACGCGGGTGAAACCGCGGGCGGCCGCTAGTCTGTGATAAAAAACCTTTTTGTATTTAATGGCAACTAAAGTAGGTATCTACTCAATAACGAATCACATTTTTTTCTGTTTGTTCCAACTTATCTCCGAAACAGATAGTCCCTTCAACTACAACAGTGTTGGACTGACACTTGCCAATAGAAAATTTTACACGGAGAAATTAAAAAAAAGGTAATTTCTTCCAAATATATAAAAACATCGGTTACCACGCAAAATAATATCTCAATAGTAACATCTAAGTCTGCTAACTCACAAAATAATGCGTGTTTGTATTACACAAAACTAAAAGTTTGGTCCATCCTAATATAGACGGCACTTTAAACACCAGTGGCCTAATATGAAAACAATGCCACTACGGAACAGTTATACCGAGTCGTTCCAAGTTACATAATACAATATCTCGATACACAACGGACCCGGAAACGGTTCCAATTACGGTACACAGTAGGCCGAATTCGGCCACACATTTTGCCTTTACATGTTTTACGCGCTATTAGGTACACAACAACGAAACTTCGCCCATAGCACCACTAGAATGTTTGAACTACACAATCGACTTTGAACTTAACGTCAAACTTTTAAGGTTCAATGTTAGTAAATTAATTTGAGCAATAATATGGGTAACTGAAGTGTTCGTTCACTACTCTAAAAACAATAATCTCTCGTTCTTATTATCGTAATCGTCAAATAAATAGGCAGCACTTTGACAGCTTTGGAGGCAGATGGTACTTATTACTTAATTTTTAAACGATTGCCCATAACGCCAGTTTTACGTTATTGGTATAACAGTACTACGAAAATAGACATGTCTGATTAATGGCGATGATTTTAAAAATATTGAAATTGTGAAGTATTAGAAAAAATCAACCCGTCTCACAACTAGCTCCGATGGGACTCGAATTCACGACCTTTCACTGTCCAGGCGAATGCTCTAACCACTGAGCTAGAATTCACTAATTTCATTTCAATAATAAAAATTGCATTGCGAATGCAAAAAAGTTAAAATAATTTTGGCAATGTTAAGCTCAACTTGTGGATGCACGCGACTTTTTTTAGCGTTGAATTCGGTTACATCATGCTCAAAGGACCAGTGCTTTTTCTAATATAAATCTGAAATCTAATAAATAAATCTCTATGATAGATCAAAATCGTTTTAGTGGTTTAGGCGTGAAAAGATAGCAGACAATTACTTTCGCATTTTTTTTCACGAAACAGGCGGCAATGCGTTGTGGTACCTATACATACATTTTATTAATAAGTATCAATGCAAAAATTACCTACAAAATAATAAATTCTTTGTTGATTGTAGCTAAAGGCTATACCCGACTCGGCACATAAAAATTTACTTTGTGAAATGAGTTAGCTGCCAATACCTAGGCATATTATAAAGGACAACACTTCAGTAGTACACTTCTTTTACACAATACGGAAATAAAGTTGTATAACAACTTTCGTGTGACTTGAACTTTTCTAACAAAAGCTACCTTTACTTACGAAACTTAATCTTTGTAGTTACCTACAGTTGTCTTATCACTTTTTTTGTGAAGGCCAAATCGCTGGCAAAAAGAAAACAGCAAAAAATTATTACTTTAAACAATCCGTTTTAAGCAAATTTGCTACTAAATACGGTTTTTTTTAACTTTCTTATCAAAAAGTTTGCTATAAACTTTAATGCCGTAAATTTTCGGGCATACCAGGCTGAAAGTTTGGGGGATGACCTCCGCTATCACCCTGTTGCGTTTGATCCACTATTTACAGAGAGCTACCCTAAAACCAAAAAAAAAAAACAAAATGTATTACGTGCTTTACGTATATGTACTATTTCCCCATTAGCAGTATATATATTGGTTAAGCCCTTAGCTCTGATAATTAGAGACGAACAAAAGGCTTGGCCTTTGTTTCCGGTCTGCTGTCTAACCGCATTTCCTGAGAGGAAAAGCTGCGTGAGATCGCAATCCCTTAGTAATTAAAATCTGTTATAAGAGTATTATACTATTTATATTGAATTCTACTGAACTGAGAGCATTAAGATATCTAATACAACCATTTATTATAAAATTATAAAAAATATATTTACTTTAATTTTTAGTTTTTTGCATTCACAATGCAATTTTTATTACTGAAAAATGGAAAATGAAGTATTTAGAAAAAATCGACCCGTCTCACAACCAGCTCCGATGGAGAGAGCAGTCGCCCGGAAAGCGAAAGGTCGTGGGTTCGTGTCCCATCGGAGCTGGTTGTGAGACGGGTCGATTTTTTCTAAATACTTCATTTTCCATTTTTCAAAAATATATTTATTATTTTCTCAATCGTCCTTGGAGGCTCGTGTTCAGTCTAAAAGACGCTAATTGTACCTATATTAGCTTAATAGCGGATCCTCGCGGTGTCACCCGCGTAGTACCCGTTCCCGTGGGAATATCGGGACAAAATATAGCCTATGTCATTCGGGAAGAATGTAGCTTTCTAATGAAAGAAAGAATTGAAAGAATTTTCTAAATCGGTCCAGTAGTTTCGGAGCCTATTCGATGCAAAAAAACAAACAAATAATCAAATCTTTCCTCTTTATAATATTAATATAGATCCAGCGGCTTCCCGACTTTGACCGACCTTGACCAGATCGCCGGTCCATCAACACCGGATACTAGCTTTATTTATATATTTACCACAGGACTAGGAGTAGTTTTCAAATTTGATACAAACTTAGGGCCTGTTTTACATTGTCTAAGTAAGATCTCATTAGCTGTTACTCGACAGATAGTTCATACCTACAAATCTTTCAATTAAACTGGAAAGAACCCCCTAAAGTAATCGGACATTGTGAAACAGGCAATAAAGGACATAATGCATATAAACATTTATCAATTCAGAATTTTTATTAGAACTTAAGTACTCAATTTGGTTTATAGGTTTTCATGTTACCACATCGAATATACGCCAATTGTATATATATCTAACTACTATGTAATAATACGAAACAGCGTTAAGATCAAACTCTATTATTGAATGGCTCAAACGTGCTCACCACTGCTACTGGTGCGAGTAAGAGCTCGTACACAAACTATAACGAACTTATTTACTGTAGTAATTTTTAATTACAAGGATGCAGAGGTTTTACTTCGATCTATTTTAAACATAAATCTTGTCTTTAATTGTTTATTAATTAATTCGTAGTGGAACGCCAGCAGCAGACAGCAAACACAGCAGACGACACGTTCGCGGAGTCATTTCTTACAACATTGATCTTATGCCGTAATAAATTTTTCTCGAGTGGGGATCGAAGAAGTCCGTCTCTTAAGTAAGTATGTGTAATGTGTCATAATACGCTACCGTAATGTTACGCATAACGCCCCGTAGCGTCGCTACGGCGTTTTGATCAAACTCGATTGAATACTCACTAGCACTAGGTGATCACCACTGGAGCGAGAGACCGCTCTTGCACAAACTATAACGAACTTGTGAGTTTACTGTGGTCGGTTGTACCTAATTACTTGATTGCAGGCTAGGTACGAGTTTGTTGCGGACCGCATGCAGCAGCAGCAGACGGCATTTTTACTCCTACGACATTGGTATTATTCCAAAATAATGTTTGTCTCGGGTGGGCATCGAAACACGAAGCCTGGCTCAGTAGTCTGTGTCATAATACGATACACATTTTGATCAAACTGCATTAATGAAAGACTCACTCGTGTTCACCACTGGTGCGAATGACAGCTCCTGCACAAACTATAACGAACTAGTGAGCTTACTGTGGTCAGTTTTAATTACTCGGTTGCAGGCTTAGCGCTTGGGTAGTAGTAGCTGTTCGATAACCTTATGTACTGCGAGTTGTGAAACGAGCAACTTAAATTGAAGGGAAAATTGGTTTTATAAATAAAAATACAGGTGATTTGTAAAATAACAAGACTTAAAATAGTTTCTATGCAAACACAATGTAATTCTGTAATTATAGGAAAATTTGTGATAGAAAATACTACCAATACTCCTTGCAGGGCTGGTGTTTTTTATCACATTTTTTCCTACCTCACATAAGTAGATTACAGTAATAAATACATCGTTACGTGTATCTATTCTTAGACAGTTCCAAAACAAGAAAAAAATATAGGTACTTCCCAATACTTATAAATTCCTTGGTACTTCCTATACAAATCTCCAAACAGTCGATCTACATAGTTTTGTTTGAAAAGTCATTTTTTTCCTTTATTTAGGAAAGTCGTAGAACCACCGTAGTTGTTGGTGTTTTACAAATAACCCTGTAAATGTACTTACTTTAACGCTTGTATTTAATTACAGAAGCACATTTATGTAAGTATATTTAACTAGATGCACAATCAAGCAAGCTTAGCACTTTAAAAACAAGAAACGTCATAATTTTGCTAATAATGATAAAATTAATAGGTATCATAAATGTGTGCACGTCCAGAGCTAACTGCTTAATAGGTTAAAAGATACTAGCGCTCTGCTTGCGATTTCGTCTGCGTGGACTCCCTTTTTAATCCCTCCCTTGGAGGGGAAATTTCCGACAATCCACACTACACATGCTTCACTTCCCAAGGAACATACATACAGTTTCTTGCGCCCAGTAGTTTCGGCTGTGCGTTGTATCAGTTGTATGTCAGTCAGTCAGTAACGAAAGAGTTTTATATATATAGATAAGTGGATAACAAAATAGCCGTTTGTTATATAAAGGTTCATTTTAATGCCACACTATTCCTAAAGATTGCAAACTAAAAACTAAAATATGCACTTTCATATATTTTTTTTAATAACTAACAGAAATAATACCTTATGTTTTAAACAGAGAATGCTCTGATTAAAATGAAATCGAAGTAAAAAATTACACTAGCAGCTCGGTTCCAGCAATTATCCGGTGCTGCCTTTACACGCTCGCTTCGCTCGCTCAGCTGATGCGTAATTTGAGTTAGCCTACGTTAAAGGTTTCCAAGCAAGATATTGCGATCGTTGTTTTTACTGTATAAAATAACACTAAATAATATAAGAATCAGGTGGCCTACGTTGACAGAGACTGAAAATGCATACTATGCACAAATTGCATAGGTAACCATCAAAATGCAAAGTGCCTCTGCACCATTTCGTTCCACCTCTGTTTAGAGGATCGACAATATACTTTTATGATGCAATAATCCAACGATTGTTTGAAACGTTAAAGTTACAATAACCTCCGTACATAAGCTTACCTTCAATCTTTATTAAGTAGTAAGTATAGAATCATTTGAGAACTCTGCTGTCTGTTGCCTTTCTGTTTATTTTTCCATCCGTCTCACGCCTAGATCATTAAACTAATTTTAATAAAATTTGGCATAGAAATAGATTCGATTTTGAAGAGTGAAGAGGGGATTCTGAAGGAGATAACTTTTTGTTGCAAACATTTAAAGTATCTCTTTGGAGTGATATAAAACTGAAAGCGTATAAACGAATACCATGCGGACGTCGAGCGCGATCACAATAATTGATTATCATACCTAATAGGTAATAATATACAAAAATAATATTTTTTTTCTGATGTAGCAAAATTAAACATGCTCCTCGTCTTATCTCAATTGTTAAAAAGGAATAGACAGACATTGTATCCAGAGGAAGAGAGGAGTAAAATAAGGTAATTAGCGCGAAGCAACACGGTGTACGGGACCTTTGTTCGCATCCAGCAATAATTGTAAATTTAACCCCAACGTTTCTTGTACAAGAGGCAACACAGAAATTTAAATCAAAAACCAATATTGAACTTTATGGCAAACATCATAAGGCATGAAATCTATTGTAATAATCAGAATTGTCTGGATAACATCATCTGCTGATGTGCGTTCTGAATAACTAATTTGTACTCCTTATTAGCTAAATAGCAAAGGCAATTAGAATATAGTTTAGTTCTTTATTACCTACTAACCGCTCTTCGCAGTTTGCCCAGCTATCAGGATAAAATATAGCAGTCACTCAGAAATAAGGTTTTACTTGTGAATGTTTTTAGGGTTCCGTAACCAAAGGGTAAAAACGGGACCCTATTACTAAGACTCTGTGACTCCACTGTCCGTCTGTCTGTCACCAGGCTGTATCTCATTAACCCTGATAGTTAGAATTTTCACTGATGATGTATTTATGTTGCCGCTATAACAACAAATACTAAAAACAGAATAAAATAAATAATCAAGTGGGGCTCCCATACAAGTGATATTTTTGCCGTTTTTGGTATACGAAACCCTTCAGGTGCGCGAGTCCGACTCGCACTTGACCGGTTTTTTACATTGTTTCAGTAGTTTTCTTTCTCTAATATTCGTTAAGATAATAAAGACGAATTAGTTGTTTAAATTTTAATACTTTTGTTCCATTCTCAAAAACATATAAAAAAAACAATATTATTCTAAGATATTTTGAAGAATGTTTTCAATTTGTTTCCAGTTTTCTTAATTAAACACTCTTCACTAATTAAGTAATACTTAACTTATTTCGAGACTACCTTATGGGAGTAATTAAAACAAGCAATATATTTTATTTCCCATGGGCGTTTTTATTTTCCTCTCCTGAATTAAAATAGATGTTATTGGGAAACCAAACGAATTGGTTTTTAGTCACTTGAGAAATTCGCTTTTTAACTTATTTTTCTGACGTTTGTTGATTGCTGTCGTAACTTGACTACTTTGCTAATGGTATTTTTTGGGTTCATTTATACTTACTTCGAATTTTGTACTGTATTAAAGTAAACAGTGCCTAAATAAATAATTCGATAAAAAATTGTTCTCTCTTCGTTACTTTGCTGAGTTGAAAACCGCTTCAACCGACAGAGTTGACCAAAACAAAATTACAATAACTGTAAAATGGCTGCATTACAAGTGTGCGTCATTGCAACGCAATTCACTGGATTCAAATAACGAAGCAGGGAAAAGGGACGCCTCCCTTTTCTCTTCCTTTTTTTAGGTGATAGAAATTCAACCTAACCCTGGCCACACACGGGCCATCGACCACAATCACAAAAGGGTACTCACCGAGCTGTGTAACACGTTACGTAACTGCTACTGTATCAAGTAAGTACGTAGGCACGAGCCGCTCGCGCATGGTTCGCAGTAAGCTTGCAGTGACCCGTCGAGTGGCGGTTTCACTGCGAACACAAAGGCGGCTAGTGCTGCGGATCCGAGAGGTTACGCAGTGACTGTGGACTAGCCGTACTCACTTGAAGGTTGATACAGTAGCAGTTACGTTACGTGCTACAAGCTAGGTGAGTAAGCAGGGTTGCTTAACTAATCGTCGCCACTAGCTTCTTGAGACGACACAAAATACTGCAAGCAAATTGGTTAGAAAGAAGTATCTGCCACCGACCGCAAGTATCTTCTACCGGCCACAACTGTCTGTCGCGCGCTTCAGCTACGCATGAAAACCTACTTCAGCTACCCTTGTACAATGATGCAAAATAACTTGGCGGCTCGGAAGTTCGCGCGGAACGCTGCGCAATAGACGAATACAGGTGTGCCCGGGGTTGGTGCGCGGGCGGAATCACGGCGTGTTTCGTGTCTCACTCTGACGCGTACGGATACGTCGCTGTGCTGTTCCGTCGCACATTCGAGTTGCGCGAAATGTAACTTGCAGTTAACTTTTGCACCTATAGTAGCCGCTTCTAGCTTCAGGTGGTGGCGTTTGTGTCTGTCGTGTGTGGCTCGTGTGCAGCGACGACGCTTAAAGCTCTTTTACGCCGTTTCAACACTGTGCGACATTGCCACTTGCTACATATTGTGGCGTATGTGTCATCTTGTGGTATGCTACATATCCAACATTTGCGGCATGCGGCAGCCTATTTTACGCCGAGGCAACATCGTGCCATTTTGGAAGATGCGACAGTCTACCACATTACCACACTTATGGCGAGCCGCGCCATCCTTGAACGAGCCCTTTAAGCTTCGCTAAGCGTGGTACTCATTCTCGTAGGAGTATCCGCCTGTGTTACTCAGGAATGTATGTATCTTTATAATGGTTATTAGAAAGTTATTAGAATCAGTTTTTAAGTTGATTCAAAGAAACAAAATAACCCTCCTTCTGCCGTAGTCGGGTAAAAACAAATCTCTCTTCTTCATTAAATTAAGTAATCTAGTCTAGACTATAGGTAGACAGTGGATGAAGTAAGTGGATTATAACGATGGGTATCACCGCACACACCAGCAAACGAGCTTTAATATTTGCCCGACCGGAATCAACTTCAGGGATTGCGGCAGCTTGAAAACCGGTGCGTACAATACTCGTCCACGGAATTTGTCGGTACAACGCAACACATAAGGTATTTTGAAACGTTTAGGCCACAGCACTAACTAAATTTCTAACCGTAGCCTATATGGAATAATCTACTGTCAGTGCTATAACTCACTTTGGAACGTAGGAAACAATTTCATGCCTGCATCTTTGTCACGACACGACCGACCGTCGAGAAATTAGTGCTGTTCGATACGTGTATCCCCCCCCCCCCCCTCTAAGGAAGGGGGGGTTCCTTTATATTTGTGTTTGGCAACAGGCGACTGTTATGAGGCTAGGAAGCTAGCCCACTAACTACCTCCATTTTGTATTGAAACGGCCTCAGGCGTCGTAAAGTTCCTGTGCCTTAAATTGTTTGGTATTCAAATAAAATTTATTAGTACGTTTGTAATGGTTGTTTGACGGTATTACTGGTAAAGTCGTACGTGTTTTTGACCACTAGTCTGGACGTAAAGCGGTCAAAATCACACAATTTAATTTTAAGAGGTTTTTTATTCAGGAACAAATACATAAGTCCGACGGGCCACAATAAATGTATAAACATTTGATTTAAAAATAGTTAATAATTAGACAGATTTCAATAAAAACTGTGCATGAACGTAGAATTTGTTAATGTTTTTCAAATATGAGACAAAATAACATTATGCTATTATTAAAGAAAAACAACATCAATGGAAGCAGAGAAGCTAAATTTGAGATTTCTTTCATACCCAAACAATTAGTGGTTTGATCAAGAAATTACCACGCCCCTTTTGTCGCGTGTACTGTCTTTATGCCTGAGGTGATTGAAATCATCACCTTTTTTAAATAAAAAGCCTTCCAATTCCGCCGCTGCAATGGCCCAGAGAAAGTTCAATATTCAGAGATAGATCTGACGTGCCACGATAAAATAAATAATTATTTTTTACACTTAACTGGCGTAGCCAACTAACAGGACTTCACAGATTTATGGGATTTATAGGACTCTGGAAAGCCGTGCTAATGCATATTGGAAAAGCTAAATTTTAAATTAGCTTATTCTTAATTGCTTTTACTTTTTTTCATTCACAGTTTAGAAAGTATTAGAAAAAGTCGACCCGTCTCACAACGAGCTCCGATGGGACTTAAACCCACGACTTTTCTTTGCTCGGGTGAATGCTCTAACGACTGAGCTACGGAGTCGTTTAAGGGCAGCGTCGAATTTATCCAATACCTCTTAGACGCTATTTAGCCAGCGTTTATTTCATCAATGTTAAGATATTACTACCCGCACTAAAACTCGAAAGAAATACCTTTTCAATTATTTGACAATCGATAAAGATGAAATAATTGCTTCTTCTTCTTTCTTTTTTCTTGTTGAAAATGAAGTATTTCGAGTAGTAATGTATTCTCATTGCGTTATTTAGCTAGCGTTCATTTCATCAATGAGAATACATTACTAAGAGGTATTGTATAAATTTGACGCTTCTCCTAACGACTCCAGAGCTCAGTGGTTAGATCATTCGCCCGGACAGCGAAAGGTCGCGTTCGTCGGTTGTAGTTGTGAGACGGGTCGATTTTTTATAAATATGTACTTCATTTTCAATACTTTTACTATTCTCAAAAACTTGTTGCTTTTAGTTTTTTTCTCAGAGAAAATATTAGGGTTAAATTTAGGATTAGTCTCAGACCCAAAAACTTGGTATTGTCGCTCGTCGAAGTTACCGCTCCCCTCAATTATATATAGGTACTTTCGAACCATCAACATTGCAATCATCGCCTACTTTATATAAAAGCCTTCTTTCAAATTCCACCGGTGCCGGTGTAATGGTCCAACGGAGGTTCAATATTCAGCAGAGACAAATAAGTCCGACGTGCCACAATAAATTTAATACCCCTCCTTATCGCGATCGTTAGTAGAAATGTAAGAGAAATGTTTTGTTCACAACTTTCAGTAATCGGCCGAATCTTAATCACCTTTTGGTACGTCGGCACTTCGGGTAAAGGCAAGATAAGTAAAGTTGATATTTCTCCGCTTGATATTTATTGTTTGTATAAATTAGATCAATTATTGTTATTTTGTCGTTGCTTTTAATGTTTATTCTTATTGTTTTACTATGTTTTGCCCGCATCTTTGCTCTCGTGAGAAACGTCTACCCTTCAATCCCTTATGGGTAAATGCTTTCAAAACTGATGCGGTGATGCCAACGTCATAAAAACTATCTGCGTATTTCATTTCAGCTCGATCCGTCCTGTAGTTTGAGCTGCGTGTTATTAGATCAGTCAGTCACCTTTGCCTTTTAAATTATAAAGTTTATTTTTAGCTTCAACTAGTATTGTCCTACCATTATTCTTATGCTACTAATAATTTATTAAGAATGTTTGTTACTCAGTTACGAGTAAACGGCTGAACAGACTTTAATGAAACTGCGCATAGAGCTAGACGATAACTTGGAATACCTAGAACTAATATATTTTATTTAACTCGATATTCTTATGTGTACGTAAACCTGGCGGATGAAACCGTGGGCAAATTATAGTTGAACGTAAAGTTACATAAAGTTTAATATAACTGTTGTCCTAAAGTTGCTTACAAAAACAACAAGCATTTTTACCCTTACATAACACAATTAATCAATTAGGTCTTAAATTCTTTATTCATCTAAACCATCTTTCATTAAATCTCTCATGTTTCTGAGGCCTCTCATAATAAATCTATCAAAATTGAAAATGTAATTAATTTATATTGGTAATATACAATATTACGTTACTCTTTACCAGGTTTTAAATAATACAGAAACCTTAAATCTGATAAGAAACGGTTCATAATTATTTTAAGTTTAATCATATGAGGTAAATTAAAATCATCGAAATTAATTTCTTAGTTATTTCTTAACACTTTTGAGAGATCCAGGCTTAACTTCATTTCTACTTATAATATAAAAAAAATATCATCTCATACAATAGGACAATAGGGACAATAGGGACATGTCAAATAAAAGAAAATCAAAACAGCACGCCGTTTTTACAAAAAAATATTACAATACAAAATTTATTGAACGGTTCTTTTGTTATCAAGGTGCACGTTTATACAATCAAATAAACAAAATCCTATCTATAAGTACAAAAAATAGTATTGAATGTAGAAGAATTGTAGTGGAGTGGTTAAACTCACTTAACTACGATGAGACCGAAATTTTACTAAAGGGATAAAGTAGAAAAAATGAAAACTATTATACACACATTTAATGAAAAATGGAAAAGAGAAAAGTGTTCTTAATTATTATATACAAATTTAATTTTACCTTACACACCAGACACAATTTAAGTTAATTGTTTAAGATATTATTATAGATATAAGTGCTTAATAGAAACTATGTGAAATCTAGGGGGTGGCCTGGAGACCAGAAAACATCTCAAGCCTAGCTTTAGGCTTAGTTTCAGGCTCCAGTCTCCCACAAAACTTAAGTAAGTTAGCACTTTTTTGTAAGCTTAGATTCTAAGGCAAGTTTTTGTGGAAGAAAATAAATTTATTTTATTTTTTATTTATTTATTTATACAAACAAGCAATCATAACCAAGGTTGGTTTTTTTTTTATTATAAAATTTAAACAGTTCAAATTGTTTTAAACAGGTGTTTTTAGACATTAAGTCAAATTAATTCCCACTACTTATAATATTTGATTTCGAGACTACTTAGATCTTTTCAAATTCGCCATAGTACCTACCTAATAATAATATGGGGATATTGTTTCTGTAGAGTAATGTAAATAAAGAAATAATTTCATCATCATCATCATCATCATATCAGCCGAACGACGCCCACTGCTGGGCATAGGCCTCTCCCAAGGATCTCCACAACGATCGGTCCTGCTGCGCTGCCCGCATCCAGCGGCTTCCCGCTACTAATTTATTTCATAAAAATTCCGCAGATACCTACATATTTATAGAGCTTAAGTAATACACTAAACTTAAGGATAAGGAAAATTCTGTGTTCCAGGCGAGCGTAATTATGATATTACCTTATGATTATGGTTTATGATTGTCATAAGACATATGTATTCTGGAACAATAACCATCCTTATGGATATAGAGATTGAAGACCCCCGACGCAGGCCCAATGTGGATTGGCAGGTAATAACGACTGCAGATGTTCCCGGGACTAATTAATGGCTCAATGTGCTTCCTGAAATTTGGAGGAGCTCGAGATAATACATTATTTTAGTCACCCATCCCGCGACCAACAATACGGTATTTTACTAAATTTTTTTTATTTCTTTAAAATGTTTTTTGAAATATTAGCTACACAAAACAAGTTTTCATTTTAAATTATCTTGAATATTTTCAAAGATGGACTTCAAACTTTATAATTAGACAAGGACAGGACGCTATCTTAGTGACGTCAGTGGGTTAGTAGCGTCATAGTCACGCCATAGAAGATTTCGTTTTAGAAAGAGACAGCTATAGTCAAAATCAAACAGACTATAATTCTTTTATTATAAAACAGATTCAATTTATTTTTTCACATTTGGTATTCTTAATTGCAATATTTTTTAACGTCATCATTAAATATCTACATAACGTCGCTGGGGTCGGTGCCTGGTCTGGTCTTCTTTGTCAGGATGGTTGTGACGAGGGATCCTCAAAATAATAGTCTCTTCTTCAATAACAAACGTCTTATTCTTCAATCGCAATCGATATGGCACAAATGAAACAACGATTTAAGTGATGTAGATGGATAAACTCGTTAAACGCGGCAAATTCGATACAGAAAAGTGGCCCTTGCGGGCCCCACTACCGCCTCAACGTCCAACCCCTGTGGGTCCCTTTTCAGACTGTTTGTATCATGCGCCTGCACCAAAATGTGCAGACCATCGACCAATTCAACTCACTTGGTCCAAAGCGGCCATCTCTCTGTATCCAATTCACCTAAGTGCTTGCCGCAACGTTTAAACTGACTCAACTAATAGTTACAAAGCAACAAAATAGATGACGCTAATAATTTTAGTCGATAGTTACAAAATAACTCGATAGATGTCGTTATAATTTAAATTAAAGTAATCGATCGTGCTGTCCTAGAGGGCAGCACTGCGCTCACGCTCCGACACGGCCATTCTGACGTGTCACATGTCCTCATGTGTATCTGGAACAAAATTACTTCAATGGAGCTAATTCCGCTCGGCTTAACCTGACTAAAAGGTTAGTAGCCCCATAAAAGATAAGGAAGAAAGTATGCCTCATAGTAAGTTACAGTAATCACAATATTATAATCAAAGTCATATAAGCAACACACATCACTAACAGTAGCTACACATTAGGTGGCAAGGATTCCCACATGGAATCGGTACACTCAATGTACATGGTCATCGTAATGACATAGTCTCCCATGAGACGGATTCCCTCATTGGAATCGGTATGCTCAACATACATGGTCATCTCATAATGACATAGTCTCCCATGAGACGGATTCCCACATTGGAATCGGTACACTCAATGTACATGGTCATATCATAATGACATAGTCTCCCATGAGACGCTAGATTGCCACAGCCTCAGCCGCACCGCGCCCTGTACAACCCTATTGAGTCGCAGTTACGACTACGACTGAAGCGTGCGGATTACCAAATAAGTAGCCATGTCAGTAAGTGTTTGCACATAGTTAGACAGGCCTTCACCGGCACTGTCCACACCCGATTCAACATCACAAACATTTAATTCTGAGGATACATCACTTTGAGACATCTTTCTAAGCTATTCGTTAATCTTTAAAAACTTAGTTTTAACAACTTCAAAACTATTTTAGGGCAAACGTTAAAAATATCATTTTACACAAATTAATTCTCTTCATAAGTTTACTCATGAAAATCCATTTCCACTTTATCTTGGCGGAGTTTGTACTAAATTCACCATAACGTATCTGTCAGAACTCTACAGTCTACAGTAACTTTCAATGACTTATCCAGTGATCGTAAAATTTTGTGCTTTACTAGCACTCCACAACATAACCAGCGATCACAAAACTCAGTGCTTTTGGTATCAGTCCAACAAAGCTCAATACTCATATAAATCTGTCACGTAGCAGCTGATAACTGCTTGTAAATAACGTTATTACTTAAAGCCTTTTTGAAAAATAAAGCTCTCAACTACTTCTTTATTACTGAACATAGTCACAATCACAACGCATTTTAGACTGACAGCTTGGAACAACAACAAAACATAATCTTTCTTTGTACATACTACAAGTGCTTCCGCTCTACCCTCTTTACCATCACGGTACCACAACGACGTGCTGACTCATTCAGCCACGCAATAAAACAAACACATCTTCAGCACTTCGTTACTAATAATGTGGTAAAACACCAACTAAATATTTAGTCCTCTGAACCAAATCAAATCATGTTCCCATCTGTCAATCTAATACGAACTCTTATCGTTACTAATCCAATTTAAATCAAATCCCACATTAACAATCATTGTTATACTAGGTTTGTACTAGTAAAGTGCCAAAAACTGTACAAAAGAATGTTTATTGAACGAAAAAGAGCATTTCAGTGCGCACAAATAATGACAAAATGAAAACTGCTCACCAAATTGCGGTCATATGATATGCGAAGCCAGTAGATCTCTCTGTCTCTCTACGCTATCGCCGCACAGCGCCGGCTACTTGTCTGTTGCGTTGCGCCACTACGCCACCGCGCCGCCGCACTGCCATCGTCACAGAATCGCACCATTGCACCACCATGCTGCGCTTGCATTTCACTGTAATTTTAAATAGGTCATTTGTGAGGACTCATGAAGTAAAACCTTCCGTATAGCCACCAACTCTACTTTGGAAACATTGTGATCTTGGTAACTCTGCATTTGACTCTACTCGTGACTCTGAATTTGGCTCTACATTCGACTTTACATGTCACTCTACATGTGACTCTATATTCGACTCTACATTTGACTCTATATTTGACTCTACATCAGACTCTACATCAGACTCTACATCAGACTCTACATCAGACTCTACATCAGACTCTACATCGGACTCTACATCGGACTCTACATCGGACTCTACATCTGACTCTACATCAGACTCTACATCGGACTCTACATCAGACTAAGACCTCTCGATCTCTACCATTACGTCATGGGATAGATAAGATAAGATAGCACTTTATTGCACACACATAGACAGAAAATACATGACATAAACAATTAACGAAAAAACGGTAAAATTAGAGGGCCTTATGTCTTAGCAGCGATCTCTGCCAAGCAATCTTACTATCCTGAGTATCTGATAGGTCATGTTATAGGCACCAACTTTATATCAAGAGTTACAATGATGACACTATCTCATATGGTATCTGTACCCCGAGTGTAAATTCGTCAATGTGCAAACGTTACTATCTAGATCTTATTTCTTTACAACAAAGTACAATCCATCTGTCAAAATTTTTCTCAAACGCAATAGTATGCGAATTTACTAAACCCTCTGTACGTTAGTAAAATTAGAAAAATGTTTGCCGCTGAATTTTGATGTAGGTAGTTGACAGTAAAATCATAAAACATTCTTGGTTCCGTTAGGAACTATTATTACAACGAATTACTCACAAAGAAATAAGATTTACTTTCTTTCGGCTTCACAAAATAAGAAAAATATGAGAGTACCTTCGTTTGTCTAGATACAGACAAAACCTATCGATGAACAAATCCTTATGCTCCAGCCAGGTTACGCCAGCACATGAAACATGGTCCAGGTCCAGACTTGTCCAGTCTTGCCGATGAACTTCCTTTCAGCGTACCGCTCATCACCAGGAAAAAGATGATTTTCACAATTCTCTTCTTGCAAATGAAATGCCGCTAGTGGAACGGCAGGTCGCCTTTTTCATCACACGTTCAGTAACAGAATGTCGAATAACAGAAATACGGGTATTTCGTTTTCAGTCCACTTTTCATCTGTGGCACGGGCTGCATCCCACTTCTGATGACGTCGCTGGGGTCGGTGCCTGGTCTGGTCTTCTTTGTCAGGATGGTTGTGACGAGGGATCCTCAAAATAATAGTCTCTTCTTCAATAACAAACGTCGTATTCTTCAATCGCAATCGATATGGCACAAATGAAACAACGATTTAAGTGATGTAGATGGATAAACTCGTTAAACGCGGCAAATTCGATACAGAAAAGTGGCCCTTGCGGGCCCCACTACCGCCTCAACGTCCAACCCCTGTGGGTCCCTTTTCAGACTGTTTGTATCATGCGCCTGCACCAAAATGTGCAGACCATCGACCAATTCAACTCACTTGGTCCAAAGCGGCCATCTCTCTGTATCCAATTCACCTAAGTGCTTGCCGCAACGTTTAAACTGACTCAACTAATAGTTACAAAGCAACAAAATAGATGACGCTAATAATTTTAGTCGATAGTTACAAAATAACTCGATAGATGTCGTTATAATTTAAATTAAAGTAATCGATCGTGCTGTCCTAGAGGGCAGCACTGCGCTCACGCTCCGACATACATTTCAACAACAGTAAAATACCCTATTGCGAAAGTTGCTATTACAAGCGGACTAACTAGTCTGTTCACTGCGCCACCAGTCACACAAAGTATTTGATGTGAAAACGATTAACAACGGATGATCTATCTGGATTACTCATTGGACGTCGTATCGGTTCATGCCCTTACTAAGAAATGTATCTTCCGTGGAAGAAGAATAGGCCATGAGCCGCACTACACGGGCCAGTCAGATTGGTGGGTGTTAGCAACTGCAGATACAAGGCAAGGCTGAGATTCCCTAAAATAGGGTATTTTAAGTTATGGATTACTCGCAAATAACAAGAAGGTACTTAAAATTTGGAAAAATAGATGTTATTTTACAGTTATTTATTTTATTTATTTATTTATTTTATTGGATAAGGGAAACATACAGCACTATATAATACATTATTATTGAGAAGCATTATGATTGTTCAAAGGCCAACATAGTTTCCACAAAGAAAAATTAATGCAAATCATAAGTTGAGTATACACTAGACAAATTTATACGAATTATATATATATATATATTATGAGATAAATCGATTCAACCGATATCGATATAATTTTAAAAAGAAAGAATTGATCACGTTGTTCTCTTCGCAGCCACAAGGGTGTTATCATATCCGTACTAAAATTAGGGTATTTATATTTCATGCGTCTGATGAACTTTTTCTGGATACGTTCAATAGAGTCAATATGCGTCTTATACTGTGGATTCCAAGCCGTTGATGAGTATTCCAGTACAGATCTTACAAATGCATTATACAATAATACCAGAGTGCTAGGATTTTTAAAATCAGAACCCTGACGAAAGATAAACCCTAACATTCTATAGGCCTTAGCAGTGATTTTATTGATATGCGAGGTAAAATGTAGATCGCTGTCTAGGAGAACCCCCAGGTCACGTGTCTCGATCACTCTATGAAGATTATTATTTAAAAGATTATAACTATAAATTATGGGACTTTTTTCCTGCTGTATGTTGTTATGTGACATTTGTCTACATTTAATTTTAATTTATTATCCAAACAATACTGAGCGAGACGATCTAATTCTTCCTGAAGTAAATGACAATCAGACAAGGTTTTAATTTCACGATAAATTTTTGTGTCATCTGCATAGAGTTATATTTTTGAATTTTGGAGAACGCTAACAACATCGTTAATGAATATATTAAACAATAATGGACCGAGGTGCGATCCCTGAGGTACGCCCAACGTTATAGGTACATTAGTAGATGTGAAACCTTTTATTGCAACAGCTTGACTACGGTCACGAAGGTAAGATGTGAGCCATCTGAGGAGGTCGCCGTTTATACCGATATATTCAATTTTGGATATTTATAAGCTGTGGGAAAATTTGTCAAAAGCTTTAGAATAATCGGTATACACGGCATCCACCTGAGATCCCCCGTCAATGGTAACGAGAACATCCTCAAGAAACTCGCCAAGATTTGATTCAGTTGAACGTTTGTCTATAAAACCGTGTTGCTGTGGAACTAAGAGTGGCCTAATAGCGGGGAAAAGCGAATCGTAAACAATTTTTTCGAACAGTTTAGGCATGATGGATAACTTTGATATTCCTCTGTAATTTCTTATGTCATGTTTGTCTCCTGCCTTAAAAATAGGTACTACTAGCGAACGTTTCCAGGACGTAGGCATTATACCATTCGATAAAGATGACATATCTAGTGCTTCCGGCCGTTTTTTTCGATTGGTGATATTTTACTGTGTCAAATAAAATCCCAAACATCCGTCTAATCGTAATCCAAATATCCTATTACTTGCAGTATACTTGGTTTTAGTAAATGAAAAATATACGAAAATAATTGTCTTTGAATAGCCGAATGATTACGGCCGTCATAAGTTTAAAATGTTTATTATTTATTTTTTAATTAAATTTTAAGTGATTTTCGATTCGCGGGGCGCTCACTGTTCACAGTTCACTGCCGGCTGCCGCTGCGTCCGCGTGAAGTATATCGCGCGCGGCCGAGCAAGCGTTAGCGTGCCTACTTCGGTCGGGAATCATCGCCATAAACGTGCCTTCCGAAGCCCGGAGTAGCTCGATATGATCAATTCGGCCACCCATCCCATGACATGCAGTTGTCACAATCTCAGGCTGAGCGAACTACGCACTGCGCCGCCCACTCTCGTATTACGCTTACTATTAACGTCAAAGCAATTACAGAAAGCAATACCGAACACAAAGTATTTGCGGTGAAAACGATTGGCGTACAAACGGGCCAACACGGATGATCCATCTGGATTACTCATTGGACATCGCATCGGTACATTATTCACCGTGATTAACATCCAGGATCATCGCAATCCGTCACTGGTCGGACAAAGACAATAACCATTTGGATGCCAAATGGAAAACACGCGGAATGACGAATTTTGCTGCTAAAATTCGATCAGATGCTTTGGCACAATTATCTTTTTAAGGGCTTATCGATACACAAATTTTAACTGAACCGCAAACTTTTATTTATCTTTTCTTGCCATTTAACTTGGTTCTTATGACGGAAATCTAAAAAAAAAACTTACACGATACGTAGTGTTCATATATTTTGCCTGTAAATAAAAGTGACCTATTTATCTATCTGTCTCTAACTGTTATATAATATATATTTCAGGTTTAACGTTAACTTTAACGCAGATTTATATAATAACGTAGATACGATGAATCTGTTTCGTGTTTTAGTCGTTCCACATATTCGCAAAAAGTTCTGTAGACTTCCACCCGTGACGTTGTCACGCCACAAAGTACTATGTTTTATGAAACTATCTTTTAACTACATAACTAGTAAGTAAGTAAGTAAGTAAGTAATTTATTGGCACATATTAAAAAAAAAAAGAATATTACAATTTTATGACACAAAAAAATAAAATACAATTATAAAGAAAAAAATACACAAAAAACTAATAAAATGGGCCAATCAGGACCCTCCTCAGCTAATGCTGCTACAGCGTGCAGAATGCTCACTATAACAGCGCTGGTATTCTGGAGGGCCTGTACACACACATTGTAAAAATAAAAACTAATTTGTTATAACAAGCACAAACAAGTATAACAAACGAGCTCCCAAAACATACCAACACCCAAATAAAAAACGTTTAAAAATATACATAAATTCAACAATAATTTACAATAAAAAACAATAAAACACGAATAAAAAAAAAAAAAAGGGGGACGCAGCCGTTCACCAAGTTGAAATTGAACACATCTAACCATAATAATAATAACCATATTGAACCATAATAACGTTTTGAATACTCAAAGATAATAACATACATAACACTCAAGAACTGGCAGTATGGCTCAATGTCTTCGCCTGTCCAAAAGGACGAACTACTACTGTCTATGGGCCTGACTGTGCGTGCGTCGTATTTTTTGTTGTTGTTTGCGCTTTGTAATCTACAAGGTATTTGTTGTATTGTTTCTGTGAAAAAGCGTGAAAGGATGATATAGAAAATCTATTTTATGCATTTATATAATGCATGCATCATACGTGTAACGAATCCACCATACAAAAACAAAAGAAAAACCGACCAATAACCAAACAATAGAAATAGACTTAAAATAATAATCGAGATCAAGTAAAGTGCATCGTTTATGCTAAGTACCAGGAAGCGTTCCCAACTACAGTCCAGCCAGACGCTAACTACGTGTCGCGACAAACCTGATGGTGAGAAAATTGAATTAATGTGATGTAAGTTGGAGTGTTAGTAAATGTTTCTTAACACATTTCCTAAAATTGATCATTGTCTGCAGGTCGCGCCCGCCAGGGGGGGGGACAACATTCCAGCAGTGCGAAGCGGCGAATCTGAAGGATCCACGGAACGCCCTGGTACGATGTCTTGGCGTCACAAAGATGTTTCGACATGCTCTCTTCACAGGACCATTCTCTCTTTGAGCCCATGTGAGCTTGCTAAATAGGTAAACCGGTTTCCCAGTTTTAATAATACCAAACATTAATGTTGCTAGGTGAAGTTTCCTACGTGCTTCCATTTTCAAAATGTTTGCATCATTTAAAAACGGAGTAACATGTGACCGTTGTGGCACATTAAAACAGAAGCGAGCACAGGCATTTTGAACCCGCTGAACCAGTTTGGCTGTTTTACCCATAATACAAGGTCCATACACTGTATCACAATAGTTCAGTTTAGAAAGTATAAGTGACTCGCAAAGTGTAATTCTGAGTTTCTCATTAAGGTATGGGCGAATTTTATATAAGACCTTGAGGCGATAGAAACAACTGCGAACACATTCAACAATGTGGCTTTCAAAATTCAGGTGACTATCCAGAGTTACACCTAGATTTCTGCACCTATTTACTTGATCTATATGTTGATTGTTTAATTCAATGTTGATCACTGTTCCCTCCAATTGCTGTAGGTTAGTTTTAGAGCCCAAAAGCATATATTTTGACTTTTTTGGGTTCAAGACAAGACAATTTGAAACACACCGGTCAGCTATCTCTGAAAAGTCCCTATTTATCATAGCGACTGCGTTATCCACTTCAGTGGGCTTAAAAGAAAAATATAACTGTAAGTCATCAGCATATAGGTGGTACTTACAGTTTGCTATTTTGTTTATAATGTCAGCGCTGTATAAAATGTACAGGATGGGCCCAAGTATTGACCCCTGAGGTACTCCGCGCATCACAGACGATGGAGAAGAGCGAGACTTTGCACCACTTGCATCAACCAGTTCTACATACTGTTGTCTATGCGTTAGGTAACTTTCAAACCACTTCACTACGGAGTTATCTACACCATAGTAGGAAAGCTTGGATAGTAGCAGTGTAGTGTTTAATGTCTCAAATGCGCGTGAGAAATCCAGGAGCACAAGAATACTAACCTCGCCCTCGTCCTGTGCCGCTAAAATATTATCAACCACATCTGCCAGGGCAGTGGCAGTCCCATAACCCTTACGAAAACCAGACTGGTGGCTAGGTAATATGTTGCTTTCCTCGAGGTATCGTGTTAGCTGCTCGCACACAACCCGCTCCAGCACCTTAGACATACACGGCAAAATGCTTATTGGTCTAAGATCTTGAATGGTCGCTGGTGGATTCACCTTAGGAAGTGGTTTGACTACAGCCGTTTTCCAGGCATCGGGAAAACAACTCTCTGATATTGATGTATTTACTATTTCTGTGATAGCATCAAGAGTATAAGAAAGGGATAGAAGCAGCATATCCAGTGATAGACCATCACAACCCAACGCATTTGATTTTAGGCCTTTGATTATCTTCAATATCTGTTCACGACTAACCGGCTTAAGTGTTAGTGTTGATGAGCCAAACCTAGAAAACTCAAATTGCGTGAGCTGCGATATAGATACAGTATTGTCTCCAGGAGCCTTTAGGAAGTGATCGTTAATAATATCAGGGTTGTCGAAACAAGGCGGAAGTTCAGCGGATGTTTTATTTGGCAACAGAGTCTTCTTTAGGTTTAGCCATAGCTGTTTTGAGTCACTAATCTTGGAGTTAATATCCCTATTGAAGTAGCATCTTTTTTCTTGTTCCAACGCTTCCTGTACGATACACTTCATGGTCAAGTAGCTGCTTTTATGGGACTCTGATTTAGATTGTTTATACCTTTGCAGGTATCTATCCTTGATTCGTATCATGGATCTCACCGTGTCTGTGATCCAAGGGTGTGGTGCGTGTTTAAACTTCCGACGTTTGACTGGAGCATGCAGGTCAAATAATGACATCAAACAAGATGTGAGATTGTCAACTAATGAGTTAACATTACTAGAGTTGAAAAGGCAGCTACAGTCAATTCTTTCCAGATCACGCTCCCAAAGATTTTGCACAATATCCCTGATAGGTCTGTATTCCACCCACCGAGGCCGCATCCTTTCCCTCTTAATCTTAAATTCGGCTACCACCATGGCGTGGCCCCTCAGGTCAGGATGTCTCACTTTGACACCCAATGTGCGGATGTTTGTACCAATCACATCAATTAAACTCTCGCTGTGGTCAGTAAAGTGAGTAGGCTCAGTAACCACCTTTTTTTTTTTTTTTTTTTTTTTTTGTTAACCCGGGGGAAATGCCGTCGCATTCCCCCCCGCCCGGGGAGACGAGGGGGATATGTGGGGCTCGAACCCACTAAAACCCCCGGAGTGTTCTCGACTCACGCGGACGGAGGCTGCGGGGACGGTTTGTCACTCAATCCGCGCCTTCCGCCCCGTGTCAGCGTCCATGGGCGACGCTCCGACCTAGTCATGGGACGCCATTGCGTCCAACCTCCGGTATGGCGCACCGAGAACACCAGGCGCGCTCCACCACCACAGGGCCATGGTGGACGACAGAGTTCCCCGCTCCGCCGCCCGACCCCCTACCTATTTCGCCGCGTCCTGACGCTGTCTCTCCCTCGAGAGGCGCGCGGAGCGACGGACCTGCGGGCGCTGCGCACCAGGGTGCTGCACCTCACGGTGTTGTTGTGGAGACGCCACCTCTGTGGTCGTCCCCCTTTCCTGGTCGCTGAGCGGGGAACGACTCTTGTCCCGCCGCCCAGCTTCCCATCCGTTGTCTGGCGATTTCGTGGGTCGACTGCCCTCCCTCTCTTTGCGTTTTCCCCCCTCCGCGTTGTGTGGAGACACCACCTCCATGGCTGTCTCCCTTTCCTGCTCAGACCGACCGCCCCCTGTCTCCGGGGGTTTTCCCTCAGGGCGTATACCTTTAACCGGCGGCGGGTTGCACCACCGGCTCCCCATCACATGCCCGGCTGGCCGTCCGCTCTCAGCGCAAACCAGGCATTTCGATTCGGCTTCACACCCGGCCGCCATGTGGCCTGGCTCCCCGCACTTGAAGCAGAGGCTGCTTCTATCAGCCTTGCCTGGACATCTTGGTTTTGTATGCCCAACCCCCATGCATTTGTAGCAGCGCAATGGGGGAGGGGCCAGGAGCTTCACTTGGGTGATGCTCCACCCAACACGTATTTTGCTCTCTTGGCACAACCCGCTCGCCACCTTTAGTGGGCACCTTAGCCGCACAAACCGCGAGCCGTCCCTTGCTGTCATCAGTTCAGTCGACTTTATTCTGTCCGACGCGCAACCCATCCTGGCCGCCACTGCCGAAACAACCTCGTCCCTCGTCACTGTTTCGTCCAGGCTGGAGACCTGGACCCCGATCGTAAGTTCTGGGCGCCGAACGTCAGCCACATCCTTCAGAACTTCGCGGAGCTTGCCCGCGAAGGTATCAGCTTTAGTTCCACTCGGGTCTTGTAGCTGCAGCACCCGTGCTCCGGTCTGCGACTCTTTGATTTTAAGGCCCTCTTTTATGCCGACGTCATCGAGAGAGACTTCAGCCCTCGCCTTGGCCATGACTTCGGCGTAAGTCAGGCCTTTCGCCTCTGCCTCCGGCAGGAGAGTAAGCACCACCGCCGAGGTGCCCGGATGACTGAGATTCGGGAGCTTGCGAGTGGGCTTCTTCGTCGACTGAGTCGGCTGTGTCGGCGTCTTTGTCTTTGGGGTCGGCTCTGTAGGCGGTGGCGGCTTTTCCGGGGCATTCGCCCGTCCCTTTTCTTTTCCCCGTGCAGCGACCTGCGACCAGGTAACCCCCGTAGAGACTGAGGGGGGTGGCACTCTCGACTCGGCTGGAACCGCCGGTTGCGTATGGGCTGCAAGAAGCAGAGCCTCGGTTCTCTTAAACCGTTCGTCCATCTTGACCTCCATAGAAGAGAGTAGCGAATCCTTAACGTTCGCCATGAGCTTCTCGATATGGACACGCGTCTCATAACGGTTCGACTTTATGGTGGCGAGCTCATCTCGGACTTGCCTGTACCTTTCAACGGCAAGGTTTTTGATGTTATATAGGCGCCTGTCCTCCATCGCGAAAGTCTCGACCAGGTCATCCCACATGACAGTAAAATGACTGACAAAATCGTCTAATCGTTTCGCCTCTGGTGTCGTCAGCTTAATGTTGCCAGCAAACTCTCTAAAATCGGCAACATGCTCAGCCACCTCATTGCAGAGACCATCAACCCTATTCTTTATTTCTTCGGCTGTAAACTCCGCCTCTTTTTCGACTGTTGGGCTGGGGGTCGTTGCATTTGCAGCGCCTTCAGCGCTCGGCACATCATCAGAATTTTGGCCACAGTTTTTCTTCGGACCCTGGGCAATGTCCGTCCTCTCCAAAACTACTTTGCTAACTTTATTATTTATTGTATCCATATCTAGACCCACGAGTATGGGAGAAACGTCAGTCCACCCGGGCAGAGATCCCAGTACCCGGGTAACCCTACATACACTGGGGGAGCGGGAGGTACCCCAGGTTCGTTCGGTAGTTGGCAGACACCTCTGACTGCCACCTTCAGGCGGTCCGACGCCCACGTCCCCGACGCCGGACCTTTGAGGATTATTTTATAGTGGTTTACTCCACGCGGCCCCCGTGTTAGTACAACGACGGCCCCCGTTCCTGCACTACGTACAGGGTTACGGTGTGATTTTGCATTTTTGAAGGGGTTTCGCTCCCCGCGGCTCCCGTGACAGAACACGGCAGCCCCCGTTCCTGCACCACGTACAGAGTTACGGTATAATCCTGGTTTTGGTTCGCGCCGGCCGAAGCCCGGTAACCCCCTTCCATTGGGGGCCGTTCCCCTATCCACCACCTGGGGGACGCGCTCGGTCTCGGATCCAGGAACCGCATCACTCGCGTGAGGCCGAGAGGCTCAGTAACCACCTGGTTAAGGTTCAAGGAGAAAAAAAATTGAGTGAGCAGCCGCGATCCACTACCCCCAACAGTAAGGTCCACATTAAAATCACCAAGCAGTATTATACCATCATAGCTTGGAAATGAAGCTATTGAATCTGTGATGGCATCCAGGAACACATTTACATCCAGCCACGGCGGGCGATATGCGGTGCCTATCATGATTGTTTGGTTGAGCAAGCGCACACTAAGCCACATTTGCTCCACTGAAGAGGCGGTGGGGTGCGAGCAAGTGCGCGCATATACCCCTCTACGAATGTAAAATCCCACTCCTCCACCGCGACCACTACGAACGTGGTCCGGCCTAGGATAATGGCGCAGACTGTAACCTGGTACCCTGGGTGCACTTTCCTCATCACCAGATCTCAGCCACGTTTCATTTATGGCCATGATGTCTGGGTTCAACTCGCCCATTGCCACCAAGAATTCTTCTTGTTTTGTGCTCAACGAGCCAGCATTAAAAATTCCAACTTTAAAGTGTTTATTACTATTCATTTTCAATAATAAAAAGTAACTTCATTTGAAAGACACAATAACTTATGTGTAGATAAGAAACTTTGCTAAACAATATTAAATGTAGTGATTTGTGAGCTAGTAAATAATGAATGGTATTTAAACTGGTACTGGAATAGTTAACAATGATTAAGGAAATATTTACAATATCAATTATATGAATTATAGTATAATAAAATTGTGTACACAGTATTTTTCTATTTATAGTGGATGATACAGTTGATGATTTATGATAATGTATTAGTTTTAAGAAGATATAAAATAAATAAATATGTGCAAAACACAAAAACGATTTCAAATTATTTCTTGGCCCTAGATAGGAACAACCAAATTCACAAATAGAGCATCTGAGATGGAGCAAAATTGGACAGCCTGAGAACTGGATTAGAAACAAAGCACAAACGAACACAATCAGCAACAGTAAGCCAAAGGTAAACAAATCTTCCACACATATTTTGATTATTTTTGTTTAAAATTAGACAAAGAGAATTCTTACATAATAAACACAGATTAATATTTAAGAGCACAATAATTAATAGCAGATATAACGTAGCTAAGTAACTATTAACCTTAGATTCCATTAAAAAGCAATAGTAACTATGTCAATTTTCACAGGTCACAGTGGCGCCACCGCCAGAGCTACACAGAATTACGAGCCAAACACCTGAGTGAGATCTCTCTCTGAGCGAATTGAGAACGCAGGTTTCCCGTCCCCCTGCCGAACAAATATTCGGCCACGGCGCGTCCAACAGTGGCGCCACTGCATCCTGCGGCTTTCCTCGCGAGCACGGTAGAAAAGCTGTCGGTTTGAGCGGGTCAAACGCTCGTTGATAAAAACCTTGGGGCCCGATGTTGACGCCTGGCCGGTACGACGCACGCGCGCAGCCTGCAGCAGCTCGTCGCGTAGATGGCGGCGCGTGAGACGCACCACGACACGCCGCGGGCGGCCACCCGCCTCGGCCGGCGGCGCACCCACGCGCTCGGCGAACACCACGTCGCGCTCCTCCAGCGAGACGCCCAGCCGCGCTGCCAGCATCGTCACCGACTGCACCACGCTCACGCCGCGCTCCTCCGGCAGCAGCCCGATGTCCAGGTCGGATAAGAGCGCCTCCTGGTCGCGGTCATTGAGCTCGCGCTTGAGGTCTTCAATTGTACGCTCCAGCTCCTCAGTACCGCAAGACACAACTTCTGGGACCCGCTTTTCTAGCACATCTAGTCGGCGCTCGAACTCGTCCATCCGTAGCATCAAGGACTCGCGCAGTTGCGTCATCTCTCTCCGAAACTCACGCATCTCAGACATAAAGATGGTGAACTCATGGTCCTGCCGATCCACGCCCTGACTGGGTACTTGCGAAGAAGGATCGTGTTGCGGTGAGTCGGGGCCTAAGTCGCCCTGAGGTGGCGTGCCATAAATGCCTTTGATCGGCGTCTGACTATTGTCGCCCTTCTTGACGCTCTTTTTACAGTTAGGACAGACCCAGTCCTTACTGATAAGAGCCTTGTCCGGGAGGGCCAGACACCCTTTGTGGTACTTTATGGTACATGTAGAACAAGCCGCACCACCTGTCGCTGAGAGGAATTTCCCGCAGGCCCCACAGTTGACCATAGTCACTAGATGGCGTTAAAAGCGGATTGTAAACTTTGACAATTCTCCGATAGATGGCAGCACTCGGTAGAAAGTGTGAGGCAGCGAAGTGAATAACGTGTATCGGAACGCAGTAAATTCTGAAGTCAGATGTCAATTTTGACGTCTGCCTGTTGTCAGTGAGATCAGCTGATGCGGAAGTGCGTGAATGCTTTTGCTTTCTAATTGGCCAATTTTCAAAAATGTTCAGCGTTAAAGTGGCAATTTGTAACGTCTACAGACAAAACCCAAACTGTTTTGATGAATTTCAGTGTGTTTACCTTCAATCCGTGAGTGTTATTGTGCGTACTTTGAAGCCGCTGCAGCCGTACGGACGTTTTATGAGGTATTCACTTTTTCACACCAAGTTACACGACGCAATTTTAAATCCTTAGGGAGCGAAAGAAAATACGTGTTGCTGTTATAAACACCGGAAGTCAAGTCCCAACTACATCATCATCTCAGCCGAACGACGCCCACTGCTGGGCATAGGCCTCCCCCAAGGATCTCCACAACGATCGGTCTTGCGCTGCCCGCATCCAGCGGCTTCCCGCGACCTTGACCAGATCGTCGGTCCACCTTGTAGGGGGCCTGCCCACGGAACGTCGTCCGGCACGCGGTCGCCATTCAAGAACCTTTCCGCCCCAACGGCCATCGGTTCTCCGCGCTATGTGTCCTGCCCACTGCCATTTCAATGATGCAATCCTTCGAGCGATGTCGGTTGTTTTAGTTCTCCTGCGGATCTCATCATTTCTAATTCGATCGAGCAGGGAAATACCAAGCATCGCTCTCTCCATTGCTCGCTGGGTGACTTTGAGCCTTCTTATGAGACCCATAGTAAAAGACCACGTCTCACTTCCATAGGTCATTACTGGCAACACACACTGGTCAAAGACTTTCGTCTTGAGACATTGAGGTATTTCGGACGCGAATATATGTCGGAGCTTCCCTAACGCTGCCCATCCGAGCTGGATTCGACGAGAGATAATTACATATTTTCCATAAAATTAGTTCAATGGTATAATGGTGAAAAGAAAGTCATACTTACACTTACTTTTCCATTGCATCTAGAATATGTATTAGTATGAATTTAGATGTATTGCAACTACTGAAATTTTTTTTACTTACTTTTGTGTAATTTCTTCTTGCATATAAAAATACATCGTGATTTAAACTCCATTACAATCAAACAAGAGAAATAATAAAATCTGTGCCTCAAATGTATGTTTCAGACATTTCTTTGTTCAAGTTCCGGTTATAAATTTCTTCCACCCCTTTTTAATTAAAGTTATTGCGAGTGAGGATAAAGTTTAACGCACCCCTGTTTCGAAGAGGTTATTGTTAAAATCGTCACTCTCACATAAAATTTATTGCGATACAATTAAAACTGACCCTTAAATTCACAAAAAAAGAATCAAGTAGAAAAGAGTCGTTAAAAAGATACAGACTTGATAATGAGAATTGCATTATTCTTAAATTTTTGGTATTGTTTAGGGGGGCACTTGTAATATGTATACTAGTCAGTTGTAAAATAAAAAAAATTGAAATTTAGGTTGTTGTTTAAATAAAGGTACTTATGTTATTTATTATTACTCAATTGAGAAAACCTATGATAGCTTTTAATGTTTTCTTAAATATCCTAGAAAACTAGGTGTTCCCAAATGGCACGGCGAGCAGGAATGGTTAGGTATTAAAAAAACTGATTGAATTATTAATAAGTCAAGTTTCTTTTAAATAGAAAATATAACCTGACCATTACATAAATAGACGAATAACTACCGCTGGACAATATCATAATACAAACACGGTAAAATTATAAGTTTTAGTAACCAGTGAAGCCACTGTGTAATAACAATTTTTGGTGGTATAGAGAAATTGGGGTACCCGTTAGAGAATTTGGGGGACCCGTTAGAATCTCACTGGAATCAACCCTAGTAAGTTGTTCTCGACTCGGCTAACTCAAACTACACTTAGGGTCGTAGGTAGGCGTAGCTCAGACATCTGGGGTTATAATTAACCTTGGGCGCCGTTGATATTAATCACAAATGCAAGTTACTAAAATTATTAAACTTGTAAATAGAAGTGCTGAAATATCTAAAAATGTATTTAAAAAAAACCCCAGATCGAAACAAAGTGAACTCAATGAAAACTCAGGCTTGATGCATTATTAAACCTTTAATCGGTGCAGATACAATTAGTACAAAACCAATATAATGGTATTAATGGTAATAAAATAAATTATAATTACTTAACTAGGATACGACACATAATTGTCGTTTGACTTAAAATGTTATATGTGTAACATCACTCTTATCAGTGGTATGATACCTTTATTAAGGGGATAGCCCAAGGCCCCGACGGACCCACTCAACGGCAAAGTGGCCAGCCGCAGGCGAACCAGTCCGGAGCGGTCACCTCCAGCTAGGCACTCTCACAGGTAAATGAGACCCGTCGTGTCCGTGGTATATCCCATACAAATACACACAACACATTCTCAATACACATATATATAAATGTCTCTAAGTTGAGTTAAAATAAACTAGGGGTAATACATGCGGCACAGGTAGATGAACATTGCCATACGAACATGAACCGGTTATATATATGGCATTTATGTTAAAAAAATTGGACAGCGGCATGGCTTAACAATACTTTAGGATTCCGCGGGTTACCTCAATAAGTCCCTGAGTTTTGCTGAATTGGCAAATCAGGTCAACAAACTTGAAACACCCAATGACCATTACATTCCGGATAAGCGAGCTGGTGGGCCAGCAACCTCACACGGCGCATATAATATTCCACGTCACAGCTGTGGACACATGGGGCTCCCTGCTACAGGTGGGGTATGGAGCCCTAAACGGGCATAAATTTACGTGACATTAATCGCCATAAGGTCAGCGCCATGGTTAACCATCCCGCGTGCAAACCTCGCACAAAGGCGCATTCACCTGAAGAACTCCATCGCGATAAAATTAATTACAGATCTCCGATTGCAATTCCATTCCGGTAGATCAAGCAAAGTCCACACAAGCCATGACGAATCACTTTCACCGGCGTGTTCCGTCTCACGACTCGTGCCAAAACACAAGTCCGTCGCTTCTAAAAAGACGAAATCTCTTTGGCAGAACGCAACAAAGATAAAACATTAAAAAGAAATTGGCCATCAAATTGGCTATGATCAAGCTAATACAAAGATAACAAAAATACTTCACATGAATTTAAAAGCTCCGCATTTATTAA
This sequence comes from Crambus lathoniellus, assembly GCA_949710035.1. NCBI lineage: Eukaryota > Metazoa > Arthropoda > Insecta > Lepidoptera > Crambidae > Crambus > Crambus lathoniellus. The sequence goes on along the minus strand of OX453302.1, from coordinate 12,820,613 downwards.
AATGTTTTCTAATAATAAAAGAAAATTACAAGTTCGACCAGGCATCTCTGTTCTCGCCAGACGGAACTCTGGTCTGTGCGGGTCAATGCAACTGTCAACCGCCCGCCAAACGTCAACTGTCATTGTCACACGTCAGACAGCTATCAAGTGACGTTATGAAAACAAAACAACCTCGTCAACATAATTCTATTGAAGAGATGTTTGCACTTTAATCAAAGTGAAGTGAATAAATTAGAGCTCAAAATCAATCAATACGGAAAGGATTCTGTGACAATTAGTGTGTGTATAAACAAGGATCGCTATGCGAAACCAGGCGAAAAGGTAAAACTTCCATTCACAAAAAATACGGTGTTACAGTACCGTCTTCGCTGGGAAAGAAAAATTTTATTCAAAATGAACATTTTGAATAAAATTTTTCGTCGAGAAACGACAAAATCTAATATTACTACATGCCCTAAACCAAACAAATCTTACTTCTATTTGTTGCCAGGCATCAGCCACCTCAGGGCTCCAAAACTTGAATAACAAAGTTTGAGTCTATTCAGGGAACATTAAATAACTCGCACGAGTTCATGCGAACAAAGGGGAGCACCATCTCGGCAACTACAATCCCATGAAGGAGAGAGCTCAACCCGAGCTCAACCCTAAACTGGTACCAAACACCTAGTTGGCCAAACAATAACAAAAAAAAAATTTACTATAACGAAAGAAATCAATTCAATTTCCTGTTTATATATATTTCAGTCTCCTGAAACAATTACAGGTTTATTATAACAAAATATATATGCATTTAGCGCTGGCTAATTGCCTTTAATTTTAATTAAATTATATTAATCTATTTAATGGGATATTTAATTTGATACACCTTGTTAACATATTTCAGTTTTCAGAAATAGTAACAGGTTTAAAAGAATTAATCAACGCAATTCTAAAAAAAAATTGATCGTATTGGTAAATTGTATTTAATTTAATATATATGTGTAATTCACCTAAACAACTAAAGGTGGTGTATTACTAAGCGAGTAAGTAATTACTAAGGTGAGGAGTGGAACATCCATAAATCCTCTTAACACCTAAAAACAATCAACAACACACCATTACGACAATCTTAAGACTTGCGTAATACAAATGTTACCATCCTTGGCATCCTTTGGGGTCTACCCAAATGCAGCAAGGCCTACGGATGTAACACAAAAGAAAAAAAACAATAAAACTAACAGGCAGCTACTTAATAACCTAATCATGCTTCTAACCTAAAAACACTGTGCACAAGGTAACACAATGGCAGACTCGAGATCCAGAAATACTCTGAAGATACTTCAAGCGCCTTCATTGTGACCCCGCACAACAACACCTCGGACGTCAAACGAACCAAGAGGCTCCCCATCCCTACTCTCCAAAGAAGTCACCACGTAACCCGATCGCATATCCCTCACACAATTTACAAATTTGGGAGGTAATTTAGCAGAAAAACATTCGGGTAAACCGAAGGCGTGATTATCAGGATGGACAGTAACAGTCTGGCCGTCAAAATGTCGATCCGAGTTAAAAGTCAAATCCAGTACTGTATCCGAGACACTATTAATTTCACGAGCCCTAACAGAATCAACAGAGGAAACACTCGCTAAAACATCAGGGGCGAGGTTAAAAGACCTCCAAAAGTTGATTCCAAAATGGACCGGAAGAGTAATCTTCGGTTGAACATAAAACTTTATTATTTTAGTTTCATTTTTATAATCAATGGGAACATCCATATAATGTCGACAAAAATACTCGGAGCCATTAGCAACTTTAATATAACGAGGTTTATTAAAAGCTCTCAATGGTATTCCGAGTTTAACCAAACGTTCATGGGCATTATTACCGAGCAAAGAGCAACCCGCACCACTATCAAGTAATCCACTGACGGGAACACCATAGACCTTAACAATAACAAATGGTCTATCGTCTCCCAAACTAGGCTCAAAAGGGGTCTCTCTGCTAATATTATTCAGAGAAACTAAACCACCTAGTTTATTTTTCCGTTTACAATCCGGACAATCAGTGGATTTAAAATCAGGCTTACCGCATTTAAAACATAATAGCGGCCGAGGAGCCTTACAAAAATAAGTGGGGTGCTCATTGTTTTTGCATATAAAACAGTATGAAGAGCCCTTAGAACTGGAGTTCTGAACAGACGAAACCGGAAGCTTCTTATCAAAATTATTATTATTCACTTCCGTATTATTAAATTTAGTCGACGGTTTATAAACAAAATCCGGAGCAACAACAAGTTTATTAAAAGATGGTTCTGAAAACCCTTCCCTCTGAATGTTACCCAATTCAATTCGTGTCCCTACTTCCTTCAGGTGGTCAATAGATCGGACGTCTGCCAACAACAATTCGCGGTTGTACTCAGGACGTATATTACGCAACACAATCTTTAGTTTCTCCGCGTCCGATAATTCGAAACTTAAACGCGACATCATTCCCAAAATGGTGGATAAAAATACTATTAAAGACTCGTGCTTAGCCTGAGTGCGTGACCTAATCTCCTCCAGAAGCCGATCATCAAATTCGGGAAGATCAAAATCGGATTTTAACGCCGAAACCAACTCATCATAGCATTGGAACTTGCACTTACTTGCTCGATACCAATAAAGAGCAGGGCCCTCGATCAAATCAGGGAACCCGGTGAACACATCCTCCTTAGGTATACTCCTAGCAACGCACAGCTCCTCCAATCTAGACAAGAAAGCACGAACACACGTAAAACCGTTAAATTTTAAATTGAGGGAACACAAGTTATAAGATTTCTCCGGTTTATAAATCACCGTTCGACCATAAGAGCGGGGAGAGCTATCTTCAGTTTCAGATTCCGAAGAATCGTCATTTAATGTGATGTAATTAATAAGCTTCCCCTGTAACACAAAAAGTTCCTCCGGAGGATTAGCAATTCTAGAGATCCTCGAAAGAATATAATGAGCGCGTCCAATAAGGCGTGAACATGTAGCATCCATAATATCATCATCACTAAAGGAATGAATAAGCAAATGAGCCTTAAACCTGAGAATCGAAACTTCCGAATCTTCACCGTCAAGAGAAACCGCCGTAGAAGGAATTCTCAAAGTACCCCTACGAACTAATTTCCAGGTATTTCTCAAAAGTTTCCGCAAATGATCCACACTGCTATTCTCATCAAAAGAGACTCTAAATATTGATAACTCGTGTTCAAGTTCATCCTTTAGCAAGAAATTAACGTTACAATTAAGTTCAGCCATATTGGCTACAAATTAATTAATTAACATAATTTAAAAATTGTTAAAATACTCAAAATACCTAAATGGACCTTAAGTATAGATAACTCATGATAAAGTTTCACTTTAATCAAAAAATTACCGTTACAATAATATTCCGTCATTATGGCTGAAAATTAATTAATTAAAATAATTTAAAAATATCAAAATAAATGCACCGAGCATTGAATTCACTTATCTGAGCCACACGTTGGGAACGCCACTGTAATAACAATTTTTGGTGGTATAGAGAAATTGGGGTACCCGTTAGAGAATTTGGGGGACCCGTTAGAATCTCACTGGAATCAACCCTAGTAAGTTGTTCTCGACTCGGCTAACTCAAACTACACTTAGGGTCGTAGGTAGGCGTAGCTCAGACATCTGGGGTTATAATTAACCTTGGGCGCCGTTGATATTAATCACAAATGCAAGTTACTAAAATTATTAAACTTGTAAATAGAAGTGCTGAAATATCTAAAAATGTATTTAAAAAAAACCCCAGATCGAAACAAAGTGAACTCAATGAAAACTCAGGCTTGATGCATTATTAAACCTTTAATCGGTGCAGATACAATTAGTACAAAACCAATATAATGGTATTAATGGTAATAAAATAAATTATAATTACTTAACTAGGATACGACACATAATTGTCGTTTGACTTAAAATGTTATATGTGTAACATCACTCTTATCAGTGGTATGATACCTTTATTAAGGGGATAGCCCAAGGCCCCGACGGACCCACTCAACGGCAAAGTGGCCAGCCGCAGGCGAACCAGTCCGGAGCGGTCACCTCCAGCTAGGCACTCTCACAGGTAAATGAGACCCGTCGTGTCCGTGGTATATCCCATACAAATACACACAACACATTCTCAATACACATATATATAAATGTCTCTAAGTTGAGTTAAAATAAACTAGGGGTAATACATGCGGCACAGGTAGATGAACATTGCCATACGAACATGAACCGGTTATATATATGGCATTTATGTTAAAAAAATTGGACAGCGGCATGGCTTAACAATACTTTAGGATTCCGCGGGTTACCTCAATAAGTCCCTGAGTTTTGCTGAATTGGCAAATCAGGTCAACAAACTTGAAACACCCAATGACCATTACATTCCGGATAAGCGAGCTGGTGGGCCGGCAACCTCACACGGCGCATATAATATTCCACGTCACAGCTGTGGACACATGGGGCTCCCTGCTACAGGTGGGGTATGGAGCCCTAAACGGGCATAAATTTACGTGACATTAATCGCCATAAGGTCAGCGCCATGGTTAACCATCCCGCGTGCAAACCTCGCACAAAGGCGCATTCACCTGAAGAACTCCATCGCGATAAAATTAATTACAGATCTCCGATTGCAATTCCATTCCGGTAGATCAAGCAAAGTCCACACAAGCCATGACGAATCACTTTCACCGGCGTGTTCCGTCTCACGACTCGTGCCAAAACACAAGTCCGTCGCTTCTAAAAAGACGAAATCTCTTTGGCAGAACGCAACAAAGATAAAACATTAAAAAGAAATTGGCCATCAAATTGGCTATGATCAAGCTAATACAAAGATAACAAAAATACTTCACATGAATTTAAAAGCTCCGCATTTATTAAAATGTTTTCTAATAATAAAAGAAAATTACAAGTTCGACCAGGCATCTCTGTTCTCGCCAGACGGAACTCTGGTCTGTGCGGGTCAATGCAACTGTCAACCGCCCGCCAAACGTCAACTGTCATTGTCACACGTCAGACAGCTATCAAGTGACGTTATGAAAACAAAACAACCTCGTCAACATAATTCTATTGAAGAGATGTTTGCACTTTAATCAAAGTGAAGTGAATAAATTAGAGCTCAAAATCAATCAATACGGAAAGGATTCTGTGACAATTAGTGTGTGTATAAACAAGGATCGCTATGCGAAACCAGGCGAAAAGGTAAAACTTCCATTCACAAAAAATACGGTGTTACAACTGGTCAAATGTCTTTTAACCCGTACGCTTCGCCTGTTACTGTTTTAATTAACGTCAGAGATAACTAAGTTATGCAAAAATGCTTGGCAAGCATCTTTGAGAAATAAATAAAACTAACATTTCAATTCTACAAATGAGAAAATTTATCAAGTCTGTGAAAGGAAAAGGTTTTGTAATTAATATTATAATAATATCTGTTCCTTTGCACTCTGTACCTGATTGAACCATGGGTCATGAGTTGGATCTTGGTTGTGTCATCGTGTTATTATTGCATGAAAGCAAAGGCTATTTTGTTTACCTTGTGTATCTTGCCCATGTTTGGGATCCAACAATGGTAAAATAGTGGTATTTAAATTAATGTGATTCTGTAAATTAGGTAATTAGTTATACCATTTGGCTATTCTTAATTCTTAAAAATCGTATATTAAAATTTTATCTTTATCTCGTTTATGCCTTACATACATTTTATTTTATGTCAAACCAAAAGTGATCTTCTATTCGAACACCGTTTTCAAACTTCGCGGAATAAAAAAAAAATAAAGTGACAGAAAATTCAGATCCTTACGTGCTATATCGAGTGACGTTTTATATTTAAGCTAACTTTCGTTTTTACAAATACTACAAAACTAAAAATCAGTCTTAAATATTTCCGAAGCTATAGACGTCAAATTCCATACTGTCTAATAGACCACACGTTAGACATTCAACTGTGTTCATAGAGTTTGTCAGTCGTCACGTCAGTAAAATAATGAAAACGCTTGTATGTTATGCCACTTTGTTACAGTATAACTAAAAAAGTAAAGCTAGGGAAAGCTAGTTATTAAATAATGCGGTTTTACAGCGAAAATTTGCCGTTACCACTGTGCTCGGCTTTACGTCGTGTTTTGATGGGTGATATGCCACCTCCTCATCCAAATGAGCCTGAACCATTGTCTTCAGGGACTGTATCGTATTTCTCCCAGCAATTTATAACGAATGATTTAATTGCGCTAAGACGATATTCAGCCTCCGGTGCGCAGCACATATTTGACAATCTATGAAATAACTCTAACGATTTTTTTAATTTTTTGTATTCCATTTACTTAAAAGTAAAAGAATGTTATATTAATTTTATTTATTTTTATTTCAAACTAAGTTATTTTTAAATTTTAAAGATGACTGTGCTCAATATTCCTCATTATTAGGTTGATTGCAAAAACATTATTATTGTGATGTCGAATAAATTTTATTGATAATAGTTATTTTTACTACTGCTCATATGACATAAACCAGGTGAATAATATAAAACAAGAGAGAACTACATTTATGTATAGTTTTTAAAATACCAGGGTCTGAAATACACGTCTGACAGACTACTGCTTAGGAGAATGGAAACAAAAATGTCATGTCAGTGGCAGAGGGATAAAAAACAACTGTGGCAGAAAAATCAGTAACCCTATCCACGTTTTATAGTGTTACAAATTAATCTATCCAAATCATTGTTATAAATATCCCCAAAATATAATTTCCAAAGTTGTATATATCACAGTCCAGGTTTCTTATAAAGAAAAGTTTAAAACCGTTAAGAAGTTTGCGCCATGTTGTATAAAATGAACTGTGGCAGAAAAATCAAACTCAAATCATTCGTATTATCATACCTAACATAATATTTCCGAAGTTCTATACGTCACAGTCCAGCTTTCATATACCTAAAGCAAAGTAGAAAACCGTTTTCAAAGTTTGCGGAACGATAAATAAAAATGAACTGTGGCAGAAAAATCAGGAACCCTATCCACGATTTACAGTGTTGCTATCTATCGTTACCCGGAGCAATCTCGCAGCTAATCCCCTTCGGATCTCTCCCTCGGGAGCTCCACATGATAATTATTATACCCCGGTTGCGGCCACTGTGCACGACACTCGATTATTCGGACCGCGAACTAACATTGCCAGTATGATATTGGTATTCCAGATATTAGCTTTATTAAATAGCTGCGTAATTATGATGATAGTACAATTCAGATATTGGTGGGTACCGGATTTGTGTTTAGTATTAATGAAGTACTGTTAGTAACACAATAATTGTATCATATTTGTATTGACAATAAAATATAGTATACTTGAAACACTCCAAAACGAAAAATAAATCGATTCCTTGGGGCTACTTGGAGAATGGGTCGTTTTCTTTTAATATTTTATTTTCAACTAGCTTTCCGCCCGCGGCTTCGCCCGCGTGGACCTCGCGACGTTATCCCGCGGGAATGTGACATTTTTCCAGGATAAAAAGTAGCCTATGTTCCTCTCCAGGCTACAAAGTATCTATGTTCCAAATTTCAGCCAAATCCGTTCAGCCGCTTTGGCGTGATTGAGTAACAAACATCCAAACATCCAAACATCCAAACATCTAAACTTTCACATTTATAATATTAGTAGGATAATAATTTGAAAATTCCCAGGAGAGAAATGCGTGACTTCTAATTTTGGTTTTCTCAACAAAACATCTTTCAAGTTTTTCCTAGATCCAAAACAACCAATATTATAAAAAGTTTGAAGGTGTTAGCTCAGATAATTTTACAACTATTGTAATAACTAGCTGCTTCCTGTAGCTTTACTCTCGTGGTACCTGCCTGTTCCCATAGGAATAACACTTGAATAACAGGATAAATATTCTCGTAATATAGAACTTCATGTAATGTAGTTAATATTTCTACTGGTTAGAGAACTTTCAAAATCGATTCAGCAGTTCCTCTTACATTCAAACTTTAAAAAACTCACCCTTTTTTATTGGTATTATTTGGTGAGTAGATATGAGTACACTGATCTAAACTCTATTAGTATAGATATACCAATCTTAATACAGTACGTGATCGTTCCACATGAAATTCATTAATCAGTGATCGGCTAACGAGCAATAAAGAGGTCATCCGGGACCCTGTAACCTAGAAATTCAGCACTTTGTGGACATCTTAAGTGCTGTTCGTTATGATGAGGTCGCCCTGATCGATACGCGCCAGATTAAACGGTTCTGCGGTTAAGACGCGATAGGAGAAATTTAAAAGAGGGTTTTAATTTTTATCGGTTGAACTTCCGTCTTGTTTACTTTTGTAACTTTCAGTAAATTTAGAAATACAATTTGTTTAAAATAATTGCTTTCGATTTTTTAAGTCCAGTTTAAAAGTTTATATTGGTTTTATTTAATTATTCAGGAAAAATACTTAAGACAATAAACACAAATAAAACTCGCTGACCTCTATTTATTAATAAAACTTCACGTTAAAATTGTGATACTTAGAATATATAAATTAACAATGGTGTCTAAACAATTTTAAAAATCAATTCAATCAATTTACTGGATGGTAATGATTCTCACAGATGTGTGTAAGCAACAAGATAATCTCAGGAAAAGCCGAGAGAACTTCATAGTATAGGTAGGTGACTCACTCTCGTTGAAATGTCATTTGTTGCGAAGTATATTTAGTCGAAGAAGGAAACTATGCTGGTGGATAAACCGACTTATTTCACAAATCAACAGTGACAAATAACGCGTTGTCCCATCTTTTGTTCAGGCTGGCATTCCCCAAAATAGGGTAAGTATTTTAAATTATGGATTACTCGCAAATCACAAGTATTTAAAACTTGGAAAAAATATATGTTATTTTACAGTTATTTATCTAGAGCTTCCGGCCGTATTTTTTCGATTGGTCATATTTTACTGTGTCAAATAAAATCTCAAACATCCGTCTAATCGTAATTTAAATATTGTATTACTTGCAGTATACTTGGTTTTAGTTAATGAAAAATATACGAAAATAATTGTCTTTGATGAGCCTTGATTGTAGCCGAAGGATTCCGGCCGCCATAAGTGCAAAATTTTTATTATTTAATTTGTAATTGAATTTTAAGTGATTTTCGATTCGCGGGGCGCTCGCGACTTCACAGTTCACTGCCGGCTGCCGCTGCGTCCGCGTGAAGTGTATCGCGCGCGGCCGAGCAACCTATTTCGGTCGGGATTCATCGCCTTAATCGCAAAGCACAAAAAAAACACGTTAGAAACAATGAAGAGGGGCAAGCGTACCTAAGCAATACATTTTTTAAGTACTAGCGGATCCTTGCGGTTTTACCCGCGTGGTACCCGTTCCCATGGGAATATCGGGATGAAATATAACTTATGCCGCTTGGGAAGAATGTAGCTTTCTAATGGTCAAGGAATTTTCTAAATAGGTCCAGTAGTTTCGGAGCCTATTCGATGCAAACAAACAAACAATCAAATCTCTTTATATATTAGTAAAGATGGTTTTAAATTTCCTCGAGTTGAAATGACAACAAGCTAGTTTTCGATTCACACTTCATGCAGTACAAAATGCGTGACTTCCTCTATCTATCTTCTCGTTCTATGGATTAAAAGTCGCACCATATTGGGTTACAGAATTGTGTGCTGTATTTTTAGGGTTCCGTAGCCGAATGGCTATAAAAACTATACAGTTGAAACTTGGTAAGTAGATGTATTCTGTGAACCGCTTTCCTTACTAACTGAAACTTGAAGAAAATCAAGTCCAGTGAAACATCACTCTGCGCGAGCGTTAAAAAGCTCAGTCTCTAATGCAATAACATTATAAAGAGACAAAAAACGCGTCCCCCCATCTTTCAGAAAAAGCTGTCATACCATGTAGGTACCAATTATGTGCTCTGTTTTTCTAAGATCAAACTACAAACACTAAGTTGACATTTACAAATAAGGTTTAAGCCTAAACAACTCCTAAACGAATGCACTTCTAACTTTCAAAAGAAGCCTCATTAAAATTAAATAACGCTAACCCCTCAAGTCCAGTGAAACACCACTTGGCGCGAGCGTTAAAAAGCACAAAATCTCTAATGCAATAACATAAATAACTGGGAATGCATTCTGAAGGGGTATTCCAGGGTTCTTTATCACGGCTGAGGAGCCGACTCTGGCACCAGTGCAGTAATTTATACAAAATGAGCACTTCCACAAGTCGTATTTATTTCTTGGGAGAAAAATACGGATTTCTAATCCAACTGGATGTTTAGCGAGTTCTGACGTTTTATAGCTGTCACTGATATGAGTTATTGTTATGCCAGCGCCAGACATAGCACAAACATTTGTACAAATATTTGGATACTTTGCCTTCTGACATGGCAAAGTACTGTAGTATTTTGTCAAAGCTTTGAACAAATACTCAAATACTGGTGCTACACATGTGTCCAAACATTTGTTCAAATATTTGTTCAAATGTTTGTGCTATGTCTGGCGCCGGCATTAAAATATTATTGAGTCATCGAAACAGTTAATTTTGTTTGTGCCTTTTAATTGCAAAAGTTTTGTAAGATCCGTATTTTAAATGTAAAACAATATCTGTCAAAATAACTGTTACGGCTCGTTCACACGGATCCGTCATTCACGATTCGTCACAAAAACACGTATGTCAAAGATAAAGGAAAGACGATCTGTAATTTTTCCCGATTCACCATCGAACACTGGCATTTAAAAAGAATTACCGCCCGTCTAAAAAATCAAGATCGCTGAAAAATACGATATTTAACCTCATTGTGTGAATGGGAATTTACAGCTCATTCAGATGGGATCTGTCAATGACGATTCGTCAGAACACGAAACTCGAAAGACTTGTGTTACCACTCGCATTTAAAAAGAATTCAATGTTTGCCAGCTTCTGCTAACGCTAATAACTCTTAACAATCATTATTTGATATTGTTGAAAAAGAATTTAATAACAATTTTAAACATAAAGTTATAAAGTGTAATGATCGTAAGAAGTTCAGTGACTGGGCCACACCTGGTATTTATAATAGCAGAAGAAAGTTATTTGAACTCTATGCACAAAAAAACGACTTCCTGTGATCCTAGCTTCATTGAATATGTCAAGAAATATTCAATAACATTTAGGAAAGTATGTGCTTTGGCAAACTCTAGGTATATTTCAAATAAAATTAAATCATCTGAAAATAAAATAAAAGCTACCTGGAGTATTATAAACCAAGAAACTGGCAAAACAAAAAGCAAAATTAATACATTTAACTTAAAAATTAGTGATCAGACTATTGAATCGGATATTGAGGTGGCTGGTGCTTTTGAAGGTTTCTTTGCTCAAATACCGTTAGAAACTACTAGCAGACTTAATTCTTGCCCCAACACCGCTGTCTCTCTTATGGAATCTAGTGTGAACAAGTGCCAGGAAACATTTAGTTTTAGCTATGTCACTACCGAAGATATTATTAAAGCATTCAAAGCAATAAATATTAAGAAAACAGAAGATCTCTGGGGCATATCTACAAGTATCATCAAATCAATAATTGATGTGATAGCTCCATCATTAGCAATAATTTTTAACCAATGTATAAGTGAAGGGGTCTTTCCTAATTTAATGAAGAATAGTAAAATTATTCCTCTGTTTAAAGCTGGTGACAAAAGTGACCCAGCAAATTTTAGACCTATATCCATACTACCAGCAATAAGTAAAATATCTGAGAAATTAATTTATGCTCAACTTTTAGAATATTTAAAATTAAATAGTATACTGCATGAGAAACAGTTTGGTTTTTCAAAAGGTAAAAGTACAACTGATGCTGGGGTTGCATTTCTAAAGCATGTACTTGATGCCTGGGAGGACAAGCAGGATATAATCGCTATTTTTTGTGACCTTTCCAAAGCATTCGATTGTGTTGATCACCAAACACTATTAAGGAAGTTAAAACATTATGGTGTTTCTGAAATGTCAGTAAGGCTTATGCATTCATATCTGTATGAAAGAACTCAGAAGGTAGTTATTAATAAAACTGAGTCTACCGAAGCTCCCATTACTAAGGGCGTACCCCAAGGATCAATATTGGGCCCGCTGTTGTTTTTAATATACATAAATGACCTTCCTTACTACGCGAAGAATTTATGTGAGACGGTGCTATTTACCGATGATACATCTCTAGTCTTTAAAGTAGATAGAGGTGATGACTGTTCTGACGAAGTAAATAGTGCTCTTTCAAAAGTGTCACATTGGTTTAATAGTAATAATTTATCATTAAACTCAAAGAAAACTAAGTGTTTATAATTTTCGTTACCTAATGTAAGACAAGTTGATTTTCATATTAGACTAGACGGCGATATGGTCGAATTCATTAACAATACAAAATTTCTAGGTATTATATTAGACTCGCGACTACAATGGCATCCTCATATCGAAGCCTTGGCGAGTAGACTCAGTTCGGCCGCATTCGCAGTTAAGAAAATAAGGCTCTTAACCGATATTGAAACGGCTAGAATAGTTTATTTTAGTTATTTTCATAGTGTTATGTCCTACGGCCTTTTGTTGTGGGGCTCAGCCGCTAACATCCAAAGTATATTCGTGCTCCAAAAAAGGGCTATTCGCGCCATTTACAACCTCCGATCGAGAGATTCTTTAAGAGATCTATTTAAAGAAATAAACATTTTAACTGTTGCAGGACATTACATCTATGAAAATATAATTTATGTGAAAAAGTATTATAATACATTTGTAAAGCAGAGCGATATTCATCGCTTTAACTCAAGAAATAAAGATAAATTTGTCGTTCCCAAGTTTAGGCTAGAAAAATCCAAAGCCTCATTTCTGGGGAAAAGCATAGCCTTTTTTAATAAAGTTCCACAGCATATAATTGAACTACCATTGCATAAATTTAAATGTTACATTAAAGAGTCGCTGATGAGCAAAGGATACTATAAAGTAGACGATTATTTGAATGACCGCAATGCATGGTCATGATGTAACACCATAACATAATCACTGTTTAATATGATGTATTTTTATACTAAGCAATTGTTGTATTAGTAACGATATGTTTTTTCTTTTTGTAAATGTCGTTACCTAACTAAGAAACGCTGGCAAGTTTCTTGCGCCCATTCTTCTTGTCAGTTAAAAAAGTCTTGAATGGGTGGTAGGAAAATATTGACGATTCATAAGTACATATATATTATGTCTAAGTGAATAAAGAATATTTTTATCTTATCTTATCTATTGAAATATGTTAAAAACAAGAATTCTCACAATTTTACCTGAAAGAAAAAGTACCTATTAATTTTAAATATGTAGTTTAAAAGCCTTTAATATGATTTCCTCACATTTTTAAACTCAAAGCACATCTTTAAAATATATGACTACATAACGACAAGAATAAGTCAATTAACTTCACCTAGCTTATTTCAGTTCCGTTAATTACACTAGAATCTGCTTAAAAAGACTAATTTAAAGTTTGTTCAAAATCTTAAATTACGTTTGAGCCATACGGGTCTTTTTAAGAAACGCACGTCTGCACTTACAAACAAAGCAAGATATCTCTGAAGCTCGTGTACGTACGCCGCATGCAGTAGCTTTCGTGAATTTTACATGCATGCGGCAGGCTGCGGGCGAAGTTCCTATTTGCGGGCTTGCAGCAAGAAACAATATGACCGAACAAGGGGCTTTATAGCTGATAGTTTTTACTTGAAGCCTATACTTAACCTAGCACACGCTCCTTATTACCCGATGGCAACAGAAGAAGGGATAAACACATACTTAAAAACTTTAAGTTTGTAAATAAGTACTTAAAATAAATAGAAAACACCCAAACCAAGACAAGTAGACATGTTTAATTGTTCATGCACATAAATATTATTTTGTCTTGTTCGGGAATCGGAACCGAGACCTGTGGCACTGAAGGTAAGTTTGTACCCCTGCACCATGAAGCTCGACTTAATACTGGAGTTCTCACCCTGAATAAAAAAGTGAACACCAGCAAATTTGACATTTAGTATGTAGTGGCTGTCAGTTGTCTCATATGACCATACGTATTTTTTAAAGTGTAGGTGAGACGGAAGACAGCCACTGTGTAATTTGTGGTCACAAAAAATTGTTCGTACTGCACTCTCCAGTTACCTCAGTATTAAGTCGAGCTTCACCAAATAAGTCGCCAGATAAAGGCTCGTTCGTTCGTCGTTAATAAACACTCGTTCGTTCGAATAGGGAAGCTTTTATTCGAAAAATGAGTCATTTTGCATTTTGGTGATAATTGTAGAGAAATGACGAGTAAATGACCGCAATAGAGATATACCTACAGTTAAGTGTTGAGCATGTTTGTATGAAAATGAAGCAAGTTTTTTTATTTAAATAGGTTTAAATGTCAAGTAAATGACAGCGTTTTTTGTAATATTTGCGACACAATGCCAACGCAGCTGCCAAGTGGGATGATATTGGAGAAACACCATTTGGTATGGATTGTGGATAAAAAAAATATATGACCCATCATAAATTGTGACTAAGAATTTATAGAAATGAAGCACAAAATGGCAAAAACTATATGTTAGTCTTGAAATTAGTATGAAATTGATGTGTTTAGTCCTTCATTTACATTCATGGCTGAGTAGAGGTTTTGATTTATACGGTGGAGATTAGCATACAACGCAAATACTTTTATAATTTTCTTTGACAGCTTGAACTACAACCATAACCGAGGCTTTCATTATGAAATATTCAACGGAAAACCGTTGACAGCGTAAATTCATTAACAAAAACTTCGGATTATCATTTCATGTTATTTATTACTCGAATAACTCTTTCTGCGGCATCGTTGGCTCCAAACTGCGATAATAAATTTACAGCAGCGTAAATTAAGTGCGTGAACGGGGGATGCGCTAAAAACCTTCCATAAAACCTTGGTCCCTGCAAAATGTATCGTTAATAACGTCCATTATACATTTATTACTTCCATTTACTACATAAATCACTTTTACGAATCATACAATATGGCATTATGACCTTTAATAGTCCCTCATTTTTGAGCCCGTTCCGACAGCAAGACAAAAGTTTTCCTTTTTTTTGCAGTCTAATGAATGGCCATACATTGTATATAAAGTATTTGATATGAGCATTTTTCTTTTTGTCGAGTCGAAATCGCATGTACCCTTGATGTATTACACAGAAAAAAACACGATATACTTACACTTAAAAAAAATGGAAGTTGACAATAAAACTTATGATTATTAAATTATTTTTATGCATTTACAATACAATTTTATCTGTAACCACGAGCCTAATAATAAACTAAATTAATTAAAATGCATTTAGACTTGCCTTAGACAAAGTTAACCACCGCTTTTGCTTCGTTCCAGAGTAAAATTTGCCATTCCCGTCACAAAAATCAAGGTAATGAAAATGCCTGGAAAGTTTTCCAACAAGCCACGTAGATATTCCCACGGGAACGACACTCCATATAGTGGCCTAAAATAAAATCTCGTTCTGTAAACTCGCCTCCGTAAAAGGATAACTGCGAGTAGAAAAGCAAGGAGTAGAAAAATAAAGCGACATCATCGGGTTTATGGTTGGATCGTGCGCAGTTTCATGCTGCGGCTTCTGTACGCTCCATGGCATGTAAATGAAGTACCGTTTCGCGTTTACAGCACAGATTAAGAGATGCCGCCTTAGGCATAATACGTAAAAAACTTAGCAGCAGTAACCCAACAACAGAAAAAGACGCTCGCGGTAGGGCGCTAGCGTTTTTAAGCACGCACAACTGTTGAAAGCGAGCGTTTTTAAGCACGCACAACTGTTGTAATGAGCGTTTTTTTCTGTAGTTGGGTTACTGCTGCTAAGTTTTTTACGTATTATGCCTAAGGCGGAATCTCTTAATCTGTGCTGGGTGCATACCATCAACTTTAAGACAGCGATTCAAAAATAGCGCGATGCAGAATAGGTTCCTAAAATGAATTGCTTTCTTTCGTACCATGACCTTCTAAAAACTGGATCGCAAATGAATTGATAAATGTGAATGACCGAACGATTTGTGTCCTTATTTCTTCTACCCGTCTCTTTCACTCGATTCTGTCATGCCCGGAGAGTGAAAGGGACGGGTATAACCTGCAGGTGTCATGTTAACTTGGCCAAGTTATACGTCAAATAAGAGTTGATGACAGCTCAGCGGCTGTGAAATGTCATTGAATGATCACTGAATCGCTGTCATTGATATTAAGCTGTCGTGGTACGAATAAGCGAAGCAGATCAGTTTAGGTCCTAAACAAAACCGCAATAAGAGTTGATGGTAGGCACCCTGTAAACGGTAAACGGCACTTCATGACTGTGAGTTGGCACTCACATTGTCACGCCACGCATCGTTTCAAGACTGCGCGACAATTCGAAGAGCAGTTACAGTATAATGACATTGGTATCTTAATTATAAACTAAGACTTGTATGCCTTGTCAAAGTAATTCCGCTCAGTGACCATGGGTTCGATCTCCAAACAAGACAAAAATCGTATGTATGAACATATCTATTTGTCTTGGTCTGTGTAAATTCTATGTGTGTTATGTTTGTAAAGGTATTTTAAAAGCCTCAAAAGTAAGAGTCGCAGACTTTGATCAACAATACCACTTGATAACCAGTTGGTGTTGTCTAAAAAGGGCCGATCAAATAAGAGCCCACTTCAAAGGTGCGTTCATCGCTTCCTGTCATTTATGACACAAGATCACATTTTCGTTATTATTTTATCTGTTAAAAAAAGTCAGTCGGTGCCATATTTGAGTTTTGTTTTTGTTCGTGGCGATATCTGGAGATATTGTTGATCGAAGCTTGCAGAGAAGTAATCTGTATAATGGCTCACATAATATCCCTATCGCTTCGTATACCTACCAGTTAAGTAGCTCAGTATAGGTAGCTAAGTTGAGATACTGCTTGAACTTATATATTTACTGTGCCTTAGGCCTGCTATGTCAGGAGGGCCGATTTGAAGCACGTAGCAGTGAAAATACGAACGTGACACAAATTCACGGGACTGAACTGTCTACACTTATTTTGTATACGAACGCTTTAAAAAAATGCTGGAATGGGTTGTGAATACATATATTCCATATATGGAATAAGGTCAAATGTGATTTCGGATTGATTTCGATGGTTTTACCAATCATTTTGTCTCGAAGCGAGTACTACTTGGGTACTACGAAGGGTTGACAAATCAGCAGGTCAAATCCTTAGAGCTGCATTGGCGGTGCAGTACAAAATCTGTTTGCAAGAATCTGCTTTTTTATCCGATTATAAGAAAAGTGATTATTATAAGATCTTTACCATTAATTTGATTGAAAGTTTAGTATTATAAAAATATAATAATAGGTAAAAACCTACAATTTGTTTTATACTTTTTACTAACATCTGCACACGCAAAACCATCGCGTCATATAGATTAATTTTCCTGCTTCACACTTGTGTGATCAAAACTTTGTTTCTGCCGCTCTTAATAAGCTTCAGATACCACAAAAGCCGTGCAAAAGGTGCAATTTACACTCTCAAATCCATCTACTTGAAACTTTATTACAGTCACGTTGTCACATGCATGATACGCGCAACACATTACTTTATCTTATTCTTTGAAACAAACTTCTACCCCGGGACTGGCGACGATGCATAAAATAACAGCACACTGTGAATTTTAATAATTCTAGAAGATTCAGAAGATGTGCTTTCTTATCAATACAAAAAAAACTATGGGCCATAACTTTAGATGGTCAGTACCCAAAGCATGGAAAACTCTTGTTCACGCTATAACATTATACGCACCGACCGAAGACCATTGCGAAAGTTACCTAACCTCAACGATTAACGCAATTGCGCTTACCACTGCCCCATGGACTCCAACCAATGTCACGTTACACTGCTTGCATGAACATTATCATTTCAGTGTCTGGGTCTATTTATAATACCTTGGAATAAATCCACCTTTTTACGGTTTTATTTCTTATTTAAAACACATAATTGGTCAATTTGAATTGTGTTTTAAAAGATTTTTAGTTTTTTCCGACGACGTAAAAAAGAGGTTTAATTTCATTGCTGTTCATTGATGATTCGCGCAGAAATCTAAGATGTTTTTATAATAAGTACCTATTTTGGTATCCACATTGGTGATAAAAAAAACTAATTTACTATACAATTATTAAATTAGTCCATGTTACAAATTTTCTGTGAACATTAACTTCTTTCTTTACCAGGCATTATTTCCGTCACCAAAGACCTCGATGTTCATTGTAGGTACTCCTCACATCACAAGGACAGACGCCGTAAATGTTGACGTCACAAAACGGTAGCCGCATCTTAAATAAATACGAAGATTTATTTTACCTTTATGCGGAGTGTCCCAAATCGTTTCTTTGAGTTTGAATCATTAATTTGAAATATAATCGTAATTAACAGCTAATTTATTACAAATAAATTTGTGGTATATGTATGGCGAATGCTAATTTTGACACTAAACTGTTACCTACAAAATTTTAGGGCTATTAGTATCAGGTATACAAGTACTAAGTTATTAATAAACCTTTTTTTTATGTTCTGCGACAACTTAAAACAGTAGTCTTCGTCATTATTATAATGAAAAATTCTTTAATATTTAAAAGAAGCATAGTCAAAGTCCTCGGTATATCGTTCGGTTTAGGAAAAAATTAAGTTATTATCAATCACAATTTTGTCACTGAAAATATGAGTAGACCAAGTTCTTACAGCCTGCTGTGCCCCTAACATGATAAACTATCGTTATGGTAATCGAATAGTAAACTATATCGTCTTTCGACGACCGATTTGGCGCAGGGGTAGGCTACCCACCTTCTGCGCCAGTGGTCTCGGGTTCGATTCCCGAACAAGACAAATATTTGTGTGCATGAACATGTCTATTTGTCTTGGTCTGGGCGTTTTCTATGTATATTAAGTATGTATTTACAAACAAAAAGTATTTAAGTATATATTTATCCGTTATCAAGTTTTCCATTATACAGTTTCTTAATGAAATTAAAATGGGCTTAGATAATTGGTGTGAATGTAAGAAGTTATTTATTTATTTATTTATTTATTTATTTCAAAAGCTGTCAAACATGTATTGAATCTAATAACGATAACGGTTACCATAACGACAGTTTTTCGTGCTACGGCTACTGTTAATAAAACACAAGAAAAATTTCCTACTTCATAGTTTTATCTCGAAACATTTATAATACTCTCGAAGCACCATTCTAAGGCAGCGTGCACATATCTTATAAATAATGTAGCTACAGCGCGCTCGTTGCATAATATTTTAGAGGAAGTCGCGCAAAATATTGGCTTTTTTATCTTGTAAGCACAAGTGATATAATTCGGTGCAATATTGTAGGTTGTTCGACTGCTTTCATATACCTAGTTAAAAAAATACCTGATTTGCTTAAGTAAAAAAAAAGTTTAAATCTACTTCTTACTTATCTACTTTTCTGTATTGAAAAATTGGATAAGTTTTTTTCTAAGTATAACGACTAATATGAATGATGATTCAAATACCAAGTTCATCAAATAGTCTGTTGCATAAATAATTTGCTTTATAAAAATGGAAAAATCTATCTGACTGATGACGATTGTATTTAATCTGTGATTTAGAAAGTCAATTTCATTTGAACTATTCTGAAAGATACAGTCAATATAACAACATGCCTTAAGCATCGGTTGCACCAAAAATTAATTTTACGAATTCGTATAAAGTAACTGAAATTTGCTTGACAAAACTGTCAAATCCAATACATATTTAAACCATAAACCCTGTAAAAGTAAAAGTAATTATGATTGTTATTGTTGATCGAAGAGTATGATGTAAAAAATACTTGGTGCAACCGGCAGTCAGAATCCTTAAAATTAAAACAAAAGACAACGCATTAAACAATCATTGTAAACACGACCCTTCTTAAACAAAATCGAGAACATTTTCACACTCAAAAACACTTGAGGCGAAAAAGTAGATAACCATGTTTATTTACGAGGGCTGGTAAGCATGCACGATGATACCGCGGAATTACGACGAGATTTTACGTGTCACCGAGAATTTGTATGCGTGTGGCGTGTGCCACCCCTTGGCGACCGGGAATTAAGAAAGGCTGCATACTGACATTTGAGACGGTTTTAGGGAGAATAGAATTATGATCGTGTTACCGCTCATTCATGGGAAACATCGGCGTGTAATGTAAAGTTACATTGAATTTTTGGTTACAGGAAAAACAAAAGTCGTAGTAGCAATGGATACAGCAGTTTATTACGGTAGCGTGTGTGAATAATAACATTCTTACAATGCTTTGTATGTTTTTTAACTATGCGAAACCACTTCTGATTTCGTATAAGTACAAGAAATTTATTTAATTTATTATACGTAATTTATATTCAACTTTCTAAAGATATTATTATTTGGTATAAAAGTTAGAAGATTTAATTATCATCCATTTTGTTGACTAATTACTGTTTTAATGGATGGATAAGAAAAATGAAATAAAATAGATAAGGTTTAATTTTTCACCGTCCCAAAATTCATAGTCACCCAAACTCCTTTCAAAAATTAGCGTGTACACAAAACTAGGTTGACTCAAACAAAATCTTAATTTTAAGATAACACAGACTTTAGTTAAAGTGATTTTTATTTCTGTAAGCACTAATCCCTTGAATTGAATATTCATCTGGCAACTGTAGGTATAGCACGTTAAGCTGAAGGACATATCTCTTATCCTTCGTTTCGTAGCTTCAAGTGGATTAGTTGTACGCGTGCTGCGTTCGTTAGCAGAGCACTCGACAGATTACAAATGGGCACCGTACAAACCCGTTCATATTTACCCTTGCGGTGTACAGGACAAGAATTACATGTCAACTAACAGTCTTGGATTAAATATAAATTACATGTAGGCCTGGAGGTATTTAAGAAGACCTGCTGAACCGGCTGATTATTCGCAGGTTTTGAAAGTAGTATTTTGTCTTCTGTTTGTCCATGATGTGTCAGTTGGCAAGAATCATAATAATCCATTTTAATGGGCGTGAGGCACAAAACCCGTTTATTTACTCTTGCGGTGCTTAGACCAAGAAATACATATTAACTACCCGTCTTGGATTAAATATAAATTTCATGTAAGCCTGAAGGTCTTTAAGAAGACCTACTAAATAAGCTGATTATTAGCACGTTTTGAAAGTTATTACCTGATATAATACGGTCACAGCGTAAAAAAAAAACTCCGTGTCTGTCTATGTGACAGTTGGTAAGCGTCATAATCCTATTTATTCATTTTAATGTCCCTGATGCGTCTATCCTAATTTCAAAGCAAATAATTTATTCGATAGTAAAAAAAAATTACAACCGTTAAGTCTTAAAACTATTACTTATCGTATTTATAAGCTACCGAAAAGGTCTCTATTCAGCAAAATAGTTGCAGTCTTTTGGTTTTGAAAGTAATAAGTAGTAGGTCTACCGTGTTTGACTGTGAAATGGTTGCGATACATCGTCAGTTATTTTAATGTACCTATCTGTTAGAGGAGCTCAAAACGAGGACCAATTCGAATTGGTCATCAGATTTTTCTATTACTATTCAATTCTATTATTAGAACTTTTGTCAAAAGAAACAGTCATATTCGTACAAATTGGGTACGATACAATTTTTTCAATATGAATATATATACATGTAAAAAGGTTTCATGGTGGATATTCTACATACAAATAACTTCGTTCGCAGCTTTGTTAGCAAAACAATCGGCAGATGGAAAGTGGGACCTTTCAAATTGTAGTTTCAAACGGTAGGAAATTGTTCGATAGATTTTTGAGCGGAAACATGTATTGTTGAATTTTGACAATGTATTCGTGCATTGTTGGCACAGTGGAACTTTGTATAGAAGTGCAACATGTGAAATTCTGATCGTCTATTATTCGTCATCCAGAAACGCAAAAGTTTGCAAACTGCCAAACAACATAAGTAAAGTGGCACAAAGTTGATACAGATTGTGCTTGTGCTTAAAAATAATGTAATATTACTAGTGATATTAGTGTTTTATATGAATTAAACGCTTCAATCTTATTTGCTTCGAAGGTATATTTTCTTTGGTTATAACGCGTTGGCTATTTTCTTGCTTTTACTTAACTAGGAAGGTATTTATGTAACATGCCTGCATTTGGCCTTGGCTCTATTGTGATTAAAGATATGCCCATTCGGATCAACACCTCTAATGAGGGTTAAGAGGGATTCGGAAATGGACGCCCAGTATTTCGGTTGAAATGAGGTTTGGCCTGACTGGTGGTATACATCTGTACATAATATATCTGACTGTTGTATAGAAGTTACACTAAAGCTTGTGTGGGTAGGTCTTTTGTCGTATAAATAAAGATTGATTTGGTTGGTGAAGAAACGACTGCATCTTGCAAAGTATACAGGGTGACATTGAAGTCGTTAGCATCCTTTTGAAATAAGAACATACTCATGACATAGAGTATTTTTTTTCGAAATACGAGGTAAATCCAAGATGTATTTTTTTTGAATCCCTGAAAAATAGTGTCAAATATTGTTAAATAGTCAGAAATTTATCACTATAGCAAATAAAAATTAAAATAACTAAAAATCACAATTTGATAGAAAAAAAATTGATTAACTAGCTTTCCGCCCGCAGCTTCGCCCGCGTAGGCTTCACGACGTTATCCCGTGGGAATGTGATATTATTCCGGAATAAAAAGTAACCTATGTTCTTCTCCAGGCTACAAAGTATCTGTGTTCCAAATTTCAGCCAAATCCGTTCAGCCGTTTTGGCGTGATTGAGTAACAAACATACAAACATCCACACATCAAAACTTTCACATTTATAATATTAGTAGGATTTATATTTACATAACATACAAGCCTTGAACCACTTCATTGGCCTCCCGACAAAACGCGGGCTCTACTATAACGTGAATTTATTCAAGTTCGCACACGGAATGCACCGAAACAAACATACTTCATGCCCACTTTGCACGCGTCCCTGTCCGTCCCGTCGCCCGCGCTGACGCCGGGTACCACCCCTTTTCACGTAAAAACATACCTTCATATGAGTACATTAATAGGCCGAATGGATGCCAATGACTTCAAAAACACCCTGTATAGGTATCTGCAATCTCGAACATCAAGATTTCCTATTGACTCTACCAATGTATTTGTAGTTTGACAATCGTCAATAGCTCTTTGCCAGATTAACAACCTCCTGACTATTTTCTTGCAAAGGAAAAAAAATGGAACTGTTATGGACTACAATCAAGATAAATGCGCCTTGCAAAGCCGGAGTCAATCCATCGACCACCTAACAAAAGCATTTGGCGGCCTACTAATTTGCGCAACGGCACATCGATTACACGGGAGCGTCGAAGCAAAGCGCAATTTTAAATGCTTGCGGTCACTGCGCCCGTTCGGCCACTATTAGTTCACGATTCGGAATACGGGAAAGCGCCGGACGTCGATGTTGCCCATTCATTTGGCCTTTCCATTAAAAGGGAGCTTTTAACTAGAACTAATTTATGCAGTGCACGGTTTGCCCGGACAGATTACAGAGTGCCGCATCCGACCGTCCGGCCGAATCACGACTGCCGAATGTGTTACGCCTAGTGGAAAATTTCAGACTGTTTATTCTGAATTGTGCTGACAATCCACACTGCGACGCTCACAACCATTAGCAGGGCTTTATATAATTAAATTCTGCATTAAAATTAACTGCTTTTAGTCCACTCTGTACTATCACTAAAACTTACGAACACAGTCGTCGTCGGTGCATAAAATTGTAGCAGTTGGTGGAAAACATTAGCTTGGGTGCACATCTCTATGAAACTTACGTAATAGGAATGAAGAATCTAAGTTTACAAAATAACACCTCTTTAACAAACAAACGCTTTCAATTAAGATAATTTTCACACTTATGCTCTGAAATGTTAATATTATATTTGAGAAAAGAATGCAGTACGTGGCACTTTTCCGAGGTAAACATTCTGTATTTGAAAATCACTGCAGTAATGAATTTCAGTACTTACTTACTGCACTAAAATCAGTGCAGTAAGTAAGTACTGAAATTCATTACTGCAGTGATTTTCAAATTTAGAATGTTTACCTCGGAAAAGGTACTACCCAAAGATCATCATGTCAGCCGAACGACGCCCACTGCTGGGCATAGGCCTCACCAAAGATATTTTTACCAAATTTTTTTCATTATTTTTTCTTTCGTTATTCCTGTGTATAAAAACAGAAAAAGCCGACCGATTTGGCGCAAGGGTAGGCTACCTGCCTTCTGCGCCAGAGGTCTCGGGTTCGATTCCCGAACAAGACAAATATTTGTGTGCATGAACATGTCTATTTGTCTTGGTCTGGGTGTTTTCTATGTATATTAAGTATGTATTTACAAACAAAAAGTATTTAAGTAATATTATCCGTTATCAAGTTTTCCATGATACAGTTTCTTAATGAAATTAACATGGGCTTAGATAATTGGTGTGAATTTAAGAAGTTATTATACATATAGGTAATTATTATATCACTATTAGGTTAACTTTTTTTTTAAATACGGTGCGCACAGAGTATATTACTTCGTATTGTACCACAAGCGCTATGTACCCTTAGCACGAACATCAATCGAAAAAACAAAATGAGATTTATCATAGACAAAATATCCTTTACGAGTAATTTTGTATGGGAAATATGTACAGCGCCATCTACCACCCAGAAGCGGGTATTGAAGTTGCGCATTTTAGTAGCAAGTATCAATAGGCTGTATGACCGTTCCACTTGGCATCACAAAACAATTTTAAGAAAACGGCGGGAATGATTTTCAGCGGTTGATTTGATATCAATACAGTTTATTTATATTGTGTAATAAATTATCAAAATGAGTTCTGCCAATGAAACATATACAGACATTGTATGTACCTACTCCACCAAATTTGAGAGCAGAAGCAAAATGAATAACAGAAAACTCACTGCCAGCAAAATCAAAAGAAAGATATATGAAAACCTACGATCTGATTTGGAAAAGTGAAAAAAGGCGCATACGTTTTCGGAATCTGTGTTGTTGTCGTATTTTAATGATACATCATTAAAATAATATTATTATGGGCGATTTATACATAAGTGTGCCCGGGAAAACAATAACATTTACATTTAATAATTGCCCGAACATGTGTGATATAAATTTTAATAAATATTAAGTTTAGTTAAATAGTTTTTTTTAGTTTCTCGCATTTCTTGAGAAAAGCACTATACAAGCCTTGTACGGTAAGCAAATTACCTGTCCTCGGCTGTAATGTACTATTAAAACATGTTGTATCGACTAGAACAGTACTTACTTACCTAATAGGGTACCACATAATTAGGGTAGAACATTGTTGTTCGTCTTAATATCATTGTTGACCACCCCAATGTACTACACGATGTTAAGCAAATAAACGTTTTGAGTTTTGAAAAAAAAAAAAAAAAAAACTTTTCACAGCTAAGTGTGATTTTAAATACAAAAATTAAAACACAACGTGAATACGTGACTCTGAACGCGACAAGTTTTATTTCAATGAGCCAATAAAAATAAATAGGGTGCTTGTGCACTACACTGAATTTTACCGTCCTGGGATGCTTGTATTTTAATAATAAATTATAGAATTTATTTATTTCGTGTTGTTTCCATGTTTCAAACCCTTATAAATGATTTATTATTTAAATACAAGCATCCGTTCTTTTCCGGGACTGTAATTCAGTGTAGTGCACAAGTGCCCATACTGTTACTTTTACTAAAATAACTACCATTACTTTATTAAGTGTTGCGACAGTGATAATTTTTTGTAATTAAATAGAAAAAGTAGAGAAAGTGCAAGCTTTTATACGAAAGTATAATATTTTATTCCATTCCAACGAGATTCCAAGCAACCATAAAACAATCTTCAAATTGCAAAACATTGTAAGCAACAACTCAATTTGTGGCGCTATTCATTGCTTAGACACTGTTTGTTCCATGGCTTTGTAAAGAAATAAAAAAAAACAGAAAACAAAAGCTACCGAGTCAAGTTGGATAGTTTCATTTTTTGTAACTTGTTCTTTTGACTTTAGAGTGTTTCACTTACAATGATTGTTTGTAATTTGAAAAAAGGATTTTTCAACAATGTGAAAATTGCATTGAAACATGTCAATTAAAGCAACATTCAGTCCGAATCTTGGTCCAATGAGTACCTATTTCACAGACGGTTTTTGATGAGAACAAACTAAATTGCGCGCGGTCAAAATCAAACACTAATCGTCCGACCAAAAAAATAAATTGTATCTAGCGCCAAAAACCTCACTGTGGCGCAGAGTTATCTGACACGCACTCTAGATCAAATCTCTCTAACACTCTTTTGTAAGTTGGTATATAAATACATACACCTGTACCCGAACCACAAAATACTGTCGTTATTGTGATCGTATTATTTAGCATGAAAGCCAGAGCAGCGCCGTTTTCGGTAGCTAGGAACTTAAATTCAAACGTTATTTGACAGCGCACTCCTAGCATGAAAATTTATATACCGTTATGAATCGAATAGTATACTATACTATCCTTCAAAATCTGTCAAAGTGCTGCTGACAAATGTATATTGAATTTAGTTCCTTATACGACCGAAAGAGGCGCTACTCTGGTTTCCATATAAAACAATACAATCCGATAACGGTTACCATAACGATAGTATTTTTTGATTTAAACTGTAATATTACCATGGCAACAGTTTTTCGTGCTCAAACTTCAGCGCTTTTGATGTATCAAACATAAATTATTAATAACAGGGTGCCTACCATCAACTTTAAGACAGCGATTCAAAAATAGCGCGATGCAGAATAGGTTCCTAAAATGAATCGCTTTCTTTCGTACTCTGACCTTTTAAAAACTGGATCGCAAATGAATTGCTAAATGTTAATGACCGAACGATTTGTGTCCTTTTTCTTCTACCCGTCTCTATCACTCGATTCTGTCATGCCCGGAGAGTGAGAGGGACGGGTATAACCTGCAGGTGACATGTTAAATCGATTGGGTTATAGGTCAAATAAGACTTCCTGACAGCTTAGCGGCTGTGAAATGTCATTGAATGATCACTGAATCGCTGTCATTGATATTAAGCTGTCGTGGTACGAATAAGCGAAGCAGATCAGTTTAGGTTCCTAAACAAAACCGCAATAAGAGTTGATGGTAGGCACCCTGGGTGCCTAGACCTAAACTGATCTGCTTCGCTTATTCGTACCACGACAGCTTAATATCAATGACAGCGATTTAGTGATCATTGAATGACATTTCACAGCCGCTAAGCTGTTACATACTCTTATTTGACTTATAACTCGGCCAAGCTAACATGACACCTGCAGGTTATACCCGGCCCTCTCACTCTCCGGGCATGACAGAATCGAGTGAAAGAGACGAGTAGAAGAAATAAAGACACAAATCACATTTAGCACATTTGCGATCCAGTTTTTGGAAGGTCATAGTAAGAAAGAAAGCAATTCATTTTAGGAACCTATTCTGCATCGCGCTATTTTTGAATCGCTTTCTTAAAGTTGATGGTATGCACCCAGATCTAAAATACAAGGCAGACTAAAAAAGCGACGTTGCTTCCTTATAAAGTTATCTTTATAAAGTTACCGAAGAAAAGTAAAAGTTATTCGGTAAAAAGTTCCGCAACTACCTTCAAAGTTCCATACAAGCCAAAACAGATTCGATCACTGGCTGGCCACTGATTCAATATTCATGCAGCGGTTACGACAACGATTCTCGTTCAATCGCAAAAATTATAATTCCCCAAGATTAATTTTAGCATTTTTATTTGAAGTGCTCTCTTCGGGGATCTTTCCTGAAAATAAGGCCGTTCTAGTCTAAGATACGAATGGAGATCGACCTACACCCACCTGTTTAATGGATGAAAGTATTTTATACCACATAAAGTACGTTCAACAATATATCGCTAGCGGCTGAGCTAAAAAAATTCTGGCCAGATTACGTTTAATCGCACTCATCTGTTTAAAGAATAAATTGATAATATAGGCTTCAAATAATCGGGTAGTTTTAACATGGTCTAATAAAAAGGTAGAAATGTTTAGCCTGAATAATTTTAACCAATCCACTTGCGATACATTAAAATTAAGTAAGTATTTATGATACATAACTTTTAATTTATCGTGAATACTTACTATGTAAATTATTTAATATCAAATCAAGCTTTATACAATACTCTCATCCATTAACCAGATGGGTGCAGGACGATAGCTACTCGTATCTTAGACTATTAGTTGAAGCTCTGCCTTTCCGTCAAAAGCGATCCAATCGTTCTCTTTTATTGGAGAAGCCCTCTTGGTTCTTTGTTGCTGAATTCCCCGGGATCCAATTTATGCAAAGTGTTTACGAGTGACAAGAATTTATTTGACGTGCCAATTTTGCAACCCAATACCTCCGCGGAGCACATTTTAAAATCTGTGCACGGCGATTGAGCGGTTTACATATTTTAGTAACGGGTTTTATTCGGCTTTTGTATGCCGCTTGGGTGGAATCATGAAGCGTTGAACGGTTTTTGATGTGAATCACTCCCGGTTGGAATAACATCGTGTTACACTGAATCTGTGTTATGAAGTAATAATTTACTGAAAGGTCTGGTTATTTTCTAACGAAACAGCACACAAAAAAGCAGCAGGTCTACTCTAATTCAACGAAAAACGAAATTTCTTTCGAAACTTCGCACATTTCCTACCACCGACTTCTTCGTTTCGAAACTTCGTTGAAACGAAAATGCTTTGACGTTTAAATTTTCTAAGCCTACTCTAATTCAATTTAATAACGAACGAAAATTGAAGTTTGGCAGTTTTTAGTTCGCAGTTTTGACGAACTCAAAAGCGTTACCTTTCTATTTTCGTTTGGGTCGATTTTTATTAAAATATTAACTGATATGGCTACGAGGCAGCTTTTAATCGCTGCTGCTTTGCGCGAAGAACGCTTGGAGAGGAGAAAGAACCGGCAGCACCTGCGAAATCAGTTATTTATAGCGAATATTCCCGATCTAGAGTTTATAGGAAATTACAGACTCAGTCGGGAATTATTCGAGGAGCTGTGGACTGAGATAGTGCCTTTATTACCTCCAGGGGCAAGGCGACAAGAGTTCAAGCCAACCCTTAAAGTAAGTTTGTACTATGTAAACACGCATTTCAATGAACTTTTCGATTTTACTTTTCATAAGCCTGGTTATCGCTTTTCAGATATAGATATTGACTTAAACAACAGCACTTAATGCACCGCATACAGGTACTAGCAAAGCACATAAGATTTCTTCAAAATCTCAAAAAAAGGAATCATATTAAGCGGAAATAAGTAGTAAATATAGGTACCTAGTGATAACCGGTTAACGATTTTTTCATTTACTTCATTTTCAATACTAAAGTTCTATTTTATTTATTTTCAGGTGATTCTGGAGATCTTCTAAGGGAGTGATGACACCCGTCGATAATGCTGTTGAGGACTCTCTAGAGGGAAGATACTGCCATCCAAAAACGTCAACGCTGCACCGTTGAACGCACATTTGGTGTATTGAAAGCTCGATGGTAGAGATGTCTTTTGTCTAGCTTGTCCATTACTGCCCAGAAACAGCAGCTAAAATTATAGTAGCCTGCTATGTGTACAGTACATATGTATAAGGGCTGGTATGGATGTCCGGAGTTTTTTTTTCCCGAGGAGGGAGGTCCCTATTTGACAGAAGAGGATCACCAAACAGACAGAGCCAGGCAGATTCGCAGGGAAATTGAGACAGCCGCATCTTCGACTCGAGCTTTACAGGCAGTTCGAGGGAAAAGCGCTGTATTAATACAAACTTTAGAAAGGAACCAGGAAGATACATTCATACCAAACCAATTAATAAAATTGTAATATTGAAATAAAACCCACTTGTGTAACTTTTTTTTTTGTCATAGGAGATAATCATCAGTGTCTCAGTTAAATGTACCTACGACAAGACGAGGAAATCGTTATGCATGCCTAACTGCGTGTTTGCTACATATTTGCTTGCTGCATTCTTATAATATCCAAATAAAATGTAGCCTTTGTCACCCGGGAAGAATGTAGCTTTCTAATGGTCAAAGAATTGTCTAAATCGGTCTAGTAGTTTCGGAGCCTATTCGATGCAAACAAACAAACAATCAAATCTTTCCTCTTTATAATATTAGTTTAGAAGACTAGCGGATCATCGCAGTTTTACCCGCTTGCTACCCGTTCCCGTAGGAATATCGGGATAAAATATAGCCTATGTCACTCGGGAAGAATGTAGCTGTCTAATGGTCAAAGAACTATCCAAATCGGTCTAGTAGTTTTGGAGCCTATTCGATGAACAAACAAACAAACAAACAAACAATCAAATCTTTCCTCTTTATAATATTAATATAGATTAAAAAGACAATATCAATGTATTTAATGGTTTTTATTTCTTACTTCAATACATGATATTAGCTTACATTTAACATTTACAAAACAAGAAACATATCGTTACATATTACAACAAATTGGTTATAGGATAAGCACTGATTATACAACATTATAGTACATTATATTATAACCTTTATGAGAAAAAAAATCTCATATAAATATTAGAATATTTTCCTTTTAAACAAATATAAAGTTGTAGGTTCCTACCGTAAACCTATAACTTTATATTTGTTTAGTCCTTTTATCCTTCGCGAGCAGTCGCCCGGATAGCGAAAGGTCGTGGGTTCGAATCCCATCGCAGCTGGTTGTGAGACGGGTCGACTTTTTCTAAATACCTACTTCATTTTTAATTTTTCACTAATAAAAATTGCATAGTGTATGCAAGAAAGTAAAAAATTAAATAACTAAGCAATAAGTTTGAGGTGCGAGGTTGGAGTTGGTTGGTAACAGGAGAAAATCTTTATTATTTAAAGTTGTTCTCGCAATAGCTCACACAGCTGCAAATGGCATAGCAGCCCTGATGTCTGCGAGCTCAGCGTTCCTTACTGTCTCTCTCTCTACGCGCCCATCTTCATACTGGTATTACTGATACAACCTGCTTCTGACGTCTGTAGCAGGCAGGTAAGGCTGCAAAACAACATTCAAATAAGTTCCAAAATTGTATACCTACATACATTGCAGGGAATACTTATTATATTTTTTAGTGATACACAGTAACTTTCTTGTAATTTTAATTGTCTCCGTAGTTTAAAAGTATGTGGATCACAGAGGGCGGCACAGGTAGTTTTTGTATGGATTGTTAGGATGTAAGTATAATTAGGTACCTTTTGCCACTACTGAATCGTCTTTGTGCAACCACCCATGGAATTGAGAGTGTCGCACAACTCCTCCCACAGCCTCTTTGTCTGGACCTTTCCTTCTATACTCCTCAATCTGCCGCGAGCATGATCTTTATGTTCATCGAGTAGTACAGTGATTTGCTGAGGAGTTGTCGAACAGGAATTTGGAGCCATACTGAAAAGATGTGGTGAAACTAAATAATAGGAACCTATTACGAAAATATTATTTAAATAAGAATTAGGCGTGCAAAACATAAATATTAATACTTACTTTCTTTGGTAATTCCGTATAAATAACACCAAATTATGCACCAAATATTTTGAAATTTTGAAGTAACGGCTGACGGCTTAGCTTATGTCATACTGCGGACAAGTTACGTTGTCATACGACGACAAGCATAAATCTGGGTCGGTGATAATCATTGGAACTAATTTTTCATACGAATGTTCATTTTGACACCTAATTTTGTACTGCAAGTGGCTCCTCTGTCACCGGAACATACAGGAATGTGGGACTCATGAAGTTTGACTTCATGGTGGGACTATAGAGGTCAGTGGGGACTATAGACATCTTAACTTGGGCGGTTATCAGTCATTGAAAGGGTACTTTTAGTGTCACTGTGTTTTTCGACATAAACTTGAATTTTAATTGCTCATTTATCAGTTTCTGGGTTATTAAACATAGTAAACCATTACTAATTAAATACATTCTTAAAATTATTAAACCAACGTTTTAATTTTAAAGTTAATTTAAAAACCGGTTATTTACCGTAAATGACATTAAAAGAACCTACGTAATGTTGTTCATTCCATTCGTTCACGAAAATTGTCTATGGATTCGAACTTTTCGTGCGCGTCCGAAAATGTTCAAGAGTAGCGGCAGAAACGAAACTTCGTTTAAATTTCTTTCGTTTCCGAAATTTCGTTTCGGAGAACAAGAGTAGAGCTCCGTCAGGACCTAACGAAAAATAATATTCTGGTTCATTATTTTAATATTCATAAAAATTGTTTTTAACGTTATCCAAAAGTACGTATTTAATTTACATATTTGTAAGAAAATCTTTTCTATTTAATAATATTTATTTAACTAGCATTTTCATTCTTTCATACAAAATGAAAAGGGATATTTTTGATAAAAGATAACATTACAACTATTCATCAATTTGTAAATTTTTGCATTTACTATACTAACTATCATGTAGGCAAAATATAAACAACGATGACTGCAACCATTCCCATATGTCCAGTATATAAGCTCCAGCAGCGAAAATTTATCAAGTAATTGCTGGTTAAACGTCAAAGCTCGCATAAGATTCATGATATAGTGCGGCCGTCACCAGTGTTCGTGTATTGACCACACTGGTGCAGAATTTATTGCAAAGGGAGTTAAAGGAGGGATTAAAATGTTCACTGTAGTGGCTGAAATATTTGATAGAAATATCGAAAAATACATACATAGCACTGACTTTGTAATAGGTAAGTATTTAATAACCACCAATCCGCATAATTATTGGGCCCAATGACACGACGACGTGCCCATTCTCCATAATAATTTAAAACACAAGCTTGTGTCCCAGTAGTGTGGATATGGCGTGACGACAGTTGGTTGATTGGGACTCGCCAACAATGGTGCCTAAACCATATTGTAAGTCCATTACCAATATTATAAGCTCTAACGTCAAGAATCACCAAGTAATTGCTGGTTAAACGTCAAAGCTCGCATAGGTACCCAGTATTCGTGTTTTGACCGCACTGGTGCAAATGCACAATTTGTTACACGGCTGGGGGTTAGGGAGGGGTTTAATTATACACCATAAATGTGCTCAACAATTTAGAAAAGTCAGAAAACACACTTTAAATAAATTTTGAGACTGTAATAAAAATATTATTTGTATTCAATCAAAGTTGAGTGAAAAATTATAGTGCAAGTGTGTGACACGTAAGTGAGTGTTGAAAGTGCGACGGGACGTCCTCG
Source organism: Crambus lathoniellus (assembly GCA_949710035.1). NCBI lineage: Eukaryota > Metazoa > Arthropoda > Insecta > Lepidoptera > Crambidae > Crambus > Crambus lathoniellus. Next base: position 12,787,305 of record OX453302.1, on the reverse strand, counting down.
TCGGCCAGCGGTACACTAGACGGAACGTCGGAAGTCACCGCCCAGTATTTAATTTGTAGATAAAAGATGAATAAAAAGATGATGTTTATAGGGACTTGACTTTTATTTATAAAGGTAGTAATAAAGAAACGTATAGGAAGAATAGGAAGATTAGGAAGATTAGGAACCCTTTCCAAGGGACAAGGGTTCCACTTATTTAATACTATGACAAACAATTGAAACTGGTATAAAAAACTGGTAATGCTCCGAGAGCTCTGTATGGTTTGGTGATTTTAGTAGAACTGAATCAAAAATGATGAACAGGACACGTGAAACGAAAATTTTGAATTTGAATTGAAAGAACAGGATAGGATTCGATAAAATTAATGGCCAGTATGTAGAACTAGATGGAGTTTCCAGTCATCATAGAGTTTTTAACCATCCATAATGACTGGTACGAATCGACATCGTTACAATACCGGGGCGGCCGGGGCAAAAAAATCTCTAAGGGTTTTTTTAGTTAGAAGATAGGTAGGTATTTACAAACAAGTCCCTTATAAAAGTAAATACAGAACAAGTAACAACATATTAATTAATTTAATGGAAGTGCATGATAGAATTTTGAGTGTATGAATGGTTTTTACAGTGAGAAATTTACACTAGGTTGGTTTCGGTTCCATACAAATACTAACATCCGTCGTATCTAACAAAGTCTTAATTCCATATGTTTTAGAATTAAGGCACAGTTACGTAGAGAAATCTTTTATAATAGAAGATGTTTCTCATGAAACCAACCCAGATTAGTGCAGGCTTATTTAAATATGCCAGTCACAACCCGCTGGCTTTTGGTGATCATGTTTAGTGTTTATGTGTGTGATGAATGTCATGTGTAAATGTTTGTGTAAAGTGTCTTCAAAATTTACAAGTTTAGGAGCCTTAACAAATGGCTAGAAAATAAGACTTTAATCTCGATAGAGACTAATAAGTAAGTAGGTACTTGTTAAAGTACTAAAATAAGTAAGTGTTACTAACTTACACGTAAGTATTTAGATAAATAAGTAATATTATAGTTTAAAATTAAATATGTTGCAGTAGGCAACTTATTATAAGAATCGTAATTATACGATTTAGTATTGTAATTAAATAAAAAAAAATGAAATTATCTTATATGTATGTACAAAATTATGTATTGATAAAGTAGTTGATGGGTCAGCCGAAGGGATGGAGGTGTATATAAAAACAGTATCTATATAAATCATAAGATTAAGTGTGCACGTGTTAGAATATCAAGTTTTGACATTGATTCAATTTAGTATTTATTACACCTAAATCCATTAAAGTAATTTTGTGGATAACATCGTACCTTATTTATCGTGTTTTCATTAAATAGTAGTTGGATTTCTGTCGGTGCCATCCGACAACAAAGCGATATGATATGGAGTTTTGTTATTAATCTCATATAGTTATTTTTACATCTAAATTCATTATATTTATTATGGAGATAACATTTTACTACATGTATCCTGTTTCTAATAAAAAGTATTTTGATTCGTGGCGGGGCCAACCGTCAACAAAGCATGATCAAGCAATTGTACTTTAATTTGCCTATAAGTACTGAATAATGTGTATAAAATCATGTTATTACTTTTAATATTCATATCAATTAATTTATTACTGAAATGTTAAGTAATATAAAGTATCTAAGTGTACTTTTACGTTAGTAAGTACACGTTACTTCCGGTTGAACAGAAAACAAATAGATAATTATTGTAATTATTGTATTTATAAATAATGTTATGTAAAATCATTCTTTGATATTAGAATACTTTTTCATAATTGTTATGTTTATATTATGGTGTTTTCTGTATTTTTCTAAAACAAGAATTGGCGGTAGACGCTAACATTTATAAGGCAAGGCAGCCATTTTATTTGGTTAGTCTGGTTCGAGCCGTGAGCGGTGTACAAGTTAAGTAACTATTCCGTTGTTTCATATTTCTCATTCCTTGTTATTTCTTGCTGTTTAATGCTGATGTATTGTCTAGTAAATATTGCTGAAGATTTGCCCTTGTTCGAAGGATATTCGGTAACTTGTTAAATGTAAATGCTTATTTGTTGATAATATTAAATTAAAGTTGTCCTTATCGGTTTCGAATAAATTATGTGAGTCCTGAAATAATATAAGGTAACAGATTATAGAAAATGCTTGATGATATTCGTAAATGTTGTTTAATCTTTTATCATGAAAAGTAATGTTGTTGTAAATGTTGTTAAATGTGTTGTATGTTCAACAACGACATGAGAATTTGTAAATGTCGTTGTTTCTGTTAAAGCTGGTGAGTTTTTTTCGCCCGTTTTTCTTGTCAGCTAAAAGATGTCCTTAACGGGTGGTAGGTAAAAAAATAAAAGGACGATTCAAAAGAATAAAATAGTTTATTAGAGATTTGAGATTTTTATTAATCCTGACCCTATTGAAATAGAAGCTTTATAGTTTGTTTATAGTTATTTGAATAGTTTAATGATTTTATCAGAATAGTTCTATTTCTATATTATCCGCCCTAAATCTATCATCAGAAGTGGGATGGTCTTGCTCCCATTATTAATACATATATGTTTTATTTTTCATGTTGCTGCGGTTTCGGCTTATCTGCTACATTCAGCGACGCCGCCGTTTCAAACTATGGTCATCCATCGTGGCAAGGTGGTGCTGCCGTTCTTCTATCCAACCTGGCAATGGAGCTGATTCCTGGTGATGTACAGATACCTCGCCAATGGAGATGAAACCGCATCTCCACGGTCGCTAAATCTGGTATAGCCTTTCGGGGCTTCTGTATTTTATTTTGGTTTTATTTTTTCGTACCTTCGAATAGATTACTTAGCTATTAGCTTATGTTGTTTATTCAATAACATTGAAAATTACCTACTAGATGATCATACCAAAGATTTTTTTTTGTGTAAACTTACAGTAATCATTGTTGTGATAATATGACTCGCTACAGATATTTATTTTAAAATGCTAGAAACTGATAAACCTATTATGCAACACTAGGGTTCATTTCTGAAAATCTTGCCGGGTAGTATAATTATACAATAGGTAATAGTGCGGTGGCTTTCCAGTGTTCCTTGATTAACATTAGTCATTTGCAACTAAAAATAAATAAGAGGCGGTCTTTGGAGCAAAGTGAAAAAATAGTGATATAATTTTACTTAACCTTAGGTTAAGAAAGGTTTAAGTTCGTGAAAGTCAGTGTTATTCTAACAATTAAGTCGTAAAATATAGTGGAATGGAGTCGGGTAGGTACATAAAATTATCATTTTCTTGTCGTCCTATTTTGCTAATTCAAACCGTGATTATATATACCTCCTTTAGTGGTTTGTAAAAAAAAGGGTTTCTGATGGTGCAACTTGGTATTTTGAACCGCGTAGTAATTTAATCATTATTGAATCAAAATAATGTAAGATTAACTAGATTTAGCTAATAACAATGACATTTTGCATTTTAGTATTCAAATCTTTGCTTTATGTTATACAACAAAATATGGGCAATTGAAAAGTATTGTTGCCATATTTATTTTATAAGGCTCTAATTTCTTTTTCAGCATAGCATTACTTAGATTTTCAATTAATAACCTATTGCAAGAAATTGTATCAAATCTAGGTAGGTACTAAAGTTATTAAGTTTTTTTTAATACCTACTACGAATTCCCCATTGGTATACTATCTTACAAAACTTTGATTTTGAAGTGGCTTCTAGAAAGTGATCTTTAATTATATAAGTTATAGTGAGCGATTTTCTGAGAGGCCATTTAAAAAAAAAAAAGCTTCCAATTGCTTCACTAGATGGCGTTGAATAATTATGTACATGTCTATGGTATATTTTGGTATGAAACAAATTTAAATTAATTACTTTTTAAAAACCCAAAGGAAACTAATAATATATTAAATAAGTACTACTGTGAGGAACAGAAACGAAATAGGTAAATTTAAAGATTTAGGTAAATAAATAACATCTGTCTGACGTTCCGTTTTACGTAAAAAAGTCGCGTCAAGGTAAAATTTATAACGTTCCGTTCCTTCTAACTGCATAGGTGGGACAGCGCCATCTAGTGACTGAGCTTTCAGAAAGTCGCCCATTGTAACAGTGTTAATAGGTTTTAACACTGTACGACAAAGTATACCTTTTGTTAAAAAGCTTACCCATTTAAGTTTAAATAGATTGCTATGGTTCTTTCGTATTACCTAGTTGCCACCACAACCATCTTTAGACTTGTTCCTTGATAGACGGAGGACAGTGAGATTAGATTTATTTTTATCCTTTTTTTTTATTTAACTTTAATCATTTGGAACGATTTGCTCCACTATAATATTATAGATGTAAATAGCTTTCTTATGATAAAACGGCCACGTAAGAACGGTATAACAAATTTGAAAACAACTTCTGTCTTTTGTCTAACGGTATGTTATTACAGTTTGTTATCAATGTTGATTTTGTTTTTCCTGATGAAAAAAAAAACAAGGTTTCGGTTTGTTGGTTTTAATAAAAAAAATGTACTACCTAGTAGACTAGGAACTGATATCTGTCCATAAGTACATTTTCCATACGATTTTTCATGGATTTTCTATAGGTTTTCCATACGTTTTCCATACGTTCTCCATGGGTTTTCTTTGAGTTTTCCAAACGTTTATCATAGGTTTTCCATGGGTTGTTCCATACGTTTTCCATGGGCTTTTCATACGTTTTCAATGGGCTTTCTTATACGTTTTCAAATAGCTTTCCATAGGTTATCCATGGGTTTTCCATGCGTTTTCCATGGGATTTCCCATACCTTTTTCATTGGTTTTCCGAACGTTTTTCATGGGTTTTCCAAACGTTTATATGAGTTTTCCATATGTTTTCCACGGGTTTTCTGTTATCCATAGGATTTCCATGGGTTTTCAGTTTTCCATAGTTTGCGATAGTTTTCGATGGCTTTCGATGGCTTTCGATGGTTTTCGATGGTTTTCGATGGTTGTCGATGGTTTTCGATGGTTGTCGATGGTTTTCGATGGTTTTCGACGGTTTTCGATGGTTTTCGATGGTGTTCGATGGTTTCCGATGGTTTTCGATGGTTTCCGATGGTTTCCGATGGTTTCCGATGGTTTTCGATGGTTTCCGATGGTTTCTGATGGTTTCCGATGGTTTTCGATGGTTGTCGATGGTTATTGATGGTTTTCAACGGTTTTCGATGGTTTTCGATGGTTTTCGATGGTTTTCGATGGTTTCCGATGGTTTCCGATGGTTTCCGATGGTTTCCGATGGTTTCCGATGGTTTCCGATGGTTTCCGATGGTTTCCGATGGTTTCCGATGGTTTCCGATGGTTTCCGATGGTTTCCGATGGTATCCAATGGTTTTCGATGGTTACGGATGGTTTTCGATGGTTTCCGATGGTTTCCGATAGTTTCCGATGGTTTCCGATGGTTTCAGATGATTTCCGATGGTTTCAGATGATTTCCGATGGTTTCCGATGGTTTCCGATGGTTTTCGGTGGTTTCCGATGGTTTCCGGTAGTTTCCAGTGGTTTCCAGTAGTTTTCGATGGTTTCCGATGGCTTTCGATGGTTTTCGATAGTTTTTCGATAGTTTTCGATAGTTTTCGACAGTTTTCGACAGTTTTCGACAGTTTTCGACAGTTTCTGACAGTTTTCGACAGTTTTCGACAGTTTTCGACAGTTCTCGATAGTCCTCTACAGTTCTCGATAATTCTCCATAGTTCTTCACAGTTCTCGATAGTTCTCGATAGTTGTCGATAGTTTTCGATAATGTCAGATAGTTTTTGATACTTTTCTATAGCTTTTGATAGCTCTCGATAGTCCTCGACAGTTCTCGATAGTCCTCTACAGTTCTCGATAGTTAACGACAGTTCTCGATAGTTTTCGACAGTTCTCGATAGTTCTCGACAGTTCTCGACAGTTCTCGACAGTTCTCGATAGTTTTCTATAGTTATCGATAGTTCCCGATAGTTCTCCACAGTTCCCGATAGTTCTCGATAGTTGTCGATAGTTTTCGATAATGTCAGATAGTTTTTGATACTTTTCGATAGCTTTTGATAGCTCTCGATAGTCCTCGACAGTTCTCGATAGTCTTCTACAGTTCTCGATAGTTAACGACAGTTCTCGATAGTTCTCGACAGTTCTCGATAGTTCTCGACAGTTCTCGATAGTGCTCGACAGTTCTCGACAGTTCTCGACAGTTCTCGACAGTCCTCGACAGTTCTCGACAGTTCTCGACAGTTCTCGACAGTTCTCGACAGTTCCTGACAGTTCTCGACAGGTCTCGACAGTTCTCGATTGTTTTCTATAGTTCTCGATAGTTCCCGATAGTTCTCCACAGTTCTCGATAGTTTTCGATAGTTCTCGATGGTTTTCGGTAGTTCTCGGTGGTTTTCGGTAGTTCTCGATGGTTTTTGGTAGTTTTTGATGGTTTTCTGTAGTTTTCGATGGTTTTCGGTAGTTCTCGATATTCCTCGATAGCTTTCCATAGAAATTATACGTTACCATAAGTTTCATAGGATCTGTTAAATTAAGTCCTGTCCTTTTGACGATCATTGTAAGTGGCTAGGGCCAATGTAAATTTCGATCTTTTAATTTTCTTGGGAAATTTATAAAAGTTTAAGTGTTACTTACTGGGGCGCTAATTTTGGTTCTCGTGAGATTTGGTAATTGTAAGGTTGAACCAGTTATTATCATGATCCACTTAACAATTAGTTTATAGCGGCAAAACTATAATACTCGGTGTCAATGTCGGTCGACAAGTTAGTATTTTCGGCACACCTTGTAGGAATCATGGTTAAGCTAAGGAGATAATGTTTCGACAGTAAATAGATGGATACAATACATGTATTAAATATTATCAGATTGGCCGAGCGGTTTAAAAAGAAAATTGGTAAACACTGTCCTACAAAAGATTACTTGATTATTTCATAGATAGGCCTTAAGATATCTTTGGTGTATATATTTGATTCGAAATGTTCATTACGATAGCAAATATTTCAAGATGCCGAATGGGGTGTTTTCACTGTTGTTGAAATGTAGATATTTAATGATTAAGTTTAAGAAAATATAACTTTAAGAATACCAAATGTGAAAATTATAATTTGAATCTTGTTTTATAACAGCCAAATTATACTGTAGCCTATTATTATTATTACGTCATATAAATAATAGTCCAGGCAATATGATAAAAGTGAAAGTTAATTTTGTATAAACAGATTTGGATGAAATATTAATTTCATTTTGATTGATGGTTTTTGTCTATGTTCCGACGGGAACGTAATCCATGCCGGTGCAGATTAGTTTGCAGTAAACGTTTGTATAGGTGTAATAAAAGAAAAATTCTAATTAAATGACCGTTTCATTCTAAGATGTAGTGTTTATCTTGAGAATGTAATAGTAGCGAAAATAAATATTGGATATTGTTCTAATGATTTAGTATAAATCATGAAAAGAATTGTACAATTATTGCAGATCTGTTAATGAAATTTATAGTTCAATGTCGATTGTGTCACGGATAACCGTGATAGAATATTATTTACAACTAAAAATGACTGAATATCGTGTCCTTATCCCATTTTGTCTGGGATCGGCGCAGCATTACTGTGACTAACTACTGACTGACAAACCCCCCTGCTGCTGTGGGCTTGGTGTCTTCTTGGTCTTCACCGACAGGGGGTGATGCCGTTGACATGTCGAGGTTCACAGTAGATAAACAAGCTGGTCGATAGTGTGTTTGGTGTCGGTTTGGTCTTCACGGGCAGCGGTGATGGAGCCGTACATGTCGAGGCATACTATTCATACTGACTGACTGACTATATCTACTACTGCTGTGAGTTTGGTGTCTTCTTGGTCTGTGCCGATAGAGGGTAAAGTAGCTGACATGGCGAGGCTCACAGTAAGATCGAAAAATCTACGTTAGATGTGACACATGAGATTAATTAAGTACCTATGCTTATCTAGTACTTCGAGAACGAAGTACTTGTCAGTATGGCCGTGTTAGAATATCAAGTTTTGACATTGATTCAATTTAGTATTTATTACACCTAAATCCATTAAAGTAATTTTGTGGATAACATCGTACCTTATTTATCGTGTTTTCATTAAATAGTAGTTGGATTTCTGTCGGTGCCATCCGACAACAAAGCGATATGATATGGAGTTTTGTTATTAATCTCATATAGTTATTTTTACATCTAAATTCATTATATTTATTATGGAGATAACATTTTACTACATGTATCCTGTTTCTAATAAAAAGTATTTTGATTCGTGGCGGGGCCAACCGTCAACAAAGCATGATCAAGCAATTGTACTTTAATTTGCCTATAAGTACTGAATAATGTGTATAAAATCATGTTATTACTTTTAATATTCATATCAATTAATTTATTACTGAAATGTTAAGTAATATAAAGTATCTAAGTGTACTTTTACGTTAGTAAGTACACGTTACTTCCGGTTGAACAGAAAACAAATAGATAATTATTGTAATTATTGTATTTATAAATAATGTTATGTAAAATCATTCTTTGATTTTAGAATACTTTTTCATAATTGTTATGTTTATATTATGGTGTTTTCTGTATTTTTCTAAAACAAGAATTGGCGGTAGACGCTAACATTTATAAGGCAAGGCAGCCATTTTATTTGGTTAGTCTGGTTCGAGCCGTGAGCGGTGTACAAGTTAAGTAACTATTCCGTTGTTTCATATTTCTCATTCCTTGTTATTTCTTGCTGTTTAATGCTGATGTATTGTCTAGTAAATATTGCTGAAGATTTGCCCTTGTTCGAAGGATATTCGGTAACTTGTTAAATGTAAATGCTTATTTGTTGATAATATTAAATTAAAGTTGTCCTTATCGGTTTCGAATAAATTATGTGAGTCCTGAAATAATATAAGGTAACAGATTATAGAAAATGCTTGATGATATTCGTAAATGTTGTTTAATCTTTTATCATGAAAAGTAATGTTGTTGTAAATGTTGTTAAATGTGTTGTATGTTCAACAACGACATGAGAATTTGTAAATGTCGTTGTTTCTGTTAAAGCTGGTGAGTTTTTTTCGCCCGTTTTTCTTGTCAGCTAAAAGATGTCCTTAACGGGTGGTAGGTAAAAAAATAAAAGGACGATTCAAAAGAATAAAATAGTTTATTAGAGATTTGAGATTTTTATTAATCCTGACCCTATTGAAATAGAAGCTTTATAGTTTGTTTATAGTTATTTGAATAGTTTAATGATTTTATCAGAATAGTTCTATTTCTATATTATCCGCCCCAAATCTATCACACGCATCACGCCTAAAGTAATAGTAAATAACAAATTAAAGTAGTTAAACAAATAAAATGTCCAAAGAATAAAATAATCATAAAAATAATAATAAAATAGTCCTATTATGCCGAAAAATATTCATCAAATGAGTTAATGGGGTAGTAAAGTAAGAAAACGTAAGTATGTAAAGATTTACGTTACATTTCTCCAACGGCTCCTGAAAAATTTTCAACTTAGAGATTTTTTTAAAAGGTTAGAAGATACGATCTCACACATGCATAAATTACCTATCGTTCATTCATACTATCACGCAAACATAAGTTCAAGCAACGGAGGTAAGGTTCACATTCAATGACGCATACTCCAGAGAAAGTACCCTAGGAATGACGTTGAGGTTTTTTTTTACGGAGTTGTCAACCGCTCCCTATAGGTGTACCATGTATGAGTTAGGATTAGGAAATCCATGTTTCTTAGAGAAAAGTTAGGTGAAAGTAGAGCGCCTAGTTAAGATTACCATTAGGTATAGAAGTAGATAATTAGACCAAAGTAGAGGCATAAGTAAGATTACCTATCAAGCTTGGTAGTAGAAGTAGAAGTATCCGAGAGAGAATCAGTAGTCTCTCTGAAGGATGAAAAAAAATATAAAACCACTTTCATTTATAACAGAGTGGTCGGGTTGTAACCACAGAGTCACCACCCGCTCTGCATACATAGCGAAGGCTTATTTTACGAGTCGCCACCGCTCGAGATAAAAGGGCTTAAATTAACGAGTTATCTAATCCGCTCGAGTGAAAGGCTTATAGAACGGCCGACCTGACTACTCTGTTTTAAGTAACAAGCGTGAAGAAAAGTTAAAAGTAAGTAAAAAGCGTGAAGAAAGGTTAAAAGTAGTTTTAATTCTAGATAAAAGGAATCATAAATGGGATCGAAAATGTTAAAGCGGGGCCAAAAACTAGTCGAAAAGTTAACGGAAGCAGTAGGAGAAACTTACAATCAGGATGTTAGCTAATCAGTAATCTAGTAAAATTAAAGAGATTGAGGTAAAACAAGCAAAATAAGTAATTGCGAGAAATTCACGCAATTCAACGGCAGTTTGAGTCGGTTGGAAATTTGCGTTACGTAATTTATTTCGTAAATAACTTCAGGTTTGTTTAGTTGTAAAATATCCATAGTAAATAATTTGTGGAACTATGGTACAATATTTAAATATGACAAAATAAGCAATGAGTATTTAATCAGATTTAAATTATTGTATGGTATAAAACTTTTTCTTGATTTAAAAAGGAAATTTGTTCTTTTTGAAAATAATATGGTGACAACGTCCGATAATGTCAACTTGGAAAAATTATTGACATAAAACGTAAAAGTAAGGTACGTGAATCCGAAATTCACAACAATAATAAGAAACAAATAATAAAATAGAAATTTGATGGTAAGTACGAAAAAATAACTGTGCAGTCGTGTAGTTTGTGTAAAAATTTTGATTGTTTGGTGTATGTAATGTTTGTAAGTATACTTAGCTTATAGAATTACAAGCTAAGAGTGTAGTAACCCGGGTCTGGATATTCTCCAAAGCCGAGGATGTATTAACAAACGAGATTTGGAATAACCAATGGTTTAAATCCCAAAACCTCGAGTGTTTATGTAGCTGTCGGTTAAACAAGCCGTAGAGTAGGTGATGTCTGTAGGGCTGTAGTATTAAATAGTATAAAGTACTGGAAGTATTTTTGAAATAATATGTATAGTAGGTAAAATTTGTGAGTGAAATGTCTTCGCTACTAAAGCAATGGGAACCGATTACATTTGTAACCAGCAGTAGTAGCGCCGATCGTTTTATTGTCTGTAAAATGTGTGTTAGGGTGATTGAAGTGTATAAAGTTGTGAAATTGTACGGTAAAGTGTGTCGAAATGGGGATGGTTGATATAATACAATATATTAAAATTAAAACAGAAAAAGGAAAGTGGGGCAATTTAGTACATAACAAAAAAGTCCTAATAATTTTTTTTTTACAGATAATGGAGAATGGGAACGTTAAAATAGTATAGGGATATGGTTATCTGCACTCCGGAGTCCTAGCCTCGGAGAGAGATCCCTCTTCGATTCTTCTTTGCCGGAGAGCCAATGTGACGGGACGTCCTCGTCGGCCAGCGGTACGCTAGCCAGAACGTCGGAAGTCACCGCCCAGTATTTAATTTGTAGATAATAGATGAATAAAAAGATGATGTTTATAGGGACTTGACTTTTATTTATAAAGGTAGTAATAAAGAAACGTATAGGAAGAATAGGAAGATTAGGAAGATTAGGAACCCTTTCCAAGGGACAAGGGTTCCACTTATTTAATACTATGACAAACAATTGAAACTGGTATAAAAAACTGGTAATGCTCCGAGAGCTCTGTATGGTTTGGTGATTTTAGTAGAACTGAAACAAAAATGATGAACAGGACACGTGAAACGAAAATTTTGAATTTGAATTGAAAGAACAGGATAGGATTCGATAAAATTAATGGCCAGTATGTAGAACTAGATGGAGTTTCCAGTCATCATAGAGTTTTTAACCATCCATAATGACTGGTACGAATCGACATCGTTACAAAAGTGTATGATGTTGCAATTTTTCAGTTTAAGCAATAGTAAGCTACATATTTTTGATATTTTTCATATTTAAAAAGTTTACATGAAAATTTAATTATTACAATTTTAGTGAATTAATTGTGAAATAGACTGGATTAGTGACGAAGTGCCACACTAATCATTATCACACCTTTACGCACAGGCATCCACCATATTTATGGTGTACCGACGGTGGTTAAGGGACTGGCCAAATGGTATTTATCCCACTTTGTGGCAAGACTCTTGAACCACCTCGTGTTGCCCCACTTTCGTCGGCAATGAAAAAGATGGCTCAAGCCTCTGAGAGAAACGTGATATCAGCGATCTTTGTACTGATAAGCTACTTGATATATATATATATATACTACCTTTTTTATGTATGTCCTAAACGATTAATAATTGTTCTATTACACCAAAAAAATATATACGATATTATTTTAAAACATAAAAACCTAGAAAACTTTATTTTAAAAATTCGCTTTTGAAAAACCGGCAAATACGCTGTCCACCATGTTGGTCGATCGATCATCGGTGCTCTGAAGTCATATTAAATGTAAACAAACACTTGACGGTTACTCGACAACGTTTTCTGTTCCGGTGACCAAAACTGTAACTAACGTGTTTTGTTTTTATTGTCATTTTGCTATCAAGCTGCTGTCCAACCATAGCGCCGCTGTCACCGGAACAGAAAAGATTGTCGATCTGTACTTACAAATGATGGATAACAACTATGTCAGAAGAGTCCGCGCCACATAACTTGGCATTTGTCAGAGGATCGCAGAGGTCGGTCGGAAAAATGAGCCTTATTACCATGTCACAATTTTAGTTCCAGATCTTGACACGAATTACATATGTTGGCACTATGAAGATCGCTGACGCCGCCATACCCAATAAATATTGCAATATGGCGGAAACGCCGAGTCTGCAGAACGTGACCGCTGCGTTTGCGTCGCCGCCGCGCCGTGTCCCCCCGCGCGCCGCCGCCTTCGCCTCGTGCCTGCCAGCGACCTCCACTTTGTATCTAACATCGATCGGGTCGATTAGAATTAACTTAAATTGTAATTTTTATTTTTTATTAAATTTAATTAAAATAATTTTAGTTTTTTTTTAAGTCCATCGGCTGCAGTCTTCGTAATTGGCGCAGTCGGTAGGATTTTCGCGGTCGGGTTCGCGCTACATCCAGGAAGATTTCCGTAATCGCACGAGCCCCCGAGTGGCTATCAAGTCGCGCACGAAAATCCGAACCTGAAGGTGCAGCCAAGATTTCAAGTATCCAGACATCGATACGCCGAAATGTTCATGTGAGTACACTTGAATCGTTCTCGTGTTGCCTCCTATTTTATTCATAAGTTCCCTTTTTTTTTCCCACCATTTTTCACCCGAGAAACTCTGGGTCCAGCGTTACTGCTTCACATCAGCAGTCTCGCAGGAGAATATTAGCAGATAGTCATAGAGTTAGTTTAGAAAGTATTCCAGAAAGTAATATGGAAATCAACCCAGACACAATCCACAAGGCCTTACGCCTTGTTCCCGATTTCGACGGGAACGCAAATGTGTTAACTAGATTTATTAAAATTTGCGACCAATTGTGTAGAGACTATTTAATCGAAAATCCAGCTTCTCAGTTATCTAATTTACTTTTATTAAACGGAATACTTAATAAAATAACCGGGTCTGCCGCAACCATTATAAATTCAAATGGCATCCCCGAAAGTTGGGAAGGCATAAGAAATACCCTTGTCAATAATTTCGCGGACCAGAGGGATGAAACCGCTCTGTACAACGACCTTACTTTAGCCAGGCAAGGCAATAGTAGCCCCCAGGAATTTTATGATCAGTGCCAAACTTTATTCAGCACGATAATGACTTATGTAACGCTGCACGAAACAATAACGACTACCATTGAGGCTAAACGAACGCTGTATAAAAAACTCACTATGCAGGCATTTGTGCGAGGTCTAAAGGAACCACTTGGATCCCGTATTAGATGCATGCGGCCAGAAACCATTGAGAAAGCTCTAGAGTACGTGCAAGAAGAACTAAATATTCTTTATCAACAGCAACGTACTGATAATCTACCAAGACCACAAGTGGGACCGCGCCCACAACCCGCCGTACCTATAGGATTCTCAATGCACAAACCTCTTAGTAATTTTAATGTACCCATGCATAGCATAGCGAATCAGCCGATGCAGCGGTTTACGCCGCCGCCTCCAGCGCATCGCTACCCCATGCAACCGCAAGTACAACCATTTAAATTTAATAATAATTTCCAACAGCGAATGCCATCCCGCACGCAGCAAATGTTCGGTGCCCCGCCACCGCGTTATAATCCCCAAAGTAACAACTTTAGATTGCCACCTAGGAATCAAACCCAGTATTCGAACCCGCGACCTATGAGTGGCGTACAACATTTTACACCTAAGGTTTTACCCCCTACTATGTCGGGACACGATTGGCGCAAATTCGGGAACCCGCCTCCGAACAATTATTTTAAATCGCGAGAAGTCAATTTAAATGAATGCGCGTACGATGATTTTTACTACCAAGACAGCTACGATCCAGAGTATTACAATGACGTAAGTGACTATAACAATTACTATGACGCGACGTATGACTATGACGATAGAGTTCAATTTTACGAGCCCATCACGAACGCAGAGTCGAGTGACGAACCGCAAGCGTCATGTTCTAATACCGAGTCGGATTTTCAGAAGAGTGGCCCGTCAAGCAAATTAAAATAGAGCTCAATTTGCAAACGCAAAGACAGTTACCATACATTCAGATAGCAAATCCTCCTTTAAAGTTATTAATAGACACGGGCGCTAACCAATCGTTTATCAGTCCAGAATGCGTAGATAAATACTTTAATAACTATCCGTTAAACTACGATCCCTTTGAGGTCACTAATGTACATGGGTCCAGTCGTAACGAATATTCTATAACGCTTCCGTGTTTTTCCGAATTTAACAGTCAAGACTCTATAAAATTATTCGTGTACCGTTTTCATGACTATTTCGACGGCCTAATAGGTTTAGATTTACTCACGAGATGGGAAGCGAAAATAGATTTAAAAACTCAATCGTTAGCCACACAGTACGCTGTCAACCCTATCAAATTATATAACTCATGTAACGTAAATCTTTACGAAGATATTATACCGGCTCGCTCATCTAAAATGGTTCGAATCCCTATTAACGCCCCGGACGGCGATGTGTTAGTCGAAGAACAAACTATCTGTAACTGTCTCATCCAGGAATGCGTTACTTCGGTCAAGAATAGCCGCGGCATACTGGAAATCTATAATTTGACAGATAATGACTTAATATTTTCTCTGGACCGACCGGCGCAAGCGGAGGTTCTGAACATCGAGTGCACAACCACTCGACCACCGCCTACGTCACGCGCACGCGACGTTTTATCGCGCCTGCGGACGGATCATATGAACGCCGAGGAAAAAGCTAATATCGAGGCTTTATGCTCACGTTACGCCGACGTATTTTATCTAGAAGGAGAACAATTAACTTTTACGAATAAAATAAAACATTGCATTAATACGACTGATGAAGTTCCTATTTATACGAAAAGTTACCGCTATCCATTTATACATCGTAATGAAGTTCGCGATCAGATAGCTAAGATGTTAGAGCAAGGGATAATTAGACCTTCCACCTCCGCCTGGAGCTCACCCATCTGGGTAGTGCCCAAGAAATCAGACGCATCGGGCAAGCAAAAGTGGCGTTTAGTGGTAGACTTTCGTAAGTTGAACGAAAAGACTATAGACGATAAATACCCTATTCCTAACATAACTGACATCCTTGACAAGTTAGGTAAATGCATGTACTTCACTACTTTAGACTTAGCTTCGGGATTTTACCAAGTAGAAATGAGTGAGGGTGATATTCCTAAAACTGCCTTTAACGTAGAGCACGGGCACTACGAATTCTTAAGGATGCCTATGGGGCTCAAGAATAGTCCTTCTACGTTTCAGAGAGTGATGGATGACGTCCTTAGAGGCCTCCAAAATGAAATCTGTATAGTATATTTGGATGATATTGTGGTCCTCGGGACTTCTTTACAGGAAGCTATTAACAACTTAGAGAAAGTTTTACAAAGGTTACGGGAATCAAACTTTAAAATCCAAATGGATAAATCGGAATTTCTTAAATTAGAAACTAATTACTTAGGTCACGTCATAACAAGGGAAGGTATAAAACCTAACCCCGATAAAATTTCAGCCATAGAAAAATACCCGATCCCGGAAACCACGAAACAAATTAAACAATTTTTAGGTCTCATCGGATATTATCGCAAGTTTATTCCCGACTTTGCCCGCATAACTAAACCGTTAACCAACTGCTTAAAGAAAGGTAAAAAGATTACTTTAGACTCTCAGTACGTACATGCATTTGAGAAATGTAAGACACTTTTGACCAACGATCCTATCCTACAGTATCCCGACTTTAACCGCGAGTTTTTACTGACGACAGACGCATCTAACGTTGCCATAGGAGCTATACTATCTCAGGGACCAATAGGATCGGATAAACCTATTTCTTTTGCGTCGCGAACACTCAACGACAGCGAAGTGAACTATAGTACGATAGAAAAGGAATTGTTGGCCATCGTATGGGCAACGAAATACTTTAGGCCATATTTGTTCGGTCGTAAATTTAAAATACTTACAGACCATAAGCCATTGCAATGGATGATGAGTCTGAAAGAACCGAATTCGCGATTAACTAGATGGAGGTTAAAGCTTAGCGAGTATGATTTTACCGTCATATATAAAAAAGGCAAAAATAATACCAACGCCGACGCCCTGTCTAGAATCGAAATTCACAATGAGGAGATCAGTTCTGTATTCGCGAATTGCTCAGAGAAACCACCATCCTTGCTGAGTAATTCTGAAACCGAAACCGTACACACCAGTCACGAAAATCCTATTTTAGAAGTTCCGATAACTGACGAGCCGTTAAATAAATTTCATCGACAGTTGCACATCACTATTGTACCAGACGTAAAACGTAAGGCCGTGATGACGAAACCGTTCGATACGCACACTCGTATTTCAATACAGGTGAGCGAATGCAACTTAGAAAACGATGTAGTTACTGCCATAAAAGAGTATGTAAGTCCGAAAGTTAAAACGGCATTGCTATTAAATCCACTTCTTGCTATGTATTCTATCGTTCCGATAATACAAGAAAAATTTAAAAGTTCATCTATGAACCTTATCTTAGTAAAATCAGAGATCGAAAACGTTAAAGAATATCTTAGACAGCAAGAAATAATTCGTAGTTATCACGACGGGAAAACAAACCACCGTGGTATTAACGAGTGTTACTTAGCTCTTTCAAAGAAATACTTTTGGCCCAAAATGAAAGAACACATAGCAAAATTTATAGGTGAATGTACTATTTGTGGTCAGGCAAAATATGATAGGAACCCGGTAAGACAGCAGTTTAACATAGTACCTCCGGCAACCAGACCTTTTGAAACGATACATTTGGACTTATTTACTGCCCAGACTGAAAAATACTTAACTTTCATAGATGTCTTTACTAAATATGGTCAAGCATATTTATTAAGAGACGGAACAGCAATTAGCATTTTACAAGGGTTATTGCAGTTCACTACACATCATGGTATTCCTTACACTATAGTCACAGATAACGGAACCGAGTTTACGAATCAATTATTCGCTGAATTCGTGCGACTTCATAAGATTAACCATCATAGGACTTTAGCACACGCACCGAATGATAACGGTAATATCGAGCGATTTCACTCGACTTTACTCGAACACCTTCGCATACTAAAGTTACAGCATAAGGACGAGCCTGTTGTGAATTTGATGCCATACGCAATCATTGCCTATAACTCATCCATTCACAGTTTTACTAAGTGTAAGCCTTTTGATTTGATAACAGGTCACTTCGACCCTAGGGACCCCATAGATATTGATCCTATTCCACATTTATTACAACAGTACCTTCAAAATCATAAGGCACAAATGAATACGGTTTACGAATTAATTAACCAAACATCTTTAGAAAATCGGACATCTTTGATAGAAAACAGGAATAAAAACCGTGAATCCGAAATAGAATACACCCCACAGCAACAGGTATTCATAAAAAATCCCAAGGCTTCTAGACAGAAAGTCGCTCCTAGGTATACTCAAGACACCGTTTTAGCAGATTTACCAATTCACATATACACCTCTAAGAAACGTGGCCCCGTGGCTAAATCTAGATTGAAACGGGTACCCATGAATGCTAAATTGTTACAGGGTACTGATGCTCCTGGTCCAGACGGCCAGCCCACAAGAGATAAGACTTGAGACACTCGACGACGGACCTGGACTCTTACCTTTCAAGTTAGGGCCGACTAAACTCATAACTCACTACCATACCTTCCTACAGCGCATTCAATTAAGTGATATCGAAACTAAACTCTCCGTGCTACAGACGCAAATACGTACTTTCAAAACTAGGCTTCCTAACGATGCTTATCAACTTTATGAAATCCAAATTAACTACCTGAATAGTAAGATAAGTAAGTCTTTTATACAGTTAGCTAGTTTAGAGCCAAGCCGTGCTAAAAGAGGTCTAGTAAATGCATTTGGATCTGTAATAAAGAGCATAACCGGTAACTTAGATTACGATGACGCATTAAAGTATGACAACGCGATTAAAACCTTACATAGTAACGAAGAAAAATTGGCATTTGAATTAAATAATCACATAAGTTACAGTAAAGAATGGATGACTAAGCATTTTGGTATTATCTCTCAAATAGTAGAAAATCAGAACATTATAAATAATACTTTACATTTATTGCTAGATAAAGATTATCTCCGTAATTCTAATCTTATTAAATATGCTAAGTTCGCTCAGTTGCTAACTATCATTAGCGAAAATGTAGAAGACATTTGCAATGAGTTAATTAGTATAGAGAATATATTAGCGTTCATACGTGCATCGAGTACGCATCATGCAATGCTTAAAATAGATATTTTACATAATATGTTAGATAGGCTAAGAAAATTATATAGTCAAGATAGTATATTAGATATAGAGTTGCGAGAGTTCTATGAAATCATAAAACCAGCTTTTTATTACATAGATAAAGATATAACTTTAGTTTTTAGGATCCCGATCGTTACTGAAGAAAATTATAATCTTTATAAGTTAGCAGTAGTACCTAATAGGAATCTGCAAACCATTATCCCGTCCTATCCCTTTATGGCAACTAGCGAGTCCGCATTCGTGTATATAGAGGCTGAATGCCCGAAGTTAAGTAACGGCTATCTTTGCGAAGAAGGAGTTAACCATCAAATTCGTACCGTACCTGACTGCATCCAACATCTCATCTCAAGGCAATCTCTGGAGAAGACGTGCAAACTATCATCCGTCACACTACTCAAAGAGGCGATGGAAAAACTAGATGACCAACATTACACTATATCCCTGCCACAAGAAACGAAAGTACAACTTTCCTGTGGAAGCGAAGACTACACCCAGCTCCGTGGAAGTTACTTAGTCACCATCCCGTTGAAATGCATCTTACGCACGCCTGAGTTCACTATAACGAACAGCAATGACGAAGTCAAAGGCCAACCACTCAAGATAATGAACATTCCTGACTTAGATACGAGGAACGTTGATCCCACTCACATCAGTCTACATTCGATCGACCTGAGAAGTCTTCACAGCATCCAAGATAAGATATCTCTCCAGACTCCTATCAAAATCGACGAGCAACAGGAATCTGCAACATTGTACCATACTACGATACCGTTCTACGGCGTACTATTCGGTGCAACCGCACTTACGATCGTAGTCATACTACGACGCTACAGACTACGAAGCCAGAAAAAGGAAACCACAGATCCAGCCAACACCAGCTATCATCAATATGCCACGCCAGAACCCCCAGAACCGAGGAAGCCTGGAACATCTGAAGACCGGGACACACCAGCAACATTTGCTCTCAAAATTCTCAAATAGTTGCTGAGCTGAGGGGGGAGAAATTACATATGTTGGCACTATGAAGATCGCTGACGCCGCCATACCCAATAAATATTGCAATATGGCGGAAACGCCGAGTCTGCAGAACGTGACCGCTGCGTTTGCGTCGCCGCCGCGCCGTGTCCCCCCGCGCGCCGCCGCCTTCGCCTCGTGCCTGCCAGCGACCTCCACTTTGTATCTAACATCGATCGGGTCGATTAGAATTAACTTAAATTGTAATTTTTATTTTTTATTAAATTTAATTAAAATAATTTTAGTTTTTTTTTAAGTCCATCGGCTGCAGTCTTCGTAATTCACGTGCCAAGTTATGTGGCGAGTACATTGACGTTTATTTGTATACAAATCCTTTGACGTCACATCATGGTCGATAGTGTTTTCATCAGTTCAAATTAAAAATAAGAAAATAAGAATACATTTTTCAAATGAACTTTACCTATCCATCATGTACTTTTATTTTATGATATCGCTTTATTACGTTTTCCTAAGCCAAGTAATATAGCAAATATTCATTTGATGAATGAAATTAAGTATGAGTCAAGTAGCCTATTGAAATAGTGATGCTTGAAAGGAATGCTTATTTCAGTTTTCATGTCTCTTTAAGAACAAATACGTTTTCTACGAAAATTATATGGAAAACAAAACGAGAATTAAGAAAGAAAATCCTCACTTTAATCCAGCTTTAGAAACCAATTAAGTTTTCTGTAATCCAACCTTTAAGAGCTATTTTCTTCTTATTTCAAGTCTAATGACCCACTTAGCCCATTGAAATGGGACCGTTACTACCTCAAACATGCCAGTATCTTGTTAATCATCGAAAAAACATCATTATCCTAGCGCTCCTCATCGTACGCCGCTTAGAGGGTATTTGATTAACGATCCGTATTAATTTCGACCAAAATCCCCATAACGAGCGAACGGGCGTAGTGGCTGGGTAGGCAGTAGAAAATCTTTTAATTGGGTGTAAAATATCTTTGTTACTGAAAATAGTCTTTGTAAAAGTATTTATGCAAAGTACGCAATGTTTGAACCAACTTTTTGATTTTACCTCAATAAAATTGACAGATGCCCCTTTGTTACCATTATTTTGCTAGTTTGACGGCAGTATCACCAGCCCAATACTGGTGATACTGCTGCCTTATTTTTTTATCCACAAACGGAGTATTACTTCGCCTTCATCTCTGACTCTTCATATTATGAATTGGGGAACTATATGAAATGGTTCCTATCAACGTCCCCCCTTTAAATAATAAAATAATAGCTTTCATCTCACCTGATGTTAGGTAGAGATTATGCTGAAGGTGGAAGCGCACTACTCCCGGAATCCTCCACACTAAGGAACTGGCCATCTTATGTCTAACTGACGAAACACAACAATGCTGAAAACAACGTTGTTATGGCGTCAGACTTAGACAAGATGGTGGTAGCTGGCCAGGCGGACTTATAGCAAGTCCTACCACCAACACTGGGAATCGAACCTGGGACCTCTTGGTCTGATACTGGTGGTGTACAACTAGACTACAGAGGCGGTTAAAAAAGGCCTTATGAATGATATGATAGCGTGTGAGAACTAACGCCTTAACGTGCTTTCCGAAACAAGCTCACAACTCAGTTTTGGTCACCTTTATCATGATCAACCTTTGCAAAATTACATAACCACGATTGTAATATAGAACCAGTTTGCTAAGCACCACGCTTTTCTTGTTTGGTGTGAATCATGTATTAAAAACAGCTCAATATTAGATGGGCAGCAAATTAGGTATGGAGTTTCTCTACTATTAGTCTCTTTATATTACCGCTAAACTATTACAGGAGTCTTTCGTCTCTAATGCCTATAAATGCTAGTCGTTCATGTGGGGCAGTGACATATTTTTGTGTTGCACGTAGGTATTATGCAAACAATCTCGTGTTTGACTTATGTCAAAGAATACTATAATATTGCTACGTACTTCTGTAGCCTTAGCACGAAAATCTGTCGTTATGGTAACCGTAATCGTGATCGTATTATTTTGTATGAAAAACTAAGCGTTTAACTTAATATAACATTAACTAAGCGTGGTCGCTTAGTAAATGAATGACAGAAAGTGACTGCTTTCGCCGCGGGACTAACACGGGACCAACAACGTTAGCTTCACAGTAACGTGATCGCGTCGCTACCACTTTACAGACGCGTGATCGCGTCTGTCTGCTCAGAGCACAGAGTGTACGTGAGTCAAAAATCGGTAAAACTTATTCCTGTATTCTGAACGTTAGGGCTATAACTGGGTGACATCCTGCGGACGGAGTTCTTATTTATGAATGCATTCTTTACTATGCGTAGTTATCCTACCATCTCTTTCTCCACCTTACCGCAGAGGTACAGCGAGAATAGCGTCCTCTCTATCTGTAATACTCGTTATTAATGCTAGTCATTCACCGAGTAAGACGGCCATCAACAATCTTAAGGCGCTTTGTGTCGCGTTATTACTTCGCGGATGAATGCTGAATTCATTTTCCGATCGGTATCTTGCGTGCTAAGTAAGAAAAGGTTCTCGCATAATGAAGCGGCTTTGGTATTGGCCGTTCAGGAAGAACAGGGGAATTTAAGTGTAGATAGGCCTTTGTCTTGTTTGATCTTTCGAGACATTGATACGTTTTGAGATACCTGAGATTTTGCTTTTTAATTTGACTTGATATGAATAGATAAGTTTTGCCCTCGTGACAAACTGCACAACTTTAAAGTTAACCCACACAATAAATGTGTGAATATTGCAGTATAATTGTGAAATAAAAATAGCATTGCCAATGCATAAAGTATAAAGTTATTTGAAATATTATTTCATTTTAGCCGATTGTCATTATGTCAGCAAAGATATTTATTTAGAGTGTCGAGAGTAAAATATCCTCACATTGATGAAACAAACGCTGGATTACGGAAAGGTATGCTAGAAAATTCGACTTGTGTTCAACGTTTTCGTAGTTTAGCGGTCTGAGCATTCATCCGGACAGTGAAAAGTCGCGGATTTGAATTCCGCCGCCGCGCGGAGCTAGATAGAAGGCGGGTCGATTTTATCTAGTACTGTAACGATGCCGTTCCGTTCCAGTCTCATGGAAGGTTAGAACCTCCATGATGGCTGGAAACTCCTTAGTTTTACTTACCTATTGGAAACCAATAGTACCTATATAATTATACTAGCGGACCCGGCAAACGTTGTTTTGCCATATAAATTTTATTGGACATGAACTTCGTATCACCAAAATCTGCCTGCCATAAATGTCACTTGTTAAAAATAGGTAATCCAAAGAGACAAATACGTCACTGATTACATACTCTTTGACATACCTACTCTTTGGAAGCGGTTATGTAGGAAATGACAGTTGTGTAAAGTACGATTTTATTTACAAAATTACCATATTTATTTTAAAATTTTCCTGAATAAAAAGTAGCCTATGTTACTCTCCAGCTCTCAAATTATTCCCATACCGAAAATCTCGTCGATCCGCTGCTCCGTTTTGACGTGAAAAAAGGACAAACAAACAAACAAACAAACAAATAAACAAACAAACAAACACACTTTCACATTTATATTAGTATGGATTGTACCTGTTCTTTCGAAATTCAAATTCTTTGTTCCACGTGCTGTACGGAGCTCGCGAGCGTTATCAGATTATCAATATACCTTAGTTAAATTTCATGATGGTGCTCTTATAAATGAATAATAAACAGTTTAATGTAACAGGAACCCGTGAATCGGGTTTCCTATTCCTACTATTACCACAAAACAATAAAACAAGTCTCTGGATTTCTGATCTTTTATTTACTACCACATCTACTATTAAATACTGTGCTGTGACTTCCGAGGCTCCGGCTAGTGTATTGTTGGCCCACGACAGGGTCCCGTCGCAGTACTAGTGGTTTCTCGCGGTTTTACCCGCATGGAACCAGTTCTTGTGGGAATATCGTTATAAAATATAGCTTAGTCACTTAGGAAAAAATGTAGAACTCTACTTACTGGTGAAAGATTTTTTTAATCAGTTGTGTAGTTTTTGACTTTTGAGTAGGTAAGTACCTATATCTATTACAAATAAACAAAAAATCAAAACCATCATTCCTCTTTGTAATATTAGTAGGTAAGTATAGATTTCAATATAATTTTGACAAAACAAGCATGGCGCAAGAAACCTTTTTTGCAGAGATTCAATTTCATTAGGTACTTACTGCGTTTTAAGCATGAAAATATATTGCGCAGTGAGCTGGGTTCGCTTCGCACTGAGTACCATCAATTAACATAATACCTACTCATGTGCGTGTTCACTTGAACAAACAAGGTCGCTCAAATATCATCCGATTACCACGTCTGACTGCGTCTAAATTGAAAATTCGTTTAGTTTATTTTTTAAAATGTATAAATTATTATCTGTATTTAACTATTATAGAGCTGTAGGTCATCAATCATTTAATGTTCCAACTGCTGGGACAGGTCTTCCTTACGGATGGATAAGGAGAATGGGCCATGACCCGCAACGCGGGCCCAAGTGGTGGGAATGGGAATTGGTGGGTATTAACGACTGCAAATGCAGCCAGGACCAACGGGTTAACATGCCTTCCGAAGCTCGAAGGAGATCAAGATAATGAATTTTTGGTCACCCATCCCATAACCGACCATAGCGAAAGTTGCTTAACCTCAACGATCGCAGGCCGAGTGCGGTAACCAATGATGAGCCACGGGCTCCTCCAGGTAGGTACATAACTAAGTTGGAAGTGCTTGTCAGTTTTTGATAAGTTAGGATAGTTAGGAAGCCATGGAGAAAGTCACAGCGTTTGAATATCTGCATGGACATGGTTATTATTATACCTATGTATTTACAAAAAAAAATACCAGTACCAGTTCGGTTTGTATTTAAATATAGGTACGTCAAAATGTTAAATAATAACAATAATAATAATCTGTCACCTAAAAACTATCAACATCGAAACATAACAGTTCGAGTTGCTGCTATATTGCTGAAAAAGCAATATTCAGCTTCAATCACAACAATGCATAGACATTATTTTAATCCTTTACTTGTTATTTAATCAAAATAAAAGGTAGGTATGTGTTTCAATTAACGTGTTGGCAGGAAGCTTAACGAAGATATCAAACGAAATCAACAAATTTTACACGGGAGTTTGAAAAAAATATAAAAACATTTTCGAAATACTGCTTCAAAAATATGCAACAAAATATTTTTCACTTTTCATGCTCGTAAAGTTCATGTTTATGTTGGGTATAGGCTGCATAAAATCGCTTTTTATGCTCTAGTGCATAAAGTAAAATCTTCGTCTAAGTCTCAGACTCTAAGACAAAGGTCGTCAGGTAAACAGACACACACGCAATTAAACTTCGTGAAATAATGTTGTTAATTTCATTCTGTTTCTTCAATTTTGTACATAATCCATGTTAAATTACTAAATTAATAAAACTAGGCAAAATTAATGAGTTTTCTAAGAATAAAGTATTTTAAGAGCATTATGGACTACGATCTATGCTAAAGTCACTGTGCTACCACTGCCACGTATAAAAAAAAGAAGAAGAAAGTCTTCCCGCCAATATGGCGAAGTCTTTATTTTTCTTTGCAATATTTTATTATTTTTTGCAATATTGCTATTTATTTTCCTCACATTCGAAGTGAAAAGCAGAGTGTATAACTCGTACATAAAACCCATTTTACCCTCGAACTCTCGGGTAAAATGGTACATTTTATGCACTTGTTGTACAATCTACTATTTCTTCCAACTATGCTTTAATTTCATCACAATTACACTAAAAACTCAGTACAAAGCGAGTCTTTAATGCTCTAGAGCAATAAAAATATATGAAATTTCATTATTGCACAGTTTTTTTTTAATCGCACCAAAAGGTGCCAATCTCAATGGATTAGCTCTATTCAGCTAGCCGATATCAATACTTCTTTTTACGTACGTATTACTTATTCGTTTCTATCCTACTTGTTCCAAATTTAAAAAAAAAATAGTTAAATAAATTAATAATATAATATTATTAATAATAGTAACAGAAACATTGAACCGAAACTTCCAAAAAGTCGTCAACGTGACAGGACATTCTTTCTCCAATATAACAAATAATATTTAATTCAGAGTTACAAAATTTCATTTAGACTGCAAGACCATAATTACTCAATATTACCATATTACAATACCAAAAAGAAATACCTGAAATATAGAAATTCTACTCACAAATTCACAATGAATACTCATATTATTATGACATTTGAATGTCATCACCAAAACCAAAACAATCAAAATTAGTAATGGAAAAGGATGAAGAAATAAAATATGTTGACGAGAAGCAGAGCAGCACGCTCAAGACCTCCGGACTCGTCACCTCGCTCCGCCTCGCAGTTGTCGGCAACTATATCAGTGCCGTGTGTCCAGCTGACATCTGCAGTTGCGTCGAGCGATAGTGACGAGTACTTCTCTCCGCCGTCGTCGCCACCACCTGTACGCCGGAGGAGGGGCCGGCCACCGAAGAGTTTGGGGCTTCTGGGGCAATCGGCTCCGGTCAGGGCCCCCGCTCCCGGTGGAGTGCAGCGCATGCGATGGACATTATCCATTAACGAAAATGTCATGCGCGCATATTTTGAGGCAACAGAGGCAGGAACTAATCTTACTGCGTATCGTGTTCGGATGCTTTCTCTGTTTCAGGCTCTTGAACCATCAATCAACGTTTCGGCTCAACGACTGTCGGATCAGGTGCGAGCCATTCAACGGGGTCACTTGTTGGATGACTCTGTACTTGATCGGCTCCGTACAGAGGTACAACGTAACCGTATCATTACTACTGCATCGCAGGCGGCAACTCAAGCTTCTGCCGCGGCCACATTGCAAGCTGGCGTTGCTGATAGTGATGGTGGAGATGATATGGTTACTATTGTAAGTCCCCAATACAATGATATATTGAGGAGTACTCTTGAAGATGTAGTTCGGGAATTTCGATCGACTTCGGTTCACCTTAGACCTCGGCTTCCGCGTTTTCCCATGCACAAAAAAAATAGGGCACTGATGTGTGCTTTAGATTTGCTACTACCAAATTACTTTGATAGTAGTGAAGACCTGGCTGATACTCATTCGATCCTGTACTGTGCGGCTATTACAGCTTGTCGTGTTGCTCATGTCAAATTTCCAAATACTGACACAGCAACACGCCCTCGCCTGGCTGTACCAGCCTGGCAGTGTAGGATTGAGCGTCGTATCAGTGAGGCTAGGGTACTCATCGGTAAACTCAGCTGCTTTAGGGAGGGCAACATGCGCCCTAGGGTCATGCGCTTTGTGAAACGTGCATTCTTGGGAACTGGTATTAGTCCTCAAAATTATATTTCATGCGTCACAGAGCGCATCGACTTCCTGAAGCAGAAAATTTGTGCATGGGCTAATCGTATTCGAAGGTATAGGGTGCGAGTCGATCGCTTTACTCAGAACCGCATGTTCGAGAGAGATCAACGACGTGTTTATGCATCCTGGGAGCGATCGGATCAGAGTGATACTGATATGCATCGGCCGGATGATGATGCCATGATTTCTTTTTGGCATAACATCTGGTCCGTGCCTGTCACTCACTCTGAAGGTGCGTGGATGGAGGATGTTGAGCGTTCGTGTGAGCTTATACCTGATATGAATGAAGTAACCATTGACTACCAAGACGTAGTTTGTGCAGTTCGTTCTTTACCCAACTGGTAATCTCCAGGCCCGGACGGACTGCACAATTTCTGGTATAAATGGTTACCTAGCTCGCACGTTTGCTTAGCATCTCAATTTCAATGTGCTTTATTATCTCAGTCGCTTCCAGAATTTATGACAACAGGCATAACCCATCTGCTCCATAAATCTGGTAGTACTGCGGACCCCAAAAACTATAGACCTATCACCTGTCTGCCAACAATTTATAAAATTCTTACGTCCATTTTGAGATCGAAGATTAATAAACACATTGATCAAAATTC
This sequence comes from Crambus lathoniellus, assembly GCA_949710035.1. NCBI lineage: Eukaryota > Metazoa > Arthropoda > Insecta > Lepidoptera > Crambidae > Crambus > Crambus lathoniellus. Next base: position 12,759,403 of record OX453302.1, on the reverse strand, counting down.
TATTATGATTGCCTCTCAAAATGGATGTAGGAATGGGGCCCGTGGTACTAAGGAGCTACTCCTCATTGATATGGCTATTAACCAACAGGTTCGTCGAAACCGAAAGAACCTATCGACTTCCTGGATAGATTATAAGAAGGCATATGATTCCGTGCCGCATTCGTGGCTCATGAGGGTGCTGGAGTTGTATAAAATAAATACAACTCTACGCACTTTCTTGATATCGTGCATGCGAAAATGGAGAACGGTCCTTTTCTATCCAGGATCTCGACGGGTTCTAGGTCAGGGCGACCCTATAAAAATAGAGCGAGGTATCTTCCAGGGTGACGGTCTGAGTCCATTGTGGTTCTGTCTGGCCTTGAACCCTCTGAGTACACTTCTCGGGAGTTCAGGATTAGGCTACCGTTTACGGAGAAATGGTCAAGTAATATCACACCTGCTATACATGGATGACCTGAAACTATTTGCCCATAGCAGTTCTCATTTGACAGCGTTACTGAAGGTTACTGAAGCTTTCAGTAATGCCATTAAAATGGAATTTGGTGTGGACAAATGTGCAGTCATGCATGTAAAGCGTGGTCAGATAATGGAATCTACGGGTATACAACTCTCGGATTCTATTCATCTTAGATCTCTCTCCGTAAACGAAACCTATAAATATTTAGGTATGTCACAAGCATTAGACATCAACGATGCTGACATGAAACAGTCGTTGCGTGAGCGTTTCTTGGGGCGCCTTTCAAAAGTACTTAAAAGTCTTTTGTCTGGCGGAAACAAGGTTCGCGCATACAATGGATGGGTCATGCCGGTACTGATGTATTCCTTTGGCATACTTAAATGGACTCAAACTGAACTGGATGCCCTGGATAGAAAAGTTCGTACATTGCTAACAGCACACCGCATACATCACCCACGTTCATCGACCATGAGATTGTATATCCCGCGGAAGTGCGGTGGTCGTGGCTTCTTAAATGCTAAGACATTGCATAACCGCGAGATATGCAATCTTAGGGAGTATTTTCTCCAAGTCGATATGGGGTCTCATAGAGATGTAGTTGCTGTTGACAATGGACTGACTCCTCTATTTTTAGCAAAAGAAAACTGGCGCAAACCTGTAGTACTTAGTACTTCCGACCGCAGCACTGTGTGGCAAAGCAAGGAGTTACATGGCAGATTCTACCGGGCTCTCCATGGGCCCGACGTAGATTTATTAGCCTCAGTATCCTGGCTCCGTTTCGGTGATCTTTTTGGTGAAACCGAAGGTTTTGTCTGTGCAATTATGGATGAGGTTGTGATGACGAATAACTACCGAAAGTATATCCTAAGGGATGGCACAGTGGATATTTGCCGAGCGTGCCATCGTCCGGGTGAATCCCTTAGGCATATTATCTCCGGTTGTTCTCGTCTCGCAAACGGCGAGTATTTGCATAGACATAACCAAGTGGCCAGGATAATACACCAACAACTTGCTCTAAAACATAGTCTTGTAGCATCCGAGGTGCCGTACTACATGTATGCACCAGAACAGGTCCTTGAAAATAGCCATGCCACATTGTATTGGGATAGATCTATCATTACAGACAGGACTATTGTAGCTAATAAGCCTGATATTGTATTGATAGATCGACACGAACGCCGCGCAATAATTGTTGATGTCACTGTTCCCCATGATGACAACCTTGTGAAAGCTGAAAAAGATAAAGAAAACAAATATCTTGATTTAGCTCACGAGATTGTTGACATGTGGGACATTGATTCAGCAATTGTTGTTCCGATAGTCATATCTGCCCATGGGCTGATAGCCAAGAGCCTCGATAAACACCTTAAGAGGCTCGCGTTAGGTGGATGGATCGGGAGTCAGATGCAGAAGGCAGTACTTCTGGACACGGCCCGTATAGTGAGAAGGTTCCTGTCTCTGGATCCTTAACCATCGGTAGCCGGGACCCTGATCTTGCTGCCGTTGGGGAACTGCATTTTTGTATTTTTAAATGTTATATTTTTTAGTGTTATTCATTGTAAAAATTTAATGTTTAGAAATATAATTTTGTAAGTATTTAAAATGTAATAAAGGGAATAATTATATTATATTTTTTAATATAATTATTATTATATTATAATTAATAATTATAAGTAATATTAATTTTAATTATTATTCCCTTTATTACATTTTAAATACTTACAAAATTATATTTCTAAACATTAAATTTTTACAATGTATAACACAAAAAAATATAACATTTAAAAATACAAACATGCAGTTCCCCAACGGTAGCAAGATCAGGGTAATATAATTATATTAATATAACTATATATAGCAAGATCAGGGTAAAATAATTATATTGTATAATTATTTATATATATATATATATATATATATATATATATATATATATATATATATATATATATTAATTTAATATAACTATTATTATATTATAATAATAAAAAATAATATTATTTAATTTAATTTAATTAATTGAAACAAAAATCTTTTATCTACTATTCCTATAGGTAATAGTTGAAAGAAAAGCAGATTATGCACCTCGCCTTAAGTAAATTACTTTGTGCTCAATGCAATAATCTACTATTTATATTACCTTTTCTTTTATGTTATTGGTTTATTTTCCTACTTTTGATTGATTTAACAAGTTTATACTACTCAAACTAACTCCGCCTGAAGACAAATTATTGAAGAGTGATTTGTTTTGTGCATCATGAAAGATCGTTGCACGATAATATGAAACCGCCAATGAAACACAAAAGTAAATAAGAACTTACAAACTAGTTACAGTAAGAAACAACATTATAAACGATCATATTTTCTTTCAATGTCATGTCATCCAACTATTGCAGCGTTGCATCCTACTCGCGCTAAAGGCTCCTCTCGCTCACTCGTCTCTGATTGATGGTCCCGGAGATTGCATGTCAGGATTACATCTGCGGAGGATGTGAGGATTATTTAGTTGCTTCCACAGAGTAAATAGAGCAGGCAATATTGTGGGAAAAAGTGGCTCGGACGCCTCCGAAGGCGGGAGCCTTGGAAACCTCATTTTATTCCTGAAATGACAGGATTAAGCGAATATTCAAATTAACTTTGGGTTACATCTTGACGTTACGTTGTATTTTTTACGAGGAAAGTTATGGATATAAAAGTTTTGTACTCGCGGCCCATATGGCTTATTTCGCTTAGGGAGGAAGTGTATTGTATTCTTATGAGACAAATTTTTTAATGGCTATAAAATATTTCTGATGTTTTATACATACACGAGGTGTATGTCTTTTTAACCGACTTCAAAAAAAAAGGAGGTTCTCAAGTCTTCTGTATTTTTTATTTACTCTATTTCAGATATATTACCTTACCACATTGCTAAGACTTCCCATAATGAAATTAAAATAATTGAGTTTTGAAACACCAGTAACTGTGTTAACTTTCTAACACAGTTTCTTGTGTTAGAAAACAAAACAAAATATAATTTCTGTTTATAAAAATATGTAGTTTAAAAAACTAATAAAACCCACTTTTATAGGAACATACTAAAAAGTACAAAATAACCGTCTACAGATTCAGTAACTGAAATTAAAAAGCGAGGTGCGCGTTGTCAATATTATGTACTTGAAATGCAGGCTTTGCAAAGGGCGCACCACGCTTTTAAATTTCAGTTACCGAATCTGTAGACGGTTATTTTGTACTTTTTAGTATGTTCCTATAAAAGTGGGTTTTATTAGTTTTTTAAACTACATATTTATTTTTTACTTTTTAGTTTCATAAATGGCAAGCCATGGATTGATGGTAATGGATTTTTCAGTCCATTCATGTATCTGCCTACCCCTTAAACATTGAACGAAACAAATGAGCCCAAACTCGAAGGGTTTCTCAGTGGTCATTAAGGAGTGTTACTAACTTACTCCCTGCCCCATCATCAGACTCTCACCACCAAGTGTAGCGCATAGGTCTCATCAGAACGAAACAAATGAACCACAACTCGAAGGGTTTCCTAGTGGTCACTAAGGAGTGCCACTGACTTCCTCCCTGCTCCATCATCAGACTCTCAGCATCGAGTGTAGTGAATAGGTCTCATCAGAACGAAACAAATGAGCCCAAACTCGAGGGGTTTCCTAGTGGTCATTAAGAAGTGCCACTAACTTCTTTCCTGCTCCATTATTAGACCCTCATCGCCAAGTGTAGCAAATAGGTCACATCAGAACGAAACAAATGAGTCCAAACTCGAATGGTTTCCTAGTGGTCATTAAGGAGTGCCACTGACTTCCTCCCTGCTCCATCATCAGACCCTCACCACCAATTCTAGCAAATATGTCTCATCTGAACGAATCAATTAAGTCCCAAACTCAAAAGGTTTCCTAGTGGTCATTGGAGGAGTGCCACTAGCTTCCTCCCAGCTCCGTCATCAGACCCTCACCACCAAGTGTAGCGAGTAGGTCTCATCTGAATGAAACAAATGAGCCCAAACTCGAGGGGTTTCCTAGTGGTCATTAAGGAGCGTCACTGTCTTCCTCCCTGCTCCATCATCAGACCCTCACCACCAAGTGTAGCGAATGGGTCTCATCAGAACGAAACGAATGAACCCAAACTCGAGGGTATTCCTAGTGGTCATTAAGAAGTGCCACTGGCTTCCTCCCTGCTCCATCATCAGACCCTCACCACCAATTGTAGCGCATAGGTCTCATCAGAACGAAAGAAATGAACCAGAACTCGAGGTGTTACCTATTGGTCATTAAGGAGTGCCACTGGCTTCCCCCCTGCTCCATCATCAGACCCTCACCATCAAGTGTAGCGAATAGGTCTAATCAGAACAAAACAAATGAGCCTAAGCTCGAGGGGTTTCCTAGCAGACATTAAAGAGTTCTATTGCCAACCTCTTGACTCCATCATCAGATCAGCTCGATGTTAGCAAATTATTGTATTGTCATCGGATTCAAATAGACTTGCAAAGTTTCAAATCAATACGACAATTAGAAGTAGGTTAAAATTGAATTCCAAGATTTTCTTACATTGTGACTTAGTTACATGTGAAGCTAATAAAAGTGTGGTAATAAATAATTGAAGCGATGCCTGGGGCATATGACAGGAAGGGAAAAAGTAGATATGTACGAACAAGAGAAATTTTTAAAGTAACGATACTTAACAACTTTACATACATACATAATATACTCACGTTTCCCATGGGGGTAGGCAGAGACTATGGATCGCTACCTGCCAACGATCGTATCGTTGCACACTTCTTTCGCTTCATTCACATCCATCAATCTTTTCAAACATGCCTGGCGATTTTTGCAAATAATAATAATAACAACTTTACTTTCCTTTGATACAAATACAAAAATTGTTTTTCCAGAAAACAAAACATAGGTATTCCAATAAACAGTTGTAATAATATTGTTTTAAAAATACGCAACTAATAACTTTCTTTGCGAATACCAAACAAATAAATTAGCCAACGTGTTTTTCAACTAACGTTTAACGCCAACAAAATGTTCCAACTTGACTTCCCAGAAACAAGGTGGCTGGAAACGGGACGAGGTTTCGGTTTTAATAATGTTTCTGTTACAGACGCTTTGTCCCATTCAAGCAGCTTGACTTTCCGAAAGAATTTCCCTCCATAAAAACAAACTTTAATGGGTTTTCATCAAAGGCACGAGAAGAATAGCAGAGAGGCGGCACAATTTAATATCACCCGTGATGAAGCGCCTTAAAGCAAGAATGAAACTTATATTTTGCTAAACTGTGTCGTAGTGGCGGAAAAAAATGATTTCAAAGCGATCATGTCAATAGGGTTTATAGCATTTTCTCGAAAGTTTGCATTTCTATTCGATTTATGTTTGATTGAGTAACGCTATTCTACATTTTACAGTTAAGAGCGCCATAAGCACATCTAAGATTTCTGCGCAAACTGTTCATTTAAATAAAACAACTATTCCACGGAAATTTTCACGCTTTATTTAACACATTTGGTGATTGGTTGTGTTATTTTAAAGGATTTTTAGTTTTTTCCGAAGTTTCGGCACAACCAATCACCAAATGTGTTAAATAAAGCGTGAAGATATCCGTGGAAAAGTTGTTTTATTTAAGTACTAGCGGCCGCCCGCGGTTTCACCCGCGTGGTTCCCGTTCCCGTGGGAATATCGGGATAAAAAGTACATATAAACCTTCCTCTTGAATCACTCTATCTATTAAAAAAAAACTCATCAAAATCCGTTGCGTAGTTTCAAAGATTTAAGCATACAAAGGGACATAGGGACAGAGAAAGCGACTTTGTTTTATACTATGTAGTGATAGTGAAGAGCGCCAGTTAGATCTTACATGTAAAACGTTTTCTCATGACACCGTTGATTTATAAAAACTATCTTTTGTAACGACTAGAACCTACCAATACCTACTATTTCCCTGGCCTGCCAATAACAACGACCAACTTGTTTAAAAAATAAGTACTAAAGCCATTTTTAATAGCAAGACTGCACATTAAATTAACGACAGAAAAATATTTAAATCCAGATGAAAGCATCATTTTCCATCGCAAATTCAAATGAATAAATGAATGAAGCCGACAGCAATATCTAGTATAGGTTTCACAGTCGATGGAACAGTGTCAAAAGCAATATTACACGAATAAAAAAGGTTGAATAGGATATGAACCCGTATCCAATTCATAGCATGGGCATGTCATACATTCGGGCGGTTATCTCGGAGAAATGAATTTTTCAATTATTTACTTCATGTAGCACGACGTATGGCTTTGTGATAGATATAACCCTTTGTCTCTTTTCTATTCGAATCTCATTCCGATGTGGGACATTATTTCCGATTGAATGGAAATATTTTCAATAAGCATTCTCGTCCGAACTTTGAATCGTGTCACAGCGAATTTCTTACTGCTACTATTCGGGCAAGTGTGAATCTATCTAGTATCTTCGGCCACATAATAAATACTATAAGTACTCTATCTTCATATATAAGGTCGGAGCGCGCGTTATGGCTCATACATATATATGTATCTTTAGCATTATGTATTCTTTTAGTAATTATATACCTATTATTTAAATATTTACTTTTTTGCATTCACAATGAAATTTTAATTATTGAAAAATTGATTTTTTTTTTGTAAAAATTGACCCGTCTCACAACCAGCTCCGATGTGACTCAAACCCACGAAATTTTATTCGGGCGACTGCTCTAGCCACCGAGCTACGAGTCGTTACGAGGAGGATCGTCGAATTTATCCAATACTTACTTCTAAAATACTATATTTTTAATTTTTCAATTATACAGGGTAAATTTTTAATCAGTGCACAAATTTTTAAGATCGTCTCAGAATCGGTAAGTGAACAACTTTCTCCTAGAAACATAGGTCGAAATATGACAAAATTTTTTTGACTCTTCATACAAATCGGACTGATCACGTGATCGATTTAGTATGGGGAGTCCAAAAATTTTTGTCGTATTTCGACCCATGTTTCTAGGAGAAAGTTGTTCACTTACCGATTCTGAGTTGATCCTAAAAATTTGTGCACTGGTCAAAAATTTTTCCTGTATACCTATTTTCTTTTACTTCGGCTAGCATAGTTTATTATGGCTGTAGAGTATTATGATGCTGAACGCTGAATTGACAGGCTCACGCCCTATTAGTGCGGCAGCAGATGCTGATAAAATCTAAAAAAATATTGAATCTAGTCATAAGTTGGCAGAATGTAACCTAGAATTAAGTATTTTGGTTATAAAATGTTTTTCAAAATTATGTATTAGTATTCTATTTTTTTTCTCTTTCTCTTTCTTTCGGTATATGCTTTATACCGATTTATATCGGTATATCCTTTCACGTCATACCGAGAGAGAAAGATAGTAGATAAGATAATAAAGTTCCAACCTTTTTATGAAGATGGATTACTGGTAATATTCATTCTGTGCTTTGGTGCAGGGATGGCAGAAAGTTTCATATTGTGATGTTACTATTTCGATATGAAAAGCTCGTGCTATATTTATGAGCTTTTGCGAACGTTGTCTCGAGAAGTCTAATCTGTATTCTTGTACGTAGGTACTAAAAAACTGTTTGTTTTCCAGCCTCATGTGTAGCAACAAGTGCGCCACGTGCCATCCAAACTTTAGGCGTAGGTAATTGCGGTTGGAATAGTGCCTGATATAAAATATAGGATGACCGTTAAAATTAGAAGAGTTTGTCTAATGTTATAAAGAGAAAAGATTGTTTGTTTGTTCGAATTGAATAGGTTTCGAAACTACTGGACTGATTTAGAAAATTCTTTGACCATTAGAAAGCTCCATTCTTCCCGAGTGACTTAAGCTATATTTTACTCCGATATTCCCACGGGAACGGGTATCACGCGGGTAAAAAACGCAAGGATTTGCTAGTTAGCAATCAAAAAGTAAGAATTATTAATATTTTTGACTGCTTATTTAAAAAAAAATTGTTAGGAGCTACGTAATTCTACTAATAAAGTAAAGGAGATAATAGCTAAAAGTGAGACAAATTTGTTACTCAATGACGAGTAAACAGATAAAATTTTGCATACAGATGGACCATGATCTAAAATATGTAAGATAAATGCTCCTATTACGGAGGTAAATAGCAACATTTGAAAGTAAGAATCAAAAATAAGCATTGGAAATGCTTATTTTTGATTCTTATTTGAAATTCCTTAATAACAACAAAGTGTCTTAAGATATATAAAATTTAATCTCCATTTTTACTGAAGAATTTTTTTTATGTCTAACTTGATGCTTACAAATGCTTATTTTTTATTCTTACTTTCAAATGTTGCTATTCACCTCCATAATAGGAGTTTTTACCTTAGTTATTATAACATTTAGCTAACTGTTTGCCTTCACAACATGCAATTTTTATTTTTGAAAATTAAATATTAGTAAAACCGAAATCCTCCTCCGAATTTTTTTATACTATTTTAATTCAAACATACCTATTGATATGTTTTGTCCCTATATTCCAACGGGAGCGCCTTTTAAAAACCTAAACCAAATAGAAGTTAAAAATAATAAAGCCCTTTCCAATGTTAGCGTTCTCAGTATTTTTTTTTATTGGAAGTGTTATTAGGGTAGGTCTACTACTGATGCCGGGGTTGCACTTCTTAAGCATGTCTTTGGGGCCTGGGAGGGGTCGCAGAATGCTCTTGGCATATTCTGCGACTTGTCCAAAGCTTTTGACTGTGTAGATCATCGGACGCTGCTGTTGAAGCTAAATCATTACGGTGTAAAAAATAATGCCCAAAAACTATTACACTCGTATCTTAGTTCCAGAACTCAGACAGTTGATATAAATGGGGTGAAATCAATGGGTTCTGATGTAAAGCTAGGTGTACCTCAAGGGTCTATCTTGGGCCCTTTCTTGTTTTTGGTTTATATTAACGATTTACCTTTCTTTGCAAATAGCTTATGTGAGATTGTCTTGTTTGCTGATGATACTTCCTTAATATTTAACATTGACAGAAATAAATCTAATTTTGACGATGTAAACAAAGCACTCTCGGAAATACTCACTTGGTTTAGTTTTAATAATCTACAGCTTAATGCAAAGAAAACGAAATGCATTCTATTCTCTTTACCAAATGTACAATCTCCACCCGTAGAAATTGTAATAAATAATGAAAAATTAGATTTAGTTGAATCAATTCTTTCTGGGTGTAACTATAGACAGAAAACTTCAGTGGCATTCGCATATTGCTGCATTAGCTGGTAAGCTCAGCTCTGCAGCTTACGCTATTAGAAAAGTTAGACAGTTAACTGACATAGAAACTGCTAGGACTGTATACTTTAGTTATTTTCATAGCATCATGTCATATGGCATTCTTTTGTGGGGATTAGCAGCTGACATTAATGCTATATTTATTCTGCAAAAACGAGCAATAAGGGCCATTTATCAACTAAGCTCTAAAACTTCTCTTAGGAAGAAGTTCAAAGAAATTGGTATACTGACAGCTGCATCTCAATTTATATTAAATTGTATTATTTTTGTGCGTCGTAATATTAACTTGTATACTAAACATGGCGATTTGCATGGTTACAATACAAGAAATAGGAATAAACTTTCAATGCCTCGGTACCGATTAGAGAAGGTACATGGGTCTTTCATGGGTCAAGGTATACACATCTTTAACAAGATTCCAAGTGATATCTTGGAGTTACCCTTTGAAGAGTTTAAGAATCATATAAAAAATTGCCTCCTCAAGAAGGGCTACTATACTGTAAGTGATTACTTAAATGACAAAGCAACTTGGTCATAAGCTGACAAGGATTTTTTCTGTAGTTAATTGTGAGTCGTGTTTTACAAAATTATTAATACTAGGTACATTCTTATATTGGTTTCTGCGTTTTGAGATGAGAAGTTTGAGTATGTCATGCTCTCTGTAAACATTTCTGCGGTGGTGTCGTGTGAGGCGGGTCGTTACGTTCCCTAAAATATGGTTGAGCGAAGCGATGGCTGGTTCATGCGTCATGCTCGTGAACGGGTGCCACCAGTGGGATGGGTCTGCTCCTGGCTTCTTGTCTCAAAATATGCAGATTTTTAATGTTTTATTGTTATTAGTTTTATTTTACCATGGCTTGTATGGCACTGTTTATTATTGACTCTTATGTTCTTAAACTATTCAAAGTTTTATTACCCTTGTTCGGCATTTATATTTATTATTTTATTTGCTACGTTTTTGGTTGGTGTGTATTTTAAAGAAACTACCTTTTGTATGTCTATTTCTTAGTTATTGAAAATTATTTACTGCTATGATTACCGGGTTTTTTATTTTGTTTTTAAACTTAAGATTAATTTGTGATGGAAAGTGACTTTACATATTATATTATGTCAAAGTCACTTTTCAATTTGACGACTCTGTATGAAATATGACAGGGAGAAAAAAATAGCCCTTGGCGAGTTTCTTGCCGGTTCTTCTCGTTACAAGGCCTCCCGCCGTAGGTTTTGCGAACCGATAGCGTAGCTTCATTGACGTTCACAAGTGCTGTATCAGCCTAAAATGAATAAATGATTTTTGATTTTGATTTTGATTTTGATTGTCTAAAAATAAAAAAAAACCATTTTCATTCGGCTCCGATTTTTAATGTAGAAAAACTTAACACAAAAGTGTCAACAAACGCCCGGCAGGCTTTATCTGAATCTGACGTTGTTGTTTAACTTGCTTTACGTCGGTTGCTTCAGTTTTAATAAAATTAGAATTCATAAAATCAAACTTAAGACCGCAAAATATTCCACGAGCTTTCAAGAAACGAGACGTTTTAGCAAAACTTCAAATTGCTTTGAAAATTAAAACATAGTATCTAATTATCTCGTAAGATTAAAATCAAATGTTATCCAAAGTTTAAAAAATAAGTAATATTAGGCATTTTGTATCGTTTATTATGTAAAGACAAGGTCAAGCTCTATGCTTGCATTAGAGAACTCTCACGTTTGCATGCCACCTAAGGTTAGTTTTAAGATTAACATGTAAAGAATAATATGCTACGGTAAATCAAATTTAAGTAGTAATTTTGTTTTTGAGGTTTTAAAATCCCGCATGAAAGCTACCTGCAGGGTTAGTGGTTTTTTCTGTACTATCACATTAATTTTCCTATAATTTTGTTTTAATTATAATGAGAGTGTAGCTCATGTTTCAAAGCTTTTTAAAAGACGAAAAATTTTATTCGCAATAAATGTACCTATCAGTCTTTTGTCTCAGATGCTTGATATTTTAAAACTTTGCTTTAATAACTTAAATATAAATTACTTTGTTATTCAAATTTAACATAACCTTTTTTATATTTCGTCAAATAAAAACAAACAGCAGCACAGCGGTCATTTTTAGATGATAAATCGCAGTACGTTAATTACATTTGCGTTTCATAAATAAGCCGAAACACTGTCAATGTTATCACAGTTGGGATCATAAATCAATAAAATGAAAATAATTAATCATTCTCATAATCCACCGCTATTCAGAGATCATGGGGTTTTATTTGGGTTAGTTGAAAGTGAGAGAGTATGTAGCGAATAGGTCTCATCAGAACGAAACAAATGAGCAAGAACTCGAGGTGTTTCCTATTGGTCATTAAGGAGTGCCACTGGCTTCCTTCCTGCTCCATCATCAGACACTCACCACCAAGTGCAGCTAATAAGTCTCGTCAGAACGAAACGACGGAGCCCAAACTCGAGGGGTTTCTTAGTGGACATTAAGAAGTGCCACTGGCTTCCTCCCTGCTCCATCATCAGACCCTCACTATAAGTGTAGCGAATAGGTCTCATCAGAACAAAACAAATAAGCCTAAACTCGAGGGGTTTCCTAGCAGCCATTGAAGAGTTCTATTGCTCACCTCTTGACTCCATCATCAGATCAGCTCGAAGGTAGCAAATTATTGTATTGTCACCGGATTCATATAGACTTGCAAAGTTTCAAATCAATACGACAATTAGAAGTAGGTTAAAATTGAATTCCAAGTTTTCTTACATTGTGACTTAGTTACAAGTGAAGCTAATAAAAGTGTGGTAAAAACTAACAGCGTCGCAAGAAGATTATTTTTTGGACGGGATTCGATCTCTTGAAAATCCAGTCCAATGCTCTAACTAATTTAAGCTACCGAAAGGTTTTTTTTTTTTTTTTTTTTTTTAAATTCCTAGTACCTCCAACATAATCGGAGTCTATTTTAGCTGTTTACTCTTCCATACCAGTTCTCGCGTGTTTGCTTCTCGCACTTTCATTCTGCATACTACTCTTTCATCCATCGTCTTTTATTCTTTAACGGGCTGGGTACTGCCCGCCTATTGTAAGCTTTATTTGTATCTTATTTATTTATTTCTTGCTGTTTATTACAGTACTAAGGGGCAATGACTGTGCATCGGTTTTAATCATTTTATTTACAATGTGAGGAACTTATATTATTATTAGTTATTTCTATTATTTATTCGATTACAATGTTTTCTTAGGCTACTTCTACATTTTTCTATTGTTACCACATTTACATATCTTATTGTATAAATTTATTTACATCTTCCTTAGTCTAGAACAGTCGTCTTGTATACGCAGCATACAAAACTATTTCTTATTGCTACTCTTTACTATCTATCTTATTAACTAGCATTTCTTTTATTAACAATTTCTACGATTTTAATACAATAAGCCAGGAATTCATCCCTGGCGTCAGTTTCAATTATTTTGCTAAGTTTTTCCGCCCTAATATCTATTCCTAATTTTGCCTCAATGTTATACCTTTCCCTGTGGTGGATAGGACAGTCAGTCAACAAGTGGATCACCGTTTCATCTGTGTCAGGGTCACAAGCGCATGCGGGGCTATCCTTACACTTGAATCTGTGCAGGTAGTAAGAGAACCCCCCATGCCCCGTAAGGACTTGTGTGGTCAGTTTGTTGTGTCGTATTTTTCGCGCAGTTTTGTACGCCGCCACCGCGTCGGGAAAAAATAATTTTGTTGTTTTGGCTGTGGAGCCAAGTGTATATCTCGCGTTCCATTCGTCGAGAGTGGCACATCTTATGAGACCCTTGACGAATGATACCGGACATAGATCATAATCGGGTTTCTTTTTAGAGTTTAGAGCGGCTTCTTTGGCTAGGTGATCGGCTCTTTCGTTACCCTCCATTCCCACATGTGCTTTGACCCAGCACAAGGCTACATGTTTGTTCTGCGCCAAAGCTTTTTTCAGGTTCTTTCTTGTGTTAACCGCGAGGGGATGGAGGGTAGTTGTGTTGGTCACCGTTTGGAGAGCCGCCATAGAGTCGCTGTAAACTCCAAAAGTACTCTCCTTTCTTCCCAGTATTATACCTGAAGCTTTGTAGATGGCCAAGAGCTCAGCCTGGTAAACAGTGCAATATGATGGCAGTGCAAGTTTGAGGGCCTTGGTTTCGAGTGCGCCATTCCATATTGATAGCGCAGCTCCAACCCTGCCCTCAATCTTACTGCCATCGGTGAATATTTTGCAGTCTGGCTCGTGGTTGTTGGGTTCTCCCAGAAACCTGAGCTCCAGGTCAAGCTGTTCCGCGGGGTGTGGGAGCTCCAGGGCTGGGGATGGTTTTTCCACCTCCCTGTCCTTTAGTTCTGATCGGGGCACCCCCTTCCTGGCCTCATAAAGAGCTGCAGCTTCTTTAATTCGTAGGTCTAAAGGGAGCGTCCCGCTCAGAACCAATGCTGAGTTAAGGGAAACGGTCCTGTAGGCTCTGCACATTTTTTGCGCAAACCCGCGTTGAAGGGCATTCAGTTGCTTCTTGGTCGAAATTTTTTCCGCGGCGGACGACCAGGCGGAGGCGGCGTACGTAATAACCGGCTCCACTGCGGCCATGTATATGGTCCTTATAATTTCGGGGTTTAGGCCCCAGCTCACTTTTGCGGCCCTGATCAGCTGTTTGTAAATGTTGGCTGCTTTGCGACACACCATCCTTACATGAGTGTTGAAGGTGAGTTTTTCGTCGATGGTAAGGCCCAGGAGCTTTATCTCTGCCTTATTGGCGATGGCTACCCCGCCCATGCTGAGGCGTGGTGTGTCATATTTCATCATTCTTGTTATGGTCATCGCGTTGGTTTTGTGCGGAGCAAACCTTAGCTTGTTTCTGACACCCCACTCCTCAACACGGGCCAAAGCAGCGTTCGCTTGATTTTGGATCTCCTGAGCCGTATCACCGACGAAAATCAGGACTATGTCGTCTGCGAAGGCCTGCACTATGGTGTCACGGGCTAGGTCCTTTAGGAGAGGATCAAGAAGAAGATTCCACAGGATGGGTCCCGATATCGATCCCTGTACGCAGCCCTTGGTTGTCTCTCTGCTGACCTCTTCGCCGGCATAGCGCAGAGATACTTTTCTCTCGGACATATAGTCACCAAACACCTTTCTCATATTAATGGGAATTTTTTCTTGAGCTAGTCTAACTTTTATTGCCGGCCACCAGGCGTTGTCAAAAGCTCCCTCTATATCCAGCGAAACTAATGTGGTTATCTTTTTGTTATTTAGATTGTTGCGGATGGTCTTCATGAGTGTATAGAGGGAGTCCTCGGTACTTCTTTGGGGCATAAACCCGTATTGGTGAGGACTAATGCCCGGTAAGACGTGGTGCTTTAGTCTAGCCACCAACATCTTTTCGTAGATTTTACCCAGGACTGGTAGCAGACCTATGGGCCTGTATGACTTTGGATGGGTATAATCATCTTTTCCCGGTTTCTTCAGTATTACCACAACTGCGGTTTTCCATACTGCTGGGAAACAGCCCAGTTCCAGTGCTTTGTTCAGCAGCGCTAAAAATATTTCTATGCTGTTGTTTATGGCCATTAGAGCGATATCTGCTGTGATCCCATCCAGGCCTGGGGCCTTTTTAGGGTTAAAGGAACGGACGGCATTTCGTAGTTCCGTAGTGGTAAAGGGCGGGTCGTGTACATCAGTATCACTTCCTTGGTTTGCCACATCCGCTTGTTCTCGGGTGCGTGTGTGTGTTGTGCCGTCTAGTTCCTTTAGGTCCTGAGGGTAAAATGTCTCAGCCAGTAGCTTTGCCGACTCCATCTCATCCAAGAATCCATTCCTGTCTCTCAATCTTACATCCTCTTCCCTGTTGGTGGTCCTTGTCAACACACGGTAGATGCCGTCCCAGACACTTTCCCTATCCTGTTTCGAACAGAAGGATTTCCAGCTATCTGTTTGAGCCTTCATAGCTGCTTTCTCATATTCTTCCTTCTGTTTCAAATACTCCGCTACGACGCCGACTCTTCGGACGGGTGCTGCACAACGGATCCTACGCTTTGCTGTTGCCACCTCCTTCTTCATCGCAATCAGCTCATCGGTGTACCATGGGTTACCAGGTATGGTATATTTCTTCTTTTTTGGGATACTGCTTTCGCATGCTTTTTCCACTGCTGTGTTATATTTATCTATTGCTTTTTTTATGTCTTGCTTATTATTTATTTCTACTATATTTGCTTTTGTGAGTCTGTTGTCTGTAAATTTTTTTAATAGCTCGTCTTTAAACTTAGTCCAATTTGCTTTCTTGGTGTTATAAAACCTTGTCGTTCTTTCTATTGTTTTGCCTTTTGATTTTACAAGTCTTATATCGAACTGTATCCCATTATGATCTGAGCTAGTAAGGTCGTCTACTACTTGCCATTTTTCTATGTTGTTAAGTAGGTCCGTTGAGCAGGCCGTCACGTCTACGCAGCTGGAGTATCTTTTCCCCCCTCGATATGTATCGAAGGTTGGCCGGCTACCGTTGTTGATGACGTGCAGGTCCATCTCATGGATTAGGCTTGCGAAGTCCTCTCCCCGTTGGTCTGTTTCTTTACTACCCCACCAAGAGCTCTTAGCGTTAACATCGCCACCCAAGACAAGATTCTTTACGCCTAGCTTACTTTCAATCTTTTTTAGATGGTCTAGGTAGGGATCTATAGGCAGGCTGGGCTCGAAGTAGACTGAGACAAGTACAATATTCCAGGCACTGGTCGTTGTTTCTATAACCACGATATTTTTAGTTGTCAGTTCCGGATGTTGTTTGACTTTTATATCTGGGTCAAGGATGGCTATAGCAGCTTTGACTGTTTCTTGTCCAGTGTCCTGGAAGAGTCTCATACCCGCTCTATTCTTCATATTATGCTTTGCTCCCACATATGGCTCTTGTATGAGCGCTATTTTGGCCTTCCTTCGCAACGCTTCCATGAAGAACTCTTCTGTCGCTAGTTTTGAGCATTGGAGATTTGCTTGTAAAGCCCGGTGTGATACAACTGGGGTGCCCTTAGCAGTGGTAAGCTACGGTGGCCCTGGCCAACCGGTCCCACCTCGCTCTAACTGGGCACGATCTGTTGAAGGCGTTGTGGTCTATGTTCGGAGATTTGGCGTCTTTGCAGTTCTTACAGACGGCTGTACTTCCGTTCTTCCACGTAGGGCAGTCCACCAGAATGTGCCCTGTTTCCCCACAGTGAGCGCAATACATTTCGCTTTCCTTACAGTAGGTCTTCGTGTGTCCGTATCCTAAGCAATTGGAACACTGTATAAGTGGTGAGTGGTCCTCCACCCAGACTTTTTGCATGTCTAGGTGAAGGTATCCCGCTTTCGTGGTTCTCTGATAGACCGCTGGTGATACTGTAAGGATCACATGTTGGGTATGCACGTTTCTGGCCCTCCTCTTGTGCCTTATTTCCAAGTATTTTTTCTGTTCCCCAAGGTCTTTAAATATTTTGTCATTTTGGTTGACGATGGCTTTCTTTATGTCTTCGTCGCTCAGATCCTTTCTTACTCCCTTTAATATAATTTGTGGGTTTTTATTTTTCATTTCCTCCGCAACTAGATCTTTGCCTGCTTTCTCAATCCTTTCCCTGACCTTGTCTCTCTCTTGCGCTGTTGGGCAACTCATTACAACCTTTCTGTCCTTAGCTTTCCTTACCTTGGTCACAGTAACCCACCCCTCCTTTGCATCCACTACTTCCCGGATGCTATCCATTACCTCGTCAGCTGTTTTCTGCTCATCTTTCGAGGTTACCACCACCGAATAGAGCGTCTGTTGTTGGGTTAGGGGGGGTGTTTTACTGTATCCAGTCGGCTCCTCACACCGTCCAACTCTTTCCTTCAAGAAGTGCATTCCTTCGAGGAGTTCGTCAACCTTTCTATGTAAGTCTTCATTTTCTTTTTCCCTGACGTTTGTCTTCTGTCTTCTTTCTTGTTGTTCCGGTGGAGCGGGTATCGCCGTCGGAGTCTGAGTGATCAGGTCCACAGGGGCTGGCTGGTTGGTTTTATAAAAGGCCAGTTCTGTTTCCAGTCTGTGGATCTTTCTCACTACTTCCATAGATGTAACCAAGTTCTGTTCCGCATTTTTTTCCAGCCATGATTTTATATCTTTCTTCATGCCAGGGAAAGTTTCTACCTTTTTGGGAATCTCATTTAGGAACTCCATCTGTGAATATATGAGCCTGCCCATGCCCATGTCCTCAATTTTTTGTTTGTGTTCCAGATTTTCTCCCTTCATTAATTTTGCGTATTTCGATTTAAATATCGAGGCGAAGTTTCCGACTACATCTTTAATCAGGATGTCCTTTGTTGATTCCTGGCTGCCCGGTGTCTGGCTGGTCTTTGGGGCGTTTACTTGCGAAGGGGAGCCATTAAGTGGGCCACCTCCAGTTACGGTTTGGCCTCTCTTGTTGATGGCGCCGCTCAATCTCCTGACGTTGCCCGTCTGGTGTTTTGGGGACTCGTTTGTAGTAATTTTGGTCTTTTCTGTCTAAGAGGTCGGCATTTGTGCAGACGTTGTCGCGGGGGGGGATCGAGGGGGGTGGGATGGGGGAGATGCTACCTTCTTTGCAGCTTGCTTTTGTTGTGTAGGAGAGCGCCCGGTCACCATATTGTTGGAGGTACGCGTCAATCAATATATAAAATGTAAATGTGTATATTGTGTATTAAAATATTTAATATGTCTAAAAGTTATAATTTAAATTCAGGTCCTGCCTGAGGGAGTCTTTTTGCGGTCGGAGAGGGGTAACTATATATATATATATAATTTTAGATTTAAAAAATTTATAAAATGTTGCTAAAATCTAACTATTTTCCTACTAGCTGTAGGGGACGTTAAGGTCTACTTATAAGTTTAAACCGCAAGTTCTTATCTTAAAAATAGCAAAATTATAAAAATTTTACCTCAAAACAAGATGGCTGCCAAAATGGCTGCCGTCACCTAAATCTATGTCGCGGACCCTATTGTACTCCGCAAGCTCTTTCAAACGACTTTAAGCACGGGGCTCTACGGCCAATAGTTCCCGAGTAATCCCCTGGGTAAAATTGGGGCAAAAGTGGGGGAAATTTGACAAGTACGTATTTACCGATATACAAAATTTCAGCAAAAGTAGCTTATAATTAGAGGGATATTTAAGGGGGGCAACTACCCAAGACTTTTCGAAACATAATATCAAAATTTTTAAAAATTAACTTATGTATTAATATGTTCGGCTGGTCTTGTCCGATCTTCTTGTTCGAAGTGTCGGATGACTCGCCGCGACGCCCTCAACCCGCCTGCAGCCTTCGCGCAGCTCAAAACTGGTTGGAAGTCTGACCTCGTGGTGTAACCAAACACGTGGTTTTCGCCTTTGCCTCTTAATAACTCCTGGAATCCCAGGAGTTGAGGGGAGCTGATGAGGTCTTCTGGTATGGCGCGCAAAGGCTTCCAAAACGGTGTCTCGAACACTGGTAAGCCTCCTGTATTTCTCCCGCTAATAGCGGAAAACTTGTCAAATTTTTCTAACTTTGAGGTTAGAAATCACTATTTCTTCAATAACTTTTCATACACTGAAGCGATTTTGATGCACTTTTAACACACGCGTGGGGCACAAACTTGCGCAACTTTTGATATATAACACGCGGCGATAGCGTAAGAAAATACCACTTTTTGTAATTTTTTAGTGCGGAGCGATATGTGTATCGTGCGAAGTATGGGTCGCAAGTTCGCTACCGAAAGGTTAAAAGTTACGTTAATTCGTAGTTTTATTTAAACACCAAAATAAAGAGAACACTAAGGAAATTTTTGTTGTGTTTTATATTCGTAATATTCAGATCACAAGAATTTTGCGTCATTGTGACAGCTCGCAATTTTTTTATACATAAAATATATCAGTTTCAGTTTCAGTTCATAATGTTATAAATTTAGAAAAAAATGAGACTATTATACCTTTTTTTACTACTTATATAGTAAAAAAGGTATGTATTTGCCCTCACTATATAGTGAGGGCAAATACATACTTTACGTATACCAAATAGCATTGTGACGGTACGTCCTCGTCGGCCAGTGGTACACTAGCCGGAACGTCGGAAGTCACCGCCCAGTATTTAATTTGTAGAAGAATAATAAAAATGATGAATAAAAAGATGATGTTTATAGGGACTTGACTTTTTATTGTAAAGGTAGTAATAAAGAAACGTATAGGAAGAATAGGAACCCTTTCCAAGGGTCAAGGGTTCCACTTATTTAATACTATGACAAACACCTCAAACTGGTATAAAAAACTGGTAATGCTCCGAGAGCTCTGTACGGCTTGGTGATTTTAGTAGAACTGAATCAAAAATGATGAACAGGACACGTGAAACGAAGATTTTGAATTTGAATTGAAAGAACAGGATAGGATTCGATAAAATTAATGGCCAGTATGTAGAACTAGATAGAGTTTCCAGCCATCATGGAGTTTTTAACCATCCATAATGACTGGTACGAATCGACATCGTTACAGCATGTTTATTCAATACCTAATTAAACATTGCGAAAGTAAATTCTGTCTGATACTTTTTTTTCCCCTAAGCCACTGAAACACTTTTTGATAAAATTATCTTTAAAAAATAGATTTGACGTTGATTAGAACTAAAAATAGGAACAAGGCCAATTTTGAACCAAAAAATTAAATGACCTCTATTTACGGCAATACAATATAATTTTACGCAGAAAAAACCACGGATGGGACACTATATCCAACAACTAAATAAAAGAAATATCTCTTGTGTAACATTTCTAAAGTATACATTCACCAAGTTGTGTATCGATTCCATTCAAATTTACGACTTTAAGGCCCCATTAGTGAATGTCATTGATTTTAATTGGCATTGTTTACGTTTTGATTAGTCAGTTAAATGGCTGATAACTTTAATGGTTTCGCTGTTTGGCAGCCATAATTACGCCATTGTTGTATAAGCCGCTAATCTGTTCTATTGGTACTTTGCTAAACAATTAATTGATCTAATTTGGGATTCATTAAACTTAACGTGTTTTGATGGTATAGTAGACATTTCTATTTGGTGGATACCAGAAGTTTATATACTTATTACATAAAATTACTGGATAAGATGGACAAGCACAGAATATTTTTAACAATTTTTTTTGAGATGGAAAAGAGTTTTTTGAATTTCATAAATTTCATAGCTCTATGCTTGAGGCTGTAGCAAGGATAACATGGTCAGAACTGAATTTTTAGACGATTCCGTGGACTGCCTTTGCAGTTTTTCTAACGATTGTTCATTACCTCGGGCTCGTATATATAGTTGGACCTCATGAGAGAAGCGGACTAGACTATTAAAGCGGCCAAAATTTGGCTGCGACTACGAAAAATGCCGTACCGATACCTCTTTCCTGTAGTTTTCATATATTTGATATTAACGTCGACACCGGTAGTCATCATCATTTCAACCGTAAGACGCCCACTGCTGGGCATAGGCCTCCCCCAAGGATCTCCACAACGATCGGTCCTGCGCTGCCCGCATCCAGCGGCTTCCCGCGACCTTGACCAGATCGTCGGTCCACCTTGTAGGGGGCCTGCCCACGGAACGTCGTCCGGTTCGCGGTCGCCATTCGAGAACCTTTCCGCCCCAACGGCCATCGGTTCTCCGCGCTATGTGTCCCGCCCACTGCCACTTCAACTGAGCAATCCTTCGAGCGATGTCGGTCGTTTTAGTTCTCCTGCGGATCTCATCATTTCTGATTCGATCGAGCAGAGAAATACCAAGCATCGTTCTCTCCATTGCTCGCTGGGTAACCTTGAGCCTTCTTATGAGACCCATAGTAAAAGACCACGTCTCGCTTCCATAAGTCATAACTGGCAACACACACTGGTCAAAGACCTTAGTCTTGAGACATTGAGGAATTTTGGACGCAAATATATGCCGGAGCTTCCCAAACGCTGCCCATCCGAGCTGGATTCGACGAGAGATCTCTTTCTCGAAGTTGGACTTACCTAATTGGATTGCCTGTCCTAGGTAGACATAGTGGTCAACAACTTCGAGTGTAATGTTCCCAACATTAACTGGAGCGGATGCAACATGGGCATTGGACATGATTTTCGTCTTATCCATGTTCATCTTCAGACCCACTCTTTGGGAAGCATTGCTGAGATCTTCGAGCATTGTGTTCAGGTCTTCCAAGGTCTCAGCCATGAGAACTACATCATCGGCAAACCGCAGGTGTGTTAGGTACTCGCCATTGATGTTAATGCCGAATCCTTTCCAGTCCAGTAGCTTGAAAATATCCTCCAACGCAGCTGTGAATAGTTTCGGAGAAATGACGTCTCCCTGTCTCACACCTCGCTGTAGTTGGATAGGATTAGAGCTCTGGTTCTGTAGTCGGACTGACATGGTGGCGTTTTGGTATAAGTACCTCAACACCTCGATGTACCTGTAGTCTATTTGGCACCTCTGAAGAGACTGCAGCACTGCCCAGGTCTCGATCGAATCAAAGGCTTTCTCATAGTCCACGAACGCCAAGCATAGTGGCAAGTTATACTCTTCGATCTTCTGTATAACTTGCCGCAGCGTATGAATGTGGTCTATGGTACTATAACCTTTTCGGAACCCGGCTTGTTCGGGAGGTTGGAAGTCGTCGAACCTGCGAGCGAGACGATTCGTAATGACTCTCGAAAACAACTTGTAGATATGGCTCAGAAGCGAGATGGGTCGGTAGTTTTTCAAGAGAGTCTTATCACCCTTCTTGAAGAACAGCATCACATCGCTTCTGCCCCATGCCTTTGGCGTTTTGCCCTCGAGGATGACAGAGTTGAAGAGCTTCTGGAGGACCTTAAGTATCGGCTTACCGCCCGCTCTCAGAAGTTCTGTTGTGATTCCGTCATCGCCCGCCGCCTTGTTGTTTTTGAGCTGCTTGAGAGCCATTCTAATCTCGTACAGGCTGACCTCCGGGATATCTTCGGTATAGTGTCGGGTAAGTTTGGCTCTAGGTTCTGTAGCCTTACTTTCAACAGGTGTTTGCGTGGAGTACAACTGTCCATAGAAACTCTCAATCTTCCTCAGGATTTCAGGTGTTGATGAAATGATACTACCGTCCTCAGCTTGCAGCCTCGTCAGTTGACTTTGCCCTATAGCCAGATCTCTAGCGAACACTTTGGAGCCTTTGTTCCGCTCAATGGCCTCTTTAATACGCTCGGTATTAAATTGGCGAAGGTCGCTTGTCAAGGACTTGGAGATCTGCCTATTTAGCTGTCGATAACGAAGGGCACCCGCTGAGTTCTGTAGTTTCATTTCGTTTCTCTGATCCATGAGTCGGATAGTGTGGCTGGAGAGTTTCTTTAATTTAGGACGGTGGGTTTTGTAGTGCTTGGACCCTACCGTGCGGACAGTATCCACCACCATGTTGTATAGATCGTCCATATCGATGCTGTTCTCAAGGGCTTCGAAGCGGTTTTGGAGCTCGAGCTGAAAGCACTCGGGGTTTTGAATTTGAGCCGGTATTGGTCGGAGCGTAGATTTTATTAGTCGAGATCTTTCCGGCTTGACGTTGATATTCAATGTGCCTCTAAGCATGCGGTGATCGCTTCCCGTCTTTACGGCGTTGATGACAACGACATCATTGAATATTTGCTTCCTCGTTGACATAATAAAATCTATCTCGTTTTTGACTTTACCGTCCGGACTAATCCAGGTCCATTTGCGGCTTACGGGCTTCTTAAAGAAGGAGTTCATCATGTAGAGGTTCTCCCTCTCCATGAAGTCTGCCAGCATCTGGCCCCTTTCGTTCCGTTGCCCAAATCCAAATTGCCCCACTCTCAACTCATCACCACAGCGTTGCCCCAACTTAGCATTAAAATCCCCCATCACAACCGTGTAGTGGGTTTTATAGCTATGCATGGCTTTAGAGATCTCCTCATACATAGCCTCCACTTCGACATCGTCGTGTTTCGAGGTCGGAGCGTAGACCTGGATAACATTCAGCGAATATCGTTTCGATAATCTGAGTATCAGGTACGCTACCCTGCTCGAGACACTTCCGATGGTGATCACGTTGTTGACAAGGGATTTATGGACGATGAACCCGACACCACCTTGGGACTGTTGGTCGCCCTCCCGGTGGTATAGTAAGTTACCGGATTGAAGGGTAATCGAGTCCTCCCCCTCTCTTCGGACTTCAGATAACCCAATAATATCCCAATGCAACTTACTAATTGCCTCTTCCAACTCTATAAGCTTCTCGTCGAGCCTCAACGTGCGCGTGTTGTAGGTTGCCAGGTCAAGTCGTCGGTGTTGGTAGCCGGAGCCTACCCGGGGATTCTTAGCACCCCCTGCCCCGCCGTTACCATAGCCGCTACCGTAGCTAGGAATAGCGGGGCCGCCGGGGACTGGGGGCCGATTTTTGTTGTGTGTATCCATATCGGGGGGTTTTGTCATAATCGCCACGCTTGGCAGGCGGGTTGGCGATCGCAGTATGGCCTGCTGTTAAATGGAGACGCTGCTGCCCATCTCCTTTGGCAGTTTTCCCTCTGTCGGCTCTTACGACACCCACGGGAAGAGAGGGGGTAGTGCTATTCTTTTTAAGTGCCGGCACTACACGGCACAAAAAAAGTGAGACCGGTAGTGGTCACTTGTTTCTTCTTCTAGCTTCAAGTGACGGCGTTTGTGGCTGTCGTGTCGGGGACAGTAAGAGTTCGTCATCACCACGATAAAAATGATTAACTATTTCACTCGGTGGTGACTCGGTCACAAGTATTTCGTTTTGTTGTCCGTACTGATGACCGGATAAGCCATATAAATATTTTTTGGTTCAAGTATCCGTATCTCAAATTAATTCTACTACAGAATCCTTCCTACTAATATTATAAATGTGAAAGTTTAAATGATTGGAGGTTTGGATGTTTGTTGCTCAATCACGCCAAAAAGGCTGAACGGATTTGGCTGAAATTTGGAAAACAGATGCTTTGTAACCCGGAGAGAAACATAGGCTACTTTTTATTCTGGAAAAATATTTCGTTCCCGCGGGATAACATAGTGTAGTCCAAGCAGGCGAAGCCACCGGCGAAAAGATAGTTAAATCAATATAATTATGTATAGGTATGTGACGTTTTCCGGTATTTTATTTACCACCCACTCAAATTCAAAACTTTTTTTTCATCCATTTTCAATTTCACTTAATAATATACACGCAAACCAGCCTATCTCACGGTCAAAAGTCACTCGAGACGACCTTAACGCAATATTTATTGCGGCGAATAATACGCTCAATGTATTCAAGTCACCAGTATCACTAGGCGACACCTTATATTTCATCGGGACCTATGTCGAATTGAATTGTTATTACGCACCAAAAATAAATCAACCTTTGCGTCGGAAAAATGATATATACGACGATAAAACGACACCCGTGAATACATTGAAGGTTCTTGGCGACTTTAATATTATTTATGCTTGGCTGTACCGTATTCTTTGATATGGAAAATGTTCAAAAAGATAGGAATAGTAATGTTTATATAAATTTGTTAATGCAATGATAGAGACAGCTTACTTTTGATATTCTGTTCCCCAGCTAGAGTCAAATCGCTTATTCCTAATAGGTAGAAAAACAGGATGCGGCAAAGATCTCAAATATAATTTACTTAATAGTACCATAAATGGGGACTTCTAAGCAGTGTCACTAATGCCAAGAGAGGCCACGCGTGTGTACGGTCAGGGTGCCCGCTCTGGTTGAGCGTTGGGCGGGGCAAGCAGAGTTCATGTTAAACAAAATAATGCTAACGCATAGAGGTATCCTGAGTAGCGGCTGGAGCGTCGGCAACCACAGGCTGAACGCGGTCCGCCCCGCCCCGCTCCACGCTCAACCAGAGCGGGCACCCTGGCCGTACAAGGCGCTCAGGCGGGGTGGCGCGCGGCGCGGGCAAATTGTTCTATCATTGCGCGCTCGCGATAGACGTCTAATCAAAATAAGTCAATGTGACGCATCAACTGATGCACAATTCTCACACGGCACCCAGTATATGTGTGATATTGTTTTAGTTGGAATTAGGTAATATTTGATTTTAGCGTTACATTTAGACTTCCAAGCACGTGTGCTAAATTTCGTATGAGTATGTTTATACAGGGTGCTAAGGGCACCTTTGCAAAAACTTTAACCATGGCTTCAGACCATCATGCTGAACAACGTACAGCAAGAATTTTTGTCGGAAATGAAAAAAAAAACTACTTTTCATACAAACTTAGCAACTAATCGGAACATTTTGTATGGAGAGTTGAAATATTCAAGATTCAAGATTCAAATCTGTTTATTCAATTTAGATTGTTATTTACAATACTTGTGAACGTCATAGAAGCTACGCCATCGGTTCGCAAACCCTACAGCGGGAGGCCTAGGAGAAGAACCGGCAAGAAACTCCAAGGGTTGTTTTTTTCTCCCTGTCTTATTTCATACAGAGTCGTCAAATTGAAAAATGACCTTAACATGGTATGACTAAGGTCAGTTTCCATCACAATTACACAATTGTTTTCATTTCCGACAAAAAATTCTTGCTGTGCGTTGTTCAGCATGATGGTCTGAAGCAATGGTTAAAGTTTATGCAACGGTGCCCCTAACACCCTGTATGTTTGTAAGTTTTTCACGAATTTCTCAAAAATTAAAAGTCATATTGAGATGATTCTTTTTTATTTAAAAAAGATGTATTCCAACTTAGGGAACAGTTCGAGTTTCACCATAATTGGTTTTTAAAATCCGGTTGTAACAAAACATCGAGCATCATGTTCGTAGCGAGGTTCGATTAAATTTATAAACGACTAGCGGACCCTCGCGGTTTCACCCTCGTGGTACCCGTTCCCGTGGGAATATCGGGATAAAAATATAGCCTATGTCACTCAGGAAGAATGTAGCTTTCTAATGATGAAAGAATTTCAGTCCAGTAGTTTCAGAGCCTATTCGATGCAAACAAACAATCAAATCAAGTTAAATGCTTTAGTCTACACTCACCTTTACAGTTTTATAGAAGAAATTTATATGTGCCCAATTGGGCGAGCCTCCACTTGCCGGTGTGTTTCGTGTTCAGCAGTAAAGTTCTCGCCGGCAGCGGCGGAGTTAGCGCGAGGAGCATTCCCTGGCTAATTAACGGCCGCTGCATTGTTTGCATTCAGCTTGGTTTGGGAACTATTAGCTTCATGCACAGTGTGATGGACGCTTTTCAGTTTTAGGTGTATTTAAAGAGGCTTAAGTTGACATTTTAGAGGTTGTTTTAGTTAATGATGGTACAATAACGATAACCAACGACAGTATCAATATGTGTGGACAAAGCATGGAAGGATTTACGTAAGAAGGAACGACACTTCTCCTGCTCTGCAAGTAACACAAGATTCCGATATTTTGAAAATTGTTTAATATGTTTTTTCCATTTCATTAATAGTCATTTAATTATTATTTTGCATGCTAATTTCTATATTTTTTTATCTAAAAACACTGTAAAAGCAATCGTTAGAGGTTTCGAATCAATTGTGTTAGTTCTGTTCTCCAACTATTCTTTGACAACGCACAAACATAGATCACTCAATACAGTGTCTTGCAAATCGATGGTATACCCAACGCGCAAAAAATGTGTGCGACATTTTGCCGCTTTTAGTCACTGCAGACATCTAAATGCTCGCCTTCAACATACAAAAGAAATATTATTTTAATTAATTTAATAATTTAATTTTAATTTTGACGACCGATTTGGTGCAGGGGTAGGCTACCCACCTTCTGCGCCAGTGGTCTCGGGTTCGATTCCCGAACAAGATAAATATTTGTGTGCATGAACATGTCTATTTGTCTTGGTCTGGGTGTTAACTATGTATATTAAGTATGTATTTACAAACAAAAAGTATTTAAGTATATATTTATCCGTTATCAAGTTTTCCATGATACAGTTTCTTAATGAAATTAACATGGGCTTAGATAATTGGTGTGAATGTAAGAAGTTATTTATTATTATTATTATTATTTTTGTTTATTACTTTTATTTTTATAATGTTATATTACATACATTATTATATTTATTATATTAATAATAAAATAATAAATAAAAATATTTTTATTTCCCAAGAAATACAGAAATGGATTGCAGTGAGACAACCCCAGAGAGTAATGAAGTACTTGTGTTGGGGTGTGCCTCGCTCTATACCTTAGTGCCAGATTACATACTAGGGATTGAAAATTAACTAAAAACTAAACATTAAAAATGTGAGTGATGTGTAGAGTAGGTATATGTTTATGTATCTGACTGTGTGTATATATGTGTGTGTGTGTGTGTCTGTGTTTGTGTGTGTGTGTGTGTTTGCGTGTGTGTCTGTGTTTTTCCGTGTGTGTCTGCGCTTGTGATAAGATAAAGTGCCTTATAATTATGTAAACGTATTGAAACTAATGTGTGATTCAATGAAAAACGATGAAAAATGCGATGATTTTGATTATTCATGTTATTTTTAACTTATTTTCCAAAATAATTTAGGTACTTTTATTATTATTATTTTATAAACATATGTATGTATGTATATATTATATTATATTTTTAACTTATTCTGTTCAAGATCATTTCAGTTTCTTCGTATTCGAGAGGTTTTAGCCACGCCGTCACAGCTTTTTTGCAGTTGTATGTCAACATTGGGTAAATATTATTTTCCATTCTGCGATTTATAGTGTTGTAGATGTGAACACTTTGGCAAGGATACTGACGTCTAGCAAACTCTGTGCGTATTGAAGGTGAATGAGCCACAATGTCATTTCTTCTTCTCCTAAGTCTTGCGGGATCAAAGGGTAAGGTTTTGTGTAATGAAAGCGTTGTGTGCAATATATACAATTTTCTTATAGATAGCAGTCCACAGAGCGTGTAAAGATCTCCAGTAGGGTAACGAAAAGGTTTAAAATACATAATCTTTAGGAGCGATCTTTGAGCCCGTTCAAGTTCAATTAATTTACTTTTAGTAGCACCTCCCCATAACGGAATGCAATACGTCAATACGGACTGTACCAGGGACATGTATATCCGATTTAGAAGTTCACTAGTCATAACATAACGCAACGATTTAAAAATCCACTTAAGCTTACGGATTCTCTCAATAGCCAAATCAATCTGCAAGTGCCATGATAGACGCTGATCAATTACTATCCCCAGATATTTGGTGTGTGACACCTTTTGGATACATGAGCAGTTACAATTTGTGCTACTAGTAAAATCCCCACAGCCATGTATTTTCAAAAGAAAATTCTCTGTTGGTTGAGTTTTCTGACTGGGAGTGAAACAAATATAATTTGTTTTTTCTATGTTGAGGGTTAGAAGATTAGTGTTAAGCCAGTTAAGCACTTCAGCCAAACCCGCTTCAGCTCTGGTTTTCACAGCTCCCCAAGAGCAGTCAGAGAATACAAGTGCAGTATCATCAGCATAGCAGATAACCTGCCCTCCAACCTTTCGTAGTTTACACAATTCATTTATGTAAACTAAGAAAAGTGTCGGGCCAAGGACGCTGCCTTGTGGTAAACCATGCGTGACACTCTCTTCGTTGCTCTTAAATGAGTCAATCCTAACCACCTGCTTTCTTTCCGTGAGATAATTCTCAAACAATGACAGAGCAGTACCTCTAATACCAATATCTTCAAGTCTTTGAACCAGAATAGGTACAGACACGGTATCGAAAGCTTTCTTTAGGTCTAAGAAGACAGCGAGACATTTGTTACCTTTATCAACCTTTTCTACAATTAGACTTATTAAATGTTTAACTGCATCTTGTGTTGATACCCCCTTTCGAAAACCGTACTGCGAGCTAGATATAATATTATATTCTGTCAGATACTTTACCAGTCTTTTATTTAGTAGCTTCTCTATTATTTTAGAAATACTGTTTAGCACTGAGATAGGACGATCGTTGTTCATATCAGTTTTATCTCCAGCTTTGAAAACAGGTGTCACGATCGAACGCTTAAGAGCTTTTGGAAACTTACCCGTATGAAAACATAGGTTTGCTAGTTTGGTAATAATCGGAACTATAAAATCTTTGCAACTTTTTAATAATTTGACAGGTATTTCATCCCACCCGGAAGCACAGGCTGAATCAAGTCCCATAAGAACATCATTAACTTCTTGGGGATCAGTATCAAGCAGTACAAATGAGGATACCAGTGGATTGGTATTAACCGGCAAGCGACACTGTGGACCAAAATTTAAAGTGATTTCATCTGCTAAGGTTCTACCAATACTAACAAAAAATGAGTTAACTCGATTAATGACATCAAGTGGGTGAGCTGATTGTACAATAAGATTATTACTAGGCGTTTTGGTAGCTTTAAATTTAACTATGTCATTAACTGTGGACCATAGTTTTTTTGAATTTGTTGCGGAGTCATCAATCCTCTTTTTATTATATAGACGCTTCAACTTTTTAATTAAATTACTACAATAATTACGAAAGCGTTTGAAGGTTATTTTTAACATCTCATTATGTGGTTCTAATTTTAATTTTAATTGCATACTGTTTCGTAACCTGATGCAACGTAAAACACCACTAGTCATCCAAGGTTTTATTAATCTTTTACTGCTAGAAATTTGTTTTATTTGTGTATTTTTAAGCAAATTAGATCTGATCAGCCCTATAAGAGCATCCGCTAGAGCGTTTGGATCGCTATAGATGTTAAAGTACGAAAAGTCAACCGTGGCCAGCGTCTTACAGACATTTCCATAATCAGTTATAGTTTTAAATTTCTGATTTGATGATTGAGCACCCGAATCGCTCGATATACATAGCAAGACCATCGCATGGTCTGTTACAGTGGTGTTTAAGACTGCAACCAAGGCGGAATTGTCACGTCTATCGAGTTTCAGAATGACATGGTCAATGCAGCTATTAAGCCTAGTCGGTAGATAATGACCTGGGAGTAGACCATGTGAAGTTAAGATATCTAGATAATTAAGTCTATTATTTCGCTCATAAGTTGATTCTAAGGGCTTTACAATCAGATTTATATTGATATCTCCAATAACGGCTATATTTTTATGCGAATCAATACCATCCAGATGACACTCGAGTGAATTTATGAAATTTTCGGCATTTACATTGGATGGCGATCGATAAATACCAATAATTATCAGTTCATGCGTAACTATTTGGAGTCCAGAAGCCTCCCTAAGGTTCATTTCCGTAACTTGAACTTGGTGACAATTCTTAATAAAAACAACAACGCCGTCATTCTGATTAATAGTTTTTGTAGTTTAATAGGAGGTATAATTATCTATAGCTGGAATTGGTTTAATAGGGCTTAGCCTGCATTCGGTGAGAATCAAAATATCTGGAACAAATGGGAATTGGGATAGAGACAATTGTAAATCGTCGAGGTTACTATAAATGCTCCTAATATTCTGAGTCAGGATACTTAGTTTCGAATTGCTGTTAGGTAGATGTTGAGGTAGATCCCCGATGTTACAGCTAATAGACTCAGATATTTCTACTTTGTCCAATTCTTGCAATGTATTTAGTTGATTATCCATAAAAAATAATATTTATTATTGAAAAGTCATTTCCATATGCGAAGCTGATTCGGATTAATAAGACGGTATTAAATAAACCACTTAGGTAGACATTATTAGACAACCAGATATATATTATTATATCAGTAAGCAAAAGGTTTTTTAACAAAAGAAATAAGAACCATTTTTCTTTTTCCGTTATTATTTCAGAAACCATATTTATCTTTTTAATTATCATATTCTGTACATTAATTTGTGAGTTGTGTGTGTGATTTGATTGTGTATAGGTGTGAGAGGAAATATTGGGTGTATAGTAAGTTATAAATACGAAGTGCTTACATTTCTTACTTTTAAAAACTATAAATTGGATTACTACTTGTTTATGGAAATTCAAAAATATAATAATAATATTACTTGAGAGAAAACTTAAATACATGACTGCCTTTTCCATTATCAAAAATAATAAATACAAATCAAAACAAGGTATGTACGCACAATAAAGAGTAAAAGATATAATTATTATGTGTACACAGATTAGGGGTTTAACGTATAAACGTGTGATAACTAAATACGTACACAGATAGTACACTATTATTTTATTGTAACATTTGAATAAACGATTTATTGTATAGCTGATTAAGTTCACAGGTATCAAACATAAGTTACAGCCAATTACGTATTCAAAGTTAAATTTAAAGTATTTCAGTCATGCATCCTGTAGTAGTAAATGTACTTGAGCTTCGTTAGTAATGTTAATAACACGCGACTGGTCATCCTTACGGACGAGCACCTTGCCAAACGAGGTCCAGCAATATTTATACTTGTTCGATCTGACTAGATCCCGTGCCAAGAAGAAGAGACGAGCGCCTTTTGGAGTCAACTGTTCCGAAACAAAAACAGCGGTATCCTCTTGAGTCGTGTGTCCTAGGTGCTTGGCCTGAAGTTTGCATTTATTCTTTGTATTGAACAGTTTAACCTTTTTCAAAAGATCTGTTTTCAAAATAGTCGAGCCCAATTCAACAATTATTGGAGCATTTCGGTAACTGCCATCGGTTGTTTTGGTTCTTAACCTAAAAATGTCCTTTATATCGCGCGGTTGTAATTCCAAGTTGACACTATTGGCTAAACAAGTGACCATATTTATTAAATCGCCTGTACTTTCTCGGTCTTTCTTCGGGACATTTTTTATTTCTATACTTGTTTTACGCGATGTTCTTTGCAGGTCTTCAATTTTATTTTCCAGAATCACAATATACTCACTGTTCTTTTTTGTTTGACATTCAAGAACTTCAATTTTCCTTCTGAACTCCTCATTTTGACTAGTTAACAAAGCGATAGAATTTTCAATATTAAGATTCGTATCCTGTATTTCTTTTAGGTTTGTGAGTATGCCCTTCAGTTGGTTCTGTTGGGTAAATATGAACGAATTAAGTAACTCTTTCATTTCGTCTTTAAACTTTTCAAGTTCAGCCGGTAAATCCTCTTCTCTCATTCGTTTGGAGCGGACCGAAACAAAATTCAATGGGGTACTTTCATTTCCCATCTCGCTGATGTTTGATGCCGAAAATGATTTATTAATTGTACTCATCGCAAGCGCACGAACCTATGCAACACTGAGTGTATAATCTTGTTACAAAAATCGAATGTAAACAAGAGTATTTGTGGTTTGCCGGGCGGGTGGCAAGTTGATAACGGGACAAAGCAGGCGGCGAGCGAGAAAGCAATTATGTAAATGTCCTCTTCTCTGTTTGGCGTCGCTTGCCGCGTTCGCGGACACTTGCAGCGTAGCGAAAAAGGGACAGAGTGCACTACACCATATAACACAGTCAGGGGGGCGCCGTTTACGTCCAGAATTCACGCGGAAATGGTACTTATTGCGGAGGTACGCGACGCACGTCCACTCACAACAACGGCACTGAGGCGAGGAGGAGGATATTCAAGTGTATACTTTACTTAAGTATACCATTATGAATGTAAATAAAGTCTATCTATTTAAATTGTATGTATTATTATTTTTACTTGCAAACGTCTATTTTTCTAACAGGTAAGCTTTTTTACATAAATTAATCCTATTTATATCTAAACACGCACGACTTCATACCAAGCTCTCACCCTCTTTTATGAAACGGGCTTTAAAACTTGAGTCGAGTGAATTCCTTTGGAATGCGAACGAGTTAGTGATATACTCTGCTATTATATGTGCATACCCTCGTAAATTGGCAATATGTTTTTATAATGTTGCGTTTTGTTACAATGAATATGAAGCACAAATTTTGTTACCTATATACGTGTTTAAGCAATTAAGTGTAAAGATTAATCGCCGTCAATTATATCTGCTGTGTGTTATTATTCCATACAATCGACTTGTAAAAGAATTAATATTATTTTATTATGCGATTGATTTCAATGTTTTTTATGTGAACGTACGATTGGTTTTTATTTTTTTGCCGGGCTTAGGAATGGATTATGAAATGGGTAAGTTGGTTAAAGTCTTATACAATCTGTGTTTTGCTGTTGTTTTGACTAGATATTATTATGAATTCAACGTAGTTTACTATTTGAGTTTTCGTCTTAGTGATGGCTAGTAAGAATATCAATATATTCTACTAAAATGTACGTGGTCTTAGAACTAAATGTTTTGACTTACAACAAAGTATACTTAGGAATAATTATGATGTAATATTAATAACCGAGTCTTGGCTACATGACGGTATTTTTGACTATGAGTTCTGTGATGACAGGTACGATGTGTTTAGAACTGTACCCCTAGTGTAAGTTTTTATGTCAAAAAACGCAAACTATCGTGAGTGCGTATTTATGTCAATTTGTATGAAAACTGTATTAGCGCCTCTAGCGGCGAGTAGCGCGCTTATATAGTTTTCATACAAATTGACATTAATACGCATTCGAAATAGTTTGCGTTTGCTTGACATAAAAACTTACACTAGGGGTACCGATCGGGATTTGGTCGCTAGCGACAAGACTATAGGAGGCGGAGTATTAATAATGATACGTCGTTCGCTCGGCGCCGCAAGTCGTGACATTGGTGCTCATGCTCCGGTCGAGATTATATGGGTAACAATACCGTCCCGAGCATGTGTTTCTGCCGTCGACCTACATTTTTGTTTACTGTACGTCCCACCTGATGCCCGGCGAATACCGAATGATTTAAACTTAATAACTGAAAAGTTTAAAAATATTTTCGAACTCTGTCCGAACGATAACTATGTATTAATAGGCGATTTTAACTTGCCCTTTATTTTGTGGAACCAAGATGGATACAGGACATTAAAAAAGGGTTCAATTGAAGTTCAAGTGGCTGGTACACAGCTTATTGAAGAACTTACATTTCTTGGCTTAAGACAATATAATATATTAAAAAACCATGCTGGTAACACGTTAGATCTCGCTTTTTCTAATCTTGCCCTTTGTATCACGAGATGTTCAGCACCTCTCCTTAACGAAGACAAAGCACATCCATCATTTTGTTTAAAAATCCCGGATTTATCTATAGTTTCATTACAAGAAGCCGTTGTACAGAGGCGTAACTTTAGGAGAGCAGATTATCACAACTTAAACTCGCATTTCTCAAATCATGATTGGCAGTCACTCCTCTCTGGAGGAACAGTCGATGACGCTGTGGATGTCATGTATCCTACTAATATTATAAATGTGAAAGTTTGGATGTTTGGATGTTTGGATGTTTGGATGTTTGGATGTTTGGATGTTTGTTACTCAATAACGCCAAAACGGCTGAACGGATTTGGCTGAAATTTGGGACACAGATACTTAGTAACCTGGAGAAGAACATAGGCTACTTTTTATCCTGGGAAAATATCACATTCCCGCGGGATAACGTCGTGAAGTCCACGCGGGCGAAGCCGCGGGCGGAAAACTAGTAATATAATAAATGAAGGAGTAAATTTATACGTTCCGCTTAATATTAGACCTGGCAAAAGATCTTACCCCAAATGGTACACATCAGCCCTGATTAATATAATTAAGGAAAAGTCTAAAGCTCACTCGCGATGGAAAAGGTTTGGGAACCGTTTGGATTATGACGAGTTTTCTTTATTGCGTTCAAGAGAACATCGCGTACAGAAGGAATGTTTTAATAAATTTACAAGCACCTGTGAAACTAATATTAAAGACCATCCTAAAACATTTTGGACGTTTGTAAAAGCTCTGCGAGGTGGTTCAGCTTACCCAAAAAGCCTACGTCTAAACGGTGTTGAGTACACGGAGGGAAAAGTTATCTGCGATGCTTTTAGCTCCTTCTTCGAAAGCGTATTTGGAGTTCCTTGTAATTCTAATAGTTACACCCCGGTGCAGGCAAACCCGTTAAATATAAACGTGGTCTCTAATCTACAAACAACCACTTGCGAAGTGGAAAAAATGTTTAAAAAATTAGATAGAGACAAGGGTGCCGGTAGCGATGGTTTGCCTCCTTTGTTTTGGTTCTATTGCGCCGAAAGCTTAACTGTTCCTCTTACACTTTTATTTAATCGCTCTTTGCGCGAAGGCGTTGTTCCCCAGAAGTGGAAATCGGCTCATATTATCCCCATACACAAAAAAGGCTCGCGCTTGGAGATAACGAATTATAGAGGTATATCTATTTTAAATACAGTAGCAAAAGTGCTTGAGTTAATAGTTTATAATAGAATTTATCCGACTTTGTCTCAATCTATTCCGGAGCAACAGCATGGTTTCATTAAAGGTAGGTCCACCACCACTAACCTGGCTTGCTTTACCAACTTTGTTCTTCAAAATATGGACGGGGGTGGGCAGGTTGATGTGATCTACACCGACTTCGAGAAAGCATTCGATCGGGTAGATCACATGATCTTACTGAATAAGTTACAAGCTCTCGGAATCCATGGTGACTTGCTTCGGTGGACGGAATCATACCTTTCGAATCGCTCGCAGGCTGTTGTAGTGGGTGGATATAGATCCGACTTTATTTGTGTGCCCACTGGCGTACCTCAAGGCTCCCATTTGGGTCCACTCTTTTACAATACTTATCTCTACGACATAGGATCTTGTTTCAGCAATTCCAACTATCTGATGTATGCTGACAATAAAAAAATATATTGTAAAATTAGCACTTTAGCCAATTGCCTATCAATGCAAAAAGATTTGGATACACTTTTGGAATACTATGACAAAAATTATTTTTATAAAAAAATGAAACCGCCTTCTAAAAAACCACATCAAAAAAGTAAGAAATAATTCCTCACCAAATAAATAACGTAAGTACTTTGAAGTCGGGCGTGAAACATGTACAATTTTTTGTTGTTTTTGTTAAAACCCGCCCGACTTCAAAGTACTTACGTTATTTATTTGGTGAGGAATTATTTCTTACTTTTTTGATGTGGTTTTTTAGAAGGCGGTTTCTTTTTTTTATAAAAATAATTTTTATTTCACTCTTTTTAGTGCATCGTGCAGGCAATTTACGTGTTTTCTGGTAAATAGGTATGTGATCAAACTCAAAACCTCCTTTTTCGAAGTCGGTTAAAATACCTTGAGGTATCCCCTTATATACAAAACAAGAATCATCTAAATCGGTTTATAAACAAAGGAGTTATGCCTAAAGATACGTATTAAATTCACATAAAGTGGTAACGAAAACGACAGTATTTTCAAGATTTCTTGAAAACTACTGAACCGATTTCAAAATTTCAAAAAATGGGACCAACTTGGAAACCAACCTGATGTAATAACGTTTGAACCATTTCAATCGGTTCAGCCGTCTTCGAGTAATCGGTGGACATACATAAAAAAAAAAAAAAAAAAAAACATACATACAGACGAATAGAGAACCTCCTCCTTTTTGATTTAGAAGTCGGTTAAAAACAAAATTACTGTTAACACGAAAAAGTGTGAATGTATCACATTCACGCGCAAATTAAAACCTATTATTTATAACTACTCGTTTAATGGTAATACAATAACTAGAACTCAGATTATAAAGGATCTCGGCGTTCTTCTAGATCATAGAATGATTTTGTCAGACCATATCGACTACATATCAAACAAAGCTTTTAAAAATCTTGGTTTCGTTCTGAGAGCTTGCAAACCATTTCAAAATATATCAACCGTTAAAACCGTGTATTTTGCGTACGTCAGAAGTGTTTTGGAATATGCGTGCAGCATATGGTCACCTCAATACATTATTTATAAGGATCAACTCGAGAAAATCCAAAAGATCTTTATCAATCACCTCAATTATCGCTCCCGTAAGAGTTGTCAGTCTTACACAGACAGTTGTAGGGAACATAGAATCTCATCCTTGGAACAGAGACGTTTGATCACGGATATGTGTTTACTGTATGACATTGTACATGGTAGAGTAGATTGCTCAGCACTTGTATCGGAAATCACGTTCCGTACGCCAAAGTACCGTACTCGCAATTCAAGTTTTTTACAAGTACCTCAACATCATAGCAATTACTTCAGGAACTCGGTACTCTCACGTATCGTTCGAACTTATAACACAAATTTCGACAACATCGACATATTAGGAAAATCAAAAAATAAATTCAAGGGGGAAATTTATAAAAAATATGTATATATATATATATATATATATATATAGGTACTATTATAGAAAATTATCTAGTATGGTCTATTATATTAATGTGTTAGACCGCGCGTTGGTTTATTATCGTGACAATGAAACCTTCCGAGCTCATAATATAAAATTCACTCAATGTTTGCTTAATTTTATACTTCTAATACTGTTTTTGTTTTTTATATCAACAATACTGTTAATTGGTAATTTTAGGAAAACCTGTTATTGGCCATAAGTTTGGAAACAAAATGAAATGTAATTTGATATTTATACGCTGTTGGTTTTCTAAGAAAATAAATAAATAAATAAATTCAATAAAAAAACAATGGCCAAATCGTAGCAATGACACTAATACTAAACTACAAGTTTGGTATTTATTTGATCTTTTTTTATCTGACACGGGCAAAAAAAAATACCTATATAGATCCTGATTCTGATATTCTATTAAGAAATATGACAAAATCAATCGAATTCTTTAAAACATTTGAAGTACCTTCTCATATTTTAGTTGCTATTTAAATTTTTTGGAGCCTCCGTGCACCTATATGATACTTTATATTATGACACAGATTCACCTATTACTATTTTCTTTTCTTAAGTTTTATCAAATTCTTATTATACGCATATTAAAGTAACATGTAGTAGCAAAGGTTTTACCCCTAAAAACCTTTCATGGCATCTAATATGTTTACTTCATTCAGTCTCGTGGCCACACAACGTAACTACATTGTACACCGAACATTACATTTTAAGACATTCTCGTAGCAAATTTCGTAGCACCGTAGCCAAACAATACGATTACCAATGACTTTCTTTTTTATATTCGGTGGCACGTTGCAACTTATTTCACTTTTCAACTTTGTCTCAACTCTTCGCACTGAGCAGCGAAGTTTTCCCAAGTTGCAGATGGAGTTACCGCCTGTGATGTGACCTATCGTTTGATAATTACTTTGGCTGCTGTATTGCTTCTAATATATCCTTTTTGAGTAATTCCTGTAACTATTATTTACTTTTCTGTGTCAATTTGCAACTCCAACAAAATAGTTAGAATTATATTTTTCAATTAAATGTTACGTTACAACGTTAAAACACTCAAATATTCATGACAATTTTTGTTTTAAAGACTATTTCGAAACAAAAAATAATAAATACTCCATATTAAACAACGTATTTAAAGTAACATGTAGTAGCAAAGGTTATACCCATTTAAAGTAATAATGGCATCATAATTATATGTCTGCTTCGTTCAGTCTCGTGGCCATACAATGTATCTTCATCGTACATTACATTTTAAAACATTCTCGTAGCAATTATCGTAGCACCGTAGCTAAACAAAACTATTATGAAATACTTTCTTTTTTATATTAGGTGGCACGATGCAACTTGTTTTACTTTTCAACTTTGCCTCAACTCCTCGCACTGAGCAGCCAAGTTTTCAGATGGAGTTACCGCCTGTGACCTATCTTTTGTTAACTACTTTAGCTGTTGTATTAACTTATCCTATTTGACTAATGCCTATAACTATAAGTACTTTTCTGTTTTAATTTGCAACTCCAAATAAATAGTTAAAATTTTATTATTCTATTAAACTTTAAGATGAAAGGTTACGTTATAACGTTAAAATACTCAAATATTGATGAAAGTTTTTGTTTTAAAGATTATTTCGAAACAAAAAATTATAAATAGTCCATATTTAACAACGTATTTAAAGTAAAATAAGTAGCAAAGGTTTTACCGATAAAAAACTAATGGCGTCTAATATGTTTGCTTCGTTCAGTCTCGTAGCCACACAACGTAGCAACATCGTACATTACATTTAAAACATTCTCGTAGCAAATTTTGTAGCACCGTAGCCAAACAATACGATTACGAATGACTTTCTTTTTATTTTCGGCGGCACGTTGCAACTTATTTCACTTTTCAACTTTGCCTCAACTCCTCGCACTTAGCAGCGAAGTTTGCCCAAGTTGCAGATGAAGTTACCGCCTGTGACCTATCCTTTGTTAATTACTTTGGCTGCTGTATTGCTTCTAACTTATCCTTTCTGACTAATGCCTGTAACTATAAGTAGTTTTATTTATCAATTTTAAATACTGAATAAATGGTTAGAATTTTTCAATGACATTTTAAACACTCAGAATAAATAAAGTTATTGTAATTCAGTTTCTTTCG
This sequence comes from Crambus lathoniellus, assembly GCA_949710035.1. Taxonomy (NCBI): domain Eukaryota; kingdom Metazoa; phylum Arthropoda; class Insecta; order Lepidoptera; family Crambidae; genus Crambus; species Crambus lathoniellus. The sequence goes on along the minus strand of OX453302.1, from coordinate 12,719,450 downwards.
TTGAAAACAAACTATAATTTTTTATAAGTTGTGCAAAGTTACATTGCTTATGAGATGACAATAAAATTACGATTTATCCACTTATGTATTTGATTATTAAAACGCACGTTATCTTGCAAAAATCTATAAACCAGGACATATATAATTATTACTCGTAGATGCCTACATAAATCAAAACAATAAAAAAACTACAGCAGTAAGCAGACTGTTACAAGAAAATAAACCTATTTTTACCACACTTTTATTAGCTTCACTTGTAACTAAGTCACAATGTAAGAAAATCTTGGAAATCAATTTTAACCTACTTCTAATTGTCGTATTGATTTGAAACTTTGCAAGTCTATATGAATCCGATGACAATACAATAATTTGCTACCATCGAGCTGATCTAATGATGGAGTCAAGAGGTGGGCAATAGAACTCTTCAAAGGCTGTGCTAGGAAACCCCTCGAGTTTAGGCTCATTTCTTTTGTTCTGATAAGACCTGTTCATTACATTTGATGGTGAGGGTCTGATGATGGAGCAGGGAGGAAGCCAGTGGTACTTCTTAATGACCACTATGAAACCCCTCGAGTTTGGCCTCCGTTGTTTCGTTCTGATGAGACTTTTTATTCGCACTTGGTGGTTAGGGTCTGACGATGGAGCAGGGAGGAAGTCAGTGGCACTTCTTAATTACCAATAGGAAACACCTTGAGTTCTGGCTCATTTGTTTCGTTCTGATGAGACCTATTCGCTACACTTGGTGGTAAGGGTCTGATGATGGAGCAGGAAGGAAGCCAGTGACACTCCTTAATGACCAATAGGAAACCACTCGAGTTTGGGCTCATTTGTTTCGTGTTGATAAGACCTATTCGTTACACTTGGTGGTGAGGGTCTGATGATGGAGCTGGGAGAAAGCCAGTGAAACTCCTTAATGGCCTCAAGAAAACCCCTCGAGTTTGGGCTCATTTGTTTCGTTCTGATGAGAGATATTAGCTACACTTGGTGGTGAGAGTCTGATGATGGAGCAGGGAGGAAGCCAGTGGCACTTCTTAATGACCACTAGGAAACCTCTCGAGTTTGGGCTCATTTGTTTCTTCAGACGAGACCTGTTCGCTACTTTTGGTGGCGAGGATCTGATGATGTGAAGATAGAGCTGGGAGGAAGCCAGTGGTACACTTAATGACCACTACGAAACCTTTTGAGTTTGGGCTCATTTGTTTCGTTCTGATGAGACCTATTTGCTACACTTGGTGGCAAGGGACTGATGATGAAACAGGGAGAAAGCCAGTGGCACTCCTTAATGGCAAATAGGAAACCCTTTGAGTTCTGCCTCATTTGTTTTGTTCTGATGTGACCTATCCGCTACACTTGGTGGTAAGGGTCTGATGATGGAGCAGGGAGGAAGTCAGTGGCACTCCTTAGTGACCACTAAGAAACCCCTCGAGGTGGGCTCATTTGTTTCATTCTGATGAGACCTACTCGCTACACTTGGTGGTGAGAGTCTGATGATGGAGCAGGGAGGAAGTCAGTGGCACTCCTTAATGAACACTAGGAAATCCCTCGAGTTTGGGCTCATTTGTTTCGTTCTGATGGGACTTTTTAGTCGCACTTGGTGGTTAGGGTCTGACGATGGAGCAGGGAGGAAGTCAGTGGCACTTCTTAATTACCAATAGGAAACACCTTGAGTTCTGGCTCATTTGTTTCGTTCTGATGAGACCTATTCGCTACACTTGGTGGTAAGGGTCTGATGATGGAGCAGGAAGGAAGCCAGTGACACTCCTTAATGACCAATAGGAAACCACTCGAGTTTGGGCTCATTTGTTTCGTGTTGATAAGACCTATTCGTTACACTTGGTGGTGAGGGCCTGATGATGGAGCTGGGAGAAAGCCAGTGAAACTCCTTAATGGCCTCAAGAAAACCCCTCGAGTTTGGGCTCATTTGTTTCGTTCTGATGAGAGATATTAGCTACACTTGGTGGTGAGAGTCTGATGATGGAGCAGGGAGGAAGCCAGTGGCACTTCTTAATGACCACTAGGAAACCTCTCGAGTTTGGGCTCATTTGTTTCTTCAGACGAGACCTGTTCGCTACTTCTGGTGGCGAGGATCTGATGATGTGAAGATAAAGCTGGGAGGAAGCCAGTGGTACACTTAATGACCACTACGAAACCTTTTGAGTTTGGGCTCATTTGTTTCGTTCTGATGAGACCTACCTATTTGCTACACTTGGTGGCAAGGGACTGATGATGGAACAGGAAGAAAGCCAGTGGCACTCCTTAATGGCAAATAGGAAACCCTTTGAGTTCTGCCTCATTTGTTTTGTTCTGATGTGACCTATCCGCTACACTTGGTGGTAAGGGTCTGATGATGGAGCAGGGAGGAAGTCAGTGGCACTCCTTAGTGACCACTAAGAAACCCCTCGAGGTGGGCTCATTTGTTTCATTCTGATGAGACCTACTCGCTACACTTGGTGGTGAGAGTCTGATGATGGAGCAGGGAGGAAGTCAGTGGCACTCCTTAATGAACACTAGGAAATCCCTTGAGTTTAGGCTCATTTGTTTCGTTCTGATGAGACCTATTTGCTACACTTGGTGGTAAGGGCCTGATGATGGAGCAGGGAGGAAGTCAGTGGCACTCCTTAATGACCACTACGATACCCCTCGAGTTTGGGCTCATTTGTTTCGTTCTGATGAGACCTATTCGCTACACTTAGTGGTGAGGGTCTGATGATGGAGTAAGGAGAAAGTAAGGGTTCGGCTCGCGCATCTGGTAACTAATAGACTCCACTTGAATTTGTAAAACTAAATACATACAATCACGCCTTTGAGTTATAATGTTTACGGGGTGAGCAGACACATGAATGGACTGTGAAATCGATTATCAACCACCCATAGCTTGCCATTTATTAAACTAAAAAGTAAAAAATAAATATGTAGTTTAAAAAACTAAAAAACACACTTTTATAGGAACAGACTAAAAAGTACAAAAATAACCGTCTATTCAGTAACTGAAATTTAAAAGCGTGGTGCGCCCTTTGCAAAGCATGCATTCAAGTACTTAATATTGATGACGCGCACCACGCTTTTTAATTTCAGTTACTGAATAGACGGTTATTTTTGTACTTTTTAGTCTGTTCCTATAAAAGTGTGTTTTTTAGTTTTTTAAACTACATATTTTCTATAAGTAAAACAAAATACAGACAGCATTCTTTACAAAACACACCGTGGCCCTGCCGTTACTATTATTAATTACTCGTATTCAGGACATGAAAAGATTCACGTGAGGAAAATACCAATTTCATTTCACTAATTAAAGGGAATTTCTCTGAAAGGAATTTTCGGATTCGGGTGCTCACGTCACGTCGTCGCCTGGAAGTGTCGTCGAAAGAAGTATAAAAGCTATCGAAAATTGGTACTTGTTAGCTCGTTTTTAGGGTTCCGTAGCCGAATGGCAAAAACGGAACCCTTATAGATTCGTCATGTCTGTTTTTCTGTCTGTCTGTCTGTCTGTCCGTCCGTCCGTATGTCACAGCCACTTTATTCCAAAACTATTAAAACTACACAGTTGATGCTTGGTAGGTAGTTGTATTCCGTGAACCGCTTTACGATTTTAATACAAAAATAAAAAATAAAAACAAATTAAGGGGGCTCCCCATACATAAAACTGAAAGTGAAAAATATTTTTTTAATCAAATATATTCGTGTGGGGTGTCTATAGATAGGTCTTTGAAAATAACATGAAGGTTTCTCAAATCATTTTTTCTCAAACTTAATATTTTGAAAGATAGAGACTTCCAAAGTGGTAAAATGTGTGTCCCCCCCCCCCCCCCTCTCTAACTTTTAAAATAAAAGAGTGAAAAATCTAGAAAAAATATATGCTGTGGATTTCAATAAAAAGTTTCAACTAAAATTGGTTAAAACGATAAATAGTGAGTACTTTTTGAGATATAACACATTTTCAAAAAACGCAAATGTAACTTTGTCATTCATACAAACACTATGAAAAACAAAGTTATATTTTGCTGACAAAAAATTATGGTGGAATTTTGGCAAGGTATAGGAAATCGGTACGTTAAGTGTGTACGGAACCCTTCATGGGCGAGTCCAACTCGCACTTGGCCGATTTTACGTTATTAGGTTTTACACAAATGTATTTCAAATGTAAGTCTTATTTAGTTGAATTCATAAGTCTATTTTACGATATTTACGATAATTTGTCGTATCATAAGAAAAACCTGTACTTACTGATTATTTTATAGGGCAAGGCTCCACCAAAGTGAGCGAGTTATTTAAGCTGAGCGGAACGAAGATATGTTATTAACAAAATTCTATTAGTTGTATGAACACATCTCCTTTTCTGTCTGCTTTAGTGGAGCCTAGCCCTTGTGCTTCAGTGTACTTTTAAGAGTACCTCAACTGTTTGATAGTTAATTTTAGTGATTTAATCATAATAGGACAAAACGGCTGATTTTATCAAGAAAGTACTAATAATATCTTTAACACAATTGTTGACGCTCTAGTTAACTTCATATTTGTAGTAATATTATAAACGAAGAAGTGTGTTTGTCTTTGTCCGCTTAGCGTGTCAAAATGGAGCAACGAATCGACGTGATTTTGGTACGAGGATAGTTTGAGACATGGAGAGTAACATAGGCTATTTTTAATCCCGGAAAAATATCACATTCATGCGGTATGACGTCGTGTAGTCCACGCAAGCGAAGCTTAATCTTATATATTAAGTAATATTGTAGAGTAATTAAATAATGTGTCTTAATAACTTCATAGTTTTTACATTTTATTTGTACAAGATGCTAATTTCACAACTTAAGATTTAAAATCTAAAATAAATTTGTGATAAAAGTTAAAAGATAAATACAGGTGCTTTGAAAAGGAAATCCGTTTATCTATCTTTGGATTGCGGATCAAGTTAGCGATAGTTACGGAGATTCCGTATCGGCACTTTCTTGCATCGGCTCTTGCGAGATCATTAACTTAGATTAAGCTACCGCATCTAAGTATAAAAGTAACAGTAAGTTTTCGAGGTAAAAATATTTATTTGAATGTACATGTTTATAAGTATACATGTCATGGAAGTATAATGTAGGAAAGGAACATGTACTAGCGATAAAAAAATTCACGGAAAATAAAAATATCTCTCCCGCGATAATAAAATAGCTGTATTTTAAAGTGACTCACGAAGCATAGACCCCGTTGTCAATCAAGATTTGTATCACTACCGCACCACACAACTGTAACCTTCAATTTTTTTTAATGACATTTAAAGCGGTGTAAAAAAATGTTTAATGAAATGCGTAAAAGCCATTCCCTTGATTACATTATATTTTGTATGAATGTTAACATCACAAAATTCGAGGAAAAAATCACATCCGCCATCCGCATGATAATATCTAGTATGTACTCGGAATCAGAAAACTTGAATTTAAATATGGAAATTAACTCGGCGGTTTTAAAACATTCCATGTATTCTTTTCTACGAATCGTTGTGACGGGTCACTAGGTAACCATATCCATAGTTCATTTACAGTCTTTCTCTAGCTTATTCCTTTTAGTATTCTAACAAAGGGTTGTAGCACAACTTTGCAATAAATTATGTTATTAAAAGATTTTAAACTTTCATGGTCACTTTTACTTTAACTATTATGAAAAATACCTAACCATAATATAAGTACGAGTAAGTAATTGCTTTTTCACACTTATGCTCTGAAATGTTAATATTATATTTGAGAAAAGAATGCAGTACGTGGCACTTTTCCGAGGTAAACATTCTAAATTTGAAAATCACTGCAGTAATGAATTTCAGTACTTACTTACTGCACTGATTTTAGTGCAGTAAGTAAGTACTGAAATTCATTACTGCAGTGATTTTCTATGGTACTACCAACTTTTTTTCTTTATTTTTTCTTTAGTTATTCCTGTGTATAAAAACAGAAAAAGCAAAGGGACATTTGCACCATACAGCCACATTATTATTATATCATAATTAGGTTAACTTTTTTTTAAATACGGTGCGCACAGAGTATTTTACTTCGTATTGTACCACAAGCGCTTTGTACTCTTAGCACCATGAAGCTCGACTTCTCGACTTAATACTGAGGTTACCTCAGTATTAAGTCGAGCTTCATGCTTAGCACGAACATCAATCGAAAAAACAAAATGAGATTTATCATAGACAAAATATCCTTTACGAGATACTATATCTATGTTTACGAGTAATTTTGTATGGGAAATATATACAGCGCCATCTACCGCCCAGAAGCGGGTATTGAAGTTGCGCATTTTAGTAGCAAGTAGTAAGTATCACTAGGCTGTATGACCGTTCGACATGGCCACACAAACCAATATTAAAAAAACGGCGGGAATGATTTTCAGCGGTTGATTAGATAATACAGTTTATATTGTGTAATAAATTATCAAAATGAGTTCTGCCAATGAAACATATACATACATTGTATGTACCTACTCCACCAAATTTGAGAGCAGAAGCAAAATTAATAACAGAAAACTTACTGACAGCAAAATCAAAAGAAAGATATATGAAAATCTACGATCTGATTTTGAAAAGTGAAAAAAAGGCGCATACGTTTTCGGAATCTGTGTTGTTGGCGTATTTTAATGATACATCATTAAAATAATATTATTATGGGCGATTTATACATAAGTGTGCCCGGGAAAACAATAACATTTACATTTAATAATTGCCCGAACATGTGTGATATAAATTTTAATAAATATTATTTAGATAAACAGTTTTTTTTATTTCCTCGCATTTCTTGAGAAAAGCACTATACAAGCCTTGTACGGTAAGCAAATTACCTTGCCTCGAATGATTAAAGCCCTCGCCTGCGGCTCGTGCTTCAAACCATCCTCGACAATGTAATTTCTTACTTACCTGTCCTCGGCTGTAATGTACTATTAATTCTAATCATTAATTATTCATTTATGAATGCGCTTTAAGTGTTTGCACGCAGTAAGTATGTATTTCGATTAGCAAAACCCCTACTATCCTACTTATGCCCGAATACTCGTACGCTACTTATCTCTGGGAGCGTCTCACACATCGCCCTGTCACTTTTAATGTCAAACGTATGAAAGAGATGCCATGATGTTTGAGACGCTCCCAAAGATGATTTGCGTTTGAGAATTCGGGCGTTAATATTATAAATGTGAAAGTGTGAAAGTTTGTTACTCAATCACGCCAAAATGCCCGAACGGATTTGGCTGAAATTTGGGACACAGATCTTTTGTAGCCTGGAGAAGAACATAGGCTACTTTTTATCCCGTAAAATATCACATTCCCGCTGGATAACGTCGTGTAGTTCACGCGGCCGAAGCCACTGGCGGAAAGCTACACTGAGAAAAAAATATTTTTGTTATAACAACAAAACTATAACCCGTTTATAGTGCATTGTCTCTACGGCAATGTTTTTATTGTTAGACAGTAAATTATTATTGTCAATGCAACAATATTTGTAAAAACTGTATGCCTTGATACTGTAACAATGTAATATTGTCAGTCGATTTTGTTGCATCGGCAACTGTCTCTTGTAAAACTTGTAAAAGCAACTATTCTGCTTTGTAACCGTAACAAAAGCTTTGCTATCATAATATACTTTTCACTTCTCATGCCCGTAAAGTTCGCGTTTATGTTGGGTATAGGCTGCATAAAATCGCTTTTTATGCTCTAGTGCATAAAGTAAAATCTTCGTCTAACGGCCGGTTTCCGAAACGCCAATTAAAATTAAATTACCTAATTCCCAATTAATCTCCAATTAATTGTAGTTTGGGTTTCTGAAAGAAAAATGTGACAGACTGTCAACAGTCTGTTAACAGTCTGTCAGTGCCCATACAAATCTAAACCTAATTATGAGATAATTTTTGTTTCAGAAACCCAAGGTGCTTTTATTTGGGAATTAATTGGGAATTAATTGTGACAGTCTGTTAGCTAATTTTAATTTTGATTGGCGTTTCAGAAACCGGCGTTAAGTCTCAGACTCAAACGCCCGAATTCTCAAACGCAAATCATCTTTGGGAGCGTCTCAAACATCATGGCATCTCTTTCATACGTTTGACATTTAAAGTGACAGGGCGATGTTTGAGACGCTCCCAAAGATAAGTAGCGTACGAGTATTCGGGCATATAACAGCCTTATTAATAAACAAAGAGTAAGTTTACGCTTAGGTTTAACCATGAAGTTTGACTTAATACTCTGAGGTAACTGGAGCTCTCACCCTGAATAAAAAAGTGTCGCCAGCAAATTTGACATTTATGTATGTAGTGGCTGTCAGCTGTCTCATATGACCATACGTATTTTTTTAAAGTGTAGGTGAGACGGAAGACAGCCACTGTGTTATTTGTGGTATTCAAAAAATTGTTTGTACTGCACGCTCCAGTTACCTCAGTATTAAGTCGAACTTCATGGGTTTAACCAAAAATATTGCTTAGCAATACTACTCCTTACGTTTGACGTTTCAAAGCGTCATATTCCTAAGCAAACTTTTTGGTTAAACCTAGGTGTAAAGTTACTCTTTGTTTATTAATAAGGGGTACGACAATGGTCGTCAGGTAAACAGACACACACACAATTAAACTTCGTTAAATAAACTTGTTATTTCATTCTGTTTCTTCAATTTTGTACATAATCCATGTTAAATTACTAAATTAATAAAACTCGGCAAAATAATGACTTTTCTTAGAAATAAGTATTTCAAGAGCATTATGGACTACGACCTATGCTATGGTCACTGTGCTGCCACTGCCACGTATAAAAAAAAAGTCTTACCGCCAACATGGAGAAGTCGTTATTTTTCTTTTTTGCAATATTGTTATTTATTTTCCTCACACTCGAAGTGAAAAGCAGAGTGTTATAACTCGTACATAAAACCCATTTTACCCTCGAATTGACTATCCACCCTTGCCTACGGCTCGGGTGGATATATACATCTCGGGTAAAATGGTACGTTTTATGCACTTGTTGTACAATCTACTATTTATAATGTTGTTGTACTTTTACATTGCTGCTCTAGCAAAGAAACATAGTAAGAAATCAAGTACTAATCCCTAAAAAAATACTACATAATTTTTAATATGTTTTATATCTTTGTATGTTTGGGTCTTGTCTTCAAACCTTAGGATGATTTTACTGAAAAATTAAAGAATACGGGATCCCCTTTAAAAGCTATTAGAAAATTTCGTAGATGACGTCATAACGGGGCCTAAAATGCACCAGTCCATTTCAAATCCTGCATTTTTAATGTCTATCTATTTGGTGGCTGATGAGAAATAACGAGGTTTTCCATCATTAAACACTCAACCACTTTATTCCGAAGTAAAATGGGTTTTAAATATTACAAAAGATACTTAATGTCTTACTTTAGGTGCCGTGCAGCTGCTGTGATGGTGAGCTACAAATCGGTAAATTTTATGCTCTTCTTTCATTAATTGGTACTGTTTGTCGTCCGACTTATACCTATTACATAAGTATGTGCGTCGTAACAAGAGGTATTCCAGTTACCGCACTAATTTGAACCGCACCACTCGAACTGCACCAAAAGCATTCCAGTTACGGCACCAATTTGTGCTGTTCAAAAAATGAATTAAAGCAATACCACATACGTACATTGATCTGCTTCCGAAATAAATAGCTAGCTTGTGGAAATGATACCCGAACGTTATACAATTCTAGGTCTTTAACTCTAACCTTAGTGTGCGCAATTGCAACGCTTCCACAAGTAGGTAATTTAGATAAAGGAATAGGTACATTAGTGTCGCCAATACTCGATCGAAGGTATTACCACAGAATAAGCAACTTTCCATACAGTAGGCCGACGGAGACGTCTAGACAGGTCAATCGTGCGGGGCTTGCGGGGTGAGACGGGGGAGTGGTTGTCCCGAGTTACATACAACGCCGTCCATAGTAACTCGGGACAAGTCTTCCAGGGCTATCACGTCTTTATCGTTATAATTTATTTTTAAATTAATATTATAGTAAATACGACATGTAGTGTGAGTGCGTGCAAATCTTCATCTCGCTTATAAAAACATTTCTATAATCCAAGATGGCGGCCAACTTTTTTGTTTGCGGGCCGTCTTTGATGAAACCTGGTTTTTGATACAATTTTCACAAGAAAACAACAACACAATGTCAAAAAAAAAAACGAGATGGCGGCCAACTTTTTTTTTGTAAGCCGATTTTGACAATCGAATTGAAATTTAGTTTCTGGTACTATTTTGACACGAAAACAACAACGCAATGTTAAAAGTATAAAAAATCCAAGATGGCGGCCAACTTTTTTGTTAGCAGGCCGATTTCGATGACACTCAGTTTCTGGTACTATTTTGACAAGAAAACAGCAACGCAATGTTAAAAATATTAAAAATCCAAGATGGCGGCCAAATTTTTCGTGTGTGAGCCGATTTTGATGAAACTTGGTTTTTAGTACAATTTTGACAAGAAAACAACAACGCAATGTCAAAAATTAAAATAAACCAAGATGGCGGCCAACTTTTTTTTGTAAGCCGATTTTGATGAAACTTAGTTTCTGGTACTATTTTGACAAGAAAACAACAACGCAATGTAAAAAATATAAAAAATCCAAGATGGCGGCCAACTTTTTTATTTGCAGGCCGATTTCAATGAAACTCAGTTTCTGGTTCTATTTTGACAAGAAAACAGCAACGCAATGTTAAAAATATAAAAATTCAAGATGGCGGCCAATTTTTTTGTTTGTGAGCCGATTTTGATGAAACTTGGCTTTAGTACAATTTTGACAAGAAAACAACAACACAATGTCAAAAATAAATAAAAAAACAAGATGGCGGCCAACTTTTTTTTGTAATCCGATTTTGAAGAAAATTAGCTTCTGGTACTATTTTGACAAGAAAACAACAACGCAATTATAAAAGTATAAAAAATCAAAGATGGCGACCAACTTTTTTGTTTGCAGGCTGATTTCGATGAAACTCAGTTTCTGGTACTATTTTGACAAGAAAACAGCAACGCAATGTTAAAAATATTAAAAAATTCAAGATGGCGGCCAACTTTTTTGTTTGCAGGCCGATTTCAATGAAACTCAGTTTCTGGTTCTATTTTGACAAGAAAACAGCAACGCAATGTTAAAAATATTAAAAATCCAAGATGGCGCCCAACTTTTTTGTTTGTGAGCCGATTTTGATGAAACCTGGTTTTTGATACAATTATTTTGATTATTGAAATCGGCCCACAAACTAAAAAGTTGACCGCCATCTTGGATTTTTATTTTGACATTGCGTTGCTGTTTTCTTGTCAAAATAGTAACAAAAACCGAGTTTCATCGAAATCAGCCTACAAGCAAAAAAGTCGGCCGCCATCTTGATTTTTTAAATATTTTTGACATTGCATTTGCATTATTAAATTATTTTATTAATTTAATATCGCAATACCAATGTACCCACCCGGGGTCGTATAAGGTCCACCGTCACATTTTAAAGTGACAACCCTTGCGTACTTACGTAAATACCTATACAGGCGTCGGCATCGCCCAACTTCAAGGGCGTCGTCCAACTGTATAGAAAGATTGCTTAAACTGTGGTATTACTAACATAATCATCCTTACTTTTATATTATAAATGCGAAAATGCGAATCTCTCTGTCTGTGTGTAACACAATCACGCCTAAACTACGTAACCGATTTGAATAAAAATTGCCACAGAGATATTCTAGAGCCTGAGAAAGGACATAGGCTACTTTGTTATGTGAACAAAGGGCTGTAAGGGGTTGAAATAGGGGATGAAAGTTTGTATGGAAATTACGTCATTTTTAAAGCTAGAAGCTTCAAAATTATTTTATAGGCTTTTGATTAGATAAATAAATACGACATTCAAAGTTTGTAAAAAAAACTACCCTAAAGAGGGTGAAAACAGGGGATGAATTTTTTCGTGTGATGACGCCGGCAAAAAAGTTTACGGAACGGATTTTGATGAAAGCTTTTTTCTTATACAGCTATTGGTCCTTGCCATCATATAGCTATAATTTATTTTGAAGATCGCAATTTCTGATGTGGAACCATAGCAGTCCAGCCAAACTATGAGAGATATAAAAATACCGTTTTAAGGAAAATTGTTAAACGTGATAAGCACTTTCTATTGACGTACAAAGTTTGAAGGTCTGGTAAACCTGATGTGGAACCCTAGCAGCCAGATTAAACTATATGAGATACAAACATAGCGTCTTAAGAAAAGTTGTTCAGCGGGATAAGTATTTTCTTTTGACATACAATATATACTAATATTATAAATGTGAAAGTGTGTTTGTTTGTATGTCCGTCTTTCACGTCAAAACGGAGCAACGAATCGACCTTTTTTTTTTAGTATGTGGATAGTTTAGGAGCTAGAGAGTCCCATAGGCTAATTTTATCCCGGAAAAATATCACATTCCCTCGGAAAAACGTCGTGTAGTACACGCGGCAAAACCGCGGGCGGAAGGCTATGTGATATAAATTTTTAATGTGTTAATACGTAGGTACTGGGTGCCTACCATCAACTCTTATTGCGGTTTTGTTTAGGAACCTAAACTGATCTGCTTCGCTTATTCGTACCACGACAGCTTAATATCAATGACAGCGATTCAGTGATCATTCAATGACATTTCACAGCCGCTGAGCTGTCATCAACTCTTATTTGACGTATAACTTGGCCAAGCTAACATGTCACCTGCAGGTTATACCCGTCCCTTTCACTCTCCTGGCATGACAGAATCGAGTGAAAGAGACGGGTAGAAGAAATAAGGACACAAATCGTTCGGTCATTCACATTTAGCAATTCATTTGCGATCCAGTTTTTAGAAGGTCATGGTACGAAAGAAAGCAATTCATTTTAGGAACCTATTCGGCATCGCGCTATTTTTGAATCGCTGTCTAAAAGTTGATGGTATGCACCCTGTTTATGTAATATACACGGTATTTATTTATCACCCCGGATATTTTTAGGGATTATTTTACTCATGAAAACAAACAACTTTTATTATGGGACCAACACTGAAATCGCGAAAAAATATCAGCTGTTCCATACATTTTGATTAAATATTTTTGCACTTTTGTATGGAATAGCTGTTTTTTTTTGCGATTTTAGTGTTGGTCCCATAATAAAAATTGTTTATTTTCATGGGCAGAATAATCCTTTTAATTTTATCCGGGGTGATAAAAAAATTTCTGTGTATATTAAGTAAATAAATAAAATAATTCATACTTATTATAAAACTGTATGCGATTCTATTCAGGGGGCTACCGGCTAAAAATTATGGGTATGGACATGGGCTTCATTTGACATTTGAAGCCCATATTATGCCCTTAAAAGCACAAAATATGGGCATCAAATGTCAAATGAAGCCCATGTCCATATCCATATTTTTTTGCCGGTACAGGGGCTGTATATATTAAAAAGAAATAGAAAAAAATACCACCAAGGGCCTTCTTAAACGGAACAGATACCAAAAATATAGTTTTTGAATTTTTTGTCTGTCTGTCTGTTGTCCACGTTTCAGGCAAAAACTACTGAACGGATTTTAATGAAACTTTTTTTGTTATATAGCTATTAGTTGTCGCCAACTTATAGGTAGGCTATAATTTATTTAGAAGATCGAAATGGCCGATGTGGAACCATAGCAGTCCAGCCAAACTAAGAGATATATAAAAATACCGTCTCATGGAAAATTGTTAAATGTGATGAGCATTTTCTATTGACGTACAAAGTTTGAAGGTCTTAGTACACCTGCCTGGCTAGCATTACCATCATTATATTACGCGATATGATATAGCACGTCTTGCTGTCTTGCTTCTACCTTAGTGGGGTAGGTAAGCAAGACAGCATGACGTGCTATATCATATCGCGTGATATAATGATGGTAATGCTAGCCAGGCAGGTGTACTAAGATAAAAGCCGTTAATGCTAGGCCAGCTGATGTGGAACCCTAGCAGCCAGGTTAAACTATATGAGATAGCATCTTAAGAGAAGTTGTTCAGCGTGATAAGTTCTTTCTTTTGACATACTGTTTGTATTGTTTGTATATCCGTCTTTCACGTCAAAACGGAGCAACGGATCGGCGTGTTTTTTTAGTATGTGGATATTTTAGAAGCTAGAGAGTGACAAAGACTAATTGATATCCCGGGAAAATATAACTTTCCCTCGAGATAACGTCGTGTAGTACAGGCGGGCGAAACCGCGGGCGGAAGGCTATGTGAAATATTTTTTTAATGTGTTAATTATGTATCATAGCGCTAAACTAATATATATAAAATAAATACTCAAAAAACGAAAAACCTTATTAGCTAAAAAAATGAAAAATGCTGCCGAAAGTCACTATTCCACGCGAACGAAGTCGCGGGCACAGCTAGTATTATATAAATTTGATAATACCCAGACATAGTACCAAAACAGTAACTGTAATTCCCGTCAAAATTTGACTATAACTATAAATTGTTATTAGCAGTAAATTGAAAAAGTTTTACAATCTGTTTAAGTATATATTTTTATAGTATTCAATTAAAACACTGCACTTTTAATGAGAGTAATAAAGAGCAACTTTTAACTATAAAATTGGCGATTCCTTCTTTAATGTTTATTTCTCTGAAACCATTAAATTAGTAATACATTAATTAACTTTACTCCCCCGTTACAAGCGTTTCTCCCGTAACTATAGTACAAGCAATTTAAAATGTTAATTTTATTCGCTGTTGTGACTGACATTGCAAGTTTCTATCGAGTCAATTAGTAAGACGAAAGTGTAGCAAACGCGGTCTTTGAAGAGAACATAAGCGAAAAGTAGTTCTTCTCTTCGTATTTGAGGTATAGCCATCAGGAACTCAATACTTTATAGATCAGGGTGCCTACCATCAACTTTAAGACAGCGATTCAAAAATAGCGCGATGCAGAATAGGTTCCTAAAATGAATTGCTTTCTTTCGTACCTTGACCTTCTAAAAACTGGATCGCAAATGAATTGCTAAATGTGAATGACCGAACGATTTGTGACCTTATTTCTTCTACCCGTCTCTTTCACTCGATTCTGTCATGCCCGGAGAGTGAGAGGGACGGGTATAACCTGCAGGTGTCATGTTAGCTTGGCCGAGTTATAAGTCAAATAAGAGTTGATGACAGCTTAGCGGCTGTGAAATGTCACTGAATGATCACTGAATCGCTGTCATTGATATTAAGATGTCGTGGTACGAATAAGCGAAGCAGATCCTGAGTTTAGGTTAGAGAGTTTAGGTCCTAAACAAAACCGCAATAAGAGTTGATGGTAGGCACTCAGGAGTTTTTACGGTTAGGTGTATGGTTTTTCATACAGTGTTAAGTATCCTCCTTTTACTTACTTATTATAATTTTCGGTCTCAAAATGGCTCTATTGGCTGGATAAACCCAGAGATAATAATATTTGATACCAAGATCATATTTTTCGGTCTAGAAATAACTCCGTAGCTGGAATACAGAATTGTCCCTTATTAGAATAATAGATAGAACGATTATGTCACCACATGGTTGTTCGTAATTTTTAGTCCGCGCCAAGTACCAATGTCTCACGACAACACTTGATTAATTGCCAACGACGCCCCCCCCCATCTCTACCCCTGATTGATTACATTGTAATCTTGTTTGTGACTTGACTGATGTCGGGTATTGTATCACAGCCGTGTTTTAATTTTTTTTCTCTGTGATAATTAGCAGCGCTGGTTTTTGGTTGAATCGTGAATCCTAATTTTTCTTCTGATTGTCGGGTTTCTTAACGGATATCTGTCATCTTTAAGATGATGGAGGCGAATAAGGCTGGTAAGGAATTATGTTTTTTGGATGATAATATTGGGGATTAGATAAATAAATATCTGAATAGTAAACTTTCGTTCTTGCTGAAATACATTGGCGATTGTTGATTGCAGTTTCTAGGACTTCAAGTCATTATTTTATCGAAAGCAATCTAGCTCTACCAGCGTGAACTACAAGACGTTTTCCGTGGTAATGTGACATTATCCCGAGGAATGAAGTAGCCAATATGCTATTTTAGACCACAATCTATCCCTATGCCAAGTTTCATCCAGATCCGTTCGGCCATTTTGCCGTGTGAGTAACAAATTCAAATGTCCTTACATCCTAACATCTGAACTCTTACATTTATAACATTAGTAAGATTTAACCGCCTCTGTGGTCTAGTGGTTCATACCACGGATTTCAGACCCAGAGGTCCCGGGTTCGATTCCCAGTGGGGGTACATATAGTATTCGGTTTGGTTGGTGGTAGGACTTGTTCTTAGTCCGCCTAGCTAGCTACCACCATCTTATCTAAGTCTGACGCCATAACAATGATGTTTTCAGCATTATTGTGTTCCGGCAGTTAAAGATAAGATAGCCAGTTCCTCAGTGATTGCGAATTCCGGGAGTAGTGCGCTTCCACCTTCAGCCTTATCACCACTTATCATCAGGTGTGATGAAGGCTAAGTGCTACCCTGTTGTGGATAAAAAAAAATACAATATCGTGTATTTAACTAATTTATTCCCTTGTTAATTAACTCTAAATTAAGCCTTATATATTGTTTTCATAATGGTAGATGATTATATAAGAGTCCCTCCAGTCTTTGAACTAGCTCGAGGCTTGGGGTTTGGGTTTCAGACTATGTCTTCAGCCAACAGTAAATGCCATTTATAGGAAATCAGAAAACAAACACTTTTTATCACCCAAATAATAATAAAAACAGTACAAAATCATCGGCTTTATCATAAGTTTTTAAGCTTCCCACAATAAACAAACATAGTTGTTATGTCACAAACTAGTTGGCTCGTGTTGCTCCCGGGCAGTAGTTCGCTAAGTAGATCCATCTTATTGCTCGCGTCTGCTGACAGCTCACGATGTTGCAGACAGCAAATAGCATGTCGCTTCATACATTAACGTCATGCAAGATCGTTTACAATCTGATGGCACGAACGACTTTGCTGAGTATCTAATACAGTGGTGAAACAGCATTTGCTTGTAAAGATTATTTTATAGGAAAAATGGCTTACAGATGGGATAAGCCTATAAGCTACTTATAGGGATCGTGGTTTTTACTATCACATTTTTCCTTTACTTACTTACAAGAGTGCATTGTGAATGCAAAAAAAAATATCTCAAGATTATTTTACTGAATAGCGGATTGTCAAATAAATAAGGTTTCTAGGATTTGACAATGATCACGTAAATGTGAATAAGCAAATGTGTGGAAATAAATGAAACTTATGGCTGTTCGTCGAAGCAGAGGCATAAAAAATAAAAATATCGACTCAGCCATAAGCTATTAAGCTTCGCACATTAAACATAGTTGTAATGTCACAATCTAGTTGGTTCGTGTTGCTCCCGGGCAGTAGTTCGCCAAGTAGATCCATCTTATTGCTCGCGTCTGCTGACAGCGTACGATGTTGCAGACAGCAAATGGCATGTCGCTTCATACATTAACGTCATGCGAGATCATTTACAATCTGATGGTACGAACGACTTTGCTGAGTATCTAATACAGTGGTGAAACAGGATTTCCTTGTAAAGATAATTTTATAGGAAAAATGTGATAGTAAAACACCACGAGACCTATAAGTGGCTTTCAGATGGGATAAGCCTTTAAGCTACTTATAGGGCTCATGGTTTTTACTATCACATTTTTCCTATACTTACTTACAAGGATGCATTGTGAATGCAAAAAAAAATTAAAATCTCAAGATTATTTTACTGAATGGCGGATTGTCAAATAAATTAGGTAGGCAATGATCAAGTAAAGGTGAATCAGCATATGTGAGGAAATAAAATGAAACTTATTGCTGTTCGTGGAAGCAGATGCATAAAAAATAAAAATATTGACTTAGCCATTAGCTATTAAGCTTCGCAGATTAAACATAGTTGTAATGTCACAATCTAGTTGGTTCGTGTTGCTCCCGGGCAGTAGTTCGCTGGATAGATCCATCTTGTTGCTCGCGTCTGCTGACAGCGCACGATGTTGCGAGTGGCACTTTGTTCAATGTAGCATGGGTCCTATGACAGCTCATTCGTGCAAAGCACAAAGTTCTTTATGCTATTGGAATATAACTTAAGAAAGCAGCATTAGACATTTTTTAATGCAGCTTCAGCTTGAAAATTAGACCCTAATTTAATATTTTGCTATCCACGAATATACCTATTGTGCTGTCAGAGGACCCATACTACATTGAACAATGTTTAACATCGTATGAGATCGTTTACTATCGGATTATATAAACAACTTTGCTACTAGTATCAAATGTAGTGGTGCAATGAGATATTTTGAAAGTTATAGAAAATATTTGAGTGTTAAAATGTTTTCAAACGCTTAGTCTAGAAAATTACAGTAAATAAATACTCTAATTGTTATTTATTCTCAGAAAAATTATATTTTAACTTATTTGCACAATAAGGTACAAAAGGTAGACTTACCGCCATATGGCATTCTATACCAGTCAAAGATATTAATATATTCAAATTCAAATTCAAATTCAAAATCGTTTATTCAATTTAGGTTTGTTTAACAACACTTATGAACGTTAATGAAGCTACGCCATCGGTTCGCAAATCCTACGGCAGGAGACCTTGTAGCGAGAAGAACCGGCAAGAAACTCGCCAAGGGCTATTTTTTTCTCCCTATTTTAACTTATACAGAGTCGTCAAATTTGAAAAATGACCTTCACATAATAGTAAGGTTACTTTCCATCACAATACAGAATACCGCTTAAGTTAAGTACAATTTTGCTTATTACCTAAAACAGTAAACAATTTTCAACCAAACAAGGAAACAAATAGTTTAATGAACACACTAATCTTAATCTTATTCACATTATATTATAGGATTAATAAAAAGGAAACTGCAAGCTGCGCCGCATATTCAAATCTATAAATATTAACAAATAAAAGGAATTTTTGAATAAATAATACAATTATTAGAAAAATTGCTGTAACTGTTATAACTGTAATATTATGCTGTATACATTAGCGATTATCAAAAGCGATGCACAAAACTATGAAAAAGGGAATAAAACCACTATTAATAATATTGAGGGCTTGTAACAGCAGAATTGTTATTTAAAATGCTCAAAATCTATCTAAAAAGATCCTTTCGTCAAGCATATCTTATCAATTTAATTTGTTGATAACGTCAAGAAACCAATTTCAACGAAATCCTTTTATAAATGACTGCATTGTTTCTATCTAAAGCTTTAAATTGCGAAACACATCCGTTTGCATTTCCCTCTCCAATCGGATTGATGATCGCAATGAGAATAAAACGAGGCGAAACAGCACGGTTTCTGCGGCGGATTGATCGCGATCCCACCGTGGCTCTGGCCTTTGGACGGATCGCGACACCCGAAATAAATCAAAACGACTATTGCTCTTTTGTTTAAAGGTCTTCATTAAGGCAAGCTCATTCAATTTATTGGCTTGGTAATAGAATGCGTTTACACAAATGGAGATCCACATTTACACTTAGGATTACCAATCAGGGTTTTAAAAATTGAACTAGAGATTCCAATATTTCCAATCGTCATGGTTTCTGCTGCGGATTGATCGCAATCCGGCAGTGGCTCCGGCCTTTGGACGGATCGCGACATCCGAAATAAATCAAACCGCATCACAAAGTACGTAAACTATTGAAAACTCATATACTTGAAAATGACTAATACACACAAGAAGTCTGAAGACCGATAGATGGATAGCCTTAAAAGGAATGAGAAAACTACAACACCCAGGAATTCCGATCGAGTTGTGGTTTACTTCTTATTTCGGGCGGACGCGGACGCCGATATAAATCAAAACGACCATCGCTTTTCCCACTTTTCCATTGTTTTCCTTTGTATCCTTAAGCGGTTGCTACATACCTAACTACTGGCACAATGGTTTCACATTATAGAAAAAGATAGGTAAGTATAAAATAATATCTGATGGTCTGATAATTTAGATTTTCTACACGAAAAACGTAAACAGGCCTAAAAATTAACTGTATATGTAATGAAATAAGACACATTTGTAAAAAGTCCATAAAATAGAATTTATCACAAATAAAATAGATAGGTAATAAATAAACTAAAAGAACGTTTTTAGTTTGAGAAATAGATATAACATTTGCTTGGATTACGTCACGATCTCATAAATACGTACGAGCTTTTACTTGTAAATATTTCCATATTGTATTTCCGTAGTGGCTGCCAAAGGGAAACATACACAGCAAAACAAAAAATCTAAATAAAATAAAATAAAGTAAAATAAAATAAAGAAAAACCCAACTCTATCGCACTGTTTAAGAGATTTGAAACTATTCACTTTCACATTCAACCCGACTATGGCACCTCATCAACGTTCAAGCGCAGGCCTCAGAACCAGCTGTCGAGCTCGCCAAGAAGAGCTTCCCGCTGGACATGACATGGTCCACATGGAAGTCCTTAAATAGCTTCTGGACCCAAACGGGCTGCTGTGGGCGTATCAAATTCAAATGGGGTTACGCCAACGATTCCCAGGTCCCTTGTAAGTGCAGAACCGCTGAGCGAACTTGCTCTCTTGCCCCCTGGCCCCACATTCGTGCAACATGGACGAACTTATGGCGGCATCTGATGCGGCGATTAGCATGGCTGCGTACTGGGCGAATCATATTTACAAATCAAATTTATTTACGAATCAACGACTCGATAAGAAGAAGTAGCTGTCGAGTGAGCTAACGTGCCGGGCGGGCGATGTAACTTTTCACGTTTTGTCACATTCGGTTTACACAGCAAGCGACGTCACTCGCCTTTCTCTCTCTCTCTTTCTCTCTTGCAATACGAAAAAATATTAAACAACACGCATAACAGCTCGTTAGCTTGCCCGCCAGCTGGCAGTGTGGTTTTATCTTTGCGATAAAAAAAAACACATATCTGCTATTTCCACATTTGTGCAAAATTCGTTAGCGTTACTACTAATAATTCCTGCTAATAGCGCGTCCACACAAACTCTTCAATTAGTATAGGTACATAATAAACAAGCAAATAGGAAATGGCCGTATGTCCGCATCAAGGTAAAAGCTTTATGCGATTGTCACCGCCAGAGTGACAGAGAGTGATTACAGTAATTCAATTCATTCATCAGTAATGGAAATTAAGGATGCGGTTACGAAACTAGCGGGGCAGCCGGACGTGCGATTGCATTATCCCAAGCACGAATAAGCGCCCAACAAACATTATTGTAGGTCGCCGCGACGCCGACGTCGCTATTACGTTACTATCACGGCAAATAGGGCACACTCTATGCGACTCAGTGTCTTAATAGTCGTGTAGCGGTCGTATAGACCATTTTAGTGTCGTTTAGAGGTTGTATAAAGGTAATGGGCGCTAAGTTGTATTAATTCTAATACTACTTCAATAAGATGTTTGTAGCACTTTCAGTCACGTAACTTTCACTTATTACGACTAAAATGTTTGTTAGGCGTCGCCGCACATGAACCAAATGCGCCAGCTACAAACACCGCCACTTGAAGCAAGAAGTGGCTACAAATGTAGCTGAAGCGCGCGGCAGACACTTTTGGCCGGCAGTATAGACACTTGCGGTCGGTGGCCGCTACTTTTTTGGACCCATTTGCTTGCAGTATTTTGTGTCGGCGTTAGTGGCCGGTGGCGCACACAGTATACAAATGGTGATGATTTGTAGCATGTGGCGACTACCGGCATCACCATGTGCGGCGAGTCTTGTAAAATGTAGGAAAACTAAAGGAAAGAAATTGGCGACGGCGTTTTGTGGTTGTGGTCGCTGGCCCGAGTGCGGCCAGTGAACTCTCGTTCTCGTAATCTTTATGGTGTTCGTATAATTTTGTATGAAAATCAGAGCAGCGTCACCTACTCACGTTTATGAAACTAAAGTTCAATAGGCAGCACTTTGAAAGCTTTGGTAGCATTGTGACGGATAGTAACGTTTACGAAAGCCATTATGAAGACGAAAGTTACAGAGCACAGGAGCCATGCAGCGATACAGTCATACCGCAAAGTTGAACACTTAACAAGGATAATGATTTAACATATTACATTTTTAATACCGTCACGTTAAAGAAACTGATTCAAAACAGTTTAATAATTGAAATAAAATCATACGACATAATTAATGTACTTCAAGATGGACATAAATTTCCGTAATAATGGAGAGTTATATTTGTTTTCATGTATTTTTTGTTTTTACCTGCTTTCCTGTGCGCTTCAGCTATTGCTTGAGCATCGCTTGTTCCGAACACACAGCCCATACATGCATGTGTGTGCAAAAGTAATAAAAAACTGACTGTTTGTAACCTGTGACTGTTTTATGTTTAAATAAATTAAACATAAAACTATAAACCAATTTTGCCACTATTTGGTGTCCAGATAGATTAATACAATGAATTTAATAAATATAACGCATATGAAATGAAATAAAATACCAAGAGAGCAGAAAAAAATAAAAGATAAATAATTTGTAATAATTTGAACCATAACAAAAGTCACAGTTAAACTTCTAAATAAGTTTATTTGTACCTAAGAGTAACATAAAATCAATTACCTACCCAGTCGTATCAGTGGCTTTAAGAAGTTTCTTTTATCTTTTGTTTAATAATAGAATTGTTTGTTTCAGCAATCAATCTTCGGCAAACAAAATGTCCCAGCCTACCTAATGAAACGCGTCACAAACTTTGTTGGCAAAAAACTTAAGGCTTTGGAGGCAGAAGTCACCATTTCTTTTGTGGAAGTAGACGTATTGTAAGTATGATTTTATCTTAACTTTTATAAAGATGGAAAATTATAAGTTACTTCTCTGGTTCAATATATACTTTATCATCCACTAAGCTTCCGCCGCCGCTTTGCCTGCGTGAACTACAAGATGTGATCTCGTGGGAATTAAATATTTTCCCGGAGTATAAACTATGCCTTTATGCTTTTCTAGACCATAATTGATGGAATTCTGTGAAAAAAATCATCCAGAAACGTTCAGTCGTTTCGCCGTGGTAGAGTAACAAACATCTGTGATGTTAGAACTTAGGTTTTTATGTTATCAGGGTGCCTACCATCAACTTTAAGACAGCGATTCAAAAATAGCGCGATGCAGAATAGGTTCCTAAAATGAATTGCTTTCTTTCGTACTATGACCTTCTAAAAACTGGATCGCAAATGAATTGCTAAATGTGAATGACCGAACGATTTGTGTCCTTATTTCTACTACCCGTCTCTTTCACTCGATTCTGTCATGCCCAGAGAGTGAGAGGGATGGGTATAACCTGCAGGTGTAATGTTAGCTTGGCCGAGTTATAAGTCAAATAAGAGTTCTTGACAGCTTAGCGGCTGTGAAATGTCATTGAACGATGACTGAATCGCTGTCATTGATAATAAGCTGTCGTGGTACGAATAAGCGAAGCAGATCAGTTTAGGTCCTAAACAAAACCGCAATAAGAGTTGATGGTACGCACCCAGGTAACGTTTATTTTATTAACAAGTTATAAAAAAATCTGACTTTTAGGCGAAAGGAATGTTATAGGCCTATATCAATAAAAACTATAAAGCGTGACCAAATGAAATCTTTATCATTTCAAGCAGGCATTTCAATTACATACGAATTATTCGTAATTGAAATACCTGTTTAAAATGATAAAGATTTCATTCTGTTTCAACTAAATAATACATCATCTTGCTAGACACAGGCACTTGCGTGAAGGTTTGAAGATCAACCCTCCAGCCGATTGGTGGTTAACGACTGCCTTCCTTAGGACGAGCAAAATCTAAATATAACTCTATTTCTTAGCCGAGGGTGCATTACAAGCGATTATCCCATGGATCACATACCTATAAGCCCATTTAAGGTTCGAATTCGTCTGCGTTTGACAGGAGGACGTGACCAAAAAGGCCGTCTCGCGTTGACGTGGGTCTGGCAGCTGAGAAAGCCCCCTAATGTGCTCAATGACTCGGTGAAGTGTTAAGGTAAAGAATATAGCTAAGATTGCTAATATTTTATTTGATAAGCCCCTTTTACAGGAAGTGGCGTGAGATAATTGAAAGTGTCCCCTTGAAATGGGATAAATCTAATATATCAAATACTCGTGTCACAGTGTTTGTAACCAAACACCTCCGAAACAGCTTCACCGATTTTTATGTTTTTTTTTATAATCGGTAGGTCTGAGAATAGGTCGTTAACTATTTTTTATCGCTTAATTCCATGGGAGTGAAGCCCCGGGTGCAGCTAGTTTAATATAAGTATGATAGTGCGTTTGCAGCATCAGTAAGTAGCAAAACGGTCAAATTAGACATACAAACATAGTTTCAATTGTAAGGTTGGGTGATATAAATAGCTCTAAAACGGCCATCAAAAGAACAAAGTGTTTAATGCCATCTTACTCTTATAACATATGCGAAAGTTTAAGTAGATATTTGTTACTCAATCACGGCGAAACGGCTGAACGGAAAGTTATAAAGTTTGGCACAAAGATAAATTACGGTCTAAAATAGCACAAAGGCTATTTTTATCCCAGGAAATGTCTAATTTTCACGGAGAAATATCATGTAGTTTACATGGACTAAGCCGCGGGAGGAACACTAAAGTGTGTTAGAGAGTTAATTTTGACTAAATTCGACAAAATAATTAGGTACATTTTGCTAGTAATAACCTACCTAGTTAGTAAGTTACTTTAGCTATGAACATCAATGTGCCTTTAAACAGCCTTCTCTAAAAAGCTGCCATCGAAAAGTAAATTTCTTCTAAAGAACCAAATTAGTAAAGATTCAAAGGTCCTATCGAATGTCCTCAAAAAAGTACACTAATTGTTCGGAACGCACTCGTTGAATTCACATTTACTCTAAACGGACCGAGGGTTAATTATCGGAGCGCCTTTTTCCTTATCTCAGCTCGATACTTTTAGAGGCGGAATGTCTAACACAAAGCAAATTGCTAATACCCGATAGCTCTGCGAAAGGGCACCGAATGGCCCATTTCCTGAAGGAGCTTTATCTTTTTTTCTTCTTTTCTTGCGGACGTATAGGTTGTATACTTATAGAACAAATGACGCGTCATGAAATTTCGGACTTACAATGGACTGCTTTCCTGCTAAATGACAATGTAAGCAATTTTCGGAAGATGAAAAGAAATTAATTTCGCCTCCGACTGTTACATTCAAAGCCATTTATAATTACATACCTATAGATATATAATTGTTGTTTTACTTGCGCAGTGAAGTATTTCATATGAGTGTTTTAACTCTTATAGCAGTTTTTAAATGACTGGGCTGAGATACAGCAAAACTTCTTTATTTCTTTATTCTTAATTTAAATAAAATTTCTTTACTGTCTCAAATAATCAATAGGTACTTAGGTTTGCATTGATATAAATTGATAACTGTGAAATTATGATACTTTTTACCTAACCCAATTTTTATTTACATATTTGACTAGCCTTCCGCCCCTGTCTTTGACCAAGTGGACTACACGACGCCGACGTCATCCCGCGGGTATATGATATTTTTATTTTCTTTTATAAGAAGTAGCCTGTCACTCTTCAGGTTCCAAACTATCCCCATTCAAAAATAACGCTCCGTTGCTCCATTTTAACTTGAAAATGGACCAGCACACAAACATGCTTTCGAATTTACCAAATGAGTTCACAAGACCTAATTAAGGTCCCTCGACTTCATGATCATGTAAGTAGCTTGAACTTCGACGGAAAAACTTATACATTCTGTGGTTAAATCTTGACAGCATATACTGAAGAAACTTTTAACGAGCACCTTGTTTGAGTATAATAAGCAAGACTTCTGTGAACCATGATTTCTCTAAAATAATTAGGGTGCCTTTGAAATATAGGTGTGAAGAAATGTTGTTGCTACTTAGGGTTAAATGTTTTTGTGAAATATATTAAAGTTATGTTAGCGTTACCAAATTTGTAATTTAACTTAAAATTTTAATTTAACGCATGATGTGATTAAATCATAATTTTACTAGCCTTCCACCCGCGGCTACGCCCACGTGGACTACACGACGTTATCTCGCGGGAATGTGATGTTTTTCTGGGATAAAAAATAGCCTAAGTCAATCTCCAGCTTCAAAACTGTCCACATACCGAAATTCGTGAATCCGTTTTGACGTGAAAGACGGAAAAACAAGCAAACAAACACACTTTCTCACTTATAATATTAGTATGGATGTGCAGATAAGCAAACGTTACTTGTGATTGTTTTTTTGTATAATATCGCTGTTAGGTGCTCATTATGTTGGAGTCCCTTTAAATAAATAAACGTCACGTTACTGCTTTGGCGATTGCTTTTGGTCTTAGGCGGTTGCATACTATAAGTATTGTCAATCCAGGATTCAAGTTCATAATGGTAATTTACAAAAAAAATATCATTGGTCTCAAAATTGCTCAGACGGGACCAGACGGGACAATAGTCTTGTAAAATAGCATTGTGAACGCAATTATATAAATCGGAACTAAAATTATACTAACCGCCTCTACTTTACTTCACAATATTAAAATCAAATAACTTAGTTTCGCAATTTCTGATAAAATAATTGCATATTGCATAAAATGATAAAGCAGCATTTTATAGGTTATCTTATAAAAACCAGAAGTGCTTTCTGAGATCCTAAACGCCTTAACAAAGTATTCATTGTCCTTTTCAAGAATAGCCCCGATAATATGTTGCTGAAGCATCCTATCCCCTCTTCTGGCCGGTTTTCAATGCTTCGCGAAATCTTAATAGCCTTGTGGCTATATTTTCTGAGGAGCTTATTAAAGATATTTAAAATAACCGATATCTAAGACTAACGATGAGATAAATTGGCTTGATATTATGTCACGTTTTAATTAAACTGGGTAATTTTCTAAAACCATCTAAATTTATATTGTCCTAGCTTTCCGCCCGCAGCTTCGCCCACGTGTACTACACGACGATATCCCGCGGTAATCTGATTTGTTTAGCCGTTTTGGCGAGATTGAGTAACAAACATCCAAACATCTTCTTCTTCTAGGTGATGGGTAAAGTCACTGGCAAGAGACGTGGTGGCCGCAGAAGAAAATCGTGGCTCCGTAACATCAGGGAGTGGACAGACATCTCGAGTGTGGCCGAGTTGTTCCGTTTCGCTAAAAACAAGGATTTATTCCACGAGCAAGGCCAACCACTAGTTGGAGAGGCAACAGAAGAAGAAGATGAAAAAGGACGGTGCAAATACAGTCAGAACTAAAGGTTCCTTTCGAAGCAGGCACTCAATATAATCATAAGTATAACGCGGTAACCCCTGCTATCCCCAGAAGCAAGTAACGGGCTCTGAATGATATTAATGCTCGGATATTCCATTTCGGTTACAAATTTTTAACACGCAATAAACATACACTCAACTCAAAAATGACAAGTAAAATAATTGAAATATGTTTTCAATATGTACATTTTTTTTTTTATATTACTTTAAAAATTTTTAGTACTGGATTAAATTTCTAGTGTTTAAGACTCGATATTTTACATTAAATTAGGTACTTTGTATTATTCTTAAACATTAACGAATATTAAAATATTTTTATTCAAGATCAAAATCAAGTAAAACGTTATTCAAAAAATTGGTTGTCGGGGAAAACGAACCCGTAATAAACATTTATTTTTCTTCTCGTTGTTCTTATAAAATGATTCAATATTATACTGTAAATTATTGAACAAATCGAAAATCTAAGCTAAGATTTATAAACTTTTCCACTTCGTTCCGATTGTCCACTTCGTTCCGATTGTTGTTGGAAGATAGACCTCTGTTGGTTTTAAAAGTGAAAAGTTAAAAGTGGCATATTTAAAAATAATACTTTCTTTCCAGTGTAATAAGATTGTTTTTTCAATAATACACGGAGCGCCTGAGTAATTGTGGTAGCCGCATCAATCTAAGGTAACCGCTCTTCGCCCCCTCGGGTAAAAAGGACAGTTGCATTTTTTTTTGTATGAACATTAGTGAAACAGTTTGTTACCGGACTGTTCTAGAACAGAGTGAACATAGCTATTTAGTGACTCGGGTGTTCTAGTCTTATTGTTGTTACGGCGTTAATTGGAATATTAACTACCTATTTTATAATAATCATGAATACTTTACGGTCACCGCCACTTAACATAACCGGCGGCGGCGGGTCTCATCCGAACTTATCCCAACTTATAGACATTGATCTACCTAATCAAATAACTTTGAGAAAACGGAAGACTCCGGACTGTGACAGTGTTTGTTCTACGGATTTTCGTCGTGAGCTATCCGAAACGTTATCAGAATATCGCTTGGAGTTGAGGGATACCTTGCAAGAATTTCAGAAGACTATCACTGCATCTTTTGAAACCCTGGTAAAGCAGCAAAGTGAAAGTATCAAACAAATTCATGGAGACGTATGTAACCTCAAATCTGAAGTCTCTGATTTAAAAGAGTGTCACCAGAGCCTGCGAAATGAACACTGTAATATTATCTCCAACATAACAGATATTGATAAAAACCAGGCTTCTATGATCGAAAAAATAATTATTTAGAAAAGGAATTAATTAACGCGAAAAGTTTGGCGTCATCATTGCTCGAACAGCAACGTTTTGCGGACCAGCAAGCGCGTTTTAATAATTTGGAAATCTCCGGAGTGCCTCAGCTCAAAGGTGAAAACCTATACAACATTGTTCATAAAATGGCGACCAAGATTAACTTTATGCCCTTTTGCCAACTGACATCGACTTTATTCATAGAGTGCGACGTTTTGTGGGCACCTCAACACCGGAAGTGAACCTAGTGCCGAATATAATTATAAAATTCACACAACGCAAAAAGAAAAATAAATTCCTTGCAGCCGTACGCGCTCGTCGTAGCCTAACAACGGCCGATATTGATATTGACGGTGCCGCGAAATCAATTTTTGTCAACGACCATTTGACGCCTCATAATAAGTTGATATTTAAGCAGGCTCGAAAACTGCGCAGGGATTTAAACTACCAGTATATATGGCTTAATGATTGCAAAATATTTCTCCGCAAGAGTGACTCATCGAAACCAATCCTAATTGCAAATGAAAATGACCTGGGCAAAATTAAGTGACTATTTTTTGTGATGCACTGTTTTTTATGTTGTGTTGTTTATATTCTAAATTCAATCTTTATGTGTGCGTTTTCCTTAGAATTATTTATCCTAAATTGCAAAAAATGTTACATGGTCAGTGGACAGCGTTACCAGTATGTGAAGGAAAATATGACAGCTTTGTTATTTTTTTGTGTTACTTTAATATATATTTGGGTGTATAAATATAAGGTATTATTATATAATCTGTGGTATAAGGTAAAGACAGGAATAATAAATATATTATGGTGGTACAATTTGCTTTATTTACTCATCATTTACAAACCTACATATTTTTACATAAAATGACTTCTGAAAATGTATTATCAATTTACTATCAGAATGTGAGGGGCCTGCGTACTAAGTCTCACGATTTTTTTAACAATGTTCTAAATAACAACTATGATATAATCTGCATCACCGAAACATGGCTTAATGATTCTTTTTATGATTCGGAATATTTTGATAACCGCTATGAGGTATATAGATGCGATCGTGATGAAGCTGCGAGTGGGTGCAGTCGTGGAGGGGGGGTAGCTGTTGCCGTGCACAAGGACTTATGCCCCGCGGCCCGCTCGGCCTGGTGCGCGCCGCCGCCAGCCGACGAGCTGTGGGTGAGCATCCCGTTGCGCGGCCGGAGCTGCCACTCAGCGACGACGCGCGGCCCCGACGACGCAGAGTCGATGTATTTACATATCGCATGTACTTACATACCACATGGTACTAGGCAGGAAACTACTATTCAATCTTTCGTTGATCGTACGGTAGATATTATTAATTCGCAACCCAATGATATTTTTCTTATTCTCGGAGATTTCAACGTTACAAAAGCTACTTGGTCGATTGATGACGAAGGTTACGGTATGAAAGTCTGCTTAAATAATGACAATTTGGTCTCCTTGACATCAGATTTTTTGAATCTTTCATTGCTCCTACAATATAACCATTTACATAACGTTAACAACCGCATACTTGATCTTATTCTGTGCTCTGAACCATGCCGTGTCGCTGCACCACATATGCCATTTGTAAGTGAAGATCCCCATCATAAGGCTTTAGATGTGAGCTTGTCAACTTACCTCCCACCCTCTTTACAATTCAACAGCACATTGAAAAGCAATTATTTTAGAGCAGATTATGACTCAATCAAACGTAGCTTAGAATCTATTAACTGGGATATAGCCTTTTCGAATAGTAACGATATTGATTCTATGTTGATAACTTTTTATAATTTTCTTAATGATATCATACAAAAGTATGTACCTAAACGTAAATTAATTAATACACAGAAATTCCCCCCTTGGTATACACATCCCCTAATAAAGTTAAGCAATGAAAAAAGAAAATATCACAAAAAATGGAAAGTATACGGCAGTCAGAACGATTACAATACATTTTCACGACTTAGATCTCGTTTGCGTAAATTAGAATCAAGCCCTTATAGAAGGTACATCGTTTTCACCGAAGAAAAAATCAAGGAGAATCCTAAATTTTTCTGGACTTACGTTAAATCCCAAAAATCAACCGGTAATATACCGCAAAAAATGACTTTCGAGAATACTACCATTTCGAACGGTCAGGATATCTGTCAAGCCTTTAATAATTACTTTCATTCAGTATTTATACAATCCCCGAATTGTGACTCTCAATTAGATCTTTCCTCTTTACACAATACGGCCATAGAGTTAAATGACATACAAATAAATGAGCAAGAAATATTTCAACAATTAAAACATCTTAATATCCACAAAGGAGCTGGTTCGGATGATATACATCCTTTCTTTATATCTAACTGTGCACGCCAATTAGCAAAACCTTTACACATTATTTTTCTTAAGTCTCTTAGTTCTGGCGTGTTTCCGGACCTCTGGAAAAAAGCTCTTGTCACACCCATTCCTAAAAATAGTAAAATGGATCAAATAATACATTATCGCCCCATTTCGAAGCTGTGTGTGTTTGGAAAGCAATTGGAGAAGTTGGTGGCATCACAGTTATCGTACCATATTCGTCATCACTTACCTCCGGAGCAGCATGGGTTCTTTAAGACTCGCAATGTTGATACTAATATGGTTACTTTCACAGAGTTTATTCTGCAAGCAATGGAGCAGGGTAAACAGGTAGATGCTGTTTACACCGATTTCTCCAAAGCTTTCGACAAAATTTCCCACAATTTACTTTTACAGAAGCTCTGGAGTTTTGGTATACATGGTAATCTGCTTAGGTGGATTGAATCTTACATTCGCAATCGCAGTCAGGCTGTTTGTCTGAAGGGCTACTGTTCTACATTCTTACCTATACCATCTGGAGTTCCACAGGGCTCTCATCTTGGGCTAATCCTATTTTCTATTTATATACATGATATCAGCAAGACCCTATGCTATAGTAGTCACCTTCAATATGCAGACGACACTAAAATATACAGAGTCATCGATTGCGTAGAGGACTGTCTGCGATTGCAGGATGATTTGGATTCGCTCCAGGTGTATTGTAGTGAAAATCAATTGTTCCTTAATGCAGAAAAGTGTCACGTGATAACATTCACGAGAAAACATGCTCCAATTCTGCATATGTACAAGATTGATAACGTGATGTTAAAACGTGTAGACGTGGTAAGGGACTTGGGAATAATAGTTGACAGTGGACTCTCCTTCAATTCACATATTGAACAAATAAAAAAAAGAGCTTTTCGCAGTCTTGGTTTCATAAGTAGGGTCTCAAAACCGTTCAGTAACCTTTTAACTTTAAAAATACTTTTCTTTAGTTTTGTTCGCTCTATTTTAGATTTTGGTAGTGTTGTTTGGAGCCCATATTACAAAAAAGACATTGGTCTTCTGGAAAGAGTGCAGCAAAAATTTATAAAATTGCTTTACTTCCGTGCTAATGTTTCAAACATAGAATACACTGATTCTTTCAAAAAACACAATTTATTGTAATTGGAAAATCGCCGAAAGATGTTCGATCTAGTATTTCTATTTAAGTTAATAAACTACAAGATAGATTGCCCGGCCCTTCTATCAAAAGTAAATCTTATAGCTAAAGCACGACTACCCGCACGCCCCTCACGCCCAGTGAAAATTTTTGTACCACCATACTATCGGAAAAATTATACCCGAAATAGCTACTTTTCTCGCTGTCTAAAAATGTATAATGATCATTTCCCCAATTTAGATTTGTTTTGTAATTCAATAACTGGTATTAAATCAGAAATTTTTGAAATGTTAAAGTGAACCTTCTGTTTTTATCTATTTCAAGACAACTTTATAATAGCTTAACCTATTATTATATATTTTTGCATATCGATATTTTGTTACTGCATGTTACTTTTAACTTAGTTTTAAATAACTGTATCCAACTTTTTTGTAATGTTCAATTTTGGGCACTCGTTGTCTATAACTTAATAACCTTTTTCTATGTCAATTTCTTTGTAATGACTGTATGTGCCAAAATAAAGAGGAAAAAAAATAAAAAAAAAATAAACGAATAACACTTATCTACAAATTATTATTTAGGTTATTAGGATAAATCTTTATGTGTCATAACCATGATCGAGCTTCATGGTCATAACTAAGCCATCTTCTATCTCACTCGTTGCACTAGGGGCGCAAGCAGCCGAGAAATAATAGCGGGCCATGGTCATAACCATAAAGACATTAGGATGTGTTTAAAGTATTGTCACATAAGACATTCTAAAAAGCTTCGTTATGACAGGATTATAAAAACTTGGTACCTACATTTCTTTCGTTCTTGCTTCTCTTATTTTATCTACCTACCAACTTTGGACGACCCCACAAGACGCGGGTCATGCATTTTCAATAAACTTCGCTACTAGTTTTAACTTTCTTAGTGTTACTACGAAACGACTCGCCTCGAACTAAAAACAATGAACAATACCCTTTACGCTGTAATACTTAAAATACACTTTCGTAACGCAATAAAACTTTTCGACCCAAAAGTATCGCGAGAAAGACCATGTACCTAACTACGATCACTACTTGTACTATTATTTATTCTGTGCTACGATTCATAATGGGGGTACTCTCGCCAGTGTACAAACGAGTATTCTATCTGCGTACTAAAGATCCTAAAAGCGAGTTTTGTCGAAACCTTTTTTTGTTAACGAGGTAGCACTTAGATCATCGCACCTGATGTTAAATGAAGATAAGGCTGAATGGCCACTGAGGAACTGGCTATCTTATCTCAACTGCCGGAACACAACAATGCTGGAAACATCATTGTTATGGCGTCCGACTAAGATAAGACGCTGGTAGCTATAGCTAGCCAGGCGGACTTAGAACAAGTCCTACCACCAACCAAAACCGAATACAATATGTACCCCCACTAGGAATCGAACCCGGTACCTCTGGGTCTAATATCAGTGGTGTGTACCACTAGACCACAGAGGCGGTTATCTGGCCGTCCTCAGTACTGGGGGCCGATTCTCGCGCCTTTGATATGATATCGAATGAGATATAGTCCGCGTCACATATAACTTGGCATCTGTCAGAGGGCGCTGATCGTCGTGGTTCGTCGGAAAAATAAGCCTTATTCCCATGATTTTATTCATAGTTCCAGATATAGACACACGCCAAGTTATATGGCGGGTACTGTCGAAATAAAGTGGGGAATGAATTTTCGTAGACACATTATAGAAATGTCTATGCCCAGCGCTCGACTTGCATCGAGTGGTACTTGTCATCCGTTACATTATCGCGCGTAAAATTGTATTTTTAGACATTTCTGTGACATTTTCAGTACTGCGCTTGACTGGGACGTTTTTAGCGCTAGTTACAGCACGTTTTTTTATTCAAAAACTTATGGCAAAGATTAGTATTCGAATTTGACCTATGTCGAGTTAGATATATATCAATACATTTGAGAATCGCCCCCGTCACGAAATAACGTTCGGAACCCGATAATCGCGTTTATTTCGTGCCCTGTACCGATGGCCGCGTAACGTTACGTTATATTACGTCATAATTCGCTTTCTGGATCTATAGTAGGCAGATAGAATACGCAGATAGAAAGCTCTCGCTTTCATCGCCAAATACTGGCTGCAACCGATACTATTATGGCTGCAGCTATATACAGTCTTATAGAAAAAAATGTCCAGTGTAAGGCTAGTTACCTATAGGTCTCTCTGTAGCTAAATTAGACAAACAGTGGACCGGTTATCCAAAAGAGATAAACATATAAACCTCATGTATCAAAGCCCGTTTACAATCCCTAAATAATTATACTCAAATAATTTAAATCCACAAAAACAAATAGTCAACTATCAAAGTAAAAAGTTTGACAGAACAGTTTTAATCAAATTGAAAATTGCCTCCAAGAAATTCAGAAGAACAGAAAATCAGTAATTATATTAGATGACTACTTAGATTTTATACTTTCATTAAAAGAAAGTTCTTAGATAGCTGGTAAATAATCTAAAAGTCATCTCATTTATCATTAAACTTGTTGAGAAAACACTTACTATCCATTACTAAACTTCTTCGCTCATGTTTAACTTATCAAGTTCTCGACTTCTTAAAGAAGTTTGTTGCTTAAAAATGCCATAGAAAGTTGCTCCACGTAGACTTATAAAATTCTTATTTTAATATCACCCATATGAGTCCTGCATTCTTCTACAAACATTTTAACTAAAATTTTATTTCATACTAGCTTTCCGCCCGCGGCTTTGCCCGCGTGGACAACTACTACCTACACGACGGTATCCCGCGGGAATGTGATATCTTTCCGGGATAAAAAGTAGCCTATGTTCCTCTCCAGGCTACATTGTATCTGTGTCCCAAATTTCAGCTAAATCCGTTTAGCCGTTTTGGCGTGATTGAGTAACAAACATTCAAACATCCAAACATCTAAACTTTCACATTTATAATATTAAGTAGGAAGTAGGATAGTAGGATGCCAAAAAAGCATACCATAGGTACCTAAACAAACATAAGTCTTAGAAAAAAAATCATTTTTATGACAAGCTTTTTTGCTGACTGTACTTTAATATTGTATTGTCATCTGAACCAAACCTGTATACAAAATTTCAGCTCCATCGGATACTGGGAAGTGGGTCAAATTAAGCTTGCAAGATTTGTCCCCCACTTACTAACACTAACTAACTAACTAATGCCCGAATACTCGTACGCTACTTATCTGTGGGAGCGTCTCAAACATCGCCCTGTCACTTTAAATGTCAAACGTATGAAAGAGATGCCATGATAGGTCAGATCAGATGAGATACATGTCGGTCAGCGCCCAGACATTTATTTGCTGGCAGAAAATCTCTCATTCGGGCGTAACATGGCAAGTTAATAAAAAGCTTGTAATTATATAGATTATAGTTCGATTGTTGACAGGCAGTTAAACAACATTAAGAAACTACGGCTGGACTGCACTGGTAATACGTAGTAGTTTTTTTTACCCTGTGGCACTGGTACGGCCACAGTGGCGTGAGGAGCTCGTGGCGTAGTGGTTAGCGCGCTCGGCCTGCGATCGTTGAAGCTAAGCAACTTTCGCCATGCTTCGGAAGGCACGTTAAGCCATGGCCCCGGCTGTCGTCAATACCCACCGACACGCATTGGACCCGCATATTGGGTCATGACTCATTCACCTTATCGATCCATGAGGAAGGCCTGTGCCCCAGCAGCGAGCCTTATAATGGCTGATGATGATGATGATGCAGTCGTTTCTGCAGTGCGATTTCTGTTATCTACAATGTCATGTTGTTATGAGTTTGCTTTCACAGCCTTGCAGTCGCCGGTGACGGTGTAGGCTGACCTTAGACCAAAATGCTATAATAAGGCTGGAATTAAGAATTTCATATAATTTGCTAAAGGATCTCCACAACGATTGGTCCTGCGCTACTTGCATCCAGTTAAGGTGTTAGGTACTCGCCATTGATGTTGATACTGTATCGTTTCCAGTCCAGAAGCTAAAAATATCCTCCAACACAGCTGTAAACAGTTTCAGGAAAATGACGTCTCCCTGTCTCACACCTCGCTGTAGTTGAATCAGATTAGAGCTCTGGTTCTGTAATCAGACCGACATGGTGCCGTTTTGGTATAAGTACCTTAGCACATTGATGTATTTACCTGTAGTCTATATGGCACCTCTGGAGTAACTGCAGCACTGCCCAGCTCTCAATCGAATCAAAGGCTTACTCATAGAGACCGCGCCACATAACTTGGCATTTGTCAGAGGGCGTTGATCGTAGAGATCGGTCGGAATAATAAGCCCTATTCCCATTCCCTTATTTTAGGTCCAGATATTGTCACGCGCCATGTTATATGGCACGTTCTCCACGAACGCCAAGCAAAGTGGCAAGTTATACTTTTCGGTCTTCTGTATAATCTGCCGTAGCGTAAGAATGTGGTCAATAGTACTATAGCCTTTTAAACAGGTGTTTTCGTGGAACATAACCGTCCACAGAAACTCTCAATCTCCCTCAGGACTTCAGATGTTGATGAAATGATGCTATCTTCCTGAGTTTTCAACCTCGTCAATTGACTTTGCCCGATAGACAGATCTCTCGCGAACACTTTGGGGCCTTATGAGTACGACTGCGAGTCATTAAATAGTATATTTGACAGTTTAATTACTCACCATAATCTACACCAAGATAGTCAATTAAATACTAGCGCCCAAACTCAACCGTATGCGGCGAGTTCATATAAAATGTATGAAAACTACAGGAAATAGGCGTCTGTCACTCCATGTACTTGCGCGCAAATCTCGCCATCACCGCCGGCGGTGCAAATCCATAGAAATTAGGTCCGCAAAAGAGCTACAATATATGCGATAGAAAGAGATGCAACGACTGGCCGTTCGTAATTTGCGCCGTACAAGCTCAATTCCACTTTATTGCGTTACAGTTAGAGTTGCTATTTATTTAAATGGCTTATTGGAGTGCAGTATCTGTTACTAGTAACTATTTAGTAATCTGTGCTTTAGGTAGCTCAAGTCTATCGGTATACCCAATTTCATTACAATGGCGGTTTAAAAATATGCCAGACAGACAGACAGCTCTCAGCCGCAGTTAGAATTCATGTTTGTTAATCGCCCCCATTCGTTAAGAAAACAAGTCGTATACTTTACGCGAACCATTATGCCGCGGATTTCCCCCAAACACTATTGTTACCGAGTGTTATTGTCACGCCGTGTTTTTCCGTCTCCGCATTCAAACAGGCATCACTCGGAGGGAATTCTAAACAGCGTTGTTCCCACTTCTGCGTCTAGATTAAAGGACTTTGAGAGTACACTTGTGGTATTACGTTATGGTTCAGAGACTGGCTGTATTTTCATGTGTTTAGGGGAAAAATTTTGCTTTGTTGCTAATGGTGGCCATACACCATGCTGCCTATCATCCAATCGGCATGCATGACGCTGTAGGCTTGATCCAATCAGAGAACCTAGACAAGTGGCTTTCTATTTCAATTGCTAATGTATATATATATGCCCATATATTTTCTTTTTATTCTACTGGCGATATCGATAATAGAAAGCTTTAACTATAATAATTATGAAAGACGGGATTTTTACCATGTTTATTTAGTTTTTCGAGTTCCCGATATTTCGGCGCAGTTGCACACGCCATGATCATGGAGTAACTGAAATATCGGGAACTCGAAAAACGAAATAAACATGGTAAAAATCCCGTCTTTCATAATAGTTATAGTTATAATGACCATGTAAGTTTAAAATCTTAATAGAAAGCTTGTCTAGGCCCTCTGGAGTGTCATGCCGATTGGACGATGGACTTGATCGTTTATGGCCACCTAAGGCGAAAATATTTTTCAGCAAGCAAAAGTGGCCTTTTTATTAGCTTACTACAATTACACAACTTCCATCTACTTGGTGAACCCGTTGCGGCGATAGTTGCAGTATTGTCACAGAGGAAAAAAAAACTACGTATAACAGAGACTTTACTTCATATTACGGTGCGCATTGATTACACTACTACAAGCATGCTGCGCATGTGTGCGTTTCCACTGGCTGCTTGTCACTGGCGTGTCACGTACAGTGCCACAACCTTTTCTGTTCCGGTGGCAGCGGCGCTACGTACGGTTTTCTTTTTTTTGTAACAATTTAACCGGCCCTGACTTCTAAGAACTTCAGCCGCTAGCAGCGCTATGGTTGGACATCAACTTGACAGCAAAATGACATTAAAAAAAACACGCTAGTTTCACATTTTGGCCACCTGCACAGCAAAGTTTGCGGCACTGGAAAAAACCGGTTTATGACAGCTCAGCCAGTGGAATGACATGACATACGCTGTATGACAGTCGTCTCTCTGATAGCACTCATGTGGTATTGTACCTCTAGCATGAAAAACTATCGCTAAGGTTTTCGAATTACTACAATGAGAGATTTTCTGCCAGCAAATAAAAAAAAAAGTTTATTTATTAGCTCGATAGATGGCGCTGACCTGACATGAATCCACTCACCTCTATTGTTTATTACCACACAAAGATGGGCCTATTTCTCGAAAGATACAAGTTTACAAGTTCACAAGCTTCGAAATGTAACATGGACTTGTAAATTCTGTTTCACGAAGTAAATAACAAGTGTTTTTTACGGTAGGTAACAAAAAAGAGTGTCATTGGAATACCTAATGACATATAAATGCATTGGCTG
Organism: Crambus lathoniellus; assembly: GCA_949710035.1. Taxonomy (NCBI): domain Eukaryota; kingdom Metazoa; phylum Arthropoda; class Insecta; order Lepidoptera; family Crambidae; genus Crambus; species Crambus lathoniellus. Next base: position 12,680,749 of record OX453302.1, on the reverse strand, counting down.
ATAAATATTTTTCATCTCTCATATTCGAAAAGTGATGTATATTTAAGGCCTAATCAGACGAAGGACTTTTGTCCCCGTGGGACAAAAAGTCCCTGTACGTCCAAAATATTTCCTCCGGGTACTTGTCGCGGACTCAAGGCATATAGTGTGCGGTCATTTGTTGCCCGAAGACGTACTTCACTATCGGGCGCTCAATGCAGACTAAAGTTCGTTGTGTGCGTTGTTACGCCTATTTACGTTTGTTCTATTTTTTCGGGGACTACCGCGAACTTTTGTCCAGTCCAGTCTCTCGGTGTCCGCCGTACTTTCGGGGACTTTTTGTCCACGGTACTCTTAGTTCCGTGCGTTATTCGATACAATTTATAAGAGATCTATATCGATGGACAAAAAAGTACTCGGCGGACAGTCCCTCGTCTGATCAGGCCTTTAAACTGAGCAGCGGGTTCAAAACTCTGCGTTGCACCCTAGGGTGTAAAAGTATTCTTAAAAATAGTACTGAATTTGGTTACAGTCAACCATAGAGTTATCTCATCGGCAATGAAAAAGTTTTCTACTGATGTTGTATGGGGTGGGAGGCCCGGAACTGTTTCAAAAATGAATTTTATAAAAATGAGAATATCTCAAAAACAGTTCGTCAAAGTTAAAATCTAACAAAATGTTCAACCCCCTATACCCCGGAGATACATAGGAGGCATCCGATGGACATATAATTTTTTTATTTTTTGTTTCATTGAACTTCAATTTTTTTAAATATAATAGAAAAAATGGAGAAGGCGATGCCCCCCGCCACCATTCTTTTATTTTTCCAGGTAGTTTTAGTTGTTTTTGTTGCTTTTCTTATATAGGGGGATGAAAAGCAAAGTGTATTTACTTTCCATAAATTCGAAATGAAAGTAGAGTGTATTACTCGGCCGCAAAATTATTTTCACCTCGGGCGACGTATATTGAATCCCTCGCTGCGTTCAGGATTCTACTTTAGAATCCCTCACTACGCTCGGGATTCTACTATAGAATCCTTCACTGCGCTCTGGATTAAAAATAGCGCCCTCGCCGTAAATATGCTATTTTGCTCCCTTGTAATACAATCTACTATTATCTTAATGTCAATGTCACTGACATTACACTCGTAATTATAGTGAATGATTTCTTCTAAAATGGCTGCCAACTTGTGATTCTGATGTTCTACTAGAGTAAAAATACAAGTACTTCACTAGATTTCTTACATAATTGTAGACTTGTAAAAATGGTTAAACAGGGCCCTTGCCAGCAAATTTAAAAAAAGCAAACCCATGTCTGATGAACGCCATCTGTTGAGTTTTTTAGAACTAACTTTTTTCTTGTTTTAATCATCTGTCAGAAAATCCCTCATTACACAACTTCCATCTTCTTGTTGAACCCGTTGCGGCGATAGTTGCAGTATTGTACCCCTAGCATGAAAAACTATCGCTAAGGTTTTCGAATAGAAATATACCGTCCGCCCCTCCAAAGCTGTCAAAGTGCTGCTGTCAAATATATATTATTTATTGATTTATATTTTTTTATTATAAATTACTTTCTTGTGTATTATTATTAACAATATTTGATCGAATATATTAAGTTCTAAGTAGATCTTAATAAAAACTTTCAACGAAAATTGGTTTGAATGATAAGTAAGTACTTTTTGAGATATATTACACTATTCAAAAACTGCAAATATAACTTTGTCATTCATACAAATACAATGAAAAACAATGTTATACTTTGCTGACAAAAATGATAGTGGAATTTTGACTATGTATAGGCAGTCGATACTTTATGTGGGTACGGAACCCTCCATGGGCGAGTCCAACTCGCACTTGGCTAATTTTTCTAAATACTTCATTTTCAATTTTTCAATAATAAAAATTGGATTGTGAATGCAAAAATGTAAAAATTTAAATAACATGACAAAAATAGTTGTAAATTTTTTGTGTCTGATTTGGTCAATATCTTCGTTTGTTCTAAATTAATGTATGATTTTTATTTTTATTTTTTTGGGCAGAGCTATTTAGAAATAAAAAAATTAATGCCTTGTCGGCTATTTTGACAAAAACTTTACATATTTCGTTGATACAAACATCTATCTCAATATTTCATTTGCAACTTGCAACACAAGGTATTCATATACTTACTCAATTTTCAGATAGAGATAGCGATTTTGGTTGTTTGCCTGCACAGCGAGAAGCTGGCGTAGTGAAAGATTAATCCTTATACATCTTCATGTGTTTCATGCTTCAAGCCAATGCAACTTGAAAATATCTATACGTTTGCATGCATGTATTCGTCTTTCATTACTTTCAACGGTAGACTGAGCTGCAGATTTCGTATTCACGTGTAGAAACGACGGGTATTTTTCTTTTTTTAAGTGTGGTCTCAATGGACTCGAACTTTGAGTCGTTCTGTTTGAACACAAAGCTAGCTGGACCTAAATAACTCGGTTCAATATTCAATTTAGTTTTTTTAAGTCACTTCACTTTGTTTAAAAATCGCTTCCTTCTACATGTCTCATCACTTGTCAGAACGCACCGCTTAAACAAGGAACGTTTTAAAGATAGATTTCGGTCAAAAGTATAGTTTGTATAGTGTTCATTATTGTTATTTACTTTTTGATTGTCATAATATCACTTCTAGTTTTAACTATATCCATACTAATAATTATAAACGTGAAAGTGTGTTTGTTTGATTGTCCGTTTTTCACGTCAAAACACAGCAACAGATCGACGTGATTTTTGGTATGGGGAGCTGAAGAGTGACAATGGCTTCTTTTTACCCCAAAAGAATACCTATCACATTCAAGTGGGATGAGGGGTCGTGTAGTACACGTGGATGAAGCCGCGGGCGGAACGTTAGTCTTATTTAAATCTGTGTTTGTAATAAACAACTATTACTGATTTAAATCATTATATACTTATTGTGCATTCTTTGAAAAACCACTACTTACCTATACCTTTCGCAAACAAAAGCTTCGTCTAATGGGCAATATCTTATTTTTTTATTCTTTAAATAAAAAAAATACTTTCATAAAGATATACTTCATTAAAAGAAAACAATAAAAACTTAAGCTAGTGTTTAAAAGGCAGTCTTATCGCTCAGAGCTTAAATACAGTATACTTATATATAGGAAAGATTTGGTTTTTCTTTGTACGTTTGTCATGGATAAACTCAAAAACTAATGAAAAGTTTAAAAAAAACATTCACCATTTAAAACCCACATTCTTCCTGAATGACATAGGCTATAATTTTGTCCCGATATTCCTAAGGGAACGGTTAACACGCCGGTAAAACCGCGAGGAGAAACTAGTAAGTATCATACAACGTATTAATTAATAAGCACCACCACCACAATCACCGCCTAGAGGTTTTGCGCTTATTATGATATCGTATCCTTTGTGGCGTATGTGGCTCTACCACATGTGAATTGCAGAGCTTAAAAACTGAAGTGATAATTTCAGCTTCATTAAGACTTTGTACAAGTACTTTGAGGCTACCATTTTCAAGTTTATTACATACGAGTATTGGACCCAAACACCGAGCTAATAAATCAGTCGACCAGCGTGGAGAGGTTTGATTAAAGTGCGTAATCTTCGCTGTATCGGTCTGACCATTGCATATCAGGCCCCTGTCTCGAGACGGCTGTCAAAGGCTCCGGCTATGCTCCATAAATTCAAGCCAAGATACTTGACAACGCCAGGCACTCAGACAAATTGTTTTTGAGATGGATTCCGGCCGATTAATGTACATATTGTGATTATACAACCTCGGAAATTAGCAATGTTAATAATGTGGTTGAGTGGCTGGGTTTCAAAGTGTAAAAAACGAACGTTTCAATATCGATGGAGGAGTTAAAAAATTATTAGGGTGTAAATTACGATGAAAACTTTTAAATTTTATGAAAGTGAATTACCTACATTCAAGTTTTAGTTCCTTCCAAAGCCAGAGCTATCCAACGATCAACAATACCAATAGATGACGCCCTCACACACACGAACTAAAACACTAATCACTTACATATGGCACCGAATGGCTTTTTTAAACGGAGAATAAATTTACGATCTTACGTCAAAAATGACAGGCAATAAGAGCTTACCTTAGAAGTGTCCTCTTATTCACTCGGCCATTTTTGACACTCCAACCGATTATCTGTTGGTGGTTGTTGATAGAAGCCTTTGCTCTCTGTATGCCTATAAAGCAGTGTGCCAAAGTCGTATTGTGCCTAGGTGCTATCAGGTGAAATTAAAAAGTTACTGGGTGCCTACCATCAACTTTAAAACAGCGATTCAAAAATAGCGCGATGCAGAATAGGTTCCTAAAATGAATTGCTTTCTTTCGTACTATGACCTTCTTAAAACTGGATCGCAAATGAATTGCTAAATATGTATGACCGAACGATTTGTGCCTTTTTTCTTCTACCCGTCTCTTTCACTCGATTCTGTCATGCCCGGAGAGTGAAAGGGATGGGTATAACCTGCAGATGTCATGTTAGCTTGGCCGAGTTATAAGTCAAATAAGAGTTGATGACAGCTCAGCGGCTGTGAAATGTCATTGAATCATCACTGAATCGCTGTCATTGATATTAAGCTGTCGTGGTACGAATAAGCGAAGCAGTTCAGTTTAGGTCCTAAACAAAACCGCAATAAGAGTTGATGGTAGGCACCCTGATCTAGCTATTTCTGTAAAAATACGTTTTTGGAATTTTTGTTGGTTACGATGTTCTTCCTGAAAAGGCTCGATATGTTTTCGTGACTTGGTGTCATCGTCGTTGTCGCCGTTATTTTCAATTGCCATAAATCAAGTGGTCAAGCCATCTAGTTTGAAATTGAAACAATGTAGGTATGTGGTGTCCAGTATTTATAATTTGTGTAAAAACTTGTAAAAACTATTCGTATTAGGTTTTGAAACCGAAAATATATTTCGAAAACAAAGTTCCTTTTAGTATCACACCGTATCATGTCCTCAGGGAGAGCCGCATGAGAATTACAGAGCTTAAATAAAGTTATGAATTCGTTTGTCACAGACAAGCATTAACGGAACAACAGATTATGTTAGTTCATGAAACAAATCCTCTTGTGGCACTGGCATTACACAATTTAAAACGTTTTCATTTTGTATTCCAAAACAAAAGAGTTTTAATCTCAGTAACGGAACCGACAATTTAAAATTATATTTATGAATTCAAAGCGCAGACGTCGCAAACATTTTTGTCATATTGGTCGAATAAAAGTGTCTGGCATTCAAATCACGCGTACGATAAGGGCCACCGCTTCCCCTGGCTTACACCGACTTTAAAGTATATTGTAGTCACTCGCGGCAGTTATCCTGGTGCAGAGGTGCCCAACTTTGGTATTCAAGTCTCGTTCTTAAACTTCGCGCGGCACGTTTCAAGCTCTAGACGTTATTTGCATCTCACCTTTACGTTTCCTTGCCATTACATGTCATATTGTTATATTATCTAGTTTAACTCTTCCCGCAAAGGTTGATATGGAAGGTATTCTCTGGTGCCTTTTCGAGTGCTGATCTGATTATTCTCTGACTATGACCGATAGAATTTCATATCAGGATCGCGTTATAAATTCTTGAGACGCCCCACGTCTGGATTTCCGCTGTAATTTTGTTGAGTTATAGGGTATTGCAACGAAGAGCTTAGGTACACTTTGTGAGCGAATAACATCGGCATTCTGTTCAGTTTAATATTGTTCGCAGTGACTGTATAAAGTCATTTAATTTCCACATCCGCGACGTCGAAAAATACAAAAAATTCTATTCTTTTTCAAATAATTACTGCACATAGCTTACAATTTCTTAATATTTGATTAATATTTTTACAAACATTTCATTATACTATTGAATTTCGAGGCTTTACACAGCACACGTTTTTTAATGTCACAGGACAATGACCATTTTTGTATGGCAGCTGGCGTCTTTTTTTTCTTGCGGCCATCAACCAAACATTGAAAAATAATTTGTTGGCAGCACTACACTACAGACAATATTTGCAAAGGAAGTATACCTGTAAACTCAGTCCGAACCGAGTGAGACTAGCTAGAACTTAACTTTGTTTTTCATAGTGTTTGTATGAATGACAAAGTAACATTTGCGGTTTTTTAAAATGTTCTATATACGGATGGATGGTTCTAACTTGGTTCTGCCTGAGTTTTCAGCTATACTGTCGTGGCAAATATTGTTTTTTCTACTATCAAGAATTGATATTCAAACATTTTGTTGATCGCTGCGAGAAAAAAAAAAATACGCCAATTTTAGGCAAAAATCGAATTATTCCTACAAAAAGTTGCCTACACCTGCCTTCACATTTTCATCGCACCTAAGCATTTTCAGGGGCGTCCGATAAAAATAACACTAAGATGTGTGAGTCCATAAAGCGCGTTGCAATCGCGGTTCGGCCATTGGCAAACTAATAAATTTCACTCGCCCTCTGAATTTATTTGATAAACGACCGTGATAAAGAAGTGCTGGAATCGGGGCTCAACACTTTGTAGCGGTCAGTGCGGTTGGGCAAAAATATACCCCTTATCCAACGGTTAAGATGGCGGTGCGGTGATAACGGACTTTCGCGTTGGGAAGTTCAGATTTTAGGAGTAGCGTTTTGTTTTTGTTTTCAGTATGAGGATCATTATTCTGATTATTCGTTTTGTGATGAGAAGTCAAAGCCCAACCCTTATACCAACATACGAGTGTTAATGCTTACACCAACTGATCTAGCCGAAATTCTTTGGCGATATTATGAACAACTTTTCACTTTGGTACTTTTGGCTTTAGCTTGATCAAAGACTATGTACCATATTGAGATACGATGGTGATAAACAAGTGCTGGAATTGGGGCTTAACACTTTGTAGCCAAAATATCCCTTATCCAACGTTTAAGATGGCGGTGCGGTGATAACGGACTTTCGCGTTAGGAAACTAAATCTGGTCAGACTAGGGAGTCACGCTTCGTTTTTGTTTTTATTAGCTACATACTTTCGTGACTGACGATTCTAAGAGGAAAACATACACACACAACTCACATACATACTATAAGAAGAGCAAAAAAACAGGTAAAAAAAATGTTGAGAACTAAAACAAATTAAAAAGAAATAAAGGATTGTGTAGTGTGGGTTTAATAATACCCCGTCTCATCGTAAATACATCTGTCTCATGTTCTGTGTGATTCGTCCAATGATAAATAGATGCAACTTTATGCTTAAAGGGGACTATTAAATGAGTTGTTTATGTTTTTAGTAAGAGCCAATTTCATGACTTATTATGATGCGTTCGATGATAAGCAGTCACCAACATTGCTAAGCTACCATCAAATTAATCGTTCATCATCATCTGCCATTTAATCCCCACTTCTGGGGTACAAGATTTCCTTATGGATGGATAAGAAGAATGGGCCATGCCCCACCACGCGGCCCAATGCGGATTGGTGGGTATTAATGACTGCAAAATGCAGCCGGGACCAACAGCTTAACGTGCCTTCCGAAGCACGAAAGAGCTCGAGATAATAAATTTAAAACCCATCCCGTGACCGACCGTTGCGAAAGTTGATTAACTTCAACGATCGCACTGCGCCACGGGATCCTCAATTTATTATTCCATCTTATCCAATTTTTTATTTTAATTAATGGGTCAACTGTTTTCTTTTACTATTTGACTAGGTATGAAAAACGGTTCGAATACAAAAAAAATAAGTTTTTACTTCAGTTATTTATAGGTTAAATAATACCTACAATTTTCCTAAAAAAACAGGCCACAAGAATGATAAAGCTAAGCTGAGCAAAGCCAAGCGACGTGCAAGTCTCTTTTTTGTTCCAGATTCAAGACTCATGTATTTTATAACACTAGGTATGTGCAGTCATGAGCTTTATGAAAGCCATTCAAAGCTATTATATACATTACCAAATTGGCATTCGCTCCGAACCGACGACGTAATAAACATTAATGCCATTATTACTTGGCTCAATCAAACTAGCTGTTTGACACTCGACAGTCACCCCACAGTAATCATGGTAAAAGGGCATTAACATTCTCCATAGGTATAGTACCTACGAATTCTAAATATTTTAGGTCAAGTGCTCGTTCGTAGAGACACATATTCCCACTGATATATCGCCAGCTTAGGTTGAGATATATCTGGTCGAGATACGGCTGCAGCACTGTGCAACACTAGCTTCAGCCTCTTTAAGAATGCATAGGAAAATTAAACCGTTGCTTTGTTCAATTTAAAAATTTGGTTAATATGGATTTTTTGTTGTTTTTTTCGGTAAGAATGACATTTATATCTCTCTCTGGGGTCGGTCCCTCATGTCTGAGGATCGTGGTCAGCATCAGGGTTGCATCTGGAGCGGATGATTTGCCTCCACCGGTCACGGTCCAGCGCGTCTCTTACGACCGTGTGTAGTTTTGAAGATGACGAGTCTTTTGCTTGGTCGGTCCATCTTGTAGGTGAGCGACCGCGCGATCTTTTGCCTTCGGTGCTCCCGACCACAATTAGTTTTTCTAGGCTGTCGTCACCTCTGCGTACCGTGTGACCGAAATACGAAAGAATGCGTTGCTGGCATATGGTTGATAGGCGAGTTTTAATTTGGAGCTGGGTTAGGATTGATGCATTAGTGCGCTTCGCTGTCCAAGGTATTCTTAGCATTCGCCTCCAGCACCACATCTCGAATGCATCAATCCTTTGCCTTTCTCGGGCCAGAATTGTCCACGTTTCAACCCCATACAGAAAGATTGGGAATACCAAGGCTCTTATCAATCGCATCTTTGTTTTTATACCAATTCCTCTTTATATTGAACATTTAAACATACCCATGATATAAACGCAAGCCAGGTTCAAGAAAAGTATCATAGAGAAATAATTATATCTTTTTATATCACATTGACTAAACCACGAACAAATAAAGTCTCTTGCTACTACGTCATATCTAATAGGTAATTATACATAGTTTTTTTAAACATTGTCATTCTAAAAAAATATAAATAGCTTAAACAAGTTATATAATCATTCAGTTAAGTTAGTCCAGTATAATTGTTTAACTTAAAAAGTAAATTTTTAGTAACATCAAAACCATTTTAACATTTTGCCTCGACGCCCTTGATTATAAATAATACACAAGAGAGCTACTCTGTTAATCTATCGTAAGCGTATCTAAAGACTATTATTCGACTATAATAAATTTAACGTCAGCAGTTACTTTAACAACTATTTCGATCGTAAAGACGTATACGATGTCACCACTATTACCCTATTTGTGTGTTATTTTCCGATCGCAAATTTCGTAAATACATAAAATACATAATGACAAAATTCATTATTATGATCGGGTTTACATTTTCCAGAATGTTACAAAAGTAACTACAAATAAATAATAATATTCATTTTTAACTAATAGGTTTACTTTTGTCAATGTCGTAACGGTCTTATTTTTCACGCTTTATTTATATCTAGTTCAACTACAATTTAAAATCAAAAGATTTATATTATTTACACCATATAGATGCTTTTATCACTGTGTGCATTAGTCCTGTCTAAGAAGTAAAACTAATCAATATAGGTAAGATCAGCAAGTAAAAGTTAAAACTTTTAACGTGGTAATAAATAATAAAATAAATGGTTAAGAGAAAAGCGTACAAGTGTCAAAGAAATACCTACAAATAGACTAGTGACAGACTGACAGACAACGCACAGCCAAAACTACTGAGCGCAAGAAGCTGAAAATTGACATGTATGTTCTTTGGGGTTTGTAGGGCATCACTAAAAGAGATGATTTTTGGAAACTCTTCCCCCAAGGGGGTAAAAACTGGGATAAGAGTTTACATGAAACTTTTTATTTCTTCAATGGGTTCAGTTACAACTGTGTATAGGTTCCTTATGTGACGTAACTGAGCACTAAAAGGGGTTTTCGGAAATTCTCTCTCTAAGAAGGAAAAAAAGAGGGTCCAAGTTTGAATGAAAATTTTTATTTTTTCAATGGATTCACTTGTAACTTTGTACATAGGTTCTTCAATGACGTAAGCGACCACTTATAAAGGATATTTCGAATTTTAAACCCCCATCCCCAACAGTTTATTTATTTATTATCTCTTTTTTAACCACGGGACGATTTTTTTTTCAACTCAATAAACCTACGAATTTCTGAGTGATACAGGCTACATTTTATTCCGATATTCCTAAGGGAACGGGTACCGAGCTGCTAAATCCGTGTGTAGCCGCTATAACGAATAAACTCAAAAACTAAGTGACCGATTTCATAAATTTATTTCTCCTATATAAAGCTATATTATTCCTGAGTTACATAGAGTTACATACTACTAGTAGTTAAAAATAGTAGGAAAAAGATCGTAAGATCTTTCTGCCGACCATATCTAGAACGTTATGAAGTACCTATACACAGCGCTCATTTAAACAAAACCGTTTACACCATCGTTTGTTCGTGCAAACAACTATTTGAGAATTCGCTTTCGTCGCGTGTCTGAAAACTAAATTTTCTTCATACTTAATACAGTTAAGAGCAAAAGCAAATTAAACGCTTGGGGCGGATCAATCTTTGAATTTAAATTGATTATGCTCGTAATGGGGAAAGTAACGAAGGGGTTAGCGGCAAGATGATGCTCGTATTATTGGTAATCATGTTGTTGGTGAGCTATATAATGATTATGTATAAGGTTCTGTTTTTAGCGAAATTTTGATGATATAGGTAGTAATGATGTATTTAAACTGAGAGACAGCTTTCGATATATCGACAAACTGAATTGCGTAGATACAATATAGGTACAAACACTTATATCTCTTCCATAATTTTTACTGATTTGTAGTTGCGATTTAGTTTCTTAATTGAATGTGGGTAGGTGCTTCGTATTTTTTCATCATAATCATCATTTAAAATCGTACCTTATTTGAAAACGAGATGGCCGCCCGCGGCTTTGCCCGCGTAAACGATGTTGTACCGTGGGATGAAACATTTTCCCAGAATAAAAAGTAGTTATATGCTATTCTTGACCATAATATATCTTCGCACCAAATTTCAGCCAGATCTGTCAAGCAGTTCCACTATTATTGAAAATGTAAGTATTAAAAAAATTCGACCCGTCTCACAACGAACTCTGATGGGACACGAACCTACCTAATCGACCCCCTAGTTGTGAGACGGGTCGATTTTTCTAATACTTTATTTTCGTTACTAAAAATTGCATTTGAACATCCAAATTTTTGTTTTTATAATATTAGCAATATAGGTAAACACCTCTTTAATATTATTTTTAAATAAATGTTGGACACCATCACATACATTGATCCATAAGTTTTAAGCTTTAATAGTATCTTGAGCACTAGTGTTAGGGAAATTGGTAACAATGACGGGTATTATTACCACATACCTACATGAAAATATTGAAAATTTCGTTTTAATATGAATCTGACCGGGAATTGAACCCGGGACTTCTAGGGATGACTCACCTTGAAAAGAAGTGCGTATACCACTCGGCCACGGAGGTCGTCGAAAAATATGAAAACAGATCAACAATTTAGGTCTAGATTCATAATTGGAGTGACAAACACGGCTGAGCAAATAAGCGCCCACTTGAGCCACTTGCGCGTATATTTCTAGGCTGAACCTAGTGTGGATATTTTTTGTATAAATAAACCTACCTGTAATGTACTTATTGAAATAAAGAATTTATTTATTTATAAGTAGTTCCTGTCATTTATGACGCAAGATCGTAACATTATTAAACTTTTTTATAACCATAAAAGTTTTGATTTAATTCGTGACTCTTCATCTAGTACTTACTATTGTTTGATCTAATATTAATTCTCAAGAAAACATGTTGTATTTACGGCTGCATTTTCCATAAAAATATTTATGTAGACCTTCAACCTGTATTAAGTTAGATTGAAATTAAAATTCAATCACCGCTCGGCCAGTCTCGATCGCAGGGTATACAGTGGGACATTAATTAAACTGTCATTCTCGACCCAACAGTGTTTAGGTACACTCGACAGCACATCAAGTTAAACAGTTGAACTGCAATAACAGCTTTTATTACGTAGGGCATAAAGGCGGTCTCAAGGTCAACATGTATAGACTGATGTGCTGCCGTGTGTATACTACCGGCTTATAGACAGCGCCATTGTACTACGGAGAAATCAATTTTGCTGAAGTTTCAGTAAGGTTAAAAATTCCAAAAAATCTGTGGACATGACTCTTTATCTTATAATAAATAAAATTAGTAACGGAAAAGCGAAGTCACCTGTTACAGGCTTCTAGGTGACCTCAATCACTTGTTTTTACTGTGTAATTATTTAACGAAATAAAGATGTTTTATGTTTTTTTTATGTTTATGTTTCATCATCATCATGTCAGCCGAACGAACAATAAACGAACGAATATTTATGTTTATCTTGGTATAATTCTGTTATTAAATTCTGTTATTATGGTATAATTCAATTATCTTACAGATATTTTATTTTATGTAATTCTATTCTACCAATTGCTACCTTTTTATCCACAACGGGGTAGCACCAAGCCTTCATCAAATCTGATGTTAAGTGATGATAAGGCTGAAGGTGGAAGCGCACCCGGAATCCTCAATAACTGAGGAACTGGCTATCATGCCGGAACTCAACAATGCTGAAAAAAACCATTGTTATGGCGTCAGACTTAGATAAGACGGTGGTAGCTAGCCATGCGGACTAGGAATAAGTCCTACCAACAACCAAACCGAATACAATATGTAGGTACCCCCACTATGAATCGAACCCGGGACCTCTCGGTCTGAAATTGGCGGTGTGAACCACTAGACCACAAAATAGAATAATTCACCTGAAAAGTAACAATTTTAATTATAAGTATAAGTAGTTTACACTAGACGATTTTTTGAGTTCTAAGTGAGTCCGACTATACTAAACAAAATTAATAGTAACAATTTAATTTGTTATTATTATTAAATATTAACTATTAATTTAATTTTCCATTTTCCATAAAAATATTTATATAGACTTTTAATCAATTTATTACATTTATAGCAAACCAATTTTGCAGAAGTTTCAATAAGGTTGAAAATTGCAAAAAATCTGTGGACATAACTGGTATATCTTGGTATAACATCTTAACATCTTACAGATATTTTAATTAATGTAATTCTATTCTACCAAATTGCTCACAACAAAATAGAATAACTCACCTGAAATGTAACAATTTGAATTATATAGCTTACACAAAACGAGCTTCAGAATTCTAAGTGAGTCCTAAACAAAATTAAGAGTTATAATTTAATTTCTAAATTTTAATTAATAATTTTAAGAAATCATTTTGTATTTCAGGCTTCTTTTTCCATAAACATTTCAGGCTTCTTTTTCCATTTATACAGTCCTTGAACCAGTATTAGGTTAGATTGAAATTAAAATGCGATCACGGCTCGGCCAGTCTCGATCGCGGCGTATACAGCGGGACATTAATTAAACTGTCATTCTTGACCCAACAGTGTATACAATACTGGCTTATAGACAGCGCCATAGCAAGGTACTACGCAGAAACCAATTTTGCTAAAGTACCAGTGAGATTGAGAATCTTATTGTTGTAAAAAATTATACCAATCCTTAAAAAAAATACTCTTAAGACGTAGGTACCTACTAATTGAGTATGGCGTCACTAACATTCAAACAGTTCATAGAAAACTAGTTTGTAAGTCCGACTACTTTTTCTTTTGTTTTAGCTTATACTCAATTTTAAAATTTAACAATTTATCACAGATAAAATGTATTTCGGTAATTTGATCAAAGAAATTATCCAACTATCAAACGTTACGTTTAATAGTTGGATAATTTCTTTGATCGTTATCGTTACGCAACCTTACGTTTACTGTTGTTAACAGTATTACAGTAGCGATTGTAATTAAAATGGCTAATATAACATCACCTACTGCTTTGAACAGGTACGTTCGTAAATGAAGGGCATTAATTAAAACGTCAATCGTGACTCGACGGCACACTTTGATACAGGCCACATCAATTTCGACGGACCTCTGACCTTATTTATACGGTTTAGGTAGGTATCCGTTTTTATGACGCTTACGAAAATGGAGTGTGTTAAGTTACAACTTAAACCCGTAGCGTTGAAAAATTAGTTGACCTCCACCTAGGAGCACATTGAGCCTATGGCTTAGCAGTTTTCCTCAAATTACTAGAACATCAGTCGTCATCCATACCTGTAAAACAACAGGTACCTACTGCTTTTTATTATCCGACTGCGACAGAAGGAGGGATATGTATTTCAAGAGTACCTATGTACTCGTTGCCTATGTGGATTTCTATGTTCCCTGCTACAGCCTAAACGTGCGGTTTGAAGGATTTTAACGTATGGGGTGTTCAGTTGATAGATTCGTATTGATAGCGCGAGTGTCACTGGATAAGTACCTACATTACACAAAATGGCGGATTTCTTATGGAATATTGCAATATCGAAAAAAAACAAAAAAATGCTTTTTTTCATTAATTAGTGTTTTTTTTAAGCCACTGTCTTTTTAGATCTTTTTGGTGCTTACAGTTTTATTTACTCTTCCTTTTTCCTCGCCTTTTAGCTAATATTTTATTATTATACTTCTACATTTTTACAGAAGCTTTGAATGAATACTTCTTGTTGCTTTAGGTATTCACCAAACAGTATAGAAGCGTGTCCCTAGAAAGCACTTTGGTATCATTTATATTTAAAGAACTTTCGCGTCAGCAAACACCTTTTCCGTCCTGCGTAGTTATGTTTTAAGTTGTAGCTTAACTTTCCCATTCTCGTCATAGACAGCGTAACTGAGACAATTTTGGGAAAATATGCTGTACACCATAAAAGTTACATTGAATCAGTTCATTCATAATAAGTAATAACACAAGATATATTTGGACACGGCACAATATTGAAACGTTTTTAGTTTATGAATATACATATTATTTGGAACAATTCATTGCGCGAGTTTAAAAGCTAAAATTTTAGTTTGTGTATCGTTCTAAACGTCTTAAATAAATACTGGACAAAAAGTCCACCATGGAAGTAGATTCGTCCACGAGTAGTGAGTCTAGCATCAAAGATAGTTAATGTTTGTTACCAGTAGTCCCAGCACGAAAAACTATCGTTATGGTAATCGTATAGTAAACTGTACCATCCGTCAAAAACTGTCAAAGTATTGCTGTCAAACATGTATTGAATTTTAGTTCTCTATACGATCGATAGCGGCACTACTCAGGTTTTCTTACAAAATAATAAGATCAAGATAACGATTACGTTAACGATAGTTAATCATGCTAGTGGCACTGTACACCTATCATGAATAACTATCGTTATGGTAATCAAATAATAAACTCCATTCCGTCGTACCGACCTTCAAAAGCTGTCAAAGTGCTGCTGTCAAACATGTATTGAATTTTAGTTCCCTATACGATCAAATTTTACGCCTGTTGACAGCTATTGAAAGAAAATATGCAATAATACGAAATCATCAAAATCAAGTCATAATTCATATTTGCGTATATTAACATTTCATATTCATATTTAAGCAGCAATGATTGAATTCAAACCAACCTTTTTTTAAAAACTATTGCAATCATAATAGGTATAGGTACCTATATCAAAAACAATCTGTTACTGATTTTGATTTCCATTACCCAAATGCTTTTACTAGGTAATTTGATCGTTGTGGACATCCTTGGGGGAGCCCTATGCCCAGCAGTGGACGACGTTCGGCTGCCATGATGATGATGATGATGATACGATCAAAATGTGCCTCTTTTGATCGTATAGGGAACTGAAAGGCTCTGGTTTTCAGACAAAATAATACGATCTCGATAACGGTTACCATAACGATAGTATTTCGAGCTAGGGCTACCAATAACTATGAAGGACAACAATTCAATCTTGTTCCAGAACGCGTATTTACTTTGTATTAGGTATTGAAGGCCGAAGTAACGGCATAATACGAGTTAACGTGAATCGGATTACCAGAACCAAGTTAGACCAAAACACATTAGGAACTAGTCTTACAACGGAGAGTATCTCGAAAGAAAGTGATCGTAGTTGAAAATGAGGTTAAGAAGTTAATCAAAATGAAGAAAGGTTAAGGAAGTCTTTGTTTACTGCGTTTATTACTTGCTATCGATCCAACTGTACATCAATCATCATCATCATTATAAGTCCCCACTGCTGGGACACAGGCCTTAAGGACAAAGGGCTATGACCCACCACGCGGGCCAATGCGAATTGGTGGGTATTGAAGACTGCAAACGCAGCCGGTACCAACGAGTTAACGTGCCTTCCGAAGCTTAAGATAATAAATTTTTGGTCACCCATCCCGTGACCGACCATTAAAAAAGTTGCTTTACTTCAACGATCGCAGGCCGTGCTCTAACCACTGAACCCCGGGCTTTAGTTTGCATATTTGCAATTTACTAAAGAAGAAAGGCCCCCTACAAGGTGGACCGACGATCTGGTCAAGGTCGCGGGAAGCCGCTGGATGCGGGCAGCGCAGGACCGATCGTTGTGGAGATCCTTGGGGGAGGCCTATGCCCAGCAGTTAGTAGGCGTCGTTCGGCTGACATGATGAAAGAAGAAAGTTAGACGCCTGTTGACAGCAATTGAAAGAAAATATGCAACAATAAGAAATCATCAAAATCAAGTCAAAATTCATATTTGCGTATATTTACATTTCATATTCATATTTAAGCAGCAATGATTGAAATCAAACCAACTTCTGTTAAAAACTATTGCAATCATGAAAGAAAATATGCAACAATAAGAAATCATCAAAATCAAGTCAAAATTCATATTTGCGTATATTTACATTTCATATTCATATTTATGCAGCAATGTTTGAATTCAAACCAACTTCTGTTAAAAACTTCTGTTTAATAGGTATGTATATAAAAAACAATCTGTTTCTGATTTTGATTTCCATTACACAAATGCTTTTATAGTCCCATACTCCTGTCTGTTCCGGTGACAGCCGTGACAGTGGAGCCACTTTCAATAAGAAATTAGCTGTCAAAATGGACTGTCGTATGAAAACTGTTTTAGTTCCAAAGATTATCACCGGAACAGAAAAGCTTGTTGCACTATACTAGGTAATTTGTTTAGGCTCAGAGCAAATTTGCGATTCTACATAACTAATTTCATAAATAATTTTAAATTATTAAACTTTATTTCTCAATTTCTAATGGAAAGTAATATAATAATACAGTTTTCAGAAAAGCCAGTATAATACAGGCTCTCGTATTATACTGGCTTTTCTGAAAACTGTCGAATCACACAAAGTAATTGACATTTGACACAGCCTCGTTCAAATTTTATCAATATCAACATTGTGTACTAGCAAAAGCAATTTGTCTTGCGAAATAAATTATGTGTTTTGATAAGCTCGCTCATGCTTTTATTATTAGATGCTTTTATTATTAGGGGCGCCTTTTATTTTCGGATTTTCCCTCTATTATTCGTTAAGTTGTATATTTTCATTTAATAAGCACTTATCATCATGTCATAATTTGCAAAGCTGTCCTGTCACACTTTTACAATAATTTTTAAATGTGAGACTTTTTTATTTTGAGTTTTAGAGTCCGCGGTACAGTAGTTAGCGCGCTCGGCCTGGGATCATTGAGGACAAGCGATTTTCGCAATGGTCGGTCACGGCACGGGATGGGTGACCCGAAAATGATTATATCGAGCTCCTCCGGTGGTACGTTCAGCCGTTGGTCCCGGCTGCGTTTGCAGTCGTTAACACCCATTAATTCGAATTGGGCCCGCGTGGTGGGTCATGGCCCATTCTCCTTATCGATCCATAAAGAAGGCGTGTGCTCCAAGAGTGGGGATATTAAATTGCTGATGATGATAATATTATGATAAAACATTTGGTTTGAAATTGATTGAGAAAATTCTACTTTTTTAAATATCACGTAGGTGATGATTGCACAAAATATAATGTTCTATACGTATATTTATTTTGGAACCAGCTTAAACCCAAATTTGACTGTATTACTTCAAGAAAGTGGAAATAGTAAAGAAAGTTATGTTTAAGAAAACATGGATATTAGTATTTACTTACTTCTTTACGTGTACTTGTCAAAAAGAGTAACGCCCGAATTCTCGAACGCAAATCATCTTTGGGAGCGTCTCAAACATCATGGCATCTCTTTCATACGTTTGACATTTAAAGTGACAGGGCGATGTTTGAGACGCTCCCAAAGATAAGTAGCGTACGAGTATTCGGGCATAAGAAATGTATTGCCTTTTCTGTTAACTGAAAACTTGATAATTATGTTTACAGCTTCTAGGAACTTTAAGCATTAGTATTCGACTTGGCAGCGCTACGTGAAAAAAGGGTTCAGCTCCTTTGACCGATACCTTAAATAAACCTAGAAGTTTTTTACTCTGGCTAATGGGACCGTCCCTTTTAAATAAAAAAAAGATTATAAGATAAGAGATAATACAGGATAGTATCTACCAAAGTAACAACCCCGAAAATACCCGGCCCGACCGACACACGTTTAATTAGATGAGCTTCTTCAAAAACAAATGAATACGAAATTCCGAAAGTCTATCGGAGTCGGCTACACCACTAAACTTGATTACCAAAGTCGTCGAAACTCCTCGAAGAGGCCGAAAAAGTTGCAAGGGAGGGCCCTCAGATGGCGCTATAAAGGTTATTGAATTCCAACGGCATAATCCGGCAAACACCAGATGGGACCGTTCTCTTTCACGCGAATCATTGCCCATTTCTCTATTTACTCTACTGTTCAGACCCCAGATAATGGCATATTTATTAAATAGAAACTCTTTATTACACACCTTCGCTTTCCACTTTACCCTTTAACAGAATAATAGATATGATACTTCTATCCGTAACAATATTGCTTTTGAACTTATTTGTATAAGCGAAGAAATAATTTATTCTCGGAAAACTGATATTGAATTTATGTTTGCTAATAGTAGAGTAGACTGCTGATAAAATATAATAATTTTAATATTAATATATTACATTATATTAATAAATTATGTTCCAAGAAATAATGCGATTGATTAGTAAGGAGACACGACTCCTGGGTTGACAGGCAGAATTTAGTACATATTTACTGTAGCATTGAGATAGTCAAAACTAGTGAATAGTGTGATACCTATTTACAGATTGAAATATACTACAGACTATTGTTTAATTGAAGATATAGCGATTGCTATCTTAGAAACAATCGACTGTCAGCCGAGTGAGACATACTTTAGTTAGGCGGTTCTCAGACTGCACCGTGCTACATCGCTGTGCCCGGAATAGCGGAAGTTTCAATAGGTATTGTACGCAAGTAAGTACAGTCACGAGCAATAATATGTATACAACAAAGGACTATGTCATATTAGAATATTGGATGACTTCTGTGACACTGATAGTTTTCTTTTAGACGCTACACTTCAATGTGACAAAGTTCTATGTTGTATACATATTATTGCTCGTGACTGTACATCAATTATTAGAAACACATCTAGTCCAACGTAGGTACGTACGTATTTACGCGTAGGTACGCGGCGCGGAAATTCGCGCCGCTCTAGCCGAATTAGAGGAGCTCGGAGCGGTCGCACGCAGCGCGCTCCACCAGCGCGCGTGATCTGCGGGCTGCGGGTCTGCCTCCGCGACAGGCCGCATCGCTAGTGTGAAAACCGCCTTAATGTTACGACCTGCCCCCTAGACAAGTGGCTTTGTATTATCGATATATATAGAACAAAAAGAAAATGTATGGGATTGACATTAGCGGTCACTTGACATTTCAATCGCTAATATCAATCCCATACATTTTATTTCTATTCTACTGGCGATATCGATAATAGAAAGCCACTTGTATAGGCCCTCTGGTCACAAACAAGCCGCGGTGGCGGCGAGGCGGCGAGCGATTTGCGCATCAATTGGTACATCACATTGACTTAGGGCGTTTGTGCACTACCACTGAATTTTACCGATCCGGAAAAAATCGGATGCTTGTATTTTAATAATTAATCATTTTTATTAGTAATTAATTAAATACAAGCATCCGTTTTTTTCCGGATCGGTAAAATTCAGTGGTAGTGCACAAACGCCCTTACTCGATTAAACGTCTGTCGGAACTTCGGAAGCGCGCAATGAATGCGTAAACCTCTCGCCGTTGCCATGCCGCCACCGTGGCATGTTCCTAACCACCCGGTTTTAGTAAAACAGTGACGTGAAATAAAAAAATATAAATATATCATTATGTTGTCTTTTGTCATTTAATTTTATCATGACAGTCTAATCTCACATTATGCTCATAAGGGACAATAATCCCCATAGTCCATCATCATATCATAATACATTCACGAAATAAGTACTTAATTTCAGTATGCTCATAATTTAAGCATCACACCTTTTTAGGGCTTTTGGTAGGCTTAAGTCAGCACTGAAACAAAGATTAGGTTTTAGGACTGAGCAACTTTTTAAACCCAGACTAGGGCGAATACAACATACAAATCAAGTTCCGTATTCATCTTGCCTGTGGTGTGTCAAGAAGAATCATAAATTCTCTGTCGTGCGGAGTGTGTAACTTTTATTTTGTTCAGTGTAGCATGCTAAAATTACTTTCACAACGTTTTACAAAACAAAAATAAAAATGGAAATACCTTTTCACCAGCAGTCAATAATATAAAATGCGTTTACCATTTGAAACTAAGAAAGAAAAATTGTAGATTTTTTTACAATTTCATCTTTAATAACTCTTAAGGCTTTTAACTGGTGGCTGCAGATTTTGTATGGAAACTTAGCTTAAGACAAGAAGGGAGGACCAGGGGGGCTACCGCCTATGCAGCGTCGGTTTGATTACGATTACGACGCATCGTGCCATCCCTGTCATGTTGTAACACATTTGGTATGGCATGACAAGGATGGCACGATGCGTCGTAATCGACTTCAAGTCGATGGTGCTTAAGCGGTAGGGACGCTGAGCATAAAATAGACTATTAAATTTAACTACGTTACTACAACTACGTCACTTGTTATTTGTTAAAAGTTTTCCATATATTTTCGGAAATACATATATCTTCTGTACAAAGAAACAAATGAAAGTATCTTTTCACCAGCAGTCAATAATAGAAATATGAACGGTAGAATATTGTCGGTCTCAGTCATGTTACAGAACTTAACCAAGATCAGTCAATTATATTTCAATTAAAGTTTATTGTGAGCGAACGACTTGGGAATGCTATTGATGGCTTAATTAAAAACCTTTATTTGTGGCCTTTTGTTTACATTGAATAATGTGCTTTTAATTTATAAATGGGTATAAAGGGATAATGGTTTTCATTGAAAATACTAGTGTTACTTCTAAGGGTGGACAATATTTATAGGAAACAAAATATTGGGTTTGGCTTTATTGGTTTGAAATTTTATTTACTTACTTACTATTGGAAAAATGGAAAATGAAGTATTTAGAAAAAATCTACCCGTCTCACAACTCTAAATACTTCATTTTCCATTTTTCTATTATAAAAATTGAATTGTGAATGCAAAAAACTAAAAATTAAAATAACTTACTTACTATTTTTACTTACTTGAAATAGTATTCTATACTAAATCCGTGACCACGGCCCCTCGAAATTTGACGATAGGTCGTCGTATAAAACTAAAAATCTATAAAAACACAAGCTAAATATCTCTATGAATATTTAAATATAACCACGTGAAGTAACTATTATGAAAGACGGGATTTTTACCATGTTTATTTGGTTTTTCGAGTTCCCGATATTTCGGCGCAGTTGCACACGCCATGATCACGGAGTAACTCCGTGATCATGGCGTTTATTTGGTTTACTCCGTCCGTAAACCAAATAAACATGGTAAAAATCCCGTCTTTCATAATAGTTATAGTGATAATGACCATGTAAGTTTAAAATCTTATCACGTGAAGCAATCCGTAAAACTTACTTACTTACTCCGTGGCTCAGCGACCCAAAGTGTGTCTTGGCCTCCGATACTAGAGGTCGCCATCTATCTCGATCTTTTGCAGTTTCTAATATCGGTTTCGTAACAAGAGTTTCTAATCCGTAAAAAGTCTATAATAAAAAAAAAGTCAGTCGTAAGAAAAGTCGAGTCGCCATATGTTATGTGTGAATAGTAGCCACGGTCCTGGCTTTGTCTATATTAGATAGTGATATTTCATACAGAAACCTTTCCTTTTACATCTGATTTTCAGTAGATTTTCCAAAATGTTGGTCTTAAACCAAAAAACTTGAGGTATTACCACATTAAAACTTTTTATTCACATTCTGTAAATTTCTTTATTTGTGAACGGCATTGCCGTTAATTCAAAACATGCTTTGACTGGATAGATATTTGTTTAACATTATTAATAAAAGTAAAAAATGCAAAATACTCTTACGTGGATGGATATTTTTTTCAGATACTGGCAACACGCAGGCACAAAATATTTGTGACGCAGCAGGGGTGACAAACCTACTTTAACATGTGTGTGATTATTTGATTGATTTTGATTTGTATTTTGTTTACTTTACGTGGGCTCCTATCTGCTTCCCGTACAGTGCTTCTTTTACATTATTTCGTAGAATTCTTGTTGTTTCTGTTATTGTTTTTGTTTATTGTTAAGTTTGAACCGTTGTTACTTGTTACTATTGTGTCTCTACTATTACTATCTAACCCATTTTGCATTATCTCATGCGCTTTAACCCAAGATATATGTTCAGTACACCCCTGCCTAGACCGCGGAGTCAGCATTGGCGCAGTGGAAGGCTATCATGAGTATAGACTCCGGACAAATCTTGGTTTCAGCCGGGATGTAACTGAACAATAGGACTGCGATACACAGCGGAGAGACTTTTAAGTAAGGTAAGGTTACATACGGGTCTGTGGGTCGACCGTCTCCAAGGCACAAGTGGTGTAAGGGGGGCCCCCCCTGTGGCTCCGTCTTCTTCTGCAGACCTTACCAATTAGTCACCTCACTCATAACACAAATAACAGCGTTCACAAGACACTGGGCGTTTCAACAATAGATACACAAAGACACACACGTGGGAGCTTTTTTTATTACGATATAGTGTCTCGACAACAAGCGCGTGTGGTAGAAAAGGTTATCTTTCAAAGCATCCGCGACCGGCCACTCCAGAGATGGCATCAAAACCTTGGTCGTACAAAACGGGATCACATAGATAATTTAAGATGTATTCAAACTCGATATGCCAGGCACATTCAACGCGAGCGATTTTTAACAAATTCAGCAAAATTATTCCGACATTTTTTCTACAAGAATTTCAATCAAGTGTCACTGTCAACTTCAAGTGACAGCCAATGTCAATTTGACGTGACATTAGGGATGCGTTCAGAAGTGTCGATCTTTTCCGAACATCCCCCCGCCCCGGACCGTTAAGAACGGTACGTCAATCTACGGGTAATCGGGAGAGCCCACTAACTGCTCTCTTCAAAACCGAATCTCGAACCAAAACCTCAGCAAAACGAGGAACTCCGTCAGTTCCGGGGTAGAGTTTAACAATGCGCCCCCTTCGCCAACATAGGGGCGGCAGGTTAGCATCCTTAATCAACACGAGGTCGCCAGTCTGGGGTGGGGTGGTTTTATCTGTCCACTTCACGCGCTGTTGTAGGATATGCAAATACTCCATCGACCAACGTGCCCAGAAGTTTTGGGACATCTGTTTCAAAAGTTGGTATCGCGACAAACGATGGGATCCTACATCCTGAATCGGATATTCAGGCAGCGCCAAAAGGGGCTGTCCGATCAAGAAATGACCTGGCGTCAACGCTTCCAGGTCATTCGGGTCCGAAGACAACGGGCACAAGGGTCGCGAGTTGAGGACGGCCTCAATTTTACAAAATACCGTATCAAGTTCCTCAAACGTGAGAATAGTTTCTCCAATCACGCGACGCAAGTGTGTCTTGGCAGCCTTTACACAAGCTTCAAAAATTCCTCCCCAGGTCGGACAAGCTGGAGGGCTAAACTTCCAGATTATCCCACGCCGGGAGAGGGTGGTTCCAATGTCTATTTTATTATCAACAAAAAACTTAACTACTTCCTTAAGATAATTACACGTTCCCTTATAATTAGTACCACAATCGGAACGTATCAATGACGGCAGTCCTCTACGGGAAACAAATCTGCTCAAGGCGGCGACAAAGGCTTCGGTAGACAATTCCGAGACAATTTCCAAATGGACAGCCTTGGTGGACAAACACACAAACACGCACAAGTACGCCTTATAGGTTTTAGCATTACGCAGTCTCGAAGCCTTTACAGTAAAGGGACCGGCGAAGTCGGTGGCGACTCCGGCAAAAGCTCTACATTCCGTGACGCGATCAGCAGGCAAATCACCCATCTGGGGCTGCATGGTCGCGGCCTTCAATCGATAACAAGGCAGGCAACGGAAAACCACAGTGCGAATGGCTCGACGAGCAGACAAAATCCAAAATTCACGCTGCAAAATGGCCAACAAAGCATTACAGCCAGCATGTTGTGCATTCACATGGCGATCTGTTATTATCAGTTGAGTCAAATGTCCGGCTTTAGGTAACAAAAGGGGGTGACGAGCCCCATACGGCAAGTTCGCATTTCGAAGTCTTCCGCCGACTCGCAAAAGCCCACTCTCGTCCAGGAAGGGATTCAATCGCGATACCGCGCCCTTCAACTTGCGACGGCCTAAACGCAAAATTTCAATCTCGGACTCAAAACTATCAGCTTGTACTCTCCGGACCCAAAACAAGAGCGCGTCCCTACGCTCGTCCGGAGTGAGAACCGACGAATCACGCCTCGCGCGTGGGTTCCTGCAATTGTACGCAAAACGTCTGATCCAAGCGGTAACACCAAGCAGCTTCTGTAAGGAGCTGTACCGATCCAACAACAAATCCTTTTCCCCGGCGGGGTTAGTCTCCAGGACGCATGCCCGCATATCAGGAACGGCTACGTTCGACAACGCTGGAGAGGGCGGCCACTCCGACTCAGGCCGCATCAACCACTGTGGGCCCCACCAGAGGGGGTGGTTAATTAGGGTTGGGGCTGCACAACCCCTAGACGCACAATCCGCGGGATTCATGGTTCCCGGCACGTGTCTCCAAATCAACTCGATGTCGGAATTACAAATCTGCGACACTCGATTGGCCACAAACACGTCCAAGGTGTGCGCCGGAGCCTTCAACCAACAAAGGACGACCTGACTGTCCGTCCAAGCATAAACCTCTTGTATCTTAATAGATCGACCTAATGTGAGCCATACGTGGTTCAACAAACGCATTAGGAGGGCAGCTCCACACAATTCCAACCTCGGGATCGTATGACGAGTCCGAAGGGGAGCGACTTTGCTTTTCGCTATCACCAGATGCACAGCAACAACTCCGTCAACCGTAACGGTGCGGAGGTACACGGCCGCAGCAAATCCACGTTCGGAGGCATCGGAAAAGCCGTGAAGAGTAACTTTACAATTTTCAGAAGGGAGGAATAGCCTCGGCAAATGCACTTCATTAATCTCGGGGAGGGATGAAACGAAGCTCGACCAATCTCGGAGTAACTCGTCCGAGAGGGGTTCATCCCACGACACACCCGAAGCCCATAACCGTTGCAAGAAACACTTGGCCATAAACAGCACGGGGCAAATCCACCCATTGGGGTCAAAGGTACGTGCGACAGTAGACAATACTAAACGCTTGGTCCAGACTTTCGGTGGTCGTAAATCCACACAATACGTGAAAGTGTCAGAGACCGGTTTGTACTGTACGCCAAGGACGGTCACCACATGGGGATTATCAACATTTTCGAATAGGTGGGGGTCCTGCTGGTGCTCTTCGGGCAAACCTACCAGTACATCAGGCGAGTTGGATATCCATTTCCTCAACTCGTAACCTCCCGACTTCAAAAGGGCGGTGAGTTCGTCTCTCAGGACAATCGCCTCTGAGACAGATGAGGCGCCCGTGCAAATGTCATCCACATAGACGTCACTGGCCAAAATGGCGGAGGCGCGAGGGTATCTCAAGCGCTCCTTCTCGGCCAACTCCAACAAAGAACGAATCGCAACAAACGGGCTCGAAGCCAAACCGTACGTATTCGTATTCAATTCATAAATCAACAAGGGGTCCCTAGGACTCTCTCTCCACAAAATCAATTGGTACCTCCTATCCTCTGGATGGATGACCGTTTGTCTGAACATCATCCGGATGTCAGTCATAAATACAATTTGGTGCCGCCGGAAGTTGGTCAAAATGTCTGAGATCTCCGTGTGCAGCTTGGGACCTACATGCAGACACTGGTTCAAGGACGCTCCAGTAGAGGTGGGAGCCGAACCGTCAAAGACCACCCGAATCTTTCCGGATTTCAAAACGGCGTGGTGCGGCAAAAAGAAGTGCTCAACGGAGCGCCAATCCAAATCGCTCACGGACATGTGCCCTAACTCCTCATACTCCCGCATGAATTCAACATACTTCTGGCGGAAGACCGGATCCTTGCTCATGCGACGCTCCATCGCCACTAGCCTACGTTCCGCTAGCGGTCGGGATTCGCCCAGAGGAGGTCGGCCGGCACGAAAGGGGAGACGGGTGATCAAACGACCAGAGCGGAGGCGACCAGTGTTATTCTGGTAATACAACTCGCATTCATCCGCTACTGGGTCTACCCGCGGGGCTGGTGGAGGTTCCTCAACCTCCCAAAACTTCTGCACCACTTCGGAGAGAGACACATTAAAAACAAGACCGCGATCCTCCTCAAGGGAATCCAAAACGCGGCGAGCAGGGCCCATCACAACTGTACCGAGTGTCGTCTGCAGAGCTACCAAGCCATCTGGCTGCAAAACTCGCTTCCCCGTCAACAAAACTCGCCCCAGGACATCGGCTCCAAGGAGAGCATCAATCGGGCCTGGGCGGAAGAAATTTGGATCGGCGAGTGGGGAATCAGACACCAAAGACAACATACTCGGTCCCAAGTCAACTGAGGGTTGACGGCCAACAACTGTGTCCAACACAATCGCCGAGGTCTTAATGCCTGGCGTGGACTTATTACGTGATGTAAATGTGAAGTCAACATGCCCTAACAACCCGGGGACTTTCACATCGCCAACACCTCTCACGCCTTCCGTGTGGGGGTGCACCTTGAGGCCCAACCGCCTAACTAACCAAGATGACACAACACACCCCTGAGCACCGGAATCCAACAAGGCGCGAACTTCCACAAGGTCGCCATTCAATCCCCTGACAAGCACAGAGGCCGTGGGCAACAAAACGGTCTCTGGAGGGGTGGCTACAATCGACCGTAAACACGTTGATTGCTAGTATGTGGGGTCCCCAGACGTCCCCCCATGGTAAGGGGGTCGCTCATAGCGATCCAGTGGGTCCCAGTCTCCCACATACTGCCTACGTCCAAATCGCCCGGTATCAGGCGGGTTATATCTCCCGGCCCCTTGAAGACGGGGCGGGCGCCGCTCCAAACGCGGGTATTCGGCGAGCGGCGGCGAGAATCGGTGCCTATCATCCACCGTGTACGTCGCCCCATAGTCGCGGGGGCACGGTGACCGATTTTCAGAGGGGGGGTCCCGGGGACCCCCGGCTGTGCGAGGCTCAACACGTTGCGGGGGGCTTCTACGACCTCCCGCAACGCTCGCAAAATCGAACCCCCTAGTTGGGGACCGATTTCCCATTGGGGGGTCCGTGGGACCCCCGCCCGTGCGAGGCTCAAAACGTCGCGGGGGGCCTCTACGACCTCCGGCAACGCCCGCATAACTCATCCCCATCCTTGGGGATCGGTTTCCCATTGGGGGGTCCCTGGGACCCCCGCCCGTGCGAGGCTCAAAACGTCGCGGGGGGCCTCTACGACCTCCGGCAACGCTCGCATAACTCATCCCCATCCTTGGGGATCGGTTTCCCATTGGGGGGTCCCTGGGACCCCCGCCCGTTTGAGGCTCCAAACGTGGCGGAGAGCGTCTGGGGCCACTCTGGTGGCCACTAGAACTGCTGCGGGATTCAAACACCGCGGGGGGTCCGAGACCCCCACCCATACGAGGTGATCCTGCAGCGACGCGCTGCGGCGCTCCGCCGCCCTCTGGGCTGTTCATGCAGAGGAGGGGATGGTGGTTGCCCTTGCAAAAGCGGCATGGGTGCGCTTGGGTACATTCGCGCTGCATGTGCAGGCCCAAGCACGAGTAGCACCATGTCCGTTGTCGCGCGATCGCTCGACGGCCTTGGACGCGCTGGTCGAGGAACTTATCACAACGGGTCGTGCTGTGACCCGGTTCCCGACAGTACAAGCAGCGGGCGGTCTCCTGGACGGCGGCATAGCGGCCGGGCGCGCGAGGGGCCATACGCCCCCTACGGGGGGGTCCGGTGGGGGATCTACTCTGTGGCACAGGTCGTTCGGGTCCCATAGGACCGGCCAGAGAGGAATTATCTGCCAGTCTACTTTCTCCTTCCAGGAACGTCAAGAGGTCCGAGAAGGGTGGCAGATAAGTCGCACTATCCCCACCATACTGCTGCTCAAAACGGACCTTAACAGAGTCCGGCAACTTTCCCAGGACAATGTGCAGTAACAAAAACGACCACTGCTCCACTGGGAGTTTTAAGTTTTTCAATGCGTTGTAGGCAACCAACAGCGGATTCAACAAAGCCACTCTCAAGTGCATCACGCTGGCAACGCGGGGTAAATTCAAAATGGCGGCAACATGGTTGTCCGCCAGACGTCGTACGTTCTGGTACCGACGGGCAATCAAATCCCTGGCAATAGGGTAGTTTTCATCCGAGGGGGCCAAATGTTGAACCGATTCAAGGGCCTCCCCTTCCAACACGGATAATAAATAAGCTAACTTCTGGCCCTGGGTCAAATCATCCCGGGCATGTACCAGACTATCAAAAATATTAATAAAGCCCTCCCAGTCCTCTAGACGACCAGCAAAACGCCTTAAGTCTAAGGGGGCCAATCTAGCAAAGAGAGGGGGCATACTTTTAGATGTGGCCGGGGACGGGCTCGGTTCATTCTCTCTTGCCACTTGCAAAGGCCGAGCCACCTGGGTAATTCTGTCCGCAAAATCATAACACTGGTCCACATCCAAATCGACTTCTTGTCGCATTTCCACATCGGCCTCAACAGTCCTTTCCAAAAATAAGGCATACTGTTCATCAACAACAGCCAAACGTACGGGCAGATCTACGTATCTGTTCAACAAGGCCTCCGTCCTATCAGGTCGATCCAACAATGCGACTGCAGACGCTAACCACCGTAACTCAGAACGTATTTTGGCTTTAGCAGAGGAGGCCGTCATTGTAACGTCACAAATTTATCAACAAAAACAACAAATTCAAAATATTCACTATAACACAAAATCTCCAATATTTGGAGGTTATTACTAACCACAAAATTCCAATATTACAACAACAAAGTATTTATAATGACACAAACTCTTAAATATCTGGAGGTTATCAGAAAACAACAAAACTCACTGACTATTGAAATTCACTTGGATATCAACACAACATACTGTTACACAACAACAAGTTAATTTTAATTATTTCAAAGCACAAGTTTCAATGAGTTTCAATGTGTAAACAATGTCCCAAATCATTTAAGTTTCACTAAGTATTGAGTGCAAACTTATTAGCTAACCTTTTATTAGCTATTATTTTAGCAACAAACTTGTCAATATTCACAACTCAAATTTGCTGACAAAACTAAATAATAATTATTATGAACAAAGAAAGGCATCTGTTTACATTTTGGAACCTCAATACATGACAATTAATTACAAGACATGGAACCAATAACAAAGGAATGCCCTTTACTTTTCAAATGCAAGTTAATTACCATTTACAAGTACAAATTAATCTAGTCCGGACCAGACTGGGTCATCAAACCGGCACTGATTAATACAAAGTTTTGGCGTGGGCCTCTCAGGCCTTCAAACTACGCTCTGCTACCAAGAAATGTTCAGTACACCCCTGCCTAGACCGCGGAGTCAGCATTGGCGCAGTGGAAGGCTATCATGAGTATAGACTCCGGACAAATCTTGGTTTCAGCCGGGATGTAACTGAACAATAGGACTGCGATACACAGCGGAGAGACTTTTAAGTAAGGTAAGGTTACATACGGGTCTGTGGGTCGACCGTCTCCAAGGCACAAGTGGTGTAAGGGGGGCCCCCCCTGTGGCTCCGTCTTCTTCTGCAGACCTTACCAATTAGTCACCTCACTCATAACACAAATAACAGCGTTCACAAGACACTGGGCGTTTCAACAATAGATACACAAAGACACACACGTGGGAGCTTTTTTTATTACGATATAGTGTCTCGACAACAAGCGCGTGTGGTAGAAAAGGTTATCTTTCAAAGCATCCGCGACCGGCCACTCCAGAGATGGCATCAAAACCTTGGTCGTACAAAACGGGATCACATAGATAATTTAAGATGTATTCAAACTCGATATGCCAGGCACATTCAACGCGAGCGATTTTTAACAAATTCAGCAAAATTATTCCGACATTTTTTCTACAAGAATTTCAATCAAGTGTCACTGTCAACTTCAAGTGACAGCCAATGTCAATTTGACGTGACATTAGGGATGCGTTCAGAAGTGTCGATCTTTTCCGAACAATATAGTTCTTATAAGTAGATTTTAACAAAATCTGTAAAATTAAAACCTCACCTTAAATTTGGTTTAAAAGAGACATGAAGAAAAAGGTTGACGACACCCTGTTGCCAAACTCAAATGTGAAAGTGACATATTTTTTTTTGCACCGAATTAAAAAACGTACTTTAGTAACAATAAGCTATTCACTCTGGCTTCGTGTATAGTACAGTACAGTAAAACTATCGTTATGGTAATCGAATAGTAAACTATTAGAGCTATTCTTCAAAATCTGTCAAAGTGCTGCTGTCAAAATATATGTATTGAATTTTAGTTCTCAAAGTGCTGCTGTCAAAATATATGTATTGAATTTTAGTTCTCATTACGACCAATAAGAGTGCTGGGTGCTTACCATCAACTCTTATTGCGGTTTTGTTTAGGACCTAAACTGAACTGCTTCGCTTATTCGTACCACGACAGCTTAATATCAATGACAGCGATTCCGTGATCGATCAATGACATTTCACAGTCGCTAAGCTGTCAGGAACTCTTATTTGACTTATAACCCGGTCGATTTAACATGTCACCTGCAGGTTATACCCGTCCCTCTCACTCTCCGGGCATGACAGAATCGAGTGAAAGAGACGGGTAGAAGAAAAAGGACACAAATCGTTCGGTCATTAACATTTAGTAATTCATTTGCGATCCAGTTTTTAAAAGGTCAGAGTACGAAAGAAAGCAATTCATTTTAGGAACCTATTCTGCATCGCGCTATTTTTGAATCGCTGTCTTAAAGTTGATGGTAGGCACCCAGCTCTTGTTTTGATATAAAATAATTATTACGATCACGATATTGATAGTTTTTCATGCTAAGGGTTACAGTATAGCTCTTGTGAGCTAATACCGAGAAGTTTGTTTTATACACACTCCGCACAGCATTTTTTTGTTATTACGGTCGTGTTTGTTTTCCTTATATTTTCGAGTCGTAAGTGATTTTAAACTACATGTATATTTTAATGTGTTACATATTAGTGAATAAAATCACTTTACTTTCACTTCACTATATGTTAGCATAACTTCAAAGATAAAAGGCTTAAAAGGTTATTTTAGACAGTTATTATTGTTATAACCCATTATCATTATTCTGCCATTATCCTATATTATACTGTTCAGCTACTTTCTGAGCAAAAAGTACTAGTTCTTTATGAAATATGAATCTACATTGAGCGGTATATGGCAAGATATCGTAGGACTTATTTTTATGACGTAATGTATTGGACGTTATCCAACCGTGAATATTCAATGGACGTTTCGATTTATTAGATGGCGCGTGTATGACAGATTTGTATGAATACTGTGTGTCCTGACCTTTATCCGTTCTTTTGTCCGATACAAAGTGCAGCTCTTTGTGCTTTTTATGGGAAATCGTTTAAGACAAATGTTAGTAAGTACGCAAGTAAATCCTGCTTTCTTTTCATTTTCATTTATTTGTTGTATCCTTTTCATAAACCTATTTTTGCTAGAATGGCGCTCTAGAAACTTAAAAATTGTGATTTAATTTATGATTATGTTTTTTTATTATTTGTAGGTACCCCTTTCAAATGGAGTACAAATTTAAAATGTCGCAGCCATTTGTCAATAGCATGCAAATGAGTAAATTTCTCAGGCGAACATTTTACGTGTCTAGGCTGAAAACGCAGTACTGCTTTACAGATATAATACCATGATTTTTTCTAGGCATTAAAGATACATAAATCTCATTTAATTTAATAAAGCAATTAATTTTTATAAGAAAACTCAATAAGTGACGAATTTTAATTTCCGTGGCTTGTCCATAATCACTTTGACACAACATACATACATATTTACCTCTCAGGAAAAAAATCCTCAACAAATACATAAAAAAGATTTTTATTTATGGTAAGTATAAGTACACGAAAACCTACAAGAAAATAAGTAAGTTTGAATTTTTAAGCCATAGTGTTGATTAATACATGTCAAGCAAGTTTTGTCCGAGCGAATGTAGCAATTTCTATTGTCATTTTGTTTTGTCGTTCCTACGTTTCATTTATATAGGTAAATACCTACAATAAGTCCTTGCGCGGCAAGGATTAGTCGTGAGCTTACGCGCAAAGTTGTCAGAAGTGAACCATCTCTCCACGTTTTTCCGCAAAAAAATTGAGTTCATGATTTTGGTTTACTCGGACAAAAAAAATGCAATTTCTGTGCGATTAGATTTAGACAGTTGTTTTTTAAATAAAAATATGAGTTTTATTTATGTTAAAAAGCCTTTGTCACATGTTTAAGATAACAGAAAAAAATGTCATGAGCTTCATACATTTTTTTATAAAAACAAAATACACCTTGTTTCCAATATCCGTGGACAAATTTCTGTGGTTTCCGTGGCTTCTAGGTGTCCACGAAAATTGTACCGATTAATTAATATATCAAGAAAATTACGAAAACGGAACGAAAAAGGCCTGATGCTGGCACACTTCATGGACAGGAGAACATGTATATGATGAACTCCTTCAGGAAGCCCGTAAGCTGCAAACAGACCTGGATCAGTCCGTCAGGTAAAGTAAAAAACGAAATCGATTTTATCATGTCGACGAAGAACCACATATTCAATGATGTCAGTGTGATCAACGCTTTTAACACAGGAATCAATCACCGCATGGTCAGAGGCACATTGAATATCGACGTCAAGCTTGAAAGATCGCGACTGATAAAATCGTCACTCCGACCAATACCAGCCCAAATTTAAAACCCCGAGTGCTTTCAGCTCGAGTTCCAAAACCGCTTCGAAGACCTTGAGAATACCATAGATGTGAAGAATCTATCTATACAACATAGTGGTGGATACTGTCAGCACGGTAGGGTCCAAGTACTTTAAAATCTACCATCTAAAATTGAATTAACTCTCCAGCCAGACTCTCCCACTCATGGATCAGAAACACGAAATGAAGCTACAGAGCTCAGCTCATGCCTATCGTTATTGGCAGTTCAATATACAGATATCAAAGTCCTTGATGAGCGATCTTCGCCAATTTAATACCAAAGCATATTAAAGAGGCCATTGAGTGGAACAAAGGCTCCAAAATGTTCGCGAGAGATTTGTATATCGGGCGAAGTCAATTAAAGTAGTGGAAAACTGAGGAAAGTAGCATCATTTCATCAACTCCTGAAATCCTGAGGGAGATTGGGAGTTTCTATGGACAGTTATATTCCACGCAAACACATGTTGAAAACAAGGCTAAAGACCCTAGAGCCACGCTTACCCAGCACTATACAGAAAATATCCCGGACATCAGCCTGTACGAGATTAGAATGGCTCTCAAGCAGCTTAAAAACAACAAGGCGGCGGGCGATAACGGAATCACAACAGAGCTTCTGAGAGCGGGCGGAAAGCCGATACTTAAAGTCCTCCAGAAGCATTTCAATTCAGTCATCCTCGAGGTCAAAACCCCAAAGGAATGGAGCAGAAGCGATGTGATGCTGTTTTTCAAGAAAGGTGATAAAACTCTTGAAGAACTACAGACCCATCTCGCTTCTGAGCCATATCTATAAGTTATTTTCAAGAGTCATTACGAATCCTCTGACTCGTAGGTTCGACAAATTTCAATCTCCCAAACAAGCCGGGTTCCGGAGAGGCTATAGTACCATAGACCACAATCATACGCTGCGGCAAGTTTGTGATGGCCCCAACTGCAGGGTTATTGTCCTTTCTGCTATTTCCGTAAACAAAGGCCTAAGTCCTTTGTTATAGTATGCATTTCTAATGTGATCGTCTATTTATGATTTTATCCCAAAATATAATTCAGCTTATTTTAATGTGATTTGAAATAAGTTTCAATTAAGCTGACTTCAAACCAATTGTCTAAAGCTATCAATTTTGTCTCCAATCAAAATTTAGAATCCAATCGAAGGATTCCTAATGACATTGTACTTTATCTATAGCCATATAACAGATCAAATATTCAAATACCGTCGAAGGCATTATTTCAGATTCAAGGAAAGGAAAGTTTAGTTTCTATAGTCTTATCCTCCAGAAAAGTTTGTTACTATTCGAAAGTAACTCAATTATTAAAATTCAATATTATCTACTTCAACTCTAAGAAAATAATTAATAAACTTAATTATGAATTCATTGAAAAAAAGGTTTCTATAATGGGAAATAAATATGAATACAGAATATGATGTTATATTAATTTTATTACTTCAAATTGAATTTAATTCGAAACTCTGGGTCTATTTTAACCAATATTCTCTCGTTAGAAGGAAATTGGCTCTTTGCTTCTGTTCCTACGGCTGATAAAGTCTGTAGAATTGGGAAAACGAAGCAAAGTAATAAAAAACCCAATTCCTGCCGATTAATCTAATTATTCTAAACAAAGAAATGTGAACACAAAGAAAATTGCAATATAAGATTGTGTTTGTGTACTTATTTTGACTTTATAAGATGTGAGAACGTTGTTCATTAAGTTTGTTTAAATATTTATTATTATCATCATCAGTTTTATTACAATATAAGTTTAAAGTCAAATAAGTTCACGTCAAAAGGATTCACAATATACTTAGCTTTATAACACCTTGCTGATTCGCCACACTGATTCTATTACTTTACAAGCAATGGTGATTTACAAAGTTTTATACAATGAATATTAACAATTTAAATTGATTAAAAAAGACCGCTCTAACCGGCCGCGCGACCGTGAATAATCCCTTGTTTGTTTCTCCCCGCCAGCTTACAATAATAACCTTCTCACAACTACCCTAAATCTATGTATCCTAATTTAGGTCTTAACTATTTGTCTTCACGGACCAATCTTCTTTAAATCTGCGCCAGCGCATTTTGCAAAACACCCCGCCTCCTTGTGACCTGATTGGCTAATCAACTCGCTAGGCGCAGCTCCAACCTTCCACTCACTAGATGGCGCCATGTGTTCAAAAGCGCTTAGATCCAAATAGAATTCTAGACGACTAGAATGCGCTGTAGGTGATTTTGAGTCTGTCATGCTTGACTCCTGAAAGATAGAGAATGATTCTGCGTAATATCTGCAATTTTTAGCTTAAACAAACATTGGGAAAACTCAATTATGTCTTCATAGTTTTAACTAATCAAGACACAAGGTTTCTTTTTGCATATCAGTCGTTGCTCAGATAATTCGTTACGTTTCACTGTGATTTTTTTATACGTATTAAATAGGCGTCAGCTATTCAGTTCGCACTCACGAGTTGACAAATTTATGATTACATAAACCTCTGCTGTTTTGTTTTAAGGATTAGTTTTTTCTTGATTTTGAGACGCATTTACAACTAAACGTCATGTCATGTCTAACTAAAATTTATGATTTCTTTAAGTGGTCAAAGAAATACATTTACGAAATAATATTGGCTTGAATATTGAATTGCTGAGTCGTTTTATTTTAACCATATGTGGCACTTAGTCAAGCGTCTATTGAATTTTAGGAACTCTGTTTTTTTTTCTCTCAAAGTTTATTTTTTATCGTTTATGATACCTATAGTGTAAGGCACATTTTGGTGCCATCACAAGTTATACAGAAGACCGAAGAGTACAACTAGCCACTTTGATTCTATTGAGACCTGGGCACTGCTGCAGTCTCTCCAGAGGTGCCAAATAGACTACAAGTACATCGAGATGCTAAGGTACTTATACAATTTTTCACAATGTCAGTCCGATTACAGAACCAGGGACCGTACTCTGAAACGCAAATCCGAAACTTCGGTTAGCCCCGCCCCTATCACTCGATTCCGTCATGACTCGAGAGTGAGCGGGACGGGGCTAACCGAAATTTCGGATTTGCGTTTCAGAGTAGGCCCTCAGAGCTCGAATCCGATCCAACTACAGCAAGGTGTGAGACAGGGAGACGTCATCTCTCCGAAACTATTCACAGCTCCCTTGGAGGATATTTTTAAGCTTCTGGGCTCGAAAGGATACGGTATCAACATCAATAGCGAGTACCTAACACATCTGCGATTTGCCGATGATGTAGTTCTTATGGCTGAAACCTTGGAGGACCTGAACATAATGCTCGAAAATCTCAGTAATGCTTCCCAAAGTGTGGGTCTTAAGATTAACATTGATAAGACAAAAGTCATGTTCAATGCCCATGTTGCACTTACTCCAGTTAATGTTGTGAACATTACAACCAAAGTTGTTGACCACTATGTTTACCTGGGGGGACAGATAGTCCAATTAGGTAAATCCAATTTCGAGAGAGAGATCTCTCGTCGAATCCAGCTTAGATGGGCAGCGTTCGGGAAGCTCTGGCATATATTCGCGTCAGAAATATCTCAATGTCTCAAGACGAAAGTCTTTGACCAGTATGTGTTGCCAGTAATGACCTATGGGAGTGAGACGTGGTCTTTTGCTATGGATCTCATTAGAAGATTCAAGGTCACCCAGCAAGCAATGGAAAGAACGATGCTAGGCATTTCCCTGCTTGATCGAATCATAAATGAAGCGATCCGCAGGAGGACTAAAACTACCGACATCGCTTGAAGGATTGCTCAGCTGAAGTGACAGTGGGTGAGACAGATAGCGCGAAGAACCGATGGCCGTTAAGGAGGGAAAGTTCTCTAATGGCGACCGCGTACCAGACGACATTCCGTGGGCAGGCCCCCTACAAAGTGGACCTGCTCATGGTCGCGGGAAGCTGTTGGATGCGGGCAGGACCAGCAGGACCGATCGTTGTGGAGATCCTCGGGGGAGGCCTATGCCCAGCAGTGGGCGTCGTATGGCTGATGATGATGATGATAAAAAACGTTAAATATAATTGTATAAAAACATTATTTTTTAATAACATGTCAATTTCAGTGGACATAGCACAATTTCTGTGGCACACTAATTTCGGTGGCCCAAATAACTCTCTTAGTTATATAAATTATGTATTCCCCTTTAGAAAATGTATATGTAATATGGAAGTATGGCAAACAATATCAAAGTTTGTCAAAAAACCTGAAAATGAAAATGTCCATGGAAATTAGCGAAAAAGATCAGTTGTTGAAATTGATTCAAATATTTCACATTAATTAACTAATTTAGTTATACAATACGAAAACACGTCGAAATTTTGCCTTTTTGGCTAACACTAACGGCCTCTGTATTCCAGTGGTTCATACCACCGATTTCAGACTCAGAGGTCCCGGGTTCGATTCCCATTGGGGGTACATATTGTATTCGGTTTGGTTGGTGGTAGGACTTGTTCTTAGTCTGATACTGGTGCACCAGTATGGTGGTGTGTACCAATATACCACAGAGGCGGTTAAAAAGAGGTGTTAAATTAAAGATCGAACAATTTTGATGATGTATCAATTAATTTCAGGTATGTGTATTTTAATAATAATTTACCAACATTACGTTACTACGGTTTTGATTGTTTTAAAATATTTCATAATATTTGGCCGGCAACGTAATAGCTCAATATTTTGTTTGTGCAAATATTTTGGTTGATTTACGAGGGGCGTGTACTATCTCTGTATATTCTGACACTATTGTAAATTTGCTTAATTATTTTGATACCTATTAAACTATGAATTACTTTTGTCTACTTCCACTTACATCATCATCATCATC
Source organism: Crambus lathoniellus (assembly GCA_949710035.1). Classification (NCBI taxonomy): domain Eukaryota; kingdom Metazoa; phylum Arthropoda; class Insecta; order Lepidoptera; family Crambidae; genus Crambus; species Crambus lathoniellus. Next base: position 12,642,560 of record OX453302.1, on the reverse strand, counting down.
ATCATGTCAGCCGAACGACGCTCACTGCTGGGCATAGGCCTCCCCCAAGGATCTCCACAACGATCGGTCCAGCGCTGCCCGCATCCAGCGGCTTCCCGCGATCTTGACCAGATCGTCGGTCCACCTTGTAGGGGGCCTGCCCACGGAACGTCGTCCGGTTCGCGGTCGCCATTCGAGAACCTTTCGAGAGAAACATGGTTTGTGACCGTGTCATCACAACCAAGACCGTCCACATTGAGCGTAACAAGTCTTGTACGATGACACGGAGTCCGGTCCGATGTCATGACACAAGTCTGGACGCAGCTTAACACGTAACTTCGATGCGTAACAGCACACAGATTAGCGTCCACACCACACTGCACCTTCGTAACTCCGTACATTGTCTGTACATTTATGTGTCTAGCAGTTTCTTCCAGTGTTCGGAATGGATTTGAAGCTTGTAACATTTACGCGAACTTGTTCGCGTGTCAAAAGACGTCCACATTATCCATTCTGACACGCGTGTCTGACACGGTACGGGGTAATGTTCGGTGAAATGTTACAAGTCTGGACGCAGCTTTACGAGCCGATCCATCGAAAGTCGGTTTTTATCAAAGGATTTCGCAATTGTCCGCGTGTCAAGGTGACGTCCACACTTGTGTTTATGACACGCGTCGAAGTACGCCAGATGACACAGATACAGACACGGGATAGGAATGGATCACGTCGTAACATGTGCCGGCATCACAGAACAACTACAAGTACAGAAGATGATTATTTTAAAAAAATGTCAATATCTCGAAAACGGTGCGTCGTAGCCAAAATCTATCGAAGTTTTTGATACCCTTTTAATAACCCCGGAGGTATAATTTTTTTTTTAACTTTATAAGTTCTGAATTCAGTCCCCAAAGATATTTGAGAGACATCAAATGGTAAAAAAATCTGACGACTCAAAAAAGTTTTTTTTACTTTATAAGTTCTGAATTCAGTTCAAATAGATGAAAACAGAGGAGCAGGGGGACGGGACCGCAGCCCCCCCACCAAGAGGACTCGGGGGGCTAAGCCCCCCGCCGCCGCCCCCCGAGCCCAAGAAATCCTAACAGTCGTTTTAGGTTAGGTTAAGTTATAACTGTGACCAAAACGCAGCGCCAGCCGAGCGAGCGAAGGCATCGGCCGGCGAAGCGGCAGAAAAAACTTTTTTTTCCAAAAAAAAAGATAATTTTTTGTTTTTTCGTCTTAGATCTTTTTTCGAAAGCTATGATTTTTTTCACTTTTTGAAAAAAAAGTTAGTATAGGAAAAATGTGATAGTAAAAAACCACGAGCCCTATAAGTAGCTTTCAGGCGGGATTCGAACCCGCGCCTCCGGGAATCCGGCCCGATGCTCTGACCAACTAAGCTACCGAAAGGCTTACACGACTCGTCGAATTTTGCTATCACTTGTTACGCTGTAGGCCAGCGTTGCTTCATCAATGTGAGGAAACCCTCGCATCCGAAAGAAACATTTTTACAAATGTTTAACAATCGATTAAGATGAAACAGCCATATTGAGATTTTATATTATTTTTATGCATTCACAATGCAATTTGGACACAATGCACAATAAAATCTCAATATGGCTGTTTCATCGTAATCGATTGTTAAACATTTGTAAAAATGTTTCTTTCGGATGCGAGGGTTAATCTACACTTGTAACATTTTGGCGTGTCTGAACACCGTGTCTTTATAATACATTGTCGCTTTGATACAGTATTACCACAGCGCATGCCCAACAAAACTAGCAATGCATGATAAAGACACGGTGTTCTGACACGCCAAAATGTTACGAGTGTTTAACATTTCATCGTACATGGTTTGTGACCGTGTCAGCACAACCTAGACCGTCCACATTGAGCGTAACAAGTCTTGTACGATGACACGGAGTCCGGTCCGATGTCATGACACAAGTCTGGACGCAGCTTAAACTGTTTAAATTCAGTATTTTCATTATCGCGTGCATGGAAACTCCTGTAAGGGGTTGAAATATAGAACGAAAGTTTGTATGGAAATTGCGTCATTTATAAAGCTAGAACCTCGAACCTTTTTTTGTTGTGCTTTTGATTAGATATAAATAAATGCGACATTCAATTATTACTAAAGGGGGTAAAAATAGGAATTAAAACTTTTTGTGATGACGCCGGTAATATGCTTATTAGCCTAAGAATTAAAAATGCTGCCGAAAGTGACTATTCCACGCCGATGAAGTCGCGGGCACAGCTAGTATGAAATAAAACCACCCTTCGCGGATTCAATCACGCGTTTATTGAACACAATTATTATTTGTTAATTTTAGTTGTGTTTTTCCGACGACGTGTGTTCAATATTCAATATTACGGCGCAGCCGCAACTGACTGCGCCAAAACACAAAGTAATCTATTATTAAGTGGATGCTTGAATTTTGCCCGACAACCAGTAGTTCTGTTGGTACCATTTTAAAGATCTTAGGAAATAAATCATTGTTTTTTCAGTAAACTGCCAGCATAACTGGTATAATGTTTCTTCTTAATGTTATATGCGTTTGGATGTTTGATATATTGATGTTTGTTACTCAATCACTGCAAAATGGCTGAACAGACTTGGATAAAATTTGGCACAGAGGTAGAATATTGTCTATAATAGCATAAAGGCGTTATTTTTGTCCCGGGTCAATATATCATTCTCACGGAAAACCATCATCTATCTCTAACGGGAAAGCCGCGAGCGAAATGCTAATGCGAAGTACTAGTAACTAAATTTTGTTCCGCTGGAATCTTAAATACCTAAACAATGCCAACAAAACAATCGCTAAACGTGCCAGCCCACCACCAAATGACGTGTTGACGTGCAAAATGCCGCGACTGAATGCTGTAGAGTTGGCAGACACGCCTGCATTTAAGCGTCCCATCCCACCCGATCAGCGGCACATGCCATTCCATCATAGTAATGACAAGGTGATCGCTGTACCAACGATGCAAAAAGGAGTGTTAGGAACTAGAATAGCTTGTGTCTGCATAGCTGGTCAACAAAGATAAAAATAAATTCAAATAAAGTTAGAATACTAAATGTAAGAGACCACAGCACGTAGAAAAAAAAATCTTTAAAAGAGACTTTAATTACTAATAAGCACATAGATAGGTAATAAATCGCGCATTAAAAATATGAAAAGGTAATATAACTTGAAACGCATTTCTTAGATACAAGTAGATAAATTCAGTACACGCGGAAATCTAAGTAGTGAATATATTTTTTTATACTTGTAATTCTACGAATTAAATAAAGAAAACGTAGATAAGAGCCCTGGTCCCAATCAGAGCCGCAATTTTGTATGTATTAAAAAAGCTGTAGACATAACAAAATTCTGAGAATTTTATTGATCCATGCCACTGTCATGATTCAAATTAAATGATGTGATACTTTATTCTCAGAAACTTTTAACATCAAATACACGATCATGGCTAACGAATATTATTAAGCAACGACCGCAATTCTTGGAATTCATGTAATTTAAAAAAATAATTATAAACCTTTGAATAATGTTCACGTAATTCTAGTTGGTAACGATATTCGTAGAATACCAAATTATGTTAATAAACTGAGAAGTTTGAGCTGCCTATTTTTTTTAGTCACTTGAAAGTCTTGAACGATTCAAACGGCTAATTCTGTTCTCAACTTTACCGTACCTATTCAAAACCTCGCTATATTTTAGTTGGATTGTTAACATTTATGCCGAACATTTGCCATGTAAAGTGGATTATCCACTCAAACACGACGGCTAGGGTTGTCACCTCATTTTTTATGTAGATTGACTTCAGGAAGTTTGCGCAGCACTGAGTATTCAACTACTTTCCAGTCGCATCTCAGTGTTAATTGAAAGTTGAGAGTTATAATGTGATGTCAAGTGAAGAGATAAATATGTTGTCAGGTTGACTAATTATTATGATGGAATTACCTACTCAGGCAGATTGAAGCCGACGTATTTGTGTTGAAAAATCTAGAATTATCTACTGACATTATAATAGGTTTCAGATAATATAATTAGTTGTATATGAGTACTAAAATTTGTAAAGTGCTAATGTTACTAACACGTTTGCAATAAGGTATACCACAGATTTTTTATCACAATTTTGTAACGCTTGGAGTTATTTCAAGGTTTACACTCGCGATTAATCATTCATGTGTAAAACAAAATAACAAAAATCGCGATTTAAAAATAGCTACTGGGTTTCCTAAATTATGGTTATGTCAGAGATGATAATGGTAATGAAATAAGATGATTTCTTCATGCGAACGTGATAGTAAATTTTACATATTCATAAACTTACACCACCTTTCACTAGGGTAGGGGTGCCATGTAGAGAAATATCCATAGTAAAAATATCCTTATCTTACGCCTGAAAAAGAATGCTCTTCTCGCACCCACTAAAAATTCACATCCACAAAGGAGCAATCACGCTGCATAAAACTGCAGTTTGCAGCTTGGTTCTCGTTTTAAAATAGCTATGTCGTAAAACACATAGAGATCCTCGTTTTGACAACTCTGGCCGCAGATCGGAAGCTCGAACGGATCGGGCTCTCATACTTTATTCAAGAACTATTTACTGCGAGAAGCTATCTTTTCTAAGACCTTTATATAGTGCGACTTTTTGCAGCGATACAGCGTTGATACAAAAGCTCAATCGCAAATCGCAATACAGCGCGGCAGACAAACGTACGTCAGTAGGTATCGCTGCGTAAATTGGGATACCTAGTTGTGCCCTTATTGATAGACAACAATTGCAGAGTCAAACTTCAGAATCGAATCATTCACAAATGTCTTGCTTAGTTTTAAGAGCCGCTTTTGATTTTGTCTTCTTGGCGTTTTTACTGCATAACAGTTTCATGTCAGTAAGATTTTTTGAAACGTGAAACCAAAAATCCAAAAACATCAAATCATTGAACCTTGCCTTGCAATAAGTCCTTCCCTTTCTTTTGACGCTTGCATATGCCAATGCCAATGCAATTTTGTTCAAGAGAAATGGTAGGAACTGTTTTAACAACTCCGCAGATCGAAAGCTCGATCGGATCGGACGCTCATACTTTATTCAAGGACTATTTACTACGAACGAGAAGCTATCTTTTCCAAGGCACAGCGTTTTGTGACTGAGACTTACCTATTCGGATAGGTGTCCTCTTATGAATAGTCATCGATTGTTTCGTCACAATTCGGAATCGAATTACTAATAAATGATTACTAAAGAAAAGCAGTAGCCCACGCCTCAGTAAAATATAAGCAACTTTTTACTAAAAAAGTAATCCATAAACTCAAGTGTTGTTATTGTTTATACAAAAATTTCAAAAACTATTTTTTTAACCTTAATCGTCATTATCATTATCCCGGTGTAGACCTCGACGTTGAAGTATCAACAAGTTCGTTGCAAAAGATAAAGAAGAAAAAGAAAAGATGCAATACAAAAACTCCCTCCCCTGGGAATCGAGCCCGGGACCTCTGGTTCTAAAACGGGTGGAGTGAAACACTAGACCACAGTGGTAGTTTAAACTTTTTCTAAAGTTTCAAAATCATTACAAGTATTTGTATTAGAAGTTAATTTCTGAAAAGCAAAGTCAATAAGTTGCCATAATGAAGGTAAACACTTATTTTAAAAACGACTTCTACGAATTTTGTTTTGGTGCTAAGTACCTACGTTTAGTTTGTGCCTACTATTTAAATTTAGCAAACTGAAATTTTGAATGTGCCTTTGACATAATCAAACATCAATAAAATTAAGATGTTTTTTGTATTTTCAGTACACTTTCTTACACTTTCTTTCTTATTTGAAATTTAATGTGTCTATAATATAAACTATTGATTAGGTTTTGAATTGCGATTTCGAACGAAATTCAATTTCATATAAATTAAGCCGATAATAATTTCAAACCATTAAAATCTACCGTTTATGGAAGCGTATTTAAAAGTAAAATCTAATAGTCACACTGACAAGGTGAGAGGAACTTTAAATTCTTAACTTGACAGAGACGCTGGCAGCTGAACAATATTTAATTAAACAACTTTTAGGGGTAATATTTTATCTAGCGCATTATATTGCGCACAACTTATTATGCTTAAAATATTATTATTTTTTACTTCAAAGAACAGAGCGTGTCAAACTTAAAATATGCACAGTTTTTAATTTTGTTTATTGGTTTTCAGTTTGGCAGACTTGAATATTTCAAACAAAAATTTGACACTGAAGCTCAGAAATACTTGAGATAGACAGACCGTAACGAATCATTTTCCCAACATAGCACAAATCATCATCACCTTCGCTCTTATTACACTTCTATTTGGACGCAGTACGGTTTTCTCGCCCGCTCCACTTATTATCTTCTTTGACTCTCCTCTCATCCAATCTTTTCGCTCACATTCATCCATCTTTTTCCTGTTTTACATAGCGACCTCAGCTTAATTATCCACATCGGGGTAGCACTTAGCCTTCATCATACATACCTGATATTAAGTGAAGATAATCCCTTAAAGAATCTTATAATCTTCATGTAACATTTCGTTCACACGGGATACGTCATTGACGATTCGTCAACACGAATCGTGTTCTTTTACGACGGTAATGTTTTTAAATAAAAAACGAATCATGAAAAATTACGGATACGTCTTTCCTATACTTTTGAAATTCGTGCTTTCGACGAATCGTAAAAGACGGATCCGTGTGAACGAGTCGTAAGATGATTATAAAGATTATTGCAGATTAAATAAAGTCAAAATGAGCAACATTTTGAACTTAGCAGTGTCACCGTAGTCGTGTTATCGATTGTACACAAGTGCCACAATTTACTGCCGCACCAGACAAAGGAACCACTAAACCCAATCTTCGGCTTAGCGCAATGATCCAGTTAACACCATTAATTGGTCCCAGATCCCAGTGGGTATGTAACTTGCAACTGTATGGATTTGGTTAAGCCTTCTTCTTCATCTTTAAGGAATTTGTTTAGTAGGGAAAACAAACATTATGTGCCAATTAAGTGGGAATCAGATTGATGTTATTATAACATGTTGAACTAAATTAGAAAAGTTTTGGTATATAACCTTGAACCAGGAGATGAACTAAGTATCTGCCTTCTTTATTTTAGTCTACACAAGGGGTAGGGTTTTAGCCTTCAGTGGAAGCTCCCTACTCCCAGAATCCTCTTCTCTGCCTTTTGTCATAAAAATAAATCTTAAAAAGATAAAACAGAAAATAAAATTTTCTAGGGCTGGTAAATGTCTAGGCAGACAACCTAACTATACTAGGTACTAAAATGACAATCAAAAGTTACGTTTGGTGTTACAAAATACTCTTTCACTTTTCAATTATTTTAAAGAACCAAATTCCATTTTAATATTTTATTTATTTATAAAATAAAAAATTGATAAAATAGCATGAAGACCAAACTACACAGGCGTATTCCAGGGTGTCAAGAAACTCCGAGGCTTTTAAAACCCTTTCAGACTTCTACATTGTACAAATCCTACCAATAGCAGACCTTTGTTTTTAATGAAGTCATAATGATAAACTACACCTAATATGGTATCTGTACCTACCCATTATGAGGTTCACAAACATTGTTCATTCGATAGTATCGTTCGATGTCACAGTGAGGCCACTGTTTTCCGACAAAACACTACCCTCGTACAACGAGATCTAATTTGCGAGCATTCGATGTTCCCGTCGGGTTGCACGTGATATTTTCATTGAAAACGAATTAAGCGCTTATTTGTACCTATTACGGTTACGGTGTTGTAACAGTTTAACTATGAGGTGAGAGATTTGAAATATAGGTTAACTGCTATTGAATGAAAGGTATAAGCTATATTTAGACTCGATGCTGAAAGTGCAAGCCACATTCTTAAACAAACGAAAGTGTTTAGAAGCAGCATGTCACGCACTTTTATTTGAAAAAAGGTTTGCTGGCAGAGAATACTTGTACGCCTTTTGTACCGTACTTTGTTAAATCCATACTACCTAATATTATAAATGTCACAATGTGTTTCGTTTGTTTTTTTGTTTGTCCGTCTTTCACTTCAAAACAGAGCAATGGATCGTCATATTTTTTGAGAGCGAGAGAGTTTGAGAGCTGGAGAGTGCCATAGGTTACTATTTATTTTGAAATTCATAAAATCTGTCTATCTTTAAGATGTTGGTGATATGAAGTTCACTGAGTCCGCTAGTAAAGCAATACAAAAGTATTGCTTAGACAACAACGTGTACGAATTCAAAGTCGTGCAAATGGAAATGTAGATATTCTTGTGTACTTTCGGCAAAAGTAAAGCGACGCATGACGAAAGAAAAACAATAGCCCGATACGATTGACGAGTTTCTTGCCAGTCTTCTCATTACGCGGTCTTCTGTCGTAGGCTTTGTGAACTGATTAAGTAGCTCCATTGACGTTCACAAGTGTTTGTAATAGCCAAGCTTTAAAAAAACTAATTGTTTTGACTTGACAGCCAACCAAATTTACTTCTAGCAATTTTCTTGTATTTTTGTATTCATAACTAAGCTAATAAGGTAATAACAGGGGCTCATATCGTTTTGCAGTAAGTATGCTAAAAAAACGTAAGCAGTAAGTAAGCACACCTATTTAAGAAGAACATTTTACCTCTCGCAACTTTTTACTACTTTCTCCAACGTATTCCGACAAAGGAAATGATGCTATGCTCTGTTCATGTAAAAACAGATGCACCTTGCGAACGTTCATTGAGTAAATTAGCAAAACAGCACACCTCAACACAACATGGCGACCAGCATTACCTTTAATTAAATGTTTATTGAACAGTGAACGGAACGGACGATAAAGAGGTTGGACAGTTCTGTTGTTGGTCTATTGAAATCAAATATCTAAAGTACGTATTATAATTCGGTGCAAAAAAAAATAATGTCACTTTCACATTTGAGTTTGGCAACAGGGTGTCGTAAACCTTTTTCTTCATGTCTCTTTTAAACCAAATTTATTGTGAGGTTTTGGTTTTACAGATTTTGTTAAAATCTACTTATAAAAACTATATCTTGGGTATATACTACGCATAAGATAATGCAAAATGGGTTAGATAGTAATAGTACAGACACAATAGTAACAAGTAACAACGGTTCAAACTTAACAATAAATAAAAACAATAACAAAAACATCAAGAAATCTACGAAATAATGTAAAAGAAGCAATGTACGCGAAGCAGATAGGAGCCCACGTAAAGTAAACAACATACAAATCAAAATCAATCAAATAATCGCACACATGTTAAAGTAGGTTTGTCACCCCTGCGTCACAAATATTTTGTCCCTGCGGCCTGCGTGTTGCCAGTACGTGTAAAAAATATCCATCTAACATCCCTTCGAAAAATTATTTTGTTGTTTACGTAAGAGTAATTTCCATTTTTTACTTTTATTAATAATGTTAAACAAATATCTATCCAGATTTTATATTATTTTTATGCATTCACAATGCAATTTTGTAAGTATAGGAAAAATGTGATAGTAAAAAATTGGTCAGAGCATCGGGCCGGATTCCCGGAGGCGCGGGTTCGAATCCCGCCTGAAAGCTACTTATAGGGCTCGTGTTTTTTTTTTTACTATCACATTTTTCCTATTAATATCTATCCAATCAAAGCATGTTTTGAATTAACGGCAATGTCGTTCACAAATAATGAATATAGAGTTTTAATATGGTAATACTTACTGTTTTCTTTTTTTTTTGCACCGAATTATAAAACGTACTTTAAATAACCTCCTTCTTTTTTAAAATCTGTAAATAGGTAGTAAAGTCTTTGGCCGGACTTGATACCTGCCTTCTGCGCCAGAGGTCTCGAGTTCGATTCCCGAACAGAACATCAATTTGTGTGTACGTCTATTTTGTCTTGGTCTGAGGGTTATACTATGTTACACCTACAAACCAAATGTAAAATCATTCCTCTTCATAAATATAAGTCTAGTTAAAGATTAGTAGGTATAGATAGATATATACCATAATTCTTCCTTTTAAAAATACCTTTGTAAGTTTAGTATCATTAAATTAACCATGTAGACGATAACATCATTACTTGCTTCATTAGCCCCACGACAATGTGGCGTAAAACTTAAAAGGTAGAAAAATATCCAACAACGTCACTTCATATAATAATTTTCATAACTCATCCTTTGCTTGCTATGTTGAGCGAACTTTTTATAAAGATTTAATCTGTTTTAATACAGTTTGTTTGACGACCTCCATCGCCGAGTGGTGTACTCTCCGGTTTCAAGGTGCCGCTATCTCTAGAGGTCCCGGGTTCGATTCCCGGTCGGGTATATAATATTGAAAACGAACTTTTCAATAATTCCTCGGGTCTGGGTGTATGTTACCTGTCGTTGCTTCCAATTTCCTACTAGTGCTCAAGCTACTATAATTTGGTATTGGAACAATGTAATGTGATGATGTTCAATATTTTATTTATTATTTATTTATTGTGCATCAATTATTTTATATGACTTTTTTATGGCATTAAAATAAAGTTGTGTTTTTTAAGTCGGTAAAATATTACTGAAAAAAGGAAAATGAAGTATTTAGAAAAAAACGACCCGTCTCACAATCAGCTCCGATGGGACTCGAACCCACGACCTTTCGCTTTCCGGGCGACTGCTCTAACCACTGAGCTACGGAGTCGTCATACGACTCCGATTTTTTCTAAATACTTCATTTTCCATTTTTCAGTAATAAAAATTGCATTGTGAATGCAAAAAACTAAAAATTAAAATAACTCTGTAAAATATTATTGAAAAATTGAAAATGATTTTTTTTTTAAATCGACCGACTCCGTAGCGATAGCGAGTCGCGAGTTCGAGTCCCATCGGAGCTGGTTGTGAGATGGGTCGATTTTTTCTAAATACTTCATTTTCAAGTTTTCAATAATAAAAGTTGCATTGTGAATGCATAAAAGTAAAAATTTAAATAACTCGGTAAAATATTATCAATCTGAAATCTTAAGATTTGCCTTACAAACATAGGAAGCTAGGAAGTATTTTAGAATGTATTTAGAGCACCTGACCACACAGGACAGGTTTCTCCATAAAAATTACAGCTAATTTTGTGTGGCAATTTAAAGCGCCACTACGAGTGTACCGAGAACTAATTTTGACATAATCATTACCACAGTCGACATAAGAATATCACTAATTTTAGTTACATGGACACTCGTATCTGCGCCTACAGCTTGGCCCCACAGCGCCAAAATGGCGATACTCAAATAGCCACAAAAATATTATGAGAGCAGCCAGTCCAGTGCGTAGTAATAGAGGTCAGTGAAGAAAATGTCTGAAACTTCAGTCCTACTTCGACGTGATACTTCAAAATAAACTACCAAGTACCCATAACATAAGCTTGGAAGAAGTCACTCGTACGAACGTAACGAAAGGTGCATTCAACCATAGCAACGGCAATTTTATAGTTCAGTCCACTACAATTTGATAGGTACTACATAGAAAAGTACCAGGCATTCATAGCTTGTAGGAACTCACTCGTGTGACGTAAGAAAGGTGCTGTACAATGGTTCACGACGTAACATACAGTTCGAGTCGGAGTGAACTTCGCGATACACTTACGAAACGGGGCAAGTTCCTATTTGACCTCGAGAACGACCGGCAAATAACGCTTCTATGGGTAAACGTTTGAAGTTTTCGGTGTATTCACGATCTTTCCTTGACTTTGAACTCATATTTGACACTCAGATAATTCTAAAATAAGATTTGAATAGAGTAGTTATTCATTTTTTAGCAAACCTTATTGAAAACTACGTACTTAATCCATAAGTTTACTTGAAAAAAAACATCACATTTGGCATAATTCATTTTAAATTAGACATGTATACTTTATTAAATACGTCAGCAGATACCTGCAGTATTTGTGTTTGCCTGCAGTATTTGTGTTTGAGATTATTTACCAAATTGGAAAGCAATTGAATGCTATGGAAATAAATATATATTTTTTACTACAAATTACAAACATAAGCCCTTTTTGTTTATTTAAAACTGCATTTCTCTCATATAATATTAGCAATCTACGAACCTGTATTTTACGTGATCGCTAATTCTTACAGCAAACTTTCACAAAGTACGTTATTTTATTTTTATCTATGCGACGACTTGTGTCGCTTAGATAAAAATAAAAGACTTGAGTTTTAAAACACCCCTAATAAAGAATTTACAATTTTGATAAACATTGTTCACACACGTAAGTTTTCCGATAACGCCAATCAATTAGGTAACATTGTGCAATACGTGTATCTTAGAAGGCACTCAAGTAGATACAAGCAATAGACACCGTTTTGCAATGGCACGCCTAAACACTCGAAAACTAAGAGCAACGGCATACTTCTGAAGCAAGCAGGCAAGTCCTCTATTGCCTAAGTTCCACTTCCACCTAGCTTTAAAGTTAATTAAGTGTCTCCAACTCCTCCATACTGTTTCAGTAAGATATGTGGCGCTCGGATGGACTAGATTGGCAGTTTCCTAGTTTTCAGCGTTCGTTCCAGTGTTGTCTAGTTGCCTCTAACAAAGTTTCCGTTAAAATAAGCAAAGTGCTTACGTTGTTGTTGTATCTGTGAGCTCTCGTCTCGCGCATGCTTGCTTCATAAAGTTCATAACGTTTAGTCAGGCTGACATGATGATGATGATGAAAGTGTAATGAACTTAAAGAACTTACGTATTGAACTTTAACCCCCTTATTACAAAACGTGGACTCAAATAAGACCTGGTTTAAAATTGATGCTAATTCTTTCTTTCATTTGGAAAATGAAAGTGACAGCACCAGTTTAGTACCAGTTTTAAACTAGGACTATTTTAGTTCACGTTTTGTAATAAGGTGGAAAGTGTTTATGTCGTGTAAGATCTATGGAGTATGTTGATATCAAGAAGCTTAAACAGATATATTCGAGACCAGCTGCACTTTGCAGTTTACATGTGTGGTAACCTTTTTCGTAGGAATGGAATAGCCTATGTGCTATTTTAAAATATAATCCATCTCTGTGCTAAATTTCATGAAAATACGTTGATTACGAAATATCTTTATTTTTTTTTATCCACAATGGGGTAAGTCTTAGCTTTCATCACACCTGATACGAAGTGTTTTTATGGCTGAAGGTGGAAGCGCACTACTCCCGAAATCCTTAATCACTGAGGAACTTATATCTCCAACTTTCAGAACACACTAATTCTGAAAAAAACATTGTTATGGTGACAGACTAAGATAAGATGGTGGTAGCTAGCCAGAAGGATTAAGATCCTGTCCTACCACAAACTAAACTGAATACAATTTATGTACTCCCACTGGGAATCGAACCCGGAATAGAGATTCCGGGTTGAACCGGTTCACACCACCGGTTCACAGAGACGGTTATATAATATATTTCAGATATATTTCTATCCTTCTTTCGCATTTATAATATAAAGTCTTAATAGCAAAATTTGTAAATTGAACGATTGCGCAAAAAACAAATAATAATCAGAACATACTTCTCTGCAAAACCTACCACTCACATTTCCACAAAAATCCCTTTCTTCTTAATTCAACAGATTGGCGCAAATAAGTCAATTACGCTAATTGAAGTACGCTGTCCATCGATTAATTACGGCCCTCAGCGTGTGCGTAATAAAAATGATCCGTAAAGGGTCAACGTTGAAAAAGCGGGCAAATAAACGAGAAAGGCCCGGGCAAAGGTGAAAAATCTCGGACAAACCGCGCTCGAATCACTCAAGCTAACGACGTACAGAGATCTGCACTTCACAGCCCGTGACCTGTGACGGTGACATATTTCAAGGCCTACTCGTGTCAACTGACCTCGAGTAAAATACTAGTATTTTAATATGAAAAAACCATAGAGGGTTTCGTACCATCATAAATTTAAATAAATATAACGTGAAAATGTTTTCATCTGCGAGGCTAGATTCGTCAGAGCATTTTCGGTGAAGAATATTGCAGCTTATTTTAATTTTTAGTTTTCTGCATTCACAATGCAATTTTTATTACTGAAAAATGGAAAATGAAGTATTTAGAAAAAATCGACCCGTCTCACAATCAGCTCCGATCAGCGAGAGCAGTCGCCCGGAAAGCGAAAGGTCTTGGGTTCGAGTCCCATCGGAGCTGATTGTGAGACTGGTCGTTTTTTTCTAAATACTTCATTTTCCATTTTTCAGTAATATTGCAGCTGTTATAGGTCAACGCCAGCTTTGGACAGATTGTGGAAGTAATATAATTTTTGTTGATGATTTCTCAAAAAGTTTACTATTTACAGAATCGTTTTATTTTTCCTGTAATCTTTACATAAACTTCTATCACATAATATAATTTCAGATTTTTCTCTATGCAAACTTCGGAGATAAGGGGGTGGGGGGGGGCGGTATTTTTTACAAACAAACAAGTCGAAAACTATACGGCTTAAGAAAAAAGGAAAAAATGTTCAAGAATGTGCAAGTAGCGCTCTTTCATATGATACCATATCTCTGGAATGAAGCGATCGAAAAACATGGCGAATCCCTTGCCGTATCGCTCGACATCTCCAAAGCCTTTGATAGGGTCTGGCATGGCAGCCTCATAAGCATGCTTCCCTCATACGGTGTCGCTGATAGCCTTTGCACTTGGATTGCTGACTTCCTCCGGAATCGCCTAATCCGAGTTGTGGTGGACGGTCAAACATCCGACCTAAAAGACATTAATGCAGGTGTTCCGCAAGGATCTGTCTTGTCTGCAACACTGTTTCTTCTGCATATTAATGACCTGCTGGTGAACACTACTATCGGGTATGCAGATGACACCACCATAACTAACAGATATATTCCAACTGCAAAGGCTACCAATGTTGAAATCCAGTCTTGTCGAGAGTCCCTTGTTGCGCAAATGAATCTGGCACTTCAGGCAGTCTCCGATTGGGGCGAGGCCAATCTTGTCAGTTTCAATGCCACTAAAACGCAGGCTTGTTTATTCACCGCTAAACGGAGTCCTTTCCAACTGACTCTGACATTCCAGGGTGTATCCTTGCCGATAACCGAAAATCTGCAACTTCTTGGTCTGAACTTATCATCCAACCTGAATTTTGGAGAGTACATCGATTCCATTGCAAAGTGTGCTGCTAAGAAACTGGGCGTCCTCTCTAGGGCTAAGCGGTACTTCACGCGGACCAACTGCTTTTGTTATACAAAGCGCAGATTCGTCCGTGCCTGGAGTACTGTTGTCACCTATGGGATGGTTCTGCTAAGTATCAGCTAGAACTTCTGGAATCGATCGAAAACCGTGCCAGGAAGCTCATTGGAAACTCAGTGTTGGCTACGGCGGAACTTCAGAGCCTCAGTCACCGTCGCAAAGTTGCGTGTCTGTCGGTTTTTTATAGAATACACTTTGGGGAGTGTGCGAGAGAACTGCACGACCTTGTTCCCGCAGCCCCTTTCCACTATCGGGGAACCAGACGCAGGCTAGCTTATCACCCTTACGTTGTTGACACTCCACCTGTCCGCACTAAACGCTTCGCAGATTCGTTTCTTATGCGAACTGCTAAGGAATGGAATGCGTTGCCTGCCTATGTTTTCCCCGATAACTACAACCTTGGTATCTTCAAGGCCAGAGTGAACAGGCATCTCCTGGACAAGCATGCAACATCTTAGGCCACATCCTGTTAACAAACAAGATGGTGGTAAAATGCCTGCCCAGTTTTATATAAAAAAAAAAAAGATACCCCATATGACCTAGTAGCCCCACTTCGAATTCTTAAAACCCCTTTTCAGTCTCTGTTGCAAAAACATTTTTTTATTATTTCTCTCTTATTTGCAAAATAGTTAGGCAAACGTCATCTAAAACTTTTCCAAATTTCAAATTGATAGCATTACCTCGTAGTTCCCGAGATGTCCAGTTGTGACAGACAGACGACTGAGCCATTTTGGTACGGAAACCCTAAAAACAACTACCTTAACAAATGACGGCGGTGACATCAATAGACAAAATTAAAATTAAATTAATATCTCCCTACACAATAGTGTCCGCCTAGTAAAGTTTTTAAAGTGAAAAAATAAAAGCTATGAAGTTGCACTTGTGAATACTTGTAGCTTATGAAAGCAGGTACTTACGTACAAGGATCTGCACCTACCACCATGGCTCGTCACCGGTGAGTCCGGTGATGAACTTTTTTTAAGGTTAAGGTGGTTAACACTGGCGCCGCGCCCCGTAGCGGAGTGCGGAGCGGCAGATCCCACACGTGGCTACGGACAAGTTCATCTGTTTTTCTGAGCAGATTGCTCAGAGCCTTCGCGCCCGGCAGCTTTGTACGCCCCGTGCTTACGCACGAAAACTGGCACGATACTATGGCACCTCAGTATGGCACTCAGTGTGTTGTAACCCGCGTCTCCGCGCCTAGTGGGAGAAACTGCGCACTCCCGCGCCGCGTCGCCTTTTCGGTGTGTTGGACTAGGCCTGTTTTCAGTACTAATTAGTGTATGTTCTTCTTCTTCAATACAATATTAAAATCTGCCACCACGCCCTACGTGACGGTGAACCGCTTTAATGCTGCATTTACACGGAACCAGTACTTTTTTTCTGTTTATTTTATTTAGGAACTTTGTTTTACAAAAAAACATGTCAGTTCCATCGAACCGAAATAAATTAGAACATACAGAGTTACTTTTCTTCTGTCATCTTACCTTTACTGTATATACCTACAAGCTATCCTAATAAAGCATCATGCATGGCAAACTCCGAATTAGGTTGATTAGGTTCCGCTAGGATGCTTTGCGCTTGAATCATTAGTAAGTACTTGAGACAATCCAATAAGCCAGTCAAATATGTCAATTAAATTTGTATCGCAAATGAAGTGGACTGTTTCTATTTACACAATGCCAATAGTGGACTGGTTTAGTGAATTGTCTCAAGTATTGGCTTCGTGTAAATGCTGCATCTGTGCGAGTGTATCAAAATAATTATGTAAGCCACAAGAAGGTAAACCTCACATCGAAGACGTACGCGACTTGGTGATCTAGTTTAAGAGATCATTATATACTTAATCTTAAAAAATTTAACTTATGACGGCCGGAATCCCTCGGCTATACAAAGACAATTAATTTCGTTTATGTTTTATTAACTAAAAAACAAATAAATAACTTTTTACAATCAGACCAATTATCTAAGCCCATGTAAATTTCATTAAGAAACTGTGTCATGGAAAACTTGATAACGGATAAATATACCTTTACTTAAATACTTTTTGTTTGTCAATACATACTTAATATACATAGTAAACACCCAAACCAAGACAAATAGACTTGTTCATGCACACAAATATTTGTCTTGTTCGAGAATCGAACCCGAGACCTCTGGCGCAGAAGGCAGGTAGCCTACCCCTGCACCAAATCGGTCGTATAGCCAAGTATATAAGTAATGAGGTATACAAGTAATAAGATATTTGGATTACGATTAGACGGATGTTTGGGATTTTATTTGATACAGTAAAATATCACTAATAAAAAAACTGGATAACTGTAAAATAACATATATTTTTTCCAAATTTTAAAGTA
Organism: Crambus lathoniellus; assembly: GCA_949710035.1. NCBI lineage: Eukaryota > Metazoa > Arthropoda > Insecta > Lepidoptera > Crambidae > Crambus > Crambus lathoniellus. Next base: position 12,625,019 of record OX453302.1, on the reverse strand, counting down.
GGTACTTCTGATTTACTAGTAATCCATAATTTAAAATACCCTATTTTAGGGAATCCCAGCCGCGCCGCGCCCCGCGTCGGCAACACCTCCACCTTTAATACAGGTGAATGATCCCTAAAGAGCATTGATGTGCAGTCAGAGCAGGCAGACTACTAATTCAGTCGATGGTTCACTGTCGATGTCACTGAACAGTTAAGGATCATAACACAGTAACTATTGCGTTGATTAAGGCGCGGATTCCCCGACCGCAGAATCAATTTGAAGAGCATCGCATATCGGTGAGACCCCCGCGCGTGTCAGTATAATTAGCAAAATAGGTAATTTTGGAAATGAACAATGCCTTTTAAAAATTTTAAACTTGTGACGGCCGGAATCCCTCGGCTATTAAAAGACAATTATTTTCGTACATTTTTCATTATGTAAAACCATGTACCTATACTGCAAGTAATAGGATATTTGGATTACGATTAGACGGATGTTTGGGATTTTATTTGATACAGTAAAATATCACTAATAAAAAAAACTGGCCGGAAACACTAGATAAATAACTGTAAAATAACACATATATTTATTCCAAATATTAAAGTAGGTACTTCTGATTTACGAGTAATCCATAATTTAAAATACCCTATTTTAGGGAATCCCAGCCGTGCCGCACCCCGCGTCGGCAACACCTCCACCTTTAATACAGGTGAATGATCCCTAAAGAGCATTGAAATGCAGTCAGAGCAGGCAGACTACTAATTCAGTCGATGGTTCACTGTCGATGTCACTGAACAGTTAAGGATCATAACACAGTAACTATTGCCTTGATTAAGGCGCGGATTCCCCGACCGCAGAATCAATTTGAAAAGCATCGCATATCGGTGAGACCCCCGCGCGTGTCAGTATACTTAGCAAAATAGGTAATGTTGGAAATGAAGAATGCCTTTATAAAATTTAAACTTGTGACGGCCGGAATCCCTCGGCTATTAAAAGACAATTATTTTCGTACATTTTTCATAACTAAAACCATGTAGGTACCTATACTGCAAGTAATAGGATATTTGGATTACGATTAGACAGATGTTTGGGATTTTATTTGATACAGTATAATATCACTAATAAAAAAAACTGTCTGGAAACACTAGATAAATAACTTTAAAATAACATAAGTAATTATATTTTTTCAAAATTTTGAAGTGCTTGTGATTTGCGAGTAATCCATAATTTAAAATATCCTATTTTAGGGAATCCCACCCGCGTCGCGCCGGCCGCGTCGGCAACACCTTCACTTTTAATACAGATGAATGATCCCTAAAGAGCATTGAAATGCAGTCAGAGCAGGTAGACTACTGATTCAGTCGATGGTTCACTGTCGATGTCATGAATAATTAAGGATCATGTCACAGTATTGCGTTGTTTAAGATGCACTGTCGTCGTAACCGCTGCACGTGGTAATAAAAACCGAAACGACCCCTCACCGCAGAAAGTGGCACCTGTAATGTCAAAAGCAATATGTTTTATACTAGCCTGGCACGCCGCTTATATTTAGTGTGTGAGGTCGGAAAGCACTTCGTTTTGCATTTTAGCTACACCTACAGGATGCATTTTATATTGCCACTTGGAGGGAAAGTAAAGTACCCTCGAAACAATGGAGATAGTAAGTTTCAGTAAAAGAAACAGCTTTCACAGTTTTTTTTAATAAGCTTCCTACAACTTGGAATCGAACCAGATAAAATTCGAAAATATTTCATCCTGCAGTTTTAACGCATCAATCGAGGATGTCAATCATAAGGATCAAATCTCTGTAACCAACATGATAAATTTAATTAAAGGAAACCAATGAAAGATCATGGATTCGACTTCGAGTCAAGTCGATCTCGTACTCTTCTATGGAAGAAGTGTTTTTTTTTATGTGAATGCACTTATGTTTCTTTTCAAAAATCAGGGACTGAAAATTGCTATCTCCATTGTATCTTGTACTTTTCCTCAAGGTAGTATGAAAAAATCCACCCTGTTTATTAAGTGGTCATAAAGCCAATTTATTATTAGTATTAGTAATTTTCGAAGTGGTACTGTGGAAAACAAGAACTAATGATTGTTATAATTTATCTTTAGCGGGCGATTTTGTGTCCTAAAACCAGAAGCAAAGTACAGAAACGCCTTTACGGGTGAATGATCTCTCAACATCATTGAAATGCAAGCAGGGTAGGCAGGCAGGTTACCGATTCAGACGGTGGTTTGTCTCCATCTAACTGAACAGTTTAGTACCATGTCACAGCAACTATTGCGTTGTTTAACTTGCACTGTCTCGCTCTATTTGGAATTAAGAACTGAAACACATACTGCGTTGCGACGACGCGCTGTAAAGTATTTGACAGGCACTAAAGGTTTTTTTTACCCTGTGCTAAAGGTACGAGTTGGAACTGGGCGTCGAACCGCAACTGCAAGCGATATGATGCCGCGTCATACAAGTTTCTAGTTGATGTTTCTTAGTTTTAAATGAAATCGAGTCGCGAAAAACGCTTGCAGTTGTCGGCCGACGCCCGGTTCGAACCGATATCCTAAGGTTTATACTAGCCTAGCACGCCGCTTATATTTCGTGTGTGACGGCGCAACGCATTTCGTGTTACTGCATTATATAAAAAAAAACTATGGTTTAAATAATTTATCTTTTGTAGGCGAATTTGTTTGCTCAAACCAGAACCAAACTACATAAACGCCTTTACGGGCGAATGATCTCTCAAGAGCATTGAAATTCAGGCAGGGTAGGCAGGCTACTGATTCAGCCGGTGTGGTTTGAACAGTTTAGGATTATGTCACAGTAACTATTGCCATCTATTGCGCTTGTTACAGACGCTGTTGGACGGAGGTGTGAGTGACAAAGAAGTGACATGATATTAAAATTGTTCAATAATTCTGAAAAGCGTTTTCCGTATTAAACTCTTTACCACGCTAGGATGCAGAGGTAATTAGAGACTTTTGTCTCACACTTAAACGTTGTGGCAAAACACATAACGTTTTGCCTCAATAGTGTCCTTTTTGTAAAATATAAAATGAAATAAAGTTAAAATTACTTAATTTATGGATTATTTACACAAATTTTCGTGGTAAAAAGTCTAGCCTTGTTATGTCATTCTCGAAGATCTACCTAATTCTGGTCTTATCAATATAATATTTAGCAAAATTCATAAAAACTGTTCAGTGGTTTAGGAGTTAATCATCTAGCACTAAGTTATTTTGCATTAATAATATGAAAATGATATTGGTTTATATGCAATGGATTTTTTTTATGGTGAAATATTAATACACTAACCACGCATGTAGATTTATCTGTATCTATAAAAAATATGCTAAAAATACAGTCGAGGCAAGCACATATTTTTTGCTTGATAAAATAGGTATTAGTCCACTGAAACAATCAAGTTTAATTTCCGTCTATTGTGCTCTAAAATAATTGGGCAAGTACAAAAAGTTCGCCAGTCATCGTATCATACTACGTGTATTAAAAACTACGCCCCTAAGCGATTCAGAGAGTCAAATCAATCAGTAATATGAACTGTGCTCTGACCGAGCGAAAACAAAGAGTGGGGCCCCGGGCGGCTGTTCTGATAAGCTTAAAACAAATTGAGTTTTTTTTTACAGAACCACAGATAACGGAAGCTTTTTACGTATTCCGTATTTACCTATACCTATATTTTGTAATGAATATCTAAAAGTGATAAGTAGTAACAACTGTAAATTATAATTCATCAAAGAATACGACAGTATTTTCATTCTTCGATTGTGACTGATGTGATGTGTAAAACGTACACACTTATCATTTAATAGTTTCTTTAACCTGTAGAGCATCGGCCGGGACCTCGAGGCCCCCGAAGGTACCTCTCCCAGCGAGGAGCATTCGTTTGTAATATTTTTGTCAATGTCTTTAATATTTTACGGCCCATACTTTTTGGTTGATGAAAAATTAATCCTCTGAAACCCATTCGGTGTATTCTCCCTCTATTGTACTCTAAAACAATTTGCTAGATAGGTACAAAATTCGGCCAGTTATAATATACTAAGTATAGGTACATGGATTTAAATTTATTCAATAGGCTTCGATGTAAAAACAAATGACATAGGTAGGTATTGTAATAATGCATACAAACGGTCAAAAGCCTATCTATACTAAGTTTGGCTGAAAACAAACAAAACTCGCAATCGCTTTCAGAGAAACGTTTTAGCGTAGCGTGAACGCCAAACGGCCAAAATTGAATTTGAAAAAAGGTGATTGACGCGACGACACTGACGGTACCCCGTTCTTTTGAACGTCAAATGGAAACCGGGACGTACAATTTTGTAACCTACCTTTTGATATTTACTATTTTAGTGTGTTGCGCTTCGTTTTGTGGAATGGTTTTAAAGGTTTCTGGTTTTTATTAGAGAATTTGCAAACCGTGGGTGTTGATTCAATAGACACTTAAATTGTAGCATCATTAAGTCTTATAGCTGGCTTATAGATAGTTAATTACAACAAATTATGTTTAAACATACTCAATAGCCTTGAGTGTAAAAACAAATTTTTAATCGAAATAATGCATACCACCGATCAAAAGCCTATTTAAACTAGGCTTGGGTGAAAACAAACGAAACAGAAAAAGTTTAGCGTAGCGTGAACGCCATGCGGCAGAAATGGAATTTAACAAAAGGTGAGTGACGCGTCGACACTGACGGTACAGTGCGCGCAAAATAACTTGGCGCGTGTCGATATCTGGAAATAAATTATGACATGGGAATAAGGCTTATTTTTGACGACACACGCTAAGTTATTTGCGCGATCTGTACTCCGTTCCTTTAAACGTCAAATTATGGAAAACGCGACATACAATTTCGTAACCTACCTTTTGATATAATTACTATTTTAGTGCATTGCGTTTAGTTTCGTGGAATGATTTAAGTGATAGGTATATCTGCGCATTTTTTAATGGATTTGCAACCCTCGGGTTGATTATAACTATAATTCTATCATAGTATTATTTAACAACCTGTTTATTGGCTTTTTGATAGTTCATTACAACAGCAGTAAAAATTTACGAAAACGAGCTAATATTTTGTGTAATCCTACTAATAGGTATTATAAATGTGAAAGTTTAGATGTTTGGAATTTTTTTTGTTACTCAATCACGCCAAAACGGCTGAACGTATTTGGCTGAAATTTGGGACACATACTTTGTAGCCTGTAGAGGAACATAGTACTTGTTATCGCAAAAAATGTAACATTCCCGCGGGATAACGTCGTATAGCCCACGCGGGCGAAGCCGCGGGCGGAAAGCTAGTTGTTAATAATACAATCACGATAACGGTCATCATTACGACAGTTTTTCGTGCTACGGCTACAGATCATTCAAAACGTCTAAAAAAAGAGCTCATGACACAAATTAAGCCGACGCGAACGATGTCGCGGGGTTCAACTAGTGACTTTAAATTAACAAAAAGTGGCAAAAGATACAGTTTGTACGCTTCACACATCAATCACAATCTAACGCTTCTGTACGAGCATAACATCTCCGCATAAATGTTGCTCTCATCAAAAAATACTTAATCATATTTGCTAATGCGAAAACACACTTCAGATTCCCAGTAAATTTGCGCTTAAGTCTCAAAATTGAATTAATAATCTAGCGATCTTCTAAGGCGTGTGTAAATTGGTGAAGGTATACATCGCCCCCTCAAAGAAAACACATCAAAATAGAGTCGAGAGCATTCTAACAAATTACATTTGAGCAGATCTATACGCGGCACGTAATGAAATTGGCATGTCGCGAGTGTCGCGTAAACTCAATTTCGTTAGATTTTCGTAATTGTGTTATTCGCCGATAGCTAGCTCATCTCATTAGTGCCAATGTGGGCTTTAATTATTATTCTGTATTAGTTTTAGCTTTATCGTTTGGCTTTTGTTTTGAATTATTCGTAAAATTATATAAAGTAACCAGAATATTAGAAAATATAAAATCGAAATTTATTTATTCAATTTTAGGTTGAGCTTACAACACTTGTGAACGTCAAAGAAGCTACGCCATCGGTTCGCAAATCCTACGGGGCGAGAGACCTTGCGAGGAGAACCGGCAAGAGACTCGTCACGGGCAATTTTTCCCTGTTATATTTCATACAGAGTCGTCACATTGAAAAATGACCTTCACACATTAGTAAGGTTACTATCCATCACAATGAAGAATACTTAATTTAAGTAGTTACATTTGCTTAAAACCTCTTAGATGGTGATTGTGCTCATGAATATGAACAAATTTTTCTATGGGGTCAACTCTGCAACTCAACAAAAAAATTGCTGTTCCATACATTCTGGTTGAGTAGGTATTGACAATTTGTATCATAGTAGACGAAACGCCGAAATTTCGTGGCAGTCGCGACCATAGAATGTTCTATGGCCGCGAGTCGTTGACCACGGAATATTATTCTGTGACCACGGCCCACAGGCCGTTGCCTGATAGATACAGATAGTCTGTGAGGCTCTTTAGAGTCTACTATAATTATTCAAATCAAAATATTGTCTACCAGCTGTTGAAGATAATAATAACTATTTAAAAAGTTAAAGTTTCTCTGCTTTCACTTGTTATAAATGAAGCCTATGAACTAATTATTTTTGCTTTCGCTAATAAAAGGAGCTGCAAGTCTGAATAAAATCAGAATAGAATTATTCTACATTAGTACAAGAGTTGATAGTGCTTAATTATCACCATTCCTCAATTAAAATGAATGTGTAATTTACAAATAAATCTATCGCAATTCGAAAAAAATATCGTTGCGTTAAACTTTTAGGAAAATGTTAAAATTAAGAGTCATAAAGAAGCAAAGGCAGCAACATCCACTTTTTTCACTATATCAACTTTGAACGCAGTCTAGTAGTGTTACTTGAATATGTTTAGGTCGAATATTGCAATCGTAGCAAAAGCAGAAATATCCTATACAAAACAGACATTTCAAACTCAGGTTTGTGGCAAAAACAGCAACATCCCATATGATTGACGCATAGACAAAAACAAAAATGTCGTCTGTACGCATTTTAGCTAAAGTGGATGTTGCTGCCTTTGCTTCTACATGGCTCTCAAAGGGTGTGATTTAAAATATGCGAAACAAAGAGATAATAATGACTGTGTCGGACAAGACCTTTCACCTTTATATCGAAATAGCATTCCATCCGCGACTTCGAGATTCAAATAGATTTCCACTCTTAAACACAGACTATCACTTCGACAGCAGCTCACAGATTTACATAATAATATAATAACCGTGAATTTATTTACATTTAAAGGTAGGTACATACTTATTTCAAATTTGAAAAAATAAATAGTTTGTTGTATATAGCACAAAATGTGCGAAAGGTGCCAAATGCCCCGGTTTTGGCCACTTATTGATAGCCAAACTTTTGTAAACATAGCGAAAAATCAAACCAAACCAGGTTAAACCAATATATATACGAGTAGGTATTCTAATGTGTTAGAAACCAATCAATTGCAAATCAATTATTTAATTGTAAAAAAAGGTTTATACTTACTTAATAAATTTCATCCCTAACAAATTTCTTTAAATTTTCGTACAAAAGACGTTTAAAACAAAAAATGGCGTTTATTGAAAAATAAATCGTATGACATAAGGAGTTGTCACGATTCTTGTTATTACCTTAAAATACCTTATTTTAATTGCCAATAGCAAAAATGACGAAAAGATATTAAGAAAACTTTAAAAAGCAAAAAGTGGTAAAAACCGTGGCAGTGGCCAAAACCGGGGCTTTTGCCTTGCGAAATCATTGTAAACTAAAACCACCTAAAACATAATTTTTGTATAACGTTTGTCAGCGCCAAACCAATTTGTAAAAGCAAATATTTCCTTTTACCTCATGAAATTACCTAGAAAATAAAACATGAAAAGGGACTATGCTGTAGAAAACAAACCTAAACGTTCTAATGTTGCGAAATAATTAAAACAAAACCATATTTCAACTACGAATTTATAAATCCGTATGATTTATGTACCTAATAAGCTTGTGAAATCATTGATTTAGAACTTATATTAGAGTACGCATTTATCGCTTCTTGAAATTAAAGTTACTCAATAATCATGTTCATATTGAGATCGGTTTAAAGGAGCTAAAATACTTTCGTCTCTCAACATGCAAAAGTACCTACTTCAAACAGTATTATTAAAACTTACGTAAATTAAACTAATTACAGAAAATTTGTTTTAAATAAAGAAAAACTTTTCAAAGTGCTACAAGTAGAGTCGAGTAACTTGCAAATTTTCCAGTTAGAAATTATTTTGAACTTCTTAACTCAATTTTGAGTTCGATTCAGAAAGTGAGCTGGTTGTACTTTTTGTTTGCAAAGTCAACGTCATTGTAAACAGTAATTTAATTAAACTGTAATTAGTATTATTGTTTAATTTGACTTGAATTTTGTACAAGAGTTTTCAGACGAATGTGATGAATTGATAAATTTGACTGTGCTGTTTGTGATCTTTATTACTTTATGTTCTTAATGTTGCGTCAGTCTGGTGAGAAGTGTCAAAAAGTATTTTGAAACATCATCAAACTTTAAACCAGAGTATAATTATCATCTATCATTGAGCGTTAATCATCATCATCAGCAATTCTAAGTCCCCACTGCTGGGGCACAGGCCTCCCTTATGGATGGATAAAAAAATGGATGATGACACCCATACGCGGGCGGATTGGTGGGTACTTCGAAAGGCACGTTAAAGGTCACAGCACATACATCAACTCGGAAAGGGATCGTAAACGTATCAACTCGAGCGGTTCAGTATTCTATGTATGAAACTCCCTACTGCAAAGCACACTTCGGAATCGTAACGTAATCGCCTCGCCTCGGGACCAGCTCACGAACCACTTTGCTCAACTTGCTATCCCCGCGCTTACCGCTAGTCGTCCACGCGCTCACGTTTCTCCGTACCCGAGCTTACGGCTCTTCGCACAGTGGCCTGAAAATGAAAATGAACATCTTTTTTTTTTTGTCATTTTTTCTAATTTTTTTTCATTTTGTTGTTGTTTAAATTTTATTTTTTATTTTTTTTTATCATTTTTTTCTCTATTTATTTTATATGGAACCACTGTGCGGCGAGCCGTAATGCGTAAGCGCGGCATCGCCTAGCCGTAGCCGAGCCGACCGACGTACCGACGCTGATCCGGTTTGGTTACGTGCTTGCGTTAGGTTGACGCCTGGTTGACGGCGAGGCGAAAGGCGATACGGTGTCGATCCCTTTCCGAGTTGATGAAATGTGCTGTGACCTTAAGCCGTTGGTCCCGGCTGCGTTTGCAGTCGTTAACTGCAAATGCGCCTTCTGAAGCACGCAGCAGCTCGAGATAATAAATTGTTGGTGACCAATCCCGTGACCACAGAACACGGAAAGATTTTTTTCTCTTTTTTTCTCTGTGCCCGTGACCGATCATCGCGAAAGTTGACTAACTTCAACGATTGCAGAACGAGCGCGCTAGCCACTGAGTCAGTTTGGCAGTCAATAAGTTTAGACTTATAGGGCCACATAATATCAGTTTGCCGGCGGACCACGTGCAGTCCTCGATCAAACAGGGCGCTTGACATTTCGTCTCCGGAGTGGAGCTGTGTTGGCATACATTTGACACTTTGCGGAGCGGAGCTATTTTCAGTACTTTCAAAGAACTCCTCTTTGAAACTTTTGGAAATAGCTCCGCTCCGCATCTCACCGCATCAGAAGAGGAGCGTGAGACTAGTTGCAGAATGAAAATTTTATTGATATTCAGATGAGTTTGTTGCAGTTTGAACGAGTGATTAAATTATCCACGACAACAGGGCTCTAAGGGCTTACAGTTAAATTTTGACAGATAAGTATATTGTAAATTATTGTAAAGAAAAAAGTTCTAGAACAGATTGTTTATTGCAAACGCGATAGTAACGTCTGCACAATGACATTGACAAAAGGCATAATCCTTATTGGCATACCTAAGTTGCAAGTATGTAATATTTTGGTACGCCTATCTATCTATTTACATCTTCGAACTGAAATATTTCAGAAGATATATCATTTACAACATTTTTTCAGTAGTATTTGTCGTTTGTAATTATTTTCTCAGTTGACTGGCGCATGTTTCATAGGCTCCCTTAAAAAAAGTTCGAATTCTTTTACACTCGGGTGTAGTGACTCGGGGTACTGTAACTTTTAGCAAAAATAACTTCTTTTCGTTTCTCTTCGCTTTTGGTATAGCCTGGGCTTAATATAAGATCATTTAATATGCGCTTAAAACTACATTAGGAATAATGATCCAGATCTATTAATTTCTTTAATGTTGAACATCTTTATATCTCAACCTAACTATCACATTAAATAAAATTACCACTGAAAGTTAGGTCATTATTAATTAAACAAAGTCAGGTGCTAGCTTTGCTCTAAGAAGTTTGTAAAATAAATTTAGTATTCTAATTCATTTTTGATGTTAAACAGACATTTTACTAACAGAAGTCTAGCTCAAGAGTCTAGATAAAGATTAATACTGCAATAAAATGGACGTCCCTTGAGTAGGTGAAACATAGTTACTAAAAATGGTGGGATGGAAATAGAAATAATAAAAAATGTTGTGTTTTTATGCCAAACTAACCGCCGGTTTCCGAAACGCCAATTAAAATTAAATTACCTAATTCCCAATTAATCTCCAATTAATTGTAATTAATTGTAGTTTGGGTTTCTGAAAGAAAAATGTGACAGACTGTCAACAGTCTGTTAACAGTCTGTCAGTGTCTATACAAATCTAAACCTAATTGTGAGATAATTTTCGTTTCGGAAACCCAAGGTGCTTTTAATTGTGAATTAATTGGGAATTAATTGTGACAGTCTGTTAGCTAATTTTAATTTTAATTGGCGTTTCAGAAACCGGCTGTATGGCATTAATTGTGGATTTTAATTCGCAATCAGTTATCAATGGCAGCTTCAAGCAGTTGCACTTGATTGCACAAGCAGTCTGTGTTCGTTGATCACTAGCCTACTATACTCGGGCTGTTCGTTTAAGTATGCCAGCTCTTATAAGTGAGCCAGCTTCAATGCTCATCTTTATAATAATTATGTACTATGCGATTATTATAAGAATAGGATAGGAACACCGCCATGTTGTGACGTCAAGCTGTCAAAGTGCTGTCAAAGTGCTGTCAAACTAACTTCACTTCACTTAGGTATGGTGTGCAAAAAAATAAATTTATCGTGAATCAGGGGGCTGATCATGTCATAGCTTACGATAAATAATTATGTTCGTACAAACCAAAACATGAATAATTTGCAGTTAAATACAAATCATTAACTTGATTTTTTCGGAAAGTATAGGACTAAGTATGCTTTTACGAAAATGATCAGGTAATTTAAATCGCAATCAAATTAAAATTCTGTGATATTTAACTGAAACCATTTTTTTCATACATTGTTCTGCAGGGTACTTTAATACTATGCTTCAATAACACAGAATAAATTGAGTTTTGATTCTATTTAAGTACTGGGTGCATACCATCAACACTTATTGCGGTTTTGTTTAGGACCTAAACTGATCTGCTTCGCTTATTCGTACCACGACAGCTTAATATCAATGACAGCGATTCAGTGATCATTCAATGTCACATACTCTTATTTGACTTATGACTCGGCCAAGCTAGCATGACACCTGCAGGTTATACCCGTCCCTCTCACTCTCCGGGCATGACAGAATCGAGTGAAAGAGACGGGTAGAAGAAATAAGGACACAAATCGTTCGGTCATTCGCATTTAGCAATTCATTTGCGATCCAGTTTTTAGAAGGTCATAGTACGAAAGAAAGCAATTCATTTTAGGAACCTATTCTGCATCGCGCTATTTTTGAATCGCTGTCTTAAAGTTGATAGTATGCTCCCTGGGTTAAGTATTAGTTCAAGTTATGAAAATAGTTTAATAATCAACTTTACAATAAAATTGGTAATTGGGGGTCTAGTGAAAAATTGCATTGGTCTATCATGGTAAAAGGATTAGCCAGCTAGATTCTGCACGTTGATTGAAGTTAGATTCGGTAGAATCTAGCTGTTACCAGGGTGCGGCGGGTATTGGTATCACGGGGAACGATTCAATCAAGCCACTCGGGCGGGGAGGCGCCTTTAGTGAATCCGCCAATTGTAAATCAAAACACGTTATGCTTGCTAATGCTATTCCATCTTTTCTATTCCACTCATTTGAGAATGATCATCCCGCGCTGGTCTGAGCTGCTACTGCTACAAAGACATTGAAGACTTTTCCTACTGACACTGCAAAGTACATATGTTCTAGTATTTTATCAAAGCTTTGAACAAATACTACTATTATACATACCCGTGCTACACATGTGTCCAAACATTTGTTCAATGTTTGTGCTATGTCTGGCGCCGCCGCCGGCAAAACGAAAGGGCATGAGTAGTAAAATTGTGTACGAAGAAAAAGGAAAGTAGGGGGATAAAAAAAACATCGTTTTAAAAGTGGCAATACCCAAACCACCTTCTGCCAAAATAAAAATAAACTATTATCATTTCGTTTTGCACTTTCTTGCGAACTGTACCTTTTCAGAGTGAAGTTTGTCAACAACCCGTCCTATTCTTTTAATAATCGCATAGTAAAGGAGTTTTTAATCTAAACTTTTTAAAGATATCCTTAAAAATCCCGGCGTGGGGTCTCTACTTGGACAGGTTCCAGCGTTGAATCTATTTGCTCGCATAAAGGCCGGCCAGGACGCGATCGGTGCTTCCCGCCGTTTCCCAATTGCCACCTGCACTCAAGCACGCGATATCGTGGATTTTCACTAAACTTCCAACCTATTCTAGCGGTTTTCAACTTTAAACGAACGTTGTTACGAAATCAATGGTTTTAAAATAGCGAGAAATTTCTTTATCATTGTCAAGTGATAAATGTTTGCATTGCAACGGGAACCAACTGTAGTAACATCAACTTAGTACTCTCCATTACTTTTGGGAAATGTACGTGATAAAAGTAGAAATGCGTTCTTGAGCTGTGCGTAGAGAACACCCGCATTATTACTAATAAAATATGGTTTAGGGCTTTTTAGGACTAGAAATTTAGGATCTCAATATACATCAGGACTACTTTTCCCAGCGTAGCGCGGCAAGTTTAACTGAACTGAGATTTTCGACTTTGAACGTGTCGATTTCGTTGCTCACTTTGCACTAGAATTCGAATAGTTGTCAAATCATTTACAGTATCAACATGCCAATAAAGTTGACAGCAAATAGACGCTTATAGCGCAACTTACTAATATTATAAGCGAAAGGATGTTTTATTATTTTTGTAACTTAATCACGTCGATAAAAAAAACACAGAGCTAGATAATTGATTAGAATAGCTTAAAAGTTACTTAGCTATATGCTATAATATAAAAAAAATATAAAAAGAGAAAGAAAAAATTAAATTAAAAATTTTAAACAACCCCGAACAAGACGCATAAAAAACCTTTAAATATTAAAAAAACAAATTTCTCTCTCGGTCGGGGGACCACAATAAGAGACGTGCTAAATGGGTAGGTATATTAATATGTTTATTAATCATGTTGTATAAATTTTTATTTTATTTTTATTTAATACTTTTTTTAATTAGACACAAAAGTTTTTTTGGTAAACACCCTATTATGCGTGTCAGATTCCTACTGCAGCTAACTAAAAGAGCTGATGACCTTGACACGTCTAAACAGATCTTTACAAATTATAGCTAAGAACCATCTCGATCTCGTCAGATTTCGAACAAAACAAGAAGCATCAAAATTAGTCCATTCGTTCAGGAACTACGTTGCCACAGACAGACAGATACACAGTCACGTCAAACATATAACAGCCCTCTTTTTGGTGTCGGGGGTTAAACAGAAATATCTGCGTTAAAGGTTGACTGTACACAGCACACGTCACAACTCTTACCTGTAAAGAGCTTAGCAAATAAAACAAAAAGCGGTCACAGGCCTCCGCCACACGTGGCTGTTAATCTCATTAGGCCAGTGTCACAACACGACCACTTGTTTTCATTTATAAGGGAATGGCCGTCATTACAGCATAGAGCGAAGTGTTGTAAGCCATTATACACCTTAAAACCGACATTATTCTTGGTTTCGTCTTCGCATTTCGGCTCCAGTTACGTCGGTCGGACGTTAATAAATTTGGTTGGTTCTTAGTAATTATGAATAACGGTATGCGTGGTGAATTTTAAACGATGCCTAAGAAGCTGGTCGCTTTCAAGATGCAATTTATCAATTCTGGAAGAGAGTAAGGTATTATTTAAAATACTGAAGGTAATATTGTTAGATTCATTCCTTCCTAGCGAAATCCTGGACGAGTATCCCGTTAAAGTATCGTGTACTAGCCTACCGCCCGTGAATTTGCCCGCATGGACTACAACTGAATTCTGTTTTGAGCAAAACGTCTTCTACACTTCATCATCATTAGCCATTCATTTAATGTATTCACTACATGGGCAGAGGTAATCCTTATGGATAGATTTAAGAAGATTGGACCGGACTCACCACGGAGCACAATGTGGATGGGTGAGCGCGCGTCGACTAATTACTGTGCAATAGAAAAATCAGGCTAAAAATGACTATCCGGAAAAATATCAAAAATCCAACGCAAGTTTTTGCAATCCCCTGACAAGAAACCCATTACAGCACACTTTAAATTCTCGTTGTGATGTTTCTACGTAAAAACGGTACGGTAGCGGTAACGGTACCAGCTGTATGTTGATTATGCTAACGATAATGCGACGCTAACGCTGAATTACGGCGGTACGGTGGCGGCTATACGCCTCCTTCCTTGTTCTACGTGATTCATACACCCTCTCAGGGACCTACTCCTCCTTTATCATCGTATGAATTTTTATTACGGATACGTGACCTTGGAAAGGTCAAGAGACTGAATGATAGATGTTTTTATGTTTTGATAAGGTGACTTTTTGGCGGACTGCAAAGGAAGGCTTATGTTTGTCGCGCGTATTCTTGTTTGTATGTAATATTTTTTATTAAGTACCTCATATTTATTATCTCCAGAACCGCTGAACTGATTTACATAATTGAGGTATCGTTAGGTTTGTATTAGCAGCCCAAGTTCTGTTCTTGGATAGGTGAAGTTAAAAAAACAAACATGACGGCTGTGCGACGCCATTGGACTTAGTAAAGAAAACAGTTTTTTTATCAATTTTCATACATAGACGAATACATTTCTTATGTATTGACTATCAAAGTATGTAGGTACATGGCTAATTGGCTACATTTTTTTTATAAATTGGGGGTTTGAAATATTATTGAAAAATAAAATTTGAAGCTTAAGGCTGGGAATCCCCAAAATAGGGTATTTTAAATTATGGATTACTCGCAAATCACAAGTACCTACTTAATATTTGGAAAAAATATATGTTATTTTACAGTTATTTATCTAGTGCTTCCGGCCGTTTTTTTTTTTCGACTGGTAATATTTTACTGTGTCAAATAAAATCCCAAACATCCGTCTAATCGTAATCCAAATATCCTATTACTTGCAGTATACTTGGTTTTAGTTAATGAAAAATATAAGAAACTAATTCCGGCCGTCACAAGTTTAAAATGTGTATTATTTAATTTTTAATTTAATTTTAAGTGATTTTCGATTCGCGGTTCGCTCGCCAGTTCACAGTTCACTGCCGGCTGCCGCTGCGTCCGCGTGAAGTGTATCGCGCGCGGCCGAGCAAGCGTTAACGTGCCTTAAAGCGCTACTCGGAAAAATATGGACATTTTGATACAAAACTATAGGAAAGTTAGAGTTGTTACAAATCTGGTAATAAGATATATTTCTTCATACCTTTATCAAGATTATTATTTAAGTTTCAGAAACACGATTTTATGATTTTGCCTCGACACCTTTTATTTTCGAAAAGACCTCTAAAAAATACGAAAATTCAAGATTATTCTTAAATGGGGTTACAAATACTATTGGAAATTGGTTTAATTAGTGAACACCAATAATATTTAGGATCGTGTAGAAGCATTCAAAAAAATCGCTATAGTTTTTAATACGAAGTGATTTTGTGTTTTTTTGCCTAATCTGCAAAATCGGTCTCGCTCCCGCGCGCGTCGTTTTCTCATTGCTATCTCTCTTCAGCACGATTTTTCCGAGTACCGCCTTAAAGTTAAAGTTTTTCCGTCCATGGTATAAAGCAGATATAAACTTATAAGTAAATGTAGGTGACTGCACCGATCTGTTTACAAATCAAAATTTATAATAAAATAAAGATTATTTAATAACGAAGGTTTTTCTTTAAAATAGCCGTCTTTCAGTCGGCTTTATTGATAAAACAAATGGTGTAAGTGTAGTAAGTCCCAATCGTATTTGTATTCCCATCATTAAATAAATGAACCCAACTTCCATAATATCTCCAACACATATTTTTAATCTCAGCTTTAGTAGCGGAATAAAATAAATTCCCGAAACAGTGGATCGTTTGCTTAATGGTAATCTCCATTACCTGTGAGCATTCAACTCGTTCTCGCCTCTAAAACGCTTATAATAGCACCCGTTACTTCCCCATTTAGTATTTGTCTTGATATTTATTCAGCTCTTTCTATTTACCGTGAAAATGTTTTGAAAAGAGTTTTTGTTTCATTATTTACTTACAAAGCCTCTTTGCTACGCAGATGTAAGCTAAGTTAGATTGGTTATTTTAATTTTTAGTTTTTTGCATTCACAATGCAATTTTTATTATAGACAAATGGAAAATGAAATATTTTGAAAAAATCGACCCGTCTCACAATCAGCTCCGATGGGACTCGAACCCACGACCTTTCGCTTTCCGGACGACTGCTCTAACCACTGGGCTACGGAGTCGTTACGGGAAGCGTCGAATTTATCCAATACTTCTTACTCGCTGTATAGTCAGCGTTAATTTCATCAATGTGGAGATATTACTACCCTCACACGCGAAAGAAATACCTTTCCAGGTATTTGGCAATCGCTATAGATGAAATTACTATTGCAAGTTATTTAAATTTTTAGTTTTTTGCATTCACAATGCAATTTTTATTATAGAAAAATGGAAAATGAAGTATTTAGAAAAAATCGACCCGTCTCACAATTTTTCTCATTTTTAACCGACTTCTAAATCAAAAAGGAGGAGGTTCTCTATTCGTCTGTATGTATGTTTTTTTTTTTTTTTTTGTGTATGTCCACCGATTACTCGAAGACGGCTGAACCGATTGAAATGGTTCAAACGTTATTACATCAGGTTGGTTTCCAAGTTGGTCCCATTTTTTGAAATTTTGAAATCGGTTCAGTAGTTTTCAGGAAATCTTGAAAATACTGTCGTTTTCGTTATTACTTTATGTGAATTTAATACGTATCTTTAGGCATAACTCCTTTGTTTATAAACCGATTTAGATGATTCTTGTTTTGTTAAAAAGGGGATACCTCAAGGTATTTTAACCGACTTCGAAAAAGGAGGTTTTCAGTTTGATCACATACCTATTTACCAGAAAACACGTAAATTGCCTGCACGATGCACTAAAAAGAGTGAAATAAAAATTATTTTTATAAAAAAATAAAACCGCCTTCGTTCATTTAGTTTGGAGTATTATTCGAAAAATATAATACTCCAAACTAAATGACAGCCATGATGGGCGCTTGAGCCAGGTCGCTCTACTACCCACATTTGAAATTTTAAAAAGAATAATTTTCTTTTATTACTTTTTTAATTTATAAGTAGGTATATTCTCAATATAGTGTGAAATTGGCGAGTACTTGGGCGTACTACAAGTGTTAAATCAAGCTAATCTCTTCGGACGAAGCCTTCGTATAATTAAGATAGAACTTCACTTCAGGTAAGTTCGTTTAATCTCTAAAAAGAGCGCAAAGGCACCACGTGGTTCGAATGTAAAGTCTTCGATAAGCTATTCCTTAGTCGTATTCTACTAGATAAAGACTCACGAACTAAAACAAATGCAAATATGGCACCGATTTCAAATGGAGAAAAAGGTTACGAATGTCACAAGCTTACGTCAAAAATGACAGGAAAATATATAATATAAGAGTGCACATTTGAAATGCACTCTTATTTGGTAGGCCGTTTTTGACACTAACGGGTCTAGTGTTATTGTTGATCAAAGTAAACAAACAAATAAAATAAAATAAGTAAAGTACCTAAACAAACAGCGAATGCAGCTAAAATTCTAGTCTAGTGGCCTTTCTTCTGTGGACTTTTGCGTATAGTGTCACATAACAGAAACACATTCGATAAAATACTTAAAATTCTATGAAAAAATCATCACAGATATGCGCCCATATGCAGCTTTTGACTCGAGAACTGGCATTTTTGAACACTTAAAAATCCCTTTAAAATTTAATCACCTAAAAACTCATTGCATGACCATCCGGTTGCCATTATTAGCCATTTGGCAGTATAGCCCTAAAACAGACTGGTAAAGTAACATGGGTTCTCAATACACGTTTGGCGGAAAGCCATATGCGCGCCTTAATCTGATTAGGGGGCTGTGGTCGGGACACACGTTGTCATTTGAAACCAACAATTTAATTCACTCCTTCTTTGGGGATCAAGGGATGAAACAGTTGCTTTCTGAACGACGAAAAGTGTTACTTTTCCTGTTCATGCTTTTTACGTGCAAAATTGTTTTCAGAGAGCTTTGTCAAATATTTTTAGCTAGCACTGTCACTTCGTCAGCATGGTTTTAACTTCAATCAATCACTCATTACGTATGCAGAATGTATGAAAAGAAGTCATGCTTACCATCAGTGTGGGCAGAGTGGACAGCAAATCACCAGATACTTATCAAATCGTATGATTATGATTAGGAGAAAAAAATAGCATTGATTTTATTGTCTTACACTATTACCTGTTTTTGGTAAGACAGGGTGTAAAACTAATTCAGTCACAATCAATCAATCAATCAAATATTTATTTATTCACATAGACATAATAAGCATGTACTTATGAATCGTCAATAATTTCCTACCATCCATTCAAGACTTTTTTAACTGACAAGAAGAATGGGTGCAAGAACACAAACACAAACTAGAGACATTATAAAATCATCATCAGTCCATCTAGAACCACTAATAGAACCCAATCTAACTTATAGAAAAATGGAAAAAGAAGTATTTAAGAAAAAAAAAATTTTATAAAAAAATAAAACCGCCTTCAAAAAAACCACATCAAAAAAGTAAGAAATAATTCCTCACCAAATAAATAACGTAAGTACTTTGAAGTCGGGCGGGTTTTAACAAAAACAACAAAAAATTGTACATGTTTCACGCCCGACTTCAAAGTACTTACGTTATTTATTTGGTGACTTAATTAGTTTTACACCCTGTCTTACCAAAAACAGGTAATAGTGTAAGACAATAAAATCAATGCTATTTTTTTCTCCTAATCATAATCATACGATTTGATAAGTCTCTGGTGATTTGCTGTCCACTCTGCCCACACTGATGGTAAGCATGACTTCTTTTCATACATTCTGCATACGTAATGAGTGATTGATTGAAGTTAAAACCATGCTGACGAAGTGACAGTGCTAGCTAAAAATATTTGACAAAGCTCTCTGAAAACAATTTTGCACGTAAAAAGCATGAACAGGAAAAGTAACACTTTTCGTCGTTCAGAAAGCAACTGTTTCATCCCTTGATCCCCCAAAGAAGGAGTGAATTAAATTGTTGGTTTCAAATGACAACGTGTGTCCCGACCACAGCCCCCTAATCAGATTAAGGCGCGCATATGGCTTTCCGCCAAACGTGTATTGAGAACCCATGTTACTTTACCAGTCTGTTTTAGGGCTATACTGCCAAATGGCTAATAATGGCAACCGGATGGTCATGCAATAAGTTTTTAGGTGATTAAATTTTAAAGGGATTTTTAAGTGTTCAAAAATGCCAGTTCTCGAGTCAAAAGCTGCATATGGGCGCATATCTGTGATGATTTTTTCATAGAATTTTAAGTATTTTATCGAATGTGTTTCTGTTATGTGACACTATACGCAAAAGTCCACAGAAGAAAGGCCACTAGACTAGAATTTTAGCTGCATTCGCTGTTTGTTTAGGTACTTTACTTATTTTATTTTATTTGTTTGTTTACTTTGATCAACAATAACACTAGACCCGTTAGTGTCAAAAACGGCCTACCAAATAAGAGTGCATTTCAAATGTGCACTCTTATATTATATATTTTCCTGTCATTTTTGACGTAAGCTTGTGACATTCGTAACCTTTTTCTCCATTTGAAATCGGTGCCATATTTGCATTTGTTTTAGTTCGTGAGTCTTTATCTAGTAGAATACGACTAAGGAATAGCTTATCGAAGACTTTACATTCGAACCACGTGATGCCTTTGCGCTCTTTTTAGAGATTAAACGAACTTACCTGAAGTGAAGTTCTATCTTAATTATACGAAGGCTTCGTCCGAAGAGATTAGCTTGATTTAACACTTGTAGTACGCCCAAGTACTCGCCAATTTCACACTATATTGAGAATATACCTACTTATAAATTAAAAAAAGTAATAAAAGAAAATTATTATTTTTAAAATTTCAAATGTGGGTAGTAGAGCGACCTGGCTCAAGCGCCCATCATGGCTGTCATTTAGTTTGGAGTATTATATTTTTCGAATAATATAGGGGAGTAGGTAATAACTTTTGGGAGGGAGGGAAGCTAATCTCTTCGGACGAAGCCTTCGTATAATTAAGATAGAACTTCACTTCAGGTAAGTTCGTTTAATCTCTAATTATACTTCATGCTTCGTCCTCAAGATTAGCTTGATTTAACACTTGTAGACGTTTAGAGACTAAGTGTTCGAAAAATATGCAAAAATTGTAATAGGCTACTGAATAATATAGATTGAAATTATAACTTAGCTTGCTTCTTTATTTTCTCAACATAGAAACAAAAAGCAATAAAAATGTATTATGTGTTACAAAAAAAATCAACATCGCTTATGAAATAAACGAAAAATATTTTGATTAAGCACTCAAAACAGTAGTGCCAAATTTTTTATCACAGTTGCTGTTTACTAGCCTGTTATAAAATTTGGCAAACATATGTGATTCTGAAAACCAACCTGCAGTTTTATAATCTGGTCTATGCTGAAACCTAAATTTTGCGCAGCTGACGTAGCAGTATACCTGGTATTATGCGCAGTGAACGTAGAAATATCAATTCCACTTAAATGTCACGTATTTTTTATCCATTTGAATAAGGTTTGTGACGTAACAGGCTTATATGGCTTTCGGTAACTAATAAATAAATTGTCGGAATCAGGACAGAGTGACATTGTCATTTCAAGGTAAGTAATCAAAACTCTTGCAGGACAAATACTTGACTTTTCGTTATAGAATGGTATAACGAGCAATGGTTGAGCTGCGCCAACACTAGATGTCTTTATGAGAATGGGGAATTTTGATTTTAATTGCTAAAGTAGACTTTTCAATATTACAAATATTAACTCTTGAAAGGGTTCGTCGTACCCTATGGGCTGTGACAATGGCTAATAAAGTTTTTTTTTTATATATTTTTTCCAGATTCTAACTTTCATTAGCAAACCACTTTTCAAGACAATTTAAAACCTGTGCTATATTCCAGATTTTATTAAATTTAGGGGGTGGCGGTCTGGTACAAAAAACTCCTTTAATCAATCTTTTTATTTCTTGATTTTGTGAGATATTAATTTTAGTTATTAAAGCCAAAGCAGAATGATAACAGTTAATTGTGCCATACTGAGCGCCACTGTTAAAAGCAGATGCAAAAAATGGTGTATATCGGGAATTGATACTTTCGTATAAGTTTAGTTTATTTTGTTGACAATAAATAAACCACTTTTAATAGCAAACTTCGTATTGTTTATACGAGTTATCCAAAAGGGAGTTAAGCATGACGTCCAGAGAAAATTGTTTGACGCCTCTTCGTATCATCGCCATCACCAGGGTAATGGAGTTACGCATTTGTTTGCGGCTGGAATTTGTAGATAAAATTAGGTTTGAATCTGCTTTGAAAATGAATTGTTTAGTTATTAAAAGACTCTTAAATAGTGGATACCACGGTTATGTGGACCAAAATGGAACAACTATTGAGTATATCTGTGGCATTGTCAGAGATAATCTTACTTAAACATTTAAGAATCATTGTGAAAGGAGGAAAAACATAAAAATTTAATTCGACCACGACACTGAAAAAAACATTTACGGCGTATGCATCCGGATCCTTATGCCATGATATATATCTTATACATTTATTATTTCAACCACTAGCGTTTCAATGTCAGGCCTATGAAAGTTTTCAACAATTTGTTGAAAGGCATAATCAGCTAGCTGCCATTCTTGGTCTGCCTGCATAGTTTTATCTGAAGATCGAATATGAGATGCAAAAACGTAAAGATTTTTACGTTTACGCCATTGCCAGAGGTCTTTTGCGTCGACATATCAGGTGTGGGGAGTGTATATCACCCATACGGTTTACGTAGGAAATTACCGTGGTATTGTCAATTCGTAGAAGTACTTGCCAGTTAATATCTTAAACCAATAAACGCAGCAAGAATTCCTAAATAATTGATTGTCTGCTACTTTCTTTTACACTCCATAAACCACTAGCTTTGTCGTCTCCACATACAATTCCCCACCCCGTAGTTGAGGCACCTGAAAAAACTTCCAGGTCATATTTGTTTATTTTTATTTTGGTGCGGCTCCACCAATAGAAATCCTGTTCCAAGTAATATCCATGTACTTATTATACATATTTCAAATAATTTAGTATACAACCAGCTGCATTTCACGGCGGGACAGGCGGATATTATTAGTCCAATAAAACTAACAAATTCTCAAATTTTACACCTTTTTAAGTTAGAAAACTTTTGTATTGCAAATTTAATTTTGGCAAAGTGAACAAGAATTTCTTTTAGTCTAAACTATATCCAAAGAACTAACAAGACTGAGAAGGTATAAAATTACTTTTATCGGTATTTATAATGAAACCTAAGCTTGTAAGCAACTTTACGGTATCTTGTAAGTTTTAAGACCCTTATATTAGACAGAGGTCATCCAAATATATTGTTAACAGGTAACCACATAATCTTAAGAATTTCATGACCGGTTTCATGATGACTTTAGTGAAAACCAAAGGAGCTGTGTTTAAGCCAAATAATAAGACATTAAATTCATATGTTTTTGATCAAATTGGTATCTTAGATATTTTCGGTCTTCCTTGTGAATTTTTAACAAAAAGTATGCGTCTTTCAGGTCTACTGTGCACGGTTACAATCTCGCGATATCAATTTTATAACTGTTCTTAAATCCTCCAGTTTAAAATGACTTGTGTCAATAAATTTATTTAGTGATAAGTTTAAGATGAAGCGCATCTTCCCATTTGGCTTGGGCACTAAAAAATAGTTGATAGATATTAATCAGATCAGTTATCTCTGAAATTGCAGAGACAGCAAATTTTTAATTTCGTGTATGAAAAGAGCCTTTTCCTTTTCACTACATTTTCGGGTTGACGGTGATACAGGTTGCATCGGTTTTCGATTGAAGGGAATCTTATATCCCTTTATATGAAAAAGAACCAGTGGGTCCTTGGTAGCCATTAAAAATTCTTTATAGAATAATGATAAACGACCTGCATGCGTTATTAACGTATTTAACGTCGGCTGTTGTTCTGTCTCTGCCACGGATACTGCGACTGCTTCGATAAGTTGATGAGCCGTCTACGCGTCGAAGTCGTTGCAGGCTCGTTCGTCCTGGGAGGGCCCGTCGGCCTGCGACTAGGACCCGGACTCTTCCAGTTTAAATTTCGCGAAGAACTGTATGGATTAGAGCTTGGCTTCTTATTAGGAAACTTTTGTATCGTTGATTGCTTTGGGTCTGTGCCAGACTTGTTAATAGCTTTAGCTGATTATATGGTTTCCCTTAAGTTTTCGCCGAATAATTGTTTATCAATTGTAATATTTTGAAGAAAATCCCTTAGATCCATCTTCACGGCATTCAGAAAAAAAATTGTAAATGGAATTAGAATGTTGACAATCACAGATAATTTTTGGCAAATCCATAAGTGTTTTAGCAAGGCTGTATTTATCTGTATTTAGCAGACAATATAATAGTATAGATTTTACCAGACAAAGTGTTTCCAGCAGTCGATTCCTTTTGTTTCAGTTGAATGGCCTTATTGCGTTTAGCAATAATATCTGAAACAGCTGCTTTAATCTTACGATCAAGCTCAGGTGGGTCAATCAATTTGCAATTTTCTGGGGTCATGTACTTATGAGTTCTTTACGCAATTCTTTGTTAATACCTGCTGTGAACTTGTGACCCAGTGCTGGAAAACTCCAGCACTCCTGACTGAAGTAGGGTCAGTATCTAATATTTCTAATACTTCACTATGTAACTGTATGTTTTCTATTTCAAGAGCAGACGTTTGATCTGAAAGTAGATCACGCTTCGGAGCCTCAGTCGACGAATGACTATCCTGTATATTTGTAATGTTTTCAGACTGGGATGTACTGGGGATTGGTTCTAGCACTTGTTCTAATTGTTCTTCAGGTTAACCCTTAGAACATGGTGCGTCGAGGTCAACTATGACCTCTTGGTCGTATGTAAGGGACAGAGTAAGCCTCATGTTCATACAATTTTAGCATGTCAGTATAATATTGTAAGAGACAGTCCCCAGTTATAACAACACGTACTGTCCGCAAACAACACTTAGTAGTACCTTATAACAGTCCCGTTGTACTGTTTGTAGGACCCAGTGACTGCAGTGTATAATATAATGATGATTATGTTATCATTATTTGAGATTATGTATTGCTTAAATAGGTATTAGGTATGCAATTAAATTTCGTAAGAGACAGTCCCAGTTCGAAAAAAAACGTACTGTCCGCAAACTATTGAAAATCGACACATCATAATAAGCAAAATACTTTAGAGTACATAGCTGTTTTTTAGCTTAGTCACTTATGTGAATTATTTTCAGTAAGAAGCAGTCCCAGTTCATAGAAAGTACTGCCCGCAAACTGTTTGAAATCTACTTATACGAGAACTTGTAAAAGTCTGTGACGAACTAAAGCATTTATGTTCTATTATAACTTTAAAATTAATTAATAATTTTGTTATACTTTATCAAAAAGTATTTATTTTACAAACTTAGTAATAAGTAGTTAAATAGTCAAAACGTTTTATCGTTGAACGTAATTATCGTTTGCATTTTTTGCGAAACGTTAGAAAACCAGGTTACTGAACTTCAATATGCAATATAATATGTCAAGGCCAGTGACTTATGAATGTATAAAAATACATAACGTACCTTTAGATAAGGACGACGAGCGATAGAATTGTTCCGATAACTCAGAACAACATGAATCTTACCGGTGGTGGTGCTTCTTTTTTCGCTCCAACTTCCTCTCCAGTCTTATAATTTTTCGTTTAATGTGTTCACAATTATCTTTTTGCGTTTGGGCATCCTAAATAATCATTTTTAACAACAACTAACAACTTTTTTAACACAATTTAAAAACTAGATGTGAAACGGCGACGCACTAGAAAGCGAATGACAGCCATGATGGGCGCTTGAGCCAGGTCGCTCTACTACCCACATTTGAAATTTAAAAAATAATAATATTCAATATGGTGTGAAATTGGCGAGTACTTGGGCGTACTACAAGTGTTAAATCAAGCTAATCTTGAGGACGAAGCATGAAGTATAATGCCTCCTAGATCATAAGAATAGGTGTTAAGTACTTATAATTTAACTTATTTTTTCTTCTGATATTTTGTATGGTACGTTTTAATATTTCAACCCCCCTTCTTTATAGAGATACGGCCATTTCATCCCTTCGTAATCAGTTTTCAGATTCATTTTGGCCAACGCATTATGAAAATGAATAAAATTTTCTCCCACTCTTACTAAGTCCAAAGTTATTAAGCTTATCAGTGATTCCATACTAAAACGCACCCAAAGGATGCGAGCATAACTCATATACACATAATCTGGTCAATTTGGGTACAAATTGTGAACCGCTATAAATTAATCCGTATCTACTTACGCTATCGAAACAACATACTGATGTGAGGCCAGGAGTCGATATCATTACACATAAATTCCACTTTATCTTCCACATTTGCACCAATTTGCTCATGTTCCGCGTAAAACATAGCTTTTAAAGATACATAATGCTGATTTATTTGGCAATAGTTGAATTATTCAGCTGGGACGAGACGACCAAAGTTCGGGGATAAAATTTTCTCAGTTCATTTAAATCTTGAATGTAAAGCTGCAGCGTTACTTTCCTAAGTTTTTAAGTAAATTACCTAATATCCTCTCCGCAGTAAAATTAGCTCTTTTAAGTAACAGATGTAGTTAATAAAATAAAGTTTTTAACAAATCGACCCCCCCGCGAATAATCCGGTAACCGAAAAAGACAAAATGTTCAGGAAAAATAAAAGAAGCATTTTTGTTAATAACTCGACTAAAAAATAAGTATCAGAGACTTTTTATATCACATATGGGAGCTATTTTTTTTAGCTATCTTGTTATTTCAACCAAATTTAATTAGTACCAAGGTATTCGTTACAAATTAACTAAATGCATTTTACTATACTAGTATAGGTTAAGCTCTGATCAGTTACGATATTATTCGTGTAAATTTCTAGTGCCGTCTGCAACAGTAATCGTGTTGCGATATTATTCGTGTAAGTTTATATTTTCGACTACGAACAGTAATATCGTGTTGCAATATTATTCTTGCAAATAGTTTTGTAGAAGCCAATTACTATAATATTCGCCTGTCATGAAATAAATGATATTCTAGTAAATGAAACAACTTTGGTTAGTTTATGAATTAATGATTGTTATGATTAACATTAAAAAAATACACTTTGGCTTAAAGATAGAACATAATGAATGAGATTATATTTAAGTTGAAAATTATTTTCTATTCCTATTCCTTCGTTAGGATTACTGATTGCTCAATTATGCTTACAACTAAACATGAAGTTAGATAGAGCTGCATCTTATTCCCTGCTGTGTTTAACATAATATTGGGACAAGGGTTTCCTTGTAGGCGGAAAGAGACTTTCAAATTTTCGATATGCTGACGACACCGTACTATCTATGGATGATAGGAGTGAGCTATTCCATAGACTCGAGGTGGAGAGTGGCAACGTTGGTCTTGCAGTGAACAGAAAAATAACTAAAGTGATGATAGAGGATCGAGTCGGAACATTATCAAATGTCACCTGCATCATTCCTGGCGTAGTCATCGTCGACCACTACATTTATCTGGGCTCCCAAATCTGCAACGACTGCAGCTGTGTACCGGAGATAAAAAGGCGTACGAGATGGCAAAGGATGCTATTACCCGTTTAATATTATATGGAGTTGAAACATGGACAATTCTGGCCCGCGAAAGGTAAAGGATGTGGTGCTGAAGGCGAATGCTAAGAATACCTTGGATAGCGTAATGCACTAATGCATCAACCCTAACCTAACCCAGCTCCAAATTAAAACTCACCTATCGACCACATTCCAGCAATGCACTCTTTCATATTTCGGTCATACGGTACGCAAAGGTGCACAGCCTAAAACAACTAATTGTAGTCGGGAGCATCGAAGGCAAGAGATCGCGCGGTCGCTCACCTACAAGATAAAAGACCGATCAAGTAAAAGACTCGTCATCCTCCATACACACGGTCGTAAGACTCGTAAGAGAGGTGCTGGACTGGAACCGGTGGACCCTGATGCTGACCACGATCCTTAGACATGAGGGACTGACCCCAGAAAGAGAGATTCTTTACTTGTGTAATGCGAATCGACTTTGGGAAATAGACTAATAGAGTTTCTTATCCTGTCTTCTGTATCTAGCTTCATCTAATGTGGTCTATTCTGATGTTTTCCTCGTTTATCAATCAAACTATCATCTCTTTTAATTTTTTCTAAGGGTGTGTAATCATTTGTTCAAGGATAGAAAGCGTGTTTAAAAAAAACACTGCATACCTGAGTTTCTTCATTGTTGAGGGGAAAATAATATTTTAATGTTTGAGATCGGTTTTCTTTTCCTATTAACTGTTACTTTTTTAATACTACTGGATGTCACATGACGTAAAATGTATTACCATTAAAGTTCACGATTGGCAAGTTTATAAAAATCACTGTGTAGAGTTAATCTGTCTTCTGCGATGAATTTTAACCAGCAACTTTTGTAACAGGCACAATTAGGTAAATTATATTAATAGACCAATTAGATTTGATTGAATCAATTCGGTGTAGGTTTTCGCACGAACTATCTTCTGAGGATGAAACTGCTCTGCTAGAACTAACAGACAGGATCGAAAGGGCTTTGGAAGACAAACAGATAGCCCTATGTGCTTTCCTTGATATTGAAGGAGCATTCGATAACGTCACCATAGACGCCCTCTCCAAAGGAATGAGGGCGAAAGGGATTGACGAAACAACTACCCGTTGGATCGAATCTATGCTTCTTAATAGAACTATCAGTGTAACTTTACACGGAACCACAAAGAGCTTCAAAACAACTAAAGGCTGCCCACAAGGAGGCGTTTTATCGCCACTTCTATGGCTGCTTGTTGTTGACCAATTGCTGGTTGAAGCCTCTAATAGAGATTTAGATGTACAGAGCTATGCTGATGATGTGGTGGCTTGTGTTATCGGCCCCTGTCAAAGCACGGTATCATCTATACTACAAAGATCTCTAAACACCATTAACAAATGGTGCACAGAGAACAACTTATCGGTCAACCCGAGCAAGACTACAATAGTCCCCTTTACAAGAAGGCGAAAGTTGGATAAACTTGCAACGCCCATCATAAAGGGGACTCCCATACCATTTTCCAATGAAGTCAAATACTTGGGCGTAATTATCGACCAGAAACTGACTTGGAATGCTCACATTAACAATGTGATCCAAAAGGCTAAAATAGCTTTAGGAATATGTTTTTTTTTTTTTTTTTTTAATCTTTATTTTTTAAGGGGTTTTGTCCGAAGATATGCCACCCCCATAATTAATGTCTAGATACAATGTAAAATAACAATATATAATTATTATCTATTTTTAACAGCTAATTGAACAAATCTGTATAACAACTTTGCCTCTTTACTGCATGGCTGCATCAAAATGCAATTACACGCTCCAATATCATATGTTCGTATACATATTTTTTTCCTAAGATCGGCCGTCCTAGAGCACTCCATGATGATATGATAAACATCCTCCACTGAATTACAAATATTGCAATTCGGAGAGTCTACTTTTCTCATCATATAACCAAAACTATTAAGTGGAATATGACCCGATCGGAGTCTCAAGGCCGTTATAATATCATTTCTATTTAATGAGGCACATTCCTTGAACCAAGGACAACGAGGAAGTGATGGCTGTATAATTTTATACCATATACCTTTTGTCAGGGATCTCTCATCAAAATATTCAGCCCATGCTTCAAGACAGCCTTTTTTTATTTTTTTTAAGATGTCGGTATATAATGGCAAACACTCATATTTATCACCATCACTCAAGGCTTCTTTCGCGAGACGATCCACTTCCTCGTTTCCCACTACACCTACATGTGAAGGAACCCACTGTATTATCACATTTTTATGAATAGCTTTTAATTTACAAATAATATCGATAATATCATACCCCAGCGGATAGCCCCTAGCATTATAGGTGCATCTTGTTAAGTGTTGAATGGTACTTTTTGAGTCGGTCACTATAACGAAATTGCTATGGTTAATACTTTGGGCATAAGAGAGAGCTTCCAAAATAGCGATCATTTCCGTATACATAATGGATATGTCACATTCAACACGGAATTTCATGCATTCACCGGTTTGCCAGTCTAGAAATGCAGCACCACTAGATTCTCCATCTTTGGAACCATCCGTGAACAAAATGTAAAAGTTTTGATACTCGTGTTCCAGCATATTTTGACACACTAATTCTAGGTATCGATCCTCGTACCTACGTTTAGGTTGGTTGATACATGAAATATCGTTTTTCAGATTATCCGTTAAATCGACGTTAGTAACCCAAGTATTTGACGAGAACATCTCTAATTTATTGCTACAACGTACAGGTATAGATCTGTATATTTCATGTGTCTCCAGTAATAGTGGTTTTCTTTTATTGCGCCAAAACAAGCTATTACTTAAGTTGGACAGTTCATCTAGATAACTTAACAATGGATCAAAAATATACGATCTATTTTTAAGGTAAAATTTACCAGCTAAATATTTACGCCTGACAGATAGTGGTTGTATATTTAATTCCGACTCCATAACGTGAATAGGAGTGCTTTTCACAAACCCTCCGATTAGTCTTAAATATATGTTTTGAGTTTTATCTAATTTTGATAAGTTTGTGACAGAACTATTGTCATAAAGAAATGAAGCATAATCAAGTCTACTGCGCACGATTGAGATATACAGATGTCTAAGGTGTAAAGGATGAACCCCCCATCCCGGACCCACTAACACTTTAAACACCTTCAAAAAATGTTGTATTTTTTCTTTAGTTTCATTTATGTGTTTACCCCACCTTAGGTTTCTGTCTAGCCACAACCCCAAGTACTTAACACTATCAACTACTTCTAAAGGTTGCTCATTAATTTTAATTATTGCGCTTTCCCTTCGG
This sequence comes from Crambus lathoniellus, assembly GCA_949710035.1. NCBI lineage: Eukaryota > Metazoa > Arthropoda > Insecta > Lepidoptera > Crambidae > Crambus > Crambus lathoniellus. The sequence goes on along the minus strand of OX453302.1, from coordinate 12,594,354 downwards.
AATCCTCTACTAAATATACAAATTTTACTTTTGCAAGGTGAAATTGATAATCCTAAATCTAAAAATAAATTATTTATTTTATTTAACGCGTTTTGTATCTTTATTTGACCCCCTTCAATCGAATTACAATAACAATACAAAACAAAATCATCCGCATATTGAGACATAAATATATCCTTTTCCAACTCTTTACAAATTTTGCTGTTGCTACATTAAATAGGAGTGGTGAAAGAGGATCCCCTTGAGCTAAACCTCTGCAAGTTGATCTAACCATAACTGTACTGTCTACTTGTATTTTAAGAAGCCGTTCCTTTAAAAAATTCCAAATATAACTGCATATTTTTGAACCTATTTTTAATTGATCTAATATACGCAATAAGCTAGTAATTTCGATGTTATTATATGCATTATCTATATCTAAAAAACATCCAATAGTGGCTTTGCGTGTGGAGAACCCAACCTGTATTTTAGTAATTAGGCAACTTAAATTATTCAGGGTAGATCGACATTTCCTAAATCCGTGAGTATTTTGTGAGAATATGTCGTCTTTCTCAAGTAACCATTCAACTCTTACTTTAATTATTAAATGCAGGATTTTACATAAGCACGAAATCAAGGATATGGGTCTCCAAGAGGAGGACAAGTCGCAGTTTCTTCCCGGTTTCGGAATTGGCACAATACTGATTTCCCGCCATTGTTTAGGGATAAAATTTCGGTTCAAGAATTCGTTATAAAGTGATAGTAATATAGCTTTACCATTTGACGGCAGATTTTTTATCATTGAATACGTTATATCGTCGCAGCCAGGAGATGTATCGTTGGACTTAATACATTTTTCTAGCTCCTGCATAGAGATGTCGCAATCAATGGGTGACTCATAATTGTTTGTTAAAATTGGAGCTGGTGGCACAGCGCAGTCTGGCGTTAGCGAACACAGAAGTTTAGTGGCATTATTTTGATCTATATGTTTACCCTGTGTTCCTCGAGACCCTTTGAACCATCGCATTTTGTTCCACATATCACTACTTGTGATACTACTGTCAACAGAAGAACAAAATTCTTGAAAATTTTTATGTCTCGCGTTGCTAATAAGGTTTTGTGCAATATTTGTTTTTTCATTTAAGTTTTTTAAATGCTGTGGAGTAGGGTTTTTTCTAAATGTTGCCAACGCCAGCCTGCGCTCAGCCACAGCTCGGGATAGTTCACTATTCCAGTATGGCCTAGGAGTAAACTTACTTTCCGGATTATGATTAATTTTAAACTGCGGAATACATGCGTCTGCCGCCATATTCAGGCGATGTATAAATAAATCATACGTTTCCTGGAGATCGCCAGAATAGGTAAAGTTTTTAAAACCTTCGTTCAAGTAATCACGATATTGTGACCAATCAGCTTTTTTAAAATTCCTTTTTTTTATTGTCCTTTGGTTTACAGTAACATGGTTGGTAGACAATCTGATTACAAAATGATCGCTTCCTAACATTTCATTTAATACACACCATTCGAGCCCAAGCGCAATGTCAGAGCTTGCAAACGAAATATCAGGAGTAGACTTCTTAAGAACACCATTTATTAGCCTCATCCAGGTAGCACTACCATCATTAAGCGTTACAAACTCACTGCTAATCGAAGAGTTATATAATTGATTGCCTCTGCTGTCTGTCTTACAAGACCAGGTATGGTGGTGAGCATTGAAATCACCCAGAATTAACGTTTTACGTGAACCCATAGAGAAAATGTTATCCCAATCTTGTTGAGTAGTTCTGACATTACTTGGACAATAAATCAGTATAACATTCTCAATTGGGTCACAATTAGAAATCCTAATGTGTAGTATTTCTATTCCAGCATTAACTCTGTTTATTTGAATTAAACGCGATTTTATCGACTTGTGAACTAACATACTTAGTCCTCCATACCCATCATCTCTGTCCTGTCGATAGATATTGTAATCTCGCATTTTAAACGTATACTCACTCTTAAGCCAAGTCTCGCTGACAGCAGCAATGTGCACTTTACTTTGACGTAACAATTCACCTAAGGTTATAGATTTACCTTTAACGCTCTGAGCGTTCCACTGGAGTAATGTTAACTTAATTAGACTATTTACCCCCGCCATTGATAAAACATAAAAGGTACTTAATAATTTTCCAATCAGATACATACTTCACAGCTACAAGTATAAACCACTCTACGCATAGTTTTATAATATTAAATACTTTTGATTGTATACCTAAATTATTTAAAAATAACACTGTTTTTATACGTAATAACAACTCTTCAAAGGATACACTATTTTCGTCAAAGTTACGGCTATCATGTTCATTGTCACTATCGGAAATATCTTCAGTTTCATGTTCATTTCGAGCTTCAAATAACTTGCTCCATTCAAAACCATCTCTTCTATTCTGTTCTTGGTTTTTCTTTGTTTTCTTCTTTGTTGGTGTAATCTTGCTAGTATTAACTGTCGACTCTTTGTTTGTACTTTTATTTGTCTCGGTTATTGTTACGTTAGAACGTGGTGTGAGGGTCGGATATTCCATGGCGTATTTGTTTTCAAATTGTATTTCATGTTCACTACAGGTTTTTGTGAGCCTAGTCGGAGATGGTATTACATACATATCTAAAGCCTTTCTATATGTACATGAGAATTCTGACATCAATTCTCGTAACCGCTTTTCTTTTAGGTATATGGGACATATTTTGGCAAAGGAGGGATGTTTACCAGAACAATTCACACACTTGTATTCCGTCACAGCACAAGTCTCATGGTTCCCGGCACATTTTGGGCATACTTGTTGTTTTGCTTGGCAAGTTTTTACGCCGTGTCCTATTTTCCAGCATCGGTAGCATTGTGAGACTGGGAATATATACCGATCTACCTTAATACGTAGACCATCGACATAAACGAATGGAGGAAGCGACGAGCCTTTAAAACACAAACGTATCGTTTCACTAGCCTGCCAAGATCCCGTTTCACCCTGCCTGCTGCGCCTATTTAAGCGTTTTACCGCTGTTATTATGGTTCCCGGGCATTCGATGTTTTGAAGTATTTCTTCATCTTTTAAGTCGAGTTCAATGTTCTTTATAGTTCCGTAGCAGTAACTCACCTCCAAAGCTTTATGGAATATCCATCCTTTTGCTATAAGATTTTCGCAATTTAATAAAATTTCCGCATATTTTTCATCTTCAAAATCAACTCTAACTCTAAATGGATTGATGTATTTAATGCGACAGGTTTTTGATATTTCATTCTCATTTAATAAGCGAGCCATTGCAAATTGTTTCGGTAATGGCTCTTTACAGGAAATATAAATTTCATAATTTTTTTTCTCTAGGAATGGAGTATTTTCATCCTTCGATATGGGAAGTTTTAACTTTTTTCCTTTCTTTTTTACCACATTCCATTCCCAATCGCCACTCTCTTCAGATGACTTACTGTCCGTACGCCCCCTTTTAGAAGACTTTTTACTTTCCTCCTCCCATCTTCCCGACAAAGAATTATTTTCATCTATATTTTCCTTCATTACACACTCCTGGTTTGCATATACTATCTCACCATCCTTCTGGGTCACTAAACACTCAACCTCCGCATTACCGGATTCCGCTTCATTCATTTTTTTGCATAATGTTTATCCGCTAAATGAGTAAACAATATCGGCGACGCACCCGCCAGATACACCCGGGCCGCGGCCGGCGCAGCGCGGCGTAGTTACCCACCCGACGGATTTTATTATTCGAATCACTAATAAGACGATCGAATGCAGTAACGCAGTGCGCGTGACCTTCCCGTGCGAGGCGCCACGCGGGAGTAGGAATATGTTGTCGCTTAGCAGGGACGAAATGGGGCCTAAACCCTAAAATAGCCCTGTGGATGTATACCGCTATAGTCAGGCCGATAATAACGTATGCCTGCGTAGTATGGTGGAGGAAAACAACCCAAGTGACAATCATCAACAAACTTAATAGTTTGCAAAGACTAGCATGCCTTATAGCTACAGGGGCCATGTCTACTACCCCAGGAGCTGCTCTAAATGCCCTGCTGAACCTACAGCCACTTCACTTATTTATTATGAAGGAGGCGAAAGCTGGCATGTATAGAACAAACAGCACTGGAAAAGTAAACTGGCACTCTCAAGCACTGAGATCTCTACATGAATCAGTGCTTGAACACGACCAACTTGCAATGACTACAGATGTCATGCTTCCACAATGTAATTTCACAAGGAACTACTCAGTGGAGCTGCCAAGCAGAGAGGATTGGTCAGACAACCTCATTTCCTGCAAGGCTGGTAGCCTGATCTGGTTTACAGATGGCTCCAAAATGGGTGACAATGTAGGATGTGGGATATTTGGCGTCAGTCCGAAATTCAGCAAGAGCATGAATTTAGGAAAATATGCCACTATATTCCAGGCGGAGGTATACGCCATCATAGAATGTGAGGAAGTCAACCGTCAACGAAACTACATAAACCAATCAATTCTGATTTTCTCAGATAGCCAGGCAGCTCTTAACGCCTTAAACACGAATGTCATTAATTCGAAATTGGTAAAAGACTGCGTAAACAAACTGAATGACCTGGGCCAAAGGAATAAAGTTATTCTGAAATGGGTACCAGGTCATTCGGGAATCATCGGCAACGAAAAAGCCGATGAACTTGCAAGGACTGGAGCTCAAGGCCATCAGATAGGACCAGAACCCTTCTGTGGTATCTACTACACGCCAAATCCCTTATAGAAGGCTACTCGCAAAGCCGAACTGCCGAACTCCTGGAGCTTAGCAGGACGAACATCTGTGCGATAGTCCGCGCCTTAACCGGCCACTGCAAACTAAACAGGCACCAATTTCACATGAAATTGAGTGACACTGATGTTTGCCGCTACTGTAAACAGGAGAGGGAGACACCCAGGCACCTTCTGTGTGACTGCGGGCCCCTTATCCACAAACGCAGTATCCATCTGGGTCGACACATTATGCGCCCGGAGGAGATTAAAACTCTCAAAGCTAGGAGTATTCTAGACTTCCTAGAAGCCTCCAGGCTAAAAGAGTTACTTTAACCAGGTGGCGAGTCACAATAGATCTTTTAGGTCGCAGTGACTACATCTCCTACGGGAGATGCATAGCCCCTTATATTCAAATAATAATCTTCTGAGGATGCCACGGGTTGGGGCGAAACACGTGTAGAGTGGTCTAATCGGTGAAGGTGCAAGGTGTATTGCTGTATTGCTAAATGTAGGTATTGTGTACTGGTATTTTCGTGGTGTGCATGTGCATTTTATTGCGGGCGGGCGGTGCATCTTGCATGTTGTGTTGTTGTGGAAGTAAGCTAGGTACATATATTTCGTTTTTCACAATGGTTTGGGACTTCCGCAAAGTGACGCCTGATTCAATCAAATTAAAAAAACCTGTATTACTTATTACATAATTACGGTAATAAATTGTTTACCTGAATAATATCGTAAAAGTGTTTACTGTCAAATGCTTTTGGTATTTTTTTTCGTAAAGATCTAAAACAATATTATTCGTTCAAAATACTTTTTAAGGCATTTCAATGGAACAGACACGCAATTTTTTTTGAAATTCTGAAAAAAAATCACATGATTCATTATAGTTTTTAGATACCAAAAAACACATAATAGCCCCCCCCCGTAATAGCTCATTACCGGATTATTCGCTGGGGGGGTCGAATCACTATGGATTTTCTTGTCGAGACTGTATTTTATCAACCTTCCCATATAAGATTTTAAACTTTCGCGTTTCATTATAATTATAAACAAGAGTAACGGGACTCAACGCGACATTTATTATGAAGTACATATTATTATGTACAAACTTACAGCTTGACGTTTCGGCTGTAGCAACACAGCCGAAACGTCAAGCTGTAAGTAGGGCAGGCGTACCGGTTTTGGCCACTGTACCGGTTTTAGTCACTTTTCACTTTAAAGTTATATACATAGGAATTAAATAATTATTGCTTATATTTATTAATGGCGAATAAAAGATTGGACTTTTAGTTAATAATTACAGCACTTAGCTTTTTTTATGTAGTAGGTACGATATTTTAGAAATAAACACGTGTTATGTTTCAAAGTTAACATTTTGTAAAATTCTTAAGCAAAATGTTAAGGGTAACCTCTTGTGTGCCGGCGGACCTCCTGGAAGCCCCTAGTTTTGTACCAATGTGTGCCGGGCGACCTCCTGGAGGTCGCTCTATTACCTTATAGTTTAGAGTTGAATTTTGCTCATAAAATTGTTTCCTATCTCTTTTATACTTTGCCATAATATATGAGTGGAACAAAGACGCGATTATAACACCACAAAATGTGTCACAATGCACAAATAAATGAAAAGAGCGCCATTTTTTTGTGGGTGGTCCTACGCCTTGTCAACGTGAATGGTCTTCAATTGGTTTTTTAAAACGAAAAATGGGAAGCGTTATTTGCCGCGAAATTTTGTTGTGTTTTGTGTGTTATAAATTTTTAATAAAATATAATACTCGTAATAAAGGCTTTTATTTATAATTATTACAAATTTAATTCAAAAAGCGGGGAAAAAGTCCCTTTTCCTGCTTTCACCTACTTTCACCAATTTAATACAGCATTAAATTATACTTTATTATATATGGCCAGATAGGTTATTTAATAATGATTCCAGTGATATAAGTTTTGTTTATAGTCTCTAAACAAAATTTCATGGAAATCGTCATTTAATTGAGGTTGGAAGCAAAACCGGAAGTAATGCGGAAGTAGGCTGTCACTTACGCGTAATTGCCAAGATGGCCGCCGTCACTTGGAATATGTTTCTTCTAGATGGATTAAGTGTTGTTTTTTCACTGTTCTTACAAAAAGTTGGGAAACAATAAGTGGCCAAAAGTGGGGCTAGAAATTTTAGCATTGTGCCACCTTTGGCCACTTTGGCATTAGTAGAAAGTTTCCAACCTATCATAAAGTTCATTTATTTTAAAAGACTCACAACTCACTTTTGTTAGCTAACGTACTAGAAAATTAGCGGATTGAGGCTAGTGTAGGCACTAGGCTACACTAGCCTCAATCCGCAAATTTTCTTTTAATCAAGTGATAAAGGTATACTTATAAAATTGTAGAAATACTATTTCATGTAGTGTTTTAGTCCAGAACTCTAATAAGACATCAATTAAGCATAAACTCAACTTATAAATATAGTTATTTTATGAAAGTGGCCAAAACCAATGCAAACGGTGTATTTGGCCCCCTCCGCAGAATTTGTTCTAAATAAAAAAACTATTGTTTTTTTTTACTTTGTAGATTGTACCCCTAAAGGTCGATAAATTATCTATAACGCTACATTATAAATTTTCTCTAAAATACTAAAGATCATTTAGCACTAAGCGTTTAAAAGTGAAAAAATCCTTAAAGTGGCCAAAACCGGTACGCCTGCCCTACATAATAATATGTGAAAAGTCGTGAAAAGTCACTACAATATCAGTGTTTTAATAAGTATATATCTTGTATTGAGGAGGGGATTCGTCATGCACCTAGGGCCTTCTGGTCATACGTTAAATCCAAACGCGGTGGTTCTCAATACCCCAAGCAGTTTACCTACCAGGGTAATTCCATCACTGAGGGTCAGGCTATATGTACGGAATTTAATAATTATTTTAGTAGCATGTTTTCTACATCCTGCCCTTCATCTAATCATACCATTATAGGTAATGATGATAAGCACTGCATTGGAGACACAGTAACTAGTCTTACTATTTCCGTGGACGAGGTTTTGAATATGCTTAAAACATTGGATACATCTAAGGGGACTGGGTGTGATGGGGTAGCACCAGTATTTTTACGTGGCTGCGCTGAATCATTGGCTCACCCTATCTCCACGCTGTTCAACTTATCGTTAAAGCAAGGTGTATTCCCAACAATGTGGAAAAAAGCGTACATAGTGCCTATTCATAAAAAGGGTTCAAAACTAGAGATAAGTAATTATCGTCCTATTTCTATTTTGAACACCCTGAGTAAGATGATGGAGAGATTTGTATATGCCAAGATCTATCATATAATCACTAAAGGTATCTCCCACAATCAGCATGGTTTTCTAAAGCGAAAATCAGCTATATCTAATTTGGCCGAATTTAGCAATTATGTCCTTTGTGAAATGGAGGAATGTGGGTAGGTTGATGTGATCTACACGGATTTCGAAAAAGCTTTCGATCGTGTGGATCACATCATTCTTCTTCGCAAACTGTATGAATTGGGAATTCGAGGTGATTTGCTAAGGTGGATCACCTCTTATCTCTCCAACCGTATGCAAGCCGTAGTCATTGGCGGATTCAAATCAAATTTTGTTTCTATTCCGTCGGGTGTCCCTCAAGGATCACATCTGGGTCCTCTGTTCTACTGTGCGTACATCTATGATATCAACAATTGTTTCAAGTATTCAAAACATCTGCTTTACGCTGATGATAAAAAAGTGTTCCTGAAAGTATCTTCCTTTAAAGACTGTGAACTCATCCAGCGTGACTTAGATGACTTGTACACTTATTACGCTCGTAATAATATCACTGTAAATATAAATAAATGTCAATGCATCAGTTTCACTCGCAAGAAAAATAAAATTCTTTATCCTTATCACTTTAATGGCGTATTAATTGATAGAGCAGAGGTCGTAAGGGACCTGGGTGTTCTTTTGGACTCTAAAATGATGTTCTCTGAGCACATAAATAGTGTAGTTAATAGGTCATACCGCAACCTTGGTTTTATCATAAGGACATGCAAACCCTTCAAAAAGACTCAAAGCCTGAAAACTATATATTATGCTTATTGTCGTAGTATTCTTGAATATTGCAGTCCCATTTGGTCGCCACAGTACGCCATATATACAAATAGGTTGGAGAGAATACAAAAAATCTTCATAAAACACCTTTCCTTTAAATCCCGTACGCGCCGTGTCACGTATGATGAGGACTGCGTTAAATACGGAATGTTGTCACTCAAATCTCGTCGCGAGTTACTTGACATGTGCCTTCTACACGATATCCTTCATAATCATCTGGACAGTGCAAACCTACTCGCCACCATCACGTTCTGTACTCCTAGTTACCGCACGAGAAAAACCCCACTTCTGTCTGTGCCTAGACATCGTACGAACTACGCTAGTAATGCTGTTATGACTCGCTTATCCAAATTGTACAATAATAAGTTTCAAGATGTCGACATTTTCCATTTGTCCAAGTATAGCTTCAAACGTGCCCTTCTCTCGAAGTTGTCCAAGACGTAGGTAGTACGCTACTGCGTCTTGGACAATTTCGTGATAGATAGATACTTAAACAATCATTTATTTATTTATTTATAGGCATGATAATTATCAACACTGTGTTTGTGCTGTCTTGTGTGTCTTTTTGTCTCTGTTTATCTTTCATTGCATTACAATAATTATTATAATACTATTTATTTATCTTACGCATCTTAAATACCTATCAAACTTTATATTATATTACATTACATACATTTATGTGTATAAGTACCTGCTTTATGGGTAAAACTTGGTCTGCCAACCATAATCTCTTGCATAGTAGAATATGCATCCAGTAGATGCATATTCACATCTCTATTTAGTTTAGACGGTTTTTGATCTGTTGTCTCACTCTTTTAAATTAATTAGTTTTTTAATAGTTTGCCTGTACAATAATTACATGCTGTGAAACTCTTTTATTGGCTAAGTGTAAATATAAGTTTGTTTTTATGCATGTTTAGCAGAAAAATGGCTGTTGAGTTTCCTAATAAATAAAATAAAAAAAATAAAAAAAAGTACTTCATAATAAATGTCGCGTTGAGTCCCGTTACTCTTGTTTATAACCTTCCCATAATAATTTTTACCTCGTTAATTATATGAAAAAGTAACGTAATAATCTGGACTTAAATTTTACACAGTTTCAAGGAGGAACATAATAAAATAAATGAGTTCTTACGCAAAATAGATGATCAAACGAACTACTGTGAAGTTCGATCGCTATTATATGAGTCGTTTCATTCGAAGATATAATATTTACAGAGTAGTCCCTTTAACCTACAGGCAACTTCGCACGTCTTTAGAGATTAAAAAAAAAATAAAGTTCACTAATCTGTCATTTACTGTTCTGTGGTCAGTTTGACGCCATTTTTCTCATTTCGTTTAGAGCAAGTTCAGAGTAATAGCGGTGTTCTAGAACAAAGCTTAACTAGTGGGTTTGTAAACCTCCGCCTGCAGCTGAGGTTTACTGGGCTGGGCGGGTTGCTATATCTTCGAATGAAACGACTCATATAATAGCGATCGAACTTCACAGTAGTTCGTTTGATCATCTATTATATTTCGTCGTTTCATTCTTTGATATAATATTTACAGAGTAGATGTTTAGAGATTTAAGTTTTGTTCTAGAAGAAGTGTTGATGGGTTGTTTTTATAAGAATAAATAACCATCTCAATTAAACATATTATGTATTTGTTCATAAGCAGAATGTAAACAATCAACCCTTAAATAATATTAAGTTTTCTCCGTACAAATTAAATACCTAATCATAAATCAGATACAAAAAAAAAAGTAACTAATCATTAGTAGGGAACGTTACGGTTCTCGCGAAGACATCTTCGCTTTCAATAGGCCGGTTATAGAACCGAGCAAAGGCTGTGTAGATGTAGGTACTTGTCCAACCAGCTGTTTTTCTTATCTCGTCTACAAACACTGAGTCGTGAGCAAGCACGGTCGAGATGGAGGCGTATCGTGTGCTATCGCCACTCTCTCCCAAGCTCCCAACAGCTTATTTAACCCAGCGGCTTAAAGACTGCGAGCTGGTGCGCTTGTGGAGTTTTTTGTATTTTAACAACAGTTTGTCTGCGTTCGAAGTCCTCATATTTTTTGAAAAATATATATGATCGACGAGGACTCTCGTGAAAGAATGGCAAGTACAGCATGGGTTGTTCGCGGCCCGGGACCGAAGTTTTAATAATGTCGGTTATGGCTATCTTAACACCGTCTTGAGAAATGAATACATTTTCTAGTTTTATAAGCGTGAAAGTTTGTACCCTGTGCATTGTACAAAGTGTTCTTGTCTATGCTCAGTACTAAATTTGGGTATCAATTAGGTATGTGGTTGAGAACAAGTTGTGGGTCCCAAGTAGAGGTAATATTTAGGGCGACTTGGTTTGAGTTTGTAAGCGCCTTTTAGAACTCGTTAAATACACTCATGTAAGCCCATGTTACTGTTTAATGGTTTAAGAACAGTGAAACGGTACGGCGCGGGACGGTGATTTAATATACTTAAGCGTAAGCTTCGTCAGATAGCTCCCATTCAGCATCGGGGTTGCTTTTACTTGGCTCGATATCTGAGCCGTTATTTTTTGTGTTTACTTATGACGCGTGTAGCCAAATGGTGATGAATCTACCTACATCGTGTCAACTTCTTTAAGCGTGGAAATTTTATTCCATCTACCTTGACGGTTAATGTAGCATACTACTGTAGTATTATCCATGCGCAGTAATATTGCACAATATCGTCTTCCTTTGTAAAAGCTTTCATAGGACAGAATGTTGTAAAAAAGTTATTGCGCCACCAGTTTTGGTCTTCTTAAAATTAAATTTTTGCTTTGCATTTACCGTTATGGCGCTGCAATGCCAAAAACTTCTGGCGTTCTTAAAGTTAAATCCGTATTTAGCTGCTAGACAGACCGAAATTAGAACACCAATAAAATTAGCAAAGATTCTTATTGTACGTTTCGGTAATTTTAAATAATTTCTGATAATTTGTGCAATGTTTCTGCGTTTTACAGCGAGAAATGTTGCGTATCATAATTATAAAAAGCCTTGGAAAGTACAGAATTGAGAAGGCGTTAACACACTTTTTTCGCGGTTTACAACAAAACCTAAACATTGTAACAATTTAGGAGTCGTACCGTACGTAGTCGTACGGAAGTGTCCCCGATGCCTTATGTTAAGATTATTTTTACTAACCTTCTATGGGCCACAGTATTGTCTGATAAATAAAGAATTTATTTATTAAGCATCGTCGAAATAAATTGACTGATTTATGACCTTGGCTTCTAAGATAGGACATATAACCTCTCTCATAATTTTGGTAAAAACCCTGGATGCTGATGTTACGGATAGGCCGTAAGGCAAGTCAGTAAATTCGTCGATAGCTAAGTTTGAATTTGGAGCTTGAAAATGAAATCTTAAATATTATTCGGTCTTCCTTACATATTGGAAGTCATAAATACGCCTCTTTGAGGTCAATCGGTGCTACAAAACTACCTTGTGGTATAAGTTAAGGAGATGTTCTATAGTCTTCCATTCTAAAATAGTTTTTCTTCTCAATAAATTTATTTAATGATTTAAGATTTAAGACAAAGCGTTTACCACCATTAGACTTGGGTGCAAGGAAAGTTCTTGATATGAACTGGTCAATTACCGGGGAACAATGTGAAATTGCTCCAATTCAATAAATTTATTTATAGCTTGGACCATCTCGTGACTTTCTTCGGGGGTAAATTTAGATTAAAGCACGACAGACTGTCACTTCCGTACAAAAGGGTATAGAATATCCGTTTTGGATCCATGATAGTACAGTTTTGTTGTATGTTATATGAAACCAACAAACATAAAAGTATTGAATTCTGCCAGCGTGTACCTTTGTTATTGTGGCTGTGCACGGGGCCTGGGTTGATTGTAGTTCTTCGCAGAAGACGAAGCAGGCTGAGGGTAGGTTCGTCGCGGTGGCGGCGCTAGCCTCTGTCCTGTCCTGTGGTTTGACCTCCCCGCCGCCCCCCTGTTTCACGGGTACTGAGGAGGTCCTGACCGGTTTCCCTGATGGGCAGGACGAATGACTGTGGACTGGACTGCAGAAGGTTTCTGAATTGTGAATGTTTTCCAAATCTATGAACCTTGTCGTTCGATTGCCTTACTGGCTTTTATATTTTCGGATGATGTATTACCCAATAAAGAGTCATATCTATCGGAGTCTTGTAGGACGTGCAGGAAATTATTTTCTAAACTAGATGTAATAAGTTTAATCCTATCTTTCGTTAGGAAATGGAGTAAATCAATACCAAAATGCGACAGTCGTCGCTTAGATACTAAAGAGATTGTATCTTATCGTCTGAGGAGAGCAGTGTGTCCATTGCTCTATTTACCTATTGCCGAGGTACCCATATCAAGTTGTTGAAAACCAAGAGACATTTTGTAGCGTCCCCTCACGACGACGACGTCAGAAACTGCGGCAGCAATCGCTGCGTTTAATTTAGGTGCGTGCAACATTCAACAATTATTTGGTATCAAGTACCCTTGTCAAGTTCTCTTTCTGATCTTTTGGTAGACCTATTTTTCATAAAGGTGTCTATAAATTAGCTAAGCTGAATGGCATCTCCAAAATCAGGCGTATCGGACGTAGAAGCCCTCAACGCTGACAATATTATTGTAGATCGAAAGTTATCGATGTAATTTCTTGAGTGAGCCGTTTGCGATACTGCGGCATCCAAGGTTTGTTGGATGGATATTTCCAAAGATTGTTCGATAAAGTCCCGCATCGTTTTGTATGATATTTATTGTATCCAAAACAAACACTCTTTTTTGCCAAAAAAAAAAACAACATGAGGGTAGAATGTAAAAAATAAAATTCAAAGAATAATTTAATAAGTTATTATGGCCTAATAATTTATATTGTCCCGCAGACAATTATTATATTGATAACGTGCATCTATCCTAGAATGCAGGTAGATTCTACTTTATGTCATAATATGTGACCCATAATTAGCCCGCAGCTAATTACGATATCGCGGTTGACCCCCAGTCAATTGCGACTTAGTTTGATTTTATGTAACTTAATGAACTGTAGATAACGTGCGCCTATCCTAGAACGCAGGTAGATTCTACTTCATGTCATAATAAATGTCCCATAATTAGCCCGCAGCTAATTACGATATCGCGATTGACCCGCAGTCAATATCGATTTAGTTTGATTTTGACTAACTACCTAAATAAACTGAAGATAACGTGCGTCTATCCTAGGACGCAGGTAGATTCTACTTCATGTCATAATATATGACCTATAATTAGCACGCAGCTAATTACGATATATCGCGATTGACTCGCAGTCAATCTCGATTTAGTTTGATTTTAAGTAACTAAATAAATGTAGATAACATGCGTCTATCTTAGAACGCGGGTAGATTCTACTTCATGTCATGATATATGACCCATAATTAGCTCGCAGCTAATTACGATATCGCAATTGACTCGCAGTCAATCTCGATTAAGTTTGATTTTATGTAACTAAATAAAGTGTAGATAACATGCGTCTATCCTAGAACGCGGGTAGATTCTACTTCATGTCATAATATATGACCCATAATTAGCTCGCAGCTATTTACGATATCGCGATTGGCTCGCAGTCAATCTCGATTTAGTTTGATTTTATGTAACTAAATAAAGTGTAGATAACATGCGTCTATCCTAGAACGCGGGTAGATTCTACTTCATGTCATAAATATGACCCATAATTAGCTCGCAGCTAATTACGACATCGCGATTGACTCGCAGTCAATCTGGATTTAGTTTGATTTTATGTACCTAACTAAACTCATCTAGTGAAATCACTTGTTCATGTTCACCAGTGAACAACAAGAAACAAATAAGTATACATTGTATCTTAATATCTGATAAATTTAGTTAACTATTGTGTAGCTTGTTAATAACTTGTATGCACAAATATTCGAATAGGAATTGATAAAGCACTATAAACGTACCTGTGGCATTATCTTCATTCTCTGAAGAATATAAACGTTGGACTCGTTCAACATTTTCCTATGCGCTGCGTTTCGGCATTTAAAATAGACGCGTGCGCTCGTTGCCTCGCACGAAAAAGGAATGAGAAAAATGGCGTCAAACTGACCACAGAACAGTAAATGACAGATTAGTGAACTTTATTTTTTTTTTAATCTCTAAAGACGTGCGAAGTTGCCTGTAGGTTAAAGGGACTACTCTGTAAATATTATATCAAAGAATGAAACGACGAAATATAATGATGCAATCAGCTCGGTTTGAGAGTCCATGCGATGAAAATTTGATGGCGTCATGCCAAATTGTATTTGGCTTCGCTCAGGCTTAGAAGCCACAGTTAGTGTGAAACATTTGTAAAAACAAATTTGTATTTAATGTCAGTGTCAAGTCAACTATGTTACTATTAAAATTAAAATTATATATAAAAAAATAAAAAAAATAGCCGTTTTGTTTGATATAATAATAACTAAGTGATAGATATGTTTTTGAGAAAAAAATATCTTGATTTGTCAAAACAGCCCAGTGATCCTGACCAGGGTGCTTACCATCAACTCTTATTGCGGTTTTGTTTAGGACCTAAACTGATCTGCTTCGCTTATTCGTACCACGACAGCTTAATATCAATGACAGCGATTCAGTGATCGATCAATGACATTTCACAGCCGCTAAGCTGTCAGGAACTCTTATTTGACTTATAACCCGGTCGATTTAACATGTCACCTGCAGGTTATACCCGTCCCTCTCACTCTCCGGGCATGACAGAATCGAGTGAAAGAGACGGGTAGAAGAAAAAGGACACAAATCGTTCGGTCATTAACATTTAGCAATTCATTTGCGATCCAGTTTTTAGAAGGTCAGGGGCCCGATTCTCAGGCATTCGAACTTTTTCAGTGTGGTAATTCGTATGTCGAACATTTTGTTTGTGGTTTCTATTGAAAAGTTAGAACGTTTCAAACAAACTACTCTGTCCCACATGTCAACAAATTCATTTTGACAGCTAAGTTCGTATACGAACATCTATTGGTTTCTACCACTCGTAGCGTTCGATTGGTTTTCGATCGAACTTTTTCGATTGTGAAATTCTGACAATACAAAAACTGTGTTAAATTTGAATTTCGAGCTTATAAAAGTGAACTTTTCTCGATTGCATGAGAATCGGCCCCCAGAGTACGAAAGAAAGCAATTCATTTTAGGAACCTATTCTGCATCGCGCTATTTTTGAATCGCTGTCTTAAAGTTGATGGTAGGCACCCAGAACTGCTTACCATCAAGATATGAAACCATTATGAAACTAAATATTTAATGTTCTTTCGAATCATCAAAATGTATTTTTGATACTTTCAACATAATTGTAAGTAATAATTATCGATACGAAGAGAATCAACTTAAAACTACTATAATACTAAAAGGATTACTACAAGACCTTTAATTTCACATAGGTACCTACTTTGGAAAAACCAATATACTTACTTTGGATATTTTACGTGACTTACATGTTTCAGCCCAATTTATTTATTCTTTGAATGTATTTGGCGTACTTTCTTCTGCACGAACGATAACTAGAGCAGGGTTCAGAAAAAATATGGCTTACCTACCGTCGCCGCACTCGAGCCACACGCGACAGCCACAAACGCCGCCAGGTGCGATTCTCTAACGAAGTTAGACACCGTCACATCGTCGTTCACTTTGATTCTTTATGTCAAAATTCATAATAAACAAGTGAAAGTCAAGCGAAAAAGAACGTCGACTTTGTTGAGAATCGCACAACAGAAGCTAGAAGCAGTAATCATTAGTAAAAGTCTATCAGTTTTAATTCCACTTCCTGTTCAAAAGAAGGTACGTTCATTTAGGCGGATATACATTTACCAACTTATTAATTTTATCACAGCCAAATGCTGCAAAATTTGTCGAAATTATCATAGTTAGTATTTGATAACTAATAAAACATTATCATTTGGCAATAAACTCAAAAATGACAATATTATAACTTGACTTATTCCCTAGTAACACGCGCGACAGACACTAAACTTGTGGCCGGTAGTAGACACTTGCTGATCTTGTCAGTGGCCGCTACTTTTTTCAAACCCATAGCTTGCAGTAATTTGTGTCGGCGTTAGTGGCCGGTACCGGTCACAAGAAGCAAATTTAGTAGTATGTGGCGATCACCGGCGTCATCCGTGTGCGGCGAGGTCATATAAAACCGCATCTGTGGTCTAGTGGTTCATACCACCGATTTCAGACCCAGAGGTCCCGGGTTCGATTCCTAGTGGGGGTACATATTGTATTCGGTTTGTTTGGTGGTAGGATTTGTTCTTAGTTCGCCTGGCTAGCTACCACCATCTTATCTAAGCCTGACGCCATAACAATGATGTTTTCAGCATTATTGTGTTCCGTCAGTTAGAGATAAGATAGCCAGTTCCTCAGTAGATTCCGGGAGTAGTGCGCTTCCACCTTCAGCCTTATCACTACTTATCATCAGGTGTGAGGACGGCTAAGTGCTACCCCGTTGTGGATAAAAAAAAATATATGAAAGCTACAGGAAAAATAGGTCAGTGCCAGTGGCGGCGTTTGTAGTTGTGGTCGGTGGCCCGTGTGCGATCGCCTGATATTAAGCCTTAAAAGCACATATCGTAAATCGGGTAAATACCTACCTGCGGGTAACTAATACGAAAGTTCATGACAAATAAAATCTGTTTGATATAAAGCTTTTTCTCAATATGTTTCTCGAAACTTTTACCTGTATAAAGGGAATGTCGTCTGTAGTCGCTTTTTGGCATATAAAAGTAATTTTGACAACAAAGGCTACCCCATTTCGTGCCCCAACGATTTAGGTTGAAAAATCCTTTTCTGTATAAAAAAGTAACAAAGTTATGTATTGTTCCTTCACTGGATTTATTCTTTTTTTTACTCCCACTGTCTCAGTTGGAGGAATTAAAAAATAATATTATCTATGGACTTATTTTCAGCCAAACACAATGAAGTTTTCATAACGGGTTTTCGTCTGAAAAAAAACATGTTTTAAATAAAATTAAGAGAGTTACGCCATTTTTGGCACCCGGCGGCACTGTTGGAAGTGTTCTTTTACTTTTGATGATGAAGTTAAATAACTTATGTATAAATAGCCTTTTCCAGACTTTTTGGTCCCAAAAGCCTATTTTGCCAACGTTAAAGTCATAAAATGAGTACCTACTTTCAAAGCTGCTGAAAAGTCGGAAAAACGAAAAACAAACTAAATACTTACCACAAAATATTATTAAATCTATAAACCCTATAAGTATTATTTATTGTTCATATATATGACTGTATCAGTATATGTGTATAGTTCATTTATATTCATTTGTTTGTTTCAGTGAATTCCGTGTGCGAACTTGAATAAATTCACGTTATAGTAGAGCCCGCGTTTTGTCGGGAGGCCAATTAGTCGAAGGCTGTGTTATATGACTATTTATAATTATTCAAGGATTTTTGTTATCAAATTGTTCTTTTTAGTTATTTAATTTTTTATTTGCTATAGTGATCAATTATTTTACAACTAGCTTTCCGCCCGCGGCTTCGCCCGCGTGAACTACATGACGTTATCCCGCGGGAATGTGATTTCTTCCGGGATAAAAAGTAGCCTATGTTCCTCTCCAGGCTACAAAGTATCTGTGTTCCAAATTTCAGCCAAATCCGTTCAGCCGTTATGGCGTGATTGAGTAACAAACATCCAAACATCCAAACATCCAAACATCTAAACTTTCGCATTTATAATATTAGTAGGATAAGTATATATCAGGGAATTAAAAAAAACATCTTGAATTAGCCTTATATTCGGGGAAAATACTCTATATCATGAGTATGTTCTTATTTTAAAAGGATGCTAACGACTTCAATATCAGTTTGTAAATACAGAGTGATCCATCGGGATGGGTCAGTATGGGAAAGTTTGAAACTATCACAGATAGAGATATTTGTTCTAAAGAACCATGTCGTCGATTTTAGAGTTAAGAAAAACTGTATTCAAAGATAAAAACAAAACTGACACACGAATCGGGAAATACTTAATTTTCAATAATATTTAAGTAAACTTAAAATCAATAGCTTTACCTCAGTCTTATTTTGCCTATAAAATTAAAATCTGAATTAAATTACAAAAACCCGTAAACGAAAAACACGTTTAACACGCAAAACCTAATAAAAATAATTACCAGCTGCTCTCTTTTGTACACATACACACAAATACTTTATTGACACCGCTGACCTGAATACAAAGTACCTACTGTAATTGCAATTTAACTGATTTCCATTTGCTTTAGAATAATAAAAAAGCAGTAACAGTAACACGGACATCGATTTCATTGTATTATTTGGTTCCGGAATTCGATTGTGAATGCAACGAGTAGCAATTGGCATTTATTTATATGTATAGCTACGCAAATACTTGAAGTTGTAACTGGATGACAGTAATGGCACAATGGACCCCACAGACTATCATACGTACAGTGGCACAAGCTTTCCTGTTCCGGTGACAGCCGTGACAGAGGAACCACTTGCAATACCAAATTAGCTGTCAAAATGGACTGTCGTATGAAAACTGTTTTAGTTCCAAAGATAATCACCGGAACAGAAAAGCTTGCTGCACTATAGTAGTAATTTTTTTCCTCTGTGCTATCAATCCGCCAGCAGGCAACGGCCTGTCAGTTGGCCGCAATACCCATCAATTCGCATGGCCCCGTGTATTGGATCTTTGCCCTTAAGTTCAACTTGACATCAGCTTTTGCATACATTTAAGTTTTTACTTGTTTATTAGGAAGTATAATTAATAAACTAAAAACATTAACCTTCTTCTGGTGCAGTCGGGTAAAAAAGATTCTAATTCAGTAAGGTCTATTCTCTAAAATACGATCACTAACTCGCATAATGTCTTCGCTGTTCTTTTTACCCGACTGCCACAGAAAGCGGGTTATGTTTTTTTTCGAGAGTATCTTTATAGGTATACTTATGTATGTAGATTTCTCTGTTCTGTACTACATCCTAAACGGTTTGAAGGATTTTAACTTATAGCGTGTCGTTGGATTCGTCTTGATCTTGCGAGCGTGACACTGGGTACCTATATATATTATTCTATGCCTATATTAGAAAAATAAAAATAAACAAAATGGCGGATATTTGTGGCGTATTGCAGTATCAAAAAAAATTCTAATCCCATTGAGTGGAGTATCAAAAGGGGTTCAAACGGCAGTTTCATAAATATATAATTTACTGTTTTTAGCAGAACTTTACTTGAGCAAGTTCTTTACTTTTATCTAATAACTTTTCGTGAAATAATCCCATAGTGCGGTGTAGCTCACTATAGGATAATATAACAAAACAATTTTATTCCATAAAATAAAGAGTGCGGAACAAGTGATACATTTTCCGTGTAATCTGGCGAAATAAGACAAGACAAATTTGTTGTTACCTCCGCTGTAGATGAGACTCGCGTCATAACTTAATTACAGGTGAAAACAATATTTCTTCGGCGAAACCTTATTATGTTACTTATTTAATTTTTCAGGATGTTGTTGAAGAATTAAGTGATAGGTTTGATAGCAATAAACAGGAAAATGTTGAGAAAAGTGAAAAAATACAAATTAATTTCAGGAGAGCGTTTGTCTTATAGTGTTATTCATATTATTTGTAAAAATATTTATTCGAACCGTTTGCATTAATAAAATTTAATTAAACTCAAAAGCTCTTCAAAAAATAGTGCGCAGTAAGCTCCTGGAATTGTATTTCATACTTTATAATTCAGTTCTTTATTTTTTTATTATTTGTCTGTCTTTATTTTCCATTTGTACTTTTTTGTTTGTTTTAAAATCATTGGTTTTAATTATTGTAATAGTTTTTGTTTTCTCTTTAATATAAATATGTTTGCTAGCTATATCGTGATACTTACCCCCTTATTCATAAACGTTAGTTAAAGTTAAGCAATGTTTAAGAGTCATGCTGTCTCTATCTGCCATTATTGACAGAAAAGTGGCAGCATGACTTAAACAATGCTTAACTCTAACTAATGTTTATGAATAAGGGGGTTAGTATTAAAATGTGTTCATTTGTTTTTGGGTTGCATTCCAGCTT
This sequence comes from Crambus lathoniellus, assembly GCA_949710035.1. Taxonomy (NCBI): domain Eukaryota; kingdom Metazoa; phylum Arthropoda; class Insecta; order Lepidoptera; family Crambidae; genus Crambus; species Crambus lathoniellus. Next base: position 12,573,469 of record OX453302.1, on the reverse strand, counting down.
ATTATGTAATTATCTGTATGTAACGTGTAAATGTATCTGTGAAATAAAATATAAGAATAACTTTTTTTTGTCCATAAAAAGTTTACTTACATAAACAATATAAACCTCTATAACTGCATTTGTCAAAGACTGTTGAAATAATTTTCGTTATACTAAAAACTACCAATTACACGCTTCAAAATAACTTTAATAACAAAAATATAATATAAAAACGTTGCAAAGTCTTTCAAGACGTCAGAAAGGTTAACGAAAGGTTCTCAAAGACGATAACTCTATTTTATCAAGTGATCGCCGAGCAATTACCTGCTTTTCAAGTAATCCTTGAAAGGAAAATAAATAAAAACGCTCCTTTAACGCTTCGCAACTGTAGATACAAATCACTCGTAAAACCTTTTACTTACAAATAAAAACTTCCAGTTTCTCCTTTCAAAGATAAAACGCACTTAATCGACGCCCTCCGATGATCGCCAGAGGTATTTCCATCTCTCCTACTATAGGTTTTATTCGTATTAAGATAAAGTAAAATAATTCATTTACAAAACCTTAAACATTCACGACTTATATTTTAGAAAAGAAAAACTATATCAATAGCAATAAAGCCGAAAGTATTCATAAAATTTCTTTATTATTTGTTATTTGAAGCTTGTCCATAGCGCACCCTTACACAATAACTTTATTGAACAAAAAAACAAAGCCGATGATCAAACTGAATTACGGTCCGAGGTTCTAGTTAAGTCGAGGGTATCAACAATAATTAACAATGGTTGCTAATTAAAAGTTTTTTAAGAATTTATAGAGACCAGTTACTACTCGGCTCAACGTTATTTTTTACTTTTATGACCGTAAAGTATCAATTCGTTCCTTCTTAATCGATTGTTATTGCATTTGTTAAAATGTTTCTTTTGGATGCGAAGGATTCTTAAAATTGATGCAGCTACGCTGGCCTACAGCGTCAAAGGCGATAAATAAGTACCTTAATTCGACGAGTCTTTTCGGTAGGTTAAAGGCCTAATCAGAGGACGGACTGTCCTCCGGGTACTTTTTTGTCCATCGATATAGATCACTTATAAATTGTATCGAATAACGCACACGAGGACTAAAAGTACCGCGGACAAAAAGTCTGCGAAATTACCGCAGACACCGAGAGACTGGACTGGACAAAAGTTCGCGGTAGTCCGCGAAATAAATAAAACGAACGTAACTAGGCGCAACAACGCACACAACAAACTTTATTCTGCATTGAGCGCTATCGATAGTGAAGTACGTTTCCGGGCAACAAATGACCGCACACCGTATGCGTTGAGTCCGCGACAAGTCCTCGGAGGACATATTTTGGACGTACAGGGACTATTTGTCCGCCGGGGACAAAAGTCCCTCGTCTGATTATGCCTTCAGTTGGTTGGGCCGATACCCAGAGGCACGGATTCGAATCCCGCCTGAAAGCTACTTACAGGGCTGGTGGTTATTTTATTACATTTTTTCCTATAATTGCAGATTTGCATTGTGAATGCATTACAATAATATAAAATTTAATCTCACAGGATTTGAATCTCGAAGTCATCAAAACCGGACTTACTGTAACTAATTTGTTGTTATTTATTAACAGCCACGTAAAGAAACGGTATGAACAGAATTAAGAGTGTTCGCAAAATAATATCTTGTCAAATTATCAAAAAAAATATCTGTCGTTCCGTAGTAAGGGCCAAAAATATACGTATCTTGTGATTAATGATGCGGTGAAAACGGCGCGATAGAGCGATAGAAACGATCGATTTATTTAATTAAAAATAATGACGGACAGATTCATCAATAACATTACCTCCCGCTTTAATGTCTTTGAAATTTCGCCAAATTGGAGAATGCGGATTAAAAAGGGATTGCACGGATTTCAGAGGGATCCGCCGCTGATATAAACGCCGGCACTGTTTGGTTTCAATATAAACTAAAGATTTACGTTGATTTTAAATTATAAATTTTAGGGGGTGCCCTTTCACATTGTAACTTTTTGCATGCATCCAGTCACGGATTTAATTTACAACCCACTTTAGGTTATATCGTATATTAACTTTATGGTTATATCGTACCTAGGTTGCCTGGGTGTTGATAGGTGTTGCCTAGCAACTAATCTGGATTATGCCTTTCCCTATCTGTGGATAGATTATTAATTCTGGCCGTTAGGCCATAGGAGCTAGCTAGATCATGAGGTTGCTTTGACATGTCGCTTGCATTTGTTTTATGTCAGTAACTAGGCAACAGTCAACTAAGTTAATCTGTTGCCTAGTAACTAACTAAGTAGATAAGCAAATTTCAAAAAGATTCATGCAATTCCTGACAAATAACAACGACATTTGACAAATAATACGTATTGGTATTTCAATACTACTACAGAAATACAATTTTCGACCATAGTGCATTGCGAATGTCTAATTAATAACATTTAAACGAAATGGGTACCTAGTAAATTTAATTCCTTGAAACGCACGTTAGACAGCCACGCAACTGCATCACGATTGCATCGATGCTTTTAGTAAGGCGTTTTTAGGGTTCCGTAGCCGAATGGTAAAAAACGGAACCCTTATAGATTCGTCAAGTCTGTCTGTCTGTCTGTCTGTCTGTCTGTCTGTCTGTCTGTCTGTCTGTCTGTCTGTCTGTCTGTCCGTCCGTCCGTCCGTCCGTCCGTCCGTCCGTATGTCACAGCCACTTTATTCCGAAACTATTAAGACTACACAGTTGGAACTTGGTAAGCAGATGTATTCTATGAACCGCTTTAGAATTTTAATACAAAAATTAAAAAAAATGAAAATTAAGGGGGTCTCCCCTACATGGAACTGAAAATGAAAAATATTTTTTTAATCAAATATATTCGTGTGGGGTGTCTATAGATAGGTCTTTAATAATGATATAAAGGCTTTTCAAACTATTTTTCTTCAAAGTTGATATTTACCTTACAAAGGGGTAAAATAAAATAAATAAAATAAAACATTTGAAATAAAAGAGTGAAAAATCTAGAAAAAATATATGCTGTAGATCTTAATAGAAACTTTCAACGAAAATTGGTTTGAACGAGATATAGTAAGTACTTTTTGAGATATAACACATTTTCAGAAACCGCAAATGTAACTTTGTCATTCATATAAACACTATTAAAAACAAAGTTATTTTTGCTGGCAAAACATAGAAGTGTTATTTTGGCTTGGTGTAGGTAATAATGTAAGATAATGATGTAAGGAAGTGATCAGTAAATGGTAAAGAAATCGGCTTACGATGTGTACCGTATTTATTGATATTGATATCGGTAGGTACAATTTGAATGATGATGATGTATGTGTGTGCCTATGTCTGTTTCTTACTCTCTATGTCCCGCAAAATATACTAAACAATACTAATATAGCTGATACATCGGAATTACACATAGCCTACTACAATTTATAAGGTATAGGTTATTCATTTGAATGATTAATTACACAAAATTGTAATGTATCATTCAAATGAATAACATAGGAGTTACCGCAAAACATTACTTGGTCTCCAACAAAAAATAGGGCCGTTAAAAAAAGGGAAACGGACGGGATGCCAATTTTAGTGTTCGGTATTTTAGAAGTGTGCCACAAGTTGAAATGGCTGTCAGTTGGTATTGACCTTAACACAAGAAAAAATAAAAACCTTTGTGTTATGTTGAGAGCACTAGGGTAGCCACCGCGTTATTTGTAAATTGTTTTGATTGGTTTTCACATTGTAAATATTTTTAAGTTAAATATAGAAGTCAAATGTAAAAGGCAGTGGAATTAATAATCTGCAACATAGTTTTATTATTTGAATTTTATCAAAACTAAATGTTATTAGTCATTAGTTAGTTAGTTAGTTAAGTTAAATGATTAAGGTAGCATTTTTATATATTTATTAGTTTGGTGTTATCAACGACTAAAAGGTAAGTAGGTACCTATATATTTGGCTAGGTATAGGCAATCGGTACTTTAAGTGCGTACCCACTTACGATTCGACGAGGTCGACGGAACCCTTCATGGGCGAGTCCAACTCGCACTTGGCCGATTTTTTGTATTGCTGCAATCGTTTGCTGTGTGTGTTGTATCGCTGCAAAAGTCGCAATGTAGCGAAAAATAAAGAAACATGTGACGTGCCTTTATTTGCAGTCATTATATTTAATGTTCTAGAAGCCATATTAATGTAGTTTATTTTATTTTTCCCTATCAATATATCTAACGTATTAGCAAAATACGTAAAATACTTAACCTTTGAAGCAGATTTACACGAATAAGATTTGTCTAGTTTCGGAAATAAAATAAGTTGTTCTTACTTTCAATCTTTGTTTAAATGACGTTTAAAAAATTGTGTTTTCTTGTAAGTACGTGTTTGTGTTTTTATCTTTTCTGTAAAACCACAAAAGCTTTTTCCTGCATCTGTTACACTACATAACTCATTAAATTGTACAAAACATCACATTCAACATATTTTGCTGTCGCGGTTTCAAATAAATCAATGAATAAATTTGAGTGCTGATACTGATAAGCACAAATATAAGTAATTTGAACGTTGTATTTTGCAATCAAATTAATTATCTATACATAAAACAACCATTTAAACTATTTGTAATTTGTTTTTCGGAAAAAAAGCGATTCGTCGAAACATCCATGTTTGTATATGTGCCTGGTATTAGTATGGTATTTTTCGCAATTTGCCGAAAATTTCGCTGCTTTTCTGAATTAAATAAAGTGGATTAAAAAAAAACAAATTGAATTGATTAAATGCAGGAAAATCTACTTCAATTTCCACGTGATTACACTAGTTACTAGTGTAATCACGTGTTACTAGTGTAATCATGTACTGTACATTATTCACAGTGTAATACCATTATTCATGCTAAAATTTATTATAAAGGCCAACTCTATTAATACAGGTTACCCTATTATTAGACTTATTGACTATAAATGTTTGTTCATGAATTTCCCGACTGTGTCAAGTGATTAACTTCGGAAACATGAATAAGTTTGTATCAAGTGGCTTGTCACAAATTAAGCACTACGCTAACTTTGGCCACGTCCCTTACTTGTGAAGAAATAGAGTTCAAATTGGCGTGTGAGTGGGGAACACAAGTGTATCTGATCGTACATAAATTATCATCGAGCAAGACGCTACAGATTTATGGAGGCTACGCCCGGTATAGTTGTAGGAATGGGGATCGATAAATGAATCGTTCGTCCCAAAATATAAATTGGCAATGTTGGAATAACCAAAGATTTAACCGCCTTTGTGGTCTAGTGGTTCACACCACCGATTTCAGACCCCAGAGGTCCGGGGTTCGATTCCCAGTGGGGGTACATATTGTATTCGGTTTGGTTGGTGGTAGGACTTGTTCTTAGTCCGCCTGGCTAGCTACCACCGTCTTATCTAAGTCTGACGCCATAACAATGATGTTTTCAGCATTATTGTGTTCCGGCAGTTAGAGATAAGATAGCCAGTTCCTAAGTGATTGAGGATTCCGGGAGTAGTACGCTTCTACCTTCAGCCTTAGCACCACTTAACATCAGGTGTGATGAAGGCTAAGTGCTACCCCGCTGTGAATAAAAAAAAAAAAAAAGTTTTACATAAATGCACATTTTAGGTAGTAAAGTGAACATACACAATATACTGATCCATATTTTAATAGCTTATATTTATGCTGTAAATGGCTCAACAAAAGTCTCAAGGGGAAAATTAGTTATACGAGATTGAACAACAGAATCACTTTCACGTTCTAAAATAGTTAAAGTTCGAAATTACAAGTCATAAAGTTTCTATAAAGGCTAGTATAAGGAGGTAAAGTTTGAGATAAATAATAACATTTAAAACTTCTCTTCAATTCTCAGGATGGAACTGTTTTTCAGTTTATTATAACGTTAGTTAACGTAAAACAACCCAATCTTTTATACCGTCAGTGTGTTTTATAGATTTCATTTAAAAGTTTTCATCTGAAACGCAAAGTTTATAGATTAAGTAAGTGATCGAAAGCACATTTTTTAAAGTTACTTCAATAAACGAGTTAAGGCTACTAAAAACTTTAATTAGTATTCATAGTACTCAATTTATCTTAAAAGTTTTAACTACATAATACTGATTCCAAAACTTTTAAGGTACTTAAGTCACGAGTTCAGAGCCATGAGCAGTAATAGATATTTTTACTTTTTTTATCACTATTATAAAAGTTTTTATTTAAGGTATTTTTTTTATTCGGTACTGCGTAAGCATTTGGCCATCATCCTGGGGGGCTACCGGCAAAAAAATATGGATATGGACATGGGCTTAATTTGACATTTGAAGCCCATATTATGCCCATCTATAGACAAAATATGGGCTGCAAATGTCAAATGAAGCACATGTCCATATTTATATTTTTTAGCCGGTACAGGGGCCGTTTAGCAGACAGGATGCAGTCTATGGTGTTGCATGCTTATTGCTTACCCAGGAGGTGCCTATTCATTCTTGCCATGAACGTAGTGATCGGGGAACATATCCGTAGGCAGCGAATTCCAATCTTTAGCGGCTCACGCGGACAGGGTGGAATGTATACGATGGGTAAGCTAACCTGCGTCTGGTACCATGATGATGGTAATAGCTGGCTAAATTACTACTCGACATTAAACTTTCTCGACTGGTTTAAGCATAAGTCGGTTCTCTTAAAGCAACATAACTCAATACAAGTAAAATTGGTGACAATTGGCAGCTGCGAAGGTTGTTCAGGAGAATTACTGCGATTAACGGATTTATAAATGATTGATAAGATGGCTTACTTTTCGTTTTAGCTTCAGACTTAAAACGAATTCAAGAGCGAGATGAATGGGAGTATTAAATGGAAATTTGTCTGTAAACTTTTAATTAAAACGCTGTAAATATTTCGAAGGCAAAAATTATTGTAGAAAAACGATGAATTGTAATTAAGGCATCACTTTATTTAATAAATATTTCGGCCAGCATCTGTGGTTTCTTTTCTCTTACAAGCAATCTTTTAAATTTGGTTACTTGTGCTAAGTTAAGAGTTGTCATAAAATTTTTATCAAATAGGGCTTAACAAATTGTAGTCGAATAATTTTTTACCGCCTCTATGGTCTAGCGGTAGGAACACACCAGTACTAGACGCAGTGGTCCCGAGTTCGATTCCAAGTGGAGGTAAATACTGTTTTCGGTTTGATTGGTGGTAGAACTTCTAAGTCAACCTGGCTATCTACCACCATCTTATTTGAGTTTGTCATTACAGCATTATTGTCTTCCGGCAGTTACAGATAACAAAGTTCCTCAGTGTCATCTATTCTTATTGTTTTGCACACACATTATGGGTAAAATATGACGGACGCAGACGGAACGTTTCCGATGGTGTGTGAATGAGAGAGCTGTTTTATTTTTACTCCATACCTACTAAGCTGCACCTGCGTGGTTCCTATTCCTGTGGGTATATTCCAATATTGGGATAAAATATATTTTATCCCGTGGAATGTGGGTATATTCCAATATAGGTATATTATAGGCGTCCGTCATATTTTACCCATAATGGGTGTGCAAAACAATAAGAATAAAAGATTAAAACAATATCAAATAGAATGTCAGCAAATTAATTAATACTTAATTTATAATATCAAGAAAATATATAAGTATGTATTATTTAATGTCAGAAATAACATTTTATATTTTAAAAGTACTTACTTACTGTCAAAAATTAAATCTGGTAATATATTATGTCAATATAAATAACGAATAAGGGAAATTATCAAACAATTGGAAACAACGACGGTTATTACCACATACACGCAGACACCAGAATTTTTAAACTATCGTCTTTTTGTCTTTATTGTCGTTTTCAATTTTTGCTCGACCGAGAATCGAACCTGGGATCTCTGGGGATAGCGGCACCTTGAAAACCGGTGCGTACACCACTCGGCCACGAATGTCGTAGATGTAATGCAATGATAGCAAAGCTCTTCATGTAACGATATTAAGATAAAAAACCAAAAAAAGCCATATTAAGTGTGATAAGTGGTTAATAAATTAAACTTAACTGTCACCTTACGGCGTCTTTATTGGTGACAGAGAAATTTATGTAACTGGGGGTACTTTTGCTGGTATCTAAGCCTTTCAAAGAGGAAATATTCAGATCAACTCTCCTGTTTAGAATGATATAAGTCGCGCCAAACTTCTAGTCCACTCTGAAGTTGCTTAGCGCAGATTGTACATAGCAAAATATACAGGGTGACAGTGAAACTCGAAATATTCCTATTCCTTGAAAGGGGCTATACTAGAGGTCATTAGCAACAAATTAAGTCCTGTGAACCAGGGGTCAAAACTGGATGGTTACCGAGTTGTGACGGTTCTGTGATTTTTTTGAAATTTTCCGAAATGTTACCAAAAAACATAAATTGTGATAAAACTACTCCACTTTAAACAGTAAATTGGTACTTTTCTGAAAGCTTAATAATTCGGGATCATTTTAAAAAATAGCGCTTTGCCAAAAATTACATAATCACAGAAATAAAAGGTCATTAGTAAAAATAATTTTTGTTTTATCTATTTTTCTCCAACTTTGCCCTAATTTTTTGCAAAAGAACTGTATGGAAGTTAGCGTACATATGAGTAAAATAACATACTAGTTTCATAAGCTTTACAAAATGGTACTTAAGTCATTAACTTTCCCAACTGTCTTTAAAAAAATTAACAAAAGAAAGCTGTAGGTCAGATGAAACGCTCCTGGCTGGAGGAGCCGGAGAGCACGAGTCAGAAATAAAAGAGGGTATATGAAATTAAGTGTATTTTATTTTCCACAATTAGACCGTGGGTTCTGTCGCTCGGGGATCAGTGCAAAGAACAAGTTGGGAGGACTTAACTTAGGGACTTCCTAAAGAGGGGAGAAGTCGCTGTAGCCTAGAGGCAGCGGGGTCTGGTCCGGGGTAGGCCGGAGCAGAGCAGGGTCCTGGCGGTTAGGCGCGCAGGAGCAGGTGGAGAGCGGCACGAAGTAGGCAGGTACTGGTGCAGGTACAGCAGGTAGGTACCGGTGAGACTCGGGGAGATGTTGCCCGGAGATACGACCCTGAAATGTTACGATAACAGGTATGAACATGTGTTCACTAAATCCGACCGCTGTGTATGAGTGGGTATGACACTGGGCTACAATTGAGATAGGAATATTGTCATTTAAATTAGGTTACTATTAAGGAAAGAGGAGCACATTAACTTTTATGCCAGCGGCTATTGTTATACTAATTAAAAGTTACAGAACAAGAGGGACAATTTAAAGGTGTAAGTTAAAATGTATTTGAATAAAGACAACCCACTCTTCTAGGTACCGGTCACGACAAGGTTACAAGGAAATATTAGGCTGTAAATTGCTTTTGGATCCCGGAATATTTAGTATTCCGTTCACCGTGTGGCAATTGCAGTTTATATTAGTATAAATTCGATGACGAAATAAACATCTCATCGAAAACAATATGTAAAAGAATAGAATTGATGAACGGCTGTTTGAGGTTATAGCACCGAGAATATAATTTATTTATCACGAAAATAAAACGCGCACAAAACACTCACCCAATTATGTTGGGGCGAGAAACCAGAAAAAGGAGAAATCTTTAGCAAATCCTCCTTTATATATTAAAAATCTTCCAGAACATTCTGGCTGTAAGTAGGGTTATAATTTTTTTGCATAGATAGATTCAACTTGTCATTGGATTTTAATCATACAGCCAAGGCACCGACTAATTACGTCGCGAAGATTTCAGAATTATCTGGAAGATTAATTTAGTAAAATCTATGGCGCGCGTAAGACAAAATTGCTTCCAATAGACTATTTATGTTGTTACGTTAAGAAATGCAATATAAATATGCACGAAACTACAATCAAAGTATTTCGCATACAGATCACAGTCTGCCACGGAACGCGCGGCGGTTTATAGCTATGTTACTTCGGAACATCGCAAACAAACAGACAGCTGAGTGGCATCTGACATTGACAGCTCCTATCACATAAATACAATAGAACTGAATAGACCATATTTGTTTATAATTGTAATGATTTTTTCATAAAATTAATAGTTGGTGCGATTATTATGGATAAAACAATGAAAGAAGTAAGTAAAAATGGCAGCCGTTACATATCCCCCTTTTTAGAGAAGGATTTTGCCTGGGAAAAATCCACTAAGAAACACAAAACCACCGAATACAAAACTAAGATTTAGAGTAGCAGTATACAATAAGATAAGCTAACTGTACGTTATCGACAGTAAAAGTAACACCATAAAATTGACGAGAGGTATCGACAACCAGTTCAAGACTAATCGAATAGAACGGTACAAGGACCAAGAATCGCAAGACAGGAGAAGAATTCCAGTTATTTAGTGTAACTGAATCGACATTCCCGTTGAGAATGCTAATGTTAAAACAATGCGAAATTAAAAATAAAATAGTCGAGAGATAAACTTCATGCAGACACAATTCAAACGAACAGGTTCCCTAGCTATAAATGTATTTAATTAAAATTATATTTATGTATAATTTTATGCAATAAAAGCCCTAGCTAAAAATAATCAGATTAAAAAGTAAAAAACGATGACCAACAATTTATTCAATACATCTAAAACAAAATTTTGCTATAAAAAGGTAAAAATAACGACGAAGACTAATACTTTGTAGAATTTCTATTTAAAAAATTTATTTAATTTAGGAATAGTTATTTATTTTAAAATCTTTAATATGCCAGGAACCTAGATTTTTCCCATTCATATCTTCAAGTTCATAAACTAGAGGAGATAGTTTAGATTTAATGAGACATTTTATATATTTAGGAGCAAGTTTTTTAGAAAACTGCTTATCCTTATCACTTTGATAATAAGTTTTTCTCCAAACAGTATCACCAACGTTAAAGTTATAGTTTTTGCGACGAAGATTGTAATGCCCAGAGTTTCGGGAATGAGACTTGATAAGAGAACTTTGCACTTGGTCCATAATTTTTCTAAGTTTACCAGTGTTTTCAGCATACACATCCCTAGGCGCAAAAACAATTTCATCGGACAGATCAACATCAAGATAGTGAGAACCGCACGGCACTAACTCTCTCCCGTAAACCAGAAATGACGGAGTATAACCTGTGACTTCACTGACGGCTGTATTAAGTGCGAATTGTATTTTGGGAATGTTGTTATCCCAGGACCTGTGGTCCTCTTCAATAAAGGTGGAAACAGCAGTCATGATGGTTTTATTATAACGCTCAACCGTGTTTACCTGTGGAGTATATTTAGGAGTAAAGCGTACGTTTGGTATTTTATATTGAGAAAACATGTGATTAAGCTTTTGACTGACAAACTGCTTACCGTTGTCCATCAAAACAGTACTAGGAATGCCATGAACAAGAAAGACTTTCTCTTCAATTAAACTAGTTATAATGTCGGCAGTAGCACGACGGATAGGAAACAAAAGCGAGTATTTCGAAAAACAACAAGTGACTACAAGTAGCATAGTATTCTGTTTTCTAGATATAGGTAAGGGACCAACCAAGTCCACACTAATCATTTGGAATGGTCTAGAACATTCCTTAGGTCGTCCCATAAATCCTAAGGTAGGATGATTTGCATGTTTGTGAGAGTTACAAGCATCGCACTCATTAACAAATTTTACGACATCTTTATGCATGCCAGGCCAGAAGTAATTTAAAGAAATTCTTTTAAAAGTTTTAAATATCCCTAAATGTCCAGAAGTAGGATTATCATGATAGTCTTTAAGTATATCAATTCTAGATTCTTTAGGAACAACTTCCTTCCATTCAAATTCTCTAGTTAAGGGATTTATAGTTTTTATGAAGCGATATAACTTATTATTATTTATTTTATAATTGGTAAAAGAGGTAGGGGAATTTTGACAACCGGCAAATAGCTCCAAATACCAGGGATCAAGTACAGGAGGTGAAGAAGATCGGTTGACGCTATCTATAGCCGCTACAGGCACCGCACGGGACAACGAATCTGGAACGACATTATCCTTGCCACGTCTGTGTTTGATGTCGAAGTTGAACGCAGAAAGACGTACTCCCCATCTGGCAAGTCGACCTGTAGGGTTATTAATATTTAGAAACCATTTTAAAGACGAATGATCAGTAAAAACGGTAAATTTCCGGCCATTATCCAAATAACAGCGCCAATGTTCTATAGACACAATTACTGCGAGCGCTTCCCGCTCCGTAGCGCTATAGTTTCGTTCTTGTGCCGACAAGGACTTGCTCATATAGGCTATAACTTTCTCTTCGCCATTTAAAATTTGAGTTAGTATAGCTCCAATCCCGTAATCACTAGCGTCGGTATGGACTTGAAACGGTTCAGAATAATCCGGACAAGATAAAATCGGAGGGGACGTTAAACACTCTTTGAGCTTCTTGAAGGCAGTTTCTGCTTCTGGTGACCAGGCAAAAGGAATTGCATTCTTACCCTGAGAGGTAAGTTTGTTCAATGGTGCAGCCAATGAACTAAAATTGGGAATAAAACGACGATACCAAGAAGCAGTACCTAAGAAACGACGAACTTCCTTCCTGTTAGTAGGAGTAGGATAATTCACAATGACCTCAATTTTCTCCGGATCGGCGTGTAGCCCATTCGAATCGACCATATAACCCAAATATTTTAATTTTTCTCTGAAAAATTGACATTTTTCGAAATTTATAGTTAAATTTGCGAACTTTAGTTTCTCCAAAACTCGTAAAAGTAAAGAAATGTGCTCCTGAAAGGAATTAGACACAATTACTACGTCATCAACAAATACATAGACCTTATTTTCGAATTCAGGACCATAAAACAGCAAATCTACCAATCTTTGCTGCGTGGCAGGTGCATTGGTCAACCCAAAAGGCATAGACTTAAATTGGAAGGTTCCTCTAGAGGGAATATAGAATGCAGTCTTACATCGGTCTTCAGGCTTAATTAATACCTGCCAGAACGATTTAGATAGGTCTATACTAGATAGATACTTAGCATCCCTAAGGTTATCTAGGATTTCAGTTATATAAGGTAAGCTGTAAGCATCTTTGCGAGTGACAGAGTTTAGTTTCCTACTGTCGAGACAGAATCTATACTCGCCATTCTTTTTGGGAGTAAGAAGCACGGGATTAGACCAAGGGCTCTCACATGGTTCGACAACATCTTCTTTCAACATCTCGTCCAGTTGATCGGAGAGAATTTGTTGCTTCTGAGGGGACATTCTATAGTAACGTTGTCGAATGGGAACAGAGTCACCTGTATCTATAGCGTGAGTGATCAACGAAGTACGACCTAAACCACATTTTTCATAGGAAATGCTACGAAATTGAGAAATAATATTATCAGCGTTTTCCTTTTGTTCGTTGTTAAGTTGAGCGTACGAACAAATTTGTTTAGGATCGTCAAGAGCAATATTAGATATATTAAATTCGTTAGACTCATCCAGCAAAAGGCTATCGAGTTCACTCGGAAACAACTCGAACTTCCTCCAGAAATCCATACCAAGAATTAATTTGTTTTTAATTTCCGGCACAACAAATAATTTAATATGAATAGTTTTATTTTTAAAATTTAAAGGTAGAATAACATATTTAGAGGCAGTAAAAGTTTGACCGCCAGCTGCAGAAAGCTGTAACGGGTCACAAGAATAAAGTTTATTATTAGGATTTAATATATATTCCTGATAATTATTCCCAAGTAAGGATATGCCGGAACCGGTATCTAAAAGACCAACGACATGATTATCACCAATAATAACAGAAATATACGGTCGAGAAAAATTAATTTCAGATTCCGGGATTGGAGACTCAGAATGACTATGAGATAGATTAGATATAATAGATAACCATTCTTTCCATTCAGCTTCATCGCAACGACTAGAGAATCTCGAGCGAAGCTGCCTAGTTTCACAATCCCGATCAATTAGTTTTTTTGATTGGTGGGCTTATTGCAATCCGGACATTCGGGGGTGCGAACACCATCTTTGCCACACTTAAAACAAACTATTGTTCGTGGTTGAGTACAGTTTTTCAAATTATGCGTGTTAGAACGACATCTAGGACAATATATATTATCATTGTTCACAGCTGAAACAAATGACTTATTAGTTTTAGTAAAAGGTTTATTAACAACCGGAGTGCTAGTAGCACCGCCGCGGTAAACGAACTCCGTAGCTAAGTTCGACATATTAGAAGCAGAAGGCTCAACAAAATTTGCCACTTGACACTGTATTTTTTCAACGTGTTGACAAATAGCTTTAAGATCGTCGATGGAGTTTATCACCGAAGACGGAGTAAGAGCATTAGCGTAGCAAGGCCTAATATTAGTAAGTAAAATTTCTAATTTATCTTCCTCTGATATTGGTTTCGTGAGGCGAGAAAACATAACCTCCATTACCGAAAGATATATAGCAATTGGTTCGTTAACACCCTGGGTACGAGCTCTAATATCCGATTTAAATTGAGAGTCATAGTTTTTCGGAAGAAAATCAGCCTTCAGCAAGGCTACTAACTCTCCCCAGGTATTTACTTTTGGCCTGGCACAACGAAACCAATACAAGGCGTCGTCGGTAAAAATTTCGTAACCAAACGACAAAACCCTACTATAATCTATGCCCCTAGCTGTGACAAACTCGTCAACCTTTTGAATAAAGGAAACAACACAAGTTTTCCCGTTGAATTTAAGTTTAGTGAAATCGGAAAGAGCCCGATCGATAGTAACATTAATAATAGACTCCGTCGCGTTGACTTGCTCTCGGCTGGAAGTAGAAGGACCGGGGAGCAAAGGGTCACCCGCATTCGCGCCTGAGACAGGCGTCTCCCTAGGCTTTAAAGTGGACAGTTCCCTGTCCTGGGCCCTCAAGCCGCGCTTGCATTCAGCAAGGGCACCCAATAATAACGCGTCCTCGGCTGCATCAACTCTACCGAGCCGATGAAAAACGTGGTTAAGAATAACCTCCGTTCTCAAATAAACACCTCTATCAAATTTAGATTTTAATAATTCAAGGTTTTTATTAGATTTGTTTAATGCGGCTGAGATGCCGTCTAAGTCGTCAGCAGAAGACAAATGCGAGGCTAAAATCTCCTCAGAAGGAAGTTCTTTAGAGATCTTTGTAATTTGCTTCCTTAAATCGGCCACGTTATCAGCCGGTGTTTCTCCGCGAAGTCCGACTTCGTATTCAAGTTCCGACTTTTGTAAGGAAAGAAAATTTATCTTACGCACAGCCATATTTAAGTACGTTAGGTGAGTCTTTTGCGCGACGAGCCTACTCAAGTGCAACCACTACTGAAGTAACAAAAGGGGTATGTGGGTAACTATAACAGTTGTAAGTTCAATTTAAAAAAATTACAATTTAAATGAAGAAAGTAAATAACCTCCTTGTTTGAAGTAGGTTAAATGAATATCAATGGCTTTAAGTTAAAAAGTAAAAAAAAAAAAAATATTTATTAAGGAAAGGTAAGTAACCTTTTTTTTTAAGTCGGTTAAAATAAAAATCACAGGCTTCCTGGTTTAGAACCAAGGAAAGGCTGATATTTAAAGAAAATATTACAGTTAAATCACCACGGTTAGCCGTTCGTTACACAACTCGGATAAAAAAAATAGGTACCCACATACGAAGCACAAAAATAAATAAATTAATAAAGCACTGATCACCAAGCGAGCCTGAATGAGCTGGGCGCCACTGAAACGCTCCTGGCTGGAGGAGCCGGAGAGCACGAGTCAGAAATAAAAGAGGGTATATGAAATTAAGTGTATTTTATTTTCCACAATTAGACCGTGGGTTCTGTCGCTCGGGGATCAGTGCAAAGAACAAGTTGGGAGGACTTAACTTAGGGACTTCCTAAAGAGGGGAGAAGTCGCTGTAGCCTAGAGGCAGCGGGGTCTGGTCCGGGGTAGGCCGGAGCAGAGCAGGGTCCTGGCGGTTAGGCGCGCAGGAGCAGGTGGAGAGCGGCACGAAGTAGGCAGGTACTGGTGCAGGTACAGCAGGTAGGTACCGGTGAGACTCGGGGAGATGTTGCCCGGAGATACGACCCTGAAATGTTACGATAACAGGTATGAACATGTGTTCACTAAATCCGACCGCTGTGTATGAGTGGGTATGACACTGGGCTACAATTGAGATAGGAATATTGTCATTTAAATTAGGTTACTATTAAGGAAAGAGGAGCACATTAACTTTTATGCCAGCGGCTATTGTTATACTAATTAAAAGTTACAGAACAAGAGGGACAATTTAAAGGTGTAAGTTAAAATGTATTTGAATAAAGACAACCCACTCTTCTAGGTACCGGTCACGACAAGGTTACAAGGAAATATTAGGCTGTAAATTGCTTTTGGATCCCGGAATATTTAGTATTCCGTTCACCGTGTGGCAATTGCAGTTTATATTAGTATAAATTCGATGACGAAATAAACATCTCATCGAAAACAATATGTAAAAGAATAGAATTGATGAACGGCTGTTTGAGGTTATAGCACCGAGAATATAATTTATTTATCACGAAAATAAAACGCGCACAAAACACTCACCCAATTATGTTGGGGCGAGAAACCAGAAAAAGGAGAAATCTTTAGCAAATCCTCCTTTATATATTAAAAATCTTCCAGAACATTCTGGCTGTAAGTAGGGTTATAATTTTTTTGCATAGATAGATTCAACTTGTCATTGGATTTTAATCATACAGCCAAGGCACCGACTAATTACGTCGCGAAGATTTCAGAATTATCTGGAAGATTAATTTAGTAAAATCTATGGCGCGCGTAAGACAAAATTGCTTCCAATAGACTATTTATGTTGTTACGTTAAGAAATGCAATATAAATATGCACGAAACTACAATCAAAGTATTTCGCATACAGATCACAGTCTGCCACGGAACGCGCGGCGGTTTATAGCTATGTTACTTCGGAACATCGCAAACAAACAGACAGCTGAGTGGCATCTGACATTGACAGCTCCTATCACATAAATACAATAGAACTGAATAGACCATATCTATATATATAAAAATGAATCCCTATTTCCCTTGGTCACGACATCACGCGTGAACGGCTGGACCGATTTGGCTAATTTTAGTCTTGAAATTTTCGTGGAAGTCCAAGGAAGGATATAGGGGTAGGGTAGGGGTATGGGTAGGGGTAGGGTAGGCGTAGGGTAGGGAAGGGGTAGGGTAGGGTAAGCGTAGCGTAGGGGTAGGGTAGAGGTAGAGTACGGGTAGGGTAGGGTGGAGTAGAGAGGGTAGGGCCACGGGAACGAAGTCGCGCTGGGTCAGCTAGTTTGTTTATAATTGTAATGATTTTTTCATAAAATTAATAGTTGGTGCGATTATTATGGATAAAACAATGAAAGAAGTAAGTAAAAATGGCAGCCGTTACACAGACATTTCATTACGATTTGTAATCTGAATTTGGCTCGAAAAGTCGACAGTAACGTAGTAAAACCATATCTGTTTTCAGTACATTTGAAGTACTGTCATATTGACTGTCCCACTACTTTATAAGACACTCAGTTACTACAATTTAAAATTTTAAACTTTCGGGATGCATTTTTTTAATTTGATTAAAAGTATTAAGTGTGATGTTAGTGATAGGAATTCACACCGATAATAATGAGAGGTGAGCGGTAGTAGGAAAAACTGATCGCACCTAATACCTGTACTACAACTTGGTTTTTAATTTTTGTTTCGGTATTGTTTTTTTATAACATTTAGTTTTATTCACAGTGTTGAATAACACTGTTGACTTTTTGATATGAATTAAATTTACAAATAAAAAAGGAAAACTGAGAATAGAATTTACAAATAAAAAAGGTAACTGAGTGTCTTTATTAACTAGTGGGACAGTCAATATGACAGTGTTTCAAATGTACTGAAAACAAACATGGTTTTACTACGTTACTGTTGACTTTTCGAGCCAAATTCAATTTACAAATTGTAATGAAATGTCTGACCTACAGCGCTTTTTTGCTTGATTTTTTAAAGACAGCTGGGAAAGTTAATAACTATTGTACCTTTTTGTAAAGCTTATGAAACTAGTATTAGTGGTATTAGTAGTTACTAGTAATAGTAGTTATTTTACAAATTTGTACGCTAACTTTCCTACAGCTTTTTTACAATAATTAACGGCGAAGTTGGAGAAAAATACACAAAATAAAAATTATTGTTACTAAAGAGCTTTTATTTCTGAGATTATGTAAGTTATGCGCATGCGGTATTTTTTAGAATAATCCCGAATTATTCAGCTTTCAGAAAAGTACTAATTTTATGTTTAAGGTGGAGTAGTTTTATCACAATTTATGGTTTTTGTAGCAATTCAGAAAACTTCTAAAAAATCGAAGAACCGTCAAAACTCGGTAACCATCCAGTTTTGACCCCTGGTTCACTGGACTTAATTTGTTCCTAATGGCCTCTAGTATAACCCCTTTCAAGGAATAGGTCGAGTTTCACTGTCACCCTGTAGGTATCAGCTACTGTTTTTATTGATTAAAATTATTATCAATTTTAACCTTTTAGCACCTTTTAGCTTTTTTAAATCAGAATAAAAATAAACGGACATAAATATTTATACTTGACTGTACAATCTGCACGAAGCAACTTCAGAGCGGACTAGAAGTTTGACGCGATCTGTACTAGTTATTTAATCTTGTTAACATCAAGAACTGCACAGTACTGGATTTGTACTGAACCTACCTATAAGATTGTGAAACACAAAAATTGTATAATTGATACTTTTTTTTAAAGTTCCATATGTTCATCAAAACATACTTATCTGGAAAATTGTCTCAATAAATATAATTGAATCGTCCTTTCGAATTGCTCCCTAACATAAGCCTACCTAATAAATAACCAATTTTCTAGCCTTTGAGTCAATGATAAGAACGAAGCAAATTCTACAAATAGCAGTCATTTACTTTGTCCATGGTTACATCATCTACCAATAGACAACCAGCACACTTGGCTAAGTAGATTAACAGTGAGTCAGCAGACCACCCGACGTTCCTTATTATTCTTTTATTACCCCACGGGACGGGAGAACGCCGCCGTTATAGTAACAAATGAATGTAATTATCGACACCAACATACACATAATATGTATGAACTTTATTGTTTTATTTTGGATTCAATTGCTTTCCCTATCGACTTTCTTGTTTCTTTTGTTTAGAAATTGCTATACAGTTTCATAATTGAATGAATTAGGAATCGGTTTGTTCCAGAGTCAACTTGCGAAACATTTTATTTTTTCTTGATTGCGTTTGTCGTAACAGACTCGATAACAACAGTATAAATTATTAATTTATGTAAGGATTAGCCTTCTGACCGTGTCTTCGCCCATGGACTACTCGACGCTATCCTGCTGGAATGTGATTTATTTATTATTATGAAGTTATTACTTTATATTTCCGGAATAAAAATAAGCCTTTGGTCACTCTCTAACTCCCAATTATCCTCATACTAAAAATCACGTCGATCGGTCGCTGTGATTCGACGTGAAAGACGGACAAAATAAACAAACACACTTTCACATTAATAATATTAGTATGGACTAATAGTATTTCTTTGATACAGCAAAGTTTAAATAAATGATTATTATAAAGTATTGGACACGATCTAATTGAGTAGCTTAACTACCTGGTGATATGGAAATCGGAAACAACCACAGATTGCACACCCAGACACGAGAAAATATCGGAAAGTTTGTATTAAAGCAAGATTTGCGATAACAAAGTTTAGCAAGTATTTAGAGCATCCGGATAACATTCACAAAACAACATAACAATAATGTTCTTCAATAATTTAATAGAATAACAGGATAAAGATGACCCCTTGCTCTAACTCAACACTGATTCGTCACTCGCAATCCTTCAGTTATAAACATTACATTTATGAGATCATCATAAATAATTTTGTTTACTCACCGTATGTCAATTCCAAATTTTTGGTTTAAAATTTTTTATTTTAAATTTTAAGACGTTTTCATTCGTTCCAGAACTTTAAACTCCAACTTATTAAAATGACAATTCCGCGAATGTTTTAAGGCCCATAAAACAATACATAAAGATAAACACCGAATGCCACCCATGTTGTAATCCAAAGAATTCCCGACATTACAACAAAGTGCTTTAGTAATAACAAAACTGAGTAATAAATAAACAATTTTCCACTTCATAAATTGTGTATTCCAACAAGAAAACTGTAAATTTATGCAGATTTCAGCGTGCTTGCCTGTCGCCAAGCGATGCCCCGTGATAACCCCGGCTTCATGTATTTATGTTAATACATAACTCCGCTATCATCAGATTTTTGTATTAAATTTTCCAAGGGAAAATATGAAATGAAAAGACATGTCTGATGCAGTTTTTAATATATTTATGCAAAGCTTTAAGGGCAAACATTTCATTGTACGAAAATGACATAGTAGACGACATGAAATATCGTGAAACCAGATTGTAGCGAGTTTTATCAACAAAACTATGCTAAATAAACAAACACATAGAGTACAACATCACATAATATTATGTAGATTGTACCAATTACAAATCAATGTGTTAGGCATAACATTTTACAATAAATGAAAAACAGATATTTCTTTTCCATTATTTTTTCCATATGAAACCTCACGAAATTTTACCTAAGGGCTCCCACACAAAACTGCGATTTCGCATCGCATTGCAAAAATCTGCGACGCGTGTCAAGTATTTGACACTGAAAATATAATAAGATGTCTATTAGCATGACGTGCTGCATATTTTTGCGAAGCAGTCAAGTCAATAGTCCAACAGCAGTCACTTATTGCAACGTCGCATCTCAGTTTTGTGTGGGATCCCTAAAGATATGACGTACGTCATATACCTACTAGTACGAAAACTAACGCCGCAAAATTTATTTAATTTAAAGTAAGAAATAAGTGATTTCCTTGTGGCTGTGTAGTTTCTTTTACATTTATTTTTTTCCTATAAGTCTGTTTCATGTTCCCGCTGATACCCGCTATCCCTATGGGTTTAGCCTTATCGAAGAACGTACAAGAAGAAATTATATTATTTTATTTCTTTTTATATTTGATTTAAGAATTATTAATTTAAATCATCTTTACTTTAAACTTATTTGCGCACAACCTACCCTAATTTCGTTCACTGTCATCCTTTTAATATGGGTTGTCTGGAAGAAATCACTGATAAGCGATAAGGTCGCCTGCCAACTAACAAATGTCAAGAAAAGTTGTACAGTTGTATGTACAATTGTATACAATTGTACAACTTTTCTTGATATTTGTAATAATTGTATGATGTTTTTATGTTTGTGTGTGCAATAAAGTAGGTAAGTATTTTTATTGAAATCTAATTCCAATCCATTATCTATGAAAATATTTTTTAAACATAATATTTATATTGCATGCATGATGAAACTAAAGCCGGTGAGAGCTTTAATAAATAAATTACATTTCAGTTCCATTTTGATATCAAACTAAAAAGCACTTAAAAGTTTGAGCTAATGCCCCGAACCATTGAATTTCGATTAAAGCAAAAGAAATAAGTATTACTTTATTGAAATCATAAATCTACTTACCCTGATTATGTTTGATGTTTGCGAGTAATTTCGATACCTAGTAAATTATGTAAATTGAAAATAGGATTTAGACGGACTCAATTTCAATTCACATTGATGATGCTGAGAAAAGGACAAGAATTTGGTTAAAAAATTGTCTAGGTACAGAAGTGAGACTGTCTGTTTTTAAATACTGAGGTCTTCATTAAAAACATTGCATTTTTTTTTAATCCACAACAGGGTAGCACTTAGCCTTCATCACATCATGAACAAAAGTAAAATGATGATGGTGAACAAAGCAATGCATTCAAAACATAAATGGTATATCTTTTGTGCATACCAAGAGTATTGTTTTCCTGGCGTGTCAAGATCTTACATAATATAATTATGATATTCTAAACATAATGGCAACTGGACTTAAAAAATGTTTCACACAAATCTAAGCATCGCAGCTCGCAGTCAGCATCAAACAAAAATGTAACTTCTTGTTTCCAGTTTGCTTCCCCAAGCTTATGATAGAAAAAGGCAAAAATAACATTGTTATTTCTGAAAACACTTTTGGCAGAAGTCGTAAATACAACTCAACATTTACGCACTAGGTACCAAGCTGTCGGCGATACAATTGCTCCAAAAAACCTGTCAAGTATACATTGTTCTGCCCAATGGTTATGAAACTGATGTTTCCATTGTTACAGGAAAATCTTTAATAAAAGCTTCAATGTACACATAAAATAGTAATGAAGCCAAATCTGTACGTTTCTTTTATGTTCCATACAAATTATCGCTACGTATTGAACGTATAATATTTAGACGTCAAAACAATACGCTTTTATTTTGTCTATGAGCTTTTATTGTGATATGCAGTACTGAATAAACCATTTAGTTATTTATTTATTTTATCAGATTCTAACGAAGTTGTTTGGTGGTGAAAACTCAGTACTTGGATTATTGTGTAGATTTTTTAGCGCGTTAAAAGCTTTCATTTAAGTTAAAAATATTAAATTTACGTGACGAACAATTAGCAATGAAATCACGCTACAATCCTTAACTTACGCAGGTGAAGTCGCGGGCGGTAGCTAGTCTTCAATAAAAGCTTTGTCTAATAAAAGAGATTCAGGCTTAATTCACGTTTTCGCGCACTTCAAGTTAAGACTGGCGGTTGGCAGGGCTCCAGCCCCCATAGGTGTTGGGAAAGATTTGGGACCGGTTTAAACTGCCGCGAACCGTACCAGACAAATAGCCAACGAATATCGATGTTTGCACATTTCGCTTGATGCGAAAAAGATTGTTTTACCTTCTGTTAACAGTAACAAATGGCTGGGAAGTATTTTAAATTTTAGTTGACTTTTATCGAATTATTGGTCTATACTGTTCTATTATTAGTAATATCATGGGTGCCATCCTGTCGTAAGGGCGTTCTTCTGAACGTTCGTAGTACGTTTGTTCGTGTTTTATTTATGACAAGCCTTCCACCCGCGGCTTCGCCCGCGTGGACTACACGACATTATCCCGAGGAAAAAATGGTTTTCCCATTCGAATAAGCTTTATTCCCGTAGTAAAAGTAGCCTATGTCCTTCCTAGGGTCTCAAACTATCTCCATTCCAAACTTCATCAAAATCGGTCCAGCCGTTTTGACGTGAAAATGGAACATACAGACAGACAAAGAAACATACACATTTTCGCATTTATAATATTATAATATAGTGTTGGTAGAGATACTTAGGTACAAGACTGTATTATACACCACGCGGAGACGAGTTACCGTGGCGTATCTCCCATACATTTGTGTTGTGATGTGACTCGCACACTACGCTACTAGTAGCCCTAGCACGAAAAACTGTCGTAAGGGTACTATCGTATACATGAAGTTTGACTTAATACTCTGAGGTAACTGGAGCTCTCACCCTGAATAAAAAAGTGTCGCCAGCAAATTTGACATTTATGTATGTAGTGGCTGTCAGCTGTCTCATATGACCATACGTATTTTTTTAAAGTGTAGGTGAGACGGAAGACAGCCACTGTGTTATTTGTGGTATTCAAAAAATTGTTCGTACTGCACTCTCCAGTTACCTCAGAATTAAGTCGAGCTTCATGATCGTATAGTAAACCATACCACCCGTCAAAAGCTGTCAAAGTGCTGCTGTCAAATATCTATTGAGTTTTAGTTCTCTATACGATCGATAGAAGCACCGCTCTGGTTTTTATACAAAATAATACGATAACGATTTCGATAATGATAGTTTTTTTCGTGCTAGGGGTACAGTATCCAACATGGCATAAAATTCAAACGATTCGCCTAAGCGACTGGCGTCGTATACCAGTCGTCTCTAAGTTTCGTAATCTAAGAACGGGCTAAGTTTCGTAATGTGAGGCTAAGCAAAACCGAGATCTTGTTTGACAAACACCGCTGCTCTAGTTCAAACTTGTTTGTCAAACATGGCATCAATCAAGATTTTCATTAAACACGTCAAATACGTAGAATGTTTGACAAACGTTTCAAACACAGCTGCACACTATCAAATAATTTGACAAACACGTAAAGTTTAACAAAAAAAAATCCCTCCCTACCCCTTCCAACATCTTTACACACACGCTCTATTGCACACGATTGCTGTATCATGCTTTAAAGCAGTGTCTCTTTTCCTCCCGACATAATAGAAGTGAAAGTTATTAAAACGGTGTTCTTGATTAAATAACTTAGTAAGATGTTATTTGGAGAACGAACCATTACACTGATAAATGGGTTGTCTATTTAAATTAGAGATATTAACTTCGCCAGCCAACTTGATATTTAGTAGATTAATATTCATAACGTAGCACCTTTTTACGATCACAAAAAAGAACAATATTAGCATAAAACCGCGCTATATCACAATTAAATTACAAGTAGTTTTATTCCTAGTTTCATTTGATACATCAACATTAATGCGAGCTATGTGAGCCAAAAAACCTTACTAAATATTCAAACATTCTCGAAAATTTTAGCTGAAACAAGATAGTGTTGCCAAAAGTTCGTCGCAGTTAAAACTTTATGGTAATTAGTTGAGCGGGCTAATTTCAAAGATCAAGCCGCGGAGAATGGAGTTTGTCAGCAGTAATGCTCTGTGTCTACGTGTTTGATGAAGAGATTTGATTGACAAATATCATTTAACTTCTGCGGTTATATAAGTGGTAACACCATATTATCTTACTAAAATCATGATATTATATCATCTTCTTCTCCGTATCCTAATTTTGTAGGGGGTCGGGGCAGAAGAATCACATTCCGGGATTGTTGAGCCACTTGCCTGCCAACATTGCCAATTTTGCCGTGCAATGCAAATCGGGCATACTTCGGGCATATGTTGATATTACAACTTTGCATTACATTGCTGAAGATGGAAGCGTAGTACTCTGGGAATCCTCAATCTTATTTCTAACTGCCGGAACTAAATAATGCTGAATTGAAACTACTTCCGGAATCCTCAATCCCTGAAGAACTGGCTATCTTATCTCTAACTGCCAAAACACAATAATGCTGAAAACTTACTTAGTTAAGATGATGGTAGCTAGCAAGGCGGACTAAGAACAACGTTCTTTAATCTGGTATAGTTTACGATTAATTACCGTTGCCTTAGTGATAGTTTTACGTGCTTAGGCACAGATTACTAAATAGTTACTATGTAACAGATAGTTCACTCCGCTAAGTCATTTAAATAAATAGCAACTCTTACTATAATCCAATAAAGTAGAATTCAGCTTGTACGGCGCAAATTACGAACGGCCACTCGTTGCATCTCTTTCTATTGCATATATTCTAGCTATTTTGCTCTCTAAAATAGGCCTGGCTTAGGGTGCAAATTTTTTTTTTGTAATTCATTATCATCAGCCATTTTATATCCCCTCTATTGGGGCACTGGCCTTCCTTATGGATAGATAAAGAGAATGGGCTATGACCCACCACGCAGGCCCATCAGTGCGAATTAGTGGGTATTAACCACTGCAAATTTTGCCGGGACCAACGGCTTAACGTGTCTTCCGATGCACAGAGGAGCTCGAGATGAAAAGTTTTTGGCCACCCATCCCGTGACCGACTCTTGCGAAAGTTGAATAACCTGAACAATCGAAGGCCGAGCGCGGCTACCACTGCGCCACGGGCTCCTCACACGTAATTTTGTGATTATACGGCGCAGCGCAGACGACAGACTATCCGTGACGCACTTTTTAGTCTGTGAAAATAGAACCTATTCAATTATAATATGCAGTAACGCACACGACGCGCAAAAAGTCCGGCGCACAAAAAATCCGTGTAAATCGGGCAGACCGCGCCGCACCGCGCCGCGCCGCGCCGCACAAAAGTGTGCGAAAAAAATAGAACGTTGCTTCAACGCGCGCTAACGCAGACGGCCGGCGCACACTTTAGTCTGTCCATAGCGTATTTCCATAGCGTCTACGTCCCTACAGTTCAGCCGACAAAATGATCGAAGATGTGCGTCGTGTGCGTTGAGTCTGTGAATAATCCGCGACCGACTTTTTGCGCGCCATGCAGACTTTTTGAGCTCCGCAGACTCGATCACACAAAAAGTGTGCCGTCTGCGCTGCACCTACGAAGAAAAACATACTTCTCGGAATATCTTTCGCTATGTGTGTGCGTCACTAGACACTGCCCTGAAACCTGTGGTGGCAAAGCGACACTTGAGCAATACTCGAACATGTCTCCACAAATAAGTTAGTAACTGAATCGCAGATCCAGACGGGATTCAAACCGCACTGAGTTTTAACGACTGCACTTGTTGGATGGCTTTTTGTTAGTTTGCGCAAATCACACTAGCGCTTTGTCTTTATGAAGTTCTGTGACAGCGTTCCTGTTATTTCTTCGTAATTAATTTGGGGGTGAATACTTGTTATATAGGAAATGAAGCGGCAGTCTGCGGTCATCCTTTTTTTGTGCGTAAACTTTTTGTTATTCTCATTTTACTGTCTCTGTTGTCTTCTAGTGGTACATGCCATCGGTATTAGACCCAGTGCTCGATTTGGCTAGTGGTAGGACTTGTGGCGGAGCCTGTGGCGCAGTGGTTACCGCGCTCATCCTGCGATCGTTGAGGTTAAGCAACTTTCGCAATGTTGGTCAATGTTGGTCGCAAGGTCACGGGATGGTTGACAAAAAAACTTTTTATCTCGATTTCCTCCGTGTTTTGGAAGGCACGTCAATTCGTTGGTCCCGGCTGCAGTCGCTAATATACCCACCAATCCGCACTGGGCCATGGCCCATTTTCCTTATTGATCCATAAATGATAATGACTCTTTCTAAACTCGTCTGGTTAGCTGCCACTAATTTATGTACTAAGTAACACTACTAAGTCTACCACCATAAAACCAATGTTAACAGTATTGTTGTGCCCCGTTCCGGAAGTAGACGTATGATAGCTGTTAGTGGTTGAAAATTCCAAGAGTACCGCGCCTCCACCTCCAGCCTCATCAATACTTAATATCAAGTGACATGAATTGCGTTACCCCGTTGGGAATATAGCAAAACAAACTTTTTAAATAGCCCTTTGAAATGTCTTTCTAGGCAAAATCGTATCTCAACAATTTAATTCCGAAAAATCTTCATCTACGCCACTATTTTTAATATATACAATAACTAGCTATCCGCCCGCGGCTTGGCCCGCGTGAACTACACGACGTTATCCCGCGGGAATATGATATTTTTCCGGGATAAGCAGTAGCCTATGTTCCTCTCCAGGCTACAAAGTATCTGTGTCCCAAATTTCAGCCAAATCCGTTCAGCCGTTTTGGCGTGATTGAGTAACAAACATCCAAACATCTAAACATCCAAACATCCAAACATCTAAACTTTCACATTTATAATATTAAGTAGGATTTCAGGGGATGAAAGTGCTCATTTATATGAACACTAATTGGGTTAGCCCCGAAATCGCGAAAAATAAAGCACCTGTACATTTTAGTTGAGTCGATGTGGTAAACTTTTCTATGAAACAGCTGTTTTTTTTTTGCGATTACGTGTAAATCGTGGAATTTTACTATGGTAAAAGTTATTCGTATTGATGGATACTATCATCCATTAAAATCTTTGTACCCTACTAAAAATATGTTGTTTTTGTTTTAATGTGTTTGTTTTACCAACGTGCATTTAAAATGAAATTATGTTGAAATAGATGATTAATTATGTTCTCACCTCAATTAGTTAATGTGATGATGAGTATGCGCATTCTGAATGAACCCATTCTGTTTCAGTTCCGCTGAACAAAAAAACTGCCGTTTTCTAAAACAAAAGCACCATACCTCGCGCGGCAGCAAGACAATACGTCTGAAAGCAACGTAATCGTGAACTATAAATTGTAAAAAATAACCGAGTGAAGTTTCCAAAAGGACGCAATTCTTATGCGATTACGGTGCCACTAAATCTTCGGAGCTCGTTAATCGAACTTTCTGGAAGTATTTCGCGTCTGACGCCAACTGGCTTTGGCAGAGCCTCGCTCCATCCCGCGCCAATTTAAATGATAAAATTCAGATCCCTCAAAGGATAAAATTCAGATTATTCCGCCCCAAACTAAATTAAAAAATGTCCTTTTGAAATTATAATGTGTAGGTGTACTTGACGGTTTATTTAGTTACTGGGTTGTGGCGGGTTCAGTGGAAACATTTGAATAACCTTTATATATTTACAACAATCATTTTGTTAACTGAATCCTAACTAATCCAGCCTTTTGATATTTTTTGTTCCATAAAGTATAATCAACCATCAAAAAGTAAACCTAATATCAAAGGTTTCGTTGCGTACGTATTTAATCTATAAAGTTTTTACTTTTTGGTATAAATATATATTCAATATAATATGTATAAAGGTCCCTTTGCCCTTGCCCTGGGACCCTCTTGCTCCGCACCTTGTCGGAACTTAAGATAAATCTTATAACTTTTTATCTTTTTCGCTCTTCATTCTGTTAAATGTTGTGATAAGTGCTATATTTCTTTTGTTATATGTTATGTGCTTAGTGTGTTTCGCTAATTAAATGTTTTTCTTTCTTTTTTCTTTACTTCATCAGCCGTACGACGCCCACTTCTGGGCATATCATATGCCTCCCCAAACGATCTCCATAATGATCCAAATCGCTCCGACAACCGAATCGAATCCGAAGCGCTGCCCAAATCCAGCGGCTTCCCGTGACCTTCGCCAGTTCATCCCTACTCCATACTATCTATATCTATCTATAATATTATAAATGCTAAAATGTGTATTTTTTAGTAGTTTGTTAGTCTGCATGTTCCGTTTTCACGTCAAAACGCCTGATTTGATTTTGATGAAATTTAGAGTGGAGATATTTTGAGACCCTAGAAAGGACATAGACTGCTTTTCCCGCAGGATAATGTTGTGTAGTCCACGCGGGCGAAGCCGCGGGCGGAAGGCTAGTTTTTCTATATTTATAATTATTAATTTATGGTAAAGACGGCTGGTTGTATACGACATACGTAATATAAGATCGGGCTTTGAAATTGTAAACGATTGAGAAAACATAGAGTTAAACAGAACCTTTCATTCACTATGAATGAAATGAACTTTTTTGCCTAACCTACTATTTTCTTAATTAAATTGTGCTTAAAAGTCAAAGATGCATTTCAGCTTTAATTTCGTAAATGGCTTTTCCCTTGACTTTTCTTGATATTTCAGTTCTGTATTGAAAAGAAACATGAAAATCGTAAAATCGATACCACATCAATTTGGTATTTATACTTATTGGTAACAAAATAAAAATAAAAACCCACTAGCTCTAATAGTCGAATTTCGGACGGGAAATAAAATAATAATAAAATAAAAAATATCTTTATTCAACTTGACTTAATAAATAAGCTCTTTTGAATCGTCAATATTTTCCTACCACTACCCGTTCAAGACTTTTTTAATTTATAAGAAGAACAGGCGCAATAAACTTATCAGCTTTAATTGGGGTAATTTACAAAGGTTTATATCGTTAAGGCGCTACTCGGAAAAAATATGGACATTTTGATATAAAACTATAAGACGGTTAGAGTTGTTATAAATCTGGTAATAAGATATATACCTATTTCTTCATACCTTTATCTAGAATCGTATAGTTTCAGAAACACGATTTTATAATTTTGCCTCGACACCTTTCTTTTCGAAAACACCTCTAAAAATTACGAAATATCAAGATTATTCTTAAATGGGGTTACATATACTATTGAAAAATTGGTTTAATTAGTGGACACCAATAATATTTAGGATCGTATAGAAGCATTTTTTAAAATCGCTATAGTTTTTTAATACGAAGTGATTTTGTGTTTTTTTTTGCGTAATCTGCAAAATCGGTCTCACGCGTCGTTTTCTCATTGCTATCTCGCTTTAGCATAATTTTTCCGAGTATCGCCTTAACTTTTACAACTTTTTAATAATATCATTACACAGATTACTGCATTTCAATATTAGGTTCTAACTGTATGCTTGTAGCACCACGCTCCCGTGTATCAATACGGGAGCGCTACTTTGATAAATAAAACGATGTTTTATTCGATACTGATCTTTTAATCAGTAATATTATTAATTTTACATTTATATATTATTTTTGTCTTACAAGGCGACCGCGCATGTCAATGCACGACACCGCTCTTTTTCCTTATTTTTTAAATATTCAAAACCAGCCAGGCAACGAACGGCAATATTGAAAAATTACGGCGGTGTAGTAGTATGTAGTGCATGAAACATGTTCGATCTCTACAACAACCCCACGAGACCGTAGTTCAATCTACGAATTACCACATTAGACCTTCCTACTCATTCAATGATTTTATACGGACCGTGATAAAGACGTGCCAGCTTCGTACATCTGCCAGTCACTCGCCTTGGAACATACAACATAACTAAATCATTTACATTAAACGATACCGGTCTAACTTTCCCATCATAGTATCGTTTTTGGACAACTTGCGTCCTTGTAATATTATTTAGGTTTGCCTGGAATTACTCAAGAAAATCTTCCACAGATTCATCAAAATGTCCGGCGAAACCGATCCATTTTTTCCACAAATTTTTACTTCATATTAGACAAAAAGTACTGTATACTCCCTGTATTTATCCTTTCCATAGTTTTTTCTATTCTTTTTTAAATAGCTCTTCTGTTAACTTTGTATTCTGTATTTTATTGTGATGTTGTTGCTAAGTAATCAACGTTAAAAACGTGACGTTTGCTTAGAAACCGAAAATAATTTATCACTGTTGGGAATTTCCCCATTCATTAGAAATATTATGAGTTGTCAATAACAATGATCTAAGTTTTCAATAGGCTATTGTTTTATTTACAATATTTCTAAGTATCATCTGTTTGACACAAATTCCGAGAACAATTACAATGCTTAAATTAATGTCTGTTAGGTATTATTTCAGTAGAATAAATTATTTAAATATCTTATAATAAAATTCTTAACCTAAAAACGCTTACAGTGTCTGACTTTCTATGAGTTTCTCGGCACTCGTGGTAGCTCGAGTATGCTAGTTTTAGTATTTTTCCGACAGTAAGTTGCCGCATATTATAATTGTATGGCAATTTTATTTAACTTCGTGGCGAACACCTACAATTTATCTATGTTTTTCCTGTTCAGTTTCTGTTGAATTGACCCGTCTCATAACTTGTTCCAATGGAACTCAAACTCATCCATCGGAGCAAGTTGTGAGACGAGTCGATTTCTTCTAATACTTATAATATATAACAATAAGTTCAATAATAAAAATTACATTGTGAATGCAATAAAGTAAAACTATCTCTTAACACCAGCCGTCCAATTGCATATATGCGCGCACACACACATACACACACCCATACACACACACACACACACACACACACACACACACATACACACTCACACACACACACAATTTACAACTATTCTAGTGTTTTGTTTAGCACAAATTGTAATAGGTACTTTTAACTTATGAGCTTATGTTAATGTATTAGTTGCTCAATAGTATTTAATTCTAGCATAACTTAAAAGCCTTTGATATTGTATAGTTGCTCAAAGTTATTAATTCTAGCACTCAGGTAAGAGCGAGTCGCCCAACACTAGTATATATATTACAATCTGGGGTTGCCTCACGCAAATTGTTGTTACCAAGATTATTGAGTAATAAACTATATTTTATTATTATTTATTAAATTGCGCCTCATTATTATTATTGTTTTGGCGAGCGCAACTCCCTTCAAGTAAGAGAGCCTTAGCCTCAAGAAACTGTACTAAAAACAGTGTTAATAATAATGATACTAGCATTATCAACATAACGTCAAACCACCAAATAAGTACCCCTTTGAACAACACAGAAATCAATTATCAGCTCAGCGTTTGGAGAGCGAAAAATCTTTAAAACCACTTCACACCATCCGTCCGGTTGCGGCTGATTATTATTTCTTTGGCGCAACTCCTTCTAACTTAGAGATTGGCAGTCTCAAAAACTGCGTTAAGATACTGATAATTTCACTTGAAATACATTATAATCTCGTCCTAACATTAAATCTACGAAGTACGACTACTTACTACTTTCTTTCAAACACAACCATCAAATAAATACCCCTTTGAACAGCAAACAAATCAATTATTAGCTCAGCGTTTGGAGAGGGAAAAAACTTTGAAATCACTTCACAGTTCACACTATCCGTCCAGTTGTGCCTCATAATTACTTATTTCTTTCGCGAAACTCCCTACAGGAATGAGAGTGGCAGCCTCAAAAAAATTAAAAGGCGGAGTTAACAATAATTAATTTTCTAATAAATATTTATAAAAATGTCATTTGGTAATATGTTGTTACCACTAATTATATAGATTATCGTGTCATGTGTGAATGCTATATATACACGCCCTGTTATTGTACACATCAGATATGTGACCTTAACCGCCGGTTTCTGAAACGCCAATCAAAATTTAAATTAGCTAACAGACTGTCACAATTAATTCCCAATTAATTCCCAATTAAAAGCACCTTGGGTTTCGAAAATTATCTCACAATTAGGTTCAGATTTGTATGGGCACTTACAGACTGTTAACAGACTGTTGACAGACTGTCACATTTTTCTTTCAGAAACCCAAACTACAATTAATTGGAGATTAATTGGGAATTAGGTAATTTAATTTTAATTGGCGTTTCGGAAACCGGCCGTAAGTGCAATATTTGTTTATGTGCTATTTATTTATTTAATTATTGATTTTTTATTGCATGAAAAACATACAAAACTCTAATGGCTAAAGGTTAATGTGTATGCTGTTGGTGTCTTTAAAATAAATTATTAGGTCAGCATCGGGAGAGCGATTTTTTTTTAAAGCACCACACACCATGCTTCCCGTTGCGCCTCATTATTATTTCTTTGGAGCAACTTCCTCCCAAGTTAGGGAGCCTCAGCCTCAAAAATTGTATGAAAACAGAGTTAGTAATAATGACACTAGCATTATCAACTTAACTTCCAACCCCCAAATAACTATCGCTTTGAACAGCAAACAAATCAATTATTAGCTCAGCGTTTGGAGAGCAAAAAACTTTAAAATCACTTCGCACCATTCGTCCAGTTGCGCCTCATTATTATTTCTTTGGCGCAACTCCCTCCCAAGTTAGAGAGCCGCAGCCTCATTTTGAAGTTAATTAAACGGGACTCATCGAGGACGTCTCCATTATTGCCCCCGTGGAGGGGATGGCTTTGTGATAGTGCGCTCCCGACAGTCCTTAAAGTTTGGGGAAAGTAATAAGGAAAGAGTTTTGGAAAGAAATCGTTTATTTTCCTGTAATTAACGATCGTTAGTGTCAAATGATAACTATCTCTATTTGATATCGTTAAAATTAGTTTTAAGAGGAATATTTTTTCGATAATTCGTTATGTAGTTTTCACTATAATTAATTAAAAAAATATGATGATGAACATCTCCATAACTTTCACGGTTCATATAATATAAGACCATAAAGCGCGTATAAACGATAAAGAGGCAGAGCACTAGAGAGATGGTCCGATGAAATTAGTAAAGCGGGATAAATATAATGACCGCTAAAAAATACTTCGATACCCTAAGCTCTCTTATCAAAAAAAGAAACTGAACAACAAAAAAAAAATCTACCATTACAAATAGTTTTAGTAACGTCGACATATTAAATTGTATTCTAAGCCCAAATTTAGTAAATGATCACCAAATTTTAGCGAGCAAATTAATACACCATTTCTACATAAATAAACCACTATGATTGCCATAAAATGCATCCATATTACCAAGTAATATAAAAGGCTCAGGTTTAAGCAATCACCAGATATAATGAAATATAACGCCCAAAAAATCGTAAGTACTTACCAGAATTTAATCCCCATTTTAATATAAAATTATCACCAATAAACGTAAAGTCTGCTAACCTAAAAAAGGCAAGTATCTTCAGAATTATCGCTGAGCTACCCAAAAAGGCCACGCAAGCACCAAATATGTACTCGCAATTTATTTAAAAATTTCATCCAAATATGTTACACAATTTTATCCTAATAAAGTAAATTAATATACAAAAATCATTGTTTACCCAAAAAATATAAATGAAGATCTAAAGGTTTACCGATACTACCGTAAAATGTTTACTAAAGGGGGCTTCTTATAAAGCCGCGAGACTCAACTAATTTGCCATCAATATAATAAATATACTTGGTTATATGCATAATATGTCGCAGTAAGATAGATAAAGCCATGATATAGTTATATCCCTAGGGATATAATTATGTAGGTACCGTAAGATAGTTATACGAAAACAACAAGAGTTCTGTGGTGTGAAAAAAAAATTTACCACAATTTTTTTTTTTTCAATTTCTAACCTATCACGTGTTCTACGGGGCTACACTCCTACAATTATTTCATGAAACAATTCTAGTAATATAACTATATCACTAAACATAAACTTGAACCGTATTATAATTATATTCTCAGTAAGATAGATATACGAAAGCGATTTATTACTATCTTACGGTACATAATTATATCCCTAGGGATATAACTATATCACGGCTTTATCTATCTTACTGCGACATATACATTTTATGGCAAACGTAGTGATATATAGGTAGTAATGACACAAAACTTGGTAAGTTAAAATTTGGTGCACGCGTGGCCTTTTTGGGTTATGAAAAGTTTTTGTTGTGCAGGCATAACTTAAATAGCCCGAAAGATTTTGGTACAGGTTTCATTTATTTGTACATATTATATATTTTTTTGATGAGGCTGTTTAGGGTAACGATTGTTTTTTTGGTGGTCATTAAATTTCATCCCAATATAAAATGATACCAAATTTAGGAGCACCTACCTACCGCTCAACCATCTATAAGTACCTACGTTGACTTTATGGGTTCTTCCTTGTTTGAAATAACAATGTTTGATCTAATCTTACTTTGTATAAAGTCAGTTGGTCTATAATCGTTTGGCATAATTATTCATTTGACCTAAAATTTATTTAAAGCATAAAGATACAATACATATAAATTTGTTTGATATAATGATCGTTTGTCCTAATATTTATTTGACACAATCTTCATTTGGCCTTTTTTTTGTTGTAAAACAATCCTAAAGTTGTATTGATACAAAAAAATAATCTTTACTAGGATAATGTGATGTTAAATATTTGCTTGACATTTTATATTAACATTCGGTTAAAATACTGGTGGTCATTACAACATTTTTGGACTTACAATGATTAGTTTGGAGTCATGTGTTTTATAGTAACTATAGCAAGATGTTATAATATGGGTTACAATTTTAGAAAAAAATTATAACGCTCATTACCTATTTTTGGGTCACCAATGATATGTTTGGAGACATTGTCTTTAATTAGATAGTAATATATTATTTTTTGGCTATAATTTCACATTAAAATGGTGTTTTAATTTTGGTTTTGGCGTTAGATTTTACTTTCTTGGTGATCCTTTAAACATAAGCATAGGTAGTATCCGTTAAACATAAGTATAGCAATCAATCAATCAATCAATTTATTTGCATTCCAAAATGTTACATGGTTGTTAAAATTTATAAATATGGATACAATTTTGGACCCTGTCGGGCACAGCAATTTGGAAGTGAGGATGACGCCATTTTCATCATAAAATACATTTTTTATTTTATCATTAACGTTTTATTTGTGGATATATTTGTATTTTCCTAATTATTTTAATTTTATACATATATTATATATAAAAAAAAAACATAATTTACATTTTATTATTGCACTGAATGTGCATTATAATTTTATTAATAATTATACTATTTTAATTTTATTAATAATATCAGTAAATGTCAAATTTCATATTTCTGTAGTATTTTGTCGTTTAAGTATTCATTAATTGTATAATAATTTTTATTTAATAATAAGCACTTTAAATATTTTTTAAATTTATTAAAATTGTTTTCATTTTTAATTTGTTCTGGAAGATTATTATAAATTTTTATGGACATTACATAAGGACTAGATGAGTGTTGATGTGATCGTGAAGTGGGTAACATTAGTTTATTTTTATTTCGCGTTGCATGTTTAATTGGAGCGTCTTTACGTTTGGTATATAATTCCGGATGTTGTCGGACAAATTTGCATATTTCCATAATATAGATACAAGGTAAAGTCAGGATTTCGTATTTTTTAAAAATTGGTTTACAACTCTCTGTATTTTTAAAATTTTCCAATATTCTAAGTAATTTCTTTTGTAATATAAAAATAGTAGGTGCATCAGTACTATTTCCCCAGAGGATTACCCCATACTTCAGCCATGAATATGCATATGCATAATACATGACTAACGCAGTTTAAATGTTAGTGGTTCTTTTAATTTCTCTAAAAGCATATGTAAAACTAGCAATCTTGGATCTTGTATTTTTGACATGCTGCTTCCATTTGATATTTTTATCTAAAGTAAGTCCAAGAAGGTTAAATTCATTGACAACTTCTATATTTTGGTCTTTATAATAAAATTTATAGTTTAGGGTGTTCTTTTGGTGTGGGTGAAAGTTTATAAGTTTGGTTTTTCTAAAATTTATCTTAAGATTGTGGTCATTCATCCATTCGGTTGTTTTATCAAATACATGTTTGATATCGGAGTTAAGAGTATTGGAATTTTCAGCTGCCGTAAGAATAGAGACGTCGTCTGCGAACAGGATGCACTCTTCTCCTATAGCTGAAGGCAGGTCGTTTATGTAAATTAAAAACAATAAACATCCCAGGACGCTGCCTTGTGGAATAGATGTGTTAACTATCATACCATCGGATCTCGTATTTTGTATTTTACGAGCTACAATGTTATAATTTTCGATTTCGACGAACTGTTCTCTATTACTGAGGTACGATTTGAACCACCTGTGCGCTTGACCGCGGATCCCTATTCCATAAAGCTTGTCTAAAAGAATATTATGCTGCACCATATCATATGCCTTCGTCATGTCTAAAAACAACCCTATTGCATATTTCTTTTTCTCTAATATATTGTGTACACTTTGCATGTATTTATATACCGCCAAGGTAGTTGACCTCCTTTTCCGAAAACCGTTCTGATTGTCATCAAAGATTTTGAAATGTTCGCAATATGCGTAAACGCGATCGCACATAGCCTTTTCAAAGATTTTTGATGCGGTTGCAAGCAGTGCTATCGGGCGATAGTTATTAGGGTCTGTTTTGTCATTCTTTTTGTAAATTGGTTTTATTAATGTTTTTTTTAGCAAATCTGGAAAAGTTCCTTCATTAAATGATTGGTTAACTAATAAGCTAAAGGGCAAAGCTAACTCATCAGCACATTGTTTAATTAAAAATGGTGGAACTTCGACAATTCCGTGACTATATTTATTCTTAAGATTTTTTATTATTTTATGAACCTCTGCAGTATCGACTGGTTTAATATATATAGAATTTACTGGCGGATTTCGCACTGACCGACCATTGGGAGGTACGACAGTAGGGTCAGGCTTACCTATTGATGAAAAAAAAATATTTAAAATATTTGCTACCCTATTTGGATCAGTAACCAGGTGGTTATCTAACTGCAATTTAATGATATTTTCCCTTTTTTGTTTAATTTTGTTTGATCGTTCATTAATTACTCTCCACATAGTTTTTACTTTGTTGTTAGATTTTTTTATTTTATTTATGTATTGAATTTTTTTCGCTGTTATTATTGCTTTTTTAAGTACTTTTTCATATCTTTTATAATATTGAGTTAATATATCATTATTTGCTTTCGCAGCTAGAATTTTTAGTAGCCTTTTATTTCTACATGAACGTTTAATGCCTTTAGTTAGCCAGTATTTTTTACACTGTGGCTTTAATTTAATTTTTTTCTTTGGAAAGCATTGATTAATGCTTTGTTGTATAATATTATCAAATATTTCATAATTTTCGTTTGTATTTTTATCTGATGTTAAAACATTATGCCAATCAATGCTATTTAATATTGTTTTAAATTTTATTATGTCTAATTTATTGAAAATCCGTTTTTCTACTGTCCAATGATTTAGTTTTGGTTTCTTAGGAATGTTAATATGTATTGTAGTTCCAAAATGGTTTGAAAATCCTAATTCTTCTACAGTAGTATAGAACTGTACGTTAAATGAGTTTGCAAATATCAAATCTAAGCAAGTTGAAGCTGTCTTAGTGACGTGTGTTGGTTGATTAATATGTTGAGTAAGGTTATATTCCGACATCAGATCTAAAAATAAGTTTGTTTTTGTATTATTATTTAAAACGTTAATGTTAAAATCTCCTCCTATTACTATATTACTTTTATAAAATTTTTTACTTACATAACTTAGAACTTGTTTTAACTGGCTATAAAATACGTTTTCCTCTCTTCCATTCCAATATATTGTGACTATTATAAGATTCTCCTGTACAAGTTTTGCTGCACACACTTCAAAAACGTGTTCTACTGACATATTCGTAACTTCTTCCAAGTGAATGGAGTCAATATCTTCTCGTAGAAGTATGCAAACACCTCCACCTATCCTAATTTTTCGGCAATATGACGCTGCTATTTTGTAGTTTTGAAAATGCATTAATTCAAGTTTATCTTGTGTTAACCAGGATTCTGACATGCATATAGCTTGATATGTGGGATTTTCATCGATGAAGTCGGCCAAAAGGTGTTGTTTATTACAGATACTTTGGAAATTTTGGAACAATATCTTAAAATCATATTCTGTTTCTACGAAAGGAGTTGTTGCCTATATTTTCATTAAGATTACTTTTCGAACTTTCTATATAACCCTCTTGGTTCTCTATGAATATGTTTATTTTTTCTTGATTGGTCATTTGCGATAGGTTTTGGGTCTCATTTTTCACGATAATTTGTTTACCGTCTATGTATAGTTTGTTATTACGTAATATAGCATGCTGTCCTTTTTTTCTTGCTTTTATCATTTCATCCCTCAGTATTTTCCTTTCTTTTCTTGCATTCTCATCTAAATATTCAGTGACTGACAACCGTGTTCCTCTTAAGTAGTGTCCATTTTGAATGATATATTTGGCCATTTTTTTACTTATCAGTTCAATGACTAGTGGCCTATTCATTGAGTTATATCGTCCTATTCTGTAAGTTTCATCAATATAACTGGACACATCTATACCGAAGAGATCCTTGAACATATCATCTATCCTATTATGTAAATCGTATTCATTTTCTTCATTTATTTCAGCAAATCCATACAGAACTATTTTATTTTTATTATTCTCAGGTGCTGGTTGGCTTTTGCATGATTTCAGTTTCTTTTCTAGTTCATTTATATCGTTTTTCAGTACCTCTCTATCCTTTTCAATTTTTTCTATTTTAGTGCTTATTTCATTCACATCTTTTTTTGTTTGTTCATGGAGTCCAAATAAAGTGGTTATTTTACCCAACATTTCTTCTTTGAATTTTGTTAAAGCATTCTGAATTTCAGTATTAATTGTGTTTTTCAACTCTAAAATTAATAACTTATTATTTACTTGCAGTTTCTGACTTATAATTTCACTTATATTTTTCAAGTTATTTTCCGATTGTGCTTCACCTTTTGAGTTTACATCCTCAAGGTAGATAGTGTCCCCAAGCAGACTCAGGTCTTCTGTGTTAAGTGTGTCATTCGCCGGTAAAGTTGGTCTCTTCCTTATAGTGATATTATCACAATCAGACGCTTCGCTATTTTCATGGACTATGACGTCATTTTTTGTGCGCACTGGAGTATTCGTGTTGTCTTTTTTTGGTTTTTTATTACGGCAGGCATCGCATTTCCATTGCTTTTTATGTTCTGGCCCCATGGTGTTATAAAAACGCTGTGTCGATACATTCGCACAAAACAAATCATAAGTGTTGTTACATTCAATACAAGATAAATATGCTCTGTTTGGTATTTCTTGCAGGCAACCGGCGCAACACAAAGCCAACTCTAATCGTTAGTTAAATGTAGGTAATAGCAGGAGACAAATGGATGACTGTAGCCCAAGACAGAAAAAAGTAGACAAAATTGGAGGAGGCCTATACTCGTAGAGAGGTCCTTGATAGCGAATAGATATGACGCATACGTATTGACATTTATAAAATTTATTGTATCCAACAATTTTTTTAAAACTTAAATTGTAATTTAAATGTTATGAAGGAAATAAATGGCTTTAATATATTAATATAATATAATATGGTGCCATAGGTAGGTATATTAATAGTGTATTCCTGAAAATAACTATTACCTAATAATAAAAAATCACTTGACTAAGCGTTCAAGTAGGTAAATAATGCCTCACAACTATGAGAAAAAGTTATTTTGGATATATTGCGGTTTATTGTTTTGGGTATCAAAGTCGATATAACGCCAAATTAATACTATGCAAATTAAAGAGACTGAGCTAATAAAAACAAATCCCTTGCAAATACTTGTTTAAGCTGTTAATTATGAACCGATGATATCAAAATGGCCACAGACAATATGAGAGACGTTAGAAGTGGTAAAGAGTGGTGGTGGGGCGCGCTTGGAAAACCATTTGCTCAATATAGCAAACCCTGCATATATTTAACCTCTGTATGAGTTTGAATTCTTGAAGTGGTCTTGGTAACTACCTCGTTCTAGATTTCGCGATCATTCATTCATTCGGTAGAAATTGCGTGACATGCTCCTTCCCTTCTAAAATCTCACTTTTAAAAGCTTTTATTTAACTTGCAGTGTATGTATGTATGTATGTCCGTTCGGGTCAAATCTTGCAAGCTAAATTAGACCCAGTTACTAGTTTCCGATTGCGATTGAGCTGAAACTTTGCATACAGGTTTGATTAGGATGACAATACAATATTAAAGTATACTCAAGAAAAAAGCTTGTCATAAAAACGAAGTTTTTACAACAAACTTATGTTCTGTGGTTATGGCGCTATAGAATAGTTGCTTGCTGGTAATAAACCAAGGAGCGCCACACGAAACTTGGAAACACGACCGCCTCAGGCGGCAACAATACGTAACGTAACATCCTTTTGACTGTGTGCACTGTTTGACTATGCCTGCGTAATTTTATATAAGTATGTATGCTACAAGAAGTTTAATTAGCTACTTAAGATCTTATTTTAAAAGTAAACGCCCAGTAAAATTTACTTACAAGAACAGAAACAAATACTCACATAGTAATAGTTAGAGCGTTGTTTACTTTATAATTTAAAATAAAATTGCGAGTTTGATTAAAAATAAAATATGCGATTTGACCCCCCTGGGCAGGCATGTAACATCCTAGACTGCATCCTGTTAGCCAAACAAGATGGCGGCCAAATGCCCTCCCGGTTTTTAAATAAAAAACAATAAAAGACACCGTCATCGATATCATGCTTCATGATCATCATCATCATCGGTCATTTTTAACCGACTTCTAAATCAAAAAGGAGGAGGTTCTCTATTCATCTGTATGTATGTTTTTTTTTTGTGTATGTCCACAGATTACTCGAAGACGGCTGGACCGATTGAAATGGTTCAAACGTTATTACATCAGGTTGATTTCCAAGTTTTTTGAAATTTTGAAATCGGTTCAGTAGGTTTCAGGAAATCTTGAAAATACTGTCGTTTTCGTTACCACTTTATGTAAATTTAATACGTATATTTAGGCATAACTCCTTTGTTTATAAACCGATTTAGATGATTCTTGTTTTGTTAAAAAGGGGATACCTCAAGGTATTTTAACCGACTTCGAAAAAGAAGGTTTTCAGTTTGATCACATACCTATTTACCAGAAAACACCTAAATTGCCTGCACGATGCACTAAAAAGAGTAAAATAAAAATTATTTTTATAAAAAAATTAAACCGCCTTCAAAAAAACCACATCAAAAAAGTAAGAAATAATTCCTCACCAAATAAATAACGTAAGTACTGAAGTCGGGCGGGTTTTAACAAAAACAACAAAAAATTGTACTTACATGTTTCACGCCCGACTTCAAAGTACTTACGTTATTTATTTGGTGAGGAATTATTTCTTACTTTTTTGATGTGGTTTTTTTGAAGGCGGTTTATAATGACCCCACTCCTGGAACACAGGCCTTCCTTAAACTTCGAATAAACATACACGACCAAGTGTCTGCGTCATGCATAACTCAATATCACGCTTGACCTTTTATAAACAAGGAAAATGCCTGTTTTGTCTCATTTAGCATTAGCATTTAATAAAACAATACATGTCATGTGTTGATGATCAATACATAACTGGAGACGTTGTGTTAAAATGGACATTTACAAGATTCCGACTTAAACTCTGGTTTTTTTTGTGTATTTGAGAACACCGACCAGAAAGGACCAACAATATCATGAAAATAATTTATTTTTTTTATGATCTGACCACGACATGGACATTTAATGGCTGAGTATATTCAACATAAATAGAACTGGCCTCTGATCTGATTTACAACCGTTCGAAAAGGGAACCGGATTAAAATTCTGTGCTGATGAGGATAAAAATTTGTTTGTAAGTCATGATGTAAGAGGTAACTCTAGAACGATTTTGATTATTTCAGTAAAATCCTACTAATGTTATAAATGTGAAAGTTTAGATGTTTGGATGTTTAGATGTTTGGATGTTTAGATGTTTGGATGTTTGTATGTTTGTTACTCAATCACGCCAATACAGTTGAACGGATTTTGAAATTTGGGACATAGATACTTTGTAGCCTGGAGAAGAACATAGGCTACTTTTTATCCCGTAAAAGTATCACATTCCCGCGGGATAACGTCTTGTAGTCCAGGAACGGGTACTACGCTAGAGCGATTTCGTGGCTTTCATTATTCACGGTATACTAAACAGCATATGTACATAATATCCTTTACTGGCTTACAACATTATTTCAAACACTATTATAATAAAACTTGCATCTTTTATTGACTTGTCGCGTCACATTATGCCATCGAGACGCTTTTTTAACCGACTTCAAAAAAGGAGGAATTTCTCAATTCGACTGTAACAATATGTTTTTTTTTTTTCGTTTTTTTTTATGTGAGTTACCTCAGAACTTTTATAATATATATGTCGTGGTCAGATCTTTGAATTGATTATTTCATGATATGGTTGGTCATTTCATGAAATAGTCGTACCACAGCCGTCTCTATCGTCTTCTACAAGCCATGCTATGGTACGGAACGGCAACATTGCTGTGAACCGGTTTACTCCTCTGAGTACTAAATCCTATGGAGGTGGCATACCTACGAAAAAGTGAGGTGTAAGTAAGTCACAATGAAAGAAAATCTTGGAATTCAATTTTAAACTACTTCTAATTGTCGTATTAATCGGTCCGTCAAAATTGGTCCAGCCGTTTCAGAGATTAGCCGGAACAAACAGACAGACAGACAAAAATTGTAAAAAATTTCATTTTGGTATATGTACCGTATAATTAATCATATGCACGTCTTAAAAAGCGGTTATTTAATGTTACAAACAGACACTCCAATTTTATTTATTTGTATAGATGTAGAAGATATGCCATTTCCATAGGATTCAGTACTCGAGGTTTACTCGCTGTTTACCTGTCAAACGGTACAAACGGTGTCAAATCGGTTCACTTAAAACCACGTTGCCAACTTTATGCGCATGGCTTGTAGAAGAGGATAGAGATGGCTGTGGTCGTACCTATTTCATGAAATTATCAAAATCCGCTGGTCATTATCATTGAATGATCAGACTTTAATGATATGAATAGCTAAACGCATGGTCATTTCATGAAATGGTCAATCGCTTGTTATCATATCGTAAAATAGTTACATCTTGCCCCGCTAGAGGCGCTGATGTCGTTTTGTTATTGTTTGTTGACATATTTTTTATTACAAAAGTTAGTAATAATGCGACAATTTGAGATACAAGTGCAGTCAAATGCACGTTAGAGTGTAGCAAAGGGGCGCAGTGCTTACAAAACGCAAATCCCAATAAAATAAATAGGTATTTTTTGGTTAGGTTAGGTTAGAACTCTAACGAAAACAGCGCGAGCCGAGCGAGCGAAGTGAGCGGGCCGCGGCAGCGGCCGGCGAAGCGCCAGAATAAAAATTAAATCAAAGTTTGGAATAAAATATCTGTCAAATGACCCCCACGACTCTGATCTCTCTTTTCATGAAATTCATGACTTTTTCACAGAGATGTAGCTGTATCTCACCGATGACGTGTTGAAGCTCGGATTCGAGCTCAGAGGAATTGTTTCTTGTTTATTTGCATAAACCAGATTTGAGCTTGGAATTGTGAAATAATTGCTGAGCTCCAAATCCGAGATCCAACGCGCTTGGTGAGATACAGCCACATCTCTGTGAAAAATTCATGGATTTCATGAAAAGAGTAATGGCCTGTCATCAGAACCAGATATTTTATTCCATACATAATCGGAACATGTCTTCTTCATAAACCAATAAAAATATCACAATTCTCTCAAAAAATACGTGTTTTTATTTTAAAATGAAAAAGTGCACTATTATTTTGACTAGACGTTCCTGCAGCTGTCGTTTAGTGACCGCGCAAGCAAAGTCGTCTAAAATTTCATTTTTACCTTGTTTGTATGTGAAAAAATTATGACATTCATAAGTGAGATTAGCTTTTGAGGCAAAGTGATTTTAAAATTATTCTTTAGGCTCGTTGTATTTAACGTCATCCTCCTTTTTTTTAATGGTATTGAATATATCCACGCCCTTTTCACCAGTGACATGTAAAATAAAGCTACCTTTCTGCTATCACTTTCTTCATCCATGCCGGACGCACGTAAATAAAATTTGAATGATTGCACCCATTTTTTCCATTGTTGAGCCAAGTTACCATTCATCGCCATTGGCTTCGGACAAGACATGCCAGAAAGTTTCTCGGGCTTTTGATTTTC
The DNA here is from genome assembly GCA_949710035.1 of Crambus lathoniellus. Taxonomy (NCBI): domain Eukaryota; kingdom Metazoa; phylum Arthropoda; class Insecta; order Lepidoptera; family Crambidae; genus Crambus; species Crambus lathoniellus. Next base: position 12,528,602 of record OX453302.1, on the reverse strand, counting down.
TTCAGGTATGACGGGACAGGACATTCCCGGGCTTTTGATTTTCCTCAGGCATGACGCCGACTTTTCACACGAAAATCTTATATAAGTATAAACGACACATAGATTACGAACCCAATTACTGACACCATGTTACTGGTCGGTAAATTGTATAAATAGGATAACACTGGACCTTAAACTTAGTTTTATTTTAAAGACAAGTATTGTTATCGAAAAGTGACGTCCCACGACAACATCCTCTTCCCTGGCAACACTGTCTAACGTACAACACGCTCTTAATACTTTTAATAATTAAACAGTAAACCAAGTGAAATAGTGTACCCTTTGGATATATTTAATTAATACTCCCTTTGTGTGATACGTGATATTATTATCAGTGCTTTTCTCTGGTGGTAAATCCTTAAATTACGAAGAACTAAATCATAATTAAATACCCTCTTTTTAAGTTACCTGGATCGGATTGACAATATTACCCTCATATTTGCAATAAACACATATGTCATAATCAATTGACAGCGTCAAAATCGATTTTGACAACTGTCATTTTCAACTGACAGCAGAAATTTGATATTGACAAGTCTAAAAGTGTTGCTACATCTAGAAAAATATCCATAAAAGTGGGAAATACCAAATTAACGTAGCATCAAACTGTACGTTATACTTCTTTTTTGTTATTACTCCCTGGTACTTGAAAGCAAGAATCAAAATGGATAAGTGTGACAAATCCTTGTCAGAGTCTAATTTGGAGCTTATAGATCATACACCACCAAACTTTGTTGCTCAGCGCAATAAACGACCCAGGGAACAAGACTGTGAGCATGATTTTATTATTCTGAAAAATGATATTAAATCGATGCTATCTAATTTTATGGAAGAACAGGAAGCAAAATTAAATAAAATTTACCCGACACTCATGGAAATTAAGAACACAAACAGTAATATAGAAGAATCTGTTGGTTTTCTTATGACACAGAATGAGGAATTAAAGCAGAAAATTGAACGTCTTGAGCTTCAGGCAAAGAAGGATAAGGACTACATAATTATATTGGAAGATAAAATCGAAGATTTACAGCGCGAAAATAGAAAATCAAATATAGAAATAAAAAATGTTCCGAAAACTCAAAAAGAAGCGAAAGAGGACTTGATAAAAATGGTTTTAACGTTATCCAAAAGTATCGGGTCCAACATTGAAAAAACGATATCAAAGATATATACAGAATAAGAACTAAAAATGATAATAACAAAAGTCCAATTATTACAGAATTATCCTCAACACTTCAAAAAACAGAGTTTCTGAAAATGGCAAAACTTTTCAATAGAAAACAAAAAGAAAAATTGTGTTCGAAACATCTTGGTCTAACAACTAACGAATACTCGCCTGTGTTCGTGAGTGACCAGTTAACAGCAAAAGCAGTGCGACTTCACTTTCTCGCTCGGGATCTTGTTAAGTCCAAAGACTACAAATTCTGTTGGACTTCATACGGGAAAATTTATGTCAGGAAAAATGAAGACTCGCCAATCATAGTCATAAAAAAATAAAAAATGAAACCCAAGTTCAAAACCTTATGCAGAAACAATGACTAAATAGGTGCACTTTAGTAATTGCGATTTGTTATTTCTGGAGCAGTTTAATGAAATTTAATTTATCTTACATTATTTTTACTTCTATAAATAGTAACACATGCCACAAAATACTATATATTATTAATCACGGTATTATACTTTTCAGTTTTATTTTATCACAAAACCTGTACACACTACACATTTTTACATTAATACTCATGCTCGCTATCTGATTCTCTAAACGCAAACTTACTACACAATCACATACAATAAACTCACACAATAATTACACACAAGACAAAAAATGGTTATATTTTTGTAAAAACAATAGAATCCATAAGGAGGCCACTCAAATATATTTTTCATTTAAATATCGTTATCATATGTTTTTTCGTCAGTTGCTCATTACTTATCCCTAACAAAAATTGGATTGCTCTGAAAAACAGAAGATGTTCTTTGTTGTTATTATTTATACTTAAAAACCTTAAAAATATCTGTTGGGAAGACTATGAAAGTACTGTGATGCTTGACTATGGATAGTAATTTGAATTTTCTACATGATTAGGACTTCACAGAAATAAGTGAATCTATGGTCTGTGACGTTGAGAATCTACATAACTATTTACCTAATGAAGGCCCTAATCTCACCATGCTAACCCAGAATATTAGAAGCGTATATAGCAACCTAGATGATTTACAAATCACTCTTTCACAGCTGCCGTGTGAGGCTGACCTATTGGTTTTAACTGAGTGTAGACTTAACCCAACAAACAAATACCACCTCTGTACAATTATATAACGCACTCCACGGTAAATCAACTCAATCAAAATGATGGTGTAGTGGTTTTTGTTAAAAACTGTCACCAAGCGCAGATTACTGAAATTAATTTAACACATGCATCCGGGCTACAGATAACTACACATAAACAAATAATATTGGGTATTTACCGATCCCCATCGAATCTAAATGCTGATAATTTCATTGCTTCTCTTGACTCACATTTAGAAACTCTCAATTCTCACAAAAATATAATTATCATAGGTGACATAAATATTAATCTTTTGCCCAGGGATACGGAAACATCATATGAGCGTCAAAATAGGATAAAGTATTTAGAGGTCTTATCTCTACACGGACTTCTGCCGGGTCATTGCTTGCCTACGAGAGGTAGCAGCTGTCTCGACCATGCAATTTTAAATCTAGACAAAACCCATGCTTCCGCTTTCTTGCCGTTCTAAATACATCTATCTCAGATCATAGTATGGTAATCTTGCGTATTTTGATGAAATTTAATAATCGGCCCAATTGGAAGACGATTACGTCGGTAGATCACGCTAGTGTGTATAAATCACTTATGGCCATGGATAGTTCAAGTTTTAATATTTATGAAGATCCTGATACCCTGTAAATGTTTTGATCCAGCTGATCAGTTCGGAACTTCACAAAAACACAACAACAAAATCATTTTCTAGCGGTAAAAGACAGTTGAAGCCATGGATGACTCCCGGAGTACTACGATGTATAAGACTAAGAAATAAAATGCAATCCAAATTAAAACTACAGCCAAATAATGAAGTATTAAAAATTACTTTTAAAAGATTTCGTAATTACTGTGTTAATCTAATAAGGAAACAAAAGAGACTTTTTAATAGGGAAAAAATTGAAACCTCTGCAAATAACTCGCGAAACCTTTGGACTGCTATTAACCAAATCACTCATTTTAAAAAACCAAAATCGTCCAACACTCACCTTCTCGGGCTAGAAAATCATCCTCTTGATGCGATTAACAGAGTTAACCAGTTCTTCGTGCATGTTGGCAAAAATCTGGCTGAAGAAATAATAGTTAATTTTAATTCCCAATGTTCAACACAGACTTTCGTAAGTGGTACTGCGTCTACCTTTGTATTACTCGATACTGACCCCCAAGAAGTTGACGGTATACTTATGGGGTCCAGCCCCATAAGTATACCGTCAACTTCTTGGGGAATCTCGGAAAGTGCATCTGGATGGAACGGTATACCTACTAAACTATTAAAACACTGCCGAGACTTCGTTGTTCCGATTGTGACTCAATTAGCTAACTTATGCTTTTAAACGGGGGTGTTCCCTAAGGCTTTAAAGCGCTCTATCGTTACACCTGTGCACAAGGGTGGGGACACAAAGGACGTAAATAACTACCGACCCATTTCTGTGTTGACTAGCATTTCTAAAATCATCGAAAAGCTTATAAACGCGAGACTACTAAGTTATTTGTCCAAATATAACTTATTATCGAGCTCACAATATGGTTTCAGAAAGGGTCTTTCAACGCAGGATGCTGTCGTGGATCTAACAAAGTTAATCGTAGAGCAGGTGGATAAAGAAAATAAATGTCTTGCTGTGTTCCTTGATCTCAAAAAGGCGTTTGACACCGTTTCTGTGCCTATCCTTGTGCAGAGGCTGGAGGCGATTGGAGTTAGAGGTACTGCTCTTGGGTTGTTCCAAAGTTATCTCACGGAAAGATTACAGGTAGTTGAAATTGATAACTTAAAAAGTAGCGAAGAGAGTGTCACTTTTGGAGTCCCACAGGGGAGCGTGCTCGGCCCTACGCTCTTTTTAGTTTATATAAATGAACTATGTAAATTACAAAACATTGGAGGGCGCATTTTCTGCTACGCTGATGATACAGCCATTGTCTTCTCGGCTAGTTCCTGGGAAAATGTTCGCTTAGCTACTGAATTAGGAATCGCTAAAATAACAAATTGGCTTAATGCAAACCTTCTAGCTCTTAATACAGCAAAAACCAATTATATTTGCTTTTCTCCTAGTCAAAAAACGCAACCAAACGAAGAATTTAACATAAAAATTCATAATAGGTGTATACTTCAGGCAAATACAAATTGTGATTGTAATTGTCCTGTTATCCTAAAAGTGGAAAAAGCACGATATCTTGGTGTAATTGTAGACCAGAGACTGTCGTGGCATCTGCAAATTGAATTAGTCATAAGCCGAATTCGGAAACTGATCTTGATTTTTAAATCACTTCGTTACGTTATGAACAGTAAATTACTAAATAAAATTTACGTCGCTTTGGTTCAGTCCGTTATAGAATACTGCATTCCAGTCTGGGGTGGTGCCACAAGAACATATATGCGCGCACACACACATACACACACCCATACACACACACACACATACATACACACACTTTACAAATATTCTAGTTTTTTTTTTGTTTTTTTTAGCACAAATTGTAATAGGTACTTTTAACTTACGAGCTTATGTCAATGTATTAATTGTTCAATAGTATTTAATTCTAGCATAACTTACGAGCCTTTGATATTGTATAGTTGCTCAATAGTATTTAATTCTAGCACTAAGGTAAGAGCGAGTCGCCCCAACACAAGTATATACATTACTATCTGGGGTTGCCTTACGCAAATTGTTGTTAACAAAATTATTGAGTAATAAACTTTATTTTATTTTATATATTTTTACGACAATAGTGACGTGACATGCTCAAAATACTAATGTCAATAAAAAGATTTATTAAAAGTTACATAACTATTGAATTTAATTACAATGTACCCGTCATGGTTATTCTAATGAAGTGTAGGAAAACACCACTAAATTAAATTTTGACGGACAAGCGTACCTACCTTGAAGGATTATAATAATTTACTTTTTCGTTTTGCAACGTGTGTTGCCATAACTATAATTAAAAAAATAGTAACGTATAGATTACATTATTGAAAATTTTATTTATTACTAGCCTTTCACCCGCGCTGCGCCCATGTGAATTAAACGAAGTAGTCCCGGAATATGATATTTTAACCCCCAACTGCAAAAAGAGGGGTGTTATAAGTTTGACGTGGCTGTATTTCTGTCCGTCTGTCTGTGGCATCGTAGCTCCTAAACGAATGGACCGATTTTGATGAGGTTTGTTTTGTTCGAAAGCTGACGTAATCGAGATGGTTCGTTTTAATTTGTGAAGACCTTTCATGGTCATTAGAGCTTATTTAAGTTTTTACCTTTTGCATTCACAATGTATTTTTTATTATTGAAAAATGGAAAATGAAGTATTTAGAAAGAATCGACCCGTCTCACAACCAGCTCCGATGGGTCATTAGATCTTTTAGTTAGTTGCATTTAAACGTTGGTGCGTGATTTAAAAAGAATAAAACTAAAAAATTTAAACAACCCCTGACACAAAAAACATCCTAAAAGTAAAAATATAAAATATTTATATTTTGATTTGGCTTTTATTCCGGGATAAAAATAGCATAAAGCACTTTCAAGCTCAGAAACTATCCTAATAGCAAAAATCTCTTCGACCCGACCCGAAACAAACACACATTCATATTTATAATATTGCTAGCATTACGCCCGCGGCTACGCTCGCGTGGACTACATGACGTTATCCCGTGGGAATGTAAAAAAAAATGGAATAAAAATAAGCCTATGTCACTCTCCAGCTCCCAAACTTTACTATCATTATACCAAAAATCACGTCGATTCGTTGCTCCGTTTTGACGTAAAGCAAACAAACACGCTTTCACATTTGTAGGTAATATTAGTAAGGATATAGTAAAAGTGGCTCCCCGCGGTTTTATCCACGCGGTTCCCGTTCCCGTAAAAATATCGGGATAAAATTTAATATATTATAACATTCATGAATAATAATAGCTTTCTACTGGAGCAAGAATATTTAAAATCGGTTCAGTCATGATTAGAGATCGGATAATCGGATGCATATTTACCTAAAGTTGAGGTGTTGGCTGTTATGGAATGCACTTTTGTATCGAAAAATCCCGGGATTTCGGAATTGACAAATATAGTGTTTTGGTTATGTAGAATCAAATCTGGTATTTACATATATTCAGATGTTGGCTAAAATGGAATGCACTTTTGTATCAAAAATATATCTAAAAATAATAATAACTCCTTTATAATTTTACATTTCTTCACATACTTTTTCAAGTTTCGAAACATATCTCAAACGAATAATAAATAAGAAATTATAAAGAAAAACCATTCAAGTTCTTGATTATTAAAGTAAAACAGTATCACCAATAAAATCCCGCGAGCAACTAACAGTAGTACCTGTACCTACCTATCGTATTAAAGGACTAAGTAAGTTGAATGTTTAGGAAACACAGTATCTATGTAACTTCACTGCCTCCTACCACGAACGTAACTCATTGGCATACTTAAAGTTGCAAGTACGTATGTACCTAAACGTCATATTTTGGTGTACACCTATGAAACATACACCAATCAACAGAGAAAACATTTTTAAACAACAAATAATCTTTGACTAAAAGTCGTTAATTATGTACTTTTGAAATATTTCACTTTGAATTTGTATAACAAAACTTAGTATATTAAAACTTGTCATTTTTAGGTAGGTAAGGTACTTGGAACTTTAGGTACCTATGCCAGGCTCCATATAAAAAGTTGGAATCTTTTCAGTGGCTGTCAGGCATTCGTAAGTATTGTAGGCTTTCTCTTGTTTTTAAATTTGTCGTATTGTCATTGGTGTTGTCAATAGAAATGGACAATTCACGTGCGATGCTGCTAGATTTCCATAGCTCGGCTTGTGCAGTACGCGCAAAATAACTTGACGGTCCTGAAGTTCGCGCGGAATGCTGCGCAGTAGACAAATACAGGTGTGCCCAGGGTAAGATTAGAAAATAGTTACTACGTAACAGATAAATCCCTCTATCTATAGAAAAGCTAAAATACCTACGCTATATTAGCCTACAAAAACTGCTGCAGAACCGCTGCAAGAAGACACATATTCTACGGACGCGCTCCAAGAGTCGAGATTCCCGCGTGCTTCGCGAGAGTACGTCATCGAGCGAAATCGTCAAGGTTGTACAAAGAACATAAATTAAACAAAATGGCTGAAGTGAAATAAACTTTACTATTTATGAATAATGCAATGGAGTGAATTAAATGTGCTTTAATTTTATAAAATGATCTATATTTTTTATTCCATCTTTGAACTCACAGTTATTAAATTTTACTAGCGAAAATATTCTGAATCGTGTGAACAATTTACAATAATGAACCATCGTATCGTTAGTCAAGATTTTATCTTTAATAATTATATAGGTACGTAATAAAATTGTATCGCAGCGTTTTGTGCGGGAAACGCGTGCGACAGCCCACTGCTGATCGGCTCGGTTACGAGCTACTTAGCGGTAGGCACATAGCGCGTGACCTTGAGCGAGTGAGGGCGTTTGTGCAGTACACTGAATTTTACCGATCCGGAAAAAAACGGATGCTTGTATTTTAATAATTAATCATTAATAATAGTAAGAATTTATTTATTTCGTGTAGTTTAGGGTTTGAAACATTGAAACTACACGAAATAAATAAATTCTTACTATTCATCATCATCATCATCATGTCAGCCGAACGACGCCCACTGCTGGGCATAGGCCTCCCCCAAGGATCTCCACAACGATCGGTCCTGCGCTGCCCGCATCCAGCGGCTTCCCGCGACCTTGACCAGATCGTCGGTCCACAAAAGATTAATTATTAAAATACAAGCATCCGTTTTTTTCCGGATCGGTGAAATTCAGTGTAGTGCACAAACGCCCTGACTGGGGCCTGCCCGGGGCTGGTGTGCGGGCGGAAGCACGGCGTGTCTCGTGTCTCACTCTGACGCGTACGGATATGTCTGTGCAAACAATAGAGGAGGCTATGGTATTTCTTAATGAATGCGAGTGAGACGGCAAATTATACATATACCTGCTTGTGTGCAAGTAGCGACCCGAAAAGGGTATATAGACCCATAAAGTATTATTGTAAGTACTTATTGTTTTATTTAAACTAACACTCACTACTCTTCCTCTAACACTCTACATATTCATAAATCGCATTGGGAACTTAACTAAACTTCAAGTAAATACGTATGAATAGTTGTGTAAGTAAACCCGGAATCCCGGAATTTATAAAAATAAATACCACATGCTAAAGGCTTCGTTTTTACACCATGTTAGCTTTGCATTCCCGAATTTTCTGGAATCCCGGGATTTATATTTAAAAAACATATTTTAAGAAGCCGCTTCCATAGTTAGTTAGCCAAATATTAACTTGAGGTAAATATGCATCCGATTATCCGATCACTGGTCATGATTCAGTAGTTTTTGAGTTTATTCCTTACAAACATACAGACAAAAAAAAGACCTAGGTACTAGATATTTTACCAATATTTCTATTGTGTTATAGATCTAATTTTTTTATTGACTACTTGTCTGTAATGCTGGTGTATAGTCAAGAGCAATAATAATCAACATAGGACTAATGTTATAATATGACATTAGTCCTATGTTGTAATATTATTTCAATAATGAATGACTTTCTGTGTGTTTTTTTTCGGAATGCTTCAAAGTGACAATGTTCTATTATTTACATTATGTTTTAATGCTCGTGACTGAATCTAACTTATATATAAATAAACGTAGGTATATGCTGCTGACTGTACAACGGGCGTAATTAAATTCTTCCAATTCATAAATAATCGTTGTGGCGAAATCGATTAGATATGTAACAAACGTGTAGATGTAAAACCTTTATAAAACCTCGGGATATAATATAGTACAGTAGTCTTTGAGCGAATACAGCAACATGAAGTTCGTCAGCATCGTTATATTGGCTTGCACAGCCGCTATGGCGGCATGGGGGTACACACCACAAATCGACATAAGGCAAGCCCCTCAGCTTTTCGAAAAATGGATCAGAGACTACCACAGAGTGTACAAAAATGAGCAAGACAAAATGATACATTACATAGCGTTTGTCAATAATCTAATAACGATTAACGAACTGAATAGAAAACAAAACAATACTCACAACAGGGTGCCTACCATCAACTTTAAGACAGCGATTCAAAAATAGCGCGATGCAGAATAGGTTCCTAAAATGAATCGCTTTCTTTCGTACTCTGACCTTTTAAAAACTGGATCGCAAATGAATTGCTAAATGTTAATGACCGAACGATTTGTGTCCTTTTTCTTCTACCCGTCTCTTTCACTCGATTCTGTCATGCCCGGAGAGTGAGAGGGACGGGTATAACCTGCAGGTGACATGTTAAATCGACCGGGTTATAGGTCAAATAAGCGTTCCTGACAGCTTAGCGGCTGTGAAATGTCATTGATCGATCACTGAATCGCTGTCATTGATATTAAGCTGTCGTGGTACGAATAAGCGAAGCAGATCAGTTTAGGTTCCTAAACAAAACCGCAATAAGAGTTGATGGTAAGCACCCAGATATGTCATCAACAGTTTGGCAGACTATACGCCGGAAGAGTCAAGTCATCTTTTTGGCGTTGTAGTATAAATACGGATTGACAGTGATTATTAGGGTAGGTATATAGTGTTTCTTGAATTATATTTTCTTTATGATAACAAATCAACAGAGGGACCAATAAAGAATCAGTATTGTTGTGTTCCGGCAGTTAAAGATAGGTTAGCCTTAGCCAGTTCCTCAGAGGTTGAGACTTCGCGTTACTCCACCCTCAGCCTTATCGTCACTTATCATCAGGTATTATGAAGAAGAAGAATTTCTCCTTGTAGTTAGGTATTAAGACCACAAACATAAAATAATCATAGTAGATTATGAAACTGTTTATTAGTATAAATTCAAGAAAAGTTCAATCTGTTTAATGAAGAAATTCAATTGGCATAATTTTCGAATACTTAGATATTAAAATTCAATAAGGTCATAATTCAAACTGACACTGACCTGACCTGGGGGCCAATTTTAACATCAATCGCAATCGCTTTCAATTGGACGTTTGAAAGATATTCACGAACTTCACACCACAAATTTTTGACATTTGATTGCGATTTTTGACTTGTTTTGAAAGATTATTGAATGAACGATATCTCGAGATCTATCTACCTCATGAAGCTCGACTTAATACTACCTCAGAGTATTAAGTCAAACTTCATGATCTACCTACATGAACGTAACCTGATGTGTTCATTTTTTAACGTGAAGTAGGAAAAAACATGGACTTTGGAGAACAAGATATTAAAACTAAATTAGTGATTAATACTTCTTTTATTTAATTATTCAAATTCTTTATAAATTTAATTAATAAATAATATAATGACCTGCGATGAAAATAAATTATTTGTGATAATGATTATTATTTCTTTCAGGCTCCGCACATCATTAATGATGCTGATATTAGTCTATTGTTTCTTTTATATATTAAACTTCTAGTATTCTTGTGAAAATTGCTAAAGTACCTACTGGAAGTGGAAATAAAAAGCAAATGTTTATTTAGTTCCTTTTATTCCTTACCTCTTCAAATTTAATATAGAGATATAATGAGTAAAAACCTCCTCAAGACCGTGCTTTTAGGAATGTATATACATATGTTTATTAACCGACTTCAAAAAACGAGAAGTTTTTCCATTCGTCTGATTTTTCAGAATCCTGAAAAAACACATAATTTTCGATTGGTAGTTTCTGCTTTACGTGTCAATATCTTCACGAACTATAAACCAATTTCGATAATTCTTTTTTTTATTCGAAAGAGTATACTTACTCCTGAGGTGTTTCTATTGTAACCAGGTCTGATCTGATGGTGGAATCCAGGGCAAATTGAGGAAAACTCGTTAATTTTATGGGTATGAAGGTATTTTACAAGTAATTATCATCTCATGATGATGAGCTGGTGATGGACAACTCCTCAATGGCTAACCATTCAAAAAAACATGTTGGAGGGGGAAGGAGGATGTTTTTTTTAAATATCGTTAATACGTAAAGTAGTTTGTAGTTGTAATATTTATGGTTATTTAAGTGAGCTGATGTTAGAAGGTGAAACTCCTTAACACTTAGCAGTAAGAGCATGTTTTTAAGTACCACATGCATGATTAGACCTTTAATTGTATTCTTTCAAGCAATTTAGGTAAGCTGATGGTGGAAGCCAGTGGAAGGTTAAACTGCATAACAGTTAAGAGTTGAAAAGCGGAACTTGTCTTGGTGTTCTAATTTAGATATGGACAACCATTGGACATAGTTTTATCGTTTCACTTTCCGGTACACTTGCTCATTTTGTGGTTTCATAAGGTAGATTTCTTAAACTAAAAAATGGAAAAATAAACAAATCATTTTCAAAAAAAATAAACCGTTTCAAAACAAAAAACTGCAAACAAAAACTCACTTCTCAAAACACGTAAAAATGAAAAATAAATTGAATCATTCAATTCACGGGACGAAAATGCGTGACTTTTTCTAACTTAGGTATATTGGAACTTACTGGGGCCCGATTCTCAGGCATTCGAACTTTTTCAGTGTGGTAATTCGATTGTCGAACATTTTGTTTGTGGTTTCTATTGAAAAGTTAGAACGTTTCAAACAAACTAAGCTGTCTCACATGTCAACAAATTCGTTTTGACAGCTAAGTTCGTATACGAACATCTATTGGTTTTTACCACTCGTAGCGTTCGACTGGTTTTCGATCGAACTGTTTCGATTGTGAAATTCTGACAGTACAAAAACTGTGTTATATTTGAATTTCGAGCTATAAATAACACAGTTTTTGTACTGTCAGAATTTCACAATCGAAAAAGTTCGATCGAGAACCAGTCGAACGCTACGAGTGGTAGAAATCAATAGATGTTCGTATACGAACTTAGCTGTCAAAATGAATTTGTTGACATGTGGGACAGAGTAGTTTGTTTGAAACGTTCTAACTTTTCAATAGAAACCACAAACAAAATGTTTGACATACGAATTACCACACTGAAAAAGTTCGAATGCCTGAGAATCGGGCCCCTGATCTGTTTAAAGTCGGTGACACGCCGAAAGTAAAAAGAAAAAATACTTTGTTAGACAATATATACAATATTCCTACTTCCTACTAATCCTCCTTATAATATTATAAATGTGAAAGTTTAGATGTTGAGCTGTTTGGATGTTTGGATGTTTGTATGTTTGTTAATCAATCACGCCAAAACGGCTTAACGGATTTGGCTGAAATTTGGGACACAGATACTTTGTAGCCTGCAGAGGAACATAGGCTCCTTTTTCCCGGAAAAATATCATATTCCCGCGGAATAACGTCGTGAAGTCCACGCGAGCGAAGCCGCGGGCGAATCCTACTATACAATATTATAAATGTGAAAGTTTAGATGTTTGGATGTTTGGATGTTTGGATGTTTGTTACTCAATCACGCCAAAACGGCTGAACGGATTTGGCTGAAATTTGGGACACAGATACTTTGTAGCTTGGAGAGGAACATAGGCTACTTTTTATCCAGGAAAAACATCACACACCCGCGGGATAACGTCGTGTAGTCCACGCGGGCGAAGCCGCGGGCGGAAAACTAGTTATTAATATTTCCTACTAAAGTTTGGATATTTAGATGTTTGTTACTCAATCACGCCAAAACGGCTAAATGGATTTGGCTGAAATTTTGGACACAGATACTTTGTAGCCTGGAGAGGAACATAGGCTACTTCTAACCCCGAAAAAATATCAAATATCCTCCCGCGCGGGATAACGTCATGTAGTCCAGGCGGGCATGGGCGCGGGCAGAAATCTAGTAAAAAATAAAATGCTGGTCCCATGCGCGGAGTGATGTGAATTGTAACCCATCCAATACATATTAAGGCTTGACACCGACTTCAAACAGATTAGTAAGTTCCAAGAAAAAGTCGCGCATTTTCGTTGTATGAATTTAATGATTCAATTTATTTTTGATTTTTACGTGTTTTGGGAAGTGAGTTTTTGTTTGCAGTTTTAATATATTACTTATTATGTGTTACGCTCAAAAAACGGAATCTCTCTTTGAGTGAAAAAAATTTCACAACGCGTTGTGATCATCGTAAAATATTCACATCGCGAATTTCATGTCATGGCATGGCACCTGTGAAAACGTTCATGATGCGTTGTAGGAATCACAAAAAGACCTATGTATTATAATAATTTATTTGACGCGTTGTGGGAATCACAGAAATCCCTATTATATTAATAATTTCACCTTTACCAGATGAAACTTTGAATATTAAATTTAGCATTTTAAAATTGGTGTCGCGAATTGATTAATAGTAGTTTATGTGACAGTCACATAATACGGGGTAAAGGCGAGTATTCCCGACCGAAATAGGCACGCTAACGCTTGCTCGGCCGCGCTCGATAGGGCGTTTGTGCACTACACTGATTTTTACCGATCCGGCGATCCGGTTTTTTCCGGACCGATATGGCAGCAATGAAAAACATATGGGCGCTTGTGCACCACACTGAATTTTACCGTCCGTCATTTTACTTTTCCCCATTCCGGACCGTTTTTTTTCCGTTCCGAGATGACGGCAATGAGAAACATATGTACGCTTGTGCACTACACTGAATTTTACCGTCCGGAAAAAAACGGATGGTTGTATTTTAATCATAAATCACTACATAGTATAAAACAAAGTCGCTTCCCGTCTGTCTGTCCCTATATATGCTTAAATCTTTAAAACTACGAAACAGATTTTCATGCGGTTTTCACTAACAGGTAGCGTGGTTCTTCAGAAAGATTTTAATATATAATTTATGAAAGTTTGATGTAAATTGGTAGAAATATAACGATAATTGTCGAAAGTGCCGGCAAACGGCAAGCCGCCCGGGAGTTTTCTGCAAAAACGCTGCCTAATCCTTTCGAGGTTTAAAAAAATAATGCATGTTGGGATATTCCTCTTCTATAGATCTACAAAAAAGTCCGCGATAGCATATGTCTATCTTTTAAAGATAGCATATTATAGCCATATTATCTCTTAAAAAATGGTTACGAACAATGCGGTAATTTGGAAAGCTATTTAAACGGATACAGTATTAACCCTTATCAATCTAAATACGTTAGTTGCTTTAAGCATTTGATGCACATTATTTTACTCGTTTACACCATATAATTTAAATGAATATCTTAGGAGTTATCGCAAATAAATTAACGCACGCCAAAATAAATTCAAGCGCCTTTCTCGATTGACGACCGATTTGGCGCAGGAGTAGGCTACCCACCTTCTGCGCCAGTGGTCTCGGGTTCGATTCCCGAACAAGACAAATATTTGTGTGCATGAACATGTCTATTTGTCTTGGTCTGGGTGTTAACTATGTATAATATGTATGTATTTACAAACAAAAAGTATTTAAGTATATATTATCCGTTATCAAGTTTTCCATGATACAGTTTCTTAATGAAATTAAAATGGGCTTAGATAATTGGTGTGAATGTAAGAATTTATTTATTTATTATTATTATTTTAACCGCCTCTGTAGTCTAGTGGTTCACACCACTGATTTCAGACCCAGAGGTCCCGGGTTCGATTCCCAGCGGGGGTACATATTGTATTCGGTTTGGTTGGTGGTAGGACTTGTTCTTAGTCCGCCTGGCTAGCTACCACCATCTTATCTAAGTCTGACGCCATAACAATGATGTTTTCAGCATTATTGTGTTCCGGCAGTTAGAGATAAGATAGCCAGTTCCTCAGTGATTGAGGATTCCGGGAGTAGTGCGCTTCCATCTTCAGCCTTATCACCACTTAACATCAGGTGTGATGAAGGCTAAGTGCTAACCCGTTGTGGATAAAAAAAAAAAATTTTTTTTCACCAATAACACGTAATATATCTAGCACCAAAAATATGGATTTTGAAATTTTTGTTTGTCTGTCTGTCTGTCTGTTGTCCGTGTTTCACACAAAAACTACTAAGCGGATTTTGATGAAACTTTTTTTGTTATATAGCTAGCTGTAGACATTCGATAGTAGTTAAAAAATAATTTTTCATCAAGCCTCAATTAATTGTGATTTCGGTAAAATGACCCTGTCAGGTACCTTTCACTGATAAGAGGATGAACCCAAAATTCTTTCTGTCTTCTACGTCTTCGTACATAAAGCAATAAAGCAAGTAATTGCTGACGTTCCAAGGAACTCATTATTCCTCTCGTTTAAAACGCGTCCGTAGAGTGTAGTTTCAAAGAGATCACTGCGCTGCCCCGGCCAGTAAAAAACCGGACAAGTGCACAAGCCTATCATCCGTGTTTTTCATGCCACGCCGGTCCGTAAAAACACGGACCGCCGGATCGGTAAAATTCAGTTGTAGTGCACAAACGCCCATACACTTCGCGCGGACCCAGCGGCAGCCGGCAGTGAACTGTGAACTCGCAAGCGCCCCGCGAATCGAAAATCACTTAAAATTCAATTAAAAATGAAATAATAAAAAATCTATTTATGACAGCCGGAATCTCTCGGCTATTCAAAGACAATTATTTTCAAATCTTTTTCATTAACTAAAACCAAGTACCTACCTATACTGCAAATAATATGATAAGTATTTGAATTATTATTAGACGGATGTTTGGAATTTTATTTGATACAGTAAAATATCACTAATGGAAAATATAACGACCGGAAGCACTAAATAAAAGACTGTAACTTTTTTTCCAAATTTTGAGTACTTGTGGTTTACTATACTAAAATACCCTATTTTCGGGAATCATCGCCTTATTTTTGGACTGCCATCCCGTGACCGACCATTGCGAAAGTCACTTAAACATTATTTTCTTTCTTTCTTTCTTTCTAAACCTCAGCGATTGCAGGCCGAGCACGCTAGGTACCCAAATGAAAAAAATCATGTTCAAAATCGTGAGCATTGTTGTGTTCCGGCAGTTTAAAATAAGGTAGCCTTCTTCAGAGGTTGAGACGTGTTTTAATAAATACGAGGGGGAGTTGCAAAAACAACCTTGGCGAGTTTGTATCATCCCATGAGTATAGGAAAAATGTGATAGCAAAAAACCACGAGCCCTATAAGTAGATTACAACATTACAATTAGGTACAATTACAAAACTGAATTCTGAATGCATCAAAATAAAATAAAATCCCATGAGTGTTATAATAATACGAAGTTATGTATACACAACTTTATCAGTCTACATTCATGTAATACTGACATCTTACGTAAATAATGGTCCAACAGAAATTCTTAGATAGGTAACGTGATAACCTTTTTTTTTGTTTATAGTGCGGGCAAATACAGTCTTTTCACATGATAACCTACAACGCTACTATATAATTTGAAGTATTAGTACTATTATATATTCTGTGGCGTAGGTATTTCAAAATTTCTTAGGGTTGCTAAAAAAGTAGTTTTTTAATATTTCTGTCTTAAATTGGATTTTTGATGCCACAGATGCAAATATCAATATTTTTCAAACCTGTTTTTGTCAATATAGAGATATACTATTCTTGCATAATGACGTTTTATTTACTAGAAAAAAAAAATCTATTCAATATTTTATTGCATTTCATCTGTGTGACCGAAATTGAAAAATGGATGACACCATGGCGGACCATTATTAGAAAAACATGTACAGTTTATGAGGTTTCTAAATTGGTATACCTACCTATAACTTATGGTTCAATACTAAAGTTGCAAACAATTGCTCTAATACGATGACATAAAATCCTTAAATTGGGGAGTGTTTTTAAAAAGTATGCAATTTTTTTTGGCGTAACTGCCCATAAAACAGCAAATTTGAACTTTTTAGAGATATTTACGCAATAAGTTTCTGTTTAAAAAATAAAGACAGTTACGCGGTCACTGTTTCTATCCACGATATCAGATACGACCTTCTTGAAGTTCAGTAGTTTTTTTCAAAAGACAATGAATCATCTCTAAGATACTACCATAATTACCAGAATGGTTACTCCGAATCGTCGGCCTCGTCATTTCGGGAATAGGGTAAAACCGCCTTGTATCGGCCACGTCCTGGTATTGGCCGCTTCCTAGGAATTTGATGAAAAACTATTAAATATTCGATCCACTTGCACAAATTCTGCTCTATAATGAACATTATATTGTTGTCTTTAAATGATTAAATTAAATGAGGCGGCGATCAAAGTAAGTATTGGATCTTGTAACCTGCGCAGTCGTGTCGAAATTCACGCCATTTTCTAGTCAAAATTGACGACTCGAGGTTACGGGGGAAAGGGTTTGCAACTTATCTAGGAGGTTTAAATCGTTGATTCTTGCTTGTGAAGGTTAAAGAGATTATAATGCAACCTTATTGATTAATATTTTTGTGTTTTTTTTTATTTTAATAAAAAATCGAATGGCCGGATTTAGGGTTGATTATTTCATAAAAAAGCCTGATATCAGCCGTTAAAAATGGTGATTGCCGATACAAGGCGAGTCAAAATCCTGATATCGGCCACTAAACACTAAGTCATGGACGATACAAATGTGACTTCATACAAATCTAGGTACACTAGATTAGATAATTAAGGTAAATGCTCCTATTACGGAGTTAAATGGCAACATTTGAAAGTAAGTATCAAAAATAAGCATTTGTAAGCATTAAGTTAGGCATAAAAATATTCTTCTGTATAAAATGGAGATTAAATTTTATATTTCTTATGACACTTTGTTTGTTATTAAGGAATTTAAAATAAAAAAATAACATTTTAGTGCCTAAGTCGATTTTCCCTATTACGGAGCTATGATTAAGGTTAGAGCCAATTACGGCGCTAGTAGGCTCCTAATACGGAGCCATCAACAACTTGACACCCGTCAGTCTCGAACTTGTGGTGGCGGAAATCGAAATTTAAACTTTATTAATTACATTGTAATGTCATTTTTTGAGTGTTTGGCTGAGGAGGCACATGTATCCGAGTAATATGTCGATATTTTGTTTAGGACGTCTGTGTTCCTTATCAGAGGTATGTATTGGGGTTCCGTACGATAAATTATATTCCTTCTAACAAATTAGAAATGCAAAAGTGACAACGATACAACACAGTAACGCAGTGTTAAAAATATAAAAAATCCAAGATGGCGACCAAGTTTTTTGTTTGTGGGCCGATTTTGATGAAACTTGGTTTTTGGTACTATTTTGACAAGACAACAGCAACGACATGCTAAAAATATCAAAAATCACAAAAATCACACGAATATCACAAAACTGAAAAAAAGCGCGGTAGCCATCTTGGATCCCAAAACTCACATCAAAATCGAGCTAAGCACCCCTAAAAACCCCTTACATGACACCCATATCACAAAATTGAAAAAAAGCGCGGCCGCCATCTTGGATTCCAAAACTCACATCAAAATCGAGCTTAGCACCCCTAAAAACCCCTAACATGACACCCATATCACAAAATTGAAAAAAAGCGCAGCCGCCATCTTGGATTCCAAAACTCACATCAAAATCGAGCTTAGCACCCCTAAAAACCCCTTACATGACACCCATATATGACATGACACACTTAACTTAGTCGCTCCGCGTTTGTATGACAAACCTGCCCCATCTCCGCCCCGTGGCACTGACTGATTAATGAGTCACACCAACACATCAAAATATGACTATAAAAATTACTACATTTAATGCTCGAACTCGTGCAAGTACTAATAGTTTTTGTTTCATCGAAATCTGGGCAGGATTTCCAAAGATACAGCGTTGTAAAGTTTCACCAGCTATTGAAAATTTGCTTTCCTTGCGCGCTATTGCGATGACGTCATGTCGCACTGACATCTCCGTTTGCGGCTGTTGCGGGTGATTTCCGTCTAACTGTACCTACATAGAGTTCGTCTGTGCGCAATCTTCGCGCAACTCGTGCGTTTTTGACGCTAGTTACAGTACATTTTCTTCGTTCTAAGGTTATGGTAAATGATTAGTATTCAATTTCGACCGCGCACAGGCGCACTCTAAAACTGTCACCTACTGTCGATACAGAAAGACATTTATCCCACAAACTTATCTGACCCAGTGGTGGAGGCGCCACTAGCAGTATAAAATTATCGAAATGGCTGTCAGTTTTTAGGGTGCATATTTAGGTTGTAAGTACATTTTGTTTTGACGGTTGCCATATGTATTGACAGAATCCCGCCCGCCATTACGAAAGTAGATTTAATTTATTATTCACGAAAATAAAACATTATTTAAAGGTGTTTTTTCACATGGGCTCAATACAAAATAACTTAAACATTTCATTGATCGACTATAAGAAAAATAAATAAATTTATTACGAAACCGTGAGAGCGCAACTATATAGCCAAAGGATTCTATGTAGGTAT
The DNA here is from genome assembly GCA_949710035.1 of Crambus lathoniellus. Lineage (NCBI taxonomy): Eukaryota > Metazoa > Arthropoda > Insecta > Lepidoptera > Crambidae > Crambus > Crambus lathoniellus. The sequence goes on along the minus strand of OX453302.1, from coordinate 12,508,984 downwards.
ACGGAAGTGCGACGTGACGTCACACGTTAATGCCATTGGTTCACCCAAATTTTCCTCGGAGGCCGTACTTTAACGTTTAATATCTCAGTCATTTTTGAAGATAGGAAAAAAATAAAAACAGATTCTTTTTTCTCGAGTTACATATTTTTTAGATATGCTGATAACAAAAATCATTGGTGTGACTCATTCTTGTAACTTGCCTCTGTGTTTTAATTGTATACGTCCGTTATGTGATGAAGTGAAAGACTATTAATGAGTAAATTCCATTTTAGTGTACCTAAATTTACTAAAACAGCATGAAACACGAAAATAAAAAATAGAGCCGTAATAGGAGTCGATTTTGACTATGACCGTAATAGGAGCATTTACCTTAATTGAGGTAATTATAAGACTATTGTGAGCGATAATTTAATGACAGTGTCACCTGCGTTTCTAGTTACGTGAAATGTTTAAATTTTTTTTTTAAAAAATCGTTTTTTTTTTTTGTTTAGTTACTTTTATGTGGAAGTATCATTCTTGATGTGCAAACTGTAATATTAAATTTAAAATAACTTGTCAATAGTATTTGTTTTATAGACTTTCCTTTAAGACATAAGTATTAAAGTTTGTAAAATAATCTAAAATCTCTAAAAAAAAATTCCGACTTCAAAATTTACTTGTACTTAACTATAATAATATCTAAATGCAAGAAAAAACAAAAAAAAATTTTTTTTTTCGAAATTTATTCTAAACACGTTAATTTGCCTACCCCTTAAGTTTGGATTGCAAAAAGGATCAGGATATATACTGTATGTTTTTTATATATCTTTATGTATATCTTTGTATATCTTTATCTTTGTTTATTAATTCGAAGTATATTTGTATTGCTCATAATATTAGCCTAGGCCGATACAAGGCAAACAGGTGGGCGATTTTTAGGCGCAAGTGGCCAATATTAGGGAAATTGGGTGTGTTCAAAGAAAAACATCTACTTATACAAAAAAATGTTATCCAAATTTCAAATATTTATAAAGTCAAATAATAACAGTTTATTAAAAAATATCTCCTAGAAAGCTAGGCTAATAAATGTGAGAATAGGAAGGAAATGAATGTGAAATATTGTTGACGTGACCGATAGGGCGTTTGTGCACTACCACTGAATTTTACCGATCCGGAAAAAAACGGATGCTTGTATTTAATTAATTACTAATATAAATGATTAATTATTAAAATACAAGCATCCGATTTTTTTCGGATCGGTAAAATTCAGTGGTAGTGCACAAACGCCCATACAAGGTGGTTTTGCCCTACTCCGGTTTGTCTCGTTTACGCTCCGACAAGCAACAGTCGCTGCGCGGGTGCTGTGATGAAAGGTTGTCTGAGTTTTTTCGGGTAAAGCGTGTTGTGAATACGTTACAGTTTATTAATACATTTAAACGTATGTAAAATTTTAGTTACCTACTCATAATTTCAGAACTGTAATTTCCTCGGCAAAATAAAATGTTTTCATCATCATTATCATGTCTGTCGTATGACATCTACTATTGGACATAGGCCTCCCCAAGGATCTCCACAACGGCCGCATGCAGCGGCTACCCGCGACCTTGCCAAAATGGTCGATCCACCTTGTAGGGGGCCACCCTATTTTTTTAACCGACTTCTAAATCAAAAAGGAGGAGGTTCTCTATTCGTCTGTATGTATGTTTTTTTTTTTTTGTATGTCCACCGATTACTCGAAGACGGCTGAACCGATTGAAATGGTTCAAACGTTATTACATCAGGTTGGTTTCCAAGTTGGTCCCATTTTTTGAAATTTTGAAATCCGTTCAGTAGTTTTCAGGAAATCTTGAAAATACTGTCGTTTTCGTTACCACTTAATGTGAATTTAATACGTATCTTTAGGCATAACTCGTTTGTTTATAAACCGATTTAGATGATTCTTGTTTTGTTAAAAAGGGGATACCTCAAGGTATTTTAACCGACTTCGAAAAAGGAGGTTTTCAGTTTGATCACATACCTATTTACCAGAAAACACGTAAATTGCCTGCACGATGCACTAAAAAGAGTGAAATAAAAATTATTTTATTAAAAAAATAAAACCGCCTTCAAAAAAACCACATCAAAAAAGTAAGAAATAATTCCTCACCAAATAAATAACGTAAGTACTTTGAAGTCGGGCGGGTTTTAACAAAAACAACAAAAAAATTGAACATGTTTCACGCTTCTTTATCTGTTGCTTATCCATATCTCTTATGTATTCACAAAGCGGTTATTTATAATAATAATACACAATATCCTTGACAATAAATTCATCCAATAAACTCCACTTCTTGTAATTACAAATCCATAAATCCACAATAATAATAAAAACTTAAACTTATAACTACTGAACATATTTCATATATTTTAATGACTAAGTAACAACAACAACAACTACCAAACTCCAAAAACAAATTCTATAAATACTTGAAACATCGTAGTCCGGTTATCATTTGTCAAAGAGCATTAGGAGCAACATGAAGTTCGTGAGCATCGTTCTGTTGGCTTTGGCTTGTTCAGTCGCGATGGCAGCTCCGACGACGGAGGAACCGCGCGAATACGACTTGGAACAAGCTCCACAGTTATTTGAAGAGTTCATCAAAAATTATAACAGATCTTATCAGGATGAAGACGATAAGCAAGAACACTACAAGGCGTTTGTCACCAGTCTGAGGACAATAAACGAGTCGAACAAACGCAATCCAACGGCCACTTTCGGAATCAATAAATTTGCAGACTACACCCCAGAGGAAAAGAAGAGTATGTTTGGATTGAAGACGCACTAAAGGTTAGCATTTTCTGTTTTTACTTATATATAAGTACCTAGCAACGACCACCAACGACTCCGTAGCTCAGTGGTTAGAGCAGTCGTGGGTTCCAGTCCCATCGGAGCTGGTCACAGGTAGATTTTTTCAATAATAAAAACTGCATTGTGAATGCAAAAAAGTAAAAATTTAAATAAAGTAGCTAGCCTAGCATATTTGCATGATCTAACACAATTAAAGCAATGTAAACATAGCCAAGGTCTCGCGTTTTGTTATTGTAATAGATTATTATTGTCTATTTCAATGCTATCGTCGTTTCGCTTGTATTTTATAATGTTTATTAATTTAAACCTTACAACAAGGAAGTAAAGGCGTGTATATCGCGAAAGATATCAATTAAGTACAAGTATTATATTGTAAGTAGTGGGGATTCGAGAGTTCCAACACAGGCGTTCCAGCCCTCTCTGAACCCGTTTTGGGGTCACACCAATCCTAAAAAAAAAAAAAAAAAAAAAAAAAAAAAAAAAAAAAAAAAAAAGTGAAAACCCCCCATTTGAGTCGATTGCGCTGGGTCCCAGAGCGATATCTTGAACCGTTTCGGAGATACGTTTTTGCTCAATTCAGTCCTACTTGATTAACTAATGAACCCCTGTTAATGACACCTCGACGCTAATGACACACTCGACTTTTACATGATCCTAATCACCTTTCCCAATGCTTCTCATTAGCTAATCGGCCATGGCGATGCCGCTTTGGAATCTGCTCTCGCGATAAATTCGCTACTTAAATCACATGAACCTTTTATAACTCATGTTTTAAATCTTATAAGTAGGTACTAGTTATCATGCGGACACCATATTTCTTTGTCTTAAACGTTTGCTCATTCAATATCAAAAGGCTTTATCAACAACTTTTTAGCTATTTGATTCCGCAATCATAATTACTTTGCTCAGTAATTGAATTTTTTAATTATTTGTTATACCATTACAGCTTTACATTACAACTTACTTTTCACTAAATTTGTTTTTCCAGAATCTTAATAACTTTGTTCATTATTTTCTCATTTATTTGCTTGTAGTATCATAACATAACAAGTTTTGCTTACTTGTATTACTCGTATAACTACATTTTATCAATGATTAACAAACACATCTAATGATCTTATAAAACGCTTACGCCTTGTGTTCGCTTGTGTTCTTACAAAGTTGTGCTTCAAATCTTCACAAAGTATCATCTAGTGTCCAAGGGCCACTACTCATGGCACACAATATGGATGTAAGTATTAAACTTTATATATTTTTTTGTACCTCGTCCTAAGTTTGAGAGACCAACTTTTCAATATTTCAATATTTTCGGTATTTCCCTGCTCGATCGAATCAGAAATATTGAGATCCGCAGGAGAACTAAAACGACCGACATCGCTCGAAGGATTGCTCAGTTGAAGTGGCAGTGGGCGGGACACATAGCGCGGAGAACCGATGGCCGTTGGGGTGGAAAGGTTCTCGAATGGCGACCGCGAACCGGACGACGTTCCGTGGGAAGGCCCCCTACAAGGTGGACCGACGATCTGGTCAAGGTCGCGGAAAGCCGCTGGATGCGGGCAGCGCAGGACCGATCGTTGTGGAGACCCTTGGGGGAGGCCTATGCCCAGCAGTGGGCGTCGTACGGCTGAAATGATGATGATGATGATGAACTTTTCAATGTGCTTCATACAGTTGATTTTATTGTATTATTATTTTTATACTTCTCTCTGCATTCATTGTTATAGCTCACATGTTCCATGGAAAACACCGTCGATTACAAAGAAAACACCTACAAACAATATTACTTCCCAACATCCGAATATGAAGATACATCTCCATATCTAAACAAGAGAGATAGACCGAATTTTCTACGATGCCACGGTGACCCCTAAGAGGATCTTGGTCTACTACAACAAAAGGTGCCACGCTCCCTGCATAGCGCGACTTTGATCACTTTCTCTGTCCAGTGGTACCTGACTGGTTCAGGTATGCTCACTGTGCTTTGACCTCGTCAAGGATATTTGGTTCACACACTTCAGCGCATTTCTCCGCTTCAGCGTTCCTTCGAATACTCCAACTGCCATCTTTGTCTCTGTTACTTTCTAACATGCTATCATGAAGGTACATCTCTACATCCAATCACAAGAGATTGGCAGAGCACCTAATCTCTCGACCTCGACGAATTCTTTGAGCACCGAATCTCTCGACCTCGACGAATTCTTTGAGGAGCCCCCAAAGAAGAGAAAAACTAAAATACGATCATCTTCTGTGGGAAGAGCAATGAAAGAGGGGGTGTCGTACATCTCTACAAATGAAAACGACGAATCGACGACAACGCATCTCATAAAGATCGAGATTTACGAGTTGAAGAAGCTGAAAAATGTCTCGCAGTCAGAGCATTGGAAACATGTGTAACACAAAAATAAACACCACTAACGAACAGTCAACAGTTGATTCATAAAATTAATAAAGATTAAAGCTTTTGACTGATATTCTGATGTGACCTATATATTTTTCATGAATCAAAAATGCTTTATCTACTATGTATATTTTACAATCTTAATAACTTTGGATACTAATTTATAACTATTTGCTTCTATTGATTCAAATTTGCCAATAACTTTGTTTATTATTATACCTAATATTATCATCCTTAATAATTCTTTGTAACAATATATCCAACACAATAGGTAGAAACCTAACTACATTCTTAATGACAAACATTCCTAACGAATTTTTAATTACAGTTTTAAGTTTTTTAATATATTTACTCGTTTATTTAAACAAACATTGCTAAGTATCTGAACTAGTATAAAACGTCTACACATTTTTTTTTATATAGTATGGGCTTGCTCTTGGCTTCATACTGAACCTTAGGGTTGACTGCTACATATCTTGCTTTAAATACAACACTACCATTGACCACGAGGAAAGCACATATAAACATTGTAAGTTTGGAAGTTGAAGACTGTAAAGACTTTCTGATTATCACAACTGTTAATTGTTTGACGATAAACGATCTTCATGAATGTTATTATTGATGTTCAAGATTTCAAGGCATAACACAATCAATTTATAGTAAAGGAAATAGCTGTCAAATGTAAAGAGCGTATGATATCATTTATAATAAAACCACCTTACCCATTCTACGATTTGACGAAGAAAGAACGCTTGCATGTACATCATCATCATCATCATCATCATCATCATTTCAGCCGTACGACGCCCACCGTTGGGCATAGGCTTCCCCCAAGGATCTCCACAGCGATTGACCCTGCGCTACCCGCATCCAGCGGTCGCAATTTTGCATGTACAGTGGATAGAAAAAACAGAGAAATATTAAGGAATGAAGGCTTTGTGTCTTACTCTAGTCATAAGTCTTTAATTTTGTCTTTTTAAATAAGCGTGTGTTTACTAAAGGTTCAGAAAAAGTGTTGTGGTTAAAAGAAATATTGGAAGGCGATAGTGTATTTGATTTGGAAGACTTTAATTGTCCAAATTTAAAAACACTTTATGAAAAATATTTCAGTTACTCCATGTATTCAAAGTTTTATTTATTTTATTTATTGAACACTTTATGCACAAAAAAATGTACAGAGGCGGACTTAATCTAATTTTATATGTCATGGTAATATATGTGCTTTAAAAAATGCATCTTGTTTAAGTTTTTGGTGTTAAGAAAATAAATTTATTTTGTAAATATTAAATGCATTTGTTTTACTCTGTGATTTTTATTAAACTTGTTATTTTTTAGGGTGTGACAATCACATTTCTAATTTTATGGTTTGATAACGTGAATAACAAACAATATGTAATTACTTTGTCAAGTATAAATTCACGTAACATCCATACTAATATTATAAATGTGAAAGTGTGTTTGTTTGTTTGTTTATTTGTTTATTTGTTTGTTTGTTTGTTTGTTTGTCCGTCTTTCACGTCAAAACGGAGCAACGGATCGACGAGATTTTCGGTAAGGAGATAATTTGAGAGCTGGAGAGTAACATAGGCTACTTTTTATCCAGGAAAATTATAAAATAAAAATGGTAATTTTGTATGGAAAACCGTTAAGCTGTCATACTTCACACAACTGTCATTTCTTAGCAGCTTCCAAAGAGAAGGTATGTCAAAGAGTATATAATCACTGACATTTTTGCCGCTTAGGATTTCTTTTTTTTTAATAAGTGACATTGTGTCAGGCAGTTGATACGAAGTTCGTGTCCTATAAAATTTATATGGCAAAACAACGTTTGCCGGGTCAGCTAGTTATTTAGAAAATGAAGATTTGTGATTCGTTCTTGTGAAATGCCAGCACACTCTGATTTTCATATATGCCAAGATGAAATATATTATAATTGTAGAACGCTGACTCTCAGAACGTAGATTCAATCTAGTTAGACTTTAAATAAAATCGATCGAAAAAAACGATTGTAATGAATGTTCAAGGTTTCAAGACTGAACTAAAATCAATTTATAGTAAAGGAAATAGCTGTCAAATTTAAAAGAGCGTATAATATTGTTATTATTCAAATTACCTTACAAACTCTACGATTTGGCGAAAAAAGAACACTTCATGTACAGTGGATAGAAAAAAAAGACATAGGAAATGCTTTGTGTCTTACTCTAGTTTTAAGTCTTCAATGTTGTTTTTTTTATGAAATAAGCATATGGTTACTGAAGTTTCAGAAAAAGTGTTGTGGTTAAAAGAAATATTAGAAAGCGATAGTGTATATATAAAAAAATTTAGAAGACTACAATATTGTCCTAACTTAAAACACTATGAAAAATATTCAGTTACTCCATGTATTCAAAGTTGCAATATATCATAGTAATATTATGTGCTTAATAAAATGTATATTGTTTAAGTTTTTGCTAGCTAAAAAATAAATTCATATTGTAAATATAAAATGCTTTTTTTAACTCCGTGAATTCCTTCTGACTTTTTTTGAAATAAAAATAATATACTTTCAAATTTTTTGGGGGTGTGATGATTACATATCTGATACTCGGTATTCAGTTCACTAATGTTTGACAAAAAACGAAAGAAAAACATATAAAAAAAAGAGTAGAAAATCTAATTATTTGACAAACATCAAAAAATTGTCTACCCATTTATTTGTCAAATGACTTATGTATAGAAAGAATAGTTTGAAAAATGATAACTGTATCAAGTAAAAATTTAAGAAACGTTATTTTTAAAATGAAGATTTGTGATTCATTTTTAACAAGTAACAGGCAGGACACTCTGATTTTCATATAAATACCAAGATGAGAAAATATAATTGCAGAACGCTGACTCCCAGAACTTCTTGAATAGATTGAATCTAGACTTAAAAATTTTAATTGTCGAGAATCTCTTTTAAGCTTTAACACACTTAAGTTTTACAATCTTCTTATATATTTGAAAAAGATTAGTTTGCTAAAATTGATGTTTTGATGTGAATTGTGATACAATTTTTCTTTCCATTTATTTGTAAAATGAGTAATTTAAAGAAAGAATTTGTTCGTTAAGTTATATTTTTATCGAGTATAAAATTACCTAACATTATTTTTAAAATGTAGATTTGTGATTTACAAATGACAAGACACCCTGATTTACATTTAAATGCCTAGATGAAAAAAAAAGAATCGGAGAACTTCTTGGATTGATTGAATCTAGACTTAAAAAAATATAACTGTCGAGAATCTTTTTTAAGCTTTAGCACACTTAAGTTTTAAAAACTTCTTGTATGGACATCGCTTGATCATCGGAATTGATATTCTAATTCTCAACTTTTTTCTTTTTCTAATAATAAAATCATAAACAGTAAGCATGAAAATTTAAGGTTCATTGATTCATTTCAATTACTTATGTTAATTTATTTTCTTGTGAAAAAAGCAAATAATTAAGTTTTTTAAAATATACTTAAACAAAATCGACCCGTTTCACAACTTTTTTCTAAAATACTTCATTTTCAATGTTTCAAAAATAAAAATTGCTAACAAAAAAGTAAAAATTTAAATAACTTACTTAAACAAACTTAAAAATACTTATATGAAAAAAGATGTTTTGATGTAATAAAAAAATGTCTTTCCATTTATTTGTCAAAGGAGTAATTTACAGAAAAAAATTTTTCGTTGTTTTATTTTTATCAAGTAAAATTTATTTAGTCAAATGATTTTTCTTGTAATATTTTTTTTGTCAAGTGATTATTCTTGTAAAAAAGCAAATTATTAAATGGTTTTACTTTTAAATATTTAAAAAGTTGTTTTGATGTAAAAACAATTTGTCTTTCCATTTATTTCTCATTGAGTAATTTACGGAAATAAATTTCGTTATATTTTTATCAAGAACTTATAAAATTACTTAACAATGCATATTTTTAAAATTAAGATTTGTTATTCGTTTTTATCAAATGACAAGACACCCTGATTTACATTTAAATGCCTAGATGAAAAAAATAGAATCGTAAAACGCTGACTCTCAGAACTTCTTGGATATAATAAATCTAGACTTAAAACTTTTAATCGTCGAAAATCTTTTTTTGTCTTTAGCACAATTAAGTTTTACGATATTCTTATACAGGAACCGCCTTCTTAAATGGACATCGCCTGATCATTGGAACTGATCTTCTAGTTCTTAGCTACTTTTTTATTATAAACTAGCTAATATAAATGGAGTTTAAGGTTATTTGTTTCTTTTTAATTTTGTTAATTTGTTAGTCTTTTTTTTGTTTCCCATAAAAAGTACATTAAAAGTTTTGTTCAATTTATTGCCTGCCTTAAAAGTTAAACTAACTTTTCTATTTCTTTAATAGCTAACATAAATGGGCAGCTTGGTCAGTTGATCAATTTAAAGACGATCGCTTCGCTGCGCTTCGTACTAAGCGATCACCTTAAATTTCGGTTTTAGGTTAGGCTAGGTTAGGTCTCGAGAGTTTCACTCTCGAGACCTAACCTAGCCTAACCTAATCACGAAATTTAAGGTGATCGCTTCGCGCGAAGCGCAGCGCAGAGATCACCTTTAATTTGATCAACTGACCATGCTGCCCATTTATGTTAGCTATTAAAGAAATAGAAAAGTTAGTTTAACTTTTAAGGCAGGCAATAAATTGAACAAAACTTTTAATGTACTTTTTATGGGAAACAAAAAAAAGACTAACAAATTAACAAAATTAAAAAGAAACAAATAACCTTAAACTCCATTTATATTAGCTAGTTTATAATAAAAAAGTAGCTAAGAACTAGAAGATCAGTTCCAATGATCAGGCGATGTCCATTTAAGAAGGCGGTTCCTGTATAAGAATATCGTAAAACTTAATTGTGCTAAAGACAAAAAAAGATTTTCGACGATTAAAAGTTTTAAGTCTAGATTTATTATATCCAAGAAGTTCTGAGAGTCAGCGTTTTACGATTCTATTTTTTTCATCTAGGCATTTAAATGTAAATCAGGGTGTCTTGTCATTTGATAAAAACGAATAACAAATCTTAATTTTAAAAATATGCATTGTTAAGTAATTTTATAAGTTCTTGATAAAAATATAACGAAATTTATTTCCGTAAATTACTCAATGAGAAATAAATGGAAAGACAAATTGTTTTTACATCAAAACAACTTTTTAAATATTTAAAAGTAAAACCATTTAATAATTTGCTTTTTTACAAGAATAATCACTTGACAAAAAAAATATTACAAGAAAAATCATTTGACTAAATAAATTTTACTTGATAAAAATAAAACAACGAAAAATTTTTTTCTGTAAATTACTCCTTTGACAAATAAATGGAAAGACATTTTTTTATTACATCAAAACATCTTTTTTCATATAAGTATTTTTAAGTTTGTTTAAGTAAGTTATTTAAATTTTTACTTTTTTGTTAGCAATTTTTATTTTTGAAACATTGAAAATGAAGTATTTTAGAAAAAAGTTGTGAAACGGGTCGATTTTGTTTAAGTATATTTTAAAAAACTTAATTATTTGCTTTTTTCACAAGAAAATAAATTAACATAAGTAATTGAAATGAATCAATGAACCTTAAATTTTCATGCTTACTGTTTATGATTTTATTATTAGAAAAAGAAAAAAGTTGAGAATTAGAATATCAATTCCGATGATCAAGCGATGTCCATACAAGAAGTTTTTAAAACTTAAGTGTGCTAAAGCTTAAAAAAGATTCTCGACAGTTATATTTTTTTAAGTCTAGATTCAATCAATCCAAGAAGTTCTCCGATTCTTTTTTTTTCATCTAGGCATTTAAATGTAAATCAGGGTGTCTTGTCATTTGTAAATCACAAATCTACATTTTAAAAATAATGTTAGGTAATTTTATACTCGATAAAAATATAACTTAACGAACAAATTCTTTCTTTAAATTACTCATTTTACAAATAAATGGAAAGAAAAATTGTATCACAATTCACATCAAAACATCAATTTTAGCAAACTAATCTTTTTCAAATATATAAGAAGATTGTAAAACTTAAGTGTGTTAAAGCTTAAAAGAGATTCTCGACAATTAAAATTTTTAAGTCTAGATTCAATCTATTCAAGAAGTTCTGGGAGTCAGCGTTCTGCAATTATATTTTCTCATCTTGGTATTTATATGAAAATCAGAGTGTCCTGCCTGTTACTTGTTAAAAATGAATCACAAATCTTCATTTTAAAAATAACGTTTCTTAAATTTTTACTTGATACAGTTATCATTTTTCAAACTATTCTTTCTATACATAAGTCATTTGACAAATAAATGGGTAGACAATTTTTTGATGTTTGTCAAATAATTAGATTTTCTACTCTTTTTTTTATATGTTTTTCTTTCGTTTTTTGTCAAACATTAGTGAACTGAATACCGAGTATCAGATATGTAATCATCACACCCCCAAAAAATTTGAAAGTATATTATTTTTATTTCAAAAAAAGTCAGAAGGAATTCACGGAGTTAAAAAAAGCATTTTATATTTACAATATGAATTTATTTTTTAGCTAGCAAAAACTTAAACAATATACATTTTATTAAGCACATAATATTACTATGATATATTGCAACTTTGAATACATGGAGTAACTGAATATTTTTCATAGTGTTTTAAGTTAGGACAATATTGTAGTCTTCTAAATTTTTTTATATATACACTATCGCTTTCTAATATTTCTTTTAACCACAACACTTTTTCTGAAACTTCAGTAACCATATGCTTATTTCATAAAAAAAACAACATTGAAGACTTAAAACTAGAGTAAGACACAAAGCATTTCCTATGTCTTTTTTTTCTATCCACTGTACATGAAGTGTTCTTTTTTCGCCAAATCGTAGAGTTTGTAAGGTAATTTGAATAATAACAATATTATACGCTCTTTTAAATTTGACAGCTATTTCCTTTACTATAAATTGATTTTAGTTCAGTCTTGAAACCTTGAACATTCATTACAATCGTTTTTTTCGATCGATTTTATTTAAAGTCTAACTAGATTGAATCTACGTTCTGAGAGTCAGCGTTCTACAATTATAATATATTTCATCTTGGCATATATGAAAATCAGAGTGTGCTGGCATTTCACAAGAACGAATCACAAATCTTCATTTTCTAAATAACTAGCTGACCCGGCAAACGTTGTTTTGCCATATAAATTTTATAGGACACGAACTTCGTATCAACTGCCTGACACAATGTCACTTATTAAAAAAAAAGAAATCCTAAGCGGCAAAAATGTCAGTGATTATATACTCTTTGACATACCTTCTCTTTGGAAGCTGCTAAGAAATGACAGTTGTGTGAAGTATGACAGCTTAACGGTTTTCCATACAAAATTACCATTTTTATTTTATAATTTTCCTGGATAAAAAGTAGCCTATGTTACTCTCCAGCTCTCAAATTATCTCCTTACCGAAAATCTCGTCGATCCGTTGCTCCGTTTTGACGTGAAAGACGGACAAACAAACAAACAAACAAACAAATAAACAAATAAACAAACAAACAAACACACTTTCACATTTATAATATTAGTATGGATGTTACGTGAATTTATACTTGACAAAGTAATTACATATTGTTTGTTATTCACGTTATCAAACCATAAAATTAGAAATGTGATTGTCACACCCTAAAAAATAACAAGTTTAATAAAAATCACAGAGTAAAACAAATGCATTTAATATTTACAAAATAAATTTATTTTCTTAACACCAAAAACTTAAACAAGATGCATTTTTTAAAGCACATATATTACCATGACATATAAAATTAGATTAAGTCCGCCTCTGTACATTTTTTTGTGCATAAAGTGTTCAATAAATAAAATAAATAAAACTTTGAATACATGGAGTAACTGAAATATTTTTCATAAAGTGTTTTTAAATTTGGACAATTAAAGTCTTCCAAATCAAATACACTATCGCCTTCCAATATTTCTTTTAACCACAACACTTTTTCTGAACCTTTAGTAAACACACGCTTATTTAAAAAGACAAAATTAAAGACTTATGACTAGAGTAAGACACAAAGCCTTCATTCCTTAATATTTCTCTGTTTTTTCTATCCACTGTACATGCAAAATTGCGACCGCTGGATGCGGGTAGCGCAGGGTCAATCGCTGTGGAGATCCTTGGGGGAAGCCTATGCCCAACGGTGGGCGTCGTACGGCTGAAATGATGATGATGATGATGATGATGATGATGTACATGCAAGCGTTCTTTCTTCGTCAAATCGTAGAATGGGTAAGGTGGTTTTATTATAAATGATATCATACGCTCTTTACATTTGACAGCTATTTCCTTTACTATAAATTGATTGTGTTATGCCTTGAAATCTTGAACATCAATAATAACATTCATGAAGATCGTTTATCGTCAAACAATTAACAGTTGTGATAATCAGAAAGTCTTTACAGTCTTCAACTTCCAAACTTACAATGTTTATATGTGCTTTCCTCGTGGTCAATGGTAGTGTTGTATTTAAAGCAAGATATGTAGCAGTCAACCCTAAGGTTCAGTATGAAGCCAAGAGCAAGCCCATACTATATAAAAAAAAAATGTGTAGACGTTTTATACTAGTTCAGATACTTAGCAATGTTTGTTTAAATAAACGAGTAAATATATTAAAAAACTTAAAACTGTAATTAAAAATTCGTTAGGAATGTTTGTCATTAAGAATGTAGTTAGGTTTCTACCTATTGTGTTGGATATATTGTTACAAAGAATTATTAAGGATGATAATATTAGGTATAATAATAAACAAAGTTATTGGCAAATTTGAATCAATAGAAGCAAATAGTTATAAATTAGTAACCAAAGTTATTAAGATTGTAAAATATACATAGTAGATAAAGCATTTTTGATTCATGAAAAATATATAGGTCACATCAGAATATCAGTCAAAAGCTTTAATCTTTATTAATTTTATGAATCAACTGTTGACTGTTCGTTAGTGGTGTTTATTTTTGTGTTACACATGTTTCCAATGCTCTGACTGCGAGACATTTTTCAGCTTCTTCAACTCGTAAATCTCGATCTTTATGAGATGCGTTGTCGTCGATTCGTCGTTTTCATTTGTAGAGATGTACGACACCCCCTCTTTCATTGCTCTTCCCACAGAAGATGATCGTATTTTAGTTTTTCTCTTCTTTGGGGGCTCCTCAAAGAATTCGTCGAGGTCGAGAGATTCGGTGCTCAAAGAATTCGTCGAGGTCGAGAGATTAGGTGCTCTGCCAATCTCTTGTGATTGGATGTAGAGATGTACCTTCATGATAGCATGTTAGAAAGTAACAGAGATAAAGATGGCAGTTGGAGTATTCGAAGGAACGCTGAAGCGGAGAAATGCGCTGAAGTGTGTGAACCAAATATCCTTGACGAGGTCAAAGCACAGTGAGCATACCTGAACCAGTCAGGTACCACTGGACAGAGAAAGTGATCAAAGTCGCGCTATGCAGGGAGCGTGGCACCTTTTGTTGTAGTAGACCAAGATCCTCTTAGGGGTCACCGTGGCATCGTAGAAAATTCGGTCTATCTCTCTTGTTTAGATATGGAGATGTATCTTCATATTCGGATGTTGGGAAGTAATATTGTTTGTAGGTGTTTTCTTTGTAATCGACGGTGTTTTCCATGGAACATGTGAGCTATAACAATGAATGCAGAGAGAAGTATAAAAATAATAATACAATAAAATCAACTGTATGAAGCACATTGAAAAGTTCATCATCATCATCATCATTTCAGCCGTACGACGCCCACTGCTGGGCATAGGCCTCCCCCAAGGGTCTCCACAACGATCGGTCCTGCGCTGCCCGCATCCAGCGGCTTTCCGCGACCTTGACCAGATCGTCGGTCCACCTTGTAGGGGGCCTTCCCACGGAACGTCGTCCGGTTCGCGGTCGCCATTCGAGAACCTTTCCACCCCAACGGCCATCGGTTCTCCGCGCTATGTGTCCCGCCCACTGCCACTTCAACTGAGCAATCCTTCGAGCGATGTCGGTCGTTTTAGTTCTCCTGCGGATCTCAATATTTCTGATTCGATCGAGCAGGGAAATACCGAAAATATTGAAATATTGAAAAGTTGGTCTCTCAAACTTAGGACGAGGTACAAAAAAATATATAAAGTTTAATACTTACATCCATATTGTGTGCCATGAGTAGTGGCCCTTGGACACTAGATGATACTTTGTGAAGATTTGAAGCACAACTTTGTAAGAACACAAGCGAACACAAGGCGTAAGCGTTTTATAAGATCATTAGATGTGTTTGTTAATCATTGATAAAATGTAGTTATACGAGTAATACAAGTAAGCAAAACTTGTTATGTTATGATACTACAAGCAAATAAATGAGAAAATAATGAACAAAGTTATTAAGATTCTGGAAAAACAAATTTAGTGAAAAGTAAGTTGTAATGTAAAGCTGTAATGGTATAACAAATAATTAAAAAATTCAATTACTGAGCAAAGTAATTATGATTGCGGAATCAAATAGCTAAAAAGTTGTTGATAAAGCCTTTTGATATTGAATGAGCAAACGTTTAAGACAAAGAAATATGGTGTCCGCATGATAACTAGTACCTACTTATAAGATTTAAAACATGAGTTATAAAAGGTTCATGTGATTTAAGTAGCGAATTTATCGCGAGAGCAGATTCCAAAGCGGCATCGCCATGGCCGATTAGCTAATGAGAAGCATTGGGAAAGGTGATTAGGATCATGTAAAAGTCGAGTGTGTCATTAGCGTCGAGGTGTCATTAACAGGGGTTCATTAGTTAATCAAGTAGGACTGAATTGAGCAAAAACGTATCTCCGAAACGGTTCAAGATATCGCTCTGGGACCCAGCGCAATCGACTCAAATGGGGGGTTTTCACTTTTTTTTTTTTTTTTTTTTTTTTTTTTTTTTTTTTTTTTTTTTTTTTTAGGATTGGTGTGACCCCAAAACGGGTTCAGAGAGGGCTGGAACGCCTGTGTTGGAACTCTCGAATCCCCACTACTATTGTATGAGAAGTAACCCTTCGAACTATATAGCTATCTCTTCCGTTCGCATGCCCTCTCTCTCTCTCTCTATGTAGGTTATTGCTCTTGAGTGCATCCATTCAACTTTTATTTTATTTTATTTTATTTATTGGAAAACTTACAGCACTAAATACAATTGTTTCTATAAAATTTGGTTAGTCATTAGCTAATTAATAGTTTTCACTTGTGGACTGTAGATGCGTCTTTTCTATACTAATATTAGGGGTTAAAGTATCAAATTGCCGTTTTGTATGGAGATTTTTGTACAATTTTTTTCCCATACTAACGTTTTTGTAATTTATTCATGACTAATATTATGTTACTTTACAAAATGTTACACACGTATTTATGGACATTTTAACTACTAAATGACACATTAGTAAGAGAAAAATTTTTTCCCACTATATTACATCTAATAAAGTACTTACTTGAATCATCAACATCTAATAAACTACCTAAGAAATTCTGGAAACAAAAACAGTCGTAACTTTCGGGATAAGGTTTTTCCATGTAAAAATAATCAAATACCGTGGTTATTAAATTATCTAAAGTTGCTCGATACGGTCTTAACGCAATATTAAAGAAATTATATATTTCTAATATCATAAAAGTTGTTAAGTTATATGTAGGTACAAAAGAAAAAAAACGGCTGTTTCATTCTTTAACCCCTATTATTATAAAGAGGAAAGATTTGATTGTTGGTATGTTTGTTTGTTTGCATCGAATAGGCTCCGAAACTACTGGACCGATTAAGATAATTCTTTCACCATTAGAAAGCTACATTATTCCCGAGTGACATAGGCTATATTTTATCCCGATATTCCCACGGGAACGGGTACCACGCGGGTCCGCTGGTTCCCTAATATGAACGAACATGCTTTGACATTAGGAATGGAATTAGCAAATAGGCTCACTTAAGGTGTATCGATGAGCTCAGTGGCGCCGCCAATGGAAATAAATCAATTGCATTTTATTAAAGGCTTGGATTAAAAGTTTCGGTTATTTCGCGCAAATAGAAGAGCAAAATGCAATTTTTAATTGTTTTTTCATGGCCTCAAATATGAGCACCAAGTTATGGATCTCGATATTGCCAAATGTGGCCACTTTTGGCACTATTGAGATTCACGACTTATTGCGTAAGTTCGAGTTCTCAAAAGTATATTTATAAAATGCATTCCACTCTTTCACCTGCGCGAAATAACCGAAACTTTTAATCCAAGCCTTTAATAAAATGCAATTGATTTATTTCCATTGGCGGCGCCACTGAGCTCATCGATACACCTTAACTATTCAGAAAACAACAATCATCAATACAAAAATTATAATCTATATTTATAATAACACTGTAAACGATCCAATTCTGTACATTGAAAAGAAATAGAAAAAAAAACCACCAGGGGTCTTCTTAAACGAAACAGATACCAAAAATATAGATTTTGAATTTTTTGTCTGTCTGTCTGTCCGTCTGTTTGTCTGTCTGTCTGTTGTCCGCGTTTCACACAAAAACTACTGAACGGATTTTGATGAAACTTTTTTCTATATACTTATAATAAAACTGTAAACGATCCAATTCTGTACATTGAAAATAAATAGAAAAAAATACCACCAGGGGTCTTCTTAAACGAAACAGATATACTTATAATAAAACTGTAAGCGATCCAATTCTGTAAATTGAAAAGAAATAGAAAAAAATACCACCAGGGGGTCTTCTTAAACGAAACAGATACCAAAAATATAGTTTTTGAATTTTTAGTCTGTCTGTCTGTCCGTCTGTCTGTCTGTCTGTCTGTTGTCCGCGTTTCACACAAAAACTACTGAACGGATTTTGATAAAACTTTTTTTGTTATGCAGCTATTGGTCCTCGCCAACATATAGGCTATAATTTTATTTTGAAGATCGTAATATCTGATGTGGAACCATAGCAGTCCAGCCAAACTATGAGAGATATAAAAATACCGTTTTAAGGAAAATTGTTAAACGTGATGAGCACTTTCTATTGACGTACAAAGTTTGAAGGTCTGGTTCACCTGATCTGGAACCCTAGCAGCCAGGTTAAACTATATGAGATACAAACATGGCGTCCTAAAAAAAGTTGATTAACGTAATGAACATTTTCTATTGACGGAAAAATATTGAAGGTCTGGCACACCTGATGTGGAACCCTAGCCCAGCTAAACTATAAGAGATGCAAATATAGCATCTTAAAAGAAGGTGTTCAGCGTGAAAAGTATTTTCTTTAGACATACAGTCTTTACTAATATTACAAATGTGAAAGTGTGTTTGATTGTATGTCCGTCTTTCACGTCAAAACGGAGCAACGAATTGCCGTGTTTTTTAGTATGTGCGGGTAGTTTAGGACCTAGAGAGTGACTATCCTGGAAAAATATCACTTTCCCTCGGGATAACGTCGTGTAGTACACGCAGGCGAAACCGCGGTCGGAAGGCTATGTAATGTAAATTTTTAATGTGTTAATATGTATCATAGCATTCATAGCGCTGTACTATATATATTAAATAAATAAACAAAAAAAACAAAAAAGCTTAATAGCCTAAAAAAATAAAAATGCTGCCGAAAGTCACTATTCCACGGCACGGGGACGAAGTCGCGGGCACAGCAATTAAATAAAAAAATAAAAAGAACAAAAAAGCTTATTAGCCTAAAAAAATAAAAATGCTGCCGAAAGTCACTATTCCACGCGGACGAAGTCGCGGGCACAGCTAGTATAACATAATAACAAAATAACACCCAACTAAACTATCTACGTTAGTATTTACTCGGTAATTCCACTGCTTTCCCATTTTCCATTTTCCAACTTTCCCAAAAGTAATTCAGTTGGAACTACCCATTCAAGTATTGGCGTAGGTACACTAGTTTAATGAATGACGTTTTGAGTAAGACAAGAATCAAGTTAAAAGTAATATTAGTTTTTGAGTAATCTTAAAATTGGGTAGGTACATAGAACCAAGGGTGTCGCCGTCGAGCAGGGGGGCAGCTACCCGGTCCACCTTCATCTTTTCAGCCGTACGAGACGCCCACTGCTGGACATAGGCCTTCCCCAAGGATCTCCACAACGATCGGTCCCGCATCCAGCGGCTTCCCGCGACCTTGACCAGATCGTCGGTTCACCTTGTAGGGGGCCTGCCCACGGAACGTTGTCCACTGCCCACTGCCACTTCAAAGATGCAATCCTTCGAACGATGTCGGTTGTTTTATTTCTCCTGCGGATCTCATCATTTCTGATTTGATCTAGCAGGGAAATACCAAGCATCGCCCTCTCCATTGCTCGCTGGGCGACCTTGAGCCTTCTTATGAGACCCATAGTAAAAGACCACTCCTTGTCACTTCAAGTGCCTCTTAAAGTTAAGCGACACTAAGTGACGTCGATCGAATCAACGTGTTACTGATATCAAAGGTAGAAAAAGCCTCGTGGTTAGGTGCCCCTTAAAATTAAGTGACACTCAACTCTACTGAGCGTGACATCGATGTGTTTTGATGTCAAAGATAAAATCAAAATCAAAATCAAAATCAAAAATCATTTATTAATTTTAGGCTGATACAGCACTTGTGAACGTCAATGAAGCTACGCTATCGGTTCGCAAATCCTACGGCGGGAGGCCTTGTAACGAGAAGAACCGGCAAGAAACTCGCCAAGGGCTATTATTTTCTCCCTGTCATATTTCATACAGAGTCGTCAAATTGAAAAGTGACTTTAACATAATATAATATGTAAAGTCACTTTCCATCACAAATTAATCTTAAGTTTAAAAACAAAATAAAAAAACCCGGTAATCATAGCAGTAAATAATTTTCAATAACTAAGAAATGGACATCCAAAAGGTAGTTTCTTTATAATACACACCAACCAAAAACGTAGCAAATAAAATAATAAATATAAATGCCAAACAAGGGTAATAAAACTTTGAATAGTTTAAGAACATAAGAGTCAATAATAAACAGTGCCATACAAGCCACGATAAAATAAAACTAATAACAATAAAACATTAAAAATCTGCATATTTTGAGACAAGAAGCCAGGAGCAGACCCATCCCACTGGTGGCACCCGTTCACGAGCATGACGCATGAACCAGCCATCGCTTCGCTCAACCATATTTTAGGGAACGTAACGACCCGCCTCACACGACACCACCGCAGAAATGTTTACAGAGAGCATGACATACTCAAACTTCTCATCTCAAAACGCAGAAACCAATATAAGAATGTACCTAGTATTAATAATTTTGTAAAGATGTTTATAGAAGACAGTATCATGTTTTAGTGTCCCTTAAAGTTAAGTGCCCCTTAAAGTTAAGAGACACTTAACAGAACGTGACATTGACTTGATTCTGATTTCAAAGGTAAAGCCTGACCAGAAAAATAAAAAAAAACTGGCTTGAGGCGCCACTTTCGCCTTTTTATTGTTACAAATGTAACAATGAAGTGGCGAAATTCTATATAAAAATTGTGACAAACTAGTCACATTTCCGAAAATTGGTGAGGTTTTTTATTTTTCTGGTCAGTCTTCAACTTCAACTTCTTCAAACTTTTATTTGCAGACTAAGTGTTACATAGTTCTTAAATTATAAAAGTAGTACTTTCAACTTAGACACCTTGTACAGGTATGGCAAATTAAAACTACTTATTAACTTAAATATTGTATAAAAAAACTATTAATTTAAATATTATTTAAATAATACAGAAATCTGTTAAGTTTCAATATTATAAAGAAAACCTTATTAAGTTATTTTAATTTTTAGTTTTTTGCATTCACAATGCAAAAAAATACTTCATTTTCCATTTTTCAAAATATTATTAATTTATATAATTTACGTTATTAATATTAAACAATTCAATTAACATTAAATTTCAGATTATATTTTTAATTAACATTAACATTTCAATTTATCATACAATTTTACTTAATTAATATTCTTAATATATTTTAGATTAACAAAAGTTATATAAAATCCATTTCGAGGTATTCTTTCACAGAATAAAAACTATTTTGAACAAGAAACTTTTTTAATTTGTTGCTAAAAGAAGTAAATTTTTGATCGTTCCGTATTGTCGGTGGTAACTTATTGAAGATTTTTATCGCCATGTAATGTGGGCTGCAGTTTAACATATTAATACGTGAAGGAGGTAGGTATAATCTTGTCTTGTGTCGGGTGTTAATTTTATTATTTTAAGCATATCATAGTAAACCAAAGTCCAAAATATAATATAACTAGAGGATCCTCGCGGTTTCACCCTCGTGATACCCGTTCTTGTGGGAATATCGGGATAAAATATAACCTATGTCACTCGGGTGAAAGAATTTTCTAAATCGGTTCAGTAGTTTCGGAGCCTATTCGATGCAAACAAACAAACAAACAAACAATCAAATATTTCCTCTTTATAATATTAGTATAGATAAAAAGTAAAACATCAAGGAAGCTGAGAAATTGAGTATTCTGTAATTACAACATTATATTTCTAACAGCAAATCTTCAGCTTTAGCTGATTTAATTTTTTTAATTTAATACTCGTAACATGGAGAGAGCGATGCTTGGTATTTCCCTGCTCGATCGAATCAGAAATGATGAGATCCGCAGGAGAACTAAAACGACCGACATCGCTCGAAGGATTGCTCAGTTGAAGTGGCAGTGGGCGGGACACATAGCGCGGAGAACCGATGGCCGTTGGGGTGGAAAGGTTCTCGAATGGCGACCGCGAACCGGATGACGTTCCGCTGGCAGGCCCTCTACAAGGTGGACCGACGATCTGGTCAAGGTCGCGGGAAGCCGCTGGATGCGGGCAGCGCAGGACCGATCGTTGTGGAGATCCTTGGGGGAGGCCTATGCCCAGCAGTGGGCGTCGTACGGCTGAAATGATGATGATGATGATGACTCGTAACATAATTCCTTACCAAAGTCCTACGCTAGCCTCACTCAATACGCTAATTTTCTACTAATCAAGTGATAAAAGGCATACTTATAAAGTTGTGGTAAGGAGCTAGCTGCGATTGAAATACTATTTCGTGTACTCTTTTAGTCGAACTAGAAGAAGATAGCAATGAGGCTATAAATAATATAGAAATTTTATCAAAGTGGCCAATACCCATGCAAACAGGGTGGCCAAAACCCGTGCAAAGTGGCCAAAACAAAGCAAAATATGCGGAGGGAGCCAAATACCCCGTATTTGAACCCGTCCGCACATTTTGTTTTATATAAAAATAGCTATTGTTTTTTTTTACTTTGAAAGTTGTACCTTTAAAGATAGATAAACTCTCTAGAATTCTAGGTATAAATTTTCTCTTAAGGTGCATGTAGTCGTGAAACGATCATTTTTGAGGCCCTAAAACTCATAAATTAGCCTACTGATGAATCTAGAATTAATATATATTAAATATAGATAAATAAACTTCAATCTGAGCATTTAAAAAAAACATAGTCTTTAAGATACTATTAAAAAAAACATTGAAATGAAGCTGTTTTCAACTTGAAATACGCTACTGCTTCTAAACTACAAGTGATATTTTCACGTTTCTTTCAGGAAAAGATTGCTAACTTGTTTAACTTAAAACTGAGCATTTTTCGTTTTAAAATAATACAAAGTTTTGACGAAACGTGTGTTTAAGATGTTTTGGTGCGGGTAGCGGGCGGGAAAATTAGGGCACTTTTCTATGCCCAAGGTCGTTGGCGATACCACGGGCCTTAAATCTAAGTGAAAAAATCTGAAAGCGGCCACAAAGGGGTCCTCTGCCCTGCTTTCATTTTTTCTCAATCAACAAATAAAAAATGCACCTTTACGTTTTGAAATAAGGTTGATTTTGGCAAATGTTCAAATATTTTAGGTAACTTTGAACTCTTTGTCTTCCATAGTATCAACTTATCCCCTTGGGTCATGTCATCGGACGGCAGCTTGATCTGGCAACGCCTGATTGTGTTTTGCATTGAACGCCAATTATTTATATAATCTGAGCACAAAGAATATTTATTCATGTGATCTGAGTATAAAATATGCGAATAAATTGGCATCTAAATGGCCTCCTAAGCTAAAACTACGCATTAAGAATGTTTTAGTCTGCTATAGTGACGAATCATAATCAACCTAGGTAGTAGTAGAGTTACACACTGGGATTTTCCATACACATTTTGTAATAAATAGGTAGGTACTAAATACCTACATGGTAACAGTCATGCAGTGTTTGTTTATCAAACTTGATTCAATAACCGGTCTGTGGTCATGACATAATTCGAATAGCAGATCGATATTTACTCTTTGTGACGATGATGTCGTCATTGTAATATTGTAATTATCTAAGTTCACATTACAGTGCCACAACCTTTTCTGTTCCGGTGACAGCGGCGCTACGTACGTTTTTCTTTTTTTTTGTAGCCATTTAACCGGCACTGACTTCTAAGAACTTTAGCCGCCAGCAGCGCTATGGTTGGACATCAACTTGACAGTAAAATGACATTAAAAAAAAACACGTTAGTTTCACATTTTGGCCACCGGAACAGAAAAGTTTGTGGCACTGTATCATCTTGAACAAGTCAGGTACCTACAAGTAGGTAGGTACATTCCAATTGTGTCAGATCTTGGCATACCAACAACATTCTAGGCCAAGTTTCATTTCGATGCGTAGCTGTACCTATCTCATACTAGTGGCCGTCCGCGACTTCATCCGCGTGGAATTTGGATTTTTCGTGTTTTTATAAGATCTCTTCAAATCTTCGCGAGATAGAGTACAACCAGGGACACATTCGGTGAACCACCTCTTACTTCTTTTCGTGAGGCTAGCGTCTCACCGTTCACTTGCACTCCCTATACGTAAATTCTTATGCATTTTGCTACTCTAGTTTAATACATAACCAAATAGTAAAAGGGTCTGCGTGTAAATGGAGAAGCAGCAGCCACACAAAAAGGGTAAGATGTGGTTCACCGAATTTGTCGCTGACTGTACCTAGCTGATGCCCTTCCCCATAGTCTAGTCACTAGACGATGACTAGACTATGGGGACTATATAACTAGGCGCCATAGTAACTTTTATTCAGCTCAAAAATACCAATCCAACGATGTTACACACATAGCTATTGGAAGGTGAGGTGAGACCTAAGTGCGACCAGGATTGGCATCCTCCTTTTATGAAAAAACCATTCAATGGTTGGCGTAAAAAGCTAACAGATTTTTAGAAAGGGTTTAATATTATTCGTATAAGGATAGTTAAGTTATTTAAAGGCCTGTTTCACAATGTGTATGTAAGTTCTCATTAGCTGTTACTTGACAGATTAGTCCATACAAACTGTAAAGTATCTCCTAATCGGACATTGTGAAACAGGCACAATGACGGATATTATCAATTGAAATAGCGGATGCCAGTCATTTGTTTGTGATTGTCGTATTATCATCATATTAAATGACTAGCGCTCCGCTCGCGACTTCGTCTGCATGGACCCCCATTTTTCCACCGGAGAGGGGAATTTCCAAAATATATCTTGGTGCTCCCCTACACTCCCCAAAAAGCATACATCGACGGCGAAGTACCAATACCTCCTAACTAACATTTTATTATCGTTTTGAATTTAAAGGGTAATGCCATAAATTAACACATTGATTTGATAGGGAGGTATTTTAACATTTTAATTTCATGCCGTTTGCAACTAAAAATACTTTTAGGACTATTAAAAAACCATGCAAATAGTGCCTATAACTTGAAAACTATAAAAAAGTGTATAGCTTGAAAATGTCAGTTAGGAGGTATTGGCACTTCGCCGTCGACATGCCAAATTTCAGCTTCTCGCGCCCAGTAGTTTTGGCTGTGCTTTGTCTGTCAGCAATACAAGACTTTATATACAGTGTCACTTATAAAAAATCAACAAGCTCGGAGGTCTATATAACTAACATCATAAACAACAACATTTGTTCTACAACTTAAAAAAAAAAAAAAAAAAAATTTTCGTCATTTCATACAAAACTCGATCCGCTGTTTGGACATTTTATATGAAATGTCGAAAATTTATTACCGTTTTTTTGGAAAGTTGTAAAAAAAAAAATGTTGTTATTTATGATGATAGTTATCTAGCCCTGCGAGGTTGTTGATGTTTTACAAGTGACCCTGTATAATTACTGACAAGAGTTTTGAATTTTTTTGTTAGAAAGTAGTCACAGAAAAGAAAGAACAATGGCCACTGCCCATACATTTGAAATCCTGTCAATGATTTGGCGTGTATAATTCCTCTTGATATCAAAATGTAATCGCTATATAAAACTGTTTATGGGTCTGAAGTCAGATTTTTCATTCAAGGCCAAGGAAGTCTAAAAACAACACTTAAAGTTTTGAGGTTAGAAATCTCATTTATGTTTAAAGACGGCTTTTGACGTGACACTGTCATGTCATAGCATGTAAAAACTAAAGGCAATACTACGTATTTGCTAGTTCACTTGAAAAGACAGCTTAAAGAGGCTTTATAATAATATGGTATTGGTAATGGTTGGTAGGTATGGGTAACCAATGAATTGTTATACTGAGTTTAAAAACAATCCTACATTTGAACTACCTACGAGTTTTATTTATAAAAAAAATGCATAACGATATTTTCAATATTGATACAAAGGCATACCTACGATATAATATATTGTATATTTATACGATCAGTTGCGATACATTACGATACGATGTATCGATACCAATAAATCGATACAAAGCAATATGATATGACACCTGTCAGATCAACAATACGTTCCGTTTTAGGTAGCATAGTTGTTGAGTTTAGTCATTCAGAAAATAAATGATAAGATATTGTGTTAGTAAGTCTTCAATTAATATTAAATGTATTTCATGTTATGGTGATGCTTCCTAGAATTAATATGAAATCATTGTTTGAAGCAGAAGTTATAAGCATCACATTATCGAATAAAGATCAAAAGTGTAACGGAACACCATCGGAACACTTAGACCGGTAGAGTGCGTTCATAATCCTTAACTTTGTCACTATTTTATGAAGAAAACACAATAATGTATTTTTCGTTGTTGGCCTTGAATGGGAACATAAATAGCATGGTTCGATTTGTTGATTTATTAGCTATTTTATCCAATAGCATTTATTATTATACAATCTAAAAAATATCAGGGATATAATGGCCATTGTTCTTTGGGCTGTAGATATTATCTGCATATTTTGGTTGTACTTTTCTAATATTTATGTGGAATTCAAGAAATTAAAACTATTTCTCTTTTCTTTTCAGATCCAACGGAAACCGCCCGAGTTATGTGATATATTTTTTAAATTTATGTATATTTTAAATTACCGTAATAAATATTTGATTTAATTTAAAGTCTTATTCATTGCTTGATGACTTGCCTTACTATAGCCACTTTCTAAGTGATCGCGAATCTCATTTTTTATCAAGAAGTAGGTACAACCAAGGACAAATTCGGTGAACCACCTCTTACTTCTATTCATGTGTCTCCGTCACCGTTTACTTGCAGTCCCTGCCCCTAATTGCTTATACAACGTATTCAAATAGTAAAAGGGTATGTACCCCTAGTTTGAGTTTGGCAAACTGTATTCCTAATCTAATACTATCGCTCTCTTTCATGTCCTTTGAGTGTTTAACCGATATGAACAGTTCATCCGATAGTTTTCGTAAACGTTGACAGTAACAGTTGAAATCAACTCATACTAAGGGTCCTATATTGCCAGTAGAATAGAAAGAAAATGTATGGGATTGACATTAGCGATCGAAATGTCACGTGAGCGCTAAGTATTTCTTTCTATTCTACTGGCGATGCCGATAATAGAAAGCCACTTGTATAGGCCCTCTGAGTGTAAATGGCGAGGCCTTCGAGATCGAAGGGCGAGGCACCAGCAGCCGCACGAAAAGAATTAGTAAGTTGTGGTTCACCGAATTTGTCCCTGACTGTATATAAAATACTAGCGGCCGCCTGCGGTTTCACCCGCGTGGTTCCCGTTCCCGTGGGAATATCGGGATAAAAAGTACATATAAACCTTCCTCTTGAATCACTCTATCTATTAAAAAAAACGCATCAAAATCCGTTGCGTAGTTTCAAAGATTTAAGCATACAAAGGGACATAGGGACAGAGAAAGTGACTTTGTTTTATACTATGTAGTGAAGTACAAACACAGATCCAAAGTATTTGGCTATGGTCTGTTGTATTAGGTATAGAGACACATATTTCAGTGGGCCAGTCTAGTAAGTGTTTATTTTTTTAATTATTTTATGAAATAGGCGTTCGATCATGGTTTTTTTTTATTTTACTAATGTTGTTTAACAAGCGCCATTGTAACCAAAGGTGTGAACACTTAAGTATATAGTGAACACTATTAATTTACCCAGCGAGCAATAGAGAGAGCGATGCTTGGTATTTCCCTGCTCGATCGAACGCGAACCGGACGAGACGTTCCGTGGGCAGGCCCCCTACAAGGTGGACCGACGATCTAGTCAAGGTCGCGGGAAGCCGCTGTATGCGGGCAGAGCAGGACCGATCGTTGTGGAGATCCTTGGGTTAGGCCTATGCCCAGCAGTGGGCGTCGTACGGCTGAAATGATGATGATTAATTTACACTATTTTTCTAAACAAACTCCTCTACTTCAGTATCAACAAGTTTGCGCTAAGTTACATCATAAGTTAATTGTCTAAAGATTCTGTACAAATTCTTTTTCCAGATTTTAAAAATAACTAATTTGAAAAAATAATAATCAGGTAGTATAGGTAGGTACCTACTTCTACTAGGTACTACGTTAATCATTAACAATGTGTTTTGCTATTTTAAGTAAGTGTGATATGTATATTGTTTATAATATTATTTTTGTGTTTGTGTTTTTACCTACTTTGATTGATGTGTAATAAAAAGCATCTGGCATACTTACTTAGTTTTAATCACTGAAAATACAAATATTACGAACATTCTAGCACATGTTTAAAAGCAAATAACTAGGTACCCGTATGTACAAATTATACATCCTTTTTTTTATCCACAACGGGGTAGCGCTTAGCCTTCATAACAGCCTTATCACCACATGTTAAGTGGTGATAAGGCTGAAGGTGGAAGCGCACTACTCCCGGAATCCTCAACCACTGAGGAACTGGCTATCTTATCTCTAACTGCCGGAACACAATAATGCTGAAAACATAATTGTTATGGCGTCAGACTTAGATAAGATGGTGGTATATAGCTAGCCAGGCGGACTAAGAACAAGTCCTACCAACAACCAAACCGAATACAATATGTACCCCCACTGGGAATCGAACCCGGGACCTCTTGGTCTGAAATCGGTGGTGTGAACCACTAGACCACATAGAGCCTACGGAGAAACCTACGGCGGCTAATCCTACTATTATATTATTATCCTTAATATTATAAATGTGAAAGTTTAGATGTTTGGATGTTTAGATGTTTGGATGTTTGTTACTCAATCACACCAAAACGGCTGAACGGATTTCGCTGAAATTTGGGACATAGATACTTTGTAGCCTGGAGAGGAACAAGGGCTATTTTTTATCCCGATATTAAATTCCCGCGGGATAAAGTCCACGCGGGTGAAGTCGCGGGCGGAAAGCTAGTACCTACATCATAAACAGAAAAGCTACGTCACCTCACCGAAAGGATTTTCAAAACAAGATAAAGCTAGGCCGGCCATTTCCTCGACCGTTTTATGAGGGTCTGTCAAATCGCCCAAACTGCCCGTGGTACTCAAACCTACCGATTCTTGATCCCAGCCCGCGTTTCAATTTACCCCTTGTGCCGTTTCTTGGCCAAAATAAAATGCGCCATTTTGTTTCTCAACCGGCAACCGATAGTTGTTATTTTTACGGCCCACACTAGGTATAGGATTAAAGGTCTTGTTGTCGAAAAAGTTAGGTACAATCGTTGGGTTCAATCTCATTCATAATTAAGTTTACTCTTTTCACTGACAACAAAGAGACTTTTTATAGCGGCTCGAGTAATATGTCCTTAGTATGGGAGGGCTCCGAAAAATTCGAGAAAGGTTAAGCTTTCGTCGACTCGACCTATTTGATAAAATTTTAAGGAGATGAAACTCCTAGAATTTTACGATAGCAATAACTAGCTAAACGGATTTTGATGGTTTTTTAAAATGAATGTACAACGTATATTACCACAACGTATAGGTAATTCAAATTCTTGCTTCTTTTTTTAATCACAACACAACACATATTCTGGTAAAATTTCGGTCTAGCTATTAAAAATAATTAAAAGTCTAATATAAGTAGTCAGTTAAGTTCAGAAATAGCAAAATTCTAAAGTCTATATACCTATATAAAATATAAATATTTAAGAAAAAACAGATAAGTGTACTTACGTGTTTGTCACTCCTAGGGCTACAAATATTATTCTGTGCTGCCGCTGCCGCCAGCCATCCCTTTTTTAAAGTGATGGTCCCAAAAACTATATAATATAATAAATAATGTCTAATAATACTATCATTTTCAGAAAAACGGGCACTTGCTTTATTTTCATGTAAACATGATCACTGCACGTCTCTAATTGCAGATCATCTACTCGTTGCACTATCCTACTTAGTGCCTGTTTCACAATATCCGATTAGGACATACTTTTCAGTTTAACGGCCGACCTGACCCGCCTATTGGAGGCTCAGGAAGCCGCCAAAGCCCTATTAGCCCAGGACCCCTCCGGTCAAGCCCAGTCACTTTCACAGGACCCTTCAGGTCAGCCCCAGCCCTCTCAATCGGCGACTACCCCTTCTGGGAGTCAGTCGAACTAATTTCATTCATTCCCGGCCACGCCCACTTTGGACGTCGGACGTACTAAATTCACATATGGCCGGTCAGCCCTTCAGGTTGTCAGTCATATTTAGTGCGCACTTCACTTAGGTGAGTGACGCCCTGCGCCACGCCCCTCCCGGGGCGTGGTCGCCTTAGATAAGCTGAAATACCCGTCCAGGTAACAGCTGTTTTCAGGCAGTGTTTAGTCGGTAAGAGTCCGACATAACCATTACAGCCGGCTGTAATGGTATCCATGAGGATTCACTGCCTCCTTCCCCCGCAGTCCGGAAGGTTGCCGGATGAGTGATTGTTTCAATAAGAAACGGTCGGTCGTTCGACGCAAAAAAAAAAAAAAAAAGAAAAAGTTTTGTATGGACTATCTGTTATGTAACAGCTAATCAGAACTTACTTATACATAGTGAAATAGGCCCTTAATATTATAAATGTGAAAGTTTATATGTTTGGTTGTTTGTATGTTTGTTACTCAAATACGCCAAAACGGCTGAACGGATTTGGCTGAAATTTGGGACACAGATACTTCGTAGTCTGGAGAGGAACATATATATCTAACACATATAGAACATACTTTTTATCCCGAAAAATGTCACATTCCCTCAGGATAAGGTCGTGTAGTACACGAGGGTGAAGCCACGGGCGGAAAGCTAGTCACTATTATAAAAATGCAAAAGCTGCTCCATTTCATTTTTCATTTCATTCATTGCTCCACAGCGGATAAATATTGAAGATTCCATACATTGCTCTATGAAACTGAACTAATGTTTTACATTTTCAGATGTTTGGTAATGTGAAGATATTTTTAAAATTGTTTGTTTTCAAATGATTATCTGAAATTAAAACATTTGAATAATTGAAAATGAAGTATTTAGAAAGTGTTAGGCCCGATTTCACCAATGATATTTAAACGCGATTAAGGCGCCGATTCCGCAAAATAGGGTATTTTAAATTATGGATTACTCGCAAATCACAAGTACTTAAAATTTGGAAAAATATATGTTATATTACAGTTATTTATCTAGTGCTTCCGGCCGTTTTTTTTTTCGATTTGTGATATTTTACTGTGTCAAATAAAATCCCAAACATCCGTCTAATAATAATTCAAATATCATATTACTTGCAGAATACTTGGTTTTAGTTAATGAAAAACATATGAAAATAATTGTCTTTGAATAGCCGAGGGATTCCGGCCGTCATATTTTTTTTATTATTATTTAATTTTTAATTGAATTTAAAGTGATTTTCGATTCGTGGGGCGCTCGCGAGTTCACAGTTCACTGCCGGCTGCCGCTGGGTCCGCGCGAAGTGTATCGAGCGCGGCCGAGCAAGCGTTAGCGTGCCTATTTCGGTCGGGAATCCTCGCCTTAACGCTAAACGTGTTTAAAACGTATTTCTGTCCCTGTCACATTCTAACAGATGAGAGAGACAGAACTATGTATTAAACACGTTAAATCACGTTTAAATATCAGTGATGAAAGTCGCCCTTAGACGGGTCGATTTATTCTAAATACTTCATTTAAAATTTTTCAATAATACATATTGCATTGTGAATGCAAAAAAGTAAAAATGTAAATAAATTAAACATTTATTCGACACATTTGACATAGAAAGTATAGGTAGTAGAAATAACCTTACAGTTTCATTACAAGCTTTTTATTAACTTGCCATGTTAGTTAGTCAGTTAGTTGTTAGTTAGTGGGGGACAAATCTTGCAAGCTTAATTTGACCCACTTCCCAGTGTCCGATGGAGCTGAAATTTTGTATACAGGTTTGGTTTAGATGACAATACAATATTAAAGTAATGTCAGCAAAAAAGCTTGTCATAAAAATGAAATTTTTACTAAAAACTTATTTAAATGACCATGAAGTGAGCATATTTGAATGAAAATAAACCATTGCCCGTTTTATCTGCAAATGGTTTTATTAAAAGAACTTCGACGCAAAATACGAAATCACAGATAGGCTATGTAAATAATACCGTCAGTTTTAATTGTCACCCACGAATAATAAAACAATATTGGTATGTTAGCTTTTGTATTATTTATTCAAAATTAATTATTTTTCTGCAACAATGATAATGTATTACCATTCATTGTATTGGGGATTTGGGGGTAGTAGCACTGATGGTTTCGATCGAACTGAAACATTAAAATAAAATAAAATTTATATTACTGTGCTGTATACCAATTAAATCTCTCTGTAGGGATAAATTAATTAGTTAGAAATTAGAACAGCTGATTTATTTCGTGATTTCATGGCGTGCCCCATAGTAAAAGTTATTCATATTGATGTCCATTTATAAACCTATTTAATTTTGTACAAAGTAATTCAAAATTAAGGGTGTAGAGATAATACACTCGGAACAAACATATGTTCAACACAAAAATTGTCCTGGGTGGGGCTCAAACAGACGCCCCTTGGCTCAGAAGGTATGATCGGTACCACTGCGCCATCAGGCCCGTCTCGGTTCACCAAATACGCTATAAATATTAATACGCAGATGCTAGCGCCACCTATTGTCGAAGGGCTTAAGACAATTCGTTCCTTGACAAATAGCCGCTACACACGTTCATATAATACCCGATTTGGTGCGGACGAACTTCGCTGCAAATTTGATCATTCAAACCATGACCATGATACACACGTTTAAACCATGCCGCACCAAATCTGGTCGGCGCTACACACGTTCCGATTTGGTCTGGAGTCTGGACGCACCAAGCTGTAGTTACAGGTGCTGCCAGCCACTGCTGACCTCCCAATATTAATATTATTTATAAATACTGAAAACATCGATTTGCCTACAATAGATAGATTAAAAAGAAAAATATTTTCGGTTTCTTATTGTTTTATCATTAGGTATGATTATGAAGTTTTCAATTTCATTAGGTAAGTACTTACTTACTTTTACAATTTTCTGTTATTTTCATTAAAATATTATAACTTGCTAAATATTTACTTAAAGCAGCACTTATTGATTGATTTATATATATTTAGTTATACGACAAAATACGAGTTATTAAATAAAATAAAGGAAAAAAACTAATAGATAAAAGAATCTTTGCATCAATGCGTAGATTTAAAAGGGGAAATTCCCCGAAATTGTCAACACTGCGTAGTTGGTCCAGTCGAGAGCCTACACATGTTCCGATTTGGTTGGAAGTGAAGTTCATGCGAACCAAATCCGAACAGACCGCGTCAAACACGAATACCTAATAATAATTATGGTCGGACGACTACGTTACAGTCCAGATTTGGTTCGGAGCAGACCAAATTGGAGCAGGGTTGGAACGTGTGTTGAGCCTATAACACTATCTGTTCCCGCCGTAGTCTAAGTTTTTATGTCAAAAAACGCAAACTATTTCGATTCCGTATTTATGTCAATTTGTATGAAAACTGTATTAGCGCCTTTAGCGGCGAGTAGCGCGCTTATATAGTTTTCATACAAATTGACATAAATACGGAAATGAAATAGTTTGCGTTTGCTTGACATAAAAACTTACACTAGAATAGGGGTACTGTTGACGGGAGGAGAATGATGGTCTCGACAAAGCACGACGGCACAACTCCAGTCAAGTCAATAGCGACAGCTAGCGAAATAAAAAAGAAAATTAATGTTACCCGCAAGTTTTGCCCGATTAGGACTGTCACATTTTTTGTTCAGTGACCAAATGAATCAAGTATGTCATACCCATATTTTTATATCCCCTTGTCCTTTTAATTTCTTCTGCCGTGTAATCAGCAAACTCATCAATACCGAAGATGGCCGATGGCACCTGTTCATTCTGTCTGTTGATCTCCTTCAAGTTATTGACAAACGCCGCGTATCTAATCAATACCTCTTCAGTATTTTTGTATTCCCTATTGTATTCCCTTATAAATGTATGAAACAGAACCGGAGAATCTTTTATATCGTAGTAGATTTTTCCGCCATTGACATAAGCAATAGCAACTACTAGTAAAGCCACAAATACGAGAGTCTTCATCTTAGTTGAAGTTACTAGCTTTTTGATGCCTTTGTTACGGCTTTTTAGTTATAAGTAGGCACCTACCAACATATCAAATCACTGATTAAATTTGCAATTCCAAGTCAATGTACTTATTAAACAGGTGATGTACTAAATTAATTGAATTTAATTTTGAGTTTTTTTAAATTAAAGATTTTAAATTATATTATATAATTAGGTTCTTATTTAGAAATGCGTAACTAAAGTAGAATTATGGGATACACTTTTGAAAAATTCAATTCCTAAATTAGATCTTTATCTTTTCGAAAAACAGAAGCATGAAACTCTAGCTAGTACGAGCTCGTCATTTCAAATGCGAAAGTACCTATTTTTAAATTGAACACTTAAGATAACATATTCGCATCAGAATACAATAGGGTATCTTTAATAAAAAAAACATTCATTTTATTCAAACATTTATTTTTATTTTAACACGTATTGCACGAATAGCGAGCAGAAAAACATTTCAACCTCCATTTTATATCCTTGCCGGAGCACATAGTAATCATAAGAAAATCCTTTCTCAGAGGACACTCTGCAGGCTGGTGAGAAACTCATGGCGGATATCTCTGATGCGCTTATTACGTAGTCTCCGATATTCATCTTACGCTTAACAGCAAATGCCACAAATCCAAAGGCCACAGTAAACAGAATTACCGGTACTAATCCTCCTCCCGTTTTCGAACCTGCGAATGTTACGGTACGGCCAACCAGGTGGCGCACCAACTTCTGGTGAACGGAAAACCTTCACACAGGCTAAGAAAGAGCTCAGCCCTTCTACTAGCGACGCTGATGTGTTCTGTGATGTGGATAACGGCCAAACCATTCACGGATGACGAGGTTACTGAGTGCATTCAGTTGCTTAAAATCGGAAAGGCTGCCGGCTGTTTGTGAGGCATTTTAGTACTCGTAACAAATCCTGGCTTACAACTATGTCCAACCCATGGATGGCCCCCTACCGGGCGAGGTACCTCGGCTCGCCGGGCAGCGTCCAGGAAGCGATCACTAATGTGAAAACTCTTGGAGCGTTCCTGGCTGAGCTGGCCTGGCTGGAGTGATCTGGGCGCGCACCCTCGGGACGCAAAATAGGCGCATTAGACGTCGAGTTGCGGAAACCGCCCGTAATGTTAAGAAGAAGAAGGAGAATGTCCAACCCATGCCTGGCTAGATCCAACATTCCACAGATGTGTAACCCTGCTGGAACCGGGATAACCTTTTGGTGACCCAAAAAACTTTAGGCCAATCTCATTGCTCAAACCGGTAAGCCAGTACCTACAAACTTTTTCAATACTTGATCTTATAGCACCTCACTTCCTTCATCGAAAACTGATCACCAAACAAGCCGGAGTTCGTCGTCGTCCGGGGAAATTGTCTTCCAGCCAAACAGACTAACACAGGTAATTGAGAATGATTTTGAGGCTAATTGCATCACTAGGACGGCCTTTGTGGATCTTACCTATGACACTGTGAATATACGCAGACTCGAGAGTCAATGGCACCGTCTGAAAAACGGAACGACCGAAAAACATCTACACGAAATCAACCCTACCCCAGAAAACTCGCCGTTTTATCTACGCAGATGACTTGGTAGTCACCAATCAAGCTCCCACTTTTGAAGCGGTAGAAGAATCATTGATACTGGGCCCTCGACATCCTAGGCCATATTAGGAAAGCAACGAAACTCGATACGAATCCTGCGAAATCACAGTCCTGTGCCTTCCGTTTCCGGAGCAAGCAAGCTAGTCGGGCTCTTAACATCTCATGGCAACAGGAACGAATCGAGAACTGTCCCCGTCACAAGAATCTACGGATCACATTGGACCGACCTCGTATGAAAACTGTTTATTAAATATTAGGCGCTGCGCTAACGTAGACACTTTTGTGTTGATAACGAGTACAACAATATGTGGGATTTATGCCACCATTGAATTTGAAATCAGCCCTCCCTGCGCAGGCGTAGATACTTTCTGTGTCCAGTTACTTCCACTTGACACATACTCGTCGCAAATCAAAAAGTGTTTGTTGTAGTGTAGGTATCTGAAAACTAAAAGTCGTCAGTTGAAGACTCAAGAAACTTCCTTGCCATTTAGTCCAGTCAAAATAAAGTTTGGGGTCACATTAATGGCACCTTTAACAAATTTATTTTTAAATAATAATATTGCCTTTATTTTGAGCACTCATCGTGATTTTGTAGGTATACTGGTGTCCGTTCGAGAGAAATACCTAAAGTTGTGTTTTGGCCGTTTATAATTAGACGAAAAAGGCACTTTGGGTGAATATTTTATTATAATCTATGGATACCCTTTAAATTATGTTAGGCAAGTAATCCCTGACGTGAGCACAATATTCTGCACATTACAACGTTTTTTCAGTCACGACGTAAAAAATGAGACTTAAAAAATCGCACTTCCAGAGATTTTACTACTAATACACTATAAATAAAAACCTCGAACCTATTTTAAGTTTTCACCTAGGTGACTTTCTCGGAACCTGGTTAAAAGTGGTTTTTTTGCGTTAAGTCGGTTATACAATAAAGTCACTTCAGTTTTTATGTAAGATTTCCATTAACATATTTATTTTATATATAAAAAAATCATAATCCCCTGATAACATGAGAAAGATTCCTCAAAATATAAATAAATGCACAATCACCGCAAAGTAATAAAATAACTTATTCAAAATCCAAATTACGCGTGACCTTGACGGAGCGTCCGCAATTCCGCATGGCCAGTCGGTGTGCGAGAGAGACGGAGTTATCGGGCGTGAAAAGGATGGATAGACGCGGCGCGTTGCCGCGCGGCGGCAATTCATCCTACTTCCTAATTAAATTGATTATGTGAAAGTTTAGATGTTTGGATGTTGTTTGTTACTCGATCACGCCAAAACAGCTGAACGGATTTAGCTGAAATTTGGAATCTAGATACTTTGTAGCCTGGAGAGGAACATAGGCTTGTTATTTTATTTATTACACAAATTCGCATCTTATTATCTAAATTTCAAAAAAGTTTGCTGCGTATTGTGCGCAGACTAGCCGGAGTAAAATTATTGATACTTTAATTGCGGATGTAATTTTTTACAAGCTTTTATTTAACTTGCAGTGTATGTATGTAGGTATGTATGTCCGTTCGGGTCAAATCTTACAAGCTAAATTTGAAATTGAAATTGAGCTGAAATTTTGCATATACTTTGGGTATGGATGACAGTACAATATTAAAGTAAGGCCAGCAAAAAAGCTTGTCATAAAAATGTTTTCTTACAAAAAAACTTATTTTTGTGATAATTAGAAAGATCATATAATTATTAAAGTTTTATAATAAACTATTTTTATTTTATTTTTTTATTGCGATTCAGGTTCTGGTACTATTTTGACAGGAAAATAGCAACGCAATGTTAAAATATTAAAAAAATCCAAGATGGCGGCCAACTTTTTTGTTTGTTGGCCGATTTTGATAAAACTCGATTTCTAGTACTATTTTGAAAAGACAACAACAACGCACTGCTAAAAATAAAAAAAAATCCAAGATGGCGGCCAACTTTTTTGTTTGTGGGCTGTTTTTGATGAAACTCGGTTTTTGGTACTATTTTGACAGAAAAATAGCAACGCAATGTAAAAAATAATAAAAAATCCAAGATGGCGGCCAACTTTTTTGTTTGTGGGCTGATTTTTATCAAACTCGGGTTTTGGTACTATTTTGACAGAAAAATAGCAACGCAATGTCAAAAATGATAAAAATCCAAGATGGCGGCCAAATTTTTTGTTTGTTGGCCGATTCTGATGAAACTCGATTTCTAGTACTATTTTGACAAAAAAACAACAACGCACTGCTAAAAATATAAAAAAATCCAAGATGGCGGCCAACTTTTTTGTTTGTGGGCCGATTTTGATAAAATTCGATTTCCAGTACTATTTTGAAAAGAAAACAACAACGCACTGCTAAAAATATAAAAAAATCCAAGATGGCGGCCAACTTTTTTGTTTGTAGGCTGATTTTTATCAAACTCGGGTTTTGGTACTATTTTGAAAGGAAAATAGCAACGCAATGTCAAAAATGATAAAAATTCAAGATGGCGGCAAAATTTTTTGTTTGTTGGCCGATTCTGATGAAACTCTATTTCTAGTAGTATTTTGACAAGAAAACAACAACGCACTGCTAAAAATAAAAAAAAATCCAAGATGGCGGCCAACTTTTTTGTTTGTGGGCTTATTTTGATGAAACTCGGGTTTTGGTACTATTTTAACAGGAAAATAGCAACGCAATGTTAAAAATATTAAAAAATCCAAGATGGTGGCCAACTTTTTTGTTTGTGGGCTGATTTTTATCAAACTCGGGTTTTGGTACTATTTTGACATGAAAATAGCAACGCAATGTCAAAAATGATAAAAATTCAAGATGGCGGCCAAATTTTTTGATTGTTGGCCGATTCTGATGAAACTCTATTTCTAGTACTATTTTGACAAGAAAACAACAACGCACTGCTAAAAATATTAAAAAATCCAAGATGGCGGCCAACTTTTTTGTTTGTTAGCTTATTTTGATGAAACTCGGGTTTTGGTACTATTTTAACAGGAAAATAGCAACGCAATGTTAAAAATATTAAAAAATCCAAGATGGTGGCCAACTTATTTGTTAGTAAGACGATTTTGATGAAATGAAAAACAGCTCTGCTCGGCTGCTTTATGTGTGCCCCTCTGTATCATCTTCAACAAATCCTTGCAAGCAGGTATCTTTCCAAGTGCTTGGAAGGAGGCACATGTTATCCCCATACATAAGGCAGGTGATCCAAGTGACTGTGCAAACTATAGGCCAATCAGCATATTGTCATGTTTCGGTAAAATCTTCGAGTCTTTGGTTTATGATAAACTCTACCACCACGTACAACCACTGATCTTTCAACAACAGCACGGTTTTGTCTCGGGGAAGTCAACTGTTAGCAACTTGTTGGAGTACACCAACTTTATTTGTAAAGCATTTAGTGATCACGTTCAAGTCGACTCTATCTACACTGACTTCCAAAAAGCCTTTGATAGAGTCAATCATAGAGTAATGATAGCTAAACTGGAGTCTATGGGCGTGCATGGATGTCTTTTGCGCTGGCTGTCATCATATCTTGCAAATAGAAGTCAAATAGTGGCGTTGAAGACGTTCCGCTCACAGCCAGTACCTGTTATGTCCGGAGTCCCGCAGGGGTCCCACTTGGGGCCCTTAATGTTCGTCATTTACATTAATGACCTCATTCCTAAGTTGAAAAGCTGTTCTTTGTTATACGCCGATGATTTAAAAATGTTCTGTCGGATTAACTCGGTAAGAGACTGCATTCAATTGCAGAAAGACATTGATACAGTGAGTGACTGGTGTAATACTAACCACATGAGACTTAGCATTAACAAATGTTCTGTTATTTCATTTACTCTTAAAAGGAATCCTATTCTCTTTAGCTACACCATTGACCAAGAGCCATTGGAACGTAAGTCGACACTGCGGGACTTAGGCGTTGTGTTTGACAGTAAGCTCAGTTTTAACAGTCATTACGAGGCATTGTCCAAGAAATGCAACAAGCTGTCAGGTTTTATTTTCCGTGTATCAATGGAGTTTAGGTCCCCAAAGAGCTTACTATCTCTATACAGAGCACTAATCATGAGCCAACTTGAGTACGCCTCAGCGGTGTGGTCACCACAATATAACAAGTATATCGATATGCTCGAATCTATTCAAAGACGTATTTTAAGGGTTCTAACATTACGGTACGGCAAAAAAAGGGAATTTACAACGTACGCAGCTCGGTTACAATATTTTAAAATAAAGAGTCTTGAGAGCCGTCGCAAAGTTAATGATTTAGCTTATCTTTACAAAATTATAAACGGGACAATACATACAACTTTGCTGGCGGAAATTCATTTTAGGGTCCCGTCACGTCCTGCAAGGCGCAACCGTCCTCTTTCGATTCCGTTTTGCAACAATAATGTCTCATTCCACAACCCCATCGTCAGAATGTGCCGCGA
Organism: Crambus lathoniellus; assembly: GCA_949710035.1. Taxonomy (NCBI): domain Eukaryota; kingdom Metazoa; phylum Arthropoda; class Insecta; order Lepidoptera; family Crambidae; genus Crambus; species Crambus lathoniellus. Next base: position 12,468,942 of record OX453302.1, on the reverse strand, counting down.
CTACAACACTTTATTGGACAAATTAGACGGTGTACCTGATATCCACGCTTCATCGCTCTTCAGGTGGAAGTCGTTGCTGCATAGGCTTGTCTAGGCTGACAAGATGCCATGCAATTTTGTAACCATTTTAATTTTAATTTGATCTTAATTTGTAGAAATTTATTTTTCCATTTGTTTTTTATATTTTTATTCGTCCCTCTGGGTTTTTTTTTTAATTCAATGTTTAATTCTAATAATTTTAATTTATTTTTTGTGTATTTTAAGATTTGATTTTATGTTTTATTACCGTTACCATTTTAATTGATTTTTATAATGTAATATTTTATAACTTTAACAATTTAATTTAATTTTGATTTTTTTTATGTCTTGATCTAATATTTAAGCATGTTATTTACACATATCTGTGGAGTTGCAGTTTACCTTATTTACCAAAATCATGTAAAATCTAAACAACTATTACTGTAAATCTGTTTTGTGTAATAAAATTAAATAAATAAATAAACTCGATTTCTAGTACTATTTTGACAAAAAAACAACAACGCACTGCTAAAAATATAAAAAAATCCAAGATGGCGGCCAACTTTTTTGTTTGTGGGCCGATTCTGATGAAACTCGATTTCTAGTACTATTTTGACAAAAAAACAACAACACACTGCTAAAAATATAAAAAAATCCAAAATGGCGGCCAACTTTTTTGTTTGTGGGCCGATTCTGATAAAAACTCGATTTCTAGTACTATTTTGACAAAAAAACAACAACACACTGCTAAAAATATAAAAAAATCCAAAATGGCGGCCAACTTTTTTGTTTGTGGGCCGATTTTGATAAAACTCGATTTCTAGTACTATTTTGAAAAGAAAACAACAACGCAGTGCTAAAAATATAAAAAAATCCAAGATGGCGGCTAACTTTTTTGTTTGTGTGCTGATTTTTACCAAACTCGGGTTTTGGTACTATTTTGACAGGAAAATAGCAACGCAATGTCAAAAATGATAAAAATCCAAGATGGCGGCCAAATTATTTGTTTGTTGGCCGATTCTGATGAAACTCTATTTCTAGTACTATTTTGACAAGAAAACAACAACGCACTGCTAAAAATATTAAAAAATCCAAGATGGCGGCCAACTTTTTTGTTTGTGGGCTTATTTTGATGAAACTCGGGTTTTGGTACTATTTTAACAGGAAAATAGCAACGCAATGTTAAAAATATTAAAAAATCCAAGATGGCGGCCAACTTATTTGTTAGTAAGCCGATTTTGATGAAACTCGATTTCTAGTACTATTTTGACAAAAAAACAACAACGCAATTCTAAAAATATAAAAAATCCAAGACCACGGCTAATTTTTTTGTTTGTGGGTCAATTTTTATGAAACTTGATTTCTAGTACTATTTTGACAAGAAAACAGCAACGCCAGGTTAAAAAAATAAAAAATCAAGTTGGCTGCCAACTTTTTTGTTTGTGGGCCGATTTTAATGAAACTTGGTTTTTAGTATTATTTTGTCAAGAAAACAGTAACGCAATCTTAAAAATAAAAAAATATTCAAGATGGCGCGTTTTTTTTTGTGGGCCGATTTTGATGGAACTCTGTTTTAAGTATCATTTTGACAAGAAAAGAGTAACGCAATGTTTTTGTCTGTCTGTCAGTCAGTATCATCAAAATCGGCCCACAAAAAAGTTGGCCGCCATCTTGATTTTTAATATTTTTAACATTGCGTTACTGTTTTCTTTTCAAAATAGTAGTAAAACCGAGTTACATCAAAACCGGCCCACAAAAAAAAAGTTGGCTGCCAGCTTGGTTTTTTAAATATTTTTAACTTTGCGTTGCTGTTTTCTTACTGCTGTATGGAAAAAATGGATAAACTGTGTCTTAGCCTTCGATGCTATTATTCAAGAATATTAACATAAGAAAGGTTGACACTGCGAGTAGTACCTATTGGGAAAACTAAAATAGCGTTTGAGTATTAATAGAAAATAGCCTAAAAGACTTAATATAAACCTATTAATAGAAAAAATCGGCCAAGTGCGAGTTGGACTCGCTCATGAAGGGTTCCGTACCCACTTACTGTACCGATTGGTTATACCTAGCCAAAATTCCACTATAATTTTTCGTCAGCAAAATATAACTTTGTTTTTCATAGTGTTTTGCGGTTTTTGAATATGTAGTATATTATATCTCAAAAAGTAAGTAAGTAAGTAAGTAAGTAAGTAATTTATTTTTCCAGATAACAAAGATCCATTATTGTTAGTAGCGACTTAAAAATATGTTAGTTTAGTTAAATACAATAATTTTATAGAAGATGTCAGATTACTACAAATCAATTATTATCACAGCTACAAGAGTTAAAATTTTAAAATAAGTATTATTACAATAAAACTATTCAAATAAATTAAATTAAATTAAATTAAAATCATCAATAATAAAAATTAAATCAACAAAAATTAAATTATTAAAAACATAAATAAATAATTAGGTAGGTAATTGATACAATAAAATCATTTGCAAAATTTGTGAGAAATCAAATATACAAGAAAGCGACATTATTAAAAAATATTAAAACGGTTGGTGGCTACTGGGCAACATGCAGGCTAATCCAGTGCTGTAGAATAGGACAGTCCCACCTGTCAGCGATAGTACCCAGGATAGTGTGGCGACTGGCTCGTCCTTTTCCTTCGCCACAAATATCGGTGTTTCATTAGGATCCGTTTCTTTGAATAATGCTATCACATCCTGCAGGTTTCGAAGAGATTTTCCGGTCCGCTTTCTTATTTTCTTACGTGCAGAGATAGACTCGAAAAATAATGACTTGGCATTTTCGATCTCTTCCACTGTAAAAGCTGTTTCACATATACGTATTAAGGACACCTCGTCCATCACGTCAATTTTATTTTGTATGAAGCACAAAATTTCATTAATTACAATGTTACACGTCACACATTTTAAAGTACCGGACGTCGTCATGATGACGGTCGCGCTCGAATCGATCAGTACGCGTGCGCATCGGACGGGGCGCTCGCGCTGACTGAAAAGTGCTTACTATATCTCGTTCAAACCAATTTTCATTGAAAGTTTTTATTAAGATCTACAGCATTTATTTTTTCTAGATTTTTCACTCTTTTACTTTAAAAGTTACACATTTTACCATTTTAGAAGGTTCTCTCTTTCAAAAGGTAGACTTTGAGAAAAAATGGTTTGAGAAACTTGCAAGTCATTTTTACAGACATATCTATAGATACCCCACACGAATAATAATATGTTTGATTAAAAAAATATATTTCGGTTTTAGTTCCATGTATGGGGAGTCTCCCTTAATTTTTTTATATTTTTAATTTTTGTATAAAAATCGTAAAGCGGTTAACAGAATACATTTAACTACCAACTTTCAACTGTGTAGTTTTTATAGTTTTGGAATAAAGTGGCTGTGACATACGTACGGACGGACAAACGGACAGACAGACAGACAGACATGACGAATCTATAAGGGTTCCGTTTTTTGCCATTCGGCTACGGAACCGCCCAGATCCTTGGGGGAGGCCTATGCCCAGCAGTGGGCGTCGTCGTTCAATCTATACAGATACCTGTTAATGTTTACTACTATGAAAGTTTCTTTTTGTATTTTCAGTTTGGAAACAGTTATAAATGGTTAAAGAATTTATTCATTTAAAAGATCTTTCTTTTCTACATTCTCTAAATATTCCTGCGGTGGTGTCGTGTGAGTCGGGTCGTTACGTTCCCTAAAATATGGTTGAACGAAGCGATTTGGCTGGCTCATGCGTCATGCTCGTGAACGGGTACTGCCAGTGGGGTGGGTCTGCTCGTGTCAACTTGTGTTAAAGGTGTTCGGGATATGGTTTATAATAGTATTTTACTCGTAATATAGTTTTGTTAGCGAGCTGGTGTATCTCATAGTAACTTTGGTAAGTACTCGTGTCTTACAGTAACAGCAATTTTTTTCTAATTATTGTTGTAAGTACTTAATATTTATTCAAAAAATCCTTTTATTTGTTAATACTTATAGATTTGAATATACGGCGCAGCTTGCAGTTTCCTTTTTATTAATCCTATAATATAATGTAAATAAGATTAAGATTAGTGCGTCCATTAAACTATTTGATTCCTCGTTTAGTTGAAAATTGTTTACTGTTTTAGGTAGGTAATAAGCAAAATTGTACTTACTTTAAGCGGTATTCTGTATTGTGATGGAAAGTAACCTTACTATTATGTAAAGGTCACTTTTAAAATTTGACGACTCTGTATAAATTAAAACAGGGAGTAAAAAATAGCCCATGGCGAGTTTCTTGCCGGTTCTTCTCGTTACAAGGTCTCCTGCCGTAGGATTTGTGAACCGATGGCGTAGCTTCATTGACGTTCATAAGTGTTGAAACAAACCTAAATTAAATAAACGAAATTAAATTTAGCTTTTTTTTCTGAGTATTTCAGAAACTGTGGATACAGTACTTTGTGCCCATACAAACTTTTTTAAGAGAAAAGAAAAATCTAAGAAATGAGACTATTTTTTGAAGTGGCCGCGTAGGCTACCAATTTGCCCATTGCCCTTTATACAATAAAATATTATGGTCAAAATAATACAATATGGTTATACTAAAATAAACAAATACTTGTGATTTTATAGTGCGACCAAAAAATCTTGAGCATGAAATATTAATTCGTAGGTATAGTTGTTTAATATTTTCGCTATTATCCCTGATTTAATTTTAGACTTTTGAAAAATGGAAAATGAAGTATTTCGAAAAAATCGACCTGTCTCACAACCAGCTCCGACGGGACTCGAACCCACGACCTTTCGCTATCCGGGCGACTGCTCTAACCACTGAGCTACGGAGTCGTTACGAGAAGCGTCGAATTTATCAAATACTTCTTACACGCTGTATAGCCAGCGTTAAATTCATCAATGTGAGGATATTACTACCCCCACAGACTTTTTTAGACTTTTTTTGTTTGTTTCAGGTTTATCACAAAGTACAGTTTGCAGAATTGTAAAGTTTGATAATCAAAGTGGTGGAAAATTCATGACTCCAGCTAAACATTTTACTGCAAAAACGTCGAATATAGGAATTCTGCAAAGATTTCAGAACAGTGTGCTCAAAACACTAGTGAATGCCCCATGGTTCACAAAAATGGAAAAAATCCATGAGTATCTGAATATACCAACCGTCAAACAGCACATAGCCAATGCATGCATTAGTTCGTATAAAGATCGAATTGGTATTCATAAGAACAAACTGGCCCAGTGTCTTATTGAACCATTGCAAACAAGACGCCTGAAAAGACTGCATCCTTGGGACAGCATACAATAACTATACCAGTTAGCAAAACACAAAGGCAGCCTGACACTGGAAAGGCATGCCTACACGTCTGCATTAAAACCCAAACCATTTGCTTATGGTCTCAAGACCGATCGCATGTTTGCAAACAAGTACAAACGTATTATATCGAAGTCATCTAAATTTTTAGGAGTGTTTAGCTGGAGTCGAGAATTTTCCACCACTTTGATTACCAAACTTTACAATACTGCGAACTGTACTTTGTGATAGAAACAAACAATAACAGTCTAAAATTAAATCAGGGATAATAGTTTTCAATACCTACAATGTTTTCTACGAATTAACATTTCATGCTCAAGATATTTTGGTCGCACTATAAAACTAACACCCGTTTGCACTAAACTTAAAAATCGCCTAAGTCTTTTCCTAGCTAACTTAAAACATTCTTAACAAAAAATTGCTTTGCACTAACCTTAGGACATTCTTAAATGCACTTTTGGCTATTCTTAACTTACGGGCCCAATATCGAGCGCCTAAGGCTTAAGAAATACCTATATCAGTGATTATTGTCTGTGGCATTGTGAGCAAAGAGTAGTGTGACAAGCTTTTCTGTTCCGGTGATTATCTTTGGAACTAAAACAGTTTTCATACCACAGTCCAGTTTGACAGCTAATTTCGTATTGCAAGTGACTCCTGTGTCACGGCTGTCACCGGAACAGAAAAGCTTGTGGCTTTTGTATTCTTGTTTGCTAGATAGAGACACAACACATGTGACATACGTCATTCATCATTTATTTAAAAAAAACATTACAGATCGACAATCTTTTCTGTTCCCCTGACAGCGGCGCTTATGTTTAGCAGCAAAACATGAAAGTATTAGCAAAATGACATTAAAAACAATACTCGTTAGTTCTAGTTTTGGCCACCGGAACAGAAAAGGTTGCGCACTGTATTTATGTTTTTCCTGTCAGTTGAGCTCAGTTGACTTTTTCTTTTCTCGGTGAATTACTCCTACCAAATAAAATAGACAACGCCTGAGCTTTTGTCTCCTTTTAACTTACGAAGGAATCAATGAGAAGTTTCAACCAAAAAAATATCCAGTGACCTACTTTACCTCGCCAGGTTTAAAATCCATAAACAATTAATATTTGAATTCATTCATTCATTCTTTTAGCAAGGTGATGACTAATTTACGAAGTAGTCTGTCAGTGCAAACAAAAATTTTAGCTTGGCTGTTTTAGGCTGTTTCTAAGCTAAGATGTATCTTATCTATGACAAGCTCAACCCGAGTTTAGTGCAAACGGGCATAAGAGTATTTGTTTATTTTAGTATAACTGGTATAACCTCTTAAGTTATGATAAAAGTATTAAAAATGTACCTATGTGGGGTAATTCTTAAAGGACTAACATCCAGGATCAATATAATACTTTGTGAATACGCGTCGTGCAACTTACTTACTTACTTACCCGTGAAATCCGCGGTGCGTTGGTAAACATCGTCGAGACTACTGAGCAACTTTCCTGCTTGGAACTCCGCCAAACATCGTAAAAACACCTAGAAAACTATATCACGGGCACCGCTACGGATTACCTTATTTATAGTTATGAAATTTCCACTTCTCTTCTACGAAATACAATAAACAAATAATACTTATAAATAGTCATAACTTTAAACTTTTTAAAAGGCATTCTTATGGCCGTTTTCACCAAACGTTAAGACGTTCCTAAGGCAATGCTTATCGTTAAGCGATTCTTAAATGGAACTTTTACGTTTCACCACAACTTAAGAATGCCCTAAGTAGTTAAGGAGCTCCTAAAGTTAGGACACAGAAAACGGCCGCCTAATTGTTAAGGATCAACTTAATGTCAAATGAAACGTCAAACTTGACTTGAGTTATCTTCGTAAATCTTGAATAAAGTTTAAAATAATCATAAACTTGTATAATAAAAAATGAATGTGTAAGATTTGTTTGAATTTCTGAATTTCTTTGAAATTTTTGACGACGATGAAGGTGATATTTGTACGCATAAAGACAACGACGGATAACGCCAATACACACGAAGCGCTCTCATGCTGTGGAAATATACGAGAACTTGTATCTACATTACGGAAAATGTTGGTTTCCTAGAACTTTCAAGACTTTCAAAGGAACTTTATGGTACCTACCTAATCTATGCTAGAATTCATTTTTCAGAAGTGACATTCTATAGAGAATTTTAAACTTAACTAAGACGTTCCTATCTAGGAATCTTTTTAGTAGTTTTGGTTGGTGAAACGTAACAGTATCATAAGGTACTGTTTAAATTAAGATATTCTTAGCTAAGAAATACCTTACGAGTGTTTGGTGAAAACAGCCATAAATTTTCAAAATTACTTATTTTGCTAAGTATACCTACTGAGACGCACGGGGGTCCCACCCCACTGATAATGCGATGTTCTTCAAATTGTATCTGCGGTTGGGAATTCTCGCCTTAATGACGCGCGCGCCTCACTTCATTTGCGTTTTGATAATAATTATAATTAAACAACTATAACATATTGGTACGGGATTTTTACTGTTTTGAGTTTATATAAATTATTTCTACATGGATTACTAAAAAAATTCGAGGTGACTTTAATGCGCGAATTTTAAAATCAAATAAAACTGCATTAAAAATAAAGTACCAGAGTCACCTTGGTGATAATTGGTATACTTATTACTATTATTTATATACATGCTTTGATTAAATATCACTCGGTGTGCCATTATTGTTATAAAGTTAGAAATAATTTGACATAGTATATTCGAAATACACTCAATAAATCGCCCTAGACGAGAGATTATTTATTCCTTAATTAAAACATTCTAAAAGACTCTAAAATGAACAAAATCACCAGTTTTCCATTTTTTGTTCACACCCAAATAATTTTTTCTTACTTTATTGATTAATTAACCGACAAGTACGAAGTTAATATCAGAGATTATTCTGATTTCCGGTTTTTCAAGTTTTCATTTATGTTATTCCAAATTATCACCCAAAGTGCTAATATTGCAACCTACTCCATACAAACACATTTATTTTGACTGGACTAATTGAGCTGCACCGCTACTGGACACAGCAACTCGGTTTCTTGTGATGGTGTGCCATGTCGGCAACAGGGTGTCCTATCGCCGCTACCGGACACAGCTAATCGGTTTCCTGTGAGGAACACCACAAAAACACACGTATTGGTAGCAAAAAGTTTATACGTGTTATTTTTAAAGCTAGAGTGAATAGGCTGCTTCTGGGTAAGCTCGCCCCATCTTAGGCTTCTTCTCAACCCTAAGGTTCAGTATGAAGCCAAGAGCTAGCCCATACTATATTAAAAAAAAGTTTGCGCAGCGGCTTAGCAAATACGAAGGGATAGAACGAACATTAAAAAATCAGTATTTTCTGAATGTTTCGTACAGTAATAATAGGGGTTAATTAAAGAATGAAATTGCCGTTTTTTTCTTTTGTACATATAACTTTACAACTTTTATGATATTAGAATTATATAATTTCTTTAATATTGCGTTACATTAAGACCGTATCGAGCAACTTTTGATAATTTAATAACCACGATATTTGATTATTTTCTTAGAAAAAACTTATCCCGAAAGTTACGACTATTTTTGCTTCCAGAATTTCGTATAGTAGTTGTAACTTAGTGAAAAAAAAAATCTCTTAACGAATGTGTCATTTAATATTTAAAATGTCCATAAATACGTGTGTAAAATTTTGTAAAGTTACATAATATTAGTCGTTTAATAAATTACAAAAACGTTAGTATGCCAAAAAATATTGTACAAAAATCTCCATACAAAACGGCAATTCGATACTTTAATGCATAATTTTCAGGAGATGACGATGAGATGACGGAAAATTCGAAATTAAAAGTTATGCAATGTAAATTACTGTATGTTTCGATTTTGTTACCCACGAATAAAACACAATTGGTAGTTTTTTGTTATATTTATTAATAAGATTATTATTTTGCTGCCCCAATAATGTATTACTATTGATTGTATTGGGGGTAGTGGTAGTAGTGTCTTGCTGATTGTTTCGGTGGCACTGAAACATTAGAATTAAAAAAGTTATAGGTATTACAAATGAACTATGAACTCACTAATATACAGACAGCATAAATTCATAAAATTATCAGACATCCTTTGAGATAAGTTGTTACAGAAATTGTGCTACAGATACATAATTATATAGCTAATTTACTCGGACAAGGAACAAGTATAAATGTTCATCACAATAATATATTTATATATGGCACATCTGTCGCAGAACTGACGAGCGGTGGATTTTAAATGGTGACCACAAACGTGGCGTTGGACGCTCCAGCCTGGCTTGGCCTTCCCCAGCCAAGTGGACCGACCACCTAGAGAAGGTAGTGGTCAGTGGCTGGATGACAAAAGCGACCAACCGTGTAGTATACCACACATTGACGGAAGGCCTACGTCCAGCAGTGGATAGCATCATGCTGATGATATTATGTCCCTGCATGGTGGGGCGCCAACCCTCGCCTCGTGGCTCTGAATGTATGATCAGTACCATTGCGCCATCAGGCCTGTCGAATAGTCAATGACATTGATTTATTGTCATACCTGTCAGTCCTCTCATATTTTTCATTTCTTCTGGCGAGTAATCAGCAAACATATTAATATCGAAGGTAGCCGATGGCACCTGTTCATTCAGTCTGTTGATGTCCTCCAAGTTATTGACGAACGCCACGTATCTCATCAATACCTCTTCAGTATTTCTGTATTGTCTATTGTATTCCCTTATAAATTTATGAAATAGATACGGAGAATCTTTTATATAGTAGTAGACTTTTCCACCATTGACATAAGCAATGGCAACTACTAACAAAGCCGCAAGCACGAGAGTCTTCATCTTAGTTGAATGCCTTAGTTAAGGCTTTCTTGGTCACATATAAAGGATCCAAATTTGACATACCGGCTTATCAAATTAGCGATTTAATGTGCAATTATAAGACAATGTTCTTATTAAAAGGAGATGTAACAAACTAATTGACTCCTATGTTGACTTTTCAATTCGAGATGCAATATAATTTCATAATTAGATAATTATTCGATAATATTCGGTAATGCGTAACTAAACATGAATTATGGGACTTATTAAATGAGACTGATGGTTGATAGATTTAATCTATATATATAAAAATGAATCCCTATTTCCCTTGGTCACGACATCACGCGTGAACGGCTGGACCGATTTGGCTAATTTTGGTATTGAAATGTTCGTAGAAGTCCAAGGAAGGTTTTAGCGGTGAGAAAATAGGGGAAGGAGGGGTAAGTAGGGGTAGAGTAGAAGTAGGGTAGGGTAAAGGTAGGGTAAAGGTAGGGTAGCGTAGGGTAGGGTAGGGTAGGGGTAGGGGTAGGGGTAGGGGTAGGGGTAGGGATAGGGGTAGGGTAGGGTAGGGTAGGAGTAGGGTAGGGTAGGGGTAGGGTAGGGGTAGAGTAGGGGTAGGGTAGGGTACGGGTAGGGCTAGGGGTAGGGTACGGGTAGGGGTAGGGTACGGGTAGGGTAGGGTTGAGTAGGGGGTAGGGCCACGGGAACGAAGTCGCGCTGGGTCAGCTAGTACTACATAAAACCTAATTTTGTCGAAACGTAATACTATAATAATTATGAGTACAATAATTACTAATCATCATTACAAACTTGTAAACAAAATACAATCGAAATCCCTCAATGTTATAAATTTCATTAAAAATTATAAAAGTAGTCTAAGACGTGACTGGTGCATAATGAAGGGTATTAAAACACGAGTGTTTTCACGAGTCTTTTAATACCGAATCATGTGCAGTTTCATACACTATTTTATCTACACTCATTACATTTATCATATATTTCAAAAATTTAGCAAGAAATATTAATTATAAAATATGGATTGGCGCCTAGTCCTACTCATATCATAGGAGGCTATACGGTCAATAGGTATCTTTTAAATTGTAATTATAAAAAAGTTTATTTTTGTTGCCGTCTAAATAATGGTTTAGAAAAGTTGGAAGTCAGGGTTGGTAAATCCTACGGTTGCCATGGAGACTGCAAAAGTAAGAAAAATAAGTGTACTATAATAATTGACAGCTGTATCATAATGACTATGTATGATGCAGTTTTATTTTTTTAATTTCTTTAATGTTGACTATGGCATAATGACACACATTATACGTTCGGGTATGAGTTCATAACTCGAGTATTATCACATGAGTGTAGATGTAAAATGGTTTTTGAGTGAAAAACAAACCAACATACATATCAATCAGCCAACATTCTTTTTGGTTTTATATTCTTGCTGCAATACGTATACTTAGCAGCAATGATAGTTTTTGTTTTTAACATTGAAATAAGCATATGTTTAAAACAGGTTTATAATACACAATTTACTCTGTGATTTCAGTGGAACACAACATCTATATAAAAGGTTTCAAAAACGTGTACACACGAGGATAAAAACTGAAAGTTCTAATTAATTTGATTACTATTTAAGTATTTAAGTTAATTATACACTCGTAAGCAGAAAAAACGGGCATTTGCTTTTTTTCATACAAACATGTTTACTTGCTGTCTTTATTGCAGAGCATCTTCACGTTATTTCTCTACACTATCATTTTTATCAAAATGAAAAGTAATGAAAAGTAAAGTCTTTAATCGAAAGACGAGTACCTTCCTAGGTACTCGTTTTTCGATTAAAAGCCTGAAGTAAAAAAAACAAACACTACCCCATTTCCCCAGAGCGGAAAATTATTGAAGATTTGATCATCCTATCCTATCCCACTAATATTATAAATGTGAAAGTTTAGATCTTTGTTACTCAATCACGCCAAAACAGCTGAACGGATTGGGCTGAAATTTGGAAAACAGATACTTTGCCTAAAATTTTAAAAACAGATAGCTTATAGAGGAACAATAAATATCACATTCCCGCGAGATAACGTCGTGTAGTCCACGCGGGCAAAGCCGCGGGCGGAAATCTAGGGTTGCATAAACCCCTCTGTGGTCAAGTGGCAGGTACACACCACCACCGCACCGGTATTAGACCCACAGGTTCCGGGTTCGATTCCCAGTGGGGTTACATATTATACAAGGTCCTTCTTAAATAGTGCACATAATTTTAAGGGGTCACTACTCATGCATACTAACAACTTTTACTATGGTACCAACATTGAAATCGCGAAAAAAAAATCAGCTGTACATACATTTTGATCTATTCGATTTAAAATTTTCTATGGAACAGCTAATTTTTTTTGGCGGTTTCAATGTTGGTACCATAGTAAAAGTTGCTTGTATGCATGAGTACATTGACCCCTCCACAGGTCGTACATCGGAATGGAAAAGGAAAAAGAAACATTTAATTTATTTAACCAGAAAAAAACTTGTACAGGGCAATTTGTCATATAACGCTCTCTCTGATTGCCTATCGAACACCAAGAATATGACCCGCCTTCCCCATTAACCTGTACGCTCGGATTAGGTACACAGACGTCCTAAACATTATATCGTCATATTACTCGTATTAGGTACACACGTGTGCCTCAGCCAACAACTCGAAAAATAACGTTACAATGTAATTAATACAGTTTAAATTTCGAATTCCGTGTCAAGTTGCATCAAATCTCCGAGCGTACCTGGGTGCTTACCATCAACTCTTATTGCGGTTTTGTTTAGGACCTAAACTGATCTGCTTCGCTTATTCGTACCACGATAGCTTAATATCAATGACAGCGATTCAGTGATCGATCAATGACATTTCACAGCCGCTAAGCTGTCAGGAACTCTTATTTGACTTATAACCCGGTCGATTTAACATGTCACCTGCAGGTTATACCCGTCCCTCTCACTCTCCGGGCACGACAGAATCGAGTGAAAGAGACGGGTAGAAGAAAAAGGACACAAATCGTTCGGTCATTAACATTTAGCAATTCATTTGCGATCCAGTTTTTAGAAGGTCAGAGTACGAAAGAAAGCAATTCATTTTAGGAACCTATTCTGCATCGCGCTATTTTTGAATCGTTGTCTTAAAGTTGATGGTAGGCACCCTGTTCGCTCGGAGATTTTATGTAACTAGGCACCCGTCAGTCACGACTTTAATTACATTGTAACGTCATTTTTCGAGTGATTGGCTAAGGCACACGTGTGTGCCTGATCCGAGTAATATGACGATATAATGTTTAGGACGTCTGTGTTCCTAATCCGATCGTACAGGCTAAGGGCGTTTGTGCACTACCACTGAATTTTACCGATCCGGAAAAAATCGGATGCTTGTATTTTAATAATTAATCATTTATATTAGTAATTAATTAAATACAAGCATCCGTTTTTTTCCGGATCGGTAAAATTCAGTGGTAGTGCTCAAACGCCCTAATATCATTATTTCTCGCCGGCCGGTAGAACTCTACCGGCGGCGCCGCCGGCGCGACGCTCGACCGCTCAACACACCTTGTGTCTAGTATTGGCGACAGGCAGACTGATAAAGCAAATAATAATACCTATTCATTAGTAACTCGCCGGTTTGTTTGGGATAACTTAGTCAGCCTAGGAACCTCTACCTACTTGTGCAATGGACTACGGAACTTGCACTTAACACTCTCATTCGAATGCGAATGCGATGAAATCGCGAAAAAAAAATCAACTGTTCCATAGATTTTGATCTATTCGATTTAAGATTTTCTATGGAACAGCTGATTTTTCTTTCGCGATTTCAATGTCGGTACCATAGTAAAAGTTGTTTGTATGCATGAGTACATTGACCCCTTAAAATTTTTGATCGTGTTTCAGGCCCCACCCGGTATAGCATCCTGGTAGCCAGGGGCCAATTTCAGAAATAAAAGATGGAATCAAGATACGACTTTGGTTCTCTATTGAGCAATAAAACAATAATCGGATATAGAAGGACGCGATTCAGTTTCAATAGAGACTTGTTCACGCAGTACCGTCCGCCGCCAAAGTGATCTTCCAACCCGTCGCTACGTCGCTCCTAGGATCTGCACAACGCCGCCAAGGGCCAACGCCTTCGTCCTGTTGCAACTTCACTCAGTACCGTCTCACGACTCCAAAACGTCCGTATTCATGACCCGAGCCGACATATATATCCCATACGCTAATTTACTTATTTCACCATCTCTCTAAAATGTATCCTATATAGGTACTTCTATTTTACGTCCGTGCGCGGGCGCGGCATCGCCTTGAATTACCACCCAACGCTACGCTCCTTCTTGCGTGTGTCCCTGTGCTTCTCAAGTTTTGCACAATAAAATGTCTAAAGACAAGGAAAGCAGCACATGTACCTTATAATATTTATCTCATGACGACGTTACAAAATGTTTCACATTTTTGGAAGAGTGTGAAGGGTATGGGAAAAGATTTTCAAAGTTGTTTCAAATGATCATCGGAAAAAAAAACATACATTAAGGCGCTTCGTAGAAAGGGTGGTAAATTTACCGGAAATTTACCGGTGGCCAGATCGGTAAATTTCGCCGCGAACGAAAGCAAAAAGGGAATCCTATACTACCAACGCACACCACGCCGTCTTACTTGGTCCAAATACATTCAAGCCAAGAGAGATGAAGATATCTCAAATATCGTGGGATGTTTTAGCTGCTTAGTAGAAACTCCAAACTGTAGATAATAAGTCGAAACCTGGCGATTTATTGTCTTCAAGTTTCTTGATTAAAGCATAAACTTCCCGTGGCGTAGTAGGTCGAATTGGTAAGTCCAGTTGGAAATCCTGTTGCAAGACGCTATCTACAAATAAGCCGTCTGCTCCATCATCACTCAAATTGGGTTTGAAAACTGAAGCCAGGTGTTGAGCAAATAGATCTGCTTTTTTGTGGAGAACGTGCCCATTTGTTATCTGGCATACGAATTGGAGGTTTGGGTATAGTGGGTGGTTTGCATGCCT
Source organism: Crambus lathoniellus (assembly GCA_949710035.1). Taxonomy (NCBI): domain Eukaryota; kingdom Metazoa; phylum Arthropoda; class Insecta; order Lepidoptera; family Crambidae; genus Crambus; species Crambus lathoniellus. The sequence continues at coordinate 12,453,724 of OX453302.1, read as the reverse complement.
TCCATAACGAATAATTCGTAGCGTTGGTCGCTGTTAGGTTTTCAATGTGAGTTTGTGTGGTAGCATTTTCTGTTTCTTTGATGATATTATGTAGCAATTTATGTGTCAAATACAACACATTTGGCACAGAAATTATTGTAGAAATATACTGACAGTTCTATTTATACGACTATAAACTGATCATGTTTGTCTTTACTAATATTAAAAAGAGGAAAGATTTGATATTTTGTTTGTATGTTTGAAATGGATAATGTTATAAACTACTGGACTGATTTAAACAAAATTTTTTCACTGTTAAAAAGCTACCTACATTCTACCTGAGTGTTATATGCTATATTTTATTCCGATATTCCCAAGGGAACGAGTAGGTAAAACTACGGGGAGCCAACAGTATGTAAATAAAGTAAGTGCCCGTGTTTCTGCAAAGGGGTTTATTATTCAGAATGATCCGATTTCTTTAAATATTGTCTGGACGTAGAAGCAGCCGGCGGCGGTTGATGATCACGAAGTCTGTAGGTACTTACCTAAAATTAAACAATTTATAAATCATTTAAGAAAGCTGTTTTTTTCTGTATACCTGGATAAGCTGAAAAAAATACAGATACCTATTTTGTTTTGGCACTAATATAATTACACCTATCTCTAAAAAAAATATAAAAAGTGGATGTACATACTGACTTACCCTTTAAAATTCCTTTAAAATAAATTATTTTTGGTGTTGATTAAATTGTTCCGATGCTTCCACGAACCAAGCGAATTTGGTCCACAAGTCAGCGGAGTCTGAAATTTCTATATTATAATCTGCCGCCATTTTCTGAAACATATACGGGGAGTCCCTTAAGTCAATAAAATCAAAATGCGCATACACATAAGCAGTTTGGACTACTAAGAAAACGGCGAAGTAATCAAGCGTCTTCATTTCTTTAGCTTAAGCCGTCGCTTAATAGTATTGGTACGGTAGTAATGGTAACATCTGACAGACACATTACCATTACGAATTTCTGATAATATCATGATGATAATTTTGAATGTAACCATTTTCTTTGTCAAATTGTTAAACGATCTTTCCATGTATCGATTTGAGCAATAACTGGACAATTAGTTTTTTGATAGATGAAACCAATAAAGTATTTTGAACAAACTCTTGTTAACGATGTCACAGAATAATATTTCTAGACGATGTGTTCTTAATGTTAAAATCAAAAGCATATATAAATGACAGACAACCATAAGTACGCATTTGATACTAGGATCCGTAGTATACAATCATGAATATTGTGTACATTCATAACTAAATTCATTCATCTTTCATGATGAATATAATATATTGTTTTACGAGCAACTTATTATTTAGCGATAAAATATGTAGGTTTTATATGATTTCACAGCTTTGTCAAGAAAAACAGTTAATATGTATCTGGAGCTTTTACCTCACCTGTATAAGAGTCATGCGTAGTAAATAATATTAGATAATCTGTGGTCATGCACGCTGATTTTTGTTTACTTTCATTAATTGTTTTCTAATTAAATGTCGCACTATGCACTCAAGACTAATTACTATTGCGGATGTTAATGAAAAAGTACTGTAGTGTAATCTGAAGTCGAAGGTTTGTAAAAAACCGGTCAAGAGCGAGACGGACTCGCGCACCGAGGGTTCCGTACAATCATAAATATAAATAAATAAAACGTGAAAATGTTTTTATTTGCGAGGCCATATTCGTCGAAAAATTTCCGGTGTAGAATATTAAACTTTTAGGTCAGCGCCATCTCTTGACTGATAGTGGAACTAATGTAATTTAAACTTTGGAGATAAGGGGGGACGGTACGGTATTTTTCAGTAAAAACTATGCACACTAGAAAAAAAAATGTTTGAGAATGTGCAAGTAGCGCTTCTTCATATAATACCCCATTTGCCCTAGTAGCCCCATTTCGAATTTTTAGACGCCTTTTCAAAAAAAAAATATATAAATATATTTATTTCTCTCTTATTTGCAAAATAGTTGGGCAAACGTTTATAGCATATAGTTAATAGCAAGTTTATAGCATTCTTAGTTATCGAGATATCCAGTTGTGACAGACAGACAAAGTCGCACCATAAGGGTTCCTTTTTACCATTTTGATTCGGAAGGACTAGGTGTTATTGTTGATCGAAGTTCGGAATCCTAAAAAGTAAAAAGTTAACTTGAACACAAACACAACCAGAGCATAATTTTTCATTTTTTTAAGTTAACTTTAAGTAAGTAGGTACCTACTACATTTTAATTTTTAAGAATAAGGGAGAAAATAATATGTCTTCATTTATACGTAAGTAAGTAGGTATTTCTTTATTTTTAACAACTTTATTTTTGAAAAGTTTAATAATGAAGTATTAGAACTACTTCGTAGCTCAGTGGTTACATCATTTGTCTGAACAGTGAAAGTTCGTGGGTTCGAGTCTCATCGGAGCTAGCTGTGAGACGGGCCGATTTTTTTAGATTACTTAGGTACATACTTCATTTTCAGTATTTTTAATAATGAAAATCGTATTGTGAATGCAAAAAGTGAAAAAATAAAATTACAAAAATTAATTATTATAATTTTAAACAACCCTTGACACAAAAAAACCCAAAAAAAAATACAAAATTTCTGTTTCGGTCGAGGGACCATAAAGAGAGTGGTGTTAAAAGGTAGTAAGAGACAAAATTTATTTTTTTACTTTTTGACTTTTATTTGTGTCGGGGGTTATTTGTATTTCTTCCTTTTTAAATTACACTTAAACGTTTGTTCAGAAAATACCCATTATGTGTGTTAGATCCCTGCTTCAGCTAACTAAAAGAGCTGATGACGTTGACACGTCTGAACAGATCTTCACAAATTATAGCTAAGAACCATCTCGATCACGTTAGCTTTCGAACAAAACAAACCGCATCGAAATCAGTCCAGTCGTTCAGGAGCTACGATGCCACAGACAAATACACAGACAGGCAGACATACAGATACATCGATGCGTCAAACTTTTTAGTAAGGGTTTAAGCTGCGCAGCTAACGAAGATTTATTAGTGTTATGCCAAAGTGGTCTTTATCTGCCCCACCGAAGGTTGAGTTTCCGAATCTACTGCGTACTGATGCAGTGTATTCGGAAATTCAGCCGTCCGGACGCGCATATATAAGGACCACTTTGGCATAACACTAATAAACCACGCTAAGAAGAGCTCTCGCTAGTCGCCACTAATTTTACATTATTAAAAAAAGTAAACATGTTAGCAAAAACCTGTTTCGTTCAGACTTTAATAAAGTTTATGCTGATTTTAATTCATAAATATTATGCATGGATTTTTGCACAAATAATCTTAAAACTGAACATGAAAACCCTGTTTCAGACATATTCGGCTTATTTTGTATCTCAATTTTGGAATGACTTGTGATAATCTTAAAACTGAACATGAAAACCCTGTTTCAGACATATTCGGCTTATTTTGTATCTCAATTTTGGAATGACTTGTGATGATTATGTTACGATAGAACTGAACATTATATTCTTGATAGAAGAACTTATTTTTCTTAAACATGTGGTATACATTTTTTTTAACATTTTTTTTTTGTATAGTTTAATCAAAATTTAGATTTTGTTGCACTTTGTGTTTGTGTCACCCTCTTTACTTTTTTACTTATTAATTGATCAGGGTTGACTGGAAGAGATCCCTTTCAGGGATAAGTCCACCTTTGCCATATATACTTTAAGACTGTAAAATGTTATTATGTTATTTGTGCAATAAAGAATATAATATACTTAGCTACGTTCTTCTAACCAGTAAAAATAAATTAGGCATTTTGCGCAGCCTATCCTCTTAAAATAATAACTTTATTTTTATCTGTAATAACTACGAGTATTTATGAAAGATCGTTCCGTAATTAACCCATTTATTTTCTTCCGAATAAGTTATTTCTCTTAAAATAAACACACTGTTATTTCAGTAATTTATTGTATTGCTGTTATAGGTATAAGCGATCAATGTTGCATCACTGGTATCTCTGGCCGTAATAACGGTTTCTCACCGGCGCCGGCGCTCTCGTAGGCACTGAAATCATAAGCAAAAAATTTTTTTTTGTCCACATCAGGGATGGCACTTAGCCATCATCACTCCTGATTTTAAGTAAAGATAAGGCTGAATGTGGAAGCAAACTACTCCCGGAACCCTCAATCACTGAGGAACTGTCTATCATAACTATAGCTGCCGGAACACAATAATGCTGCAAACATCGTTGTTATGGTGTTAGACTTAGATAAGATGGTGGTAGCTAATCAGGCGGACTTTGAGCAAGTCTTACCACCAACCAAACCGAATACAATATGTACCCCCACTGGGAATCGAGCCCGGATCCTCTGGTTTGATATCGATGGCGTGTACCACTTGAAAATGAAAGCGAAGGTTGGATGTCTGTTACTCAATTACGGCGAAACGGCTGAACGGATTTGGATAAAAATTGTCACAGAGAGAAATTATAGTTCAGGATAGCTTGAAGGCTACTTTTTATCTCGTTCTCACGGGAAAACATTGTCTAGCTCTCGCGGGCAACGTTGCGAACGGAAAACTAGTAATACATAATAGGAATAGAAATAGCAGGGGTCTTTATATGTGTAAGTATATTAGGTTCTGGACTCCGTAGTTCGTGCGATCGTTGAGGTAAAACATCTTTCACAATGGCCGGTCATGGGATGAAAGACCTCAAACATAGTATCTGAAGCTCCCGTGCTTCGCTAAGCACCCGAATGAGTTTGCAGTCGTTAAAATCAATCAATTGCATTGTGTCCGCGTTATGGGTCAGCATATTCTTATTATCCATCCATAGGGAAAGTCTGTGCCCCAGCAGTAGAGAAAATTTATGCTCTACTCAATATTTAGTTAGTTGTCTGGAATTACTATTGGTATAAATTAAGTCGAAACGTACGTTAAACCACAGATAATATAATACTATACTAGGTTAAACGTAAGTTATTTAAATTTTTAACCGACTTCTAAATCAAAAAGGAGGAGGTTCTCTATTCGTCTGTATATGTATGTTTTTTTTTTTGTGTATGTCCACCGATTACTCGAAGACGGCTGAACCGATTGAAATGGTTCAAACGTTATTACATCAGGTTGGTTTCCAAGTTGGTCCCATTTTTTTGTAATTTTAAAATCGGTTCAGTAGTTTTCAGGAAATCTTGAAAATACTGTCGTTTTCGTTACCACTTTATGTGAATTTAATACGTATCTTTAGGCATAACTCCTTTGTTTATAAACCGATTTAGATGATTCTTGTTTTGTTAAAAAGAGGATACCTCAAGGTATTTTAACCGACTTCGAAAAAGGAGGTTTTCAGTTTGATCACATACCTATTTACCAGAAAAACGTAAATTGCCTGCACGATGCACTAAAAAGAGTGAAATAAAAATTATTTTTATAAAAAAATTAAACCGCCTTCAAAAAAACCACATCAAAAAAGTAAGAAATAATTCCTCACCAAATAAATAACGTAAGTACTTTAAAGTCGGGCGGGTTTTAACAAAAACAACAAAAAATTGTACATGTTTCACGCCCGACTTCAAAGTACTTACGTTATTTATTTGGTGAGGAATTATTTCTTACTTTTTTGATGTGGTTTTTTTGAAGGCGGTTTAATTTTTTTTACTTTATTGCATTCACAAATCAATTTTTATTATTTATAAATTAAAAATGAAATATTTAGAAAAAAATCGTCCCGTCTCACAACCGTCCCATCGGACGTGGTTGTGGTGTGAGACGGGTCGATTTTGTAATTTTTTTTCGAAACATACCATTTAATCCGTATAAGTTTTTCCTTTCCTCCTTGGTATAGTCAGCGAATTTATTGATGTCAAACGTAGCACTTGGACTTTTTACGTTCAATTCATTGATTTCATTCAAAGTTCCAACGAAAGACGCGAACCGCAACAATACTTCTTCCGTATCTTTGTAAATTCTGTTGTAATCTCTTATAAATTTATGGAATAAGTATGGGGCATCTTTGACGTCATAATAGACATCCCCAGCTTTGACGGAAGCAGTGGCGGCCACCATCAAAATAGCAATAAACGCCAATGTCTTCATCTCGTTGGTACTAAAGAATACCTTTCCCTAAAGTCACCGATTTTCATCGGCTTCTTACTATTTATAATGATTCAATGCACACCGTGACAAATTGTAACCATAATTTTGCATGTAGTCATCAAATGTGCGGTAAAAATCAATTTCCACCAACTTTAATACCACCATTAGAAATGATTAAGATGTTTTAACATAAATTACTACAAAACTACAAATTTCCTTAATTGTATTCATCATCATCATATCAGCCGAACGACGCCCACTGCAGGGCATAGGCCTCCTTTGTATTCATTGACATAAAATTAATCAAGTTTTGTAGTAAACAAGGCTGCGTCTACACTGAAATCGTAAAGCATCTACGGATACACATAGTCATGAACATTTAGCATTCTAGCTTTTGCCCGTGGCTCCGCTCGCGTTTAATAATAATAATGCTAAGACATTGCATAACCGCGAGATATGCAATCTTAGGGAGTATTTTCTCCAAGTCGATATGGGGTCTCATAGAGATGTAGTTGCTGTTGACAATGGACTGACTCCTCTATTTTTAGCAAAAGAAAACTGGCGCAAACCTGTAGTACTTAGTACGTCCGACCGCAGCGCTGTGTGGCAAAGCAAGGAGTTACATGGCAGATTCTACCGGGCTCTCCATGGGCCCGACGTAGATTTATTAGCCTCAGTATCCTGGCTCCGTTTCGGTGATCTTTTTGGTGAAACCGAAGGTTTTGTCTGTGCAATTATGGATGAGGTTGTGATGACGAATAACTACCGAAAGTATATCCTAAGGGATGGCACAGTGGATATTTGCCGAGCGTGCCATCGTCCTGGTGAATCCCTTAGGCATATAATTTCCGGTTGTTCTCGTCTCGCAAACGGCGAGTATTTGCATAGACATAACCAAGTGGCCAGGATAATACACCAACAACTTGCTCTGAAACATAGTCTTGTGGCATCCGAGGTGCCGTACTACAGGTATGCACCAGAACAGGTCCTTGAAAATAGCCATGCCACATTGTATTGGGATCGATCTATCATTACAGACAGGACTATTGTAGCTAATAAGCCTGATATTGTATTGATAGATCGACACGAACGCCGCGCAATAATTGTTGATGTCACTGTTCCCCATGACGACAACCTTGTGAAAGCTGAAAAAGATAAAGAAAACAAATATCTTGATTTAGCTCACGAGATTGTTGACATGTGGGATATTGATTCAGCAATTATTGTTCCGATAGTCATATCTGCCCATGGTCTGATAGCCAAGAGCCTCGATAAACACCTTAAGAGGCTTGCGTTAGGTGGATGGATCGGGAGTCAGATGCAGAAGGCAGTACTTCTGGACACGGCCCGTATAGTGAGAAGGTTCCTGTCTCTGGATCCTTAACCATCGGTAGCCGGGACCTTGATCTTGCTGCCGTTGGGGAACTGCATTTTTGTATTTTTAAATGTTATATTTTTTAGTGTTATACATTGTAAAAATTTAATGTTTAGAAATATAATTTTGTAAGTATTTAAAATGTAATAAAGGGAATAATAATAAATCATTTATTGCAGGCAACTTACAATATTTCACAATATCAGGCCCATATAATAAATACCTTATAGACTAACATATATACATTATAAATAATAAAGGGTAAAGTAGTCCATGCAAACTTTGGAACCCCATGCTATGGCGAGCGTGTAAAATACAAGCGCAAGTTCATTAGTTTTGCGAGAATAAGACAAGGGCGAGGTTGTATGTATATGTATCACTTGAAAAAGTTTCCGTGTGTAAACAGCCTAATGGACTTAACAGCTTGATAAAAAGTATATTTTTTATGTTTAAGCGTGAGTTACAGAGCAACACGTACGAAAAAAAACCTAATACCTACTTAATTCAATTATTCAAAGTGAGAAAAAATCTTTCCGTGTTCTGTGATAGTATATATGATAGTAATAATATAGTACCTATGATAGTAATAATACTAGGTGGCGCAAAAGTAATGGCACTATAAAAGTTATTTATATTTTTTTATATGACATCTCCTGTTATTTTGATTTTGAAACCTGTGTAATAAACAAATGTAAAATTCACTAAAAATAAACAGGAACCGATATACTCCCCAAGAACTTCGAATAATCGCGTCAATGTTTTTCGTAATAATTCATCAGTGATAAAAACAAGACTTATATTTCGTCGACGATTTAAGATCACATGATCTTACCTGTCCAGACTTCTTTCTTTAGGGTTATTTGAAATCTCTGGCGTATGTGAACAAGCCACATACTCTAGCAGCCCTAAAAGGAAACATTTATCAAGAAAAGGAACATATCGCAGGAAGTGTAAGGGCAAGTTATAGAAAATGACATAAATAGGGCTAAAATGTGCGTCAACTTTGAAGGTCACATCAAGGAGACATCATCTTCAAATCCTAATGAGACGTAATGGCATTCAATTCAATTCAATTCAATATATTTATTGCTGTAAACTGTGTACATTTGTTTAGGCAGGTTACATTGCAGATTTGTAGGTAACAACAGTATGCCCGTAACGGGCATGCAATATTTATCTTATAAACTAAAACTTAAAACTATACAGTACAAAATACATTAGTGTTTAGATGCATAGTACTCATCTAAAGTGTAAAATACATTATTGACAAGCCAGTTTTTAAGTGTGTATTTAATTTTTGGTAAATCTAAAGCCTTAATATCTCCAGGTAAATGATTTAATATTTTAATGCCAGTGCTGAAGGCACTCTTAAGGTATAAATGGTTATTTATTCTTGGTATGCATAAGTCATGTTTATATTTATTGCGGGTATTGGGACGGATAGTGATTTTATTAATAAAATAATTTGGATTTTGTTTTACGAAAATTACAGATTCTAGGATAAAGATGTTTGTCAATGTTAAATAACCTTTTTCCCTTAATATGTTTCTCAGTGTTTCGTCAGAATACATACGATAAATAATTCGTAAACACCTTTTTTGTAAGAGAAAAGTTGATTCAACGTTTACAGAATTTCCCCAGAATATAATGCCATACATCAGGAGCGGATAAACTTGACCAAAGTATGCAGCTCTGGTTACATCCACCGATGTTGTTTCGGCCAGTATGGAAAGCGCATAACAGTAACTGGAAATCTTTTGGTTTATTTTTAAAATATGATCTTTCCAATTTAAGTTAGCATCGAGGGTAACACCAAGAAAATTAATTTCGTCTACTTCATTTAATTTTGTACTATTTTCAGATATATCAAGTTTGTATGAAAAACATTGATTATTTCTAAATTGAATAAATTTTGTTTTTGATAACTTAACGTTTAAGTTTATAGATTTAAGCCAACTAATAGTAGTTTCTAATACTTTATTTATATGATTTTCAAAGGCCATTTTATTTCTATGTTTATCTGGAATAAAAATAGTAGCATCGTCTGCAAACATGACACATAGGTTCTCAGTAATATTTGGCAGTTCATTCACATATACTAGGAACAGAAGGGGTCCAAGGATGCTACCTTGTGGTAATCCCAGAGTGACATGTTCAGTACTAGATTGGATCTCTTCAAATGTCTTGCTATTTTTATTGTATGAGTCAATCACTGTAAATTGTTTTCTGTCTGTAAGATAACTTTTTATAAGTTTTAAAGCTAGACCTCGTACACCTAAGTTTTCTAATTTATCGAGAAGAATATCATGACTAATGCAGTCGAATGCCCTGGACATGTCAAGGAACAGACCAATGCATGGAGTTTTATCGTTTAGTGATTCCCATATTTCCTTAAGTACTTTATATATTGCATGCGTAGTACATTTCTGCTTTTGAAAACCAAATTGGTTTTTATCTAGTAAGTTATACTTGTTTAAAAAATTAAGAAGGCGACGATAAATATTTTTTTCAAATATTTTGGAAAAGCAGGTTAATAAAGCTATGGGTCTGTAATTATTTTTATTACTTTTACTTCCTTTTTTGTATAATGGTTTGATTTTTGCTGTCTTTAATTCTTGAGGAAAAGTTCCAGATTCAATCATTAGGTTAAGGATGAGTACAAGAGGTTTGCTTATAATTTCTAATGAACTTTTAATAACTTTAACCGGTATATCGTCGTAACCACAACTTCGCTTATTACTTAAACTCATGACAATTTATTTGAGCTCGTATTCATCTACAGGAGTTAGGAAGAGAGTTTTTGAGTGCGATTTGATCGAACTATTTCTGTTAAAAGTTTGTTTTGGTTTATTATTTTTAGTGTCAGACGCTGGCATAACAAAGTGTTGATTAAAAAATAAAATAAAATATTTTATAAACATCTGTGACATTTGCACCGTTATCCTCAGTTAGATTTTGTATCGTGCTCACAAAGGTGTTTTGTGGTGTAGTTTGCCTTTTTATTAAATTCCATGTTGCTTTATTTTTGTTACTACTTTTATTTATAAATCTTATATTATATTGTTGTTTTGCAGAACGAATTACTGATTTTTGTATTTTGCAATATTTTTTATAGTAGTGCGTATAAGAAGTTTTTTTTTTGTGGAATATATTGTTATGGAGTTTTCTTTTTACTTTGCATGACCGATTTATACCCTTAGTTTGCCAATTCGATTTTTTATTATAAGTAACTCTAGATCTCTCTATAGGTATACATAAATCAAAAATCAGTTTAAATAATTCGATGAATGTGCTATAAGCTAATTGAACATCGTGGCATTGAAGCTCAGCTGAGACAAATGTTTAAGAAGAAAGGTTAGATGTTTATCTACGTTTCTTCTATAGCGAAACCAATATTTTTCGACAAATCCTTGATTACATGGACATGGTACACTTATAGTTTGGGCAGAGTGATCCGACAATCCAAGATGTAAAACTTTTGATGAATAATTCTTAAAATTGGTTATAATGTTGTCTAAACAAGTCTTCGATCGCAAAGTTATTCTTGTTGGCTCATTTATTGTAAATATTAAATTATATTTTAGTAAAGTATTTTTTAATATAGAAGTTTGTTTACTGTTTTTAAGGATGTCGACATTAAAATCACCTGTTATTATAACTTTCTTTTTTACATGTTGGGATCGTATTACAATTTTCTGCAATAGTGACTCTAGTGATTTTATAAAAATATTAAAGTTTGAGTCCGGAGTTCTATATACACATATAACAATGCAGTTCAGCTCTGGCAAAGATACCACAACATTCCAAATTAAAGTACATGCTAAGTGACTCTATACAATGTAAAGAAATAAAATTAATATTATTTTTAATATCCAATATATATAATATATTATTTTTAATTGCCATTAATATCCAAACATATAAAAAACTAATTCTGTTTTCTAATTTAGAAAAAAGTTGTAGCTGAACCAAATAGGGCCAGTACTTTTGCGCCACCCAGTATATTACTTTCAGTCCTGAATTTCATAATGATCATTTAATTTTACAGCTTGAGTTAAAATTTAATTCAATTTCATAACAATAACAGCTATACAATGCGTAGTTAGTTTGTTTCTAAAATTAAACCTCCACCAACACTGCACAATCATTTCAAAGATCAAAAACAAATGAAGCGCGAGTAAAAATATATTTTCTCTGGTGCCTCATACATTCGCATATTCGTCCAAAATATTTTTAAAAATATCTAATTTTTTTTTAATAATTTTTCCATACAGTTTCCAATTTAGTGTAACGAATGTTTATAATTCCTAAAGCTTTGCAAATGCACAACTCAATAACATAAAAACTACTTCAACGCTTTTTAAGAACTTATTTGAAAGATTTTATTTTTAACAAGCGGTTCCTCGCGGTTTTACCCACGTGGTACCCGTATGGATAAAATATAGTCTATGTCACTCGGAAAGAATGTAGCTTTCTTATGTCAAATGCCGCGTACACACCGCGCCAACGAACGCCAACGAAGGATATTCAGCGTTGGCTGCCGCACGTTCGTTGGCTATCGAAGGTTATAGCACAAACAACAAACGTTGAGCAAACGATCGTTGGCACTCGATTCCGGCTCCAATGCCCAGTGTTGCCAGAAGGTTACTTTTTTGTACATTTCAGGGTTTAGGTGTAACAGTTGCCAGCGAGGTCTTGTCAGGTTTTGACAAGACCTCGCTGGCAACACTGTCCAGCTTGGCAACTGACCTCTATTATTAAATTATTATTTACACACTGGAGTCATGCTAGAGTCTGGACTGGACTGGCTGTCATAAAAGTGCCTATTTGAGTATCGCTATTTTGGCGCTGTAGGCATATAGGTACGAGTGTCTATGCAACTAAAACTAGTGATGTTCAGTCAGTTGTGGTAATGATTATGTCAAAATTAGTTCTCGGGACACTCGTAGTGGCGCTTCAAATTGCCACACAAAATTAGCTTTCATTTGTATGGAGACAGCCTGTCCAGTGTGTAATAATAATAATAGAGGTCAGTGAGCTTTTGGTGAGCTTGGCTTTATTTTAATTTTAATACTAGCCTTCCGCCCGCGGCTTCGCCCGCATGGATTACAGAGTACAAGCTTTCCCGGAATAAAAATTAGCCTATGTCCTTTCGCAAGGTCAACTCTATCTTTGTAGGTACCAAATTTCATCAAAATCAGTTTAGTAGTTTAGGCATGAAAGCGAAGCAGACTGACAGACAGAGGTACTTTCGCATTTATAATTAGTAGTAATGCTTAAATATATTACTTGGGTATAAACAATATTTAAGTATACTATTAAATATTGAATTAAAATAAATTATGCACTCATTATAAATACCAATTTGTATTTGACTCAGCCTGCTATAATATTATAAATTGAATGATATGTTTGATGACGCTTGAAAAATCAATATTGGGCGCACACACAAAATCGCAGCAATCAAAAGAATCATCAATAGATGGATTGATTGTTTATTTGCATAAAACTCGCTACTGTACTTAATGAAATGTTAATCGGTCTAGTCTACCATATCAACATCTCCTTTCAAATTGCTTTCAAAGAAGAACATACGAAACTATCAAGACCAAAGTGTTTCTAACATAAACACAAAACTTTTATTCGTGTTTTTATGTCTTATTTAAATTTTAGGGCTTACATTGAATTGAATAAAAAAAATATTATTTTATTACATTTTGTTTTATTTTGTACTTTCATACTATGGTAAATTTTTGTTTCCAATTATTCACTTTTGGAAAAAAACTAAAGTTTCATTACCTACACAATAACATTTGCACTTTTCACTTTTCTCATAATCTTAGCTGTATTTTAAGTAATTCACAGTTTTATACATTTTAGTTTGCCGCAGCTTGTAGAAATTGTGTCAGCATGTTTTGGAAGCAGTCTGCTAAGAACATGGTCTTATACCGGCTGATATTTCCTTCATCATCATCATCATTTCAGCCGTGATATATTTCAAATTATTTCCAACATGAGCTAATTTGGATTTCTTCCAGTAGCACTGTGTGTCAGTACTGGATAGTTTTTCACTGCGCCTGTGTATGTGTATTCACATCTGGAGAGCAACAGCATGTTTGGACGCTGATGACTTTTCCTTCTTTTTCATCCACTATCGCTGCATACGATTTCGAGCGGACTTTATGTTCTGTACACACCTTCAAATCCATTCATTCAAATCGCGCCGAAGTATATCCAACGGCAGCATCACCGTAAGATTATCTTGCCGACCTGAAAAGACCGGAAACGTTAATATTTTATGTTGAACATAACAAAAATAATAAGTTGTTAAAAATATGATGAGTTATAGTCCATTCGCTTAGATAGTGTCGCTCTGCCACAATGCCGTGCGGGTGTACCGACACTATCTAACCGAACGGACTATACACTTTTGAGGTTACCTATGTTATTTTCGCAATGATTTTAAACTTGTAGGTATTTGATTATAAATAATGTAGTGGTTGACAAACTTACACGGATGTTTTCTTCACATTCCTAAATTCAGCAGCACAGTAATCTGAATTAGAGGCAAATAAATTGCCGACCATTATTATGTCTACTCCTGCCTGGGGCCGGACATTGCGATTATCGGCTTTCGTTCGCGGTTCACAATAGAGAAGGCTGTGCCTGGTTCCATGGTAGGTATTATTCAATGGGCACTTTCGATGACTCTTGAAACGGTTTGTTTGGCTATTATCACAAACTTTTACAGTGTTTTGCAAACAAAAGCTAGAAAAACAAATAGAAATCTAGAAGAACAGAAAAATGATTCACAAATAATCACCTCACATTTGACGTCACGCTCACGCGCTGTGATTGGTGTTTCGCTAGAGATTACGCACAGATTAAACTCAACGCTCTCGCTTTTGGTAGAAAGTATGCTTCAACTGAGCGTTCGTTTGTTGGCCTTCGGCCGCCGTCCACACCGAGTTCGATCTAATGGCTCAATTCCTTTGATGTTACCGCCACGCTCCGGATCGCCGGCACACGCCAACGAACGATCGTTGGCCTTCGCCAAACCGTCCAAACAGGACCAACGAAGGGCATCGAAACCCATTCGTTGGCGTTCGTTGGCGCGGTGTGTACGCGGCAAAAGAGTTTTCAAAATCGGTCCAGTCTTGGAGCCTATTCGATGCAAACAAACAAACAATCAAATCTTTCCTCATTATAATATTAATATACCTACATAGTATTTATTATTATGTAAGCCCGTGCATTAAATTGGTTATTAAAACAAACAAAAAGCGATAAATTGCCTATTATTTTTTGCTGTCCTTACGATAAGTTTGCCGATAAATTCTAGTGAGATTTATTTCGTTAACTACATTATTGTCGATATCAGCTAGAAATTCAACGAAATGAAGACATTTTCGTTTTTAGTTTTATTAATGGCTGTATACTCTGTAGCTGACGCATCCAAGACTTATTATGATCTTAGAGATGCGCCATATTTATTTCATAAATTCATAAAAGATTACAATAGAAGGTACCCTAGACACCTAACCTTCGTCGAATCGACGAATACCCGTCGGAAATATAGCTATATCTTTTTATCGAGAGCGCCGATCGTCGTGCCGTCGCTATTTAAATCGGTGCTCGCCGAGCTCTTTCCGGTGGAGGCCGTGTCGCCCAGGTAAGTGCGTTGTTTTTAGAATAATTGCTTAAAAACTCATAAATTAAAGTATGTGCTCATTGCATAAATTAAAGAATGTGCTTCAAAAAATTAGTTTTTATTTTTTCTTATAAATAAGAAAACTATTATAATTATGTTTCGCCAAAGAAGAATAGGCTATTTTTGTTGATTTATTTTTAATTTTTTTTTTAAGTAAGTGATCTCATGTGGCCTAGTTTCATAAGTGCCTTACCAAAAATTGACCTTAAATAAATATATTGATCTGAAACACTACTTATTGTTTTATTTACTAAAATAATACCTTATTAAACTATGTATGTATTAAACGTAACAGAATAATGTATATATATATATAATTTTGAACCACCAAAAATAGTCGTCGATTCGACGAATGGTTAGGTATAAAGGGGTACGTTCGAACGTTAGGTGTCTAGGGTTAAGGATACTAACGAGGTAATTCTTCGGTATGCAAAATTCGTTCAATCTTTATCGGAAATAAACAAACTGAATGAAGCCAGCTCAATTGCAACTTTCGATATAAATCAATTTGCAGACCGGTTTATATCAGAGCTAGAATATATGCAAGGGGACAAACATAAAGGTACAATATTTATTGTTATATGTATATGTCGCAGGCGGATGGTTGAATCCGCCAGATGGTTAAGTATAGCAGCATGTAGGTACCCCTCGGAAGTCCTGTAGAACACAGGTTCTACATGACTTCCGAGGGGACAGACTTCCTACAGAACCTATCACAGGTTAGAAATTTAAGGCGATAGCGAAGCGCAGCGAAGCGATCGTCTTAAATTTCGTGGTTATTTTTTTTTTGTGTCTCCGTCAACTTATGGGAAGATAAAATAGCTTACGGAAAAAATTATCGGCCTAGGCGTTTAATGGAATGGTGGATTTAACCATTTGGCTGCGACATATACACCAACATAATCTAGCCCGTTGACAGCGGTCGGTGGTGTAGAAGCCACTTCCAATACAAAATTAGCTGTCAAAATGGACTATTCGGCTGTCAGCAGTATAAAATTTATTTTAGATCCAAAAATGACCACCGATTCAGTTTTAGTTGTGGCAATTTATAATTAACAATATATTTTTTTCAGGTTGCTGTAGCATAAAGCATATTTTTTTTACTTCGATTTCCTTAATAATAGAAATAAATCATATAATCGTAAAATATCTTGGTTAGAAGTGCAGCTGCTTTTACATTTTTCTAAAGTACTTGTTTACGTTTATATTACGACTTTTGTAATGTTTTTGTTTTAAAACATTTTAGGTCCTCTAAGACCGCCGCCGCCGCCACCGTCACCGTCGCAGAGGTATCGGCCGTATAATTAAAAGATCGTTAATTCGTAAAAAAGATTATAATTAATATAATATATTTCACAACTATTTGTTTTACTTGTTGATGACTCTGTATAAATATCACAGGCAGAAAAACCCCTTGACGAGTTGCTTGCCGGTTCTTCTTGTCTACAAGGTTTGCGAACCGATGTCTTACCTTCTTTGACATTCATAAAAGCTTGTTACAGCCTAAATAAATGATAATATTGAATCTTGAATCCTAGCTAATCAAAGTAGGTAGTTACATAAGTATATATTATCCTAGCTAACATAAATAACTATCAATTTTCACATAATGGGGGAGAGTTGGAGGTATCGAATCATCATTAGATCAAATAAAGTTACGAATTACGGATAAAATTTCAAATAGGTATAATCAACTATTATAATAGTCTAGTGACTACACTCTATTCTCTTCATATCGACTTGTGGAATATCACAGCATTGTCGAATATAGGGTCATTCAAGCATAGCAATCATTATAGTGGTATGGTCTCAGGATATTGGTATGTAGGCAAGTAGGAGGTAACAGGAGAGAGAGATGGAGACATTGTGATTATTCTTCTTTTTTATAAGATTTCTACAGAATATACCTTTTCTGTATAGGAAAAATGTGATAGTAAAAAACCTCGAGCCCTATAAGTAGCTTTCAGGCGGGCTTTCAGGCTTTCAGGCGGCTACTTATAGGGCTCGAGGTTTTTTACTATCACATTTTTCCTATACTTACAAAATTGCATTGTGAATGCATAAAAATAATATAAAATACCTTTTCTGTCTTTCTCTTCGCTTTAAACGGGATCAATCTCAAACTATTTGGTTATTAGGTTTTTACACTTGAAAAAAACAATATGAAGACTTCAATGAAAAATGTTTTAATAAACTACTTATAGATCGACATTCAATGATTATTCTATATTAGATTATTTCAACGACCAAAATAATAGGGGCGCTTTCTTAATTTTTGTAGTTTCGGCACTGAAAAAGAAATGGAAGTATTGTTAATAACTAACACACATTAGTACCTACTTAATCGTAAACTTACTGGTCAAGAGCAAAGCATTAAATTATTATGACCATACACTCTCGCGATTACACTTGGAATCAAAACTGAAGTTTTTCTGTGACCCGTAGATAAAAAAATACTCTAAATAAATTGGGGAAAAATTGTGATAGTAAAATAACTGTCGTTTATTCTGGTTAAAAGTATACGACACTTTAGTAACCATTTGATATAGTGTCTTTTCACTGATGTTTCAGTCAGAAGTGTACAGGTAACATCTATTACCTGCCTAAACACGTTACAATAATTATTATTTTGTCACGTTAATTTTCTTTATTTCATTATAATGAAATTATAAAAATAACAGAGAAATGTGCAAGTTGTTCACCGATTCAGCCCTAATAAGCTTGATAACTCGAAATCTATTTTTGAAATCCGTATAAAGTAATATTTGACAACAGTTAAAGTTCTATAAAATAATACTTTAAAAGCAAGACCCGTAGTACCTACACAGGATATTATATCTGTGTCTATCATACCTTTTTTTAATCCATTTAACCATTCCTTTTCGGCATCGAAGTAATCAGCATACTCATTTATTTCAAATTCTGCGTCTGGTTGAAGTGCATTCAATGTATTTATCTCATCCAACGTTTTAGTAAATGCCACATATCGAAATAGCAGTTCTTCAGTATTTTTATAATGTCTGCGGTAATCTTTAATGAATTTACTGAACAAGGTGGGTGCATCATTTAAATCATAGTATATATCACCAGCGTTTACAAACGTAGATATAATCGTGGAAAAAACAAATATTAACAAAGGTGTTCTCATCTCGCTAAGTAACACCTACCTACTAAGTCTGTTCGTCTCTTAGTATCTCAGTTCCATTAATTTATAATATTACACTTACCGTAACTAATTATTGTGAAATCAAGAACATTATTTGTAATTATAGTCATTAGATAACTGATTCGGAACGGTCAATTATTTCATTAGTAAATGTTGTACGGCTTTAGTTTACTAAGCTCACAGCCCGATCAACGAGGACATTTATTGTTGTATGGAGACGTCCGGAAAATTCTCCCGTCTCGCTGTAATTTGGCATATTGATTTAAGATGTATAGTACAAGAATCCAAAAATCGACATCGCTGGTGGTGCAGATGAACTCTTTTATCAAATTATTTTTTCTTTTTTTGCATTCACAATGCCATTTGATGTACCTACTTATTAGAAAATCCCGTCTCACAACTAGCTCCGATGGAACTCGAACCCACAACCTTTCACTGTTCATGTTCACTGTCCTGGCTTTTTACACTTATCAACTTCAAAAGATTTCGATTCCATTTATGCCATTTTTTGGAATTTAAAATTTTCTTCTTGTAATTTCTCATGTAAAAAGTGGTTAGTTCACTTGACCAAATAGCTATTGATATTTGGTCATACCTATTAGGTATGTGAACTATGATAATTATTAAGAAAAAAAAAGACTTAAACTTCTATATTACCCAACTAAATATTATCGAGTTCCATCCAGTTTATGTCTTTTGAAACGTTAACAACACCCCAGTCATTTAATAAACTGATACATAAACTTTGATAGAAAATGTATTTTACAAAGAAATGGTATTTATTTCGATGTTATGTTATGGTATATGGCGCAAATGAACGTAGGTAGAGAGCTTGAGAGTGACATAGACTAAGCTGTTTAAATCCATTGAGTTATAATGTACTAAATGTTTAAATCCCGGAAAATATCACATTCCCTCAGGATAATGTCGTGTTAGTACACGCGGGCGAAGCCGTGGGCGGAAAGCTAGTACTTATAATAAAACTGTAAATGATCCAATTCTGTACATTGAAAAGAATAAAACTATACCTCCAGGGGTCTTTTTACACGAAACAGATACCAAAAATGTAATTTTTGATTTTTTTGTCTGTCTCTCTGTACGTCTGTATGTCTGTTGTCCGCGTTTCATGCAAACACTAGTGAACGGATTTTGATGAAACTTTTTTTGTTATACAGCTATTGGTTCTCGCCAACATATAGGCTTCGCAATATCTGATGTGCAGTCCAGTCAAACTATGAGAGATATAAAAATACAGTCTTATGGAAAATTGTTAAACGTGATGAACACTTTCCATTGACGTACAAAGTTTGACGTTCTGGTACACCTGATGTGGCACCCTAGCAGCCAGATTAAACTATATGAGATGCAAACATAGCGACTTAAGAAAAGTTGTTTAACGTTATGAACATTTTCTATTGACGGAAAAATATCGAAGGTCTGGTACACCTGATGTGGAACCCTAGCAGCCCAGCTAAACTATAAGAGATACAAATATAGCATCTTAAGAGAAGTTGTTTAGAGTGATAAGTATTTTCTTTTGACATACAATCTATACTAATATTATAAATTAATGTGAAAGTGTGTATGTTTGTATGTCCGTCTTTCACGTCAAAACGAAGCAACGGATCGACGTGTATTTTAGTATCTGGGAAGTTTAGGATCTAGAGAGTGACATAGGCTAATTTTTATTCCGGAAAAATATCACTTTCCCTCGGCATAACGTCGTGTAGTACACGCTGGCGAAACCGCGGGCGGAAGCTATATGATATAAATTTTAATGTGTTAATATGTATCATAGTGCTGTTCTAATATATATCAATTAAACAAATAAATAAAAAGCTTATTAGCCTAAAAAATAAAAATGCTACCGAAATTCACTATTCCACGAGGACGAAGTCGCGGGCACAGCTAGTAAATAAATAAATATAAAGGTAGTAATAGGCCATTACAAGATTTTCTAACCATACTTTTGGGGCGTGAAAGATCGGGCGAGAAGGCAGTAATTCAATAAACTGCTGTATTTACAAAAAATATAGGTATCTATCTACGCCTGGAGATGTAAACAAAACTTTTTTGACATAAAATTTAAAGCGTGCCGAATGTTGCTTCTGCAATGTGAAGCAAATCAAAGACAACGTAAATACGCCTTTACTGTTATTACTATTTTTTTTTTATCCACAACGGGGTAGCGCTTAGCCTTCCTCACACATGTTAAGTGGTGATAAGGCTGAAGGTGGAAGCGCACTACTCCCGGAATTCTCAATCACTGAGGAACTGGCTATCTTATCTCTAACTTCCGGAACACAATAATGCTGAAAACATAATTGTTATGGCGTCAGACTTAGATAAGATGGTGGTAGCTAGCCAGGCGGACTAAGAACAAGTCCTACCACCAATCAAACCGAATACAATATGTACCCCCACTGGGAATCGAACCCGGGAGCTCTTGGTCTGAAATCGGTGGTGTGAACAGAGGCGGTTAGAAACTACTCAAAACTATTAATTCTAAGTAGGTAGGTACTGCATATTTAAAATTAATTTAATGTATAGTCAAAAACTCTTTATTTAAATAGATTTACAAAATGAAATACTTTTGAATCGTCCAACATTTTTTCCTACCACCCTTGGGCATCTTTTAGCTGACAAAAAACGGGCTTAATGTTGTATTAATAAGTATGTGAAAGTAAATTTATGTCATAACTTTTATGAAATTATGTAAAAGTTTGTATTTATTTAATGGCTATTAAAATAATTTTGTTCGATTAAATACCGATTCGTGCCGGGTAGAGCTACGAATAAATATTGAACACAAATTACGTAAAGATTGAGTTTTCTTAAATATCCCGAGGTGCGTGTGATTACTTATATAAGGATATTCCGCCTACACTTCACATATGCTTCGCATTTGAACACGAAACTCTAAATCAAATTCATAAAAAAGCGAAGAAGTTGGTGATTGAATCCTGGAAAATCGGTCTACAGTAAACGAGCGATATGAAATCTATAGTGCACATCGCTCTCTTGGTTATAATTGCGTCAGCCTACGTCAGCGCTGGACAGACCTAGTATGACATAAAAGACTCGCCATATCTATTTCTTAAATTCATTAAAGATTATCACAGACATTATGCTCCTGAAGAGATTATATTACGATACGCCACATTTGTCACGGCATTAGCTGAAATCAACCAGTTTAACAAGGAACATCCAGAAGCTATTTTTGATATCCATGAATTTACGGATTATTTCGGAAATGAAAAGAAAATGGTAAACGCATATAGAACTCCTCATCTTGTTAAAATAGAGAGAGCTTAAGCCTTGAGTCATTGTGTTTAATTTCGTAGGTATTCCTTACATTAACCTAACCATCCGTTTTGCCATCATCGCAAAGTTGGCTGGCGATATTGGGCACTGCTTTGGGGCATTCGTTAGAATAAAATGCATGTAGGTAATATAGGTTATATGGAACTAACAAACATCTACTCGGTCTAAATGGCCCCAACCTCTCAAGAAACCTCTTTTATTTTTTTCTTTCTTTCTTTGTTATTTTTTTCTTATATCAAATAATTTTATTTAATTTTTTTATTTCTGTTTTAAAAAATATTTATGTCAAGTGTAATTCAATACCATAGATCTTATATTACCATCAAGCTTTTCAATAAGCCGTTAAATGTCCTCGGCAATAACCAAATGTAATAACCAGACAAATAATACATTTTCGTCTACCTTTCACACTTTGCACATCATGTTAGCACCAGTCTAAAATGATGTACCTACTATTAACTTAAAAAAAACATAAATATATAAACGTGAGCTGATGTCATGTAGTAGGAGGGCAGGAGATTTGTAGGCACTTAAAGATTTTTTCACTGTGAAGCAATAAGTGCTAAATATCTTAAATTATAGAGTATTTATCTACATTTAAAGGTACATCTTGCAAATTTCAAAAAGTAAAATACTTTTATTGTATTTATCACAAAATTTGCGAAAGGTACAAAATGCCCCCTTTTTGGCCACCTATTGATGGCCAAACTTTTGTAAGTATAGCGAAAAATCTGAACCAAACCCAAGTTAAACCAATATATTAATAGGATAGAAACCAATCAATTGCAAAACAATAATTTGAATGTAAAAAAACAAAGATTTACAATTCCAACTTCTTAAAATTTTCAAACAAAAAATGTTTTAATAGAAAATGGCGTTTATTTTAAAAAAATAGTATGGCCTTAAAAAATTATTTTAATTGCCATTGGCGAAAATGACGAAAAGTTAAGTTTAGACAATTTTAAAACAAAAAGTGGTCAGAATCGGGGTAAACCCTGGGCTTCTGCCCTACTTATCTTCAAATCTCATAATTACATCATCTGTTGCCGAGCAACCTCTTCAACGTTTACCTACCTTGGATACTTAGATCAACAATAGCCACTTAAGGCGCTACTCGGAAAAATATGGACTTTTTGATTTAAAACTATAGGACGGTTACAGTTGTTACAAATCTGGTAATAAGATATACATTTCTTCATACCTTTATCTAGAATCGTATAGTTTCAAAAACACGATTTTATGATTTTGCCTCGACACTTTTTATTTTCGAAAAGACCTCTAAAAAATACGAAAAGTGAAGATTATTCTTAAATGGGGTTACTTACACTATTGGAAATTGGTTTAATTAGTGGACACCAATAATATTGAGGATCGTATAAAAGCATTTTTTTTAAATCGCTGTAGTTTTTTAATACGAAGTGATTTTGTGTTTATTTTGCCTAATCTGCAAAATCGGTCTTGCTCCCGCGCGTGTCGTTTTCTCATTGCTATCTCGCTTCAGCACATTTTTTCCATCGCCTTAACATCAACATCATCGGCGACCTCGCAGGAGTGGATTCACACCTAATACTTTTCCCGTTTAAAACTCGCGATTTGCGCCTCCACCATGTGGTGCCCTACGTTCGACCTTTTCCTATTGGGGAGGCACGGAAAATAAAGAATATAGAATTGTTGGTATCACTTTTACTAATGGCTTCAGAGCCAAGACGTCTATCCTATTACAGCGCCGACGGCGGAATCATTCTAGACTAAAAAAACTACTCGCGAATGACATAATGTGTTCGATATTTTTGAATACAATTATAAGAACCAATACGCCATACACAAAAGGAATGAGTAATTATACACATCATATTGATATTGATCTGGTTTAGGTAGATTTAGCAAATATAAATGAATTAGCGGCGCTAGTAGACCAATGTTAGCGCCATAATTGAGTATGATATGATCAAGGAATTTATAAGTACTATATAAATTCCTTGGATATGATACATGAAGCTCGACTTAATACTGAGTTACCTCACGCCCGAATTCTCGAACGCTAATCATCTTTGGGAGCGTCTCAAACATCATGGCATCTCTTTCATACGTTTGACATTTAAAGTGACAGGGCGATGTGTGAGACGCTCCCAAAGATAAGTAGCGTACGAGTATTCGGGCATCAGAGTATTAAGTCGAGCTTCATGATATGATATAACATCGTTATTCCCGTCTCCTTCACTCTCCGCTCATGACAGAGTCGAGTGAAAGGGGCGGGACAAAATGCAGTTCCGGATTTTTTCGTTTCGGAGTCGACTCTTTGGAACACCGTTTACGTTTTGATAAAAAAGAATATTTTCTTTTATTTGTTTTTTATTTAATCATCACATCACAGCACATGTTATAAATTGATATTAGTATTAGCAATACTAATAAACGCCGCTGATCAAAGTTAAATGTTTAATGAATTTCTCAAATCGTTTGTCAAAATTTATGGGAAGATCCAGACGTTCAGTTTGTAGGTTAATCAGTTTCTCGAGTATCTTTTTGTGATGTGGCGGTCTTTTCTTTTTTATGATGCTGCTATTGGGATCTGAAATATTCAATGATTATAAAATAAATAAGTATATAGAAATTCTATATTATGAATGTTTTTGTTAGCTCAGCTTTAGAAGAAAAAAGGTAGGGACATTTTCAGTCAAGTTTTCAACTTTAATAACAAGGAAAATAGGTAAACCTATAAGCATTTAGTAGACAAAACACTGTTGCTAATAAGTAGTTTCCATTTTTTATAAGTAAACAGGTTCTATCTAGGTACATTTAACCGTAATTCATTCGTGATAGATAGAGCTATCAATACCTACGCGATAATGTATAGACATCAAAATGTAGAAACTCTCTCTTTTTTTACATTTTATGAATTGAAATTGGAAATTTAATATACCGACCTACTAATGTTTTAAGACCAATCATTTATTAATAAAAACGTCAAATGTCATTGTTTCGCAGTTTTTAGACTGAATACCTTGTAACGAAAATAACCGACAAGAAACTTGTCATGGATTGTTTTATAAGTAGCAATTCACTGGATTTGTATTAACGGCACACCGCGTTTTTTACGCACCGTCAACGCGCGTATGTATGGATATAGACGCGATTAGCCCGCGAGTCAGAAGGCTTATTATAGTACTTACTCTGTAATGTAAAATTTTGAAACATAGTTAGACCCGACCCGCCTCTTTTACTCGATTCTGTTATGACTAAAGAGTAAGAAGGACGGGTGTAACAAAGTTTTGGATATTGCGTTTCGGAATAGACACAGACCCGCAATAGACGCGACAACTTTTGCTTGTTGAACTCGTCTGTATAGCTACAAACGTGCGTCGAACGGGCTGGCTCTTGCATAAACGATGTTTGCACACGTGCTTATACTTACATCGAGTATAATAATATCTTTGCAGACTCCTTTCACCTCTAGTTAACTGTTTTGGATTTATGATTGAGAGGAAAAGCTTTTTTGCCATGCTGTTCCTTGCTGAATCAGTTCTGTAATAACGGTTAGCGATTTCTCTAAATAATTCCAAATGATTCCTTCCCGGCACAATGATGCCGCTTCCTGAAGCCATCACAAATGCGAAAAGTACAGCCACTTGCAAGCAAACGTTCATTATTCTTCTTAAAAAAACCAATGACATTTGCCATACGAACGACAGTTTTAAATTTCAATTTTCAATGCTTACTAATTACTGTTGAGCAACTTATTACAAGCAAATGAAATTAGTTATGCATAGGTATTAACTAATTTGTGTTAATGATTAGTAATGCGATAAAGAGCCAATAAAAAAATCATTATTAATAGGATATCATAAAAATAAAAATACAGTTAACCAACCGGTAAACAGGTTATTGAAAAAAATATATTTCAAAAGTTAGTTATATCGTTTAAAAAGCTAATAAACCATAGTTTCATGCTTAGACACCTACAAAGAGAATAGTGGCAACTTTTAAACAGTGCGCGGTGATATTTCACTGGGAACCTGTTGAATTTGCTCGTCAGTGTAACAAACTAACGATAGTAGATATTCTTGTTTCGGCCGGGAAATAAATGGGTAGTTTTTCTGACGAACACACGGACTGAAGAGCTTTAGTAAATCCCGTCTCTGGAGGTATTTACGTCGATTAGGCACTTAGCAGCTGCTTCAGATACAACAAATTAGACTCTTAATCCCATTGTGGTGTTTTGTACATACTTAACGAAGTTGTATACTAATTTATTTGGTGACTAGCGGCCGCCCGCGGTTTCACCCGCGTGGTTCTCGTTCCCGTGGGAATATCGGGATAAAATGTAGCTTGCGTTACTCCTTATTACATCAGCTATCTGACAGTGAAAGTCCCGTCAAAATCGGTCCAGCCGTTTCAGAGATTAGCCGGAACAAACAGATAGACAGACAGACAGACAGACAAACAAAAATTGAAAAAAATGATATTTTGGTATATGTACCGTATATATAATCATATGCATGTAGTAAAAAGCGGTTATTTTAATATTACAAACTGACACTTCAATTTTATTTATTTGTATAGATGTATAGATGTCTATCAGGTCTTTCAGGATCTAGTTTTGTCGTCACAGGAACTTACCAAATATGATATATTATAGGTCGGTACTTAGCCCAATTGGAACTAAAATAAAATAAACCTAATTAAGAACTAAACATTTGGTAAAATACCTAGGCCTACTCTACTTCAACGAAAAACGAATTTTCGTTACCTCCGCCCCGCGCCGCTTTCACTCGGTTAAAATGAAGTTTCGTTTTTTCTTAACTCACCTAACTTTATAAAAGAACATAAGTTCTTGTGTCTGTGTGTGAATTGTAATTTTTTGCTAACCATGATACAATTAATGTTATTGACGAATTGTCTTCAACAAAAAAGTTATAAGCATTCAACCACACATTGTTGTGGCAAATGTATGCAAACACACTCTTAGTGTAGGAAAAATGTGATAGTAAAAAACCACGAGCTCTTCAAGTAGCTTGAAAGCTACTTATAGGGCTCGTGGTTTTTTACTATCACATTTTTCCTATTCTTACAGAATTGCATTGTAAATGCATAATAGTACATTACAACCGAAGACAGGTAAGTAAGAAATTACATTGTCGAGGATGGTTTAATCATTCGAGGCAAGGTAATTTGCTTACCGTACAAGGCTTGTATAGTTCTTTTCTCAAGAAATGCGAGGAAATAAAAAAAAACTGTTTAACGAAATAATATTTATGAAAATTTATAATACACATGTTCGGGCCATTATTAAATGTAAATTTTATTGTTTTCCCGGGCACAGTTATGTATAAATCGCCCATAATAATATTATTTTAATGATGTATCATTAAAATACGCCAACAACACAGATTCCGAAAACGTATGCGCCTTTTTTTCACTTTTCCAAATCAGATCGTAGGTTTTCATATATCTTTCTTTTGATTTTGCTGGCAGTAAGTTTTCTATTATTCATTTTGCTTCTGCTCTCATATTTGGTGGAGTAGGTACATACAATGTCTGTATATGTTTCATTGGCAGAACTCATTTTGATAATTTATTACACAATATAAATAAACTGTATTGATATCAAATCTGAAATCAACCGCTGAAAATCATTCCCGCCGTTTTTTTTATATTGGTTTGTGAGGCCAAGTGGAACGGTCATACAGCCTACTGATACTTACTACTTGCTACTAAAATGTGCAACTTCAATAACCGCTTCTGGGCGGTAGAATCCGGTAGATGGCGCTGTACATATTTCCCATACAAAATTACTCGTAAAGGATATCTTGTCTATGATAAATCTCATTTTGTTTTTTCGATTGATGTTCGTGCTAAGGGTACATAGCGCTTGTGGTACAATACGAAGTAATATACTCTGTGCGCACCGTATTAAAAAAAAAGTTAACCTAATTATGATATAATAATTACCTATATAATAATAATAATAATGTGGCTGTATGGTGCAAATGTCCCTTTGCTTTTTCTGTTTTTATACACAGGAATAACAAAAGAAAAAATAAAGAAAAAAAGTTGGTAATAATATCTTTGGGTAGTACCTTTTCCGAGGTAAACATTCTAAATTTGAAAATCACTACAGTAATGAATTTCAGTACTTACTTACTGCACTAAAATCAGTGCAGTAAGTAAGTACTGAAATTCATTACTGCAGTGATTTTCAAATTTAGAATGTTTACCTCGGAAAAGTTCCACGTACTGCATTCTTTTCTCAAATATAATATTAACATTTCAGAGCATAAGTGTGAAAAAATAATTTAAAATCTTAAACACACATTCAATTATTTTCACACTTATGCTCTGAAATGTTAATATTATATTTGAGAAAAGAATGCAGTACGTGGCACTTTTCCGAGGTAAACATTCTAAATTTGAAAATCACTGCAGTAATGAATTTCAGTACTTACTTACTGCACTAAAATCAGTGCAGTAAGTAAGTACTAAAATTCATTACCAACTTTTTTCTTTATTTTTTCTTTCGTTATTCCTGTGTATAAAAACAGAAAAAGAAAAGGGACATTTGCACCATACAGCCACATTATTATTATTATTATATAGGTAAATGATATATCATAATTAGGTTATTTTTTTTAAAAAACGGTGCGCACAGAATATATTACATCGCATTGTACCACAAGCGCTATGTACCTTTAGCACGAACATCTATCGAAAAAACAAAATGAGATTTATCATAGACAAAATATCTTCTACGAGTAATTTTGTATGGGAAATATGTACAGCGCCATCTACCGCCCAGTAGCGGGTACAGAAGTTGCGCATTTTAGCAGCAAGTAGTAAGTATCAATAGGCTGTATGACCGTTCCACAAGGCCTCACAAGCCAATATAAAAAAAAGGCGGGAATGATTTTCAGCGGTTGATTTGATATCAATACAGTTTATATTGTGTAATAAATTATCAAAATGAGTTCTGACAATGAAACAGATACAGACATTGTATGTACCTACTCGACCAAATTTGAGAGCAGAAGCAAAATTAATAACAGAAAACTTACTGCCAGCTAAATCAAAAGAAAGATAATTATATGAAAACCTACAATCTGATTTGGAAAAGTGAAAAAAGGCGCATACGTTTTCGGAATCTGTGTTGTTGGCGTACCTATTTTAATGATACATCATTAAAATAATATTATTATGGGCGATTTATACAAAGTGTGCCCGGGAAAAAATAACATTTACATTAAAAAATTGCCCGAACATGTGTCATATAATTTTAATAAATTTTATCAAGTTAAACAGTTTTTTTATTTCCTCGCATTTCTTGCGAAAAGCACTATACAAGCCTTGTACGGTAAGTAAATTACCTGTCCTCGGCTGTAATGTACTATTACATGAACATACCAATTTTTAAAAACTTTAAGACGAAAAACTGTCACTTGTAATTCAGACTGAAAATTCTTTATTCCCATATGTTTGCAGGTAATCTATCCACATGAATAGCCGTTCCGATAGTAAATTCCTGATAAATATATACGCCTACTATCATCTTTCACGTACCTACTTCAATACATATTAAATTTCACAATAGCGTTCAGGAACGGTATTGTGAAATAATACAAATTTTATCGATGATTACTGCAGAGATCTGGATAACAATACAAACGCTTGAGGACAATAGCCGATATAAATAGAACAATACAGCATGAGGATACAAATTAGAGCCTGTTCTGACTAATAACAGAGATAAGCACAATATTTATTACAAGATAGCTGCACCGCGTGGTTTTACCCGTGTAGTACCCGTTCCCGTGGGAATATCGGGATAAAATATAGTACCTATATGCCACTAAGTAAGAATGTTGCTTACAAGATTAAAGAATGTTTAAAATCGGTTAAGTAGTTTTTAAGTTTATCCCTAGCAAACAAACAAAATATCAAATCTTTCCTCTTTATAATATTAGCTTGGAAGTATGGAAATATAAGCCTACCTTGGGCATTTATAGAGTAATAGCTTTCCGCCCGCGGCTTCGCCTTTGTGGACTACACGACGTTATCCCGCGGGAACGTGCCATTTTTCCGGGATAAAAAGTAGCCTATGTTTCTGTCCAGGCTACAAAGTATCTGTGTCCCAAATTTCGGCCAAATACGTTCAGCCGTTTTGACATGATTGAGTAACAAACATCCAAACATATGTATGGAGGATGTAGGATGTAGGATGTAGGATAGGATAGGATATTGCTGTCTGAAAACTTTGTTTGATGGCAATAATAAAAATTTTATGTCTGTTATTTGTGGAAGCTTCATTTTTGTCCGGCAGCCGGTGATGCCGTGGGCAAAGAATACTATTATATTACCCGCGGGTTTGAGTAGATAAGAAACTCGAATTTAAACTCTAGCCGCAAGACTTTAAATTCGACTGCGTAAACACAATTATTTTGAGGTAAAGGGTCAAAGTAAAATGATGTATTACATATTTCTAGAGTGTACTTTATTTTATAAATTCTTAAAAGTAGTACCTACCTAACTAATTCACCCGTATTTAGCCTTGACGGCAGATCACACACTTATATAATATCGACACTTTTGCTTAGGGTTAGGTAATAAGTAATAACTTAAAACTTATTATATTTACTGAGCTTTTTTCAGCAACTTGCGTTTTTTTATTCTATATACATATAAAGGTAATTCGATTTGCCAAATAATTCGAGTGCATTCCGCGCATTCTTTCATAGAAATCTGAGCTTCAGAGATTAAGCCTTAAAAACATATAAAAAATGTGCTATTTAAATAGAACAAACAACAAACGTTAAATTGTAAAGTTTGAGCATATAAATAATAAATACAAAAAATCATCACAGGTGGAACTTAATATTATAAGTTGTAAGCTAAAAAATATTTGAAAATTTTGTTAACACTCTTATAAATAAATAGTGATATCATCGTTAGCGATTTCATTCTATTAAAGAAGCTCGCACTGTACAAACAAATCAATTTCAAAATATTCTTTATCGTAATGAACTTAAACTTGTCATTATTGTCCTAATTAATGCTAAATTTGTAAATATTGCCTATGCAAAACTTCGTGAACTAACAAGAATCGTGAGTTTGCGAAGAAACTTGGCAGCTTTATTTGAAGTAACGACATTTCCAAACAAACATACCTTATATCTTAACATATTAAACTTTCATAGTATGATCGTTATATTTATTTCTTAGCTTTACAGTGAACACACACATTTTAACAAAACCATACATTAGAGGATTACTTTTGACACAATTCCTGTTTGAATGTTAAAGAAAAAAATGAATCTGTTGAAATTTTCATTTTAACTTAAATTTTAAAGTCTTATGTAAGTAGCTTCAGAAAGAGCCATACATATTTTTTTTTATTAAAATTGACTATAGCTGCAAATGTAATATAATATCATAAATATACAGACAAACAAACTAGATCAATAATACATTTTCTAATTTCCTTCACTGTCGTTTCGTAGCACTAACAACTGCCGTAGAATTCGAGAGAGTCGTAGCAACTAGCACTGGTGTAGAAAATACTGTAGCTATAATACTTTCATTGTAACACACTTTCCCCAAAATTTTCGAAAGCTCAAGTTAAAGAGCGTCTCAAACATCGACCTGTCGTTTTAAATGTCAAAGGTTTGAAAAGGACGGCATGATGTTTAAGACGCTCCCAAAGTGAAGTAAAGTTAGAGTATACTATTCCATTTCGATCCATATAAGAGTTATTTTAATTCTAACAATCCAGCTACAGCTGCGTGTCACCGGTGGTGGCAGGTTCATCTACTACAGCCAAACCTGTAATATAATATGTTTTGTTAATGTTTATTTTATCCCATGTATTATAAATTAGAAAATACTTGTAATATGTAACAGAGTTCGAGTTTTGAACACACGATTTCATGTATTAATTTACTTAAGATTACGATTTCGGCCATTATGAAGTAGTGATTCTGCGTTCAAAACTATAAAATTATTTTATGAATCAAACAAGTGGGGCTCATTTTGCGTGGGATTATAGTGCGCACTAATTGAAATACCTGAGCGCCGCACGTTTGGCTTTGCAGCTCAGTTTGAAACTGTGCCAGTCGCTGGGCTAATGAAATGGAAATACTGCGTTTAGTATGCCGAGCGTGGTGCTGGTAGGTAACTTAGAAAGTAAAACTGTTATGTCTGTTGAACTTGTTATAGTTTATTCGGTTTTAAAACAAAAGGGTAAACTTTACTAACTTACAATTTTAGCTGTTTTTTTTCATTAATGAATTTTAATGGCTAACGCTTTCTAACACAACTACAAAAGCATATTAACCTGAAGACGATTATAAGGTGAAGTAGAGTTTACCACGCCAAAGTGCGCACTGATTGAAATACCTGAGTGCCGCACGTTTGGTTTTGCAGCGCAGTTATAAATTTGAAACTGTGCCAATCGCTGGGCTAATGAAGTGGAAATACTGTGCTAAGTATGCAGAGCATAGTGCTGGTAATTAAGATAGTAAAACTGATATGTTTGTGGAACTTGATGTACTTAGTTTATTCGTTTTTTATAAAAACGGGTTTACCTTTATTAACTTACAATTAAGCTGGTTTTTTTTTTCATTTCACTACGTATATATGAATTTTAATGGCTAACGCTTTCTAACATAACTACAAAAGCATATTGACCAAGCATTCAGAAGCATAGTGACTACAAAGCTTAAATAAAACCAACGATTATAAGGTGAAGTAGAGTTTACCACGCCAAAGTGCGCACTAATTGAAATACCTGAGCGCCGCACGTTTGGCTTTGCAGCGCAGTTTGAAACTGTGCCAGTCGCTGGGCTAATGAAGTGGAAATACTGTGCTAAGTACGAAACGCGTGGCGCTACTCTCTTTGATGACAAAGGTGATATGCAACTAGCTCGCTAATTATCGTCAACCATTTGTGCAACAAAATGAGCACCGTATTTCTTCCATAAACAACCCGCACTTTGTCAAGTTAATAGCTTTAGTAGACATTTTTGTAATGAATGGTATATACTCGTTCTCTTTTAACGTATGTGGGTCACACAGTTCTAATACGTTAGTGAATTGCTCCATATTATTAAGAAAAGCTAAGTAGTTATATCTTCGCCAGCAATAGCTAATAACGTTTAAAGCACAATTACGTCTCTTATTTTTTTTTATGTATCTGTTTTTAATATTAGACTAGGCCATCAAAGAAACTTACTATTGATACTGAAAACAGTTTTTTATTGCAGACATTAATTTTATTGCATATACCTTGCAGGAACCTTCTGAGCTGATCAGAATCACAGTACAAGGGGTCTTGAATGACGCTGTCCAGTTGCGCTTTGACCACGGGCCTCGCGTCGCACCATATGACGCGACCACTAGAAGACCACTCCGATACCAACATTTTTATACTCTGTAAAAAGAAAAAAATAGACTTTAAACTTTCATGGTCATTAACACTTTAACTATTATAAAAAAACGGGTTTTAACATGTTTAAAGTTGTCCATCATGGTGTGTGCAACTGCGCTGAAACATCGGGGACTCGACAACAATTTTAAACATGGTTAAAAACCCGTTTTTATAGTAGTTATACTTAGTAAAAAAATAAGTCTTTAATTATAAAAATAAACATTCATCACTTTCACGATAGACAAGTCTTTAGAATTTAAAAAAGAAGCCTCCTTCAACTATTTATATTTTAAAGTAAAAACTTCATACAAGTTCTTTAAAAGCAATAAGCTAAAAGCATCCTCTAAAACGGGACATGAGAATCGGAGCTTTACAAATGTAGCTTTACAAGGAAGTTTTAAAGTGAAAGAGGGTTTCCTATATACCATGTGACAATATCCCTAAAAGTACTGATCGAGATAATCAAGATTAATGATTAACCCCCCTCAATGTTATGAAGCGAACTTAATCCACTCGTTCCAAAAACAACTCAAAGGGGCGATAACATCTTTTTGAAGGACCTAATCTCTGTAAAGAGCTGACACCGAAAAGAAGATCCCGATCCCATCATACGAACATGCGGGCACAATGATCACAGATGTTTTAGAGAGCCCCAAAAAAGAATCCTTTTTCAAGTCAATTAATTATGCTTTAAAGGATTCGGGCCGATCCCGACTTCGGGAGGCAAATGGAACGAAAACACATTCGGCCCGACCGTAAAATAACAGGGCGATGTTTGCTCTGGTCGGCGGTTTTACGCCAAAAATGTTAATAATTATGACGTTCGCATTGTGGTGTAAGGCCGGCTGGACGCGGCGACAGGAAGGTTAATCCTATTGTAAAAGGCACTTGTTTATCGTATTAAACGGTAAGGTTTTACTGACGAAATATACCGTCATCACACTTATTTTTCTTTGTTTTCATTTCTTTTTATCCTGTGATTAAACACTTTTATAATTGCAACTGACATAATCTTACTAATTAAATCTTTAGGAGATATAATTATAAAGAAAGATAATTAAATATCTATTTACAGATTTACAGATTGAACTAAAACTAACAACGTGAAATGTTAGTGGTTGATTTCCCGAAAATTACTTGAAGTAGGTACTCATCAATACAAACAACTTTTACAATGGGAACAACTCTGAAGTACTTCAAATCAACTCTATTGAATATAATATGAAATCTAAGCATAATTTACTCTTTGTATAACTCCGTCTTCAAAGCAATAAAACATAATACCTATTTAAGCTACTAACTGATTATCGATAAAATTTTGACTTTATAAAAGTCTAATCCTTTTTTATAAGAACCGGTTGGTTTCCAACTTTTTATTCGGCGATGAATATGCAAAAGCTAACGTTGGTGCCTGGTGGACCTCAAAAAGGTCAGATTTTATCGAAGTGGTTGTTACGATTGGTAGCTCCAAGAACATTTTAAAGCCTCACTTAATATGTAGAAAAATATTTTTTCTATATCGGAGACAGTATAAGGTAACCAGCCCCCTGATTCACGAACCGTCGGGAACGCTCCCGACAGCGGAATGTATGCCCTGCCTCTGTCACTCACTACAGAATAGACAGAGACAAAGCACTGAATTCGAACCCGATTCCGTTTCCGACGGTTCGTGAATCAGGGGACAGATCCCAAGATAGCGGCAGATAGCAGTTGTTGGTCCTTCAAGCTGGATCAGTTATGCTTTTACTTTGTAATAACTAAACTGCAAATATTATATCTAAAAATTAGTTGATTAATCATAACAGGAGCCAGGACACACGGATTCGCTTCCTATCTTGGACAAACAATCATGTTCTGTTCTGAACATTCGCGTTTGTTTCGTATCTCGGTGTTATTAAAGTCTAGCTAGTATCCTACTTATATTTGAACTGATAAATTTAATTACTTACTTTTAAATAAATATTTCTGGTTTATAAAAAAAAATAACATGTGCCGTTCATGCAAAACAACCCTTATCGCGTTTCTACATAGATATTTCAACTAAAGCTGTGGTCGGCTGTCAACATTGCATGTGATTTGACGCTGCGGCTTGCGGCGGCGGGCGGGCGAATATTAAATGGAGCTAATACATTCCCCGTATTTCTAATATTGACAACATAATAACGCAAATTAATTTCAACTCCCAAAATCAAATATTGGCTATCATAGATTAGACTGACATTGTCAGTGTAAGAACGTGAAATTAGTAGGATGAA
This sequence comes from Crambus lathoniellus, assembly GCA_949710035.1. Classification (NCBI taxonomy): domain Eukaryota; kingdom Metazoa; phylum Arthropoda; class Insecta; order Lepidoptera; family Crambidae; genus Crambus; species Crambus lathoniellus. The sequence continues at coordinate 12,418,388 of OX453302.1, read as the reverse complement.
TTTAACAATGTGACTAGGTATTACGTTGTTAATTTCTGTATCAGCGATGTTAATGAGAGATTCACGTTATGATTTTATTTGGATTTTTTGAAGTTGTTGCAGATAACAATGTGATTATTACGTTGTTAATTTCTGTATCAGCGATGTTAATGAGAGATTCACGTTATGATTTTATTTGGATTTTTTGAAGTTGTTGCAGATAACAATGTGACTATTACGTTGTTAATTTCTGTATCAGCGGTGTTAATGAGAGATTCACGTTATGATTTTATTTGGATTTTTTGAAGTTGTTGCAGATAACAATGTGATTATTACGTTGTTAATTTCTGTATCAGCGATGTTAAAGAGAGATTCACGTTATGATTTTATTTGGATTTTTTGAAGTTGTTGCAGATAACAATGTGATTATTACGTTGTTAATTTCTGTATCAGCGATGTTAATGAGAGATTCACGTTATGATTATATTTGGATTTTTTGAAGTTGTTGCAGATAACAATGTGATTATTACGTTGTTAATTTCTGTATCAGCGATGTTAATGAGAGATTCACGTTATGATTTTATTTGGATTTTTTGAAGTTGTTGCAGATAACAATGTGACTATTACGTTGTTAATTTCTGTATCAGCGGTGTTAATGAGAGATTCACGTTATGATTTTATTTGGATTTTTTGAAGTTGTTGCAGATAACAATGTGACTATTACGTTGTTAATTTCTGTATCAGCGATGTTAATGAGAGATTCACGTTATGATTTTATTTGGATTTTTTGAAGTTGTTGCAGATATTTAGAATTTGACCTTGTTAACATGACAGACAGTTTTCCAAGCTTCACTAAGGTAAGAAAATAGTTCACGTTGTTTATTCCCTTGTGGCTTCCCACGATACTGTTTACTATTACAATGGTTTTCTTTTTTTTATTATTGTAGGGTCCGGAGTACTCACTCACTTTTATTATTATTTTAGTTTTATATTAAATTTCTGTTTTTATTGTGAAGTTTTTAATTTTGTTACCAACTAGCTTACTTAACACAACAAATGTATAAGTTAGTATACATTTTTAATGTAATATTAGATTAAGTTTTTTTTATTCTTTATGAAGTGAAATAATTATAGCACCGTTAGTAGTTAACTAATTAATAATTAGTTGACCAGCTAGTTACTGGCTTCCATTTTTTTTATGTATTTTATAAGCTTTCCGTGGCGACAACACTTAGTTTAAGAATATTTTATTGCTTAAGTTATTCACATGTTTAGTGTATGACCTTGTTGGTTGCTCTAATAAATATAAATAAAAATAAAAAAATGTTACTAGAACAATACGTAACTAAAATAAGAATGTTTTAGTAACTTCAAGCAACTTTAAATTTCTCTCTTATTTTTTCATTTTATAAATTTTAATGCACCCAATGACAAGAAATAGTGTGCTCTAAAAATTTCGATATAATGGCTTGGACATCACAGACAAACAAAATCCCTGATCAAAATATGTTTCGAACAAATGAAACATTTATATTGGTTGACAATAATTCAACTAATGCATTTTTTAGGTTCCCTACTCAATGAAATTAACTATTTATTTAAAAAAAAACTATCTACGACACCCACATACCTGTCCACAACAAATATTATTATATTATTTACATATCAACTAAAGGCTAGTACTTAGTTAGGTCGTATGGTATGAATTTCATTAGGAAATATCTTACAAATGCCATAATAGAGCGTGCCACCTCATATCTCGTCTCCGTCTATGAATACCATCTGAAAGCCTGTATGTATGGGCTATGTACAGCTATAGGTTATGGGCGACGGAAATTCGAATAATAATCAAAGGCATCCATGCTCGACGTAGGAATTAATCTTTACTAACGCTTGTCAAAGGACGACACGTTTTGAATGGTTTCAAAATCAATCGGTTGCAGATTTGTTAATCAAAATATCGGGATTCAATTCTATAGAAGTTTCTGTGTACAATCGTCACTATATTAATCGTTACACGTTGAACATTGCGCACTTATCAGGTACGAAATAAAATCTGGGGCTTACACAGAGCTGAGCTTTACACATTTTGAAAGCATTCAAACAGTTTTAAAACTGATTTTTGTTAAAAGTGGCCACTTTTGGTTCCAACCCGTTTTTAAACTATTGAACGCATTTTGTAATGTTGTAACGTTATTCAATAAATATTAGACGTCATTCACAAGACATTGACTAATTTAAGAAATTGGGCTTATTTAGAATTCAAATAAAATCGGTTGGCGGTGCTAGTTGGCTCATGTAAGCCCCTAAGCAATATTGTAAGCGAGATGGCGCTATACGCAATGTAAACCAACATTATTACAAAATTGTTTATCTACACTCATGTTATAATATTCGAATTATGAACTCATGCCTGCACGTATACTGATACATTTTATGCCATAGTCAACTTTAAAAAATAAAGCTTCTGTATCCGGGTGTTTCATAATGACCATTATGCAACACCCGGATACAGCTGTCACTCATTATAAAACACTTATATTTCTTAAATTTACAGTCTCCATGGCAACCGTAGGATTTACCGGCCCTGGCTTCCAATTCTTTCAAGCTCTTCTTTAGCCGGCAACAATCAGAAACGTTTTTAAAATTAGAAATTTGAATTTAGAAGGAATAGACCGTATAGACTCCTATGAGTGGGGTTTGGCACCAATTCACATTTTATAATTCATATTGATTAGCTTTATTTTTGAAATATATAATAAATGTAATGAGTAGTGTATGAGACTTCGTATGGCAGCAATCCTGTGAATTAGTAATTTGCTTACAAGTTGCTTACAACACTCGTGGAATACTATTAAAAGCTCGCCAAGGCTCGTTTTTTAAACTCCCACTCGTGTTTTAATACCCCTCATTATGCGACAGTCACATAACTACTATATTGCCAGCTTGCGGTAAGGCCCCAGTTTTGTGTTCGCTACCACAACTGGTGAGCATGATGTGCTATGGCTTTAATAAAGCATCTTTAGGATATTTGGAAATAAACTTCTTTTTATTAAAAAAAACTTAAATGGTCACTAGTAAGTGATCATTTTACTTTCACTGTATTCGATACATAAAAATATAACTTTAAAGCTTTTGACTAGGATTTACAAGTAGTACTTATCAAGTTTTATCAAAAAAAAATATAGTGATAGGTATTCGGTACACTTACATATTTCTTATGAAAAGTTACCTAATACTTAGTAGCTCATCCTTCTGGTAACAAAACAATAGAACTATTAGTAAGTGTGTAAACCAATTTAAAATTGAAATAGAACGCTAGAATTAATTTAGAAAATCACGTCCACCCAAGGCCCAACTTGTAAGAAAATTACTAACTCACAGGATTGCTGCCATACGAAGAGGAACGTGTAATTAAGTACTTACTTGATTATTTGAGTCACCGGGGAGTCACGCTATTTAATAGAAATTCTCTATAGGATCATATGACCCACCGGTGAACATGCTTCGCGCGCGTACAAAGACCTCTTTATACTCTTATTCCTCCTAATCTATAGTATTCGTGTATGGACACCTTTAGCTCATAGACAATAAGGTTAAAATTTGCAGTGGTACCAACAAACAGAAAATAAAAAATCTTATAAGATGTTTTGTGGTGGGTCGTAAAATTTTTTGTTTATCTTATCGGCGGCCATTACTCAAATGTCAAGTGGCACTTGTAATTTGACACCCATTGAAATTGAATCCTAGACCGGTTAAGGAATATAATTAATTGCACCACAAAAAATACTCAATCAATCAATCAATCATTCAAATATTTATTTATTCACATAGACATAATAAGCATGTACTTATGAATCGTCAATATTTTCCTACCACCCATTCAAGACATTTTTAACTGACAAGAAGAATGGGCGCAAGAAACTTGCTAACGCCCGAATACTCGTACGCTACTTATCTTTGGGAGCGTCTCAAACGTCGCCCTGTCACTTTAAATGTCAAACGTATGAAAGAGATGCCATGATGTTTGAGACGCTCCTAAAGATGATTTGCGTTCGAGAATTCGGGCGTAAGTTAGTTAAAACTAAGTTGCACACCTAAAATACCTACTGAAATGCTCATCGTTTGCGTTTTTTAGAATTTTCGGTGTGCATTTCAGTATTTTTGTAGGTTAGGTTAGGTTAGGTTAGGTTAGATTGGAGATCACTGGTCAGTTAAATAGTAGCCCTTAGTTAAGTGCTTACCTGCAAAAACGTATAGTCCATTCTATACAAAGCGTCACAGTACACCACTAGCACATTCGAAGACTTGACTCCGGTACTTCGCACAGCGTTTTCACCGATCAGTGCATTTCCATTTTCGATGAAGCTGATTCCACCATTAGGGTTCGTCGGGATGACAGTCAGTGTGGGCACTGGTCTGTTGACTTTGTTGTGTGGGTTCCTTAATGAGGTGAGTTTGGATCTGACTGTTTCGGCCCCAGCGAAGTGGAGACCTCCTACTGGATGGATGGCGTAGTGTGGAGGCATATCGTTGCCCTATAAAGGAGAAATATTTTTGAATTCCTTTACTGAAGATTGAAGAACACAAATGGAAACTTAAAAATAGAACCATATGACAGCTTTACAATAATATGTCCACCTAAACATTTGTATGAAATAAATAACTACTTAGATATAAACTTCACCTTTTCAACTATTAAGAAGTTTTTTCCAGCAAAACAAGTTAAGCCAACAACCGACGATATTGTAAAATAGATAGTTTAAGATAATGTTAAAATAATTTTCACAATAATATTACAATTACAAAACAAGTGACTTTGGTTCAATACTCAATGTTACTTACTAGAGAATAATGAATACATTACCTACTACAGTAAGTTCTAGCTTAAATTTACTGAACGTCAGTTCTATTTGAGGTATTAGTCAATTATTAAAATGTTATTTAAATATTTATGTTAAACGTCTAACGTATTTAAAAGCTATTCTCCATAAATGTAAATTTTTACCAGTAAACCAAAAATTTTATCGAATTGTCCATTTCCGGAAAAAAGCCTATCAGTTATATTTATATTACCGATAGAATTAAATGTTAAAAGAAATGACTGTAATGATTTTAAGTAATAAAATTATAATTAGTATATATTTTATTAATAAATAAACAAATAATTTCCCCTACACGATTCAGTACCATACCTTATTTTCATAAACTGAAAAGTTTACAAGATTTCCGATTTAAACAAAATGCAAGGCATTCAATGCGCTTATAAGCAGTATTCCCAGCACATCAACGGTCAAAAGATAAAGCTCCAAAGAAAACTAATGCAAACTCAAGTAAGGATTTTCAGAGAAACATCGTTCAAGCAATTCGCTCAAATATTCCGTGTGCTAGGAGCAGAGGCCCTACTATCAGCTTTCATTTCAATATTAAGGCGCCGATTCCCGAAAATAGGGTATTTTAAATTATGGATTACTCGCAAATCACAAGTACTTAAGACTTGGAAAAAATATATGTTATTTTACAGTTATTTATCTAAGGTTTCCGGCCGTTTTTTTCGACTGATGATATTTTACTGTGTCAAATAAAATCCCAAACATCCGTCTAATCGTAATCCAAATATCGTATTACTTGCAGTACTTATACTTGGTTTTAGTTAATGAAAAATATACGAAAAAAATTGTCTTTGAATAGCCGAGGGATTACGGCCGTCATAAGTTATTTTTTTTTATTTAATTTTTAATTGAATTTTAAGTGATTTTCGAATCGCGGGGCGCTCGCGAGTTCACAGTTCACTGCCGGCTGCCGCTGCGTCCGCGTGAAGTGTATGGCGCGCGGCCGAGCAAGCATTAGCGTGCCTATTTCGGTCAGGAATCATCGCCTTAAGTAATGTTGCATATGGGACATGTAGCTCCAAATTGACCCCAGTTGAATCAGTTTTCCTACAAAATTACTTTTCTGATTTTTTATGATAAGTATTTAATAAAACGTCCTGAATTCAGCTCTATTTTTTTCACTTATAACAATTTCGCTCGGTTATCTGTGAAAAAATATCTACTAAGTACTAAACAATTTGATCAAATCAACGCGGATGACGTGGTTGTTTTAGATAAGTGTCAAATCGAATCAAGAAACCTATTATATATTTTAAGCGCTCAGCCCCCCTAGCATGACCAACAAAATGGGATATGATATGATAAGTTATCCGGTTTAACTGTCAAAAGACTATGGGTTTTGACGTTTGAATGTCGATAAGTCGCTTTATCATTCGATACATATCGCGTTTTGGGTGGTCATGCTAGGCTTACTGGATCCCCCTTCTTGTCATTCGTTTCCATACAATCGTGATCAGTCCGATTTGTATGGAGAGTCAAAAAGTTTTAGTCGTTTTTCGACCTATGTTTCTGATTAAAAATTTACCCTGTATAATTATATTATAGTATGATATATATTTATATATTTATATATATGTATATTGTATATATGTATGAATGTACGTATTAGGTAAAAGTAATTTATGTATATTTGTGTCTTATTTAGTATTTATGTTTTCAGAACATGCTGTTAGTATGAACATTTATATTTTAATTTGAAATTATTCTCCTATCAGATTTTTGCACCGCCTCTGATGATCTCGGTACCCAGCTCTCTGGTTGACTGGTAGAGAATGCCTTATGGCATTAAGTCCGCCTTTTGTACCCTTTTGTGCGATAAAGTTTAAATAAATAAATAAATAAATAAATCGGCAAGCTTAAGAGCCTTAAACGACGAAACTATATACTGTATATAGCGCCATCTCGCTTACAGCATTACTTTATCATTGATGAACAACTCGTGGTAAGGCCCCAGAACTGGGACTAGTTTTGCACACGGTCTGTTGTGTTGCCAACAGCCATTCAATAATACAAATAAATTTGCATTCGCTGGTGCTTTGGCAGCGGGCACGGCGTGATTGCAACTCGTTTCTTGCAAAATTGGTGAGGTCGAAACGAAATTCTATGGCCGATGAATAAATGAGTACTGGTAGACTAGCATGGACTGAAATTTCGAGATATGTTCGGTTGGAACAGCTGTTTTGAGCGTTTTCTATCCGTTTGTAATGGCTTCTAACATAACTTATCATAACCACAGAATATGCACGGTAATTATTTTTTTTCACTGCGGAAAGTTTTAAGGGATTATTCTATTCATGAAAACAAACAACTTTTATTATGAGACCAAAACGGAAATGGCGAAAAAAAGAACAGCTGTTCCGTACAAAAATGCAAAAATATTTTATCAAAATGTAAAAAATGTTCAATGTTCAATGTAGTAAATTCCAATCAAGGATAAGTAAGATTAACTATATTTGATTGTTGATTATACCCATCTCTACCTTTTACACTAACAGTGAAAGACAGTCGCGCTAAAATGGAAATCACTAAAATAATTAAAAAAAAACTTACATCAACAAACTCCACTCCTAATGGAGGTCTCGAATGGTAGTACAGTAGAAGCAGCACATCCACTCCAACTCCGCAGATCAGACCTATTTCGATTCCCAGCGCAAGACAGCAAATGAATGTGCCGAACAAGGGGATGAGGTCAAGTCCTGTATCAAATATAAGAAAAAATATGTTGTATTTATTAATTGATTCACGACTTTTTCAAATAATTCTTGACAAGAGTGCTGTTAAAAAGGGACTGATTTATTAAACACAAGTTAAAGTACGGGATCCGAAGGGAAATCGATTCACTCATCTGTTAACCGAATGAAACATATCCTCATCATGTCAGCCGAACGACGCCCACTGCTGGGCATAGGCCTCCCCCAAGGATCTCCCTCCACAACGATCGGTCTTGCGTTGCCCGCATCCAGCGTTTTCCCGCAACCTTGACTAGATCGCAGATGAAACATATATTTTATCAATTTTCATACACGACGAATACATCTGTAATGTAATGGGTATCAAAATATGTTCATGTATGCTTAAAATATGTATCCTAAATTAAAAAAAAATAAGGAGAAAGCTTACAAGAAACCCAGACCCGGTGTTATCGAAATGTTACTTATATTAAAGTCAATACGTAAGAGAAGCATTCGTCTTTTAATGAAAGGACAAGTTGAAAATGAGGCCATGAGTTGTAGCGCTCTGAAACTTTGTTTACAGTATTTTTGAAGTTTATTAGAACATTGTGAAAAAAATAGGTACATTGTTACAAAAGGTATTAAAATAAACTAGGAGTACAGCGCACATGATAATTCTTCCAATAATAAAGTTTACATAAAGTTCCTACGGCTCCCGAGCCGTAGTGGTTCGAGCGCTCGACCTGCGATTGTCGCTATGGGTGACGAAAATTTTACTATCTTGACCTCAGCATACGTATGTCAAGTCAACACGTAAAAAATAGCGTTTATAATAAACATTTGCATAAGTATATATTTCATTTCACTTTTTTTTGTCAGATACAATATTACTTATATAAGTCTACGGACTTAAAAATCACATGTTGTATAACTCATGTGCTATAATCTGAGGCAGTTAAAGTGATAACTGCGTAGCGTCGAGAGATTAAATCGGATCCCAGTGGAATAATTTAGAAACCGACTCGCTGATGAAATTTCTGGATATGCCTGTTGTAATCTTTGGCGAGATTATACGGGTCGTTCGACTAAGTGAATATGAGCCAGATTGTAATTAATGTTTAGGTATATATTTGATTTGGCAAATTTTAATTGATAATATTGTTTTACATTATTACTATAGCGCGCGGGGTGAAGTAGGTATAAGTATGGGGTCAACAGTCACTATAATACCACCACATTGTAATGACTTATGCACGTGGCGAATGATCGCCACGTGCTCTTGATGATGGCGACATCCACCATGCCCAACACGGTACAGACAATGAACACGCGGCATGTAGTAGAAGTATGGGGTCAACAGTGCTAGGATCAGTAACACTATAAAATCACCACATTGTAATGACTTACGGCTCGTTCACTAAAGCATACCCAACACGGCATAGACAATGAACGCGAGGCATGTAGTAGAAGTATGGGGTCAACAGTGCGAGGGTCAGTAACTATAATACCACCACATTGTAATGACTTATGACTCATTCGCCACGGGCTCTTGATGATGGCGACATCCACCATGCCCAACACGGCACAGACAGTAAACGCATGGAATGTAGTAGAAGTATGGGGTCAACATTGCTTGGGTCAGAAACTCTATAATACCACCACATTGTAATGACTTACGGCTCGTTCGCCACAGGCTCTTAATGATGGCGACATCCACCATGCCCAACACGGCACAGACAACGAACGCGCGGCATGTAGTAGAAGTATGGGTTCAACAGTGCTAGAGTCAGTAACTCTATAATACCACCACATTGTAATGACTTACGACTCCTTCGCCACAGGCTATTGATGATGGCGACATCCACCATGCCCAACACGGCATAGACAATGAGCGCGAAGCATGTAGTAGAAGTATTGGGTGAACAGTGCTAGGGTCAGTAACTCTATATTACCACCACATTGTAATGACTTATGACTCGTTCGCCACAAGTTCTTGATGATGGCGACATCCACCAGGCCCAACACAGCACAGACAATGAACGCGCGGCACGTATTAGAAGTATGGGGTCAACATTGCTAGGGTCAGTTACACTATAAAACCACCACATTGTAATGACTTAAGGCTCGTTCGCCACAGGCTCTTGATGATGGCGACATCCACCATGTGCAATACGGCACAGACAATGAACACGCGGCATGTAGTAGAAGTATGCGGTCAACAATGCTAGGTTCGTAACACTATAAAACCAACACATTGTAATGACTTACGGCTCGTTCGCAACAGGCAATTGATGATGGCGTAATCCACCATACCCAACACGGCACAGACAATGAACGCGCGGCATGTAGTAGAAGTATGAGGTCAGCAGGGCTAGGGTCAGTAACACTATAAAACTACCACATTGAAATGACTTACGGCTCGTTCGCCATAGGCTCTTGATGATGGCGATATCCACCATGTGCAACACGGCGCAGACGATGACCGCCGCCAGCGCAGCTCGCGGGATGAAGTAGAAGTATGGAGTCAAAAGTGCTAAAGTGAGTAGCACTATTATACCTGTACAAGAAACAATATTTATTGTTATTAAACGATTTTGCAACATTACCGACACACAATACCCAATTTGACGTAAACATTTTTTTCTTTCGACTAAATGTGCTCGTCTCGTGAAGGTCTGTGGTTACTGTACTACACTCAGATCATATATAGTATTATAATTATGATCTGCTATATAATATATAGTATTATAATTATGTACTACACATACACTTTACATACATTCAGTTGAAATCTCAGAAGCGTTATTTACTTCCGACGCTATATTTATAACGAAACCAGGGGGCCAAGCCTCATAATCGTGTCTCAATCGTGTTTTAATTGTAGTTCAATTGTAGTGCTTTTTTACACACTAGTTACAAGAATTATGACAATATGATGTGATGTAAATGTAGTGTGTGGTGTGACCATCAGTAGTATGGTGAAAAAAGTACACATTTCTTGTAACTAGTGTTTAAAAAACACTACCACTGAACTACAATTGAAACACGATTGAGACAGGATTGTGACTTAACGTTAGCAGACTTGGCCCCCTGATGTGTTTTAAAATAACGACACTTGCGCATAGTAATATGAACCTAAGTTCAAGCTTTATACAAATCAAATATTTCTACAGTACAAGTAAATCACTTTCAACATACCTAAACATATCAATTCACCGAAACTTTTCCGCAGTGACAGCCTACTATGATCATATATTTACCATCAAATTCTACCAGCAGCAGGAAAAACTAAAACCAAAAACTTGAATGCGGTGGGGTACAGCGAACTTTAGATTTATGGAGCGAAAGTACCGACCGCAATGTTACCGAGTACGTGAAAAATGATTTATACAAAGCCCGCACATTCGTCTTTGCTACTATATCCTGATTTTTCTGGACTAATCACTGACGGCTTTATGGAGTGCCGGCATAATTTTTACTTTGGTTTTTTAATGAAAATTAAATAAATTACATAATGTTTTAAATAAACTTAATATATTTTTATCAATCGCCCATTCAGTACCCCTAGTGTAAGTTTGTCAATGTCCAAACGTTATTATCGCGATTGCGCGTTGACAAACTTACACTACGAGTACAGGGTGCTTACCATCAACTCTTATTGCGGTTTTGTTTAGGACCTAAACTGAATTGCTTCGCTTATTCGTACCACGACAGCTTAATATCAATGACAGCGATTCAGTGATCATTCAATGACATTTCACAGCCGCTGAGCTGTCATCAACTCTTATTTGACTTATAACTCGGCCAAGCTAACATGACACCTGTAGGTTATACCCGTCCCTTTCACTCTCCGGGCATGACAGAATCGGGTGAAAGAGACGGGTAGAAGAAAAAGGGCACAAATCGTTCGGTCATTAACATTTAGCAATTCATTTGCGATCCAGTTTTTAGAAGGTCAGAGTACGAAAGAAAGCAATGAGCGTTTTTCTGACAGGTAGAGATTTTTGTACGTTTTTTCATCAATAGATGTCGCATTTTAACCTCAGCTGTCAAAAATTGTATACAAGGTAATGATAAAGGCATGTTGTAGACCATAAACATTGCTCACTCGCTCAAGCAAAAATAATCTATGCTTTCTGTGTCATTTTGTCTTTGTTTGTCTCGTCAGTGTCACAGGGTAAAAAAACTTTAGTCAGTGTGTTTTGTGCACTTGTCTAAAGAAGCCGAAGACGACAACGAAATAAAAAGCAATAAGAGCGGGCGCGCACGGGTGACTTTTGTCTCCGCAACTATTTTGTAACTCGCATCAAGTCTACGGGTTAGTATGAAAGTGCGCGCATGAGCGACGCGACTTTTTCATACTATTGGTGTTAGAGACAAAACAGTCACGGTGACAAAAGACACCCGTGCGCGCTAGCTCTAAGGGGTGCATCCATTATGGAGTGATAGACTGAGCCCTTGGAAAAACCTGGAAACCTGGAATAGCTGCTGGCAAACTTCTCCCTAAGCTTGAGATTTAGCATGAACATCTGAATATTCTTTTATATTTTTATTGTATAACAGTTATCATATCAATATCTTCTACTACTGGCATTTTAAAAAGTATTTTAATAATATTAAGGATATCCTACTATCTATTCAAATAAATAAAATTGGAGTGTATGTTTGTAATATTAAAATAACCGCTTTTTACTACATGCATATGATTATATATACGGTACATACACCAAAATATTTCTTTTTACAATTTTTGTCTGTCTGTCTGTCTGTTTGTTCCAGCTAATCTCTGAAACGGCAGGACCGATTTTAACGGGACTTTCACTGGCATGTTGCTGATGTAATAAGGAATAACTTAGGATACTTTTTATCCCGATATTCCCACGGGAACGGGAACCACGCGGGTGAAACCGCGGGCGGCCGCTAGTATATAATAATATTATAAATGTGAAAGTTTAGATGTTTGGATGTTTGTTACTCAATCACGCCAAAACGGCTGAATGGATTTGGCTGAAGTTTGGGATACAGATAATTTGTAGCCTGGAGAAGAACATAGGCTACTTTTTATCCCGAAGAAATATCACATTCCCGCGGGATAACGTCGTGTAGTCCTAGCGGGCGAAGCCGCGGGCGGAAAACTAGTTAACTATATTTTAGATCGATAGTAGGAAGCGTATGTAGATTTTCCGTTACTACACACTATCACCGCTATCACCCCGGGCGACGGTTGAGTAGCTAAGTACTGGCCGACCGGCAACTTATTTGTCGCCGTGCGCGCACTTGCATTGAAACCAATAGAGATAAGGAGACAGTTGCGTCGCGGGCTTGTCTTCGAACCCGCGGACCAGAAAGTCTCCTGGGTCATTATTCTGTGCCCGGGTGTCGCGTCGCTACGTGCGCGCACTTTCATACTAACCTGTAGAATTGATGCGAGTGACAAAATAGTTGAGGAGACAAAAACCCTTGGCGTATTCTACGAACTTTGAGTTTGCCTTTGCGATTTGGACAAGACGTTTGAACGGGATTGGCCGTGCCGTGCATCATGGACAAGGACTACGGATCGTGGTCACTCGTTGCTTTGAAAGCAGAGCTGAAGAAAAGAAATGCGAAGCTTACGAGGAAAAAAGCTATTCTTGTGCAAAGGTTCATAGTTTTTATTTAGTTATCTATGTTGTTTGTATGCTTTTTTATGTTAAACTGCAATCTCAATCTTTATTTAATAAATAATAAAATTATTTGTCTTATTCATAGAACCACAGACTATTTATATACTACCAACACAGTAAATATATATGCTAATATAAACTGTGCTACCATGGTGCTACCAAACTATATCTATGGCTACCAACATGGTTTGACAGCTGACCATGAAGCTCGACTTAATACTGAGGTAACTGGAGCGTGCAGTACGAACAATTTTTTGAATACCACAAATAACACAGTGGCTGTCTTCCGTCTCACCTACACTTTTAAAAAATACATATGGTCATATGAGACAGCTGACAGCCACTACATACATAAATGTCAAATTTGCTGGCGACACTTTTTTATTCAGGGTGAGAGCTCCAGTTACCTCAGAGTATTAAGTCAAACTTCATGCAGCTGACTCGAAATAGTGACATCTATTAAAAGATTTGGAACTAATTTTGACGTATTATCTGTCAAAGGAAAACCGCTCATTCATTTTAGGAACCTATTCTGCATCGCGCTATTTTTGAATCGCTGTCTTAAAGTTGATGGTATGATATCCTTAAAGTTAAGTTCTTCCTATCGATGATACGGTACTTGAAACAGGCCACGACTACGCGCGTTGACTTTTTTCCTGTTCCTTGTATAAACTTTCACCCCCTATTTCACTTCCCCTATCTATTTGTTTTTACAACTGTAGGCAGTCAATCCTCCTCTATAGTCTAAGAATTCTTTTCTACCAAAAGGGTTCAGTGATCCTTGCAGATACGTGGATTGGTAATAACGGCATACTTATTTTTCACCCACAAGGACTTAGCCTTCATTACACCTGATGTTAAGTGGTGATAAGGCTGAAGGTGGAGCCCACTACTCCCGGGATCCTCAATCACTGAGGAACTGGCTATCTTATCTCTAACTGCCGGAACAGGATAATGCTGAAAAATCATTGTCATTATGGCGTTAAACTTAGATAGGATTGCGGTAGCTAGGCAGTCGGACTTAGAGAACAAGTCCTACCACCAACCAAACCGAATACAATATTGTGCCCCTCGGAACCGAACCGGAACCTCGGGGTCTGAAGTTACCGTGTTTCTCAAGACCCCCTTGCTGGCTAAATGACCGTGAGATAAACAAGGAAAAAGTCTACAAATTAATATTATAACCAACTAATGTAGGCAACCTTTGAACGCTACTTAACTGAGGTATAGGTTTCAGAGCTCGTATTTGTACCAAGCTGTCTCCATACAAACGACTATAACGTTTTCCACCCTTTAAACCTTAACATACAGCAATGAATTTTTAGTATGTTGTTGAAATGCATAAGAAAATGTTTTTTTTATATTTATCATAGATTTTGAAATATTTGCATTTTAGTGATTTCATACAAAACAAAAAATTGCCAATATTTTCAAATCTACAATGAATATAAAAAAACAAAACGTACAGCCCTAGCACAGAGGACAAAAAAATACTGCCCTAGTTCTCATGCATTTCAAATTGCTGTATGTTAAGGTTTAGGGTGGAAAAGTTATCGCGGTTTGTTTTGTATGAAGACTCAGACACAGTCCTCTTAAGGCGATACTCAGAAAAAATGTGCTGAAGCGAGATAGCAATGAGAAAAGAACGCGCGCGGAAGCGAGACCGATTTTGCAGATTAGGCAAAAAAACACAAAATCACTTCATATTAAAAAACTAGAGCTATTTAAAAAAAAATGCTTCTATACGATCCTCAATATTATTGGTGTCCACTAATTAAACCAATTTCCAATAGTGTAAGTAACCCCATTTAATAATAATCTTCGCTTTTCGTATTTTTTAAAGTTCTTTTCGAAAAGAAAAAGTGTCGAGGCAAAATCATAAAATCGTGTTTTTGAAACTATACGATTCTAGATAAAGGTATGAAGAAATATATATCTTATTACCAGATTTGTAACAACTGTAACCATCCTATAGTTTTAAATCAAAAAGTCCATATTTTTCCGAGTAGCGCCTTAAAACAACTCGCGAGTAGTCTTCAGTATTCATTTCCACATTTCCTGATATTACCTTACATTTTAATGCAACCGAAGTAAAAAATGCACCCATATCTCCATCTTACTTAGTTTTAAAACCAAGTATGTGAAAAGTTAGATAATGTTTACGTAGTCTGTAAGCCAACGAAAACCTTTTAAACTCCACTGTGCATTAGTAGAGTGGGTGAATTCTTGGTTACTTAGAGAGAAAAGGAAACCCCTCGAAAGTTGAACGAACTGTCCGCCTTTTTAGGGTTCCGTAACTGAGTGGCAAAAAACGGAACTCTTATACATTCGTCATGTCTATCTGTCTGTCTCTCCATCCGTGTCTGTCCGTGTATTACAGCTACTTTATTCCGAAACTATAAGAACTACACAGTTGAAACTTGGAAGGTAGATATATTATGTAAACCGAATTAAGATTTTCATACAAACATAAAAAGTAAAAAATTTGGGGGGCTAAATGGAACTGAAACTTATTTTTTGTTATTTTTCATCAAACCTATTCGAAAGCCTATATTATAGGTTGAAGGTCTCTTAAACCATTTTTTCTCATAGTCAATATTAAAATGTGCCCAGGGGGGGCACTTTTAAAATAAAATCTTTAAAAACCTAGAAAATATATTGTATAGATCTTAATGAAAACTTTCAACAAAAATTGGTTTGAACGAGATATAGTCAGCAGTTTTGAGATATAACATATTAAAAAAAACCGCAAATTTAACTTCGTCATTCATACAAACACTATGAAAAACAAAGTAATTTTTTGCTGATAGTGTTGACTAGGTATAGGCAATCAGTACGTTAATTGGGTACGGATCCACAGACGGAGACATAGGCGAGTCCAACTCGCACTTGGCCGATTTTTATAAATTTTGTGCTAGTCGCATAGTGTTGGTAAACATACTCTCGATTTCGCTTACTAAAATACTGTTGGGTTCTTAATTCAAGAATTATAGTAACATGATGAACCTGATGTAAACATAATTCAATTCTCAAATATTATTAAAAAGTTACCGAAATCAGCACCCTGATTCACGAGCCATCGGAAACGGAATCGGATTCGAATTCTGTGTTTTGTCTTTGTCTATTCTATAGTGAGTGACAGAGACAGTGCATACATTCCGCTGTCGGGAGTGTTTCCGACGGTTCGTGAATCAGGGGGTAGGACAAATTCAAGTGAATTCGCAGCAAATCAACAGGGACTAACTTTCAATCAAGAAACTTAGTTTGTTAATACACCAGCTCTCAAAATATTTGAAAGCAAATAGGTACGTGACTTTTGCAATATTGGAAATGTAAAACAGGATGGACAGTTAATTAATTTCATGATGTAAAGTACGAACAAACTTTCTGGGATCATACACATCATTTCAAGCAAACAAAAACTTTTAATTTAATTATCTCCTATAGCAAGAGCTTCCTTTAAAGACAAATATCCGAAAATTTGTAATTTAAATGTAATGAACGCGACGAAGATGTTTCTGAATATTAAGCCTTAAACATAATTTTAAAACTTGGAACATTATTTATACAATTAATTAAATTCTCCTTTAAAGTTCGACTAGCCTTTGACAATTACATACCGGAGAGCCCACAATCTTCGAAGGCGTAAATAACTTAATAAGAAGATAAATTGACGAGCTTCAAGTGTCAAAGTTTGTTGGATTTAAACCATCGTCTTTGATTCAGCTGTTAAAATTGCTTTGATAATTGGCTGAGACATCATCAAACGCGAAACAAGCCCTCGACGTTGACAAAGTTAGAGCCCCTCGTCCCAACAATTGTCGAAACATAATAAGGGGAAATGTAACGGAATGTTACAAAGCAATTCACAACAAGAAAGTCGTAAAAATTTGTATCCGTTTTAGGAGGTGATTTATCGCCTCGGCCGCAATTCTTCGCGAACAACATTATTTTTTATGTTGTAAATTTTTGGTGAGTGCAATTTTTGGTACTACCTATATTTTGGGGTAAGTTTTACGCTGCGGTATACTTGGAACTTGCATTGAAGAAATAAGTGCTCACTTATACATATAGGTATGTATTTTGTATGATATTATTTCTTTTTAACCGAAAAAGGAGGAGGTCACAATTATTGTTAAAAGTTTGTGACATTTAGTGCCTGTTTCACAATGTCCGATTAGGAGATACTTTCCAGTTTAATTGACAGATTTGTATGGACTATCTGTCAAGTAATAGCTAAAGAAAACTTACTAGGACATTGTCAAACAGGCCCCTATAGTCATCTTTAATTGAAATCCCTAAACTACATAACTATTAGTGCCCCTATAGTCATCTTTAATTGAAATCCCTAAACTACATAACTATCAGTAAATTGCTTTTGTATCACTTCTAAATAACAGTTCTTCCCCGATGTCGATGTCGATTCCCCAAACATTTACCGATTTCCACCATCAGTTCATAGCAAGGCTACCACTTCTCAATACCACTTTCTTTCACAACCCATAATCAAAGTTCTTACTTACTTTCCAACACCATTTCATTCATATCATTAACCGCCTCTGTGGTCTAGTGGTTCACACCACCGATTTCAGACCGGGTTCGATTCCCAGTGGGGGTACATATTGTATTCGGTTTGGTTGGTGGTAGGACTTACTCCTACCACCAACAGGTTCGCCTGGCTAGCTACCACCATCTTATCTAAGTCTGACGCCAAAACAATGATGTTTTCAGCATTATTGTGTTGCGGCAGTTACAGATAAGATAGCCAGTTCCTCAGAGATTGGGGACCGGAATCCCCAGTAGTGGGCTGCCACCTTCAGCCTTATCACCACTTAACATGAGATGTGATGAAGGCTAACTGCTACCCCGTTCTGGATAAAAAAAACAGAGGCCGCAATCAAAGTACTTACTAGTATAAAAACCAGCAGCTGGAGTCTTGACACCCGAGGCATCGCTCACGGCACTCCTAGTGAACGATCCGTTTACAGGGAAGGAACGGAAAAATGCACCAGCCACGTTGCAGATGCCCAAAGCAACGATCTCTTGAGTGGCGTCCAGCGTTCTGCCACGAGCTGCAATACAAATCGTGAACTGTAGGTTGATTCTCTAAAATTCAATCACCAATTCGCATATTTGACCTTACTATTTGCTTGAATATTACTTGTACCTATGTTATGAGTTTGACGTGGAGGAGAAGTGACGGCGCGGCGGAATGGGACCCATGGAATACAAAGTCTCTTTTGTGGTTGTTGTTACATTCAAAACAGGGATACTAGATAATTATATGTGTGAAAAGTGGTATCATCATCATTTCAGCCGTACGACGCCCACTGCTGGGCATAGGCCTCCCCCAAGGTTCTCCACGACGCGGGGTCCTGCGCTGCCCGCATCCAGCAGCTTCCCGCGACCTTGACCAGATCGTCGGTCTACCTTGTAGGGGGCCTGCCCACGGAACGTCGTCCAGTTCGAAAAGTGGTATATAAAGGAGCAAAGATAGCGATTTTGATATTGTGATATTGAGTAGGATGTATTGTATAATTCTAGCTAGAATATGTGGATTATTATGCCTTATTTAAATGTATCACGTTGGTTTACACTCATTGTATTGTTTTGTTGCGTAATATGTCTCTGTACCCAAAACAAATAAATATAGCCTTCAAAGTAGTCCCATGAGCAGAAATTAGAAAATGCGTAAAACACAGAACATGGAAAGAGAAAAAAAGTTACTCTCAAAGACAAAGTGGACAATGGGTATGCAAGAGGCAATTTTAAAGTTAGTTTAATAAAGCAATATGAGTCCAGTCTGATATGGTACGGTCATAATATGTGACATGGAGAACAAACGTCCACGGTAAAAGGACCCTTTGATGGAAATGAAAAGTAAATGGTACCTACATAGCATAGAATGTACCAGACAAATCATCATTTCAGCCGTACGACGCCCACTGCTGGGCATAGGCCTCCCCAAGGATCTCCACAACGATCGGTCCTGCGCTGCCCGCATCCAGCTGCTTCCCGCGACCTTGACCAGTTCGTCGGTCCACTTTGTAGGGGGCCTGCCCACGGAACGTCGTCCGGTTCGCAAACCAAGATATATTCCAGACAAATATTCAAAAGGATATGATAATTCGGAAGTCACCCAAATAGGATGCACACATTGCACACTATAACGCTATAAATCACGGCACATGATTATTGATATTGCCTCTACCATAACACACATATTTTTATAGATCGTGATAATGTCAACATCAATATGTCAATACAATACATATTGGTACCCCACCCCACATTACATCGACACTCATTCATAGGTTGGACGGTCCCGAAAGGTCCCATTCTGTTCCAAATGAACAAGTCGTTCGTCATGAATGAATGGAAAAAGTCCACGCAACGTCGCCGATGCATAAAAACTATTGGATTGAGACCAATGTTCTGCCCTGCGCTGGTATCCACTCAGACTTGGCGGTATTGTTGGATCGTGATACGTCTCGAAAATCAGAATGAAAGACACATTGAGTGAAAATCAAGGTGTCGGTTTAAGGTCACAGCACATACATCAACTCGGAAAGGGATCGTAAACGTATCAACTCGAGCGGTTCAGTATTCTTTGTATGAAACCCCCTACTGCAAAGCACACTAATCGGAATCGTAACGTAATCGCCTCGCCTCGGGACCAGGGTGCTTACCATCAACTCTTATTGCGGTTTTGTTTAGGACCTAAACTGATCTGCTTCGCTTATTCGTACCACGACAGCTTAAATATCAATGACAGCGATTCAGTGATCGATCAATGACATTTCACAGCCGCTAAGCTGTCAGGAACTCTTATTTGACTTATAACCCGGTCGATTTAACATGTCACCGGCAGGTTATACCCGTCCCTCTCACTCTCCGGGCATGACAGAATCGAGTGAAAGAGACGGGTAGAAGAAAAAGGACACACATCGTTCGGTCATTAACATTTAGCAATTCATTTGCGATCCAGTTTTTAGAAGGTCAGAGTACGAAAGAAAGCAATTCATTTTAGGAATCTATTCTGCATCGCGCTATTTTTGAATCGCTGTCTTAAAGTTGATGGTAGGCACCCAGCTCACGAACCGCTTTGCGGGTCGCTCAACTTGCTATCCCCGCGCTTACCGCTAGTCGTCCACGCGCTCACGTCTCTCCGTACCCGAGCTTACGGCTCTACGCACAGGGGTCATGAAAATGTTTTTTTTTTATAATTTTTTTTTCGGATTTTTTTGACATTTTTTTTTATTTTTTTTGTCTTTTTTTATTTTTTTTTATCATTTTTTTCTCTCATTCTTTTTTTTTATAAATGGAACCACTGTGCGGCGAGCCGTAAGAGCGGCGTCGCCTAGCCGTAAGCGCGGCGTCGCCTAGCCGTAGCCGAGCCGACACCGACGTACCGACGCTGGGACCGTACTCTGAAACGCACATCCGAAACTTCGGTTAGCCCCGTCCCTTTCACTCGATTCTGTCGTGACTCGAGCGTGGGAGGGACGGGTATAACGAAGTTTCGGGTTTTGCGTTTCAGAGTAGGCCCTCTGATCCGGTTTGGTTACGTGCTTGCGTTAGGTTGACGCCTGGTTGACGGCGAGGCGAAGGCGATACGGTGTCGATCCCATTCCGAGTTGATGTAATGTGCTGTGTAATACTACAATATTATATGACCTGAGTTTACAACAGTTTACTTATTCAGTGGATATAAGATTTTACCAAGAATTCAAAGAAAATTTCGCTTTGCTTTACTTTATTAGGAATGAAATACAGCTTGCGTCAAGGATTCCGTCTATTTAAAAAAAATAACATTCACGTAACATGATTATTAAAACTGACTAGTTAGATGTACTGAACAAGAAGATCAAAACAGTTAGTTTGCACATCGAAATAATGTCAACATTTCAGTATGTCAATACATATTTGGTCTACCACTCTACATTACGTCAACACTTATTCACAGGTTGGACGGTCCCGAAAAAAGCATTCGTTCTGTTCTAAATGAGCGAGCCATTCATCATGAATGAATGGAAAAAGTGTACGCAACATCGCCGATGCATAAAACTGTTGGATTGAGGCCAATGTTCCGTCCTGCACTGGAATCGACCCAGTTAACGACGTTGTTAAATCGTGATACGTCTCAGATCAGTATGAATAACACTTTCAGTGAAATTATCAAACTCTTGGTTGGAGCTGTTATGGCCGTTTTCACCAAACACTCGTAATGTATTTCTTAGCTAAGAATATCTTATTTTAAGCAGTACCCTATGATACTGTTACGTTTCACCAACCAAAACTACTAAAGAGATTCCTAGCTAGGAACGTCTTAGATAAGTTTAATTTATCTATGGTCTGTGTTGTCAGTTATATACTGTCAATCGGAGTCAGTTGTATAAATTGTTTCGTTATTTGAAAGCAATTGTATTATACTTAAAAATTATTTTTTTTTTTATTGGAAGAGGTAAAAATAAAGCAGACGCCAAATTAAAGTACGGAAGATAAAATGGTTTTTGTCCGACATTCGCCGCGGTCTGCGTACATATTTTTTTTATATTGTTTCAAAAACTTTATTGTCGTCAAAATCGTCAAAGAAATTCAGAAATTCAAACAAATATTGGACATTCATTTTTAATAATACAAGTTTATTATTATTTTAAACTTTATTTTAAGATTTACGAGTTATCTCAAGTCAAGTTTGACGTTTCATTTGACATAAAGTTGATCCTTAACAGTTAGGCGGCTGTTTTCTGTGTCCTAACTTTAGGAACTTCTTAGCTGATTAGGGCATTCTTAAGTTGTGGTGAAACGTAAAAGTTCCATTTAGGAATCGCTTAACGATAAGCATTGCCTTAGGAACGTCTTAACGTTTGGTGAAAACGGCCATTATTGTAAAATTAGAATTTATGCTCCAGTATGTAATGTAGTATGTATATGTAAATGCTTTTGATCTTTAGTTAAAGAAAACATGAGTTATTCTTATAATGTAAGTTGGTGATTCACATCGTCATCTGCATGGATTTCGTGGTTGTGACATTTTGGAATGCTGAAAATTACCTAACTTAACTAAACCTTTCTGCAACAGAAAAACACTTTCATGGAAAATTGTTTATGCGCATATAGGCCATGAAAATGTTGTCCACGCAGATGACGATGTGAATTAATTACTTACAGTAAGGGCGTTTGTGCACTACACTGAATTTTACCGATCCGGAAAAAAACGGATGCTTGTATTTTAATAATTAATTATTATAAATCATAGAATTTATTTATTTCGTGTAGTTTAGGGTTCGAAACATTGAAACTATACACGAAATAAATAAATTCTTACTATTATAAATTATTAAATTATTAAAATACAAGCATCCGTTTTATTCCGGATCGGTAAAATTCAGTGTAGTGCACAAACGCCCTAAAAGTATCGGCAAATATTTCTTAACATTAGGTATTAACTAGACGAAATTATGTCAGGAATATTTGAACTACTTATAAAAACATACTTTCTAAATGTTTCAAAGAACAAAGTACCGACAGAGCCATAATCTCTCGAGACGAGACTTTAATGTTCAGGCCTAGTCTTGAATACATAAAATTATCAACTTTGTCAAATTGTTAACGCTCGCTTTAACAGTCTTTCTGCTTGTTTAACGATTTAATGAACAGTTGTAAGAGTTTGTATGGTCCTGTGTGACGCCCTTAATGGTTCTCTAACATTCGTTAAGGATAGTAGTCGCGATTTTGAGCTTTAGTTCATTAAAAATAGAACTCACCTAATTGGACAACTTTATAACTAGCTCTCGTATTTGTTTAAGCGGGGCGTTTTGTTCGCAGCATGTAAAAGTTTGAAATAAAAGCGAAACAAGCGCACTGTTCTAATGCGCGTCCTACTCTACTTCTATTGAATAAAAATTGTCTTGAAGACCACGTAGTTTTAAGGTCACTTACCACCGCATTATAGAAACTAGGTATATCATTAAAAAATATTGATTTAATATACGTGTATGTAGTGTAATAACATGTGGGTACAATCCAATTATTTGTATTTCTAAGCTTAAATGAAAAATAAAGTATTTAAAACAATCGACCCGTCTCACAGCTGTCTGTCTTCCGTCTCACTGCTCTAGAGCAGTCGCCCGGATAGCGAAAGGTCGTGGGTTCGAGTCCCATCGGAGCTAGTTGTGATGTGAGACGGGTCGATTTTTTCTAAATACTTACTTCATTTTCCATTTTTCAATAATAAAAATTGCATTGTGAATGCAAAAATAACTTTCTAAGCTTAGTTCTAAAACAACATAGGATCTGTACAACATGTAGTATTTTGTGAAATAAGCATATTTGTTAGAAATATGTTACTCAGTATCATACTACAAACAAAGCAATACAGAAATGAAAAAAACACGAAAGAAACTCAGCTACGTTTCAGTAATCTAATTGAACCAACAACAAAAAAAATAATTAGGTATATTTAGAAGAATATTAGAGAAAACGAAATTGCCAATTTATTTGATAGACATGTACGAATGACATGTTATTATATTAAACAACGATGAGAAAGGAAAAAATGGAACCATAATTTCATCTTAACAAAGAATAGGAACCTTTTCCTGAAAGCGTATAAAAAAAATATAAAAAACCGACTTCAAAAAGTACCTGTCAACTGAAAAGGACAAATTAATGTCTTTAAAGGACACCTTTTTGAGATCGGTGCTTTTTTCATCATGCATGTTTCTGGGTGACCTCAAAAAGGTAGGTACCAGTCAAACTAATGGAGTCGTATCGCGTGACCCACCCTATGTTTATTTTCCAACAGATATGAACATTCAATAATGTCGAAATTCAAACTTTTTGACATTAACACTGGCCTTTAAAGTTTTGACGCTTTCAAATATATTATTGGCAAAATGAG
The DNA here is from genome assembly GCA_949710035.1 of Crambus lathoniellus. Taxonomy (NCBI): domain Eukaryota; kingdom Metazoa; phylum Arthropoda; class Insecta; order Lepidoptera; family Crambidae; genus Crambus; species Crambus lathoniellus. The sequence goes on along the minus strand of OX453302.1, from coordinate 12,394,276 downwards.
TCACGATCCAATTGGTTCGACAGTAAGATATTATTTTGTCCTTTTCAGTCGACAGGGTACTAATTGAAGTCAGTCAAATTTTGTAAATAACTTTTTTATTTCTTAATTTTTAGTGTTTGTACCTACACCATAACATAAAATACCCATATCTCAAAAACGACTGGACTGATTTTGGTGAAATTTGGACTGTCCCCTAAGTTAGACTGATTTAAATAAAAAAAAATCTCAAACAAATTAAGCACACGTGCTTGGAAGCCTAAACAGAACGCTATACTCAAATATTATCCAATTCCAACTATATGTATCATATCACATACCTACATACAGGTCAAACTGAAAACCTTCTTCTTTTATGAAGTCGGTTAAAAACTACAATTTAAGTGAAAGCAAGGTAGGAGGAATATCGTAACAAAGATAATGATGAAACATCTCAGGGTATCAGTACCGCATCATTAATCAGTGAGCGATCCATTTAGCGTTATTTGGTCCGCATTTATTCGATATAGCCCATTTAATTCAGCGGTTAGGTCTTAAAAGCCTTTGGACACTAATGACCGTATAATATAAATCTTGCAATTTATGGATTCTATATAAACCTCCGTTTGCAAATGGAGTAGAAGGTTTCAGGAATCATAATGGTTTATTGGTAATCTCTGTGATGTAGAAAGGGTGTAGAGTAGAGGTAAAATTAACGTTGACTCATTGTAATAAGTTAGAGTAATGAGATTTATACAAATAAGTGGTACCTACTAGGTATTTATTATAATTAGAAACACACCATAGTTAAGTTTTCAACCCTCCGGAGCCATTTACCAAACTCGCAACTCACCAGATACCAGCAAGGTATTTAATTTGGCAAATCGCAATCTTTGTTCGAAACTGTCCATTTCCAGCCATTCAAAATGGTTAAGGCGCTACTCGGAAAAATATGGACTTTTTGATTTAAAACTATAGGACGGTTACAGTTGTTACAAATCTGGTAATAAGATATATATTTCTTCATACCTTTATCTAGAATCGTATAGTTTCAAAAACACGATTTTATGATTTTGCCTCGACACTTTTTCTTTTCGAAAAGACCTCTAAAAATACGAAAAGTGAAGATTATTCTTAAATGGGGTTACTTACACTATTGGGAATTGGTTTAATTAGTGGACACCAATAATATTGAGGATCGTATAGAAGCATTTTTTTTTAAATCGCTGTAGTTTTTTAATACAAAGTGATTTTGTGTTTTTTTTGCCTAATCTGCAAAATCGGTCTCGCTCCCGCGCGCGTCGTTTTCTCATTGCTATCTCGCTTCAGCACATTTTTTCCGAGTATCGCCTTAATGATGACCATAGCATGTATTCTTCAAAACTACGTTCATCACTTTGACGACCTCCGTGGCTGAGTGGTGTACGCACCGGTTTTCAAGGTGTCGCTATCTCTAGAGGTCCCGGGTTTTTTTCCCGGTCGGGTAAAAATTGAAAACGAACTTTACGAACTTTTCAATATTTCCTCGGGCCTGGGTGTATTAGGTAAAACCATCGTTGTTTTCAATTTCCATAATACTAGTGTTCAAGCTACTATAGTATGGTCACGTATGGTATTGGAACAATGTATGTGATGGTGTACAATATTAGTTTATTTATTTATTTATCACTACAAATGAGTAAAAAACTGTCTTTGTTCAATAAGAAAAACTTAAGATACTTACACTTAGAAAAATTTTAAATGAAGTATTTTAGAAAAAATCGACCCGTCTCACAACCAGCTCCGATGGGACATTAAATTGGTTGTGTGAGACAGGTCGATTTTTTTTTCTAAAATATTTCGTTTTTAATTTATCTATGATAAAAATTACATTGTAAATGCAAAAAGTAAAAATTTAAATAACTTAAGATACACTTACCAAACGCCTTAGCAATAGCAACGTTGGATATTATCCCAACAATAGGCACAACCAATAGTCCTGAGCCAAGATGTGAAAACATATCACCAGCTGTATACGTCGTATTGCCGACATCAGACGAGAATGGCGGCGCTTGGGGGCGAGGCAAGCCCGGAGTAATGTTACCTGAAAACGGTGAAATAATTTTTGGAACAATACTAATTTAACTTCTCAAGAACCAAGTTCTGTTCAACTCCCTTAGGCAATGTAAATTAAGCAATTGTTTTTCTCCCCCCTTTCATAAATTCGAGACGAAAAAGGAATACCCGTCAACTACTGAGGATTGTTAATAGAATTTTGAATTTTCCTTTTTTATTTCCTAAGCACTGTTATTCATCCCGGGATCTGACTTGGGAAAATTTAATTATGCTACTTTAGTAATGAAAAATTTCTTAAAGAAGTTTTTGAGTAAGTACCTACCTATTTTGTTCGAATATTTGTCATTGAACATTTTCAAGTAAGTTTTGCATCTGCGTAATATTTAAAAAATCGCAGAACGTGCACAAAGTAGCATAAATTCCACTTAATGATGTTGCTATCCTTTTATTGACTTCGTTCACGTGAACTAATGGCTATGCTCTAAGGAACTGGAAGGGAAACAGGATATTTTTATTGCGTATAATAAACAGCTGTTGCCCTTACTACTCCTTTAAAATAAACTTAGGTACGTAACTAATTTCCATAACAGTCTTTAATTAAAGTTACACACAAAATTTTACTTTTAAGGATAACCAACAAGAACCTAGAAAGATAGGTACATTTAATCATATAAAATGTCAACAATCTTACTTGGACCACAGATAATATAATATACCTACTATATACTTGGACCATACTTGGACATTGAAATTAATTCCTTTAAAAACGTTAACAGCAATTTGAATTTTCATTCTAATAACACTGTAGAAGTACATAGGTACTTAGGTATACTGGTATTAATTAAATATTTAAAACGTGCTATTGTCTGAAATTACTGTTTGTCGTGTAAACAATACTGAAAAAGTCAGTATACAATATAAAAGACAAGAGAAAATAGTTTACCTGTTTTATTCATTGTGGGGCATCACTTATAAGATATCTTTTTTAAAATAAACAAAGTTTACTACTTGTGCTTGCTGAATAATTAAAAAACTAGCGCTCCGCTGGTGGCTTTGTCTGCGTGGACCCCCTTTTCACCCCCATAGAGGGAGTATTTCCAAAAATCTTTTCTTAGTGCGCCCCTACACTCTCCAAGGATGTTTCTTGGGAAGACACATACACATGCCAAACAGCTTCTTACGCCCAGAGTTTCGGCTGTGCGTTGTCTGTCAGTCAGTCAGTAAAGCAAGAGTTTTATTCTAAACAAATACTAGCGCTCCGCTCGCGACTTCGACTATGTGGAACCCCTTTTTTACCCCCTTAGAGGGGGAATTTCCAAAAATCCTCTATTAGATCTATCCTATTCCCTTCCCTTCTATCTATCCTCCCCTACACTACCCAAAGAACATACATGCCAACTTTCAGCTTCTTGCGCCCAGTATTTTTTCTGTTGTGCGTTGTCTGTCAGTCAGTAACGCAAGAGTTTTATAGATATATATATATAGATATAAAAGATAAAAGATGTAGATAGACAGATATTGAAAACTCTTCGCCGGTCTTGTCCTTGAACTTAAACAATTTGTCATAATCAGAGTAACACTCACCAGTAAGTATCAGTGGCTCATTTTTGTCTTGATGTATGAAGAATGCCAAAACAGCAGCCATCACAACCACCACGGCATTCCTTCCAACTCCAGCAAACCACAGGGCCCTCTGTAGTATAACAGCGCTCCTGTGGCCTTTCTCCTCTTGGGCACCCTTTATCTGGATGTCTTTCAATGCCTACAATTCATAAAGGGTCAACAAACAAGTACTCGAAAACTCTGAAGTTGGACCAACTTTAAGATAAAGAAAGAAAACTTATAATCATGCATCTCTTATCTATTCAGAGGAACTTCACTCTTTATTAAACTTTTTTGGAAGATTTGGGAGCGCTTCAAGATCTGCTTTTGTGAATTACTGTTTAGCATGAAGATAAAATTAAGGTTGGGTTTGTTAGGTACCTCTAACTAGATTTTGTAAATGCCATGTTAAATCAATACATAAGAATATCAGACATTTTCGTGTGCGTATCTACTGGTAATGGAAATACAATAATCTAGACTTAGGTATTATTGTATTTATAGTTAAGAACATTTAGTTAACAGTGTGGGAGAGTTTTGTAATTCTACTATGCTACTAATATCATAAATGTGAAAATTTTGATGTTTGAATGTTTGTTAGTCAATCACGCCAAAACGGCTGAACGGATTTGGCTGAAATTTGGGACACAGATACTTGCAGCCTGGAGAGGAACATAGGCTTCTTTTTACCCCGGAAAAATATCACATTCCCGCGGTATAACGTCGTGTAGTGCATGTGAGCGAAGCCGCGGGCGGAAAGCTAGGTTAGGTACTGCTAATTTGCTACACGTTTCATTATCCCAATACCTTTATCATCATTTCAGCCGTACGAGGCCTACTGCTGAGCATAGGCACAATATTGGTATACCTATATTTTGTTTTATTATTGTGTGATTCAATTTGACGCAGACATTACATTCCCGTAATAATAATTTCTTCCTAAAGAGGAGACGCTACAATAACGCAATGTAATTTAATAAAGCTCTTTGTTTTCCTCTTAGTTTCCTCGTAGTATATGGGACACTTTGTCTAATAAGGTTACGTATACAAAATGAGTTTTTATCTAAGGTAGTAGCAAAATAAATCTAATAGGTAGGCAGGTACTAATAGGAATCACTCAAATCACGTATTTCTACATAGTATACCTACATAAAGTAGTACCTAAGTCTTGCGGGTCTCATTGAACAAAAGAATTACCCGCAAACATACATATTATCGGACTCCAAGTCTTCTCTGCAAGCTTTACGCGACCGGAACAGCAAATACCATCTTGTGGCCGAAATCCACGACATTCTGGCCAGGCACTCCGGTCGTGTTGAGTTCGTATGGGTTAAAGCTCACGCCGGCATTGCGGGTAATGAAGCGGCTGATCAGGCGGCGGGACAGGCCGCTGGACTCCGACGCAGCCTGGCCTACGATCAGTTCGCCATCTCATATGCCAAATCACGGGCACGACATAAGAGCCGAACCTTATGGCAAGAGCGCTACGAGCAAGCTCCCCAGGCGAGTCACACTAAATTGTTCATGCCCACTGTAGACGACTGCCAAGAAGTAATGCAAGCGCTGGGTGTGTCGTTCGCTGTAACTCAAATTCTTACCAACCATGGGTACCACAAAGAATATTTGCACAGGTTTAAAATTACCGAAAATAACCTGTGCCCCTGCGACGACACATCCGTGCAGAGTATCAAGCACTTACTCCAGACCTGCCCGCGTTTTGGCACCATGCGACTCGAACATGAGTATACTTGTCGATCCCTTAAGATCGACCCCTATGAGGTCAAACAAGTTATAAATAAAGAATCCACTAGGCGTAATTTCAAAAAATTTGTGACCCACATAGTAAACAATTTGAAACAGTTCAATGGAACCTAACTTGTGTATCAACAATATATATATTTATACAAATTATATAATATAAGTAAATATATATTTATAACAATAATATATCAAACAAATACTGTGTCTTACACTGATGGCAAGTATCAAATTGCTGCCATTCTCACCTGCGAAAACAACAAAATAAAAAGAGAATAACAATAAAAACAAACATAGCATAAAATATTAATAAAAAAAAAAAAAAAAGTCTTGCGGGTTCTTCTCGTTACCCGTAAGATTTGCGAACCTTGAATTTTGAATAAGTGTTGTTAAACCAACATAATTTAAAATAAAGCGAAGTTATTTTTTTTTATTATTTTGACTTAATTTCATTTTTATAAAACAATGTTGTTTTCCGCCATTCTGTATGTAGGTACGCTTAGTACTTTCCAACTACGGAACGGATTCAAGCAAAATATCAACAGGGCGTCCCAGAGTTATGAGTCATGAAGGGAAAGTATTATAATTAATGGAATAACAAATTTCACTTAAAGTAACCAATTTTTAAAACATTTACAAGTTTTTTAATTGTTTTATTTGAAAAATTAGCTTTTTCTTAGAAACAACATTGACTCGACTCGACATCGAATCCACGATGTCTTTCATTGTTTTATATATAGATATTTATTTAATCCTTCTGATTTACCCTATCGTTTGATGTGATAAAAGTACAGGATGTTATTTTTGCGAATTGTACTTACCTAATTCGATTTCTAATCGTGGGAAGCGTATTAAAAAATCATTGAATGCAATTTTGTTTCTAGTCTAAAATAAAGAAATAGATCCTTTCCGTGAAATTTAGATTTTCTCCATCATTTAGAGTACTTTTTCTTCATGTCCCATATCTCTGGGACGCCCTGTAATCCATCCATCACTTACGTGCAAATCCGGGGAGGGTCACTAGTACTTTGTCAAAACTGAACTTACTATTTACAGGCTTATTAAAAACAAACACTATTCTACATTTGGTGGGTGAAACCTGGGTGAAACAACAAATGACGCGGTTAGTGTACACCTGCGGTGCCAGCGGGTTGAACGAAATTGAGCGACGGCGTAATGAGTGACGTTATTCTCGTCATATTAACCGTAATGAGATGATATTGTGGCAATTTTATTCTAAATAGGATCGTGCTGAGCTTCATAAAACTTTAAGGGCTTTTAAAAAGGCTTTTACAGGTTAGTGAAACTAATGCTATGTATTATTTCTTTAAAGGTAAATCTTGCACTAATTAGATACCTAAGCCCAATAGGTCTAAATAGGATCGTGCTGAGCTAAATAAAACATGAAGGGCCTAAAATAATTTTACAGAGGCCGTTATTTGTATATTTTACAATATATTTTCTTGAAAGATATAATACAACAGCGTTTAAGTAAACGTTGTCCATAGGACTGAATTTGTAAATGAGAATGAATTAGATCTATCTCTAGTACCTACCTATTTGCAGTTCACGTAAGTTCAAAATACAAAAGGTCGACTAAGGACAAATCTGAGTTTCTTATAGAGGTTCACAAGGATCCGTCATTCACGATTCGTCAAAAAACACTAATGTCAATGGTATAGGAAAGATGTATCACTACATAGTATAGGAAAGATGTATCACTACATAGTATAAAACAAAGTCGCTTTCTCTGTCCCTATGTCCCTTTGTATGCTTAAATCTTTGAAACTACGCAACGGATTTTGATGCGTTTTTTTTAATAGATAGAGTGATTCAAGAGGAGGGTTTATATGTACTTTTTATCCCGATATTCCCACGGGAACGGGAACCACGCGGGTGAAACCGCGGGCGGCCGCGGTTAAAATTAAATTAGTCCTTAATAATTTTCCGTGACGTATCGTAGGCATCGTAGCGCATCTAAAAAGCAATACGGCCGTTAAAAAATATTACAATAGGTACGTGAAAAGACGATATCATCGTGTGAACGAGCCGTTACAGTGCCACAAACTTTGCTGTTCCGGTGACAGCGACGCTATGTATGTTTTTCCTTTTTTTTGTTGCAATTTACCCGGCCCTGACTTCTAAGACTTTCAGTCGCCAGCAGCGTTATGGTTGGACATCAACTTGACAGCAAAATAACATTAAAAAAACACGTTAGTTTCACATTTTGGCCACCGGAACAGAAAAGATTGTGGCACTGTACGTATGAAGAATTACTGAACATAGGCACAGTAGGTATCTATATGACATAAGTACGTGAAGACGCAAAACGAATATTTTTAGTATTATTCTGTGTCTTTGCTTATTTCTACGATATTTACTACAGAATACAGTGTATTTATCATATAAAAGTTGATCTAAAAATCTTTATATAACATTAAGAAGTACTAATTTATCAAATCTGAACTACTAACAAATAGTTCTAGTGACTTAATTGTCGCTATGTAGAACCGCCGCATTTCCCCGCTCCAATGCCGACAGACGCCTCCAGGCAGTAACAGAATTCATAGCTTGAAACCACATCGAAGTTCCAAGCAGTCGTGCCGTGCCTGTACCGCGTGATGTGGCATTGTCAATGTAGATAACTAAAGAAATAGTAGTAGGTATAAGATAAAACGCTGTACAGGCTAGTAGATTTTGCTTATAGAATGATAATCAGCATAGGTTCGATAACTCCTAATATTATAAACAGCGTCTAAGCTCTGATTCTTTATCTATACACCGAAACAATTTAGATGATATTTGAAAAAGATAGAGTAGATCTTGGAAAATATTGAATTTTATGCGGTCGAAACCATAGGTAGAGTAAGCATCTGTGGCCCTACCATGAGTTGATGCAAACTGTTTACGTTACCGTAAACTATCGTTTTGTCTCTTTCACTCGCACTGACTGTAAGCAGTATATCCGATAGTTTACGGTAACGTAAAAAGTTTGCATCAACTCATGGTAGGGCCACAGATAGTTATAGCACGTTATAGTGACTTAATGTCACTGTGTAGAATAGAACCGCCGCTTTTCCCCGCTCCAACGCCGTCAGACGCCTTCATCAAAATTCAAAGTGATCCATAAAGAGCGCGATATACCGAATTCTATGTGAACGAAGTCGCGGGCATTCATTAAGTAACTAAAAAATAAGACAGATCATGCCGATGCCCAACTGCTTTGAACTTAAATAATAACAGCGATTACAAATTACTTTCACAATAATATTTACAATACAACGTTCCATTGTATGACTAACCGTAAACGTTTACGTACTTAATTGTAAACAATCAAATTCAACAGTCAAACAACTGTTCCAAACAAAATACAATGGATATTTGCGACAGTTGTGCGTTGACTAACTCTCTGGCTCTGTCACTGGCTTTTGAACGCATTTTGTGCCAATACTTAAGACACTTACGGCCAGAATTAATAATCAACCCACAGATAGGGATACGCATGCATGATCCAGATTAGTTGCAATGCAACGTTAGATATTAACATAGAATTAACGACAGATGTCTGGGTGTTGCTAGGCGTTGCCTAGCAACTAATCTGGATCATGCCTTTCCCTTTTTGTGGATATATTATTAAGGTGATACTCGGAAAAATTATGCTGAAGCGAGATAGCAATGAGAAAACGACGCGCGCGGGAGCGAGACCGATTTTGCAGATTAGGCATAAAAAACACAAAATCACTTCGTATTAAAAAACTACGATTTTTTTAAAATGCTTCTACACGATCCTAAATATTATTGTGTACGTTACCCCATTTAAGAATAATCTTGATATTTCGTATTTTTAGAGGTCTTTTCGAAAATAAAAAGTGTCGTGCCAAAATCATAAAATCGTGTTTCTGAAACTATGCGAATCTAGATAAAGGTATAAAATATCTTATTGCCAGATTTGTAACAACTCTAACCGTCCTATAGTTTTATATCAAAAAGTCCATACTTTTTCCGAGTAGCGCCTTAATTCTGGCCGTAAGACAATAGCAATATTTATTATTAACCACTGGCTTGAGGACAAACCAATGCAGTGGACTGTCTCTATTTACACGATGCCAATATTGGACTGGCTTAGTGGATTGGCTCGAATATTGGCTCCGTGTAAATGCTGCATTACACGGAGCCAATACTTGAGACAATCCACTAAGCCAGTCCACTAAGACAATAGATTTAGTTTTTGATCACTGGCTTGAGGACAATCCAATGTAGGTTGACTCTATTTTACACGATGCCAATATTGGACTGTCTCGAGTATTGGTTCCATTCCATGTAAATGCTGCATTAAAGTTTTAGTTACATGACATGATATGAATAATGATTACAGGCGCGGATCCAAAGTATGCTACAGGGAGGGAGGGGGGCATTTTAGCTCATTTCACCTACTTAAACTTCCATAAAGTGAGAAATTAAAAAATATGTAAGTAAAAATGTTAGCCAGGGAGGGACAATCGTCCCCATTGTCCCTCCCCCCGCCCCTAACTAACGAAAAACCTTTCTAAAGGTCGCGGAGCACGAAAAATCTCGTACAATGACCTGTTATTACCTGTCCCTGTCGTTCCCGCGTAAATATAGTGTGTCACGCTCGCACAGATGCGATGACCAACGTCTCAAGGGATCTGTGCGAGCGTGACGCACTATATTTACGTGGGAGCGACAGGGACAGGTAATAACAGTTGATTGTAACTGATTCTTCGTGCTCCGCGACCGTGTTTTAGCTTATTACTTAATATAAGTTACTAAATTACCTAATCTACGAATGAAAATGAACACTAGTGTATTTATAAAAATATGGGTGTGTAATATATGATATAATAACATTTCGTATAATAGTCACAAAGTATAATAACACATTACATAAAATCATTTCATATAAGTAACGTTCATTTCGTATAATCAACGAATGATATAAATTTAAAATATATAATTTTAAACCGTATAATGAACATTTGATATAAAAACGTTTCATTTAATAAACATTTCCTATAACACTTACATTGTATAATATTTAAAACACATAATAATCATTTTACATAACACCATTTCATATATAACGTTCATTTCGTATAATAAACGAATAAATATTTCTGGCACTACGCCGGCCGCTGCCGCGGCACGCTCGCTTCGCTCGCTCGGCTCGCGCTTTGTTTTGTTCACTGTTATAACCTAACCTAACCTATCATCAATTGTATTGTCACCGTTGTGACTTTTTGTGGCGGGAGGCTTCGCCCCTCGAGCCCCCCGTACCCCCTGCTCCTTCGCCTTTCCTATACATTTAATTGACTTATTGATGATTATATGAAACAAAACTATATCAAATAAAATTATGACATATGATGATTATATAAAACAAAATTATATTAAATGACCGTTATAGCAAATAAGTTTTACCTAAGTATATAATTTTTTTTTATAAAAAATGAGCGTTATATAATATATTAAATGATGTTATATAAAATGATGATTATATGAAATATGTGAAATGAAATTAGTCGAAGTGTTGTTATGACAAACGTTTATTATGTCAGTTGTTGCTTGTGCCAGTTCCGTCCCGTTTTACGCTTTTATTTAAACATTTTTTTTGTGTGTAGTTGCTTTTTCTTTTGTTTTAAATGCGTTTATTAATGTGTTTTTTCTAAATGTTGTGTTTTAATGTACATATTTAATGTTTATTGCTGGTGGTTGTGCGCTTATTTTTGACACCGTAGATTTAACTTAGTATTATATTTATTTTATATATACTTACCTATTATATTATATATTATACATATTTTAGCGTAGGTATTTATATATTATTACTTATTTTTAAATATTAATATTTAACTATTTTTTGTTTATATACTTAGTATATTTTTTGTTTATTTTATGCAAGATACCGAAGAAAATCAAAGTTATGACTTCTTATCACTATCTTCTTCCTCTGATGGATTGAGCAGCGACGATAGCTTCCGCAGTATCCCTTCCCTGAATGAGAATCTCCAATCTGTTACATCTGACTCTCCCAAGAATTTTAATGTTGTTCATATCAACGCTCAGAGCATTCCCGCTCATTACCCAGACTTTCTTGCTACTTTTTATGATCTGAACAACATCCATGCCATTCTCATATCTGAATCTTTTTTGCATCCGTCGCTTCCTTCTACTCTTTACACTTTACCGGGATTTAATTTAATTAGAAACGATCGCACTAACACTTCTCACGGTGGAGTGGCTATATATCTTCGTAATCACATTCCTTATTCCATTGTAAGTCGATCAGAACAGCCCCCTCCTCCAGATACTGCGGAACACCTTTTCCTAGAGGTACTACTGTCACATTCCAAAATTCTTCTAGGAGTTTTCTACAGTCCGTCTTTAAGAATCAACTATTTCTCCTCATTCGAGAAAACCCTAGAGGAACTAACGCCTTCTTACTGTCATAGCATCATTATGGGTGACTTCAACACATGCCTCCTTAAAAATAATTTTCGTTCCCACAGATTAAAATCGCTTGTTGATTCCTTTAACTTAAACATTCTCCCTCTTAATGCGACTCACTACTTTCCCAACTGCACTCCCTCACTTCTCGATTTGATAATAGTTTCCTCCCCAAATAACGTTGCTAAGCATGGTCAGTTTTCTGCTGATGCCTTCTCATACCATGATTTGATATATCTCTCTTATAAAATCCGCCCTCCTAAGGCTAAGCCTACAATTCTTCTGCGACGTAATTTTGGTGGTATGAACTTAGACTGTCTCCGTGCCGATGCTCAAAAGGTGGATTGGAGTGTTATTGAAAATGCACCTACTGTAGACCAACAAGTCAGCTTATTTAATTACCACCTTATTCAATTGTATGATGTCCATGCGCCTATTCGACCGGTCAAGCTAAAGCATTTTCCAGCGCCATGGCTCACTGAGGACATTAAATTACTAATGGACCAGAAGAACCGCGCTAAGGCTAAATATAAGACCAACCCTACCGATTGTAATCGTGATAAGTATATTCGCATCAGGAATCGCTGCAATACAATGTGTAGGGACGCACAGAGACGCCATATTCACAAATCAGTGGAAAACGGTGACCCCGTTAAAGTCTGGAAATTTCTAAGAACATTGGGTATCGGCAAATCACGTGAAAATAATATTCCAAAAGATTTAAATATTGATCATTTAAATAAACATTTCTCTAAGTCATCTCCTCTTGATGATAAAGTCAAAGATACAACTTTGCTGCACCTTAATTCTATGCCAAAACCCGACTTTGCTCCTTTTGTCTTTAGTCGATTCTCCGATTGTGATGTTGAGAGGAACATTCGTGCGATTGACTCTACAGCAATAGGTAGTGACAGCATTAGCCGTAATATGATCATTCCTTTAATAGATATCCTAATTCCAGTCATCACATTGATCCTTAACAAGTCCATCTCCTCGGGTGACTTTCCTCACTTATGGAAAGAAGCTCAGATTACACCTCTCCCTAAAAAATCCAATCCATCATCTATGTCCGACTTCCGACCTATTTCCATTCTTCCTTTCCTTTCAAAAGTGCTTGAACGCCTTATCCATCGTCAGTTAAGTGATTTTCTCAACAAGAATCACTTACTGAATCCACTCCAATCCGGTTTCCGTCCCGGTCATAGTACGGCTACTGCGCTAGTCAAAATAACTGATGACATTCGCTTTGGTATGGAAAATCAGAAGCTAACACTGCTGACATTGTTGGACTTCAGCAATGCGTTTAACAATGTTGATTTTGACATTTTGCTGGGCATTTTGCGTTCCTTAAGCATATCACCAACGGTTATTGGCTGGTTTCGTAGTTATCTACATGGACGTCGGCAGCGTGTCCACATTGGCGATACTTTCTCACCATGGTGTCCCACGTCTGCCGGCGTGCCTCAAGGCGGCGTCCTTTCTCCTTTATTGTTTGCTATCTTTATTAATTCTATTTCCCGTGATCTTTCTTCCTCTTATCATTTGTATGCAGACGATCTCCAAATCTACTACCATGAATGCTTTGAAAACCTGAGTGATGCCATTCACATCATGAATGCAGATTTGGCGCGTGTTCTAGAATGGAGCAACATTTACGGTCTAAAAGTCAACCCTAACAAAACCCAGTCCATTATTATAGGCAGCCCTTATTTTATATCTAGAGTTGACCACAATCACTTACCGAAAATCTTATTTGATGGAACTCCTGTTCCTTTCTCTAATAGTGTCAAAAATTTGGGAATTCTTTTCGATCAGACATTATCATGGTGTCCCCAGATAGCGGAGGTCAGTAGGCGTACTTTCGCTGCGGCGGGGTCGTTGCGGCGATTACGAAATTTTCTACCTACTGCCACTAAAATTACTCTTGCACAATCTTTACTTCTGCCTTTACTTGACTATGCAGATACATGCTATCCAGACCTTACGTCTGAACTTCTTAATAAGCTAGAGCGTATCCAAAATTTCTCAATACGATTCATATTTGGTCTTCGCAAATATGACCATGTCTCCCAATACCGTCAAAAGCTTAAGTGGCTTCCGATACGACGTCGCAGGGATTTGCACATCCTTTCTCTTCTCTTCTCGGTGCTGTTCAATCCCAATACTCCTATTTACCTAAAAGAACGTTTCAAGTTCCTTTCTTCCTCTCACAATCACTGTCTCCGCTCCTCCGATAATCTCCGTCTTGTTACACCTCTCAACTCAACAAAATTTTATAGTCAATCGTTTACTCTGCAGGCTACTCGATTATGGAACTCCTTGCCTGACACAACTAGACGTGCACAGACCCTTAACTCCTTCAAGTCCCAGGTTAAGGAGTTCTTCCTATCCCAACTATCCCATGAGTCCTTCCCTTGAAAGTTCGTGCTTTGTTTGGTTCTCGGTTTCTGCTACTACTGTAGTGTATAATAATATGTATTGTATCAAAAGTATATTTATGTATTTTATTGTATTATATTATATTTTTATATTTATTTATTATTATGTATTGATTATGTATGTATTGATATATCATAGTAGTTAGGTATCTACTTTTTTTTTTTTTTTTTAAGAAATTTATTTTCCCATAGCTATTGCGCACAATCTGCCCTTATTATCTTCTTCAAACTCTGTAAAATACGGGTTGCCTGGAAGAAATCGCTGTTAAGCGATAAGGCCGCCCCTTTGTTCACAATTTTTTATGTTACTGTATTTCTTGTATGTTTGTTGTTTCTGTTTTTGTGTGCAAATAAAGAATTAATCAATCAATCAATCAAATCAATCAATGAACGTTATTGAAATGAAATTATACCAAATGAAATTATATCATTCATTACGCACCCGAAAAATATTACTTAAGTACCTACCTAATATGAAAACTTTTAATAGTACATTACAGCCGAGGACAGGTAAGTAAGAAATTACATTGTCGAGGATGGTTTGAAGCACGAGCCGCAGGCGAGGGCTTTAATCATTCGAGGCAAGGTAATTTGCTTACCGTACAAGGCTTGTATAGTGCTTTTCTCAAGAAATGCGAGGAAATAAAACAACTTTGACTAAATAATATTTATTAAAATTTATATCACACATGTTCGGGCAATTATTAAATTCAAATCTTATTGTTTTCCCGGGCACACTTATGTATAAATCGCCCATAATAATATTATTTTAATGATGTATCATTAAAATACGCCAACAACACAGATTCCGAAAACGTATGCGCCTTTTTTTCACTTTTCCAAATCAGATCGTAGGTTTTCATATATCTTTCTTTTGATTTTGCTGGCAGTAAGTTTTCTGTTATTAATTTTGCTACAATGCCTGTATATGTTTCATTGGCAGAACTCATTTTGATAATTTATTACACAATAATATAAACTGTATTGATATCAAATCAACCCCTGAAAATCATTCCCGCCGTTTTTTTAATATTGGTTTGTGAGGCCATGTGGAACGGTCATACAGCCTATTGATACTTACTACTTGCTACTAAAATGCGCAACTTCAATACCTACCCGCTTCTGGGCGGTAGATGGCGCTGTACATATTTCCCATACAAAAGTACTCGTAAAGGATATTTTGTCTATGATAAATCTCATTTTGTTTTTTCGATTGATGTTCGTGCTAAGGGTGTGTATATTACTTCGTATTGTAACGAAGTAATATACTCTGTGCGCACCGTATTTAAAAAAAGTTAACTAATTATGATATATTATTTACCTATATAATAATAATGTGGCTGTATGGTGCAAATGTCCGTTTGCTTTTTCTGTTTTTATACACAGGAATAACGAAAGAAAAAATAAAGAAAAAAAGTTGGTAGTACCATTGCAGATCACTGCAGTAATGAATTTCAGTACTTACTTACTGCACTAAAATCAGTGCAGTAAGTAAGTACTGAAATTCATTACTGCAGTGATTTTCAAATTTAGAATGTTTACCTCGGAAAAGTGCCACGTACTGCATTCTTTTCTCAAATATAATATTAACATTTCAGAGCATAAGTGTGAAAAAATACTTACATTAAAGTAAGTAGCCAACCAAATTTAGAAAAACATAAACTTATTCGTTTTAGTTAAGTACAAGTGTTGAAACCGAACTTGAAAATAATATAAACCATTGAGTATTCTGAAACCCTTACTTAGGTTTGAAGACGGTGGTTAAACCAAATTACAGGAGATTCAAAAGGTACTTTGCTCTAAAAGTGGTCCCAATTCCGCATTATTGGACAGTAGGTATAGGTAGCACTGAGATTCGTCCCTTTTGGATAGACGTGACGTACAAATAGGTCAGCTAGATCCGAAGCTTTCACAATATCTCAGCTTTTACGTATAATAACTACATAGAATCAATATTTATACAGAATCCCAGAGTGTTATAATTATATGATTTGCTGGAAAACGAAATAAATCCAAATTCATCAATTAAAGAAAAAATACTGATACAATAAAACATGACTTGGTCAGTGTCAAAGTCAAATAAATTTATTTATTGAGAGAAACTCAAGAAACATTGAATCGTCAACTGTTTCATATCATATCAATACCACCAATTTTCCGAGAGTAATATACAGGGCGTCCCAAAACTATGCCACATGAAGGGAGAGTACCTTAAATACTGAAGATATAACATTTTACTGAAAGGAGACTTCATTTTTATTTTAAAAGAAAACAAACTGCATTCAAAAAATTTTAAATAACCGCCTGTCTGAACTGGGAATCGAACCCGCTGAATTAAAAAAAAATATTGGCTCAATTATAAGCATTTATTACTTCTTAGTAACTTAGCACCTTAAATAAAAGGAAGACTACGAAATATATAAAAAAGACTTCATTTTTATTTTAAAAGAAAACAAACTGCATTCAAAGAATTTTAAATAACCGCCTGTCTGAACTGGGAATCGAACCCGCTGAATAAAAAAAAAATATTGGCTCAATTATAAGCATTTATTACTTCTTAGTAACTTAGCACCTTAAATAAAAGGAAGACTACGAAATATATAAAAAAGACTTCATTTTTATTTTAAAAGAAAACAAACTGCATTCAAAGAATTTTAAATAACCGCCTGTCTGAACTGGGAATCGAACCCGCTGAATTTAAAAAAAAGTTATTGGCTCAATATTATAAGCATTTATTTCTTCTTAGAACTTAGCACCTTAAATAAAAGGAAGACTACGAAATATATTAATGTTGAATATCAAGTTTGTGCATCGTTTATGGAAAGCCTATTCTGTGACTGTCTTGCTCAAAATAACTGACTTTAACATTTCAATGTACCTAATTGAGAAATTTCCGCTCTTTCCGCAAATTCATCGAATTATTGCCTGAATACTCGTACGCTACTTATCTTTGGGAGCGTCTCACACGTCGCCCTGTCAATTTAAGGCGAGGATTCCCGACCAAAATAGGCACGCTAACGCTTCTCGGCCGTGCTCGATACACTTCACGCGGACGCAGCGGCAGCCGGCAGTGAACTGTGAACTCGCGAGCGCCCCGAGAATCGAAAATCACTTAAAATTCAATTAAAAATTAACTAATAAAAAAATTAAAATTATGGTGGCCGGAATCTCTCGGCTACTCAAAGACAATCATTTTCGTATATTTTTCATTAACTAAAACCAAGTATACTGCAAGTAATACGATATTTGGATTACGATTAGACGGATGTTTGGGATTTTATTTGACACAGTAAAATATCACCAATCGAATGCTTTTTCTATATAAATAAAACACTTTCACGGATTCGCTGCAGTGTGTGAACATTCATTTGAGGGAACCAACCATTATATAAGGTTTGACAAACCGCAGATCCTCGCTAGAGAACCAAGATACTTTCCCAGATTGATGCGCGAGGCTATTGAAATTAGCAAATACCCAAATTTCAATAGAGAAGATGGTTGGAAGATACCACCAGCTTGGGACCCTATAATCCATCAAGTAACGTCACAACCTAAACCACACACTGCAAGAACTAAAGATACGGTTAGTTCTTATTGCAAATAACTTTAATAAACGGAGATCGTCCCCCTTCGTGTAGTTTTCTTGCCAGTTCTTTCTCCGAAGGGCTCCAACTTTTGTGAACTGGTGGTCGAGTCAGTAACTTTTTGCTTTGCTATAAATAATTATTATCCAAATTACTTAAAAAATCAAAATATTAAATTAATAAATCATTTTGTTATAATTAAATATAATGTTAAAATAATCAATACCTAACCGTATCTTGTTTCCGAACGAAAAACAAAGACAATTAGAGTGGGTATATTCTTTTATTAAAATAAAAAAATAGTGGGTAGTTTTCCGTGACCACGGCCCCTGGAAAGGTGCCGAAACGTCGGATAAACCAAAAAAAAATCTCAAAAAACAACTAAAATTTAACCAAGTTGTTGAATAAATTGCGTGAAAAAATCCGTGAAAGTGTTTTATTTATATGGACAGTTCGCGCAGAAATCTAAGATGTGTTTATGCTTTTTCTCCTTTTTATTAATGACTTGCCTAATGCGACAAAAGAAAAGTGTATATTATTTGCTGACGATATAACTCTAATAATCCCAGACGACAAGAAACACGAAGACTACGAAACTAGAATAAACCTAGCATTAAGTAACATAATTAAATGGTTAGAGGAAAACTCACTATGCGTTAATTTAAGTAAGACAAACTACATTCAATTCTCTAACTACAACGCTATTGACAAAATATTAAATATCCAATACAATGGACATAAAATAGACAACAATAATTCATCAAAATTCTTAGGCTTAACTCTTGACAAAAACTGTAATTGGAAACAGCATATTGATATGACATGTGGTAAAATAAATAAATTCGTATATGCACTAAAAAAATTAAGCACAACAGTCGGCCAAAACGCGGCCCTTACTGCTTACCATGGCTATGTAGGCTCCATTCTCAGATATGGCATTTTGCTATGGGGAAACTCAACCCTCGTTAATAAAGCCTTTCTGGTACAAAAAAAATGTGTACGTGCGGTTTGTAGGGTTGGTCAAATGCATTCCTGCAGACCACTTTTTAAAAAACTTCAAATACTGACAGTTTCATCCATGTATATTTTGGAGGTTGGAATTTTTGTAAAAAATCACCCACACTAATTTAAAAAGAGTAGCGAAAATAGTAAATATACACAAAGAGACCCTACTAAATTGAAAACACAACCATTCAGAGGTTTTATGCACTACAAAAACTGTTACATAAACTCAATAAAAGTATTTAATAAGATACCTCAAGGTATTAGAGAGATGCCATTTATTCGTTTCAAATCGGAGCTGCGCAAATGGTTAAATAATTGAAAAATGTTTTTATTCCTTGAGAGAATTTGAAGGTGCTCGATAAATCTGGTGACTTCTCATTTATATTTAGTAGTAATTAAAATAGATTTATTGACATTAACTATTATCTGTGCATTAACTAACTGACATTTTATATTTTTGCATGCTTTTGAGTATAAGGCGAACATTTGTACTTAATCTATAATAACATATCACCTGTTTATTTAAATAATGTTCTGGCAAATAAAGATAATTTGATTAGATATGATTTGATTTGAATCCATAATAATTATGGATTACTCGCAAATCACAAGTACTTAAAACTCGGAAATAATATATGTTATTTTACAGTTATTTATCTAGTGCTTCCGGCCGTTTTATTTAAAATACCCTATTTTGGGGAATCGGCGCCTTAATATCAAACGTATGAAAAAGATGCCATGATGTTTGAGCCGCTCCCAAAGATGAGAGAATTTGCGTTCGAGAATTCGGGCGTATGTTTGCAACTTTATAAGTAAACCATAAGTTTAGTGTTATACCATTGGACCATTATTTACGGGACACCGTGTATAAACAAATATCAGTAGCCTTAACACGGAAACTATCGCTATCCTAGTCGTAATAGTAACTAAACTATACCATCCGTCAAAAACTGTCAAAGTGCTGCTATTAAATATCACTATTGAATTTTAGTTTCTTATACGACCGAAAGAGGCGCTCGCTGATCTGATTTTCATACAAAATATCATCGTTTACAATCGTTTTACGTGCTAGGGGCACAGAAAAGGTTATTTTAGTGAGATCACCATAATTATCATAGATTATTAAAATCTTAAGGCTTCGGTCTTCAAATGGCGTAAAAACTTAACTACTTATAAAAAAAATAACAAGTCATGTTAACATTGTTATCATATGATTCGTACTTGAATAAAACTTGTTTGATAAAACCACAACTTTTCTCACGAACAGGCAATTATCTTCGATAAGGCAATATGCAAATGCCTTCGTAATACCTAATTGGCGTGGAAAGTGTATTAATTACTTGTTGTCTAGACTTCAACAACGTTGTAATACTGATATGATATTTAATTTAAATTAAATATTACTTACGATTTACTTATCAAAGTGATGATGTAATGAAAATATATATGAAAATGTTTCTATTAAACTATACACCACAAATTTTTTATTAGTACAATAATTTTAGGGGATTAGAGTGTCTATCAATAGGTTTTTTTTGCTATGGTGCCAGCCTCGAAAATCAGCTGTTCCATACATTTTAGTCGCGGCAATGTTGTACTTTTCTATGGAACAGCTGATTTCTTATCGCGATTTCGTGACTCGGACTATTCAAACCTAAAATTATAGAAACCGAAATTAAAATCTGTGGGACATCGGACTATTCAAATCTAAAATCATAGAACCGATATTAATATCGGTGCATTCAATATAAAACTACTCAAGGCGGATTATACAAACAATAACATGTTATTTTACGTAAACGTCTCTTTTGTATTACGAAGGTTGACTACATAGTTATAGTTTCCCTAAAATGATGCAATGACTGAATATACTTTTAAGTTATTTTGTTAAGGTTAAATGATTTATATTGTCATTACTTTGTTTCATTGTCAGCTGCATCATTTAGGTTTTTTAAGATGAAGGGAATATTTTAACTACCTTGACGAAACACGTTTGTTATCTTGAATAATTATACAGCCCTGTTGTACATCTACTACGTTTTATTATCAACGGTATATATAAAAACTATTTAAGTCAAACATTACGAGACTTCAGAGTTAAATTCAAACAGTCGCGCCAAGAATGTTAATTCATCAATATCGTATTCATCCGTTCGACGTTACTTTTTTCTTGGGTCTACTAAAATATCATCTAAGTATTAATGCTTACCTTCATCCCAAGGAGCACTATACAGCAGCATAAACTTAGCAACGTGTCAGGTAATCTGGTGTCCGCTATATGCTGAAAGACACCATTCCATGTGCCCATAAAAGTCTCCGCACTAAATTTTAGTCCTAGCAGCCCTTTAATTTGTGATGACGCTATCGTGATAGCCGCGGCCGATGTGAATCCTGATACTACTGGCAATGATACGAATTCTACCAGGAATCCTGTAAAGAAGAGCATAAAATAACATTAAATACCTACTTCATTAGTTCTTCTAAAACAAAACTGCAAACAAAAACTCATTTCCCAAAAACACGTAAAAGTGAAAAATAAATTGAATCATTCAATTCAAAGTACGAAAGTGCGGGACTTTTTCTAATTAATCTTGAACTTACTGATCTGATTGAAGTCGGTGTCAAGCCAAATAGATATTAATATTAATATGTATTTGATAGGTTACAATTTACACCACTCTGCGCATGAGATATTGTTTATTATTGTTTCACTATTTTGAAATGAAATGAAATTGAATTTTAAGTATTCGTTCTTGTTACTTTCGGCTTGACACCGACTTCAATCAGATCAGTAAGTTCAAGATTAATTAGAAAAAGTCCCGCACTTTCGTACTTTGAATTGAATGATTCAATTTATTTTTCACTTTTACGTGTTTTTGGGAAATGAGTTTTTGTTTGCAGTTTTGTTTTGAAGGCGGTTTTATTTTTTTTGAAAAATTTTGTTTATTTTTCCTTTTTTAGTGTAAGAAATCTACTATAAGAAACCGCATAATGAGCAAGGGTAGCTCAATGTGCAACGACTATAGCCCATATCTAAATTAGAACTCAGACAAGCACCACCCTCCAACTCTTAACTGTTATGCAGTTTCCTTCCAACATCAGCTAACCTAAATTACTTGAAAGAATACAACCTAAAGTTCTATTGGCGCTTGTAGTACTTAAAAACATACTTTAACTCCTAAGCGTTAAAGAGTTTTACCTTCCATCATCAGCTTAACTAAATAACCTGAAAGGTAACAACTACAAATATTTACGTATCAACGATATTTAAAGAATTATCCTCCAACTCCTAACTATTGAGGAGTTGTACCTTCCATCACCAGCTCATCATCGTGAGATGATGACTACCAGTCGCAAATACTTGAAAATTACTTATGAACCTTAAAGGAATCGTATTGCGCCCGTAACATATTTAGTATTTAATTAATGTTTTCGATGGCCATATGTGGTCTTTATCATCAGTTACTCTTCACCAAATGGTGCTTACCGAAAGTAAATGCACGAGTTACTTAAGAAAATACCAAAATCGCTATAGGTGTGCCTATAATATTTGAAGAGTTCCCTTGATTTCTCCAGGATGCCATAATCAGATCCTGACCGTATAACAATGGGACCAATTTGTAACTATATGCTTTCAAACCAAAAAAGAATTTCTAAAATCGGTTTATAATTGACAAAGTTATGAGGTAACAAACATTAAAAAAAAAAAAAAAAAAAAAAAATTCAACTGAACTGAGAACCTCCGCCTTTTTTTGAAGTCGGTTAAAAAGTACAGGCTACAGTTTCTTTGTCTACTTGTTCCTATTGTTGATTTTATTTTTACCTATATCGCTATTACCTATTATCTTGAAATGAAACGCTTTGCAGTCACGCTTAAATGGATGTTTACAGGCTGATTGTGTTTTTCTTTTGTCAACTTATTTAAAAAATGTGTCACATTATTTATACATCGAGATAGTAGGACACAAATCACTTACTTTAAATTGTAATAATATCTCTCTATCTCTAGTTACTTTATTTAATATCTCTGTCAATTCTTGGTGATGATATGATATAGGAAGGTATTACAGTTCCAAAATATGTCCGAGTAGGACCGTAGGTATAGATTATTTAAAGCTACAAGACTTTTGCGACTAGTTCTCTAACATTGTATTTCTACGAGCTCAGAGTAAGTTACGCTGTTGACATAAATAATTCAATTTCTTACCGAGCTGGCTAACTCCGGCGATCAATTGCACGATTCCCGCGATGAAACAGAGTAACACGGCGAAGTCAGGGTTAGTGCCGCTTGTGTATGTGAACGTGAGCAGTGACAGGAGTGCGGTGGGGCCAATGTTGATTTGGGGACAAGTACCCAGGACTGCATAGATGAAGCCCCCAGTGAGAGACGCGTAGAGGCCATACTGGAAATAAAATATTATCGAGTTATTTTTACTTTTTTGCATTCATAATGCAATTTTTATTATTGAAAATGAAGTATTAGAAAAATATCGACCCGTCTCACAATAGGTCGGATGGTACTTGAAACCACGACCTTTCACTGTCCGGGTGAATGCCCTATTTTTTTATTGAGTTTTTGAGATCGTTTTTGAATTTAACTTCGACACGAATAGGAGAACTTATACAGGATGTAATGGATCACTTACATCTGGTCATACATACCTACCTACACATAAGCTAGCTATTTGACATCTAATTGTGATGTGATGTGACTATGACGAGAACAACGAGAGTCATTACATTATATACGGTTAATTAACCATAATAATCAATTATTATGGTTATTAAACCGTATATAATTGTAATGTAATAGTGTTTCAACGAGCTGTTATAGAGCGAATTAACTCACTTAATTAGGCCTAATTTTAGTGCGGTTACGATATTATACATATATGCATCTTGTTCAAGTGAGTCTAAAACATGTTTCAATTTAAATTAGTATGAATATTCAGTTTTAAACACCATTCAATTATGTCTATAAATGTGCGGAGTCTATCAGTTTCGGTTCGGTATCTTTGATCGGAATAAATATTGCTATGTTTACCGACCTGTTTTCCTTAAACCACAAAATTGTAGACTCTTATTGAATTTAAAGGTGAAGCATTTATTTTAGCTGTCTACTCTTGTTTCACGATACTCAATAATTTTCAATCCATATTAATTTTATAAGCTATGCTCAACGAAATTGCGTAAACTCAAATAGATTAGAAATGCTATTGTTCATCATCATCATGTCAGCCGAACGACGCCCACTGCTGGGCATAGGCCTCCCCCAAGGATCTCCACAACGATCGGTCCTGCGCTGCCCGCATCCAGCGGCTTCCCGCGACCTTGACCAGATCGTCGGTCCACCTTGTAGGGGGCCTGCCCACGGAACGTCGTCCGGTACGCGGTCGCCATTCGAGAACCTTTCCGCCCCAACGGCCATCAGTTCTCCGCGCTATGTGTCCTGCCCACTGCCACTTCAATGATGCAATCCTTCGAGCGATGTCGGTCGTTTTAGTTCTCCTGCGGATCTCATCATTTCTGATTCGATCGAGCAGGGAAATACCAAGCATCGCTCTCTCCATTGCTCGCTGGGTGACTTTGAGCCTTCTTATGAGACCCATAGTAAAAGACCACGTCTCACTTCCATAGGTCATTACTGGCAACACACACTGGTCAAAGACTTTCGTCTTGAGACATTGAGGTATTTCGGACGCGAATATATGCCGGAGCTTCCCAAACGCTGCCCATCCGAGTTGGATTCGACAAGAGATCTCTTTCTCAAAGTTGGACTTACCTAACTGGACCGTCTGTCCTAGGTAAACATAGTGGTCAACAACTTCGAGTGTAATGTTCCCAACATTAACTGGAGCGGGTGCAACATGGACATTGAACATGATTTTCGTCTTGTCCATGTTCATCTTAAGACCCACTCTTTGCGAAGCATTACCGAGATCTTCGAGCATTGTGTTCAGGTCTTCCAAGGTCTCAGCCATAAGAACTACATCATCGGCAAACCGTAGGTGTGTTAGGTACTCGCCATTGATGTTGATGCCGCATCCTTTCCAGTCCAGCAGCTTAAAAATATCCTCCAACGCAGCTGTGAACAGTTTGGGAGAGATGACATCTCCCTGTCTCACACCTCGCTGTAGTTGGATAGGATTAGAGCTCTGGTTCTGTAATCGGACCGACATGGTGGCGTTTTGGTATAAGTACCTCAGCACCTCGATGTACCTGTAGTCTATTTGGCACCTCTGGAGAGACTGCAGCACCGCCCAAGTCTCAATCGAATCAAAGGCTTTCTCATAGTCCACGAACGCCAAGCAAAGTGGCAAATTATACTCTTCGGTCTTCTGTATAACTTGCCGCAGCGTATGAATGTGGTCTATGGTACTGTAGCCTTTCCGGAACCCGGCTTGTTCGGGAGGTTGGAAGTCGTCGAACCTGCGAGCGAGACGATTCGTAATGACTCTCGAAAACAACTTATAGATATGGCTCAGAAGCGAGATGGGTCTATAGTTCTTCAAGAGAGTTTTATCACCCTTCTTGAAAAACAGCATCACATCGCTTCTGCCCCATGCCTTTGGCGTTTTGCCCTCAAGGATGACTGAGTTGAAAAGCTTCTGGAGGACCTTAAGTATCGGCTTACCGCCCGCTCTCAGAAGCTCTGTTGTGATTCCGTCATCGCCCGCCGCCTTGTTGTTTTTAAGCTGCTTGAGAGCCATTCTAATCTCGTACAGGCTGACGTCCGGGATATCTTCGGTATGGTGTCGGGTAAGCTTGGCTCTAGGGTCTGTAGCCTTGCTTTCAACAGGTGTTTGCGTGGAATATAGCTGTCCATAGAAACTCTCAATCTCCCTCAGGATTTCAGGTGTTGACGAAACGATGCTACCTTCCTCAGTTTTCAGCCTCGTCAATTGACTTTGCCCGATAGACAGATCTCTCGCGAACACTTTGGAGCCTTTGTTCCGCTCAATGGCTTCTTTAATACGCTCGGTATTAAATTGGCGAAGGTCGCGCGTCAAAGACTTAGATATCTGTCTATTGAGCTGTCGATAACGATGGGCATCCGCTGAGTTCTGCAGCTTCATTTCGTGTCTCTGATCCATGAGTAGGAGAGTCTGACTGGAGAGTTTCTTCAATTTGGGACGGCGGGTTTTATAGTACTTAGACCCTACCGTGCGGACAGTATCCACCACCATGTTGTATAGATCGTCCACGTCTATGCTGTTCTCAAGGGCTTCGAAGCGGTTTTGAAGCTCGAGCTGAAAGCACTCGGGGTTTTGAATTTGAGCTGGTATTGGTCGGAGCGTGGATTTTATCAGTCGCGATCTTTCGAGCTTGACATCGATATTCAATGTGCCTCTCACCATACGGTGATCGCTTCCTGTCTTAACAGCGTTGATCACACTGACATCATTGAATATGTGCTTCTTCGTCGACATGATAAAATCGATCTCGTTTTTGACTTTACCGTCCGGACTGATCCAGGTCCATTTGCGGCTTACGGGCTTCCTAAAGAAGGAGTTCATCATATAGAGGTTTTCCCTCTCCATGAAGTCTGCCAGCATCTGGCCTCTATCGTTCCGTTGCCCAAATCCAAATTGCCCCACTCTCATCTCATCACCGCAACGTTGCCCCAACTTTGCATTGAAATCCCCCATCACAACCGTGTAGTGGGTTTTATAGCTATGCATGGCTTTAGCGATCTCCTCATACATAGCCTCCACTTCGACATCGTCGTGTTTCGAGGTCGGAGCGTAGACCTGGATAACATTCAGCGAATATCGTTTCGATAATCTAAGTATCAGGTACGCTACCCTGCTCGAGACACTTCCGATGGTGATCACGTTGTTGACAAGGAATTTATGGACGATGAACCCGACACCACCAATGGACTGTTGGTCGCCCTCCCGGTGGTAAAGTAAGTTACCGGATTGCAGGGTTATCGAGTCCTCCCCCTCTCTTCGGACTTCAGATAACCCAATGATATCCCAATGTAACTTACTTATTGCCTCTTCCAACTCTACGAGCTTCTCGTCGAGCCTCAGTGTGCGCGTGTTGTAGGTTGCCAGGTCGAGTCGTCGGTGTTGGTAGCCGGAACCTACCCGGGGATTCTTAGCACCCCCTGCCCCGCCGTTACCATAGCCGCTACCGTAGCTAGGAATAGCGGGGCCGCCGGGGACTGGGGGCCGATGTATTTTTTGTGTAAGCATTCAGGGGGGGGGGGGTTTGCCATAATCGCCACGCTTGGCAGGCGGGTTGGCGATCGCAGTATAGCCTGTTGAAGCCTGGAGACGCTGCTGCCCATCTCCTGATGGCAGTTTTCCCTTTGTCGCCTCTTACGACACCCACGGGAAGAGAGGGGGTAGTGCTATTCTATTTATGTGCCGGCACTACACGGCATCAATACAAACACTGAAATGTTTAGTTGCCATTTGAATAAGCCGCAATGAAATTTCAATAGTAATTTTAGGAACCGCAATCCTTTGAAATATTTAATATCACCCCTAATCGGTGGGATAAACAAGCGAATCCACCCAATAATGTTTGATTAAACTTGTGCCATAGCGTTCGGCATTAGGAGTTTGGTCTGCGTTAGTGGGGGATAAGCAACTCTTGCAATGGTCGGTTCGAAATAGGTGACCAAAAATTAATTATTGAACTTCTCCGTGTTTCGGAAAGTATGATAAGCCGTTGAACAAGGCTGCATTTACATTAGCTAGCCCCACAAGCGCTCGATCAAGGAGAGGCAGGGCGTCAGGCGGCGCGGCGCGCGTCTTGCGGCGCGCGCGAATATTGTGCATCAGCGCCCCGATCGCGGTAATTCTATGCTGCTCGTCTTGACCACGTTTGCGTCATGACGTTTGACTTCGTATTGCCGTAATTACATAACGACGCACACGTCACGCAATCCTATACTCCCACAATCCTGTCTGTTCCGGTGACATCCGTGACAGAAGAGCCACTTGCAATACGAAATAAGCTGTCAAAATAGACTGTCGTATGAAAACTGTTTAAGTTCCAAAGATTATCACCGGAACAGAAAACGTTGTCGCACTGTCAACGCCTCGCGTTATCAATAATCGGTGTACATACATATAAAAAAACGCGACGAATAGATAACCTTTTCCTTTTCAATTTTTAACGTGTCGGTTAAAAACGGTATTGCACGTCGCGTGAACTTCAACTGCACGTACATTTGATTAATGCGTCATAAGATTACCGCGATCGGGGCGCAGTTGGTACATCACATTGTCTTAACGTCGTCCGTCCGTTCGGTCGCGAGCGCGCAATGATAGCACAATTCGCCCGCGTCACGCGACCGACGCACCGCCTGACGCGACAAGGCCAGCCCCCTGATTCACGAACCATCGGAAGCGCTCCCGACGGCGGAATGTATGCACTGTCTCTGTCACTCACTGTAGATTAGACAAAGACAAAGCATAGAATTCAAATCCGATTCAGTTTCCGACGGTTTGTGAATCAGGGGGCTGGTCTTAGGGTGGTATTCCACTTATCAAATATTTGATCAAAGAAATTGGGCGAGGACGAATTCATGAATGGTTTCATCGATAATTTCTTTGGTCAAATGCATATTGGACAAAGATCTTTGATAGGTACCACCCTAATGCGCAGGTCCTGTCATTGTCCATTGCCCTTATCTTGCTTTTCAAGGCCTGTGCCCCAGCAGTAGGAACACCAAAACGGCCGATGCTGAAGATGGTAGCTCAAAGGAGTTCAAGAAAAGTAAGTAGTGGTTTTATAAAGTGAATGTGTTATGTAAATAATTAATAGTAGCTACTGTAAATACATACATGTTTCTTTCGATCTAGTACAAAAGCGGCGAAAACGAAAAAACAACACATTTTCTTTCAATTTTGTTTCAAAACATATTGTTTGAGTATGATAATGTTCATATTTATTTAGTATTGAACTTTAACTGTGTTACAAGCATTTATTATTAAAAACAGATATGGATTTTCGGCGTTGAATAAAATGAATTTCGACTTACCTACTGATTTTCCACATCAAATCATTTGGAAAGTTTGTACGAGTATAAATGTATACGAGTATAGCATATTTACTTTTTCATCTCTCTTAATCGGAAAGTGATGTAGGTATATTTAAACTGAGCAGCGGATTAAAAACTCTCCGTTCCACCCTAGGGTGGAAAATAATTATTTTAAAAATAGAACTGAATTTGGTTAAAGTCTACCATAGAGTTACCTCATGAATCGGCAATGAAAATGTGTTCAACTGATTTTTCATCCCATCGATTCGAAAAGCGATAATTGTTTATCTAATAACAGGGTCCAAAACGATTCATTGTTTACCTGTTATGACAAGAGGGTATAAATGAGATTTGAATTTGGAACATAATTAAAGAAGCATTGGTTGGAGTGTAGCAAAGGGTGTGCAGTACTTATAAAAAAGTTCAACTGATTTTGTATAAATTTTCAAAAACGGAATTTTATAAAATTGAGAATATCTCGTAAACGGTGAGTCGTAGCTAAAATCTAACAAAATTTTCAACCCCCCTACGGCATCCCCGGAGATATTTATAAGGAATCTGATGGACATATATTTTTTTATTTTTTTTATATTTCAAAACTCAATTTTTTTTTCTTGCCCGACTAGCGCTATGATGTATCCGAACGACAAAGAAAGGTAGGTAGTTTGAGTTGTCTTTACTGCTTTTCTTATAGAGGGGGATGAAAAGCAGAGTGTATTACTCGACCGCAAAATTATTTTCACCTCGGGCAGCGTATATTGAATCCCTCGCTGCGTTCAGGGTTCTACTTTAGAACCCCTCGCTACGCTCGAGATTCTACTCTAGAATCCTTCACTGCGCTCTGGATTCTGGAAAATAGCGCTCTCGCCGTAAATATATTATTTTGCTCCCTTGTAATACAATCTACTATTGTATGGGGCCGGGATTTGTAAAATTTTCAAAAATGAATTTTATAAAAACGAGAATATCTCAAAAACGGTGCGTCGCATTCTACTTTAGAATCCCTCGCTGAATCCTTCACTGCGCTCTGGATTCAAAATAGCGCCCTCGCCGTAAATATGTTATTTGCTCCCTTGTAATACAATCTACTATTTCTTACTCATGCTCTGAAATGTTAACATTCCATGTCAACAAAAAAATGTATTTCCTCGCATTTCGTGAGAAAAGTTTTATACAAGCCTTGTTCTGGAAGCTATTTGCATTGCTAGCTTCCCGTTCTCGGCTGTAATGTACTATTGCTATTCGATGTTTATTAATATCCAAATATTCAAAAAAATTTAAACTAAAATTTGATATACCTAATTAACCGTTCCCGTTGATATTTATTTGTCTGGGTATTTCGTATTCTTTCGTTCACTTCATTTACAAACACATACACAATTATTCGCTCGTATTTACTGTAATCCATTTTAGAACATTAGATTTATGATGAGATGAACATTAATATTATTCCCTTTATTACATTTAAAATACTTACAAAATTATATTTCTAAACATTATTATTATTAATAAGTCATCATCATCATCATGTCAGCCGAACGACGCCCACTGCTGGGCATAGGCCTCCCCCAAGGATCTCCACAACGATCGGTCCTGCGCTGCCCGCATCCAGCGGCTTCCCGCGACCTTGACCAGATCGTCGGTCCACCTTGTAGGGGGCCTGCCCACGGAACGTCGTCCGGTACGCGGTCGCCATTCGAGAACCTTTCCGCCCCAACGGCCATCAGTTCTCCACGCTATGTGTCCCGCCCACTGCCACTTCAATGATGCAATCCTTCGAGCGATGTCGGTCGTTTTAGTTCTCCTGCGGATCTCATCATTTCTGATTCGATCGAGCAGGGAAATACCAAGTATCGCTCTCTCCATTGCTCGCTGGGTGACTTTGAGCCTTCTTATGAGACCCATAGTAAAAGACCACGCCTCACTTCCATAGGTCATTACTGGCAACACACACTGGTCAAAGACTTTCATCTTGAGACATTGAGGTATTTCGGACGCGAATATATGCCGGAGCTTCCCAAACGCTGCCCATCCGAGCTGGATTCGACGAGAGATCTCTTTCTCAAAGTTGGACTTACCTAACTGGACCGTCTGTCCTAGGTAAACATAGTGGTCAGCAACTTCGAGTGTAATGTTCGCAACATTAACTGGAGCGGGTGCAACATGGGCATTGAACATGATTTTCGTCTTGTCCATGTTCATCTTAAGACCCACTCTTTGCAAAGCATTACCGAGATCTTCGAGCATTGTGTTCAGGTCTTCCAAGGTCTCAGCTATAAGAACTACATCATCGGCAAACCGTAGGTGCGTTAGGTACTCGCCATTAATGTTGATGCCGCATCCTTTCCAATCCAGCAGCTTAAAAATATCCTCCAACGCAGCTGTGAACAGTTTGGGAGAGATGACATCTCCCTGTCTCACACCTCGCTGTAGTTGGATAGGATTAGAGCTCTGGTTCTGTAATCGGACCGACATGGTGGCGTTTTGGTATAAGTACCTCAGCACCTCGATGTACCTGTAGTCTATTTGGCACCTCTGGAGAGACTGCAGCACCGCCCAAGTCTCAATCGAATCAAAGGCTTTCTCATAGTCCACGAACGCCAAGCAAAGTGGCAAATTATACTCTTCGGTCTTCTGTATAACTTGCCGCAGCGTATGAATGTGGTCTATGGTACTGTAGCCTTTCCGGAACCCGGCTTGTTCGGGAGGTTGGAAGTCGTCGAACCTGCGAGCGAGACGATTCGTAATGACTCTCGAAAACAACTTATAGATATGGCTCAGAAATTATTAATAAGTAATAGAAGATTTTGATCAGTTTCATATGATACGGAGTGTTAGGTATTGTTGATCGAAGAATACCGATCAAAATCCAGTTTCCTAATTATGGTAATCTAGGGCTTAAGCTACTATTAGGGTACATAACAATGAACGACGTGGTTGGTCAAAGTCTAGTATTAGCATTAGAAAATACTAATTCTAAATAACGTTACTTCACAATTTTAATTTTTATGGTTTTCGAATTCAATGAATTCCATTTTACGCATGATAATTATGCTAACAAATTTCCTACTAAAATTGTATTTTTGTTTATTTACTTAACATTTCTGTTCGTGAATTTTTTTCAAGGTGAATTTGCCGATTGAATTTTATTCAGGTCGTTCACCATACACCAAAATTTTGCGCACGGTGCGGTCTGTCACCGCAAAAAAATTGGGTTGGTTGTGAATGAATGAATGGTGAACAATAAATGGTGCGTTACGCATCATTCATTGTTTCATAAAAAACATAATGAATTTAAGCATACGTAGACTGTGACATGAAATAAAAGAAGTCTGAAACAAAAAAACAACCGAAACAAAGGGGAAGTCGAAAATTCGGTTACGAAAACCGGTTTGTACTGGCAGCAGGCAGCGTCGCTGTTGAAACCCCGGCCTTTACTGCGATTTCAAGCAATTAGCAGAACTTTCCTTTTCCTTTGATTAGTATGAGGACGGAAATAGATCTGAAGACATAATCAAAGTTAAGCTTGGAATAATTTGTTCTATAAATTGAGTTGTACAGCAAGATAATTATTTAAGGACTAGTATAAATTAAATTACATACCAACTTATAACATATCATACGTATGTATAATTAACGATAGAATACAAATCTTACTTACATTACATCACAATACATTACCTATAACATGTTGAACGCCATGGGGTAGCATGTGACCCCCACTATTCAACCCCCGACGCAGCGCAAAGAGGGGTGTTATAAGTTTGAAGCCTATGTCTGTCTGTCTGTCTGTACGTATATTCGTAGTGCCTAAACGGATCAAGCGATCAAGATGAAAATCCATCAGGCCATTTATGGAGATGGTCAACTGCCTGCAGAAACGGTAATACATACAGAGGTGGTGCTTTGACTAAAATAATGAACACCCTAATGACCCTAGGCAAATTTAGGTGCAATAAAAAAAATGCCGGTCTGTCTTTACTTATATTCGTAGTGCCTAAAGGGATCAAGCTATTTAAATGCGGTTTTTTTAATTTTTTGTGTAATTTTATTTAAAAAGGACGAAATAAAAGAAAATTAAAAATTTTAAAATCCTCGACACAAAAAATCCTCAAAAAATAAAATTTCTCTCTCGGTCGGGAGACCGCAAAGAGAGAAATAAGTACTAAAAGGGTAAAACCTCTTCTTTTAAATTTTATTTTTAAAAAACCACGTTTTTAAAACAGACTAGAAATATTTTCCAATTGAGTACTCGTCAAGACGATTTAAACGAGCCCAAATTCGATGGGGTTGCATGGTTTCAATATTGAGTTCCTGTGGCGTTCTTCCGGCTCCATCATCAGATCAGGGGGCCAAGTCTGCTAACGTTAAGTCATAATCGTGTTTCAATCGTGTTTTAATTGTAGTTCAATTGTAGTGTTTTTTTACACACTAGTTACAAGAAATGTGTACTTTCTTCACTATTGTGACCAAATCTTATAACTACTGATGGTCACACCACACTCTACATTAGCATCACATGATCACATCATACTGTCATAATTCTTGTAACTAGTGGAAAAGCACTACAATTGAACTACAATTGAAACACGATTTAGACACGATTATGACTTAACGTTAGCAGGCTTGGCCCCCAGCTCAATGATACCGTAATATTGCATTGTCAATTGTCATCAAAGTCAAAGTCGAACTTGTTTATTCAATTTAGATTTTTATTTACAATACTTGTGAACGTCATAAAAGCTACACCATCGGTTCGCCATCGGTTCGCATCCATCCAGGGGGCCAAGTCTGCTAACGTTAAGTCATAATCGTGTTTCAATTGTAGTGCTTTTTTACACACTACCTAGTTACAAGAAATGTGTAGGTACTTTTTTCACAATACTACTGATGGTCACACCACACACTACATTCACATCACATCATCTGTCATAATTCTTGTAACTAGTGTGTAGAAAAGCACTACAATTGAACTACAATTGAAACACGATTGAAACACGATTATGACTTAACGTTAGCAGACTTGGCCCCCAGTTCTGACCTATGTTCAAAGTTTCAAGTCTCTAGCTGATCGGGAAGCTAGTATAAAATCGTTTGCAAAGGAAATGTAATATTTTCGCGGTGTGGGGACCACTTCCAGCGTTTATACACGGTATTTTTTTTTTATCATGCCGGATAATTTCAGGGATTATTCTACTCATGAAACAAACAACTTTTATTAAAAGGCCAAAACTGAAATCGGACCAAATCTTATAAGTAATAAGTATAATAATAACTTATAATTATCTGGCCTATGCCCAGCAGTGGGCGTCGTTCGGCTGACATGATGATAATTATCTTTGTTTTTTTTTATTATTTTACTATTAACTCGGGTAATCAACCAAGGAAGTAGGTATAGGTATACTTACAATTGATTTTCAAGGTCTTTAGTTTTACTTTAAAATAGATCACGATCGTTTGGTTGTACAATAATGTACCTACTTACCGCAATAAGTTTATCTCAGTCTAATGAAATGAGATAAAAGTTTAAGAATATTTTTTTTAACATAGGTACTTACGTAATAAACTTACATTAAAAAAGCTGTTTATCAAAATCATAGTTATACTGGGGGGACTGAATCCGTTGCAAATGCAGCTTAGTCAAAAGTACATCAAAAATGGCACAGCATTTTTTTTAAGATTTCCTAGCGTTGCACAATAAGAGTCAGTTTGATTGGGTATAATCGCGATCGCATTCAGTAGGACTGTCGTTGCAACATCTGATCACCTTGTTTATTATTATTATGGGGCTTCACCGGGCTTCACCTGCGTCTAATGCCATTAATTAGCGCGCTATTTGATATAATACGCAGGTGTAGCCGGGTTTTAGCCCACTAATTTGATACAAGGAGCGCGCTAAGACGCGCATGCCGTTATTAACGCCGCGCGCCGTTAGGCGTCACGCAGGTGAAGCCCCAGCATTAGGCATCAGTATAGACGTTTTATCTTACGAGCACGGGTGAGCCATATTTGTAGTCGTATTGTATGTAATGCTATAGATTTACTTTGTGTTGCGTGTGTGTGCCAATACCTGCGGGCCTAGCATGAGCGGCTTATAACGCGCGATATGATATGGTACGGTAAGTTGCCTTGCTTACCCCACTAAGGTATTCTCAGGCAATCGAGAAAAGTTCACTTTTATAAGCTCGAAATTAAAATATAACACAATATTGTGTATTGTCAGAATTTCACAATCGAAAAAGTTCGATCTAAAACCAGGGGCCCGATTCTCAGGCATTCGAATGTTTTCAGTGTGGTAATTCGTATGTCGAACATTTTGTTTGTGGTTTCTATTGAAAAGCTAGAACGTTTCAAACAAACTAAGCTGTCCCACATGACAGCAAATTCATTTTGACAGCTAAGTTCGTATACGAACATCTATTGGTTTTTACCACTCGTAGCGTTCGACTGGTTTTCGATCGAACTTTTTCGATTGTGAAATTCTAACAATACAAAAACTGTGCAAAAACACAATTGAGAAAAGTTCACATTTATAAGCTCGAAATTCAAATATAACACAGTTTTTGTAGTGTCAGAATTTCACAATCGAAAAAGTTCGATCCACAACCAGTCAAACGATACGAGTGCTACAGTACTATCTGTTTCAGCCAAATCTGTTCAGCTGTTTTGGCGTGATTGAGTAACAAACATACAAACATCCAAACATCTAAACTTTCACATTTATAATATTATATTAGTAGGATAGTAGGATAAGTAGGACTAACATTATCAATAGTTATTTATATCTATTAAGGTTAACGGATAGTATAGTATAGTTTATAAATAGTCAACCTTTTCTGATCCGGTGACAGCGGCGCTATGTATTATTTTGCTTTTTCTTGAAGCAATTTTACCGGCCCTGACTTCTGACTCTGAGACCTTCAGACGCCAGCATCGCTGTGGTTGGACAACTATTTGAGCAAAATGACATTTAAAAAAATCCAGTCAAGAGCGAGTCAGACTCGTGCACCGAGGGTTCCGTACCATCATAAACTTAAATAAATAGGTACAACGTGAAAATGTTTTCATCGGCAAGGCTAGATCCGTCAGAGCATTTGCGGTGTAGAATATTGCAGTTTTAGGTCAACGCCAGCTTTTGACGAACTAATATAACTTTTGTTGATGATTTCTAAAAAAGTTTACTATTTAGAGACATCGTTATATTTTTTCTGTAATCTTTACATAAATTTCTATCACATAAAATAATTTAAGATTTTTCTCTATGCAAACTTCGGAGATAAGGGGGGAACGGTATTTTTTTTACATTTTTCATCAAAAGTCAAAAACTATGCGGCCTAAGACAAAAAGAAAAATTGTTTGAGAATGTGCAAGTAGCGTTCTTTCATATGATATTCCATATGTCCTAGTAGCTCCACATTGAATTTTTAAGACCCCCTTTCAGTCCCTGTTGCATAAAAAATATAAATATTTTTAATTATTTCTTATTTGCAAAATAGTTGTGCAAACATCATCTAAAATTATTCCAAATTTCAAGTTGATAGCGTTAGTAGTTCTTGAGATATCCAGCTGTGACAGACAGACAGAAGTCGCACCATAAGGGTTCCTTTTTACGATTTTGGTTCGGAACCCTAAAAAACACGTTACTTTCACTTTTTGGCCATCACAACAGGCAAGATTGTCGCATTTTACTTTCAATCGTAAACTATACTATCCGTCGTATCAATACTTACCTATTTCAATGGCGTGAATGAAATACGTATTTTTCTACTTGATCCAAGTAATCTCCGGCTATTTACCTTATGAGATGTCCAACGCAAGTCGGTCATAATAACAAAAGGAAAAATAGATAATTATCACAAACAATAGTACACGTCATTCGCATGAGACTACGGGAGACAATTATTACAATAATATTTGTTCTAAGTTGATTGCCCCTAAGAGGAAGACTGCGCTTGCGAACTAACAATGCGATATCAAGGACCTTCAATAGAGCTAAGTTCATTGAAAGTGAATGGGCTTGCACAAAAGGAAGTTATCGATTTACGTAATTATTTGCTATTTTTATTCAGTTCGATTTGTTAGAGGCCGCTTAATCCATAATTGGGCGTGAGTTTTTTGGATAAATTAAGAGAGATGACAATTTTGTTTTAAAATTATGGTTAAAGCTTTAGGTCCGGTTGCTCGAAGCTTGGTTGGGGTTAAATTATGGTTAAAGTAAAATAACCGGCGGTCAAATTTAAAAAGCGTTCTTGAAGAAGCGGTTACTTTAACGAGCAGTCAAATTACACATTTAACGGCGGTCAAAATAACCGACAGGGTGGGGGTGGTTTAAATTTTGACATTAGTAGTTAAGGGAAGGTTAATGAAATAGTACAGACAACACTTTTCACCCAACTTATTTTTCTTTGACCGAGGTCAAAATTGACAACGGTTAAATTTTAACTTTACTGTAATGTACGAGCAACCGGACCTTAGTTAAGTATGCCTGTCTCAGGTGTTTGTTTATTATTATTTTGTTTATACAGAAATTGTTGCCGCATGTTAGTAATATCGAATTTTATACTTAGTGACAAAACTGACAAATAAGTAGGTACTTCTAAAATATTTATTTATCAAACTGAAATATCTCTTAAATACAATACATACCTACATAAGTACTTTATTTTAATGGTTCATCCTTTTCACTGCTATTCCACGAAAGCCAGATAAGAATAAGAAACAAAGTAATATTGATAGTCAGCCACCATAAATCTGTGTCCAGATTGAATGTTTAATTAAGCTTCAGTAATAACCGTACCTGCGGCTCGAACCCCGCCAGCGAAGCGTACGCAATAGATTGAGGAATCAGTGTCAGAGCGACAGTGATCCCGGCGATTAGGTCCCCGACCGCTGTCCGCAAGTCGTAGCTTCGGGACCAATGAAGGATGGGGAACAGACCCAAGAACACTTGCTTCGGCTCGATTTTCTTCATGCTGCGAAAGAAGGTTGGTGTTAGATTTTTATTGACAAAAAAGTATGAATAGGTATAAGAGGTTTGTGTTAGCGCTCGCTTTGCCACCTTGTGTGGAAATTAAAAAAGTAACGTAGCCTTTTTGTACAAATTACTTACGTTATGTATTTATTTGGTGAGGAATTATCCAAGGTCCATAAAGGCCTCATTCAAAGTCAAAATACGAGGGGTACACTGAAAGTTTTGCGTAACTAACATTCGAAATTCAAACATTTATGAGCGGCCAGGAGCACAGAACTTTCAGTGTGCCCTACGTATTATAAAAATAAAATATAATAAGTAAAAAGAAACAGTTACCACTTCATGATTTTAAATGAGCTGAAATTTTGTATGCAAGTTTGGTTTAGATGACAATACAATATTAAAGTACAGTCAGAAAAAAAGCTTGTCATAAAAATGAAATTTTTACTAAAAACCTATTTATGCTCAAAAGAAGAATCTGGCCACAAGCCATTGTAAAATGATAATTATTTGAACGTAAATAAATAATTTTGACTTTTTGTTTTTTTTTATAAAGAAAACCGCATTATTTTGATGTTTGGTGTTTGGTTTTTACATAAAGCATGTAAAAACCAAACTTCAAACACGATGTTCTTATAATACTAAGTTATCTGAAATTGTTTTTTATGCATTCACAATGCAATCCTGTAAGTATATTTTATGTGATAGATTCAGCAACTTATGAGAGCATTGGAGCGAATTTTCAAGGGTGCCTCCCCACCGCACCCTTGGAAATTCGGTCCATTGTATCCAAAATACAGGTTTTTTCTTCACGAAGTATCAGTAATGTTTTATTTAAGTACATTTATATTTTTTTCAACACACTTGCTCATAAAGTGAGCCTTATTACATCGATCTTAGGGCCATAAACCGAACTATAACCCACGCGTGCATAATAATATTACAGTACTAGTTGCGTAATAGAATTATCCTTACAAAGTTAAGTAAGTACCTAACTGCAAATTATATGCGAGTAAACAGAGACTTTTCAATTTAAACGGGTAATACAGTATCCCTACAAAGTTAAGTTAGTACCTAACTGCAAGTTATATGCGAGTCAACAGAGCATTCTCAATTTCAGCGGGTAATAGATACAGTTCTTTTTTTGTAACAACAAAGAGGTTTCATACGCCTGAAAATCCATTTACGTTTTTAGAATAAATAAATGTGTCCTTAATTAAGACAAAAAACATAATTAAGTATATTATTATCAAATTATTTATAATTCACAATAATTTGTTATAAAACATTTGCATTTTGTCACTATTATTATACTTAATAATAGAGATTGTATCTTCTCCCACCTTAGCTTCTAAACATGGCCAACACTCTGCAGATGCGTTCTCATATCACGATCTGGTGTATCTCTCGTACCGAATCCGACCTCCCAAGTTAAAACCCACTATTCAGCTTCAGCGTAGTTTCAACCGCATTGATCACGACCAGCTACTTGCAGATGCTGCTAACATGGACTGGTCGGCAATATTTTCCTCTGACTCCGTTGACGAGCAGGTTAATATTTTTAACAGATTACTCTTAGAGCTTTATGATGTGCATGCACCGATAAGGCCAGTCAAAATGAAACACCTACCTGCACCCTGGCTAACCGACGAGATCCGATCTCTCATGAATAAAAAGAACTGCACCAAAGCCAGGTTCAAGATGGATCCCTCGAAACGAAATGAAGAAAGAATGATTCGGGCGCGTAACCGGTGCAATATGGTGATTAGGGACGCTCAAAGACGCCACATTCATAATTCTATAGAAAACGTTGATCCAACTAAAGTTTGGAAATTTCTAAAAACTCTTGGGGTTGGCAAATCTCATAATACTGTCACGGATACAAATGTCGATTTCAATCAACTAAATAGTTACTTCACATCGTCGGTGCCTATTGATGGTAACCTTAAACATTTAACCTTGCAACATCTTTCTAGCCTGCCAATGCCAACACAAGTTTCCTCTTTTTCTTTTATTCAATTTTCAGAATGTGATGTAAAGAGAGCAATCCTGTCCATCAACTCAAGTGCTGTTGGTGCCGACTCTATTAGCCGTAAGATGATCCTTCCCATCCTCGATATCCTCACTCCTATAATTACCTTTGTCCTTAACACATCCATATCCACTGGAACGTTTCCGACTTCCTGGAAGGAAGCAAACGTTATTCCACTGCCCAAAAAATCCAAACCAACCATTTTTTCAGATTTTCGTCCTATTTCTATCCTGCCGTTCCTTTCCAAAGTCCTTGAAAAACTCATTCACCACCAGCTTACTGACTATCTTAACATTAGCCATCTCCTTAATCCCCTTCAGTCTGGTTTCCGCAAAGGCCATAGCACATCTACAGCACTTGTGAAGATAACAGATGATATACGCTTGGGAATGGAAAATCGACAACTGACAGTACTGACTTTACTAGATTTTAGCAATGCATTTAACTCGGTTGATTTTGATATCCTTCTCGGTGTTTTACGCTCTCTAAACATATCTCCATCTGTAATTGATTGGTTCGAAAGTTACCTGCTAGGGCGACGGCAGCGTATCCGCACTGGTGACACCTTCTCCTGGTGGTGTGATATCAATGCTGGTGTCCCTCAGGGTGGCGTCCTATCTCCACTTCTTTTTTCAATTTTTATAAATTCAATCACTCATTTCCTTTCAAGTCCTTATCACCTCTACGCTGATGATCTTCAGATATACACTCAGGCACCATTATCAGAGCTCTCACGTGCAATTACAGCTACTAATAAAGATCTCGCTCAAATAAGCTCTTGGAGCAAGTCATTTGGTCTGACTGTTAACCCAGCCAAGACGCAGTGTATTATCATCGGCAGTCCTCATTTTGTTTCGAGGATCGATTTTAACCAGCTTGCGGCAGTTTCCTTGGATGGTACTATTATTCCTTATTCAAGTTCTGTTAAAAATCTAGGTGTTATCTTTGATCAGCATATGTCTTGGAGACCTCATATTGAGGAAACTAGGAAAAAAATATTTGCAGCATATGGCTCACTTAACCGGCTTCGTAACTTTTTGCCGACCAGTACTAAAATCACTCTGTCACAATCGCTTCTGCTGTCTATCTTGGACTACGCTGATGTCTGCTTTACTGACCTGTCGGAGGGGTTACTTGATAAGTTGGAGCGTCTGCAGAACGTTGCAACCCACAGCCTCGTGTATAATGAGCAACCTAAGCTCACTTGTATCATAATATACTATTATATACCTACTTACGGTTTTGTTGCAATTTATGTATATCTTTATTAATGAAGACATTTATAGGAAAAATGTGATAGTAAAAAACCACGAGCCCTATAAGAAGCTTTCAGGCGGGATACTACTTATTGGGCTTGTGGTTTTTTAGTATCACATTTTTCAATGCTTACAGAATTGCATTGTGAACGCATACAAATAATTTAAAATCTCAATGAAGACAACTTAGCCTAAGATACTCAAAGTTTTATTTTTAGATTTTATTTAAGATTTAATTACTCAAATTAAAAAAAATTTAGCACAGAACTTTGTGTCCCCAAGGTACGTATCGGAGGTCCACTTTTTCTTCAAAGAATTTAACGACAAAAAGACAAAAGAAAAGAAAGTGTACCGAAATAAGATCCTTTGCAAATTCTGCCTTAATAAGGCCTTTCGGTTTCCTTATGACTGCAGCTTAGAGACGGGCTTTATTAACCCACTAACTTCTATGATGCAATCGACATTAAATTCAGAAAGGAACTACCACCAATTAAGTAGTATCTAAGTCTCTACATAGAATTACGCGTAACATTAAGTACTTCGTTTATTCCTTTCATTTTAAGTTTGATTATTCATTTGATTTAAGAAATTACATTATGTTAAATAAGATCCTACTTAAGTATAGGTAGACCATAAAATTTTAATTAGTAGTATTTTTCGCGATTTCATGTCTGACCCCATTGTAAAATTTGTCTGCGCTTATGGGCACATTCATCCATCATAATGTTTGTAGGTACTTACTAATTAAAATTTTGAGGTGTATGGAAAAATACTAGAAAGATTAAGTTCTGAAAAGACTTGAGTTATTTTAATCATCAAACAACGGAGCAATTTTTTCTAAATTTTAAGGAAATGTATAATTTAAATTTAACACCAATTAAACCGCAATTCATTGCTTCCTCCAATAGTTATATTCAGTTTTAACAAAACATTTTTAATAATTCTTCCGCGTGTCTCGATTTAAACCACAGTCGAACAAATCGCAAATCATAGATGTCTATAAAATCGGATTCGAATGGTTATAAAACTAATTAAGTGACTACCAACACTTCCTCTACACTACACAATCATGCATCTGTCTGTATTATGTGATGACGTTGCATAATCTCCTCAAAAACATGTTTAACCACTCTGGAAATCATTATATAAAAACTGGACACCAAAACTGATCGGCTTGACTATAATAAGTACTTGACCTGGGTGCTTACCATCAACTCTTATTACGGTTTTGTTTAGGAACCTAAACTGATCTGCTTCGCTTTTTCGTACCACGACAGCTTAATATCAATGACAGCGATTCAGTGATCGATCAATGACATTTCACAGCCGCTAAGCTGTCAGAAACTCTTATTTGACTTATAACCCGGTCGATTTAACATGTCACCTGCAGGTTATACCCGTCCCTCTCACTCTCCGGGCATGACAGAATCGAGTGAAAGAGACGAGTAGAAGAAAAAGGACACAAATCGTTCGGTCATTAACATTTAGCAATTCATTTGCGATCCAGTTTTTAGTAGGTCAGAGTACGAAAGAAAGCGATTCATTTTAGGAACCTATTCTGAATCGCGCTATTTTTGAATCGCTGTCATAAAGTTGATGGTAGGCACCCTGATAATTCATATTTTACTCGTTACATCTTAGGTTTATGGAAAGAATTTTTTTTAAAGTTATATTATTTTAATGTAGGATCTTTATCCATAACGAGGCAACACATGCAAATTTTATAAAAAAAAAACTTTCTCAATAATGAATGGCTTCTTGTTTCCGAATTAACATATCTAATGCTGAGTATTTTAAAAATATAAGTAGAATTACAAAAAACAGTTAAATGTCCAAAAACATTAATTCCAAAATTATCACATACCTACGAACCTACTCTTAAAATTTTCAAAATTAAAATATTTTAATTTTTTACAACTAAACTCCACTTGATTCCTACCTATCTCTACTGCAATAAAAAATAAAAACCGGTCAAGAGCCAGTCGGACTCTCGCACCAAGGGTTCCGTACCATCATAGATATAAATATTATTATATTTTTTTGTAATTTTTATCAAAACTCGAAAATTATGCGGTCTAAAAAGAAAAGAAAAAAATAAATACGTAGTTTAAAAAACTATAAAAACACACTTTTATAGGAACAGACTAAAAGTACAAAATAACCGACTATTCAGTAACTGAAATTAAAAATCGTGGTGCGGAGATCGCGTGGCTTCGGTGCTAAGTTTTTCGTGGTGGCGTGCATTCGTTGTTAAGTGATTCGTATTAGTAAACTTACGGGGACGTGGTATTCGGTGTTACACTTTTCGAAGTCAGGTATCACACTCCGCGTTGGAGTGTCAATATTAAGTACTTACTTGAATGCATGCTTTGCAAAGGACGCACCACGCTTTTTAATTTCAGTTACTGAATAGTCGGTTATTTTGTACTTTTAGTCTGTTCCTATAAAAGTGTGTTTTTATAGTTTTTTAAACTACGTATTTATTTTTTACTTTTTAGTTTAATAAATGGCAAGCTATGGATGGATGGTAATCGATTTCACAGTCCATTCATGTGTCTGCCCACCCCGTAAACATTATAACTCAAAGGCGTGATTTTATGTATTTGTTTTACAAATTCAAGTGGAGTCTATTAGTTACCAGATGCGCTAGCCGAACCCTTACTTCATCCTTACTCCATCATTAGACCCTCACCACCAAGTGTAGCGGATAGGTTTCATGAGAACGAAACAAATGAGCCCAAACTCGAGGGGTTTCCTAGTGGTCATTAAGGAGTGCCACTGACCTCCTCCCTGCTCCATCATCAGACTCTCACCACCAAGTGTAGCGAATAGGTCTCATCAGAACGAAACAAATGTGCCCATCTCAAGGGGTTTCTTAGTGGTCATTAAGGAGTGGCAATGACTTCCTCCCTGCTCCATCATCAGACCCTCACCACAAAGTGTAGCGAATAGGTCACATCAGAACGAAACAAATGAGCCAGAACTCGAAGGGCTTCCTATTGGCCATTAAGGAGTGCCACTGGCTTTCTCCCTGCTCCATCATCAGACCCTCGCCACCAAGTGTAGCGAATAGGTCTCATCAGAACGAAACAAATGAGCCCAAACTCAAAAGGTTTCGTAGTGATCATTAAGGAGTGCCACTGGCTTCCTCCCAACTCCATCATCACATCATCAGACCCT
Organism: Crambus lathoniellus; assembly: GCA_949710035.1. Lineage (NCBI taxonomy): Eukaryota > Metazoa > Arthropoda > Insecta > Lepidoptera > Crambidae > Crambus > Crambus lathoniellus. The sequence goes on along the minus strand of OX453302.1, from coordinate 12,349,954 downwards.
CGCCACCAAGTGTAGCAAATAGGTCTCGTCTGAACGAAACGAATGAGCCCAAACTCGAGGGGTTTCCTATTGGGTCATTAAGGAGTGTCACTGGCTTCCTTCCTGCTCCATCATCAGACCCTCGCCACCAAGTGTAGCGAATAGGTCTCATCAGAACGAAACAAATGAGCCAGAACTTGAGGTGTTTCCTATTGGTCATTAAGGAGTGCCACTGGCTTCCTCCCTGCTCCATCATCAGACCCTCACCACAAAGTGCGACTCATAAGTCTCATCAAAACGAAACAACGGAGGCCAAACTCGAGGGGTTTCCTAGTGGTCATTAAGAAGTGCCACTGGCTTCCTCCCTGCTCCATCATCAGACCCTCACCATCAAGTGTAGCGAATAGGTCTCATCAGAACAAAAGAAATGAGCCTAAACTCGAGGGGTTTCCTAGCAGCCATTGATGAGCTCTATTGCCCACCTCTTGACTCCATCATCAGATCAGCTCGATGGTAGCAAATTATTGTATTGTCATCGGATTCATATAGACTTGCAAAGTTTAAAATCAATACGACAATTAGAAGTAGGTTAAAATTGATTTCCAAGATTTTCTTACATTGTGACTTAGTTACAAGTGAAGCTAATAAAAGTGTGGTAAAAATGTTTGAGGATGTAAGTACAAGCAGCGCTCTTTCTTATGATGCCCCATATGCCCTAGTAGCCAAACTTCAAATTTTTAGGACCCCCTTTCAGTCCCGGTTGCAAAAAGATATATAAGGACTCTTATTTCTCTCATAAGTATTTAAAAAATAGTTGGGTAAACGTCATCTAAAACTATTTCAAATTCTTAGCAGTAGTAATTCTCGGGTTATTCAGCATTGACAGACAGACAGACTGAGTCGCACCATAAGGGTTCCATTTTACCATTTAATGAAATGCGAGTTTCTGAACTTGTCTATATTACTTATTAAATTCACAGTCAAAGCATACTTCAAGGTAGGTATACTTATACAATAAAGTGTAATATTATCAATCTTGCGGCTATGACCGCGTGAACTAAAGGGCTCCACAGACTATATCAGTCCACCTGCAGGCAACGACCTGTCAGTTGACTACAATCGGCAACACACTCACAGTTTTACATACAAAAACCGAATGTCAGGCAGCCTGTTCGATCAAGGCCAGGGGTGCGATTCTCTAACAAAGTTTCACCGTCACATCGTCGTTCACTTCGATTCTTTATGTCAAAATTCATAATAAACAGTGAAAGTCAAGCGAAAAAGAACGTCGAGTTTGTTGATTGAATCTTAGAGAATCGCACAGCTGCAGGCGGCCTGCCGGCGGCGGTCTGATAGTCTGCGGGCCCGATTGCGATCTTAAGGCGCTACTCGGAAAAAAGGACTTTTTGATTTAAAACTATAGGACGGTTACAGTTGTTAAAAATCTGGTAATAAGTTATATATTTCTTCATACCTTTATCTAGAATCGTATAGTTTCAAAAACACGATTTTATGATTTTGCCTCGACACTTTTTATTTTCAAAAAGACCTCTAAAAAATACGAAAAGTGAAGATTATTCTTAAATGGAGTTACTTACACTATTGGAAATTGGTTTAATAAGTGTACACTAATAATATTGAGGATCGTATAGAAGCATTTTTTTTAAATCGCTGTAGTTTTTTAATACGAAGTGATTTTGTGTTTTTTTTGCCTAATCGGCAAAATCGGTCTCGCTCCCGCGCGCGTCGTTTTCTCATTGCTATCTCGCTTCAGCACATTTTTTCCGAGTATCGCCTTAAATACCTTAACTTCCTCAAGATTGTGTTATCCAATGAAAACATCATAGATATACCTATCTATGATGTTTTCGCGTGCTTACGCACATGCCTAATTCATAATACCAGATTTTGTTAGATACCTACCAAATAGATAGAAATTTATATGTGCGTACAATAACAGATAAGCGATCTCTGATTTTCACCGAGTGACATTTACACAAACTACTAAGATTTTATGTACCGATAAAAGTGTAAAGATCAAATATAGTGTACAATCGTTGCCAAGTAAGTGATGATAATACGTATTGCTTGTCATCAATATAAGTTTTTAGTAAAAATTACATTTTTATGACAAGCTTTTTTGCTGACTGTACTTTAATATTGTATTGTCATCTAAACATTCTAAACCAAACCTGTATACAAAATTTCAGCTTCATCGGACACTGGGAAGTGGGTCAAATTAAGCTTGCAAGATTTGTCCCCCACTAACTAACTAATTAACATAGCAAGTTAATAAAAAGCTTGCAATTATTGAAAATGAAGTAAGTATTAGAAGAAAACGACCCGTCTCACAAACCGTCACTGTCCGGTCCGGGCGAATGCTCTACCACTGAGCTACGGAGTCGGTACTAGAAGCGTCGAATTTATCCAATACTTCGTATAGTTTGTTAAAAAAGTAAAAATTATTTGTCATCAATATTATTAAAACACTTTATACATATAAAAAAGTTTTAATAGTCTTCTAAGATAAATTCAATAGGTAGGTAAGTAGGTAGGTACTAGAAAAACCAACATCTCCGACTTGGTGAGATATTTTATCCTTTATTGCCCGTGCGTTGTCCACCTGCGTTGTCCACCTGGGTGTACCACGGGAAATATTTTTTTCCCGTGGTACACCCGTCGATCCATATGTTTTTTTTCGATTTCGACATAACGAACGATTAACATGGATGTAAAAATACAGCCAATTTAGTAACGATGAAATCCAATTAAGATAGCTTTTTCTAACTTATTTGCAAAATTATAACTCTTCTTATGTGTTAGGTAATATGATTATTTGGATGAAATGGACTCTGCAGCTTCTGTGGGAGCTGTTGTCACTGTGATCTCAAGGATCTATTGTGAATCGCCACTCGTTCAAGTATCTAACTCTTTTAACCTCGAGGCTCCGTTATAGTCCAGAATACTGAGTTTTTATCTCCTCGGGCGCATTATGTACTAACACTGTCTGTGTGTGTCACAGTACACCGATGGATACTAAATATATTTGTGAATTAGTAACACTACATAAACACAAATGTAGGTACCTACACTCGACAGCACATCAAGTTAAGCGGTTGAACTGCGATAACAACTTTTATTACGTAGGGCATAAAGGTGGTCTCAAGGTATGATGTGCCGCCGTGTGTACAAAAAGAAAAATCTGAATGTACTTAAATACAAAATTTAAATACTTATAAGAATCAAATATAGTGGACACTATCACGAGCAATGTACCCATATCGGTCCAATCCCAAATTAAATAACTTAGGTACCTAAGCATTTTGTTATGGCAATGGGAAACAACGACGGGTATTATTGTCCATACACCACTTGACCACGGAGGTCCCATATTTAACAGTTTTTTGTTTACAGAAAAACTAAATTAAAGAATTCAGAACTTGACGATAACGTGACGATGAAAAAATGTGTCATTCTTACACGTGTAAGGATGTCACGTTTTTACATGGAAAACCCCACGAAGTGTGTTTTTTCAATAATTTGCAGCACGAACATTCATATTTTTAAGAACTAAGTACCTACCTAAGTATTTTGTACTACTATAGTGTGGCCTTCAATTTTCTCACACTATTAAATTTGCACGATAAGACTTTTTGGTATGCTAAAGTACTTAAATAAGTAATAAGTAAGTAGGTACTTTTGCATAAATCGTGCAGCGATAAAATCCATCGATAAAAAGTAATATAATGTAGGTACCTAGGTACCTACCTACTCATATATTGTGTTGCACTGTAATTTAAAAAACAATAGGTAGGTGAAACCCAGAATGATTGGTCAGAGCATCGGGCCGGATTCCCGGAGGCGCGGGTTCGAATCCCGCCTGAAAGCTACTTATAGGGCACGTGGATTTTTACTATCACATTTTTCCTATACTTACAAAATTGCATTGTAAATGCATTAAAATAATATAAAATATCAATATGGCTGTTTCATCTTAATTGATTGTTAAACATTTGTAAAAATGTTTCTTTCGGATGCGAGGGTTTCCTCACATTGATGAAGCAACGCTGGCCTACAGCGTAACAAGTGATAGCAAAATTCGACGAGTCGTGTAAGCCTTTCGGTAGCTTGGTTGGTCAGAGCATCGGGCCGGATTCCCGGAGGCGCGGGTTCGAATCCCGCCTGAAAGCTACTTAATATAGGGCTCGTGGTTTTTTACTATCACATTTTTCCTATAATTAATTTATTTAATAAAAAAAAAGCTCTAAGTACCAGGATTTATATGGGACAAGATATATTATGGACTATTGGTTTATTCATTTATTTAAATAAAATAGTGGGGGTTTCCCTATTCATAGAATAGAATTCATAGTGTTAGTTAGTCCCGCTAGGAAGGTCCCTATGTCGCCCATTTAAAAAAACGGTTAAGAGCGAGTCAGACTCGCGCACCGAGGGTTGCGTACCATAATAAATTTAAATAAATAAAATGCGAAATTTTTTTCATCGGCGAGGCTATACTTATTCGTCAGAGAATTTGCGATGTAGAATATTGCAGTTTTAGGTCAGCGCCATGTCTTGACCGATAGCGGAACTAATGTAATTTTTATTGATGATTTCTGAAAAAGTTTACTATTTATATTTTATATTTTAATGTAATCTTTACGTGAACTTCCACCACATAAAATAATTTCAGATTTTACTACTTTAGATAAGGAGCCCCCTCCTTATCTCTGAAGTTTGCATAAAGAGAACCCCCCTTTCAGCCCATATTATACATTTATTTCTCTCTTATTTGCAAAATAGTTGGGCAAACGTCATCTAAAACTATTCCAAATTCCAAGTTGATAGCATTCTCGAGATATCCAGCTGTGACAGACAGACAGACTGAGTCGCACTATAAGGGTTCCTTTTTACCATTTTGGTTCGGAACCCTAAAATCAACATTAGTTAGAACATACAGGATGAATGTAAAGCGCTCAGCTAATTTGAAATAATGCCCTAAACTAAAAAGACAAAAAAACACTTGCTAAAACTAATTTGAACTGTTTGTTTCATAAAATTAAAAAGAAACTGTTTTTTTTCAACCCTGCAAAGGTCACGCGTACACATTAAGTTAAAATAAAGTTATTAATTAATTAAAATGTAAAATATTAAGTATTCCCGTAGTTTTTATGATACAACTAGTTCTCTAAAGGCAAACTTGTAATTTTTCTTGGCTCCTTTTACGACAAACATTTGCGTAGGTAAGTACCTACTCACTTAAGTTTTTTGCCATTATGTGACAAAAAATTAGTTATTTATCTTTCAGTTTTCCCTCTTGCGTTCTGTGGTCAACTCAAAACCAATAAAAATTACAAGTGGCAAACCTACTAGATGCTATAAAAATTAAGAATTAACTTACTTATACCGAATATTTACAAAAAAACACTTTTTTACCGATCAATTAGTTAAAATTAATATCATCATACAAACTTCTTATTCCAAACACATAATAGAAATAGGTAGGTACCTTGCAGATCCTCGGTTAATCCGATAACAATAAAATCACTAATAATTCATCACAGAAACACATTAACAAAACACTCTAAATTCTTTATGAACACGATCATGTAAAACAACATTCGAACATTTTCACACAACTGTCAAAAGTTTTCCCGCGTTCCGCGCCACAGCAAGCGCGCATGCTCGATTAACTTTTCAAACTGCGCATGAGACCACGGTACGATACTAACTGCCATGCAATGCCAAACTGCTTCACTGTCAACTGATGGACAGTCATCTTGCGACCTGTTAATTGAATTCGCATCTTAGGTAGTTACGTTTTCCTTATCACCAAATCTAAATATAGATCGATATAATTTATAAAATATTAAGGATCTGTTTGACGGAAAATCAGAGACATTTGCCTTTGCTCAAAGCTTGCAAGTACGATTCCATCAAATGTACCTATGCGTTGTGTTTTTTAACATGTACGAGTAAATGTTGTTCTGGTGTTGGTATTTTTTGTGAAATCGTGTTAAATTTACAAAAAAAACGCATCTGTATTCTTTTAACCATAACCAAGCTCTTACTTAAAAAAAACTTATAATGTACTATATACTTACTCGTATTATCATTTATAAAAAAGTTGGTAGGTTCTCAAAAAATATTATAAGAAATTATTAAAATTTTATATTAAAAATTATTTATAAATAAAAGTTGCTGGAAATTATTTACTTCGGCTTACAGAACCTTTAATGTCACTTCTAATTCAGCACTATAAAAATTATAATAGTAAATAAAATAAATTGACGGTCACCTCACAATTCCAATCACTTCCAGTAGGTACCTACGTGAGGTATTTTCAAGGCACTAAAACAACAATGACCAGGAACTAAGTTTATTAAAGTAGTAATTAACTTTTTTATTACATACACAAGCTCCAACTAAGGATTGCTTTCGAAAATAACTATGAGACAAAATATTTTAAAACTTCCCTAATTTAATCCCTACTAATATTATAAATGCGAAAATGTGTATGTTTGTTTCTTTATTTGTCTGTCTGTATGTTACATTTTCACGTCAAAACGGCTGAACCGATTTTGATGAAATTTGAAATGGTGATAGTTTGAGGGCGTTGGATGGCGTTTGGGAGATTAGGGCTCACAAGTGCACGGTATATTTGCCGCACCGAATTTTTAACTATGAAATGCTGTGATCTATTGCCAATCATTCCATTCTATCAAGGAATTCGGATTTCCCCTGACATAGAAAGTGCCCGGGTTGAGGCCCTGGGACTAAGGACATATTAATAACTTACTTTTTACCGCGGAAAAAAATGGCAAATTTGCGGGCAGAAAATAGTATTCAAGTAAATAGTTTGAGACCCTGGGAAGGATTATCATAGGCTACTTTAACTTTTTACCACAGGAAAGTATCATATTATCATGGGAAAATCAGTAGGTATTATTTGTTCGTGCAAGTGTTTTTAGTTTTGTGATCGTCGCAAGTGTTGTGACGTGCAAGACGCCATCTTGCACGTCACAACACTTGCGCTGCACGCTAAAAACAAACACTGCACACTAAAAACAAAACAGAGCAACGGATCAATGTGATTTTTGGTACGGGGTAGACTGGAAGCTGGAGAGTGACATAGGCTACTCTTTATCCCGGAAAAATATTATCATAATCCCTCAGGATAACGTCGTGTAGTACACGCGGGCGAAGCCGCGGGCGGAAAGCTAGTCTTGTTATACACGGTAAATTTTTTACCACACTTTTATTAGCTTCACTTGTAACTAAGTCACAATGTAAGAAAATCTTGGAATTCAATTTTAACCTACTTCTCATTGTCGCATTGATTTGAAACTTTGCAAGTCTATATGAATCCGATGACAATACAATAATTTGCTACCATCGAGCTGATCTGATGATGGAGTCAAGAGGTGGGCAATAGAACTCATCAATTTATGGCTGCTAGGAAACCCCTCGACTTTAACCCCCTTTTTTTGTTTTGATGAGACCTATTCGCTACACTTGATGGTGAGGATCTGATGATGGAGCAGGGAGGAAGCCAGTGGCACTTCTTAATGACCACTAGGAAACCCCTCGAGTATGGGCTCCGTTGTTTCGTTCTGATTAAACTTATTCGCTACACTTAGTGGTGATGGACTGATGATGGATAAGCAGGGAGGAAGCCAGTGGCACTCCTTAATAACCAACAGGAAACACCTCGAGTTCTGGCTCGTTTGTTTCGTTCTGATGAGACCTCTTCGCTACAATGGGTGGTGAGGGTCTGATGATGGAGCAGGAAGGAAGCCAGTGACACTCCTTTATGTCAAATAGGAAACCCCTCGAGTTTGGGCTCATTTGTTTCGTTATGATAAGACCTATTCGTTACACTTGGTGGTGAGAGTCTGATGATGGAGCTAGGAGGACGCCAGTGAAATTCCTTAATGACCACAAGAAAAGCCCTCGAGTTTAGGTTCATTTGTTTTGTTCTGATGAGACCTATTCGCTATACTTGGTGGCGAGTGTCTGATGATGGATGGATGCGAGTTTCTTGCCGGTTCTTCTCGTTACAAGGCCTCCCGCCGTAGGATTTGCGAACCGATAGCGTAGCTTCATTGACGTTCACAAGTGCTGTATCAGCCTAAAATGAATAAATGATTTTGAATTTTGAATTTGGAATTTTGAATGGAGCAGGGAGGAAGTAAGGGTTCGGCACGCGCATCCTTTAACTTATAGACTCCACTTGAATTTGTAAAACTAAATACATACAATCACGCCTTTGAGTTATAATGTTTACGTGGTGGGCATACACATGAATGGACTGTGAAATCCATTACCATCCATCCATGGCTGGCCATTTATTAAACTAAAAAGTAAAAAATAAATATGTAGTTTAAATAACTAAAACAACACACTTTTATAGGAACAGATTAAAAAGTACAAAATAACCGTCTATTCAGTAACTGAAATTAAAAAGCGTGGTGCGCCCTTTGCAAAGCATACATTTCAAGTAAGTACTTAATATTGACAACGCGCACCACGCTTTTTAATTTCAGTTACTGAATAGACGGTTATTGATTGATTGATTGATTGTTTAGTTTTTTAAACTACATATTTATTATCATCCCCGATAATTTCAGCTGATTTTTTTTTCGCGATTTCAGTTTTGGCCCCATATTAAAAGTTGTTTGTTTTCATGAGTAGAATAATCCCTGAAATTATCCGGGATGAAAAAGTGTATAGACTTTGATCTGCAAGTAGGTATACTAACTTCATGACGTCATGGTATTTGAAATTTATAGGTATGTACGTACCTAAGTTTCATTTTACAAGGTACCTATACATAATATGTATAAAGGGCCCCACAGACTATCAGCCGCCAGCAGGCAACGGCCTGACAGTTGGCCGTAATCTGCCACACACAGTTTTAGGCTGGTTTCACAGCTCTGCGGGCTCCCGCTCCGGGCGAACGAACGAGCGGGCGAATAGTCGGGCCGCACGGACTGACCCGCATCGCTGTGAAACGATGTTCTAGCAGCGCCTCCCGTGTGTTTTCGCCCGGTACGGGCGCCCGGAGCGGGCGGACCCGCACTCCCGCAGAGCTGTGTCACCAGCCTTACACACAATTATTTTTTTATAAAAATAGTTTTTATTTCACTCTTTTTAGTGCATCGTGCAGGCAATTTACGTGTTTTCTGGTAAATAGGTATGTGATCAAACTGAAAACCTCCTTTTTCGAAGTCGGTTAAAATACCTTGAGGTATCCCCTTTTTACCAAAACAAGAATCATCTAAATCGGTTTATAAACAAAGGAGTTATGCCTAAAGATACGTATTAAATTCACATAAAGTGGTAACGAAAACGACAGTATTTTCAAGATTTCCTGAAAACTACTGGACCGATTTTAAAATTTCAAAAAATGGGACCAACTTGGAGACCAACCTGATGTAATAACGTTTGAACCATTTCAATCGGTTCAGCCGTCTTCGAGTAATCGGTGGACATACACAAAAAAAAAAAAAAAAGAGAAAAACATACATACAGACGAATAGAGAACCTCCTCCTTTTTGATTTAGAAGTCGGTTAAAAACCGAATGTCAGGCAGTCTGTTCGAAGGCTGCAGGTGGCCTGCCGGCGCGGCGGACTGATAGTCTGTGGGCCCTTTAGAGGTTATTATGCTATGTCATTCATTAGGAAAGGATGTATAATAAAAACCATTCCATTATTATATTACGCTCGTTGTGGATTTTTTCCGTCTTCATTTTAATAGATCTATAAGTAGGTAAGTACCAAGTTACCTACTTACTTAAGCCTTAGTACTATTATATATTCTGTGCTTAAGTAGAAACCAAAATACATAGGCACACACACTACTTATACTATAACATTTAGTATGACTGTAAATAGTCTGTTTCTTGCAGATTCTTCTCGTACGAGGTCTCCCGCCCCGTAGGATTTGCGAATCGATGGCGGGCGTAGAGCCTAGACTAAATTAATAATATGGAATCTTGTGTTTAATGTTTTACGTACAAACACTAGAGTGTAAGATGACAAGTAGGTAATGTAATGGTAAGTACATAGCTGAAAATAGTAGGTACTGAACGTCACTGAAAATCAGATTTCAAAGAAAGAAAACACCGAAAATTAAGTTCCAATATTTTTGTAGAGTAGGAATCGAACCCGCCGCGACCCAAAACTCATTCAACGTAGGTAAGTACTGAGATTAAGAATATATACCTTTTTTTTTTTTTTTTTTTCGACGACCCTTCACATCACCTCGTGGCCAATGGCTCGTCGAACCAGTCGTCGTCATCAGACGAAAAGTCGTTCAACGAGCCACTGCCACCGGGTGGAGTCACGGGAACCCTTACGGATACTACCGCGGCCCCACCGGCGATTGCCTGCCCATGGCAGACTAATCCATCAACCCCAAAAGACGAGGTCGATAAGGAGTATCCCGGGACATAAGGGGCACCCCTAGTCGGCGAAGGCCTGTGCAATGCAGGGCTAGGGCCTCCCGTGCCCCGACCCCGCAGGCCTCCGAGAACAGGTGAAGGGTTTTGATTCCCCCTACCTCTCTGATCATGTTGTGGAAGAAGGCGGTCGAATTGACGCCCTCTTTGACCTCTCCTAGGTCTGCGACATGGGTCTGCATTTGGGTCTTTCTCCCGAACGCGCTCAGCCCCTTCCTTAAGTGACATCACTGTATCGCAGAATTCACTCATTGCTTCCCAGGACCTGTTATCCTCGACCATAGCTTTAACCACGCTTGGGAGTGACAGGTCCTGCCCTATAACCGCTCTAAGATCGCGGCGTTGTGTGACCCATGCTGGGCACAGTTCCAGCGTATGCTGTGCTGTGTCCTCTGGGGCCAGACAGTCCTGACATTGTGGAGTAGGCTCCCTTCTTGCAATCTTGTGCAGATACTTACCAAAGCAACCATGCCCGGTAAGTATCTGCACAAGGTGAAAGTTTAGTGCACCATGTTTGCGGTCTCGCCACTGTGTTAGAACTGGTATCAATGCCTCTAGTGTTCTTTGTCCTGCGGTGCAGGCTTCTAGAAATTGTGTCCAATTCTCTTGCAGACTTTCATCGGCATTTCTTCTTGCATGCGCCAGGTCTTCGATGCTGGGGCGTTCGCCGCGGTTACGCGCGTTTGCCCGGCATTGGTATACTTCCGCGAGAACGGTGGCTTCTAATTCCCACGGAGGCATTCCAGCAAGTGCTCCAGCTACGGGCCCAGAGGTCGTTCGGTAGGCTCTAATAGCTCTGATGGCTACAATTCGTTGCGGTCTTCGTAATATGGCTTTGCATTCCGCGTTAAGAGAGCTGGCCCAAATCGGGGCGCCATAGACGGCCATACTACGGACGACGCCAGCGTATAGTTGCCTACAACTTATATTAGGTCCTCCCAGATTAGGAAGGAGTCGGCTCAGCGCTGTTGCCGTGCTGACTAATTTTGGTGATAGTCGTTTAAAATGTTCATTGAAACGCCAGCGGCTATTCAGTACAAGGCCCAGGTATTTCAAATTTTGACTAATAGGTATATCTTGTCCTTCCACCTGCAGATGGACGTTTGCAGGGGGTTTATTACGGGGGCCATGGAAGACTATAGCTTCTGTTTTAGATATAGCTACTTTGAGTCCAAGCAGCTCAATCCTACCAACGACTAGAGCTGTACCGACTGTTGCCCGACGTACAACCTCTTCATAGTCTTTGCCTCTTACTACGACTAATGTGTCGTCGGCATAGCAGAGCAGCTTCATTCGCGGTAAAAGTGATCCTCGGAGAATCCAGTCATACCCTAGGTTCCACAGGAGTGGCCCTAAAACCGACCCCTGTGGAACCCCGCATTGCATTTGTCTGGCCGTCATACGTCCTTCTTTATCAGTGTAGAGTACACAACGGTTGTCCAGATAATTTTCAATTACACGACATTCAAATGGAAGAGAATATATACCTACTACTACTTAGGACTACATATTATTATTTACATTGAAAATGTTTTTTCGTTCGCTCCAGTAGGCCCCTATTCGCTGAAAGTGCGACTCGCCCGTGATACCCTGAGGTTTAGGGCCACGAGGACGTTCGAGGGCTCAAAAGACGCGGAATTTTAAGGTATTTATGGAGATGACATAAAAATTATTTTGGAAAAGTCAAAAACTTTTTTGGAAATCGAAAAAAACCGAAAAATTGTGTTTCCACAGAAGTTTTCCGATATCTCGAGAATGGGGCCGAATTTCAAAAATATGAAAAAAGCACCTCGGTATTGAACCAAGGAACATTTTAGGTTATTACACTTTTTTAGGGTTCCGTAGTCGGCAAGGAACCCTTATAGTTTCGCCATGTCCGTCTGTCCGTCTGCCCGTCCGTCTGACCCCAGTCTAGCTCATAGAGTCTTAGTATTAGAAAGCTGTAATTTGGCGTGAATATTGTCATTCATACGAATACTATGAAAAACAAAGTTATTTTTTTCTGGCAAAAAATGACAGTGGTATTTTTGCTAGGTGTACGTAATCGGTACGTTAAGTGGGTACGGAACCCTTCATGAGCGAGTCCGACTCCCACTTGGCCAATTTTTCGATATTGGTGACGGTTGAGGGTGGTAGAGAGGTGCGATATCACGCGGCGGGCGGCTCGCGTGCGGCCACGAAGACGTATGAGAGCTCAAAAGACGCGGAATTCGAAGGGCTCTATGATGATGTAAGTAAAAATATTTTGGAAAAAGTGTTTTTTTTTTTAATAATCTATAATAGGTAGATTCATTTTCAATGCCCTTTCAAGTCGTGTAGAGCACAAGATCTGTGAATTTTTGTATAAGTACCTACTTTTAATATCAAATCATTTAATTTAGGAACCTACCACACTTCTTATTGCTTATACTCAGTCCACAGACCCCTCTGAAACATAAAACTAAACAAACGGCTTGACGCAATCTTTTATTTCGCGGTGTGATAGCATTCGATGCGGATGTCGAAATATCTTAAACATTTTATTATTTTCCTGATACGGTTAAAAGTTTCTCTAGGTTGAAAAACTGTTATTTCATAATTTGTCGTCATTTTATTTCAAGGTGACGCTATCTAGATATGTGTTACCGGGTTCTGTTCCTTTTTCCTGACTGGGAAAAATGCGTTAAGGGTAGTTTTTCAAAAAATTGCCGCTTTTGACAAAAAGTAAAAAAGTTGTTGAATTTAATTTTTATGACATTTTATTGAATTTGTTATATAGAAACAAGTACTTTTCACTTAAAAGGAACAAGGAATAGTCTGGTTTTCTAGCAGGTAAGATTCTAATTAACTTTCCTTGGCAGGTTAGTTCCAATCTTTAGGATTTGCGTTACTTTAAAACCGAAAATCAAAGAAAAACAAGGTTTGAAAGTCTGGCAGGTGAAAGCAGCAATTTTTTGAAAACTACCCTTAATGCATCCCTCACCCCCGGGTGAGACCCACATTCCAAATCGCCAATCGCAATGTGGGTCTCCTACCAACTAAAACTCCCAGTTCCTAAGTACTTGCTCTCGTGGCTGCCTGGCTTGAAGTCCTGCAGGGCTAGCATGACGGAACTTTTCTATGCATTTTCTCGTGTGTGGCCCGTCGATGTTACCCACAGACTATCAGTACCTACGCCTGCAGGCAACGGCTTGTCAGTTGGCTGCAATGCAATCGGCCACACACTCCAAGCGCGGATACGGGGGGGGGGGGGGGCAATGGGGGGTGATTGCCCCCACCCCTAGCACACAATTTTACCTACAAAAATTTTGCATTCATCATTTTACTACGTGAAATATGGTCAACCTCCCCCCCCCCCCCCCCCACAACCAAATTCTGGATCCGCGCCTGACACACTCACAGTTTTACTTACACACAAAAACCGAATTTTCATTTGGTTTGTGAAAATTATGTTTAGCTCTATGATGATTACCTGTTATGGTTCTTTTCATGTCTGTTCGATCGAGGCCTGCATGCGGCCGATGCCGGCGCGGCAGACTGTGGGCCCCTTTACTACTTTTGGGCTCGGAGTAATGTACGAGTAGGTATGCCAGGGTTTATACACTGGGCATATTTATTCCTCTTACATCCGAACCCTAATTTATATACCTACCCGTCGTCGTGAAAATCCTGCTTAAAAAAAATTGCTTTTCCATACATTTTGAGTCAAAATTTTTGACCCATTTGGTATTGCACTTTTGTATGATACAGCCGATTTTTTTAAGCGATAAAAAAATCGGCTTATGACGGGTAAGTATATAAATTAGGGTTCGGTTGTAAGACCAATAAAAATGCATTGTATAAATTTTACGCTTACTTTAGTACAGTACCTACCTATTTGAATTTGCGACTTACAAGGCCTGGGTTCGACATCGAGTCACATTTTGATTAGGACAGACTACAGACTTCTGTGACAGACAGTGTACAGATTTTTTTTTACTGAATGCTGTTAAGTTCAAGTACTTACTTTAATTTCTTCTCTAAACTCCATTACAAATGCCACATTTTTATAATTCAGCAACTGTGCTGCTGGGAACTTTATAGCCCCTTTAGAGCCAGGCTTAAGAAGTTTGTGGTAGAATTCTTTGGTCCATTCCGTTGCTGAATGTGTCACATATCTTTACTAGCTTTATTCTTTTCCTTAGAAACCCCGCTTTGGCTGCGAATAGAAAGTAGGTAGTAGTAGGTAGTATAATATATTATTACCACAGCCTTAGTATTTATTACTAAACATGAATATTTTTCAAAAAGTAACGTAAGTAACAAAGTCGAAAACTATTTGGCTTAGGAAAAAAAGAAAAAATGTTTGAGAATGTGCAAGCAGCGCTCTTTCATATGATACCCCATACGCCCTAGCAGCCCAACTTCGATTTCTAAGACCCACTTTCAGACTCTGTTGCAAAAATAATTTAAATATTTTTATTTTTCTCTTATTTGCAAAATTGTTGGGCAAACGTCATCTAAACGGCAAAGGAGATCAGTCAAATTGGACCAAAAAAGTAAAAGTGCTGGCCAACGAAAATAAATTGCAAATTACTATTGTAAACAGTGTAACGATCATTTTTTTGTTATGACGTCAACAGTGCACGATAAGTGGCCAAGCAGTTATTCATGTTTTAAAATGTCATTTTTTTCTCTTTATTTTCAAACTTGAATACAGCTTGGCCAAAGTGCAGCTAACAAAAACAAATTGCAGATTACTCTTGTAAACATTGTAACGATCATTTTTTGTTATGGCGTCAACAGTGTACGATTAGTGGGCAAGCAGTTACTCAAGTTTTAAAATGTCATTTTTTTCTCTTTATTTTCAAACTTGAATACAGCTTGGCAAAAGTGCGGCCAACGAAAAAAAAATGTAACGTATGTAACGTAACGTAATAAACAGTGTAACGATCATTTTTACCGACTTCCAAAAAAGGAGGGAGGTACTCAATTCAACCCGTATTATTTATTTTTTTATTTTTTTTTTTTGTTTGATGTATGTATACCGATTACTCTGGCGTTAGTGATCCGATTTTAATAGTTGTTTTTTTGTTCGATTGGGTATACTTTCGATTTGGTCCCATATAAGTTTCATTTAGATCCGATAACAATCTTCGGAGATATGGGGCCTGATGTCATGGGAGTCATGAATTATTAGCAGAAAGTATAATGTCATCCATGTAAGTAAACTTTTATTTAAAAGAGTATACTCCTGTTTTGGTCTCATTATAACCAAGTCAGGATCTGATGGTAGAATCCAGGGGAACGAGGTAAACCCGAAGATAGATTAGGTGTTTTATGTATTTTCTAAAAATTTTCAACCATATGCATCTGATAGCCATCAGCTCATCATCATGAGCTGGTGATGGAAGATACAACTCCTCAATGGTTAGGAGTTGGAGGATAATTCTTGAATTATTGTTGATACGTAAAAAAATATAGTTGTAATCTTTCAGGTTATTTAGGTGAGCTGATGATGGAAGGTAAAACTCCTTAGGAGTTAAAGCATGTTTGGTTACGTACCACCGAGACCTTAAGTTGTATTCTTTCAAGTTTTTTAGGTTAGCTGATGGTGGATGGTGCATAACAAACAATCTGTTGTTTGTTATGCACCAAATGTTCTGCCATTAAAAGAAAAAATTAATTTTGTGTTCTGTGTGCATAACAGTTATAACCAAGGAATTTATAAGTACTACGTTATAAATTCCTTGGTTATAACAGAGTTAGAGATGGTGATTCTCACAGAACATACCTAGTAGGGAGAAAATGTTTCCGTGTTCTGTGGTGATTCTTGTCCGAGATATGGGTTTTAGTAGCTGCTCATTGCGCTACGCTTGCTCATTTTGCGGTTTCTTTTGGTAGCGTTCTTATACTAAAAATGGAAAAATAAAAATTTTTATAAAAAAATAAACCGCCTTCAAAAAAACTGTAAACAAATTTCGCTTCCCAAAAACACGTAAAAATGAAAAATAAATTAAATCATTCAATTCAAAGGACGAAAGTCCGGGATTTTTTTTAATTAATCTTGGAACTTACTGATCTGATTGAAGTCGGTGACAAGCCCAAAGTAACAAGAATAAATACTTAGTGAAAGAATAACACACAAAACCTACTCATGCGCGGAGTGGTGTGAATTGTAACCTATCAAATACATAATATTACATGGCTTGGCACCGACTTCAATCAGATCAGTAAGTTCCAAGATTAATTAAAAAAAATCCCGGACTTTCGTCCTTTGAGTTGAATGATTTAATTTATTTTTCATTTTTACGTGTTTTTGTTTGTTATGGCGTCAACAGTGTACGATTTGCGGCCAAGCAGTTACTCAAGTTTGAAAATTTTCTTTTATAAATACAAACCTTGTCCTGATATTACCAAACACACAAAAAAATAATTATCTAATTTGGTGCAGTCGTTCTAAAGTTATGCTCTTAGAGTGGTAGGTACTCCACTTATCAAAATATTGGATCAATGAAATTGGACAAGGACGAATTCATGAATGGTTTCATTGATAATTTCTTTATTCAAATGCATATTGGACAAAGATCTTTGATAAGTGAAATACCACCCTTACATGCATTTCGGCAATTTATTTTTATTTAACTAAGTACATAAATATAGGTAGATAACACACAAGAGCGAGATGATGTCCATTTTACACCGCACATTCCGAAAAATACGAAGATGTTTTTAGCATTGTTGTGTTCCGGCAGTTATATACTTAGAGATAAGATAGCCAGTTCCTCAGTTTTGAGTAGGTATTCCGGGAATAGAGCGCTTCCATCTTCAGCCTTATCTTCACTTATCATCAGGTGAGATGAAGGCTAAGTGCTACCCCATATGTGGGAAAAAATAAGAGAACGAGAGCGTATCGTTTTGCCCCGAACCATGTCAAAGCCTTTCAGAACTGAGACGAGCCTCAACGACTTTCCCCGAATCATCTCATCCTTGCTTTAAAACTGTATCTTTTATCTGTAGCTTTTCAACGATGTGAGAAGCTACAGATAATAAATTATATTTAAAAAACCTTTTATTTAAAATCAAGCTTTTATTCGAATGTCCTAAAAAGAATAAAATAAACTTTGTATCAAGTCAAATCCCACAAATTTATTAAGTACATTAAACAAATTATATGTTTTAAAAGCTTGTCGCTTTAATTTCATATGTCAAATATAAGTTAAAGCAGTGTTTAGTGCAAGCCCAGTAACAATAAAATCTCGCGACAAGCTTTTAAAACATATAATTTGTTTAATGTAATAAATTTGTGGGATTTGACTTGATACAAAGTTTATTTTATTCTTTTTAGGACATTCGAATAAAAGCTTGATTTTAAATAAAAGGTTTTTTAAATATAATTTATTTTTGTATTTTTAGTTATTATTGGACGTGTTTCTAAGTCGCTTCATTTCATTTAATGCATCATTATTGCATAGTCGATTGCTAGTTAATTTATTACAGTTTAGCTCTTCAACTGCATCAAGTCTGCAAGCACAAATATATTTTACCACCAAATAGAGATTGTAGATTCTTACTACTGACACACACATATTCATTAAATACAAGGCATATTCACATAGGTATAAGAGAAGGTAGCACTGTATTACGAACAAGAATAGAAAAAACAAAATTAGACCCAATAAGACAAAAAGTTCCAAATAAAAATGTGTGTGTGCCGTGCCGCAGCAGTACTCAATGGTCGCAGTTCAGCGTCATATTACTTGTCTTACATTACAACGCAAGCAAACGCTGATTTTCAGTTTAGTAAGTATTTCAAAAATAAATATTAAAGAACAAGACACATTTAAGTTTCTATCAAAGTTGATAAACATAATACATAAAGAAAAAAAGGATTTTTCTTTTCTGTAGGTAGACTATGGTTGTATTCATTTACCTAACTTGGAGCCTTATCTGTCGTTGACTTTAGTAAACTATTTATGTTCAAAGTGACATCTAGTATAGTGTGCCAATCTTTTCTGTTTCGGTGACTATCTTAGGAACTAAAACAGTTTTCATACGACAGTCAATTTTGACAGCTAATTTCGCATTGCAAGTGGCTCCTCTGTCACGACTGTCACCGGAACAGAAAAGCTTGTGGCACTGTAGGGTCTGAATCATGAAGCTCGACTTAATACTGGTATTAAGTCGAACTTCATGGTCTGAATATAGCAACTTCGCGTTTTTTGCTTCTTTTTATAGTTCGTTCGTTATAGTCCCACACTCCTGTCTGTTCCGGTAACAGCCGTGACAGAGGAGCCACTTGCAATACGAAATTAGCTGTCAAAATGGACTGTCGATGTCGTATGAAAACTGTTTTAGTTCCAAAGATTATCACCGGAACAGAAAAGCTTGTTGCACTATAGCTTCGAGCAACGCGGGCCTTCCGTTCCGGGACGGAAGACCCGCGTTGCTCGAAGCACTATAGTTCTTGTAGCCGCTACACACGTCCAGACCAGACCTAACCGCCGATTTGGTGCGGATGAACTTTGCTGTAAAGCAAATATAATCCGTGCTACACACGTTCGTCCCAAATCAAAATCAAATCAAATCAAAAAAGCTACACCAAATCTGGCCTTGGCCAAAGCTTTGTATCACATCACTGGACAAGGCCTTGTATCACATCACTTTTTCTTATCAAATAGGTACTTACAGAAATCACCTGGATTTGCCAATGCAACGGGCTTGTAAAGAAAAAGACCTATTAACAAAAAAAGGTCTTGGATTTGAAAAAAATTGAACGGTACCTGTCACAAAAGAATGACGAAAAATTCATCAAAACCATTTCGAGTGGCCTGTAACTGACAGGGAAACTTCATTTTTAATTAAATGTATTTTTTTTTAAGTAAGTAATTGAGAAGAAGCCTAAGTCCAGGGGCTTTAAATTAATGTCTTAATAGAAATAATAATAATTTTCACTTCTCATGCTCTAAAAGTACGCAAATATAGCCCTACGAAGCGGGACTAAATAACCACTTTAGTCCCTAGGGAGTAAAATGTAACTACTTTTTTAATTTCCTTCATGTGACATTAGATAAACTCAAACAGCCAGTGAATATACTATTAATTGTGAAATGTGGACCATTTTCATTGCGAAAATGTTAAGACGTTTTTTGTTTCATGGTATTTCCGCAAGGAAAGTGCTTTGTGCAAAAGTTTTGTGACTGGTTTAGCGGAAAAAACTGACTGAGACTTTTTGGCGCCATTTTGGCGGGTTAGGTTGAGTGGATATTTTAATTTACCGCAATTTGTTTTATAGTGGACTTTGTGACTAAAGATAGGTGTGGTTTTGTGCCCCAAGTGTCTACGCAACTGGAAGATATGTGGAATGATTAAAACAGGCGCTATCTCGGTAAAGTAATGCCGAGTGTTTTATTATAGTGGTGACTACCTCAGCAAGAATTATCGAAAAGGCTGGCTTGACACACTTGACGCCAAATACTCCAAGGAGCATTGGAATATAACACACCTACATTCCTATGAAAACTTAAGAAACTATAATAAATTAATAATACTCAAGAATTGGCAGTATGGGCCTGTCCTACAAAAGGGCGAATATTTTTACTACTACTACTACTACTGACCGCGAAAATTTCAGAATTTGTTAAATGTTTTTGTACTAAATTGACTAGTTTTCTCGCACTCGAAGTGAAAAGTTCAGTTTGCACCTCGAGACTAAACGCCAACTTAATATACCCTCGGTTTCATTGACTCCCTCGCACGCTCGGACGCCAAAACTTAGTTTAAGATCTCAAATGTACCACATGAAATGCAATTAATAAATATTCTATTCTATTCTATTCCAAACCACCTCTGGTATATAATGGCTTTGTTTAGTCCCTCGTTATAAAATCCACTATTGATAATCTCAAATTTATGTAAACAGTATATTATTGCATACTTTTCAAAACTGCATCAAACATTTTTACTGCTTGGTATGTTTTTTTAACAGACAGTTTTTTTGTCTCCTGACTCTCCTGAGCAATTATGTGACATGGACTCATGTTCTTTATCAAAATACCAATTCAAATCGGCTGTCGGGTTGGGACGTGTGTTCGATTACTAGTTGAATTTAGAGTGTGCGCTAGATAAGTCTGCGCGGGGTCAAAATCGAATACTAATATTTTCCATAAGCTTAGAACAAAATAATGTACTGTAACTAGCGCCATAAACGCCCCAGTCGCAGAGTTATCTGACACGCGCTCTGAAGATTGCGCTCACTGAATGCTCGCTGATTATAACTTTATGGTATACATTGACAATGTGTCAAGCCATGGCCCGCTATCATTTCTCGGCTGCTTGCGCTCCTACAGGCCATGCTGCTCGGATTGGCAACGTCATAAATGTCAATGTCGCACCACTAATCCTAATTTATTGTATGCATGAGATGAGATGAATTCCTGAATATAGCGCCTTAAAATCAAATAATACGCGTACATAACTAAGGGTTGTTTTATTTTAACTATATCACAGTCACGAAAATGTTTATTAAACACTCCTACTGATGTTGTAAGCTCCCAGTCGGCTCGAGGTATCGCACGAATCCATCGCTGACGCAGTGTTCCTCCTTCGGGAATCCAAATCTTTCGAGATCCAAGGTTTCATAAGTAATTTCCAACAATGATCACGTATTTATATGCACTAATTATACAATAGATATTGTATTAAAACACCCAAACAGCAATCAAGAAAATCAAACAGCAACGTTTCTTGACATGACCCAAGAGTATTCCGACTTGCCATATCCAGATAAAAAAATTATCCAAAATGTGCAAAAATAATAGATTTTTCTTTTTATTTTGTAACAAGCAAATTTAACCAAGTTGTTAAATAAATGCGTGCAAAATCCGAGAAAGTGTTTTATTTAAATGAACAGTTCGCGCAGAAATCTAAGATGTGAATTGAATTACGGCGAAAGTTATTTTTTTTTATTATATTATATCAAGTTTAGCCTAGTCAACGAAGAGATATAGAGGGAAATGTTTGGAACACAATTTTTGACTTTGGAACTTTGTTTGGGCTAAAAGTTTTGTATAATACTGTATATATTTTACCGGCCAAACCCGATTTCAGGACAAACTAGTTTTTCCTAGGCCAAACTAGTTCATCGCGTTGACATTTCAGAGAGCGAGTTTGCCTCGGAAGTCCTGTAGAACACGTGATTGGTTAAAATGGTGGTTATTTTTTTTTGTGTCATGTTCTACATCTACAGGTCTTTCGAGGCAAAGTCGCTCTCTGAAATGTCAACGCGATGAACTAGTTTGGCCTAGGAAAAACTAGTTTGTCCTAAAATCGGGTTGAAAAAAATATGAGACCTTCAAACCGCCCCCCCCCCTCCCCTCCCGGATTAAGGGCTACGGGCGGGGACTTTTGCTATGTTTACCTCCTTATTAGCCCAAACAAAGTTACAAAGTCAAAAATTGTGTTCCAAGCATTTACCTCTATACTGTTTTTCGAGTGTTCGTTGATTTTTACTTCCACATAATTTGAGAGTTATCGCCTAACCTGGCAACACTACACGATTGTTTATTTATATAGAACAAAGAGTAAAGTGTATAGATCAACAATCTTTTCTGTTCCGGTGACAGCAGCGCTGGTTGGACAGTGCAACTCATGAAGCTCGACTTAATACTGAGGTAACTCAGAGTATTAAGTCAAACTTCATGGTGCAACTTGACAGTAAAATGACATTATGAACAAAACACGTTAGTTCCAGTTTTGGCCACCGGAACAGAACACGTTGACGTAATCGACTGCAACGTTGCCGCTTTTCCAAGGAGCATGGCTTGTTACAAGTGCAACGAGTGAGATAGAAGATGGCTTTGGTCAAGCACGTGTCACGTAACCATCACAACAAAACAAGAATATAGTACTTGAAAATTTGCAAGAATTCTGAATTGGTAACTGTACTGTTTAAATATTTAATTGCATTGTCATCGGAACTAAAGGTGAATTCCAAATTTCAGCTCAATCGGACATTGGAAAGTGGGTCAAATTTAGCTCGCAAGATTTGACGAACGGACATACATGCATACATGCATACACTGCAAGTTAAATAAAAGCTTGTAAAAGATATGTTTTTTAATCTCAGCATCCATGAAAGCTTGGGTATCCTTTCCACAAAGAAAGCAGGTTTTTCGGATATCCACCGTTGACGATCTCCCGGTTTGTTGTCCTGCGCCTTTGGGAAGGGCCAGGAGTTTGGTATACTTCACGATCTTCAGGATGCGGTGTAGGTAGTTACTTACCTCTTTCTGCAAACTTCATGCACTGTAACTTCATCCAAAATTACCGAGATTTTTTTATTCTCGATAAGCCCATTTCACATTTTAAAATTATTCGACAGAGAACCAAGGACACCGATATAGCCCAAAGAATAAGCTGAAGTGGCAATGGGCAAGTCACATCGCGCGAAGAACCGGCGGCCGAAGAGTGGAGACCGCGCTTAGGCAAGCGTATAGCGTAGGGCGTGGCGTGAACTAGGAGAGGCCTATGTCCAGCAGTGAACGGATACGGGCTGATGATGATGATGATGAGGGTGAGTAGGGTTTCTACAGAATAATAACAATTATTGTCAGCCTTAGCCGGAACAACTGCTCAATGTAAGTATACCAAGCGTACATTCGATCGTGTATGAATGCTGTATTTCTCGATAGGTACAATCTGGGGGCCTTGAAGTCGCGAGAGAACCGTTACCTTTTAGGCGAGCGCGATTCATTGTAGATCGCATCAAAGCTTACCATCAGGCTGTAACTACCCCTTTTACATACTTTCTATCTGCTTAACCTAAATAATAGATGACCTAAATATACTAACAAACCATTCTAGTACTTACTCTAAGCTAATACTGAACCTCTGTCAAGGATTCTATTAGTTACTAAAATACCTAGCTAGCTTGAACGCTGTAATACCTAACTGTTGTCCGATTAATATATAGATAACTACTATGGATGCTCTGAATCAACTCTGAAGTGGCCTGTGATGTCGTAATGGAGAACCCTGGTTGTAAAGCGTAGACCCATGATCTTTTAAATGAAGCGACAGAGACTAACCTTACTACTAACTAACTCATACTTTGAACTGCCTATATGCCTACATCAACTTAACAGCTGTTCATATTACATGGCCGTTGCTTCTAATTTTCTAACCTCATTTATAGCGACCAAGACACTCAAAATAAGTTAATACTCTTGTATAAATCTAACATTAGTTTACCCCTACATTGCTTGGACATTTAACAATTAGGTCCTAACCGATTCCTAGGTCCAATATACTTTGAAAACCTGGTGAGTTATTTTGCTGAGTCCACCATGCTAATTCTCTGGTTACTGACCCAAGGTTAACTGTCCATTAAAACTGGTGGAATTTAATAATTTAGGTTACAATGGAACTGAAACTAGTCACAGCATCCGGATTTGCTTGCAAGGACTAAGGTGAAATTGGCATGTGTGGTTTGAAATGAAATTTGATATACCTATATGAAGATGGAGACACCATTGCTATAATAGTACCTATTAGCTTTAACATATGGCTTTGCTTGCAAATTAGAAATGAAAATTTGTTATATCTATTGGAAGATGGAAACACTATATCTATAATAGTACCTACTAGCTACAGCATTTAGCTTTGCTGGCAAAGTCAGAGATGGAAATTGGTATAATAATTAGGGTGAAGAGAGTCTATTGATCTTAATCACCATCTTGGCCTAATACAAATGCTCCAGCAATATTATTTAACCGGTAAAGTCACTTGGTTAACTGAATATTAGGACCAAATACATTGTAGAATGCTATTTCTTTGATGTACTACTTTAGAGATTATTTAGAATCCAACACTATGTGTGTTCCCTGTCTTTGCTCACCGCTTTTCCAATCATGACAGACTGTAATAACATTAAAGCTCAGTCCTGTGCATCAACCCTCCCGACAGCTGTCTAACATAATTATATTAAATGAAACCCCTGTTGTGCTCTATTTACATATGGGTGTTGTAAGGAATAGATCCCAGTCTAATCTAACATTATCAAAGATAGAAGCCTAGGTTCAGAATTCCAGGCTAGACCAGCATGTTTTGAGGTTAGAAAATTGACATAAAGTTACTTTCATCTTGATAGATTCTTTCCAATTCATTTAAATTATTATTCTATGTCTGGCAAAGGAATACGCCCCATACCTCCGCGTATCCAGTGATTTCGTCCTAGCATTTTTATCTCCTCCAGACTTTCCTAATGCACTTAATAGGATATGATTCAATATTAGTTACACTCTTTCCTTTACTGTGAGCGAGCTAATTGCTAGCTTTAATTATGGTCAAATGATTTACAACTAAGTATTTCTGTTCAATAATAATTCATATGACTACTATAATGTAATTTAGTGCATATTAAGGTCAAGACGACCAATCTAAGTAATGATTATATGTTGGAACAGCTGATTTTTAACATTCTGACCTCTTGGTTATACTGGCTTAACCGCAGGATTCTGACTGAGCTTAGCGACTAATCTTATGTTTTATTTATTACCTATAGGACCTTTCCTGTAAGTATCTCTGAGATACAGCTGGTGCTTCTGAACGCTACAAGCAATGTGACACCTGCATATAGACAACTATAAGTAATTTTTAGCTAATTTCCATCACCAAAGCGTTACTCCTAAATTCCCCCATGTGATCAAACCATCCAGACATATTGCACTATCTACCATTCCCTTACAAGGAAAACCTCTGCTCAGCTGATTTCACAGAAACATGTTTTAGACAGATAATCAAAACCACTATGGCAACGAATTCCTCGCCAGAGCCAGCAGTTGAGTCAACCTTACACTCAGATTTCTATCTTTCAACTTATCTTTGTGCCCAGCTGATCAGCAAGTTCTAGGTCTAAATTATAAGAGTGCCTCTGTGAAAACTGAGGCAGGACAATCTGATCACTTTAAGACTATCCCCAGTTTATTTTGTAACAATAAAATAATGTTGGTTATCACTGATAAAGGTTAGGTAGTACCAAGCCCTAAGCTAGTTTCTAGACAAACTCTAGGCAATTCACAGCACTAAGTTCACACACACAAGTTATGCTTTCTGTCACAGCAAGGACACCTTTATTTTGCTCCAAAGCTAATTTCATCCACAATTCATATTGATGGTAGTTAATTTCACGAGAACGATTCATACAATCGCCCGGGTTTGTTCGTTTAGATATTTGTCTTGAATGACAAGTTTAGCTACTAAGCGTTATGTCAAGTCCAAGTGACTCGATCAAAGCGTCTCTCCGCCATCTTGTAATTTTTATTAAATTGCTTTTTCCTCTAGGTTCAACCAAAATATCCCTAGGGTTGTCTACGATCGCTTTTCTTTCACAAATTCAATTTCTAAGGTACCTAAACATAACTTTCTCATAGACTTTATGAATCTACTTTGGAAATCTATACTGATACCTCGACTTAGCATCCTGGTCATTATTCCCGCCTTTTTCCTACGCAACGCAACGAACTTTTGGCGCGTAAATTTTTCCTGACTCGCTGTTTTTCTACACTCAATCTACCTACTCTGTATACCAAACCGTACGGTGTACATTTAGCTTCTGCAATACACCCCCCCAACTGCAGGAAGCCAAACCTACTAGCACGCTAGTTATAATTTTTGACCTGCCTACTTTTCGACTAAATGCGACTTTCCTAACAAACACAAACCTGGCGCCTGTATCGCCAGTTCTGACGCCCCAATTCTGTCAAGTTTGGGTGAGTGGGCCCCCTAAAATCCTATCGCTCATGCCGTGGTCCATCTGCTTGGGAAGGGAACAGATAGACACCCTACAGGTAGGTATGGTTCAATCAGGCCGCAACTGCCTCCAAATCTGGGGCATACGCCCCGCGCCATCAGACGTGTTAACTGAAAAACTGTCAATGAAAACAGCCCGCCTGATCAAACCATGTGGAAATTACTAAGCGTTATCCATTGAACGCTCATCTGACACTCCACAATGCCAGACTTTCTTTACCTAGCGACCTCCCGTGAGCCTTGCCTGGAGCCCGGAGACATAAGCATGTACTCCTGAAGAAACAAATCCCTATGCGCCCAAGTGAAAGGTCCACCCTCTCTGATTCAAATCACCCATTTTCTAAGATTTTACTTGGGAATAATTTACTTTAATTGAAATGCTTTCTGTAATCAAACTAGACTTTTTAATTTCGGATCTAATTTACCAGTCAGAATTCCAAAATTAAAACGTTTAAAAGATCGCGAACCCAAAAACGCCCTATGATTGGCAAGAATTCACTGTACACTTTTCTTGAAGACTAATTCTTGCTTGATTTAAAAATAAACTTCTTCCAAAACGACGCTTTCTTACAGAGGAGAGTGAAGCGGCGTCGCACGCCGGGGGAGCAATTTTTCAGATGTTGACGCCCGTGGAACCGGAGAATATCCGAGAGCGAGCGTCGCCCCTCCAAACCTTTTATACCTCTCCATTTCCCAAGCGACGCTATCCGTAGCGTCGCGTCCTCAACGCTCTCTTTTTGAAAAACTTTCCCTCGCCACGCCCCTTTTTTGAAAAACCCTGTTTAAATTACCACAAGCTAACCTCCCATTTTTAACTTGCTCTACTCCTTACTCTAACCAGCATAATCAAACACCTAACTTTATATAAACGGGTTGCGCGTTGGTACACAATAAATAATAATGCGAAGCCTCCGTTATAACAGTACATTTTGTTTTTATCTAATATAACAGCTTTTCTTTTCTTTGGAAACCTCTACTTTTATATAAATCATTGAGATCTAAACAAAATAAGGCGCACTTTTGATCACCTCTGCCTAATGAGCGAAAGAGAAGAAGATATGTTTTCATGACTACCAACCTCAGCTTCTAAAAAATCCTCAATTTCGTTCAGAAACCTTTGATAGCTACAAGACTTCTAATAATAAGTTAAAAAATTTACTAAACTATTCAAAATACTACCTTCTCACATAATATAAACACATTATTTTGTATGATTCCTTTTTTTATTTACGAATGAAAACTATTATCAAAATGGTAATTGTTCGAACATAATTTCCGAACGAATCACCTCTAGCCAATATACATTCCCCATATTTGAAACTTTGAACCTTATCTAAGATAGAAACCAATATTCTGTACTTTTGATTATTTAACCCATATTTTTATTTAAGTTATACATAATGTTAATTTAACATTCTGTGAGTAAAAAACTTCTCGCTATATTTATGTGATGTCATTTGACTTGTCTTAGTTCTCAACTCTGCCGCTAGTTGTCGTTGCACTTGGACAGGAATATTCCATTTTGACATGACATTTGTTTACAACAAGATTTATAATTTTACTAACTAATAACAGTTCGTGTCGATTATTTCGTGAACCAATATCGAAATACAAGTATTGTCCACACTCCCGTGAAGCAAATTCGATTGACAAAACCCTCAACAAAGTGCATCTTCTTATATGAAATAATTTGTCACAGAGTCCAAATATTGTGAAACATCATTGTTTCAATCCCTGAATCTCAGGTATTTATTAACTATATTTTCTCGCTAATTCAAACAAATTTACTGTATCTAACTTCCTCAGATTAATCATAAAACTTTAAGTGTTAACTTCCAAATTAAATGCAAATGACCACAGTTGCTCTACTAGTACTAACCCATTTCTTTTTCAGTGTTTACCTCAAGTAATCTGAAACCACTAAACAAGCCCCAAGCCTTATAGACAGAATCTATCACCTATCTACACTGTGTTGGCAAAGTATGAAGCAAATTCTCAGCGCAATAACATGGTAAATGGCTAATTTTGTTCAATACAACCCAGTTGACACAACCCGATTTGATTTTGTGATTTATTCCTACACCAGGATCTATTTATACTATTAAAAAGTTATTGAGGTAAGTAACATTAATATATTTTGACGAACCGGACGACGTTCCGTGGGCAGGCCCCCTACAAGGTGGACCGACGATCTGGTCAAGGTCGCGGGAAGCCGCTGGATGCGGGCAGCGCAGGACCGATCGTTGTGGAGATCCTTGGGGGAGGCCTATGCCCAGCAGTGGGCGTCTTACGGTTGAAATGATGATGATGATATTAATCTTTAAGAAATATTCGAGATAGTTCAGGTGCGATTCTGAACCGTTACAAGGCCAGGCGTGTTAGCGGGCAAGTGCTTGCCTATCAATAAAAAACAAAAGAAAACAATTGTTGGTTTTCCATTACCGCCATTCTTGACAGGAGACTTAATGAAAATCTGCCCGTCTTCTACGAAGGTGAAATGGCGGAAAATATTTTCAAGAAAATGTCTTAACTTTTAGACAAGAACTTATTCCTTACATTTTTTTTTTATTTTATTTATTATCTATAATGTTTTACATTTGAATCTTACATCTAAGTACATTACAAACTACTGAGGTTTTCTTAATGAACTTGAGTTCGCTTTGTACTATTTTACAGTTTTATTATTAATATCTACTTACTTAATCTTATTAAATTATAATTACGTGCCCACTTATATTACTAGTCGATCACCGCCATCCAGCGTATCTAGAAACAATGTCTTCAATTTTTTATTTAAATTATAAACATTAAGAGAGTCTCTAAACTCAGGATTTAGTTTATTTATGAGTCGCGGTAGCAAGTACTGGGCGGTGCGGCTGCCGTAAGTGTTTTTCGCTGCTGTAGTAGCCAGCT
The DNA here is from genome assembly GCA_949710035.1 of Crambus lathoniellus. Lineage (NCBI taxonomy): Eukaryota > Metazoa > Arthropoda > Insecta > Lepidoptera > Crambidae > Crambus > Crambus lathoniellus. Next base: position 12,320,831 of record OX453302.1, on the reverse strand, counting down.
TGCCATGGGCGATTGCTCGCGTTCCTTGCTTGTGCGCGATTACATTTTTATTGCAAAAATTCAGGAATTCTTCCTTAAGAATCAAAAATAGAAACTGGTCGTGAACCGGTAATACGTTGCAATATTTAAAAAGTACACATACATAGGCCAGTCATATGTTGCATTCGAAATTGCAATAATTGCGGTAAACTTGCTTTTTTGGTGTGTTGTTTGGGCACAGAATATATATTAGTACCTTACGGTACAGAAATTTCACTCCCGAGTTAAGGTATGATAAACGCAAGCGTCCGGTCACCGGACTAGTCTCAATAGGCTGGCACTCGCTCGACTTGTCGCACACGCAGCGCACGCATCCGCATGTGTCGCCATCTGTCTTTGCGTGTATTACTTACACGGATAAAGTAATACCTTTGACAGCCCTAGCAGATTGAAGCGAGACGGCACGGCAGACAGTTATTGTACTATGAACGCTATACGCCATGCAAAAGATTGAATTTAGGTTGTTTTCCAGAATAGTAGGTAAATATCTCGGATATTTTGCGCCGCTTGTATGGAAGTGAGACAGGCCTGGTTTGGGTCCACCTGCCGGCCTAGCATGAGCGGCTTATAACGCGCGATATGATATGGTACGGCATGCTGTCTTGCTTACACCTTAGAGGAGTAAGCAAGACAACTTGCCGTACCATATCATATCGCGCGTTATAAGCCGCTCATGCTAGGCGCCGGCAGGCCTGGATAGTCTTTATCCAGATTTGCAGCAGTCTATAATGTACGCGCGCTGAGTTATTGCTGAAAAACGCAAATTTTTGCACTTTTTTTTAGTTCTATACAAAAAACACGACATAGGAAGGCTCCAAAGGAAAAGGTCAGTATTACTTTTTTAAAGTGTACAAAATTCCTGACAGTTTGAGCCCTCATCTAATTTTCTAGGTCTAATAGCTCCCTAGATACTTACAGCACAGAATAATATTTGTAGCAGAAGGCTCACTTCCAAAACAGTTACAATAAATTATCAATCTTGTCCACGCGACAATTAGGTCTAAAATAATTTGCACCCGCACGCCTGCCTAACTAATTTACCGTTCATTACAAGCGAAATTGAACCGTAGCTGTACGTAATACGCTTCTATTACTCTGAAACGCTTAAGCCAAATTGGTTTTGGGTTGTCTTGGTTGCCGCGTAGGGTCGCCGGTCGACTCGACTGCAATGTAACGACGAAGTAAGCAGATAAGTGGTAAAAGGAACAACAAATAGCGCAAATGATTTTTTAAACAGACAGTTTAGATTTTTTATTTTTACTTCTTTGCATTCGAATTTGATTGAATTGTCAATTTTTATTACTGAAAAAATTGAGAATGAAGTAGGTATGAGAAAAAGTCGTCCCTTCTCACATCACAACTAGCTCCGATGGGGCTCGAACCCACGACCTTTCACTGTCCGGACGAATGCTCTAACCACTCAGCTACGGAGTCGCTAAAAAGTCGACCCGTCTCACAACTAGCTCCGATGGGACTCGAACCCACGACCTTTCACTGTCCGGGCGAATACTCTAACGGCCTGGCCACGAATATGCGCGGCGGCGACGGCGACGAGTGAATTGCGCATCCGTTGGTGCGTCTCATTGACTTATTTGATTAGACGTCTGTTGCGAGCGCGCAATGATTGCGCAATTCGCTCGTCGCCGTGTCGCCGCCGCCGCCGGCCGCCGCGCATTTTCGTGGCCAGGCCGTAACGACTCCGCAGCTCAGTGGTTATTAGAGCATTTACAGTTATTATATTATTCTAAGACAGAAAGTAGGTAGATATTTTGTAATTTGGTAGGTAGGTAGTTAGGTACCTATTTTAAAAGTGCTACAGCTACTTCCTATTGATTCTTTTTCCCTAATAATAATTATTCGTAGGTACCTAACCTAGCTATGTAGGTATAAAAGCGAGAATCACTTTGTCAATTTTTATTTTTGTCGTAATTACCTATGCTAAGGTGGGTCGGGGGTCCTTAAATCAAATATTCGGATCATTAAGTATTATAGATACTTAGAATAAGACAGTATAGTCACACAAAAAACTTAGGTAGGTACCTTTCAGGTTTTTTATGAAGATGATGAAATTTTAAATCCGGTCTCTTTCTGTCGTTGTTAAGACAACCGAAGGCCGCACAATAATATTTAATATTACGGATTTTGCTATGGGTAAAACCATAAGGTAACACACGTGTGTTTTGGCGCGAAAGTGTGGCGAAAGTAAAATAAGTAACTTCTTTCTCGCGTGACGTCGCATGCACAACTGAGCGGTGAGCGCGCGTGACACCCGCCTATTCTCTACCTCGCGGTAGACAGCGCGTAGTCGATTGAATTGCGGAGTGAGCCCCCCCTGCTTACAGGGTTCTCAATGTTCTCTATTACCTCAGATCATATAATACTATTTAGTATTATATGATCTGAGTCTATTACACTTAGGTAGGTACTCTGTTAAGATAGTCTACTCTGTTAACTCGCCTCCTAGAGTAAGATTTTTAGATATGCGATAGCGTATCTTAACAAGATAAATAGTTAAAGTAGGTAGGTAAGTACTTAACGTTTTCAAGTGTTCAAATGGTATGTTTTTATTACTACCAAAAAACTCTGTACAGTCAGCGTCAAATTTATATAAGCGTCTAGAGTAGTCAAAAAGATCTGAAAAACATAAAACCAATTTGATCTAGCTAAGCTAGGCAGTTCGAATCATTATTGTTGTAAACGCGCAAGGTGTTCAAAATATCTAGGCACTCATTGTTTCATATTTATATGAGCAGTGCAGTGCAATATGGTGTTGTACATTATGCACAGATGTTTTGATAGCTTTGTTTGCTTAGATAAATTTGAACACTCTGACTGCTCATATAAATATGAAACAATGAGTGAATAGATATTTTGAACACCTTGCGGGCTTAAAACAATATGACGATTCGAACTGCTTAGATCAAATTGCGTGTATGTTTTTCAGATCTTTTTGACTACTCTAGACGCCTATAGATATCAATTTGACGCTGACTGTACCTACCTATGTTAGTTGTTGGCACTCGCCTTTATACGTAAGTAGGTATTATAAGTAGCTTGTGAATAGGACGTTGATTTGCGAGACTGGGAGTTCCCCAAAAAGCTTACACCATCAGCAGTAGGTACCTACATACTTATTCAGTGAAGTGCCTACCATTTACTTGTTCACATTTTCTTGTTGTAGGTATGTATTATAGAAACTACTTATAAGTAGTTAGTAACTTAGTAGCTAACTAGTCGGAACGCTGAACTCAGGCGAGGTAGCCCAATAAACATTTAGGCTGACAAAATTTCTTTTTACCAGTTAATTATCAGCTATAAGCTTTATAAACGATGAATAAAAGCGTAAAAATATACTTAGGGCTGTACTATAGCATTAATTGTGTAGTGTTATACAGTAGAGCTGGTTTATGGCTGTATATAGTCGAAATTATTACTTATGGCTTTTTAATAGGACGTAAAAACACTGAAATACAGTATGTAGTGTAAAAAACTACTACAAGCAAGGTTAGAAGACTAGAGCAGCATATCGACTGGATACTGCTCTTGAATTCTACTTCTGTATTGCCTAATTCTGTTTAAGAGCATTGAATATTGCTATCATCTGCATATTGGTGTAGAAGTACTCTATTATAAAGTCGTGTTAATAGGCTTGATAACAACTGTTCAATGGTTATCTAGGACACCCTTAGAAAGCAAATCTCTTTACAAGAGTGTAATACAATGCCGTCTGCTTTATAAAAGTTCAGTCTTACCCTATTCTAAAGCTGACGCGATTAGCGTAAATTTTTCCCTATAGTACAGCCCCCGGTGTTACAACAGATTATTATAATTTTGGTAGTGCATAAGTTGAGAATTATTCAGCTTATCGATTATTTTAATGCCTAAGTAAAACTTATGTACCTATCGCTTAATGTCAGTTTTGGCTAATTGCATACTGTTAAGGGTGATTATATTTATTGTTCATTGTGAATATAAAACTATGGAAAAAATAAAAAAGGTCCGGAGGAATAAAAATGAAACTAATAAAAGCATATTCACAACGTGAAACAATAGAACTTTATACGGAACAAAGTATAATTGTACAAGGTCAGCCAATTCAAAAGTTAGCATTGTCATCATGCCAGGAGGGTTCCGTACAAACAACCAAAATTATTGGACAATGATAATATAGCCATACGTACTGCTGAATTTTGGATCAGTAACAAGCAAAGAGGGTCCCGTACAATCACAATTGGGTTGGATAGTGACGAATAGTGACTACTTACAAAAATAGACTCGAAATTCCTGAATCTGAAAGTTCATCAGATGAAGACGAAGCAGATCGCCTGATCGCCATTTATTATTTCGCAGTAAGATTAAAAAAATAGGCTATAGACAAGAATATTTCTCAAGCTGCAATAAAGAATTTAATTGAAATTGTAATCGATAGATTTCAAGATTTTTTACCGCAGGATTTTTTATCCTTCGATCAACAATAACACCTAGCTCTAGATACATACTTGGAGTGACCGATATGTCCAAGCCTCATAAGCCCACTTGAGAGTATAATAAGTAGATTATTTTGACAGTGTCAATAATACTAAGGTATTTCATACTTAGAACGCTTCTTGTCATTTATCATGTAAGATCGTAACATTCGTAACCTTTTTTCTCCGTTTAAAAAAATGTCAGTCTGGCCATATAATGTTTTCATTTACTTCGTGAGCCTTCATCTAGTACTATTGTTGATCGAAGGCAGGATCCAAGAACATTTCTCCATAGTATCCCATCCATAGTAATTTCTCCATACAATAACAGTAACAATGCAAAATGAGCCTTTTTAAAAATAAAATTACGTTATTATAAATAAATAAATCAAAAATGTTTCATTTATTTTTGTTTTACTCAGTCTTAATATTGATATAAGTAAATTCAAACAGAGCTTCAAATAAATTTAACAAAATGCTATCAAAAATAAATCGTAATGCATTCGTATCGTAATTCGTTATCATATTGGGTCATTACGATGTATTCGTCATTCGTATTGGTATCGTAATAGCCGTATCGCTGCATTCCTTGTTAGAAGCCTGACCGGAAACAGTTTTTGATGTAGATGAAGTCGTCTCTTGTGGGTCATTATTTGGATGAAGTACCTGAAACGACTAAAGAATACAATTTGAAATATAGTCCGAATAGCAGTGGTCTGCGCTATAATGCATATTGTGATTTGGCGCCTTACAATTATCCCTTTCCCTTGGTTGGTTTGTTGGGTTATCTAATATTTCTGTTTATTGTATACTAGCTGACCCAGCGCGACTTCGTTCCCGTGGCCCTACCCCCTACCCTTCCCCTACGCTACCCCTAACCTACCCCTACCATACCCCTACCCTACCCTACCCCTACTCTACCCCTACCCTACCCCTACCCTACCCCTACCCTACCCCTACCCCTACCCCTACCCTACCCTACCTTACCCTACCCCTACCCTACCCCTACCCTACCCCTACCCCTACCCTACCCCTACCCTACCCCTACCCTACCCCTACCCTACCCCTACCCTACCCCTACCCTACCCCTACCCTACCCCTACCCTACCCCTACCCTACCCCTACCCTACCCCTACCCTACCCCTACCCTACCCCTACCCTACCCTACCCCTACCCTACCCCTACCCTACCCCTACCCTACCCCTACCCTACCCCTACCCTACCCCTACCCTACCCCTACCCTACCCCTACCCTACCCCTACCCTACCCCTACCCTACCCCTACCCTACCCCTACCCTACCCCTACCCTACCCCTACCCTACCCCTACCCTACCCCTACCCTACCCCTACCCTACCCCTACCCTGACCCAGCGCGACTTCGTTCCCGTGGCCCTACCCCCTACTCCACCCTACCCTACCCGTACCCTACCCCTACCCTACCCCTACCCTACCCTACCCCTACCCTACCGCTACCCTACCCCTACCCTACCCCTACCCTACCCCTACCCTACCTCTACCCTACCCCTACTCTACCCCTACCCTACCTCTACCCTACCCCTACCCTACCCTACCCTACCCCTACTCTACTCCTACCCAACCCTACCCTACCCCTACCCTACCCCTACCCCTACGCTACCCTACCCCTACCCTACCCCTATATCCTTCCTTGGACTTCCACGAACATTTCAAGACCAAAATTAGCCAAATCGGTCCAGCCGTTCACGCGTGATGTCGTGACCAAGGGAAATAGGGATTCATTTTTATATATATAGAAAATAGATGTCTACTCTACTTCAGCATTTCTCTTGGAGATTCTTAGTTGTATCTTTTATAATTATAAAATAAACCGAATCACACACAAACAGTAGGTACTATTCTAACGCTTGATCAGTGATCGCGGTGAAGGTCTAATCTGGGTTGATGTGATCTCCAGTGAATTGGTTTCTTCTTTGTTTTAATTGAACCCTAAATTGCTGTAATATTTACATACTTAATTTACCCTTTTAAGAAGCTATTAGAGTAATTAAATTCTAACGTACAGACATTTTTACTTTATAGGCTGTAGTATATTCTTAAATTACGACTTAGTTACGCAAAAAGCTTCATTATCCAGTACTAAAAGAGCAAGAGCTGTTTAAATTGGGACGCCATTAAATCATAACCTATAAACATGGTTTCATATTTCATAAGATATTTTAATGATAGTTTTTTTTTTTTTTTGTGAAATATACAGAGCATTTTATCAGAACACTATACACAATTAATTTATTTTAAATAGAAAAGTACTGGGACCTCATAAAATTAGTTTCAAGTTGGGTTAAACGGTTTTCATTACATATATATTTTCGATAATATCTATTATTTCGAGGGCGCATGAATTTTGGCTCACTATTAGTATACATATTCACGAAAAAGTTGCAGCCGCAAGCAAAATAACAACCAAAAACTAATAATCGGTACTTACCAATAGCAAAATAAATATTTGTTCACTTCACAAATTATATTATGGCCGCCGCCGTGTGTCCGACATATCCGATAAATAAAATGTTAGAAAATAACTATGTCAGAGATTCATTCGAAATATTATTCTTATATTCAGACGCTTTGTAGCCTAAAACTGTACAAAAGAATAAAACACGCAAAATTTGAGAACAATATCTGTATAATGGTTTATAATTAATCTCTAAGTCAGCTAAATGCTTCGGCTTGTACAGCTATTGCACAGCTGTTAGACAGCTAGATCTACACTTAGAGCTGTATAATTTGGGGCCTCTTTTTGAGTTACAACGTCTGAATATCCGGATATACAGCCCAAATACAGCAAAGTGGAACAGCCTAAAGTCTTTAAAATTTTCGTAGTACAGCGTTTATACAGTTATTAATGTTATCTGGGAGGTAGGTATTCCCCACACCTGGCGACGCTAATCTAGGGTTAATTTATGGCACCAGCATTATTACCGACCTGTTAGCGTAGATTATCTTCTAATTAAGAGATACCTAACTTAGACCAAGTTTACCTTACTCACCGAAAGGGATTCCTATCCCAATCTGATAATAGAAGACGAAATTGTTATCTTACGTTAAGGAAACAAAATTATGAGCCTAGTACTAAACAAAAACAATTTGTTTTTATCTTATAGCACCCCGCCAGGGAATTAATGATGCGATCAACAAATACATTTGCTATTATTTCTTGCGCTTTTCCTCTAACACGAGGAAACTAAAATCTCGGAGCGGACTGCTATTAGTGGCCTTGTTATTCGTAGTTTGCCCACCGACCTTATAGGAAGGCAAAAGTTTAATGAAAGAGAGGTTAGAGCGCGCATCCTCGCTCGGAATCCACAATGAGGTGAACAATGGATCATGCGGATATTGCCTGTCAACTACGTACCTACGCCGCGGCACTAGGTCACCCGCTGGACCGAAACGAGGTGAAATATTACATAAAAGATGAGCCCGACATGTAACGACGTCGTGTAGACGTATCGCTATATATCCTGGAATGTCTAGCAGGAAAAACAAAAACTACTTTACCTTACTGAAACAAAAAACTTAACGATGACTTTTTGACAACGATAAATCAGAAACACGCTGCTTTTTTTTACCTCTAATCTTAATTCTAAAAAACCTGTTTCCTTTGTAGCAAAAAAATAAGGTAAACGATACAACAAACGTCTGAAAGTAGGCCTTTATTTATGAATCGGTAACTCTATACAAAGGTCGGCAAAAATAAGCGATCCGCAAAAGTTAGGGGACAATCCCTAAGAAGGGGTCATCTGAAACGTGCGGGGAATAAGCAATGAACGATCTGGCATATATCATCGTTCAGTTGATATTGTCCACTGCAAATAAGTCTGCGTAATGGGTATCGATGAAGCCTCAGAAATATTAGCACAGCGGGCGAAGGATTTATTAAGATAGAGCTGGACTGAACTGTATTGAGGCCATCACCATATTTCAAAGGCAATCAACTGCAGAGAAAAATAATAATGCGTAAAATGACTAATGGATTTATTGGAGGTTCTCTTCTATGCCTTTTAGATAAACGTGAAAAGTTACAAGTAAGAAAATTCTGTGATAAAAGACTAACTACGTAGGTAGCCCGTGAAATTGGTTAAGGATCGGTTAGTGGAATTTGTGAATATCGAGCAGATAAAACCGGTAGGTAAACAGACGAATTTCTGAGAACTGTACGAACAAACATTTGACATCCATTTAACTACTTCTACGAAAATTCGACTTTTCATGCCCATTTTCAAAATTATCTTACATACAATACAATAAGTATAGGTACTTCCTCGACGCTTTATTTGTTTCTTCAGAATTGAGGTTCGAGGTCAAGTGATTAGGTTGTTCACCTTAATGCATTGACCTTTCCTTTTGCTCTAGGTAGTTCGTTTGATTTGATGCCTAACTTGAGACAGATAGATGTTCTACCTACACCTACCCTTAGTACGAGTTTGGCAAACTGTATTCTAAAACTATCGCTCATTTCTTTCTTTGACTGCTTTATCGACTATACTCATAGTTCATCCGATAGTTTTCGTAAACGTTGATAGTTAAAATCAACTCTTACCTACTGGGTACCTACAGGCCAGCAGCACGACAAACATCTGTGACTGGGTCATCATCATCATCATTTCAGCCGTACGACGCCCACTGCTGGGCATAGGCCTCCCCCAATGATCTCCACAACGATCGGTCCTGCGCTGCCCGCATCCAGCGGCTTCCCGCGACCTTGACCAGATCGTCGGTCCACTTTGTAGGGGGCCTGCCCACGGAACGTCGTCCGGTTCGCGGTCGCCATTCGAGAACCTTTCCGCCCCAACGGCCATCGGTTCTCTGCGCTATGTGTCCCGCCCACTGCCACTTCAACTGAGCAATCCTTCGAGCGATGTCGGTCGTTTTAATTCTCCTGCGGATCTCATCATTTCTGATTCGATCGAGCAGGGAAATACCAAGCATCGCTCTCTCCATTGCTCGCTGGGTAACCTTGAGCCTTCTTATGAGACCCAAAGTAAAAGACCACGTCTCGCTTCCATAAGTCATAGGACTGGCAACACACACTGGTCAAAGACCTTATTCTTGAGACATTGAGGAATTTTGGACGCAAGTATATGCCGGAGCTTCCCAAACGCTGCCCATCCGAGCTGGATTCGACGAGAGGTGGGCTGTGCTGTGACTGGGTATTATTTATTAATTCTTTATTGCACATATAATATGTAGGTACGGCAAACAGCGCACATAATGCCTTTAGGCGTTTATTGGTATTAAAGTACCTATAGTGTAGGTACTAACTAGATAGTGATACCACATTATATGCGTCTGGTTAGTATTTAATAGACCAAAAAGTTCATACTAGCCTGCCCGCATGTCGCATCTCAGATTTTGACGGTGCGCTGCCGTATCGCTGTAGGTATGTGTCTCGTCCATGAAGCTCGACTTAATACTGAGGTAACTGGAGAGTGCAGTACTAACACTTTTATGTCCCCAAAAATTACACAGTGGCTGTCTTACGTATAAAAAATACGTATGGTCATATATGAGACAACTGACACCCACTACATACATAAATGTCAAATTTGCTGGGTACACTTTTTTATTTCTCATTTTTCATTAACTAAAACCAAGTATACTGCAAGTAATATGATATTTGAATTATTATTAGACGGATGTTTGGGATTTTATTTGACACGGTAAAATATAACCAATCAAAAAAAAACGGCCGGAAGCACTAGATAAATATCTGTAAAATAACATATTTTTTTTTCAAATTTTAAGTAGGTACTTGTGATTTGCGAGTAATCCATAATTTAAAATACTTACCCTATTTTGGGGAATCGGCGCCTTAAGTGCTCTATTACCCTGCATAAATATTCACCTTGTGTCAGCTATAGATAATTGTATGATAATTGTACATTAACGCTGCCATAATAATGTCACCATGTCACACGTCTCACCATCATTGTAAAGATCCAGCTAACAATAGTGTTACACCACATCAGCCGAATTGCACAATCCGTATCTCCGACAAATAACAATGATTAATCTAATAGTCAATGTACGGTCAACAACGGAGTAAGCTAAACAAAACTGTAAAACTTCTACAACCAACTTTGAACTTTAATATAAGAAGTTATAGGGTTTAAAATCAAATGAAAAAAAATGGAATTTGATTGAATCAGGCGTTACTTGGCGGAAGTCCTTATCCTTTGTGAAAAACGAAATATATTTAGCTTATTTCCGCAAAAAAACAACATGCAAGATGCACCGCCCGCCCGCCCGCAAAAAATTGCACATGCACACCACGAAAATACCAGTGCACAATACCTGCATTTAGCAAGACAGCAATACACCTCGCACCTTCACCGATTAGACTACTCTACACGTGTTTCGCCCCAACCCGGGGCATCCTCAGGATAATACCTAGTTCGTTGCGAAAACCAACACAAAATCAATTTGGCACCAATTTGGTGCTGCAATTTTTTGCGGGCGAGCGGGCGGTGCAACGGTGAATGTTGTGTTTTTTTGCAGAAGTAAGCTACATATATTTCGTGTTTTCACAAATATTTGGTAGTTTTAGGTAGTTTAAGTCTAATGTGCTTGTAATCGGTTTTCTGTGATTGAAGGTACGTGCCGATCAAGTTTATTTAAGTATTTAACAATTCTGTATTGTAGATACAGCAAAATGCGAACTTAATACCCTAACGAATTCTCTACCAGTCAACCGGAAATAAATAAATAAATAACTTCTTACATTCACACCAATTATCTAAGCCCATTTTAATTTCATTTAGAAACTGTATCATGGAAAACTTGATAACGGATAAATATAAATACTTAAATACTTTTTGTTTGTAAATACATACTTAATATACATAGTAAACACCCAGACCAAAACAAATAGACATGTTCATGCACACAAATATTTGTCTTGTTCGGGAATCGAACCCGAGACCACTGGCGCAGAAGGTAGGTAGCCTACCCCTGCGCCAAATCGGTCGTCAAGGAATCAGGAAATGATGCAAAGGACTGATCACGCCAAATTAATTTGTATTATTCGTGGAAAATCCTCTTGTAGATTCTTGGTATATCGTACAAAATATCTGAAAATAGCTTTACTTATACGGAAAAAGAGAAGACACGTGCCATGCAACAATTAAGGCGCCGTAGGTATTTCAAGTTTATTCATAAATCTGAGGGCAAACCACCAGGCGTAAAAACATATTATATTATTCTATTCCATAGTTACAAGGCAGGTGCTGTATTTTTCATGTTATTATAGTTTAATAAAACTAGCTGACCCGGCACGCAAGTTTTGCCATACAAATTATTACTAGAAATTCTACATAATATCGCTATTGAATCCGACGGGTTTTCTACGCCATATCGAATTCCAATATATCGAATGTCATTTGATCGAAGTTTCAATAAATCGATTTTCAATAGATCGCTGTTACATTAAATCGAAATTTCAATAAATAGATTTTCAATTGATCGCAGTGTCATTAGATCGAAATTACAATAATATAATTTGCAACATTTTTGTCCTTGCTTACCATTCTAAATCTATATGGAATCAATTAAATTGTTATACCTACTACCTATTATTCCTCGCTAAAAATAAGCTATTTAAATAAAATTAAATGCTAAGATGAAAACTAGAGTTAGAAGAGTATATTGTTTATGTCTGTATGTTCTTGTTGACACATATCGATGTGTCGACATCTAGGCGTTTGATTATTTGCAATTCGATCTTATAAAACATCGATCAAATTAGCTTTTGATCTATTGGCATAACGACCTATTGATATATCGATTATTTGTCATTCGATCAAATGGCATGTCGATATATTGGGTTTTCGTTTAATTGTCACCGATCAAATGACATTCGATATATTGGAATTCGATATGGCGTAGAAAACCCGAATCCGGGGTACTTCCAGCATCCGACATGTCACACAAAACAAATGAATCGTCTCCGCGCCTGGCGTAGGATATGAGTCGTCTCTGTAAAGGGCCCCACACAGTATCAGTCCGTCTGAAGGCAAAACGGCCTGTCAATAAGCCGCAATCGGCCACACACTCACAGTTCTACATACAAAAACCGAATTTTAGGCGGCCTGTCAGTTCGAGGACTGTAGGCGGACTGATAGTGTGTAGGGCCCTTTAGGTTTAACTTCAACCGGGCTAATAAAATCTAGAGGGAATTAAAAAAATCGAAGCAGATATAAAAAAAATTAGAAATCGTTAAAAATTTTAATTCTTATACTTACTTAAGCTAAAATAACACAGTCTGTTACGTTGGCTAAGCCACTTTAAATTACAAGAATGGTCCCCATCCTATATACATTTGGCATAGATTATGTACGCTGGTCGCTTCTACGATGAGATGCTCGACTTGCCCCTCTGGAGATAATGATAACGATAGTTGCTTGTTTTTCGTGCGTACCTGAAAAAAAAGAATTTTTCTATGAAGAGTTATAATAACCTGCTTAACTCCTTTATTATTCTATTTATTTCTTTATAGAACTTGCTCATTAAACAAAACGGCATATAGCGTGTTAGCCCTGAGTGCTTATTCACTGTCTTAAATAGAATGGAGTTGAAGAATTTTGTCATTGTTTGCCGGAAAGGCGAGGATTCCCGACCGAAATAGGCACGCTAACGCTTGCTCGGCCGCGCTCGATACACTTCACGCGGACGCAGCGGCAGCCGGCAGTGAACTGTGAACTCGCGAGTGCCCCGCGAATCGAAAATCACTTCAAATTCAATAAAAAATTAACTAATAAAAATATTAAAATTATGACGACCGGAATCCCTCGGCTACTCAAAGACAATCATTTTCATTAACTAAAACCAAGTATACTGCAAGTAATACGATATTTGGATTACGATTAGACGGATGTTTGGGATTTTATTTGACACAGTAAAATATCGGTGTCGGCCGAACTCACCGAAAAAAAAACTCACCGAAAAAAAACTCACCGAAAATAACTCACCGAAAACCAAACTCACCGAAAAGTTTTCTCACCGAAATAATCTCACCGAAAACCAAACTCACCGAAAACTTTTCTCACCGAAAAAATCTCACCGAAAAAAACTCACCGAAAACCAAACTCACCGAAAACTTTTCTCACCGAAAGAAAACTCACCGAAAAATACTCACCGAAAAAAGCTCATCGAAAACTTCTTGGTTTACGACAATTAGAATAGTATCGGGATAGATTTCTGCTCATATTAATGTAAATGTCACCGGAAAATAACAATAAGAACCGCAAGTTTATAAATTTTACGGAAGTCCTGTAGAACACGTGATAGGTTAGAAATTTAAGGCGATCGCGAAGCGCAGCGAAGCGATTGCCTTAAATTTCGTGGTTATTTTTTTTTAGGAAATTTATAAATATACTATTTTTATTATTTTCCGGTGACATAAATAAAAAAAATAAAATAAAAAAATTAAGATTTAATATACCTTTTATTGTTCGGGCGAATGCTCTAACCACTGAGCTACGGGGTCATTCGATGGGACTCGAACCCACGACCTTTCACTGTCCAGGCGAATGCTCTAACCACTGAACTGCGGAGTCGTTCAATGGGACTCGAACCGATGACATTTTATTGTGCGGGCAAATGCTCTAACCACTGAGCTACGGGGTCATTCGATGGGACTCGAACCCACGACCTTTCACTGACCAGGCGAATGCTCTAACCACTGAGCTGCGGAGTCGTTCGATGTGACTCGAACCGACGACCTTTTATTGCTCGGGCGAATGCTCCTACCACTGAGCTACGGAGTCGTTATTTTCATTTTCAATAGGTACTTTTTTATATTACCTAATTCCAAATTTTTGATTATTTATTTACATTAATATGAGCAGAAATCTACCCAATACGTCGATTTAGATGATTTATGTCCGAATACTCGTACGCTATTATCTTTGGGAGCGTCTCAAACATCGCCCTGTCACTTTAAATGTCAAACGTATGAAAGAGATGCCATGATGTTTGAGACGCTCCCAAAGATGATTTGCGTTCGAGAATTCGGGCGTTAGATTGTCGTAAATCAAGAAGTTTTCGGTGAGCTTTTTTCGGTGAGTTTTATTCCGGTGAGATTTTTTCGGTGAGTTTGGTTTTCGGTGAGTTTTTTTCGGTGAGTTTTTTTCGGTGAGATTTTTTCGGTGAGAAAGGTTTTAGGTGAGTTTGGTTTTCGGTGAGATTTTTTCGGTCAGTTTTTTTCGGTGAGTTTTTCTCGGTGAGAAAACTTTTCGGTGAGTTTGGTTTTCGGTAATTTTTTTTCGGTGAGTTTTTTTTTGGTGAATTTGACTGGAACCAAAATATCACCAATCGAAAAAAAACGGCCGGAAACACTAGATAAATAACTGTAAAATAACATATATTTCTTCCAAGTTTTAAGTAAGTACTTGTGATTTGCGAGTAATCCATAATTTAAAATACCCTATTTTGGGGAATGGCGTCTTAAAGAATTGGAAATATGTGTGTATTGTATACAAATATTTAAGAACCTCAGTTTGGCATACGAATAATGAGTAAGATCTTAAAATAAGGAAAAAATATTTTAACTCGCAACGAGTTTTTCGCTCGTGTCACACCGATTTATTTCTTTTTTTTTACAATAAAATGTTGCAAACCAAAATTAGCATTTTTTGTTGTGTTGTGTACCTATCTGTAAGTATTGTTATTAATAACGGTTCTACTAACGGCACGGGGCTTTGCCATCACCAATGTTATAGTATTTTATAAAGTTCTCTTCCGCTATCTACTGCTCTGCTACGACCGTTCGTTCTTTCCTCTCACCAGTGTCCACACTTCTGCATCGACCCCACGACACTAAAGAGTCGTATACGAACGGACCGATGATAATCAAGACAGCCATGTATGTTTCACATGCTGAAACCACTGCCCGTATGTCCTGTTACCCCTACATTGAAAAAAGAATATGGACATTTACCATTCCATTCAATCGCTGTCTTATATGTTGCAGATGATGTAACGTCAGGTCGTTCGTTCTCTCGCTAGTGTCAATGATTCTGCCTCGACCCCACGACACTAAAGGGTCGTATACGAACGGACCGATGACGGACATCAAGGTCTCTGCCCACTAATTTTCCTCACCTCACGACAGTATGAAGTTCATTGGCCACTATATTGAACAGGAATACAAAGAATATGAACATTTACCATCCCATTCAATCGCTGTCTTATATGTAGCAAATGCTGCAGTGCTTGCTCGTTCGTTCTCTCGCCGGTGTCGACGGTCCTGCCTCGACCCCACGACACTAAAGGGTCGTATACGAACGAACCGATGACGGACATCAAGGTCTCTACCCACTAATTTTCCTTGCCTCACGACACTATGAAGTTCATTGACCACTATTATATTGAACAGGAATACAAAGAATATGAACATTTACCATCCCATTCAACCGCTGTCTTATATGTAGCAGATGCTGCAGTGCTTGCTCGTTCGTTCTCTCGCCGGTGTCGACGGTCCTGCCTCGACCCCACGACACTAAAGGGTCGTATACGAACGGACGTACACTATGAAGTTCATTGGCCACTACACTGAACAGGAATCCAAAGAATATGAACATTTACCATCCCATTCAATCGCTGTCTTATATGTAGCAGATGCTGCAGTGCTTGCACGTTCGTCCTCTCGCCAGTGTCGACGGTCCTGCCTCGACCCCACGACACTAAAGGGTCGTATACGAACGGACCGATGACGGACATCAAGGTCTCTACTCTACCCACTAATTTTCCTCGCCCCACGACAGTATGAAGTTCATTGGCTACTACATTGAACAGAAATATAAAGAATATGAACATTTACCATCCCATTCAATCGCTGTCTTATATGTTGCAGATGCTGCAGTGCTTGCTCGTTCGTTCTCTCGCCGGTGTCAATGATTCTGTATCGACCCCACGACAATAAAGGGTTATATACGAACGAACCGATGACGGAGATCAAGGTATCTACCCACTAATTTTCTTTAACTCACGGCAGTATGAAGTTCATTGGCCACTATATTGAACAGGAATACAAAGAATATGAACATTTACCATCCCATTCAATCGCTGTCTTATATGTAGCAGATGCTGCAGTGCTTGCTCGTTCGTCCTCTCGCCAGTGTCGACGGTCCTGCCTCGACCCCACGACACTAAAGGGTCGTACACGAACGGACCGATGACGGACATCAAGGCAGCTGTCTGGTCTCGTAACGTTCGCATTACTGCTTCGCAACTTTTCCTGTTAAAACGAGTACCTATTTTATAAAGATATTTCTCGGTCGAAGATATCTACCTAATTTTAATACTGTTAACGATCTGATTTCAAAGCGAAGAAGAGCGTGATAAATAAGTAAGCTATCTTCTTACTTATTTATCACGATTTAGAAAAGAAAACATCTTTATTTATTTTTTTCCTTTTTTGCGTTCACCATGCAATTTTTATAATTGAAAATATATTATTAGATAAAATCGACCCATCTCACAACTAACTCCGATGGGACACGAACCAACGACCTTTCACTGTCGGGGCAAATGCTCTAACCAACGACTCTATAGCTCAGTGGTCAGAGCTTTTCTTTGAGCATTGAAAGTTCTCCATCGGAACTAGTTGCAAGACGGGTTGATTTTTTTCTAATAAATCATTTTCAAGCATCTTCATTTCAAATTTCAAAGACTAAGACTAAGCTAAGATTACATTAAATCGGTCAGAATATTTATATCTAGAGTATATTGTTTTAGAAGACTAGTTGCCAACAGGCCTAGCATATGCACCACGAGAAATTTTGTCGACTCTTATCTGACTGAAATTGATTTTGTCCCGTTCACAAATAACTAAGATTAACGAGACAGCAATATATCAGACAGCAAAATCATCCTGTGGTGTGCATGCTAGGCCCGGGTCATTACAACACTGTGATCTCGCTTTTCACACGGAAGACTAAGACCAGTTGACGACAAACACGAACCTGAACATGCCCTCGTGTTTGAGCGGGCCCATAGCCGCCTCCATGTTGTGTGTGAGTCTGAAAGGCACCCGCTCCGGCCACTCGAACGCCTCGCCTTTGTTGAATAGGCAGTTAAAGTCCACATGGACTGTGTCGCCGTTGGTAGAGTCGAAGGATACGTTCTCGCCGTGCCTGTCGCCAAGACCTATAGAAAGGAATCCATATCTATAACCCAAATTGTTGCGTGAGAGTATTTTAAAAACCAACAGTTGAAAATTTCGATTTTAGTCGGGGCATGATTTAAGTGTTGGCTTGGCGTTCGAAAGCATCTAGTATCATGTAAAATCAAGTGCTAAAAATGAAATAAAATCACAAAATGCTAGCTGAATACTAATACAGATAGACGCAGACAGCTGAATTGCTGCCTCATCATCATCATCATCATTTCAACCGTAAGACGCCCACTGCTGGGCATAGGCCTCCCCCAAGGATCTCCACAACGATCGGTCCTGCGCTGCCCGCATCCAGCGGCTTCCCGCGACCTTGACCAGATCGTCGGTCCACCTTGTAGGGGGCCTGCCCACGGAACGTCGTCCGGTTCGCGGTCGCCATTCGAGAACCTTTCCGCCCCAACGGCCATCGGTTCTCCGCGCTATGTGTCCCGCCCACTGCCACTTCAACTGAGCAATCCTTCGAGCGATGTCGGTCGTTTTAGTTCTCCTGCGGATCTCATCATTTCTGATTTGATCGAGCAGGGAAATACCAAGCATCGTTCTCTCCATTGCTCGCTGGGTAACCTTGAGCCTTCTTATGAGACCCATAGTAAAAGACCACGTCTCGCTTCCATAAGTCATAACTGGCAACACACACTGGTCAAAGACCTTAGTCTTGAGACATTGAGGAATTTTGGACGCAAATATATGCCGGAGCTTCCCAAACGCTGCCCATCCGAGCTGGATTCGACGAGAGATCTCTTTCTCGAAGTTGGACTTACCTAATTGGATTGCCTGTCCTAGGTAGACATAGTGGTCAACAACTTCGAGTGTAATGTTCCCAACATTAACTGGAGCGGATGCAACATGGGCATTGGACATGATTTTCGTCTTATCCATGTTCATCTTCAGACCCACTCTTTGGGAAGCATTGCTGAGATCTTCGAGCATTGTGTTCAGGTCTTCCAAGGTCTCAGCCATGAGAACTACATCATCGGCAAACCGCAGGTGTGTTAGGTACTCGCCATTGATGTTAATGCCGAATCCTTTCCAGTCCAGTAGCTTGAAAATATCCTCCAACGCAGCTGTGAATAGTTTCGGAGAAATGACGTCTCCCTGTCTCACACCTCGCTGTAGTTGGATAGGATTAGAGCTCTGGTTCTGTAATCGGACTGACATGGTGGCGTTTTGGTATAAGTACCTCAGCACCTCGATGTACCTGTAGTCTATTTGGCACCTCTGAAGAGACTGCAGCACTGCCCAGGTCTCGATCGAATCAAAGGCTTTCTCATAGTCCACGAACGCCAAGCATAGTGGCAAGTTATACTCTTCGGTCTTCTGTATAACTTGCCGCAGCGTATGAATGTGGTCTATGGTACTATAACCTTTTCGGAACCCGGCTTGTTCGGGAGGTTGGAAGTCGTCGAACCTGCGAGCGAGACGATTCGTAATGACTCTCGAAAACAACTTGTAGATATGGCTCAGAAGCGAGATGGGTCGGTAGTTTTTCAAGAGAGTCTTATCACCCTTCTTGAAGAACAGCATCACATCGCTTCTGCCCCATGCCTTTGGCGTTTTGCCCTCGAGGATGACAGAGTTGAAGAGCTTCTGGAGGACCTTAAGTATCGGCTTACCGCCCGCTCTCAGAAGTTCTGTTGTGATTCCGTCATCGCCCGCCGCCTTGTTGTTTTTGAGCTGCTTGAGAGCCATTCTAATCTCGTACAGGCTGACGTCCGGGATATCTTCGGTATAGTGTCGGGTAAGCTTGGCTCTAGGTTCATATTGCTGCCTACATAAATTCAAATAAACTAGCGATTTTTAATAAAGAAAACGCCAATGGACACTCTTACATGAATACCTATAAAAAACCCAGTATTACCTAAGATATACCCAACCATGGACATCACAGCAGTGGTTCTGATGTAGGCTGATCTTGCTTGGTACCTGAGTACAGTAAAACAAGAGTAAAATCATGAAATGGCATGACAAATTATATCATAAACATATTATAAGTATTGAACTATTTTAGTTATAGAACTGCATTTGAAAGTGTTCGAATCGTAAAATAGGGATTATACAATCGCAAACGAATAGCATAATATTCGCGGAAATTATCTTGTTACGACACAAATGTTCGCTAATTCGGCTATTTTCCAATATTGCACTTTACAGGAAACGTAAATTCCCAAATAGTGTGGTAAACACAAAATAATAATTATGCATGCCGCGTAGCGAAGGCTAAACCGCACATCATCTCGCACATCAGTTCTGTTTGTACAATTAATTTACACAGAGCGTTTAATGAGAAAATAAACAGTGTCCCTGTGATACAAATTTAACATACTGTTCAAACGACCTTTAAAATCATATGATTAAGTTTATTATATGCGTAAAGTTAGCAGCCTCACCACGGAATTAGATGTTTTGACTACGTCAAAAAATTGTGTACTAATAGTATTAAATAGTGAAGTATAGCATATAAATACTGATACTATGGTTCAAAAGATATTTTAGTATCTTGGTGAGGCTGCTAACTTGACATCAAGCTAGTAGGCATCAGAAATACAGTTCGTTCAATGTGATTTATATGTCATAATATGTCATAAAAGAATATCATCTTTTTCAAGTGTTAAGTGCGCACTGCTAGGTATAAGCCTCCTTCATGTAGAGATATTTTGTTATAATAGCTACGTTTGTCAACATCCCAAATCTGCCAGTTGTCTTAGAAGAGTACTAGTCTAGGCCAGAACTGATAAGAAATAATAGTCATACAATTATTATTTTTTTATAACGGCCACGGTAATTATTATTTCTTACTTGTGGTTTTGATGAAAAATAACGGGTCAAATAGTATTTCTTAATACGTATACGATTCAATTTATTATGGCACATTAACTTCGTACAAAAAAGATGGTATACGAACCACCCATAGGGATCAGAAAATACTCGTCTGAACCACTCCTGGAAAACGGGCGGATGTCTCGGAAGCAGTTGGACTTCATACATTCTCCTCTTCTTTTCCACCGGATCTTTGTTCGAGCACATCATTTCTTTCAACTCGCGATTACTTGTGTGAATACCTTAAGGAAAAATATCAAAAATAAAGCAATAATAAAACCCGACCAATGTTATTAAAATGATTTCACTGTGTGACCATTGACCTTGTCGCTTTAATTTCGAGGTCGAAATTATTTATTTATCTCAACAGAGGATTGTACAGTCACTAAGCAATACCTTTTTTTGGTTCGTTAGTATTCCTTTGTGTTATTTTTTGTTATTGAATACTTATGTAATACACTTGTTTTATGTTTTATAACAGCTCTTTTAAAAATCTTAATCGAACCGCGAAAGGACTGTTTAATGTATTACTAATATTGAGATTTGATTTTTAACCCCCCGACTGCCAAAAGAGGGGTGTTATAAGCTTGCGTGTCTGTGTGTCCGTCCGTGGCATCGCAGCTCCTGAACGAATGGACCGATTTTGATGCGGTTTGTTTTGTTTCAAAGCTGACGTGATCGAGATGGTTCTTAGCTAAAATTGGTGACGATTTGTTCGACGTTTCAATGTCATCAGCATTTTTAGTTAGCTAGGGTAGGGGTCGACACGCATAATGGGTATTTACTTACAAAGTGTGTAATAAAAAAAATGAAATATGTTTTTTAAAAGAATGAAATAAAAATAATATTATAAGGAAGCAATCCCGGGTCGTTGTTGGGTCAAGGATTGCTTTTTTTTCTTTTATTGTTCGTTTGTTTCTATGTTTGTAATGCCGGCTCTACACGTTGGCGAATATGGCGAATGTTGTGGCAAAGATATAAGCCAAGAGTTCGTGACGGGCGTCCATACGTTGGGAGGCACTCAGTTTGCTTCGATTTAGGCCAATGTTTGGACGATTTTATTCAAATAGAAAATGAGGCGATAGCTGCTGCTGCTATTTATTTACAGCATACTACAACTACAATAATGGTGTATAAGAAAAGGGTGATCTAAATTTAAATCAGGTGCGTGCAATCACTCTGGGAGCTCGTTGTAAACTAAACGGGCGCCCAAAGTGTGGAAATGGCGGCCATAACTGCGCCACAACCCTTTGATCTTCTGTTAAAAACCGACACCACACGGATTTGGCCGCTCACAACTTGTGGGCCATCACTTGATGGCCATAGTTATTGGCCACAACATTCGCCACAATGTTCGCCAATGTGAAGAGCCGGCATATTCGATAAACACAAAAATAATTAAACCGATTTAAAAAAATCTTTCCAGTTGAAAGCTGCTCTCAAAGTGAAAGATTCCAGATTGACATAGGCTATATTTTATATTATGACGGGAACGGGTATCATGCGAGTTAAACCGCGCGGAGCAACTAGTACATTATAAAAGGGAAGTTTGACGGTTATAGAATATAATTGGGTATTTGACTGTTGTTGAAATGTAGATATTTAATTATGACATTCAGAAATATAACATTATTGAATAACAAATGTGAAAAAATAAATTAAATCTGTATTATAACAAGCGAATTATGAGCTACTTAATTATGACTCTAGCTATCTCTTTCTAAAACGAAATTTTCGATGGCGAGAGTATGGCGCTATAGAAATGTGACGTCACGTTTCTATAGCGCTCTCATTGTCTAATTAGAAAGTTTGATGCTCTATATTGCTGAAAATATGCAAGATATTTGAAAATAAGTACCTATGTTGTGTTGCTACGAATTAAATGAACATTTTAAGTCAATAAAAAAAATTCAGTCAAATACCCAATTGTTCACAATACAATCACAGAAATTATGTAAGTATAGTGAAAGAGATTTTAAAACGTTAAAATTATTAATGGTATGCGGCATTGGTGGTTTGTGGGCTTTTGTTAGTTGCATAACGTTTCAATGTGAAAAAGTTCTACGAATGTTAACTTAATAACTTACTAATAGCTAAAGATGTGAGGCACACAAAAAACAAAAACAGTATCGTTTAACGTCTCGTTCACGCGGGATTTTTCATTTACGATTCGTACAAAAACCCGAAACTCTAAAGTATCTATAGGAAAGACGTATCCGTAATTTGTCATGATACGTTATCGTGCGAACACCAGCATTTAAAAAGCAATAAAAAAAACACGATTCGTAAAAAATACGTCAAACGTCGTCGTGTGAACGAGCCGTTAGAGGTTAATCTAATCGCGTTTTCTCGTTATTTTTCAAAGGGACTTTTAGAGGTTAATAACTTACCTTTCTGCTTATAAATGTGCATCAATATAGGCCTGAGACCGACCAGATGGGGTACCCACTCAATCAAGCCGCATTCTTCATTCAAAGGCAACACACTATAGGTCCTTATATAGAGCCTTCTTTTCCTAGTTTCTGGCGCGTCCTGAAGAAACCTGTTCACGACGCCATTGAACTCCATCAGACGGTAGTCTTTGCGAAGGTCATCGCGTGGTTTCAGCATTATAATGTAAGATTTGCCGTCGGAACCTTGAAGAGAATTTTGAATGTAATTATAAACTTCAACTTATCGTGTTAAGCAACATATTGATAAAGACCTTTAGATATTTTCTAGCGCTTGTAAGCCTCTTTCTCTTATCCTCTATAGTAATTATTGAGAACTAATTAAATATGTATGGAAAAAATAAATTTGATCATTAAAACATTCCACGTAACGGCTCGTTCACAAGGGATCCGTCATTGACGATTCGTCAAAGACCATGAAAGTCTAAAGTATAGAAAAGACGTATCCGTCGTGTTTCACGATTCGTGATTGAGTGAAAACGATCATTTAAAAAGCATTACCGCCGTCATAAATGAGACGAATCGAGAAAAAAGACTATACTTAAAACGTTCGTGAACGAGCCGTAAGAGAAAACATTTTAAAAACGAAAAAGAACAAACAGAGACAGATATTGAAAAACTAAATAATGAACATAGCGTATCGATGCAACATCCTATTTATGCAATCAGTAAGTTACCTTTTAGAGTAACCTTCCTAGGTTTCTGCAGCGACGGCAATATGGTAATATGCTCTTCCACCCCTGCAATATACACTGGCGGATCGACAGGGATGTTGAAATCTATCCGTTCTTGTCTGGCCGCCTTGGATGGTAGCACGATCTTGCAGAACTCTTGGAAAGGCATCATTATGTGGCTGAAGTTATCGCTGGCGAGGAGACGCGGAAGAGTGCGGACTAGAGATGATACTGTAGTTGACTGAGAAGTAGGGAAAATTAGATAAGTAACTGACTCAGCCAAAAGTTTTGTTCAAGAAAGCGCTGGACAAAATGCCGATAAAGCATTATAAATAGTATTTATTTACTAAATACAGTACTTCACACATAGCGCGGAGAACCGATGGCCGTTGGGGCGGCAAGGTTCTCGAATGGCGACCGCGTACGGTACGACGTTCCGTGGGCAGGCCCCCTACAAGGTGGACCGACGATCTGGCCAAGATCGCGGGAAGCCGCTGGATGCGGGAAGCGCAGGACCGATCGTTGTGGAGATCCTTGGGGGAGGTCTATGCCCAGCAGTGGGCGTCGTTCGGCTGACATGATGACAGTACTTCGGTTAATAGAGGAAATGAAGGTCAGGCAGGTGAAATAGTAAGAAAATGAGCTCTTTGTGCAGTGGATAGCCTGGTCAGCCTGCGATTGTAATCGTTAAGCAACTTTCATCATGGTTGGTCATGGGATTAGTGACTAAAAATTAGAATTATCTCGACGTTCTCCGTGCTTATTAAGGCACGTTAAACCGTTGATCCTGTCTGTACCTTGCAGTAGTTGAGAAATCCACATTGGGCCCACGTTCTACAATTTATTGTTCTTCATGCATTCATAAAGAAGGCCTGTACCCCAGCAGTGAGGACATTAAAATGGCTGGTGATGATGATGAATCACAGACTATTATAGTGCCACATTCCTGTCTGTTCCGGTAACAGTGACAGAGGAGCCACTTGTAATACAATATTTGCTGTCAAAATGGTCTGGTGTATGAAAAATGTTTTAGTTCTAAAGATTACCACCGGAACAGAGATGCTTGTCGCACTATAGTTTATGTCACATATCTAATTTAAAAAAATCAGCCTACTCACCGTCCCACCACCGGTAATGGGTTTATTGCACAACTCAATGAGCTTCACAGCCAAGTCTGTAAAATCATTGACCAGTTTCAGTATATGAGGTTCCTTCAGCCGTGGGTCTATGAACACATCGGCGCATCTCTTCATACGGGTTGGGTAACTGGACTTGATCACGCACATCATCATCCATAATGTGTGCTGAGGGTACGCTAGTATCAACTTCACTATTATGGCTTTTAGTTGGAGATACACCTACGAAGTACATATATTTTTACTAAAATCGATGAAAAATATTTTTCTTTTTATCAGTAAAAAAAACAATTTTTAGTATAGCAGAGGAGACACAATAAAACCAAGCTCTAATTTGTATTTAAGCAAACGAGATCACTAACATTGCTACGGTTTTTAGAAATATTAAACCAAGAAACAAAATCTGTATTTGAACATAAAAATACAGGAAATTATTGTGAAGCTAAATTATGTATCTCGAAGGTGCATTTAGTCAGCAATCATAGAGTTTAATAAGCCAGACCTACTTACCTCTTTAACAGGGTGACAGATTCTGGAAACGATCTGTGAAAATGCAGTAAGGTATAAATAGAGAGGCAACCTCTCAGAGTACGTCTTTATTATCTCCGTCATCTGTGCCAGGACAGAGTGCGCACTGGTGTCGTGAGATGACACTTCCATGTCTAACCTACAAGTAGATATTGACATTGGCGCATTAAAACCACATAAGTTATATAACCCAAGTTTGGCAGTATCGAAACAAAAGTGTTAGGTCTATTGGAGCACTAGTACTTCTTCTTCTTCTTCAATCGATACGGGCGTTTTCCGCAACTCGACGTCTTATTGCGCCTATTTTGCGTGTGGAGGGTGTGCAGCCGGATTACTCCAGCCAGCCCAGCTCTGCCAGGAAAGCACCCAGCGCAGGAGCACTAGTAATTGTAACTTTTGTCTCGATACTGCCTCTAGGACAAAAACCACCACACTGGGTAGTAATCGTTCCAAACAGAAAAAAAATCTATACTATTACTCTCATATACCTAATTAATGCTCATAAAAAACCACAGAATAAAAATCAATCAAAGTTTTAACTGGTTTCCAAGCCCTGTCGTCACGATTTCTCGCACGAAATCTAGCACAGATACTACAACTTAAGCAAAATACTCACCAAATAGACAACATCCTAGGCATGCTCTGGTACAAGTACTTGTGACCGTACTGCAATGCTTTACCGTAACTGTTGAGGGCGTGTAAACGTCTCGTCCACATTACGTTCGTATTAGCTGTGGTGTCTGGACTGCCTACTTTCTCGTAGTATGAGCCTAAGCATACCTAAAACATACACTTTGTTAATTTAAAGTGGTAGGGACAATTGGTAGGGCAGACGATAATATTAGTGGTAGAGGGATTAGGATCCTCGTCAATTTAAATTTGACTTTAGTCGCTTTAGCTTATGGTTGAAAATAGTTTGCAAACTTGACATCTTAATTTAGTAAAAAGGCAAGTACTTTCTTGACATTTATGGTTGATAAAAGAAAAGACGTCGGCGTAAACCACGATTTTCGTCTGTAATTATTAGTTGACGCATTGAAACGCATACAGTTATAAATGGGCAATCCACCCACCCGGGTTTAAACCCAGAAGGGTTTTGGGTGTTTTGGGTTTAAACCCAATAAACACCCAAATTTTTGGGTGTTTACTATTTTTAACTAAAATTCGAATACCTGTTCTAGTTCTTGACCTCACCAAATGCTAGCTGGTACAGTGGGCCACAGTTACAGCTACCCGTTTCGTATTTTCTATCGCTCTGATCAAATGTTTAATTATTTGCGATAGAACGAGGCGACATGAAAGACCGGAAATGGTAGCTTGAGCATTTGAAGCCCATATTTTGTCCTTATATGAGCATAATACGGGCTTTAAATGTCAAATGAAGCCCATGCCCATATCCATATTTTTTTGGCGGTAGCCCCTCAGGCAGCAGGCCTGAATGACCGAAAGGCATAATCATCGAAATCCATAATTCTTAAGGCATAATTTTATAACGCGTACTTCGTTTGGTCGAAATTTGCAAGGCATAATCTTCGAAAGGCATAATTTCAATAAGCATAACTATCCAAAGGCATATTTCTTATTTGCATATCAAGTGTGTACAGTACAAGGTAACATTATTAAGGTATTATAATGTTATTTATAACTTTTTAATGTCATACGTAACATAATACTTAAAAGGCATAATATTCAAAATGCATAAATTTAACGGGGTAATACTTTTATTTATTTTGAAGTTAAGTCTGTGAAAATAAAAAAGAACTTTTGGTCACTGTTCTAACCTAACCTAAAACGACTGTTTGGATTTCTTGGGCGCCTCCTTAGTGGGAGACTGTCCCCCCCGTCCCTCTGCGTCTCTGTTTTTTCCATTTGTACAAATTTCAGAACTTATTTATTTATTATAAAGTAAAAAAGATTATTTTTGAGCCAACAGCTCCCATAAAAGAAACTTTGTTTTACCATTGGATGTCTTTCAAATACCACCGGGGTCATTAAAGGGTATCAAAAATTTCGGCTACAACGCACCGTTTTCGAGATAACGACATTTTTAAAAAATTAAGGGGTTTTAAAAATAAATGACGCTTTATAAAGTTATGCGTTTTAAAGTATGCTTTACGAAATTATGACAAACGAAAAAAATAATTGATTTTTTAACGAAAAGATTCCTCAGGTCGATGCTGATTCCTCAGTCGATGCTCTTAGGAAAAAAATATTTGCTGCATACAGCTCACTTAACCGTTTACGAAACTTTTTACCCACTAAAACCAAAATTACTTTTGCTCAGTCTTTTCTCCTTTCTGTCATAGACTACGCTGATATCTGTTACACGGATCTTTCGGAGGTTATGCTCAACAAACTGGAGCGCCTGCAGAATATGTGTATCCGTTTCATCTTTAATCTTCGTAAATTTGACCACGTGTCGCACTTCCGCTCAAAGCTAAATTGGCTTCCAATTCGCCGGCGCGGCTTACATGCTCTTACGCTTCTCTATTCCATCCTCTTGCACCCAACCACTCCTCACTACCTTAAAGAGTGTTTCCAGTATCACACCTCCTCCACTCAATGTAGGTACCTCACGCTCTTCCTCAAATCTTACTCTTGTTTTTCCTCCCCATTCCACAGATTTCCTCTCCTATTCCTTCTCTATGCATGTTGTTCGATTATGGAATGCTCTTCCAGAAGGTATCAGGAAGGTTCGCTCTCTTAAATCTTTTAGTGATCAAATCAGAACGCATTTCCTTTCTTATTCTTAGTACCTATCTTATTTTCTTTCTCACTCCTACTATCTTTAAATTTTCTTTATTTTATTCCTTTTTCTTTTTAATTATATCTAAATTATATAATATATTTTTTTCTTTAAATTGCACCCACTCCCCCTTCCCCTTTATGTCGTCAGACGATTATTACTTTTCCACTCAAGGTTGCCTGGGAAAAATTGCTACGTAGCAATAAGGCCGCCTTTTGTGTGCTTCTTTTGTATTGTCTTCTTTTTGTTGTGTTTTGTTTTTTTATTATTCCCTTTATTACATTTAAAATACTTACAAAATTATATTTCTAAACAATAAATTTTTACAATGTGTAACACTAAAAAATATAACATTTAAGAATACAAAAATGCAGTTCCACAACGGTAGCAAGATCAGGGTCCCGGCTACCGATGGTTAAGGATTATTATTATTATTATTTCGACATATCTGG
Source organism: Crambus lathoniellus (assembly GCA_949710035.1). NCBI lineage: Eukaryota > Metazoa > Arthropoda > Insecta > Lepidoptera > Crambidae > Crambus > Crambus lathoniellus. Next base: position 12,292,313 of record OX453302.1, on the reverse strand, counting down.
TTTGATATTTTTTTTATAGATTTGACGTTTAGATTTGTTATATCTCGCTGTTACTGATCTTATACTACTAGTGCTGCTAGCTTCAGTCTACACCTATACGTACAGAACCCTTAGTGTGCGAGTACAACTCGCACTTAACAGTTAATTTAATTTTTTGGTAAGTACCTACTTCTCTAAGTTAGTTTAACAAAAAAAATAATGATAAACATAATAAACAATTAAAAAAAACCGCCTTCAAAACAAAACATCTGCATACAAAAACTCACTTTCCAAAACACGTAAAAATGAAAAATAAACTGAATCATTCAATTCATAGGACTAAAATGCGCGACTTTTTCTAACTAATTTTGGAACTTATTGACCTGTTTGAAGTCGGTGTCAGTCAAGTCAATATCGTGCAAAGTGCAACGATAAAACTGTTGTCCAATGGTGGTCCATTAGAACAACTCTTAACTGTTATGCAGTCTAACCTTCCACTGCCTTCCACCTTTATCTTACCTAAATTACTTGAAAGAATACAACTAAAGGTCTATCCATGCATGTGGTACTTAAAAAACTTGCTCTTACTCCTAAGCGTTAAGGAGTTTTACCTTTCATCGTCAGCTCACCTAAATAACCTAAAATATTACAACTACAAATCTTTACGTATGATATTTAAAAAAATACCCTCCAACTCCTAACCATTGAGCAGTTGTACCTGCCATCACCAGCTCATTCTCATGAGATGATGATTAGCAGAAGCAAATACTTGAAAAACTTTAACAAATATATAGAACACGTAAGATACCTATAAAATTTGCGAGTTTTCCTCAATTTCCCCTAGATTCCACCATCAGCTCCTTACTTGGTTACAATGGAACCACCTTAAGAGTTTATACTCTTTCGAATTTATCGAAATTGGTTAATAGTTCCCGAAGATATTGAAGCGTAAAGCAAGAATTACCAGGGGACGACCGACAATGTGTATTTTCAGGTTTCTGAAGAAACTTCTTAACCGACTACTGTACATTTCGCATGGGAGCAAATTGAAACTTTGGTCTATCAGATAAAAAAAGAATTATCAGAATCGGTTCACAATTGGCGGAGCTATCGTAGAACATACATAAAAAAAACATTCACACGACTTGAGAACATCCTCCTTTTTTGAAGTCGGTTAAAAATAAACACTTATTTTTGTAAATAAAGTCTGATTTTATTCCGCCATAAGTTTTTTCACACAGCGATTTGGGACTTCCTGCCATAACGATATTTAAAGTACTTAAAAAAACCTTTCTAATGATATATCGCATGTTGTTATTGCTTCCTAGGCTGGCTTCTATACATTTTTGCCCGTCCTCCTTTTAAAACTTGTTTTTAATATGAAATACTTAAGTATTTTCACAAATTAAGTAAACACCCAATTTTTTGGGTGTTTATGGGTGTTTATTGGGTTTTTACCCAAGCACCGGGTTTTAACCCGGTGCTTTGCCCATCTGTACATACAGTTGATTGTCATAATTTCACTTGGCATACATCATAAGGCATAATATTGAAAAGCATTTTATTCCTTGGCATAAATTTCATAACGCATAATGATAATAATGCATAATAGTTGAGAGGCATAATATTAAAAAGCATAATCTTCGAAATTCATATTTTAGTTTGTCATAATTTCGTAAAGCATAAGTACATTAAAACGCAAGCATAATTAATTTTTAAAAACATTATTTTATAAAAATGTCAATATCTCGAAAACGGTGCGTCGTAGCCAAAATCTGACGAAATTTTTGATACCCTTTTAAAACCCACGGAGGTATTTTAAAGACAATGGTTAAAAAACAACTTTTTTTGAGATCTGTTGGCTCAAAAAATTTTTAAGTTCTGAATTTAGTTCAAATGGAAGAAAACCGAGGAGCAGGGTGACAGGGGGGCGCAGCCCCCCACCAAGGGGGCTCGGGGGGCGAAGCCCCCTGCCACCCAAGAAATCCTAACAGTCGTTTTAGGTTAGGTTAGGCTAGAACAGTGACCAAAACGCCGGAACGCCAGAAAATCCTTTTTCTTTTTCACAGACGCTAGCTTCAAAATAAATAAATACAAGATAATACCCCGTTACATTTATGCATTTTGAATATTATGCCTTTTAAGTACTATGACATTTAAAAGTTATGCCTTTAGAGAATTATGCTTATTGAAATTATGCATTTCGATGATTATGCCTTTCAACACGATGCGTTTCATGTTTATGGCGAAAAATGTTATGCGTTTCATTAGGTAACCATTAGTTCGTCATTAAATTTGCTACATCTAGATTTTCTAAGTTAAACAAATAAAAACAGTTAGGTATTGCGTGAAGCTTCGTTCAAATTGAGGCGAATCCCGCGCGGGACACGGGACGCGATTCGCTCGCGCCGATTGCTTCAGCTATATTGCATGGATGTGTTCATATTGGCGCGACTAGTCGCACGTGCTGCAGCGAATTGAGGCGAATCCCGCGCGGGACACGGGACGCGATTCGCTCGCGCCGATTGCTTCAGCTAACTTGCATGGATGTGTTCATATTGGCGCGACTAGTCGCACGTGCTGCACCGAATTGAGGCGAATCCCGCGCGGGACACGGGACGCGATTCGCTCGCGCCGATTGCTTCAGCTAACTTGCATGGATGTGTTCATATTGGCGCGACTAGTCGCACGTGCTGCACCGAATTGAGGCGAATCCCGCGCGGGACACGGGACGCGATTCGCTCGCGCCGATTGCTTCAGCTAACTTGCATGGATGTGTTCATATTGGCGCGACTAGTCGCACGTGCTGCACCGAATTGAGGCGAATCCCGCGCGGGACACGGGACGCGATTCGCTCGCGCCGATTGCTTCAGCTAACTTGCATGGACGTGTTCACATTGGCGGGAATAGTCGCACGTGCTGCAGAGAAATATACGCGGGAGTGTGAAACTCCCCAAATTCTTTGCGTTGAGTACTCAGCTCATGCATCTATTTTCTTCTTTTTTTCCTCACATCTTGAGATTCTTCTTCAGTTAATGCTTGTAACAACAAAACCTCAGATGCGATATCAAAAGACATATTTTGCTATTGAAAAACCAAAAATAATAACGCGCGGGATTCGCCTCAATTTGGAAGGCTAAGCGACCGAGCAAATCGCGCAGATTCCCGGCCCGCACCCCGCGCGGGATTCGCCTCAATTTGAAAGGAGCTTTACATAAATATATTTTTTTATCCACAAACGGGGTAGTACTTAGCCTTCATCTTACCTGATGTTAAGTGAAATAAGGCTAACGAGGGAAACTCTGACTGAGGAACTGGCTATTTTATCTCTAACTGCCGGAACACAACAATGCTGAAAACATCGTCGTTATGGCGTCAGACTTAGATAAGATGATGGTAGCTGGCCAGGCAGACTTATAACAAGTCCTACCAAAAACCAAACCGAATACAATATGTACCCCCACTGGGAATCGAACGCGGGACCTCTTGGTCTGATACTGCCTACTGGTGGTGTGTACCACTAGACCAAAGAAGCGGTTACATATAATTATGTGTATATATGTGTTACATTTTTTTTTTTTTTTTTTTTTTTTTTTTCTTATTGTTACTTCTAACTGCAATCAGTTTCCACACTATAAGCAGTTTTGAGAGGTGACACATGTTTTGTAAGGCAGTTCTCCCATTGGAATACTCTTCCTATAGTTAAGTCACTAGGTTTTATTCCCTCTGTTCCAGTTCATCAATAGCATAACGCTTCAGTCTCTTCATGTCATGTGATGTGTCGGTCAGTGCGTGCGCCAGTGTGTTAGTATGGGACACAAGGCGTTTCTTATATCGCTTTGAAGACAAGTTTATTTCTTCCCTTACAGAGTTCATTTCCAAATATTCGTGTAATTCAGAGGTTTTTATAAACCACGGAGCGTTGAGGATAGTGCGAAATACACTGTTTTGAAAGCGTTGCAGTATTTCCAGGTTGGAGTTGCTAGCTGTTCCCCACAGTTCTATGCCGTAGGTCCATACCGGCTTAAGTACACTTTTATATATTAAAATTTTGTTGTTTAGTGAGAGCCTAGATTCGCGACCAAGCAACCAAAGCAAAGCCCTGTATCGTGCGTTTAGTTCATCACGTTTCTTTTTTATATGTATCTGCCATGTTTGCCTTCTATCCAGGTGTATGCCCAAGTATCGCACTACATCACTGTGTGGTAATAATTCATTGCCCATTTTAACAGGCGTGCAGTTGCCAGTCTTCAGAGTAAAAGTGACCTGAACTGATTTAGAAGCACTTGCTTTGATTTTCCATTTCTGCATCCAATTGTGTATTTCATTTAGATGGTTCTGGAGTTGATACGATGCTCTGTCCGGCTCTGGATCACTACTCAGAACTGCTGTATCATCAGCGAATGTAGCACAAAGAGTATTTGGGTTATTTGGTAAGTCTGCCGTGAATAGCGTGTATAGCACCGGACCAAGGACGGATCCTTGTGGGACGCCTGCTCTGATGTCGTAGAACTTAGATCGATCATCGTTCACAATAACTTGAAACATTCTGTCCTGCAAGTATGATTTCAACAATCCATAGTATGTGTGTGGCAGGTTCTTTTTTATTTTAAATAACAAGCCTTTGTGCCAAACCTTGTCAAAGGCCTGCTGGACGTCCAGAAATGCCGCAGAACAATATTGTTTACGCTCAATAGTCTGCCGTATCTTATTCACAACTCTATGCACCTGCTCTATTGTAGAGTGTCGTTCTCTAAACCCAAATTGATGGTCAGGCAGAAGCGAGTGTTCTTCAATAACGGATTTTAAGCGGCTCAGGAGTATCATCTCAAACACCTTTGAAAGCACCGGCAACAAACTTATAGGTCGGTACGAGGACACTAGGAAGTGGTCCTTACCCGGTTTTGGTATCATTTTAATATGGGAAACTTTCCATGCTAAAGGATAGTAAGATGTTCTCAGCATTCCATTAAACACAGTTGTTAGGAAGACGATCGCTTTCCTCGGCAATTCTTTAAGTACCTCAGCCGTGATTTGATCGAAGCCTGGTGCTTTTTTAAGGTTCAATTGATTAATTATCCTCCATACTTCTCGAGGGGATACGCTTTTAATGGGTAGACTCATTTGGTAATCACTCAACAGATAATCATTTACTTCTCGGTCAGGAGTGTAGTCGTCACCCTCATTAGGTTTGAAAACATCGTATAAGTATTGAGCGTATGCCTCGGCTTTTTCTTCATCTGTTTTGGCCCATTGGTTACTATCAAGCTTCAGAGGGTATTCTGGTGTATGAGGCTTTCTGGTGGATTTAATAGCGTTCCACAAGTTGTGTTCCTTGATTCCCGTTTCTGACATATTTTCAAGTCTGTTCTGTAAGGTTTCGTTTTCAATATCCCTGAGGAATTCACTAAGTTCCGAGGCCGCCTTATTAAAAAGTATTTTATCTTCCGTGCGTCTAGATAATTGCCAGATCTTCCTCAGTCTCCTTTTTTCTAGTACTTTCTCTTTCACAGCCAAAGGTACATTTTTGTAGTCATTTGTGTGTCGTGGAAGTTCTGGAGTAGTTAGAAAGCAAGCAGTTTGAATCGTTTTTGTGATTGTCTCGACAGCGTTATCTATGTCGGCCTCTGTTTTAAGGGGTATCTTTAAATCGAGGTTTTCAGAAAGGTAGTCTCTAAACGCCTCCCAGTCTGTGTTTTTATTGTAAAGATATTGTTTTAGATTTCTTTCTATTACAGTAGTGCTGATGGTTGCTATGATTGACGAATGATCAGAGGAGCTATCATAGCAACTTTCGATTTTGAGATAGCGATCAGTAATTCCCTTATGAATGAAGAAATCCACAAGACTAGGTTTTTTATTCGGGTCTGTTGGCCAGTATGTCGGCCGTCTTGTCGTTAGGACCCCAAGGGCATTTTTGTCCATTGAGCCTTTTAACTCTTTACCTCTTGGCAAAGTATATCTAGACCCCCAGAACACATGTTTAGCGTTCCAGTCGCCTCCCACAATGAACCGAGAGCCAAACTGTCTAAAGAAGTCTGTGAAATCTGACTCTTTAATTACGTGTTTTGGCGGGCAGTACACAGCTGCTATTCTTATGTTTCCAATTTTGTCATTGATACTCACTGTGGTAGCCTGAATGTGTTCTTTTCGATAACCTGACAGTACATTATGTTTAATATTCTTCTTGATTATAACTGCTGTTCCTGCATGACTAGTACCATCAGGGTGACAAGTAGTATATACGGCATAGTCTTTAAGATAAAAGGTATCTCGATCAGTTAAGTGTGCCTCAGATATCAGGAGAACATCCAACTTATTCATGTTAATGATATTTTGGACTTCGTGTTTTTTACACTTCAGTCCGTTTATGTTCCAGGCAGCGATTCTTAGTGACGTCATTTTGACAACTTACAGACAACGGTGGTAATCAAACTCATAAGAGTGCTCATTTGTTCGTATAACTTATCTAGCATTTCAGCTTGTTTTGTGAGTAAGAATTCTAGTTTAGTAAGACAAGTGTTATCTTCACAACTTGACACAGCTTGAGCATATGTTTTGTTGCGATTTCTTGAGTAATTATCTGAATTTTGTCGCTGATTTTCTTGTCTTGATGTGTCAGATGCTTCTTTTGGTATGTTGGGTTGTATTTTATGCGTTACTTGTTGAGGATTTTCTTTTGACTTTTTCTGTTTACCACCAGTTTGCTGCATTGTCGTCTGTTGTGTGTTTGGTGCTTGTTGTTTGTTTTTATATTTCCTGTTTTGTATTTCCAGAAATACTTCACAGCCTTTATAGTTGGCAGGGTGTGCGCCTAGACAAAGTGCACACTTAGCTGGTTCGGAACGATCTTTTTTTAGGCATTCTGTGGTTTTATGACTACCAGCACATTTGACACACCTGTAAGGCCGCATGCAGTTGTTTTGGGTGTGTCCATATTGTTGACAGCGTTTGCACTGTGGAATTGTGTTTTTCTTTTTCGGGTCTTCAATTGTTACTATTGTATTGTAGATCTGTTTGATTTGTTTCACAGCACCATTATTAGGACCTGCCTCCACATTAACGAAGAAAGTAGATAAAGGTATTTTGTCAGGGCCATACTTAGCGTTAATAATTTCTCCTTTGACTTTATTACCCGTGTTTTCTATTGCTTCCTTTATTGCTTCAATGGGAGTTGTGTGATGAAGGTTTTTGATTACTAACCTGTATGGTCTTTCATCTTTTTTAGTAAAAGTGTGTCCAATAAGTTTCTGATCTCTAACTAACTGAATGAGTATTTTGTAAGTTTCAATACTATGACATGTTATTCTCAGCTGTTTTTGTGTTACAATTTTAAAGGAATATTCAGTTTTATCCACTACGGTTTCGATTAGTTCTGAAAGCTTTGCTACATTTTCAATGCCATAGAGTATTATAGGCGGAGGTTTGCTGGGTTTAATTTGTTTAGGCTTAGTTTGTGGTTCTCCTTCGTCTAGATTTAACCCGGAATAAGAGTTTGAGAGGGGAATGTCAGCTCTATGGGGCGGTGTTGTGCTGGTTCGTCTTCGTTTGTTTTGGCGTAGCACCGGTGTTGTTTGCCATTCGTGTGTACTAGGCGTGTTCATTGAAGATTCATTGGAAGCGGTAGCTTGTTGTGATTGTTTATTTGAATTTGTTATCCTGCTTTTGTTAAAGAAGCTTGGATGGAAAAATTGTTGAGTCATCTTTTTCTGGCTCGACTCGACACCAACATTCTTTAGACCAGTAACATTCACTGCAGAGGAGGCCTGGGTACCCACCACCACACAGTCTTCGGTAACCAATTTCTCACTCACAGGCCCGGATACCTGTGAGCGCCGGGGGCTAGCCGGATTGCATGGCAAAACACTATCATTATTATCCATATTCATAAATTAAGGTTGGGAGAATAGCTACAGAGGTTTCCCACTCCACTGCACACAGGATGTTTAGAGGTGATTTAATTCCTCACGGCGCCTGTTAGCCGCCGCAAGCAGGCTTGCGGTTGTCAGGTTATTTGACGCCGCCTGATGCTCGGCGTTGTTGCTCATTTTGCACCACCCGGGGGACACGTGTAGGGTGGGCCTAGGAGAAGGTGGTAAATCCTACGGACGCGAGCAACTTTCATCCCCCTATGTGTTACCCCCTATGTGTTATATGTGTTACATGAAATATTAAGAAAATACAATTACCAGACTCTTCTCCCATTGCTTGAATACCTCAACAGACTCCTTGTAGTAACCGATGTTGACATCGACATCGACATTTGTCGTCTCATCGTTGTATTTGGCAATTAGCAGCTTAGCTTTAGCGCATATTTTTCTGTTAAATCAGATGTTTATTAAAACAAAAGATTAGTTCAAGAAATAACGCGATGATGTCCTATAAATGCTTTTAAATTAATACTTCAGTGAGATTTGTTAGTCACTGTAAAGCTGGAAACAAAAAGTGTCTAAAATACAGTCGCGGAGCACGACGAATCTCGTACAATGACCTGTTATTGTCTGTCCCTGTCGCTCCTGCGTAAATATAGTACGTCACGCTCGCACAGATCGATTGAGACGGTGGTCATCGCATCTGTGCGAGCGTGACGCTCTATATTTTCACGGGAGCGACAGGGACAGGTAATAATAGGTCATATAAAACGACTGCGTTACTGACTGACAGACGACGCACAGCCGAAAGTAGGGGGCGCAAGAAACTGAAATTTGGCATGTATGTTCCTTGGGGAGGGTAGGGGAGCATAAAGAGGTTTATTGAAAATTCCCCCTCTAAAGAGGTAAAAAACGCTGACGAAGTCGCGAGCGGAGTGCTAGTAGGTCATATTACGAGATTCTTCGTGTTCCGCTACCGTACTTTACGTCTACAATGATCATGAAAAAATTACTGATAGCTTGTATCCAACACAATACATATCGACGTCTACGTCTAGCTTTGAAATTATTTCACCTTTGCTCATTATTAAGTTGCTCAACATTCGGATATACTTCGTCGAGCCCGCGTTTCAGCGTCGTAAACGCTGGCTCGTGCTGCCCTCTCGCCCAGTACATCTTAGCTTTCTCTATGAATAGCTCTTCTGGGTTATATTCCTCCGCATTCAAAATGTACATGTAAGACTGAAAAGGAGGAAGAAATAAATAAAATACAAATGTTCATAATAATCATTATGACTGATACTTCCGGTCGGAGGTTGAACTTACAACCCCTACAGACGTAGCCGAAAAAGATGTAAAAGTTTTGTTTCACATTGAAATGTAATTTTTTACACTGACTGTGATGATGAAGATCTGCCCCCTTACTCTTGAAACAACAACAAACAAAACAAGAGAAATTTCGAAAACCGGCCCGAATTCGAACGGTGTAACAACTCCTGAGGATGCCCCAGGTTGGGGCGAAACACGAATAGAGTAGTCTTATCGGTGAAGGTGCAAGGTGTGTCGTTGTTTTGCTATCTGCAGCTGCAGGTATTGTGCACTGATAGTTTAGTGGTGTGCATATGCATTTTGCGGGGTGCATCTTGCTAATCTTGCTAAAGTTAAATATATTTATTTTTTCACAATGGGTAGGGACTTCTGCCAAGTGACGCCCGATTCAAATTCAAATACCTAAATTAATGTCAAATATTGAATCAGTGAACCTTATCACTTCGAGCAACGCGGGCCTTCCGTCTCGGAAGGGAGTAGGCATATGAAGCATTTCCCCTCTGTCAAAGTACTAGCCCAAATGGGCATTGGCGTTTATAAAAACTAGTTGCACTCAGATTTCTTCCTAGACCGAATCCAGTCGCGCAAGTGAACGCCGCAGTATTAAAAATGCCGAATAGTCCACTTTTTTGCTGTAGAAAAAAGGCCTGGAACATCACGATAACAAAAAGATGGTGTAACATTTCACAAGAAAGTATATTTTTATCGTATTAATGCTATTTAATTACATTTAAATACCAAAATCGCATATTTTATTTGTTGTAGTTGTTGGATTTGTTCAGCAACAACAGATCCGCTCGCCCGTATAACTCGGTCGAGCCAACATGTCACCTGCAGGTTATACCCGTCTCTTTCAATCGATGCCGCATGCCCGGAGAGTGAGAGGGACGGGTATAACCTGCAGGTGTCATGTAAGTTCGACCGGTTTATACAAAGTTCAGATCGGTCGCGCGATAAATCCGACTTCTCGCCGACGATGGACAACACAGTGATGTAACCGTTACTTGTCATAATGTTTATCGATAAATTTGAGTGGCGGCTGGCGACGACGCGACGAGACGTTATTTATTCACATGTTCAAATGATTGTTATTATGGTTTTATATGAACTATAAGTAGTACGTTATTATTATTGAGTAATACCTAGCATTTAATTAGAATAAAACTAAACCGATCAAGAGCAAGTCAGACTCGCGCACTGAGGGTTCCGTACCATCATGTATAAATACACTGCGATGTAGATTGTCTATACTAATATTATAAAGAGGAAAGATTTGATTGTTTGTTTGTGTGCATCGAATAGGCTCCGAAACTACTGGACCGATTTCAAAAATTCTTTTACCATTAGAAAACTACATTCTTCCCGAGTGACATAGGCTATATTTTATCCCGATATTCCCACGGGAACGGGTGCCACGTGGGTAAAACCGCGAGGATCTTTAGAAGCGAGGAGGAGGTACGTTATAAAAATAATAGGCCCATCCGATCGATTATTTTATTTTAATTAAATCTGATGAAACATTTTGAATTCATTGTTTATTTATCACACTTTTTGTGTTTACAGCTTTTTTTTCAAAATTCAAAATTCAAAGCTTCCCTACAAATCCAAATTAAGAAATTTATGGAAATGTTTTTGCAATAATAAGCGAACCTGGGATGTCACGCGAACCAGTATAATTTGCTCGACCCATTTCATTAGGTACATCTGATTTTCAAGCCCTTCCAAACAAAAGGAGAATACTAGCGGAGAATTCAATACTAAGTTTAATACCAGACTGCATTTGTGCCACAAGTTTTCTAAGTATACTTGGTGTAACAATAAAGTCACAAAATAGCATTTCATTGTTATATTTATTTTCCAGAACCATTCATTACCCATTGAACCATCTTACATTACATACAACACTGCTGGATCTACAAGTTCAGCTTGTTGACATATATTAGATTTCTTGTTTACTGTTACATTATACAATATATAAGAGCAAGTGTAACTACTTAAATTAAGTAAGTATTCTATAGTGATGGAAAGTGACCTTACTAATGTGTGAAGGACATTTTTCAATTAGACGACTCTGTATAGGGAGAAAAAGATTGCTCTTAAAGGTTTTCTTGCCGGTTCTTCTCGCAAGGTGACCTTACTAATGTGTGAAGGACATTTTTCAATTAGACGACTCTGTATAGGGAGAAAAAGATTGCTCTTAAAGGTTTTCTTGCCGGTTCTTCTCGCAAGGTCTCCCGCCGTAGGATTTGCAAACCGATGACGTAGCTTCTTTGACGTTCACAAGTGTTGTAATCTCAACTTAAATAGCAATTTTGAATTTTAATATTTTAAAATATCGTGTCACGGCTTATGTGGTCACAATCTTACAAAACAGCTCATCAGTAGCGATAGCGGTATAAAATTTAGTTTTATTCCTATTCTCGTACCTACCATAACTAAGAAAAAAAAACATCAACATCGGTCGAGCCGTTTTAGAGAAGCGCAACCACAAACACCGTGACACGAGATTTTTATATATTAGAATATCAAAAGCTGTTAGTAAGATCCTACATAAATACCAAATAATAATTATTAGAAATCTATACCTCTATTATAAAGCAGAAGAGTTTGTTTGTTTGCTTGAACGCGCTAATCTCAGGAACTACCGAACCGAATTGAAAAAATTATATTCGTGTTGGATAGTCAATTTAGAGAGGACGGCTATAGACTATATTTTATCCCGACACTTCGACGGAAACGGGTACCACGCGGGTAAAACCACGAAGATCCACTAGTTAAGTAATAATTGTTTAACCGATAAATAAACATAATCCTACTAATATTATAAATGTGAAAGTTTAGATGTTTGGATGTTTGGATGTTTGGATGTTTGGATGTTTGTTACTCAATCACGCCAAAACGACTGAACGGATTTGGCTGAAATTTGGGACACAGATACTTTGTAGCTTGGAGAGGAACATAGGCTACTTTTTATCCCGGGAAAATGTCACATTCCCGCGGGATAACGTCGTGTAGTTCACGCGGGCGAAGCCGCGGGCGGAAAGCTAGTATTTAATAATTATGAAAAATGTTTCAGTTTATTACCTTTAGTCCTTTTTTCGAAATTGAAATTTATCGATATTGCTGCATCGACAGTTGAGGCCAGCCCTATTTACGTTCAAAACGAGGATGTGTGAGTGAGTTTTGACTCATCCGTACACGAAATTGTCGCTGTATTGTTTCATTTTTTATGTGTTAGTGTCGTCTTTACAGTATTGTTTTTGTATGTAAGTATACAGAATTGCACTTGTGTGCACATTTCCCCCCCCAAAAAACGCCAGAACTATTTGAATAGAGTAAACTCGCTAAGGCTACTCCCTTCCGGGACGGAAGACCCGTGTTGCTCGAAGCCTTATCATCTTGTAATAAAGTCCTTACTTTTGACGTTTGTAATTAATTCAATATAATGCCAATACAATTTCGTTCAAGAGTAAGGGGGCAGGTTGACAGGATATTGCCACAAATTGTTTTGTGTTCAGACAGAATTATCAATTATCTAAGTAGAGGGCAGTGTACAAAGTCTTTGATCGTAACTATCGAAGTTAAGACTGTTTGACTGATCAGTTGTGTAAGAAATAGCTTCACCATCTAGCTATGTTGGTATTAGGAAATACCATTGTGATGAGATTTACTAACCTGCTGGAATATTCCTGCTTTTCTAGCATGTTTGGCGCTTTGCAGCCACGAATCACCGATACAAGCCTTCAATCTATCGGCAGTAGCTGGATGCGACGTCTGTAGCATTTCCTAAAAAGGACAAATATAGTGAGCATTTCCTAAAAAGGACAAATAGACCTATTTTTCTGATAAGGAGAGTTTGTTGTTTTGGGGAAAAGGGTTTTTTACGCTTGCCCCGGACCGGACTGTTATTGATATGTAAATATTTAATAGTAACATTAAAAAAGTAACATTAAAGAAAAACAACAAAGGTGAAAAAAAGCTAGTAATAAGCTGCTGGATTGTGACCAACAGTAAATAATAATAAATAAATAAATAACCTTTTACAATCACACCAATTATCTAAGCCCATGTAAATTTCATTAAGAAACTGTGTCATGGAAAACTTGATAACGGGTAAATATATACTTTTTGTTTGTAAATACATACTTAATATACATATAAAACACCCATATCAAGACAAATAGAAATGTTCATGCACACAAATATTTGTCTTGTTCGGGAATCGAACCCGAGACCTCTGGCGCAGAAGGCAGGTAGCCTACCCCTGCGCCAAATCGGTCGACAGTGTCTCTAGCTATCTCTTTTTAAAACGAAATTTTATATGGCGGAAGTATGGCGCTACCCACTTGTGACGTCACAAGTTGGTAGCGCTGTCCTTGTCTAATAAGAAAGTTTGATCCTCTATATATCTGAAAATATGTAGAATAGGTATTTGAAAATAAATACCTGTGTTTTGTTGCTGATATTTCTAAAAACATTTTGAAAAAATAAAAATAAACAGTCCGGTCTCCTATTACCCTACTACATAAATTTACCTGTGTTTGATGCAATATAATTCTCCGAAGTCGCAGCAAAGGTTCTATGGTCCGTACGTCAGATTGCACAACTGAGAGCCGACTGCGCCACTCTACTAGTAACTGATTGATTATCTCTACGCCTTGTTTGTCGCCGTCTTTTACTGTTTTCAGCCTGTAACAAGAATATTAACCTGAATATTAGAAGCCATTGATACAAAAAATAATTGTAAATTACAAACTTAACAGCCTAAATTTACGTAACCTAATAATTTAATGGAACATGACTTAAGGCAATGTTATTTCATAATTTGGACAAAGTCTACACAAAACTGCGTGACATTATTACTTGAAAACCGAATACACAAAAACATCAATGGCAATTTTAATCGACGCATTTTCGTATGTTTAAATAATGCTCTCATACCTGGCAGTGTGAAGCTGAACCTGCCCGTCCACGACCATGTCGCGGCGGCGGCAGTGGCAAGCGCTTTGTGCATTCATTACGCGCTCGCGACAGACGTCTAATCAAAGAAGTAAATGTGACGCACCCACTGATGCGCAACTCGCTCGCCGCTGCCGCCACCGCGGCATGATCGTGGCCGGGCCGTACAAGTATTAAGTACGACGTACTGAGAAGATATCTATTGCTTACGGATAGTTAAGCCCAAAGCGCTCAGTAAAAATTATACTTTTAGTCGTTTTCAATACTCTATTCAACAATGACTAGACATTTAAAACAATAGTTCCATATTGTCCATACCTTTTAAGTGCTTCATTGGAATGTTTAACTTCCGTAATTATATGTAGACCTAGCACGCTCTGATATCCACTGCGTAAAGCACTCTCGCCCTTACTTTCGCCATCCATTTGCGTTAGCAACCTATTGTTGGCATCTTTACATGAGATCTCGAATTGTTCGTAGTCTTGAGAACGAAATGCGAGGAGTATCCTGCCCATAAGGAGACCCCAATTTTCTCGACATAAAGGCTAAAATACAATGGCATTTTTATTATTAATATAAAAAAAATTAAAAGCTTTTATAGTTTAATAAACTGCTTTCTCTTGGCTGTGTTATATTATATACAGAGATCGGAATAGGTAGAGCTATTTTGTTTACTTGCGATAATTTTTATTAATATGGACATTCCTAGATTTTAATATTATTAAAAAAACTGAGTTCCACGATTTGTTATTAAAGCTAGAAGGCCTCTCCATCTCCATTGATGTGAAAAGCAGATGCAAATAATTATGAGACATTAATCAATGAGACACAAAAATAAGCAAGTTTGTATGTAGATTGTGCGTCAGGTCAGCCAAGCCAACAATGACAATATTCACAAAATACTGGGGGAACGAGGGGGTGCAGCCCATACACCTAAATATTTAAAGATTATTAACTTATTATCAACAATAAAAAACCTAGAGTGTAAGTTAGAATCTTGTAGAATGTCCATATTAACATTACGTTTGCGGTCAATGAACCTAAAAAGCTCTACCTATTCCGATCTCTGGATATCACTACATATTATAAAACAAAGTCGCTTTCTCTGTCCCTATGTCCCTTTGTATGCTTAAATCTTTGAAAGTACGCAACGGATTTTGATGCGATTTTTTTTAATAGATAGAGTGATTCAAGAGGAAGGTTTATATGTAATTTTTATCCCGATATTCCCACGGGAACGGGAACCACGCGGGTGAAACCGCGGGCGGCCGCTAGTATACTAATAAATCGAAGTTACGACAGTATTTACCAATACAAAGCAATATACACTTCCTATCCAACACAACACCCTTTGTTCTAAAACAGTTTGAAGTGTTTGCCCGTTCTTACATAACGATACATACAGACAACTAGTATCAGACGCCAATTGCGAAGTCGACTCGCCGAGGCGTATCTCTCATACATTTGTATAGTGACTTATACACTACGCAACCAGTATCCGACATGTCACTTCATACAGATCTCCGCGACTGGCGTCGGATACCGGTAGTCTGTGGGTTTCGTGAAGTAAAAACGAGATAAAATTTATAAAAAAGTTACCACTGGCTTTTGTACGATTTCTTCCAACTCCTCAAATCTACCAAGTCTCCACAACGGTTCGGCTGCTAACTCCATCATACTGTCTTGAGATTCGTGTTCGCTCAGTAGCCGGTATGCCGTGAAAGGTTGGTCTAATCCTAAATAACAATCTATCATACCCTGAAATTAGATTTAAACACCGAGCAATAAAGACCAAATTCGATCAACAACAAAATATTTTTTAACTATGTAGTTAATATGAAGCTAATGTCAGCAGTAATCTATGTAGCTACTGTTAGCAGCTCGGACTCTCGGAGGTGCGATGGTTAACATGATCAGCCAACGATTGTTGAGGTTAAGCAACGTTTGTTGTGGTCGGTTGTAGGATGGGTAGCCAAAAATAATTCTTTCGAGCAACTTCGTGCTTTGGGACGATATAAGTTGCTAACTCGGCTGCAATTTCAAGGCACATTGGGCTGCCAACCGAATACAAGAAAGAGCTAAGAAGTAGGAAATTGGCGGATCAAGCGTAGAAAAATCCTTAGCTCAAAACAGCAAACCAAACCCCCGTTGTACTTGAGTACGATTGATAATGTCTTCAAGCTGTTTTCGATTCTACGTGTCATTGAGTACAAAATGTGTGTCATGCTCCTTCTTACCACTTTCTTGGGCCCGCCCCCAAAATACAACATAATGGTTTGAAGTAGAAAGTGGGTGGGGCAAGCGTAGAAAAATTATTTGCTCAAAACAGCAGCCCCTATTGAACTTGTGTACGATATTGAATGTCGCCAAGTTGTTTTCGATTCTACGTATCATTCAGTACAAAATGTGTGACATGCTCCTTTTAACCACTTTCTTGGGCCTGCCCACTAAATACAACATAGTACTTAGTGGGCAGGCCCCTTTTTACTTCAAAGTACTATTGAAGTAAAAAGTGAGAGGGGCAAGCATAAAAAAATCCTTTGCTCAAAACAGCAAGCCCTTCATACATTTTACCAGTATACTATTTAGAGTTTCTTCAAGTTGTCTGGCCACTAGCTTGTTATTCACGCTTCATTCAATACAAAAAGCGTGACAAGCTCCTTCTAACCACTATTTTGGGCCCGCCCACAAAATACAACATAGTGGTTAGAAGTACAAAGTGGGTGGGCAAGCGTAGATCCTTTGTTCAAAACAGCAAACCCTTCATACATTTTACTAGTGTACGATTTAGAATTTCTTCAAAGTGTCATGGCAACTAGCATGTTATTCATGCTTAATTCAGTACAAAAAGCGTGATATGCTCCTTCTAACCACAATTTTGGGCCCAAAGTGGGTGAGCAAGAGTAGATCCTTTGCTCAAAACAGTAAACCCTTCATACATTTTACCAGTGTACTATTTAGAATTTCTTCAAGTTGTCATGGCAACTAGCTTGTTATTCACGCTTCATTCAATACAAAAAGTGTGACATGCTTCTTCTTACTTACCACTTTTTTGCGCCCGCCCACAAAATACAACATAGTGGTTGGAAGTAGAAAGTGGGAGGGGCAAGCGTAGAAAAATCCTTTGCTCAAAACAGAAAATCCCCATTGTACTTGTGTACGATATTGAATCTCTTCAAGCATGGCATGGCAACTAGCTTGTTTTCGATACTACGCTCCATTCAGTACTGAAGGTGTGACATACTCCTTCTAATCTACTTCTAGTTTTCTATAGCGCTGTGCCTGTGCATATTAAACCAAGACTGACGATGATAGCATTTTGATAACTTACGCGTAAGCTATGTTTATCCAACTGTCCTTCTTGAGCTAACCGCTCGTAACATAACGCAGCATCTTGTAGACGACCAGTGACAACTTGGGCAAGTATCAATTCTTTCAAAGAAGGCTCTGACCTCTTTATTGACAAGATCCCTGAAAAAAAGGGATAATGTTCTTATGGAAGATAAAGTAAATAAATCGTACATATAAATTAATTTGTTAAAAAAATGGCTAGTGTAGTAATAGCTGAATAATTCTTAACATTTTGACTAATTTCATTGAATCGAACTCATAAACTCACCAGCTACCGAATCCGGTTCATCTAACAAAGCGTATATTTCAGCCAGGAGAGGAAGTTGTTCCTGTATCCTGCTCGATTTCTCGTCCATATACAATTCTAAATATTGTAGTGCGCGCTCCAGTTCACCACAAAGGAAGTTACCTCTGGCGATAGTCAACTTGTCAAACTTTTGTAAGAACGACGCAATTGCTCTAAAACATTGCAAAATTACTATTCAGTAAATTATTTAGCTGTACGTGGAATTTTTGTGCTCCACATAAGACAAAATGATGATCCCAACAACGCGTTTATATTCGTGAAAATGCTAAAAAATATCGACATTTTCAATCCCATGCTTCTCGTTTCCCCCCTCACTCAATTACTCATATCTACTGCAAAAGTAATTGCAGAAAGAAGTACTCACTTATAGTTTTCATTTTCAAGTGGTTTCTGTTTTGAATGACACCATTCCAGTATCCATCTGTTTAAGAAATCCAGCAAAGTGTAGATAGTTTTACTGCATTTACTCTAAAATGAAATATATTTAACTTTGTTAGGCGAGTTAGGTTTACACGATGACGTTTGACGTATTATTTTTCATGAACCATCTTTTTCTTTTTAAAGCGGTAATGCTTTTTAAGTGGCCATGTTCACACGATCACGAATCGTAAGAAATTACGGATACTTACGTCTTTCCTATACTTTTGACAATCGTGTTTTTTGACGAATAGTCAATAACAAATCCCGTGTCGAAGCGAATCGTAATAGGTTGTCAATAGTTTTTAAACCTTACCTGATTCCCTTCTTCTGTCTGAACAGAGTTGACACTTGGCGTCATTCTAACGTGCCGCAGTATTTTGTACTTTGATCGTTCAGACGAAACATTGTTGTTTTCCATATTTTCTAGCCCTTTGTAAAAAAAACATTTCAGGTAGTGTGTCACTCTTTACCCTAAGAGGCACACTCTTAGGGCCTAAGAGTTTTAAAATAACAAAGGAACTAGGAAAACGGTACTTGACAGCACACAAAGCTTAAAAGATGCTCTACAAAAACCACTGTTATAAAGTACGCAATAAGGAAAAGCTCAAGGTACATACCTACAACAGCCAACATCTCTTCCAATATGTACTGCGCGTTATTTTTATTCATGACGGCATGCAACAAAACGTAGGGTAGGAACAGGAATAGCGTTCTGACGTCGCGGCGCATGCTCGGGTGAACTGTGCGCAAGAGTTCCCGTATACTCTCCGACTCGATAAGAGGGATTAGCTGCCCCGCCCAACTGTGAAGTAACACTTATTTTTATAAATATTCTTGATATTACAATGATAATATTTACTCATAAAAGCGTCTTATAAAATAAAACGTCGGGAACATGAATACAGTTCAGACGTGACGTCACGCACGGCGCATGCTCGGGTGGTTTGTGCGCAAGAGTTCGCGGATACTCTCCGACTCGATAAGAGGAATTAGCTGGCCCGCCCCACTGAAGAAGTGATATTTATATCCAAAAACCGATTATTGGTTCCATTTTTAGTATAACCTTTTGAATGCCAGGACGGCTATGGCCGACAAATGCAAACACACCCAACACGCCACCGTCGTCAGCCAACAAGAAAACTTTTGTTTTGGGCACGTTTTCATTTATCGGACATAGCCGACCGTGGCGTCCAAATGGTAGTTCATATAAATGTTTATATTTTTTTCATTAATATTGCTATCTTTCAAAGTAACATAATATCTTAACTTAAACGTTACGTATGAGTTGCTTCCATGATAAAGTTTAAGCAAACAGATGCCATAAATAGTTAAATGGACCACTGACGATATCCGATTCTAACGAAAAGAAAAACTATGTCGTCCCGTTGCAATCAGAAATGTGCCTTGTAGTACCGTAGGCACTGCTGGACATATGCTTCTCCTAATTCACGCCACTGTACAGTTTTCAGCTCCTCGCATCCAGCCCCCATTCGCAGGTCGTCACTCTACTTAGCAGCAGGGCGCCCTACGCTACGTTTGCCTAAGCGCGGTCTCCACTCCAGAACTCGTTTGCCACAACGGCCAACGATTATCCGCATTAATTAAATATGGCGTAACAAAATAAAAAAATGACATGCAATAATAATATTTGCCAAAATATTTTTTTTATATATTATTTTTACTTACTTATGAGCCCATTCCAAGAAAGTAGTGGCAAACTGCGACCCAAACAGAGGGTGTGCTTTCTTAGGTTGAGATGGATATGCCAAAGTATATCTAAAAACAAAAAATGAGAGGCTTCAATTATTTTGTGTGAACGTGCAGTTATAACGGAAAAAAATTGGAATGGAAAAAATTTGAAAAAAAAATTGTTTTTAAATATTACAAACCTGGAACTCAATAAAGGAAACATAATTTGATGCATGTGTTCTGGAAAACTGTCCCAAACATCTTTCTTGCTGCCACTTGGCGATATGTCGTATATTTTCAATATTTCTTGAATGGTCAGAGCATAGCAATCCATGTTCTGGAAAAGAGAGCAGTTTGACCCAATTGTTTCCTCAAATCTAGAGTAAAATAAGGTAAAACTCAACAAAAAAAAATCGGCTGTTTCATACAAATTGTCAATACCTACCAACTCGACCAGAATGTAGGTAGGTAAGGTACTAGATCGTCAGAAAACACAACATACCATAGTATCCTACCCTAGCCAGTTCGGCGCGATCAGTCCAGTTGCTCGTACTGACGAGATAAGTGACCGGCTTCTATGGGAGTTGCACGAGGCTAACAACACTAGACTAGTTCTTCTAAAAACATAACGTTATTTACCATAGTATCCTTCTCATACTGGAACGCCCTAGCCAGTTCCACCAAGGCTGTAGCTGCAAAGCAGTTGTCTCCTATAGAGAAAGCGAAGGGCGATCTGTCCGGTTGCACGTACTGGCGAGGCAGATGCCCGGCCTCTATGGCACCTAATTGCCCGAGGCAGATGCCGCTAGCAGCGCTCACTTGGGGATCGGTGTCTTTGCAACCTTAAAAACATGTTAACTAGCATACTGAATACATTCTATCGAAATAAGTCAGATTTGACGACGTACCTAAATGGCCAAAGTGGAATCAAGTTGATAAATTGAAATAGTCACAGCTGCGTAAAAACGCGACATGCTAGCCTTACTTATTAGTATAGATTGGGAACCAATTAAGTAGATTTTGAACCGTTTCCGTATATGAACACTATGTATATTATACACTTAACTAAAAATGACAGAAAAAAAATAAAATCTCTTCTGAGACCCATATGTCAATGATTTGGGATCTAAGGATTTTAATTATCATACAGCACATTAACAGTAAAATTATGCAGTTTGTGACTTACCAAGAAGAAGAGAATCTATAAGATCAACCATTATAGGGTCAATATTTTTCCCGGCGAATATAGCCTTATGAATTTCAGTCCTATTGCTTTTCAATAGTTTGTCCAAATGAGTAAAAGCAAATGCCTTGATTGTCGGTATATCCTGTTGCAAGTGTTGCAAATACCACTTCACTTTATCAAGGAATCCATCTGGTTGAGTTCTTTTCACATGCCTCTTTATCACCATCTTTACTTTTTCAGATATATTTGTGTCTTCCAAGAAAAACAAATCAGATATATGGGAGCTAAGCAGATTTTCGTTATTCAAAACGAGGTACTGTAATATCTTGTTTATTTCTTGCGGAGCATATTCTAACTGCTGCAGCAAAGATACAGCAAGATTTGAAAGAAGCGGTCCAAGTGACATACTATCTATGTTGTGTATAAATGCACCCCAAGCTTCAGCAAGAATTTTCGGGAACTCTTTGGCAAGATGAAGAGCAGATCTCAAGGTAGCCAAAACTTTAAACCGCAATGGAGTCAAGTACTTCGCGCCCATCAATGTCATTATATCGGGAAAGCTCTTCAGCGCTTTTCGCTTCACGGATAAAGCTACTTTAGCATTCACCAATTTGTGGTCGAAATAGGCTAAAATCCCTAGGAACTTGGGGTTTAGGAAATCCGCTACTTGCGATGTAGACATAGACATAGTCCCAGGCAAACCGCCACTGGAAGACACGTCAGGATCGTGACATGCTAAGTATTTGCAAGCACTCAAGACCTTTTCTGGATTACAACAGTATTGTAATAAGAACTCTGTTAAAATAACTCTGAAATGCTTCTTAATCAAACTCAAGATTGACGTTTTCGTCAATTTTTCCAAAATGTCGTAGCATTTCTTGGTCACTTCACTTGTTTCGTTTAAATAAACATGAACATATATGTGAGGGAATCTTTCAATCAAGAACTCAGATTTAGAGCATTGTACTAAAGACGCGATTTCTTCAATCATCGCAGGCACTTCTCGTATTGTCACTGAGTATGGAATTAGATAAGGTAAGAAATGGTGAACATCTTTTGAAATAAAGTCTCTGTAACCCACAAAACCAAATGCTCTTACTACTTTCAGGAGGGCAATAGCAAAATCTTTACCATTGTATAGACTGCACTCAACAAAAAGCCTACAATAATCTTTTTTGTACCTATGGTACACTTGGTTAGGAGTGTATTCTTGGACTTCACAAACATCTCTCAGATAAACCACAGCTTTTGGGGCCAAAGAACATTGGGGATGCATTATGAAATAGACTAATAATTTCGTAGCAGGTAAAATCAATTTATCATTCCTGTTTGAGCCCAATTTTTTGATGAGATTCAATGTTTGGGATTGCAGTGAAAAGTCATTGTTCTCTAAACTTTGTTGAGTAGCCTGCACCAGTAAGTTTACACATGTTTCCAATGCTGTATCTTTATGAGTATTCCATTCTGGATCAACTGGAGTCTAAAAAACAAAGTAGGCTATAAATTGTCATGAAGCGTAAAAAAAAGGATTGGTGTATCAGGGATTAATTTCTTTTTAAATATACAGCAGTTTTGACCCTTAATCCGGCTCGAAGTACCAAAATAATTTAACATAATACTGCTACTGTTGGTGTAAGTACTTACCTGAATAAAGATATAAATAAAAATAAGTTATTACATTACTGAAACATTTTTACTTACCAAAACATTATCTAAGAACGGCTGCAAGGCATTTTGAATATGTTCACAATTTCCCACACTGACTATTTCTGAAGGAACTCCATATGCAAAAACATAAAAGTGTTTACATAGTCTAGAAACAAGATTCCAATAATCAGTTTTGTCTATGTCTGCATATTGCTTCCAGTTTGCAAATTTTCCAAATAATTTCTTCAATCCTATGGTGGTTGATGTCTGTAGAGATATTGAATCATCTTGTTTTGCCAATGGAAAATATACTTCTTTGTTTTTCATTACCTCAATGTGGCAATTGGAACAAATGAAAGAGATATTGAAGGCTTCATTCTTAAAAATTGACTGCCCAATTTTCTCTTGGTTTGTAGTTAGCCCTATAACATAATTTCCCAAACCCATGCATACAATCATAGGTAAAACTTTTGTAATAGCCATTTGAACTTCAGTGTCCTTCGTAAGGAATGCTGGCATAAATATATCTGCAATAAGACTGCTTGCAGTACCCAGCCTAATGTTGATAAGCAGAGGAGATAACTTTATAATCTGTAAAATAAGGAATTGAAACATAAGTCTAAATAATAAAAACGGGATGCAGCTACTTGCAAGGCTGGTTTTTTTCTATCCAAAATTTTTCTTTACATACAGGATGTGAATGCATGAAAATAATGAAATATATTATGACAAGTGGATTTTAATATAGTTGAAAAATATAAGATCTCCTATGGGTCAATTTGGCTTTCAGTATCAGAAACATAAAGGATTTTGTGTTTTCTTATAGTGCCTATAGAATGATGGATAGTTTTTCACCAGACAGGGTAGGTATATATAATAATAATATATGATTTATAAGAATTAAGTAAAACAAATTACAAACATAAAAAAACTTACCTCTTTATAGACATAAAGAGATCTATTCTTGGTAAGGTTCTCCACAAGAAATCTAATAGCTTGACCGATATCACCATGCAGTATAGATTGTTTTGACAAAGTGGCAACCAAAAGCATGTAATTCAATATAAGTACTTTGTACTCATCTGGGTAGTTAAAATCATGTTCTGAGAAACCATACTTAGGTTTCAGACAAAGAATAGGATATAAAGATGCAGCTTCTTGTGGAGCTATATCATCACAGAGAACCAAGGCACTTATCACAATGTTCATAACGCTGCTAGCAGAATCATAACAATTTGCAAGTTTATCTTTATGTATTTTCACCATTTTGAACAGCGAATCTCTGATAAGTATAACCATTTCCTTGGGAAACAATTTTCTTGGACAGCAATTATCATTCCATTTATATTTCTTGCTGGATATGTACACATTTTGTAATATATCTAAGCCTTTACAAGATCTTTGCAAGTGATAGCTTACTACAAACATATCAATATTACAATCATCACAGTTTCTCAATGAATTCATCACAGACAAAGTTTGTTGATAGTACCAGTTTTCTGAATAGTCTATTGCATGATCTTTTTCTTTGTTGGCTATCATGAACTGTAGTATATTGTGAATATAACAATATTTCACCATTTCTATTTCATTTGTGTCCATGTTCTCAATGTTGATTAGATTTTGTGGCAATTCTACATCTTTGCTAAATGATAAACATCTCAGAATCAGTTCCTTGTTAAACAATTTTGCATCTTTGGCAGTAAGAATAACAATGAGAATATTTTGTAATACATTTTTATGTTCATCATAAAGGATTTCTGGTAACTTCAGCAAGTCTTCTAATAATCTGTTTATCTTATCTAAATGTAAGAGATTCACCTCCCCTTTCTCATAAAGAATTTTTACTGAATTCATTAGTGCTTCAAAATTGCTAAGCACATCTTTTAAAGTCTCGGGAAAAATATAATGGAATCTATCAAGAGCACATTCATTGTAATTTGTACACAGATCGATGAAGAATCTCAAAGATGACAATTTCAAATCTAAACTGAAGTTTTCCAACATGTATAATATATGGCACAACAGCTCTTTGAATTCTGTTTGATACTTATCAATATCAATGGAATTAAAAGAAATACTCATAGAGAGGAATTGTAAAGTTAATTCAATAAGTCTTTTACAGGTTTCAATATCTTTCACTTTAACAAAAATGGATTCTAAATTAAGTTGGGCATTAGGAATATTTATTGTTTCAACTGAAAAGTTTTTTAATTCTAATTCAAGAAGTTCTGTTTGATTATAAAGACTTTTGTAATACTCTATCAGATTGACTAGAATGCTTGTGTACTGTAGAAAAATCTGTCTATAAAATGAAGCTCCATTGACACAAAGTATGTTTATTATCTTTAACTGGGCATCTTTGCTTAATATATGAATCCTGAAATTAAAAAAATTTATATTTTTGTTACACCCATTATTATTCATTCATATTTTAGGAAGAAAATAATATTTCTGATTTATGTGATACTCACTTTTCCAGTTCTTTCACGGACCATATATAGAACAGTCTGCCAATAAGCCATGTATTGAAAGAGCAATAATATTCATCAGGATATTTGTTGGATCCCGGTCTTGGCACCAACACCTCGGAGAAGTCTCTACAAAAATTTCAAAGGTTCTTTGTTAGGTACCTACACGTCAATTTTGATATAATACACTCATATTTTAATGTGAGAGGATAATTCAATAACAGAGGAAATAGTGAACAAACTTTTCTTCTTACCCAGAAAGTTTTAAAATAGAAGTTAGTAACCTTTCAAGTCCGTCTGCGGCATGTTCTAAATTATTGAACAATACCATAGTAGGAGCGTTGAACATTTGCCACACAGTAAGAGGCCCTTCATTGTTTTCATCTTCCATTATGGAATGAATGAAGATTCTATCAAATAAGTAACAATTTCGAAATTACATGAAGCAAATGAAACGAAAAAATAAACAAACAAACAGACCGCCAAATTATGAATGTCACTGTCATGTCAGTCAATCATCATTTGTAATTGTCAAATGTCAACGTCAATGTCAACTCAACTCAAAAGTTCGTCCTTTTGGACAGGCGAAGGAAGACATTAAGCCATACTGCCAATTCTTGAGTATAATGTATGTTATTATTATATTTTCTTATGTTTTCATTAGAATATAGGTGTGTTACATTCCAAAGCTTCTTGGAGTATCTGGCGTCAAGTATGTCGAGTGGATCTTCTCGGTAATTCTTGCTGCGGTAATCACCACTACAATAAAACACTCGGCATCACGTTACCGAGATAGCACATATTTTAATCATTCCACACATCGTCCAGTTGCGTAGACACTTTAGTGTAGGCAATGAACAGATTCTTTGTATGGAGACCCATACATTAATTCCTCAGTCGATGAAACTTTGCTGGGTTATAAAATAGCATGAGCCATAAACTTTTAAATGCTTATCCAAAAAATACTCAAACGGAAGTTAGGTATTTATACCTAAATATACAAATATGTTTATATATTGAACCGAGTAATTTCTCAACCCAAATTTATTTTACCAAATGAGTTATTTATACTAGTATGTGATACTTGATAAAAATCCAATACTTTTTTCAAACATGAGTACTGCTTTTGAATGATAATTCCTTTTTTGACTCTCATTTTCATTGAAAAATTGCTCCGTCGTTTTTTTTTACATAAATGACCTTAGAATGTAATTTGACGTTACGAGTAAGAACTTGGTAAGAACATCCAAAAAAAAATTATTACCAATATTGATTTATTTTAAACTATGAATAATTAAACATGAAAAAATGCTCAGCATTATTTATCTTTAAAATTATGTTAAAAAGTCACATATACACACAAATCTAAAATATCCAAAAGAAATATCATCCGGAACACCAACATTTTGAAAGCGAAGATAAATCTATCCCCTGTTACGCAATAATGTACCGTCTTTCGTTACCAGTTGGGTGCAGATTAGCGTCCTCGTGCTAATAGTACGACCTTGAACGCGTGACCCTGTGACTGGGGGCACAACTGGGGGGCCGCGTTCGTGTCGTCGGTCGCTGTGTGATTCTTTCTTTTTTGTTTTCTTTGTACAGTCAGGGACAAATTCGGTGAACCACTTCCTGCTTATTTTTGTGTAGCTAGTGTGACAAAAAAAAAGTAGCTCCTCAGTTTGACCATATTATAGTAACTTATTTTAATTTTTAGTTTTTTGAATTCACAATGCAATTTTTATTACTGAAAAATGGAAAATGAAGTATTTAAATACTATAAAGTATTTAAAAACTAAAAATTAAAATAAGTCGCAATAGTAATTTCATCTTTAGCGATTGCCAAATACCTGAAAAGGTATTTCTTTCGCGTGTGAGGGTAGTAATATCTCCACATAGATGAAATTAACGCTGACTATACAGCGCGTGAGGAGCCCGTGGCGCAGTGGATAGCGCGCTTGGCCTGCGATCGTTGAGGTTAAGCAACGTTCGCAATGGTCGGTCACGGGATGGGTGACCAAAAACTTTTCATCTCGAGCTCCTCCGTGCTTCGGAAGGCACGTTAAGCCGTTGGTCCCGGCTGCACTTGCAGTCGTTAATACCCACCAATCCGCACTGAGCCCGCGTGGTGGGTCATGGCTCATTCTCCTTATTCATCCATAAGGAAGGCCAGTGCCCCAGCAGTGGGGACATTAAATGGCTGATGATGATACAGCGCGTAAGAAGTATTGGATAAATTCGACGCTTCTCGTAACGACTCCGTAGCTCAGTGGTTAGAGCAGTCGCCTGGAAAGCGAAAGGTCGTGGGTTCGAGTCCCATCGGAGCTAGTTGTGAGACGGGTTGATTTTTTCTAAATACTTCATTTTCCATTTTTCAGTAATAAAAATTGCATTGTGAATGCAAAAAACTAAAAATTAAAATAAGTTGCAATAGTAATTTCATCTTTAGCGATTGCCAAATATTGAAAAGGTATTTCTTTCGCGTGTGAGGGTAGTAATATCTCCACATTGATGAAATTAACGCTGACTATACAGCGCGTCAGAAGTATTGGATAAATTCGACGCTTCTCGTAACGACTCCGTAGCTCAGTGGTTAGAGCAGTCGCCCGGAAAGCGAAAGGTCGTGGGTTCGAGTCCCATCGGAGCTAGTTGTGAGACGGGTTGATTTTTTCTAAATACTTCATTTTCCATTTTTCAGTAATAAAAATTGCATTGTGAATGCAAAAAACTAAAAATTTAAATAAGTTGCAATAGTAATTTCATCTTTAGCGATTGCCAAATATTGAAAAGGTATTTCTTTCGCGTGTGAGGGTAGTAATATCTCCACATTGATGAAATTAACGCTGACTATACAGCGCGTAAGAAGTATTGGATAAATTCGACGCTTCTCGTAACGACTCCGTAGCTCAGTGGTTAGAGCAGTCGCCCGGAAAGCGAAAGGTCGTGGGTTCGAGTCCCATCGGAGCTAGTTGTGAGACGGGTCGATTTTTTCTAAATACTTCATTTTCCATTTTTCATATTATAGTATTCTTTGGTTTGGTTTGACTATGTTTGTATGTATGTTAGGCCGATTATCTCGCGTTTGGCTGAACCGATTTTTATGCGGTTTTAAGAAAAGTATTTTTTACATTTAGGAGAAAGTTTTGGTATTTTAACCGCCTTCGAAGAAAAAGGTTCTCAATTTGACTCATATGTTTGTATGTTTGTCTCTGCGGTTTTCAGAAAAGTATTTGTTTCATTTAGGATAAAGTTTCGGAGTTTTAATAAAATAATAATAAATAAATAATAAAAAAAACTATTTGTTACATTTAGAAGGTTTTGGCATTTTAACCGACTTCAAAAAAGGAGGTGTTCAGTTTGACCCGTATGTATGTTTGTTTGACTTTGAGATGCGGTTTTCAGAAAAGTATTTGTTACATTTAGGAGAATATTTTCGAATTTTAGCCGACTTCAAAAAAAGAGGTTTTCAGTTTGACCCGTATGTATGTATGTTTGACTTTGAGATGCGGTTTTCAGAAAAGTATTTGTTACATTTAGGAAAATATTTTGGAATTTTAGCCGACTTTAAAAAAGGAGATTCTTAGTTTGAGCCGTTTGTTTGTGTTTGTCTCTGAGATGCGGTTTTCAGAAAAGTGTTTGTTACATATAGAAGGTTTGTTCATTTTAACCGATTTCAAAAAGGGAGGTGCTCAGTTTGACCCGTATCCGTATGTATGTATGTTTGACTTTGAGATGCGGTTTTCAGAAAAGTATTTGTTTCATTTAGGAGAAGGTTTTGGTACTAAAATCGACTTCAAAAAAAGGAGGTTCTCAGTTTGACCCGTATGTTTGTCCTTGAGATGCGGTTTTCAGAAAAGTATTTATTACATTTAGAAGGTTTTGGCATTTTAATTTACTTTAAAAAAGAAGGTGCTCAATTTGACCCGTAAGTAAGTATGTTTGTCTTTGAGTTGAGATGCGGTTTACATAAAATTATTTCTTTACATTTAGGAGAAAGTTTTGGTATTTTTTTATATTATTTTTATGCATTCACAATGCAATTTTGTAAGTATAGGAAAAATGTGATAGTAAAAAATCCCGCCTGAAAGCTACTTATGGGGCTCGTGGTTTTTTTACTATCATATTTTTCCTATAGGTTTTGGTATTATAACCGACTTCAAAAAAAAAAGGTTTTCAGTTTGATCTGTTTGTATGTATGTTTGTCCGCGATTATGTCATGTTTTCTGAACCGTTTTTGATGCTTTTTTCAACAGGCTAGTATTTTTGATTGATGCGGTTTATGTGTACATCCTACTAACATAGCTATTTAAAATAATGCCACGAAAAAGTTAGAAATAATAGCTCTAATAGGTACTGTATTCAAACCAAATAACGTAAGTACTTTGTAGTTGGGCGGGATTAAACAAAAACACCGAAACATGTAGGTACACTCGACAGCACATCAGGTTAAACAGTTGAACTGCGATAACAGCTTTTATTACGTAGGGCATAAAGGCGTTCTCAAGGTCAACATGTATAGTCTGATGTGCCGCCGTGTGAACATGTTTCACACCCGACTTCAAAATACTCGTACATACATTATTTGGTGTGAATACAGTTATTAGAAGTATTATTTCTAATTTTATTGTGGCATTTTTTAAAGCGCTTTTACTTTTTTATAAAATATTTTTTTTACTATTTGGTTATTTATTAAACTAGGACACCTAGAACAATACATAAGCGATTAGGGAGAGTTGGGCGAGTTGATTTTAACTGTCTACGTTTACGAAAACTATTGGATGAACTGCTCATGTCGGTAAAGTAGTTAAACGACATGAATGAGATAGAGCGATTGTTTTCGATTACGAATACAGTTTGCCAAACTCATACCAAGTTTTACTGGTTGTACGTGCACACAAAAATACAACGTTCCATAGCGAGCAACAACAACCGTAACGTGTATTA
The DNA here is from genome assembly GCA_949710035.1 of Crambus lathoniellus. Lineage (NCBI taxonomy): Eukaryota > Metazoa > Arthropoda > Insecta > Lepidoptera > Crambidae > Crambus > Crambus lathoniellus. The sequence continues at coordinate 12,262,163 of OX453302.1, read as the reverse complement.
TAAACGCAAAACAACCATCGACCGGGAGGCGACCGTCGGTAACCCTACCTGCTCTAGTATCATCATAAATAATAATAAATAACTTCTTACATTCACACCAATTATCTAAGCCCATGTTAATTTCATTAAGAAGCTGTATTATGGAAAACTTGATAACGGATAAATATATACTTAAATACTTTTTTGTTTGTAAATACATACTTAATATACATAGTTAACACACAGACCAATAAGACAAACAGACATGTTCATGCACACAAATATTTGTCTTGTTCGGGAATCGAACCCGAGACCACTGGCGCAGAAGGTGGGTAGCCTACCCCTGCGCCAAATCGGTCGTCATCATCAATTATGACATGCTCATTGTTAGTAGTAAGACAAAAAGTTACGTTAAAAATAGATTAGGTTGTCTAGTCGCAACCTGGCCCTCTTAGTACAGTCATGAAAAAAGTGCGGCTAAAATGATGAGAAAATATATCATCAGGTACCAGCATGAAACCCTGTTCATACGATCAGGCTTGATAGATAGACTAGAAAAATGTGGTCTGCCACGCTCCGTCTTGGCCACTTTGTCAGTTCGAGCGATTTTAGCGGCGGCTTGCGGGGTGGTTTTCATGTCATGGGGTACCAGTATCAAACTAACGTCTTACTGTAACTTAGGTCAACCTTACGGTCGAATTTCCCTGTTACCCTGTACATTCATATTATTGATGTAAGTAACAATACAAACATAAAATTGCTCGGGCACAAAAGACGGCCAGGCTGCGGGTCGGCAGACCAGTATTTTTTGTAGTAGGTTGGCCTAAGTTACAGTAAGACGTTAGTTTGATACTGGTACTGGTACCCCATGACACGAAAACCACCCCGCAAGCCGCCGCTAAAATCGCTCGAACTGACAAAGTGGCCAAGACGGCGCGTGGCAGACCACATTTTTCTAGTCTATCTATCAAGCCTGATCGTATGAACAGCGTATCATGCTGGTACCTGATGACATATTTTCTCATCATTTTAGCCGCACTTTTTTCATGAATATACTAAGAGGCCCAGCTTGCGGCTTGCCTAGCCGCCAACCTAACCTGGGGGGGCTACCGGCTAAGAAATCTGGATAATTATGGGTATGGGCTTCAACTGTCATTTGAATTCCTTATTCTGATAGATTTTTGCTGCTTTGTTCTGTTGAACGTTGCTAGCTAGTTATCGTTATACCCGACGTCATAAAACAAGTAACTGATAGCGGCTATTTTCTTTATACAATTGACTTAAAGTTCCCAAAAACGTATGAAGTTCATATCCATAAAGTTACGCGGTAGCCCCCCAGCACCAACAACTCAACTTTTTTAACGTAACTTTTTGCCTTCTAACAATGAGTATGTCATTGTGGTACTCTATAGTAGGTAGAATTACCGACAGTCGCCTCTCGGTCTACCATTTATACAACTATTTGGTAAAGTCAATGTCAACATAATTATTTTGCCTCGACGATTGATACGTGAAAATAGAATAGATCGCGCGAACGGACGGCGGCGGCGCGGCGGCGCGGTGGCGGGGCGGCGGGGAACCCGTCCTGTACGGCTCCCGCGCCCCGCTCCTACGCCTCGCTTTGTACTCACAGCTCCCGATTGCTGAATTAAGTTTTTCTATGTAAAATGCTTTTAGGTTTTGGTTTTTTTTTGGATATTGTTGTAGTTGAAAATAAAGTGAACTGTGTACTTAAATCAATAAATAAAACAGATAGAGAAATTTTCCACTGCGAGTAAAACGGCAATTTTTAAAATAGTTTAATTACATGGTTTCTTTTTTAGATTTTCATTTTGTGGTTATAAAACTTCAATAAAATAGCATTTCCGTAAAAAAGTTCGACGGAGAAATTTTACGGTTCGAGTCACACCAAAAACACATATTTTAGTAAAATTTAGTGTTTCTGCTGGGATATTTTTTTGGATATTTCATAAATCATTTTAATACGTTACATGAATATGTATGGTGAAGAAAGTTTCAACGGAGCATTTTTCCTCAAAAAGATATCTATGAAATATGACTTTCATTAAAAAAACCTAACTTCTATTATTATTATTCTTTGGAATTTTATACAATACTTTTAATTTATTGATACTTTATCACGTTGTAAAGTTTTTTCTGACTGACGAATTACTGTGGGGGTCAACTAGCTTCATTTCCTACACTACTTGGGGCACAAAACTACACCAATCTTGACTCACAATTGTGATTTGTTTTGTCATACACTGCGGGTTTTGTATGCACATCAAGATTCTACAGCCATAGCACAGAATGCCATAGATAAGAAGCGCACTACCACAAACCGGAGCGGTGTGCGGTGCAGTGTCACAGAATAATATTTGTAGCAGAAGGCTCACTTCCGAAACAGTTACAATGAATTATCAATCTTTTCCACGCGACAATTAGGTCTAAAATAATTTGCACCCGCACGCCTGCCTAACTAATTTGCCGTTCATTACAAGCGAAATTGAACCGTAGCTGTACGTAATACGGTTCTATTACTCGGAAACGCTTAAGCCAAATTGGTTTTGGGTGGTCTTGGTTGCCGCACTAGGGTCGACTCGACTGCAATGTTACGACGAAGTAAGTAAATAGTAGATTTCATTACAAGTGCGGAAAGCCTGTCATTGTAAAGAGTTCCGACAAATGTCTACCCGAGCCGAGGCGCAGCCGAAGGTGAGGGTTGACAGTCGGAACAAGTTGCAATGACGGTTCCGCACGTGTACTGAACAACTATTTTTAATACAGTTGCGAAAAAATTAAGCAATTTAATAAAATAATAAAACACAATAAACTCAACTACAGTGCCACAAACTTTGCTGTGCCGGTGACCAAAATGTGAAACTAGCGTGTTTTTTTTTAATGTCATTCTGCTGTCAAGTTGGTGTCCAACCATAGCGCTGCTGGCGGCTGAAGTTCTTAGAAGTCAGGGCCGGTTAAATAACTACAAAAAAAAAGAAAAACGTACGTAGCGCCGCTGTCACCGGCACAGAAAAGGTTGTGGCACTGTAACTAATCGTAAAATAATATAAGCAGAGACTTTTTTTGTTTTCTTCACCCATTCTGGGTTGGCAAAGGAAACTATGATCATACAGCCAAGGCTTCAGTAGAATTATTTTATTGATATGAAATGAAAATTAAATTAAATGAAATGAAATGAAACCTAACAAAAGCAATCCGAATCCTACAGGAGCGCCTTTCCTTATTTCTCTCTTTTACCACATCGTTTTCCATTAAAGCCACATTATTGCACTAATTCCACCATACTAAGTACCTACCACAATAAAAACCAGAAAAAACTAATTTAGAAAATTAAGAAATAGGTCCCTCATTTTCTTTTCACTCAAACTCCTATAAGCAGATACTATGGTAAATAGTCATGAAGTTTGACTTAATACTCTGAGGTAACTGGAGCTCTCACCCTGAATAAAAAAGTGTCGCCAGCAAATTTGACATTTATGTATGTAGTGGCTGTCAGCTGTCTCATATGACCATACGTATTTTTTAAAAGTGTAGGTGAGACGGAAGACAGCCACTGTGTATTTGTGGTATTCAAAAAATTGTTCGTACTGCACGCTCCAGTTACCTCAGTATTAAGTCGAGCTTCATGTAAATAGTGCACGTCATACCATATTTAGTATCTGTGGTCATACAGCCAATTTTATGTATTTTTTATATTCATAAATTTAATTTGGCAAATACTAATATTAATTTAATGTATAATTAAAATTACTTTTAAATTGAAACAAATTAGTAGCTTCTTTTTAGAAATTGCATGAATCATAAAAACTTCTATGATTTTTTTTTAGTAAAAACTTCGTGGTTGTTTTTTTCTTTATAATAGACAATATTTTGACAGTTGGGAAAGAAAACGCACGAGTTCGGGAAAGGTAAAGAAAAAGTCATAAACTTATTAACGTCCGTATGGATTGAGGAGCCACGTCAGATTTTTAAGGATAGCTATCACCCTTATTTAGTAGCCATGCAGATAATTTTGTAGGTCAAATTCTGAAATTTGTAGTAAAATACATCAAAAGTTATATCACTGCAAAGGTGGCTCCTCAATCCTGATGTTTAGATTGAGGAGCCACCTAGAACTCGTAATGTATTGAATGTAGGTTGCTGAAACTTATGTATCAATTTGTAGCCATCACGTAGGATATCTACTAGAATTTTGAGCACTTTAGTTCTAAAATTCAAGAAACTACAACACTTTTGTTGTGGCTCCTCAATCCATACACAATAGAGTAAATTTCTATGAATATTTGCAGTCAATTCAGATATTCGACATAATGATAATTTAGAAGGAGGTAAATTCTATTGCCTACAATATGAATGAAATACTAAAACATAGTGATTTCCGTAAACAAACGTATATTATTTGGCTCCTCAATCCTGACGTTTATTTACCTGAAATCACAACGAAATCAAAAACCAGAGACTCTAACGTTTAGTAGGCGTGCATACTAAACGGCTACATACAATTCATTGCTGTATTCGTTTTAATTGCTGAAAAATAAAGCTTTTTGGTATTGCTCAAGGATCCGTTTTGAGGGGTGACCATAATTATGTGAATGAAACTAGGATAAGTAATTTTTATCAACATTTAATAATTTGTTTTTACAAAATATAGGTTAGCGAATGGATGAGTACCTATTGGGTCTTCTGTGCTCTTACGAATTCTGGATTCATAGTCATCGTAACACAACACCTCATCCTTTGCTAGAATATGACATTTGTAGTGACCCATGCCAGTGATACTAACTCTGGGAAAGAATTCTATAGCGCCCATTAATGCGTATGAGCTGCCTAGAACTAATATAGATTCTGGTATTATTTTATATTATTTTGTCACACTGGTGTGACTACGAAGAATTTTTTCCTATTTTTCACACTGGTGTGACTACGAAGAATATTTTTCTTATTAGTCACACCACTTTCAAAATATCATACTTGACGTAAATCACTTGATAATTTGATACCACTTTGATACAATATACTTACGTTATGATACTAAATTAAATATTATATTAAAATATTATTAGCTGAAAGTACCAGGGTTGCATAGCTGACCAGGAGTTATTTTAGATGTTTCGAGTTTTATAGGCAGCAGCATTTTAAGTAGGTATACTCGTAATTTAACTCCTGGTTGCTTAGGCTGCCCTAATACTTTTTGTTCAATATTTTTCCAATATGCCTAGTGCCTAGTACTTCATTGGGGAAAAAAAATCTCCCGTACTACTACAGCCGTTAGTATCAGTAGTAAGGTCTGGTAGTCAGGAGGGTAACGAAGGATATTGTATAGCTTGTATCTGACTGTACATAAATAAATGTGCTGACTGTACGTAAAATCGGAAGGTGCCAACTCGCGCGCGCTCAAGCATAGTTTCCATTAGTCGAGAAGCTCGGCCCAGTGAACTGGGCCGAGTAACTGAGGTACTACTCGACTCGGCTTCCACCGTTTACATTGGTCAAGTAATTGGGCCCAGCAGGGTTGCCAGATGTACATTTAAATCGTATTTGTACGATTATTTACAACATTGTTCGATCCCAAATTTTCAGAAAATTTTGGATTTTGTATTAAGTACGATTATTATACATATATTATATACTTCAACATATTTTTTTATGTTTAATGTAAGATTCTCGATTTTTCGCACCTGGCAACCCTGGCCCAGGAAACAACTCGGCCGAGCAACTATGCTCCGCGCGAGACCACTCGACTCGCTCAGTACTCGGCCCAGTTTACTCGCCCTATCGTTTACATTGGTCGAGTTAGCCTGCTTTTTGTTCATCGCTACTCGGCTCGGCCGCCTACTCGACCAATGTAAACTATGCTTCACGAGTTTCACACTCGCGAGTTGACGAATAAGTCAGTTTGCAATCCATGTTATAAAATATGCACATACAGGGTATTTAATTTCCCCGCACTAGTAGTGTGACAACAAGTCTCATGTTTTGGTAGCTTTCTAATATTCACACCAAACAGTGTGACTACGAAGAAAAAATGCTTCGTAGTCACACCAGTGTGACAAAACGGTGTGACAGCGAGTCCGTTGAGGATATTTCAATTATTTTTTTTGTGAAACAATCCATCAGTTTTTTTTTCACAAAAAAGTAACCACGAAAATTAAGGCCTTTTTCTAACCTATCATGTGTTCTACAGGACTTCCGAGGCAAATTCGCTTATCCTTACTTATTATATATTTATTATATATATTATATATATTATAAATGCGTCTCTGTCTGTCTGTGTGTTACACAATCACACCTAAACTACTGAACCAATTTGAATGAATTTTGGTACAGATATAGTCTAGAGCCTGAGAAAGGACATAGGCTACTTATTATTCCTGAAAAATATCACCTTCCCGCGGGATAACGTCGTGTAGTACGCGCGGGCGAAGCCGCAGGCGGAAGGCTAGTACTAAATAAATAACCTAAAATACGATATTTTGCAATCTCATTTCTCACAAACTAGTAATCTCCGCGCTCTGAAAGTGGTGTCATTGGAAAGGGGAGATCAAAATCTACATTTTTCATACAAATAATCTACAAAAAGCCTGCGGTTGGATACTAATACCAACCCTTCCAATACGATGTATTGTTTTTGCAAATATTCTTGCGAGTATATTGATACCCAACCACAAAGTAAAATTAGGTAATTGTACCTTACCTTTTCTTGTTATAATTCCAGGTCTGTCATATTTTGTGATCAAATTAATATAGAAATAAAGTAGCTAATAATGTACTTATGAAATTTTGATGAATTATGTATGGCATTTGACAAGACCGCCTCTGTGGTCTAGTGGCTAGTGGTTTACATCACACCACCGATTTCAGACCAAGAGGTCCCGGGTTCGATTCCCAGTAGGGGAATATATTGTATTCGGTTTGGTTGGTGGTAGTAAGGTGGTAGGACTTGTTCTTAGTCCGCCTGGTTCAATTTATTGTACCAACTTGTATATACCGTATTTTAAGCAAATAAACAATTTTATTATTAAATTATTATTTATGAGACATGTATTATTATGTCAAATATAAATTATTTCAAATGATATTTACAATTACTTATAATTATAGTATTTGTTATTAAGGCATCTCATTTTATGGCAAATGAGAGTTATTGCTACTAAATAATTATATCATGCTTTATTAGTACCTAAGTACAAATAAGAATAGTGTTAACAAATATTATGACCAAGGATCATTATGGCAAATGAAATGATTAAAATTTTGTAAAAACAAATTATTAAATGTTGATAAAAATTACTTATCCTAGTTTCATTCACATAATTATGGTCACCCCTCAAAACGGATCCTTGAGCAATACCAAAAAGCTTTATTTTTCAGCAATTAAAACGAATACAGCAATGAATTGTATGTAGCCGTTTAGTATGCACGCCTACTAAACGTTAGAGTCTCTGGCTTTTGATTTCGTTGTGATCTCAGGTAAATAAACGTCAGGATTGAGGAGCCAAATAATATACGTTTGTTTACGGAAATCACTATGTTTTAGTATTTCATTCATATTGTAGGCAATAGAATTTACCTCCTTCTAAATTATCATTATGTCGAATATCTGAATTGACTGCAAATATTCATAGAAATTTACTCTATTGTGTATGGATTGAGGAGCCACAACAAAAGTGTTGTAGTTTCTTGAATTTTAGAACTAAAGTGCTCAAAATTCTAGTAGATATCCTACGTGATGGCTACAAATTGATACATAAGTTTCAGCAACCTACATTCAATACATTACGAGTTCTAGGTGGCTCCTCAATCTAAACATCAGGATTGAGGAGCCACCTTTGCAGTGATATAACTTTTGATGTATTTTACTACAAATTTCAGAATTTGACCTACAAAATTATCTGCATGGCTACTAAATAAGGGTGATAGCTATCCTTAAAAATCTGACGTGGCTCCTCAATCCATACGGACGTACTTATTATACTCTAGTAATAGACGGACAGAGTTCGCTTGGTTGTGAGACCGAAAATGACATGAGCTAGTGTGTGTAATTTGTAAACGTGTGTGTGAGTTTTAGAGCTGCCCTCAAGCCCATTTTAGGTTGTCGATAACAATAATGTAAATAAAACACAAACAAGATTTAATAATTCATATGATATGAAGTATACTTCAATGGACATGGGAAAATAAAAATAAAGTTCATGTTAGTTCAATTTTTACTTTTTTTGCATTCACAATGCAATTTTTATTATTGAAAAATGGAAAATGGATTTTATTTTCTAAATACTTCATTTTCCATTTTTCTATAATAATGGTCATTTCAATTCAATACGATAAGTATTTACAAAGTTATTGTAAAAAATAATTTGCTTGAAACACTATTGCCTCGGTTGTTCGCTAGCAATCGGCTTTTACCACGTTCGACGTCATTCCTCCCGACCGCCCGTATAGTATACCGCACCGGCCGGTCATACTTACCTACTCGCACAGCTGCACTGATTGAAATCTTGTTTTTTAATAAAACTAGTTCTGGAGTTTTTTGAGTCCCTTTTCATCGCATTGCACCAAATTTTTCGATTTTTTACGAATAAATATTTTTATTCTGCGTTTTGATCGAAGTATTCGTACATAGAGGCACAATATAGTATTTAAATACCTTAGGTACTTTGTGAAGACATGTTGATAATTTTATTGAATAATACAATATTGTATAAGACTATACAATATTGTATTATTCAAGCACGCATTGTGGCTGTCACGAAAACACTAGCACGTGAAAAATTGAAAATGAAGTATTTAGAAAAAATCAACCCGACTCGAACCCACGTCCTTACGCTATCCGGCCGGGCGGCTGCTCTAACGACTGAGCTACGGAGTCGTTAACGACGACGACGAGGATGAATACAACGATCAACGATTCCGTAGCTCAGTGGTTAGAGCAGTCGCCCGGATAGCGAAAGGTCGTGGGCGTGGGTTCGAATCCCATCGGAGCTGGTTGTGAGATGGGTCGATTTTTTCTAAATACTTAGTTTTCAATTTTTCAATAATAAAAACTGCATTCTGCATGCAAACATTAAAAAAATTAATAACTTGGTGGTCATTTTTACAAATCTTTAAAAACTCATTGTGAAGTATTTTGAAGGGCTACGGTAAAAAAAATAATTACATATTTTAAGTTAAAATGTATATATTTCAAAAATAAATAAATAATTATACCTTTCCCAAACCCATTGAACATTTAAGTACACATTAATTATTGTCCTCTGAAGAGAACAATTTTATTTAAATAATTTCTCAAGGTTTCTTTGCAGTTTTGCTTGAAATATTTGCTGCACACCACAGAGTTTTGGCGAAGCTCCCAGTCTATTCTATTTATTAATTTTATCCAGTTTAACTTAATCACTGGATTTACAGGAAACCTGAAAATATTGTTAAATTATTGGTAAGTACTGAAGTGGGTATAATTTACTATTTAAAAAGTGTCGGTTAAAATCAGCTTTAAATAAAACTATCAGTGTTCACAAAGACAAACAAAGTTATATTGGAAACCATCGACATGAGTATCGATAATTTTTGATCAACCTCTACGTCATATTTTCTCAAGTTCACGGATATAATATCTTTTTATCTAACACATAAAGTTTAAAAATCAGCCTTTATTTAGAAAATAGGCGGTAAATAGTATGATATTAATGTGTCACTTAGTGTATTTGGGAATATATTCAACTAAAATATGAACTATGAAAATGGTAATTGTACAATCCTATTTACCTGTGAAATTAGTGTTTATTTGGTTTATTCTCGTAAGTAACATTACAATTCAACACAGAACACTACACCATTCTTGATTTATATAGTTATAAGAGCCAAATCGACGCGATCGCGATAAAAATCACAAAATAATCAAGTGGACGCTTTTCATCAAGATGATAAAAGACGCTAAATAAGTCAAATCGGGTTCTGCTGTCATTTTCTTCCAACTCTTTCTCGCACATAGCTTCTGCCGTAAGGACTGGTTTCTCACTCGCACCATTGTCCGTCTATTACCCCTAGTATAAATAAGTTTATGGAAAAAGTTCGAGTGTGTAATAGCCCACATCCCGAACGCTATACGTCCCTGCAAGACGCCACTTTTTGAGCAACTGACTACAAATAGCGCAAATGACTTTTAAATACAGAAAGCTTAGAAATTTTATTTTTACTTCTTTGCATTCACAGTTTAATTTTTGTTACTTACTTACTGAAAAAATTGAAAATGAAGTAGGTAGGTATTATAAAAAGTCGACCGTCTCACAATTAGCTCCGATGGGACTCGAACCCACGACCTTTCACTGTCCGGGCAAATGCTCTAACCACTGAGCTACGGAGTCGCTAAAACGTCGACCCGACTCACAACTAGCCCCGATGGGACTCGAACCCACGACCTTTGCCTTTCACTGTCCGGGCGAATACTAACGGCCTGGCATCGAACGAATTGCGCATCCGTCGGTGCGTCTCTTTGACTTATTTCATTAGGCGTCTGTTGCGAGCGCGCAATGATTGCGCAATTCGCTCGCGTCGCCGTGTCGCTGCCGCGCATTTACGTGGCCAGGCCAGTCCGTAACGACTCCGTAGCTCAGTGGTTATTAGAGCATTCATAATTCACAATTATTATATTATTCTAAGACAGAAAGTAGCTATATTTTGTAAATTGGTAGGTACCTATTTTAAAAGTGCTACAGCTACTCGAACGAAATACTTACGTACCTATATTAAGTAGGTAGGTACCTACCTTAGTTTAGTGTACATATTGTTGATGTTAGCGTAGTTATTCGATAACGTCTATCGTGAAGTGAGAACAAGCTAAGGTAAGTAAGTAGGTAGTAACAGCGCGGGCGCAGCGCGCGTCCGCGTAGTTCCATAGTATGTGCGCCACGGCACGGTTGCCACGGCGGGCGATGAGCGCTAGCGTCACGCTGCAAAACGAGAATCACTTTGCCGAGTTTTATTTGCGTCGTAATTACCTACGCTAAGGTGGGGCGGGGTCCTTAAATCAAATATTCGGATCATTAAGTATTATAGATGCTTATAGAATAAGACAGTATAGTCACACAAAAAAACTTCTTTCAGGTTTTCTAAGAAGATTATGAAATTTTAAATCCGGTCTCTTTCTGTCGTTATTAAGACAACCGAAGGCCGCACAATAATAATGTTTAATATTACGCATTTTGCTATGGGTAAAACCACAAGGTAACACACTTGTGTTTTGGCGCGAAGTGTGCCGAAAGTAAACTACTTAGGTGACTTCTTTCTCGCGTGGCGTCGCGTCGCATGCACAACTGAGCGCGCGTGACACCCGTGATTTCTCTACCTCGCGGTAGACAGCGCGTATTCAATTGAATTGCGGAGTGAGCCCCCCCTGGCAGTGTGGGAACCAAGGAATTTATAAGTACTATTCCTTGGTGGGAACCGCCTATTTGTCACTGGCGACTTATGATCGATAATAATCATATGTAAAGGTGTGAACAAACCAACGCGTTCAATTTGCGGCCGCGGTGGCGTCCGCGGTGGCGATCAGATAGAGCAATAGCCCGTGTAGCGACAAGTTCAAACACGTGCGTCCGGCGGCTCGAAATGCAGCGTTCACACGCGCGATCACTTGGCGGCCGCGTTCAGTTGATGTAGATACGAATTTGAACGCTGCACGCAATTAATTATGATTATGACGCAAAAATAACATACCTAAAATACGACATTTTGCAATCTCATTTCCCACAAACAAGTTATCTCCGCGCTCTGAGAGTGGTGTCATTGGAAAGGGGAGATCAAAATGTACATTATCCATACAAAGAATCTACAAAAAGCCTGCCGCGGGATACTAATACCAACCATTTATTTATTTCAAATGAGCTGGTAGGTACCAATACGTCATCAATAACTGCTGCTAGTAGAATAATTTCAGCTTCGATTTCACTTTCGCTATCTTCCTATTTACCTATAACATTATCACTAAATTCAATACGAGTATATGTTAGTATGAGGACGCAGACTGGACTGAACGCGTAGATCGCGTGTTTGGTGTGTACTGGCCTTGCACGCGCAGTGATCGCCACCGCGGACGCCACCGCGCGCGGCCGCGACCGCGAACGCGTTGGTTTGTTCAGACCTTGGCTACGTTCCGTTTTGCGTCAACAGCGATAATATCACTGATATCGCGCTCACACATCGTTCCGATTTGTTGTGAGCGCGACAACGAAAGCAGTAATTACGTCACGGATGACGTCACTACCGCCGCCATTTTGCGATCACGGTGATATCGTTCTCAAGCGTTAGCACTGTGAGCGGGCTGTCATATTTGACGTTTTGTTGTCAAACGTCATTGTTTGTTGTGGTTTTGTTTGAGTAATCTCTGCGTTTTATGTTTTATTTAGGTATTTTATTTGTTTATCCCGAAGCAGAAAGCCAGATAAATGATAGTGCTTATTAAAGATGAGACGACGGGTAGAGACATTACTCTAAATTTAAGCACGGATCACTATCATCATCGCTGTCCAATAAAACGTTTACTAATTGACGAATATCCATACTAAACCGGTGATTATTTACTTACAAATTCAAATCAAAACAACGCTCGCTCGCGATGCTTGCAAATAGCCGTTCCGAATTGAAATCGCGTCAACAGTGCTGTCAGCGCGATAATCAAATCGGAACAGCTTTTAGCGCTCACAGCGCCAACAGTACTATTGACTCAAAACGGAACACGGCCCTTAAGTCGCCGCGATCAAAGTCGCTGCGTGTGTTTTTCTTTTTTTCATTAAAAAAAAACACGTTAGTTTCACACATGAAGCTCGACTTAATACTGAGGTAACTGGAGAGTGCAGTACGAACAATTTTTTGAATACCACAAATAACACAGTGGCTGTCTTCCGTCTCACCTACACTTTAAAAAAATACGTGGTGAGAGCTCCAACACATGAAGTTTGACTTATTACTCTGAGGTAACTGGAGCTCTCACCCTGAATAAAAAAGTGTCGCCAGCAAATTTGACATTTATGTATGTAGTGGCTGTCAGCTGTCTCATATGACCATACGTATTTTTTTAAAGTGTAGGTGAGACGGAAGACAGCCACTGTGTTATTTGTGGTATTCAAAAAATTGTTCGTACTGCACTCTCCAGTTACCTCAGTATTAAGTCGAGCTTCATGGTTTCACACATAAACTTATTTAAACTAGTTTATGGTTTCACATTTTCAGCCAGTCGCGCGCAGACTTATATTATCTGGCGCCATAGATATAGTATGACTGGCGCGCACATAATTTGACAAGACCATCATGATGCAGTTAATTTTTTCTGATTTTTTAAATTGTGTCTCATACAGCCATACAGCTCATTGTACATCAGTAACACGAGCGTAGATAAACTAAGTTATAGCATAGCAGGCCTATTTCACTCCCCGTGTCGGCTCGAAAACGCCGGCGGTGTAAATCCATAGAAATTAGGTCCGCAAAAGAGCTAGAATCAAGGAATTTATAAGTACTACGTACAACAGGAAGGTGCACTGCTGCTAAAAAACGGTCCTAATGAGATAGTCAGAACGAGGTCAGTTTATCTCACTCTATTCCATTACGACCTGGCCACGAACATGCGCGACGGGCGGCGGGCGGCGACGAGTGAATTGCGGAATCATTGCGCGCTCGCGACAGACGTCTAATCAAATAAGTCAATGAGACGCACCAACTGATGCGCAATTCGCTCGTCGCCACCGCCGTCGCGCATGTTCGTGTCTAGGCCGTTAGGGTGACCATAAGTTTTAAAAGAAAGGACTTCTTTTTACAATTTGTTATAATTGGTTAAAATTATAAATGCGAAAGTGGTTTTCGGTTGTGCTTTCACGCTTCGTGTAGTGAACCGATTTTGATGAAATTTGATCCATGAATACATTGTCAGAATATTGAATATAGGATATTTTATTTTAAAAATACGATAGCATTCGAAAATTTACGTAATACGGATGTATTAAACAACACACTAGATTAACAATACTAACAACTTGGACGTTCGTGGCATCACGTAAGGGCCCATGCAGCGTATACGGTCGCACCGACTCGCAGCGACATCCGGCGTGCCTGCGACTGGTGACCTCTGATAAACAGTCAGTGCCACCGACGCCGACGTCGGTAATAATTATTCTCTACTTATATACCTAATTCTCCGGCCCCATTTGGCCATTCCCACTGGCAGCACTCATTCACGAGCATGACGAATGAGCCAGCCATCGCTTCTCTTAACCATATTTTAGGGAACGTAACGACCCGCCTCACACGGTCACACGCCACCACCGCATTAGAAATAAAAACAAAAAAAAACACATTTAAGGCAAGCAGAGAAGAGCAGACCCATTTCCACTGGCAGCACTCGTTCACGAGCATGACGCATAAGCCAGCCATCGCTTCGCCACTTTTTGGGCTGAATTAAATTTAAAATTTAAAAGGAAAATTGCCCTACTGCGCTCTTTTGTTGATTTTTTAAAAAACAGCTAGGTACCTAACCTAATAATTTTTGTACCCTTTTGGAAAGCTTATGAAACTAGTTAGACATTTTACTTATTTGTACGCCAACTTCCATACAGTTTTTTTTCCAATAATTAAGGGCGAAGTTGGAGAAAAATGCAAAAAATAAAAATTATTGTAACTAAAAATCTTTTATTTCTGAGATTATGTAAGTTTTTTTTTAAATGATCACTAATTATTCAGCTTTCAGAAAAGTATTGATTCATGTTAAGAGTAGAGTAGTTTATTCACAATCAATGATTTTTGGTAACAATTCAGAAAAAAAGAAATCGAAGAACCGTCACAGCTCGGTAACCATCTAGTTTTGACCCCTGGTTCACTGGACTTAATTTGTTGCTAATGACCTCTAGTATAACCCCTTTCAAGAAATAGGTCGAGTTTCCCCGTCAGCCTGTATAATAGTACCAAGGTATATGGTTAGAAACACACTTATGCAGTGTGGCGCGACTCTTTCTGTCTCTGTCGTGTCCATACTAAGTGCATGAAACAGACATTCTGGCGTCGCGCCACACCACAGAAGTGTGTTTCCGACTTTAAACTAGTAGGGATGCCAGGAAATAGGTGCCAGTAAATAAAAGATATAAATCATAATAATAGTTTATTGTTACACAGATGTTTAACAAAACATGATTACCTATACATTACTGAATAAAATTGTAAGATACGAATCAGACAATAATTTTAGGTATAAACATTTTATAGAATCAAATGAAAAGAAAAAGGAAATTTGTTGTCACCCTAATTGTTCCATAGTAAGAACTCGTGTCATTTTCAATAAATTCTATCTCACCTGTGAAAAGAAATATTGCAACCAGCAAATGTTTCATTTCCACAGCCCATAATTATTAACGCAACACCTTTTCACGATATTGCAAAAAACACCACCACAAGGCAAAATATTTACGCATAACCAACTTGACACAACGAAGACGGAAGATGTCATTCAGCTTGCCATGTTGCCACTTTAAAATTCTGAAATCTATCATTCAATTTTTTTCTAGGATAAGCCGTAAAAAACTTGAACGACCTGATACATTTTTATGCATAATACGCTAATACCTAAATTAATATACGATGTTTTCTATTGACTAAAAATAATACGAAGCGAAAATTTTACGAAATTTTATTTTCATAACGAAAGTTGTGTACCATAAATCTACTAAACCTGTTATTTAAGAGTGCTGGCAATTTGAAAGAAAGGGATACCCTCACCTCGTTCTTGCGGTCTCAGGTGGACCGTTGACATTTTGTATTGAAATATAAACCTTATCTTTCAAAGTTAAAGTGTATTTTTAAATACACAGAAATACGGAGTGCACCTTCCTGTTGTAATATAAATTCCTTGGCTAGAATATAATATGCGATAGAAAGAGATGCAACGAGTGGCCGTTCATAATTTGCGCCGTACAAGCTGAATTCTACTTTATTGCGTTATTTTTAGAGTTGCTATTTATTTAAATGACTTAGCGGAGTGAACTATCTGATACATAGTAACTATTTAGTAATCTGTGGTTATAGGCTCACCATCTATACTCTATACAAATAAATAAAATTGGAGTGTCTGTAATATTAAAATAACCGCTTTTTACTACATGCATATGATTACGGTAGGTAAGTACATAATATACCAAAATAACCCTTTTTAATTTTTTGTCTGTCTGTCTGTCTGTCCGTTTGTTCCGACTAATCTCTGAAACGGCTTGACCGATTTTGACGGGACTTTCACTGGCAGGTAGCTGATGTAATAAGGAGTAACTTAGGCTACTTTTTATCCCGATATTCCCACGGGAACGACAGCCACGCGGGTGAAACCGCGGGCGGCCGCTAGTTTCTAATAAAACAACAGCATAATATTTTACAGGTTTATTGGTATCATACAGTGTTATATAACTTAGCGTAATAAAAATTAACAAAACGTTTGTTCACTACGATAGAAAATAAAACCAAAATATTTTGAATTACTATTTTTATATTATGTTATCACCATCATTCACTAGATTTACTACAGACAACAAATATTTTACACGTTTGCATTTACATAGATTACAAGGCCATATCAATCTAAATCACACCTCACATAGGCCTTGACTCATATTAAAACCCAATTTTATAAATAAAAATATTAATATTCATTAATTGCACATTATTAAAATATACTTACGTGCGTGCTCACAGCAACTGCACTCAAAAGTATAAATTATTAAAATTGTGTAAACAGTTAAGACCACGTTAAGTTGGCAACTATGTTCGTTGCATAAGCGATAAAGGGGCGCTAAAAACTTTGGCGCGCTGTCAACTGTATTAGTCCCCATCAGTAAAACGAACTCTGGCTGCAATATAATTTTTTGCGAGCAAATAACAGTTTCATTGAAACAGTTCCTTCGTTCGAAATGCAGTTTTTCAATCCACTACCGCTGTTTCAGTGGAACAGATCAGACAGAATAAGTTTTAGACTGAAATAAAAATGATGCTGGTAGCGAGCACAAAGTTCTTCAAAAGATACAAACACATTAAACGAATTTCAATAAATATTTGTGACTTTCGCACCAATTTATCCAAAGCCTATGTGAAGACATACATATTATATTATTATATGTATAACGAATGAATACAATAAAATGTGATGTTAATGTGAAACTACCAAAGAGATTATATTAGGTTTAGTTAGCAACAAAAAAGAAAATATACATGATTGCTTAATAATTTGAATTTATTTCAGACAATGACGTTATTAAATTAAAAAAGTATAAAGTTTCTTAACTCACTACTAAATTGCGCCACGCTAATTATTTAAAAAGAGAAAATGGCGAAAATGCCACCGCGTCCGCTCGAACCGCTGTTGACAACTGCCTGCCTCTTACCACGATACACGGCGAAAGCGAGAGATAAGCGACGGCCGCCATAAACTTGCGATAATTGAGCGACAGGAGACGTATCATAATATTTACCAACTCTCGGCGAACTGGCTATACTATTAACCAAGTATGAGACTTCGTTTGCTAGTTCCGACATCCATTAACCGTATTTCATAAACATACTTCCCACGTTTTGCTACTAATATCAGCTACATACTAATGTTGTCGAAAACACACCATTGATAGCACCAAAATCCATTGTACATTTCTTTTAACATAATCTCTTTGGTCGCAGCAAATTATGACGAATAGAAGCTATCCTAACTATTATTGGTAAATATAGTTTAAAGTTTAATATTATAAAATTTCTTATTCCACCAAACCTACATGACAATATTGCGGTATGGAAACTTTCATAAATTCTAAAATGTGCAAATTATTGCATTCTCTTCTTCTCATTTCTTAATGTCGAATAGTTAGCCAGTCATTTCAATAAATAGATCTCTCCATAAAAATTAGAATTTCATTGAGTTTCAGTCGAAACTTATAAGTTCTGCCGTGTTGTTATTATGCTCTGATTTGACGGGTGTTTGGGATTGCTGTGAGCTTTGCAGGGGGCTCGGGCCAGGTTGCCCGTTAAAATTAGGTTGCCCTTTCATGGGTTGTCCTTGGGGTAACTGCTGACCTTGGGGCAAAGGTTGACCTTGCTGTAAAGGTTGACCTTGTTGCATCGGCTGTCCGGGCATGGGTTGGCCCGGCATGGATTGACCTGGTATTGGTTGGCCAGGCATCTGTTGCCCAGGCATCGGCTGCCCTTGCTGCATCGGCGGGGGTTGTGGAATCTGTCCATGTGGAATTTGGCCTTGATGTATCTGCTGCTGCATTTGCGGCATATTCATTTGGGGCTGGTTCTGCCCAGGCATCTGTTGTGGTAAGCTCTGTTGCCCGTGCATCATTTGTTGTCCTTGCTGGTTTTGGGGCAATTGGTTCATTTGACCTTGTTGTGGAATGTTCTGACCTTGCATCATTTGTTGACTGTGCATCATCATTTGTGGCCCTGACCCTTGTTGCATGTGTTGGCCTGGCATCGATATTGGCTGCCCTTGCTGCTGAGACTGTGGCCCTTGCCCTTGCGACCCTTGGGCGGGACCGCCTTGGTTGGAGTTGGGAATGTGATTAGGTACTGGCATATTCGGATTTTGCCCGGGTAACGACTGACCTGGCATCATCTGTTGCCCAGGCAGAGACATCTGCTGACCCGGTATCTGGACTTGAGAGGGCTGCTGCATATTTTGTATTTGGTTTAGTTGGTTCGGCATACTAGAGTATCCGGAAACAGGCACTTGTTGGTTGGCATTCGGCTGTTGCATCATCGGCATTCTCATGTTCGGCATTTGCATGCCCATCATCGGGTTTGAGTTCATGAGTTGTTGGGGCACGTTTTGTTGGCCGGTCGATATGGAAGGCATCATGGCGCTATTTTGAGGTTGGTTGGGTAGGCTTTTAGACATTTGTGGTGTTTGTCCGTTTTGGAGATTCGGGCCAGGGAGTCCGTTAGGTAAGTTTTGCATCATCATTTGAGGGTTTGATTGCATAGGCATTCGCATTTGGTGCATTTGTTGCATCATCATTTGTTGTTGTAGAGATGTTTGGGCGAGTGGGCGGACGTTGGGTTGTGTGATGGGTTGGTTTGGCGCTTGGCTGATGGCGACTCCTGAAGTGGACATGGCGAAGGTGTTCGTCATGGAAGGGAGGGCTTGGGACATCATGGGGTTGATGTTGGCTTGGGACATTTGGGGTTGCCCGGGCATGGGTAGGGTGTTGTCTGTGGTGGATTGGGTCATCATTTGGGGGTGGAACTGGGGGTTGGCGTATAGGGGCTGGTTGAAGGCGGGCTGGTATTGGGGCAAGGTGGCGCCGGGCATGTAGTAGCCGCTGCTTGTGGACATCATGTATTGGTGCTTTTGCTGCTCTTGGCGCATTTGCATTTCTCTCTCTTGCTCCTAGAATAGAGAAAGCGATATTGAGTGATACTGTTAATAAATTATTATTTAACTACACGTTCGCTTCGAGTTGGCCGCTACCTCTCTGCCCCCTTCACCGCACCTTGCTCCTAAATTATTGCGACGTTATAGACGTAATAGACCTTATTATTAACAGACCTTATTACGTCGTAATAAGGTCTGTTAATAAACTTTATTACGTCGTAATAAGGTCTGATTAGGAGCACGGTGCGGTGAGGTGGGGAGAAAGGTAGCGGCCAACTCGAAGCGAACGCATAGTACGTGCATTTGTATATCAAATTGACAATTTGTAAATTTTATTTTAGTAATGTTAACAAAAATATGACATCTCGCTCCGCTCAGCATTGTTCTTGGCAATTTGGAATGTTTTATTAAAAAAAGCAGGTGAAATTTTATAAGTTTTCGCAGTTGGATCGGGAAAAAAATATGAACTATAAATACTTTTTAGATTAGTATTTTACCTGAACTCTCTGCAGCGCCAACTGCCTCTGATACTGCAAATACTCATGCTTCTTCTTCCTCATGGCCTGCAGTTTGGCGGCCATTTGCATTTGCCGCTGTCTCTCAGCCGCTTCCGCTTGTGCCGTGAGCCGCGCCGCGTGTTCCGCGCGAAGAGTATCTAAAGCTGCGCGACTGTCGCGAACTTGAGTTACTTTGTCCTGGAGACAATTAATGTGGCGTAAATAAAACCAGTCTAATGTACTTCTGTAGCATTTGATTTAACAGTAATTATCACATTAAGTATTAAATTTAGTATGGTGTGGGGCAAACTTCTTAAGGGCCGGCCGATCAAAATCAGCCAAAACGGCAGTCACCGTTAAATCGCTGGAGTTCACAATTATTTTCAAAAATAATTAAAATATTTGTAATTACTATCATAAAGAGTGTGTTTACAATGTATCTCTATTAATAATCTAAAATCATTTACAGTATAAAAGATACAACTACGTAAAGTTGCACAAAATATGAGAAAACGTGTGTCGGCGTTAAGGTAAAATTGAATAAAAAAATCGATATATTAGATTCAAAAGCCTACTCAAACAAATCTCAAAAGTATTAACTACAACTTATCAATTGTTTTATTTTATAATATGCTTTGGTTATTTAATTATGTTTTTTTTCAAACGCTTCTTAAATCCGCCATACAAAATTACTATGGACTCGAGACGTTGAATATAACAAGCGAGCAACGCACGAAATATTCAGTCGCCCACGAGAGCTCAGAGCGAGGCGACGTTTCGATGCGGAGCGACTTGACCTAGAAAGACTTCGTTGCCTATCGTGTACGTATTCTGTGTTACACGCAGCAAAACAGCGTAAGTATAAATTTGTAATATTTTTTTTCTCAATTTTGGTTTTGATTTATTCTTATCACGACTGCTCAAGGAGCGTAATGTGTTTAGGGTTAATGTATGAATGTTAGTGTGTATGTATGCGAGTTTCTTTCCACCATAACTTTTGAATGCCTCAACGGATTTTAATGGCTAAAGATTTTTTAAATACTCAAAATGGTGGACGTGTGGTGTGGCACCATAAAAAAAATTTAGTTTTTTCTTATTATAGCAATATGGGTATCAAATGGAAGGCTTTGACGAGTACCTACATTTCAAAAATATATAATTGGTATGCATAATCACTAAAAGTAATATAATAAAAAATTCATAATATAAAAACCTCAAAAGTAAAAAAAAAACAAGCTCTCATTACAGTCGGGGTCTCGGGGTACCATGCTGTGGAATTCTTAAATTTAAAAGGTCCCCCGACTGCAATGCTACTATGTATGTAGGTATGTTCCACGATAGCTCCGCCAATAGTGAACCGATTTTGATAATTCTTTTTTTATCTGATAGACCAAAGTTTCAATTGTGTCCCATGAAAAATTTACAGTAGTCAGTTCAGAAGTTTCTTCAGAATCCCGAAAAAACACATTGTTTTCGTCTGGTAGTTCTTGCTTTACGCTTCAATATATACGGGAACTATTAACCGATTTCGATAATTCTTATTTTATTCGAAAGAGTATATTCCTGAATTGATTCCATTGTAACCAAGTTAAGAGCTGATGGTGGAATCTAGGGGAGATTGAGGAAAACTCGCAAATTTTATAGGTATTTTACGTGTTTTATATATTTTTCAAGTATTTGCATCTGCTAATCATGATATCATAATAATGAGCTGGTGATGGAAGGTCCAACTCTTCAATGGTTAGGAGTCGAAGGGTAATTTTTTTAACATCGTTAATAAGTAAAGATTTGTAGTTGTAATATTTCAGGTTTAGGTGAGCTGATGATGGAAGGTAAAACTCCTTAACGCTTAGGATTAAGAACATGTTTTTTAAGTACCACATGCACGAATATACCTTTAGTTGTATTCTTTCAAGTAATTCAGGTAAGCTGATGGTGGAAGCCAGTGGAAGGTTAAACTGCATAACAGTTAATATTTGGAAGGCGGAGCTTGTCTTGGTGTTATAATTTAGATATGGACCACCATGTGACAACAGTTTTATCATTACACTTTACGGTACACTTGCTCATTATGTGGTTTCAAGGTAGATTTCTTACACTAAAAATGGAAAAATAAACATATTTTTTCAAAAAAGTAAACCGGCTTCAAAACAAGAAATTGCAAACAAAAACTCACTTCCCAAAACACGTAAAAATGAAAAATAAATTAAATCATTCAATTTATAGGATGAAAATGCGCGACTTTTTCTAACTAATCTTGGAACTTTCTGATCTGTTAGAAGTCGGTGTCAAACCGAAAGTAACATAAAATATACTTTGGGAAACAATATACACAATAATAATGTGAGTGATGCGAGTTGTAACCTATCAAATAAATTAGGTATAAGGCTTGACACCGACTTCAAACAGATCAGAAAGTTCCAAGATTAGCTATAAAAAGTCGCGCGCGCATTTTCGTCCTATAAATTGAACGATTTAATTTATTTTCATTTTTACGAGTTTTGGAAAGTGAGTTTTTGTTTGCAGTTTTTTGTTTTGAAGGCGGTTTAATTTTTGTACTTTTTAGTTCGATTTTGGCAGTCTGTTTTTAATTTTCAAGTTAATTTTTTCTTTTGTTAGTAACAAATAAACTCAAAAACTACTAAACCGAAATAAAAAAATATTCCACCATTAGAATGCTACATCAACCCTGAGTAATATAAGCTATTCTGCCCGCGACTTCGTTTGCGTGGATGAAGTCGCTTACACAACAGACATTCTAAAGGTATCGGTTCAAACTGGGCGTCGTGACTGCACGCGACATGACGCCCGCGCCACTACTGGTTTCTATGTATTTCATAGCGAGCGTCAGCGTCGGACGTCAGCGTCAGAGACTACGGTAGTCTACTCATCAAATATCTTTGTCCAATGTGCATTTGATCAAAGAAATTGGAAGACTTGGAACTTGGATCAAATGTACCAGGCATGGGCACCTGACAAATAAATTTGATCAATTGGACATAGAAACTGGACCAAGCTATTGGCTGAGTGGCATCAACCCCTTTGAATAAAATATAGGCACTTTTGTCCACCGGAGTAACTTTAAAGTGGAAACCTTTGCCACGAACTCGACGGTTATTTCATTCGTTAAGATCTAGCGAGGAGGCAGGAGGAGCTTCATGGGCAGAACAAACTTCTTTTACGTTGCATTCGCAGCAAAAGTTTCCACTTTCAGGTTATGTCGGCGAACAAAAGTCCCTGACAGTTTTGTATCGAAGGTACGACAGCCAAACGATTTTTCATACAAAATTACCATATTTACTTAATTTTCCGGAATAATAAGTAGTCTATGCTAATCTCAAGTTCCCAAACTATCCCCGTACCAAATATCACGTCGATCCGTTTTGACGTGAAAGAAGGACAAACAAACAAATAAACAAACAAACACACTTTCACATTTATAATAATAGTATGGATTCATTCCATCCATAGGTTTCTAGGAGTACCTAGTTGAGATTAATTATTACAGAATAATGACTTACCAACTTTTACAACCGACACCGTACCGATCGAGCGAGCGAGGCGGCATTAGTGTGCGTGATGACGCACACACAGGTGGAACGCTGCGCTAATACCTAATCTTTGCCCGCGTTAAAAGGTCGACGCAGTCTTAAACCAAACCATCGTACTATATCCTACTATCCTACTAATATTATAAATGTGAAAGTTTAGATGTTCGTATGTTTGTTACTCAATCACGCCAAAACGGCTGAACGGATTTGGATGAAATTTGGGCCACTGATACTTTGTAGCCTAGAGAGGAACATAGGCTACTTTTTATTCCGGAAAAATGACACATTCCTGCGGGATAACGTCATGTAGTCCACGCGGGTGAAGCCACGGGCGGAAAGCTAGTCCTACTAATATTATAAATGTGAAAGTTTAGATGTTTGGATGTTTGGATGTTTGTTACTCAATCACGCCAAAACGGCTGAATGGATTTGGCTGAAATTTGGGACACAGATACTTTGTAGCCTGGAGAGGAACATAGGCTTTTTATCCCGAAAAAATGGCACATTCCCGCGGGATAACGTCGTGTAGTCCACGCGGGCGAAGCCGCGGGCGGAAAGCTAGTAGACAATAAAATCTGCGCAGAAGAAAATTTGTACTAAATATTGCAACTGCGCAGATTGTTTTGTCTATGGGTTAATTCAAGATAAATGCCGGGAGCTATATCGGTGGTGTTTCTATAAAAGTTTTAATTATTCTTAAAAGTGCTAAGACTTGAAAATTAAAACTGACTTTGCGAGGCATGCGCCGCAGGTTTTGACGCAGATCGTGATTTTCGCAAATGGTCATCGTGAAAAATTTGGTCACTTTCGCAGAATGTCATTTTCACGGCCTGACTTTATAATAGACGACTTTTTAATACCTCGACTAGACTAACTGAACAAACTAGGATATTGCAATTTAGTACAAACAGATGTGAATACATTCTGGTCGAGTATATTGACAACTTGTATGAAACAGCAGATTTTTTTATCGAGTTGCAGTGTTGGCCCCATAGTCAAAGTTGTTCATATTCATGAGCACAATCACCGGTTTTGAGCTTATTCATTAACACGTTTTGTATAAAACTACGTACCTGCAAACTTTCCAAGTACACGCGTTTGTCATCTTGCTGCTGTATGTAGTGCAGTAAGCGGGAGTGCATTGCTGTGATGTTCATGAACAAAGTCTGGACTGACGTGTCGTTGGCAATAGAACGGCCTCTGTAAAGGATGCAGGTGTTTTATTTAATATATAAATAAATATAATTTAATGAGTTTCATGCGCACCAGTTTTCATACTGTCGGCATCGCTAAAGTTCTTTCTTTATGAATTTATAGAAAAGATGTTTTTAAATGAAAAAAAAAATAACTTGTCTATATTATACTGGAGAGGGTGTTTGTGATTTATATGGCGAAGATGCAACAGAAACGCTTTTAGTTACCTATTTACTTCGGAAACAGAGCAATGTGCTTGAAGGTTTCTAAAGGTGATTAAATAAGTAATTTTCTTTCTGACAAGAAGTGGCTATTGTATTGATCAACTAACAGAAAATATGTAGTCAATTGGAACAGCCTTAACTTATGAAGTAGATAGATTGTGCCTGTTTCACAATGTCTGATCAGTTTAATTGTCAGTTTTGTATGGACTATCTGTCAAGTAACAGCTACTGAGAACTTACTTAGACATTGTGAAACAGGCACGTCTTTGCAGTGACTAGTAAAAAACTTACCGAGAAGAATTACTCTTCATTCTGTTTACAAATATTTCGACTTGGGATTTCAAAGTCTCTACGAACTCGTCGATTTCTTTGTCCTCCGCGTCGTCTTCTTGAGCCTTGCTGGCAGCGGCTTTGACAAAGTCCTACAGAAAAAAAAGAGGTAAAATTATTGATGAAATTATTATTTGAAATTGAAATTTGAAATTATTGATGATTATTGAAATTAACATGGGCTTAGATAATTGGTGTGAATGTAAGAAGTTATTTATTTATTATTTATTTATTATTTATTATTGATGGCTTCTATCTCACTAACATGGAAAGACAAATACACAAACGTCTCAACTTTCAAGCCTCTTATAAAGGATATCCAATGTCCAAATCTTATAGGTACTGAAACGTTCGCAAGATCCATGAACGCCAAGCGCTAAAACTTCATACATATTATGAGTATATTGTGCATAGTATCCTACTAAATCTACTAATATTATAAACGCGAAAGTTTGTGAGGATGTCTGTCTGTGTGTGTGTGTGTGTGTGTGTGTGTGTGTGTGTGTATGTTTGTTACTGTTTTACGCAAAAACTACTAAATGGAAACTTTACAGTAATATAGCTTACTAGGAGCAGCAGCTGCTCCTCGCGGTTTTATCTGATGTATCCTACCACAGCCGTCTCTATCGTCTTCTACAAGCCATGCTATGATACGGAACGGCAACAAGCTGTGAACCGGTTTACTCCTGTGAGTACTAAATCCTATGGAGGTGGCATACTTACGAAAAAGTGAGGCATACCTACACCATAAACTTATTTATACTAGGGGTAATAGACGGACAATGGTGCGAGTGAGAAACAAATCCATACATCATAACCTATGTGCGAGAAAGAGTTGGAAGAAAATGACAGCAGAACCCGATTTGATTCATTTAGCGTCTTTTATCACGTAGATGAAAAGCGTCCACTCGATTATTTTGTGATTTTTATCGCGATCGGGTCGATTTGGCTGTTATAACTATATAAATCAATAATGGGGTAGTGTTCTGTGTTGAATTGTAATGTTACTTACGACAATAAACCAAATAAACTAATTATCGCGATACTTAGCGCGACAACGCAACACGAAGCTTCGCCCGCTAATGTAGACAAGAACATCGCGTATGCCCGACAACGATAATTTTAGCGCGACAACTCGCACGAATTATCGGCCGCTAATGTAGCCGCAGCATTATGAATACAAGTTTCACTATATTTTTCTGTCACTAGATGTCTGTCGCTAAGCTATGTTATAAAAATATCAAAAATAAATTCGACGCGGACGTCTGAACAATAAAACAGGGGGCCAAGTCTGCTAACGTTAAGTCACAATCGTGTCTCAATAGTGTTTCAATTGTAGTTCAGTTGTAGTGCGTTTTACCACACTTTTATTGGCGTCACCTGTAACTAAGTCACAATGTAAGAAAATCTTAGAATTCAATTTTAAACTACGTCTAATTGTCGTATTAATCGGTTCGTCAAAATCGGTCCAGCCGTTTCAGAGATTAGCCGGAACAAACAGACAGACAGACAAAAATTGAAAAACATGTCATTTTGGTATATGTATCGTATATTTAGTCATATGCACGTGGTAAAAAGCGGTTATTTAATGTTACAAACATAAGTTACATTTTATTTATTTGTATAGATGTATAGAAGATATGCCATCTCCATAGGATTCATTACTCGAGGTTTACTCGCTGTTTACCTGTCAAATGGTGCAAACGGTGTCAAATCGGTTCACTTAAAAAGACGTTGCCAACTTTATGCGCATGGCTTGTAGAAGACGATAGAGATGGCTGTGATCCTACTAATATTATAAATGTGAAAGTGTAGAAGTTTGGATGTTTGTTGCTAACTCATGCCAAAACGGCTAAACGGATTTGGCTAAAATTTGAGACACAGATACTTTGTAGCCTGGAGAGGAACAAATGCTACTTTTTATCCCGGAAAATATCACATTCCCGCAGGATAACGTCGTGAGGCCCACACGGGCGAAGCCACGGGCGGAAAGCTTTAATATAACGATAAAATCCTGCCCAGCCGCCAATCTGACGCGCCGTGGACGTACACAATGTAGTACGCTCGAACTGTGCGTCCCATCCGGGTATCAGGTAGCTGGCGCGGTGGGTGCGGCGCCTCGAGTAGCGCATTGATGAGCATTACATGATTGATCAAAATATGATCACAGCCACCACACCACATTAGTATTGACATTGCACCTTGCTTGCACCCAGGCGAAGCCGGGGCGGGTAGTCATCATCATAGCGTATGGCTAGACTGCGTCGCCCTAAACCTCCAAATTTATCGAAAAGCCAGGGCGGGCGCAGTGGGCGCCACGGTGGGCTCTATTGACCGCCTCTCAAAGTTATCTGCGTATAATGTACAACAATATTGTGCACAGATAACTTTGAGAGCTTTGCTTGGTAAGATAATTTTGAATACCCTGACTGGTAATATAAATGAAACA
This sequence comes from Crambus lathoniellus, assembly GCA_949710035.1. Lineage (NCBI taxonomy): Eukaryota > Metazoa > Arthropoda > Insecta > Lepidoptera > Crambidae > Crambus > Crambus lathoniellus. Next base: position 12,234,534 of record OX453302.1, on the reverse strand, counting down.
ATGAGTAGTAAGATAGTTTGAACACCTTTTGTGCTTACAACATTGTGATTCGAACTGCGTGCGTACCTATATCAAATTGATTTTAATACTAATAATAATAATCCATTTATTTCAGGCAACAATATTAATATAACAATATATGGCCCATATAATAAATACCTTACAGACTAACATAAGTACATATAATATTATATTCCTTAAAAAATCTATTTATTAACACGTAGTGTCGACGGCGACGTGTAGCGCAATGCAGTGTCCGGCAGCCGACCTCGAAACCGGCGGAACAAGACACCCTTCGGCCAGAAATCTTCTTTCATGAAGGTCGACAGATGATCGGTCGGCACCCTCACCACAAATGAGTTGAAATTCGCATTGTGGCGAGACTCCAACCGCTCGACCCTCAGAGTAAATTTGGTCTTTACTCTCATGTACTCCACTATGTCTTCAGGTTTGGTGGAGTAATGAAGCCGGGACACATACACCAGCGTTGTCGGAATAGCCGGCCGCAGCAGGTGGTTGTGTCCAGTCGGGGCAGTGCCGCACAGGTTACGACGAGAGGCCTTCTTCTTCTTTTCCACCGTCGTGAAGCCATCATCATCGCATCCTGCATCCTGTTTCCGAGGCGCTGGTTGCATACCTTTGGAGACCGACCGTTGTTTGTTTCCCTCCGTTGTAGCCCGCTCTGGTTGTTGTTTGGCAGGCTTGTTGGCGGCGGTGACAGCAGCGTACGCACGTTGAGGGGACGACGTGCTCGGAGCGGGGGGCGGGGCGCGGCGCATCATTTCAATCATTTTAATCATTTTGACTATTCTAGCTAGACGCTCATATCAATTTGGCGTCGACTGTGCCGTGACTATTAATATTGCGTTGCCCTGGCTGCAGCTGTGGTCCGGAGAGGCGCTCACCGACTACGAAGTGGGCGACCCTGTTAGCGTTATACTCATATCATTGGTGTCGTGCGATGTGTGAGAAGCCGGCGCGGGCGCAGTGGGTGCCGCCGTGGGCTCTCTTGACAGCCTCAGGGGGGCTACCGGCTAAAATATTTGGATATGAGTATGGGCTTCAAGTGTCATTTGAATTCCTTATTTTGATAGATTTTTGATGCTTTGTTCTGTTAAACGTAGTTAGCTAGCTATAGTTATACCCGACGCCATAAAATAAAAAACTGATAGATAAGATAAGATAAAAGATAAAAATATTCTTTATTCACTTAGACATAATAAATATGTACTTATGAATCGTCAATATTTTCCTACCACCCATTCAAGACTTTTTTAACTGACAAGAAGAATGTAGTGGCTATTTTTTCTATAAAACTGACTAAAAGTTCCAAAAAACGTATGAAATTCATATCCATAAAGTTACGCGGTAGCCCCCCTGTTCCCAGTAGCTGCGGTCCAAGTACCGTGACAATTCTACGTTGTCATCACAGATGATCGATTGGGTGACACTGTAGTATACTTACATCATTAGTATCGTGCGATGTGTGAGAAGCCGGCGCGGGCGCAGTAGGCGCCGCCGTGGGCTCTCTTGACAGCCTCTGTTCCCAGTAGCTGCGGTCCAAGTACCGTGACAATTCTACGTTGTCCTCACAGATGATCGATTGGGTGACACTGTAGTATACTTACATCATTAGTATCGTGCGATGTGTGAGAAGCCGGCGCGGGCGCAGTAGGCGCCGCCGTGGGTTCTCTTGACAGCCTCTGTTCCCAGTAGCTGCGGTCCAAGTACCGTGACAATTCTACGTTGTCCTCACAGATGATCGATTGGGTGACACTGTAGTATACTTACATCATTAGTATCGTGCGATGTGTGAGAAGCCGGCGCGGGCGCAGTAGGCGCCGCGGTGGGCTCTCTTGACAGCCTCTGTTCCCAGTAGCTGCGGTCCAAGTACCGTGACAATTCTACGTTGTCCTCACAGATGATCGATTGGGTGACACTGTAGTATACTTACATCATTAGTATCGTGCGATGTGTGAGAAGCCGGCGCGGGCGCAGTAGGCGCCGCGGTGGGCTCTCTTGACAGCCTCTGTTCCCAGTAGCTGCGGTCCAAGTACCGTGACAATTCTACGTTGTCCTCACAGATGATCGATTGGGTGACACTGTAGTATACTTACATCATTAGTATCGTGCGATGTGTGAGAAGCCGGCGCGGGCGCAGTAGGCGCCGCGGTGGGCTCTCTTGACAGCCTCTGTTCCCAGTAGCTGCGGTCCAAGTACCGTGACAATTCTACGTTGTCCTCACAGATGATCGATTGGGTGACACTGTAGTATACTTACATCATTAGTATCGTGCAGAGATGGGCAAATGCCCGGTTAAAACCCGGCATTTTGAAAATGCCCAGGTTAAATCCCATTTATGCCCATTTCTGCCCGAAAAGTTGGGCAGAAACTGTATAATAAATCAGTAATAACAGATAACCAATATTATGAAATTTGACATGATTAACAAACTTATTAGGTACTTAAATAATGCTAAGTAATATTAGAGTACGTACATATATTTGCTGATTTATTTACCCCGACGCAGCGCAAAGAAGGGTGTTATTTTGAGGCCTATGTCTGTCTGTCGGTACTGTTCGCATATTCGTAGTGCCTAAACGGATCAGTCGATTTTATTGCAGTTTTTTTAATTGAAAGCTATATTTATTAATCGAGATGGTTCTTAGCCACGTTTGAAGAAAATCCATCCGGCCATTTATGGAGATGGTCAACTGCCTGCCGAAACGGCATACAGACGTGTTGCTTTGACTTAAATAATGTACACCCTGGGCAAATTTTAGTGCAATAAAAAAAACAAAATGGCGGCAAGAAAAAATGGCCGCCAAAAATTAAGTTGCTCCGATTTGGCTGAAATTAGCTATTTCAATGTGTTTTATTTTATTTTATGTGTAATTTAAAAAGGATGAAATAAAAATAAAATAAAATAAATAAAAACACCTGATACAAAAAAAAACCTCAAAAATAAATCTAATGGCAACGTTCTACAGACGCTCTAACTTATCAAGTAAGAAAGGTCAGTAAAACAGACATCAGCGTAGTCAAGGATAGACAGCAGGAGCGATTGTGACAGAGTGATTTTGGTACTGGTCGGCAAAAAGTTACGAAGCCGGTTAAGTGAGCCATATTCTGCAAATATCTTTTTCCTGGTTACCTCAACATGAGGACTTCTTAGCCCAGAAGTGAGGAAGTTACCATATAAATTTTAACCCCCTTTCTACCCCATTAGGGGGAAGTTTTTTAACTTTGCCTACGCAGATCATCTTTAATCCTGATTCCTGACCATTATCTTACATACCAATTTTTATATTTTTAATTCTAAAAATGAGGAAATTCCTTAAAAACTTGAAACCCTCCCTTTGTACCCCATTACGGGATAGTTTTTTAACTTCGCCTACGCAGATCACTTATTTTAATTCACCTTTCGATATTATATAAATAGATTATGTTGATCATAAATAAAATAAAACACTACCTATACTTATAAGTGCATACTGCATTTTATTATTAAAACATTTTTAATATTAGACTGTTAAAATAACAAAAATGTACTAATTTTCGGTCTTTTAACAGACTAATATTGTTTGCCTTTTGATAATATTCATGTGCATTATAACCAAAATAATTAAAATACTTGCACAGGTAAAAATACTTTAAAACATTGTTTACGCCCACAAAATGGGCAGTAATGGGCATTAACCCGGCGTTTTGGGTTTTTGCCGAGTTAAAACCTGGGCAGGCTGAATGGGTTAAAACACAGTGCCCATCTCTAGTATCGTGCGATGTGTGAGAAGCCGGCGCGGGCGCAGTAGGCGCCGCCGTGGGTTCTCTTGACAGCCTCTGTTCCCAGTAGCTGCGGTCCAAGTACCGTGACAATTCTACGTTGTCCTCACAGATGATCGATTGGGTGACACTGTAGTATACTTACATCATTAGTATCGTGCGATGTGTGAGAAGCCGGCGCGGGCGCAGTAGGCGCCGCGGTGGGCTCTCTTGACAGCCTCTGTTCCCAGTAGCTGCGGTCCAAGTACCGTGACAATTCTACGTTGTCCTCACAGATGATCGATTGGGTGACACTGTAGTATACTTACATCATTAGTATCGTGCGATGTGTGAGAAGCCGGCGCGGGCGCAGTAGGCGCCGCCGTGGGTTCTCTTGACAGCCTCTGTTCCCAGTAGCTGCGGTCCAAGTACCGTGACAATTCTACGTTGTCCTCACAGATGATCGATTGGGTGACACTGTAGTATACTTACATCATTAGTATCGTGCGATGTGTGAGAAGCCGGCGCGGGCGCAGTAGGCGCCGCGGTGGGCTCTCTTGACAGCCTCTGTTCCCAGTAGCTGCGGTCCAAGTACCGTGACAATTCTACGTTGTCCTCACAGATGATCGATTGGGTGACACTGTAGTATACTTACATCATTAGTATCGTGCGATGTGTGAGAAGCCGGCGCGGGCGCAGTAGGCGCCGCGGTGGGCTCTCTTGACAGCCTCTGTTCCCAGTAGCTGCGGTCCAAGTACCGTGACAATTCTACGTTGTCCTCACAGATGATCGATTGGGTGACACTGTAGTATACTTACATCATTAGTATCGTGCGATGTGTGAGAAGCCGGCGCGGGCGCAGTAGGCGCCGCCGTGGGTTCTCTTGACAGCCTCTGTTCCCAGTAGCTGCGGTCCAAGTACCGTGACAATTCTACGTTGTCCTCACAGATGATCGATTGGGTGACACTGTAGTATACTTACATCATTAGTATCGTGCGATGTGTGAGAAGCCGGCGCGGGCGCAGTAGGCGCCGCGGTGGGCTCTCTTGACAGCCTCTGTTCCCAGTAGCTGCGGTCCAAGTACCGTGACAATTCTACGTTGTCCTCACAGATGATCGATTGGGTGACACTGTAGTATACTTACATCATTAGTATCGTGCGATGTGTGAGAAGCCGGCGCGGGCGCAGTAGGCGCCGCGGTGGGCTCTCTTGACAGCCTCTGTTCCCAGTAGCTGCGGTCCAAGTACCGTGACAATTCTGCGTTGCCCTGGCTGCTGTGGTCCGGAGAGGCGCTCACCGACGATGGAGTGGGTGATACTGTGGTTGTAGAAATTAATCATTATCATTAGAGTAAGAATTGATAAGCAAGAAAAAGGTTACTGTCAGAATGTTAATGTTTATTGTGGAATGAAAAGTAAGTACAGTATCTTTCAATCCACATTGCGTCCGCGTGGAAAGTTATGGTTTATTTATTCTCATTATTCATCCATAAGGAAGGCCTATGCTTCAGGAGTGGCGAATTGACTATTGATTATGAAATCTTGAGATAAAAAAACCAGCCATGCCAAAAGAGTATTGTTTAAAATCAGAAGAACCTATTAGAAAACTAAAAATTAATCTGCTTTGTTAATTATTTTAGGATATAAAAATATAAATACGATATAGGTAATCAATAATGATTACATCATGAATTGAGCGATTACAGAGTACAACTTACAAGTTGGGTGCAATGAGGCTTCGGGAGCGATGTGCGGCTGCGATGGGCGGACTTTGCGCTCTTTCTCCTTGTGTTCAGCTTCTGACTGGCTGAGAGCCAGAGCCAACTGCAACTCTTCTTCTTCTTGCAGCTCCTCAGCGGTCTTGCCGCCCGGTGGGCGTTTCTATAATTGAATAGTATTTTAAAAATAAGTTTTTTGAAAAACTTCGTTTTTGTAACAAGCTTTTTTGTCGACTGTACTTTAATAATGTATTGTCATCCAAACCAAACCTGTATGCAAAGTTTCAGCTTAATCGGACACTGGGAAGTTGGTCAAATTTAGCTTGCAAGATTTGACTCAAACAGACATTCATACATGCATGCATAGATACACTGCAAGTTAAATAAAAGCTTGTAATAACAAGTTATATCTTCATCCAATCAGGAAGGCCCAAGCACTGGGGACATTACAATGGGTGACTATAAAAAAAAACTTATTTTTTCTGAGTTAAGAGTCCAAGGCTGGTGGTTTCTAAAACAATATATTACTAATAAATAAAAACCTGAAATTATCAATACCTCTTTTAACAGTTTCCTGATAGGTACAGTTATATTTTCATATTACAATATTGAATGACTTTTGTGGCATCGATAGTTTCGGAGCGCTTCAACCTGATAAAGTTCTATGTTGTATACATAACATATTATTGCTTGGGACCATACAACTGTACCATCATAAAAAGTAATTTTAAATAAAGTCCGTAACTATCAGATAAATTGGTTTAATTTAAAAAAAATGAGGAGCCCGTGGCGCAGTGGATAGCCGCGCTCGGCCTGCGATCGTTGAGGTTAAGCAACGTTCGCAATGGTCGGCCACGGGATGGGTGACCAAAAACTTTTCATCTCGAGCTCCTCCGTGCTTCGGAAGGCACGTTAAGCCGTTGGTCCCGGCTGCACTTGCAGTCGTTAATCATCATCATCATAATCATTTATTTTCAGGCTGCAATGGCCCATAGATATATACCTTAAAATAAAATAAATACTAAAAATAACAACAATTCTGTTAGTATACAAAACTTAAGATTAGGTTAGTAAGAAAAACTTTAAGTGACTTTCGGCGTCGAATCGGTGGCTTCTGGCAAAGTCCCACGGAACTTTGGGAAAAGTTTGGGAAAAACAAGTGTGATGTTGTGTTCCCAAATATAATAATTAGAAGTAACATGCCAAGTAAAATAAATGGTTGTAATTTTAAAACGAAATATTATGATGGCATTGTAAATAATAGGGAACCAATTGTGTATAAAAATAGTAGCTTGGTTGATAAACCTAAAAATAATTTTGAAAATATTTTAATTAGAGATAAGTTTTATAATAGACGTGATGTATGCATCACTTAAGTTTAAGTTTTATATTCTTAATAGTTAATGTTTTTAATGATTTTTTTAATGTCTTTAATTCTATAAATAGGAAATGGTAAAAATGAAATGTTTTTTTTTTTATATATTGTATTGATAGGATATTTGTTAATTTATTGTGCAATAGAGTTCTTAAGTGAGTATTACAAATAGTAGCTTTCCTTTCAAGGGAGGGATGCCTGGTCTTTTCAGGGGAGGTGTGATGTAGTGATTAAATTATATATATTAATAGAGAATGGTTTCCTCCCTGAAACAGTGAAGGTGGCCTTCCCTTATCACGTAGTCATTAGTATAAATATCTTAAGTTGAGATTAAACGAGAGGACTTCTACAATGAACGAGTGTCTTATTTAACGTCCCGAGACCCACCTCCTTACATGGCCGCTCAGTGCGGATTGGTGCGTTTAATACCCACCAATCCGCACTGAGCCCGCGTGGTGGGTCATGGCTCATTCTCCTTATTCATCCATAAGGAAGGCCAGTGCCCCAGCAGTGGGGACATTAAATGGCTGATGATGATGATGAAAAAAATAAATTACATATTGAAAGCTAAGTGTTTGGTTATAACTTGCATCTCCACAAATTTTAAACACATGGAACTTTTTTAGTAGTAAATAAAATACTGATACATACTGTAATAAAATAAATTTATTGAATTTTCACAGCTTTACAAGTAAACATAAAGTTAGTTCAAAATGAGTTATAATAGGAAATTGACTGATCATAATAATACCTATACATGTCAACAAGGAGAAATAAATGATCACAGGAATAGTAAAAAGTAAATGGATGAAAAATGGTAGTTTGTTACAAATTGGGCCTAATTGAATAAATCCGCATATCAAGATTAATAACAATATATAAATGTGTGTACAACGATTACTACCTTTATTATGACAGAGACAAGCAGAAGTAAGGTAATGTGCCACAAATATTTATACTATCTAAATATTTATTTTATAGCTACAAAAATATGCAGAATATGTCAGTCTGAAATCAATTTCAAATAGGCTGCATTAATACAATTAAAAAGTAGAAAGGTTTCATGTCAATGAAAACTTTTTTTATCATAAATTATGTTCTCAAAATTGTCAGATGTAAGCATAAAATAGTTATTTCATATTTTATGTATCATAATAACATAAGCTACAGTTTCAATCTCATGTGACAGGAACAAAACACAATGCAACCATTTTATGCTTATTATTGTTTTTATTGTAAAAAAATTTTTGTGTTGTGTCTAAAGATGTGAGTTCCAAACATAATTATCTAGCTAGTCCCTACACTAAAAAATCAGTAAGTACATAATTTCATACTACAAAACAAAATTAACATATTATATTTTTTTTATTATTGTGAACCCCACTAGTTACTTGGAAGTTCTTCAGCATGTTTTGTATACTGAAATAGATGAACATAACCAACAAAAACTGGTATTACCTACTTCAACATTCATATTACGTAGGTACAGTTTCAGAGGGTTGAAATAACAAACTAATGTACAGTCCTTATAAACTTACTTCTATCAAAGTACAATAATCAAATATCAGTACCTATATAATTGAATTGTACAAAATAACATGTTTCTATAGAAATTCATAAATATGGAACTCCTAACAACATTAAAGTCATGGTTATTGCTGATTTTGTTTCAATCTCCTAACAAACTTTGGAGTTTCAGGCACTGTGATGGGAGCAACAGATTTCTGCGGAACAAACAATGTAGGTATGGGCGCCGGTTTAGCATGGTGTACTAGTCTTGCCCTCATTTCTGCCTTGATTCTCTCCTCCTCTTCTTGTTGCTTCTTTTCTTTCTCTAGCCTCAATCGTTCCATTTCCTCTTCCTTTTCTTTCAGATGCTGATCAAACTTTTCTCTCTCAACTGCTCGTTTTTCAGTAGTCAGAGCAAAGGGCATAGGTTTAATTTGAATAGGTTGAAGGACTGGTTTGAATGGCTCTTTATAAAGGACAGAAGGAGGGCGGGCTTCAAATTTCATATAATTCTCCTTATTTTCCGAAGAAGTAGTCGAAGAGCATACTTTGGCGGTGAGTTTGTGCATATGCTTCTTCACAACACCTGGAAGAGGTTGAGCTTTGAAAAGAGAAGCTTGTTTCTTTTCCTCTTCTATTTGACGCTTGATCCATTCCTCCTTGCGTCGCTTTATTTCCTCGTCTCTCTTTTCAAATGAAAATGGTTCAGCTTGCAAAGGCCCATGTCTCGGGGGTTTTTCTACATGTTTACGAGTGGCACTTGTGGGATGAGCGTGTTGCTTGTTATGAGTTTTAAGCTGGTCATAAGAGTTGCCACGTTTATGAAGGAATTTGGGACTAGTTGGTTTGGTGATTTGCACTGGAGGTTTTGGTGGAATCTGAGGCTTTTCTAAAATATGTTTTGGGGCAGGGCGAGCTTTGAATTGCTGGTGGTGTTCAGGTGACTGAACTGTTTTCTGAACTGTTTTCTTGAGCAAATCTGTTATTTTGAATGGTTCAGGAATTGTTGGAGGCTTCTTGTGGACGTCCGGCAGATGAATAGGTCCTTCAATAACAGACTTTGGAATAGGATGTGCCTTGATTTTGAATTTCTTAATTTCTTCTAGCTCCATTTCCTCTTTCTCTTGCTGTGATACTATATGGACGGGGCGAGCGCGCGTCTTGCTGCGCAGCATAGGTGATTGGGGCACAGTCAGAGTTAATCTACTATTTGGCTGTTTCAGAAACTTAGGTTTACTAGAGTGAAATCTACCTGGAGTATCTCTTTGATAGTGGTAAATAGCTTCAGCCATAGACACGAATTTGGTCTTGGACAATTCTTGAGGCGCACCAAACGGCTTTTTATATCTTACATACATATCGTCTTTGTTGTTGAAATTTATTTCCGCCAAATCATTTCTAAGCGCTGAGATGTCGCTCATGGACATGGATTTTTTCATCGACCCATATACACTTTCAAAGGAATTATCCAATACATTGTGATCACCAAAGTCTTCTTCAATAGGAGTCTCCGGTTCATCTTTGATGTAAGGTTTTTCGTTTGGAGTGAAGAAACACTCACCACGAAAGTTTGTCACATAATTTTTAGCCATAATTCTAAATTACTAATAAAACTTAAGTAAAAGCACTACACAAAAACAAAATTATCGAATTCGTCGACTGAATACCTACTGAATTGAGGGATTTCAATTCAATTTCAAACAAACGCTGTCGTTATTTTGAAAGCTTTTATTTTAACGTCTCAACGTCATCTAAAAATAGGTTAAGTGATGCCATTCGAAAAAAAAAATTACCACTTCCTTTTTTTTTAATATTATGGCCTGTCCGAGTTCGCCAACAGACGGTTATGTTAACCATTGATTGACCCATACGAACACCAATCACGTGCGTAAACCGTCGTCGGTTAGTTGGTTGGTTAACCACCCACGTGCGTTAACCTACCAACTAACCAACGGTTAACGTAACCGACTGTTGGTGAACTCGGGCATAAGGCCATTAAAACTTTGGTCAATCGATCAATGGGGAGAAACGAACAAAGCTTTCGGCTAATGGCGCTTTTGTCGACTAAGGTTTAAATGACATGATATTATAAATATGATATGATATTAAATGATATCCGAGCTTCAAAATGAACTTACTCGGAAAAATGTCGAAGTGATAGAACAGTAAAAATTTAAAAAAAAATGAGGTTACATTGCGTTTTGGTTATTTTATTTAGTATTCGTTTGGTGCAAGTGCAGTGCAACCCGTGCAACCCTGTAAAACACAAGACTGTGTAAACCTTTAGAGCACAAAAACTGAGGAATTATAGATCGGAATCTGCAAGATTGTTCACGAAAAAAAATTATTATAAAATCCCATGCATTTTGAAAGCTGATAAGGACACGCAGATGTGCCCTTTGTCGTCGTGATAAAATTTAAATTAAACTCAAGCTTATAAGTACGCGTTACTGTTAAAGTATTGACTTTACGATTAGCCCACAACGGTCAGGGGGGCTACCGGCTAAAAATATGAGTATGGGTATGGGTTTCAACTGTCATTTGAATTCCTTATTTTGATTGATTTTTGCTGCTTTGTTCTGTTGGCTCTTAGTATGAGTTTGGCAAACTGTACTCGTAATCGAAAACTATCGCTCTATCTCTTTCATTTCCTTTGACTGCTTTACCGACATAAGCAGTTCATCCGAGTTTTCGTAAACGTTGACAGTATAAATCAACTGATATTATGATACTGACAGGCCGTTGCCGACAGGCGGTGATCACTGTCAAAATTAGGGGTGTGGAAAGTGGGGAGAAAGGCCCCCACTCCAAATCCCCCCCTGAAATGCGTAATAATAATGTAACTTTTAAAGATCTATAAACTCAAAATTTCAACATTGAATATATATCTGAAACTATGCGTCTCCTAAAGGGGGGGAGGAGTTGAGAGTGGTAAGAATTACCATACTGTTATTGAGCAATAGTAAAGCTAAGGTTTTATCTTATTTGATTATGTTGACTATGAAAGAAATCTGACACAATTTGAGGAAGTTGGATGCAGATGGCAATATTTTGTTTCGTACGTTCAGAAACAGCAAGAATAGAAATGGAAATGTCAAGAAAAACCGTAGTGAAAACCACAGAACAGAAAAATTTCTGTTCTGTGGTGAAAACAAACTTGTCAGTTGTCATGATTCTTTCGTTACGATTGTCAGATCATCTGTGACATCTGACTCGGATGTCACTGTCACTGTCACTGCGTGCGGCGTCGTCAGCGTGAAATGTGAATTTGTGATAGAATAAAGATCAAAATGCTTCATTCGGTTTAGTACAAACAAATAAACTCCTAAAGCCCATTCATCATTAATTCTACACAAGGAATAATTGTACGTCGATTCACCTCAATCTTGTATAATTACTGGGTGAGAAATGGCTCAAGCCGCGCTTCCAAATCCAAATACTTTACTACCATTGGAACTTGTGGACAAGTGCATAGGTTCCCGTATTCACATCATCATGAAAAATGACAAAGAAATGGTAGGAACATTGCAAGGATTTGACGATTTCGTGAACATGTTGCTCGATGACGTTACAGAATACGAATCTACGCCAGAAGGAAGGAAAATTACGAAACTTGATCAAATTCTGCTAAATGGAAACAATATTGCTATGCTAGTACCTGGCGGCGAAATGCCTGGAGCTGGAGAATCTTATGATGGACAGTGATTAAATTGTGTATTATGTACTATAGTGTTACATACTTTGTGAATAAAGCAGAAACATTGTCATTCCCTTCATAACCTGTGTACTTTTATGTTTTCATCCAAGACTGCTCACTAATACATATTTAAAGAAAGAAATACCTTTCCCGGTATTTGGCAATTCGAGTGTGAGGGTAGTAATATCTCCATATTGATGAAATTGTCAGCGCGTAAGAAGGAAAACGAAAGGTCGTAGGTTCGAGTCCCATCGGAGCTGGTTGCAAGACGGGTCATTTTTTTCTAAATACTTCATTTTCCATTTTTCAATAATAAAAATTGCATTGTGAATGCAAAAAATTAAAAGTAAATTGACCACAAGTCGTGATTTTTGTAAAATCAATAACAAAAAGCATTTTAATATTCATAAAAGGTTAATTGACTATATTAACAACTGTCAAAAGTTACTTTTACTTTATTTGATAATAATGGACTTACCTGAGGCTGGGTAGGGCCATAATCACTAGATGTATCAACAATCTCCAATTTTGCTGTTGAAGTCGGAGGACGGCTTACTTTATCAAAGCAAGCATCACATACACGAACCTAAGGAGTTATTTATTTATTTAAAACATTTTTTCACACAAGGGTTTTTAGATATATTTATGAAAAAAATCAGTAACATACTTATACATATTGTTATTATAGGGAAATATAATCACCTCTTTTTCAATTCCAAACTTGGGCAGTGTGGATGTTTTAGCACTACACTGCTGGCAGAAAACTTGTCCACAGGCACGGCAATGATGGCGGCGAACAATTAAAGAGAAAGCTACTCGACATCTGGATACAAAAGATTTTGTTTTATACAATTATTGCTTTTAAATGTCACTTAAGGTATGCATGAGGAGCCCATGGCACAGTGGTTAGCGCGCTCGGCCTACGATCGTTGAGGTTAAGCAACTTACACAATGGTTGATTACGGGATGGGTGACCAAAAGCTGTTCATCTCAAGCTCCTCCATGCATCGGAAGGCATTTTAAGCTGTTGGTCCTGGCTGCACTTGCAGTTGTTAATACCAAAAATTATTAGTTGTTAATACCCACCAATTCTCACTGGGCCAGCATGGTGGGTCATGTCATGGCCCATTCTCCTTATCCATCAATAAGGAAGGCCAGTGCCCCAGCAGTGGGGACATTAAATGGCTGATGATGATGAAGTTTTTCATTGTGACAAAATTAAACAATTTTGGGAATACTAACCTGTGACACACTTCCCCATCTGCCCATTCCGGTGCAGTGTCAGCCGAGAACATTGCATCAGATTCCTTCAAAGTTGGAAACTTGTATCCTTCAGCCTTCAAGATGTTCACTGTATCCTAGTTGTGACAAAACAAACACACCTACTGTACTGTACTGTTACTGTAAAATTATCAGTTGAGTAAATCTCATTTCACTTCCAGAAACACTATTTCTGAATAAAGTTATTCTGAACATATCTGTATTCTAAATGTTTTATGTGTTCAGTATTTCAAGTCGATTTAAAGATGTTACTATAAGACAAAGAATTTTCCTGTCTTGATTGCTATTTGACAAGCTTTGTTTTGATGATTCATAATCATGACTGATAAAATTTATGATGCTCAGATAAAAACAATAACTGTGATAATAATTTTACTTAAAATTAATTTGTTAATGTAACTCTTTTAATAGACAGGTCATCTAATTATATTGTATGTATAATCCCTAAATGAATTTCATGATAAGCATATTTATACAATCATTGTACATGTATAGGTACTTATCAGTCAAACATAATTCTTTAGGTGTCCTGGCCAATGACATGAAATATAAACAGCATAATAACCTCACAGTGGTTGATTAAAACTAATGAAGTAATTGTGCACTTGATATGTGTAGCACAGATATAGTTGTTTACTATTAATTTTGTAATGAAATTGACACAAAAGTTACTACACTACAACAACCTAATGCAAACAAACTGAGATTTTTTCTCTTCTTTCCTAATCAAATTAGTTAGTGCCGAAATCAATAAGTACGGCGCGGCGGCGGCAGTGTGACTCTATTCTCGAGTCACATTGCAACCTTGAGAGGAGACACAATAACAGTTCAGTGAACTGTGAACATAAGCTCAGTATACTACTTCTTTTTATATGGTGGCAGTGGCAGTGGTGCCCTTTTGGATTTCGCCAATGTCTATGTTTTAGCTTAGTACAATGTAACATGTCAAGTTTTAAAAGATCTGTAATAAATTTTTGAAAGTAATAAAGATTTGTCTGACTGAATAGATTACAATAAAAAACATTTGCAACTACTTTTATATCAGGAGTTGACTTGAAATAATTTTAAAAAGTAATGGTATTATTGAAATTTATAAAATAAAATTAAGTCAATAATATTAATAGTCCCACACTCCTGTCTGTTGTGGTGTCAGCCGTGACAGAGGAGCCACTTTCAATACGAAATTAGCTGTCAAAATACTGTACGTATAAAAACTGTTTCAGTTCCAAAGATTATCACCGGAACAGAAATGCTTGTCACTCTATAATAAACAATCATCATGATCATTATTATCAGTAAGACTCAATAATGACTGGTCATAAACCTTCCCAAAATTTGGATTCTACCTTTATCACCACACAGGGAGCTTAGCTGATCTGCTTAGCTAAGCCTAAGCTTAGTTGTTTGAATAGCGAAAAGAATAGTTATTAGCTCTATAAAACTATCACTCTCTGAGTAGATCAAGAGAGTGTGCTAGTGCACTAGTGCAGCAATTTATGTCATCTATTATTCTAAAGCCAATGTTGCCCAGCCTGTGAAGCCAGGTCTCCAGATCATTCTTTGCCAAAAACTGTCATTTTGAGGAACTGGGGGGCTACCGGCTAAGAAATATGGGTATGGGCTTCAACTGTCATTTGAATTCCTTAATTTGATAGATTTTTGCAGCTTTGTTCTGTCAAACGTTGCTAGCTACCTATCGTTATACCTGACGTCACAAAACAAAAACTGATAGTGGTTATTTTTTTTATAAAATTGACTTAAAGTTCCAAAAAACGTATTCAAGATTCAAGATTCAAATCTGTTTATTCAATTTAGATTGTTATTTACAATACTTGTGAACGTCATAGAAGCTACGCCATCGGTTCGCAAACCCTACAGCGGGAGGCCTTGGAGAAGAACCGGCAAGAAACTCCAAGGGTTGTTTTTTTCTCCCTGTCTTATTTCATACAGAGTCGTCAAATAAAGTATGAAGTTCATATCCATAAAGTTACGCGGTAGCCCCCCCTGGATTAAGTTAACTGCTAGCCGCCATCGCGTGTCGCCGCAGGTTATACACTAGCTTATTAGATACTATTACGGCCCACATACAGAACTAGATTAAATATAAAATATGTATATCAAAATTAAAGTTTACATTAGATAGTTTGTACTTACTGATATTACAGTTAAAAATACTATAAGTACTTTGTACAATGTATGTAGCATGGGTCCTATGACACCTCATTTTCATGAAAAGCAAAATGTTGCTGCTGCATAAGGAATAGGGTCTAATTTTCTAGCAAAAGCTGCATTAAAAAATGTCTAATACTGTAGGTATATAACTTTTTGCTTTGCACAAATAGGACCCATGCCACATTTTACAAAATATAATGTCTTGGTATATTAAATTACAGATGAAATACAAAATCCAGCATGGAGTGTAAATAAAGTAATTTTGATTAAGCAAATCAAAACCAAAAATTATACACACCTGGACAGAACGATACTTGGGAGTATTACGAAAAGCAAATGCCCAAGCTTGTATTAGCTCCAGAATCTTAGTACGTAAATTTTCATGTTGTGTGGTTTTCACTAGATCCCGTAGCATCTCACAGAAGACTTTTGAAGTTACCTCCTCATGTACTCCAGAACCTGGGGTAATAGAAACTTATTACTGTAGAGCATGATTTTTGTTTATACTTAGTCCAAATTTTTAAAGGGTTTTGATCCTGGGGCTGTACTGGCTAACGCCCCGAACTTCAGCAAGTCTGCTGGGTTTCAAGTTAATACAGATAAATCAAGCCCCAATCAGACCAAAATGGGGAACCCTGAATTATGATGTCACAGGAACATTGATATCTTCCAAATAACTTCGGCAAATAGTACAATACGAAATTCCGTACTTAAATTTATGTTTTAAGTTGAAACCCGGCAGATTTGCCGATGTTCGGAAAGTTAGCTGGTAGGGCCCCTGGAGCATATGTCAGCCCAGCCCCCTGCAGAGCATGATATCGGACATATGACCATGTATCAATGTATAAAGAATTTCATTGAAATAGTACTTCAAATTTTCTTTCTTGTGAAACAGTCTTAGATTTGAGCATTTTGGATTGTTTACAATCATGTAATCTTATCAGACTCTGGAATTACTAATTTTGTACATCAATTTTTTATTACAGTAGGTGAATACAGTTTGATACTTGGTACATAGCAATTAAAAAGGTTGTTTTGAACATAAATTATATGCCAGTCAGTTTGAGATCTTTCTCAGTTGTTATTGCAGAAAAAAATAAGGATATTTACTGTACTATTATCTTACCACAAACTATTACCTATCTAGAATTGAATTGAATTTGAATCAAAGTCATCAACGTCACAATCAACACATTGAATAAATGTGTTGTTTCTAGAGGCTCTTTTTTAACACAGCAAAATATACCTTGGTTGGGTAACAACAACAAAGAATAAATTCATAAACATACATACCACAATTTTTTACTATGCTTTCAAGAGTAAGCAGTGCAAACATTGCCTGATGCGGATTTTGAGAATAAAGTTTCTTTTTAACAGCAGCTACAGCATACTTGGGTCTAAAAGAAAACGGATATTTTTAACCAGTTTTTTGACTCTTTTTACATGATTAATGTTGATGTCGGTATTTCATCGAATACTTACGAGCAGTCATTTTGCCTAATAAGATCACATATTTGTAGTATTGTGGGCCAATCTGGGTCTAGGCGTAGATTACTTGTAGCTTTATCTGGAGACAATATATTAATGATTAGTGGTAATGGTCAAGATTGTGTGCTAAGCGAGACTCATTGCACGCGACATATTGGACTTTTAAAAATATTGAAAAGAGAATTATATTGTGGCTGAAGTTAATAGAAATGTAGAAAGTCAACCCAGATGAGTGAAATGCAATCTGATTACAAATAATGAAATACAAAAAAAAATACATGATACGTCATTGATAGTGCACGATTCATCTGAATGAACTTACCAAGTAATTTATCAAAATTATTAGCTCGAAACATGTTTTTTTATGTTACTTTCAAACTATTGTTTTTACAAAAATCAACAAATTGATTGATTCACTGAATAGAAAAATGACAGCACACTTTTGTCAATTTTGTTAATTTATGATTTTATCGTTGGCTGCACTGTGCTGTTGATAAACGTCACAAAAAAAAACCAAAGATGTATTAAGCCCCCAGTACACGATGGCCGATCATGGTCGGCGACCATGACCAATACATCGTACATTGACACTTTTGAAAGAACGTTTTTAAACTTGTTCGTTCAGGGATAAATATAATAAATAAATAAAAAGTTTATTTACTCTCCACACAATCTTATACAAATGAGAAAGAAAAATACAATCAATCCTGAGTGAAAATAAATTGTAACAAGATTGTGGAGAGACTGGCATCTGAACTGAGCCGCAGCCCGTATCTCAGAAACCAGTACTCTCCCCTCTCAGACACAGGTACTTATAACTACATTATATTAAGGATCCAACTACAGTAAAATTATATTTATGATCTTATGAAGAGATAGTTTAACAATAATAAGATGATTATGTTAAATATTTAAAACTACCTATTTTGTTTTTTTAAAGAGTGTATCAATGAGCGATTTTCTGAGAGGCCATTTAAAAAAAAAAAGCTTCCAATTGCTTCACTAGATGGCGTTGAATAAGTATGTACATGTCTATGGTGTATTTTGGTATGAAACATATTTAAATTAATTACTTTTTAAAAACCCAAAGGAAACTAATAATATATTAAATAAGTACAACTGTGAGGAACGGAAACGAAATAGGTAAATTTAAAGATTTAGGTAAATAAATAACATCTGTCTGACGTTCCGTTTTACGTAAAAAAGTCGCGTCAAAGTAAAGTTTATAACGTTCCGTTCCTTCTAACTGCATAGGTGGGACAGCGCCATCTAGTGGCTGAGCTTTCAGAAAATCGCCCATTATACAATTATTAATAGCTATTGTGTAAGTTTGCGTATGTGCCTGAGTGTGTCTGTTGTGTGTGTGTGTGTGTGTGAGTATGTGTGAGTGTGTGTGAGTGTAGGTATGTGCAGTTTTTATAGGTGTAAAAGGTTTAGGTTAAGTACAGGGGTGTATAAGATCTTCTGTTTCATTATATTTAAGTTTGTTTAAGAAGCTAAATATTTTTACTTTACATTTGTATCTGGTAAGTTGTAGGATGTGACATTGTTTATGCAGTTCTTTGTATAAGTGTGGACCAAGAAAATAAAAGAAGCGTTGAGCAAAAGCAGATTTACAATGTGTAGATGGAATTACGAGACAGTTACGGCGTTGCTTCAACTTACTATCTAAGTGACAATGCTGCTTCAATATTGTATGCAAAATAAATAATTGACGAACGGTGAGGATCTCGCAGTATTGATATAGACTATAAGTGGGGTAAAATATAGGTTTAAAAGTACAGACCTTCAGCACAGCCCTTTGGGCTCTTTCAAGGGTTAGAAGGAAATTTTTAGAAGCACCGCCCCAGGTAGTTATACAGTAACTTAAAATAGATTCGCAAAGTGCCCTGTAAATGTTTCTGACGAGATTAGGGTCAGCCACTCGTCGAATGCTTCTAAAGATATGCATGAGTTTACGAAGTCTTGAGGCGGTAGAATCAATGTGGAGCTGGAATGTAAGTCTGGCATCGACAATGATCCCCAAATATTTTACTGAGGAAGCCATCCTTAGTTGAGGACATGAGCAGCCAGTAGAAGATATGTCTGAGCACCGTCCCAAGTGTGCTACTAGACTCAAATCCTCAGTGGCCTCCGAAGATATTTTTATTTTAGACATGAGCATATACTGCGTTTTATCAATGTTAAGAGAAAGCAAGTTTGCTCTTAACCAGCAAAATACAATATTTAGACCGTATTGCGCGCGTTGATAGGTCTCCGGGAAAGAGTTGCCGTCAAATATCAAAGCAGTGTCGTCTGCATACGAGATGATTTTGCAATTGGGAATCACTAAAGATGAAAGTTCGTTTATATAAACTAGGAATAACGTTGGCCCCAAAATGCTTCCCTGTGGAACTCCATACTCAACAGGTAAATCGGAGCTCATGACCCCGCCGACCACTAATCGCTGCGAACGATATGAGAGGTAGCTTTGAAACAATGCCAGCTGCTTTCCCCTCACGCCAAGACGCTGAAGTTTGTCTAATAGTGTTGGAATTGAGACGGTGTCGAACGCCTTGGCGAGATCAAGGAAAACTGCTAGACACTTATCACCTTTGTCTAACGTTTTGACTATATGGTCAGTGAGGTCATGAACTGCATCCGAGGCGGATTTTCTAGCCCTGAAACCATATTGGTTATGCGATAAAAGTGATGAGCTTTCAAGGAAGTTTACTAACCTCTTATTTATGATCCGTTCCAAGATTTTTGAAAGAGCAGGGAGAATCGATATGGGCCGGTAGTTGTTAGGGCAGCTTTTGGACCCTGACTTGTGGATGGGGTGAATAACTGCTTTTTTGAAAGCAGTGGGAAAGATACCAGATTCGAGAGAAAGATTACATATGTGAGTAATCGCCGGGAGAAGAATATTCTTATATCGTTTGATAAACGAAGACGAGATGTTATCCCAACCCACCGCACTTACATTTTTTAGGGAATTAATAATGCTGTCGACCTCATCAGTAGATGTTTCAAGAAGAACGAACGACCTGACAGGTGTTCTGGTGGAAGACGAGTTATTTAAAAAGAGCGGTCTCTGGTTTGCTTCCATCATGTTGGGGGGTTCCTTCAGAATCTGTTCGGCTAGAGTGCTACCTACGTTGCCAAAGAATGTATTTGCATGTTCAACTGATTGCTCCGGAGTAGACTTAGTACGAAGAAGGTCTAGTGCGTTGTTACGGTTTTTGTTCATACTAGTAACATCTCTAGTAACCGTCCAAAGCTTTTTGTTGTTATTTCCAGCCGTTTGCAACATCTCTCGATCGTAATTTAATTTCACTTTTTTTATAAGAGCGTTACAAAAATTACGATAGCGTCGAAAAGTGATTTTGAGGATCTCGTTGGTAGGATCCAGCTTGAGCCGTTTGTGCATTTGATCACGATTTCTGATGGATCTTAGAAGACCCTGCGTCATCCACGGTTTTAATGTCCTCTTACGTCTGGATGGTACAAAACTGGTAGTGTGAGTGGTTATGACGGTCTGCAAAAGGGTTAACAACAAATTAGTAGCAACGTTGGGGTCAGAAGAGTTTAAAACTGGTGAGAAATCTAAATTGTTCATCGCTACAGCAAGCAAATTATAATTGATTTTGCTAACAATCGGGGGCTGCGGTTTATCTTTTTTGGTATAGAGTGAAATCAGCACCGCATCATGATCTGTAACCATAGAATTTATCACTATGGTTTGAGCTTTATGTACTGATTTCAAAAATACATGATCGAGACAGGCAGTTCCTCGTGTCGGAATGGTATGAGCCGGTAGAAGACCGTTAAAAGCCAAGCTGTTTAAATAGCTTTCAGTATGAGAATCCAACCCTTTGTCGTCTGTGGCCAATATATTAATGTTTATGTCGCCCATTACCAATACGTTTTTGTATTTACGGAGCGAGACAAGGACTGAATGCAAAGATTGAATAAAATTGGTTGGGTTTTTATAAGCGCAAGGTCTATATATGGCCAAGATAGCTGTATGTTTGTTTATTTCTATTAGTAAGCAGCTAGCCTCTGTAATATTGGGTTCTGTTATTGAAATTCCCGTGAGTGATGTGCTACAATACACGATAACTCCGTCATTTTGATTGACGGGCTGCGATGTAGAGAAAGAGTTAAAGCCATATAAAGCAGGAATGGGAGGCTCGTTCTGCAACCAACACTCTGTTAGAACTATCACATCCATATCGGTAACCAATCTACTTAAAAATACGTTAAAACTGTTAAAATTGGCAGATATGCTACGTATATTTTGAGTAAGAATTTTTAACGAGGAAACTTCAACCAACTTAGAAACGTTAACTGTATCGCAAGTGAGTGAGTCGCTTACCGATATTTCATCTAAATTGTTTAATAAATTATTGGTGTTGCAAGCCATTTTTTATGTATTTATAGACTGACGGCGCCTTAATCTGAGCTATACATTCGAAAAGGTTGATCATATAAGAGACGTTATTAGACCCATCCATAAAAATATAATTACGACGATATTTGCAAAATACATTGGAAATAATGTTAAGTTTTTTATAAGTTGTTGTCTTTGTTATGTGTAATATGTAATTAATTTGATATGTTTTTAGTGTGAAAAATAGCAGTAACGTTAATATTGAGTTTTTAAATTGATTTGTAATGTAACACAGATATATATCTAACGAAAAAATTGTGAATGAAACATAAACAAACTTGATGGTATTAAAATGGTGTGAAAAACTTACAGCTAATTTGTTATATTTAAATTGAAGTAAACTAACAGTCATGCAAAAAAATAAAATATTGTAGTTAACATCCATGAGCTTAAACAGCCAAAAGGTGAGCAAATATAAAAAGGAAAAGCAACATATGATACCAAAAAATAGTCATACAGGGACCAATTTCTTTCTTAACTCAGTGAGAGTCGCTTCCTCGTGTATGAGAATATGCGGTGCACCTTCACTCTTCCTTAAATAAGTTTTTCCATATGATGTCCAGCAAAAGGCGTAACCGAAGGTTTTGGCAAAGTCACGGGCAAGGAAGAATAAACGCCGTCCTTTAGGGGTAAGGCTCTCGGATATATATATCGGTTTTGTAGGGGTTGCCATTCCAAACAAGCCGGTATTTAACTTCCCTTCCTTTTCTTTGAAACTGAGTCTCTTGAAATTCTTGATGACGTTTTCTTTGGTAATGACCAAGGAGAAATCAACCACAATTGCTGGAATCACATTCTGACTTACGCTGGCTCTTAAGCTGGTACGATAGATATCCTTTATTTCGTTATTTTGAATTTGTACGTTTAGGGTATTGCATAAAGTTTTTGCCAGGTCGCATAAATCTTGGATGGAGGATGGCCGATCATGTTGGCCGACCATCATGGGCCATCGTGTACAGGGCCCGGCCGGTTTGCGTTGCTCGCAGACGGCAATCACACGCAAACTCGCCCTGTACACGATGGCCCATCATGGGCGGCCAACATGATCGGCCATCCTGTACTGGGGGCTTTAAGCCCCCAGTACAGGTTGGCCGGCCATGGTCGGCGACCATGACCAATACATCGTACATTGACACCTTTGAACGAACAAGTTTAAAAAGGTTCTTTCAAAAGTGTCAGTGTACTATGTATTGGTCATGGTCGCCGACTATGATCGGCCATCCTGTACTGGGGGCTTTACAAAAACCGATATACTGCCCTATGGGCATTTGTACACAAACGCCCTTAAGCTGCCCACTGACGATACGTCCAAATGTACGACGTAGGCAGTGGACGTCTTCCAAAATCCTATCGCACGTCGTCTATCTTTGGATTTCCAAATCCAAATGGACGTCGTCCGTCGTCCGCGCGCGGCCGACTGTCAATGGACAAAACCACATCCATTTTTTTCCTTTTTTGTGTTTTAGGTCTATGGATGCTAATCGATGACGATACAATCGATATAACCTAAGATCAAATCGAGAATTATGGTGATTCTAATCGATCTAAATAAAAATAATAATAAATAAAATTATGATCTAAATATTTTACACTATGTTATAATAATACCGTCCTTAAAAAAAGTAAAAAATGATGGTTACCATCCATGAAGTTTGACTTAATACTCTGAGCTCACTTTTGTTCTCACAAAAATTAAAAATTCAATCTCTGAAAGTATGGTACTTAGAGAAACGGATGCTAGGTCAACTTCTAGTAAAGATTTCGTAAAAAAACGTAAGTTTACTTTCATTAATCTATGTGGCGAAGCCTAGTCAGTAGAACCGAAAACGTCAGGCCCTCAGTTCATCAATTGTCAAAATATTTTTTTTTTAATTATTACTAAACTATTAACGTTTGCACCATTGTTTCTACGTTAGAAATTCCCAGAAGTGTTAAAGAATCAGAAATTCAAAGTATTTTTATGTATTTCTTTAGTTGACTTGCAAATTTGGAAGATTCATTATTGTACAAATTGATGAACTGAGAGCCCAAGCTAAACCTTTATAAATCTGTAACGGTATATTCTAGACAATTGAAAACTTCTGAAAAGATTTCACGAATTCTTAACTATATTCGGATTCAAAAATTATTAACAATCAATGCTTAATTACTTTGACAGGTGACAGCAAATTTTTGACAATTGATGAACTGAGGGCCTGACTCATTTGGTCATAGCAGTTTTAATTGGCCATTAGAAATTACATGGAGTTTTGCTTAGGAATCAACTATTTTTTTACTAAATCCTCTGATAGGTCTCAAGCTGTTTCTAGCTATGGCCCTCCATCCTTTGGTTAATCTATCAGGTGGCCTACCACAAGCTCTTAAAGCAGTTATTTTTAAGTTGAGAGAGTGAGACGCCGCTATACGGCGTTAAGCTTTCAGAAAATAGCCCATTGAATGGGCGATTTTCTGAAAGCTCAGTCACTAGATGGCGCTGTCCCACCTATGCAGTTAGAAGGAATGGAACGTTATAAATTTTACTTTGACGCGACTTTTTTACGTAAAACGGAACGTCAGACAGATGTTATTTATTTACCTTAATCTTTAAATTTACCTATTTCGTTTCTGTTCCTCACAGTAGTACTTATTTAATATATTATTAGTTTCCTTTGGGTTTTTAAAAGTAAATAATTTAAATATGATTCATACCAGAACATACCATAGACATGTACATACTTCGTTCAACGCCATCTAGTGAAGCTTTTGGAAGCTATTTTTTTTTAAATGGCCTCTCAGAAAATCGCTCATTAACAGTTGAAGCCCATACCCATATCCATATTTCTTAGCCGGTAGCCCCCTAGGGGGGCTTGTTATTATTTGCAAGCTTGCAATTTTATTTTCTTGGAAAAGACCACAGAGTAAATTAGTAGGTATATACTAGAGAGAATCAGGCAAAGTTTTTTGTAGATGGCGCTTGTGAGATTGGAGCCCACTTTCTACCTAATCTGTGGGATAACAATGTACCTGGGCATTTTCATTTAAAACTGTACCCCTGGTTTTTACGCTGTCTGTCACACGTCTTTGAACTTTAATACCAACAATATGGATAAATTAAATGGGTATTTTTTTTAAAAAAAGATTAAAAATATATTAAACTCTTTCATGAATAAGTGATATTAGTTCCTAGTACTCTTAATTATTATTAATGAATATTTTAAGTTCACGGGGGAGCTGTTTTTGGCATGTCACACGGCATACATATTGCTTAAAAAAATGGAAATTACTGAATATTCTGTAGAAACACGCGTCCAAGTTTTAGTGTGCGTAGTAGACAGCTTCTCTTATCTTAGTAAATATAATATAATTTTCAACACACTTACACACGCTCATAAAGTGAGCCTTATTACATCGATCTTAGGGCCATAAACCGAACCATAACACAAGCGTGCATAATAATATTACAGTACTAGTTGCGTAATAGAATTATCCCTACAAAGTTAAGTTAGTACCTAACTGCAAGTTATATGCGAGTAAACAGAGCATTTTCAATCTCACCGGGTAATAGGTACAGTTCTTTTTTTGTAACAACAAAGAGGTTTTATACGGCTGAAAATCCATTTACGTTTTTAGAATAAATAAGTGTGTCCTTAATTAAGACAAAATAACATAATTAAGTGTATTGTTATCAAATTATTTATAATTCACAATAATCACTACATAGTATAAAACAAAGTCGCTTTCTCTGTCCCTATGTCCCTTTGTATGCTTAAATCTTTGAAACTACGCAACGGATTTTGATGCGTTTTTTTGTAATAGATAGAGTGATTCAAGAGGAAGGTTTATATGTACTTTTTATCCCGATATTCCCACGGGAACGGGAACCACGCGGGTGAAACCGCGGGCGGCCGCTAGTTTGTTATAAAACATTTGCATTTTATCACTATTATTATAATTATTTTGAAGTAGGCTGTATGGCTGTATGTAATCAATCAGCTTACATTTGGCGCGTGCGAAAAAAAAACTTGCGCGCTTTTTCCCTTAGCTAATAATAAGTCATTCTAATTATGTTATGTATTCAATAAATGTTTGTTTTTCCTCGCAAGTGTGTTGAAAAAGTGCGTATGAAACTCGTGAGCAACTTACTCACTAGACACTCGGCTGATTTACGCCCTCGCCTGCGGCTCGGGCTGCAACCCACAGCCTCGTGTATAATGAGCAACCTTAGCTCACTTGTATCATAATATACTATTATAAAATAACTTCATATAATGCCCAAAAACAGTACAAAAATCTAAATTTGACCCCCGCCTGACTTGTCAGTTTGGAGACGGCTTTTATTCATCAAAAATTCTACCCAAACACTTTATTATAATACTTATGGCAACATTTCACACCGAAGTTCACTGGTAGCCATTTAAAGCAGGCGTTGGAATCACCCATAGAATAGGTCAAAACTTAGTGGCCGGTAGCCCCGATACCCATTCATTGGCTATAATTAAGACCGCCATTTTGTTGGGGTGCCCCCATTGGCTAAAATTAAGGCTGTCACTTTTTTCAAGAATTTCAAGATGACGTTTATTTAGTTTGTATTTTTTACTCATTTCGGTTTTTTATTCTTTAGATGTTTTTCCACTTTTTCTCAGATATTTCTTTACAGAAACATGGATACATTATTCGAAGATGCCTTCGGTACACGTAAGTAAATCTATTTACGTAGTTTTATGTAAAAAATATTACATTAACCTAAATTTGAGTTTTGTTGTTTTAGGTAATTTCAAGAGACAACTTTATATTTCTTAAAACTAACCAAAACAAAAGAAAATACAGTTCACAAGTTAACCGGAGTAAAGAAGATTCGGTTTCTCAGAAAGTTATGAAATTTATCAAAGGCTAAAGAGTCGCAATAGTTTTTACAAGTGCGTCATGCCTGGCACCACGGAGGCCTCTTCAACCAAAGTTAAACTGTGGGCAAACTCTGCTACCCTTCCACACCCATATGTGCTCATCCAGGAAAAGCTCTCTCCTGGCCTTGAACTTCCCAGATCATTATGGAGATCTTTAAATAGACTCTGTACCCAAGTTGGTCGAAGTAAAGACAACCTGTCCAGGTGGGGCTTCACCAGTAACACGGATCTTGCGTGCAGGTGTGGTTACACTCCACAGACCATGGCCCACCTCATTGATTGCTCTGCATGCATGCCCGGACACCTTCACGCGTGAGGACCTCATGTTGGCTGCAGATAACGCTGTGAGAGTGGCACAGTTTTGGGCCAACAACATATGATTTTGTACTTGTCATTGACATGTTGAAGAAGAAGTTATGAATGAAAGATAGGTAATGTTTGTTTATTCTTTTTATATTAATGTAAGTAGATATGTGTAATTAATTATTGATTAGTTTTCTTAAAAAAACCTTCCTAATACATTATTTCAACATATATTTAGAAGTGATATCATATGGTGATAATGGTAAAGCACAGTAGATTACTTGGGATTAAATTTAGATAATCAGTTGTCACATTTAACAAGTTTCAATTTAGTGAAGTTGTTAATACCAAGTTAAGAGAAAATAACAGTGTAAGTAATTCAATAACTTTGTCAAAACATTTAAAATGCCTTATCATCAAATTCATATTTCTGATTCTGACAAACAGAACAGAATTATAACAAATGTACCGGTGGGATAATATATGATTGTTGTCGGTACGAATGATGGTTTATTGTGATTGTCTTATGACTATGTTATAACTGTTACTGCTACCTACTATCTTAGATTTTACCTAATTATATATACTACCTCTCATCAGTCTATGTACAAAGCTTATCTACTTAATAACAGTTATTAACTATAAACATTGATTATCTATAACTTGTGCATAGCGGCACAACAAACAAAATGTGCTTTATACACACTACTCTTTCTTGATTTACAAACTTTTCAGTTCAACTATCACTTATTTGTTTATAAAATGTTATGGCAGATTATAGTAACAATATGTAGAATCTATACTAACCAAATCTAATCTTTTCAGATAACTTGAGTCTCAACGAGGTTCGTGGAGTGCTGCGAAGATGCCCGTGTCTGCCTATTCTTGCGGTAATAAGTTATCAAATCAGAAATATGGTGCAAATTACTGCTGTTAGTTGCTATATTGATTACTTACTGCATTAAATGTTTAACTATTAGAATTAGGTTATTGCGTCTTGCATTGAAAGTGATATTAACAGTAAATAATGAAATGGCAGATACTAAATAAAACTACTAGGAAAAATAGCATTAGCATTTGTGCGTGATAAATATTTGCAAGCAGTTTAATTTTTCTTGTGGCTGATAAAGTATTTATATATCTTAGTTTATCTATTACTAGCGGCCGCCCGCGGTTTCACCCGCGTGGTTCCCGTTCCCGAATATCGGGATAAAAAGTACATATAAACCTTTCTCTTGAATCACTCTATCTATTAAAAAAAAAACGCATCAAAATCCGTTGCGTAGTTTCAAAGATTTAAGCATACAAAGGGACATAGGGACAGAGAAAGCGACTTTGTTTTATACTATGTAGTGAAGTCAATTTAGTAAGTAATTTCATTACTCTCATTCTTTGAATAAATCTCAACTTATACTAATTATGTACTTTGTATTTGATAAAATTATAATAGCAAGTAATAAATGCCTTCTTTCATCAAATGTGTTTTTTATTTGAGCAGAATTTAAAATAGTATATTACTAGGGTTGTACCAAACGTCGATGATTTGTACAACTATCGATAACGAATCAAGGGTGTCGATAGTTCTGACAGCACTATGTTGTCAAAATCTAATCGGGGTCCGTCATTCACTAACAAACGGCCGCTATAAGGCTTGATTCCTATCTGTACTAGTCTATATAATTTGTGATTTAAAGCCCCCAGTACAGGTTGGCCGACCATGGTCGGCGACCATGACCAATACATCGCACATTGACACTTTTGAACGAACAAGTTTAAAAAGGTTCTTTCAAAAGTGTCAATGTACGATGTATTGGTCATGGTCGCCGACCATGATCGGCCATCGTGTACTGGGGGCATAAAATTTGTCAGTTGGCCTGAATCGCTCTGTGGAGAGGGTGTTTTTGTGGTGACGAAAAACGGATCATTTTTTTCGGTCAGTCTATTTCGTAAAAAATAACATCTTTTAGTCTTATAGTTTTACCAGATAAAAATAAAATTTTCTCACAGATAGCAGTATATTTTTTTATTGGAAGGTAAATTGAGACAGTGTCTCAAATTAGGTGCATAGTCTCAAATAAACAGCAAGTCTCAAATTGCCTTCAATTAGTTTATTGCTAGTTGTGTAATAATTTATTTTAGCAAGGTTTATTTTTTGTTCAAGGATAACAGTATTATGGCAACGCGTCCGGGTAGACGAAGAGCTCCAGCCGGCCTAGCATGAGCGGCTTATAACACGCGATATGATATGGTACGGCATGGCGTCTTGCTTACACCTTAGTGGGGTAAGCAAGACAACTTGGCGTACCATATCATATCGCGCGTTATAAGCCGCTCATGCTAGGCCGGCTGGAGCGAAACCTTATAGAAAGGAGATTTTTCAGTTTTGTATGGAGCCTCGGCTAGGACCTTGTACACTATACCATAGGCAAGCAAAAGATAAATTTAATAACTGAAAACGAATTATATCGCAATGAGCTAACGCGTTTGATGGTACACTAACATTAAAAAAAAGGTTCACATTGACAGATTATCATCAGTCGTCAATGTCATCGTTTTTTCGTACAGAAACATCAAAGGCCGTGTTCCGTTTTGAGTCAATAGTACTGTTGGCGCTGTGAGCGCTAAAAGCTGTTCCGATTTGATTATCGCGCAGACAGCACTGTTGACGCGATTTCAATTCGGAACGGCTATTTGCACGCATCGCGAGCGAGCGTTGTTTTGATTTGGATTTGTAAGTAAATAATCACCGGTTTAGTATGGATATTCGTCAATTAGTAAACGTTTTATTGGACAGCGATGATGATAGTGATCCGTGCTTAAATTTAGAGTAATGTCTCTACCCGTCGTCTCATCTTTAATAAGCACTATCATTTTTCTGGCTTTCTGCTTCGGGATAAACAAATAAAATACCTAAATAAAACCTAAAACGCAGAGATTTCTCAAACAAAACCACAACAAACAATGACGTTTGACAACAAAACGTCAAATATGACAGCCCGCTCACAGTGCTAACGTTTGAGAACGATATCACCGTGATCGCAAAATGGCGGCGGTAGTGACGTCATCCGTGACGTAATTACTGCTTTCGTTGTCGCGCTCACAACAAATCGGAACGATGTGTGAGCGCGATATCAGTGATATTATCGCTGTTGGCGCAAAACGGAACGTAGCCAAAGTTTCCGAACGTGATTTAAATATGGTTGCCAGAGTGACCATGGATGGCAAGGAATTTTTATTTCAAAGTTTATTTTTGTACCATTTATCCAGAAAGACAATGCGACCCCCCCGCGAATAATCCGGTAATGAACTATTACGGGGTTTTTCATGTTATGTGCTTTTAGGTAAGTATCTAGAAACTAAAATGAATCATGTGATTTTTTTTCAGAATTTTTCTATTGATATTTACAAAGATATGAAAAATTGCGTGTCTGTTCCATTAAAATGCCTTAAAAAGTTTTTTGAACGAATAATATTGTTTAAGATCTTTACGAAAAAAAATACCAAAAGCATTTGACAGTAAACACTTTTACGATATTATTCGGGTAAACAATTTATTACTGTAATTATGTAATAAGTAATACAGGTTTTTTTTATTTGATTGAATCAGGCGTCACTTTGCGGAAGTCCCAAACCAGTGTGAAAAACGAAATATATGTACCTAGCTTACTTCCACAAAAACACAACATGCAAAATGCACCGCCCGCCCGCAATAAAATGCACACCACGAAAATACCAGTACACAATACCTACATTTAGCAAGACAGCATTACACCTTACACCTTAGACCACTCTACACGTGTTTCGTCCCAACCGTCCCACTGGCATCCTCAGAAAATAGTTCGTGCGAAAACCAACACCGAATTGATTCAATCAAATCTAATTGGTCTATTAATATAATTTACCTAATTGTGCCTCTTAAAAAAGTTGCTGGTTAAAGTTCATCGCAGAAGACAGATTACCTCTACACAGTGATTTTTATAAACTTGTCAATCGTGAACTTCAATGGTAATACATTTTACGTCATGTGACATCCAGTAATATTAAAAAAGTAAGTTAATAGGAAAAGAAAACCGATCTCAAACATTAAAATATTTGTTTCCCCTCAACAATGAAGAAACCCAGGTATGCAAAGTGTTTTTCTTAAACACGCTTTCTATCCTTGAACAAATGATTACACACCCTTAGAAAAAATTAAAAGAGATGATAGTTTGATTGATAAAAGAGGAAAACATCTGAATAGACCACATTAGATGAAGCTCAAAGATATTATATTATAACAAGATTGCGCACTCATGAGCTACAGCCGAGCCGAGCGAGATAGCCCTATTATGGTGTGCATCCCTCTCTAATGAGAGAGACGTGAGTGACTACACGATTTGGTTTTTTCGAGGACAATTTATAGTTAACCAGACTTGGCTCACGTAGGATTCTAACACCACGCTTCCTAGGGAGCTCTTGTAGCTAAAACAAACATACATTTAAACATCCGAACTCACTTTCTATTTATAATATTAGTTAAGATGAGGACTCCGCGAGGCAAAGCATAGAGGGTACTTTGCATCACATATGAGGCAATAATGTGACAATCGACACATACACATATGCTTTTTATAAGCATACTTACTTTTGAACCGACTTCAAAAAAGGAGGTTGTCAGTTTGACCTGTATGTAGGTACTTATATGAAATGTATGTCTGTATTTCTGATAGGCGTATTTTGCTAAAATGGATAGAAATAAAAAGTCCACGTACAGTAATGAAAATCTGTTTATAAATTAGACTATACATTGCTAAACAAAATTGTCTTTCGGATCTTTTGACGAATGGAGGCTTTGTGTCCAATTAATTTTAAAGATTCGTTTTTTGCCTACCTACCTACTTTTTTAACCTTAAATTAAAATACAGATTTTATAAAACATTTAATAAGTTCTGTTTCATGCCTATTTTCTGATAAAGTTCTTCTTCTTTTTCTTCTTCTGCTGAGTATTGTGTAATTTTTTCAGGTATGACGTTAAGCCAACCTTTTTTAATTTCTTCATCTTTAGGAAATCTGAAACAATGAAAATTAATGTTTGGGTTAAGTAAGAAAGTCCAGTCTATAGATTACAAACGAAATGGACACCCTACTATACGCAAGAATAAAACTTTGGCTAAATACTTACCTATGAAAAGATACACCGCTACGTTTATATGATGCGCTTTTGCATCCTTTCACACATCAAGTGAGAACCATTTTTATTGATTTAAACGTAATTTTAAAATGATAATTAAGATCCACACACTAACTTTACACACATAAATTATTTTGCCGTCGCCATATTGATGATGTTTTTATTTTTATTAAAATTGTCCAGACGCAAAGTGTTGCAAATTTATTATAACTAAAACTACCATAACACCGACTCTTACATTAAACAAGTAGTTTTTCATGGTTTTAAATAATACAAATGATATAGACTTTATTATTATCAGCTTAACATTCCTTTTAATTAATTAATATTTTGAAAATTCTCGAGAACAGGAAATATGAATTTGAATTAAGTTCTACTACAACCAAAAATATTTCATGGTGGCAGCCCAGTAGACAGGGATGCAATCCTATTTAGGAGCCTCTCGTTCGGCTCGTTTTTCCGTTTATCGTAATGTCATACGAAAATAAACCTTATTGTAACTGCATAGAATCGAATTGATATTGCTTTTATTTTCATAGTGCACAATCTTGTTATATTATAATATCTTTGATGAAGCTAGATACAGAGGCAGGATAAGAAACTCTATTAGTCTATTACCCAAAGTCGATTCGCATTACACAAGTAAAGAATCTCTCTTTCTGGGGTCAGTCCCTCATGTCTAAGGATCGTGGTCAGCATCAGGGTTCACCGGTTCCGGTCCAGCACCTCTCTTACGACCGTGTGTATGAAGGATGACGAGTCTTTTACTTGATCGGTCTTTTATCTTGTAGGTGAGCGACCGCGCGATCTCTTGCCTTCGATGCTCCCGACTACAATTAGTTGTTTTAGGCTGTCGTCACCTTTGCGTACCGTATGACCGAAATATGAAAGAATGCATTGCTGGAATGTGGTCGATAGGTGAGTTTTAATTTGGAGCTGGGTTCGGTTAGGGTTGATTCATTAGTGCGTTACGCTATCCAAGGTATTCTTAGCATTCGCCTTCAGCACCACATCCTTTACCTTTCGCGGGCCAGAATTGTCCATGTTTCAACTCCATATAATATTAAACGGGTCATAGCATCCTTTGCCATCCCGTACGCCTTTTTATCTCCGGTACACAGCTGCAGTCGTTGCAGATTTGGGAGCCCAGATAAGTGTAGTGGTCGACGATGCCTACGCCAGGAATTTTGCAGGTGACATTTGATAACGTTCCGACTCGATCCTCTATCATCACTTTAGTTATTTTTCTGTTCACTGCGAGACCAACGTTGCCACTCTCCAGCTCGAGTCTATGGAATAGCTCACTCCTATCATCCATAGATAGTACGGTGTCGTCAGCATATCGAAAATTTGAAAGTCTCTTTCCTCCTACAGGGAAACCCTTCTCCCAATCTTCAATGGTCCTCCGTATGATTTGCTCACCATATTATGTTAAACAGTGCAGGAAACAAGATGCAGCTCTGTCTTACTTCTTGTTTAGTTGTAAACATAATTGAGCAATCAGTAATCCTAACAAAGGAATAGGAATAGAAAATAATTTTCAACTTAAATAATAATATAATCTCATTCATTATGTTCTATCTTTAAGCCAAAGTGTATTTTTTTAATGTTAATCATAACAATCATTAATTCATAAACTAACCAAAGTTGTTTCATTTACTAGAATATCATTTATTTCATGACAGGCGATTATTATAGTAATTGGCTTCTACAAATGTACAATAAATAAAACTATTTGCAAGAATAATATCGCAACACGATATTACTGTTTGTAGTCGAAAAGATAAACTTAAACGAATAAAATCGCAACACGATATTACTGTTGCAGACGGCACTAGAAATTTACACGAATAATATCGTAAGAGACACTACTGATCAGAGCTTAACCTATACTAGTATAGTAAAATGCATTTTGTTAATTTGTAACGAATACTTTGGTACTAATTAAATTTGGTTGAAATAACAAGATAGCTGAAAAAAATAGCTTCCACATGTGATATAAAAAGTCTCTGATACTATATTTACTATTTTTTTAGTCGAGTTATTAACAAAAATGCTTCTTTTATATTTCCTGAACATTTTGACTTTTTCGGTTACCGGATTATTCGCGGGGGGGGGGGGGGGGGGGGGGTCGAATGAGAATTTTAATATTTTATTTGACTTTACTATATTTTTTACTAGGTATTAGTACGAATAGTGTACAATGTCCTAGCCGAAAATGAAAAATGTCCTTTCCTGTATTTTTATAGAAGTATTTAAGTTAAATATACCTAGTCAATTGTTGAGTTAAGTGCCAAAAACATATTTATCGAAATAATCTTAAATAATTATCTCAAAACTAAGTTGAATGACGACACAAAAAATGTGGTTAATTTGAGACAAGTCTCAAATTACCCGCGTTCTCTATTTTATGTTAAATTGTTTTTTGTTTTTTGCCAATTTTTGGAAGATTTTAGGTTTGGTTTTGTGTAATTTTGTTTTATTTGACATATTCTAACCATTTAAATTTATAAACCAAGTTTTACAGATTAAAATTTGTTTAATTTAATTTCGCGAGTTGTATGCAACATATTTACAAAATTATTAGTGGAAATTCAATATTTCGTTATTTTTAGTGTTTTTTTAAAAGCAGTGAAATGTTACATGAGATACTATGAGTTTCTTATACTGTCTCATGATTGCAACAATTGAAGGTAAATTGAGACAACAACAAAAAAGTTTATGTTAAGTATACTTTGATAGCATTGTTTCAAAAAATAAAAAAGATATAATCAATTACAGCTGAAAACTACTGTCTCATGTTGTAGGTATGCATTTACGGTACATAATATTATTAAATATATTTTATACTTTTTGACTGTTGGTAGGTACCTACTTGCCCCCTCAATCTGAAATGGTCATGGTACCTAGTTAGGTACCTACATAATTATCTTCCTTCAGTTTCTTATAATTTATGATTTTTTTACAATAACACAACCCATCTGTGTAGTCATAGTCACTATTCGTAATCTATATACAAAAATAAATCCCTATTTCCCTTGGTCACGCCATCGCCATCACGCGTGAACGGCTGGACCGATTTGGCTTATTTTGGTCTTGAAATGTCCGTGGAAGTCAAAGAAAGCTTTAAACGGTGAGAAAATAGGTGAAGGAGGGGTAAGTAGGGGTAAGGTAGGGGTAGAGTACTGCCCGGCCCCCTCTCGAGTTTTCGAGCTCGTTAGGGGGCGGGGCAGAGGTTAGAACCGCCCAGCCCTGACGCGAAGCCTATCAGGCTTGGCGGGAGGGCTGGGTGCGGCGAGGAACATGCCCTCGGTGTGACCGAGTCCAACATGCCGTTCGGTATGCCTAAAGATCGCATTCTCCTCTTGACACACACAAAAAAAAGGGGGTAGAGTAGGAGTAGGGTAGGGGTGGGGTAGGGATAGGGTAGGGTTAATGTAGGGTAGGGTTAGGGTGGGGTAGGGTAGGGTTAGGGTGGGGTAGGGTAGGGTAGGGTTAATGTAGGGTAAGGATAGGATATGGGTAGGGTGGAGTAGGGGATAGGGCCACGGGAACGGAGCCGCACCGGGTCAGCTAGTATCCAATATTATTTGTTTTGTTTGCTAATTCTTCTTCCTAAGTACTTATTAATATTAAAAAATATGTGAAAGTTTAGATGTTGCTACTTAAGCACGCCAAAACGGCTAAACGGATTTTGCTGAAATTTGGGACACAGATACTTTGTAGCCTAGAGAGGAACATAGGCTACTTTTTATCCCGAAATAACATCACATTCCCGCGGGATAACGTCGTGTAGTCCACGCGGGCGAACCCGGGGGAGGAAAGCTAGTACTTATTAGAAATGTGAAAGTTTAGATGTTTGGTTGTTTGTTACTCAATCACGCCAAAACGGCAGAACGGATTTGGCTGAAACTTGGGACACAGATAGTTTGTAGCCTGGAGAGGAACATAGGATACTTTTTATCCCAGAAACATGTCTAATTCCCGCGGGATAACGTCGTGTAGTCCACGCGGGCGAAGCTGCGGGCGGAAAGCTAGTTTATTATATTAAGGCTAGGATTCCCTAAAATAGGGAATTTTAAATTATGGATTACTTACTCGCAAATCACAACCTACTTAAAATTTGGAAAAAATATATGTCATTTTACAGTTATTTATCTAGTGCTTCCGGGCGATTTTTCGATTAGGTAGTGATATTTTTAAGTAACTTCAAAAAAAGGAGGTTCTCAGTATGACCTGTAAGTATGTATGTTTGTCCGCGATTATCTCGCGTTTGGCTGAAGCGATTTTGATGCAGTTTTGCAGGAAAGTATTTGGTACAATGAACAAAACCACCAGATATACACTTATAAAACTGTTTCGCTTGCATGGACAAGAAGGGCTGCCCATTCTTAGCCCCGCCCCATTTGTTTTTTCTACCAACGATGATTAAATAACATGCTTTGTCTGGGATTTTACAAAAGGTGTTATTGTTCTTTGTTTAAAATTTTATTGCTTTGGGCACTCACTACCGTTACCCATCTCTTGTTGTTTTATCCCATTTAACGCCCATTCTAAAGAGACGACAATGCTCCTTTCGTACTTTTGAAAATTTTAGATCCCAGGTAGCTGCTAGTCAACCCAAATGACCTTTTGTCTTAAAAACATTATAAAAATATTATTTGTGTTTCATTTGGTTGAGCTGCTCATCTGTGTGTGACACTATTGGTGGATTTACCAGATGGCAGTCCGTTGCAAAAGGTCTTTAGTGCAGTTTACTAAAACTGGCGTTGAGCCTTACGGTGTATTGTTGAATGTACATTTAGAAGAAGGTTTTAGTATTAATTAACTGACTTCAAAAAAGGAGGTTCTCACTTTGACTCGTTGTCCGCGAGATGCGGTTTTCACCAGAAAAGTAATTGTTACATTTAGCTGGTTTTGGTATTTTGACCGACTTACAAAAAAGGAGATTTTGGTAAGTATTACAACCGACTTCATAAAAGGAGGTTCTCAGTTTGATACGTATGTATGTAAGTACCTATGTTTGTCTGTGATTATCTCACGTTTGGCTGAACTGATTTTGATACGGCAGGCTTATTACCAAAAACAAGCAACCAGTTGCTAATTGTACAATTGCAACGCGACTGCTACTAGTTGCTGTTGCTCGCTTGCGGTTTGGAATCGATACAATTTTAGTTCACAAACGCTCGCTTGTGGCGCTATCGTAGCGATCTACGTTCCGTAATACAAATTTGTGTTTTGGGAGCGATTACTTGTTAATTGTTGCGATTGCGACTGTCACTTTAAGATCGGTAATAACCCTGCGGTTTTCATATATCAGACAAGTATTTTTGATTCATGCGGTTTATGTATGCAATGTACATCCTAACATACCTATTTACCAGGATACACGAAAATTGCCTGCATAATGCACTAAAAAGAGAGAAATAAAAAAATATTTTGTTAAAAAATAGAACCGCCTTCAAAAAAATGTCATCAAAAAGTAAGAAATAATACCTCTAATTCGTATTGACATCAAATAACGTAAATACTAGTCTTAACATAGTCATAACATAGCATTTTTTTAACAAAATAATACTGTATCAAATAAAATTCCAAACATCCGTCTAATCGTAATCCAAATATGAAATATTCTATACTTGCTGTATACTTGGTTTTAGTTAATGAAAAATATACGAAAATAAGTGTCTTTGTGTGTCATAAGTAAAATTTTTTTATTGTTTCATTTTTAATTGTATTTTAAGTGATTTTCTACATATTAATAATCTGTGGTTCACATCACAGTTCACTGCCATGCCGGCTGCCGATGCGTCCGCGCGAAGTGTATCGCGCGCGGCCGAGCAAGCGAGCGTGCCTATTTTGGCCGGGAATCCTTGCTTTAACATTTTACTCGTCTTTACTATGCGAAAATAAACTAAATTGGTTCTTTGTATTTTGAACTGAGTAGGTACCTATTTGTCGTTTTCTCGTAACAGATAAAGAACAGTCTCATGTATCATTCTTAAAGGTGAATTAAACGATACTTATCAAAATAATTATTTTGATTCTGAAATCTCTTATCTTGTACGTTGAGCCTGAGTGATGAGCGATATGGTTACTAGAAATAAGTTTACACAAGACGGCCTTAGTCGTTGTTAAGAATTTTAATATTGTTAATGTGGAACAGTAAAATCAGTTAGTTAAATAATATAAATTATAGTTGTGAATTGTTTTAGATACTTATAACTTAATTAATAATGACTTTTCTCAGTGACGATTTAAAAAGTCAAATTAAATCTGAAATGGAAGTGAACAAAAATTTATTGACTGAATTGGATATTGGAATTCGTGGTTGTCAGAGCCTGCTGTGCTTAATTCAGATGAAGGTGTCTTCTATACAACAACATATAGCAGCAATGAAGTTAATGTACGAAGAATTAGTGAAACTCAGAGAGATTATTTTAATATTAAATCCTGCAGCGAAAATTTGAAAACGGTCAGGCTTTGCAAAGAGTTGTTTTCGAAGTCTAAGTAGGTACCTACTGCTGTTTGCACTTGCTGTAGAAGATAATATGTCTTTCATTTTGCTGGGTGCACTGCAGATCTTGGGAACTCTACCTATATAGCACTTGAAGAAAATGTGTTATCTCGAATTTTTACTACAATTAGGGTAAAACCACCTTGTATCGGCCACGTCAACAATATTTCACATTGATTTGCTTCCTATTCTTGCATTTATTAGCCTAGCTTTCTAGGAGGTATTTTTTAATAAACTGTTATTATTTGACTTTCCTATGAACTAATAAAATATTTGAAATTTGGATAAATTTTTTTTATATTGATGTTTTTCTTTGTACACACCCAATTTCCCTAATATCGGCCACTGGCGCCCAAAAATCGCCCACCTGTTTGCCTTGTATCGGCCTAGGCTTACATTATGAGCAATACAAATATACTTCGAATTGATAAAGAAAGATAAAGATATACAAAGATATACATAGAGATATATAAAAAACATACATATACCGTGATTTTTTTTAACGATCCAAACTTAATTTAACGTGTTTAGAATAAATTTCTAAAAAAAATAATATCTTTTTGTTTTTTCTTGCATAAAGATATTCTTACCTAATAGTAACAAATAAATTTTGAAGTCGGATTTTTTTTAGAGATTTTAGATTATTTTACAAATTTTAATATTTCTTAAAGGAAAGTCTATAAATCAAATACTATTAACAATTAATTTGAAATCTAATATTACAGTTTGCACATTAACAATGATACTTCCACATAAAAGTAACTAAACAAAAAATCGAGATTTTTCAAATATTTTTTTATATTTTTTTATTATAATTACCTAAATTAAGTATCTTATCTAGTGTACCTAGATTTGTATGAAGAAACATTTGTATCGTCCATGACTTAATGTTTAGTGGCCGATATCAGGATTTTGACTCGCCTTGTATCGGCCATCACCATTTTTAACGGCCGATATCAGGCTTTTTTATGAAATAATCAACCCTAAATCCGGCCATCCGATTTTTTATTAAAATTCTAAAAAAAACACAAAAATATTAATCAATAATGTTGCATTATAATCTCTTTAACCTTCACAAGCAAAAATCAACGATTTAAACCTCCTAGATAAGTTGCAAACCCTTTCCCCCGTAACCTCGAACTCGTCAATTTTGACTAGAAAATGGCGTGAATTTCGACACGACTGCGCAGGTTACAACATCCAATGCTACTGAACTGTCAAATGAACTTTGATCGCCACCTCATTTAATTCATTTAAAGACAACAATATAATGTTCATTATAGAGCAAAATTTGTGCAAGTGGATCGAATATTTAATAGTTTTTGATCAAATTCGTAGGAAGTGGCCGATACCAGGACGAGGCCGATACAAGGCGGTTTTACCCTACCTACTTACATCTATAAAACTAAAACATCTACCTAGCTTCTTCGGCAAAACATGCGATATACACCGCCCGAACTGGAGTAAATAAATGGTTATACACATATTGCATTACATGCAGGCAGATAGAAAGAGATTAGAAGAGATAGATAGAAATTGAGACATCTTGCACCTTCATCAGCTGCTCTACACATCCTGTAAATAGAAGACTGCAATGTAGAACAACCAAAACTGTGTGACCAGCGAGATCTATAGCAAAGACAACGAAAGAAAAGAACTTTATTTTTATATCCAAATACTACTTACTTAGGTATAACATTCATTCACACTTTATTAGGAAAATGGGAGGGAATTCAACAGACATATACCTATACCTACCTACTTTTTTATATTGGACTCTTTTCAATCCTTAGTTCCCTTGTAAATTTTTCTCGATCTATAGAGTATTAACTATAGTACCTACCTATTAACCATAATACGAGTACATTCCCTTGAAAACGGATTAAGTTTATCTAACGAAAAGAAAAAAGTGTAAGTAATAAATTTGTGACTTATTAAAGGGGAATTTTTATGTTGCTTTTACCATTATAAGTGAACCTCAAACATAGATTCCTAAGTTTTTTGTAAATCAATTTAAAGCCACGATGCTCATTATTTAACCATGAATTAAAACCCGCTATTCAATAAATACCTACTTTTATTTTGTTCACAAAGCTTTGAAGTTTGCATGAAATAATTAATTTTATAACTAGGTAATTAAACACTTTATTACACAACACGGTCACGCCTAAAATAGATTAGATAAAAACTATGACTGTAGTCATGTGATTTTTATTTTGGTATTGTTTTAGTCAGATATTATGAATTAAGTTCAAACACTCGGGCGACTTTCATCACTGATATTTAAACGTGAATAACGCTAAACGTGTTTAATACATAGTACTGTCTCTGTCATCTGTTTGAATGTGACAGGGACAGAACTATGTTTTAAATACGTTTAGCGTTAATCACGTTTAAATATCAGTGGTGAAAGTCACCAAAGTACTTCAATCCCTTAAAAAGCTGTAAAAATAACAATCAGCAATCCTTTCATCTGTGAAAAAACGTTATTTGTTTTTCTACTCTCTACTAGATGGCGTTACAATAGCTTGCTAGATAGTCATAGAGCGTACACACTGGGCGTTAGCGTTAGCGTTGGCGTTGCATTTTGTATGCAAATCTGTACAGCGCCTCTAGCGGGCAGTAGCAGA
Organism: Crambus lathoniellus; assembly: GCA_949710035.1. Classification (NCBI taxonomy): domain Eukaryota; kingdom Metazoa; phylum Arthropoda; class Insecta; order Lepidoptera; family Crambidae; genus Crambus; species Crambus lathoniellus. Next base: position 12,193,598 of record OX453302.1, on the reverse strand, counting down.
ACTACAGATTCTCATACAAAATATCTCGCGTACGCTCACCAAACGCTCGCCGAGCGCCCAGTGTGTACAGGGGGTTAAAGTTTTAATCCGTTTTTAAGATCTTGAATTAACAAAAATTCTTTTACGGTGAGAGTTTACTGTTTTTTTTTTTTTTTTCCAGGGTAGTATAATAACTTTAGATTGATACCTATTTCAAATACGTATTCACTTTTTATCTAGTAAGCTCAGGCTCAGGCTCAAAACCTCGCGCCAACACTGCCACCGTTAACCCTCGGAAGTGCACGCCTTTTTACATCACCAGCGACGTGACACTGTAGCTGACAGGTCCCGGGATGCACTAGGAATTACGGGCATAGCGGAAAGAGCAGCGACCGTGACAGTTGAAAGAGCAACATTGGGTACGAGGGAACGTAATTCGATAATCGTTGTGCTCTTGAACGCGCTGACAGTCCATCTGTCATCGCTCTCAGGAGTATTTGTGGAGCTGATTACGTGCTGCGGTAGGTTCCCGTATCGTTTTGATGTTGTGCTGAAAATAATGTCGCAAAAATATATTCATGCTGAAATATCAGCGTTGCAAATACTGCAACAATTATGCTGAGTGGAGAAGTTTTCGGTAGTTAAGTAAGATAGGTAATAGTTTTAAGACCACTGTGACCTAATTATTAGGTATTTCGTAATTATTGATGAGAAATTGTTTTACAAGTTATGGACAAGTTTTACTTACATTAAAAATCTTAGGAACTTGTTCTATATTAAATTAAATCAGCATATTTTTTACTTTGTGGTGGTGGTATAGAATAACAGAAGTTATAAGTACGTAGACCGTCAGTCGGACCGCACTAGCAAAGTTTTGACGTTTAAAGATCATACCTAGTGACGTTTACTAGAATTGCACTGTTTTTAAACGTAGGTATATAAGTAACCTAGTAAATAGAGACTTATTAAGGGGGGTTATCTTACAAGTGGTCCGGTAGTTCTGAATTCTTGATATGTTGTCTAGAATGGTTAGTGGGTATTAAAAATGCAAAATGCACAATTCCTCGCCCTCCGCCCCTGCCACTATATTGAAAAATCGGCAGTTTTTTCAGATTTCTATACTTAATATTATAAAGAGGAAAGATTTGTATTTTTGTATGTAACGAATAAACTCAAAAGGTACTGGACTGATTTAGAAAATACTTTCACCGTTAGAAAGCTACAGTCTTCCCGAGTGACATAGGCTATATTTAATAAAATGTACTGTTTCATGTGAATAAATGCTTTATTTATTTATTTATTTTATTTTTTATTTTATCCCGATAGTCCCACGGGAACGGGTACCACGCGGGTGAAACCGCGGGCGGCCGCTAGTTTGCTTATATCTTCGTTTAGGTGCATTGGAGCCAGAAACGATTGTTGACAATGTTGTAGAAAATTAAATTTTCTATAATTAACTGTTTAAATCTTGTTTCTAGGACAGATAGTCACGCAGATATTTACTTTTTAAAAAATGGTTTTCCAGAAATTTGACAAACTTCTAAAGAACAGGGTGCATAATGGGCCCAGAGTCGTAGCACTTTGAAACCTTATTTAATGTATACTAATGAATAATTACAAAATTTTATTAAATGGCGACGAAGTTGAATTGTGAAAAATAAAAAAGTTACAGTAAGTAGTTAAAAAAGCTTTGAAATAAGCTAAAAATTTTCGCTTAAGTACTTAAGTATATCTTCGTTTGGGTGCATTTTAGCCAGAAAACATTCGTCACAATGTTGTAAAGAATTAAAATTCCTATTATTGATGTTTTAAATTTTGTGTCTAGGACAGATAGTTTCGAAGATATTATGCACTTTAAAAAAAATGAAAATGGTGAAAAATTGTGCCCGCGCAATTTTAAACGCATATAAAATTATATACCTACTTACTCGCTAACTATCCTAGACAACATATAAAAAATTCAAAACTACCAGACCACTTGTAAGCTAAAAACCTTCTATTCACTGGACTAATAGGGTATAGGGTTTCTCCTACTGATTTTTTAATTAACAGATTTTCAATTTTATACCTATCTAGTGTAGGTAACAGAATATGAACCATAAAATTCACAAATTCAGAGAGACATAAGGAAACAATTTTTTTCCAATAAAATACATTTAGCATATTGAAAATGTAGCTCAATAACATAATAATAATTATACACTTTAAAAAAAAAAGAAAAAAAACAGTAAGATAAGTTTGTAAGTTAATTAGCCAACAAAGACGCATGACTGTCGCCTTGGCCGCCAATATCCCGTCGTATTGTCAGACAATTCGCATGGTAGACTGCATGCCCTATTGTGGAGCTGTAAGGTCCTTAAACTCTTTGGAAGCAAGCAGAACAGTTCTTAATAATGGATATGATGCTACTAAAATTATATTAGCCCGGTATATTGTTAAGCAGCACAAGAAGGCAATAAAGGCGGATTGTCTCATTCCTGTAGGCCATGTGATTCTAATTTTCTAGTATTTTCTAGTGTTTTTACTAGCGTTTCATTAGCCGTGATCGGCTTCTACAATATATTCCCCGCGAGATAGGTATATAAATATCCCTGCCTCTGAACCTGAACATGCGATAGTGACTATACCAATTCCGATGAATTTTGGATCATGCATGAAGAAGGATCAAGGTATACTTACCGGCGCGCGGGCGGCGCGAAAATTGACGCTTATTTTCTACAATGGAGCTTGAAGAAAGCTTTTTATTAGGGCATAGAAGGATATCCAATAAAAATTACGTAATTTAATGAAAAAATCTACTACCTACTTACTTACATATTTAATTCATTTATCACGTTGTACTACTTACTTATTTGTAAGTACTTCTACTTATTTGTCAGTCTGCAGAAAGTAAGTGAAGAACAATGACGCTGATGAATTTAGCAGTCAGTTACTCCAGGGGACTAGGAGTATAAAAATACACCACTAATTTTTAATTAGTATAACGATTTCAGGGGATGATGGTGACCTTAGATACAACTAAAATAAATAATCTTATTTACCCAAATCACTAAAAGTGGTTAAGCAGCTTCTTGTGATATTGTATCAGTATGACAATGCCCGAATAAATTGGGCATAATTATTATATTATTATTAAGGAGCTAAAAGTTCCGGCCCGGTAGTAGCGACAGCGTCTATGAAGCGGGAGCGACGACGCGGTCACGCGGTCACGCGGAACTTCAGCTTCAGTCGCGTGGCGGACGCTGTCAGTTTATCTCATACACCTAAGGTGGTTCACACAATGGTGACGCGCCCAGCACACGGAGCGCCGAGCGGCAGATCACGCGTTTGCTGGACCAGCACGCGTAGCATGACAAACCCGAGAAGAGTTTTGTCTATCTGACAGCCGAACAATAGGTTTGTCTACGATGAAATGTAATTTTTGACGTTTCGATATAGACAGAACCTTTCTCGAGTTCATCATGCTACCCGTGCAGGAGTGTTTTCTTTTCTAATTGATGAACTTGCACAGAATATTAAAATCTGTAACCATGCGCTACATGAAAGCGGTTCTTACATTTTGGCGACGCGCCCGCCCCGGAGCGCATACTAGTTCTGCATCCGCAAACTTTGAAGCTTTGAACTTTGAGCGCGGTGCAGTGTAAAAACGGCCTAATACATTTTATATGAACGCCGACGACGACGCCGCCGTTAGTCGTCACTTGTTTCTTGATTTCATTCTTCTTCTATTCTATTTGCTTCAAGTGGCGACGTTTGTGGCTCTTGTGCGGTGCGGGGGACGGCATGCGACTACGAGTGACTACGACGCTGGAACGCCGCGTCGTCGCCGCGAAAGCGGAAAGCACGCGTACGTGTGGGTTTAAGTTTGGCCAAAATTTTAATTTCCATAGATACCTAACATAATTTTCAGTAAGGCCCTCTGACTATAAGTGATTGACAAAGTGACAGATGACAAATAAGGCGCAAACGCATTGTGCGGTAGAAATAACGAAACAATCGAAATTCAGCTGCTGGCGACATGCGGGGGCGACCATCGCTCACAAGATGGTTCAGTTACCGGTTTACAAATTATTTACAGGTTTCTATGATTAGTAGACACTATTGCTCCGCCCGTAATTTTGTCCGCGTGGTTTTCAGATATATGAGTGAACCTATTTAGAAAAAAGGAAGAATTTTGGTGCAGTCAGTTTGTTTTACTGTCTGTCTGTATCTCAAACATATTTTAGACTTAGGCATTGCGACACAGAGTGGTGGGAAAGAATCGCTCTTACAAAAGATTTTAAAGAGATAACATGTTTTAGTTTAATTTAAAATGTATAATGGTCGGTACAGTCAGCTTCAGAAAGTTGGTAACAGTCAAGATCACTAAATACTTGGAAACATCAAAAATGGGCATTAACAAAGACTCGGCCAAAGCAATCAAATTGTTCAGGCCATCCACCGTGTTCAAATATACCGGAGCCTGCATACCTACGTTCAATACTTATTGGTGACTGTCAAAATACAAAATTCGAAGAGATGAGTAAGTAACTAGAATGAAAAATAGCAAGTTAGACCAAATTGGTTCTTATGTCATTTTAATTTATTTCATACTTACGTCATCTATAGTAACATAGTAACATATTTTATGACCCGAGATTAAATCTTATGTCTTGTATAAATAAAACGGAGTTTTCTATAGTGTCCCATACTTTTGAATACTTTGGGTGCTGCGACTACCAGTTAGACCAACGGTTGTACCACGGGGAATAGGTGCTGCGCCTGCGCTACAGTGGCGGTGTTCCTGTCGCGGTAGTAGGTAGGTAATGTCAGTTTGGATGTTACCAAGTATGCGTTCAGTGCGTCGCGTACTGGCTGGGGAGCAGAACGCCACCATACCGTGCCAGAAATGCCCGCAGCCCGACCCGTACGCGCCTCAAGACATTTGCGTGGTCCAGTTATTTTGAATACGGTGGATGGCTTGAACAATTTGATCGCTGAGTCATTGTTAATGACCATTTTGGATGTTTCCAACATTGAGTTAAAATATAATGTATGGTTTCCAAGTATTTGGTGATCCTGACTGCTACCTATTATATGACGCTGACGGTCAATCTAACTGGCACATGCAACTTCATTTCGGTGGACTTTATAGTGTAATAGTACTTACTAATAATTATCGTAAGGCACACCCTTTTCTCTTCATGTTAACGCCTGAACTAAGGAGCATTAGCCATAAGAAGGACGGCATCAGTGCCACTAGAAAATACTTGGTGATTGTTTTGTTAAATTCGTCAGCATGGTAGGTACCTATGTCGATTAAAAAACGAGGGGAGGTTTTGGCGTAGGTACTGTACTGTACTGTAGCACGAGCACTCAGAGAGACGCGTGCTGCACGCGTCTCTCTGAGTGCTACTGTTTGGTTATCAAATGAAACGTGAGTAGGTACTTGACCAAACTTGGTATATATTCTATACACTTATTTGTTACTAGCTTTCCGCACGCGGCTTCGCCCGCGTGGACTACATGACGTTATCCCGCGGGAATATGATGTTTTTCCGGGATAAAAAGTAGCCTATGTTCCTCTCCAGGCTACAAAGTATCTATGTCCCAAATTTCAGCCAAATCCGTTCAGCCGTTTTGGCGTGATTGAGTAACAAACATCCAAACATCTAAACATCCAAACATCTAAACTTTCACATTTATAATATTAGTAGGATAGGATAGATCTCAGAGCCCTTAACTCTAAGCCGTAATGCACAGCCGGCATGTCAAAGACTGTGTCAAAACATCATATTGCAAGCCTTGTTTTTAATATAAAACTCGATGATTTGAAATAATCATCCAATCTAAAGCAAATCTAAAGAGGCTTACAGAGTAAAGATTACTAGCAGCTGATTACAGAGTTTATACTAACCACCATTACAGTACCTACAAAGTACAATCCTACCGTAAAATGAAGAAAGTTTCCCTCCACCCTCCTTCCAATTCATTTTGCTTGCCTGGCGCTTTATAATAAAGGTAAGGGTATTTTCATACACAGAAAATAATGCATGAAAACGTACAAAAGTCAGGACAAAAAAAACTTTATCTTTTACAGTACAATTGGTTAGGTACCTTACTAGGTAGGTACCTTACTAGGTAGGTACCTTACTAGGTAGGTACTGTGGTATCATATTGTTAGGATATGATACCTCCTTGCATTGTCTATGGTTGATTTATGTTTAAATCAGTATTCAAAATATCGAATGGATTGTCATTACCTACGCGAGTGGTTTGTGTGAGTCCAGACGATTCCGCGGTCGCGTGTTATAGTAGATATAGAATATATCGGCCATGGAGCCGCAGTAAAGATTTATATCGAAATTACATTTATTATTTAATAGAATCCCAGTGTAGGGCTTCTTATGGTGGAGGCGCGAACGAATTACGTAGAACGCAATTATACGGTGTTTATGTGTTGCAGATTCCCAAGATAAACTAGGAAGACCATGGAGGTCTTATTGTTCGACGGCATCCACGGAGATGTCGAAGTTTTTTTTCGGAGCTACGAAATAATGACGGCTCTGCAAGGCTACGAAGGCGAGGCCAAGAAAATCGTCGTCGGAGCTTTCTGCACGGGCGCAGCCCGATATTTCTACGATAAGATCGTCGATATGGCGAAAGACTACGACGAAATGAAGAAGGAGTTTATCAGGGAGTTTGGTTTTGTATCGGACCCACTTGAGTGCTTCGAGGAATGTGCCCCTAATATGTGTGATTCTAGCAGTGGTGATAAATCTAATCAATGTGTTTATTTTGTGCCGGAGTTAGAGAGTGTGCCAACTCCCAATCAATGTGCCTCTCGCACGCCAAACGAGAAACCCCATGATTTGTATGATGCAAGTGAATTGAATGATTTTAGAGCTCAAGCCCCGATGATGCCCATCACGACATCATCTTGGAGGACGACTGAGACGTCCCCACAATCTAATAATAATATTATTGTAAGTAGAGAAGAGGATTGTATGCAGCTGACGTTGGTGCAGGACAATCACAACACAAGTAAGCGTACGCCGTTTTTATCTATTGAGTGTCGTGGTCAGAAAATAGACGCCTTGGTGGACACCGGTGCGAGTGTGTCGGTAATATCACAGACGGTAGTAGACAGTCTAGGTCTCAGTGTGGACATGGTGAACGCTGAACTACGAAATGTGAGTGGTGGAAAACTTTCAATAGTAGGGAAAACTAATGTATGTTTCTTGATAGATAACGTGTTGTTTACACAGCGATTCGTTGTTGTAAGGGACATTGTACCAAACATAGTGTTGGGTTGTGATTTTATTAGTAGGAATAGCATAATTTTGAATTTTGAAAAATTTTGTATAATTTACAAAAAATTTAATTTTGAATTTAATGTTGACATGAATTTTATGTTGACATCGATTGACATTGATGACAATGAGTCACAACAGTCACAAGTGATAGATGTCTCGAATGACGGATGTCAAAGTAATTTTCGAAAAAGTAATATGTCAGAAAAAAGTTCGCATGTCATTCCTAGATTAAAAAGTTTTTTTATGAATAAAAATAGGAATGACAGTAAAATGAAGAAAAGCGCGAAAAAGTTTGAAAAGTCGAATATGAATAGGATTTCGAAATCCAATATAAGTTCGTTATGTAATATTAGTTCTTTACGAAATAAGAAACGAATTAAATTTGTTACATATAAAATTAAATGTAAAAACAAATTTTCTTTTATAGATTCATTTTATAATAGGGATAGAAATAGGATAGGATTTTAGGATGTTTTATAATAGTGATTGTTAGATAGTTGAAATGTATAATTGTGTGATTTGTATTAATATGTGTTTCTTTTTCATGTACGGAAATACTGCACCTGAAGCCCACGAAGTGTCCTGTGGTCCATTTATGATGTACTTATTTAATTTTTTTTTAATGTTTAATTTAATAAAACAATTTTTTTTTTGCATTTTTACTAATTAGTAGACATCGTGTCGTGTCTCTTTACCTTCATGGGATAGGGCAGGAGGATGACCTATTATCTAATTAGGTGTGAGAATCCTCTGACCTTAACTTATGTTGATATTGATATCACGTTTCGTTAATGATCTGGACCACAAAAGTAACACTTCTGTGTTTCATTTTATTTCCGTTTTAGTTAGTTTGTAAGTTTTTTCGATGTCACTTAAGGAACGAGGTGACGTCAACATTTGTTGGTGAGGGGGGAGGAAACCCTGATGGTCCAATAAGGACCAGGGTCATATCCTGTTTGTTGCAGGATCCCTCTAACCCTGACTGGCAATGTTGTCGACACCACGCTACATAAACTGTGGTGGCCCCTAGTAGACAGTCTGCTTGAGGTTACCACAGGTTTATGAAGTTCCAAGCTTGTTGTCGGGCACCTTTTGAGATGAGGGTTATTTTTGGGTAATTTCGTAGTATATATATATTTGGTGCTTGTCTGACATGTTTGATCTTGGAATTTCGACTTAGTTAATGCTTAAATGAGCTAGGGTTAGCTTTGATTGTAACTACATAATGATGTATTAAGGTTAGGTTGAAGGCTGGGCAGACCTTTTCCCTTGGTTTTGGTATGTCAAGCCAATGCAATGGTTGGTTTGTGTTGATTACAGGAAATTAATAATTATATCAACCATTGTCCTGGCTGTCCGTTAGTGAGGACCAGTCTTATTGATGTGATATCGTTCCAAGGTAGGCAGGGCCTTCGCTTTAGGGTAACCCATGTAGGAAAAAACATTTCTTTAGTAAGAAAGGTTTTTTTGTTGCGGCAGCGGCATGTGGTATCATATTGTTAGGATATGATACCTCCTTGCATTGTCTATGGTTGATTTATGTTTAAATCAGTATTCAAAATATCGAATGGATTGTCATTACCTACGCGAGTGGTTTGTGTGAGTCCAGACGATTCCGCGGTCGCGTGTTATAGTAGATATAGAATATATCGGCCATGGAGCCGCAGTAAAGATTTATATCGAAATTACATTTATTATTTAATAGAATCCCAGTGTAGGGCTTCTTAGTACCTATTACGTAAATATCAGATTCATAAGTGTTCTAAGTAGTGGCGAAGGGTAATCTTCGGCTTCCCTTTTAAAAATCCCTAAAACCCTACCCGACTGATCCACTATGCAGATATCTCGGGTCCGGCACTTTCGCCATATTTAGCCCAGTCCTCGCCACGCCACGAACTGCTGATTATATTTATGTCCAAGTACATTTAAATTTTCACCTTAATTACTTGCTGCCACACTCATTAAGTAAATCCATTTTCAACGGTACGCTTTTTGTTTGTTAAATAAAAAAACAAAAGAAACGGATGTAAAAATCTTATCTGCAACGGCTCACAGCAAATACGTTCAATTGTTTCCAAACGCGTGGTCAGTTAAATAATCACAGTGCACAATTGGAGTTAGGTACAACCGACTTACTTTCCGGCAGACCACATAAAGGTGATATTTCTTTGTGCTCTATTCCGACCACGCGTAGGCTTCGTAGAGTGCGCGTACACTCTATACAAGCGAAAAGCGCCTTAAAAAGGTTGATTGAGAAGTTCTTCGATCATACCAGCAAAGAGATCCAGCGCTTAGTTGCTCTGTGGCTCAGTTTACGCTCTTCTGGCGCACGGGCCACACGAGAATCGACCTGGAAAAGACCAGACGAAAGAAAAATAAAGTTTTTTTTTGTTTTGAGTGAAATTTTGTCTCTGGACGGCCTTTGGAATGTTCTTGTGCTGCAAATGCTATTGTGGATGACTTTGGTAAGTAAGTATGGAATAAGCTTTTACTGTTCACTTAGCTTAGCAAATGATCAAAAAGTGTTAAGTGAAAAATTAGAAGCTATTTAACTTGTTTATGATTGAGATCTTGCAATCCTCGTCATTAGTCTAATGTCTGTGGTTGCGTTTATTTGTTTAGGGACGTTTTCCCTTCAAAATATTAGGCAACTTTAATGTCGAGTACCTAAATTACCAATGTTTACTTTACCGATTTCATAGGCAAATCCCCATTTTAAGGTGCAGACTGCTCTAAAAAAAAAAAAGAAAACTTACTTAGCAGGAAAACAAAATTGTTTCACTTAATGTATTTAGGCTGAATCTAAAGCATTTCTAATTCATAATGATTATCCAGGATGCACAAACTTATACCGACTCTGTACAAGTTAATTTGAATTGTAAATATTGTTATTCTACATAAGTACAATAATGTTGATATTTTCCTACCAACAGCTGATGTATTATATCGCAGTCACGCTCGGTTTTGTTGGATAGACTTACTATGAGATATACAAAATGTTTCCTATACCTACAGTGTACCTACTTACAGAGGTACCTATATTGTAGTAGAATTCAACTGGAGGATGGCCTCGATAGTCCTGTTTACTTAGGTGAACAAACAATACGGATGCGTTGAAGTATTTACTTTTTTATACAATTTTATTCATATATTTTCACTTGGTGCATGGCCATGGGGTCCCCGACTTCGCGTGGTTTATGTTTTGCATCGGTATCTCCACAAAAGGAGATACTTACACAAAACAAATATCATTATAACTAATAGATATTACGGAAAAGTCTGTCGAGTAGGTAATATAATATGCTAAATGTTTTTTCTACGTTTTGCTAGTATTGTTATTTTCTTAAGTAGGTACCTACTACCTACTTACTGTGTTTTAATTTTTTTCTCCTTTATCTATTTGTGTTCTGTATGTGTTAGGTAGGTATGTGTTGTCATAAAAAAATAATTTCAATTCATTCAATATAACACAATACAAACCCAACATGGAACTTTGACACCTTTCATAAAGTTTGAACATAATTTATTTCCTCAATTTGACCCTAGTTTTCTTTTAAGCTTAAATAAACGATTTACAATAGTAAATAATAAGAGGGAAAACCGACTATGTTTATTTCGACTTCTAAGCTCAAGTAAACAATTTGCAATACTTAGGTATTGGAAAACTGTAGAAAATAGAAACAAAAACACAGTCCCATAGTAGATTTTCGGGCGAGATTTTCTTTTCAGTTTTTCCTATTACGTGAATGCTTAAAATTCATTTAAAATCATAACTTGTAGTAGATAGTTAGTATTTATTTAGAAATAAAAACCCATAGTTCAAAGAGAATTTTCAAGACTAGTTAAAAAGAGGTTGCCATTGACTCAGCAACGGTATAGAAAAACGTGTAAGACATGCACCTGCAATGCTTAGCATTATTTATGTCTTGTAGCTTGTAGCTAACAACGTATTTATTGCTAAGACACGTATATTGCAAAAATACGTCCTTAAAGATTGTGATTTGCTATAGTTAATGAGAGGCCTCTTGGTCCTTAAATCAGTCAGTGATTATTATTTATTTATCAAAGACAACGATAAATAGTAGATTCCTAACGAGGTATAAATAAACAGAAAGGTTTAACGTTTGTGTGATATTTAAGTGAAAAATCGAATATAAAAAAGTTAGGTACCGAATTTTTTTTTTCGAAAAATTCGCGAATGTCAGTACCAAGGAGCAGTGACTTTTCTTTACGAATTTGTCACAAAAATATGCAGGCATTATGTTATCGAACAGTGTAGAATACATATAACTCAGATAATTTGATTTGCACTATAATAAGTATACCTACTTCATTGATATAGGAAAAACGTAATTGCATTGTGAATGCATAAAAATAATTTAAAACATAATTATCTATTTCATTGACGTCTGTAGTTTCTTGTTAAACAAAAACTATCTGTCGATTGCTCATTATATACCTTGGTACTTTGAAAAACTGAATTGGAAAGTTTACTTTATGGCTAGAGTTCGAATGTTTTGCCAACAGCGCTTTTAAATCTCGCTAGTTTCATAGAATTAGTACGTAAGTTTAGCTCTTCGATTATGGTTTATATGATCGAATGTTAAGCTACAAATTATACAGTTTAGTGGCACACAAAGTTTGGTTCTAAACGAGTTCCTTTATATTACAATAACCAGTCTTCCTCATTTTTTGCATATTTACATCCTGATTATGACGATGACGTTTATTGTATCGATTTTTTAAAATAAACTTTTGAGTGGGTGTAATAACATTATACCCTTGTATTCTGTTGAGCTCATTCATATTAACTATGGGTTTTTCTTATATCTTCAGTAAAATTATCAGTAAGTCATCATTAATCATCAAACTCGACGATTTTAAGTGCCAAAGTAATGAAACTAGCAACTGTTAATTATAGTAATCGTAACTTATAATTTTATTATTGACTAGCGCTCCGGTCGCGATTTCATCTGCGTGGACTCCCTTTTACCCCCTTAGAGGGGGAATTCCCAAAAATCCTCTCCTAGGCCTCTATCACACTGCCGCCGCATCCCGCTCCGGTGGACGGAGATGCGGAGCGAGTGTGTTGTACACTACACTGCGGGTTTTGTATGCAAATCAAGATTTTACATCCAAAGTTAAGAACCGCACTACCGCAAACCCGAGTGCGGTGTCCGGTGCAGTACACTCACCAAGCCAGGGAACATACATGCCAAATTTCAGCTTCTTGCGCCCAGTAGTTTCTGCTGTGCGTTGTCTGTCAGTCAGTCAGTAAGTAACGCAAGAGTTTTAAATATAGATTGAATGAAATAAGAGATGTTTTACAGAGTACCTACAACGATTTTCGTTTACTAGTTATCACACCATTCGACTTTGTGAACAATATGAGCGCTTCCGAACTAGAACAAAGGTTCTTGGGAACCTTTGTGAAAGCAGATGTTTCGGGAAAACGAAATGCAAAACAACACAAAATCCTGAAATCTGTTGTATCTCGCAAATCACAAGTACCAACTTACCTACTCAAAATTCGGAAAAATATACTTATGTATATACTTATGTTATTTTACAGTATTTTATCTAGTGATTCCAGCCATTCCTATCCATTATTACTTACTGTATCAAATAAAATTTCAAACATCCGTTTAATCGTAATTCAAATATCCTATTACTTGCATTATACTTGGTTTTAGTTGATGAAAAAACGTTTTAAAAAATTTGACCGCCTTTAAAAAGGATCTTCAAACAAAAATTAACAAACACTAAAAAACGAAAAAAATAATAAGATTTTTTAATTCAAAGGACGAAAATGCGTGACTTTTTCTAATTTATCTTGGTACTTACTGAACTGTTTGAAACGTTTTATTTATCGATTTTTAGTGTAAATAATCGTAGCTTAAGAAACTACATGGTAAATTGATAAATTGTTATGATAAATTGTTGTAAATATCCTATCCGTTACGGAATTCAGCTTTCCATCTTTAGCTACTTAGATAACTTGAAGGAATACAACTGAAGGTCCATTCGTGCATATGGTATTTATAAAACATCATATAACTCCTAACTGTTGAGGAGTTTCACCTCTCATCATCAGCTCACCCTAATAACCTGAAAGAATATAACTATTGGTCCATACGTACGATTCATACTTAAAGAAATATTCTCCAGCTTCTAACCGTTAAGGAGTTGTAGCTTCCATCACTAGCTCATCACTATGAGATGATGACTACTAGATGCAAATACTTGACTAACTCCAAAAATAAATGGAACGCATAAGCCTTGCCTATATTTGAGAATTTCTCTCAATGTTCCTGGGATTTTATCTCCTGGTCCTGACTTGGTGAAAAAAAAGATCAGGTCAGAAGTACCAACTTTCGAAAAAAAAAGATTTAAAAAATGTTCCCAAATTTGATGAAAATAAGAAGTCGTCCATATATACCCAAATTAAAGTCTAAATACACATTATTCAGGATAACTCCTGAACTTCTTGTAAGATCTTGATGAAATTTGAATGGGACCACACGAGAAGCGTCACCTTTCAAATAAAAAAAGAACTATCCAAATCAGTTCATTAACTAAAAAGTTCTGAGGTAACACACATAAAAAATAAATAATAAAAATAAAAATATACAGTCGAAATGATAAACCTCCTCCTTTTTTTGAAGTCGGTTAAAAATATTCGAAAATAATTGTCTTTGAATAGGCGAGGGCCCCCTACAAGGTGGACCGACGATCTGCCCCCTGATTCACGAAACGTCGGAAACGGATTCTAATTCTGTGCTTTTTCTTTGTCTATTCTATAGTGAGTGACAGAGACAGGGCATACATTCCGCTGTCGGGAGCGTTTCCGACGGTTTGTGAATCAGGGGGCTGGTCAAGGTCGCGGTGCGCCGCTGGATGCGGGCAGCGCAGGACCGATCGTTGTGGAGATCCTTGGGGGAGGCCTATGCCCAGCAGTGGGCGTCGTACGGCTGAAAAGATGAGGCGAGGGATATGGATAGGGATTGCAGCCGTCACAAGTTTCAATTTTTTAAATAGCATGGCAATTCATTTGTAAAAGTAGGTACCTATTTTTCTAAGTGCGGGATTCCCACCACTATGCGATGTTCTTCAATTTGTTTCTGCGCTCGTAATCCTCGCCTTAAGAATTGATGATGAAATGATAAGCCATCATGTTATCACTACATAGTATAAAACAAAGTCGCTTTCTCTGTCCCTATGTCCCTTTGTATGCTTAAATTTTTGAAACTACGCAACGGATTTTGATGCGTTTTTTTTAAATAGATAGAGTGATTCAAGAGGAAGGTTTATATGTACTTTTTATCCCGATATTCCCACGGGAACGGGAACCACGCGGGTGAAACCGCGGGCGGCCGCTAGTAAATAATAAAACTTAAAAATATTTTCAAAAAAAAAAAAAAATTATAGGTTGCATTATGCCAACTTATGATTAGATTGAATATCCTTAATATTTATCAGCATCTGCTGCCGAACTAGGCGTGAACCTGTTAATTCAGCATTAAGCGCCATAATAGACATAACATAGACAGGCCCCCTGATTCACAAACCGTCGCAAACGCTCCCGACAGCGGAAAGTATGCACTGTCTCTGTATGTTGATCCCTCCCTTATCATCTCTATATTTCGAGCGTAGGTACATACAGGATGTTTTTCTATAAGTGCAATACCTCTTAGGTGGTGATTGTGCTCATGAATATGAACAACTTTTACTATGGGGCCAACTCTGCAACTCAACAAAAAAAATCAGCTGTTTCATACAATTTGTTAATACCTACCTGACCAGAATGTATGGAACAGCTGATTTTTTTTGTGAAGTTGCAGAGTTGGCCTCATAGTAAAAGTTGTTCATATTCATGAGTACAAACACCACCTAAGAGGTATTGCACTTTTAGAAAAACACCCTGTATAAATGTGCTTAAACAGGTTCACAGTCCAAAGCCCACATATGGGCTGTCGTCCGGTCAAACACTTTAATGTGATACATTTCAAATTGGGGACTTGATCCCGTCATCTTGACGCTCACTGTGCAGCCGAACACTTTGTACTTATGCTTTTTGTGAGGGCTGACTCATAAGATTTAGAGTTTCACGAAAACCTACTTGCACTTGGTTGTACTATCTTACGATTTGGCTTGGACTGTGAACCTGTAGATTCTCGCCCGCTGATTCACAAACCGTCGGAAAGAGAACCGGATTCGAATTTTGTGCTTTGTGAATTTGAAAGTGAGTGACAGGTGACAGTGACAATGCATACCTACATTCCGCTGTCGGGCAGGTTTCCGACGGATTGTGAATCAGGGGCTGATCTACGGATTTATCCATAGAGCAAAACGATGATTTATTATTGAAAGTCCGCCTTGCTAGCTACCACCATCTTATCTAAGTCTATAATGCCATAACAACGATGTTTCAGCATTGTTGTGTTCCGGCAGTTAGACAAAAGGTAGCCAGTTCCTCAGTAATTGAGGATTCTGGAAGTAGTGCGCTTCCACCTTCAGCCTTATCATCAGTTAACATCAGGTCTGATGAAGGCTAAGTGCTAACCTGTTGTGGATAAAAAATGAGAAAAATAAACAAGACTAAGAAAAAGTAACTTAAATATTTATGTCCCTACAAACCTGTCAGTAAGTCCAATGGGTTAATTAAGACTGTGATAGGCCTCTAGCAAATAAAATTATTGAACTTTCAAAACCATCCAATTCATTGAGATAAGACCCCCTTTGACAAATATACCTATACCTACCTACCTACGCCATAGTTAACAATGAAAACCATTGCTTTCTCTTGTTTTAGCTGTCATGGTATCCATTACTACTATATGAAAAGCGTACTATGACGCTATGAATGAATTTAATGACCATTATTATGTATGACACAATGCTAACCGCTCATTAATAATTTGAACGATGTTTGAACGTAATTTGTGTAAGCATGCGTGACCTAAACTGTGAATTCCTGTCATGTGCATGAACTTGTAACAAATCTTGTTATTTTTGCTATAGCTCTACTTAGCGTGGTTTATTTGTGTAATGCCAAAATGGTCTTTAACTGCGGGAGCGACAGCCAAGTTTCCGATCCACCGGAGACAGATAGAGTCATATGCGGAGCTTGTACGGAGTCTATCCGGCTTGGTTTTTGAGCGTCCATACAAATATCTGAATAACTAGTTTGTAAAATATTACAAACTAGTTATTCAGCTAGCTGGAGCTGGCTTTTTTTGGGACTATGGAAAAGGTGTCCAAAATCTAAGGGAAATCGGTTACTGTATCCAAAATATTATAGTAAGAGAAAACATTGAAAGTGTTTTGGGTACGTAATTTAAGTGTTGTTATACTGGCATGCCATTATTGCAGTTTGATTTATATCTTTAGATTTATTAGAGATTTTCCAAACCTCTACTTAAGAATCATTAACCCATACATTTTTGGTTCAATATATTTTATGTGCTCAACGAGTTCTCTCTCGTGCTTAGGTGTAAACACCGACCGTTTGTTTACTGCCCAAAGTCTTAACTTCACCAACTGCGTTTTTGTTTTTAGCACCATTACAGGTACAGAAAACTGTCTTGTCGTACAGAAAACTCACTCCCAGTTTTGTCGGTAGGTTTTTCTTTGATATGTACGTTACATGATCTGTAAAAAGTACAAATAGATAGGTAAGTATACAAAAAAAACATGACTAAGTTTAAATTGTTTTTCAAGTTTGGTGAAATTATTCCTGGGATCGTTTTATACCCACTAAATACACACACCGCTAATCACCGCTAATTTCAAGTGGTTCCACTTTTAAGGCGATACTCGGAAAAAATGTGCTGAAGCGAGATAGCAATGAGAAAACTACGCGCGCGGGAGCGAAACCGATTTTGCAAATTAGGCAAAAAACCACAAAATCACTTCGTACCTATTAAAAAACTACAGCGATTTAAAAAAAATGCTTCTATTCGATCCTCAATATTATTGGTGTCCACTAATTAAACCAATTTCCAATAGTGTAAGTAACCCCATTTAAGAATAATCTTCACTTTTCGTATTTTTAGAGGTCTTTTCGAAAATAAAAAGTGTCGAGGCAAAATAATAAAATCGTGTTTTTGAAACTATACGATTCTAGATAAAGGTATAAAGAAATATATATTTTATTACCAGATTTGTAACAACTGTAATCGTCCTATAGTTTTAAATCAAAAAGTCCATATTTTTCCGGGTAGCGCCTTTAATGGATTTACCGTTATAAACACCATAGATGTTGTAAAATATATCGTTGGATTGCTGGAAGTGTCATTTACAATTTAGTAGTAAGTACTTTCTTTAAAAACTATTTTAATTATGCGATGCAATTTATTTATTTATTTACAGGTGAATTACAGGTGCAATAAATAGTAGATTGTTTAGCAAGGGCTGTATGGCACCCATAACAGTCGAGTGTTTTGGCGCACGAACGAAGTGAGGGCGCCGATAGTTCGAGACTGTTATGGGTCCATACGCCCGAAGTAAACACTCTACTTTTCATTTTGAATATGAGGAAAGTAAAAATAAACAGAAATAATCTAAAAAATATTTTTCCTATGGCCGCGGAATTTTCGATAGACTATAACGATATTATATTATACGATCTTGACTCGTATATGAGTGACTGGCACACAACAGCTCTAAACCGCGTGAAATGGAAGGAAGTTGGAGAGGCCTTCGCCCTGCAGTGGGACGACCTAGGCTGATTTATTATTATTATTATAACTTTTTTGTTCATTTTCTCTGTTTTATGGAAGGCATGGGAAACTAAGTCCATACAGTCTTGTTTGGTGTTTGACCCGTACTCTATGCAATTCCATGAAATTAATAGCCTGATTTTTTATGTTACAAATAACTTATTTGGTTTAATCTGTTTCTAAAAACGCATTTTTTTAAAAAACAATGTTTTAGAGTTAAAATAATAATTCTACGATATTAATTATTTTATAATAGCAAAACATGGCTGTATAGGCTTCTGTGCCTTTGCCTGCATACCTATGGAAAATAAACGTCCAAAGAGAAACTTAAAGACTCTACACACGTTCCTATCCGACCTCCGATTCGGTCTGCTCCTTGACCAAATCGGAAAAAGTGTAGCGTAGATTTGGTCTGGGAGCAGACCAAATCGTCTGTCGGATCGGAACGTGTGTAGATACTATTACAGATATTGACATGCATGACTCCTCCTATTCCTTTTTTAAATTTCATAACGGCCCTAGGGCCGCCACATACCACTTTCAACCCGCATTTTAGGCAAGATATGAGTTACTTTCAGAATATGAGAGATGAAAACCTTATTTCAACCTTAATGCCAAGCAATAAGGCATCAATTTCTCTAGCAATATAATAACACTTAAGAAAAACTGCATTCTTATAAGATTTTTCTTATAGGTAGTCTGTTCTTACTGAATTATATGATTAAGCACAGTTTAGAGAACCATTCTGCCCTACTCACAAGTTCCAAAACATCAATTTATACAGGGCGTCCCAAAACTATGCCACATGAAGGGAAAGTACCTTAAATACTGAAGGTATAAAAATTTGCTGAAAAGAAACTGCATTTTTATTTTAAAAAGAAAACGAACTGCATTCAAAGAATTTCAAATAATCGCATGTCTGAACTGGAAATCGAACCCGCTGAAAGTGTTTTTTTTTTTGAATTTTATCATACCGATCGAAAGGCATTTATTTATTCTGAGTAACATGGCATCTTAAATAAAAGGGAGACTACGAAATTTAACATTTAATGTTGAATATCTAGTTTTTGCAGCGTTATGGATAGTATTTTCTGTGACTGTCGTGCTCAAAACAAGTGACTTTAACATTTCAATGTATTACCACTAACGAGTGAAGATTGGAGCAATATTATACCTTATTTCCGTATAATAAGTGTGTGATAAAGTTATACATAATGTAAAACCACCTCGATTGATTTAAATCTACATAATTTGGTGCAGTCTATTCCACCATGTGGCATAGTCGTGGGACGCCCTCAGGGCGCTCTCAGGGCGTCCCATGACTATGTATGCCACATGGTGGCATATACCACACCAAATACTGTAGATTGAAAATTTTATGGAAAAAAGACTTTATTTTTATTAAAATAACAATACGAACTGCATTCAAATATTTTTAAATAATCGCCTGTGTTCACGCCGCGCGTGATTCATTCATTCACGTTCATTCGTGGGTGCGCCGCCAACCACCGTCCGCGCAACTCGCGCTCAGTTGGCCGTAGGCAGCCGTGAGGCAAGTTTGTGTGTTTCTGTAACGACGTGCCGCGCCAGTTACCTACCCGTATCGTGACCGAGATCTCGAGCGTTTTGCACCTAGGAGCGCCCGGTCCGGGTACGGACTTGTGACCCGTGTGTGTTCGCTTTGAAAAGCGCCGGGAAAGTTTTAGCTGCCTATTAGGGCATTGTGTAGTTATAAGGGTGTTAGCTGTAAGAGTTTCCCATCGGGGGTTGTGTGGAGATCGTTTTGCCAGGCGCGCGCCGGCGAGACAACGTTCAGCCCCCCTGGATTACGGACACTATTTTCTAGTAAGGTAGGACTAGCTTAATTTACTTAATTTTGCATGAGAAACCTTCGTTTCAATAAACTGTGGAACACAGTAGATGTGGTCATCACAATTGTGCGTGATCATATTTTTGGTAGCAGAGCGTAGTTGATATAATTAGTTAATTTTCATATTAAAATTAACTAGGTACATAAAATTTCATAGTAAAAATAAAATTATTTTTTTTTTGTTAAAATCTCGAGGGTATTTCCGATCCGATTCCCGATCCGATCCGATTCCCGATCCGATCCGATCCGAGACGAGAAGTACTAAGAAATTGTTCTAGTAAATTCTCGAAGCGAATGTTTCTCACTTGGTGGATCCGATAATAGATAGACACTTATATAATTGTTGTCACATACTAGTGATTTGATACGAGCTTACTCGCCTAGATGTGTATATTTTTTTTTGTGTGTCCGGATTTATTTGACGAATAGTTTCGTTCGAAAGTGTTGTTTATTAGTACCACATACTAGTGTTTGTTCCGAGTCCGCTTGCCTAGTTAAAAAAGTGGAACTAGTTTTAATTATTAGTAGTATTAAATTACGAGTATTATTATTAAAAATAGTTTTGTTTTTGTTTGTTGATAACGGTTTAGTAGTTGATTTGCGAGGTTGACCTGGCCGTGCCGTGTATGCCTATACCGTTTTGTTTATACCGTTATATTGTTAGCCCTTGAAATTGGTAAGTTGCTAATAATTTATGAAAATAGTAGGGTCCGTGTATGTCGTCCGAATTTTAATTGTGTTTTATATTATCGTGACGCGACCTATTTCTATTGTTTTTTTTTGTTGATGTTTGCCACTTTTATATTTCTTTGTTTGCTTTGTTTATTAAACGGATTATAAATGGCTCCTACGAATCCGACCGCCGTATCCAGGGCTGGCATCCAAGGAGCTTTGCGTTGGCTTGCTTGTGCGGTCACATTAATAGACCGAGCCGACCGGGTAGGCGCGTTGCTAGCTCGGTATGGCGGGCTGGCAGCTCGGCTGCAAGACCTGGAGCGCCACGCCATGGAGTGTCGCGCGTATTATATGGAGAACCCCCCAGCTGATGATGCCGTGTCGGAACAGCTGGAGCAGGATGTAGCCCAGGCCTATGAGCTGGCTGACCAGTTCACGGAGGCGGCTGAGAGGGCCCTGGCTGTTCGGAAGGGGGAGCCGGTTTTGAGCGGGGAGGTCAAACCTACCCCGACGGCGTTGCTAGGCCGATTGCCTACTTTGGAGATTCCCACTTTTAATGGGGATCTGTCAGCCTGGATGGGCTACATTAATTTGTTTGACAGTTTGGTGGATTCACGACGGGACTTATCCCCTAGCGAGAAGTTGGCCTATTTGCGCTCCTCCCTGCGAGGAGAGGCCAGCGCGGTAATCCAGCACCTGCTCATCAGTGACGACAACTACCAGGTGGCTCGCCAGCTTCTGGTTAGCAGGTACCAGAATGTCCGGTTACTGGCGGACACCCACGTGGCCACGATTTTGGCCCTCCCGCGAATCACGCGGGTACACCTGTTACGGAGGGAGTTGCTGAACCCGCTACTGTCAGCGGTCAACTCCCTAAGGCGATTGGACCTGCCGGTGGATCAGTGGTCCTTTGTACTGCTGCACATAGTCCTCGCCAAATTGCCCGCTGAAATGAAGGGGCGTTTCGAGCAGAGGTACGGAGGCGACAGCGCCTCGTATCTCCCGCCCTTCGCGGACCTCCTTCGTTTTTTGGAGGACGAATGTAGGGTGACGGACCACCTGGAGCCTGCCCCGGTTCCAGGTGTTGGTCGTATGGTGGCGGCGAGGGAACAGCCCCGTCGCCCGACCAATCGCTATGCTGCCTTCCAGCAGTCCCCTCCCCCCGCACCGAGTGAGCGGTGCAGGTATTGCAGGGGAGATAGGCACATGGTGCACGAATGTGCCAAATTTAGAGGCCTCCGCCCAGAGGGACGGAGGGCCGTTGCTAGACAGCGCCAATGGTGCTATAGGTGTTTGGGGGGACACATGCAGTCGGCGTGTCCCCAGACCGAGGATTGTCGTCTTTGCGGAGGGAGGCATCACCCCCTCCTTTGTTTGGACCGCAAGGACGCCGGGAGCGACCGGGGTTCGAATTCCTCGCGCACGGGCGGGGGCCCGGCAGCCCGGAACCGGTCCCCTAGAGATTCGGCGGGGCTTAGCCCCCCCGTTCAGTCCCCCCCGGAGAGGGGGAACTATAGGAGAGACGCCCCCGCCACGGGCGGGGGTAGGGGGGTACCACAAGAGTACGCCACGGTGGCGATGGGCACGGGCCCTATTTGCTACTCCCCCCCCCTAATGGAGAGGCCTCGATTGGGGTACTATGTACCGAGGCACGCCCCACACGGGTATTACCCTGCACCTAGGAGTGCTGTTGGTCGGGGCCAGTATGTACCCGATTGGGACCCGCTCGCCCGGTACGAGCGTCCCACATTTGGCGCGCCGACTCAGGCGCGAGGGGGACAAGTACCCCCCCAAAATTTTTAATGGCGCCCCTGTCGGACCCAACCACCCCTCCGGAGCTTGTGCTGTTGCCAACAGCCTCCGTGAATGTTTGGGGACCTAAGGGCAATGTTGTAACGGTGCGTGCCCTTTTGGACTCAGGTGCCCAGGGGTGCATAATGTCCAGGTGGCTTGTCCGACAGCTGGGTCTTTTGCTTGTGCCGCATCACGAAGCGGTACGGGGGGTGGGAGACTCGCGGATCCCTGATCCGATTGGTCGAGTTGAGTTCTCCTTCTCCCCCCACTTCACGCCAAGGCCGAAGATCGGTGCTTCGGCGATAGTTTTTGATAAGGTGGTTGGACCACTCCCGCAAGTGCGAGTGCCGCCATCCACGATTGAGCTGACGTCTGGACTGGCTTTGGCTGATCCTTCCTTCCACCGACCGGGCCCAACACACTTGTTGATTGGTGCGGATGTCCTCGGTCGTGTACTGTGTGGAAGCAAGCGAGTTTTGCAGACAGCCGATCTTGTCGCCTTGTCCTCGTCGCTGGGTCATGTGGTGATGGGAAAGGTACCACAGACACCAAAGACCCCGTCGGTAGACCGCCAGACCATTGTCGGTTCTACTTTGTCCGACGTTCTCCAAAAGTTTTGGGAGGTGGAGGAACCCCCCACTGCCAAGCGGTTGGATCCGTTAGCCGAGGAGTGCGAATTGTTCTACCAGAACAACACTGGGCGCCTCCTCTCGGGTCGCTTGATTACCCGCTTGCCCTTCTTGGCGGCTCGCCCTCCTTTAGGGAGCTCCCGACCGATGGCCGAGAAGAGATTGTTGTCCATGGAGCGTAGGATGGCCAGGGATCCCGCATTCAAGGAGAAGTATATAGACTTCATGCGGGAGTATTTGGACCTTGGGCACATGTCCATCTCGCAGTTGGACTGGCGTAATGTGGAACATTACTTCCTGCCACACCACGCTGTTTTGAAGACTTCCAATGGGAAGATCCGCGTGGTCTTTGATGGTTCAGCGCCCACGTCAACCGGAGTGTCGTTGAATCAGTGTCTGCATGCGGGGCCGAAGTTGCATCACGATGTCTGTGATGTTTTGACCAACTTCCGCCGGCACGCTGTCGTCTTTGTGGCCGATATCCGCATGATGTTCAGACAGACCGTGATTCACCCGGAGGATAGACGATACCAGCTCATCCTTTGGCGTGAGGATCCCCAGGATCCGATGTTGGCTTACGAGCTGAACACCAACACTTATGGTTTGCGGTCGAGCCCCTTTGTGGCGATCCGTTCGCTTTTGGAGCTCGCAGAGCGCGAACGGCTACGCTATCCCCGGGCATCTGCTCTTATTGAGGGGGGGGCCTTATTTGTCGACGATATCTGCACGGGGGCCTCGAGCTTAGATGAGGCTCTCGTCTTACGTGATGAGCTGATTACGCTCTTGAGGGCTGGTGGCTATGAGTTGCGGAAGTGGCTGTCTAACTCACCGGACCTATTGGCAGATTTGCCTAAGGACCACCAGCAAGAGCCACTCCTCTTTGAAAATCCGGAGACTCCAGACATGCTGTCTGTTTTGGGAGTCCAGTATCGACCAGTCCCGGATTTGTTCACGTATAGATTGGAACTGCCAGACCCAAAGGTCTGGACTAAACGCACGGTGCTGTCTACTGTAGCCCGTACCTTTGATCCGAACGGTTGGCTCAGCCCTGTAGTGTTTTCGATGAAGTGCTTCCTACAGGAGCTCTGGGCTGCGGAATTGTCATGGGATGAGCCCCTCTCTGGTAGCCTCCTACGAGAGTGGGTGAGGTTCGTGTCATCCCTACCCGACGTCAATCGGGTTTGTATACCGAGGCAAATGCTGCCTTCGGGAAAGTTTAAAGCCTCCCTGCACGGCTTTTGTGACGCGTCCGAAAGCGGATACGCGGCAGCCGTTTACATCCGAACGATGGATGCAGCAGGCGTTGTCGCCGTACACTTAGTTATGGCCAAGAGTAAGGTCGCCCCCCTTCGGACTAGGCTAACCATTCCGAAGTTGGAGTTGTCCGGCGCCACTCTCTTAGTACGGCTACTCAATCATGTTGCCGACACCTTGGGAAACGGTGTCGACTTGGAGTCGATATTTGCGTGGTCTGACAGCCAGGTCGTCCTTTGTTGGCTGAAGAGTTCAGTCCACACCCTTGAGGTTTTTGTGGCCAACCGGGTCTCACAAATTCAGACTTCAAAGGCCCCGTTGATTTGGCGCCACGTACCGGGCGAATTGAACCCCGCAGATTGTGCCTCCCGCGGCTGCGAGGCGCCTGAGTTAGTGGACCACCACCTATGGTGGAGTCCATCATGGTTGTTACGGCCTGAGCGCTCATGGCCTGCCACCCCGGCTGTGGCCAGAGTCCCAGACCTAGGCATGCGTGTTCACGCCGTGGAGACGGTGGCGGCTCCGCAGATGGAGTTTTTGTTAGACCGCTACAGTTCTCTTGATAAGTTGCTCGGCGTGACTGCTTGGATGAGGCGCTTTGTGCGAAATTGTCGCCAGCCTCAGGAGAAATCGTTGTCTCCGGTCCTCGCCCCACAAGAGCGGCAAGACGCTCTGTTGCATTGGTTGCGAGTGACGCAACAGCGAGAGTTTGAACCGGAGCTGAAAGCCCTGCGCTCAAGTAAGTCCAAGTTGAAGGGACCCTTGGTGCGGTTGAATCCCTTCTTGGACAGTACCGGATTGCTGCGTGTCGGAGGCAGGCTCAGACATGCCAACCTGCCGTACGGATCACGCCACCCTTTGTTGCTCCCCAAGGATGGACCGTTAGTTAGACTGTTGATTACAGACCGACATGTAAAGAATGCTCATGCCGGTTGTAATGCTTTGACCGCGCTCCTCCAACGAGAGTTCTGGATTTTGTCAGCGCGGAGAATAATCCGATCCGTTATTTTTCGTTGTCTCCCGTGTTATCGTTTGCGCGCCGATACGATGCAGCCCCAGATGGGTGATTTGCCTGCCGATCGAGTGAACGAATCGATGCCCTTCTCAGGAGTTGGAACGGATTTTGCGGGGCCATTTACCGTTAAGACATCGCGGCTTCGTAATGCTAGAACGGAAAAGGCTTACTTGTGTGTATTTGTTTGTTTGGCCACTAAAGCGGTCCACCTGGAGGTGGTTAGTGCCCTCACCACAGAAGCCTTTGTAGCCACGTTGAATCGTTTTGTGTCTCGCCGCGGAATGCCGTCGTTAATAAGGTCCGATTGTGGAACCAATTTCAAGGGCACCGATAGGTATTTAAAGGAAGTTTGTGAATTTTTGGATAGGAATAATTTTGAGATCGGATCCACACTCTCTCGCAGAGGGGTACGATGGCAGTACTCCCCGCCATCCTGCCCCCACTGGGGAGGGATTTTTGAAGCAACTGTAAAGGCCGCTAAAACTCACCTTCGTCGCGTTATTGGGGAGACGGTCCTCACGTTTGAGGAACTCGCGACCGTATTTTGTAAGGTTGAGGCGGTCCTCAACTCGCGTCCGTTGTGTCCGTTGTCTTCGGACGCGAATGATTTAGAGGCCCTTACGCCGGGCCATTTTTTGATTGGCAGACCGCTTAACGCCTTGCCGGAATATCCTTATTCCGAAGTGCCCTCCGGACGGCTCTCGCGATTTGAATTGCTCCAGCAGCTTACGCAGAGTTTTTGGCGCCGTTGGCATCTGGAGTATTTGCACATTCTGCAGCAACGCGTTAAGTGGTCGGATAGGACGACCCCACCCAAGACTGGAGACCTCGTGTTGGTAAAGGATCCAAACCTGCCGCCCCTCCGCTGGCGTTTAGGACGCATTGTTCAGCTTCATCCGGGGTCGGATGGTGTGCCCAGGTTTGCCGAGGTCCTGGTGGGGGACTCTGTTTTGAAGCGAGCGATCGCTACCCTCTCTCGCCTGCCCTTAGATTGAGTTGGCGGACAGTTTGCTACTGTCCGGGACGGGGGGATGTTCACGCCGCGCGTGATTCATTCATTCACGTTCATTCGTGGGTGCGCCGCCAACCACCGTCCGCGCAACTCGCGCTCAGTTGGCCGTAGGCAGCCGTGAGGCAAGTTTGTGTGTTTCTGTAACGACGTGCCGCGCCAGTTACCTACCCGTATCGTGACCGAGATCTCGAGCGTTTTGCACCTAGGAGCGCCCGGTCCGGGTACGGACTTGTGACCCGTGTGTGTTCGCTTTGAAAAGCGCCGGGAAAGTTTTAGCTGCCTATTAGGGCATTGTGTAGTTATAAGGGTGTTAGCTGTAAGAGTTTCCCATCGGGGGTTGTGTGGAGATCGTTTTGCCAGGCGCGCGCCGGCGAGACAACGTTCAGCCCCCCTGGATTACGGACACTATTTTCTAGTAAGGTAGGACTAGCTTAATTTACTTAATGTTGCATGAGAAACCTTCGTTTCAATAAACTGTGGAACACAGTAGATGTGGTCATCACAATTGTGCGTGATCAGCCTGTCCAAACCGAGAATCGAACTCGCACCAAATTATTTAAACCTTTTGATCAGTCTAGGTGGTGTTACTTATCACAGTATGTATAACTTTATCACACACTTATGAAAGGGAAATTAGGTTTAATATTGCTCCAATTTTCACTCATTTTTATTAGTAATACATTGAAATGTTAAAGTCAGTTGTTTTAAGCACTACAGTGACAGAAAAGGCTATCCATAACGCTGCACAAACTTTATAATCAACATTAAATGTTAAATTTCGTAGTCTCCCTTTTATTTAAGATGCCATGTTACTCAGAATAAATAAATGCTAATAATTGAGCCTTTCTATCGGAACGATAAAATAAAAAAAATAAAAAATTTCACATTCGCGGGTTCGATTCTGAATCCCAGTTCAAACATGCGATTATTTGAAATTCTTTGAATGCAGTTCGTTTTCTTTTTAAAATAAAAATGAAGTCTCCTTTCATTAAAATTTTATATCTTCAGTATTTAAGGTACTTTCCCTCTATGTGGCATAGTTTTGGGACGCCCTGTATAATATACAAGTCTAAATATATATATATAAATATATATACAGTGTATATATATATTTAGCCTTGAAATCCTAACTTGCTAGAGGTCATAATATGACCGGCTATCAGGTGAGGGGGTAGGTAAGGAACAACAATATGTTATACAAGTTTATTTAAAAACGTCATAATTTTTTTTACCGAATGTTGCTTTACTCTAGAGTAAGTATATTGTTACAACAAAGTCTTAGAAAATAATAACATAAACTTTCGCAGGTACGTTAATATAATAATAGAAAACGAAGCTAAACACGCAATGCACTTTCGCATTCGGCGCTTGACTGACTGGAGGGAGAAGTCGTTGCTCGCATACAGCGCGCGAGTTGGCACCCCGAGAGATTTTCTGCCAGCAAATTAAAAAAAAAAAGTTCATTTATTAGCTCGATAGATGGCGCTGACCTGACATGAATCCACTCACCTCTATTGTTTATTACCACACAGAGATGGGCCTATTTCTCGAAAGATACAAGTTTACAAGTTCACAAGCTTCGAAATGTAACATGGACTTGTAAATTCTGTTTCACGAAGTAAACAAGTGTTTTTTACGGTAACAAAAAAGAGTGTCATTGGAATACCTAATGACATATAATCGATTGGCTGATAAATATTTTTCATCTCTCATATTCGAAAAGTGATGTATATTTAAGGCCTAATCAGACGAAGGACTTTTGTCCCCGTGGGACAAAAAGTCCCTGTACGTCCAAAATATTTCCTCCGGGTACTTGTCGCGGACTCAACGCATATAGTGTGCGGTCATTTGTTGCCCGAAGACGTACTTCACTATCGGGCGCTCAATGCAGACTAAGGCGGTTCCCACACTGCACCGCACACCTCTCCGGTTTTTGGTAGTGCGCTTCTTAACTATGGCTGTAGAATCTTGATGTGCATACAAAACCCGCAGTGTATGACAAATCACGCCGCATCTCCGTCCGGTAGTGCGGAAACCGGAGGCAGTGTGATGGAAGCCTAAAGTTCGTTGTGTGCGTTGTTAAGCTAGAAACACATTTCGCTGGCGCAGCGCAGCGTCGACCCGGGTGTGCACACTTTACTAGTGTGGGGCAGCGTTTCCTGACGAAATTTTTGATCAGTGTCATGTGGTGTAAATCGAGTCGTTGCCGAGCTAACATCTGCATTATGTTTTCTTCTAATTTTGAAAACAATTTCTGTTCTGATTTGAACATATTAAATCCAAAAAAAATTATGTTGATGATTACGATGATAATATGATGATGAGTGAAGACGAGATGCAATTTATATCTATACTAATACTATAAATACACTTTGTTTGTTTGTAATAGATAAACTCAAAAAATACTGAACCGATTTTAGAAATATTTAGTGTAATTTATTTTCAAATCAGAATTATAGATAGATAGATAGATAGATAAAATCATTTATTTGCATCACAAACATAACATGCACATAAACAAAAGAAAAGGAAGGAGAAGCAAACCAACTACTTACTGACTAACAAAGCAGGTATATAATTAAGCAGGTATATGTGTGCATGTTTGTCACAGCGACGCAAAGAGGCAAAAGCTCAGCGTATATATTGCCCCGAAAGAACAAAACACTGGTTTTCAGCTTTCGCCCGTAGAAAAACGCGAGGGGACGCATTAACAAAATCGGACGCCCTTTTATTAATTTAAAAATATCATCTATTTAACAAAATTGATTAAAAAATAATAAAATATAAGTAATTAAATTTGATAAAATTGAAATTGAATTAGTAAGTAAAATTGTAAAATTTATAAATAAAAAAAATAAAAAATCAAATAATAATAAGCCATTTAGTGTAATATAAATAAAATATATTATCATGCCTTGAATAAATAAAATAATTTAAATAGAGTAATTCTTGAATAATAATAGATTGATGGTGAAAGGAAGTCAATGTCAAAAAAAAAAACATTTATTCATAAAACTTAATAAAATCATAAAATTAATATCAGTTCAAAATTACAAATTATATAAAAAAAAATGAAATTACAAATAAAAAATAAATATAAATAAATTCAATCAAATTAAAATTAAAATCACCAGAATCCGCAACCAAACGACTATTTGTGCGTACTTAAACTTTGTTGTTCTAATAGTGCCATTTTAAAATTATTTTTGAATGTAAATTTTGATGTCAATTGCCTCATTGGAGGGGGTATATTGTTCCAGCACTTAGTCGCCTGGTAGCGGAAACTACCTGTAAAAGCCACAGTCCTGTGCACGTGACATGCCAATAGAGGGCGAGTTGACCTGCCAACGCCTGACCCATACTGTGTGTGAAGTGTGCGAAAATTCAGCTTATTGTACAAATACTCTGGGTTCTTAAATTTCATGAGGTCGAACATTAATATTGCAAGATGCATTCGCCTGCGTGACTCCATATTAAGGATGGTGGCTTTATTTAAAAAGGGTGACACGTGTGTACGAGGAGGGATGTTAAAACAAAATCGGCCACAAGCATTCTGAACACGCTGTATCATCCTTTTAGATCCGGACAATAAACGGGGGCCATACACTAAATCGCCATAATTGAGTACCGATAAAATCAGCGACTCACATAAGGTGATACGTGATTTTTCGGAGAGATAATTCCGAATCCTATAGAGGATTTTCAACCTATAAAAGCAGCTTCTGACCAAATTCAAAACATGATTCTCGAATCGCAACTTATCGTCAAATAGTATACCCAGGTTCCTGGCTTGCTTAACACACTCAACATCAGTACCAAGAATTTGAAGTTTGGGATTACAGCTGTGAACACTTTCTGTCTGTTTTTGTGAACCTAAAATCATAAATTTTGATTTTGATGGATTAAGAACGAGAGCGTTATTACTCGACCATATGGCTATAGCATCCAGATCTTCATTTACATTACGCAGCGCATCAGATATTTTATTCGGAGCAGCTGATGTGTAAAGCTGGACATCATCAGCGTAGCAATGAAACCGACAATGCCTAATTACAGAAGAAAGGTCTGCGCTGTAAATAATAAATAATAGCGGTCCTATAATGGAACCTTGTGGGACACCACGATCGACCAGCCTAGGTTGCGACACTAAAACCGAGCCATCCGATTTCTGGAGCTTGACAGACTGATAACGTTCACTAAGGTAACTGTCAAAGTGTCGTAATGCATGAGGATCAACACCATAGAAAGCAAGTTTAGATAATAACAGCGGAACGCTCAAACTATCAAACGCACGAGAAAAATCGAGAAGTGTCAGCACAGTGGCCCGCCCCGCATCCTGATCCGCCAGTATATTATCAGTCACATCCAGTAGCGCTGTTACAGTGCCTCGTTTCTTCCGAAAACCAGACTGAAAAGATGGTAATATATTATGAGTTTCGACATAATAACTCAACTGTTCATAAATAGCCTTTTCTAAAATTTTCGAAAGGAACGGTAAAATACTAATAGGTCTAAGGTCTTTTAGTTCATTCGGTGGATCAACCTTAGGTATAGGTGTTACCAATGCTACTTTCCACTAACGAGGAACCACACCAGACTCGATGGACTTATTGATAATACCCGTAATAACAGATAAAGTGCGGGGAAGAGATAGCAAAATCATATCTCTGCTGATGCTGTCGCACCCAACTGCATTTGACTTTATGGATTTTACTACCTGATATTATTTACCTTGCGATATCTTCCATAGAAACAGGAACAAGTTTGAACGGGGGCGCCATCGCGCTAGGTCGATGAAATTCAAAATACGTTAATTGGGAGATGGGAACTCTTTCGTCTCCTGGGACTTTTAAAAAGTGATCGTTGATTACATCAGCATCACCCAAAGCATCCGGAAGACCCTCACTCTTGTCAGGTTTGACCAATATTTTTTCTTTTGCATTTTTCCAGAATTTTTTAGCATCTTTTACATTAGAGTTGATTAAATGATTATAATAAGCTCGTTTTTCACTGTCAATACTTTTAATCACTATATTCTTTAGATCTCTGTAGCACTGCCCATCCACATTCGACGTTGATTTACGAAATTTATCACCAGTGATCGATGCACTTTTGTATCAAAATTTTTAAATAAATTTATAAATAAATAATAAATTACTTCTTACAATCACACCAATTATCTAAGCCCATGTTAATTTAATTAAGAAACTGTGTCATGGAAAACTTGATAACGGATAAATATATACTTAAATACTTTTTGTTTGTAAATACATACTTAATATACATAGTAATCACCCAGACCAAGACAAATAGACATGTTCATGCACACAAATATTTGTCTTGTTGTTGTTGCTTACCATCAACTCTTATTACGGTTTTGTTTAGGAACCTAAACTGATCTGCTTCGCTTATTCGTACCACGACAGCTTAATATCAATGACAGCGATTCAGTGATCGATCAATGACAGTTCACAGCCGCTAAGCTGTCAGGAACTCTTATTTGACTTATAACCCGGTCGATTTAACATGTCACCTGCAGGTTATACCCGTCCCTCTCACTCTCCGGGCATGACAGAATCGAGTAAAAGAGACGGGTAGAAGAAAAAGGACACAAATCGTTCGGTCATTAACATTTAGCAATTCATTTGCGATCCAGTTTTTAGAAGGTCAGAGTACGAAAGAAAGCAATTCATTTTAGGAACCTATTCTGCATCGCGCTATTTTTGAATCGCTGTCTTAAAGTTGATGGTAGGCACCCAGGGATTTATATTAAAAAAAAAATGTTTTAAGAAGCCGCTTCCATAATTTCTTAGCCAAATATTAACTTTAGGTAAATATGCATCCGATTATCCGATCTCTATTTATTTAAACTTGACCGTGTCGGTTATCCAAGGAAGATTGTAATTAGGTTTAATTTTCGTAGACACAACCGGTGCATGCTTATCCATAAGAGACAAAATGAGTGAATTAAACCTATCTACCATGCACTCTACAGACGGCTGATGGGAAACTGACTCCCAATCAAGCGCGTCAAGATCGTCATTAAAATTATCATGGTTGATTCGTTTAATGGGTCTGTATGTAACATATCTTATTATACATTATTTTTGTTATAAAATTAAAAAGTATAGTGTACTAAAAACACTTTAATACTGTTTTAACAGTATTATTAACAACCCTACATGATAATAAATTGGTGACTCTTCTAAACAAAAAAAATATTTTTTAAATTGGGCGTTTTCACATTGGACGATAACGGTAACGACACGATATTACACCGATATCGTCCCGATATCGTCCGCCGATATCGGCACGATATCGGCACGATATCGTCACGATATCGTCACGATATCGGAACGATATCGGTGTGTGAAACGATAACCAGCAGCTTGCTATGCGGTTAGTCGCATTACGCCAGCTAAAGTAACCGCGCTGCTCCAAGTTTTATATTAGTTATTATACTAGTATAGGTATTCGAGGTAATAATGGCAGCAGTAAACAAATTACGTTTGCTTTATCTTTTATATTTACGGCGAAAAAAACGATATCGTCAAAGAACATTTTGGGTTGATCCTATTCTTCAAGTGCGATATTTAGAAGGAATATATTACCTTCTCTTCGATAAACTGTGTGCGCGAAGTAAAATGTTTTATAAATTTTTTCGAATGAGCCAGGACACTTTCGAGGACATTTTATTTATTTGGTGGATCAACAGTTAAAATACCAATTATGAAACTATTAATAGCTACAGTAAACCAATTATAGATCCACACCAATAAGGCACATTATTTTTACATGCACATACCAAAAAGTAAAAAATAAATAATACCTCTATACTGAATTAACACCAAATAACGTAAGTAAGTACTTTCAAGACGTCGGGCACTTCAAAGTACTTACCTACTTAAGTTATTTGTTGTGAATACAGTATTAGAGTTAGAGGTATTATTTCTGACTTTTTGGCGGCATTTTTTTGAAGGCACTTTTATTTTTTATAAGAATATTTTTTGTCATTCTTTTTAGTGCATCATGCAGGCAATTTTCGTGTACCTACCTATTATCTTGGTAAATAGTACCTATATTATAAACACATCTTAGATTTCTGCGCGAACTGTCCATATAAATAAAACACTTTCACGGATTTTTTCACGCAATTTATTTAACAACAACCAAGTTGTTAAATAAATTGCGTGAAAAAATCCGTGATAGTGTTTTATTTATACCTATAGCACAGAATAAGCAACTTTTCATACAGTAGGCCGACGGAGACGTCTAGACAGGTCAATCGTGCGGGGCTTGTGGGGTGAGACGGGGGAGTGGTTGTCCCGAGTTACATACAACGCCGTTCATAGTAACTCGGGACAAGTCTTCCAGGGCTATCACGACTTTATCGTTATAATTTATTTTTAAATTAATATTATGTTGCATACGACATGTAGTGTGAGTGAGTGCAAATCTTCATCTCGCTTATTAAAAAAAAGGCAAATTTCCAAAATCCAAGATGGCAGCCAACTTTTTTGTTTGTGAGCCGATTTTGATGAAACTTGGTTTTTAGTACAATTTTGACAAGAAAACAACAACGCAATGTTAAAAAAATAAAAATAAACCAAGATGGCGGCCAACTTTTTTTTTGTAAGACGATTTTGATGAAACTTAGTTTCTGGTACTATTTTGACAAGAAAACAACAACGCAATGTTAAAAAAATAAAAAATCCAAGATGGCGGCCAACTTTTTTGTTTGCAGGCTGATTTTGATGAAACTCAGTTTCTGGTACTATTTTGACAAGAAAACAGTAACGCAATGTTAAAAATATTGAAAATCCAAGATGGCGGCCAACTTTTTTGTTTGTGAGCGGATTTTAATGAAACTTGGTTTTTAGTACAATTTTGACAAGAAAACAACAACACAATGTTAAAAGTATAAAAAAATACAAGATGGCGGCCGACTTTTTTGTTTGCAGGCCGATTTCAATGAAACTCAGTTTGTGGTTCTATTTTGACCAGAAAACAGCAACGCAATATTAAAAGTATAAAAAAATTCAAGATGGCGGACAAATTTTTTGTTAGCAGGCCGATTTCGATGAAACTCAGTTTCTGGTACTATTTTGACAAGAAAACAGCAACGCAATGTTAAAAATAATAAAAATCCAAGATGGCGGCCAACTTTTTTGTTTGTGAGCCGATTTTGATGAAACTTGGTTTTTTGTACAATTTTGACAAGAAAACAACAACAGAATGTTAAAAGTATTAAAAAATCCAAGATGGCGGCCAACTTTTTTGTTAGCGGGCCGATTTCGATGAAACTCAGTTTCTGGTACTATTTTGACAAGAAAACAGCAACGCAATGTTAAAAATATAAAATCCAAGATAGCGGACAAATTGTTTGTTTGCTGGCCGATTTCGATTAAATTCAGTTTCTGGTACTATTTTAAACAAAAAATTTGGCTGCCATCTTGAATTTTTATATTTTTAACATTGCGTTGCTGTTTTCTTGTCAAAATAGAACCAGAAACTGAGTTTCATTGAAATCGGCCTGCAAACAAAAAAGTTGGCCGCCATCTTGGATTTTTTAATACTTTCAACATTGTGTTGTTGTTTTCTTGTCAAAATTGTACTAAAAACCAAGTTTCATCAAAATCGGCTCACAAACAAAAAAGGTGGCCGCCATCATGGATTTTTAATATTTTTACCATTGCATTGCTGTTTTCTTGTCAAAATAGAACCACAAACTGAGTTTTATTGAAATCGGCCTGCAAACAAAAAAGTTGGCCGCCATCTTGGATTTTTATCATTGCGTTGCTGTTTTCTTGTCAAAATAGAACTACAAACTGAGTTTTATTGAAATCGGCCTGCAAACAAAAAAGTTGGCCGCCATCTTGGATTTTTATTATTTTTAACATTGCGTTGCTGTTTTCCTGTCAAAATAGAACCAGAAACTGAGTTTTATCAAAATCGGCCCACAAACAAAAAAGTCGGCCGCCATCTTGGATTTTTATCATGTTTAACATTTCGTTGCTGTTTTCTTGTCAAAATAGTACCAGAAACTGAATTTCACCGAAATCAGCCAGCAAACAAAAAAGTTGGCCGCCATCTTGGATTTCTTTATACTTTTTAACCGACTTCTAAATCAAAAAGGAGGAGGTTCTCTATTCGTCTGTACGTATGTTTTTTTTTTTTTTTTTTTTATTTTTTATGTATGTCCACCGATTACTCGAAGACGGCTGAACCGATTGAAATGGTTCAAACGTTATTACATAAGGTTGGTTTCCAAGTTGGTCCCATTTTTTGAAATTTCGAAATCGGTTCAGTAGTTTTCAGGAAATCTTGAAAATACTGTCGTTTTCGTTACCACTTTATGTGAATTTAATACGTATCTTTAGGCATAACTCCTTTGTTTATAAACCGATTTAGATGATTCTTGTTTTGATGGAAAGGGGATACCTCAATGTATTTTAACCGACTTCGAAAAAGGAGGTTTTGAGTTTGATCACATACCTATTTACCAGAAAACACGTAAATTGCCTGCACGATGCACTAAAAAGAGTGAAATAAAAATTATTTTTATAAAAAAATAAAACCGCCTTCTAAAAAACCACATAAAAAAAGTAAGAAATAATTCCTCACCAAATAAATAACGTAAGTACTTTGAAGTCGGGCGGGTTTTAACAAAAACAACAAAACATTGTACATGTTTCACGCCCGACTTCAAAGTACTTACGTTATTTATTTGGTGAGGAATTATTTCTTACTTTTTTTATGTGGTTTTTTAGAAGGCGGTTTTATTTTTTTATAAAAATAATAACATTGCGTTGATGTTTTCTTGTCAAAATAGTAACATAAAATCGAGTTTTATCGAAATCGGCCCACAAACTAAAAAGTTGACCGCCATCTTGGAGTTTAATTTTTTGACATTGCGTTGCTGTTTTCTTGTCAAAATAGTACCAAAAACCGAGTTTCATCGAAATCAGCCTACAAACAAAAAAGTCGGCCGCCGTCTTGGATTTTTTAATAAGTTTGACATTGCATTTGCATTATTAAATTTTATTATTAATTTAATATCGCAATACCAATGTACCTACCCGGGGTCGTAAAAGGTCCACGGTCACATTTTAAAGTGACAACCCTTACGTACTTACGTAAATACCTATACAGGCGTCGGCATCGCCCAACTTCAAGGGCGTCGTCCAACTGTATAGAAAGATTGCTTAAACTGTGCCTATAGTAGGTATGTTAGGAATGTACACATAAACCGCATCAATCACAAATACTCATCTGATGTAAGACGTATCAAAATCGATTCAGCCAAACGTGAGATATTCACGGACAAAC
Source organism: Crambus lathoniellus (assembly GCA_949710035.1). NCBI lineage: Eukaryota > Metazoa > Arthropoda > Insecta > Lepidoptera > Crambidae > Crambus > Crambus lathoniellus. The sequence goes on along the minus strand of OX453302.1, from coordinate 12,157,025 downwards.
ATACATAATGTACATAAAGGGTCAAACTGAGAACCTCCTTTTTCAAAGTCGGTTGTAATACCAAAACCTTCTCCTAAATGTAACAAATACTTTTCTGAAAACCGCATCTCGCGGACAAACCTTCATACATACATACGGGTCAAACTGAGAACCTCCTTTTTTGAAGTCGGTTAAAATACTAAAACCTTATCCTAAATGTAACAAATACTTTCCTGAAAACCCGCTTTAAATCAGTTCAGCCAAAAGCGAGATAATCGCGGACAAACATACATACAAAAAAATACAGGTCAAACTGAGAAGCTTCTTTTTTTTGAAGTCAGTTAAAAATTATTACTATCGTTCGGTCATTGTCGATATTACATACTCGAAATAGAAGGGAGAGGTGAGGCGGGAGGAGTTCCACCTCCTCTCTCCTCTCCACCAATCAACAAGCAGGCATAATCGTCGCGGAACTCACACCTAGCAAATCAAGAAACAAGCGCTACCTAGCGGTGGCTTTTAGCGTAAAAACCCAAAAATGCAGTAAATAACAGATAAACTGTTAATTACCCTTGGTTACTTTCGTTAATAACCGGCTTCGCATCTTCCGCACTTGTGTCGTCACCGATATCGCCACGACAGACGATATCGTTGACGGTAACGACACAGTGTGAAAGCATTTAGTAGTGATTGTATGAAACTGCCAGTCCGACGATATCGTGCCGATATCGTGTCGTTACCGTTATCGTCCAATGTGAAAACGCCCATTGGCCCATTATTGACGGAGAAATCGGAGAACATAAGTAGTAAAAGGCAAAATGCAGAGCTCGGGCGTTTGTGCACTACACTGAATTTTACCGATCCGGAAAAAAACGGATGCTTGTATTTTAATAATTTAATCATTTATAATAGTAATAATTTATTTATTTCGTGTAGTTTCAATGTTTCGAACCCTAGAACTGAATGTGGTTACCATGAAGTTTGACTTATTACTCTGAGGTAACTGGAGCTCTCACCCTGAATAAAAAAGTGTCGCCACCAAATTTGACATTTATGTATGTAGTGGCTGTCAGCTGTCTCATATGACCATACGTATTTTTTTAAAGTGTAGGTGAGACGGAAGACAGCCACTGTGTTATTTGTGGTATTCAAAAAATTGTTCGTACTGCACGCTCCAGTTACCTCAGTATTAAGTCGAACTTCATGGTGGTTACAGTCAACCATAGAGTTATCTCATCGGCAATGAAAAAGTTTTCTACTGATGTTGTATGGGGTGGGGGGCCGGAACTGTTTCAAAAATGAATTTTATAAAAATGAGAATATTTCAAAAACGGTGCGTCGAAGCTAAAATCTAACAAAATTTTCAACCCCCTATGGTACCCCGGAGATACATAGGAGGCATCCGATGGACATATAATTTTTTTATTTTTTGTTTAAATGAACTTCAATTTTTTTAAATATAATAGAAAAAATAGAGAGGGCGATGCCCCCCGCCACCATTCTTTTATTTTTTTAGGTAGTTTTAGTTGTTTTTGTTGCTTTTCTTATATAGGGGGATGAAAAGCAAAGTGTATTTACTTTCCATAAATTCGAAATGACAGTAGAGTGTATTAGTCGGCCGCAAAATTATTTTCACCTCGGGCGACGTATATTGAATCCCTCGCTGCGTTCAGGATTCTACTTTAGAATCTTCACTGCGCTCTGGATTAAAAATAGCGCCCTCGCCGTAAATATGCTATTTTGCTCCCTTGTAATACAATCTACTATTATCTTAATGTCAATGTCACTGACATTACACTCGTAATTTTAGTGAATGATTTCTTCTAAAATGACCGCCAACTTGTGATTCTGATGTTCTACTAGAGTAAAAATACAAGTACCTACTTCACTAGCTTTCTTACATAATTGTAGACTTGTAAAAATGGTTAAACAGGGCCCTTGCCAGCAAATTTAAAAACAGCAAACCCATGTCTGATGAACGCCATCTGTTGAGTTTTTTGGAACTAACTTTTTTCTTTTTTAATCATCTGTCAAAAAATCCCTCATTGCTCGACTGAGTGAGACCGCGAACAGTAGGCTAATATTATAATTAAATTACAAAATTAGTGGAAATTTGGCCTTCGCCTTTGAATATTTAGTACCTATTGTAACCTGTATGCAATTCAATAATAATATTTTCACCTCTCCAGCTCGAAAAGGGCGCTTTTGGCGCTTAAAAACTCGCAGCAAAATCGATTTTTGCTGCGAGCGTGAGGCAAAGTGCTTTTTTAATTTCTTACACCAACTTTTGAAATAATTAAGAAAAAAGAAATAGAGTGACAAGGATGAGACTTTAAAAATTAATATGAGCAAAAAGGATAGATAGAAAGCTTTATGTCGATGGACATGAAATATAAAGCTTAAAAAATAAATACACGGATACCAAAGGTTCGAAATAAGAGTATGGACGAAATGAGGTCGCATGCATGATATAAATATAAAATAAGAAAAATTAATGAATTCTAATAACAAATTATATAAATACGATTGTTCTACTATTGCTTTTTATTAAACACGCAATATTTAAAATAAATAACATGACGTGAACATTATATCGCTTACTAATATCATGTTTGGTTTTCATAAAAATTACATGCAGTGCAGTTTTTGAACGCAATGCAAACAGTTACCTTCAACTTGCATAATTGCACCAATTTTACTCTTAATTATTAATTTTATAATTTTGATGTTTTCTTTATTGTTAAATGTTGCCTTCAATGTTTTTTTTTTCTGACGTGTAACACTTTTCTCGCTGGTAGAGGTGAAAAGTTGTATGTTTAACACGAGAGCAAATTTTTCTGATGTCTCGTGCCTTTAAATCACTCACTGTGCTCAGTAGTCTATATTTGAATCACTCGCTACGCTCATGATTCAATTTTTAGACTACTTCGCTAGTTCGTGATTTAAATTCAGCACTCGCAGCGAAAAATGATTTTGCTCTCTTGTATAACAAATAACTATTGTAAATATTTTGATTGTTTATCACTTTACTGAGTGAGAGATTTCAGCGCAGAGCAGCTCCAGCGAGATTTAGCTAATGTCTATCATAGGATGTTTTTGGAGGGATTAATATATCTAGGGGCAGCAGCCCCCCCCCTCCCACTAGAGACTCGATCCATGGGCTGGCAACTTCCCTTCCCTAAGCCTTGACTGTGAGTGTGTTTGCAACGGGTACAAATAACCCTTAGGAGCATACTTAGGAGCATCAGCGAGTCCATCAATGAGTTTGGAGTCCTGTTACACAATTATGACAAAATAATTTGTTATGAAAATTATATTTATATATATTTCTTATAAAAAAATCTAAGTATTTGATTGAATCAGGCGTCACTTGGCGGAAGTCCCTAACCATTGCGAAAAATAAATATATGTAGCTTTCTTCCGCAAATAATCACAAAACTTGCACCTTCACCGATCACACTACTCTACACGTGTTTCGCTCCAACCCGGGGCATCAACGGATTAACCGATTTTCGTTTAATTTTTTTCTTGTCATAGATGATTTTATCCCGAGTGTTCTTAGCCATGTTTAATGAAAATCTGTTCACCCGTTTGAAGATCATTAGCTCTTTTCTAATCGATGAGGGGATCTGACTAACTTCCTTATGTCCGATCGATTCGAAATTTGGTACCGTGTTACCTACTTAATTTTGTGTGTAATTTTTAAAGTACGGACACATATTTTTCCAAATTCAAAAAGAACGTCATCAGGCTGATAGGTTTCAAGAGTAGTTAGAAAAATTCGCGCATTTTCATCTTTTGAATTTGATTCAATGTATTTTTAATTTTTAAGCAGTAAGTTTTTTCAATTATTTTTGCATTTTTTTGCATTCACAATGCAATTTTTCTATTGAAAACTCTAACCACTGAGCTATGGAGGTCGTAAAAGACTCCGTAGGTCAGTGGTTAGAGGATTGGCTGGACAGTGAAAGGTAAGTTCGAGTGGTTCGAGTCCTATTCGGAGCTAGTTGTGAGACGGGTTGATTTTTTCTAATACATACTTCATTTTCAATATTTTCAGTGAGTCTTTTTTTGAAGGTTTTTGGAAGGTGGTTTTTTAATATTTTTTTTTTTACTTTTTTTATAATTTATATTTAGGGCAAATTATGGCTGGAACCTAAATTAAGGATGCGACTATCATTCTCCACGAGGACCCAATGCGGGTTGAAGGATGCGGACTAATAGGTTTAATTGTTGTTCTAAACATAATCACGGAATGATTAGGTACTTCGCAATAATTTTGTTTTTCTTTAAGCAAACTCGTCGTGGTTACCGACGGACGACGTTACCATGTAACCTTTTTTGCTACTTTAGTAACTACCTACATACTTAGTTTTAATATTTTTCTTCCATAATGCTGTAAACTTTATGACGCAACCATAGAATACTCACTTATCCTATGACCTTTTATCAAGGAACACTAGGCAGAGCGCTAAACGGACGCATATCCTAAGCTGATGTTAAACGATTATTTTACGCGGCTTTCCGCAATATGGAATAAGACGGTGGGAGGGTCATAACCACATCCGACTTTAACAGCTAGTGATGATGGAACACATCCTGGTAGCCAAGGTCTTCACGTGCTAACTCCTTGTGGGAACTCAACTTTACCGCGGTTTAGGGAAACGCGAGCAAGCAATTGCGAACAGTTCCGTCTGGAATGACACACACAGATCAACCAGTATAAAGATTTCCGGGACTTGTTACAAAATGGAGTCATGACGGTAAATTGTTACGCATTTGGAGATTAGTGCAGCTACTCGACAATAGATGGCGCTACGAGTTAAATAGAAAATGATTTTCAATCGATGGGTCCGTACACCGAAACGTAAAATCTGAAACCTCTTTCACTTGATTCTGTCATGACTGTGTAGAGTGAGTGGTAAAAAAATTGGTACAGTCGAGTTCAATAATAACTGTGCACTTTTGAACTTTGACGTAGCTATTCTTCGATCAACGACTTAGGTGTTATTGTTGATCGAAGTAGCAATTTATTGTGACAATTTGTACAGAAAGTCAAAGACGATGTCAAAAAATCTTTTAATAAAATGCTCAAGATATTGTAAGAAGTTTGTAAAAAGTAACAGTTGTGATATCACGCTGTGTTGTGTTGTGTGGTTAGCATGGTTCTATAATTATGTTTCTCAATATCTGGAATACGTAAACAGATAGTGCTCATTCGCTGAACAACCTTCCTTATGGCGCTATATTCGTATGATTATTGTATGTCAATAGAAAATACTTATCACGCTGAAAAACTTCTCTTAAAGACGCTATATTTGTATCTCATATATAGGTAGTTAACCTGGGCTGCTAGGGTTTCACATCAGGTATACCAAACCTTCGACATTTTTACGACAATAGAAAATGTTCATGACGTTAAACAACTTTTCTAGTTTAACCTGTCTGCTAGGGGTCCACATCAGGTGTACCAGACCTTCAAAATTTGTACGTCAATAGAAAATTCTCATCACGTTAAACATCTTTCTTAAGACACTATGTTTGTATCTCTTATAGTTTAACCTGGATGCTAGGGTTCCACATCAGATGTACCAGACCTTCAAAATTTGTAAGTCAATAGAAAATGCTCACCACGTTTAACAATTACCTTTAAGACGGTATTTTTAATATCTCTCATAGTTTGGCTGGTCGACTATGGTTCCACGTCAGGAATTTCGACCTTCAAAATAAATTATACTTAGCCTAAAAGAACCCTGGTCGTCAAGAGGTTGTGAAGAGGAATATTTATTTTTCTTTTCTTTTTAATGTACAGAATTGCCTCGTTTACAGTTTTATTATAAGCACTTATAAGTATAGATTAGTGCAGACTTCTACTCGGAAAAATATATAGTTACAAAAACACGATTTTATGATTTTGGCTCGACACTTTTTCTTTTCGAAAATACCTCTAAAATACGAAATATCAAGATTATTCTTAAATGGGGTTACATATACTATTGAAAATTGGTTTAATTAGTGGACACCAATAATATTAAGGATCGCATAGAAGCATTTTTTTTAATCGCTATAGTTTTTTAATACGAAGTGATTATGTGTTTTTTTTTTGCGTAATCGGCAAAATCGGTCTCGCTCCCGCGCGCGTCGTTTTCTCATTGCTATCTCGCTTTAGCATAATTTTTCCGAGTATCGCCTTAAGTCCAGAAAAATGCTCGACTCTGACATGTTGAGAGTAGAGCACTACCTCTATCTACCTATAGGCACAAAGTAAGTACGCGGCGCGCGGTCGCCGGAGCTATAGACGTGCAATTAGTAATACTTAGTGCCTAACAAAACATTTTCTTTATTCTCTATAGCTATGTTCGTTATAAAAATAATATTTTCCTTCGGATAACGATGCGAAGTAGTTGATTTTCAGTTAAGCAACATTAAATTTAATTTCCTTTTGTCTACAGATCATTAGTTTAACGAAGAAACATGAAAAGCCGAACATAAATAACCGCATACGTGAAGTGAATAATGAAATACACTTTACGTCGTAAACAATTCCGTTTATGTATTATGTTGTTCATAATTATGTATTAAAGTGATTTTAACGTGATTAATGCCCGAATACTCGTACGCTACTTATCTTTGGGAGCGTCTCAAACATCGCCCTGAACGTATGAGAGAGATGCCATGATATTTGAGACGCTCCCAAAGATGATTTGCGTTCGAGAATTCGGGCGTAAAACATATTGTACCTAATAATGCGAAATAAAGATAACTAAGTATCAAATCAGAAACTAATTTTAATCAAAATATTATTATTTACTAACAGGTTCCGGATCCTTTGTGCTATCCCATGTTAATGTCCCCACTGCTGGAGCACTGGCCTTCCTTATGGATGAATATGGAGAATGGGCCATGACCCACCACGAGAGCCCAATGCGGGTTGGTGGGTATTAACGACTGCAAATGCAGCCGGGACCATCGCCTAAGGGTAAAAACATGCCAAAGCTGCTCGCGGTGCAGGACGAAGTAGCTATTTAGTAATCTGTGGTGCAGGTCGCACCTCGCGGTCGACCGCGATGTAAAAACAAAATATTTTGTTTGACGTCGGCATCCATGTAGCGGTCTACATGGATGCCGATGTATCGCAGTGAGGTATCGTTCGACATGTGCGTACTGGGTGAGCCTGCATACATTTGTTTTACATCGAGGTGACATCGAGATGGCGAGGTGCGATCGCGAGGTGCGACCTGCACCGTGAGCAGCTTTGGCATATTAACACCTAAGGTTATAGCACATTACACCAACTCAACGTCGACTCCACTCCAACTCAATTCACAGTATGGCATTGAAATGTAAGCTTTATTTCGTGTCACATACGAGTGAATTTTTCACCACATAAGTTGAAAGTTGACGACGCGTCCACGCGTTGTTCACATATTTACTTGCCATACTATGATTTGAGTTGGAGTGCAGTCGACGCGTCGTTGAGTCGATGTAATGTGCGATGACCTTAATTAACCGATGCACGGAGAAGCTCGAGATAAAAGTTTTTGGTCACCCATCCCGTCACCGACCATTGCGAAATATGCTTTACCTCAACGATGCCGAGCAGGCCGAGCGCGCTAACCACTGCGCCACTGTCGCCGCGAGCCATTACTGGCAAAGGTACTTATTTATTTACCAATCTGACGAGATGAGTTCAATCCTCCATCCAATATTTTGCATAAACAAACACCCTTTAGTACCTGGTACCTAGAAGTGCCTCTTAAAAGACGCAAAAAAACTACCTAATCCATCACCTTTTAGTCGTCGGAAAATAAGTAGGTAATTAATGACCCCTATTCGGTTGTGCTTGTGCACACTAATAAACTAAACTAGTTACTATTAAGTAATCTGTGACTAAACTAAAAACTAACCTTAAAAAATCTCTAATTTTAATCAAGTTTTAGTCTAAACTAAAGCTATTCCGTTGGACACGCCAATCTAAAAGAAAAAAGGACTAAAGCTCGACTAATTTGAATTGATGGTGTTGCAAGTATAATAATATTGTGATGTGAAAACCCAGTTTGACAGCACTAAACCTAAATTTAGTCTAGTTTAGTCTAATTGGTGCTTGCCGAATCGGGCCGTTCATAAAGAAATGGTTGCATTGCAATCTAACGAACAAGTACAATACATGATAATACTTACGGGCTCGGTCCGGTCAAGTGTTCAGAAATTTTAAAGGTCGGCAGTAATCATAAGAACCCTTCCGAACCGATGGCGTAGCTTCTATGACGTTCACAAGTATTGTAAATAACAATCTAAGTTGAATAAACAAATTTGAATCTTGAATCTTCGCCACTGGCAGCCAGCCATTCTGACGGTGTCCACAAGCGCTGTACTGTACTGCTCCCCTACACCCACACCTTTTCTAATGAGCGGGACAGCGCTAGCGGTTAAACTATACCTTAAAATTGTAGACCATATGTATGTTTGTATGTATGACCTGATGGATTTGTTTTTAACCACATAGCAGAGCACTTAAGTATCATTCGGTACTCGTAAGCTTAACCAAGTGCAATACTTGCTGCAGCAAAGTGTTTATACATTTCTAAGGCCGGAATTAATCAAAGGTACCATATAATTGTAGAGCACTGACCTACTCTGTAGACAAATGACAGCGATCCATTCACACACCTATGGCTACCGATTAATTACGCAACATAATTACCATCGAGAAACCAGCCACTAATTGAATCTGACTCGGTATTTAGCCGTCCTCGCCTCCATCCCGTGACATATGACAGTATCGTCACTTATTATGTGCCTGTTAAGGAACAACACGTGAATGTGAGATCATTTTAAAGTGACTAGTGATTTAGAGATATTCCTAAATAATAAACTCTATTGATTAAGAAAGAAATGGAAGTGGAGTAGTTTGCAAAATTAATGTTATACTTAGGTATAGTTAACAGTGCAATATTTTTTTAAAATTTCAATGTCATTAGTACATAGTTAACAGTGTTTTCTAAATTCAAAGAAATCTCGAAGTAACTGCTTCCTTTTCTGTTTTCAGATGTCGTAGAATTACCTTTCAAAATGTTAAACAAAAACAGGAAGAGTATCCCAGCGAAACTAATTTTCACCGCTAAAATGATACTCACAAACCAATTGAAGTGGACATCTTGACCAAACCACAGACATGGCTTCCGAATCTTCGATTGAAATGCTACCTCGCGATGACAAGGACAAGAAGACTGAAAGACCGGGTCTTTCCGCGGGAAAGATCTTCTACAAACCTGGTATTATTGAAGAGGAGACTGATGAGACGAGTGCCTATGACAGTTCCATTGTGGATTCACCGATGCTGTACAGCGGAAGTGGATTCCTTAGACCGGTGCAGATACATCCATCTAGCAGTCTTCATAGAATACCTACTTACAGCAGCTCAATTGGGCAGAGTACGGTGTATCGCCAAGACACTTGCAGGTATTTTTTTTTTATAAACACACTCTAACAACGACAAACGCAGCACCTCTCAAACTTCATGCACTCCAAAATTATTTTACCTGTACTAGATATTTTATTATCAAACCGATACCTACACATCGTTTCCAAATACCAATATTCTCAGAAAGGAATAAGGTATATTATAGATAAAAACCAATTTAGGTCAACATTTTACTATTAGATAAATCTTCGCAGAATCAAGATAAGAGTAACTAGGTAGGGCAGGCGTACCGGTTTTGGCCACTGTACCGGTTTTGGTCACTTTTCACTTTAAAGTTATATAAATAGAAATTAAAAAACTATTGCTTATATTTATTAATGGCGAATAAAAGATTGGACTTTTAGTTAATAATTACAGCACTTAGCTTTTTTTATGTAGTACCATATATTAGAAATAAACACCATGTTATGTTTCAAAGTAACAATTTTGTAAAATTGTTAAGCTAAATGTTAAGGGTAAAGGTGTTGAAAAATCTTTTTTTTTCTCTACAATAAAATTATTTTATGGTTATTTAATATTTTATATCACATTAGAATATGTTTCTTCCAGATGGATAAAGTGTTGTTTTCTCACTGTTGTCACAAAAAGTTGGAAAACAATAAGTGGCCAAAAGTAGGGCTGAAAATTTTAGCATTGTGTCACCTTTGGCCACTTTGCCATTAGTAGGAAGTTCCCAACTTTTCATAAAGTTATTTTATTTTAATAGACTCACAACTCACTTTTAAATTAGGTACTTATGTTTAGGTTGTCCGCTGTCGCGGTAGCGGAGCGGAGCGAGTCAGCAATGCAGAGCGGACTGTTTCTGCTTCGGAATCAATAGTATTGGTTAGGGCCACTTTTCACTTAAACAGTTATAAGTATAAATCGCCGTGCTTTATAGTGAAACGGTAAAGGAAGTGAAGCGAGCAACTCGAGTGGAGAAGCGGAGTTAGGAAGCCCTGCTTGCTTGCCCCGCTTGGCTCTCTCTCTCCGCTTCTCTGCTCAGTTTCCTCACTCCGCTCCTTTTTCATTCTTCTATTTCTAGTGTTTCATAAAACCCTTGTTTTGCAACCTCGCTCCGCTCGGCTACCTCACTCCTTTTAACTCCGTAAGGCTGCCTGTCCGCTGAAGTAAAGGGAATTGGAGTGGAATTGCGATTCCATACTTTTGAAAGTAGAACCTAACTTCACCTTGAAGTCAAATGTATGAAAACACAGCTCCGCTCCGCTTTATTATATGGAAAGTTACAAAATTTTGTATGTATGTGTACCAACTAGGTACACACGGCGGCATATCAGACTATATATGTTAACCTTGAGAACGCCTTTATGCCCTACGTAATAAAAGCTGTTATAGCATTTCAATTTGATGTGCTGTCGAGTGTACTTCGGAATGAGTGTAGGTATGTATAAGAATAAGGTTTAAGTTTGTAGCGGACTCCTTGGAACTTCAAGTGTCTCTTAAAGTTAAGCAACACTCACTTGAACTTGACGTCGATCGAATCGACGTGTTTTTGATATCAAAGATAGAAAAAACCCTTAAAGCTGAGTATCCCTTGAAATGAAGTAACACTCAACTGAACGTGACATCGACGTGTTTCTGATATCAAAGATAGAAGACCCTATCATGTTTAAGTGTCACTTTAATTTAAGTGCCCCTTAAAGTTAAGTGATGTGACATTCATATTAACGTGAAATCGGCGTGTTTTGCTGTCAAAGATAGAAACCACCATAGTAGTTAAGTGGCCCTTAAAGTCAAGTGACACTCATATTATCGTGAAATCAGCGTGTTTTGATGCCAAAGATAGAAACCACCATAGTAGTTGTGTCCTTTAAAGTTAAGTGTCCTTTAAAGTTAAGTGCCACTTAAAGTTAAGTGACATTCATATTAATGTAAAATCAGCGTGTTTTGATGTCAAAGATAGAGACCACCATAGGAGGCACTATTGTTTTATTGCCCCATCTACCTAAATTAGCGGTAATTGTCTTCTAATCAAGTGATAAAGGTATACTTATAAAGTTGTGGTAAGAAGCTAGCTGGGATTGAAATACTATTTCATGTAGTGTTTTAGTCCAGAACTCGGATAAGATAGCAATTAGGCTTAAACTCAAGTCAGAAATATGGTAATTTTAACAAAGTGGCCAAAACCAATGCAAACTGGGTGACCAAAACCAATGCAAAATGGCCAAAACCGGTGTATTTGGCCCCCTCTGAACATTTTGTTTTATGTAAAAAAAACTATAATTTTTTTTAAACTTTGAAAGTTGTAACCTTAAAGTTCGATAAGTTCTCTATAATTTTTGATATAAATTTTCTCTTAAATACTTAAGATCATTAAGCACTAAGCGTTTAAAAGTGCAAAAATCCTTAAAGTGGCCAAAACCGGTACGCCTGCCCTATATTTATATTTCAAACAAATGAGAAAAGAAACGTAACCTTATTGACAACAATTTAATTGTACCTACTTACTTCGTAATCGTTAAGTAAAGAAATAATTATTTGGTTACCTGTTAGGTGCAAATAAAATTTAACAATACAAAAATATGAAACACTTTGTCAATATGCTTTAAAAATAATATAGCCATTTATCTGTCGATACATTTTTTCAAGCCAAATTTTTACCTATAAATACCTAATATGTAATTAAATTTGCGAACTTTTATAATCCCCGTTTATAATCAGTCCTACCTACCGATCACTGTAGTTCAAAGGAGATATCTATGTAACATACCTACTAAATACAGTCATTAATTAATTTTAATAAAAGCATATATGCCGCGACCGCTGGGTGACGAATCACGATCCTTGAAGGAGCCAATAATCTAATCAGCAAAAAGGTGTTAGAGATAAAAATATAAGATATCGAATTGTTTTCAGAATTTACTATTTACAAGTCGATAAAGTGCGCGTCTGAAAAGTTGATCTACGAGTATTCTTTTTTTCACGTCAACTCTTTGAAGTGCAAAATTTTTGGTTTAAATAATCTTTTTTTTTTTTAATAAGTGACAGTGTTTTTTTTTTGGAAATTGCGTTCAAAGTTAAGAAGAAGTTAAGTGTCAGAAGTAAATAATGTGATAAGGAGGACATTATCGTTGTTGGTGAAGTGTGTTCTACTTTTGTTTGATTGAATTAATCATTCCAGTGACAAGGTATGTTTCTCTCGGAGCTAGAGCAACGGCGCGAATACTTAAATGACTTAGGTATAATATAACACAGACATCTCCACAAATAAAATGATTATTATATATGGATAGATAAATATATATTTATCATATATATTTTCTATCTATCTATACTTATATTATAAAGAGGAAAGTTTTGATTTTTTTGTTTGTAATGGATAAACTCCGCGCTAAACATAGCGCGGAGAGAACAACCGATGGCCGTTGGGGCGGAAAGGTTCTCGAATGGCGACCGCGAACCGGACGACGTTCCGTGGGCAGGCCCCCTAAAAGGTGGACCGACGATCTGGTCAAGGTCGCGGGAAGCCGCTGGATGCGGGCAGCGCAGGACCGATCGTTGTGGAGATCCTTGGGGGAGGCCTATGCCCAGCAGTGGGCGTCGTACGGCTGAAATGATGGTGATGATGAATGGGTAAACTCTAAACTACTGAACCGATTTTAAAAATTCTTTCCCCTGTGGAAAGCTATATTATTCCACAGTAACAAAGGCTATATTTTATCCCGATATTCCCATGGGAACTGGAACTACTAGTTATAAATATTTTTTTTATTTTCTCCACAGTGATACCTTTAATAAAATGTTCGGCATTATAAAGTTACACAATTCTAACAGGAGGTAAGTAGTTTCTAAATATTATGTATACTGACCTGCTACCTGTCTAGTTATTTCAGGAGATAACGATTTTTTTCTAGTTGACATACTAAGCTTATTTAAGTAAGTATATTTTTAACAGTCACACAATATTATTGATATTATATATTTTGACGAGTCTAACAAAATCAAAATACCTAAAAATTTACTAAAATAAAGCAATACTTACTTCAAAAACTAAAAACCAAACTCACAATATAAGGTCCATTATTTCACTATTAAACCAAGTTACTACGAGACAAATAAAATAAAGAATTTTGATAAATTTTCAGTATCATTACATTAGCCTTACGCCCGCCCGCGGCTCGCCCGCGTGGACTACACGACGATATCCCGCGGGAATGTGATATATTTCCGAGATAAAATTAGCCTATGTCACATTATACTTCCTAAAATCAATCAAACAAACAAAGACACTTTCACATCTATAATATAGTTCATACAAAAAAGACTTTTTCACTTCTCATGCTCGTAAAGTTCGTGTTTATGTTGGGTATAGGCTGCATAAAATCGCTTTTTATGCTCTAGTGCATAAAGTAAAATCTTCGTCTAAGTCTCAGACTCTAAGACAAATGTCGTCAGATAAACAGTCACACACGCAATTAAACTTCTTTAAATAAACTTGTTATTTCATTCTGTTTCTTTAATTTTGTACACAATCCATGTTAAATAACTAAATCAATAAAACTAGGCAAAATTAATGAGTTTTGTAAGAAATAAGTATTTCAAGAGCTTTATGGACTACTATCTATGCTAAAGTCACTGTGCTGCCACTGCCACGTATAAAAAAAAGAAAAAGAAAGTCTTCCCGCCAATATGGCGAATAAGTCTTTATTTTTTCTTTTTTGCAATACCTATTGTTATTATTTTCCTCACACTCGAAGTGAAAAGCAGAGTGTATAACTCGTACATAAAACCCTCTTTTACCCTCGAATTGACTATCCACCCTCGCCTACGGCTCGGATGGATATATACGTCTCGGGTAAAATGGTACGTTTTATGCACTTGTTGTACAATCTACTATTGCATGCCAGGTATATTCTGTGAGGATAATCAGTTAAGTACCAGTGTTGCACCAAATATGCCATTGCCATCATGTGGGTAAAAACGAACTATATAGAGTTTATTTTATCCATAGCTTTAAATATAATAAGAGTTTCACTTTATCGTTATGTTATCAATTTATCACACATACCTACTGAGCGATCATGATAGATGATGCCTTGATTTTCCTATGATAACATGCGCATGCGACGGTTTTGGTATAATCTCGTTTGAAAAACTGGAATTATCTGGTTCAAACGTTTAATTCACCGAGTTGTTTAGAAGTAGAAGTATAAAATAAACAATAAGTATTTACTGAAATAAATACAAGGAGATTTCAATAATGTATGGACATAACTGAAATCTTGGTTGTTGTTATACTTTAGTCAATTATAGCTAGCTAAATTATTCGATTAAGTAGGTACATACCTACCTATGTATGTATAGCTGTCGTGGCCATATCGTAGATTAATTTGCTCACTTCATAGATAATCGAGAATTTCATGAAAAGGTCGCATTTCATGAAACAGTTTAAATTGATAATATCGTTCAATAGTCAACGTTTAATGATATTTTCAACAACGTTTGATCATAATTATCATGAAATACGACTATTTTATGAAATGACCATGCAACCATTTATCATCTATGTAAGGTTTCCATGACATCAAAGTTTTTATTTCTGAATTTGTACTCGGGCCTATTCTATTTCTTCGAACGCCATATTATCGAAAGAGAGTTTGCCTTGGAAGTACCTACTGTAGAACACGTGATAGGTTAGAAATAAAAAATAACCACGTTTAATAATAAATAAGGTTTTTTTGCCGCGTCCCGTGGTGAAGGAAAAGAAACTTTGTGGGCCTCAACTAAACTGTCACTGTTTTTAGGGTTCCGTAGTCAACAAGGAACCCTTATAGTTTCGCCATGTCCGTCTGTCCGTCTGTCCGTCCGTCCGTCTGACCCCAGTCTAGCTCATAGACTCTTAGTACTAGAAAGCTGTAATTTAGCATGAATATACATATTTTTCACGCCAACAAAGTGGTAAAGTAAAATTTTGAAAAATATTTTTTTTTAGGTTACCTCCCCTACACGTGAAGTGGGTATGTAATTTTTTTTTCTTGTCTACCCCATAGTGTGGGATGTTATTGGATAGCAATTTCAAAAACGTTGTGGGTTCGAAAAGACAGTTTTTTGATTGAGGCATCTGTTTGTGAATTATTAAGCTTTAAAGTGCAAAATTTTGTCAAGAGTCAATTGTCCGCCCCCCCCCCCCCCCCCCCCCTCCCTACCAGCCAAATGGTTGTTTCTGGATACGTGAAAACATTCACGATAGTAGTACATATGACGAAGTTAAAAGGAAAACTATCACAGCTAAGTAGGCTTCACAAGTTTTTGAGATATAACACATTTTCGAAAACCGCAAATATAACTTTGTCATTCATACGAATACTATGATAAACAAAGTTATTTTTTTCTGGCAAAAAATGACAGTGGTATTTTGCTAGGTGTACGTAATCAGTACGTTAAGTGGGTACGGAACCCTTCATGAGCGAGTCCGACTCGCACTTGGCCGATTTTTTGTGTATGTTGCATAGGTTTTTCCGACAAAAATAAGCATGGGTGACGATACCTGTTGCATTGTAAACGGTAAAAATCATCATTTAAGATTTCCACCATCTTCAATAGAATCATCCTTAGAACGTTTTATTCTGTGGACTACGTGTGAAACTGAATGCGAAACCGATGGTTCTGAAAACGATTCTGAAAACCTTCCCTTTCACTCCTGTGATGCAACTGTATTTATTTATAGCCATTAACCGATTATAAAACTACTAGCTGTTACCTGTGTCCTCCCCGCTTGGTCAAAGGGAATTAGAAAAGAGTTGTATCATGCTATCATGCATGATAAAGCTACATAGGTACATGCCTGGTGCAAGGATAAAAGTAACAGTTCAACCTTCAACAATTAAAATATACTAAGAGGACCCCTACTAGGGGACCCCTAGGCTAGTAACTATTTAGTAATCTGTGCCTTAGGTAACGCTGCTGACCGCAGAAGAAGTGTACCTACGTTGTGAATTACTTATATTATTATTGTTTTATTTAAATTATTTATAGTATTGTGTCCTATCCAAAATAAAAAAATGTGTATGAATTAACGCAAATGCGGAACTTAATGGATTTTTATAGGATAGAGGTGTGCTTGCGCGGTACACAGCAAGAAAATGATGTAGGTTACTGAACCTACATCATTTTCCACCTTTCCTAACTACCTTCATATCAATTAATAGCGTATGGATCCGCTGCACCAATTTCGACGTATATAAGACGTTGAAAACTAGGACTTTAAAGAAAAATTTCCCGTGGGAATTAGATGTTGTTCAACTATTAAAAGTAGGCTTTGATCTCTTAAACCTTCCAACTAAATCTACTTATTCAAAAATGTACCTATATCAACCTTCATCCTTTACGAAGTTAAAAAATAACAAATGAATTGTTACTTTTTCGAGTGATTTACAGTAATCCATATTTTTCCATTTCCAATCGTGTTTTGTGCATCCTTTTGTGGTATGAGTTCTTCTCCTTAAAAAAGATTAAGGCGCCGATTCCCCAAAATAGGGTATTTTAAATTATGGATTACTCGCAAATCACAAGTACTTAAAAATATATGTTATTTTACAGTTATTTATCTAGTGCTTCCGGCCGTTTTTTTTCGATTGTTGATATTTTACTGTATGAAATAAAATTCCAAACATCCGTCTAATAATAATTAAAATATCATATTACTTGCAGTATACTTAGTTTTAGTTAATGAAAAACATATGAAAATAATTGTCTTTGAATAGCCGAGGGATTCCGGCCGTCATAAATTTATTTTTTTTAGTATTTAATTTTTAATTGAATTTTAAGTGATTTTCGATTCGTGGGGCGCTCGCGAGTTCACAGTTCACTGCCGAGTGCCGGCTGCCGCAGGGTCCGCGCGAAGTGTATAGAGCACGGCCGAGCAAGCGTTAGTGTGCCTATTTCGGTCGGGATTCCTCGCCTTAATCACAAAATGCTAATCGTAACTGCTAATGTCAATTCCTCATTTTCTTTCTATTCTACGGGCGATATCGGTAATAGAAAGCCACTTGTCTAGGCCCTAAGATCACCAAATACTTGGAAACATCCAAAATAGTCATTATGAATCTATTGTTCTGGCCATCCACAATATTCAAAATTACTAGAGCACGAAAATGACTAAATATTGGTATCATCCAAGTCGACATTAGTACCGTCAGTAACACCGCCACTGCCGGCCACTGGTAGCCTAGCACCCAAAGTATATTTTTTTATTTATTTAACTTTTGTACAAAATACACACAGTAAAATATACAAGGCGGACTTAATACTAAAAGTATTCTCTGCCAGTCAACCTTTGGGAAACAGAGAACAACGAATGCGGTACAAAACCTAATAATACATGCTATCTATTCACACTAAAATATACAAATATCAATAAATATAATATAGGTACATACATAGGTACATAATATACTTATATTTAATATTCAATTTATTTATTATAATTTATTTTAAGTATTGTACTATCGATGTCGCCAGTAGAATAGAAAGAAAATGTATGGGATTGACATTAGCAATCGACATGTCACGTGGCCTCTAATGTCAATCCCATACATTTTCTTTCTATTCTACTGGCGACATCGATAGTAAAAAGCCACTTGTCACTGGCTCTGAACAATTTGATCGCTTTGGCCGTCTCATTGTTGAGCATTTTGGAAGTTTCCAAAGTATTTGGTGATCTTCCCCCTTATTTACGAACCGTCGGAAACGGAATAGGATTCGAATTCTGTGCTTTGTCTTTGTCTATTCTATAGTGAGTGACAGAGACAGGGCATACATTCCGCTGTCGGGACCGTTTCCGACCGAATCGCGGGGAGTGAGGGAAGCAATATGGCGTCGTATGTACTAAATGTCTTTGTTGACAGTTCCCAAGGCTTTGTAAACACCAACGAGAATATCCAAATCCTAAAATCCGGTGAAATCTGTAAACAGAGATATGATGGCTTATGATCTTGACGAGTTACGTCACAATCACCTTTCCACTAAACCCGAATTGATGAAGATATTAAAATGACCAAATGCCTAATAACTTCTTGAATATTTTACCTACTTATGTAGAAAGGGGAAAGAGAAAATTTACAAAAAGAGGGTTTATAAAAGTAATTTTTCACTAGGTTTCCTTTGTTTTAGCAGTGTGCAACTGTTAACGGGTATGTTTTGTCTATAATTATTGTTTTGTGCTCCTCACTTCAATCAACAATAACACCTAGGCATAGAGAAAAATAAATACTAGGTCTCCTCATCACTAAACTTACCAAAAAGATTTAATTTCAAGAGTATTGATTTGTTTTTATGCGTTAAAAAATAAAGGAGTTTTATAATGCATTAATATTTCAAAGTGTTTAAGCCTGTTTAGCACACTAAATTCGGTTGGTATTTTTCTGCGTTATGGAGAAAAAGTACAGTCGAACCAATGGAATCGTGACCCACCATAAGGCTATTTTCTTTTATACATTAAAATTAAATAAGGTCGAAATTTATACTTGTTGAAATTGACACTGACCTCTGTGGTCTCGACATAGTATTATATGATCTGAGGTCTTGACGCTTTCAAACAAATATAATTAGCAAAATGGGTTACTCACTATTCGAATTAGTTCTACTGTAACTAATTTTTACAATAATACACATTTACCTAAATAACACAACTGCCAATAGACATCCTTTTCCAAAAAGATTAATATTAATTATTTCGTAAATTTTCCTGAAAAACTGAAAGAAATAACTGCAATATAAGTTTGGGGAAATCATCTGAATGACGTACTTATTAGTCGGATTAAGCGTAAGTAGATAGTAAAGCGGATTGGTGTAATTTGACCATAAAAATACGTGTGAAGGTGATGCCATTAGTCATTACTTGATTTGATGGTTTAATAGGGGCTTTAGAAGTATCCAAGTGTTTGTGGAGAACTTTACAGGGAGAATTTTCTATCAGAAATATCGTAAAAAATATTTAAAAAAATACGTTATTGTTACTGAATCGAAATACGTTATTACTTACTAGAGACTCCGCGCGATTTTACCGGTGTGGTACTTACCCGTTCCCATGGGAATTTGGGGAAAAACTATAGCCTATATTATGGCACTCGGGAATAATAAAGCTTTCTACGGGTGAAAATAATTTTGAAATCGGTCCAGAAGTTTTAGACTTTTATATCCATTATTACAAACATACAAACAAACAAAAAATTATTGTTGCCTTTTTAAAATATTATAATAGATTTTCATTGCTGCATTCACTATCTGTCTATCTGTCCTTTCGTCTGTCCGTATGTCACAGCCACTTTTTTCCAAAGCTATAAGGGCCAGGTAGATGTAACCTGTAAATCGCATTACGATTTTCATACATTTTTTTTAAATCAAATGTGGCATACCTACATGGAACTGAAACTTATATATTTTTTTCATCAAACCAATTCGAGTAGAGTTGGTGGAGTGAGTGAGTGTCTATAGAAGATAGGTAGGTCTTCAAAAATGATATTAAGGTTTCTTAAACCATTTTTTCTCAAAGTCAATAGGTATTTTGAAAGATAGTCACTTCTAAAGGTGGTAAAATGAGTGTCCCTCAGTGACCCTCCCCGCCAACTTTTAAAATAAAAAAGTGAAAAATCTAGAAAAACATAATGCCGTAGATCTTATTAAAAACTTTCAACGAAAATTGGTTTGAACGAGATATACTTAACACATTTTCAAAAACCGCATATTATGAAACTTTGTCATTCATTTGTATTGTTTGTGCCTACACTTCGAAAAACAAAGTTATTTTTGCTGACGCAAAATGATAGTGGTATTTGGCTAGGTATAGGCAATTGGTACGTTAAGTGGGTACGGAATCCTTCATGGGCGAGTCCAACTCGCACTTGGCCGATTTTTTATATGATTGAAAAATGAAAAATGAAAAAATGAAAAAATGTTTATTTCTGTAACAAAAGTAGTATAACAGAGATTTAAAGGTGGGCTCCCTCTTTTGAGTGCCAAGGCACCTGTGCCAGAAAGAGTCACTCTTCCTCAACAAAGCATACATTATACATAATTTTAAGCCAGTACAGTTATAAGTAATTGAATAGACAATAAAAGGACATAATTATTAAGACTTACGACTTAATTTAAAAATAAAAATAAAAAATATTTAAAATCTAAGTACAAAGTTGAGCTTGTTTTGTGTGTGTGTATGTGTGAGTGTGTGTGTGTGTGTGTGTGTGTGTTCTTAGTAAGGAGGCTATGTTAGATTATGTTTAAGCATATTCTCGGTTTCGTCATAATCTAATGTCTTTAACCATTTGGTAAGATTAGATTTACATTCCCGATGAGTCATTGGATATATAACTAAAGTTTTGTTAATTTTATTATATAAATGTGCTGATAAATGTTGATACTGATTTCGAGCAAAACTAGTGCGTGTACATTGTGTTTCGATTACCTTATGCTTTCTTCTCTTTTGGGTAATGTTTGGTCTATATATCAGAGTCCTGTGTTTCCTTAATATAACGTGTAGGATGTACAGTTTCCTAATAGAAAGTAGATCCGCTATGCTGTATAGTAAATGAGTAGGAAACCTGCGTTTTTTGAAAAACATAATTTTTAATAGAGCTCTTTGTGCTCGTTCCACATCTAAAAACTTAGTTTTCAGTGCTCCTCCCCAAACAGTTATGCAATAAATTATAATTGACTGTACTAACGCAACATAAATAAGATTTTGGAGTTTTTTTGTAGCTACGTGTCTAAGTGATTTAAAAATCCACATTAGCTTTCTTATTCGACTAGCTACTAAATCAATGTGCGCTTGCCACGAGAGACGTTGGTCTAACATCACCCCCAGATATTTAACAGTGCTAACCCTGTTTATCACCGGGCAGCAGCAAGTATTTAGCGTTCGTCTGCAGGAGTGTATTTTAATATCATAGGCGTCGTCTGGCTGCGTCCTATTACAAACAGAGAAACACATATAATTTGTTTTAAGGGTGTTCAGTGTCAGTAGATTTACCTTCAACCAGTCACTGATTTTACTAAGACCAAACTCGGCTTCCAACTTTACGTCATTCCACGAATTACCAGTAAAAATGACGGCAGTGTCGTCAGCGTAGGACAAGATTTGGCAATTTTTTATCTGCATGCTACATAAGTCGTTGATATAAATCAGGAATAATGTCGGGCCTAAAACACTTCCTTGTGGGACGCCGTATTCCACTTGGGTCTTTTCACTGAAAGTTTGGTTTATTTTTACCCTTTGTTTCCTACCCTCCAGGTAGCTTTTGAATAAATTAAGTGGGATTCCCCTGACACCAATATTTTCCAATTTCTTTATCAGAATGGAGATGGAGACGGTGTCAAACGCTTTTTTAAGGTCCAAAAACACAGTTAAGCATTTTTTCTTACTATCCAGCGTATCAATTATCACTGATGTTAAAGCACTAACAGCATCTTCAGTACTCTTGCCTGTACGGAAACCGTATTGAGAGGATGATAAGATGTTATTTTTGTCAAGGTAGCATAGTAGCCTTTTGTTGATAAGTTTTTCTATGATTTTCGATAACGTGGATAGCACTGAAATTGGCCTGTAATTATTGACATCGTCTCCATCTCCACCCTTATATATCGGTGTTATGATAGACTCTTTCAGAAGTGACGGGAATATACCTTTACTAAAGCAAAGGTTAGTGAGATGGGTAATTACTGGGACTACCTCATTTTTTGCACGCTTAAGGAAGCTTGGAGAGATATTGTCCCATCCCGGAGCACTATCAGATTTCAAATTCATGAGGATCGTATGTACTTCATCTTGGTCAGTATCTAATAGAGCAAAGGAACTAAGCGGAGATGGTCTGAGTAGAACATGTGCGTTAAGATTAGAAGTAGGCGGATCAATGGCGTCCGCTAAATTTTTCCCTATGTCACCGAAGAAACTATTAACATAGTCAACGGATTCCTTCGGAGACGACCTAGTATTTAACATTTTTGTATTGTCAGACCGTCGCTGTTTTATATGTGTAATTGCGCGAATGTTTTTCCATAGATGTTTAGGGCTATCTGTGGAACTCTGCAACAGCTTTCTTTCATAATTTCGCTTCAATTTTTTGACTAAATTGTTGCAGAAGTTCCGATACCTTCTAAAGGTAATCTTAAGGATTTCGTCATGTGGACTACATCGCAGTTTCTTTTGTAGCTTGTTTCTATTCCTGATGCATCGCAAAATCCCAGGTGTTATCCATGGTTTAATAACACGGTCTTTTTTACTAACGCGTATCTCTTTTGTGTTCTTTCATGTTTACATAGTATGACAATGCTTTAAAAATATATTTGTTCTTTTTGAGTGTGATTTATTATTAGGAAACTAGCTTTCCGCAAGCGGCTTTGCCTGTTGTTTTCCCGTAGGGATTAGGTATTTTCCAGGGGTAGAAAGTAGCCTATGTGCTATTCTAGAGTAACATTTATCTCAGTGCCAAATTTTATTCAGATTTGTTCAGCCCTTTCGCCGATTGAGTAACAAAACATCTTTCGGATATAAAATATTAGTAAGGTTATGTGATTAATAATACTAATGTTTAATCTACGTTTTTGTTTGGGCTAATAGTATTTTAAACATTTATAATTTTGATTCATCCATAGAATGTCAGAAAGTGTTTGTCAGGGTTGCTGTTACTCACAACAAAATTTTCTCAATTTGCCAAGTACCGAAATACATAGTTTGTCACGTAGATTCGTTCAAACATGTCGTTGATTATCGCACATATTTCATTAAATTAACGCACCTAGGCTTACTAGGTTTTATCATATTATTTAATTTTAGTAATTTTATCCGGATTTTTGATCTCCCATGTCGTAGGTAGGTAAAATGACGAAACAAAAAACCAACTAAATCTAATTCAACTAGATAACACATTATATTCAAGACCATATATTTTTAAAGATACCTTTTTCTAACCTAGGAATTTATTATTATTTTAAATTGTTACTATTGACACCCCTTGACAATGTATTTAAGATTACCACATATGAAGCAAAAGTAAACAATATAAAGACATTAATTACATGTATTTTCGTAAAATAAATATTTTAAATAACTGTTATCTTATTGACTGAATGCAAAAAGTAAGCATTTGTGACAGTATAAATTATTGTAAGTGTAATAGTAATAACAGTACTACGATTTCAATTTTCGTGAGGAGAACACGAATTTTAGGATAAATTAAAAATCCGTGACGCCGTCTCTTGCCGGGATCATTAAATCACAGGTACAAATAAAAGAAGTATATTAACCAATGGCTCGAGGAGCCAATGGCTCGAGGAGCCAATGGCACAGTAGTTAGCGCGCTCGGCCTGGACGCAATGGTCGGTTACGGGAGGGGCGACCAAAAACTTTTCATCTCGCGCTCCTCCCTCCGCGTGCTTCGGAAGGCACGTCAAACCGTTGTTGGTCCCAGCTGTATTTGCAGTTGTGAATACTCACCAATTCGAATTGGGCCATTCTCCTTATTCATCCATAAGACATCGGCTAATTCTGGCGTCAGTTCAGTCTCCTGTCAGTTTACTGTCATTCGAAACCGACTGTCGAATACTATTAAAATATTTAATTTCCATCAGTCTGTCAGTCGGAATGGTTACACGATAATTCTCTCGTCATTCTGACCAGAATGATGGACTGAACTGACGCCAGAATTAGCGTGTAACCGATGTCTAAGGAAGGCCAGTGCCCCAGCAGTGGGGACATTAAATGGCTGATCATGAACCAATGGCTGTCCATGACTTCGGTTGCGTTAGCTAGCGTGACTCCTTTTTTGTTGCTAAGTTTTTGATTTTATGTTTGTGTAGATACCTAGATAGATTTCGAAGTGTTCAATCTAAGCGATTCCGCGTAAGTCCCACCACTTCAGAGGGCCTAGACAAGTGGCATTCTATTATCGATCTCACCAGTACAATAGAAAGAATATGTATGGAATTGACATTAGCAGTCACGTGTTTCGATCGCTAATGTCAATCCCATACATTTGTCTTTCAATTCTACTGGCGATATCGATAATAGAAAGGCACTTGTCTACAGGGGCAGACGTCACTATTGCATTTGCACCCCCTTACCTTGGTGTACCAAGCTACAAGTCTCCTGAGATATAACAATATGAATGTTTTATTATTATAGATTTATTTAATCTTCGAAGTAAACACCCTAAGTAGTGAGCACGTGTCCCAAATAAGTCCCGCCACTCCAGGCTTCCCTAAGTGGACACGCGCGGCGCGGTTATTGCATGATTGCACCATTTGCACTGTTCACCATTACCAAGCTACATATTCGTGTCACAATATGAATATTGGTACCTAACCTAAATTAAACTGGTGTAAAATTCATAATTTATACATTACCCGACTCAAAAAGAAACTCTACAACATTTTAGCAGTTCATTTAAATGTAAGCTTAACAATGGTGAAATTAATTGTGTGCTAAATTATAAATTAGAAACAAATTATAGAATGGCATAGGCTATATTTTACCCCGATATTCCCACGGGAACGAGTGTCACGAAGATAAAACCACGTATAATAAAAATCTCTTAATTTATTTTTAAAATCCCAATCACTAATTATACATTTATTTTAAATCAAAATCCTAAATGTATAAATCATACACACGCATGAAAAATCTGTGAGACAACTTGGAAAATAACATTTCGCGAATATTACGTTTCAAATAACCCGCAAGTGTTTATCATAAAAGTGCTTATATTAAAATCACGACTTAAAATGTCGTTTGATTAAATAACAAAATAAATAACAATACGTCGCGTCGTACCTTATGAAGTTTACACGAAGGTGTGGTGTGAATTGGTCCTTTACATAAAAAACACTTGTTTAATCCTATTTCTACGATTTATTTATGTAAAATAAATAACGATCGTGACGTCGCGTCGTCATAAGATCTTGTACTTATAGTGCGACAAGCATTTCTGTTTCGGTGGTAATCTTTGGAACTAAATCATTTTTCATACAACAGTCCATTTTGACAGCAAATATTGTATAACAAGTGGCTCCTCTGTCACGCACGGCTGTTACCGAAACAGACATTAATGTGGGGCTATACCTAAATAGCGCCTTAAGGCGCTACTCGGAAAAAGTATGGACTTTTTGACTTAAAACTATAGGACGGTTACAGTTGTTACAAATCTGGTAATAAGATATTATTTCTTCATACCTTTATCTAGATTCGTATAGTTTCAAAAACACGATTTTATGATTTTGCCTCGACATTTTTTCTTTTCGAAAAGAACTTTAAAAATACGAAAATTTAAGATTACTTACTTATTCGTAAAATATACTTACACTACTTGGAAATTGGTTTAATTAGTGGACACCAATAATATTTAGGATCGTATAGAGGCATTTTTTAAAAATCGCTGTAACTTTTTAATACGAAGTGATTTTGTGGTTTTTTTTGCCATATCTTCAAAATCGGTGTCGCTCCCGCGCTTCATTTTTTTCATTTTTTCAATGATTTTGTTGTTATTTTGAGCATAGATTCACTTTTTGAAAAAGTAGCCTGAGAATAATCTTCTTTAAGTCATTACCTATTTTTCTAAATATTATTCGTGATTTAGAGATTAATAATTCTCTGTTTCTGTAATAATCAATATAAAGATAGTGAAGAGAATTATTATATATGTAACACAAGATTCGATGATTTTGTAAAACTGAAAGAAGAATCCTTCTTCCACCATAAATGCGAAAAGTTAAATAAAATAGCATTGAATTATGTGTGTAATTTTTCGCAAAGTCTACAAAAATAGATACTCTCGAACGCGACGACGAGACGTAGGGATTGTAATCCTACATCTCTCAGCCAATTTTCTTGTCTAAGTACTTAAATTTACAACCAGATTTTAAATAATTCTTGTTACATTCTCGTTAGCAAGTGTTGCAAATGGACACAGCTCCAGCCCCTTTTAACGACCAATCAGTTCAGTATTTACAATATTCTCGTCACAAAGACTCATTCAAACTGGCAATACGCACCTACTTGGCCTTGTCAGGAAAATAGTCGGGATTGTTAAATTAGTACGAGAAAATAATGTATATTAGCGGTCCAATTCGCACTGTCAAATTAGCCATTTTAACGAAATGGCTGGTACGGCCGCCATCTTGTTTCGGTATAGAGTGTTTAAAAAGAGGTTCTTTATTTTTGCAGAAAAAGGGGCACTTGCTTTGTTTTCATACAAATATGCTCACTTCATGGTCATTAATATCCTATTAATTCCTACTTCCTACATAATATTATAAATGTGAAAGTTTAGAATTTAGATGTTTGTTACTCAATCACGCCAAAACGGCTCAACGGATTTGGCTGAAAGTTGGGACACAGATTCTTTGTAGCCTGGAGAGGAACAAAGGCTACTTTTTATCCCGAAAAAATGTCATATTCGCGCGGGATAACGTCGTGAAATCCACGCGGGTGAAGCCGCGGGCGGAAAGCTAGTTATGTTAAATATATTGTAAAAAAATAATATTTAGAAATATGATTTTATATGTATTTTTAATGTAATAAAGGAGATAATAATAATACATTTCTTACAATCACGCCAATTATCTAGAATTCTAGCTCATAAGTAGTTTTCATTCCGAAACTGTGTTATGGAAACTAAGTAGATACTTGATGGATTAATATATACTCATACATTTTTTTGTAAATACATACTTAATATACATAGATAACACCCAGACCAAGACTAATAAACATGTTCATGTACACAAATATTTGTCTTGTTCGGGAATCGAACCCAAGACCTCTGGCGCAGGTGGCGGGTTTCCTTCCTACCCGTGCGCCAAATTGGTCGTCATTTGAATAAAACTGTCAGTATATTTCTACAATGGTTTCTGTTACAATGGTTTTGGATAATTCTTTGTATTTCCGATAAGCATTTAAAACATTTTTGAAAATCTCTTTACATTCCCAAACTTCCAAAAAATGAAAATTATTTTTTGAATTTTATACACAACTAGCGGATCCTTGGAGTTTTACCCGCGTGGTACCCGTTCCCGTGGGAATATCGGGATAAAATATAGCCCATGTCACTCGGGAAGAATCTAGCTTTCTAATGGTCAAAGAACTTTCCAAATCAGTCCTAGTTTCGGTGCCTAAGTATTCGATGCAAACAAACAAACAATCAAATCTTTCCTCTTTATAATATTAGTATATAGATGTATGGAACGTCAACAAAAATTATTTTTTTTTCCGCTGTGTGGAAAGTGATTTTTTTTTTGTTCTTTTTTCAGTTAAGTATTTTGAGTTATTGTGGAAAAATAGTAAGTTGTATGAAAATAAATCTAATGCCTGTTTTTCTGCAAACACGAGTTTATAAGATTTTGTTTGCATCATCAAAATGCATCATGTATGGTGTGTATGCTGTATGATGCAAGTATGTATGTATGTATGTGTTGCTGTTTAATGTCCATAAGTATATGAAAA
This sequence comes from Crambus lathoniellus, assembly GCA_949710035.1. NCBI lineage: Eukaryota > Metazoa > Arthropoda > Insecta > Lepidoptera > Crambidae > Crambus > Crambus lathoniellus. The sequence goes on along the minus strand of OX453302.1, from coordinate 12,129,132 downwards.
AATTACGCGTTTTTAAAAAATACTGTATCAATACAAAAAAAATACCTTTTGATAAATGTTCGGGAAACTAGACCAATTTTGATCACAGTGCCTATTTGATTTTGAATTTTGAGCACTGTTGGATGGATATGAAAAATAGTAAAGATACATTATATATACGCACTAAAAATATAACAGCCCTTAACTGTCTGATTAAAAGGCCTCCTGGCTTCAAAATGATTATGTTTGGAAGGTGAATCCACCAATTATTTACCTAAGTTATATATTACCTCGTAGGACCGATTTAAATTATTGTGGTGATATCGCTTCCTTAATTTTCAACTAATCACACACATTTATGTCCTGATTATCACTTAGCATTACTCCCATAGAAATACCTGCACAGTAAGTAATTATTACTGTGATAAAACTAAATGTTCATTTGAAAACTGTTGTTTGTTAAACAAGTGGTCGTAAATTAATTAATTTTAGATACATGCCGATTTAAAATATACAGTGTAGAATACTTTCTTTTCTTGCCAATAAACTTGCTTTGGACGATAAGAGTATGAATTAATTGCAATAGGGCCAAGGGCCTAGGAGGAGATTAAAATAATATATTGAATCTTTCTTATGTTTTACACACTTTTCCAGTTAAGTTAATATAAAGTAAAGTTAATTAAAATATAGAGAAACAGTTTTTAAAATATAAGATTAGCTGGGAGGGAACAAAAGAGTTTCCTAAAACGCAACTTCTGTCGTGTATGACGTACACTTCGTTTTGATAAAGTGCATCTGACTACCTTCTGATAGACTGCATCACCTTTCTAATCACTATGGCCTATTTCAAATCTTTTCACCTTGTAAGATAAACCTACAAAATGTCTGAGTTACGTCTGGCATTTCTCGTAGTAATTTTTGTAAGGGGAAACTGGCTAAGAACCAAGGAGTAGGTACTTACTTCATTTCTAACATTTTTTTTCAAAATTCGTAGATAACATAATATTGTGAAAGTTACTAGCATTTTTACAAAATGTGTGGTAGGTATTATCTGTTTCGTAATTTCTACCAAACTGCTTATCATGAAATTCACGATCAAGAGACATCCTGTAGACTAGATAACGTCAACAGAGACACTAAATGAAAATTATTTTCCGTAGGAGCTGATAATTTTCGTTATAGAATCTGCGATACAATTATACAACGTTTAGCGCTTCGTTGTGCGGGCGCAGCGTCAGTCGTGATCTGGTCATTATCTCGGGCGGTGCTTCAGCAGGCTCGGGGCATGAAGCCGCAGACCGTCCGCCGCGAGTGAGCCGCGCGCACGAGCCATGCACGCCGACCCTGAGTCCCCTGCCTGCCGGGAGGAGACCCAGCTCCTCCCCGACCAGTGGCTCAAAGTCAAACCCGTCGCTACCAACGGCAGCCTCTCCCCAGGAATCTACTACCCCACCACGGGCAGCAAGAGGTTCGTCGACGCCCGACACCCTGTGCCGTCTCCGACCGACTCCCACCCGTACTGTTTCGCTTTTGTCCGTTCTCACATTCCATAAGTGTTAAGATTTGCATTAGAAAGACATTTTCTTATTGCGTAAACATTAGCGACATTAACATTGACGAAGGCCACCACTCAGTGCAAGCGTGAAATAAAACGTCCATTCATACGTATAGGATATATGTTAGATAATGCGACCGGTGATGCGAAACGTTAATCGATATGTCTTATTTACAGGAGCCGAACGCACAGACACGGCGTCACACGCAGATCGAGAAGGAGAGCTGTTCTCAAAAATGGAGAATGTAATATACTCAAGTCAAAGATCTCGCAAAGGCGGCTGAGATTCCTTCAGGATATGTTCACGACACTCGTCGACGCGCAGTGGCGATGGACACTACTCGTATTCACCCTCTCCTTCATACTATCGTGGTTGGGGTTCGCGCTGATCTGGTGGCTGATAGCTTTTACTCACGGAGATCTGGAACCTGACCACCTTCCACTTATGCAAGAATCTACAAATTGGAAGCCTTGTGTGTTTAACATTTTTGACTTCACCTCCTGTTTCCTATTCAGTATTGAGACACAACATACTATTGGTTACGGTTCACGTACGACTACAGAAGAATGTCCTGAAGCTATATTTATAATGTGCCTTCAAAGTATCGTCGGCGTGATGATTCAAGCCTTCATGGTCGGTATAGTATTTGCTAAGATGACCAGGCCGAAACATAGAACTCAGACATTATTATTTTCGAGGTACGCAGTGGTCTGTCAGAGAGATGGAGAGTTATGTCTGATGTTCAGAGTGGGTGATTTAAGGAAGTCGCACATTATCGGAGCTAGCGTAAGAGCTCAACTGATCCGATCCCGAACAACCAAGGAGGGAGAGCTTCTGTCCCATTACCAGACTGAATTAGAATTGAATGCGGACGGATGCGACAGTAACTTGTTCTTCATTTGGCCTATTACAATGGTGCACAAAATAAACGCTGACAGTCCTTTCTATGGGGTATCTGCAGCGGACATCCTTCAAGAGAGGTTCGAGATAGTAGTTATATTGGAGGGAACGATAGAGTCGACAGGGCAAACGACGCAGGCGCGTTCCAGCTACACGACTAGTGAAATAATGTGGGGACACAGATTTGTGCCGTTAGTGACATACAATCGTGAACGTCAAGGGTTCGAAGTGGATTACTCCAAGTTTGACGATACGACGCAGGTCGACACTCCGCTATGTTCCGCGAAGGAACTGGAAGAGTTCTACGGGAGTCAGGGTGACCGAAGATCCATCGGTGAGTTCCTATACAAAATCCGTTCTGGTGGTGGCTGGTTATGTGTGCGCAAAACTAATTAACGCGTTATATGTGCTTATATCTGTTATCTATCACTGTCTACTTGAGACTAACTCTCTATAACAAGATAAAGGAAATCTTTGTCATTGTTGGAGACCTACTTAAGTCTCGTATCAGAGTGTTTATCACCTATCTTGTTGAGAAATAAATACATTTCGCAGTTCCAATTTAGGATATTTTGACCAATTTGCCAGACTAAGTAGTTTGTATTTTTGTATCGAGGTTCAATAAACGAAGTGTCTTGTTTACTTACAGATATCGTTATTTATTGCTAGTTATTTTATCATTGCATTACATGCATTGGCTTTCTAACCTTTATATTATATCAAAGGCGATTTGCAATGCAGTGTCGATAACTTGTATTGTTTAAATAACATTAAGTTTGCAAAGTGTCATAAATAAAATATAAAATAATAATATTATCCGTCGTAGTTATTCACATGATGCTTTACAAAGCATGTCACATACGGCGTCTCGTCAGGTAGGTAGGTAGTAGGTACTTATAGAACTTCAAGAGTCGACTGTAGGTATAATATGTAGAATATGTTAAATACATTTTCAAATACATTCATATTGTTCAGAAAACACAAGCTTATCTAGAATGCCTTGTCTAACGTTATACTTATACCGCGAATGTGGTGTTTTTCCGGGATAAAAAAATCTTAATCTCTATCACTCTCCAGCTCCCAAACTATCGCCATACAAGGGGCGTAACTGGGCGTAACCCACGAACCCCAAAAATCACGTCGATCCTGCTCAGTTTTGACGTGAAAGACGGTCAATCAAATAAACAGACAAACTTACACTCTTTCACATTTATACTTAATATTAGTTTGGATTATAAAAAATATATTTTTTAAAAGCATAGGTATTGGTAATCTAAATAGGCAGGATATTTTATTTGCATAATAGGAAACATGTGTACAAAAAATTATATTATTCTAGCTTTTCGCTGTGCAGCTTAGCCCGCGTGACACATCGGCTGGACTATGTTTTCCCGAGGGAATGAGATATTCTACAGGGTGCCTACCACCAACTCTTATTGCGGTTTTGTTTAGGAACCTAAACTGATCTGCTTCGCTTATTCGTACCACGACAGTTTAATATCAATGACAGCGATTCAGTGATCATTGAATGACATTTCACAGCCGCTGAGCTGTCATCAACTCTTATTTGACGTATAACTTGGCCAAGCTAACATGTCACCTGCAGGTTATACCCGTCCCTTTCACTCTCCTGGCATGACAGAATCGAGTGAAAGAGACGGGTAGAAGAAATAAGGACACAAATCGTTCGGTCATTCACATTTAGCAATTCATTTGCGATCCAGTTTTTAGAAGGTCATGGTACGAAAGAAAGCAATTCATTTTAGGAACCTATTCTGCATCGCGCTATTTTTGAATCGCTGTCTTAAAGTTGATGGTATGCACCCAGGTGTTAAAAGTAGCCTATACCACAGATAATATAATACTATACTAGTACCTATACATATGTGCTATATTAGACCATAATCTATCTCTGTGCTAAATTTTATCCAGATCTGATCAGTGGTTTGGGTGTTATTGAGGAACAAAGATCCAAACTTTTACTAATAGGTAAGACTAGCTTTCCGCCCGCGGCTTCGCCCGCGTGGACTACATGACGTTATCCCGAGGGAATGTGATATTTTTCCGGGATAAAAAGTAGCCTAAGTTACTCCTTTTTACATCAGCTACCTACCAATGAAAGTCCCGTCAAAATCGGTCTAGCCGTTTCAGAGATTAGCCGGAACAAACAGACAGACAGACAGACAAAAATTGAAAAACATGTCATTTTGGTTTGGTATATGTACCGTATATATAATCATATGCACGTAGTAAAAAGCGGTTATTTTAATGTTACAAACAGACACTCTAATTTTATTTATTTGTATAAATTTTTTGACTTAATAATTTGAATTTTAAATTAAGTTGACATGACAGTCTTGTAGCTAACGGTCAGTGTTATATGTTGAGATACCTAACTGTTTTGATCGTGGACATCAACGAATTTAATTCAATCGTCGACCGTCCGAGTTTCCTAGCAACAACTTAATAACATCGAATCTCAGCAGGATGTGTTGGTACCATTTTGCCAAATTGCCTCTGGGAGTAGAAACCCCATTTTGACACAGGATACATTAGGATACATTTGACTAGCCATCGCAAGGACGACACATTATGTAGGTAAACGTAGGTATATAGGTAGGTGATAGATCTTTACCTATGACATTGCCATGTTTGAAGTTTTCGAAGAAATTGCGATGCCGTAACATTTTTCCTTAAATAAGTTTGGTTTTCCTTTATACATATTTACCTATAAGGGCAATCGGTACGTTAAGTGGGTACGGAACCAAACCAACTATGAGGGTTACGGAACCCTTCATGGGCGAACCGGAGTGGGTTCGCCCATGAAGGGACGACTCTTGACCGATTTTTTGAAGTTCAAACATTGTTTGAACACTTTGCTAATTAATAAAATTTAATATTTTATAAAAAAAAAAATTGTCCTAATAAATTACAATAACACCTAAGTTCCTAACTGTTAATTGTTCCAAACAGAAAAAAGGAGTAATTTTTAATGTTTTGTTTGAACGATTTTGCAAAAATATTAATTGATTTTATTACTACTACCATAACAAGAAACAAATTGATAAGTAACTGTAATGTAAACCTTAAAAAATGTAGGGTTCTTTTAAAAAGTGAGAAATATTATAATATTAATTTAATTGGTAAAGTATTATAATACTAGCTTTCCGCCCGCAGCTTCGCCCGAGTGGTTTCCACGACGGTATCCCGCATCCCGCGGGAATGTGATATTTTTCCGGGATAAAAAGTAGCCTATGTTCTTCTCCAGGCTACAAAGTATCTGTGTCCCTTTCAGCCAAATCCGGTCAGCCGTTTTGGCTTGATTGAGTAACAAACATTCAAACATCTAGGTATACTTACATCTAAACATCTAAACTTTCACATTTATAATATTAGTAGGAGTTAGGACTAGTAGGATACACGTCACACTGCCTATGACCAATTGATGTCAGAATCACGCGCATTACTCGTTTGTATGCGTTCTCTGTCTGGTCTAAATGGTCATAATTAACTTAACGATACTCATAATAATCCAAACAAAACAAAACACGATCCTGAAAAGATTTCAGCCACCACAATGATATCCTGCTTACTGTAATCTTATTTATCTGAAAATATTGAAAAGAAACTTTGTTGAAAATATTGAAAATAAATTACTTATTAGAAAAAGTCGACCCGTCTCACAACTAACACCGATAGGACTCGAACCCACGACCTCTCCCTGTCCGGGCGAATGCTCTAATCACTGAGCTACGGAGTCGCTGGGAGAAACGACCCGTCGAATTTATCCAATACTTCTAACTCGCTGTTAGCACTGTTAGCCAGTGTTTGAAACTTGTTGTTACAAAAAATACCTATACTTACCTACATTCATCATCTGAAAAGCTCTGTAGGCACCTCAAGCACGAAAAACTCTCTTACTCGTTTTAGTATAAAAACTAAGCAGCACCGCCGATTTCGATTTTCATTCTTTTTAACCGACTTCGAAAAAGAAGGAGGTTAAATGGAAATAAAATTCAATACGCAGCACTTTGAGATCTTTGGTAGCTTTTTGACGGATGGTATAAGTAATTTATTAATACGATTATCGTGATGAGAGTTTTTCATGATCGAGGTACTGAAAAGCAAATTAAAATAATAAGTAGGGTTGTAAATAACAGCATGAACTGCATTAAATCTCTCATTGCAACTATCAGGGTATGGTTAACTAACAATTTTCACATAAATTAAAGGTCGAAAAAGCTGCAACCATAAATTTAAATATTTCAAAAAGTTTTGTAAAAAAGTATTTTCTATTTATTTTAGTAGTTTTGAGGTATGTTAGAGGTTTAAAATATTGCAGTTTGTACAAATTTTTTTGCTTCTCTTCTATGATAAAATAAGATAGGAAATATGTATTAGGTATTATGATAAAATATTGACTAAAATACTACTATAGAAATTATAACCCTTTTTGACAATTTTCATAAAAAGTAACACGCAGTTACGTTAGGACTTCCATGCTAGCACTCTTGAGCCTTATTCCAGTATTTAAAATTTCACTTACCTACCGACATTTTACATATAAATGTTCCTTTAATATGTCAAAATGATAAATCGACACTTCTTGCACTCAATTTTTCTAAAGTAAATCTTCATTTTGATAAATAAATACTTACACAAAAGATGCCACAGTGGACAGTCCTAAACCCAGTAATGTAACGCAATATGTAATTCACCTTTTCTCAGATAATATCGGTGCTAGATAAATATACACCTTCCTAACTATCAAATCAACAACAACGTGCCATCTCATACTATAATAAGGCTCATAACATAATATATAATTATATCGAGAATCTGTGTTTGTGATGTCTAACAGAGAGTACGGACCACCAGCCTCTAGTTCTCAAGATGCCAGAGAAGACCTCAACGGATCCTAAAGCGGAGCACAAAGATGGAGATTATACAGTTACACTTTAAACCTGTTCCAGAGACACTAGTTTATGCCATTGTAAAATAAATACCAAGAAATAGATTCAATTTGTAACTTTAAATAAATTGTTGTTTAACTTCTGACTTAACTGGGGGCCAAGCCTACTAACGTTAAGTCACAATCGTGTCTCAATCGTGTTTCAATTGTAGTTCAGTTGTAGTTCAGTTGTAGTGCTTTTTTAAACACAAGTTACAAGAATCATGACAGTATGATGTGATCTGAATGTAATGTGTGTTGTGCCATCAATAGTATTGTATATTTCTTGTAACTAGTGTGGAAAAAAGCACTACAACTGAACTACAATCGAAACACGATTAAGACACGATTGTGACTTAACGTTAGCAGACTTGGCCCCCTGGTGATGTGCACCGACACACTTTAGCAACCGATATTTGGTATCTGCCGAGTAATTTTCCATTTTAACCGACTACTTACAGCCAATGTAAAATGTATAAAACATAGTTGTCATCACCAGTGATATAGTTATAAGTTGTAGTCTTTTGTTCAGAAAATATTGTAATTATATTCCAAACATTGCCATAAATGTTTATACTTTATATGTTGTGACTGATCGTGTTTATTTCAAATTCGAACATTAAAAGTTATTCCAGAGAAAAATATTATGTATCCCAGAGAATAACCCTAACAGATAAGTAAAACTAAATTCTCGGAATTCTTATAACTGTCACAAGAAAATATAGAATAATTTGTATGAGTTACATTGCTTCCATTTTAGTCTAGTGAAAATGGGTTAATGAGTACAGAATAAGTTAAGTTTTTAATATAAGTCCATATAAGTCCCAGATTCATCCTAAAATTCATGAAGTTGCGACGTGAATGTGATCATTTAATGCTAATCTCCGTGTTACGAAAATCTCAATTGTACCAATTAGTTTTATAAATACTAGTCAGATATATAATTAAATTTTTAGTTTCCTTGAATATTCCGAACCCCTTTTGTATTAGAAATGTTGTGATTGAGAAATATGAATCTCATGGTGATCGTATTTGGAAAAGGTTGTGGAGAGACTTTGTAACGACATTCCATTGTTATATCATATCAACAGAATATTAATATATTTATCGAATACTTAGATATAATAATTGAAAGTGTTTTATTATGTAAAAAATATTATTATTGATATGTTGTAAGAAAACAATTGACCAATATTTCTTTAAGACAATGGTCACAAGCTAGATATTGTTTTAAATGTAAGAATACCAATGTGTTGTGTAAATATTGAATGAATAATTATTTGTGTTGTGACGTTGTGTTTAATTTATGATACCCATGTCAAGTTATCTAGTTTCAGACAAATATCCTGACTACCTTGTTAAGAGCTAGGTTAGAAGAATGATTGATCTATTCGATATAAATAACTGGCAGTTAAGAATTAGGCTAGGTATTTTATATACTTTTTAAATCTGGTACGTAGCTACGTTTTATGACAAGCCGTGAAAGGAAATTATGAAAACGTTCAATTTTGATAAAAAACAATGGAGTAATAATCAATACTTAGAGGTTTTATGATCAAAATGTGTGTCAGTCAATAGGTGGAGGTTTTTTGTTTCTTAACTCATTAATGACGATGTGCTGTGATTGTGAATGTCGCTTTGTGCTGTGGTGTTCGTCTGTGTCTTCGAATACAAGTAAGCTAATTATTATTTAATATTACACATACGATAAGTAAAAGATACAACAACATTATATACTATGCGATTATTATAAGAATAGGACTGTCAAACGGCATTCTTGGTCTTTGTTCCTTTTCTTGCACATCCTACACCCTGAAGTGGAAGCGAAACGCAAACAAAAATGGCCGTTTTGACAGTCCTATTCTTATAATAATCGCATAGTACCTACTCGTACATTACCATGATCCCGAAGTAAGTTGCTAAAAGCATTGTGTTTATGGAAAAAGCATAGATCTTAGAAAAAGTATGGATAAGTTCTTATTCTATATTGCCTCGGGCAGAAGGGCATCGAACGAGCCGGGGGGACCTTCCTTGCTGATAAAGGATTGCCTACACATATCAGTGCCGTGGCCGGGCCGTGATCCGTCCGCCAATCACTAGCGGCGGCCGGACACGGCACTGAAGCTGAAGCCCCACCACTAGTGATTGGCGGACGGATCACGGCACTGATATGTGTAGGCAGTCCTTAAAACTCTTAAGCCGAAAACAAATTATCGGACGCGGCTGACGGACGCGGCTAACAGCCGCTACTGCCCCTGTAGACAAGTGGCTTTCTATCAGCGAATTCGCCAGTCGAATAGAAAGAAAATGTATGGGATTGACATTTAACGGTCACGTGACATTTCGATTGCTAATGTCAATCCCATACATTTTCTTTCTATTCGACTGGCGAATTCGCTAAAAGAAAGCCACTTGTCTAGGGGGGCTGATACTCTTTTGGGACGTTGCTTCGGCTGACAAAAACATCCAGCGCACCAAAAAAAATATGAGTATGGGTATGGGCTTCAACTGTCATTTGAATTCCTTATTTTGATAGGGGGGGATATCGCGTAACTTTATGGGTATGAACTTCATACGTTTTTTGGAACTGTAAGTCAATTTTATAAAGAAAATAGCCGCTATCAGTTCCTTGTTTTGTGACGTCGCGTCGGGTATAACCATGAAGTTCGACTTAATACTGAGGTAGGTAACTGGAGTTCTCACCCTGAATAAAAAAGTGTACCTAGCAAATTTGACATTTATGAATGAAGTGGCTGTCAGTTGTCTCATATGACCATACGTATTTTTTTAAACTGTAGGTGAGACGGAAGACAGCCACTGTGTAATTTTTGGGGACAAAAAAGTGTTAGTACTGCATTCTCCAGTTACCTCAGTATTAAGTCGAGCTTCATGGGTATAACGATAACTAGCTAGCAAAGCAGCAAAAATCTATCAAGATAAGGAATTCAAATGACAGTTGAAGACCATACCCATTTTCTTAGCCGGTAGCCTCCTGATTGCTATCGGACGTCCGATGACGTCATATTAGTCTATGGTTGCGTCCGAGACTGACGTCCGATAGTTTGCACACCTCAGTATATTTTTATAGTTCAGATACATTTAAGTCGCGGCTGTCAGCCGCGTCCATAATGCCGCGTCCGATAATTTGTTTTCGGCTTTAATAGCCCTTAAGTGCCCCGGTAACGATCAATCGTCATTCGTCAATTGCTACGTGATTGACCGTTTCAATCGAAGGTGCGAATGATGGAGCTTCATTCGATGCGTCAATTGCTCGCGCCATGTTTCTCGACTAGCGAGCGAACAAAATGACCGAAAAATCTGTCAATCGCACAACGAGACGTTCAATTGGTAGCGTCATTCGCGATTGTCAATGGGCTTTCCATCATTCGCATCAATCACGTAGTTTCGAATGACAATCGCTTCAATTGCCTCTGTAGACGATCATTTGGTCCTTCAATGACGTTAATATTGTCAATTGCGAATGATCGTTACCGGGGCACTTATATTAATACCGTCCCGCGCACACGAGCGACAAACGACGACTACCGGCGTCGGCGTTCATATAAAATGTATGAAAACTACAGGAAAGAGGTCGGTGGCGGCGTTCTTCGGTGGCCCGTGTGAGGCCATGGTTAGATTATATTTTTTATGTAGTAAAACAAAATATTTTTTTTACCTACTCTTTAGCTCTATACAGATGCAAGAACCATCATATTTATTTTATCTTACATCAATAACAAGGAATCACTGTCAATAGGTACACCTACTTGGTTTTAAGTTGAGACTGTGGGGCCTATGCACTGATGCCCGATCTCAATAAAATAACATATTCTTATAGTTTGACCAGAAGCGCCTGTATAATACCGCTAATAGGCGAGGAGGAATCTAGGTGGGGAGAGCGATACAGCGCTTTCGATCAAACTATGTAGTTGGTTACTCAGTAAAAAATAACAACCGTTGCCCTAGCAAAGTAGCGGTTTTTATTTTGTACCTACGGATTAACCTACAGTTACAAAACTATAATATTATGCAAGGAGAAAGATAAATATACAGGGCGTCCCGAAACTATGCCACATGAAGGGAAAGTACCTTAAATAAGTACTAAAGATATAAAATTTTACTGAAAGGAGCCTTCTTTTATTTTATTTTATAAAGAAAACGAACTGCATAAAAATTATTATTTTAATCTAAGTCTATTAGGTATAATTTCTCCAATATTCACTCATTAGTAGGTAATAAGTACATTGGAATGTTAAAGTCAGTTGTTTTGAGCACGACAGTCACAGAAAAGGCTATCCATACATAACGCTGCACAAACTTGTTATTCAACATTGAATGTTAAATTTCGTAGTCCTACTTTTATTTAAAATGCTTTGTTTCTTAGAAGAAATGCTTAGGTATAATCGAGTCTTTCGATCGGTACAATAAAATTAAAGTTTTTTTTTTGAAGTTAATAAATACTTTTTTAGCGGCGCCGGCGATGTGCACTTTTTATGATGGGTAAAAATTGTTAAACTCGCGTCAGGATCACGTGACCGTTAAATCGAAAATTCGTAAGACGGACCATGACAAGCCCCCTGGGGCCCTACCGCCCAAGCATCGTTGGCTTGAAGCCGATTACGACGACGCATCGTGCCGTCCATGTCATGCCATACCAAATGTGTTAAGACATGACAAGGATGGCACGATGCGTCGTTATCGTAATCAAGCCGACGGCGCTTAGGCGGTAAGGGGGCTGATTCACGAACCGTCGAAGAAGGAATGTATGCCCTGTCTCTCACTATAGAATAGACAAAGACAAAGCACAGAATTCAAATCCGATTCCGTTTCCGACGGTTCGTAAACAGGGGGCTGATCGAAAAACTGTTACAATGTCATTAGAATACGAAGGCCAATTTCGCCACCGTTTCCGAAGTTGTGATAGCTTAGCTTAGAAAATGGGCGGAATTGAAGCCTAGAAATCTAGTCTGTATTTTTTCTTTTTTTGTCAAATTCCTTTTTTTTATGAAAAGTCTAGGGAGCCCTTTTCACTTCTGCCGGCACTCCGCGTGGACTACAAGGCGTTATCCCGCGGGAATCTGAAGTTTTTTCGGGATAAAAGTAGCCTATGTTCCTCTCCAGACTACAAAGTATCTGTGTACCAAATTTCAGCCAAATCCGTTCTGCCGTTTTGGCGTGATTGAGTAACAAACATACAAACATCCAAACATCCAAACATCCAAACATCTAAACTTTCACATTTATATAAAAGTAGCCTATGTTCCTCTCCAGACTACAAAGTATCTGTGTACCAAATTTCAGCCAAATCCGTTCTGCCGTTTTGGCGTGATTGAGTAACAAACATACAAACATCCAAACATTCAAACATCCAAACATCCAAACATCCAAACTTTCACATTTATAATATTATATATAATATATAGTTAGGATACTTTGAATGCAGTTCGTTTTCTTTTTAAAATAAAAATGAAGTCTCCTCTCAGTTAAACTTTATATACTTTCCCTCCATGTGGCATAGTTTTAGGACGCCCTGTATAGTATGCCTCTCTTTCAGAGGTAATGTTATATGACTAGCTGTTGTAATAGGTATAATCTTAAGCCTATTCCCATATTCTTAGGGCTTTATCTCGTTGGAATACTTACCATGACAACGACGCCAATAGCCGTAACATTCCTAGCCCGTCCTTGTTATTGTTGATCGAAGCCTACGTTACTCGTCGACGGCATAACTTCGCAACCAACTACCTACATACACACAATTATTTTCACTAGTAAAAAGTAGAAACTTACGATATGCCGTTTAATTTAAGTAAAAACCAATTAAAAAAAGACGCTTCCTTTCTATTTTTTATGGATGAGTCAGACACGTAACGCCACCTAGTGGCAAGTAGTGTAATCTCTAGATTGAAAGGACCGTGTACTCGCCGTCATACATTTACATAATATTGGCCACCCGCGACTTTGTCCGCGAGTAGGTATGTATGTAATTTGATTTTATCGCTTCAAAATTTCGTGTCAAAAATTGGTTAATAGGCGTTCTTCAAGGTCCCATCATCATCTATCCATTTTAATTTCCCCGCTGCTGGGCACAGGCCTTCCTTATAGTTTAGATGGATAAGGAGAACGGGTCATGACATGACCCACAACGCGGGCCCATTGCAGTTGAGGGGTATTAACCAATGCTTATGCAGCCGGGACGGGACCATCGTCTTAGGTCTTTTTTTTAATATATTAAAAAGGGGCAAACGAGCAGACGAGCCACGTGATGGGAAGTAGTCATCGTCGCCCATGGACATTGTGTGTGTGTCTACAACACCAGAAGGGTTGCATATGCGTTGTCAGCCTTTGTGTTTAAGGGTCCTATTTACACGCTTTTTGAAGAACTCCATGTCACAGCACAAAGGGAACACCTCTGGAGGAAGCTCATTCCACATCTTACAAGTTAGAGGTCGGAACGAACGGGTCTTCCGAAGCACGGAGGTTTTATAGGCTCCAGATATATATTTTTGGACAGCCCGTGACATCCCGTGACAGAAATCGTAGGCCGAGCACGCTACCCAAACTTGATATAGCAGTGGGCTGCTATATCAAGTTTCACCAAAGTCAGATCAGTGGTTTAGGCGTGAGAAGGTAACAGATACCTAGACAAGCAAACAGGCGCTACTTTCGCATGTATAATAGGTATAAGGAAATTCTCCTACCCTTGAACTAACAAAATGCAAACAATTATGTCGATAGATACCTTGCTTAGTGAAAAGTAACTTTATCACACTGGAATCGTACATTTTCTCGGGATAGGAAGAACCAGAGGTCCCAGGTTCGATTCCCAGTGGGGGTACATATAGTATTCGGTTTGGTTGGTGGTAGGACTTGTTCTTAGTCCGCCTGGCTAGCTACCACCATCTTATCTAAGTCTGACGCCATAACAATGATGCTTTCAGCATTATTGTGTTCCGGCAGTTAGAGATAAGATAGCCAGTTGCTCATGATGATGATTGAGGATTCCGGGAGTAGTGCATTTCCACCTTCAGCTTTATCACCACTTATCATCAGTTGTGTTGAAGGCTAAATGCTACCCCGTCGTTGATAAAAAAAAAATGCCATTTTCCAGGGCCTAAATTATCACCATACATGAAATCATGTCGATTCCTCGTTCAGTGAACAACAACCATATCCCACGGGAACCGTGCATTTTCTCAGGATAATTAGTGCCTTGAGCGCATTATCAGACCAAGATCCATCTTCGTGCCAAATTTTATCCCGATCTGTTCTGCTGTTTTGTCGTGATTGAACCACAAACATCGAAACTCCGTATAAATAATTATTTAACACCCTTTTCTCGCCCATTAGGTTAGAAGTTTTTCCTTCGCCTATAGATACGCAGATATATACATGTTATAAAGACAATACTTGGCCACTCTTTGCAAAAATGGAACGGCATGTGGCATTAGTCAGGGGCCAGGGCTACTTCCTCGACACAGCTAGCTAGCAGCAGCTACAGAAGCCTCATTCAGAAGTGCAGAGCTCTGAATACAATTAAAAATGTATGAGACCTATCGTAAAAAACTCTCAAAGAGGTCTAATAAAGAGGCCATGTAAGCTGAAGTCTAGAACCCGTAATTATGCCTTAAGGCGATGAATCCCGACCGAAATAGGCACACTAACGCTTGCTCGGCTGCGCGCGATACACTTCACGTGGACGCAGCGGCAGCCGGCAGTGAACTGTGAACTCGCGAGCGCCCCGCGAATCGAAAATCACTTAAAATTCAATTAAAAATTAAATAATAATAATTTTAAACTTATGATGGCCGGAAGCCCTCGGCTAATCAAAGACAATTATTTTTGTATATTTTTCATTAACTAAAACCAAGTACACTGCAAGTAATACGATATTTGGATTACGATTAGACGGATGTTTGGGATTTTATTTGACACAGTAAAATACAACCAATCGAAAAAAACCGGCCGGAAGCACTAGATAAATAACTGTAAAATAACATATATTTTTTCCAAGTTTTAAGTACTTGTGATTTGCGAGTAATCCTTAATTTAAAATGCCCTATTTTGGGGAATGCCCGCCTTAAAAACTTATTTGAAAGGAATGCCTACTAAAATCCCAGAAAGTAGCTCAAAAGTGTATTTTTGAGCAACTTTCTGGCTCTGCTCTGTGTATTACATACAGAACAGAGCCCGACACAATAATAAACAACAACAATAATCTTTATTCAGAAAAAAAGATTCATATCATTTGTGTTTTCAATAAAGTTGTCTAAAACTGCCTTTTGGGTATTAATCGAAAATAATAGCCAACTACTTATTGCATGTAATCACATGACGCCCACATAATCATGTGGGCGTCGTCGTTCGGCTGACATAATGATGATGTTAATATAATATGTTAATGCGTAGGTGGGCATTAAATGCGTGCATTCTAATAATGTCCATTCATAAAAAATACCTTTGTGTTATTAATTTTTTAAATTATTAATTAATTAAATTATAGCCAAAAAGCTACAAAAAATCCAAGTGGGCCCTTTTTTGTTTTGAGTATTATGGATTTAAAAAGTCTCATGCAATGTCATATGAACATGTAGGAATCTGGAGGAAGCCTACATCAGAAAGTGGACTGAATAAGACGAGGTATAATGACGCAAAAGATTCACTTAGACACTGAAATACAAATAATAATATTAAAAACAACAACAAAGAGTCTCTGCCTGTTATAAGCAGAATCAAATATGAAAATGAAATATATTATTAAAATTTTTACTTTTTTGCATTCACAGTGCAATTTTTATGGTTGAAAAATGGAAAATGAAAACGAAAAGGTCGTGGGTTCGAGTCCCATCGGAGCTGGTTGTGAGACGGGTCGATTTTTTCTAAATATTTCATTTTCCATTTTTCAATGAAATATATTATTATTCTTTCAATGATTTTTGCATTATTAAAAATATAATACAATGCAATTGAAGACAACTAACTATAAGTACCTACCTATAAATAATGGAAGCAAAAACCACTTGAATGAAGTATTACTGCTACTTACTGTCAACAAGATAAAACAAATTCTTGTGATATGTTAAGCCATTTATCGACACTTAAATTGTTGACAAATTGTAAACATTGAGCCATGTTCATGTGCTCTTAAATTCTGATTGCAACTCTAGAAATCAATAATAAGTCGAGGTCATATTATTATTATAATTCATAACACTTAGCATGGAGGATAGCATAAACAACGGGAAGGCTGTTCATTGTTTTTGCATAATAAACAAGCACAAATATCTCGCTCTGATTTACTTGCGGTCCACATCGTTCTTTCATTCCATTCTCGTCTGTTTTCACATTCATAGGGTTCTCGTACCTACGGTCGTACGTATCAATCATCCATACCGACGACGTATAACCATTTAACATCCCGTATTTAAATGTCATCCTTGATATTAGTAAATAACTAAAATCTCTTCCTTCCTAATTCCAGGATACCTGAGCCCGAACTCACCGATCATACTCCGCGACTCTCTCGCCAGCAATTCTCCACCGGACTCTTCGCCTCTCGCCCGTATCATACTCCGCGACTCTCTCGCCAGCAGTTCTCCACCGGACTCTTCTCCTCTCGCCCGTATAGCTGACAGGCTGGTGGTAGACGCCATCAGAAGAACCAGCCTTGGCCACAGACCCTCCATAGTCAAATACCCATCTGACTATTTCAACGTACCAGAACCCTCTTCATCTTCTAGCGAAGACGAAGCCAAAGAAAACAAAAGAAACTCCAAGAAAATTGCTGAGTAGTTTTTTAGCTTTATCTTCTAGTAAGTTTAGCTATAGGTTATTATATTATGAGGATTCGAATGCGGTAATATTATTATGCTCCTAAATTGACTGTTTACGATGTACTATAGTAAGCGCCATCTATCGGCGAGTAGTAAAACTAATTAATATGCAACGCTCATAAAGATAAACAATACTATCATTAAGATATTAATTGCTTTGTATAGGACTTTTGTAAGGAATAGGGGGTGATGGCCACAGGCAGAGAAAATTATTTTCAAATGATCTTCGTCTAAGCTGAAAATGTTATATATTATGAAACTTAAAATTATTGTAAATTGGTGATCTTAGTCGTATAATAAATCTACTGAACCCTCAATATTGGTGACCCCGATCCAACCGACCTAATCAATAGTATAACAGGACCATAACAGATGCTTAAAATGAAAGTCTTGTAATCTAATATTTGATAATGTTTTATTCCGATATTAGCTATCAGGCAAATACAAAGCTGAGGCGGCGCCCGCGCCGCTTGACCCCTGACAAATCACTTTAAGAACTTAGACTATAGAATAAAAGAATAACATTTTATAAATATTATTATTATTCTACAGAATAAAAATGATCATGTTAAAACATTGTACCAATATAACAAGCATTAGTAGCACTAATACTTAATATATTTATTTCTTTTAATTATAAACCTATTATCCTTATAAGTAACAAAGTGCCTACATTGTATTGGAAGCCGATAATACTTTAATTTATTTTTAAGATATCACATCTCTTGTTGTACATAGACAATTTTGCATTAAAACATTCTAACAAACAATAAAGATTGATTTATTTATAAACACAGTATGTATCTTGTAACTCTATTACGCGTAAGTATTATATAAAATATTTTTCAACACACTTGCTCATAAAGTGAGCCTTATTACATCGATCTTAGGGCCATAAACCGAACTATAACCCACGCGTGCATAATAATATTACAGTACTAGTTGCGTAATAGAATTATCCCTACAAAGTTAAGTAAGTACCTAACTGCAAATTATATGCGATTAAACAGAGACTTTTCAATTTAACCGGGTAATACAGTATCCCTACAAAGTTAAGTTAGTACCTAACTGCAAGTTATATGCGAGTCAACAGAGCATTTTCAATTTCAGCGGGTAATAGATACAGTTCTTTTTTTGTAACAACAAAGAGGTTTTATACGGCTGAAAATCCATTTACGTTTTTAGAATAAGTAAATGTGTCCCTAATTAAGACAAAAAACATAATTAAGTATATAATTATCAAATTATTTATAATTCACAATAATTTGTTATAAAATATTTGCATTTTATCACTATTATTATACTTAATTATTTTGACGTAGGCTGTATGGCTGTATGTAATCAATCACCTCACATTTGGCGTGTGCAAAAAAAAAACTTGCGCGCTTTTTCCCTTAGTTAATATTAGGTTAATACAATATGTATGCGATAAATGTTTGTTTTTCCTCGCAAGTGTGTTGAAAAAGTGCGTATGAAACTCGTGAGCAACTTACTCACTAGACACTCGGCTGATTTACGCCCTCGCCTGCGGCTCGGGCTGCAACACACAGCCTCGTGTATAATGAGCAACCTAAGCTCACTTGTATCATAATATACTAATATAATACAATTTTAATATGCGTTTTCTAAATGTTCAACTATTCTGACGTCTCAGGTATCACAAAATACACACTGTAATATAAAATAGGTTCATATATAAGCATACAAATTCAACAGTTTTACAATACATTCGTTAATTAAACCCTGTAATCACTATTCAACATCATTTATATGTAGGTACACATTAGGCACTTTTTTGTTTAAGCTACTAAGTACATACATTCACAACGCACAGTAATTAATATAACTGTATACAAACAGACTTTTTAAATACTTTTAATTTTTGCACCATTACTTGGATTTAATCCAATGATTTGATAAATTAACTAATAAATGTTTTTCAATTAACATTAAACTGGATACTTATTAACGAATATCAAATATTTCGTATAATGGAAAAATATATACAACAGCAAAAGTTGTGCCCATTAAAAGGTAATGTAATGTAGTCATAAATGTACCTCTGTAGGTATGTTAATCTATTGCTAATTTTGGTAAAGCAATATGCAACTTAGTTGTTCCATTTTCAATAGCCAGGGGTCTATGATATTATTAAAGTATAACTAACTAAGGTAAATTATACTATACTATAGGTCATTCATCAAGAAACCTAGTAGAGAGAACACTAGAATACTATGGGGAAGATAGTTGATTGTTTGTAAAAATTAGGTATTGACGTTATTATGGACGTTATTATTATTGACGTTATTATATATATTCAGAGCATCATTTATTCATCCCCAGCAAATAAAAAACAATAATTTAATTTACTAAATAAATATTTAAGTAATCTAAATACAACCCCATCTGGTACATCGCGACCTAAATATTGGAAATAGACCATGGCACAGGTGTGTGCAAGTTCATCAGTGCCATCTATCGACGAGTAGCCGCATTAAGCAAAATTTTCAATAATGTTTATGTACTTCAAACATATTTATGAACCAAAATCAAGGATTTACAAGCAAAAGGATATTATTGTGTGACAGCACAATACAACAGTTATTCTTATCCGGAAGCGCAAAAATAATAAAAATCCCTAATAGTTAAAATTTTGAGTCTTTTTAAGACTGATTTATAAATTATGCGACCTAATTAACAATTTGGTATAAGTAACAGCATTTGAAGCACTTACCTATATTTAATATTATTAAAACTACTAAAACAGTCTTAGGCTAATTCAACTAATATTTTAAGTACAGGTAACCGCACTTCGCACTGCCAATTTCACTTCACAGGTTTACCTACTTTGGAATTGGGTATTTCTGACACATGTACCTACATTGGTTTTATGATCAGCAAATTAAACGTCTTCAATCATCTGAAGAAACTGGTACGTCTTGGTAACTGCTTCAAAAAAATCATTGGCGCTTTTACCTACGACTTGGGTTATTTAAAAAGGTAGAAAGATTGTATCTTTAGTATGTGACATTCTATTTTACATTCAAAGTTCTTTTATTCCAAATTTTTAAGGTGCACTGTAATGTATCGCCAAGTCACTAGAACTCCTGGAGAGACATTCGTTGATATAAAATCTGACGTGCAAGGTATTATTGCTGTTTCTGTCTTCCCCTTTAGGCACTTGTTTGCTGTCTCTTTCTCGCTGTTGAAGGTTGTAGTGGTAAGGTATGGGTCAAGCTGGTTCTGAGTCCGTTGCAGATGTCACCAGAATGGGTATGACTTGCTTCTCCGCTATATGATTTGCGCTGGGGGACCTTTGGACAATCAAGTATTTCATCGTTATTTATTATAGATATACTTAGAATAATGCGGATATATTATTTCGCTGAAGCTTTTGGAATTCGAGCGGTATCTAAAAAGTCTATGCCTGTTAAAAATGTTGATTAAGTCCATATTTTTGAACAGTTTTTTTTAATATATAACGGTGATAGATAACTAATCATAAATATAAACGCTCGACTTCCAAAGGGCTGTGATGTTATTCAAAATTCTAAGATTTAAAATAGACAGTATGGCGAGTATCCCATTGTTTTCTCTTACGCACATGTGAAGAAAACGAAGACTAATCAAAACCAACTGAAGCGAGCAACAAACAATGGGGTAAACCGCATGCAGTCTATGCAAATACAAAGATAATCCTATTGGGGTATTCAGATAATTTCTTTACCCTTTAAACTTTAAACTTGGGTTCTCAAAGATACTAAAGAAATTTTCTCAATGTTATTTGCTCTTTTAAATACTGATGGATTGAACACTCGTCCAATCCGGTTCTGAATGGGATATTACCATTAGTTATTGCCTTAATGCCGCCAGATGCCAATTGGTGTAATGGAGAAAAGTGCGGGAGTTTTAGGGACCCTTTACTCAGTAGCGGCATCACGAGCTTCTTTAAAAGATTCCTAGAAAATGGTCATTCGGTTAGTACTGACATTGTAGTTCTTTCGGAAAGTTGATCTGACTGTTTGTCTTAAGTAAGTATTTGCAGGTACTGCCTCTTTATGTCTAACTCGCAACTTTCAAAAAAGGGTCATTAAAATTATACAACTTTCTACTGATTTAACCGCGTAGGTACTTTAATTTTTTTTTGTTTCGTTGATTTCTTGACGATTCATCACCTTTTCAGAAGCTGTGGTCTATATCTTTAAAAAGTTGTAAGATTTCAATGAACAGAGGCTAACTCAACTATTATTCTTGACACCCTCTTGCTTCCTGATAAATTAAGTTAAAAACGTGCATGACATAAGTACACATTGTGTAGAATCGCGTTATCACAAATCAAATCGGAGAATTAAGAAAGCAGAAAACAAAAACAATAGTATTGATATTAGTGTCGATTTTGAGTGCTAGACTAATAACAGTGTCTTCTGCAAGCAAAATAATTGTATGTGAGCCAGTAGTCAAGTAAACAAAATAGGTATTGAACTAGAATGAACGATTTTGAAACAGCGTACAATATTATATTGATGTGACGATTCATTGTTTTACATGCCGATGTAAAATTAAAAACAAGGTTGTTGTTGTTATATGTACGACATAGGCAATCATTGGTATTGTCTGTTACTGGGTGCACACCTAAAACAGCTGAATTTACATTTCCACGATCGTCAATGAGTGTTGTTTGAATTCTAGTTTGTCAAATGAATTTTAATCGTTGCGTTAAGCATATTCATTGCATGGTACAACATACTTATCATTAACGTCATCTTTATAATACTACTTGCATATGCTGTACTGCATTATCATTTTCCAAATGTTTGAAATATAAAGAAGTCGGTTAAAAAAAATGCAAGCG
The DNA here is from genome assembly GCA_949710035.1 of Crambus lathoniellus. Taxonomy (NCBI): domain Eukaryota; kingdom Metazoa; phylum Arthropoda; class Insecta; order Lepidoptera; family Crambidae; genus Crambus; species Crambus lathoniellus. Next base: position 12,107,061 of record OX453302.1, on the reverse strand, counting down.
AGTCTCAAAATCGACACTACTGAGTGACTGTAAAACACTCACTTATTGATTTTGGGTTTATCATCGTGTTTGTGGTCGTGGCCGTGGCCGTGGCCGTGAGCTGCGTGGCCTATGCCATTGGGCGTCAGACCATGGACTTTCTTCATACTAGCATGGCTGTGGCTTCTATGCATATGGGGCATATGAGTTTCTTTAGCTTCTGGGATTTTATTTTCTAGAGGCACATGATTTAGATGATTTTTGGGTACATCAATCCCATTTTCAACGGATAAATGGTTGTGACTGGTGTTTCTGGACTTCTCGTTGATGTGTTGAACGAAGTTAGTTTGTGCCATGAGGCGATTTTCTCTGGCTCTCGCTTCAGGGATCTTTATCTCAATGTGTTCGTCGAGTGACATTGAGTCTACGGAACTGAGGTCTAGGGTCTCGTTGGAGAAGGTCTTTGGTATCGTGCCAAGCATTTTATCTGAAATAAAAATAAAGATAATGTAAACGGTATATTATTATACCACGAATTGATCGTATTCGTTTTTGAAAATAATGTATCAGTACCAGTGGTGATACCAGCAATAAACTTATTTATTGATAACGTAATAAAAATAGCCTATGTAATCTGAGTCTTCTTACCTAATTTCTGAGATGTGGAGACTGTAGCTCTGAGTTCGTCGAGCTGTTTGGCGGAACAAAGAGGTGTGTCTACTTCGTAGGTGTTGTTGAATCTTGTGTAGTCAACCTGGAAAGGATAATATACTTTTTATAGGCTTTTGTCACAACAAGATTATGAGAGTAGAGAGAAGATCATTCTACAACGGGATTTGGGCATTTGAGCTATGCAAGGGCATGACTATACAGGGTGTTAGGGGCACCCTTGCAATAACTTTAACCATGGCTTCAGACCATCATGCTGAACAACGTACAGCAAGAATTTTTTGTCGGTTTTTTTTTAAATACTTTTTTCCTGGACTTTAGCCTGGACAAGGCCTGAAGACATGGTTAAAGTTTTTACAAAGGTGCCCCTAACACCCTGTATTGTATAAAGTTGCAAATGATAACAATGATGCAAAGTTTAGCGAAAATCTTCTGGAACATTATTGAATTAAATAGACAATAATATTATATTAATGTGATAGGATCATAAATCCCATTTATTATTCGAGATTGCCGTCACTGCAATGGTCGAGTTGTTGAGAGGTTGAGATTTTAAATTATTGAGTGTTTAAGCTGGGTTTTAGTACCACCCCTAGTTAGGTTTTAGTGTTAGGTATGCACTGCACGTGTCATATAAACTTTTGAGTCACTGTAAGAATCAGAATATTGCAATAACGAAATAAGTAACAGTTTACTTATATTTTGATTCATACGCAAAATAAGTGCGTTCGCATATTTCTCTAACTTTGGACTTTAACTTCTGTTTGAAGTGCAGGTTTTCGCAAGTCTGCAGTAAAATCGAAATAAATAATGTGAATTATAAAAACCATCATTTGAAACAGCCTATTTTACCTTATGACTAGATTAATTTTGACGACCGATTTGGCGCAGGGGTAAACTACCTGCCTTCTGCGCCAGAGGTCTCGGGTTCGATTCCCGAACAAGACAAAGACCCTATTTAAGGGTCTTTAGTCTATTGGCCCTACGCAGCGTGTCCCGCGGGGTACATCTACCAAACAGTTAACATTGAATCGGTAAATGTGGCCCGCTGACAGATTTTAGCAGTTTGTACAATCGTGAAGATAAGTTTTACGTGGTTTTACTAAAATTAATAACACAATACATAAATTGAATAATTTACTATTTGTTTCACACACTACGAAATAAATAAATTCTTGCTATCACATAAAATATAAAGCCCACATTTCATTTTGTTCGTGTAAATCAAGGGGAATAAAAAAGGATTTAAATCCTGTCAACTGAAGAGGAAAAACAATATCTTTACAGTAGTCCAAACTAAGTAGTCAAGACCTCAGAAAGTGCTTTTTTGAGGTCGGTGCCTTTTTCTGGCTATTTTCTGTTCCTGGTTGGCACCGATCTCAAAAAGGTAAGTACTTTAAAGACACTATTTTTTCTTTTTCAGTTGACAGGTATCTAATCTACTCTTTGAAGTCGGTAATTTTTTAAATTACTTATTTTATTTCTTAATTTTTAGTGTCAATGGTATCAAGATGGTATCATAAAGTATCCATATCTCAAAAACTACTGAACCGGTTTTAATCAAGCTTAAACTGTCCCTAAGTTGAAATACACCTGTTTTAAATAAAAAAGAATCATATTGATATGACTTTTAGTTTTCGAGAAATTCGTGGACAAACATTCACTAACGAAATTTTCTGAAAAATTTAACCCCTATCAAAAATGCGTGAAATCGATTCTACTCTCGATTCAGTGCCCGTAGTGTCAGTTTTTTTATGTCAAAAAACGCAAACTATTTCGATTCCGTATTTATCTCAATTTGTATGAAAACTGTATTAGCGCCTCTAGCGGCGAGTAGCGCGCTTATATAGTTTTCATAAAAATTGACATAAATACGGAATCGAAATAGTTTGCGTTTGCTTGACATAAAAACTTACACTAGGGGTACTGAACAAACAATTTTCTCAGTTTCGGTAATACTTTAACCGAAACTGAGAAAATAGTTTGTTCACTGTTAACACGTTGTACAGTAAGTAATTATTTTATTTTTGACATTCAGTAGCGTTTTTTTATTTCGTAGGTGTGGTGTTCATACCTACGAAATATACAATACACTGTTTGCTATTTGCTATTTATAATAAATAATATACCGACTGCGTACTCTGATCGGTGTCGCGGGTTCTGTTTATCGAGTCTGTGACACACAACTGTCAGAGCAGGCCGGTGGCAAGTGCAGTTATTTGAATTACAATTGTTTTATTTGAATACCTCAATAATTAAGTACCCTTTTAAACACAGGGACAGCACAGTAGGTACATACATAAGCCTATAATTTTGATATTGTTTCTCACACACAACTAGCTCCGATGAGATAGTTGTGAGACGGGTTGATTTTTCCTAAAACTTCATTTTCTATAATAAAAATGGCATTTTGAATGCCAAAAAAGTTAAAAGAATTAGCTTTATGACAATAATAATCAGCCGATTGTGATTTTTTCATGTGACTTATACTTACTTTGTTTTAATTTTAAATTTTCTTAGTTTGTAAGTTGTTGCTGTTGAATAGTTTATGGTAAACAATAATTAACCAAGTGTAGTTAAAAATATATTTTTATCGAAATTAAGGTCTATCATATATTATCACTCTCATAACAATTTTGTAGACGACTGTACAGATAAACCTACGATTTTAGCATTTCTATTGTCATCTTAAAAGCGGGCCCAATTGACTAAAGAAAAATAATAAAAATAATGGATTAGTAAATGTGGCCCGCGGGCCACATTTGAAGCGGGGCCAATAGACTAAAGACCCAATATTGGGTCTGTGTGCATGAACATGTCTATTTGTCTTGGTCTGGGTGTTTTCTATGTATATTAAGTATGTATTTACAAACAAAAAGTATATAAGTATATATTTATCCGTTATCAAGTTCACGTAGACACAGTTTCTTAAGAAATTAACTACGGGCTTAGATAATTGGTGTGAATTTAGAGTTTGATCACAATATTAACTACTATTATAAAAAGAAATTCGTTGAATGAATCTTGTATAGTATTTGCCATTGCATTTACTTTCCAAGACCGAGCCAAACAAGTTTTAAATTCGCGGAATTTTCGGCGTATCTGTTCTTTACATTTTGTCTTAAAACGTGACTTCATAGCAGCGTCGTTTGTTTTTATAAGTAGATATTTTGACTTATATGTTAATGATGATCTTATCCTCCACGGAGCACTAGCATGATGGCATAAGGCAAAACTAGAATACAACAGAAAAGAACTCACTAAGGTACAAAGACTAGCTAGCGTCATGGTATCGGGAGCCATGAGAACAACTCCCACGGCCGCCTTAGAAATGATACTAGGCCTTAGTCCAATAGATCTTGAAATCGAAAAGAGAGCTACAGAACAATGGTTTAAGCTGAAAAGCACTAACCTGTGGATAGGAAGGCACAATGATCATGGTCACGCTGAAATAGGAAAAAAGTACGAAGAAAGCCTTTCCATGATACTGGTTGACAATGACCTAATAAAAAAGGAAAGGATCTTCGACAAAAAGTACAGAATAAGCATCAGATCCAGAGAAGACTGGAAACTAGAACATGACAATCTGGATAGCACTGCAGTATGCTACACAGATGGGTCAAGAAAGGAATCAACTGGACTATCGGGAGCTGGGGTATACATAGCTAAACCCAACACTATAAGAACTACTTTTAATCTGGGCAAGTACGCCAGCGTGTTCCAGGCGGAAGTATTCGCGATACTGGAGTGTGCGAACATGATTAAAAGTGAGATAGGCAACTATAACGTAGGAAAAATAATAATATATAGCGACAGTCAAGCTGCCATCAAGGCCCTTGACAAAGCGGAGACTACCTCAGCCCTGGTGAAAGAATGCAAACAAAGCATTCAGGCACTTGCCAACTTGGTTGAGGTAGAAGTTGCCTGGGTACCCGGACATGAAGGTAACGTAGGCAATGAGGAAGCCGATGAATTAGCCAGGGGAGGAGCTGATGAACCCTTCATTGGCCCTGAACCAAGACTACCAATCGCATATAGAATTACTAAGAACATTATCGGGATCAGAACAACCAAAGAAACCAACCAAAGATGGATGAGAAGAAAGGACTGCAGACAGTCTAAGATTTTCATCAAATCGGTTGACAAGAAGAAAACTAGAGAACTCCTGAAACAGAGTAGGAGAAATATAAGAACGATTGTAGGTGTACTTACTGGGCACTGCCCACTAAACAGACACCTATCAGTGATTAAACGGACAGAAGACCCGATCTGTCCGCAATGCAAAGAAAGAGAAGAAACAAGCTACCACTTCATGGCAGAGTGCCCGATGTACGCATCACTGCGCTGGGAGCTCTTTGGAACGGACAAGCTTAAGGAAGAGGATCTAAAGAAGTTAACGATAAGTCAACTCAACAGGTACTGTAAGCGCACAGGTAGGTTCGAGGGTCCGACGCCGGTGGGGTAAATGATAACCCGCCTCCCCCCCTGATTTTTCAGTTTTTAGGGGACTTGGGGAACTGGGTGAAATGATCCCGACCTAGGTGACTGATCACCCGTCCGGCTTCGCTGGCGTCCCCCCTATAAATAATAATAATAATAATAATGATGATCTTTTTACACCACTTTATTGAGTATATTCATTTGCTTTAACATATATACCCTCCTGGATTCCAGAAAAAAATGTTATGATTTTGTAACAAAAGTTTAATTTTTTGTTTGTTTATACCATGTGTCACATTCAAATAGGTGTTAGGAGAAGAGTTGCCAGTTAAAAGAAGTTGCATAACTAGGTACTGTAAAATGATTAGTTTCGCAACGAATCCACAATGGTATTGGGACGAATTTTTATTACTTTATGTACCTAATAAAAGTATGACGCAGGCATCCAGGAGGATACATGAATGGTGATTTTGTTGGGTATATATCTCAGTCTACTGATTTATTTGTCACAGAGACATTTTAGAATATAGTCAAGTACCTAAGTATAAAAATAAAAATCAAAGATCTTTCACTGAATAAAATGTTTTAGGTGTGAAGACATTGTTTAACTATCAAAATGTTTTTCTTTATTTCTAAGAAATATTAACATCAAGATTTCGTAGCTAGTAAAATAAACATGATAAACAGATATTTTCCGTACCTCGTATTCCCCAGTGTCTTTCCTGAAGGTGACCATGGTTTCGAACCTGTGACCCCAGAGGACTTCTGATGGTAAAAAGCTGCTACGGGCCTGAGTCGTCATGCCTGTGGACTCAATCACACCCTCTGAAATGAAAGAAAAAAATATTTATAAATTAAAAAATATAGAAACGAGATTCTAAAAATTTATCTTGAATTAGTTAATTTGTAAAAAATCCTTCACACTATCCTATTTTAGGAAAAGACATGTAAAGTTGGCAATGGTTCGAATTTTTTTCCTCACACCACACATCATCAAAATATTATCACAGAAAACTGAGAATTCTTTAATGCGAAAACTAACACAATTAGAAAAGAGGAATGAAGAAGATTTTTCCTAAGAAATGTTAACATTGATTCAAGTCTATATTAAACAAAACATAGTAGGTAAGTAACTGAATGAAATTGATTATAATGAAGCTCCCTTATAATACCTACCTAGGTATAACTTTACAGAAAAAAAATCATGGTTGTTTTATAAATAAATCTTGGTTTTTATTGAATTATTGTCTAACTATGTATAAGTTTATGAGCAATATACCTATGAATATTGCTATTATTTTCCACGTCCTGTGATTTTTCCTGCTAACTGTTCCTGTTTATTCACTATAGGAAGTTACATCTTCCATGTTTACTTACGAGTCATAAAATACTCTTTGTTTTATGATGCATTGTTAACATTGTTGATACCAGCATGATAAAGGACGTGGTCACTCATAAGTTTACTTTAACACTGTTGAAAACGTATAATAAACTAGCCTTCCGCCTGCAGCTGCGCCCGCGTCGACTACACGACGACGATATCCCGAGAATGTGATATTTTTCCGGGATGAAAAGTAGCCCATATCTCTCTCCAGCTCCAAAACTATCCCCATACCAAAAATTACGACAACAAACAATGGCATCGTGGTGCCGTAACTGGAATACCTCGTTACTTAGTAATCCTAGTCCTTCTACCACTGTTTACTTTTTTCTCACATTTTTTAAAGTAATAATGGTGGAATGGTGGAGTAATAGGGACAAACAATGGCATCTCTAGCGTTACTTAGTAGTCCTAGTCCTATCTACCACTCTTTACTTTATGCTCACATTTTTTTAATGGTCTCGCTCGACTATGATGAAAAGCGTGGATGTGGCATTCATTTGGGACCTCCACAAATATAATTATATCGACTTTCGTCATCCTATACTTAAAACTCAATATTTACTTCATTTTTTTTTGTCGACGGCCGTCTCGACCCTCTTTGACCGCGACAATATTAGCTCTCAAACAGCGACATAGCGCTATTTTTAGCTTAAAACCCATTATAAATCAATTCGTATATACTTACTTAAATATGTACTCAAGTCGTTTCGACCGACGTATGGTTCAGGGCAACCGACCAAGCCAGTGTCAAGGAAGTGCCAACGACATGTGCCTGGATCGTACGTTATCAGACGTGACGTCATTTGCCGTCGCTATCGTCATATACTATTTTGATATAATTTTTATATAGTTATGAGAGTATCGTATTCCTCCAGTATTTGAAACGATTTTTTCTGCGTCGCTGTTGCTTTCAGTGCGAGCGAGATTTTCTTCTCAATTTTGATCGCGAGTAGTCCGCTAGAGGCCGGATTTATCTGTATACCAATCCAATATAAAATGGGTCGAGTAAGTTAAAAAATCGCGCTTACTCAGTTTAGAAAATGTTCTGTAAGTATTTTCCTTCAAAGGTGTCACATTTTCAAGCATAATGTTTAGGAGCTTCAATTATAGAAATGAAAAAATAACGATAATGAAATCAAAATGAATTGCAACGTTAAATGTCCCTTTTCATTTTCCCTTTCAGTGTTGCCTTGTGTTAATACAGCATGTATTATTAGCTTATCACGGTCATTGCGAATGTCACTTGATTATTATTTTCCTTAAGAGATTATTAAACAAATATAATCAACAATAAAGTGTTCTCAATATTTTGTACACTATTGACCGAATGCTGAAACATATCATTTATATCAATAGGTATATTACGAAAGCATTTATTGGAAACTATTATTCTAACTATTGGAGCTGTAATGTGATGTTGCCCATTTAAACGCAATATTTACCAAACAATATTTAGCTGGCTTAGTAGGGGACCCTGCTTATGTCCTGCTTATGACCTGCAGTGTCCTTTTACCCAGCAACGACGATCTCGAACCGCTCGCTCCCCTGAGGAGCTGTGAGGTTGTAGCACAGAATAATATTTGTGTTGTAGCTAGAGGCGACTTCTCGTTGATCTTGCACGATGGTCATGGGCCAAATGAACATCAGCCAGTAAGACTTCTTCACTCTCTGCACCCACAAAGGAATGCCAACCATAACGCCCTAAAAATAAAGTTAAATTTTCTTACCCAGCATGACGACGATCTCGAACCGCTCCCTCAGCATATCAGACGCGGAGAGGTTCTACAGATGTGACTTCTCGTTGATCTTGTGCACGATAGTCGTGGGCCAGATGAACATCAGCCAGTAAGACTTCTTCACTCTCTGCCCCCACAAAGGAATGCCAACCATAACGCCCTAAAAATAAAGTATAATTTTCTTACCCAGCATGACGACGATCTCGAACCGCTCCCTCAGCATGTCAGACGCGGAGAGGTTGTACAGAGGCGACTTCTCATTGATCTTGTGCACGATAGTCGTGGGCCAAATGAACATCAGCCAGTCAGACTTCTTCAATCTCTGCACCCACTAAGGAATTCCAACCATAACGCCCTAAAAATAAAGTTAAATTTTCTTACCCAGCATGACGACTATCTCGAACCGCTCCCTCAGCATGTCAGACGCGGAGAGGTTGTACAGAGGCGACTTCTCATTGATCTTGTGCACGATAGTCGTGGGCCAAATGAACATCAGCCGGTCTTCTTCACCATCCGCACCCACCTTCAGCTCTTGCTGGTAGAATGGCAGGACTTCTCCTTCGCGCGTGATCTAATGTGAGGAAAACTTCGTATAAGTACCTATATTTTACATTAAAAAAACAACTTTCTACTGCTTAACGTGCATGGTGGAAAACTATTGCCGAAAACTGGTATTTGTTTATTATGTATTTTACTAATAACAACAATGCAGTCATATTTAATTATCCGTTTTCAACTATTCGCATTAAAACAGCAAAATATGTATATTTTACGCCCAAATTATAACTAAGCAAGCAATGGTTGGAATACTTTCACGTGTGTAACTGAGGAGAAATGTCAGTTTTATTAAAATATTTAGGTATAATAAATCTTTGGTAGCACGTATTTTTCACTTACGAGTATGAAACACTCCATAAAAAAACAAAAACTCTTTGTAAATCGCAATGACGCTATTATTAAATGTAAATTTTATTTTGGTTATTAAATACACATCAGTGTCTTAAAATAAATGAGTCATTGAATACGTTTAAATCGATAAAACAAACAGTTTTTTTTTACTATAGAAATATAAATATCTTAGATATTAATCAAATCTTATTGTGTTTGTTTAAGTAAATATTCAAATAGTTAGTATGTCAAGCTGATTGAGTCACTAATCCAAATGATTTGATTCGTTCCAGAACCTACTGGATATTCGAGTGGCGCGATAAACCAGAGGTATCGATTGGCTGAAACTAAATATTATCACAAGAATGACTAACGAATGATCGATATACCACGTGTGTTTATTATTAATAACGAAACTACGCAAATTATGACCAAAGAGAGTAAATAGTTAGTCATATACAAATTAAAACAAAATCGTCCACATATTTAATACGAATGTAATGGTGGTCGTTAATTATTTGATAAACAACTACAAGCAAACTTGTACTAGTGCTAGTGTAAAAAAATATTTCCCTTAGCAAAAAGCCAGAACAAACTTCTTAAATATGTTAATATGGACATCAACAAAGTCTTGACATTTCCCAGCTGCTTTCGACATTGTGATTCTTTTAATTGTAAGTCTAGTAACCATACATCCAAAGGAAAGGATGTCAAATGTATTTGCATGAATAATATCCAGCTATTTTACTATTGGAAAACAAAAGATACACACCAGAAAAAGTGTTAGAAAGTAAGCAAAAGCAAGCGTGTAAGTAAGCTTCATCGAGTCCATAGATGGGTCATAGATTAAAAAGCAAGAATATACAATATACACAGGAGAATTACATGAAAATTCAGGCAATCGGATTAGAGATTACCTTTTTCCGAATAAGTTGGGCTCGGACATGGGCCTCAAGGATATGCGACTTGCGAATGTCCCCGACGCGGAAGAGAAGGTAATATTCCCCGTCCCTCAAGCATATCACCGCGTTCCTGGAGAACAGGAGCGTGGTGTTACGCTTTTTGGATCGAGCCAGCTTCGCGAATATTAAACCCACCTATGGACAAGAGAAAGAAGTGTTGAGATTTGGTATTCCAGAACTGAGGATGTCGAGCGCTGGCCGTCAGGTTTCGACATCCGTACAGCTTGGGACCAGAGAGTGGTGTCAGTACGAACTCTAGGTATAGACGTAAGGAAGCGTGCTGACAGAAATCCCCAATCACTAACCAGTCTCCTTTTTGTCGAAATTATATACCTTGCGGCGAATTAATTGTGCTCTTATATGGGCTTCGACTATATGAGATTTCCTCATGTCACCGACACGGAACATCAGGCACAGTTGGCCGTCTCGCAGGCATATCACGGCGTTACGGGAGTACAACAGGGTAGAAGCACGTTTTTTTGGTCTAGACATCTTTGCAAACACGATTCCCACCTAAAATTAGAGTAGCCTTGTTGAATTCTGTTTTGAGATAAGTATTTTGGACAAGCTACCAATGACACTTGTTTATTTGTAGCCACTGAAAATAAGAATGATTTTATGACGTCCAAATTCAAAGTAGGAAAGATTAATCATTTGGAAAATGAAGTATTTAGAAAAAATCGACCCGTCTCACAACGGTTGTGAGACGGGTCGATTTTTTCTAAATACTTCATTTTCCATTTTTCTGTAATAAAAATTGCATTGTGAATGCAAAAAACTAAAAATTAAAATAAGATTAATCATTTTGCAATCAATTCCATTGATCTCACATAAAACCATGAAAATTGCGTATCTCTTAATCTGTAGTAATTATTTTTAAGAGGGCATCTGGCTGGATCGTTCATTCGTTACGTTAATACGTTTGGCTGGTTGCCAAATTTATTTTTATACAAAGTTATAACTAATATTCATTTCGCTGTAAGTTTACATATCAACATCAGAGTTGTTAATGATTTCATAGGCAAAAGTGAAACTTAGATTTTTTCTTTTGAAAATCTGTTTACTCTGTGGTTTACAGTTGTTTAGACAGACGTTATTTAGATAACGGTTAAAGAGGACGTTAAAATGATTTATGGATCTGGTATAAAAACAGTAGTAATTGGAGTACGGGAAAAATCTGTTAGAAATAAAGCTCAACTTACCATAAAAGCTTGAATGAAGACACCGACGATACTCTGAATGCACATAACGAAAATTGCTTCAGGGCACTCCTCGTTGGTGGTTCTGGAGCCATAGCCGATGGTATGTTGTGTTTCAACGGAGAAGAGGAAGCAGCCGGTAAAGGTGTTGACATTGTTGAGACAAGGGATGAACGTGACGTTTTGGTTTTCAGGTGGGTTTAAGTCTCCGTGGGTGAAGATGATGAGCCACCAGATGAGGGCGAACATTAGCCAGGAGAGGATGAAGGAGAGCGCGAACACGAGCAGCGTCCAGCGCCACTGGGCGTCCACGAGGGTCGTGAAGATGTCCTGCAGGTATCGGCGCCTGCGCTTAGCCACGTTCCATTGGACAACGTTGCAGTCTCCGTGCTTGAAGATGACGCGCTTCTTGATGCGCCTGGCAGCGTAACGGGGTGAACGATATCTGTAAAACGTAAATAATAGTTACTTGCGTACACAAACTGCTATCCATCTCACGTCACAAATATCGTAGCATGATTTATATTACAATTTTCAGAGTAGATGTGAGATTGACGTCACAAATCAAACATTCATGAAAAACAGAGTCAAATTACAATCATTGTTGTATTGATTAATATTGTAAGTCAATATCATTTATCATTGTCAGGGGGTTTCCACATTTGTTTACACTCCCTTTGTTTTTCAACACTACATCTGCTGCCTACGATATACAAAAAGTGAAGCGCATATATATTTTGATAATTTGATAAATAGCGTATTATTTTGGCACTCGTTTTTTTAAATATTTGTCATTATAGAAAATGAATCACTAACTTCACACGCCTTTTCATTTCTAAACGCGCAATACGACTTTGTAAATGAATTCAGTGAGATACATTTTGTTGCATATTTCAGTGAAACCAAACTAACATTTATACAACATTATGCGACACTACACCACTGCCTACATTGGAGTTAATACACTGCCATTTGTGGCAGTCTATAGTGGTTGTTGGTTCTGGAGTATTTGATGATGATGCTTTTATATTTGATGGGGGTTTTAGCAGCACTCTAGATACCAACATAGGACATCATACAGCGTACTTTCCATTTAGATTTATCAGCTAAAAGCTTTTATATTCAACATTATCTCATACAGTAGGCTAGAACATCAGTGTAAAGTCCAGTTTTCAATTAACTGAATAGACATCTTTATCTATTGAAGCAATATAAGATATTAATCACGTTTTTGCAATGTTTCAAGAAGTAGTTATTGAAAAAGTTGATTGAGCAGTAATAATTTGTTTTGTTAGCTCTTAGAGGGATATAATTTGCGTTCTTGGATCGCACGTGTTTAATCACTTCTGCAAATAATTATACCTTAAGACTAACATTAACCCGTCATAACTACACTAATGTGAATTAATGCTCATATGAGTATTAATTGTGTGAACGCCGTTATATCAATGTGCGAAATATATTATACAATGCAGGAAGAAATATGATACCTATTCTAAGTAGGGCAGGCGTACCGGTTTTGGCCACTGTACCGGTTTTGGTCACTTTTCACTTTAAAGTTATATAAATAAGAATTAAATAATTATTGCTTATATTTATTAATGGCGAATAAAAGATTGGACTTTTAGTTAATAATTACAGCACTTAGCTTTTTTTATGTAGTACGATATTTTAGAAATAAACACGTGTTATGTTTCAAAGTTAACATTTTGTAAAATTCTTAAGCAAAATGTTAAAGGTAAAGGTTTTGTAAAATCGTTTTTTTTCTACAATAAAATTATTTTATGGTTATTTAATATTTTATATCATATTGGAATATGTTTCTTAATTTCTTAATTTCATTAAGTGTTGTTTTTTCACTGTTCTTACAAAAAGTTGGGAAACAATAAGTAGCCAAAAGTGGGGCTAGAAATTTTAGCATTGTGCCACCTTTGGCCACTTTGGCATTAGTAGAAAGTTTCCAACCTATCATAAAGTTCTTTTATTTTAAAAGACTCACAACTCACTATTGTTAGCTAACGTACTAGAAAAAATTTGCGGATTGAGGCTAGTGTAGGCACTAGCCTACACTAGCCTCAATCCGCTAATTTTCTTTTAATCAAGTGATAAAGGTACTTATAAAATTGTAGTAAGGAGCTAGCTGTGATTGAAATACTATTTCATGTAGTGTTTTAGTCCAGAACTCTAATAAGACATCAATTAAGCATAAACTCAACTTATAAATATAGTAATTTTTATGAAAGTGGCCAAAACCAATGCAAACGGTGTATTTGGCCCCCTCCGCAGAATTTGTTCTAAATAAAAAAAACTATTGATTTTTTTTTTACTTTGTAGATTGTACCCTTAAAGGTCGATAAATTATCTATAACTCTACATTATAAATTTTCTCTAAAAAACTTAAGATCATTAAGCACTAAGCGGTTAAAAGTGAAAAAATCCTTCAAGTGGCCAAAACCGGTACGCCTGCCCTACATATGTATACTAAAAAAAATAGTAGTGGAACATCTATTAATGATCCTTATAAAATCCATTTAAAATTATAAGTACTTACCTACAATTTTAATAAAGCTAATAATTAATTTTGCCAGTGCTCGCATATTATTAACATACTTAAATACCAACGAGCTTATTAAATCGTTTCCAGACTGGGTCCAAACGACTCCGTCTAGACGCGATGCTATCAATTAATTAATGTCACGTGTCTACACCCTAAGTAAAGATGGTTTTAAGCTTTATTATTTAAGAAATTGTATAATCGTTATTTTTTGGATACCAATCAGTTTCAATGCAGTAAGCTCACTTAACACACAAGACTTAATGCACAGTAAAATAATTAGGTACCCGTAAGATGTTCATACATATATTATCCCTCTCTCTACTTATTGTGTAAGATTTCATACCTAAGTAAATGATACCGTACTTATTTAAAGATTTGTTCAGTTTTACATTCTTGTTGTAAAATAACGTTGCTCCTCCTCTGGCGTGATAATTAATTAATTGTATATTATAAGCTGCTACATGCCAGGTTAGGCATATATGTATCTAGCGTGTCAATAGTAAATGTGTCGTACAAACAGAACTACATTAAGTTATGAGAACCGCAAACACGATTTTCTGCGCTAAAGTGTTAAAGCCAATATTGTTATAAATGGTGTTAACGTATTTAATTACTAAATGCGCAGACACGTTAATACTTAGTTGTTTTTCCTTAGAGGAAATTACAAAATGGAGGAAACCTCAAGACATGAAAATGGCGTGGTTATCATAAACGAGTGTTCTTTATTGACCAACGATCCTCATTAGGAGCAGGAATTTTGAAACTCTACATTTTGATTAGGCTGCTATTAAAATGCAATCTAAACTAAACTGAGTTTCTTAATTGGGTAACTCTAATAGTATTTTACAAGTAAACGTTTCTGTGCCTTTACATTTTATTTTAATTATATCTAAGTATCTTTGTCGTACCATTGCGCAGGTAGTGCAATCTACAGAAAACTACTTTTCATAGCTGTAGATCATTTAGCAAGAACACTTGTTTGAGTATTTTTTTTCTATCAATGCTACCCCTTTGTCATTTAGAGTGATGATTGCTAAATGTCACTCATTTACTTGGCAATTCAATATTAGTATTTCCAAGAACTCTCGAGTAGAAAACTCTTGCGGTAAGTTGCCAAAAATTCGGACACGTATTATGGGAAGGCCGGACGGTACTCTTTTGTTTCGTGTACATAACTACTGATACTCCGAGCCTGCCTTGTATACAGATTGTCTTTAAAAACCGTCAAAATTATGCTTTAATATTTAGGTAGAGTCAATTTAGGGCTTTACGAGAAATGTATCGTAGTGGAGTCACTAAATTAGTAGTATCTAGATGTTTTATAATAAGTGGAATATAACCTATAAATATAACCTGTATCTTTTTTTGTAAGGTGTCTTAAAAGAAAAGAAATATGTCAATGTACTCCAACGTCGGTTATCCAAAAATACTGATAAAGGTGATTGTATCTTATGGTTGCAGCTTTATAGTTTTAATGTCCAAAGTTAATAATAGGACAATTATTATGTGTATCCAGCAATTGTTTAAAAGTTAAAACTTACTTCTTAAAGTAAGTTTTAACTTTTAAATAATTGTTAAAACTAGGTACAGTAAAAACTCACTTTTGCAACTCATCCCTCCAAGCAGTCTCCGACGAGTTGACTGGTTTCCCAGTCATGAACATGGAAAGTTGACTTATACATCGTTTTAGTCCAGACATTGTTAACAACTTGGACTGAAAGTCCTCGGG
Organism: Crambus lathoniellus; assembly: GCA_949710035.1. Classification (NCBI taxonomy): domain Eukaryota; kingdom Metazoa; phylum Arthropoda; class Insecta; order Lepidoptera; family Crambidae; genus Crambus; species Crambus lathoniellus. Next base: position 12,091,518 of record OX453302.1, on the reverse strand, counting down.
TATACTTTGTGCACTATTCATAAATGTATCTTAATAAAATATTTCTCGCAGTCTTTGCCGTAACAACAATAATACTGTAACAGATATGGCGTAACCAGCGCTCTATCTATATTGAATTAACCTTAAACTAAGAAGTTATCACACATTCGAAATACTTAAACGTAACGATTTGGTCACTGATAATTTACAGAACCGTCTCAACTCTAACTGTTAAGAGAACGTTAATGAGAGATTCACTGAACACTTCTTTGATATCGAACAATAGCACGACGAACTTCCGCAACTTCGTCTCGAAAATCATTTTGTTTTTAATCACAGGAACGAATGACGATTTAAAATGGCGTTGGATAATATTATTGCGCGTTCGGTGCGAAGTTGGGCTCACGGCGTTTGTATGGAGGTTTGGTACTATACTGAAACTCGCGGATGTTTTATGAAACAGATGCGGAGAAGTCCACAAACAAATGCTGAAGGCGTCCTGTGTCTGTGCCAGCGTGCCCGTGGCGCCGCGGCGCGTCGCGATGTCGCATAATCTATTTTCTGAGTAGAAACTCTTCGGCTGTAGGTAGCAACCCAGCGCGAGTGGGAGAGTACCATTAGTATTTATGACAGATTTTTACGTTAACTAATCATTGTCATGTCTGGAAAAGTTAACTCCAGCCGAAAACCAATTAATAGCCATTTCATAGCCACGTTTCATAAGTTCGTTGGTTCCAATTTTCTTATAAGTTCTTACCTATCTAACATTGTTTATTTTCGATGGAGTCGTAATATTTTGAACGTGGCGTGCAAAATAACTGTCAAACACCGTATCCTCGTTCTTTCCACAAATAATACACACTAAAAATATCTAAATTCATGTAACTAGCATTTGCCGACGGCTCGGCTCTACATAAAATATCCGGCAATAATATTTAGAATTATGACATATTTCATAATGATGCATGAGCTTGTTAATTTAATGAAATGAAAACTACTAGAGATGTTTTCGCCTACACGTAAATAAAATGTTTTTAACCTACTTTTCACTTTCTTTTTATTTTTCCTTAAAATTTGATGTTTTATTTCTAATAAGCAGCCGGTTGCAACTTTGCTCGCATGGAAACTTTAATTAATCCCAGTTTCTATCTATTCTATATAGACGTGAACACGTGACGTGAGGTAACTGTTGAAAGCCGGAATCCGGCCAAAATTTTCAAAATGAAAAGTTTTTTTTGAATTTTATTTAATAAATAAAACGCGTGTTTTGTTTTAAACAAAAAAACAATATGTAAAGTATAATCTAGGCTGAATGTTCAATGATTTTATGAACCGCTTGCCATTTAAAAATAAAATAAAGAGCGCGCCAAAAACCCTGTCTGTTAATTGCCGGATTCCGGCATCCACAGTTTGGGGGATTTCGAAAATGACAGTTTAACAAACAAGTGGTTAAGTACCTATAGCTCGGTGGCGCAGTGTTTTGCGATTGTGATGTGGTTAAGGAACATTCGCAATGATCTGTCCCATGATGGGTAACTAAATATTTTGATCTCAAGCAGGAGCAGTAGCATGAAAAACTATAGTTATGGTACCTAATCGAATAGTAAACTCAAATGTAACACGAATAGTAAAGTCAACATCAAGGCATATATCATATATTGAACTTGGCTCTCATTTCACATTTATGTTTTTGATAGGATCTGTCCTAGTACTTATATATTCTTTGTATATGTCATATAGGATGGTATATATGATTAAATAGGTCAAAGTCTAAAAGAAAATGCGATTTGAAACCAACAAACAACTATAAATTCTAAATAAATTGAGGAAAGTAAACCTACGAAAGCTAAAATGTACAAACACTAAATGAAGTTTATTATTAAGTATAATTCCATTCAAAACATCGCCAATCCAGAGTCAGTCCAGACTAGACGAATTTGGGGACTGATGTCATATTGACGTAGCAGTGACGTAGCTACTGCGCCCCGAACGAAAGTACCTTCCAAAATCTAATTACAACTCAGATGTCATAAAATTAACACGGCTAATAGCAACACTATAATTGTATAGTGACGTATAGGCAGGCCACGTGGACGATTACAGTGTTACTATGATCTACTGTGCCTCTTGCAAAATTAACAACGTGGTTAATACGTTCCTCTTTCTGCTAATGTTAACAAATCGTGCTTCTATGGTTTAGACATTGTTCTTGATAACAAAACATCAATATATCTCTACATGGACACTATTATACTATTTTAAGGTCATTTTTCAATTTTCAAATAGGGAGAAAAAAATAACTTTGACGAGTTTCTTGCTGGTTCATCTACGTAGTAACTTTTAGTAATCTGTGGTTCATCTCCAAGTTCTCCCGCGGCAAGGTTTGCGAACCGATATTCCTCCTTCCTGACCCCCCATCGAGTCCCCACGACTGGATGGAGGGTCAAGAAGCGGCTAGGCGAGTCCCACATAACCACAGTAACGTGGACGGAGTATATGCGTAAACGCATTCCCCTCACAAAAAAAGGGTTTGCGAACCGATGGCGTAGCTTCTTTAATGTTCACAAGTGCTGTATTAGCTAAATAACGAGGAAAACAGACTGAAAAATCTGTTAGAGCAGTCGCCCGGATAGCGAAAGGTCGTGGGTTCGAGTCCCATCGGAGCTGGTTGTGAGACGGGTCGATTTTTTCTAAATACTTCATTTTCCATTTTTCAACCATAAAAATTGCATTGTGAATGCAAAAAAGTAAAAATTTAAATAAAGAAAACAGACTGATTAAAAGTTATTCATTTTAATTTTCACATAGTATAAGGCGCTTCTTGCTTCCTGTTCGCTTGGATCTTTCAAACTACGGAAAGTATTTTAATGCGGTTTTCATGAGTAGACTGAGTGATATAAGAGCAAGGTTTATAGGTATGTACATAAGTTGCTATATAGTACCCGAGCAAAACCAGGGTGGGTCGCTAGTTATATGTGACTACTAGCTTTCCGCCCGCGGCTTCGCCCGCGTGTACTACATGACATTACCCAGATGGAATGTGATATTTTCGGGGATAAACTATGTCACTCTCCAGCTCCCAATCTACCCCCGTATCAAAAATCACATTGATCCGTTACTCCGTTTGGACGTGAAAGATGGACAAACAAATAATACAAATTTATTGATTTTCCCGTGGGAATATGATACTATCCTGTGGTAAAAAGTAAAAGTAGCCTATTAAAATCTTTGCCAGGGTCTCAAATTATTTACTTAAATACGAATTTCTGCCCCCAAATTAGCCCGCGCTTAGAGTGATTTTTTTTCCATAGCAGTGAGATTTCCCACGGTAAAAAGTAAAATTTTCCAGGGCCTTTAACTGTCTCTATTCTAAATATAATCCTTTCCATAAACTCAAACTATCACCTTAAATATCAATTCCATTCCACAGCTTTGCCTGAGCTAAAACTTATTTTACCATGGACATGAGCCTTATTCCCGCGGTAACAATTTTCATACTCCTAGGTCCAGAAATGAGAAAGTTTTCATATAACCCTTAATCCCCCCTTTCTACCCTATTAGGGATTTTCTTATAACTTCGCATATGCAGATCATTTTCAATCGTGACCAGTATCCAACATACCAATTTTAATACTTCTAAGTTAAGAAATGAGGAAGTTCCATATAAGCTTAATCCGCCCATTTTACCCCATTATGGGGAAGTTTTTTTTAATTTCGCTTACGCAGATAATTTTCAATCGTGATCAGTATCCCACATACCAATTTTCATACTTTTAAGTTAAGAAATGAGAAAGTTCCATATAAGTTCCATTCCCCCCATTTTACCCTATTATGGGGATTTTTTAAATTTTGCTTACGCAGATCCTTTTGAATTGTGACCAGTATCTAACATACCAATTTTCATACTTCTAAGTTCAGAAATGAGGAAGTTCCATATAACCTTAATCCCCCCATTTTACCCCTTCAGGGGGGGAGGTTCCCAAAATCCGTTCTTAGCGGACGTCTCCTAGTCATAATCTACCTTCCTGCCAAATTACATCTTCGTTGGTCCAGTAGTTTTTGAGATTTCGTGATGAGTGAGTTATGTCCACTCGATTTTATATATATAGATAACAAATAAATTGGTAACTTTTCCTACTAATTATTATGCAATTTCATAATTTTTTCATGAGTAGACTAAGTTCCTATGATTTTTTTTAAATAATTGTTTATTGAAAAAAAACGACCCGTCTCACAACTAGCTAACCTGCTAAGAGCATTCGCCCGGACAGTGAAAGGTCGTGGTTCGAGTCCCATCGGAGCTAGTTGTGTGACCACAAAACAGGTCGACTTTTTCTATACACTATATTTTATTGCTTAATTACAAATTACAGTCACAAAACAACAGCCACACTTTGTTCATGTGACCGAATTTGTTTTACTCTTTATTATTTGATTAAGTAACTCGTTATTCAATACGGTATTTTACTGATCTTTTTTTATTTCTTTAAAATGTTTTTCGAAATATTAGCTACACAAAACAAGTTTTCATTTTGAATTATCTTGAATATTTTCAAAGATATAGGACTTCAAACTTTATAATTAGACAAGGACAGGACGCTATCTTAGTGACGTCAGTGGGTTAGTAGCGTCATAGTCACGCCATAGAAGATTTCGTTTTAGAAAGAGACAGCTATAGTCAAAATCAAACAGACTCTAATTCTTTTATTATAAAACAGATTCAAATTATTTTTTCACATTTGGTATTCTTAATTGCAATATTTTTTAACGTCATCATTAAATATCTACATTTCAACAACAGTAAAATACCCTATTCTTGTTTGAAAGAAGCGGTCACCTTGCACAGAACAGATTGACGAGTCACAGACTACAGTAAGTGTTCGGTACGTTATTTTGGTGTGCAGGAGCATATTGATCTACAAGGTTGTACCCGAGGTAATTAGTATGTGTTTAAAATATTTAGATGCAATCGGTTTGATGCTTTAAAGTGAGGTAAACGTTTTAAAGTGAAATTATGTTTTCACTTCTCATGCTCGTAAAGTTCGTGTTAATGTTGGGAATAGGCTGCATAAAATCGCTTTTTATGCTCTATCATCCTCATCATCATTTCAACCGTAAGACGCCCACTGCTGGGCATAGGCCTCCCCCAAGGATCTCCACAACGATCGGTCCTGCGCTGCCCGCATCCAGCGGCTTCCCGCGACCTTGACCAGATCGTCGGTCCACCTTGTAGGGGGCCTGCCCACGGAACGTCGTCCGGTTCGCGGTCGCCATTCGAAAACCTTTCCGCCCCAACGGCCATCGGTTCTCCGCGCTATGTGTCCCGCCCACTGCCACTTCAACTGAGCAATCCTTCGAGCGATGTCGGTCGTTTTAGTTCTCCTGCGGATCTCATCATTTCTGATTCGATCGAGCAGGGAAATACCAAGCATCGTTCTCTCCATTGCTCGCTGGGTAACCTTGAGCCTTCTTATGAGAGCCATAGTAAAAGACCACGTCTCGCTTCCATAAGTCATAACTGGCAACACACACTGGTCAAAGACCTTAGTCTTGAGACATTGAGGAATTTTGGACGCAAATATATGCCGGAGCTTCCCAAACGCTGCCCATCCGAGCTGGATTCGACGAGAGATCTCTTTCTTATGCTCTATAGCATAAAGTAAAATCTTCGTCAAAGTCTCAGACTCTAAGACAAAGGTCGTCAGATAAACAGTCACTCACGCAATTCAACTTCGTTAAATAAACTTGTGATTTCATTCTATTTCTTCTGTGCTGCCACTGCCACGTATAAAAAAAAGAAAAAGCCTTCCCGCCAATATGGCGAAGTCTTTATTTTTTCTTTTTTGCAATATTGCTATTTATTTTCCTCACATTCCAAGTGAAAAGCAGAGTGTATAACTCGTACATAAAACCCATTTTACCCTCGATTTGACTATCAACCCTCGCCTACGGATCGGGCGGATATATACGTCTCGGGTAAAATGGTACGTTTTATGCACTTGTTGTACAATCTACTATAACGTGATGCATGTGAACGTGGAAAGGTGCAATAAAAGTGAATTACTACGTAGTTTATAATTAGTTCGATCTAACTAATGCAGTTGCCAAATGAAAGTCATTTTTCAATTTGACGACTCTGTATAAAATAAAACAGAGAGGAAAAAACAACCATTGGAGTTTCTTGCCGGTTCTTCTCCAAGGTCTCCCGCTGTAGGGTTTGCGAACCGATGGCGTAGCTTCTATGACGTTCACAAGTATTTTATTTGACAAATTTCACTCTTGACTCTTGACTCTTGAAAAGACGAAAATAAAAATAACTATTTAGCTGTTCACAAGTAAGAATTTTGGGTACCTACAGGTGAGCTCTCTGAGACCTTTTTGAAGATATCTGACCGATCTGACCATATTTTAGGCTTTCGATTGGGGAGTGATCATACATAAATAATAATAGACATGAGGATTCATGAAATTCTGGCTTACTAGTAAATAAAAACCTATCTGGAGTCGAGTGTGTAATAGAATATATTAAGAGTAGTCGAGAAGATGTTAAGTATAGTGGCGCGGGCGGAAGTAAGATAGTTTTTATTTTCTCGAGAATTTAACCAGAACAACATTTTATGAGAAATATTTTACAGCTACGTATTAAAAAGCCAACATTACGATCACATTAAGTGGCTTCCGAAAAAGTAATATAAAAACAGGCTCGGAAATAATGAAAACAATTTTCTTGAAGTTCAGTGATCTTAAATTGCTGGTTATCGCACTGCGCGTAACAGTACATAATTGGTGTCTGACGAAAAAGGCAAAGTAAAAAAAGACAATAAAATACGAATTCTAAATTGGAAGTAACAACAGGAATGTAATTCATAAAATTTTATTGTGTTGGATTCAGCGACAGTCAAACAAGGGTTAATAGGTACCATTAAAGTTAGGTACCCTAAATTGCAAACGATATAGTAGTATATTGTAGTTCTTATAGTTTTGGAATAAAGTGGCTGTGACATACGGACGGACGGACGGACGGACGGACAGACAGACAGACATGACTAATCTATAAGGTAAACACATCTTAGATTGCTGCGCGAACTGTCCATATAAATAAAACACTTTCACGGATTTTTTCACGCAATTTATTCAACAACTTAGTTAAATTTTAGTTGTTTTTTTGAGATTTTTTGGTTTATCCGACGTTTCGGCACCTTTCCAGGGGCCGTGGTCACGGAAAACTACCCACTATTTTTTGATTTTAATAAAAGAATATACCCACTCTAATTGTCTTTGTTTTTCGTTCGGAAACAGGATACGGTTAGGTATTGATTATTGTAAAATTATATTTAATTATAACAAAATGATTTATTAATTTAATATTTTGATTTGTTTAAGTAATTTGGATAATAATTATTTATAGCAAAGCAAAAAGTTACTGACTCGACCACCAGTGGCACCAGTTCACAAAAGTTGGAGCCCTTCGGAGAAAGAACTGGCAAGAAAACTACACGAAGGGGGACGATCTCCGTTTATTAAAATTATTTGCAAAAAGAACTAACCGTATCTTTAGTTCTTGCAGTGTGTGGTTTAGGTTGTGACTTTACTTGATGGATTATAGGGTCCCAAGCTGGTGGTATCTTCCAACCATCTTCTCTATTGAAATTTGGGTATTTGCTAATTTCAATAGCCTCGCAAGGTTCATCATCATCATCATCATTTTGGTGCCGTGTAGTGCCGGCACATAAATAGAATAGCACTACCCCCTCTCTTCCCGTGGGTGTCGTAAGAGGCGACAAAGGGAAAACTGCCATCAGGAGATGGGCAGCAGCGTCTCCAGGTTACAACAGGCCATACTGCGATCGCCAACCCGCCTGCCAAGCGTGGCGATTATGGCAAACCCCCCCAAAAAAATGGATACACACTCAAAAAATCGGCCCCCAGTCCCCGGCGGTCCCGCTATTCCTAGCTACGGTAGCGGCTATGGTAACGGCGGGGCAGGGGGTGCTAAGAATCCCCGGGTAGGCTCCGGCTACCAACACCGACGACTCGACCTGGCAACCTACAACACGCGCACATTGAGGCTCGACGAGAAGCTCGTAGAGTTGGAAGAGGCAATAAGTAAGTTACATTGGGATATCATTGGGTTATCTGAAGTCCGAAGAGAGGGGGAGGACTCGATAACCCTGCAATCCGGTAACTTACTTTACCACCGGGAGGGCGACCAACAGTCCATTGGTGGTGTCGGGTTCATCGTCCATAAATCCCTTGTCAACAACGTGATCACTATCGGAAGTGTCTCGAGCAGGGTAGCGTACCTGATACTCAGATTATCGAAACGATATTCGCTGAATGTTATCCAGGTCTACGCTCCGACCTCGAAACACGACGATGTCGAAGTGGAGGCTATGTATGAGGAGATCTCTAAAGCCATGCATAGCTATAAAACCCACTACACGGTTGTGATGGGGGATTTCAATGCAAAGTTGGGGCAACGTTGCGGTGATGAGCTGAGAGTGGGGCAATTTGGATTTGGGCAACGGAACGATAGAGGCCAGATGCTGGCAGACTTCATGGAGAGGGAGAACCTCTATATGATGAACTCCTTCTTTAGGAAGCCCGTAAGCCGCAAATGGACCTGGATCAGTCCGGACGGTAAAGTCAAAAACGAGATCGATTTTATCATGTCGACGAAGAAGCACATATTCAATGATGTCAGTGTGATCAACGCTGTTAAGACAGGAAGCGATCACCGTATGGTGAGAGGCACATTGAATATCGATCTCAAGCTCGAAAGATCGCGACTGATAAAATCCACGCTCCGACCAATACCAGCTCAAATTCAAAACCCCGAGTGCTTTCAGCTCGAGCTTCAAAACCGCTTCGAAGCCCTTGAGAACAGCATAGACGTGGACGATCTATACAACATGGTGGTGGATACTGTCTGCACGGTAGGGTCTAAGTACTATAAAACCCGCCGTCCCAAATTGAAGAAACTCTCCAGTCAGACTCTCCTACTCATGGATCAGAGACACGAAATGAAGCTGCAGAACTCAGCGGATGCCCATCGTTATCGACAGCTTAATAGACAGATATCTAAGTCTTTGACGCGCGACCTTCGCCAATTTAATACCGAGCGTATTAAAGAAGCCATTGAGCGGAACAAAGGCTCCAAAGTGTTCGCGAGAGATCTGTCTATCGGGCAAAGTCAATTGACGAGGCTGAAAACTGAGGAAGGTAGCATCATTTCGTCAACACCTGAAATCCTGAGGGAGATTGAGAGTTTCTATGGACAGCTATATTCCACACAAACACCTGTTGAAAGCAAGGCTACAGACCCTAGAGCCAAGCTTACCCGACACCATACCGAAGATATCCCGGACGTCAGCCTGTACGAGATTAGAATGGCTCTCAAGCAGCTTAAAAACAACAAGGCGGCGGGCGATGACGGAATCACAACAGAACTTCTGAGAGCGGGCGGTAAGCCGATACTTAAAGTCCTCCAGAAGCTTTTCAATTCAGTCATCCTTGAGGGCAAAACGCCAAAGGCATGGGGCAGAAGCGATGTGATGCTGTTTTTCAAGAAGGGTGATAAAACTCTCTTGAAGAACTATAGACCCATCTCGCTTCTGAGCCATATCTATAAGTTGTTTTCGAGAGTCATTACGAATCGTCTCGTTCGCAGGTTCGACGACTTCCAGCCTCCCGAACAAGCCGGGTTCCGGAAAGGCTACAGTACCATAGACCACATTCATACGCTGCGGCAAGTTATACAGAAGACCGAAGAGTATAACTTGCCACTTTGCTTGGCGTTCGTGGACTATGAGAAAGCCTTTGATTCGATTGAGACTTGGGCGGTGCTGCAGTCTCTCCAGAGGTGCCAAATAGACTACAGGTACATCGAGGTGCTGAGGTACTTATACCAAAACGCCACCATGTCGGTCCGATTACAGAACCAGAGCTCTAATCCTATCCAACTACAGCGAGGTGTGAGACAGGGAGATGTCATCTCTCCCAAACTGTTCACAGCTGCGTTGGAGGATATTTTTAAGCTGCTGGACTGGAAAGGATACGGCATCAACATCAATGGCGAGTACCTAACACACCTACGGTTTGCCGATGATGTAGTTCTTATGGCTGAGACCTTGGAAGACCTGAACACAATGCTCGAAGATCTCGGTAATGCTTCGCAAAGAGTGGGTCTTAAGATGAACATGGACAAGACGAAAATCATGTTCAATGCCCATGTTGCACCCGCTCCAGTTAATGTTGGGAACATTACACTCGAAGTTGTTGACCACTATGTTTATCTAGGACAGACGGTCCAGTTAGGTAAGTCCAACTTTGAGAAAGAGATCTCTCGTCGAATCCAGCTCGGATGGGCAGCGTTTGGGAAGCTCCGACATATATTCGCGTCCGAAATACCTCAATGTCTCAAGACGAAAGTCTTTGACCAGTGTGTGTTGCCAGTAATGACCTATGGAAGTGAGACGTGGTCTTTTACTATGGGTCTCATAAGAAGGCTCAAAGTCACCCAGCGAGCAATGGAGAGAGCGATGCTTGGTATTTCCCTGCTCGATCGAATCAGAAATGATGAGATCCGCAGGAGAACTAAAACAACCGACATAGCTCGAAGGATTGCATCATTGAAGTGGCAGTGGGCGGGACACATAGCGCGGAGAACCGATGGCCGTTGGGGCGGAAAGGTTCTCGAATGGCGACCGCGTACCGGACGACGTTCCGTGGGCAGGCCCCCTACAAGGTGGACCGACGATCTGGTCAAGATCGCGGGAAGCCGCTGGATGCGGGCAGCGCAGGACCGATCGTTGTGGAGATCCTTGGGGGAGGCCTATGCCCAGCAGTGGGCGTCGTTCGGCTGACATGATGATGATGATGATGATGACATGTTCTTTAACGCGCGTCCCTATGCTTCTCTTTGTTTGCCCAATGTAGGAGAGGCCACAGTCACAATCTAGTTTGTAAACGCCTGCAACTTGAAAGGGGATATTACACTTGACTGGTGGTAAGAATTGGTTAATCTTCTTCGGCGGCCTGAAGTAAGTATGAATCGAAGCACGCTTCAGAATCCTCCCAATCTTGTCAGTGACACCTTTCACATATGGCAGAATGGCAGGTTGACGTTCTACTGTGGCTGCTTTGGTGCGTTTTCTGTGATGTTTGCGAGGTACTGGCAATTTGTTACTTCGCAGTACTTGCTCGACGTGCCGAAGCTCGCCACTCAGGTGTTCATCATCACAGATGCCGCGAGCTCTCTGAAACAAAGATTTCCCTACGGTAGCTAACTGTACAGGGTGATGGTGAGAGTCACCATTTAGATATTTATCTGTATGTGTTGCTTTTCGATACACAGTGTGGCTCAAAGATTGGTCAGGATTCCTGATAACAAGTACATCTAGGAAGGCTAGTTTCTTATTTGCCTCTAACTCCATAGTGAATTTAATATTTGGGTGAATAGAGTTAAGGTGGTCAAGGAAAGCAGTGGCACTATCTTTAGGTAGTACTGTGAAAGTGTCATCTACGTACCGTTTGTAGAACCGGGGATACACTGGTGTTGAAGCCAGCGCCTTCTCCTCAAAATCCTCCATAAATAAGTCTGCGACTATTGGGGATACCGGAGAACCCATTGCTACTCCATCAACTTGTATGTAGAATTCATCATTCCACAGAAGATAGCCAGTTGTTAAACAATGTTCCAAAAGTTCTGCATATTCCAAAGGCAAATCGTTATCTTCTAGTTTCTTCCTAGCGATATTGATGCAGTCCTTTACTGGTAAGCATGTGAATAAGGATTGTACATCAAAACTGACCATGATTTCATCATCTGCGAGATGTAGATGTTGTATCTCACTGATGAAATGGTAGAAATCCTTCACAAAGGCTGTTGTGTTGCCTCTTAGTGGCGAGAGGGTTTGCGCTACGTATCGGGCTAGTTTGTAAGTTGGTGAATCAATTTGGCTGACTATAGGACGCAGCGGAGCATCAGGTTTGTGTATCTTCGGCAATCCATACAGTTTTGGCGCTTTAGGGCAGGCAGGAATGAGTAAGTTGATGTCGAGATTCAACCATTCTGAATGTTCTTTGATGAGGTCACTAGTCTTTTTAAGGATCTTGGTGGTTAGATCGCTTTTGACATGTTTGTATGTATTCTCATCTGATAAAAGATGTAGTATTTTTTCGTTATAATCTGACGTATCCATTACTACCGTCGCGATACCTTTATCTGCACGGAGAATAGTAAGCTCTGGCCTGTTTCGCAAGTTTTTTAAGGCCGTAAATTCGTCTCGAGGGAGGTTGGGTTTCGGTAGTTTACTATGCCGTAAGACAGATGAAATGTCCTGACGTATAGCTTCACTGTCCTCCTTTTTTTTCCATTTTTTTTTTCAAAAAATAGTGGGTAGTTTTCCGTGACCACGGCCCCTGGAAAGGTGCCGAAACGTCGGATAAACCAAAAAATCTCAAAAAAACAACTAAAATTTAACTAAGTTGTTGAATAAATGGCGTGAATAAATCCGTGAAAGTGTTTTATTTATAATCTATAAGGGTTCCATTTTTTGCCATTCGGCTACGGAACCCTAAAAATTATTCCACAATTTTTATAGCGATATTAATAAGTATTTTTTTATTGAATTGGTAGATGGTTTGTAGGTAGGTAGGTAGGAATGTATTTATTGTTCTTTCATTTCGGGCTTTTCTACTTTATTAACGATCTATTTAATGCACTCTGAAGTTCATCTGTCGTCTTTTCAATAAATTTTTTAATTTACGACCAATTTCCACACCACACGTCCTATTAATCTGGATAGTATCAGAGATACCTATTAATAGTTCGGGAATACTGCTTCGCACTAGCAACGTGGCCTACAAACTTATAGATGTGTCACATAGAAATGTCTTTTTTCTTTTTATTACATTCTTATGTCACAATGGCGATTACGCCAATCGCTTCGTTAACTGGGCCGTGATGTCACGAAATCGAAGTTAATTTGGAATCTCAAGGACAAACCACAAAATAGAGATAATGACGGTTATCATCTATTTCCGACATTCCTTCATAGTTACTGAGCTACACGCTTCGATATATGATCGAAAGCTACACGCCATAATCATAACCGTTGTACCTAAAATTGTTACAATGTTTTGAATATTAACTAAAACTGTACCTGTTATAAAATCTTAAGCTAAAGTTAATAGGCTGCTTCTGGGTAGGTAAGCTTGCTCCATCGTAGGCTTTCAAATTTCAAAGCTGAAAGGAATTCAAAACGACAAATACTTTTACTTTATTAATTCTTTTAAAAAAAGGCCACGGATTTTAATGCGGTTTTCGGCTATAGGTACAGAGAGTGATTTAATTAAGAAGCAAGAGTAAGTTTAATACAAATACATTATTATCTCTCTATATTGCACATGCAAGGGTTGCTAGTCAAATATCAAAAAGAGAGATTTGAATCAGAAACGATAGCAAACAAAACGTTATAATAACCTAATAACACATAAAAAAAAATGTAAAGCACACTGTACCCATAGCATGAAAAGCTATCATATTGGTAATCGAGTTGTAAATTATACCGTCCTTCCTGTCAAAGTGCTGCTGTCAAATATGTATAGAATTTCAGTTCCCTAAACGACCGGGGCGCTGCTCTAGTTTTCATACAAAACAATACGATCGATAGTCTTTTCGTGCTAGGGCTACTGTCTATTAATACGATTTTTGATTTCTGTGTTTAGATTTCTGTTACTACTTGCATAATATCATGGCCATATGATTTGCATAAATATTCGTCACTGATTTAATAATATTGTTGTCCTAGTTTGTGAATGCCTTTGTATAGGTTTAAGTACTTCGTATTTTAATGTACATAGACAATAACTATAACAAAATTCTAATTTATTTTAATTGAGTTACAATGATTACATTATAGGTAGTCTTTTAAACTACCCCCTAAAATTCAGCTAATATTATTAAAAATCAACCAACCGAATAATTTTAGACTACACTAGAGGTAATGTGAAATTATATTCACAACAAGACGTCATTGGCGCTTCATTAACGTTTACACCACATCTCCAGCTTCTGCAAGTATGTGTACATTAGTTGAGCCACTGACATTAAAAGAAGACGTAAAAATGAACATTACGACAACGACGTGTAAATCGGCAATAAGCCTGACAACTTGGAGGTAACGTTTGAACGTGTTGAGCAGAATTCAAACGGGATGAACTTCGTTCTCTGTGAAATAGACACTGATGCGTTTGCCAAGTCGCGGCGGCACGTGAGGTCGAAATGATCGGATGCTCTACTTGTAACTCTACTCTAGATTTCAAGATCTTGCGGATGCTCACGGAACGAATATCCGTGTCTCAGGGCTAAGATTAGTGCCGCTACTCACCGAGAGATGGCATGGCATTGCATTCTTAACTAATTTTAGACGAACCAATTAATATTAAAAGCCATGAGAATAATAATAAGATGTGTGTGAACTCCGATGGCGATTTATCACGTTTTAGTCGGAGTTCACTCAGTAGGTCAACGTCTTTTGTTGAACTGGTTTAGGCTATGACTCATTATTAAACAAAAAGTGTACCTACGTGAATACATTAAAGAAAGAAGCGTCACGATATTTCGCAAAAGAGCAAAGTAAAAACTCGCAAAAAGTAGTTCAATTCAACTCTTAGGTGCCTTGAGTTATATCCTATCAGCTTACGCCTGTTGATAATATGAGTTATATTTAAAGAATCATTAGGCACTTGTTAAAAATAAATCGTGTCCTATACATATAACTATAAAATCATACATACTACACCTTGCGGTTTTTGCCCTAGAAACATTTTAAAATATGATAGGTAAATAGTTACTTTCGATAAATGTACATAGGTAAGTACATATTTTACAAATGAACAGCTTGAGTTTATCTTCGTTAGTGTTAATAAATCTTCCTATTAGCATTGGCTATTATTTTTTGTGCTAAAACAAAAGGTTGACGTAGCAATTGGTCATGGCAACGATTAATTATCCGAAAAACGTGAAGATCCAAGTTCTTTTCAACTAATTGGAACCATGACTCGTGTCGATTATTTCCATTTTTTATAATTTACTTGGTTGTATATTTTTTATTCATGTCGGTGTATCCACAGGTAATTTTATTTGTTACAATGGTTTGAAACAAAAAGTGGAGATTTTAATATCATTAATTCACCTTGTAATGCTTTATACGTACATACCTACAAACCAATCCAACAATTTCAATAGATTTAATTTCTTTTCTTAGTTTATTTAAATATCTCCACCAATTGTATAAGCAATTGCATAAGTATTTCGCTTTCTGTATACTTTATTTCTGCAAAATTAATTATGCTTTTCAATGTCATACTTTTTGCAAATGAGGAAATTCAATTATTAAATGTCCTGTATTTGAGGGCTTAAATGCTGAACTACCTACGTCAGAATAGTAACCATCGTTACTATGACTCAATAGTTACACAATACTTCACAAGCTAGTGGTAGTTTGTTCATCAGTTATAACAATATCTAATGAATATCTACATATAGGTATACCTATATGGAATACCTGTAACCGCAAAACATTTGCAGAAGATTTATTTTATTTGTAATGGAATTGAACGGGGAATCCTATGCAGTTAAACGCAATAAAGGTAAGCCTTTATTATAGTAAATACTTAATACTTACTAACATTCATATAGATAACTGATTATTCTGTACCCCGAGTGTAAGTTTTTATGTCAAGCAAACGCAAACTATTTCGAGTACGTATTTATGTCAATTTGTATGAAAACTGCATAAGCGCGCTACTCGCCGCTACAGGCGCTGATACAGTTTTCATACAAATTGACATAAATACGCACTCACGATAGTTTGCGTTTTTTGACATAAAAACTTACACTAGGGGCAGTACGTCATAAGCGACATTGATAAACGCATAGTTAAAGCAGATAGTTTAGAGCCTTCTAAGCTTAAGCAAGTTCACACTTAGTGCTCATTCACACCGAATCCGTCATTGACGATTCGTCAAAAACACGGTATGGCTTGGTGGACATACACATTGCTCACAGAATCGTGTTTCGTTCGTCACACATTTTACCACTTTAGTAGTGTCTATCTTTCAAAATTTTGACTAAGAGAAAAAATGATTTGAGAATCCTTGATGTCATTTTTAAATACCTTTCTACAGACATCGCACTTGAAAAAATAAATTAAGTACCTACCTATCAGTTCCATGTATTGGGAGCGCCCCTTAATTTTTTTATTTTTATTATTGTATCAAAATTGTAATGCGGCTTACAGAATATATTATTTACCAACCAAGTTTCAACTTTGTAGTCTTTATAGTTTCGGAATAAAGTGGCTGTGACTGTGACATACGGACGGACAGACGAACGGACGGACAGACACCCCTAGACATGACGAATCTAAGGGTTCCGTTTTTATCAGTTCGGCTACAAAACCCTAAAAAAGACGATTAGTCATACCGTCATACTTCCATAGATGTGAATAAGCATTTAAGAAACAGTAAGTAAGTAGCTTGTATCAATAAATTGCTGGCGCGCCTTCACAAGTTGCATTCTGTTATACGAGTACTTAACTCAGGCGCCAACTAAGTTATGAGCTGAAATACCCATTAGTCATTAGTTCTACTAGATGGAATAACGATCTCTAGTCGATATACCTAGTTGAATTGTTGTAGTTTGTATGTATGTAGGTATTGGTGGGTATGGACTGAATCATGCAATGCATGACATCACTCGTCTTAGCGTTACGCGGTGTATTTGGTCTGTTACAGATGGTATTAATCACCTTTGATCGATATACTTAAGTATGTTTGCGGTAAGTATAACCTTAGGCAATATCCAGAAAAAAATTGGTTATAAGGCAATAATAAGACTGTCTGTGATCAATATACGGATCCAAAGAACGAAAAATGTGATCTTACATTTTATCATGGCTAATATAAGCTAGACTAACTAAAATATTTTAGTTTACAATACTTTTCAAATAGACTAGTCTATCGAGTATCCTACATTACTTTGTGCTTTAAAGTAGTTTGTAAAAAACAGATTGTTACAGCCCCTTCACGATACAAATTGATTCCTAACAGTAGATGCTGATAATACGACTGGCAAATATGAGTCGTGCTCCAATTTACTCCGGAATTTGATATAGCGGTTATTTTTTGGCACACGCCATCTTGCCATGACATATCTTCTATTCAGTATAAACCTACAGTGATTCGTCACGGTTGACGAACTTCGATCAAATTGCAGAACGCTTCAAAATTCTTATTTTTTTTTGTAAATCGACAACTGCGTAACAGTTCGCCTTTATCACACCTGATGAAAAGTAATGATAAGGCAGTGAAGATGGAAGCGTGCTATTTCTAACATATTTCTTTTGTAATTATTTGGACAGAAAATATTGTATTTGCATCTTAGAATGATATGATAATTATTATTATATTAATTTTGGCAACTGCTTCATTGACGTCGTCGGTTTCGCTTGAATTCCTAATTTCGTGCAGTTCTGAATACTTTTAATATTTTATACAGATGTTTCTTAATAAAGGGCGTGTCTTGGAAGAGATGTTTTTGGAAATATTCTTTTCGGATCTTAAAGGATATGATTAACAGGAAAAAGAATATTCGTTTCGGTATCTATACTTAGTAACAGTTCGAAGAAGCGAACCGTTTTCATTACAAAGTCGAGTTTTGTTCGCTTTATTTGTACAGGTGACCGGCAAACGTCATCGACTTGTTTCTTCATTGCAACATCATCAATGAGAATATAATGAAAAAACTAATGAATATGGAACAGTTGGTATTTGAATATTGCGAATAAAGAATAAATAATAATATGCTCTAAGTATAATTAGTAATTAGGTAGACTAAAATATTTTTCAGATGAATGACTGTTACACCGTGCATAACCTTCCACTCAGTATATACCTAACGTGACTCAGGCTGAAAAAGAAGAGTTGAGGGATCGTATGGTATCTATCTATAACTATATGAAATAAGTCCGCATCTTGAACACGAACGAAATGAATTGAATTCTACATTCTATTAGCATTCTGGCTAGCTTTCAAGCACCTTTTAAGATGACATATTAACTAAATTTCTGTATGTTGAAAACTTTACATGTGTGGTTTTGTTAATCTTGTTGGTGGTCCTAATTAAAAAAACTATAAATAAATCTTCATCCAGGCATTTGTTAAACCCAACTTAAAGACCCAATGAATTTCTGTATGTTGAAAACTTTACATGTGGTTTTTTTAATCTTGTTAAAGGTCCCAATAAAAAAAACTATAAATAAATCTTTATCCAGGCTTTTCTTAAACCCAACTTAAAGACCCAATGATCCCACAACATGTAAGTACTATAGTTAGCAAACTCAAGGACTTTGACCTGGGCCCATATCGCGTTGGAACCCATTGCAACCCAAATCCAGGTCGCGATAAGGCAGGTAAGGAAGTGAGGTTTGCCAATATTGACATTTAAACAACCGCACACGTCTTTGCCAATGCGGTCTGATGCGATAGTGTCGAAGGCTATGAGGTTCCTAATCTAACAAATGACAATCGTAATTGTTGTGAGTATACTTATGTATTGTAACTGATAAGACATTTAGCACAAAATGATTGTGAAGAATATATATTTTAAGAAGTTATCTAGGATCCACTATCTCATCTCTAGAGATTTGCTAAGGTCTTTGATAGCAAATTGACAAATTTTACAAATGTTGTTTGATGTAATACTTATACTGGATGTTAATGACTTTAAAATTCTTAAATGTAATATTGAGAGTGCCTGTATTAGATTAAGATTTCACTGGAGGATCAAAGTCTTTCATTCTGCCGATTTTTATACGGTAAAATAAAAGCCTTTATCATAAGTTAATCAGTCGTAATTGTTTTAAAAAAACTTGGAATCGATTATGTATGATTCGGTTACCTCACAACACTATCGATCGAAGAGCATGTCTCGTTCGAAGGAAGTGAATGTCCTCGCGTCGTTCTTGGTAACAATCGTGCTAAGAATTCGCGTGGCGTGTCAATAAGCTGCTAATAGATTCGATTAAGCTTTCTAACTAAACTCTTGAAACCTAACTGGATTTTAATTCCTTGGAAGTAGCAAGGTTTGAGGTTTAGTAATTATATTGATACCTAGTAATTATTAATGACGAACTAACAAATTTTACATCATGGTTTTAGCAATCCGCTGCATATTAGGGTTTGTCTATACCATAATCGCAAGGCTTTGACAAAATAAGAATGAGACAAAACACATAAGGCTGTGAAAAATAATTAAAAAAATATAGCTGTTTTTTGGCCGGGTTACTATAGGTTATTATAATCCTATTATTTTTATTTATTATCTAAGCAACTGATGTACCTACCCTCGGGTCGGGATCAACATTGAAATATTTAAAATATATAATCTCTCTCATACAATTACATTCCTGATAAGGAAAATAGTTATTGCTCGGTTTTTCATATTGACATTGAACTAGGTAAATAGGAATGATAGAATAATACAATGTTTTTCCATGCAAATAGTAGTATCACGTAGTATGCTGGTTCCTCTTATCCTTATTTACAAGTTAAACATTGTCGCTATATAATTACCTAAACCTACTACCTTTTTTTGCGAATTTGGGAATGCATACATTCGATTCATCCCCTATAGGTTGAATTTCACTTTTCCTTTTTTAGCCGACGCCTAGCCTATGTCATAATATCTATCTGCATGCCAAATTTCGCAGCTCGATCCATCCAGTAGTTTGAGCTGTGCGTTCATAGATTTTTTAGTCACCTTTCGTTTTTATATACCGAAGAATAGTGTACCTACTTAATTGGGTGAAATGAATGTGAAGTTTAGATGATCAATTATTACAACAATGCTAATTTCAGTAAATGCTAAACTAAACGCTAACAAACTGTGTGTCTGTCATACATTTAAGTAATTAGCGAAGAAAATGCATTCTGTGTCATAGCTGTAAATAGCTAAATAGGGGTCACACAATGTCGCATCACTAACAATATACTTACAAGTTTTGTAATTTAACTTTTTAAGACTGATATGACACCAACCGATAAAATATTAAATTCTGATTCTTGTACATAGGTATCCGCTTTAATTTTAAATAAGCTTTTTACAACCGTCAAATTTCTTAAATATTGTGCATATTTAATTAAAACGATGGAGCTTTAAATTTTAAAACATTTCTTTTTTTCTTTTAAAGAAATTTGTTGACCCTTAGGTACAATAGAATGGCGTCATTCTCACTAGTATACTTACTCGTAAAGGACAGGTAATTTAAACGTGCCGATCGTAAACTTTAAATTAACCTGTTAATAGTTCCAGGTATTTTCAATGGCTACCTTTATCGTATCGTATTGTATTTGGTTGTCGGTTGTCTAGCCAGGCACCGGTCGTCGTCGGTCGCGTCGGCGTCGGTCGCGGCAAACAACCTTTTGACTAAGGACATCCGTTTCCTTTGCAGAATTTTGCATACGTGAAAGTGCAGAAGAACGTAATGTGACGTGACGTCTCATTTGAAATCCTTTTTTGTAGTTTTTTTAAAGTAACCAGGATTCTAGCTTGTTAATTTTTCAAGTGACTTTATAAGTAGGTAGCTCCATAGGAAGCAAGTGTTTTTTGCCGAAATAAAAATAAAAATTTCAAATCTATTTTACAGCATTACAATGACTAAGCCAATGGCAGAATGCGATTTCACCCTGTCGAACAAAATAACTTAAATCCCAGTCCCAAGTGGATTGTCGGTGATGGTAGGTTGGGTACCATACTATATTCTAAATCCGAAAGGATATCTAGTGAGTGATGGTTTGTCAAATAGTTACTGAAAGTTAAAATATAACATTTCCGTTCAGACAAACTAATTAACGTTAATGAGTAACATTACATTAATGATAAAATGTCAAAACTGAGGAAGTGAGATAATACAGATTCGATAAAGAGCGGATTGATCAGAATCGTGATTTTAGTTTCCCCCGGCAGTTGTTCCAATAACCTACTTTAATAGTCGTAAAAAGATTTAATATAAGTAATCCCAGATAAAGGTGCATTGATATAACGACTGATAATATTGCAGTATCCATAGACATAGACGCAGTAAAACTGATATGAAATCCGAAATGTTAGCGGCAAGTTTATTTAATTCTACGCGATAACCTAACTAGTAATTGATTCGGACAAGGTTAACAATGACATGGTCATACCTAATCACGTTTGTTCTGGAAAGGTTGAATGTAGTTTGTGGAGATTTTAATATAAACATTAAGGTCTAAAGGTCTTAAAATAGCACAACAACTCTTCAGTAAATTCCTTAATCTTTTTAAATTCAATTCAATTTGCTTCAAAGTGTGAAGTATAGGGTTGCCATCCGTCCTGTTTTCCCAGGACATGTCCTGGTTTTTGGGGTGTCCTGGGCCTCCTGGGCTGTCCTGGATAGTTTCTAAGTATCGTCCTGGATTTTCGCTTTTGCTTTTGCGCGGATCCGAATCCAAACTCCTACCATTGATTTACTGTTTAATTTGTATGAATGATTTAATTAATTAATTAATCTATTATTGCTTTGTCTATAAAATATTATTTGATTTATAAGTATAATATAAGTAGGTACCGACTTGTGCAATTCATAGTAAGTATAATATTATGTATTACTGACCGCCCCGGTTTCTGAAATGCCAATCAAAATTAAAATTAGCTAACAGACTATCACAATTAATGCCCAATTAAAAGCACCTTGGGTTTCTGAAACGAAAATTATCTCACAATTAGGTTTAGATTTGTATGGGCACTGACAGACTGTTAACAGACTGTTGACAGTCTGTCACATTTTTCTTTCAGAAACCCAAACTACAATTAATTGGAGATTAATTGGGAATTAGGTAATTTCATTTTAATTGGCGTTTCGGAAACCGACTGTTATTCTCATATTTATAATGTGTTTCTTTAAATGTTATCTTTTAATAAATACTGTAGGTAAATGGCAAGTGCATTGTTACTTTGCTTTGTTTCAAAGAAACATTGTTAATATTATGTGCTTGTTTGTTCTGTAGACAAACAAGATAGTTCATAAAATTTACTATGTATTGTATAATATTATTCAAAGTTTCATTGAGTTTCATGGTAAATAACATACATTTGTTAATGACGTATATGTAAAACTACGTTCATTGAATGTTAACACTAACTAAAATAATTGTTATTGTAATTCTTATCTGTTCACTTGGTACTTACGCAAAATCAATCATGTTTTAATACTTTCGCTTATATGAAGATAAATATAATACAAAATAGAAAACCTTTCATTTTAAGGACAGTTGGAAAAATGTAATCATACTATGACTTCCAAAATCATGCAAACGAAATTGCGAAAGTGCTAGTTGATTCAAAGAAACCAAAAATACTGGAGAAAATTCTTTAAAAACTCAGTCAAAAAACCAATTCAACACCCAGAAATATTTTTTTTATATAACTTGACTTTGAAAATACAGACTAAAGGGATCGAGGGAATCAGTCCACAAGCAGGCAACGGTCTGTCAGTTAACGGAAATCCATGCTATTCGGCCATGATATTCAGTTTTAGGTTTTAGTATGAAAAACTGTCAGTGTGTGGTCGATTGCGGCCAACTGACAGGCAGTCAGGCAGCATCCTTAAGATAAAATGAACAAATCTTTTATGTCGGAAAATTTCTTTTACCATGAGTCAGGCCGACTCAGGCCATAATAAAAGCGTCTTTATGCAATAAAAAAATCCTAGGCATAATTTTCCAAGTGCATGCATAGTGCTATTAATTTTCAAAGTCGTAGAAGTGATAAAAGCGAATGCTACCCGAGCCGTATGATAATTAATTGTTCTTGACCTCTATCTCTCAATGGGAATGCTTTTAACCATAGTGAAACTGTGGACAGTGGAGAAACTGAGAGAAATACAAACCAACCATTGGTACAAAATTTGGTTATAACTGAAATATAGGCACCAGAGTTGATTTAAATTTGAAACGTGTCCCATCACATGTATGTACATAATGAACACATTATGATAGCAGCTTTATTAGTATTTTAATTGCACAGACAATTAAGAGTGTTCATATTTTGAAAATTCAGTCCCCGAATATATCTGAGTATTTTATACAGCCAAAGTTTACAATTTTGGTTAAGATATTTTAATAAAGATGTTTCGTGATGATCAGCCCCCTTAGGCCGTTGTCCACGGACGATCCGGTCCGATTTTTTCTCGGATGACGGAAGCTGGTGTTTTGACTTAGACGAATGGAAACCGGAACACGTTTGTCCACTGCGTCCGAACCCGGACGAGCCACTTCATACTGAGAGGTTGTGCGTGTGAGTGAAACAGTTATATGGAATGTACGCTCACATTTTAGAACATCCGATCTAGCCGAATTCCCGGAACCCGTCAAAAAAACGGATGACGGAACTCGGACGCCGGGGCTCGAGTGGACAGACGGTCAATACAAATATATGAAGCGCTTCTTCGGTCCGTCTCTAGACGGATCCTGAGAGACGCACGTCGTGGACAAACGGCCTTACTCTTGAGTCTTGACTTGAATAAAATTGACATTAGATTGAATTAATGTCAAAAGTAAGGACTTTATTACACGGAGATAAAGTTCACTGATTCAATGTTTGACATTAATTTTATGATTGGTTATTGGAATTTGTTTCAAGTGAAAGGACGATAATTTTAAAATACTTCTTGTTTGTTTTATATACTGTTGAAATATTTACTATGCCTGCATGATATAGGTCGGCACGTGCAATCGCGTACATTAAAGCTTTCTCCGCTGTCCCATCCCTCACTAACCTTCAAAGGATTCGCTTCAAGATAAGTGGGCAGAATGCAATTTATAGTAGAGTTGTAATTTTGCAGAAAGTCTCATTTTTCATTCGTTTTTGGAATGATTACTTTATTGTACAGATAAATGATATGAAACGAGACAGCTTGTCCAAGCAATTATGTGCCTACACGTGTATACTTACATGATACTTATAAATATAATTTGTATTGATCTGATTCCGAGATAAGTAGGTAGCTAATGCATTTGTGAAACAGAGTTCACAAACATTAGAACTGATGCTAATATTTACGTCAATAGATAGTATAAAACCAAGACATGGAACAAAAACTAATGTTCGTATCATAAATATTTGTTCAGGATGGGGATCGAACCTACGACTCCTGGCTGGCGTTTTGTGCGAATTGCAACCATAAGAAAAACATTTCTAACTTACCGAAGGAGAAGGTTGAAAGAGCTGTCATTTCTAGTCGTTGGTATGCCTTTGACGCTGGAGGGTTCACTGCGGACGCCCCGGAGGGACAACCTCAGCTGCTTCGGGATGGAGTTGAAGAGACCGCTACTATTCCTCCGCTGGTTCAAGCTCTTCGATCGCGTCAGCTTGTTCGCCTCAAGATCGTCAACCATCGGGGTAGCCGACACCTCTTCACCGCTTCTGCATATCGTCGAACTCGACGCGTTCGTCTTTATTATAGTAGGAATAGATTTCTCCTTCACCAACAGTTCGTCCCATGGCATCGCAATATCGTCTCCTCCCTCCTCCGAAATAGTCTCAAAGCTTCTCGGGCCGACCGACGACGAGGTCTTGTCAGACATCTTGGAAAACACTAAAGGCAAGAGCTTAGGAATGGAACGTAGCACTACAGACACCTACAGGGCACTTCGTCACTTGGGATTTTTAGTTTCTTGACAACACTTCACTCTTATCATAATATCCATTTGTAAATCATAATGTTTGGGGTAGAAATGTTGACACTGTAACAATAGAAAACATATATAAGTAAGTGGTTAAAGGAGTAACAACAATTGGCTTTCTTGAAATTGTATGCGCTGTCTATTTTCTTTTGAATCACTATGGCGTAACGCATATCTCGCGAAACTCAACTTTTACTTACAACTATGATTCATAGATACTAACGTTTATTACTAATTTACACTATACGATTTAGACATAAAGATGATTTTCTAAATTCTCTCTTCTACTGTCAACACCTCAGACTAGTGCTAAGCGGCAGACTGGCCGGGACTTTCAAGTGTGCTTATAATTAAATAGTATATTGTTTGAAGAGAAAGGAGTATAAAAACATACTGTAATACAGCAAACAAAAATCCAGTTGGATTTAATCACTATTTAAACAGAACTTGGTTTGCCTAACCACCAATTAGAACGAAATCGAGTTAAGAATAAAAATTAAATTTGCATTTAGAAATTTGACTTGCATTTGGAACATACTAAGATTTTAAGCCTTCTAGCAAATATAAACTTAGGCAATAAGTGATATAATAGATAATTATGCATATTAATGTTTAAGGCGATCATAATCGTTACGACATGGTTTATGGATTATTACTGATTTGCAGGATGTATGTGGTTGGTACATTAACTATACCTTAATTACTTCTAATGATAACTGCGATATTCGTGAAAGTGAAACCATGCTCCTAATGCGTATTTTCATTAAACTGTTTTTGAATGGTGAAATCGGACTCAATTTAGTAGGCAACCTTTCTATGCTTGGGCCTACAATACATTTTGTACCGTGCTGAAGAAGACCATTAAGTCATTAGAGTCACAATCTTGTTTCCAACTTCTGCGTTTTGCATTATGCTAATTCATAACGACTTCAACTCTAATCATTGAATTAGAAACACTAAAAAAGTTAAGAATAACAAATTGTTCTTCTTGTTAATACTTATGACATTAACATAAAATTAACGTTGTTGTATTTAGAACTTTGTACGAATTATGTAACACCACAACTCCACAATACTGAGCCATGAATATGGTGCCAGAATTATATTGTGCGTGTGACCAATAAATGTTTTTCTTTCTTTCTTTCAGAATTCAGAATAAACTTGCGTTTTTGACAGTTAAGAACAGCGATCGTCGATTGTTTTAATGAATACCGATTTCGTTATTCAATCCAATGTGGACAGTGTTACCGTTATGTCGATAGAAAAAAAGTTTAAAAGAATAAAGTTTGGTTGCCGGAAGGCCCGGAAGACAGTTCTGATTTAGCGAAACATAATACTGGCTGGACGGATTCTACGTGGTAACAGAAGTGTATGGGCGTCGTATTTTAGATCGGCCCGGCTGCCAAGTGTCCCGCGGGCCGAATGTGGGTCAATGCTCCAGTGTGTCTGATTCATGGGCCATCTTCTTGGTGCATTGAAGTCACCCCGCTTTGCATTTAGGCAGTTTTTAAAGTGTTTCATGAATTTGAAGTGAATAAACCAACTATCGATGTTAAATTTTTATTTTTGTTTTTTTTTTTTTTTTATAATAAAATTTTATTTCAGTAACACAAAGTTTACAAGTAAAAATTTACACACTATAATAATATAAAAAAACAATATTGTGATATATTGTTGATTACATTAATGGGGAAATAAAATAAGGAATATTATGCGTCCGCGCGCCAGGGCGGAGGGTATCAGATGGTATCAGCGGATTATTCTGGCCGGTACTCTAATCGGCTCGGGCGGCCTCTCGCAATCGCAATCGCCCGTGAAGTTGAAGCACATCGCTGTCCAATAGCGTTGTTTATTAATATCATAAAATTTTATGGCAAGTATTTAAAAATATGGTGGTTTAATATTCTTTAAGTAGATAACATATAAAACATGACCTTAGTTACAAAGCTCATTTCTATACTAATATTAAAAAGAGGATAACCTCAAAACTACTGGAACTATAAAAAAAACTCCATTAGAAAACTACATTCTACCTGAGTGAAGCTCCTGACCTGAGCATCTAAAAATTCAACAAGTTATTTAGATAGGTAGGTACTTCTTGTAGTTTAAGACTTGATACCTACGACCTAATGACGCCCGATTTGGCGCAGGGGAAGGCTACCGACCTTCTGCGCCAGAGGTCTCGGGTTCGATTCCCGAACAAGACAAATATTTGTGTGCATGAACATGTCTATTTGTCTTGGTCTGGGTGTTTACTATGTATATTAATTTAGTATGTATTTACAAACAAAAAGTCAAGTTTTCCATGATACAGTTTCTTAATGAAATTAACATGGGCTTAGATAATTGGTGTGATTGTAAGAAGTTATTTATTATTTACCTACTCTCAAATGTCACCATCAGTCACACTGAATAATACTAATTATCTGGAAAGTTAACAGTCAAACTTATACAATTTCAGATCATTTAGCTCTTGCATGAGAACTACTTTAAACAAAGCTACTATTAAAACAATTAGCCGTATTGTTCCAACGACAGATAGAACAGATTATAAAGGTATAAAACAACCCGTGCAGAATTAATCTGTAGGTACTGGCAAAGACAAAAGAATCAGTGAGATATAAGGATGTAATTACAGCAAATAGGTACAATATTAGCATAACTAGTAAGATTTAGATCGATAGTAGAAACGTGCCTGCCTGAGATTAACGCAATCTACGGCCACGTTAAAATAACAAGTCGCCAAAGACAATAGAATACCTAGACTAAACTTCTAGCTGGTTAAAATTAAACTGGTGACCACGAGATGTAAAATTTCCTCTACCTGTTTTGCACTTACTGTACAATCACTTATGGTTTAAAATCAATTGAAAAACCTTGTGGGCTTAGCATCACGTGCTGCGTACTGGCAGTAGTTTTAGAAAATTATGCAAGAGCGGTCACAAATGTATTTTAATTTTAAACAATGCATACAGAAATGTTTCTGTTCCAAGGTGTGCTACTTTAAATGCACTAAGGTCCTATTTTACTTACCTATTGGTTAATCGGTTAACTACAGGCACGTTACTTATACTTTACCACGATTTAGCAAAATACAAAGTTGTGTAAGCGATTTACTAGCTCATTCATAAAACCAGAAAAAGTGGTTGAAAATTATATTCACTTCTAACAAACAGTCGTGGCAAACCAGAGTAAGTTTTGGTTGACCATACCACAAGACTTAAGCCTCTCTTCTCGATATGAAACCAGTTCTGCGATTTTTCATAATTGTGTTTATACTCGAACTCTATTGTGTAACTCGAGTATCTATCGCGATCGCTTTCAGTTTGGAAGATATTGTACAACCATTGCATCGGTATCTAATACAAATATTTTTTTCAAATGTCTTCAATAAAAAAGTGATGGATGCGTCAAACTGAAACTAGTTACTGAAAGCGATCGCGATAGAGACAATTAGCCCCCAGTTTTTTTTTATTCTAAGCCTATGCAATCCGAATCGAACACCTCTTCGCTTCGTTTCGCTGTGACGTTTCACGCTCAATCCATCTTTTGTTATAAACAATTGAAGTATAACTAAAACAATACTGTATGTCTGATAAATTTAGCGGAGTACGCGGAAGTACCAGACCGAATTTATTATTGTAACGATCATACGTGAATGCTCGCAAAATAAGGTTATTTCCGTAGTTATCTGTAATTTTGCGGAGATAAATTGGACGATGTCCCAGCGTTCATTCACCGACATACGGAGATAGTGCTCCATTCAGAATTGGGGAATTAATGAGGTCGTTTTTATTTGTATGCTTGTGATGATGAAATTTAATGAGTCTATTGCCTAAAATGCTGGCAAAAAAAAATATTCTGCACAAATTAAACACCGATTCACACGTATCAGTGAAGTCACAGTTCCGTCAACGTGTTCGCTCGGTTCAGTATCAGTGCTACAGCGTTGTGTCAGTGATTCAATTCACACATGTCAGTTCTTAGTTCATGGAGCTTCAGTGAAAGCGTGTCCGTCGTTAAGTACTTATCGTGTTTGTTGCTATCGCTCTTTTTAATACTACAGAGTTAGCAATGATAACTATTGCTTTAGACGAAGAAGAAGAGCACGATCAAAGAAAATAGAGGAAATGGGTGCATGAACATTCCACAAATTGGTTTTGTATATCGAACCCATGTACTGACATACACATACTGCATGAGACAAATCATACAAAACGTAATTTTCTCGAACCAATTCTATCAGTCGCTCGTCCTCCCATTTTGTTTTTGATGCCGCGGCATCCGTGATCCGACAAAAAATATCGTTGTCACCTAATACGTCCGTGATTGCCCGTGTCGGCACTTGCACTTAAAGCATTGTGTCGTCACTGACACTGACAAGTGGGAATGCGTTCACAGAAAATTTTTGAAAGAATATTTCGCTCTGTGCCGGTACTGTGTTGGAACTGTGATTTCACTGATATGTGTGAATCGGCCTTAATACGTTTGACGTTAGATATATATACAGTATACAGTACAGCTATTTAATATTCCCACTGCTGTGGCTCTCCTTGTTGATAGATAAGGAAGGAGTATAGGCCATGACCCACGAATTGGATTGTCGGTGATAGTAGGTTAGGTACCATACTATATTCTAAATCCGAGAGGATATCTAGTTAATGGTGGTTTTTCAAATAATTACTGAAAGTTAAATTGAAAAAAAATCCATCCAGACGAACTAGTCAACGTTAATGAGTAACATTACATTAATGATAAAATGTCAAAACTGGTATAAGTAGGAAGTGAGATAATACGGATTCGATAAAGAGGGATTGATCAGAATCGTGATTTTAGTTTCCCCCGACAGTTGTTCCAATAACCTACTTTAATAGTCGTAAAAAGATTTAATATAAGTAATCCCAGATAAAGGTGCATTGATATAACGACTGATATTAATGCGGTATATCCTTAGAAATAGACGCAGTAAAACTGATATGAAATCCGAAATTTTAGCGGCAAGTTCATTTTATCTTATTTTGACGACCGATTTGGCGCAGGGGTAGGCTATACCCACCTTCTGCGCCAGTGGTCTCGGGTTCGATTCCCGAACAAGACAAATATTTGTGTGCATGAACATGTCTATTTGTCTTGGTCTGGGTGTTTAGTATATTAAGTATGTATTTACAAACAAAAAGTATTTAAGTATATATTTATCCGTTATCAAGTTTTCCATGATTCAGTTTCTTAATGAAATTAAAATGGGCTTAGATAATTGGTGTGAATGTAAGAAGTTATTTATTTATTTATTTTATCTTAACTAATAATTAATTCTGACAAGGACGCTTAATCGTAAATACCATTAACAATGACATGGTCATAATCACGTTTGTTCCCCTCTGGCCACGTGGTCCTACTGCCTTTGTCCTACCGATCGGACCACATGAACTTTTTTTTCCGGTTGGTTCGATTAACTAATCGGACTATAGAAACTGTCGTTTTCTTAGACCACGTAGTCCCACCAATCGGATCACGTGAACTTTTGATGTCCTGTTGGTTCGATTAACTAATCGGACTATAGAAGCTGACGTTTTCTTAGACCACGTAGTCCCACCAATCGGATTACGCGTTCTAGACATGAGAATTTCGAGATATTGACATTTTTATAAAATTAATGTTTAAAGCATTTTGCTTTACAAAATTATGACAATCGAAAATATGAATTTTGAAGATTATGCTTTTTAAGTAGTGCTAATGTTTTCTTACGAATTTTTTTTTTTGTGAAATGGAACGTTATTGACGTAAGTGTAAATATGTCACCTGCCATAGATAACTAAACACTGTTAGGTTAGGCTTCAGTAGGTTTAGGTTAAGTTAGATTGGTGAACAAAAACGGCGCGAGCCGAGCAAGCGAAGTGGGCGTGCCGCGGCAGCGGCCGGCGAAGCGCCAGAAAAGAGATTTGCATCAATTTTCTTTTTAATTCAGGTGCAAAACTGAGTATAAATAATTAGCTTTTATGAAACAATTTTTTTTTCTCAAAAACTATGCTTCTCCGCGCTCCCCTCCCCTGCCCACCACGCCTCTTAAATTTCAGAAATGCTGCGGCTATACTTAGGATTAGCCGGCTAAAGATAGGTGTAACTAACATTAGCCGCTCGTCAAACATAAACTAAGTTTAGCCGGCCAAACTTAAGTTTATGTTTACACCCATCTTTAGCCGTAACAGATATACAAATTGAGCACCAATAAAAGTTTGTTCATGTGGTCCGATCGGTAGGACGAAGCGGAATTACAATTCCTTGTGATCCGATTAATCGAACCAACCGGAAAAAAAAGTTCATGTGGTCCGATCGGTAGGACGAAGCGGAATTACAATTCCTTGTAATCCGATTAATCGAACCAACCGGAAAAAAAGTTCGTGTGGCCCGATCGGTAGGACAAAGGCAGTAGGACTACGTGGCCAGAGGGGTTTGTTCGGGAAAAGTTAATGAATTTATTGGCTAATTTACTTCGAAAGAAGGTTTTGGTACTTGGATTGACTATATATTTTACTAATGGTAGGGATTTAACTAGGTATTTCACGAGTAAATTTTCGTATTCAAAGGTTTTTAACCGACTTCTAAATCAAAAAGGAGGAGGTTCTCTATTCGTCTGTATGTATGTTTTTTTTTTTTTTTTTGTATGTCCACCGATTACTCGACGACGGCTGAACCGATTGAAATGGTTCAAACGTTATTACATCAGGTTGGTTTCCAAGTTGGTCCGATTTTTTGAAATTTTGAAATCGGTTCAGTAGTTTTCAGGAAATCTTGAAAATACTGTCGTTTTCGTTACCACTTTATGTAAATTTAATACGTATCTTTAGGCATACCTCCTTTGTTTATAAACCGATTTAGATGATTCTTGTTTTGTTGGAAAGGGGATACCTCAAGGTATTTTAACCTACTTCAAAAAAGGAGGTTTTCAGTTTGATCACATACCTATTTACCAGAAAACACGTAAATTGCCTGCACGATGCACTAAAAAGAGTGAAATAAAAATTATTTTTATAAAAAAATTAAACCGCCTTCAAAAAAACATCAAAAAAGTAAGAAATAATTCCTCACCAAATAAATAACGTAAGTACTTTGAAGTCGGGCGGGTTTTAACAAAAACAACAAAAAATTGTACTTACATGTTTCACGCCCGACTTCAAAGTACTTACGTTATTTATTTGGTGAGGAATTATTTCTTACTTTTTTGATGTTTTTTTTGAAGGCGGTTTAATTTTTTAAAAGAAAATGTCTGGCATTACTACTTAAAAGTCTTTCAATATTGTGACAAAGTTTCTAGTGTACAGTAGCTACATCACTAGTATCACTACTACTACTACATATTAGGTACATGTTGTTCTTATACTTCACTTTCATATCTGTACTACACAGTTTTATATACTTACAAGGAGATCTCAGTAAAAAAAAAGATATTGTTCGTGATAATTTTTATAAGAAAATAAAAAAAGTAAAAACATATTAAGATGAACCCATATGGGAAACCTCCCATACATGCAACTGAAACTATTTTTTTTTTCATCCTACCTATTCGTGTGTCTATAGATAGGTCGTTAAAAATAATATAATATTTCTTTTATCATTTTTTACTCATAGTCAATGTTTTGAAAGATAGACACTTCCAAAGTGGTAAAAAGTGTGTCCCACCCCTCTTACTTTTAAGATAAAAGAGTGAAAAATGTGAAATAAATATATGCTGTAGACCTCAATAGACACATAAGAAAGAAAATTGGTTTGAGCAAGATATACTTAGTCAGCAGTTTTTTAGATATAACAAATCTTGA
The DNA here is from genome assembly GCA_949710035.1 of Crambus lathoniellus. Lineage (NCBI taxonomy): Eukaryota > Metazoa > Arthropoda > Insecta > Lepidoptera > Crambidae > Crambus > Crambus lathoniellus. The sequence goes on along the minus strand of OX453302.1, from coordinate 12,058,951 downwards.
GAACGCCTATCACGCAACAAGACTAAGGAGTTCGATGTGCAACTGATAACGATGCTTGATGATGTCCACTGTACATTTAACAGCAATAATATTTGTGAGACTACTACTATGAATTTTCCTATATTTACCCTTTAGGCGGATCAGTTTGGACGATAACCTCTAGTTAAAGTTAACGCAAAAAGTATGACCTTACGCAATTTTCCCCTCCATATAATCCGACCCCAAGACCGACACGATGACGTGATGATAACCACCGACCTTGCCGTGATTGCTATAACAGTCCATTAGTTTTTACCTCTACTTACTCCTTTAACGAAAAAATTTACACTATAACCTCAAGTTGCAGTTGACGAAAATAAGTAAGAACTTAAAACTAAAATTTTTCCCACAATCCTCCATTTAGTGGGAGCCTAGATACGCGCCTGCCTACTATCGGACACTATGACGTGCTTGATATAAGACGTGACGATGATAACCACTGACCTTGCCGTGATTGCTATAAGAGTCCATTGTTTACTACAAGTGTATACTACGCCATCTTGCTACCGAGATTTTATGCTAAAGTATTTTAATGACTTTATATACCATTTCGTACAGGTTTTTTCTGTTATTTCTGTACGGGGCGCTGAAACATGGACGCTAAAAGCTGCTGATAGTGGACGCGTGGATGCTTTTGAGATGTGGTGCTGGAGAAGAATGTTTAAAATACCATGGACAGCACATCGGACCAACGTATCAACACTTCAGCAGCTTAGGGTCACCATAAGACTATCTTCCGTCTTTCTTAAGCGTATCCTTGATATGGCCACGTTGCCAGGAAAAAAGGAATAACCCGGAGAAATTGATAGAGACAGGGAAAGTCGACGGCAAAAAGTCACGTGGTCGCAGCCCGATGCGTTGGTCCGACCACGCCATTCTCGACACGTCAGTCTACGATGCACTGCATGCCGCCGGTGACAGGGGACGATGGAGGGGCATCATCAAAGAAAGACTGCTGGGAGGTGGTGGTCGCGACCCTTAGACTTGAGGAAAACGACACAAGGAGGGAGGAGGATTCCATTTCTTGATAAGTAGAGTAGAGAATAGAGTAAGAATAACATTTAAATTACGTTAAGAAATTGGGACATGGAAAGAAATTTGATATGCGAAATCATCACAACAAAAAAATATAAAACCACCTTCAAAAAAACCACATCAAAAAAGTAAGAAATAATTCCTCACCAAATAAATAACGTAAGTACTTTGAAGTCGGGCGTGAAACATGTACAATTTTTTGTTGTTTTTGTTAAAACCCGCCCGACTTCAAAGTACATACGTTATTTATTTGGTGAGGAATTATTTCTTACTTTTTTGATGTGGTTTTTTTGAAGGCGGTTTTATTTTTTTATAAAAATAATTTTTATTTTACTCTTTTTAGTGCATCGTGCAGGCAATTTATGTGTTTTCTGGTATATAGGTATGTGATCAAACTGAAAACCTCCTTTTTCGAAGTCGGTTAAAATACTTTGAGGTATCCCCTTTTTAACAAAACAAGTATTATCTAAATCGGTTTATAAACAAAGGAGTTATGCCTAAAGATACGTATTAAATTCACATAAAGTGGTAACGAAAACGACAGTATTTTCAAGATTTCCTGAAAACTACTGAACCGAATTCAAAATTTGCCTGATGTAATAACGTTTGAACCATTTCAATCGGTTCAGCCGTCTTCGAGTAATCGGTGGACATACACAAAAAAAAAACATACATACAGACGAATAGAGAACCTCCTCCTTTTTGATTTAGAAGTCGGTTAAAAAAGGGGCAAAAGAAGAAGAAAATATATATGATGTGCTAAAATAAATTCAAAGCAAAATATATTATATCTACCTTTAGAAAGAGTAGAGTGCAAAAATATCTTATACTTTTCAGGAGTTGTCCAATAGGCAAAAAGTAACTGATTTTCTAAACAACTTGTTAAGGAAAAGATAAAGAAACAATGCACCGTGGAATTCATGATTAATGGAAATAGTTTCGTCAAATACCTTCAAGCTTATGTAGCAAAAAAGTGAGAGAATATTTTGAATTATATTTTCTGAACATTAATTAAAATTATGAGATTTATGAGGATCCGCCCGTTTTAATCTACTCTTATCTAGGTACTACGAAGATAGGTACTCCTTGTTTCTGTTTCATTAACTGATCTATCAAAAAAGCTAATTGAAAGCAACCGAAAATTGTAACTCAACCTTTATCAAAAGTTTTAGGTAAGTACCTACTACTATTAATTACGATCACATTTTTCCTATACTAAGTACTATTAAGATAAAAGTAATATTGATTTGATTTGATAAATTTCAAGAGTAGAGTCGTTGAACAATTCAAATGGCAGATCAATAACTATTTTTTTATAATTAAAAATATTTAAAAACATAATAATAAAAGCTAAATTTGTAACACTCCTACGAAGAAAGATACAGTTATTGAGAGACAGATACAAATATTTGAAGTGGTTTCTTAGGACCTCCGCGCATTTTATCGTGGCTTCTCTAAAATCAAAATGCTCGCAAGTCTCGCAACCGCCTAGATTGAATAACTGGCTCGTGTTTGAAATAAAAGATAGTAAAACCGTCATCATATCTCACATAAACGCGTAATAAATGTGCCTGTGAAAACCCGTTTATTTTCCATCTCAAAAACAATAAGTATTACTATGTTTTGCTTGCGTATAATGGTAATCATTTCTGGAAATCAAAACAAAAACATCGAAAACCTGTTTCTTTTTCATTTTCTTTTCCAAACAAGTAAACCATAAAATTATCGGAAACGCAGTCATTAATCACGTTTCTTATCGTTTTTTGTCATTGCATTTGAATTTACAAAAGATAATATTATATTGATTTCGTTAATTTATATTGACTAGACGTTTCTCAGTACTAAACAAAGGCATTCGGAACACACGTTTGAGGCAGGGTATTGAACCAGTGATCGTCTTCATTGAGTTTCTACGTAAAACAAAACGTTAAAGGACGATCGATGACTAGGTATAAACGCGTCATTTATAAGTAAATAAACATATCCGCGCTATAATAAGAATTCATTTGTAAATAGTTTATGTAATTAAAGGTAATGCTCGTATGTAGGAGACACAGTACTTAAACGGAATAAGTTGTTTTAAAACGTTAAAAGGCTAAGTATTTGGTTAATGCTATAAGGATTACTAGCTTCTCATCTAAATGTTATTAGATACTTAACAACAAGTTAACATGGGCTATGTTATGGTGACTTTATGTCAGGTATGTTAAGAGTTTTTATTCAAGTCATCTTATTCTCAATATTTAACCCAAACGCGATAGTAACGTTCACGGCCATTTATGAAATTCCACTCAGCAAGGGCGTCGATCGTTGTGGAGATCCTTGGCTGATATGATGATCATGATGATGAAGGGCGTCGCGTCCACGGGGGTCAAATCGCCTGAACATGGCACTATGGGCGTTTGTGCACTACACTGAATTTTACCGATCCGGAAAAAAACGGATGCTTGTATTTTAATAATTAATCATTTATAATAGTAAAATTTATTTATTTCGTGTAGTTTAGGGTATGAAACATTGAAACTACACGAAATAAATAAATTCTTACTATTATAAATAAGCATCCGTTTTTTTCCGGATCGGTAAAATTCAGTGTAGTGCACAAACGCCCTAAGGGGGCGGCAAGTTGATACTATGAAAGACAAAGGGCGTTTGTGCACTACACTGAATTTTACCGATCCGGCGATCCGGTTTTTTCCGGACCGATATGGCAGCAATGAAAAACATATGGGCGCTTGTGCACCACACTGAATTTTACCGTCCGTCATTTTACTTTTCCCCATTCCGGACCGTTTTTTTCCGTTCCGAGATGACGGCAATGAAAAACATATGTACGCTTGTGCACTACACTGAATTTTACCGTCCGGAAAAAAACGGATAGTTGTATTTTAATCATAAATCACTTCACTACATAGTATAAAACAAAGTCGCTTTCTCTGTCCCTATGTCCCTTTGTAATTATCTGTGCTTTGTATGCTTAAATCTTTAAAACTACGCAACGGATTTTGATGCGTTTTTTTTAATAGATAGAGTGATTCAAGAGGAAGGTTTATATGTACTTTTTATCCCGATATTCCCACGGGAACGGGAACCACGCGGGTGAAACCGCGGGCGGCCGCTAGTCATAGTATAAAACAAAGTCGCTTTTCAAAGTCTGTCTGTCCCTATATATGGTTAAAATCTTTAAAACTACGAAACAGATTTTCATGCGGTTTTCACTAATAGGTAGCGTGGTTCTTCAGGAAGGTTTTAATATATAATTTATGAAAGTTTTGTGTAAATTAGTAGAAATATAACGATAATTGTCGAAAGTGCCGGCAAACGGCAAGCCGCCCAGGAGCTTTCAGCAAAAACGCTGCCTAATCCTTTCGAGGTTTAAAAAAATAATGCATATTGGGATATTTCTCTTCTATAGATCTACAAAAAAGTCTGCGATAGCATATGTCTATCTTTTAAGGATAGCATATTATAGCCATATTATCTCTTAAAAAATGGTTACGAACAATGCGGTAATTTGGAAAGCTATTTAAACGGATACAGTATTAACCCTTATCAATCTAAATACGTTAGTTGCTTTAAGCATTTTATGCACATTATTTTACTCTTTTACACCATATAATTTAAATGAATATCTTAGGAGTTATCGCAAATAAATTAACGCACGCCAAAATGAATTTAAGCGCCTTTCTCAGCAATAACACGTAATATATCTAGCACCAAAAATATGGTTTTTGAAATTTTTGTTTGTCTGTCTGTCTGTCTGTTGTCCGTGTTTCACGCAAAAACTACTAAGCGGATTTTGATGAAACTTTTTTTGTTATATAGCTAGCCGTAGACATTCGATAGTAGTTAAAAATAATTTTTCATCCTGCCTCAATTTATTGTGATTTCGGTAAAATAACCCCGCAGGTACCTTTCACTGATAAGAGGATGAACCCAAAATTATTTCTGTCTTCTACGTCTTCGTACAGTCGGCCAAATATGTGGTCTACCACCGTAAGGGTGAAGTTCGTTTGTTTGTCAACTAACAACAAGGTTGATTTTCCTTTGCTTGAATTTTATGACACTTCGCGAATTCGTTTTTCGAATTTCGAATCGTCGAATATTGATTCTCATCAACAACATACAAATTTCTTGATCCTAATATTGCGGTATAAGGGTGGTTTCAAACTGGCGTTTTTTTCTGCGCGTATACGGTCGTTTCGGCATACGCGCTTTCATGCGAGCCACAATACGGACTTCAAAAAACTGAACGCGCGTAAACGGGCATTCGGCGTGTTCGCTCGAACCTAGCGCTTGATTAGCGTATGGCTCGCGCTTATACAAGCATACAAGCAAAGCACGTCGACGCTCGTACGAGTCGCGCGTGTGGCAAAAGGCGCGCCTATACTATACGCGCCTACATTGCGCTTCCGAAAACGAGCTTATACGCGCGTATAAAACGCTAATCTGAAACCGCCCTAATGTTCCTTGGGAAAGTTGTTCAGTTATCGAGAATTACCAATTTCAGTATTTAGGGGTATTTTTGTAAGGATAGTAATTAACCGATCGACTAAAAAACATTTTAGGGTACCAAAATTACTAGGTGAGCGACTTAGTCGCCAATCTAACCTAACCTAAACCTATTTTTCCGCTGATCACTTAGTATTTTTAGTCGCTCAACCTATTAATTTTTAGTCGCCTGGTTTAACACCTTGCATAAATGGATGTCCACTGCTAAACGTAGGCCTCCCCCAATGATATCCACTTTGCTCGATTAGAAAAGGACGGGACAAGGGTTGTAACAAGAAGCGGTAGTGAAAATGCTAATTATTTGGTTGTTAAAAATATTATTTTTCACATGGAATAAGTCACTTAAAAAAAGTATTAAATGTTTAAATCTTGTGTAGCCGCTGCGTGTATCTGCCTCTATGACTTCTCGGAGTCGGTCCCTCATTGAGCCCACCAGCCTCGAGCAGATGTCAGACTCACGGGTTTCCTCGCATACCTCATTGCAGTGCCCTTGCAGTGCTTCTGCTGTTCTTTAGTTGCGGTTCCATCATCTCTGAATTTAATTCTCTAGAAATCTCACTAATATCGAATCCTTCATTGCGAAGTGCGATTATTTGAGCTCTCTCGGCTATGGATAAATTTCGAGGCATATTGTAGTAAAATAATGAATAAATTTTACTTTAGTTTAGGGAGTGAAAATACCATTACATTATATATCACTGACATTAATTTGTCAGTGATATATATTCTTTTCCAGTGAAAGAGTTTTCTACTTTAAAAAACCCAGATGAAAAAACCTCCTTAGTTCTGAAGTTTATGAAAAACTGTGAGGGTTGTTTGTTGTTGCAAATTATTATCTAATGCATAGGTCACAAAGGCGAAAATAACATTGTCTGTTTGCTCTATGATTTCATGTCAGTTTTCTCAGTTAACAAACAATTTTAAAGATTCGCCTTTAGCGATATTTTGTTGACACGGGAACTATTGTCAAAACTGGTAGACCACTTTCTTGGCCGGCTGTACATAAAGCAATAAAGCAAGTAATTGCCGAGACGTTCCAAGGAACTCATTATTCCTCTCGTTTAAACGCGTCCGTAGAGTGTAGTTTCAAAGAGATCACTGCGCTGCCCCGGCCAGTAAAAAACCGGACAAGTGCACAAGCTAACCATCCGTGTTTTTCATGCCACGCCGGTCCGTAAAAACACGGACCACCGGATCGGTAAAATTCAGTGTAGTGCACAAACGCCCAAAGTATGTGAGAAAACTTCGAATATTAGGTAATTTTGAGTCTCTATCTAGCTAGACTCTAGGGGAGGGGCAGCGGTCGTGAACATAGATAAAATTAATATAAATTAGAGGGCCTAAACAAAAAGACTTCTTTGACCCCCCAGTAAAATATGTGCAGATCAACAAATTGATCATTTAATGGCCTACTGTCGCCCTTTCATTTCCTTGTTCGTGTAGGACAAAGTTAAGAAAAACTAAGTACTTACTTACTTCGTTTACGCCTTTGTGCAAATTAATCGTATACTTTCCATAGTAACAGTTTAATATAGTGCGTTAACATAGTGTTACGAGGTTAACTAAAACGATATCATATTTCAACCCGTGTGTGAGATTGTATTGTAGTGCATAGAATTAAAATCAGGTGTGTATTAGGTAAATTAATCAGGTAAATTAGTCATGAAAACTGAAATATAAAGTTTTTTCTTTGTCGACATTATCGATATTGACATTTAAAACTAATGAGAGAGAATTAACTAAGTTTATAAAAAAAAATCTTTGTCTATCTGTTATGGTATGTTTCACGCTTTAAACTGTTCTTTAATTTTTAATATTTATTTACCTGTCAATACTAGTTAACGCGTTTGAGACAACCCAGTTAAAAAATTATTAAACCACTATTTTAAGTTGATAAAAAAATGGATGTACTTAACGGTTAATTTGGAACGACCGGTTTTTCTATTTTTATTCCTATAAGTCACTCGTAGCTAATTAGTCTAGTTTATTGAAACTGCAGTTATAAAACAATGAGGCTTGAGACTAGGTAATATTAATTTCATAGTGTAAGGCTTATGACGAATCGACCCACATTTTTTACTTACCTTTTGGGAAACATTTGGTGATGTATTAAGTATGTCATGCTCTCGTTAAACATTCCTGCGGTGGTGTCGTGTGAGTCGGGTCGTTACGTTCCCTAAAATATGGTTGAGCGAAGCGATGGCTGGCTCATGCGTCATGCTCGTGAACGGGTGCTGCCAGTGGGGTGGGTCTGCTCATGTCTACTTGTGTTAAAGGTGTTCGGGATATGGTTAATAATAGTATTATATTGATTTATGAGCGAGCTGGTGTGTCTCATAGTAATTTTGGTATCCGTGTCTTACAGTAACAGCAATTTTTCTAATAATTGTTTTATTTATTCAAAAATTCCTTTTATTTGTTAATACTTATAAATTTGAATATACAGCGCAGCTTGCAGTTTCCTTTTCATTAATCCTATAATACAATGTGAATAAGATTAAGATTAGTGTGTCCATTACACTATTTGATTCCTTGTTTAGTTGAAAATTGTTTACTGTTTTAGGTAATAAGCAAAATTGTACTTAATTTAAGCGGCATTCTGTATTGTGATGGAAAGTAACCTTACTATTATGTGAAGGTCACTTTTCAAATTTGACGACTCTGTATAAGTTAAAACAGGGAGAAAAAAATAGCCCTTGGCGAGTTTCTTGCCGGTTCTTCTCGCTACAAGGTCTCCTGCCGTAGGATTTGCGAACCGATGGCGTAGCTTCATTGACGTTCATAAGTGTTGTTAAACAAACCTAAATTGAATAAACGATATTGAATTTTGAATTTTGAATTTTGATGTCATCAAATACACGGGCCACCATTTTGATACAAACATGCAGACCTCAGAGTCTCAATAGGACACCATTTTCATCTCTGCAATAAAGTTCCTTTTTCAGGTACCGGTTGCTAGCCGGAATGGAAAGTCACTGTCAGATTACTTTGTAACAACAAAACGAAACCCTCTCTAATGTCAAAGGGAGCAAAATAATATATTTACGGCGAGGGCGCTATTTTGAATCCAGAGCGCAGTGAAGGATTCTAGAGTAGAATCTCGAGCGCAGCGAGGGATTCTAAAGTAAAATCCTGAACGCAGCGAGGGATTCAATATACGCCGCCCGAGGTGAAAATAATTTTGCGGCCGAGTAATACACTCTGCTTTTCATCCCCCTCTATAAGAAAAGCAGTAAAGACAACTCAAACTACCTACCTTTCTTTGTCGTTCGGATACATCATAGCGCTAGTCGGGCAAGAAAAAAAAAATGAGTTTTGAAATAAAAACAAAATTAAATAAAAAAAATATATGTCCATCAGATTCCTTAAAAGTATCTCCGGGTATGCCGTAGGGGGTTGAAAATTTTGTTAGATTTTAGCTACGACTCACCGTTTACGAGATATTCTCAATTTTAGAAAATTCCGTTTTTGAAAATTTCTCGGTCCCGAAAAAAGTCCCGGCCCCATACAAAATCAGTAGAATTCTTCTTTAAGTAAGTACTGCACACCCTTTGCTACACTCTAACCAATGCTTCTTTAATTATGTTCTAAATTCAAATCTCATCGTTTTGGACCCTGTTATGAAGCTGTTCAAAATTCAAATCTCATTTATACCCTCTTGTCATAACAGGTAAACAATGAATCGTTTTGGACCCTGTTATTAGATAAACAATCATCGCTTTTCGAATTGATGGGATGAAAAAGTTATTTTAATTTTTAGTTTTATGCATTCACAATGCAATTTTTATTACTGAAAAAATTGTGAGACGGGTCGATTTTTTCTAAATACTTCATTTTCCATTTTTCAGTCTAAGAAAAACTTAAAAGAAAAACCTCGTCGTTTTAACCTGATATAAGTAGGTATGTATATGTTACCCTCACAGTCTGAGACGCTGCGTTGTTGGTTTAATTAAATTATGCAGTTATAACTGTATCGGACTCTTTTTACATGGTGAAATAGAGAATAGGTAGTCGACTTGTTGCCAAGGGCTTGCGGTGGCAGTTTAAGATAATACTACCAGTATTCCATCTTCATACAGGGTTATTTTTTAACACCATCCAAATTTATATATTAAGTAGCTTTCTGCCCGCGGCTTCGCCCGCGTGAACTACACGACGTTATCCCGCGGTAATGTGAAATTTTTCCGGGATAAAAAGTAACCTATGTTCCTTTCCAGGCTAGTATCTATGTCCCGAATTTCAGCCAAATCCGTTCAGCCGTTTTGGCGTGATTGAGTAACAAACATCCAAACATCTAAACTTTCAAATAATAATATTAGTAGGAAGTAGGATTATAATCTTTGAAGAAAATTAAGAAACACGTGTTTTCTTTTATTATTACCCAGTGGTAAAATATTAATTTAAAGCCGTTCAAAGTTATCCTAACTAAAACTACGCGCGCTAATACCATGCGATGCGTAGCAGATGACTATTTAATCTGTGCAGATGATTACGCCCCTCCCCTCCCCCTGTGCCTCCCGCTTTTCCAGCTTTCATTTTTGAATTATTATCCAAGCTGTTATCACGATTCGCTGGGATAAAAAAGATTGCAAAAATTTGACCTACCTATCTATATTTTAATGGAATCTTTGAATGATACTTAATGCCTGGATAAAAATTGGATGGTGGAAAAATAACCCTGTATAATTATACCAATTGGTCGGTAGCCGAGTTATGAATAACAGCCTGGAGCTCCGTATTATTTTGGCAGGAACTCGGTAAGCACTTCATATAAATCTTCCCAAGATCATACCGAGAGATCGAGACGAGACGCGACGAGTCATGTCATATCATGGACTCATGACTCGCGTTCAGACCTTTTCTTTGAAGATTGTGTACTGGTAGTATTTATTCTGTGGTTTTACTGACACTGAACAGGCTCGACCACTAGCTTTATTACACGCAAAGTTTCAGTAGGTAGGTATATCAAGTAATTAAAGTTAGTCGCTAAGCTCGTAAATCATTAGACTGGCATAATATAATTTACACAGTGAACAAGATAGCTATAATAGCTATATTCCTAAAGACCTTGTTTACCATGCGTCAATCTGCAGTTATAAATGAGCTGTAAATGGGTCTATCTATAATATTGGTCATGGGTACGGCTATTTGGAATCATTGATTTCATAACGATCTGAACGTAATATATTTGTTTGGTAGCTCTATTAGTTTGCTTTTGCGACATGAATTTAGGAAAAAAGATTTTTTTGTCGTCTGTAGTCGTAAAAAGGCCAAATGCCGCGTACACACCGCGCCAACGAACGCCAACGAATGGGTTTCGATGCCCTTCGTTGGTCCTGTTAGGACGGTTTGGCGAAAGCCAACGATCGTTCGTTGGCGTGTGCCGGCGATCCGGAGCGTGGCGGTAACATCAAAGGATTTGAGCCATTAGATCGAACTCGGTGTGGACGGCGGCCGAAGGCCAACGAACGAACGCTCAGTTGAAGCATAGTTTCTACCAAAAGCGAGAGCGTTGAGTTTAATCTGTGCGTAATCTCTAGCGAAACACCAATCACAGCGCGTGAGCGTGACGTCAAATGTGAGGTGATTATTTGTGAATCATTTTTCTGTTCTTCTAGATTTCTAATTGTTTTTCTAGCTTTTGTTTGCAATACACTTTAAAAGTTTGTGATAATAGCCAAACAAACCGTTTGGGCGTTTGTGCACTACACTGAATTTTACCGATCCGGCGATCCGGTTTTTTCCGGACCGATATGGCAGCAATGAAAAACATATGGGCGCTTGTGCACCACACTGAATTTTACCGTCCGTCATTTTACTTTTCCCCATTCCGGACCGTTTTTTTCCGTTCCGAGATGACGGCAATGAAAAACATATGTACGCTTGTGCACTACATTGAATTTTACCGTCCGGAAAAAAACGGATGGTTGTATTTTAATCATAAATCACTACATAGTATAAAACAAAGTCGCTTCCCGTCTGTCTGTCCCTATATATGCTTAAATCTTTAAAACTACGAAACAGATTTTCATGCGGTTTTCACTAATAGGTACCGTGGTTCTTCAGAAAGGTTTTAATATATAATTTATGAAAGTTTTGTGTAAATTGGTAGAAATATAACGATAATTGTCGAAAGTGCCGGCAAACGGCAAGCCGCCCGGGAGCTTTCAGCAAAAACGCTGCCTAATCCTTTCGAGGTTTAAAAAAATAATGCATATTGGGATATTTCTCTTCTATAGATCTACAAAAAAGTCCGCGATAGCATATGTCTATCTTTTAAGGATAGCATATTATAGCCATATTATCTCTTAAAAAATGGTTACGAACAATGCGGTAATTTGGAAAGCTATTTAAACAGATACAGTGTTAACCCTTATCAATCTAAATACGTTAGTTGCTTTAAGCATTTTATGCACATTATTTTACTCTTTTACACCATATAATTTAAATGAATATCTTAGGAGTTATCGCAAATAAATTAACGCACGCCAAAATGAATTTAAGCGCCTTTCTCACCAATAACACGTAATATATCTAGCACCAAAAATTGGTGTTTGAAATTTTTGTTTGTCTGTCTGTCTGTCTGTTGTCCGTGTTTCAGGCAAAAACTACTAAGCGGATTTTGATGAAATTTTTTTTGTTATATAGCTAGCCGTAGACATTCGATAGTAGTTAAAAAATAATTTTTCATCCTGCCTCAATTTATTGTGATTTCGGTAAAATGACCCCGCAGGTACCTTTCACTGATAAGAGGATGAACCCAAAATTCTTTCTGTCTTCTACGTCTTCGTACATAAAGCAATAAAGCAAGTAATTGCCGACGTTCCAAGGAACTCATTATTCCTCTCGTTTAAAACGCGTCCGTAGAGTGTAGTTTCAAAGAGATCACTGCGCTACCCCGGCCAGTAAAAAACCGGACAAGTGCACAAGCTAACCATCCGTGTTTTTCATGCCACGCCGGTCCGTAAAAACACGGACCGCCGGATCGGTAAAATTCAGTTGTAGTGCACAAACGCCCTTTCAAGAGTCATCGAAAGTGCCCATTGAATAATACCTACCACGGAACCAGGCACAAGCCGATAATCGCAATGTCCCCAGGCAGGAGTAGTCATAATAATGGTCGGCAATTTATTTGCCTCTAATTCAGATTACTGTGCTGCTGAATTTAGGAATGTGAAGAAAACATCTGTGTAAGTTTGTCAACCACTACATTATTTATAATCAAATACCTATAAGTTTAAAATCATTGCGAAAATAACATAACCTCAAAAGTGTAACTCATCATATTTTTAACTACTTATTATTTTTGTTATGTTCAACATAAAATATTAACGTTCCCTGTCTTTTCAGGTCGGCAAGATAATCTTACGGTGATGCTGCCGTTGGATATACTTCGGCGCGATTTGAATGAATTGATTTGAAGGTGTGTACAGACAGAACATAAAGTCCGCTCGAAATCGTATGCAGCGATAGTGGATGAAAAAGAAGGAAAAGTCATCAGCGTCCAAACATGCTGTTGCTCTCCAGATGTGAATACACAGGCGCAGTGAAAAACCATCCAGTACTGACACACAGTGCTACTGGAAGAAATCCAAATTAGCTCATGTTGGAAATAATTTGAAATATATCACGGCTGAAATGATGATGATGATGAAGGAAATATCAGCCGGTATAAGACCATGTTCTTAGAAGACTGCTTCCAAAACATGCTGACACAATTTCTACAAGCTGCGGCAAACTAAAATGTATCCAACTGTTAAGATTATGAGAAAAGTGAAAAGTGCAAATGTTATTGTGTAATGAAACTTTACTTTTATTTTTTTCCAAGAGTGAATAATTGGAAACAAAAATTTACCCTATATAGTATGAAAGTACAAAATAAACAAAATGTAATAAAATATTTTTTTATTCAATTCAATGTAAGCCCTAAAAATTAAATAATTCATAAAAACACTAATAAAAATTTTGTGTTTATGTTAGAAACACTTTGTTCTTGATAGTTTAGTATGTTCTTCTTTGAAAGCAATTTGAAAGGAGATATGGTAGACTAGACCGATTAACATTTCAATAAGTACAGTAGCGAGTTATATGCAAATAAACAATCAATCCATCTATCGATGATTCTTTTTATTGCTGCGATTTTGTGTGTGCGCCCAATATTGATTTTTACAAGCGTCATCAAACTTATCATTCAATTTATAATATTATAGCAGGCTGAGTAAAATATAAATTGGTATTTATGATGAGTGCATAATTTATTTAAATTCAATATTTAATAGTATACTTAAATATTGTTTATACCCAAGTAATATATTTAAGTATTACTACTAATTATAAATGCGAAAGTACCTCTGTCTGTCAGTCTGCTTCGCTTTCATGCCTAAACTACTAAACTGATTTTGATGAAATTTGGTTCCTACAAAGATAGAGTTGACCTTGCGAAAGGACATAGGCTAATTTTTATTCCGGAGAAGCTTGTACTCTGTAATCCATGCGGGCGAAGCCGCGGGCAGAAGGCTAGTATTAAAATTAAAATAAAGCCAAGCTCACCAAAAGCTCACTGACCTCTATTATTGTTATTACACACTGGACAGGCTGTCTCCATACAAATGAAAGCTAATTTTGTGTGGCAATTTGAAGCGCCACTACGAGTGTCCCGAGAACTAATTTTGACATAATCATTACCACAACTTAGTACCACAACTGACTGAACATCACTAGTTTTAGTTACATAGACACTCGTACCTATATACCTACAGCGCCAAAATACTAAATAGCGATACTCAAATAGGCACTTTTATGACAGCCAGTCCAGTCCAGACTCCAGCATGACTCCAGTGTGTAAATAATAATTTATTAATAGAGGTCAGTTTCCAAGCTGGACAGTGTTGCTAGCGAGGTCTTGTCAAAAGATACACCTAAGCCCTGAAATGTACAAAAAAGTAACCTTCTGGCAACACTGGGCACTGGAGCCGGAATCGAGAGCCAACGATCGTTTGCTCAACGTTTGTTGTTTGTGCTATAACCTTCGATAGCCAACGAACGTGCGGCAGCCAACGCTGAATATCCTTCGTTGGCGTTCGTTGGCGCGGTGTGTACGCGGCATAATTCAACACTGTTTAGTTAAGTATTCTCTTCAATAATAAAATTACTGGCCAGTAGTAAAATTAAATATTATATAATTATTTACGTAGGACAGGTCTGCTATTGTTTAAAGGTTGGTAAATAAAACTGTTTAGACCACGTGGTGGCGATCACCATGAGAATCGTAGGCTGGAAAGCCGTTCCGTTCAGTTGGTTTACGATAATCATCATTATTCTGTGCTCCATAATACCCCCCATTATGTCATCAACTCATCACGTTATGTGCACATTTTTAACAAATGAGACCGCCATTTTTATTTGCAGAGCATTTTGAATGACAGTTCAAAGACTTTCACAGTTTCACACGATATCGATTTTACTTTTAAATTAGGCAATAGTGACGTGTCGTTCCGATTGAATGAAAAACTATGCTTCCAACGTTTTGAATTCGAATTAACAATTATACTTAAGCGGTTTAATTAAATAACATTAAGTAGATGGAGGAGATGGTAAACATTTATTGATTAAATTATTGCAATTGAATTAGCTCATTAATTACATTACGCTATCAGCATTGTGATAAAAATCCAATGCGATGTTTCCCAACAAATAAACAATATTGGAAAACTGTGATGAAATGTGAAACGGTTCCAACACTATTGGCAAATCAATTGTTTGGTTCGGTTTGTTCCACCTTTAAAACACCTTTTGTACATTCAGGTCCATGTTCCTATGTAAACTACCGTATGAATATATAATAATAATAAAAGATGATTTCCCATTTTACTTTTATTATATCTACCTATAGCGATTGATTGGCCATTTTTTGCTCCGCGGCCGTTCTACTAAATTTCGCAATCCGACAAAAATTTCCAGAGAAAATCACATAAAAGCTTTATACACATGACATACCTACAAACCTACTAGTATTAGTAGGTTTGTAGGTATGTCACAAATAAAGCATGAAAATCTTTACGTTCTCTTCAGATTTCTTTAGAGAAGCTTCTTCCCTCCCATAAAATAATAATTTTTCCATGTAGCGTAAATCAAATTTTGGACCAATAGCACCTTAAATTTAGCTTTTATCTGAACTGTACCGCATCGACTACGTATTTCATTGAAAACTATTATTATTATAAACGGTTATAATTTATATTATGCTTTTATCTGACTCATATAAATAACAACAGAATAACCATTTGAAATCGGTACATTTGGGATTAATTGTTCATATTTTTTTTCTTTTAGATAAGATTGTAACAGAGTATTAAAAGGTGGTGGTATTAAGAAAGAATTATGATTGTGTACTTACCTAGCAAATATTTTAATATGCATTTAAATTAATGTCATCTTATTTCCCGTTTCACTGATTTAATTTTGACATGTCAATCGATAAAGGTGCGGTTTACGTTTTGGCGCAAAAAACAAAATCGTCAGAATTGCAAGACATTCGCGATGTCAAACAAAAAAGTTAATAACATTTCTGCCAGTGGGTTACTTTCTACAAGCACGCGACAGGGTGTTGCAGCAGTCAGTTTCACAAAAAAATCGCAACACTTTCTTCTTTGCCATTACAGCTGTAGGTACGTAGTGGAATCTTTGTATAATCAGTAGGTATGTAATTTATAGCAATCATCTTTCTCTGCGTCAATTTCGCGATGCTTTGAGTACCTACCGAGATTCGTTACTGTCTGAATGTTCCGTTATGTAACTTGGTCATGTAGAATCACTGAGTTATATTTGATAACCTAATATCAAATTATAAGAAAACTGGCCAATATGTTATTCTACACCATAATCTATCTCTTTGCCAAATTTCTTCTAGATCCGTTCAGCCGATTCGCTATGATAGAGTAACGAGCATAAAAACATACGCATTTATAATATTAGTTAGATCTTTGTGAGAAAAGAAGCTTCAACTTTCAAAACAAATACTTAATATTAAACCTCTAGCAGAACTGACATTATTATTGCAAAAAAATTATAATAAATATTATCTTAAGCAAGGATGAAAATAAGTTTGGCTAAGCTAGAAGAGATGATTCATGAAAAACACAACATGGCCATGACAACTTCAGTATATAATATACTAGCTGACCAGCGCGACTTCGTTCCCGTGGCCCTACCCCCTTCTCCACCCTACCCTACCCGTACTCTACCCCTACCCTACCCTACCCTACCTTTACCCTACCCTACTTCTACTCTACCCCTACTTACCCCTCCTTCCCCTATTTTCTCACCGTTAAAACCTTCCTTGGACTTCCACGAACATTTAAAAAAAAATGGCCAAATTGGTCCAGGCGTTGTTGAGGTATGCGCTTACCAACACATTTTGCGAATCATTTTTATATATAAGTAAGATTAAATAAAAAAGGGAAAATTTTCTGCGTCATGGAATCATGAAATTCATTGAAATTTTCGCTTTAACTCATTAATAAACATAATTTTACAGACAAGGTCCCCGATTGCGTAAACCCCAGACGCAACGTGTTACTGAACTTAACAATTTTTAATAATAATCCTATAATGAGTCATTCATTTGCCAAGAAACTAGTTTCCGATATCCCCTACCATGAGTTCGTGAGATCTAATTTACCTTCTAAACTGGTTATTGCAAATGGAAACATACTGAAAACATTTGACAAATACTTGTGCGATAACGACAGTTCCTGCTTTTTTGTGTTAAATAACAACAAATGCAAAAACAACAAATAATGATGACGTTCCTGGAGATCATAAGTCAAGTTATTTGACTGCACGCTAGTCATAAAGTCCCTATACGTCTGCGCAGGAATGTAAGAATTCTCTGTCTCCTCTTCAATGTCTTTACAATCATTCCTCCTATCCTTCCTATCTCCGCGATCGTTTCTCCTTTTCACATCCGCCTGACACTCCATGCAGATCCCATCTCAAGTCCCTCCTGAAGTTCCCATCCCACCATTCTGATTTCGTTTCCTATTCCTTCTCCGTACATGCTGCGCTTTCTGGAATTCGCTGCCAGACGAAACAGGCCAGTGCCGCACAATTTCTCTTTTTAAAAATCGTTTAAAAGAATATTACTTATCATTCTGTCCTTAAAAATGACCTCTGTCTGTCTTTTATTATTCACAACTACTTATCTTCCGCTTTATTATATGTATCTATGTATTACCGTACCTTTATATATTTTATTTTATTTAAGTAATGTACCTATATAATATTTTAGTTGATTTTCTGTATCTTATAATATTTATCGAAGTTACACTCTGTCTGTCCTTTCTGTGTTTATTTCCTCTCTCGGGCCAGATGGGAGATATTCCAAGCAGGAATAAGCTGTGCCCTTGTAGGTACAATTTTTCTCTTTATATTTTCTCTACTATCACTTTTGTGTGTAAAAAATATTTAATAAATAAATAAATGCATCAATGAAAGTACTTAACTAATAAATTTAATTGATTTTTTTTAACTTAATATTAAAATTCTGCAAGAACTATTTGTGTTTTGATTTATAATATAGTTTAATTTTAAATATTTTAGCAAAGTTATGTCCAAGTAATATTTCTACGTACTAATTGATAGTATTGTTTCTTTGAATATCAAGTTATTAGATACTATTACCACAGTTTAAGCAAAGTTGCTTATTCTGTGCTATTACCATATTACCGAGATTAGGTACCTATGGTAAGAGCTATGGTCCTAGTTTTTGCGAATAGACCAAAAGCAAAGTCCTTCGCGGAATGAGAGCCCAAAACGGACATTGACTGATTCGTTTAATGACTGACTGCCATGTCTTTTAGTATTTTCATGTATTTATAACTTTAAACTTTAACGTAGGTAGTTATATAAAGGTAACCTTTTCCTAAACAAGCTAGTCAAACCCATTCATAGATTAAATGACATCATAATAGGGTAACGCCTTAGTTAACATCATTAAAACAAACTCAACTTATAGTCAATCAAATACCTATAAACAAATTTTACTCTGGTGAAAAGTAATGTGACAAAATTAATCACTCATTACGTTATTTAAATTTTTACTTTTTTGCATTCACAATGCAATTTCTATTATTGAAAATGGAAAATGAAGTATTTTGTCCCATCGGCATCCCATCGGAGCTGGTTGTGAGACGGGTCGATTTTTTCGAAATACTTACTTCATTTTCCATTTTTCAATTGATACGTTGTTTAAAAGTATGGATAGTGCAATGTTTAACGGCACAGGTAAAAAAATCGTTGTAAAACAACCCATATATCACTCAAATAAGATCCAAAAAAAGCGTAGGTGAACACACGTGACTCGGCGAGTTCAGTAGTTTATCTCTACACAAAAATGGAATTCTTTAGCATACATTCAACACAAGACTTCAAAAATATTTATTTAACACAGCAAAGTCGATAAGAAATGTTTTGTTTTTAGCAAAGTCTGAATAGTGAAATTAAACTTTGTTACATTTTTGTTTGCAGATAATTTATGTTGTTTGTTATACCTAATTTATAAATTAAGATGTTTTACTGTAAACAATAATATTATTTCTAGATAAGCCTATCTACCTATACGTACTTACTTGTTTTTCAAACTCTACTTTTTTCTCATAAGTCATAACACCACACGTATCGTATATATACCTTTTTTAGTATTGTAGTATTGGTGCTTTAGTACCTACAATTCAGGATAATGTTACAAATTTTATCAATAAGTATACTTATATTTCCTCTCACTTTTACCCCCTTAGGGGTGGAATTGCCAAAAATCCTCTCTGTGTTACCCCACACTCCCCAAAGAACTCTTGCACCCGGTAGTTTCGGTTGGACGTTGTCTGTCAGTCAGTAACAGAAGAGTTTTATATTACCTATATATTTTGTGTAGATATACTTACTATACAAACGTGGGTTTAAAACAAATCTATATTAATAACTTTTGTAGTGATTAGTCGCATAAGTACCCATTTGAGTTTCCCTAAGCCGCTGTAATTAACACCAGCCAGTTAACGTTATGTAGGTAGGTATGTTACAGTTGCTAAGTCCATATTTATCAGCACGCCCTTGGTTGCTGAATTATAAATTTATATAACTTTTAATTTGTTGACATAATACTGTTTTAATTGTTTCGTAATGAGAAGGAGTTAGTCACGTGTTGATAAGTTCTTTATGTAAGTAGGTATATGTATATGAAAGATGTACAACTGTCGTAAAAGTAACTGAAAATTCATCCGTGTGGATAGGATTTGTTCGTTGCTTATTTATTTACAAACTTTCATGATTGTTTTTGAATTGTTTTACAAATTTATTTAGAATAATTAAAATAAAAAAAGGAAAAGTGCTTCAGGCGTGAAAATATAATATACCTACTAACATCTAACAGTTAAATTCCATTTACAAGTACATATTACATAAGTAGGTAATTTTATTTATGTAACACGATTAAAATTTAAGGAAATTATCGGAATATTTGAGACTGACTCTTTGGCATTGAATATTGCTAATACTTACTGATAAATGAATAACGTGTATGTACAGATATATTAAAATATACACCTATCTAAGTTGACGCAAGTTTAAATACCTAATATGTGTGACTGCCCATTCCCGATAAAATAATTATCAGGCGTATCAGCCACCCACCCTCGATACAAACTCTACGCAATATACCTACCTAAAGCTGTTGCCATTTTATTTATAAATAGCAATTTCCTGGAAGTTTACCTAATGATTCATTTACATTTACATCTGAATAGAATAGATTGGCAATGGAAAATCAAGGAGCCCGTGGTGCAGTGGTCAGGGATGGGGTGATCAAAAACTTTTCATCTCGAGCTCCTCCGTGCTTCGGAAGTCACGTTAAGCCGTTGGTCCCGGCTGCATTTGCAGTCGGTATACCCACCAACCCGCATTGGGCCCGCGTGGGTCATTCTCCATAACTATCCATAAGGAAGGCCATTTCCCCAGCAGTAGAGACATTAGATGGCTGATGATGATGAGAATAGAATGTAAACTGAGCACTCGAACAACATGAATATGAAAGTTTTACAAACGTAACAACTATGATTTTCGACTCCGTAGCCACCCTTAGCTCAGTGGTTAGAGCATTCGCCCTGACAGTGTAAGGTTATGGGTTCGAGTCAAATCGGAGCTAGTTGTGAGACGGTTCGATTTTTCCTCATACTTAATTTTCAATAGCTATGATTTTAGACTAGTTTTATGAATTGACAATGCAATTATGTATGTATGTGAAAGATTGTAAAAGAAAAAGGCCACTGACCCATAAGTAGAGTCTCTTAAGGTTTCGTTACAGACAGCTAGATAGAGCATTGAATGGACCGGTCACCGGAGGATTTGAATCCCGTCCGAAATCCATTTATTAAATACTAGCGGCCGCCCGCGGTTTCACCCGCGTGGTTCCCGTTCCCGTGGGAATATCGGGATAAAAAGTACATATAAACCTTCCTCTTGAATCACTCTATCTATTAAAAAAAATCGCATCAAAATCCGTTGCGTAGTTTCAAAGATTTAAGCATACAAAGGGACATAGGGACAGAGAAAGCGACTTTGTTTTATACTATGTAGTGAAGTCAATGATCTTGCTAGTTTCATTACCTGCATTTTTCAGGCTGAATGCACATACTATAGAAGTTATTATGCGATACGAACTTCCCAATTTGTTTCTTATCTGAAAATCAATGAAGAGATAAGATTTGTTATGAATGCACTTCACTGTGTTTCATATTTGATTAAAGCTGGAAGATTAAAGCGTAAGTAAGGCATAATACAAAAAACGTGACGCTTACCTTATGGACCTATTTGAGGATATTTTATTAATTAGGTACCTACTAAATAATATATATTATTCTAAGTAAGTATATAAATTGTATAAATCATCTCATCATAAAAAATGTCCCTAGTCTTCCGTATTTTATGATGTAGGTAAAGGGTTTTTTCGTACGGTTTTTTCAAATAAAGGAAATGAAGGACTTATAAAGTTGATAAGGAAAAATCGTTACATATACTATGCGATTATTATAAGAATAGGACGGGTTGTTGACAAACTTCACTCTGAAAAGGTACAGTTCGCAAGAAAGTGCAAAACAAAATGAAAATAGTTTTATTTTTATTTTGGCAGAAGGTGGTTTGGGTATTGCCACTTTCAAAACAAAGTTTTTTATTTTTTAAATTTACCTTCCCTTTTTTTTGTACACAACTTTACTGCTCATGCCCTTCCTTATGCCGCCGGCGCCAGACATAGCACAAACATTTGAACAAATGTTTGGACACATGTGGTATTTGAGTATTTGTTCAAAGCTTTAATAAAATACTAGAACATATTTCTACAGTACTTTGCAATGTTAGAAGGAAAAGTCTTCAGTTAGAGGTGTAATAGCATTAGCAAGCATAATGTGTTGTGTTTTGATTTACAATTGGCGGATTCACGAAAGGCGCCTCCCCGAGTGGCTCGATTGAATAGTTCCCCGTGATACCAATACCCGGCGCACCCTGGTAACAGCTAGATTCTGCCGAATCTAACTTCAATCAACGTGCAGACTCTAGCTGGCCAATCCTTTTACCATGATAGACCAAAACAATTTTTCACGAGACCCCCAATTTACCAATTTTATTGTAAAGTTGATTATTAAATTATTTTCATAACTTTAATTCCTGTTTTATTTAAATTCTTAAACCAGTAAATAATCAAAATTCAATTTATTCTGTGTTATTGAAGCATCAGAACAATGTATGAAAAAATGGTTTCAGTTAAATATCACAAAATTTTAATTTAATTGAGATTCAAATTACCTGATCATTTTCGTAAAAGCATACTTTCATGAGTTCCATACTTTCCGAAAAAATCAAGTTAATGATTTGTATAATTATTATCTGCAAATTATTCATATGTTTTGGTTTGCACGAACATCATTATTTATCGTACCTATCTAAGCTATGACATGATCAGCCCCCTGCCTGATTAACGATAAATTTATTTTTTTGCACACCATTCTGAAGTGAAGTGAAGTTAGTTTGACAGCACTTTGACAGCTTGACGTCACAACATGGCGGATTCCCTATCCTATTCTTATATTAATCGCATAGTACTTAATGTTGAAACGAGTTTTTTACACCATGCGTTATAGTGATTGATTCAACTATAAATCCTACATCTATTAGAACCGTTTATAAGAGTCAATTGACTGACCATTTATCATATCAAGATTGTAAATAAGCAAACTAGAACTGATTTCTAGAATAGTACTACACGAATGTAGATAACCTACTTAAAGTACTAAATTTAGATTCTATTTCATCAACGCTACCATAACACAACTCTGACAAGCATGGATAAAAATATTCATTCAACAGGAAATCCGCTTGTGCACTTATGTAATTATAGTTAAGTTTATACAAACTATTCTATATCATGTAAAACTTACCTTCATATATGGACCTATCATAAAGAACACGTATTTATTAGTTTCGCGAAATAAAATTTCACGAAACTGAGTCTTTAAAATATGAATGTCAAAAGACACACGATAAAAAAAAAGTTTCACAGCAATTTGTTATCACAGAATTTAACACGCGTTGTAGTAAGCATGCAACGTTTTTCACAGTTTAACACATATTCCAATAAGTTTATATAACACAAAATACAATCCTCTTTGGAAAACTTTTTATTTTTTCTTAGGCATATCGTTTGATGGGAATGGCGACTGATAGGTACCTACTGTCGGGAATCGGACACGAAAATTTGAATTTAGAACGCGTGGTTTTAAATTGGCCGCGGGAAAATAAAGGCGCACGCAACACAAATGTCGCCGGTGTGTTGTCTGAACGGTGACTGGCTGAGCGATGCTAAATCCCACACTTGTATATTCGCGGCTGTTTAAAAAATAAATACGACAAGGTACGATGATGGAAGGCTCGCCGGACGTTTCATGGAACTGTTATCTAACGTATTCGACGTAGCCCCAGGCTATAGATTGACGTCGGCGCCAAAAGTATCTAACTTTACGTTAATGGCAAAAAAGCTCTACAAGTTTTGACCTCAGAATCCCAGTATTCGGCTTGGGACGGACCATTCTACGTCATCCGTGAGAGAAAACTTTTGTCTGTTTTTATTCTATTTGTTTCGTTTTCTTTTTATTTATTTTTTAAATATTTTTGGTTATTTAATCTAATAGTTGTTATTCTTACTTATGTAAGTAGTATGAACAATGTCAAAGTTAAAGTTAACTGAAACGGTCTGCTGGTAGCGTTAGTCACGGGAGTGCATAATTAAATCTATTTAATTAACCTTGTTCTGAATTCTCTAGCTGTGGCTATAATTAGGTAAAGTGGAATGTACCGCATCCATCAGTCATTATTTTTTGTGATCTAAAATTTGATCACTTACTTATCTGAAGATGAGTAATAGTACCTAATCATAATTTGTGAGATAGTACGTACTTTAAAATACAAAGTGTAAAAAAGGAGCAACAATATTTTAGAGGGCGATTCTTCCCATGAAACTGAACAACTTTCCCAAAGATTTGGTCGAAAAATGAAAATAGTTTTCGTCGTTCCGTACAAACCTGCCGATCAACTTCATCCATTTTTAACCGACTTTAAAAACCAAAGGAGGTTCTCAAGCCGTCTGATTGATTTTTTTATGTATTTTCTACGATAGCATCGCCAATTGTGAAGCGATTTGATATTATTTTTATCTGATAGACCAAAGTTTCAATTTGGTCCCATGAATAATTTACTGTAGACGGTTCAGAAGCTTTTTCAGTAAGTATCCTGAAACAACACGTTGTTGTCGACTGGTAGTTCCTACTCTACGCGTCAATATCTTCGCGAACTATTGACTAATTTCAATTTTTTTTTATTTATTCATAAGAGTACCTATACTTACCTACTCCTGAGATGGCTCCATTGTTACCAATTCAAGATCTGACGGTGGAATCCAGGGGAAATCGAGAAAAACCCGCAAAATTTTATAGGTATTTTTGAGTTTTATTGGATTATTTCCCAAAGTTTTTCAAGTATTTGCACCTGGTAGTCATCATCGCATGATGATGAGCTGGTGATGAAAAGTACAATTCTCAATGTCTAACCATTGAGAATTGTACTTTTCATGCTTACATACTTTTCAACTCCTAAGAGTTGAAGGATACTTCTTTAGATATCTAAAGAAGAAAGAATACAACTGTTGTATTCTTTCAGGTTACTTAGGTAAGCTGATGATGGAAGGTAAAAGGAGTTGAAGCATATGTTTTTAAGTACCTACCACATGCACGAAGATTTCAAGTAATTTAGGTAAGCTGCGATGGTGGAAGTTAAAACTGCATAGCAGTTGAGAGTTGGAGGGGTGCTTGTCTGAGTGTTCTAATTTAAGGGTAGACTTCTTAACTACACAATAAACAAATTAAATAAATAATAATAATAAATAAAATAAACAAATAAAAAAAACTCCCTTTAAAAAAAATGCAAACAAAAACTCACTTACCAAAACACGTAAAAATTAAAAATTTATTGAATCATTCAATTCAAAGGATAAAAACCGACTTCAAAAACATCACATCAAAAAAGTAAGAAATAATTCCTCACCAAATAAATAACGTAAGTACTTTGAAGTCGGGCGGGTTTTTACAAAAACAACAAAAAATCGTACATGTTTCACACCCGATTGATGTGATTTTTTTGAAGGCGTTTTTTTTTATGAAAATAATTTTTATTTCACTCTTTTTAGTGCATCGTGCAGGCAATTTACTTGTATTCTGGTAAATAGGTATGTGATCAAATTGAAAACCTCCTTTTTTAAAGTCGGTTAAAATATCTTGAGGTATCCCCTTTTTAACAAAACAAGAATCATCTAAATTGGTTTATAAACAAAGGAGTTATGCCTAAAGATACGTATTAAATTCAAATAATCTTCCGTAGTAGGTAACGAAAACGACAGTATTTTCAAGATTTTCTGAAAACTACTAAACCGATTTCAAAATTTCAAAAAATGGGACCAACTTGGAAACCAACCTGATGTAATAACGTTTCAATCATTTCAATCGGTCCATCCGTCTTCGAGTAATCGGTAGACATACACAAAAAAAAAACATTCATACAGACGAATAGAGAACCTCCTCCTTTTTGATTTAGAAGTCGGTTAAAAATAAGAGACTTTTTCTAATTCATCTTGGAACTTACTAATCTGTCTGACAAGCCGAAAGTACCTATCTATCTACACAATATCTCATGCGCGGATTGAATTATGATAATATTAATAAAATTATTGTTTTTTTTTTACAGCTTGTAACACAGTTTTAAGCAATAAATTATTCTGGTTCAGATTCGAGTAGTTATTGCTCTGCTGGTAGGTGTTTTATGCTGTTTTTTATTTGCCAATAACTGCCACTTAAAATTGGAAAACACTAGAGTCAAATTTTCTTTTGTTGTTTTTAAGTTTAACAGCTGTTGTATCACATAGTTAGACCACGTTAGACTGTGGTTGTATTACGAATAATTTTGGAATTTAACAACCCTACCCGAAAACATAAGAATGCACAAGTAGGTACCTACTTACTCAAATGGTAGGTTAATCAAAAGAATGGGAGTTATTTGAATTAACCGTTCCACTGACTGTGATTAGCTTGTGGCCAAATCTGGTATCTACACTGCGAGTTTGCGATCTTTCCGTAGATCATCATCATCATTTCAGCCGTACGACGCCCACTGCTGGGCATAGGCCTCCCAAGGATCTCCACAACGATCGGTCCTGCGCTGCCCGCATCCAGCGTATTCCCGCGACCTTGACCAGATCGTCGGTCCACCTTGTAGGGGGCCTACCCACGGAACGTCGTCCGGTTCGCGGTCGCCATTCGAGAACCTTTCCGCCCCAACGGCCATTGGTTCTCCGCGCTTTCCGTAGATACGTCTTGAAAATAAATCTCTAGTGGGTAAAAGATAAACTTATTTTCTTTTATATTATTAAATGAAACTCCTCGATCATAAAATGAGCAACAAATAATAGTAAATTGACACGAGCAACTTACAGCGCTTAGGCGCGGTATAAGCAATCCTATCAACAATAATTAAAATTATTGTTGATAGGATTGCTTTGCTTACTCTTACTACCAAAATAAAGGTATTTTCAAGAGCGTATCTTAACGTGTAGTCCCGCAGACATATACCTACCTATGATCTACTACGTATGCCAGCCTAGCATGAGCGGGGCATGCCTAGCATGAGGAGCGAAAGACGTCCACATTATCCGTTCTGACACGCGTGTCTGACACGGTACGGGGTAATGTTCGGTAAAGTAAACTGTTACAAGTCTGGACGCAGCTATGATATGGTACGGCATGCGCCGCCGTCTTGCTTGTACACATTAGTGGGGTAAGCAAGACAACTTGCCGTACCATATCATATCGCGCGATAAAAGCCGCTCATGCTAGGCCTGCTGGAGTGAAGAGAAGCCACTCACACCAAATTAGCTGTAAAATATTAAATAATCCTTCCAGTGTAAGTGTGAGCAAAAATGGCCACCTGTCCCCTGATTCACGAACCTTCGGAAATGTAATCGGATTCGGATTCTGTGCTTTGTCTTTGTCTATTCTATAGTGAGTGACAGAGACAATGCATAAATTCCGCTGTCGAGAGTGTTTCCGACTGGTCGTGAATAGGCCAAAGAGCTGCTGGTGAAATAAGTTTGTGCTACTTTACTTACACGCGGAAGTTACATTTGCACAATTGCACAAACCTATACGAAGTATTCAAACTCGTACGATAGCGTCTGATTTTTATGACTTTAAGGGCTTTTATAAGGGCTTGAATCAAATTCAGCATCTGACTTTAGTTGTTAGAAAAGAAGGCTATTTCGAAGGTTCTGATTAGACTTGACTAAATTCAGCATCTGAATTTAGAAGAAAGCAATCAGTGTTGCCAATTTAGCATATACCTAATATGTTAAATTTGGCATATTTACTTTCTGTTAATCATATTTTTATTTCATTCATTTATTATTTAGCATTTATAACTTTAAAAAAACAACACTTAAATGAAATAAAAAAACACGAAAGAAATGACTACGTGCTTTAGTTTACCTATAAAAATAAAATAGTAATATAGTTCGAATCGTTGTTCGAATTGATGATTCGAATCAACAATTAACTGAATTTAACTGCCGCCCACGGTTTTAACTTTCATTTTTTTTTATTTCATTTAAGTGTTGTTTTTTAAAAGGTATTATACTAAAAACTATGCTATATATGTATATGCTAAATGAAAAAATAATATGCTAAACAGAAAGAAAACATTATGCCAAATTTATTATATTAAATGCTATATTGGCAACACTGAGCACGTTTTTAGTAACTTAATGAACTAAATGCTATTACACCTTCCTAATTAGCTGTCTAACTAGCATTTAGCAGTCAGTAACCGTACTTCTTTCTAATTAGCTAACTTTTTAGAATTCTAACTTGCTAAATGCTATTACATTTGACTGAATTCAGATTCTAATTCATTTAGACGTCTAAATTCAGTAAGGTGTAATAAGCCCTATAGGCTGAAATAAGAATCAGCCAAGTGCGAGTTGGACTCGCCCATGATGGGTTCCGTACCCACTTAACGTACCAATTGCCCATACGTAGTCAAAATTGCACTATCATTTTTCGTCAGCAAAGGGTTAACTTTGTTTTTCATAGTGTTTGTATGAATGACAAAGTTACATTTGAAGTTTTGAAAATGTGTCATAAGTACCTATCTCAAAAAGTGCTTACTAGGTATATCTCATTCAAACCAATTTTCGTTGAATGTTTTTATTAAGATATACAGCATAATATCTTCTCTAGATTTTTCGTTTTATGTCATTTTTTAAAACCTATCTATCTATAGACACCCCACACGAATATGTTTGATTAAAAAAAAATTTTTCAGTTTCAGTTCCATGTATGAGGAGCCCCCCTTAACTTTTTATTTTACTATATGTCTGTATTAAAATCGTAAAGCGGTTCACAGAATACATCTACTTACCAAGTTTCATCTGTGTAGTCTTAATAGTTTTGGAATAAAGTGGCCGTGACATACGAACGGACGGACGGACGGACAGACAGACAGACAGACAGACATGACGAATCTATAAGGGTTCCGTTTTTTGCCATTCGAATACGGAACTCTAAAAAGCACGCACACTTTTGCACAAAACGCAATATTGAAAACATTTTGGTGTTGGAAGTAGGGTAAACCCTGAACTGACGTCACAGAATATAATAATAGTAGGTACGTGTTTGGGTCAAATTAGCGCCAAATTCAAAATGCATCTGTGAGGGGCGCGTTATCGACTGGGGCACGTATGCCTGGTTTACCCTAAGACTTTTCGGCCTCTACTTTTAGAACAAGTCCTTACAAAAGAAAAACCCAAGAAATCAATGAATAAGTTACTAGTAGTGGGAGTAATTCCGATCATCGTTTACATCGTCAGTCGGCACACATTCGCAGTTGATGATTCATCACATTTGCTTGGGTAGCCTAGACCGTAACATGTGGTAAATAAGATTTAATTATGTAACGGTTCTATCTTGAATGTTGATATTAAAATAAGTCTAAGTTGGTGAGTAATATAAGGAGGCGGCATCTGGTGCTACGTACCTACTAACTTTGACTTGTATGTATGTACCCCTAGTTTAATTTAAATTTGTCGTGCATACATTACTATAGCGATCGCGTATTCTACATTCTTACTTACTTCTTACCGTTCAAACGCCCTATTTATTTTTTATTTTCCCTTAAATATATAATTTCGTTCGGCTGACATG
The DNA here is from genome assembly GCA_949710035.1 of Crambus lathoniellus. NCBI lineage: Eukaryota > Metazoa > Arthropoda > Insecta > Lepidoptera > Crambidae > Crambus > Crambus lathoniellus. The sequence goes on along the minus strand of OX453302.1, from coordinate 12,029,522 downwards.
ATGATGATGATGATGATGATATAATTTAAACTTGACGACCGATTTGGCGCAGGGGTACTACCCACCTTCTGCGCCAGTGGTCTCGGGTTCGATTCCCGAACAAGACAAATATTTGTGTGCATGAACATGTCTATTTGTCTTGGTCTGGGTGTTTACTATGTATATTAAGTATGTATTTACAAACGAAAAGTATTTAAGTATATATTTATCCGTTATGAAGTTTTCCTTGTTACAGTTTCTTAATGAAATTAAAATGGGCTTAGATAATTGGTGTGAATGTAAGAAGTAAGAAGTTATTTAAACTTCGTACAGTTTTACGGGAGCTTTGAAGCTAGGTTTAGGTTTTATGTGACTTGGATTGGATGTTGAACAATCTTTACATGTTGGTGGACACAAAGTCAACGACCAAGTCACATAAAAGCTAACTATATAATTAAAGAAATCGCAGTAAGGAACATTAGAGTTGGCTTGACTTTATTGAGAGATACCATCACTTTTTATAAAGAAATAAGCAGCAGTTTTTTACATTGACCCATATGACCCATTACCCATACTCTAGAACTTACATAAAGTTACGGAAAAGGACTGATTTAATCGAAGATTTTAATTGCATTAGTAATGTTTTTTGACAGATTAACAATTTTTGACGAAAAAGTGTTGTAATTTTATAGCTTAAATTGACAAAAATATATTTCCATTTTTAAATTACCTAGCACTATTGGAGTTCAAAGCATCCTCCTGAAAGATTTGTAACGAATTTACGATTTGGTTGCCTTATAAACATTATGAAACCAATAAACGGCTAAGCCAATAATCCGCTACTGAATGCATAGTTTGTTCCAAAAATAAAGCAATCCTGAAAGCAAAAAGCCGTAAAATCGTAAACCTTAATTGAAACATTATTTCATCGTCCAAAGTTTACAGTAATACGTGGTAATACTAGGTACGTTGTTCAATTCAAATCTTTGTTGTACCTACACAGTCTTCCTGAACACAACAAAAACTTCAACCTCGCATCCGCAGTTAAACCCGTAATTGCTCACAATAAAACATTTTGTTCCGACTTTTATGGCGTTTTTAAATAACGACTATTTTTAAATATTTCTAGCAACTTCGCAATACAATCTGCTCAGTTTTCTTTTTTGTTACTTAGGGTAGGTACTAAATAACTTGTCTATTTCATAATCTTTAATTTTAACAGGTGTTCCAAGGAGTGTTTAATTTTTAACAATCATAAAAGAATAAGATTTTAAACTTACATGGTCATTATCACTATAACTATTAGGAAAGACGGGATTTTTAACATGTTTATTTCATATCATAATCATAAAAGAATTAAATTCGATAGAAATAATAAATATTTAATAAAATAGTTAATCGAGTTTTCGAAGGAGGCTTAGAAGTAAGTATCTGATTTTCCAATGACCACGGCTCTTATTAATGAGATATAATAAGAATTTATCCTCAAAAAAATAGGTATACCTACCTACCTACTGAAATGCTCACAAAATGTAGTTATGTCCATTACAGTATTTTTAGGTTCTAACCTAGTAGGTATTTTTGTTAGTGAGGTTAGGTTAGTTCACAACCCCTTATTAATATCGGAAAATGCCGTGTCAGAAAATTAATAGGTACCTAAGTAAAACAATATTATAAAATTTAAACCTATCACTGTAACGCGCTGTTAATTTTTCCTGAACTCGAAAAGTCTTGAAACTACTCGTATGGTCTATCAGATAAAAAAAATATCAAAAGAGATTCAATATTGACGGAGCAGCTGCTATCAAAGCACATACTTACATAAACTCAGACAAATTAAGAACCTCCTCCGTTTTTGAAGTCGGTTAAAAACAGGAATAAACTCGAGCGAAAATGCGGTTCCCGACTAGTATTAAACTCTTTATCGTTCTCTATACCATATTCTATTTTTACTACGAAAACTTACCGAGTACTAACGTAACAACAGAAAGCATAGGAGCATAAATATTATGATTTGCGTCTGTACAACACTAGCAAACACTTTGCTTGCCACGAGCTAACCCCAGAAATTGTGAGAGTTTTACTGTTCCCTAATTTGTCCTTAAAATTTCTCGCAAATCTATGTTTTAGCCCTTGACTGCAAAAAGAGGGATTTTGTAAATAAGTTTGACGAATGGACTTTACTGTAAGAGTAAGAAAATTAAGAATTATTTTTTAGATTGACAATCAAGTCACCGAGACGATAAAAATCAAAACATAAAATAAAATTCTAACAATATTCGTAGAGTTAAAATTGATTTTGTCAAATTATTATCGGCTCTACATCTTCCATCTACACTTAAAATTTAAAAGTGGCAGAGTTTGGATTTTTGAGGAAATCTCTGGAACTAACGAATCGATGTTGAAATTCTTACATCTAATTATAAATCTTCATTATTCATAGTGGCATAGGCTATATTTTGTTATAGACAACACTTTTAGCCCAACGTATTGTAGTGTGTGTGCACACACACTACAATACACTTTTTCTTTGACCGTGGTCAAAATTGACAACAGTTAAATTTTAACTTTTACTTTACTGTAATGTTGGAGCAACCGGACCTTAGGGTTAAAGGTGTTGTCTGTACAATTTCATTAACCTTCCCTTAATTACTAATGTCAAAATTTAAACAAAACATAAAATTGATTGGTTCACTATTTACTCAACTGAGTTTTCTTTATGAGCCCCCTTGCGGTTTTACCCGCGTGGTAGGTGCCTTATCCCGTAGGAATATCGATCGAGAGTCCCGATCGATATTCCTACGGGAAAAGGCTAGAAAGCAAGTACGTTGGGTTAAAAGTGTTGTCGATACTAAGAATTACATTAACCTTCCCTTAGTTACTAATATCAAAATTTAAACCACCCCCACCCTGTCGGTTATTTTGACCGCCGTTAAATGTGTGATTTGACTGCTCGTTAAAGTAACCGCTTCTTCAACAACGCTTTTTAAATTTGACCGCCGCCGGTTAGTTTTACTTTAACCATAATTATTTAACCCTAAAGTTAACGTAACCAAGCTTCGAGCAACCGGACCTAAGATAACCAACGTATTTTTCTTTTACCGAGGTCAAAATTGACAACACGGTCCGGTTGCTCGAAGCTTGGTTAGGGTTAAATTATGGTTAAAGTAAAATTAACCGGCGGTCAAATTTAAAAAGCGTTGTTGAAGCAGCGGTTACTTTAACGAGCAGTCAAATTACAGATTTAACGGCGGTCAAAATAACCGACAGGGTGGGGGTGGTTTAAATTTTGCCATTAGTAATTAAGGGAAGGTTAATAAAATAGTACAGACAACACTTTTAACCCTAAAATAACCAATGTATTTTTCTTTTACCGATGTCAAAATTGACATCGGTTAAATTTTAACTTTTGTCAATTTTGACAAAAGTTAAATGTACGAGCAACCGGACCTAAAATTTTAACTTTAACTTTACTGTTAATGTACGAGCAACCGCGGACCTAAGACAATCTATTATGATAGTCGACGCACCAAGCTCCCTGCGAGGCTGCTACCCTACGACGACCAACCGAATCCCAGGCGGACGAAGTCGCGGGCGGACCAGAAGTCGCGGGCGGACCACATCCACAAGTAATATAAAGATGAGGGCTGGTTTATAGAGGACAACCGATGTAAGAAAACCACTGAAGAAAACCTATAATTCTCTTGCTGTGTCTCTAAAAAACGATATCGTCATTAGGGCCTTAAAAATATGGCTATTTTAGTATAATTTTGAAGATACATAATTTTCTTAGTAACATTGTCAAAAAGTCAATTTCCCGTACCGGGAATCGAACCCGAGCCTCCTGGGTGAAAGCCAGGTATCCTAGCCACTAGACCATACGGGAGATGGAAGAGAGGCTCAAATTTAAAATCATAATGAAAAGTACTACTATACATAACTCTAAAACTACGATAATATTATTAAAATCAGTTTTATTTAACTTGTATAATCTTGAAAGAAAATGTAGTTTAAGTTAATAAAATGTACTCAATTCGTACCTAATATTAACTGCCACCTTTTTATCTAAGCAAACACTAATGTGGACTTACTTTATGTTGCAGCGTTATAACAAAACAGTTAAGCCACTCTCCGATAGATGGCGGGGCAATCAATGTAGAGCCAAAATGTAGAGTCTGTAAAATTAAAGTAGGTAAAATGTATTTTAGACTTAAATTAAATGGATATTTAAATTAAGTTAACACCAAACAACGTACAAAGTGATAATAGCGAGTATCTATCTATTAATATCAAAAAGAACCAATGGTTTCTAGGCGGAACTTTAATTTTCATTTATCAAACTCTACCAAAAACTGTAACTAATCAAATGCACTTTATGTAAGTAGTTACTAATCTACAAGAATAAAAATATACTTACTTACAAAATTTAATCGTCTGAAAAAAAACTAACTGCATTCGACCCCCTGTACACATCAAGTAGAAGTTTTCCAACCTCATCTTTAGTTACACTAACTGCTACTAGATGGCGCTAGTAGAAAATAAACAGGGTGCGTATAGTTCAATTGTTTTGAAAGTTAATCATCTTAATTATTTTTAACTGGCTTTCCGCCCGCGGCTTTGCCCGCATGTACTACACGATGGTTTCCCGTAGGAATAATATATTTTCCGGGGTAAAAAGTTGCCTATTCTAGATGCAAATTATTGGCGATGTGTCAGTAAAAAAAATCCAGTGAAGAAAAATGCTGAAATTTTTCACCTTACTTCCATCCATGTGACGGTAGCGAAACGGCCAAGTAACATATTTTGACTTAGGAGTAGAGTTTGTGAAGTTAGGTCTAGCAGAGTTAGAAGCTTGGCTCTACATGAGATCATACGTCATACAGTACCCCTAGTGTAAGTTTTTATGTCAAGCAAACGCAAACTATGTCAATTTGTATAAAAACTGTATCAGCGCCTCTAGCGGCGAGTAGCGCGCTTATACAGTTTTCATACAAATTGACATAAATACGGAATCGAAATAGTTTGCGTTTGCTTGACATAAAAACTTACATAACTTTTTGCGTGCGAGCCTGGCCTCGTCTTGTCTTGGCAGCATTTTATATGGAAATGTTTTCACTTCTTTTTTTAAATCGTTTTTCTTTTTTTAGGGTTATGTGATATTTTATTCATCAAGACGAATTTTCAAGTCTCTGTACCCCTAGTGTAAGTTTTTATGTCAAGCAAACGCAAACTATCGCGATTCCGTATTTATGTCAATTTGTATGAAAACTGTATAAGCGCGCTACTCGCCGCTAGAGGCGCTGATACAGTTTTCATACAAATTGACATAAATACGGAATCGCGATAGTTTGCGTTTGCTTGACATAGAAACTTACACTAGGGGTACTGTACTTGTGTAATTTTCAGATATAGAGCATGAAATTAAGTTTGTATGGGTTTTCCCCAGGTTTTCCCGTACAAACCTAATTTCACCCCTAATTTAAAGAGTGTAGAATTATTTACTAAATAATCGTAAAATATGTATATTTTATTAATTTTATAACAAGGATTCCCTATATAAATTTTCAGGCCTCTATCTAGCATCAAGCTGAAGTCGCATACAAAATTCCATCACCAAGTTTAAGGAGCTGGGGGTAAAAAATTCAAATTTTTTAATTCTTTTATCGTTTGTGTAGGCACTAATACTAGATTTAATACCCAGCTTTCAGGACTTCAAGAGGTCTCTAATAACTTTGATGATCATCAGTGAGTGATGAAATCGCGATTCTTTATAGTCATAGCGGTACACCCCGAAATTCTTGATTGATCTTTAGGACATAAGAATAAGAATCAATTTGACCCGTAACACGGAAAAATAAACGAAAAAGGAGAGGAGTTATGACGTCATCTTTTATTTGTATGGAATTTTTTTTTTTTTTTTGAAACATCGTGTTTAAGGTTTCTAATGAAAGGGCTTAGGTATGACACGGATGAATCATTATTTGTAAAATATACCATAAATGATAGGTAATAGCCTCATATTGAACCCCAAGAAAGCAATTTTAAAAATATTTACATTTAACTAAATATTACATAAAATTATAATTATACATATAACACATAAAAATATTTACATTTTTAAAAATTTCATAATTTGATTAGATCACAATTTTACTTAAAACATGTAGGTACCTAAGTATAAAAAGTTCAATTTTAGACACTGAGGATGATAAATACTAATGCGAGAGGAGTTTAACCAACTTCATACTTTCCCCCTACCCCCTACTTTAATATGAAATGGGAATATGTATAAAGTTGTTTCTGGCAGTTGGTTCATGTAAACCTAACATGCTGGTCGCTTCGCTCCTCGCACCTATCAGAAGTACGTGTCTCACTATTTTATACTTAATAAACCGTAGGTGTGTTGACCGTAGGTGAAATGACCAGTAGGTAGTTCAATCAACCGTAGGTGAGATAACCGTAGGTTAATTGACCGTAGGTGAAATGACCAGTAGTGATTTCGTCCATTAGTTATTTTAAAAATAGGTGTAACGACAGTTATTTTGAACAGTAGGTCTTTTGACCGTAGTTATTTCTACCATAGACGAAACGACCGTAGTTATTATGATACTCAAACCCGAGACCTCTGAAACCGGTGAAGTGTACCATAACCATAAGTAAACGGATACCATGCGAGTAAAACCGGGCGGAACAGCAATAAATAAATAAGCAGAATTCGTTGCATTTATCTAATTTAATGCTCGTTGATTTGCAAATAAATTAGTTTCCACGTAATTATACAAATTGTTCCCATTGCAATTGTTGAATCGATTTCAATCATTGACTAATAACATGCGATCGATATAATTGTCTACTAGTGGGGAAATTAACGTAGCTTGCATTAGTTTTTTACTTTACTATTTTACTTACCTGGAAAACGTTGTTTTGTCATAAAGTTTACTAGTTTTCCGCCCGCGGCTTCGCCCGTGTGGATATTTTTCCGGGATAAAAAGCAGCCTATTTTCCTCTCCAGACTACGAAGTATCTGTGTCCCAATTTTCAGCCAAATCCGTTCAGCCGTTTTGGCTTGATTGAGCAGCAAGCATCCAAACTTCTAAACTTTCACATATTTTATAATAGAAGTAGGATAGATAGGACTGTGGCTCCTCGCGGTTTTACCCGCGTGGTACCGGTGGAATATCGGGATCAAATATAGCCTATGTTACTCAGAAAGAATGAATGTTATAATAATGTATGTATTTTTAGTGTAAAATCGTAAAGAAAATTTAAAAAAAAAATGTCCAAACAATAAAAATAAAGTTTTTGGGGTAGACCTTGCCTTATTATAAGTTAAGGGGTGTAATTTTTTTATTTAACATCTTCTCACTGCTTGAGTTTGGTTACACTGTGACACGAGAATTTTCAATTTTTGGTACCACTACAACATTATACTTATTACTTATTTTGACGAATGGAGGGCCGCTAAGTTCTAAATAAACATTACTAGGTATATAGTTCACTAGTTGTATTTTTAGGTAGACCTTGAAAATGCTGTGCTGAAATTAAAATCTTGATTAACCTTTCATCATCAAATTATTTTAATTTTTACTTTTTCGCATTCACAATGCAATTTTTATTATTGAAAATGAAATATTAGAAGAGCTAGTTGTGAGACGGGTCGACTTATTCTAATACCTACTTAATTTTCAATATTTTCTTTAATCATCAGTTTAACTCTGCTAGTACAAAATCTATGAACAACTTCTAGATTAAATTAAAGTCAGCAGTTATTCTAGCGCTATTTCAATTTCAGTACCTACTTACAATAAATCCTATATTTGTTACTACAAACATAAAGGTGACTGACTGAATGTAATATTTATTTAAATATTTGCTATAAAATGTTTTTGACCTATTCAGATAAATATACTTACTCAGATTGCGCCACCGACGTCGATTTCTAAATGTTTATAAAATAAATATTTGTTGTTGATATCTGCCAGTGCACCAACATATAACAGTTACTTTTTTATTCCAGTGAAATGATAAGAAAATATATCATTCTCTTTGGCCTTTGTATTTCCATGATGAGCTTTTAATGTTTACTTTAAATTTCGTTTAGCCTATAGGTACCTACGTTAATGTTTACTCTAAGTAATTTTACTTTTACACAATTTGTAGTAACGAAAAACTCTTCCTCAATTTGTTTCCGTTAAAATCTATTGTTAAAGAACCCTCGTAACTAAATTCTAGTAGTTAAACCCACAATGTAGGTATAAGCCTATAAGCATAAATGTGTCCAACTGTCGAGCCCTCGGTCTGGCTTAGGGTGAGATTTGTGACCTTCGGCCACCCTTGCGACGTCTGCCCCATTATGCTTAAGTATATCTAAAGCGTATATACCTGCTTTAAATACGTTAGACGATTTTTTATTTCATATTATGGAGTGATAAAAACTGGGTATTGATACTTCGATCACAATGTGCGCACCTATTAGTCAGAGTTTTGTTTTTTATTTGTTTATGGTGACGTAGTGTTGTGAGCTTCTCCTAGCCGGCGGCTTCGAGCTGCCCCGGCGTCAGTCACAACGGCCGCGCCGACCGCGCCGCACGCAACATGATCTTACTTCTGCTCCTCGCCGCCGTCGCCGCCGCGGCCGCGCAAAACGACACGCAAACCGCGCGCCCACCCGCAGCTAGGCGCGAACAGTTCCGTGTCATCTACGAATGGAACGTCATAGACTTCGAATGGCCCTCCCCAGCAGAACGAGAGGCCTACCTCAATACAAACCGATACATACCCCAAAACGTACTAATCTCTGGCATAAATTTCTACGGAGAAAATCTATTCCTGACTGTTCCGAGGATGCTGGAAGGAGTACCGGCGACGCTGGCGACCATCCCAGTGCAGCAGAGCGACACGGCGCCCAAGCTGAAGCCCTTCCCTAGCTGGGAGGACAATGCAATCGGGAACTGCTCCGCGCTGCAGTTCGTCCAGAACATAGAAATTGACAGAAATGGAATTATGTGGATCCTGGATAATGGCCGAGTTGGAACACTCACACAGAAACCTGATCCCAAGTGTCCTCCTTCGGTAGTTTTAATTGATCTCAAATCCGGGAAACACGAAATGGAACGCATACCATTCCCGCCAGAAGTTGTGAGTTCAAACACGACATATTTGAACGACATCGTCGTAGATAATCGCGATGGTGATTACGCCTACATCACAGACAACAGTGCTGTCGACCCAGGTATCATAGTGTTCCGCCGCAGTGACAAAAAATCTTGGAAAGTTCGAGACACAAAATCAATGTCATCAACGCCTGAAGCGTCCTCGTTCCGTATTAATGGAACCAGTATCAGCCTCCCTGTAAACGTTGACGGCATCGCTTTAGGGCCTCAATTTTTGACTGCCGATGGAAAAGTTGACAGAACTATTTATTATTGCCCGCTCTCCAGTTATCATTTGTACGCTATCAATGCTTCAGTCTTGCAGAACGATTCGATTGGAAGCACAGATGGGGCACTCCGCCCCTACGTGATCGATCTCGGTACTAAAGCGTCACAAACTGACGGCATGAAGATGGACTCGACAGGTGTGCTTTTTTTCGGTCTAATAGGCAATTCGACTATTGCGGAATGGAATACAACGCTCGATTTCCACGTTGGCCAACGTACCATTGCCCGCGACCCCAACTACATTCAGTGGGTCGACCGATTCACGTTCGATGGCCACGGGAACGTTTACGTCGTCGTCAACAGACTGTTTAACTTCGTGAAGAACCAGGTTTCTGTGAATGAAGTGAATTATAGAATCTTGAAGTCTCATACGGGATCGAAGAGCTACGTGTTTTCAGAGGACGTGAAGCCGGCGATGGTACCTGGAGCGGCCGCGGCGCCGACCCTCGGCGCGTCGCTGCTCCTGCTGGCACTGGCACACCTGCTGGCTTAGTCCCTGCGATGTTTCTCGGTCGGGTCGAGGTCCTGACCCTGAAATTCAGTTATGAACACACGCTCGGACTGACGCGTAACATTACCAAATATTGAGTTACCTTGACCTCTAGGTCTCCCAGTGATATGCGCATGTAGATATAGCTTTGTATATTTTGGATTAAGATTTTAGTTGTTATGAGCAACGATGTGACCTGTGTGCACCATGAGCTTAGTCGCGAGTTGAAGATGAGTCTCGTGTTTCCCCGGTGCTCGCTAAAGGTCGAGGACATGTTGCCAAATGCCGCACCTCGCTCAACAATAAACATTCCAACATCTTTCGAGGTGCATCCGCAAAATATTTATTTATAAGTGTGTACCTAGTGTGAAGACTTAAAATTAAAAACTTTGATTGTTAACTTTTATAGAAAGAGCAGTATTTTTACACCGAGAAACTTATATTTGAAATATTCATTGTTTCATGTTGCGTTTGAAATGATCCAACTAGAAAAAATTACCACTTCGTGCCATTCTATCGATCAGTTAATCGCTTCGTTAGAAAGCTAGTTAAACTGCAATTCAAAGTCGAACAACGGTGTGAAAATTTTGTTCGTTTTCTTTCTCTTTCTGAAGCGGACATAATGATGTAAAAAGTTGTCCAAAAATATTTTTTTATTAGGTACTAAGTAATTTAATATTGTCGCAATCGGAAAGGTTTCTAGTGTACCTATTTAAATTAAATATTAATAAACATTATTGTAACTAAATTGTATGGCAGCTGGATGAACGTGACTGTATGATTTTCAATAAACGTGTTTATCGAATTTAAGTATTTTCACTTGTAATTAGCCCTCCGACTCAAGGTTGTTAAGTATAGTTAACACATAGTAACTTTACTTACTCGTTAAAATTGTTGTAGGTATGTTATTCGATTGCTGCAAGGACAAGATGATACCTATCCAAACATTGAGGTATTCGCATAAAGGTGTAAATTAATATTCAACACTCATGGAATATTATAATTTATTCCTTTAACAGTATTGTTATGATGCCAATGCTGATTCTTGTTTACGAGTGAATAATCTGTACATATATAACAAAGTATAGTAATATAATAATGCTGAGTTTGTTTGAACTTGCTTATCTCTGAAAATAACTTTCGGATTGCGCTGATTTAGATGTAACGAGATATTTCAAGATAAACATTTTAATAATATAGTTACTATAAAGATTTGGCTAGGTATTAAAAGGTTTCTAAGGGGAATACTTCTTTTGTGTGTTGTCAAACAAAACCAATTTTCTCTTTGTCACAACGAGTAAAAACATTCTCACAGCAATTCGATCCAGTAGGAGAAAATCGTGGTTGACAAAAAACTATAGACTTCTGCCCGCGGCTTCGCCCGCGTGGACTACGCGGCGAATAAATAACGGCGCGGCGTTATACCGCGTGACTGTAACATTTTTCCGGGATAAAAGTATCCTATGTCACTTTCCAGCTCCCGAACTATCTCCATACTAAAAATCATGTCGATTCGTTGCTCCGTTTTGATGTGAAAAGGGGGACAAACAAACAAACAAACAAACACACATGTTCACATTTATAATATTAGTATGAATACAAATTAAATCACACCTTTTATATGGTTACTAATGATTATAAAATAAAATAAAATTTCATCAAACATGTTTTGTTTATTACCTACATCCAGCACACAATATACGTAACAATAAATTGTATCTTTTAGAATTTCCCTTCGCTTTTAGTATCTTATAACATGTAGAAGTACTAAAATTTAAAAGTGCTTGCTAACATGGTTTCATGTAAATTGCCATATCATACAACAATCAATGGAGCATTGCATATTGCATTTAAGTATCTATCTACCATGCATAACCGAAACGTTTTTTCGCATACAGTTACGTAAATCTATTTCGAGTAAGTGAACACAAGCAAGTATCACTCATAAGCATAACATGACATACGAATTAAACAAAGATAGCATTCGGTTTGGTACCCATGGTAATTTACGGGTATTTAACTTCACACAGAATGAAATATCACTAAGTTGTTACAACAATTCATTATAGTTTATCTCTGACGAGAAACACTCTTTAGCTGTATGTCAAAGGAAACATAAAGAATGGAAATATATTTTCTATTCTTATGTGTCGTATATTTTTCAGTTGTTGTTGAATAATTACCTAGTTAAAAATTTATTATTCATAACATCACAAGTTCTGAAGTTGTTATTTGACATACACAACTTTGTGTATGAAACCTAAACAATGAAGAGAAATTGCTGAAACTTGAGAAAACAAATATTCAAGCGAAACACCACTAATCTGTTTTCCTTGAAAGACAGATTAAACGAATTCTTATTAACAAATTTTGAAATAAAAAACTTATTTTGAAAAAAAAACCCATGTGCATATTGTCTTTGACGACGTTGAATTCTTTTCTTTGGCAGTTTTTACGTTCTGGGCGAAAGTCGAACAACAAATCCACATATAACAATTCTATGATATTGAAGTAAGAAAAATAATTAAAATGTTAACATTTAGTTTTTTTAACCCGTTCAAAGACCTTTTCTTATTGACTTTGTTTGTGTAATTGAAAATATACCAATAGCCACTTAAACCACTCATACAACTTGATAAAGTCAACTGCAATCATCCCACGAATCAATTTCACTTTATTACGATAGTGTTAATTGTAACCTAGTGGCCGCCCGCAACTTCGTCCGCTTAAAACTTGTCCCACGCGAACTTTCATCTCCGACTACCTAATCGTAAAAAAATATATTCGTCACATAAAACGTCATTGTTCGTCACCAAAGATAGCGTCACCTTCTTCGAGGTTTGATTGAGTCTTTATTTCACCATAGTTCATCAAAAACCATAATGTTGAAGGCCCAACCCACGCGGCTACTATTTATACTTATCGCATTATTTCCGAGATTTAGCGTTTTCAACAAAATTTATGCGTCAAAAAGTAGATGCATATTATGTCCTTATTCTCTAAGGTCTTCACAAGCTATCACTATCCAAAAAAATCATCATTCGTTCACCATTCATTTGTCATTTCTCGAGTTTTTAAGAGAAAAGGTATCAGACAGACAGACAGACTTTCGCTTAAATAATATCACTATGGATATAGCCCACCTCGCATCGGTCCGGTCACTTGTCATCTGTCTAAAAACTAGTTTGTTTTTTACTCTGAGATCTGTCAATCCGGATACGTTTTAGTTTTCACTATCTGTTTTTTGCTCCTATTTGGAGGATAACATAGAAAGTAATTACAAGCTCTCAAAGAAAGTGTTTGTTACCAAAATAGAATTGGGTCGCCAAAAGTTTCGTTCAATTAAAATAATTAGTCATTAAGTATGTAAACTGTAAATGTAGCTATATTACTTACTGTGTTAAATGACCTGACATTTTTTCTATTTGATTCTGTGCTTTTATCAGTCATAATAATACCCCACTGCGAATCCGTACGTGGTCTAAGCATCAATAGTTAGATTTCTAAAACGAAGCGATAATAAAGATTACCGAGACCTTGTTTCGATAGAGAAACTCAATCAAGGTCTTTGAGCTCTAGTTGTCATGTCCACAGGTTTGTGAATATTTATGATAACACTAGTGAATGCCGGCGGCTTCGTCCGAGTGTAATTTAGTTATATCATATTCCTTAGGAAAATAGCCTATGGGCGTTTGTGCACTACCACTGAATTTTACCGATCCGGAAAAAAACGGATGCTTGTATTTAATTAATTACTAATATAAATGATTAATTATTAAAATACAAGCATCCGTTTTTTTCCGGATCGGTAAAATTCAGTGTAGTGCACAAACGCCCTATGTCCTTCTGCGACGTTTTTACTTTTTATGCATTATCAACATTGGTTCCGTAGTTAAGTGTGGAAAGGTAGACCGACAGACAAATTTGCTATTTATTATACCTACATATTAAATATGGGTCTAATTACTTGAGTTAGCGTAAATAGCACAAAGTTTTTAGTAAAGCGCGTGTTTACGGTGGGCGGTCAAGCAACGAACGCTAGGGTCATGCGTAGGATGGGTGTACAAAAAAATTATTATCTGGAGCTTCTCGGTTTGAAAAATATGCAAAGCTAACTTTTGACAAACATCATGAAATAAGATAGAAAGCAGAGTTTCTTATATACAGCGCTTATGGTAGAGGCATGGTAAGATGAAGACGAAGGTTTTTGAAAAGCTTCGTCTATTCGACCAAAGATAAACTGGATTTCTAGTTTTCTTTTCAAGGGTAAACAAGCCGTTATTTCTAACATTAGCTTGACGAATCCTATGGGCAAATGGTACCTTTTAATTTTTTATTTATTTATTTTTATAATATAACATTAGCCCTTTCAGACCCGCCCAAATCGATTGTGCGTGTCATAAGTTTCAATTTTCTTCAAAAACTAATAGGGTTATAGTGACGGGCCCAACGCCGTACGATTGCGCGATAAACGTATTTCAACTATTCAAAAGAATTTTTAGGTCGAGGTCAGTCGCCCAACAGGAAGAGACTTGTCAACATCGTGGTTGTGGTAGGCTCCAGATTTTTGGCTGTTTTGGACTACTGTGAGTATTATCTTGTAATTTATGACTTGATTTGTTGATTTTGGACAAATAGAATAGTTATTTGATGAATGTAGTGGGTTTGCAACCGATTTCTAGCGGTTTTGGTACCTAAACTGTTTTACCGAACTTTTTTGACACAATTGTGGGGGTTGGGGCCTTTCATTTACTTATGGAGCTATTTTCAGTCCTTCGTTTTATTTATTTTACAGTGGTTTTCAATCATGACTCGGTCTATCAGAGACGCTGATATTGAGCATCTGCTGGAGAACTCCGGAAATAAAGCTAGCGATGACGAAGAAGATGATTTACACCCAACTTTAGGTGAGAGGCTTTGAAAGAGAATGACGAAGAGGAGGACAATTCGAGCGATTCTAGCAGTAATTCCGATTATTTAGATGAAGACAATGTCCCTTTGTCTAATCTTACATGGAAGAAGTCAAGATTCCCAAGCAAAAGTATCCCTCAAGACATAGAAACTGAAGTCAATGCAGTTGAAAATCCATATGAATATTTCCAAAGTTACTTCACCGAAGAACTTTTTGAAAAAAATTCTATGGCAACTAACCAGTATTATATGAGCAATAATGGACGGGAAAAGAAACCCATATGTACCTGACATATGTACCATTTGTACCATATGTATTGTGACACTCACATTTGTCGCACCGTCATGTACGACCCACATTGACACAATTGTACGCACTAAAATTTTCCAAGATGGCGGCTGAAAATGGAAAATCTGATCCCAGAATCGGATTTAGAAGCCCCATAATACCCAGGAACCATTTTAATTTTTGTTTATTACCTCACGGTTTCAGCGTGGGTCTGAAAGGGTTAGTTTTTATTCTTTTGTCATTACAGTCATTAGATGATGCGGATAATATATATCTGGTAGACGATATCCTTGAAACTTCTTATTATTAAAGTGAGCACGTAAGCAACAATAAAGACGTACATTTTAATTAATATTAATGAAATTTCAAACGCAACAGGTCTATCGAAAAATCTAACAAAGACTAACAAATAATGCATTATAATTAATTCACATTTTAGTGCTTAGAAGTCGAATTTATTGATTACTTAGGGGCTCCTCGCGGTTTTACCCGCGTGGTACCCGTTCCCGTGGGAATATCGGGATTAAATATAGCCTATGTCAATAGGGAAGAATGTAGCTTTCTTTTGGTGAAAGAATAGTCAAAATCGGTCCAGTAGGTAGTTTTGAGTTTATTCGTTTCAAACAAAAATACAAATATTGTCTCTTTATAATACTTTTTAGTATGGATTGGTTGTTGTTCCGAAAGCAGTTATGCAATAAATGTTTTGATTCTGATTTTGATTTTGATTCTGAATGTCATTGCCACAGAAAATGGAAAGATTTTTCTAAGTTCTGTGGTCATTGCTTTATACGTTGGGACGCTACCTTTTGTCACATCCACTGGGATGCTATCAGACAGAGAGCGGTCACACGGTCAAGCGTTCAAGCGGTCAGTTTTGCGTTCCTTGTGTTATATTACGTTACATATATATATATATACTCACACAGGAGGCATTCTGACCGCGTCAACCGTTCAACAGCGGGGTTCGTGAGCATTATTTGCACGCTCGAAAACTGACCGCTTGACCGCGTGACCGCTCTCTGTCTGGTGATAATGGCTGAATGTGGAATCGCACTTCTCACGAAATCCTCAACCATTAAAGAAAGTGGCTTTTTGCATGTCATGTCATCTGCAAGAACACAATAATGTTGAAAAAAATTTTGTTATGGCTAGCCAGACAGACAAACAAGAATCCTACCACCACTGGTATTATAACCCCCCTCTACTTGTGATGTGAGCTATACTAGACCGCAGGGGCGGTTAAAGTTGAATTTTAGCAAGATCATTTTGTTACCACTCAATTTCAATTTTAATTTAATAGGGGATCATTAGTAGTTGGATAAAAAATAGTCATTGTATGTTTTCATGACAGTCTGATATTTCTTGTGGAATATAATAAACCGACCGACTAAAAATTACTAAAGGATATCAGTCAAGCTTCATACATGTTTGGACCAAAAAAGTAAAATGGTCGGCCAACAAAAATAAATTACACATTACTATTGTAAATAGTGTAACGATCATTTTTGATTATGACATCTTTGTTGGCCGCACTTTGGCCAAGCTGTATTCAAGTTTGAAAATGAAGAGAAAAAAATGACCTTTTCAAAATTGAATAACTGCTTGGCCACTAATCGTACACTGTTGACATCATAACAAAAAGTGATTGTTACACTATTTACAATAGTAATGTGCAATTTATTTTTGTTGGCCGCACTTTGACCAAGCTGTATTCAATTTTGAAAATGAAGAAAAAATGTCATTTTCAAACTTGAATAACTGCTTGGCCGCTAATCGTACACTATTGACGTCATAACAAAAAATGATCGTTACACTGTTTACAATAGTGATGTGCAATTTATTTTCGTTGGCCGACACTTTTACTTTCTTGGTCCAATTTGACTGATCTCCTTTACTAACTAAAATACTAGGTTTGGTTGCGGAAAAAATTGGTTTAGGTTAGGTTAGGTTAGATCGGCGACCAAGTCAAAAAAGTATTTCTGTCGATCGGTTAATTACCTACTACTCCTTTATTGTTAACAGTTCTTGTGTTGCTTTCCAAATATTGCAGCGTAGTACAACAGTAGGGTATACATATACAGTGCGATTTAAAATTAATGGCAGTACCACCTACAACCATTATAGGTATGGAGTGGGTTTCAAATATGTTATTGCACTGTTCTCACATTATGGCGATGTACTTAGCCTGCCGAATACTGATTACTTCAATTGTTTGCAGAGAATTAAAATATATTTTGCCAACGAACGTAAATATGTAGCCAACATTTATATTACAATGGTAAGGCCAACATTCGTGGTAGCTTTACAAAGAAATGCTGGTAGCTGCTAAATTACGTTTGGCTGGAGTAGGTACGAGTTAGGACTAATACCTAAGTTGTATTGTAATACGAAAAACAATTCTAACCTATGTGTAGCTTGTAGCTACGGTACGGTGATGATCCACTCAGCACATAAATAGGTCATAATATTGCTTGATATATGGACATCACCTGCCTGCCACGTTGATATTCTGAAGAACATAGATACCTATCATGTAAAAATCTTTTTCATCCCATCGATTCGAAAAGCGATGATTTTTTATCTAATAACAGGGTCCAAAACGATTCATTTTTTACCTGTTATGACAAGAGGGAATAAATGAGATTTGAATTTTGAACAGCTTCATAACAGGGTCCAAAACAATGAGATTTGAATTTAGAACATAATTAAAGAAGCATTGGTTGGAGTGTAGCAAAGGGTGTGCAATACTTAAAAAAAAGCAACTGATTTTGTATGGGGCCGGGACTTTTTTCGGGACCGAGAAATTTTCAAAAACGGAATTTTATAAAATTGAGAATATCTCGTAAACGGTGAGTCGTAGCTAAAATCTAACAAAATTTTCAACCGCCCTACGGCATCCCCGGAGATACTTATAAGAAATCTGATGGACATATACTTTTTTTATTTAATACCTATTTTTTTTATTTCAAATCTCAAATTTTTTTTAAGGTAAAAGGTAGGTAGTTTGAGTTGTCTTTACTGCTTTTCTTATAGAGGGGGATGAAAAGCAGAGTGTATTACTCGGCCGCAAAATTATTTTCACCTCGGGTGGCGTATATTGAATCCCTCGCTGCGTTCAGGATTCTACTTTAGAATCCCTCGCTGCGCTCGAGATTCTACTCTAGAATCCTTCACTGCGCTCTGGATTCAAAATAGTGCCCTCGCCGTAAATATATTATTTTGCTCCCTTGTAATACAATCTACTATTTCATCCCATCGATTCGAAAAGCGATGATTGTTTATCTAATAACAGGGCCCAAAACGATTCATCGTTTACCTGTTATGACAAGAGGGTAAAAATGAGATTTGAATTTTGAACAGCTTCATAACAGGGTCCAAAACGATGAGATTTGAATTTAGAACTTATGACAAGAGGGTAAAAATGAGATTTGAATTTTGAACAGCTTCATAACAGGGTCCAAAACGATGAGATTTGAATTTAGAACATAATTAAAGAAGCATTGGTTGGAGTGTAGCAAAGGGTGTGCAACTGTGCAGTACTTTAAAAAAAATCAACTGATTTTGTATGGGGCTGGGACTTTTTTCGGGACCGGGAAATTTTCAAAAAAGGAATTTTATAAAATTGAGAATATCTCGTAAACGGTGAGTCGTAGCTAAAATCTAACAAAATTTTCAACTCCCCTACGGCACACCCGGAGATACTTATAAGGAATCCGATGGACATATTTTTTTTTTCATTTTTTTTTATTGAATATGGTAAATGAAGTATTTAGAAAAAATCGACGTGTCTCACAACCAGCTCCGATGGGATGGGTTTTTTTTTATTTCAAAACTTCAAATTTTTTTTCTTGCCCGACTAGCGCTATAATGTATCCGAACGCCAATAAAAGGTAGGTAGTAATTTGAGTTGTCTTTATTGCTTTTCTAATAGAGGGGGATGAAAAGCAGAGTGTAATACTCGGCCGCAAAATTATTTTTACCTCGGGCGGCGTATATTGAATCCCTCGCTGCGTTCAGGATTCTACTCTAGAAGCTTTCACTGCGCTCTGGATTCAAAATAGCGCCCTCGCCGTAAATATATTATTTTGCTCCCTTGTAATACAATCTACTATTTCTCACTCATGCCCTGAAATGTTAACATTCCATGTTAACAAAAAATTGTATAATTCCTCGCATTTCGTGAGAAAAGTTTTATACAAGCCTTGTTCTGGAAGCTATTTGCATTGACTCGAATGACTCAAAATCATCCTCGACAATGCAAATTTGCTAGCTTCCCGTACTTGGCTGTAATCCTATCCTACTATCCTACTAATATTATAAATGTGAAAGTTTAGATGTTTGGATGTTTGTTACTCAATCACGCCAAAACGGCTGAACGGATTAGGCTGAAATTTGGAACACAGATACTTTGTAGCCTGGAGAGGAACATAGGCCACTTTATATCCCGGAAATATATCACATTCCCGCGGGATAACGTCGTGTAGTCCACGCGGGCGAAGCCGCGAGCGGAAAGCTAGTGTACTATAAAAGATTCTATAAAAAGTAAAGAAAACTAAAATAACGATAGTCCACATATTATTATATAAAAACTCTGTTATAGTTTTTTTAAAATAATCGTGGTTGTACAGATTCGATACTTGAACTTACTTAATCACAATAAAAATGAAAAAAAGTGTTGAAAAGCCTGACGAAAGAATAGCCAATACCGGAAACAAGAGAGGACGCGACAGCGATTATGGTGTCTCAATTAAATAAGCAGTTGTTCATGGTTTTCAAGGAAATTCCATTAATTGACTGTCCATTGCCGTTTTATCGTGGAACGCAGCTTCCGTGTTTGAAGTCTTCTCTTGCTGAAATAGTACCTATACGGCTTTTACTAAAAGCCTAAAGACTTTTCTGTGGTCTAGTGGTACTCACCATCGGTTACAGACCCTGGCTAGCTAAGTACCACCATCTTATCTAAGTCTGCCGCCCTATCATTGATATTTTCAGGATTATTGTGATCTGGCAGTTAGCGATAAGATAGCTAGTTCTTCAGTGATTGAGGATTCCGGGAGAAGTGTGCTTCCACCTTCAGGTTTATCACCACTTAACAGCGGTGTGATAAAGGCTAAGTGCTACACGCCCTTGTGTATAAAAAAAGACTAGAGCTGTGCCTTGCCCCATGGCAGGTACCCGTTCCGTTTCCGAGGTAAAATCGGTATAAAATATTTGTAGCTCGAGTTACTTGCGAATAATGTTGCTTTCTACTGGTGAAAGATTTTTCAAAATCAGTTTATTAATTCCTGTTAAATTATAAAGCCTAGTAATTACTACGCGAATTTACCTGTTGAATATTAAAATTGTTAACACATTCAAAAACATGAGCATATGAACAAACTCTTCTATTTTAATCCAAGAGTTTGAGGTGTATGAACACAAATAATATTGCCTTGTTCATCTGTTTTTGTGTGGCCATTGCAGAGACATGGGTACGTTTAGTATAATTTAAATTGTTTATTTACATTTTTACTCATAATAATATAGATGTCCATTATTTAAATAAATTTTAGACAAAATTATACCGAATTCCGTAAAAACGTAATTCTCAACAAAAATTGGATTTACCCCGTTAACGGAAATAGCCCCAAAGCCATGTATAAACGAGTACCCATATACAGTACCCATGCCCAGTACCCATACCCTTCAGTTTTCTTGAACTAATTGTACAGTCGTGTATTTCAACTAGTGTAAACAAATTATTTTCAATAAAATTTGTTTACTTATCAATCAGTACGTCCGATGGCCACCACTCGGTCAGGTGACGAGCCATCGGCCGTGAAGGTCGTTCTTGTTTTTGTGTGGCCAATGTCAATGCCTGCAGACGATAATGAGTGGTACTAGAGAGCTGATCGAATTAATCAATACTAACCAAATTAATTTAATTAACGGACGTTAAAGATTTCATTAACGGACGTCAAAGAAGTCAAACTGCTTACTAATGATATTGTTGAGAAAGTAACTCTTCCCATCTTTTTGATAATGTGGGAATTGTAGTGATTTGTCAAGTATATGTAGCTGCAAATTGGTTAATAAATAAGCTATTCAGCTAACGGCCTAAATGTTTTCCAGTCACTATGTCTAATCCAACTTAGGTAAGGAACTGGCTGGCTGGGATGCATGCCATTCATGGTTTTTTCTATTGGATAAGGGAATCATACAGCTCAATATAATACATATGAATGAATCATTATGTTTTTGAGACCTATTGGTCTCAATATAAGGGACCAAAATGGAACCAAAAAGGTCACAAAATTGCGTCGTTTGGAAAGTCGTCGTTTTCAAATGATGACACACCCCTAAAACTTAAATTTTTTTTACAAATCCTATAAGTATTACTTAAAAGTCAGGAGCCTTAAAATCCAAATCTATCATTTTAAAAGTATTAAAAACACGTCTATTGAACAGTCAAACATAAAACGTGCCCAATGCCTTTTCCAACATTGAAATATCAACAAAGAAGTACTTAGGTAATTGTCGGAACATTATTGTTGTTTTAAATGGGTCTGCGCAAACGGCCATCGCAATACTTACGAGTAAAGTAACTATCGATTTTTCTACACAACAACGTTTATTTCTTTCATGAATTCACTAGCTGTAGAAACAAACACGCTCCGTACGTCATCACCCTTATGAATAATGATGTGTAAGTAGTGAGGTCTTATTGCGTGGTACTAAGGATCAATTTATGCTGCCTGACTAGAATCGATAGTTGGTTCCTCCTTGTGAATTAAAATTCGACGCTGGCATACTGCACGTATCTATTCCTCTTCCTTGTGTTTTTGTCTACGTGTCTAGGTGTAATGTTGAAGCTGGTAAGTAGGACAAGAGACCCCTTTGTGGCCACTTTAAGGAATTTTTCACTTTGAAGCACTACTTACTTAAGTGCTAAATGGTCTTAGGTGTTTAAGACAAAAATTATATCTTAAATTATTTATAGAGAATTTTTCTATGTAAGTACTTACTTAGGTACCTTTAAAGTTACATCTTTTAGATTTAATAAAATTAAACAGTTTTTCTATATAACACAAAATGTGCGAGAGGCGCCAAATGCCGGACTCGTGCACCGACGGTTTCGTACAATCATAAAATATAAATAAACTAGCTGACCCA
The DNA here is from genome assembly GCA_949710035.1 of Crambus lathoniellus. Lineage (NCBI taxonomy): Eukaryota > Metazoa > Arthropoda > Insecta > Lepidoptera > Crambidae > Crambus > Crambus lathoniellus. Next base: position 12,007,258 of record OX453302.1, on the reverse strand, counting down.
GCGCGACTTCGTTCCCGTGGCCCTACCCCCTACTCCACCCTACCCTACCCGTACTCTACCCCTACCCTACTCTACCCCTACCCTACCCCTACCTCTACTCTACCCCTACCCCTACCCTACCCTACCCCTACCCCTACCCCTACCCTACCCTACCCTACCCCTACCCTACCCCTACCCTACCCCTACCCCTACCCTACCCTACCTATACCCTACCCTACCTTTACCCTACCCTACTTCAACTCTACCCCCACTTACCCCCTCTTCCCCTATTTTCTCACCGTAAGAACCTTCCTTGGACTTCCACGAACATTTCAAGACCAAAATTAGCCAAATCGGTCCAGCCGTTGACGCGTGATGTCGTGACCAAGGGAAATAGGGATTCATTTTTATATATATATAGATAAAACGTGAAAAAAATAGGCTATATTCGTCAAAAGCGGTGTAGAATATTGCAGTTTTTAGTCAGCGCCATCTCTTGACCGATAGTGGAACTAATGTAATTTTTGTAGACGATTTATGAAAAAGTTTTCTATTTAGAGACATTTTTCTTGTAATCCTTACATAAACTTCTAAAAGTCGAAAACTTATATTATAAATTATTAACTGTGAAATAACTTTGTCTGTCTTTCAGTATTAGGTATACAAATTCACTACCTAGTCTGTCGTCATCGTGAAAATTTGAATTTGAAGAAAAGAAATCCAACTTCTCCAATTCTTTTTTTCTAAAGCGCTACTGCCCCCTTGTTGTCGCCGCACACGAGACACACGCGACAGCCACAAACGCTGCCACTTGAAGAACTAGAACTAGAAGCGGATACAAAGGTAGCTGAAGCACAAAGTAAATATCATGTGGCTGAAGACACGCTACAGATACTTTGTGGCCGGTAGTAGACACTTGCGGTCGGTGGCCGATACTTTTTTAACCCATTTGCTTGTACTGTTCCCGGCCACTAAGGCCGACGCCTTTGTGGCCGGAAACAGTGCGCTTCCACCTTCAACCTTATTTTTACTTTTTACTTAACATCAAGTGTGAAAAAGGTGAAGTGCTACCCCGTTGCTGTGGATAAAAAAAATAGTGCTTATAAATAGCAATAAAGAAGGTTAAAGAAGAAGCATAAAGAAGCAAATACATAAGTAGGTATAATATTATGTTACTTCGATGAAAAAAAACGGTGTAGGTATTTTCTTTGCAGCAACCACTAATAGCTTCATATATTTTCAGTCATACGCCTGAAACAAAGAGTCGCTCATTAATCCTTCACACAAAGGAGAATAAAACTAATCTAATTATATTGACAATGTTACCTTGGTGCATCTCAACACGTCCGATGACATCACTATAGATCGCTATAGTCATCACACTGAGATGCGCAAGCACATTCACTAGTTTATTTTTGTAGATGCATCAATTAATGTACCTACCTGTATTCATATAATACTTAGGTAGGTAACCAGAAATAAAAACAAAAGCCACTTACAAAGCTCGTTGACGCGTGGCGCAGAGGATTTGCCTTCAGCCTGCCGTTTCGGTGGTTCAGCAAGTTTAGGAATGGTCTTTATTAGCATGGGTGACCAATTTTTTTTTATGTATAAAACACATTACACATACATTTCAGTCGAAGCGATGTTGTACTTTTGTATGGAACAACTGATTTAAAATTGTAGTAGCCTGATCCTCATGCAAACACGAAAATATCCATTCAGAAGGCACAACATTTGAAAACTGGGTTTTATTTAAACATCATTTCTCTGCAATTGCGATTTTAGTAAACGTGAGGTACTCGCATAATGACAACTTACACCTGCATTCAGCAGTAGAGATCAAAATAGATGAAATTCTTGGCTCAAAAATAGAACCCTAGGAACAATACATAAACAGACATTGCTGAGATGCAAGGACTGAAAAGATTTTGAGAAATGTTTGACTATTATAAAGTCTACAACAATGAATACTCAAGTTTTTGAGGTCGTAAGTTTCGCTGTGAAGCTTTTTTTTGAAGAAACTATAGTTACGTACAACGTGTATATATTTTATATTTTAACCGAAACTGAGAAAATGATTTGTTCGGAATCGAGAGTAGAATCGATTCCACACATTTTTGATAGGGGTTAAATAAAATAAAAAAATGTATTAATTTTTTACCGCTTCTAAAAATGTTTGTGTCTACTGCACTCATTCAATACGCGCGCGACCCGTCACGTGCTCTCACGTCATGGTAGAGCTTAAAATCGGTCAGAAAGTCACGGAGACAAGAGCACGATCTACAGGTTGTTCAAGTTTGTATGAGACTTTGTATAGAGTTGAAGATAGAGACACCTACATGGTGTAGGTGAGCACTAAGAAAGGATTTTGGAAATTTCCCGTTATACAAGGTGCTACAGGGTGTTCCACTTTGTATGGGGATATGTACAGGGCTGACGGTAGAGACACAATTTTTTTATGGGTAGATTCCTTTTATAATGTATTTGAGCACTAAGAAAGGGTTTTGGAAAATTACAGTTACACAGAGTGCTACAGGGTGTTCCAGTTTGTATGGAGATTTGTATAGGGCTGAAGGTAGAGATACCATTTTTGGAGGGTAGGTACCTTTAATGGTGTAGGTGAGCAATAAGAAAGGGTTTTGGGAAATTCCCGTTATGCATGGGGCTACAGGCTGTTCCAGTTTGTATGGGGTAATACCTTTAATGGTGTACAAAAAAGTGCTACAAAAAAGTGTTAGTACTACTCTCTCCAGTTACCTCAGTATTTAGTCTAAGCTCTTTGTGAATACTGAACAAATTTTTTTTTCTGTTTAACATATTCGCTAACTTGAACACATCATTAACATAATGTTCGTTCTCTCCAGTGATCTGATTAACGCGTGAAGAGCGTTTCAAAATGAAATGAAAACACTGCTTTACATTATGTTTGTCACTGAAGAACGCAATAACAAACAAGCAATGATGCGGTACTGCGCTACCAAACAGCATTATATCCGCATTGCTATTTCATAACAAATGATTTATGAAGATATTGTTTGTAAAAAAACAGTACAAGTGTGAATATGTCTAGAGCGAACCAAGGGTATCACCCTTTACTCAGTGTTTCGGGAATATTACAGGAAAAGTTTCTAGTACTTTAAAGCTTATGTTTTTTGGCAAATGACTGAAATTTTTTTGGCGCGTTTAGCACGAAAAGAAAATAAACATTATTTGAGTGAAATAAAAGTGTATACCTACCTACTTACTTGTATTATTCTATCTCCATCCGTTTTTGGTTAGGACTTCTTCAAAGTCCGCCTGGCTTATCTGAGTCTGGCGCCATTACATAGATGTTTTCAGCATTATTGTGTTCCGGCAGTTAGAGATAAGATAGTCAGTTCCTCAGAGATTGAGGAATTCGGGAGTAGTGCGCTTCCACAATGGGGTGGCACTTAGCCACCCCATTGTGGATAAAATAAAAATGTAGGTGGAAAAGTTTTAAGGACTAAGACGAATTTACAGCAAATGACTCCTCTAGGCAGTAAAGTTATCGCTACTTAGAATTTCGTTTAGAATCCCCACGATTCTTTTCGAAAGAAGCAAACAGTCAGGTAAAAATTCAGCAAAATAATTTTTGGCGCGCTTTACACGAAGTAAAAGTAAACATTATTTCTTCAGTTAACTAAAAAATATCGTATCAATCAATTTTTGGTTAATTGTAGAACTTGTTCAAAGTCTGTCTTGCTAGCTACTGTAGCTACCACCATCTTATCTAAGTCTGCCGCCATAGCAACAACGTTTTTAGCATTGTTGTGTGCAAGAAGTAATGGCTATCTTGTCTCTAACTGCCGTGGAGATTAGATAGCCATTTCTTTAGTATATATTGCGCTTCCACCTTCAGCCTTATCATCACTTAACATCAGGAGTGGTGAAGGCTAACTGCTACCCCGTTTTGATTAAAAAATCGTGATTTGTCTGCCACCTTTGCAATTTTCTTTTGAGGATTGTAGTAGGTTGGACTAAGTGTTTCATAATTGGATATAAATGACAATTTGCATACAAATAGTCAATGAAATAATTATTATTTTCTTTATCACAGGATATGAGACATATTAATAAATGAAGTTGTTAGTAACTGCTACGTAGGTATATGTTTACTTTGCCGCAATGGCAATCACTGCAATGGAATTATTATATAGGTATGTGATATTTATTTAAATATACATGTACCTACTATTAAACCAAACATAAAAGCTTATACCACTCATAAAATTAAGTGCTTTAGGAATAGTTTTTATCTTAATGCTTTTGACAGCTATCCATTTAAGAACTTTATTATCTAAATGTGAATTTGAAGTAGTTTTTACTCAGAGGATCATTCACTCTGCCATGTCGTGTCAAGAACGATAAAGAACATACACATTGTATTAAATATATTGGAGGATACCTACTTAGGTACAGTGTGCTAGCGGTACACCCCGAAAGTTTGGCGTACCTACCGCTAGCACTAAATTAAAAGCTCATCTAGCTAATTAGAAATGTTGACTTTGAGCACTTCCTTATCACCTACATTATCAGAGTTGTTTTCGTGGGGTGCCTGTTAAGGGGCCTATATAGCCGCGGTAACTCACAACATTTTAACTGACTTTATTCTCAAAAGCTTTTCAAACCATCTTTCGATAATTATAATATGTAAAACTACAACATATTTCAAGTGCTGTCGCTGTTTTGCTTTTTTGTAACATGTTACCAAAAAATCACAAAATAAACTCGCTTATCCTACCTACGTAAAACAGTTTAGTTAGGTTGATAATGATAATCGTTGTATTTTCGTAATTTTCAATATACTTCTCAAGAAAACAAATATCGTGGTTGTTCTAGATTTTTTTCATTTAGTGGCAAACCAACATTTTGAAAATCCATTCAACACGTTTGACACACTGTAACCCCCTTCTTGGGCTAAGTATCCATACAAATCGCCAGCCTCGATTCCACTAATGTAGGAGCCTTAAGCTGGATGTACTGTTAACTGTCTACTGTTACTTATTGTGTGTGACTCATGTAAAAATATTGTGACTAACCTGAAACCGTGGTAATTTTCCAGGATTCTATTGCGAGTAGATACGAGTTATAGTGTTACGATGCTCGTAGGTGATTAAAGAGATCTTGTAAAGCTTAAAGTTCCTACTTTACAGAATATGTAAAACATGCAACGCAATAGGTAATATTTTGCTGCTGATGTTTGTCAAAATAACAATTTTAATGCAACATGCAACTATTACTAAAAAGGCACATCGAATAAAACACACACATTATAAAAGAACTACTTACTTAGAGTTTTATTTAAAAATACTTCAAACAACCAACTAAATTTAATTAAAAAGTAGATTTTTTTGCGTTAATTTATTGTATGTACCTACTTACATAATATAAACAACAGTGTTAAGGTAGGGGCGAAAATTAATAAGGGCCCTGATATAAAACTCATGCGGAACATTTCTTTAGGATTTGACCAAGAAAACGGAGGCGTTTGGGGGGGGGCCACCCCACTCCTTCCGCCCCCTGTTAGTCAACCACTACTGCTTACATTTACTTGTTTTAATTTTTATCACTTATGGATACGGGACTTTTTTAAAGATAAGACTACTACTGATGATATGACATACTAATTTTCCCTTTCTTATCTGTAGAAAGCTTATCTAACTCTGTAGTTTTATTATTTCATTAACTTTAAATAAAGTTTTGATAACCTACGCGGAAATAACCTTACGTTTTCTCTCAATCTAAGTAATAATAGAAGTAAGTAAATCGTTCAATGTTTTACTCCAATAACCATGAAACAGCCTACCTATAGAAAATTATACAATTGTCTGTCAATGTCAACTATTGTTTGTTTTTGTGCTTGATTATCGATTTGGCTGAACAATTGCAATTATTGCCTCTACTAAACATTTTTTCAGCAACTATAAATAATAATCATAACTACCAGTTCGTACACAAGACAATAAAATCACAAAGTAAGTACGCGGCGGCGAATAAAGCAATAGTGTGATCGTAAAAATTAAATTGGAGGACGAAAATGCTCGACTTTTTCTAACTAATCTTGGAACTTACTGATCTGTTTGAAGTCTGTGTCAAGCCGAAAGTAAAAAAAAATAAAATGCTGGGGGCCAAGCCTGCTAACGTTAAGTCATAATCGTGTCTCAATCGTGTTTCAATTGTAGTTCAATTGCAGTGCTTTTTTACACACTAGTGTAGTTTTGATGGAGGTTTATATTATAAGTATAGATAGGTATAGAAGTTAGTCACTAAACCATTAGCAGATTCACGACCGCAAAACATTGTGGAGCGTTAGATAAGTAGGTAGGTAGGTACTATAGTTCAATTAGAAGTGACTACTGACTATATAATTATCACAAAAACGTGTTAATAGAAATCTCTACTGCAACTACATACAAATGATACAAATGAATCGTAAAACAGTTTCTTAGAAATAATTATATTAACTATACAAGTTTCTACATGTGTGTGACTGAGGTAAACTTAGCCTCGTTGACACGAACATGAGTTAAATATTACGATGAATTCGAAACTGTTTCATGCTTACTGAACTTACACGAAGTTATAAATAAAGCAAAGTCGAATACATTTTAAATGAATCCCATTAATATAATAATTGCGAAATGCGAAAGTTCATGAGTATGGATTGATGTATGGATGTTTATTACTCTTTCACGCAAAAACTTCTGAACGGGTCTGGATGAAATTTACAACGCAGATAGGCTGGAATAACATATAGTATATTTTTTATCCCGATATTCCCACGGGAACTAGAACCACGCGGGTGAAACCGCGGGCAGCCGCTATAGGTACGTAACTATTATAAACGTAACACGTTGTATTCGTTAGTAAAAATAGTTTTATTTCAATTAAGTACTTAAGTAGATACCTACGTGAAGTTTTTTAGCACCCCAGGTGCTAGACGACACGACAGTAGTTTTTTTGCGAAAGTCAAAACTATGATTATCGATTACTTACGAAAACTTTGCCAAATACCTTCTTAATACCCTAACAAATAGTGAATACTTACACCTTTTACCTTTTAGTATCCTTTTATTAAAATGTGCTCGAAGTAAGACAAGTAAGTATACTTACTTACCTACTTATGTATACTTTACGAGATTAGTTCGAGTTGAAATATGAAGGAATTCATTTTAACTAACTAAAAAGTAAGAGGAAGTGCCATGTTCGACTGCATTTTTTATACTAAGTAAGATTTGTCAACAGACTCTCCGTAAATCAGAGTCAGAGCAATGGATTCCAAGGTTGCGGGTTCGAATCCCGTCCGAAAACCTATTAGCAAAGTTGGTGGTTTTTTGTTTAACATTTTTTCCTATACTTGCTTCTATTGTAATATTAATATTTCCTAGGAAAGTGCTATTACAGCCAACCAGCCCAGCACTGCATGCTTGACCGACCGCAAATATTTGTCAATACTCTTTCGTGGCAACCACTTGTGAAATTCTTTACAGAACGTTCTTTAAACACTGTTTATTAAAGTTACCAAATGTAACAACACTTTTACATCTGTAATTCATATTGACATTTATAGCCAAAAAAAATCTTTCCGTGTTCTGTGTTTATTAAGTTAAGTGTTTATTAAGCGGTCATCGTTGAAAATTGTGGTAATTCTTTTTGAATTGCAACCACAATACTTGGTTATGTAATTGAAGATTTTCTAGAATATCAAGGACTAGTAAAAAGTTCATCATCATTTTTCATCATTTCAGCCGTACGACGCCCACTGCTGGGCATAGGCCTCCCCCAAGGATCTCCACAACGATCGGTCCTGCGCTGCCCGCATCCAGCGGCTTCCCGCGACCTTGACCAGATCGTCGGTCCACCTTGTATGGAGGCCTGCCCACGGAACGTCGTCCGGTTCGCGGTCGCCATTCGAGAACCTTTCCGCCCCAACGGCCATCGGTTCTCCGCGCAATGTGTCCCGCCCACTGCCACTTCAACTGAGCAATCCTTTGAGCGATGTCGGTCGTTTTAGTTCTCCTGCGGATCTCATCATTTCTGATTCGATCGAGCAGGGAAATACCAAGCATCGCTCTCTCCATTGCTCGCTGGGTAACCTTGAGCCTTCTTATGAGACCCATAGTAAAAGACCACGTCTCGCTTCCATAAGTTAACTGGCAACACACACTGGTCAAAGACCTTAGTCTTGAGACATTGAGGAATTTTGGACGCAAATATATGCCGGAGCTTCCCAAACGCTGCCCATCCGAGCTGGATTCGACGAGAGATCTCTTTCTCGAAGTTGGACTTACCTAAAAAGTAAGTAGTAAGTAGTAAGTAAGTAAAAAGTTAAGTTAAATAAAAAACGTCTACTGTACGCGACTTCGTTCACTTGGCGGAAACTGTACCAGTTCAAACCGAAACAGAAATAGAAATAATCTTTTTTTAAATAAGCATTTTTGAATCGTCAGTTTTCCCAACCGCCCTGAAAAGACGGGAAAACGTTGCGGTTAGGGGTGCTCTGCGCTTTGAATGGTTTTCAAGAACAATCGACTGTAGGTCGATGTCAAAGTTCATAAACATGGTTAAATGTTTGTTACTTTACTTTATTATAATAATTCGGTGTTGGTAGCTTCATTATACATACCTTTTGTTTTCCAATATGCCAGTAAAATCACTGTCGTTATAGCAGTTATACAGGGCGTCCCAAAATTAACTCACATGGAGGGAAAGTACCTTAAATACTGAAGATATAAAATTTTACTGAAAGGAGACTTCATTTTTATTTTAAAAAGAAAACGAACTGCATTCAAAGAATTTTAAGTAATCGACTGTCTGAACTGGGAATCGAACCCGCCGAATGTAAAATAAAATATTTCTCTAATTTAATTGTACCGATCGAAAGGCTCGATCATACCTTATCATTTTTTCTTAGCAACATAGCATCTTAAATAAACGGAAGACTACGAAATTTAACATTTAATGTAGAATAACAAGTTTGTGCAGCGTTATGAATAGCCTTTTCTGTGACTGTCGTGCTCAATACAGACTTTAACATTTCAATGTAGGTATTACTAATAAGTGAAGATTGGAGCAATTATACCTAACTCCCTATCATAAGTGTTTGATAATGTGATAAGTAACACCACCTCGATTAGTTTTAAAAAGTTTGAATAATTTCGTGCGGGTTCGATTCTCGGTTTGGACATGCTGTTATTAAAAAAAAATGAATGCAGTTCTATTGTTATTTAAATGAAAATAAAGTCCTATTTCAATAAAACTTTCTATCTACAGTATTTGGTGTGGTCTATGCCACCATGTGACATAGTCATTGGAAGCCCTGGGGGCGTCCCACGACTATGCCATAATGTTGGAATAGACCGCACCAAAGTAACTATTCAAACATTTTTAAACCAATCGAGCTGGTGTTACTTTACACATTATAACTTTATCAAACACTTTATGATAATTGCTCCAATCTTCACTCATTAGTAATACATTGAAATGTTAAAGTTTTGAGCACGACAGTCACAGGAAAGGCTATCCATAACGCTGCACAAACTTGTTATTCAACATTAAATGTTAAATTTCGTAGTCTTCCTTTTATTTAAGATGCTATGTTATTAAGAAAAAAATGATAAGGTATGATCGAGCCTTTCGATCGGTACAATTAAATTAGAGAAATATTTTTTTTTACATTTGGCGGGTTTCCCAGTTCAGACAGTTGATTACATAAAATTCTTTGAATGCAGTTCGTTCTTTTTAAAATAAAAATGAAGTCTCCTTTCAGTAAAATTTTATATCTTCAGTATTTAAGGTACTTTCCCTCCATGTCAGTTAATTTTGGGACGCCCTGTATAGTTAGTAAGTAGGTGGTAGAGCGCAGAGCTCTACTTAATCTATTAGCTAGGTACTGAGTAATAAAGTATCTCTCACAGAATTTGCAACTGTAGAGTATAGAATACCTACTAGCTTTCCGCCCGCGGCTTCGCCCGCGTGGACACGATGTTATCCCGCAGGAATATGATATTTTTCCGGGATAAAAAGTAGCCTATGTTCCTCTCCAGGCTACAAAGTATCTGTGTCCCAAATTTCAGTCAAATCCAACAAACAACCAAACATCTAAAATTTCACATTTATAATATTAAGTAGGATGAATATAACCTATCCTATACTGACATTGGTAGCACCGAGAAGCTTCTGAAACCGCCCTTACATAATAGTTATGAACATATCGTTATTACAGGATGCTAACCACAATTCTCACGAGACCATCTGTCTCTGCGCAACATACTCGTAAGTAGCAACAAGATTTGTCGGTATCTTGTAGAAGATGAGGTCATGACAATATTAAAATTCACGACGTTTACACGGATAATTATCAAGTGTTAAATGATTTTTAAGTACCTTTATAGGAAAAATGTGATAGTATTTCTACCCGTCTGCGGCGAAGCCAAAAAAGGGTTATGTATTTGACCTGTATGTATGTGTGTCCGTTTCTATGTTCCCTCGTAACTTCTAAACGGATGAACCGATTTTAATAAATGATACGTCGTCAGATTCGTCTTAACGGGCCGAGTGACAATGGGTCATCAAAATTAACAAAAAAACAAAATGGCGGCTTTTAGGCGATATATTCTGTGCATTGTAAAAAAAAATATTTTTTAATCCCATCGAGTGGGGTATCAAAATGAGGAGGTTACAAAGACGATGACGAAAATATAAATAAGTGATATGTTTTGAACTAATGTCGACTAATAAGTGCTAATTGTTTTTATGGGAAAAATAAAAAGTGTTGTTTTACTATTTTTCACGCAGTTTCTTCATAAAAAACCTTCCCGCGTGCTTTATAGAACATATGAAAAAAAAATTTGCCGAATTGGCCTAACCGTTCTCGAGTTTTGCGCTTATCAACATTCATTTTTGAATGTTATATAGATATTGTTTTCTCTAGTCACAGCTAGATGGCGCTGATAGTCGATGGAAACGCGCTAACGTTTGGCAAAAATAAAATACTGAAAGTTAGATACATTTCCCATTGTCTAATAAATATACAGATTTTTTTACCCGTCGATTGACCTGTGGGTGGGTACTACAGTATCCAAAAAAGTTGGTTTCAAAGTGATCCTTGGGACTGTAGTCCCATTTTTTAAAGTGAGTGTATTTAAAAATTGAAATAACTTGAATTTTTGATGAGGTACAATAATGATAGCGAAGCGAAGCGAATTGCGATGTTAAAAATGTTAAAATAGAATATCTGTTTTAGGTAGAATAATATGACGTGATTTTTAATTAATTTAAAAATATTGTTCGTCGAATTTTAACGAAATCGTTTTCTTTCATTGATTTGATAGTTAAGTTAGTCAAGAAGCTTTATTTTCTTTCTTTGGTTTATTATAATATAATAGTAATAGTAATATTATTATAATAGGATAGGAGTTGTTTAGTTAAATTTTTGGTTATGAAGTTTTATTTTCTTTGGTTTATTTGTTAGGAGGCGATAATAATAGGAGTTGTTTAGAATTTTGGTTTTTCGTGAAGTTAACGACCAAAACTCCCTACAAGAATTGACACGTCTGCGAGGTCTTGCTCATGTACATAGAACATTTAACTAAAAAGCTTAAAATAAAAAAAACGAATTTAAAAAACTAAAAAAACCCGTCTGCGGTGCAATAAACTAAAAAGAAAAAAACAAGCAAAAAAAGGTCGATTGTGGATTGAATATGTTCTTAGTTCTTACTAGTAAATTGTATGCAGCGTTATATATATTAGGTACTTAATACAAATTTTAAGTAAGAGAATTCTTGGAAGCAGGCGGGATCCATGATATTTTTATAGATTTTATACGCAAATGGATCCCGCTTGCTTCCGAGAATTCTCTTACTTAAAATTTGTATTAAGTACCTAATATAATATATAACGCTGCATACAATTTACTAGTAAGAACTAAGAACATATTCAATCCACAATCGATCTTTTTTTGCTTGTTTTTTTCTTTTTAGTTTATTGCACCGCAGACGGGTTTTTTTAGTTTTTTAAATTCGTTTTTACCACGAGCCCTTTTCAAGCGGAATTTGAACCCGCGCCTCCAGGGATCCGGCCCGATGCTCTGACCAACTAAGCTACTGAATGGCTTAGATAAACATTTCAGTAGCTTAGTTGGTCGGCTGGATCCCTGGGGGCGCGGGTTTGTATCCCGCCTGAAAGCTACTTATAGGGCTCGTTTTAACTAACTATCACATTTTTTCTATACTAACAGAATTGCATTGTGAATGCATAAAAATAATTCGAAATCTCATTTTAACTTTTTTGCATTGACAATGCAAAACTTTTTTATTCAGGGTGAAAACTCCATTTACCTCAGTATTTAGTCTAAGCTCTTTGTCTCTTATGTCATAGTAGAGCTTAAAATCTGTCAGAAAGTCACGGAGACCTATGAGAACGAATATCTTAGAAGATTTTTTATAAAATTTGGTTTTCAATGGAATTTAATTGAATATAAAATTAATTACCTAATTGGACTGTATGGGCTTTTACGTTATTGCATTAACACGTTGTAGGTATATAAATGAGAGATGCTAACCATGTATGTCTGTATGTTGCCTTTTCACGTTGCCGAAGCCACTGGGACTATTTAGATGAATTTCGACACGTACACCATATCAAAACTCGGAATGTAAGTATACCACTAGCTATTGTCAGAAAAACCCACTTGCATGGAAGCCATTCATTCATACACCTAAACTAACAGCTGCGCCGCCGTAGTGGTTTGGTAACCCATACAAATTAACACAATGATGACACACATAAGTAGGGTTCACTCATACATTGATTATTAGGTAAAGTAGAAAAATTATTTAACAAGTGCGTAAACAAACATAATATTTGGCAAAATAACATAATATTGCCGTACCTGCTGTATGATAGTACTTACAATGGAAATGTGGAACCTGTGGAATAAGCTACACTTGAACTTAGAAAGACATTTTCAATTTTAAAATCAAAAGTAAAAAAATGCTACTAATTATGTTATAATACCTACTGTTTCTTTACCAATAATTTTAAATTTAACATGTATTTGGCAACCCTAGACCGTATAAAGATGACTTTCCATAATGAGGATAGTGTTGACTCAAGGCCACTGGGTCGCATAATGTTTATTTAATACAAATATCGAAAATTATATAAACTAAAATTACATGAATTGACTTCCGATACTACTCGGAGCTTTTGAATAGGAAAATACTTACTGTATGATCTGAGGAAAATACTTTACGATATTTTGTTTAACAGAACCTTTATGTGACTATTAACAAATACACTATCATCACTGTGGATAGCCATAAGAAGGTACTAGGTAGGTAGGTACGGTAAAGAACTACGAGTAGGTACATTAAAAATAAATAAATATAGGTTCTTACTTTTCAGAAGAAAAAAAATATTGCCATGTTCCCTCGTGGTCCGAAAAACATTACTTATAAATGTTATAGAATACGAATAAACATTTAAAAAAGAAATGATTAGGAACTTTCTTTTTTTGGATTAATTTGTTATACTTACCAAACCCATGTTTAACTCATCAACAACAAAATGATTTTCACAGTGTTATCACACTCTTTATTATAAGCGATGACTAAAAAAATACTTTCGTTTGTGATTATGTTCAAGACTCATATTTGACTAGACATTGCAACATGTGTTAGCCAAGTGGGCGATAAACGTTCTTAATAATTTTATTGCTTAAGTATACTTAACACAAACGAGAAGAATTTAATTTTAATATAGACAAACACACGACCACTCGACATGCTATCTGTAAAATATAGGATAGAGTTACAAATTAGAATTTACAAAACTCTCTATAAAAGATTTTGAACCCAACGTCTAACATGTTGTAAGAGTCCGTTGAAAAATAATTACCTACCTAGTGGCAGTCGACAGATTTTTCAAAGCTGTAGGTACAGCTTTGAAAAATCTGTCGACTGCCACTTGTGCTATTCACAAACACTCGAAAAATGATTCTGAGTTCAGAGTCATCATTGTTACTGACATGACATGACTGGTAAGTTAATGTATAACTATTATGAAAAACGGGATTGTTACCATGTTTAAATTTATTTTCGAGTTCCCATGACAGTAATTCCGCGATCATGGTGTGTGAAATATCGGAAAATCCCGTTTTGATAATGACCATATTTTTTTTTTTTAATGATAGTAGGTAAGTAAGTAACTGTTTTTTTCCCAACGGAAATGATAAATAAGTGGAAGGGATAACTTTATCAGCTATGTTTGAGCTTTGTACGCGTTAACCTGCTATCACAGTCTGTATAACTTCATCAGCTTGAATTATATAATAGTTAATGGAGTATACAATGGTCATGTTTGAGCTTTGTACGCGTTAACCTGGGGGCCAAGCCTGCTAACGTTAAGTCATAATCGTGTCTCAATCGTGTTTCAATTGTAGTTCAATTGTAGTGCTTTTTTACACACTAGTTACAATATGATGTGATGTAAATGTAGTGTGTGGTGTAACCATCAGTAGTATGGTGAAAAAGTACACATTTCTTGTAACTAGTGTGTAAAAAAGCACTACAATTGAACAACACAACTACACAATTGTAACACGATTGAGACACGATTAATTGGCCCCCAGGTCTGAGTTAGAGTCTGAGCTGCTATGTTACGCCTACCAGGGCTACCGGCAAAAAAATATGGATTTGAGCATGGGCTTCATTTAACAGAATTTCATTTGGCAGAGAAACTAAATATTTTGTATAATAAGTAACCAATATGATTTACAAGAAGGGCAAGACGATTGCTAAGCTAAATCCACAAACACTTGTAACAACATTCTTTTAATGACAATTTATTAGTCAACGGCATGAGTAAGTAACTATACCTACCTACTATACATACCTAGCGTGCCGGCTTTCTTCGAAGTTGCGTGTGGCAGCCCCGCGAAAAGGTAATAAATAATTCTACTACATTTAGCTTCCCCTGTGAATATAAAACAGCAGGCGCCTAATAAGACGCGGTTCTTTTACCCAAAATAGACTGTTACTAAAAATGTTACAATTAGTTAGTACAAATTCAGTATCTACCTACATTTCAATTTCTTTCTTAAAAGACAGATGCATTCCGATACTGCCGATTAATCATTAAAATAATACCTATCGTACTTTACATTTAACGTATATTAAGATACAACCGAAGTATAATATTACAGAAAGGGAATCGTAATAAAGTTAAAAACCGTTTCGTCGCTTTCTTAGCATAAGTAAGTACCTACCTAATGTAAGTTATGCAAGTGAATACTAATTAGTCAAAAACTAAATTTCGAAAATATTACAATAATTGTAAATAAGATAAGTAGTAAGTGTACAATATTATGGATTGAATTTTGCTAAACTACTTATTCACATTAACTCAATTCAATAGCAAGACTCTACAAAGCCTAATTATATTTTATTCAAACGTCTTGTTAATAAAGTACTTAACATCTTTAAAAAGTCTAACAGATATTCACATAGGTACTTAGGTAGGTACTCATCGTGTTAAGAATGAATTTTGAAAAGAGAGGAATTCTCTGTTTTTTCTTTATAACAATCATTAAAGTAGCAATCATGTGGTTAAAAGTTGAAATTGCTTTATGTCACGAGCGGTCATCTGACACGCCACTCTTGGAAAATCGATGAAAACGCAGTACACTTAATAGAATGAGAACTCGATTATTGAAAATTTAGCGTGTAGCGTTGTGGAGGAGCAATTTATTTGAGTGCACAATAATTATTCAAATGAGGATCAATTTGAATGTAGCTACAGGAGATAGGTATCTAGCGCTCTAACGTCCGAATATTCGAAAGCTTGAGAAAGCTTGAACTTTAGGAGCAATTTAAATAACACATTGTTGTTTTAAATGTCAAACGTATGAAAGAGAGTCTTATGGTGTTTTAAGACTCTATTAACGCTAAGTAGCTTTCGAGTAGGATGCTCGGGCGTTAGTGCCCTGTAGTGCCCTGTACTAATCTATATAATTTGTGGTGCCCATTTCAGTGAGAGTAGCGGTGAGGTGAGACCGAACGTGCATCATCTTATTCATCATTTCCAATCCTTCTCGACGCACTACTGAGGATAGGTTTCTCTTTGTTTATGTCAATTACTTCGGTCCTGCACGAGTCTGGGCCACGTGCTACAGACGGCGACGGTCATTATCGTTAATATCTTCGACCTATCTGGTGGACGACCCCTCTTCCGTTTTCTCTCTCCGCCAAACGCGCTAGTTATGTTTTATTTACATACCATCACAAGTTTCTTAAAATAACTATTTGAGTAGTATCATGTATCATGATAGTGTATTCACAATTTTTTTTAGAAAACGCAGACCAAGTTCCCTAGCTTAAACTAGGTATACAATTCATAATTGGGCTATAAAAAACCTGTTCACTACAGACGGAAACTCTGCTTAGATGCATTTACAACTTCTTCAAAACCAGTATTTTGATTGCGTAAACATCATAAATTTTTTCTACATGGTGCCCAAATTAGACGGTTGTTACATCACTGGAAGTCACACACAATGCTACCTATACCTATTTAGACCAAGTGTTACGTTGCAATGACATTATGACATGCCTCATATACTTCGTGCCGCCAATTAACCGACTGAGTGTTAGTACACTAATCTACTGAGCTACTAGTATGTAATTTTCTATTCATCACTTTTGCAGGAGCGACAATTCATACTATACTAGTACCTACTTATATATCTATTCTGTGACTATACATAAGTACTATAGTTTGACCAATAGCGCTGTAAGTGCCTTCGTATTGAGCGGTACAGAGGTAGCGGTCAAACTATAAGTACTTACCTTTAAATTAATATTACGTGATTTATTAAATACATCTATTATATATAAATATATAATGTCAATGCGTGTTTGTTTGTTTGTCCGTGCTTTACGTCAAAATGGGGCAACGGAACCACTCGTGGTTGTGGTTTTTGGCATAGGGATAGCACAGAATAAGCAACTTTTCATACAGTAGGCCGACGGAGACGTCTAGACAGGTCAATCGTGCGGGGCTTGCGGGGTGAGACGGGGGAGTGGTTGTCCCGAGTTACATACAACGCCGTTCATAGTAACTCGGGACAAGTCTTCCAGGGCTATCACGTCTTAATCGTTATAATTTATTTTTAAATTAATATTATGGTGCATACGACATGTAGTGTGAGTGCGTGCAAAAATCTTCATCTCGCTTATTAAAAAAAAGGCAATTTCTAAAATCCAAGATGGCGGCCAACTTTTTTGTTTGCGGGGCCGACTTTGATGAAACTTGGTTTTTGGTACAATTTTGACAAGAAAACAACAACACAATGTTAAAAATAAAAAAAAACCAGATGGCGGCCAACTTTTTTGTTAGCAGGCCGATTTCAATGAAACTCAGTTTCTGGTAGGTACTATTTGACTAGAAAACAGCAACGCAATGTTAAAAATATTAAAAATCCGAGATGGCGGCCAACTTTTTTTTGTAAGCCGATTTTGATGAAACTTAGTTTCTGGTACTATTTTGACAAGAAAACAACAACGCAATGTTAAAACTATAAAAAATCCAAGATGGCGGCCAACTTTTTTGTCTGCAGGCTGATTTCGATGAGACTCAGTTTCTGGTACTATTTTGACAAGAAAACAGCAACGCAATGTTAAAAATATTAAAAATCCAAGATGGCGGCCGACTTTTTTGTTTGTGAGCCGATTTTGATGAAACTTGGTTTTTAGTACAATTTTGACAAGAAAACCACAACACAATGTTAAAAGTATTAAAAAATCCAAGATGGCGGCCAACGTTGCTGTTTTCTTGTCAAAATAGAACCAGAAACTGAGTTTTATCAAAATCGGCCCACAAACAAAAAAGTCAGCCGCCATCTTGGATTTTTATCATGTTTAACATTTCGTTGCTGTTTTTTTGTCAAAATAGTACCAGAAACTGAATTTCATCGAAATCGGCTAGCAAACAAAAAATTTGGCCGCTCTCTTGAATTTTTATATTTTTAACATTGCGTTGCTGTTTTCTTGTCAAAATAGAACCAGAAACTGAGTTTCATTGAAATCGGCCCGCTAACAAAAAAGTTGGCCGCCATCTTGGATTTTTTAATACTTTTAACATTGCGTTGCTGTTTTCTTGTCAATATAGGTACCAGAAACTAAGTTTCATCAAAATCGGCATACAAACAAAAAAGTTGGCCACCATCTTGGATTTCTTTTTATTTTTAACATTGCGTTGCTGTTTTCTTGTCAAAATAGAACCAGAAACTGAGTTTCATCGAAATCGGCCTGCAAACAAAAAAGTTGGCCGCCATCTTCGATTTTTTAATATTTTTAACACTTCGTTGCTGTTTTCTTGTCAAAATAGTACCAGAAACAAATCGGCTTACAAACAAAAAAGTTGGCCGCCATCTTGGATTTCTTTATATTTTTAACATTGCGTTGCTATTTTCTTGTAAAAATAATACCATAAATCGAGTTTTATCGAAATCAGCCCACAAACTAAAAAGTTGACCGCCATCTTGTATTTAAATTTTTTTGACATTGCGTTGCTGTTTTCTTGTCAAAATAGTACCAAAATCCGAGTTTCATCGAAATCAGCCTACAGACAAAAAAGTCGGCCGCCATCTTGGATTTTTTAATACTTTTAACATTGCGTTGCTGTTTTCTTGTCAATATAGGTACCAGAAACTAAGTTTCATCAAAATCGGCATACAAACAAAAAAGTTGGCCACCATCTTGGATTTCTTTTTATTTTTAACATTGCGTTGCTGTTTTCTTGTCAAAATAGAACCAGAAACTGAGTTTCATCGAAATCGGCCTGCAAACAAAAAAGTTGGCCGCCATCTTCGATTTTTTAATATTTTTAACACTTCGTTGCTGTTTTCTTGTCAAAATAGTACCAGAAACAAATCGGCTTACAAACAAAAAAGTTGGCCGCCATCTTGGATTTCTTTATATTTTTAACATTGCGTTGCTATTTTCTTGTAAAAATAATACCATAAATCGAGTTTTATCGAAATCAGCCCACAAACTAAAAAGTTGACCGCCATCTTGTATTTAAATTTTTTTGACATTGCGTTGCTGTTTTCTTGTCAAAATAGTACCAAAATCCGAGTTTCATCGAAATCAGCCTACAGACAAAAAAGTCGGCCGCCATCTTGAATTTTTTAATAATTTTGACATTGCATTTGCATTATTAAATTATTTTATTAATTTAATATCGCAATACCAATGTACCCACTCGGGGTCGTAAAAGGTCCACCGTCACATTTTAAAGTGACAAGGACAACCCTTACGTACTTACGTAAATACCTATACAGGCGTCGGCATCGCCCAACTTCAAGGGCGTCGTCCAACTGTATAGAAAGATTGCTTAAACTGTGGGGATAGTTTGGGAGCTGACATAGGTTACTTTTATCCCGCAAAAATATCATATTCCCGCGGGATGATGGCGGGCGTCGTGTAGTCCACGAGATCGAAGCCGCGGGCGCAAGGCTAGTGTAATTACATAATTATCTAAGTAAGCTAAAAAATTGCGTTTTGTGGTCTTCGAAATAAGTAACATCGAAAATATACTTACACCATAGGCACAAAAAAATCTTTCTATGTTCTGTGGCACATACTTACCTATGCTCGAAGCATGTTGGAATGTCGGGAAAATAAAAAGTCTTAGACTTAGGAAATAGGTACTTTAACCTTAAATATCCAATTTGTACCTGTGACATAAACTGCATAAAATGTTTTTACGAACGTAAATATCAGGGGACCAAGTCTGCTAACGTCGCGTGTCTTCGATCGTGTCTTAATCGTGTTTCGATTGTTGTTCAGTTGTATGTAGTGCTTTTTTCCACACTAGTTACAAGAAATATGTACTTTTTTCACAATACTATTGATGGTCACACCACACACTACATTCACTTCACATCACACTCAATTCTTGTTACTAGTGTTTAAAAAAGCACTACAACTGAACTAGAATTGAAACACGATTGAGACACAATTATGACTTAACGTTAGCAGGCTTGGCCCACAGAAGTGGCGAGTTTTTATTTTGATCGCATCACACATTTTTTTTTATATTAGTAAAGTACAAACTTACCTACTAAGACCAAACAGAGAAAAATAGTAGATTGTACAACAAGTGCATAAAATGGGTTTTATGTACGAGTTATACACTCTGCTTTTCACTTCATATGTAAGGAAAATAAATAGCAATATTGCAAAAAAGAAAAAATAAACACTTCGCCATATTGGCGGGAAGACATTCTTTTTCTTTTTTTTATACGTGGCCTTGGCAGCACAGTGACTTTAGCATAGATCGTAGTTCATAATTCTCTTGAAATACTTATTTCTTAGAAAACTCATTAATTTTGCCTAGTTTTATTAATTTAGTAATTTAACATGGATTATGTACAAAATTGAAGAAAGAGAATGAAATAACAAGTTTATTTAACGAAGTTTAATTGCGTGTGTGACTGTTTACCAGACGACCTTTGTCTTAGAGTCTGAGACTTTAGACGAAGATTTTACTTTATGCACTTAGAGCATAAAAAGCGATTTTATGCAGCCTATACCCAACATAAACACGAACTTTACGAGCATGAGAAGTGAAAAAACTTTTATATTAAGTAAGTACAAAAGTACAATGCCATCACTTAATTGCAAGATTGATCCCGATCTGTTCTTTTTCTTTAATTAGGACATAAACGGTAAAAAATGTAAGTATTGTAAACCTCTGCCTCCAAAATTATTACCTATTTCATTAAGTGTTTATTCTGTTTCGTGTCTTACCTACTTGTTGCTAAAACATCATCATCTCCCTACTGTAGAAAGTAAACAATGAAGAATAATAGCTAATAAATACCAACAATAGGTTGCATTAGCAATAACTATAACATATAGGTATGTTATGCAGTAAAGTGTTTATGTTTACACTTATTGCGATGAAACTGTAGGGTGACCAAAAAGCGCACTAGAAATATTCAATGAACTTTTTTAAACTATTTTTTTTTTGCGGTGGTGTCGTGTGAGGCGGGTCGTTACGTTCCCTAAAATATGGTTGAGCGAAGCGATGGCTGGTTCATGCGTCATGCTCGTGAACGGGTGCCACCAGTGGGATGGGTCTGCTCCTGGCTTCTTGTCTCAAAATATGCAGATATTTTATGTTTTACTGTTATTCGTTTTATTTTATCGTGGCTTGTATGGCACTGTTTATTATTGACTCTTAGATATGTTTGTAACTATTTATAAAGTTTTATTACCCTTGTTTGGCATTTATATTTATTGTTTTATTCGCTACGGTTTTGGTTGGTGTGTATTTTAAAGAAACTACCTTTTGGATGTCAATTTTCTAAGTTACTAGCTTTCCGCCCGCGGCTTCGCCCGCGTGTACTACACGACATTATCTTGATGAAATGTAATATTTTCCGGGATAAACTATGTCATTCTCTCCCAATCTACCCCCGTACCAAAAGTCACATTGATCCGTTACTCCGTTTGGACGTGAAAGAAGGACAAACAAATAATACCTACTTATTGATTTTTCCGTGGGAATATGATACTATCCTGTGGTAGCCTATTATAATTCTTGCCAGGGTCTCAAATTGTTTACTTAATTACCAATTTCTGCCCCCAAATTTTAGCCTGCGCTTAAAAGTGATTTTTCCATACAATGAGATTGCCCGCGGTAAAAAGTAAAATATATCCTTTCCAGGGCCTTAAACTGTATCTATTCTAAATATCATCATTCCCATGAACTCAAACTATCGCCTTAAATACCAATTCCATTCTACAGCTTTACCCGAGTTGAAACTTATTTTACCATAAGAATGAGCCTTATTCCCGCGGTTACAATTTGCCTATTTCCTTCCTAGCATCAGGACATGGGTCCCGGTGCTCCTATCAGTAGGAGTAATAAGTAGGAGCACCCGGAAGCACTGTCTCAAACTATCTCCATTCCAAATTTCATCAAAATTGGTTCAGCCGTTTTGACGTGAGCATATACAATTTCGCATTTATAATAATAGTGGGGATAGTAGAAATAGGAATATGAATGGCCAGCCGCGACTACGACGACGTCCGCGAGTACTACATCGCAAAATGTTGTGTCAAAAATTAGGTAGATAGGCATTCTCTAAGGTATCATCAATCTTTTTTAATGTCCCCGCTGCTGGGGCACAGACCTTCATATAGATGGATACGGAGAATGGGCCATGACCTTCCACACGGGCCCATTGAAGTTACGGTGTACTAACCAATCCAAATGCAGCCAGCAACATTGGCTTATCGTGTCTTCCGAAGCACGCTAAATTTTTAACAGCAATCCCATGATAGACCATTGCAAAAGTCACATAACCTCATCGATCGTAGGCCGAACACGCTACCCGTGGTTTAGGCATAAGAAGGTAACGATACCTAGACAAACAGGAGCTACTATCGTATGAATAATATTCGGACATTCTCCTACTCTTGAACTACCAAAATGCAAAAAATCAAGTCAATACTTTGCTAAAAATGTGTAATACTGATTTTCTTGAGTTTTATTCCAATGCATAAAGAATTTTTTGCTTTGCACGATAATGAGCTGTCATGGGACCCATGCTTCATTATCTAAAGTGAACAAAAAAAACTGAATCCCACGGGAACTGTACTTTTCCCGAGTTAAAAAAACCGTATGAAATTTTCCCGGCCAGAGTTCAATTATCCCGATCGATTTAGCCGTTTAGTTGTGATTGAGCCATAAACATCCAAACTCCGTATCTTTAATAGGTACCCGCCACCCACCCTATAAAAACATCAGCCCCCCCTTTCTACCCTTTTAGGGGGTCTTTTTATTTTGCCTAAGCAGATCATTTTTAATCATGACCTAGTATCTTTCATACCAATTTCCGTACCTACTCCTAAGTCCAGAAATGAGGAAGTTTTCATATAAGCCTTAATCCCCCTTTCTACCCTATTAAGGGTTTTTTTATAACTTCGCATACGCAGATCATTTTCAATCGTGACCAGTATCCAACATACCAATTTTCATACTTCCAAGTTCAGAAATGAAGAAGTTCCATATAAACTTTATCTCCCAATTTTACCCTATTAATGGAGAGTTTTTTTTACTTTGCTTACTCAGATCATTTTCGGTCGTAACCAATATCCAACGTACCAATTTTCATGCTTCTAAATCCATAAATGAGGAAGTTCCATATAACCTTAACCCCCCCATTTTACCCCTTTAGGGGGGGAGTTTCCTAAAATCCGTTCTTAGCGGACGTCTCCTAGGCATAATCTACCTTCCTGCCAAATTACATCTTCGTTGGTCCAGTAGTTTTCGAGATTTCGTGATGAGTGAGTTATGTCCCCTCGATTTTATATATATAGATTGAAAATTATTTATTGCTGTGATTACCGGGTTTTTTTATTTTGTTTTTTAATTTAAGATGAATTTGTGATGGAAAGTGACTTTACATATTATATTATGTTAAAGTCACTTTTCAATTTGACGACTCTGTATGAAATATGACAGGGAGAAAAAAAATCGGCCAAGTGCGAGTTGGACTCGCCCATGAAGGGTTCCGTACCCACTTACTGTACCGATTGCCTATACCTAGCCAAAATACCACTATAATTTTTGGTCAGCAAAAAATAACTTTGTTTTCCATAGTGTTTGTATACAACATATATTTTTTGTAGATTTTTCACTCTCTTATTTTAAAAGTTAGAAAGAGGGGGGACACACATTTTACCACTTAGGAATTGTATATCCTTTAAAATATTGACTTTGAAATTATAAAAGAAACCTAATATGTTTTATGATTATTATTTTTTCAGTTTCAGTTCCATGTATGGCGAGCCCTCCTTATTTTTTTTATTTTCTTTATATTTCTATAAAAATCCTAAAGCGGTTCACAGAATATTATCTAGCTACCAAGTTTCAAGTCTGTAGTCGTAATAGTTTTGGAACAAAGTGGCTGTGACTGTGATTTTATCTTTGGGAACAGTTAACAAACTAAACTACTATACTATTACTATCAAAGAGTCCATACTTTTTCCGAGTAACGCCATAAGCGCGAAAAGTAAGTAAAGAATACTTCGATCAACAATTAGTACTAGAGTGTGTGTCAGATAACTCTGCACGTGCCTGGCGCGTTTCTGGCGCTAGTTACAGTGCATTTTTTTGTTCTAATGTTATAGAAAAGATTAGTATTCAATTTTTACCGCGCGCAGACTTATCTGACGAGCACTCTAGATGAACGCTCACGAACTAAATGAAAACTTTATATGGCCAGACTGACTTTTTTTTTAAACGGAGAAAAAAGGTTAAATTGCTCGTCAGATAAGTCTACGCGCGGTAAAAATCGAATACTAATCTTTTCTATAACATAAGAACAAAAAAATGCACAGTAACTAGCGCCAAAAACGCGCCAGGCACGTGCAGAGTTATCTGACACACACTCTACGAATGTTACGATCTTTCATTATAAATGACAAGAAGCGTTCCAAGTTTGAAATACCTTAGTATTATTGACACTGTCAAAATAATCTACTTATAATTATACTCTCAACTCAAGTGAGCGTTCGACGCTTGGCCATGTCTGTCACTCCAAGTATGTATCTAGAACTAGGTGTTAATGTTGAGAACTAGGTGTTATTGTTGATCGAAGAAAGAATCACAATAATATTCTCACTAAGTTCTTAGGTTAGGTAGGTATTAGCTCCAGGCTGAATCAAGATAATTTTTAGACCCTTTTCAGAAAAAACATTGCGCCTAGTTTGCTCAAGTATTTTCTTAGTATTAATTAATAAATTTTTACTGTGATATCATTAAAAAAACATTCCATTTTTTATTATATAAGTTGATAAGTCATTACTTTTACTTTTTGTATTCACAGTGCAATTTTTATTATTGTAATGAAATATTTGAAAAAAACGAACCATCCTCCTGACCGCTGAGCTAAGGAGTCGTACGACTCCGGAGCTCAGCGGTCAGAGCATTCGCCTGGACAGTGAAAGGTCCCCGGGGTTCGATTCCCGCGGAGCTACTTGAAGGATGGGTCGTTTTTTTCTAATATTTCATTTTCAATCATTGTTAAGTCATATTTTTTATAGTTTTAGTCAGACATAATATAAATAAACAAAACAAAACCTTGCTTATTATTTATTTGAATATTCAAATAAAGTGTAGTCACCCCACCGATCAGTGTACAGACCGGTTTATTAGCAATGGCATCATGCCGTGTCACTGGTCTTGCTCTTCCATCTTTGCTGACTTCAAACCTTGACCAAATGCCATACCGTATTAAAGGTAACTTCCTAATATGGACTGAAGAAGAACTTTAACTAAGACGAGGATGTTTGAACTACGATTGCCTTTTATCTCGGGTATCAATGACACTCATTAACCCGGCTGGAAAAAGAGTGCTGTAGGTTTGACGTGTCGATGTGTCTCTGTGTATCTGTCTGGCATCGTAGCACCCCTTGACTCACAAACCGTCGGAAACGGAATCGGAATCGAGTTCTAGGCTTTGTCTTCGTCTATTCTACAGTGAATAACAGAGACAGTGCTATGTATATGTCACCGGAAAATAATAAAAACCGTATTTATACTCCAACTTCTACAATCCTGTTAAGTTTTGTAGTGATTCTCAATTATATTATTTACCATATGTATAAGTCTCATTGCCAAAAGTTCCCATAGAACCCTGCCATTCTCCTTTATAAAGCGGTTCTTGTTATTTTCCGGTGACATATATAAGTACCTATATTCCGCTGTCGTCGGGAGCGTTTCCGAGTCGGTTCGTGGGGGGCTGGTGGGGCTGAACGACTGGACCGATTTTGATACGGTTTGTTTTGTTCGAAAGCTGACGTGATCGAGATGGTTCTTAGCTATAACTTGTGAATATATGTTCAGGCATTTTCTAGTAGATCATACACCGAGGAGATAAAGCACTGTTTTATGTCACGGGCGCGATATTGAATCCTGAGCAAATGAAGGACTCAAGATAACACCTGAGCGTAGCGAGGGTGTGTGCAGCCGAGGGATTCAAGCTCGTCCAAGACGGAAACAGCTTTATCCCAAAGGAGAATACTCTACTTTTCTCACCTTTTGCCAGAATTGGCTACTTACTAGAAACAATGTTTTATTAAAACTTAAAGTACCTACCTTATTATAAAAAAACGTATATACAAATTCACTTTCGCTTTAGTCACTCGACATTTTTATTTAAAACACTTTTAACTTCAACCTCCTGCTAATACTTTACAAAGCGCTTTGCAACACTCGCGGCTTTTATTTTCCGTTCTAAATTCAAATCTCATTATTGACCAGCGGCTCATGATGTTGTACTGCATTTCATATAGGATGCGTGCGCTGCGTGTGCGATAAGTCGAGCGAGTGCCAGCCTATTGAGACTAGTCCGGTGACCGGACGCTTGCGTTTATCATACCTAAACTCGGGAGCGAAATTTCTGTACCGTAAGGTACTAATATATATTCTGTGATTTAGGTGAGGTTTGCATGATATACAGGGTGTTAGTTTAAACAAGGGACATGTTCCAGGTGGTGAAAGTAACCATCAATACAAACGCGAACATATCGCGAAGAACACTACACTACGTCTACTACACTTCGTCTAATCTAGAGGCCATGGGCTGGCAATCCCCCCCCCCCTTTCCTGGGCTATTGGCCGGCGGCGATGTCCTTGCCTTTTCTTGTATAATCTTTTCATTTCAGCTGCTCCTAGGTACTGTAAGCTTTTTCTATCAGCTAATGGTGTTGATTTAAACACAGGGCTTCATTATTCTTTTTTATTTCACTAATTTCAATATCACTTTAATACATTAGCTATTTTTATAGCATCTTTTATCTTTTTGGAACATCTATTTATCACGGCTCAGTATATGACTGCGTCAAATCCCTCTTTCATTTTTAAACTCATATTTTTAAAGATTGATTTGAGAATATAATTGCAAAAAAATTTCTATTCCTTTTTAAAAAGCTAACTGCCCACAGCCTACAATTTCATCTCACGGCTGTGTTTACATACACTACAATCATTCCCCCTCCATTCAAAAAAAAAATTTTTTCATTGGAGAAAAAATTTTTTTTCAACAGGTGACAACCCTAAGAAAAAATTTCGGTTATACATAAGGCATGACCCTCAAAATACATACCTAACTACACTTACGGTGTAGATCCTAACCCCAAATTCCTATCCACACTTAAGGCGTAGACCCTACTTAATCAATAACCTATCCACACTTAAGGTGCAGGCCCTACTTAAATAATAATTGCAAGTTCCAGTACAATCATAGTTCGCGACTTAAAATCGAAACTAGCTAAGACCAGAGACGGAATTATAAACCATAGAACCATGGAAACATGACCCAGCTAGGATCTAGCTTCTCGAACGATCATCATTCGATAAACTATCTGGCAAAAAAAACTGGTCTAAAAATTTACCAGAGGTACCATGATTCCGTTATCTATTATCAGTACACCTTCTCCTTTGCCAATTATTACAATTACATCACCAAATCGTGATCTATTTCCACCGAATAGAAATAATCCAAAATTAACGCAGGCAAAGACAGAAGAAAAATTATCTTTTTCAAATGCAGAAAATAACACATATGTAATCAAGACGATAAAAAATACAACCAGATACTAAAGCTTCTTAAAGAATAAAATATTTCAAGATGCTTAAGAATGAGGCCATTACTACCATCCCAATCGCACAGCGAAATCTACTACTTTTAAAGCCGATGCCACAATATACAATCATCTCACATAATCTATCGAAGTTCACGAAATTATCTGTTACCATTCAAAGTTTCAAGATAACTATCGTGAGTTCAAACGATTACCCAAGGTAAAATACTACAAAGGAATTCCGAACATGCATAGAATACCCGATTTATTCCATGTCAGAAATTACTTTCTTTGAGAAACATTCGTTATCAACCTTGGGAACAATCCCTTACTCTTACCTTACCAACTCGTCTCAATCTCATTCCTAAGGGCGTGGGACCAAAACCAGGACCCCATGACAAATAGCTTATTGCCTTATCATGTTGCTCTCAAAAATAAAATCAAGCGAATGGTCCAACAAACTATGTCAACCAACAAATATTTCTCATACAAAAGTAGACTACCACGGAAATTTCTAGTATGCTACAAGATATATCCTTGGGTCCTCGCAACGCACGACATAGCACGCTTATAATGTGGCCTCATTCTCCAGCTCATCAGTCATCAAAGCTCGGGAACAACATGAAAAAGAAACACCGGTTAATATCATATTTACAACAATACAATACATCTTTCCTAAAACACAAATATACAACATGGATAAAATCATAGGTTAAAGATATAACAACAAACAACTTTCTTATTTACGAATAATAACTATTATCTAACATCCTATCAGACAGATACATCAGCGTGGCACGAAACGTTTCAAACGATTCGAATGTACAACCACCCCACGCGATCGCAAATTTATACGACGTATCAACAAGTCAGACCGTCCTACATTCTGTACGACCCTATAAGGACCACGGTACAGCCGCTCCAACTTCATACATCTACCCGTAACTCGCCTTGGCACATACAATAAGACCTGATCATTCACCCGAAACGATCTAGGCCGCATCTTCCTATCATAATACCGCTTTTGAATAACTTGCGCCCTCGCAATATTATTCAACGCCTTAACAATTAATCCGCCTATACGATTAACCTTTTCTGTTAGGTACCATCTCATCAAAACCTATCACATTTAACCCCAACGAACGATCTGCTGCTAAACGCTTTTCCCTACCTAACAAACTACTAACTGGCGATACCTTTGTTGACGCCTGTACATTACTATTCTTCGCGCGAACCTTTGCCGGCACGTTGATGCTAAACAAATTTATACCATCATCAGGCTCAATATGTAAAGAAGATTGCTTCTTTCCTACCTCTCGCTCTTTTTCCTCATTAAACGGCTCCCTACCTACAAAATCTGCCACTACGTTGGCTTTACCTACGACCCGTTGCACCGGAGACTCATCCCCACTCATCTCTATATTATCATCAACCGGCATTATCCCTGGCTTATCTAACTGCTCGCTCGAAAAAGAAAACTTGCCTATTCTCCCCTCTGATAAACCTAATAAACCCCGCTTATTAATCCTACCTAAATCCTTCTCTACCTTAACACGTTTCTCCTCTACCCCACACGCAACTTTGCGCGAATCCAAACAATAAACATACCTACTCTTATTCAACCCCTGAAAATCCATTGAACCTACTACGTCACAACCCTTATTCTCAGCTGTTCCGCTGAACTTCATTTGTTCGCTCGCGATCGAACTCGAACTGTCAAGAAAAATCGATTCTATCTTTTGTTCTGAAAGAATCCTATCACGAATCGTGTTTTGTTTCTGACTGTCATCACAAAACAATATTTTATTCTGGAAAAAATATACACATGAATTAACCATATCGATATTCATTCTATTCTTTACTAGAAAATCTCCTAAAATAACACTACGGTTCAAATCAGCTACTACTAAAAATTCATGGCAAAAATTAAAATTATCCAGAGCAAAATCTACGCAACATTTTCCTACTATCTTTAATAAGCTTCCATTCACTGCTTTCGCACACCTTTCATCATCAGCCACACGCCTAGCATTCATTTGTACTGCAGCGGTCTGGCTGATACATGAAATTGCAGCGCCTGTATCGATCAGGGCCACATCTGCAAAATTATGTGCATAAAAAGGAATTAGTGGTCTGACCTGCCGATTCGACGACGCTCTGTCCGCAACAACATTCGCATGTCCCAATCGTCCTACTTCCTCCGTGCCATGCTGCTGCATCCGCCAGGAGAGGTGCTCTCCTCGTCTATCGTCAACACGACGTGGTACATATTCCGCTCGCCTAGAATATACATTGAAACCATTAACATTATGACTAATATCAGCTTCTTGAGCACGCGGCGATGATGAATATCTTGCTCGGTTCTGTACCGGCGTATTAAAATTAAATGGCCTGCACGGCCCTACTATCTCCCCCCCCCCCCCCCCCTATTAGTTGTGGCCATATTTGGACCAAAACTCGCCGGGTTTCTATATACATTTATATTTTCTTCCTTTCTATCAGAGCTAATATTCTCTATTTGGATCAACACTGCTTTCAACGCCTTTTTATCCGTGAAATGGGTTAGCATCAATCTACTCCGCAAATATGGGTGTAGATTCCTCAGGAATTGCGTTATAAATATATTATCTTCTACAATACCAGCTTTCCCCGCTAGATTGGCCAAATAATAAAAATAATCCAGGGGACTCCTGTTCTCCTGTCTCGCATTGTAGAATTTTTCACCATAATCTAACTCTACGAATTCTTCCTTAAATTTTTCCACCATTTCATCAAATGTTTTAACAGAGCTCTTAATTTCCCTAAAGAAATATAACGCCCCGTTCTTCAAGTATGATGGTAATAGCATTAGGAGCTCATTTGAAGAAATGAATTTTTGTTTGGCAGCTGCTTCCTTGAACTCTTCCAAGAATGATGAAAAGGATTCATGCGGACTGCCCGAAAAACAGGTTGATATCGACTCCATTGTGAAAATTTTTCTGTGAAAATATTTTCTCACAAAATGTCCGCCGATAAGAAAAATGATATTTTTTTTTTATTTTAAAATATTAGGGCCACTCGCTTAGCTGCTTTCTTTCTAGGTTATCTTGGGAAATAAAAATTATGTATCTATAACAATTGAAAATATACTTCCATTGGTTTATCTTCTACCCGGCGGCTCCGCCACTGTAAGGACCTAAGTCCCTCACCGAACTTCACAGGTATTTTCAATAAAACTCTTTCTTCAAGGTACTGGGCTTGTATTTCTTTTTCTTCTATATCATTAAATACATTTATAGTATGATAATTAAATCATATT
The DNA here is from genome assembly GCA_949710035.1 of Crambus lathoniellus. NCBI lineage: Eukaryota > Metazoa > Arthropoda > Insecta > Lepidoptera > Crambidae > Crambus > Crambus lathoniellus. The sequence goes on along the minus strand of OX453302.1, from coordinate 11,976,295 downwards.
TTTTATGGAACTTCTATTCTTATTCACCGCTCAGTATATGACTGCGTCAAATCCCTCTTTCATTTTTAAACTCATATTTTTAAAGATTGATTTGAGAATATAATTGCAAAGCAGTTTCTATTCCTTTTTAAAAAGCTAACTGCCCACAGCCTACAATTTCATCTACCGGCTGTGTTTACATACACTACAGTACCTACCTAAAATGGAAGAGCAGACGCCCAATAAGCAAGCAGTAGATTCTTCTCGTGCCATTTGAATAGTGGAATAAATTGGATATTTTCGTCGTAAAGTCAAGTCATAGATCATAGTTAATTTATTACAAAGCTTAAAACAGTCATGATCATTCTATCATAAAAATTACTTACCTGGCTGCGAGTAAGCCTTTGTGTTGTGGCCTTTTGTATAAATTTTATATGAATTATATTAACTAATAATGGCTCTGCATGTCAATGACAAGGATTTAAACCAGAACTATTTTAGTCCACGTCTTGGAATACCTAAGGGGGAAAATGTTTTCGCAATAATAATTTAATTAGTAGGAAATTTTATTAAAACAATAACATCATCACCAGTGCACTGATCTGTGAGAAACGTCATTAGCAGTTTACTATTGTTTAGCAATACAAACGGTTTCATGACGGCTACGGCTTAGCAAGAAAGTGAAACACCAGTATCAAGGGCATTCACTACAAAAACGTCAATACGTTTTACAACAAAATTGTCAGTTCCGTTACATCGCGTGCTATTTCAAACGCCTCTCCATCGATGCGTTGGTAAATCGTTCGTGTTTAGTCACATGCTCACATGGCATTTGATCGTTATATAATGTAAATGTAAAGTACTTCACTTCACTTATACTAAGTTGGTAATGTGTCGTTTAAAATAATAGCGTCTGTAATGTTTCCCACTATTATTTTTAAGAAGCTTATCTAACTCAAAATAGTTATGCGGTCTCGAAGGTTCAGAGAAAAACACAAGGGCCGTTTTTCCATACAAGCGTATTCCCTGTTTCCTCCCTGGATATGGATAATGCCAGTAGAGCAATATTTTCTTTTCCAAAACATCGATGGCCACCATTGGCATGCCCCTATGTTTTCCTTTTTTTGTAAACTAATTACTAAGAGAGATGAACCTTAAAAAACTAAAAAAATTGCCTAACTAATCTTCCGCTGTTTTCAAACATCCAGAAAACTAATTTGACAAAATTACATAGAATAAAACGTTTTAAAAAAAAACTAAACCGCCTTCAAAAAGAATCTTCAAACAAAAATTAACAAACGATTTAATTTATTTCAAAGGGTGACTTTTTGTAACTTATCTTGGTACTTAGTGAACTGTTTGAAGTCAGAGGCAAATACTTGACTAACTTCAAAAATAAATGGGTGAATTTCCCAAGCACAAAAAAGTGTCCGCGATGAAAATGTAAGTGTGGAGAGTTAAATTTATATTGAGTTTTTTTTTATTAGAGTCTGTAATTGCCGATCAGGGGCAATAAAAAAATTCTGATTTTGATTTTATTTTATTACATTAAAAATCTAAAGTCTATTAGGGGAAGTCGGCGATCTAAAGTTTTTGCCCAAAAATTGAGCCGATCCCACCTGACAAAGCTCCAATCATCTTCTGGCACTACCGTTGTATCCAAGCCGGAGATCTTAACCGAGATAGAAGATTTCTATGGCCAGTTGTATGACTCGCACGCTACAAGACCTGTCCCAAACTCAGCCGATGCCCGTGCAACGCTTACTCGCTACCTGACCGAAGATCTGCCTGAAATAAGCCTAGACGAGATCGAGATGGCTCTCAAAAAACTTAAAAATGGAAAAGCCCCAGGCGAAGATGGTATAACTTCGGAGCTACTTAAAGCAGGTGGTAAACCTATACTTTATGAGCTCCAAAAGTTGTTTAACACCATTTTATTCAGTGGGAGAACTCCGGAGGCGTGGAGCAGAAGTGTGGTAGTATTGTTTTTTAAGAAGACTAAGACTCTATTAAAGAATTATCGCCCTATCTCACTTCTGAGCCACGTGTATAAGCTGTTTTCGAGGGTCATCTTGAATCGTCTCGCAAGAAGACTCGATGAGTTTCAACCTCCGGAGCAGGCCGGGTTTCGAGGAGGATTTAGCACTGTCGACCATATCCACACAGTGCGGCAGGTTATACAGAAGTCCGAAGAATATAACCAACCGCTGTGTATCGCTTTTGTGGATTATGAAAAGGCTTTTGACTCTGTAGAAACCTGGGCTGTTTTGGAGTCTCTGCAGCGATGCCAAGTTGACTGGCGATATATCGAGGTGCTGAAAGGTCTATATAACGCCGCCTCTATGAGTGTCCAAGTACAGAACCAGCAAACCAAACCTATCCTATTACGTAGGGGAGTGAGACAGGGTGATGTAATATCCCCAAAACTGTTCACGAACACGCTGGAAGATATGTTTAAGACGCTGGACTGGAAAGGTATGGGCATAAATATCAACGGCGAGTGTATATCACACCTGCGATTTGCTGATGACATAGTCCTAATGGCGGAGTCGCTGCAAGATCTGACACGGATGCTGTCCAGCTTAGCTGATGCTTCTAAGCTAATCGGTCTCGGCATGAACATTGAGAAAACAAAAGTTATGTACAACACACTTGTAGACCCGCAACCGATTACTGTTAATGGACTACCCATCGAAGTTGTTCAAGAATACACCTACCTCGGGCAAATTTTGCAAATGGGTAAAAACAACTTTGAGAGGGAGACCAATCGAAGAATTCAGTTGGGATGGGCAGCATTCGGCAAACTTCGCGAAATCTTTACGTCGTCGATACCACAAAGCCTGAAGACGAAAGTTTTTAACCAGTGCGTCCTACCCGTAATGACTTACGGAGCCGAAACATGGACACTAACGGTGGGACTAGTCCACAAGTTCAAAGTCGCCCAGCGAGCTATGGAGAGGGCTATGCTCGGCGTTTCTCTAAAGGATAAGATAAGAAATGAAGTTATTCGACAGAGAACCAAGGTCACCGACATAGCCCAAAGAATAAGCAAGCTGAAGTGGCAATGGGCAGGTCACATCGCGCGAAGAACCGACGGCCGTTGGGGCAAACGAGTTCTGGAGTGGAGACCGCGCTTAGGCAAGCGTAGCGTAGGGCGCCCTGGTGCCAGGTGGAGTGACGACCTACGAAAGATGGCAGGTGGGGGCTGGATGCGAGGAGCTGAAAACCGTGCTCAGTGGCGTGAACTAGGAGAGGCCTATGTCCAGCAGTGGACGGATACGGGCTGATGATGAAAAAATATTTTGTGTCCGCTTTTTCATTCTGTTGGATTGTCCTACGACCAGTGGCCCGATTCTGCTAACTTTAAGTCATAATCGTGTCTCAATCGTGTTTCAATTGTTGTGCTTTTTTACACAGTAGTTACAAGAAATGTGAACTTTTTTCACAATACTACTGATGGTCACACTCACACCACACACGACACACTACATTCACATCACATCATACTGTCATAATTCTTGTAACTAGTGTGTAAAAAAGCACAACAATTGAAACACGATTGCGACACGATAACGACTTAACGTTAGCAGAATCGGGCCAAAGTTTTAATGTCATTATGTCTTGTATCTGGAAAACTAAACGTAATTATGATAAACGAATCATTCTATTTAAAAGTGCATTAGTTGTACTATTGATAAAACGCGTTTTATATTTTTCAACACACTTGCTCATAAAGTGAGCCTTATTACATCGATCTTAGGGCCATAAACCGAACTATAACCCACGCGTGCATAATAATATTACAGTACTAGTTGCGTAATAGAATTATCCTTACAAAGTTAAGTAAGTACCTAACTGCAAATTATATGCGAGTAAACAGAGACTTTTCAATTTAACCGGGTAATACAGTATCCCTACAAAGTTAAGTTAGTACCTAACTGCAAGTTATATGCGAGTCAACAGAGCATTTTCAATTTCAGCGGGTAATAGATACAGTTCTTTTTTTGTAACAACAAAGAGGTTTTATACGGCTGAAAATCCATTTACGTTTTTGGAATAAATAAATGTGTCCCTAATTAAGACAAAAATATAATTTAGTATATTATTATCAAATTATTTATAATTCACAATAATTTGTTATAAAACATTTGCATTTTATCACTATTATCATTTTTAATTATTTTGAAGTAGGCTGTATGGCTGTATGTAATAAATCACCTCACATTTGGCGCGTGCAAAAAAAAAACTTGCGCGCTTTTTCCCTTTGTTAATATTAGGTTAATACAATATGTATGTATTTTCTTCGCAAGTGTGTTGAAAAAGAGCGTATGAAACTCGTGAGCAACTTACTCACTAGACACTCGGCTGATTTACGCCCTCGCCTGCGGCTCGGCAAGTAGTGAGGGGTTTAGTTGGTAGTAGTGCCTGCTCTCGACCGCTCCATCTGGTGAGATTGAGAGGAGACTCTCTCCTCCTGCCCCGCCTCCTGTCGAGCTTTCGAGCTCGTCAGGGGGTGGGGCAGGGGTTAGAACCACCCAGCCCTGACGCGAAGCCTGTTAGGCTTGGCGGGAGGGCTGGGCGCGGCGAGAGACAGGCCTTGTCTGACTGAGTCCAACATGCCGTTAGCGGTATACGAAAAGATTGTATTTGCCCTCACTATAAAAAAGGGGCACCCTTGCAAAAACGTTAACCATGGCTTCAGACCATTATGCTGAACAACGTACAGCAAGAATTTTTTGTCGGAAATGAAAAAAAAAATTGGACTTTTCATACAAACTTAGCAACTTATCGGGACATTTTGTATGGAGAGTCGAATTTTTTTTTCATTTTGTATGGAGAGTCTCGAACTATCGTCGCCCTCACTTCGTTCGTGCGCCAAAACACTCGACTGTTATGGGTGCCATACATCCCTTGCTAAACAATCTACTATTTTACAACACTTTTTCTTTATTTTTGGTAGAATTTTATCATTTTGGTGAATAGTTTCCTTTTGGTGGATACGTGTATCATTTTGGTGGATAACGTTTATCATTTTGGTGACATGAAAAAATAAAGTCGTTTACTTATTTGATTAATGCTTCATAAAATTTTATTTCCATTTAATGAATATTTGTTAAGATAGCCACAGAGATAAACTAAAGTGTAGAATACCAAGAAAAATGTATAATTAAAAAAGTTCACCAGAATGATGAAAAATATCGCCTTGTTGAAATTGACCCAAATGGAACGCATAAGGCTTGCCTATCTTTGAGAATTTCTCTTGATTTTCCTGGGATTTAATCTCCTGATCCTGACTTGGTAAAAATAAAATCACGTCAGAAGTATAAACTTTCGAAAAAAAAAAAAATTTTTGAAAATTATATTTAAGTACTTACTTTTTTGCATTCACAATGCAATTTTTATTATTGAGAATGAAATATTAGAATTTGCAATTTTTATTATTGAAAATGAAACATTTTTTTAATATTTCATTTTCAATAATAAAAATTGCATTGTGAATGCAAAAAAGTAAAAATAATTTGAAATAGCAATTATTTCATCTTTATCGATTGTCAAATATCTAGTAAGGTATTTCATTCGAGTGTTGAAGGTAGAAATATCTTTACATTGATGAAATACAAAGGTTGGCTCACAGCGCGTAAGAAGAATTAGAAAGATTCGACGCTTCCTCTAACGACTCCGTAGCACAGCGGTCAGAGCAGTCGCCCGGACAGTGAAAAGTCCCGGGTACGATTCCCGGCGGAGCTACTTGGAGGATGGGTCGTTTTTAGGGTTCCGTAGCCGAATGGCAAAAAACGGAACCCTTATAGATTCGTCATGTCTGTCTGTCTGTCTGTCAGTCTGTCTGTCCGTCCGTCCGTATGTCACAGCCACTTTATTCCAAAACTATAAAAACTACACAGTTGATACTTGGTAGGTAGATGTATTCCGTGAACCGCTTTACGATTTTAATACAAAAATAAAAAATAAAAACAAATTAAGGGGGGCTCCCCATACATAGAACTGAAACTGAAAAATATTTTTTTAATCAAATATATTCGTGTGGGGTGTCTATAGATAGGTCTTTGAAAATAACATGAACAAAACATTTTTTTCTCAAACTCAGTATTTTGAAAGATAGAGCCTTCCAAAGTGGTAAAATGTGTGTCCCCCGCAAGAAATTTGTATGTTTACCTACAGTTCCATGGTCCCCCCCCCCCCTCTAACTATTGAAATAAAAGAGTGAAAAATCTAGAAAAAATATATGCTGTATCTAATATTTCATTTTCAATAATTTTGAAAATGATCCCCACTTTGATGAAAAATAAATACGCATTATTCAGGATAACTCCAGAACTTCTCGACAGTTCTTTAAATGGGACCACACGAGAAGCCTCACCTTTCAAATAAAAAAAGAATTAAGTATCCAAATCGGTTCAACTAAAAAGTTCTGAGGTAACAACATAAAAAAAACATACAGTTGAATTGAGAACCTTCTCCTTTTTTTGAAGCCGGTTAAAAAGGAAAACATAGGAACACGGCCAAATCCTTTCTTTGATGTTAATGAAAAAAGATAATAAATCAGTCAAGTTTTGGAAAAGAAATCAGGGTAGGTAGGAACGTTGATTTTGTGCACTTTTAAGCCGGGTCTCCAGCGCGTGTTTTGCCCTCCACAATCAACAAAAACATCTCAACATTCAACAAAACTGTCTACACAAAACATTGTTTCACTACACATTTTTGTTTGCATCAACAATGTTTTTGCTTTCCATGCCCGGTGGAAAACACGTACACAAAACTGTACCCGCGCGGTCGAGGGGCAGGGTACTGTACATAATCTATCATTTCGACAACTTTTAACTTTTTTAATTTTGATCACTCGCTAGACAATGGCCGAATTTCTGTGTATAATGGAAGAAGCCATTACAAAAAAAAAGTTTGGTTTTCGCGCCAAGTTTGATTCTACGGTGGTTTAGAGCAATGCAAGTATAGATGGATTGGAATAAAGATACGATCTGAAAATACGTCTTCTTCGTCCGAACTCATTTTGTTTGCTAGAGAAACTATTGTTTTGTGTACACAAGCCAAGAGAGGTATAGACGGCGCATGTCAAGAAACATTTTTCAGAAACAAAGTTTTGTGTATGTGTTTTTGTTGAATGTTTTCAAAAAACTTTCGCTGGAGACCCGGCTGTAGGTAGGTATTTGCAGTTCGAGCTGCAGTTGTCTCTATCATGTCTCTATCGCGCTCTGTGGGGGGAGCAATAGATAGAAGGAATATATTTTACAACTAGCTTTTAATTATTTTTTCACTTCTCATGCTCGTAAAGTTCGTCTTTATGTTGGGTATAGGCTGCATAAAATCGCTTTTTATGCTCTAGTGCATAAAGTAAAATCTTCGTCTAAGTCTCAGACTTTAAGACAAAGATCGTCAGGTAAACAGCCACACACGCAATTAAACTTCGTAAAATAAACTTATTATTTCATTCTGTTTCTTCAATTTTGTACATAATCCATATTAAATTACTAAATTAATAAAACAAGGCAAAATTAATGAGTTTTCTAAAAATAAGTATTTCAAGAGCATTATGGACTACGATCTAATGCTAAAGTCACTGTGCTACCAACGCCGCGTATAAAAAAAAGAAAAAGAAAGTCTTCCCGCCAATATGGCGAAGTCTTTATTTTTTCTTTTTTGCATTATTGGTATTTATTTTCCTCACAGTCTAAGTGAAAAGCAGAGTGTATAACTTGTACATAAAACCCATTTTACCCTCGAATTGACTATCCACCCTCGCCTACGGCTCGGATGGATATATACATCTCGGGTAAAATAGTACGTTTTATGCACTTGTTGTACAATCTACTATGGTCGTAGTGTGTCTCGTAGTGTATAGTCGTCTCCTCCGCCCGTGCTTGTGTTACCAAGTTGCCATTGTCTGAGGGCCGGGTGTAATAGTACATTACAGCCGAGTACGGGAAGCTAGCAATGCAAATGCAAATAGCTTCCAAAACAAGGCTTGTATAAAACTTTTCTCACGAAATGCGAGGAAATACAACTTTTTGTTAACATGAAACGTTAACATTTCAGAGCATGAGTGAGAAAAGTAAATTATGCAATCGATACTTTTGCGTTTGAGTTAAAATTTGCAGAAAGTTCGTTATTGTAAAGAAATTTAAGGACCAAGTACCTACTAGATTGAATTCGTTTTAAATGCGAAGGCGAAAGTAGTACTTACCTACCTAACATTTGGTCGTTGTGCAAACTTACACTAAAATGGAACCACATATTTTACATACTTACTTATTTATTTTATTTTATTGTATGTAACCTACTCAGAGGGCTTGTTTGTTGTAATTTTAATCTTTATGTCGAAATAATAATATAGAAATAATTTATTTCTATGGGGTAGCTAATGAAAATAGTCTTGACTTGAACATAATTAATCCCTATCTATGTGATGTAGTATGTTTTTGATGAGATTTATATTACTTAGTGTGTTTTAAGAAATGGAGGTGGACAGGCCACATGTTGCGCGATAAAATGGATAAGTGGAGCAGGAGAGTCACAGAATGGTACCTAAGAGATGGCAAAAGAAATAGAGGAAGGCAACACACGAGGTGGGAAGATGACCTAAAGTTGACAGCCGGTCCCAACTGGAGAAGGGTTGCCCAAGAGTCCCAAGACAGGCAACAATGGAAGTCGTTGGAGGAGGCCTATGCTTGGAGGCACACCGAACTAAGAGAATTTTTGTAGTTTTCTTCTTTAGTATCTATCTGTTACTTAAGTTCGGAATAACGGGCTTTATTATTTATTATTAATGTGTTTCTAATCGTATCAAATACTATTTTATAGACATAAAGATTAAACTGTGTTAAAATTACAAATAGATTAAATATTGTATACTTAAGTGCCTACCTACCTACCTACAAATTATATTTAACTTGTGATATGGTCTTAGTGCAATAAACAGGGCATTTACTTTACATTATAATTGCTAGAAACCGCCCCTAAACCAATAACTACAGAAATAAATACCACAATGGTAATAAATAATCTTGTTATAAATTACTTAAGTGTCAGTATTACTCTCCAAGTGTTAAATTATAAACATATTTAACTTATTTAATCTATCAAGTCAAGGTTATTAAAATAATTAAAATGAAGTAGGTATTTAGAAAAAATCGACCCGTCTCACAACCAGGCTCCGATAGGACTCGAACCCACGACCTATCGCTATCCGGGCGGCCGGTCTAACCACTGAGCTACGGAGTCGACAATCTTACTCTAAAATAGCTGTAACAGCTCATAGCCTGTTCGCCTTCCATGTGGGTCATGACTCATGAATACCGCGCCTGGACGCCCGTTTGTCCAGAGCTCTCATTAAACTAAGTGGATCACAGTTACCTACGCCTTGTTGTGACAGGTGCTATAACAGGACACGGAAATTTAAACAAACACCCTTTTCAACTTAGGATATCATGCACTGAGAGTCCGTTATGCAGAGGTTGCATGAGGGCCGAAGAGACAGCTGCTCACGTCCTGGTTGAATGTGACGGAATGGCCCCCTACCGGGCGAGGTACTTCGGCTCGCCGGGAAGCGTCCATGAAGTAGTCTCCGACGTGAGGGCGCTGGGTGCTTTCCTGGCTGAGCTGAGGTAGTCCAGCTGCACACCATCCTCACGCAAAATAGGCGCTATAAGACGTCGAGTTGCGGAAAACGCCCGTAACGCATGAAGAAGAAGAAGATGGGTCATGAATGTTTCCATGGTAGACCACGGCCTATCAGTAGGAACCACTGCGCGCCGTTATCCATCTCGTCGCGTCGGGCACTCATTTCGTTGTTATTCAATATGTAAAGAGTTTTAGTACGCTTACATAAGTTAAACTAAATAACTGCTTACTAAAGTGCCGTAAGTTATCGGAACATGACGATCTCATTGCAAACACTTTGGGCGTTTGTGCACTACACTGAATTTTACCGATCCGGCGGTCCGTGTTTTTACGGACCGGCGTGGCATGAAAAACACGGATGGTTAGCTTGTGCACTTGTCCGGTTTTTTACTGGCCGGGGCAGCGCAGTGATCTCTTTGAAACTACACTCTACGGACGCGTTTTAAACGAGAGGAATAATGAGTTACTTGGAACGTCTCGGCAATTACTTGCTTTATTGCTTTATGTACGAAGACGTAGAAGACAGAAAGAATTTTGGGTTCATCCTCTTATCAGTGAAAGGTACCTGCGGGGTTATTTTACCGAAATCACAATAAATTGAGGCAGGATGAAAAATTATTTTTTAACTACTATCGAATGTCTACGGCTAGCTATATAACAAAAAAAGTTTCATCAAAATCCGCTTAGTAGTTTTTGCGTGAAACACGGACAACAGACAGACAGACAGACAAACAAAAATTTCAAAAACCATATTTTTGGTGCTAGATATATTACGTGTTATTGGTGAGAAAGGCGCTTAAATTCATTTTGGCGTGCGTTAATTTATTTGCGATAACTCCTAACAAATTCATTTAAATTATATGGTGTAAAAGAGTAAAATAATGTGCATAAAATGCTTAAAGCAACTAACGTATTTAGATTGAAAAGGGTTAATACTGTATCCGTTTAAATAGCTTTCCAAATTACCGCATTGTTCGTAACCATTTTTTAAGAGATAATATGGCTATAATATGCTATCCTTAAAAGATAGACATATGCTATCGCTGACTTTTTTGTAGATCTAAAGAAGAGAAATATCCCAATATGCATTATTTTTTTAAACCTCGAAAGGATTAGGCAGCGTTTTTGCTGAAAGCTCCCGGGCGGCTTGCCGTTTGCCGGCACTTTCGACAATTATCGTTATATTTCTACCAATTTACACAAAACTTTCATAAATTATATATTAAAACCTTCCTGAAGAACCACGCTACCTATAAGTGAAAACCGCATGAGAATCTGTTTCGTAGTTTTAAAGATTTAAGCATATATAGGGACAGACAGACGGGAAGCGACTTTGTTTTATACTATGACTAGCGGCCGCCCGCGGTTTCATCCGCGTGGTTCCCGTTCCCGTGGGAATATCGGGATAAAAAGTACATATAAACCTTCCTCTTGAATCACTCTATCTATTAAAAAAAACGCATCAAAATCCGTTGCGTAATTTCAAAGATTTAAGCATGCAAAGGGACATATGGACAGAGAAAGCGATTTTGTTTTATACTATGTAGTGATGATGAAGTGATTTATGATTAAAATACAACCATCCGTTTTTTTCCGGACGGTAAAATTTAGTGTAGTGCACAAGCGTACATATGTTTTTCATTGCCGTCATCTCGGAACGGAAAAATACGATCCGGAATGGGGAAAAGTAAAATGACGGACGATAAAATTCAGTGTGGTGCACAAGCGCCCATATGTTTTTCATTGCTGCCATATCGGTCCGGAAAAAACCGGATCGCCGGATCGGTAAAATTCAGTGTAGTGCACAAACGCCCTTAGTTGGTGGGTCGAGGACGCACCGACGACGTGTCTATGAAATGACCTGGAAACCGTTTTTTTAGGTAAAATGGCCTTAAAATTTAATTATTTTATCTTCACAGTAATAAAATATTTAACGTTTATAACGTTAACACTATATAATAGGTCTTTACATATGAAATTGCCGTTTTTTTCTTTTGTACATATAACTTAACAACTTTTATAATATTAGAAATATATAATTTCTTTAATATTGCGTTACATTAAGACCGTATCGAGCAACTTTTGATAATTTAATAACCACGATATTTGATTATTTACATAGAAAAAACTTATTCCGAAAGTTATGACTATTTTTGTTTCCAGAATTTCGTACTTTATTAGTTGTAACTTAGTGAAAAAAAAATTTTTTCTCTTAACGAATGTGTCATTTAGTAGTTAAAATGTCCATAAATACGTGTGTAAAATTTTGTAAATTTACATAATATTAGTCGTTAAATAATAACAAAAACGTTAGTATGGAAAAAAAAATAATTACAGAAATCTCCATACAAAACGGCAATTTCATAGGTAAAGACCTATTATATATATCAAAATATAATAGTGAGTTTAGATGTGGCATTACCTACTGGCATCTATAATTTAACCTTCCGTACTACCACGTGGATAAAAGTTGCGTCCTGCTTTATGTGGGGTTTCCTATACCCCAACATAATTCTATCTTTCTATAGGGAATATATTCTTAAAGTGTATTTTATGTGTAGTAATATTGTTTCTGGGCTATTTAAAAAATGAAAATAAAATAAATTTGATACAAATAATCTGACGACCGATTTGGCGCAGGGGTAAACTACCCGCCTTCTGCGCCAGAGGTCTCGGGTTCGATTCCCGAACAAGACAAATATTTGTGTGCATGAACATGTCTATTTGTCTTGGTCTGGGTGTTTTCTATGTATATTAAGTATGTATTTACAAACAAAAAGTATTTAAATATATATTTATCCGTTATCAAGTTCACGTAGACACAGTTTCTTAAGAAATTAACTACGGGTGTGATTGTAAGAAAATATTTAATTATTTAAATTTATTTATTTATAATAAATATTTTTTCACTTCTCATGCTCGTAAAGTTCGTGTTTATGTTGGGTATAGGCTGCATAAAATCGCTTTTTATGCTCTAGTGCATAAAGTAAAATCTTCGTCTAAGTCTCAGTCTCTAAGACAAAGGTCGTCAGGTTAAACAGTCATACACACAATTAAACTTCGTTAAATAAACTTGTTATTTCATTCTGTTTCTTTAATTTTGTACACAAGCCATGTTAAATTACTTACTAAATTAATAAAACTAGGCAAAATTAATGAGTTTTGTAAGAAATAAGTATTTCAAGAGCATTATGGACTACGATCTATGCTACAGTCACTGTGCTGCCACTGCTACGTATAAAAAAAAGAAAGTCTTCCCGCCAATATGGCGAAGTCTTTATTTTTTCTTTTTTGCAATATTGTTATTTATTTTCCTCACACTCGAAGTGAAAAGCAGAGTGTATAACTCGTAGATAAAACCCATTTTACCCTCGAATTGACTATCCACCCTCGCCTACGGCTCGGATGGATATCTACGTCTCGGGTAAAATGGTACGTTTTATGCACTTGTTGTACAATCTACTATTATATCTTTAGGCATTGTAACAAAAATAGTACTTTTTACCAACTAAAATGAGACAATGTTTTTTGGGTTAGACTTTACAAAAAACCTTAACTAATAACATCTTATTTATTTTTATTTGAGGGCCTAATAGTGTACGAAATAAAAATAAAATAAAAACACTACAAATAATTATTCTCTTCATAGAAATATTCATATTTTAACACGCTATACTATGCGATTATTATAAGAATAGGATAGGGACACCGCCATGTTGTGACGTCAAGCTGTGAAAGTGCTGTCAAACTAACTTCACTTCACTTCAGAATGGTGTGCAAAAAAATAAATTTATCGTAAATCAGGGTGCTGATCATGTCATAGCTTACGATAAATAATGATGTTCGTGCAAACCAAAACATATGAATAATTTGCAGATAAATACAAATCATTAACTTGGTTTTTTCGGAAAATATGGCACTCATGAAATGATGTATGCTTTTACGAAAATGATCAGGTAATTTGAATTTCACACAAAAACAAAATATTTAAAAAAAACTTAATGGTAAAGAAACCAGATCAGTTTATGTAAAAATTGTCCGAAGTCTACCCGGGCTCCCCTACCTAAACCACCTTCTGCCAAAATAAAAAAATATATTTTCATTTTGTTTTGCACTTTCTTGCGAACTGTACCATTTCAGAGTGAAGTTTGTCAACAACCCGTCCTATTCTTATAATAATCGCATAGTACTGAGGATGACCGACGTCCTGAACTACGTGGGGTTTGTGATACCCGGCCGCATTTTGCAGGCGTCCGTCTGCTGCGCCTTTGATGCTACTACTAAAACACTGTAAGGTACTAAATGGTTTGGCAATATCACAACTCCAGCTACACGAGGTTTCGAGGTGTTCAAGCGGACTTTGAGAAACATACAGAGATTTTTGTTTGGCTGGGGTATATTAAACCCCACGTCGTATACGGAAGGTTAAGATGATGCTCATATAACGAGCGACGCCCGGCCGACGACGTGATGATTTAATTTAAGATAATTTATGTAACATATTAATAGACCGCATTCTCAAGAGAAAATATAATGCAATATTAATCTTAAGTACCTAGTTAAAATCGCCGCTGAACCGCTCTGGCCGCGTAGATTTATGGTGAAATAACGAATTATGAATTTCAAATAATTTTCGTTGTAAGTATTACAAAATATGGAACACGGATATTTTGCAGTTGTCATCAGCAAAGTTTGAGGTTAAGTTATGGAGCGTTTTTCAGTCGAGCAACGTATAGAAATTGTGAAAACCACTAGGTACCTACCTACCGGAATGGTGAGAATTTTGCAAAGACGAGTTATCTCGCGGCGAGAAGAGGTAAACTGGCCACCTCTAGACTTTTTTTTCTTAGGGTTTTCTGAAGGGAAAAGTATAACAAGTAATCCACAGACAATTATTCCTGAGCTCAAAACAGAAAGTCGGTTATTGACGAGATCCAACCACGTCATCGAAAAGGGTGAATGTTTGGCGAGCATTTTAGGATGTTGTGTCACGTTGTGTTCTACACTTAACCTCTATGTCCATTAAGTATAGGTAGGTAAGTAGTTAGGTAGTTAAAATAAAATATTTTCAAAATTCAAGTGCAACATCAGTTTAAAAAAATTAAGTAAGCACGCCCTTTATAAAGGTAATATCGTCTCTGGACGCCCAAAGAACTTGAGTCATACGTTACTATCACGTTTGAGTTTAACTTTGACAGATAGATCGTAATACCACAGTCTATATACTTATTTCTCTTGTAATACCTAGTAAAGAACAAATCTAGAATAATTAATCGACTCCGTAACTCATTGGTTAGAGCATTCGCCCGGTCAGCGAAAGGTCGCGGGTTCGAGTCCCATCGGAGTTAGTTGTGAGACGGGTCGACTTTTTCTAAAACTTTATTTTCAATAATAAAAATTGCATGCGAAAAAGTAAAAACTAAAATAATTTTAATCTATAAAATTTCTTGCAATTTGACGACCTACTAGGTATACTTGACAAACTAGGTTTCTTTACAACCAATTAAACTATTAAACACTGCGTAGGGTCCTACTTAAGTGATAAATTCGGTCGCTCCCAGGACACTCTTTAAAATATGACAAATACATCATCCCTACTGAAAAACTCTGACTGAAATTCGTGACCCCACGGCTTGCAGGGACATTCCGTTTTTAGAGCAAAAGCACAACCTTACGAAATCCAAAAGTGAACCATGACGATAGATACCTATAACGATTATCTTATTGCGTTCCTATGAAAAGTGAGCCGGAAAATTGACCATTACAATAGAAAGTATGAAGATACAAATGGTACCTATACCGTTACCATACTTTTATTGTAATGCAGTGTGAAAGTAAATGGCAAGTTATCTTTTTCTTTAAAACTGGTGGTGCGTATAAACATTGATTGATCTCGAGCCTATCTGTTGAAGCGAGATAACGACTGTGAAACTAAAAATAAGAATATCGAATCGAGTTGTGTATCAGTCCGCCAACAGGCAACGGCCTGTCAGTTGGCCGTAATCAACCATGATATTCGGTTTTTGTATGTAAAACTGTGAGGTGAGCATGGAGTTAAACAGAGTGTGTGGCCGAATGTGGCCAGCTGACAGGCCGTTGCCTGCTAGCGGACTGATAGTCTGTGCGGTCAATAACTATTAAAGTTATTAGCATGTTCGTGAAAATGTTATCATCGGCGAGGATATATTAACCATGATATTCGGTTTTTGTAGGTATGTAAACTGTGAGGTGAGCATCGCGTTAAACAGAGTGTGTGGCCGAATGTGGCCAGCTGACAGGCCGTTGCCTGCTGGCGGACGCTGATAGTCTGTGGGGCCAATAACTATTAAAGTTATTGGCATGTTCGTGAAAATGTTTTTATCGGCGAGGCTATATCAACCATGATATTCGGTTTTTGTATGTAAAACTGTGAGGTGAGCATCGAGTTAAACAGAGTGTGTGGCCGAATGTGGCCAGCTGACAGGCCGTTGCCTGCTAGCGGACTGATAGTCTGTGCGGTCAATAACTATTAAAGTTATTAGCATGTTCGTGAAAATGTTATCATCGGCGAGGATATATTAACCATGATATTCGGTTTTTGTAGGTAGGTATGTAAACTGTGAGGTGAGCATCGAGTTAAACAGAGTGTGTGGCCGAACGTGGCCAGCTGACAGGCCGTTGCCTGCTAGCGGACTGATAGTCTGTGGGGCCAATAACTACTTATTGGCATGTTCGTGAAAATGTTTTCATCGGCGAGGCTATATTCGTCAGAGAATTTGCGGTTTTAGATTATTGCAGTTTAGGTCAGCGCCATCTCTTGACCGATAGTGGAACTAATGTAATTCTTGTTGCTGATTTCTGAAAAAGTTTACTAGACAATGACTAGACATCGTTTTATTTTTCCTGTAATCTTTACATAGGTAGGTAGGTACACTTCTATCACATACAATAATTTCAGATTCAAGTCGAAAAAAAGGAAAAACGTTTGAGAACGTGCAAGCAGCGCACTATCATATGAAACACCATATGCCCTAGTAGCCCCACTTCGAATTTTTAAGACCCCAATACTTATATATGTAAGAATTTGAAAAATAGGTAGTTGGGCAAACGTCATCTAAAACCATTCCAATTCCAAGTTGATAACATAAGTAGTTCTCGAGATATCCAGCTGTGACAGACAGACTGAGTCGCACTAAACGTAGTGATTATAATTATGGTGCCTCATTAAGAACTTGAATTTTAAAAATTAAAAAATATATATTTATTTAATATTTTATTAACATTATTTTCTACATATGTATAGAGGTAGTGATGACATTTACACATGAAACAAAATATTGGTTAAATGGCCACCGTTCTTCTGTTGGCAATGCAATCTTTTGACGAAATTTTGCAATACATTTTGCAGTAAGGGCTGCTGGATTTGATGTGCAATTTCTGCTTTGAGTTTCTCAGTTGTCTCATGGTGGTTCACATAGACCTTACTTTTCCAAAAACGCCAAATAAAATAGTCTAACCAAGTTAAATCGCAATTTCTTGGCGGCCAGTTTTGGTCTCCAAAACGAGAAATGACACGACCTGAAAACTTAGTTTGTAACAAAGTCATTAACAAAGGTTCTTCCAAGCTATAAGCACCATTTTCGTTAATGTCTATGTAAATTAAACAAACAAACACCAAATATGGCTCACTCAACAATTGACAGTCGGAAATGGCACACAATTCAAAATTCATGTTCTTGCTGAGATAACCTTTACTTAGGTAGGTAGGTAGGTACCTACGCTCTTTTCGAACCATAAGGGTTCCTTTTTACCATTTTGGTACGGAACCCTAAAAATTAAAGATCTGGGATATCGATGAACTTCTAAACTGTGGAAAATAGGGAAATCTCGCTTTTTCCCAGAAAAAATGGTGAAACATAGGAACAAAAGTGTAAGGTCATTTTTGTAGATAATTGCATGATCTACATTTTTTGTCTGATGTATTATATGATAAAATAATATTACCGTGTG
This sequence comes from Crambus lathoniellus, assembly GCA_949710035.1. NCBI lineage: Eukaryota > Metazoa > Arthropoda > Insecta > Lepidoptera > Crambidae > Crambus > Crambus lathoniellus. The sequence goes on along the minus strand of OX453302.1, from coordinate 11,958,673 downwards.
CCTAATAAACGCAAAATACTTACTAATGCGAACTTCGACCTTGAATAACTTTTTTTGCACAATGTAGGATTTAAGGGCACTTTTCAGATTTCTTTTTTATTAGTGTCCCAAACACAGAACAAGAAATGTTCTGTGGTCCCAAACATTCGTAGGTACCAATTTTAAGCTCTATGCGAATTATTGTTATTTAAAGTCTAACTAGACCGGGCTATTTAGATAACACGGTGTTTGTACTCTATATTATAATTTCAGTAGCCGTAATGTACGCAACTTAACGTTTCACCGACGTCGGAAAAGGAAGTAGAATTGGCCGCGTCATGCCTCGCTGAACTAAACAAGTGTTAGCAAAACATATATGGAGTAACTACTCCGCCCGTTATGCGCTGAATGAATGAGTGTGGTAGTCTAGAAAAAACTTAAGGTTCGTTATTGTTTATATCTACAGACATGGAGCGTGCTGGAGCGTGCTGCGTGCCGTTGTGCGTGCCACACAAAAATAATATCCTTTTATACCATGCTTAAAGGTGTATTCACATCTAGCTCGTGCGAGCTGAGCGTTCCTCAAAGCTGTTGTCTGTGCAGTGTCTGTCACGTTTCGTGCTGGTAGATATAAACGGACCTTTATTCAGGTTACATTTCAAGTGCCTTACTGCGAACTGTCAAACATTTGATTGCAGGACGGAGCTATACCACCTATATCCTGCATATTAGAGTATATTATTTATCGTCATCTCGCTTGATGATAATATACCTAATAACATTCTTTGAAATTTCGTAGGAAGGCTTCGTAGTAAGGCCCCAAGTGGCCCCAAGACTATTTGCTGCTATCATGGTGGAATATTTAACTTAAGTAACTTACTTTCGTTTATTGACAATTTCAATCTGCTACCAAAATCCGCCATGAAATTAATAAAAAATCTTGCAGGGGATATTCTTGCATTAGAAATTTCAAAAAACTTTGACCATTTCTGATTACAATTTAAAATCCAGTCCAGTTTTGATTGTTCCCTGGACTGCGTCATCAAAAATTATGCAGTCACCTGTAAACTTCTATTTATAACCCAGTAAATAGAGACTAATTAAGGGGGGTTATCTTACAAGTGGTCCGGTAGTTCTGAATTTTCGATATGTTGTCTAGGATGGTTAGTGAGTATTAAAAATGCAAAATGCACAATTTCTCGCCCTCCGCCCCCATATTGAAAAAAATATGCAGTTTTTTCAAATTTTAGCTTACCTATATCTTCGTTTAGGTGCATTTGAGCCAGAAACGATTATTTACAATGTTGTAGAGAAATAAATTTTCTATAATTAACGGTTTAAATTTTGTTTCTAGGACAGATAACTACGCAGATATTCACTTTTTTAAAAATGATTTTCCAGAAATTTGTCAAACTTCTAAAGAACGGGATGCAAAATGGGCCCAGAGTCGTAGCACTTTGAAACCTTATTTATATGAATAATTGTGTACCTTATTTATATGTATTTAATAAAGTAGAATTGTGTAAATTTAAAAGGTTACAGTAGTTCAAAAAGTCTTGAAATAACCTAAAAATAGGAAAAATGTGATAGTAAAAAACCACGAGCCCTATAAGTAGCTTTCAGGCGGGATCCCGCGCCTCCGGGAATCCGGCCCGATGCTCTGACCAACTAAGCTACCGAAAGGCTTACACGACTCGTCGAATTTTGCTATCACTTGTTACGCTGTACGCCAGCGTTGCTTCATCAATGTGAGGAAACCCTCGCATCCGAAAGAAACATTTATACAAATGTTTAACAATCGATTAAGATGAAACAGCCATATTGAGATTTTATATTATTTTTATGCATTCACAATGCAATTTTGTAAGTATAGGAAAAATATGATAGTAAAAAACCACGAGCCCTATAAGTAGCTTTCCCGCCTGAAAGCTTCTTAAAGGGCTCGTGGTTTTGCATGTGGCTGAATGCATAAAAATAATATAATATAACCTAAAAATTTTCGCTTAATATCTTCGTTTAGGTGCATTTCAGCCAGAAAAAATTCTGCACAATGTTGTAGAGAATTAAATTTTCTATTATTGATGTTTTAAATTTTGTTTCTAGGACAGATAGTTTCACCAACCATCCTAGACAACATATCAAAAATTCAAAACTACCGGACCACTTGTAAGCTAAAAACCCTCTGTTCACTGGACTATTAGGGCATTATTTGATTTTCATTATGTCCAAGTGCGGCACATTGAGGCATATGCACATTGAGCCACTAGTGGCCGCCACTAAACGATGCCACAAGCTACGGAGTGCTGCAGATGAGATTTTTATGCATTTTTGCGAACGCGGCCACTGAGCGTCCAGTGGCTGCTCGGCTCAGCGGCGGCCAAGTGGCTTAATGTGAGGCGACACTGCATAATCACTGTACAGTCACGAGCAATAATATGTATACAACATACGACTATGTCATATTGCAATATTGAATGACTTCTACTTCTGTGACAATGATCGTTTTCTTTAGGAAAGCTGCAATGTGACAAAGTTCTATGTTGTATATATATTATTGCTCGTGACTGTACCTAGTTAAAGTTACTTCAAGCAAGTTTGGTTGAATATTAAACTACTTCAGTGTCAGGATTATTGTTCGAATATTCGACTCTTATATAAGTATCTCATAAAAAGGAATCAAAAAACACGTCACTAAATAAAGATATTTATGTATATTTCTTTTCTTACAAAATTATTTACAACACCATTATTATGCAATATATGTTGTCATATAAAACATTACAATTGAGATAAATTAACATTTTTGAGGCAAATATACAGCGCATTACAATAACCGCACTATTACTAATTTTATTCTAATTACAGATCGATTGATTTAGGCACCATTCTCCGAACAAAACCTGGCTCTTAATTCATAACACAGGTGTGCATAACAAACATAGCAATCATTTATTTATGGCATAAAATCTTCCGTATTATTTGTTACAATGATGAACAGCAAATCGAACACACAATTAAACGGAATCAATCAACAAACCAATATTTCAATATATTATTATAATTATGTATACTTACTTAAAAAACATACATAATTTTTACAGTTAGTTACACAGAGTAGGAGAGACAATATATACAAAACATTACTACATACTCTAAGAAACGGAAAATAATTAAAAATTCGACTGATTAAAATAACTAAAATCATCTAATCAAACTCAGGAATGTTTTGATTTTGTCTATAAACAAAAACCAAACCAATTTGCTAATAATCGTAAAATAAAGTAATCAAGCCATATTTACATATTCTGATAAATTTAAAGCGATGGCAATGAATACTTTACACTAAATTAGGACCTACTTTACATTATAATCTTTATACATTATCTGCCGTAATTACATCACATCTATAAAGTAATACTTTCATTGAATACGAACTCTCATTGTCGGTCATAATTGGCAATAATGCCAAGTAAATTATTGTCAAGGCATCGAGAAGCATGGCTAATGTATTTAAAATCAAATTCCTATAAAAATTACACGCGATTCAAATTATAAGTATTTGGCAGTCTGTATCTACATGCGAATTTCTCTAATAGTAGCATACATGGCCACCGAAAATTTAGTATCATGACGCATTATAACTTGTTCAGTCTTACATTCGTTATTTACATGGACATCTACTCGCTCAGCCATGGAACTAACTCGTGACATACGTATTATGATATGCATAACACAATTATTCTACGCTCCAACTTGACCATGAATTATCACATTTTATCGAACCACTAATCACTAGTGTCACATAAGTTAAGAGTTTTACAACTTAAAAGATGGACGATTTTTCTCAGGGTTAGGGCGTTTGTACACTACACTGAATTTTACCGATCCGGAAAAACACGGATGCTTGTATTACGAATAACTAATCGTTTATAATAGTAAGAATTTATTTATTTCGTGTAGTTTAGGGTTTGAAACATTGAAACTACACGAAATAAATAAATTCTTACTATTATAAATGATTAATTATTAAAATACAAGCATCGGTTTTTTTTTGGATCGGTAAAATTCAGTGTAGTGCACAAACGCCCTTAGATATCGAAAGATATTACAGTACCGTAATTACTGCCGTTTAATTTAATAGTGAAGCCACTCGCAGATATTTATAGGCCAATAAACTCGCCGTTTTACTGTGAAAACCAATTAAAATCTGTTTATCATTTTATCGTTCGATAATTTATGTACGAAGCACAAACATCTTTGTTTACTAACGCCACTGTTTTTTCATAATAAATAATCGCTTTCCACAGTACAAAGGCTATTAAGGCAAAAGGTTGAAAATACTTATCAACAACAAGTAACCGAAATAAGAAATAATTACAAATCAAGGAGTCAAGTAATCGATTCTCCTAGATAACCTTGACTAATATAAGTTGTTCTCACGTAAACGTTAGCACCAACTTAAGTAACTATCTAGAAATTTCGAGTACTATGCTATGTTCCTAACGATTTTAATAATTTCATTATTACATTGATGTCAGAACTCAACTAATCAGGGTCAAATGTAGTGACTAAATAACATAAATGGTTCAAATGTTATCATTGGCTTACTGTCATTAAAATGTAATTATATAAATGAATAAATATATTTGGGTTGCCATAGTAGCTGCCAGTCTATGTGATAGGAAGAAGTTAGTTGGTCGCATAAACTAATTTCACCCCGATTGGTTGTGATGATAAATATAAATATTGGACACCAACACATACATTGTTCAAATACCAAACTTTAGTAGCTTGAGCACTAGTTTTAAGGAAATTGGAAACAAATACGGGTGTTCTTAGGCACCACATTACCACACCCAGACCCGAGGAAATATTGAAAAGTTAGCTTTCAATATTTACCAGATATTACCAAAAACCACCACTCGGAACATACATAGGTCTAGTATACCTATTATATAGGTACACTGTATACACATACAAGGGTCTATTATCCCTATTACATAGCCAACTGTTGTTATATCTCGCCATTTCATAGAAACATCAGGGTAACAAATTCTCAGTAGGTACCTACGCTTATATCTCGGCATAGGATATTTTGTAAGTATAAACTAAAGAACCAAATAAACCACGCTTATTGAACTTTAATACGAAAATAAAATCGCTAAAAGGTCTCGAACGAGCCAAATAAAATCAAGTGTCTAAACCTCATTTAAGTAATGAGAAAGAGATTTAAGATCGGATCTTGTGTAGTGACACTGCCGAACTTTAGCAAACGCATATCTTCTGTTAAAGCTGATGAGTTTTTTTCGCCTGTTTTTCTTGTCAGTTAAAAGATGTCCATAACAGGTGGTAGGTTAAAAAAATGTTGGACGATTCATAAGCATTAATTTTATTTAATCTATATGAATAAAAATTTATTGACTTTGACTTTGACATATTCTTAACAGCAACGCATGGTCTATTTGGTTGTATAGTCTATGTACCAGTACCAGAATATTGTTCGCTTCCTCAATCAGGACTATTTATACATCTTGTATTCTTCAACGAATACTTTACATAACCATAATCCGTTCAATACATGCCATTACCGTGTAACAGAGCATTGTACACAATATGATTTATAAATATGAGCTTTGTATTAACTCTGCTTACGATATGGTAGAGTACATTTTAACGACGTAAGTTAGTAAACAGTGATCTATAATAACATCAGAAATATAAATAAGGGTTTTTCTCGCAAATCTGAAAAAGCTGCGACGGAAACAAATTCATATTTATACTAGCATGAGCGGCTTTTATCACGCGATATGATATAACACGTCATGCTGTCTTGCTTTCCCTACTAAGATGTAAGCAAGACAGCATGACGTGCTATATCATATCGCGTGATATAATGATGGTCAGCATGACTGCAGCAGGCTGGACTACAAGATGAAATGTTAAAGTTGCCGGTATAAAGTCAGATGAAACTCGGAAACTAATCTGAAGGATTTACGTCTTGGCTTGATCGTTTACACATACTCGTTGAAGTGTCTCTGGATTGCATTGGTCAACTGCACATATTAGCGCGAGGTAATTGCATCGCGGTCGCGGTGCAGTAACGGCGCAGTAGCGGCGCAGTAACGGCGCAGTAGCGGCGCTAGTGCGGCACGTGCGCGTTGTGTTGAGCCTTGCGTTTTCTCTGCGCGAGCATGTCGTAGAACGGGTTATGGCTGATCGACCGTCTGAGGCACTCGATCCACTCGTCTCTCTCTTCAGCTGTCGCCGCCGACATTCTGAAAATAAACCATTTGTAACTTCGTAAGTCATATGTATCATGTACGAGTTTGCTTTTAGTCCTAAAACGGATACGTACGCGTAGACGTGCACTTGCACAAATGGGTCAGTATGGGTTGATGGGATTTGATCAAGATCAATAGTAATGACGGAGTATCTCGACATACTTAGCTTACTTTTGGTAATGTGCCATGTGGATAACAAGATTATGAATTAATAATACGAATGAAGAGTATTTGTGTGTAAACTTGTAAAGTGATTGTGTGGTGCCAAAGAGTTTGAATAGGGATGTAAAGTGACTGTGTGGTGCCAGAGTTTGAATAGGGATGTAAAGTGACTGTGGTGACAGAGAGTTTGAATAGGGATGTAAAGTGACTGTGTGGTGCCAAAGAGTTTGAATAGGAATGTAAAGTGACTGTGTGGTGCCAAAGAGTTTGAATAGGGATGTAAAGTGACTGTGTGGTACCAAAGAGTTTGAATAGGGATGTAAAGTGACTGTGTGGTGCCAAAGAGTTTGAATAGGGGTGTAAAGTGACTGTGTGGTGCCAAAGAGTTTGAATAGGGGTGTAAAGTGACTGTGTGGTGCCAAAGAGTTTGAATAGGAATGTAAAGTGTGGTGACTGTCTGTGTGGTGCCAAAGAGTTTGAATAGGGATGTAGTGAGTGTGTGGTGCCAAAGAGTTTGAATAGGGATGTAGTGAGTGTGTGGTGCCAAAGAGTTTGAATAGGGATGTAGTGAGCACAAATTATATAGACTAGTACAGATAGGAATCAAGCCTTATAGCGGCCGTTTGTTAGTGAATGACGGACCCCGATTAGATTTTGACAACATAGTGCTGCCAGAACTATCGACACCCTTGATTCGTTATCGATAGTTGTGCAAATCATCGACGTTTGGTACAACCCTAGTAATATACTATTTTAAATTCTGCTCAAATAAAAACACATTTGATGAAAGAAGGCATTTATTTCTTGCTATTATAATTTTATCAAATATAAAGTACATAATTAGTATAAGTTGAGATTTATACAAGACAAAGAATGAGAGTAATAAAATTACTTACTAAATTGACTTAATAGATAAGCTAAGATGTATAAATACTTTATCAGCCACAAGAAAAATTAAACTGCTTGCAAATATTTTTACGCACAAATGCTAATGCTATTTTTCCTAGTAATATTATTTAGTATCTGCCATTTCATTATTTACTGTTAATATCACTTTCAATGCAAGACGCAATAACCTAACTCTAATAGTTAAACATTTAATGCAGTAAGTAATCAATATAGCAACTAACAGCAGTAATTTGCATCATAATTCTGATTTGATAACTTATTACCGCAAGAATAGGCAGACACGGGCATCTTCGCAGCACTCCACGAACCTCATTGAGACTCAAGTTATCTGAAAAGATTAGATTTGGTTAGTATAGATTCTACATATTGTTACTATAATCTGCCATAACATTTTATAAACAAATAAGTGATAGTTGAACTGAAAAGTTTGTAAATCAAGAAAGAGTAGTGTGTGTGTATAAAGCACATTTTGTTTGTTGTGCCGCTATGCACAAGTTATAGATAATCAATGTTTATAGTTAATAACTGTTATTAAGTAGATAAGCTTTGTACATAGACTGATGAGAGGTAGTATATATAATTAAGAAAGATCTAAGATAGGTAGGTAGGTAGCAGTAACAGTTATAACAGTCATAAGACAATCACAATAAACCACCATTCGTACCGACAACAATCATATATTATCCCACCGGTACATTTGTTATAATTCTGTTCTGTTTGTCAGAATCAGATATATGAATTTGATGATAAGGCATTTTAAATGTTTTGACAAAGTTATTGAATTACTTACACTGTTATTTTCTCTTGACTTGGTATTAACAACTTCACGAAATTGAAACTTGTTAAATGTGACAATTGATTATTTAAATTTAATCCCAAGTCATCTACTGTGCTTTATCATTATCACCATATGATATCACTTCTAAATGTATATTGAAAGAAGGTATTAGGAAGGTTTTTTTTTAACAAAACTAATTAATAATTAATTACACATAGGTACCTACTTACATTCATATAAAAAGAATAAACAAACATTACCTACCTTTCATTCATAACTTCTTCTTCAACATGTCAATGACAAGTACAAAATCATATGTTGTTGGCCCAAAACTGAGCCACTCTCACTGCATTATCTGCAGCCAACATGAGGTCCTCACGCGTTGCAGGTGTCCGGGCATGCAGAGCAATCAATGAGGTGGGCCATGGTCTGTGGAGTGTTACCACACCTGCACGCGAGATCCGTGTTACTGGTGAAGCCCCACCTGGACAGGTTGTCTTTACTTCGACCAACTTGGGTACGGACGGAGTCTATTTAAAGATCTCCATAATGATCTGGGAAGTTCAAGGCCAGGAGGGAGCTTTTCCTGGAAGAGCACATATGGGTGTGAAGGGTAGCAGAGTTTTCCCACAGTTTAACTTTGGTTAAAGAGGACTCCGTGGTGCCAGGCATGACGCACTTGTAAAAACTATTGCGACTCTTTAGCCTTTGATAAATTTCATAACTTTCTGAGAAACCGAATCTTCTTTACTCCGGTTAAGTTGTGAACTGTATTTTCTTTTGTTTTGGTTAGTTTTAAGAAATATAATGTTGCCTCTTGGAAATACCTAAAACAACAAAACTCAAATTTAGGTTAATGTAATAAATAATTGATACATAAAACTACGTAAATAGATTTACTTACGTGTACCGAAGGCATCTTCGAATAATGTATCCATATTTCTGTAAAGAAATATCTGAGAAAAAGTGGAAAAACATCTAAAGAATACTAGAAAACCGAAATGAGTAAAAAAACACAAACTAAATAAACGTCATCTTGAAATTCATGAAAAAAGTGACAGTCTTAATTTTAGCCAATCGGGGCACCCCAACAAAATGGCGGTCTTAATTATAGCCAATGAATGGGTATCGGGGCTACCGGCCACTAAGTTTTGACCTATTCTATGGGTGATTCCAACGCCTGGTAGTGAGTGTGTGGTGCCAAAGAGTTTGAATAGGGATGTAGTGAGTGTGTGGTGCCAAAAAGTTTGAATAGGGATGTAAAGTGACTGTGTGGTGCCAAAGAGTTTGAATAGGAATGTAAAGTGACTGTGTGGTGCCAAAAAGTTTGAATAGGGGTGTGAAGTGACTAGTGTGGTGCCAAAGAGTTTGAATAGGAATGTAAAGTGTGGTGACTGTCAGGGATGTAGTGAGTGTGTGGTGCCAAAGAGTTTGAATAGGGATGTAGTGAGTGTGTGGTGCCAAAGAGTTTGAATAGGGATGTAGTGTGTGTGGTGCCAAAAAGTTTGAATAGGGATGTAAAGTGACTGTGTGGTAATTACCTATAGACGGTGTGTTTGCCCTCGACGACCTTTCCTTCTGAGTCGGTCTTGCAGGCCTTGATGAGGTCAGCGCCGCCGCTGGCGTATAATTCTAAACAGTGAGCGCGTTGCCGGTCGTGGGCTGCGCGGACCTGGAATCAAACACGGAACAATCATTAAGGGCTCTTAGTAAGTGAAAACGCCAAAACTGCCTATTTTCTATTAGCTGTCATTTGAAACATTGAAGATTTTTCGCATTGAAATTTCCAATATGTATTATAGAACGTATATATGATGGGAGGACTGTTTCGAAAACACGACTGGAAAAATTTTGCTCAATAGAAAAAAAAACCTGAAGTTACCTCAAAAAATTCAAATATAAATGCACATTACGACCGTGTTTTACAATAATAATTCCTATAAAAATCACAAACACATAACAGTATTTACCTTTTCTATTTCATGACTGTTTTAGATTTAAAAAAAACTAAACATTTTTATTAACTTTTTGATAAAAGTGTGAATTTCGCCCACGATTTTTAGTTTCGAGCACGTTGTTCCATCTATTAGGTACCAACCGACAAATCAGGCTGTTTAACTGGTTGGTCAGTTTCATTTTTTTTTCCTAACCGACAACCTGGTTGGTCAGTTACTATTTGTTATTTCAACCGACAACCTGGCTGGTTTTTACCCGACTGCGGCGGAGCCGAAAAGGAAAGGAGGGTAATGTTTTTCAGTTGTATGTCCGTGTCTTTGTTCCACCATAACTCTTCATCTAGACAACGGATTTTGACAAACAAATTAAACCTCAATTCAAATTTTGTTTCGTTGGACCCGTATATCTTTACGTTTTATACGGAAGTTCTTGCTAGGCATTCGTCTAAATGACAGGTTACACTTTAGATTTTCTATACGGGTAAACTCTATTCTAAACTAATCACCAGAAGTATTTTCCCTTATGTAAATAAGGAAGCATACAACATGCGGTATCGGTAAACGCTAACTACAACTATCACATAATAACTTACCGATAACAGATAATTATGTATAATTTACATAATCACTATACTCATATATGAGGAGCCCGTAGCGCAGTGGTTAGCGGCCTCGGCCTGCGATCGTTGAAGTTAAGCAACCTTAGCAATGGTCGGTCACGGGATGGGTGACCAAATATTTATTATTTCGAGCTTCGGAAGGCCGTCAACCAAGCCGTTGGTCCCGGCTGCGTTTGCAGTCGTTAATACGCATTGGGCCCGCGTGGTGGGTCATGGCCCATTCTCCTAATCCATCCATAAGGAAAGCCTGTGCCCCAGAAGTGGCTGATGATGATGAATCACTTACAGATATGTTTTCTAATGGAATGATCCCTCTGGGTTCCTTGTCTGTCGTGTATTCGAAGTAGTACAGGCAGTTGTCGTTCAATATAAACCACCGTCTCTTCCATGACTTATATCTGGAAAGAACAATAAATTAATTAATTTAGACATAAAATGATATATTATAATAATTTCATATTTTAAGTTCATGTAACGGATTTTATTGCGGCTTTTATGTAAAAAAACAAGAGTGATTCAAGAGGAAGATTGATATGGTAAATACATCTACATCCCCCCTCCACCCCTGCGAAACCGCAGAAGGTCGCTAGTAATAGTTTAAATTACAAATCATCTCTCGTTAATAGAATGTGAGTCATCTGTTATTTCCAGGATATAAGTAACATTAGGCAAACAATTAGAAATACTAACAAAGTCGTCACAATCTTCCTACTCTGAATGTTGAGTGGACACTACTCATACACGCACTGTACACGCGTGCGCGCTAATCTGTATGTAATAGTATATTATGATACAAGTGAGCTTAGGTTGCTCATTATACACGAGGCTGTGAGTTGCAGCCCGAGCCGCAGGCGAGGGCGTAAATCAGCCGAGTGTCTAGTGAGTAAGTTGCTCACGAGTTTCATACGCACTTTTTCAACACACTTGCGAGGAAAAACAAACATTTATTGCATACATAATGTATTATCCTAATATTAACTAAGGGAAAAAGCGCGCAAGTTTTTTTTTTGCACGCGCCAAATGTGAGGTGATTGATTACTTACAGCCATACAGCCTACTTCAAAATAATTAAGTATAATAATAGTGATAAAATGCAAATGTTTTATAACAAATTATTGTGAATTATAAATAATTTGATAATAATATACTTAATTATGTTTTTTGTCTTAATTAGGGACACATTTATTTATTCTAAAAACGAAAATGGATTTTCAGCCGTATAAAACCTCTTTGTTGTTACAAAAAAAGAACTGTATCTATTACCCGCTGAAATTGAAAATGCTCTGTTGACTCGCATATAACTTGCAGTTAGGTACTAACTTAACTTTGTAGGGATACTGTATTACCCGGTTAAATTTAAAAGTCTCTGTTTACTCACATATAATTTGCAGTTAGGTACTTACTTAACTTTGTAGGGATAATTCTATTACGCAACTAGTACTGTAATATTATTATGCACGCGTGGGTTATAGTTCGGTTTATGGCCCTAAGATCGATGTAATAAGGCTCACTTTATGAGCAAGTGTGTTGAAAATATAATTAACGCATCTCGCAAATAAACTTGTTAACAAAATCCCCACGAATGGAGTTGAATTCTTGTACTTTTTACCTGTGTGTAAACCGATACTATGAATAGGTTTTGATGATGATAGATAGATGACCTTAAAATATTGATGACGGTAACTACAGTTCTTAACATGTTGACCGCGAGAAGTATTAGGGCCAAAAAAAATATTGACACAGTTTTAATTTTGTTTCATGATTTAAAAAACTATACTTACATAGGTACCCACTTATTAATAATACTTATATACCGTAAACTGCTGCAACTTTGCACGAAATTTATGGTTTTTTGAAAATATCTCTTCAAGTATTTATTATCTGTGTCTATGTTTACATTAGCGGTCTAATTGGAGATCTATGCCATAAATCTTAAGGTTCATAACGCCGAAACTGCTGTTAAATTGATCACCAGAAACCGTCAAAGTTGTAGGCAAAATTGTGATGAAAAGCCTCAACTTTGCCTAGAAGATTATTACCAAAAATACGAGCCGCATTTAAAAACTGATCTTAATTATAGAGCCATAAAGAATGTGTTACCATAAAGATGTGCATGGGTTACCACATAGAACCATCAATTTAGTTTTCTGGCAAGCAGGCAAAGTTGGCCACAAGCAGGCACAGTTTGAGCAGTATCAGTAAATATTTTCATAGTAAGATTTAAGCATGGTTAGGGTTGCTCCAAATAGAAAAACACAAAATGTAAAAGACTAAGTAGGTATATTCAATAAAAACAATTAAAGATTTTTTGTACCATCATGTGGAATACTATTTTAACCAAAACAAACGTTATAATAGGGTCAATCAAACAAATCTGACAGGAATAAACTACTTTTCTTTATTTAAGTTTTAATAAATTCAAATTAAAATCACAAAACAAAAGTAACAAATAATAGTATATTAATATAACTTATATGCCACTATGGACACCAACAAAAGATGTATAATTCTATATAATATAAATTATTTTTGCAAAAAGTGAAATAAAATGGTAAGTATAACAAAACCTACACGGACCAAGTAGGAGGTTTAATAAAAAAGACTGGTGTACGCAGTGACAAAAATCGCCGGGCATGTATGAAATGAAAAGATTGATGGATGTGAATGAAGCGAAAGAATTGTGCAAGGATCGTAGCAGTTGGCGATCCATAGTCTCTGCCTACCCCGTGGGAAATAGGCGTAAGTATATCTATGTAATAGATGTAAATATATCTTTTTTTTAAATAACTAAACAAAACATACCTATATGTACTGCTAAAATCAAAACCCTCCAAACGCTTCACTGTAGTTGAGTAACTAGTGACAACCCTAGGACTAGGCAAACTTGAGTCACTAAGTGACCGAGAAGCCTTCACAACATTGCCTACCATCGTTCTAGTCGTAAATGATCACATTTACAAGAATAACCATTATAAACATGAGAAAGAGCACATTTGCTTACCCCGTAAACACTAAGAAAGTTGAAATTCTCGATTTTTCCAATGAAAAACAAAAAGTTTTGCACTGACTTAAAAAACGTGCACACTTCTTGTGACCGTTGAAAGGTGCCAGACAAAAAAGTGACGGTGTTGCCACAACGAATAATAATGAAATGGGTTGCCATTAAAACGAAGGTTTTTCTCCCATTATCAAAAGTAAAAAATAGATGGCGGTGGTGAAGTTATGTTAGTTTTAATAGATTAGGCAAAGTTGAAGCTAAGGGGCAAAATTGCAGCAGTTTACGGTAACTAATCTACCCCAGGCATTGCATCTTCATAAAGTAACTGCAAATATTATCTTCATCGAGATTCGGTTGGCAAAATTCATTTATCAGGCCGAATAATCTGTGTAAAGGAACTCGCCTCACCTCGCTCTTTCTACACTTATAATCATCTTATGGCCCACGGGTGTACTACCAATTTGTGGCACCTTCATACAGAAGTTAGAAAGATCAGTAAGACCCAATTCAAACTTTTTGGCGTGATACCTGTGATTTACCCTAGCAGTAATGCGCATAGCGGCTAACTTCACGACTGCCAAGAAGATTGAATTGCACTGTAACAATATTAATGATGGTGGTTATGGTTATAGGTTTTGATATAATCATACCTTCCTCCTTGCTTCCACAGCCATCCCTCCTTATCTGGATTGAAGAATGTGTGCATCAGATCGTTGCCGTCGTCCTCCGGTATTTTGAATGGCTCCGTCTTTATAGACTCGTATAATGACTGGAATACAAAACAACAAATATTCTTTATAATACTATCAATAGAAAATTGACTCTGTTTGCTTTTTTGTCTATTGAAACATTGAAGTAAGTACCTTCTTAGTTTTTTTAAAGAGTTGGGTTAGAAAGTAATGCTAGGCTACATTTTGTTACAAACAACTTTTTTGGGGCTTGTTAAGAACGTTTATATCCCGATCAACGTCAAATATGAACCAAATGGTCAACGGTCGCTTCGCTAGTACATTCTAATTATAATTTAACAACCAAATGACAATCGATTATCTTAATGTCTGAACAACATATTAAATTGTATAAAATCCTATTGATATTATAATATCTAATAACAAAACAATATTAAATCTGAGTATCACAGACTATTTGTATTCATATAAACAGTAATTAACATTTGGAAGCAGAAAATTACTCATAATTCCGGATGAAATCAACTAAGTAACAAGTAATTTGCCAAAGTTATTATTAAAATCGGAAATATCGTATCGAACATCCATTCGTCATTATCACAAGGCAATAACATTCCTACAACTGATTTCACTGTAAAAACAAACCTTATTGGATTGATCACTTAACGTACAATTAATATGGCCACGAAATCAAATTACTGTGTCCCTGTGCGGTCTGGAACAATAATATCCTCTGACTGAAGATGAACCGATGACACGGTTTGTAGCTATCAATAATTATCACAGAAATGCGTAAACAGTAGCATGATAAGGAAAGCATATAGTTATTTTCTGTTGACATTTAGATCGATATGTAATAATTTGTAATAAGTAAGTTATGTGTGTTTGTTTGTCCGTCTTTCGCGTCAAAACGGAGCAATGGATCGACGTGGTTTTTGGTATGGGGATAGTTTGGGAGCTGACGAGTGACATAGGCTGCTTTTTATCCGGAAAAACTTCATATTCCCCCGGGATAACGTCGTGTAGTCCACGCGAGCGAAGCGCAGGCGGTAGGCTAGTCAAGATCTATCTATTTGTTTGTACCACAGAAAACAAGAGTTTAGTAGGAGCTTGTCATGCATTTTGTACTGAACTAGCGGCCGCCCGCGGTTTCACCCGCGTGGTTCCCGTTCCCGGGGGAATATCGGGATAAAAAGTACATATAAACCTTCCTCTTGAATCACTCTATCTATTAAAAAAAACCGCATCAAAATCCGTTGCGTAGTTTCAAAGATTTAAGCATACAAAGGGACATAGGGACAGAGAAAGCGACTTTGTTTTATACTATGTAGTGATGAAGCGTATAGAATCGAACTTTTACGTTTTTGCATTCACAATGCAACTTTTATTAGCCCACGACCTTTCACTGTCATCGGAGTCCCATCGGAGCTAGTTGTGAGTCGGGTCGTTTTTTTCTAATATGTACTTCATTTTCAACAATAAACTTTAAGAATTTCAAAATCGTACACTGGTAAAATGTATAGAGGGTTCTTTGTAGTGAGCAAAAGGGTTACCGCCACAGTACAGAACAAACCACCTTTTTTTTCTGTTCTGTGGTTCCCGCGCTTTGCCCACTTAACTACTACTTTCTTGTTTTCTGTGATTAGTACACTACAAATCGTATTGACATAAAGTACTAATGATTTGAGTCCATCATTAAATTGCACTTTCAGATAATTACGTTATTACTGCAAACTATTATCAGCTTTTGTAGATAAAAACAGCGCTCAAATAGATAATGACCGGTTAAGCAATATACTTATAAATATGTAGTTTCTTCATACAGTATGATTCTACAGAAGTATAACGAAATATGAAATTAAATTGAATAGCGATCAAGTCATTATTTATTGATTCATAGAAATATTTTTAATGAAATAATTTTGTGGATAACGATTCGTTCCTTTGTAACGCAATGTAACGCATTGTAAAGTTAACGATACGATAGCGAAGCTTCGCTACTCTCAACGACATAGGTAACGTGCGACGGAGAATCGCCAACAGGCATTTTCGACGTCTTTCTCGTAATACCTACTCGTGATAGCCTCTTATCAATACTTCGAAATTGTATAGCCGAGAAAAGGCGTTTCCATACACTTCTTATAGAATTTAGAGACACGTCGATTTTGTCACGATTTATTTGCTCGTAGCGATAAAGCTTCAAAGACATGGGAGGATACAATATCCAAAATTTTGAAGTTTTCTTTCATCCATACTAATATTATAACGAGAAAATATTTGTATTTTGTTTGTAACGAATAAACTCAAAAAGTACTGAACCGATTTTAAAAATTCTTTCATTATTAGAAAGCTACATTCTTCTTGAGTAACATTGGCTATATTTGATCTCGATATTTTACGGGAACCGGTACCACGCGGGTGAAACCGCGGCGAGCCATATTGGATAAGATGGCAGCGAAGCCAGCAGCGCTTCCGTGTTTAATTTTCCCGTCCGAGAAACGCCAAGCCGTCGCTAATTAAGATAGAGTTAAGTCGCTGCCATAGCATCCTAATGACATATAATATAACTCTGATTTCAACAAATTTCCACACATTTATAATTATTATTCTAATTATTTGCAAGCAACTCACCAAGAGCAGCTCCTGAGGTAAGTCGCCTCCATTGTTGATGCCCCGGTTCATGGCGACGAACTGTTCGGGCGAGGGCTTGTCCTTAACGCTAGGGTTGTGCAGCGAGGTGTTGAGCATGATGATGGCGAAGCTTAACACGTAACACGTGTCAGCGTTCGTGAAGATGTCGGGGTTCAACTGGCAGTAGCGCTGAGCGAAGCACTCCATCATACGGTCGATTTTTTGCGCTTCTCCCGGCAACCGAAAACTCCAAAGGAATTGTCTGAAAATAGATTGATATCATTAGAGTATCTTTAGCAAAACCGCTTGAAATCGAATGCCAATATTTTCCTTTACTCTGTATTATTTGTAGCACTGGCTAGGCAAATGTTATTTATTTTACTGAATTAAATAATAAAAGGAAATGTTGAGTAAATACTAGTACTTACAAAAATACGATAATGTAAAGTAGAATTAAATAATAACTTCTTACATTCACACCAATTATCTAAGCCCATGTTAATTTCATTAAGAAACTGTATCATGGAAAACTTGATAATGGATAAATATATACTTAAATACTTTTTTTTTGTAAATAAATACTTAATATACATAGTAAACACCCAGACCAAGACAAATAGACATGTTCATGCACACAAATATTTGTCTTGTTCGGGAATCGAACCCGAGACCACTGGCGCAGAAGGTGGGTAGCCTACCTCTGCGCCAAATCGGTCGTCAATTACATTAGTAAGCGGGTATAAAGGATTTCAAATTGGCGATTAGTGTCATTAACTAACGTTTTTGCTAGAAACTACTACCTACAATAATGACGCGTAATTCCGACAAAATTCTAGTTTGATTACTTTTTTCATTGTTGTAGAAACCCACAACATTGCATAAAACTGTATTTTTAACGATTCTTTACTTACTACTGACAGTCAAAGGCTAAAGTCATTTCATAAAATGCGCCCAATAAAATCCCCAATGTCAGAAAATTGGCCTTCACATTTTATAAACTGTTTTCGACGAATCAATACAATTAATTTAAAATATTTTCCTGTGTTAAAAAATATGCATAAGGTAAATAAATACATTAATATTGTTGATCGATTGTAATACTGGGCGCAGCTATTTAAAATAATACTTTGATATTTTGATAATCCCACCGACTTTAGTTATTATTCGTTGACACCTCAAATGCGGATAGGAACCGCGAACCGTATGAAACACAATCCGTGTACTTGTTGAAGATAATATCAAAATTCAATATTTGTAATGGCTTTATCATGTGGATCTAAACCAATATACCTACCGACTTAAACTATTTGCATAGTAAAACTTAATACGTAATATGAAGCCGTTCCCAGGAATTCTTGATTCATATTTTAGTGAGAAATATTTCTAAAGAATTGAGGTTGAATTCTGACAAAAACGAAAAATTGATTTTAACTCTTATAACCTTCTTAGTGCAAAAATAAGGTGACTGGTTCTCAAAAACGATATTCGAGGTTTAGTGCATTCAAGTGCATGCACAGATTTCAAGCCAGCCAAATGAGAAAAAAGTATTCAAGGTAACGGAAATTGTTATCAGATTGCGGTCATATGAGAAAATTGTTGGCTCGCCTCTTCATTTGTAAACAGATATCATAATTACACCTCGACTTTCTGAGAACTAAGGTTATTGCAATACTTTTGTTTGTTGAAATAAGTCGACAGAAAACAAAGTGTAGGATAGCTTTGCTTTTACAGAGCAAATATTTATAAGGCAAACATTTTAGGATATTTTTAGTTTTGTTCTAGAATTATTTTATCTTGAGTGTGTTTACTAACCACAGGTAAAGATAATGAACTAATCCTTGCTCTATTTTTTTAATCAGTTAGGTAATCAATGTCAAATTCTGACTTTGTTTCATCTCCATTTTCGAAAACAACATACACACAAATAAAAAATTTGGTAGGTAGGTACTGTAACAACAACTTTAAAAACAATTTAATGTATGTAAGGGAATATTTTCATTGTAGACAGTAATATGACGTTAATTGTTTTAATGGTTCTTTTTATAAACATGCCTGTCTCGGTTGTGTACCGTTATGAACACGTAGTTAAGATTGATTGCCCTGGGAGCAAACAGTTTACACACCTTGATCTATTATGGCAGCGCTATAATGTAGAGCTGGATTGCAACTCGGCAAAACGTAATCACAAGGTGCCGCCATCGTCAATAAAGTAAAAAAAAACTACTATTTTGCCAGTAAAACATTTGCCCAAAATTAACAATGACAAAAGGGGGAGAAAATCGTTCTCGTTCTCAAACATATTTCGTGGTGACTCATGTATTTGAATGGAGACGAATCAATTTTCCAATTTGCTGAGTGATCCATTACAATAACATATTGTACAGAGGAAGGAAAAGCATATTTTTTATGTATTTGTTGGATGATCTCGTTTTCCCTAACCAACTTCTCTCTAACCGCTTATAAAACCGCATATAAATCGAATTTCTATAGTAAAAATTAATCATTGGTACTTGTATCTTTACCTTATACATACTTTCTTAAAGGTTTTCATTAATTTACACTTAGTCAAATAGCAACGTTAGTTTCTGACCTATAGAAAAGCTACGCCAACTAGCGACAAGTAAATGGTGCTGAAATGTGTAACGTGCCAATCACATTTCTATTAGAGCCTAGTCAAACGTCAACCTTTAATTAAGTGATTCCCATCAAGAACTAACACGTGTAACGTGAGCCGCTGAGTGAGGCTGACAACCTCACTCAGCAGTTCAGGTTGTTCTCTTTTATTTTATTGCTCATATGTAAAATTGTGAACTATCTTTGTCAGAGCATTTCGGTTAGCAGTGCTTAGAATGTTCAGCCTGCGATTGAGCAGTTATCTTG
Source organism: Crambus lathoniellus (assembly GCA_949710035.1). NCBI lineage: Eukaryota > Metazoa > Arthropoda > Insecta > Lepidoptera > Crambidae > Crambus > Crambus lathoniellus. The sequence continues at coordinate 11,938,791 of OX453302.1, read as the reverse complement.
CAATATCATCTGTCGGTTATGGGACGGGTCAATGGGCCCCGTGGACTGGCCACGGGCAATGATTGTGCCCATGTGGTGGTACCACAGATAATATAATACTATACATGGTACATAGTATCCTTCTTATCCAACTTTAAGTAAGACCAGTGGCTTGAGATTAAAACATGTCTCTGTTAATGAGGACCAGTCTAGCACCTAAAGGCATATTTTAAATTAATGTGAGGAGTCACTTTAACGCCTGGACAAGTATTAGGTAAGTCAGTGAAGTCGAGTAGCTCAACCAACGCTCTAAGCACGGCTTCGTTGGACTCCGTTCGCTCGACCAGATAGTCACATTTGCCGCGTCTTGCTGAGCCCTTTCCCTTTGTGCAGAAACTAGACGTCTTCTGGGGTACTTAGGCCGCTCTCATAAAGGTACTCTCAAATCTTAAACCTTAACCGAGGACTCACCTTAACGCCTGGACAAGTATTAAGTCAGTAAAGTCGTGTAGCTCGACGAACGCTCTGAGCACGGCCTCGTTGAACTCTGACCGCTCGCCCAGGTAGTCGCCTATTGCCGTCTTGCTGAGCCCCTCCCCTTTGTGCAGAAACTGGGCCACGTCCTCTGGCGTCCTCTGTAGAAGACCATTCTCGTACAGGTATTCGATTCCTAGAAAGAGTAATAAAGTCATGAGTACCTACTAAATATTTAGAGATTTAGGATATTTAATGTGGAACAATGGGAATTCGCTTTCTTGATCAAGGTAGGGAATTTGATCACATATATTTTGCTTAAAGTAAAGTACAGTAATAGTAATATTTATTTGCATAAAACACGGTACATTTCAGTTCTTAAATTATTCTAGTAGGACGTACATGCGTGTTTTACCGACATATCGATAAGCAAACTTACAATCTCGTCATGCTATAAAATATAAGTAACTTTACATTTCTCCATAAATAAAATAAAATTAACAAAAAAAAATATTAGCTACTACAGGTCAATATTTAAATATTAATTACAACACAAATAACATCTTTCACCATGTCAATACACACAACTTTGCAATAGGATGTCAAAATTACAATGTCAAATTTAAAATGTCTAAGTATATTTAAGAGTTCATAAAAAAAATGCAATAGGATGTCAATAATTAATGTCAAAAATTTGCATGTCAAATTTAAGATGTCAATATTTAAGATTTAAATGATAATTGTACATAAAGAGAAAAAAAAAGTAAAGAAAAGAAAAAAGTAGCATAAGCAGTCATAAATCGTTCGCAATTTTCTTAATGTGCCCATCACGGCAAAACTTTATGAATTCCTCAGTGTCATAAAAACAATTTTCAACAAGTATTTTAAAAATTATGCGTTTGAAAATTATAAACTTGACTTAGCTTATACTTGACATTTAGAAGAATCTCCAGTCTGTCGTAATGTACAAGTTTTTCTTTTATGTACCATAAAAGTATTGTTTACTTAAATTATAAACGCAAACAAAGACGTCGTTACTGCAAAACCGTACCTAAAATGCTTCTGTAGCCAGTTTCCATTGTTCGGAATCGCAACTACGAGTATAGAGAGGCATCTCGCTAAGTGCAAGTATATTTCGAGTGGGCTGAAAAGTCTGGAGGACTTGGGATGCTGCAGTTAAAGCGAACGATGGCCGTGTGTTGCCGTTTCAGTCTGCAAAATGTATGCAACCTTCTTTACAAAGATCGTGACCTTTAAGGTAAATCAAAGATAAGACTCTACAAATGAACTTACTAACTTGATGCCAAATATAAACTCCTAAATATACTAGATTACATTAATACTCGTACAGGTTCCATTCCATTCAACATTTTACTTTATTGACGTCACCATATTCGATATCAAACCCTGCAGTAGCTTTAGCGTAGGTGGATATCTGTGACGTAAGCGGCCCGCCCACGCACCATCCTGAACTTAAGAAATCCTTGCAGAACTTACTCAGGACATTTCTGTTTTTATATCTAAGTAAGTATATCTTTAGTGCAAATCATACGAACCTATACTCAAAATACTTTTTTAAATTTACTTCAGTCGTACCTGTAATATTAACACCTTAAAAATAAAAACACTACCTACCTACTTGTATTTCGAAAACAAACCGATGAAGCATCGGTTACTCGATGAAACAAAAATATAATTTCCATCACAACGTACTACTTTTCTCCATATTTAATATTAACAAGAACCCTACACCTATTACATCTAGTTTTTGCAGAGAGAAACTGCAAAGTCATTATCCTTGATATCTTGTGGAAAGGAGCAATTTGTCTTTGCACGCGACAGAAGAAACACGTCGGGAACAGCAACACGTTGAGTGGTTTACACAAGCTGATGTTCCATCATTCCGTACATTGCGATTGTTAGACCGAACAATATTGCAGATAGCTAGCTCCATTTGCATGGAAGATCGTCATCGCCTGTAAGACTTGAGAAAGAACCTTTCTATGATTTACATTTTTTACACTAGTAATAATAAACTTATTCCTAACCGCAATCGTTATTAGAACTTGCATGCATATGTAGCAGGGAAATGATAAAATCAGCGAACTGCATCGTTAAATGTAATAGTAGATATTTGAAGACAATTTTTAGGTAGCAAATCATTACAGGAAGGAAAAACTGACAGGTTTTTTCATCTTTTCACAAAACCATTTTAGATTTTTTTATCCAAATTCTAGATTGAAGTATATAAGGAAATGATAGAATAAAATATAAATTTAAACATTTCCCGGGATCTAACTGGTTTGAAAATTTCTCAGCGACATAACATATTATATACAGACAAAAAATATCTACAGCAGTATCAGATGGCATAAGAAAGCCCAAGTCTTTTTCTAAATCTTGTCACAGGATAAAGAAAACCGATCCCTGTAATTTATATGCATATCCCATAGAGCAAGAAGCCCTCGAACTCGCGTGCCTGTGAGTAATATTATTTGAATTATGCATGACCACCGCATATGTAGAGGATCAAATTGGAATTATGCAAAAGAACGGGGTAATGATCATTGAACTTTTAACACAAAGCTCAAAATTCTGTTTGAAAAGTTTTAAATAATACATTTAATTACAGGCCGTAACTTGAGATTTTGGTAGAATATCATACGCCCCGAAAATCTTAAATAGGACCTCATTAGACTTGTTAAGAAGGAAACTTAGTATTTTATACACGCGTCATTCGCCTGTCCATAAAAAAAATGGAATACTCTCACGTGTCGTCGATTTGGTCGTTATTTTTTTACTATTCGCCGAAAATGTTTTCTTTGTGTTGTAAGCTACAAAGACCCCAAAGTAAATATTTGCTCAACATTTTGTGTTCTTTTTTCCTAGGCTATTACAGATCAAATACATAAACACAACTGTTATTCTACAGATACGACGCAAACATTTCTTGGATTAAGATATTGTAACCCTGTATTATGAGTGCCTGTCACCACTTTATGAAAAAGATCTAGAGACGGACGACAAAATTAATGCTATTTCAGTGAGTTAACACAAGCCTTGATTTGATTGAAATTTTGATTCAAGACATGTCTCTCAGAAATCATTGAAATCGACACTTTTTGCATCTAGCTGGTTTCGATGACATCTTGTTAGGATTACCAAGGACTCGCGACAAAGCAAGTAAGTAAGATGCGAGACTTCTCTCAGCTAGTGGGTTAAGTGGAGAGTGAACTGAGTTTCAAGTGTGTATTCACTCCGACACACGCCCGAGTCGTCCTCGAGGACGTAGCTCACAGCGACATGACCTAATTACCTGACATACGGAATCTTTTACAACATATAAGTTAAACAAGCAATAGATAACATAGAAATACAAATAAGCGCTGACGATAAACAACTGATCACATTGAATAGATATAGAAACACGAACACGCCTTGGTATGCGCGTTCACAGAATTCCTAATAGAATAGAGGCAGAACAATAATGAACAGATTGAACCAACGAATGTCAACGAAGTATAGTACGATGAAGTCATCGATACAGTCAGTTGGGTTGGTCTCTACAAGAACATAACGACAAAGCTAGAGCTTTCAAATTGAGAAATTAAAAAACCTCCAGCGTGCAATGAGTAAATTATTCGTTGAAATTTATAATTGACGACGACGACGCGCGACGGCGATAAAGCTAATTAGGCTTTTATTCCAAAACTTTGCAACAAAACCATCAGCCGTGAATCCAAAGGTAAATTTGTAGACGTTACTTCCTAGTAATGAGGGCAGTTCTCATTTGTGTTGCGGACGACAATAATTTATAAGATTCCACAAAAGGAACGTTGGGCAGGTGGAATCATACGAGTGCAGGAATAGAACAATTTCTGTGGAAGTTGACAGGCGACCCACTCGAGTCGTGAGAACGCTGCACCTGTCCGACATACCATGCAACATCGCAATCAATTTCTCGCCATCAAATTAAAGGGGCTAATTTAACATGACGATTCTTAGTATTTAATTTAATATTCAGCACTAACACGCTACCTAATAATCAATAAAAATGCTACTTTTGTTCGTACGTCTAACGCTTACGTCTAGATTTTTTAAACGGATTTATATATGAAATGCTAGGCTTACCTTTCTTTGGGTCCATGTTGAACTTCTTCCTGCCTATACTCATCTGCTTGGCTTTGCTATTCTGTTTGCACTCCTCCTGTCCGTCCAGAGCTTCCAGCTCTGCCACCACTTCACCAAGTTCATCTTTGAGTTGCTGAAAAGAAAGAAAGGACTTATGAGACATTGTTTCATCATTCTTAAATACCATGATTTGTTAAAGTCAGGCAGGAATCGAAATCTTGATAATCGAATCTTGATAAGTAATCTGAAGGGAATGTGTGACTAAAGTGAGTCATAAAATCAGTTTTGCGCTCAAAGTTAATGTCTCAAAGTTTCCTTTCATAAGGATTTGAGTAAGTTGTATAAATATTCTTCAAGATTTGAATGCTATCCGTATCGGCAAGTGACCGCAAGGCTAACCGCGTAGGCTACTGCGCCAGTTAGTATCTCGGAATGTTTGCATTATCTTAGAGCCACCCGTGTTGTTTCTGCTCTGGGAAACTTTATTACTTTGCTTGCTTTTTGCTGGCAATCTCGCAACGAATGTTCCTACAATGTTGTGAACTAAATTAGTGGCTTACAAGTTTTGCGTAAGATTTACCAAGAACTGTTATAAAACTTTAATTGATTGGTCTGTATCATTAATGACTTCATACATAAAAAAACTTAAAAGAAGACTAGATGTTATATAAACAATATTATGACAAACATGATGTTCGTAATAACCAACATATTATGAATAAATAGAATATTAAGCACAAGGTAATTCAACGTAATCGCTGTTTTGCAATATGGACTAGGTCATCCAAAATAGACCGTGAATATTGCACGATAATCCTCTAATACGTAGGTGTGTTACCAACATCAAACTGACTAATAGACTGCAAAGATTTTAGAGAAAGCCCAGTTTGGCATAATTAAAAAGTTTCCTTTGGTATTTCAAATGCAAATTTTAAGTTGAATACACTTTGTATCATCAACAATATTTCAATTTTGTCAAGTAAATGACGTAACCGCTTCGGTTTAGCGTTAAATTAACCTTTGTAGTCGTCATCACTTTGTTGATGATGACAAACGTCGTTAGTTACTCATCGAGTCTGTTCTTTTGAAACAAGGCAGCCTTAATAAATAAAGGAAAACAAACGTTATCTAGCAAAACGCATTGTAGTATTTTCGCATGTTATTTGATAACACTATCCACTTATCTACGTCTTGGTCTTTACTTTTTGTGGATTCCTTTCCAATGATTTCACAAGTTATTACGTTTTGTAGATAATAAAGATATTACTATTCAGTAACATATTTTCAATGACAGTATCGACTGATTAAACAGATGGTGCGGCGTATAGGTTTAAAGCACGGAAGTCATGGCCCATTAGGTCCAGATTAGGATTGCAATCAGCTATTTTGTACAAACCATTATTAAACGAATCCAATCAATCACAAGTTTCACATAGGTACAAACCAGAAGCTTGTACGAAACGTGTCGTGATCCTTTTGCCATCTTCGTAAGTTAATAATAGATCCCACTCGACCTTTTTCCAAATCCTTTATATCCAGTAACCCTTGTTATATGACGCTTTTTATATTCTGCCCTTTGAGAAATCTTAATAGAATCTAAAGGGTAACAAACGAGATTTACAAACTTCTCGACGTACCAACTAGAAAAATGAAAAAGAAAAAAATCGACAGTGACCTTTCGACGCAAGCCAATGACTTATTTACGTAAATAATAAGTGAAAAAACGTTTTTGAAAAAAAATATGTAACCGCCTTCAAAACGGATCTTCAAACAAAAATTAACAAACACTAAAAAACGAAAAAAATAATAAGATTTTTTAATTCAAAGGACGATGAAACGTGACTTTTTCTAATTTATCTTGGTACTTACTGAACTGTTTGAAGTCGATGCCGTCTTATACATATTGAGGTAATTACGTCCTACACCTCACGCTTGGGACCGGGTTTTTTATATGTTAGTTATTTCACTCAGTATATTTCGTTCTTATTCTTTTTGGCTTGGCACCGTCTTCAAACAGTTCAGTAAGTACCAAGATAAATTAGAAAAAGTCACGTTTCATCGTCCTTTGAATTAAAAAATCATATTATTTTTTTCGTTTTTTAGTGTTTGTTAATTTTTGTTTGAAGATCCGTTTTGAAGGCGGTTACATATTTTTTTTCAAAAACGTTTTATTTTTCGATTTTTAGTGAAGTAGCTTAAGAAACTACATGGTGATTATGATAAATTGTTGTAAATATCCTATCCGTTACGGAATTCAGCTTTCCATCTTTAGCTACTTAGATAACTTGAAGGAATACAACTGAAGGTCCATTCGTGCATATGGTATTTATAAAACATCATAATATAACTCCTAACTGTTGAGGAGTTTCACCTCTCATCAGCAGCTCACCCTAATAACCTGAAAGAATATAACTTTTGGCCCATACGTACGATTAATACTAAAAAGAAATATTCTCCAGCTTCTAACCGTTAAGGAGTTGTAGCTTCCACCACCAGCTCATCACTATGAGATTATGACTACCAGATACAAATACTTGACTAACTTCAAAAATAAATGGAACGCAAAAGGCTTGCCTATATTTGAGAATTTCTCTCAATTTTCCTGGGATTTGATCCCCTGGTCCTGACTTGGTGAAAGTAAGATCAGGTCAGAAGTACCAACTTTCGAAAAAAAAAATATTTTGGAAATGATCCCCAATTTGATGAAACTATGAAATCGTCCATATACCTAAATAAAGTCTGAATACACATTATTCAGGATAACTCCTGAACTACATGCCAGTTCTTGATAAAATTTGAATGGGACCACACGAGAAGCGTCACCTTTTAAATAAAAAAAGAATTATCCAAATCGGTTCATGAACTAAAAAGTTCTGAGGTAACACACATAAAAAATAAAAAATAAATAAAAAAATATACAGTCGAATTGATAACGTCCTACTTTTTTTGAAGTCGGTTAAAAACTAAACGGTATGCTAAACACTTGAAGACTCTTTCTTGTACACGTATATGAACAGTTGAATTGGTTGAACAGTGTAATATTATCATTGGGTAAATTGGTAAATTTATAATTAATAATTGGTATATTTATCATTAAAATCAAGTTTAACTCTGTCAGAAATTGTATCATTTTATAGAACTGCCCTCAGTTTAGTCATTTGATGATATAATTTGCTGTGTGAAATATGACCGATATCATTACGTTATCAATTTATCATGCATTAATATTTGTTTTTCATAGTTGAACTTAGTACTAGAGTTAGCTAGCATCAAACAAATTGATTATGGTGAATTCTCGTACACAGTACATACAAAGTTATAGCAGAGAATGCTTATAAGTCTTATTACGAACATCGACCCCAGTCGCCCTGCCACCCCAGCACAACACAAGCGCAACGAAACCAATTAACACGTAACAATAAGGTTGACAATAACTTGAAACTTGGATTAAATTATCTAGATACGTTTTTCTCCAGTGTAGGCGCGGAATTTTGCCGTTTAGGAAACCCTGTCTAGACGGGTTTTTATTCTGCAAAAAGTACAGGTGTTTGTGTAGGGCTACTAGTAACTGCAATTGTATCTAAGGCAGATAATTAAGAAGAACAACGACAATTTTAATTAAACTGTGCTCCGGACAGGAGAATGTGTTCTCTTGTTCTGAGTATGAATGAATGTCGTAATAACCAATAAGATTATATAAATCTTTGAAGCGATCGCTTTCTCCAAAAATTGTGATAGATTACTACCACTTTGTGAAAAATAGTAATGTAACGACTTGACTGAAATAGTAGCGTAGCATACTAAACCTGAAAGTGAACGATCATTAATCATGAATCGATTCATTTAATGCTCTTACGAGTAGTTTATTTGGTTTAACATTTTTAAGATGAAATTCTCGATTGCCGTCAAAGATTTTTATAAATGCAATCTTTAAATGACCTTTTATTTCTTTAATCAACGCCAATTATTATCAACTTTCCCTTCCTTCTGTAAATTCTATCAAAGTCTTTTATTCTATTTTAATTGCAACGTCTCTAATATCGATTCGGAAGCTCAAGACAAGTATTATGTAACTTTTTGTTCATCGGCCACCCGCTTACGTTTATCTTACACTTTTGTAAATGTACCTTTCACCAATAACACCTATCGGCCACCGCATCAGCAGCGTTGCGAATACAATATTACAATTTTCTGATGGCAAGAAATGTCGAACTAAAATTGATTTCGTTTAAATAAGGTTCAAACTTGCCAACATTCTAATTTTCAGGGTTGGATGCACATGAACAACTGCGGACTATCTAACGTCATCTGATAACCAACATGAAATGTCACAGCAAAGTTCAATGGATATGAATGTTGGCAACAGGCGAAGGATAGTTTAATGTGTAGAGAGCTATGTGATTGATCACAAACCACATGCTACCCGGAGGGCTTTATCTTGTCTAGACTGCTCATTCAATTTTAGCTGCGCAGCGAGATGTATCGCTAGCACAGAAATCAGAAAATCGTGATTACACGTATTGATTAAGCGGCGCTTTGGAGTTGGTAAAGTCTAGCATGTCTAAAATTAATGGTCATTCAGCGTTACGAAAAGTTAAACTGTTATTCATATTCATCTTGATTGGAAATCGTCATTAAAAGATGCAAGATTCCACAATTCCCAGTATAGACGTAACGCATTCTGCAACGTCCGACTGCGCCATATCCGTTATTATCATAAACAATGAACTGTGTGGTAAAAGTGTGATCCAACAAATTGCTGATTGCTTAATATTATCTAACTTACCAAACTTTCTATAATTTCGACAATTTCGACCAATGGACAGACAGTCACGGCACTGAGTAATAAGCTCGGATAATGGTGATTTACCAAATTAAGCCGAGAGATGAAGTACGATGACATCTCTTCCATCTATAACAATATGCCACTGCAATGAATCGATAAAATAGGAGTTGTGAGTACACTTATTACCGAAATACAATTGATTTCGATTGACACATCTCAAATACCATCGAAATTGTAATTCAACCACCATTTGATGGCTAAAGTGGATGGACTCTTCAATGGTCCCAATTGAAGAGTCAAAGGGTAATTAATTGAACTTAAGTTTGGGAAACTGTATCGATACGTATTGTCAGTTATGACTGCGACTAAAGGATGTTGCACATTACATGGAAGACTTGTGCGCTATTATTATCATGCTCCCAGATGTGAACAATAATTAAGCATTCTATACTGTGAATAGAAAACATGTGGTGCACCGTAACTGAAAACCAGACTATTTAAAGTAACCATTATCATGGTATCATAAAACCAGCAATTAGATGTTCACAATTACAAAACTATTATTTAAAATAAACGTGGTAGGATACTTTTTTAAATATTTTAATGTTACCCCGTCGATGCTTTTGCCTACTTTCGCGTAAAATACAAGACTCCAGACAATTAACTTATATGTGAATACTTTTTCCGTAACATCATTTGAAATCAAAGTATCTCTCTACTCTAACCAATACGTCATGTTGGTGTCGGCTAGATAAAGTCCATAGGGTGACATGGGGTGGCTGAGAATAGCTTGGCATGTGACCCACTGCAGTTAAATTGCTGCAACCAGTAATGGACCAATTACGTTTAGTGTTCCATTCGTTGCTTTTTAAGCCAATAGGTCTAGAATGTAGTATCATTTGAAAAGGGTTTGCAATCTACCATTTATTTAGTCAACCAATGTTAATCCTTAAATCATCTTTTTTGTTGTAAAGTGACTTCAAAGTACAAAATCGTCGTAAGTGGTATTCACCTAGCTGATTGGACTAACGTCAGCGACAATCTGAGCACAATCATCTCAAGATCTATTGAGAGGGAGCCATAAATCTGCATCAGAGCAACGATGCAGCGAGCAATCATGTAATTCAAACCGTACGTACCACTATTTGCAATTTCATCGCCAATTGGTTATACAGCGTTTAAGAGCGAAAACCGATTCAAGTCTGTTATTTAATTGAGAATGGTCACCATTGATTGTTTGCTAAATTAAAGTTTATGGAATGTATCTGTTGCTAGTAGTGACAAAGGAAAGGGAAACGTGATAAAAATCATTCGTATTACATTTGAGGCACGTATAACTCTGCACGCGAATCCTCGGAGACTTTCCCCTATTCATTCACTTTCCATTATTGTTCAGTTTGATTCTATACGATCCGCTATGGGCTGGCCACATATAAAGTCAAATGTCTGATTTGAAAAACAGAAATTAATACAGCATTGCTTACATAAGATGACCATTAAGATAAATTACACGATATTTTTCAACATTCGATTAAATTTAATTAATCTCAGTTCCGTGTTTGAGAAGTTCCTGATATAATCAATAAGATACTTAAAAACGTGATTTCATAAGTTAAGTTCACACATACGTACATGTAAGTTAAATAACGGTAATTGTGAATTAATTGCAAGTAAATACATACATCATCATGTCAGCCGAAAGACGCCCACTGCTGGGCATAGGCCTCCCCCAAGGATCTCCACAATCTCCGTTCGGCTGACATGATGCTGATGATGATGAAATACATACATATATTTATAGGGGTCGTCCACCAGCAAGATGGGTCGACGATATTGTCAAGACCGCGGGGTGCACATGGCTGAGAATTGCTCAGAACCGTAGCCGTGGCCTATGCTCAGCAGTGGGTCAAGAAAGGCTGATAATGATGATGATGAAATACATAAAGGAGATAAGGGTGAGCCCGTGGCACAGTGGTTACTGCGCTCGGCCTGCGATCGTTTAGGTTATGAAACTTGCGCGATTGTCGGTCACGGAATGGATGACCAAAAACTTTTCATCTCGAGCTCCTTCAGAACTCACGTTAAGCTGTTGGCCCCAGCTGCATTTGCAGTCGTTATACCCACCAACCCGCATTGGGCCTGCGTCTTGGGTCATGGTCCATTCTCCTTATCCATCCATAAGGAAGGCCAATGCCCCAGCAGTGGGTCAAGAAAGGCTGATAATGATGATGATGAAATACATAAAGGAGATAAGGGTGAGCCCGTGGCACAGTGGTTACTGCGCTCGGCCTGCGATCGTTTAGGTTATGAAACTTGCGCGATTGTCGGTCACGGAATGGATGACCAAAAACTTTTCATCTCGAGCTCCTTCAGAAGTCACGTTAAGCTGTTGGCCCCAGCTGCATTTGCAGTCGTTATACCCACCAACCCGCATTGGGCCTGCGTCTTGGGTCATGGTCCATTCTCCTTATCCATCCATAAGGAAGGCCAATGCCCCAGCAGTGGGGACATTAAATAGCTGATGATGATGAATGAAATACATAAAGGCAAAGGATTTTGATAACAAAAACAATTAGGTACTTACTAAACAATAAAAACCAAGGTGTGGAACTAGATTTGACATACAAGACTACAACTAGAAAAAAAAATCCTAATTGGATTTCGCTATCAAAGAATCGTTCAGTGACCGAGGCTAAAGTTCATTGGGGGTTGCCGGTTGTAAGTAATAAGCGGTGCACATAATATCGAGTTTCACGTACGATCGCCGCGTGACTCTCCACGTGAACAAACAGAGGGAGACTCAACCATTAAGGCGGGCGCGTGTTTGTTTTCTAACTCACCAACCCAACATCCTAACAACTACGAAAATTGTTTCTTGTACAAACTTCTGAAAACGTCACACAGATTATCAAGATCTAGCTTTAATAAATTATCGAATTACACAATCGCAAATGTTATATGATGAACAATGCACTTGGACTTAGATATTGTACCACCCCTGTTGACTCCCATTTATTATATATGCTTTCTTGGTTTAATTATATTCAAGCATGTCTAACAATAGGTTTCAGGTCGTTACACCGCTTTTAACGACGACCCATCGACTAATGGGCTGGCTAATGTGTATGATGCTATAAATAACATATAACCTACTTTGAAGGGCCCTAGACGTTTACCGATAATTGCGATGCAGATTAGATAATATATTTCGGCACAAGCTTATCTTTATTTAACTGAAACACTAGACGGTACACATGGCCGGATCAGTTATATCTATAAATACAAGATCGTTCCAGTTTTGATACACTTAACAAGATAGTGTGAAGCGATAGAACTTTTCTTGTATAAATAAACCAAGTCGACTGTATCTTCTTCAAGTAGTCAATGTTTTATGCCCTAACTGGCAAATAAGACAAAACTGAATCAGTATTTATTGAACCGAACTAGACTAGCACTAAATGTTCTAATTTGTCTCGAGGTGAACAGCAGTTGAGCAAAACCCGAACAATATCTGGCAAACTTCCCAACCGCACTACAAATTACAGTATTGTCGTAACATGTATATAGGTATATGATCGACCTTCGCCATAGTAAATAGAGCTGCAAGTTCATACTAGGGACCAATTAGACGTAATACGTCGGAGAGAAACTTCGTTAATAAAGACAATCATTTGGGCTGTGATAGAAGTTGATCAAAATGTTTGTGATATGACGTCATCATAGAATCGAAATACTCATACATTACTTATCAAATTAGTAGTTATTTCTATACTTGTGTTCGGAGATGGGAGGCTATTGAATCCTTCAGAATATTCAAGAATTAATATGCGTCTAAGTGGGTATGAAAAAGGAGTTGTACCAATGTCTGGCAAAATTCTTTTTACCTTCAGCAATTTCTAACCGAGCTTAGCAAAGGTGCGAGCACAATTTTCGCTTTATACTGGCTGGCCCAGTGATATTTGCAAAGGCGGCGTAATGTCTGCCAAGTCTGCTATTTTTGCGGTCAGAGCGCTCCGTTTTAGGGTGAACTGTGATCTTTACAAGGAGAACAAAAGTATTCTGCACATTTCTCGCAACAGCAACGCCTACAATAGGAACTTTATATATTTTTTAACCAGCTCCGGCAGAGGCACTTGGAACAGCATTTTTATAGCAATGTTTCTGTGCGAAACCAGTGCTAAGCCTTAGTTTTCCCCAGTGAACTATGTATTTAATAATCTCTGTTAGTAAAGCTAATATTAAATGATTCAATAAAATTGATTCACTTTGGTTGAAAGGCGCAGAAATACAGGTGCACATTGACATTGAATGATTCACTTTTAAGTATACATTGTTCGATTTGGTTTCTTCATCCTAATTTAAAAGCAGAAGTGAACCGTGTATTACTTTACTGCCATAATGTAGCAGTTAACAAGTCTTGGTAAATAAATATTTACCAACTCTACATTGGTAATATTCATGAAAACGGTACCTACCTACATAAAGATCGATTGCTCTATTTAACACGGACGTCAATCAATTTGTTATTGTTTATTGTGAAACCGGCCGCGGCCTATGACTTTCACGAAATGAAATGGCGATGAGTGATTATTTTATTTATTATTTATTTAATTTTTATTGCAAAAACACAGCAAACGGCGGACTTAATGCTAATATGCATTCTCTTCCAGTCGACCCGGAAGGGTGTCAGGGGAGTAAATGAACAAAACTAAACTAAACTAAATTAATGACTACTATTACAAATTACTTAATAGAGAGATAAGAGAATTTTGTTTAACACCTATGGTAACAAAAGATTGTATTTATGTTGCAATTTATCGGAGACGTAAGAATACCGTGGGAAGGTAAATTAATTCGCATCACAACATAGTTTGCCGAGATGATGCAGTCATCTGTTAAAAATTTTCCTTTGTAAGTCACGTGTTACCTGCTACTTGCTGACCTCCGTGAATTATTAAGAAAATGGATAATAAGCTCATGGTAAACAATTATCAGGAACTTCTAAATAACTAAACAAATATTTGTTCTAATTTATATCATCAGCTTCCTGACCCTATTTAACCCAATTCTATTTGAGGTCTGCACAGGACGTCCTTCTTCTCCACCCCACTCTATCACATCTCATCTTCTCATTTACTTCTTTCTCATCCATCTCAATTACTCTTTTCTTACTTGTTCATTTTATTTTGCAAAAAATCAATCCTTTCTTTTCGGTCTCGCATGAATTCACGTCCATCCCCTTTCTGATAGCATATCTATCATCCGTTTTCATATCATGTCTTGTCTGTAGCTATACCAGGCCTTACGGTTTCCTCTCAACTTTTCTGTCACTGGTATAATTATCATGTTCTGTATCATATACCGAATATTCTTTTTAAGAAAATTTTGATGGTTCATCGCAATGTGATAATATTAATAATATTCACTTTCTAACTTAAGTTATTATTTATACTCAGACTTATTTATGGACTAAATATATACCAAATAAATCTCGCGTTGATATTCAACAAATTATAAAATAAAACAAGCCAGTAGAGATTGTAAATTAAACTTTTTGTGCCATCGTTCCCTACGTAATCGATTCGCGGCAAAAAATAAACCAGGTAGGTATAAAAACTTGTACGAGCTGCAAGTGAGACGAATCAGAATCGACTACTTGCTAGTAATTTTGAACAAATTTGTAGGGCTAAAGAAGTAAATTCATAACTATTATTACCCTTTCAAGGTAATGACAACATTCTAAACACAAAAGGACATCCTAAGGATCCTGAAGTGGTTGAATTCATTTTAACAACATGTGGAGTAGGCAAAAATGTCCAAACATTAAATTAGTTATTAAGTACCTAAATGAAATTAGCAGATTAGCGTTACGCATCAGAAATTCACAATTAAGTTAATTTGCATTTTCACGACTTTATTAGGCCGGCTTTTTAAAGTACCGGATTATTTTAAACAGTGTGTTGACTTTGTTGGGTTATGAATTTGATACGATTCTATGAACTTTAAACTCGTATAACCTCTTAACCAAGTTAGAGATGTATTGTATTTTGCTCCAAGAAGTGTGTTGAAATGTCATCATGACCTTCCTAATCCTTCCTTAGTAGCTAATGGAAGTTCTGCACAAAAATAGCAAAGGTGCGCCACCTTCATCAGAATATTTTCACCTTCGCGTAGGTGAGTTTTCGCAAGAAAAATTTAGATTTTTAAATAAACTTCTAGCTAACATGCAAAGCATTTAACACAACATGGTGACTCAGAGAGTAATACAAATTCATTTGACTGTAGTGCGTCTAGCATTTACCGATTCTGAGAACGACAGTAGGTACGTACACATATTCAAAGAAAACAACCGGCTGCCTTGCCTTCTCTTTAAACTGTATCGGGGAGAGTTAGACGAAACGAAACGCTTACTCGAATAAATTGCATTGCTTTCTGGCATTGACATTCTGAATGCGAAAGTAAAAGCTGTAGGAATTCGATTAGCATGCAGTTGCCATTAGACAATACGTAGGTACTCAAAAAGTGATCAACTCCAACAGCTACATGTCATTTTGAACGAACACACTGTGGAATTCGTACTTTCCGTTATGAATCATCGGTTTAAAGTCTAGGTACATTTGATCAGTTGAATGGGGCAAATCAAGTCGAGAAGTCGGTGCAGTTCGAAAGGCGCCAATATAAACATTGCGAGTACGTTCTGCGGTTTGTCGCCATCGTCAGACGTCGTCGGTCGAAGTGACCCGCACGACCTCGCCGCTGGCCACGACGCATTCCTCAACCGCGTACTCACTCGGGAAACACGACCCATGTGAAAAAAACCGTTAACTTGGCGAAATTTTAGCTCGTTTCTAATTATAAGTTACTTGCCGCAGTCACCGTTTGTGCACTTTATGCTTTTGCGAAGTTACCTACAAGGAGGCGCAGACAATACACATACCTGAAACAAAAAAACAACCAGTGAAAATTACATCGAAATGCGGAGCTTATTGTTTACGACACGTAGGCGGTTTTATATATAAAATGTAAGCTATAAACGGATGTTTTACCACAGGGTTTATTATGATGATATCAAACATGATATTGCCCTTATTTCATATTTCATAAAAATACCGACATTATATCGTTACATTCGTAACCATTATCTCTCGCTTCCTACATGACGCTTTGTTTAAACGCAAAAATATTTATTCATAAAATTCAGACTAAGTAAGTAAGTATAATTTTTCATAATTTTGATTATCATTTTAATTACATTAAACTCAAAAAAATCTTCATAACGACTAAAAAGCAGAAACATAATGTATTAAACTGTTAACTCTTGCTTGAGGCAGCAAAAAAAGCATAGCAGTATACAATGGGTTCATATTTCCGGTCTGCGGTCATACCACAAGGGCTGCCCCGTCTCTTGCACTCAAATATAGTACTTACATATTTTCCTTGTTTCATCATACATATAATAAAATATTTATGAGTGTCAAGTATCTAAGATTAGTTCACCCAATGAGCATACTTCATCATCATCAGCCATTTAATGTCCCCACTGCTGGGGCACTGGCCTTCCTTATGGATGAATAAGGAGAATGAGCCATGACCCACCACGCGGGCTCAGTGCGGATTGGTGGGTATTAACGACTGCAAGTGCAGCCGGGACCAACGGCTTAACGTGCCTTCCGAAGCACGGAGGAGCTCGAGATGAAAAGTTTTTGGTCACCCATCCCGTGACCGACCATTGCGAACGTTGCTTAACCTCAACGATCGCAGGCCGAGCGCGCTATCCACTGCGCCACGGGCTCCTCCTGAGCATACTTAGGTTTGAAAAATTCTAGCTGATCTCTTATAATGGTGTTATCAACACCTAACTCCTGTGAGCAAGTTTTTCTGCAGTAGTCCGTTTTTCTGTAGTAAATATGTCCAACTTTCAAAGTATACCGGCACAGAAGTTATTACAATCTAGAGTAAATTAAGACCGATTGTAAATCTGGCAGACTGCCCGAAAAGTGAAGAGGAACATCGAGGCATTAGGGAAAATTAAGCGTGGCGCCTTTGGAAGCATTTTAGTCGACTCGTAGATTGAATCTTAAATAGCCTGGAGAAGAATTTGTCGACGATTGACCTAGTTCAATTCAAACGCAATATTAATAATTTTATTATCAATGAACTAGGCGAAAATATCATTGAAAGCTCATTCGACGAATGCGGTGAGAAAGAATAAACATCAAGCAAAATTTCCTAAAAACAAAAAAGAACTATGTCCGCCGATATGAACGAGGGTCAAAGAGAAACGGGATGCAACTAAAAAAACATTCGGCGAGGAATAATGAGACAGTTTGTATGGGAGCGAGCGGTGTCAAATACATGCAGACGCGGGCAACGCCCCACCAAATTCAGGCATTGACTCCGAGATACATGTGTAATTTTTTACGCTTATAAAATAACACTTGAACATGTTATAGGTTATTATTATCTTCCTATCCTACTCTCAATTTACGTTTGTAGCCTGTATCTAAATTTATGAAATTGACGTGGTACATGACTCAACTTTTTTATATTGATGCGAATTTTTCACCTCTAACAAATCCTTTGTTAGCTCTTTTAGTCAAAACACGAAAAATGTTGTCTAAATTTACTTAAATATTTAAGGAGAAACTTCAGTGCCGGACGGTGTGCAAATAAGTTTCATTTTCCCTTTTCCAGCCTCTAACGAGGGTTCCGAATACCTCAAAAGTTTTTTGCAATTATGTAGATACAAAGTACACATGGTAGGTAAATATATTGAAAGAATATGATTTGTAGTTGTCTCACTTAAAAATTTTAAGTACGATTTGATAACAATCCTTGCGTGAAGCTACAGCGAATTCATAAATAGATTATTTATTTGCCTTTACCCTCAACTACAAAGCAAACCTAAATTATGGTTCGCGTGCGTCGTTCAGTTATTTATACAACTACAAATATAATCCAGTTTTATTTGTTGATTCGTCATGGAACTTTGACATTGCTAAATCAACTAACAAAGTTTATTCGTTCTTAGTTTACTGCCTGACAAGTCGTACTGAGTCTCAGCTCTGGCTGAGACTCAGTCTCAATCCAAAAGTAAAGTGGATGAAAGTGAGATCGTCGGTTGGTTATTTTAATATTTGTTTACTTTCAAGTTGCGTTAACGTTATGATAAAGCAGCCATGTGGCGAGGCATATGCAACCTCCTCAACCGACGACCGTGGCCATGAATGTTCTTAGATAACTCTAATAGACAGAATTTAAAGGACAATATAGCATCGTAATTTCAGAAACAGAACAGTAGCGCGAGCCACTCAAGTCATGGGAATCGTATAGTAAACTAACCATTTATTTTAAAAAAACTTCCAAAACTGCTAGTTTATATTTGGACACTGACAGCTCTTTGGCAGCATTTGTCGGATGGTATAGTTTACTATACGATTACCATAACAAGAGTTGTTTGTGTTTGGGCTACAGGCGTCGCCGCACACGGGCCACTGAAAAACGCTAGAATAGATAGGTAGGTACTAAATGCTATCAGTTAAGATTCAAGATTCAAGATTCAAATCTGTTTATTCAATTTAGATTGTTATTTACAATACTTGTGAACGTCATAGAAGCTACGCCATCGGTTCGCAAACCCTACAGCGGGAGGCCTTGGAGAAGAACCGGCAAGAAACTCCAAGGGTTGTTTTTTTCTCCCTGTCTTATTTCATAGAGAGTCGTCAAATTGAAAAATGACCTTAACATGGTATGACTAAGGTCAGTTTCCATCACAATTACACAATGGGTTATGATAAATACAGTTAAGTATAGGCGAACTAATGATCATAGCGGTGAACAATTTTCAGTTACTTAGGAACTCTACTTAAAGCTTTAATATTAGTTTAAAACAAAAGACAATTCTACTATATACTGCAAGTTGCGCCATACATGTTTCAAATGTAATTCTTAATAAAATGAATAAAAACAAAAGAAAACACATTTTAAGGCAAGCAGATAAGAGCAGACCCATTCCCACTGGCAGCACCCGTTCACGAGCATGACGCATGAACCAGCCATCGCTTCGCTCAACCATATTTTAGGGAACGTAACGACCCGTTTAAGTGTTTTAAAACCAACTAATTGACAACAAATTTAGTCAAAATGCTATTTAGAATCAGACAACATAAGAGACAAGACAAGGTCGTCGTAAAAAATAGAATGTTCACACGAAAGAACACATGACACTGCAATTCAAAATGGCTGGTAGGAGTACGCATACGCACCAAAATATCAACGAACTTTTGGTTTTTATTTCCAAAAATAACATGCATATTTTAGAACTACTTTGAATATTAATACATATTAGTCACTGGCTGAAGATAGAAAGATTAAGATAAGAAGATATATTGTAATAGATTTAAAAGATAAATATCCACTCTAATATTAAGTGGTAATATTTCAAAATGTTTAACATCACTTTATAGATATAAAACGTACTAAAACAGAAATGCAGAAAGTATAGCTAATGATAATAAATTATGTCTCTACTGCAAACATCAAAGTCTGCCTTAACAGAATAGGGCAATTAAGTCTTCAGTGGGGACCTACAATGGAACATTAAATGCGCCCCTTGGGAGTTGGTTCATTCCTGCTTTGAAAAAGACATTTAAGTATTTTTATAAATACGAATCAATTTTCTTAATGGCCACGATAATGACATTGCCCATTTAAACAAAACGCAACTGTTGTATGGTTTGGTTATGTTATCAAAATAACGTCCTGTGGTGATGATTCACAAAATAATGATAAGCCGATAGTAGTGATTCATGAAAATTATCGGACGAGTACTTACCTATATGTATACATATTTCAGATATAATTTGAATGAAACTACTACGTATTGTTTTATTATTCTATCTGTACTATCTACTTCTTTAAAAGCTGCAGCTCTTTGCTTTTTTATTTATTTCGTTCGTTCGAGTACCTGCGTCATTCCCCCGCCAACCAGACCTCGGGTTTTTCATTTAATCACAAAAGCTTTTTTGTGAACGTTGCTGCATGTGATGTAAAGTCTATGAACAATAAGTTTCGGGCAGGTTTCGGGTCTTTCAAATCAACAACCAAAAATACAAACAGATATTTTTGGACAGCTACTTTCAAAGTTGACTTCTCATTTCGGATATGGATGGAGTGGAGGTAAGTATTGTCCCAAGAAGTCCTGCTTGGGCTAAATAGTGAAAATTTTATTTGTTTGTTTATTTGTCTTAAAATCGCACTAACTATAATTTATTTAAACAGATGCCATATTATGATACAATGAGAATAACGGCATTGTTTTGCTCTACATAGAATATGATAAAATTCAGTCAACAAAATGTAAACAAGGCTTATAGAAAATTCAAGGAAAAGTCTGCTCAAAGAAATACGACGCTCATATGACGTGAAAATATAGGTCTATAAGCAACACGCGAAGCCACCAAGAAAAAGCATTCACAAAAACTGGCAAGACATAAAGAAAGCTACCGGTGAAAAAAACTCGACAGTCGATGCTTTCTATTTAACTCGAAAGGAACCAGCATGAATGCTGTAAGACACAGTATTCCTCCGATCTGAACATAAGCAGGCTTTTAACTAGGCTTGTCACGTTGACGAACGGCATACTAAGATTACTAAGTGTAAGCGTACTACCTATGTGCCTGTATTTTAACTACACTACAATGCCTTAACGACAATGAATAACTTTACATATCTCAAACGTGGATATTACACGTTGGTTGAAGTAAAAATTGTATAACTGCTGCTATGCTGATGTTATCATATAAATCACTGTGTACAATGTGTTAATATATGACTTTTCAGGACACGGTCCTAAGACTTCTGTAAGTCTACGATTCGTAGGTCACATTGAACATTAGGTACTTACCTAAAATTACAAACGAAAACGAAAACAACCGCGAAATTAAAATGTAGTCAACTATTAATAAGTGATAAAAGTAAATTCTTAACTAATGTAAGAAGATCGTCAAACAGTAACAAATGATCAATTATTTTACTAGCACATCCCAAAATAACAAGGCAACGTTAACAATATAGCGTGTCTTGTTACTTCACTGAACTAGATAAGTAAATTGCTTCTACAGTTACAACTCTACAAGGGTGTACTTGCTACAACGGTAGACTAGGTTCCATGACAATTAGAAAACACAACATTGCTATTAAGGTTCGCGTAAGTGTATATATTCTTTGATAAGGTAAGATGCCAGCGTCAATTGTTTACATGCTCTTTGAAACACTTGCGCAGCTTAGCTTAGCTTAAATTATTTTTTACGCTTTCGATAAACCTCCTTAAAGTGTGTCAGGTTTAGAACAAGCTTAGCGTATTGAGAACAAATAAAAAGAAAATAAATAGCAGTACTCCTTTTACTTTTGCAAACTTATCTCGTTGCAACTGCAAGACACAAGAGAAACAAAACTAGTCGATCGAGTCAGTGACCGTACGCGATCGTTCCTCGCTCGCCCCTCCACCCCTACAAGGTCAAGGCATCTCCTGCCTTCAAGTGTTCTATTCCCGGATCGCTCTCGCTCCCATTCAACACTACTTACAAAGTAACCACTTCAATATAGCAGTAATTGACGACTCCCATGTCACTATTGGCTGTATATTACCACATGTTTTCAAAGGAAACGACCACACTATTTCCGACTATTAATCTGACTTTCTGATACCACACCATCTAATTCTGAGACACGGTATTACGAAAACTGTAACTCCCACGCTGATACATCAATTTATATGCAAGCTATGTAATTTATTCAGACACAATACGGTTGTCCCAATTAAAATTGCGTGTCAATGAAGTGGATCACGAAAAATTTGCAAAGGCGTGCCAATGTGTGGAGCACGCGTGTCGTTGAATAGCTAATAGGCCTCATTAGCGAAGCAAGTGACGCAAACTGAAGGTATGATAAGGTCAACTCCATTCGATTCTGCGCATAAGTCTAAAAATGACCGTAAATGAGACAATTGGAAAATCGGTTTACCTATCCATGAGCTGAGTTAGCCATAGCAACTACTTACCTACATTGCAGGAGTACAAAGTGCTTAAATAAATCTACGTCAGTATCTTTATATTTAGTCAAACGTTTCATTTAGGAGTTCGAAATAAGTATGTGCAACTAAAAAAACAGCAGACAGAAATAGAGAAGGTAGATTTTTTGCATGGAAAGTCATAGTTGACGTCAATGTGAACTATGTGAAGTAAATTATTGTCGTCATCGAAATTACTAGCGCTGTGCTCTGAGAGAGCAGAAAGGAAAAGTAGCAACTTATTTAAGTAAGTATTGTTAAAAAAATATTATTTTACCAATTTAAAATTTCGTGTAGGTACTTACGACGCTTTTGTAATATTTTATCAATCTGAATGCATCAATACCAAAATCGGCGTAATGCCAGCTTTATTTTTGTCATCATAATCGGTTTAGTAATCCTTAATCACTTTCAACGTAACACCAATTTCGGATAACGAAATCTCGTGAAATCTTATTATATACCTAATATCAATCCTTTTAAGCGACAAAAAATACGAACTCGTACTAAAACACACAGTGAAGGTGGATCATATCCTATAGTATAGATAGAGGGATATACAATTAAATAAAAAATGTGAAGCGTCAGCGTCACGCATAGTTGGTTCTTTTCTATAGGGCGGTTATTTCAATTCAGCCAGTCATGGCAGCCACACCGAAAACTTTTATTTAAACATAAACTTTACTGAATTTAAACTTAAAACTTTTGTAGAGAAACTGCAATATAAATCCAGATGTGTAATAATAAACATAGAAACAAAGCCAATTTACCTAAAGTATATTTATTTGAGAAAATTAGGTATTACTAATACATAGCATATTACTATAATTATTTCTTGTAACGCTTATGTTTAAGTACTATTTATTGCGGTAATATCTTTGATTTCCATGGAAATATGCAAAATTTCCTGACTGACGAACAACAACTAAAGGACCCTACGGCTCTAGTGTAAACGAAGTCACAGGCGTGGTCGATGTTTGCAAAATAATTCTCAATAAAAGCCTTACATAGAGCAGAGTTTCTTTTCCAATAGAACTTACGACATAACAGTGGGAGTTAATGGGTTACATTTTAAAGAGCTACATCTCCGAAAAATGCGACTCCTATAAAAACAGCAACGGTTTAAAAAGCGAAAGTTTTGAAGCATCGGACTAATCCAGTCGTGCAAAAAGCGCGTGATCTATAAAAGGATAATACACGCTACATTAATTAAAACTTCATAAGATTCTCAAACATAAAGGCGAAGACTCTTCATCTAGCTAGTGGATGAAAAAAAATGCTGCGGTTTTAGAGTTCCATTGAAAAGCAGGACCTTTAAACTTTTTTCTATTCAACAAACTTCTAGATGGCAAACGTTACGTACTGTTAACCGTACAACCTCAGTTGTAAGTAAGTTTCTTGAGTTTCTATTTACACTTTGGCACCACGGACGGTCCCATGCAGGGTATGCGTGAGTGATGTGATGGGAGCATCTCATTGGCATTCATATACTTATCAACTTACTGCTTTCCTCAGTAAATTCAAAATTATCAAATAAAATCAATATGGATTTCAAAAACAAAAATCTACTACTTTTGCAGCCTTTGACCTTGTTAACAATATTTTACGAAGTATCAACAAAAACAACTTTACAACAGTGTTGTTTCTCGACATGCTTTCGACTGTGTTCCACATGATGGATTACTTAAAAAACTAGAATTTTTGGGAATTAGAGGTCAAGCTTTAAATTGGATAAAATCTTATTTTTTAAAAAGAAGGCAATGTGTTGAAATGACCCAACTCGGCTCAAACAAAACCGTTGAAACATATCGTTCAGATTTTAAACACAATGCTGTTGGTGTTCCTCAAGGAAGTGTTCTTGGTCCTTTATTATTTCTTATGCATATAAATGACTTACCAGATATAACAGAACACAAAGCTATATTATTTGCTGACGATATTTCATTGATATTGAATTACAAGTAATAAGAACAAATCTCTAGAACAGCATAAACTTGACGTAACAACGACACTTACTGATATAATAAAATGGCTTCAAGACAATAATTTTCGAATCAATCTTTCAAAAACAAATTTAATCAATTTTAACAATTTTAAAACTCAATCTGTTGACATCGATTTTAGTGGACAAATTCTGCAAAATGCTTTTGAATGTAAATTTTTGGGATTGATTGTCGACTCTCATTTAAATTGGAAGGGTCAGATAAATAAAGTATGTGACAAAATAAATAGTTTTTCTTTTGCGTTACATAAGCTAGCCAAAGTAGCTTCTCTAAATACAGCAGTAACAGCCTACTTTGCGTATGTCGAGTCAGTTTTGAGGTATGGATTATTGATTTGGGGAAATGGCATTGATATAAATAGAGTGTTTATAGCGCAAAAACGATGTCTCAGATCCATATGCAATCTGAGGCCTGACGTATCATGCAAGCCTTACTTGATATCTCTTAATATGTTAACCCTGCCTTGCCTCTATATTCTGGAAGTTGCAATCTTTACCAAGCAAAATAGTAAACTATTTACTCAGGCCAGTCAGCCTGTATAAAAGAAATACTCGTAAACCAAATAGGCTAGTATTAGAAACCATTCCTAAAACAGTGCGGTTTGAAAAAAATAGTTATGCTATGTGTATTAAGATATTTAATAAAATTCCTGACGATTTTAAAGACTTACCGCTAGGACGCTTTAAATCTAGCCTGCGTAAATGGTTACTGGAAAAGGCTATTCGATAAATGAATTTTTGGAAAATTAAAACAGGCCCTGTTTTAATGTTTGTTTGTTGCTCTGTTTTGTTCGTCATATTTTATTTGTTTGTGTTTATTTTTTAAAATTCTGACTGAAGATTCTTTACATTGACATTTCTATTTTCTGACATACTTATAATTTTTGTTTTTAATTTACGACATGTCTTGATTTTTTTTAAATATATTTTAATTCCATTAATAATTACATAATAAGTTGATTGTGATAATAAAGACATTATAATTAAATTTAGTTTCCATTTGTTTAAATTAATTTAATGATAAAATATTGTGAAAATCATATTAATATTTGCATGCTGTGATAAATGGCTAAATAGGTTAAGTACCATTTTTATAATCTTAGAACACCAAATTGTAAACACCCTATTTAAAGCAAATAAGGTTAATTGTATTTGTATTTGTATACCTAACATTTAGTATAAAAAACACCAGGGCCAGACCAGAACCCTCCGCCGTGCCAGAGTAAAACTCTTCGTCCTTTTTTCTCTATTCTAATTATAACTTTCAGAGCAAGGGTGATCTTGGGTTGGGTGCAATGGTACTTAAGTGGTGTAGATCATCCCTCTTGAAATATTAAGACTCGAAAACATTCTGTTGTATACCTATTATACATGTATGTATCGTCATACCAGATGAAAACACTTTTGAGTGGTCCGTCTCTAAGTCTGTAAATCTTGTAATAAAAATTTGAGAAAAATTAGGTATTACTAATAAAATAAATAACATATCGACTGTGGAAAGGTAAAAATGCTAAAGCGCCAAAATGCTACTTGTGGGAAATGAGGTTTAAAGTTTAATTTTTTCGAAAAAAAAAATCATAACTTGTTTGTTATTAGTACCGTGAGCAAATTCATGTATATACTACAATATTTATTTTTTTCCCAAATTTAGGAAAATTATATTTCGAGTCCGTCTCTAAGTCTGTAAATCTTGTAATAAAAAAATCGCTATTTTTTACAGGAAAAATAGCTGAAACTTCTTGTTGCCACAAAGCAGTGGATAAGTAAACAACATCAAACAAATATCTGGGTTGTTTTGTAACGTTAAAATATCGGTTGGCTTCTGTGACCGCTGTGAATCATGTCCGTAGGCTGAAATGCGGAAGAAAGCTTAACGTATAAACACCTGAACAAATGTATCAACAAAGTTGGCGTATCAATTCTTATCTGACTGAATTAGATGAGATCCCTTTACTCTACGGCATTTGTCCTTGCTTATCTTTGTAAAAAAACAATGTAAATAATGAAACTTGAAAATCTGTGCTACGTTATGATAAGGGTAATAATAATACGACCCTGTTTTGTTATTGCAAATCAAATATTTGATCACTTAGGCCCGATTTCACCACTGATATTTAAACGCGATTAACGCTAAACGTGTTTAAAACGTATTTCTGTCTGTGTCACATTCAAACAGATGACAGAGACAAAACTATGTTCTAAACACGTTTAGCGTTAATCACGTTTAAATATCAGTGGTGAAAGTCACCCTAATAACATTAGCGAAATTAAACTCTATCTAGATATAATAAAAACTATTTTTAATTTACGTTTTTTATTTTCTAATTCTTTAATTAAACCAATCTTGAGAATGAGAGAACAACTTAAATATTTTCTTTGATACCTCTTCTGCTGTGGTCAAATATTGGTACAGGACAAATATTAATTCCCTACTCTTGTTAGAATTAATCTTTACGATTACAAATTTTGTTCCCATTCCACAGAACTCAAGAAAGAGATAAGAATTTGACACTACATATTCATTCATTTTTGTACTGAATGAATAGTGACATCGAAAACAAGCTTGTTGACCATGACAACTTGATAAAATTCAAAAGGTAGCAAAGTAAAATGTATGGAGGACTAACTTTCCGCCCGCGGCATCGACCGCGTGGACTACACGATGTTAGCCCGCGGGAATGTGATATTTTTCCGGGATAAAACGTAGCCTATGTTTCTCTCCAGGCTACAAATTAATATCTGTGTTCAAAAATCCAGCCAAATCCATTCAGCCGTTTTGGCGTGATTGAGTAACAAACATCCAAACATCTAAACTTTCACATTTATAATATTAAGGCGCTAATTGCCGTCCACTAGCGCCGCCAATTTATTTATTTTTATTATACGTAAACCAGATCAATATTTGAAAAAAAAAAACGACAAAGCCCTCTTAAATTGTATCTAATATTTTTTGAATAACTCTTCAACAGTTTTCATCCTTTCTGTAAGTTTTAAAATGGTTTTAAACCAAAAGTGGCCACTTTTGGTTTAAAACCATTTTAAAACTAGTACAAAGCATAAAAATATTAAAGAGTCATTAAAAAGATATAAGAAGACAATTAAAGAGAGCATGGTTGTTTCCTTTTTTAAAATATTGATCTGGTTTGCGTATAATAAAAATTAATGAATTGGCGGCGCTAGTGGACGGCAAGTAGCGCCTTAAGAAGGATTTGCTGTTTTAACTTCTTAAGCAAAGGGTTTTCTACGCGCACCCCGCCCACTTACAACTTCTAACGTTTTTGTTTGTGTTCTATTGTGTATCGGTACAGTTTCACATGTGACCAGGCACACTAGTAGGGCGTGCAAACATTGTTTCAGTTGCACATACGGCAACTGTTTATATTATGATGTCACACCGACTACTGGTCTATTGAGCACAATGGCTTGTACGATCTGCTTTAAAGGAAACGAACCGCTTTGTGTTAGTAGTATAGTTTGAACCAGGATTGTTTATTGAAATGTACTAAGTAATTATTACAGAATGCCACTATACTATACTAAACTACTGCCACAGAATAGATATAAGTACTCTACTGCCATAGTCAATAGTCATGCCACGTATTTATTTTTCTCTGTTGTAGTCATTCTGAATCTTCGGACTCCATAGGGTTTCGAAATTCCCATAATCAGTAAATTTTACTTAAATGAAGAACTAAGAGCAGAAGATAAGACAGGCCATAGCTTTGTACTAGCACACCCAATAAATCGAATGGCATACATTTTGCATGCAAGACATAAAAGGGGTGGACTATGGTGAGATGGCGTTAAGATTATTGTCTCTGTCCATTTTGCCCATCCATTAAATATTCATGACTCTAAGAAAAGGTGAAAGTTTTCACACTATACAATATGTATGTGAACAAAGGCAAAATGCAAAACAAAAACTAATATTTCAAGACATCATCGACACAAAATGAAATAATTTTTCTCTATTATACTTATTAAATTTTTTATTACTTAGAGAATCAAATCAAGTACTACAAAATCGGTACAAATAACCTTTACCCCGCGAAGAGGAGACTGCCCACCTGTCTACCTACGAGGTGAACCTATACCCACAGAAAGCAGTGTGAAATATCTGGGTCTTCATCTGGACAGAAGGTTGACCTGGGCTTAACATATTAAAGCCAAGAGAAAGGAAGCAGATTTACAGTTTAGAAACCTTGACTGGCTCATTGGGCGACAATCATCTCTCACATTAAATAATAAAATCTATATATTTAAAAATGAATCCCTATTTCCCTTGGTCACGACATCACGCGTGAACGGCTGAACCGATTTGGCAAATTTTGGTCTTGAAATGTTCGTGGAAGTCCAAGGAAGGTATTAACGGCGAGAAGTAGAAGTAGGGTAGGGTAAAGGTAGGGTAGGGTAGGAGTAGGGTAGGGTAGGGTAGGGGTAGGGTAGGGGTAGGGTAGGGGTAGGGTAGGGTAGTGTAGGGGTAGGGTAGGGGTAGGCTAGGAGTAGGGGTAGGGTAGGAGTAGGGGTAGAGTACGGATAGGGTAGGGTGGAGTAGGGGGTAGGGCAACGGGAACGAAGTCGCGCTGGGTCAGCTAGTATTGGTATATAAATCAACTAGTGGCCGCCCGCGGTTTCACCCGCGTGGTTCCCGTTCCCGTGGGAATATCGGGATAAAAAGTACATATAAACCTTCCTCTTGAATCACTCTATCTATTAAAAAAAATCGCATCAAAATCCGTTGCGTAGTTTCAAAGATTTAAGCATACAAAGGGACATAGGGACAGAGAAAGCGACTTTGTTTTATACTATGTAGTGATAATTAAACCCATATGGACATATGGTATTCAGCTCTGGGGATCAGCCAACAAATCAAACTTAGAGATCTTGCAGAGGTTCCAAAATAAAGCACTTAGAACATTATGTAACGCCCCATGGTTCTCAAGAAATGTTGAGATACATGAGTATTTACATATACCTACTATTGGAGATGAAGTTAAGGAGTACAGCAAACAATATAAGACCAGACTTGAGACCCATACTAATGAACTGGCAAGAAATTTACTCAAAACTGACGGCAATACAGCACGGTTAAAACGTTGGCAAATATTGCAACTGGATGAGAGAAACTAACTGATTCAGTTCCTGAAGCAGGGGGTGTATTCGATGGAATAAAAAGTCATTTATTTTTACAAACCATCTGATTATGGCTTGAACAGCTGACTGTAGATGACACCACAAACAAAAAAAAATTCTTAATTAAAATTGTTTTAATGTTTGGATATGTCGCAGGGATCTTGTTTGTCAAAGCCGTGATAAGTGAAATTATAATTTCACGTTAAATTATGGACAGTACGAGACAGTATGCACACGGCTGCGAGCTCACGAATTTGCCTCGGAAAAGTCCTGTAGTCTACGGAAGTCTATCACGTGTTCTATATGACTTCGGAGGCTCGATTTCGTAGAGTGCAATGGGATAATTTTAAAGCCTGACCAGAATAATAAATAACCTCGCCATGTTGCGGAAATGTGACAAACAAAATTTTTATAAAGAATTTGACACTTGTAATTTGTAATTGACAATCAAGAGGCGAAAGTGGCGCCTCAAGCTAGGTTTTTATTTTTCTGGTCGGGCTTTAAATATTATGTGTATTAAAAAACAAGAGATACGTCAGAGATAAATATTTGTATCTTTTTCAATTCAAGAAAACAACATTATCATTGTTTCTGTGTAGTCCATCCATATCAGCACGCAAATACACAATTGCGTTTATCTGTAAAACACTGATAATTTTGCTAAAACCACAAAAAAATATTGTGTTAGAGAAAATTGTGTTTAATGAGTAGGTATAATGTGAAAGGTTTTTTTTACATTAATAGGCAAAAAATATGAATTTTTGGAGCAACCTGGTGCTAAGTGGGGAAAATAGTACAGTTACCTATAGGGAAATTCCATCAGCAAAATACCGTAAAATAAAATACCAACAAAAGAAAAATATGTATTTTTTAACAGTAGGTAACGCCTTGAGATGGATAGCTCTTTCCTTCGTGAAATAGATATTGAATTGAGCGTTTTATGCTAGTATTTCAAATGCGCAATTATTAAATCAGTTGAAATATTGTTTGGTCAACCTCATAAGTACCGAAACAGTGAGAAACATTTGGCGCCGTGTTGGTTTTGAGCACTAATTTATAATTCATTGATATATTTAATAGTCATTATGGTTATTTTTTTAATAGCGTAGATTAATAACAAATAGCAGAAGCCTTATGCATAACTGAAAGCATAAACTTTACGTGATATAGGTGGGTAGGTTAGCTGAATCGGATTATTGAGCAGTCATCATTTGGTACGCAGTCGCAAAGAGCGTGATCGATCCTTCTTATTTGGATGACAGCCAACTACGGTCTCCAGCGCAGTGTCGCATCAGTGACCCGCCGCTTATACTAAGTATGTCAATGCAATACACACCATTCTCGTGACATTGGTAAGGTCCCAAGCAGACCTCGTCTTGCCGCGCGGTTGTGAGCCATCCTTGCGTCTGCCTAATGAACCGTAATTGGTAGGAACGGCGGACTCCTCGCGCTTACGCCGACCGGCGCCGCGGCGCAAGGAAGAGAACCAGTTGGACACTGAACCGCGACGCTCCTGCTCGGCCGCTGCCGGCCCGGCTTTGATAAACATTTCACAAGTGCCAAAGCACCGTGCACATCACACTCCGCAGGTTACGATCCGAGCACTAATTAGTTAAGCGAATAGCCACACGTTACCTATAAAAGCGGAGAACACTAATTTAAATAAAAATAAAACAATAAGAAAGCAAATCAAGTGGAAGAATGCATGACACGCGTCGTCGGTCGGTCGCCTTCGTCGTCGTTGCCAAGATCCGATACAGGTGAACATCGATTGACACAACAAACATTTTTGCGAAGTGCACAGTAAGCAGCAGCTGCTTCGATGACGAACCTGTTCATAGTCGTCGTCGTAGGTTCTGGCGGCGCGGGCGCAGCGCATCAGCAAGGGCCACCACAGCGCGCCGCAGAGCAGCCGAACAAAACACATTGCGCGTCATACACTTCCCTCTAAGGAACACACTCGACTGAAGATAGTAGCGGGCGCTACCGCTGTTTGGCACTGTGACAATTATGTACGTAGCCACGACGCTTATCTTTACACGAGTCTGTGACAAAACTCGTTTCACACCTAGAATATATAAGTGCTAACACTGCTAACGTAAATACCGACACGAGGATTGACGCCATCGAGGATATATTATTTATAATAAGGCTAAACTTCAAGACTATTTTACCAATATTTAAATTAAATATAGGTACCCTAATAAATGCAAAGAGGGAATCATCCTGAAAGTACAGACACACACACAAGGTGCTTTATGATGAATCAAATTTAAAAAAAAAAGAATATCCCTTGGTTTTGCCTTGCCTTGCTTGCCTTATAATAACATTTGAAACAGTTGGGAACTAAAATAAAATATAATTGTGGATGGAATGTACAAGACATTTTGAACCGATCTATACTTAGACAATATTTGAATAAGGACCAAAACACCTGTTTAATCAGCAAAACAATAAGACAAGACTTTGCTACAGGCAAAAATAATATCGTTTTCGAATCTATATAAATTTAAACAACTCCATATTATCCTCAAGCTCCAAGCATTAATTCAGCGACCTAAAAACTTTGAAGAATATTCGCTTTCAGCTGTGGGCAGTCGATTGACAATGTTTTCCAACAACAAAGTTATCGACAGTCTGTTATCATTCTGGGAACATTCTGCGGAAGCGGTGAGGAAACGCGATAAAAGCGATGAATCGTCAACTTTGTCCGGTCGGAATGAATTCATGACGTTATATTGACAATTTAACAAATATACGCCAGTTTCACAAAAATGCTGTAATTCTGTCAAACCAAACATATGGGAAGCTATGTGATTCTATAAACAATATAAATGCGAAAGTAACTTTTTTGGCTGTTTATTTTTCCACTCCACACCCTCTAGCTGTGGAATCAAAGAGTAGGGGGCTAAACCACATGCTCGAAATTTTTTGATACGAAGGTAGATTGAAACGGAAAAGAGCATAACTTTTGTCTCAATAATAAAAATCTTGAAAGAGATGGAATAGGGGAATAATTATATTATATTATATTCAAGAGGAGCAAAGTCCACGCGGGTAAAATCACAAGCAGCTGCTAGTTCATCTATAATTTTGAAACAGCACAGTTATATTACCCAGCGACTGCGGGTATATTATTTATTTAATTTTCCTGTAAACAATACGTACGCGGTGAATCAAAAACAAATACCGCGTTAACATTAATTTTCTATTAGTCTAATGAGATGACTCATGCGGCTAATGACTCTGACAAAAGTTCATATAATTTATCATCTCGGGAGTCCGTTCAATCTGAACCTAATGCAGTAAGTCCTTTCTAATATGTTTGTGTCCTTACCTCTAATCATAGAAAGTTACTAATAGCTGTGTTACTGCTGCTGTGCATGAGTATATATATATATCCTATCATCATTTTTTGCAAAAAATAGGAGGTGCGCAGAATCAAGGAATTTTGTTTATTGACACAAAACTTAAGCATTCTTTATAGGGGGCTAATTGTCTAACTCAACATCTATCATGCTCGCTTTCAGTTTTACATCCATCACTTGTTATTGAAGGCGGTTGAAATAAAACATGTATATTACTGCAACAACGGTTGTAGAACATCTTTCAAACTAAAAGCGATCTCGATACCTAAGTATTCGAGTAAGACAATCAAGAGGCAGATTACACATGACGCTAACTTAACCACAACCAAAAGCACACGAGATATTTATTCCACAAAGGAGAAGAATGTACAACAAATGGCAAATGCGACGTTTGGTTTGAGATCGATCGATTGAAATGAATAGTGAATATAATAACAAGAGTAAGATCCTTTGCAACCAACGACGTTGTCATAGCAATTTCCACTCATCCGCGTTATCACTTGAACTTACTGATAGCACAACCACAAGAAACACTTGACTGGATAATGGTCCTTTAAAAAGCACACAGCACTTTTTTGGGGGATTCTTTTGTTTTTATTCACACCACTTTAAGAATGTTGGTTTACTGATGGTTTAATTTTATAAAGGCTCGTCGAAACCGCGACGCGCAACGTCCCCGCACCGCGTCCTGGGCCACACTGGCCGATGTTCGTATCGTAGGTACTATACTACCGACCGGCTTGTAGTAAGCTGAGCATTGACGACTTACGTCAGACTGGTCCTCGCTTTCGTATTGAATGAAATGAACCCTCGCTAACTTAAACGTTTTATTGTGGGCACCCCTCGACAGAATACAGTCAATAAAGGTTAATAATGAATGTAGAAGCCGCCCGCGGCTTCGCCCGCGTGGACTACACGACGTTATCCCGCGGGAATGTGATACTTTTCCGGGATAAAAAGTAGCCTATGTTCCTCTCCAGGCTACAAAGTATCTATGTCCCAAAGGAGATCAGTCAAATTGGACCAAAAAAGTAAAAGTGTCGGCCAACGAAAATAAATTGCACATTACTATTGTAAACAGTGTAACGATCATTTTTTGTTATGACGTCAATAGTGTACGATTAGCGGCCAAGCAGTTATTCAAGTTTGAAAATGACATTTTTTCTTCATTTTCAAAATTGAATACAGCTTGGTCAAAGTGCGGCCAACAAAAATAAATTGCACATTACTATTGTAAATAGTGTAACAATCACTTTTTGTTATGATGTCAACAGTGTACGATTAGTGGCCAAGCAGTTATTCAAGTTTGAAAAGGTCATTTTTTTCTCTTCATTTTCAAACTTGAATACAGCTTGGCCAAAGTGCGGCCAACAAAGATGTCATAATAAAAAATGATCGTTACACTGTTTACAATAGTAATGTGCAATTTATTTTTGTTGGCCGCACTTTGGCCAAGCTGTATTCAAGTTTGAAAATGAAGAAAAAATGTCATTTTGAAACTTGAATAACTGCTTGGCCACTAATCGTACACTGTTGACGTAATAACAAAAAACGATCTTTACACTGTTTACAATAGTAATGTGCAATTTATTTTAGTTGGCCGCACTTTGGCCAAGCTGTATGCAAGTTTGAAAAAAAAGAAAAAACTTGACCTTTTCAAACTTGAATAACTGCTTGGCCACTAATCGTACACTGTTGACGTCATAACAAAAAACGATCGTTACACTGTTTTCAATAGTAATGTGCAATTTATTTTCGTTGGCCGCACTTTGGCCAAGTTGTATTCAAGTTTGAAAATGAAGAATAAATGACATTTTTTAACTTGAATAACTGCTTGGCCACTAGTCGTACACTGTTGACGTCATAACAAATAATGATCGTTACACTGTTTACAATAGTTATGTGTAATTTATTTAAGTTGGCCGCACTTTGGCCAAGCTGTATACAAGTTTGAAAATGAAGAAAAAAATGTCATTTTCAAACTTGAATAACTGCTTGGCCACTAATCGTACACTGTTGACGTCATAACAAAAACTGATCGTTACACTGTTTACAATAGTAATGTGCAATTTATTTTTGTTGGCCGCACTGTGGCCAAGCTGTATTAAAGTTTGAAAATGAAGAATAAATGACATTTTTAACTTGAATAACTGCTTGGCCACTAGTCGTACGCTGTTGACGTCATAACAAATAATGATCGTTACAGTGTTTACAATAGTAATGTGTAATTTATTTTTGTTGGCCGACCATTTTACTTTTTTGGTCCAAACATGTATGAAGTTTGACTGATCTCCTTTCAGCCAAATCCGTTCAGCCGTTTTGGCGTGATTGAGTAACAAACATCCAAACATCTAAACATCTAAACATACAACCAAACATCTAAACTTTCACATTTATAATATTAGTAGGATGCGACGAATCACCACCGGTTCGATTCGAGCGCATGGCGCTTTTTGTACTCATTTCAATATTCAGCGATTAAGTGATGGCCCAAGCACACAACTTATATCTCGTCGTGGGTGCAAAGGTTCAGGCAAGAAGGGTCAGTCGTCAACAGGATTCCTCCAGGCCCATCAACATCACTGGAACGGATCATCGTTGATCGTATTGTCCAGCATCTCGAAACGGTAGGTCCTGACCTGGCGGAAAACCAGTATGGTTTTTGGAGACAGCGGTCCACTGTGGACGCCCTCCTTGCGTTGAGGGAGTTGTCGGAGTGAGCGGCGGAGCGAGGGGAGGTGGTCATGGCGGTGTCCCTGGACATCCGCAATGCTTTCAACACACTTCCCTTCAGTGCCATCAAGGACGGGCTCCAATACCACGACATGCCGCCGTATCTAGTGGCCGTAGTGGAAAGCTACCTTAGAGATAGGAAAGTTGTTTACCCCTCCGGCGATGGGTGTTTTACGGATGGGCGATCCGATGTTCCACAGGGATCGGTCTTGGGACCGCTCCCGTGGAACATCGGATACGACTGGCTCCTCAGAGGTGTTTTACTCCCCCGGATGAGCGTATATATCTGCTACGCTGACGATACGCTCGTCACTGCCCGGGGTGAGTCATTCGAGGAGGCCAGGAGGCTAGCAAATGTAGGGTCTACCCTCATTGTCGAGCGGATCGCGCTGCTCGGGCTCAGCGTCGCGTTAGAAAAGACCAAGGCGGTGGTTTTTCACAGGCCACGGAGGGCCCCCCCGGCGGGAGCCACACTGACAGAGGATGGCGTTAGGGTTCCCTTGCGCCCCTCAATCAAATATTTGGGGCTAGTTCTTAAAGTGCTAGTTTCCAAGGGTGGCGAAGGCGGCGGGTGTGCTCGCAAAAGTTTGGCCGAACATCGGGGGTCCTGGGGACAGGTGCCGCAAGCTTTACGCGGGCGTTTTAAGGAGCATGGCTCTCTATGGGGCGCCAGTGTGGGCCGACAAAATTAAACGACAAGAATCGTCGTCTCCTTCGTCGGCCCCAGAGGGCCATTGCTACCCGGATAGTCCGGGGGTACAGGACCATGTCCCACGCGGCGGCCTGCGTATTGGCGGGTTACCCCTCTCTGGGAGTTAGACGCCCGAGTCCTCAGGGACCTTGAGCGCTACTCGCGGATGGGGGGTAGGATGACCCCCGAGGAGCTGTCTGCTGCCCGGCGCATAGCCGACGGGTGGCTGATGGACATATGGGAGGGGAGGCTGGAGGGGGAAACAGCTGGGAGGCGGACGATCAATGCCGTCCGCCCTCTCCTCCGAGAGTGGTGTCAACGCCGACATGGGTCGCTGACCTTCAGGGCACGGGTGCTTTGGAAAACACCTGTGTCAGATAAGAAGTGAAGCGAGTAAGCTCCGGCATATATTCGCGTCCATAATTCCTCAATGTCTCAAGACTAAGGTCTATGACCAGTGTGTTGCCAGTTATAACTTATGGAAGCGAGACATGTTCTTTTACTATGGGTCTTATAAGAAGGCTCAAGGTCACCCAGCGAGTAATGATGAGAGTGATGCTTGGTATTTCCCTGCTCGATTGAATCAGAAATGATGAGATCCGCAGGAGAACTAAAACAACCGACATAGCTCGCATCGATCATCGATGGCATCATTGAAGTAGTAGCAGTGGGCGGGACACATAGCGCGGAGAACCGGTGGCTGTTGGGGCGGAAAGGAAATAAAAGCTCAATGTAATTTAAATCAAGAGTGGTGGTGGAGTTACTTTAAATTTTAAGTAAGGAACGTAGAATCAGTGCGAAAATACTCCCACTTTATTATATAAGACAATTTTTTTATGTCAATGTTTTTCACTACCAAATCTGTAAGGAACGTAGAATCAGTGCGAAAATACTCCCACTTTATTATATCAGACTATTTTTTTATGTCAATGTTTTTCACTACCAAATCTGTTATCTATCTCTTAGTATTTTATGAGCAATATAAATTATCTGATTTGTGGTATCATCATCATCAATACAAGTGACAACCATTAATGTAAGATATAGACTTTTTAAATGTTTTTTGCTTTTTGCAGAATAGTTCATTCATATTTCATTCATTCAACCAGTTTAAGGTACTTGCAAGAAAATACACTTATCAAAAAAATCGATCTATGAGACTCTGATGTAGACATGGGACGAGTACTCGGATTGGATTCAGTACTCAGCCGATTTAAGGGTTAGCTTAATTATCTTGCAGGGAATTACAATTTTGCATGTTTTCTGATAAAAAGATTTCTATAAGCAGTCATTTTCGCGCCAGATAACAAAAACAATCTCTTGAACATGAGTTATTTGACAAGTAATCACTCATCAAGTATCCATGGGTAACTGACCCAGTACCGATTCAAATACTTTTCTTTTGATACTACTTGGTACTCAGTTCTAAAGTACCTATCAATACCAAAGTACTTGGTATTGAAAGAACAGTATCGGCAAGCACTTGTATTTCATCCCTAACTCTGTGTAAGGGAAATAGCCACCTGCTACCGAGTACTCGGCGAATAACTACTCGTTCCATATCTACTCCGAAGTGCGCATGTTTGTATAAAAATGGCCTAGTGCTTCGATTTTTTTTATGAGTAGTGTAGATAGGTATCTATTTGTGACATGGCTGTCATCATTCGTAAACAGAATATATCCAGTGATGGCTCACTGGATATATTCTGTTTACGAATTTGTGAACAAGGGCTGCCAAAGACTGAACAGAGACGCTTAATTTGCTCATAATTTAACACTGAGTGTCATTATCTGAACAATGTTACTAAACTGACTATGCTCAAAGATGATTCATTCAACCACAGCACAAGTTTGGTCACAATTAAACGCAGATTACAGGCAATGTTATAGATAACACAATAAAATTACAGTAAATTTTCAGGTAATATCATACCAACAGAGCTAGTGCATGTTATGGTTCTGAAACTAACTGAGAAAGACTGGTAACTTGATTGACCAGTCCATTCCATGTAATGTAAATCAGAGCAAAACCATCATACTTACTAAAATACAACATACCTGTATTTCCAACAACAACTCTGTTTTCCGACGTCGTATATCAATCAAGGTCTTCTGTTGTTCAGGCGTTAACTCTGAAAGATATAACAGTACTCTTAAAAATACTCGGTAATCAATCCAAGCCATTGAGGTCATGATTTAATTGGAAAAACAACTTGTTCTACGTCTACAGGTAGAAATAGCTCATCTTACCCGTATGAGAGAAAGGATCACCGTGGTTACTAGCAGCATTGTTCCCACCGAGGGATAAGTTTTCGAATTCACCAATCATTTCCAAAATATTTATTTAGAACTAACAAATTGTAAACAAAAGTTTACATCGTTATTCCCACGGCGGCCATGATTATTTACTAATTATTTTTTAAAAATATTGTAACTGAGTGTTGCTAGTGCTAGATCCGAAACTACGATAGCAGTCGAGCTGCTAATAAATAGAATAGAGGTCAGTGAGCTGCAGCCACGCGCGTCTTTGAACTTGTCAAATGGTCAAGCGATGTGTCAAGCCTTCGAGCAACGCGGGTCTTCCGCATGAAGCTCGACTTAATACTGAGGTAACTGGAGAGTGCAGTACGAACAATTTTTTGAATACCACAAATAACACAGTGGCTGTCTTCCGTCTCACCTACACTTTAAAAAAATACGTATGGTCATATGAGACAACTGACAGCCACTACCTGCCACTACATACATAAATGTCAAATTTGCTGGCGACACTTTTTTATTCAGGGTGAGAGCTCCAGTTACCTCAGAGTATTAAGTCAAACTTCATGGTCTTCCGTCCCGCGTTGCTCGAAGTGTCAAGCAATATTGGTTCTATTCATGAAGCTCGACTTAATCTTAATACTGAGGTAACTGGAGAGTGCAGTACGAACAATTTTTTGTGACCAAAAATTACACAGTGGCTGTCTTCCGTCTCACCTACACTTTAAAAAAATACGTATGGTCATATGAGACAACTGACAGCCACTACATACATAAATGTCAAATTTACTGGATACACTTTTTTATTCAGGGTGAGAACTCCAGTTAGAGTGTGTGTCAGATAACTCTGCACGTGACTGGTTCGTTTTTGGCGCTAGTTACAGTGCATTTTTTTGTTCTAATGTTATAGAAAAGATTATTATTCGATTTTTACCGCGCGCAGACTTATCTGACGAGCACTCTACCTCAGTATTAAGTCGAGCTTCATGGTTCTATTGGTTGATCTTGTCTTGTCATATTTATTGTGTAGTTAAAGCAGGGGGGTGTCACTGCGCAGTTTAGGTACGTTCACTTATATAGAGGTACGTTTCAGAAAATCACCCATTAATTTAAATATGATTCATACCAAAATATACCATAGACATGTTGGTTACCCATGGAAGAAAAAAAAGGATACTTATACAATGTAAAAAAAAAACAATCAACAAATAACTTATAAAAACCAAAAATAAATCCACAAATGAATCATATTTACATACTTCGTTCAACGCCATCTAGTAAAGCTTTTGGAAGCTTTTTTTTTAAATGGCCTGTCAGAAAATCGCTCATTGCTTGAATCATGAAGTTTGACTTAATACTCTGAGGTAACTGGAGCTCTCACCCTGAATAAAAAAGTGTCGCCAGCAAATTTGACATTTATGTATGTAGTGGCAGGTAGTGGCTGTCAGTTGTCTCATATGACCATACGTATTTTTTTAAAGTGTAGGTGAGACGGAAGACAGCCACTGTGTTATTTGTGGTATTCAAAAAATTGTTCGTACTGCACTCTCCAGTTACCTCAGTATTAAGTCGAGCTTCATGGCTTGAATCCATTGAGCTCTTCTAGTTTCATCAGAGGGAAACAAATGATTGCCTCTATTTTTACAAAAAACGTACAATGGAACGTACATGGAGGAGACATTAAGCCCCTACTGGGGGCTTTATAGACCACCAATAAAGACAAGAGGTTTTCTTGCTGATTGAGCAAAATTATTACCTATCGTTCTCTAGAATAAGTGAAGTGAGTGGCAGACAGCCAGGTGACAGTGCAGCGATATTGATGTAACGAGCTCATGTGGCGGTTGGCGACAACACAAACACATAACACAGCATATTTCTCAAAAAAATACAAAAGTATCCTGTAGATAAGCCTTTTCAATCCTGTGAATGATTTTTTTTCCTTCTGCAAGTGTTTTTTTTTAACATTGACCGTCTTAACGTTGACTCCTTGCCAGCAAATTAAAAAAAGCAAAGTCTGCCTGATGAACGCCATCTGTTGAGTTTTTTTGGAACTAAAGCTAGAAACACATTTCGCTGGCGCAGCGCAGCGCAGCGCAGCACAGCGTCTCGACCCGGGTGTGCACACTTTAAGCTAGAAACACATTTCGCTGGCGCAGCGCAGCGCAGCGCAGCGTCGACCGGGGTGTGCACACTTTACTAGCGTGGCGCAGCGTTTCCTGACGAAATTTTTGATCAGTGTCAATCGAGTCGTTGCCGAGCTAACATCTGCATTATGTTTTCTTCTAATGAGGGATTTTCTGACAGATGATTAAAAAAGAAAAAAGTTAGTTCCAAAAAACTCAACAGATGGCGTTCATCAGACATGGGTTTGCTTTTTTTAAATTTGCTGGCAAGGGCCCTGTTTAACCATTTTTACAAGTCTACAATTATGTAAGAAAGCTAGTGAAGTACTTGTATTTTTACTCTAGTAGAACATCAGAATCACAAGTTGGCGGCCATTTTAAAAGAAATCATTCACTATTATTACGAGTGTAATGTCAGTGACATTGACATTAAGATAATAGTAGATTGTATTACAAGGGAGCAAAATAGCATATTTACGGCGAGGGCGCTGTTTTTAATCCAGAGCGGAGGGAAGGATTCTATAGTAGAATCCCGAGCGTAGTGAGGGATTCTAAAGTAGAATCCTGAACGCAGCGAGGGATTCAATATACGTCGCCCGAGGTGAAAATAATTTTGCGGCCGAGTAATACACTCTACTTTTATTTCGAATTTATGGAAAGTAAATACACTTTACTTTTCATAATAAGAAAAGCAACAAAAACAACTAAAACTACATAGAAAAATAAAAGAATGGTGGCGGGGGGCACAGCCTTTTCTATTTTTTTTATTATATTTAAAAAATTTGAAGTTCAAATAACCAAAAAATAAAAAAATTATATGTCCATCGGATGCCTCCTATGTATCTCCGGGGTTTTTAGCTTCGACGCACCGTTTTTGAGATATTCTCATTTTTATAAAATTCATTTTTGAAACAGTACCGGCCCCCCACCCCATACAACATCAGTAGAAAACTTTTTCATTGCCGATGAGATAACTCTATGGTTGACTGTAACCAAATTCAGTTCTATTTTTAAAAATACTTTTACACCCTAGGGTGCAATACAGAGTTTTGAAACCGCTGCTCAGTTTAAAGGCCTGATCAGACGAGGGACTGTCCGCCGAGTACTTTTTTGTCCATCGATATAGATCTCTTATAAATTGTATCGAATAACGCACACAAGGAACTAAAAGTACCGCGGACAAAAAGTCCCCGAAAGTACGGCGGACACCGAGAGACTGGACTGGACAAAAGGTCGCGGTAGTCCCCGAAAAAAATAGAACAAACGTAAATAGGCGTAACAACGCGCACAACGAACTTTAGTCTGCATTGAGCGCCCGATGGTGAAGTACGTCTTCGGGCAACAAATGACCGCACACTATATGCGTTGAGTCCGCGACAAGTACCCGGAGGAAATATTTTGGACGTACAGGGACTTTTTGTCCCACGGGGACAACAGTCCTTCGTCTGATTAGGCCTTAAATATACATCACTTTTCGAATATGAGAAATGAAAAATATTTATCAGCCAATGCATTTATATGTCATTAGGTATTCCAATGACACTCTTTTTTGTTACCGTAAAAAACACTTGTTATTTACTTCGTGAAACAGAATTTACAAGTCCATGTTACATTTCGAAGCTTGTGAACTTGTAAACTTGTATCTTTTGAGAAGTAGGCCCATCTCTGTGTGGTAATAAACAATAGAGGTGAGTGGATTCATGTCTGGTCAGCGACATCTATCGAGCTAATAAATAAACTTTTTTTTTTTTTATTTGCTGGTAGAAAATCTCTCATTTTGAAAACAATTTCTGTTCTTACTTGATCCAAATTACTTACTTATACTTGATATTAAATCCAAAAAAAAATATGTTGATGATTACGATGATAAGATGATGATGAATGATTACGAGATGCAATTTATATCTATACTAATACTATAAATACACTTTGTTTGTTTGTAATAGATAAACTCAAAAAATACTGAACCGATTTTAGAAATATTTAGTGTAATTTATTTTCAAATCAGAATTATACATTCAATTTGTTATAAAATTAAAAAGTATAGTGTACTAAAAACACTTTAATACTGTTTTAACAGTATATCTAACAACCCTACATGATAATGAATTGGTGACTCTTCTAAACAAAAAAAATATTTTTTAAATTGGCCCATTATTGACGGAGAAATCGGAGAACATAAGTAGTAAAAAGCAAAATGCAGAGCTCCGCTACGCAGTCCGCTACCGAGCCATCTGACGATACAATGCTAGAAAGTGGTGGGGGGCCTGGCGCAATCGGAGCCGGGCGGAAACGCTGCGCTGCGCTGCGCTGCGCTAGGGAAATGTGTTTCTAGCCATACTAAATGTATGAAACCGATCGCGCTGCGCTGCGCTGCGCCAGCGAAATGTGTTTCTACCTTTACTAGCGTGGCGCAGCGTTTCCTGACGAAATTTTTGATCAGTGTCAATCGAGTCGTTGCCGAGCTAACATCTGCATTATGTTTTCTTCTAATGAGCGATTTTCTGAGAGGCCATTTAAAAAAAAAAAAGCTTCCAATTGCTTCACTAGATGGCGTTGAATAAGTATGTACATGTCTATGGTATGAAACAAATTTAAATTAATTACTTTTTAAAAACCCAAAGGAAACTAACAATATAATAAATAAGTACTACTGTGAGGAACAGAAACGAAATAGGTAAATTTAAAGATTTAGGTAAATAAATAACATCTGTCTGACGTTCCGTTTTACGTAAAAAAGTCGCGTCAAGGTAAAATTTATAACGTTCCGTTCGTTCTAATTGCATAGGTGGGACAGCGCCATCTAGTGACTGAGCTTTCAGAAAATCGCCCATTTTGAAAACAATTTCTGTTCTTACTTGATCCAAATTACTTACTTATACTTGATATTAAATCCAAAAAAATATATATTGATGATTACGATGATAAGATGATGATGAATGATTACGAGATGCAATTTATATCTATACTAATACTATAAATACACTTTGTTTGTTTGTAATAGATAAACTCAAAAAATACTGAACCGATTTTAGAAATATTTAGTGTAATTTATTTTCAAATCAGAATTATACATTCATTTGTTATAAAATTAAAAAGTATAGTGTACTAAAAACACTTTAATACTGTTT
The DNA here is from genome assembly GCA_949710035.1 of Crambus lathoniellus. Lineage (NCBI taxonomy): Eukaryota > Metazoa > Arthropoda > Insecta > Lepidoptera > Crambidae > Crambus > Crambus lathoniellus. The sequence goes on along the minus strand of OX453302.1, from coordinate 11,894,912 downwards.
TAACAGTATATCTAACAACCCTACATGATAATGAATTGGTGACTCTTCTAAACAAAAAAAAATATTTTTTAAATTGGCCCATTATTGACGGAGAAATCGGAGAACATAAGTAGTAAAAAGCTAAATGCAGAGCTCCGCTACGCAGTCCGCTACCGAGCCCTATAATTTGTGACCGAGCCATCTGACGATACAATGCTAGAAAGTGGTGGGGGGCCTGGCGCAATCGGAGCCGGGCGGAAACGCTGCGCTGCGCTGCGCTGCGCTAGGGAAATGTGTTTCTCGGTCATTCTCGGCATTAGGTGTTCTTCACATAATTACCGTACCCTTTTTTATTTTACGCTAATTTCTCTTAAACACTTTAAAATATGAAACATATTAAAGATACGAATTCAGTGTTTAAAGTGGCATTAGATTATTAAAAGTGGTTTTTAAGTTATTGAAATTAAAAAAAATTATGGGTACGGTGATTAGATAAATCTAAAACTTAATGTAACGGTAATTAGAAAAGATCAATTAATCTATGTAAAATTAAGAAATTAAATAATACTATGCATCTAATGACACAACACTTATAGGAAAAATGTGATAGTAAAAAGTAAGGCGGGATTCGAACCCGCGTCTCCGGAATTTTTTCCTATAAGTGCTTACAGAATTGCATTGTGAATGCATAAAAATAATTTTAAATCTCAACATAATATTTTTTTTTACAAATTATAATAATAAGTATTATTGTTTAAATATATGGCCTTAGAAATGAGCAATTCTCATAAAAATGTTAAACATTTTTGTTCGTAACTTTTATTGTTTTTGTGTTAATTCGGTTATATAATCGATTTTAAACAAAAATTTAAATTAAAAAGCAGTTCCAAAAAGTAACAAAAATGTTTGTACGAAATTGTCTTACTTTGGTAACAAAAAGAAAAATGGGTTTCTACCAAGTTTTAAGATGTTTTAGTATAAATTTATTTACAGACTACTGACAAAGATCGTCTTCTTTTTTTCAAGGTGGTTTTTACAAAAGAATTTTGTGAAAATACTATTTTAATGTATTTTTTGGAGCGCAGTGAATATTCCGAATTACTAAAACGACTTGGTGGTGGTAGTGACAGAGTTTCAAGAGGACCTCTTAAGGCCTCTACACACCGAACTCGCCGGCCCGCCGGCTTTACCTGACGGTTGTTTTGCGACGATTATATATATAAACAAGCCCGGTGGCCTAACCCGCCGGGTAAAAACGCCGGCCCGGACATCAAGTGAATCTAGATCTACGACCACTTGTCCTTTCCTTTTCCTTTTGTATTTTATAGTAAGCTCTAAAATTTTCCCTTTTCCTTTTTTGATCCTTCTTCCTCCTACCTAGGAGTTTCTTATCTCGTTTTCTTTTATTATAACTTTCTTTCTCTTTTTCCTCTGATTATTGGTACAAAACAGGGTCATTTTTATTCTTTTTCGACGTTTTCGTGCTGCGAGCCTTCAAATCTCTTTTATTTATCCTTGGTTTTCTTTGGTTATTCCATCCTACAAATTAAAATCAATAATCAGAAGAAAACATCGATCTCTAGCAAGGTTTGAATTAAAGGAACGAATTAATTTTATTTAAACAAATATCTTTGACGATATTTGACGACCGATTTGGCGCAGGGGTAGGCTACCCACCTTCTGCGCCAGAGGTCTCGGGTTCGATTCCCGAACAAGACAAATATTTGTGTGCATGAACATGTCTATTTGTCTTGGTCTGGGTGTCTACTATGTATATTAAGTATGTATTTACAAACAAAAAGTATTTAAGTATATATTTATCCGTTATCAAGTTTTCCATGATACAGTTTCTTAATGAAATTAACATGGGCTTAGATAATTGGTGTGATTGTAAGAAGTTATTTATTTATTTATTTTATTATTATCTGCCTAAATAAGCATACATCAAATTAATGTTAAAATGTTAAAATGTTAAAATGTAAATTAATAATCGTGAATTATATAATATTTCACGATATTATTATATTATTATGTGGAAATCGTTACTCATATTGTATCGAACAATTGTTTGTCTATTTGTTTGACGTTACAGCTAAACCACTGAACCAATTTTAATGAAATTTGGTATGTAGATAACCTGAACTCTAGAGAAGGACAATGTTACTTTCTATTCTTGGAAAGCCTCAGTTTTTTTTTTCATGCGAAATTAATCGCGGGCACAACTAGTGGGCAATAATTTCATACAACGGTAATTAGAAATATATGGTAATTAGTATACGGTAAATAGAAAAACACAGATTTTCTTAAATATGTCTAAAACCAACAGAGTAAGCAAATATTAGTTTACTACAATGTATGGATGTCAAAGTACAGTCTCTATTTAAAAAACAAATGGGAACTAAACTTAACCAATCTAGTATAAAAATAAGTAAACGGCAATTAGAAAAGTTTTTAACCAAGGATACGGTAATTATACACTTACGTGCTTCATTGGGGATAAACCAACATAATAGAGGTGCACCTGCTGATGGGTTGCGACAGGAACTGAGGGGCTCGCTGCGCGTACAATAGTGAGGTGCCAAATATTGGTATTCAGGGATGTGTGTCCAGGAATAGAAAACGTCACGGTAATTATAACTTTAGATCGGACGTGCGGTTATTAATTGATAATTATTTACAAAGTGGTTCTATTGAATGGATATTTTGTTATGTGATACACATAACCCTATACTATTTAAAATGTTGAACGAAGCAAATGAATTCCGTCCGTTATGAAAATTAATGGCAAGTTTTAACATTAAGTTGGTGTGCGGACGCGTCACGGTGATTAGAGAACAGAGGTTTATGAAATTAATTTAGCCAGACAACTATTTAACAGAGGCCTATGTTTTTGTTTACAGCTAAATATAGACGCTTACTTATATATAAAAAATTTAAAGCTCTTGATTTTTTACAATATTACGGATATACAAGCCCGGACACGTAAAAACTGGCTATTCGGAGAATGGCCGTTCTAGCCATACTAAATGTATGAAACCGATCGCGCTGCGCTGCGCTGCGCCAGCGAAATGTGTTTCTAGCTTTACTTTTTTCTTTTCCATCTGTCAGAAAATCCCTCATTGGCCTCATTGGCCCTTACAATAATTGTCTATGGTCTCGTAGTACTTTTCTGTTCTGTGGTACTCGCGTATTCGTCCTAGTCCCGCCCCCCTCATTCTTTTTTTTTATTTCATTCATTTTCAGACGAATATCGAAACGAGTCAACATTTTCGTGGACGAAAAGTGTATTTTGACATTTTTATTTGAATTATATCAAGAATATTTTTTGTTTCGGTACCTAGTGAAACCTTAAAATGGTTATTGTTTAATAAACCCGTGAACATCGCAAAGAAAGTGTGAATTTACCAACCCGGTTAAATAAATTTCAAACGTAATAATGAATGACAATGGTTGCATACACTTGAATAATTTTAAGGCTGCGAAAGGGACGAATCCTTACAAAATCGTGCATGCATTTTTTGTATCGTGCACATCATTTGAAGCTAGAAGATACAAGGTAAGTAAATTGATCACTGAAAACAATCATGACATGTCGGCACTCCGTTGACCTTTTTATGGAGGCCTTCATCGAAAGTATTTCATATGAATAATAGACGAGAATCCTACTCCCTTTTTTACTAGAACTCTAGCAATGAGTAACAAAATTAGCAAATTATAGATCCACTTGTTTCAAGTTAGTGTATTTATTATCAGCTGATTAATGATCTTTGACCTTAAAAACAGCTGTTCGTGGTGTTTTTGTCGCACAGTAGCGAGCGTGATAGATAGTATAACAATAATATTGTAACGCAATATAAAGTCTGAGACTTGTGAGAATTTTATGTGCTTAGCTAAATCTAAAAGTATTATTTTTATTCAGGCTCCATTAATTTTTGGGTCTTTCATGAATGGTTTACATTCATATCAAATGTCATCAATATTTAAACAATCTATTGTATTGTAATGTACCTAATCATTTATCTAACAATGTTAGACAGAACTATTTGCAATTGCAATAAAGTTACTCAATGAAATAACATAAATCTGGGAACGTCCCTGGGATACGTCTTGTTGTAAGGGATGCTACACTAACTCCTATTTTATTAAATAGTAATCAATTACATTACTTAGGTACATATCTCTTCTATGGTTTGTTTTTTATGTTATTTATCTTGATAATAGAAACCAATTCATTCTAAAGTCAGTGTTATTGATTATAAGTTATTTATTTTATACTATAAAATAAAAAACATTCCAAAAACAGCTATTTGCAAATGCTGAAACCTAAAATCGCCATCTGATCTATAAAAAAATAATTTTAATCTTAATTATAAGAATGAAGAGGCTGTTGCTATTTCTGGTATTATATTTGAGCACATGTTTTCTGTAAATTTGCAATGCATGGAAAGAGAATGAATGAATTGATAAAAGGATTTTTGTAGGCTAAATAAAAAAAAAGTTAATGGTATGAAATAGGAATGACAGTTTTTATTGCTATCTCGAAATGTGTCCATGCTTAAATTCACATGACAAATAGTTCTTGGAGTTAATCAACAGAACACACACACAAATGCAGGCAGTGTAATTCATAGTTTTGTTTTATCTATTTCTGCAGGCAACATCATGCCTGTGCTTTGCCTGCGGGAAGCCTGGCCCGCGTATGCATTCCTGTCTGCATTGCATATACTTTGCATGCTATGCAGGCCATATTCAAGAGCATTCAAAATCCAAGAAACATTTCTTGTATGTCGACCTGAGCTATGGAAATATTTTCTGTACTCAGTGTCAGGATTATATCTATGATAGAGAATTGACTGAAATCGCTATGAATCATCGGTTAAAGGAAGCAAAGTAAGTATAACTCGGTGTGAACATAATATAAATCAGGGTGCGAGGATATATTTATATCACAATATATATTAAAATGGATTTTTTCAGAAAAATCATTGGTAAATTTATATATAATAGGTCTTTACCTATGAAATTGCCGTTTTGTATGGAGATTTCTGTAATTATTTTTTTTCCATACTAACGTTTTTGTTATTATTTAACGACTAATATTATGTAAATTTACAAAATTTTACACACGTATTTATGGACATTTTAACTACTAAATGACACATTCGTTAAGAGAAAAAATTTTTTTTTCACTAAGTTACAACTAATAAAGTACGAAATTCTGGAAACAAAAATAGTCGTAACTTTCGGAATAAGTTTTTTCTATGTAAATAATCAAATATCGTGGTTATTAAATTATCAAAAGTTGCTCGATACGGTCTTAATGTAACGCAATATTAAAGAAATTATATATTTCTAATATTATAAAAGTTGTTAAGTTATATGTACAAAAGAAAAAAACGGCAATTTCATATGTAAAGACCTATTATATATATAAAGGTATATATCCATTTTTCTTATGTTTCAGAAAACTAAACTATTTTCTTAAAACAAAGGCTGAATAGGCTAGAAAGCTAAATAAAAAAGTGCCTTGGGCGCAATTCTAGACTAAGATCTACTAGATCTAGATCTTTGTGCCAAATTCCATCCCAATCCATTTAATTGTTTTGCTGTTTTTTTTTATTTATTTTTTATCCCCAACGGGCTAGCACTTAGCCTTCATCACACCTGATGTTAAGTGGTGATAAGGCTGAAGGTGGAAGCGCACCACTCCCAGAATCCTCAATCACTGAGGAACTGGCTATCTTATCTCTAACTGCCGGAACACAATAATGCTGAAAACATCATTGTTATGGCGTCAGACTTAGATAAGATGCTGGTAGCTAGCCAGGCGGACTTAGAACAAGTCCTACCACCAACCAAAATTGATCCACCAACATCCAAACTCCGTATCTATAATATTTTACCCCCATTTCTACCCCATTAGGGGGGAGGTGAGACCCACTCTCCCGCCTAATGGGGTAAAGAAAGAAACAAACAAAGAAAGAAAATACATTTATTGACACACACTTTAGATAAAAGTAGACATAATGCAAAAAGAAATGTAATTGGTAAAACAGTTTAAGTACATAAAACAGACATAATTTATATACAAGAAAAACTCTATTGTGGGGCCAATAAATACCCTGTCTCAGCATAAAATACCTCTGTGTCTTCTCAGGTGGGCAAAAAGACACAGAGGTGCTGTTTTTCTGACAGGGGCAGAATTTCTGAGGGGTAGAAGTTTTTTACCTTCGCCTCATCATCATCATCAGCCTATTAACGTCCACTGCTGGGCATAGGCCTCTCCAAGAGTACGCCATCGAGCACGATCAGTGGCTGCTCTCATCCAGCTCTTGCCAGCCAGGCCACCCTGCAAAGATCGTCGCTCCACCTAGTCTGAGTGCGTCCTACACTACGTTTGCCGATTCGCGGTCTCCACTCTAGAACTTGCTTACCCCAGCGGTTATCGGTTCTGCGGCTTACATGGCCGGCCCACTGCCACTTCAGTTTGCTAATCCGGTGGGCTATGTCGATTAGTTTGGTTCTCTGTCGGATTACCACGTTCCTGATTCTACCCTTCAGAGAAACTCCGTGCATAGCCCTTTCCATAGCTCGCTGAGCGACTTTGAATTTGTGAACCAGCCCTGACGTGTGTGTCCACGTTTCGGCTCCGTTTGTCATAACAGGTAGGACGCACTGGTTGAAGACTTTCGTCTTTAGACTTTGTGGAATCGACGTAAAGACCCAAAGAAGCTTCCCATATGCTGCCCAGCCCAGCTGTATTCTTCTGTTGACTTCCTTCTCAAAGTCTACTCTAAAGTTTCGAAAGCGAAATAGGTCGATAGTTCTTGAGTAGGGTCTTCTCTTTTATTGAAGAACAGCACGACGACGCTCCTACTCCACGCTTCTGGAGTCCTCCCATCAAAGAGAACGGTATTAAAAATGTTTTGGAGCTCCTTTAATGAAGGTTTGCCACCTGCTTTAAGGAATTCAGATGTAACACCGTCCTCGCCAGGGGCTTTTCCGTTCTTAAGCTGTCTAAGAGCCATCTCAATTTCGCCCAGGCTGATTTCTGTCAAGTCTTCGGTAAAGTAGCGTGTCAATACAGCTCTGCTATCCTCACCTTCGCCTTGCAGTTAAATATTTTTTCGCACCCTGATCTAAAGTCATTTGCTTTAAAGTGCTCCATAAAGAGGGCATTGAATATTTAGTTTTTGTTGTACCTACTGTCATTTTTAATTTATTGGACAGTCATTGATTGCTGGAAAATTAGGGGGCTAATCAAAATATATCACGATCGCTTTCCATTTGACAAAATGTATAACATTCATTACTTGTTGTTGAAGACAGTTGAAACAAATGTTTGTAATACTGCAGCAATGGTTGTAAAATATCTTTCAAACTGAAAGCGATTGTGATAGATAAATAAATAAAATAAATAACTTCTTACATTCACACCAATTATCTAAGCCCATTTTAATTTAATTAAGAAACTGTATCATGGAAAACTTGATAACGGATAAATATATACTTAAATACTTTTTGTTTGTAAATACATACTTAATATACATAATAAACACCCAGACCAAGATAAATAGACATGTTCATGCACACAAATATTTGTCTTGTTCGGAAATCGAACCCGAGACCGCTGGCGCAGAAGGTGGATAGCCTATTGGTGTTACACAATCAAGAGCCAGATTAATTTGGAATAATTTATAGGCATAATGACCATCAAAACCGATTTTTGGGCTGTTTTAATTATGTAAAGCTTCAAGCCTTCCTCTCACGCTACTCAGCTTTGGGAGAGTCTTACTTAATCACCATGGAGTCTCTTTCATACGTTTGACATTTTAAGCGACAGAGCGATGTTTGAGACGCTCCTAAAGTTGAGTAGCGTTCGAGAATTCGGTCGTTAAGGTCATACATACAACTAATAAAGTGAAAGAGATGGCCACTGGCTAAAACATATGATTTTTATTTTAACATTTTTTGAGAAGTTTCCTTTTCGGTGCAGGTCTCTTGGAATCAGCGTTCCCTTCATGCCGTGGTTGCCCAACACCAACGAGGCTCTAGCGTTGCGTCGTCTCCGCAAGCGGCGCCTCATCAGCCCCCACACTACCATTGGACTCCGAGGGCTGCAAAACTTGGGTTCTACTTGCTTCATGAACTGCATTGTTCAGGTAAGTATTTATCCTTATGATTATGATAAGTATTTATATTTGTTTCCTTCCTTATTTTGTTATTCAGGATGCATAGTTAAGTTTTATTTTTGTCAATATCTCGCTGCATTCTTCGGGTTTTCCTGGACCGTGAGCTTGTACGAGCGCTTTTTTCTCTCGAACATACAGTACAGCAAAGCAGCATGAAGACGATAGGGTTTTATAGTGTTTCTAATGAACAAGTGCACTTCTTTGTCTTGAAATTCCCGCGATCGGGAAAACTATACGATACGATTTCATTTATGCCGTGATTGACAACGGTTAATAATTAATTAATTAAGTAATTAGTTCGGTTAATTGAAGTGACTAGGCAAAATACAAATAAGTAAATAGCTTCCCAATCACACTGCACATCATCATAAAAAATCGTTACAGCCTTGCCCGGGGATACATTTAAATAAAATATAATCAAAAATGACTTCAATCTGCTTTCAAACTTGCATCCTACATGTTAAGGCTTAAAATCATACGTAAATTAATACACGTGTATCGTGTATCACATATAGGTACTTTGTAGTTTTGCTCTCGCTGTTGCGCGGCTTTGTTGCGAACGCTCATATTTCCTAGAAAGGGCTCAACTCATTTATCGAGTGCAGTTTCCCAGGTAACTCCAGCTCTCCCTGTAGCACAATCTATTTGCAGTCTACATTATCGATTTTCCAGGCGAATGATGAAATACCGTTTGCTCGCGTGGGATGTTTGTACTGAAGTTAATGAAATATTTGAACTTCTGCGTAGGTAACTGGGAAGTCACGTTTTGATTGCGGCTGTATTATTTTTAGGGTTTCTTCTCGAAGTGAAAGGGTAATTGGAATCCTTGTAAGACCCTTTGTTGTCTATACAGGCATAAATCTGTCTGTCTATGTTTTAGATGGATAGTCACTTAGATGTAGACGATGTAGTTCTTTCTCTCAAGAAGCTGTTTGTAATGAACGCACGACGCATCACACTTTGATTGACCACTTACTTTGGGTTTCAAGGTGCCGCTGTCTCTGAGGACTCTGGTCGTTTCTCGGTTTGGTAAATAAGGAATACTAAACTTTCTTGTGTCTGTGGCAATATCTACCTCGTCATTGTTTCCGATGTCGTTGTAGGTGGTTAAACTACTTACCTAAGTAATTTAGGATTGGTGGGATCAACGCATGTGATCGTTTCCAATATTTAATTATTTATTAATTTAAATAAACTAAAGCACCTATAGTTATTTAAGAGCTGTTTCGTGTTCTCTCGGTAGTAAATTCCTCAAACTTCCATATATTGCGTGATGCGCTAAAGCTTAACGAAGTTAGTTTATTAGTTTAAATCTTATTTGGAAAGCCATTGGAGATGTTTATTGGGCATTAAGTAAATATAAGGTTTTTCCCTAATCGAAACTACACCGGTGTCAAACATAAGGAATAATTTGTGAGGACAATTAATTAAATTGGTAAATAGTCGCCTACTTGATGACGTTTTCCAGATCATTTTATTTACATAGATGGAAAGCAATAGCGCCTGCTGCTGAAGAAGAAAGCGCGTCCGCGTTCCGTCTGAGCTGTTTGAGACAGTTTTTATAATCCCACACTGTTGTCTGTTCCGGTGACAGCCGTGATAGAGGAGCCACTTGCAATACAAAATTAGCTGTCAAAATGGACTGTTGTATGAAAACTGTTTTACTTCCAAAGATTATCGCCGGAACAGAAATGCTTGTCGCACTATAGCATTTAGCATTTAGCGCATATGAAATGAGAAAAATTTGATTGCAGCCGTCATTTGACGAATGGTACTTATAGTTATAATAGAGACTATAGACTTTTCTGTTCCGTTGACAGCGGCGCTATGTATTTTTTCTTCTTTTTTTAGCAATTTAACCGGCCCTGACTTCTAAGACCTTCAGCCGGCAGCAGCGCTATGGTTGGACAATAACTTGACAGCAAAACGACATTTAAAAACACTTTAGTTCCAGTTTTTGGCCACCGCAACACGTTTCTCGCACTATACGACGAGAACGAAACTTGTTCGTTCTTGGCACTGATGAAAGAATTTTCAAAATGGGTTCAATAGTTTCCTTAAGGTGGTTCGATCAGCTCAGTAGCGCTACCAATGGAAATTTACGTTTTATTAAAGGCTTAGATTAAAAGTTTCGGTTATTTTGCGCAAGTAAAAGAGTAAAATGCATTTTATAAATATACTTTTAAGAACTCAAACTTAAGCAATAAGTCGTGAATATCAATAGTGCCAAGTGGCCACATTTAGCAATATCGAGATCCGAAATAACCGAAACTTTTATTCTAAACCCTTGATAAATCGTAAATGATTTATTTCTATTGGTGGCGCTACTGAGCTGATCGAACCACCTAAATTTCAAAATTTCATCATCTCGTATAAGCGTATCACTCTTGTCGGAGTGGTCGTGGTCAACAAGATTAATATTGTAGTGTTATGGGTAGCCACTGGTAGCCGATGTAGCTTGCTTAGATCTTCTGTCATCTCTCCCTATTGGTGGTCAATCTGGTGCATTCATGGAGAGAGCCACCCACCGGTGTTTTTATTTGGTCGGCTCATCGCATCGGCGATCGTCCTCGAGGTCTAGTGTCCTTTACTCTCTGCCCTAGACGACTAGACGTTCTATGGAAGTTAAGATTTTAAATTATTTTTATGCATTCACAATGCAATTCTGTAAGTATAGGAAAAATGAGATAGTAAAAAACCACGAGCCCTGTTCTATGGAAGTATTGTCACGCCTTGATATTTGTCCGAAAAGTTTTAGAATCCGAGTTCAGACTATATTCCATAGATGGAGATGTTGGTGCGGAATTCTGTCAGAAGACTTGAAGCATGCGTCTCCAGCACCACATTTCGAATGAATCTATCTTTTTCTTTCCAATATCTCGCAATGTCCATGTTTCACCAGCATATTATAATATTAGTGTAGATTTATCTTAGGAAGCTGAAGTTCTGCCATGCCTTTTACACTGAAAAAACTATTTACCCCCACAATGGTTATAATAATAAAGTTATTGGCTTCCATTGTCTAGTTATATAGCACGCTGAATCGGAATCTTAAATACATAGTGCAATTGAATAGTTGACACCACTAATCAATTGACATAGTTTTTTTATTTGTTGACAACACGCATTCTCCCGTAGATTTGTAGCAATAGCAAGATGTGACGTCACTTGTTTGCCATTCAATTGAGCTATTAATTCTGCTAACAAGAAATCTCAAGGAACATTATTCAATTGATTTTATGAAACAAATTCTACCATAAGTACTTACATTAATAATAAAATTCTATAGCAACTACATTATTGAGGGTTTTTAGTTTAGATATTGATGTTCGCGATAAAAGGTTGCATTACCAAGTATAAAAAAATATCTTAATGACGACCTCCGAAGCCGTGTGGTGTACCTACGCACCGGTTTTCAAGGTGGACGCTATCTCAGAGGTACCGGGTTTAATTCGTGGACAGGTATACATACAGGGTGTTAATTTGGTCAGCTGCACAACTTGAACAACTTTCACCAAGAAACACGGGTCAAAAAAAAATTTTGGTCTCCCATACAAACTGCACACTCAGCTGATCGATTTTGTATGAAGAGACAATTTTTTTTCAGATTTCGACCCATGTTTCTTGGGGAAAGTTGTTCAATATTATGAGTACAAGCTGTGGTTTTGGGCTTGCAACTGACCAAACTAACACCCTGTATATTGAAAACAATATTTTCAGTATTTTCTCGTGTCTGGGTATATGTGGTAATACTCGTCATTCGAGATTTTAAATTATTTTTATGCATTCACAATGCAATTCTGTAAGTATAGGAAAAATGTGATAGTAAAAAACCACGAGCCCCATAAGTAGCTATCCTGCCTGAAAGCTACTTATAGGGCTCGTAGTTTTTTACTATCACATTTTTCCTAATACTCGTCATTGTTTCCGATTGCTATAATACGGGCTTATGTACCTACATAACTTGGGATTGCGACAATGTATGTGACGATGTTAATTTTTTTTATTGAATTTGTTTATTTCAATGTATTTCGAAATAAAGCACTGTAATACGCAGATTCTTCAGGCATATAATGACCTAGTTTCAATCCTAACGGGAAGCCTGACAAACAAGGGCGTCACTGTCGAATATTGTTTGTTTGTGATAGGATGAAAGGGGAAATGTACCTGGTACAAGCTGAAATGTATGCCAGCTTATTCGGGATTTTCTTTGTGTTGTAACTGCGTTGATACAACTTTGCATATGGCAAAAACAGTGCTTGCTTTATAGAATATTTATAGATTAAGTAGAATTCAATCAAATCGAGAAGGTTATCTAATAGTAATATACCTCAGGGTTATTTTTTTAACAGCTTTCAAATTTATTATGTTAAAATCTTTGAAGAAAATTACAAAACACGTGTTTTTTCTTGTATTATCTTATCACCCAGTTAGTAAAATATTAATTTAAAGCCATTCAAAGTTATCCTAAATAAAACTGCGCGCTACTAACACCATGCACCGTGCGTAGCAGATAATTACGCTTACGCCTCTCCTCTTCCCCCGCGCCTTACGCTTTTCCAGATCTCATTTTTGACTTAGCCAAGCTGTTATCACGATTCGTTGGAATAAAAAAATGTGAAAATTTGACCTACCTATCTATTTTCTTAATGAAATCTTTGAACCTAATGCCTGGAAAGAAAATTAGATGGTGTTAAAAAGATAACCCTGAATCATTATACGGTACCCTGTATAAATAAACATCTCGTGTCAAAGAGGTTGTTATCGAGCTTCTCCGAAACGGCTTGACCGATATTTCCAAAAAATAATGTAGTTGAGTTCGGGGTTATTATCCGAGAATAGGTCGTCGGCTTTTTATCACGAAATTCCACGGGAGCGGAGCCTTGGGGCGTAGCTAGTAGTAATCCATACTAATATCCATACTAATATCCATACTAATATTATAAATGTGAAAGTGTGTTTGTTTGTTTGTTTGTTTGTTTGTTTGTTTGTTTGTTTGTCCGTCTTTCACGTCAAAACGGAGCAACGGATCGACTCGATTTTTGGTATGGGGATAGTTTGGGAGCTGGAGCGTAATATAGGCTACTTTTTATTCCGGAAAATTATAAAATAAAAATGATTATTTTGTATAGAAAATCGATAAACTGTCGTACCTACTATACAAAACTGTCATTTCTTCCATAGCCGCTTCCAAAGAGGTATGTCAAAGAGTATTGTAATCACTGACGTTTTAGCCGCTTTGGATTACCTGCTTTTTAATAAGTGACATTGCAGGCAGTGTATAAAACTTCTTCGCGATCATTTATTTTCATCTATCTATAATAGATGTTGGTGATACGAAGTTTACCGGGTCCACTATAATTAATATGGCAAAACAACGTTTGCCGGGTCAGCTAGTATACAATACATTAACTCATATAAGTATTCAATTTCATTTCAATATAAATACAACATTTTTATATTCTTTCAAAGTTTTTTTTGCGAATGTAGTACACACATACATATTATCTTTATCGTAAAAATGACGAATCTAGATTGTAGAGATTGTAATGTGTGTCAGGAAAAGGTACTTATTCAATACATGTAAGTATATGAATCAACGACATGAAGATAAAAAAAACAATAATAATGACTTAGTCCTGCATCTCAGAACTTAAACTGTTCGTGTTAAAAGTCCACAATAAACTGATATTTATTGTGGACAGTAGTGTTTTTAGGTTAAACCGAATAGCCAAATATTTAACAACTAAGGAGGTTAGGGTGCTTAGGTTAGATTGTATCAAATGTACGGCAAGACTTTAGAAAGAACTGCGAAAAAGTGCGAACTGAGCGAGCAAAGCGAGCATGCCACGACAGCGGCCGACAAAGTAAAGTTCACGCTAACACAGTCAAAGTCAAAGGATTATTTATACCGTACGTGACTGTACTCATACGCTTTGATGTCTCGTCTTCGTTTCTCTACTTGAAGACTTTCTTGAATTTTCCCGATTATTTCATCGAGAAACATGATCAGAATCTATAAGGTCCTTCTTAAATAGTGCACATAATTTTAAGGGGTCATTGTACTCACGCATACAAACAACTTTTACTATGGTACCAACATTGAAATCGTGAAAAAAAAACAGCTGTTCCATACATTTTGATCTATTTGATTTAAAATTTTCTATGGAACAGCTGTTTTTTTTTCGCGTTTTCAATATTGTTACCATAGTAAAAGTTGTTTGTATGCGTGAGTACATTGACCCCTTAAAATTATGTGCGCTATTTAAAAAGGACCTTATATATTTTTAATGCTTTTTTCCACAACGGCCTAGCGGTAGCACTTAGCCTACATCACTCCTATGTTAAGTGGAGACAAGGCTGAAGGTGGAACCGCACTACTCCCGGTATCCTCAACCACTGAGGAACTGGCTTCTTATCTCTAACTGCCGGAACACACCAATGCTGAAAAAATAGTCGATATGGCGTCTTACTTGATAAAATGTTGGTAGCTAGCCATGCGGACATATAACAAGTTCTACCACCAACCAAACCGAATACAATATGTACCCCCACTGGGAATCGAATCCGGTACCTCAGGGTCTGATACTGGTGGCAGGCGTCTGTCACTCGATGTACTTGCGCGCAAATCTCGCCCTCACCGCCGGCGGTGAAAATCCATCGAAATTAGGTCCGCAAAAGAGCTAGAATATAATTCCGCAAAAGAGCTAGAATATATGCGATAGAAAGAGATGCTCGAGCGGCCGTTCGTAATTTGCGCCGTACAAGCTGAATTCCACTTTATTGCGTTATAGTTAGAGTTGCTATTTATTTAAATGGCTTAGCGGAGTGCAGTATCTGTTACTAGTAACTATTTAGTAATCTGTGCTGGTGGTGTCTACTAGGAGTCACTAGACCATAGCGACGACGGTTAATAGGGTAAAACATTCGTACGGGATTATAGTTATTTAAAGTTGTTGAAAGCAGCCTTTGTTTTGGTGTAAGACTGTGCTTTCTGCATTTATGGGAGTAGCGCCGCCATTGTAACGGTTGAAGTGTTAATTTTGGCACTTCTATGTCTGGTACTGTACTGATGTTAGTGTTTTGTTTTTTCAGACGCTGATTCACACTCCGCTGTTGAGAGATTACTTTCTGGGCGAGAAACATAAGTGCAAGGCGCAAGGGACTGGAAAGTGTTTGGTGTGCGAAGTATCCAAGTTATTTCAGGTAATTTAAAAAGACTTCGAACTTTTGTGTATGGTAATATTGTAGGTAATCTACTATTATTATTTTAGACTTTGAAAAGGTGAAAATGGTTGTAACGTTAAAGTAAAGGAAGCCATTACATGATGCGGGTCTTGGGGGAGCCCTATGCCCAGCAGTGGGCGTCATTATGGTGATAATAAAAGAAGATTATAACTAAGTATGCTAGTTTAAATAAAAAAAATAAAAAATTAATCTAAAAAAATTTACTCGGCAAATAAAGCTTTAAAAGAAAACAGAAATTACTCTTTTCATCATGAACTTTCAACGGAAGCCGTACAAAACTTAAAACTTGTTCGTCATTGTTTTTTTCCTAGCTTATCCGAATCGCGAGTGGACCGATCGATGCCAAAGTACACATTTATAATTTAAAACTAAGTAGCTACAACCCTTTTCTTTGGGAATTTTTAATTATACTTATACTTGAAGGAGCCGTGGCGCAGTGGTTTGCGCGCTCGGCCTGCGATCGTTGAGGTCAAGCAACTATCGCAATAGTCGGTCACTGGATGGGTGACCAAAAACTTTCCATCTCGAGATCCTCCGTGCTTCGAAAGGCACGTTAAGCCGTTGGTCCCGGCTGCACTTGCAGACGTTAATACCCACTGGGCCCGCATGGTGGGTCATAGCCCATTCTCCAAGGCCCAAGGAAGGCCAGTGCCCCAGCAATATGAACATTAAATGGCTGATAAGGATTTAAAAAGAATCGCGCGTCACATAGAAAGCGTGTCACTTAATTTTACGCGATCTTTATAATGGTTGATATCTATAATAATATCATCTATAATAAAGTATTTTTATTAAAAGTCACCTCATCTTATCTAAGTCCAGACGCCATACCAATGATGTTTTCAGCATAATTGTGTTCCGGCAGTTAGAGATAAGATAGCCAGTTCTTCAGTGATTGAGGATTCCGGGAGTAGTGCGCTTCAACCTTCATCCTTATCACCACTTAACATCAGGTGTGATGAAGGCTAAGTGCTACCCCGTTGTGTTTAAAAAAAATACTTTCCAACCTCACATCTCCCGCCGCATGCCTCTAAATTGTGTACTGCACATGTTCCGAGACGCCAAAAAGTTCGTACTCTCCGCAATACAGGTGGTCTCTCTATTTCATCTCCAAGTTCTGTACATTCCAGGAGTTCTACTCCGGCGCGAAGACTCCTTTGACATTACACCGGCTGCTGCACCTTATCTGGACGCACGCGCGCCACCTGGCCGGTTACGAACAACAGGACGCGCACGAATTCTTCATCGCTACCCTGGATGTCTTGCACAGGTATGTTATTGAACCTAAAATGCGTTCGAGGAGACGAAGGTGTTATGTGGGGCTTGAACCCACTTCTCGATCGTCCCATCTGGTCAGCCCACCTTGAGTGGGTAACCTTATGGGGAGATTGTGAGGGGGCTCCCTCCCTCTGTCAGGCCCCCTCTCAAGCTTTCGAGCTCGTTAGGGGGCCGGAGCAGGGGTTAGAACCGTCCAGCCCTGACGCGAAGCCTGTTAGGCTTGGCGGGAGGGCTGGGCGCGGCGAGGGACAGGCCCTGTGTCTGACTGAGTCCAACATGCCGTGTGGTATACGAAAAGACTGTATTTGCCCTCACTATAAAAAAAAATAAAAAAAGGGGCTGAACCCACTAACCCCGGGATATTCCCTTCACACGCGGGCAGTGCTTACGGGACAAGCGTAACAGTTGCCGTGTCTCCTAATCCTTATAGTTAAAATAACATTTAATCGAAGCGTGCTGCTAAACAAAGCTTTGAAAATACCTATAGGTATTTTCAAAGCTTTGTTTAGCAAGATGTAATCATCATCATCCTAATTAATTTAACCGAAAACTGTCAAGAAGTGTGTTTTGTGCAGACCCAAAATAAGAATACCGCCAAGAATATTTTTAAAATAGTATGAGTCTACTATACCAAGTTGTTTACCACAGGCACTGCATGAACGGCGTTGAAGACACGGATAAGAAGGAGAACGGACGTTGCAACTGCATCATCGACCAGATCTTCACGGGCGGCCTGCAGAGCGACGTCGTCTGCACCGCCTGCTCCGGGGTAAGATAATAAAATTGAAATAATTATTTAGTCAAAGCTGTCCGTTACCCGTACAGTCTCCCCATACACGGGAGATATCGATACCAATCCGTATACCATCGCTCATTCCGAAACGCAAAATCGGAAACTTCGTAATACCCTCATCCTCTCCAATCATAACAGAATGAAAGGGGCGGCGCTGAAGGAGATCCCATACACGGAAGATGTCGATACCAATCCGTGTAGACCGATCGGTGTGCCACCGCTCATTCCGAAACGCAAAATCGGAAACTTCGTAATACCGTCACCCTCTCCAGTCATAACAGAATCGCGTGAAAGGGGCGGGGCTAAAGAAGTTTAGGATTTAGCCTTTCGGAGTACGGTCCCAGCAGCCCCCATACGGTCTTCCCGGACAGCTGCGAAAGCAACCATATTGTACACCTACCATAATAACATTAACCCCACAGCAAACCAAAATAACGTAAGAGTGGGCGGTCCGAGCGTCGCCGCCCTTTTGAGCAAAACACATAAGCAGTCCGCCTTTGTAGCATTTGAATGTCTTCATGTTGTTATGCTATCGTACTTTTAAGGCTATTGTAGTCCTTTTATTTTCATTCGTACACAAGTCCTTGTTAACCGTCGCGTCGCCGCATACGAGGCACACACACGACTGCCACAAACACTTGAGAAGAATCAAGTGTCGACTAGCGGCGGCGGGGCGGCGTGTGCGGCGAGTTCATATAAAATGTATAAAAACTACAGGAAATAGGAATGTCATCACGTTGTTATGCCATCGTATTTTCAAGGCTATACTTCATTCAGACTAGACTACAGGTATATCGAGGTGCTGAGGTACCTATACCAAAACGCCACCATGTCGGTCCGATTACAGAACCAGAGCTCTAATCCTATCCAACTACAGCGAGGTGTGAGACAGGGAGATGTCATCTCTCCCAAACTGTTCACAGCTGCGTTGGAGGATATTTTTAAGCTGCTGGACTGGAAAGGATGCGGCATCAACATCAATGGCGAGTACCTAACACATCTACGGTTTGCCGATGATGTAGTTCTTATGGCTGAGACCTTGGAAGACCTGAACACAATGCTCGAAGATCTCGGTAATGCTTCGCAAAGAGTGGGTCTTAAGATGAACATGGACAAGACGAAAATCATGTCCAATGCCCATGTTGCACCCGCTCCAGTTAATGTTGGGAACATTACACTCGAAGTTGTTGACCACTATGTTTACCTAGGACAGACGGTCCAGTTAGGTAAGTCCAACTTTGAGAAAGAGATCTCTCGTCGAATCCAGCTCGGATGGGCAGCGTTTGGGAAGCTCCGACATATATTCGCGTCCGAAATACCTCAATGTCTCAAGACGAAAGTCTTTGACCAGTGTGTGTTGCCAGTAATGACCTATGGAAGTGAGACGTGGTCTTTTACTATGGGTCTCATAAGAAGGCTCAAAGTCACCCAGCGAGCAATGGAGAGAGCGATGCTTGGTATTTCCCTGCTCGATCGAATCAGAAATGATGAAATCCGCAGGAGAACTAAAACAACCGACATCGCTCGAAGGATTGCAACATTGAAGTGGCAGTGGGCGGGACACATAGCGCGGAGAACCGATGGCCGTTGGGGCGGAAAGGTTCTTGAATGGCGACCGCGTGCCGGACGACGTTCCGTGGGCAGGCCCCCTACAAGGTGGACCAACGATCTGGTCAAGGTCGCGGGAAGCCGCTGGATGCGGGCAGCGCAGGACCGATCGTTGTGGAGATCCTTGGGGGAGGCCTATGCCCAGCAGTGGGCGTCGTTCGGCTGACATGATGATGACTTCATTCAGTCAGCACTTAATGCGTAGCATGTAGTCCTTTTATTTTCATTCGTACTAGTTCTTATTAACCGTCGTCGCATCGCCGCACACGAGGCACACACATGTCTGCCTCAAACGCTGCCACATCAAGCTAGAAGAAGAAAATATTTGGTTCAAGTGACAATTTTATTGCTAAAATATTTTTTTTATCCCCAGGTATCCACCACGATCGACCCATTCTGGGACATCAGCCTGGACGTGGCCGGGCCTGGCTCACTGCAAGCTTGCCTCGAAAGATTCACTCGAGCCGAGCACTTAGGCTCCGCCGCCAAAATCAAGTGCTCCAAATGCCGAGCGTACCGCGAATCCACCAAACAGCTGACGCTCGAAACTCTGCCCATAGTTGCTTCTTTCCATCTGAAGCGGTTCGAGCATTCCTCTCAAATCGACAGGAAGATTTCAACCTTCGTTTCCTTTCCGGCAGAGCTTGATATGACTCCTTTTATGTCGTCGCATCGCAGAGCTGTGGATCTTGGCGTTGATAATAATAATGCCCCTGAAGGCATATTCGAGGATAACCGCTACTCTCTGTTCGCGGTGGTCAACCATTTGGGTTCTTTGGACGCGGGACATTATACGGCTTATGTTCGGCAAATGAAGGGAAGTTGGTTCAAGTGCGACGACCACATGATCACGCGCGCTTCCCTGCGCGAGGTGCTCGATAGTGAAGGGTAAGAGAACAATTTTATACACTTTAGCCAGATTGGTCTTTGTTATTAAGAACTAGCTTTCCACCCGCGGCTTCCCACGCGTGTACTGAACGACGTTATCCCGCGGGAATGTAATATTATTTCGCGATAAAAAGTAGCTTATGTTCCTCTCCATGCTACAAAGTATCTGTGTCCTAAATTTCAGCCAAATCCGTTTAGCCGTTTTGGCGTGATTCAGTAAAAAACATCCAAACATCTAAACTTTCATAACTATATTAGTAGGATATTCATTACTAGCGGATCATCGCGGTTTTACCCGCGTGGTACCCGTTCCCGTGGGAATATCGGTATAAAATATACTTAGCCTATGTCACTCGGGAAGAATGTAGTTTTCTAATGGACAAAGAATTTTCTAAATCGGTCCAGTAGTTTCGGAGCCTAGTCAATTCAAACAAACAAACAATCAAATCTTTCCTCTTTATAATATTAGTATTAGATGCGAATACTTCAACGTGAGAACGTGATCGTACGAATTACGTACGTATTATTGAATACGTACGACGTACTCGCACCCAGTCTGCGCCCACCTGCCGGAACACACTTGTAACGTTTGGGTCATTCGTGCGTGTTCGCAAGAGTAAAATTCGTAACAATACGCTTTTAAAGTGAGCGTAGCTAACTATCGACCAATTGGTGGGTTATTCCACTTATCCCCATCGACTTGCCCCATCAATGGGGGATTGTGAACTTTTCTTCCACAAATCCCCATTCAGTACTAAATAAATTGACAATGGGGATTTGTGGACAAAAACAGTTCACACAACCCCATCAGTTGAAAATAAAAAACTATTTATTATAATAATCAGATAAACAATAATGTTAATTACTTATATTGATGTTTGCTGCTGTGTATGCATTTAAAAACATTTTAAGTAATAAAATGAATAAATATATTTTGACACTCACATCAATTATATCCAAATTTATTTCATGTGTAATTTACACATTGTCTGGAAATTGTGCTTTAAATAAAAAAATAAATAAAATAAAATCATGGATACTAGACAACGGACGTTTTAAATTATAATAGAAGTATAAATATTTGAAAATATACTTAACCCGGTGTGATGGGGGTGGAAAATTGTAACATGGACGTGGGGTTGGCTCATTATTACCCATGTAGATACTGTTATAAGTCAGTATATATTTAAGAATATAGTAAATATTTGTTTTGGGCCTTATTCTAATTTTATTAAGGCAATAAACTGATGATGATGAAAGCAATAAAACACAGAAAAAATAAAATGAAGACACTTTATACTATAGGAAACAAGGCTTTGAAACAAATACTCTAAAGTCAATAAAGTTTGCTTCATCTAGCTAAATCCAAGTTATTTCTATAATAACCAGTCTTTGAATTTTTTAAGTGTTACTTTTATATTATATTCTTATATGAAATACATTAAATAATGTTATATAAATAGTAATAAAGGTATTCTTTTATTTTACCATACAATGCATACATACATATCAGTATGTATACATACAATTATTTTAATTTTTAGTTTTTTGCATTCACAATGCAATTTTTATTATTGAAAAATGGAAAATGAAGTATTTAGAAAAAATCGACCCGTCTCAAAACCAGCTCCGATCCGCTTTCCGGGCGACTGCTCTAACCACTGAGCTGTCGCCCGGAAAGCGAAAGGTTGTGGGTTCGAGTCCCATCGGAGCTGGTTGTGAGACGGGTCGATTTTTCTAAATACTACATTTTCCATTTTACATTAAATTAGTTACATGGAGTAACTGTTTCTTACAGAAATTGTGGTACTTATTCTCATTACCTTAAGAGCAGTATTTCAAAGTGTCGCTACTTTATTTATGACATATTGTTACGGGTGGGCCGGTATTTTTACCTGTTATTATTACAGATTATTATTTTGTGTAAACGAGTCATGGAAGTTTATACAAAGAAATAACTTGGAGTTAGCTAGATGAAGCAAACTTTATTGACTTTAGAGTATTTGTTTCAAAGCCTTGTTTCCTATAGTATAAAATGTATTCATTTTATGTTTTCTGTGTTTTATTTATTAAAATGAAATTAACTTATTAAAATTAAAATGAGGCCCAAAACAAATATTTACTATATTCTTAAATATATACTGACTTATAACAGTATCTACATGGGTAATAATGAGCCAACCCCCTCTTCCATGTTACAATTTTCCACCCCCATGACGCCGGGTTAAGTATATTTTAAAATACCTATTTATACTTCTATTATATTTAAAAACGTCCGTTGTCTGGTATCCCTGATTTTATTTTATTTTATTTTTTTATTTAAAGCACAATTTCCAGACAACGTGTAAATTACACATGAAATAAATTTGGATTCCTAATTGATGTGAGTGTCAAAATATATTTATTCATTTTATTATTTAAAATGTTTTTTAAATGCATACACAGCAGCAAACATCAATATAAGTAATTAACATTATTGTTTATCTGATTATTTTAATAAAAAATTTTTATTTTCAACTGATGGGGTTGTGTGAACTGTTTTTGTCCACAAATCCCCATTGTCAATTTGTTTAGTACTGAATGGGGATTTGTGGAAGAAAAGTTCACAATCCCCCATTGATGGGGGAAGTCGATGGGGATAAGTGGAATAACCCCAATTGGTGATGTGAAAAAAAATTAATATAATTTTTTCAATTTTTTTTTTAAACTTTATTAACAATAATATTGATATTTAATGGAAAAACTTAAAAAAAACTTTTTTTCAATTAATTATAAGCAATTAAAAATTGATGAAATTTGAAAAAAGATCACCCGACTATAAACGCTCCACGATTAGCTGTGACGTCACAATGTTTAAACTATTTTCCAACAGTACCACAGAGTTTACGTGGTAAACCCAAAGATATTATAATATAACAAGATTGTGCACTATGAAAATAAAAGCAATGTCAATTCGATTCTATGCAGTTACAATAAGGTTTATTTTCGTATGACATTACGGTAAACGGAAAAACGAGCCGAGCGAGAGGCTCCTAAATAGGATTGCATCCCTGTCTACTGGGCTGCCACCATGAAATATTTTTGATTGTAGTAGAACTTAATTCAAATTCATATTTCCTGCTCTCGAGAATTTTTTAAATATTAATTAATTAAAAGAAATGTTAAGCTAATAATAATAAAGTCCATATCATTTGTATTATTTAAAACCTTGAAAAACTACTTGTTTAATGTAAGAGTCGGTGTTATGGTAGTTTAAATTATAATAAATTTGCAACACTTTGCCTCTGGACAATTTTAATAAAAATAAAAACATCATCAATATGGCGACGGCAAATTAATTTATGTGTGTAAAGTTAGTGTGTGGATCTTAATTATCATTTTAAAATTACGTTTAAATCAATAAAAATGGTTCTCACTTGATGTGTGAAAGGATGCAAAAGCGCATCATATAAACGTAGCGGTGTATCTTTTCGTAGGTAAGTATTTAGCCAAAGTTTTATTCTTGCGTATAGTAGGGTGTCCATTTCATTTGTAATTCATAGACTGGAATTTACTTTCTTACTTAACCCAAACATTAATTTTCATTGTTTCAGATTTCCTAAACATGAAGAAATTAAAAAAGGTTGGCTTAACGTCATACCTGAAAAAATTACACAATACTCAGCAGAAGAAGAAAAAGAAGAAGAACTTTATCAGAAAATAGGCATGAAACAGAACTTATTAAATGTATTATAAAATCTGTATTTTAATTTAAGGTTAAAAAAGTAGGTACGCAAAAAACGAATCTTTAAAATTAATTGGACACAAAGCCTCCATGCGTCAAAAGATCCGCAAGACAATTTTGTTTAGCAATGTATAGTCTAACTAATAAACAGATTTTTATTACTGTACGTGGACTTTTTATTTCTATCTATTTTAGCAAAATACGCCTATCAGAAATACAGACATACCTACATCATATAAGTACATACAGGTCAAACTGACAACCTCCTCTTTTGAAGTCGGTTCAAAAGTAAGTATGCTTATAAAGCATATGTGTATGTGTCGATTGTCACATTAATGCCTCATAAGTAATGCAAAGTACCCTCTATGCTTTGCCGCGCGGAGTCCTCATCTTAACTGATATTATAGAAAGTGAGTTCGGATGTTTAAATGTATGTTTTTTTTTAGCTACAAGAGCTCCTTAGGAAGCGTGGTGTTCGAATCCTACGTCAGCCAAGTCTGGTTATCTATAAATTGTCCTCGAAAAAACCAAATCGTGTAGTCACTCACGTCTCTCTCATTAGAGAGGGACGCACACCATAATAGGCCTATCTCGCTCGGCTCGGCTGTAACTCATGAGTGCGCAATCTTGTTATATTATAATATCTTTGGGTAAACCATGGTCCTTTTTAAAATAGCACTTTTTTTTTAATAGGTTTATATTTAGGCTTTAGCTTCTTTTATTAAATATTAGTCACCATCACATTCATTGTTAAAATACCAAATTATAGTAGCTCGAGCACATAGTGTTATGGAAAAGGAAATATTGAAAAGTTCGTTTTCAATATTTACCAGACCGAGGATCGAACCCGGGACCTCTAGAGATAGCGGCACCTTGAAAACCGGTGCGTACACCACTCGGCCACGGAGGTGGTCAAATGTCGTCAATGTTAAAATAAAAATCCAAGATGGCGGCCAATTTTTTTTTGTAGGCCAATTTTGATGAAACTTGATTTTTAGTACTATTTTGACAAGAAAACTGTGACGCAATGTTAAAAAAAACCAAGATGGCGGCTAACTTTTTTGTTTGTGGGCTGATTTCGATGAAACTCGGTTTTTGGTACTATTTCGTCAAGAAAAGAGTAACGCAATGTTAAAAAAAATTAAAATCCAAGATGGCGGCCAACTTTTTTGTTTGTGGGCCGATTTTGATGAAACTCGATTTCTAGTACTATTTTGACAAGAAAACAACAACGCACTGTTAAAAATATTAAAAAATCCAAGATGGCGGCCAATTTTTTTGTTTCTGGGCCGATTTTGATGAAACTCGATTTCTAGTACTATTTTGACAAGAAAACAACAACGCACTGTTAAAAATATTAAAAAATTCAAGATGGCGGCCAACTTTTTTTTTGTGGGCTGATTTTGATGAAACTCGGTTTTTGGTACTATTTTGACAGGAAAAGAGTAACGCAATGTTAAAATAATTAAAAATCCAAGATGGCGGCCAACTTTGTGTTTGTGGGCTGATTTTGATAAAACTCGGTTTTTGGTACTATTTTGACAGGAAATTAGTAACGCAATGTTAAAATAATTAAAAATCCAAGATGGCGGCAAACTTTTTTTTGTGGGCCGGTTTTGATGAAACTCTATTTCTAGTACTATTTTGACTAGAAAACAACAACGCAATGTTAAAAATATTAAAAAATCCAAGATGGCGGCCAACTTTTTTTTTGTGGGCTGATTTTGATGAAACTCAAAAAAAATATGTCATATTTCGACCCATGTTTCTAGGAGAAAGTTGTTTATTTACAGATTCTGAGACGATCTTAAAAATTTGGATGGTGTTCAAAAATTAACCCTGTATACGGATCAAACTGAGAACCTCCTTTTTTGAAGTCGGTTTATATACTAAAACCTTCTCCTAAATATAACAAATACTTTCCTGAAAACCGCATCAAAATCGGTTTGGCCAAACGCGAGATAATCGCGGACAAACATACATACATACATACCATACAGAACCTACTTTTTTTGAGGTCGGTTAAAAACCACTACCTAAACTTGAAATTTTTTATTCTAGTAAGGCTGCATAAAATGGATATTATGCTTTTGTGCATAAAGTAACTTCTTTTAAGACTACACAATACACCTTCATTTACGTGATATTATTTTTATGAAATTTAGGTTTATATCTTAAATTAATTACGACATAATTATGAATTACTATCTAAATTCATAATAAGGATTAATGCAGGGCGTACATTTACTTAAAAAATTAAACGCAAA
This sequence comes from Crambus lathoniellus, assembly GCA_949710035.1. Taxonomy (NCBI): domain Eukaryota; kingdom Metazoa; phylum Arthropoda; class Insecta; order Lepidoptera; family Crambidae; genus Crambus; species Crambus lathoniellus. The sequence continues at coordinate 11,868,935 of OX453302.1, read as the reverse complement.
AATTTTAAATAACTTGGCATTACGGCTCAGGCCATTAGTCGAACGTCACATAGTGGAAAATAAAAAAAAAGGGTGGCGGGAAGCTAAATAGTTAGTCAAACAAAACTAGAAACTAATACGTAGCTAAATTTGTTGTGTTGCGGTAGAAAATTCAATAAGTTATGTGAAAGTTATTAAACAATGTCTTCGAGTAGTAATAGTGACGAACAAATAATGATTTCGCCTGAGACTTTAATGGAAAGAAGTGCGAAAAATGTGTTTGAACAGATATTGCCGTCTAAGTTGAAGAAAATCTATCTCAGCACATAACTACGAAAGTTTTATGATTTGGAAGAACCAAAAAAAACGTAAACACGTTTGCGGAGTGTGTTTTGTTAAGCTATTTTGACGAAATGTTGAAATTAAAATTAATTAAAGTTTCTTGTATATGCTTAATCCTTGTTTTATTTCCTTGCAATCGAAGTGAAAAGCAGAGTGTATTTATTTTGGAGTCCAGATAAAAAAATATTGACTGAACTCTACTTATTTGATTATACACTAGGATAAATAATAATTACTTACCTAATAAAAATGGTGTTATGAAATACTTACATCGTAATGATCTTCACAACAAAAAAAAATCGATTTTGTTTTGGGGTTATGACGGTTCACTGCTTGGAACCATTTGTTCCGACGTTCATGGTCTTGGGGAACATTTAAAAACATTTTTTGTCTAGTTCTTTTTGTAGTATTTGTACACATGGGTACGAAACAAGAACGATAACTTTTTAGGTTCGACATTTCAATAAGTATGTATTTGAGTCTATAGAACAACCAACACTGTACTTATGTCAAACATCATTGACTTATGTCAGTTTAAACTGCAATGAGTGAAAGTTAACATTATGACGTCACACGCGCTCGTGTTTGTTCGGGAGCTGTTTTAGAGTGTCTTCGGTTCTGGATTCAAAAACAAATTTTTATTTTGAAATAACTTTGGAATTATTGCAAAAAAAATTAAAATAAAAATACTTTGTTACAAAACTTATATATGATCTTCCGATTTATCGCAAGAAAAAAAAATATTTACATCCCTAATTGCAATGTACCTATTGCTGAGTCACAGAATATTCCTTACGGAAGAACTACCGGCTGCCCACGATTTCAACATTTGCATGAACATTGTTTTGGTTCTGCTTATAAACATTTATCCCCTAGTTAAACCTCTTACTTATATACTTACACAACAAAAGCCTATGTTCTTTTCCAAATGTCCATCAGTTCAACTAGTAGTTGTGCGTTTATAAATAAACAAATAATTAATTCTACTCTTAAAGTGTTCTTTCCTTTTTACAGGTACCTGCTGTTTTACCACAAGACTGTTTTGGAGTATGAATGTGATGTCTCCTAAACTCCCACCGCCTGTAGAATTTCTTATTTAAAATATTCCTGACAAAATCAGTAAGTAACATAAAATATCTAACGTCTCATATCTATCCCATGCTTAATATGTATAGGTTGAGACATAATTTTGTATGTATTGAAAATTAAGTCATGTTCCTTCGTGATATTAGTGGTTAGATGTCTAGACAAGATTGGTAAACATCTCGGCGCGATGTTCCGAAGTGGAATCATTCACGAATTTGTTAGTGTTAAGCTTTAATGTAATTTTATTATCATAGGATTCCCTATAACTTAACGAAATTGTTGAATCAGTAAATTGTACTATGAAATTGCTAAATATACATCAATGTATACCTATCTATGTAGTAGAAAAAAAAACGCTTTATTGAGCTGGGAGGAAATTTTGAAATTCCTTCTTTTAGTTAGTGCATGTAGTCTGTGGTCGATGCGAATTGACTTCGTTTTATGATTTAGATACCACTAAGTAAACTTAAATTCAAATCAAGTTATGATTTATATTAAGAAATATCTAATCAATTTAATGAATTATTGAATCATTAATGTCTCATTCTTATTTGAAAATATATAGGTTTTACTTTTGTTTTAGACCCCTCTTCACCAAGTAATGATTACCGTTGATTACGTTAAGGCGCTACTCGGAAAAAGTATGGACTTTTTGATTTACAACTGTAGGACGGTTATAGTTGTTACAAATCTGGTATCACTACATAGTATAAAACAAAGTCGCTTTCTCTGTCCCTATGTCCCTTTGTATGCTTAAATCTTTGAAACTACGCAACGGATTTTGATGCGTTTTTTTTAATAGATAGAGTGATTCAAGAGGAATGTTTATATGTACTTTTTATCCCGATATTCCCACGAGAACGGGAACCACGCGAGTGAAACCGCGGGCGGCCGCTTGTTAAGATATATACTTCTTTATACCTTTATCTAGAATCGTATAGTTTCAAAAACACGATTTTATGATTTTGCCTCGACACTTTTGCTTTTCGAAAAGACCTCTAAAAAATACGAAAATTCAAGATTATTCGTAAATGGGGTAACTTACACTATTGGAAATTGGTTTAATTAGTGGACACCAATAATATCTAGGATCGTATAGAAGCATATTTTAAAAATCGCTATAGTTTTTTAATACGAAGTTATTTTGTGTTTTAATTTGCGTAATCGGCAAAATCGGTCTCGCTCCCGCGCGCGTCGTTTTCTCATTGCTATCTCGCTTTAGCATAATTTTTCCGAGTATCGCCTTAATAGCTTGATTAAATTTAATGTTCGCACGTGATTGGTGCTCGTATATTGCAACAACATACGAACACCAATCACGTGCGAACCTTATGTTTTAATAATGTGATTACGTAATTAATCAACGGTTAAACTGTGAACTTGAATCTTAGAAGATTTTAATCCTCTACGTAACAAATTTGAATCTACCTCGCTGTTTATCTCTGATTTTGCATATCGAAATAACCTCTAATGATTTTGCTCTTTTAGCGCGTGCGTAGTTCGTACGATTAGGCTAAATACACATGGTCGCGGTGTGACGTTTATGTTTGTGTTAATGTGTGTTCATTTTTGACTGACTTCAAAAAACGGAGGAGGTTCTCAATTCGTCTGAATGTTTTTTTTTGTTTTTTTTTTATTTCTTTGTATGAAGTAGCATATCGGTGGTAATATGCCACGGTGATAAGGGGCTATTGGAAGGGTTGAGTAGAGTAACACATAACCTAAAAGACATCGTATTAAGAGTCATGTTCACATAATAGGTAATCGTTGTAGTCCGAATACTTGTTTCTGAAGCTAATTCGCTAATAATTGGAATTCGCCTTAATTTTATTTGCATAGGGTTGAAATTGCCTCGTTCAAAGCCTCAAAGACGGTTAACGACAAGCATGTGCTACTGAAGCAACGTGCCAACTAATTTCGACCATATGCTAAAGTACCTACATACTTAAGTAGATATAAATATTTCCAATAGGCAACGAATCAGTTCCTTCGCTGCTGTCGCGAATCTTGACATTTAGACAAAAGTAAATCAAAATGTGAAAGCCGCAACCAAATCAAACGATCCACCTTGGATCGGCGATCCGCGATTCAGGGACCGTAATCTGAAACGCAAATCCGAAACTTCGGTTAGCCCCGCCCCTTTCACTCGATTGTGACATGACCGGAGAGTGAGAGGGACGGGTATAACAAAGTTTCGGATTTTGCGTTTCAGAGTAGGCCCTCAGGATCATGGATCATGGATCGAATTTGTTCACTTGGATCGCGCGATGCACGTCCATCCATACCAACCGCCCCTATGGAGCGCCGTCCGGCTTTTGATTACTTAAAGTCACGTATTAAGCCATACGATACGACAAAGTATTTGACTAGTGGTTGTGGTTCATATATTTAAAGAATGGTCAATGGTGATTGTAGCTTTTTGTGAAAACTCCTAAACGATGCGATGTCTATGGTTATGTGTGCGTTGAATGGTTACGTAGATTAATAAGTGATTATTCTAAGACTAAGAGTCTGTGGCTCCACTTGAAGAGTGGGCCTTTATGTGCTTAAGTCAAGCTATCTGATTTCTTAATATACTGTGGCCCATTTAAATCGGTCAGAATGGGCAAGTCTGAAACTATAACGCCGCATTTCCACCTGCAAGTAAACTTCTGCGATAAATGTCCGACAGGTCTGTCCGACAGCAACTTGTTAGTGTAAACTACGTAACAATTACACTCGCGACAGCTTGCCAGTATGATATGTCAACGTTTTTGCAAGAACTCACGCAAGACTTCTTTCGCAAGTTTACTTGCAGGTGGAAACGCGGCCTAAGACGTTCAAAGATCTCTTGGGAAATATGTCATGAATCTTCATTTTTAAAAATCGGCATACGTGAAGTGTTTTTTTCTCGTTCCGAACGGAATGGGACGATATTTTGTCATCGTTACAGAAGTAAAAAAAGAAACCAATAAAATGAAACCAATAAAATACACGTACCGGACGGGACGGGCACGGCAAATCCTTCACGCTATGTATGAATCCCCGTCCCGTTCGAGGAATTAATAATAACAATCATTTAGTTCAGTCATCAAAAATTTTACAATTTTAGGTCCATATAATAAATACCTTACAGACTACCATACATATTATATCTATATAAAATTTTATAATAGATTATTTGTTTACACGTATTGTAGGCGGCTACGTGTTGCGAAAAACAGTGTCCGGTACGCTGAGACCTTTAGGCTCAACTAAGGTTGAATTTGCTACGTGAAATTTCAGATTGACGCTTCGACTCTGCGCCAGTGTGAGTTGAGCCTTAGTGACAAAAAACCCTTTACAGTGGTAGATAGATACCTATTTATATGTCTATAGTTTCAGACTTGCTCATGCTCATACTGACCGATCTAAGTGGGCCATTCTGTATATAATTAGTTGTAAAAATATCTCCTATGTGTACTCTTGTGTATTTAGCTTAGATGGATTGAAGTAGTTGGTAACTTTCGACTGAACTGACATTAGCTTAATGTGATATTTAATATTTATGACTTGTATTAAAATGTAGTTAGTTATATGAACATTTTCTGATATAATGAAAACTTTGTTTTATTGATTTTAGCTTTAGTGTGTGCTAGCAAATAGTGCGGTCATTATTGATAGCTTTAAATATAGTAGGTATGAAATTTTTTGTAAATATAGTTTCGGTAATGAAATATTCGAACAAAAAAGTGTCATTGTTGTATTTGTAAATAATCAATGAAGCATTATTATTTTGTACTTCTTGTACGAGTTTATGAAAACTCGATTCGATACTGCTCATGACGGGGAAAGTAAGAGACAAAGGATAGTTTTGAATACTACTCGTAGTAGTTTACATTTACTTGTAGAAGACCTATTGTTCAAGTCAGTTTGATTATTTAATTACCAATTTGAATTAGCGCCTTCACTATTTGCTAGCACATACCATAAAATTATTTAATTTGCATTTATTAATTTAGTGACGTGGATCCGAGCCTAATCAATTCTATTAGTCCATAATTACGAATAAAATAATGTGATAAAATGAATAAAAAACACAATTTATTTGTGATTTCGATTTATCAGTGTATGAAATAAAATTAAATGTATAAATAAGCTTACATTAAAATAGCTGTATCTCGATAAAATTACCAGATTTCAAATACATGTTACAAAACAGGTGAAATTCGAATTAACAATCATTATAAGAGAAATTATATTACTTGATGTTATCTAAAATTCAATCATGGATTGTCGTTTAATTATTGTTCGGCAGAGTCCGATCTATTTGTATACTATTTCATTGGATAATTCAAATAGTTGTAATGTTGTTGTTGTCTCCTATAAAGCCAGTTCTAATAATATTCGACATGATTGTTCTCATAAAATAATCCATTACATTCAATTAAACGGCATACATAAATGTAATATCTATAAATAAAACACATTACGGAATAATTGGTTATTATTTAAATATTTTTGTTTTAGCCATAATCAAACAAATCGAAAAACTGACTGAGTTTGAGCTAATCTCTGAAACTAACTTCCGCATCGGAGTATATTTTTGTGTGTCCGTTACGCTGGCAAGAAAGTAGCGTCTAGAGGGAAGCGAGTTTGATGAATAGTTAGTGCGTAATTTGCTGTAAATTTGCGCCAAATAAAAAATTTGTGGGCCTAATACTTTTGGAATAAAACGGGAAAAACGAATTCTGCTGGAGTAACGGTGCTCCAGCAGGAAGATTTTAAACTAATGATCGGAGAGAAATAAAAATTATGTGGGCGGGTAGCTTAGATTCTAGCAGGAATGTGCGCCAAATATGAAATTTGTGGGCCTTACAGTTTTGGAGATATTTGATTTTCTGCTGGCGTAACGTTTTGCCGAGCCCCAGATCTCGGGAACTACTGGATGTGCGATCTTACAGTAAAGGCATATAAGTAGCGCCTAATTTGTGCTGTATGCACATACAGAAAACCACTTATTCCTCGTACATTACCAAGTTTGATAACTGGCTTTCTACAAGGAAAAATAATTCTTCCTAGCTTACCCGGTTTTCAAATGGGAATTATTTTTCCTGGTAGAAAACCGTAATTTTATTAAGTTTTCTACGAATAATTTTTTTTTCTTCTTAGCTTACCCAGTTATTAAAGGAGAATTTTTTTTTTCCTCGTAGAAAGCTGTGAATTCAATTACAGCTTTGTACGTGTTGTTCTAAGAATAAGAATTTTTCCTACTTAGCCATTAGATCAGATAGACCGAATAATTACTTAGATTAAGTTTTACTTCAATAATTAGACCATCCAACCAACCGTTCCATCGGAGCTGGTTGTGAGAAGGGTCGATGTTTTTCTAAAATATGTACCTATTTCATTTTCAATTCTTCAATGATAAAAATTGCATTGTGAATGCAAAAAAGTAAAAATTTAAATAACCTCTTTCCTGTTAAATCTATATCTATACAAATAAATAAAATTGGAGTGTCTGTTTGTAATATTAAAATAACTGCTTTTTACTACTTACATGCATATGATTAAGTATATTGTTATATACGGTACATATACCAAAATATCATTTTTTACAATTTTTGCCTGTCTGTCTGTTTGTTCCGGCTAATCTCTGAAACGGCTGGACCGATTTTGACGGGACTTTCACTGGCATGTAGCTGATGTAATAATGAATAACTTAGGCTATTTTTTATCCCGATATTCCTAGGGAAACGAGAACCAAACCGCGGGCGGCCGCTAGTAATTAAATAAAATAAAACTGTTGTTCCCTCTAAAATTAAAATTAATCTAAGTAAATAAAAAAATAAATAATTAATCGGTCTTTCTGATATTCTGATCTAATGGCTACGAAGGGAAAACTCTTCTTCGTAGAACGCACAACACGTAGAAAGCTGTGATTTTATTCACAGCTTTCTACGAGGAAAAAAAAATTCTCCTCTGATAACTGGGTAAGCTAAGAAGAAAAAAAAATTCTTCGTAGAAAACTAAATAAAATTACGGTTTTCTACCAGGAAAAATAATTCCCATTTGAAAACCGGGTAAGCTAGGAAGAATTATTTTTCCTTGTAGAAAGCCAGTTATCAAACTTGGTAATGTACGAGGAATAAGTGCAGAAAACATTTCAAAAATATTCACGGATTTGAAGTAAACAGACATTTTCAGAAATCAAAAAAATAATTCTAGCGCCTAAACTACCGCACAAATATAGAAACCAGAAACGGTGTTCTATTCTTCTGTGTCCATCGTTCCAGCAGCGCCACGGTCTCCGATTTGCTTGAAAAAAATACACCATGCAGGCCAATTTTTTACCAATCGGGAAAAAATACGATTGATTTTTTCCCCCCACTGGATCCGAGGATATACGGGGATTTCTGTGGCGCTGCTGGAACGACGTCGTCCTGGCAGCGCCCCGCTATTTCTCATTAATTACAAAAGCTATAATAAATCTAATAAGACACATATTTTTTCCTTTTTTTTCCATTTCACATAAGCTAATGTCCACCTGTAAATGTCGACAGATTCAGGAGTAATCGTAGGTCACTTGGGGCGCTGCTGGGACGACGTCGTCCCAGCAGCGCCACGGCCGAATCTCAGCAATTCGATTTTTTTACTGAAAACAGTGTGCCTGTATATTTAGTTCCTTCATCATAGGGTACGGAAAAAATTGAATTTCTACATTTCATCATGGAATAATGATTTTATAGGCATCGAAAAATTATAACCTCAAAAAAAATTTTTTTTGCTCTAACGCCTTTAATTGATGTATTAAATAGCATTTGCGCATTCTTTTATCTTCCTATAAAGGGAAAAAAATAAACCACTCTCGCAGCATTAACTATTCCAGAGAAATCCTAGGTTTATATTGTGTTCATACATTTAGGCATCGTTCCAGCAGCGCCACACCCAGTACAGCATGATCCAGGGCACCTGTCACCAAACTGAGCATGCCAATATTTACTACTACCATAGCGAACACGGGAAAAAATCTGATAACGAGTATAACACAGCGAATTTCCGAGAAATAAGCCTTTGATTCAATATGCCATACAATTGGTACATTCGAGTAGAAAAGTTTTATTTAAATTCTTTTTAGTGCCACAAACTTGGGGGCTTTAAGCCCCTCGTACAGGCTGTCCGATCATGTTGGCCGACCATGATGGGCCATCGTGTACAGGGGCGGTTTGCGTGTGATTGCCGTCTGCGACCAACGCAAACCGCCTCTGTACACGATGGCCCATCATGGTCGGCCAACATGATCGGCCATCCTGTACTGGGGGCTTCATACTTCATGTTTACCGGGCTTGTCAAGCATTGCATTGCATCATTGGGGCACAATATCGGTATCGCTATGCGGATCGCAGCTCAGCATTATTATGGTGCAAATAATGCAATGCAAGCAAAGTAATATCACAGTTTAAGCAATCTTTCTATACAGTTGGACGACGCCCTTGAAGTTGGGCGATGCCGACGCCTGTATAGGTATTTACGTAAGTACGTAAGGGTTGTCACTTTAAAATGTGACGGTGGACCTTTAAATAGCCTCAGAAAATTGCTCATTAATCGATTCGGAATCGATTATCCGGCAACAATCACTATATACCTACGTCGAATAATAAGAGCGATAAAAATTTAATTAACGGATTTATTTGAAAATGAAATTGTCTTAATTTTATGAGAACACAGAATCCTAAACTTATACTAGGCTCCTCAGAGTTATCTGATATGCAGTTTAGTCTCTTTAAATGATCTCGAAGATTTGTTAGGTACCTATGTTTCCACAAAGCTTTATTTTCTTTTTACAAGTTTTATTTTTCTTTTACAAGTTTTGCACGTGGCCCCCAGTTCCCCCTCTCTTCTCAAAATGCGTCCAAATACGAAATTTACTTTTTAACAACGACAGATAAATAAATAAACGGCCCTAAATTACCGCCCAAATAACTCTACAATTCAAAGGTAACTGTACTGTCATTGTCATGTCACTATATGACACTACAGTCTGTAAAATTTGGCATGGTTGGAATAGCAGCTCATTTGTGCAAAGCAAAAAGCTGTTTATGCTATTGGAATAAAGCTCAAGAAAAACCGCATCAGATATTTTTTATGACAATGTAGCTTACGCTAGAAAATTAGACTCTATTCCTTGTCAGGCTATGATGGATGATGTGGTTTACCCACTTCTATCATGCTTCTATCCTACACTCCATAGGTTAACCTTTCTCTATGGCATGTGGAAACAAATGGCCAACGTTTTTTTTGGCTCGTACGTTCTATATTACGTTAATATTACTTTGCTTGCATTGCATTATTTGCACCATAATAATGCTGAGCTGCGATCCGCATAGCGATACCGATATTGTGCCCCAATGATGCAATGCAATGCTTGACAAGCCCGGTAAACATGAAGTATGAAGCCCCCAGTACAGGATGGCCGATCATGTTGGCCGACCATGATGGGCCATCGTGTACAGGGGCGGTTTGCGTTGGTCGCAGACGGCAATCACACGCAAACCGCCCCTGTACACGATGGCCCATCATGGTCGGCCAACATGATCGGACAGCCTGTACGAGGGGCTTAAAGCCCCCAAGTTTGTGGCACTAAAAAGAATTTAAATAAAACTTTTCTACTCGAATGTACCAATTGTATGGCATATTGAATCAAAGGCTTATTTCTCGGAAATTCGCTGTGTTATACTCGTTATCAGATTTTTTCCCGTGTTCGCTATGGTAGTAGTAAATATTGGCATGCTCAGTTTGGTGACAGGTGCCCTGGATCATGCTGTACTGGGTGTGGCGCTGCTGGAACGATGCCTAAATGTATGAACACAATATAAACCTAGGATTTCTCTGGAATAGTTAATGCTGCGAGAGTGGTTTATTTTTTTCCCTTTATAGGAAGATAAAAGAATGCGCAAATGCTATTTAATACATCAATTAAAGGCGTTAGAGCAAAAAAAATTTTTTTTGAGGTTATAATTTTTCGATGCCTATAAAATCATTATTCCATGATGAAATGTAGAAATTCAATTTTTTCCGTACCCTATGATGAAGGAACTAAATATACAGGCACACTGTTTTCAGTAAAAAAATCGAATTGCTGAGATTCGGCCGTGGCGCTGCTGGGACGACGTCGTCCCAGCAGCGCCCCAAGTGACCTACGATTACTCCTGAATCTGTCGACATTTACAGGTGGACATTAGCTTATGTGAAATGGAAAAAAAAGGAAAAAATATGTGTCTTATTAGATTTATTATAGCTTTTGTAATTAATGAGAAATAGCGGGGCGCTGCCAGGACGACGTCGTTCCAGCAGCGCCACAGAAATCCCCGTATATCCTCGGATCCAGTGGGGGGAAAAAATCAATCGTATTTTTTCCCGATTGGTAAAAAATTGGCCTGCATGGTGTATTTTTTGCAAGCAAATCGGAGACCGTGGCGCTGCTGGAACGATGGACACATTCTTCTTGCTATTTCTAATTACCATAAAAAGTTTAAGAATCCCACAGTTACGCGTTTTTGAATAATACCCACATGAAGGTGAGACAGACAATGTCATGACTTTGACGATCAGCAGGATAAAGATATCAGAGATTATTTAGATCCTAGCCCAATAAATAATTAGTGCTGTTACTAAAGTACATGTTCTGAAAATTTCAGCATCAAATTTTTCGTAATAAAGTAAATATTCATTAAAATCCAAAACAACTGCCACTATTCTGATTAACCGACCAAATTCGATAGACCACGAAAAAGCGACGCGCTCATACATATTAATGACCTTCTTAACTTTTTTGCCGATCAGGTTTGTACACGTCACGTTTGTGTACACTTAAGTAAAAAAGTGATTAGACTGAGTACTTTTATTTAATTTTTAATGACGAATGAAGCTATTTCTGTTTTGTTTTTTTACTTGAAGTGAAAGAATTCAAATAATTTTAACATTGATGTGCCTCCGGAAAACATACAGCATTGTCTATGAAGAAGCAGTGTGTACTTAGCTTTACGATGGTGTGGTCTGGCCTTTAGCCATAGACAAAGTCGATCTTCCACTATTCATCCGCTAGGTGTCGCCTGTGTCCCCAGCTAGGGCGGAAGGTGTCTGCCGCCATTCCGAGTCTCATAGCGTTGTGTACTTTCGTCACGTACGGACGAAAATCGTCCTGAATCTTCATGATCTTCAAATAAAGATCAGAAATTCAACTCACACGTTAATTGTTAACGTTTTTCATAAACGATCTATATTAAATTTGTTATTTTTTTCTCGGTTATTACGGAATTTGCGGAAAAATATGGCGTTGGTCAACGGGCTCCATTACATCGACATCTACGAGAGGGATCCAGTACAAGAGGAGAGTTTGACCAGCAGCTCCAGTGAGACTGATCAACAAGCATCAAACACCGAGAAAAGGAAACTAAGAGCTGAGGTAACGGTCGATCCTCGGATCGATGCGTGATATATCAGGTCAGTCTTTTTACAAATACAATACTGATGAGAACTTGACTAAGCCGATTTGTATCAATGACAAGACACCAACTGGATATGCAAAACTGTTAGAACTAAGTAAATGCAGGGGGGGCTCACTCCGCAATTCAATCGACTACGCGCTGTCTACCGCGAGGTAGAGAATAGGCGGGTGTCACGCGCGCTCACCGCTCAGTTGTGCATGCGAGCGACACGCCAGGCGAGAAAGTAGTTACTTATTTTACTTTCGCCACACTTTCGCGCCAAAACACACGTGTGTTACCTTATGGTTTTACCCATAGCAAAATCCGTAATATTAAATATTATTGTGCGGCCTTCGGTTGTCTTAACAACGACAGAAAGAGACCGGATTTAAAATTTAATCATCTTCCTAAAAAACCTGAAAGGTACCTAAGTTTTTTTGTGTGACTATACTGTCTTATTATAAGTATCTATAATACTTAATGATCCGAATATTTGATTTAAGGACTCCCGACCCACCTTAGCATAGGTAATTACGACAAAAATAAAAATTGACAAAGTGATTCTCGCTTTTATACCTACATAGCTAGGTTAGGTTAATTATTATTAGGGAAAAAGAATCAATAGGAAGTAGCTGTAGCACTTTTAAAATAGGTACCTACCTACCAAATTACAAAATATCTACCTACTTTCTGTCTTAGCATAATATAATAACTGTGAATGCTCTAATAACCACTGAGCTACGGAGTCGTTACGGCCTGGCCACGAAAATGTGCGGTGGCCGGCGACACGGCGACGAGCGAATTGCGCAATCATTGCGGGCTCGCAACAGACGTCTAATCAAATTAGTCAATGAGACGCACCAACGGATGCGCAATTCACTCGTCGCCGTCGTCGCCGCCGCGCATATTCGTGGCCAGGCCGTTAGAGTATTCGCCCGGACAGTGAAAGGTCGTGGGTTAGAGTCCTATCGGAGCTAGTTGTGAGACGGGTCGCCTTTTTAGCGAATCCGTAGCTGAGTGGTAAGAGCATTCGCCCGGACAGTGAAAGGTCGTGGGTTCGAGCCCCATCGGAGCTAGTTGTGATGTAAGACGGGACAACTTTTTCTAATACCTACTTCATTCTCAATTTTTTCAGTAATAAAAAATGAATTGTGAATGCAAAGTAAAAATAAAAAATCTAAACTGTCTGTATTTAAAAATCACTTGCGCTATTTGTTGTTCCTTTTACCACTTACCTGCTTACTTCGTCGTTACATTGCAGTCGAGTCGACCGGCGACCCTACGCGGCAACCAAGACCACCCAAAACCAATTTGGCTTAAGCGTTCCCGAGTAATAGAAGCGTATTACGTACAGCTACGGTTCAATTTCGCTTGTAATGAACGGTAAATTAGTTAGGCAGGCGTGCGGGTGCAAATTATTTTAGACCTAATTGTCGCGTGGACAAGATTGATAATTTATTGTAACTGTTTCCGAAGTGAGCCTTCTGCTACAAATATTATTCTGTGGTAAATGTACATAAAAAGTTCATCAAACCAGTTGACAAGAAACTTTTCAAACTTATGATGGAATTTCAACCTTGTTACTCTTAAAATCGGCAATACGTTCACTACAATTGTAGGGAAGCTTAAGCTTTGCATAATATGTTTTAACCAACCCGGTATTGAAATTAACAATAATAAAGAGTTATGTTTACGATTTTTTCGAACCAACATGAATAGCAGGCACAATAAACTTGCTAGCGTTTTCTGAGCTAAGGATATTTATATCGTTACTCATTACACATTATTAATAAAAATAGAAAAAAAACATAATGTCTAGTGTTTATGTTACATCAATACCTAGCATTGCGGGTCTTTATCCCTTTTGCCTATGGGTGAATCTTTATAAACTTTTGAATTTACTTACACAAATTTGAATTGATTTAAAGGCGGTAGAATTTTATTAAAAAGGCTACGTTTGCTCCCAGAAATGAGCCTGGGTTTTTATCTACCCTCATCTTTGAAATTATTTAAGAAATTTTCACGGAACAAATTCCTTTCACATCGGCAACGAAAATAGAATAAAACAGACTGAAAAATTAAAACAAGGTGCTATTTCGTACATTTGACATTATTTTCTTCATAATATTTTATTAGAACGTAATGTTAGTACCCCACATGTAAATTGGGCTTTCACTGTCTTGCACATTACAGGTAACGTTTGTTTTATACACGTTTATATAGTATTTCATTATGGTCGTACTACCTACTGTGTGTTTTGTCAACACAATATAGTTACCTCTATATACGCAAAACTGATCTGTGCGGGTTAATAATAGTGAATCTCATGTGTGTATCTTGCTTTTGCCACACATTAACCATTTTTTTAAAGAAAATAATGCCTTCACAAGTAACAGTGAAACATTAAATGACAATACCAGTGCAATGACAATACCAGTACATGTACATGCAATGACGTTACCAGTAACAACAGATTGATCCGGGCACTTTTGAAAGGAAGGATTATGGTCTGTTTGTTATAAACAAGACTCGCAGTCTCATTTCCAAGCCTTTTCTGCGGAAGAAAAGCAATGGAATAATGCATCCAATCTTCGAAAGCTGAACGAATAGTTAATTAAAATAACTCATCACTTTGTTATTTATTATTACTTGCGCAGACAGTACCTAATTATAATTACATCATCAACACATATAACTTGTCAGAACTAGTCACTTTTGTCATATTTCACATTCCGTAAAGTCGGTATTCCTTCAGCTTGGAGGCTGAATGGAAAAAAAACTAGATATAAAACTAGAGTAAAGGAATCTACACTCGTATCCCTACTGCACAATCGCATCGGGTGGTTTTAAGGACCAATTATCAAGGTTCGTTTTTGTGTTTGCATTTTCGTTTGTGGGATCTGACAGCGCAGTCTCATATAACCGCTTAGTGTTTGAGAGGTCAGGTCATGACGACCTACACCTACTAAGTTGCGCCTACAGGCTGCGACGCGGAGGCTGATACACTTTTGCAACAGTAACGTGCTGGGTCGCAGAGACCCAGTAACGTGCTGGGTCGCGGAGACCCATCAGCGAGAGTCCGTCGAAAATTATTGCAACTGCAACGTGCTGGGTCGCAAAGACCCAGTAACGTGCTGGGTCGCAGAGACCCTATCAGCGAGAGTTCGTCGAAAATTATTGCAACAGCAACGTGCTGGGTCGCGGAGACCCTATCAGCGAAAGTTCGTCGAAAATTATTGCAACGGCAACGTGCTGGGTCGCGGAGACCCAGTAACGTGCAGGGTCGCGGAGACCCTATCAGCGAGAGTTCGTTGAAAATTATTGCAACAGCAACGTGCTGGGTCGCGGAGACCCTGTAACGTGCTGGGTCGCGTAGACCCTACCAGCGAAAGTTCGTAGAAAATTATTGCAACACTAACGTGCTGGGTCGCTGAGACCCAGTAACGTGCCGGGTCGCGGACACCCTATCCCGACCCGGAAGTTTGTCAAGGTCTTACCTACAGGGTCGCGAACACCCTATCCCGACCCGGAAGTTTGTCAAGGTCGTACCTGCCTACTAATAGACCGATGGACCAAGAACGGCCTGAAACCTGGTTTGTACAGTCA
Source organism: Crambus lathoniellus (assembly GCA_949710035.1). Taxonomy (NCBI): domain Eukaryota; kingdom Metazoa; phylum Arthropoda; class Insecta; order Lepidoptera; family Crambidae; genus Crambus; species Crambus lathoniellus. The sequence goes on along the minus strand of OX453302.1, from coordinate 11,853,477 downwards.
GTTACTAAAAACCTACCCTAACGCCCTCTCAACACTGGGAATATTCCCGAATTCGGCGAAATACAGCAGAAAATTCAAAATATAGCGAATAATTTAGTAGCAAGTAGACAAATTCAACAGGAGTCTAGATCGCTTCATAGAACAGAGGTACTGCCTGGCCTGCGTGCACTTTAGAGTCTGCTGTACCCTGGCGGAGCTTTGCCAATTTCGTTATGCATAATAGCGAGGCCGGCGAGATTCTGCAGGCCACGGCACGGCCGCACTGCCGCTAATATTGCTCACAAATATTGTAACGCTAATTCGACAAAATGTAACTTCGACATACTATCTCGATTCCTACAAAGGTATGCCAAGAGATGATGTGGCGCGGAGCCACACAGCTGTGTGTGTTGTGGCGCGGAGCCATAAACCACTCGACAAAAATACTAGAACCTCCAGTTACTCACTTTCTAGCTAACGGACGCTTCCGAGTATGAAGAAAACGCAGACTCCAGATAACACTCATATAATTATTGATCCAACTTACAGGTACAGGCATAGTACAGGTATAACAATCTAGATACAGTCGACGTCTTAGTGAACTTATCCCCTCGAGGCTAGTTTGAAGAATGCCCTCCCTTTGCTCATTAATCGGGCTCAAGCCTAGCTACCCCACCAATTTTACCACAGATTAGCCTATTAAATTTAACAAAATGGCGGCAAGAGACGGCATTACCAGTGTTGCTATTAAAAAATAAGAAAAACCTTCTAAAATCATGACATTCGGCCATCTGATAACGTGCTGTCTCCCGACGCACATATAAAAATTATTTAGAATCAATTAATTAGGTAAGTATACAGCTAATATACTGATACACAACTATTCTCAATAGTAAAGTCTTACAACTATGTACCTATTTAGGTTAATCTTATAGTGATAAAAACCTTAAGTTAAAACTTAAAACATAATTGAAACAAATACATTATATTACACAATGCTCAACAATAAACTTTTAAGGAAGCCGATGACCTTTTGAGAATATAGATATTATCGTGAAAATATTGTTTTAGTAAATCGTTAAGTAATACATAATCAAATAAAATAAATTATCAATAACAAACTAATCTAAAACTATTTGAATCAATGTATAAATTAACATAATCATGACATTCGTTAACAAGCGACTATTATTACCTACTTAGAAAACTTATTTTGAAACTATACTTGTTATATAATCATGTGTAAGTAAGTATATGGAATGATTAAAGTAAAGTCTAGTTATAATCTATAAGCATTAGTTATGGGTCATAAAAGAAAAATGGATTAGCTTGGTACTAGTTTACATCAATGCATTGTCAGGAGCTACATTCAAGAATATTAGATGGTGTCAGAAGCAAAATCCCTAAGAATGTTACATTAGGAATAGGTAGGTACAGAATTTAACTTTAACCTGATAACTAGACACCCTTATCACTTCACTCAAATAGTGGAAAAAGCAACTACGAGTCATGAAAGGATTAAAGACCTAATATTAGATGAATTTAACTATCGCTAAGTTTGACCTAGTTTAGTCCTTACTAAAACAACTGTAGGCCTCTGCACAGCTACCAATTTTTACCCAGATATGAGTAACAAACCAAGTTATAGATACGTATTTACCATAGTGCACAATTTGTATTAAATCAAGATATGAATTAGGACAACTAAAGGAATTATTTAAAGGCATGTTCGTAATAGGCATTATTACTGATTAATTTAAATATTCTTACAAGGAAGTTACACTAATAATGAAGATGCCGCAGGTACAATTTGAACCGTCACAGCAACAATTTGCTTTTTCAACTTGTCAACCAGTTGTCCAAGGTTTCCAGAGCATTCTTCTCCAGCACCAAATCTTAAATGCATCTATTCTCTGCCTCTGTTAGAATAGTACAATACATGGTTCCACTCCGTACATGAAAATCAAAAGATCATATTATTATCATTTCTAATGAATAAGTTAATGATTTTAAACAAGTATGCAATTTAATATCAAAACTTAAAAATGTCTACAAGGTATCCTCATACGAGCATGACTCGCATTCTTATCAACAAATATTCATATTACTATGAATAATATTAGTGTAAATAGATTTAATAATTATAATTGGGATATGAAGAAGTATATTACCATGGATAGAAATAGGACAAGTAAAATCATGAACAGCTTTTCGCCCAAATGAATTAACTACACGATGATTTCCCGTGGGAATAAAATATCCTCCCGGGGTCAAAAGAAGCCGATATGCTATTCCACAGACAAAAGATTTCAAAGATTCGTCCAGCCGATAGCCGTGATTGGGGAACAAACATACAAGCTTTTGCAATCATAATATTAGTAAAATGAGATAAGATACATGACATGATAATATATACTTCAATATAAGTCAACTTCAGTATCAGCGATCCACTCGTCTCAATATCCGACTTACAACCACAGCCCACGATGATCATCATCACAACAACGATCACCCTGTGATCTGCACCTTCAGTATCATATTATCTCCTCTCATTACCACAGCACGTACACTCTGCTGCCTCCAGTTTGAATGCTGTGTTGGTTCGTACGTTCAAGGGTAGCAGGATCCTCATTATTATATTAACTCGATGCTAGCTCATGATAAGTACCTACTGGATGCTACAATTGGCATCTGGAAGCAGTAAACTCACAACACACATAGTAACCAAATCAATTTCATTAATCATTCAAAAGAAATAGATGTATCTGATAATGAATCAATAGAAATAAATGTAAGTATATGAATTCTCATATTCTTTTACAAACATTAGTAGGTAAGGTACTTAGTACCTTCAACCATAGTAGAAACAAATGTTCAACTGACCAGATCTAAAAAAAATATGGAAATGATTACTACAGAATATGTGAAGGAACTTCAAAGGTCCGTGAGAATGGTAAACTGCTAAGAATCTTAGTATCACGAGCCTACCAAATGAGACGGTAAATTTGACAGATCTACTTGATTTTTGGTTTAATAAAGATATTAATGCTCATTAAAATAACAATAAATTAGATTCACATAATTTGAAATCATATTTTGTCAATACGTACACTAGGACGGTAGTATTAAAATCCTCAAAAACTAATTTTAAATCATACCGCCAATAACAACAAAAACACGGCAAAACTAACTTGGTATGCTACAGCAGTGGTTACTTGTGGCTTTATTTGTTAGAACAAGTTTAAACATGAATTAAAATGTTTGCATGAAGCTGTATAGAACATTTTAATAAATTGAGAGGTGTGATTGAGCAATAATCGTTTTACTTTATTTTGCTTAATTAGGAAAACATCAGTTACAACTTGACAGTGTAATAAACACGATCTACTTAAATGCACTATGGACTGTTTACATGTTTTTGCATTAGAAACATCATTTCATCACTATGTTAATGAAAACAACTAGAATAGATATCAGTGAATGCTTCTTGCAGTGCTGTCTAAGCAACTAAGTATCTCTGCTTTTGACTTGCATCTAAATCATTGAGAGAGATCTAGAACACTACGCAGTACGCACAAATAGCAAAATAGCTTCTAGTGATTTTGGCTGTAAAATTTTCCATCTGTCTAAACCAAAACTGAGTTGCCCGGAAGAAACCGCAGTAAGACGATAAGGCCACCATTTGGTTTACAATTTGTTATCTTTGTATTATTATTATTTCGTGTGTGATTGTTCCGTTCGTAATATTGTGTACAAATAAAGAATTAATTTATGTAAGTATCTATCAAACTAGGTACTAAGATAAAGAATCTTCGACGTTCCCGGAAAAATGTAAAGAATGATGATTTCTAATCAGTCTTATGGCTTTATTGTCTAATTATGTAGAAGACTCAGAAAAGTATGTTCCTGATAAACTTTCCCTAGCACTCATCCACAATTAAGTTTGAATTTAAATTAAATTTGAGATTTAAGTTTGCCACTAAACTCAAATTTAAAAAGTCAAGCATAGTGAATTCTTTTAAATTAAGCTACATATAACAAAAATAATAGACGAAATGTCCACTTGAACAAAGCTACAAAAAATAAAATAAGTAATAGGAAATAGTAAATTTTGGATATCTTTGCATACCTACATTGCTTCCATCCCGAACTAAGTAACTCAAGCACTTGTATTATGGCATTTGGGAACAACGACGGGGATTACCACATACAATCGGGCAGAATGTTGAAAAGTCCGCTTTAAACATTCACCGGACAGGGAATCGAACCCGGTAGGTACCTCAGAGACAGCGGCACCCCGAAAACCTATGCGTACGTACACCGTATCTACAACACTGCTACGGAGGTTGTTAAGCTTATACCAGAAACTAATATTGTTTCCATAGTTAAAAGGTCTATAACAATCTAAGTGACACAGATCACAGTTTATAAAAGTATTACCCAATCGCAATCTTGGAATACTAAATTCGCGACTTTAATAGTGTGCTCTTATTAAAAAGTGAATCGTCATCATGTCCAATCTTATCAAGATCAGAAATACATCCAGTCCTGCGTAAAGGTCACCTGGGCATAGACCTAGGCATAGAAAAACAAACCTAGCTCATGGATATTGACCACTCATGAGAATCAAGATATGGTATGGATTTCGTATAAATGGAAACTAAGGTAGGTAATTATAAAAATCTCAACTAGGTAAGACAATAACCCCTACTCAAATTGTGGAGCATGTGGATACTTATTATGCAAGGAAAAAGAAATGATGCCAACATAATTTAGTATATAAATATCCTTATAAGTAAGCAGGTACTATGTTGCGATAATTAGAGCGCATATTGACAATAATACTTTAAAGGTATCTACTGCTACAGCTGTGGTACCTACTAGATACTCAATGTCAAGCACGTAGGCAACTGTAGATTTAAAAGGCTTTTCATTCTTCCCTAAGGGTATTTTGATAACATCTAAATGATTCTATGAAAAGATAAGTTTTTATAGTTTTGTTTTGTTTTAGGTAGACCTTTACAAACTTTATTTAAGGGGGTGTTACAATCAATTTAGTCGGTTATGCGAGATGAAAATTAAATCTTAAATAGCTTTATTCGATATGCAAATAAATAGACATGAAACATTTTAATCAAAACAACTTCAATACTTTCCCATAAACAAAATGCTCTGTATCATCTCAAATCCTCTTTGACCAGATTCAGTTACGAAGAAAGGGTATTCCTCCTTCGCTCAAGACTCCCCTGGGTCGGCCACGTCACCCTGGAGGCCTACCAAGCGGCGCACCAGGTGGCGCGGGCCGTATTCGTCCTCAGATGCTATTTACCTTGGAATGTATACATTATTCATCGGCAAAAGATCGTTCCGTGTCATTCTATAATAAAATCATTAGGTTATCAACACAATATGCCCTTCAGGAAAATTCATGATTTATACTGTTCACTAGCTACAGTAGCTACCTACATCCTTCATTATTTACAAAAACCATTTCTTATCTAGTGCGAAAATGTAAAATGAGTATTGTAAAAACAAGAATAAAACGTTTGAAATTATCTTTGTTCTGTTGTAGTTTCATTTAAATCTAATAATCTTAAAAGTGGCCATACGGGTAGTAAACCAGTATGAAATATAAGTAGATACTTATTTAACCAGCCTGTGAGAAACGTACTCACTTAACATTTAAACATATTCAGACGAATGTATGCCACCAACATACATCGTTCGTACTCTAAAATCAACATTTAAACATATTCAGACGAATGTATGCCACCAACATACATCGTTCGTACTCTAAAATCCGGCGAGTGTATGCCACAAACATACATCGTCCCCTAATATCCGACGAGTGTATGCCACAAACATACATCGTCCACTAATATTCGACGAGTGTATGCCACAAACATACATCGCCCCCTAATATCCGACGAGTGTATGCCACAAACATACATCGCCCTCTAATATCAAATTCAATTTAATGCATTTCAACAAGCAAATTCAATGTATCTCTTGTAACCAGTGAGCATGCATAGCTTGCTCACTCAACCCAGTGAACACCTTATATTTGTTCGCGCATCACTAAAAATTAAAAATATTCACATTAGAGATATCCAAATTCACATAAAGACTTTCATATTTAAATATTTAAAGATACCCTATTAAAATATTCGTATTTAAACTCATATTCATAGTTCAAGCAATTTATATTGCTTTCGCGGTGTTCATATTAATTGAATCCACAAAATTTGTACTATTAATTAATATATCAATAAATAGAAAGCCAGAATTCAATTGTAAGTAAGTAATACGTACCTATTAAACCAATCTTACCAGGTAACCTAGGTAACCAGTAAGCATACATGACTCACTCAACCCAGAGAACAACACGTTCGCTCAATACATTAAAAACAAAGGAAAATTGGTAATAATTATTTTTTATAATATTAAGATAAATGAAATGTAAGCAACCAATCATAAATTATTCTTACTCTTTACTACTTCTTACTAGCTTCATAACTTATAGTTTTCTTTTATTTACTGTTGGTATTAGATACCACGTTAAAACATGGATTGTATGCAAGATTTAGTAGCCATAAGTGATTTTACTCTGTGCAACAGTAAAGGCTATCAAAACTAGCTCCAATTAGTGCTAGCACTAATTACTTAAAACATTACATGTAGGTACGCAGCCAAAACTGCCAGTCCTAGCTCCATGTGTAAGATTATAAACAACATAAACAGCAAGTACTCTAATAATATAATAATGCCAATCATCTCCATTAATTCTGTACAATCCACATTTAATACATCATGTAAATTAAACAACAACAATCAAGATATTATGCCAGATTCATGGTACACTATGATCGTGCCATACGAAAATATCTACTACATACCCGCGTTTAAAATTATGTAAATATAATCGGAGGGTAGCCCCGACCGTACACGAACACAATTAATCAATTCAAATAAAAGTGTGATCTAGTTTATGTCCGTTCCGTCGGAGAGTAGCCCCGACCATGTACGGAACACAATCCGCCACACAAATATTCAAATTTTAACGCTTTAGATTTAACTAACACGATCGGAGAGTAGCCCCGAACACGAATTAGTAAAATCTTAGTACTATGCTACGCATATAGACTTTTTAAATTATGTTAGTATAGTCGGAGGGTAGCCCCGACCGTATACGAACACAATCAATTAAAACACAATGCGATTTAGTTTATGTCCGTTCCGTCGGAGAGTAGCCCCGACCATGTACAAAACACAATCCACCGCAAAGGTATTTAAAATGTCATTTAGATAAAAAAAAATACGCATTAACATGGAATCTGGAATATTTATCCATTCTCTGCGTGTAGAGAATAAAATAACTCGTTTGGCATTACTATAGCACAGAATAAGCAAATTATTCTTATTATCAGGTTTAGAAATAAACTTACGTGGGTACTATCCCACTTCTGAAATATGAAGAAAACGCAGACTCCAGATAACACTCATATAATTATTGATCCAACTTACAGGTACAGGCATAGTACAGGTATAACAATCTAGATACAGTCGACGTCTTAGTGAACTTATCCCCTCGAGGCTAGTTTGAAGAATGCCCTCCCTTTGCTCATTAATCGTGCTGAAGCCTAGCTACCCCACCAATTTTACCACAGATTAGCCTATTAAATTTAACAAAATGGCGGCAAGAGACGGCATTACCAGTGTTGCTATTAAAAAATAAGAAAAACCTTCTAAAATCATGACACGAGTAGAGTTGGGGCACTCATCTATACAGAACATGCATGATAGTCGAGCCAGAGTGTACTCGAGCTTTCTTTCTCTGATCACAAGTTCTGAAATCGCGATCTCTGGATCACACGCGTGAAATCCTGCACTTGTCCAAGACGCTGATAGGTATAACGTTGTTACTGCCACCTCCACAGTTTCGAGCATTACAAATCACCTGAAAATTTAAAAAATTGGGGGTGGGGTAGTCAAATATGAGTGGTCATAAGAAGGAAAAGATTTATTAAATAAAAACTGACGTAAATCTACCTAAACGGCTTATATGCCAGCAAATTGAAGATATTTTAGATGGTGATAATCAAGACGATCCTTAACATCTCTTGACTAAGCCTTATAATATCGCATAAATTCTTGATAAATCTATTGTAACAGAAAAATTATTATAATCTTTGGACTTCACAGAGAAAAACTATAATTCTCCAACTGAAACTTGAAACGAAATTTTAAATGTGGTTGGGACTCAAGTCTATTCCTAAAGTGGCTTTCTGCCTACCAAGTCTAAGATTATTAACTCCTCGATATCGCTAGTATATCAGCAAAGTACTATTCTTATCATCTGGACGCAGAGTCCATTAAAAGAGTTTTCTTATTCCATATTTTGGGCTTGAAACTGACTCACATGTTCATAGCCAGCTTGGAAACCATTTCAAATATACCGGCAGTAATACCAGTAATACTTCTCGAGATAATTAGAGAATACTTCTTTTAGGTCATGACTAAAAGACAAAGTAACTAAATTAAATAATTAATTAAAGCTTAATACTGCAGTAAATGAAATTAAGTATAAAATGTGCTTACTGATAGCTTCAGGAAGCTGCAGATCTGTTCGCCTCTTTGAGGTGGTAAAAAATACTTTCTAGGGGCAATTGGAAATTGTCCAAAACATAATTTTTGTAACAGTTATTGCAAACGATTAGTCTCCCTAGAGATAAGTAAAAACCATTTTGATCGTTTTCTTTAACTCTGAAAACTTTCTTATTATATTATAATGACAATTTAATATTATTTTTATCAGACATAAATATTAAATGACTTAATCATCATAGCGTTGTGTTAATTATTTTCACCAGCAGATAACAAACACGTCTTCATAGACAATGCTGTATGTTTTCCGGAGGCACATCAATATAACGGTTTTACAAAACAATAAAACCGATATTATGTGCCGAGAGGGAAAACATACAGCATTGCAGGAAGTTCTTCCTGGTGAAGACTATGAGACTCGGAATGGCGGCAGACACCTTCCGCCCTAGCTGGGGACACAGGCGACACCTAGCGGATGAATAGTGGAAGATCGACTTTGTCTATGGCTAAAGGCCAGACCACACCATCGTAAAGCTAAGTACACACTGCTTCTTCATAGACAATGCTGTATGTTTTCCCTCTCGGCACATAATATCGGTTTTATTGTTTTGTAAAACCGTTATATTATTTAAGTAAAAAATAAAATTAAGGTTGTTTTGTAATTTTATTTCGTTTTTTTTTTCAAACATAGGTACCTAATGTGCAATGTGATTAAATTGACAATAGACAGTGATCTCACATGAATAAATATTCCACCAGAATCCAACCAAGCTGCCTTAAGGGCTTATTACACTTGGCTAAATTCAGCATCTAATTAAGCATACATTGCTTTCATTCAGCTTACTTGTAGCAAGTGATGCAATCAAAACAAGCAATGTATGATTAATTAGATGCTGAATTTAGCCAAGTATAATAAGCTCTTTAATATGCGGCCCGCTGTCGTCGGTACACCGACACATAGCGCGGCGATGTGTGCGTGGCCTCTCACCGACGGGTTCACCGATGCGCCGCCGCCCGCCGGGGCTAGAACTGAGGGCCTACTCTGAAACGCAAAACCCGAAACTTCGGTATACCCGTCCCTCTCACGCTCTAGTCGGGACAGAATCGAGTGAAAGGGGCGGGGCTAACCGAAGTTTCGGATTAGCGTTTCAGAGTACGGTCCCTGGTTTGCGCCCCGGCTCAGTTGCGGCACTAGTTGCGAGTTTTTGGCGCCATTTTGGCGGGTTAGGTTAAGTGGATATTTTAATTAATCGCAATTTGTTTCATAGTGGACTTTGTGACTCAAGATAGGTGTGGTTTTGTGCCCCAAGTGTGTACGCAACTGGACGATGTGTGGAATGATTAAAATATGCGCTATCTCGGTAACGTAATGCCGAGTGTTTTATTGTAGTGGTGACTACCTCAGCAAGAATTACCAAGAAGACCGACTCGACATATTTGACGCCAAATACTCCAAGAAGCATTGGAATGTAACACACCTACATTCTAATGAAAACATAAGAAACTATAATAACATACATAATACTCAAGAATTGGCAGTATGGCGTGATGTCTTCGCCTGTCCAAAAGGACGAACTTTTTTACAATACAATACAATACCTCAGTGGTTGCGGTATAAGTGACAGGGCCGCACCGCACGTCGCGCGCATAAAGCCCCCAGTACAGGTTGGCCGACCATGGTCGGCGACCATGACCAATACATCGTACATTGACACTTTTGAACGAACAAGTTTAAAAAGGTTTTTTCAAAAGTGTCAATGTACGATGTATTGGTCAGGCAAACCTGTACTGGGGTCTTTAGACGAGCGAGATTGAGGAAGTTAATAGAGTGATTTTGTCGACGAATTGGGGTTTTTTATTTTTTTTATCAGCCCGGATAATTTTAGGGATTATTTTACTCATGAAAAAAACAACTTTTATTATGGGATCAACAGTGAATTCGCAAAAAAAACAGCTGTTCCATACATTTTGATCTTCGAGCAACGAGACCCGCGTTGCTCGAAGATTTTGATAAAATATTTTTGCACTTTTGTATGGAACAGCTTATTTTTTTTCGTGATTTCAGTGTTGGTACCATATTAAAAGTTGTTTTTAATATGATTCGCGACTGAGCAGTCGCCCGGAAAGCGAAAGGTCGTGGGTTCGAGTCCCATCGGAGTTGGTTGTGAGACGGGTCGATTTTTTCTAAATACTTCAATTTCAATCTCCCACTTCTGTTAGTACCTACATCAAAAACTTTTTTCTCATACCATCGATTGCAGATATTCGATCGCCGCCGGTTCCCAGCACGACAAAGGGTAGTAAATAATGAGCGATTTTCCGACAGGCCATTTAAAAAAAAAAGCTTCACTAGATGGCGTTGAACGAAGTATGTACGGTCGCCAGCACGTCGAGTTACTACAAAATTTCAAAATTTATTATCCACTCAATGGTTACGCACGCTTAAAGAAATATATAATAAAAATTATATAATAAAAATAAAAAGAAATAAAAAAAAAATATGCTTACGGGGCAATGGTTCCTCAGCACAGCTCCGCTCCGCTCCGCTTCGCTCGCTCGGCTTTAAATTAAGTTTTACTCAATAACTAGAAGGATTTAATAAAAACTAATTATTGATTTATAATGCTAGTTAAATTTGCAATAAGATTGTATGATTTGTAGATGGATTTTTATTACGATTTAATTAGAAACAGCGAGTTGAAGTTCCAGAAAAGGAAATGTTTTACCGATTTCTTTTTAAAACATGCAATAAATACTAATAAATAAACAATTATTACAGACCAATTTGTGTTTAAATAATAGTTTACAATGTTGTTATTAGATAAAAGTAAAAAAAAGATAACTCTCTTTTAGAAAAATATTGTTTAATTAAAGATATAAAAATGTAAGTAAAGAATCACCCTTACGGGCTACAAAAGTATGGATCGATTTCGTATAGACTTCTTTTTTGTAAGTAGATAAATTTTAAATATATACTTTTTATGGGTATTGAGGGCATAAGAAGAATATATTAATGTATTACAACATATTTAGTACAATATATTTAATTATATATATATATGCCTAAACCACGCAATGGTTCCTTGCCTCCTGGAGGCAAGCAAGTCGGCGAACTGCAATCGAATATAATACGCCAAATTTTTATTAAATTGGACCAATTTCTTGTTCTACGATTAAAATAAGGTGTCTATATAGGAAAAATGTGTGATAGTAAAAAACCACGAGCCATATAAGTAGCTTTCAGGCGGGATTCGAACCCGCGCCTCCGGGAATCCGGCCCGATGCTCTGACCAACTAAGCTACCGAAAGGCTTACACGACTCGTCGAATTTTGCTATCACTTGTTACGCTGTAGGCCAGCGTTGCTTCATCAATGTGAGGAAACCCTCGCATCCGAAAGAAACATTTTTACAAATGTTTAACAATCGATTAAGATGAAACAGCCATTTTGAGATTTATATTATTTTTATGCACTCACAATGCAATTTTGTAAGTATAGGAAAAATGTGTGATAGTAAAAAACCACGAGCCATATAAGTAGCTTTCAGGCGGGATTCGAACCCGCGCCTCCGGGAATCCGGCCCGATGCTCTGACCAACTAAGCTACCGAAAGGCTTACACGACTCGTCGAATTTTGCTATCACTTGTTACGCTGTAGGCCAGCGTTGCTTCATCAATGTGAGGAAACCCTCGCATCCGAAAGAAACATTTTTACAAATGTATAACAATCGATTAAGATGAAACAGCCATTTTGAGATTTTATATTATTTTTATGCACTCACAATGCAATTTTGTAAGTATAGGAAAAATGTGTGATAGTAAAAAACCACGAGCCATATAAGTAGCTTTCAGGCGGGATTCGAACCCGCGCCTCCGGGAATCCGGCCCGATGCTCTGACCAACTAAGCTACTGAAAGGCTTACACGACTCGTCGAATTTTGCTATCACTTGTTACGCTGTAGGCCAGCGTTGCTTCATCAATGTGAGGAAACCCTCGCATCCGAAAGAAACATTTTTACAAATGTTTAACAATCGATTAAGATGAAACAGCCATTTTGAGATTTTATATTATTTTTATGCACTCACAATGCAATTTTGTAAGTATAGGAAAAATGTGTGATAGTAAAAAACCACAAGCCATATAAGTAGCTTTCAGGCGGGATTCGAACCCGCGCCTCCGGGAATCCGGCCCGATGCTCTGACCAACTAAGCTACCGAAAGGCTTACACGACTCGTCGAATTTTGCTATCACTTGTTACGCTGTAGGCCAGCGTTGCTTCATCAATGTGAGGAAACCCTCGCATCCGAAAGAAACATTTTTACAAATGTTTAACAATCGATTAAGATGAAACAGCCATTTTGAGATTTTATATTATTTTTATGCACTCACAATGCAATTTTGTAAGTATAGGAAAAATGTGTGATAGTAAAAAACCACGAGCCATATAAGTAGCTTTCAGGCGGGATTCGAACCCGCGCCTCCGGGAATCCGGCGGCAAAATTCGACGAGTCCTGTAAACCTTTCGGTAGCTTAGTTGGCAAAATGGCTGTTTCATCTTAATCGATTGTTAAACATTTGTAAAAATGTTTCTTTCGGATGCGAGGGTTTCCTCACATTGATGAAGCAACGCTGGCCTACAGCGTAACAAGTGATAGCAAAATTCGACGAGTCGTGTAAGCCTTTCGGTAGCTTAGTTGGTCAGAGCATCGGGCCGGATTCCCGGAGGCGCGGGTTCGAATCCCGCCTGAAAGCTACTTATATGGCTCGTGGTTTTTTACTATCACACATTTTTCCTATACTTACAAAATTGCATTGTGAGTGCATAAAAATAATATAAAATCTCAAAATGGCTGTTTCATCTTAATCGATTGTTAAACATTTGTAAAAATGTTTCTTTCGGATGCGAGGGTTTCCTCACATTGATGAAGCAACGCTGGCCTACAGCGTAACAAGTGATAGCAAAATTCGACGAGTCGTGTAAGCCTTTCGGTAGCTTAGTTGGTCAGAGCATCGGGCCGGATTCCCGGAGGCGCGGGTTCGAATCCCGCCTGAAAGCTACTTATATGGCTCGTGGTTTTTTACTATCACACATTTTTCCTATACTTACAAAATTGCATTGTGAGTGCATAAAAATAATATAAAATCTCAAAATGGCTGTTTCATCTTAATCGATTGTTAAACATTTGTAAAAATGTTTCTTTCGGATGCGAGGGTTTCCTTACATTGATGAAGCAACGCTGGCCTACAGCGTAATAAGTGATAGCAAAATTCGACGAGTCGTGTAAGCCTTTCGGTAGCTTAGTTGGTCAGAGCATCGGGCCGGATTCCCGGAGGCGCGGGTTCGAATCCCGCCTGAAAGCTACTTATATGGCTTGTGGTTTTTTACTATCACACATTTTTCCTATACTTACAAAATTGCATTGTGAGTGCATAAAAATAATATAAAATCTCAATAAGGTGTCTAGATTAAGATTATTTTAAGTTGGATAGGAACAGAGAGTGATTTGACACAATTAATTAAAGTATTTTAATTAGCTGTCAGCTTGCCTCCAGGAGGCAAGGAACCATTGGGGCGGGTAAAAATACTTGCCTCCAGGAGGCAAGGAACCATTGAGTGATTAATTGAAACTGAACTCTATTCGTTGGACAAAAGGTTGAATTTTATTTAAAGAAATTTGACATTTTGTAGTAACCTGACGTGCCGGTGACTGTACAACTCTATAGTTTTGTATCTGAATGACCTTTATTGCAATAATATACTGAAATGATTTTAATGAAACTTGGACTGTTCTCTAAATTAGAATACACCATACACCTGATTTAAGTAAAAAATAAATCGTCTAGATATGACTTTTAGATTACGTACGCACAGGCAGGCGGCTTGCTTGGCGCCAAGAGCACAGAATATATAATAGTACTAACGCCTAGAGCCTTAGGCGTTAGTACTATTTTATGGAAAAATGGTTCCTTCTTATACTGTGCTGGTATGAATAAAGGCTCAAACTATCCTTTTGAATGATAGAGCACTATTTACCTACATTTACCAAAAAAAAGTTATGAACGCGACTGTACATTAAATTTTTCTGCATAATACGACACATTAAAGAAGGTCATCAATATGTATGAGCGCGTCGCTTTTTCGTGGTCTATCGAATTTGGTCGGTTAATCAGAATACTGACAGTTGTTTTGGATTTTAATGAATATTTACTTTATTACGAAAAATTTGATGCTGAAATTTTCAGAACATGTACTTTAGTAACAGCACTAATTATTTATTGGGCTAGGATCTAAATAATCTATGATATCTTTATCCTGCTGATCGTCAAAGTCATGACATTGTCTGTCTCACCTTCATGTGGGTATTATTCAAAAAACGCGTAACTGTGGGATTCTCAAACTTTTTATGGTAATTAGAAATAGCAAGAAGAATAGAATACCGTTTTTGGTTTCTATATTTGTGCGGTAGTTTAGGCGCTAGAATTATTTTTTTGATTTCTGAAAATGTCTGTTTACTTCAAATCCGTGAATATTTTTGAAATGTTTTCTGTATGTGCATACAGCACAAATTAGGCGCTACTTATATGCCTTTACTGTAAGATCGCACATCCAGTAGTTCCCGAGATCTGGGACTCGGCAAAACGTTACGCCAGCAGAAAATCAAATATCTCCAAAACTGTAAGGCCCACAAATTTCATATTTGGCGCACATTCCTGCTAGAATCTAAGCTACCCGCCCACATAATTTTTATTTCTCTCCGATCATTAGTTTAGAATCTTCCTGCTGGAGCACCGTTACTCCAGCAGAATTCGTTTTTCCCGTTTTATTCTAAAAGTATTAGGCCCACAAATTTTTTATTTGGCGCACATTTACAGCAAATTACGCACTAACTATTCATCAAACTCGCTTCCCTCTAGAAGCTACTTTCTTGCCAGCGTAACGGACACTATTTTTGTAGTGATGGATGATATATCATAATCATAACATTCATTACTATTGAATGTTATGATATATCATTAATTGTCACTATGCAAGTCGAATAACGGACAAATTGTCATTATGCAATTCGAATAACCGTTCATTCTCCATGTCAAGGGAAAGAAATAAAAGTGTTATATAATTTTTTTTCAACATTTATTTAAAAATATCACAACTAATTTGCTTAAAGCAATTGACATGCACAACATTCGGAAAAAATATAAATAATTATTAATTTTGCAACAAGTGTGCCGTTTTCAAACATTCATTAATTGTCATTTAATGACAATTAAATTTTCCCACAAATATGTGACAGTGAGAACACTATAATTTTATTGATAATAAAATACTAACATCTAATATACATAACGCGACCTATATCACTTTCATTCAGACTATTATTTTCTTTGACTAATAATTTAGTCAACATTTAAACTCGTACCACACATTTTACGATTTAAAATGGCCAATTACTAATTACCATTTTATAAACAAGCTACATACCTACATTAAACACACATTTAATTAGTATTACATTTTACATTAATAGAGTATTTATTAATTTTGTTTCATTTCACGTTATTCGTCAACTTAAAATGGGTTTCTTTTATAATTATGACACATAAAGATCAAGAGACAAACTTCTGCTGCCACTGTTGCCAGAGTATAAAAAGTTATATAATTGGCCAACCAGGCAGTAATTGAATCGCAGTATCGTCAACTTAAAATGGGTTTCTTTTATAATTATGACACATAAAGATCAAGAGACAAACTTCTGCTGCCACTGTTGCCAGAGTATAAAAAGTTATATAATTGGCCAACCAGGCAGTAATTGAATCGCAGTATGGTATATATTGCTAACTTAATTGCACTCTCTACTAAAAGGTGCGTGACAAGATTAACTTACTCAATAATTTATTGCATACGACAGTGTACTTATCAGTGGTTTAAAACAAATTTTGCTACCTTGTCGTAAACCTCAATTTTCATTAATTTTGCAGTTTGGCGATGGTGGCGCCAATGAGACGCAAAGTTATACTTGTTATATAACTGTTTGACGATATGAAACTTTCTCTTATTTATTTCCATTGACATTATTTTATGGATATCATACACAACTCTATATCATTCTGTTTATATTTAACTACTTTTAATGAGATTTCCTTGATTCTGTTATTTAAATTCAGATAATAGCACCCACTTGACAGATTCATTAATGTCTGGTCGAGATTTAAAGTAGATTCAAATTAAATAACTATAAATACTGGATTATTTATAAAACGACTATGCGATTACTGCTATACTTACACTAGATTTAACCTACTTTTTGTTAACAGGCTAACACTAATTAGCATTATCAGATGTTATGAACACATGAACATACATGTTATGAACATTTATGTTCATGTGTATAGAAACGTTTTTCATATTTTACTAACGTAACATCTTGTGAAATAGCAAACAAGACTAACTCTGTAGTTATCCCAAATGCGGAAATATTCGATGTAGTTTTATAAATATAATTGACAAGACAAGACTATACCTAATCAACTAATTGTTATATTATTGATTACATATTTGTATTAGATAGCATGTCATGAAATAATATCAGGTAGACAAATATAACTACCTACACGTATACAATTTAAATGATACTTCTGGTAACACTGCCTTATGTACCTCTGAAGAAAATGCATTTGGGAATATTGTATGTAACAGGTAAAGAGATATTATGAAATGGACCTACCCATTCCATGAAATTGCTTATTTGACAAACACTAATTTATGACTAACGATGATATTTTAACCTAATTGCAAACATACTGAAGGATAATTTTGTTTTGGCGGTTTATGTAGACTTGGGCGGTTGTACTGGCGACTCGTCGAGTAGAGTCTCGAGTTGTTTTACGTCGGTGACGGGCAGCGAGCAGGCATACCGCCGGCAGACGTAGGCTGTAGGTACTCCCCCCACGCTCCTTATGCGACTCAACACTGGTAATAAAGATAAAAATATTATTATCTGCTTTAAGAAGTGGTACAGTAGTTTGTTTTAGGTGGTACAAACATTTTCTAATTAGTATAGGTTCTGACTATAGTATTAGACTATAGTCTGTTCGCCGAGAATTGATAAAATATTTTAATACGTTTTCGAACCAGCGTTACTGTCAATTAATTATTGCATACTGTATGGCGGCCGTCGCTCATCTCTCGCTTTCGCCAATTTTCGTGGTAATGGTGGATCCATACAGCCCGGCGGCTTGACCATAAGCTTAAGCATAGCCGTCAGAGAACTGAGAGAAGCCACCGGCTTGGCCAGCGGTACGGATGCCGCCGGCTCGTGCCGTCAGGCTGTGTGGATGGATCCATCATACGAGGCAAGCACTTGTTGCCAACCGCGGCCAGAACGGGTAATGCTAGCCATACACCATCCTGCCTATCGTCCAATCGGCATGACGCTGCAGGCTTGATCCAATCTGCAGTTCGTCCATATACACCATAATTGATAACTGTCATGCCAATCCACGCCCACCCACGGTCAGTTCTACTTGATCCAATCGGCAGCGTCATGCCGATTGAACGATAGGCAGGATGGTGTATGGCCACAATAAGTGGACGCGGCGGCCATTTTGCCATTAATTCTTTTGAAATATTTAGCGGGCCGCAATTAGTGTAGGTAATGTGATAATAGACCCTGACTTTATCAACTCTCGTTGAACAGACTTTAGGACTATATTGATTGATTATTAATAACTAAGCAACTAGTAATCTCTTGTAATTGAAACCAATCATGATTCTCGCAAGGCTAATGCTCTATCATGTTCGGATTTCTATCTATAACGAATGAGGCTAACTGTGATACATTTAATTCAACTTTTCCTATGAACATAATGTCGATGTTGTGGCACTGAATGTCTATTTTTAAATCTATTACACACTGATGATTTATTGAAGTATCACAAAAGTCAGCAAAATATGAAATCACTCTATGCAGGCAATGATTGCTTATTAACATTAATCTTTCAGACTCAAAGTATTAGGTAAAAAAAGTGCAAAAACTCAGCTATGGAAAAACAGCAGTAAAAACCAAACGATGAAAATTCCGTGGTTTTACACACATAATTATGTCGAGTATGATGAATGATGATAGATGGGTTATTTGATTATAACGAAAGTATGTTTTTTTTTTCTCATCGAATTCAATATTTAAAAACCTATTCAGTAGAGCAAAAGATTTTATGTCAACAATCAGGGGCCCGATTCTACTAAATGCATGGTAGTTCAATGACAAATCAATTGGACGCCAAAGTCTCAAACGGTAGTCTACTGTCCAAGAATGTTCAATGATTGATCATTGGTCGGTCATTGGTCGGCCAATGAAATACTATCCAACCAATCGGTAGTCTATTGTTCAATGATAAATCAATGGTCAATCACTTGTCGTTTAATCGGTATGCTACTCCTTATTTGACGTTTGCAAATACCGATGATCGACCATTGATTTGTCATTGATTTGTCATTGTTTTGTCATTTTGCAAAAGTAAGCTAGTCAATCAAATTGTTCGTCTGTAGAAAGGTGAAGACTACAAATAAAATTAACACTATTGTGTTTCTTTAGTTTATTCACGTTTGTTGGTGGAATTATCGTTAAGATGAATCCATCAAACATTATTTTACGTCGGCGATTATTAGAAATCGCTGATAGGCAAGACCAAAGAAATCAACAGCGACGAAATCGACGGCGAGATCGCGCGACATTACGTCAAAATGTTGACCCATTTTTGCTCCCGGACGCGGAATTTGTGCGCACATTTAGACTGACGAAGGCTGGAGTCAGGGAGTTGGCGGAGGACCTCACTCCACTTATTCCGAATGAGATGTGGCGTGATGGGATACCCGTGATGTTGAAGGTATGTTATAATATAATAGCTAGGTATATTTAGTTAAACTTCAATATAACCCGAAGAATGGATGCTTCAATCAAAAAACTGTTTTCACAAACTCGCAATATTTTTAAAATTGCTATCCAACGACACCCCACACTATGGGGTAGAAAAGAAAAAAAATACATCCCCACTTCGGCCACTTCACGTGTAGAGGAGAATACCGAAAAAAAATATATTTATAAATTTTTACTTCACCTCTTTGTCGGGGTGATTTATAAGTATGTTCTAGTACTAAGACTCTAGCTAGTCTGGGGACAGACGGACAGACGGACATGGCGAAACTATGGTTCCTTGTTGACTACGGAACCCTAAATAGGCACAAAACCCTTTTAGATTTTGTTCGAAATCCTGTAAAATTTATTAAAAAAAAATGCAATTAAAAAACAAGTCCAGCACGTTTATTGATAAAAAAAATATTGTAAATCTTGAAGGAAGCAATGGCTGTATAAAATTTATTTCTTTGCCTTTTCCGAAAGAGAATAATGAAGCAAATAACTGACACATTTCATGTCACCTATCATGCATCTATCATGCATGCTATCATGTAACTTTAATGCAATGAACATCCTGTCGTCATCCTGTCGTCATCCAGATGTCATCCTGTCGTGAAACCAAACAAATTTAGTAGAATACCAATTGACTCTGGTAGTTCGTTGGTATGACTTCTGTATGATAGTTGTCTGGTGATTTTTCCTAATTTAGCAGAATCGGGGCCCTGATCCGACGTGTCTTTTAATATGTATACACTTATTTATTCAAAGTAACTCCATGTTTTTTTCATATAATTGTAAAATGCATAATTTTTGTAAAAATACATCTTTCTTATTTTTTTATGCATTTCTTAGATAGAGAGACCTATCAAGATTGTTTACTAAAAGTCTTCACTGAATGGAGTGCTCGAATTATAATAGAATGAGTAATTTAATATTCAGTAATAGAAGCTATTTTATTTGGCAAACAACAAATTATATTTTAATAGCATAATTATTGAAAACAGCAACTGTAAAGTTGACAACACCTTAAAAGACTTCAAGCATACCCTTCATGTATTGTACGTAATATGAGCAGTTTTCGAAGTGCAATATTAAGGTTGATGTGTTTGACTCCGCCGCGGATCGGAGTGGGGCAATGAGTGCAATTTCCCCCTCCCCTTTCACTTCCATTTTTACTTTCATATTTTTTTTTATTTACCACTTTCTGGAAAATTAAGCAGGTGAAATGCTAAGATTGCCTCTCCCCCAGAACCAAATACGGAAACCGCGCCTGGGTTGACTGTTCTCTCTGTATATTGAATTCGTTGTGAAATTTTGTGTCCTTTAAATGGATGTCTTCTTCGATTCGATGATGAATTATGATCATGTCAGTTACTCTAAATACCTATCAGTGGCGAAGGGTCCATACATGTCGATTCCCATCGGCTTCTCTTGTAATAATCCTTAAAAGCCCCACCCCACCTATCCACTATGCAGATATAATTTATTATTGCCACCAATTTTTGGTCCGGCTTCCCTTCGCTATATTTCGTTCGACCCCTCGCCACTGATACCTCTATCTATAGGTATCAGTGTAGCAAGTAGCAAGTTCGCATTTGGTTGCTCAATAAACTCACGTATGTCAGTGTTACTGGCGGGCCACTCGGGATCGACAACTGTAATAGCCAGCATAATAGTGACTGGACTATTGTTAACCAGAATACAAATACAAAAATACGTATTTGATTAAAAAAAATAATATTCGACAACAATAAAGTTGAATATTCTTTAAAATTTAAACGTATAAAGCTAGATTTTGAAATTGGATGAGCAAATAATCGAAATTTAAACTGATAGAAAAGAAAAAGATATCTGCTATGTGCCGGTATTCCTAAAGGGAAGAGCAGGTATACCTGCTCTCACAATGATGAAATATATTTCATCATTGTGAGAACAGGCTTAGCTGTTAAAACCAGCTTGCCTGACATGGGGGAACTTTATAAGTGCTATAATAATATCAATTGCTTAGTGGCTGAATCACAAGGTCAAAGATCATTGTGGTTGTCTGATTGTGTGAAACCGTTATGACTTTTTGTCAAAGTTGTTTATATCGTACGTATTTATTGAGTATTGTTGTAGGAATGGTAGCCTAGAAGTGGGTTGTGCTTCTCTACCTGTAGGCGCTAATTAGACGGTAGATTTTGCTGTCAGTTTGCTATCAGTCACGATTCTTTTAGCCAATCAAAATGAACCAATTTGCCACCACCACCACGCTGCCCGAATACCGATTGGTTAGCTAGTCTTGAGTGATGGAATTGACTGATGGTTGCGTGACCGTCTAATGGTTGCGTGACCGTCTATAGGCTGCCGTAGACCTAGCATGAGCACCATGAGAAATTAAGTTGACTGTTACCACGTTGACAGTCAGTCAACGTGAATTTGTTGCGTTCACATATCAGTAAGATAAGCGAGACAAAAACACGCACTGTCGCGGATGAGCGAAGACAATTATATCACGGTGCGCATGTTAAGCCAGCTGGTAGATATAATTTGAACGGAGACAAAGTTTTCTATTACTTCCCTATGTCTTCTACTTGTCGATTTATTACTTTTCTGCTTAGCTTTGAAACAATATTTCATTAGAATCAGGGGCTGACGCCTGAATACTCGAATTACGCTATACTCGACTTTAAAACACCATCCTGTCTCTGTTCCGGTGTACGCAAACTTGTCCGTGGCGAACGCGCCGAACGATACGAATTTCAGAACTCTGTATCAAAACCGCGCCGAAGATTCGGACGATTCCACTCCGGCTGATGTTTTGCAGGGTGCGCCAGGTTCGAGAGGAGTCTAGTTGGTAGTGGTGCCTTCTCCCGTTCGCCCCATCTGGCCTGCCCACCACGAGTGGGTAGCCTTATAGGGAGCTGGGGAGGAAGCTCCCTCCCTCTGTCTGGCCCCCTCTCGAGCTTTCGAGCTAGCTAGGGGTGGAGCAGGGGTTAGAACCGACCAGCCCTGACGCGTAGCCTATTAAGCCTAATAGGCTGGATAGGCTGGGTGCGGCGAGGGACATGCCCTGAGTGTGACCGAGTCCAACATATAAAGATCGCATTCTCATCTTGATAAAAAAATAAAGGGTGTGCCAGGTATTATAGGATTTCATATAAGCAAATAGCGGCCGCCCGCGGTTTCACTCGCGTAGTTCTCGTTTCCGTGAGAATATCGGGATTTATCTGTGTGCCAAATATCAACCAAATCCGTTTAGTAGTTTTTGCGTGAAAGAGTATCAAACATCCACACATCTATACCCACAAACGTTCGTATTTATAATATTAGTATTATTCTAAACTTCATTTTCGTTCGACGCGTTCGGCTCGGATAAGTGTGCATTGACCTTAAAATGGCGAAGGTGAGAAAGAGGAGTCATGATGTTTAAGACGCTCCTAGACTTGAGTAGTAGAGTATTCGGGCGATAATCTATTTTAATAAGAAACTCGGTCTCCGTTGTGCAAGTCTCGCATGAATACATGTTGACTCACGTATGTCTGACATACCGGCGGGCCTGTCGGCGACGGCGGGGTCCGGGTCGGCGACGGCCAGCACGCGGCCCGGCAGCAGCCGCGACCGCACCACGCGGACCAGCTCCAGCGTGCGCGGGTCCGTGCACCCGCCCGCTATCAGCACCTGCACACCACATTATACAACGTGTTAATGCAATTACCGAAAAGCCCATACACCCCAACTAATTATTGAATTCCATTAAACAATTTTTGAAGTCAAAACTTCTTTAGCGGCGTTGTGCACTTTTTGTGATGGGTAAAAATTGTTAAACTCGCGTCAGGATCACGTGACCGTCAAATTTTCAGATCTAAGGCGGACACGTGACCTGATCGAAAAACCTTTAAGACCCCAGTACAGGTTGGCTGACCATGATCGGCGACCATGACCAATTCATCGTACATTGACACTTTTGAAAGAACCTTTTTAAACTTGTTCGTTCAAAAGTGTCAATGTACGATGTATTGGTCATGGTCGCCGACCATGGTCGGCCAACCTGTACCGGGGGCTTTACAATGTCATTAGAATACGAAGGCAAATTTCGCCATCGTTTCCAAAGTAGTGATAGTTCAAGTTAGAAAACAAACGGCATTGAAGCCAGAGGACCTCGGTTCAAATCCAGTCCGTATTTTTTTAAATTTTTTGTCAAATTCCCTTTTTTTTTAAACAGTCTAGGAGCCCTTTTCACTTCTGCCGGCACTCTCGGAGTGCAACCCGTCCTTTTTTTTATAAGTAATTCCCAAGATTTTAGTGCTCATAGGTCTCCGTGACTTTCTGACAGATTTTAAGCTCTACTATGAGTGACGTAAGAAACCACGTGATGGGTCGCACGCGTATTGAATGAATAGGCAATCGGAATGTTACCGGTCGCCGAGCAACAGATATCCACTAGCCACGCACCTGAGAGTCTACTCTGAAACGCGAAACCCAAAATTAATACCCGTCTTTCTCTCTCACTCTCGAGTCATGACAGAATCGAGTGAAAGGGGCGGGGCTAGCCGAAGTTTCGGATTTGCGTTTCAGAGTACGGTACCCTGTTGCGGTCGCACTGGTCGCGAACATCGGAATGTTACATTCAAGTTGCAATTACACTTACCCTAGTTAGGGCCCTAATTCAGAATACATTGCTGGTTTTGATTGCATCACCTGCTCAAAAAGAGCTCAAAGAAAGCAATGTAAGCTTAATTAGGGCCCTAATTAGGATAAGTGTAATTGCAACTTAAGGGCAGTATCTCATCACTACATAGTATAAAACAAAGTAGCTTTCTCTGTCCCTATGTCCCTTTGTATGCTTAAATCTTTGAAACTACGCAACGGATTTTGATGCGTTTTTTTTAATAGATAGTGATTCAAGAGGAAGGTTTATATGTACTTTTTATCCCGATATTCCCACGGGAACGGGAACCACGCGGGTGAAACCGCGGGCGGCCGCTAGTTAGGATACAATCAAAACATGACGCATTGTATTAGAACATTCCTAACCCTAACCAGGGGGGTGTCACTCCGCAGTTTAGGTACGTTCGGCCGGCGCGCCTCCCGGGCAGGCGTATGGCAGAAGGATGCCGCTCGGCTCGTACGCTCCACGTTGCGCGTAAAACGATCGATCATTTCTGTGATTTTTGTGCACCGAACAATGATTACTTACTAAACGTTCTTATAATCTGTATAAAAGATACTGTTGTGTTTACGGGTGCCTAAATAAAAGAAAGAATAAAAGAAAAAAACAAAACCGAACTCGCAAGTCACTCGCAACCCTAACCAGCGAGCGAGCTGTTTGAGACTTTCATAGAAAAAGAAACTCTCGCGCGTAGCTGTTGGATAAAGTTTTGCTTGCATGCGCGAACTTTAGGTTATTATAACAGTAGGCAAGCGATGACAAAAGGACTGGAATTGGACTTAATCATCATGCAGAAAGATTTATTTTTATTCGAGAATGAGTTTGCAGAGTGCGTCTTCTGTACATTAGTACTATTACATATTCTGTGCCCTAACTCACTTGACGACTGCTTAACGTCTCACGGACGCAAAGAAAAACCACGACTGCTACTATCATTGCCTTAACACAATGCCTTAACATCCTAATGAGATACAGCCGACCAGTGCCGGCAGCATTCGGACCTAGTATCTAAGTCAATGTGTAGTCTAGCTAGATAAAACAAAACTACCTTATTAAAAAAAAGTGTTACCAATCTCGAGTCACGATACACGATAATATGCATGTGTAAATAAGATTACTAAATGTAATCTTTTGTTTGTTGTAAACACAAAATAAGAGACTTCGGCCTATGAAACATCGCTTTTACACCTCTAAAGGTTATCATAAATAAATAAACAAATTAGCGTCGTAAAATAATGTAACTGCGCATGAAAAATTCTATAAATCACAACAATAAAAGAAATGACTAATGATTTTAAAAATCCAATTTATCACATACCAAACCGCATCGGTAAATAACATCGAGTACTTCCTGTTGTTGAACAGTTATCTTTATAAAGTTTACTTTGTCAACAAAGCGTGGAAATACTTTTTGAAGGTTACCATAATATTATAGTCACAATATCCTGATGCACACGCGTAGACTAAACGGTGTAGCAGCATGGTAGAGTGCACAAACATATCTGACGCGGTGATAGCGGTGATTGAGGGGCCACTCGCAATACAAAATAAAATTATTATTGAAAAAAACCGACCCGTCTCACAACTACCTGATGGGACTCGAACCCACGACTTTTCGCTGTCCAGGCGAATGCTCTAACCACTGTGCTACGGAGTCGTTAGGAATAGTGTGGAATTTATCCAATACCTCTTACGCGCTGCTTTAGCCAGCGTTTATTTACAAAATTACCTATCAAAATGGACTGTTGGCTGTCAGCATTATATTTTTTTATATATAAAAAATATTATGTTTTGTCAGATAACTTTGTAGCACTATCTCCACCCGTGTAAAGCAGGCTTATGTTGAACTGAGTAGGCCGTCGGCGAGTCGTAACTTTGTAGAGGCAGACACCATTTCAGGTAGCGAGGTATTTGGGGCTTCCGTCAGCCGTTTGCAGAACGTTAGCAAGATCTTGGCCATCTCTCGCTCTTGGTCGCCTTCGGGCGCTTCGCTTTTGCCAGTGTAGGCGGCTAAACACTTCAAGTTGTGGCAGGATACGTACCGTTTCGTTACAATATGTTTACCTGAGTAGGCGAGTCGTTGTAGAACATGAGGGCAGACATCATTTCAGGCAGTGAGGTGGGGGCTTCCTTCAACCGCTTGGCGAACGTCAGTAATATCTTCTTGGCCATCTCTCGTTCTTGGTCGCCACCTTCGGGCACTTCACTTTTGTCAGCGTAAGCGGCCAAGCGCTGCAAGTTGTGGCAGGATACGCTGTTCCCTGATGGCTCTGCGCCATCTTGATCTGTTAGTGTAAATGTAAAGATTCTTAGTTTAATAAAGTCATACAGGCATTTTTTACTAGTAGGAAAAGGGGTTTTTTGAAATGATGACTGAAATGTAATCTAGCCTAAAAACCCTTATGAGGTCACGAGATATACGGTTTACGCGTGATTGGGAAACATCCATTTATTAATTTTTTTCCCTCATATCATCTCCCTGCTATCAGTCGCTAAACTATAATCAGGTATGTTTCGAGGCGTAGACGTTTGGCGAGGTACTGCTCCATCTCCCCTTATTTAAGGTAGTACATTGGCTCTCTTCAGTCTTCCAATAGGGTTTAGCTGCGAAAGTACACTGGAAAGCGCGTTGGGATGACTAGGTAGTTACGCGCCACTTATTCGTACGTCTGAGTATAGTTTTGCTTCGTCCAGTATAGTTGGCATTTCCAGGTACATTCTCATGGATTTCCGAGTTGCGATCATACCAGGGCGCCGAGGAGACTACCCTAAGAATGTAATTTTGAGCTCTCTGGAGGTACATAATGTTAGATTTGCTGGCCGACGACCACAGTTCAATTTCATAGGTTTTATGATGGAGCGACACAATACATGTATTATTAGTAGGATATTTTACTACATAATTACAGTCTATCCAACTTTTAAAATAAAAGGTGTACTATTAACAGTTAACTTATCTATCTATGTACTAACCTTCTTTCAAGCGTAAGACAACTGTGCTATCTTCCGTAGAGCATGTGTAGTAACCACCATTTTCAGAATCCCAAAACAAGTCATTCTGTGTGTGCTGCAACTCGCGGGCCCAGTTCAACCACCTTAGCTCTAAAGAGGCTTCATAGAGATCCAGCAATCCCTTGATCAAAAACGCATAATCATCTAAAAAGCCCTTGATTGGTTGTTCCCTGAAAATATTTATGTTATAAATAAGTTTGTGAGGTTAGTAATCTACTCCTGTCAGTTTGTTGGTTTTACAAATAACCCTGTATTGTGTATAAAATGCTTTAATACATTACATTAGTGAACTCACGTTTGTGCGATTGAGCCATCTTCAGCTGTGTAGCATGAATGCAGTAGAATTTTCTTAGTTGGTTCATATAGGTTCTTCTTTATGAACTCTGCTGTCTTAATAGCATCTTCTACAAACTGTTTTTCAGCTAAGCCTTGTCCAGCCTCTGCAAGCCCAGCTATCATCAAACCATTCCAGGAGCACAGTATTTTAGTATCAAGGTGTGGACGAGGTCTCTTTTGACGAGCTTCATACAGTATATCAATACATTCAGAGATCACTTGGTTAAACTGTTCCTCATTTATGGCAAATTTTTCAGCTGTCTCTTTCTTACTTCCATAAATTATAAGCACGTTTTTGTTAGTAAGTTCCCCATGAGGGTCACTGCTTGGAGAAATGTTTCCATCTTCTTCCACACTGAAGTAATCACAGAAAATGTCCAAATAAGAAATATCATTGATCTTCTTGCCACCTAGCAGTGATTTTAATTCCTTATATTCCCACACACAAAATGCTCCCTCTTTTTTGTGTGGTGCACCAAATGTTGGATAAGAATCTGCATCCTCAGCACTATAATACCCTCCAGATTCGTGTCTCAGATCTCTGTTTACATATTTTATTATGTCTCGAACAACATCAGCATAAAATTCATCTTTTGTTGCAAGGTAAGCATCTGTGTACGCTACAAGCAACTGTGCTTGGTCATATAGCATCTTTTCAAAATGTGGTACATGCCAGTCATTGTCAACTGAATAACGTGCAAAACCACTAGACACATGATCATGAATACCTCCCTTAGCAATTTTAGTCAGTGTATAGAGACACATTTCTAAGCATTTTTTCCCATCAGTGTTGGATTTGTCCCGGGCATAGAAGTGAAACAAGAAATTGAATATGGAAGCTTGGGGAAATTTAGGAGCCATACCAAATCCACCAAAATCCGGTTCATAGTTCGACATGAATCTTCGGACGCATTTAGTCCAGGCTTCATCTCCAGGAAGAGTAGTTGTCTGTTCTGATTCAACAAGAGAAATTTTGCGAAGTGCCTCAATAATGTTAGAACCAGCTTCTACAAGCTGATCCTTATCCTGTTTCCATTTCTTTGCTAAAGTGAGCAAAATAGTTTTGAAGCCAGGCCTTCCCCAGCGGTCTTCTGGAGGAAAGTAAGTACCTCCCGTTACTGGGCGTAGCTCAGGAGTCAGGAAAACTGACATTGGCCATCCACCACTACCAGAGGTAGCCATGACAAAGAGCATGTAGATTCTGTCAATATCAGGTCTTTCTTCCCGGTCAACTTTGATGTTGATGAAATGTTCATTCATGATTTTAGCAACATCTTCATTTTCAAATGATTCTTTTTCCATAACATGACACCAGTGACATGTGGAATAACCAACAGACAGAAAGATCAGTTTGTTCTCTGCCTTAGCTTTGTCAATAGCTTCCTGGCACCAAGGATACCACTGCACTGGATTATGGGCATGTTGTAGTAAGTAGGGAGACTTTTCATTAATTAGTTGATTGGTGAATTTTGGTGGCTCAGATGGATTTGTTTCAGGAGTAGGCGTCGTCATTTTTATAATGTTATCACTGAAACTCCTTGTGAGCTGAGTATGTGTAAGACAGTTAGGTCCTATAGAAGATAATCTGAAGCAAAATAAAAAAATTGCATTTATAGTAATAAAACAGACATGACATTGCTACTGTGTAGGTATTTATAGAGCACATAATAGGTAAATAAGGAAAACAGTGTTATTAACATTTGCCCTGATTGATGCCAGTTTTGTGTATGCAACAAGCATGTGCAATGGTTTCTTATCTCTAAAATGGAATACATTATGCAACGCACAATCCACTGCGACAACATTAATGTACTATTACTAAGTTAAGCATTTTCTGCAATTTTTAAGTATATATTGTCTAAGTATTCTTTACTCAATGAGGGCTTATGATATTTTTTTTGTTTAGTGATGCACACTGAATAAAATTTGATATGACCTTCACTGATAGGTCATTTCATTACATAATAAAAAAATAACATGTTACTTTCAGAGAATACATTATGGACCTACCTACTATATGCATTTAAACAGTTTTGTATATTTTAAAGCTAACCAATGCACACAAGTACATTGCTAATGAAAACATCAACATTATTATTCAATCAGTATGCTCTTTTGGCACACAAGTCATTTTTAAGAGGGCATAGGCCTATTTACATTAATTCACACAGCATATTAAGTAGCTCCTTTCTCTCGTCAGCCAGACGTAAACATAACTACTTGTAAACAAAACAAGGTCAAGCTGGTGCAAACTAATCAGTAAACAAGTTTACATTGGGTTCAATTATTAGAACTTATAATTAGAAGGTAATGGAAGAGGGGAGTATATTTCGGGTATTGGAGTAGGTACCTACCTTTTCGGAAAACCGAAATCACGGTTATTGCAAACCGGGCTGACAAGAGCCTCCTTACTGGGAGTTTGGCTCAAATTCAAGCTCTTGAGCTTACTGTCACCAGTCGACAACCGCCTCAACAATAAAACGGCACGACCGCTAGGCATAATAATGTGATCTTTAAAATGTTATTGATTTCCACAGCATTGAATATACTTGGACTTTTTAGCAAAACACGAAATGAACACGAACGAACGATCACTGCGATTTAGGATTTAGCTGCCATTTACGCAAAAAAATATTATGACATTACTTTTTTTAAACTGTTTCTGTGTTGCCAGCTTTCAGGCAACATGCCAGTAGCCAGTAGTGAAATCAAAGTTGACTTGCTTTTTTTATAATGTTACCGAAGCTTCGAGCAACGCGGGCCTTCCGTCTCGGGACGGAAGACCCGCGTTGCTCGAAGTTGCTCGAAGCATCTTTTATAATTTTAAAGAAAATTAATACATTAGATTCTAAAAATATTTAAAGCCCGCTGTACACGTTGGCCCAACCATTGGCCAATACATCGTACATTCACACTTTTGAACGAACAAGTTTAAAAGGGTTCTTTCAAAAGCGTCAATGTACGATGTATTGGCCAATGGTTGGGCCAACGGGCTTTATAGATTGCAAAAAAATGGAAAAAAAATTTGACAGACGCCTTTTGTTTTTAATACCCAGCTATGGATTGACTTGCGTAAATACATCTTTGCTATTCAAGTAATGAAGGAGTTGAGTGTGAAATATTAAGGGTTGGGCAAAAGATATTTGGATTTGGGGTAAAATAATCATTACAATTTTTCAACAAAACTCTTGTTTAGGTACCCTTTAAAACGATATAGACTTGAACAGAATTTAATCATAGGTTTATCGTTGTTTTTAGTCGACTGGTAGAGAATGCTGTTAAAAATGGTGAGACACAGGACACAGCACATTGAACATATTTTATCGAGTTCGTGTTTAAACTAAACTAATGTAAATATTTCGTTAAACCTTGATTAACACCTAGGTTCTCCGGTCTGTTTGTATTTCTCTTTTCATGGTACCTTCCAATAAATTTAATTCTCAATGGGTAAGGAAAGTCATGAGGAAAGTTGATCTCTCTATCTCAACTAGCAGTTAGTGCAAGTGACCCCACGCCACGCACGGCAACACTGCTATGTTTAGTTATTAAAATGAGTCGCAAATGACCCCTTAGAATAAATTTTGCACCACCTCTAGCGATTACGCATGCGCCGAAGCCTCGACGCCGGCCATGCTCACTTTCGCTACATGTTGTGTTTTGACGTAAAACTAATGTCTAGCCCGTTCGGCGGCCTAATGTGTTCTTGACACGAAATGGTTAATATTTCGGAAATGAAGTCCGGTGTCGTGCACCCCTTATGATAGTGAAGTGTGTGGTTAGCCTATTACTTGGAGGTGAGTGGTTTGACCATCAGTTTAGCTTGTTGTCAGCGGTCTTTGTAATGTAAACAAGGGTTGCTAAAACAAAAGCCGTTTATGAGATTTTTATTAATTTACTTAATTGAAATTACCTAGTGTTGCACTTTCGCCAATTTATTGCGGAAAAGTGAGGATATCAGCAACAAAATATCGGGAATAAACCATAATTGTTACTTACATCTTTGCACCTATATCTAAAGAAAGTTAAAATAAATATGCCGAAAAAAATATAAAATTATAATAAATAGGTAGTCGATTTCGCTTTAAAAGATGCGACATAGAGCCTTATCCGCTAAAAATGTATTTTGAAATGTAATGTAGGTACATAAGAAATAGACCCCTTTACGGGCAAGGATGCGTAAATAAATACATTCTTAAATAAATTTTTGTGTAAAAAGTGCTGGCACCAAATTTAATGCCGCTAGATGAGATCATCAACTTCCTCCTTCAAATCTGAAAGCTCAACTTGGTTTTGCCTAGGTGAAACTACTAGTAGGTATACTCTCCGACCTATAGTATTATAATTATGTATTATCAGAATCTGTGGTGAAACTAAAACATTGAATAGCTAGGTACTCAGTGATACCCATATCACGTGTTTAGAGATGTAGGCGATATTTAGTAGGGTATGGAACTGCGTTGCCACGGCAACGGCAAGAGGGTCGGGAGAGCCCTCTGGCACCTCAGAGATCACAAAATGAGCGCTTGCTCACGTTTTGCTAACTCAGCCAATAGCCTATCACATTCAGGGCGTTTCAATCTATGATGCCGCTCTTCGATAAAAAAGCTCTACAAGATATGTTAACGTTTTTCACCCTAACTAGGTAACTAGGTATAATCAAATCAACAGCACTTCAATGAATTTGTAAAAAATATACCTACACCTTGCTGAAAGACCTAAAAGCCGTTAAAGCCTTATCTTAATCTTATCCTGATTTAAACTCGCACGTCCATTATCGTCCCATTGAGACGTTAAATTGTATGAAAAACTGGCTCAACTATGCAAGCTTTTAAGCTAACATAGAGCTACCTAGTTTTGTTTACGGGGATCAGCAGTAGCTGATCGCACAGTTCACATGATGAACCATAGACGATCGTAGTGTAGGTAGGTAGAAACTCACTCATAGAAACTCAATGTAGGTAGGTAGTTATTTTAGAAACATAGGAACTCAATATTATTAGTTGGATTCTTTAAAAAGTCCGTCACCTGCCTAGGACGTTCGCCCAGTAAACTTTATTCGTTCCTTAGCGTGACTCTTATATTAATATACATGTAGGTAGGTAGGTACACTATAATTTTATTCAAACGTTTTGGTACCACTCTGTACAAAATAAAAAATGTCCACTAACCGAAGTCACACTCACAGTATCACCTACAATACTGTGACTAACTAATAATAATAATAAAAAATATATAAAAAAAAGCTTTATTGCACACAAAGAAAGAAACAATAACACAAAGAGACATAGTTATGAGAAAACAGACAACAGGCGGCCTTATTGCTAAATAGCAATCTCTTCCAGGCAACCTTGGGCGAAAGAAAAAAAAAATCAAAAGAACAGAGGGGAGAGGGTGCATAAAAAGGATAGAATAAGTCTAGCTAGAATGACAAATAGAGCAAAAGAAGATAATACATAAACTTTAATGAGTAAGGGAGAGGAACTGACTTCTAACTTGATCTCCAAAGGATTTTAGAGTCTGAGCCTTTCTGATACCTTCTGGAAGCGCGTTCCACAAACGGACAGCATGGACAGAGAAAGAGTAGGAAAAAAAGTCGGAAGAATGACGTGGAATTTCAAGGGTGAGGTTTAGATGAAGAACGCAAAGTACAGGACGTAGATGAAGAGTGAAAGGAGAACCAGTCTTTAAGATAAGGAGGGGAAGTAGGCATGAAAAGGATAGAATAGAGAAGTTTAAGTGTGTGTAAGTCCCTGGGCCGGCGAATTGGGAGCCATTGGAGTTTGCTACGGAAGTGAGACACATGGTCATATTTACGAAGATTAAATATAAACCTGATGGTAACATTCTGCAGATGTACTGTACGTAACGTTACGTGTAACTTATCAAGTAAACCCTCCGACAGGTCAGTAAAGCAGACATCAGCGTAGTCTAAGATAGACAGAAAAGCGATTGTAACAGAGTGATTTTAGTACTGGTCGGCAAAAAGTTACGAAGCCGGTTAAGTGAGCCATATGCTGCAAATATCTTTTTCCTAGTTTCCTCAATATGAGGTCTCCAAGACATATGCTGATCAAAGATAACACCTAGATTTTTAACAGAACTTGAAAAAGGAATAATAGTACCATCCAAGGAAACTGCCGGAAGCTGGTTAAAATCGATCCTCGAAACAAAATGAGGACTGCCGATGATAATACACTGAGTCTTGGCTGGGTTAACAGTCAGACCAAATGACTTGCTCCAAGAGCTTATTTGAGCGAGATCTTTATTAGTAGCTGTAATTGCACGTGGGAGCTCTGATAATGGTGCCTGAGTGTATATCTGAAGATCATCAGCGTAGAGGTGATAAGGACTTGAAAGGAAATGAGTGATTGAATTTATAAAATTTTTAAAAAGAAGTGGAGATAGGACGCCACCCTTAGGGACACCAGCATTGATATCACACCACCAGGAGAAGGTGTCACCAGTACGGATACGCTGCCGTCGCCCTAGCAGGTAACTTTCGAACCAATCAATTACAGATGGAGATATGTTTAGTTAGAGAGCGTAAAACACCGAGAAGGATATCAAAATCAACTGAGTTAAATGCATTACTAAAATCTAGTAAAGTCAGTACTGTCAGTTGTCGATTTTCCATCCCCAAGCGTATGTCGTCTGTTCTTCTTCTTCTTCTTCTTCTTAGCAATACGGGCGGTTTCCGCAACTCGACGTCTATTGCGCCTATTTTGCGTCCGGAGGGTGCGCGGCCAGATCACTCCAGCCAGCCCAGCTCAGCCAGGAACGCTCCAAGAGCTTTCACATTAGTGATCGCTTCCTGGACGCTGCCCGGCGAGCCGAGGTACCTCGCCCGGTAGGGGGCCACCCCCCTGCATTCCAGCAGTACGTGGGCAGCTGTTTCTTCTTCCTCCATGCATCCTCTGCATAGGGGACTGTCGGTGACACCTAAATTAAAAAGATGTCTGTTAAATTGTCCATGACCAGTAATGGCACCTGTTACCAGGCGAAGTTGCGGTCTGCACAGTTGTATCAGGGCCCTGGATAAACGCGCGTCCACGCGCGGCAG
The DNA here is from genome assembly GCA_949710035.1 of Crambus lathoniellus. NCBI lineage: Eukaryota > Metazoa > Arthropoda > Insecta > Lepidoptera > Crambidae > Crambus > Crambus lathoniellus. The sequence goes on along the minus strand of OX453302.1, from coordinate 11,818,922 downwards.
TGCGAGCTTCGCCTGTCTGCACGAATCCAGCGAGCTCCAGTTCTGTTGGTGTAATTCTGTAGTGCGTTCACGGATCTTATTTGCATACCAGCTCGTCGGGATGGGCGCGATCGGCTCTGGGCCAACAGGCGTCGAGCCGGATGCGCGTCTGGCCAGTTCGTCGGCTGCATCGTTTCCACGTGATCCGCTGTGACCTTTGATCCATTGGATAGTAATAGTATTAAGTGCACCTACTGTATTTAAGGCGTGGTGACACTCAAGTAAAAGGCTCGATGTGATGCGACTTCCCTGGAGAGCTTGTAGGACGGATTTACTGTCGGAGAGAATTAAGATGTCGCGGTCTTTTACCTCTCTTGTTTCGATTGCCCGAGCCGCCATTATTATGCCCATGCACTCGGCCTGAAAGACCGTGTTGTATGAGCCTAAGGGGGATGCAATTTGTATGTTGAGGTCCTCTGAGAAGACACCCGACCCTGTGCCCGATGAGGTCTTGGAGCCGTCAGTGTAAATGAGGAGAGCCTTGTGTGTTTTTCCTGAGCTGATGTCGTCTATCAGGTGTATTCTGTATTTTTTGTCGAAAATGAAGGTTGGCTTGACCTTGTCGCATACTGCTTCGATAAGAGGGTCGTTTAGCCAGTCCTTCAGTAATACACTGAGATGTTTTACCCTTTCGAATTTTAGAGATCCCAGTTGTTTTAGTCTTAAAGCAGTTTTGGCTGCCTCCTGTTGAATGTGGAGATGCAGTGGTGTTAGGTTCAGCATTACCTCTAGAGCCGCTGTGGGGGCTGTGCTCATGCAACCTGTGAGAGCGCAGCAGGCCTGACGTTGTAGTCCCTGTAGTTTTTTTGCGCCAGTGGTTTGAGCGGCCTTTGGCCACCATACTACAGATCCATAGCTTACCAGGGGTTTTATGATCGTGTTGTATAGCCAGAGGAATAGTTTGGGTGCTAGACCCCAGCGTTTGCCAATCATCTTCCGGCACTGCCATAGTATGACGCTGGCCGACTGCGTTTTATACTCCAAGTGGCTGTTCCAGTTTAGTTTGCTGTCTAGGATTATGCCTAGGTACTTTACCTCGTTAGATAGTTGTAGTGTAGTTCCAAACAGCTTCGGCAGACGGAAATCGCCTACCAGGCGCTTGTTCGTGAACATTACCATTTCCGTCTTCGTAGGGTTGACGGTCAGGTCTTTTCGTTGGCACCATTCTTCAACCTTTTTCAGGGCTGCTTGCATGGTGTTACAGGTTATGCCGGCCTAGTTACCTATGGTTAATATGGTAATGTCGTCCGCATATCCTATAGTATAGAAGTAGTTAGAGTTTAGATGTGATATCAGGTCGTCTACCACCAAGTTCCACAGAAGTGGAGAGAGCACACCTCCTTGGGGGCATCCCCTCGCCACCAGAGCCCTTTGGGTGACGTCTCCTGACACCTGTACCGTTCTATTGCGTAACATGTTCACGATCCAGTCTATGAGTTGTTTATCAACACCGTGTCTCCTTAGTGCTGCCTCGATGCTGGTGAATGTAGTTTTATCGAAAGCGCCCTCTATGTCAATGAAGGTGCCTAATTATTTTGGAGAGCCTCCTCTATCTTACCGACTAGTTGATGAAGAGCTGATTCTGTCGATTTTCCAGCGCTGTAAGCATGCTGATGTTTATGTAGTGGGAGTTTAGCCAACGCTCCACTTCGTAGGTACCACTCACAGACTCTTTCCATAGTCTTCAACAGGAAGGTTGTGAGGCTGATCGGTCTGAAGGCCTTTGGATTAGTGTAGTCGGGTTTACCTGGTTTAGGTATAAACACTACCTTGACTTCTCTCCATAGGTGCGGAGTGTAGCGATGCGCCAAACAGGCTTGTAACAGACGGGTGAGGGCTGGAACTACCTGCTTCTCTCCCCATTGTAGTAATGCCGGAAAGATGTTGTCCGTTCCGGCCGCCTTGAAAGGGGAGAAGCTCTTAATAGCACTTCTTACCTTTTCAGGTGTTATTACCTGTTCGGCATGGTGCCAACAGTTTTCGGTGGGTTGCACAGGTTCGTCTTGCCAGCTTACCTGTTGTACTAGTTGACAGTCCGGAAAATGGGTCTGTATTAGGATAGCATTTGTCTCCTCCTGGCAGCGAGACATCGTGCCATCGGGTTTCTTCAGGTTGCCTAGCGGGCCAGGACCCTGGTTAGACAAAACTTTCCTTACCCGATTTGCCTGTTTAGTGGAGCTTATCTCATTACTGAAGCTTCTCCAGGATGAGGTCCTCCAATACCTTATCTTGCGTTTATATTCTGCCTTAGCAGCCTTATATCGGTCCCAGTCGTGGTCGTCGCAGGTGTTCATTGCCCTGTTCAGCCTTTTCCTGACCAGTTCACGTTGCCTTTCAAGCTCCGGACCCCACCATTGGTGTTTGCCGGAGCCTGCCGAGCCGGGAACTCTCAGGGGACAGGCGTCTTCAAAGCATTGTGTTATGGTGTTTGTGAATTTTACTACCTGTTCCTCTAGCTGCGCGGCGGTCGAGAGGTCCCACCTTTCGCAGCCTATGTCAAGTTGCTCTGCTAGGAGTGTTCTGTAACGTTGTCTGTTTGTTTTCCTTGGATACCTTTTAGGGCCAATAGTAACAGTATGTACCTGTAAGTTGAACAGTAGCCATCTATGATCTGAGCATGAGGCTTCATCTGAGACGTGCCAGCCCGTTATCAAAGATGCCGCTAGCGGTGTTGCAAGTGTTAGGTCGACAATCGTCCCTCTACATCTCTTTGCGACGAAAGTCGGTTTGTTTCCTATATTAATTATTTCTAGATTGGTTGTAAGTAGAAATTCTACAAGATCATTACCTCTAGTGTTGCTTTTCTCCTCTCCCCACAACGGATGGTGGGCATTGGAGTCTGTTGAGATGATCAGCTCAATGTTGTTTTCCCTGCAGTATCGAGCAAGCAATACGACCTCCTCAGGTGGCGCTCGCTCCCCCTCAGGCATGTATGCTGATGCCAGGACCAACTCCTGGCTGTTATTTCCATTGTTAATTTTCAGCTTAGTAGTGCTTAAATCTCTGGAACAGAAATTTAGTAAAGGCTGTGTTTCGATATCGTTTGATGTGTATATGCACGATCTTACATCACCACTGGCGGCATGTATGAGCTTACCTCCAATACTGGAGAGTCCTCGCACAGTGCCGCCCCTGATCCACGGCTCCTGGATCAGAGCGACCGTCGTTTTGTTAGTCTCCAGCCAGCGTCGGAGTTGAGCCGTTGCGGTTATGCTGTGCTGGAGGTTTGTCTGAATGAGTTGGGCCTTAGAAGGGGACGCCATCTTCGCAGACAACGTCCTCCAAGGCCAACTCGTCGAGCCCCAGCAGGAGTTCCTCGCTTGTCGGCGGAGCCTCTCTGCCGGAGGGGCCGGCAGCAGCAGCGTCGATTTGCATCTTCGCTGCGGCCGGCTCGGCGGTGTCGGTGGTAGCCGCTTGTGCGGCTGGTGTAGTCGTCGTCGTATCTCCACCGGTAGACTCGTGGGGGCGGTCGGTAGGTGGGGTGTCGACGAACTTACCCTTGGCGTTCCTGAACTTCAGGTACACCGAGCCGGTTAGGAAACTGACTCGGCGACCTTTAGCCAGGATCACCGGCACGATGTCTACCGGCACCGACGCGATGATAAAAGTACGGTTGGTGGACTCTTGAGTTTGAAGCCCGTTCAAGAGCCACCGTTCAACCTGAAGTTCTGGGTTTGAGAAATGCAGGACCTTACCCACCATTCCTTGCTCCCGCTTCCAGAGCTTGGGCAGAGCGAAACCACACTGGACCTTCTTCGGGACCTGCTCAGTTCTCAGAACACTGAGCTGTCCCACGTCCGTTATGTGGTGCCCCTCCGCCCACTCTGTCGCCCACTCCAGGGTTGTGTTGTTGGTGCCTGTCAAGTGTAAGCACCCGTCCTTGTACATGGGCTTCCCACAGAAAGCGACTTTACCCGCTTCGTAGTTGCCCAGGAGTATTTGCTGCACCATAGCCTCCTCCATGTCAGCCTCGATCTGTTCCGCCACCGCCTTAGAGATATATCCCGAAGGCGATGTGATCACAAACCTGACCTCGTTGGATTTGGCCGCAACAGCAGCGTAGGTTCGCGCCCCAGTCGAGGAACCGCTCGGCAGCTCTGCCTTCAGCTTTTTGGACTCGCCTCGAGGAGAGATCGTCTCATCCAGGCGGGCCCTTTTGGCTTTAGGCTTAGGCCGCGCAGCGGCTCCTGCGACCGGGGTGTTGAGGGGGGCCGTGGTGGCCTTGTGCCCTTGCGGGGGATTTGGAGCACGTCGGGTTGACATGGGCGGGCGCGGGTTTCCCCGCCTCCCATTTTCCATCCTCCCTGGCGCTCCCAATCCTGTGGTGAGGTTCGGGTCTGTACTGGCAGGAGACGGCGCAGGTCCAGCCGGGTTTCCCCGTCCATTCCCAGCGTCATCCCGCGGTCCCGACCCTCCCCCCGAGTGTGCGTCGGTACTAGCATGGAGCGGCAGAGGTTCGGTCAGGTTTCCGCCGCGGCCTGCGGTCCCGACGGCTTACCGGTGCTCGATTTTCCGGGTTGGGCACCGATTGGCGTGGAAGGGTTACGATTTTTTGTCCTAGCCCTTCCTCGCCTCTTGCGCTTGCCCCCGGTCCGGTCAGCCGGTGGCTGCCCATCACGTGCCGGAGCAACGCCTACTCTCTTTTCAGAGGTTTTGCGCTGCCGGCCGCGATCGCCAACCACCGTCCACCGGTCGTCGATCACCGACTGAATGGTGGCCTGCGGAGCAGGTGCAATTGGGCCAGAGGGCGCCGATTTCTCAGCCTCCCCCTGGTGTGTTCCCTCAGGTTTCCCTTCGGGAGTGGTGGTCTCACGCGGGACTTTCGATTGCTCGACTGTCTCGCGGGAGAGTGACCCAGCATTGCCGGGTGATGTGGTTATGAACTTTGTATCATCCATGTCAAGTTAAAAGTAAAATTCGTCTGGTCGGCTTCCCACCCTCCATGGAGCCCGCACATTTGGGAGTGCCCTGTATTAAAAGATACAGGGTTCACTAGGATTACCGACCAGATATAGGTGCAGAGAGTTAGTACTCAGGCGCGACATCAGAGATTCGAAGCGGGTGGCTGGGTCGCCGTTCACTTAGCTTCCCAGTGGTTCCACCTACTCTTATCCCTTCAGCATGGCCCTAACCATCCAGCAAAGCTGGACCCCCCCACACCTCGCCGCGGCCCTCTGACGGGACGCGTGACCGTTTCCTCCCTGGCGCTACCCAGAAAGGCTACCGTTTCGGTTGAAATCCGGACCGAAGAGGGCGTGTTGTGTCACAAAGGTACTACCACCGACCCTGCCACTCTCAACCCCCCAGGACTCCTTCATCCCCCCTTACGGCGTTCGACTGCACAGGCCGTAGTGCAGGAGGAGCTGTTACTCCACCGGTTCGCTCCCCTCCCTGCCGGTGGAGATGGTGGCTGATAAGGAGTCAGCCGACAGGATAGAAAGGATGCTGGGAAAGGTAGGGAAGTGATTTGTAGGAAAGACGGGATAACGCCTGATTGCTTATCAGTTACATCTGTTTCTTAAGGAACCAAATCAATAACAGGCGGCACCGCGGGAAGGTTAGCAATCAGACTTGTCCTAGGGATCTTCACGACCTGCGCTCTCCCCTATGACCAAATGCTACGTTTCTATTTGGACTGAGTGATAGAAACGTAGAAGAGAAACAAATATTGAGCGACATCCGTCCAATCAACATTGCCGCTCTTCCGCCCAAAAAATGTCGTCTGTTATCTTTACAAGTGCTGTAGATGTGCTATGGCCTTTGCGGAAACCAGACTGAAGGGGATTAAGGAGATGGCTAATGTTAAGATAGTCAGTAAGCTGGTGGTGAATGAGTTTTTCAAGGACTTTGGAAAGGAACGGCAGTATAGAAATAGGACAAAAATCTGAAAACATGGTTGGTTTGGATTTTTTGGGCAGTGGAATAACGTTTGCTTACTTCCAGGAAGTAGGAAACGTTCCAGTGGATATGGATGTGTTGAGGATACGTAAAGGTAATTATATAGGAGTGAGGATATCGAGGATGGGAAGGATCATCTTACGGCTAAGAGTCGGCACCCACAGCACTTGAGTTGATGGACAGGATTGCTCTCTTTACATCACATTCTGAAAATTGAATAAAAGAAAAAGAGGAATCTTGTGTTGGCATTGGCAGGCTAGAACGATGTTGCAAGGTTAAATGTTTAAGGTTACCATCAATAGGCAACGACGATGTGTAGTAACTATTAAGTTGATTGATATCGACATTTGTTTCCGTGACAGTATTATGAGATTTGCCAACCCCAAGAGTTTTTAGAAATTTCCAAACTTTAGTTGGATCAACGTTTCCTATAGAATGATGAATGTGGCGTCTTTGAGCATCCCTAATCACCATATTGTCCCGATAAGTTTATAACTAAGTTATAAACTTCATTATATTAGATTAGATGATAGTCAAATGAACAATTACCTAACCCTCAACTATGCCCTCACATACAATTTATTAAAAGGACCAACTTTGAACGCTTAGTTTTAGCTCATATTTAAATGTAAGTACCTACTTAAATGTTTTTTCTTGTTTTCAGGTACCGGAACAAAGCCAAAGAATAAAAAACACGTGCCTTATGACCTTCCTCGTTTCTGTAGTTTAAATCTTCCATTAGATATAAATCTTCAAGTCTCTCCTGCCAAAGTTACGATATCTTTAATAGTATTCATATCATCCGAAAATAAATCTGTCCCAAATGTTTTTGGAAAGCATTTAGAAGTAGAATCAAATAGAAAGCTGAAAATTAAAAAAATGATTGACTGTTTACTTTTTAAATATACCGTCTGAGGTGAGGGATACATGCACGTACAGCTGCTAAATTAGAAGAGTGAATGGTGTTTCTGGGAAGATGTCGGTTTGGGTGGGCAGTGGGTGCGGGGGTGGTGAGATCCGCCCGCCGACCACCACCGCTCTCATGTCGACCAACACCTCTATGGAGTCCGGGATCGAGGCGGGGGTTCTGCCAACTGTCACAGGATCTTTGGCGTCGGCACGGGATTCTCTGGGATCATTGTCGAGGGCAGCTGAACCTCTTTACGACACAGACCATACAGATCTCGGCTCGGAACTTGATGAGGCGGAAATCAGACGGGAGTTGATGCATGATGTAAGTTAATAATTTTCATTCACCTAATATTATTTAGTACTAGCTTTCCGCCCGCGGCTTCGCCCGCGTGGACTACACGACGTTATCCCGCGGGAATGTGATACTTTTCCGGGATAAAAAGTAGCCTATGTTCCTCTCCAGGCTACAAAGTATCTGTGTCCAAAATTTCAGCCAAATCCGTTCAGCCGTTTTGGCGTGATTGAGTAACAAACATCCAAACATCCAAACATCTAAATTTTCACATTTATAATATTAGTAGGATATCTCTAAGTAACTCTTTTTTTTCTAGTTGCGGTTACCTATGTCGTCATGAGATAGATGTTGGGTATACTTACAAGCTTTTTATTTTAGAAACTCGCTAAATTTTCTTGTTTATCACCTCATACTTAGTTGTAAAACTTTTTTGAGAAATTAAGTTGTATAAATACCTAAGTACTTAATTAACATTTTTTAATAAACAAGAACTTAACTAGCAGATATATGTAGGTAACTTACTTTCCGTACAGTTCATCACCATACGTGTGTAGGTAAGATACAGGGTGATGTTTAAAGATGGGACATACTTCAGGGTGTGAAAGTAGAATAAATAATAACCCATCAATACAAACAAATTTTTGGTCCATTCGGTCGGTATTGCACTTTTATGAAACAGCTGATTTTTTTTTGCGATATCGCACTTGGTCCCTTATTAAAAGTTGTTTTTATTGATAGGTACTTTCACCCTCTGAAATATATCCCATATTTAAACAAACACCCTGTATTTATGCACCCAATTACCTACTACACCTCTTTACTTATTGCAGCTTTATTCCTAGGATTTTTACTGTCCTTTTTTACAACTTTCTTTACGTTCATCTAATCGGTAATTTATTATTTCAGAAATGGCGCCTCCTGTTCGATAGGGTGAGTTCAGTTTTAATATAATCGTCTTCATATTTTTAGGGAAAAAAACCGGAGCTTTTTGATGTTGCCAACTAAGTACGTGACACGGTGGTGTGAAATATAAATCGCTTTAAACATGTCGTCGATGATAACTATCGGTTGTTTTATTTAGCTGCTACCTACCTGACGCCATATTGTGGTATGCAGGTTGATTTAACAGACAATAATTTCTAAACTTTTATTATTTTGTTTGTAAATGTTATTACAAGAAACCGCAACAGTACTTAGATGTTAGGTTAAATAAACCTTTTAAAGTACATAGGTACCCTACCCTCGCTTTACGCAAGCAACAAGCTAGTAATAATTAAATATAAGTAGGTACTTAGAACTAAAAAAAATAATGATAACCTCTGTAAATTTTATGAAGTTGTTTGAACCATTCAGCTACTAGGCTTTACAAGTTTAGGTAAGTACTTTAAAATAATGTAGCTAGCTACCTAGGTACAGTATTTAAAATTATACGCACTTTTTTTTGCGGAATGTCATGTCATGTTCATACCTAGTTATTGATTAGCTAAAGCACAGACCTAGTAAGTAGGTATGTTTAGGAATGACTTAAAACGTAGATTACATTTTCTTTGAATGACTTATTCAAAATGTCCACTACTTACATAAAACAATTTTAAGCTCTTGTAAAATCGTTTCTCTGTACAATTGTTGTTTTTGAATTAAAAAAAAAAGTACGTGTCTCACGATAAAATAATCCAGTAAATACCCGAATTTAGCATGCGATTGTGTAAACAAAATCTGTATAAGTATATGTACCGTATAAATCAGAATCAGTCACGCACAATTCGAACTATGATCAATGTTTCAGAATTGAATATTTATTCTTGGTACCATGAAAACGATTTACAATCGAAATCGTGGTGGCTAAATACGATTGCACAAAACATGTTTTAATATTCACGAAAAGTTGTGCATAAAATTGAGCAATGTTCAAAGATTTTAGTGCTAAGTACCTATATCCAGAGCATTTCGTAATAAACAATTTAATTAGTACGATTTCATATGAACATACTTAGGCAACCTGAAAATAAGCTAAAGTTGATTTTAGTTACTACTTACTAAGGTGCCCACAGACTTATCAGTCCGCCTGTTGGCAAGGGCATGTCATAGCCGCAACAGGCCACAGGACACACTCCTCACAGTTCCCTGACGGCTAATGCGCAGGCAGTGTGTGGCCACTGGGTGACGCAGACCATGTCGACAGTTATCGGCCGGACAGAAACTACCGACTAAAACTAATACTGACGACATCAACTGCTAGTATGTGGCCTCAAGCCAGTTTTCGACTATTGCCGATAGGCAATGATCGGTCTAGTCACTAGTGTGGCCGATGGAGGTCTCGAACGGCAGACGGCCTATCCGATCTAGGACTGCAAGCGGACTGATAGTAAGGATGGCAAGTTTAATGAAAAAACTGAAAAAGAAATAAACTGTTAAAACTTATTACCAGTTGTTTTTAATCAACACATTTTTGTGATTTGATCAGATTTTTTATTTGGTTTGTCCTCACAACGCAAAATACAGCCTACAGCTTAAGCGTTCGTGTTGAACACGCATATTTCATAATCATATCACAGTGGATAACGACAGGGAGACAAATTTCAAAGAACAGTCTTTTGTTTCGGGCCGATTAATATGCACAGAAGCAGGATATAAAGTGTTTTAAAAGCAGATAAAAAGAGGCGGTAGCGACACGATCAAAAGCTCTGTCGTCACGTACAAGACATTGAGATAATGCGAGGTGGAACTTGGAAGATAGGGGCGCTACGGTTTTTTACCAAGAGTTTTTGGAAAAGAAATGGAAGTTATAGCTCGCAACACATGTGTAAATTAAAGGTGCGTGATCATGCTGGGGCGATGCGTTGTGAAATATTAATTGAACGAATATGACGCGACCCGGCGACCCTGTTATACAGATTCGGTTGGCTGAATTTAGAATCCAGAGTGCATTTGTTATTAACGATGACTTTTAATTTGAGTAAATCGCTGCTGGTTCATGCTAGATCTAGAGTAAACAATGCTAAAATATGTAAAAGATGTAGATACCTAGGTAGGTAGTAGTTAGTTTCTTTACGTGTCAAATCCATAGCTCGTCCGTGGCTCGTCCTCTCCTCGTGCACGGCCCGGCCCGCGCCCGGCACGGTCTAACCTAAATCAACCCTAAGTACTGGGAAGCTTTTTCTACTTACGCCTCTCACGAAGCTCTATAGTATAAGCGTTACCAACTTTAAAACTTAAGTTATGTAGGTACCCTACATAGTAAAACATAATGTTTTTCATTTGCACTCAGTTTGACCCGGAAGGTTTTGGTGAGATCCCGTGGCCAGATTTTCTTAAGACGCTACAGCACCCGGATTTCGTGGCTCAAGTTCCACACCACAAACGAGAGGTCGGTACCTATCATTATTTTTGTATAATCAGAAATAGAATTTCTCATATCGCTATTAACAGTAAAAATCAAAAAATATTTACTAATAACAATACTAAGTACCTAAGTAGTCACAGCTTACAACTGTAACAGTCAAAGCAAAAATAGCTAAGTACTTGCTCTATTAAAAAGCAAAATAAGCAGAATAACAAGGTAGAGTAATGCAAATATTGATGCATAATTTCAACAAATTGTACTTTGTAAATTAACGCAAGCAAAACTATTTGTCACGTGCTCATTTTTAAACATGTTACTCAATTTTCAGATCCTCCTGGACAAAGCCCAGAGCGCGACAAGCAACGCAATCACCTTTCAGGAATTCGTCAACGTGGTAAGTGCTCAAAATCACTACAACATCGGATTTCCATCCCGGGAACCTGCCCAATTAGGGGCATAAATTCCTTTTTTAACGTCACGTCTAATAAATACGACGATATATACGGCAGGCGGCCCGGCGCCCTTTGCTCGCCGGGTTAGGATGTGTCCCACAGAGATCGCCTCCCACAATACAAGACAACTAAATTAAGATGCAACGCCGATTACGAACGACTCGCGCGAGCTCCACACACAACCGAGTCCACAAAACCAAAACTCATACAAGAAACGTTCACCTAAAACGAACCTATAGTAATCGAAACGCAAACGATAAAGTTATACCATCCGAGACCCGAGCTCCGAAGGGAACCATATCCTTATCTGGTTCTTACTGTCTCGTTTCTAAAGACGATAAGGTCCGCCACGATTTATTAGGTGGACATTTATTTTTGTGTGGTAAAATATATTATCTTAAATGCGTATTAACACTGAGCACGGTCGTTTATTACTCATTTTATTTTGATAACGTATACGTATTGAATAAAGGTTGATTTAGTTAGGCCATCTATTTGGATCTAATTCAAGTGACGTGGTTCTTGAACGGAACATTATTTGTTTCTTTCCAGTTCCTTTCTATTCATTCTTTCGAATGTTTGATGTGATACAAATTATTTTAAATCCTATTTATAGACTATTTTACTTCTCGTAGGTAAACTTATTACTTTTATTAAAATAGCATTTTTTTATTATCTTTATATTAAAATAGCATTTTTGAAAAGGCAAAGTAAGGTCATGATTTTGCAAAACATCGAAACAAAAAAGAGCTTTTAAATTTACGATCTGTTTAAATTAATTAGACGATCTGATTGCCTTAAATGCGTCACCTAAATGCTCGCATGTGTCAAAAGCGAGCATACCCTCGATTAATAATTCCCTGGAGTTATTTTTACCAATATTTGCATAAAAGAATCTTAAGAAGCTCTTTGGGGCGACCCTTCGTCGGGTGTGAATTATGGCTATCGTTCTTTGCTTTTATTAATTAAGTTATTGGGTGTTTTTATAGACCCCATTAAAGTATTCGGTATGTACCGTGTTTAATTTAAGACCTGGATCTTATCGCATCCAATGGCATTAGTGTTAAGTATTTAAAATATTATTTATCTTCTTGTTTATAATTTATTGCGTTACTAATTTAAGGAATGGGTACCTACAATATAACACTTTATTTTGAGATGCTGTTTTTATTACATGAATGTCTTTTGAATTATAATCTAGACATTCATAATTATTAACAACATATAATAAAACACAGAACCACCTACCTACTTCTGTAAGCAAGCACTCTTGCATTCGGTGAGAAAAAAAGAAAAAGTAATTCTTATAGTGCGACTGCAACATACTTAGATACTGCAAAAAGGAAGAAGTTACGACGATACCTAAGTCGCGATCTTGTGTTTCAGAACCACGGCAGGTCGCCCCTGGTGCTGAAACATAATCCCATAAACGTAAGAGTAAAGGCTCAAAGAGAGCTTATGTTGTGATGCCACCTATGTGATGTTACGTCCGTCAGAAGACTTCGGTTTTCATAGTAAATGCACAGTCTTACTAGTGGTAAATGTATGCCTTAGAAGCACACTTACTGTGTGTGCTTCTAGGGCCGATGTCTTCTGTCTAACGGACGTAACATCACAGGTACATGGCATCACACAAGCTCTCGTTTGTTTGAGCCTTAAAAATCTAACTTACTACCCAGTTAGTACCTAATTAGTACACACAATACCAACAAAGGAAAACAATGTTTGAACAATACTGCAGAAGATATTTTTTTCATCGTATGGTATTAAATCTTTTGATTTATTTAGGTTACCTATTACCTAAATAAGTAGATATTAGAGTAACGCAAAAAAAGGCGTTTGGGCAAATGTGTATAGCCAAGAGGGTGCTTACCTAAACTCAGGTTGTTTTGCGTACAATAAGCGTGGTTGATCGTAAATCAAAATTAAATTCGAAGTAAATATAAAGAGACAAGGAGGGCCACGCGTGGGCAGTGATGCTGCGTTCTTATGCTAATCCCGGACCTTGCGGGGTGGGCCAAATTGTTATTTATATTGTCACCTCACTTCTTTATTTGTAATATGTATAAAAAAAATTGCTAAATTACTTGGATGACTTCGCTGCCCCATAATCTTGGTATTTGATTATTATTATGAGTTTGTGAGATGACCCGCTTTTTGTGGTTTTTTTGTCCTGCCTTTTAATATAAGTACTGCATAGGTAATACATATACAAATTCATGCTTGTCCCCTTTTTAACCGACTTCAAAAAAAGGAGGAGGTTATCAATTCGACTGTATTTTTTTTTATTATTTTTTTATTTTTTATGTGTGTTACCTCAGAACTTTTTAGTTAATGAACCGATTTGGATAATTCTTTTTTTATTTAAAAGGTGACGCTTCTCGTGTGGTCCCATTCAAATTTTATCAAGAACTGGCCAGAAGTTCAGGAGTTATCCTGAATAATGTGTATTCAGACTTTATTTGGGTATATGGACGATTTCATAGTTTCATCAAATTGGGGATCATTTTCAAAAAAATTTTTATTTCGAAAGTTGGTACTTCTGACCTGATCTTACTTTCACCAAGTCAGGACCAGGGGATCAAATTCCAGGAAAATTGAGAGAAATTCTCAAATATAGGCAAGCCTTATGCGTTCCATTTATTTTTGAAGTTAGTCAAGTATTTGCATCTGGTAGTCATCATCTCATAGTGATGAGCTGGTGATGGAAGCTACAACTCCTTAACGGTTAGGAGCTGGAGAATATTTCTTTAAGTATTAATCGTACGTATGGGCCAATAGTTATATTCTTTGAGGTTATTAGGGTGAGCTGCTGATGAGAGGTGAAACTCCTCAACAGTTAGGAGTTATATTATGATGTTTTATAAATACCATATGCACGAATGTATACTACGAATGTAGTTGTATTCCTTCAAGTTATCTAAGTAGCTAAAGATGGAAAGCTGAATTCCGTAACGGATAGGATATTTACAACAATTTATCATAATCACCATGTAGTTTCTTAAGCTACTTCACTAAAAATCGAAAAATAAAACGTTTTTGAAAAAAAATGTAACCGCCTTCAAAACGGATCTTCAAACAAAAATTAACAAACACTAAAAAACGAAAAAAATAATAAGATTTTTTAATTTAAATGACGATGATACGTGACTTTTTCTAATTTATCTTGGTACTTACTGGACTGTTTGAAGTCGGTGCCAAGCCAAAAAGAATAAGAACGAAATATACTGAGTGAAATAACTAACATATAAAAAAAACCCGGTCCCAAGCGTGAGGTGTAGGACGTAATTACCTCAATACGTATAAGATGGCACCGACTTCAAACAGTCCAGTAAGTACCAAGATAAATTAGAAAAAGTCACGTATCATCGCCCTTTAAATTAAAAAATCTTATTATTTTTTTCGTTTTTTAGTGTTTGTTAATTTTTGTTTGAAGATCCGTTTTGAAGGCGGTTACATTTTTTTTCAAAAACGTTTTTAGCGCAATGGAACCTATGTTACATTTAACCGAAAACGTACAAGCGATACTTATCACTAAGTAAAAGCTAAAAACGGAATGCGATTTAACATAAAACTGTATACAATGGCAACTACGGTAGTGGAGAGGTCATTCACTATTGCTTTTAACTAAACGATTTAAACTATGAAAAAAGCACAAAGCCCTTTTATTATGATTAGAAGTAAATAGCTTTGCCATCTAATTTCCTCCACTCTCATAATTCTGATAATCGATGTTTCACCTAAAACGTTTCGCACCGAAATAAGCGTAATGGAGTGAGCTAATTTCCTGTTAGGAAATTGCTCTGCCAACCGAGTGAGATTCCATAAAAGCCTTTTCCTCGTCATCGGGTAGCCATCAATCACAACCTCCAGACAATATGGAAATATTTTTGTTACAATGCATTGATATCGTTTACATACGAATGGGATTGGGAGCAATGCGCAACGTTACTAAATAGAGTGGGAGACGGGAAGGGAAGTCACAAAAAGAGTAATAAATAAGAAAATGAAGATGCAGTCACAGTAAATATATATTCTAGTAATGCAGTGCTGTAGCCTTCGATCAGCAATAGTATAGGTAGGTAATACTGTTATTGTTGATCGAAGGCTTGTAGTTGTAGCTCAAGCACGAAAACTGTCAAAGACAAAATCAAAGTAATAGCAAAAAGTGGTAAATAAACTTATTATACCATCCGTCAAAAGCTGTCAAAATTGCTGCTGTTAAAAATATCTATTGAATTTAAGTGCCTCCTACGACCGAAAGAGACGCTGCTCTGGTTGTCATACTTACAAAATAAGTATTACAATCACAATGACGGTAGCGATATTTTTTCGTGCTTGGTGTAGGTACAATATTTTTTTTTACTTTTTTAACCTTTCCTAGCTGTTAAAAAAAAAACAGCCCCCTGATTCACGAACTGTCGGAAAGGCTCCCGACAGCGGAATGTATGCCCGAGAGTGTCTCTGTCACTCACTATATTGTTTCCGATGGTTCGTGAATCGAGTTCAGGGGGCTGGAAACTAAAGATGTTGTGACTCCACATTTCTGCTTAAGTATATCGTTTTGCAATTTTATACAACTCTAGCGCTCCGCTCGCAACTTCGTCAGCGTGGACGCCATTTTTTACCCCCTTTTTTACCCCCTTAGAGGGGGTAATTTTCAAAAATCTTCTCTTAGTGCTCCCCTGCACTCCCCAAGGAACATACATGCCTAATTTTAGCTTCTTACGCCCAGTAGTTTCGGCTGTGCGTTGTCTGTCAGTCAGTCAATAATACAAGAGTTTTAAAGGATATACAGGGTGTTTCTTTTAAGGTGTCAAGCCGGTTCGAGATAATAGCCGAGTACCATACCTATCGATTTAACCCCCCATGTATGTTCCGCGATTTTTCGTAGTTTTGGAGTTATAATTTTTTTCATTCTTTTTGGAGATTAAACGATGGAACGGCTTTAAAAAATTATATGTTTTATTTAGATAGGCTTTTCTCGGTAATTTCTATATTGATTGTAGTATTATGAGTAAAATAATCTCAGAAGATAAGATACTTGTAGATAGAATCTTTGATAGAAGATACAAAAAATTTGATCGAAAGTAAAAAATTGGGAACAAACGGAACAGAATGAAATTTTAAACTATAAAAATAAAATGAATTAGGTAAAGGTTTTCCATAGCCTCTGATTAACTTTAAAAACGGCACGACAGCCTAAACTTTCCGAATAATATTTTAATTTTGTATCTATCACAATTCTGAGTATTATTTTGTCTCTTTCATTTAATAAAATTAATGTATTTCTTTTTCATTAACTGAGCTCAATTTAAATTAAATGCGTAAGCACATCTTAGATCTTCCGTTTTTTCCGACGTTCAAAATCCTTTAAAAAGACCACTACCTACCAAAACATAGAGGCGTATTTTGATATTTGGCGCCCTAGGCCAGTAACGTAGGGCGCCCCATACATGCAATAAAAAAAACTTTAATAAGTTACAAAAAAAAAATCCGCGCTCTAACAATCATTGTTTAGTTGTTTTTTTTGTTTACATAAAATATGAGTAACTAACACATAAAAGGTACTTGTAAACTTTTTGAATTTCTTCAGTGAAATGCGAAAAAATATATAAAGAAAATATCATAATAACAGACCTGGGTGCCTGCGGCCCGAGCCGCCCTGGTATTTTTTTTTAATTTCATCAGACAAATGAGAAATGAAATAAAGGAAAAGATCATATCAGGCGGGCACCCAAAGCTGAGCGGTGTGGCCCGAGCCGCCCTGGTAAACTTTTTGAATTTTATCAGACAAATGAGAAATAAAATAAAGGTAAAGAAAGATCATAACAGGCGGACACCCAAAGCTGAGCGGGGCGGCCCAAGCCGCCCTGGTAAACTTTTTGAATTTTATCATACAAATGAGAAATAAAATAAAGGTAAAGATCATAATAGGCGGGCACACAAAGGTGAGCGGGGCGGCCTGAGCCGCCCTGATAAACTTTTTGAATTTCATCAGACAAATAAGAAATAAAATATAGGTAAAAATCATAAAATTCGGCACCAAAAGCTAAGCGGGGTGGCATGAGTCACCCTGGTAAACTTTTTGAATTTCATCAGACAAATTAGAAATAAAATTTAAGTAAAGATCATAACAGGTGGCCGTGCGGAGCTGATCGGGGTGGCTCGAGCCGCCCTGCCCGACAGCCAGACAATGATTATTTTATTACTAGATTTATGAGTTTTAGATGTTGTTGATAAAACCTTATTAGTAAGCTTTTTGATTTTCTTCCGACTTCCGATGATAAGCGGGCGCGCTAAGCTGAGCGGGGCGGCTTGCGCCGCCCCTAGCAGCTTGCCGCCCTAGGCCATGGCCCCCTTGGCCCTTAGGTAAATACGCCTCTGCCAAAACAATTACAAAATAATGTGTTAAATAAAGCCTGAAAATATCCGTGGAAAAGTTGTTTTATGTTCGCACAGAAATATAAGATGTGCTTATATGTGAATGTGAACCAGTAGGTACGGACTGGAAGTCGCCAACAAATTGCGTCATTTGGAAGGTCTGGTAATCAAGCGCGCAAGAAGAAAATCATTCATAATCTTCTTGAAGACATGTCGTGATCATGATCTCATCCCGTCTTGTGTTCGCATTTCTCCAAAATATGACATGACATACGCGGGAGAAGACTTGTCCGATCGATTGATTTTTCGATCCCATTACTGTGGATAGCGCTAAAAACTATTTCAGTTGCAACAAAATATTTTTTAAGTATTTGTTTAGAAATCATATTATTTTATCTGACACGAAGGATTGATACACCGATTTCGTTTATCTTAGCGTTATTACATAAGACTAAACTTTTTATCAATATGTCCGTTCGTCGGCGGGCCTTACCTGTGTGTCCACAAAAACTCCAGCGCACGACCCTTAATCAATTTACGAGGCGCTAACTGGAACATGGAAAATGTATTAAAGCCTGCTGTGGGAATGACACACGCCAAAACGACCCGCCACTCGTAAATACCTCGACCGTCCGATGTATTGGAGGAGAGAACGGGTAAGGTTCTAATGTGCAGCGATAAAAGGTTTAATAATAAAATTTAAATAACAAAACGTTACGTTTTGTGCTATTTGGTCATCTAATTTTATTGAACTATGTAGCTATCAAAAGTCGAAAACTTACAATCAACTTTAGTTAACAAAACCCTAAAGCCTGCCGTACACGGGTAGAGTAAACGATAGAGTAGAGTGGTAGAGTACTAACTATCCTACTAACTATACTAAAGTACACATCATTGGTAGAGAAGAGTAGGTACTGAAATTTGGTAGAGTAGAGAAGCTAGCACCGCGGGCAAGCTACTCTACCGCTCTACTCTACCGCTCTACTCTACCGTTTACTCTAGGTACCCGTGTACTTTAATGAACGTGTGAATTTTAGTCTTGGTTTTGCATGGTTCGTGAAAAGTAAACGGTTGGCATGGTTACCTTCTCTAACGTTCCCTGAAAGTAATCAAAGTGAATACACCGCACCCAAGTGTACAGAGCGTCACTAATGCACATTGGGAACAAAAACAATTACTTAATAAAACACACCTCAATCAAAATTAATTGCTTTACGCAATAATCTCTTTATCTCGCCCTTACAAAACAACGTGTCCGTTCTTTGAGGTAATGGAAGCAATCATTCCAGATAAGATCCCTCTAATGTGAGAAAAGGTAGACGTTCCATTCGGATCGTTAATTTAATTTGAAATAATAAAAGTTATATCCATCATTTATCACTTTCGACAAATTTATTTTTAAATGCCCTCTTCTTATCTGTGACTGGCCAGCGGGGTGGGGGCAAAAAGACAAAAAGGTTGGTAATAAATAGTCGTAGGCGTGCCGCTGTCGGCGAGGCGTCAAGCCGTCATTAATTGGAAGTGGCGCATACGCAGCTCATGTGTGTGACACTGACTGACTTTTTAAAAGACAATTTTTACTTTTTTGCTTGCACAATGCAATTTTTATTATTGAAAATGAAGTATTAGAAGCATTTAGAGCATTCGCCCGGACAGTGAAAGGGTCGCGAGTTCGAGTCCCATCGGAGCAAGTTGTGAGACGGGTAGATTTTTTCTAATACCTACGTCATTTGCAATACCTAGGTTAAACTTATTACATTATAACTCAATGAGATAGTAAAGATTTTAGTATGCTTTGTGAAAACTATCGTTTAGAAGTTTTCTTTCGCCCTATGCAATGCTGAAAGTTGGTCCGATTTTGCAGATATTTTAAGTTTTTTCTTTACTTACACTGGGAGATTTACAGGTAGAACTCAAACTTTGACTACCCAGAACAAAATAGAGAAAGTATGTACAGATTCTAGAAATAAAGAAATATATTAGTAATTTGTCTTAATCAAAATGCAATAATTAAGGGCAACAACGTTACAGTAGTTAATAAACTTTTATTCACATTGAAAAGAAGTCAAATTGAATTTGGTATAAGTAGCTATTAGGATAGGCACTGCCTGTTTGCAAATAAATGCACGTGCAAAGATAGCAATTAGCTGCATATGTATAAAGTAAAAATCTGTTTTAAAATACATAACGAGTTATTCTTTCCCACGAAGGCGACTAACTCTTTCATATCATTTCTTGTACAGAACGCTGCCCGACAAACAAGAATGAACGATCACAGAAATTAGAAAAATAAATCGTCAAAGGAAAATTTGGTGGGTAATTCGTTAGAGGTCCTGTCGCCGCATTCCGTCGTCGAGTAGGTTTTCGTGTTCCAGCGAGGGCCGCCCTAACTCACTCCTATCGGTGCCATCTAAATTGAGATTTTATTGACGATTACTGCTTCTAGGTATCGTTGCGATCTCGGCCGAGTGGCGCCTGAGTCGCC
The DNA here is from genome assembly GCA_949710035.1 of Crambus lathoniellus. Classification (NCBI taxonomy): domain Eukaryota; kingdom Metazoa; phylum Arthropoda; class Insecta; order Lepidoptera; family Crambidae; genus Crambus; species Crambus lathoniellus. Next base: position 11,799,114 of record OX453302.1, on the reverse strand, counting down.
TGACCGGCCTTTGATCCGACCCCGGGCGAAACGTTCATTTGTTTTTAATATCTCGTCACCTGTGAAAGAAATGGGACCCGGTTATTTATTAAAATTTCTGTAGGTACAGTGGTTTTGAGTGGTATAAGTGAATAATATTTGCAATAGTGTCTGTGTCTAGTTATCTATCCCCCTCCCCATCATGCGTAGGTATGCAAACGATGCGTATTGTAGAAATAACTTCTAGCTTAAAGAACTAGGTAGGTACTTAGATATGGCACCTTTTGCTATGATTTATTCTTGCTTTGCCTTTTGATGAACGTTGGATGAAAGGAGCATCTTAAGTGAAGATATCTAAGAAGGCACTAATGCATAATTAATTAGTTGCCTATGTAGATGTAGTACCTATGATACCTAATATCATAACCATAACGTCATAATCTATATATATAAAAATGAATCCCTATTTCCCTTGGTCACGACATCACGCGTGAACGGCTGGACCGATTTGGCTAATTTTGGTCTTGAAATGTTCGTGGAAGTCCAAGGAAGGATATAGGGGTAGGGTAGGGGTAGGGTAAGGGTAGGGTAGGGATAGGGTAGGGGTAGGGTAGGGGTAGGGTAGGGGTATGGTAGGGGTAAGGTAGGGGTAGGGTAGGGTAGGGGTAGTGTAGGGGTAGCGTAGGGGTAGGGTAGGGTAGGGGTAGGGTAGGGTAGGGTAGGAGAAGGGTAGGGGTAGAGTACGGGTAGGGTAGGGTGGAGTAGGGGGTAGGGCCACGGGAACGAAGTCGCGCTGGGTCAGCTAGTAATAAATAAATTATAAGGGTACCTACTATTTTGGGTCGCAAATCATTCGTTGTCGCAATATTCGTATCGTATTTAGTAATTATAATTTCAAACGAATTTGATATTTAGGTACTACCAATAACCAATAATATTTGCTATTCTTTATATCGGTTGTGCTGTACAGTCAGCGTCATATACAGGATATTTTTTTTATCAGTGCACAAATTTTTAAGATCGACTCAGAATCGGTAAGTGAACAACTTTCTCCTAGAAACGTGGGTCGAAATACGACAAAAATGTTTGGACTTCCCATACTAAATCGATCACGTGATCAGGCCGACTTGTATGAAGAGTCGATTTTTTTTTGTCAAATTTCGACCTATGTTTCTAGGAGAAAGTTGTTCACTTACCGATTCTCAGTCGATTTAAAAAAAAATTGCATTGATAAAAAAAACATTCTGTATACGGTGCCATCCAAAGTGGTCAAATAGTTCAGTTGTTGTGGCCGAACTATTTGACCACTTTGGATGGCACCGTATATATGGCGCTGACTGTACCTACCACCTATAAAGCTCATAACTTTTACGTAACGAAACTAATTTGCAATCCAACAAACATAGACATTACAAAAGGAGCAACTAAACTAGCTCCATACAATTAACAGCTAGGTATAACATTTCGTCCATTGTCCCGTCCGTAATGGTTTAATTACCTACCTAATTATTATAATTTTTTGTCATAATTTGATTTAATAATGTCTTATCATTTTATTACATATCAACAGATTGAATATCGATGTCCATCGTGTTGAAAGTTACTTCCAAAGCATCCGGGGAACAATCAAGCAATAAATGTTGAAGAGGCCATTGAGTCTGATCTTCTTTTGCGCACCAAGATTAACTGGTTTACCTTGAGCGCTACCTTATCGCGGACTTATTAGAACTGTTTTTGTTCTGCAACTGCTAAGATTGATGTGCTGTCCATTGTACCAGTTTAATAAATAAATCACTTTTTAATCAAATATCAAGGCCCATTGTCCGTCGTGATTTTTGTCGTCGAAAGAGAATAAACATTTAATTACGGTTACCGGTAGCTTTTTACTCATTTTCGCACCGTCCAATACACGTTATCGACGATTTAAGAGGAGATCAATGTATAGAATTGACCCTTATTGCAAGAAAAAAGGTGCAGATAAAATGTTATTTCGATTTACAAAATATTTAAACAAAGGTAGCATTTGATATCGATCCCGACATTAATTTCTATATTGACTATTGTCTTCGCCGCGTACAATGCGAGGCATTTTGAAGGACCTCGATATTGTCAACCGATTAAAGATTTGTATTTAAGAACGGATAAGATTACCATACAAAGAAAGTTCTGAACACGTAATTTTATTTACCTTGTTTATTAGGTCACCTGGGAATAACTTTAAATTTTAAAAAGTATTTCTTATTGGCAAGTTGGAAAAAATACTAAGGTATTCGAATTTGCAGAGTGTTATGACTTATATATGGCTCTATTAAACAACTAGGTACTTACTTAAGTGTTTTGTTTTTTATTAAGTTTCTTATAATATAGGTACCTAGATTTATTCTTAAAAAAATGCTTAGTAATCCCATTCATTGCCAAGCAAAGGACTGACAAGAAAATACATTCTATTTTACCTCGCTGAAAACGCCTAAAATTAGGGCAGGAGACCCCTTTGTGGCCACTTTATGGACTTTTTCTCTTTAAAGCACTGAGTGCTAAGTAGTCTTAGTTATTTAAGACACGAATTATATCTTAAATTATTAGGAATTTATTTGTTATAAGTTAAATCTTTATAATTTAAAAATCATATTGTTTTTTTTGTATAATGTTACCTACTGTAAAAACCCGAATTACGGTAAATCCTAGAATTTACAGGTAAGTATAACCTAAGATTTACCAATACAAGTTGGTAAATGTTAGAAATACTAAAAGAAGAATATTTATTTCGGGCCTTTTCCATTAGAATTTGGTAAATTCTAGGATTTACCGAGTGCAGTTGGTAAATGTTGGTTTTGGAATGAAAATCAGTTTGTAGGTAAGTACTGAAATTTATTTCAATTTAAAATACAATGGCATGTATAATGTAACAATGGCATACAATACATCGGCATGAAAAATTATATGTAATGGGGCCATCCACGAAATCGTGAAAAAAATCAGCTGTTCCATACAATTTAGTCGGGTTTTGTATGGAAGAGCTATTTTAAATATAATTATTGCTTATATTTATTAATGGCGAATAAAAGATTGGACTTTTAGTTAATAATTACAGCACTTAGCTTTTTTTATGTAGTACGATATTTTAGAAATATACACGTGTTATGTTTCAAAGTTAACATTTTGTAAAATTCTTAAGCATAATGTTAAGGGTAAAGGTTTTGTAAAATCATTTTTTTTCTAAAATAAAATTATTTTATGGTTATTTAATATTTTATATCATATTGGAATATGTTTCTTCTAGATGGATTAACTGTTGTTTTTTCACTGTTCTTACAAAAAGTTGGGAAACAATAAGTGGCCAAAAGTGGGGCTAGAAATTTTAGCATTGTGCCACCTTTGGCCACTTTGGCATTAGTAGAAAGTTTCCAACCTATCATAAAGTTCATTTATTTTAAAAGACTCACAACTCACTTTTGTTACTTAACGTACTAGAAAATTAGCGGATTGAGGCTCAATCCGCTAATTTTCTTTTAATCAAGTGATAAAGGTATACTTATAAAATTGTAGTAAGGAGCTAGCTGTGATTGAAATACTATTTCATGTAGTGTTTTAGTCCAGAACTCTAATAAGACATCAATTAAGCATAAACTCAACTTATAAATATAGTAATTTTATGAAAGTGGCCAAAACCAATGCAAACGGTGTATTTGGCCCCCTCCGCAGAATTTGTTCTAAATAAAAAAAAATACTACTTTTTTTTTACTTTGTGGATTGTACCCTTAAAGGTCGATAAATTATCTATAACTCTACATTATAAATTTTCTCTAAAGTACTTAAGATCATTAAGCACTAAGCGGTTAAAAGTGAAAAAATCCTTAAAGTGGCCAAAACCGGTACGCCTGCCCTACCTATGAAAGGGGAAAAATCTTTTAGTTCCAAAAATTACCACTGCGAAGTTTTCGACACTAACACACTTACAATATGCTTCCGCGACAAATTATAATAATATTAATAAAATTATTATTATTATTATTTTATTATTATTATTATAACTTCATCATTCGACCTGACAAAAAAGGTCGGCATCCCTCCAAGGAGTGCGAGGGCCAAATGATGATGACCTCCGTGGCGAATCGGCGAGGGTTGATGCCAGTAATCGTAACACTATTTTTTTTCTAAGACCACACCGGAGTGGCTTTACAGTAATTTCACGCGCGGCGGGTTCACACGCACCTGTGCCTTTTAGTTTGTTTACGTTATCTATAGGCAAAGTAATAAATATGTAAGTAACTATTTATTTATTTATTTTATTTATTCTGGCACGAAACAGTCATTACATAGAAATTTTTATAAAGTACATTATACAAAAAAAAAGACAACGGATGCCCAATGATGTTTCTGATACTTTTAAGAATGTATTGCTGCACTGTACTATACATGCACGTTATTAAAATTCCCTGAAAAAATTGAAAGGTTTCGATGCTTTGAATGTGTATCTGGAATTCTGGAGATAGTACTTAGATATTCTTTTTTTGGAGTCACCTATCTACCAGCTCATATGCCAATTTTTTAATGTTTATGTCGAACGATCTGTCAGTCAGTCAGTAAAAATTATATGTAAAAGTACTACCCGACAAAAAACAATCACAGGGTAAAATTATAATAAAGATTCCAGTAACATATGAAATAGTAGAACGTAAGTATAAAGTTACGAGATTTTTCATTTTGAAAAAATACAAGCGAAATGTTGTACTTAGTGTGTACGAATGAAGTTTACATTATCTAAAAAAGACATTTTCCATTTTCCACTGAATTACCTTGGCATTTATAGGTACATATTTTTACCCGACCACGGCGAAGCCAAACGGAGGGTAATGATGTTGTTATAATCAAGTAAAACGTTATTATATTATCAGTTGAAGGCAGTGTCTTTATCAAATTGATGTTTTCAATTAGTAAATGATAGATTAATTAGGTACTTAGTAACTAATTTACCAAGCTCTCGGTCAATTTCGGACTGAAACTAATAACATTCAACCCAAACTCATGACCCGAACAAATGTCGTTACATTACGTTATATTTATTGCTTTATTTGTTCCCTTTGAGTGCATTATTTGCTGATGAAGTAGAATTTTCTACTGATGGTTGACCTAGAAGAAAGCAATTTGGGGAAGAATTGTGGTTGATGTAGAGTGAGTTAAGTACATTAAGAAAATAAAACGTCGGTATATTGATCTATCTATAAAACCGTAGTACCTACAACCTAGCTACAAAATCCATTAAACTAATTAAAAACGTTAAAATAACAAAATAAACTTCAAATTAAGTACCTACTACAATACTGAGAGATAATGTAGAAACGCCGACTACCTACCGTCTTAATGATTGTCAGTGTATGGAAGCTGTAGGCAGAGCTATGATGCAAACGTATCTAAGTTGACAATGATCTTAAGTCTGGGTCGGTGAATGAACTGTTGCGAATATGTGGAGGTGTCGATCGTAAAGATCCCAAAAATGGGCCCCACGATGATGGCATGGCCGTGACATCACCCCGGTAACATATAAATGTTACTCTAAATAGGAGCGCGTCTCCAACAACTGGCATTTAAAATAAGAAATTGCAATCGAATAAGGATAATAAAACAATTGGACAGTTGACCGAGAACAAGGCGCTATCGATGGAATTCCGCTGTCTATATTTAGCGAGCTTGTTTGCGTTGTGTCCAAATGAATAATATAATATGAGAACAGAAGTCGAGCAGTGCGTATAAATAAATTAGCAGATAATCAACTGGCATCACCTGTAGCGAGGTACCCACAGCCCAGTGCCCACGCGCACGCGACGAGACGGGCCCGTTATTGATTACGGCCCGCGCATCTCGCGGCCATCACGCCGGCAGCACGTGGCTATCTGCCATCACCTGATAAACAAAACAATGTTTCAGTAACTTCCGACACAACCTACACCACTTTCTAATCACTATTTAAATGTCGGCAGCCGAGGGTTGCCCGTGAAATCGCCCGATGAAGAGATAAGACAACGCTGCTGCCAGACGCCCCCCGAACTAAATATTTACAATGCGACTGTGAGGAAACATAAATAGTGTACGTCCGACAGTATTCGTTAGTGCTGTTAATTGGATTCGTCATGGAGCCGCGGGCGATCGTCCGCGCCGGATCACTCGGGACCGCGATCCGAAATACTCCAGGCAGAATAAACCCCTGATTGCGACGCAAGATACGCGCACTCGCAAATAAATATCGCATTTCAAAGAACAGCAAATATATTTCTACATTACGGAGAATGAGAACTCAATGCATTGAATTAATGGGAAAGCTCACATAAGCGCGAATTATCATTCATAACTATGCACATGGATATATAGGGTAAATGCCCCTAATGCCGGCGCTAGTGTATAGTTTGATGTCCAGTTAATAACACATGTCCCGACTTACCCGATAATTAGCCGGGGTTCTCAGGGTGCTGCCAATTAAAAAGCGCAGTGGGACCGAACCTCCAGCGGCACTAAACGCGAGATGTTGATTGCTGCACTTGGAAATAACAAGCAACAGAACTATGGGAAGGTGGTTATTTGTCACGCATACTTGCTCATCTGTTTATTAACTAAAGCATTTCGACTTTCTATTGTAACATGAAAACCGTGTAATCATACAAATTGTAATCTGACAGGGAATATTAATCGACTACCTATTGGAGTGAAATTATCATACACTTAAATCGTGGAATTCACTAAGTGCTTATTAAGTTATTTACGAAATTTTGTAATTTCGCGGTTGGGTGGAGTAGCAATTAGTATTTTTTAAATTGTATATGTACTTACTTATTGAAATACTCGAAGGTGATAAAAATCTAAGAATTCTGGTGCACCACGCTCTGGCCAATTCTCACGGGTTTTGCATTTTGCCTCTAAGTTTAAAAACTATGTCATATTGTAATGTAATGTAAATATTCAAGTATGCACAATAACTTTCACAAACGGGGAAATGCAGCGATTTAGCTGAATAAGTTTTGGTAGTTTTTGATTAAGCTTTCAACACACTAAACTTTTTAAATTAATTACTTAGGTACTTATAATCTTCACCACATTTGTACCTACTAGGAATTTACCTACATTGTACAAAATGTCCACTTGCTAATTAAAACGGGCACGTACTATAGTTTACATACAAACATGCTTATTTCACAGTCTCATTGCATTATTTACTCGGTATTTCTCTACACTATCACTATTGTTATTATTATATAGCAAGACCCGTCTTTCTAATAAAAGTCTCAAATAGAACAAACACTTCCCGATTTCCCCACAGCGGAAAATACCTAAAGTTTGTTCACATTCCATACATTGTTCTATGAATCTCAACTAATGGGTTACATTTTTGGAAGTTTTGCAGTAGGAAGAGATTTTCAAAGTTGTTTCTAATGATTATTGGAAAACAAACATTTATCAAACACATGTATTTAACGCAGAAATTATTCTAGAAATATACTGACAGTTTTATTTAAATGACCATGAAGTGACCATGTTTCTATGAAAACAAAGGAAGTGCCTGATTTTTTCTGCAAAGGGGTTTATTTGGAACCCGAGTACAAAGCATCTGAGTAGTGCGAGCATTCGTTTTTGAGCGGTTTCCTTTTTTATCTACTAGGAATTTATCAACAGTTTGAAAAGTCTCCAATTGCTAATATTATATTTCTATAAAATATATTTTCTAAACTTATAAAGAACCCAAGTACAGAGCATCTGAGTAGTGCGAACGGCCGTGTTTGAGCTGTGCATTAGCAGCGCAGGCGCACGCCCCCGCTGATTCCCACGCCCACGGGCGCTTTCTTCAGCACTCGACTGGTTTGAGCATAGGTGCGAGTGTACTAGGTTATGAATCTTCGGTGCGCACGCGACGATTCACCGTGCAGGATCGCATTGTTCTTTGTAACCAATAGCAGTGTTACGAAGCTGTGTTAGTCATGATGAAAATTTAAAGATCTAACTAGCGATCTATTGTGGCTATCGGAGCTAGTTGTGAGACGGGTCCATTTTTTCTAAATACTTCATTTCCCATTTTTCTATTATAAAAATTGCATTGTGAATGCAAAAAACTAAAAATTAAAATAAGTAGCGATCTAGCTTTATATATCCGTATATAAAAAGAAGGAAATTAATTGCACTAATGTTACAGATATCAGCGTGCTTAGTCTTGAAACAAATTCCAATAGTCAATTAATTAAATCAATGTCAAATATTAAATCTGTGAACCTTTATCGTCTTTTTTTATAGTGAGGGGAATACGTTTACACATACCCCGTCCAATCCTTGCTGTTTTACATGAACTCAATCCAATACTAATACAATTTCATTCAAGAGTAAGGGCGCAGATCAGTATCTGTAACGGCTAGTCCACACGGTTCCGTGATTTACGATTCGTCAAAAAACACAAATGACGCACTTAGGTATCTGTCATTTTTTTCATGATTCCTAATTGTATCGCTCGTACGAAAAGTTCACGTATGAAAAGCATTACCGCCGCCGCCGCCCCGCGCCGCCAGTCGAAAAAAATACGTGTCGTGATAAAAGATGACACGTAAAATGTCATCGTGTGAACGAGCCATAATATTAGTGTAACTACATTTTATAAAAATGCACTAATCAATAATATAGATACATATCCGTAGTGAAGTAGAAATGCGTAAGGATATTATATGAGGTAAGTAGTCTCAAATACCCAAGCATTACTCTACATTCGCTTAGCATTCTTTTTTACAAACCAACGGAACTAATCCTCAGTACCCTTCGCCACACAAGTAGTAATCCCCAGTTCCCGAGAACGTCGGAAATAAGCCAAGTGACCGACCGGACACAACCAATTGTTGCCACTAGTAATGTGTTGTTTACCCTGCATTAGCGGTTGCAGAAATAGATGTCTTTGACGCTCGCCAATATTGTAATGACTTACAGCCTTACAGGATTTAACTTCAAACGAAGCAGTGTGGTCCGTTCACGGTCTAATCCGTTAAAACCAGTGTTGCTGCATATCCGATTTTTTGTGAATTGCGATGTTTTTAAGCTATTCAAAGTAGTTGGAGTTCGTGAGAGTATTCCTTTCAAAAATATCGTTTAGTTGCTAAAATGCTTCATTCAAAGATGATTCTATTGCTTTGAAAAAAAAAACAGATTTGAATGGGCTAACTACCAGCTCATAGATTTTATTGTTATCTTGAATGGCTCCCACCACGGCTCTTTATTCACCATCATCTTTCAAACTTTACTAATAAGACTCGATGTCATGAACCTTGTTGCTTCATACAGTAACCGTTGACTAGATGTTTTTTACATGATTTTTCCATAATTATCTGCGTGATGTGGGGTCACGTGGTCCCGTGGGCAGACAATGGAGGTGGGCGACGTGACCGGCCAAATCGCGAGCCCACGCGGGGCTATGCCTCCATCTGATGTTTGACATGCCGTGCAATGTGAAATACTGGACGAATTAATAATCTTAATGTTTATGAATGAACGATCAAATAGTAATAAATAAGATCATAATCATTATGATTGCTACCAAAGCCAAAGCTTAGCTACTTATCCTTTGCACGACATACAACCAGAATTAATAATCTATCCACAGATAGAGATAAACATAATCAAGATTAGTTGCTAGGCAACACCTAGCAGCACCCAGCAGGCAACTGGTCGTTAATTCTATGTTAATATCAAACGTTACCTAGCAACGAATCTGGATCATGCCTATCCCTATCTGTGGATTGATTATTAATTCTGGCCGTTAAAGGAGAAAGTGGTTGAATTGTGGATATGATGGTCTCGTATGACGATACGATTAGGGACGCTAGTACCTAATTCAACTATATTTGTTGGGCTGTTCAGTTGTAAGCTAAGCTACAAATCTCATTCTCTTGTTTGATTTAAGAAACCATAAACTTTCGAGTTCCTTATCTTAATTTTAGTACCCTGGAGAACTAATTGTGTACCATATTAGTTCTGAAAGAGCGAGATTTCCTAACACAGATGCTTTGCACTCAAATGGCGATCCCAATATTAATTAAGTTTATGTAATTTCCTGTAACTGAAATAAAGAATTTTGAATTTGCAAATAAAAAAATGCTTTTTGGATTTGAATTGTTGAACTAACGGCCAGAATTAATAACAATGCAATGCTTGATATTAACATAGATTTAACACCAGTTGCCAGGGTGTTGCTCGGTGTTGCCTAGCAACTAATCTGGATCGCACCTATCCCTATCTGTGGATAGGTTATTAATTCTGGCCGTAAGTCATACCTTGCTCAAGTCAAGTTTGTCAGTGTCTGCCCCCATATTCACAAACCATCGGAAACGCTCCCGAAAGCGGAATGAATGCACTGTCTCTGTCACTACGAAGACAAAGCGAACTAAAAAGACACAGACAAAGCTTGGAATTCGAATACGATTCCGTTTCCGACGGTTTGTGAAACAGGGGGCTGATCTTATCTAGTTGTACCTACGTTCAATTTTTACAAATGTAAGCACCTACCTATTTAGGTATGTTAAGCACGTTATAATATTTATTTGTTAATTTTAGTTCAGTTCAGATAAAGTTCTACCATATGTAATGCGAATGAAATGTTCAATATTCGTAGGCTGCGGGGTCATGCACCCCGTGCGTGTCGTGCTTTACTTTATTATACTTTATTGATTAATTTACATAATTCGGCCACAGCCGCCATCAAGATTTTCATGGCAGGACTTTTATTTTCGGCCGTTTACTAATCCTTACGTGGAACTTCAGTTCCTAGCATGATGTTTATAGATTTCCGTCACATTTGGAAATGGTTGGATTTCATGTAAAGTCAAGGCTGTTTTATTTGGGGCTCAGCCAATCAATTACATGTTTTATGTCTAACTGAGAATAGAAACCATAAATAAATTCTTTATTCAAAATATTGAAAATGAAGTATTTGATAAAAATCGACCCGTCTCACAACTAGCTCCGATGGGACTCGAACCCACCACGATTTTTCACTGTCCGGGCTAATGCTGTAACCACTGAGCTACGGAGTCGTTAACAATCGAAGTATTTTTATATTTTCAACAATAAAAATTGCATCGTGAATGCAAAAAGGAAAAATAACTCTTTATTCACTTTAGATTTGTACAACATTTTTACTCAAATTGACAATTGGTTTTAATTTTATTTATTGCCTGTTTCACAATCTTCGATTATGAGATACTTTCCAGTTTACTTGGCAGTTTTGTGTGGCCTATCCATCAAGTAACAGCTTATCAGAAATTACTTAGACATTGTGAAACAGGCCCTTATAATTTTAAAAAGAGTGCTAATCATGTTAAGCATAATATGTTATACTTATAAACTATGATAATATTTTTATTGCTTATATGTTTGCTAGTCGTAGTTTGCCGACGCCCATAACAAGTGCCTACCTACAAGTGATCTCTATCTTATCTTCAGTGATCATTATGATCTTCAGTGACTAATTCGGTTGTTATTTCATCAGAACAAAAAAAATAAATGAAGCAAGAATTCAAATTCAACGCTTATAAAGCTATAAACGTTAACTACTGACAGAGGATACTGGAGGCGACATTTCATAATCGAATTAGAGCTTGGTATGCGCGCGCGCAGGCGGGAGCGACCCCTGGGGGCTTTGGCGGCGCCCCCCGCGGCTCCACCGGCACTTACTTGAAAAATGACCCCAAAATACACAAACAACCTCCAACACAACAACCTTATATTACTAACCTTATTCATATATGCAAAAAGTCCTAAATCGTGTGGCAAAGGGGACTGATTTAAAATAATACTCCTTCATCAAATGTCCTCTTGTCACTTCTGTGCCATTACGATCGCCAACGAAGTCTTTATTCTAACCCGATTTATCATTATTTACTGAATAATATGTTAAAAATAATGTATGTATCAATATGTTAAAAATAAAATCATGTTGAGCTTTGTTGATCTTTTTAAGTGGTGATTGGCCCACGTGATCCTCTGGTTCCATTAGTTCGGCTGCTTTAAAAAAATAACTTTTACGATTTCGAATTATTCCTATATTATGCATTTAGATAAGTACAATGTAACTATGAAAGTAAAAGAATGATTGTTTTAAGTAGGAAAAAATATCACCAGCCTTACAAGTAGATTTCCGACCGAAAATGTAATTGCAACGCTACCTAGTGGTTTTCTAAGTTTGGGTTTAGATAATTGGTGTGATTGTAAGAAAATATTTGTATATAATTTTTTTTACATAAGTACTATTTCTCCTTTAAATAACTTTCACTTAAGTACAGGTTTATAACCCTTTGTTATGAATAACGGTACACAGTAAAAAAGTTTAAATACAAAAAAATATAAGTAAAGCTTAGTTGACAAGGAAAATCCTCGATGTTTTAGTGTCATGAACGTGTCTTTTGTTTATTTTCGGTTCCCATGACGTCACCTCAATCGATCCCGAATCTGAGAAGTCGATTGAGCCAAATCGGTATGTCGCCACAGTTCGGATGAAGTCGTCAACATTACGGAATCAATTCGTCACCGGTCAACGCTGCGTTGCCGTGAAGCTGCTATGATCTGATGCTGCCAGGGCTATGACTATTGCTGTTAAAGTTGGTAAAGAAGAGTATCACTTCGGGATAATATTAAATTTCTGGTCCTTATTCTTTGATATGGGCTTGTAAGAGCACAGTATGTCTTCAGATCCTCCTCTTTCCTCTACCTACTCTACACTTTCCTAATAACATCTTTGAATATTACTTATTTAGTACTCGTTCTAATTAGATACGAGACCTAGCATTCATTTACTTAGTGAAATTCGTAATTACTAAAAGCCTAATAATTTTATCGCACTCGACGACGAGCGACGATGAAAATATAACTTTCTTTACAATCCAAGTTATTATTTATAGTTAGTTTACGAACAAGACGCTCCTCGAATATACTGTGTTGGCAACCCAAAATTTAAGAACAACATTGGTGTGATCTACCGACTTGCCGCCGGCGTGACGCGACAGGTGCCCATCGATACGGTTCCGATCCCCGATAATGCCATCGATTACTACAAATAATCGCTCGATACCGGCTACCCGCTACCAGTCACGTCTATATTACCAAAAAATCGATTTCGAAATCGTGCGGAAAATTGTGATCGATTAGATTCTGTATCCATATCCAAACAGCGGCGATCGTGGTGAAAGAAATCTGTGCTATATTGAACTAGAGTGGTCCGCCAGAGACTGCGCCCGCGGGGAATTCGTTTATATCGTGCTCCTTAGGGGTCGTTGGCGAACTTTAAATGTTCGCGACAAGAGTAGCATTAACTTTAAAGTAATCTATAATGCTACTCTTGTGTCTATAATAATATGCTATTCTTTTTCGCGTTTTCAATGTTGGTACCATAGTAAAAATTGTTTGTATGCGTGAGTACATTGACCCCTTAAAATTATGTGCACTATTTAGGAAGGACCTTATATACGTATATATTTTACTAGTGAATCCTCGCGGTTTCACCCGCGTGGTACCCGTTCCCGTGGTAATATCGGGATAAAATATATATGTCACTCGGGATGAATGTAGCTTTCTGATACCTAGTCAAAGAATTTTCTAAATCGGTCTAGAAGTTTCGGAGCCTATTCGATGCAAACAAACAAACAAGCAATCAAATCTTTCCTCTTTATAATATTAGTATAGATTATACGTTGTTGTTTATGATGTCTGTTCTAATCTAGTCCTGCGTGCGTGGATGTTGTTGTTTTACAAATACCTAAGCCTGTATCGTAAATTGACATAAAAGAGACATTCTCCAAATTCTAATATTAAGAACGTGAACTAATTCATCAAAATTGATTCATTGATTTAGATTTCGATAATTTATTTACAGATAGAGCGCTATCGCATGTGCTATGCTAGCATAGATACGATGAGTACCGTAAAAAACTTTGTTGGACAACTTATTCAATGGTCATCCACTGTGAATGCCATGCGAAAGCTCTCGCCAACTGATAAATCACAAATCTCAGGTAGCGTCTTTAGAGACGGGCGAAGTTTCCATCGACGGTCGATAAAATATTAATAAAGTTATTTCAAATTTTGCAATTTCAATATAATTATAATTACGCTTCAAGACAATTAATTTATAAGTACCAAACAATTTGCATACATTTTGTTAAATATTTTCCGGAATTAATTAAAGCTAAGTTTACAAAAGTGTTACAAGTCAAATTAGTATCTATTAGCTATCCGCCCGCGGCTTCGCCCGCTTGGACTTCACGATGTTAACCCGCGGGAATGTGATATTATTCCGGGATAAAAAGTGGCCTATGTTCCTGTCCACGCTACAAAGTATCTGTGTCCCAAATTTCAGCCAAATCCGTTCAGCCGTTTTGGCGTGATTGAGTAACAAACATACAAACATCTAAACTTTCACATTTATAATAATACTAGCTTTCCGCCCGCGGCTTCGCCCGCGTGAACTACACGACGTTATCCCGCGGGAATGTGATATTTTTCCGGGATAAAAAGTAGCCTATGTTCCTCTCCAGGCTACAAAGTATCTGTGTCCCAAATTTCAGCCAAATCCGTTCAGCCGTTGTGGCGTGATTGAGTAACAAACATCCAAACATCCAAACATCTAAACATCCAAACATCTAAACTTTCACATTTATAATATTAGTAGGATATGTAGGAAGTAGGATTAGTAGGACTTCACTAAAGTGTTTTTTTATCTTAAGAAAACTATGTTATAAAGTTTAACTAGAGTACCTATGTCATAAAAAAAATGTTGCTTATTCTTTCATGTTCGAGTTATCTTTATACTTACACTAAGCTTACACTGTATGAAATCTATTAAGTACCTAGGTAGGATAGAAAACTCGTGATCTCATTCGAGACAACACAAAATAATTGAAGGGCACATCTCTATTTAGGCTCCATTTAAAATTTATAATAAGTTAATTTTTTGACAAGCCCTTAAACCGATTACTGCTAACAAGGTGGTCTCTGTATCTTTATCCTTTTCTTTCGTTTAAGATGCGAGTTTGTGTCCCTTTCAGACAAACGTGACGATACAGTATAAACACATATAGAACTTTGAAATTGCCACCTTCGCCGCTTTTATAATAAAGGTGTCTTTGTAAGGCCATTCTTATTTATAAGCCTCTAAAGTTTTTGATATGTACATCAATAGAGGATTTTTATTGAATCGGTGCCGCTACACAAAGCGTGGTATGCACTTTCAATATTTTGGTTTTTAAGTATTTTATCTCGTTCATGCGTTTCAATAACGAGTTTAAACATATATTATCTAAGTAGGTATTAGAAATCCTTTAAAGGTAATTTAGAGTAAGTAATTTTCTTAACATTGTTTGCCCAGGCTGACGATTGAGTCATAAACACTAAAACAGTATGCAGTACCACTACCATTATGAGTGATTGCAACTAGTCCTTTGAAACACTCGTAGAATTAGTAGGTAACAATTTAAAAACAAAAAAATTACCACTAAAAAGGAAGAAGCAAGCTCTTTAATTTCTCATTGCAGTCAGGGGCCGTTCGGTGAAACAAAAAGTCCCTGACCTGAATGCAATGATTTTTTTTAGGGGTAATTTTTTAGCAATCGGTTTTTTTTGTTTTTTAATA
The DNA here is from genome assembly GCA_949710035.1 of Crambus lathoniellus. Taxonomy (NCBI): domain Eukaryota; kingdom Metazoa; phylum Arthropoda; class Insecta; order Lepidoptera; family Crambidae; genus Crambus; species Crambus lathoniellus. Next base: position 11,783,495 of record OX453302.1, on the reverse strand, counting down.
GTAGGTAAGTACCAAATATTATATTATTACTGTGTCATGTATATAAGTATATATAAGTGTAGGTATATAAATATATTGTATAATATGTATTTATTATTATATATTTATGTATTTAATATAAGTAAGTATATTGTGTTTGATACATATTGTATTTCTTTACTTTGCTGTTTTTTTATTATTATTGCCGCCTATTTTTCTCTCACTGACATCCTTTCCGGTTGACTGGTTAGAGAATGCTCACTAGCATTAAGTCCGCCATTTGTAACTCTTGCAATAAAGGTTGAATAAATAAATAAATATATATTAGTTCATTATCAATAAATCACTTTTTGTACGAGGGAACACAGGAACAGACACACACATACTTACATTCAGGTCAAATACATAACCCTCCTTTTGTCGGGTACTACTCGGTAAAAAGGCTTTTGTTTAAGACCAATTTCATTAATGAACTTATCTCTGCAGAACTACAAAAACTTATGATTCCCCAATTATTGGCACATAAGTCTGGCGAAATTTTTGCCATGTCACTGAACTCGATAGCTGCTCCAAATCATTTTTCACACGCAACCAACGCTCGTTGACCAACTTACCGAACCCATTTGATTAATATGATTTCTGAAATGATTCGAGTAAGTTTTACTACGAATAACGGTGTTATTTTTTATGTGAATACTACTTACATTAATTACTTACTTATCTAAAATAATAAAAGCATAAAATCAGGTAGATGGCACTTAAACCCATAGGTAACTCCAAAACTTAACATCTCGAAAAATATTTTAGACCGGAAAATTATAATCAATTTTCAATTAACTGCTTTGCAAAGCTGATAAAAAGTACGTAGGTACATAAGTTCCTTAGTGAATAAAAAAGTCCGTAAGTAATAAAAAAATAATTATTGTGTGCGTAGGTATTTCATTTTATTGAAAATATATATTATATATATTTATATTTATAATTTTTATTCAGAAAACTGGTTCCATTTTTGTTAGTAAATTACAATAAATCTTATATGTATAATTAATAATTAAATTTAAATAGGTGTTGTAAATAATTCGATTAAAGTGGACACAATGACAAGACACAACGATTGGCTGACAACTAACTGTATTCTTTTAAAAAAGAGTAACATAAATCATAAACAATAATTATTATTAAAGACTATATACATAGAAACATGGTATAATGCCGGCCCACCAGCCAGTCGCCAACATTCCGGCCCCTGGTGAGAAGCACTACCTATGGAGTGGCGACTGACTGGGGAGCTGGCAACAGGTGGACGATCTTTCTCGTTGGGCGCTTCAGAATGCCCGCTTGCGTTGCCACCTCAGCCACTCTGACGAGTCCATCCTCTCCCGAATACGTTCTTGTGACTCTGCCGAGCGGCCACAGCCCTCTCGGTAGAGTCGGGTCGGCCACCACAACCACATCTCCCTCCTTGAAGACGGTGGTACTTCCACCCGCTGGTCTTTTAAGTAGCGTGGGCAGGTACTCTTTCATCCATCTTGCCCAGAAATGATCGGAGAGGCGGAGAACTCGGCGCCAATCTGCACGACGTAATAAGTCCGTGTCACACAGTTCGCCTGCTAGCCAATTCGAATTCGATGTCGAGCCGATCAAAAAATTAAACGGGGTTATTGCTTGTGGAGCGTCCGCTGCGGAGACTACGTATGTCAATGGTCGGGAGTTGACGAGGCCTTCCGCTTCCAATAAGAGTGTTTGAAAGACTTCTTCCTTGGGGGCCTTATGTGTCAGTGTGGCCTTCAATGCCGTCTTCACGGTGCGAACCATTCTTTCCCAAGCGCCACCTATGAAGGGCGCTGCCGGGGGGATGAAAAGCCACTGGATCCTGTCGACCACCTCCCACGAGATAGAGTTGTTTGCTGCAAAGTCTTGAACCGGTTGGGCGAAGAGAACTTTGAGCTCTCGGCTGGCACCAACGAACGCTGTCCCATTGTCTGTAATGATCTTGGCGGGCATACCTCGTCTCGCGATGAACCTTCTGAGACTCATGAGTGCCGAATCTGTGCTTAAACTTGCGACTATTTCTAGATGGAGCGCTCGAGTGACAAGACATGTGTAAAGCGCCACGTACCGTTTTTCTCTTCGGCGGCCGACTGCCACTTCCACCGGCCCGAAGTAGTCTAGCCCAACGTTGAAAAATGGTCGGGTGCCGTGTTGTAGTCTTTCTGGTGGAAGATTCCCGGTGACCGGTATGGTTGGACGTTTCCGACGGCGGGCACAGTCTCTGCAGCCAGCGACTATAGTTTTGATGGCTCTTCTGCCTCTGAGGATCCAATACCGAGCCCGTATCTCGTTGAGTACAAGTTCTGAGAAACCGTGGGCTGACTTCACGTGGTAGTGGCTGATCAGCAGACGAACTATATGGTGGCGATCGTCGAGGATTATCCGTGACTGTGTCGAATCCCTGGAGTCCAACATGAGGAAATCGTCTTGTATTTTCAGAGACATGGTTGTGAGGCGACTCGTTTTCGGGAGGGGCTTGGAGCGTTTTATTGCTATGATTTCTTCGTGAAAGCTTTCTTTTTGTGATTTCAAAAGTATCATGTTTTCAGCTTTCAACATGTCGGAAGCTGAAATAGCATTAGGAGCAATACTAAATATTTTAGAATTTTGTGGTATGGTTTGCCGAATTAATAACCAAAACTTACGCGCTGCCAATAAAACGCAGGCAGTAGCCCGTAACAGGCGTAACCAGACGCTAAACCGTGATGCGTCTGGAACAAGTTCTGTTAAGCCATGATTCGGTTCATTCATAAGAAATCCCACCATCTCCTTCATCTCTGGAGGTGGTGTGACCTCATGCAAGGTTGGCTCTTCTGGCCACTCCTTTGGATCAAACAGGAGAAAGGAGGGGCCAGAGAACCACCTGTGCGACATATTGGTTAAGGTGCAATTCGGTCTGGTCGCTTCGTCAGCGACGTTCAGCTCGCCCGGAAGCCATCTCCAATCTGAGGTATGAGAGTTTTCTAAGATTTCTCCTACGCGGTGAGCGACAAACGGCTTGTAGCGTCTAGCATCACCGCGCAGCCACTTCAGAACAGTAGAAGAATCGGTCCAGAAGGTGGTTGAAGATGGCTTCATTCGGTGGCTGTCTTTGATTGTAGACGCTAAACGAAGAGCGATGAGTGCTGCTTGTAGTTCCAACCGAGGAATGGTGGACGGTTTCAGGGGCGTAACGCGCGCCTTGCTGCCAATAAGTGCAAGCCTAAAATTACCATTTCCATAGTTGAAACGCCAATAGCCAACACATGCGTATGCTTGTTCGCTAGCGTCTGCAAACATGTGCAGCTGAACGTCATTAGGTGGAACTAATAAGGTCTTATCAAAACCATAGTATCTGGGAAGTCTAAGGGAGGCCGCTGCGTCTATGTCCTTTTCTAAGTCAACTAAGGTGCTTACGTATTGGGGAGGTAGCTGAACGTCCCACCCGAACCCTTCACGCCACAAATTTTGAATCATGATGCGACCTTTAATCGTGATCGGCGTGAAAAATCCGAGTGGATCATATACCTTCATAACAGCGGAAAGGACAATCCGTTTTGTTACTTTCGTTTCAGCCGATAAGTTAAAGCTTCCTGAACGGATAGCCAAAGAATCTGTGCTTGGATTCCACTTCATTCCCAGAGCGTCAGCGTCCGACGGTAGCGTTGAATCGGTGTCTGGGTGCGCCCATAGCTCGCGAGGGATGGATCCCAATACTTGCTGATTGTTTGATAGCCATGCCCTCATTTCGAAGCAGCATGCTTTGTGCACTGTGAAAACGTCCCCTATCACTTTGGAGGCAACGCCTTCGTCCTCAAAGCTAGAAATAAAATCGTCCACGTAATGATTGGCAATAATCTCTTGGGTGGCTTCGGGGTACGTCGCCTGCATTTCTAAGGCGTTTTTATTTTTTATGTGCAAAGCTATGAAGGGACTACATGATGCACCAAAAATCATCGCAGACATGCGATATTCTTTTACCGGGGGTACATTTACACCCGCGCCTACTGAAGGGTTAACAGGGATGTTAGTTGAGGGGTTAATTGTGTCGCGCCATAAGAACCTTTGTGCGTCTCGATCTTGTTCACGTATCGATATCTGTGGGAACATTTCCCGAATGTCACCGGTTACGGCGATTTTCCCCTCCCTAAAGCGAAATAAAATGCCTAATAAAGGCTGAAGTAGATCGGGTCCAACCATGAAGCTCGACTTAATACTGAGGTAACTGGAGAGTGCAGTACGAACAATTTTTTGAATACCACAAATAACACAGTGGCTGTCTTCCGTCTCACCTACACTTTAAAAAAATACGAATGGTCATATGAGACAGCTGACAGCCACTACATACATAAATGTCAAATTTGCTGGCGACACTTTTTTATTCAGGGTGAGAGCTCCAGTTACCTCAGAGTATTAAGTCAAACTTCATGGGTCCAACTAATAGCATAGAGTTAAGACTCGCTCCCTTTGTAGTGGCGGCGGCGTCGTGTACAACTCGAATTTTCTTTTTCTGTGGGTGATACACGCCAAAGTGAGGTAAATACCAACGAGTATTGTTAGTTTGCGGATTAGTCGTATGCTCCTTATAGTAGCTATCCGAAGAGCATTCCTCCGCGTAGCGCTTTTTAATTATACCACTAACAAAATCTTTGTAGGCTGTGGCAAAGGTTGTGTCTTTCGCAAATTGCCTTTCAAGGGATTTAAACCTCGAAAGAGCTTGCGGATAGCTGTCCGGAGTGACAACCGGCTGATTAAGTCGCCATGGCAAACCTACCTCAAAACGACCAGAAGGAAGACGTCGCGCTGTGGCGTCCACAATATCTATTGCCCGCTGATCTTCATCGCTGTTTTTCGGTGGAAGCTTACAAATGCCTAGGCAGTCCAGTCTGTATTGTTCCCTTAACAAAGCCTCAATGGAATCGAAATCCGTGTCAGGGGTAGAGTCGCATGCGTAATTTACAAAAGTTATAGGTTTTTGTTTTGCTAGACATGCACCCATGTAATGTCCAGCCTAAGAGTGTACGCGTAGCAGCGGGCTGAGCGGCCTTGCCACAACGTACTTCCCTGGGTAGCGAGAGATGCCAATCGCCCGCGCCTATAAGGATAGTGGGCTTGGCGTCTTCGTAAGCTAAATGTTCAATTAAATCTCTGCTCAGGTAGGCGTACTTTTCTAAGTCGGCCTTATCTACTGTTTGTGAGCAGATGCCCAAAGATTTGATACTCCGTGCGTTTGTTATTAAATATTCTTCCGTGAGGTCGCGACCTCTAATGTGAAAAGAAGTGAAACCTACTGTCACTTGTTTCGCCATACCTCCAATTCCTTCAATGACTGTGGGCTCGCTGTGAGTTTTGTCAGCCCCAATAGTCCTGGCGACGTCAGCGTCAATGAGCGTTGCGGTGCTACCGTCGTCGAGTAATGCGTAAGTCGCGAATTCGCCAACAGTACCTCTCACAACCACCGGTACCACCTTTAGAACGGCACGCGGACGCGGTTGTGACGGTGTGTTATCTGTAATGTTACACAATGTGTTATTTACTATATTAGCGCTGTCATAACTCGCTTTCGGTGCTGCTGGGACTGCGGCCTGTGGAATCGAAGAATTATTAAAACTATTCGTAGTTGGCGGCGGCGGAGAGGGAGATGGGGCGCTTAAGCAAACGTTCGCGCTCATAGTCGCGCTTGATAATACTTCAGCTTGTGTTTCCGTAGATGTCGGTGCATTGCCATGGAGTAAAGCGTGATGTCGCCTGGCACAGCCATTAATACCACAGCGTTTTGCTTTACAAGTGTTCCATCGGTGTGCATCGCCCTTTAAACATCTGAAACATACTCTGTTTTCACGCACCCAACGCCATCTGTCTTCGACAGTAATAACTACGAATTGTTTACAAAGCTTTATGCTATGAGCACCATCACAATAGGGGCAGTTAGTAAAAGTAGTCTGCTTGCTGGTAGTAGCGAGGTGAATCACTTCTCGTCTAGGTGCTGCGGCTACCGGCGCTCTCGGCGTATTGTGAATACTATAGGTAGTAGCGACAGTAAAATCAGGTACGTAAGTAAATTTAATCTGCCTATCCGATTCTCTAACTAAAAACATAGACAGTGTTTCTAGCTTCGAGCGCACATTGTCTACGTGCGTGTCGGCAGCGTAGTCAGCGAACCTTGACTTGGTCAGATCGTTAAGTTTCGTCAAAACGCAACGTAAAATCTCGGGGGAGTGTAAATATTGCTCCTGGTTCAGGGCTTTTATAAGTGCAACACAGTTACGCACCTTAATGGAACAGTTGTTTAGCTGCTCCGGTGTTGTCACCTTCTGAAGCGCGCGTAAAGTTGCTACCTCTTGCGCCACCACGATCTCGGGGCGCGCGTAGCATTGCTCCAACACTTGCACAATTTCAGTGGGGTCCTCAGTGGTATTGAGCAGAGCTACCACAGACTCGCGTGCTAGGCCACGCAAGGCTTCAGACAGACGAGCTATGTTTTGACTCGGTGTAAACTTTTTTTCTGTTCTGAAAAAGGCAGATTTAAAAGTGAGCCAATCCTTATAGCTACCAGTGAAAGTTGGTAGCGGGTCGGGTTTTGCGCCTATAGAGCTGATAGCTTTCGCTAGTTGCATGAAATCGCTCTCGCGAGAGGGTTCGCCCCGAGCGGCCGTCGGAAATGGTTGTACTATTGGTTCAGAGCGCGTGGCCATGTTGCCACCCAGGGGCGCTGCTGGCTGCAGCGGGGGGATGTCCTGAGTAGCGGTTGGCGCAATGGATTGAACAGGGTTCTTGACTTCTGTCACCCACAGCCGTGTGCGCTCTAAAGTATTCGAGCTACAATCACTTCCCTGATTTGAGCCGGTACCGATTTCAGCAAGAGTTGCTTGGAGCTCCAGCTCCTCCACTTCACGGCGCTTCCGCTCGAGCTCAATGTCCCGCTGGAATTGCCGGCGACGAAGTTCGGCCACTGTGGACAGTTTTCTCGCAGCCGCGGTGGACGACGAGCGTTGTGAGCTGCAAGATGGTTTTTTAACAGTGGTTTTAGGTCCGATGACTTCGGCCGCAGATGCAGAGATTGTTGGTACCACATTGCCCTCGGGGGCAAGCACGAACGTGGGATCAATCTCGGCACCTGCGTGGTTGCCAGCCTGATCTAACTGCAATCTTTGTGCCATTGCTCGTGTTAAAACCATGTAAGAAGGACCAAAATGTAAATAATTCGATTAAAGTGGACACAATGACAAGACACAACGATTGGCTGACAACTAACTGTATTCTTTTAAAAAAGAGTAACATAAATCATAAACAATAATTATTATTAAAGACTATATACATAGAAACATGGTATAATGCCGGCCCACCAGCCAGTCGCCAACAGGTGTCGTCCACCAACCAATCATCTGTTTCAATCAATTGAACTTTGAGAAATTATCTATGATAATCTGTGTGCAACTAAAAATATGTAGACTGTTTTACGAGCATATCTCCTTGCAATACAATAATAAAGAAGCTGCAACTGCAATAAATGCAACTGCATTAAAAATAAAAACGTCATCGATTCCAATAGCAGATCCAATAAGTGTCCGATCGGATCCCCGTCCGGCCGACATATCGGATCGCTGCTATTCCCGTCGTTCCCGGAACGGCTCGGGAGCTCGCGCGCCCCTTATTAATGGCCTGTTTAGGACTCCTTTGTCATCCTGCTAGTTCAATGACTACCACAGGAAACACTTTTTTATGTCTACCACTGAGCTATGAAAATACTTCCGAAAGAATTATGAAGGTATCTTTAAGTGAATTTTTGTTTAATTTTAACTGTTCTTATTTTAAATATTTTGCATTTCTTTACCAATTAAGTATACCGACTAACTTAGCTAAACTTTAATGAACTAAACGTAGATCAACCAATCAATCAATAGGTAAATGCTTTATTTGCACACAGAAGAAATATAGAAAGAAACAATCACAAAACAGAAGAGTATACAAAAGGCGGCCTTATTGCTAAACAACAATTTCTTCCAGGCAACCTTGGATGAAAGAATAAATAATTATATAAGGACAGAGGGGAGTGGGTGCGCATTTTAGGTATTATTTATTTATTTATTTATTTATTGAACACTTTATGCACAAAAAATAATGTACAGAGGCGGACTTAATGCCTTAGGCATTTTCTACCAGTCAACCTTAGGGTGATGTGGAGTCTATGATGTGGTAGGGTGCACAACCAGCTTATAGAAGAAAAAAAGGAACAAGAAGAATAATGTATACTCTTTAAAATAAAATATATTACAATTGCGATACATAAGAAATATAATATAATACTATATACTACAAATAAAATATAATATAAATATTAAATCATAATTAAATACAATATATATGCATATATATGTATATATATATATATATCAACAAGTTTTAAGAACGATCTGCTTGTTCTGTTAAAAATTTGCGCAACTTTGTCTTGAACGAATACCGACTGGTGGACAATCTGATATCTAAAGGGAGCGCGTTCCACAGTAGAATAGGATGAACGAAGAAAGAAGAATGAATGGTATCAGAGTGATGAGAGGGACAGCTAAGTAGACGGTTAGAAGAGGAACGAAGATCTTTATCATGCGAAGTACATATGTATTGGAAATGTGAAGTGAGATAAGAGGGAGCATTAGGAGAGCTTAAAAGAGAAAATAGAGTGGTCAAAGCCCGCATACTTCTGCGCTGCCGAATGGGTAACCATTTAAGCTGCGATCGGTATGCGGACACATGATCATATTTACGTAGATTAAATACGAATCGAATGCAGTTATTGAAAAGACGGTCAAGTTTATTAAGTAGATCTGCATTCAGGTCGAGGTAGCACACATCACCATAGTCGACGATAGGGAAGATTAAGGACTGCACAAGCATTGCCTTGATGTTGGATGGAAAGAAGTTTTTGAGACGGTAAAGATAGCGCAATACTCCTGTGACTTTTTGACAAATACTTGTGACTTGTGCTTGCCAGTCAAACCTAGAATCAATAAGTAAACCCAGGTCCTTCACACTAGGGGTTAGTGGTATTGGTGTGCCGTCGAAAATAATAGGACACAGATTAGTGAAGTCCACTCTGGACATCATCCGGGGACTACCCACCAACACAGCTTGGCATTTACCAGGGTTGACGGCAACACCGAAGCAGTCAGACCAGATCTTTATGTGGTTTAGGTCCCTGTTCAATTCATTGACAGCATTATCTAAGTCATCAACACGCGCCTGGGCATATATTTGTAAGTCGTCTGCATAAAGATGATACGAACACTGAAGTTTATGTGTGATAAAATCAATAAAAATTGAGAAAAGAAGAGGAGAAAGTAAGCCGCCTTGGGGAACGCCAGTGTCTAGATTAAGCCAAGATGAGGTTGACTCATCAAATTGCACAGCCTGCTGGCGTTCCCGAAGATAAGATGAAAACCATTAATGTATGTATAAAATATTATATACGTAATTTAAAAGTATATAAATAATAATGCAGTTATTGTAAATAAAAGATAAGTAATAATAATTAATCAGCTGTATTGGAAATGAAATAAGTAGTTTCGAACTTTCTCTCTAAATAACCTTAAAGTTTGAGCCTTCCTGATATCCTCTAGTAGAGAGTTCCACAAACGAACATCGTGAACAGAAAAGAAATAGGAAAAGAAGTCGGTCGAGTGCCGTAGAACTTCAAGAGAGAGGTTAGTTGCAGATCGCAAGAAGAGGAATGAAAAGAGAAACAGGTTTTGAGGTATGGTGGAGAGATTGGTAGGAAAATAATGGAGTAGAGGAGCGTAAGAGTATGTAAGTCCCTGCGCCGGGGCGAATGGGGAGCCAATTAAGTTTAGAACGGAAGTGAGACACATGGTCATATTTACGAAGGTTAAAGATGAATCTAATGCAGACATTCTGCAGTCGCTCAAGTTTATTCAGCAATTCAACATTAATAAAGCTAAAAACAAAAGTTCTCTACGATTAAAATTAGGTGTAATATGAGTTTTTACCCGACTGCGACAGAAGGAGGGTTATGTTTTTCAAGAGTATGTAGGTATGTATGTAGATTTCAATGTTCCCTGCTACAGCCTAAACGATTTAAAGGATTTTAACGTATGAGATGTCGTCAGATTCGTCTTGATAGCGCGAGTGATACTTACTGGGTACATAAAAAATGTAGGTATGTATGTAGATTTCTATGTTCCCTGCTACAGCCTAAACGATTTGAAGGATTTTAACGTATGAGATGTCGTCAGATTCGTCTTGATAGCGCAAGTGATACTGGGTACATAAAAAAAATAAAAAACAAAATGGCGGATTTTTGATGGCATATTGCAACATCAAAAAAATGATTTTTCTACCAATCGCATCGAGTGGGGTATCAAAATGAAGGGTTTTCAATAGCGATAGCTTATGGAAATAAGTAAGGTTATTTGTTGATAATTAACTAAAAAGTCTAAAATAAAAACATAATTATTAAAAAATTAAAAACCCGACTGCAAAAAATTTGCCACTAGAAAGGGAAAAACAAGCTTTTTAATTTCCCATTGCAGTCAGGGGACCTTTTAAATTATAAAGCATTTCATCGAACAGTCCCTGACTGCAATGGAAAATTAAAAAGCTTGTTTTTCCCTTTTTAACCGACTTCTAAATCAAAAAGGAGGAGGTTCTCTATTCGTCTGTTTGTATGTTTTTTTTTTTTTTTTTTTGTGTATGTCCACCGATTACTCGAAGACGGCTGAACCGATTGAAATGATTCAAACGTTATTACATCAGGTTGGTTTCCAAGTTGGTCCCATTTTTTGAAATTTTGAAATCGGTTCAGTAGTTTTCAGGAAATCTTGAAAATACTGTCGTTTTCGTTACCACTTTATGTGAATTTAATACGTATCTTTAGCCATAACTCCTTTGTTTATAAACCGATTTAGATGATTCTTGTTTTGTTAAAAAAAATATTTTTATAAAAAAATAAAACCGCCTTCAAAAAAACCACATCAAAAAAGTGAAATAATTCCTCACCAAAAAAATAACGTAAGTACTTTGAAGTCGGGCGTGAAACATGTACAATTTCTTGTTGTTTTTGTTAAAACCCGCCCGACTTCAAAGTACTTACGTTATTTATTTGGTGAGGAATTATTTCACTTTTTTGATGTGGTTTTTTTGAGGGCGGTTTTATTTTTTTATAAAAATAATTTTTATTTCACTCTTTTTAGTGCATCGTGCAGGCAATTTACGTGTTTTCTGGTAAATAGGTATGTGATCAAACTCAAAACCTCCTTTTTCGAAGTCGGTTAAAATACCTTGAGGTATCCCCTTTTTAACAAAACAAGAATCATCTAAATCGGTTTATAAACAAAGGAGTTATGCCTAAATATACGTATTAAATTCACATAACGTGGTAACGAAAGCGACAGTATTTTCAAGATTTCCTGAAAACTACTGAACCGATTTCAAAATTTCAAAAAATGGGACCAACTTGGAAACCAACCTGATGTAATAACGTTTGAATCATTTCAATCAGTTCAGTCGTTTTCGAGTAATCGGTGGACATACAAAAAAAAAAAAAACATACATACAGACGAATAGAGAACCTCCTCCTTTTTGATTTAGAAGTCGGTTAAAAAGGGGGTACCTCAAGGTATTTTAACCGACTTCGAAAAAGGAGGTTTTGAGTTTGATCACATACCTATTTACCAGAAAACACGTAAATTGCCTGCACGATGCACTAAAAAGAGTGAAATAAAAATTATTTTTATAAAAAAATAAAACCGCCTTCTAAAAAACCACATCAAAAAAGTAAGAAATAATTCCTCACCAAATAAATAACGTAAGTACTTTGAAGTCGGGCGGGTTTTAACAAAAACAACAAAACATTGTACATGTTTCACGCCCGACTTCAAAGTACTTACGTTATTTATTTGGTGAGGAATTATTTCTTACTTTTTTGATGTGGTTTTTTAGAAGGCGGTTTTTAGTGGTTAATTTTTTGCAGTCGGGTTTTTTGTTTTTTTATTAGTCGTATTTATCACTGTTTTTATTATTTTTTTGGCTGAGACAGGGTCATTTGTTGGCTGCATACACTTCCTAGCATATACACCTCTCTTATTTCTTCTCTCACTTCTATCACTGTCAAGTCAACCTATTTTCTTGTACTGTTTTGTTTGTGTGTGCAAGTCAATAAAATTTAATAGGTATATTTATTTCTTTCTTTCTTAAATGCATTACTTACTACTTATTACAAAAAGTAACAATGGTTCTATTAACTTTTTAAACTTTCAAGATCATTAACACTGTAAATATTACGAAAAACGGGATTTTTACCATGTTTTGATTTGTCTGCTTCTAACATCCAATCCGCATTAACTTTCTTCAGTTCTAGGGAACTCGACAACAAATCAAAACATGGTAAAAATCCCGGTTTTCGTAATATTTACAATGATTCTATTATTCCGTAAACCACGTTAAAATGCGCGTGAGTGGTAAACTCAGTCGTGGCGTGGAAGCAACAATAAAATTTGACGATCGCGATCGGCTCGCGCCGTTCCTCCTATTTTAAATTGACGTATCCTGTTGTCAGATTTCCTGGCGTTAATCCTGTATCCCTGTTTAAATTAGTCGCGAGCCGCTCCACTGCTCCTTTGATGTTATGATTAGATTCTCCGAAATCGATGTTTTTTCAACACCGATACATTGTGTTAGTGTCAAGCAGGTGAATGGGATGCTTCTGCGTTTGGTTGTACATCTGGATAGTAAATGTAGGAGATAAAAGTTTGAAGCTGAGTGTGTGTGAATTCGCCTTCTCTTTTCTTATCCTTATCAGTCATTGTGAGCAGTAGTGCTGTATAAACGATGATTTCCTCCCGACAACCACTAGGTACGCTACTTTAAAGTAGTTATCTTGCATCCCCCTATGATCCGTAGCCAAGTATCACATGTCATCGCGTTTTTGTACTTATTAGAACCGCCCATTAATATTAGTAAAAAAATTATAAAAGACAAATCAACATCCTATTTAAAAACATAAGCCGCCGAAAATGTTATCCTTATTATAGTAATCCAAGTGTACTAATTGGCACTGAAGTGGGTATAGCGTGCGCCCCGGGCAGCCATGATTCACGGCGGGCGCGACCGGCCGGAGACGGGCAAGGTCGAGCTAACGACCTGCCTAACCTACATCCAATGCGCTAATGAGACCCTAGGTGACGAAATAGGCTAGGTGAGGATTTTATTTGTAACATGAGCCACCCAAAATGTTTGTCTTATTATAGTAATGCAAGTGTACTAATTGGCACTGAAGCATAGAATAAATAATACTGAAGTGGATATATGTGCGCCCCGGGCAGCCATGAAATGATTCACGGCGGGCGCTACCGGCCGGGGACGGGCATTACGGGCAAGGTCGAGCTAACGACCTGCCTAACCTACATCCAATGCGCTAATGAGGCCCTAGGTGACGAAATAAGCTAGGTGAGGATTTTATTTGTAACTCACTCAAAATGTTTGTCTTATTATAGTAGTTAATGCAAGTGTACTAATTGGCACTTAAGTGGGCATAGCATGCTTCTCCGGGGCGAACGCCACTGGCTGGGGACGACCAAGGTCTAACCTACATCCTATGTTACTTCAATGTCCTAATGAAACTCTAGGTATCAAATCGAAGCTAGCTAAGTATACTGATATTTACATGTCCTTAGATAACCAAAGTATGCATTCTGCGAATCTGGCATTTTGCGAAACTGGCATTCTGCTAATCGGGCATTTTGCGAATGTGGCATAATGCGTCAAAATGATCACAACTAGCTCCGACGGGACTCGAACTCGAACTGTACGGGCGAATGCTCCAATCACTGAGCTACGAAGTCGTTCATATCTTTATTAGACATTTGGCTAGTGCCGCCGCATGGGTGTGTCAGCAGTCACGCCCGGGCCACCGCCATTGCCATCGCCATCGCGCCATCGCCATAGTCAATGCCCACACTCAACACGATCGCTGACATGCTGCATCCCACCCACGTGCTCTACTGTACACATCAATTGATCATACCTAGGCCGAGGTACCGTCATACAAACAGAGAGATGTTTAGAGCATTTCTCATTCGACTTGGGAAGACCGAGATACCTAGATGAATCTTACAGTAACGGGAACAATGCTAATATAATAAGAAATATTTAGGTAAAGCACTTTAATGGAGTTTTTAAAGTTATGGAAATAAATAATGTGGTCTGTAGGTGAGGAACTCTAGAGTTGGTACTTAATTTGTTAGCTAAAATGAATTGATAATTCTACTTTAAAAATAAAAGGTCACCTAAACCCACACATAAAAACTTGCTATTTTAAACTACATTATTCTAATGAGTTTTGTGAGAGTAACTACTTAATAGCAAGTAGGTTAAGTTTATAGAATTTTTGAATGGATCTTCTAAAGTTTTGGTGAGGCTGCGACGATCTGAGGAAGAATGTGGATTTAACTCTAAGTTTTAATCACAGTTACAGTTGGCTCTTTAATTTAATTTAAGTTTATTAATGAAAGTATTTTTATTAGGACTTCAAAACCAATCTGAATTATCTACTTTATCACATCAGCTCTTGGAGTACATTGTAGTGGGTCGAATAACTAGTTAAATTGTGTTATTGGCTAACCGGTACTGATGCAGTAACATTGGGTAATTAGGTTAAAGTGGAGCTTAATCGCGGGCGGCGCTGATTTCATCGACGATTAGTAGTGTTTAGTTACTTTATCTACACTCATGTTATAATATTCGAATTATGAACTCGTGTCTGAACGTATATTGATACACTTTATGCCATAGTCAACTTTAAAAAATAAAACTCTGTATCCGGTTGTATCATAATGGTCATTATAATACAACCGGATACAGCTTTCACTCATTATTAATCACTTATATTTCTTAATTTTTCAGTCTCCATGGCAACCGTAGGATTTACCGGCCCTGACTTCCAACTCTTTCAAGCCCTTCTTTTAGCCGGCAACAATAAGAAACTTTTTTAAAATTAGTATTTTGAATTTAGAAGGTATAGACCGTATAGACTCCTATCAGTGGGGTTTGGTTCAATTATATTAATTATAATTTATCCACAATTTATAATTAATATTTTTTTGCTTAATTTTTGTAATATATGATAAATGTAATGAGTGTAGATAAAGTAGTGTATGAGACTGCACATAACTCGGTATTAAAACACTCGTGGAATACTATTAATAAAACTCGCCAAGGCTCGTTTTTTAAACTACCACTCGTTATGTGACAGTCACATAAACTACTATTATGTTGTGTGCACTTTGTTTCTTGTTGTATCAATAAAGGTATTTTCTTTAAAGAATTATGTTTCTCTTCTTATATTTTGAATTAAAATATAAGAAGAAAACGTATTATTACCTAACTAATGTTAGGTATGAGCAAATAGAACCCGCTGAATAACAATGAATCGTAAGAAGGTAATAGGATAACAAGCGACGGCAATCCACTAATTCCTTTCTACAATCTCTTACAGAAATAAGTCTAAACAAACAAACAAAACGAATAGTAAACTTCATTTATATTCGATGCGTCGCTCACCGCAGCGGGCCCGCTCTACTCTAGGCAAATGATTGTTCAATTACGAGGACCTCCTTAGTAGAAGAACTGCCGGCAATTACTCCCCAACTACATTCCCAACTTTATGTCTTATGCAATAAACGTTATTTTCAATTATTGTTGCGCTAATATCAGTCGGCTTTACATAAAAGGTGGCTACGAGTCCGCGCCTTGTCATTAGGACACAATCAAACATTATGTTTAGGATCGCCGACAGCTTAACCGTGGTTTTTCATTCATTTCATAATTTGTTATTCGGGATTATAGGGAGCGTGCCGCTGGACAAAGTAAATATTACCACTGTGCCGTGCCGAGCCGTGGCGGGCGGTACTAACGACCCATCACAATTGACCAAATCACCACCGGGGGGTTTTTTGCAGAACGCCCGAGATTGGTGTCCAATCTTTGGCAGCTTAAGAAAAAGGTCGTATAGGCCCCGCGAAATCATGATCATGACAAATTGAAAATTACAGTTATTTTACATAAATTTTCACATTTGTTACGAATCTGCAATTAAGTATATGTTTTTCACATGAAACATTCCCTTTTCTTGAAAGTGGGAAAATATGGTCGATAAATAATTCTTCTTCTTAATCGTTCCCTCATAACTGAGGATCGTGATCACCGGCTGCTTTTATGATTTGCCTCCATCGGTCTCGGTCCATAGTTGCTCTCACTGCTTGATGGAATTTGCTTGAGGAGGTTGCTACTCTTACTTGGTCAGACCATCTGGTTGGCGAACGACCTCGGGCCCTCTTGCCCTCTATTCCACCAACCACGACCAGTTTTTCGAGACTGTCATCTCCTCTTCGCATTATGTGGCCAAAGTATGAGAGTACGCGATGTAAGCAGATAGTGGACAGCCGAGTCTTGACATTTAGTTGAGTTAGGATAGATACATTTGTGCGTTTGGCCGTCCAGGGTATCCCAAGCATTCGCCTCCAACACCACATCTCGAATGCATCTATTCTGTGTCTCTCTCTGGCTAGTATGGTCCAAGTTTCCACTCCATACATAAAGATGGGAATGATCAGGGCTCTCACTAAGCGCACTTTAGTACGAAAACCTAGGCTACGGTTTACCTAGGCTACGATAAATAATAATAATAATTAATCATAGTAATGATAAAAATAATAAACCAATTTATAAGTACACACCGGCTTATGTGAGTTAAAGTTTACAGTTTTAAAACAGCCAGTTTCTCAGTGATTGAGTATTCCGGGAGTAAGTAGTGCGCTTTCATCTTCAGCCTTATTACCACTTAACATCAGGTGTGATGAAGGCTAAATCCCCGTTTTGGATTAAAAAAATCTATATAGGGAGATCATTAATTGGCAAGACTTCATTGCCTATAATTCCCCTGCCCTGCACCTAGCAATTTATTGGGGGTCGGCGCAGTATGTCTTTTCTTCCATCATCTCTATCTACCGTCACTTTTGCAGTCACCAATTTTCTTGCATATATCAACCTGCAAGCCAAAGAGCATTTAAACACTACGTTTACTGCAAGCTTGTTTATACCTGACAGAATTAGCTTGCACGGTAAGGTCTAGGGAATCTAATGCTTGTTCTTAGTCCGCCTGGCTAGCTACCACCATCTTATCTAAGTCTGACGCCATAACAATGATGTTTTCAGCATTATTGTGTTCCGGCAGTTAGAGATAAGATAGCCAGTTCCTCAGTTATTGAGGATTCCGGGAGTAGTGCGCTTCCACCTTCAGCCTTATCACCACTTATCATCAGGTGTGATGAAGGCTAAGTGCTACCCCGTTGTGAATAAAATATTTTAAGAAATCAAGAAAAATAAAGAATCAAATAATTTGATTTAAGTACGTAAATTAAATATTCCTATTGCAACCAGCATCCATATAAATCGGCCATTTCGACTTTACAAAAAATTCCCACATTAAGCAGATTCTAATGAAAACACGAAACGAATGTTACAAAAGCGGGTTCATAAACTTCCACAGAAACCGCTAATTTGCCAGCTTTAATTACTTTCACACAGCCTTTGAGAACAATTGTAATAAAATTTAATAAATTGAGTTTACAGTTGATGCGGCCAGGTTACTGAACCTAATTGGTATATTTATGGTGCTCTGTTTTTATATGATAAAAGGGTGGTCTGGTACAAATATTTTTTAATTAATTGTTTTATATAATTAATGTTTATGTTTTTAAATGTGATACAATATCACGTACGATGCCCTGTTCCCAAAGTTTGTAGCAAAGCCACTTCAGTCTCGTAATCATAATATAACGGTATCAACATAGGTTTAAAATGTTACCTACCTATGTGAACATTTTCAAGTCTTGAAATATAAATTCATTTTCAGTGATGAGATTATACTGCTGACTTGGCATAAGTTTACTGATTTTATCTTGTTATTTGTTTTATTTGAATATCTGATAGAATCGATTGAATAAAAATTTCGTCGCACCAAATCTTTGTCCAAAGCCATGCTGCTACAGGTGATCTGTGAACCAATCACACTATATCTTATTTACTGCACAAACAACTAGTCGTACGTAGCACGAAAATATTAGTAAACTGTACTATCCTTCAGTCAAAGTGCTGCTGTCTAATATCTATTGAATTTTAGTCCCTCATCCGACCGAAAGAGGCCTTAACATTACGATCACGCCGGGTACTGACATCAATTTCAATCAGAAGATCTTGTTATGTCCTTCTATAACAAAATACTAATTTAAGTTTTGTTTTTATTTTCTGGCTTCAACTTAACAGTGAAACGTGTTAAAATGTAAAATTAGGTAGGTACTTTATTTTTTTTATATAAAACTGGGCAGGCATTTGACCAGCATCTTGTTTGTTGACAGGATGTGGCCTAAGATGTTGCATGCTTGTCCAGGAGATGCCTGTTCACTCTGGCCTTGAAGATACCAAGGTTGATAGTTATCGGGGAACACAAAGGCAGGCAACGCATTCCATTCCTTAGCGGTTCGCATAAGAATCGAATCTGCGAAGCGTTTAGTGCGGACAGGTGGAGTGTCAACAACGTAAAGGGGATAAGCTCAGATCATATAATACTAAAAGTATTATTCTGGTTCCCCGATGGTGGAAAGGGGCTGCGGGAACAAGGTCGTGCAGTTCTCTCGCACACTCCCCAAAGTGTACTTATTCTATAAAAAACCAATAGACACGCAACTTTGCGATGGTGACTGAGGCTCTGAAGTTCCGCTGTAGCCAACGCTGAGTTTCCAATGAGCTTCCTGGCACGGTTTTCGATCGATTCCAGAAGTTCTAGCTGATACTTAGCAGAACCATCCCATAGTTGACAACAGTACTCCATGCACGGACGAATCAGCGCTTTGTATAACAAAAGCAGTTGGTCCGGCGTAAAGTACCGCTTAGCCCTAGAGGGGACGCCCAGTTTCTTAGCAGTATTTAGGTGCAGTTAAGCAAGTGGTAGCGAAGACAACTTGCTACTTTGCTTGTCATTCGTGTACTAGGAGAAAGCCTTGGGGCGGAAAGGTTCTCGAATGGCGACCGCGTCGGACGACGACGTCTCGTGGGCAGGCCCAGGTGATGTAGCCAAGGTCTCGGGAAGCCGTTGGATGCGGGCAGCGCAAGACCGATCGTTGTTGCGATCCTTGGGGGAGGCCTATGCCCAGCAATGGGCGTCGTTCAGCTAACATGATGAAGGAAGTGGCTAAAGACATGATTAATTGAAAAACTTGGTTCTTTATGTGGTGGTATGATTTAAAAAAAGTGACAATATCGAATACAATCCAAAGTTATCATAATTCGACAGCACATTGACAGACCATCAGACTCAAACTTATAGCAGTTGAAACCGAGCAGTTGGACCGACTTTTTGCATCTAGGTCGTGGGCTCAACTGAAGAACTCTGTTTCATTTTCGCCGACAAATAATAATCGGTCATAGACGGCCAACTTTATTGGTATAGGGCACGTGGCTTTTGACTGCACTAAGTATATGAATGGAATTCTGTTTATAGCATTCTGTTGTAACAGCGAACATCCATTGAAGACCGTGCGGCCAGTAAAGTGCGTACCTACGGTAAATGTAAATGCCATGCCTCTAGTTAGTTCCGCTACATGCCGTCGCTGCTCCGTTTCGCGGCCACGGTTGATGACACCTGCCTACTGTTTGTTTCCCTTTTTTACTGGACTGTAATGACCCGTTTTACGCTTTTTCTATCTAAACAGCTTGTTTTTTAATTGTTTACTGTGCTTCTGACGCGGTGGTGTGTCACTGCCCTAAATCTACGTAGGAAAACTCTACATTTCGTCAGCTATTTAATGAAACTTAGAATTTGTCAATGCATTTGATGCTTAATAGGAAAATTGTCTTAAGACGCCGATTTCCCAAAATAGGGTATTTTAAATTATGGATTACTCGCAAATCACAAGTACCTACATAAAATTTGGAAAAAAGATATGTTATTTTACAGTTATTTATCTAGTGCTTCCGGCCGTTTTTTTTTCGATTGGTGATATTTTACTGTGTCAAATAAAATCCCAAACATCCGTCTAATAATAACTCAAATATCATATTACTTGCAGTATACTTGGTTATAGTTACTGAAAAATATACGAAAATAATTGTCATTGAATAGCCGAGGGATTCCGGCCGTCATAAGTTTAAATTTTTAATTTTTAATCGAATTTTAAGTGATTTTCGATTCGCGGGGCGCTCGCGAGTTCACAGTTCACTGCCGGCTGCCGTTGGGTCCGCGCGAAGTGTATCGAGTGCGGCCGAGCAAGCGTTAGCGTGCCTATTTCGGTCGGGAATCCTCGCCTTAATAGGAAAATTATGAAATCTCAACCCCAATCTTCATGATGCCCTCCATGCTGCATCCATTCGTAATAAATGGCGAAACATCGTGAGGGACAAGATATGTCCAAAAGGTCGCGACCCTCAGCATTGAGGAATATGACGCAAGGAGGAAGAGGAAAATTGTTTGATTGTAACTACCCAAATACAATTTCAAATTATTTTTACTTTTTTGGATTCACAATGCAATTTTAATAATTAAAAATTCCAAACGACTCCGTAGCTCAGTGGTTAGAGCATTCACCCGGACAGTGAAAGGTGGGTTTGAGTCCCATCGTAAGACTGGTCGATTTTTTCTAATACTTTCTTTTTTAATATTTTTAAATACAATTTTACAAAATTAAATAATCTCTCCAAACATGTAGACTGAAATGTTTCCTTTTGAACGCGTTAATCTTTATGACTCTTTTATAATATTACTAGCAGATCCTCGCGGTTTCACCCGCGTGGTACCCGTTCCCGTGGAAATATCGGGATAAAAAGCCTTCGGGAAGAATGTAGCTTTCTAGTGGTGAAAGAATTTTCTAAATCGGTCCAGTAATTTCAGAGCATTTTCGATGCAAGCAAACAATCAAATCTTTCCTCTTTTATAATACAGTATAGATAACTCGGCTCCGTCCGATAGTCTCCGTGCGGTTTTACCCGCGTGGTCCTCGTTCCCGTGGGAATATCGGGATAAAATATAGCATATGATACTCGTGAAGATTGTAGCTTTCTAATGGTGTAAGATTAATTTAATTAGTCCGTTAGTTTTTGAGTTTATCATTACAAATAAACAGAAAATAATCAAATATTTCCTCTTGATAATCAAGAAGGGTTCCCAAGTATCTGATAGTAATATTGAATCGTACCTCAATGTATGAATTTAACATCAAGTTATGGTGCATTTTAGAAGCGCTCAAAGTCACAGGTGCGATTTTTTTTGAACGTGCAAAAAATGAGTAGGTACGTAGTGAAGAAACAAAATGTTATCAAAACGAACGCCCAACATATAATTATCTATTTTGATTATTTTTCTGCAAACTGCGTGACCTTTCTGCATTCCTGTCAATGTGTACCTCCATACCTGGTCATTAGTTTTTCTGGGTATCAAAGTTTTCATCCAGGTAACTTAACCTCTAAAGGTCAGACTTTGTATCAAATAACTTCCTTGTGACTGCATTTTAAAGAAGCGTTTAGATGTGGTTTTATATTTATTAAAAACCTTAACCATGAAATTAGTGTTTTGTTTGTAGTTTTTGTGTTTTTAACCGACTTCAAAAATTTAAAAGGAGGAAGTTATCTATTAGTCGCGTTTTTTTTTCTATGTATGTACACCGATTACTCAATGACGGCTGAACCGATTGAAATGATTCAAACGTTATAACATAAGGTTTATTCCCAAGTTGGTCCCATTTTTGAAATTTTGAAATCGGTTCAGTAGTTTTCTGGAAATCTTGAAAATACTGTCGTTTTTGTTACCATGTGAATTCATAACGTTTACTGTTTAACGTTACTTTAGGCATTTTAACCGACTTCAAAAAAGGAGTTCTCAGTTTGATCGCATACCTATTTACCAGAATACACGTAACTTGCCTGCATGATGCACTAAAAAGAGTAAAATAAAAATTATTTTTATAAAAAAATAAAACCGCCTTCAAAAAATGGCATCAATAAAACGTTTTTGAAAAAAAATGTAACCGCCTTCAAAACGGATCTTCAAACAAAAATTAAAAAACACTAAAAAACGAAAAAAATAATAAGATTTTTTAATTTAAAGGACGATGATACGTGACTTTTTCTAATTTATCTTGGTACTTACTGGACTGTTTGAAGTCGGTGCCATCTTATACGCATTGAGGTAATTACGTCCTACACCTCACGCTTGGGACCGGGTTTTTTTATATGTTAGTTATTTCACTCAGTATATTTCGTTCTTATTCTTTTTGGCTTGGCACCGACTTCAAACAGTCCAGTAAGTACCAAGATAAATTAGAAAAAGTCACGTATCATCGTCCTTTAAATTAAAAAATCTTATTATTTTTTTCGTTTTTTAGTGTTTTTTAATTTTGGTTTGAAGATCCGTTTTGAAGGCGGTTACATTTTTTTTCAAAAACGTTTTATTTTTCGATTTTTAGTGAAGTAGCTTAAGAAACTACATGGTGATTATGATAAATTGTTGTAAATATCCTATCCGTTACGGAATTCAGCTTTCCATCTTTAGCTACTTAGATAACTTGAAGGAACACAACTGAAGGTCCATTCGTGCATATGGTATTTATAAAACATCATAATATAACTCCTAACTGTTGAGGAGTTTCACCTCTCATCAGCAGCTCACCCTAATAACCTGAAAGAATATAACTATTGGCCCATACGTACGATTAATACTTAAAGAAATATTCTCCAGCTCCTAACCGTTAAGGAGTTGTAGCTTCCATCACCAGCTCATCACTATGAGATGATGACTACCAGATGCAAATACTTGACTAACTTCAAAAATAAATGGAACGCATAAGACTTGCCTATATTTGAGAATTTCTCTCAATTTTCCTGGAATTTGATCCCCTGGTCCTGACTTGGTGAAAGTAAGATCAGGTCAGAAGTACTTACCAACTTTCGAAAAAAAAAATATTTTGAAAATGATCCCCAATTTGATGAAACTATGAAATCGTCCATATACCCAAATAAAGTCTGAATACACATTATTCAGGATAACTCCTGAACTTCTAGCCAGTTCTTGATAAAATTGGGAAAGTGAATGGGACCACACGAGAAGCATCACCTTTTAAATAAAAAAAGAATTATCCAAATCGGTTCATTAACTAAAAAGTTCTGAGGTAACACACATAAAAAATTAAAAAAAAATAAAAAATAATAATATACAGTCGAATTGATAACCTCCTCCTTTTTTTGAAGTCGGTTAAAAAAGTAAGAAATAATCCCTCACCAAATAACGTAAGTACTTTGAAGTCGGGCGGGTTTTAACAAAAACAACAAAAAATTGTACCTACTGACATGTTTCACGCCCGACTTCAAAGTAGGTACTTACGTTATTTGGTGAGGGATTATTTCTTACTTTTTGATGTCATTTTTTGAAGGCGGTTTTATTTTTTTATAAAAATATTTTTTATCATATATAATATGTTAAAGTTACTTTTTAATTTGACGACTCTGTATGAATTATATGATAGGGAGAAAAAAATAGCCCTTGGCGAGTTTCGAGTGGCCGTAGGGTTTGCGAACCGATGGCGTAGCTTAATTGATGAATTAGAATTATGAATGGATAAATGTATTCGTTGCATGTATTTAGATCCCTCTCTAACTATAGGTACTTGAGAAGAGATCTCCACTTGAGTGTTGTTCTTATTCGTATTATATTATTATAATACGGACCTGTCTCAGATCTTAGTATACGTACATCATGGCGTGTCATGGCGTCCATTCAAATAAAACAAATTGTGCAACTGTTGGAAATGCTTTGATCTACTTACCCACATTTTTTATTTGCATAAAGCTCTGATTTTAAATAAAGATCAACTGTATGGAACCGTTATTCTGGTGCGCTGTTCAAACTTATATCAATTAAACTGGATCGATTACCCCTTGGTTTATGGATAATGTGAATAGAGAAGAAATCACGCATGTGTGTAAAAGGTATTGGATTCATTTACGTCCTAAATGGGCTTGAAGCAAACCCTTTCAGATGACTTTGCATCAAGTAGAGCATGAAAAATACGTAAGTAATTGGATTAGCAAATATAATGAAATTAGTATTAGAACGTGTTTTATGTATAATATTTGGCCTCGATATGCAATGGCGAAGAACAAGAGATAAACAAACATACTTACATACATTATATTTTTTAAATGTTAGACATATCAATACTATCTCATCCAAACTAACTACGCTTATTGTGATTCTTTATTTTTAAATCTAGGTAACAACTTACATCTTAAAATACTCTATAATATTGATGATGAAGTATTAGAAAAAATCGACCCGTCTCACAACTAGCTCCGATGGGCCTCGAACCCACAACATTTCACTGTCCGGGCGAATGCACTAATCTACATAAATTGTTGTTGTTAGATTGTGAATGCAAAGAAGTTAAAATAATTTGAGACTCTTTAACATAACTTTGGAAAACTTTATAAAAAAAAATTTGCTATGGAATTGCAAAAATAAAAGTCAATATAAAAATCTAACAACTTTTTTTTACCCATTGGGTTTCCCTTGCAAAATAAGCATTGCAGTATCGTAGAATAAGAATAGGTACTTAAGTAAATAGCCGAAAACACTCCACTTATGTTTGTTAGCATCGCATACAAATCTTTGACGCACCCAATTGGCGTGACACAGCTGATGCATACTGACATTTATTGCTTCACAAATTGCGAATTTGTAAACATTATGAGATCACAATAGGGGCACAAAAAGTATGCGGATCTAGGCCCACTACCTGTGGCTTCCGAATCCGCCACAAAAAATCGCCAAAATGGGATCGGCGACTCAAAAGGCTGGCTTTGTGTCCCCTGTATTTAGCTGCGCCGATCTCAATCGACAAATAAGGTTATATCGTTTGGAAAAAATGTGGATTATTGGTTTGAGATTTCGCTTTGTGTTCGTAGGGCTGCTGTTTGTTTTGATAATTACCTAAATTCATTTTTAGGGTTCCGTACCCAAAGGGTAAAAACGGGACCCTATTACTAAGACTCCGCTGCCCGTCTGTCTGTCTGTTTGTCACCAGGCTGTATCTTATGAACCGTGATAGCTAGACAGTTGAAATTTTCACAGATGATGTATTTATCTGTTGCCGTTAAAACAACAAATACTAAAAACAGAATGAAACAAATATTTTAACCCATAAAACAAACGTGTTTTTTTTTTGCCCGTTTTTTGCTCGATATCAATAACGGCAACAGGTAGACGCTTGAAATATTCACAGAATATTAAGTTGTATACTTATTTACTTCAAAAATAATTAATTAAATTAAAATGAATATTTAAAGGAAGCAACCATACAACAAACGTGTTTTTTTTTCGTTTTTTGCTCGATTTTAATAGCGGCTACAGGTAGACGCTTGAAATATTCACATAATATTTGGTTGTAAGTACTTATATTCAATTTCGTACGGAACCTTTCATGCGCGAGTCCGACTCGCACTTGGCCGGTTTTTATTGTAATTGTAGATAATCTTTGTTGCTGGTGCATTTCGCTCTCACAATGCTATTTTACAAGAAAAAAAATATATTCGAATAAAAATGACTACCTTCTTAAATAGGTACTTTCCAAGTTGCTCAAACGGGTATAAGTCTCGGTAATCAACAAAATCATAATCATAAATCATTCATTTGCTAGAAACATGGTACTTATATGGTAAAAGTTTACAGTGCGAGAATATTCTGCTATCTAATAATAGCATGGTAAGTCGCAATTGAAAGAGCAGTGGACCGGAACTACAAAGGATGAGGGTTCGTGTCCTGTTTGACCAATTCGCAGATATAAGTAGTAGTTGTTTTACTACAAAATTCATTTTTTTACGTGTTTGTTAGGTTTTCCATTTCTTTTATCCCATATCACAAACTAACTAAGTTGATAGCTATTTCTACAAACTGACATTATTTTCGAAAAGCGTAAAATAAATCCATTTTGTGACATTTCTTGAATTGCCACCCCTATCTAGCAGTCTGTTTGCTTAATCCACATACGATGTGCGCCAACAATGCGGTTGGATGTATCTCGATCAACCTCCGATCTATCGCGAATCGCGATCACTTCCGAGAATTAGGGTCAGTGTTGGCTGAAGAATTAGGGCGATCGTACAATACGCAATCGAACAA
This sequence comes from Crambus lathoniellus, assembly GCA_949710035.1. Lineage (NCBI taxonomy): Eukaryota > Metazoa > Arthropoda > Insecta > Lepidoptera > Crambidae > Crambus > Crambus lathoniellus. Next base: position 11,757,256 of record OX453302.1, on the reverse strand, counting down.
ATCACACGGTATGTGCAATACGTACCTAGGTATACTTAAGATTAAAACTACTCTTTAAATTTTTACTTAAAAATTTAATTATCATGAATGCGCTGGACCAATTTCAGCATCATCCTCTCCTTATCCCGATTCTATTTGTGGTCGGGGCAGAACGTCCTCCTCCTTCACTCCACTCTGTTACCCGTCATCTCCGGTCCGCATTCACTCCTTTCTCACGCGGGCCCAGTGCGAGATGACCTCTCATTTTCTTGTGCTCGCTAAGTACAACATAACGCGTCTGAAATCATGCTAATATTTTTTTTTTCACCATTTTCGTACCTAGGTACTGTTAGGTACTTGATTTCGAAATTCTTTTTAAAAGTAGGTGACTCAAGTCAAAATTAGCGGCAGGATGGGCGTACTTATTGAGCGGCGGACGAGCTAACAACTGCCCACGCGCCTAGACAAAGGAGCGGAGCACCACTGAATGCCATTAAAGAGGATGCACATCATCACGCAGTATCGCAGTAACGAGGGAGCATAAACGAAATACTTCATTAGCGTCATCGTAACGCGGTCAATCACAAACAATAAGCCTCTCCGCATACGGGCCACATACCACAACCACAAAACGCTGCCACCGACCTATTTCCTAGTCTTCATACATTTTATATGAACTCGCCGCACAGCACACGGTTGACCGTTTGACGGCCGCCGCCACCGCTAGTCGTCACCTTGTTTCTTCTAGCTTCAAATGGCGGCGTTTGTGGCTGTAGCTGTGCTGTAGTCAAACACTTGAAGTTAGAAAATTAAATCGCCTTAAAAAAAAACTGCCTACAAAAACTCACTTCCCAAAAAAAACGTAAAAATAAAAAATAAATTGATATAATACTTGTTATGAAGAATGAACATTTTTGTAAATAAGATTGTCCTATTTTTTACTATTAAAAGAAATAGGTAGATAAGTAATCACTCCTATTAAAAAAATATCCAAATTTAAATATAACGCTCTTTATTATTTTTTTGAAAAGTAATTAAAATTTTAATGTTAAGTAAATGAAAAGTTCCGTGGAAAAGCTTTTTTCGTAAAAACTTTCTCATTCAGGTTTTCATTTCATGTTTGTCAACTGGACAAAATACCTACTTAAAAATAAATAAAAAGGCAAATAATAACATGCCACAGCAAATAACATTGCGCGCAACAGCACAGATTACTAAATAGTTACTACGTGTAACAGCAACCTTGTCTATTAAACAATTTCAACCAAGAGAATTTAATAGCACTTCTTCAGTAGTCTTCTTATTGATCGTTGTTGCATTTTAATACGTCTTAAATTCCTGTAGCATCTGTTCTTGTAATGTATCAGTAATTCAGAAAAGACAAAAAACGATCGGGCGGACGTCAGCGGACGCGTGCCGGCGCGAGCGCAGGAAATACCGCGGATGTCCGATGACGATGACACGCGAAACTTGAATGCACACACTCGTGGACATTCGAAAGTCCATCGTTTTATTGAAACTAAGTGGCTTTCCGCGGTTTTTTCCCGCGTGGTACCCGTTCCCTTGAAAATATCAGGATAAAATATAGCCATATTTTACTCAGGAATAATGAAGCTTTCTACTGCTGAAAGAATTACTGCTGAGAGAAATATATATCTTATTACGAGATTTGTAACAACTCTAACCGTCCTATAGTTTTATATCAATAAGTCCATACTTTTTCCGAGTAGCCAGTGTCGAATTAGCAAATATTGCATTCGTATAACTTCGGAAATAAATCAGCTCTTAACTTGAAATTTTGGGGTCCTGGGCTGTGCATACAGTTTATATAAACTTAGCGATAATTTCAGTGTTCTAAACCTATCCAAAGGTCTTTTAAATAGAGACTTGAAAATACGCTGAAATGGTTCCAGTAAAGGATGGTACGGAAGTGTTTGCTTCGCGCTCGACTTGGTGGGGCACTGTATGAAAGTATTTGTTTGTTTGTCCGTTTTTCACGTCAAAACGGATCGACGTGATCTAGGTATGGGGATAATTTAGGAGCAGGAGAGTGACACAGGCTACTTTACATCCCGAAAAAATTTCAGTTTCCACGTAAAAAGTTTTTAACGTTTTCCAGTTAAAATAAGCGTTAATCTAACCTAACTTACCGCGCCCCTTCTCCACGTGCGTTAAATTTAACGGTTGTGTTTTGTCCTCGATAAAAACACAAGTAAGGGCTTACCCCATTACACGTAGTAGTTTTTGTTTACTCCTGTGCCATTACTACGTAAATTTAATGGATCGCGAAGAATTCTTGAAGTTATTTTATTTTATTTTATTTATTTGGTCAACCAACAAGAAGGTATTACAGCCAGTGGTTTCGAGAGTTGGTGCTGTCTAATCAAAGCAAACTTGTTAATAGAACAGATGGGAGCATAAGGCGTCCCTTAACATATTTCTTTTTTTTACAAAATTTTCTTACTAACTCTAGTAAGAACAAAAAAATGCTAAGATAAAAATTTAAATGAAATTAAATAGAAAGCTGTGCCTTAATCAGCTAGACAAACTATAAATTAATATACTTACTTAAAGTTAGCATAACGAAAACAATTTATTATTAAATGTAGGTAAACTTAGTCTAAAAATACCAATAACCTTATTTTTACTGACATAATTTTAATAAAATCAGCTTGGAGTCTATTTGTAGGAGATCCTAGGTTAGTTTTGGAACGTTTTGTTGTAAACAAGGAGTACCTATCTAGAAAGCCGTGGGAGATTATGGGTGATTATGATATTTAGTTTATGAAGTAGTTGCGGACAATTTATATTACCATTGACTAACTTATGAAGGAATGACAGATTTAGATTTTTATAACGATTCTTAAGTGAAACTAGATTGAAATGAGTTAAACGGACTGCATAACTATTAACAATTTTTTTTGCTAAATTTAATTTATAAAACAGGTGGTACATGAACCTTTTTGAACGCGTTCAATTTTATTAGAATGGACTTCGTAATTCGGATTCCAAACCACGCTACGCCCCACCAAGTTATGTCATTACATTCGTTTATTACACGCTGTTTAATGATATATTCGTTAACTAAAGTTACGGACGAGTGTTAAATCACATTTTTATGGCATTCTCTATATCAGTCCACTAGTAGTTCATTAACTAGCATTTGACAGGCAATAAACAATAAAAGCATGGCGCTTTGCATATTTTTGTATAATTATCGCATTATTATACCGTATGTAATTGTAAGACAAAGAATAGCACCCGTTGATGTTAATGTTAACACGGGAAAGATGATTACCTACTGAACTTACTATAATCTGGAAACTTTTTATAGAGAGCGTTAAAAATAAATACTCAAAATGTAGCTCCCTGTATAATTTTATTTACAATCTCAACAGTGACGTCAGTGACTACAACTTGAATGTCATTATGTTAGTAATGTGTGGGCACACCCACAGAAAATCACACTCAATACTAACTAGTCCTATCGAGGTAGTCCGAGCAACGAACTGGATGAACTTAACTAAACTAAACACAGAAAAACACATAATTAACAAACAAAATTAGATGAAAACAACCATGAACCCATTCAAAACACATCTCAAACAATTGACAGGTCTGAACATAGAGAAAGATAAATATATGGGTCTGAAATATTTAACTCTCTACTTTTACTCTCTTTTTAGTTTTATTTCTCTTCAAATCACTTCAGTCGTAAATACAGAACAGAAAAAAGGATTTTTCTTTTTTGTTGTTCTGTAAAAAGTTTTTCGTTTTACACTGCGTATACACCGGGCCAACGAAGGGCAACGAACCCCAGCCAAGGGGTTCTGTTTTCCCCTTTGTCTCAATCAGATGATCTGAAAAACCCGATTGTGAACTGGAATTGCTCCCAGTGATCCTTTACTTAACTTTAGATGGTTTTTCGAAGGCCAGGAACGTGCAGCGGGCAACGACTGATGTCGTTCGTTGGCGTTCGTTGGGCCGGTCTGTACGCAGCATTAGAAAACGCGTTGTCTGACGATTAATGTTAAGCTAGAGGTGATTAAATTGTCAGTTGATGTTTATTTCTTGTAATTTATTTACACATTAATGCACATACAATGCGGTAGATTGCAAGTTAAAACTGTGAAAGCCTGATGTGCAGGATTCAAATATTTGTAGATTGTACGTTCTGTGCCCGTAGTGTAAGTTTTTATGTCAAAAAACGCAAACTATTTCGATTCCGTATTTATGTCAATTTGTATGAAAACTGTATTAGCGCCTCTAGCGGCGAGTAGCGCGCTTATATAGTTTTCATACAAATTGACATAAATACGGAATCGAAATAGTTTGCGTTTGCTTGACATAAAAACTTACACTCGGGGTACAGAAGTGATTTTGTGTGGGAGCCCTAAAAGTCTGATGTTTCGTCATAATACCTAACAGACTTTTTCTATTGCAACATGACAATGTCGAACGAAAAGTAAAAAAAATGTAGCAATATGCATATCTTTTTTGATTCATACAGTATTTAGTAATTCATCAGGTGTAAACCAGCTTTATGGACAATGTCCATTCTTAACTCCACAAAACTAGCACAAAGTATTGTTTACAAGCCGGAGACGGTGAACTCATCCAATATCTGACATCGTAGACCTCATCAGCGCAAGGTCTCGCGCAGCAGCGTCTAATGAGCAAATTGGACGGACTTCCGGTGACATCGCTGCGGCCGGCGCTTACGAGTATATTACGTACTTACCTACTTGTTCCCGTATGAATATTTACTTTACATTATATCGATTGGTGTTTAGTCATGATCAGTTACAGCTTCAGATACAGCCCAATAAAAAAATGGCGTGTCGAAACATCGCGCTAGACGATGCGTAGTAGACAAATTAGTTAATTTTTATTTAGTTCAGACGATCTCCGTGGCCGAGTGGTATATGCACCGGTTTTCAAGGTGCCGCCATCTCTAGAGGTCCTGGGTTCGATTCCCGGTCGGGTAAATATTTAAAAACGAACTAAGTATTCAATATTTCCTTGGGTGTATATGAGTGGTAATAGCCGTCGTTGTTTCCAATTTCCATAATACTAGTGCTTATATAATCTACCGCTTATAAAATCTAGTGCTTATATATCTGCCAAACTTCACGAACGCCAATAAGATCGAATCGCACTTAACATATTTAAACTTTTTTAACGATATACCTACATCAAGTTTATCGGAATGCCCTACATCCGCTTACTCACGGAAAGCCCAGCGCCCTGGGTATACCTATGCCGACCCGATTGCATTTAAGTACGTTTACCAATAGGATATCCTTCACTTTGAGAAGCCAAGGCCTCTCAAGGCAAACCACACCTTTCACCTTGGATTCTTATTCCTACGTCACAGAATTTATGCACTTTACTGTTCTTACGCAGTGTAGATAGTTAGGGAAGTGACTGACAAATAGCGAAACTTTTTTATCTGTACAGCTTGAGGTAGGTACACACACGAGCAGAATAAACAGTATAGGTAGTAGAGTGCGCGCCAGATAAGTCTGCGCGCGGTCGAAATCGAATACTAATCTTTAACATAATCTTCGCACAAAAAATGTAGGTACTTTAACTAGCGCCAAAAACGCCCCACTCGCGCCCAGAGTTATCTGGCACGGACTCTAGCATGGTAGAGTGAGAGTCCCGTCATTGTCATCACTGAGTCAGACTATACCTTGCTACTATACCCGCGTAGGTATGTACGTACGGTTTATATAATCAACTAGGTAGTAGCTGCTCATGATCATGACCGAGAGGAAATCGCTTTTTTTACCTCCCTAATAATCCGTAGTTTTACCTTTTAAGGATTGGCGACAAAAGGTTCGGTATTTTTTTTTCCGTGTTCTGTGGTTCGGTCATTGTCCGTCCCCGTGGTCTTATTAATTGTCTGAGTTCCAAAGTAGTTGCATTATCAATTGTATTAGTTTTAGAAAAGGATATTAACAATGGGCCATAAGTCGTTACCCACCTTGAGTGATTTGCAGGGAAGAGCTCGAGATACTAAGTCCGTTTTTGGTCACCGATCTCGTGACCGATCATTGCGAAAGTTGCTCAACCTCAACGATCGCAGTCCTATCGCGCTGTCCAATGCGCCATGCGCTCCTCTATGTCCTGCTTATGTACTCTTCCCCTTACTGATTAATTATATTCTAAGCTTCTATACGTTCAAGACAAGGTTGTAGGCCCTTTGTTCCCGTACAATTGCAATTATACCAAATTACTTTGTGAATAAGTTTCTGATTGTAATGAGTGGTATTGCGTAGAGTATAATAATGTGTGTATGGCTCTATGTACTTATTCATAGCGCGTCGCCACCGGAGGCGCCACCGTTATTGGATGATTGGCCAATCATACGACCCTCTGCCATCAATTGAATTATTACTCGTATACCTATAAACGATATTGTTATTAGGATTCTCTTATACACTTCCACAGACTATAAGAAAAAGATATTTGATGTTGTCTGATACTATTTGTTATACCTACTAACCTTTCCCGCGTGGACTACACGAACGTTATCCCGCGGGAATGTGATAGATATATTTCCGGGATAAAAAGTTGCTTGAGTCACTCTCCAGCTGCCAAACTATCCCAATACCAAAAATCACGTCGATCCGTTGCTCCATTCTAACGTGAAAGACGGAGAAACAGGCACACTTTTATATTTATAATATTAGTATGGATGTTGTCTGTTAATCTATACTAATATTATAAAGAGGAAAGATTTGATTGTTTGTTTGTTTGCATCGAATAGGCTCCGAAACGTCTGGACCGATTTAGAAAATTCTTTGGCCACTAGAAAGCTACATTCTTCCCGAGTGACATAGGCTATATTTTATCCCGATAGTCCCACGGGAACGGGTACCACGCGGGTGAAACCGCGAGGATCCGCTTGTAAACTATAATTTTCATGTACGCTACCTAGCATTTTTCTTGGTAATAGACCAAGGAAAATGCTCAGTTTAAAGTTAAAAATAACGAAGGTTCTACTCCAAACTTTTTGTTCGAATCTCGTGTCTAAAGTTCTATTCAAAATTTCCTAGTAAAATGTGTCAATATTTTCCTCTACATGGTAAAAAATTGATCGCGCCATTTCATTATTTTAAAGCTCCTTTAACAAGTTTTAAATTGATTACAATTTCTATTAAAAGACAAAAGGTATTTCCTACAGTAATCCTTAAACCTCAAGAGTCTATGATATTTTTAAACGTTGCGACAAAAATGGTTCCGTACATTTTACATCAAAGCGGAATCATGAAAATATTAGTTTTTATTTTTCATAAATATTCTCGTTTAAAAACAATGAACGATATCGTTACAAAGCTGAGAATTTGAAACGTTTACCAAAACGAGAAGTTGTAATTAAACACATTTTATGTTAAGGTACTGTAAAACTTTAATTATGTTTTCAAGTAAGTACATACAAAAAGTTTGTTGTCAAGATCATCGTTGTTGGTTCTAAGTTAAGGAATCCTGAATCAAAGACATGGTATGACCGTAGCAAAAATGTCACGGTCTGTTTGCACTGTACGTGAACTAATCTAATTAAGCGTCACAGCTAATGAATTAGCGCGTGGATCATGCGACACGGTTGTTAGAGTGCTTGTACACTGCGTCCGATCCGAATCCGAGAAATGACTGACGGATCAAAGTAGCAGTCCGTGAGGGGTCCGTGGCCCGCTCGAGGTTAGCGTGCTCGACCTGCGATTGTTGTCATTAAGCAAGTATTACAATGGTTAGTGCCGGGAGCGGTGACCAAAAATTTACCGTCTCGATCTTTGGGCCCGCATTATAGGTGATGGCGCATTCTCTTTATGTGTTCAAAAAGGAAGCCCTGTGCCCTAGCAGTGGGAACATCAAAATGTAAGATGATGCTGATGAAGTACTAGTGGTACTATTTGTATGAGAGATAATGTGCACTGACAGACTGTTATCCGATTTTTGAAATTGCTACTAAAACTTTTTCGGACCAGAAACTCTCGGTCTCTGATCGGCCGCAGTGTGCAAGCACTCTTACTTAGATTCCGACCAACATCATACCTATGAGAACAAACTCACAAATTGCCGTATAACTTACAATCATTAGAAAACTTGAGCAATTTTCTGTAGTTTTCTGCTAATAACTTAGCTTTCCTCTTGGTTGGGAAGTATGCGCGAGTTTCCCTAGAGAACGTGATAAATAACAAAATAAACTCATTTATAAGTTTAAGTTCAAGTTTTAGTTTTTAATAATAATATTTATAGCATTGTGCTTATATTATAATATTATATATAAGACTTTTTTGTCCTCGTCTGTAAATTAAAAATATTACTATACCCTAGTAAATACCCTAATAAATGTCTTATCTATCTATACCCTATGTAACTTATGCTTTAACTTTCACCACGATTTTGAGGTTCATTAATCTCAAAATCGATTTAAATTATTTTAAACCGTTTCGTTTTAAACCGACAAATTGTTTTATTTCGATGAAGTACTATCGCGAAATCTGGCAACAACATTTTAACTTATACACCGTGTTAATGAATAAACCCAAAACCTCTTAGGTGGTGATTGTGCTCATGAATATGAACAACTTTTACTAAAGGGCCACCTCTGCAATTCAACAAAAATCAGCTGTTTCATACAAATTGTCAATACCTACTCGACCAAAATGTATGGAACAGCTGTTTTTTTTGTTGAGTTGCAGAGTTGGCCCTATAGTAAAAGTTGTTCATATTCATGAGCACAATCACCACCTAAAAGGTTTTGGGTTTATTCATTAACACGTTTTATAGATTTTAATGTTCCTCGCGACTTCTATAGATATATTGCTCAAATCGATTGCAATCACAGTATTTAACAGGTCGTTAACACTTTTGATTTAATGCTGAATGTCTTTTTCTTGTTAAGAAATTCGTTACAGTAATCAATTACCGCCACTTTAAAAATAAATACAGAGATTGGAAACGGAGCTACATTACGTAATTCATTGTATAAGATTTAAGTGGATTTGTGGTTTGACGTAAATAAAAGAAGATTTACTAAGTATTAGGTACTTCAGGCGATATAATATGTTGACATATTTTTTTTTTCACTAGCCTTCTGCCTAATGCCTGCTTGAATGGGATATTTTTCCGGGATGTATAAGTCACTTTATGGCTCCCAAACAATACCCACATCAAAAATCATGTCGATCCGTTGCTCCGTTTTGGCGTTAAAGACGGACAAACAAACATACAAGCACATTCACATTTATAATATTACTAGCAGATCCTCGCGTTTTTACCCGCGTGGTACCCATTCCCGTGGGAATATCGGGATATAATACGGAATATAGCCTATGTTACTCAGGAAGAATGTAGCTTCCTAATGGTCAAAGAATTTTCAAAATCGGTCCAGTAGTTTCGGAGCCTATTTGATGCAAACAAACAAACAATCAAATCTTTGGGAACGACCTATTTTCAGACCTACCAATACACAATAAATTTCATGAAAATCGGTCAAGCCGTTTCTTTCGGAGGAATCAAATTCTTCATCAAGCTCCTAACAAACACTGAATGGATATGGATAAGTATTGGATTGGACCGATAGCGGAGATCCTGAATAATGTCACAGGACAGGACAGGACAGCTCTGTTCAGTAAAACATAAATTTACCTTAAGAATATTTGTGCTTGTAATGTCTGGGTATAAAAAATATGTTATTCGATAATTATATCGAATAACATATTTTTTATACCTTCGATTGTTCTAATATCTGTAAATAAGTGTTTAGTCATTTTAATTTTTAGTTTTTTGCATTCACAATGCAATTTTTCAACCAGCTCCGATGGGACACGGGTTGTGAGACGGGTCGATTTTTTACCACACTTTTATTAGCTTCACTTGTAACTAAGTCACAATGTAAGAAAATCTTGGAGTTCAATTTTAACCTACTTCTAAGGTCCGGTTGCTCGAAGCTTGGTTAGGGTTAAATTATGGTTAAAGTAAAATTAACCGGCGGTCAAATTTAAAAAGCGTTGTTGAAGCAGCGGTTACTTTAACGAGCAGTCAAATTACAGATTTAACGGCGGTCAAAATAACCGACAGGGTGGGGGTGGTTTAAATTTTGCCATTAGTAATTAAGGGAAGGTTAATAAAATAGTACAGACAACACTTTTAACCCTAAAATAACCAATGTTTTTTTCTTTTACCGATGTCAAAATTGACATCAGTTAAATTTTAACTTTTGTCAATTTTGACAAAAGTTAAATGTACGAGCAACCGGACCGTGTCGTATGGATTTGAAACTTTGCAAGTCTGTATGAATCCGATGACAATACAATAATTTGCTACCATCGAGTTGATCTGATGATGGAGCCAAGAGGTGGGCATTAGAACTCTTCAACGGCTGCTTGGAAACCCCTCGAGTTTAGGCTCATTTGTTTTATTCTAAGGAGACCAATTCGCTACACTAAACTTGATGGTGAGGGTCTGATGATGGAGCAGGGGGGAAGCCAGTGGCACTCATTAAAGACCAATACGAAACACTTCGAGTTCTGGCTCATTTGTTTCGTTCTGATGAGACCTATTTGCTACACTTGGTGGTGAGGGTCTGATGATGGAGCAGGAAGAAAGCCAGTGACACTCCTTAATTACCAATAGGAAACTCCTCGAATTTGGGCTCATCTGTTTCGGTTTGATGAAACCTATTTGCTACCCTTGTTGGTGAGGGTCTGATGATGGAGCTGGAAGGAAGCCAGTGGCACTCCTTAAATACCACTAGGAAACCTTTTGAGTTTGTGCTCATTTGTTTCGTTCTGATGAGGCCAATTTACTACACTTCGTGGTGAGGGTCTGATGATGGAGCAGGAAGGAAGCCAGTGGCAATCCTTAAAACGTTAAAAACTTACAAATAAGATTTCTTAAATATTTAGTATGTAATCATAGAAAAATGAAATGTGATGGAAATTATGAAAAATTATTTGACTACTGTAAAATTCTACCTGTTAAATTGAAATTTCAATATTTAATCGCTATAGAAAATTATTATAACGATACATTTAAGAAACGAGTAATAAATAAATATAATACTAGAAGGGTACGAGAAAATAAATACATATGTCCTAAAGTAAAAAATTACTACGGTAAAAGAACTAATAAATATGTACTGCCACGTATTTACAATAGAATCGATTTTTTAAGAGAAAATAAAAGTTTCTGTGCATTTACTTTAAAAAAGAAATTAAAAGCCATACTACTGGAAATGCGCTAATCCTTATCTACTTATTGTGCATGTATAAGTATTAATTTATTAATGTTAATATTAATATTAAATTAAAATAAGTTTCTGTATTTGCATTACTTATATACATTATAAGAAAATGGGTGTGAACTCGCCAAAAAACTGCCTTGCAGTTTGGCGAACTATGAATATGTATAACTTTTAATGTATAATTATGAATAAATTAAATTAAAATTAAAATTAAAATTAAATTAAAGACCACTAGGAAACCTTTTGAGTTTGGGCTCATTTGTTTCGTTCTGATGAGGAGACCTATTCGCTTCACTTGGTGGTGAGGGTCTGATGATGGAGCAGGAAGGAAGCCAGTGGCAATCCATAATGTCCAATAGGAAACACCTCGAGTTCTGGCTCATTTGTTTCGTTCTGATGAGATCTATTCGATGCACTTGGTGGTGAGGGTCTGATGATGGAGCAGGGAGGAAGCCAGTGGCACTGTTTAATGACCACTAGGAAATCCCTCGAGTTTGGGCTCATTTGTTTCATTCTGATGTGCCCATTCGCTACACTTAGTGGTGAAGGTCTGATGATGGAGCAGGAAGGAAGTAGGGGTTCGGCTTGCGCATCCAGTAACTAATAGACTCCACTTGAATTTTTTTAGTCTAAATACATACAATCACGCCTTTGAGTTATAATGTTTACGGGGTGGGCAGACACATGAATGGACTGTGAAATCCATTACCATCCATCCATGGCTTGCCATTTATTAAACTAAAAAGTAAAAAATAAATATGTAGTTTAAAAAACTAAAACAACACACTTTTATAGAAACAGACTAAAAAGTACAAAATAAGCGTCTATTCAGTAACTGAAATTAAAAAGCGTGGTGCGCCCTTTGCAAAGCATGCATTTCAAGTACTTAAGGGCATTCCGGCGATCAAACTCAGAACTTTCAATGTTTTTAAATTAAATTTCCTGACAAAGTATCATTGCTAGGTCTTCCAAAATATTATATGTGATAGATCTTTTCTTTATGAAGGGAAGTTACTAAATTTTATTTGAATAAAATAAATACAATGTACTAAAAAAAATGATTTTCAAGACCCCTTTTTTCCGTCTTAAACTCAATTATCTCAATAACTATTTGAGTAATCAAGCTAGTTTTTTTTTGTGTAAGTAGTTCTTAGTCATATCTAGGGAAGTTACTAAAAATTTTTTTTGTAATGTTTATATTCAAGAACTAGTATCCCAAAATGCATCGTACACCGTTTCGCACCACAATTCTTCAGTCTCCGCCTGGCATTGGCGGCGTTTGGACGTGGAGACTGTATCGCTCCGATTGCGCCAAAATTGAAAAAAAAAACTCAAACCAGGATCCTAATTTTTTTCAATGATGCTTATTTTGCTAGGAAATATTGAACTAGCGCTTCAGGATTGGGTATATATGAGTGCTTTGCCATTTATTGCATAACCATAGACCTATGTAACCTAGGACAAGTAATAATTTTACTCATTACCTAAAGCAAACATTAATAGTTTGAAATAAAAGTGACGGATAAGTAATATTGCTTAAGATACTTAAGAGCCCATAAAAGTTGTACTATTTGAGTACCTATATTTTGTTGTGTAGGTACATAATTAGTCTAAGTTTCTAACTTCTACTACCTACTGTATATTAAATTTATGTTCGTTTTAGGTTCCTCACAAAATTGGAAATGTGAGAAACTAAGATAGGTAGGTGTAAAAAATTTCATCTAGAAATAAGAAATTCACTTGTTGGAAAAGTTTTTTACAGAGACATAATGCAATAAAAAGCAATTCTTGAAATAAAACCGACGTAAGTTTTTTTCATATACCTAGTTGATCTAATATTACCATTACACCAATTTTATGAGACTATGAAAAGTCCAGCTTCTTACCTTGAGTGAGGAACATATACCGCACCATTTTGTGAAAATTTCAGGTTCAAAACATTCTTGAAGTGACAACTTCTTTAGCGGCGTTGTGCACTATTTATTGTGATGGGTAAAAGCTGTTTAACTCGCGTCAGAGGGCCTACTCTGAAACGCTAATCCGAAACTTCGGTTAGCCCTGTCCCTCTCACTCTCGAGTCATAACGGAATCGAGTGATAGGGGCGGGGCTAACCGAAGTTTCGGATTTGCGTTTCAGAGTACGGTCCCAGGATCACGTGACCGTAAGACGTACTTGGGGGCCTGATCGAAAAACTGTTACAATGTCATTAGAATACGAAGGCAAATTTCGCCATCTTTCCCGTTGGTCTGATAGCTCTGGCACCTCGGTTAGACAAAACAGGCGGCGCGCGGCGGCAGAACAGAAGACCTCGGTTCAAATCCAGTCCGTATTATTTTCTTTTTTTTGTCCAAACTCCTTTTTTTGTGAAAAAGTCTACGGAGCCCTTTATCAACGCATCTAGTTCATTATTATAAGTATATTTTCTAAAAATCAACTGGTTAAAAATTTAAGAATATCAAAAATGCACAACGTTTATATTCAAGTTTTCACTTCTGCCGGCACTCCCGGAGTGCAACTCGCTGTTTTTTATTACTAATTCTCTTTTCCATTATAATTCAATACCTAGTACAAAATTAGAGGCTCTTGCAAGACATGCTCTAGCTCTCGCGGTTTTGAAATTCGAAATTCGAAATTCCCACAACAATATCTAAAACCGATGGTTGAGGCGCCAGTAGCAATAAAAAGAATGAAAGGTCTGTCAGCTGTATTGACAGTTTAAACTCTCAAATTTAACCACCGCGTCAGATAAGTTTGCGGAGTTCTGTAAGGAGACTTGCATAGTCGGAGTAAAATTTTTGATACTCTAATGAAATATTGCATAGGTACAAGTACTTCCGAAGGAGGAATATTTATTTCATTATTTAAATTTCATTGCACAAAGTATAAACAAATGGCGGGCTAACTTTAAACTGACTAACATATTATATCAAAGATAATAAACTCATAAAAATAAATAATCTCGAAGAAGTTTTATATACACTCTCTGCCACAAATGTCATTTATTAAAAGTAGGTGGCTAAAACGTCAGTGATTAGATTAGATTACATATCCTTTGGAAACTGCCATGCAAGAAATGACAGTTTTGTATAAGTAGTACGAAACCAAACCGTTTCAGCTGCTCGACCGTGATGTTGTCAAAGCCAGCGGCTTTACCTTCTTTGAGCTTATCAAGGGCAAACTTGAGCTCTGTTTCTGTAAAAGCCTCGTCCAAGTGGTTAACCTCTTTACCAGGGTCTCGTGTAAATTTCTTCTGGAGACTTTTCGTGGAAGCTTTCCCATTTTGGAGTAAGTGGTGAGCGATCTGGTTTGTGGTCACATTGGAATGACGATCAGCGATTTTAGGATCATTATTTAGTTTCCTTATAAAACACCATGCCTTCTACGCCTTCGATTAGCTTTTTCCACTTTTCTCTCGTTGTTTCGGATATGGCTTCTAGCAATTCATTCCCAAAATCGATGGTGTCCTGTGAGATGGGATCTAATTCATACTGGTCTTGGTATGTCATCCTATCATATTATATTTAAAAACATATATTTGATGCTTGGGAGAGCAAGCGAGATGTAGTTGGTATTTATTGTGACCTCTCCAAAGCTTTCGATTGTGTTAATCACCAAACGCTTTTAAGGAAATTAAAACATTATGGTGTCTATGATAAATCGGTTAGCCTTATGCAATCATATCTATGTGAAAGAACACAGAAAGTAGTTATCAACAAAACTGAGTCTACTGGAGCCCCTATCAACATGGGCGTACCCCAGGGGTCAATACTGGTCCCTTTTGCTGTTTTTAATTTATATAAATGACCTTCCTTTTTAAGCAAAGAATTTATGCAAGACAGTGCTATTTGCTGATGACACTTCCTCTAGTCTTTAAAGTTGACAGAGGTAATAATTGCTCTGACGAAGTAAATAGTACTTTATCGAAAGTTGCGCATTGGTTTCATAGCAATAATCCATTCTTTTACCATGGTACCATTAGACAGTACCATTGATGGTACTGTGGCAATTTCTTTTTGCCGTGGTACCATCAATTAATCTATCATTAAACTCGAAAAAAAACAAAATGTGAAAAAAAAATCCCTGCCAAATGTAAGACAGGTTGATATTCACATAAAATTGGATGACAATGTAGTAGAATTAATTAACAGTACTCAATTTTTAGATATAACATTAGATTATCGACTTCAATGGGACCCTCATATTAAAGCCTTGGCCGGTAGACTCAGAATACAAATCTGTTCCGGTTTTGACCGGCACAATTATCGGACCAGAAACGAAATTCTTTGGCTCCTTCTGTACAAGAATCTTTAATATAGTCTAAAAGACAACTTCCCACTTCATTGGCTCCCCGTTTAGCTACTGTTTCGTCCCACATATAGCACACTGCTTTCTTTTTGCCCATGTTAAAAACTGTGAAATTGAAGGCAGATAACTTTCTTTTATAGTAAAAGATGCTTATTTGACCGTGTGGGCAAGTCAACACTTTTTCAAAATCAAAAACAGCAGTCACAATAGATCCACGAGACTCTATCGCGTCTTCTTTATCTTTTTGTTTCAGAGTACGTGCAGTTTTCTTAGCTTTCATATGTCCCTCATACTTCTGTGTTTCATCATCGGTGGGCTTAGAATTATTACGATAAGCATGACATACTTCACACTGATCCTTCTTGGGTAAATGAAATCCTAGGTTGAAATTTTTGTTAACAATGTCTGTTCAGTACACCCCTGCCTAGACCGCGGAATGGCTAGCGCAGTGGAAGCTGGTATTACTATAGACTCCGGACAAATCTTGGTTTCAGCCGGGATGTAACTGAACAATAGGACTGCGATACACAGCGCTTAATCTATATTGTGAAGTAAGGAGGATTTTACATACTGTCTGTGGTCCTGGGCAGTGGAGACAGAGGTGGTGTAAGGGAGCGCGCGCGCTCCTGGGGTCCTTTCTTCGTCTTCTTCTGCAGACCTTACCAATTAGTGACCTCACTCACAACACAAATAACAGCGTTCACAAGACACTGGGCGTTTCAACAATAGATACACAATAACACACGGAGGAGCCTTTTGTCAAGATATATATTGCCCCTGCAACAACACGTGTGATGGATGATTATCCTTCAAAGCATCGCGACCGGCCACTAATCAGGATGGCATCAAAATCGTGGTCGTACAACACGGGATCGGCAGGATAATTTAAGATGTATTCAAAACTCGATATGCCAGGCACATTCAACGCGAGCGATTTTTAACAAATTCAGCAAAATTATTCCGACATTTTCTTACAAGAATTTCAATCAAGTGTCACTGTCAACTTCAAGTGACAGCCAATGTCAATTTGACGTGACATTAGAGTTGCGTTCAGAAACGTCGATCTTTTCCGAACATCCCCCCGCCCCGGACCGTTAAGAACGGTACGTCAATCTACGGGTAATCGGGAGAGCCCACTAACGGCTCTCTTCAAAACCGAATCTCGAACCAAAACCTCAGCAAAACGAGGAACTCCGTCAGTTCCGGGGTAGAGTTTAACAATGCGCCCCCTTCGCCAACATAGGGGCGGCAGGTTAGCATCCTTAATCAACACGAGGTCGCCAGTCTGGGGTGGGGTGGTTTTATCTGTCCACTTCACGCGCTGTTGCAGGATATGCAAATACTCCATCGACCAACGTGCCCAGAAGTTTTGGGACATCTGTTTCAAAAGTTGGTATCGCGACAAACGATGGGATCCTACATCCTGAATCGGATATTCAGGCAACGCCAAAAGGGGCTGTCCGATCAAGAAATGACCTGGGGTCAACGCTTCCAGGTCATTCGGGTCCGAAGACAACGGGCACAAGGGTCGCGAGTTGAGGACGGCCTCAATTTTACAAAATACCGTATCAAGTTCCTCAAACGTGAGAATAGTTTCTCCAATCACGCGACGCAAGTGTGTCTTGGCAGCCTTTACACAAGCTTCAAAAATTCCTCCCCAGGTCGGACAAGCTGGTGGGCTAAACTTCCAGATTATCCCACGCCGGGAGAGGGTGGTTCCAATGTCTATTTTATTATCAACAAAAAACTTAACTACTTCCTTAAGATAATTACACGTTCCCTTATAATTAGTACCACAATCGGAACGTATCAATGACGGCAGTCCTCTACGGGAAACAAATCTGCTCAAGGCGGCGACAAAGGCTTCGGTAGACAATTCCGAGACAATTTCCAAATGGACAGCCTTGGTGGACAAACACACAAACACGCACAAGTACGCCTTATAGGTTTTAGCATTACGCAGTCTCGAAGCCTTTACAGTAAAGGGACCGGCGAAGTCGGTGGCGACTCCGGCAAAAGCTCTACATTCCGTGACGCGATCAGCAGGCAAATCACCCATCTGGGGCTGCATGGTCGCGGCCTTCAATCGATAACAAGGCAGGCAACGGAAAACCACAGTGCGAATGGCTCGACGAGCAGACAAAATCCAAAATTCACGCTGCAAAATGGCCAACAAAGCATTACAGCCAGCATGTTGTGCATTCACATGGCGATCTGTTATTATCAGTTGAGTCAAATGTCCGGCTTTAGGTAACAAAAGGGGGTGACGAGCTCCATACGGCAGGTTCGCATTTCGAAGTCTTCCGCCGACTCGCAAAAGCCCACTCTCGTCCAGGAAGGGATTCAATCGCGATACCGCGCCCTTCAACTTGCGACGGCCTAAACGCAAAATTTCAATCTCGGACTCAAAACTATCAGCTTGTACTCTCCGGACCCAAAACAAGAGCGCGTCCCTACGCTCGTCCGGAGTGAGAACCGACGAATCACGCCTCGCGCGTGGGTTTCTGCAATTGTACACAAAACGTCTGATCCAAGCGGTAACACCAAGCAGCTTCTGTAAGGAGCTGTACCGATCCAACAACAAATCCTTTACCCCGGCGGGGTTAGTCTCCAGGACGCATGCCCGCATATCAGGAACGGCTACGTTCGACAACGCTGGAGAGGGCGGCCACTCCGACTCAGGCCGCATCAACCACTGTGGGCCCCACCAGAGGGGGTGGTTAATTAGGGTTGGGGCTACACAACCCCGAGACGCACAATCCGCGGGATTCATGGTTCCCGGCACGTGTCTCCAAATCAACTCGATGTCGGAATTACAAATCTGCGACACTCGATTGGCCACAAACACGTCCAAGGTGTGCGCCGGAGCCTTCAACCAACAAAGGACGACCTGACTGTCCGTCCAAGCATAAACCTCTTGTATCGCAATAGATCGACCTAATGTGAGCCATACGTGGTTCAACAAACGCATTAGGAGGGCAGCTCCACACAATTCCAACCTCGGGATCGTATGACGAGTCCGAAGGGGAGCGACTTTGCTTTTCGCTATCACCAGATGCACAGCAACAACTCCGTCAACAGTAACGGTGCGGAGGTACACGGCCGCAGCAAATCCACGTTCGGAGGCATCGGAAAAGCCGTGAAGAGTAACTTTACAATTTTCAGAAGGGAGGAATAGCCTCGGCAAATGCACTTCATTAATCTCGGGGAGGGATGAAACGAAGCTCGACCAATCTCGGAGTAACTCGTCCGAGAGGGGTTCATCCCACGACACACCCGAAGCCCATAACCGTTGCAAGAAACACTTGGCCATAAACAGCACGGGGCAAATCCACCCATTGGGGTCAAAGGTACGTGCGACAGTAGACAATACTAAACGCTTGGTCCAGACTTTCGGTGGTCGTAAATCCACACAATACGTGAAAGTGTCAGAGACCGGTTTGTACTGTACGCCAAGGACGGTCACCACATGGGGATTATCAACATTTTCGAATAGGTGGGGGTCCTGCTGGTGCTCTTCGGGCAAACCTACCAGTACATCAGGCGAGTTGGATATCCATTTCCTCAACTCGTAACCTCCCGACTTCAAAAGGGCGGTGAGTTCGTCTCTCAGGACAATCGCCTCTGAGACAGATGAGGCGCCCGTGCAAATGTCATCCACATAGACGTCACTGGCCAAAATGGCGGAGGCGCGAGGGTATCTCAAGCGCTCCTTCTCGGCCAACTCCAACAAAGAACGAATCGCAACAAACGGGCTCGAAGCCAAACCGTACGTATTCGTATTCAATTCATAAATCAACAAGGGGTCCCTAGGACTCTCTCTCCACAAAATCAATTGGTACCTCCTATCCTCTGGATGGATGACCGTTTGTCTGAACATCATCCGGATGTCAGTCATAAATACAATTTGGTGCCGCCGGAAGTTGGTCAAAATGTCTGAGATCTCCGTGTGCAGCTTGGGACCTACATGCAGACACTGGTTCAAGGACGCTCCAGTGGAGGTGGGAGCCGAACCGTCAAAGACCACCCGAATCTTTCCGGATTTCAAAACGGCGTGGTGCGGCAAAAAGAAGTGCTCAACGGAGCGCCAATCCAAATCGCTCACGGACATGTGCCCTAACTCCTCATACTCCCGCATGAATTCAACATACTTCTGGCGGAAGACCGGATCCTTGCTCATGCGACGCTCCATCGCCACTAGCCTACGTTCCGCTAGCGGTCGGGATTCGCCCAGAGGAGGTCGGCCGGCACGAAAGGGGAGACGGGTGATCAAACGACCAGAGCGGAGGCGACCAGTGTTATTCTGGTAATACAACTCGCATTCATCCGCTACTGGGTCAACCCGCGGGGCTGGTGGAGGTTCCTCAACCTCCCAAAACTTCTGCACCACTTCGGAGAGAGACACATTAAAAACAAGACCGCGATCCTCATCAAGGGAATCCAAAACGCGGCGAGCAGGGCCCATCACAACTGTACCGAGTGTCGTCTGCAGAGCTACCAAGCCATCTGGCTGCAAAACTCGCTTCCCCGTCAACAAAACTCGCCCCAGGACATCGGCTCCAAGGAGAGCATCGATCGGGCCTAGGCGGAAGAAATTTGGATCGGCGAGTGGGGAATCAGACACCAAAGACAACATACTCGGTCCCAAGTCAACTGAAGGTTGACGGCCAACAACTGTGTCCAACACAATCGCCGAGGTCTTAATGCCTGGCGTGGACTTATTACATGAGGTAAATGTGAAGTCAACATGCCCTAACAACCCGGGGACTTTCACATCGCCAACACCTCTCACGCCTTCCGTGTGGGGGTGCACCTTGAGGCCCAACCGCCTAACTAACCAAGATGACACAACACACCCCTGAGCACCGGAATCCAACAAGGCGCGAACTTCCACAAGGTCGCCATTCAATCCCCTGACAAGCACAGAGGCCGTGGGCAACAAAACGGTCTCTGGAGGGGTGGCTACAATCGACCGTAAACACGTTGATTGCTAGTATGTGGGGTCCCCAGACGTCCCCCCATGGTAAGGGGGTCGCTCATAGCGATCCAGTGGGTCCCAATCTCCCACATACTGCCTACGTCCAATTCGCCCGGCATCAGGCGGGTTATATCTCCCGGCCCCTTGAAGACGGGGCGGGCGCCGCTCCAAACGCGGGTATTCGGCGAGCGGCGGCGAGAATCGGTGCCTATCATCCACCGTGTACGTCGCCCCATAGTCGCGGGGGCACGGTGACCGATTTTCAGAGGGGGGGTCCCGGGGACCCCCGCCCGTGCGAGGCTCAACACGTTGCGGGGGGCTTCTACGACCTCCCGCATCGCTCGCAACATCGAACCCCCTAGTTGGGGACCGATTTCCCATGGGGGGGTCCGTGGGACCCCCGCCCGTGCGAGGCTCAAAACGTCGCGGGGGGCCTCTACGACCTCCGGCAACGCCCGCATAATTCATCCCCATCCTTGGGGATCGGTTTCCCATTGGGGGGTCCCTGGGACCCCCGCCCGTGCGAGGCTCAAAACGTCGCGGGGGGCCTCTACGACCTCCGGCAACGCTCGCATAACTCATCCCCATCCTTGGGGATCGGTTTCCCATTGGGGGGTCCCTGGGACCCCCGCCCGTTTGAGGCTCAAAACGTGGCGGAGAGCGTCTGGGGCCACTCTGGTGGCCACTAGAACTGCTGCGGGATGCAAACACCGCGGGGGGTCCGAGCCCCCCACCCATACGAGGTGATCCTGCAGCGACGCGCTGCGGCGCTCCGCCGCCCTCTGGGCTGTTCATGCAGAGGAGGGGATGGTGGTTGCCCTTACAAAAGCGGCATGGGTGCGCTTGGGTACATTCGCGCTGCATGTGCAGGCCCAAGCACGAGTAGCACCATGTCCGTTGTCGCGCGATCGCTCGACGGCCTTGGACGCGCTGGTCGAGGAACTTATCACAACGGGTCGTGCTGTGACCCGGTTCCCGACAATACAAGCAGCGGGCGGTCTCCTGGACGGCGGCATAGCGGCCGGGCGCGCGAGGGGCCATACGCCCCCTACGGGGGGGTCCGGTGGGGGATCTACTCTGTGGCACAGGTCGTTCGGGTCCCATAGGACCGGCCAGAGAGGAATTATCTGCCAGTCTACTTTCTCCTTCCAGGAACGTCAAGAGGTCCGAGAAGGGTGGCAGATAAGTCGCACTATCCCCACCATACTGCTGCTCAAAACGGACCTTAACAGAGTCCGGCAACTTTCCCAGGACAATGTGCAGTAACAAAAACGACCACTGCTCCACTGGGAGTTTTAAGTTTTTTAATGCGTTGTATGCCACCAACAGCGGATTTAACAAAGCCACTCTCAAGTGCATCACGCTGGCAACGCGGGGTAAATTCAAAATGGCGGCAACATGGTTGTCCGCCAGACGTCGTACGTTCTGGTACCGACGGGCAATCAAATCCCTAGCAATAGGGTAGTTTTCATCCGAGGGGGCCAAATGTTGCACCGATTCAAGGGCCTCCCCCTCCAAGACGGATAACAAATAAGCCAACTTTTGGCCCTGGGTCAAATCATCCCGGGCATGTACCAGACTATCAAAAATATTCATAAAGCCCTCCCAGTCCTCTAGACGACCAGCAAAACGCCTTAAGTCTAAGGGGGCCAATCTAGCAAAGAGAGGGGGCATACTTTTAGATGTGGCCGGGGACGGGCTCGGTTCATTCTCTCTTGCCACTTGCAAAGGCCGGGCCACCTGAGTAATTCTGTCCGCAAAATCATAACACTGGTCCACATCCAAATCGACTTCTTGTCGCATTTCCACATCGGCCTCAACAGTCCTTTCCAAAAATAAGGCATACTGTTCATCAACAACAGCCAAACGTACGGGCAGATCTACGTATCTGTTCAACAAGGCCTCCGTCCTATCAGGTCGCTCCAACAATGCGACTGCAGACGCTAACCACCGTAACTCAGAACGTATTTTGGCTTTAGCAGAGGAGGCCGTCATTGTAACGTCACAAATTTATCAACAAAAACAACAAATTCAAAATATTCACTATAACACAAAATCTCCAATATTTTGAGGTTATTGATAACCACAAAATTCCAATATTACAACAACAAAGTATTTATAATGACACAACTCTTAAATATTTGGAGGTTATCAGAAAACAACAAAACTCAAGTATATAATTACAACTCTAACTCTCAAGAGGTTATAACTTAGACACAAACTAACTTTGACTTTATAAGTCAAAGGTTATTCAGTTCAAACAAATCACTGACCATTGAAATTCACTTGGATATCAACACAACAACAAGTCAATTTCAATTATTTCAAGGCACAAGTTTCAATGAGTTTCAATGTGTAAACAATGTCTTAAATCATTTAAGTTTCACCAAGCATTGAGTGCAAACTTATTAGCTAACCTTTTATTAGCTATTATTTAGCAACAAACTTGTCAATATTCACAACTCAAATTTGCTGACAAAACTAAATAATAATTATTATGAACAAAGAAAGGCATCTGTTTACATTTTGGAACCTCAATACATGACAATTAATTACAAGACATGGAACCAATAACAAAGGAATGCCCTTTACTTTTCAAATGCAAGTTAATTACCATTTACAAGTACAAATCAATCCAGTCCGGACCAGACTGGGTCATCAACGCGGCACTGATTAATACAAAGTTTTGGCGTGGGCCTCTCAGGCCTTCAAGCTACGCTCTTGGCTACCAAAAAATGTTCAGTACACCCCTGCCTAGACCGCGGAATGGCTAGCGCAGTGGAAGCTGGTATTACTATAGACTCCGGACAAATCTTGGTTTCAGCCGGGATGTAACTGAACAATAGGACTGCGATACACAGCGCTTAATCTATATTGTGAAGTAAGGAGGATTTTACATACTGTCTGTGGTCCTGGGCAGTGGAGACAGAGGTGGTGTAAGGGAGCGCGCGCGCTCCTGGGGTCCTTTCTTCGTCTTCTTCTGCAGACCTTACCAATTAGTGACCTCACTCACAACACAAATAACAGCGTTCACAAGACACTGGGCGTTTCAACAATAGATACACAATAACACACGGAGGAGCCTTTTGTCAAGATATATATTGCCCCTGCAACAACACGTGTGATGGATGATTATCCTTCAAAGCATCGCGACCGGCCACTAATCAGGATGGCATCAAAATCGTGGTCGTACAACACGGGATCGGCAGGATAATTTAAGATGTATTCAAAACTCGATATGCCAGGCACATTCAACGCGAGCGATTTTTAACAAATTCAGCAAAATTATTCCGACATTTTCTTACAAGAATTTCAATCAAGTGTCACTGTCAACTTCAAGTGACAGCCAATGTCAATTTGACGTGACATTAGAGTTGCGTTCAGAAACGTCGATCTTTTCCGAACAATGTCTCTATATTGTCGGTCGGTTGTAGCTTTTGACACGTATACATTTGCATCAAACCATTCGTTGTATAAGGTATACATTCGGCTTATACTAAGACTACCATCAAGGTATAACTTCGTTGAATCCTTTCGTATAAAATGCGATTCAACAGGAACGAATGAATTTACATGATCACACACACTCTTTATCATGTCAGTAGTAATAACAGATTTGTGATTTTTATTTTTATTTTTGAATTATTATTATTATTGTATTAATTATTAATAATAATGATTATTAATGTCATTTAATTATGGTTACTAACATAGGCTAAGTACAATTTGATATTAACAATGTTACTTGAATAATGAATGAATTGAAATTCGAATTGAAATTAATTAATTATTTGCTGGTTTTATCAGTTTTATATTCATTTATGCTATAATAACATTTAAATAGTAAATATTTTTTCAATATGTTTATGAATATGGGGTATTTATTTTCGTTAATTATTGATTCTGGCAATTTATTATATATGTTTATTGAAGAGTGAAAAGTACTATTAGATGTTAGTTTAAGCCTAGAACTGGGAATTATTAATTTGTTTTTGTACCGTGTTGGATACTTAGAAGGTATGTCTTGACGTTTAATATAAAAGTCCATATGTTTGCGAACAAATTTGCAAACTTCCAAAATATATAAGCATGGCAGGGGAAGTATCTGATATTTTTGAAAATAGGGTTTACAGCTCTCCGTCTCTTCAATGTTGGCTATGATACGGATCAACTTCTTTTGTAGAGTAAGTAGCAACGCCGCATCCGTACTGTTACCCCACAGGACCACTCCGTAGGATAGCCAAGCATGACCGTAGGCGTGGTACATAACTAGTGCTGTTTCAATGTCAGTGGTTTTTTTTACCTCACGGAGCGCATATGTAAAGCTAGACAGTTTTGATTTAATTTTTTGTATGTGGGCTTTCCAATTTATATGTTTATCTATAACTATACCTAATAATATAAATTCTTCTACACATTCCAATTCTGTACCATTAAAATTACAATTTATGTTTAAAGTTTTTTTTTTTTTTTCGAGGGATGAAAAGTTATTATTTTAGTTTTACTTAAATTTATTTTTAAATTATGTTCTTCTAGCCAGTCTGATGTTTTAGTTAGGAAGTCGTTAATATTTTCATTGATATTTATGTTACTGTCACACGATGTTAATAAGGAAATGTCGTCGGCGAATAGAATACAGGGCTCCTCCATGATCTTCGGGAGGTCATTAATGTAGACTATAAATAAGAGGCACCCGACTACACTACCCTGAGGAATGGAAGCATTTACTATTCTACAATCGGAGCGCACGCGTGTGATCTGACCAATATCGTTGTCAAAGTATTCGATTTCAACGAGCTGGCGCCTATCCTTCAAATACGATGCGAACCACTTATAAGCATTTCCGCGGATACCTATATCATATAGTTTGCTAAGCAAGATATTATGTTGGACGCGATCATATGCTTTGGACATATCGAGAAGGATACCTATTCCATAATGTTTATTATTTAATAATGAGACAACTTCTTTCATATATTTATATACTGCTAATACTGTGGAGCGGTTTTTCCGGAAGCCATTTTGTGAGTCATCAAAAATATTATATTTTTCGCAAAACTTTAGCACTCGGTCACACATTGCTTTTTCCAGAATTTTTGATGCTGTTGGTGGTATGGCAATTGGTCTATAGTTGCTAGTATCTTTTTTATCATTTTTCTTGTGAATTGGTTTTATGAGAGTGGTTTTAAGTAATTCTGGGAAAATACCTTCGCTAAACGACTGATTTATCAACAAACAGAAAGGTAAAGTCAATTCATCAGCACATTCTCTAAATAAACTAGGTGGCAACTCGTCAATACCGCAACTTTTTTTATTTTTTAAGTTTTTTATGATTCTATTGACCTCGCGGCAGTCGACCGGGCTAAGGAACATAGAGTTTTCCGAGGGGTGTAGCACGGGGCGGCCGCGGGCACAACCAGCTGTTTGGGGAGGACTACCAGTATCTCCGCGTTGCCGCTCTGAGTCGGGCTGGCCAATAGATACAAAAAAGTTATTAAATGCATTTGTAACCAATGTAGGGTCTGAAATTAATGTATTATTTATATTTAATTCTATATTACATTTCGACTTTTTTTTTTTATTTTGTTAGTTCTTTCATTTACTACATTCCACATGGTTTTTACCTTATTAGTTGACATTTTTATTTTGTTTTTATAATGTATTCTTTTTGAGCAGTTTACTAGTTTTTTTAATATTTTTTCATATTGTTTATAATGTTGCTTAAGGATTAAATTATTAGATTTTGTAGCAAGTATTTTAAGCAACCTTTTATTTTTACAAGATTTTTTTAAACCCACAGTTAACCAGTACTTTTTAGATTTAGATTTTAATTTAACTTTACGTTTTGGTATGCACTTATTTAATATCTTCATTAGAATGTCATGAAAATTACTATAGTTTTCATTTACATTCATGCAAGGATTAATTATTTCATTCCAGTTCAATAAGCTCAGTTCCAATTTGAAGTTAATAATTTCTTTTTTATTATAAAATCGTTTTTCTATAAACCAATTATTTTGTTTTATTTTTGTCTGTTTTTTTATGTTTATGACTGTTCCTGCGTGATCTGAAAAGCCATGCTCTTCGACGCAAGTGTACATATATTCATCATTAAAGTTAGTGAAGATATGGTCTAAGCATGCTTTTTTCCTAGTTGGTTTATTTATATGTTGGATTAATTTGTATTCAAGCATTAAATCTAAAAATTCTGACGTTTTTTTGTTTTTCTTTAGTATGTCTACATTAAAATCTCCACCTAAAACTACTCTATGTTTTAAAAACTTTTTAGTTATATAACTCAAAATTAATTTTAGTTGTGAATAGAAAACGCTTTCCTCTTTTCCATTCCAGTACAACAAAACAACCAAAGTATTTTCATCACATAACTCAATTGCTGTCGCTTCTAGCACATATTCGATTGACATGTTAGTGATATCTGTTATCTCTTTATATTTAAAATGTTCCTGTAGCAGTATACAGAGTCCTCCTCCTAAGTGATTTTTTCTGCAAAATGATGCTGCCACTAAGTATCCATCAAAATGTAACATCTTAAGTTTTTGTTCCGTCAACCATGTCTCAGAAATACATAAGGCATTGAAAGTAGGGTATTTATCTAAAAAGGCTTCTAACGTATCTTTCTTATTATATACACTTTGCATATTTTGGTATAAGATTTTAATTAGCTCTTTATTTTCGAAAGGTGTGATTATTTCCAAAGCTCTCACGATCATTCTGTGTCAAATTATCAGTATTTCTTCCTTGATTTTTACTTATCAGAGGCGTGGAAAAGGACTGGGTACGATGCATATCTTCAACATTGACAAGTTTGCCTTCGATATATAATTGATTGTTGCGCAACACTGCATGGAGCCCCCTTTTACGAGCCGAGAGCATTTCTTCTCGCAATAACTTTCTTTTTATTAAGCTAGACTTATCTAAGAATTCCGAGACTGTCAATCCACTTTGTTTGAAAGAGTAGCTATTTTCAATTATATATTTTACTATTCTTTTGTTAATAAATTCTATTACTAGCGGTCGTTTACTATTTTTATTGTAACGGCCCATTCTATATAAGTCATCCACATATTCAGTCAAGTCTATACCCATCAAGTTCCAAAACACTTCCTGTATCCGGTCGAGTAAACAGCTTTCAGG
The DNA here is from genome assembly GCA_949710035.1 of Crambus lathoniellus. Classification (NCBI taxonomy): domain Eukaryota; kingdom Metazoa; phylum Arthropoda; class Insecta; order Lepidoptera; family Crambidae; genus Crambus; species Crambus lathoniellus. The sequence continues at coordinate 11,729,581 of OX453302.1, read as the reverse complement.
CTCTTTATAATACTCCTCTAATCCGTAGAGTACTATCTTCTTACGAGAGTTGTCTGGATTTTCAGGGTAATACGTCTTTTCTGTGGTATGAATAAATTTATTTTCTAAGTGTTCCATCTGGGTTTTCAGTAGACTGTTTTCTTTTTCTAGATGATTAATTTTTATATTAAGTTCTTGGATTTCTAACATTCTGTTTCTATTTTGTTCGCTCAAATTATTTATTTCTTGTTTGAATTCTTCTTTTAATATGTGTATTGCTTCTTTCACTTCATTCTGTATTATAATTTGTAATTTTGATATAATGCTTATGTTATTTTCCTGAAGTTTTTGAGTAATAATATCGCTCAGACTTTGCAGCGTTAATTCAGGAGTATGGGTAGTTTTCGTAGTGTTTAAATTAATAGTATCGTCGCCCAAAAAAGTTGTGTTTTCAAAGCTCATACTACAAATACTCTCATTATTTTTAGCAGCTGAATGTTTTCTAGTTGTTATGTTGTCTATTTCAGGTGATTTATTTTGTCCAGTATTTATTTGGTCCTTCAATCTCACTGGTGTATTTTCGTTTCCGGTTTTCGGCATCTTACAACAACAAGCCGGGCACGCCCATTTCTTCTTATGTTCCAGTGTCATAGTGTTGTAAAAACGCTGACTGGAAACATTGGCGCATTCGAGGTCGTATACATTATGACACTGCAAACAAGTGAGGTATAGTCTTCCTGGTATTTTTGCATGACATCCTGCGCAGGTCAGTGCCATTTTATTAGTTTATTAGTTAATTCAAGCAGTAAATACTTTTATTGAACTTCAAATTAGTAATTTAGATGAATAAGCGCCATCCATGACATTATGCAGGTTATACAGTTCGGTAATGCCAAAAGCACTGATATTGATTAAGCATTGAATATTTAGTGCAGTCTTTAAAGTTCCGCTATTCACCACTAGATGTCGCTACGTGCAGTTAAAAATAAGAGAAAAAGTCTATTTATTACACGTATTCAAAATTTTAGCGGTTTATTGGTATTTTTAATTTTCAATTTAAATAATTTTATTCACTGAAGTTCTGTTAGCATATCACTAAAGTAATGTCTTCACAGTTTTTCTTCACATACACACGACGGTATATAGAAAATTATTCACTTTTATTGTTGTGCACTGCAATTTAAGTTTTTTCACATTTAAACACTTTACGCGGTTTGTATTTCCACTTATTCATTTACACAGGTATTTTGTTGGTATAGGTATACTTTACACCTAAACTCACTTAAGTATTTACGATATTAAAATTTTAAGCAATATTTATTTACGGAGCTGATTGTTTACGTTGCGCGTAGCGCCCTCTCTCTCTCTACATAAGTGATACATAAGTAATGGGAGTCCATTTGGTTAAGGAATATATGATTTGTTTTTAGTATTTATTTGGTCTTTATTTACCTGAACATTCACCTATTACTTATTATAAAATAGGTAAGTAATACCTAACAGGTGAACCTATTCTTGCCCATTCTCCTTAATAATGCAAGCGAACTTCCTGTAAATCGTTAGTGGTACTTAAAACAAAAGATTTTAAATGAAGTCATGGTTTTTTTATAAAGTACTTTTTATGCAGTATTGGTTGTTATAAAGAAAAAGTCAAATTTCTTTTTATTCGCGCAAAAGTAGTTCTCCCTAGCCGCGCCACATATTTTGCGGATAATCAAACAAATTAATAGCTTCACGAGAAAAAAAAATAGTAGCAACGAGAGGTAGAGAACAGGTAGATTATGTTTAAATAGGTTCACGTATCGATAATATCTAAAATTATCAAAATGACTTGCTGCAGAGTATACTCTCCAGCCGGACCACAATCTACGACTAGTAACTTCGGAACCAATGACTTCTATCGTACCACACTTGTATGTATGGAAGGTACTTTTTATGTAGCTTTTTTTGAGGTATTACTTTCTTGGAAAGTGCATCACACTTTTCTGAATTCGAGGTGGTCCGGCTAGAGAGCACTGCTTTGCAGCCGGACCACAAAAGCTACTGAATATTTCATAATCTGTTCAGGTACTTTTAATTTTAATACATTCCTATGAAAGTAGACTACAGGTAGCTGTTATTGCACTATATAGCATCTGGGTACTAATATGTGGTCCGGCCACAGAGGATCACACTGATTTATAACCTTACGTGGCAAGTTTACATTAGTAAACAAAGTATCAATTATTTCAGTTGCGCTACATTTTGTTTAAACAAATTCGACGATCTCCGTGGCCGATTGGTGTACGCACCGGTTTTCTAGGTGCCACTATCTCTGAGGTCCCGGGTTCGATTCTCGGACGGGTAAATGTCGAAAACTAACTTTTAGATATTTTCTTGTATCTGGGTGTATGTGATCGTTGCTTCCTATTTTCAATGACACAAGTTATTGTATTATTTGATATTATCATTTTTGGTATTGGAATAATATGTATTTTATTTTATTTTTTGTACTTAAACAATATTTTTATTTTAGTGTTTTTTTATATATTGATTTATATTATAGATTGATAGCGTGATTTTATATAAACGGTATACTTATTTAAATATTGATTATTTTGATTGAGTAAAAAAGTATTACATGATGGGCTAGTATGAGTTATTTATATTTTTTCATAATAAATTATAAGTTTTATTAATTTGATTGGAATAAATCTGAAAATGTACCTACTGGTTAGAGCAGTATACATTATTTATTTTTTTCAGTGTAATTTGTAGCAAATGTTGTAGTTTTGCCTGCGAAGATCATTTCGATAATGGATATATTATCGAAATGATTAAGAGATAGAAAATAAATATAAATAGCTGCTGCTGTGTTCTGCATTTTGAAGAATCGTTTGAAGTGACTATCTTTGTTAAAAAAAGCTTTTTTTACTACATACGAATAATATCTAAGATCTACTCTTCCTACAAACCGACGTTTACAATAAATATTCATTAATAATTCTTCTCGTATTCTACATAATATAATTTCCTTAGTAAAAGCGCACATAGGTGATATTTTAGATGTAAATAGAATGCGCGCTGCATGCCGCGTCTACACGTATTTCTCAGTCTACGAGAGTGCCGCGGCCGGAGTCTTACCGATCCCAGCACCCCCTCGCTTGTGTAAGGAACGGCCATCGACGATATTTTTTTTACCTATGCTATATCCTTAATATAGACAAATCGCACCACGCTTTTTAATTTCAGTTACTGAATAGACGCTTATTTTGTACTTTTTAGTCTGTTTCTATAAAAGTGTGTTGTTTTAGTTTTTTAAACTACATATTTATTCTAAATACTTTATTTTCCATTTTTCTATAATAAGTGTTTAGTTATTCACCTCGGAATACGATTAAGGTTTCTGATATTAAATCAACCATCCTTACTGTTTATTACAATAATCAACCCCTCATGAATCAACGCCAAACAGCCAGTTCTCATACAGTCCAAACATCAATATTGACCCTCCCCAAGTCAGCTGTGGCGAGTTGAGTTTTCCCACAAACTTTGAAAAATACTCGCTTACACGTAGCGTGTTTGTGCTACAGCGCGCCTCGTCAGCGCAAACAGCTCTGGTCAATCTTTTAAGTAGGCAGTATGTAAATATTTCTTTTAATAATTTGGTGTGGTGGTTGTGGTGGTTCCCACGCGGCGTAATGGAGAACCCACTGGTTTAAGCGCACTGTTTGAAAAGTGTCACTTACAAGAGCTTGTTGGGGGTGCTTGATGTTACATAAACATAACCAAATAGTAAGGAGCTCGTAATGATTTCAAATTTTGCGTTCTACAAAATTATACCTACTAAAATAAAATAAAGCAATTCGTAATTTATTTCAGTGTTATTTGTGTGCATGAACATGACTATTTGTCTTGTCTGGATGTTTTCTAAGTAGGTGTGTTAAGTATGTATTTCCAAAAAAGAAAGTCTATAAGCATATATTTATCCGTTATCTAGTTTCTATAACACAGTTTCTTAATAAAAACTACTTATGAGCTATATTATTGGTGTGGTGATTGTAAGAAGTTTATTAATGAATTTATTATTGTAATATTAGTAGTTTCTTTTACACTTTAATTAATAAGCGCCTTTAACAAAACACCAAGTTGATTTTTCAGTTTTGCAATGGTCTTTGTTTTACGAATGTTTAGCAAGCGCCGCGCGCCGCTTGATTGTCTTTTGTTAGCTTCTTATTGTCGTTTCGTCTATTGACCATCTTTTTGTATGAGTGTTCATTGAATGTATTGTGCTGTTAAGAATGTGTTGTTGCGTTGCGCATAAATTTGGCGATAGTGGGTGGTGATGAGATGAGCTTGATTATAATTTTGGGTCCGTGTGAATGTATAAACTAAAATCTCTTCACTGACTAATTTATTAACAAAAACACGCAGTGTACCTATAAAATATATTTATTTTTCGTTTCAATCCGAAATAGGAATTATTTTAGTTATTTATTCTTTGTCTTGAATTTTATTCACCGAGGTTGGCCACTTGCTTCTCTCGTCTTTTCGCAACTCTCGTCTCTGTCTATTGCAAGACGAAATTATTTTTCGACGGCATTGATTGGTTTCTTCCCAATAAGTAAAAATGCCCATTAGCCGTTGATATTTAGCAGCGACAAGGCGGCCATAGGTCATAATTGCCTGTGGGAAAGCGCTGTTTATTTGCGGTTCACACCCAGGGCTACGCAGCGCCTGCTACTTCACACCCTTGTATGGATTCCGCTAAATGTGACGAGGTCTCCATCGTTTGTGTTCATACCAAGAATATAGCTTGGAATCGTCTTCGATACGCAAAATATACTGAAATCACAAAAAATATTTTTTTATTCAAGATTTAGATTTTTCTTAGGATCGTTGAAGTCTTTTTAAGGACCATTTAGAACCTTACAATATTAGTTCCTCATTTGATTTTTCTACTCGTATCATGTTGCTCATTGGCGCTAGCTGTGGTACCTACTAATAAATAAAAAACAAAGGTAACTTCAAATATTTGAATACCTACCTCAAAGCTCTGCCCTTTAAGCCAGCTTTTAATAATAATAGACACCATCATATCATATTATATGTATACGAATTATTTGTAGAACATTCCAACCCCAAATGAAGTGGCTGAACTATCTGTGCTATAGCCACATAGGTACACCCAGATACGAGAAAATATCTACCTTATTACCTATTTAACTAACTGGGACTAGAAACGGGACCTCAGAGATAGTGTGTACGGTAGGTATTCTTATGTGAACGGACACTGTTTGAGATCAGAAGGATTCTGTTATTTGGCGAGTACCTAAGACATCTGCGATTTGCCGATGATGTAGTTCTTATGGCTGAGACCTTGGAAGACCTGATCTCAGTAATGCTTCCCAAACAGTGGGTCTTAAAATGAACATGGATAAGACGAAAATCATGTCCAATGCCCATGTTGCACCCGCTCCAGTTAATGTTTGGAACACATTACACTCGAAGTGACCACTATGTTTACCTGGGACAGACAGTCCAGAGGTGAGTCCGATTTCGAGAAAGAGATCTCTCGTCGAATCCAGCTTGGATGGGCACCGTTCGGAAAGCTCCGGCATATATTCGCGTCAAAAATTCCGCATTGTCTCAAGACTAAGGTCTTTAACTACTGTGTGTTGCCAGTTATGACATATGGAAGCGAGACGTGGTGTTTTACTATGGGTCTCATAAGAAGGCTCAAGGTCACCCACCCAGCGAGCAATGGAGAGAGCGATGCTTGGTATTTCCCTGCTCGATCGAATCAGAAATGATGAGATCCGCAAGAGAACTAAAACAACCGACATCGCTCGAAGGATTGCTCTGCTGAAGTGACAGTGGGTGGGACACATGGCGCGGAGAACCGATGGCCGTTGGGGTGGAAAGGTTCTCGAATGGCGAACGTGTGCCGGACGACGTTCCGTGTGCAGGCCCTCTACAAGGTGGACCGACGATGAATGTCGCGGACCTTGACCAGATCGTCAAACCAAGCCGCTGAATGCGGGCAGCGCAAGACCGATAGTTGTGGAGATCCTTGGGGGAGGCCTATGCTCAGCAGTGGGCGTCGTACGTATGGCTGATGATAATGCTATTTGGATTAGACTTTAAGAAACTTGTAAAAGCGCGTAATTTAGTAAGCGCACGTAAATGAATGCAAGGCTAGTTCTGTTGGTTTTCTTACTTAAATGCGAAACTGGAGCGAACCAAGTGCGAGAAACACAAACAAAGTGAAGGCTTTCTTGCGAACTGAATTATCGAACCAATTAGGAAGTGAACGTCGGATTGCTTGCGTTGACCAAGTGTTTTAGCGTCGATTAGATGTTGTCTTTTGTTAAAATCTTTGGTTTTTATTTTTTCACTAATGTGTCGGTTAGTGCACTTAAAAAGCGGAAGTAAGTATACCTACTTACTTAAATACCGAACATTTTGAAGTATCGTACCTATGTATGAATAAAATATATAAATATACTAGCTGACCTGGCAAACGTTGTTTTGCCATATTAATTATAGAAAACCCGGTAAACTTCGTATCACCAACATCTATTAAAGATAGACAGATGAAAGTAATTAATCGCAAAGAAGTTTATACACAATACTCTTTGACATACCTCTTTGGAAGCGGCTATAGAAGGAATGACAGTTTTGTATAGTACGGCAGTTTCTCGATTTTCTATACAAAATAATCATTTTTATTTTATAATTTTTCGGAATAAAAAGTTGCCTTTACTCTCCAGCTCCCAAACTCTGCCCATACCAAAAATCGAGTCGATCCGTTGCTCCGTTTTGACGTGAAAGACGGACAAACAAACAAACAAACACACTTTCACATTTATAATATTAACATATAGTAATATACTTAGTATAGTATATAGTATAGTATAGTATATAGTATAGTATGGATTTTGCTTGATTTATGATATGTAAGTAATATTCGGCCTATGCCCAGCAGTGGGCGTCGTACGGCTGAAATGATGATGATGATGATAAAGTAATATTTAAAAATATATATTTAAAACATCAAATTTTCATAACTAAAAAACATAGTTACTCTACAAAAACAGAATTAAACTAACGACACCATGCTAAGTAGTTACGCATAGCTGTTATACGATAATTTACTATAACGACTTCCGCGGCACCTCCATAAAGTGGGCATCCTTAAATTATACAATGGCAGTCGTCAATGGGAGTGTCGCCGGTAATGTCCGCTAGGGGGCGACGACGGAGCGCGCCAAAACAATAACAATGGCGCGCGTGCGCAGACTGAGCAAGTGTCAAGTGCGCACGCGGCTGATAAATTGATCCTCGGTAAATATTTTTTTCCACAGCTGGTTAACGCTCGTATCCTTCATCACACCTGATATTAAGAAAATAAAGGCAGAAGATGGAAGCACACTACTCCCGGAATCCTCAAACTCTGAGGAACTGGCTATCTTATCTCTAACTGCCGGACCGGAACACAACAATACAGAAAACAATGTTGTTATGGCGTCAGTCTTAGATAAGTAAGATGATGGTAACTACTAGTACTACCATCAACTAAAACGGTTGCGTTAACGACCCAATTTAACTGGCAGTAAAAGAAGTAACGATCTTGACTCCTATTTGAAAGACGGGTTCGCGATAGCTCATGACCGTGCTAAAAGGAAGGAACGTGAAAAGGCCTTTGCCCTGCAATGGAACAATTTGGACCTATAATATTAATATAGATATTTCATTACAAAAGGTAACAAATTTTGTCAAAGGCACGTTTTTTCACATGTGTGCATTCTTAACACTTGATACTGATTCAACCTAAAAATACCATTTCTTCAAGAATAGCTTAACTTCCTAAGCAAACCTTTTGCAACTTGTAAATGACACACAGACACGTTAAATTTTTTTCTACTAAAGAGGCCGGATGCAGTTTCGTCTCCGTCCCGGATAATAGTATGAGTCACCGATCAGTATGCTCGTCGCCGTAGGTCCGGAACTAGCGGAAGGCCGGATTCATTGATGTAAGTGACGTGACTCATGTCACACCGTCATTTATTCCGTCACAGAAACGCCGTGAATGCCGTGATTCAAATGACGATCGGCTAAATGCAAGCCCGTGGCGGTAGGCAGTAGCCTAAGAACTATCCGATATTTTTGTAAAAAATTCAATAACAGGCCAAATTTTTGTAAACGGCCATTAAATATAATTTTAAGAGACTATATTTTGGAATCCAACATAATCTCGCATTGGAAGGTATCAAAAAAAAGTTATACTTACCCCGAAAATGGTGCAATTTTTTCAGCAAATATGCTATCATCAATTTTATCGTGAACATGTATTGTGTTTATGTTCACCATATCTAAGCATCAAAATCGAAATCCATAAAGATATAAAACGGGAAACTAATACTTAAGGAAGAAGTCGGTTGTTTCTGACAGCATTATTAACATAGGTGTAATGCCAATTTTAGTTTACGTAGAGTTTTTTAAAGATTATTTGTTTTTCATTTACATTTATAGGGGGATTATATACTTTTATGAAAGATAATTAATAAATGTATTCAAATGTAATGTGAATAATACTTATACCATTTTTGCCCATTTTTATAGCTTTGTATTTGTTTTTTTTTTATGTCGCTGTCATAAATATTGGTGGATTACTAATGATTTATTTATTAAACTAGATAATCTAATTTTCTATGTTAAGAAATTACTGATATAGAATTATTGTTGAGTCTCCATAGAGTGAATTAGTTTGGCTCTCGGACTAAAGTGGTTAGCGTGCTTGGCCTGCGATTGTTGAGGTACAGCAAATTTCGCAATAGTCGGTCACGGGATGGCTAACCAAAATAGATTATCTCGAGCTCGTACGTTCTTCGGTAAGCACCCGGCTGTGTTTGCAGTCGTTAAACCCGCATCGGGCCCGTTGGTGGGTCATATCAATTATCCCAATCTCCTTATCCATCCATAAGGAAGGTCGCCCCAGCGATGCGAACATTAAATGGCTGTTGATGATGATGAAAGGTATGAATGTTGGAATGTCACGTTTTCCCTAGCCTTTTAGGTTGATGACTTTTTGACTCGTGTATGGTGAAAAATTTATAATGGTCTTGCGTTTCACTTTTCTTTTTCTAAATGAAACATTATAAAAAAACTGAAACACTGGTTATCTTGAGAAATGTTTCAAACATGATTTTGTAATATCTACAATTTTGCGGGCAGTGCAGGAATTATCGGTTTGTGGAGATCCTTGGGTGGGGGAGGCCTAGCTATGCCCAGCTGTGGGCGTCGTACGGATGAGATGGCGCTCGAGCGAACGGCTCAAGGCGACAAGATTAGGGCGGTTTATAGTTTTTATTTTTATTTATTGATTTATCAACATTTGTATACATACACTATTACATTAATTTTAAAAGCATGCCAAGAGCTATAAACTAAGTCTAACAAACAATTACAGATAAATACCTCATGATATGTAACAACATGATCTTCATATATTAATTACCTATTTAGAGATTAATGAAATACAACAAAAAAGGTATAAAAGAAACTGCTAGCAACTTATAAACTAGGTAGATATCACAGTCATTCAATTTAGTTTTTATGTGTGATTTAATGTAAGTGACTGGATTTAAAGGCTTCACCAATAATCTACAAAATAAATTCCCCCATTTATAAGTAAGTATATAAGGTATCTCATTCCGGATTCAAGTTATCCATAACCAGCTTCTCCATTCACATTTCATGAGCGATGTTCTGTTTTTGTGCACTTGATGGCACGAGCTTGGTACTTAGTACGCTGCAGCTTAAATGCCTCGTGCACCGCATTGCACCTGTATCATAGAGTAAGTAATACAGACAGAACGGACGCTCAATATTATATTGATTACTTATAAAATAATTAGATTTGTATCAAAAATTAAAATGTATTCTTTAGATTAAAATCATAATCATTTACATATTTGCATTTGAGTGAGGTACATACGCAGTACAATGAGCAATGGACAGAGCGATGCTTGGTAAATGATGAGATCCGCAGGAGAACTAGAACAACCGACATCTTCGAAGGACTGCTCAGCTGAAGTGACAGTGGGCGGGCCGCGGGACACATAGCGCGGAGAACCGATGACCATTGGGATGGAATAGTTCTCGAATGACGACCGCGTACCGGACGATGTTCCTCGGGCAGGCCCCCTACAAGGTGGACCGACGATCGGTCAAGGTACTCAAGGTCACGGGAAGCCGCTGAATGCGGGTAGCGCAGGATCGATCTCTGTGGAGATCCTTGGGGCAGGCCTATGTCCAACAGTGGGCGTCGTCGTACGGCTGATGATTATGAGGTACACAGCAGATGTAAAAGGTAACTAGATAAAACTACTCATAACCCAAGCTGAAAGTCGTGTGCAATACGTTCATACGTCGTCGTAGGTAATAATAGGTTAATATGAAGATTTTCAGTCAAAGAGTCACTACGAAATTACGAATCTGTACCAATTCACTTAAAAATCTATTTGGCTAAATGTTATCTCCTCACTTACTATCGCCATTCAGAAAACTGTGTCTGAAAAAACAGGAAAGCTAAAAGGTCTGAATAATAATTCCGCTAACTAGATAACGGTAGATACTAGTTAGCGGAATTATTTTTCAGACCTTTTAGCTTTCCTGTTCTATTCAGTCCCATCAAAATTATTTTAATATGAAAAATGTCTACTCTGTATAAAATATTCTATGATAATCACTGAATTGAAAAAGGTAACCGGCCGATACGTGACGACACTGCAGTATATGCGGATACGGCATTCATTCATGCTTTAGTACAATGACACTGGCGAGCAAACTATTTCAAACCTCTTTGTAATAGAAATAAAAAAAACTCATTATATTTTTCACGCTGTTGTTTACATTTCACAAGCGCGCATAGAACAATGGAGGTGGTAAACGAAACGTAACGTCCCCGGCGTTTTGTTTACAATAGATGCAGAACGTGAGAATGTTGGTTTAGTTAGACGAATCTACCCGGAGTCCTGAAGGTTCCCTACGTGCCCGGCACAATAAAGCAACAGAGAGACAAATCCACGTTTTATTGTGTAGGCGGCTAATGCAAAGGTGCCATAAACAATGTCCATCGGCCGTTACCGAGCCTCCCAATAAAAAAATAAGCTGTTCAACCTGCATACAATCACGTAATGAGTTTGGGCGAGGAAATGCAATTATTATTTTGTGTTACCCGTGGGAAAGTGTCAACAATAGTACACCTTTTTACGCCACTTCCGGTTAATGAAGCCTGTAATGGTAAAACCGTTTGTGCAATAAAATGTGATGAATTGTAAAGTTGTAATTGTTTTTGTGGTAGAAACCCAAATTATCCGAGTATAATGTAGGTTAGGTATTTAGTTACCTATTTCTTGTTTTAAGGAGAAAGTACATCCTCCTACTAATATTATAAATGTGAAAGTTTAGATGTTTGGATGTTTGGATGTTTGGATGTTTGGATGTTTGTTACTCAATCACGCCAAAACGGCTGAACGGATTTGGCTGAAATTTGGGACACAGATACTTTGTAGTCTGGAGAGGAACATAGGCTACTTTTTGTCCCGGAAAAATATCACATTCCCGCGGGATAACGAGTAGTCCACGCGGGCGAAGCCGCGGGCGGAAAGCTAGTTGTAAATAAATGACTGACTTCGTTTTGTTTACATTTTAGAAATGTTTGCCAATGTAATTCCTACCTATTTGAACGTTTATAAATAATATTAAGAGTAATGGATATCGGGGAAATGAGCAATAATACAAAATTACTGTGATTCAATTTTGATTGAATGTATTGCTATAACGCGTGTATGTAGATCATACTTTTGATAATAGCATTGATTGAATTTTTCTTGATTATTTTGTTTGTTTTTGACCTCCTGCCCATAAGATAAATTGTAAGAAGTAAGTAATTTATAAGATAATTTAGACTTGTTTGACCGACCTTTTTCGAGTTGTTACAAATCTTGTAATAAGATATATATTTCTTTATACCTTTATCTAGACTCGTATAGTTTCAGAAACACGATTTTATGATTTTGCCTCGATACTTTTTATTTTCGAAAAGACCTGTGAAAATATGAATGTAGAAGCATTTTTTAAAAATCGCTGTAGTCTTTTAATACGAAGTGATTTTGTGTTTTTTTTGCCTAATCTCCAAAATCGGTCTCGCTCCCGCGCGCGTCGTTTTCTCATTGCTATCTCGCTTCAGCACAATTTTCCGAGTATCGCCTTAAGGCGAGGATTCCCGACCGAAATAGGCACGCTAATGCTTGCTCGGCCGCGCTCGATACACTTCGCGTTCGCGCGGACCCAGCGGCAGCCGTCAGTGAACTGTAAACTCGCGAGCGCCCCGCGAATCGAAAATCACTTAAAATTCAATTAAAAATAAAATAATTAAAAAAAAAATATGACAGCCGGAATCCCTCGGCTATTCAAAGACAATTATTTTCATATGTTTTTCATTAACTAAAACCAAGTATACTGCAAGTAATAAGATATTTGAATTATTATTAGACGAATGTTTGGGATTTTATTTGACACAGTAAAATATCACCAATCGAAAAAAAAGGGCTGGAAGCACTAGATAAATACTTAACTGTAAAATGACATATATTTTTTCCAAATTTGAAGTACTTGTTATTTGCGAGTAATTCATAATTTAAAATACCCTATTTTGGGGAATCGCAGCCTTAAACAAAAGAAAATTACTTAAGTATATATGCCACAGGTATTTAATTAAAATATTTTACTTTATTGTTATCTGGTTAATTCCGTGAAAGTGATTTCCCTAAAGATCTTACTAATATTACCTATAAATGCGAAAGTTTGGATGTTTGTTACTTAATCACCGCACAACCGCTGAAGTATGGTCTAGAATATAGGCTATACGTATTACCCCGGGAAAATGTGATGTTCCCGCGGGAAAACGTCATGAAAGCCGAGGGCGGGAAGCTAGTCAATTCATAATTCTGCAATTATTGCATTCTACAATGTAGTAGATGCATCTCGCACTATAAATAAAATAAATATGAAGGAAGGGAAATTATTATAATTAGCTCCATGTAGTTTAAGATAATCAATGTGTCAAATCAAGGTGTCCTTCCCGTCCAGCCCCCTGATTCACAAACCGTCGGAAACGGAATCGGATTCGAATTCTGTGCTTTGTCCTTGTCTATTCTATGGTGAGTGACAAAGGGCATACCTACATTCCGCTGTCGGGAGCGTTTCCGACGGTTTGTGAATCAGGGGGCATATAAACCAGCTGGCCAGTACGGCTTTTCGGCTTAAGATCTGGCAACCCTAGGGTGATAAAACTTTTTAAAAAAGTTTTTTATATGATGCTAGTGTCCTAGTCCTAGTGTCCTAGTCCTAGTGTCCTAGTCCTAGTGTCCTAGTCCTAGTGTCCTAGTCCTAGTGTCCTAGTCCTAGTGTCCTAGTCCTAGTGTCCTAGTCCTAGTGTCCTAGTCCTAGTGTCCTAGTCCTAGTGTCCTAGTCCTAGTGTCCTAGTCCTAGTGTCCTATTCCTAGTGATGGCGATAGTCTCTTCTCACCAAAGCTCTTTCCGATTATTAGAATAGAGTGCGGTATCGCGCGGTAGGTGGAGTGGTTCGATCGGCGGCGACATCCGGCGGACAGGCTTCCGGCCGCCATCGCATTGTGCTGGCGCCCCTTCGGCTGCTCATTACCGTATTAACGTCCAATGAGCCCTTTGAGTGCACTATGCGGTTAGGCAAATTATTATGATTATGAAGTACCCTAATATTACGAGAATGTATCAATGTGGAATTGTCTATACTAATATTATAAATAGGAAAAATGTGATTGTTTGTTTGTTTGCATCGAATAGGCCCCGAAACTACTGGACCGATTTTAAAAATTCTTTCACCATTAGAAAGCTACATTCTTCCTGAGTGACATAGGCTGATATTTTATCCCGATATTCCCACGGGAACGGGTACCACGGGGGTAAAACCGCGAAGATCCGCTAGTATTTATACATATAAATTGTTTACTATCAAAATATACCGATCCATTAAAGAAGAAAATAAGGTAATACATATTTAATCCTATATTTGTTTTGTTTATTACTCGTTACTATCCAAACAGGGTGCTTACCATCAACTCTTATTACGGTTTTGTTTAGGAACCTAAACTGATCTGCTTCGCTTATTCGTACCACGACAGCTTAATATCAATGACAGCGATTCAGTGATCGATCAATGACATTTCACAGCCGCTAAGCTGTCAGAAACTCTTATTTGACTTATAACCCGGTCGATTTAACATGTCACCTTCAGGTTATACCCGTCCCTCTCACTCTCCGGGCATGACAGAATCGAGTGAAAGAGACGGGTAGAAGAAAAAGGACACAAATCGTTCGGTCATTAACATTTAGCAATTCATTTGCGATCCAGTTTTAAGAAGGTCAGAGTACGAAAGAAAGCTATTCATTTTAGGAACCTATTCTGAATCGCGCTATTTTTGAATCGCTGTCATAAAGTTGATGGTAGGCACCCTGGCTTTGATGCGCTTCTCTACAACAAAATTCAAAGATATATCTGACTTAGGTAGGACGTGATGGCCAAGCAAGCCCAAGCTTATTTTCCCACAGAATAACATTTCAAAACGAATAATTCGATTCGCACGGGTTTCAAATCACGTAAATTTTTCGTGCTAAAGGTAGGTAGGTACCGACCTAGTCAGATTTTCAGTCCAACGTTGATTCATACTAAGTAAAAGAGTCCGAAAAATAACGAGATTTTTACAACAGATTTGTCATACCTACTGTGTTGTTTTTAATCGCAGCAATGACATTAAAATGACAATAATCCATACTAATATTATAAATGTGAAAGTGTGTTAGTTTGTTTGTTTGTTTGTCCGTCTTTCATGTCAAAACGGAGCAACGGAATGACGCGATTTTTGGTAGGTATTAAGAATTTTTGGTAGCTGGAGACTGACATAGGTAACTTTTATCCCGGAAAAATAAAAGGTTCTCGCGGGGTCACTTCGTGTACCTAGTTCACGCGGGCGAAGCCGCGGGCGGAAAGCTTGTAATATTATACTACAAGTAAATAAGTACCTACCTGAAACAAAACGTATTGACTGCAGAGTGTAAGTATAAACCTAAGTACCTACCTTATCCAATCCAAGTCTGAAAGCGACTTGTGTTGACACATCATAATGAACTTCAAAGTCGTTTATTTTGCGAGCCGAGTACGATTTAATCTTAGTACTTTAATGCACTCTCATTACAATACAAACAAAAGCAAATGAAGAGGATCGATTAATCTTACGTTCCTCCGAGAGTTTACGCCGACTCAAACGCCAAACAACAATTAAACATGCAACGACATGAAAAGGGAAGTTCCTCCAATGCTAATCGACCGATTAATGCACATGTGTAAACTGTAAACAAAGTCAATAAAACAATCGAGCGAAATGATCGATTTCCAGATAAATCACAATGGTTTTAGTACGTTTACTTTACAGTAATAAAACAATTACGGTATTGTTTTTTGTTTGAGTGTTAAGGGCCGGCTGTAAGCCAGCCCGTAGGTATTGACGAAGCTAATCTGTATATGTGTGCCTTCACGCACACAAACATCTCCGCCCTAGCACGAAAAAATGTAATTCAGAAAATTAAAAAAATTAATAACTTTTTTTTGTCAGAAAGTAACTTTACGTATTTGATGCGTTTGATTTGCCATGTTTGCCATCTGGGGGCTGATGCAGCATCTTACAGACAGTCGAAGGAACTCGTCAGCATTTCAACGTAACCAGTTGGAGTTTGGGCTCATTTGAATAGTCTTGATGAGAACTCTTGTGCCAAGTAGTTTCCTATGTCTGATGCTGGAGTCATCAGGAGGTGGTTGATGGAACTTTTCAACAATTCAACGTACCATTTCGATTTTGGGCTCGTTTGAATCGTCTTGATGATAACTTTTGTGCCAAAATGTTTCGAAGGTCTGATGCTGGAACCAGGAAGTGGTTGATAGAACTCTTCATCAATTCAACGTAACCACTTTGAGCTTGGGCTCATTTGAATGGTCTTGATAAAAACTTTGGTGCCAAGTAGTTTCCAAGGTCCAGTTCTGGAGCCAGTAAGTGGCTGATAGAACTCTTCATCAATTCAACGTAAATACTTCTAGTTTGGGCTTCTTTGAATAGTCTTGATGAGAACTCTTCTGCTAAGTAGTTTCGAAAGTCTGATGCTGGAGTCAGGAGGTGGTTGATGAAACTCTTCAACGATCCAACGTAAAAACTTCGAGTTTGGGCTTATTTGAATCGTCTTGATGGGAAATCTTGTGCCAAGCAGTTTCCAAGGTCAAATTCTGAAGCCAGTAAGTGGCTGATGGAACTCTTCATCAATTCAACGTAAACATTTCGAGTTTGGGCTTGTTTGAATAGTCTTGATGAGAACTCTTGTGCCAAGTAGTTTCGAAGGTCTGATGCTGGAGTCAGGAAGTGGTTGATGGAACTCTTCACCAATTCAACATAAACACTTCGCGTTTAGGCTCGTTTGAATTGTCTTGATAAGAACTCTTGTGCCAAGAAGTTTCCAAGATCTGATGCTCGAGTCAGGAAGTGTTTGATGGAACTCCTGAACAAATCAACGTATTCACTTTGAGTTTGGGCTCGTTTGAATTGTCTTGATGAGAACTCTTTTGCCAAGTAGTTTCCAAGCGCTATTGCTGGAGCCAGGAAGTGGCTGATAGAACTCTTCAACGATTTAACGTAACCAGTTCATTTTTGGGCTCGTTTGAATTGTCTTCATGAGAGCTCTTGACAAGAAAACAGCAACGCAATGTTAAAAATATTAAAAATCCAAGATGGCGGCCAACTTTTTTGTTTGTGAGCCGATTTTGATGAAACTCGGTTTTTAGTACAATTTTGACAAGAAAACAACAACACAATATTAAAAGTATTAAAAAATCCAAGATGGCGGCCAACTTTTTTGTTTGCAGGCCGATTTCAGTGAAACTCAGTTTCTGGTTTTATTTTCACAAGAAAACAGCAACGCAATGTTAAAAATATAAAAATTCAAGATGGCGGCCAATTTTTTTGTTTGCTGGCCGATTTCGATTAAATTGAATTTCTGGTACTATTTTAACAAGAAAACAGCCCTCTGGCCACGTAGTCCTACTGCCTTTGTCCTACCGATCGGGCCACATGAACTTTTTTTCCGGTTGGTTCGATTAATCGGATTACAAGGAATTGTAATTCCGCTTCGTCCTACCGATCGGACCACATGAACTTTTTTTTCCGGTTGGTTCGATTAATCGGATCACAAGGAATTGTAATTCCGCTTCGTCCTACCGATCGGACCACATGAACAAACTTTTATTGGTGCTCAATTTGTATATCTGTTACGGCTAAAGGTGGGTGTAAACATAAACTTAAGTTTGGCCGGCTAAACTTAGTTTATGTTTGACGAGCGGCTAATGTTAGTTACACCTATCTTTAGCCGGCTAATCCTAAGTATAGCCGCAGCATTTCTGAAATTTAAGAGGCGTGGTGGGCAGGGGAGTGGAGGGCGGAGAAGCATAGTTTTTGAGAAAAAAAAAATGTTTCATAAAAGCTAATTATTTATACTCAGTTTTGCACCTGAATTAAAAAGAAAATTGATGCAAATCTCTTTTCTGGCGCTTCGCCGGCCGCTGCCGCGGCACGCCCACTTCGCTTGCTCGGCTCGCGCCGTTTTGTTCACCAATCTAACTTAACCTAAACCTACTGAAGCCTAACCTAACAGTGTTTAGTTATCTATGGCAGGTGACATATTTACACTTACGTCAATAACGTTCCATTTCACAAAAAAAATAATTCGTAAGAAAACATTAGCACTACTTAAAAAACATAATCTTCAAAATTCATATTTTCGATTGTCATAATTTTGTAAAGCAAAATGCTTTATAAAGCATTATTAATTTTTAAAAACATTAATTTTATAAAAATGACAATATCTCGAAATTCTCATGTCTAGAACGCGTAATCCGATTGGTGGGACTACGTGGTCTAAGAAAACGTCAGTTTCTATAGTCCGATTAGTTAATCGAACCAACAGGACATCAAAAGTTCACGTGATCCGATTGGTGGGACTACGTGGTCTAAGAAAACGACAGTTTCTATAGTCCGATTAGTTAATCGAACCAACCGGAAAAAAAAGTTCATGTGGTCCGATCGGTAGGACAAAGGCAGTAGGACCACGTGGCCAGAGGGGAAAACAGCAACGCAATGTTAAAAATATTAAAAATCCAAGATGGCGGCCAACTTTTTTGTTTGTGAGCCGATTTTGATGAAACTTGGTTTCTGGTACTATTTTGACAAGAAAACAACAACGCAATGTTAAAAGTATAAAAAATCTAAGATGGCGGCCAACTTTTTTGTTTGCAGGCCAGGCCGATTTCAATGAAACTCAGTTTCTGGTTTTATTTTGACAAGAAAACAGCAACGAATTTATATATACATAAATGTTACAATTACCACAGTATAACCATTTTTTATATAGTAGGCCAACGCCCTTGAAGTTAGTTGATACCGACGTCTGTATAGGTATTTCCGTAATTACGGAAGGGTTGTAACAAAATTAAAATGTGGCAGGTACATTTTGGTGTATTGCGAAATAAAATAAAATAAATAATTATGGTTAGCATTTTAGCAGTATCAAAATAAAATATATTACATGTTTTATTTAGTTGCAGCTATAATTGTATCTGTCTGTCTGTCTGCCATGAAATTTTGCAAGGTAAATTTGACCTACTCCTGACATTTGAATGGGTTGAAGTTTTGTCAAAGAAAAATATTCAGATTGGAAATAAGCCGATTCATATTTCTTTACCTTTATAGCGCCTTCGTCTATATATCAAAATCATCCCATGTCACAATCATTATTTTCAAACTCTGTAACTTAATATCAATTATTATTTTATTTACTTTTTTTATTTTTTTTAAATAGGGTTTACAGCTGTCAAAAATACAGTAAATTACGAAGGATGTTACGTCGTAATTTACTGTGCTTGTGTTAAAGCAAATTAATAATTAATTAAATCTTTTACTTGACATGATGATGATAATGATACTTGACTCTGTATCAAGCTTTCAAATAAAAACCTGTTACATTTTAATAAGCGAAAAGAGAGAAACAAAAACAAAAAACGGCCACCATCTTGACCATTTGTATTTTTTTACATTGTGTTAAGAACGGTTTTTTTGTCAAAATAGTACAAAATCGTCACATCTTAATTTACATTGTGGTATGCAATAAAATGATTGCGCATTGAGTATTAAGTATTGAAAAAACCGAGTTTTATCAAAATCGGCCCACAAACATAAAAGTCGGCCGCCATCTTGGATTTTAATATGTTTAATATTGCGTTGCTGTTTTCTTATCAAAATAGTACCGTAAACCGCGTTTCATCAAAATCGGCCCATAACAAAAAAGTGGGCCGCCATCTTGGATTTTTTATATTTTTAATATTGCGTTGCTGTTTTCTTATCAAAATAGTACCGTAAACCGCGTTTCATCAAAATCGGCCCATAAACAAAAAAGTTGGCCACCATCTTGGTTTTTTTAATATTTTTAATATTGCGTTGCTGTTTTTTTATCAAAATAGTACCGTAAACCGCGTTTCATCAAAATCGGCCCATAAACAAAAAAGTTGGCCGCCATCTTGGATTTTTTAATATTTTTAATATTGCGTTGCTGTTTTCTTATCAAAATAGTACCATAAACCGCGTTTGATCAAAATCGGCCCAAAAACAAAAAAGTTGGCCGCCATCTTGGATTTTTTAATATTTTTAATATTGCGTTGCTGTTTTCTTATCAAAATAGTACCATAAACCGCGTTTGATCAAAATCGGCCCATAAACAAAAAAGTTGGCCGCCATCTTGGATTTTTTAATATTTTTAATATTGCGTTGCTGTTTTCTTGACAAAATAGTACCAAAACCCGAGTTTCATCGAAATCGGCCCACAAACAAAAAAGTTGGCCGCCATCTTGGATTTTTTAATATTTTTAATATTGCGTTGCTGTTTTCTTGACAAAATAGTACCAAAACCCGAGTTTCATCGAAATCGGCCCACAAACAAAAAAGTTGGCCGCCATCTTGGATTTTTTAATATTTTTAATATTGCGTTGCTGTTTTCTTATCAAAATAGTACCATAAACCGCGTTTGATCAAAATCGGCCCATAAACAAAAAAGTTGGCCGCCATCTTGGATTTTTTAATATTTTTAATAATGCGTTGCTGTTTTCTTGACAAAATAGTACCGAAACTAGAGTTTTATCAAAATCGGCCCAAAAACAAAAAAGTGGGCCGCCATCTTGGATTTTTTAATATTTTTAATATTGCGTTGCTGTTTTCTTATCAAAATAGTACCGTAAACCGCGTTTCATCAAAATCGGCCCATAAACAAAAAAATTGGCCGCCATCTTGGATTTTTTAATATTTTTAATATTGCGTTGCTGTTTTCTTATCAAAATAGTACCGTAAACCGCGTTTCATCAAAATCGGCCCATAAACAAAAAAGTTGGCCGCCATCTTGGATTTTTTAATATTTTTAATATTGCGTTGCTGTTTTCTTATCAAAATAGTACCATAAACCCCGTTTGATCAAAATCGGCCCATAAACAAAAAAGTTGGCCGCCATCTTGGATTTTTTGATATTTTTAATATTGCGTTGCTATTTTCTTGTCAAGAGTTCACATCAAGACAATTCAAACTGGTTACGTTGAATCATTGAAGAGTTCCATCAGCCACTTCCTGGCTCCAGCAATAGACCTTGGAAACAACTTGGCTCAAGAGTTCTTATCAAGACAATTCAAACGAGCCCAAACCCAAAGTGGTTACGTTGAATTTATGAAGAGTTCCATCAGCCACTTACTGGCTCCAGAATTTGACCTTGGAAATTACTTGGCACAAGAGTTTTCATCAAGACGATTCAAAAGAGCCCAAACTCGAAGTGGTTACGTTGAGTCGTTGAAGAGTTCCATCAACCACCTCCTGACTCCAGCATGACCTTCGAAACTGTTTGGCACTAGAGTTTCTATCAAGATGATTCAAACAAGCCCAAACTCGAAGTGGTTACATTAAATTGGTGAGTAGTTCCATCAGCCACTTCCTGGCTCCAGCATTTGACCAGATATCTGTTGTGATGACGTACCAAATAAATTGTTGAGTGGAAAACTAATTATCTTCCGATATTGGTAGGTATCGCCGGATTTTTGAAAATTTTACTTTACCTACCTTTTCTTTACCACCGCTCAAAGAGTTTGCGTACAGATAGTCTGATTTCGTAATTTTCGTAGCTCAGGAGCTGGGAAAAAGCGACGTGCTCTCACCTTGAAATCAGCGGGCTTACTGAATTTTACCCCCGGTGTGGCTTGTATTTATACAATATTTTATTTATCTCCGCGTTCCATACGAAAATGTATGAGCAATTCGCGCTTTAATATTGACAATGTTTGAAGCCAGATTGTTCCCAATATAAAATAAAAAACGGCAAATATCGTGCGGTGAATCAATTCTATGTTTCATTGCCATTTGATTTAACATTAAATATTATTAAAAATATTTTTATTCTTTAACAATATCTTTAAAACAGAAAACGTTGATTTCGCTGTTTTTAGGGAAGTTTGCGATTTTTTTGCTATTAACGTGAATTAAATATTTAAAATTTTCCACGGTGTTATTGTAAAGTAACTTTTCCTGTTCACTATTATATTTTTTAAAGTAATTTCTGTCGATAATTCTATGTTACAAGTTTAAAACCCCGAAAGCTGTTTTACGCGTTTCACTTACCGCCTGCCCTTAATTGTTTTACACTGTATACGCAGTGTCGTTTATGGAATGGCTGACTGAGACAGTATTGTTATCGTTTAATAAAAGCAATTCTGTGATTTACATATTCTTTCGTTGCTGAAATAGTCATAACACTCATAACTAACATTAATTTTGCAAATCTAATTGTTTCACATTTCCTACATACAGCCTAATACCTACCACATTCTGTTGATTACTACCGCCATATCCCCACTGGTGGGATGCTTGGACAAATTTTTCCATTTATCGCTACCGGTTGAGATATAAGGAATGTTTTCTTTCATCTATCCCTAGTTCCCTACTGAACGCACTGGTAGGGATAGATGGAAAAATTTGTCCAAGTATCCCTACCAGGAGGGATATGGCGGTAGGGCTATGTGGAACAGGAGGTAAAAAGTAACTTATTTTCCATGTAGGTAGACAGGTATATCCATGTAGTTCCAGCTATCCTTTCCCACCAGCTCGTGATGCAATGCCTAAACCAAAAAATAAGGTTTTGATACCGTTAGAACGGTCTCAGCGAGATGAATGGGCCTTTTGTAGGGTTCCGTAGCCGAATGGCAAAAAACGGAACCCTTATAGATTCTTCATGTCTGTCTGTCTGTCTGTCTGTCCGTCCGTCCGTCCGTATGTCACAGCCACTTTAGTCCAAAACTATAAAAACTACAGTGTTGATACTTAGTAGATAGATGTATTCCGTGAACCGCTTTACGATTTTATTACAAAAATAAAAAATAAAAATAAATTAAGGGGGGCTTTCCATACATGGAACTGAACCTGAAAAATCTTTTTTTAATTAAACATATTCGTGTGGGGTTGTCAAAGACTTACTTATCTATAAACATAAGTAAGTCTTTGAAAATTGCATAGAGGTTTCTTAAATATTTTTTTCTCAAATTCAATATTTTTTTTTTTTTTTTTTTTATCTACAACGGGGTAGCACTTAGCCTTCATGACACCTAATGTTAAGTGGTGATAAGGCTGAAGGTGGAAGCGCACTACTCCCGGAATCCTCAATCACTGAGGAACTGGCTATCTTATCTCTAACTGCCGGAACACAATAATGCTGAAAGCATCATTGTCATTGAAAGATAGAGCCTTCCAAAGTGGTAAAATGTGTGTCGTCGTCCCCCCGCCCCTCTAACTTTTGAAATAAAAGAGTGAAAAATATAGAAAAAATATATGCTGTAGATCTTAATAAAAATTTTCAACGAAAATTGGTTTGAACGATAAATAGTAAGTACTTTTTGAGATATAACATACTAGCTTTCCGCCCGCGGCTTCGCCCGCGTGGACTACAGGACGTTATCCCGCAGGAATTTGACATTTTTCCGGGATAAAAAGTAGCCTATGTTTCTCTCCAGGCTACAAAGTATCTGTGTCCCAAATTTCAGCCAAATCCGTTCAGCCGTTTTGACGTGATTGAGTAACAAACATCCAAACATCCAAACATCCAAACATCTAAACTTTCACATTTATAATATTAGTAGGATTTTCAAAAACCGCAAATGTAACTTTGTCATTCATACAAACACTATGAAAAAACAAAGTTATATTTCGCTGACGAAAAATTATAGTGGAATTTTGGCTAGGTATAGGCAATCGGTACGTTAAGTGGGTACGGAACCCTTTATGGGCGAGTCCAACTCGCACTTGATCGATTATTACTTTTGATCTAACTGCATTTACTTAATGGTCGCGTTTTGCGAATGTTCGCAGCTAGAGGTAACCCACGAGTTAGTATTATCTCCATTTATAACTCCACTTAACATCAGGTGTGATGAAGGCTAAGTGCTACACCCGTTGTGGATAAAAAAAAAAAAAAAAAAAACTACATCATAATACCTATCATCCCAACATCATCATCATTATCATCATCCGACATTTAATGTCCCCTTTGCTAGGGCACTAGGCCTTCCTTATTGATGGATAAGGAGAATGCGTCATTCATCACCCACCACGCGGGCTCAATGCGGATACTCCAAATGCAGCCAGTATATACAGGGCGTCCCAAAATTAACTCACATGGAGGGAAAGTACCTTAAATACTGAAGATATAAAATTTTACTGAAAGGAGACTTCATTTTTATTTTAAAAAGAAATCGAACTGCATTCAAAGAATTTTAAGTAAACAACTATCTGAACTGAGAATCGAACCCGCCGAATGTAAAAAAAAATATTTCTCTAATTTAATTGTACCGATCGAAAGGCTCGATCATACCTTATCATTTTTTCTTAATAACATAGCATCTTAAACAAATACATAACCCTTTTTTGGCTTCGCCGCAGACGGGTAATAAAAGGAAGACTACGAAATTTAACATTTAATGTTGAATAACAAGTTTGTGCAGCGTTATGGATAGCCTTTCCTGTGACTGTCGTGCTCAAAACTTTAACATTTCAATGTATTACTAATGAGTGAAGATTGGAGCAATTATCATAAAGTGTTTGATAAAGTTATAATGTGTTAAGTAACACCAACTCGATTGGTTTAAAAATGTTTGAATAGTTACTTTGGTGCGGTCTATTCCAACATATGGCATAGTCGTGGGACGCCCCCAGGGCTTCCAATGACTATGTCACATGGTGGCATAGACCACACCAAATACTGTAGATAGAAAGTTTTATTGAAATAGGACTTTATTTTTATTTAAATAACAATAGAACTGCATTCAAATTTTTTTTTAATAATAGCATGTCCAAACCGAGAATCGAACCCGCACGAAATTATTCAAACTTTTTAAAACCAATCGAGGTGGTGTTACTTATCACATTATCAAACACTTATGATAGAACACAGTCACAGAAAAGGCTATTCATAACGCTGCACAAACTTGTTATTCAACATTAAATGTTAAATTTCGTAGTCTTCCTTTTATTTAAGATGCTATGTTATTTAGAAGAAATGCTTAGGTATAATCGAGTCTTTCGATCGGTACAATTAAATTAGAGAAATATTTTTTTTACATTCAGCGGGTTCGATTCCCAGTTCAGACAAGTGATTATTCTAAATTCGGTGAATGCAGTTCGTTTTCTTCACTACATAGTATAAAACAAAGTCGCTTTCTCTTTCCCTATGTCCCTTTGTATGCTTAAATCTTTGAAACTACGCAACGGATTTTGATGCGATTTTTTTTAATAGATAGAGTGATTCAAGAGGAAGGTTTATATGTACTTTTTATCCCGATATTCCCACGGAAACGGGAACCACGCGGGTGAAACCGCGGGCGGCCGCTAGTTTTAAAATAAAAATGAAGTCTCCTTTCAGTAAAATTTTTATATCTTCAGTATTTAAGGTACTTTCCCTCCATGTGAGTTAATTTTGGGACGTCCTGTATACCAACGGCTTAACGTGCCTTCTGAAGCACGAAGAAGCTCGAGGTAATACATTTTTGGTCACCCATCCCGTGACCGACCATTGCGAGAGTTGCTTAAATTCAAAGAGCGCTAACCACTACGCTATGGACTCCTCAACCCAACATCGCTATAATATAAATGTAGTAAACCTCTTACTCGTCGCGAGCCACCCCAGGCCGGGGGGTGCGCCCGAGCCGGCAGGTGCGTGAACGCACGTGCGGCGCAGCTTCGCGTTCAAATGTGGATCAAACACGGCACGATAAAAAATTAATTTGCTTGGTAAGCCACCTTGACGGCAGCTTATGAAGCATAGACAAAAACATGGCGTACCTACGTATGGGGATTTGTAATAGCGCTGTCAATGATTTTGGTTTTCGATTTCGTTTATTGTAGTTTTAAGTACTTACGTGTGAAGCATTAAATGGTGATCATGACGTTTAGTTTAGTTAGTGTTTAGGTTTATTGAAGATCGTTAATGTTACTTCAATTTGGATGCACAGAGATTAACCCTCCTTGAAAAAGGATGAACTGAAACTTATCTTCAGATAAGTAAATTTGGAAAAAGGTCGGTATTTTTTAATCTTTTATCCTTCCACGACTTCTAAAAGGCTCGCATAGGCATGTTATGGTCATAGTGCAAAGTGCAAATATGTACAGTTAAAGTAGAAATATGGAAACGTTTCAAGATTGTAAGACAAACTGCAGAAATCGTACTAACTAGCGATCCGTGTCGGCTTTGCATGGGTGCAATTTATATCCTACTTTATAATATTATAAATGTGAAAGTTTAGATGTTTGGATGTTTGTTACTCAATCACGCCAAAACGGCTGAACGGATTTGACTGAAATTTGGGACATAGATACTTTGTAGCCTGGAGAGGAATATAGGCTACTTTTTATCCCGGAAAAGTATCACATTCCCGCGGGATAACGTCGTGTAGTCCACGCGAGCGAAGCCGCGGGCGGAAAGCTAGTGTATTATAAGTCATACATAATAATATATATACCTAATCCACAGGAGTAATACGTAGTAGTTTTTATTTACTCCTGTGCCTAAACCTTCCTTTTGAATCACTGTCTATTGATGGAAACCGCATGAAAATCCGTTGCGTAGTTTGAAAGATTGCGTACAGTCACGAGAAATATAACTTATGTACACATACAACATAGAACTTTGTCACAAAGTGAAGCGTTCCGAAAGAAAACGATAAGTTTTAGAGAAGTGCAACGTATTGAATTTTCTATGACACTGCCATAATTTACCGATGAAAAACAGAATAAGGTTTCCAATAACAAGATGTCAATGTTCTTTCATATAATGCTATGTGTTCAAAACAAGTTAATTACGCATAGGTACAACAATGCCATAGAAAACGCCTAACTCGGGTAAAAGTTCATAAACTTTTAAAAGGAAACGAATGGGCTGCTACAAAAGCTCGTGCTTAAAAGAAATACAGTTGATTCTTTAAAAGGGCACGCTAATGTGATTGGAAAATTCCAAAATGGTGTTCTTCCCTACTTCAGGTCCTTGAACTCTTGGTATACGCGATCCATAACTCAAATAACTATTCATTATTATGTTTCAATGTTATAATAATATGAGTGAAACACTTAAAAATTACAAAGAATTTAATGTTGTCTTTTACATTAGGTAAGTCACATCATTAATGTTTCCGTTTATGGTCATTAGTGATCCATAAGAAAAAACACTCTGCTAAATATAATTACAATTTTCTTCGATTGTTAGGTTTTCACCATCTGGATACGCGGCAGCGTATCAGCCAAGTTCAAAAGAAAACAGAACTGGCGAGCAGCACCGTGTGTATCTTAACACGAACCATTTGGAGCCACTTTTGACCCCCTCATAACTCAAAAACTATAACACAGAAACATGTCAAATTTAGCTTATGTATTGAGACTAGCGAGATAAATATGTGCTCCAAATTTTATATACACACCTCAAACAGTTATTTAGATACTTGCGTCCAAAAATCGTTATTTTTATCACTGACTCACCTATAATCAAAACTATAACCCACTTCCAGATGACCTAGAAGGGTGAAATTTGGCATGCAGACAGGTAATCTGGTGAATACAAAGGAAAAAATCCGAAACTAGTATTTTTTTAAAATAAAACGTTGACAAACTTATATTTGCGTTCCCTATGCACTTATCCTGTATAAGATCTTGTATTAGATGAAGTACAAATATAAGTTTGTAATAGTTTTTATTCTGTTATATACCAATAATTCGTCATACCTCTTGAAGTTCGGCTAGCGCCGACGGCGTAGTGGCCATTCAATATTGAGGACTCGAGAGAATCAAGTTCGAACCCCAGATTACCCAAATACTTTTTTGTCCTCGCGTTAAATTAATTACAAACTTGTGCCGTCTAGCACGATATCCATATTATTATTTATTAATTATTAATATTAATATAAATTATAAAGTTATTGAAATGTTTACTTTTTTGCATTCACAATCCAATTTTTATTATTGAAAAATGGAAAATGAAGAATTTAGACAAAATCTATCCTCATCTCACAACCAGCTCCGATGGGACTCGAACCCACGACCTTTCACTTAAATTAATTATTAATATTAAAATAAATTATAAAGTTATTTAAATTTTTACTTTTTTGCATTCACAGTCCAATTTTTATTATTGAAATATGGAAAATGAAGTATTTAGAAAAAATCGACCATCATCTCACAACCATCTCCGATGGGACTCGAACACACGACCTTTCGCTTTCCGGGCGGCTGCTCTAACCACTGAGCTACGGAGTCGTAATGATAAATGTGAAAGTGTGTTTGTTTGTTTGTTTGTCCTTCTTTCACGTCAAAACGGAGCATAGTACTTTAACCCGACCACCAGGGGGCGCCATCTTCATACATTCAAACGAGAAGCCAAAAAATGCGAAAGTTACTATGTTCTCTCTGTAGGTGCACACATAAATAGTACACTAAAGTCAACGATAGATGGCTCCAAGTTAATACACCCACCCACAGTATAGAAAAGAAGAGAAAAATCCTTTTTTTCTATACTATATTGTTGAAAGTTGATGGAAGGGTATTAACTTTATAGAGATTACACTTTAATCTCTTATTTTACTTATTATTATACTTATGGAAAATAATGTCAAATAATCTAAATTATACTTTTGTTTGTTAAATTTGTTATTTGCTATGTTCTGTTTCGTAAAGATCCGTAATTCCGTTAGCAATTATATAGTTTCGTTGCTCGGAGTACCTACCGTTTTTTGAGAAAAAGACTCGTTTGTGTTGAGTGTATATAGAATTATTTGGTGATGTGCTGTGTTTGAAAAAAGACTTCTTTGAACATTGTTAATGCCTTTAGTGATCCATATTTGTTGTTTTATTGTTAATAAAGGGTGCAGTGTAAACCTATGTTTCATTTACAATGAGTTTCCTTATAAATAAATAATATGTATACTATGCCTATGTGTGTGTCTGTGTTTATATGCCTTTGTAATTTGCATATGTGTGTGTTTATACACCAAATGGAGTGTGAACGGTGAGACTATAACTTCGATACAAAACTGCAAAACTGTCATCTCTTCCATGGCCGCTTCCAAAGAGTATGTAATCACTGACGTCTGCGCGCGGTCAAAATCGAATACTAATCTTTTCCATAAGCTTAGCATAAATAATGTACTGTAACTAGCGCCAAAAATGCACCAGTCACGCATGCGCGCAGAGTTATCTGACGCGCACTCTACTTTACAGAGTAATTTATATATGTAGGAAGTAGAGACCAATCTTGGCCCTATTATTGGTAGTGTATACCTAACAAGCGCTATCTATCTGGTGTAGGCAACTTTTGGTGTATAAACACACACATTAGACATAGTCTTCTTATTATTTATTCTACTTTAGTCCACTATAATTTATATGACAGAACAACGTTTGCCGGGTCAGCTTAAGCTAGTTAACAAATAAAGAATCAATAAGCAAGATTAGATGTCAACAAAAACGGCTACATCCATAAATTGTCAAGAGATGGCGCTAAATGATAAATGTAAAAGACAAACTACTGCTATAAACACTGACCTCTATTATTTACACACTGGACTGGCTGACATAAATATTGTCGACTGCGGTAATGATTGTGTCAAAATTTGTTCTCGGGACACACGTAGTGGCGGCGCTTTAAATTGCCACATAAAATTAGCTGTAATTTGTATGGAGACAGATTGTCCAGTGTATAAATAATAGAGGTCAGATTCTTTGATACTGCCAAGGATTCTATATTAGTGCATTGTGCGGCAAAAGATACGAGTTTGTCCGGAAAGCTTTATCGCTTAATGAAACCAGAATCAAAACGCAAATGGAAATGCTATATCTGTTCAGGAACATTAAATACCTACTGCAACTTCGTCGAGCAAAACACCATACACTATTACGACTAGGAAAAAGAAACTGTTGGAAATAAGAAAATCTGTTTAAAATGATATTTCTACGTCCACACCAAACACGAGCATAAAATTAGTTTCATTGTCAGTAGCTGATACACTAGGGCAAAGTAATATAACTGGCCAAATAAAATATACTGAAACATTTGGTATTAATTTATTATGAATAAGTAGGTACCTACTAATAATTTCTCTACAAAAAGTAATGATATCTCATCAAAAACATAAAATATGTGAAGTGAGAGCCAACTTCAATATTAGGAAATATGCCTTGGTTGTTGACTTCAACGACAAAAGATGTGAGATCTAAATGGGTGCCAAGTTTAACGGTCAGTCCTGAAAATTTAGTACTTACATAAAATGTTTCATAACAACTTAAAATATAATTTCTTCTTATAACTTAGAATAATATATTGAAGCCTAAGGTCTGACTTGGCTAGTTTTCATATACGAATTATATATATATTATAGCCTTCGCCAGCTCTAAAGCCGAAGTTCTTATTGTATTCTTCCGAAAATTTGGCTTGCTGGTAGACTAGAAACTAGAGATGAACATAGGGCTCTTCCATGACTGTTTCAGTAAGTACCTAATAATAATTCGTATACGAGAACTAGCCAAGTCAGACCTTAGGCTTCAATATATTATCCTAAGTTATAAGAAGAAATTATATTTTAAGTTGTTATGAAACATTTTATGTAAGTACTAAATTTTCAAGACTGACCGTTAAACTTGGCACCCATTTAGATCTCACATCTTTTGTCGTTGAAGTCAACAACCAAGGCATATTTCCTAATATTGAAGTTGGCTCTCACTTCACATATTTTATGTTTTTGATGAGATAAACATATACGGGAAGCCTCAGCCAAAAATAATAAGCGAAGTACTTGCCTTTGATTAAAATAAAGACAGCTTGAAGAAAAAATCATAAGGGGGGTGAGAGTTTCGAAATAAGACCTCGCAGCAGAAGTCGCAAGCAATCGCCAGTTAAGACATTAACTCGTTATCATTTCGATGGTTCACGGTCACCCTTCAAAGCCTTTCTTCCCACCTGTTACCATACCACTATTATATTTAATAACAACTTTAAATACATATAATGGCCTCTTTTGTCGACAACTACCGCCATGATGCTGCATACCAGATTCAAATTACTCGGATTCTGAAGCCATTACATTGTTGAAAAGCCAGTCAAGTGTGAACCGCGTACCGCTTACGGGTTCCACTATTGTACGGTAAAACGTAATTATACATCCTGTTTTTAGGGATGAGGATAGTTATATGCATTGTATTTGGAATTCAAATAATTCCCTCTCTCGAAGTATAAATGTAAGACTGTTTTGTTTAAATGGCTTCTTGAGCTTGATTACGATACTGCGGAATCCTTGATAAAATGAGTGTTTTTAATTTCAATCGAAATCATATAAACACACACACAAACACACACTCACACCACACACACACACACTAACACACACACACACACATACACGCACACACACACCCAATTACACATTTTTACTATTTTTACTAATTTCCTAAGTTTTAAGTTATGTAAGCACCATTGTGTTTATAATCATGTTGCTTGTCCATAAGGAGGTGGGCGCTAATAACTGTGACATAGTCTTTAACTTCTACAGTTATTACCGTATTATATGTTTCTGTACCTATGTCATGATTATAAATAAAGATTTTATTATTATTTTTATTATTTAAATTTATAAATTTACTGACCATTCGAATGTGCCCACATTTTCCGACTATTAATGTTCTGTATTTTTTTTTATATAATGCAAGCATTATTCATTTCTGTTCGTTTGCAATTCGTTTGTAGTTAGTTTACTATCTAATATAAATAGACAGATGGCAGCAGAGGGATGGTCAAACGTTAAAAAAGGCAAAGCAAGGCAAAATCTGAAGCCTCGAAGTCTCCACCTTGGTAGGTAGCTTTAGCGGACAGAGCTTTCGTTTTGAGTGTTAAGGACATTTTCATCCATTCAAACACTGAAAGAAGTTCGGCAGTGGAAAAAACACATAGGTCTGACATAATAGACTGGGAATTGACAGTGTTTAAAAAAAACTTTTTTTTCTCTTTCGTGTATTAACAAATGTGCCCTAAACTGTAACGGTGGCTTAGTACTCGGCCAGACAATGGTAACTAGTATGCCAACTTGCCCAGGCGCAAGTAGCCAGTCGTCACAATGTCACCTGACACTCCCGCGGGAACCTGCTCCCTTAATTATATTACATTACATGCGACGCGCTAACTGTAAACACAATTCACTTTGTTTGCATTGTGACCGTTTACGTAGGCCGCACAATGCGAGGATAAAATGTTTAGAACACATTGTGATAGTTGGAATGCAACAATTGCTGTTTTGTTTTGAATTAAATTATTTGAACCTTACTAATTTATGAGAAATCAAAGATCTTAACTGACTGAATTTTGTGAATATGCGAAAACACCGGACACCGTTTTTCCCCTTCACATTTTTATGTTTCTCAACGTTTTACTCCAATATAATTTACGTTCAATATTCGTAATTATATGAAATCATGCATGAGCATGACCCGTATTCTTAAATGCGTGATTCCTACATAACGGCATCCAAACGTCAGCATCCTCAATACATCCACCCAAAATTACACAATAAAACAGCCGGTGAATAAAATAGCCGCTGCGAAGAAAATAAACAAAAAAATGGATTAACGTAGGTACAACCGCGGCATTTGGCAATTGTCAATTCACGTCCACCCTCAAGCGCAGGAACAAGGCAGCACAATCGGCCGGAAACGGAAGGCGCGTTTCGCGATCTCGCGGCGAAATTCGGCCGGCAGCTGCGCGCGCGCCGCCCGCTAGGGTTTCCAACCATATTGCTAAAATAGTTTTCGCTCGTTCATCCTTTTTTGAAAGAAAATTGTCTTTATTCAATTCGAGTTGTCATTCTTTCGCTTGAATCGTCAGTTTTGCCCTACTACCCATTCAAGATTCTTTTAACTGATAATAAGAGCGGGCGCAAGAAACTCATCAGTCTTGACAAAAGCAAAGACATTTACAAAGTCACATGTTGTAGGAGAGCAATATTATGAAATAACATTTTAGAGGAAAAGTATTAGAATAATTTCCAAGAAATATAAAGTTATAGGTATAGGTACCTACATTTCATAGTCACTGTTAGCATTAAACACTAGAAAAGGGTTGGAAGCACCATGTCTTTAGATCTGCCCGCTGACTCCTGACGTAATGGAGTCAAGATCAAATTCGAAACAAGATCGAAAATTATCATTCTAGTACTCTGGAAAACGATTGTGGCACCAATCGAGTAGTGGTCTAATACCGAACTAAATGAAATCGGAACCTGAAACACTTCTAATGTTTTTCTTGTATTCTGTTGTTCTGAACCATATTTTTAAAAATAGTATTATACTTAATTAATAAATAAAACAACAATTAGGTATACTTCTCATAAATATTGTTTACATTTCTTAACCACTGTAAATATACTTTTAGGGGATGAATCCCTAAGCGCAGGCTATTTTCATAACCAATTTTGGATCAGTTCTTCTTGTGAATGATATATTGCCTTATGTCAATATTATTGTATTTATCTATGACTAGCTCTAGCATAATTTTATTTATTTATTGATTATACTTTATTAATTGTTCGTCCACAAAATTGGGAACCCTATGCCCGCCAGCTGCCTTCAGGCTCAGACGTCTAATAGGTCATTTCCGTTTCGCGCTTCATCCGATTCGAACGCGCTTGTTAAACGTACAAACAACAGTTTTTGTAATCAAAGACAATTAACGGCATCAACCCTAAAACGCTTTAGCCATTGAACGCTATAAATGCTTTAAAACACTACGAGAAACCTGTTTTACAAACCGAGAAACGTATAATTTCTTTCAGGGCATAAAGATCGTAATAAGTTCATGCAAAAGAATGAACTAACGCCAGATGGTGTTTTTAACCGACTTCTAAATCAAAAAGGAGGAGGTTCTCTATTCGTCTGTATGTATGTTTTTTTTTTTTTTTTGTGTATGTCCACCGATTACTCGAAGACGGCTGAACCGATTGAAATGGTTCAAACGTTATTACATCAGGTTTGTTTCCAAGTTGGTCCCATTTTTTGAAATTTTGAAATCGGTTCAGTAGTTTTCAGGAAATCTTGAAAATACTGTCGTTTTCGTTACCACTTTATGTGAATTCAATACGTATCTTTAGGCATAACTCCTTTGTTTATAAAACGATTTAGATGATTCTTGTTTTGTTAAAAAGGGGATACCTCAAGGTATTTTAACCGACTTCGAAAAAGGAGGTTTTCAGTTTGATCACATACCTATTTACCAGAAAACACGTAAATTGCCTGCACGGTGCACTAAAAAGAGTGAAATAAAAATTATTTTAATAAAAATATAAAACCGCCTTCAAAAAAACCACATCAAAAAAGTAAGAAATAATTCCTCACCAAATAAATAACGTAAGTACTTTGAAGTCGGGCGGGTTTTAACAAAAACAACAAAAAATTGTACATGTTTCACGCCCGACTTCAAAGTACTTACGTTATTTATTTGGTGAGGAATTATTTCTTACTTTTTTGATGTGGTTTTTTTGAAGGCGGTTTTATTTTTTTATTAAAATAATTTTTGTCTGTTCTTTATTTAATTTGCTATTAACACTTACACAAGATGGTATCATTAACATTGATAGATAAATAGTCAATTATTTGCATCAGCATGCACACACACATTACAATAAAAATAAAAATTAAAACCAACCAAAAACTATACGAAAAAATAAAAAAAATAAGTGGACCGATTGTGTGCCGAAGCGATGCAAAGAGGTGAAACTCAGCGATACCTTTACTCTAGGAGTAAAGCGCTGATTTTCAGTTTCCACTCTATAATATAATATATAATTATTGCAATATCAGTACGTAGAAAATATTAAAATAGGTACTGTTTTAGCATGCTGCCATGCCAAGACTAAAATAAATGATTCACAAAAACACTGAAGTATTAATAGAAACTGGGGCTGCCATTAGCGTTCATTAATTTATCACCTGGATTAGAAAAAACGATCTCTCGAGACGTTGAGTTGATTGCGTAGGGAATAATTCTTTTCATATGTTTCGTGTATGACATTTTTAGAAATTACCTTGAAAAGAGACGCTTGTATACGAAAAAGAAGGACAGATACCAGAGAAAAATTATTTTAGTATAAATACGGTATAAAAAAGTAGAGCACTGCTATTTTTAATACGCGCACAAGTTTCGTACCCTCTCAGTTATTACGAAAACAAAATTAGATCTCAAACAAAAAGTTCACGGTTGTCTTTCATTTCTCATTTGGTTTTCAGTAGCGGAAGTCAATCGAGCAGATGTTAAGTTTTTTATTACTTTTGAAATAGATATCGTGAATACCAAAAGTTTTAATGCTTGTATCAGTTGTTGACAAATTGCTCGTGCTGTCGGCTTAAAATAAAATGGAGATGTAAGAATAATACTAATGGATTGGAGCGGTAGATTTAATTGCAATCTGGGCTATTGTGTTGTGTTGTGTGGCCAGACAGAGACGAAGGAAATTTAATAAATTGGACCGATTTATAGATGTCGTTTGCAGGAAGCATTCCCGCCGTAACATGGTTTTATACTCGTCCATTTCGTGGTGTGCCGTTTTTTTATATTGCTAAGCGTTTTCGGGAGTTATTGCAGTGTATGAACGACTTTTCGTGAAGCTTTTTGAAAATTGTGTATTTATTTTGCACGTACCTACAACACAGAAATAAAAATATTTTTGAGAAACATGCATATTACTACTGGTGATTCGATTCAAAACATTTTCACTATTTTATTTTACTTCCTAAATGGAATTTTAGCATTGCTTATTTAAATACTCGTAATTTACTCTTTTTAATACCTTGAAGCTAAGTAAGAGTTTATTGTTGAAGTAATTTTTTATCAATTACTTATACCAACTGTTGTGTGTTGAAAAATATTGTCTGGTTAGTCGTGTCGCGTTACAGATTATGAAAATGTATTCTAATGAAATATTTATAATAAGATCAATGTTCATAAGACAAATGTCTTAAAAATTTGTCTTTAAAATTTTAAAAGCGTCATTTAGCGTTTAATACGCTCAATTACTCCAAAGTTCATCAATCTTCAGCTGATTGCTCCTCACTTTACTGTTCTTTGCCACTTTTTTCCACACTTGAAGGCACCGCGCCGGTACCTCTCAAGTCGTACTTGCATCTGTCAGCGCTTTCCCCAAAAAACCCATGCGTCGGGCCTTCTTCCGCCAACCTGCTTCCGTTGAGGGTTGTTTGCTGATAATAGCAGGTTTTCAGAAGTCTTGTTTATCGTAGAATAGCCATAAAATTAATAAAATGTTAAGATCTTGCGAACAGCTCTTTGCCACTTTTTGCCGCGCTTGAAGGTACTGCGGTAACTCGACCGCCGATACCTCTCAAGTCGAGCTTGCATCTGTCAGCGGGTGCCCCAAAAAAGCCACGCGTCGGGCCTTCTTCCGCCAACCTGCTTCCGCTGGGGTTGTTTACCGATAATGGCACGATTACATATGTCTTATCGTAGAATAGTCATTAATAATATAATGTGAAACTCTTGCGGATGCTACTTGATAAAATATTAAGAGTAGGTATAAATGAAATAAACTTGTACCTAACTAAGTAATGTTTTTTATCGTCATTATTTTTAATTATAAGTAGGTACCTACTTATTAAATAATGTCAATCAAACGCGTCTTTAATCAGTATCGCCGCAAAACTAAGCGATTTTATTTATGATGTTTCCAAAAGAAAAACACCATCAGTTACCTAGTTATGATGATCCTCGGAACTGATATGCTGGTGGCGGCGCTACATAATGACTAAGATCAGTTTAGGTACAATTGAAATTCGAACACTCAGCCTAAATTCTGATAATTCTATTACCCATAAATTAAGACGTTATATTGCTTTTCACGGAATCAATGAGAAAACCTTAATCTTACTCACGTATATACTTACGTTTCTATGCGATGTCTGGCGTAGTGGCTGAGTAACAGGTGATGCGTACAAACTTCGAACAGAACCATGAATCACTAAAATTTTCTCAATGAATCATGTATCTGTTGTATCATTATGAAATGTTTTAGAGACAACAAACCTCTTGAACATGTGCCCAGAAATAGTTTTCCCATCTTCCGCTTCACAATGAGAATCGTGGTATATCTTGTCTATCTTTACTATTTTTGTGATTCGTCAACTTCAACTCAATTTTGTACAATTACTAGCACATGAAGCGCAACAAACATTCTGATGACCTCTGTGGTCGAGCGGTGTAAACACCTGTTTTCAAGGTGCCACTATCTCTGAGGTCCTGGGTTCAATTCCCGATTAGGTGAATGTCGAAAACTTTTTGAAATTTTATCGTGTCTGGGTGTATGTGGTAATAACCGTTGTTTCTGATTTCCATAACGTTACCTACTTAACTTGGAATTGGAACAATATATGTGAGGGTGTCCAATATTCATTTATTGCCATTTATTTTATTTTTTATTCTGTGCCCCAGCAGGGTGGAAACATTAAAGTGGCTGATAATGATTATTTTATCTGGAGAAATAACTAATTGAGCCACAAAAAATACTAAGTAAGCCCTTAAAATACTGAAATGCACGCAAAGTGTCCATTTCAGTTTAAGGTGCTCTAAGTTATTTTTGTGGATATTCATACCTACGTATTAAATCACACAATATGTTTATCGGCAGAAGTTTGTTAGCAGTCTGTTTAGCAGACGATGACAGGCTGATAAGCCTGGCTACCAACAAACAGACCACTTGAGAGATTCTTTCTAGGGAATTTTTTGTTTGTAAAATGAGAGGTTGTGGATAAGAACTAAGTTTGGCGATACCAGAAAAGCTTTACCTACTTGTTAAGTAAATTGAAATAACTGTATCACAGATTTGCGTGTACATAACTATTGCTTAACTTTATTTTTAGCTTAATTGTGTAGGTATTAACTTCTCAATTCTCACATCTTTTTCGAAAGCTTTTATATTTTTCCATACCGGTACTAGTGATGTAACGAATATTCGCATTCGCATTCGCATCCGCGAATATTCGCTTATTTCTTGACATTCGCATTCGCATCCGCGAATATTCACCTATTTCTTGACATTCGCATTCGTATTTGCAAACACTTTGCGAATATTTTGCGAATATGAACGCAAGTAAAAATATCCACTTTTCAGAAGTCGGTTGGGGCTTTTTTTGTGGATTCGTAAGTTCATTAAGACTCTTGGACTTCCAAAAACGCTGTAATATATAAAGCTTGTTCTTCCATCTAGAAACACACTCTTGTTTAATCTTGAGACGTACCTTTCCTATATTCTTCTCGTCTTGAGTAGAATTCGAGTGATGAAAAGGTGTTGTGATCTTTGTACATTTTGTAAGGCGCCTGTGACAGTTTCTTGAGAATTTTTAACCTTTCTAAAATCTTATGTGAAACATTCGCATTCGTATTCGCATTCGCGAATATCAGCGGCAGATATTGGCATCCGCATTCGCATTCGCGAATGTTTAAAATTTAACATTCGTTACATCACTAACCGGTACAGTTTATTTCTTAGAAAAGATTGAAAATAAAATCACGTGAAATTTAGTTTAACGCTATCCGACGTCGTTCACGATTTCTTTTCTGATTTTTCAGAAAGACGACAATCATTTTTGCACTGTGTATTATTTTGTTTATATTTTTATCTCACTTCCGCGGATAAAGAAATTTTATCACGATTATCCTCTTATTAAACTAGTATTAAAAACTTATCTTTTTGTTGCAGGTAAGCAACTCAAATTACTGGGTAACGACAGAAGCTAATAGAGGCGCCTGGTAATCTTATTACGACTATTTACAAAGATTGTTGCGCACTGTGAAACGAGATTAAGTTCTTAACACTGCCATCCATTGTGTAGTAGATGTAATCCTATTGTCCCAACACAATTTGACGCCCTTCCAAAGAGTTATCTCGCCTGCAATCTACGGTGGACAAGGATAGTAATCTGATTCGGTTATTTTCTTTGGAGTTTTGTCCTTCCGCTTTTCTTCTTATCTTTATTAAAGGTTCAGTTTCTTTAAAAAAAAGTAATCTTTACAGAATTACCTTGTTGGCGTCTTTTTGTCTAAGGTATGGTGTTAATGTGTTTAGGGTTAATTATGTAGGTATGTATTTGTGTATGAATGTAAGTTTCTTTATTCCACCATCACATTTTTTACTTCTGGTTACGATACTGAATTAATAAGTTGTAGGTACCTAAGTCGATGTTTACGTATTTTAGAATATCACCTTGTCTGTTGTTACCTATGTTAGTCTACATTTAAGTTTTAAATATCTCCATTACTTTTTTTACACGACTGCTCAGGAGTGTAATGTGTTTAGGATTAATGTAAGTATGTATGTATGTATGTGAGTTTTTTATTACATCATAACCTTTGAATGCCTTAACGGATTTTGATGTATGAGATATCATTAGAAACTGTATGTGACCTCGAGTAACTGGCTCTGTATTTTTTTTTATTACTTATTCAATAATGCGGACGTCTGGCACCACAAAAAAATGATTTTTTTTCTTCAATTATAGCAATATACGTATCAAATGAAAAGCATCGACGAGTAAAAAATTTATTAAGTACTTATTTGTATACTTACATAATCACTAAAATGAATAAAATAAAAATTAATAATTAAAACATTAAAAAGTACGACTGCCAAAATCGAAATAGGTAAAAAGTTGATAAAAATAATTAATAAAAAATAAAAAACATGACTGCCAAAATTTAACTAAATAGTAAAAAACCAGATCTCATTGCAGCACCCCAACATATAATAAATAAAAGCACTTTTACAGTAGTTCCCCTTTTGTTACTTCTATTTGCATCTCTATCAACTTTAATATTAACTTTGTCTCCAAAGAGTAAACTCTCCTACAAAAAAAAAATGTTGCGATCTATTAGCCCAACCTCACAGAGGGGCTGGTGAGATCGACAGCTTGTCCCGATAGCATCTGGAGGGCAAGGTGTAACAGTAACCATTCATTACTTGTTCGACTCGCCACGTGTGCCAAATATGCGATGGATTAGGATACAACGTTTTGTAGTATATGAAATGCATGCAGATGTTTCTGTGACGAGTTTGATGTATAGGTATGTGGCATGAAGCCAACACAGAGAAAAAAACAGAAGAATAATAATAATGCATATTCATTTTCTTATCAAATAAAAATTGATTATAATTAATTATCTATCTCTATATTATTTATCTCCTTATCCATCCATAAGGAAGGTCAGTGCCCCAGCAGTGGGGACATTAAATGGCTGATGATGATGATGATGATGATGTAGTTTATTATAAATTATATTTAAAAAAATAGACTGCATGTGCACCCTTAAACTGTGTTTTAAAGCATCAATATACATTAAAACTAGATATACTATTTTTTTATTTAAGTTTTACCACTTATCGAACCGAATCACTCGGGAATCGAACCCGCCAGTTTTCAAAACAAAAATGATATGTTATTTAACTACGAAAGTTGATTGTGTAGGTTGTTAGGATAAGAATACATTTTAGTATGGAACCCCTATGTCTACAATTTAAAGAAAATGTTGCATTTTACTTTATTATTCTTTAAGTAAATGTTCAAAATGATAGCCATTTTCAAAACTTCGCAGACACGAAATCGCCATTCCTCTGGGTGTTTACAATCAACTTCGTAATAAAATAACATACTTAACACTTATTTTGAAAACTAACAAGGTTCGATTCCCGAATCGTGTATAAGTTTTTTTTAAATCTTTGAATGCAGTTTTTCTTAACTCTAAAATCGACGATCTCTTATAAACTCAAACTTTCCCACACTGGCCCGTCCCGATGGATCAGCCTGTATATTATTTGTGTAACTCAGTTTGGTTCAGACAAATTTTCTCGAGAACGATTTGACACAGAAAAATGATTCCGGTACCATTTTAAAGGTCTCGCGGCCGGACACCGCAAAATCATGATGATCCAGAACCGATTTTGATGCAAATTGGAATAGATATGATCATCAATATCTTGGCATAGGAAAGATATATGTATAACTGAATTTTACGCAAATTAAGCCGCGGTTAAAAGTGATTTAAT
Source organism: Crambus lathoniellus (assembly GCA_949710035.1). Lineage (NCBI taxonomy): Eukaryota > Metazoa > Arthropoda > Insecta > Lepidoptera > Crambidae > Crambus > Crambus lathoniellus. The sequence continues at coordinate 11,688,783 of OX453302.1, read as the reverse complement.
CTTATTCAAAAAGGATATATTTAACAAGCTCTCGGAAGGCCATAAAGGCGCTATATCCACATCAGAACCCATCAAACGGGGTCACCCATCCATTAGCCGGGTGTTAACGCGTTTTTTCTAAAGACATGTGCTACTGCTACAGTGCCAATTTGAAAGGTGCGCCCTTACCGGCGGCGCCGGCGCAGTGATTTGCCACTTTCTGTGTGATTTGATGTGTGAGCTATGCTACAGTATTGGAAGAGTATTAAATTTCTCATGCATATACGTATTCTAACTACATGGTAACGATATGAAAAAATGTGACAAATTGCTAAAACAAAAATTTCAAGATGGGCAAAAAACTTTACCGTACATGAATATGTTTTTAAATGTAATACTTATGTCACCTTAAATAACATCTACGTATACCTAACTGTCACCCATCCATCCATTGAATAAATATCTGTTAAAGAAACAGACTTCACAATGCTACGGAAAATGCATAAGTACATCATACTTTCATAATATCCAAACCCTTCGTGTATTACGCTTTCTGTTATAACATCTATCTATACTAATATTATAAAGAGGAAAGATTTGATTGTTTGTTTTTTTGTTTGTATCGAATAGGCTCCGAAACTACAGGACCGATTTCGAAAATTATTTGACCATTAGAGAGCTAAGTACGTTCTTCTCGAGTGACATAGGCTATATTTTATCCCGATGTTCCCACGGGAACGGGTACCACGCGGGTGAAACCGCCAGGATCCGCTAATTCATCCATAAATTGAGTAGGTACAAGAAAATAGTTATACTTCACTGCTTTATCCCTTTACTAGCTGTTGCCCGCGACTTCGTACGCGCGGTGTAGTGACTTTTGTGTTAGTTTAGTTTATGTGTGTTTGTTGCCCAGATTTCATAACGCTCTTCTTGAAATCCTATTCTCTACTAAAAGGGTCTAAAGAATATCGAATATGCAGGCTAGGGTATGAACATGGTATGTTGTTATCAAATGCTGCATGAACATAAGTAGTTGAGCCCTCATTCATAGATCTGTCCGTCTACCTATCAAGAAACTTTTTCTCAAGTATGCGTGGGAGGTATCAAGCTAAAATTTATGTTCTTACTTAGTAATGCATAATATCAGGCCAATCATATTTTTACTATAAAATGAAAAAGAGATTGTGTGTATCCATACTAATATTATAAATGTGAAAGAGGGTTTGTTTGTTTATCCGTCTTTCACGTCAAAATTGATGCAACGGATCGACGTGACTTTTGGAATGGGAATAGTTTGGCAGCTGAAAAGTGACATACTTAGGCAGCCATTAGACAGCCAATCTGGATCGCGATCCGCGATCAAAATCAATGATCGCGATCCAGATTGACTGTGTACGAAGGTGATTGACGGTTTGCGATCTTGATCGCAAAATATCTACATAGTAAATCTCGATCGCGATCAAGATCACGATCAGTGATCGCGATCTGGATGGACTGTGTAATGGCTGCCTTAGACTACTTTTTATCCCTGAACAATATCACATTCCCGCGGGATAACGTCGTCGTTTAGTCCGAGCTTGCGAAGTCGCGGGCGGAAGGCTAGTATTTTGATATGGAGACATTTCCTATTTGTGAGAGCTTGTAATTAACTTTCTTTAAGTAACAGGTATAAAATGTAATGATATACCTACCATTTAATTATTTAATTTAACATCATTTATGTAAGCTTTCCTAGTAAATAAATGAATAAATAAGTTAGATAGAAAACTATTTTTAATATTCCTTTATTTTATTGGATGGTACCTACGGCTGAAGGCCTAAGTAGCCAGAGCCGGTTAAATGACATAAAAAATGGTAGGTAGGTGTCGGTATCTACGTAGGTACTGGCCACTTAGCGTTTATGAGCAAATTTTTCAAAATTACATTGGTGACATTTTGTCTACATAGCGACAAACTTATTTCACACAGTGGTTAGTTTTTGGTACTAAATATACTGTTGACTGCCGGCAGTCCATTTTGACAGTTAATTTTGTATTGCTAGTGGCTCCTCCACGACCACTGTCACCGGGTCAGATATATTTGTGGCACCACTATACTTACTGTAGCGACATCTAGCGTCGAGTGGAAATGCGAAATAGAAATATTACATCAATAGGGTGAAAACTTCAGTTTTGGCCACTGCCCCGAGGGCTTACTTAGCTTAAAACATTTCGTTAATAACTTTTGCTTGATAGTATACTTTTTATCTATGACTTTTAAGTCATAATAACAAATAGTAATAATTCAGTTTACATCGAATTAGATGTTTCTTTTATTTTATCTAAGTTAGTTAAGTATTGATTTCTCGATGTATCTTTTAAAATTTGATTAACAAAAACACATCAATCGGCACCCTTCGCACATTTTAAGTTTAAGAAATAGGTTTTTAATTTACTAAAATAAAACTAAATTTCGTAAGTATATGAATACTTAGTTATATGTTTTTTACTATGTTTGTCCACGAATATCTCGAAATCTTAAGGCATATCGAGATGGTTCTATTTGATTTAAATTTGGTGTATTCTAACTTTAGCAACAGTCTAAGATTCATCAAAATCAGTTAAGTAGTTTCCGTGGGTATGTTATAGTACAATTCACTAAAACTTATTGTTATTGTACACTAAAACTTAAGAAATAAAAAGTAATTAAAAAAAATAAACTGACTGGCACCGACCTCAAAAAGGTACCTAAATTATAGATATTATATTCTTCCTTTTCAGTTGACAAATACTTTTTGGAGTCTGTAAAATTTTTTTAAGTAGTTTTTTTGTATTGTAAGAATTTAAAAATGTAAAGAAAAGTATAAGATACATTCTTGACAATTTTAGATATAAATTTTGTATTTTATAGATACCTACTTAAGACCATAGGCGAAAGAAGTGAAAAACATCTTAAAGTGGCAACAGCGGGGGCTTTCATCCTACTTAATATAATCATTCGAATGTACATTTGTGAAAGGTATATCGTAATCTTACTGACTTCCTGCGCCATCTATTGCTTAGTAGTTATGATGCGAAAGAAGTGAAAAACATCTTAAAGTGGCAACAGAGAGGGCTTTCACCCTAATTAAAATAATCATTCGAATGTACTTTTGTGAGAGGTATATCTTACTGACTACCTGCGCCATCTATTGCTTAGTAGATATAATGACGTAAATAACATGAAATTATTTTTATGATTTTATATGTGCCTGGATGGGTTTCAATTTATATTATGTTTTGAAGCAGGTAAAAAAAAATAACATGATTCATTATTAATTGAGACAGCCATTAAATATAACGTATTTTCATAATCATGTGGCGCCATCTATTTTAGTAAGAATCAGTCTTTGTATTTTCCCGTAGGAATAAGGGGTTTTTATTAAATATAAAGTACCCTATATGTTGACCCGGGTTATAAGCTATTACTTCACAAAATTTGGTAAAAATCCGTCCAGTAGTTTTTGCGTGAAAAGCGAACATACAAACAGACAAACAGACAAACAGACAAAAATTTTAATAAATATCGTTTTGGGGTCTATATCCTGTACACATCACATAGCAGTAATTTTTTTTTTTTAGTCTTTCATGTACAGACTTTTTTTCCGTTTCTGTTTTATTATATGTATAGATAAGGCCTTGAATAATAAAAGTCTTGGTAGTTTTTTATGAATTTTATTACTTTTTTCAAAACTAAAATTCATTGGGAATGTGAATTGGGAATTCATTCATGGAAAATTAAGAAAAACGATTTATTATTAAGCCGGGGATCAAAACGTACCGTGAACGAAAAAAATGAGAAAAAAGAAAGTGTTTATATTGGTAGCATTTATTCTGCCTTTACCTTATAAAGGGAGACCAAAGCTACAGAAAATTTCCAAATGAATCTGTCCATTTTTCCCATATTCTGTGCTCCAGATATCCTACTTTCATATTATCCCAAACCCCTCGTGTATTATGCTTTCTGTCGAAGCCAACAACAAATTAATGCGGTCCATAAAACATCAATTCGCAATAAGTGGCCCCAGTAGTTCCCCCTCTCTCCGCGAAAAATATAGCGAGCATCAGCCATAACTTTTACGGGAAACCCCATGACGTGGCAGTCATAAATAACAATGCACTTGCACGAATGGGAAACATGGGGAAAATTGAGTTTGAAATATAGAAATATTTTGAGTTCCAAATAACTGTTTGGAAATTGAAATACTTGACTCTTTATGTTCTGCTAGACTAGATTTGATAGTGCCTAAAGATTTTGTGATTTTGATGAGATGAGACTTCAGACTCTATTTTAATCAATTCTTTGATACTGTTTTTGATCATGATTAGTTCTTTGGTTTTTCAGTATTTAATGCCATTCATTCCACCAAATAAATTGTAATTTCAAACTTTGTTAGTTAAGAATGTGTTTCGTAGGTTTAAGTGCATTTCATCTAAATTACCTAATAGTAATAAGGTTTGATAAGTTAAGACGCTTTGATTTATATATGAATCATAAACGCTACGAACCCCAATAATAAATTGATGTGATTAAAAGTTAAAACAATTATCATTCATAATACGTGATTATTATCCAACTCCCCTTATGTTTCAACTTATTGTTCACGGAGGGAGTGTGGCTATTGTATTGTTTAATTGCTTTTATTCGACATGAAAGCCTTCTAGCCACAGACTCAACGTTTTCGTCTATTTCAAGAGCTACAACCATAAATAGTATACTAGGTATATAGTAAAAAAAACAATGTATACTTACTATAAAAATACAAGTAAGTAGGTATACAAGTAGGTACTTACAGAAAACTGAAAATGAATAAAGAATAAATTTCCGACATAAAGATTTCGCTTATAATATCATCTTCAAACATTCAATTTATGTCTCAATATACACAAGACCGCGATAAAGAAAAAATTGTGCGAAATAATGAAGCTCGTCGTATATCTAGGGCGTCTGAAGTGGAGATGGTCTGGAGTCCTATTCTGAACTGTTCTCTTCGTTACGAGCGCTCGCTCTGTACTTATTTTCATACGATATTGGAATTTCGTTATCAGACAAACTGCGCCAACCCCAAATAAATAGTATAAGAGCAAGAAAAATGGTAATTGGAGATTATCCTCGTTTGATTTACACAATATCAGCGCTAGATCTACACCGTAATTTTTTTATCATCATCATCATCATCAGCCCGTATCCGTCCACTGCTGGACATAGGCCTCTCCTAGTTCACGCCACTGAGCACGGGTTTCTGCTCTTCGCATCCAGAATGCGAATTTTTTATAACCCCGGATAATTTTAGGGATAATTGAATTCTACTCATGAAAACAAACAACTTTTATTATGGGACCAAAACTTAAATCGCGAAAAAAAATCAGGTGTTCCATACAAAAGTGCAAATATATCTAATCAATATGTATGGAACAGCTTTTGTTTTCATGAGAAGAAATGAAAACAAAAGCTGAAGAAATTATCCGAAGTGATAAAAAAGTTACCGTCTATAATAAAAAAATACGGTAAAATTGCTTAATTTTACTTTTTTTAAATCATAGATGACGAAAGATATACCTACTCCAGTCAGGCGACATGGAAGTGATTGTGACAAGTTTAACTTGTGACAATGCAAAACGAGTGATTCAAAAATAAGACCCGTCGTGTATTGAGGTGGGCGAGGCGCCGCGAAGCCTGATACCATCTATCTGAGTCTAGAATATCCTTTTCATCTTACCTCACATATAGTGTTTGTGAAACGAAAACCCATTACCTCGGTCTGTCAGATTCTATATAGCTATGTTGAACGAAGCATTTATTAATGGATTTTCATGAAAAATGATCCGGTTGTCACTAACTCGCACAATTTATTTTATTAAATATATGTTTTGGTTTATATGACACTGTTAAGTTAATCTTTTTGTAATATTATTATACTTAATATAAAATGTTAGCGTTACAAAATCTTAATTATAAATCAAATAACTTAGTAAGATAACATCATCATCATCATCATCATTTCAACCGTAAGATAACATACTTATATAAAATAAATATTTAAAATATAAATAATGGTCACTTTGCGAGTCGTAATATCGTTTTTGCACATAAACAAGCTTTTTAAGACACAGAAACTTCAGTAGGTACCTTCGATCATATAAATCGAAGGTAGGTACCGACAACGGCTCAAACAACGAGCTTTCTTAGAGTTATTATTCAGTCATCCGTATCTTTGACATTTTATGTATGATTCATAAAACCTAGACCGCTACATCACTTAAACTCAATCGTACTCCATTAACTAGAAACAATGGCTCCGTCGAAATTCGAATACACAGACTGGCTGGCGCCGGCGCCGACTTCTGGCAAATTTCCCTTGACAAAGTAACAAGCAATAGAAATGTATTAAGCCTCTCTGTAAAATCATCATTAAATTTACTATGGTGGCAAGTAAATTCTGTGGTGTTTTACTAAGTACCTACTTTACACTTTGTCTCTATGTTGTAATTACGTCTCTTTGAACAGTAAGAATTTTAATCTGGTTTACGAATGGAAAATAATAAATAAATATAGTTTAATTATCAGATTTCAACTGTTTTTGTAACGTTTAGCATGAAAACGTTACGTATACTTACGTATATTTGTAATTTGTATGTTTGGTATATTGTCGCTAGACATTCCTTTGTCAATAAATCATACGCACTTGATATCAAGTTAATATTTCGCTAAATATTCAAATAATAAATCTAAGCCTACTTTACATAATATCAAATAAGATAAAAATGAAAATAAACATAATTTTCGAATGATTGATGTCTCAAAGTCATGAGTTATATGGTTTTTAAATTGAAAAGCAAGTCAGAAGGGGTGAGCCGTCCGTCGTTCCGTGCATGAAACCCGTCAAAAGCGGAAGGCGACTGGCGGCGCGACGTTTTTCCTGCGACGGGTGCTGCTAGGGCTGACAACCACACTGGTCAAAATGTCTATTAATATTGCCGGGAGTACACGGGTCGGGTAGCGTAAACCTGTAGCTATGTAGCAAGGTACAATAGAGTGCTACTTATTTGATCCGGTGACAGCCGTGGTGGACAAGCCACTTACGCAATACAAAATTAGCTGTCAAAATGGACTGTCGGCTCCCAGTAGAATGAAAATTTTTTTTAGTTCTAAAACTGATTACCGTTTCAGTTATGTTTGTAGCACTCTATCGTGATACTACCATTTACCTACTCTATCCATGTACAGCAGGATTATCCCTTGTTCACCATGTCTAAAATTGCACTAATCCTTTTCATCTTAATAGTGTTTATAGAACCGAAAGTTATCTATCTGATTTTTTTTATTTATTTGATTTTTTTTCTAAATATTAGCTACAAAAAACAAGTTTTTATTTTGAATTATCTTGAATATTCTCAAAGTCAAACTTTCTAATTGGACTAGGAAAGAAGATTATCTTTGTGACGTCAACAAGTCAAGAGACAGCTACATTAAAAAATAAAATAAAATAATTAACTTGTCAAAAACAGATTCAAATTATTTTTGCACATATGTATTAACTTCATCATTAAATATCTACCCTTCAATAACAGTGAACGTATAGCAACAAAGCTAAGCAGCAGCATATTCTAAAACTTTTGTGACTGCTATCACTAAACCGCCTGCGAAATCCCTCTACTCTACATCACATATTATAATCATGTATCATCATTATTCAGCTATACATTTTCACATTTGCCTATATGTCGCCATAACAACATTGTTTTCAGCATTGTTGTGTTCCGGCGGTGTGGAAGTTAAATAGCCAGTTCCTCAGGTTCAGCATTATCACGTAACATCGGGTGTGATGAAGGCAAAGTGTCAACTCGTAGTGGAGAAAAAAAACAAAAAACACAACCGAAAAATAGTTACAATTTATATTGTCTACCTATGGAGGGTAACAAAACTTTTCTACTTTTCTGCACTATAGTGTGTAAACTATGAAGAGACACAAGATTCTAAAGTAGAATCCTGAACGCAGCGAGGGATTCAATGTACGTCGCCCGAGATGAAAATAATTTTGCGGCCGAGTAATACACTCTACTTTTCATTTCGAATATAAGGAAAGTAAATACACTCTGCTTTTCATCCCCCTCTATAAGAAAAGCAATAAAGACAACTAAAACTATCTAGATAAAAGAAAGGTGTCGGGGGGCTTCGCTTTCTCTGTTTTTTCTATAATAGGTAATAATAGGTAGTAATATAAAAAAAATAAGTTTTGAAATAACAAAAAAATCTAGAACAAAAAAAATTTTTTAATAAAAAAAAATTTTGAACAAAAAAAAATTGTTTGTATGTCTATCGGATGCCTCTCTATCTCTGGAGTACATCATAGGGGGTTGAACATTTTGTTAGATATTAGCTACGCTACGAGACGCACCGTTTTTGAGATATTCTCGTTTTTATAAAATTCATTTTTTTTTTAATTTTGCAAGTCCCGTCCCCATACAAAATTTGTTGAAAACTTTTTCATTGCCGATGAGGTAACTCTATGGGTGACTGTAACCAAATTCAGTTCTATTCTTAAAATTCATTTCCACCCTAGGGTGAAACGTATAGTTTTGGACCCGCTGCTCAGTTTAAATATACATCACTTTCCGAATCTGAGAGATGAAATAGTATATTTCATTACGAGTGCGGAAAGCCTGTCATTGCAAAGAGTTCCGACAAATGTCTACCCGAGCCGAGGCGCAGCCGAAGGTGAGGGTTGACAGTCGGAACAAGTTGCAATGACGGTTCCGCACGTGTACTGAACAACTATTTTTAATACAGTTGCGAAAAATGAAGCAATTTAATAAAATAATAAAAACACAATAAACTCAACTAACTAATCGTGAAAGAATTTATGCAGAGTTTTTTTTTGTTTTCTTCACCCATTCTGGGTAGGCATAGGGAACTATGCCCATACAGCCAAGTCTTCAGTAGAATTTTTTTATTGATATGAATTGAAAATGAAATTAAAATAAATGAGGTGAAATAAAATGAAACCTAACCTAACAAAAGCAATCCGAATCCTACAGGAGCGCCTTTTTTTATTTCTCACTTTTACTACATCGTTTTCCTAAGGCACATTATTGCACTAATTCCACCATACCACAATAAAACCAGAAAAAACTAATTTAGAAAATTAAGAAATAAGGTCCGTTATTTTCTTTTCAATTACCCGCGCAAACTCTTATAAGCAGAGACTATGGCAGTGCACGTCATACAGACAACTTTTTTATATTTATAAATTTAATTTGGTGGATACTAATATTAATAATGTTTAAATTTTAATTAAAATTACTTTTAGCTTCTTTTTAGAAATATTTGCATGAATCATAAAAACTTCTATGAATATTTTTTAGTAAAATCTTTGTGGTTGGTATTTCTTTTTAATAGACATTATTTTGACAGTTGGGAAAGAAAACGCACGAGTTCGGGAAAGGTAAAGAAAAAGCTCGAGTGTGTAATAGCCCACATCCCGAACGCTAAACGTCCCTGCAATACGCCACTTTTTGAGCAACTGTATTAAAAAAGACATACTTACACACAGCCCTATGAGCGGGGCGGCCTCCCCCCGAATTTATTGCAATCCGATACAGGCACTGGCTGCCGCGACCCGCGAGACGGGCGGAAGCGCTGCGTAGACGCTCACGATCGTTCGATTTGCCATGCACATCGCCCTGACTTGTAAACTAATAAATACATACAAAAATATGAATAAAACTTAAAGTCACGCCTATCTCCTATGGGAGATAGGCCTGCCTACGGGCACAGATTACTAAATAGTTACTACGGGCAGCTAGAGATCACATCTTTCTACATCTTCCATTGTTTTCTCTGCTCTCATCACATTCCAATAACATCTCAATTATGTAGTGAAGATACCTTCTCCGTATTCGTGTTAAAAATAATTTTACCTTCTGCAGTGCGAGGACCTAGGGTGTTTTAAATAAATATAATAAATAACTTAATAAAACACTTTCACGGATTTTTTCACGCATTTATTTAACAACTTGGTAACATTTTAAGGTTTTTTGGTTTATACGACGTTTCAGCACCTTTCCAGGGGCCTTAATAAATAACTTCTTACAAATCACACCAATTATCTAAGCCCATGTTAATTTCATTAAGAAACTGTATCATGGAAAACTTGATAACGGATAAATATATAAGTACTTAAATACTTTTTCTTTGTAAATACATACTTAATATACATACCTAGTAAACACCCAGACTAAGACAAATAGACATGTTCATGCAAACAAATATTTGTCTTGTTCGGGAATCGAACCTGAGACCTCTGGCGCAGAAGGTGGGTAGCCTATTACCCCTGCGCCAAATCGGTCGCTATTGTTGATAGAAGAGTGCGAGTTACAATTTTTAAATCACCTTTACCAACACTACACCATTGTCGGTATTTTTTATGTCACTGCTATCTAGGAACAACTTTCTTATCAAACAAAGAGAATCTTTTAAATAAAAATACTTAAATGTCATTATAGGATGGAATCTGTTAATATTGTTATCTATAACTAATTCATCAATAACAAAAGCTTCATTAACTATCTATATTCTATATCTATATATATAAAATCCTTTGTCCTGAATCACTGACGGATAAACGCACAGCCCAAGCCGCTGATCGTAGAGACCCGAAACTTGGAGGGTGTGTTCCTGGTATGATGTAGGCATCCGATAAGAAGGGATTTTTTGAAATTCTACCCCTAAGGGGGTGAAAAACGGGGGTAAAGTTTGTATGGGACAACGTGATTCCTTTGTCCAATCTTCTTCAAATTTTGCCTACACATTCTTTAACAGAATTAATCGAAGATGTGTTTTATATTTCATTGAAACTCATTGCCTAACAGGGTTAAAAAGGGATAGAAAGTTATTTTGGGGGTGATTTGCATCTGAAGTTGATATCAATACTCCTTAGTGCTTTTGATTATTAATTTCATTTTGTTTTGACATTTATATGTTTGAAAACTCAATCCGTTCAACATCTATGGTTCACAGTGCGAGCCATGAAGCTCGACTTAATACTGAGGTATCAGAGTATTAAGTCGAGCTTCATGGTGCGAACAGTGGGAGCCATGAAGCTCGACTTAATACTGAGGTAACTGGAGACTGCAGTACGAACAATTTTTTGAATACCACAAATAACACAGTGGCTGTCTTCCGTCTCACTTACACTTTAAAAAAATACGTATGGTCATACGAGACAACTGACAGCCACTACCTGCCACTACATACATAAATGTCAAATTTGCTGGCGACACTTTTTTATTCAGGGTGAGAGCTCCAGTTACCTCAGAGTATTAAGTCAAACTTCATGGTGGGAGCAGTGCGACCAGTGCGACGTATAATACCTCATTGCCACCAAAGAGTAGTTATGTATGAACTTATAGATACAGTGCCACAATCTTTTCTGTTCCGGTGGTCAAAATATGAAACTAAAGTGCTCGTCAGATAAGTCTGCGCGCGGTAAAAATCGAATACTAATCTTTTCTATAACATTAGAACAAAAAATGCACTGTAACTAGCGCCAAAAACGCGCCAGACACGTGCAGAGTTATCTGACATACACTCTAACGTGTTTTTTTTATGTCACTTGCTGTCAAGTTGATGTCCAACCATAGCGCTGCCGGCGGCTGAATGTCTTAGTCGTGGGCCACACTGGAGCGACCGCGGGGCGCGGAGGCGACCTGCGGATCCGCAGGACGCGCGAACACGTACTATTCCCCGGACGCGCCAGTGTGGCCCCTCCCGTCCGTCTCAATATATTTGTTTTTCCCGCTCAACGCGGACGCAAGACGCGCCGCTCCAGTGTGGCCCACGACTTAAGCTAGAAACACATTTCGCTGGCGCAGCGCAGCGCAGCGTCGACCCGGGTGTGCACACTTTACTAGCGTGGCGCAGCGTTTCCTGACGAAATTTTTGATCAGTGTCAATCGAGTCGTTGCCGAGCTAACATCTGCATTATGTTTTCTTCTAATTTTGAAAACAATTTCTGTTCTTACTTGAACATATTAAATCCAAAAAAAAATATGTTGATGATTACGATGATAATATGATGATGAATGAAGACGAGATGCAATTTATATCTATACTAATACTATAAATACACTTTGTTTGTTTGTAATAGATAAACTCAAAAAATACTGACCCGATTTTAGAAATATTTAGTGTAATTTATTTTCAAATCAGAATTATACATTATTTTTGTTATAAAATTAAAAAGTATAGTGTACTAAAACACTTTAATACTGTTTTAACAGTATAATTAACAACCCTACATGATAATGAATTGGTGACTCTTCTAAACAAAAAAAAATATTTTAAATTGGCCCATTATTGAGAAGGATTGAGAAAGATTGGAGAAATCGGAGAACATAAGTAGTAAAAAGCAAAATGCGGAGCTCCGCTGCGCAGTCCGCCACCGAGCCATCTGACGATTCAATGCTAGAAAGTGGTGGGGGGCCTGGCGCAATCGGAGCCGAGCGGAAACGCTGCGCTGCGCTAGGGAAATGTGTTTCTAGCCATACTAAATGTATGAAAGCGATCGCGCTGCGCTGCGCTGCGCCAGCGAAATGTGTTTCTACCTTTAGAAGTCAGGGCCGGTTAAATTGCTACAAAAAAAAAGAAAAAGTACATAGCGCCGCAGTCACCGGAACAGAAAAGATTGTGGCACATATTAAAAAGGGGTATGAACTAGCGTATTGCCACTTTAAATTAAGAAGGAGAAAAAAAGCTTTGCTTTGCACGAATGAGCTGTCATAGAACCCATGCCACATTAAAAAGTACCTTAGCAAAGTATTGACTTGATTTTTTGTATTTTGGTAGTTCAAGAGTAGGAGAATGTCCGAATATTATTCATACGAAAGTAGCTACTGTTTGTCTAGGTTATCGTAACCTTCTTATGCCTAAACCACTGATTTGACTTTCATGTTTTGTATAAAGTATAGGTACCGTGCTCGGCCTGCGATCGCTGAGGTTATGTGACTTTCGCAGTGGTCTTTCACGGGATGGCTGTTCAAAAATATATGGTGCTTCGGAAGACACGATAAGCCAATGGTTCTGGCTGCATTTGGATTGGTTAATACCCCATAACTGCAATAGGCCCGTGTGGAAGGTCATGATCAATTCTCCTTATCCATCAATATGAAGGTCTGTATGTACCCCAGCAGCGGGGACATTAAAATGGATCGATGATGGTGCTGGTGAGACCTAAGAGAACGCCTATCTACCTACTTTTTGACATGAAATTTTGCGATGAAATTTTGCGATGAAATTTTGCGATGTACCCAATTAAATTACTCACGGTCATATCCAATCATATTCTACTATCTATATATATAAAAATGAATCCCTATTTCCCTTGGTCACGACATCACGCGTGAACGGCTGGACCGATTTGGCTAATTTTTAACCGACTTCTAAATCAAAAAGGAGGAGGTTCTCTATTCGTCTGTATGTATGTTTTTTTTTATTTTTTTTTTTTATGTATGTCCACCGATTACTCGAAGACGGCTGAACCGATTGAAATGGTTCAAACGTTATTACATCAGGTTGGTTTCCAAGTTGGTCCCATTTTTTGTAATTTCGAAATCGGTTCAGTAGTTTTCAGGAAATCTTGAAAATACTGTCGTTTTCGTTACCACTTTATGTGAATTTAATACGTATCTTTAGGCATAACTCCTTTGTTTATAAACCGATTTAGATGATTCTTGTTTTGTTGGAAAGGGGATACCTCAAGGTATTTTAACCGACTTCGAAAAAGGAGGTTTTGAGTTTGATCACATACCTATTTACCAGAAAACACGTAAATTGCCTGCACGATGCACTAAAAAGAAAAAAAATTAAACCGCCTTCTAAAAAACCACATCAAAAAAGTAAGAAATAATTCCTCACCAAATAAATAACGTAAGTACTTTGAAGTCGGGCGGGTTTTAACAAAAACAACAAAACATTGTACATGTTTCACGCCCGACTTCAAAGTACTTACGTTATTTATTTGGTGAGGAATTATTTCTTACTTTTTTGATGTGGTTTTTTAGAAGGCGGTTTAATTTTTTTATAAAAATAATTTTGGTCTTGAAATGTTCGTGGAAGTCCAAGGAAGGATATAGGGGTAGGGGTAGGGTAGGGGTAGGGTAGGGTAGGGGTAGGGTAGGGGTAGGGTAGGGTAGGGGTAGGGTAGGGGGAAGGGTAGGGGTAGGGTAGGGGTAGGGTAGGGGTATGGTAGGGTAGGGGTAGGGTAGGGTAGGGTAGGGGTAGGGTAGGGGTAGGGTAGGGGTAGGGTAGGGGCAGGGTAGGGTGGAGTAGCGGGTAGGGCCACGGGAACAAAGTCGCGCTGGGTCAGCTAGTCCCTAATATTATTATAAATGCGAAAATGTATGTTTGTTTGTTTGTCTGTCTGTATGTTCTGTTTTACGTTAAAACGGCTGAACCGATTCAGATGAAATTCGGAATGGAGATATTTTGTGACCTTAGGAAGGACTTTTTACCGCGGGAATAAGGATCATTAACAAAAAAAGTTTTAGCACGGGCATAGCTGTGGAATGGAATTGGTATTTAAGGGTGATTTAAGGTGACAGTTTAAGTTAATGGAAATGATTAGTTATATTTAGAATAGAGACAGTTTAAGGCCCTGGCAAAGACATAACACTTTTTACGGCGGGAAAAATCGCATTCCCATACGAAAATCATTTTAAGCGCGGGCTAATTTGCGGCCAGAAATGAGTACCTATTTAAGTAATTAATTTGAGATCCTGGGAAGGATTATATAATAGGCTACTTTCACTTTTTACCACAGGAAAGTATCATATTCCCACGGGAAAACCAGTAGGTAGGTATTATTTGTTTTTCCGTCTTTCACGTCAAAACGGAGCAACGGATCAATGTGATTTCTGGTACGGGGGTAGATTGGGAGCTGGAAAGTGACGTAGTTTATCCCGGAAAATATCACATTCCCTGAGGATAATGTCGTGTAGTACACGCGGGCGAAGCCGCGGGCGGAAAGCTAGTAGGTATATAAAATCCTTTGTCCTGAATCACTGACGGATAAACGCACAGCCTAAGCCGTTGAACGTAGATACCTGAAACTTGGAGGGTGTGTTCCTTGTATGATGTAGGCATCCGATAAGAAAGGATTTTTAGAAATTCTACCCCTAAGGGGGTGAAAAACGGGGGTAAAGTTTGTATGGGACAACGTGATTCCTTTGTCCCATCTTCTTCAAATTTTGCATAAACGTTCTTTAACAGAATTAATCGAAGATGTGTTTCATATTTCATTGAAACTCATCGCCTAACAGGGTTAAAAAAGGATAGAAAGTTATTTTGGGGGTAATTTGCATCGAAGTTGATATCAATACTCCTTAGTGCTTATGATTTTTAATTTCATTTTGTTTTGACACATGTTTGAAAATCAATCCGTATTACAACAAGCGACGTACCTCATTGCCACCAAAGAGTAGTGCGTATTGCCACTATAAATTAAGGAGAGAAAAAAGCTTCGCTTTGCACGAATGAGCTGTAGTAGGTATTGACTTTATTTTTTGCATTTTGGTAGTTCAAGAGTAGGAGAATGTCCGAATATTATTCATATGAAAGTAGCTACTGTTCGTCTAGGTATCGTAACTTCCTATGCCTAAACCACTGATCTGACTTTCATGTTTGGTATAAAATAAGTATAGGTAGCGTGCTCGGCCTGCGATCGCTGAGGTTATGTGACTTTCGCAGTGGTCTTTCACGGGATGGCTGTTCAAAAATATATGGTGCTTCGGTAGACACGATAAGCCGATAGTTCTGGCTGCATTTGGATTGGTTAATACCCCATAACTGCAATGGACCCGTGTGGAAGGTCATGGTTCATTCTCCTTATCCATCAATATGAACCCCAGCAGCGGAGACATTAAAATTGATTGATGATAGTGCTAATGAGACCTGAGAGAACGCCTATCTACCTACTTTTTGACATGAAATTTTGTGATGTAGTTACCCAATTAAATTACTCACGGACGGAGGCGTAGTCGCGGCTTGCCAATCATGTTCATATTTCTACTATCCCTAATATTATTATAAATTCGAAAATTTATGTTTGTTTGTTTATTTGTCTGTCTGTCTGTCTGTATGTTCTGTTTTTACATCAAAACGGCTGAACCGATTCAGATGAAATTTGGAATGGAGATATTTCGTGACCTTAGCAAGGACTTCTTACTGCAGGAATAAGGATCATTCCCATGGTAAAATAAGTTTTAGCACGGGCAAAGCTGTGGAATGGAATTGGTATTTAAGGTGATAGTTTAAGATAATGGAAACGATTATATTTAGAATAGAGACAGTTTAAGGCCCTGGAAAAGACATAACACTTTTTACCGCGGGAAAAATCTCATTCCCATACGAAAATCATTTTAAGCGCGGGCTAATTTTAAATTGGTTTAATAATTTGAGACCCTGGGAGGGCTTATAATAGGCTACTTTTACTTTTTACTACAGAAAAGTATCATATTCCCACGGGAAAACCAGTAGGTAGGTATTATTTGTTTGTCCGTCTTTCACGTCAAAACGGAGCAACGGATCAATGTGATTTTTGGTACGGGGGTAGATTGGGAGCTGGAAAGTGACGTAGTTTATCCCGGAAAATATCAAATTCCCTAAGGATAATGTCGTGTAGTACACGCGGGCGAAGCCGCGGGCGGAAAGCTAGTCTATTATAAGCCAGACACTCATAGAATAAGGACTTCATTTTGATTTCAAAAAGTGTTGGCTGTTTGCTCAGGCAAACTGGATGGCGGAATGAAATGTTACTTAAAATACAACGTGAGTGCGTTGCCGTTATATGTTTGGTTCGCGTGATCACATTTTCATGCTGTACCGCTTAAAGTTATTAAAACGCCTAATTCGGGCTAAGGTCAGCCAGGCCTTAGCACACTTATTGATTTCAAGTTTATTAATATCAACCCTAGCTAGCTCATTATTTGTTTCATTTAATAAATTAAGCGAAATTATTATAATCAACGAGCTTTGCGCCCGCGGCTTTTCCCGCGTGAGCTAGATAATTGTTTCCCGTGGGAATGAGATATTTTCCAGGGGTAACAAGTCTTAGCCTATATGCAATTCTAAACCATAATCTATCTCTATGCCAAATTTCATTAGATATAATCCTTCAACCTTTTCACATTGAGTAACAAATTTTAATGAGTAACCATCCAAACATTTGCATTTAAAATTTTGTCAAATCATCGATATCCAGATAATAGATAAAAACCTGCTTTCTGAAATCTAAGTTAAATAGTGTAATTATTGTAATTCTTTAGGATTCCTATTGTAGTCCATATTCAAACTAGCAAAAGAAATACAATGTGTACCTACCTACCTACCATTTGCCGGAACTTTATTCACACTCTTGCTTGAATTGCATTTTTCAGTAAAAAAATTGAAATTACGTTAATTAAGTACTGAATGAAAAGTCTAATTTTATACTAGTTTAAAATTATACTTTTAAAACTAAAGCTGTTATTCACTCTATTTTTAGGCAAAAGAATACCTTATCATTAATGCCTTTGTTTACACGAGATCTCTACGGGAAACGGCAAGACTGTAAATAGTTACATAAAGTTCTTTTAAGGCAATTCTTAGCGACCTTTTATACTACCGGTCACGGCAGTCACATAAATATTGTGGATAAGGACTTTAACTCGATTGCCTGTAGTATACGGGCTTAGTAATGTTCCTTTTTTCAAGAACTAATTTAATTACATTGCGCATATTAATTAGTAGGTACTACTTTTAGAGCTAATGAATCATTAATTCTTTTTATAGTTGGTAACAACTTGATTGTTTTGTCGCTTGTGAGTAAGTTGTTTCTTAATAAGGTTTGCAAATATCCCATTAAGAGGTTGTACACAGTTGGATCACCTGTTTTGCAATAGGTACTTCTATCATTGCAAGCCCGAAAAGCCGAAAGCTCTCCGAAAAATAATTTTGGTTTTTCAAATCGATTATTGGTGGTAAGAAGAGAGAATATATTTTATGTGTATATTTACTTCTTACGTACGTTCTTACGTATAGGTACGTACATTATAATTTAGACGTACGATTTGGCGCAGGAGTAAAAATTTTATACGTGCCTTCAGCGCCAGCGGTCCCGGGTTCGATTACCATATCATAGAACATGCCTTTTGTCTTGGTCTGGTGTTTTCTACGTCTATTAAGTATATATTTACCAACAATAAGTAGGTATATTAGTACACCCATATCTATATTTATCCGTTAACAAGTTTTCATAATCTATTGGCTTGATAAATGGTGTAAATGTAGCAAATTTAACATCTATACATACTTACTTACTACGCTGGCTCAGCGACCCGAAGTGGATCTTGGCCTCCGACATTAAATCTATACATACAAATAAATAAAATTGGAGTGTCTGTTTGTAATATTAAAATAACCGCTTTTTATCATATGATTATATATACGGTACATATACCTACCTAAAGATTTTTTTTACAATATTTGTCTGTTTGTTCCGGCTAATCTCTGAAACTGCCGGACCGATTTTGACGGGACTTTCACTGGCAGGTAGCTGATATAATAAGGAGTAACTTAGGCTACTTTTTATCCCGATATTTCCACGGGAACGAGAAAACCATGCGAGTGAAACCGCGGGCGGCCGCGAGTTATTAATATTTTTTGTAAGCTACGATGAAAATTGTAGCTATGACAATAACTTGTTTGCATCATTGTTTGTCAAACCATCTCTGTGAAAAGTGGTCGATCGTAGAGAACGTGGCGTGGGAATCCTCAGAGAAAGCAATTTACAAACCATAAGTTGGTAATTTCTATTGCTGGCACTCTCACTGAAAGCTACTGTTTTACTCACAATCGAACAATAGGTACCGCTGTCTATTCTAATAAGAACCGATAAGTTCCATTATGGAATATGTCTCTGTTTCAAGTCCGCGGCGAACTTCACGAACACGTCAAAGTTTTAAAGATTAGTAGGTAATTGCCATTGTGTAGTAATAAATTCCGTTTTATTTTTATTACTTACATCAATATACTGGTTCATTAAGTTTACATCTCACTGATCTCTATTATTTGTGGTAAGTACATCTAGATGTACTTAAATGGTTGGTATTTTATTTTTTTGGATGTTTGAGGTAATCTCTGAACCCACTGAACCGATTTTGGAAGTTCTTTCACCTGTTCACCAGCTACTTCTTCCAGAATGGCAAAGCAATTCAGCAATTTCCCCCGATATGGGATCCCGTATGGCACAGCTAGTGCTAGTGAAGTCATACTAATCGCAATGCCATATTCTTCTTGGAACTGCAGATGAACCAAGTAAGGCATCTACAAGTTATAAGTAAAAATACTCGTTTCAGAGTTATATGAACATGAATACATATAATCATACATCTGCATTTCTCATTACTTGTTTGATCTGACCAGCACACAACCTTCTGAATGAAGCGGATCCCGAAAAACGAGTATCCGCACATTGGTATTTTTAACGGCAAGTCTTATTTCAATGACATTAAAAACGCACTTATATCATTAATTGCGGATGCCTGCTTGCACGGTGACATACAGTTGCAGTTGGATATTCCGTTTACAAAAACATCGGCGTGTGCGCAACGCATCTCGATAGGTACACCTGCCACCTGCGCAGTGCGATCCCGTCCGACCGGATCGACGCGTGCGCACCCAGTAAGACGAAATCATACGCAGTTACGCTATCTAATGGCAATTTCAATTGTCACTCATTACTCAAAATATTACAAAAAAATATAAAATTAATCTAGTGTAGGTATTACCATAATAAATGGAAAGGGAAATGTTTTGGTAAGTATTTTCGAATGTTGACTCTACATTTACTTAAGTTATTTATTGATTAGTAAATTGAGTACTAAATAAAGAGATGAAATTCGAAATTAGCAAAATATGTAAGCTATAAGTACTTAGTTATTTTTCCTACGTTAGTCTACAAAAAGATTCAAATTGAGTTCAATGATATCACCCGACACGCTTTCTAAGCATTTATTTTGTAACCATTTTTCGTATAATAAGTATGTAATATATTATGATCTTCTTTAAAACACAATGCGTTTTAATTACTTTCACGCTCCTAGACTTTTTGGAGCGTGAGAGTTATCTATGCTATTTATCTTTTGTTAGCTGCTTGATAAGCTCTTAAAAGTACTTGTTTTATCAATGTTGAATTTGTGTAAGTATACATACCTATACTGTATATTTTCATGGTCCAATAACTTTAAGTTATCGATATACCCCTAATTATCAGAGAAGTATTAGGTCGTATGAGTCGGAATCGGAACTGAAATTCAGCCTCAAATTTGTATTTTGGACACTAATTTATGTTATTCTCTTCTATATACAATGGTCATAACAATGATGTTTTCAGCATTATTGTGTTCCGGAAGTTAGAGATAAGATAGCCAGTTCCTCAGCAGTGTTGAGGATTCCGGGAGTACTGCGCTTCCACCTTCTGCCTTATCACCACTTAACATCAGGTGTGATGAAGGCTAAGTGCTACCCCGTTGTGGATAAAAAAAATTACAATAATATTTTATTCTACAATAAAATTGTGAGAAATATGTACACATAGAGACACTTACCAAAGCGCAAGTTGAATAAAACATGAGTAATTGCATAAGTACTTACCAATAAGTTGAAACCAATGGTGCCGATTAGGAAAGTCATGAAAAAAAAAAAAAAAAAAAAAAAAATTATTGATAGTACCAAGTGCTCATAATACATTTGCATTTACATTTATTATATTACATTATTTACGAGGTTTAAATGGTATGCATCAAAAGAGATGAGTCCCTGACATTGAAACTAGTAGGAACTGTATTTTCAGTGCCAGTGATTCCTCGACATTTTTAACTTAATTATAAAATTTACACATAGTAATGTAAGTGCAACTACTGGTTTTTTAATATTCAGTTAAACAAGGTATAAAAAGGAAATAAAAATAGAATATGAGTAGTAAAAATTTTCTGGATGACAAAAAAGAGAAAAAAATATATAATATTTTAGTGTGTGGTGTGTGTGTGTGTGTGTGTGTGTGTGTGTGTGTGTGTGTGTGTGTGTGTGTGTGTGTGTATGCGTGTGTTTTTGTGAGTTTTTGTGTGTATTGAATGTTTTATAGACCTGTTATTTATTTATGCTATTTAAGGAGATTTTCAGTATCTAGATATGACATTTTTAGTAGGCAAGATGTGGTTTTCTTTTTAACCTCGAATCTATTAAGTGTATAGATATGTGATAGCCTATGTATCTCATTATATAGTTTTGAAGAGAGGGCTGCATACTGACGTTTTGCCCACTCTGTTCGGCATTTAATCGTAGGACATACGTGGGTTGATGCCCGTCGACGGGTGAGGATACTCACATCCAGAGGGAGAGAGGCGTGTTTTCGCAATATACTTCTGAGAATGTATAATTGCCGGACTGTTAGGACCTGGCATTCCAAGTATAACAAATTTGTTGCGTATCGAATATGTTTATGAGTCATTATCTTTAAGATGGTTCTTTGCGCCCGCTCTAAGTTCAGCATCACAGAACTGCCAGCCCCTCCCCAGATCGGAATACAATAAGACAAGACGGATTGGCATAAGGCAAGATATATAGTTTTAACTGTTACTTTGTCGACCAAGTGCCTTATTGTTTTAAATAAATAAATTAGTTTACGCACTCTACCATTTAGAGCTTCTATCTGTGGGCGCCATTTTAAGTTGGAGTCGATAATGACCCCAAGGTATTTTACACTGTATACAATGTTAAGAGGGTGGCAGCCACATGTTGATGGAGAAGTACAGGTATGTATGACAATATTGGAATCATCGGATGGCGGTGAGGAGGCAGGGGAAACAAAAAAGGGGAGTATTTGCGTCTTACTTAAATTCAGGGTGAGCAGATTTTTTGAGAGCCAGTTTATCACAGTTTCAAGGGCGTTTTGAGTGTGTAGCTTAGCACTCATCCAATCATTACCATATACCAGGAGAGCGGTGTCGTCTGCGTAGGCAAATATACTACAGTCAGGTATTTTGAGTTTGCACAGATCGTTTACATACAGCTGGAACAGAGTTGGCCCGAGAATGCTGCCTTGAGGTACGCCGTAGTCGATAGACTCTATGTCACTGATGAATGACCCAATCTTAACGCACTCTTCCCTGTGCAGAAGATAGCTTCGGAAAATGTTCAGCTCCCGACCACGAACACCATGGCACTCCAGTTTGTTGATCAAGATGGGTATCGAAACAGTATCGAAGGCCTTGGAAAGATCGAGAAAGACACCGAAACATTTCTTTTTACTGTCAAGTTTATCTACTACCTCATTTGTGATGCTAGTGACTGCATCTTCAGTGGAGATTCCAGATCTAAAACCGAATTGATTTTTCGCTATCAAGTTATATTTGTTCAAGAATTTTACAAGAGCATTGTTTAGTATCCTTTCCAAGACCTTCGAGAGAACGGGCAGGACCGATATCGGTCTATAATTAGCCACATCTCTTTTGTCACCCTGCTTAAAAATGGGACTGACAAGTGCTCTCTTCAGCACCTTAGGGAAGACACCAGACTTAATTGAAAGATTACACATGTGTGTAATTGGTGGAATAAGAACGTTTCGGGAAGCTTTTACTACAGCAGGTGAGATTTTATCCCATCCTGGAGAGCAATCGTCACGAAGACCACAGATAATGCGTTCTACCTCTTCAGGGTCAGTCTCGGTTAGTACTAGGGAGCTCACCAGTTCAACGGGTGCCGAAGAGAAAGTTGCTTGTGAGGGAGTAATTTTAGCAGCATGTAACTAAAGTCATAGATTTATTTGGCTAGTGTTAATTTGGCAATATATTAAAGCTGAAGATATAGAACTCCTCAAACCGTGAGAGCATTTTGGTGAGTGCGTGTGAAATGAGTGCGACAATAGGCCGTGCACACACCGGTGCTAGGGTTGACCAACACTCATTCCGACATTTAATATTAATCAAAATTATAACTCTTGCGCCCGAATACTGAAAGGGTACTCAAGTTTAGGAGCGTCTTAAACATCATGGCATCTCTTTAATACCGACAATTTATACGATAGGATTCTAGTGTTCGGGTGCTAATCTGTTTGAAGTCCTTTGTTTGGTTTGGCAGCTATAAGTAAAGCTCCGAGATTCTCACAATTTTCTTAAAGAAAGCTATGGTGTTTAAGAGCCCCTAGCTAGAAGTGAAGTATTCTGTCGTTAGCCGCAGGTGTTTTGTAATTTCATGCCCTAAGTATTACCCCTTAGCGCCAATATCAAACAAGAGCACTATATTAGTTATATGTTTTTGTTTTGCTGATTGACGTGATGATTCTGCTAAAATCATAAAAAATGTAGTGCCTAGTTCTGACAGTTTCTTGATCCATTGCTATGTCTATGTTTCATTTATGCTTCATCATCATCATCTTCATCAGCCGTACGACGCCCACTGCTGGGCATAGGCCTAAACTGTCCCCAAATATGCCTAAAATAAGGTTTATTTTTCAGACAGCATTAGTTTTAAAGTTAGTATTTTTTAAATACTAACGAATGAAATTTTGATTTTATTCTTCACAAGCACCTTCCAACAATTTGCCAGCCCTACTTACACTAGATGCACCAACAGCTCTGATTTAGAGGAGGCATTACTAAACAAAGCCAGATCGTCGCGCAACACACAATAATTACGTGTGTTGCGTTGCGTAGGAGGCATGGGAATCGTCCGCGCAACACAATGAGTTTATCGAATAGCCTCTAATCACATGTGAATATGTTACCACTATTGATATCAGTCACACTCACACTCGACCTCGGGTTAGTGTATCGGCGTTACCTTTGCCCCTTACAAAGCTAACTCCAATCTGAACTATAAGGTCCATAACACAAGGGAAGTGGGGGAGCATACGAGGGGAGGTCAATAAGTTCCAAATCGTACCTAGAGAAATGTATGGAGTCCATACGTTTATGCGTACGCTAAAGGGTGGCTGTCTTACACGGCCTGCCAATTTACTACTTCTAATATAATCTTCTCTTGTGTTCTGTGGTTGCCTTACACGAAAACTTTATTTACTTTTTAAGTCATACTTTCTTAGGTTGTAGGTAGGTTTCGTCACTTCATCAGCACCAAAAAAATGCTAATTATAATTACTATTATAATTAGCATTTTTTTGGTGCTGATGAGTAACCAACTCTTAAACTTGGAAGAAAGCTGGTTGGAATAGCTTTAATTTTCCAATAAATTTCTAAACATCCTACGTAAAACCGTGTGAATTAGGCGTTATATTTTATACAGATATAATTACGAGCTTTGCTGCATGTTCCAGTAACTATGACATCTTTTTCCCTCGTACCTCTGCTTTCGTCCGTCATAAATCAGATACCGCTTCTCATCCATTGTTGAGGGCACAGTTTACGACAAATTAATCTAATAAAGAATGGATAACGATCTGGATTATCATGATCCATCACGGTTGTCGCGTGAGCTACACGGCCTTATCTCATTATTGTGTTGTCTTCATTAACGAATTTTAGTATGTTGACGATCCGTTGTCTATGACTTGTGTTTGTGTGTGGCACACTTGGTGTGGGCGACTATTTATTTATTTTATTTGTTTATTCAAAATAATTTGTCATATTTTTATGAGAACATAAAACTATCGATTAGCTCTTACTTTAAATGTACTTGAGTAAAAATAAAGATTCAGTTTAATTTTGGTGTGTTTAATATTTTTAGTTTCATATTTTAATTATACATACATGCATCAAAATAATTTATACTCAAAGTCCTCTTGACATAATGTAACAAATCCGCACATTCATAATTTAAAAATTCTACAAAGAATTCTTCTACAAAGACAAATAATTAATAAAAAAATAGTTACCGTGTATTCGTTTTGTTAATGATAAATAGAATAATATAAAGTCTTTAAAGAAAATCAAGTGAATAAATAAAGCTAGTAGTGTTACAGCGACAATATTTTTTATATAACAAACGATTTCAACTATATGGCGTGACACACGACAAGTCGGATTACACTGATCGTGAGTTGAAGATTTTTTTTATTTCATTTACAAACCTTTTTCTAGAAACGAACTATTTACTTGCATTTTAACTGAATAAAACGATATCTACTTACATTATTTGAAAAGCTTTTTTTTATCTTATTGCTGATAAGCACGAAGGTTTTCAGTAAAATTCTGAACTTAAAGGAACCATTATTTTGATATTTAATTATTGCAAAGTTTTATCTTTTACATGACTGTATTATATAAGTACTCGGTTTCGAGTCGTTTTTTTGAGTCATCAGTGAAATTCCCAAATTCCCTATAATCAAGGAATAAAGCAACAATAATAGAGATGAGTTTATTCACAAAAAATAATATTCGTGAAAAACTGATTTGAATTCTAAATCTATTCCAGCTACGACAACTATGTTTTTATCTAAGGTCCTTTTATTCTCATGCTATTTTCCGATTAATAATGACAAATTGCTATATCCGAATTTCACTTTTAATAAAATGTACTTACTATTACGTTAGAGAAGCTCCTACTTCCTACAGAACACGCATTATTTTCAACAAATAATTAGTTCAATGCTATCAAAACTTCTATTATTATTATCAACCATTCATGGCCAGTTACATAGCTCGAATGTTGGATAAGTAATGACTACTGAAATTCCATACAAAGCGCGAAGGAAGTGACATTCCGAAATCATTCGGTTGCAGACAAAGCGGTTAAAGTAACATTTCTCTTTTTGTTATAAATACAAGCGGATACGTGTTTCAGTGAGGAAACAAATAAGTACAGTGGAACAGTCGCACTGAAATCGGACTCAGGACCGGATCCAAGGGGGGCAATGGGTGCAATTGCCCCTCCCCCCACCTCTGACTAACGAAATCATCGAAATAGTCTTAACGACATCATTACCCGCTTAGTAAGGTAAGAGTAAGTAAATGAGCCAAGATTGCCTCCCCTGGAGCTAAGATTGCCCCCCCTGAACTAATACTGGGTACGCGCCTGATGGGGCTATTTTCGACGGCACCCATCATTTATTATTATCCTCCCGTGGCCTACACCAGTCGCCAGTAATAAAATGTTTCTGATACTAACAAAAGGTTTGACAAATACTCGGGATTTTTTACAAAGGTACTAGCTATAGGGTAGGGTAGGCTGGACACGAATTGTCTACGTATCAATAACCTTAATTGTCAGTAAACGTATAGACACAAAAATGAAAGGTGTGATGTGGTGTGTGTGATCGAGGTTTCCCCTTCCCATCACTTAATCTTTCGTGTCATTGATTAGGGCTAGTTGAATTAAGTTAAAACTTACAGATTAAGCTTTTCTTATTGCCCAATAATGGTAATTTTCACATTAGGTACTTGGATAATATTTTATCTATAAGTCAATAGTGTCTAATTAGAAAGTATAAAACTAAAGTTGCTGCCCGACATTAATCTTTAAATTTTAATGCTGTTTTCATCAAGAAGTAATTATGAAGAAAAGCACGTTTGGGGAGCCGAAAAGGTCGCTAGTCTAATAGGTAGGTATGTTTTCGGAATTTGGTCTTTCCCGTCTGCGAAAGTTTAGTCCTTCACAGCGTCACTGTCAAAGGCGTCCCGACGCGGCGACGACGCTGCAAAGAGAGCACGACGCGCGGCGACGCGGATGTCGCCCGATTTAGAAGAGCGCCTCTAAAAGATTTGCGATGCGCAAACGCAGGGTTGTCTGTGAGTACAACCGATGTAATAGCCTATACTTTGTTATTTATATTAAGGCGATACTCGGAAAAAATGTGCTGAAGCGAGATAGCAATGAGAAAACGACGCGCGCGGGAGCGAGACCGATTTTGCAGATTAGGCAAAAAAAACACAAAATCGCTTCGTATTAAAAAACTACAGCGATTTAAAAAAAAATGCTTCTATACGATCCTCAATATTATTGGTGTCCACTTATTAAACCAATTTCCAATAGTGTAAGTAACCCCATTTAAGAATAATCTTCACTTTTCGTATTTTTTAGAGGTCTTTTCGAAAATAAAAAGTGTCGAGGCAAAATCATAAAATCGTGTTTTTGAAACTACACGATTCTAGATAAAGGTATGAAGAAATATATATATTATTACCAGATTTTTAACAACTGTAACCGTCCTATAGTTTTAAAGCAAGAAGTCCATATTTTTCCGAGTAGCGCCTTTAAGCATTGCGATAGTTCTAAACTACTACTATATTAATAACTAAAAAGCCGATTTATCTCTGAATTCTCTAGCTAATTGTGTTTTAATTTAATTTTTGAATAAAACTAATTTTGTGGATATGGACTAAGGTAATTAACGTATTATAAAGCTAACTGTGATTAAATTTAATTTGTGAATGAAAGTAATTTTGTGGATATTGACTAAATTAACGTATTTTTTATTTTGTTTTTTTTTTTTATTTTTAAAATGATAAATGATAAATGATGATGAAAAAAATACGTTGCGAGCTTACATAGCATATCTCTACTAGTGAAATTTTAATAATCTTTGCGTGCACGATTTTCTTAAGTCTTTTACCGTCATTATTTTTGACAAAACAAAAAACGAATAGTCAGTTTTAGGAGTTAGTCTAGGTTTAAAATTAAAAGTCGTTTAACGACTCCGTAGCTCAGTGGTTAGAGCAGTCGCCCGGATAGCGAAAGGTTGTGGATTCGAGCCCCATCGGAGCTGATTGTGAAACGGGTCGATTTTTTTTTACATTTAATTGAGATTTTAAAGGTACTTATTTTTTTTTTTTTTTTTTATAATAAAAATTGCACTGTGAATGCATAAAAGCAATAGTAGATTGTACAACAAGTGCATAAAAGGTACCATTTTACCCGAGACGTATATATCCATCCGAGCCGTAGGCGAGGGTGGATAGTCAATTCGAGGGTAAAATGGGTTTTATGTACGAGTTATACACTCTGCTTTTCACTTCGAGTGTGAGGAAAATAAATAACAATATTGCAAAAAAGAAAAAATAAAGCCGCCATATTGGCGGGAAGACTTTCTTTTTCTTTTTTTTTATACGGGCATTGGCAGCACACTGACTTTAGCATAGATCGCAGTCCATAATACTCTTGAAATACTTATTCCTTAGAAAACTCATTAATTTTGCATAGTTTTATTAATTTAATAATTTAACATAGATTATGTACAAAATTTAAGAAACATAATGAAATACGTTAGGTATTAATAAAGTTTATTTAACGAAGTTTAATTGCGTGTGTGACTGTTTACCTGACGACCTTTGTCTTAAAGTCTGAGACTTAGACGAAGATTTTACTTTATGCACTAGAGCATAAAAAGCGATTTTATGCCGCCTATACCCAACATAAACACGAACTTTACGAGCATGAGAAGTGAAAAAAATTTAAATGACTAGTCTAAAGGTGTTCAAATTACCTACGACTTAACTGTAACCTAGTAATAAATATTTTCTGTCTGAATATATTTTTAAAAGCTTTTGTGTAAAAGCTGCTGACAATTTCAGTTCAAGTGGCATTCTTCTTTAATAAAATTATCAAAACAACTCGACAACCCTGTTGTGGGGAAATGAGCATGTCCTTCGAGTCGCGAATCGCTCCACTAATTCTGTCTGCTATTCTATTGCTTGTGTTAAAAGCGGATACTTACCCTTTTTGAGTTCCACAATCCCTGTGACGTTTTGGTGATTTCACAAGTTTTAGCACTCGCCTCCGTCCGGAGCTTTTAAGTTACTTATTGTGCACATTATGCAAAACGGGGTTTTTAATATGTTTAAGATTACATTTGTTTTCGAGTTCCCGATGTTACTCCGGTGATCATGGCGTGTGCAATGCAATTGCCCCGAAATATCGGAAACTCGATAACAAATTATGGTAATAATCCCGTTTTGCTTTATAATGAATTTTGTCTACATGTTTTATGTTTTATGATACAGATTAGGTAACAATATTACAACTTTACGTATGTACTTCACTTTCCGAAGACAATATTTTTTAAAGAACTACTGGAATTAAGAAGGCAGCTTTTTTGAATACAAAAGCTCATCTTAGTTCAACGACAGAGAAGATGTCTACATTCACGGCCACCTTAATCCGCTAAATATACCTATGTACTCGTATAATACCAATATAAGTTCATATTCGAATTATGGTAACTTGCATGTAACCGCATTCAAGCTAAATAAAGTAAGGCCCGCGGAGGAATGGCACACGAACCAGTATGCAGCTGAAACATAACATGCCACAGAGGTGCGCCTTGCGATAAAGGCAATATATACATCGCGATATTTCTTTTAATATTTTAATTCCAACAGTCGGACACACATTACATGTTGACTTATTTTCGGTTAAATTAGATTAATTATAAGTATATTTTTTTAATTTACAGCCCGAAAGAAGTAAGAAATTTTTTATAAGCTTAAAAGTGATTCCAAAATTATTTTATCTATAAAATCAGTAAGTAATTAAAAAGTAACATTCTCAAGCTCAGCGCACAAAGCGTCGTAAAAAAGCTCCAATTTGGTATCGTAGCATTAAAGCTTTTAAAAGTTATTGCAAAACATAATCGAAGCTTAGGTTCCAATATTGGTGCGTAGGACAGGGTTGTTCCTTGAACCGGAGCGCGTGCGCTGAGGGTTGCTCCTTGACCTTATAACCGATAGCGTTAAGCTGGACAATTACCTATTCATGCTTACCAACAGAAGCCATCCCAGGTTATGAAATACTAATGTCACCCGTTTCGCCTGTTTCGCCTGTCTCCGTTGCAATATCGGGAGTAAAGGGACAAAATACACCCAATAACACGTACTCCGAGTCACTGTGTATCTGTCTGTATATTATACACGATCAAGCCTGCATTTAAGCTTGATTGAAGCTTGAAGCAGCATTCGGCATGGTTGATGGTGTGTGGCGTGTGCGTGCTTGACAAGCCTACTTGAAGCACACCTTCATTGAATTTTGCTTCAAGCAGGCTTGATGATAGGTTTTCCTGCAGGCTTTATCGTGTGAAGTTCGGCTAGCGCTGACTGCGTAGTGGCCATTCAATATTGAGGACTCGAGAGAACCAAGTTCGAACCCCAGATTACCCAAACACTTTTTCACACGGTGCGTGTTATCACGGTCCCGTAGGTCCTGCGTGTTAGGTGGTGTTGGAAGCAGTAGGGGGTTTAGTGGGTAGGGTCTTAGCGGCGAGTCCCACATACCTTCGGGATGCATAACCGCATTCCCCCTACTATAAAAAAAATAATAATTAAAAAAAAAGGCTTGATCGTGTGTTCAAGTGTCCAAATTCTGTCAGCCGTTCTCGAGTTTTGCGCTTCGGAACACATTAATTTGGCGATTTATTTTTATCGTTAACGAAGTTTGCGGCTTTTACAATATGCGATACAATATCAATAGAACGAAACGACATCGTTACAGTAGGACAGGTTGGTTTGGTCCTTGAACTAGCGCGTGCGCATCAGGCCGGCCTTGTGACCTATTGGGCGGCCTTGCAGATGTTGAGCATGTGAGCTGGGCAAAGCTAGTTTACCGGTAGAAGCAATTGATGCAATTAAATAAATTTTTGAAACATTCTCGAACGATATCGATGCCAATCAATAGGTGTCGAGCGCGCTTACCACTGCGCCACGGGCTCATCAAACGATATGCGATAAAATATCAATAGCTTGCATCTGTAGGACAGGTTGGTCCTTGAACCAGCGCGTGCGCAGGCCGGCCTTGTGACCTATTGGGCGGCCTTGCAGATGTTGTGCAGGTGAGGGCAATTAAGCTGCTCACTTGTTTACTACTGCAACTTGCATTGTAATAGTAATTGTTGCGTGCTAGCTTGAAGCTGAAGCTAATAATATGTTTACTCAAGTAAAGTATATTTAAGTTAGTATTGTTTTCAGAACTTAAACTTTAGAAAATAACAAAACTACCTCGTAAAATGCATATAATATAGTTTTTGTTGCCACGCCCTGTTAAAATGTTCATACTTTATTATCTTCATTCAAAACAAAGGTCTTATAGACCGTTTGTTCTGATTTTGTGATATTATTCTTGCTGTGCTCTTAGGTATTTCGCATTTCAACATTTTGTTTCAGATGGATTGAGGATTAATAAAAAAATAAAGTTTCTATTTCCAGTTACAGACAATCGTTGTTTACTATTTAGACAGTCTATTCCCATATTATTGATAGAGCTTTGTTTTAAATGAATTATTTCTGTTTTCTTAAAGTGCTCAACTCAAACAGACACCTTTATTGAATCCGGTTAAACTAATATTTGAAGTATTACAAAACGATATCGATCCTAACAGTGACACTTGTCGATATGCAAACACAAACAGACGATGACGCGCGACTTCGCTTGAAAGTTTTGATAGATAACCAAGCGCGTGTCTGACCAAAATACTTAAGACTTGACTTAGATTTTTGATTTGGTAAAAAGGCTTATGAGACTTTGATGATTGATTTGTAATGTGTGGGTGTTAAGGTTGAGAAGAGTTTGTTGGTGGTTGAAGGTTATGTTGGTGGGTTGTGTCGGCTGTGTCAAACAAGTGTTGTTTGCAAGAGATAAGCCTGATATCGCCTGGGAACGTCAAACAGCGGGCTGGTCGGCATGCGTGCCACCGCTGGCCCGCCTATGGGGAAATACCTCTTAATTACACTCTTATCAGGGACTTAAATGTGTTTCCCATGGTGGTAGTGCATGGGATTGAAAATCCCTTTAACGATCACACTATTCACATTATCTTATTGTGATAATCTCCTTTTGTAGGTGGTTACTGAAGTCATTTCGGCTTCTGTGAAAATTGGTAACCCAACCCGTGTCGACCAGCACTGGTAGCATGATGAACTCGAGAAAGGTTTTGTCCTCATCGGAACGTCAAAAATGATATTTCATCGTAGACAAACCTATTGTTCGGCTGTCAATAGACTTTCGAGGTAGACAAAACTCTTCACGGGTTTGTCATGCTACGCGTGTACAAAGATTGACCAAAAAGGTAGTATGTCGCGTTCGCGTTCCTCCCGTGTTCCGGATGTCAAGTTAAACTAATCGTCCCGGCTGCCATTGCAGTCGTTAACATCCCCCCCCCCCCCCCCCCCCAAACTTATCCATCCATAGAGAAGAACAACATTAAAAAAGCTGATGATGATGATTATAAGTTTCAAGAATCTACTAAATATTAGTTAAGACTGCATTATACGTAGGTATATTGATCACGCACAATTGTGATGACCACATCTACTGTGTTCCACAGTTTATTGAATCGAAGGTTTCTCATGCAAAATTAAGTAAATTAAAACTAGTCCTACCTTATGGTAAGGGATACTGTCCGTAATCCAGGGGGCTGGTCGCTGTCTTGCCGGCGCGCGCGCGCCTGGCCAAGTAGGTCTTCACCCAACCCCGAGGGGAAACTCTTATAGCTAACACTCTTAAAACTACACAATGCCCTAATAGGCCGCTAAAACTTTCCCGGCGCTTTTCAAAGCGAACACACACGGGTTACACGTCCGTACCCCGACCGGAGCCCTAGTAGGGGCAAAACGAAATCTCGGTCCCAATATGGGTAGGTAACTTGCGCGGCACGTCGCACACGAACTTGTCTCACGGCTGCTTACGGCCAACTGGCGATCCTACACCGGCCGGCCGAGCGCATTGTCTCGTGACCTTGACAATGACAACGTACCGCTCGCAGCGCGGCGCGAACATCCCCCCGTCCCGGACAGTAGCAAACTGTCCGCCAACTCAATCTAAGGGCAGGCGAGAGAGGGTAGCGATCGCTCGCTTCAAAACAGAGTCCCCCACCAGGACCTCGGCAAACCTGGGCACACCATCCGACCCCGGATGAAGCTGAACAATGCGTCCTAAACGCCAGCGGAGGGGCGGCAGGTTTGGATCCTTTACCAACACGAGGTCTCCGGTCTTGGGTGGGGTCGTCCTATCCGACCACTTAACGCGTTGCTGCAAAATGTGCAAATACTCCAGATGCCAACGGCGCCAAAAACTCTGCGTAAGCTGCTGGAGCAATTCAAATCGCGAGAGCCGTCCGGAGGCCACTTCGGAATAAGGATATTCCGGCAAGGCGTTAAGCGGTCTGCCAATCAAAAAATGGCCCGGCGTAAGGGCCTCTAAATCATTCGCGTCCGAAGACAACGGACACAACGGACGCGAGTTGAGGACCGCCTCAACCTTACAAAATACGGTCGCGAGTTCCTCAAACGTGAGGACCGTCTCCCCAATAACGCGACGAAGGTGAGTTTTAGCGGCCTTTACAGTTGCTTCAAAAATCCCTCCCCAGTGGGGGCAGGATGGCGGGGAGTACTGCCATCGTACCCCTCTGCGAGAGAGTGTGGATCCGATCTCAAAATTATTCCTATCCAAAAATTCACAAACTTCCTTTAAATACCTATCGGTGCCCTTGAAATTGGTTCCACAATCGGACCTGATTAACGACGGCATTCCGCGGCGAGACACAAAACGATTCAACGTGGCTACAAAGGCTTCTGTGGTGAGGGCACTAACCACCTCCAGGTGGACCGCTTTAGTGGCCAAACAAACAAATACACACAAGTAAGCCTTTTCCGTTCTAGCATTACGAAGCCGCGATGTCTTAACGGTAAATGGCCCCGCAAAATCCGTTCCAACTCCTGAGAAGGGCATCGATTCGTTCACTCGATCGGCAGGCAAATCACCCATCTGGGGCTGCATCGTATCGGCGCGCAAACGATAACACGGGAGACAACGAAAAATAACGGATCGGATTATTCTCCGCGCTGACAAAATCCAGAACTCTCGTTGGAGGAGCGCGGTCAAAGCATTACAACCGGCATGAGCATTCTTTACATGTCGGTCTGTAATCAACAGTCTAACTAACGGTCCATCCTTGGGGAGCAACAAAGGGTGGCGTGATCCGTACGGCAGGTTGGCATGTCTGAGCCTACCTCCGACACGCAGCAATCCGGTACTGTCCAAGAAGGGATTCAACCGCACCAAGGGTCCCTTCAACTTGGGCTTACTTGAGCGCAGGGCTTCCAGCTCCGGTTCAAACTCTCGCTGTTGCGTCACTCGCAACCAATGCAACAGAGCGTCTTGCCGCTCTTGTGGGGCGAGGACCGGAGACAACGATTTCTCCTGAGGCTGGCGACAATTTCGCACAAAGCGCCTCATCCAAGCAGTCACGCCGAGCAACTTATCAAGAGAACTGTAGCGGTCTAACAAAAACTCCATCTGCGGAGCCGCCACCGTCTCCACGGCGTGAACACGCATGCCTAGGTCTGGGACTCTGGCCACAGCCGGGGTGGCAGGCCATGAGCGCTCAGGCCGTAACAACCATGATGGACTCCACCATAGGTGGTGGTCCACTAACTCAGGCGCCTCGCAGCCGCGGGAGGCACAATCTGCGGGGTTCAATTCGCCCGGTACGTGGCGCCAAATCAACGGGGCCTTTGAAGTCTGAATTTGTGAGACCCGGTTGGCCACAAAAACCTCAAGGGTGTGGACTGAACTCTTCAGCCAACAAAGGACGACCTGGCTGTCAGACCACGCAAATATCGACCCCAAGTCGACACCGTTTCCCAAGGTGTCGGCAACATGATTGAGTAGCCGTACTAAGAGAGTGGCGCCGGACAACTCCAACTTCGGAATGGTTAGCCTAGTCCGAAGGGGGGCGACCTTACTCTTGGCCGTAACTAAGTGTACGGCGACAACGCCTGCTGCATCCACCGTTCGGATGTAAACGGCTGCCGCGTATCCGCTTTCGGACGCGTCACAAAAGCCGTGCAGGGAGGCTTTAAACTTTCCCGAAGGCAGCATTTGCCTCGGTATACAAACCCGATTGACGTCGGGTAGGGATGACACGAACCTCACCCACTCTCGTAGGAGGCTACCAGAGAGGGGCTCATCCCATGACAATTCCGCAGCCCAGAGCTCCTGTAGGAAGCACTTCATCGAAAACACTACAGGGCTGAGCCAACCGTTCGGATCAAAGGTACGGGCTACAGTAGACAGCACCGTGCGTTTAGTCCAGACCTTTGGGTCTGGCAGTTCCAATCTATATGTGAACAAATCCGGGACTGGTCGATACTGGACTCCCAAAACAGACAGCATGTCTGGAGTCTCCGGATTTTCAAAGAGGAGCGGCTCTTGCTGGTGGTCCTTAGGCAAATCTGCCAATAGGTCCGGTGAGTTAGACAGCCACTTCCGCAACTCATAGCCACCAGCCCTCAAGAGCGCAATCAGCTCATCACGTAAGACGAGAGCCTCATCTAAGCTCGAGGCCCCCGTGCAGATATCGTCGACAAATAAGGCCCCCCCCTCAATAAGAGCAGATGCCCGGGGATAGCGTAGCCGTTCGCGCTCTGCGAGCTCCAAAAGCGAACGGATCGCCACAAAGGGGCTCGACCGCAAACCATAAGTGTTGGTGTTCAGCTCGTAAGCCAACATCGGATCCTGGGGATCCTCACGCCAAAGGATGAGCTGGTATCGTCTATCCTCCGGGTGAATCACGGTCTGTCTGAACATCATGCGGATATCGGCCACAAAGACGACAGCGTGCCGGCGGAAGTTGGTCAAAACATCACAGACATCGTGATGCAACTTCGGCCCCGCATGCAGACACTGATTCAACGACACTCCGGTTGATGTGGGCGCTGAACCATCAAAGACCACGCGGATCTTCCCATTGGAAGTCTTCAAAACAGCGTGGTGTGGCAGGAAGTAATGTTCCACATTACGCCAGTCCAACTGCGAGATGGACATGTGCCCAAGGTCCAAATACTCCCGCATGAAGTCTATATACTTCTCCTTGAATGCGGGATCCCTGGCCATCCTACGCTCCATGGACAACAATCTCTTCTCGGCCATCGGTCGGGAGCTCCCTAAAGGAGGGCGAACCGCCAAGAAGGGCAAGCGGGTAATCAAGCGACCCGAGAGGAGGCGCCCAGTGTTGTTCTGGTAGAACAATTCGCACTCCTCGGCTAACGGATCCAACCGCTTGGCAGTGGGGGGTTCCTCCACCTCCCAAAACTTTTGGAGAACGTCGGACAAAGTAGAACCGACAATGGTCTGGCGGTCTACCGACGGGGTCTCTGGTGTCTGTGGTACCTTTCCCATCACCACATGACCCAGCGACGAGGACAAGGCGACAAGATCGGCTGTCTGCAAAACTCGCTTGCTTCCATACAATACACGACCGAGGACATCCGCACCAATCAACAAGTGTATTGGGCCCGGTCGGTGGAAGGAAGGATCAGCCAAAGCCAGTCCAGACGTCAGCTCAATCGTGGATGGCGGCACTCGCACTTGCGGGAGTGGTCCAACCACCTTATCAAAAACTATCGCCGAAGCACCGATCTTCGGCCTTGGCGTGAAGTGGGGGGAGAAGGAGAACTCAACTCGACCAATCGGATCAGGGATCCGCGAGTCTCCCACCCCCCGTACCGCTTCGTGATGCGGCACAAGCAAAAGACCCAGCTGTCGGACAAGCCACCTGGACATTATGCACCCCTGGGCACCTGAGTCCAAAAGGGCACGCACCGTGACAACATTGCCCTTAGGTCCCCAAACATTCACGGAGGCTGTTGGCAACAGCACAAGCTCCGGAGGGGTGGTTGGGTCCGACAGGGGCGCCATTAAAAATTTTGGGGGGGTACTTGTCCCCCTCGCGCCTGAGTCGGCGCGCCAAATGTGGGACGCTCGTACCGGGCGAGCGGGTCCCAATCGGGTACATACTGGCCCCGACCAACAGCACTCCTAGGTGCAGGGTAATACCCGTGTGGGGCGTGCCTCGGTACATAGTACCCCAATCGAGGCCTCTCCATTAGGGGGGGGGAGTAGCAAATAGGGCCCGTGCCCATCGCCACCGTGGCGTACTCTTGTGGTACCCCCCTACCCCCGCCCGTGGCGGGGGCGTCTCTCCTATAGTTCCCCCTCTCCGGGGGGGACTGAACGGGGGGGCTAAGCCCCGCCGAATCTCTAGGGGACCGGTTCCGGGCTGCCGGGCCCCCGCCCGTGCGCGAGGAATTCGAACCCCGGTCGCTCCCGGCGTCCTTGCGGTCCAAACAAAGGAGGGGGTGATGCCTCCCTCCGCAAAGACGACAATCCTCGGTCTGGGGACACGCCGACTGCATGTGTCCCCCCAAACACCTATAGCACCATTGGCGCTGTCTAGCAACGGCCCTCCGTCCCTCTGGGCGGAGGCCTCTAAATTTGGCACATTCGTGCACCATGTGCCTATCTCCCCTGCAATACCTGCACCGCTCACTCGGTGCGGGGGGAGGGGACTGCTGGAAGGCAGCATAGCGATTGGTCGGGCGACGGGGCTGTTCCCTCGCCGCCACCATACGACCAACACCTGGAACCGGGGCGGGCTCCAGGTGGTCCGTCACCCTACATTCGTCCTCCAAAAAACGAAGGAGGTCCGCGAAGGGCGGGAGATACGAGGCGCTGTCGCCTCCGTACCTCTGCTCGAAACGCCCCTTCATTTCAGCGGGCAATTTGGCGAGGACTATGTGCAGCAGTATAAAGGACCACTGATCCACCGGCAGGTCCAATCGCCTTAGGGAGTTGACCGCTGACAGTAGCGGGTTCAGCAACTCCCTCCGTAACAGGTGTACCCGCGTGATTCGCGGGAGGGCCAAAATCGTGGCCACGTGGGTGTCCGCCAGTAACCGGACATTCTGGTACCTGCTAACCAGAAGCTGGCGAGCCACCTGGTAGTTGTCGTCACTGATGAGCAGGTGCTGGATTACCGCGCTGGCCTCTCCTCGCAGGGAGGAGCGCAAATAGGCCAACTTCTCACTAGGGGATAAGTCCCGTCGTGAATCCACTAAGCTGTCAAACAAGTTAATGAAGCCCATCCAGGCTGACAGATCCCCATTAAAAGTGGGAATCTCCAATGTAGGCAATCGGCCTAGCAACGCCGTCGGGGTAGGTTTGACCTCCCCGCTCAAAACCGGCTCCCCCTTCCGAACAGCCAGGGCCCTCTCAGCCGCCTCCGTGAGCTGGTCAGCCAGCTCATAGGCCTGGGCTACATCCTGCTCCAGCTGTTCCGACACGGCATCATCAGCTGGGGGGTTCTCCATATAATACGCGCGACACTCCATGGCGTGGCGCTCCAGGTCCTGCAGCCGAGCTGCCAGCCCGCCATACCGAGCTAGCAACGCGCCTACCCGGTCGGCTCGGTCTATTAATGTGACCGCACAAGCAAGCCAACGCAAAACTCCTTGGATGCCAGCCCTGGATACGGCGGTCGGATTTGTAGGAGCCATTTATAATCCGTTTTATAAACAAAGCAAACAAAGAAATATAAAAGTGGTAAACATCAACAAAAAAAACAATAGAAATAGGTCGCGTCACGATAATATAAAACACAAGTAATCTGTGCCGGCCGGCGCCTGGTCAATATTGGCCGCCCCGGGTTTGAGTGAACGTTGACAGCTATATGCGTGGTCAGAATTGGCCCCAACGGGGTTCAAGGGTTAAAATTCGGACGACATACACGGACCCTACTAGTTTCATAAATTATTAGCAACTTACCAATTTCAAGGGCTAACAATATAACGGTATAAACAAAACGTATAGGATTAACGGTATGGCATACCTCGCAAATCAACTACTAAACCGTTATCAACAAACGAAAACAAAACTATTTTTAATAATAATACTCGTAATTTAATACTACTAATAATTAAAACTAGTTCCACTTTTTTAACTAGGCAAGCGGACTCGGAACAAACACTAGTATGTGGTACTAATAAACAACACTTTCGAACGAAACTATTCGTCAAATAAATCCGGACACACAAAAAAAATATACACATCTAGGCGAGTAAACTCGTATCAAATCACTAGTATGTGGTACTAATAAACACACTTTCGAACGAACTATTCGTCAAATAAATCCGGACACACAAAAAAAAATACACATCTAGGCGAGTAAACTCGTATCAAAACACTAGTATGTGACAACAATTATATAAGTGTCTATCTATTATCGGATCCACCAAGTGAGAAACATTCGCTTCGAGAATTTACTAGAACAATTTCTTAGTACTTCAAATCGTCTCGGGATCTTCAAATACCCTCGAGATTTCAACAAAAAAAAAATAATTTTTAGGTACGCTTTTTAGGTACGCTTTTTATTTTTACTATGAAATTTTATGTAGTTAATTTTAATATGAAAATTAATTATATCAACTAGGTACGCTCTGCTACCAAAAATATGATCACGCACAATTGTGATGACCACATCTACTGTGTTCCACAGTTTATTGAATCGAAGGTTTCTCATGCAAAATTAAGTAAATTAAAACTAGTCCTACCTTATGGTAAGGGATACTGTCCGTAATCCAGGGGGCTGGTCGCTGTCTTGCCGGCGCGCGCGCGCCTGGCCAAGTAGGTCTTCACCCAACCCCGAGGGGAAACTCTTATAGCTAACACTCTTAAA
Source organism: Crambus lathoniellus (assembly GCA_949710035.1). Classification (NCBI taxonomy): domain Eukaryota; kingdom Metazoa; phylum Arthropoda; class Insecta; order Lepidoptera; family Crambidae; genus Crambus; species Crambus lathoniellus. The sequence continues at coordinate 11,649,302 of OX453302.1, read as the reverse complement.
ACTACACAATGCCCTAATAGGCCGCTAAAACTTTCCCGGCGCTTTTCAAAGCGAACACACACGGGTTACACGTCCGTACCCCGACCGGAGCCCTAGTAGGGGCAAAACGAAATCTCGGTCCCAATATGGGTAGGTAACTTGCGCGGCACGTCGCACACGAACTTGTCTCACGGCTGCTTACGGCCAACTGGCGATCCTACACCGGCCGGCCGAGCGCATTGTCTCGTGACCTTGACAATGACAACGTACCGCTCGCAGCGCGGCGCGAACATATATCTATCCAGAATTAATGACGTTCTTTTCTCCGATCCTTATCAGATATTTACGAACCCCGCACGCATGTTACATACTACAGAGCACTTTAAATTAATACAACCATCCGGCGTGAAATTCACTGTGCGAATTCCGCCGCATTTGATTATCTCGAATATCTACGGGGAACATTGTAGTCGTTTATGTGTTGCATAAATAGCTTGAAATTTACGAGGCGGAGCTGACGTTTGTACTTCTAGTATCCTGGCGTTTTGTCTCTGTCTCGTGTGGGGGTGGTGGTGGAGATGGAAGATGGTTAATAGCGGGAGAGCAATGGACAAGTGCGGCGTCAGAATTAATTTGACGGGTGTCGGAAATGCTGTGTTTGGTATGCAGGGAGACGTCGCCCGTGTCCGCCGGCCTCGGCGAAAGTCTGGCGTGCCTCAAAGAGATCCCAGACTGGCACATATTGTTATGTTTCCTTCATTTGAGAGAAATCGGTTCGTCAAGATTAAGAATATATATACCTATATATATATATATATACGATTTTTCCAAATATAGGAATATTGGACTTCAACTGCTTGAACTGTAATAAACCGATCTCGCAATCCGAGCGAAAGCTCTAACCATGAGCTTCCTAGACCTACTCGTAGGATTCTTTTAAGTACCTACTCTATTAAGTATAGATCGGAGCAGATGCCAAAGGTAAATGCAAAAACTATTCATAGACTAATTCTATCAAAAAGTAATGAATGTATTTAAAATACTTAAGTTTTTGTAAAAATTTCATTTTTATGACAAGCTTTTTTGCTGACCTTACTTTAATATTGTATTGTCATCCATACCAAACCTGTATGCAAAATTTCAGCTCATACAATCGAACACTGGCAAGTGGGTCAAATTTAGGTTGCAAGATTTGACCCGAACGGACATACATGCATACATACACTGCAAGTTAAATAAAAGCTTGTAAAAATAGGTAATAACCTGTGGTAATAACAAACAAGGTTACATTTTAAAATACGTAAACATCGATATAGGTACAACTTATATAAAATTCCATAAGTTAAAAGTTTGACGTTTACGCTAAAATGTTATATAATTTCAGGTGAAACAACGACGATTATGTAGGTAATGTATGTAAAATCATTGAAAGCAATCAATAATCACATTACAAAGTAGACACATATTGCAGTTGCACTACTGCTGAAGTCTAAACGCCAAAGCCTGCATGATGCCTATTTCGTAGAAACTATTACCACACTATTACCTACAATACGAACAGTCAAATGGCGCGACGGCAGCTTTTCCTATGTGAAATTATTGGAAATTGTGCCTTAAACAAGGTCTTGACACGTCTTGTCGTTCCCTTTTCCAATCTTACAGCATAAACTTGTGGTTCTCGTTAAAAAATTGATCCTGACAAACAATTACTCCATCTGACTCGACATTGATAGTGGAGTAGATCAATGCATTGTAACAAATAATCAAGTTATCAAGAGATGTCTATCAATCAACACCATGTTCTCGCAATATTTGATGAAGATGAGTTACCCTAGCCGCACACGGGCCACGGACTACAACCAAAAACCGCCGCCACCGATCTATTTCCTATAGTTTTCATACATTTTATTATGAACTCTCCGTACACGGTTGAGGCCGGTAGTCGTCACTTGTTACAAGCTTTTATTTAACTTGCAGTGTATGTGTCGCAGCTAACTGGTTGAATCCGCCATTCAATTAAACGCCTAAGCCGAACATTTTTTCCTTAAGCTATTTTATCTTCCCATAGGTTGACAGAGTCACAAAAAAAAATAACTACAAAATTTAAGACGATCGTTTCGCTGCGCTTCGCGATCGCCTTAAATTTCTAACCTATCACGTGTTCTACAGGACTTCCGAGGGGTACATTCTGCCATACTTAACCATCCGCCTGCGACATATGTATGCATGTAAGTATGTCCGTTCGGGTCAAATTTTGCAAGCTTAATTTGACCCACTTCCCAGTGTCCGATTGAGCTGAAATTTTGTATGCAAGATTGGTTTAGATGACAATACAATATTAAAGTACAGTCAGCAAAAAAGCGTGTCATAAAAATGATGTTTTTACGAAAAACTTATTTTTTCTTCTAGTTTCAAGTGACGGCGTTTGTGACTGTCGCGAGTGGCTCGTGTGCGGCGGTGGTTAACGTAGTAACAAAGTCTTAAGAATTGTCGAAATTAGTTCCTTATCCTACCGATTCCAACTTATACTTGCTGCACTAGACTAAACTTGTGGAACCTCTGAAGTAGCATTGAAGCCTTAAATCGTTTTGACATACGATTTCCCTTTCTCGACTATGCTTTTATCGTTGCGTCTTCAATTGGCATTGAAAAGAACAGTCGAACTATCAAGAGATGTCTATCATACTAGCACCTGTAATGTTCTCGCAATATTTAATGTTTATCTCTCATTTGCAATCGGAGCAGCTGCATTAATTGGATGCGCTAGTTGCTTAATAGAATCCGTGGTTAATTGTAGACTGGGGTTTACTTTGTTGCATAGACAGTGGTTAAGATTTATTATTACTTAAAAGCAAAAACAAAGTCTTCAATTAGTTAGGATTTTCGTGGCCATTTAAGATCGACATTTTATATCTACCTACGTAACAAAAAAATTTAGAAGGTAATAAAAGACGTTTCAAGAAAAGCAGCATTTTTTTATATAAACCTGGTTTCACACGGCGCGTGATAAGTACCTATCAAAGATTTTGATATAATATATACGAGTAGGTACAGATCGCGGAAAACAACTTGAGCAAAAATGATAAGGCAAACAACCAAGCACAACTTGCTAAAACCCGTTTTACGAGTTGTGATTGGTTTTTGGCCCCCACCATTTTTGCTCAAGTTGTTTGCCGCGATCTGTATGTAGATAGTTTACTTATGCGACCTTTTGGACCTTAATATAAACATTACCTACTCGTACTCAAAAACTTTGAGGTCCTCTTTAAACACAATTGACTTTGAATTGGAAATCAATCGCTTTGATGCCTTCATCCATAACCAAACATTAATTTCCCCTGCCCGCTTAGTAGTTAGTATCGGTTCCATTGATTGATATCGATAAGCCGAGGTAATCTGGAGGCGGTGGTGGCGCTCGGTGGAATGCTACGATCCACAACAAGCTACAGGTGTGCGTGCACCTGCCCGCACCGCCGGGCTACTCCCGACTGACACGGTGACATTGGGCAGTCGGTAGTTCCCATCCCGACACAAAGTATAACTGCAATGTTCAACTGTTTGTACTAAGGGGAAACAAATGTACCGATGAAACTACTAGACATTGCTTTTGACAATTTAAATTGAATACTTTAGTACCTACTGTAGTGGTGTGTTGCACCACTGCTAACTTATTAGGGAGCAAACAAAAAAATTGATGCACTTTCAAGATAATATGCCTATAAAATTGGATATACTTTTTATTTTATAGTAATCAAACTAGGGATCCTGCCCTGAGGACCGCCTCAGCTCTCTCTCTGTCAAACAACAATTTTTTCTTAAAACTACATTCTTTTCATGGTTTGAAATCAATACCTCCAAATAGGCTTATATAAAATATCACAGCATAAACATTTCTTATTAAATTGCCGACAGAGTACAAATACACTCTACTGTACCTATTAGAGTATCATGTTAAGGCTTAAAACTTAACAATTAAGTAAGAATTAAGTATCGTATCAGAAATTTAAGAAAAGAGAAGATTACAGTGTTAGCTTCTACGAGCAATTGTTTTTGTCTCTCACATCAAGCTTGTCGGTTTGTATGAATGTGCGCGCATGTAGCAACGAGTCAGTCGGGAAACTTTACTTACAAACCAAAAATAATATGTAAAAAAATTGTTGCTGAGACAACGGGCGCTAGCACTAGGTAAATTGGACATCTTTATAAAATTTCAGATGGGTATCGGTGATATTATATTATACGAATGACCAATGGGAAGAGCCCTGTGGCGCATCCAATGTGACAATCCGCCGACAGCCGTTCGATGGGATACACCATCGGATCGCTCGATCGATTACACCGTCGATCGCCGCGGGAAATATTAAAAGCCCATTAGCGCTATCAGATCTTACAGTACACGCACCATTTAAAACAATTTAATTTTTTATAGTATTTGTAGTGGCAATTGAATATTGGGATTATTTGATTGAATGTGATAATTTAGGTTTTAGCACTTGCAGCAGCTTGCTTAAATTATGCTAATCTATAAATCTATAAATGTATATGAATGATCGCTAAAATGTTCAATTAAGTATACAAGATGGACAAAATTATTAAATCTTTTAGCACTTACGCTTATTTAAATTAAACGTAACATACTTTTATTTTAACAGAGAAACAAAGCTTTCTTTCATATAAGTATTATTTAAAAAAATATAAGCTTTTTCTTATAGAAAATTACACCATCGACTCGGCTTGACATCGAATCCACGATTGTTTTCCTTTCATTTAATTTTTAATCTTTGTAGAGAGATTTGATCCTTATGATTGACCCCTTCGAGTGATACGATAAAACTACAAGATGTTGTTTTTTTCAAATTTTAGTTAAGTACCTAATTCGATGCCTGGTTGTTTGCAGCGTGCTGTTTTTTTTAATCTATGAGCTTCGATAAGTCTATGAATGAATTTTTGTTTCTTTTTATGAATAAAATAATGTTTCCTTCAAGTAAAATGAGCTAACTAAAGGATTGAAGACAGTTCCCCTACAGGGCCCATAAGTTTTTTCCACCCTGTATACCAAAAATTTGCTGAAGGAACTGTAAAATTGTGATAACAGAAAATTTTAAACGGGGCTAGTTTGGATTATTTCGTTAGATTCTTGATTACGTGTCGTAGAGTTTTAAGCGATCAATCTATACTCTACAACGTTTGCAGAATAACGTCATCATCAGCCATTAAATGTCCCCACTGCTGGTGCACTGGCCTTCCTTATGGATGGATAAGGAGATCGGGCCATACATAATCCACCACGCGGGCCAGTACCGATTGGTGGGTGAAACGACTGCAAATGCAGACGGGACGAACGGCTTAGGGGGCCTGTCGAAGTACAGAAGAGCTCGAGATAATAAATTTTTGGTCACCCATCCCACGACCGACCATTGAGAAAGTTGCTTAATAACGAAATCACAATAAAACTCTGCAAAAAGCAACGTCCTAAAAATCAGAATAAGCACTATAAACTTGATCGCTCGTTCTGACTTAACGAAGCCTCCGTTGTTGCGGAAGTCCAGGGCAGGAATGCGCCCTGGTGCACCTGCCGACCAGTCCCTGGCAAAAACAGGCCACGAAACTCTCAACGAGATTTAAACAGACTCGGAAAAAGTTTTATTTCATTTGCGCTTGGCATTTCCACGAGTGGTTGACGGTTTTATAATAATACTAGCCGACCCGGCAAACGTTGTTTTGCCATATAAATTTTATTGGACACGAACTTCGTATCACCTGCCTGACACAATGTCACTTATTAAAAAAAAAAAAATCCTAAGCGGCAAAAATGTCAGTGATTACATACTCTTTGACATACCTTCTCTTTGGAAGCGGCTAAGAAATGACAGTTAATAAATAATAAATAATAACTTCTTCAATTCACACCAATTATCTAAGCCCATGTTAATTTCATTAAGAAACTGTATCATGGAAAACTTGATAACGGATAAATATATACTTAAATACTTTTTGTTTGTAAATACATACATAATATACATAGTTAACACCCAGACCAAGACAAATAGACATGTTCATGCCCAGTTGTGTGAAGTATGACAGTTTAACGGTTTTCTATACAAAACTACCATTTTTATTTTATAATTTTCTTGGATAAAAAGTAGCCTATGTTACTCTCCAGCTCTCAAATTATCTCCATATCGAAAATCTCGTCGATCCGTTGCTCCGTTTTGACGTGAAAGACGGACAAACAAACAAACAAACAAATAAACAAACAAACAAACACACTTTCACAATTATAATATTAGTATGGATAGCGTCGACGTAACGACTGTATCTTGTAAGCGCTTGCGGGGTTTAATTGAACTCTCATTCACTTATGAAGACTAATTTTCTTTGCTGGGTCCTGATTTTAACCGACTTCAAAAAAGGAGGAGGTTGTATTGTACGTTCGACTGTGAGTAGGTATGTTTTTTTTTCTATGTATGTTCACGTCATGTTTACCGATTTTGGTACAGCACAGATCAGTACGTTCCAAGAGTAGTTACTTAGAAAAGGCATGCATTTTTAATCCTATGTATTAGTAAGAGTAACAAAAAACTTAATATTTTGCAATGAGCCCAAATAAATAACAAAATTTTAAAAATAATGATTATCAAAAAGATAAAGTATCAGTAGCAAACAGAAAGACTAATCTGAATAACAAATTATAAAAACCGGCCAAGTGCGAGTCGGACTCGCGACGAAGGCTCCGTATATCAAAAAAATCAATCAGTGGTATGGAAGCACCCCTTAAATATTTATTTCATTTTTAAGTTTTTAATTGAATACCTATTACTATTTCAGGACCTACCTACCTTTTACCTACCTTGACTATTTCAGGCGCCTACCTGTTGCCGTTATTCTTCTTCTTCGTGTCAATGGCAAGCGTAAATCAGATGAAGTTGGCCCAAAACTGTGCCACTCTTACGGCGTTATCCGTAGCCAACATGAGGTTAATATCGAGCAAAAAACGGCAATAAAAAACTACTTTTGTTGTATGGGAGCCCCACTTAACTATTTGTTTTATTCTGTTTTTAGTATTTGTTGTTATAGCGGCAACAGAAATACATCATCTGTAAAAATTTCAACTGTCTAGCTATCACGGTTCATGAGATACAGCCAGCAGCCAGACAGACAAATTGACAGACGAACAGCAGAGTCTTAGTAATAGGGTCCCGTTTTAACCCTTTGGGTACGTAACCCTAAAAAGCACATTTATCAAAAGAATTCTTCCTCCAGATTCATTAAATCCAAGCCGAATTCATTCATTCCTAAAGACATTGCTATTCGAACTTTTTGCCATAGCTGACATATAAGGAGGCGCCCAGCCCACATACGGCAAAGGTCAACGACTTAATTGACCAATAACGATCGCACTTTGGTCTATTAAATCTACATGTGTTTGGATAGTGAAAAATAAGTATGAGTATCATAAATCGAAGGCGCGGAGGCGGCGAAACCAGACGCTCCATATTGAGGTGGGCAAATATGGACAAGCATTATTTATTTCCATTAGCGAAGATCTGAAGGTGTATCTATCTCAACGTATGACTTTTAGAAATATAGAATTGGTTTTGGTATTAGTTACATCAAATGGTAGTGCGGCAACTTTTGTAGTTGCAGCAGAATTTTTGGCATTCCATGAGTTCAAGTTCAAGGGTTAGAATGATTTGGGAACATTGTTGTTTTACTTAAGAATTATCATTTCACCCGCCGCCCGTCGTAAAATATTAAGAATAGAAAAATAATATAAAATGTGTTCCTATGTGTTTTAATGTAGGTACATTATGATACAAGTGTACCTCGATCGTCTCGCCAAGGAAAACTAAATTAAGTTCACGTAGAATGTAACATGGGAGCACGGCAATCTATTATTCAGGCTAACTCTGTCGTGTTTGTATACTTACTGAATTTCTATCCAGTTGTTCAGTGTTTGGCTAAATGCTGAAGTAAAAATGTTTTATTAAATGTCGGTGGATACACGGATTTTTTGCAATATTTCAATGTAACAAAATCACATTCAGTGAGACGTACTTTTTTTGATTCCTCGCCAGCTGGTTACAGTAACGAACGGTGCCAGCAGCGGTGCTAGGTTAATAAATCAATTAGGGCTTGAGATTCCTACACTAAACCACAAACAACGCCATAAAAATGAGATTCTAATATCTTGCGTTATTCGTCCTTCCGTTCGTTCCATACCCAGCTAAATACAGTAAACGGTGCCATCAGCGTGGTAAGAGCCAATAGAAATCCATGCTGGTTGCCTGTGATAAATCTCTACTTAAACGTTGGACTTCTATTGACTCTTCACTAGTGACGGGTCATAAGTTCCGCTTGTTCCTTACCGGCTGGTTACAGTAACCACGGGTGGAGTAAAGGGCAATAGAAATTTAGGTACCTATACTTGGTAGGGCAGAGGTACCCTTTGTGGCCACTTTAAGGATTTTTTGACTTTTCAGCACTAAATACTAAATGGTCTTAGGTATTTAAGACACAAATTTTATCTTAAATTATAGATAATTTATCCACCTTTAAAGGTACATTTTTCAAATTTATAAAAGTAAAATAGTTTTTTTTATATTACACACAATGTGTGAGAGGTGCCAAATGTACCGGTTTTGGCCACTTACTGATAGTTAACCTTTTGTAAGTATTGCGAAAAATCAAAACCAAACCCAGGTAAAATCAATATATTCTAATGCGCTCAGTCAATTGCAAAACAACAATTTAATTATAAAAAAAAAGTTTATAAAGTATTTCATCCAAAACAAATTTCTTAAAATTTTCATACAAAACATTTTTTCAAACAGAAAATGGAATTTATTGAAAAAAAAAATCTTATGACATAAGGAATTGTAACGGTTGTTATAATTACCTTAAAATACCTCATTTTAATTGCCTTTATCATTTCATATCATTTTATTCATTCATTAACCTGCATAGAGACCTTAAAAACTAACTATTGCAAAAAGTCATTTAAATCAGCTTCCTCATGCAAGTCAAAAGACACAAAAACTATTATTTTCTCAGATAAACTGGGACAAGGTCTAGGAGTAACAATGAAAAATATATATAATAGAAATGTTATGAATGTATGTACACCTGGGAAGTCTTTTGAAGATATTGTGCATAGTTTATCTTTGTATGATATAGATAGTTTGACGAACATAATTATTCTATGTGGCGACAGCTCCCAAGTTAGGAAACGTGAAATCTTGATCAATATTAACTTTTTATTGAAACAACAGTCTGAAACCGGCTGTAAATTAGTAATTAGCTCGTTTCCTTACGCGAAAAACCTAACTAGGGAGCAGAATCAGCATATATATGAGTTAAACTCATATTTGTTCAACATGATAAATTGTCATAACGACAAGGTTTTATATTTTGATATTAATAATTTTATTAATAATTTTATTTTGACATCGGATACTATGTATCTTGCAAATAGGTTTAGGACAAAAATAGCTAAATTGTTAGCTTTTAATTTACAAGACACCTTTCAAGGTGGCAAGCCAAAGTCTTTTGACTCTGATTTTAGTAGCTTACCTACTAATAATAATTTAATTAATTTAAATAATATAAACACTTCTTTACAAAGTGAAAACGTCTCTAAATCGGCTTTAAACTAAAACATAAGACAACAGCCAAGCCCTCTTGCCTTAACGTATTATGTCAAAACATTCAGGGCCTGTCTGGCAAAGTTTTAGAATTAGAATTATTTGCAAAATGTAATGACATTCATGTCATTTGTATAACTGAGCACTGGCTGAATCATTGTGATTTGTCATGTAGTGTGAATAATTTTCAGTTAGCAAATTTATTATCTAGGAAGACAACAACGCGTGGCGGCTCTCTAATTTTCGTAAAAAATAATATAAGCTACAGAGAAAGAAAGGATATTGTAAACCTTTCTATAGAACGTCATGTCGAGCTGTCATGTGTAGAATTAAAAAGCTTAGTCATTGTATGTGTATACCGACCACCTAAAGGTAATTTTGAATCATTTGAATCGGTGATGGAGGATGTGTTTATTTTATTTATTTTATTTTATTTTATTTATTGATCACCAACAAGGTTACACTAGCACATACAACAACACTGAGGTAATGCAATTATTACACTTGTTAAGTGAAAACTTAATTAAAGGTGACGACGACATGCATTTACACAAAACAACACTTATAGAAAAAAAAATACAAACTAATATTAAAAAAGAAAAAAGAACAAGCTATGAATTTACACAAAAAGAAAATAAATAAATAACTCAGCCCTATTTATGGTGTCAGTTTGTTTAAACATATACATTTTAATTTACATAATAAGTTATAGTTAATTGAATAAGTTAAAGTTAAAATTAAAAAATAAACCAATAGCAGTATGTGGCGATTTTAATGTTGATATTCTCGAAAGCTGTGCATTGACTACACGAATATTAACTTTGTTCAATTCTTTTAATTTAATTAATCAGTTCTTGGAGCCCACAAGGGTAACATCTCATTCAGCCACTTGCATAGATAATGTTTTTTCGGACTCTGATCCGACTAACAAACTAGTCGTTAAAAATATTACATCCGACCACTACGGATTAAAGGTATCCTATGAATTAGATATTGTTGATGCACCTAAAAGTGTACAATGCAGGCCCGTTACAAAAACGCGACTACGTAATTTTGAAAATAATGTAGCTGATAAAGTTTCTATGATGCCATATGTGCATGATGATCCTAATGCGCTTTATGGAACCCGTTTTGAATTAGTAACGAATGAGTTCAATAATATCTTTAAGTCTAAAACGATTAAATGCACCCAGAAGTTAAAGTTTTGCGAATGGGCTACGACAGGTATTTATAAAAGTAGAAACAGGCTGTATGAACTATATAAATTAAGAGAAACTAATCACAGCCCTCGTTTCGTAGAACACGTAAAACAATATTCTAAGATTTTCAAAAAAGCATGTTCTAAAGCAAAGTCAATCTTTTTAAAGGATAAAATTAAAAAGTCAAATAATAAAATCAAAACAACTTGGGATATTATTAAGCGTGAAACCGGAAAAGGTAAACAACATGACAACAGTCTAGCGCTTAACATTAATAACGCAAGAATAAACTCTGAAACAGAAATTGCTAATATTTTTGATAACTTTTTTGTTAATATACCATTAGTAACCACCTCTAATTTGAATTCTTCACCAGCTTCTGCTGTCTCGGTTCTTGAAAAACATGTATCTGAGTGTAGTTCATTATTTAATTTTAAAGAAATTAATTCTAGCGATATAATCAAAACATTTAATTTACTTAAAATGAAAACTACCACTGACTTATGGGGCATATCTGTTACTGTACTTAAAAACATTATTCATGCTATTGCCCCTTATCTTGCTATTATATTTAATCAGTGTATCGCTCAAGGAATTTTTCCTGATTTAATGAAATTTAGCAAAGTCATACCTTTATTTAAATCAGGAAACAAAGAAGACCCAAGCAATTATAGACCAATATCAATATTACCCGCCCTAAGCAAAATATTTGAAAAAATAATACTAGAGCAATTATTGTCTCATTTCTCATTAAACAATCTCATGCATAGCAAACAATTCGGATTTATGAAGGGTCAGTCAACCACGGATGCCGGGGTTGCACTTTTAAAGCATGTGTTTGATGCCTGGGAAAAGTCGCAAAATACTCTTGGAATATTTTGCGACTTATCCAAGGCTTTTGATTGTGTTGATCACCGGACGCTGCTGTTGAAGCTAAATCATTACGGTGTAAAAAATAATGCCCAAAAACTAATACTGTCGTATCTCAGTTCCAGAACTCAGACAGTTGACATTAATGGAGTGAAATCAAACGGCTCTTAGATTAAACTAGGCGTACCTCAAGGCTCTATTTTAGGCCCTTTTCTATTTTTGGTTTATATTAATGATTTGCCTTTCTTTGCCAAAAACTTCTGTGATATTGTGTTGTTTGCAGATGATACTTCTTTAATATTTAACAAAGACAGAAACAAAACCAATTTTGACGATGTAAACAAAGCACTGTCACAAGTACTCGGTTGGTTTAATTCTAACAATTTGCAGCTTAATGCAAAGAAAACAAAGTGCGTACTTTTTTCTCTGCCAAATGTACAGACGTACCTGTAGAAATTATAATCAACAACGAAAAACTGGATTTAGTACAATCAACGATCTTTCTGGGTGTAACTTTAGACTCGAAACTTCAATGGCATGCGCATATCGCAACATTAGCTGGTAAGCTTAGTTCTGCTTCCTACGCTATTAGAAAAGTACGACAGCTAACAGATGTTGATACTGCTAGAACTGTATACTTCAGTTATTTCCATAGCATCATGTCATATGGCATTCTTTTGTGGGGATTAGCGGCTGGCATTAATGCTATATTCATCTTGCAAAAACGAGCAATCAGGGCCATCTATAAACTAGGCTCCAAAACTTCGCTTAGAGACAAGTTCAAGGAAATAGGTATACTGACAGCTGCATCTCAATTTATATTAAATTGCATTCTTTTTGTACGTCGCAATATTAACTTGTATACGAAACATGGTGATTTACACAATCGTAATACTAGAAATAGAAACAAGCTCGTAATGCCTCGGTACCGTTTAGAAAAGGTGCACGGATCTTTCGTTGGTCAAGGTATACACATATATAACAAAATCCCAAGTGATATCTTGGATTTACCATATCTAGAGTTTAAGAATCATATAAAGAGTGGCCTCCTCAAAAAAGGCTATTACACTGTAAATGATTATTTGAACGATAAAACACCTTGGTCGTAACACTCGTAACAAATGTTCCTAGTATGATATTGTGAGTCGTGTCCTATATTTTATATTATTAGCGTTTATATTAGTTAAGCTTTTAATTCGGTCATTTAAGGTAGGCAGTTTGAGTATGTCATGCTCACTAAAACATTTCTACGGTGGTGGCGTGTGAGGCGGGTCGTTACGTTCCCTAAAATATGGTTGAGCGAAGCGATGGCTGGTTCATGCGTCATGCTCGTGAACGGGTGCTGCCAGTGTGAATGGGTCTGCTCTTATCTGCTTGCCTTAAAATGTGTTTTCTTTTGTTTTTATTCATTTTATTAAGAATTACATTTGAAACATGTATGGCGCAACTTGCAGTATATAGTAGAATTGTCTTTTGTTTTTAACTAATATTAAAGCTTTAAGTAGAGTTCCTAAGTACTTAATTGAAAATTGTTCACCGCTATGATCATTAGTTCGCCTATACTTAACTGTATTTATCATAACCCATTGTGTAATTGTGATGGAAACTGACCTTAGTCATACCATGTTAAGGTCATTTTTCAATTTGACGACTCTGTATGAAATAAAACAGGGAGAAAAAAACAACCCTTGGAGTTTCTTGCCGGTTCTTCTCCAAGGCCTCCCGCTGTAGGGTTTGCGAACCGATGGCGTAGCTTCTATGACGTTCACAAGTATTGTAAATAACAATCTAAATTGAATAAACAAATTTGAATCTTGAATCTTGAATCTTTATCAAAAATGGCTAAAAGTTGTTTAGAAAACTTTTAGAGCAAAAAGTGGCCAAAACCGGTACAGTGGCCAAAACCGGTACGCCTGCCCTACTTCGATAGAATAGAATAATAAGTTTTTAGTAAAAATTTCATTTTTATGACAAGCTTTTTTGCTGACTGTAATACTTTAATATTGTATTGTCATCTGAACCAAATCTGTATACAAAATTTCAGCTCCATCGGACACTGGGAAGTGGGTCAAATTAAGCTTGCAAGATTTGTCCCCCACTAACTAACATACTAACTAACTAACATGGCAAGTTAATAAAAAGCTTGTAAAATAGAAAGCGTTTATTCAACACCATATAATACTTCACTTAATATCAGCTATAATATTGTCATGTACATGTTTTTGGTTTTTAATGAAATTTAAATTCCTGACACAAATGCTTCATTTTCTAAGAAAAATCCCTTGATCGACTGTTCCCCATGGGCCGATCTACTGTGCACTACCCCTGGTACACAGTCGATCAAATCCCATTTCTTAAAAAAATATTTTTATTTATTTTTTGGCTACAGATACGTCTTTGTAAGATTATTTTTCTAAAAGTAGAATAAACAACCTCTAAGTCACTTAAATTTCAAGTCATTACATGTAATAGATTCCGAAATACGGCCGTCTAAAAAAAAGTGATCAACTGTAAACCACGTGACCCTATACCTAGTTATAGCCTATAATTATAAATAATTTCCTGGCATATTGCTTTATCTAGGTTTTTTACGTCCTCAACCCCACCAAATACCTACTGCTCTTCTACTGACACTTCACTACTCTGCTAGTGATCGGTACGGTCATAAGCTCCGTTCGTTCCTTACCGGCTGGTTACAGTAACGACTGTGTCATCAGCAGTGCCGCACCGCCGCGCCCGTAATGGGCTGGAGCTTCCGACGCTAACCACAGACGCCATAACTCGATATCGCTAATGAGGCTCGATATCATCTAGTCGTAAATCGTGAAAATATTCCGTGTCAAATTTTGGTTACCAGATTATAAAGGTTGGAAATTAAAAAGCTCTTTGTGAGCTTACAAAGCCGTAGTGGTCATAGTGGTAGATGTCAATACGTGAAAACGATGGTTTGATAAATAGTCGTGTACACAAATACCCTATTTCACCCCTCTTTAGACTTACATTTGCGACAAGACAATATATTTTCCCTTACACCTATTATTTATCTATACTATATACTATTAATTAATATTATAAAGAGGAAAGATTTGTATTTTTGTATGTAACGAATAAACTCAAAAAGTACTGGACCAATTTCGAAAATTCTTTCACTGTTAGAAAGCTACAGTCTTCCCGAGTGACATAGGCTATATTTTATCCCGAAATTCCCACGGGAATTGGTACCACGCGGGTAAAACCGCGACGATCCGCTAGAACCAAATATAGTATCGTAGGTAAATTGATAATTTCAGAGCTTTGTTACAAAAAACTCTTCAGTTTTATAAATGTCATAGGTATACTTGTAGATGCACCAGATAATACTTAGTTTCTAATTTTGAAGTTTTACAGATAAATCTTATTATTATTACAACAACTAAAATAATACAAACACCTCAGGTATAAGCGAACTGTTCCCCAAAATCAATTTTCTCGCACCAGTCCAATTTGGACACAATTTTACGGTCCCAGTTAAACCGAATGAGCCAAAAATGTCATATCTGGGAATACCTAATTGACCGATGTGGTCCGCGTGAGAATCGCGTTGCGCGACCACTGTGACGGGTGGAGCGCAAAAACTGTGCCACGGAAATCAGTATAATCGACTCAAATAGATTATCGTTCAATCGGACCGTCGACACGTATCGATCACTCTATTGATCGTGGTCACAAATTAGGAATGCGATCGGTAAAAAGTAACGCCGGTTTGCTACAGTTGTTTTTCAAGTGGTGTTTTCACACAGTGAAGATCTGCCTGCCTGATTAGGTATTTACATATTTAACTCTTTAGGCAGTCGTCGTGATACCAAATCACGCTCAAAATAAATATGTATGTAGGTACGTGAATTTTATTTTTGTTGACATAATTATAAGTCCAATAAGTATAGATATACAAAATTGACATAATCCTGTATAAAATCGCTGTAAGCTCCGATAGCTGAAGTTTATAATAATTTACCTATATCTATGATTCAAAGTAGAATGAAACCGACGGCGGCATTACTAAAAAAAGTTATTTTCAAAGATATCTGAAAATTGAGTTTAGTAAATTAAATATGGCAACTGGCAAGTGTATCGGTAATTACAATGGGGTCGGTCGGCCGTGGCGCCTTTGCTCCGGCGGGTGCGCTTGCGCCGTTTAACATCGGTTAGCGGCGCCTGAGCCGGAGCTAGGCGAATTCTTTTAAATAACGTAGATAGTCCATTTAAAGAATTACAGACATCACTGAATTTAACAAGTATCTATGTCTGGTTTAAGTGTTAATCATCAAAACATCATATCAAACAATGATATGAATAATAATGGAGTGATTGAGTACTAATAAGAGATGACGGGACAGAATGGAGTTGAGAAGAAGGACGTACTGCCCCGACTCCAACTAGGATTGGATTGGATGGAATATATCTTGTGATGGGTGAGAGGAGCGCAACTAAATGTTCATACACTAGGTAGTAGTGAATCCGGTCGAATCAAATGTAATCCGCCACTGTGGAGTCGCAGTCTTTCTCGTCTCTAACGTCAGACCCGATAGAAGAGGGGTGAGAACTTGAGAAGACTACACTACAAGGACTCAAGATTCTACCAAAAAATAATTTAAAAATATGTAACACCTAACTCCAGCCCTGAGTGGGTAAGGATTTAAGGAGTTTAAGGTGATTAAAAGCAACGGCAGGCGCGTGCCCCGAGGCGCCGACACATACATCACATTCCGATACAAATTAGTTTTCGGCCGGTGCGCGGTGCCGAATGCGGCGCGCCGAAATCACGCCTGTTAGCCGCAGCGCGCCGTCCTGCTTGTTGGGGAATGGTGGTCTCATTATAAATAATAATAACAAAAAGTTTCTTACAATCACACTAATTACACCCATGTAAATTTTCTATGGAAAATTGATAACGGAGAAATGAATACCTGCATACTATTTGTTTAATATAAATACATACTTTATTTACATAAAACACACCCAGACCAAGACAGGTAGACATTTTCTTTCATGCACACAAATATTTTTCTTGTTCCGGAATCGAACCCGACACCTCAGGCGCTTCTGCGCCTTGGCAGGTACCATAACCCTGCGCCAAATCGGTCATCATAATTTACTACAAAACCTATACACATAAAATCAATCAGACCTACATTACGTGTCATGAGTCGAATCTGCAAGATTCACTCGCACAATATCTGAATGAATCTGTGATTCATAATGTAGGTATAATTTACAGTAACTTTTCATTATTAAAATTCATTTATTTAGAAAGTTATACAACTTTCAAGGGTATTTCAGGGATCACTCAGTGCAAATGTATTACGGATTGAGTGATGCATTGTGACCGTCATAGATTCCTGATAATATCTCCTAATGCTTTGGTTTCTTGGTAAATTTTTGTGACAAATTATGTACAATTTTGTGGTATAGGACTTTTGGCAATAGAGACATTACTCACCGAGAGTCAGCGCGTAACCATTTTGCAAAATGTATGAATTGAGTGATCCACATAACCACAGACTTTATCTTTCTTCCCTTAAGAGTGACAAATTTTTGGATTTCAGTCAGGGGTTTTGACAATTTTTGCCTAAATACACATGTACTTTTTAACCAAAAATAAAGTAGGATATCTCAATCCAAATGCTCATGGTACTACTTACATAATATGTAATATGAAATAAGATGTTTAGTATTTGTTATATCGGAAAAGAAAAATTATGTTGACTCTACCTTCTGTTATTTAAATATGCAAATAGTGAAAAACAAATTAAAAGTTTACTATCTTTTGTTATTGTTAAAACTAAAACACGTATTTAATATCACACTTAAAAAAATGAAAATGCTTTCCATGAACGCTTAGCTACAAAATATACGGCAGCATGCAAGTATCATTAGCGCATTCGTACCAGAATTTACGATTGGTAATTGAAGCGTTCTCATCTCGGTGCAACTGCTGCAGTTTAGCGCGAGCCGAAACAGCACGCGATTCAACAAGGGTCTCATTTTGGAAGCACTCTTCCCTGATGTATGGATTCAGTTAAAAACCTAGGTTAAATGATAACATTTTTAGTGTTGTTTCAGGTAAAATAACTCGTCGTGTATGGTAAATTTAGAAATAAGTTCTAAAATCTCCCCCATATATAAAACCTTTCTATTGACTGTTAAAAAATCATGATATTTTTACGAAAATAGCACGCTTCACTAATTCCTTAACTATATCACGTACCATTGAAAGTATAACCTTTTTACGTTTTTCATATTATGATGTATAATAAAATTCACATGAAATTAACATACTTATCTATCGCTAATGATGTCTATTTCCCATGTTCGATATTGTGCCCGCAATTTTATTCACAACATCCAAACCTCTACGTAGGCAAAATTGTAGCCCGCGGTCCGGCGGCAATGCGCGTATGGAAAACTAAATGCATAAGTCGCTAAGAAGAGCGATTTATCATTTATTTTTTATTGTTCTAGCGATTTTATTCACAACTTCCAACCTGTACAATGTACCGCCAAAACTCCCCTTTTATACCCATTTATTGTTTTACGAGCGCCATCTAACAGGAGCGATTCCCGAATCGGCCCGATGCGCAGACGCCGCTGAAACGAGCGCAGTCCGGCGGCCGCGCAGCCCGCCGGCAAATTGTAGCCCGCGGCGCTGTACGCGTGTGGGAATCGCGCCGACTTATTAAGATTTAATCGCCCCCAATTAAAATACGCACCACATTATTACCAACCACAAAAAACGTATGCAAATCTAACTGCCCTCAACGGTATTTGATGTTAAACTTTTGTGAGGATTTTAATACTTTGCATTTTAGTTTCTATCTGTGTCTAAGCTTAAAAAAAAACCAGTGAAATAATCTTTCCGTGTTCTGTGCCTTCACCACTGCACTGATTGCGATGTAGATTGTTACAGAGAGAGATTAGAATGAAATTGAACCCAAAGGAGAGCTACGCAAACGAAGTTTGCTATCTTTGTTCTCTCTAACATTATAAAAACAAGGGAATTTGTCAAATAAATACCTACAGGATAATAGTAGAATATTCTAGGTAACCAAAGTCTACCTGGTTTTAGATTAAACCATGAATGCGACTGTTCTGACCTCAGATCATATAATACCATATTGGTTCTGACTTTTTAATGCCGATGATGTAGGTACCGATATCGAAGCATACCCGTGGTAAGTAAAATTCATGATAGGGGGGGATGTAAGTAAATTATTGTTACAAGAACATTTTTATATGTTTTATAAGTTTCCGTAAAACCACTCAGAATAGTATTTTCAGTTTAATGTTACAGTTACAGTACCACAGTCTATGAAATATGAAAGGCAATTTGAATTAATAGTAGGCATAAGTAAAGATAAAAATTGCAAAGCATAGTTTTCAGTAGAATATTAAGCTGGTAGAAAAGTATTATATCAATAAACAGTCATGTTTATTTTTCGAAGATTTCATTACCTCATTCGGTCATTTCGTCATTTTTATTCGGACAAAAGTAGTCGGAAAGTTAGTATTTTAGGCAGTAGATTTTGAGTAAGGGCAATTCTTTTTTTGTCGGAGCTTTTATTACAGTGCCACAATCTATTCTGTTCCGGTGGCCAAAATGTGAAACTAACGTGTTTTTTTAAATGTAATTTTGCTGTCAAGTTGTTGTAGAATAGTAGTCAAACCCATAAACTTATTTATACTAGTATAATAAGTTTATGGTCCAACCATAGCGCTGCTGGCGGCTGAAGGTCTTAGAAGTCAGAGCCCGTCAAATAACTATAAAAAAAGAAAAATGTACATAGCGCCGCTGTCACCGGAACAGAAAAGATTGTGACACTACTATCCATTATTTTTCATAAGTTTTTCATCATCATAATGTAGGGTAGGACCGTAGGACACAATGTCTACGCCTACGCTACGAGCGTAGCACTATCGTAGCACGCTGTAGCATAGCACCGAGCCCGACACGTTAATAATATGTATTATATTCTGTGCCGACATTAAATTGTACGTAGGGCAGAGGTACCCTTTGTGGCCACTTTAAGGATTTTTTTGACTTTTAAGCACTAAGTACTAAATGGTCTTAGTTATATAAGACACAAATTATATCTTAAATTATAGATAATTTATCTACCTTTAAAGGAACATTTTTCAAATGTATAAAAGTAAAATAGTTTTTTTTATATTACACACAATGTGTGAGAGGTACCAAATGTACCGGTTTTGGCCACTTACTGACAGTTAAACTTTTGTAAGTATTGCGAAAAATCAAAACCAAACCCAGGTAAAATCGATATATTCTAATGCGCTAGAAACCAGTCAATTGCAAAACAATAATTTAATTGTAAAAAAAATGTTTATAAAGTATTTCATCTAAAACAAATTTCTTAAAATTTTCATACAAAACATTTTTTAAAACAGAAAATGGAATTTATTGAAAAAAAAACTTATGACATAAGGAATTCTAACGGTTGTTAATTACCTTAAAATACCTTATTTTAATGGTCTTTATCAAAAATGGCAAAAAGTTGTTTAGAAAACTTTTAGAGCAAAAAGTAGCCAAAACCGGTACAGTGGCTAAAACCGGTACCCGGTACGCCTGCCCTACCTACTATCGAACATTACGTAGCAGCAGCTTTCACATTGCTTTAATTTTAAGTCTTTCTACCGTACTCAGAAATGCCAGTTTTAATGGACAATTAAATATCTTTCCTACTTTATTAAATAATGGGCATTAGAAATTGGCAGAAAGATATTTAAATGCCCTTTAAATTTAACTGGCGTGTCTGAGTACGGCAGTAAGTGTAAAAAAATATATTGCTAGATCGTCTTTTTTTTACAAGCTTTTATTTAACTTGCAGTGTATGTATGTATGCATGTCCGTTCGTCAAATCTTGCGAGCTAAATTTGACCCACTTTCCAATGTCCGATTGAGCTGAAATTTGGAATTTACCTTTAGTTCCGATGACAATGCAATTAAATATATAATCAGTATAGTTATCAATTCAGAATTCTTGCAAATTTTCAAGTACTATATTCTTGTTTTGTTGTGATGGTTACTTGACACGTGCTTGACCAAAGCCATCTTCTATCTCACTCGTTGCACTTGTAACAAGCCATGCTCCTTGGAAAAGCGGCAACGTTGCAGTCGATTACGTCAACGTGTTCTGTTCCGGTGGCCAAAACTGGAACTAACGTGTTTTGTTCATAATGTTATTTTACTGTCAAGTAGCACTGTCCAACCAGCGCTGCTGTCACCGGAACAGAAAAGATTGTTGATCTATACACTTTACTCTTTGTTCTATATAAACAAACAATCGTGTAGTGTTGCCAGGTTAGGCGATAACTCTCAAATTATGTGGAAGTAAAAATCAACGAACACTCAAAAAACAGTATAGAGGTAAATGCTTGGAACACAATCTTTGACTTTGTAACTTTGTTTGGGCTAATAAGGAGGTAAACATAGCAAAAGTCCCCGCCCGTAGCCCTTAATCCGGGGGGGGGGGGCGGTTTGAAGGTCTCATTTTTTTTTCAACCCGATTTTAGGACAAACTAGTTTTTCCTAGGCCAAACTAGTTCATCGCGTTGACATTTCAGAGAGCGACTTTGCCTCGGAAGACCTGTAGATGTAGAACATAACACAAAAAAAAATAACCACCATTTTAACCAATCACGTGTTCTACAGGACTTCCGAGGCAAACTCGCTCTCTGAAATGTCAACGCGATGAACTAGTTTGGCCTAGGAAAAACTAGTTTGTCCTGAAATCTGGATTGGCCGGTAAAATATATACAGTATTTTAAAAAACTTTTAGCCCAAACAAAGTCCAAAGTCAATAATTGTGTTCCAAACATTTCCCTCTATATCTCTTCGTTGACTAGGCTTAACTTGATATAATATATTAACAAAAAATAACTTTCGCCGTAATTCAATTCACATCTTAGATTTCTGCGCGAACTGTTCATTTAAATAAAACACTTTCTCGGATTTTGCACGCATTTATTTAACAACTTGTTTAAATTTGCTTGTTACAAAATAAAAAGAAAAATTATTATTTTTGCACATTTTGGATATTTTTTTTATCTGGATGTGGCAAGTCGGAATACTCTTTGGTCATGTCAAGAAACGTTGCTGTTTGATTTTCTTGATTGCTGTTTGGGTGTTTTAATACAATATCTATTGTATAATTAGTGCATATAAATACGTGATCATTGTTGGAAATTACTTATGAAACCTTGGATCTCGAAAGATTTGGATTCCCGAAGGAGGAACACTGCGTCAGCGATGGATTCGTGCGATACCTCGAGCCGACTGGGAGCTTACAACATCGTGACTGTGATATAGTTAAAATAAAACAACCCTTAGTTATGTACGCGTATTATTTGATTTTAAGGCGCTATAATCAGGAATTCATCTCATCTCATGCATACAAGAAATTAGGATTACATTTTACTCCCTAAGGACTAAAGTGGTTATTTAGTCCCGCTTCGTAGGGCTATATTTGCGTACTTTTAGAGCATGAGAATTGAAAATTATTATTATTTCTATTAAAACATTAATTTAAAGTCCCTATATTTAGGCTTTTTCTCAATTACTTACTTAAAAAATTTACATTTAATTAAAAGTTTCCCTGTCAGTTACAGGCCACTCGAAATGGTTTTGAAGAATTTTTCGTTATTCTTTTGTGACAGGTACCTACCGTTAAATTTTTTTCAAATCCAAGACTTTTTTTTGTTTATAGGTCTTTTTCTTTACAAGCCCGTTGCATTGGCAAATCCAGGTGATTTCTGTGGGTATTTGATAAGAAAAAGTGATGTGATACAAGGCCTTGTCCAGTGATGTGATACAAAGCCTTCGCCAAGGCCAGATTTGGTGTAGCTTTTTTGATTTTTTGATTTGATTTGATTTTGATTTGGTACGAACGTGTGTAGCACGGATTACCTATATTTGCTTTACAGCAAAGTTCGTCCGCACCAAATCGGCGGTTAGGTCTGGTCTGGACGTGTGTAGCGGCTATAAGAACTAACGAACGAACTTTAAAAAGAAGCAAAAAACGCGAAGTTGCTTTAATCAGACCCTACTAGGTGTCACTTCACTACATAGTATATCACTACATAGTATAAAAAAAAGTCGCTTTCTCTGTCCCTATGTCCCTTTGTATGCTTAAATCTTTGAAACTACGCAACGGATTTTGATGCGTTTTTTTTAATAGATAGAGTGATTCAAGAGGAAGGTTTATATGTACTTTTTATCCCGATATTCCCACGGGAACGGGAACCACGCGGGTGAAACCGCGGGCGGCCGCTAGTTGCACATAAATAGTTCACTAAAGTCAACGACAGATGGCTCCAAGTTAATACAACCATAGTCTACCTACAGAAAAGAAATATCCTTTTTTTCTTTATGTAAGTACTATGTTTATCAACTTTGATAGAAACTTAAATGTGTCTTGTTCTTTAGTATTTATTTTTTAAATACTTACTAAAATTTACAACTGAAAATCAGCGTTTGCTTGCGTTGCAAGACAAGTAATATGACGCTGAGCTGCGACCATTGAGTAGGTACTGCTGCGGCACGGCACACACACATTTTTATTTGGAACTTTTTGTCTTATTGAGTCTAATTTGTGTTTTCTATTCTTGTTCGTAATACAGTGCTACCTTCTCTTATACCTATGTGAATATGCCTTGTATTTAATGAATACTTATGTGTGTGTCTATAGTAAGAATCTACAATCTCTATTTGGTGGTAAAATATATATAAGGTCCTTCCTAAATAGTGCACATAATTTTAAGGGGTCAATGTACTCACGCATACAAAGAGTTATTACTATGGTAACAACATTGGAAACGCGAAAAAAAAATCAGCTGTTCCATAGAAAACTTTAAATCGAATAGATCAAAATGTATAGAACAGCTGATTTTTTTTCTGAAAAACTGAAACATGTCCAATAACTAAAAATACAAAAATAAATTATATTTAAAAAAAACTTTTATTTAAAATCAAGCTTTTATTCAAATGTCCTAAAAATAATAAAATAAACTGTGTATCAAGTCAAATCCAACAAACTTATTACATTAAACAATTTATATGTTTTAAAAGCTTGTCGCGAGATTTTATTGTTACTGGGCTTGCACTAAACACAAATGCTTTAACTTATATTTGACATATGAAATTAAAGCAACAAGCTTTTAAAACATATAAATTGTTTAATGTAATAAGTTTGTTGGATTTGACTTGATACACAGTTTATTTTATTATTTTTAGGACATTTGAATAAAAGCTTGATTTTAAATAAAAGGTTTTTTTAAATATAATTTTTCAATTAGTTTTATTTTAATTAAAAGTTCGGGAATGTTTACTAATATGATTAGTATCCTTTCTTAAAGCTTATACCTAATCAATTTGATTCATAAATAAGTAAATTATACATTTTGTGATCAGTCAAAAACTAAAGATAACACTAGTCTTCCCACGAGCGGACCTCCGCGGCGCGCATACATTATTACTCTCGCATTGTCGCATGCGCGCCACCGCCCTCTCGCGGCCACACGCAGCACGCATCGCAGCCGAAACGTATATAATAAATATTGTTTTGTTTACAAGAAATCTTAGCATTTCGCATTCAAACAACCACATTCATGTTTAAAGTACGGAAATTTATTGATATGAAAGCTTAGCTTATAGAACTCTGTAGTAGGTATATTAATGCGTGATAATGCGAGAGTCGGATGGATGGATATTTGTCACTCAGTCATGTCATAACGGTCGTATGCAAGGAGATTCTACAAGGAAACTGGAGTTTTCAGCCTGAATAAAAAAGTGTACCCAGCAAATTTGACATTTAACTACGTAGTGGCTGTCTGTTGTCTCATATGACCAAACGTTTTTTTTTTCAAAGACTAGGTGAGACGGAAGACAGCCACAGTCTACAAAAAAGTGTTAGTACTACTATCTCCAGTTTCCTTGGTTAAATCTCCTTGGTCGTATGGATGAAATAAGGCACGACGTTTAGTCTGGAACTCTGGACTAAGGCTTCTTTACATCCCGATACTACTACGGGAACCGAAACTTCGACTTGCAGCTTTTTATAACTGGCTGTATTTTCTACAAATCATTGAGATTGTTTGTTCCCAGGTATTGCTAGGCATGCAAGCGTGATATGTCAAAATCATCTGTTTTGATTAACCGACTTTCAGTTTCAAAACGGAGTAGATTAAGTCTAGATTAAGTCATAGATTAAGTATACGCTTTGAACATCACATTTTAAATGCTTGATTTTCATTATTACATTAATACAAACAGTCTTATTTTTAATATAGGGCTGAGACTGAGAATATACAGCCACTATTGTTTTTTTATGAAGTAATTTTAACATAATATCCTTGACGTTTCTATTATTGTTTCACGGGAGGATAATGCCTTGATTTCGATTCGGGAATGGTATTAGCATGTTAATGAGGAGGCGTGGCGCTGTGGTCGCACAAATCATCGAGCGTGAGACACATCCAAGGGTCAAAGCTTTTTGTTTCGTTTTTAGGGTTCGGTTGGCAGGCACATCAAAGAGAACCCATACAGGATACCTGTGCTGTTCATCTGACAGGCGTTTTTTCTCAGGAATATTTGAAGTTAGTAAGCTTAAATTAACATATACAGCGATACTTTTTATATAAAAGTTTTGTGTTACCCTAGTGTTCACTAGAACTTATTTTCGGCAATATTAATTAAGGTTAGATATAATGTTATTCCAGGAGTTATTATGTTAGGTTTCCTTTGCTATCCATTCTTATCAGCGTTGGATATTACAAATATATAGGTAAATAAATTTTTCACTTACCCTGCGTGAAAGCTTACAAAGCTTAAAAACATTTATGTAAGTACTAGCTTCCGCCCGCGACTTCGTCCGCGTGGACATTCGAGAAAATACTTAGGGGACCAATAACCAGGATAAAAAGTATTCTATGTAATGAATTTCATAAAAATCCGATCTGCCGTTTTTACGTGATTAGGCGGGTCCTCCCTCACCAAGCGGGCAGCCTCGCGCGAGGCAGAACATTTGCCACGTGCGGCGGGCCTCGCACGAGGCTGCTCACTTGGTGAGGGAGGACCCGCCTAATCACGTAAAAACGGCTGATCGGATTTTTATGAAATTCATAACATAGAATACTTTTTATCCTGGTTATTGGTCCCCTAAGTATTTTCTCGAATGTCCACGCGGACGAAGTCGCGGGCGGAAGCTAGTAAATAATAAGTGTCTGTTTCACAATCAAAAAGTTAGTTCTGAGTAGCTTAGGTACCAAGAACTTTTAGGGTACTTAAGATGATTTAGGTTTCTATACCCTATTTACCCCCTGGGTTTGATTTTCGGAAAACTACAAAATGGGTTGCCTATTTGTTTTAAGAAGTAAGCCTACAAAGTTGCAAGTTGAAATGTCTATTTTACCCCCTGATTTTTCATTCAAAATTTCACCCCTATTTCAACCTTTTAGGGGTTGAATCATGTTCAGCGTGTTAAACATCAAAATAAATGCTATTTTTGCAATCGTCATCCCATAAAACCTCAATAACGACATCCATATAGATTTTTAGTTTTATTTATCCCATTTAACCTCTAAGGGGTGATTTTCGAAAAAATACGAAATATGTGTTTGCTCATTTGTTTTACTTTCCGACCATAAGCCTACATAAAAAAATTTATGAAGGACTTTCCAGATACAATATTTCATCCACCTTTTACCCCTTCGGGGTGAAATTGTCAAAAACGCTGACGCAGGAAAATATTATTTTCAATTGTCAGCCTAAATACAAAGTTTGAAGATCCTAACTTCAAAAACTGACGGACTTTCATACACATATTCATCCCCTATTTTACCCCCTGGGTTTGATTTTGGGAAAATTACGAAATGGGTTGCCTATTTGTTTTAAAAAGTAAGCCTACAAAGTTTCAAGTTGAAAGGTCTAATTTGCCCCTGATTTTTCATTCAAATTTCACCCCTATCTCAACCTTTAAGGGGTTGAATCATGTTCAGCGTGTTAAACATCAAAATAAATGCCATTTTTGCAATCGTCATCCCATAAAACCTCAATAACGACATCCATATCGATTTTTAGGTTTATTTATCCCATTTAACCTCTAAGGGGTTGATTTTCGAAAAAATACGAAATATGTGTTTGCTTATTTGTTTTACTTTCCGACCATAAGCCTAAATTATAAATTAAATGAAGGACTTTCCAGATACAACATTTCATCCCCCTTTTCACCCCTTCGGGGGTGGAATTGTCAAAAACGCTGACACAGGTAAATATTAATTTTCAATTGCCAGCCTAAATACAAAATTTGAAGATCCTAACTTCAAAACTGACGGACTTTCATACAAACATTAAATCCCTATTTCACCCCCTTAGGGGTGGAATTTCCAAAAATCCTTTCTTAGTGGATGCCTACACTGTATAACGTATCTATGTGCAAAATTTGAAGTCTCTAGGTTCAGCGGTTTGGGCTGTGCGTTGATATCTCAGTCAGTCAGTCAGTCAGTCAGTCAGTCAGTCAGTCAGGACTTTGAATTTTATATATATAGATGATTTGCACCGATTCTTATATCTTGGTTTCGACAACAATACTTAAATATTATAGAAATCCGAAGCAGCTAAAGCAAGCACTAAGTGCTTGACACCATTTTATTATTAAACAATAAAGAGCATTGGGCTAAGGACTGAGCCCACGAGGATCCCAGACGCTGGGAATATTAATAAAGGGGCGTTCCGTCGCGCGTCCACAAATCTTTAGCCGGGCGGTCTCCGCGCCCACGCTTGATGCATGTTTACATGCACCCTTAATGGCTCGGTGAAAGTACTAAATGTCAAAACATTAAGTTGTTATTGTTGCTTTACTTTGCCAAATGCTTCTGCAAGTTCTCAAATGCTGTTAAGGAATATACGAGTAAGGATTTGAAATATTGACTTACTAACATAATATTATATCTTGTGTGATTTGAAAACTATTCTGTATTGATGAATCTAACGAGCAAACCACCCTGGATCTACACGAGTGGTTTTTGATGTGAAAACATTGCAATATAGGTATATTTCCGTAGTAAAATTAATTAACGGGAAAAGATCCGCCTTTATTTGAAATTAAGAGTAATTAGCACTTTATGCTGGTACTTAAACATTTTATTGCACTACACCGATAAAAGAAGTCGTAAAATTTTAAATAGCTGGCAACTTTGATGACGAAACTCTTCGGTGCAACCCGATATACCTACTTTAAAAAAGTTCTTCAAATTTCGATGTTTTGCATGATTTAAAATAATTTAAAGCAGTGCATTCAAAACATTGTTAAGATGTAAGAAATACACCACCACCTATTTGCTGATAAGTACCTATAGCGTAAATTGTTTTAACACCTGTAAAAATTTGTAAACAGCTACTCGAAAATGCCGTAAATAAATGACTAAAGTATCGAATACAAACCACCTGTCATAAACGGGATGAACTTTGTGAAGTAGGCAGCCGAATTACCATAGTAACGAACGAAGGGGCGGGCAGGCCGGTAACTCACGCCCTACAAAATAAATAACTCCCTGGAATGCAGCCGTAATGGACCGCTGCAGGAACACCTAAGTGGAATAACGCACTGGTTGGGAAGATTTAATTATTTCATTTCATTTGAAAGTTGGAAGCCGAGATACCTACCTAAAAAAATTGAGCTCAGAGAGGGTTAAAATATTTTTCCATTATATTTTGGGTATGATGCGCCTTTAATATTGTACTTAATTACCAGAATACTTTTAACTTATATTTATGTTGGTATTACATAGATGAATTTATAACTACTGCATATATTTCTGCGAAAATTCAATTTCTGTTCTGACAGTAGGTATGGTCTTTCGCTTTGGTACTTATTCAAAATTGTATCGTTTCCTAACGCTCTTTTATAGTTAATAATACACTTATAGAAACGAAGACGTAGAAAGATTCTGTCATCAAAACATTCGTGAAGGAAACGTTCTGTCGACGAGAGATCAACGAACAAACGACTGTCAGATCTCCGACAAAAAGGTAAAATTTAAATAGAATCAAATAGATTTTCTCACTTTTAAACAGTATAATATAACATAACCCAACCGTTACCTTATACATACCTAGTCTACTCGGTGTATCTACGTTTTCAACTATCGAACCAATAAGACTATTGAAATACGTTTAATAAAGAGTCCGTGATAAAATGACAACGACCAAACATTATTTACATGGAATTAGGATGGCGATCAGTTTTCCCCCTTTAGTCTGACCTTCCTCTCAAGATACCAAAGTCAGACCTTCAGACGACCTCAGGTCCTGCCATTTATACTCCTAATCCTCTAATTTACGCTTGCCGACCAATTAACCGACGAAATAAAACTCATTACATCGGAATTTGCTTAGCATTTTTATAGGTATATAAATAAGGAATTTTAAGTGGATCAGCAACCGCCCCATACTCCAGCTTTAAATCGATCTCCTTTTGTATTTGCATATGAGCTCTTTTATTTGTACAAAGGCACTTTTAAAAATGCACTACACTAAAGTTACGCTGTAAAAGTTTTAGGTTACCAACTACCTGTATTAATAATCGTCTGTCAAAATGTGATAAATTGCTTTATTATCTTGCTGAGCTAAGTAGGCGGTGTATTATGCTCAAACAACATAATTGGAAAGATAAAATGGAAAGAAATCGCTGACAGCTGTGCCTACTCATGTGAACTGTGTCACAAACATCAGGGACTAAGGGTAATTTGTACCTTAGTTCATAGCACTCAAAATTTGCTGCGCTTCGCGATCGCCTTAACTTTCTAAATGTCTTATTTGCATTATACAAAGTAAGAAGCTTAAAATTTACTCAGTTATGAATTGAGATTTTCGGCTGATTTTGGGTTTGTTTTTATTATTTTTAAAAAGATCCTAACCGGTTTATATAAAATTGTAAATTATTTTGCAGTTCGAGTTAAGTACCTAGGGAGTTAACTCTTTAACTCCTAAGGTACTCAAACCTAAAAAGAATTTTCAATTTTATAATACTTAAGAAAATAGTTTGAAAGATGCATCGTTTCTATAGCAATTTATTTATGAGATTAGAACTTATTTTTTTAAGTATCTATCGGTGTCTTCAAGCATCACAATGAATTTCATGAAAAAATAGTACCTATTTAGTTTAATAAACATGATAAAAGAAGTATCATCAACTGGCTGAAGTGAAAACACGGAGACACGGTTAAGACAGTAAAAGTATTTAAGTTCGTTATTAAGCACAACTTATGTTCATAAAAAATTATAAAAGGACCAGGTAGGTATCACCATCAGGATGAAGACATCAGCGTGGATTGAATTGAATCCTACAATTAAATAAACGAAAACACGGCGATATAAATTGTGCTTGTATTTATTGGACCGTCGGAGGTCGTGCGTGCGGTGGGTGGCATCGGCATTTTGTCATTGCGCCCGCGCACACGATGCGCGTGAGCTCAGCTTGAGCGCGCTAAGCACACTACTAGGGCCTTATTAACGAATAACGATGCCGTTTCGTTCCAGGCTTATGGATGGTTAGAATCTCCATGATCCAGTGGGTAAAGCTATGGAGTCTCCAGTCGAGACTCCATAGCTTTACCCACTGGCCATCAATTAGATTCTGTACCTGTTCTTTACTTCTTTCTTTCAAAATTTAAATTAAAATTTTTCCTTTCTCGTGCCCTGTTCAGCATTTTCAGCTAATCTTACCAAAACCGTCGTGCTGTACAGAGTTGGCGTGTGCATTACCAGTTTATCTATGTTAAAATTACCTACGTGATGGTAGCCATTTATAGCAAATATTTAAATTGTTAACAGTAATTGTAACAGGAACCCGTTTATCGGGGTATGCATCATACCTAGTTTTTTCCTATTACTTTTAGAATATTAGAGCTACATATTGGACCTTTAAATATTCATCTCTATCACCTTTACTACTCCAACTACGATAGTGCGGTGACGTCCGACGCTCCGGCTAGTGTATTGGCCGACGAAGCTGTCAAACAACTGATTGCAGGACGGAGCTATACACTGCGTATAGCGCCATCTCGCTTACAATATTACTATAACATTGTTTGATAGTGTTGACAGCTAGGCCTTTACACAAACGTCATTGCCTTTACAGCTTTTGAGAATGTCAAAGAAGGTACGCCATCGGTTCGCAAACCCTACAGCGAGATACCTTGTAAAAGCTTTGTAACGAGAAAAGCTTGTGAAGTGATGTTTTTTTTTTCTCCCTGTTGATACAGAGTCGACACATTGCAAAAAAAGGTCATTTTCCATGACAATTACACAATAAGATAATATAATTAAGTACTATTAATTAGAAAAACTAGTAATGATAGCGGAAAACAATTTTCAATTAGGCACTTAAGAATTCTAGTTTAAAGCAAATAGATATTGGAGATTAAATTAATATATTTGCATCGCATGTTGCGCCATACCAGTTCAAATGTCATATAATGAAAGGAAGGAAGAAGAAAAACTCATTTTAAGGCAAGCAGATAGGAGCACAACGCCAATTACATTTCTAGACGTATTACATACTATTTTAGCTTCCTGCTCGCGGCATTGCCCGCGTGAACTAGGTTAGGTACACAATGTTTTCCCGTGGCAATGAGATATTTTCGCGGGGTAAAAATGTAAGTAAAATGTAAGTTATTCCATGCTTGTTCTCCTTCAAAAAGCTCTACAAATCGTCTTGAGGATTTTAGCCAAGATAAAATATGAATACGTTAAGTACCTACCGGAAATGCATGATAAAAAAATTATTTCTAATGATATTTAGGAATACTTACCTAGTATACTAGCTATTCCTAAGATGAGTACCTATATGCATTTCCGGACCCTTTTAGGAAATATGTAATACCAATTAAAACACACATTTCATAGGAAATGTATTGATACATATCTTAGGATTATCATACTATTCCGAGATGATTCTAGGAAATGTATTTTATGTTATATGTATACTTAAAACTCATTTCACGGAATATGGTAGCCGAGCGAGCGAAGCGAGCGTGCCGCAGTAGTGGCCGCAGTAGCGGCCGGCGAGGCGCCGGAACCGACTTTATACAATAGGTATACCTCCCATTTCCTATTAAACTTTAGGTTTTTTGTTTATTTCCGGTAACATTATAATGTAACGTTGTACCTATATATTTTTACTCCATTAAAAAGATCCTCTTTGCCACCTTCCCTTCTTCCCACATCACAGTAACGAGGCAGAGCTTACAACCACTATCGCGAGCGCATCAAGGAGCCGATGCAAATGCAGTTTTTGCAGCTACCAATTGAGCAGCAGAACCGTCGCTGCCGGTGGCCGAATGTAGGAAATGCAGTTTGGCTAACAACGCATTCACCTGCTTGCGATGTGGATAAACGTATATAGTACCTCAAGAGTTGAAGAGTCTGTTTGTTAGACAGCGCTTGGCTCGAAAACTGCTGTTTAGGATTTGAATAATTCTAAAATTTATTTAATATCTCGCTATCTCGAAGACTTGCTTTGAAATCTGCTTTAAAGTCTTTTCCTATGAAGGTAACTTTAAATAAATACCTTTAGACTGACTGACTGACTTTTACTTATGAGCAAACTAGCACTCCGCCCGCGGCTTCGCCCGCGTGTAGACACGACGTTATCCCACGGGAATGTGAAATGTTTCCGGGATAAAAAGTAGCCTATCCAGCTCCCAAACTATTACCTACCATACCAAAAATCACGTCTAATCGTTGCTCCGTTTTGACGTGAAAGACGACCAAACAAACACACAAACCCACAAACACACTTTCACATTTATAATATTACTATGAATCTAGATATTAATGAACTCACATTAATTAGGGCGTAGTGTGCCTAGTACATACCTATTCTAAAACTTCCATAGTACCCAAACGATAAGATGCGATTTTCGTGTGTCGTGAACCGGTTAAATACCTACTCAGATCTAGTAAAAATAAAATGTAAAATTTTGTAGTAAGTATTACATTTAAATCGATCTTCTTTAACAATAGTTCATGAAACCGTGCCAACTGAACAACCCCACATTGACATTTTTAGATCGTCTGAGACTACGCAAGCTTTAAAAGCTCTGAAAACGATATAAAAAGCAATACCGGTAGACTAACTAAACTTCAACTGAAAACTAAAAAATCACTGTAAATTATTCGAAGTAACAATTTCTAAAAAATAAAGACCGTTAAAGCCTTTGATCATTCCTATGAAAATGTTGACAAAGCTCATAAAATGTGTCGAGTCGACGAATGTTTGTATGAATTTAATTATATGTTGACGCTAACACCGAAATGAAAAGAAAAAAGAATGATACGTGTCCCGTCCGTCGCAGATACAATGGCTGTTCTAATAAATGTCACTAATTGTATGAGCCACAACACGGGCCCGAACACAACTAGTTTACATATTATAATATTCAAAATTACTCTCAGCGACCGACTGAGTCATCCTCCGTCAGTCGTTTTTATTTAATTTTGTTTAAGGTGTGTTTCGACGCGAGTTTTTTAATATCTATTTTTACTTAAATTATAGAAATGCGCATTATAACGAAAACTAAATTTGCCATTAATACGAACTGTTTCAGTATATCCGTCGTATAAGTGATAAAAGACAATCCAAAACACGACACACAAAAACAACCAACTATTCTACTTATCAAATTTATAAAAGCAATTTTCAGTAACTCACGGTTTTATCGCGTGACTACGCGTCTACGAATACAAATCTCTCATATTTTTATCTTTGCTTTTCCAACAGCACCGATCCTTAACCCATATTTTTTGCGCGCGGCGACACGACAACACACGCCGATAAATTAGATGCGTTGAAGTGTTTGTGTTGTGCGTCTTGCGCCGGCGCGCGCGCATACATTAGCGCACAATACCGCGGGGGGCGCCATTGTTTCCTTACAAGTGTGAGGACTCTTCAATCTACCCCCCTCTCCCTGAGATGACCCCACACGCCCCTAATGAAGGATTCGTCCAGACCTGGGATTAGAAGGTTTAAATTGATGTTATTATCGAATTCCCTATTCGTTTAAGAAAATATCTGTAATTTAGTACTATTATATATTCTGTGATTATTAAACTACATAATCAACACACTATTATACTTTCATGAAAAATACTTTAATAAGTATATAGAAAAAGAAACACGCAACTATTTAATCTGTCACACACATGGAAAGCTTTGTTTAAAAGCAGAAAGGGGATTTAATTATTTGAGCATCTGAAGAGAGTCGGCTGGACTTTGCTTTGCCATTTTATTAACTTTCGTCCGCTTTGGAACTTAAGTATATGTAAGCTAAGAATGTATTGAGACTTGGGAGCAATATCACAATCGATGGTTAAACCTTCTTTTTCTCGGAAAGTAAACAAGTTTAGTTGCGTGCACGCATCCTTTGAGGCCTTTTGAGGTTTTTTAGCCTCTGCGATCAGTACGTAGTATTAGCTGGGCAATATAATTGGGGGGTTTACAGTTAAAGTATAGCGGCAGGTGCGACCAGGGCTGCACGCTAGGAGCACACGCCACGGTTCTGCGCAAGGGTTGCCTACGATTGAAGAGCTTTTATTATTTCGGACTTCCCTTTATGCTGCAATCGTAGTTTAGTTCTTACTAACAATACTGGAACAGACGTGAGCGTAGGACTATAATCACTCGTGCAGTGACACTAAAGAGTGCCCTTCCTTATTCTTCTATTGAAAATTCATCGGCGGCAGGCGTTGTGATATTAGACAATAGAATCGTTGAACGTCGGACGGCGTACTGTCATACCACTTTCAGGCGCTTGAACGCCTGTAGGCAACGACTAAATGCAGACTGAATGCCACTGCGCTATCTAGCTCCTCAACTGCATCACGCATTGCATACTTGTAACATGGTCATATTAATTATGCTCTTTTTATTAATAGTAGATTGTTTAGCAAGGGCTGTATGGCACCCATAACAGTCGA
Organism: Crambus lathoniellus; assembly: GCA_949710035.1. NCBI lineage: Eukaryota > Metazoa > Arthropoda > Insecta > Lepidoptera > Crambidae > Crambus > Crambus lathoniellus. Next base: position 11,614,581 of record OX453302.1, on the reverse strand, counting down.
GTGTTTTGGCGCACGAACGCAGTGAGGGCGCCGATAGTTCGAGACTGTTATGGGTCCATACACCCGAAGTAAACACTCTACTTTTCATTTCGAATATGAGGATAGTAAAAATAAACATAAATAATCTTAAAAATTCGAAAGACTATAACTTTTTTGTTCATTTTCTCAATTTTAGGGAAGGCAAGGGAAACTAAGTCCATACAGTCTTGTTTGGTGTTTGAACCATACTCTATGCAATTCCATGAAATGAATAGCCTGATTTTTATGTTACAAATACTTTATTTGGTTTAATCTGTTTCTAAAAACGCAAACTATGTTATAAATATCAAAATAATAATTCTACGATATTAATTATTTTTTATAATAGCAAAACATGGCTGTATGTATAGGCTTCTGTGCCTTTGCCTGCATACCTTTGGTAAATAAATGTCTAAAGAGATACTTAAAGACTCTACACACGTTCCTATCCGACCTCCGATTCGGTCTGCTCCCAGACCAAATCGGAACGTGTGTAGCGCAGATTTGGTCTTGGAGCAGACCAAATCGGCTGTCGGATCGGAACGTGTGAAGATGCAATTACAGATTTTGACATGACCCCTCCTATTCCTTTTTTAAATTTCATAACGGCCCTAGGGCCGCCACATACCACTTTCAACCCGCATTTTAGGCAAGTTAGCAGTTACTTTCAGAATATGAGACATGAAAAATTATTATTAATATTAAATAAACAATTTATGAAATATTATAATACTTACCTATAACTATTATCAAGGAAACAATACTTGTTTACGCGTTTGTTTAGAATGAACTTATTTCTTTACTGCAAATTCCGCTTTAGTTTGACAACTAATAAAATTACTTACCTACATCGTAAACTACAAGTCTATAGTATTGTAGTTTTACCTTCAAATATAAAATAACTTTAATGGGGAAATTACGTATCCTTTTAAATTTTAAAGAAAGACTATTGTTTTAATATAAATAAAAAATGATCGATGTCTTAATGAAATCAGCTGGAAGTAGAATTAATGGTTGTTGTGTGCACGCAACGGAAGCGAGGGCATAAATCTATTCAAATCCGATCCAGTGGATTTCACCCTAAACGGAACCGTTATGCACAAATATAAAGCAAACATATTTATACCTGTATTGTATACCTCTTTTATAAGACGCTACTTTTTATGTTATTGTAGCGGTCATTCGCGATTTTGTGACCGTGGACATTCTTCCTGTTGTCGATACAAACTTTTATGTTTAAACTAGTGACTAAGTTACTAGTAAAACTAGTGTTTAAAACAGTATCTATCTACAAAGAACGTAGGTTAGAATCGCAATAAAAAATTGCACAATAAAAGCTCATTAGCTCGACGTGTGACAAGCCGAGCGGTTCACGATAAATATCATTGTCTAAGATTACCTAACTTTTGGTTGAAATATATGTTTTACTTATTCTAATCCAGTGATAATTTTATTGCCGAGACCGCCCTTTCCCCCACGTGAGATTAGATGAGATTTGGCTCGACCCCCTCCCCCCACCCCTATAAATACCTCACGTAAAATTCTAACTATAGTAAATTTTAACCTTAATAATATTGTCCTCAAAATCAATAGTAATTACTCTCATTCAACTTTATTTATTTGTCTGTTCTATTTATTAGGTTAATACCACTATTTGTTATGTTTCCTGTTCCCACTATTTCCAACGCATTAAATTTATAGCGAATATTGTCTGCTTACGTCACGGACTCTACGTCGGCCTATATCTAATATTATAGTACGTCAAATGTGGTCAACGGAGTTATTGTGTTTACTATGTATATTAAGTATGTATTTACAAACAAAAAGTATTTAAGTAGTAGCTTTCCGCCCGCGGCTTCGCCCGCGTGGACTACACGACGTTATCCCGCCGGAATTTGATACTTTTCCGGGATAAAAAGCAGCCTATGTTCCTCTCCAGGCTACAAAGTATCTATGTCTCAAATTTCAGCCAAATCCGTTCAGCCGTTTTGGCGTGATTGAGTAACAAACATCCAAACATCTAAACATCCAAACATCTAAACTTTCACATTTATAATATTAGTAGGATATATTTATCCGTTATCAAGTTTTCCATGATACAGTTTCTTAATGAAATTAAAATGGGCTTAGATAATTGGTGTGAATGTAAGAAGTTATTTATTTATTATTATTGAGTGTACAAGTAGAAGGAAATCACTTAATTTGTACATAATTCTATTACCTAAATCTGGATAGTTAGGAGAATTTTAAAGCCACGAAAGTTGGTAAGTCATTTCATATCAATACCTATACTTAAATCAAATAATAATCAAACATATCTGTCAAGTGAAAAGTTTTAAAAAGAAGTACCTACTCTAAGAAAAAATTATAAATAACGACTAAGTAGTATTCGTGATTGGAACATTTAGTATTACTTCGCAGTAGACCGTAGAGTCGACCCCTATTTTGTATCAACCAAAACTGTTTATAGCTTTGTTACATATATATTTATATTTCTTCCTTTAGCTTTCCATACGCTGTCTCGTATAAAAATAATTTTCATGAAGGTTCTATCCATCCGAAACAAAGAATAAGTAACTATCTACAGGCTAGCAAGCTGTTACTAACAAAAAATCGCTTTTTTTGAGACCACCTGGTACGCCACCCGCGCCACAGCGCCCACAAAAAGTGCCATAGAAAAAAACGTCATAATATTTGAATATTATTACAAAAAACAATTAAGGGTGCCGCACGTCACCTGTCGCGGGCACGAGATACACATTTGCATAGAAACTAAATTTCATAAGGATGCGGCTACACGCGACGGTAAAGCTTACTTTTATGTCTTCTAGTTAGGTACGACATGTTGGGTGGGACAAAGAGTTGCTTCATCTATTGTCCGAAGAAGGAAGTGTAATTTTATAGATATCTTAATTTTACATTTTCTTTATACTAACAACTAAGGCAATTAGATGTTATTAATTTCTAAGTGCCAGCGTAATGTAAAGTTTTCCGGTTGTCGCGTAAGTCGCGTTGCTACATGCGCCATTGCGCGCACTTTCATACAAACCAATACTTAGTGCGTTTGTGCACTACACTGAATTTTACCGATCCGGAAACAAACGGATGCTTGTATTTAATTAATTTAATCATTTATAATAGTAAGAATTTATTTATTTCGTGTAGTTTCAATGTTTCGAACCCTAAACTAAACGAAATAAATAAATTCTATTATTTATAGTAATTAATTATTAAATTACAAACATCCGTTTTTTTCCGGATCGGTAAAATTCAGTGTAGTGCACAAACGCCCTTAGGTACTCTTGATTTCTTCTCTTCTTGATTCTTGATTTCTTGACGACCGATTTGGCGCAGGGGTAAACTACCTGCCTTCTGCGCCAGAGGTCTCGGGTTCGATTCCCGAACAAGACAAATATTTGTGTGCATGAACATGTCTATTTGTCTTGGTCTGGGTGTTTTCTATGTATATTAACTATGTATTTACAAAGAAAAAGTATTTACGTATATATTTATCCGTAATCAAGTTCACGTAGACACAGTTTCTTAAGAAATTTACTATGGGCTTAGATAATTGGTGTGATTGTAAGAAATATTTATTTATTTATTTATTATTTGAGAGACAAATTAGTTGCGTAGACAAAAGTTGCTAGTGCGCGCTAGCTATTAGTTTTATGATAATCTATAAAAGTAGAAAATACAATTTATAAGAATCTATATTTAGTCATAATAATTATTGTAACTGGTTTTATTAATATACAAATAAGCTTTTTAAAATCAGTTAAAAAAATCTCTGATACTCATGTGTTTTTTCTTTATTTTATTATAATTAAATATATTTTCAAAATTTAGCTATGAACCAGTCTATATCTAGCTTAACGAAGCGACACTGCATTATTTTCATTTCAAATATCCCTTACAAAGAACCTTTTGTTATTCTTACACGTTCTCTTTCGCGATGTTATCTCGGCTGTATCAAAACATGCATTGTTCACAAACACCTTCCAAAGCACCCCGGTTTCATCACTTTCTATTTTATTCTAAAAGCGGAATAAGTTATCAAAACCGTCAAAAATATATATACGTCCGTACAAACAAGGGGCAGTTATAGATTAAAGATATTATTATACTTATAGTAAAAATAAAGTTATCTTTGAACCTATTAAATAAATTATGACATTTGTGTGCCAGAAAAAAAAAATCGTTAAAAGGATATCGAAGAAATTGGTGTCGTGGCCATATCGTAGATTTGCTCACTTCATGAATTGCTCGAGAATTTCATGAAATGGTCACATTTCATAAAATGTTTCACCGTCTATTGGCCACATAATGATGTGGCTTGGGCAGATCAATCATAAGAAATCGTTTCTCGATATGGGCAACTGAACGTGCGGCTACTTCATGAAATGGTCAAGATTATTTGATCACATTGTAAAAAATAGTTATATTTATTACCGGTAGAGGCGCTGCAAGCGCTTAGTTTATGTGTGCCATAAATTTTAATAGTTTTTCTTTCTGTTTAAATAACAAGTATTTCTGTGGTGTGTATCTCCTTAAGGTGGGTACTGACCAACCTTACGAGGTGTAATGTAACATTTGCATCGAGCGTGTTCGCATCGAGCATGTTACGCTGTGTTCTAAAATCGTATCGTCTAAAATGCTCGTCAAAACTCTGTGCTCCGCTTTCGCCGCCAGTTCACTCAAGATGGCCGACAGCGAGGACGCGTTGGTATCTTTGATTCTACTTAATTATTGTTTCATCCAAATTAAGAAGAAGAAAAAACGTTACTGGACATCAAACTTATTTAAAAAAAGAGGCGTATGTGGTGGTTTGTCAATGATAGCAATATAAAAAAATACTTATATAAATGAAATAATAAATAAATAAATAAAAATAATAATAAATGAATAAATGAAATAATGAGTCACACCAATGATTTTTGTTATCAGCATATCTAAAAAATATGTAACTCGAGAAAAAAGAATCTGTTTTTATTTTTTTCCTATCTTCAAAAATGACTGAGATATTAAACGTTAAAGTACGGCCTCCGAGGAAAATTTGGGTGAACCAATGGCATTAACGTGTGACGTCACGTCGCACTTCCGTATACCTACATAGAATCCTTTGGCTATATAGTTAGTTGCACTCTCACGTTTTCGTAATAAATTAATTTATTTTTCTTAAAGTCGCTCAATGAAATGTTTAAGAAATTTTGTATTGAGCCCATGTGAAAAAACACCTTCAAATAATGTTTTATTTTCGTGAATAATAAATTAAATCAACTCTCGTAATGGCGGGCGGGATTCTGTCAACACATATAGCAACCGTCGAAACAAAGTGTACTTACAACCTTAACTGACTTGGTAGTTAAATATGCACCCTAAAAACTGACAGCCATTTCGATAATCTTATACTGCTAGTGGCGCCTCCACCACTGGGTCAGATAAGTTTGTGGGATAAATGTCTTTCGCTATCGACAGTAGGTGACAGTTTTAGAGTGCGCCTGCGCGCGGTCGAAATTGAATACTAATCATTTACCATTTACCTTAGAACGAAGAAAATGTACTGTAACTAGCGTCAAAAACGCACGAGTTGCGCGAAGATTGCGCACAGACGAACTCTATGTAGGTACAGTTAGACGGAAATCACCCGCAACAGCCGCAAACGGAGATGTCAGTGCGACATGACGTCATCGCAATAGCGCGCAAGGAAAGCAAATTTTCAAAAGTTGGTGAAACTTTACAACGCTGTATCTTTGGAAATCCTGGCCAGATTTCGATGAAACAAAAACTATTAGTACTTGCACGAGTACGCGCATTAAATGCAGTAATTTTTATAGTCACATTTTGATGTGTTGGTGTGACTCATTACGAGAGGAACGACGTGTGAATACTCGCGACGTGCGACGCACTGTGTGCGCTCGTGACGACTTGCAACAGCGTACTGACTGACTGAACCGCGTAACAGTCAAAGGATTCGCCAAAAAACCGACAGCCGGGAGCACTCAAAGCGAGCAACGAGCGGCTCGTTGCTCGCTGGTTTCCCCGTAATACGACGTACTGACTGTATGAATGCTCGCTGTGTAACATGTTACATTACACCTCGTAACGTTGGTCAGTACCCACCTTTAAATTACTAACCTATTACGTGTTCTACAGGTCTTCCAAGGCAACTTAAATCTCTTTCGATAATATGGCGTTCGAATAAATAGAACGGGCCAGAGAATAAATCAGAAATGAAAACTGTGATGTCATATATGGAAACCATACATTAATGATATGGTTATTCATTTCATAAAATCGTCGTAAATCATGATATGCTAAAACGTTGTTGAAAACATCATTAAACGTTAATTTTAATTTTTAGTTTTTTGCATTCACAATGCAATTTTTATTACTGAAAAATGGAAAATGAAGTATTTAGAAAAATCGACGAAAGAACTACCTACTCCGTAGCTCAGTGGTTAGAGCAGTCGCCCGGAAAGCGAAAGGTCGTGGGTTCGAGTCCCATCGGAGCTAGTTGTGAGACGGGTCGATTTTTTCTAAATACTTCATTTTCCATTTTTCAATCATTAAACGTTGTCTATTCAACCATATTGTCAGTTTATACTGGTCATTTCATGAAGTGAGCAAATCTACGATATGGCCACGACATATTATGCACAAACAAGTAGGTATCCCAAACTTGTCCCAAATTATAGTTTATGTTTTTTTTACATTATTAACAATTACCTATCCATACTGTCGTTCTGAAACTATTGATATTATTGAAACTATTTTATCTTAAAGCAATCCAAATCACTATCACTCATCACTCCAAGATAATAACCCCAGAATAAATAACAGAAACTGTGCATGTTGAATTGTTGACATTTATGATGTTGAAGAGGTGCATGGATGACTCGGGTTATTGTTTATTTCACCCATTGAAGGCGTCTAATCGTCGGGTGTCAGGTGAATAGCGACTAGTCATGTAGTCATGTCAGCTTGCCTCTAACAATCCGATGTTGTGAATGCCCCTGCGCTGACTAATCTCAAACCATTCCACTCCGTTTACTGCAACACAGATAGTTTAACTAAAACAATTCTAGACAAGAACAGCGTTGTTTAACTTTACTACAATCCCTAAGCCATTTGTAGAACCTATTATTACAAACACTTTTTGTATGAAAGTAAACCTGATAATGCAAAAAATTACCTCTACTACAAATGATATAATACTCCTCTACTAAACTGAAATGTGTAGAGAAGAGACGATAACTATATTTTACTTATATTATTGTTAAAAGCTTCGGTAATACAGATAAGTTGCAATAACGGTACGACCATCGATATTGTCTAAAAAAAAAAGAAATCTCCCATAAACTGTTCTGTAACTTAACAGCCGCGCGCTGCAAATTCCGCGGTCTGCGGCTGAAAAATACGAATCGCTTTAAGAAAAGTCACAAGTGAAGGAATCAGTGCTTTTAGAAAGTACACTTTAAACGATTATTAATAAGGATAAAGTTTCTTGTAAAAGAGTTTGTAGTAAAAGATCCTATTATCCGATATTTAGGCGTAAAGCAGGTGCGGCGGCGACTTTGAGCCTGGAAGGCCGCTGGTCTACGCATCGATACAAATTGCCTCGTTAGTGCTATCCGCGATGGCTGGAGTGTCGGCCTGTTGCAAGATGGCGTAATGACATGCACCGCACTGTAACGAGCGACAGCAATGCGAGGAATGTGGTGGCCTTTTATAAATTCGTGCCAACTAAAAAAAGTGTATTGGAAATGGGAGACCACTTTAGTTTTAATGCAATAAATCCTAAGGACAGACTAAAAGGCAAACTCTGACGTATTGTTACTTCATATCCAAATTAGTTTATACTTAACTTAGTTAGTGCATGCGGTGCCCTCTATGTAATGGAACACTTAGATAAGAAACATTTTATTAATATGTGTAAGCTTGTGAGAGCCTAATTAAATAGATATATAATAGGTAATAGCTTGACAAGACAGCATTTATGTAACTAGAGCCAGTCCTCAGACTCAGTTAGACACTAACTTTTACCTAAATGAAAACTTGAAAACAATGCCTATGAAACAATGACTAGCCCGTAACACCTGTGGAATTGACCCTTTACTTTAACGTCAATATAACTACGATGATAGAGTTGATATTTTACTAATCACAACTCTATCATCACATCAGTGATACCAAAGGCTCATATTAAAGAACTACCTACTTAAACAAAATGTGTAAAATTCGACTTCCGCTCATTACAATAAAGCCAATGCTCTATCTTTATTGCCGGAGGGTAAAGATTACAGGAGGCTTTCTGCAGACTATTGTATTTCGCTAAATGAGTATTATCGTGTTAAGCGTTCCAATTTCGAATGCAAATTTCCCTTTAACTTTTAACTGGCTAAAAAAAAGGTTAAACTCTTTTTTTTTGCCAAGAAGGATGGTTATGTTATGCTTATGACCATTCATATTCGGGATCATGGTGAAATTTTGGTGTTTTGACCGCTTGCGTGTTCCGTTCGTTGCTCTTACAACCTGGAGCTACTAATACAATTAGCGATTAATATCTAATCGATCTGATCCTACTTTTGGGAATGATTAGGGCTACTGCGGAAAATACATATGTGCAATAAAATGAAGTAGGCACAGATGTATGTGTTCTGACTCTGAGTGATATAGGTACTTATGCAAAAAGAAAAATGGTGGTCGTAAAAATATGAAGTTGATTGCTCTATGATTCCGTTTCACCCCAACAGATTGACGATCTAAGTGGGCTAACGACCGGCCACCGAAATAAAGCACATGACCAAGTTGAATAATTGACTTCGGTGCGCAGGTCACGCATTTTTCCGCCCCCTGAAAATTTCTTAATAGCTACAATTAAAGCATATTACCATTTTTATTACAAAATACAGTTTAAGATCTAACGTTAAATAACTATTATTACTCACAAGGTAATTAAACTGAAACGTAACTAAAAGGAAAATTTGTCATCTTGAATGGTGCTATTATTTATTTTAACTCATTAAGTAGGTACCAAAGTTGTTAAGCATTTCAAATAAGTACCTACTTGCCACTTATTACGTGTAAAGGAAGTAAATATGAAATTCGTATCTGCTCGTATAAATTTATTGATTTACCTTGTCTCACCTTTGAATACCATCATCCATTGTAAGGTTTATTCCCGTAGTAAAATAAATATATTGTACTTACTTGTTAATAACAAGTTGTTATATATACTTACATTAAATATTACACACAACATAACTTTTAACAACTACCTAAGTATAACAGTGCTAACATTTTCTGTTTTTTACCTGTATGAATGAACCATAGTAACCTATTTCGCGAGTAGGTAGCGGTATTAAGTATTGGGAGTTTTCTATTATACCTAGGCAATAAGTAGGCATAATAACCGTATGAGACAAAATTCAAAAATCAAAATTCAATATCGTTTATTCAATTTAGGTTTGTTTAACAACACTTATGAACGTCAATGAAGCTACGCCATCGGTTCGCAAATCCTACGGCAGGAGACCTTGTAGCGAGAAGAACCGGCAAGAAACTCGCCATGGGCTATTTTTTTCTCCCTGTTTTAACTTATACAGAGTCGTCAAATTTGAAAAATGACCTTCACATAATAGTAAGGTTACTTTCCATCACAATACAGAATGCCGCTTAAATTAAGTACTTACAATTTTGCTTATTACCTAAAACATTAAACATTTTCAACTAAACAAGGAATCAAATAGTTTAATGGACACGATAATATTATGCAAAATCATGGCTAAATCCTATATTTTCTTTTTTCTTTCATTTGCAATGTTACATAATAATAATAAGCATAGATCCTTCTTAATGTTACAAAGAGAGTTATGCCCGAATACTCGTACGCTACTTATCTTTGGGAGCGTCTCAAACATCGCCCTGTCACTTTAAATGTCAAACGTATGAAAGAGATGCCATGATGTTTGAGACGCTCCCAAAGATAAGTAGCGTACGAGTATTCGGGCATAAGTTACTTACCATATTTTTTTGAGTTTTCAGCTTGCTTCGTAATCTTACATTTCTCAAGAGAGAGAAGAGACAAAGATAATAGGTATAACTGCAGTGTTTAAGTTTAACAAATTACGCAGTATATCAGCTTAAGTTACATGCCCCACTGCTGCTACTTTTACATCAAACCCAAGTAAAAAAAACAGCTAAAATCTAAATTAAAGCTAAATTCTAATCAGCTAAAAAGCGAGCAGTGCAGCAAATCCCGCATCATTATAAACCGCACTGAAACGCAAAATTCAAAGGAACTAAACTTTCCCCTCCATGCTCTGCAGCAAGCTTAAGTAAGTTATATTCTCCACTACTGCTTATTTTATTTCAAACTAGCGGATCCTCGCGGTTTCACTCGCGTGGTACCCGCTTCCGTGGGAATATCGGGATAAAATATAGCCTATGTCACTCAGGAAGAATGTAGCTTTCAAACGGTTAAAGAATTTTCTAAATCGGTCCAGTAGTTTCGGAGCCTATTCGATGCAAACAAACAAACAAACATACAAACAAACAAACAATCAAATCTTTCCTCATAAACACATCTTAGATTTCTGCGCAAACTGTCCATATAAATAAAACACTTTCACGGATTTTTTCACGCAATTTATTTAACAACTTGGTTAAATTTTAGTTGTTTTTAGAGGTTTTTTGGTTTATCCGACGTTTCGGCACCTTTCCAGGGGCCGTGGTCACGGAAAACTACCCACCATTTTTAGATTTTAATATAAGAATATACCCACTTTATTGTCTTTGTTCTTCGTTCGGAAACAGGATACGGTTAGTTATTGATTATTTCCTCTTTATAATATTAGTATAGATGACATAACCCGTGAAAAAGCGAGCAGTACAGCAAGTCACGTATCAGTAGAGGCGGCACCACGTTGTAAGTTACCATTTCCCTCTACTGCTTCTTCTACTTACTCCAAATTACAACACAGCGCTTTTCACGTGTTATACTTATAAAGCGTTTAAATAAACCAGGTGCCGGGGTCTGTCACTGTGACCACGACGGGGCGCCTGGAAAGAAATCGAAATTCCGGACAAAACAAAAAATCCTCAAATAACACAACTCATATGTTTTCTAACTGTGTTAAATGTATGTAGGTAGGTATAATACGCGTTTGAATCTGTAAAAGTTGCTTTATTTCAATTTCAATGAACAGCGTGCACGCCAGAATCTAAGACGATCTTTCGTGAAAACCGCGGAGCAGTGCAGCAAACCCCGCATCAATAGAGACCGCACGGCGCACACCGGTTTGAAACTCTAAATTCTCAAAAACTAAACCTACAAGTACTGCAGTAAGCTTCAGTCATACATATACCGCGTTAATTAAAGGCTCTTAGCGCAGCAAATCCTGCATCGATAGAGTCGGAATGAGTCCTAAACCAGTTTGAAACTCTCAAGAAATTCTCAAGAAACTAATCTTCCCCTCTACAAGCACCGCAGTTCCTCAAACTTCAGATACCTATAGGTATTTCCCACTGCTGGCTGTTTTATTTCAAATCTGATACCACATAAAAAAGCGCCCAATGCAACAAATTACTTACGTATCCATAGAGGCAGTACCACCCGGTATCATCATCATCCTATCTTTATCCCCAATGCTATTTGGGGTCGGGGACTCGGGGCAGCACCAGCCGATATAAAACTCAAAATTCCAACTGTAGTTAATTATATTTCCCTATGCTGCTTCTTTTACTCACAAATCACTACAGCATAACATTGAGATTTTTTTTAATGCATTCACACTACAATTTTTGTAAGTAGGTATAAGAAAAACGTGATAGTAAAAAACCACGAACCCCATAAGCAGCTTTCAGGCGGGATTCGAGCCCGCGCCTCCGGGAATCCGGCCCGATGCTCTGACCAACTAAGCTACCGAAAGGCTTACACGACTCGTCGAATTTTGCTATCACTTATTACGCTGTAGCCCAGCGTTGCTTCATCAATGTAAGGAAACCCTCGCATCCGAAAGAAACATTTAAAAAATGTTTAACAATTGATTAAGATGAAACAGACATTAAATTGAGATTGAATTTTTTTTTATGCATTCGCAATGCAATTTTTGTAAGTATAGGAAAAATGTGATAGTAAAAAACCACGAGCCCTATAAGTAGCTTTCAGGCGGGGTTCGAACCCGCGCCTCCGGGAATCCGGCCCGATGCTCTGACCAACTAACCCTTTAACTTAACTAAGCCTTTAACATAACATGTTAAAGGCTTTTCGTGCAGCATCAATGTAAGCAGCATACGGCACCGGCATCGGCACCGGTACTAACCCGGTTACAGTTTTCAGTGTTTGCAAGGCCGGTCGGCGACCCGCCGTTTGTAATCTAGTCTGGACGGACCTAAACCGGTTTGAAACTCTCAAGAAATTTTCAAGAAACTAATCTTTCCCTCTATAAGCACCGCAGTACCTTAAACTTCAGATATAAGTAGGTATTTCCCACTGCTGGCTGTTTTATTTCAAATCTGATACCACATAAAAAAGGGCCCAATGCGCTCGTACTGCCTCTATTGATACGTAAGTAGGCAGTACCACCCGGTATCATCATTATCATCCTCTCTTTATCCCCAATGCAATTTGGGGCCGGACGGGGCAGCACCACCCGCGGTATAAAACACGAAATTCCAACTGCAGTTAGTTATATTTCCCTATGCTTATGCTGCTTCTTTTACTCCAAATCACTACTACATAACATGTTAACGGCTTTTCGTGCAGCAAATCCCGCATCAATGTAAGCAGCATACGGCACCGGCATCGGCACCGGTACTGACCCGGTTACAGTTTTCAGTGTTTACAAGGCCGGTCGGCGACCCGCCGTCTGTGATCTAGTCTGGACGGACCTAAACAGGTTGGCGCGTGTGTAACGTGGCGTAATCGATTGACTCACCGTGAATCACCGCCGGCGACAATAATATCGAGATTCATCACATGTGTGAGGATAAAGTATTTATGCTTCACCTTCTGTTGCGAGATGAGATTGCGAGTGATCGGTGCCTGAGCGAGATAAAAGGAGTCCGTTTTGTAGTTTCATTATTTTTATATTATTTTTCTCTGGTCCACTCGTTTGCAGTGTTTGGCAGGTATTTCAAAGTATTCATAAAGTAGATGGTTTCTTGGTGAAAAACAATAAGTACCTAGCTCATTATTGACTATTAATAGATCACACAACAGTATAAGACCCTAAAATCGGACATAGTATTTTTATTCCAAAAGCTAAATAGATTTAGCTTTTAAAAATTCTTGACTAAAACTCCCAGGTCCCTGCGTCTTATAGTGGAGAAGTTTTTTTTTTAAATGGGTATTAATTAACTACTTATATTTACCTACCTGGAAAAAGAAAAAAGAATGTTATTAAAAAACTAAGCAGCGTATTTAAGTTTTACTCACCATTATCTAAAACCCTTTCAAATGCACACGTTTCAATAGTTACATGAAACTATAAAAGTTGATACAAATCAAATTATTTAATATTTTCTTATTTTCGTATAATTTTTTTCTTCTAGACTACGCCGTAGTAGGTGGAGATATTAATACCGAAAATAAGTCCTCTATCCCATATAAAAATGAACACCTAATTCCATGATTCCATTTATGATTGATAGAACATCGAAAACTTTAATACCTACTAATAGTTATTTTAAGGGAAACCTGTAATCAGCCTTACCATATTATGTTAATATACAGTATCTACTGAAGCTGCGTATTTATAACAATTACGCTGTTGGTTATCTAAATAAATGAAAAAAAATGTTCTTTTTATTAATGCAAAGTAACTTTGACCAGGTGTTAGTTTTGGTCACACCAAACGATACCGTCAAACTAAATTACTTAGTTAAATTAAAGTATCTGCCTGGCATTATATTCCATACATCATATTGGTAGGTAGGTACTGAGAATTCATGAGAGTTGAAAACCTTAATGGGGCTCAGAATTAACTGAACTAAATTACAGGTCGTTTACTTTTCAAGTCCTTGTAATTGCTGACCGCTTCAACATCCAGATTACGTGTGTGTATCGAGTATCGATCAGGGCTAGGGTTGCCAGGAGTTCCGGAATCCTAGCATATGAGCTAGGTCGCAGAATCTCTAAAAATGTTCCGGAAAGTAAGTGTCGAACTTACACGTGGTAAAGATGATGACATAAATTTGGCCCAGATTAGCGCCCGGATTTACAAACCGTCGAAAGGCTCCCGCTCCCGACAGCGGAATCTATGCACTGTATCTTTCACTCGCTATAGTACAGACAAAGACAAAGCACAGAATTCGAATTCGATTCTGTTTCCGACGGTTCGTGAATCAGGGGGCTAACGAAAGTAAATGTCCAGCGACAATTCGTTTATTTAATTTTTAAATTTTTTGCTTAGCTATCTCTGTCCCGTAGTCGACATCACTCCTAGCATTGGCAACCCTATTCCGGACCCGATGCGGAATGGCCAATTTGTCGGTGGTACTAAATCATCTGACAAAAGCGCCGCCGCTCTAAATCGATTTGTCCAAATTATGACCGGCATCAGGTCCACACCGCCTATGGTGGTTACTTACTATCCTCTTTAAATATTTACCGGTTACAAAAAACTGCCTAAAGCTTCTTCGCGAGAAGCTTCGCGGCTTCCATTATACTACTTACTTATATGTAGGTATTATCGACTGCTTTGTCTATTAAATAGGTACGGAGGAGCCCCATCGTGCCTATTAACTTACTATTAAACCAAAACTATATCGTGTCACCGTTTTTACATAATTTATGTATACAGAAAAATACTTGGAAATAATAGGTCTTTACCTATGAAATTGCCGTTTTGTATGGAGATTTCTGTAATTATTTTTTTTCCATACTAACGTTTTTGTTATTATTTAACGACTAATATTATGTAAATTTACAAAATTTTACACACGTATTTATGGACATTTTAACTACTAAATGACACATTCGTTAAGAGAATTTTTTTTTTTTCACTAAGTTACAACTAATAAAGTACGAAATTCTGGAAACAAAAATAGTCGTAACTTTCGGAATAAGTTTTTTCTATATCAATAATCAAATATCGTGGTTATTAAATTATCAAAAGTTGCTCGATACGGTCTTAATGTAACGCAATATTAAAGAAATTATATATTTCTAATATTATAAAAGTTGTTAAGTTATATGTACAAAAGAAAAAAACGGCAATTTCATATGTAAAGACCTATTATTTTGGAATTATCTTCGAAGCTCTAACCTGAGCAGCTTATGAGGCAAATCGCATCAAACAGAAAACATTGGAGATAAATTAAAGAAATTGACACAAAAAATCCAGAACGTCAAATTTTATGTAAGTAAGTACCTATATTGTTTTTTAAAGGTTTTGGTTTAAAATTAAAACGTTCGTAACATGAAATCGTTTTCAGGCCGGATTCAGGCTGATTGCGCAATAACAAAATGGAAGCAATACCATAAGAATAGCAATACCTCGCACTCTTGTTAAACAAGCACCATCTTTAGAAAATAAACAAATGCAAATGTTAGACAATGCAGAACGATTATTCCAAAATAGGAAAAATAAACAATATGTTAAACTTATACGATGATGTAAGCATTTGTATTTTGGGCAAAAATTCTATAGTATAGAATCATAATAAGTAGGTAATAAGTATATTAAATAAAATCGTTAATCTGTGTTTTTTTTGTTGTTTCATATAATTTAGCGTTTACAGATGTGTCTTGCTTGATTGTCGATAAAATGATCCAAATTGAAATTTCAAAAAGAATATGAAAAAATAGCTAAAAAAATGTGCTATCAGCAACACCATGTAGGTAGGTAGTAGGTACCTTCCTAACCCATGGAAAGAGTCGGGACGTTAGTAAAAATGTGAATTTAAGTAGTTTCGTACATTTGACTGCAAATGGCAGTGTTTAATTTAATGACCCCCAAAAAGCGAGGGTCGGCAGCAGCCGGGATGACTGGCGGTTTTGAGTAGATTAACAAATTTCTGATAACACAACACACGGCTGCCCGCGCCATATGCTAGGGTCGTTAGTACCACCACCTTCGGGAATGAGGCAACGCGAAATTTTTACTGTGAACCCGAATTCGAAATACGTGGGTTGTAGAGATCAGTCATAAAATCGCTTCAAACTTTATTAGATTAGAACACTACTGTTGTGCTGACTACAGTGTTTCTGCTCTACATTTTAGTCTATGCTAATGATTTCAGTGCTTTCTTTAACTAACAGGGTAACTATTACCGTGCCTTCTTCTACTACTTCTTCTTCTATAAGAATTTATTGTTACATCATTATAAAAGGTTTCATATTCAAATGCTTCGTCTAACAAAGGTCACTGTAGTTTAAATATTTTGATAGATACGAGTATATTATATTCCAAATAAAATAACTCATATCATAATTCAAATGTAAAACTTTTCAAAGTTAGTAGGAAAATGCAAAATGCAGGTTCTTTGTTTAATCATACTACTTATAAACACACTTACTATAATTTATAAGTAACAAGCGGTCGTAATAAAAGCGGTTTATTTGCGAATTCGCAATTGTCTACATTTTCTTGCAAATAAAAAAGCCTATGTCGCTTTTGTCTAAGACGAAGTGTTAACCTCATCACAGGAGGCACCTCAACAAATGACGGTAATGACCTACGATTTGTGTCGGCGCCTGCGCCATTCCGAAATAAATATTGGGCAAATTAGCGCCCCCTGGCGCGCACCTGCCGGCGACCGCGCGCCATGTGTTGACGGATGCGTTGGTTGCGTTGCGTATGCGTATGCGCTGTCTGACCCCAAAGTACTCTCTCAGTATCTCTCTACTCGACGAATTTCTGCGCGGGTGCACCGTGAAGTGGACAAAGGACACGTCAAGCTTGGAAGTCGATGAACGAAATGCGTTGCTATTTATACGCGATAAAGGTATAAAGCTAAAGGTCTAGGCTCTAGTTTAGACTTTTCTGGCAACAGGGCTAAAATTATACAATACTTAATATCAAAGTTCTTTAATCGATTAATGAAACTAAGTTTTGAGTGTAAGGTTTCAAAATGAATTGGAGAATACCTATTGTCGGTTTTCTAAAACGATGACGAATGCAATGCGCTGTCCGAATCCAAAGCTTGAGGAATTTCTGCGCGGGCGCACCGTGATATGTACGGGTATGTCAAACTTGACAGCTGTTCCACGCAGGGGCCTTACTGCGAACTGGCAAACAATGTTATACTTAGTAATATTGTAATCGAGAGGGCGCTATACGCAGTGTATAGCTCCGTCCTGCAATTAACATTACTTTATCATTGTTTGACAACTCGCAGTAAGGTAAGGCCCCAGTTCTTTGCGTTCAGACGTGTTGAGTGTAGGGTTTAAAACTAATTGTATAATCTTGTCGCATGTGTAAAACCTAAAGAACTGTCGTCGGCTGTACTACCTACAATCATAACGCACCATCGGTTACCAATTTAATTTAAATTTGATATTTTCAACTGTAAATTCTTATTCTTGTTTCCCATCATTAGATCAGAGTCAGACAATAAATTCCAACACACACATTGGATTCCAGACTTGTATCGGTGGTTGGACTATTCATGTCGGCAGTCAACAAAATAAAACAGAAACAACATTGGATTTTCTTCTCAAGTTTTTCTGAAGTGCATTGTATTGTAATATGAAACAATAATTAAAGTTAATGGTTACAACCATTAAAATAAATCGAAGCAATACGGAAAATTCGGATTTTAAGGATGGCGTTACTCACAATTTCGTAAACATTTTGTGCACATGTTATGCGTGTCTTCTGAACAAATACCTGGTTAGAGTAACAAGAGTAACCTTGGCAAGACAAAGAAATTATTTTTGGGAAAATGGTGTTAAGAAATAATAGATATGTTTTACCCACCCACGGCTGTTCACACCTGCAAAGGATTAGGAAAAATTATTGTTTGTAAGTACCTATCTAAAATTTGGTATCATAAATGTTACCCTACCTACGAGTACCTATCTAATTCTTTCATTATGGCAAAGCACATGGACACCAGATGTTGTTTTACATTGTTCAGACATTTAAAGATAAGTGTACAGGTACCTGAGAAAAAAGTGCTGTGAAAAGGTGTCCTAATAGCGACCATTACAAAGGTTTATCTATGTAGATGTCGTGGCCATATCGTACATTTGCTCATTTCATGAAATGCTCGAGAATTTCATGAAATGGTCGCATTTCATGGTTTCACTGTCTCTTGGCCACATCATATGTGGCTTGGGCAGATCAATCTTAAGAAATCGTTTCTCGATATGGGAACGCGCGGCTACTTCACGAAATGGTCAAGATTTGATCACATCGTAAAATATATATATTTAGTACCCCTGAAAACGCTTAGTTTATGTGTGCCTTATTTTAATAGTTTTTTTTTTGTTTAAACAACAAGTACCTACTTTATTTCTGTTGTGTGAAAAAAAAATAACTACGAAATTCAAGGCAATCGCGAAGCTTATCACGTGTTCTACAGGAGTTCCAAGGCAAACTCTCTTTCGAAAATATGGCGTTCGAAGATAGTTTATTTTCTTTCTGTTTAATAAGTAGGTATTTCTGTGGTGTGAAAAAAAATATAAACGTTCTAGGTAGGTACCTATACAGGACTTCCAAGGCAAACTCTCTTTCGATAATATGGCGTTCGAAGAAATAGAATAGGCCAGTGTAGATGCAAATTCAGAAATAAAAACTTTGTTATCATGGAAACCTTACATAAATGATAATAGTTGGTCATTTCATAAAATAGTCGTATTTCATGATGGTCAAACGTTGTTGAAAATATCATTAAACGTGGTCTATTCAAAGATATTGTCAATCGGTTCACAGGGCTGGGTGTACGTAATGTACTATACCTACCTAGGTTAGTAAATTCTTATAGGTAAGATTGTACCTTACTGTGAACGTAATAAGATCTACAATAGAATAAAGTAACGTTTGCGCATTTGACAAACTTACACTACGGGACCTACGGCGGCGGGTACAGTAGGTAATAAAGCTTAAAAGTGGCACTACTAACCGTGAGCTTATTAAACATGTATGCGATATAAGTACCTAGGTATATGATGAGTAAGTAAATTGATTGTTTGAAGTTTATTTTTAACTTCAACTAAATAAACCCTCCTACATAACATAAGTAGGCTACTTACCTTTTTTTGTGACTGGAAGAAATGCGTTTATGCATCCCTCGCCCCTGGGTGTAGGGGTGATTCGAAATGTGGGACTCACCTTTGGGGTTCCTACCCACTAAAACTCCCAGTACTTGCTCTCGTGGCAGTCATTGGTAATGAGGGATTGGGGTGACAGTCTCCCCTGATACCTGACAGCCGCGGCCCGGCTATCCAGGTCCCTTCGCGGCTGAAAGATGGCCGAGCAAGCGGTGCAAGTCGTGCGATGTTGGCGATAGTACACCCACCAGCGTCGACGTGACTTCACTATGGGGGAATGAGGCGATCATACTGTCGCCTCCTTCTCCCCAGCCGTCGCGAGCGCATCCGCTTCGCGAGCCCTCTCCGCTGTCTCCTTTTGGAGGACCACGTTCTCACAAAAGGAGACTACCGCCTGCCACCATCTGACATTGACCAGCATCTCACTAACTATGCTGGGCAGTGAGAGATCTGGCCCTACCACTGCCACGAGGTCCCGACGACGACGCTGCGCTGACCACGCAGGCAGTACCGCGTCGCACTCGTGGCATTTTGGGTAACTCCTCTCGGTGAATGCGGTGCAGGAAGTT
Organism: Crambus lathoniellus; assembly: GCA_949710035.1. NCBI lineage: Eukaryota > Metazoa > Arthropoda > Insecta > Lepidoptera > Crambidae > Crambus > Crambus lathoniellus. Next base: position 11,594,772 of record OX453302.1, on the reverse strand, counting down.
ACCGAAGCACCCATGCCCGGTAAGAACCTGCACCAGTTGAAACATCAGCGTCCCTGACGCCGATCCCGCCATTCCGTCAGAAAAGGGCGAACCTATGATTTTATCCAATCATTACCTAGGGGGGCTACCGGCTAAAAAATATGGATATGAAGCATGGAATTCATTATCATTTGAAGTCCTTAAGTTTATATCCAATAATTTGGGCATATTAGCCGGTACGGTTACGGTAGACGGTAGTAGCCCCCTAGTTAGTTATCTATCCAAGTTTCCACTTTGAACATTGTGAATTATTATGTAGGTAAAACTTAATTATATTAAGTACTTGTTTACAATTATCAATTACCTAACCTACCCACTTCATGATATTTACAAAACTTTTCTTCAAATACCGTACCCACTACCCAGTAAAAAAACGGAAGCAAAAAAACAAGCTCTATACGCACGGAAACGGAACCAAACCACCCTCTACAAAACAACCACCACTCCGAGCCACACATAAAAAAAGAACGTCGGCCTCCCGACCGAAAACGAATGAACGAAACGAGCGAGCGAGCGACTAGCGTAGCGGGGCGAGCGACCAGTCTGCAGTGAACGTTCGTGGGAGTGACATGTGTCTCGCCAGTCGCTCCGAACAGCTGATCGCACACGCGTATTTAAAAAACAAGTTTTAGTCCTAAGGAATTATTAAGTTTAAGTATAAAACAAGAATTATACGATTCATAAGTACAATTTGTGACTTTCTGTGCAGTGATTTTAATTCAAACTTAATTAAGTGTGTTGTTCAAAAGTTCTACAATAATGGGTAAGCTAGCTATCTACCTACCTACTACTTTTTAATTTTAATAAGCTATATTAGTTTTCACTACATAACCCAAAAAATCGTTTTTGGTTATGTAGTGTTACAAAACGAAACCATTTTTATAATTTTACAGAGTATATCTCTAACCTATCTGATGCAAATTCGTAGGTTAGTTTTATGTAAGTACTTAACGAAATCCTTCTTTAATAAGGACAGATCTAAATTGTGTGTACCTACCTATCGTTACGATAAATCAATAGCATTTTACCATAAAATCACAGAAACAAAATTTTAATGACAAAAGTAATCAAATGAATATTATAGTATGGTTAAAAAATTTGATACTTGGATTGCGCAATATTGCAAATTATATTTATATTGTTATAATTTACTTCATATTTCAACAATTATTTTATTTTTATAATATTATGAAGTAAAAGTAAAATGTATTGTCAACCGTATTGGTAATTTATTTAATTTGCAATAATCAAACTTATAATAATAATATCATTAATATGATAACTACTCTTATTATTTTTCACTTTTAACGTTGTTATGAGCTTTGCGTCTATTTGTTAATATTTAAAATACCTATTACAATACACTATTTAGAACATTATGCAAGTTTATCACTTACACGCCGAAATTATTTTTTTTCCAATCCAATGTAAACATGAAATTAATTAAATTGAAGCTTCTACTCAACTCTTTCGCATTTGATTCGTTAATTTTATCTTATTCTACTTAACGTGACTGTAATATTACTGTAATAATATTTATTTAATTGTGTCAGACGGTAGGCAGATAGTATGGCAGTATGTTGTAGGTTCTTTAAATAATTAAGTAAAACAAACAGCATTCAATGAAATGCTTCAAAATTCATTTGGCATCAATTGACGTAATGAACTTCAAATAACAAGCATAATTATTTATTTAACACAACTATAGTATTGAAAACCCCAGTTATATAATTAATTAATAACAATAATGTCTCAAATTTGTATAAGTTATAGTCATTGAGAGCTATCAATGAATACATCCAATTCTGGGTATTATTCTAATACAACTCAATAATAACTCGAAAGGTTTAAATTAATAAAGAACCTTATAAAAAGTAAAAAGCACATAGTTTAGAAATCCAGATCAAGTAACATCAACATTAACGACTTTCAAAAGTTTCAATACTAAATTAAGTAGTTACTTACATATTGATTTCATGTGGCTATTTTTATTTCAGCCCTTGGACTCGCATAAACTTCCAATTCGATGAAATAAAAGTGAGGGAATATTGATTATTGCCTTTAACATTATTACTGAAACCAATTTGCATTATTAATGCCAAAATATGGTTAACAAGTGAAACTGTGAAATTGATAAATAGCATTTTGATCCAAATGAAAAATAGAGCATAAATAAAGTTCCGTTTCCCAGGCGATCAAACACGGTCGTGAAACTCGTGAATTACAGTACCAGTGAAAATACTGTAAATTCTTAGTGTCACCGAGACGGCTGCGGCGGCATGATGATCGGCATGACAACAATGTCACACGCTTCTTAAAATCTGAAATAAATTCTATACCATCTTGCTATATTTGTAAGAATTATTTTACAAGAATAATTGAAATAACATTTTACTTTTTCTGTTGTGGGTTCTCAATTTATATTTTCTGTAGATGTAGCTTCGTCGTTATTGTTAGCTAGTATATACTTTTACTATGCTAGTATTCTGTAACACTTACTGACACGTTCAAACTTGTCGCGACAACGATAATATTGTAATACCTATACGGAAGTTTGAAGGATGCTAAAGAATACAGAATTCGAAGGCCATTCACAAATCAAGTAAGTAGCTTTACTTTGAACGATGGGCGCTCTGTAAAAGCAGATGATTAGCAGATGATGATTAACTGATAATGTATTATCAAAAGGGGAAGTTTAACTTTCTTAAAATGAATCGGTTAATTAAGATGATGAAGGCTCGCAAATGTATCAGGAGACAAAACAAATAAATTTCTAAAAAATGTAAATGTTCCTTTTCTTACCGTCATGTAAAAATTTGTTGCCCTATACATTTGAATCTATTGTAGGTACTTACATATTACGTTTCTTGACTGTTATGTCTGTCTTGCCATAAAAAATCGAAATCAATAAATGTTGCTAAATGAGAAAAAAATAAAACCGCCTTCAAAAAATCCACCTAAAAGTAAGAAATAATACCTCTAATAACGTAAGTACTTTGAAGTCAGTGAGACATGTACAATTTTTTGTTTTTTTTTTTGTGTGTTTTTTTTTTTTTTTCACTCTTTTTAGTGCATCATGCAGGCAATTTTCGTATATCTTGGTAAATAGCTATGATAGTTGAACATCCGTCTTAAATTCATATAAAGTGGTAACGAAAACGTCAGTATTTTCAAGATTTCCTGAAAACTACTGAACCGATTTCAAAATTTCGAAAAATGGGACCAACTGGGAAAAAACCTGATGTTATAACGTTTGAAGTAGTAATCGGTGTACATACATATAACAAAATGCGACGAATAGATAACCTCCTTTTAAATTTTTGAAGTCTGTTAAAAAGAGGTGACATGTTCCCTTTCTAAATAAACTGATTCAAATAGTGTTTTTACATTAGTCTTTTGTCGAATTCCGCATACGCGTACTTTATATGGCGTACTTTCACAGCATCATAATAATGGAAAGAGACTACAAGAGATTAGAACATAATAGTGCGGAGGTGGGCGCGTGGGAACGCTCCCAGCGTTCATGCCCGGCACATCACTGCAACACTAAATCTAACATTAATATGCTAGATTTAGATAAAACCCCCGTTAAGCAGTACTAAAAGAAATAATTATTTGCGGCGAAAGCAGGCTTTTAAACATGAAAAGAATACAGATTTTAATTTCTTCAAGAATCATGATTAATGTACGTTTTATAATATTTATATGTGAAACGAACGAGTGCGTAGGAACTTGGAAACACGTCATTTACTATGCAGATTTCCTTTTTCGTAGTATGAGTTAAACTACATTTAAGAAAATTGTGTATCTGAATTAGAAAAAAGTCGACCCGTCTCACAACTAGCTCTAATACTTCATTTTCAATTTTTCAATAATAAAAATTGCATTGGGAATGCAAAAAAAATGAAATATTGTATCTATTGCCATATTGCACTAGATTTTCATACTTAAAATAATTGATCCTACTTTATGTGCATGGAAAATAAATATGCAAATAGTAAGGAAAAATATCTGCTTATCAATAATTCTACCTTACGTCTATATTATGCGATTCCTAAATATGTCAACTAGTTAATAGTCTACATGAATAAACAGTGTGAATGAACTGGGCAAGGAAATCATTTATGTTTCCATTCATACGGCTCAATGATTCTATGTCGACGTAGGTGCCCATAAGTCACTGGCCAATAAATCAACTGTTTAGGGTTACTGAATAATAATATTAGCAAACACAAATAAAATGTTATGCAATGAATAATATAAATAAATAATGGCGTTTTATTTTAATAGGGAAACATTTAGCTTTCAAAAGGGAATTCTGCTAATTCCCTCTTGTAAAGTGTAATATTCACTGGTTGAGGAAGATTAAGTATTTTAATTGCATCATACGTTATGTTTGCACAATAATGTTATTAATCTGGGTTATTAAAATTAGTAGTGTGTCGCGTAGGCTCGGGCGCTCGACAGGCGATGGCAATAGTACCTAGTTAGTGGTTCCGGATACGTATCGGACGTGTCGGATGTCGGCGTGAGTCACGCGGCGCCCACGCCGCGCACCGCGCCCACTGGCGCCCGCGCCCGGCCGCGCACCCACCCGCCAATTTCTATTGCATTTAATTCAAAAATATTATATACAATAACTGTTGACCTATATCACAGATGAATAGACTTTTGTTATTGCCTGTCTATGATAGGCTTTGTGGACATTCCTGAAATATTTGCCTAGAAACTTCACATTGACATAATTTAATAAAAGCTAACGTAATAATATATTACCGTTATTAATTGTAGTTAGTCAATATTCTTCATACTCTCATGCTGTCTATAATAATAAGGGAAGCAGCAGGGACTGTTACTGAGACAGAACTGATATAGCAGCCGTCTGCGGCGCGTCTAGGCTATTTGTATTTGGGTTTTGGCATTGGATATTTTGCAGTCTCGTGGGAAACTGAGTTGAACGACTGCGGAGACAATGCGGTTGTCTGCTGTCGCGAATAGACGTTCACCGGCGCGAGCTGCCGCCCACCCGCGCGGCTTCAGACTGTCTGCGTGAAACCATCTTTAAATCTCATGCGCCACTTATTGTAATTTGTGTTCACTTTATACAAAGTTTCTTCTCGGCAGATTTGTTCAATTCAATTTAAGCAATTATACAAAATAAACTTGTTTACTTTACTATTATTACTAAGGGTGGTATTCCAGCACTTATTAAAGGTCTTTATCCAATTTACATTTGATCAAAGAATTTATCAATGAAACCATTCATGAATTCGTCCTCGTCCAATTTCTTTGATTAAATATTTGATAAGTGGAATACCACCCTTATATAAATTATTTAATTCATCAACAACAGCTACCTTAGTTCCATAGGTAAAAATAAAGCGGTCTATCTATCTACCAGGGGTATTACTTGCCATCAAATCACCATCATGTTTATTTAAAGACGGAGTCGTAGATAATAGCACCATCAGTTTAATTTTAACAGTACAATACATGATAGATAAGTCCTCTGAAATGACCCAGTGTCCCAAGGCGAGTGGCTGACCTTAAAACCGGTAGTTTACATCTCGCTATACCAATTTTATCGCGGGGCAACGTGTCTCAAGGGCGGCACGAGGGGGGTTGGTCGATAGACCGCTGGACGCGCGCCAGCCGCCGCCGCCGCCGACGACGACGGTCACCGCGACACATAAATCCACCCTCACATCGCTAAACTGCCGCTTTATAATTCATATTACGGATTATAGCGTACTCAAACTGATACGTCATTCCGACTCAAAAGAAACCCTCCCTATTTTCAGAGAAACGATCAAAATGCATTGGGCTCCCTATTTTAAGACTATTTACTTTTCCTTTTAATCTATGCTAAGACCTTCTAAATGAGACTGTTTCAATTTATCAATCTTGTTATGTCAAGCAGATGGGCAACATAGTTATTAATCCATTTAATTATGTTCGTTACATATTATGTTAAGACACAGTTGACGTTTTAAGGAATTAACCGACTGTTACAAATAAGACAGCGCGTGTGAAAGGGGGAACTAAGTATAGTATGGTAAAGATTAAAAAGCGGTGTGCCGTTAAAATGTATCGGAATAATTAAGCGCATGCAATATGCGCATTACAGACCATCTTGATAACAGAAAGAGTGCAACCACGACGGTACAGGCTGATCTGACCGATAATTCTTCGTTGCGATTGAGTAGGCTTAAGGCCACTAGCGCCGCCAATTCATTTATTTTTATTATACGTAAACCAGATAAATATAAAAAAATAAACAACCATGCCCTCTTAAATTGTCTCCTAATATTTTTTGAATAACTCTACAACACTTATTCAACTTATAGGGCTCGTGGTTTTTTACTATCACATTTTTCCTATAACACTAAGTTTAGGTGCTGTCGGTTACGATATGGCGACGAAACGAGAATAAAAGTGACATTAATTTGTTATTATAATGGGTTTGCTATATTAAAATAGATATAGCTGTGGACGTCTACTGAGTGCCGAACTGTATTCTTACCCAGTTAGTTTGCAAGCCGTCTATAGACTGGATTACCTAGGTACCTACCTACATATTGCAATATTCTTTTTTTTATACATAACTGTGTAAGTAGCTCTTGGCCTTCCTTCATCAACCCTGATGTTAAGTGGAAGCGCACTACTCCCGGAATCCTCAGTCACTGAGGATCTGCCTATCTTATACCTGTCTAGGTAACTACCGGAAAACAATAATGCTGAAAACATCGATGTTATGGCGTCAGACTTAGATAAGATAGGTAGGTAGGTAGGTAGGTAACCAAACCGAATACAATATGTACCATCACTGAGAATCGAACCCTGGAAGGGCGTTTGTGCACTACCACTGAATTTTACCGATCCGGCGGTCCGTTTTTTTACGGACCGGCGTGGCATGAAAAACACGGATGATTGGCTTGTGCACTTGTCCGGTTTTTTACTGGCCGGGGCAGCGCAGTGATCTCTTTGAAACTACACTCTACGGACGCGTTTTAAACGAGAGGAATAATGAGTTCCTTGGAACGTCGGCAATTGCTTGCGTTAATTTATTTGCGATAACTTCTAAGATATTCATTTAAATTATATGGTGTAAAAGAGTAAAATAATGTGCATGAAATGCTTAAAGCAACTAAGGTTGATTGATTAGAGATTGATAAGGGTTAATACTGTATCCGTTTAAATAGCTTTCCAAATTACCGCATTGTTCGTAACCATTTTTTAAGAGATAATAATGGCTATAATATGCTATCCTTAAAAGATAGACATATGCTATCGCGGACTTTTTTGTAGATCTATAGAAGAGGAATATCCCAACATGCATTATTTTTTTAAACCTCGAAAGGATAAGGCAGCGTTTTTGCTGAAAGCTCTCGGGCGGCTTGCCGTTTGCCGGCACTTTCGACAATTATCGTTATATTTCAACAAATTTACACAAAACTTATATTAAAACCTTCCTGAAGAACCACGCTACCTATTAGTGAAAACCGCATGAAAATCTGTTTCGTAGTTTTAAAGATTTAAGCATATATAGGGACAGACAGACGGGAAGCGACTTTGTTTTATACTATGTAGTGATTTATGATTAAAATACAACCATCCGTTTTTTTCCGGACGGTAAAATTCAGTGTAGTGCACAAGCACCATATGTTTTTCATTGCCGTCATCTCGGAACGGAAAAAATCGGTCCGGAAAGGGGAAAAGTAAAATGACGGACGGTAAAATTCAGTGTGGTGCACAAGCGCCCATATGTTTTTCATAGCTGCCATATCGGTCCGTAAAAACCGGACCGCCGAGTCGGTAAAATTCAGTGTAGTGCACAAACGCCCGAACTCTTGGTCTGGAACCGGTGGTGTGAACCCTGTGAACCACTAGACCAATAAATAGCTTGCTAAGATGCCATAACGAACTGTTTGGCGACGAGTAGGTAATTACAAAGTTCTTATTGTAATGTTAAGAAACACAATCAAATTAGTTCAAATTACCTAGGTACTACCTTACCCTACCTACCTACCTATCTAACAAATTATAAATATAAGGAAGTTTTTTTATCGTTTCTTTCTCCTTTCGCATTTTAACACGATTTGAGCTTTTTTCTCTACTTAAGGCTGGTTTCACCACCAGACCTGCACGGGAAATATCAATACCAAATACGTACGTACCGATAGGTACGCGTAGGTACCTAGCTGTGAAATGATTATATAGCTTTTAACGTTCCAGAGGGCCTACTCTTAAACACAAAACCCGAAACTTCGTTATACCCTCTCCCTCTCACTCTCCAGTCATTTCATGACCATGACAGCACCATGACAGAATCGAGTGAAAGGGTCGGGGCTAACCGAAGTTTTGGATTTACGTTTCAGAGTACGGCCCCAGCAGCAGCGGCCCGAACGGGTCTTCGGGACGGGTTCGTAGGTTAGGCCCCCGGTGAGTGACGCCCCCGGGCCCCGTGGTGGAGGCACCGGATGCCTGACCCACGAACCCTTCGGGACACATGTGAAACCAATCTAAGCCCTGAGTGCGCAAGTCATCTAGAATATTTATTTTAGTTTGTTTGTTTCCAGATGAGCGGCAAGCGCACACGCAGCTATAGATGCGCCGTGCACCAGCGCGACCGCGAGGTCAGTTCCGAGAACGACTTCCACCTACTGCTGGAAGATCCTACTCTATTTGCCAGGTAATTTCAGTTGCTGCTTAAAAGTGCTGTCATACCTAATACCTAACCAACCAGCGCAGCGGTCAACTCATGCTGGAATATGTGCTTGAACAGTGAACACTAACTCAAAGAATTCCGAAAGTTCAATTTTGAATGAAACGGTATATTTTCTATGGGTACCTAGCTGTCATAGTGAAAATCTCTCGGTGGTCTTATTAGTATAAACATCAATAATCATTTATTACACCATAATATTCACCTCGAAATACTGTCTTCATGGACCAGTCCGTTTAATACAAGATACCCCATCCTACTCTAAAGAAAGGTGCGATTTCGAACCGGAACGCACGCAGCAGCAACAAACAACATTATGTTCGCGACACTAGGTACAGCTACTGGTTTCTATGTAATTGTCTGAAATATCTTTCGAAGCGAGTGACCGTGTCGCGCGACACTGATAATACAAATACATAGAAACCAGTAAGTAGTGCTGCGACGATAATGTCGTCTGCTGCTGCCGCATGCAGTCTAGTTTGAACTCGAAATTCTGTAATCTCAATTAGGTAATTCAGTCAATTGTGAAGTACATTTATCAAAGCTGTATCCGCACGACAAGTAGGTAGGTAGGTACTACCTGCCTACGAAGTATAATTTCAGTAATTTTCAGTTCATATTTAGAACACAAAAACAAAATGTGTATCGTTCTCTTTCATTTTATTCGATCCTAGCCAAATTCTCAGGTGCCATGGCGTTTGATTAATTTCCAAAATTTAATCGTGTACCTATTTATTTCTTTTGCATTCATTATTTGTAAAATGTCACATTTAAATTAATACAAGTAAATAATAATTACAATCAAAATTGTCAGTTTTATAAAATTCGTGTGTGTATTCATTATTTCATCGCAATCGAAACTCGATTGACGGGGCGCTAAAAATTTTATGTTCACTTGTCGTGTCACAATGACATGTGCTTCACGTTGCTACAATAAAATAGTCGTTAATAAATTGCTTTTACGGGTCAATAATATCGTGAAAGTAAGTTGATGATTGATTGCCGAAGATTTTCTTATGCTTCGCTTGCTTCGATCTAGCATGTAACATTTTCTCGGACACTAACAGGCATTCTAGGTAAAAGCTCAGCGAAATCTTTGCTTTTGTTCTAGCTACTCGACATCATTATATTCTTTCTTTACGCCACAGCAGCAATAGCAATCTAAGTATGATTTCAACCACTTTCTGTTCTATTGATGCCTTTGCGTGTGTATCTTTTATGTGACATCAACCAATCTATTCTTCATCACGTCATTATTTTCTGAAACTTGTGCTTGGTATCAGTTGAGTTATTGAAGAATTTCTTTTCTCTGCAGGATGGTGCACTTAGTAGCAATGGAAATGCTTCCAGAGGAGCGAGATCGCAAGTACTACCAAGAGAGGTATACTTGCTGCCCTCCGCCCTTCTTCATAATATGCGTCACACTTCTTGAGGTAAATGTTTAAACTATATAGGTACACGCTGGAACCTTTGCATTTGTTTACTTTGCCATCCATAGCAATACTATACAATTCTACGGTTATGATAAATATGACGGTAAAACTGCTAAATGATGCGTGGTAAATGGTATTGCTTAAAATGGTGCATCACTTTCTATTGCAAGCACTTATAGACCGCTACTTGGGCGCCGCTCTAGTTACCTCGGTTAATTAAAATTTGTAATAGCGGATTTCACATCCGTGCGAGCGGTTTACGTGAATCATAACATAACAATTGGTTGAGCGCGTGCGCCGCTCGCTCGTCACACATGCAATGCACGATCCGTGCGATACAGACGAATCGCACCTCTTGCTAAATCTATGGACATGCGTGCGACATGTCATCGCCAACGCGTAGACGGAACTTCGTCGTATGAAATGGATGCGATTTGATAAGTCTAGAACTCTACATCCAATAGAGCAAGAGTTTCTCTCTATGAAATTACACAAGTGTGTCGTGCGTGTCCGCCAATGCAGTGTGTCATTAGCATTATACAGCCCCCTAGCTAGACAGCAGTATGTACCTACCTAACACTGTGCTGTTGTGCAATAATAACTGCTGAAAGTAGGTAACTGAAATAGACAATGAAACACACTATGTTCATATTCTCAACCGCTGCTGAATTCTGCGCTAGCTGGATTAAGGTATTATGCAAGGTTCGCATTGGACGCGATTTCCCGGATCTTTTGCTATTGCTGATTGCTTGGCGTCTCAGCTTGACAAGAGCCTCGATCAAGTAGTTGATACAGATTTTTAAAGGCACTACATAACTTATTAAATTAATGGGTTTATATTTTTGAAAGAATTTGTTTGGGGGAGAGGCTGGGCCCGTACACGACACACGTTATTATTTACACCAACTACAACAACAAACAACTTTTACTATGGGGCCAACTCTGCAACTCAACAAAAAAACAGCTGTTTCATACATTCTGGTCGAGTAAGTAGGTATTGACAATTTGTATGAAACAGCAGATTTTTTGTTGAGTTGCAGTTGCAGAGTTGGCCCCATAGTAAAAGTTGTTCATATTCATGAGCACAATCACCACCTGAGTTTTTTTCATGAACACGTTGTATAAGACGTCAATGTTTGTCATCAGTTGGGCGTGTTCGCGTGGTACGCGTGGGGCGCGGGCGGCGTGGCGGCGGCGGCGGGCCCGGTGCCGGTGGACTCGCCGCTGGTGTACCGGCCGGACCGCCGCCGCGAGCTGTGGCGGTTCCTCACCTACAGCGTGGTGCACGCCGGCTGGCTGCACCTCGCCTTCAACCTCCTAGTCCAACTGGCCGTGAGTACCTTGCCTTACCTTGTTTCAGTACCTACCATGATTTATGGTTGGACCAAATCTGGCAGCATAGAACCACACTTTACTAGAGCGAGAAGAGAGCGGGAATGCGGACGCTTCGTTGATTTCGCCGCCCGCTTCTTTTTCCTTTTCTTTCTAGGAAAGTGCGGTGCTGTGCCAAATGTAGGCTACAACCCTTAGATATAGGTACAGACAGAGGCTTGAAGGACTTTCCTACGAGTCATACATAGTTAGATATGAGTTGAGTACGAGTTAGTCTGTTCGCCGAGAGTTGATAAATAATATGATACGTCTCCGAATAGCGTTACTGTCGCTTAATTATCGCAAACTGTTATGGCGGCCGTCGCTTATCTCTCGCTTTCGCCGTTTTTGTGGTAAGAGCTCGAAGGGTAAGAGGCACTGATCCGGCGAGCTTACGCGGCGCTCATCTTCCCATTTTCTCTTTCGAAATAATCAGCTGGACGCAATTAGTAATTAGTTAGGATACCCTGACTTTATGAACACTCGGCGAACAGACTTTAGTTAAAGTAAGTGTTGTGAAACATTCGATGCTCAAGCCAGTCACCGATCCTCGACCGTAATTTAATTGCATTTTCATTTACAGGTCGGTCTACCTCTGGAGATGGTGCACGGCGCAGTCCGCTGCGCGGCGGTGTACCTCGCAGGCGTGCTGGGCGGGTCCCTGGCCGCGTCCGTGCTAGACCCTGACGTGTGTCTGGCGGGCGCGTCAGGTGGCGTCTACGCGTTGTTGGCGGCGCATTTAGCCAACGCACTGCTCAACTTCCACGCAATGCGCTATGGGGCGGTGCGACTAGTTGCGGCGCTGGCAGTCGCCTCGTGTGACGTCGGATTCGCGGTTCACGCTAGGTATACAAAGGTGAGCTTGCCAAACTATCTTATCGGAAGGTTGCGCACACCACTGTAGTGACATAGCTGGATTAGCTGGGGTTTGACTCTCCCTAGCCGCGTCCGTGCTGGACCCCGACGTGTGTCTGGCGGGCGCGTCGGGTGGCGTCTACGCGTTGCTAGCGGCGCATTTAGCCAACGCGCTGCTCAACTTCCACGCAATGCGCTATGGAGCGGTGCGACTAGTTGCGGCGCTAGCGGTCGCTTCGTGTGACGTCGGATTCGCGGTTCACGCTAGGTATACAAAGGTGAGCTTGCCAAACTATCTTATCGGAAGGTTGCGCACACCGCTGCTGTTAGTGACATATGCAATAAATAAATATTCAATTCTATTCTATGCGATAGAAAGAGATGCAACGACTAGCCGTTTGTAATTAGAGCCATACAAGCTGAATTTTAGGTACTTTATCGTGTTGAAGTTAGAGCATATTTATTCTGTGGTTAGAGTTGCTATTTGTTTAAATGGTTTCGCGGAGTGCAGCTTCTGTCCTTGGACTATTATTTATACTGTGGTAAGAGGCTAAAACCACAGAATAAATAATAGTAATAAAAGCTGCACTCTGCGAAACCATTTAAACAAATAACAACTCTTAACTTCAACACTATAAAGTAGAATTCAGCTTGTACGGCTAGACGTTGCATCTCTTTATATCGCATATATTCTATCGCGCTGGGGCGGGCGGCCCCCTGTAAATTGTATTGAATTGTATCCCGAGATATACCCGAATCGGTAGGCACATATCTCTGGTCCTTGAGCGAGTGACGGACGCCTGCTAAAAGTCTATCTCTTTGTCCCCAGGAGGCCCCGCCAGTATCGTACGCGGCGCACGTGGCCGGCGCGCTAGCCGGCCTCACGATAGGCCTGCTAGTGTTGAAGCACGCGCAGCAGCGGCTGTGGGAGCGGCTGCTGTGGTGGGCGGCGCTCGGCGCGTACGCGGCGTGCACGCTGTTCGCGGTGCTGTACAACGTGTTCAGCGGGCCCGTCGACGAGCTGCACTACATGCCGCCCGACCCGCCGCCCGATGTGGCCGGCTTCTGATTCGGTTAGGTGGCGGCTTTGATGGGTACGAGGTTGATGCTTTAACTTTTTGTTAGGGTAGAGCGCGCGTTTTTGAATTGACACGTTATATTTGGTGCGTTTTAGTTTTTTGTCAGGAAAAACTAAAGAAAACATTTGTCATCGCTGAATTTAAACGCACAAATTCGAAACGGTTTATGTATAAACAGCGCGCCTGCGTAAAAGTTGATTTATTTCAATAAAATTCCTATAATTTGGCAGAATAGGCTTAGGCCCACTCCAACGCTTAATCGTGCTATCAATTTATTTTTCTAATTTTCCAAACTCTATATTCTTCTATCTTCTTTAAAACCAGCCAGTTACTCGTCAAAGCCGGCACAGAATCGGTGCGACCCACACAACACGCCTAGTCAATTTACCTTAGTGTGATTCACTATAAGTAGCATTATTATTTGAGGAGCCTTGCAGATCTACTTGTACACACCGTGTATTGTATTATTCCAGTGAAGGTTTATGAATCTTCCATTTTTATTTTTGAACCTCGACCGTGTTGATTGAGAGGTTGTTGATTTTCAGTGAAAAGGTGGCAATTGTGGTAGGAGGCCGTGACGTGAGACGTACTAGTGATATCACTCAAAAAAGTACGCCAATAATAATTCCGCTCGTTCGGTCCACTATCATAATTAGAACCTTTAGTGTTCGTAGGTTTAATTTCAAGGCCTCCTCGTAATATTTAATTGTTAAGTAGTATTAATTGTATCGAATAGGTGAACTATTTTTGTACCTATCTGCGTCCGTAGTAAGTCCAGGATGATGGCGTTACCATTATCGCGACACAACATGTTCCGTGTGGGCCCAGCGCTGGGCTAAATGCCACGACACTCGTAGGTATGCGTGTTGTATTAAAATGATTATTGTTATTATGCACGATCGATTTTCGTGGCATTCAGTCCAGCAAGTCAGTGTAGTGATGCCCAGAACACCAAAGATTAGGATAAAATGTCATCCATCTCTCATACATACCTACATGATGGCCTCAGTTCACAGCCGATTATCTGATTTGATATTCAAAGATTTTATTGCAGATTTTGCTCAGATTAAATACTATAAGTATGCCTCAATATTAATTTTCACACGATTATTGTGTAAGTATCGTTGTGTAAATTGCTCAATAGCTATTATTTTTTTATTGAATTGATTGTGCTCAAAGGAGTTTCTTTTAGTTTAGTGGAATCAATTTGATTGTTGAAATTATTACAATGTTTAATTTTTGTAATGTGAATTCGTCCATTCCCTTTGTAACACTAATATTTACTTCGGCTTTTAACAGAATAACTCACTAGCATAGATTTATTGAATAATGTGCCTGATTCCTATTAAAGTAGTAAATTTCATTGTGTATTTTTAATTCTAATCAAATAATGTCACAAAACGACTGATTTTTTGTATAAATTATTGCAGAGTGTTTTGATTTAATTTATTATAAAATTGTTTTAAGTGTGAATCGGAATAATAATTATAATTATGTGATTATATGAATGAAAAATAAGAATGATAATTATTAAAAGTGATTCGAAACTATTTGCTTTTTTTCTTACGTCCTCTATTACTATTTGAGTTACTCGAGTCGGCACTTTACCTTCTACTCGTCGAAATATAAATATTGGTATTAAAACTCTCTAAAACAATGAAAATTCTATATTCAATAATTCTTACTACAGCAAAATAATTATAATTAACGAATTATACCTTCATACATTTCCCTTTCCCAACATAACATTATCAACAGCCTTAAGATTAATTAATTGAGATCCGTATTCAATATTCTTTTTAATACACTTATGTTTGTAATGATTATGAACGAGAATGCAAAAAATAAACATACTAGGTATTATAAGTATATTATGTTGTGACTTCTGCATAATAACTACAAACTAACTAAATTACGCATGCGTTATTATCAGTATACGATTCAAACTGTAACGACTATGAAGTCGGATAAAAGTCGCTGCGCATTATTGTGTACACAATTTAGGCCGAGACCGCACTGGTACGGCGACGGCGCGGCGCAGTGAATTCATGAAAACAGACTTGTATTAAACATGTCGGTGGCCATACTGCAGAAACGACAAGCGAGTGTTTTAGGGTTCCGTAGCCGAATGGCAAAAATGGAACCCTTATTTCGATTTACATATATGATTCACAATTTCACACATTTTGTTCATATATTTATGTGCTTAAAACTTGTAGCCGTTTCTCTGGAATCGCCATCGCAAGAAACGTCTAGTTAGCAGTCCACTTAGAGACCGTAATATGTCGGCTTGTATTGAAGCAATATAATAGAAATTTTGCGTATACGATTCACTATTAAATTATATAAAAGCTCATTGATTAATTATACACAGTTTTTTGACATGTAAATCACATTGACACGAACTGTATTTCTTAAGGTGCCTGCTAGCTGGTCGTAAAGTTAGCAGCCTCACCAAGACACTCAAATAAGTATCTTTTATACGCTATACACAATACACAAGTTTTAGTTAGACGTAGTCAAATCAGTGGGGAGGCTGCTAACTTTACGTACAAGGTTTTTAAAACCGTTTTTTTCTCAAAGTCAATATTTTGAAAGATAGACACTTCCAAATGTATGTAAAATGTAGGTAAGTTAAAAATCTAAAAAAATATATGCTGTAAATCTTAATTAACACTTTCAACGAAAATTGGTTCGAACGAGAGATTTAAGAAAGCGATGGGCGAGTCTGACTCGCACTTGGCCGATTCTTTATTTCCTATCATCGCTGTCGCGGTGTCGCCGTACCAGTGCGGCCTCGGCTTATACCTACATAGCACGCTTCTGCGCATTAACGACTAACTTCACACCCGTTGTTGAATCGCACTGTACTTGTATGAATACGGCAGCACATTGTGATTATTCCAAACGATAGGTAGTTGTTAAGTTTTTTCAGATAATACTGCTACATGTAAATATAGTTCAAGTCAAACTTTGGTCTGCATCTAGCGGGTCTGATTACAGTAGTGTGTTACAGTAGTTTTATCTCACGAGCTAGGTCCGCCTTTTGTTGTGTGCACCCATGTACACGGATTCACACGGTTTGACAGACAGTTTGTATGACATATGGAGTGTAGTAGGGAAGGACGACTATCTCTTAGGGGGGAAAGTCGAAATTTAGCTTATTTTAATTTAGGGATTTAGCTGTCATAGCTGGACGCTTGTCCAGCGAAATAACAGTTCCAAAATCCTCCGCAACGGGCGTTAGTGTAGATACATGATTGGTGTGAATGTAGTAGTTGTTGACGGACTGAAGTATGCGGCATTCGCCCGCGTTAGAAAATTTAATATTTTTAGTGACAAGAGTGACATGAAATTCCCTTATTTCATTTATGTCTTTTTTAAATATTATAAGAAATATACAGTCGATAAAAATTGGTAAATTAATGATTATGTACGTTTGTTTCTTATTTTGAAAAGTGCGCCATAACGGAGCGAAAAAAGGTTTCTACTGCAGCGCCACCTTAATTCAGTATGACGGATTTTTTTTTACAACGCAGATTGTCCTTACCCACAGGGGGCCGATTCTGCTAACGTTAAGTCATAATCGTGTCTCAATCGTGTTTCAATTGTAGTTCAGTTGTAGTGCTATTTTACACACTAGCTACGAGAAATGTGTACTTTTTTCACAATCCTACTGATGGTCACACCACACCACACACTACATTCACATCACATCATACTGTCATAATACTTGTAACTAGGGTGTAAATAAGCACTACAATTGAACTACAATTGAAACACGATGAAGACACGGTTATGATTTAACGTTAGCAGAATCGGCCCCCTGATCTCTATTATTACACACAGAGGTCAGTGTTCTTACCTCTACACTCCATAGTATAACAAAAGGAGGCTGCGGTGTACACACACAAGCGTGACTCACCCGCGCTCGTGAGATAAAACAATCCGCGTCACTTGACAGATTACGTGGTTCGACTTGCGCAGTAGCGATTTCTTATAGGTAATAAGAAATCGTCTACGCGCACGTCAAATCGGTGGTTGACACCACTGATTTCTCATCTCATCTTTCGTGACGCGGATTGTAATATGAACGCATATTAACACCAATCAGATCAGGTACAATAATCATGTATAAATTAAAAAGTCAATATAAACGATTCTACTTATGAATTGGAAAAATGTGGTAACATACATCACAGGGCTATGCATATTTTCGATGTTCAGAAATAAGTACGAAACAGACCAACAGTAGCTTTCACCCATAATGGGGTTTCCCTCTTCTGTAACTCACTGCTGCATTCTGTAGCATATTTATGAAGGTTTGAACATTCTTCGTGGAGGCGTTTCTGTAACAACAAAAGGTGGGGTTTTTTTAATTCTCTTTACTTTTAACAGGGAACACGTTAATCCTCCCTCTTTTCAACCTATTGGTTGTCTATGTCAGTCAAAAATAAATTGAATCTGTAGAGCACTGATGCTGAATAATAAGCCTTATTCCCATTGCATAATTTTAGTTCCAGAAATTGCCGTCGGCCATAAGTCGCGATGCTCACTCGTCTAAACTAGCAAGAAACTTAAGGCTAAATTCTTCACACTAAATAAGTTTTTAGTAAAAATTTCATTTTCATAACAAGCTTTTTTGCTGATTGTACTTAAATATTGTATTGTCATCTAAACCAAACCCGTATACAAATTTCAGTTCCATCGGACACTGGGAAGTGGGTCAAATTAAGCTTGCAAAATTTGTCCCTAACTAACTAACTAACATGGCAAGTTAATAAAAAGCTTGTAAAAAAGGTCATAAACAGTGTTGCATCCAAGGTAATCTTGACGACCGATTTGGCGCAGGGGTAGGCTACCCACCTTCTGCGCCAGTGGTCTCGGGTTCGATTCCCGAACAAGATAAATATTTGTGTGCATGAACATGTCTATTTGTCTTGGTCTGGGTGTTTACTATGTATATTAAGTATGTATTTACAAACAAAAAGTATTTAAGTATGATATTTATCCGTTATCAAGTTTTCCATGATACAATTTCTTAATGAAATTAAAATGGGCTTAGATAATTGGTGTGAATGTAAGAAGTTATTTATTTATTATTTATTTAATCAAATCAATTTGTGGAAAATTATTGCTGGTACATTAGTGTACTTGTTTTTACCTGTAGTTCAGGGGAAACAGTGAATATAGCTGCCTGGGCCTCTAGGTCGCGCCGCACGGACCTTTCGCCTAAGTTGGCAGATCCTACTACCGTCGCCCACGGGACGTCACTCCCGGGTGGGTAGTACCTGGAATGAATAAACAGGTAAGATATGCCTTAATAGAGCTAGTCTACTATAATTTTTTATTACTTTATATTTAATGATACTTTATGTTAATACTTATATTTTTACTTTGTCTGTTTCAAAAACAAACAAATATGTGAAATTAGGCTTTATATAAGTATGCAGGGATTGTAGAGGCCCTAAGAAGGTTCTATACTAAGCCACTATATGCACAGAATAAATAATAGTACATGGACAAGTACAGAAGCTGCACTCTGCTAAACCATTTAAATAAATAGCAACTCTAGCTACTACACAATAAAGTGGAATTCAGCTTGTACGGCGCTAATTACGAACGGCTATATTCACCTAGATGTTGCATCTCTTTACGTGACTACTTTACTAACTACATTAGGGTTGCGGCTTGCGGCACAGATTACTAAATAGATACTAAGTTACACATACATCACTCCCAAACAAAAGCAAAAATGCCTTCGCTTTAAATTAGCCTACAAAACATCACTACATAGTATAAAACAAAGTCGCTTTCTCTGTCCCTATGTCCCTTTGTATGCTTAAATCTTTGAAACTACGCAACGGATTTTGATGCGTTTTTTTTAATAGATAGAGTGATTCAAGAGGAAGGTTTATATGTACTTTTTATCCCGATATTCCCACGGGAACGGGAACCACGCGGGTGAAACCGCGGGCGGCCGCTAGTTAATCATAAAAATGATCATAATATTATAAATGCGGAAGTGTTTTTGTTGGTTTGTCCTTCCTTCATACTGCAACGAATCGAAGTGCTTTATGGCATGGAGATAGTTTATGGGCCGGAGAGTGACATAGGCTACATTTCATCCCGTAATTCCCGGAAACTATGTTCGTCTCTCGGCAATTTAAAAAATAACAATTATTGTTTATTTTATTGTTTTTTTTTACATTCACACCCATCCACAGCACAATAATGGTTCGCGCACATTATGCCGGGACGCAGCGGGGGAAGACGGGGGAGGAGCGGGCCGCAGCGCAGCGCAAAATGCTAACTTAGCATATCAGTGACGGACCGGGCCGCAGCGCATTGACGGATTTTGAGTACAGTGTACTGTCATGTCAGACGTTGCGGAACATCCAATTTCTTGTAAAAGAAAAATTTGCTTGCTATATCACACTGTGTTGGGCGCAGCGGGGTGGAGTGGGCCGCATCGCACGCAACCAAAATCCGCGGCGGACTATGCGGCCCGCTGCTCTCCCGCATAGTGTGCGGTAGTTCATATAAAATACATAAGAGCTATTTGAGCGGATTTTTTAACTGCAACCCGACCCGCTGCGCCCTGACATAATGTGCGCGAACCATAATTACGTGGTTTCGACATTTCGTGTAGGTAACTATATAATTAAGTAATCTAACTTAGTAATTTCAATTCGCTTAGCGTGGTAAACGTGCCATGCGTACGTTGCGAGCACTCTGACAAGTGTACGGCGGCATGCGGCGGCCCTGTCAATCCCGAGAGATACGCGAAGCGCTAGGCACTTGCGAGTGATGGACGCCTACTATAAGACAGAATAGTAAAAAAACAAAATTCCTGCATTTTACCATAATCCCTTGGCATGAAAGGTCCAGCCAGCATGCTCATACTCCAGCATTTGTACTCTGCTTGCTTGATTGGCCATTAGAACCCTTTCCCAGAATCTGAAATATAAATACGAGTAATTAAATAAATTAAAAGGCAAATATTTGATAAAACATTATTCTGACAGAAAGATAGATAAACATTTATTTAGGACATAACTACACAATTTCATATTACAATATCATTATTCTCTAGGTAACATAATGATCTTAGTTCTAAAACTACATTAGGATGCACATACTTTTTAGCTATGAGTGAGTAAGCATGAGGTATCCCTCCTGCTGGACCAGAAGCTCCCATAAATCCATTAGCCTGGAAATATAATATTTAATGGATGGTTATAGTCACATTTTCTTTCATTTAAGCTAAAGTCTTATTGACCTAACAAAAACCTCTATTTCTCTTGTAGTGAATTTAATGAAATTAATGTTAGTACAAAAGTATTTGTGCATACTTTTCAGAATATTCAAATAATTTGTGAATTATGGAGCTTTTTTCTTGCTTCAACTGGTTGTTACTATAATAATAATATACTCTCTAATCTATACCCACTTACCCACTATTATTATAAAGAGGAAATATTTTTGTTAGTTTGTAATGTAAAAAATCAAAAATTACCAGACCAATTTTAAAAATTCTTTCACCATACAGAGACATACATGGGCTGTATTTTATCTTGATATTCCCACGGGAATGGGTGCCACGCAGGTTAAAGCACGGGAAGCCACTAGTACTCGAATAAAATACTTGCATTTGGATGTGCCATCAAAAGACTTATGTTGGCCTTGCAATATTTTAATAAGGTACAGGCATACTGTTCTGTCAGATTGAAATACCCAGTTGCCAGTCTGATATATGAGCCTTTAGGAGCTGAACTAAGTATGCCACGAGTAGCCTGTTCATCCTGAGTTATGTTGAATTCTCCCATCTGGATCAATGGAAATATCCAAGCGTCATTAGGGTCTGAATCTGGAAAATTAATTTATTTTAATCAGGCGCGGATCCAAAGGGTCTGGGACAATGGGTGCGATTGCAAATGTTGAATTTAAAGGTTTCGCATGTTTCAGTGAAAAATCCTAAGCATATTTTTAGTTCCTATTAGGTGTTGAGGTATTACCAGTTATCTCCCAACTAAATTTACATGTTTAATTATGGTATTATCCCTTAAAATTCATAACAATAAAAAAACAGTTAATAGCTGGTATTTGGCACTATGTCGTTGTTATCTTCTCAATTATTAAACTTGCTGTATCTTACCTGACACTGAAGCAACATTTTTAGACGCTAGTTTGGTATCCTGAATTTTTTTCCATTTATCAATAAGATTATTAATGTTGTTATTCATCTCTTGAACAACATGTTTCTTATTAGCTTGCATATTGTCAGTTATCAAACCATTTTTCTCACATTTTTTACTACATTTACTAACCTCCGCTGCAACAATATAAAAATTAAATTAATATTAAGATTACACAACAATTTTATAACTTTGTCTTCAATTTACAAATCAGCTTCCATGAAGAAACTAGGGCTAAAATGTTATACAACTTACAGTCATCATACCTATGACATCACTATAAAAGTCTGCAAGGTCTGCATCTTGGATTTCAATGTAACGGTCCTGACGCTGATGAAAATAGTCATTGGAAAAGTTAGCACCACTCAACAACACTGTGTCATCAGCAATATACAGCTTCATATGTTGAAGGCCGACTAGCTCATTATAACGCGAAGGTAATGCTTTCGACCAAGATCCTTGTAACCGTGGAGTTTGGAAGAGAGTAATGTTACACTGATCACCGACATCATTCACAAACTCTTGAAGAAGGGTCTGAGAGTTAATTTCACCGCGAGTTCCACGTTGATAGTCTAATAAAACATTAAACTTCAATTTGTTCTTTGTCATAATGTTATCCTTAGCAATAGCTAATAAGTTCCGTTCCAATTCCCCTGTTCCAATATATAGACTAGCAATAGATATTCTTCGGTTAGCTTTACGAAATCTTTCACATAAAGTATCATAAAATTTTCTTGGATCGCTAATAATGTTGATTTTTGAAGCATGGATTGGGAAACATGGTGCGATGCTATACAACCAGTTGAAATACTGAAGTTCTAGTTTGAACCGTAATGATATATGACTATTTCTCAGCATGTTAACCGAAATGTTTTTATTGAAGAATTATAATGTTTTATGTCAAGACAGATGTTTAGAAATAAAATTACAAAGAAGAAGAATTTTATTATTTTACACAAAAAACCAGCAATCAATCAGCTCAGCTGAAAAGTGGCTGAAAATGATTGACAGACATGATGACAGTGACAGACTTTGACATGACAGCTGGCTGAAACTAATTTTTTTTTTTATATGTCATTATCCTGGGTAGGCAAAGGGGTCGATGCTGATACAGCCTACTCATTGGTTATGTCCATGGAGCGGCGCTGGCCGACTGTCACAACCCCCACCTCCCTTCAGGGAGCACCAACAACAACAACAACAGCCTCAACCTATTCACATGCAAACTCAGCACCAGCAGCCGAGACAGGGAACCAGGGGGCTACCGGCTAAGAAATCTGGATATGGGTATGGGCTTCAACTGTCATTTGAATTCCTTATTCTGATAGAGTTTTGCTGCTTTGGTCTGTTGAACGTTGCTAGCTAGTTATCGTTATACCCGACGTCACAAAACAAGGAACTGATAGCGGCTATTTCCTTTATAAAATTGACTTAAAGTTCCCAAAAACGTATGAAGTTCATACCCATAAAGTTACGCGGTAGCCCCCCAGGGGGGCTACCGGCTATAAAATCTGGATATGGGTATGGGCTTCAATTATGGATATGGGTATGGGCCCCCCCCCCAGGGGGGCTACCGCGTTACTTTATGGGTATGAACTTCATACGTTTTTGGGAACTTTAAGTCAATTTTATAAAAAAAATAGCCGCTATCAGTTCCTTGTTTTGTGACGTCGGATATAACGATAGCTAGCTAACAACGTTTAATAGAACAAAGCAGCAAAAATCTATCAAGATAAGGAATTCAAATGACAGTTGAAGCCCATACCCATTTCCATATTTCTTAGCCGGTAGCCCCCCAGAACCAACAACAGGGCCCACTCCGCCCGCTCAACCAGCCACCCGGCCAGCCGCAGACCATCCATGCGCTACTCAGTGTACTAATGGCGCTGCTGGCGAGCATACAACAGGGGGTGGATCCCCTCCAAGCCATCCAACAGGAGATCACCAAGCTCGCCTCTGCCTTCCATCCAGTACATTACGTATAATGTACATACTGGAACCCGGGAGGAATAACCAACAAGACCAACCAGCTCCGCCTCCTCACCCAGTCGCAGGACATTCATGTCGTCCTCCTGGGTGAGACACTCCTCACCAGTAGAACACAGCTCAAACTACCGAATTACCACACCTACAGGCGGGACGAGATTTCACCACAGGGCCGCGCGTTGAGAGGCACGGTGGTCCTAGTCAGGAGGGACATCGTCCACGAGGACCTCCCATGGCCCGAGTTCATCAGCCTCAGGTCTATTGGCGTGAGGGTGCACGCTGGGGGCTCCGAACACTTACCGCCCGACAACTTACCGCCCATGGCCTTGTCAGCGCTCCCCCGGAGAGGGTGGGCAGTGTTGGCTAGGTTATTTAACGCTGCACTTCGGGCCAAATACTTCCCGGAAGCATGGAAGAAGGGCCGGGTAATAACTATCCCCAAACCGGGTAAGGACCGTCGCCAGGCCGCCAACCACCGCCCCATCACCTTGCTCGACCACGTGGCTAAGCTGTTAGAGCGCCTCCTGCTGCATCGCCTCCGTCCCTCTGAGGAACGATCAGTTCGGCTTCCGCAGCGGACACTCCACCACGCTCCAGCTGGCGCGCGTACTCCAACACAGAAATGCCAAGAAGTGCACCGTGGCCGCCTTTCTCGACATCGAGAAGGCCTTCGACCGGGTATGGCACCCCGGTCTAATCTACAAGCTGGCCAACAACTCTGAGATGCACCCGGCCCTCGTATAACTGGTGGCCCGTACCTGGATGGCCGGCTTTTTAGCGTGGTGGTAGAGAGCCAGGAGTCCGAGCTGCGCCCCATACTAGCGGGAGTTCCTCAAGGTAGCTGCCTTTCACCCATGCTCTATGCCGTCTATACCAACGACATGCTCTCTGTTAACAATGAGCAAAATGAAGGGGAGCCACGGGTCGAGCTGGCGCTGTTCGCAGATGACAGTGCCTTTTCACATCCTCCCCGTGGCCCATGGTCGTCACTGCTAAAATGCAGGAACAGTTAAACCTGCTCCCGTCTTGGCTGGACAACTGGAGGATTGCGATTAACTTGGGCAAGACTACCGCAATCCTTATCGGGGCCCAGCGGAACATGCCACCGAAGCTGGCGATGAAGGAGCAGGAGATCGCCTGGCAGCCTACCATCAAATACCTGGGCTGCCACATCGACCGCGGCCTGACTATGGCCACCCAGGTGGATCACGCCATATCGTCTGCCCTCTCCGCGCGGGCCATCCTACGCCCTGTCTTTCGCTCCAGACTCCCGCTGCGGGCGAAACTCACCATATACAAGACCCACGTCCAGTCGCGACTCACTTACGCAGCGCCGGCGTGGTACTCTCTCTGCTAGCAGACGCAGAGGAAACGACTTCAAGCCCAGTAGAACGTGGCGCTCCGCATCATCACCCAAGCAGGGCGCTACGTACGCAACGAGGTCATTGCGAGGGACCTCAACATCCAGCCGCTGCAGGACTTCGTGGGCCAACTGGCGCGTCGAATGTTCGACTGCGCCGATCACGGGTCCCACAAACACCTGCAGGGCATCGCACCCAGACGACTACCACCTCCGCTAGAAACCGAAGAATCAGCTCCATCCCCCAACATTACCACCAACACCAGAGCCACGAATAAATGGGCGCTGCCCCGCGATATTGTGCCCACGCCACTTCCCCAGCCCACCTCGCCCAATCCTCACATCCCTTCTAACACCCCTACCTAAATTATAGCCCATACCCCGTTTGCGCGCCTGCTCGCAGGCGACAGCTGGGCTTCCCCTAAAGGGGTCTCACCCGGCTGGCTGACCGCGCCGAGGGCCGCAAACCCTCCTGGTGGGGCACACCACCCGTCCCGGCCGCGCAAAGCGGCTCCAAACACCGTGGGGCAGTAGCCTCACGAGATGAAGCCCGGGGAAGGAGCAGAAGCTCAAACCCGGGGGGCTACCGGCTAAGAAATCTGGATATGGGTATGGGCTTCAACTGTCATTTGAATTCCTTATCTTGATAGATTTTTGCTGCTTTGTTCTGTTGAACGTTGCTAGCTAGTTATCGTTATACCCGACGTCACAAAACAAGGAACTGATAGCGGCTATTTTCTTTATAAAATTGACTAAGGACGTAGTTACGCAATAATGTTCCAGTCCACACCAAGTTGAAATTGAGAAAAATGCATTTTTGTGTTTTTTTGTTTTTATTTTTAAACCTTAATAGTTACTGGCAAACTGCTTTGGTAACTTTAAAGAAAACTATCTTGGCTATCCGTAAAAAGTGTATTTCTAATCTAAGATAGATATGAGACATTTTTTTTTATAATTTTCGTTTTGGAACGTTATTGGTAAATTGGTTTTTGTATGGAGTGAATTTCAACACAGTTTTGCAATAATGTTCCAAATGCAACAAACCTCTATACTGGTTACTGTTTTACCCACGTGGTACCCGTTCCCGTGGGAATATCTGAATAAAATATAGCTTATATTATTCAGGAGTAATATAGCTTTCTACTAAAGAAAGAATTTTTAAAATCGGTTCAGTAGTTTTTGAGCTTATCCATTACAAAGATACTTAAACCAAAAATTAAATATTTTTTCTGTATGAGGAAAAATTTGATTTTCTGTTTATTTGTGTAGATTATCGCAATGTTAAAAGTAGGTTCTATAAAATTGTGACAAAGGGTAAGTTATCTAAGGTAAGGTAAGTAATAAAAACAATAGAATGAGAAAGCTCAAATTATAATGGTAAAGTAGACGATATGGAAAGCTATAAAGTTTTGTTTTTCTTTATCACATGGAACATATTTTAGAAAGTCTTTTCCACGCTTCATGTTTCTTTTTTAAAATAGAAATTACCTCTTAACTTTTTTTTCGCAACTACCTACCTTCTTTGATTAAATGAAACTTTTTCGTAACAGCTGTTTTTGACAGTATTATTTTTCTTGACATTTGCGTTCGGATGCAGTTTCGGTTTTGAAGTCTACTAAAGTTTTCAAAAGTTTTGTCATGTGTCGATATACTATCACCACGAAAAATTTAATAAATATTAGATACCTACCTACCTACTCAGATCATAGTTTAAATATAGTTTTATGCGTCATGAAACAAAGTCGTCTGGAATTTTGTACACGATCATTTTGAGGAAACGACAAGATTTCCCTAATAACCCAAGAACTATCCGATATTTTGTAAAGAAATCAATAAAAGACCAAATTTTTGTAAACGGCCCTTAAATATAATTTTAAGAGGCTATATTTTGGAATCCAACATAATATCGCATTGGAAGGTATAAAAAAAAGTTATAACCCGAAAATGGTGCAATTTTTTCAGCAAATATGCTATCATCAATTTTATCGTGAACATGTTTATGTTTATGTTCACCATATCTAAGCACCAAAGTCGAAATCCATAAAGATATAAAACGGGAAACTAATACTGGAAGAAGTCGGTTGTTTCTGATAGCATTTTTAACATAGGTGTAATGCCAATTTGAGTTTACATAGAGTTTTTTTAAAGTTTATTTGTTTTTCATATACAAATATAGGGGGATTATATATAGTTTTACGAAAGATAATTAATAAATGTATTCAAATGTCAAGTGAATAATACTTATACCATTTTTGCCCATTTTTTATTGATTTTTTATAGCTTTGTATTCTTTTTTAATGTCGCTGTCGTAAATATTGGTGGATTACTAATGAATTATTTATTAAACTAGACAATCTAATTTTCTATGTTAAAAAATTATTGATTTAGAATTATTGTTGAGTATCCATAGAGCGAATTAGTTTGGCTCTCGGGCTATAATGCCGGGCGGTGTACACGTTGGCCCAACCATTGGCCAATACATCGTACATTGACACTTTTAATGGGCGATTTTCTGAAAGCTCAGTCACTAGATGGCGCTGTCCCACCTATGCAGTTAGAAGGAACGGAACGTTATAAATTTTACCTTGACGCAACTTTTTTACGTAAAACGGAACGTCAGACAGATGTTATTTATTTACCTAAATCTTTAAATTTACCTATTTCGTTTCTGTTCCTCACAGTAGTACTTCACTATCACTACATAGTATAAAACAAAGTCGCTTTCTCTGTCCCTATGTCCCTTTGTATGCTTAAATCTTTGAAACTACGCAACGGATTTTGATGCGTTTTTTTTTAATAGATAGTGATTCAAGAGGAAGGTTTATATGTACTTTTTATCCCGATATTCCCACGGGAACGGGAACCATGCGGGTGAAACCGCGGGTGGCCGCTAGTATTTAATATATTATTAGTTTCCTTAGGGTTTTTTAAAAGTAATTAATTTAAATTTGTTTCATACCAAAATATACCATAGACATGTACATACTTATTCAACGCCATCTAGTGAAGCAATTGGAAGCTTTTTTTTTTTTTAAATGGCCTCTCAGAAAATCGCTCATTGAACAAGTTAAAAAATGTTCTTTCAAAAGTGTCAATGTACGATGTATTGGCCAATGGTTGTACAGTTAACCGGGGTTACTTTGATTCGAGGGGGTGACTTTGTTGACAACGCTTATTTGACTGAATTATTATCGTTTTCCATTTTTTTTTTTCAACTAACCTTTGTAGCATAATATAGCTATAGATAGTATGCCCATTTTTTACTTAATTACGAATATTACTGGTTTTATATTACATTATAAGATTTATAAGTTATCAAAGTAGCCGCATTTTTTCTTTAAGTAACCCCGGTCTACGGTACAGCCGGCTTAACGGAAAATGTTTTTTAAACTCTTTCCTGGGAAATAATTTTTTACCCATTTGTTCCAAAATAGCTAGTAATGTGTACGTCAAATGATTTTGACCGAAGAAAGAGGTATCATAAGATTCATAAGTGATGGAAAGTTTTTGCGAAACTGTTTTATCTAAAATTATATTATGTTAAAACGTTTCAAAGATAGCTTGTAATGTTTACGTAAAACTATTTTGACGGTATAAAAAAGTTCCACGACCGTTGGAACGTTTTTGTTAAAATTATGCCAACATGTAAATTGTTTTTACTAAGCAAAGGATTACGTTACTGAACACCTGCATGAAAAATTAAAATTTAATGATGCTTACCGTAAAAAATTAATATTACTAGATATACTAGAGTTCATTCATACTAATAAAAGTTCCAGTAAACGGTAAAATTAAACCCAGAGTAAAACTGAAACATTTAAACAAAACTCATTACTTGAAAATCTTACACGATACAATGTTCCAAATAAGTTTGTATCATTATAACTATATTTATAATCACTACTACTAATGCTCTAAAAAGTTACATGTGTATTGTAAAAAAAACTATTTTTTATTTAAATTTTGCAATAATGTTCCAACCACGGATGGAACGTATTTGAAAAAATTTTATAAACTAAATTTATTTCTCACAAATGTTCCACGAGGGTTTGACACATTATTGCAGATTGTAATTACTTGCGAAATCTTTTTGCAAATATGTCTCACATGTACAACATGTAATATTGTTGCATAGAAGGCGACTGAATTTTAGTAAAAATGTGGGCTGGAACATTTTGGAAAAAAATGTTAGAGCGGTGTAAGGTTTGTGGTGTCTTTGCTATATGGTAGAGAACCTTAAAATTGGTAGCTTGGTGTAGATAACTCAATTTTGGACATCTTGTGGACTGGAACGTTATTGCGTAACTACGTTCTTAAAGTTCCCAAAAACGTATGAAGTTCATACCCATAAAGTTAAGACCTTTTCTTAGCCGGTAGCCCCCCAACGGCAGCTGTGGCATACTTAGAACTTACTAGTTCGGTAGGGGGCTACCGGAACGACACAAAACAAGGAACTGACTGAAAGCGGCTATTTTCTTCATAAAATTGACTTAAAGTTCCCAAAAACGTATGAAGCTCATACCCATAAAGTTACGCGGTAGCCCCCCTGAATCATACGGAGCGCCTTACTTTATTTCTCACTTTTACTAGCTACATTGTTCTTCATTAATTGCACATTATTGCACTAATTCCATTACACTAATACAATAAAATAAAAGTTCCAAAAAAATACTTTAGAATATTAAGAAATCAAGCAAGTCCTTTTCTTCTTGCTTCCCGCGCAAAAACCATTTTTTAGTGTCAGTAAAAAAAAGTTTCCATTTAGGTATAATGGCAAAGGAATCCTATACAATTTGGCTTTATAAATTCCACACGACTAAGGCCAGAGGGCAATAAATAGGAATTTTTAATACCTTGCCAATAAATGGTAGACACAATATACTTAGTAGATAAAGGTAAAGTGACAATTGACAAAAAACCAACTATCATGATATAAAATTTAATTAAATACCTTTATAGTTCAAATTACAAATAAAAAATCAAGTGGTTTCTAAAACCATACCTACGTTCAGGTTTATTCATATTTGACATATTGACCTCGAGCACAACTTTATAATTAGTGTACCTACTTACTAAATATTTTTTTGGCTGTGCAGCTTTATAGCTTGATGTGCTGTCGTTTCCACTTTAAATTGTTATTTTCTCGACAGTTGGGTATGGTTCGTTTAGAACTTGATCCCGTTCTATGCCATAATAAATTGTTTGTCCTTTAACATACGCCCAAGACATACGTCTAGAACTGAAAAAAACACCAACATCGCCATTCTTAGAAAGTGTTATTGCACCTGCTGTATTCTGCAATCGCTGTGTCATTCCTGAAAAAATAACACTATAATTATTTACTAACACTGACATCTAAAGAACGTCCATTACTATCATGGGAAAGAATCACAATTCATTTAATTAATACCTAAATAATTTTGACTAAATTGGGACAATTTCTATCAATCATCATTAGTCAACAAAATATATATTCTTAAGGCCCGTGGTATCGCCAACGACCTTAGGCATAGAAGCGTGGCCTAATTTTCCCGCTCCGCTACCCGCACCAAAACAGCTTAAACACACGTTACTTCAAGACTATGTATTATTTTAGAACGAAAAAGCTCAGTTTTAAGTTAAACAAGTTAGCAATATTTTCCTGAAAGAAACGTGAAAATATCACTTGTAGTTTAGAAGCAGTAGCGTATTTCAAGTTGAAAACAGCTTCATTTCAATGTTTTTTTAATAGTATCATAAAGACTGTTTTTTTTTAATGCTCAGATTGAAGTTTATATATCAATACTTAATATATAATATATATATATATATGAATATTATTCATTCTGGATTCATCAGTAGGCTAATTTTTAAGTTTAGGGCCACCAAAATGATCGTTTCATGACTCCATGCGCCTTAATGCTTGAACTAGCTTTACCTTGCCGTTTCTCCCGTATGATTCCTGGGGGGCTACCGCGTAACTTTATGGGTATGAACTTCATACGTTTTTGGGAACTTTAAGTCAATTTTATAAAGAAAATAGCCGCTATCAGTTTCTTGTTTTGTGACGTCGGGTATAACGATGGCTAGCTAGCAACGTTCAACAGAACAAAGCAGCAAAAATCTATCAGAATAAGGAATTCAAATGACAGTTGAAGCCCATACCCATATCCAGATTTCTCAGCCGGGAACCCCCCATGTTTCCATTGGAATATTAAGTGCGGTGCTATTCGGGTATTTATCATTTCGATCAGGGGGGCTACCGGCAAAAAAATATGCATATGGGTATGGGCTTCAACTGTCATTTGAATTCCTTATTTTAATAAATTTTTGCTGCTTTGTTCTGTTGAACGTTGCTAGCTAGCTATCGTTATACCCGACGACACAAAACAAGGAACTGATAGCGGCTACTTTCTTCATAAAATTGACTTAAACTTCCCTAAAACGTATGAAGTTCATACCCATAAAGTTACGCGGTAGCCCCCCAGACTATCGATCGAAATATCAATCAGACTAGCCTCTTGCTTGTGTAACTCCAATATCTATTACGATCGCTTTGCTGGGTGTAAGTTAGTAAATACGCATACTGATGAAATAATGTCTAATGCTGTTTTTCTTGAACTTTATTCCAATCGCATAAAGAACTTTTTGCTTTGCATGATTGAGCTCTCAAAGGACCCATGATACATTGTTCAAAGTATAGCGTCCTCGTTCAGCTGTTCTGTCGTGACTGACTGACTGAGTAACAAACATCCATCCATACAATCTTTCGTATTTATAATATTAACAGGAGGCATATTATGCTAAAAAACCAACGAAACCGAAACGAAACCAAAAGCTAAAGATTTTGATCCTATTGCTTTTTTTAGGTGTCAGTTCAGATGGGGTCTTATCTGACATCTAAAAGCAATAGCACCAAACAAAATAATGTTAAAAGAATTTAATACTGATTTGCTTTATTGGCTTTATAACTTTCAGCGCGCCCTTATTGGCTACGTAATAGCTTTATGTGCTATCTTCTGTAGGTACTTAATAAATAAGCCCAGTCTAATATTATAATAATTATATCATCAATATTACCATTTACAGCATTTTTCGTAGCACTGCTTGCATCTATACCACTTTCCATAAGCTTGACAATGGAATGAGCCAAACAGTACTTCAAAATTGATTCTCCGTGTCCTAGAATATACAATTTTAAACTGATTATTGTGAATAGAGCAAGCATGCATGAGCTTAAATTTTCCAGAAAATGATACTTAAATAAAAAAAAGAATTAAAAGTAGAAAAAAAAGTGAGGGAGGGGGGCAATTGACCCCATTGCCCCTCCCCGGATCCGTGCCTGGAATAGAGAATTGAAAGCATAAGAACAGGTATATTCTGTCGAACCTGTAGTAGAAACTCCACCCACATTATCATCTGCATATGTGCCACTTCCAATTTGAGGGGTATCACCAATTCTACCAACAGCTTTTCCACTCATACCACCTGTACTGGTGGCAACAGCTACATGACCATTTGCATCTATAGCCACTGCTCCAACTGTGCCAACCCCACCCTACCAGCAAAAATTTAACAATGAAAAAATAAAAAAAAACAACATATTAAAGCAAAGAAATTTTAAACCTCATCTTTGACTCCAATTTCGGTACGTCCAAATTCACCATGTTTTAAATATCCTTGCAGGGCATTTATGGCATTTTGGCTTATCAATGATTCAGGGGGTACAGTCTGAAATCCCTGAAAACAATGTCATACAATGGTTACTTATAATATTGTTGTTTCATCAAATATTGTAAAGTAAAGTTTTAGCTATTGCTAAAACTTTATTACCTTTATATGATTACCTTTTCCAAAGCAAACCTTTTTGCTCCCTCTCCACCCAAGAAAGAATGAGGGGAATCTGTTAATACTTTATGAGCTATACTTATAGGATGCAGAAAGTCTTTGATCAGAGTTACTGCACCAACATCTAATTTTGTTCCACTCATGATGCTTGCTTCCATCTCAACTTTTCCATCAAGGTTTAGTACAGACCCATAGCCTGAAAAAAAAAAGAAGCAATACAGCTATATGTATATACTATGCGATTATTATAAGAATAGGACTGTCAAACGGCATTCTTGATCTTTGTTCCTTTTCTTGCACATCCTACACCCTGAAGTGGAAGCGAAACGCAAACAAATATGGCCGTTTTGACAGTCCTATTCTTATAATAATCGCATAGTAGCTATATATATACACTTGAACAAAAAATATCTTGAAAATTAAATCTAGTTACTTGGCGGAGGAGGCTATGCCTAGCAAAATTAAATGATGTTGAATGAAATTATGAAAATATGTTTCAAAATTACCAGCATTAAAATTTTCATCTTTTTCCATAGCAACTACAGCAGCTTCTACAGCATCTAATGCACTGCCACCTTTAATAAGTACTTCATGTCCTGCAATTACAGCAGCTTTGGTTCCAATAAGTTTGCCCTCAACTCTGCTGTCTGGTATATCTCCAGCACCACCATGAACGAGAATAATTGGCATCATGTTCTAAAATAGAGCAATAATTACTGAATTACATAAACCAAAAACTTACTAATAGACTGTGAACTTAATCTTAATGGCAGTGCCACAAGATAACTACCACAATATAATCAGTATGGAAAACCAACATTGATAAGAATCCTACATTATTTACCTACAGTCATGTTTTATCACTGTTTGATGAATTAAATATGGCATCAGTATTTTATCAAATAATTTATGATAAGTACGCAATTATAACTTTGGGGAGGCCTATGCCCAGCAGTGGGCGTCGTTCGGCTGACATGATGATGATGATGAAGTACACAACATTGCTTAGGTACCTACTTTGTTAAATTATTATTAAAATGCATCAGTTGAACAGATATATTTAAAATGCATACATTGAGTTTGAACAGATATTAGAATATTCAAATTGATGATGATTTACATTTGATGCTTATACCTTCTTATCTTGTAACTGATGTCCAACAGCCAGAGTTACTTCTTCATTCAAAGTAATAAATATTATAATAAGCACTCTTAAATCAAAGTTAATTAACATTTTTTTCTCTGCATACCTTCAAACTCACAAAAATATAACTACCCGCAAATAAAACAAAAAGATATTAGTTTTGTTTGTGTTGGTTTTGTTTGTTTTGCTTTTGCTATAAGCAGTTTTGTTTGTTTGTCTTCTATTTTTTCAATGTCCGTTCCTAAAGGAACAAGCTAGGGTCTATCACCATACTGCCTCGTCATTAGTAAGTTTTATTTCATATGTTTTTATTTTAAGTTTATGTCATTGGTAAAAGTTTTCTTTATGTGTTTATAAAATTTGTTTGGTAATTTATTGAAATTATTATATATTTCATCATTTTTTGGTAAAAAATTCTATAGATTTACTGGTTGAAGGCAAAAGAGTTTTATATTTTTCCTTCAAATGTGAAATAAAGCAAATGTCAATGAAGTAGCCCCCTTCGATCAACAATAATCAAGGTATAACCACGCAATGAAATAATAAAAACCCAGATAATAATAAAAGAATCATCAATAAATGAATGGGGATTGTTTCAATAATTTCTAGTACTTTTTTACAAACCGAGATCTTTTGATTTAATGCCTAAGATTAAATATGTTTTGTGCCTTGTCAGGGGGGCTACCGTTCATATTTTTTAGCCAGGAGCCCCCCTGGGGGGCTACCGCGTAACTTTATGCGTATAAACTTCATACATTTTTGGAACTTTAAGTCAATTTTATAAAAAAATAGCCACTATCAGTTTATTATTTTGTAACGTCGGGTATAACAATAGCTAGCTATCAACGTTCAACTGAACAAAGCAGCAAAAATCTATCATAATAAGGAATTCAAATGACAGGTGAAGCCCATACCCATATCCGTTTTTTTTAGCCGGTAGCCCCCCTGGGGGGCTACCGCGTAACTTTATGGGTATGAACTTCATACTTTTTTGGGAACTTTAAGTCAATTTTATAAAGAAAATAGCCGCTATTAGTTCCTTGTTTTGTGACGTCGGGTATAACGATAACTAGCTAGCAACGTTCAACAGAACAAAGCAGCAAAAATCTATCAGAATAAGGAATTCAAATGACAGTTGAAGCCCATACCCATATCCAGATTTCTTATGCCGCGTACACACCGCGCCAACGAACGCCAACGAAGGATATTCAGCGTTGGCTACCGCACGCTCGTTGGCTATCGAAGGACAAAGCACAAACAACAAATGTTGAGCAAACGATCGTTGGCACTTGATTCCGGCTCCAGTGTTGCCAGGTTACTTTTGATTCCTTTTAGGTGATTTTTAGCTCCGTGTTTACTTCTAGTTTGAGTTACATTTCGGCGGTTCTCACACTGCACCGCACACCGTTCCGGTTTGTGGTAGTGCGCTTCTTAATTATGGTTGTAGAATCTTGATGCGCATAAAAAAATCCGCAGTGTATACCAAACTCACGCCGCATCTCCGTCCACCGGAATGGAAACCGCAGCAGTGTGATAATCGCTTTAGGTGATTTTTCAGAATGTTCATAAAACAGAGTGTGCAACTCCCAAAAAATTTATAGGACAACCTCCTCAATCTAACATCTGTTTTTCACACCAATGCATGAAATCATCCGTTCGTTATTATTATTATACACTAACTCGTCCGGTCAATCGGATTCGTTCATATCTTGTCGGTTGCTCGTGGTGAGAAAGTTTCTTCCCTCCATCCATTCCTAAATACTATATCTATGATTCCTAATTCCTATTTCCATACACTCACTCACTCACTCTAGTTTTGATTTTGTTTTGTATGAAATTTTGTAGGAGTTGATTTTGTAAAAAAATAAGACTAATAAAAAAAAATATAAAGAAAATGTTACTTTTTTGTACATTTCAGGTATCTTTTGACAAGACCTTGCTGGCAACACTTGGTAGAAACTATGCTTCAACAGCGTTCGTTCGTTGGCCTTCGGCCACCGTCCACACCGAGTTCGATATAATGGCTCAATTCCTTTGATGTTACCGCCACGCTCCGGATCGCCGGCACACGCCAACGAACGATCGTTGGCGTTCGCCAAACCGTCCAAACAGGACCAACGAAGGGCATCGAAACCCATTCGTTGGCGTTCGTTGGCGCGGTGTGTACGCGGCATTAGCCGGTAGCCCCCCTGCTCTGGAAAAACGGTAAATTTTTCTATGTGTGGGTCATCAGCTTCCTCATAAGACATAGAGAAATTCTAAGCATACTCTATTTTGATGCAAAGTTGGTGCAATCAAACGTGTCAGTAATAATTTTAGTGCAACCACAAGTTCGTTACTATGAGTTGTTTTTTGTGTGTTAGCTGGAGAAATGTGTCACCAGCTTACACATGCCGTTAAGGCAAACCAGTGAGGTTAGGGTTTTAGACTATAGTCCAAAAGTTAATGCACAATTGGTGCAATGAGAACCAGAAAAACTAACCGTCACACTCTAATACTGTTGAAACTACGATCATAAAAGTGTGTGCGAGCTGGAGTACCGTGTCTCTGGCTTGCACATCTGTATCTTCGTAATTATATAAGGTACGATGATGTGTTATACCTCAAAAGTTGCTGCAAAATTGATGCAATTAGAACCAAATTTATCAAATCTTTAGGTAAAATAGTTTTGGAGCTACGAACCGATAAGTATGTGTAAGCTGATGACACGTAACACGGGCTGACGTGTGATCCTCTGTGGCCGGACCACATATCAGTACCCAGATGCTATATAGTGCAATAACAGCTACCTGTAGTCTACTTTCATAGGAAGGTATTAAAATTAAAAGTACCTCAACAGATAATGAAATATTCAGTAGCTTTTGTGGTCCGGCTGCAAAGCAGTGCTCTCTGGCCGGACCACCTCGAATTCAGAAAAGTGTGATGCACTTTCCAAGAAACTAATACCTCAAAAAAAGCTACTTAAAGAGTACCTTCCATACATACAAGTGTGGTACGATAGAAGTCATTGGTTCCGAAGTTACTAGTCGTGGATTGTGGTCCGGCTGGAGAGTATACTCTGCAGCAAGTCATTTTGATAATTTTAAACATCAACTATGCGTGAATCTATTTTAACATAATCTACCTTTTCTCTACCTCTCGATGCTACTATTTTTTCTCTCGTGAAGCTATTAATTTGTTTGATTATCCGCAAAATATGTGGCGCGGCTAGGGAGAACTACTTTTGCGCGAATTAAAAGAAATTTGCCTTTTTCTTCATAACAACCAATATTGCATAAAAAGTACTTTATAAAAAAAACCTTGACTTCATTTAAAATCTTTTGTTTTAAGTACCACTAACGATTTACAGGAGGTTCGCTTGCATTATTAAGGAGAATGGGCAAGAATAGGTTCACCTCTTAAAGTAGAGCGGAAGCCTCGGTTTTGGCCACTGTGCCGGTTTTGGCTACTTTTTGCTCTAAAAAGGGCAATGGGCAAATTTGTATGAGACCCGTCCCCCCCTCCAAGATACTTTTTATGTGCGTCGACAATTTCATACGTATCTATAAAGAGATTAATAGCTATATTCAATGTCAAAATCTTTTTTTTTTTATTAACTTTGGTGTTACTTTTGTAATAAATAACAATATTAAAATAATATTTTTCCAGAATTCCCACACAATTGAGGGGTGTCGCCATAGTAAAAAGTTGTCACTATATTATCTTTCACCTGAAATACATTTCAAATCTATTGGTCGGAAATGGGTTTTGGGGGACGTTTTGTCCCATCGTCCTATTCTATTTAACTTTTCGTCCTTTTTGCCAAAACTCAATTTAAATAAGGTATTTTAAGGAAATAATAACAATTGTTTGAATTCCTTATGTCATACGATTTTTAAAACGAAACTAATCAATTGCAAAACAACAATTTAATTGTAGAAAAAAGGTTTATAATACAATCCATAAAAAAATCTTAAAATTTTCATTTAAAAAATTAAACAGAAAATGATGTTAATCAAAAAAAAATCGTAGGACATTAAGAATTCAAACGATTGTTATTATTATCTTAAAATACCTTATTTTAATTGAGCTTTGGCAATAAGGACGAAAAGTTAAATAGAATAGGACGATGGGACAAAACGTCCCCCAAAACCCATTTCCGACCAATAGATTTGAAATGTATTTCAGGTGAAAGATAATATAGTGACAACTTTTTACTATGGCGACACCCCTCAATTGTGTGGGAATTCTGGGAAAATATTATTTTAATATTGTTATTTATTACAAAAGTAACACCAAAGTTAATAAAAAAAAATGATTTTGACATTGAATATAGCTATTAATCTCTATAGATACGTATGAAATTGTCGACGCACATAAAAAGTATCTTGGAGGGGGGGACGGGTCTCATACAAATTTGCCCATTGCCATTTTTAGAGCAAAAAGTAGCCAAAACCGGCACAGTGGCCAAAACCGAGGCTTCCGCTCTACTTTAAGAGAGCAACAAAATCCGATATAGATATAACCCATAATATTTGAATTATTTTCGTGTCTGAGTACGCTGTTACCCATTGTTCTTTACATGATTTTTACATTATTAGAGTGAATTTCTCAGGCGAACATTTTACGCGTCTAGGCTGAAAACGCAGTACTGCTTTACAGATATGACTTTTTCTAGAGATTAAAGATACACGTATCTCAATGTTGCCACTTGAATTATATTTATAAAGCAATTAATTTTTATAAGAAAAATAAATAAGTGACGAATTTTAAGTTCTGTGGCTTGTCCACAATCACTTTGACACAACATATTCACCTCTCAGAAAAAAAAAACCTCAAGACCTTATTTCTTGTTAAGAAACAAAATTTGCTTTGCGCGAAAATGAGCTGTCATAAGACATTAAACAAATTAAAGTGAAAAAAAAACTATATCCCAAGGGAACCGTACTTTTTCCCCGAGTTAAAATACCGTATAAAATTTTCCAGGCCAGAGCGCAATTTATCGCGATCGAAACAGCCGTTTTGTGTGACTGAGCCACAAATATCCAAACTCAGTATGTTTGATATTCCCCCATCTACACATTAGTGGAGACTTTTTTTAACTTTGCTAACGCAGAACATTTTTAAACCTGACCAGTATTTAACCCCCCTTTCTACCCCCTTAGGGGAGAGATTTTTGCTTTACTTACGCAGATCACTTTAAATCCTGACCAGTAACATACCCAACCAACAATCCAACATACCAATTTACATACTTCTAAGTTCAGAAATGAGGAAGTTCCATATAAACTTTATCCTCCTATTTTACCCCATTAGCGGAGAGTTTTTTTTAACTTTGATAACGCAGATCATTTTCAATCGTAACCAGTATCCAACGTACCAATGTTAATGCTTCTAAATCCATAAATGAGCAAGTTCCATATAACCTTAACTCCCACATTTAACCCCTTCAGGGGAAGAGTTTTCCAAAGTCCTAGCAGATGTCTCCTAGTCATAATCTACCTTCTTGCAAAATTTCATCTTCATTGGTCCAGTCGTTTTTGAGATTTCGTGATGAGTAAGTCCTTTCAACTTTATATACAGGGTGGAAAAAAAGACCGTGGTTGGAGGAAAAGTACCTACCCTTAATATTAATGATGGCAAATTTTACTGAAAGGAAACATTCCTTTATTTACAAAAATAATTAAAACCGCATTTTAAGATTTTTTAAAAATCACCTGCTTGAGC
This sequence comes from Crambus lathoniellus, assembly GCA_949710035.1. NCBI lineage: Eukaryota > Metazoa > Arthropoda > Insecta > Lepidoptera > Crambidae > Crambus > Crambus lathoniellus. The sequence goes on along the minus strand of OX453302.1, from coordinate 11,555,049 downwards.
CGGTAATCGAACCGATAAAATCTGAAAAAAACTGTATTTTATGACACCTACCGAAAGAGTCATTCTTAAGGATCAATTTGTTTTAAACAACATAGTATCTTAAATTAAAGAAAGACCAAGAAAAATAAAGATACTACGAGTCAGTAGAGGAATAATTGAAAACCGAATTTCAAAATATTATTTCAAATATTCGGGTGTGTAATATTGATATAATATTCACAAAGTATAATAACACATTACATAAAATCACTTCATATAACGTTCATTTCGTATAATCAACGAATGATATAAATTCAAAATATACAAATAACGTCACTGTGCCATTAATTGGTGCATTGTGCATGCTTGAAGTGAATACGCTCCGCCACCATGAAGTGTGTTCGAACATTTTTGCCCATTCTCCTTAATAATGCAAGCGAACTTCCTGTAAATCGTTAGTGGTACTTAAAACAAAAGATTTTAAATGAAGTCAAGGTTTTTTTTATAAAGTACTTTTTATGCTGTATTGGTTGTTATGAAGAAAAAGTCAAATTTCTTTTTATTCGCGCAAAAGTAGTTCTCCCTAGCCGCGCCACATATTTTGCGGATAATCAAACAAATTAATAGCTTCACGAGAGAAAAAATAGTAGCAACGAGAGGTAGAGAAAAGGTAGATTATGTTAAAATAGATTCACGCATAGTTGATGTTTAAAATTATCAAAATGACTTGCTGCAGAGTATACTCTCCAGCCGGACCACAATCCACGACTAGTAACTTCGGAACCAATGACTTCTATCGTACCACACTTGTATGTATGGAAGGTACTCTTTAAGTAGCTTTTTTTGAGGTATTAGTTTCTTGGAAAGTGCATCACACTTTTCTGAATTCGAGGTGGTCCGGCCAGAGAGCACTGCTTTGCAGCCGGACCACAAAAGCTACTGAATATTTCATTATCTGTTGAGGTACTTTTAATTTTAATACCTTCCTATGAAAGTAGACTACAGGTAGCTGTTATTGCACTATATAGCATCTGGGTACTGATATGTGGTCCGGCCACAGAGGATCACACCGGGCTGACACATGGTGAATCACTGTAACTGTATAAGTAAGAGTTTCGTATTATATATCAAAAAAAACCTTATAGTTGGTGCAAACACGAGGCATGATTTCAAATCTCTGGGCCTCTTAGTTTCAAAATTATAGGCAAAAAATTGTTTTCCCGCCAAAAAATTCAAAATAATGGTCTTGGACGCAGCTAAGTGCGGCGTTGCCGTTCCGTGCGCTACACTGTTGCAAACGAGTTTGAACTTAAGAGCTGGTGTTATTAAGAGTCACTTTAATTGCGCTTTCGATCGTTTTCATTTCTGTTCTAAGAATTTTAGGCCAGGAGCCGTCTGATATAAGTAGGGCAGGCGTACCGGTTTTGGCCACTGTACCGGTTTTGGCCACTTTTTGCTCTAAAAGTTTTCTAAACAACTTTTAGCCATTTCTGATAAAGGCAATTAAAATAAAGTATTTTAAGGTAATAATAACAACCGTTAGAATTCCTTATGTCATAAGATTTTTTTTCAATAAATTTCATTTTCTGTTTGAAAAAATGTTTTGTATGAAAATTTTAAGAAATTTGTTTTGGATGAAATACTTTATAAACCTTTGTTTTTTACAATTAAATTGTTGTTTTGCAATTGACTGGTTTCTAGCGCATTAGAAAATATTGATTTTACCTGGGTTTGGTTTTGATTTTTCGCAATACTTACAAAAGTTTAATTATCAGTAAGTGGCCAAAACCGGTACATTTGGCACCTCTCACACATTTTGTATTATATACAAAAAACTATTTAACTTTAAAAAAATTGAAAAATGTACCTTTAAAGCTAGATAAATTATCAATAATTTAAGATATAATTTGTGTCTTAAATAACTAAGTCCATTTAGTACTTAGTGCTTAAAAGTCAAAAATTCCTTAAAGTGGCCACAAAGGGTACCTCTGCCCTACGCTGATTCCTAACCTTTTTATGAGAAACAGATGGTTTAATAACAAGTAATTTTTAAATTTTGACGTTAGAAACTTCACACTCATTTGTTGATAAAGCAAAGAAATAATTAGATTTGGCACAATAATAAACATAGAGGAATGCAGAAAGGTAAAATTTATGTAGGTACCTATAAAACCTACTACGTATTTATTACAAAGAGAAGGTTTCATTCATAGAACGGTGCGAAATGATTACACTACTACCAGTCTACTTACTACATACAGTCAGTCATCGCGTTTGACATTGGCGAAAATGCCGCCGATGTCCAGACAGTTGTAATACTGTAAGGGTTGTCACGCGTATAGTTGTACGAAGTCTTACTTCGCCGAAAAAAAGGAGTTACATTTTATACATCTTGCTTGACTAACTTACTAAAAAGGTATATAGATATGGCGAAGTTCACAGGTTTATATTGTGACTAGCCTTCCGCCCGCGGTTTCGACCGCGTGGACTGCACGAGAACGAGACGTTATCCTATGGGAGTAATATGATGGCAGCCAACTTTTTTGTTTGTGGGCCGATTTTGATGAAACTTGGTTTTTAGTACTATTTTGACAAAAAAACTGAAACGCAATGATAAAATTTTTGAAAAATCCAAGATGGCGGCCAACTTTTTTGTTTATCGGCCGATTTTGATGAAACTCAGTTTTTGGTACTATTTTGACAAGAAAACAGCAACACAATGTTAAAATAATTAAAAATCCAAGATGGCGGCCAGTTTTTTGTTTCTTGGCCGTTTTCGATGAAACTCGGATTCTGGTACTATTTTGACAAGAAAACAGCAACGCAATGATAAAAATATTAGAAATCCAAGATGGCAGCCAACTTTTTTGTTTGTTGGCCGATTTTGATGAAACTCAGTTTTTGGTACTATTTTGTCAAGAGAACAGCAACACAATGTTAAAAATATAAAAAATCCAAAATGGCGGCCAACTTTTAAGTTTTTGGATCAATTTTGATGAAACTCGGTTTCTGGTACTATTTTGACAAAAAAACAGCAACGCAATGTAAAACATATTAAAAATCCAAGATAGCGGCCAACTTTTTTGTTTGTGGGCCGATTTTGATGAAATTCGGTTTTTGGTACTATTTGGATAAGAAAATAGCAACGCAATGTCAAAAATGTAAAAAATTAAAGATGGCGCCCAAATTTTTGTTTGTTGGCCGATTTTGATGAAACTCGGTTTTTGGTACAATTTTGACCAGTAAACAGCAACGCAATGTTAAAATTATAAAAAATCTAAGATGGCGGCCATTTTTTTTGTTTGTGGGACGATTTTGATGAAACTCGGTTTTTGGTGCTATTTTGACAAGAAATAAGAAACGCAATGTTAAAATTGACGAATTAAAATAAAATATAAGCATGTAAAATAATATAATTTTGAGACTTCCTGCCCCGATTTTTTTTTTCACAATACCTTCGGGGTCCTAAAACATCTACCTTCACATTTTAAGACAACCCTTCCGTACTAACGTTAATACCTATACAGGTGTCGGTATCGCTCAACTTCAAGGGCCTACTGTATGGAAAAGTTGCTGTTTTCTTGTCAAAATACTACCAAATACCTAGTTTCATCAAAATCGTGCATATTTATTTATTTAATCTTTATTGCAAAATATATAACAAATAGCGGGCTCAATGCTGATATGCATTCTCTTCTAGTCAACTGGAATGGGTGTCAGGAAGAAAATGAACAGCAGCAATAAAAAAATTGACAGTTAAAAGAAAACAGAAGGAACTAATTTAATGCAAGAAAAAAATACTAAAATTAAATAACAAATGAAAATTTGTAAATGCTTATAAATATCCGAGTATTAAAAGGTATACATACTAAAGTAGCAATAACATGATATATAAGTTATACATATACATATTATACATACAACTATAAATAAATAACACATAAAGTCAGAACCGATCTATCATGATAAGTGTAATCAGCTCGAGTAATGTTCGCGGACCATTTTCTTGAACACGCACTTACTTGGGGCACTGCGGATATTTTAAGGGCAAATCGTTCCAAAGTTGTACAGGCGAAAAAGAAAATGATTGGGAGACGAAGCCAGAAGAGTGGGATGGTGTTTTCAGGAGAAAGTTGTCACTAGAGCGAAGGCTACGTTCACATTACGTTCATACGTTCGATTCCCGAACAAGACAAATATTTGTGTGCATGAACATGTCTATTTGTCTTGGTCTGGGTGTTTACTATGTATATTAAGTATGTATTTACAAACAAAAAGTATTTAAGTATATATTTATCCGTTATCAAGTTTTCCATAATACAGCTTCATAATGAAATTAAAATGGGCTTAGATAATTGGTGTGAATGTTAGAAGTTATTTTTTTTTTTTTTTTTTATTAGAGTCGCCCAGAAACTGAAATCTGGATTTCAATTAATCTGGGGTAAGTGGATCTAATAGAATATTGAAGAGCATGCAGACAACTCTAACGTTCCTACGCTCGCGAATAGGGAGCCAATTGAGCTGCTGACGGTGTTGAGAGATATCGTATTTACGTAATCGATATATGAAACGAATACAGTTTTTAAGGAAACGATCCAACTTACTGCGAAGGTTTTTTTCTTTTGAGGTTGGTATTACAGACATAAGCGTAGACAATTATAGGTAAGACAACCGTCTGTATTGGAGCAATCTTAATACTGGTAGGCAGAAAGAACTTAAACCTATAGAGAGATCTAAGTGCATTAGTGGCTCTGAGACATGCTTGTTCGATATGATCTTTCCAAGAGAGGCAGGCATCGATATAGTCAAACCCAAGTCCTTCACTTGTTGTGAGTAGGATATTATCACGCCGTTAAATACCAAATTGTAGAAACTATTCCAGTTTACGCATGACAGCTGTCGAGAACTACCCTACCAGCAATTAAAGATTGACATTTAGGCGCGTTAACTGATATGCCATAATTAGTCGACCACACAGAAATCTTCATCAAATCACAGTTGATTAGCGCGACAACTTTATTTAAACTGTGGATATTATGTTGCGCATAAAGTTGTAGATCGTCGGCATAGAGATGGAAAGAAGAGGAGAAATGAGAGGTCAGAGAGTTGATAAACAAGGAAAAGAGAAGAGGGGAGAGTACACCGCCTTGTGGAACGCCAGCCTCCAAGTCGAGCCAGTCAGACAGCGTCCGATCTACTCGCACGGCTTGCTGGCAATCGCCAAGATAGGAACAGAACCAAGTAGGTGCCATAGAAGATATACCTAACCGACCGAGCATAGCTAGGAGAATTTCGTGACTAACGGCATTAAATGCGCTGGAAAAATTTATTAAAACTAGGACAGTTAATAATTGCTTAGCAGACCCAAAAACCCATTACATGACACCAACATCACAAAATACAAAAAAAACGCAGCTGCCATCTTGGATTCCAAAACACATCAAAATCGAGCTTAGCATCCCTAAAAACCCCTTACATGACACCAATACCACAAAATTAAAAAAAAAGCGCGGCCGCCATCTTGGATTCCGAAACGCACATCAAAATCGAGCTAAGCATCCTCAAAAACCACTTACATGACACCAATATCACAAAACTGAAAAAAAAAACCGCGATTGGACATTATTTCTTATTCTACGATTAAAATAAGGTGTCTAGATTAATATTGGTATAATTTGGATAGGAACAGAGAGTGTTTTGACACAATTAATTAAAGTATTTTAATTAGATGTCAGCTTGCCTCCAGGAGGCAAGAAACCATTGAAGCGGGTAAAAATACTTGCCTCTTGATGATGCCTTGATACAAGGAACCATTGAGTAAATAATATGTTAAAATTTAGGGTTAAAAGCCTATATTCGGGAACACTACTTAGAAGCCATGGCCGGTTAAATTCTTATAAAATACATTTCTTAAATTTTAACTAGTGCCATTTCTCGAGAGTTAATGCAAAAGCGTAGCCTGAAAACTGCTCATACGTGCTTATACTAAATTTTAACATATTATTTACTCAATGGTTCCTTGCCTCCCAGAGGCAAGTATTTTTACCTGCGCCGAATCGGTCGGTTTGACGACCGATTTGGCGCAGGGGTAGGCTACCCACCTTCTGCGCCAGTGGTCTCGGGTTCGATTCCCGAACAAGACAAATATTTGTGTGCATGAACATGTCAATTTGTCTTGGTCTGGGTGTTAACTATGTATATTAAGTATGTATTTACAAACAAAAAGTATTTAAGTATATATTTATCCGTTATCAAGTTTTCCATGATACAGTTTCTTAATGAAATTAACATGGGCTTAAATAATTGGTGTGAATGTAAGAAGTTATTTATTTATTATTATTTATTTATATTTAATTTTAATTCGTCAATTTTAACATTGCGTTTCTTATTTCTTGTCAAAATAGTACCAAAAACCGAGTTTCATCAAAATCGTCCCACAAACAAAAAAATTGGCTGCCATCTTGGATTTTTTATAGTTTTAACATTGCGTTGCTGTTTTCTGGTCAAAATTGTACCAAAAACCGAGTTTCATCAAAATCGGCCAACAAACAAAAATTTGGGCGCCATCTTTAATTTTTTTACGTTTTTGACATTGCGTTGCTATTTTCTTGTCAAAATAGTACTAAAAACCGAGTTTCATCAAAATCGGCCCACAAACAAAAAAGTTGGCCGCCATCTTGGATTTCTTAAATTTTTTAAATTGCTTTGCTGTTTTCTTGTCAAAATAGTACCAGAAACCGAGTTTCATCAAAATCGGCTAACAAACAAAAATTTGGGCGCCATCTTTAATTTTTTACATTTTTGACATTGCGTTGCTATTTTCTTGTCAAAAATCAAAATAGTACCAAAAAGTGAGTTTCATCATAATCGGCCAACAAACAAAAAAGTTGGCCGCCATCTTGGATTTCTAATATTTTTATCATTGCGTTGCTGTTTTCTTGTCAAAATAGTACCAGAATCCGAGTTTCATCGAAAACGGCCAAGAAACAAAAAAGTTGGCCGCCATCGTGGATTTTCAATTATTTTAACATTGTGTTGCTGTTTTCTTGTCAAAATAGTACCAAAAACTGAGTTTCATCAAAATCGGCCGATAAACAAAAAAGTTGGCCGCAATCTTGGATTTTTTTAAAAACGTTATCATTGCGTTGCAGTTTTCTTGTCAAAATAGTACTAAAAACCAAGTTTCATCAAAATCGACCCACAAACAAAAAAGTTAGCCGCCATCATATTATTCCCATAGGATAACGTCTCGTTCTCGTGCAGTCCACGCGGTCGAAACCGCGGCCGGAAGGCTAGTCACAATATAAACCTGTGAACTTCGCCATATCTTTATGCCTTTTTTGTAAGTTAGTCAAGCAAGATGTATAAAATGTAACTCCTTTTTTTCGGCGAAGTAAGACTTCGTACAACTATACGCGTGACAACCCTTACAGTATTACAACTGTCTGGACATCGGCGACATTTTCGCCAATGTCAAACGCGATGACTGACTGTATGTAGTAAGTAGACTGGTAGTAGTGTAATCATTTCGCACCGTTCTATGAATGAAGCCTTCTCTCTGTAATAAATACGTAGTAGGTTTTATAGGTATCTACATAAATTTTACCTTTCTGCATTCCTCTATGTTTATTATTGTGCCAAATCTAATTATTTCTTTGCTTTATCAACAAATGAGTGTGAAGTTTCTAACGCCAAAATTTAAAAATTACTTGTAATTAAACCATCTGTTTCTCATAAAAAGGTTAGGAATCAGCGTACTTATATCAGACGGCTCCTGGCCTAAAATTCTTAGAACAGAAATGAAAACGATCGAAAGCGCAATTAAAGTGACTCTTAATAACACCAGCTCTTAAGTTCAAACTCGTTTGCAACAGTGTAGCGCACGGAACGGCAACGCCGCACTTAGCTGCGTCCAAGACCATTATTTTGAATTTTTTGGCGGGAAAACAATTTTTTGCCTATAATTTTGAAACTAAGAGGCCCAGAGATTTGAAATCATGCCTCGTGTTTGCACCAACTATAAGGTTTTTTTTGATATATAATACGAAACTCTTACTTATACAGTTACAGTGATTCACCATGTGTCAGCCCGTGTTACGTGTCATCAGCTTACACATACTTATCGGTTCGTAGCTCCAAAACTATTTTACCTAAAGATTTGATAAATTTGGTTCTAATTGCATCAATTTTGCAGCAACTTTTGAGGTATAACACATCATCGTACCTTATATAATTACGAAGATACAGATGTGCAAGCCAGAGACACGGTACTCCAGCTCGCACACACTTTTATGATCGTAGTTTCAACAGTATTAGAGTGTGACGGTTAGTTTTTCTGGTTCTCATTGCACCAATTGTGCATTAACTTTTGGACTATAGTCTAAAACCCTAACCTCACTGGTTTGCCTTAACGGCATGTGTAAGCTGGTGACACATTTCTCCAGCTAACACACAAAAAACAACTCATAGTAACGAACTTGTGGTTGCACTAAAATTATTACTGACACGTTTGATTGCACCAACTTTGCATCAAAATAGAGCATGCTTAGAATTTCTCTATGTCTTATGAGGAAGCTGATGACCCACACATAATTTTTCTTTCGTTTGTGGTATTTTTTAAGCCCCCAGTACAGGGGGGCTACCGCGTAACTTTATGGATATGAACTTCATACGTTTTTGGGAACTTTAAGTCATTTTTATAAAGAAAATAGCCGCTATTAGTTCCTTGTTTTGTGACGTCGGGTATAACGATAACTAGCTAGCAACGCAACGTTCAACAGAACAAAGCAGCAAAAATCTATCAGAATAAGGAATTCAAATGGCAGTAGAAGCCCATATACCCATATCCAGGGGGGCTATCGCGTAACTTAATGGATATGAACTTCATACGTTTTTGGGACCTTTAAGTAAATTTTATAAAGAAAATAGCCGCTATCAGTTCCTTGTTTTGTGACGTCGGGTATAACGATAACTAGCTAACAACGTTCAACAGAACAAAGCAGCAAAAATCTATCAGAATAAGGAATTCAAATGACAGTTGAAGCCCATACCCATATCCAGATTTCTTAGCCGGTAGCCCCCCAACGGCAGCCGTGGCATACTTAGAGCTTACTAGCCCCCCTGGGGGGCTAATTACTTAGCCCCCCTTGGGGGCTTAATAAGTTACTCTATGGTGCTCTGCTCTATGATCTGTGGTAAAGAAAATGGTGGACGCAAGTTTACGCACTAGGAAATGGTAATTTGTGTAAAATAATGGTATAAACTAAACATTTTGCAGTGTTTACACATAAACACAATTAGAAAATGTCGACCCCTGTGTCGAATCGCAAATACGGAGCGCAAAAAGTGCGACTTACTAGTGAGTATAATTACTGCAACTCTGGGAATGTGTGAATATTTTATTTTAGAAATAACAACATAATTAATTTGATTTTCCTTTTAGTCCTGTGTGCAAGAAACTTGGTCCGAAGAGATCTATTTCGTAAGTACTTCTCTAATCTATTTATTGCAATTTTTGATACCTATTACATTTGAATGGCAGTTGTCAAGGTTTTCCCTGGAAGCAATTTTTTCCCAAATTTCAAGTTTGTACAAGCTCTGGATTCACAAGTTTGATATAATCATTAGCTATCACAAGTCTACAACTAAACTCACAATGGAGAGTTTTGCTGCATTATGTAAATCACAATTTTTAAATGCTGTGAGGAAGGAATTGTACATGCCTTTCAAATTTTTCATGCATTCGATTCATAACAATTGCTTCAACTTCAGGAATGCCAGATCCTTTTGCGAAAATATCAGTTGATGGAAGTGGACAAGTTTACTCGACAAACGCAGTAAAGGCCACCCTAGACCCCAAATGGAATACACACTATGACCTGTATCTGACTAAAGGGGATGGTATCACCATAAGGTAATTATTAACTGTTATGCAATAAGTATTATAGAAACCATCTTATTTAACAACATAATACATTTATTTCTTATACCTACTTAATTTTAGTGTATGGAATCAGAGAAAGGTGCATAAAAGACAAGGCTCTGGATTTCTTGGATGTGTAAGAATTCAACCATCAACAGTTCACAAGTTAAAAGATACAGGGTGTAAGTACATAATAATAAGCTGTTTTTTTTTTATTGTGGCATTGCCTAATGTCTAAATGCAGCCAAGTTAATGTGGATGTTGCTCATTATATTATACACACAATATTGTTGTTGTGGCAAAAATCAAATACCATAAAGCCAAAAGCTTTCAGATGCTCATAATATGCATGCAATGAAATGTTCTTTAACCAGGAGCAAGCATCCACATACCTAATTAACATCTTACTTACACATACATATCTTATCTTACATAACTTTCAATACATAGCCATTTGTGTGAAAGGGTATGAGTTATTTTAATAGATCTTACAAATGTTTCTTGTTGTCTCTCTACAGATCAGTGTTTAGAGCTGTGTGAAGACGGCTCAGGAGAGACATGTGGAGTGAGAGGCCAGGTTATCGTCTCTCTCCTCTCCCGTGATGGGACAAGGGGAGAGCCAGCCTCTGCAGCTGGTGAAGGCTCCCCGCTAGCTGTGGTGGGCCCCGCGGGAGATGTCCGCCCGCCTAGGGACCCTCCGATGAACACCAACACATCTCCTGTGCAGCTACCACAACATTGGGAAGAGAGAGTCACACCTAGTGGCAGGTAAACAATCACTAGTCTAAACTTTTTAAATATTTATATGGAGTGTATCTGCCTTATCTCTAACTCTTACTCTTTACTTAATGTTTTTAATAGTGTTCAGTACACCCCTGCCTAGACCCGCGGAACCGGCATAGCGCAGTGGAAGCGTATCACTAGGAGAGACTCCGGACAAAACTTGGTTTCAGCCGGGATGTAACTGAACAATTGAACTGCGATACGCAGCGACTTCATGTGAATTAAGGTGATTTTACATACGGGTCTGTGGTGTCGAAAGTCTCCTGGGCAGCGGAAGGAGGGGGGCGCCCCCTCTGATGTGTTCCGTGTTCTTCTGCAGACCTTACCAGTTCGTCACCTTACTCACAAAACCCATACCACACACGGTCCCAAGACACTGGGCATCCCAACAATACACAATAACACACGCGGGGCTTGCTTATTAAGATATATCGTCCCGACAACAGCGCGTGCGATCGGACTAGTTATTTCAAAGCGCCGCGACCGTGCCACTCGTCAAGATGGCGTCAAAATCTTGGTCGTACAAAACGGGATCAAATCGATAATTTAAGATTCAATTCAAGCTCGATATGCCAGGCACATTCAACGCGAGCGTTTTTCCACCAAATCAGCAAAAATTAATCCGACATTTTTCTACAAGAATTCAATCCAGATAAGAACTGTCAACTTCAAGTGACAGCTAATGTCAATTTGACGTGACATTAGAGATGCGTTCAGAAATGTCGATCTTTTCCGAACATCCCCCCGCCCCGGACCGTTAAGAACGGTACGTCAATCTACGGGTAATCGGGAGAGCCCACTAACTGCTCTCTTCAAAACCGAATCTCGAACCAAAACCTCAGCAAAACGAGGAACTCCGTCAGTTCCGGGGTAGAGTTTAACAATGCGCCCCCTTCGCCAACATAGGGGCGGCAGGTTAGCATCCTTAATCAACACGAGGTCGCCAGTCTGGGGTGGGGTGGTTTTATCTGTCCACTTCACGCGCTGTTGTAGGATATGCAAATACTCCATCGACCAACGTGCCCAGAAGTTTTGGGACATCTGTTTCAAAAGTTGGTATCGCGACAAACGATGGGATCCTACATCCTGAATCGGATATTCAGGCAAAGCCAAAAGGGGCTGTCCGATCAAGAAATGACCTGGGGTCAACGCTTCCAGGTCATTCGGGTCCGAAGACAACGGGCACAAGGGTCGCGAGTTGAGGACGGCCTCAATTTTACAAAATACCGTATCAAGTTCCTCAAACGTGAGAATAGTTTCTCCAATCACGCGACGCAAGTGTGTCTTGGCAGCCTTTACACAAGCTTCAAAAATTCCTCCCCAGGTCGGACAAGCTGGAGGGCTAAACTTCCAGATTATCCCACGCCGGGAGAGGGTGGTTCCAATGTCTATTTTATTATCAACAAAAAACTTAACTACTTCCTTAAGATAATTACACGTTCCCTTATAATTAGTACCACAATCGGAACGTATCAATGTCGGCAGTCCTCTACGGGAAACAAATCTGCTCAAGGCGGCGACAAAGGCTTCGGTAGACAATTCCGAGACAATTTCCAAATGGACAGCCTTGGTGGACAAACACACAAACACGCACAAGTACGCCTTATAGGTTTTAGCATTACGCAGTCTCGAAGCCTTTACAGTAAAGGGACCGGCGAAGTCGGTGGCGACTCCGGCAAAAGCTCTACATTCCGTGACGCGATCAGCAGGCAAATCACCCATCTGGGGCTGCATGGTCGCGGCCTTCAATCGATAACAAGGCAGGCAACGGAAAACCACAGTGCGAATGGCTCGACGAGCAGACAAAATCCAAAATTCACGCTGCAAAATGGCCAACAAAGCATTACAGCCAGCATGTTGTGCATTCACATGGCGATCTGTTATTATCAGTTGAGTCAAATGTCCGGCTTTAGGTAACAAAAGGGGGTGACGAGCTCCATACGGCAGGTTCGCATTTCGAAGTCTTCCGCCGACTCGCAAAAGCCCACTCTCGTCCAGGAAGGGATTTAATCGCGATACCGCGCCCTTCAACTTGCGACGGCCTAAACGCAAAATTTCAATCTCGGACTCAAAACTATCAGCTTGTACTCTCCGGACCCAAAACAAGAGCGCGTCCCTACGCTCGTCCGGAGTGAGAACCGACGAATCACGCCTCGCGCGTGGGTTTCTGCAATTGTACACAAAACGTCTGATCCAAGCGGTAACACCAAGCAGCTTCTGTAAGGAGCTGTACCGATCCAACAACAAATCCTTTTCCCCGGCGGGGTTAGTCTCCAGGACGCATGCCCGCATATCAGGAACGGCTACGTTCGACAACGCTGGAGAGGGCGACCACTCCGACTCAGGCCGCATCAACCACTGTGGGCCCCACCAGAGGGGGTGGTTAATTAGGGTTGGGGCTACACAACCCCGAGACGCACAATCCGCGGGATTCATGGTTCCCGGACCGTGTCTCCAAATCAACTCGATGTCGGAATTACAAATCTGCGACACTCGATTGGCCACAAACACGTCCAAGGTGTGCGCCGGAGCCTTCAACCAACAAAGGACGACCTGACTGTCCGTCCAAGCATAAACCTCTTGTATCTTAATAGATCGACCTAATGTGAGCCATACGTGGTTCAACAAACGCATTAGGAGGGCAGCTCCACACAATTCCAACCTCGGGATCGTATGACGAGTCCGAAGGGGAGCGACTTTGCTTTTCGCTATCACCAGATGCACAGCAACAACTCCGTCAACAGTAACGGTGCGGAGGTACACGGCCGCAGCAAATCCACGTTCGGAGGCATCGGAAAAGCCGTGAAGAGTAACTTTACAATTTTCAGAAGGGAGGAATAGCCTCGGCAAATGCACTTCATTAATCTCGGGGAGGGATGAAACGAAGCTCGACCAATCTCGGAGTAACTCGTCCGAGAGGGGTTCATCCCACGACACACCCGAAGCCCATAACCGTTGCAAGAAACACTTGGCCATAAACAGCACGGGGCAAATCCACCCATTGGGGTCAAAGGTACGTGCGACAGTAGACAATACTAAACGCTTGGTCCAGACTTTCGGTGGTCGTAAATCCACACAATAAGTGAAAGTGTCAGAGACCGGTTTGTACTGTACGCCAAGGACGGTCACCACATGAGGATTATCCACATTTTCGAATAGGTGGGGGTCCTGCTGGTGCTCTTCGGGCCTACCAGTACCTCAGGCGAGTTGGATATCCATTTCCTCAACTCGTAACCTCCCGACTTCAAAAGGGCGGTGAGTTCGTCTCTCAGGACAATCGCCTCTGAGACAGATGAGGCGCCCGTGCAAATGTCATCCACATAGACGTCACTGGCCAAAATGGCGGAGGCGCGAGGGTATCTCAAGCGCTCCTTCTCGGCCAACTCCAACAAAGAACGAATCGCAACAAACGGGCTCGAAGCCAAACCGTACGTATTCGTATTCAATTCATAAATCAACAAGGGGTCCCTAGGACTCTCTCTCCACAAAATCAATTGGTACCTCCTATCCTCTGGATGGATGACCGTTTGTCTGAACATCATCCGGATGTCAGTCATAAATACAATTTGATGCCGCCGGAAGTTGGTCAAAATGTCTGAGATCTCCGTGTGCAGCTTGGGACCTACATGCAGACACTGGTTCAAGGACGCTTCAGTAGAGGTGGGAGCCGAACCGTCAAAGACCACCCGAATCTTTCCGGATTTCAAAACGGCGTGGTGCGGCAAAAAGAAGTGCTCAACGGAGCGCCAATCCAAATCGCTCACGGACATGTGCCCTAACTCCTCATACTCCCGCATGAATTCAACATACTTCTGGCGGAAGACCGGATCCTTGCTCATGCGACGCTCCATCGCCACTAGCCTACGTTCCGCTAGCGGTCGGGATTCGCCCAGAGGAGGTCGGCCGGCACGAAAGGGGAGACGGGTGATCAAACGACCAGAGCGGAGGCAACCAGTGTTATTCTGGTAATACAACTCGCATTCATCCGCCACTGGGTCGACCCGCGGGGCTGGTGGAGGTTCCTCAACCTCCCAAAACTTCTGCACAACTTCGGAGAGAGACACATTAAAAACAAGACCGCGATCCTCATCAAGGGAATCCAAAACGCGGCGAGCAGGGCCCATCACAACTGTACCGAGTGTCGTCTGCAGAGCTACCAAGCCATCTGGCTGCAAAACTCGCTTCCCCGTCAACAAAACTCGCCCCAGGACATCGGCTCCAAGGAGAGCATCAATCGGGCCTGGGCGGAAGAAATTTGGATCGGCGAGTGGGGAATCAGACACCAAAGACAACATACTCGGTCCCAAGTCAACTGAAGGTTGACGGCCAACAACTGTGTCCAACACAATCGCCGAGGTCTTAATGCCTGGCGTGGACTTATTACGTGATGTAAATGTGAAGTCAACATGCCCTAACAACCCGGGGACTTTCACATCGCCAACACCTCTCACGCCTTCCGTGTGGGGGTGCACCTTGAGGCCCAACCGCCTAACTAACCAAGATGACACAACACACCCCTGAGCACCGGAATCCAACAAGGCGCGAACTTCCACAAGGTCGCCATTCAATCCCCTGACAAGCACAGAAGCCGTGGGCAACAAAACGGTCTCTGGAGGGGTGGCTACAATCGACCGTAAACACGTTGATTGCTAGTATGTGGGGTCCCCAGACGTCCCCCCATGGTAAGGGGGTCGCTCATAGCGATCCAGTGGGTCCCATTCTCCCACATACTGCCTACGTCCAATCAGGGACCGGAACCGCTTACCCTAACCCGGGTTTTTATAGGGTATTTTAAAGACTTGTTTCTACAAACCCTTTCAAATTGATAATCATATCATCGACTAACCGTATTGACAGGCTAACCAAATGAATCAAGTTAATTCGGGTAAGCGCTTACCATAAACGAAAAACCCTTTTAAGTCTTACCCTGCGACAGGGTTTTGAAGCGTCAAAGCAATTTAAACTTCTGCGCGCACTACATTAGACTTATTATTGTATAACAATTTCAAGTGTGATCGCGGCATCGACAAAATCTTCGCTACGTCAGATAATAACGAATCATGCGTCGTTCACGCTAAAGTTCATTTTCGCGTGATCCGTCGGTCACCGCCGCTCGCTATTGTTTATCCGAGTGGCCGCGGCGCCGGCATTTAAAAACGGAAGGAAGGAACTTGTTTAATATGACCGCTACATTACACGTGTTTGTTTGTTTTTGTTACTGACGATCGTTTTTAATTATTTGTAAGCAGTGAATTCTGTATATATATAACTCTTCTGTGCGTGTGTATGTAACTGAAGTCCTCCTAAACAGTTTCAATTTCAATGAATTTTTTTGTGTCTTCAGGCGGATTCCAGAATGATTTAGATTTACAATTGGACCCGGTAGGTGGCGTGCTGTCGATAAGGCGGTACAAATTTCGCCGACCGAGCAGCTAGTAGCTTTTTTTTTTTTTATTTATTACAGAACCATGAACAAGTTTACAATTTGCTTAGGTCTAGTAAATTACAAAATTTTAACAAATTATAATAAGTTATTGTAAACTCAACAATATGGCTACATTTTAAGTTAATAATGTATAGTTACAATACAAGACTCGAAGTAGGTACCTATAAAAACTTATAAATTTAAATATTGTACAAAAACTCTAGCGTGAGAAATAGTAAGCTTTATAAAATAGCTTTATAAAAAAAGTAAAATTTGATATAATGCTACTTTGTAGAAACGTTTTTCATATAAATTTAACTGGCTATGGCTTCTGAGGCCTGCAACGTTATTAGTCATTGGAACAAAAATTATCAAAAAGAAATAAAAAATCACTTAATTTTTTGGATTCGCCTATTTTTGTTAATCTACGTAGGTACTAATAGTATTTAGCCTTCTTTAACATGTGATGCAATCTCGACGCAAACTAATATTTTTTCATACAAAAAAACTAGTTTTTTTCTCTATAACTGCGCATTTGTCAGTTTTTTCATATAAAATTGTTAGGAAATTCATTATCTGTCATGAAAAAAAAACAGTTCGATACAGCGATTTTGGTGGACTTTGGTGGCCATGCACGGTGTTTCCAAAACCCTTAAAATCGGACATCCCCCTTTTTTTCAATAATTGGAAAGAGTTAAGCTTTACAAATGCAAGAGTAGAACTCCCGTGTTTCAATTCCACTTGGTTACCGAGTAATAAATTTTTGAAAATGGGCATTTTTTAACACCGGTTAATCGAAACTTATTTGTTATTAAAAAGGTACGCGCTAGAAATTTGATTATTTGAAAAGGGCGTTTTCAATATTTAGCCGACCGAGGATCGAACCCGGGACCTCTAGAGATAGCGGCACCTTAAAAACCGTTGCGTACACCACTCGGCCACGGAAGTCGTCAAATGTCGTCAAAGTAAAAAAAATAAAAATCCAAGATGGCGGCCAACTTTTTTGATTGTGGGCTGATTTTGATGAAACTCGATTTTTAGTACTATTTCGTCAAGAAAAGAGTAACGCAATGTTAAAAAAAATAAAAAATCCAAGATGGCGGTCGACTTTTTTGTTTGTGGGCCGATTTTGATGAAACTTGATTTCTAGTACTATTTTGACAAGAAAACAACAACGCACTGTTAATAATATTAAAAAATCCAAGATGGCGGCCAACTTTTTTGTTTGTGGGCTGATTTCGATGAAACTAGGTTTTTAATACAGTTGCTCAAAAAGTGGCGTATTGCAGGGACGTATAGCGTTCGGGATGTGGGCTATTACACACTCGAATTTTTCTTTACCTTTCCCGAACTCGTGCGTTTTCTTTCCCAACTGTCAAAATATTGTCTATTAAAAAGAAAAAACCAACCACGAAGTTTTTACTAAAAAAAATCATAGAAGTTTTTATGATTCATGCATATATTTCTAAAAAGAAGCTACTAATTTGTTTCAATATCAGATTTAAAAGTAATTTTAATTATACATTAAATTAATATTAGTATCGGCCAAATTAAATTTATGAATATAAAAAAACAAAATTGGCTGTATGACCACAGATTACTAAATATGGTATGACGTGCACTATTTACCATAGTATCAGCTTATAGGAGTTTGCGCAAGTAAGTGAAAAGAAAATGAGGGACCTTATTTCTTAATTTTCTAAATTAGTTTATTCTGGTTTTTATTGTGGTAGGTACTTAGTATGGTGGAATTAGTGCAATAATGTGGCTTTAATGGAAAACGATGTGGTAAAAGAGAGAAATAAGGAAAGGCGCTCCTGTAGGATTCGAATTGCTTCTTTTAGGTTTCATTTCATCTCATTTAATTTAATTTTCATTTCATATCAATAAAAAAATTCTACTGAAGCCTTGGCTGTATGATCATAGTTTCCTTTGCCAACCCAGAATGGGTGAAGAAAACAAAAAAAAAGTCTCTGCTTAGCTTATATTCTTTTACGATTAGTTAGTTGAGTTTATTGTGTTTTATTATTTTATTAAATTGCTTAATTTTTTCGCAACTGTATTAAAAATAGTTGTTCAGTACACGTGCGGAACCGTCATTGCAACTTGTTCCGACTGTCAACCCTCACCTTCGGCTGCGCCTCGGCTCGGGTAGACATTTGTCGGAACTCTTTGCAATGACAGGCTTTCCGCACTTGTAATGAAATCTACTATTTTGGTACTATTTCGTCAAGAAAAGAGTAACGCAATGTAAAAAAAATCAAAATCCAAGATGGCGGCCCACTTTTTTGTTTGTGGGCCGATTTTGATGAAACTTGATTTCTAGTACTATTTTGACAAGAAAACAACAACGCACTGTTAAAAATATAAAAAATCCAAGATGGCGGCCAACTTTTTTGTTTGTGGGCTGATTTCGATGAAACTCGGTTTTTGGTACTATTTCGTCAAGAAAAGAGTAACGCAATGTTAAAAAAAAAACAAAATCCAAGATGGCGGCCAACTTTTTTGTTTGTGGGCCGATTTTGATGAAACTCGATTTCTAGTACTATTTTGAGAAGAAAACAACAACGCACTGTTAAAAATATAAAATATCCAAGATGGCGGCCACCTTTTTTTGTTTGTGGGCTGATTTCGATGAAACTTGGTTTTTGGTACTATTTCGTCAAGAAAAGAGTAACGCAATGTTAAAAAAAAACAAAATCCAAGATGGCGGCCAACTTTTTTGTTTTTGGGCCGGTTTTGATGAAACTCGATTTCTAGTACTATTTTGACAAGAAAACAACAACGCACTGTTAAAAATATAAAATATCCAAGATGGCGGCCAACTTTTTTTGTTTGTGGGCTGATTTCGATGAAACTCGGTTTTTGGTACTATTTCGTCGTCAAGAAAAGAGTAACGCAATGTTAAAAAAAATAAAAATTCAAGATGGCAGCAAATTTTTTTGTTTGTGGGCCAATTTTGATGAAACTCGAAGTCTAGTACTATTTTGACAAGAAAACAACAACGCACTTTTAAAAATAAAAAAAGTCCAAGATGGCGGCCAACTTTTTTGTTTGTGGGTCGATTTTTATGAAACTTGGTTTTTGGTACTATTTTGACAAGAAAACAACAACGCACTGTTAAAAATATAAATTATTTTTTTACATTGCGTTGCTTGTCAAAATAGGACTAGAAATCGAGTTTCATCAAAATCGGCCCACAAACAAAAGAGTTGGCCGCAATCTTGGATTTTTTAATATTTTTAACATTGCGTTGCTGTTTTCTTGTCAAAATAGTACTAGACTTCGAGTTTCATCAAAATCGGCCCACAAACAAAAAAATTTGCTGCCATCTTGAATTTTTTTTTAAACATTGCGTTACTCTTTTCTTTACGAAATAGTACCAAAAACCGAGTTTCATCGAAATCAGCCTACAAACAAAAAAGTTGGCCGCCATCTTGGATTTTTTTATTTTTAACAGTGCGTTGTTGTTTTCTTGTCAAAATTGTACTAGAAATTGAGTTTCATCAAAATCGGCCCACAAACAAAAAAGTTGGCCGCCATCTTGGATTTTTTTATATTTTTAACATTGCGTTGCTGTTTTCTTGTCAAAATAGTACTAGACTTCGAGTTTCATCAAAATCGGCCCACAAACAAAAAAATTTGCTGCCATCTTGAATTTTTTTTTAAACATTGCGTTACTCTTTTCTTGACGAAATAGTACCAAAACCGAGTTTCATCGAAATCAGCCTACAAACAAAAAAGTTGGCCGCCATCTTGGATTTTTTTTATTTTTAACAGTGCGTTGTTGTTTTCTTGTCAAAATTGTACTAGAAATTGAGTTTCATCAAAATCGGCCCACAAACAAAAAAGTTGGCCGCCATCTTGGATTTTTTATATTTTTAACATTGCGTTGCTGTTTTTTTGTCAAAATAGTACTAGAAATCGAGTTTCATTGAAATCGGCCAACAAACAAAAAATTTGGCCGCCATCTTGGTTTATTTATCATTTTTGACATTGCGTTGCTATTTTCCTGTCAAAATAGTACCAAAATCCGAGTTTCATCAAAATCGGCCCACAAACAAAAAAGTTGGCCGCCATCTTGGTTTTTATTTATTTTTAACAGTGCGTTGTTGTTTTCTTGTCAAAATTGTACTAGAAATCGAGTTTCATCAAAATCGGCCCACAAACAAAGAAGTTGGCCGCCATCTTGGATTTTTTATTTTTTTAACATTGCGTTTCTCTTTTCTTGACGAAATAGTACCAAAAACCGAGTTTCATCGAAATCAGCCCACAAACAAAAAGTTGGCCGCCATCTTGGATTTTTTTTATTTTTAAAAGTGCGTTGATGTTTTCTTGTCAAAATAATACTAAAAACCGTGTTTCATCAAAATCGGCCCCCAAAATAAAAAATCATAAAAGCTACCTCCACGTGGTGATGGCGAAGTAAGCTAAAACTTGAAGTTTTTGTCTGTGTGTCTGTCAGTTGTCCGAGCCTCTGAAATATAGCGGTTGCCGATTTGCAGTGGAAAATAGAGACCTTATTTCTATAGAAATAAGGCAGCATTTAGTTGGCATGTCGGGTGCCTCGAGGCCCCCGCCGATGCTTCACAGGTACTGCAAT
This sequence comes from Crambus lathoniellus, assembly GCA_949710035.1. Lineage (NCBI taxonomy): Eukaryota > Metazoa > Arthropoda > Insecta > Lepidoptera > Crambidae > Crambus > Crambus lathoniellus. Next base: position 11,534,337 of record OX453302.1, on the reverse strand, counting down.
GAGTGAAAGTTAACATTATGACGTCACACGTGCTCAAGTGTGTTCGGGAGCTGTTTTGGCGTGTCTTCGGTTCGATTCAAATACTAATTTTTATTTTGATATAACTTTTGAATTATTGCAAAAAAAATAAAAATAGTTTATTAGAAAACTTATATTATGATCTTTTGATTTATCACAAGAAAAAAAAATCACATCCCTAATTTGAGCTTTTCTAATATGGTACTTACCTATTTTAGTCCACGGGACTTTACTTTATACATAACTAGCGGCCGCCCGCGGTTTCACCCGCGTAGTACCCGTTCCCGTGGGAATATCGGGATAAAATATAGCCTATGTCACTCGGGAAGACTGTAGCTTTCTAACGGTGAAATAATTTTCGAAATCGGTCCAGTACTTTTTGAGTTTATTCGTTACATACAAAAATACAAATCTTTCCTCCTAATAATATTAGTAAAGATAGATATACCACAAAAAAAAACCAAATGCGCTTTAAAAATTATTAGTATCCACAACACACAACACAACATAATTATAACCGAGACGGACGCCCACCACCCCGAGATACGGTATGCAGAATGCGCGGAAAAGAGACAGGAGACCATTGATGCGATGCAGGAGACAATAGGGTAACCCAATTATGTGGTAAGTGCTTAATTCAAAACCCTTTCGATACGGTAAGCCCATTGGAAAGAAGTTAAGTTAATTCGAAAGGGTTACCCTTTCTTGAGTCTTACACTATCGATAGGGTAACCCTATAATACGGTTACCCTTTAACAAGGTTTCCCTAATAATAAGCTTAATCAAAAACAGGGGTTTTCCGGTCCCTGCGTCCAATTCGCCCGGTATCAGGCGGGTTATATCTCCCGGCCCCTTGAAGACGGGGCGGGCGCCGCTCCAAACGCGGGTATTCGGTGAGCGGCGGCGAGAATCGGTGCCTAGCACCCACCGTGTACGTCGCCCCATAGTCGCGGGGGCACGGTGACCGATTTTCAGAAGGGGGGTCCCGGGGACCCCCGGCTGTGCGAGGCTCAACACGTTGCGGGGGGCTTCTACGACCTCCAGCAACGCTCGCAAAATCGAACCCCCTAGTTGGGGACCGATTTCCCATGGGGGGGTCCCTGGGACCCCCGCCCGTTTGAGGCTCCAAACGTGGCGGAGAGCGTCTGGGGCCACTCTGGTGGCCACTAGAACTGCTGCGGGATGCAAACACCGCGGGGGGTCCGAGACCCCCACCCATACGAGGTGATCCTGCAGCGACGCGCTGCGGCGCTCCGCCGCCCTCTGGGCTGTTCATGCAGAGGAGGGGATGGTGGTTGCCCTTACAAAAGCGGCATGGGTGCGCTTGGGTACATTCGCGCTGCATGTGCAGGCCCAAGCACGAGTAGCACCATGTCCGTTGTCGCGCGATCGCTCGACGGCCTTGGACGCGCTGGTCGAGGAACTTATCACAACGGGTCGTGCTGTGACCCGGTTCCCGACAGTACAAGCAGCGGGCGGTCTCCTGGACGGCGGCATAGCGGCCGGGCGCGCGAGGGGCCATACGCCCCCTACGGGGGGGTCGGGTGGGGGACCTACTCTGTGGCACAGGTCGTTCGGGTCCCATAGGACCGGCCAGAGAGGAATTATCTGCCAGTCTACTCTCTCCTTCCAGGAACGTCAAGAGGTCCGAGAAGGGTGGCAGATAAGTCGCACTATCCCCACCATACTGCTGCTCAAAACGGACCTTAACAGAGTCCGGCAACTTTCCCAGGACAATGTGCAGTAACAAAAACGACCACTGCTCCACTGGGAGTTTTAAGTTTTTTAATGCGTTGTAGGCAACCAACAGCGGATTCAACAAAGCCACTCTCAAGTGCATCACGCTGGCAACGCGGGGTAAATTCAAAATGGCGGCAACATGGTTGTCCGCCAGACGTCGTACGTTCTGGTACCGACGGGCAATCAAATCCCTAGCAATAGGGTAGTTTTCATCCGAGGGGGCCAAATGTTGAACCGATTCAAGGGCCTCCCCTTCCAACACGGATAACAAGTAAGCCAACTTCTGGCCCTGGGTCAAATCGTCCCGGGCATGTACGAGACTATCAAAAATATTAATAAAGCCCTCCCAGTCCTGTAGACGACCAGCAAAACGCCTTAAATCTAAGGGGGCCAATCTAGCAAATAGAGGGAGCATACTCTTAGATGTGACCGGGGACGGGCTCGGTTCATTCTCTCTTGCCACTTGCAAAGGTCGAGCCACCTGTGTAATTCTGTCCGCAAAATCATAACACTGGTCCACATCCAAACCGACTTCTTGTTTCATTTCCACATCGGCCTCAACAGTCTTTTCCAAAAATAAGGCATACTGTTCATCAACAACAGCCAAACGTATGGGCAGATCTACGTATCTGTTCAACAAGGCCTCCGTCCTATCCGGTCGATCCAACAATGCGACCGCAGAAGCTAACCACCGTAACTCAGAACGTATTTTGGCTTTAGCAGAGGAGGCCGTCATTGTAACGTCACAAATTTATCAACAAAAACAACAAATTCAAAATATTTACTATAACACAAAATCTCCAATATGTGGAGGTTATTAATAACCACAAAATTCCAATATTACAACAACAAAGTATTTATAATGACACAAACTCTTAAATATTTGGAGGTTATCAGAAAACAACAAAACTCAAGTATATAATTATAACTCTAACTCTCAAGAGGTTATAACTTAGACACAAACTAACTTTGACTTTATAAGTCAAAAGTTATTCAGTTCAAACAAATCACTGACTATTGAAATTCACTTGGATATCAACATACAACAAGTTAATTTTAATTATTTCAAAGCACAAGTTTCAATAAGTTTCAATGTGTAAATAATGTCTTAAATCATTTAAGTTTCACTAAGTATTGAGTGCAAACTTATTAAGTACCCAAGCCTTTTTAGGACAACTTTTTATTAGCTATTATTTAGCAACAACTTGTCAATATTCACAACTCAAATTTGCTAACAAAACTAAATAATAATTATTATGAACAAAGAAAGGCCTCTGTTTACATTTTGGAACTTCAATACATGACAATTAATTACAAGACATGGAACCAATAACAAAAGGAATGCCCTTTACTTTTCAAATGCAAGTTAATTACCATTTACAAGTACAAATTAATCCAGTCCGGACCAGATGGTCATCAAAACGGCACTGATTAATAGACAAAGTTTTGGCGTGGGCCTCTCAGGCCTTCAAACTACGCTCTGCTACCAAGCAATGTTCAGTACACCCCTGCCTAGACCCGCGGAACCGTTATAGCGCAGTGGAAGCGTATCACTAGGAGAGACTCCGGACAAAACTTGGTTTCAGCCGGGATGTAACTGAACAATTGAACTGCCATACGCAGCGACTTCATGTGAATTAAGGTGATTTTACATACGGGTCTGTGGTGTCGAAAGTCTCCTGGGCAGCGGAAGGAGGGGGGCGCCCCCTCTGATGTGTTCCGTGTTCTTCTGCAGACCTTACCAGTTCGTCACCTTACTCACAAAACCCATACCACACACGGTCCCAAGACACTGGGCATCCCAACAATACACAATAACACACGCGGGGCTTGCTTATTAAGATATATCGTCCCGACAACAGCGCGTGCGATCGGACTAGTTATTTCAAAGCGCCGCGACCGTGCCACTCGTCAAGATGGCGTCAAAATCTTGGTCGTACAAAACGGGATCAAATCGATAATTTAAGATTCAATTCAAGCTCGATATGCCAGGCACATTCAACGCGAGCGTTATTCCACCAAATCAGCAAAAATTAATCCGACATTTTTCTACAAGAATTCAATCCAGATAAGAACTGTCAACTTCAAGTGACAGCTAATGTCAATTTGACGTCACATTAGAGATGCGTTCAGAAATGTCGATCTTTTCCGAACAAATAGAGTAGTATAATCAAATCATGAGGAACATTTAATCTTAACAGGAAACCAGCGAAGAAATAAGAATGTAAAAGACTGACATACAAATAAATAAACATACTAACATCTTTACTACTCAATACAAACATGCTTACTTTAGCGTCTCAAGAAGCGTTTTTCCTTTTCATGAATATTGAGCAGTTTTTGGCAATTATTAAAAACTAGCTTTCCGCCCGCGGCTTCGCCCGCGTGGACTTCACGACCTTATCCCGCGGGAATGTGACATTTTTCCGGGATAAAAAGTAGCCTATGTTCCTCTCCAGGCTACAATGTATCTGTGTCTTAAATTTCAGCATTATCCGTTCAGCCGTTTTGGCGTGATTGAGTAACAAACATCCAAACATCCAAACATCTAAACTTTCACATTTATAATATTATATAGTAGGATGAGATTTGTTAGTTGAGCGTTTGGTCTCTCTATTGACGTAAAAATCATTGTAGAGATGAATAAAGTAACTTATCTATGAGATGCTAAAGTGAGCATGATTGTGTGAAAAAACCCTGTGGGTCCTATTTTTTTTTTGTAGTATATATGTGAACGTGCGTTTGTTTATTTGTTTGTTTGTCAGTCTTTTACCTCAAAACGGAGCAACATACGGACGTGATTTTTGTTATGGGGATAGTTTAGGAGCTGGAGAGTGACAAAGACTAAATACTTTTTATCCTGGAAAAATATCACATTCCTGAGGGATAACGTCGTGTAGTTCACGTGGGCGAAGCCGCGGGCCGAAAGCTAGTCTTAAGTATAATAATCATAGGAAAATATAGGATAAATTGCATTGTGAATGCATAAAAATAATTTAAAATCTCAATATAATAATAATTATCATCCATGAATATGAAGCCAAACTTTGTTGGATTTCTTAAAAACATTGAAAACTCAAGAGAAATCAGAAAATTACAGGTTAGGTTAGGTTACTCCACAATCTCTATGTCTTATCTCCTATGTTACCCAGAGTGTCTCATTAACTGCACACTAGCCGACCTGTGGTCCGCTACTGAGCCTGCGGTTCGATTAGCCGAGTTTTCTGTTTGGGGAAGATTTAATTACAGTTCCTACCATCTACACGAAAGAAGAATAAGAAAAGTGTATGGGTTTTAAACACAAATTTTTATAAGCACATCTTAGATTTCTGCGCGAACTGTTCATTTAAATAAAACTACTTTTCCATGGATATTTTCACGCTTTATTTAACACATTATTTAGTGATTGGCCAGTTTCCGTGACCCCCTGGAAAGGTGCCGAAACGTCGGAAAAAGCTGTAAATACCTTAAAATAACATAACTTTTAAATAAAGCTTGAAAATATCCGTGGAAAAGTTGTTTAATTCACATATTTCTACCTACAGGCCCTACTACGTGAATCATGCTCTCCGCCGTACGCAGTGGGAGCGGCCTGCGATGGACGCGTCAAGCCCCGTCGCGGCCGCAGCGGTCTCGCCTTCGTCGTCCCCATCACCCCCTACCGCTTCACCCACAGCCACGATGTCACCAGCTTCACCATCGTCGCCGACCTCTGACACCGATGTCAATGTCAACACGTCTATATCCTTAAGGTAAAGTGGATCTGTCATTATCATTACTGACGCAAATGGGTTTTACTATGATCTTTTAAGTTCTGGGGAACTCCTGCCTGATACAATGTTGAGGCTTGAGGTGACTAAAAAAAAACACAGTCTTACCTTGTTTTATGTAGTTGAACAATTTTATATACTATAAATAATAATTTAAAAGTGGTTGTGCCACACATTTTACTGTTACTTTTTTTCATATTTTTAGTTAATGTGATAAACTTCATTTACTAAATACTAGCGGAACCTCACGGTTTTACCCGCGTGGTACCCGTTCCCGTGGGAATATCGGGATAAAGAATAGCCTATGTTAATCAGGGATAATGTAGCATTAAGAAAGTGAAAGAATTTTTGAAATCAGTCCAGTAGTTTTTGAGTTTATTCATTACATACATCATCATGTCAGCCGAACGACGCCCACTGCTGGGCATAGGCCTCCCCCAAGGATCTCTACCACGATCGGTCTTGCATACATACCTACATAGAAATCTTTCCACTTTATAATTATTTAGTATCATCATCATCATCATCATCAGCCATTTAATGTCCCCACTGCTGGGGCACTGGCCTTCCTTAATTATTTAGTATAGAAGGATAGAATATGCCTTCAGTCGCAGAATGTACCTTTCGCAAAATGTACCGCGTGCGCAAAACGTCCCTTTCTCATATTGCACCTTTCGCAAAACGTACCTTTCTCATAATGCACCATTCGCAAAATGCACCATTCGCAAAATGCACCATTCGCAAAATGTACCTTTCGCAAAATGCACCATTCGCAAAATGTACCTTTCGCAAAATGCACCTTTCGCAAAAAGCACCTTTCGCAAAATGTACCTTTCGCAAAACGTACCTTTTTTAGTAAAGCTTCCAAGAGCATTTTCATGGAGAATGTTCAGATTTTTTAATTTATTTGTAATAGCAAATAATGCACTACTTAAGCATTAAAAAGTTTTTAGGGGATAAGTCTTTTGAGAAAAAATAGAACAACTCATCTCATAAAATCTTTTTACCATTTAAAATATAGTAGTGCATTATTTGCTTTAACAAGTAAGTAAATTAAACAACCTGAAAATAATATATTTGTTTTATTGAAAAAAAAAAAACAAAATACCTACAAGCAGATTACGAAACCCAAGGAGATTATGAAATCTGAATATTGTTTAAAAAACTAGTATACACACAAGCAGATAATGAAATTCGAACATTGTTTAAATAAAAAAAAACTAAAACAACTACACACAAGCAGATTACGAAATCTGAATATTGTTTTATAAAAAAACAAATATACACAAGCAGATTATTAAATCTGAACATTGTTTTATAATAAAATACCTACCTACACACAAGCAGGTGTGTATACTAGTTTTTTTAAACAATATTCAGATTTCATAATCTCCTTGGGTTTCGTAATCTGCTTGTGTGTATTTTAGTTTTTTTTTTCAATAAAACAAATATATTATGTTCAGGTTGTTTAATTTACTTACTTGTTAAAGCAAATAATGCACTACTAAATTTTAAATGGTAGAAAGATTTTATGAGGTGAGTAGTTTTATTTTTTCTCAAAAGACTTCTCCCCTAAAAACTTTTTAATGCTTAAGTAGTGCATTATTTGCTATTACAAATAAATTAAAAAATCTGAACATTCTCCATGAAAATGCTTTTGGAAGCTTTACTAAAAAAGGTATGTTTTGCGAAAGGTGCTTTTTGCGAAAGGTGCATTTTGCGAAAGGTACATTTTGCGAATGGTGCATTTTGCGAAAGGTACATTTTGCGAATGGTGCATTTTGCGAATGGTGCATTATGAGAAAGGTACGTTTTGCGAAAGGTGCAATATGAGAAAGGAACGTTTTGCGCACGCGGTACATTTTGCGAAAGGGGCCATCCATTAATCACGTGAGGTCGTTTTTCTTATTTTTTGACCCCCCCCTCCCCCCTGGTGATATTTGGTGAGGTTTGGGACTAGACCCCCCTCCCCCCCCCTGGATCACGTGTATTTTTTGGAAGTCTATGTAAAGCTATTTTTGACTGAAAAAAAAATATAAAAAATGGTTTTGATTCATATAACATTTATATTATGAAAAAATAATAATTAATTAATGTTGTCTTCGTCCCACGGAGTTGCAAGACTTTCATTTATGGTTACAACCGGTAAAGCTTCTTCTTCACTGGCAGTTGTTATTGGGAAAGAGGCTTGAACTTCGGTTTCGTCAAGCCACTCGGCATCATCATCCTCGCGCACTACGCAGAGAACCTCCCTCCCTCGTAGCGTGAGGATGCGCGTGGGCCGAACAGTTCCAGTTTCGTGGGCAGTATGGTGTCCATGGCACTCTTTAGCTCTTTTTTTAGTGCAGAAGTACTGCCCACACTGCCGACATATTCTTTCCACAAGAAGCTTACGATCCTTCTGCAGGCTAGGGCAATACAGGTCATAAGGCATTCTCATAAAACCTTCATGCGTTGGGGCAATTAAAAGTGCCCGACGTAGAAGAAAGTTGGCAAACGTCTTGCCGTCATGTTCCTGAGGTTTCGGAATACATAGGCCACTGGATGTCTGCGAAATCGGGTAAGGTGGTAGAAGAAAACGTTCCGGAAGAACAGATCGAAGAGAACTCCGCAGGGGTCCACAGCAAACGCGGTCATCGCATTTCACGATCTGTTGAAATTAAGATATTTTTATTACAAGTACCTATAGATAAAAATATAAATGATTAAATAATTAAGTAATCGTAAGCGAGATTTTACTGCGTACCTGAAGGAAATACTGGCTCTCCCGCACATGCTCAATATACCATTGCGGAGAAGGCATGTCAGGAACAAAGCTCTCGGCAATGTCATCGGGCTCGATAAACTCGGCTACAACGCGATGGTTGTCGATAACTACATTGTTCCAAACTTCTGCGAGAACTTCTCCAGCCTTCTGAAAGTTGTTCTTTTCTAGGTCATGGTCTATAGTTCGCCCTCGTTCATCTAAATGGGTACCATAAGAATCATGTGGAAGTATAAGGCCAGATAATTCACGGCTTAGGGGCGCCATTCTTCTCTCTACGCGATTGAATGCGCTTCTGCCTGGTGCATTTGTGAAGAGGAATACGGCGTCAAGATCGTATTTCTTAAAATGCTGTATAGCTTGGGCAATAATCTTCGGGTACCTGGGATTTTCATCAGGCCCTCCATCTGATGAAATTAAAACCACAGGTTTCAGCCGTCCGTCTTCATCTCGCATTATATCTTTGAAATTATCAAGAGTGGTAACCTTTTCAAAATCTACAGCATGAGTAGATGCTGTAGAGGAAGAGTGCTTGCCACTCCTTATCGCCACATATGTTGGCCCAGAGTACGTTACTGCTTCAGCACGTCCCATATCGTTTGGTTTTATTATGCACCCAGCATAAACGCTAGGGATCAACTTGTGCCTTGCAGCAACTACCCAATCGTGGTCAGGTAATGACACACGATATTCAACATGCATCAGGAGTGGAGCTTGTTTATTCACGGCTGTCAAGCCTATTGGCACCCGGGCTTTATCGTCTTGTGACAGAAAAAACGCTTGGTTTGGCCCGAGAATAGATGCAACTGTTTCCAAAGATCTTATTGTGGCGACACAAAAATGTTGATCGATGTGAGCCTTGTGGTGATCTGCCTCAGGGCGACTCAATTTGACAGGCACGGTGACTACATGTCTTTTACCTTCCAAGGTGGTGTAATTTCTTGGGAGCAACCGAAGGTATGTGCTACTTCTCGAAATTTGGAATCCGTGTTCGTTTAGTTTCTCATGGAGGTCATTTAGTGTCCTGCAACTGCGAACTATTTCTGAACGACGTCGTTCTTCCGCAGAAGCACCAAACATGGCCAAATCGACGATAGTTTTTAGCAATAATGGTTGTTGCTCTTCCAGGCGCGGGCGACCTGGGCCAGAGCGTGATTTGAGAAGACTAACTATATCTGGACTTTTACTACAAGCCATATTAATCTTTGATTGCATTGATAATCTATGTGAATGGGAGTGACGCATATGTTGCTCCTTCTTTCGTAGTTCTTTTTTTGCATTTATCAATTTCTTGACGCAGTTTCTTCACATTACGCTCACGCGTGTCATCTTCACTGGCACCCAAAGAATCCCTACGACGGACAGCTACGTCAAGTTCCATTTGAAGAAGGGTAATCTGATCCTTCAACTTATCCTGTGCGGGAGTAGCACGTACAGGCTTTGGCAGAGAGCTACTTGTACTTGGTGCAGCCAGTGAAATCTCGTAGCTATGCTCCAAATCTTCAGCTTTACGTTTCCATGAACCTGGAATACAAACATATATAAAGAATCACGCCTATATCCCTTGCGGAGTATGCAGAATGTAACGCCGCTTGAAAATGCGTGAAACTGGGCTGGAAATTTATATAAACGAAAAAAAAGACAACAAACAAATATTCAATATTTCATAATAATATGAAAAATCATTATTTATGAATAATTTAATTTTATATTATTTACTACCTGCTGGGGTGCATTTATTTGTGTCATTATTTTTAACAGTAATTCCCGACAATTCTGCAGGTGGATTTTTTTCGCTGGTATTCTGAAAATATATAAAATGTTATTATTATCATACATGTAAATTAATCATCCCCAAGTATTGTTTAGTATTTGTTATAAGCGGAAACAAAACGGCACACGAACCATGCACAATCCTTTATATTATTTTCTTAGAATAGAGGTGAATTTCGTGCAAGTGAGATTAATATCGTGCAACTAAATAAACCATCCTTCTTAGTATTTATCAAATACTAGCTTTTGCCCGCGGCTTCGCTCGCATTAGTAGGGACAAAAAGTAGCCTAGGTACATTCTGCGACTGAAGGAGAATATGTAGGTAGATACTTAACAAAATTTACTAGACGTGTTGTCACTAAGATATCTAAGCAAATTGAAGATAAACAATTTTGTTAGTCTAGGTTTTAAATCTACATACATGCATAAACCCACCGCACCTTATTCATCACACTTTTTTCAATGTAACATATTTTCCCCCAGGCCAGAGCCCCAACCCCAGACCGCAGTTCGGTCGCGCCAAGTGAACACAGCTGAGTCGCCTTCCAGCCCTGTGTCGCCAACTTCACCTTCTACACCTACCACCCCAACCACTTCCTTAGCTGCTACAGATCTGCCACCGGGCTATGGTAAGTACCAAATAATAACAATACTCTATCCCCAGGCCAGAGCCCCAACCCCAGACCGCAGTTCGGTCGCGCCAAGTGAACACAGCTGAGTCGCCTTCCAGCCCTGTGTCGCCAACTTCACCTTCTACACCTACCACCCCAACCACTTCCTTAGCTGCTACAGATCTGCCACCGGGCTATGGTAAGTACCAAATAATAACAATACTCTATCCCCAGGCCAGAGCCCCAACCCCAGACCGCAGTTCGGTCGCGCCAAGTGAACACAGCTGAGTCGCCTTCCAGTCCCAGCCCTGAGTCGCCAACTTCACCTGCTACCCAACCACTTCCTTAGCTGCTACAGATCTGCCACCGGGTTATGGTAAGTACCAAATAATAACAATACTCTATCCCCAGGCCAGAGCCCCAACCCCAGACCGCAGTTCGGTCGCGCCCAAGTGAACACAGCCGAGTCGCCTTCCAGCCCTGTGTCGCCAAATTCGCCTGCTACCCTTACCACGCCTACCACTTCCTTAGCTGCTACAGATCTGCCACCGGGCTATGGTAAGTACCAAATAATAATAATACTCTGTCCGAGGCCAGAGCCCCAACCCCAGACCGCAGTTCGGTCGCGCCAAGTGAACACAGCTGAGTCGCCTCCCAGTCCCAGCCCTGTGTCGCCAACTTCGCCTGCTACCCTACCACTTCCTTAGCTGCTGCAGATCTGCCACCGGGTTATGGTTTATTATCATCATCATTTCAGCCGTACGACGCCCACTGCTGGGCATAAGCCTCCCCCAAGGGTTATGGTTAGTACCAAGTAATAGTAGAACCCCAACCCCAGACCGCAGTTCAGTCGTGCCAAGTGAACACAGCTGAGTCGCCTCCGCCTGCTACACCTACCACCCCAACTACTTCCTTAGCTGCTACAGATCTGCCACCGGGATATGGTAAATACATCCTGATTTACCCCATTGACGCCGGCCTGGCTGAATGGGGCCAGAGAACCGATTATGTTGGCTTCGCAGCCCCACCAAATACGGTCCCGATAGAAGATCAGCGCTGGCCACAAGCCAAGCATTATGCTGAGTCGGGACCGTTTTGGGACATAGGTACCGTAGGTTTTCATATGTGTTTTTGTGTAAATATTATTTTGACGTGATGTCCCAAATAAATATTTTTTCTTTCTTTCTTTCTAACAATGGAAAATCTATTGTGACTTATTTCTCCGGGCTTGAAGGATTAAACTTTTTTGGCGTGTAGGAATATTTGGGTGGGAGAGTGTACCAAGCAATTTTATATTATTTTGTGAGTGGGTTAAATGAGTCTGCACTGGTGAGGTTTTGTTTATATCAATGTGAAGTGAATAAACCTTTGTCGAGCAAAAATTGCAATATTTTGACTTTCTGGGAATACGGGGAAATATTCAATGTACTTTGGTATATCTAACTGATAAGGGTAATAAATGCACAATAAGTGACGCACGCAGTAAGTTTTGTTTTATTCTTCTCAATATAAGTAGATTAGATAAAATGTTTAGTAAAAAGTAGGTCAATGCTGTGTGAATCAATATTTAGCATGTATTGCAGACCTTGAAGATAATAAAAACAATATAAGCTTATCTTTACCATTATTTTAATACAGATTGTAATAACATTGAGTTGAGTGATTAGCCAATTTTATTGAAGGCTTGTTTTGATACCAAGAAATAATAATTATTTTTCCCCTAATAAGAAAAATATGAAAAAATGTGTGATAAGAAATAGCGAAATTTTAAGCGTTTGTTACCCATGACACCCAATTAATGATATCCTCAGAGGTTCTATGGGGAATCGCTTTGCCCTGTGACACCCTCGTAGAGATGTGACACTTGCCACGTAAAATAAACAAGAGTTACTGTATGAAAATTTATTAAAAATTTCTACCAAGCTTACAAACGTAATATGAACTAAATAAAAAAGAAATAAATTTTTACTGCATAATTATATTTTAAAATCAGTAAGATAAATTACATAGCATTCCTTCACTAATAGACCATGGTGTCACGGGAAAAGTGATTCCCCAGGGTATCATGACATGAATGGGCCCTCCACATTATGACCTAGTTTACGGCGGAGAGAGCAAGAAGTGAGGGGTTTAGTGGGTATTCACCCTCCCTGATGCCCCATCGAGTATCTGACACTGGATGGAGGATCAGGAAGTGGCCTGGAGAGTCCCACATAACCACCGTCCCGCACACTGTACGCGGACGGGGTACTTATGCGTAAATGCGTTCCCCTCACCATAAAAAAAGGGTATCATGAAAGGGTGTCACGGGTAACGAACATTTTTAAGTGCCAATTCAGTGTAATGACAATTTTTTTTTGATCAATTTAAAATTGTCTTTTGCAGAAATGCGAACGACAGCTCAAGGGCAGGTGTATTTCTACAACCGCGTCACCGGCGCGTCTACGTGGCACGACCCGCGCGTGCCGCAGCACCTACGGCACTGCGCCGCCGCCGCCGGCCCGCTGCCGCCCGGCTGGGAGATGCGGCACGCGCCCTCCGGCCGCCCATACTTCGTGGACCACAACAACCGGACTACGCAGTTCACGGACCCGCGGCTGGCCCTCTCCGCGCGCCTGGTGAGTGCCATCTCTCGGTGACCTTGGGAACTAGGTTACTACGGCACTGCGCCGCCGCCGCCGGCCCGCTGCCGCCCGGCTGGGAGATGCGGCACGCGCCCTCCGGCCGCCCATACTTCGTGGACCACAACAACCGGACTACGCAGTTCACGGACCCGCGGCTCGCCCTCTCCGCGCGCCTGGTGAGTGCCATCTCTCGGGGACCTTGATAACTAGGTTACTGTACCGCAGCACCTACGGCACTGCGCCGCCGCCGCCGGCCCGCTGCCGCTAGGCTGGGAGGTACAGGTATTTATTTTCAAATATTTTACATATTTTCGAAGATATAGAGCATCAAACTTCTTTATTAGACAAGGACAGCGCTAACTACATGTGACGCCACACATAGGTATCGCCATACTCCCACCATATAAAATTTAGTTTTAGAAAGAGATAGCTAGAGTCATCGCACCGTTGGTCACAAATTCAGCAGCTGATTATTTGCTTGTATAAAACAGATTGATCTTTTTTTATTACTTTTGTTATAAGTACTTCAATGTTTTGACATATCAATAACAGTCCGATACCCTACTGAAAATTACTTTTTTAATACAGTTGCTCAAAAAGTGGCGTATTGCAGGGACGTATAGCGTTCGGGATGTGGGCTATTACACACTCGAACTTTTTCTTTACCTTTCCCGAACTCGTGCGTTTTCTTTCCCAACTGTCAAAATATTGTCTATTAAAAAGAAAAAACCAACCACGAAGTTTTTACAAAAAAAAAAATTATTTTAGAAGTTTTTATGATTCATGCAAATATTTCTAAAAAGAAGCTACTAATTTGTTTCAATATCAGATTTAAAAGTAATTTTAATTACTTATACATTAAATTAATATTAGTATCGGCCAAATTAAATTTATGAATATAAAAAATACATAAAATTGGCTGTATGACCACAGATTACTAAATATGGTATGACATGCACTATTTACTATAGTATCTGCTTATAGGAGTTTGCGCAAGTAAGTGAAAAGAAAATGAGGGACCTTATTTCTTAATTTTCTAAATTAGTTTTTTCTGGTTTTTATTGTGGTAGGTACTTAGTATGGTGGAATTAGTGCAATAATGTGGCTTTAATGGAAAACGATGTGGTAAAAGAGAGAAATAAGGAAAGGCGCTCCTGTAGGATTCGGATTGCTTTTGTTAGGTTTCATTTCATTTAATTTAATTTTCATTTCATATCAATAAAAAAAACCTACTGAAGCCTTGGCTGTATGATCATAGTTTCCTTTGCCAACCCAGAATGAGTGAAGAAAACAAAAAAAAAGTCTCTGCTTATATTCTTTTACGATTAGTTAGTTGAGTTTATTGTGTTTTATTATTTTATTAAATTGCTTAACTTTTTCGCAACTGTATTAAAAATAGTTGTTCAGTACACGTGCGGAACCGTCATTGCAACTTGTTCCGACTGTCAACCCTCACCTTCGGCTGCGCCTCGGCTCGGGTAGACATTTGTCGGAACTCTTTGCAATGACAGGCTTTCCGCACTTGTAATGAAATCTACTATTTCTCACTCATGCTCTTAACATTCCATGTTAACAAAAAAAATGTATTTTCTCGCATTTCGTGAGAAAAGTTTTATACAAGCCTTGTACTGGAAGCTATTTGCCTTGACTCGAATGATTAAAGCCTGAGCCCCAAATTACTAGCTTCCCGTTCTCGGCTGTAATGTACTATAATTTTCCCGTTCTCGGCTTTAATGTACTATAATTTCCAGCCGCAGCCCGAGCCGCCGCCGCCCGCGTCCCCCGCGCCGCCCGCACCGACGCCGGCCGCCGGCGAGCCCGCGGACGACGCCCTGCCAAAGTACAAGCGGGACCTCGCCGCCAAGGCCCGCGTGCTGCGCGCCGAGCTCACGGCATTGCAGCCGCAGACCGGCCACTGCAGGATAGAGGTATCATCATCATCATTAACGACCGACGCCGGCCGCCGGCGAGCCCGCGGACGACGCCCTGCCAAAGTACAAGCGGGACCTCGCCGCCAAGGCCCGCGTGCTGCGCGCCGAGCTCACGGCATTGCAGCCGCAGACCGGCCACTGCAGGATAGAGGTATCATCATCATCATTAACGACCGACGCCGGCCGCCGGCGAGCCCGCGGACGACGCCCTGCCAAAGTACAAGCGGGACCTCGCCGCCAAGGCCCGCGTGCTGCGCGCCGAGCTCACGGCATTGCAGCCGCAGACCGGCCACTGCAGGATAGAGGTATCATCATCATCATTAACGACCGACGCCGGCCGCCGGCGAGCCCGCGGACGACGCCCTGCCAAAGTACAAGCGGGACCTCGCCGCCAAGGCCCGCGTGCTGCGCGCCGAGCTCACGGCATTGCAGCCGCAGACCGGCCACTGCAGGATAGAGGTATCATCATCGCGTTTGGACGTGAACCGAGCCGCGTCGTTTGCCTCAGTGACGAGCCAGAACAAAAAGTGAAAAACAATATGTTTTGTTTAATTTGAGGCTAGTTTTTTTTGGCGGAAAAGTGAATTTGTTTTATTTGTGTTGTAAACTTGTATCGTCGTGGTTTGAATTGGATTACAAATGTGAAAATAGTCAAAAGCACAAACAGCTGTTGTCACGGACGCCATTTTGCTGTGTGCATAATGGCGACAGGCGCGGCAGGCGGATCGCCCGCGAGCGCGTTGCCTCGCCGTCGTCGAGCCGCTGCTAGCGGTTGAGCAGGCTCGCAGTTGAGCCACGCGTGGCGAGGCTGCGCGACCGCGAGCTGCCTCTAATACGTACGCACCTTTACAGTCAAAACACTTTACCAGTTAAAAACCTTATTGACTTTTGACTTTAACATATACAAATCTAATGATTGTAAAGGACCCTAATTATACTTAGAGACTGCTTGCGTTGATGAATGGTTATGAAATAGTAGATTGTATTACAAGGGAGCAAAATAATATATTTACGGCGAGGGCGCTATTTTGAATCCAGAGCGCAGTGAAGGATTCTAGAGTAGAATCTCGAGCGCAGCGAGGGATTCTAAAGTAGAATCCTGAACGCAGCGAGGGATTCAATATACGCCACCCGAGGTGAAAATAATTTAGCGCCCGAGTAATACACTCTGCTTTTCATCCCCCTCTATAAGAAAAGCAGTAAAGACAACTCAAACTACCTACCTTTCTTTGTCGTTCGGATACATCATAGCGCTAGTCGGGCAAGAAAAAAAATTTGAGTTTTGAAATACTTAATAAAAAAAATATATGTCCATCAGATTTCTTATAAGTATCTCCGGGGAGGCCGTAGGGGCCGTAGGGGGGTTGAAAACTTTGTTAGATTTTAGCTACGACTCACCGTTTACGAGATATTCTCAATTTTATAAAATTCCGTTTTTGAAAATTTCTCGGTCCCGAAAAAAGTCCCGGCCCCATACAAAATCAGTTGCTTTTTTTTTAAGTACTGCACACCCTTTGCTACACTCCAACCAATGCTTCTTTAATTATGTTCTAAATTCAAATCTCACTGTTTTGGACCCTGTTATGAAGCTGTTCAAAATTCAAATCTCATTTATTCCCTCTTGTCATAACAGGTAAAAAATTAATAGTTTTGGACCCTGTTATTAGATAAAAAATCATCGTTTTTCGAATCGATGGGATGAAATAGTAGATTGTATTACAAGGGAGCAAAATAATATATTTACGGCGAGGGCGCTATTTTGAATCCAGAGCGCAGTGAAGGATTCTAGAGTAGAATCCCGAGCGCAGCGAGGGGTTCTAAAGTAGAATCCTGAACGCAGCGAGGGATTCAATATACGCCGCCCGAGGTGAAAATAATTTTGCGGCCGAGTAATACACTCTGCTTTTCATCCCCCTCTATAAGAAAAGCAATAAAGACAACTCAAACTACCTACCTATTTGAGGCTTTCTTTGGCGTTCGGATACATCATAGCGCTAGTCGGGCAAGGGCTACGCCTGCTCGAAAAAAAATTTGAAATTTTGAAATAACGAAAAAAAAATATGTCCATAGAATTCCTTGTAAGCACCTCCGGGGATGCCGTAGGGGTATTGAAAATTTTGTTAGATTTTAGCTACGACACACCGTTTACGAGATATTCTCAATTTTATAAAATTCCTTTTTTGAAAATTTTACAAGTTCCGGCCCCATACAAAATCAGTAGTTTTTTAAGTACTGCACACCCTTTGCTACATCCATGGAGATAGACTTAATACTGTATTAATACAGTATTAAGTCGAGCTCCATGGCTACATCCTAACCAATGCTTCTTTAATTATGTTCCAAATTCAAATCTCAATCGTTTTGGACCCTGTTATGAAGCTGTTCAAAATTCAAATCTCATTGATACCCTCTTGTCATAACAGATAAAAAATAAATCGTTTTGGACCCTGTTATTAGATAAACAATCATCGCTTTTCGAATCGATGGGATGAAAATACATTTTGTCAAAGATGTAGAAAACATAAAACTTTATCTTTTTTTTGTTATTGTATTGTGATTTCCTTTGAGAAGAGCACTGAGAATGAGTCACACCAACGATTTTTGTTATCAGCATATCTAAAAAATATGTAACTCGAGAAAAAAGAATCTGTTTTTATTTCTTTCCTATCTTCAAAAATGACTGAGATATTAAACTTTAAAGTACGGCCTCCGTGGAAAATTCGGGTGAACCAATGGCATTAACGTGTGACGTCACGTCGCACTTCCGACCTACATAGAATCCTTTGGCGTTAGTTGTTGCGCTCTCGCGGTTTCGTAATAAAATTTATTTTTCTTATAGTCGATCAATGAAATGGTTAAGAAATTTTCTATTGAGCTGAGCCCATGTGAAAAAACACCTTCAAATAATGTTTTATTTTCGTGAATAATAAATTAAATCAACTTTCGTAATGGCGGGCGGTATTCTGTCAATACATATAGCAACCGTCAAAACAAAATGTACTTACTTACAACCTTAACTGACTTGGTGGTTAAATATGCACCCTAAAAACTGACAGCCATTTCGATAATTTTGTACTGCTAGTGGCGCCTCAACCACTGGGTCAGATAAGTTTGTGGGATAAATGTCTTTTGGTATCGACAGTAGGTGACAGTTTTAGAGAGCGCCTGCGCGCGGTCGAAATCGAATACTAATCATTTACCATAACCTTAGAACGAAGAAAATGTACTGTAACTAGCGTCAAAAACGCACGAGTTGCGCGCAGATTGCGCACAGACGGACTCTATGCAGTACAGTTAGACGGAAATCACCCACAACAGCCGTAATCGGAGATGTCAGTGCGACATGACGTCATCGCAATAGCGCGCAAGGAAAGCAAATTTACAAAAGCTGGTGAAACTTTACAACGCTGTAACTTTGTTAATCCTGGCCAGATTTCGATGAAACAAAAACTATTAGTACTTGCACGAGTACGCGCATTAAATGCAGTAATTTTTATAGTCATATTTTGATGTGTTGGTGTGACTCATTGAGATGTTATGTAAGAATCACTTAAACAAACTTATCAATTTCCAACGCTTTGTTGACAGGTGTCACGTAACGAAGTCCTCGAAGAATCTTACCGCTTAGTAATGAAACTCCGAGGCAAAGAGTTGCGAAAGCGCCTCTTGGTGAAGTTCCGCGGCGAAGAAGGCTTGGACTACGGCGGCGTGGCGCGAGAGTGGCTCCATCTGTTGGGAAGGGAACTGTTCAACCCGCAGTACGGACTGTTCCAGTACGCGAGCTCCGGAGACGACAGATACGCGCTGCAGATCAATGCGGACTCAGGCGTGAGTTTATATTGAGTTTGCTGTTATTTTAATAAATATGGTTAGGTTAGGTGTGGTGTGAGAGTGGCTCCATCTGTTGGGAAGGGAACTGTTCAACCCGCAGTACGGACTGTTCCAGTACGCGAGCTCCGGAGACGACAGATACGCGCTGCAGATCAATGCGGACTCAGGCGTGAGTTTATATTGAGTTTGCTGTTATTTTAATAAATATGGTTAGGTTAGGTGTGGTGTGAGAGTGGCTCCATCTGTTGGGAAGGGAACTGTTCAACCCGCAGTACGGACTGTTCCAGTACGCGAGCTCCGGAGACGACAGATACGCGCTGCAGATCAATGCGGACTCAGGCGTGAAATTATATTTAGCTTGTTTATATTACTAATAATAAAGAAACAATCAAGACTTTTGTTGGTCTATGGCGGTGTGGCGTGAGAGTGGCTCCATCTGTTGGGAAGGGAATTGTCCAACCCCCAGTATGGACTGTTCCAGTACGCTAGCTCCGGAGACGACAGATACGCGCTGCAGATCAATGCTGACTCAGGGGTGAGTATATATTTAACTCGTTTATGTTACTAATAATAAAGAAACAAGACTGGTTGGTCTAAGGCGGCGTGGCGTGAGAGTGGCTCCATCTGTTGGGAAGCGGAAGGGAACTGTTCAACCCGCAGTACGGACTGTTCCAGTACGCGAGCTCTGGAGACGACAGATATGCGCTTCAGATCAATGCGGACTCAGCCGGCTTAGCATGAGCGGCTTTTATCATGCGATATGATATAGCACGTCATGCTGTCTTGCTTACCCCACTAAGGTCTAAGCAAGACAGCATGACGTGCTATATTATATTGCGTGATATAATGATGGTCATGCTATGCAGGCAAAGGTGAGTTTATATCGAATTTGCTGTTTAGAAGGCTGACTGCGGCGGCGGCGGGCGTGGCACGAGAGTGGTTCCATCTGTTGAGAAGGGAACTGTTCTACCCGCAGTACGGTCTCTTGTTTTAAAAGCCTCTACACACAAAGGCGCGAGGGCCGGCCGCCTTGTTTTCATACAATCATCAGTAGAGTAGCCGGCCGGGTTAGGCCGTGGCGCCGCCCGGCTTTGGTGTATAGAGGCCAAGGCCATAAGGATACTCAGTGTAAGTAATAATGAAGGTTTGGACTACGGCGGGATAGCCCGAGAGAGGGTGGATCTCTTAGGAATTGTACTTTTCAACTCGCAGTATGGTTCATCTGTGGGTCATTCAGATTGTGATAAATCACAATTTCGCGTGATTGAAAATAACGTACAAGTAATCATTTATCTTGCGAATGATCCGACATTAAATAACTTCTTAAAAAAAAACTTGACTTCTTTAAAAAAAAATATATCTTCTTTTTATATATATATTTTTTTTTATTAACTCAAACACAATATCATAACAGGACATATCCCAATTCGATAAAGGGGTCCCTACTGCTTATAACTTAAAAAATACAGTGATACTTTGGCGAATTCATTCAAAGAACACGAAAAAATATCAATCATCTGTGAAATTTCTTTGAGTGTGTGCAGAGCGCGTGTGATCGGGGCTTTACAAAGCAAATTAGTCCTGCCTCGTGGTACCACCAGCAGCCGTGATTTGATTGAATCAGGCGTCACCTGACGGAAGTCCCTAACCATTCTGAAAAATAAATATGTAGCTTTCTTCAAATGTCATTCGGTGCTGGATTTTACACAGTCAAACATCTCCTGAAGATGCCTCGGATTGGGGCGAAACACGCGTAGAGTAGTGAAATGCAAATTTTATGATTATTTGCGGAAAAAAACTACATATATTTATTATTCACAATAAATAATTTTGCAGGTAAACCCCGAGCACCTATCCTACTTCCACTTCGCGGGGCGTATTCTCGGCGTAGCGCTCTTCCACGGGCACCAACTAGACGCAGCTTTCACGGCGCCCTTCTACAAGCAGCTACTGGGCCGCCCTATCACGCTACGGGACATACGGGACGTGGATCCGGAGTTACACCGCTCGCTATCCTGGATGCTGTGAGTTCATCATCAGTCGTTTTAATATCCACAACTAGACGAAGCCTTAACGGCGCCCTATCACAATACGGGACATACGGGACGTGGACCCGGAGTTACATTGCTCGCTATCCTGGATGCTGTGAGTTCATCATCAGTCGTTTTAATATCCACAACTAGACGAAGCCTTAACGGCGCCCTATCACAATACGGGACATACGGGACGTGGACCCGGAGTTACATCGCTCGCTATCCTGGATGCTGTGAGTTCATCATCAGTCGTTTTAATATCCACAACTAGACGAAGCCTTAACGGCGCCCTATCACAATACGGGACATACGGGACGTGGACCCGGAGTTACATCGCTCGCTATCCTGGATGCTGTGAGTTCATCATCAGTCGTTTTAATATCCACAACTAGACGAAGCCTTAACGGCGCCCTATCACAATACGGGACATACGGGACGTGGACCCGGAGTTACATCGCTCGCTATCCTGGATGCTGTGAGTTCATCATCAGTCGTTTTAATATCCACAACTAGACGAAGCCTTAACGGCGCCCTATCACAATACGGGACATACGGGACGTGGACCCGGAGTTACATCGCTCGCTATCCTGGATGCTGTGAGTTCATCATCAGCAATCTTAATATCTCCACTCTTGTCCATTTGGGGGCATTGGTGTTCGTTAGGAATTGATAAAAGGAAATATGGCTCAATCACCGCCCATAGGCAAAAGCGTAAGTATGTAAGAGCTTGTGAGAAAAATTTTTGGTCACCCATCCAGTGGCAGACCATTGTTGCTCGACTTACACAATCACAATAATGTATAAGTTTTAACGTTTGCTTTTACAGAGAAAACAGCATAGCGGGCGTGATCGACACAACATTCTCAGTAGAATGCTCCTCCTTCGGGGCGGTACGGAGCATGGAATTACGGCCGGGCGGCGCCAACGAGACCGTTACGGACGCGAACAAACGCGAATACGTGCGTTTATACGTAGCGCATCGCTTCACGCGCGGCGCCGAGCGCCAGTGGCTGGCTCTACAGAGAGGGCTGGCGGACATAATCCCCGCACAGCTACTGAGGCCATTGTCTCCCCGCGACTTGCAACCGCTGCTCGCCGGCCGCGCCGACCTGGACCCGACCGACTGGCGGCGCCACACTCGCCTCAAACACGTCGCCCCCGACGCACCGGTAGTCGCCTGGTTCTGGGAGATCGTTGAAGAGTTCGATGCGGAAATGCGCGCACGCTTACTCCAATTCGTAACGGGATCCCGACGCGTGCCTTTGGCCGGGTTCCGCGCGCTACAAGGTTCGACCGGCGCGGCCGCCCCGCGACTGTTCACTCTTCATCTGGTCGCTGACGCTTCCCCCGACTCGCTTCCCAAAGCCCACACCTGCTTCAATCGCCTAGATCTTCCCCCCTACCCGACTAAAGAAAAATTTCACGATAAATTGAAGCAGGCCGTTCTAGAAACCGCCGGCTTCGCCGTCGAGTGAAAATCGAGAAGGCTATAACCTAGGTATCTCTGATGCTCCGAGGTCACTGAAAATATTATCAAATCATTTTATATACGCTGGGATGTAGCCGATTCGTTAGATTCATTACGCATATTTCTCGATGGTAGAATATCTTAGTGATACAGATCGAATCTACAGAATTTATGTAATCTGTTAACGAAAAAGAATTTACGAAACTTGTGTTCATAATAGTATACTATAACGTTCTTATTTTGTTTAAGTATATGAGTTTATGAAGCATTATTAATCCGGATTGGTGTTAGTAGGGTTACCCGTATTTCAAGGTTTTTTTAAACTATGTTTATCATATTCTTGAGAAAATTGAATGAGACTGAAAGAACTCGAAAACATGACAAAATGATATTAAAATAACCACTGTTGAATGGTCTCACAAGTAATTATTGATTTATTCATTATACTGACATATTTTTATTCAGGTAGCATTTTTGGTGTAACTTTGCATTAGGTGTTGGTTGCAGATAAGATCAATGCACTTTCATTAATTTAGGAATATAAAAAAATATATTTACTCTTCGCTAAATTGATAGCATACCGCGCTCAAATGTAAAAAAGGCAATTTTTCTTAGTCAATTAAGTGTACGCTTGAGACACATGGCATAAAGGTATTTCACGTCACATTCCCAGTGAATGTGTTTGATCTATTTGCTGGTCTTCCTTACGAAATAATAGCAATAAATTAATCCTCTGATCCCAGTAGTTCCATTGAGTAGTACCATTCTAGAACTAGTGGGATTTCTTTCGCCCATTAGTTCCATGGAACTGAAATGACGTTAATGCATAACAAAATTAGTCCCATTAGTTCCATGATTAAAAAATATGTACAGGCTAGATGTAAATAATTATGAGAGAAAATAATGTTACCTATTAACTCAGATATGCAGACTGGCATGTTAATTTTATTTATTGGTCAGATGTCTACTGGAACTAATGGGACTAAGTTTGCTACGCATAGTTCCATTGAGTAGTACCATTCTAGAACTAGTGGGATTTCTTTCGTCCATTAGTTCCATGGAACTGAAATGACGTTAATGCATAACAAAATTAGTCCCATTAGTTCCATGATTAAAAAATATGTACAGGCTAGATGTAAATAATTATGAGAGAAAATAATGTTACCTATTAACTCAGATATGCAGACTGGCATGTTAATTTTATTTATTGGTCAGATGTCTACTGGAACTAATGGGACTAAGTTTGCTACGCATAAACGTCATTCCAGTTCCATGGAACTACTGGGATCAGAGGTAATTAATAGACACGATTCAGATGTTCATTTACATTGTAGCACTATTGTGTAATAGGTATGTACAAAACAAAATAGATATATTGATATTTTTATATTCAGATATTTTTTAACATTCAGTACAAAGAATTAGCATGCTGAAATATGTATTACGCATAAATTATGTATGTAGGTATGGATCATGAACAATTTCATCATTTTTGAGGGGATTGCTCATTCTGTTGGTGCCTTATTATCAAACACATGATTTGTAAATAAATGCTATTTATAAACAGTGATGTATTGCGATAAGTAAATTTATTTGTTATGTTATTTATGACTGAATATTCCACTACTATATTCGACTATGTGTAAGATTAAATCGTGTAAAATGTATATAATAATGAAATGACCTGAATTAGATATGATATTTTAAAACAAGCATGAGTGCCTTTTAAGTTTTAAGTGTATTTACTTTTAATTTTAAAATTATGACTGTTTAGAAATAATGGTATTTTAAGTAATAAATAACAATGTGTATTTAATATTATACTATTTTTCCATATCAAATGGTTTTCTTCGTGCCATTCCCCACCATGCATTTTAAATTTAAAATAGGAGCGTTTTACCTACCATTAAAACGCATATTGTGTCCGGAGCCTTATTCGAAGCCTAGGTAAACATATTTTGAGAAAGCCCTTTCCGTTTCCGTTCGACATAAATTTTCCTATTGGTCAATCTAACCAACGTGACGTCACTTCCGTAACGTCATCATAAGTCACGTGATACGAGTTCACCTTTTAGCAACGGCGGAAGATTTGTGTCATTGTAGTCTCAAAATCTGAAACACTTGACAACCATTAAGGATAAAATCTACACCAGGCAGGTCTTAAAGCTAGGCTTCGAATAAGGCTCCGGACACAATATGCGTTTTAATGGTAGGATTGGTAGGTAAAACGCTCCTATTGTGTCCTTTCGCCGTTATTCGAAGCCTAGGTAAACATATTTTGAGACCTTGTTTGTTATCGCCTGGTGAACGAGGACGCCAATGTGACATGTATCAGCAATTATGACATTAATCTTATACCTTTTGACAAATTCGACAGGTAGAAGGGGTAGGTACTCGAATTAATTGTTTAACTTTATAACCAGTGATCGGATAATCGGATGCATATTTACCTAAAGTTAATATTTGGCTAACTAACTATAAAAGCGGCTTCTTAAAATATGTTTTTTAAATATAAATCCCGGGATTCCAGAAAATTTGGGAACGCAAAGCTTTTCGGTAACATGGTGTAAAAACGAAGCCTTTAGCATGTGGTATTTATTTTTAAAAATTCCGGGATTCCGGGTTTACTCACACAACTATTCATAGGTATGTATTTACTTGAAGTTTAGTTAAGTTCCCAATGCGATTTATGAGTATGTACTAGTAGAATGTTAGAGGAAGAGTAGTGAGTGTTAGTTTAAATAAAACAATAAGTCTATATACCCTTTTCGGGTTTTCGCTACTTGCACACAAGCAGGTATATGTATAATTTGCCGTCTGACTCGCATTCATTAAGAAATACCATAGCCTTCTCTATTGTTTGCACAGACGTATCCGTACGCGTCAGAGTGAGACACGAGACACACCGTGCTTCCGCCCGCGCATCAACCCCGGGCAGGCCCCAGTCACTCGCTCAAGGTCACGCGCTATGTGCCTACCGCTAAGTAGCTCGTAACCGAGCCGATCAGCAGTGGGCTGTCGCACGCGTTTCCCGCACAAAACGCTGCGATACAATTTTATTACGTACCTATATAATTATTAAAGAAAAAAACTTGACTAACGATACGATGGTTAATTATTGTAAATTGTTCAGACGATTCAGAATATATTCGCTAGTAAAATCTAATAACTGTGAGTTCAAAGATGGGATAAAAAATATAGATCATTTTATAAAATTAAAGCACATTTAATTCACTCCATTGCATTATTCATAAATAGTAAAGTTTATTTCACTTCCGCCATTTTGTTTAATTTATGTTCTTTGTACAACCTTGACGATTTCGCTCGATGACGTACTCTCGCGAAGTACGCGGGAACCTCGACTCTTGGAGCGCGTCCATAGAATATGTTTTTTCTTGCAGCGGTTCTGCAGCGGTTTTTGTAGGTTAATATAGCGTAGGTATTTTAGCTTTTGTATAGACAGAGGGATTTATCTGTTACGTAGTAACTATTTTCTAATCTTACCCCGGGTACACCTGTATTCGTCTACTGCGCAGCATTCCGCGCGAACTTCAGGGCCGCCAAGTTATTTTGCGCGTACTGTACAAGCCGAGCTATGGAAATCTAGCAACGTTGCACGTGAATTGACCATTTCTATCGACAAGGCCAATGACAATACGACAAATTTAAAAACAAGAGAAAGTCTACAATACTTACCAATGCCTGACAGCCACTGAAAAGATTACAACTTTTTATATGGAGCCTGGCATAGGTACCTAAAGTTCCAAGTACCTTACCTACCTAAAAATGACAAGTTTAATCTACTAAGTTTTATTATACACATTCAAAGTGAAATATTTCAAAAAGTACATCATTTACGACTTTTTGTCAAAGATTATTTGTTGTTTAAAAATGTTTTCTCTGTTGATTGGTGTATGTTTCATAGGTGTACACCAAAATATGACGTTTAGGCACATACGTACTTGCAACTTTAAGTATGCCAATGAGTTACGTTTGTGGTAGGAGGCAGTGAAGTTACATAGATACTGTGTATCCTAAACATTCAACTTACTTAGTCCTTTATGTTTCGAAACTAAAAAAAGGATGTGAAGAAATGTAAAATTATAAAGGAGTTATTATTTTTAGATATATTTTTGATACAAAAGTGCATTCCATTTTAGCCAACATCTGAATATATGTAAATACCAGATTTGATTCTATATAACCAAAACACTATATTTGTCAATTCCGAAATCCCGGGATTTTTCGATACAAAAGTGCATTCCATAACAGCCAACACCTCAACTTTAGGTAAATATGCATCCGATTATCCGATCTCTATTTATAACTCAACATCACAAATTAATACTGATATGAGAAACACTATGCTATTACCATCAAACATTCGAGTATGTCATACAATAGTACGTAAGTACCTATATAATGAAAATATGAGCACGGACTGAACATGATTGAAAAGAAAATAAAATGTATACTTATGCTCAATCTATCAAACCTTATTCATAAATATGTAAACTATGTTACATAAATCATTTACATATTCTTGAAATATTCAAAATCTGAAAAGAAACAAACATTACAATAACACAATTTGTGCTATCCCTTATAAATTTTTGAAGCAAAAACATCTGAAAATCTTTTGGCTAAGTCTCTTCTGATATACAATCGATACGATATGATCTGAAAACACATAATAAAGCAAAATATAAGTACAATATAATAATTGTAAAAACTTTCGGCACAAGAAACCATAAGCACAAGACTCTTATCTTCCCTAACTGTAAAATCATGTTGCTTTAAATTATTATGTTATACCTACTAGTGACACGCTAAACTCCCGAGCACTAGCATTGTTACGAAGCTGACGACTGTTTCTCAGTATATCCTTTACCGCTATAGGGAAATTATTATTCATAGGAAATATACTAAAATAAATAATTTGGGGAATTTTAATATACCACTGTGTATCCCCAATCTAAGCAAAGCTTGACCTATGGCCAATATGCCCAAGTCGTAATTCGTATGGTTCTGTAGGTTGCGAAGCATTAAGTCCACCTATGTACTGTAATTAGTGCATGAAGAATTAAATAAATAAATAAACATGTATTTTGTAAATACATGGTTATGTTACGTACAAAACACTTCGATCAATTAAACATAATATTATACTTAAAATATCGAACCCACGACGTTATTTTTGGCAGTTAAACTGTTGACTCACTACCTACACCAAATTCAAGAGAAAACACATTATTTAAAGCTCTGTGCTAGAGAAGAAGTCAACTATTGCTATGTTTGTGCAGTGCAAGATGCATTAAAGTTTGATTGCAAAAATTAACGTTAACATTATTCGAATAAATAGGATCGCAGATCGCAGGATGTTATATGTATAACATCCTAAACTACTTGTGCCGGCTTGTCTTACTGGTCTGACAAAAAGCGCGATCATGTATAAAAGTCAAGTAAATTTCTGAAAATAATGTAAGCACATGCCTTATTTTACGAGATCAAAACAAAAGTAGTTCGTATATTAACTTCTTTAAAGCATCTGCTATTTTGTAACAAATCTCATTTGCATACAAATCGAATTAATGTAACTCTAACAGATAAATTGCAAAAGATTTGCAATATTTTGTCATAACTTTATCTACTACTTATATCTATCAATCAATCAAAAATTTTTTTATTCACATAGACATATAATAAGCATGTAGGTACTTATGAATCGTCAATATTTTCCTACCACCCATTCAAGACTTTTTAACTGTACCTAACTATACATATATTTAGCTACAGAAGTAGGAATTTATTAAAAAAAGACAATTCTACCCGCAACATTTAATAATCAATTTAACAATGACAATTTAATAAAACACAAAAGAACACCATTTCTACTCGAAATGTAACAAAAATAACTCACCCGGCGTGGCAAAAACACAATAAAAATAAAAAGAAAGCTATAAGTACTACGACACAATACAGACAGAGACACGTCGCGACCCGATCGATGATGTTTGCAGTCCGAGCGCCAGCGAGCAAATCAGGCGTTGGAATCACCCATAGTGAGTACCCATCCTTAGTGAGTTACCATAAATACTGTCCCACGGGATGATCGACCATTTAAAAAGGACCGCCATGTTGACGTAGGTCTGTACTGTCTATGGCTTATTCGTGTTAGGGATGCCCGATTTTTTGCTATAAATCGATCTTTTGGTACCCCGTCATTCGATTCACGATCTGAATCATATGGCATGGAATCGCTTTTGGTTAAGTAAGTGTTTTTGTGATGTATATTTTTTTATTTGTTGTATTTTCTCTCGTTTTCACAATCTTTTTACTTACATATTTTACAGTTCCCATCCGTTTCACATTCAATAAAACGCCCAACCGTCTGATTTTACTGGTGGGGTCATATTAAAATAAAGTCGGTATACGGATGATGATAAATTTGCGTGATAACGTCCTAAGAAACCAGTGATGAAAAATGATGTCGAAGTAGAAGGTAACATTACCAGCAACCTCTATCGTCAACCTGATTATAGAATAGCATTCTCTGCCACACTCAGAGACGCCAGTTAAATTTAATTGGCATTAAATAATCATTCCTACTTTATTCAATACTGGACATAAAAAAGAGACAGATATAGATTTAATTGTCAATTAAAGTTAAATGACGTCTCTGAGTGCGGCAGTAAATCATCTAATTTACAGCTTGCTGAAGCATTGTGTTGTGTCACTAGTGACACTTAAAATTGTTTCTCTAGTTTGATTAAGATGGTACAAAATTTTATTATGTTGCCGATAATCTTAACAGTTAATTTGATAATTTAAACAAGTATTTTGTTATAAATAATGATTAAAGCTAATTTGATTATTAAAAATATGCCGCTTTCTCTCTTCTACTCGGACGCATAGCGCGAGTCAGCTGTGCATAGTGTCATCTAGTGATGTTACTTTGGGCTAAATAATTTGTGTGTTTTTTAAGATTTCTATGAAAATTATCATAATATTGATAATTTTCCCTTTATGTGGTCATTAAACCCAACCCCTGTACTATGCGTCATGCTATTTAGTGAATGCAGTCGGCTTTTTATTCCGTCAGAAAAGTATTTTAAGCCATTTGTCAAACACACTCAATCTCTAAAAATATAACACTAACTGGTATGGTGGGATAGCTATAAATAATGAATCAAAATCAGAGTAGAGTACAGAATACTAACACACCCGAAAAAAAGGTAAACGAAATATTATCATCTCATAACTTCATATTTCATAAGTACCTACGTACCGCTCAATTTGATTTATACAATAAAGATAAGATAAGATATTTAAAACTAATCTCATCTTCTTTTGTATATCGTATCGTGTATACAGGTAGGTAGAGAGGTAATCTCACTTTGGAAAAAAATGTTGGACGATTCAAAAGTATTTTAATGTGTAAATCTTTTTGAATAAAGAGTTTTTGACTTTGACTTTGATGTAGTCAGTTTGTTATTCTGTTAGGTACTTAGGTACCTTCAAATGCTAGTGTTTGCAAAATAAAAAAAAACCGTTTCGGTTTCTGGGGTGCGATAGCGTAAGCTAATCGTAATAATTTGACAGTTCATATCGTATTTAATCGGCTGCACTGCAATTTGTATGGAATGATATTTAACTTAACACAATACACTATTGAACTGTCAAATGAATACTATTGACTTTAAAATATTATATGTACTAAAATGTATAAACAGTACATATATTTTTTCGTAATGTTTTATTTTTTGTCTGTGTGTCATAATTAATCTTAATGTAACGTTTTGTGTTTGTCCCAAGGATCAAGGTGTCAAGGCAGAAAACTGAAAACGTATTCGTTTGGCCGGGCATATTTTGCCAAAACCTTGTTTCTTTCATTAGGTATGGGACGTTGGCGGAATGTCTGTGTAAAACGGAAGAAACCATTACATGAAAAAAGAAAAATAATTTACACAATCGTCTCGCCTATTCATTTTTTCATACGATCTTCATGCGATCTTTTTTGCATACGATTCGAACTGGGTTAAGAAATCGCATTTAATTGAATCTATATAAAATCGGGAGATCATATTTCCTTGAATCGATCTTCCAGAAGATCGATTCAGATTTCAACTCTGGCATCCCTAATTCATTTATATTTTTTCGTTTTTCTCGTTTTAGAAGTGTTTTATTTTTGAGTATAATAACTATTGTAATATATATGAAAAATACTGGCGCAATTAATCCAAAGCAAAGCATTGAAAGTGTGAAATTACCGTGTACTGTGAATTCGTAATCCTACAATTGGATTTTGTTTTTCAAATGTGATGGACTAATTTGTACTTGTAGTTTCTAATAACTCTTCCAAAATGGAAATCTGAGGAAGCTTACGGTAAGTAAAACATGTTTTTAAATCTGTTTACTAATATTACGTTATCGTAGTACATAAGAACTAAAATATGACTTCATTGTTATAGGTTATTTGCAAGAGTCTACAGTTCAAGTAAAGAAAGATTTTGATCATCATCAAATGAGAAATCTCAATACAAAAATGTGTTCTTATCAGGTAAATCAGACTTATCTGTGAATTTAGTCTTATGACCTATGTCAAACAATGTGCTTTACCCACTATTTAATAAATTAAATAGATTTAATTACCTAAGCATTCTGTTTAATCAAAACTTATAAAATGTTTCATATTTTTTTAATCTACAACAATGTGGTAACACATACCTTCATCACACCTAATGCTACCTAAGTTAGGTAGTAGTAACCTAACCAACCTAATCATGCTGAAAACATTGTTATGGCGTCAGGCTTAGATAGGATGGTGGTAGCTAGCTAGGTGGACTAAGAACAAGCCCTACAACCAACCAAACAGAATACAATAGTATCCTCCACTGCAAATTTAACCCGGGACTTCTGGGTCTGAAATTATAGGTGGTATGAACCACTAGATCACAAAGGCAGTAAAACCATTTTTATTTTCAGATAACCGAGTGTTCACTTCTCCTACAGGGTTCAGAACATGGAGTGCTGCGCAATCGTCAGGTCCTGTGGTATATCAAAACACATTTGGCAAAACTAGTGTTCCTTTAGCCGTAATGATCATAGTACTGATTAAAATGTTCATTCTACTTCCAATTGTGTTTCATGGCAGTTAAATAACACAAACAAAGAAAGCATTGGCAAAGTTGTTAAATTTGTGTAATGTTAGTTTTATTTCTTACTAGTTTAGACTTAGTTGGATTACACATATTATTATGTATTTCATTTGAATAAATTGTAATTTGTTACTTTTATGTTTTATAATTGTATGGTGTGTATTCAATAAAATGTATTATTCGTTAATAGTGCCTTTTTCTTCATCATATTTTATTTTAGCAGTAGTAATAAAATTATGAAACCAATACAACTAGGGTAGTGCAGTTATGTATCGATAATTTTTACTATCGATAGGGCGACGATAGTTTTGACAGCACTAGCATCGTGGGAAACTGACATTTCACTAACAGACGGCCGATATAAGGCTTGATTCCCATCTGTACTACACTATATAATTTGTGGAGCAAATGAGCTCCGGCCCGCCTGCGCACGCTTTATATAGGCAGTAGGAGGGGCGGCAGTGGTGAAGACCGAACTACGTCATCACTCAGCTAACTCGGCCTCTCCTGACGTGGAGTCGTCCTCGACGAAATCTTCGGAAGACTCTGATGAGTTCTGGGCTTCCTGTGGTGCCATCGTTGACCCGTCGTTGTCGCGCGAAGCTGAAGACGGCCCTGCAACGGCTCCGTCCACTTCGTGTTGCTGTGTGGGCTGACCTATATCAGGGTCAGATCCTTCATCATCTGGAATAACAATATTTGTTATAGTTACCGAAGTAACTTTCAAACTCAAGTTAAACTCTTTCATTCATCCCTCACATACTAATCGAAATTTGTGAATTTAATTAAGTAAAACATAAGAGCGCATTTGTGATTTTTCCCAGTTTACCAACATCCACCGACGTTGACGATGATGTGCGTCCGCTACCTGTCTCTGTGAACATTCTAAACAAGCATACAGAGGGCGTCCCCTCATGGATTACAAATACAACATGCGTTAACATAGCATAGTGACGGAGGCATCACTGAATCGCACGTCACTTAGCTCAACAAGACGGAGGCATCACTGAATCGCACGTCTTACAAATCATCGAGACGGAGGCATCGCTGAATCGCACGTCTCTCAACCAGTCGAGATGGAGGCATCGCTGAATCGCACATCTCTTAGCTCAACAAGACGGAGGCATCACTGAATCGCACGTCTTAGATTTCATCGAGACGGAGGCATCACTGAATCGCACGTCTCTCAACCAGCCGAGATGGAGGCATCGCTGAATCGCACATCTCTTAGCTCAACAAGACGGAGGCATCACTGAATCGCACGTCTTACAAATCATCGAGACGGAGGCATCGCTGAATCGCACGTCTCTCAACCGGTCGAGATGGAGGCATCACTGAATCGCACATCTCGCTTTCGGAAAACAACCTCTCATACACTAAAAGCCACCAAAGGCGAGAGGCTCTCAATCTGCACAATCGACTACACGACCGACAGTGCAGACCAGCGCAATTAGCTAACAGAGGTAATGATTTGACCTGTCACGCCAGCTGTTATTTAAAGATTTAACGTTAAATGTCAGTGAACCAAATTTTTATTATCATTACTTGTATCTACTTATAGCTAATATATTGCTCTATTTGTGTTTGTTTTATTTTCCTACGTTAGTTACCCTTTGTCCACTATGTGTCACTAATTATGTTTTATAGGTTTTTAATTATTATTTTTAATTATTTTTCTTTATTTAGAGAATTATTCTTATTTATGACAAGTCAAATCAGAACTCCGCACTACTATAACTTGATAAACTTACATTCAAAGAAGGCAGCACAGGTTTTCGGGCACCACTCTTCACGCCAAGGTTTCATGTACTGGGCAGCAGCTTGTGTAGTTTTCCCATAGGACCCGCTTACAAGCTTCAGCTCATAACGGTCACTTGGCAGGCACCTAACCACCTTATAGGGTCCGCGCATACCGGGGTCCAGTTTGCCTGTCGACTGCGAGAACTTTATGACGAACACTAAATCGTCTTTAGCGAATTTGCGAGTCGTACCCACGTCGCTTTGGGTTGATGCGGCGGTCCTGATCAGCCTGGTTCTTGTTTAGCAGATCCGTGGCTCGCGCTCTGCACAACTCACGCCATGTCTCTCTGTTTTGAGTTCTGTCTATGGTTACATCGCGGATTAATTTTAAAAGAGTTTCCCGTTCTTGGCCTCGAAGCGGCGCATTGACTGCAAGAGGGTCGTCAATCGTGATGGCGTTTATCAAAACTGACTTTTTAAGGGTATGTGTTAGATATTGTTTGTCAATAGTCCGTACGTATGTAACGCCATCACGGTTGAGGACGTCTGTACCTATTATAATTGGAAAGCACATTGACGAGCCTGGCGTAACTACAAAATCTGCTTCTATTGAAATTTCATCGAGCTCCACCGTTAAAGTTACTAGTGAGTCCACTTTGACGGCTTATTCCCTTCAAGGTGCAACGAATAGGTTATTATGACATGAAAAGTGTTTCAAAACGTCTGAGGAAACCAGCGAGACGTTCAAAGTACCGCTATCTATTAAAACATTGACAGGGATGCCCCGACGACGGCCGTAATTACGTCATTATTCTTTGGGAGTGGTAGTCACAAAGGTTCCGCTTAGAGATTGAGAGAGAGAGATTGACATTACGTTAGACATTACGTTAGACGTTAGACCTAGACTGAGATCGATCTTTGGCAAAGCAAGAATCTTCAACATGTCCCGGCTTTTTGCAAAAAGTACATGTCACACTATCACTAGCTTTATTAGTGCTACCCTCGGGCTTAGATGGTAAGATTTTGGGATGACTTGAACCGAACCTAGACCTTTTCGGGCAATGAATTTCTTTATGTCCAGTCTGCCCGCACCCAAAACATCTGTTTCTGTTTAAAGATGTAGGTAGTTGTCTTTTGTTTGGGATTAAATTTAGTCTTATATCATGTCTGGTGCGAGCAGGTTTGGCATATATGGAAAGAAACGATACCACGTCATCCGTGGTCAGATTAGCATTTGCTGCTGCCGCTCGAACCTGAGGATCGGTGATACCTCTTATGATTATAAGAATCATTAACTCTGGACTGATGCCTTTAACTATACGTAAACGTAACAGGGTGCGGCGCGCGTATTCGGCGTACGTGGCGTACTTATCTGAGTTGGAGTTCATTGCCTCAAATAAAATATTTGCATAGTCTAATCTACGAGGACATAATGTCTTAAATTCACGCACAAAGTTTGACCACGTGCGGTCATTGGTAACCCACTCGTTCAGCTGAACACGCGCGTCGCTCCCTCTCGTAAACCACGCGACATCGATGGTGTGCGCGTATGCGAACGGCTGTGTGACCTAAGTCTACTATTCCTTTCACGAGAACGGCCGCGAGATTGACTACGAGATCTACGCGTAACGTCCCGTCGGCGGGGACGACTACGGGAACGAGACCTACTCACTCGATCGCGTCGACGTGTTCTGTCTGAGTAAGACCTAGGTCGATCGGACATATTTATAAGCAACACAATCAAATTGAAACACTAAAATTCAAAATAAAAGTTTTTCGAGCAAAATGGTGTTCAAAATCTTGACAAAACAAAAATGGCTAAGCGTTAAAGATATGGGCCTAGGTGCTACAGCAATCCCACTTCTGAATTTAGCTACAGAAGTAGGAATTTATTAAAAAAAGACAATTCTACCCGCAACATTTAATAATCAATTTAACAATGACAATTTAATAAAACACAAAAGAACACCATTTCTACTCGAAATGTAACAAAAATAACTCACCCGGAGTGGCAAAAACACAATAAAAATAAAAAGAAAGCTATAAGTACTACGACACAATACAGACAGAGACACGTCGACCCGATGATGTTTGCAGTCCGAGCGCCAGCGAGCAAATGAGCTCCGGCCCGCCTGCGCACGCTTTATATAGGCAGTAGGAGGGGCGGCAGTGGTGAAGACCGAACTACGTCATCACTCAGCTAACTATATAAATATAATAATGACAACGAAAATGACTGGTAATGGCCGATAATGACAGTTTCACTTCATATATTTTACCGACACGGTCCCAAGTTGCATTGCAGGACACAATTTTTTATACTGCCATTCTAAAGACGCGTTTCTCTTATTATTAATTACTATCGAACCAATGAAAAAGCTCCGTTAATTACTGCCAATTTAGCTACACGGAACATCTTAAATAGTTATATCCAATCTAGCAAAGTAACATAAATATACAAAATTAAAAAATTTCATTGAGTTATGGCTCATTATATCCATCCATTTAGTAAAAAAAAATTGGTTAACCGGGCACATTATATAACTTCGTAATGAATACAAACAATTCTAACATAATGAACTAAAAAATATATCATCATCATCATATATATATATTAAAACTCACCAAAGACATTGTTTATCAAAAACATAAGAGACTTCTTTTCCTCATCAGGAAAACGAGCAACTTCTGTTAGATGCCCTAATGCTTGCCCGAAGGGCATAATTTTGCTATTGTACAAGACAGTGTTCTTGTGGAGCGACTGTCAATCTGAAAACTCGTAAATTATTATCAATGATCTGATCTACTAATTTTACATTTGTATGGGTCCGTGTCCTTGCGAAATCAATCTCAGAAACCCATTTTTACTTATTCTTTCCAAAAAAATCCTAATTTATCCAATTTATTCATTTTATGATAATGATTCATTAAAAGTTCATAAAAAGATGTCTTTGTAGACCCTGTCAATCTCCAAACTGCATTCATTCTAGCCTGGAAAGGCGTAATTTTTCTATTGTTTAAGACAGTCAAAATCATTTACGTACAAGTACTTTTGACTGAATACATGAATAGTTTATATCATGATAACAAAAGGTTTACATTTTCAACATCATTACATACACAATTACATGAGTTACATGAGCACAGGAAAAATAATATCGGTAACGGTGACTGCTATTGCCCGTTGTAGGTTGATCTGTATTACAGGCAACAAAATATGGTATATCCCTACCTAGTTTTGCCATTTTAAAAGACCGTGATCGTCAGAATTCGTCTCACAATATAAATCTACGGTGCCATGGATCAGCCTGCCATATTTATACATGACGATGAGTAAGCATAAACAATGCCTGTATCAGATGACTTCACTCTTCTAGACTGCTAAAATAACTATTGCCTATAAATTTTCTAAAACATTCTACTGATGAAATAAAGTAAAGTAATAATTTATTCGGTTTTCTACATTAACAATAGGTACACATTTACTTAATCTAAACTAAACTTAGGTATGAAACAGTCGAAAGGGCAGACCCGATCGGCTCGTGCTGTTGCTTACAGCTATGTCAGACTGTCAGGCTCTTTCAGATACGCAAAACGCCAGACACGCATTATCATAAATCGCAGAATGTCAGATTACACGAAAAGTCAGAATCGCAATATCCTAACTGGCTTTATAGCATAATTACTTTGACTGCATAGCTTCTAGTCAGTAGGTACCTATTAATCGTTAAAATACTAATTATTGCCATCACTGGTGCCCATAGGGAGCCACCGCAGTATTTCAATCAATATATGAACTATTAGTGCCAAGCACAGCTTCCAGCGTGCCTAATACTAGCGGGGCTTGTTCGCATATAAACATGAAAGGTATGTGTAGTCGATATACCTATACCCCCCCCCCCCCTTTTTTATTAATATTTATTTGAATATACAGTTTCTACTTTCAATCATAATTATTGACGGCACTAATAATATCACGTAATCCAAAAATAATAATAAAAAGATTATAATGCTTATTGTCAAAAACATTGCACCCTGATACTTGCGTAAGCAGGAAATGCCGCCCGTTACTTGCGTAAGCAGGCTATGTTTTTTTTTAATTTTTTTTTTTTTTTTTTCATATTAATTTAATTAATTTATTAAAATGTAACCACAGCTTAACATCTGCATTGAATATCATATTAAAAATGTCAGGGATAATGAATCCAATTACGTATCCATTAATAAAACATTATCGAACCAATGGTAGGGGGGTTCGGGGGGGCTGAGCACCCCGTCACAACAAAACCTCATAAAGTGACCACCAATGTGGTGGGTCACGTTAGATTAGAACTGTGACAAAAACAAGTCATCACTACGTTAAGTACGTACTTATATAAAACAGTATTAAAAAAAAATTCAATACCGCAGTACGCACAAAAAATAAAAAAATAATAATATCAAATCATTTGCTCCATGTTACATTACACGACCCACATAAACACTCCCTAAAAGGGGCAAGGGTCAACTGTAGAAAGTATTTAGAATAAACTTTTGCAACAACAGTATGTACTTTTAAAATCAATAAATGAAATACACTATTCCCTTTAAAATATTATTTGCCTTGCACTACTTGGTTAGTTGATACATATATAGCGACGCTTGTTCCCATTTATAATGCAGGTAGCACTCACATACAGACATGCGAGTAATAAAAGTATAACAGTAATCACACACTATGCGCCGGTATAGATACATGATTATGAAGAAAACGCAGACTCCAGATAACACTCATATAATTATTGATCCAACTTACAGGTACAGGCATAGTACAGGTATAACAATATAGATACAGTCGACGTCTTAGTGAACTTATCCCCTCGAGGCTAGTTTGAAGAATGACCTCTCTATGCTCGTT
This sequence comes from Crambus lathoniellus, assembly GCA_949710035.1. NCBI lineage: Eukaryota > Metazoa > Arthropoda > Insecta > Lepidoptera > Crambidae > Crambus > Crambus lathoniellus. Next base: position 11,495,978 of record OX453302.1, on the reverse strand, counting down.
AATCGGGCTCAAGCCTAGCTACCCCCACCGATTTTACCACAGATTAGCCTATTAAATTTAACAAAATGGCGGCAAGAGACGGCATTACCAGTGTTGCTATTAAAAAATAATAAAAACCTTCTAAAATCATGACATTCGGCCATCTGATAACGTGCTGTCTCCCGACGCACATATAAAAATTATTTAGAATCAATTAATTAGGTAAGTATACAGCTAATATACTGATACACAACTATTCTCAATAGTTAAGTCTTACAACTATGTACCTATTTAGGTTAATCTTATAGTGATAAAAACCTTAAGTTAAAACTTAAAACATAATTGAAACAAATACATTATATTACACAATGCTCAACAATAAACTTTTAAGGAAGCCGATGACTTGTTTAGAATATAGATATCGTGAAAATATTGTTTTAGTAAATCGTTAAGTAATACATAATCAAATAAAATAAATTATCAATAACAAACTAATCTAAAACTATTTGAATCAATGTATAAATTAACATAATCATGACATTCGTTAACAAGCGACTATTATTACTTAGAAAACTTATTTTGAAACTATACTTGTTATAATAATCATGTGTAAGTAAGTATATGGAATGATTAAAGTAAAGTCTGGTTATAATCTATAAGCATTAGTTATGGGTCATAAAAGAAAAATGGATTAGCTTGGTACTAGTTTACATCAATGCATTGTCAGGAGCTACATTCAAGAATATTAGATGGTGTCAGAAGCAAAATCCCTAAGAATGTTACATTAGGAATAGGTAGGAACAGAATTTAACTTTAACCTGATAACTAGACACCCTTATCACTTCACTCAAATAGTGGAAAAAGCAACTACGAGTCATGAAAGGATTAAAGACCTAATATTAGATGAATTTAACTATCGCTAAGTTTGACCTAGTTTAGTCCTTACAAAAACAACTGTAGGCCTCTGCACAGTTACCAATTTTTACCCAGATATGATTAACAAACCAAGTTATAGATACGTATTTACCATAGTGCACAATTTGTATTAAATCAAGATATGAATTAGGACAACTAAAGGAATTATTTAAAGGCATGTTCGTAATAGGCATTATTACCGATTAATTTAAATATTCTTACAAGGAAGTTACACTAATAATGAAGATGGCGCAGATACAATTTGAACCGTCACAGCAACAATTTGCTTTTCCAACTTGTCAACCAGTTGTCCAAGGTTTCCAGAGCATTCTTCTCCAGCACCAAATCTTAAATGCATCTATTCTCTGCCTCTGTTAGAATAGTACAATACATGGTTCCACTCCGTACATGAAAATCAAAAGATCATATTATTATCATTTCTAATGAATAAGTTAATGATTTTAAACAAGTTCGCAATTTAATATCAAAACTTAAAAATGTCTACAAGGTATCCTCATACGAGCATGACCCGCATTCTTATCAACAAATATTCATATTACTACGAATAATATTAGTGTAAATAGATTTAATAATTATAATTGGGATATGAAGAAGTATATTACCATGGATAGAAATAGGACAAGTAAAATCATGAACAGCTTTTCGCCCAAATGAATTAACAACACGATGATTTCCCGTGGGAATAAAATATCCTCCCGGGGTCAAAAGAAGCCGATATGTTATTCCACAGACAAAAGATTTCAAAGATCTGTCCCGCCGATAGCCGTGATTGGGGAACAAACATACAAGCTTTTGCAATCATAATATTAGTAAAATGAGATAAGATACATGACATGATAATATATACTTCAATATAATTCAACTTCAGTATCAGCGATCCACTCGTCTCAATATCCGACTTACAACCACAGCCCACGATGATCACCATCATCACAACAACGATCACCCTGTGATCTGCACCTTCAGTATCATATTATCTCCTCTCATTACCACAGCACGTACACTCTGCTGCCTCCAGTTTGTATGCTGTGTTGGTTCGTACGTTCAAGGGTAGCGGGATCCTCATTATTATATTAACTCGATGCTAGCTCATGATAAGTACCTTCTGGATGCTACAATTGTCATCTGAAAGCAGTAAACTCACAACACACATAGTAACCAAATCAATTTTATTAGTCATTCAAAAGAAATAGATGTATCTGATAATGAATCAATAGAAATAAATGTAACTATATGAATTCTCATATTCTTTTATAAACATTAGTAGGTAAGGTACTTAGTACCTTCAACCATAGTAGAAACAAATGTTCAACTGACCAGATCTAAAAAATATGGAAATGATTACTACAGAATATGTGAAGGAACTTCAAAGGTCCTCACGGACCTTTGAAGAAGATCGTAAACTGCTAAGAATTTTAGTATCACGAGCCTACCAAATGAGACGGTAAATTTGACAGATCTACTTGATTTTTGGTTTAATAAAGATATTAATGCTCATTAAGATAACAATAAATTAGATTCACATAATTTGAAATCATATTTTGTCAATACGTACACTAGGACGGTAGAATTAAAATCCTCAAAAACTAATTTTAAATCATACCGCCAATAACAACAAAAACACGGCAAAACTAACTTGGTATGCTACAGCAGTGGTTACTTGTGGCTTTATTTGTTAGAACAAGTTTAAAACATGAATTAAAATGTTTGCATGAAGATGTATAGAACATTTTAATAAATTGAGAGGTGTGATTGAGCAATAATCGTTTTACTTTATTTTGCTTAATTAGGAAAACATCAGTTACAACTTGACAGTGTAATAAACACGATCTACTTAAATGCACTATGGACTGTGTACATGTTTTTGCATTAGAAACATCATTTCATCACTATGTTAATGTAAACAACTAGAATAGATATCAGTGAATGCTTCTTGCAGTGCTGTCTAAGCAACTAAGTATCTCTGCTTTTGACTTGCATCTAAATCATTAAGAGAGATCTAGAACACTACGCAGTACGCACAAATAGCAAAATAGCTTCTAGTGATTTTGGCTGTAAGATTTTCCATCTGTCTAAACCAAAACTGAGTTGCCGGAAGAAACCGCAGTAAGACGATAAGGCCACCATTTGGTTTACAATTTGTTATCTTTGTATTATTATTATTATTTCGTGTGTGATTGTTCCGTTCGTAATATTGTGTACAAATAAAGAATTAATCTATGTATCTATCAAACTAGGTACTTAGATAAAGAATCTTCGACGTTCCCGGAAAAATGTAAAGAATGATGATTTCTACTCAGTCTTATGGCTTTATTGTCTAATTATGTAGAAGACTCAGAAAAGTATGTTCCTGATAAACTTTCTCTAGCACTCATCCACAATTTAGTTTGAATTTAAATTAAATTTGAGATTTAAGTTTGCCACTAAACTCAAATTTAAAAAGTCAAGCATAGTGAATTCTTTTAAATTAAGCTACATGTAACAAAAATAATAGACGAAATGTCCACTTGAACAAAGCTACAAAAATAAAATAAGTAATAGGAAATAGTAAATTTCGGATATCTTTGCATACCTACATTGCTTCCATCCCGAACTAAGTAACTCAAGCACTTGTGTTATGGCATTTGGGAACAACGACGGGGATTACCACATACAATCGGGCAGAATGTTGAAAAGTCCGCTTTAAACATACACCCGACAGGGAATCGAACCCGGTAGGTACCTCAGAGACAGCGGCACCCCGAAAACCTATGCGTACGTTCACCGTATCTACAACACTGCTATGGAGGTTGTTAAGCTTATACCAGAAACTAATATTGTTTCCATAGTTAAAAGGTCTATAACAATCTAAGTGACACAGATCACAGTTTATAAAAGTATTACCCAATCGCAATCTTGGAATACTAAATTCGCGACTTTAATAGTGTGCTCTTATTCAAAAGTGAATCGTCATCATGTCCAATCTTATCAAGATCAGAAATACATCCAGTCCTGCGTAAAGGTCACCTGGGCATAGACCTAGGCATAGAAAAACAAACCTAGCTCATGGATATTGACCACTCATGAGAATCAAGATATGGTATGGATTTCGTATAAATGGAAACTAAGGTAATTATAAAAATCTTAACTAGGTAAGACAATAACCCCTACTCAAATTGCGGAGCATGTGGATACTTATTATGCAAGGAAAAAGAAATGATGCAAACATAATTTTGTATATAAATATCCTTATAAGTAAGTAGGTACTATGTTGCGATAATTAGAGCGCATATTGACAATAATACTTTAAAGGTATCTACTGCTACAGCTGTGGTACCTACTAGATACTCAATGTCAAGCACGTAGGCAACTGTAGATTTAAAAGGCTTTTCATTCTTCCCTAAGGGTATTTTGATAACATCTAAATGATTCTATGAAAAGATAAGTTTTTATAGTTTTGTTTTGTTTTAGACAAAACCTTTACAAACTTTATTTCAGGGGGTGTTACAATCAATTTAGTCGGTTATGCGAGATGAAAATTAAATCTTAAATAGCTTTATTCGATATGCAAATAAATAAACATGAAACATTTTAATCAAAACAACTTCAATACTTTCCCATAAACAAAATGCTCTGCATCATCTCAAATCCTCTTTGACCAGATACAGCTACGAAGAAAGGGTATTCCTCCTTCGCTCAAGACTCCCCTGGGTCGGCCACGTCACCCTGGAGGCCTACCAAGCGGCGCACCAGGTGGCGCGGGCCGTATTCGTCCTCAGATGCTATTTACCTTGGAATGTATACATTATTCATCGGCAAAAGATCGTTCCGTGTCATTCTATAATAAAATCATTAGGTTATCAACACAATATGCCCTTCAGGAAAATTCATGATTTATACTGTTCACTAGCTACAGTAGCTACCTACATCCTTTATTATTTACAAAAACCATTTCGTTTATTAAGAGCTACTTATCTAGTGCAAAAATGTAAAATGAGTATTGTAAAAACAAGAATAAAACGTTTGAAATTATCTTTGTTCTGTTGTAGTTTCATTTAAATCTAATAATCTTAAAAGTGGCCATACGGGTAGTAAACCAGTATGAAATATAAGTAGGTACTCATTTAACCAGCCTGTGAGAAACGTACTCACTTAACATTTGAACATATTCAGACGAATGTATGCCACCAACATACATCGTTCGTACTCTAAAATCCGGCGAGTGTATGCCACAAACATATACCGCCCCCTTAATTCCGACGAGTGCATGCCACAAACATACATCGTCCCCTAATATCCGACGAGTGTATGCAACAGACATACATCGCCCTCTAATATCCGACGAGTGTATGCAACATACATACATCGCCCCCTAATATCAAATTCAATTTAATGCATTTCAACAAACTAATTCAATGTATCTCTTGTAACCAGTGAGCATGCATAGCTTGCTCACTCAACCCAGTGAACACCTTATATTTGTTCGCTCATCATTAAAAATTAAAAATATTCACATTAGAGATATCCAAATTCACATAAAGACTTTCATATTTAAATATTTAAAGATACCATATTAAAATATTCGTATTTAAACTCATATTCATAGTTCAAGCAATTTATATTGCTATTCACGGTGTTCATATTAATTAAATCCACAAAATTTGTACCTATTAATTAATATATCAATAAATAGAAAGCCAGAATTCAATTGTAAGCAAGTAATACGTACCTATTAAACCAATCTTACCAGGTAACGTAGGTAACCAGTAAGCATACATGACTCACTCAACCCAGAGAACAACACGTTCGCTCAATACATTAAAAAACAAAGGAAAATTTGTAATAATTAATTTTAATAATATTAAGATAAATGAAATGTAAGCAACCAATCATAAATTATTCTTACTCTTTACTACTTCTTACTAGCTTCATAACTTATAGTTTTCTTTTATTCACTGTTAGTATTAGATACCACGTTAAAACATGGATTGTATGCAAAATTTAGTAGCCATAAGTGATTTTACTCTGTGCAACAGTAAAGGCTATCAAAACTTAGCACTAATTACTTAAAACATTACATGTAGGTACACAGCCAAAACTGCCAGTCCTAGCTCCATGTGTAAGATTATAAACAACATAAACAGCAAGTACTCTAATAATATAATAATGCCAATCATCTCCATTAATTCTGTACAATCCACATTTAATACATGTAAATTAAACAACAGCAATCAAGATATTATGCCAGATTCATGGTACGCTATGATCGTGCCATACGAAAATATCTACTACATACCCGCGTTTAAAATTATGTAAGTATAATCGGAGGGTAGCCCCGACCGTACACGAACACAATTAATCAATTCAAATAAAAGTGTGATCTAGTTTATGTCCGTTCCGTCGGAGAGTAGCCCCGACCATGTACGGAACACAATCCGCCACACAAATATTCCAATTTTAACGCTTTAGATTTAACTAACACGATCGGAGAGTAGCCCCGAACACGAATTAGTAAAATCTTAGTACTAAGCTACGCATGTAGACTTTTTAAATTATGTTAGTATAGTCGGAGGGTAGCCCCGACCGTATACGAACACAATCAATTAAAACACAAATGCGATTTAGTTTATGTCCGTTCCGTCGGAGAGTAGCCCCGACCATGTACGAAACACAATCCACCGCAAAGGTATTTAAAATGTCATTTAGATAAAAAAATACGCATTAACATGGAATCTGGAACATTTATCCTTTCTCTGCGTGAAGAGAATAAAATAACTCGTTTGGCATTACTATAGCACAGAATAAGCAAATTATTCTTATTATCAGGTTTAGAAATAAACTTACGTGGGTACTTTACCGCTTCTGAAATATGAAGAAAACGCAGACTCCAGATAACACTCATATAATTATTGATCCAACTTACAGGTACAGGCATAGTACAGGTATAACAATATAGATACAGTCGACGTCTTAGTGAACTTATCCCCTCGAGGCTAGTTTGAAGAATGACCTCTCTATGCTCGTTAATCGGGCTCAAGCCTAGCTACCCCCACCGATTTTACCACAGATTAGCCTATTAAATTTAACAAAATGGCGGCAAGAGACGGCATTACCAGTGTTGCTATTAAAAAATAATAAAAACCTTCTAAAATCATGACATGATCAAAAACAAAACGTTGAAACAAAAGCAACTAAACAACATTAGTGCTATACCACTCGACTATACTGACATATTATTTTCGAACTGCAATAATACTTTTCCAATAGACATGATAACCATTATAGAAAATGTCGGTACTTCAAAATGCTCAGCAATTCAGTCGGCAATTCAAAAGGAAATCTATTTGACATAAATGATTAAGATTATGGTATAATCTCTCAGCGCAGATCGCAAAATCTCTCTACTAACTATCACATGAACAGATTTTTCATGGTGAGAAAATATAAAATTTCTTACTTGCTTGTGGGTAAGAAAATAAAAAATCAAAACTTTCACTGACCTGGCGAGGTGTTAAATTACCTCAATTCCTATGTGCCAATAAACCTGATACTCCATCTCGTCGTTCTAAATGCGTTGGATTTCCACGATAGGTACTTTGAAATTAACAGGTGGACCTCGAGCCCGACCCGCCATGTTTTCGCGCGCTCACTCACAGGCACGCTCTTTTAAAATTCGAACAATTTTCATAAATAATAATATTACTTTATCCGAGAAAGTAAAATAAAAGAACCACTCGTACAAATTTTTAAATTTTAAATTTCGAACGCTAACAGCGTTTATTATGACTAGATGTGAACGGTTGCGAAAAATGGACGCCAATGACACAAATCTTCCGCCGTTGCTAAAAGGTGAACTCGTATCGCGTGACTTATGATGACGTTACGGAAGTGACGTCACGTTGGTTAGATTGACCAATAGGAAAATTAATGTCGAACGGAAACGGAAAGGGCTTTCTCAAAATATGTTTACCTAGGCTTCGAATAACGGCGAAAGGACACAATATTCATTTTAACAGTTCTTATCTTTTCTAACTTAATTTATTACAGTGCCACAAACTTTGCTGTGCTGTTCCGGTGGCCAAAATGCGAAACTAGCGTGTTTTTTTTAATGTCATTTTGCTGTCAAGTTGATGTCCAACCATAGCGCTGTTGGCGGCTGAAGTTCTTAGAAGTCAGGGCCGGTTAAATTGTGAAGCTAGAAACACAATTTGTGCATTTCGCTGGCGCAGCGTCGACCCGGGTGTGCACACTTTACTAGCGTGGCGCAGCGTTTCCTGACGAAATTTTTGATCAGTGTCAATCGAGTCGTTGCCGAGCTAACATCTGCATTATGTTTTCTTCTAATTTTGAAAACAATTTCTGTTCTTACTTGAACATATTAAATCCAAAAAAAAATATGTTGATGATTACGATGATAATATTATTATGATGATGAATGAAGACGAGATGCAATTTATATCTATACTAATACTATAAATACACTTTGTTTGTTTGTAATAGATAAACTCAAAAAATACTGAACCGATTTTAGAAATATTTAGTGTAATTTATTTTCAAATCAGAATTATATATTATTTTTGTTATAAAATTAAAAAGTATAGGTAGTGTAGTTGTAGTTGTAGTTTAATACTGTTTTAACAGTATAATTAACAACCCTACATGATAATGAATTGGTGACTCTTCTAAACAAAAAAAATATTTTTTAAATTGGCCCATTATTGACGGAGAAATCGGAGAACATAAGTAGTAAAAAGCAAAATGCAGAGCTCCGCTGCGCAGTCCGCTACCGAGCCCAGGCGTTGGAATCACCCATAGAATAGGTCAAAACTTAGTGGCCGGTAGCCCCGATACCCATTCATTGGCTATAGGTAATTAAGACCGCTATTTTGTTGGGGTGCCCCCATTGGCTAAAATTAAGGCTGTCACTTTTTTCAAGAATTTCAAGATGACGTTTATTTAGTTTGTGTTTTTTTACTCATTTCGGTTTTCTAGTATTCTTTAGATGTTTTTCCACTTTTTCTCAGATATTTCTTTACAGAAATATGGATACATTATTCGAAGATGCCTTCGGTACACGTAAGTAAATCTATTGTACGTAGTTTTATGTATCAATTATTTATTACATTAAATTATTTACTTTTTAAAAACCCAAAGGAAACTAATAATATAAAAAATAAGTACTACTGTGAGAAACAGAAACGAAATAGGTAAGTTTAAAGGTTATGGTAAATAAATAACATCTGTCTGACGTTCCGTTTTACGTAAAAAAGTCGCGTCAAAGTAAAATTTATAACGTTCCGTTCCTTCTAACTGCATAGCGCATAGGTGGGAAAGCGCCATCTAGTGACTGAGCTTTCAGAAAATCGCTCATTACTTCGTCTATCTCATCTTCCAGGAGGATTAAAGTCAAAATGTTGCAGAAATAGCTATAAAACTCGAGCAAAAGTAAATAATGTCCAACACAAGCGTCGTCATTTTGAGGTTATGAAAACAACTCGCTCGTTCCGTCCGTCGCTCGGTTGCAACTCAAACGGGTGAAATTTTAACCAAACAACCACGCCCAAAACGACGGAACGCAGTCCAGAGGTCAGGTGGCCTACCACAAGCTCTTATAGCAGTTATTTTTAAGTTGAGAGAGTGAGACGCCGCTCTACACGCCGTATAGCGGCGTCTCACTCTCTCAACTTAAAAATAACTGCTCTAAGAGCTTGTGGTAGGCCAGCAGGACTGCGTTCCGTCGTTTTGTTGGTTGCTGCAATCTGAGCCACAGAACGGGTGAAAGTCAAAAATATTATAATAATATAACAAGATTGTGCACTATGAAAATAAAAGCAATGTCAATTCGATTTTATGCAGTTACAATAAGGTTTATTTTCGTATGACATTACGATAAACGGAAAACGAGCCGAGCGAGAGGCTCCTAAATAGGATTGCATCCCTGTCTACTGGGCTGCCACCATGAAATATTTTTGGTTGTAGTAGAACTTAATTCAAAATCATATTTCCTGCTCTCGAGAATTTTCAAAATATTAATTAATTAAAAGGAATGTTAAGCTGATAATAATAAAGTCCATATCATTTGTACTATTTAAAACCTTGAAAAACTACTTGTTTAAGAGTTGTGTAAGAGTCGGTGTTATGGTAGTTTTAATTATAATAAATATGCAACACTTTGCGTCTGGACAATTTTAATAAAAATATAAACATCATCAATATGGCGACGGCAAATTAATTTATTTGTGTAAAGTTAGTGTGTGGATCATAATTATCATTTTAAAATTACGTTTAAATCAATAAAAATGGTTCTCACTTCTCACTTCATAGGTAAGTATTTAGCCAAAGTTTTATTCTTGCGTATAGTAGGGTGTCCATTTCGTTTGTAATCTATAGACTGGAATTTACTTTCTTACTTAACCCAAACATTAATTTTCATTGTTTCAGATTTCTTAAAGATGAAGAAATTAAAAAACGTTGGCTTAACGTTATACCTGAAAAAATTACACAATACTCAGCAAAAGAAGAAAAAGAAGAAGAACTTTATCAGAAAATAGGCATGAAACAGAACTTATTAAATGTATTATAACAACTGTATTTTAACTTATTTTAATTTTTAGTTTTTTGCATTCACAATGCAATTTTTATTACTGAAAAATGGAAAATGAAGTATTTAGAAAAAAAAAATACTTCATTTTCCATTTTTCAGTAACTGTATTTTAATTTAAGGTTAAAAAAGTAGGTACGCAAAAAACGAATCTTTAAAATTAATTGAACACAAAGCCTCCATGCGTCAAAAGATCCGCAAGACAATTTTCTTTAGCAATGTATAGTCTAACTAATAAACAGATATTTATTACTGTACGTGGACTTTTTATTTCTATCCATTTTAGCAAAATACGCCTATCAGAAATACAGACATACATTTCATATAAGTACATACAGGTCAAACTGACAACCTCCTTTTTTGAAGTCGGTTCAAAAGTAAGTATGCTTATAAAGCATATGTGTATGTGTTGATTGTCACATTATTGCCCTATAAGTGATGCAAAGTACCCTCTATACTTTGCCTCGCGGAGTCCTCATCTTAACTAATATTATAAATAGAAAGTGAGTTCGGATGTTTAAATGTATGTTTGTTTTAGCTACAAGAGCTCCCTAAGAAGCGTGGTGTTCGAATCCTACGTGAGCCAAGTCTGGTTAACTATAAATTGTCCTCGAAAAACCAAATCGTGTAGTCACTCACGTCTCTCTCATTAGAGAGGGACGCACACCATAATAGGGCTATCTCGCTCGGCTCGGCTGTAACTCATGAGTGCGCAATCTTGTTATATTATAATATCTTTGGTGAAAGTACACTCTGACAGCTGTCAGAGTAAAATTTCACCGAGCCACGGAACGGCTAGAGCGCGCCCCGGAGTGCGCTCGAGTGCACTCGATCGAAGCGACGGAACGCACGCCTGTGGTCTCGGTGTGGTAATAAACAATAGAGGTCAGGCGTGGGTTCCGTCGCTTAGATCGAGTGCACTCGAGCGCACTCCGGGGCGCGCTCTAGCCGTTCCGTGGCTCGGTGAAATTTTACTCTGACAGCTGTCAGAGTGTAGTTTCACTATGGTTTCACCCGTTCTGTGGCTCAGGCGTGCGTTCCGTCGTTTCGATCGAGTCCACTCGAGCGCACTCCGGGGCGCGCTCTAGCCGTTCCGTGGCAGTCCAGGTGGCCTACCACAAGCTCTTATAGCAGTTATTTTTAAGTTGAGAGAGTGAGACGCCGCTCTACACGCTGTATAGCGGCGTCTCACTCTCTCAACTTAAAAATAACTGCTATAAGAGCTTGTCGTAGGCCACTCCAGGACTGCGTTCCGTCGTTTTGGTTGAAAAACAACCGGATGTTTGGTTGCTGCACTCTGAGCCACAGAACGGGTGAAACCATAGTGAAACTACACTCTGACAACTGTCAGAGTAAAATTTCACAACACGTGACCAAATTTGGTGGAGTCGGCCTTAATCCTGTGGATCTCGAATTGAGCCTCAGCCTGAGCAAACCACAACCTCGGCTTGTCTGCCCAAAAAGCGGGAAGTTTTATTTTCATCTCACTAACCTGGGCTTGGTCACCCACAGACTGCAGGCTTAAAACACGCTCCTGAAGCAGTCTCAACTGTTCCTGTAATTGTTCCGTCTCAGCCATGGTATATTAATTTAAATATACACAAACACGAAACAAGGGGGAAAAAGTATGAAACACCACATAAAATTCTTAAAACTAAAACTGTCTTCGCTACAATCTAAAAAATGACTACACACTGTATATGACATGTACAATAGTATAAATACGTATGTCGACACGGAGACCACGAAGTCTGTCGAATTCGATGCCTCCGGCGAGAAACGATTCAGGAACTGATGAACTGGATGCGCAAATCGGCACAATTTCAGCCACGGCGATTGAACATCGAGCCGTGTTATCCTACCGTCCGTGTCCGTCGGCGTGGGCGTCGCGTCGATACGGGCCACATCGTGAGCAACTGTTACCAGTGTGCGCCGCCCGCCGGATGCTTCTTCGATCGGGGTCACCAATGTGCGGGTGACAATGTCCCGCACTCTCTCGGGTCAGGCAGGACGGACGGAACCAGGAATCAAACTCGCACTTGTATATACACTATATATATTTACACTTGCATATTGCAATTATGTACAAACGATTACCTACATCTAAATATTATGTAGCACGTAACTCATAAAATATTAACCTTTTGACCGCCATGTCTTCTATAGAAGACAAACGTTTTTGTGTCCTCCACGCTAAGACTTTAATATGAAGATGATAACTAATAATTTATTTTTTTGTTTTATTTTGTCTTCTATAGCAGACATTGGCGGTCAAAAGGTTAAGCAGGAAAATTGTTCCTGTCAATCTAGACGAATACCGTTGACAAGGATGACAACTTGTCAGTTGTCACCTCATATTTATTAGCCGCAAGCATGAAGTTTGACTTAATACTCTGAGGTAACTGGAGAGTGCAGTACGAACAATTTTTTGAATACCACAAATAACACAGTGGCTGTCTTCCGTCTCACCTACACTTTAAAAAATGGAGAGTGCAGTACGAACAATTTTTTGAATACCACAAATAACACAGTGGCTGTCTTCCGTCTCACCTACACTTTAAAAAAATACGTATGGTCATATGAGACAGCTGACAGCCACTACATACATAAATGTCAAATTTGCTGGCGACACTTTTTTATTCAGGGTGAGAGCTCCAGTTACTTCAGAGTATTAAGTCAAACTTCATGGCCGCAAGGAATGCAACCTCTTTCGGACGCCACAGACGCATACTTAGTCCAGGCGTTGGAATCACCCATAGAATAGGTCAAAACTTAGTGGCCGGCAAAGATATTATAATATAACAAGATTGCGCACTCATGAGTTACAGCCGAGCCGAGCGAGATAGCCCTATTATGGTGTGCGTCCCTCTCTAATGAGAGAGACGTGAGTGACTACACGATTTGGTTTTTTCGAGGACAATTTATAGTTAACCAGACTTGACTCACGTAGGATTCGAACACCACGCTTCCTAGGGAGCTCTTGTCGCTAAAACAAACATACAATTAAACATCCGAACTCACTTTCTATTTATAATATTAGTTAAGATGAGGACTCCGCGAGGCAAAGTATAGAGGGTACTTTGCATCACTTATGAGGCAATAATGTGACAATCGCCACATACACATATGCTTTATAAGCATACTTACTTTTGAACCGACTTCAAAAAAGGAGGTTGTCAGTTTGACCTGTATGTAAGTAAATATGAAATGTATGTCTGTATTTCTGATAGGCGTATTTTGCTAAAATGGATAGAAATAAAAAGTCCACGTACAGTAATAAAAATCTGTTTATTAGTTAGACTATACATTGCTAAACAAAATTGTCTTGCGGATCTTTTGACGCATGGAGGCTTTGTGTTCAATTAATTTTAAAGATTCGTTTTTTGCGTACCTACTTTTTTAACCTTAAATTAAAATACAGATGTTATAATACATTTAATAAGTTCTGTTTCATGCCTATTTTCTGATAAAGTTCTTCTTTTTCTTCTTTTGCTGAGTATTGTGTAATTTTTTCAGGTATGACGTTAAGCCAACCTTTTTTAATTTCTTCATCTTTAGGAAATCTGAAACAATGAAAATTAATGTTTGGGTTAAGTAAGAAAGTAAATTCCAGTCTATAGATTACAAACGAAATGGACACCCTACTATACGCAAGAATAAAACTTTGGCTAAATACTTACCTATGAAAAGATACACCGCTACTTTTATATGATTCGCTTTTGCATCCTTTCACACATCAAGTGAGAACAATTTTTATTGATTTAAACGTAATTTTAAAATGATAATTAAGATCCACACACTAACTTAGCACACATAAATTAATTTGCCGTCGCCATATTGATGATGTTTTTATTTTTATTAAAATTGTCCAGACGCAAAGTGTTACATATTTATTATAATTAAAACTACCATAACACCGACTCTTACATTAAACAAGTAGTTTTTCAAGGTTTTAAATAATACAAATGATATGGACTTTATTATTATCAGCTTAACATTCCTTTTAATTAATTCATATTTTGAAAATTCTAGAGAACAGGAAATATGAATTTGAATTAAGTTCTACTACAACCAAAAATATTTCATGGTGGCAGCCCAGTAGACAGGGATGCAATCCTATTTAGGAGCCTCTCGCTCGGCTCGTTTTTCCGTTTATCATAATGTCATACGAAAATAAACCTTATTGTAACTGCATAGAATCGAATTGACATTGCTTTTATTTTCATAGTGCACAATCTTGTTATATTATAATATCTTTGGTGGCCGGTAGCCCCGATACTCATTCATTGGCTATAATTAAGACCGCCATTTTGTTGGGGTGTCCCCATTGGCTAAAATTAAGGCTGTCACTTTCACAGAACACATACTCCTAGCGGGTCACTTTTTTCAAGAATTTCAAGATGACGTTTATTTAGTTTGTGTTTTTTTACTCATTTCGGTTTTCTAGTATTCAGATGTTTTTCCACTTTTTCTCAGATGTTAACCGAAATGTTTTTATTGAAGAATTATAATGTTTTATGTCAAGACAGATGTTTAGAAATAAAATTACAAAGAAGAAGAATTTTATTATTTTACACAAAAAACCAGCAATCAATCTGGGGGGCTACCGGCTAAGAAATCTGGATATGGGTATGGGCTTCAACTGTCATTTGAATTCCTTAATCTGATAGATTTTTGCTGCTTTGTTCTGTTGAACGTTGCTAGCTAGTTATCGTTATACCTGACGTCACAAAACAAGGAACTGATAGCGGCTATTTTCTTTATAAAATTGACTTAAAGTTCCCAAAAACGTATGAAGTTCATACCCAGAAAGTTACGCGGTAGCCCCCCAGCTCAGCTGAAAAGTGGCTGAAAATCAGGCGTTGGAATCACCCATAGAATAGGTCAAAACTTAGTGGCCGGTAGCCCCGATACCCATTCATTGGCTATAATTAAGACCGCCATTTTGTTGGGGTGCCCCCATTGGCTAAAATTAAAGCTGTCACTTTTTTCAAGAATTTCAAGATGACGTTTATTTAGTTTGTGTTTTTTTACTCATTTCGGTTTTCTAGTATTCAGATGTTTTTCCACTTTTTCTCAGATATTTCTTTACAGAAATATGGATACATTATTCGAAGATGCCTTCGGTACACGTAAGTAAATCTATTTACGTAGTTTTATGTATCAATTATTTATTACATTAACCTAAATTTGAGTTTTGTTGTTTTAGGTAATTCCAAGAGGCAACTTTGTATTTCTAACTAACCAAAACAAAAGAAAATACAGTTCACAACTTAACCGGAGTAAAGAAGATTCGGTTTCTCAGAAAGTTATGAAATTTATCAAAGGCTAAAGAGTCGCAATAGTTTTTACAAGTGCGTCATGCCTGGCACCACGGAGGCCTCTTTAACCAAAGTTAAACTGTGGGAAAACTCTGCTACCCTTCCACACCCATATGTGCTTATCCAGGAAAAGCTCCCTCCTGGCCTTGAACTTCCCAGATCATTATGGAGATCTTTAAATAGACTCCCTACCCAAGTTGGTCGAAGTAAAGACAACCTGTCCAGGTGGGGCTTCACCAGTAACACGGATCTCGCGTGCAGGTGTGGTTACACTCCACAGACCATGGCCCACCTCATTGATTGCTCTGCATGCATGCCCGGACACCTGCACGCGTGAGGACCTCATGTTGGCTGCAGATAATGCGGTGAGAGTGGCACAGTTTTGGGCCAACAACATATGATTTTCTACTTGTCATTGACATGTTGAAGAAGAAGTTATGAATGAAAGGTAGGTAATGTTTGTTTATTCTTTTTATATGAATGTAAGTAGGTATGTGTAATTAATTATTGATTAGTTTTGTTAAAAAATATACATTTTCAATATACATTTAGAAGTGATATCATATGGTGATAATGATAAAGCACAGTAGATTACTTGGGATTAAATTTAAATAATCAGTTGTCACATTTAACAAGTTTCAATTTAGTGAAGTTGTTCATACCAAGTCAAGAGAAAATAACAGTGTAAGTAATTCAATAACTTTGTCAAAACATTTAAAATGCCTTATCATCAAATTCATATTTCTGATTCTGACAAACAGAACAGAATTATAACAAATGTACCGGTGGGATAATATATGATTGTTGTCGGTACGAATGATGGTTTATTGTGATTGTCTTATGACTAGGTATGTTATAACTGTTACTGCTACCTACTATCTTAGATCTTACTTAATTATATATACTACCTCTCATCAGTCTATGTACAAAGCTTATCTACTTAATAACAGTTATTAACTATAAACATTGATTATCTATAACTTGTGCATAGCAGCACAACAAACAAAATGTGCTTTATATGAAATATACACACTACTCCTTCTTGATTTACAAACTTTTCAGTTCAACTATCACATATTTGTTTATAAAATGTTATGGCAGATTATAGTAACAATATGTAGAATCTATACTAACCAAATCTAATCTTTTCAGATAACTTGAGTCTCAACGAGGTTCGTGGAGTGCTGCGAAGATGCCCGTGTCTGCCTATTCTTGCGGTTATAAGTTATCAAATCAGAATTATGGTGCAAATTACTGCTGTTAGTTGCTATAATGATTACTTACTGCATTAAATGTTTAACTATTAGAATTAGGTTATTGAGTCTTGCATTGAAACTAAAGTGATATTAACAGTGAATAATGAAATGGCAGATACTAAATAAAACTACTAGGAAAAATAGCATTAGCATTTGTGCATAATAAATATTTGCAAGCAGTTTAATTTTTCTTGTAGCTGATAAAGTATTTATATTTCTTAGTTTATCTATAAAGTCAATTTAGTAATTTCATTACTCTCATTCTTTGTCTTATATAATCTCAACTTATACTTATGTACTTTGTATTTGATAAAATTATAATGTCAAGTAATAAATGCCTTCTTTCATCAAATGTGTTTTTTATTTGAGCAGAATGGGCGATTTTCTGAAAGCTCAGTCACTAGATGGCGCTGTCCCACCTATGCAGTTAGAAGGAACGGAACGTTATAAATTTTACTTTGACGCGACTTTTTTACGTAAAACGGAACGTCAGACAGATGTTATTTATTTACCTAAATCTTTAAATTTACCTATTTCGTTTCTGTTCCTCACAGTAGTACTTATATAATATATGATTAGTTTCCTTTGGGTTGTTAAAAAGTAATTAATTTAAATATGTTTTATACCAAAATATACCATAGACATGTACATACTTATTCAACGCCATCTAGTGAAGCAATTGGAAGCTTTTTTTTTTTTAAATGGCCTCTCAGAAAATCGCTCATTTAAAATAGTATATTACTAGGGTTGTACCAAACGTCGATGATTTGCACAACTATCGATAACGAATCAAGTGTCGATAATTCTGGCAGCACTATGTTGTCAAAATCTAATCGGGGTCCGTCATTCACTAACAAACGGCCGCTATAAGGCTTGATTCCTATCTGTACTAGTCTATATTAGGGATGTGACTACCAAATAAAAAAATCGATTTTTTAATAATCGATTATTTCTACTCAGAAAAAAATCGATTATTTTGTATTGAAATAATCGATTTTTATGTAAAAATCGATTTTTTTATGGCACTTAAAAAAAAACCGTTGAAAAGTTAAATTTAATCCGAAGAAAAACTTAAATTTAGGAACAACAGTATTATTAATATGAGGGTCAATCTTAACATGAGGTTTTTTGTTATAATTTAGGTTGATTTAAAAAAAAAAACAAGTTTTTTTTTATATAGTATGGGCTTGCTCTTGGCTTCATACTGAACCTTAGGGTTGAGAAGAAGCCTAAGATGGGGCGAGCTTACCCAGAAGCAGCCTATTCACTCTAGCTTTAAAAATAACAGGGTTGTAGTCATTCGGGAAAACAGAATAAGCGTGTTTCAAATTTTTATGTCACCGAAATGTGACAGTCAGCGGCCCTGTCAGTTATACCGCAACTGAGCCGGCGCGCAGATCAGTTGTGCGATTCTCTAAAACTCAGTCAACAAACTCGACGTTCTTTTTCGCTTGACTTTCACTTGTTTGTTATGAATTTGACATAAAGAATCGAAGCTGAACGACGAAGTGACGGTGAAACTTCGTTAGAGAATCGCACCCCAGTTCTTACCCCGGCGGCGCGGCGGTAAGCCCGTGTTGGTGAGAGGTCACGCGCACACGCCGCGCTATGTGTGAGTGTACCAACAGCGGGCCGTAGCAGCATGGATTCTGATGGAGTATTTACTCACGTGCCGACGTCATTAAACAAAGAACTGATAGCGGCTATTTTTGTTATAAAATTGACTTAAAGTTTAAAAAAACGTATGAAGTTTATATCCATAAAGTTACGCGGAAGCCCCCACAGGTTAGCAGACCAAGGGGGCTACCGGCTAACAAATCTGGATATGGGTATGGGCTTTAACTGTCATTTGAATTCCTTATCTTGATAGATTTTTGCTGCTTTGTTCTTTTGAACGTTGCTAGCAAGTTATCGTTTAACCCGACGTCAGAAAACAAGGAACTGGGGGGCTACCGCGTAACTTTATGGATATGAACTTCATACGTTTTTGGGAACTTTAAGACAATTTTATAAAGAAAATAGCCGCTGTCAGTTCCTTGTTTTGTGACGTCGGGTATAACGATAACTAGCTAGCAACGTTCAACAGAACAATGCAGCAAAAATCTATCAGAATAAGGAATTCAAATGACAGTTGAAGCCCATACCCATATCCAGATTTCTTAGCCGGTAGCCCCCCAGATAGCGGCTGTTTTCTTTATAAAATTGACATAAAGTTCCCAAAAATGTATGAAGTTCATACCAATAAAGTTACGCGGTAGCCCCCCAAATCGGGGTGGTCGGATCGAAACGTGTGTACCGGCTATTAATGCCCACCTACGGGTGGTATTCAACTTATCAAAGATCGCCGCCCAATATACATTTGATCAAAGAAAATGGACAACTTTGACGTCCAATTTCATATATTCGACGTCCAATTTCTTTGATCAAATGTATATTGGATAAAGATCCCTGATAAGTGGAATACCACCTTACGCTACGCTACGGACGGCCCAAGATGGTACTTGTTAAACGTGATAGATGGCGGCGCGGCATGGCGCTGAAAAAAAATCGTTTTTTGTTGTTGGAAATAAGAAAACAAATCATCGATTTTTTAATAATTCATTATTCATATTTAAAAAATCGATTATTAAAAATCAATTTTTAAAGAAAAATAATCGATTTTTTTAATAATCGATTATTTTTTCACAACCCTAGTCTATATAATTTGTGACTTAGTCTGTGACTGTGGTCTGTGCAGGTCCGTTGGAATCACCCATAGAATAGGTCAACACTTAGTGATTACAGTAGTGGGGATGCCCCCATGGTCATACATTGGCTATAACTACGACCGCCATTTTGTTGGGGTGCCCCCATTGGCTAAAATTATGACTGTCACTTTTTTTCGAAATGACGTTTAGTTTTTGTGTTTTTTTTTACTTATTTCGGTTTTCTATGATTATTTAGTTAATTTTATAGTTTTCCCATGGTTTTTCCACTTTTTCGCAGATATTTCTGTACAGAAATATGGATACGTTATTCGAAGATGCCCACGGTACGTAAGTAAATCTATTTACATAGTTTTTTGTATCAATTATTTATTACATTAACTAAAATTTTCGTTTGTTGTTTTAGTTATTCCAAGAGGCAACTTTCTATTTCATAACAAACCAAAACAAAAGAAAATATAGTTTACAACTTAACCGAAGTAAGAAGATTCTCAAAGTTATGAATGAAAGGTAATGTTTGTTTATTTTTTATAAATGAATGTACTTACCTATGTTTATGTAATTAAAATATTGATTAGTTTTGTTGAAATCCATTCTAATACCTTATTTCAATATCCATTTAGAAGTGATATCATATGGTGATAATGATAAAGCACAGTAGATTACTTGGGATTAAATGCAAATAATCAGTTGTTAGATTTAACTAGTTTCAATTTAAGGAAGTTGTTAATACCAAGTCAAGAGAAAATTAGGTACAGTGATTCAATTAATTTGTCAAAACATTTAAAACTGACTTATCAGCAAATTCATATTTGTGACAAGCAGAACAGAATTATGACAAATAAACCAGTACGAAAAGAAGAAAAGAAATGATTGTTGTCGGTACGAATGACGGTTTATTGTGATTGTCTTACAACTATATTATTACTGCTACTATCTTAGATCTTAATTAAGTAGGTATATAATTTATACTATACACATCCACTCAGTCCATGTACACTCGACAGCATATTAGGTTAAACAGTTGAACTGCGATAACAGCTTTGATTACGTAGGGCATAAAGGCGGTCTCAAGGTCAACATGTATAGTCTGATGTGCCACCGTGTGTACAAAGCTTATCTACTTATTAACTATTATCTAGAAACGTTGATATCTATAACTTAACTATAAGTACATTCAACAGCACATCAAGTTAAACAGTTGAACTGCGATAACAGCTTTTATTACATAAGGCATACAGGCGGTCTCAAGGTCAACATGTATAGTCAGATGTGCTGCCGTGTGTAGGTACATACCGGCACAATAAACAATGTGCTTTAGCCACACCAGTACTCTTTCTTGATTTACAAACTGATCAGCTATCACTTATTTGTTTATAAAATGTTATGGCAGATTATAGTAACAATATGTAGAATCTATACTAACCAAATCTAATCTTTTCAGATAAGTTGAGTGTCAACAACATCAATGGAGTGCTGCGAAGATGCCTGTGCCTGCCTATTCTTGCGGTTATAAATTATCAAAACAGACTTATAGTTTAAATTACTGCTGTTAGTAGTTATATGTATTACATACTGTATTCAATGTTTAACTATTAAGCCCCCAGTACAGGATGGCCGATCATGTTGGCCGACCATGATGGGCTATCGTGTACAGGGGTGGTTTGCGTT
The DNA here is from genome assembly GCA_949710035.1 of Crambus lathoniellus. Taxonomy (NCBI): domain Eukaryota; kingdom Metazoa; phylum Arthropoda; class Insecta; order Lepidoptera; family Crambidae; genus Crambus; species Crambus lathoniellus. The sequence continues at coordinate 11,474,530 of OX453302.1, read as the reverse complement.
GCTCGCAGACGGCAATCATATGCAAACTGGCTCTGTACATGATGGCCCATCATGGTCGGTCAACATGATCGGTCATCCTGTACTGGGGGCTTTAGGAGTAAGTTATTGTGTTTTGCATTGAAAGTGATACCTATTAACAGTAAGTAAATAAATAATGAAATGGCAGCTTGATTAAAACTACTAGGAAAATTAGCAATAGCGTTTGTGCGTAAAAACTATTTGCAAGCAGTTTTATTTTTCTTTTATTGGTTGTTAAAGTGTTTATATTTCTTGGTTTATTCATAAAGTCAATTTAGTAAGTAATAATTTAATTACTCTCATTCTTTGCCTTGTATAAATCTTAACTTACACTTCAGTACTTTGTATTTAATATAAAATTATAATGTAATAAATGCCTGTTTTATCAAATAAATGAGGTTTTTTTATTTTGTCAGAATTCTAAAAAATCTATCACTAGGGATGTATGTAATTAAATATCGATACCATTATCGATAACGTATCAAGGGCGTCGATAGTTTTGACAGCATTATGCTGTCAATTTCTAATGGGGGCGCGTCATTCACTAACAAACGGCCGCTATAAGGCTTGATTCCTATCTGTACTAGTCTATATAATTTGTGGTGCAGGTCTGTGTCAGCTTTGTGAGGAGAAGATGTGTTGAGTTATCGTGCAGCTTCAATTAATTTTATTTTTATTTAACAAAATAAGAATCTTACCAGTTCTTGTTCAGTTATTTAACATGCTTTTAATTATTAGGAGCAGTAAATATTAACTGATCACAGCAAGCGCAACGCACTTTGTAGGAAAGTGATTAATTTGGACATCTCACTCGCTCGATTCATGTTTTATTTTTACACAACAGCTAACGGCTTTGTCTGATAATGCGACGTTAAGTTATAAAGTGGATTTTGTGTAATTGTGTTTAAATATCACGATCTATTGTTGTGTTGTGTGTTTTCCATAATAAAACTGAACCATGCCGACGAGTGCAGTGTATCAACCTACGACAGTGACGTATGAGCAACAGCCTAACGACCAGCGATGGAATTGCCCTATGAGCTACTTCTCACGGCGTGTGACGAGCAGTCTCAACAGGACAAATTGCATACGGATCGGCCTATGTCTTCTGGGGAGCATATTGTTCATTGTTGGTGAGTGTTTATCATAATTTTTCAATATGCTCATATGCTCAAAGAGCACCTATCAGCAGCAATTTTATATCAAGGACAACAGAGCCAGAGTATTTACTACTGATAATAGTGGTATTGAAATTGCATTACAATTTGTTCTACATATTGATTAAACACGGCACATGTCATTCATCATCATCATCATCATGTCAGCCGAACGACGCCCACTGCTGGGCATAGGCCTCCCCCAAGGATCTCCACATGTCATTAGTACCTAAGTATTCTAGAGTACAGAGACAGTTCTGTAAAACTGTATTATTTAGTTTAGCCAAACAAGTTGTACTCAATTTTCGTCAGATAACTATAGTAAACACTCCTAATAAACAAATAAAGATAAAAATATAAACAGACAATCTGGGCAAGACAATATTAATACATCACATTACACTTTTTACTGCTGGTTACCGTCCATACTTGGTCGCCATTTTAAACCTATGCACAGAACCCTTAGTCCTCCTTCATCATGCAAACAGCCAAATAATGGAATGCCCTGCCGGTGTCGGTTTAACCCAGTATCTACAACCCTAACCAATATTTGTAACTGTAATTGAGCATTTCTCCACTAAATGGAAAATCACTGTCCCAAGCTAATTTTAGGTAATAAATCTAAATATTTCTCAGTTTTTTGTATCAATTGTAGCGTGTGTTTTGTCTTTTGACAAGTTGTGGCTGCAAAGCTTTGACAGGTGTCACTGTCATCGTGGTCTGCCATTCGTGTGTCATTATATGTAGGACATCCGGTGCCCCTCGGGTCGATGGTTTTTGAATTTCGCGTCATTAACTTTTTCGTGGAACCGTAATATTGTTGGCGCCTCTGAAGCGAAGTGTTCACTGGCTACAGGTCGCCCGGGAATACGGCTGTTTTGACCGGGCAACAAGCGCGGGGGACTATGGATAGTCTCCACGAACTTCTACCAGCGACTTGCATATAAAGAAATTGCAGACGGTGGGCGCCTCGCTTTAGAGAGGGTTCGTAGGAAGTATGGATCTAGATTGTGTGGTGGCATTTGAGTAGTTAAGTAATGCGTATCATAGATGCCTGAAGCCAGTCCATGTGGGCCAATTCGTTGGGCAAACTTCGACCAACTTGAAGGCGGGCGTAAGTCATCTGTGACGTTTCTTGACAGATGCCAGTGGGAGGAAAATCTAACTACTCTGAGATGATTGGTATTTTTTTTACTAATTTCATGATAATATTTTGCAAGCGTTATTTATTACGCTAAAATTTAGGACATGGTGTAATCCCCAAAAAAAAAAGATACTAAGAAATATCCCCTGTAAGTATTCGCCCCGAAAAATAACTCTGGCGCGCCTCCATAAGATATTGTCCAAAGTGTTGTGTTATTTATGCGTTAGCATTTTCCTGGAGTTGACCCAAACTAGCTAGAATCCATCTTTTTAGCTTTAGATCTTGGGGGGGGGGGGGGCGTAATAACGAAATAAAACCTGTAACTTACATTCTTAACAACTCTTATATTCCTTTATTAAATTAAATAAATATAAAGTGTACAGATTAGGCTCATACTTGAGGGAACTTGCCACCCAATTGTCTATTCTCACACCAGGTACCGAGCTGGAAAAGGGGTTGATCGGAGAATCTCACTGGCGGCAGACTAGAGAATCGGCCATAGTTTAATCAACCGTTGGGTCCATGACTTTGGGCCAGGAACGACGACCCAAGGAAGAAAATTTGTCGAGGTTGGTGCGTCGTGACCTCAATTGTTTTACAAACCCTACTAACCCCGACACATAGCAAGAAGTGGGAAGCAGGAGTCGATTACTGGCTCTTTCAGCCCGTTAGTCTTGTGTTCGACAAAGGCAGAACGAAGCCGTTGAGGCAACGATAAAGAAAATAAATATGAACAATAAGAAACCAATATAAGTACTTTCCTGATATCTTTGCGGGCAGGCACCTATATTTAGGTTTAGGTAGTTATAAGGGTTTATTAGCTTTAGTTAACTAACAGCTGTGGTGATGGTTATATCAAAATAAGAGGAAAATAGTAAAGAACATTATATCATAAGATGTCCATTTAAAACTGAAGTTGTTTTTTTTTTTGTATTTATTCCCCTCCCTGCACGGTCAGTGTTTCCATAATTTTCAAAGAGAAAGCATTACACAATAGCGACATAGTATCAGGTATTCTTGGCACGCCACACCTTATTTAATAATTTAATATTGTATATTTTGAGTAAATGAACTCAAACACCAGGAAAGACAGTCCCCTGGCTGGTGTGTCCCTTTTCCAGAATTACAACTCTTGTTACCTATATTAAATTTTTTGCCGTTGATAACTGAATAAAAAATATCCAAACACATAAAAAAGCCTGTACGCATCTTTATACATAAGAATTATAATTTTATAATAGTATATTAATCAAAATATCTGAGCTCAAATGCTGCCCTCAAATTATTAAAACAGTCCCCTGTTAAAGTTTAAAACCGCGCCAAAGTCGAATTTTGTTTTCGCGCGAAACATTTAGATTGTGAAACAAAACGCAATCGGTGTGAACTTTGTTCGGATTTTCAGTTAAGCAGGTAGCTACCGCTATTTTATTTAGTGCTACAACCGCATTTACTGGTGAACCACGCGTCTCTGTTGTTAGTACAACAGTCCACTGGCAAGTCTTTTTTTGACCAATTTAAGAATTTTAATTAGGACAATCTGTTTAAAATACTTGTTAATCTAGTATGTAGCTACATCGGTTTCGTTGATTTGATATGTTTAAATGATTGCTGTTTTATTAAATATTCATGTAAAAATGACAGTCCTCTGACCAACAGTCCCCTGGCATTTTCATAGCTCAGATCCAAGACAGTGCTATATCGTATAAGAGGCTTCAAAAATCAATATCTCATCTTTGAAACTTCACTATTCTGAAACCGAAGTGATAATAAAAATGAAAATCATGTAAACGTTATTTTACTATTGAGTAAGTAGTATTGCGATAGATTTAATTTTTGTTGGTGGTACGCCTAGTCGCCCGTATAAAAGGGCCCATCATCCTCTAATAGTGATAACTCTGGTCTAATCAGCTATCAGACTTTCTGTCGTTTACGTAATAACCAATAACACTTGTTTATTTTTCATATTAACATTCCCCTGGATGGGTACAACAGTCCCCTGTCACGGTTTTGGATAACATCGTCCGTAACTCAAAAACCAAGAGATAACTGTGTGGGCTTTTTTCAGATACTATATGTTTAATTTATTAATACTCTTCATTATAATAACAAACATTCTGAAGATTAATAAAAATTTCCTTGGGACAGCTCTGTATGGACGAGTTTCCAAATAGCAGAGAAACACCCAATTAATAAATTTCCATCCTGCAAGGCTGAACTCCTTTAACTTTTGTTGTTATGAGTATTAAATTTCTTTTTCTGTTCTGCATTTCAGGTCTTAAGTGAAACAATTAATTATCTGGCTATCTTATTATCTCAAATATGATCCTACCTTACAACCTTAACATTATTATCAAGACAAATATATCATGTTATTTTCACCAGTAGACCCTGTGATTATAAAAATTATTAATCAGTCTAAATAAAAATTGAACAATCTTGGGTAATTAGTCTTATTTTCAAACTAATTAAACTTTAACCCCCTTATTACAAAACGTGGACAAAAGTTAGACCTGGTTTAAAATTCATGCTAATTCTGTCTTTCATCTGGAAAATGAAAGTGACAGCACCAGTTTAGTACCAGTTTTAAACCAGGACTATTTTAGTCCACGTTTTGTAATAAGGGGGTAAAAGTCTAATCCTGTATGATATAAAATAAAACTATGTAAGAATTTTATGTAAAGGTATTTTTTACCACACTTTTATTAGCTTCACCTGTAACTAACTAACTAAGTCACAATGTAAGAAAATCTTGGAATTCAATTTTAACCTACTTCTAAATGTCCTATTGATTTGAAATTTGCAAGTCTATATGAATCCGATGACAATACAATAATTTGCAACCATCGAGCTGATCTGATGATGGAGTCAAGAGGTGGGCAATAGAACTCTTTAATTGCTGCTAGGAAACCCCTCGAGTTTAGGCTCATTCGTTTTGTTCTGATGAGACCTATTCGCTACACTTGGTGGTGAGGGTCTGATGATGGAGCTGGGATGAAGCCAGTAGCACTCTTTAATGACCACTAGGAAACCTTTTGAGTTTGGGCTCATTTGTTTCGTTCTGATGAGACCTACTCGCTACACTTGGTGCTGAGGGTCTGATGATGGAGCAGGGAGAAAGTCAGTGGCACTTCTTAATGACCACTCGGAAACCCCTCAAGTTTGGGCTCATTCATTTCGTTCTGATGAGACCCACTCGCTACACTTGGTGGTGAGGGTCTGATGATGGAGCAGGAAGGAAGTCAGTGACGGGTCTACCTTTTATGGCAGAACTTTTTATGTCATAATATTGTTATGCATAACTATGAATGCAGAAACTTCAGTTCGCAGAAAATCGTTTGGCATACACTCATCTAGCATACTTTCAAAACGCAGAAAGTTTCTAGTCAGAATTGTCATTTGGCATAAATTTCGTATCTATAATAATTAAAAGGCAGAACTATTATATCGCAGAAAGTTTGCAGTCAGAATCGTGCTTTAGCAGTATGCTATTCAAAAAAAATTTATTTGCTTACCATAATAATAAAATGAGTTAAATGCCAATTTTTATTTCCCGGGACATACGACGATGATATTTATTGCTACTTATTTCTCATCAGGCGTTAATCAAATTATTTAAATTTTTGCTAGTTTTGGAGGTAGTCATTATTCGATGTGATATTCAGTGGTGATATTGCTTTAACGTGTTTTGTTTTCGTATTAAAAATTCAGTGCAAGCAAGCAGCAAGCAAACAAGTATGCATGCTTACATGCAGCAAGCATGCAGCAGCCAAGCAAGCATGCAGCATGCAAGCAAGCATGCAGCAGTCAAGCAAGCATGCAGCATGCAAGCAAGCATGCAGCATGCAAGCAAGCATGGAGCAGTCAAGCAAGCATGCAGCATGCAAGCAAGCATGCATCATGCAGCAGGCATGTGTTCTGTCAGAGCTCCGGTGCTGCGGGGCTCTGGCGGTCCCACTCGAGCTTATCGTCGCAGATGGTTTTCGCTCACAGCACCGTAGCCGAAATTAAAAAGCGTGGTGCGCCCTTTGCAAAGCATGCACTTCAAGTACTTAACCACTATATTGACAAAGCACACCTCGCTTTTTAATTTCAGTTACTGAATAGACGGTTATCTTGTACTTTTTAGTCTGTTCCTATAAAAGTGGGTTTTATTAGTTTTTTAAACTACATATTTTTAAATTAAAATTTTAAGGAAGTAAGTATTTTGTAAAAAATCATTTTTATGACAAGTTTCAATGCTTTGACCCGAATGGACATAATACACATACATACACTGCTAGTTAAATAAAAGCCTATAAAAAGATTGTTTACCTAGAGACAAGTTTAAATTATAGTCCATGGAAATCGTACATTTTGCCTTGCGTTAAATGAGGTAGTTCTGATTTTTTGTATGTTAGTAGTGATAAGATAGTAATGACAAATCCAAATTTTCCACCTCGAAAGCCCTTCGGATCATTGTTAAATATTTAAAAATTCAATAAATTTTCAGTTTTTGTCAATTTTTACCACCAAGGACCTGTGTTAGGGCAAAAGTTACTATCCACGCTTTAAAGCAGACTAAATTTGCAATAAAAAGAGAATAATTTAGTTTTTGTGAATCAAATAGTTTTTAAAATAGGGCTATTTAAAAGTTTGCAAACATTCAAAAAAAGGAAGAATTACAGCTTTTTTAGTTTTCGACATTTTGAACCATAGTAGTGGGTTTATGGCAAAAGCTAAATTATTAGTTATTAAAGTCCATTAAATTTCCAACAAAATGAGACCAATTAGCAATATCAGCTTACACTTGATAGTTCCTTAGACAGCTGTTCAAAGTTATTGAGGTAAGTAAACAATTATGTAATAGAAGGGTTTGCAAAATGAAGTACGCCCTAAAGGAAGAAGGATCTAGGAGGTGGTGGGATCAATTATGTACATTGTATGTATATTTTTGATTGACCAGGCACGTCTTCTGAATCCACAGCACACTTTTTGGGGGCAGCTTGCTGAGGTATAATTTCTTCATCGAACTGCTCATGAAGGTCAAAATCGTCCTTTGATGGTGGGTTGTCAATCAATGATTCATCAATGTCATCACACATCAGGTCTGGTATGTTCTCGCATGATTGGCAAGTGCAGTAGCCTGCAAACAGCCGAACATTTGAGTTCTGCTTTCCTGCAACCACATCTGCTGGTACAACTTTACATCTTTGGTATGCTTTCAGGGTGATTAAGGTTTGCGTGTCATTAACAGGGTAGAATGGGAACGCCTCCCAGATCCTCCTTCCTTTAGGGCTTACTACCTTTTGCAAACCCTTCTATTACATAATTGTTTACTTACCTACCTCTATAACTTTGAACAGCTGTGTCTCAGGAAATATCAGGTGTAAATTGACATAACTAATCTCATTTTGTTGGAAATTTAATGGACTTTAATAACTAATAAAAAGCTTTTGCCATAAACCCACTACTAGGGGGTCAAAGTTGACGAAAAATAAAAACAACTGTAACACTTCCTTTTTTGCGATTTTGCAAATTTTAAAATAGCCGTATCTTAAAAACTATTTGGCCTACAAAAACTAAATTATTCTCTTTTTATTGCAAATTTAGTCTGCTTTAAAGAGTGCATAGTAACATTTGCCGTAACTCAAATCCTTGGTGGTAAAAATTGACAAAAACTGAAAAATATCCGAAAATTTTATGAACTTTTAAGTATTTAACAATGATCCAAAGGGCTTTCGAGGTGGAAAACTTGGATTTGTCATTACCATCTCATTACTATTAACATATAAAAAAATCAGAACTACCTCGTTTAATGCAAGGCAACACCACTTATTTGGTACGATTTCCATGTACTATTATATGAATGGCAAACTTTGTAGTAATAAGGCTAGCATCTGTGCTAGATGCTAATAGCACAGATGCTAGCCTTATTACTTCCTTTCATCTGAATAATATGTTATGACTTTATATTTAAGAAAATAAGCACAAGGCGTCTGTTTTCCCCACTTCCCCACTGCCCCCAAATATTGAAAGCATGCTCCATTGCCCCCAAAATCAAAAGTACAGTCGTTTTTAATCAACAGAAAATATTTATTTATCTATCATTCATTTTTTGTAGACTCAAAACACTCGTAACTTACGTTCGGTATACATAGGGTAAGGTGGGGCACAATGATACAAAAAAGTGTTTTTTGATCATAGAAAAAATTTATATTATTATTTTAACAAACTCTTTTCACGAAATTAAACATTGGTTATTTCTTTAATAATTAACAGTATCAAACTTAATGCTTCTATAAGTAATCTAAAATTATTGGCACTTTTTCTAGATAATTTTTTTGTTGCACTGTGCCCCAGATCTGGGGTACAATAAAACTAGGGTAGGGGTTCTATGAAACAGATCGGGGCACAGTGCAACATAATGTAAAATGTCATACATAATCAATATATTTATAAAAAAAATATGAAAGGAACATTAACCTAAATTTAAAAATGTTTTGAGGGAAAAAATATGTGTCTGTCTGACGTTTTGTTTAAATTTTTTTGTCCAAAGGTTTAAGTACAATTTCTATATCGTCTTTGGAAACCACAGCCATATCTGGTTCAAATGGAAAGCAAAATCCTTCTGATTTAACACTCTGTCTCAAGTAACTAATGTCGTATTCATTTCTTTCATAGTCTAAGTCTGACAACAATCGGCCTATAAAATGCTTTACTTGTTTCCCCGGAAACCGAACAATGACAATGACAAAGTCGTCTTTTTTGCAGTATAGGAGGTTAACGGAATGTTATTTAAATTAGCAGAAGACACCGTCTCGGAATCGTTACTAGAATAATAGTTATAATTATATTATAGTTATAATAGCAAAAAATAATAGGTTAGTTATTTAAATTTTTACTTTTTTGCATTCACAATGCAATTTTTATGGTTGAAAAATGGAAAATGAAGTATTTAGAAAAAATCGACCCATCTCACATCCATCCCATCGGAGCTGGTTGTGAGATGGGTCGATTTTTTCTAAATACTTCATTTTCCATTTTTCAATAATAGGTTAGTTGAAAAGGGCACATTAAAACATGTTTCACTGTGCCCCGTTTCACTGTGCCCCATGACCACCTTTAATAACAAAACAACTTATAAAATGTTTGAGGTTATAAACACTGGCCTTCTGCTGTTCCCAATATTACAAGAAATATACAAGAATTGTCCAAAAATAACTAGACTCACCTTAGGTAAACAATGTTCTAATCATATCAAAAAGATTTTCTTGAAAAATGACACGAATTATTTTCAAAAAACTGTTTTTTTGCATAAAATCAACAGGTAGCTTTCCAATTAAGAAATGACAACTGCGCCAATATTGCGGTTCGAGCACTTTATAAAGCAGAGCTTCTAGTCCAAAAAAAATAATGGAAATAGGTAGAAATATTGGAGTTGTTTTACTGTACCCCGTGTTTCACTGAGCCCACCTTACCCTACACATACAGGGTAGAAAAAAAAGACCGTGGTTGGAGTAAAAGTACCCTTAATATTGGTGATAGATAGCCAATTTTACTGAAAAGAAATATTCCCTTATTTTCAAAAATAATTAAAACTGCATTTAAAGATTTTGAAAACATCACCTGCTTGAGCCGGGAATCGAACCAGTGAAATGTGAAAAAAAAACATCCTGTATTTTATGATACCAACCGAAAGAGTCATTCATAAGGATCAATTTCTTTTAAACAACATAATATCTTAAATTAAATAAAGACCAAGAAAAATTTTGTTTTTATTGTTAAGCTATTCTGAAATAGTTCAGCTTTCCGCCCGCGGCTTCGCCCGCGTGGATTACACGACGTTATCCCCCGGGAATATGATATTTTTCCGGGATAAAAAGTAGCTTTATAAGCTACTTATAACTTATATATGTATACTATAATATAGTATGTATAGATGAGTACTGGAATACCTAGTGATACTAATTTACTTGCTAATATCCTTTCAAAGACTTGAGTATGTATTAGCATCTCTTTTTAAATGTTAATATGATTCGTGTCACGTATTTCCGATAGTATAAAGCGAAGGGCTTTATTCCATTCATTTATTAGTAAACGGCAAACAACTTCCTTACAACCAGAACAAATATGGCTCCAAAGTGCACAACACGAAACGTAATTACACGAGTTCCGAATCACCTTGGCAAGACGTGTTTGGCTCGAATAAATGGCACTGTCTTTATTGAACATGAATGTTACTTATTTCAAGAAATACGATGTTGTATACTGATACGTAACGGCATAATTTGACTAGGTAGCGCTTAACCACGATTTTCGAAGCATGCAATCGCGATTCAGGTAAGTACAATATTGTTGCGCGTCTCAATGGAAATAAGTAAGTACGAACTACCAGGGACAAATTGGGTGGACCACCCCTTACTTCTTTTCTACAGGAAAAGAAGTAAGTCACAAGGCTCGCTCGACTTGCAGATCCTATCCGTAATTGCTTATGCATAGTAGGTACTACCCTACTTTACATAGTATAAAACAAAGTCGCTTTCTGTCCCTATGTCCCTTTGTATGCTTAAATCTTTGAAACTACGCAACGGATTTTGATGCGGTTTTTTTAAATAGATAGAGTGATTCAAGAGGAAGGTTTATATGTACTTTTTATTCCGATATTCCCACGGGAACGGGAACCACGCGGGTGAAACCGCGGGCGGCTGCTAGTTAATACATAAACAAATATTAAAAGAGTCTGCCCGTGAATGGCGACTCACCAGCCACACGAAAAGAAGTAAGCAGTGGTTCACCGAATTTGTCCCTGAGTGTACCTAGTAGTTCAAAGTTTTCTGGATAAAATTTTCATTGTCTTCCTTAGAAATCATGTTACAGAACCCTAGACACTACAGAGTCCATAAATAAAACATCTATTAACTATTTTACCGAAAGAGTTAATCAATGGGTCTGTATAGTATCGTGTAGCTTTTAATTTGTAGTGGCGTGGCTTACTGTCAAGATAGATAAAATCATATTTTCATTCATCAATATACCTACCTACATTATTAGCAGTAAAGGTAGGCAGTCGATAGCAAGTACACGCAAGTATCTGTTACACACAGCCGGTATATCGAGTATCGGACTAGCCACCAGCCGCATGGCGCTTGTGGCTGGCGATGACTCATCGGTGGTCATTGCATGATCTTGCTCGCTGCTCTAAACCGGCCGTAGACGCGAGTACTTACGCGAGGTACCTACGAGATATGACTCACTTCAATTCATTATTAAAAAGTGACGCGTATCTTATTAGGTGTGATTGGAAATCCTTGAGTAAACTCGTTCGCTACCTAGGTAGGTATTTGTCTCCATTCATAAAAATTCGTGACGGCTGTTAAGTCTGTTTTATTTCCCATACTAAGAATAAAGAATAATGTATAGTCGAACCAAATGAATCGTTATGCACCATAAGTTCATTTCGAAACAGATGTTAAAATTCAAGCTTGTTGACATTAAAACTGATCTTTATATTGAGCCTCCGATGATCCGCCCGATGATGCTCCGACTCTGACCAACCAAGCTACCGAAAGCGTTTTGGTCAATGATGTTTTATATGTAGATACGTTATCTGAACTAAAAAGTGGCGACGAAAAAGTAAGGTAATTGCCCGAAGTTTAATCAGTCATACGCAGACCCTTGTCGAGTCAACGCGCTGCAACAATTTTTCGATTACGCCTCAAATAATAAACTTAATGCATTCCTGTGTTTAGAGAAGTTGCAAAAACTATGCCGGATCTTTAAAAGACAAGAAAATTGATTCATTTCATACGTAATTATTGAAATTATAAATTTAAATTAAATTGTAAATAGTTAGTGATGACTTTTGCGCTGTTGCCAGTTCGACATGCATGAGCGAGTAAGGTTGTAAAGTTTTGTGAACGCATGAAAGAGACAGAAAACTGGCACATAAGACAGTGCTTGCAATAATTGTTTATCTCTTTTTGACAGAGGGGTTTGTGTATGTCTCCATTATTTTGGTGAAAAAGAGATAGATATGCGGAAATGCCTGTTGTTAGGAAGAGATAAATATATTTTGAAAACTTGTGCTGGTTTTTGGTTTCTTTTAACGTGTACCTAGTACGAAATTCGCCATTTTAAAATGCAATTTATTCGAGTGTAACGTGTCTATTAATAAAACGTCATTGGTTTTGGTAGCTTAGTTGGTCAGAGAGCATCGGGCCGGATTCCCGGAGAGTGTGTTCGAATCCCGCCTGAAAGCTACACATTTATCCTATAGGTACTGACCTTTATTTTAAAATGGGTGATGAATTAATTGGTTTGACTGTACGGTACCCAGCGAAGAAACAACGAGGTAGAACCGCGTTCGAAGGTTCGACAAACTGTAGTTATCAACCTAGGTAAGCTAGATAGGATGCATGATGCACCCATTTAATTTTAACAGCATTGTTCCGAAACTTATCCCGAAGCTTTTCACGGGATTACTACATCATCATCATGCCAGCTGAACGACGCCCACTGCTGGGGCATAGGCCTCCACCAAGGATCTCCACAACAATCGGTCCTGCGCTGCCCGCATCCAGCGGCTTCCCGCGACCTTGACCAGATCGTCGTGGGCAGGGTACCCGTCGCCATTCGAGAACCTTTCCGCCCCAACGGCCATCGGTTCTCCGCGCCATGTGTCCCGCCCACTGCCACTTCAATGATGCAAGCCTTCGAGCAATGTCGGTTGTTTTAGTTCTCCTGCGGATCTCATCATTTCGATCGAGCAGGGAAATACCAAGCATTGCTCTCTCCATTGCTCGCTGGGTGACTTTGAGCCTTCTTATAAAACCCATAGTAGAGGACCATGCTCGCTTCCATATGTGATAACTGGCAATACACACACACTGGTCAAAGACTTTCGTCTTGAGACATTAAGGTATTTTAGAAGCGAATATATGCCAGAGCTTCCCACACGCTGCCCATCCGAGCTGGATTCGACGAGAGATGAGATCTCTTATTCAAAGTTGGACTGTCCTAACTGGACCGTCTGTCGCGCGCGCTACGCGGCGAATGACACATCTCTGGCAACACTGCTCATACAATGCGCGCCAAGCCGATGCAAGCCCATCTTAATTTAGAGATAAAAGGACATTTCATTGTTTTTACAACCGCAATGGATGTTGAAACCCATTAGCAATTATACTAATATGAAATCCGTGCCAAAATAATTCCATTTAAGGAGTAATTTGAAGAAAATTTGACTTCATGTCTACCAACATATAAAAAAAAACCCCGAACGGAATAGGCAACTTTGCAATAAAACAAATATTTAAGTACCTATTAAAGAAATACCTATTCAAAAAAATTGGAATTTTATATAATTATTATATTATTAGTTTTATTATGTTATTAGTGTTCGCATTGTTTTGGATCTAATGATCCAAAACAATGCGAACACGATAATGTGAAAACTTAACGTGACAGCTTATATCTTCGTTTAGGTGCCTTTTAGCCTGGAAAAATTATTCACAATGTTGTATTGAATTAAATTTTCTATTATTGATGCTTTAAATTTTGTTTCTAGGATAGATAGTTTCGAAGATATGCACCTTAAAAAAAATGAAAAAATCTAATTTCCGGAAAATTTATGGTGCCCGCGCAGTTTTAAAAAGTGCATAATAATATCTTGGAAACTATATGTCGTAGAAACAAAATGTAAAACATTAATAATAGTAAATTTAATTTTCTCCAACATTGTGACGAATGTTTTCTGGCTTAAATGCACCTAAACGAAGATATAAGCAAAAATGTTTAGCTTATTTTAAGACTTTTTGAACTACTGTAACTTTTTAATTTTTAACAACTGAATTCGTCGCCAATTCGCCATATAATAAAATGTTGTAATTATTTACTAGTACTTATATATTAAATAAGGTTTCAAAGTGCTACGACTCTGGGCTCATTTTGCACCTTGTTCTTTAAAAGTTTGACAAATTTCTGGAAAACCATTTTTTTATTGCATATCTATCTGCCCTAGTAACAAAATTTTAAGTGTTAATTATAGAAAATTTTATTTTCTACAACATTGTGAAGACTTTTCTCTGGCTCAAATGCACCTAAACGAAGATTTAAGCGAAAACCTGAAGAAATTGCCGTTTTTTCAATATGGCGGCGGGGGCGGAGGTCGAGGCATTTTGCATTTTAAATACTCACTAACCATCGGACCACTTGTAAGCTAAAAACCCTCTATTCACTGGACTAGCTGCTTGAGAGCCATTCTAATCTCGTACATACAGGCTGACGTCCGGGATATCTTCTGTTCTGACACAAGATCCTGTGGTTAACGACTCACCACGACTCTAGTAAACTATAACTTATACCTACTATTTCATTTATGTTGTATGATTTCAGACTTGGTTGAACAAGATTTAGATACCTAGGTACCAGACCTGGGGGCCAATCCTGCTAACGTTAATTCATAATCGTGTCTTAATCGTGTTTCAATTGTAGTTCAGTTGTAGTGCTTTTTACACACTAGTTACAAGAATTTTGACAGTATGATGTGATGTGAACCCAACTAACAATTTAACGTCGTTCAATGGTTTAGTAAACGTTATCTTAATTACCATGTTCGTAAAAGCTAGGTCATACTAACGTTATAATAACGTTTACTAAACGCGAATTGGGCGCATTTATACGACCTACATTGTTGTATAATGGTCGTACAAAAGTCACAAGATGACTTCGTAAGCGTCATTCAAAAGTCGTGTAAACGTTAAAGAATTACAACTTTCATCGCGCAGTAGATGCATTATAACCTTACAACAACTCGTTCAGTTATATTGTGGGCATACAGGTGTTTTTAAATGACTAAAACATTTTATTTCAGTCAAGTAACAAGACTTGTGAGACTTATTTATATTTCTTGTTAGTGACTCGATCAGGTCTTTTTTTAAAGATTTGAGTAAGTACAAAATGAATAATTACAAGAAAATAAAGATGAGTGTTATTTAACTTCCATATCTTGCTAAACTGTCCCTTCTGTCTCTCATACTGTTTGGTTCGACTGGGAATTAAATTTTTATGTTATTATACCTATGTAAATACTATTAATATTTTTATGCCCCTTCGTAGTTTTGTGTGTAAAACATTATATTTTTATTAATAAAAATATGTTTATTTCTTAAAATGTAAGACATGTTGCTTTTGTCGCACACTTATCTCTTTATAACGTTGTAAAGACAAAGTGTCGTTGTAAGGTTATTACAAGACCATGCAATACGCCATTGCAGCTAGCTATTAGGGTTCCTCAAAAATTTTAAAAACCCTTTTAATTTTTCAATATTCATCAAAATTATTTAATTATCTTTAAATTTATTTCAGGCTGGTCGTAGTTAAAGTGCAGTGGAGACTACAAAACATTTTAACATATTCAAGTAACTTTATTCTGAAATATGACTTCTTAATAGATTGGTTTGGCCATAGAAAATCATCACTCATTTTATATTATCGGACAAGTGCTATGGTTGCCACTGTATCATTGACTATCATAAATACTGCGGCGATTTCATTTCATTGTATCAAATAAAAACAAAGTTTTATTGATTGAGATTTATTGCATTGAAAGGAAAAAAAGGAAGAAAAGGAATATCAACAAAAAATCATACACAATATTACTTAATCATAGTTAATAAAATAAATATTGATACTGAACTGTTTGTTGTTCATGTTTGTACACTTTTCTTCTTCAACATTTGAGACTAATGCACGGTTGTTGGCGTTGTACTTAATAAAAGGAAATTACGATTTACTTTCCTTTTGTAAATTCCACTAGGTACCTACGTTAAAGTTTTCTCAACGATTTCCTTGCTTCCATTTTTCGTATTAAATATAATCAGACTTTCCGTGAATATGGTGGCCAAGACGTTTTAAAGCCGAAACTTGTCAAAATTGTGTCTACAAGTTTGATCAAAGTCATGGCATGACATTAAATGGACATCATTTAATATAGAGGTTATATTTGAGTCGTTAATAAACAACCAAGTCATTTAAGTGTCTTAAATTGACTGTTTTAAAACAAAATAGGGATCGTTTTATAAACGTCACATTAATACGTGTGTACAACTGCTAGGTTATATAAATATCATATAAAGGTTTTCCTAACACATAATTTGGTCAGTTGAAAACGTTTAATGGATTGTAACGTTAGTATGACTATTAAGTCGTCTTACAAACGTTTTAGATAAAACAGTAATATAACGTCGTGTAGTTTAGTCTTACCGATGTTGCTATGACGAGTTTATTATGACTTATACGTCGCACGACTAAATAGTTAAATTAAAGACGTCTATAGGACCTAGTAGTCATCTCATTATTATTATAAGACTGCTATCCAACTTGATGTCGTACAAGTCGAGACTTATATGACGTTTTTGCTTGTTGGGAATGTAGTGTGTGGTGTGACTATCAGTAGTATTGTGAAAAAAGTACACATTTCTTGTAACTAGTGTGTAAAAAAACACTTAAACTGAACTACTATTGAAACACGATTGAGACACGATTTTGACTTAACGTTAGCAGAATTGGCCCCCAGTAGTCTTGTGGTCGAACCAAGTTTGTTCACTCCACAGTGCCTACGGACGTGTGTACTTGCCCGTCTGGTTAGCTTTGTAATTATAAATTATGTTGTAGGCGCTGTAATTACCATACCATACCACTCGCATTCTTAGATAAATTACTTTACTCTTATTTTAACTTCAAGTCACTCCTTACAGTTTATCTAATAAATATGGCAGTCTTAGCTCTTAACGTGATACCATAAGACACAATATACAATAATACATGGTGTCTCTCCTAATCGATGCGATTTCCCTTAACAAACAACACATTTAGATAAATAAATAAAACATTACAGACACGACAATTGACAATGTAAAATACAGTGGGTGGCCAAATTATTAGGGACAGTGCTCATATTTATGTAATTTATAGTTTGTAATATTAGTTTCTGTAAATTATGTTGTTTTTTTAAAGTTTATTTTGTTTGATATTGCTACTGGTATCTTTTATTATTGTTTTTGGCAAGTGGCTACACAGGATATGCGATAATGATGTTCATTTCTCCCCATATAGATATTTTTTCAAAACTGCGCGGTTTTGTAGTGTTTTTGTTTGTTATATTTTTTATTAGTTTTAACCGACTTTCTTGTCCTAAATAACCATATAAGGTAACTAATTGTTCATAAAACAACATTCTTGCTGTTTTGTCTATGAATTTACATTGTATTAATGTCTTCTCGACGCGATAACTTTAATTTTCTAGTTTTTTTGAAAATTTAAGGCTGGATTGTCTCCAAGAAAATGTAGAGAGATACAAACGTTGTCACAGCATTCTACACATTCCCAAAGAGACATAGCAGCTATTGCTGGGGTTTCAAAGTCTGCCGTTAAGGCCTTAAGAGGGGTCAAATGCCTAAAAATTGGCATGTTTGAAGTAAAATATCCAAATATCTGTCTATTAAATTCGAATAAAAAAAATTGTCAATGACGAATGACTACCTAATAAACATTTTTAATTGAAAGAAATTCTATTTTCTTAAACCACTTTTTATAAAAAAAAACCCCAATGAATCCCTATTTACCCGACTACGGCAAAGAAAAAAAAGGAGGGTTATGAGTTTGACCGGTATGTATGTATGTATGTATGTATGTATGTATGTTCATCTGTTCCCGCATAACTTCTAAACTGCTGATCATATATTCACAATTGAGGTATCGTTGGAAGCGTCTCGATTGTCTGCTGGTTATAGGCTATGTCACGTCACATGAAATTGAATATGGCGCCCTCTAGAAGACATAAAGTTGTGAACTAAAAAACTTTTTTAAAAATAGAATATCGTGTTAGGTATCAAATGAAAGCTCTTGGTGAGCTCGTTTCAAAAATATATATTTTATTGGTTGTTGCTTGTGGCTTTGCTTACATAAATCGAATTTTGACATCTTTACAGGGACAGCGAACTAAGACTATTTCCCCTAGCAAATATTATCCTACATGATTAGGCCCTTGTATAATATAATGTATGTTTATGGCATTCCATACCACCCCAGCATTGTTTGACGAAAATAGGTAGGTAGACTCACATTATTAGGTAATAATTTAGTTCATCATATCAGCCGAACGACGCCCACTGCTGGGCATAGGCCTCCCCCAAGGAACTCCACAACAATGGATCCTGCGCTGCCCGCATCCAGCGGCTTCCCGCGACTTTGACCAGATCGTTGGTCCACCCTGTAGGGGGCCTGCCCACGGAAAGTCGTCCGGTACGAGATCGCCATTCGAGAAACTTACCGCACCAACGACCATCGGTTCTCCGCGCTATGTGTCCCGCCCACTGCCACTTCAACGATGCAATCCTTCGGTTGTTTTAGTTCTTCTGCGGATCTCATCGTTTCTGATTCGATCGAGCAGGAAATACCAAGCATCGCTCTCTCCATTGCTCGCTGGGTGACTTTGAGCCTTCTTATGAGATACATAGTAAAAGACCACGTCTGAAATCTATAGGTCAGTCTCACGTCCATTACTGGCAACACATTACAGATTTAGAAATTAGTTTGTCTATAGCTCAAAGAACAGTACTTGATCTAGAAAAGGTTAATAAAAGTATCGTCGAAGAAAGGCACTCTCAAAGCCTCTTTGATGAGATGATGCAATGCAATTCTGCTACACATGACAATTCCACTTCGGAATGTGTTAACTATGTTAGTAAACCATTTGCTAATAATAAAAGTATATGTCATTTTAGTAGCGGGAAAAAAATTAAGAAATATATCAAAATTAATAGGTACATAAAGAAAACACAGAAATTAATTAAAAAACAAAATTATTATAATAAATACTGTCAATTGAGGAAAGAGCGCAAGCTATTGTTAGAACAATTAAATGTGATAAACATGGAAACATGTAATAAGAACAAAGAAAGTGAAATAATAGGAAGTCAATTAGGTAATAAGATTGACATTTTGGAACTTTCACTTAGGGAAATGTACACCAACTTGTGTGAGTTTTCTCGCAAACAATTAAGTAATCAAAAAATGGCTGCATATAATATGATTGACTTTTGCAATTTTAATTCAGATCGGTTTGAATCATTAGGAAAAAAATGCAGCTGTAGTTGTACCAAAATAAATAGTCATTCATGTCAAAATGAGACATTAGACCTGACTCCGCAGGAGGTTATTTTACCAACCAACCCTGAAGTCCCTAACACTGATACTATAGATTATATTAATAGTTTATTGCTGAATAATGAAAATAGCCCACCTACTAAAACTAATGACACTAAAACAATTATGTTCTGCGATGAGATTGGGAAAAATTTAGGCCAATTCATCCACAAACACTCTGAAGAAAGCATTATTAATTATTGTATGCCTGGCTCAACCTTAAATGAGATAATGAAATTAATTGTCAGAAAATCTTATGATGAAAACACTAATTTGATAGTTTTAATTGGAAATAGAGGTAATATTAATAAAAGCCAATTAATATCATACTGTAACTCATTATGCTCTTTAAATGTAAAAAAAGTTGTTATGTTTACATTTCCTTATAGTCAAGGTTTTTCACAGCTAGAAAATAAAATTAGACATAACTTAAACTTAACCTTAAGCACAATAGCTTATCATAATAGTCAGCAGATGCATTTAATTGACATCAACACATTGTTATACAAATTTAACTTGACTAAAGATAAATATTATCTGCCTAATTATCTTAAGCGACAAATAGCGGTATCGCTATCATTTTATTTTAAACAATTAGCCAACAACTTGGCTAGTATAACCTCTGCTTCTATTGAGCAGTTTAACTTTGATACTTCTAATGTAACTTTGGAATCTGTTCCAAATAATTCGATTCTTTTGAATCCAAATACTGACATGGTTAATTTAAATTACCATTAGAGACAACGGAGGCATACTCTAGCCCAGTATTGACAAGAGGAAGGCCTAAATGTTTAAAAATAGTACACCAGAATATCCAAGGCTTTTCTGCTGGCAAAGACCTAGAAATAAGTTTATTTTTAAATTGTGAAAATATTGATGTGTTATGTGTTACTGAACATTGGTTAAAAGAATATGAATTATTGTTAAATTTGGATAATTATAGTGTTGTAAGTTCATTTAATAGAAAAACTACAATAAGGGGGGGTTCTTTAATAATTTTACCTAATAACACACAATATAAAGAGCGAAAGGATATAGTATCCCTCTCTGTTGAACGAATTTGTGAGATATCATGCGTGGAACTTGAACAAATGATTATAATCTGTGTATATAGCCCCCCTGGAGCAAATTACACAGTCTTTGAGTCCACTATGGAGGATGTTTTGAAAATATGCTGTCGTAAGAATAAAAAAATTGTAGTTTGTGGAGATTTTAATATAGACATCTTAGATATTAAATTAGCACAACTCTCCGGTAAATTCCTTAATCTTTTTAAATCATTTAATTTGCTTCACACTTTTAATGAACCGACGCGAATTACGCCAACATCGGCCACTTGCTTAGATAACATCTTTTCCAACTGTAACTTAATTGAGAAATCGGTAATTAATATTATTAAATCCGACCACAGTGGACAACTAGCTTCTTTTGAGCACTATAATGTTACTCCTAAACGCGAAGTAATTTGCAGGCCAATACCGAAACGTGGTATTAATAAATTTAGAAATAATGTACAAGATAAAGTTCAATGTTTGCCAGCTTCTGCTGACGCTAATAACTCTTATCAATCATTATTTGATATTGTTGAAAAAGAATTTAGTAACAATTTTAAACAAAAAGTTATAAAGTGTAATGATCGTAAGAAGTTCAGTGACTGGGCCACACCTGGTATTTATAATAGTAGAAGAAAGTTATTTGAACTCTATGCACAAAAAACGACCTCCTGTGATCCTAGCTTCATTGAATATGTCAAGAAATATTCAAAAACATTTAGGAAAGTATGTGCTTTGGCAAAATCTAGGTATATTTCAAATAAAATTAAATCATCTGAAAATAAAATAAAAGCTACCTGGAGTATTATAAACCAAGAAACTGGCAAAACAAAAAGCAAAATTAATTCATTTAACTTAAAAATTAGTGATCAGACTTTTGAATCGGATATTGAGGTGGCTAGTGCTTTTGAAGGTTTCTTTGCTCGAATACCGTTAGAAACTACTAGCAGACTTAATTCTTGCCCCAACACCGCTGTCTCTCTTATGGAATCTAGTGTGAACAAGTGCCAGGAAACATTTAGTTTTAGCTATGTCACTACCGAAGATATTATTAAAGCATTCAAAGCAATAAATATTAAGAAAACAGAAGATCTCTGGGGCATATCTACAAGTATCATCAAATCAATAACTGATGTGATAGCTCCATCATTAGCAATAATTTTTAACCAATGTATAAGTGAAGGGGTCTTTCCTAATTTAATGAAGAATAGTAAAATTATTCCTCTGTTTAAAGCTGGACAAAAGTGACCCAGCAAATTTTAGACCTATATCCATACTACCAGCAATAAGTAAAATATTTGAGAAATTAATTTATGCTCAACTTTTAGAATATTTTAAATTAAATAGTATACTGCATGAGAAACAGTTTGGTTTTTCAAAAGGTAAAAGTACCACTGATGCTGGGGTTGCATTTCTAAAACATGTACTTGATGCCTGGGAGGACAAGCAGGATGTAATCGCTATTTTTTGTGACCTTTCCAAGGCATTCGATTGTGTTGATCACCAAACACTATTAAGGAAGTTAAAACATTATGGTGTTTCTGAAATGTCAGTAAGCCTTATGCATTCATATCTGTATGAAAGAACTCAGAAGGTAGTTATTAATAAAACTGAGTCTACCGGAGCTCCCATTACTATGGGCGTACCCCAAGGATCAATATTGGGCCCGCTGTTGTTTTTAATATACATAAATGACCTTCCTTACTACGCGAAGAATTTATGTGAGACGGTGCTATTTGCCGATGATACATCTCTAGTCTTTAAAGTAGATAGAGGTGATGACTGTTCTGACGAAGTAAATAGTGCTCTTTCAAAAGTGTCACATTGGTTTAATAGTAATAATTTATCATTAAACTCAAAGAAAACTAAGTGTTTAAAATTTTCGTTACCTAATGTAAGACAAGTTGATTTTCATATTAGACTAGACGGCGATACGGTCGAATTCATTAACAATACAAAATTTCTAGGTATTATATTAGACTCGCGACTACAATGGGATCCTCATATCGAAGCCTTGGCGAGTAGACTCAGTTCGGCTGCATTCGCAGTTAAGAAAATAAGGCTCTTAACCGATATTGAAACGGCTAGAATAGTCTATTTTAGTTATTTTCATAGTGTTATGTCCTACGGCCTTTTGTTGTGGGGCTCAGCCGCTAACATCCAAAGTATATTCGTGCTCCAACAAAAGGGCTATTCGCGCCATTTACAACCTCCGATCGAGAGATTCTTTAAGAGATCTATTTAAAGAAATAAACATTTTAACTGTTGCAGGACATTACATCTATGAAAATATAATTTATGTGAAAAAGTATTATAATACATACATATTTGTAAAGCAGAGCGATATTCATCGCTTTAACACAAGAAATAAAGATAAACTTGTCGTTCCCAAGTTTAGGCTAGAAAAATCCAGAGCCTCATTTCTGGGGAAAAGCATAGCCTTTTTTAATAAAGTTCCACAGCATATAATTGAACTACCATTGCATAAATTTAAATGTTACATTAAAGAGTCGCTGATGAGCAAAGGATACTATAAAGTAGACGATTATTTGAATGACCGCAATGCATGGTCATGATGTAACACATAACATAATCACTGTTTAATATGATGTATTTTTATACTAAGCAATTGTTGTATTAGTAACGATATGTTTTTTTTTTTTGTAAATGTCGTTACCTAACTAAGAAACGCTGGCAAGTTTCTTGCGCCCATTCTTCTTGTCAGTTAAAAAAGTCTTGAATGGGTGGTAGGAAAATATTGACGATTCATAAGTACATATTTATTATGTCTAAGTGAATAAAGAATATTTTTATCTTTTATCTTTTTACACACCTGGTCAAAGACTTTCGTCTTGAGACATTGAGGTATTTCGGACGCGAATATATGCCGGAGCTTCCCGAACACTGCCCATCCGAGCTGGATTCATCAAGAGATCCTTTCTCGAGTTGGACTTAACTAACTGGACCGTTTGCCCTAGATAAACAAAGTGGTCAACAACTTCGAGTGTAATGTCCCCAACATTAACTGGAGCAGGTGCAACATGGGCATTTCACATAAAATTTTCGTTTTATACATGTTCATCTTATGACCCACTCTTAGAGAAGCATTACTGAGATCTTCGAGCATTGTGTTCAGGTCTTCCAAGGTCTCAGCCATAAGAAGAAGAACTACATCATCGGCAAACCGTAGGTGTGTTAGGTGCTCGCCATTGATGTTGATGCCGTATCCTTTCCAATCCAGAAGCTTAAAAAATATCCTCCAACGCAGCTGTGAACAGTTTTGGAGAGATGACGTCTCACTGTCTCACACCTCGCTGTAGTTGGAGAGGATTTGAGCTCTGGTTCTGTAATCGGACTGACATAATGGCATTTTGGTATAAGTACCTGAGCACATCGATTCATGTACCTGTAGTCTACTTGGCACCTCTGTAGAGACTGCAGTACCGCCCACAGGTCTCGATCAAATCAAAGGCTTTCTCATAGTCCACGAACGCAAAGCAAAGTGGCAAGTTATACTCTTAGTCTTATCGGGTGATAAGACTCTCTAAAGGGTTTCTTGAAAAACGCTTATGTCCCATGCCTTTGGCGTTTTGCCCTCGAGGATGACTGAATTGAAAAGCTTCTGAAGAACTTTAAGTATCGGCTTCCCGCTCTCAGAAGCTCTGTTGTGATTCCGTCATCGCCCGCCGCCTTGTTGTTTTTAAGCTGCATAAGAGCCATTGCCTTGAATTTGAGCCGGTATTGGTCGGAGCTTGGATTTATCAGCCGCGATCTTACAAGCTTAACGTTGATATTCAATGTGCCTCTGACCATGCGGTGATCGCTTCCTGTCTTAACAGCGTTGATCACTGACATCATTGAATATGTGCTTCTTGGTCGACATGATAAAAGTGTTGGCGATCGCAGTATGGCTTGCTGTAACATGGAGACGCTGCTGCCTATCTCCTAATGCAGTTTTCCCTCTTTCGACTCTTAAGACACCCACGGCAAGAGAGAGCGCAAAATTATGACCCCAAAATAATATAAATAAAAATTAAGTTCAAAAACTAAAACCCGACTACTGAAAAATCACGCTCTAAAAAGTATGAAACAAGAAAATATTCTCATCTGAAATTGCCGTGGTCGTATGCCCCTTACTATAACAAAACAATATTTTCATTCTAGGGAAAAGTGGCATACGACCACGGCAATTTCAGATGAGAATATTTTCTTGTTTCATACTTTTTAGAGCGTGATTTTTCAGTAGTCGGGTTTTAGTTTTTGAACTTAATTTTTTTCACTCATAAATTGCAAAATTTCTCTAAATCGGCTCAAGCTTTTTATTTAGTTTTTATACCAATCGAAAGGTCTTAATGATGCGAATAATTTTAATTGAGAGTTTTATTATTATTCCGTATTTATCTGGTGAAAAGTAATTTTAACACGAAAATTGAAGTGTATTCGCGCGAGAGTGCCTGCTCGTCGCCCTGTAATCACCCGCGAGCCCTGCGCGGCAGTCAGTTTCGGTATTTCATCGAGAGTGGACTGCGCGCTGGTTTCGGAGCGACTTCAGTTATAATTTTATAGATTTTAAAGAGTTTACACTTATTTGTAAATGGACATATTAATAGAAATACTTAGTTCAGTTGATATCTTCAAGTTTATAACTGTAAATACTGCTTTTATGCTAAATTATTGTTTTTAAGTAATCATAGAAAAAATATGACTAGACGGTTGAGATTAGACGACACTACGATATATTTTTGTCCTTTGGACTGAGCGCTGACAGAATGCAGTCGCCCTCATGTGAGAGTTAGTGATTTCTTTTTCTTGGGATGTGCTCCAAAAAAAATGCAAGTATAGTATAGTGGAGTAACAGTACCTAGTTACTTTGCAAGTGGCGAATTAGGCTATATAAGGTACCTAATTTTTTTTATCACCCCGGATAATTTTAGTAATTATTCTACTCATGAAAACAAACAACTTTTATTACGGGACCAACACTGAAATCGCGAAAAAAATTTGCTGTTCCATACAAGTAGATTACACCCTAAAATTATCCGGGGTGATAAAAAAATTAGAGTGTATCTATTGCCAAACTTCATCAAAATTGGTTGGTCAAGTTATAATTATATGCATTGTCCTACCAAAAGACCTTAAAAAAAACCGCCTTCAAAAAAAAGACATCAATTAAAAAAGTAAGAAATAATCCCTCACCAAATAACGTAAGTACCTACCTACTTTGAAGTCGGGCGTGAAACTTGTACAATTTTTTGTTTTTTGTTAAAACCCGCCCGACTTAAAAGTACTTACGTTATTTGGTGAGGGATTATTTCTTACTTTTTTTATTGATGTCATTTTTTTGAAGGCGGTTTTATTTTTTTATAAAAATAATTTTTATTTCACTCTTTTTAGTGCATCATGCAGGTAATTTACGTGTATTCTGGTAAATAGGTATGTGATCAAACTGAGAACCTCCTTTTTTGAAGTCGGTTAAAATACCTTGAGGTATCCCCTTTCCAACAAAACAAGAATCATCGAAATCGGTGTGTTAACAAAGGAGTTATGCCTAAATATACGTAATCAATTCACATAAAGTGGTAAAGTAAACGCAGTATTTTCAAGTTTTCCTGAAAACTACTGAACCGATTTCAAAATTTCAAAAAATGGGACCAACTTGGGAAAAAACCTGATGTTATAACGTTTGAACAATTTCAATCGGTTCAGCCGTCTTCAAGTAATCGGTGTACATACATATAAAAAAAACGCGACGAACAGATAACCTCCTGCTTTTCAATTTTTGAAGTCGGTTAAAAACGGTACGTACCCGAACCAATTTTCCGCGTCAAACCGTTCTCGAAAAACCAAATCGAGTTAGGTACACAAATAACATAGGTACATTATGGATGAACATGAGCGGAAAGTTAAAACCTATGTGTACTTTCGATGTACAAGTATTTATATATATACTTACCTTAGTACTATCTTAATTTTAATAAATCAATGAAACCTACTAGTAAAATAAATAGCTTTTAACTTTTTTCATACATTACCACTTCACCACATTGCGCGTTACTCCAGCAGGAAAGTAGCTTCTACAGGAAAACGAGTTGATAAACCGAACAAAGCGGAATGACAACAAAATATTTGTATTTCGTAAAAAAAAAACATACAGTCGCGTTCGTTTCTTTTCATGCGTTTTCATCTTTTTATTGGTCAATATGGGTTAGTGCATTAACATTGAAATAGATAGTCTGATTCATTATTCTTAGAAATTCTTACCTCTTAATTTAGTCGGCATACATTACCTCAAAAATGGTATTGGGAGGTAAGTAGGGCATAGAAAAGTATGCCTCTTGGGGTAAATTATAAGTTTATACACGATAATTTTTTAATCAGTGCACAAATTTTTAAGATTGAATCGGTAAGTGAACAACTTTCTCCTAGAAACATAGGTCAAAACGAAATATGACAAAAAAAATTGACTCTTCATACAAATCGGACTGATCAAGTGATTGATTTACTATGGGAAGTCCAAATATTTTTGTCGTATTTTGACCCATGTTTCTAGGAGAAAGTTGTTCACTTACCGATTCTGAGTCGATCTTAAAAATGTATGCACTGATTAAAAATTTAGCCCGTAGGAAAAAGATATTAAAAAGAGATTATAAATAAAAGCAAGCATCAGAAGTGTTTAAATGAAAACAAGTTATTTCAATTTCCTTTTTTTTATACATTATTACATACATACAAAAAAATATAAAATTAATTATTAACAATTTGTGAAGTTAAACTTGAATTAAGAAACTGAATATTATGTAGAAATATTTTACTAACAAACAAAACAAAAAATATAGGTTAATAATAAGTTTCTTACAGAAATATTTTAGTTCAATAGTAATTAAACTAAAACTGAGCAACTTTTGTAGCTATTAACTAGGATATAATAGGGTTTTTAATATTTATTTTCTAAAAGAATTTTTAATCCACAACGGCACTTGTCTTCATCACACCTGATGTTAAGTGATGATAAGTACTCGCGGAATCCTCCCTTACTGAGGAACTGGCTATCTTATTTCTAACTGCCGGAACACAACAATGCTGAAAACATCAATTTAGTCGGATACTGACCAACTTAGGAAACTCAAAGTCAAATTCGTTTATTCTATTTAGATTGCGATTTACAAGATTTGTGAACGTCATAGAAGCTACGCCATCTGTTCGCAAACCCTACGGCGGAAGACCTTGGAGTGGAACCGGCAAAAAACTCTTCAAGGGTTGTTATTTCTTCCTGTTTTATTTCATACAGAGTCGTCAAATTGAGAAATGACCTTAACATATTATGGTAATGGTCGTTTTTATCACAATTACATAACGCAAAAAAAGTAAAAATAATTTGAAAAATTGGTTCAGTTATAATTATGTGCAGTTTCCGACCCCGAAATCTTTAAAACGGTACCCGAACCAATTTCTCGCGTCAAACAGTTCTCGAAAAAACTGGACTGAACCAAATCGAGTTACACAAATAACATACCTACATATTAAGGATGAACATTAGCAGATAGTTAGAATCGTTTCGAAAATTTATAACTTGTTTTATATTTAACCAGCGTTCCGCCCCGGCTTCGCAAGGGTGGACTTTTATTTTTTAAACGTTTTAGGATAAATATGCAAAAGTCAAAACATTCAATGTCGGTAGCGTCTGCTGCGTAGGTAGGGAATTTCCTGAGAATCCCATTCCCCGAGGATCCTGTCTCGGAGGATCCTGAATGCGATAAATGTGATTATTACTTTTGTTATTATCGGGATCCTCCGGGACAGGATCCTCCGGGACAGGATCCTCGGGAGAATGGGATCCTCTGGGAAAACCCACGGCGCGGATACCTATGTAAGTATTAGTCATGTTTTTTATTGTATTCCTACATATTTGTACTTTTTACAGATCATGCCACGTACATTCAAAGAAAACCTACCGACAAAACTGGGAGTGAGGTTTCTGTACAACAAGACAGTTTTCTGTACCTGTAATGGTGCTAAAAACAAAAAGGCAGTTTGTGCAGTTAAGACTTTGAACAGTAAACAAACGGTGTTTACACCAAGCATGAGAGAGAACTCGTTGAGCACATAAAATATATTGAATCAAAAATGTATGGGTTAACCAAACAAGATAGTATGGGATCGTTTTAGACACCCAGGTGTACAAAATGATCCTTTAGTAGAGGTTTGGAAAATCTCTAATAAATTTAAAGATATAAAACCAAACTGCAATAATGGCATGCCAGTATAACAAACAATACTTAAATGACTTACCCAAAACTTTTTCAATGTTTGCTTTTACTATAATAATTTGGATACAGTAACCGATTTCCCTTAGGGGGATCATTTTGGACACCTTTCCCCTAATATAAAAGTAATAAGTATAGTATAAGTGTAGATGCACTAAATTTAAGCACGAACTGTTCAGTTAACTCGTTTCCCTTTAGAAGCTTCTTTCGTGCTGGAGTAACGCACACTCTGTGGTAGAAAAACTTAGTGATTTATTAGCTCGTAGGTTTTATTGATTTATTAAAACAAAGATAAATTCTTAGGGTACATCGAAGGTACACATAGGTACAACTTCTGCCGTTCTCGTGGGCTGCGTAGTTTTTAGGGTTCCGTACCCAAAGGGTAAAAACGGGACCCTATTACTGAGACTTTGCTGTCCGTCTGTCTGTCTGTCACCAGGCTGTATCTCATGAACTGTGATAGCCAGATAGCTATAGCTATAAATAGAAATTTTCACAGATGATGTATTTCTGTTGCCGCTACAACAACAAATACTAAAAACAGAATAAAATAAATATTTAGGGGGCTCCCATACAACAAACGTGATTTTTTGCACGATATTAATAACGGCAATAGGTAGACGCTTGAATTATTCACAGATATGTAATTGTATTTTCACTTTAAAAATAAATAAGTACTTAAATCAAAATAAAATAAATAATTAATGGGGGCTCCCATACAACAAACAGGATTTATTTGCCGTTTTCTGCTCGACATTAATAACTGCAGCAGAGAAGCTTGATATATTCACAGAATATTTAGTTACTTATACACTTATTCACTTCAAAAGTAATATAATAATTAAAATAAAATAAATTAAGGGGAACTCCCATACAACAATCAATTTTTGATGGTACGGAACCCTTCGTGCGCGAGTCCGACTCGCACTTGGCCGGTTTTTTCCTAATCGAAGACTCGCTCTGTACCCGCCAAATATAAATGTACATTTCGTTTCATTATGTTCGAAAAAACATACATAACAAGCTCGTCAATTAAATTTATAAAAACTATTATTACTTATACGTAAGTAGGTAAGTACGCATTTTTAACTAACATATCAAAGCTAGCTAGTACGCACTGGTACCACTCTTTTATAGTTCTTAAATTGGAGTACGTAAAATCTTGGCTGGTTCCTACATAACGTGGAACACTTCTAAACCTAAAGAACAGTCTAAAGGGATTTAAAAAAAACCAAAATCCGCCACTTACGATTTATTAAATTTTAATATAAAGCCTGACTAGAAAAAATAAAAACCTGGCTTGAGGCGCCACTTTCACCTCCTCACTGTAAAAAAATGGCAAAATAGAAATTTTTTTTCGGTTACATTTCCTTTTTCATTTTCTGGTCATGCTTTACATACATACATACATACTAAATGGGTAAGTTGAATAAAAGCTTGTATGTAAGTAATATGAATTTCGGCCGACGAATTGTCTTGGCGTCCACAATACACCGAAGGAAGACACGCATGACTCGGTGATGCGCATATAAAATAGGCAGTATTCCAGAACATAATACTTATTCCCTCTGCACTTAACTAGTCATTGAACTTTTCTTAGCAGTACCGAACATTTCCGCTAGATGGCGGCGACGTCGGCAAAAGAATATGCGAGCTCCGAATCGTCAAGGTCACTCACTCCTCTTAAAGCCTTAATATAATAAACACTAAAATTTACAACAGAAAATCTCTAGAAGCAAATCGCGATGGCAAATGTGTCAGGAAAAGGATCACCACTCTTCATACTAATAGAAAAATCAGAGACATCTGCCTCAAAAATCATAAAAAGAGCGTTGCTCGTTTGACCATGATGATGAACGACGATGGTGTAAATATTTCGGAAAAGACAATACGGAGGCGGTTGGTCTCCGCGGCGGATGGGTCGGGGCGACCTACCAAAAAACCACGCCTAAGTCCTAACCGATTCTATGAAAAAGAAAATACTGCACTGGGCTAGACAACATCAAAATATAACTGTTGCAGGTTGGAGTCGAATAATTAAAACTTTTTTGAGTAGTTTAAATAGGTCTTTAACGATTTTCTTCTATAAATTCTGTAATTTTACAGGTGTGTTTTTCCGACGAGTCAACATTTCAAGTTTTGGTTGACAAAAGTTCTTTTGTGACACGACGCGGCGACGACGCCCTGGGAAAAAATCCACGCAGATTGCCTAGTGGAGAGTGGAGAGGGTTAAACACCCGGTTAGTGTCATGGTGTAGTCTGGCATCTCAGCCAAAGGCATGGGGCGCCTATACATTGTTAAGGCGATACTCGGAAAAATTATGCTAAAACGAGATAGCAATGAGAAAACGACGCGCGTGGGAGCGAGACCGATTTTGCCGATTACGCAAAAAAAACACAAAATCACTTCGTATTCAAAAACTATAGCGATTTAAAAAAAATGCTTCTATACGATCCTAAATATTATTGGTGTCCACTAATTAAACCAATTTTCAATAGTATATGTATCCCCATTTAAGAATAATCTTGATATTTCTTATTTTTAGAGGTATTTTCGAAAATAAAAAGTGTCGAGCCAAAATCATAAAATCGTGTTTCTGAAACTATACGATTCTAGATAAAGGTATGAAGAAATATATTTCTTATTACCAGATTTATAACAACTGTAACCGTCCTATAGTTTTATATCAAAGAGTCCATACTTTTTCCGGTTAGCGCCTTAAAAGGACCATGAACCAAGACCAGTACAAGCAACTCATAGAAACTCACCTACTGCCGTAGGTTTTTTAATGGCTACCTGATAACTACTACATCTTTATGCATGACTCTACTACATCTTGCCATAAAGCCAGAAGTGTGACTGCATTCTTGGATAATAGAAATTTCTCTGTTTTGCCACGGCCTGGGAAATCGCCAGAAATAAACCCCATAGTTCTCTATGTGGGAACTCACCAGACTGGTGATGGCGAAAGAACTAATTCCGAATCCGAGCAAGACTAAGTACATGGTATTGGGTTCTGAGAAACAGGTTCACTCCATCCTAGAACAGAGGCCTCTGGTCACTATCTCACACCAGCCTGTTGATCAGGTCTCTGAAGCAAGAAACCTTGGGGTGATATTCGAATCCAACATGCGTTTTGAAAAAAACACACTTGAAATTGTTCGTAACTGCTTCTATCGCCTCAAGGTTCTTTATAGGTACCGCCCTTTTCTATCAGAGGATTTAAGGATCAGACTATGTGAATCTTTAGTTCTATCTAAACTCAATTATGCTGATACAGTGTTCGGTCATTGTCTACTTTCAAGAACAGAACGGCAACTGCAGCGTGTACAAAACGCTTGTGCACGCTTCTGCTTTAACATACCACCGAGAGCACATGTCACACCATTTTTGAATAACTCCAGCCTTCTCAAAATGAATTCACGCAGAGCACTTCATTTTGCCACTTTGCTTTTTGACATTGTGCATTCCAAAACACCTGAATATCTCTACTGCAAAATTAACTGGGCAAAGGATAGAAATCCCTATAACACCAGGGCAGCCTCATACATGATACTCACTCCCAAACACCGTACTGCTGCATTCCGTGGGTCTTTCAAATACTCAGCTTCCAAATGCTGGAATAATTTACCTCCCCCGTACCGCGCGCTGAAAACCCATAACACATTTAGCAAATCACTTAAGTTATATTTGTTAAACTTACAAAAAACATAATTGTAGTTTTCTTACTTGTTTGGTGATACGCGCTGGCAATGGGGTGATTTGTTCATCGTAAAGTATTAGCCTCTATGATTGTGTACCTCCTGATGAATGACCTGCAGTATACTTTGTTGTTTTTTGCTTCTCATTTGGCTCACTTTTTTATTTATAAATTTGAAAGTACTTGTGCGTGCACATGAATTTTATAGAATAAAAACATGTTTGCTTGCAGTGTTTTGCGATTGTAGTTGTAAGTGTTTTCAATCATGTTAGTCATGTTAGTTTTCAATCATGTAATCATGTAATCAGGTAATCATGTTAGTTTTCAATCATGGAGTAAGTATTTATTCCACATTTATTCACTACCGATAAAGGAGACGGACTTTAATACTACTTTGAGAACTTTCACAAGTTTTCACAACTTTTTATAAATGCAAAAAGCAGCAAAAAGTTTGGCTTGGCTTGGCCATAGAGTAAAGTAGTAGTTGAAAAGTTCGTCCTTTTGAACAGGCGAAGACATGGGCCATACTGCCAATTTTTGAATATTGTGTATTTATGTTGTAGTTTCTTATGTTTTCATTAATTTATTATAATATTGTATTGTACCAATGTAAACTGTATGTAAATGAAGGTAATGTGATGTAATTATGTAGGTATTGTTTTTTGTATTCGTTGTCCATAAATTGTATGTCCAGATGTCACTACTGTGTTCAGCAGAATACCAGTGCAGCCAGGCCTCGTCGCTTGCTGCTTATACTGAGCTGAGCACAGCTTTGGCATCACACAACAACACATGGAAGTATTTTCTTGTTTTTTGTTCTTCTTATTTGGTTCTCTGTGTGTATATTTTGTTGTGTGTTGCTAAAAATAAATAATTTTCTTTCTTTCTAATTTACACTAAGCGGCAGTTGATAGAAACTATCATCCGAGAATGAAAAAACAACCCCACACTACAGGAAAATGCAAAAGCGTGCATTAAGAGCATTGCAGCAAAAGGCGGCATTACAAAATACATATTAAAACTTACTTTAGTTACGTCTATCAGTATAATATATACTTATACAGAGAAACTATAACAGTTTTATATATTTATTTTTAGTTTTTATGATCTCAATAGAATACAAAATCATTTAAAAAATACATAAGAGACCTACAACCAATCATTTGTTACAGAAATTCAACTGAACCGTAAAAATAAAAAATCTCAGTACTGTCCCTAATAATTTGGCCACCTATGGTATACTAAATCCTACGTCCGAATTTGAATTCAATGTGTGGGTGTTAATGGTATATTATGTTTCTTTAATGCCAGTGAAAGCGGACTGTAATGAATCACTAATGCGTTTTGCTACCCACCGAGTTACCCACCGTTTCCGCTGCGTTGCCCCATTTTCGCAATTCCCCAGAGCTCTTTCAATATCGACTACTTAACGAAGCCCTGCAACCTATAGACTGCTATTAGATAGCGATAGCTAACTGCGAAGCATTATATTTTGATACTTATAACGTACCTACTTGTATTGGAGCGGAAGGAAGTTTCTATGGCTACTTCTCAGACCAAGAGGGCTACTTATAATAAATGTAAATTATATCTTATTTTTCTTCGGCGTATTTCCACCCACATTAAAGCATACGACTCTCCAATTTTCCTCCAAGCAGCCCTGTTCTGCGTTTGTCTTGGTCAGAGATGGAACTGTACCAAATCTCGTTAATTCTTTAAATAAACGTAATCAAAAACTCTTACTCAATTCTATCTAAAGACTGCTGCCGAAACTAGGGTAGTTGGAGTCATTCGGAGTCTGTTAAAGTAGACGACAATAGAATCTAGATAGTTTTGCTTATTATATTATCGAAATTGTATAGTTGTTGACGTATATCTAGGTCAGGAGTCCATTCTTTGTGTGATTCGCTCCATTTGAATATGAATGCATACTGCGCAGTAACTGTTCCGCAGTTCCCCTTACTAAATCAACCTACCACTCTATTATTAATGCGTTTACTATGAGCCGTAAGGAATGGTAACAAAGTTATTTATAGCACGAAATAAAGGGTCTTTATGCACGCAACTATGCAAAGCAAGATTTTATCATCCACTTCTCATCCACAAATAGGAAAGATCATTGCCGAGTTTTTTTTTTAATAATATTTTACCAATGAGTTGGACTTGGAGCCAAGCGCATTGATAAACGGACGAAACTAAAAGTTACTTAGGTCATTTATCAATAATCTACGTCAAAAACAATAGAACTTGTGAGATAAGTATCGATAAATCTCTGCATTGTATCATGTTGCAGTAGGTACTTACTTAGTCAGACATGCTAGGCTAGGGGTTGCCTGGTCTTAAAACCGAAAAACCGGACTTGCCAGCTCTTTTTTCCGGACTTTTGGGTATCAAGGCCGGACATCCTTAAAAATTATGGATTTCATGCCTAACTTAAGAATAAAAGCCATATTTTCGACTTGCGACTTGCACTCGCTTGACTCTCGCCGTCGCCGCGCAGCGGGCGGACGAGTTCGCGAGTTGGCCAAAGAGGTAAAAGCCGGACACCTTCTAATTTAGCCAGACAAGCATCCAAAAAACCTGTCCCTGTCCGATCCGGACGCCTGGCAACCCTATAGGAGGGTGGGGACCCAGCATCCTATGTGAGTCATCCATGAAGGATTCATAAGCATTAATTTTATTTAATCTATATGAATAAAAAGGTTTCGACTTTGAGTCCCACATAACCACCATCCGCACACTGTATGTGGATGGAGCATCCCCCTCACTATAATAATAAAACCGGTCAAGAGCGAGTCGGACTCGCGCACCGAGGGTTCCGTACCATCATAAATTTAAACAAATATAACGTGAAAATGTTTTCATCGGCGAGGCTTGATTCGTCAGAGCATTTGCGGTGTAGAATATTGCAGTTTTAGGTCAACGCCAGCTCTTGACCGATACTGGAACTAATAAAAATTTTGTTGATGATTTCTGAAAAAGTTTACTATTTTGAGACATCGTTTTATTTTTTCTGTCAATTTCACGCATTATGACACATTTTGATAACGTAAAATGACAAATACGCAAAATGACATATACGCGAAATGACACATACGCAAAATGACACATACGCGAAATGACAAATACGCGAAATGACAAATACGCGAAATGACAAATACGTGAAATGACTTATACGCGAATTGACATATACGCGAAATGACATGAATTAAAAACGTATAATTTTGTTGCGCGTAGATTTGTAATAAATACCTACGTAGTTGGTCATAAAGGTTGTGGTATGTGGCATGAGAGCCCCTTTTTGCATAATGTCTTTATTCCTAATTTGCTTTGGCAAGCATAACAAATTTTCCATATTTTATTTGTCATATTAATACACTTTGCCATATTTTTTTTGACATACTATGCCTAATGTTATTTAGACATAAATAAATATCAAAAACAATGAGAACGAATGATGTCATTATGCGTATGTCATTCTGCGTAGTCACAATATGTCATTTTGCGTCAGAGTCATAGATATGTCATTATGCGTATGTCATTCTGCGTGGTCACAATATGTCAAGTCCAAGATGTGTCATTATGCGTATGTCATTCTGCGTAATCACAATATGTCATTTTGCGTCAGAGACATAGATATGTCATTATGCGTGTAATTCATATAAAACTCTAAATTGATTGACTGATTCATTCATTGTTGGCATGGGCGTAGAGCCCTAACGGCTGAAGGTAGAGACACCATTTTTAGAGGGTAGATACCGATTTATTATTTATTATTATTACATACACAACAACAGTTTGCATTCCACATTGCTTAAAACTAACTTAATAAAAATAAGATCTGAATACAAACCAAATACTTGTGTACCTACCTATACTAAAGCTCATGCCTTTTTTAAATCAAGAAACAGTTATAAAATGACAAAACATCCACAATGATCTGTTAACTACACAAACTACTTAGATTTAAATAATAAAAACTATAATAAGGAAATCAGGAATATTTTGAAATAATACACTTATGCAGAAGTCTGACAAATAGATTAAGTCTATCATTGAAAATATCAAGTTCCTTGCAAGATTTAGACAGAAGATCATCATATAGCCGGCACATCCGTACTATAGGGTTGTAAAAAGAAGTGTTATTTCGGTATACATTTAGAGAAAACGTTCTGGGGTTCCTACATCGATGCCGTGTATTAATTTGTATTTGAGATAAAAGGACAGAGGAGTCAATTGAAGCGTGGATGATCTTGTGTAAATACACCAGTAAAGCTGTTTCCCGACGAACGTCCAAAGGAGTGACCTTAAAATGTTTACATCTATCTGAATAGTGGTGCAAAGTTCGGGACAGACCAGAGCGCCAAGACACTATTCTTAGACATCGTCTTTGAATTGCTTCAATCCTATCTGAATGAACCCCATAATATGGAGTCCAAATTACAGATGCATATTCTAAAGAACTCCTAACTAGGCTGTAGAAGATGTGAAGTATGCTTTGTGGTGATTTGAATGCTTTACATGTTCTGACAACGAATCCAAGAGTTCGATTCGCCTTAGCTACAATATAATCGTAGTGCAGCCTGAAAGAAAACTTAGAATCCAACAGAACTCCCAAGTCCTTCACACTTTCCTTTTTTGCAAGACCGTGCTCATTGACTCTGTAGTTGAACACCAGTGGCACCCTTTTAGACGTAAAGGTTATTGTATGGCATTTAATTTGAATTAAAAACATGCAATTCTCATCACACCACTGTGATACAGCGTCAATGTCTCTCTGAAGTATTCTACAATCATCATAACTATAAATAATTCTAAATATCTTCAGGTCATCAGCATAAAGTAAAGCTTCACTTTGTAGGGTAGCGACGAGATCATTTATAAAAATGATAAAAAGTAAGGGACCTAAGTGCGAACCCTGTGGAACGCCAGAAGGAATCTCCATTGCAGCCGACACAAAACCCCTCAGAGCAACTACTTGATTACGCCTATACAGATATGACCTAATCCATCTCAACAAATCTCCGTGAATGCCATACATTTGCAGCTTACTACAGAGTATGTTGTGATTGACACGATCGAAAGCGTTGGAGAAATCTGTATAAACGGTATCCACCTGTTTATTATTGGCGAAGGCCTTACAAATGTAATTTTTAAATACTAGTAAATTACTCACTGTTGACCTTTTCTTTACGAAGCCATGTTGTTCCTCACAAATATCCACACTTACATGGTTGTAAATATGGTCATAGATGATGCTTTCAAATATTTTGGCCATGCATGAAAGGAGACTGATAGGTCGATAATTGTCACCATCTTTAAAAATTGGAACAATATGAGCAATTTTCCATTGTTTGGGAAAAACTCCGCAAGTCAAAGACTTGTTGAATAAAATGTTCAAAGGAACTGTCAGTTCTTCGGCACATCTCTTTATGAATAGTGATGAGATTCCATCAGAGCCTGGGCCTTTGTTTAAATCAAGAGTATACCTTTCATGATGTAGATGAGCACTAAGAAAGGATTTTAGAAAATTCCCGTTATACAGGGTGCTACAGGTTGTTCAAGTTTGTATAAGAATTTGTGTAGAGCTGAAGGTAGATAAACCATTTTTTGAGAATATATACCTTTTATGGTGTAGGTGAGCACTAAGAAAGGGTTTTGGAAAATTCCCATTCTACAGGTTGCTACAAGGTGTTTCAGTTTGTAAAGGAATTTCCATTTGGGTTCCTCAACCAATTCGAATTCTGCCGTCGTAAAGA
This sequence comes from Crambus lathoniellus, assembly GCA_949710035.1. NCBI lineage: Eukaryota > Metazoa > Arthropoda > Insecta > Lepidoptera > Crambidae > Crambus > Crambus lathoniellus. The sequence goes on along the minus strand of OX453302.1, from coordinate 11,436,251 downwards.
CACCATTTTTGGAGGGTAGATAGCTTTCATTCAAAGTGCATGTTAATTGATAGTAAAAACTAAGCGAACAAAGACTCTGACCCACTATGTCAGAATATAAGTGAGCATGGAACAAAAAAATAAGGTCTACTCATAAATAAATACCTTGATACTTATATTGGTAATCCGTGACTTTCAAAATAAACGCACAACTATCTTAATCACGCGAACGAAGTCGCGGGAAAAAGCTAGTCTTTATATAAACTTCTATCACATAAAATAATTTCAGGTTTTTCTCTATGCAAACTTCGGAGATAAGGGGGGAACGGTATTTTTTTTTACATTTTTCATCAAAAGTCAAAAACTATGCGGCTTAAGAAAAAAAGAAAAAATGTTTGAGAACGTGCAAGCAGTGCTCTTTTAATATGATACCTCATATGTCCTATTAGCCCCACTTCGAACTTTTAAGACCCCTTTTCAGTTTCTGTTGCAAAAAAAATAAAAATCTTTTTATTTCTCTCTTATTTATTTTAATTTTTAGTTTTTTGCATTCACAATGCAATTTTCATAATAGAAAAATGGAAAATGAAGTATTTAGAAAAAATCGACCCGTCTCACAACTAGCTCCGATGGGACTCGAACCCACGACCTTTCGCTTTCCGAAAGAGCAGTCGCCCGGAAAGCGAAAGGTCGTGGGTTCGAGTCCCATCGGAGCTAGTTGTGAGACGGGTCGATTTTTTCTAAATACTTCATTTTCCATTTTTCTATTCTCTCTTATTTGCAAAAATGTTGGTCAAACGTCATCTAAAACTATTCCAAATTTCAAGTTGATACCATTAGTAGTTCTCGAGATGTCCAGTTGTGACAGACAGACTGAGTCTCACCGTGAGGGTTTCTTTTTAACCGACTTCTAAATCAAAAAGGAGGAGGTTCTCTTTTTTTTTGTGTATGTCCACCGATTACTCGAAGACGGCTGAACCGATTGAAATAGTTCAAACGTTATTACATCTGGTTGGTTTCCAAGTTGGTCCCATTTTTTGAAATTTTGAAATCGGTTCAGTAGTTTTCAGGAAATCTTGAAAATACTGTCGTTTTCGTTACCACTTTATGTGAATTTAATACGTGTCTTTAGGCATAACTCCTTTGTTTATAAACCGATTTCGATGATTCTTGTTTTGTTAAAAAGGGGATACCTCAAGGTATTTTAACCGACTTCGAATAAGGGATACCTCAAGGTATTTTAACCGACTTCGAAAGAGGAGGTTTTTAGTTTGATCACATACCTATTTACCAGAAAATACGTAAATTGCCTGTACGATGCATTAAAAAGAGTAAAATAAAAATTATTAAAAAAAAAAAAACCGCCTTCAAAAAAACCACATCAAAAAAGTAAGAAATAATTCCTCACCAAATAAATAAAGTAAGTACTTTGAAGTCGGGCGGGTTTTAACAAAAACAACAAAAAATTGTACATGTTTCACGCCCGACTTCAAAGTACTTACGTTATTTATTTGGTGAGGAATTATTTCTTACTTTTTTGATGTGGTTTTTTACCATTTTGGTACGAACACCCTAAAAAGGGGGTGGAGACTACACATCGCTGCTCCAGTCAGGGGGGTGTCACTCCGCAGTTTAGGTACGTTCGGCCGGCGCGCCTGCCGGGCAGGCGTATGGCAGAAGGATGCCGCTCGGCTCGTACGCTCCACGTTCGCGCGTAAAACAATCGATCATTTCTTTGATTTTTGTGCACCGAACAATGACTACTAAACGTTCTTATAATCCGTATATAAGATACTGTTGTGTTTACGGGTGTATAAATAAAAGAAAGAACAAAATAAACAACCAAACCGAACTCGCAAGTCGCTCGCAACCCTAACCAGCGAGCGAGCTGTTTGAGACATTCATAGAAATAGAAACGCTCGCGCGTAGTATCTATTGGGTACAGTTTTGCTTGCATGCGCGAACTCTAGGTTATTATAACAGTAGGCAAGCGATGACAAAGCAACCGGAATTGGACTTTATTTCCACGCAGAAAGATTTATTTTTATTTGAATGAGCTGGCAGAGTGAGTCTTCTGTGCCTTAGCACTATTATTTATTCTATGCTCCAGTGTGCGTAATCCCGGGGAGATACCCATTAGTACAAAGCATGTTATTTAAAATAGTAAAATTTAATACGCTTTTGTTGTATAATATCGACTCTAATTTAAGTTTGAGGAAACAAGCTCTGCAATTGCATGATTCCTTTTAGATGATGAACTTTTAACCCAGTTCCCATTCCAATGTTACGAGTTGAGTTTAGTTAATTTTGATAGTCAGTTCGGTAATAAAAAGAGTTATTTTATGCTAATAACATTAAAACTGTCGCAGGTTGTTGCCCAGAACGCACCATTTGGCATTCTTTATGTCATCAATGCTAATAGCATTTTGTCGATAACGACTGCGAATCGTCTCGCATTGATAGTTTCTAGTTTCGGACATGATAAATCGTTAACGAATCCTCTTAAATTTTTTATTTTAATGATGCAATAATTTATTGATATATTGCGATTATCTGGAGCCACAAAAGCTTGGTCTAAAAATCGAAATATTAAAAAACCTTTAATATTTCTGCATATCGGGTTCTATAATTTCTTGTCAAGGATATTATTTATTTTACTTTGCGCTACATTATTTTACAAAATTACCCATTTGTGGTCGTCCAAATCAAAAGGGACCTTGTGGCGCTCGGCACTTACGCCTTTATTGCTGTTGTTCGAATACAAAACAACGACAATAAAGACGTATGTGCCGGCCGTAATAGGTCCCTTTTGATTTGGACGACCACATTTAGTAAATTACGATCGTTTAATGTTATATGTTTTTAAAATGTTATAATCTAAATAACTGTTTAATTAATTTACTAAATGGTATCTATAACTATATTGGCGTTAAGCCTGATTGTGGACCCGGTATAACAAACATCTTTAATATCATACCATACTTACTCACACAGTTCATTGCACTGATGCAGACTAGGTATCTCAAGGGTTTATCGGCTGCGTAGGTGTTGCACCGAAAGTACCGAGCGAGACCCAGTAAAACAACTGTATTACATATATCTCGTCTATATCCTAAGTCGGATAACAGTCGCTGACAATAAATGATACGATACGAGGTGCGTGCTGCGGTGCGTTTAAACCCTTCAGAAAAATGAACAAGGTGCAGTTTATTAGCAACACTACCGACCACCGAGATGTCTTGTGATATAGGCTTACAAACCTGCTGCGGTGGGGTGGGAGATTCTCAGTTTTTTCTCAAAACTGGCTGGCCAAAGAGAGGGGACCGTAAACGCAGATCTATTTGATAAACCGCGTAGAATATGATTAATCTCCTCCTAAATACAGAAGCCCTTTTAATACTCACTGCTTGAATTTATTCAACATCAGTAGTATCAGTGCCTTACCCATACCCATAAGGCATTCTTTGCCCGTCCGTGCCCTCCGTGGGTTGATTACTACACTAATTACAACCAGAGTTCGTCAGTAATGTGTCATATCTCACGAAACACATTCCGGATATTGACTTTTATTGGATCACTGTCCTATCTCTCCATTTAGTTTCTAAACTTCTTCATTTAACCTCCCATCATTTAACCTCCCAATTAGATTTAACCGGCCTGCTTATTTTTGGCTAAACCAACATCAGTCATTTTCTTCGGAAAAAGAGGCCGTGCATTGATATTTATTTCGGAAATGTTAACAACAGCATATACAAAACAGTACCTACCACTGCTAAAGAAATATAACAGGTAGGTAAGGTGTGTACACATCAGATATTTTAAGTACCTAGTTAACTTGTTATAAGTCCGCTGGCTATAGTTACCACCATATTGTCTAGGTCTGATTCCATAACAACGATGTTTTCATCATTTTTGTGTTCCGGCAGTTAGAGAAAAGATAGCCAGTTGAGGATTCCGGGAGTTGCGTGCTTTCACCTTCAGCCTTATATCTTCACTCTTAACACATCAGGTTATTCGGGTTTGATTAAGGCAAAGTTACGGAGTCACCCCCGTTGAGTATTAAAAAAGAGATAGATTGTCAAAAAAAAGGGTAAGTATAAAGCTTTTTGTGATTGTTGAAATGAAACATTGTTAATTATCTCTGCAGGTTTGGCGCTGGTAATAGCGGGTGGCGTCCAGTACTCCAACACACCGCCCTCGGACTCTCCTGAAGCCCCAGAAAACGGCCTGCGAACCCTCATCGCGGGAGGAGTCATACTGTGCTTGGGAGTGCTATTTGCAGGTCAGTAAATACCACAGTAGCTTATACACAAACATAGTTTAGTTTACATGGTCAGTACAGTACTTAACCTGCCCCAAGCACAAAAACTCTCGTTCTGATAATAGTAATCGTATTATTTTATATCAAAACAACCAGCCGTTTATGGAATTAATTAATATTCGATACACCAAAAATCAAGTTACAGTATGGAAACTGACAGCTTAAGCAAAATTCTAAAGGATGATAATATCGTGTTGAAAATGAAGTATTAAGGCCTCTACACACCAAACCCGCTGGCGCTGGCCCGCGCCGACACTGGCGCCGGATTTACCCGTTAGGCCGCCGGGTTTGTTTGTACAATACTATAATCGTCGCAAAACAAGCCCGGGTCATGCATGGTAATGGGTTCCCGTTTGTTTTAACCCTTTAGGTACAGAACCTTAAAAAATCGACCGCCTTACAACTAGCTCCGACGATGGGACTCGAACCCACGAACGAGTCACATCGGAGCTAGCTAGTTGTGAGACGGTTCGACTTTTTCTAATATTCATTTTCAATAATAAAAATTTAATAGTGATCTTGTGAATGTAAAAATAAAAATAATAGGATGATATCGTTTACGATTATCATTAGCAGAACGATAGTTTCGTTGAAACTTGAAGCTATGGGATATCACAATGCACAGGGTATATCACAATGCACAGGGTAATTGCAGTAAGTAATTAGTCACTATTTATTTTCAATTTCATTATAAGGGATTTCCAACTGCCATTCATTGTTATTTTCCTATTTTAACTCAATAGGCAGTTAGTACCTAATTTGTGTAGCCAGCCTCTTGCTTGGGTAATCTAATCATCTATCATTAATTTTTTCGTCATAGCGGTTCTCTTTCCCAATGTTAATTAACGTGTATTGCATAATAGGCGTCCACTTATGTAGGCTAGCCACTGTTACCTATATAATTTTCCTTCCATTAAGAACCAATATTCCTAAATTGCGCTTTGTACATTAGTCACATTTTTACCAAAGAGAATGTTCAGTTCGATAATGGTCCTTTGTATGATTCATACGCAATTTTACTCTTTGTTAGAGGGCTGTGGGGAAATGGAGAGAGTAAACTTTCGAAATGATTTCATGTTGTTGCGTAACGCCAGCATCTAGCTATGCAACTTAAGGATGCTGTAAAGTGTGTAGCTAGCCGCTGCTGGTGGCACATTGTAATCCTTGTTTGGGCGTTTGTTTCTTATACATGTTGTAATTAAAGTACCTAATAGGCTAGTTGTTCTAAAAAAACTCAAATAATTTTATTGAAGAAACGGGAATTTACGGGACGAAATCATTCGGTTCGGTTCCCAACTCGAATCCCAAAAAGCTCGATTAATTGAAAGATAAATGCTGTAATGCGTAAGACAGCTGGTGATGGGGCTCGCTCGACCCCTCTTAACTGCGCTTCTATGCAATCCTTTATTAAACATTAACTGCATTAATTTTCAAATATTGGACTCTACGCTACGAATATTTACCATGACAACTACAACAATAGCGTGCGTGGTGCGTAGCGCCTGGTTATGGCGTAGAATTATTAAGTTTGGAGTCGACACACGCCTAATGGGGTTTCCGTTGGAAACGGAAACTAAGTGAGCGTTGTTCCGCTGTGCCTGCTATGGCGATGAATGTTGAAATGATGGGTGGTTGGGTGGCTTATTCGATATTTAAAAGTAGATGTGACTCGTAAGAAAAAAAAATGGTTTGATTTAGTATAGTGGAGAGGTTTTGCATTATAACGATTTTGACTTTATTTTGTAGCAAAAGTTTTGATATGGCCTTCATGCTAGTAGTAGTTGATCCGGAGGAGTTCTCTATATTACGAGTTTGCTGACTACTTTTGCTGCTAATGATTTAGTTGAGGGCATCTTCTTGGTAGTAAAATAACATTCATAATCCAGCATCAAAATCGTGATTTTGTTTACAGAAATGATTGCTAAAGTTCATGTTTTCACTCCCATAATTTTATGTTCTAATGATATGATCACTTTCTCCATAGGTGTTGGCGGTTGGGCTTGGACATCAAGATGGGCCAACGGCAAGGAAACCCCGACGAGTGGCGCAGCAGCCCTGACCGCGCTAAACCCGTCCACAGACCCGCTGGTGGCGGCCCAGTACGCGCCCGTGAGGGACGCGCCGCCCGCTCCTGACGATGAGATGCGCAACCTCATGGACAACAAGGAATGGTGCGTACCTCTTTATAGTTTAGTATCCACCAATAGCCGGTCTGAAGGAGACCCGACGAGTGGAGCAGCAGCCCTGACAGCTAGTTTTGATAAGCTCGATTAAATTTTGACGTTTATCTTGTGCTGACGCGGATTTAGGTGTATTGTCTGTGTTATCAACGAAGGTCAAGGTTCCCAAGGGTCAAGCAAGCCAAGATACCCGATTTACAATAGGACAGCTGTTGTTAGTAAACACATATATAACTGTAATTTTGCAGTAGGTTGGCAACCCGCATGTTGTCTAGACTAGACAATTAATTGGAATAAAATTGGCTAAAGAAGACAACATTCCTCAGCAATAATAGTAGATACTTAGGCGAATTTGGCACCTAAGAAAGCGTCCGGCGCGCGCCAATGTATTTGCAATTAAAGATTATAAATGTTCAATAGCCATATTAATGATTTTAAATGCAGCAAGGCTCATATTTGCGCTAGGTACGTACTTTGCATGTTTAGTATTTTTTTTATTTTACACCTATTTACACGCCTAACGCTAACATAAACTAGCAACATCTATTGTCAGAATAGAACAGGTGGTGTTAAAGTTCACGCGTAACAACTAAGAGCCATTGTCTTTCTTGTTTAGTTTAACTTAACGTTTCCTAGCTCCTGAGTCTTGTGATCGCACCTCGTGAACTAAGAACAAGTACAGTCACGAGCAATAATATGTAAACAACATAAAACTTTGTCACATTGAAGTGTTTCGAAACAAAACTATCTGTGCCAAACAGACGTCATTCAATATTGTAACATGGCTTAGTCCTATGTTGTTAACAATTATTAATTGCTTGTCTATGTACAGTGACTTATGCAGCATTTACAAGGAGAGAATACTTGAGACAATCCACTAAGCCAGTCCACTTTGACAATACAATGAAAACGCAAAATTACTTGGGTGAGGACGATCCAATGTAACATTGGACTGGCTTGGTGGATTGTCTCTCTCAAGTATTTGCTCCGTGTACCTACATAAATGCTGCATTAAGCCTGCGTCCACTTATAGGCGCGCCAAGCAGAGTCGAATCGAGTCGCAGAAAGTCGCCTGCTATATATAATTTCTATGAAGCTGCGTCCACTAGAGACGACAATTCGGCGCGCCCGCGGTTCGTCTCTAATCTTTTAGAATAGGTGAGCGACATCATGACGAGAGACGGCGGCGGTGGCGGCACGATTTGCTCCGTTTGGTGTGATTGCTTTTTTGCGTTAAGTATAAATACCTTTCCTTTCCTAAAATGAGAAACGTGCAGTAGCTTTATCTGACCCAGCGTTTGGCAACCCGTCTGCGGATGCGTTGGCGCGTACGGCTTGTGACCAGTTTATTTTCTTGAATTTAGTTAATTATGCGCATAAGTTATTCGATGATGCAATCACACCGTCTACATTCTCACACAATTGTATAAATAGTAATTCGATTCGAACTAATACTTTCATAAACAACTATATTTTTTCTGGCGGCTGATCTAGAAAACTACATAAGAAACATAGAATACCTATAGATTTGCCGAAACATGTTTTCTCACCACAGCGAGCGCGTTTACAATAAACATAAAACCTAAAATTTAGAAACGTGACCACATAATAAATAGGTAACGTGACCGAGTCATTTACAATCTCTCTCTCTATGTCAACCAATTAACGCCTGTGCTTCTATCTTTTCAGTTTGAGCAGCGCCGAAGAGAGCGACAAAATGCTGGATGGCAGACCGTCTGTGGCGTAAACGTACACCCAATTGCTTCATCACGATTCCCGGAGCTTGCTCTCAAGTACCCTTGAATGTATAACACGATAGAGTGGCTCTTTGTAAAACTGCATAGTATTACAAAATTATTTTTAATACAAAACTTTGTTTGTCGCATATACGGCCAAATACCATTTTCTGATGCCGATCTATCGTGTTTTAATAGTGCCCATAAGTTTAAAGGAGTTGTATTTTATGGTACAAAGTAAAGAGGAAGGACTCGGTAAATGCAGGCAAAATTATGTGTACTTAAAAGAAACATAATTTGTGATTATCAAATAATAACCGCACTTTTGTAGGTTTTATATATTTTGCCGACGCTGAATAATTATTTAAGTATAAAGCACAAACTATATTCAATCACTTGATGTTTTCCCGTTCATAATGTATATAGACTTATGTATGTAAACAATACCCTTCGTAGGTATTTTTATTTCACATAATGGATGTTTAACCATTTCTTTGCAATAAATGGCTTTGGTATTTGTCTTAATTAATTAATTACAAATAATTAGTAAAAGACAAGTGGCCAAATTATCGTCCAGATTAGATGTTAGGAATTATTGTGGATTCAATATATTTTTATTAATATAGAATACTTTAAAAAATAAGCAGTTTCCAGTACTGTTATTTGGGTATTAAGTATTTGTTAACGGATTGAGATGAAACTCAAACACGGTAATGGAAACAATAATTATTTTATTAGACCAATATAAAATCTTGTAAAATGTTTGAACTTAAATGGCATGAATCTAGAAGTTGGCGTCGATTTGAGGCGCTTTAAAACTGCGCCAGTGAGCTGATAGCCGTTTTACTCTGTGTATCCCACTATTTCATGGAAATACAAAATGGTAATTGTGGGACATGCTTTTTTCCGAATTATTTAAACTTATCCCATTATTTCATGTGCACGCCAACCAGTCGCGCAATCGCAATGGAAATAGTGGGACAAACGATTCTAGTATTTCCATCACTGGAAATAAATCATGGAAATAGTGGGATAAATCGGCTTTACTCCATGCCAAGGCTGGCGCCAGCGCTGGATTGGCACAACAAAACGTTTGCACCAAGTCAACGCTGGGTTTTCATGTCAGCAGTATTGAGCAGCTCCTGGATCAATGTAAATCTGCCACAGTAGTAATGTAGTCCAGCCGGCACTGGTATCTTCATGTCGGCGAAGTAGGTTCTTAGTAAGTTTAACATTACCGCTACCGAAGTTGTTCATTTTCCTTATTTTTTTATTCAAGGCTTCGTATTTTTATGTTGATACCGTCCTATGCGTAGCTTAAGAATGTGAAAGTAAGTATTAATTGTGAAACTAAACAAAAAAGAGTAATATGTGTGATAAGTGATAATTTGGATAGGTTAAACGGCATTTACTTTAAAATAAGTACTTAAACAATTAATTTTATTATTTTACGTTAACGAAAATGATATTATACTACGAATTCATATAATCAAGCTCTCTTACAATGTTATACTTATCAAGTTTTGTCACACTTTGAGTGGTTCATTATAAATTTATTATTGTTTCTGATTTGAATATAATTTATAGTTTTATTTATAATACTTACATATTATTTATGTATGTTTTTTAGGGTTATTTTCAATGTATCTGTCATTATTTTTATGTCTCGTATTTTAAGAATTCCTAAGTACCTTTTAAGTTAAACTTTCTTAAAATAATTATATAATTTGCTGTGTACTTAACACTCTTTACAATTTCATGTTTAAAAATATAATAAAATGTAAGCTATGTCTAACAATTGTTTTATTGCACCCAAACCACATTTAAATGCTTACACGAAGAACACTATTTACTTATACTGAGAATCTCAGTCTGAGATTGACATTGACATGCAAGCTGCTTTATTGGTGTCCGTTACCCCAGCAGTTAAGTAGAGTGCGCGCCAGATTAGTCTGCGCGCGGTCGAAATCGAATACTAATTTTTTTAAATATACCTGTAGTGGTCGGTGGTACATAAAATACATACGAAACGCACTAATTATGGGCTACTTAAATAATGTTTACTGTATGATCGCACATCCAGTATATTCCGAGAACTGGGATTCGGAAAAACGTTACTCCAGCAGCAAATCTAATATCTCCAAAACTACGAGGCCCACTAATTTTATATTTGGCACACATCCATGCACTAATTGAAGCTACCCGCTGATAAATCTTTTATTTCTCTCCGACAACTCGTATAGATGCTGCTGGAGAAGCGTTACCTACTCCAACAGGAACAGCTTTTTCAGTTTTATTCCAAAAGTATGAGGCCCACTAATTTTATATTTGGCGCACATTTACATCAAAATGCGCTCTAATCATGCAGTCAACTCGTTTCTCTTTATCTAGGATCTACTTTGCTGCTTGGGTAATGGACATGCTTTATTGACCTTTGCGCTTACAGGTGTAAAGGCTAGGCTGGGATTAAAAATACATTTGTTACTGAGAAATATAGTAGTATATTTAGTATAAAATTACAAGATCATGGTATAATATTCACTTTGTTAAAATAACATTACCTGTACAGTACAAATTACACTTAAAACTAGTCAGTCTCTGTTGGTACGCCTCCACCAAGGAACACCTGTCTCATCTTCTGCACAAATATCAACAGTAGGTCTGCAACAATAATAAAGGCCATTTACACTCATCTTCAGCATGCAGTTAAATAGAATTGCTGATTTTATTTCAAAATGGGTAATTTTTTATTTCAAAATAATTATTAATAATGAAGTAGGTAGTAGGTATTAGCAAAAATCGACCTGTCTCACAAATCCTCACAATCACAATAAGCTCTGCTGGAACTCGAACCCACAACCATTCACTGTTCAGGCTAATGCTCTAACCTAACCACTGAGCTGCATCAATTTTATTCAATATTCTTATGCGCTGTAAGCCAGTGTTTATTTCATCAATGTGAAGATAATAAAATTTGTTGCTATTTGGTAATTCAATTTCAATAATAAAATAGTGATGTGACTGCAAAAAAGTAAAAATAATTCATTAAACAAACCTATATATTTGAGTATGAGGTAATGATGAAGTTATAAGTGGGCAAGCTGGGGCTGGAGCTTCCTAGAAATAAAAAAAACGAAGTTACAAAAAATACTTAAATTAGTTTGGCCAGCTTCGATCAACAATACCACAAGACAGATGACGCCTCACGTACTTAAACACAATGCATATATGACACCGACTGACTTTTTTTAAATCGAGAAAAAAGTTACGATCATACATAAAAAAAGGCAGGAAATAAGAGTGCACTTCTTAGGTGCGCTTCTTGGCCAATGGTATTTGCTATTGATAGAGATTTTATCTGTGGCTCATTAAAATATGATTACTATAAACTCGGCTGAAGGCTTTAGTAGCCAGGGCCGGGCTATTTAAAATGTACAAAATAAAATAATCTATAAATTATATGAATATTAGTATGTGATGATAATTTACCTGCATTGGTTGCATCGGTATGTGCATATTGGCTCTAAGTTTGCGCTGTCTTATCTCCCGGTGCACACAGCTTTGCACTCCCAATAGCACACCACATACGCAAGATGATAAACAACCTGGAAAAGCACAAAAAAACTTTTTTTTTTATTCACAACGGTGTAGCACTAAGCCTTCATCACACCTGATGTTATGGTGATAAGGCTGCAGGTGGAAACGCACTACTCCCGAAATCCTCAATTACTGAGGAACTGGCTATCTTATCTCTAACTGCCGGAACACAACAATGCTGAAAACATCGCTGTTATGGCCTACCACCATCTTATCTATCTATCTCTTATACAGCCACTTTTATCCAAAAGTATTAAGACTACACAGTTGAAACTTGATAGATAGATGTATTCTATGAACTGCCTGGCTAGGCAGACTAAGAACAAGTCCTACCTCCAACCAAACCGAATACAATATGTACCCCCACTGGGAATCGAACCCGGGACCTCTTGGTCTGAAATTGGTGGTGTGAACCACTAGACCACAGAGGCGGTCACAACACAGACCTTCACACTGTTAGCAGTTTAAATTTTCGACGCCGGCCCAGCCGAATGGGACTACCTACACACAATGGAAAATCTATTGTGTCTCATTTTCCCAGGTTGAAGGGTTAACAAGCTAAGTACTTCTACTATAAACAAGACAAGACCTGGGCAGCTACTGGCTAAAAAAATATGGTTATAGTGTCATTTGAAGTTCATAATATGGACAATTATACATCAAATGTAATGTGAAGCCCATTTTAGCCCTATATTGGTGGGTAGGGTACTATACTATTAAACAATATTTAATTGACAATCCTTGTGCCACAGATTACTAAATAGTTACTATGTAACAGATAGTTCACTCCGCTAAGTCATTTAAATAAATAGCAACTCTAACCATAACATAATAAAGTAGAATTCAGCTTGTACGGCACAAATTACGAACGGCCAATCGTTGCATTTCTTTCTATTGCATACATTCTAGTTCTTTTACGGACCTAATTTCTATGGATTTACACCGCCGGCGGTGCCGCCGCGTTTTCGAGACGACCCGGGGAGTGAAATAGGCCTGCTTGCGCTAAAGACAAACAATCTTATTGCCTTGCAAAAAAGTCCTTACTTTTGATGTTTGACACTAGCACAAGGATTGTCCAATGCAATTATATTCAAGAGAAACCCACATGCTTACTGATAATGACAATTTGGTGAACTAAAATAAATCTTACCTATATAAACTAATACTCCAAGGTCACCATTACGGTTTGTGCGTCTCAGGACAATACCCGCAATACATAATGAAATTCCAGTTAATATGCCAACGACAAATATAACCTGGAAAACAAAATGTGTTTTTAAGATATTTTGTTTTTGTATTAAAAGTAAGCAAGCATAAAGAAAACAATTTCACCTGTAAAATATAATAGCACACATATTCAAATCCAGGGCAGTGACCTCCACATGCACCAATAACAGGTATGTCAGGAGTGATAGACAGAACTGGTGGTACTGGAGACCGGCTCATAGTCTGCCGCTCATCACACAAAGGAAGTGAAAAAGCAGAAGCACACTGGGGAAATACATATGCTTCTGATGCACCGTGGTGTGGGTATTTGTCACAATGTTTATAACTACGCCATGTCCCTGTAGTAGTATATGGAGATTGATATACTGGCGAAGGATGAGAATACTCCCTTAGTGTTCCATTGTAGAAGTGGGGAACCTAAAAACATTGATTTCATTAAAACTCCTGTCAACCTAAAGACTAGGAAACTAACAATTGTTTTTACATACCTACATATTTATAACATAGGTTATTTTAATCCCTAGAGGTGTGTTTTGATCTGAATGAAGTGGTTGACAAAAGTTGTCTTTTTTGCTCTAAATATAAACAAATAGGTATAACTATAAATTTCTATGTATGAAATAAATACTTACATGGTACGCATTATCGGAAGTGGAGCTGTCTGTACCAGCTACATGATACACTGGCGTGTTGATATCTGCGGCCCAAGGGTACTTAGCCCTTTGATTTGTGGCCGACGAATACTGATGCTCGCTACGAGGAACCACCGTAGTTTGATAAGGGTGGATACTGCGTGGTGACAGCTGTTGTTTAAACATTTTTCCTACCTAGTTTCTTTCCTAAAACACAATTAAATGAGTTAAACAGAATAAAGTAGCTGCTGCTGCATTCTGTAGCAGCTGCATTCTATGATGAATGAAACGTAGAATAAATACTTACCTCATTTCCAAAATGTGTTTTGTTTATTCCATATACTTCATTGATTATAAATGGAACATAAATGTGTGGAATTGTGGTGGAATTTCATAAAAGATAATGAAAATAAAATAACAAACCAAACTGAGACACAAACACAGAACCATAGAGTATGTTTTTTTTTTTTAAATATACCTATATCACAGAACAGCACGCGTAGTAGTGATTATATACTCTTTGACGCGTAGCATGACGAACCCGAGAAGAGTTTTGTAGATTTGTCCATAGATGTATTATTCCCTCTGAGTATTCAGTACTCAGAGATTATTCCTGGATTTGTCTACGATGAAATGTCATTTTTGACGTTTCGATATAGACAAAACGACAAAACCTTTCTCGAGTTCACACATTCCTCAGAACAATAACTAAAGCATAGATAGTATTAAGCTAGAAACACATTTCGCTGGCGCAGCGCAGCGCAGCGCGATCGGTTTCATACATTTAGTATGGCTAGAAACACATTTCTCTGGCGCAGCGCAGCGTATCCGCTACTGTGATCCGCTCGGCTCCGATTGCGCCAGACCCCCCACCACTTTCTGGCATTGTATCGTCAGATGGCTCGGTAGCGGACTGCGCAGCGGAGCTCTGCATTTTGCTTTTTACTACGTATGTTCTCCGATTTCTCCGTCAATAATGGGCCAATTTAAAAATTATTTTTTTTGTTTAGAAGAGTCACCAATTCATTATCATGTAGAGTTGTAAATTATACTGTTAAAACAGTATTAAAGTGTTTTTAGTACACTATGCTTTTTAATTTTATAACAAAAATAATGTATAATTCTGATTTGAAAATAAATTACACTAAATATTTCTAAAATCGGTTCAGTATTTTTTGAGTTTATCTATTACAAACAAACAAAGTGTATTTATAGTATTAGTATAGATATAAATTGCATCTCGTATTCATTCATCATCATCTTATCATCGTAATCATCAACATATTTTTTTTTGGATTTAATATGTTCAAGTAAGAACAGAAATTGTTTTCAAAATATTAGAAGAAAACATAATGCAGATGTTAGCTCGGCAACGACTCGATTGACACTGATAAAAAATTTCGTCAGGACGCGCTGCGCCACACTAGTAAAGTGTGCACACCCGGGTCGACGCTGCGCTGCGCTGCGCCAGAGAAATGTGTTTCTAGCTTTATTCCTGTAGATGGAGCATAAGAAAATGAACAATTCCTTCTATAATCGACTCTCGTCTCTCGAATGGCGACATGTCGTGTGTTAAAAAGAGATATAAATAGCCCAACGTGTGCGTCTTAATGAGCTGCGCGCGCGCCACTTGAAAGTAAACGTCATATTTGTTTGTTAACCAGCTGGTAAACAAATGCTTCAGAAAGAAAAGCTTTTTTTGTACAAAAATATAGAAAGATTTGATGGTGTGGTGCGGTAAATCTGTTGTTTGTTAAGAATGGCCTGTACTGTTCCCGGTTATTCAAGCAGAGTGAGTGTTTTGAAAGAGAATAATGAAAACATATCATTTCAGAGGTAAGTCACACTCATTCTTTTGTGTTTTTGCGAACACATTTTTATATATAGCTTACTGGTCCATATTTGCAAAAACTAAATCGCTGTACGTGTATATACAGTTTAACATTGACTTGGTTGAAGAAAATCGGGTGTTTTTAGGCTAAAAATATATAATTTTAAAGCTAATTGGGATTTTTTGACATTTGACCAACCTGATAGTGTTGTAGTCCGATTTTATTATGTAATATCGATAAAAAATTGTAGTGTTAACAATTTTGTATTTAAACTTAATTTTTCTCAATTAATTTAATTTTTTAATTTTATTTATTGTGACAACAACAGCCATACTTAAACTAGAAAGACAAACTTAACTAAAACAGTTACATCTTCGGCCAAAAAGTTGCCCACAGTGAAAAATAACAATACGCCTTTATGACAGTTTAAAGTAAGTAGGTACCTATCTTTAAAAATATGTAAAATTACAAGAGAGTGTTTTTGTTAAATTGACACTAGCAGCATCTAATAAAAATATTAAATACCTAAGTTAAATATAAAATAATCTACTTATACATGTCGACGCGAGACGTATTTAATTACGAAATCATTTTATTAGTTTATAGTTTCTATGTTTAGTTTGTGTTCAATCTATTGATTCTCATTTGTTACTTTGATTAATCGATAGCAAAGGATTACTTTTAAATAACTTTCAATCTTATTAGTTGATTCTTTCATGTCGTAACTTCCGCTGCCTTTTCCTGTCACGGGTATTTTCTTTTCACTGATAGTGAGATTAAAATTGAGCTACGAACTTAAACTAACTAACAGAAATAATTAGTGTTTTAACAGATGTCTTTTGTTAATAATTTCTTATTGTTAAACAATTTCAATTCATTCTTAGGTCGTAACTTCCGGCGACATTTAACTGCTGCGGACGTTTCGACTGATTAATGGTTTTAAATTAAGTTGGAAACTAAAATCACAATATAAAAATGTTTAATATTTTTAGAATTGCCTTTCGTTAACTTTTAAAATCAGAAACTAATTTAAACTCATTTCCTTAATGTAATTTCCGTCGGCATTTTACCGCTGCAGACGTTTTGACAGATAGGGGATTTAAAATTAAGCTGTTAACTAAAACCATCTTATAAAAATAATTAATGATTTTAGAAATGTCTCGTGTTAATGTTTAAATTCATTTACTTAACTAATTTTGGATTCATTCTCAAGTCGTGACATCCGGTGCCATTTTGCCGCCACGTATGTTTACGACTGATAATGAAGCTAAAATTAAATTATTCACAGAAATCACATTATAAAATTGATTAATGTTTTTACAAATCTGTTTCCTCACTAAGAAAACTTGATAAGTTAACTTTTGAACTTATTGTAATGAGAATTGTATTGCTAATGTTGGCACTTCCGCCCATCGCCGTTTCGGTTTTATAAAACGGGCATATTTGCCGGCATGGCGCACATTTTCCTGTTGAGTCTCGTAGAGACAAGATTTTGAGAGTTACGGATAGAACCAGACCGTGTGAGTACTTTGTTGATTTATTATAAGATTGTCTTTTCTTTGTAAACTGTGTTAATTTAATAAATAATTTGTGAAATAAACGTGTGCTTCAGTATTAAATCTTTTCATTTGTAATGAGTGATCCTGGTGATAGTGATGGTGGCGTCAGCTATCCTGACGCCACTATTTCTAAAAACCCTGCTGGGCAAAACCCCTCGTTATACATAATATTAGAGCAAAATACAATACTATAACACCACATAACCACACACAAACCTTGATAAAAATAAATAAATAGAATAGAACAAATGTGCATTTGAACAGCGTTACTGAGAAAACAGAATGTCTTTCGCCCCGTTCATAAAAACACCTTTGCCTCCTATAAATGGATCGACTTCGCTAAAATGCAAGTTGTATTCCTTAACAATACGAGACATTACTGCATTCATACCATAGTTTCATTCTAAACAGATTTCCCACCGCGGCGCCGCCGTCGATGTAAAGGAAACGTAAATAAGAAACGTAAGAAAATGCGACGATTGGAGACCTTCGCAACAAACAAGAATATGCTCGATGCACTTGTTAAAGCAAATTGTGGATTTATACTTAAAAAATTGAATAAGTACATTAAAAGTATAAAAATTAGCGTGAAATCTGTATTTTTTTACTTGATATCATTCAGCAGATTATTTAATTTAATAAATTGATTAGAAATCCACCACCACGCGAAGCCAATGCGGAATGGTGGGTGAGGGTGCCAACGACTGCTAATGCAACCGGGACCAACGGCTTAAAGTGCCTTCCGAAGCACAGAGGAGACCGAGATAATAAAGTTTTGGTCACCATTCAGATGTCCAACCGCAACGAATGTTGCTTAACATCAACGACCGGATGCAGAATACGCGTACCAATGAGCCATCGAGGAGATCGATCGAAGTATAATTATAGTACCTACTTCATATTTGGCACTGATTCAAAATTAAAGGGCTTGCTTCCTCGAAACTGAACAACTTTCTCTTTGGACCATAGCATACGTCGAAATATAAAAAAAATATTCTGTCACACAAGATCGATCAGCTGAGCGTGTGCTTTTGTCAGGAGGGAAGACATTTTTGCCATATTCGACCTATGCTGAAGTTTCATAGCATTAACAAAATTCTAAGGCCGTGAGCACTTTGGACACAATTAGTACTAAAAACTGACAGAAAAGCGGATTATGAACCGCCCAATTACATTAAGTCTAGCCGCATTGAAAATCGCGAAGCGCTCTATTCAATGCGGCGTACTTTCGATCAGCCGTATTGAATACGGCGTATCTTGAATCCGCCGCATTACAATGAGGTGCTGTTTTCCAATACAGCTAGTTGCTATGTAATACGGTGAAATATACAATACGCCTGCGATATATACATATACCTACATTGTAATTTTATGTATCGCATTGCATTCAAATTATTTTTACATCTTTTATCGATAACTTGTTATAAAAAAAAACCACAGCACTATCATTGCATCATCATCATCTAGCATTGCATAGTCAAAATGGAGACATTCACTAATGTCGACGCAACAGATTAACATGTATGTCTCTTTCTATCTTATGACAATTTGATAGTGTTAGAAGGGGTAAAGGATGGGTGAGTTATAGCTTATTTTTGTGATCCATTCATGGAACTGTAGGTAAAGCTGGAAGCCACACTTCGAACAAAAAATTGAAGACGAAATTCCGTGACATTTGAATGTTTTCGAGGCCCCTCCGTCTCTTTCTAACTCATTGTAAATGTCAGTACTCAGAGGACTTAATACTGAGGTAACTGGAGTTCTCACCATGAAGCTCGACTTAATACTGAGGTAACTGGAGTTCTCACCCTGAATAAAAAAGTGAACACCAGCAAATTTGACATTTACAGTGGCTGTCAGTTGTCTCATATGACCATACGTATTTTTTTAAAGTGTAGGTGAGACGGAAGACAGCCACTGTGTTATTTGTGGTTACAAAAAATTGTTCGTACTGCACTCTCCAGTTACCTCAGTATTAAGTCGAGCTTCATGGTCACAAACAAAATAAAATGACAAATCGAAGAAAATGCAAAGCCAGTGTTGCCAGTAGCCTACTATAGAAGTGCGGTGCCGCGCCGTGTTGCCGTGTAAAGTCCGTTCGGTTAGATAGTGTCGGTACACCCACACGGCATTGTGGCTCTTGCTATAAAATGCAGATATAAAATAATACACTCAAGTTGGGTACCAAAGTCAATTTTAATGAAAATTTGGATATTTTTATATAAAAGTAAGTTAATTAAGTGATTTACAAATAATAATAATAATTGTTAATTTTTTATATGATTATTATGATTACTCATCATCATTCGAATTGTTACAAGTCACAACCGTCGTTACAATCTGTATTTATAATAAACATAGATTATTTAAGATAATATTAATTTAATAAATGTCGAATCCCAAAATCCAATTCCATTTGCGGATGTACGCCGCATGCGGCTTCTTTTATTTATGCGGCGGCATCCTTTGAAGAGAAGCGGCATGTGCCAAGGCGGCGCGATAAAAGGGCGACACTATCTAAGTACTGAATCCTATAGGTACTCAGAGGTCCATTCGCTTACAATGTCGCCCTTTTATCGCGCCGCCTTGGCACGTGCCGCTTCTTGTCCAACGATGCCGCCGCATAAACAAAAGAAGCCGCGTACGGCGTAAACCCGCAAATGGAATGGGCGATTTTCTGAAAGCTCAGCCACTAGATGGCGCTGTCTCACCTATGCAGTTAGAAGGAACGGAACGTTATATATTTTACTTTGACGCGACTTTTTTACGGACGGACTTTTAAAACGGAACGTCAGACAGATGTTATTTATTTACCTAAATCTTTAAATTTACCTATTTCGTTTCCGTTCCTCACAGTAGTACTTATTTAATATATTATTAGTTTCCTTTGGGTTTTTAAAAAGTAATTAATTTAAATATGTTTCATACCAAAATATACCATAGACATGTACATACTTATTCAACGCCATCTAGAAACCCATCTAGTGAAGCCATGAAGTTTGACATAATACTCTGAGGTAACTGGAGCTCTCACCCTGAATAAAAAAGTGTCGCCAGCAAATTTGACATTTATGTATGTAGTGGCAGGTAGTGGCTGTCAGTTGTCTCATATGACCATACGTATTTTTTTAAAGTGTAGGTGAGACGGAAGACAGCCACTGTGTTATTTGTGGTATTCAAAAAATTGTTCGTACTGCACTCTCCAGTTACCTCAGTATTAAGTCGAGCTTCATGAGTGAAGCAATTGGAAGCTTTTTTTTTTAAATGGCCTCTCAGAAAATCGCTCATTGGATTTTGGGATTCGGTATTTATTAAATTATATTTTCTTAAATAACCTATGTTTATTATAAATACAGGTGGTAACGACGGTCGAGACTTGTGACAATTGGAGCGATGATAAGTAATCATAATAATCATATAAAAAATTTATAATAATTATTATTATTTGTAAATCACTTAGGTATTTAACTTCCTTTTATATAAAAATTTCCAAATTTTCATTAAAATTGACTTTGGTGCTTCTCATCGAAAATCAAATGCGATGGAAAAAATGGCGTTCGATGGCTGTAAAGCTAGAAAAACATTTCTCTGGCGCAGCGCAGTGCAGCGTCGACCCGGGTGTGCACACTTTAAGCCTCCAGTACAGGATGGCCGATCATGTTGGCCGACCATGATGGCCCATCGTGTACAGGGGCGGTTTGCGTGTGATTGCCGCCGTCTGCGACCTACGCAAACTGGTGGCCTACCGCAAGCTCTTATAGCAGTTATTTTTAAGTTGAGAGAGTGAGACGCCGCTCTACACGCCGTATAGCGGCGTCTCACTCTCTCAACTTAAAAATAACTGCTTTAAGAGCTTGTGGTAGGCCACCTGGCCCTGTACACGATGGCCCATCATGGTCGGCCAACATGATCGGCCATCCTGTACTGGGGGCTTTACTAGTGTCGTTGCCGAGCGAACATCTGCATTATGTTTTCTTCTAATTTTGAAAACAATTTCTGTTCTTACTTGAACATATTAAATCCAAAAAAAAATATGTTGATGATTACGATGATAAGATGATGATGAATGAATACGAGATGCAATTTATATCTATACTAATACTTTAAATACACTTTGTTTGTTTGTAATAGATAAACTCAAAAAATACTGAACCGATTTTAGAAATATTTAGTGTAATTTATTTTCAAATCAGAATTATACATTATTTTAGTTATAAAATTAAAAAGTATAGTGTACTAAAACACTTTAATACTGTTTTAACAGTATAATTAACAACCCTACATGATAATGAATTGGTGACTCTTCTAAACAAAAAAAATAATTTTTAAATTGGCCCATTATTGACGGAGAAATCGGAGAACATACGTAGTAAAAAGCAAAATGCAGAGCTCCGCTGCGCAGTCCGCTACCGAGCCATCTGACGATACAATGCTAGAAAGTGGAGGGGGGTCTGGCCATGGCCCGCTATTATTTCTCGGCTGCTTGCGCTCCTACAGGCCATGCTGCTCGGATTGGCAACGTCATAAATGTCAATGTCGCACCACTGCTCCTAATTTCTTGTATGCATGAGATGAGATGAATTCCTGATTATACAATAAATATTGTATTAAAACACCCACAAAGCAATCAAGAAAATTAAACAGCAACGTTTCTTGACATGACCAAAGAGTATTCCGACTTGCCACATCCAGATAAAAAAATTATCCACAATGTGCAAAAATAATAGATTTTTCTTTTTATTTTGTAACAAGCAAATTTAACCAAGTTGTTAAATAAATGCGTGCAAAATCCGAGAAAGTGTTTTATTTAAATGAACAGTTCGCGCAGAAATCTAAGATGTGAATTAAATTACGGCGAAAGTTATTTTTTTTAATTATATTATATCAAGTTTAGCCTAGTCAACGAAGAGATATAGAGGGAAATGTTTGGAACACAATTTTTGACTTTGGAACTTTGTTTGGGCTAAAAGTTTTGTATAATACTGTATATATTTTACCGGCCAAACCCGATTTCAGGACAAACTAGTTTTTCCTAGGCCAAACTAGTTCATCGCGTTGACATTTCAGAGAGCGAGTTTGCCTCGGAAGTCCTGGTGGCCTACCACAAGCTCTTATAGCAGTTATTTTTAAGTTGAGAGAGTGAGACGCCGCTATACGGCGTGTAGAGCGGCGTCTCACTCTCTCAACTTAAAAATAACTGCTATAAGAGCTTGTGGTAGGCCACCTGTAGAACACGTGATTGGTAAAAATGGTGGTTATTTTTTTGTGTCATGTTCTACATCTACAGGTCTTCCGAGGCAAAGTCGCTCTCTGAAATGTCAACGCGATGAACTAGTTTGGCCTAGGAAAAACTAGTTTGTCCTAAAATCGGGTTGAAAAAATAGAGACCCCCCCGGATTAAGGGCTACGGGCGGGGACTTTTACTATGTTTACCTCCTTATTAGCCCAAACAAAGTTACAAAGTCAAAAATTGTGTTCCAAGCATTTACCTCTATACTGTTTTTCGAGTGTTCGTTGATTTTTACTTCCACATAATTTGAGAGTTATCGCCTAACCTGGCAACACTACACGATTGTTTATTTATATAGAACAAAGAGTAAAGTGTATAGATCAACCATGAAGTTCGACTTAATACTGAGGTAACTGGAGCGTGCAGTACGAACAATTTTTTGAATACCACAAATAACACAGTGGCTGTCTTCCGTCTCACCTACACTTTAAAAAAATACGTATGGTCATATGAGACAGCTGACAGCCACTACATACATAAATGTCAAATTTGGTGGCGACACTTTTTTATTCAGGGTGAGAGCTCCAGTTACCTCAGAGTATTAAGTCAAACTTCATGAGATCAACAATCTTTTCTGTTCCGGTGACAGCAGCGCTGGTTGGACAGTGCAACTTGACAGTAAAATGACATTATGAACAAAACACGTTAGTTCCAGTTTTGGTCACCGGAACAGAACACGTTGACGTAATCGACTGCAACGTTGCCGCTTTTCCAAGGAGCATGGCTTGTTACAAGTGCAACGAGTGAGATAGAAGATGGCTTTGGCATTGGCGTTTATAAAAAAAAAACTAGTTGCACTCAGATTTCTTCCTAGACCGAATCCAGTCGCGCAAGTGAACGCCGCAGTATTAAAAATGCCGAATAGCCCACTTTTTTGCTGTAGAAAAAAGGCCTGGAACATCAAGTTAACAAAAAGATGGTGTAACATTTCACAAGTAAGTATATTTTTATCGTATTATTGCTATTTAATTACATTTAAATACCAAATTCGCAAATTTTATTGTTGTAGTTGTTGGATTTGTTTAGCAACAATAGATCCGCATATATATATATATATATATATATATATATATATATATATATATACATATATATATATCGGTGGCATACTTACGAAAAAGTGAGGCATACCTACACCATAAACTTATTTATACTAGGGGTAATAGACGGACAATGGTGCGAGTGAGAAACAAATCCATACATCATAACCTATGTGCGAGAAAGAGTTGGAAGAAAATGACAGCAGAACCCGATTTGATTCATTTAGCGTCTTTTATCACGTAGATGAAAAGCGTCCACTCGATTATTTTGTGATTTTTATCGCGATCGGGTCGATTTGGCTGTTATAACTATATAAATCAATAATGGGGTAGTGTTCTGTGTTGAATTGTAATGTTACTTACGACAATAAACCAAATAAACTAATTATCGCGATACTTAGCGCGACAACGCAACACGAAGCTTCGCCCGCTAATGTAGACAAGAACATCGCGTATGCCCGACAACGATAATTTTAGCGCGACAACTCGCACGAATTATCGGCCGCTAATGTAGCCGCAGCATTATGAATACAAGTTTCACTATATTTTTCTGTCACTAGATGTCTGTCGCTAAGCTATGTTATAAAAATATCAAAAATAAATTCGACGCGGACATCTGAACAATAAAACAGGGGGCCAAGTCTGCTAACGTTAAGTCACAATCGTGTCTCAATAGTGTTTCAATTGTAGTTCAGTTGTAGTGCTTTTTACCACACTTTTATTGGCGTCACCTGTAACTAAGTCACAATGTAAGAAAATCTTAGAATTCAATTTTAAACTACTTCTAATTGTCGTATTAATCGGTTCGTCAAAATCGGTCCAGCCGTTTCAGAGATTAGCCGGAACAAACAGACAGACAGACAAAAATTGAAAAACATGTCATTTTGGTATATGTATCGTATATTTAGTCATATGCACGTGGTAAAAAGCGGTTATTTAATGTTACAAACATAAGTTACATTTTATTTATTTGTATAGATGTATAGAAGATATGCCATCTCCATAGGATTCATTACTCGAGGTTTACTCGCTGTTTACCTGTCAAATGGTGCAAACGGTGTCAAATCGGTTCACTTCATAGATGTATTATTCCTGTAGATGGATCACAAAAATAAGCTACAACTCACCCATCCTTTACCCCTTCTAACACTATCAAATTGTCATAAGATAGAAAGAGACATACATGTTAATCTGTTGCGTCGTAATTAGTGAATGTCTCCATTTTGACTATGCAATGCTAGATAATGATGATGCAATGATAGTGCTGTGGTTTTTTTATAACAAGTTATCGATAAAAGATTTAAAAATAATTTGAATGCAATGCGATACATAAAATTACAATGCATACCTATGTATATATCGCAGGCGTACTGTATATTTCACCGTATTACATAGCAACTAGCTGTTTTGGAAAACAGCACCGCATTGTAATGCGGCGGATTCAAGATACGCTGTATTCAATACGGCTGATCGAAACTTCGCCGCATTGAATAGAGCGCTTCGCGCTTTTTAATGCGGCTAGAGACTTAATGTAATTGGGCGGTTCATAATCCGCTTTTCTGTCAGTTTTTAGTACTAATCGTGTCCAAAGTTCTCACGGCCTTAGAATTTTGTTTATGCTATGAAACTTCGGCATAGGTCGAAATATGGAAAAAATTTCTTCCCTCCAGACAAAAGCGCACGCTCAGCTGATCGATCTAGTGTGGCAGATTTTTTTTTATATTTCGACGTATGCTATGCTCAAAAGAGAAAGTTGTTCAGTTTCATGGTCTAAGCAAGCCCTTTAATTTTGAATCAGTGCCAAATATGAAGTAGGTACTATAATTATACTTGAGGAGATCGATGGCTCATTGGTATGCGCATTCTGCATCCGGTGGTTGATGACGTCCGTATGGATTGAGGAGCCACGTCAGATTTTTAAGGATAGCTATCACCCTTATTTAGTAGCCATGCAGATAATTTTGTAGGTCAAATTCTGAAATTTGTAGTAAAATACATCAAAAGTTATATCACTGCAAAGGTGGCTCCTCAATCCTGATGTTTAGATTGAGGAGCCACCTAGAACTCGTAATGTATTGAATGTAGGTTGCTGAAACTTATGTATCAATTTGTAGCCATCACGTAGGATATCTACTAGAATTTTGAGCACTTTAGTTCTAAAATTCAAGAAACTACAACACTTTTGTTGTGGCTCCTCAATCCATACACAATAGAGTAAATTTCTATGAATATTTGCAGTCAATTCAGATATTCGACATAATGATAATTTAGAAGGAGGTAAATTCTATTGCCTACAATATGAATGAAATACTAAAACATAGTGATTTCCGTAAACAAACGTATATTATTTGGCTCCTCAATCCTGACGTTTATTTACCTGAGATCACAACGAAATCAAAAGCCAGAGACTCTAACGTTTAGTAGGCGTGCATACTAAACGGCTACATACAATTCATTGCTGTATTCGTTTTAATTGCTGAAAAATAAAGCTTTTTGGTATTGCTCAAGGATCCGTTTCGAGGGGTGACCATGATTATGTGAATGAAACTAGGATAAGTAATTTTTATCAACATTTAATAATTTGTTTTTACAAAATATAGGTTAGCGAATGGATGAGTACCTATTGGGTCTTCTGTGCTCTTACGAATTCTGGATTCATAGTCATCGTAACACAACACCTCATCCTTTGCTAGAATATGACATTTGTAGTATGGGTCACTACCAGTGATACTAACTCTGGGAAAGAATTCTATAGCGCCCATTAATGTGTATGAGCTGCCTAGAACTATTATAGATTCTGGTATCTCCTTCAAACAATTTTTTTTGCAATCATTCAAATCGAACGAAACCGTATTTGAAAGTGTTTATTAACAGACTGTTACTGTTGTTTGGTTGTTGCAAGTCTTACATGCGTTTTTATCTTCTGCAATACAAATGGCATCTTCTAAATCTTTGATGCCAAACACAGAAAAGATATTAGTCTCGCGACAGTAAACACACAGTAAATAAATTTAAAAAACATGTTAAAAAGACGCTCTCAAGCAAAGGCTATTACAAAGTAGAAGATTATTTAAATGATCACAACGCATGGTTGTCATAATTATAGTAACACTAACAATGTATAAAAGGAAAATATTCCTATACATAAGTATGAGAAAACTTTCCTTCAGCATTAGCTTTACGTATAAATTTTATTATTGTACCATTTTGTCTAGCAACGACATAATTATTTTGTAAATGCGTTGCTTCTGTTAAAGCGGATGAATTATTTTCGCCTGTTTTTCTTGTCAGTTAAAAGATGTCCATAACAGGTGGTAGGTACAAAAATGTTGGACGATTCTATATGAATAAAAATTTATTGACTTTGACTTTGACAGCTGCGTAGATATTTTCCCAGCGGACTCGCTGTCACACCGTTTTGTCACACTGGTGTGACTACGAAGAATTTTTTTCCTATTTTTCACACTGGTGTGACTACGAAGAATTTTTTTCTTATTAGTCACACCACTTTCAAATTATCATACTTGACGTAAATCACTTGATAATTTGATACCACTTTGATACAATATACTTACGTTATGATACTAAATTAAATTTTATATTAAAATATTATTAGCTGAAAGTACCAGGGTTGCATAGCTGACGAAACTATGTGTCAAATTTCTACGATTGTTCTGAAAAGAAATAATTTGAAAGTCACTTTCTTTGTCATGGAATAAGTATTTTATTCGGTTTTAACCATGAGTTATTTTAGAGGTTTCGAGTTTTATAGGCAGCAGCATTTTAAGTAGGTATACTCGTAATAACTCCTGGTTGCTTAGGCTGCCCTGATACTTTTTGTTCAATATTTTTCCAATATGCCTAGTGCCTAGTACTTCATTGGGGAAAAAAAATCTCCCGTACTACTACAGCCGTTAGTATCAGTAGTAAGGTCTGGTAGTCAGGAGGGTAACGAAGGATATTGTATAGCTTGTATCTGACTGTACATAAATAAATGTGCTGACTGTACGTAAAATCGGAAGGTGCCAACTCGCGTGCGCTCAAGCATAGTTTCCATTAGTCGAGCAGCTCGGCCCAGTGAACTGGGCCGAGTAACTGAGGTACTACTCGACTCGGCTTCCATCGTTTACATTGGTCAAGTAATTGGGCCCAGCAGGGTTGCCAGATGTACATTTAAATCGTATTTGTACGATTATTTACAACATAGTTCGATCCCAAATTTTCAGAAAATTTTGGATTTTGTATTAAGTACGATTATTATACATATATTATCTACTTAAACATATTTTTTTATGTTTAATGTACGATTCTCGATTTTTCGCACCTGGCAACCCTGGCCCAGGAAACAACTCGGCCGAGCAACTATGCTCCGCGCGAGACCACTCGACTCGCTCAGTACTCGGCCCAGTTTACTCGCCCTATCGTTTACATTGGTCGAGTTAGCCTGCTTTTTGTTAATCGCTACTCGACTCGGCCGCCTACTCGACCAATGTAAACTATGCTTCACGAGTTTCACACTCGCGAGTTGACGAATAAGTCAGTTTGCAATCCATGTTATAAAATATGCACATACAGGGTATTTAATTTCCCCGCACTGGTAGTGTGACAACAAGTCTCATGTTTTGGTAGCTTTCTAATATTCACACCAAACAGTGTGACTACGAAGAAAAAAATGCTTCGTAGTCACACCAGTGTGACAAAACGGTGTGACAACGAGTCCGTTGGGGATATCTCAATTATTTTTTTTGTGAAACAATCCATCAGTTTTTTTTTTCACAAAAAAGTAACCACGAAAATTAAGGCTATTTTCTAACCTATCATGTGTTCTACAGGACTTCCGAGGCAAATTTTCTTATCCTTACTTTCCTTTCTTATATTATAAATGCGTCTTTGTCTGTCTGTGTGTTACACAATCACACCTAAACTACTAAACCGATTTGAATGAATTTTGGTACAGAGATAGTCTAGAGCCTGAGAAAGGACATAGACTACTTTTTATTTCTGAAAAATATCACCTTCCCGCGGGATAACGTCGTGTAGTACACGCGGGCGAAGCCGCAGGCGGAAGGCTAGTACTAAATAAATAACCTAAAATACGATATTTTGCAATCTCATTTCTCACAAACTAGTAATCTCCGCGCTCTGAAAGTGGTGTCATTGGAAAGGGGAGATCAAAATCTACATTTTTCATACAAATAATCTACAAAAAGCCTGCGGTTGGATACTAATACCAACCCTTCCAATACGATGTATTGTTTTTGCAAATATTCTTGCGAGTATATTGATACCCAACCACAAAGTAAAATTAGGTAATTGTACCTTACCTTTTCTTGTTATAATTCCAGGTCTGTCATATTTTGTGATCAAATTAATATAGAAATAAAGTAGCTAATAATGTACTTATGAAATTTTGATGAATTATGTATGGCATTTGACAAGACCGCCTCTGTGGTCTAGTGGCTAGTGGTTTACATCACACCACCGATTTCAGACTAAGAGGTCCCGGGTTCGATTCCCAGTAGGGGAATATATTGTATTCGGTTTGGTTGGTGGTAGAAAGGTGGTAGGACTTGTTCTTAGTCCGCCTGGTTCAATTTATTGTACCAACTTGTATATACCGTATTTTAAGCAAATAAACAATTTTATTATTAAATTATTATTTCATCATCATCATCATCATCATCATGTCAGCCGAACGACGCCCACTGCTGGGCATAGGCCTCCCCCAAGGATCTCCACAACGATCGGTCCTGCGCTGCCCGCATCCAGCGGCTTCCCGCGACCTTGACCAGATCGTCGGTCCACCTTGTAGGGGGCCTGCCCACGGAACGTCGTCCGGTACGCGGTCGCCATTCGAGAACCTTTCCGCCCCAACGGCCATCGGTTCTCCGCGCTATGTGTCCCGCCCACTGCCACTTCAATGATGCAATCCTTCGAGCTATGTCGGTTGTTTTAGTTCTCCTGCGGATCTCATCATTTCTGATTCGATCGAGCAGGGAAATACCAAGCATCGCTCTCTCCATTGCTCGCTGGGTGACTTTGAGCCTTCTTATGAGACCCATAGTAAAAGACCACGTCTCACTTCCATAGGTCATTACTGGCAACACACACTGGTCAAAGACTTTCGTCTTGAGACATTGAGGTATTTCGGACGCGAATATATGCCGGAGCTTCCCAAACGCTGCCCATCCGAGCTGGATTCGACGAGAGATCTCTTTCTCAAAGTTGGACTTACCTAACTGGACCGTCTGTCCTAGGTAAACATAGTGGTCAACAATTATTATTTATGAGACATGTATTATTATGTCAAATATAAATTATTTCTAATGATATTTACAATTACTTATAATTATAGTATTTGTTATTAAGGCATCTCATTTTATGGCAAATGAGAGTTATTGCTACAAAATAATTATATCATGCTTTATTAGTACCTAAGTACAAATAAGAATAGTGTTAACAAATATTATGACCAAGGATCATTATGGCAAATGAAATGATTAAAATTTTGTAAAAACAAATTATTAAATGTTGATAAAAATTACTTATCCTAGTTTCATTCACATAATCATGGTCACCCCTCAAAACGGATCCTTGAGCAATACCAAAAAGCTTTATTTTTCAGCAATTAAAACGAATACAGCAATGAATTGTATGTAGCCGTTTAGTATGCACGCCTACTAAACGTTAGAGTCTCTGGCTTTTGATTTCGTTGTGATCTCAGGTAAATAAACGTCAGGATTGAGGAGCCAAATAATATACGTTTGTTTACGGAAATCACTATGTTTTAGTATTTCATTCATATTGTAGGCAATAGAATTTACCTCCTTCTAAATTATCATTATGTCGAATATCTGAATTGACTGCAAATATTCATAGAAATTTACTCTATTGTGTATGGATTGAGGAGCCACAGCAAAAGTGTTGTAGTTTCTTGAATTTTAGAACTAAAGTGCTCAAAATTCTAGTAGATATCCTACGTGATGGCTACAAATTGATACATAAGTTTCAGCAACCTACATTCAATACATTACGAGTTCTAGGTGGCTCCTCAATCTAAATATCAGGATTGAGGAGCCACCTTTGCAGTGATATAACTTTTGATGTATTTTACTACAAATTTCAGAATTTGACCTACAAAATTATCTGCATGGCTACTAAATAAGGGTGATAGCTATCCTTAAAAATCTGACTTGGCTCCTCAATCCATACGGACGTGGTTGATGTTAAGAAACATTCGTTGCGGTTGGACACCTGCTATGGAATAGCGTAAAATCAATCGTATTCATTTGACAGTTCATATTGTATCATAATAAATGTCATTTCATACAAATTGCAGCCGATTGAATACGATATGAACTGTCAAATTAATACGATTATCTTACGCAATTGCCCCCCTGAATGGTGACCCAAAACTTTATTATCTCGGTCTCCTCTGTGCTTCGGAAGGCACGTTAAGCCGTTGGTCCCGGTTGCATTAGAAGTCGTTGGCACCCTCACCCACCAATCCACATTGGCTTCGCGTGGTGGGTTATGGCACTTATGGCCCGTTCCATCTGTGGTGTTTTCATGCATAGGGAAGGCCTACAGCCCAGCAGTGAGGACATTAATAATGATAATGATGATAATTATACTATTTATACTAGGAGGTATAGTCGTAAAACTGAACGAGATTTCTAATCAATTTATTAAATTAAATAATCTGCTGAATGATACCTATCAACTAAAAAAATACAGATTTCACGCTAATTTTTATACTCTTAATGTATAATTTTTTTTAAGTATAAATCCACAATTTGCTTTAATAAGTGCATCGAGCATATTCTTGTTTGTTGCGAAGGTCTCCAATCGTCGCCTTTTCTTACGTTTCTTATTCACGTTTCCTTTACATCGACGGCGGCGCGGCGGTGGATCTGTTTAAAATTGAGAAAAATTAACTTTAAGTACCTACAAAATTGTTAACACTACAATTTTTTATCGATATTACATAATAAAATAGGACTACAACACTATCAGGTTGGTCAAATGTCAAAAAATCCCAATTGGCTTTAAATTATATATTTTTAGCCTAAAAACACCCGATTTTCTTCAACCAAGTCAATGTTAAACTGTGTATACACGTACAGCGATTTAGTTTTTGCAAATACGGACCAGTAAGCTATAAAAATGTGTTCGCAAAAACACAAAACAATGAGTGTGACTTACCTCTGAAATGATATGTGTTCATTATTCTCTTTCAAAACACTCACTCTGCTTGAATAACCGGGAACAGTACAGGCCATTCTTAACAAACAACAGATTTACCGCACCACACCATCAAATCTTTCTATATTTGACTACAAAAAAAGATTTTCTTTCTGAAGCATTTGTAACCAGCTGGTTACAAACAAATATGACGTTCACTTTAAAGTGGCGCGCGGCTCATTAAGACGCACACGTTGGGCTATTGTCATCTCTTTTTAACACACGAAATGTCGCCATTTGAGAGAAGAGAGTCGATTATAGAAGGAATCGTTCATATTTTTATGCTCCATCTACAGGAATAATACATCTATGGTTCACTTAAAAAGACGTTGCCAACTTTATGCGCATGGCTTGTAGAAGACGATAGAGATGGCTGTGGCTCACCCGTATAACTCGGTCGAGCCAACATGTCACCTGCAGTTTATACCCGTCTCTTTCAATCGATGCCGCATGCCCGGAGAGTGAGAGGGACAGGTATAACCTGCAGGTGTCATGTAAGTTCGACCGGTTTATACAAAGTTCAGATCGGTCGCGCGATAAATCCGACTTCTCGCCGACGATGGACAACACAGTGATGTAACCCTTACATGTCATAATGTTTGTCGATAAATTTGAGTGGCGGCTGGCGACGCGACGAGACGTTATTTATTCACATGTTCTATCATTTGAAAATGATTGTTATTATGATTTTATATGAACTACTAGCGGCCGCCCGCGGTTTCACCCGCGTGGTTCCCGTTCCCGTGGGAATATCGGGATAAAAAGTACATATAAACCTTCCTCTTGAATCACTCTATCTATTAAAAAAAATCGCATCAAAATCCGTTGCGTAGTTTCAAACATTTAAGCATACAAAGGGACATAGGGAAAGAGAAAGCGACTTTGTTTTATACTATGTAGTGATAAGTAGTACGTTATTATTATTGAGTAATACCTAGCATTTAATTAGAATAAAACTAAACCGATCAAGAGCAAGTCAGACTCGCCCACTGAGGGTTCCGTACCATCATTTATAAATACACTGCGATGTAGATTGTCTATACTAATATTATAAAGAGGAAAGATTTGATTGTTTGTTTGTGTGCATCGAATAAGCTCCGAAACTACTGGACCGATTTCAAAAATTCTTTTACCATTAGAAAGCTACATTCTTCCCGAGTGACATAGGCTAAATTTTATCCCGATATTCCCACGGGAACGGGTACCACGCGGGTAAAACCGCGAGGATGTGCTAGTACGCTATAAAAATAATAGGCCCATGCGATCGATTATATTATAGATGATATTATTACGACCACAGTGCCCTATTTTATTTTAATTAAATCTGATGAAACATTTTGAATTCATTGTTTATTTATCGCTCTTTTTGTGTTTACAGCTTCCCTAAAATCCAAATTAAGATGGAAATGTTTTTGCAATAATAGGCGAACCTGGGATGTCAAGCGAACCAGTATAATTTGCTCGACCCATTTCATTAGGTACATCCGATTTTCAAAGCCCTTCCAAACAAAAGGAGAATACTAGCGGAGAATTCAATACCAAGTTTAATACCAGACTTGATTTGTGCCACAAGTCTTCTAAGTATACTTGGTGTAACAATAAAGTCACAAAATAGCATTTCATTGTTATATTTATTTTCCAGAGCCATTCATTACCCATTGAACCATCTTACATACAATACAACACTGCTGGATCTACAAGTTCAGCTACGCCTAACATGTTGACATATATTAGATTTCTTGTTTAGGTGAAAATTTGTTTACTGTTACATTATACAATACGTATTCTATAGTGATGGAAAGTGACCTTCCTAATGTGTAAAGAACATTTTTCAATCAGATAGATGACTCTGTATAAGGAGAAAAAGATTGCTCTTAAAGGTTTTCTTGCCGGTTCTTCTCGCAAGGTCTCCCGCCGTAGGATTAGCGAACAGATGACGTAGCTTCTTTGACGTTCAAAAGTGTTGTAATCTCAACTTAAATAGCAATTTTGAATTTTAATATTTTAAAATCTCGTGTCACGGCTTATGTGGTCGCACTCTTACAAAACAGCTCATCAGTAGCTATAGCGGTATACAATTTAGTTTTATTCCTATTCTCGTACCTACCATAACTAAGAAAAAAACATCAACATCAGTCGAGCCGTTTTGGAGAAGCGCAACCACAAACACAGTGACACAAGATTTTTATATATTAAAATATCAAAAGCTGTTAGAAAGGTAAGATCCTACATAAATACCTAATAATAATTATTAGAAATCTATACCTCTATTATAAAGCTGAAGAGTTTTTTGTTTGCTTGAACGCGCTAATCTCTGGAACTACTGCACCGAATGAGCGATTTTCTGGGAGGCCATTTAAAAAAAAAAAGCTTCCAATTGCTTCACTAGATGGCGTTGAATAAGTATGTACATGTCTATGGTATATTTTGGTATGAAACATATTTAAATTAATTACTTTTTAAAAACTCAAAGGAAACTAATAATATATTAAATAAGTACTACTGTGAGGAACAGAAACGAAATAGGTAAATTTAAAGATTTGGGTAAATAAATAACATCTGTCTGACGTTCCGTTTTACGTAAAAATGTCGCGTCAAAGTAAAATTTATAACGTTCCGTTCCTTCTATTTGCATAGGTGGGGCAGCGCCATCTAGTGACTGAGCTTTCAGAAAATCGCCCATTGAAAAAATATTTTCGTGTTGGATAGTCAATTTAGAGATATAGACTATATTTTATCCCGACACTCCAACGGAAACGGGTACCACGCTGGTAAAACCACGAAGATCCACTATTTAAGTAATAATTGTTTAACCGATAAATAAACATAATATTTAATAATTATGTAAAATGTTTCAGTTTATTACCTTTAGTCCTTCTTTCGAAATTGAAATTTATCGATATTGCTGCATCGACAGTTGAGTCCAGCCCTATTTACGATCAAAACGAGGCAATGTGTGAGTGAGTTTTGACTCATCCGTACACGAAATTGTCGCTGTATTGTTTCATTTTTTATGTGTTAGTGTCGTCTTTACAGTATTGTTTTTGTATGTAAGTATACAGAATTGCACTTGTGTGCACATTTCCCCCCCCAAAAAACGCCAGAACTATTTGAATAGAGTAAACTCGCTAAGGCTACTCCCTTCCGGGACGGAAGACCCGCGTTGCTCGAAGTATGAAACCGATCGCGCTGCGCTGCGCTGCGCTGCGCTGCGCCAGCGAAATGTGTTTCTAGCTTAAATCGCTGTCAGTCATAATCACAAATTATATGTCATAATCGCGTTTTTGTGTGTGTGGGCGGTGCCGCAAAGAAAATTCCAATAGTAAATAGGTTAAGGGTTAAGATGTATTTTGATAAGAACACAAGGCAGAAAACGAAACACACAAGAGAATGACAAGTATAGTGTAAGGAGTGAAGTACATAGGATAGAAAAGTAGGAAAATAAAGATATAGTATAAAAACCTTAAAAAAGTATTTACATAATTAGTTTATATCAAAATTATTACACAGGCGCGCCACATCACTCCCCCGCTAGACCGTGACTACGGTCGACAAACCGATCAGGGAGACGCACTCTTCTTCCGCTGGCCGTCCGTTTGATCTCTTCGTGAGGCTTCCCTGGATCAGTGGTCTCGCGGGACATATAGGCCGGCTTGAGCCTGTCAATTGAGACGTTGACATTCTTGGCGTTGACCTGAATTTCAAAAAACTTCGGCTGCCTGCTAACGACTCTGTAAGGTCCAACGTACGGTGGCTCCAAGGATCCTCTTAATCGATCCTGACGGAGGAAGACATGGGATGCAGTGTGAAGGTCCCGTGGCACATAGAAGGCAGATGTGGAGTGCCAGGACGTTGGACGAGGTGACAGCTTCGCCATGCACGCGCGAAGTCGTGTCGCGTACTGGGTGGCGTCAGCTGTCAGGAAATCGTCCTTTGGAGACAGGAACTGGCCAGGCAAACGAAGAGGCTCGCCGTAGACCAAATCAGCCGGGGAAGCTTGAAGATCGTCCTTCCAGGCACTGCGCATACCCAGAAGCACAAGAGGAAGAGCTTCAGTCCACTGCGGAGAATCGTAGCACATTATGGCCGCCTTGAGCTGGCGGTGAAGTCGCTCGACGATACCGTTGGCCGCTGGATGATAGGCGGTGGTGCGAAAGTGTCGCGCACCGACCAAAGCAGTGAGGGCTTGGAAGAGGTGACTCTCGAACTGGCGTCCGCGGTCAGTGGTCACGCGCTCTGGACAGCCGAATCTGGCAATCCAGCCAGACACGAGGGCAGCAGCACAGGACTCGGCGGTGATGTCCCTGAGAGGATACGCCTTAGGCCACCGTGTGAACCTGTCGATGACGGTGAGGCAGTACCTGAATTCAGAGGACTGGGGCAGGGGCCCTATGATGTCGAGGTGTATGTGCGAAAACCTCGAGGATGGAGGAAGGAAAGATGAAAAAGGCGAGAAGGTATGGCGGGAAACCTTAGACTGCTGGCATTTCAAGCATTGCCTAGCCCATTCTCTACAATCCTTACGAATCCCTGGCCACACAAATCTTTGTGCTACCAGTCGCACTGTAGTTGAACTTCCAGGGTGATGCAAATTGTGCAGCATATCGAAGACTTGCCTGCGGAAGGTGGGAGTGACAAATGGACGAAATGCAGGACCGGACGAGTCACAATACACTGAAATGTCACTGGACTCTGTGGGAACTCTCAACAGTCTCAAAGCAGTACCATGTTTCAACAGCTCCTGCAACTCTGGGTCTTGCTCCTGAGATTCTGCCAAGGACTGGTAATCAAGAGTAGGTTTGGTCACCTGCTCCACCCGCGATAGTGCATCGGCCACTATGTTCTCTCGACCGGGTATGTAACGAATATCCGTGGTGAACTGTGAGATGAAATCGAGATACTGGAACTGCCTAGGTGAGCACTTGTCCCTGTTGAGACGGAACACAAAAGTAAGAGGCTTGTGATCCGTAAGCACGGCGAACGTTCTTGCCTCAACCATGTGGCGAAAGTATTTGATGGCTTCGTACACTGCCAGCAGCTCTCGATCGTACGGGCTATACTTCTTCTGCGAAGGTTTAAGTTTCTGAGAGAAGAACGCCAATGGTTGCCAGTCCTTGTCCTTAGTGCGTTGCTGTAGCACGGCTCCTATAGCCATATCTGAGGCATCCGTGACTAAAGTCAACTCAGCAGTAGGATCGGGGTGTGACAGAAGGGCAGCCTGAGAAAGGGAAGTCTTACACCTCTCAAAAGACTGCAGTAACTGCGGCGTCATCTCGATCGGCTGTGAACCCTTAATCCTAGGGCCAGCCAAAATGTCTGTCAAAAGTGCCTGAATCTGAGCTGCGTTGGGAATAAAGCGACGGTAAAAATTAAACATACCCAGAAATCGCTGAAGTTCCTTAACAGTGCGTGGTGGTGAGAAGTTCTGGATAGCTTCAACCTTCGTCTCTAACGGTTTCGTACCGGCGGCTGAAACTTGATAGCCCAGGAAAGTTACTTCGCGCTGACCGAATTTGCACTTAGAAGGGTTGATGAGTATCCCGTACTGCTTCAAACGTTCAAATAGCTGCCTTAGATGCTCTCTATGCTGGGCAGGAGAAGAGGAAAACACCAGAATATCGTCGATGTACCCATAGCAGAAATCGAGCCCCAGGAGGACTTCATCGACGAATCTCTGAAAGGTTTGAGCAGCATTCCTTAAACCAAAAGTCATATACGGGAACTCGTACAATCCGAACGGCGTTGTGATGGCAGTTTTGGGTATGTCAGGAGGATGTAAAGGGATCTGATTGTACGCCTTCACAAAATCTATGGTGGAGAAAATGGAACAACCAGAGAGTTGGTAAGAGAAGTCTTGGATGTGACGAACGGGGTAGCGGTCCGGGATAGTCCTGGCGTTGAGCGCGCGGTAGTCACCACACGGCCTCCATCCGTCGTCCTTCTTTCTTACCATATGCAGAGCAGAAGACCAAGGACTCTCTGAGCGTCTGGCTGTACCGCAAGAGAGCATGTCCTGGAACTCCTTCTGTTCGCGCGCGCTTGCGAGCGGGCAGTTGTCATTGTCAAGGTCACGGAACAATGCGCTCGGGCCGCGTGTAGGATCGGTCAGTTCGCCGTACGCCGCCGTGAGGCAAGGTTGTGTGTTCCTGTAGCGACGTGCCGCGCCAGGAAACCTACAGACTTGTGACCCGTGTGTGTTCGCTTTGAAAAGCGCCGGGAAAGTTTTAGCTGTCTATTAGGGCATTGTGTAGTTATAAGAGTGTTAGCTATAAGAGTTTCCCATTGTGGGTTGAGTGAAGATCTTAGCCAGGCGCGCGCGCCGGCGAGACAGCGATCAGCCCCCCTGGATTACGGACAATATCTTCTAGTAAGGTAGGACTAGCTTAAGTAACTTAATTTTGCATGAGAAACATCCGTTTCAATAAACTGTGGAACACAGTCGATGGTCACCACAACTGTGCGTGATCAAAATTTTGGTAGCAGAGCGTACCTAGTTAGCGTACCTAGAAATACCTAAAAAGCGTACCTAAAAATAAAATTTTTTTTTTTGTTGAAATCTCGAGGGTATTCCGAGACGATTTGAAGTACTAAGAAATTGTTCTAGTAAATTCTCGAAGCGAATGTTTCTCACTTGGTGGATCCGATAATAGATAGACACTTATATAATTGTTGTCACATACTAGTGATTTGATACGAGTTTACTCGCCTAGATGTGTATATTTTTTTTTGTGTGTCCGGATTTATTTGACGAATAGTTTCGTTCGAAAGTGTGTTTATTAGTACCACATACTAGTGATTTGATACGAGTTTACTCGCCTAGATGTGTATATTTTTTTTTGTGTGTCCGGATTTATTTGACGAATAGTTTCGTTCGAAAGTGTTGTTTATTAGTACCACATACTAGTGTTTGTTCCGAGTCCGCTTGCCTAGTTAAAAAAGTGGAACTAGTTTTAATTATTAGTAGTATTAAATTACGAGTATTATTATTAAAAATAGTTTTGTTTTTGTTTGTTGATAACGGTTTAGTAGTTGATTTGCGAGGTTGACTTGGCCGTGCCGTGTATGCCATACCGTTAATCCTATACGTTTTGTTTATACCGTTATATTGTTAGCCCTTGAAATTGGTAAGTTGTTAATAATTTATGAAAATAGTAGGGTCCGTGTATGTCGTCCGAATTTTAATTGTGTTTTATATTATCGTGACGCGACCTATTTCTATTGTTTTTTTTTTGTTGATGTTTACCACTTTTATATTTCTTTGTTTGCTTTGTTTATTAAACGGAGTATAAATGGCTCCTACGAATCCGCTCGCCGTATCCAGGGCTGGCATCCAAGGAGTTTTGCGTTGGCTTGCTTGTGCGGTCACATTAATAGACCGAGCCGACCGGGTAGGCGCGTTGCTAGCTCGGTATGGCGGGCTGGCAGCTCGGCTGCAAGACCTGGAGCGCCACGCCATGGAGTGTCGCGCGCATTATTTGGAAAACCCCCCAGCTGATGATGCCGTGTCGGAACAGCTGGAGCAGGATGTAGCCCAGGCCTATGAGCTGGCTGACCAGTTCACGGAGGCGGCTGAGAGGGCCCTGGCTGTTCGGAAGGGGGAGCCGGTTTTGAGCGGGGAGGTCAAACCTACCCCGACGGCGTTGCTAGGCCGATTACCTACGCTGGAGATTCCCACTTTTAATGGGGATCTGTCAGCCTGGATGGGCTTCATTAACCTGTTTGACAGCCTAGTGGATTCACGACGGGACTTATCCCCTAGTGAGAAGTTGGCCTATTTGCGCTCCTCCCTGCGAGGAGAGGCCAGCGCGGTAATCCAGCACCTGCTCATCAGCGACGACAACTACCAGGTGGCCCGCCAGCTTCTGGTTAGCAGGTACCAGAATGTCCGGTTACTGGCGGACACCCACGTGGCCACGATTTTGGCCCTCCCGCGAATCACGCGGGTACACCTGTTACGGAGGGAGTTGCTGAACCCGCTACTGTCAGCGGTCAACTCCCTAAGGCGATTGGACCTGCCGGTGGATCAGTGGTCCTTTGTACTGCTGCACATAGTCCTCGCCAAATTGCCCGCTGAAATGAAGGGGCGTTTCGAGCAGAGGTACGGAGGCGACAGCGCCTCGTATCTCCCGCCCTTCGCGGACCTCCTTCGTTTTTTGGAGGACGAATGTAGGGTGACGGACCACCTGGAGCCCGCCCCGGTTCCAGGTGTTGGTCGTATGGTGGCGGCGAGGGAACAGCCCCGTCGCCCGACCAACCGGTATGCTGCCTTCCAGCAGTCCCCTCCCCCCGCACCGAGTGAGCGGTGCAGGTATTGCAGGGGAGATAGGCACGTGGTGCACGAATGTGCCAAATTTAGAGGCCTCCGCCCAGAGGGACGGAGGGCCGTTGCTAGACAGCGCCAATGGTGCTATAGGTGTTTGGGGGGACACATGCAGTCGGCGTGTCCCCAGACAGAGGATTGTCGTCTTTGCGGAGGGAGGCATCACCCCCTCCTTTGTTTGGACCGCAAGGACGCCGGGAGCGACCGGGGTTCGAATTCCTCGCGCACGGGCGGGGGCCCGGCAGCCCGGAACCGGTCCCCTAGAGATTCGGCGGGGCTTAGCCCCCCCGGTCAGTCCCCCCCGGAGAGGGGGAACTATAGGAGAGACGCCCCCGCCACGGGCGGGGGTAGGGGGGTACCACAAGAGTACGCCACGGTGGCGATGGGCACGGGCCCTATTTGCTACTCCCCCCCCCTAATGGAGAGGCCTCGATTGGGGTACTATGTACCGAGGCACGCCCCACACGGGTATTACCCTGCACCTAGGAGTGCTGTTGGTCGGGGCCAGTATGTACCCGATTGGGACCCGCTCGCCCGGTACGAGCGTCCCACATTTGGCGCGCCGACTCAGGCGCGAGGGGGACAAGTACCCCCCCAAAATTTTTAATGGCGCCCCTGTCGGACCCAACCACCCTTCCGGAGCTTGTGCTGTTGCCAACAGCCTCCGTGAATGTTTGGGGACCTAAGGGCAATGTTGTCACGGTGCGTGCCCTTTTGGACTCAGGTGCCCAGGGGTGCATAATGTCCAGGTGGCTTGTCCGACAGCTGGGTCTTTTGCTTGTGCCGCATCACGAAGCGGTACGGGGGGTGGGAGACTCGCGGATCCCTGATCCGATTGGTCGAGTTGAGTTCTCCTTCTCCCCCCACTTCGCGCCAAGGCCGAAGATCGGTGCTTCGGCGATAGTCTTTGATAAGGTGGTTGGACCACTCCCGCAAGTGCGAGTGCCGACATCCACGATTGAGCTGACGTCTGGACTGGCTTTGGCTGATCCTTCCTTCCACCGACCGGGCCCAATACACTTGTTGATTGGTGCGGATGTCCTCGGTCGTGTACTATGTGGAAGCAAGCGAGTTTTGCAGACAGCCGATCTTGTCGCCTTGTCCTCGTCGCTGGGTCATGTGGTGATGGGAAAGGTACCACAGACACCAGAGACCCCGTCGGTAGACCGCCAGACCATTGTCGGTTCTACTTTGTCCGACGTTCTCCAAAAGTTTTGGGAGGTGGAGGAATCCCCCACTGCCAAGCGGTTGGATCCGTTAGCCGAGGAGTGCGAATTGTTCTACCAGAACAACACTGGGCGCCTCCTCTCGGGTCGCTTGATTACCCGCTTGCCCTTCTTGGCGGTTCGCCCTCCTTTAGGGAGCTCCCGACCGATGGCCGAGAAGAGATTGTTGTCCATGGAGCGTAGGATGGCCAGGGATCCCACATTCAAGGAGAAGTATATAGACTTCATGCGGGAGTATTTGGACCTTGGGCACATGTCCATCTCGCAGTTGGACTGGTGTAATGTGGAACATTACTTCCTGCCACACCACGCTGTTTTGAAGACTTCCAATGGGAAGATCCGCGTGGTCTTTGATGGTTCAGCGCCCACGTCAACCGGAGTGTCGTTGAATCAGTGTCTGCATGCGGGGCCGAAGTTGCATCACGGTGTTTGTGATGTTTTGACCAACTTCCGCCGGCACGCTGTCGTCTTTGTGGCCGATATCCGCATGATGTTCAGACAGACCGTGATTCACCCGGAGGATAGACGATACCAGCTCATCCTTTGGCGTGAGGATCCCCAGGATCCGATGTTGGCTTACGAGCTGAACACCAACACTTATGGTTTGCGGTCGAGCCCCTTTGTGGCGATCCGTTCGCTTTTGGAGCTCGCAGAGCGCGAACGGCTACGCTATCCCCGGGCATCTGCTCTTATTGAGGGGGGGGCCTTATTTGTCGACGATATCTGCACGGGGGCCTCGAGCTTAGATGAGGCTCTCGTCTTACGTGATGAGCTGATTGCGCTCTTGAGGGCTGGTGGCTATGAGTTGCGGAAGTGGCTGTCTAACTCACCGGACCTATTGGCAGATTTGCCTAAGGACCACCAGCAAGAGCCGCTCCTCTTTGAAAATCCGGAGACTCCAGACATGCTGTCTGTTTTGGGAGTCCAGTATCGACCAGTCCCGGATTTGTTCACATATAGATTAGAACTGCCAGACCCAAAGGTCTGGACTAAACGCACGGTGCTATCCACTGTAGCCCGTACCTTTGATCCGAACGGTTGGCTCAGCCCTGTAGTGTTTTCGATGAAGTGCTTCCTACAGGAGCTCTGGGCTGCGGAATTGTCATGGGATGAGCCCCTCTCTGGTAGCCTCCTACGAGAGTGGGTGAGGTTCGTGTCATCCCTACCCGATGTCAATCGGGTTTGTATACCGAGGCAAATGCTGCCTTCGGGAAAGTTTAAAGCCTCCCTGCACGGCTTTTGTGACGCGTCCGAAAGCGGATACGCGGCAGCCGTTTACATCCGAACGGTGGATGCAGCAGGCGTTGTCGCCGTACACTTAGTTACGGCCAAGAGTAAGGTCGCCCCCC
The DNA here is from genome assembly GCA_949710035.1 of Crambus lathoniellus. NCBI lineage: Eukaryota > Metazoa > Arthropoda > Insecta > Lepidoptera > Crambidae > Crambus > Crambus lathoniellus. The sequence continues at coordinate 11,393,719 of OX453302.1, read as the reverse complement.
TTCGGACTAGGCTAACCATTCCGAAGTTGGAGTTGTCCGGCGCCACTCTCTTAGTACGGCTACTCAATCATGTTGCCGACACCTTGGGAAACGGTGTCGACTTGGAGTCGATATTTGCGTGGTCTGACAGCCAGGTCGTCCTTTGTTGGCTGAAGAGTTCAGTCCACACCCTTGAGGTTTTTGTGGCCAACCGGGTCTCACAAATTCAGACTTCAAAGGCCCCGTTGATTTGGCGCCACGTACCGGGCGAATTGAACCCCGCAGATTGTGCCTCCCGCGGCTGCGAGGCGCCTGAGTTAGTGGACCACCACCTATGGTGGAGTCCATCATGGTTGTTACGGCCTGAGCGCTCATGGCCTGCCACCCCGGCTGTGGCCAGAGTCCCAGACCTAGGCATGCGTGTTCACGCCGTGGAGACGGTGGCGGCTCCGCAGATGGAGTTTTTGTTAGACCGCTACAGTTCTCTTGATAAGTTGCTCGGCGTGACTGCTTGGATGAGGCGCTTTGTGCGAAATTGTCGCCAGCCTCAGGAGAAATCGTTGTCTCCGGTCCTCGCCCCACAAGAGCGGCAAGACGCTCTGTTGCATTGGTTGCGAGTGACGCAACAGCGAGAGTTTGAACCGGAGCTGAAAGCCCTGCGCTCAAGTAAGTCCAAGTTGAAGGGACCCTTGGTGCGGTTGAATCCCTTCTTGGACAGTACCGGATTGCTGCGTGTCGGAGGTAGGCTCAGACATGCCAACCTGCCGTACGGATCACGCCACCCTTTGTTGCTCCCCAAGGATGGACCGTTAGTTAGACTGTTGATTACAGACCGACATGTAAAGAATGCTCATGCCGGTTGTAATGCTTTGACCGCGCTCCTCCAACGAGAGTTCTGGATTTTGTCAGCGCGGAGAATAATCCGATCCGTTATTTTTCGTTGTCTCCCGTGTTATCGTTTGCGCGCCGATACGATGCAGCCCCAGATGGGTGATTTGCCTGCCGATCGAGTGAACGAATCGATGCCCTTCTCAGGAGTTGGAACGGATTTTGCGGGGCCATTTACCGTTAAGACATCGCGGCTTCGTAATGCTAGAACGGAAAAGGCTTACTTGTGTGTATTTGTTTGTTTGGCCACTAAAGCTTTACAGTGTTAATATCAATAATAATTATGTCTACTCCACGTACTCCACCTAAATATTCTTCCAACCCGGATTTACCCTCATCTGCTACAAAGGCGGTAGCTGACATATTTACTAATACTCGAAAGCGCAAGCAGCCTGAAGAGGATGTCATAGAAACACGTATGTTGTCACTTGAAAAGAAAATCGACGATAACTTAGCTGCATTTAGTAGTAAGGTGGACCAAGTCATCGCGGAAACTATACAGACCGTTTTAAAAAGATCACTATCTGATGAGCTATCTAAGATTTCAAACTCGTTAGACAGCCTTAACAACACTGTCAAAGCCTTAAAGTCAGATAACGAATACTTTAAAGAATCCCTTAAAACTATAAATAGCCGGCTCACGGATTTGGAAACATCCGCAAACGTTTCATGTTCACGCCAAGACGATTTTGATGGCCAACTTCAAACACTAAAAGATCGAACGGAGAAGGTGGGCAAACTACCCAGCCACGTTACATTACTCGAGAACAAGTTAGCTGCAATGGAACAGCAGGCAAGAGAGTGCAACATCGAGATTGTCAATGTGCCCGACAGACGTAATGAAAACCTGATTAATATCGTACAAAAGGTTGGAGCAATAATCAAGCAAGAGATTCTCGCGTCTGATATTGTGGCGGTGCATCGTGTGCCGCACGCCAGTAATAAAGATACCCGCCCCAAAAATATAATTGTAAAATTTGCGAGCAGAATTGTGAAGGATAACATCATTGCAGCAAGTCGTTCCTCTAAGGATCTCAACACAGAACAGCTGGGTCTGTCCGGTACCGGCCAGTCGCAAAAAATATTTATCAATGAACATTTGACTATACAAAATAAACATCTGTTTCGCGAATGTCGTACCAGAGCTAAAGCAAACGCATTTAAATACGTATGGATTAAGCACGGAATTATACTTATACGCAAAAGTGATACATCTCCTGTATTGGCTATACGCTCGGAGCAAGACCTCGCTAAAATTAAGTAACAGTAATAGGCATCTAATGAATGTATGTATTAGTCACATCAGCATGTATTATTATATGTATCTAACTGTATTCCAAATTTTATTTCCTTTTTTACTTAACCATATCCATATTTTAATCATTTGCATATTAAGGTCACTAACCGGCAGCAAGGTAATATGTAAGGCCTGTATGTATAAAAAAGTTACTTGCAATCATAAATCTACAAATTGTTTATTAAAAATGCTACCTATCAACTATAATAAAAAAATTAAGGTAAGTTATAGAAATTGTGTTCAATGTAAACAAACAGAGACAATAAATTTCGATAAAAAGTTATTGTCATTGTATTGTTTATTAGAATTTAATTATTGTCTGTACAAATGCAAAGCTACTAAACTCAATCATGTTCATGGCGGGTCCTGGAAACAATGGCTGTTCTATCGTCGTCGCATGATTTATACATACCTCTGTACATCAAAGTGTTTTGAATGCCAATCGCACTCATCAGGGACAATATCAAGGTGCTATAATCACTACTTTATATCTAGTATAATAATGTTTTATTTGGTCCGTGAACGTATTATTAATAATTACACTTATACTATATTATTATGCTTAATAGTTTTTTTTGAAAATGGATAATCAAAATAGAAATGCACTATCCATCTACTATCAAAACTGCCGCGGGCTCAGGACAAAGCTTAACACACTATATATGAACATATTGACCCATACCTACGACATTATCATACTAACAGAAACATGGTTACACGAGTATATTTTAAACAACGAGTTCATAGACTCTCGCTACGTTGTGTATCGCTGCGACCGCAACCGAGAGGCGTCTGGACGCCGGGATGGCGGAGGCGTACTAGTGGCAGTTCTGCGCTCGCACCGAGCCACACTCTGTTTACCTGCGCCCCCCGCCTCACTCGACATTCCATCTGATATAGATAACTTACTCGTAGAATTAAGCATTGATAACACAACGTACGTTATTGGAGGTGTTTATATTCCTCCCAAATCCCGGAACAGTATTTATCTCGAATATTTCGACAATTTGCGTGACTTTTTGCATGAAAAGGGAGTAGACAATTTGTGCTTATGGGGAGACTTCAATATGCCTAATCTCGAATGGGATATCGATGGATACCTGGCTAAACCATCGCCGTTAGGCTACGTTGGGCCTCCACATTCGTACTTGTTGGACTTTATGTTTATTTTTGATTGCACACAAGTAAATATATTTAAAAATAACAAGGACCGCTTATTAGACTTATGTATCACAAATGTGCCTAATTGTAAATCTTTTAGCACTCCTGACTCATTAGTCCCGTTAGATGCTTACCACCCAGCTTACTACGTACTTTTTCCAATTAGCCAGACTTATGCATCCAATATTATGAACGAGACGCAGACTAGATATTGTTTTAGAAATGCCAACTATAAGGATATCAATAGGGAAATCTTGGAAATAGACTGGGAAAATATATTTTTAAATAAAGATACGGAAATGTGTGTTGACATTTTTTATGAACACGTTTATAATATTATTCGAAAACATATCCCTTTAAAAATAATATCAAATAATAATTTTCCTGTATGGTTTAGTTCATCCCTTAAACACATACATAAAAATAAGAATGATGCGTGGATTAAGTGGAAGCAATACAGGAATCTGTCTGATTATTCAAATTTTTCTATTTATCGAAAAAGGTTCAAAAATAAAGCTAGTGAATGCTTTAAGAGTTATATTGCCAGGGTTGAGGATGGTGTGAAGGAGAACGTGAAGTATTTCTGGGCTTATTTAAGTAACCGTAAAAGGGACAATAACATCCCTAACAGTGTACATTACTTGAACTCCAATGCGAATAGACCTGAAGATATTTGCAATCTCTTTTCGAACTTTTTTCAGTCAGTATACCAATCCTCTAATCTATCAGATTCTTATAGTTTGGATCAAATATCTGATTTGGACTCTAAAACACACTCAAGTTCTATTTTTAGTGATTTAACGTTATCATCCGATAGTATTTTGGAAGAGTTAAAATCTTTAGACGTTTCCAAAGGCCCAGGTACTGATAACTTACCGCCAATTTTTCTCAAAAATACTGCCACAACTATCTGTATACCTTTATGTATCCTGTATAACAAATGCTTGAAGGAAGGGGTATTTCCTACACTATGGAAGTCTGCTAAGGTTATTCCGGTTCATAAGGGTGGATCGAAGAGAGATGTTACAAACTATCGTCCTATCTCCATACTGCCTATCTTGGCAAAGCTACTCGAAAGACTTGTACGCAGCATCCTGTATTCTCATTTGCATAGATACATACTCCCACAACAACATGGTTTTGTATCTAGACGATCAACTGTCACTAACTTGACTATTTATACAACTCAGCTTTTTGAAAATATGGATGCTAATATGCAGACGGATGCAGTGTACACGGATTTTAAGAAAGCTTTTGACCGAGTTGACCACAAAATCCTGTTACAAAAGATTGCATACAATGGCATACGTGGTAGCCTATGGAGATGGTTCAAATCATACGTTTTGAATAGAACTCAAAAGGTGGTTATTAAAGGTTATGAATCGAAAACAATAAGTGTAACCTCTGGGGTTCCACAAGGCTCGATTATCGGTCCATTACTTTTCATTTTATTTATTAACGACATTGACACCTGTTTCAAAAACTGTAACTATTTACTATATGCCGATGACCTTAAAATATACCGAAGTGTGAAAAATATATCGGACCAACATAGATTCCAAGATGACCTGAATCGATTAACTAGTTATTGCAGTGATAATAAACTCGAACTTAACTTGAATAAATGCAAGTGTATCAGCTTTACTAAGAAAAAAGAAACAAGTAAGTTTGATTATTCACTATGTGGCACTAACCTAGACAGAGTCGAAAAAATTAGGGATCTTGGAGTTTTGTTGGATAGTAAACTTACCCTTGATGAACACATTGATGATGTCTGCAGAAGGGCATTCAAAATGTATGGTTTTGTTATCAGAGCTAGTACTGAATTTAAGCGCCCTAGCACATACCTATATCTTTATAAATCACTGATACGCTCGCAGTTAGAATACGCCACCGCCATTTGGGACCCGTTTTACATTAAATATTCTGACCGCCTTGAAAAAGTCCAGAAGAAATACCTGCGATGTATGTACTATAAATGTTATCGTAGTCGCTTACCTTATTTATCACTATTAAAAAAATTTCGCTTGCTTAGTCTTAAGTCTAGAAGACTCCAGCTGGAGGTTATGTTACTGCATGATTTTTGCAATAATAAATATGATTGTAATGACATAGTTAGTAAGGTTCGTTACCAAGTACCAGTCAGGCCGCAAGTGCGTGCTTGCCGAACTCAGAAACTCTTTACAACACCAAGATACCGCACTAATGCAGGCAAACGCTCCCCCATTGCACGTCTGACTGATGCTTACAATAAGCACTTTGCTGCCTTGGATATGTTTAACACAAGCAAACCTTCTTTCAAAAAGGCTGTAGTTAATTGTTTATTGGAAGTGAAAACAACACCTTAACCGTTGCTGTTTATCATATACCTTGTTATGGATATATTATTAGTACAAATAGATATTTTTCCTTCTTCCTCTTCTTTTCCTTTCTATGTAGATTACTTTCTTGTGGGTGCACCCTCGCTCAACATAATTAGTAAATAAAGCTGTGGTTGACGGTGTTGGTCTCACAATAATTTAATATATTTTGTAAAATTAGTTTAATATTTCCTATTGTGAAACTGTTTGTTGACCCCAATAAATAAAAAAAAAAAAAAAAAAAAAAAAAGCGGTCCACCTGGAGGTGGTTAGTGCCCTCACCACAGAAGCCTTTGTAGCCACGTTGAATCGTTTTGTGTCTCGCCGCGGAATGCCGTCGTTAATAAGGTCCGATTGTGGAACCAATTTCAAGGGCACCGATAGGTATTTAAAGGAAGTTTGTGAATTTTTGGATAGGAATAATTTTGAGATCGGATCCACACTCTCTCGCAGAGGGGTACGATGGCAGTACTCCCCGCCATCCTGCCCCCACTGGGGAGGGATTTTTGAAGCAACTGTAAAGGCCGCTAAAACTCACCTTCGTCGCGTTATTGGGGAGACGGTCCTCACGTTTGAGGAACTCGCGACCGTATTTTGTAAGGTTGAGGCGGTCCTCAACTCGCGTCCGTTGTGTCCGTTGTCTTCGGACGCGAATGATTTAGAGGCCCTTACGCCGGGCCATTTTTTGATTGGCAGACCGCTTAACGCCTTGCCGGAATATCCTTATTCCGAAGTGCCCTCCGGACGGCTCTCGCGATTTGAATTGCTCCAGCAGCTTACGCAGAGTTTTTGGCGCCGTTGGCATCTGGAGTATTTGCACATTTTGCAGCAACGCGTTAAGTGGTCGGATAGGACGACCCCACCCAAGACTGGAGACCTCGTGTTGGTAAAGGATCCAAACCTGCCGCCCCTCCGCTGGCGTTTAGGACGCATTGTTCAGCTTCATCCGGGGTCGGATGGTGTGCCCAGGTTTGCCGAGGTCCTGGTGGGGGACTCTGTTTTGAAGCGAGCGATCGCTACCCTCTCTCGCCTGCCCTTAGATTAAGTTGGCGGACAGTTTGCTACTGTCCGGGACGGGGGGATGTTCGCGCGCGCTTGCGAGCGGGCAGTTGTCATTGTCAAGGTCACGGAACAATGCGCTCGGGCCGCGTGTAGGATCGGTCAGTTCGCCGTACGCCGCCGTGAGGCAAGGTTGTGTGTTCCTGTAGCGACGTGCCGCGCCAGGAAACCTACAGACTTGTGACCCGTGTGTGTTCGCTTTGAAAAGCGCCGGGAAAGTTTTAGCTGTCTATTAGGGCATTGTGTAGTTATAAGAGTGTTAGCTATAAGAGTTTCCCATTGGGGGTTGAGTGAAGATCTTAGCCAGGCGCGCGCGCCGGCGAGACAGCGATCAGCCCCCCTGGATTACGGACAATATCTTCTAGTAAGGTAGGACTAGCTTAAGTAACTTAATTTTGCATGAGAAACATCCGTTTCAATAAACTGTGGAACACAGTCGATGGTCACCACAACTGTGCGTGATCACCTTCTTCGCAGCTTGGGTGCGAACTGGATCAAGCCGTCGAGGTCTGCAAAAAACGGGTGGGCCAGGAGTCGTTCTGATAAAATGTACAGTATTGTGCTTGGGAGGATGATGAACACCTGCAGGTCTCGTGATCTCCGGGTACTCTCGCAGCAAATTGTGAAACTCAGTCTCACCAGAAATAACCTTGACTGAAGCGACGTCCTCAGTAGGATTAGTAGTGGTTGCTGCTACGGAAAGATTCGTGATACCGTCGACCAAGCGCTGGTTTCTGCAATCGACAAGCAAGCGGAAGTGCGACAGAAAATCAACTCCAATGATTGGCCTTGTGACGTCCGCTATTATAAAGTTCCAAGTGAAATCTCGCCTGAGTCCCAAGTTAAGGTGAAGAAGTACAGGTCCATAAGTATGAATAACAGTATTATTCGCAGCGACGAGATCATATTTCGACTTGGTGCAGGGCGTCTTGACAGCTGATCGCGGGAAAACACACAAGTCTGAGCCAGTGTCCACGAGAAACTGCATTTTCGATGCGCGATCAGTGACGAACAGGCGGCCTGTTGTTGATTGGCAGTCATTGGCCGCTACTTCCGACTGCCCTGAGTGTTTTCCGAAGAGTAGAAGCTACATGGCTGCTTGCACTTGTTTTCTTTGGCTCCGTACGTGTAGTGGTAGAAGCAATCTCATCAAAAACATAAAATATGTGAAGTGAGAGCCAACTTCAATATTAGGAAATATGCCTTGGTTGTTGACTTCAACGACAAAAGATGTGAGATCTAAATGGGTGCCAAGTTTAACGGTCAGTCCTGTAAATTTAGTACTTACATAAAATGTTTCATAACAACTTAAAATATAATTTCTTCTTATAACTTAGGATAATATATTGAAGCCTAAGGTCTGACTTGGCTAGTTCTCGTATACGAATTATTATAAGGTACTTACTGAAACAGTCATGGAAGAGTCCTATGTTCATCTCTAGTTTCTAGTCTACCAGCAAGCCAAATTTTCGGAAGAATACAATAAGAACTTCGGCTTTAGAGCTGGCGAAGGCTATAATATATAAATAATTCATATATGAAAACTAGCCAAGTCAGACCTTAGGCTTCAATATATTATCCTAAGTTATAAGAAGAAATTATATTTTAAGTTGTTATGAAACATTTTATGTAAGTACTAAATTTACAGGACTGACCGTTAAACTTGGCACCCATTTAGATCTCACATCTTTTGTCGTTGAAGTCAACAACCAAGGCATATTTCCTAATATTGAAGTTGGCTCTCACTTCACATATTTTATGTTTTTGATGAGATATCATTACTTTTTGTAGAGGAATTATTAGTAGGTACCTACTTATTCATAATAAATTAATACCAAATGTTTCAGTATATTTTATTTGGCCAGTTATATTACTTTGCCCTTGTGTATCAGCTACTGACAATGAAACTAATTTTATGGTCGTGTTTGGTGTGGACGTAGAAATATCATTTTTAACAGATTTTCTTATTTCCAACAGTTTCTTTTTCCTAGTCGTAATAGTGTATGGTATTTTGCTCGACGAAGTTGCAGTAGGTATTTAATGTTCCTGAGCAGATATTGCATTTCCATTTGCGTTTTGATTCTGGTTTCATTAAGCGATAAAGCTTTCCGGACAAACTCGTATCTTTTGCCGCACAATGCACTAATATAAAATCCTTGGCAGTATCAAAGAATACTATATAGGTAATTATTACTACGTAGCCACTGACCTCTATTATTTATACACTGGACAATCTGTCTCCATACAAATTACAGCTAATTTTATGTGGCAATTTAAAGCGCCGCCACTACGAGTGTCCCGAGAACTAATTTTGACACAATCATTACCGCAGTCGACAATATTTATGTCAGTCAGTCCAGTGTGTAAATAATAGAGGTCAGTGTATATAGCAGTAGTTTGTCTTTTACATTTATCATTTAGCGCCATGTCTTGACAATTTATGGATGTAGCCGTTTTTGTTGACATCTAATCTTGCTTATTGATTCTTTATTTGCTAACTAGCTTAAGCTGACCCGGTAAACGTTGTTTTGTCATATAAATTATAGTGGACTAAAGTAGAATAAATAATAAGAAAACTATGTCTAGTGTGTGTGTTTATACACCAAAAGTTGCCTACACCAGACGATAGATAGCGCTAGTTAGGTATACACTACCAATAAAAGGGCCAAGATTGGTCTCTAGTTCCTACATATATAAATTACTCTGTAAAGTAGAGTGCGCGTCAGATAACTCTGCGCGCATGCGCGACTGGTGCATTTTTGGCGCTAGTTACAGTACATTATTTATGCTAAGCTTATGGAAAAGATTAGTATTCGATTTTGACCGCGCGCAGACGTCAGTGATTACATACTCTTTGGAAGCGGCCACGGAAGAGATGACAGTTTTGCAGTTTTGTATCGAAGTTATAGTCTCACAGTTCACACTCCATTTGGTGTATAAACACCAGTGGCGTGCATTGCTTTTCAGAATAGGTAGGCACTATACGCCGCGTGGTGTCTAAGCTATAGGCAGAAATGTAAAAAAAAAAATTTGAATATTCAAAATTTCAAAGAATTTTCTCACGACCTATGTGGCGTGTGCCTTTCTTTTCTGAACTTAATACAAACAATTCTTCATGGTCAATTGGTCAGTGTATAAAACCACCAACGATTCCAACGAAGTATAACGGCAATGTATACTGTACAACATTTAAATTAAGGACAAGGAGGTACCTAGGTAGCAAATTATGTAAATAGAGTAAACAAAGTATCACCGCCATGTAGAAACTTACAGAGCCATCTTTGGACAAAAAACAAAACTAAATATAAACACCGCCGGTGCTTTAGTAGGTATGTATGCCTACTTAATGGTGATAAATTGCGAAGGTCGAACGTCAGTGTATTACGCGTGGGAAGTACGACATTTTTATTTCGTCGTATTCATTTAAATAAAAATTATTAATGCCAGTGTTAGTAAATTGTATAGGATTCAAGTAGGCAGCCGGGCGACTGCCTACTGTCGCGCACTGCGCGTTTTTTATGAAGGAAGTTTCTGTTATAAGCACTAATAAATAGAGGTCAGTGGTTATAAGTAATAAAAATTAGGTAAGTATCATAATTTAGTGAGCTCAACCAATAATAATTGCGGAGCACTGATACTAAAATTTAATGGTAATTTTTTCGATTTTGCGAGGTAGGCACTGCTTAAATGCCTATATGCAATGCACGCCACTGATAAACACACACATATGCAAATTACAAAGGCATATAAACACAGACACACACATAGGCATAGTATACATATTATTTATTTATAAGGAAACTCAGTGTAAATGAAACATAGGTTAACACTGCACCCTTTATTAACAATAAAACAACAAATATGCATCACTAAAGGCATTAAAAATGTTCAAAGAAGTCTTTTTTCAAACACAGCACATCACCAAAGAACTCTATATCAACACTCAACACAAACGAGTCTTTTTCTCAAAAAACGGTAGGTACTCCGAGCATCGAAACTATATAATTGCTAACGGAATTACGGATCTTTACGAAACAGAACATAGCAAATAACAAATTTAACAAACAAAAGTATAATCCCTTCCATCAACTTTCAATAATATAGTATAGAAAAAAAGGATTTTTCTCTTCTTTTCTATACTGTGGGTGGGTGTATTAACTTGGAGCCATCTATCGTTGACTTTAGTGAACTATTGCAATGTGCAAAGTGTGCACCTACAGGGAGAACATAGCAACTTTCGCATTTTTTGGCTTCTCGTTTGAATGTATGAAGATTGCGCCCCCTGGTGGTCGGGTTAAAGTACTATGCTCCGTTTTGACGTGAAAGAAGGACAAACAAACAAACAAACACACTTTCACATTTATCATTACGACTCCGTAGCTCAGTGGTTAGAGCAGCCGCCCGGAAAGCGAAAGGTCGTGGGTTCGAGTCCCATCGGAGATGGTTGTGAGATGATGGTCGATTTTTCTAAATACTTCATTTTCCATATTTCAATAATAAAAATTGGACTGTGAATGCAAAAAAGTAAAAATTTAAATAACTTTATAATTTATATTAATATTAATAATTAATTTAAGTGAAAGGTCGTGGGTTCGAGTCCCATCGGAGCTGGTTGTGAGATGAGGATCGATTTTGTCTAAATTCTTCATTTTCCATTTTTCAATAATAAAAATTGGATTGTGAATGCAAAAAAGTAAATATTCCAATAACTTTATAATTATATTAATATTAATAATTAATAAATAATAATATGGATATCGTGCTAGACGGCGCAAGTTTGTAATTAATTTAACGCGAGGACAAAAAAGTATTTTGGTAATCTGGGGTTCGAACTTGGTTCTCTCGAGTCCTCAATATTGAATGGCCAATACGCCGTTGGCGCTAGCCGAACTTCAAGAGGTATGACGAATTATTGGTATATAACAGAATAAAAACTATTACAAACTTATATTTGTACTTCATCTAATACAAGATCTTATACAGGATAAGTGCATAGGGAACGCAAATATAAGTTTGTCAACGTTTTATTTTAAAAAAATACTAGTTTCGGATTTTTTCCTTTGTATTCACCAGATTACCTGTCTGCATGCCAAATTTCAGCTTTCTAGGTCATCTGGAAGTGGGTTATAGTTTTGATTATAGGTGAGTCAGTGATAAAAATAACGATTTTTGGACGTAAATATCTAAATAACTGTTTGAGGTGTGTATATAAAATTTGGAGCACATATTTATCTCGCTAGTCTCAATACATAAGCCAAATTTGACATGTTTCTGTGTAATAGTTTTTGAGTTATGAGGGAGTCAAAAGTGGCTCCAAATGGTTCGTGTTAAGATACACACGGTGCTGCTCGCCAGTTCTGTTTTCTTTTGAACTTGGCTGATACGCTTCCGCGTATCCAGATAAGGATGACCGGCTGGTGGTTGTTTCGGTCTGGAACGGCTGCGGGAGCGATCATACCTCCTGGAACGGGATCTCGAGCGTGAACGTTCTGAGTCCTCTAACCTTGTGGACAACATAGCTACTTGCCTAGTCAGCTCGGATACCTGCTTCGTCATTTCGTCCAGAGGAGTTATCGGTAGTGCTGGTGCAGAAGTACTGGCTACTTGAGGTGTCGATGGTACGATCTCTTGTATCTTGTCCGCGAGCTCACCCAGCTTGTCCAAGTGTAGGTCCATTTGCGAAGCAATGACGGTCTGAATATTTTGCGGCAACCTGCTCGACCACAATGTCACAATAAAATCAGACGGCACCGATGGACCAGCCAGACCAGATAGGTGGCGCAGGAACTGCGAGGGCTTCCGATCGCCGAGCTCCTCATGCATCAATAGCTGCTTGACGCGCTAGACGAGCTGAGAGGCGCTTAATCAACTCCTTCTTAAGCTTTTCGTATTTGTCCGTGGCGGGAGGATTGGTAATGATGTCCTTCACCTCGACTGCATATTGATGATCCAATTGTGCCACAAGGTAATAAAATTTTGTCTCATCCGTTGTTATCTTGGATAACGCAAATTGCGATTCGATTTGCGCGAACCATAAAGCGGGCTCGTCAGGCCAAAAAGGTGGTATTCGCACTCCAACACGTAGGAATTCCTCTTTAGTAACGCATTTATCCGCAAGTGAAGCGTTACTTTCATTAGCCATCTTCAAAAAGAAATATACAAAGTATGCTGGTGACACCACCATAACTAGCAGATATTTCTCAACTGCAAAGGCTACCGATTTTGCAATCCATAGGTCTTGTCGAGTCCCTTGTTGGGGCAAGGCCAATCTTGTCAGTTTCAATGCTACTAAAACGCTTTTAGTTTGTATTACAAACTAGCTCACCGTTATTTTTTGACACAATTATACAGTTCTACCAATCAGGGTTTTCGTGCTCTTTCGGGGTCACCAAATGTGGGCGGTGCCGCAAAGAAAATTCCAATAGTAAATAGGTTCAGATGTATCTTGATAAGAACACAAGGCAGAAAACGAAACACACAAGAGAATGACAAGTATAGTGTAAGGAGTGAAGTACATAGGATAGAAAAATAGGAAAATAAAGATATAGTATAAAAACCTTAAAAAAGTATTTACATAATTAGTTTATATCAAAATTATTACACAGGCGCGCCACATGTGCGTTCAGTAGCAGATTATTTGTAATCGATTATTCATCGATGTATTCGGCTAAATGCGGCCAATGTCACACACAGACCTATCCACAGAACATAATATACTAATATATTTGTGAGGAGGTGGTGAGGAGAGGAGGACCTATCTAATCTGTGAAATGTCACTTTTTTCACAAAATAAATCTTTTTCCCGACCGAACCGAAATCCCGTGCAGTGATGCGATTTGATTAGAACAATTATATTTCAATTTATTTGTGAGCATTATTCATTATTGATTTGATGTAAGATAACTACAATTGAACTAAGTAGAAATACGTTGATATTTTTGGTGCATTTTTTTCTGATTCGGACTGAACAAACTGTTTTGCATGTAGATCTATTGGCTGAGAAGGAATAATTTATCAAGGAGTACCAATTTCAGAGCTAAAATATTATTGCAAGTTGACAAATTGAAGTACTGAAGTAGATCGCTATTGAATGCCTAACCGTCTACCTACGATATTGAAACATGATAGGCAAAGGATCGTCGAAATTAGATAAAACAATGAATGTAGCCGATGACTCTGAAAAATTTTCGATGCCGGCCAGTAGTTATTGCAGAGATTATATTCGTGGTTTTTGTACCCGGGAGAACTGTCGATACATACACGAAGTGCCACCTATTCCATGCTTGAAAGAACTTTTTCGTTTCTGTCACGATTTTCAGAATAAGGGTTGTTTTAGAAACAATTGTAAATTTATACATAGTACAGTCGAAGACGAAGAGACTTTTTACTACACTGGTGTTTTCCCTCGTGATTCCCGAAATGCGCCTGTTTGTCAAGCTTATTTACATGGTGCATGCGCCAATCAGGACTGTAAGTTTGTACACACACCAGATGTGGTCAATAAAGAGGTTATTCCTGTCTCAGTAAATGTACCACCTCCTCAATTCAATAGGCCACCTCCACCAATCAGAGAAGAAGACTCACCACCTGAACCTAAATTAAGAAGATTTACTTATAATGACAGTTGTTTAGAGAATCAAGTGTTATCCGCATCTAATTTATGCCCAAATTGCGATAATTTAGACCACAAAGTAAAATTGCTACATGACAATATTAGTGTGCTGTTAAAAAAAATTACTGATTTGACAGAGAAAAATGTTCAACTGACTTCCATGAATGAATTTTTATTAGAACAGACTGCATCAGTAAGAACTGATCATCCTTGTGTGATTACTTCAAGACATGGCACATCAGCCCCAGTTTCATTGGCAACCGTTAGTATGACTCCTGTTGTGAGCTTGTCTGGAGCTTTACCAGCATTGGTGCCAACCGCTGGAAACCCAAATTTAGCATTAGCTCCTGCTGCATCTCGGGCACAATTGCTAACACCAGCTCCTCAAATTTTGACTGTTAGCACAACACAACAGCTCATGGGCAATTCAGGAGCACTGATAGTAACAAGTGCTGGAGCACAACAACTAATGCAAGTTAGTGACTCAGGAACTTTGATGGGTGGTGGACAGACAGTTGTTGCTGTGACACCAGCACAATTAACATTAGCACCTCAAGCTCAGCAGTTGATGAGTAATGGACCACAAACTGCAGTTCAGCAGTTGGTGCAGCAATCAGCATTACAATCACAGGTGGTGCCACAACATCAAAATCCTCAATATGCTGCTCAACAATCAGCGGTACAGCAATTAGCCGTGGCACAGCAATCTGCCCAACATTTAGCAGCTCAACAATCTGCCCAACATTTAGCAGTTCAGCAATCGGCTCAACATTTAGCAGTTCAACAATCAGCTCAACATTTAGCAGCTCAACAATCAGCACAACATTTAGCAGCACAGCAATCAGCACAACATTTAGCTGCCCAACAATCTGCTCAACATTTGGCAGCCCAACAGTCTGCTCAACATTTAGCAGCTCAACAATCAGCACAGCAATTGGCTGCAGCGGCACAGCAGTCAGCCCAACAAATGGTAGCACAACAATCTGCCCAGCAGCTTGCAGCTCAGCAGTCTGCTCAACAGCAACTAGTACCATCAGCTCAACAGTTAGTGCATCAGACGTCCACACAACAGATTACAATTTCAAGCACTAGTCAACCCATGGCTCTACCTAATTCTCAGGCTCAGCCTATGACATTCCCTATTATTTCACAAAATATTTTACCTCATTAAATTCATTACGGCATTTTTATCCAGGCCAGGTGGTTTGCCATCAGTGTTAATGGAAATTACAGAGACCCTTTTCCACTCTGAGTTGATTTGGCAACATCGTGTAACACAATTTTCACTTGTGCACTGCGATGTGTCGGAGGTGCAGACTTGTGTGGAGAAGGCTTTTAGAATTTAGGTTATAATGTTATAGCATATGCCTGCCTGCCATCAGTGGAAAGTCACATAGAGTGATAACTTACCTTTAAGTAGATAGGTCATAGGCTTATGATTGAATCTAATTTGTGCAAACTGCAAAGTGCAACGATCTGTAATGTATAGAGTAGATTTAGAATATAATAGGTTGAGTTTAACATTTGAGTGCATTCTAAACAGTATTTTAAATGTAATCTAGATTATTAAAAAATTTCATATTCTTACAGAATATTTCTGTGTATGACATGAATTTGAGAAACTAACATAGAAGTAGGCTAAAAGAAGAAAACGCAATAGCATCCAAACCAATATAATAAAAGCTAAAATCACCTTTGCATGAAATAACTGAAAAAAAATATTACATTGTTTAAAATCACCTTTGCATGAAATAACTGAAAAAAATATTACATTGTTTTTTTCGTTACTGATAAGGGTGTCCCAAATAATTAAGGAAATTGTTAAGACTTAGGTAAATGTTACCGTCCCCGCACACGAGTCACAAACGCCGCCATTTGAAGATAGAAGAAGAAACAAGTGACGACTACCGGCATCGGCATGTTCATATAAAATGTATGAAAACTACAGGAAAGAGGTCGGTTGCGGCGTTTTTCAGTGGCCCGTGTGCGGCGACGCTAATGACCATTCCAGGAGTGAGGGCGCAGCAATACAAGGCCTACTAGATTGATCAAAATGCTAATTGCAGTTATTTTTAATTTACTAGGTTTTTTTAACCTTTAGTTAGTAAGTCGATTATCAAACTTGCGCCGGTTTCAGCTCCGCGGTGGACAGAGATGCGGCGGCGTGAGTGTGATATACACTGCGGGTTTTGTATACAAATCAAGCAAGATTCTACAAAGTTAAGAATCTGAAACCAGAGGACCTAGCGGCGGTCAAGTGACATTTCGATCGCTAATGTAAATCCCATACATTTTCCTTCTATTCTACTGGCGATATCGATAATAGAATGCCACTTGTCTGAGAGCGGTGTCTGGTGCAGTGAGATAAACGCCTAAGTGAAATCAGAAGTATAATGCTATCAATTGTACTTTATTAAGGCGCGGCTACACAATCGTCGAATCGCAAGGAAAGTGTGGAGCGAAGGCGAAGTGGCAAGGGAGGTCGTGTGAAGTGACCGTACATTCGCCTTGCGTGAGTGAGTGAGACTGCCGTTTGCCGTTGCCGTTGCGCCGTCTCGGTCGTCGTCGCCACGATGTTGGCGCGAGTGAGTGAGAGTGTAAAAATTTAGTAAATAATATGTACGGATGCCAGCGCAAGGAGAAGAGTGTAGCTGCGCCATTAGGTTGTGTAAGTCATGGTGTAAGTTATTTTATAAGTAGCATTACACAGGTCTCCATTCTCTAAGCAGAATATTATTGTAATCAGAAAAAACCTACTTGCATAAGCTTTTAAAATGATCGTTTGTTATAAAAATAAGGGTGAAGAGAATAAACCACGCTATGGCTATATTGTTAGACTTGCGCTGTGATTATAAGAAAAAGTTTTGTACTGTAACCAATAGGTACCTTCTGTATTAAAAACTTATACGTAGGTAGTTACCTTGTTGTAAGTTGTAATTTATTTTATTAATAAACGGAATGTTTGGACTGTCTCTAATTACATTTTGTTCTCATCTGGCTTCAAAACCCCGTCACTAACTATGTTAGGAGTTATATTTTTCTTAAAATGGCAAGCATTCTTCTTGTACTTTATTATTTTTCCGGGTACTCCGAGAACGAAGTCGCCAGTATGTTCAAAGGCTATCGCCGTTACCTGTCCGGGTAGATTGTCTACTGTTTTCAGAGTACCCGTTTCATTTACATGAAAGTAAGTTAGGTTTTTGCTTGCTATAAATACTCTTTCGTCGTGAATAGATATTTGTGCTATTCCATTGTAGTCCACCTTGCCAAAGCACGAAGATTCTACATGAAACGCTTTTAGCACACAGATCTCTTCTCCTAAGATATAGTAGAAATTATTCTGGTCATCTATCGCCATTTCATTCAGAGATTGCGGATTCGACATACGAACTTTTTTGTCCCCATCCAAACGATATAGTTCCTCAATGCCATTGTTATGTTCAGTGATGTATTTGTTACTATCTTTGTCTACAAATATCAAATCTAACTTCAAATCGCTTTTAGAAATGGGGGTAGCGTTATGCGTTTCGTAGCTATAGCTGTATATTCCCCTGCCTGTCCCGAAATATACTTTAGCATTTTTCTTGTCCATGGCGATTGAGTAGCTGAGTCCTTCTGGTAAACCTATGACAGAATAATTACCGTCTAATTAGTGATCATAGAACAAAATTCTTTATATGTAGATCTAGGCAGTACCTTTGTAGTAGGATGTAATGTAGTTATACCTACACAAAATATTAACAAAGAGCCTTTTCCGTCCGTAACACGAGCCACAAACGCCACCACTTGAAGGTAGAAGAAAAAACAAGTGAAGACTACCGGCGGGCGGGGCGTCGCATCGGCGTTCATATAAAATGTATGAAAATTACAGGAAAAGTGGTCGTTGGCGGCGTTTTTCGGTGGCCCGTCTGCGGCCACGCTTGGTGCGCGAGTCAGATTTATTTAGGTATGCCTAGCCTGGCATTGAATAGCAAATCAGTCGGGTCTCACCCAGCTGTTTGATATTTTAAGTTGCTAATCTGAAGTGGATCTTCAGACGAAGCACGACGCGACGTAGGTAAAATCTCTCTATTTGATTTTTTCAAATAATAAAAAAGACAAATACATCATGCAACATTTACATTACAATCACTACATAGTATAAAACAAAGTCGCTTTCTCTGTCCCTATGTCCCTTTGTATGCTTAAATCTTTGAAACTACGCAACGGATTTTGATGCGTTTTTTTTAATAGATAGAGTGATTCAAGAGGAAGGTTTATATGTACTTTTTATCCCAATATTCCCACGGGAACGGGAACCACGCGGGTGAAACCGCGGGCGGCCGCTAGTACATATTATTATACTCACGCCTATTTCCCATGGGGGTGGGCAGAGATAACACAACATTTATGTCTCAAAAAATCATAAAGGGCCTGTTTCACAATGTCTAAGTAAGTTCTCATTAGCTGTTACTTGACAGATAGGCCATACAAAACTGTCAAGGAAACTGGAAAGTATCCTAATCGGACATTGTGAAACAGGCACATAGACTCACTTTGATGCCAACCCATATTTATTAAACATCTAGCTTCTTCGCGCGGTTTCACCTGTTCCCGTAGGATTATCGAGATAAAATATAGCCGAAGTCGCTCAGGGTCAGGAATAATGTAGTTTTCTAATGGTGTAAGATTTTTTTAAATCGGACCAGTAGTTTTTGTATTTAATCCAACAAAGAAAAAAATACAAATCTTTCCTCATAATAATATTAACATCAGATAGTACCTATAAAAAAAACAACTTACCTTGTATTTTCTGAGCAACAGCCGTTTTAAATTTAATAACATTGATATTAAAGTAGAATCCACTCTCATTGCGTCCGGACTCCACGTAAAATAAGTTGCCATACACATCGAAATGTGCGTCAGTAGGGTTGACATCGCCAACTTCGTAAGTGTGGGTAGAATTGAAGTGATCGTCGTTTATTTTCAGCTGTGAACGGCAGCCATCTTGCGGCAAATCAAAACTTAACACTCCAAAAAGCAATGAAATTAGAATTAATAATTTCATTTTTATTTTATTTTTTCACCGTTATTCTACCAGACTGGTATAGACTGTACGGACTCCTTTTCAAGAATAAAATGTGTGAAATAATTTCAATGATTATTTTACTGCTTCGCCACAAAATGGTTTTATTAACCTTATGTAAGATACCATTAATAGGCAAGAAGAAATAAATGTCTGGCGATAGGTAAAATAATGATATCTAATTGTCTGTATAAGTACTATGATTTATTGAAATTTATTCTTCATAAATAAAATGTCCGTATTAAATACGTAAATAAACACATTACAATAATTACATTAAATTAAATAAGTGATCAATAAATCTATTTATAAAATAATCAGACTACTGTATTAAATAGGTAGGACAATAAAAATTGTTATAAGTACCTGCTCACTGATAAACTACATTCTATTCCTCATCAGATCTTCACATTAAAGTTTCACATTATCACTTAATGTTTAATGATTAAGTGTTATCGTTAAAATTATTATCATTTGCATTGTTTTCGTTGGGTTCTTCTTGGACTTGGCACTGCAAGTACGACGGGAGGCGGCCTTGTCGGTCGCTTTTGATTTTGTGTATCTTCACTCTGTGGCCTTGCAATATTTTTCTGAAATCAGTTAATACACAACCTTTAGTGACTGAAATAAGTTTTTATGGCAAGCAATTTTTCTGACTTTACTTTTTTTAATAAATGGATACTTATTTATAAAATTTTATTTAAATTTTTACTTATTTGTACTTATTTACAATGCAATTTTTATTATTGAAAAATTGAAAATGAAGTATTTTAGAAAAAATCGACCCGTCACAACCAGCTCCAATGGGAATAAATATTGGACACCATCACATACATTGTTTTGTTACAATACCAAACTGTAGTAGCCTGAGCACTAGCATTAAGGAAATTGGAAACAAAAATGGGCATTAACCACGTACACCCAGACCCGAGGCAATATTGAAAAGTACGTTTTCAATATTTACCCGACCGGGAATCTAACCCGGGACCTCTAGAGATAGCGACACCTTAAAAACCGGTGCGTATACCACGACCACGGAAATCGACAATATTTAATATTGTATTGTCATCCACATCGCTGTTTGCAAAATCTCAGCTCAAACGGAGAAAAGCGGACTTAACACAGATACTCTATTACGCGTTATGCAGCAATCGTATGCAAATGAGCGTGTGTGTACAGATGTTGGAAGGGGACAGGAAAGAACGCGTAGCCCAAAGGGGCCCTAATTATCAGTCCGCCGGCAGGCCACCTGCAGCCCTCGCTCGAACAGGCCATCTGACATTCGGTTTTTGTATGTAAAACTGTAAAGGGCCCCACAGACGATCAGTCCGCTTGCCGTCCTAGATCGGATCGACCGTCTGACGTTCGAGATCTCCATCGGCAACACACTAGAGCGATGATTGTCTGTCGGCAATAGTTGAAAACCGGCTTTGAGGCCACTCACTAGCAGCAGTAGATAGTTGTCAATTTTAGTATTAGGTAGTCGGTAGTTTCTGTCCGGCCGATAATTGTCGACATTGGTCCGCGCCACCTAGCGGCCACACACTGCCTGCGCATTAGCCGTTAATTCTAAATCCAAAAGGGGACACTGTGAGTGTGTGGCCGATTACGGCCAAGCAACTGACAGACTGATGCCTACAGGCAGGCTGATCGTCTGTAGGTGGGGCCCTTTAGTGTGTGGCAGATTGCGGCCAACTGACAGTCCGTTGCATACAGGCAGACTGATAGTCTGTGGGGCCCTTAAACAACATTAAACTCGCACGCGCACAATCATCAGTCCTGCGCGTTAGTGTCTGCTTAAAGGGGGCTATTGGGAAATGGGTAAATATTTGTTTGCAAGATTCGACCCACACTAGCACGGCAAGTCTCATTATTAATTGAAATTCGACTTTAGGACACTCAGCATATGGTTTAAAGGTCTACAAGCTGCGTCTGAGGGCCTACTCGAAAACGCAGTATCCGAAGCTTCGTTAAACACGCTCCAGTCATCATGACAGAATCGAGTGATAGGGGCGGGGCTAACGAAGTAACTTTATGGGTATGAACTTCGTACGTTTTTTGGAACTTTAGGTATATTTTATAAAAAAAATAGCCACTATTAGTTTCTTGTTTTGTGACGTCGGGTATAACCACAGCCATCTCTATCGTCTTCTACAAGCCATGCGCATAAAGTTGGCAACGTAGTTTTAAGTGAACCGATTTGACACCGTTTGCACCGTTTGACAGGTAAACAGCGAGTAAACCTCGAGTACTGAATCCTATGGAGATGGCATATCTTCTATACATCTATACAAATAAATAAAATTGGAGTGTCTGTTTGTAACATTAAATAACCGCTTTTTACTACGTGCCTATGAATAAATATACGGTACATATACCAAAATGACATGTTTTACAATTTTTGTCTGTCTGTCTGTTTGTTCCGGCTAATCTCTGAAACGGCTGGACCGATTAATACGACAATTAGAAGAAGTTTAAAATTGAATTCCAAGATTTTCTTACATTGTGACTTAGTTACAGCTCACTTTTTCGTAGGTATGCCACCTCCATAGGATTTAGTACTCAGAGGAGTAAACCGGTTCACAGCAATGTTGCCGTTCCGTATCATAGCATGGCTTGTAGAAGACGATAGAGACGGCTGTGGTATAACGATAGCTAGCTAGCAACGTTCAACAGAACAAAGCAGCAAAAATCTATCAAAATAAGGAATTCAAATGACAGTTGAAGCCCATACCCAATGATGTTTTATATGTAGATACGTTATCTGAACTAAAAAGTGGCGACGAAAAAGTAAGGTAATTGCCCGAAGTTTAATCAGTCACACACAGACCCTTGTCGTGGCAACGCGCTGTAACAATTTTTCGATTACGCCTCAAATAATAAACTTAATGCCTTCCTGTGTTTAGAGAAGTTGCAAAAACTATGCCGGATCTTTAATAGACAAGAAAATTGATTCATTTCATACGTAAATATTGAAATTATAAATTTAAAATAAAAGTTAAATAATTAGTGATGACTTTTGCGCTGTTGCCAGTCCGACATGCATGAGCGAGTAAGCTTGTAAAGTTTTGTGAACGCATGAAAGAGACAGAAAACTGGTACATAAGACAGTGCTTGCAATAACTGTTTATCTCTTTTTGACAGTGGGGGTTTGTGTATGTATGTCTCTGACTAACATTATTATGGTAAAAAGAGATAGATATGCGGAAATGCCTGTTGTTAGGAAGAGATAAATTTATTTTGACAACTTGTGCTTGTTTTTGGTTTCTTTTAACGTGTAGTACGAAATTCGCCATTTTAAAATGCAATTTATTCTAGTGTAACGTGTCTATTAATAAAACGTCATTGCCCATACCCATATTTTTTAGCCGGTAGCCCCCCTGCTCCAGACTGCCAACTCCGAAACGAAAAATCTGAAACTTCGATTTTCCGTCCCTCTCACTCTCCAGTCGTGGGAAAATCAAGTGAAAGATACGGGGCTAACGAAGTTTTGGATTTGCGTTTCAGAGTTGGCCCTCAGACGCAACGCAAATTGTAGACTTTTGCAATGTTTGTTTGTCAAACTCGTATGTAAGTATAGCAACAAACGAGCCCAGCGTCAATAAACGCAGTGTGCAATAGCACTTAAAAACGTTTTCGTTTTATAATTATGATTTTATCGAATTGAAATAAATACAATATGCCGTCATTCCTCAAAGAGGTTCTCCTTACTTTGTGTTGAACTTCTTAAAGCAGACGTCACATTCAACTGTGCCTTGTCGCAAGTGTATATCTCTTATGTGCCTGTTCTTGTCGTGTTGGTAAGAGAACGATTTGTCACAATATGTGCACTGAAACAAAAAGCATAAGCTTATAATATTTAGGCCATATCTGCCATTCTCCATACTATAATACTATAAATAAACGAATAAGTCTCTCCACACACTGGTCACCGACTGCAACCACAAATCGCCGCCACCGACCTATTACAATGCGTGCCACAAAAGATGAGACCTGGGACACCACGTGATTTGACTTGCGCAGTAGACAATTTCTTATAGGTTAAGATAAGAAATCGTCTACTGCGCATCAAATCACTTATAGTTTTCATACATTTCATACGGTTGACGCCCGCCGCCGCCGCTAGTCGCCTCTTGTTTCTTCTTCTAGCTCCAACTGGCGGCGTTTCTGGCTGTTGCGTGTGGCTCGTGTGCGGCGATGGTAAGTAACAGTTTACTTGACGTTACGTTTTTATGTCTAAACCGCTGATTTTTAGCGTTAGGAGCTCGTTATTACTAAATTCTACATATCCTTCGTCGCGTCCAAGTCGCGGGCGGAAATCAGTTTATTTATTAATTATAATTATAAATTAAATCGATGAAATGTGATAGTTGGAACATAGCATTACGTTTGAGAAACTTGGAACCTAACAGCGGCGGGAAAGGCGCAAACGGTTCGTGTAATCTCCCTCTATGTTTATCATATTAAATTAATGTCGTCGAGCTTATGCAATAACTGAACTTCAATCCGACTGAATAACCGAGAAAATCGCACTTAGATATGAACCCAGTTGTAAATTAAATACAATCCCGTTTCGGATCGCTATCATGCCTGAAGGTCTACTCCGAAATTTAAAATCCAAAACTTCGTTCTACCCGTCCCTATCACTCTCCAGTCATGACAGAATCGAGTGAAAGGGGCGGGGCTAACCGAAGTTTCGGATTTGCGTTTCAAAGTACGGTCCCTATTCCGCCTCTAACGTTTATGTATTAAAACTTACTTTGTAAGGGCGTGCTGTGCTATGGACATGCCGCATGTGTTTCGCCAAGTTACTCGCTGTGGTGGTCGCCTTCGGACACTGGGTGCATTTAAATGGTTTGTCGGCCATGTGAGATCTCTTATGGACTTTAAGCAGATCCAGTGTGCGCCCTTGGTATGGACATACTTCGCATTTGAAGGGAAATACATTTTCATGAGTACACCTGAAAATTAAGCATAAAAAGATGCATAAAAGCATTTCTTACAGTTAATGGAGGTCGCCCAGTCCGGCACAGAGCCGTATGTCGCCGGTGAGTACGGCCGTCGCGGAATGCAAAAGGCGATTAAAGGCAGGGGGGTGTCACTCCGCAGTTTAGGTACGTTCGGCCGGCGCGCCTGCCGGGCAGGCGTATGGCAGAAGGATGCCGCTCGGCTCGTACGCTCTACGTTCGCGCGTAAAACGATCGATCATTTCTGTGATTTTTGTGCACCGAACAATGACTTCTAAACGTTCTTATAATCCGTATATTAGATACTGTTATGTTTACGGATGTATAAATAAAAGAAAGAACAAAATAAAGAACAAAACCGAACTCGCAAGTCGCTCGCAACCCTAACCAGCGAGCGAGCTGTTTGAGACATTCATAGAAATAGAAACGCTCGCGCGTAGCTATTGGGTACAGTTTTGCTTGCATGCGCGAACTCTAGGTTATTATAACAGTAGGCAAGCGATGACAAAGCAACCGGAATTGGACTTTATTTCCACGCATAAAGATTTATTTTTATTTGAATGAGCTTGCAGAGTGAGTCTTAGCGCTATTATTTATTCTGTGTTAAAGGTTCGCGCACATTATGCCGGGGCGCAGCGGGCCGCATCGCAACGCAAAATGCGTACACTGACACAGCACTTTGTGACGGGCCGGGCCGCAGCGCATTGACGGATTTTGAGTACAGTGTACTGCCAGACGTCCTACTCCATCAAGATAACATGATACCTGCAAGTTATACCCGTCTCTTTCACTCGATTCTGTCATGCC
Organism: Crambus lathoniellus; assembly: GCA_949710035.1. Classification (NCBI taxonomy): domain Eukaryota; kingdom Metazoa; phylum Arthropoda; class Insecta; order Lepidoptera; family Crambidae; genus Crambus; species Crambus lathoniellus. Next base: position 11,368,524 of record OX453302.1, on the reverse strand, counting down.
TGGAGAGTGAGAGGGACGGGTTTAACCTGCAGGTGACATGTTAACTCGACCGAGTTGTAAGACAAAATCCGCTTGCTATAGCACACTGTGTCGGGGCGGGGCGGGCCGCATCGCACGCAACAAAATCCGCGGCGGATTATGCGGCCCGCTGCGCCCCGGCATAGTGTGCGATAGTTCATATAAAATACACACGAGCGATTTGGACGGATTTTTGCGCTGCGACCTGGCCCGCTGCGCCCCGACATAATGTGCGCGAACCTTAGCGGTGCAGTGCAGCTAATATAAACTGTAATTCGTGTTAATACATTTCATTTTCCTTTACCGAATTGTAAAATGCCGGCGGGGCCGATTAGTCTGAATCTTAGGATACCTAGTCGCCAATGTTCTGGGTGCATACAGATGTTTAATAATTTAAACTTCATCATTATCAGTCTTTTAATGTCACGTTAATCTGCCTTCCGAAGCATGGAAGAGCTCGAGATAATTTTGGTCACCCATTTCGCGACCCGTCGACATTGCGAAAGTCGCGTAACTTCAACGAACTTTTTATAACATGAAAAAGCAGAGATAAAAGATTCTTACATATGAATGAGAAGGCTTGCATGTGAATGAGATGTCTTCCCACAAATATCACATAGAAACTTTCTTTTGACGTCTTCAGTAGGTTTCTTAGCTTTATTCACTTGTTTTCCGCATTTCGATAGATGACGAGTATACGAGTCCTGTGGACATAATGGATAAAAGGTAAACCCAGCAAAACACCAAAACCGTCTTTATACAATGTATATAATTATTAATACCTATAATTCTATACTAGCATGCTTCTGGGTGTAGGTACTGTATTTGTACAAGGCGTTTACATAGCCTTTTATTCTTCTTTCATTCATCCATTTCTGAATACCTACTAATTAGGAATTGTATAGATATACTGAGAAATGTGCAAATTATTAAATATATGTGATACATTTCTTTTTGATTTTAGGAGTAGGTACCTATGTATCCTTATTAAGTATATCGTAGGAATTTTATTTAATGAATGATCTTACACATTTCCGTTACATAAATAGATTTTAAATACTCACTGAATTCTCAAATTGTTTAGTACATGTAGAACAGGTCCAAAGATCAAAATTGTCTCCAGAAAATGTTGGGGAAGGAATGTTATATGAGTCTTCACTGTCACCTTGCAATTTGTCTTCATTTTCATTAGTGTCCTTTTCTGTTAATAAGTGGTATCTTTATTGAAGAGTCATAAAATAAAGATTAAAAGATAAAGATAAAGTTTCTTAAGCAATTTCCTGGTTTAGGGCCTGTCCTCACGGCGCGTTGCGTCAGCGTTGCGTTGAGATCTCGCCGCGTTGATTGGTAACTTTGGTGACGCGACCGATGTGTCCACCAATCAACGCGGCGAGATCTCGACGCAACGCTGACGCAACGCGCCGTGTGGACTCAGCCTTATGTTGTTAAATGTTCACTGTTAATCACTACAATTTAAGGTCGTAGCACTTTACACCAACTCAACGTCGACTCCAGTTCAACTCAACTCACAGTATGACATTGAAATGTCAACCTTATTTCTTGTTAAGTATATTACGTAAATTTTTCAACACATAAGTTGAAGAGTCTACGACGTGTGTTCCATGCGGTGTTCACCTATTGACTGTCACCAACCTGTTGTTTGCCCCCTGGTGTTGAGGTGTTGCCTACGAGTTGGCCAAGAGTCAGCAACGAGCTTACAGCTAGCGAGCAATGCGTTATTCGTCTGCGCTCCTCCCTCATTTCGAGTAGTTGCAAAACAGAGCGTATTTTCTTCATTGAGTATTATCGCTATTATTGCCAGTTTTTGGCATGTGAAGCGAAACATTTTTAAGTAAATACGCCTGCCCTAGATGAAATTCGAACAACCACTGTCTGATCTTACGGCCTGGCCACGGGGACGGGCGGCACGACCGGCGAGGCGGCGGGCGGGGCGACTATTCGCGCGGCGCGGTTTGAGGGCCACGGGCAGTCACATTCGCCGCCGCGACCAGATAGGCCGAGGGCCGAGAGCTTAGAAAGTAATTATTTTTTGGTTCAAGTCAAGACATAATATTCGGAAGAGATCGTGGAGTAAATGATTTGAATAGGAATCGGGGTACAGATGGAGAATTCCACAAGAAGTATGAGAAATACAGAATGTATTCTGATAAATTTTTCCAGTAGGTATACTAGACTACTACTATACCAGACTTCCAAATAGCTGGCCTAGAAAGTAGCTCGGCAATAAAAGTTTCAGTGTTCATTATTTCGTTCGTTAATTCGCGGCGAAAACGAATAATACATTTTGTATCTTGGACAATTCGCCGCGTCTGCCGCTCGACCCCGTGGCTTGCGCCTTATTGATTCATGCCTTTGTTTTAGTCGCCCGCCGCGCCGCCAGTCGCCCGCGCGATTCGCTCGGTAAAATTCGCCGGTCGCTTCGCCAGTCGCCGCTGAGCGTGGCTTGAGCCGTACATTGCTATACATTTGTTTTAGGTTCGAGGGTCCGACGCCGGTGGGGTAAATGATAACCCGCCTCCCCCCTGATTTTTCAGTTTTTAGGGGACTTGGGGAACTGGGTGAAATGGTCCCGACCTAGGTGACTGATCACCCGTCCGGCTTCGCTGGGCGTCCCCCCTATAAATAATAATAATAATAGGCGCCAGACGCCTCGCCGTTCGCACCGCGCGGAAATTCGCTCTGGCGACTGTCCCGTGGCCAGGCTGTTATGAGGTTTGCAACTTGTTGACAACACATTTCCTATTCATTGACGCCAAGTCATCCGCTGGTGTCCGATTAGTTGATCGCCTAGTCGACAACTTGTTGATAGCAAATCAATAGTTGAGTTGGACCGATGTTGGATTTGTGTCAAGTCAATGTAATGTGCGATGACCTTTACACTCATTATTTGAGTATATTCTTAGACTTTTCTGTTTCATTAGTAAAACTTAACCTGTTTTAACAGTAATTTGTAGGATAACTTTATTATTTCTTTGGCACAGCTCTCGAAACATAATACATCCATTCAGTAGATCAAAGCAGCGTTGACACATGTGATTTGAGCCATCTTGAGATTCATACAACTAAAAAATAAAAATTTGTTGATTTAAAAAAAAAAATGAATTTTTTATTGAAGATCATCACAGTCATGAGAAATATGTTGCCACTTACAGTAACACCTGAGAAATTTTTTATTTCTTCAGGAATATTAGGACAAAGATAATTATTTTCGAAAATTGGCACGATTCCTGGTTCTTTATTACATATTCTGCATGTTTGTGTTGTTTTCTTTTTTGGAAGAACCCTAAAACAGACAATCAACATGTAAGCAACTATATTGAACTTTTATTTAACCTAGCGATGCGCGACTTGGAATAATACTAATACTAATCATTCGACTCCACAAATCATTCGACTAAGTCGACTGCGATTGAGATTATTCGACTGGAGTCGACGGCATACGTCCGGCTGTCCAGTGTCCAGTCACGTTCGGCTTCGGTTTGACTCGCGCTTGGTTGGGTGGGCGGGATCGAAACTATTGTGCTTTTAATACTGTGCTGTGGGAATGATTAATGAATGAATAACCTATCGTTTATTCGATTCGTTCCGTGTTGACATTAGTAGTTACTAATTAGTAGTCGTTATTCGAATATAGACATAGTATACTACTAATTTTGCATTCGAATGGCCAAATTAGTAGTTATGAATTAGTCGAAAAGGAAAATCATTCGGAGTCGCGCATCGCTAATTTAACCGAATTTAAATAAGCAAATCAAAAGACTATCTATATTCTATACAATAATACATAGGTAGTGAAAATAAATTGATATTTAAGACTATGTCATGACTACCAAATAATGTTTTTATTGTTGTGATCCTGAAAAGATTATGTTAAGCAACGTTTAAACTTACTTTTTCATCCCCTTTCTCTTCTTTTTGTGAGATTTTTTTAAAGCATTAGTAAATAGCATCGATTTAAGTAATATTAGGGATGTCATTTTTCTTGCTTTAAATTATATTTATCCAAACAAAACACAAATAAATTAATCCAATCCAAAATTATCAATCTTGTTTGTTCTACACACAAATTATATAGACTAGTTTTAGTAAATAGTATCTACAATTTACAAGACAACACACACAAAATCAAATCAAGCATTTTTGACATTGACTTTGACAGTGACAGTGACGTTTTGCTTTTTTATTCTTGACTTGACCAAGGCTTCTGAACAAGAAGCTAATGATCTTGGAATAAAGGTTTGCGTCCACTGGGCGCGCCGAGCAGCGCGGCCACACCGCGGGGCGCGCCGAATCGTTCTTTCCCGCGTTGCTCGAAGTCTCATAGGGACGCAGCTACATAGAAAATTATATAGTCGGCGACTTTCTGTGGGCTTCAAGCTGAAATCCTCATATTAGAAATCTCAATAAAAACTATTTTAAAAACTCTAAAAAATAGGCATGATATGTCATAAATAGTCATACATGTAAAAAAAATGTCATTCAAAATAATGGCCACATTCAGCAGAATTCATCGCTAAGTCATCGATTACGTATTCAATTACTATTTTCGATGGATCTGCTGAACACACTTTTTAGCGTTTGTTTTGTTTTGACATGTCGAATAACCAAAATCACTACATATTTGACAACAACTTGCAACTAGAGTGCGAGTCAGATAACTCTGCGCGCGACTGGGGCATTTTTGGCGCTAGTTACAGTACATATTTTTGTTCTAAGCTTATGGAAAAGATTAGTATTCAATTTTGACCGCGCGCAGACTTATCTGGCGCACACTCTAATCGGCTAATCGCTGCTTCTCATCGAAAATGAAAAGCGATGGAAAAGATCACAAATTATATAGGAAAAGATGGCGTCCGATTGTTGTTAATCGCTGTCAGTCATCGCATTTTTGTGTGCATTCAGCAGATAATTTGTAATCGATGTGTTCTGCTGAATGAGGCCAATGATAATAACATATTCGACTCGCACGACTGTCAAGTTGACACATCACTAATCTAATCTGTGTTCTTGTGATCCTTGTGATTGTGTGCTGCTCAGGCGTTGGAATCACCCATAGTGAGGACCCATCCTTAGTGAGGTACCATAAATACTGTCCCACGGGATGATCGACCATTTAAAAAGGACCGCCATGTTGACGTAGGTCTTTACTGTCTATGGCTTATTCGTGTTAGGGATGCCCGATTTTTTGCTATAAATCGATCTTTTGGTACCCCGTCATTCGATTCACGATCTGAATCATATGGCTTTGAATCGCTTTTGGTTAAGTAAGTGTGTTTGTGATGTAGGTATATTTTTTTTTGTTGTATTTTCTCTCGTTTTTACAATCTTTTTACTTACATATTTTACAGTTCCCATCCGTTTCACATTCAATAAAACGCCCAACCGTCTGATTTTACTGGTGGGGTCATATTTCATATTAAAATAAAGTCGGTATACGGATGATGATAAATTTGCGTGATAACGTCATAAGAAACCATTGATGAGAAATGATGTCGAAGTAGAAGGTAACATTACCAGCAACCTCTATCGTCAACTTGATTATAGAACAAGCATTCTCTGCCACACTCAGAGACGCCAGTTAAATTTATTTGGCATCAAATAATCATTCCTACTTTATTCAATACTGGACATAAAAATGAGACAGATATAGATTTAATTGTCAATTAAAGTTGAATGACGTCTCTGAGTGCGGCAGTAAATCATCTAAAGTACCTACACGGCACGGCGAAAGGTGTAGGTACTTACAATAATTTATAGGTAACTAGGTAATTACTTAAATTGAAATTATCGGTAAATTTGTTGAGTAGGTAAGGAACAATGCTATACAAGTTTATTTGAAAACGTCATATTTTTTCTCACAACACGGGAATGTTGCAATAATGGAGAGTAAGTATATTGTTACAACAAAGTTTTAGAAAATAGTACAATAAACTTTCGCAGGTACGTTAATATAATAATAGAAAACGAAGCTAAACACGCAATGCACTTTCGCATTCGGCGCTTGACGCTTGACTGACTGGAGGGAGAAGTCGTCGCTCGCATACAGCGCGCGAGTCGGCACCCCTCGCCAATTGCTCGACTGAGTGAGACCGCAAACAGTAGGCTAATATAAAAGTTTAAGCGCGGAGTGACACCCCCCTGCCAAAACCTTGTTTCTTTCATTAGGTACGGGACGTTAGCGGAATGTCTGTGTAAAACGGAAGAAACCATTACATGAAAAAAGAAAAATAATTTACACAATCGTCTCGCCTATTCATTTTTTCATACGATCTTCATGCGATCTTTTTTGCATACGATTCGAACTGGGTTAAGAAATCGCATTTAATTGAATCGATAAAAAATCGGGAGATTATATTTCCTTGAATCGATCTTCCAGAAGATCGATTCAGATTTCAGCTCTGGCATCCCTAATTCATTTATAATTTTTCGTTTTTCTCGTTTTAGGTGTTTTTATTTAATACTTTAAATAGATTTAATTACTTAAGCATTCTGTTCAATCAAAACTTATACAATGTTTCATATTTTTTTTATCTACAACAATGTGGTAACACATACCTTCATCACACCTAATGTTAAGTGGTGATAAAGCTAAAGGTGGAAGCTATCTTATCTCTAACTGCTGCCGGAACACAATAATGCTGAAAACATTGTTATGGCGTCAGGCTTAGATAGGATGGTGGTAGCTAGCTAGGTGGACTAAGAACAAGCCCTACAACCAACCAAACAGAATACAATAGTATCCTCCACTGCAAATTTAACCCAGGACTTCTGGGTCTGAAATTATAGGTGGTATGAACCACTAGATCACAAAGGCAGTAAAACCATTTTTATTTTCAGATAACCGAGTGTTCACTTCTCCTACAGGGTTCAGAACATGGAGTGCTGCGCAGTCATCAGGTCCTGTGGTATATCAAAACACATTTGGCAAAACTAGTGTTCCTTTAGCCGTAATGATCATAGTACTGATTAAAATGTTCGTTCTACTTCCAATTGTGTTTCATGGCAGTTAAATAACACAAACAAAGAAAGCATTGGCAAAGTTGTTTAATTTGTGTAATGATAGTTTTATTTCTTACTATGTTTAGACTAAGTTGGATTACACATAATTATGTATTTCATTTGAATAAATTGTAATTTGTTACTTTTATGATTTATAATTGTAGGTATGGTGTGTATTCAATAAAATGTATTATTCGTTAATAGTGCCTTTTTCTTCATCTTATTTTATTTTAGTAGTAGTAATAAGAATAAGAAACCAATATAACTAGGGATGTAGTGCAGCTATGTATCGATAGGGCGACGATAGTTTTGACAGCACTAGCATCGTGGGAAACTGACATTTCACTAACAGACGGCCGATCTAAGGCTTGATTCCCATCTGTACTACACTATATAATTTGTGGTGCTGCTGTGAATGAATCCTGTAAATTATATTTTCTTCAGGTCAGAAACGAAAACCTGGATTCGAGGATAAAAATAGAAAGCAATGGCTTTCTTCGTTACTAAAGCAATGTTGTCGAACTTTAGTAACAAAATACCATACCCATATATGCCAGTAAAGGATGATGAAGTATTTGCAAGTGGCAGTCACTGGGATAAGATTTCAAACGATAGGTAAACATATATTGTAATTTTTACGAAAGTTCTAGCGGAGGCATACACAAACACATGATGCTGCGGTCTATTCTATGATCAATAAACCAGTGTCTAGGGTTCTGTGGTCAAAGATAATTTCATTGTACATAAAACGCATCTCGCTTCTTTGAAGTATTTTTGTAACGAGAGTAGGTTGTTATTTCCTTGTTATTTATGTGTGATTCAAATCCTTGGCTTATACAAGTTTGTTTATATTTCCAGTGGATCATTGTCCAAAGATAATATTTGCAGAGTATGTGGTAGATATGGGGATAGATTGATAAATGAAAAGTTGAATGGCTATGATAACATAATGAGTGCCATCTGCAGTATTACCAATGTAACTGTAAGTATGATTTTCTAAAAAATGCAGGTACCTACAATGCGGGCCTAGCTAACTTGACACCTGCAAATTATACCCGTCTCTTTCAATCGTTTCTGTCATGCCCATAGAGTGACAGAGATGGGCATAACCTGCAGGTGTCAAGTTAGCTCGCCCGAGTTGTACTTAAACTCTTTTAATGTAAGCACCTAAATCGGATTGTATAATATTTTTCATAATTATGTTAAATTATAATAATAGTGATTCCATTATATTGATGACATTGAGTTTATCCCATAAGAGCTTTTTTTCAGAAAGAAATATTTTCTTCTGTAATGTAATTGGATACTTGCAGTTGTCTCAACTGCTAGCCTTAGTCCTACTAAAATTGAGCGGTGTTTTGCAGAAAACGACCAACGCCAAAAACACAGTTTCGAGATATAAGCAGTTTAAGGTTTTTTTGTTCATGCTCGAAATTTATTGTAATAATTGTTATAAATTGGATCAAAATTGTTAAAATGCTATCTTAGCTATTAAATAAACTATTTTTTAATACTGTAATAATTTGATAATTTATAGAAATATCGCATTTATTTATGGTCGTTTTCAACTAATTTACTGTTTCTTGCATTTACATTTTCGCAGAATGAGACCAAATGGGATGGTCTCGTTCTGCATAATAAAATTTCAAAGATCAGAAATAAACTGAATGATACCAATTCAATTGTTATATTTTGCAAAATTAATTTATTAATCTTCAAATGATTAAATTATTCAGTTTCTAATATCAATCAATCTAATATCCAGTTCGGGAATATTGTAGCCCTCAACAAGTTCATTGGAATCAGGGCCTGCATGAAGATTTAAATAGATTTCTTGGCAATCCGTAGGTATCATCATCATCATATCAGCCGAACGACGTCCACTGCTGGGCATAGGCCTCCCCCAAGATCTTCACAACGTTCGGTCCTGCGCTGCCTGCGTCCAGCGGCTTTCCGTGACCTTGACTAGATCGCCGGTCCATCATGTAGGGGGCCTGCCCACGGAGCGTCTCGTCTGGAAAATCGTCGCCATTCGAGAATCTTTCCGATCGGTTCTCCACGCTACCTATGTGTCTCGCCCACTGCCACTTCAACGATGCAATCCTTCGAGCAATATCGGTTGTTTTGGTTCTCCAGCGGATCTCATCATTTCTGATTCGATCGAACAGTGAAATACCAAGCATCGGTCTCTCCATTGCTCGCTGGGTGACCTTAAGCCTTCTTATGAGACCCATAGTAAACGACCACTTTTACTATCTCTCTTCTATAGGTCATTACTGGCAACACACACTGGTCAAAGACTTTGAGGTATTTCAGACGCGAATATATGCAGGAGCTTCCCGAACGCTGCCCATTCGAGCTGGATTCGACGAGTGATCTCTTTCTCGAAGCTGGACTTACCTAATTGGACCGTCTGTCCCAGGTAAACATAGTGGTCAATAACTTCGAGTGTATTGTATCTAACATTAACTGGAGCGGTTACAACATGGGCATTGGACATGATTTTCGTCTTATCTATGTTCATCTTAAGACACACTTTTTGAGAAGGTTTACTGAGATCTTCGAGCATTGTGTTCAGGTCTTCTAAAGACTCAGCCATAAGAACTACATAATCGGCAAACCGTAGGTGTATTAGGTACTCGACGTTGATGTTGATGCCGCATCCTTTCCAGTCCAGACGCTTAAAAGCAGTGAACACTTTCAGAGAAATAACGTCTCCCCGTCTCACACCTCGATGTAGTTGGATATGATTAGAGCTCTGGTTCTGTAATCGGATAGACGTGGTGGCGTTTTGGTATAAGTACCTTAGCACCTCATTGTACCTGTAGTCTATTTGGCACTTCTAGAGAGACTGCAGCACGACCCGTCTCAATCGAATCAAAGGCTTTCTCATAGTCAACAAATGGGCAAAGTGGCAAGTTGTACTCTTCGGTCTTCTGTATAACTAGCCGCAGTATATGAGTGTGGTCTATGGTACTATATACTTTCCAGAACCCGGCTTGTTCGGTAGGTTGGAAGTCGTCGAACCTGCGATTTGCAATGACTCTCGAAAACAACTTATAGTTATGGCTCAGAAGTGAGATAGGTTTGTAGTTCTTCAAGATTCTTATCACCTTTCTTGAAAAAAAATACATTACATCGTTTCTGCCCCATGCCTTTGGCGTTTAGCCCTTGAGGATGACTGAATTGAAAAGCTTCTGGAGAACCTTAAGTATCGGCTTTCCATCCGCACTCAGAAGCTCTGTTGTGATTCCGTCATCGCCCGCAGCCTTGTTGTTTTTAAGCTGCCTGAGAGCCATTCTAATCTCGTAAGGGCTGATGTCCGGGATATCTTTTGTGTCGGGTAAGCTTGGGTCTAGTTGTTGAACACCTGTTGAAAGCAAGACTAAAGCTTGCTTTCAACAGGTGTTTGCGTGGAATATAATTGTCCATAGAAACTCTCAATCTCCCTCAGGATTTTAGGTGTTGACGAAATGATGCTACCTTCCTCAGTTTTCAGTCTCGTTGCGAGCTTTTGTTCCGCTCAATATCAAGTATCAGATACTAAAGTAGACAACTACAAAAAATCTCATAGTTCGGTGTGCCTCCTAGCATCGGCCTTCTCCAACGACTTCCATTGTTGCCTGTCTTGGGCAACCCTTCTCCAGTAAGGACCTGCTGTCAACTTTAGATTATCTCTCCACCTTGTATGTTGTCAAAGACTTAGATATCTGTATATTGAGCTTCCAATAACGATGAGCATCCGCCGAGTTCTGTAGTTTCATTTCGTGTCTCTGATCCATGAGTTAGAGAGCCTGGCTAGAGAGTTTCTTTAATTTGGGACGGTGAGTTTCAAAGTACTTTGACCCTACCTTACGGACAGTATTCACAACCATATTATATAGATCGTTCACATTGATGCTGTTCTCAGATTTTTCAAGCTTGACGTTGATATTCAATGTGCCTCTGACCATACGGTGATCGCTTACTTTCATAACAGCGTTGATCACAACGACATCATTGAATTAAAATCAATCTCTTTTTTACTTTTTTACTTCACCGTCCGGACTGATCCAGGTCAATTTGCCGCTTACGGGCTTTCTGAAGAAGGAGTTCATCATAATATAGAGGTTCTCCCTCTCCATAAAGTCTTCTAGCATCTGGCCTTTTTCAATCTAAATTGCCCCGCTATCAACTCATCACCGCAGCGTTGCCCTAACTTCGCATTGAAATCTCCCATCACAACTGTGTAGTGGGTTTCATAGCTGTATTGGCTTTAGAGATCTCCTCATACATACCCTCCACTTTGACATCGTCGTGTTGAGGTCAGAGCGTAGACCTGATGACATTCAGCGAATACCGTTTCGATATGCTGAGTATCAGGCACGCTACCCTGCTCGACACACTTCCGATGGTAATCACGTTGTTGACAAGGGACTTGTGGACAATGAACCTGACACCACCAATGGACTGTTGGTCGCCCTCCCGGTGGTATAGTAAGTTACCGGATTGCAGGATAATCGAGGCCTCCTCCTCTCTGCGGACTTCAGATAACCCAATGATATCCCAATGTAACTAAGGTACTAATTGCCTCTTCCAACTCCACGAGCTTCGCGTCGAGCCTCAATGTGCGCATGTTGTAGGTTGCCAGATCGAGTCGTCGGTGTTGGTAGCCGGATCCTACCCGGGGATTCTTAGCTCCCCCTGCCCCGCCGTTACCATAGCTTATTAAGCAGTTTTCCCTCTGTCGCCTTTTACGACACTCACGGGATGCTCACGGGTGCTATTATTTTTATGTGCCGGCACTATACGCCACTACCCGTTGGTATAACTGGTAGTAAATAACTAAAATAGACCACACCGAATCTCGGTCTCAATCTAAAAATGATTATGAATTTTGCAGGAAGCGACCACTGCAATGGTCGTTTTCTGCAAATTAGTAAGTTAGCAGTTTTGGATCATATGTATTTGCTGAAAGCAGCCAAGTCAGTTGGTCGCTTTCTGTTTTTTAAAGAATCTGCTTAAACTTGAATTTTAGTACATCAATGGTCTGGGCTTGGTCGCGTTTAACATATAAATGTGCGATACTGGTGTATGGTCTCATTTGACAAATTATTATCTCGAGTTTGACAAGTGCTAGGAGTTCGCATGTTTTTGGACATTGTAGATCAAAGTAAATCTTAAGCAATGGGTATCATAACTCATTTTAGCAAAAATGGCCGTTGGTCGCTTTCTGCAAAACACCGCTCAATTATAAATGTGAAAGTTTAGATGTTTGGATGTTTGTATGTTTGTTACTCAATCACGCCAAAACGGCTGACCGGATTTGGCTGAAATTTGGGACATAGATACTTTGTAGCCCGGTGAGGAACATAGGCTACTTTTTATCCCGTAAAAATATCACATTCCCGCGGGATAATGTTGTGTAGTCCACGCGGGCGAAGCCGCGGGCGGAAAGCTAGTAATTAATAATATTAACTTGTTCATGTTATTTCAGATCAGTCTTGATGATTCCCTTCCTAAGTACATTTGTCATGACTGCCTGGAGACTTTAAAGCTTGCCATGAATTTCAAGACTACATGTGAGGCATCTGATCGAAAGTTCCGGAGAATATTGAATCCAATGGGTATATTTTTCATTGTTTAATGAGAACAAATTGGGTGTCCTAACTAGCACTCTTATTCTCTGGCTACCAGCTTCAATAACTTTATATTTCGTCGATGAAGTGCCAATACCTCCTATCTGTGGATAATGATATTTTAGAGGAGATAGGAGATATTGCCATAAAACTTATATAAATATTTACTAGTGCATATAGCAGCTATTTTCTGAGGTTAAATAGCTCTTATAAAGGAAAATTCAGATAGAAAAAAAAAATCTTAGTCTACGCGAAATTTAATTTTAAGTCTATTAAATGTAGAAAGAAGATATCATCAAAAATGTTAGTTAGGAGGTATTGTCACTTCAACGACGATTTACTCCTTTGTGTTGATGAAGGTCAATTAAGCCATTTAATGTCCCCACTGCTGGGGCACAGGAAGGAAGGTTAGACATCCATAATGCTGGGCCTTCACCTGCGTGACGCCTAACGGCGTTAATAACGGCATGCGCGGCAAATTAGCGCTCTAAGACCTGGCTCCACCCGCGTACAATATCAAATAGCGCGCTAATTAATGGCATTAGACGCAGGTGAAGCTCCAGCATAAGGAAGGCCTAAAGGATGGATAAAGAGAATGGGCAATGACCCACCATCCTGGCCCAATGTGGATTGGTGGTTAATAACAACTAAACAGCTGGGACCAGTGGCTTGACATGTCTTCTGAGGCACAGAGGAGCTTGAGATAATAAATTTAGGTCACCCATCCCGTGACCAACCATTACGGAAGCAGCTCCTCTGGGCTGATGAAGGTTAAATAAATGTAAAATATATGACTGATAGAAATTAAACTATTATTGTTTCAGGTGATCCTGCATTTCATTCTTATCCATACTCTAAGCATGACTTTCAAATGATTTTAAATCAGATGAAATGGAGACAAATGAAAAATGAAGAGAGAAGAGAAAGATGTCGTCAAAGAAAACAAGAAAATATGGAACAGAAGAACGCTCCAAAAGTGAAACAGTTTAAATGTTCTCCATGTGATATGACTTTTCCGAATAAGGTAGAAATCTAACTGAACATAATTTTCTTTGCTTAGCACTGCAATAAAATTTTCAAACATATTTAAATTAAAACTACTTTTTGGTACTCTGAGTGCCACTGCTATATTACAGATATAATATAGACTTAGAATAGGCATTTATTTCCACCTAGTTACAATACTGTTAATTGCCATAGGAAAAGTTGGTGGCTCACCGTCGCGAGCGGCAGTGCATGCGACGGGCGTGCGATATCTGCGGGCAACTAGTACTCAGTATCGGGCAGCACAAGCGACACATACACAAGCAGAATGTGCCTCACAAATGTCCCACTTGTGGAAAAGAGTTCCCAATTATTGCAAGACTGAAGAACCATATGTAAGATAATATTTTATACATTATTTTACCTTTTCGCATCTGCTGCCTTTTCAATTTGTGTTCTTTTAGTTGCTTTACAATTCCAAACATTTGTTTGGAATTGTTAATTTACAGATATAAATATCCTTAGCTTTTGAGAGCATTAGTTTTGTTAATAACATTTTATGTGCTTTTTTCATAGTATTTTAATGCTGCTTTAAAATATCAGCAACCTTTTAATATTGTTTAAAGCAATGTAGTCACTGAGAGATGTAACGGACGCGTAATGTATCTGTCTGATACGTTATCAAATGAATACTTGCGCCACAGCCACGTTTCTACATACGACGACGTTTCAAGTGAGTATGTAGGATCGTGAATGTGGCCATTAACTCGCTTAATACCGTATCCTCAGACCAACTACCTTATCAGATACATTAGCTAGCATATAAAGTCTTTATTATAATAATATGGTTGGTTTATATTATAAACCATCCATACTAAAATAATAAAAAGATTTGTATTTTTGTTTTTTGTTTGTAATAAACTCAAAAATTACTGGGCCTTTTTAAAGAAGTCTTTCACTATTTAGAAAGCTTCATTCTTTCCTGAGTAACATAGGCAATATTTGATCCCAATATCTTAGATAGGTTAGTGAGATGATGACACAGTACTCTTCCCTAATATTTCTCCTTTTCATACAGGCTTGTTCACACAAACACCTTCAACTTCTTCTGCGACCTGTGTCCGTACAAATGCAAGCACAAGTACTACTTGGTGATGCACATGCGCACGCATACGGGGGAGAAGCCTTACAAATGCAACCAATGCCCCGCGACTTTCGTCAACCCCTCCAACCTAAACAAACACAAGCTTACTCACCAGGAGAAACAGTTCAAGGTAAGTAAATTATTTATTATCTTTTTGCATTTGCAAGGCTATTTTTATTTCACAACTCTATTATTATTATACTAACTATGTCGTTGCCGTCATGCTAGCCCTGCTGATTGATAAGCGAGTAAAACAGAAAACATGACGAGTCGCGAGCCAAGGACAATATACTCTGAAAAGCAAATCGAAACTTCGGTTTGCCCCGCCCCTTTCACTTGATTCTGGCATGACTGGAGAGTGATAGGGACGGGTATAATGAAGTTTCGGGTATTATGTTTCAGATTGGGCCCTCAGGCTCGTCAACTCACAAAACCGCGGTATTGCAATGATACACCGGCGAGCCTTACCGACGAGCCACAAAATCGCAGTTTCACTCGCTCGTCGATCAGCCTGCCTAGCATGACCATCATTATATCACGCTATATGATATATCACGTCATGCTGTGTTGCTTACTCCACCAAGATATACGCTCTTTATCATGCGTCAATCTATACTAATATTATAAAGAGGAAAGATTTGATTGTATAGTCCATTCGCTTAGATAGTGTCGCTCTGCCACAATGCCGTGCGGGTGTACCGACACTATCTAACCGAACGGACTATACTGGACCGATTGCGAAAATTCTTTCACCATTACAAAGCTACATTCTTTCCGAGTGACATAGGCTATATTTTATCCCGATATTCCCACGGAAACGGGTACCACGCGGGTAAAACCGCGAGGATCCGCTAGTAGTCGATAAAAGCCGCTCTTGCTAGGCAGGCAAGGCCTTTACAGGCGGCTGGAAGTGACTATGTACAGATGTTATAAAATTGTAATGTTTGTTTTGGTGCAGTGCTCTATGTGCGACAAGGCGTTCCGGACGAACACGGCGTTGCGAGAGCACCACGACGCCACCCACATGAACATAAAGCACGCCTGCAACTACTGCGGACGCGACTTCTGCTACAAGTATGCTCTAAAGTTTATACAGTGGCGGTCACATAATTAAGGACGCCAGTCGATTTTCATACAAACGAGGTAACTTTGAAGCCTTGGTTCTCCACCAGGGATTGACCTAGCTGTAATCTGATGATGGCTATCCAGGGGGTGAATGGAGGAGATCCAGATCACTATACACACCCAACTCGTCTGAACAGCATTCTAAGAGCTGTTTCGATATGTTTAAAAAATCACCAAAATAGCATTAAAATGTATGGAATAGCTGAAATTGAGAACTTTGGTCCTTACATCTCTTAGAATGCTGTTCAGATTCTTCTTCTCCATTCATCTCCTGGATTGCCATCATCAGATTACAGCTCGGTCAATCCCTGGCGGAGAACTAAGGCCTCTAATTTACCACGTTTGTATGAAAATCGACTGGCGTCCTTAATTATGTGGCCACCACCTATATATTATGTTATGAATGACGTATAACTCGATTGTTCTAACAAGCCAAGCGATTCGGAATCTAGGCCCATATTATAGAACGACACTCAAGTGGAGATCTCTTCTCAAGTATAGTTAGCAAGGGATTGAAAGTCTTCATTGCGTGTATTTGTATCCCTTTCTAATTTGTACTTAAAAGATATCTCCACTTGAGTGTTATTCTATCATACGGACGAATAACAAATTAAAAATCGAAGTTGATGTTTTTTTTGTATATTATATTGTTTCACAATGTGATGCTTAAAAGAACTTTTTACCAAAAACTTCCAATATTCCTACTGCATCAAACATTTTTGACAATAATCAAAAGTCATAATTTTTTTTTCGAAAGTCCGACAATTTATCTTTGCCACCACTACATTCTGATAACGTACCACTTTTTATCCGCTATCCAACCTAGATCTGACCTCCGCAAGCACGAGATCCGTAACCACAACCGCATAAAGCGCGACTACATAGGCGGCGAGCCTACCTACAAGCAAGTGGAGCGAATGCAGAAAATTCAAGACGGTGACATCCCTATAGAGAAGTGGCGTACCGAGGAGATTATTCTCCAGCAGCAACCGCAGATCGTGCATACCACTTACATTGATCAGAACAAGGAGTTTCTACCGGCCAACCACGCGATGTACTTCTCTGATGTCACTGGGATGATTCAGCAACCGCAAATGGGTAAGGTTTTCAAGTTATTATAGTATTTAGAAAGAAAATATACAAAGAAATATAATTAATTCGTGTAAAAACTCACATAAAACACGAAATACACTGTAAAATAACAAACATTTTAGCCGAAATGGCCCCAACCTCAGCTTTTGCCACAGCAAGTGTGACGCTGATTTTCAGGATAGTGTATGTCGCGGGCAGTGAACAGACAGACTTGGTGGTTGCTCTTGAACGAAATTGAATTGAATTTTTAATTGAACAAAGTTATCGCGTTATTACGACGTTATCCCGCGGGAATTTGATAGTTTTCCGTGATAAAAGTTGCTTATATCCCTCTCCAGCTCCCAAACTATCCCCATACCAAAAATCACGTAGATCCGTTGATCCGCTTTGACGTGAAAAACGGCAAACAAACAAACACACTTTCACATTTACAATATTAAGTATGGATAGTATTGTGATAGCAATGTTTTGAAAAAAAAAAACCATTTGCAATATAAACAAAACCGGCATCAAATAAAAAAAATATACAAAATTTAATTGAAAAGTTTCCTCAAGTTTGGATTAAGCTTTCCCCTTGTAATATAACGTTTCACTGATGCCAATGTAAATAAGGAAAATTATCCTAAGCGCCCAGTTCTTATCAATTATGTAAATGAAATCCGAATTTATTAACTTGTATTTCGTCTTAGAAATAATGATTTAGCACTTGGATAAATTTCTTAATACTAAAGATTAACGCACACTTGTCCACGGCGAACGTAACGAATTTTTGAATTCTCTATGAAAGCCGCGTCGATGATTCGGACGATTTGACTCTGGCAGTTGTGCGAGGTCTCATAGGATATTATAAGAGGGTTATTTTTTAACACTATCTAAATTTATATTTATAATCTATGAAGAAAATTACGAGACATGTGTTTTCTTTTTTATTATCACCCAGTAGTTAAATATTAATTTAAAGCCACTCAAAGTTATCCTAACTATAAATGCGCGCGCTAACACCATGCGCCGTGCGTAGCAAATGATAACGCCCCTCCCCTCCCCCCGCGCCTTTCGCCTTTCCAGACTTTATTCTTGGCGTAGGATACATGCTGTTATCACGGTTCGCTGGGATAAAAAAGTTTTTGCAAAAATTTGGCCTAATTTTTGAATGATAATTGACTGGAAAAATTTTGAATGTTGTTAAAAAATAACCCTGTATAAAGAATTATAAAATTCATTTCGTTCGGGTAAGTGTACGTTCACCTTCAGCCAGTGTTTTAAGAATCTTGTTTATTTTGTTCCAGTTCAACAACAAACAGTTCAACTAACTCTGTAAGTATTACTTTGACTTTAACAATGTTTCAAACTTCTACAAGACGTGTTTAAAGGTACAGTAGGTAAACAAAAGTCGAAAATAAGCTTAACTTTGATTAGGTACCTACATATTCTATTAACTTTATTGAAGTACAAATTCGTCGGAAATGTAATCTGAAACGGAAAATCCTCCTTTTCAATATCTCGATACCAATAGGTTGTTTAGAAGTTCTTGCGCCCAGTAGTTTCGGCTGGGCGTTGTCTGTCAGTCAGTCAGTAACGCAAGAGTTTTATATTTGATGATGTACAGTCACAAGCAATAATATGTAAACAACAAAGAACAATACAAAATGATTTCTGTGGGACAAACACCCACTTGCAGGAAGCTCCATTAAAGTTAATGCTTCATTAAGTCTATTGCTGTCACTTTTCGTTGTCAAGAAATAAACAGTGACAGCAATAGATTTAATGAAGCTTTAACTTTAATGGAGCTTCATGCAATTGGGTGAAATAGTTTTGTTTCGGTACGCTTCATTGTGACAAAGTTCTATGTTGTTTACTTATTATTACTCGCGACTGTACTGTCACGAATTTTATATGTAGAGTGCGTGTCAGAAAACTCTGCGCGCGACTAGGGGGTTTTTTGCGCTAGTTACAGTACATGTTTTTGTTCTAAGGTTATTTAAAAGATTAGTATTTGATTTTGAACGCGAGATGTCTGGCGCGCACTCTTAACATTAGGACTATATCATTTTACAATACTGAACGATGAAGCGGTGGTTCTATGTTGTGTATCTGTTTTTCATATTATTGTTCGTGATTCTACTACTGGTGTTATTTATAATAAAATAAAATAAAATAATATAATAAAGTGTTTAATTGTGTTACTTAGAAAGTGTTAAATAAAATAATAAAAAATGTTTTGGTTTCTTTCTAGGCCGGATCTAGAAATGAAAAAGGACGAGGTCAAAATTTACGAGGCACAGCAAGGAATTGGATATTTCTAGAAATATAATTAGAAGTGATAGTAAACTAGAGTAGTAAAGCTTTTATACACTATCAACATTATTTGTACGTTTAGAAGTGGCATAGTGAAATGCAACTATATCGTGAGTGCTATATACAATATAATTACTTACTGATTTTTCATGTAATAAAGATTTATTTAGTCAAACTTATTTTTATTCATACTCCTTTATAATGCACGAAAATCCTTTGGATATTATTTGTCCTTTAGTAGCTCTACCTAGCCCCAAAAACTGTCGTAAGGATAATCGTTTTAAAGTATAGTAATACCTGTGGTAATACCTTCGTCAAAAAACTGTCACAGTGCTGTTGTCAAATATCTATTGAATTTTTGTTCCTTATTCGACCGAAAGGCGCTGTTGGTGTTTTAATACAAAATAATGTAATCACGATAACGATTACGATAAGGATAGTTTTTTGTGCTAAGGGTACGCTGATCTCGGTCGGGCTCCAATTCTAGTATTGGAGGCTAACATGAATTCCAGAGTTTTAAAAGTAAACAGATTTCCATATAAAATATGCATTTCGTTGTGTGAATAGGTTCATTTTTCTGATACTATAATAGCACTAGCGGTATGTAAATCAGACGCGACAAACTTTATTATTAGTGGCTTATTTCTAGATTGCTCTGTCTGGGAATTGATTTATACTATGTTAAGTTAGCATTGCGAACACGGTTCGAAATTATCGAGATAATTACGCTTCTTGATAAATTATCCGATATAATCTTATAATTATCACCAGTGTAACAAATTATTTTGTTATATTGTTTCATAACAAATGCACTATTATTTGGGCAAAATAAAAAAAAATATATCCGACACAAATTAACATTAATTTAAGGTAGATTGAGTGAAAATCAGTTAAAGAACAAGGTGCAAAATGGGCCCAGAGTTAGCACTTTGAAATCTTGTTTAATGTGTGAAATTTTGTTATATATGACGACGACGACGAAGCTGAATAATGAAAAATAAAAAAGTTACAACAGATCAAACGGTCTTAAAATAAGTCACACCGAACCGAACATAGGTATATTTCTATAAATAATTAAGTTTTAATCCTATGGTGTAGTGGCTCGAGCGCTCTGGCTACTATTTGTTAACGTTAAGCAACTTTCGCAATGATCGGTCACGAGATGGGTGGCCAAAAATTTATTATATCAAGCTCCTCCGTACTCGCTCGTACCGTAATCGTACTATAGTCTGTACTAGTACTACAATACTGGTCATTGGTTGGTCACATTGATCACTCATTACGTGACCCACCATTGTGAAACCACGACAATCGCAGGCCGAGCGCTCGAACTACTGCACCAATTACTTGTTCTTATGCCACAGGAGCCATAGGAACATAGGAAATAGAGATAATATAGTAAACACATATGTGGAATTAACTATTGGAATAGTAATCATGTCCACTGTAGTGACTTGTGTGTATTTTACTATTTTAAGACCTTTTGAATAATTATTTAACTTTATTGTTTTTGAAATGAAATGAATTTTGTTTTGCTTTGAATAGGGTACTTAAAAGAGGACAACAGTTTCTCAAAAACTAATATTACTTAGTGTGTGTTCACTCAGCTATTATCAAATTGAAGTTAATTTTTCTGATAAAAAAATAACAATACAAAAATGTCAAAATCACACGAAACAACATGTCAAAGTTAACATGACAAAATAATAATATGTAAGTATGTATAAAAGTACAAAAATGACAAAATTAAACGAACGACATTCACTGTTAGATTATTAAACATGTCAAAATAGTGATTAAGTAAATAATGACAAAATAAAAAGCGCAAACCGCTGACGACACACCATTTTAATACTAACGTTCGAATTTTGTCAGACAAATCTGCAGCCTTCGCCTAATTTTCATTACACCGAAGAGAGCCTTACCTTAGCAAGGGTCGTATGGGGCGCCCTACATTAAGGAAGATATTTAGGGTCTCCTTTGAAGCGGAATGCCAAATGACCTTATAATTTCAGCAAACCTTTTTCAATGACTCTTGGAAACCTCGGGATAGATGATTTGCAAAGTTTGGCCCGATTAATTCGTAAAAGTAATTTAATTGCAGAATCATGTTTTTCTTAAAGGGCGTCACATCGCAAATATAAGCAGCGCGTCATGCGAATTTAAACCTTATTGCCTGCCAAATATTTGACACTTATCGCAGATTCTTGCGATGCGATGCGAATTCGCAGTTTTGTGTGGGAACTAACCCTCAATTAATGTCTACTGATTTTGTCTAATTTGGCGATATCTTCAAAGTTTTCCATTACAAATAGGCTTTGTTCTTTAAACATAATTCTAGAAAGCGATACGTTCATAACAATAGGGTATTTTACTGTTGTTGAAATGTAGATATTTAATGATGACGTTAAAAAATATTGCAATTAAGAATACCAAATGTGAAAAAATAATTTGAATCTGTTTTGTAATAAAAGAATTATAGTCTGTTTGATTTTGACTATAGCTGTCTCTTTCTAAAACGAAATCTTCTATGGCGTGACTATGACGCTACTAACCCACTGACGTCACTAAGATAGCGTCCTGTCCTTGTCTAATTATAAAGTTTGAAGTCCTATATCTTTGAAAATATTTAAGATAATTCAAAATGAAAACTTGTTTTGTGTAGCTAATATTTCGAAAAACATTTTAAAGAAATAAAAAAAATCAGTAAAATACCGTATTGAACAAATTAAACTTCCTTACGACTTTAATCACGTCGTCGCTTAGAGGTCGGGTGTAGGTACGTGGCGGGCCCTCGTGTGGCGCACAAAACTAATTAGAAGGGTCGCAGGGTTTCAGAGCGGATTCACGTAACGAAAGACGGCTTCTACCTTATTTGTATGAAATCTCTTAGGTCATTTGTTTGAAACAAGTTCATAAGACAGCTTCTACCTTGTTTGTCTGAAATCTCTTAGGTATGATAGCAGATTAAGTTTCCCTTCCAAATGAGTTCTGTCGTTAAAGCTATACGTTCATAACAATTGAACAAATTAAACTTCCTTACAACTTAATGACGTCGCTTAGAGGTCGGGTGTATGTATGTATCCGTGTGGCGCACGAAACTAATTAGAAGGGTCGCAGGCACCGGAGCGGAATCACGTAACGACATTATAATTCGCCAATGCCTTTGGAGAGCACGAGATTGTTTTGAATATAGGAATTAAGAAATGACGCGTGGCTTTGGTAAACAACTGTGTATACATTGAGTTAAATGTAGAGGCAGGATGCTTCGTCATGTATTCAGCGAAAAGGGAAGTAGGTACTTCCTCCTTCCTCTGTGCTCGGGGACCGCGGCCGTTACCCGCAGTTTTGAAACTCTGTAAGCGCTATTCATGTTTCCATACAATTCTTCAGTTCTTTCTTGACGTAGTGGTGTTATGGACGTATTGGCCGGCGAAATCAGGAGGAGCCGGCGACGGCCATTTTTCTTCAAGCTTGTTGTGTTGGGTCGACGTTCCGAAATAAGAAAGCTAAGCTGCCCCTCTAGACAAGTGGCACTCTATTATCGAAATCGCCAGTCGAATAGAAAGAAAATGTATGGGATTGACCTCAGATCATATAATACTATACTAGGTTAGATATGCCAAGGGGGCGTGGCAGGCGTCGCAGGGACCTGATCAAACGATTAACATCGTCGGTTGATGCTTTTTGACGTCCTCAGTTGTCATTCAGGCGTGCTGAGCATCGTTTCTCTTAATAATTCTCAAAATGCCGGTTTGTGCTATTATTACATATCGAAATTATTGCAACAACATAAATAACACAAAAAAATGGAGTAACCTACTACAAGCAAGCATTGAAATATCAATAATTATTAATGTTTTACCGAATTTTAAAATATGTAATGTAAACAAATCAATAAATTGATAAATTTTATTCAACAATATCCACTGATGGTTTTTTTTGTTGGACTGTTCAACTTCTGCCTTCAAAAGTGCAATGGATCGACTATTTATAGATAGAATCGTTGCAAGGAGTAAAATGCGTTTTCTCTTTTTACCCGTCTGCGGCGAAGCCAAATTACCCGTCTGCGGCGAAGCCAAAAAAGGGTTATGTATTTGACCTGTATGTATGTGTGTCCGTTTCTATGTTCCCTCGTAACTTCTAAACGGATGAACCGATTTTAATAAATGATACGTCGTCAGATTCGTCTTAACGGGCCGAGTGACAATGGGACATCAAAATTAACAAAAAAACAAAATGGCGGCTTTAAGGCGATATATTCTGTGCATTGTAAAAAAAAATATTTTTTAATCCCATCGAGTGGGGTATCAAAATGAGGAGGTTACAAAGACGATGACGAAAATATAAATATGTGATATGTTTTGAATTAATTTCGACTAATAAGTGCTAATTGTTTCTATGGGAAAAATAAAAAGTGTTGTTTTACTATTTTCCACGCAGTTTCTTCATAAAAACCTTCCCGCGTGCTTTATAGAACATATGAAAAAAAAAATTGCCGAATTGGCCTAACCTTCGAGCAACGCGGGTCTTCCGTCCCGGAAGGGAGTAGCCTTAGCGAGTTTACTCTATTCAAATAGTTCTGTCGTTTTTTGGGGGGGGGAAATGTGCAAACAAGTGCAATTCCGTATACTTACATACAAAAACAATACTGTAAAGACGACACTAACACATAGAAAATGAAACAATACAGCGACAATTCGTGTACGGATGAGTCACAACTCACTCACACATAGCCTCGATTTCAACGTAAATAGGGCTGGACTCAACTGTCGATGCAGCAATATCGATAAATTTCAATTTCGGAAGAAGGACTAATAAAGGTAACAAACTGAAACATATTACAAATATTATTTTTATTTACCGGTTAAACAATTATTGCTTAACTAGTGGATCCTCGCGGTTTTACCCGTGTGGTACCCGTTCCCGTGGGAATGTCGGGGTAAAATATAGTCTATAGCTTTCCTCTCTAAATGGACTATCCAACAATAAAAGAATTTTTCGATTCGGTTCAGTAGTTTCTGAGATTAGCGCGTTTAAACAAACAAACTCTTCAGCTTTATAATATTAGTTAAGATTTCTTATAATTATTATTAGGTATTTATGTAGGATCTTACTAACAGTTTTTGATATTCTATTATATAAAAATCTCGTGTCACGGTTTTTGTGGTTGCGCTTCTCTAAAACGGTTCGAACGATTTTGTAGTAATGTTTTTTTTCTTGGTAGGTACGAGAATAGTAATAAGACTTAATATTATACCGCTATTTCTTAGAGCTGATGATTTTATACCGCAATCGCTACTGATGATCTGTTTTGTAAGAGTGCGACCACATACGCGCTGTGACACGAGATATTAAAATTCAATATTGCTATTTAGGTTGAGATTACAACACTTGTGAACGTCAAAGCAGCTACGCCATCAGTTCGCAAATCCTACGGCGGGAGACCTTGCAAGAAGAACCGGCAAGAAAACCTTTAAGGGCAATCTTTTTCTCCCTGTTATATTTTATACAGAGTCGTCAAATTGAAATTGAATTCCATCACAATAGAATACTTAATTTAAGTAGTAACATTTGCTCTTAATATTATATAATGTAACAGTAAACCATTTTCAACTAAACAAGAAATCAAATATGTCAACATGTTAGGCATAGCTGAACTTGTAGATCCAGCAGTATTGTAAGATGGTTCAATGGGTTATGAATGGCTCTGGAAAATAAGTATAACAGTGAGATGCAATTTTGTGACTTTATTAAAACACCGAGAATACTTAGAAGACTTGCGGCAAAAATGCAGTCTGTTATTAAATTTGGTACATATTGAATTCTCCGTTATTATTCTCTTTTTCTTTGGAAGGGCTTGAAAATCGGATGACATGAAATGGGTCGAGCAAATTACACTGCTCCGCTTGTGATCCCAGGTTTGCTTATTATTGCAAAAACTTTTCCATGAATTCTTTAATTCAGGATTTTTATGGAAGCTGTAAACACAAAAAGTGCGATAAATAAACAATGAAATCATAATGCTTTCATCATATTTTATCCAAAAAAAAAAATAGGCCGCCGTGGATAATCGATCGGACAGGCCTATTATTTTTATAACGTATATTCTACACCGCCGTGTCTTCATTCATACTTGATGTTACGGAACCCTCAGTGCGCGAGTCTGACTTGCTCTTGATCGGTTTTTGTTTATTGTAATTACATGCTAGGTAACCCAATAATAATAACGTACTATAGTTCATATAAAACCATGATAACAATCATTTGTACATATGAATAAATAACATCTCGTCGCGTCGCTAACTGCCACTCAAATTTATCGACAAACATTATGACATGTAACGGTAACATCACTGTGTTGCCCATCGTCGGCGAGAAGTCGGATTTATCGCGCGACCGATCTGAAATTTGTATAAACCGGTCGAGCTAACATGACAGCTGCAGGTTATACCCGTCCTTCTCACTCTCCGGGCATGCGGAATCGAGTGAAAGAGAAGAGTATAAACTGCAGGCGTCATGTTTGCTCGACAGAGTTATATGGGCGAGCGGACTTGATGTTGCTGAACAAATCCGTCAACAATTTAAGAATAAAATATGCGAATTTGGTATTTAAATGTAATTAAATAGCAATAATATGATCAGAATTTACTTGCATGTGAAATGTTACACCATCTTTTTGTTAACTTGATGTTCCAGACCTTTTTTCTACAGCAAAAAACTGAGCAATTCGGCATTTTTAATACTGCGGCGTTCACTTGCGCGACTGGACTCGGTCTAGTAAAAAATCTGAGTGCAACTAGTTTTTATAAACGCCTATGCCCACTTGGGCTAGTACTTTGACAGAGGGGAAATGCTTCGTATGCCTACTCCCTTCCGAGACGGAAGGCCCGCGTTGCTCGAAGGGCCTAACCGTTCTCGAGTTTTGCGCTTATCAACATTCATTTTTGAATTTTATATAGATATTGTTTTCTTTGGTCACGGCTAGATGGCGCTGATAGTCGATGAGAACGCGCTAACGTTTGGCAAACATAAAATACTGTTAAGGTGTATCGATGAGCTCAGTGGCGCCGCCAATGGAAATAAATCAATTGCATTTTATGAAAGGCTTGGATTAAAAGTTTCGGTTATTTCGCGCAGGTGAAAGAGTGGAATGCATTTTATAAACATACTTTTGAGAACTCAAACTTACGCAATAGTGAAATAATAATGATGGATCGAACTGTTGCGATGTTAATAGTACATTACAGCCGAGGACAGGTAAGTAAGAAATTACATTGTCGAGGATGGTTTGAAGCACGAGCCGCAGGCGAGGGCTTTAATCATTCGAGGCAAGGTAATTTGCTTACCGTACAAGGCTTGTATAGTGCTTTTCTCAAGAAATGCGAGGAAATACAAAAAAACTGTTTAACTAAATAATATTTATTAAAATTTATATCACACATGTTCGGGCAATTATTAAATGTAAATGTTATTGTTTTCCCGGACACACTTATGTATAAATCGCCCATAATAATATTATTTTAATGATGTAGGTATCATTAAAATACGCCAACAACACAGATTCCGAAAACGTATGCGCCTTTTTTCACTTTTCCAAATCAGATCGTAGGTTTTCGTACATATCTTTATTTTGATTTTGCTGGCAGTAAGTTTTCTGTTATTTATTTTGCTTCTGCTCTCAAATTTGGTGGAGTAGGTACATACAATGTCTGTATATGTTTCATTGGCAGAACTCATTTTGATAATTTATTACACAAAATAAACTCATTCCCGCCGTTTTTTTAATATTGGTTTGTGAGGCCAAGTGGAACGGTCATACAGCCTATTGATACTTACTACTTGCTACTAAAATGCGCAACTTCAATACCCGCTTCTGGGTGGTAGATGGCGCTGTACATATTTCCCATACAAAATTACTCGTAAAGGATATTTTGTCTATGATAAATCTCATTTTGTTTTTTCGATTGATGTTCGTGCTAAGGGTACATAGCGCTTGTGGTACAATACGAAGTAATATACTCTGTGCGCACCGTATTTAAAAAAAAGTTAACCTAATTATGATATAATAATTACCTATATAATACTTAATAATAATAATGTGGCTGTATGGTGCAAATGTCCCTTTGCTTTTTCTGTTTTTATACACAGGAATAACGAAAGAAAAAATAAAGAAAAAAAATTGGTAATAATATCTTTGGGTAGTACCTTTTCCGAGGTAAACATTCTAAATTTGAAAATCACTGCAGTAATGAATTTCAGTACTTACTTACTGCACTGATTTTAGTGCAGTAAGTAAGTACTGAAATTCATTACTGCAGTGATTTTCAAATTTAGAATGTTTACCTCGGAAAAGTGCCACGTACTGCATTCTTTTCTCAAATATAATATTAACATTTCAGAGCATAAGTGTGAAAAATAAAATTCTAGTTTAATTTAAGGTACCTATATGACGGAATTGACGGATTATGACGTGATATTTAATTAATTTTAAAAAAATTGTTCGTCGAATTTTAACAATAACAAACAAAATCGTTTTCATTGATTGATAGTTAAGTAACTTAACTATCAATCAATGAAAACGATTAAGTTAGTCAAGAAGTTTTATTTTCTTTGGTTTAAGTAGTAAATTAGTATAATATATTAGGATAGGAGTTATTTAGAATTTTGGTTTAGAAGTTTTATTAACTTAAAAAACCCGTCTGCGGTGCAAAGAACTAAAAAGAAAAAAACAAGCAAAAAAAGATCGATTGTGGATTGAATATGTTCTTAGTTCTTACTAGTAAATTGTATGCAGCGTTATATATATTAGGTACTTAATACAAATTTTAAGTAAGAGAATTCTTGGAAGCAGGCGGGATCCATGATCTTTTTATAGATTTTATACGCAAATGGATCCCGCTTGCTTCCGAGAATTATCTTACTTAAAATTTGTATTAAGTACCTAATATATATAACGCTGCATACAATTTACTAGTAAGAACTAAGAACATTTTCAATCCACAATCGATCTTTTTTTGCTTGTTTTTTTCTTTTTAGTTCTTTTTCTATGACTAGAGACGCGCGGTGAGGTTCGGCTGTTTTGTCGATATAATTTTCTATGAGTACTTTTGTATACGATGTTGGAAGTGAAAAGTTTTTTGTAAAATCCATTCATTCGGCATCATTGTGAATTTAAATGAACCAAAACTAAGTATATAAACTAATCTTAAACTTAGCAAGATATTAAATTTATTTATTCTACAAAAAAATTGCGATTATCAATTTAGTTTTTTTTTCATTTTTAACATCATTTCTTCATAAATAGTAAAACAAAGTCGTTTCCAGCCGTCTGTTACTCGTAGATCTTTAAAATTACTCAACGAATCTCATCAATTTTATCATCTCCAACCGGTGAGTAAGTAATTGTCAGGCAATAAGTTTTATATTATACTTACTAGCCTGGTGCGCCGGTTATTTAAGTGGTGCGATGTTACAGCGTGGTTATGTGTTTAGGCTCTAAACTAAGTATCGTTTCCATGATTCAGGTTTTATAAAGTTCCCGAATTTAAAAGAAAATTAATGTATTTTAATTACCTACTTGCCAGCCAAGAGCATACATGATGAAAAGGCACCGACTTCATAAAGGTAGGTACTTTAATGATCATGATTCATGATTCCGGGTATTGTCAAAACAAAAATGAAAAAATACCGAGAAGGAAGAAATTCAAGAACATTGTCACAAAATTCTTGATTAGTTTAAAGTACTTTACAAGTAAGTACCAATATATTTTCATAATAGTAACTTTTCGCAGTTGTATTGTTATCAACAATATAATTGTTATAACAATCATAATTAATCATAATTACATAATGTATAATAGGAAAATATTCCAATACATTAGTGTGAGAATATTTTCTTTAGGCATTTGCATTTTCTATATTTTTTTAGTGTAATACTTATTATTTTGTTTAGCAACGAAATAATCATTCGTAATACGTTGCGTTTATCTTGTCAGTTAAAATATATCCTTTTCACTTCTCATGCTCGTAAAGTTCGTGTTTATTTTGGGTATAGGCTGCATAAAATCGCTTTTTATGCTCTAGTGCATGAAGTAAAATCTTCGTCTAAAGTCTCAGACTCTAAGACAAAGGTCGTCAGGTAAACAGTCACACACGCAATTCATTCTGTTTCTTCAATTTTCTACATAATCCATGTTAAATTAGTAAATTAATCAAACTAGGCAAAATTAATGAGTTTTCTAAGAAATAAGTATTTCAAGAGCATTAAGTATGGACTACGATCTATGCTAAAGTCACTGTGCTGCCAATTGCCATGTATAAAAAAAATAGAAAAAGAATGTCTTCCCGCCAATATGGCGGTCTTTTATTTCTTTTTTGCAATATTGCTATTTATTTTCCTCACAATCGAAGTGAAAAGCAGAGTGTATAACTCGTACATAAAACCCATCCGGCCGGCGACATCGGTCCATCGGTCCTCGAGCAATCAAGCTGTCATTACATATCTATTTAGTATTATAATTATATGATCTGAGGGATTGACATTAGCGATCGAAATGTCACGTGACCGCTAATGTCGATCCCATATATTTTTTCTATTCGACTGGCGAATTCTATAATAGAATGCCACTTGTCTAGGGGGGCTGAGCTGTAAGCGTATATTTATTCTTGACGCTAACGCCACCAGTTAATATTACACCGTGAATAAGCTTAACAACTAGCACTAATAACAACAGTAGGTAATCACAAATCACAATTAGTCGTAGCGGGGCCGACAATACAAATCCTCTTGTTGCGGACGCGAGCGAAACAGGAAGTTGCGCGGGCGACAACATTCCGCGCGGAGCACACGCGGCAAAACGGTGCCGCCAACATACAAATAATGGTGGCGCCACAGTGTGACGTCAGGCTTGCGCGCGATGTTTACATTCGTTCTTCGCTGATCCTGCATTTCTTCAATACTTGGCGTCTTGCTTATGCTACATGCTTCGCTACATACGAAGTGGTAATCGTAGCAAAGTTACGCAAGTGACTATAGGGCTTATTACACTTGGCTAAATTCAGCATCTAATTAAGCATACATTGCTTGTTTTGATTGCATCACTTGCTACAAATGAGCTCAAAGAAAGCAATGTATGCTTAATTAGATGCTGAATTTAGCCAATTGTAATAAGCCCTTAAGACTTACGGTCGTAGCTATTATACTACATGGTTCGCTACGTACAAAGTAGTATTCGTAGCAAAGCTACGCAAGTGACTACGACTGACGGTCGTAGCTATTATGCTACATGCTTCGCTACGTACGAAGTGGTATTCGTAGCAAAGCTACGCAGTGACTACGACTGGCGGTCGTAGCTATTATGCTACATGCTTCGCTACATACGAAGTGGTAATCGTAGCAAAGCTACGCAAGTGACTATTGGGCTTATTACACTTGGCTAAATTCAGCATCTAATTAAGCATACATTGCTTGTTTTGATTGCATCACTTGCTACAAATGAGCTCAAAGAAAGCAATGTATGCTTAATTAGATGCTGAATTTAGTCAAGTGTAATAAGCCCTTAAGACTTACGGTCGTAGCTATTATACTACATGGTTCACTACGTACAAAGTAGTATTCGTAGCAAAGCTACGCAAGTGACTACGACTGACGGTCGTAGCTATTAAGCTACATGCTTCGCTAGGTACGAAGTGGTATTCGTAGCAAAGCTACGCAGTGACTACGACTGCCGGTCGTAGCTATTATGCTACATGCTTCGCTACGTACGAAGTGGTATTCGTAGCAAAGCTACGCAAGTGACTACGACTGACGGTCGTAGCTATTATGCTACATGCTATTTATTTTTGCATGCACTAAAGTTTACTACTAAATACCTATTAAGGCTTAAGTAAGCTTCTTTATTTAAAATTTATACAGGATAAATTTTTGACCAGTGCACAAATTTTTAGGATCAACTCAGAATCGGTAAGCGAACAACTTTCTCCTAGAAACATGGGTCGAAATACGACAAAAATTTTTGGACTCCCCATACTAAATTGATCACGTGATCAGTCCGATTTGTATGAAGAGTCAAAAATTTTTTGTCATATTTTGACCTATGTTTCTAGGAGAAAGTTGTTCACTGACCGATTCTGAGTCGATCTTAAAAATTTGTGCACTGATTAAAAATTTACCCTGTATTGTAATACCTAAAAATGGAAAATAAAGTATTTTAGAAAAAATCGACCCGTCTCACAACTAGCTCCGATTTGTCTAAAATACTTTATTTTCCATTTTTCAGTAATAAAAATTGCATTGTGAATGCAAAAAACTAAAAATTAACATAAGTTGTAATACCTATCTACTAAAAATAACCAACCCGCCTCCCAACTAACTTGCTCCTGATAATAATAGAACCTGCGACATTTCGCTGTCCGGGCAAACTCTGACCGTTAAACGCCTAACAGCTGAATAGATCAGTTCAGTTTATAGCAAAAATCTCGATAAACTTTTAGAAGGTATTCCTAACCTAGTCAAGTAAACAAAGAAAATGTATAATAATGAAAAAGAAACGTTGAACACACAAGGGAAGTAAACGCAGGAGCGAGCTATGTTTACATGATGTCGAATTCGTTTTGCTTGAGTAGCTAGCTACCGTATTTGAATGTTACTGTCGTCTGAACGCTTTTAGGTTTGCATAATGTTTCTCTTACACTATGTGCGTTTAGACGTTTTGGTTGTATTTTAATTTATGTTGTGGTATGAAAATAGGTTATTTATATTAGCCTACTTTGAACGAAATCAACCTGGAATTAAATAAACTCATGGCAAAAGACATGATATCAAAAACTGCTTTCAACACTTTATTAAGGTGATACCTATTAAAGTGATCTTTTGTCCATTAATTTTTGTTTTGCAAATTATTTAGGCAAATGGCACCTGTCACTCACTACCTATAGACAGACAAACTACAGAAATTCAAATCCGAATCCGTTTCCAACGATTTGTGAATCAGGGGCTGATCTGTCCTCTAGCTCCTGACGGAATCGAGTTGAGATCAAAACTGAATCAAGATCGAAAATCACCATTCTAGTTACAATTGTGGCGCCAATCGAGGAGTGTTTGAATACCGAACTAAAAGAAATCGAAAACCGCCGTTATAGTTCGCGTTAGTGTATATATTCTTTGGTTATAGGTGTAGGTACTGTTGTTGTATAGATAGGGTCAAAAATCACACCTTCGATCACAAAAAAGTAGCTTGTTGCAGATCGAGAGATTTGACATTTATGTTATCGCTTCTACACCTTTAACTGCAGGTTTTGATTTCGGTATTTGACCACTGCTCGATTGGCGCTACAATCCGTTTTCCAGAGTAGGTACTAGAATGGTGATTTTCGATCTTGATTCGAATTTGATCCCACAACTCGATCCCGTCAGGAGTTAGCCCCCTGTTCAGCCGTTCCGTCGTGATTAAGTCAAACAAACATCCAAACTTCCACATCTATTTATATGTGAGTAGGTACTTACCTAATATTAGTATGGTAATTATTGCTCCTCAGCGGCTCATAATCATAAACAACCGCGTGCTTAATAGAAAATTGAATAGCGTTAAATCGGGTCCGCTGGGGTCTGTTATATTAATCCCGTCGTTATACGCAGTTGTTGTGATGAAACTCCACTAATTTAAAATTTAATAAAGAAAATTTCTAGAAAATTAAGGAAAATGGAACATTTTGCTTTAAATAAGAATTTTATTTTTATTTATTATAAACTCGAATCTTCCCACTGTACCTTTACTGTAATATAATTTATTTTAATTTAGTAGGTGGTCAAAAATAACAACAACTTTTCTCATACCAAAATCAACTCGTTTTTTTAAAAGCTATGAATTCAGATATTCTTGCCACTAAAATCGATGACATGGTTCCATGTCTTATAGTTTCAGAATACTGACACTGATTACTAAATAGTTACTACGTAAATACTGACCGATCTAAATGGGCTACTTTGATTCATTTAGAATAACTAATAAGTATGAAAGGTCGTCCTCTAATCGACTTGGCAGCAAGAAACATGAGAAGATTTGTTAACAAGAAGTATTCTCCCTATATAACATTTGCAGACCAAACAATCTAACTATGTGGGACCGTATTGTGTAATTGGGATAGGAGCGGCCCACTAATGGACAAAGGATTCCTGATGAAGGGACGCGATTAATCAAGTTAGTCGATAATGACCCATTTATCATCAGGAATCCACCCTGCCTACCCTAGTTACGTAATATCCCACCATTGATAGCTATGCTTCTAAGGTAAGTAAGAGTAAGTAAGTGTAAGTATATTATCTAACAATAATAAATTATTCTTACGTGCGCCATTGACGTCAGACATTTTATCCATGATTGTACTATCTATACAAACACGATAGCAGCACATTTTCTTTAGTTAAAAAATATTTTTTTTCACTAATAAGCATTTTTATTCAATTATGGCAAATATCGTTGTAGTTTACATCGTCATTTCGAGTTCAAAAGTGAATTACCACTTTACGGGTTAAAAACGCACATTCTTCTTCAGCCATTTGATGCCCCCACTGCTGGGGCACTGGCCTTCCTTATGGGTAAATAATGAGATAAAACGCATTGTATTTGTATTTAGTAAAATGTCATAACAATTATGGAATTATTATTTTGATTATTCTCTCAGTTATGTTAAAAAACAACAGCCGTGTCAGGTTGAACTGACAAATCATTATGTTTTGCGCACTTTATTCCTTATTAGTGAACAACAAACCAAAATAAGAATAGTTAGTCGTGTTATTGAAGTTGCACGAAGTCGTGAATAGAATGATAAATATTTCGGTTCCATTCGTAACCGACCGACAAATAAGAACAGTAGTTAGTTACTATGCGATTTGTATGCAGAACTCGTTTGTGGACGTGTAAAAAATACTCACTCGGCTAATGAATGGAAGACGTTAATTAAATTCTGCCATTTCTGTTGTAGCTAATGTTAAAAAGTCCAAGTTTATTAAGAAAGTGAAGAATTGGTGTTAGGGATTCACTTTACTCATGAAAACTAATGTAAATTTATAATAATACGCTTGACATATTAGTAACGTTAGCAGAGCAAATGTAAATACTTAATTAAAATTTGTGATGGAAAGTGACCTTATCTATGTGTGAATGTCAATTTTCAATTTGACGACTCTGTATACAATAAAACAGGGAGAAAAAGATTGCCCTTGACGAGTTTCTTGCCGGTTCTTCTCGCAAGGTCTCCCGCTGCGTCTCACCTTAATCTAATCCTTTTTTTTAATTTTATCTAGGTACACAAAATTACAAGTACGTTTCGATTTCCAGGGCGCTCCACATTCGCGCCCGTGAACATCCGTGGAAGCCGTGAACCGCGAATGTGGATGACACTATTATTTATTTTATTATTGGCATTACCTATGTGACACTAGACAGTGACTAGTTACTTAAATGCAATCTGCAAATCTATATAATCATCAGATAAGTTCATAAACGTCACGGTTTACTACTGGATCTCTTATGGCCCCAGTACAGGTTGGCCGACCATGGTCGGCGACCATGACCGGCGATCATTTAGTGAGAGTGTTCACACGATCGCCGGTTTCATTCTGCGTTGGACTGACCGTGAGGATGGATGTGTATGCAATGACGGCCTGCAATTTACATTGACAGCGCTTTTAATTTATTATGAGAATGATTATATATTAATAGAGTCTGGATCTTGTATAATATGTCTAGATAAATGTAATTATGCATTAAAGTAGTAATAGACATATTTATCATAACACCCAGACACAGAAAAAACAAATACTTACATCATATCAATATTTCTTGGGCGGGGATTGAACCCAGTATAATAATAATAATGTATTAATAACGTTTTATTCATTTTATTTTTATTTACTTAACTTTAGATAACAAAACAGAATACTCATACATCTTGTGAATTTAAGTGTATGTTACTATCATTTGAATAAAAAATATATTAATATCAAAGATATACAACATCAAGGATATTTTTGACAATTTAATATGCTCCACAAAATGGCCTGATTGCGAAAAAAAACAATAAATCTAAAATATCCTACACGTCAGTCAACGCAGAAATGTTCAGATGAACTGAATGATCGGCCAACGTGTGAACGCTCTTTGTGGCCTGCGACAAACTCCCTTTGAATCGTGCACGAAAAACCGACACGGGACGGATCGCCGGCAATCATTGCTCACAGTCAGCAATCACACGCAAACCGGCGCTGTACACGATGGCCCAACATGGTCGCCGACCATGATCGGCCATCGTGTACTGGGGGCTTTAGATATTTTAGGGTTTAGGTACGGTCGCCAGCACGTCAGGTTACTACAAAATGTCAAAATTTATTAATTGAAACTGAACTCTATCTGTTGGAAATAAGGTTGAATTTTATTTAAAGAAATTTGACAGTTTGTAGAAATTTGACGTGCTGGCGACTGTACATTAGAATAAAACGTTTTTAAAAAAAATATGTAACCGCCTTCAAAACGGATCTTCAAACAAAAATTAACAAACACTAAAAAACGAAAAAAATAATAAGATTTTTTAGTTCAAAGGACGATGATGCGTGACTTTTTCTAATTTATCTTGGTACTTACTGAACTGTTTGAAGTCGGTGCCGTCTAATAGGTATTTAGGTAAAAACATCCTAAAACTCACGCTTGGGACCGGGTTTTTTTTTAAATATGTTTGTTATTTCACTCAGTAGGTATATTTCGTTCTTATTCTTTTTGGCTTGGCACCGACTTCAAACAGTTCAGTAAGTTAACACGATAGTTCACCAAGATAAATTAGAAAAAGTCACGCATCATCGTCCTTTGAACTAAAAAATCTTATTATTTTTTTCGTTTTTTAGTGTTTGTTAATTTTTGTTTGAAGATCCGTTTTGAAGGCAGTTACATATTTTTTTTAAAAACGTTTTATTTTTCGATTTTTAGGAAACTACATGGTGATAATGATAAATTGTTGTAAATAAATATCTTATCCGTTACGGAATCAGCTTTTCATCTCTAGCTACTTAGATAACTTGAAAAAATACAACTGAAGGTCCATTAGTGCATCTGGTATTTATAAAACATCAATAAATCCTAACTCTTGAGGAGTTTCACCTCTCGTCATCAGCTCACCCTAATAACCTGAAAGAATATAAGTATTGGTCCATACGTACGATTAATACTTAAAGAAATATTCTCCAGCTCCTAACCGTTAAGGAGTTGTAGCTTCCATCACCAGCTCATCACTATGAGATGATGACTACCAGATGCAAATACTTGACTAACTTCAAAAATAAATGGAACGTAATAAGGCTTGCCTATATTTGAGAACTTCTCTCAATTTTCCTGGGATTTTATCTCCTGGACCTGACTTGGTGAAAATAAGATCAGGTCAGAAGTACCAACTTTCGAAAAAAAAACTGATTTTAAAAATGATCCCTAATTTGATGAAAATATGAAATCGTCCATATACCCAAATAAAATCTTAATACACATTATTCAGGATAACTCCTGAACTTCATGTCAGTTCTTGATGAAATTTGAATGGGACCACACGAGAAGCGTCACCTTTTGAATAAAAATTATTCAAATCGGTTCATTAACTAAAAAGTTCTGAGGTAACACACATAAAAAAAAAATAATAAAAAAAAAAATACAGTCGAATTGATAACCTCCTCCTTTTTTTGAAGTCGGTTAAAAAGAAAGAACGAAAATGATTTACTGAAAATATTGTAGTAGGTAGATTAGAAAAAGAAAGTATTAGAAAAAGTCGACCCGTCTCACTACAAAATTTCATTGTGAATGCAAAAAATTAAAATTAAAAATTATTAGAAATGATTTAAGTAAGTATAGGAAAAATGTGTTAGTAAAAAACCACGAGCCCTATAAGTAGCTTTCAGGCGGGATTCGAACCCGCGCCTCCGGGAATCCGGCCCGATGCTCTGACCAACTAAGCTACCGAAAGGCTTACACGACTCGTCGAATTTTGCTATCACTTGTTACGCTGTAGGCCAGCGTTGTTTCATCAATGTGAGGAAACCCTCGCATCCGAAAGAAACATTTTTACAAATTGATCACGCACAAATGTGGTGACCATCTACTGTGTTCCACAGTTTATTGAAACGAAGGTTTCTCATGCAAAATTAAGTTACTTAAAAGCTAGGCCTACCTTAACTTAGAGAATACTGTCCGTAATCCAGGGGGGCTGATGTCTGTCTCGCCGGCGCGCGCGCGCCTGGCCAAGATCTTCAGTCAACCCCGATGGGAAACTGTTATAGCTAACACTCTTATAACTACACAATGCCCTAATAGGCAGCTAAAACTTTCCCGGCGCTTTTCAAAGCGAACACACACGGGTCACAGGTGGCGAACTGAGCGCGAGTTGCGCGGACGGTGGTTGGCGGCGCACTGGTGGCCGCGGCCCGAAGCGCTTGCGTGTCGCCCGGCCCGGCTATCGCGGCTCGAACATCCCCCCGTCCCGGACAGTAGCAAACTGTCCGCCAACTCAATCTAAGGGCAGGCGAGAGAGGGTAGCGATCGCTCGCTTCAAAACAGAGTCCCCCACCAGGACCTCGGCAAACCTGGGCACACCATCCGACCCCGGATGAAGCTGAACAATGCGTCCTAAACGCCAGCGGAGGGGCGGCAGGTTTGGATCCTTTACCAACACGAGGTC
This sequence comes from Crambus lathoniellus, assembly GCA_949710035.1. Taxonomy (NCBI): domain Eukaryota; kingdom Metazoa; phylum Arthropoda; class Insecta; order Lepidoptera; family Crambidae; genus Crambus; species Crambus lathoniellus. The sequence goes on along the minus strand of OX453302.1, from coordinate 11,330,514 downwards.
TCCGGTCTTGGGTGGGGTCGTCCTATCCGACCACTTAACGCGTTGCTGCAAAATGTGCAAATACTCCAGATGCCAACGGCGCCAAAAACTCTGCGTAAGCTGCTGGAGCAATGCAAATCGCGAGAGCCGTCCGGAGGGCACTTCGGAATAAGGATATTCCGGCAAGGCGTTAAGCGGTCTGCCAATCAAAAAATGGCCCGGCGTAAGGGCCTCTAAATCATTCGCGTCCGAAGACAACGGACACAACGGACGCGAGTTGAGGACCGCCTCAACCTTACAAAATACGGTCGCGAGTTCCTCAAACGTGAGGACCGTCTCCCCAATAACGCGACGAAGGTGAGTTTTAGCGGCCTTTACAGTTGCTTCAAAAATCCCTCCCCAGTGGGGGCAGGATGGCGGGGAGTACTGCCATCGTACCCCTCTGCGAGAGAGTGTGGATCCGATCTCAAAATTATTCCTATCCAAAAATTCACAAACTTCCTTTAAATACCTATCGGTGCCCTTGAAATTGGTTCCACAATCGGACCTGATTAACGACGGCATTCCGCGGCGAGACACAAAACGATTCAACGTGGCTACAAAGGCTTCTGTGGTGAGGGCACTAACCACCTCCAGGTGGACCGCTTTAGTGGCCAAACAAACAAATACACACAAGTAAGCCTTTTCCGTTCTAGCATTACGAAGCCGCGATGTCTTAACGGTAAATGGCCCCGCAAAATCCGTTCCAACTCCTGAGAAGGGCATCGATTCGTTCACTCGATCGGCAGGCAAATCACCCATCTGAGGCTGCATCGTATCGGCGCGCAAACGATAACACGGGAGACAACGAAAAATAACGGATCGGATTATTCTCCGCGCTGACAAAATCCAGAACTCTCGTTGGAGGAGCGCGGTCAAGGCATTACAACCGGCATGAGCATTCTTTACATGTCGGTCTGTAATCAACAGTCTAACTAACGGTCCATCCTTGGGGAGCAACAAAGGGTGGCGTGATCCGTACGGCAGGTTGGCATGTCTGAGCTTACCTCCGACACGCAGCAATCCGGTACTGTCCAAGAAGGGATTCAACCGCACCAAGGGTCCCTTCAACTTGGACTTACTTGAGCGCAGGGCTTTCAGCTCCGGTTCAAACTCTCGCTGTTGCGTCACTCGCAACCAATGCAACAGAGCGTCTTGCCGCTCTTGTGGGGCGAGGACCGGAGACAACGATTTCTCCTGAGGCTGGCGACAATTTCGCACAAAGCGCCTCATCCAAGCAGTCACGCCGAGCAACTTATCAAGAGAACTGTAGCGGTCTAACAAAAACTCCATCTGCGGAGCCGCCACCGTCTCCACGGCGTGAACACGCATGCCTAGGTCTGGGACTCTGGCCACAGCCGGGGTGGCAGGCCATGAGCGCTCAGGCCGTAACAACCATGATGGACTCCACCATAGGTGGTGGTCCACTAACTCAGGCGCCTCGCAGCCGCGGGAGGCACAATCTGCGGGGTTCAGTTCGCCCGGTACGTGGCGCCAAATCAACGGGGCCTTTGAAGTCTAAATTTGTGAGACCCGGTTGGCCACAAAAACCTCAAGGGTGTGGACTGAACTCTTCAGCCAACAAAGGACGACCTGGCTGTCAGACCACGCAAATATCGACCCCAAGTCGACACCGTTTCCCAAGGTGTCGGCAACATGATTGAGTAGCCGTACTAAGAGAGTGGCGCCGGACAACTCCAACTTCGGAATGGTTAGCCTAGTCCGAAGGGGGGCGACCTTACTCTTGGCCGTAACTAAGTGTACGGCGACAACGCCTGCTGCATCCACCGTTCGGATGTAAACGGCTGCCGCGTATCCGCTTTCGGACGCGTCACAAAAGCCGTGCAGGGAGGCTTTAAACTTTCCCGAAGGCAGCATTTGCCTCGGTATACAAACCCGATTGACGTCGGGTAGGGATGACACGAACCTCACCCACTCTCGTAGGAGGCTACCAGAGAGGGGCTCATCCCATGACAATTCCGCAGCCCAGAGCTCCTGTAGGAAGCACTTCATCGAAAACACTACAGGGCTGAGCCAACCGTTCGGATCAAAGGTACGGGCTACAGTGGACAGCACCGTGCGTTTAGTCCAGACCTTTGGGTCTGGCAGTTCCAATCTATATGTGAACAAATCCGGGACTGGTCGATACTGGACTCCCAAAACAGACAGCATGTCTGGAGTCTCCGGATTTTCAAAGAGGAGCGGCTCTTGCTGGTGGTCCTTAGGCAAATCTGCCAATAGGTCCGGTGAGTTAGACAGCCACTTCCGCAACTCATAGCCACCAGCCCTCAAGAGCGCAATCAGCTCATCACGTAAGACGAGAGCCTCATCTAAGCTCGAGGCCCCCGTGCAGATATCGTCGACAAATAAGGCCCCCCCCTCAATAAGAGCAGATGCCCGGGGATAGCGTAGCCGTTCGCGCTCTGCGAGCTCCAAAAGCGAACGGATCGCCACAAAGGGGCTCGACCGCAAACCATAAGTGTTGGTGTTCAGCTCGTAAGCCAACATCGGATCCTGGGGATCCTCACTCCAAAGGATGAGCTGGTATCGTCTATCCTCCGGGTGAATCACGGTCTGTCTGAACATCATGCGGATATCGGCCACAAAGACGACAGCGTGCCGGCGGAAGTTGGTCAAAACATCACAGACATCGTGATGCAACTTCGGCCCCGCATGCAGACACTGATTCAACGACACTCCGGTTGACGTGGGCGCTGAACCATCAAAGACCACGCGGATCTTCCCATTGGAAGTCTTCAAAACAGCGTGGTGTGGCAGGAAGTAATGTTCCACATTACGCCAGTCCAACTGCGAGATGGACATGTGCCCAAGGTCCAAATACTCCCGCATGAAGTCTATATACTTCTCCTTGAATGCGGGATCCCTGGCCATCCTACGCTCCATGGACAACAATCTCTTCTCGGCCATCGGTCGGGAGCTCCCTAAAGGAGGGCGAACCGCCAAGAAGGGCAAGCGGGTAATCAAGCGACCCGAGAGGAGGCGCCCAGTGTTGTTCTGGTAAAACAATTCGCACTCCTCGGCTAACGGATCCAACCGCTTGGCAGTGGGAGGTTCCTCCACCTCCCAAAACTTTTGGAGAACGTCGGACAAAGTAGAACCGACAATGGTCTGGCGGTCTACCGACGGGGTCTCTGGTGTCTGTGGTACCTTTCCCATCACCACATGACCCAGCGACGAGGACAAGGCGACAAGATCGGCTGTCTGCAAAACTCGCTTGCTTCCACACAGTACACGACCGAGGACATCCGCACCAATCAACAAGTGTATTGGGCCCGGTCGGTGGAAGGAAGGATCAGCCAAAGCCAGTCCAGACGTCAGCTCAATCGTGGATGGCGGCACTCGCACTTGCGGGAGTGGTCCAACCACCTTATCAAAAACTATCGCCGAAGCACCGATCTTCGGCCTTGGCGTGAAGTGGGGGGAGAAGGAGAACTCAACTCGACCAATCGGATCAGGGATCCGCGAGTCTCCCACCCCCCGTACCGCTTCGTGATGCGGCACAAGCAAAAGACCCAGCTGTCGGACAAGCCACCTGGACATTATGCACCCCTGGGCACCTGAGTCCAAAAGGGCACGCACCGTGACAACATTGCCCTTAGGTCCCCAAACATTCACGGAGGCTGTTGGCAACAGCACAAGCTCCGGAGGGGTGGTTGGGTCCGACAGGGGCGCCATTAAAAATTTTGGGGGGGTACTTGTCCCCCTCGCGCCTGAGTCGGCGCGCCAAATGTGGGACGCTCGTACCGGGCGAGCGGGTCCCAATCGGGTACATACTGGCCCCGACCAACAGCACTCCTAGGTGCAGGGTAATACCCGTGTGGGGCGTGCCTCGGTACATAGTACCCCAATCGAGGCCTCTCCATTAGGGGGGGGGAGTAGCAAATAGGGCCCGTGCCCATCGCCACCGTGGCGTACTTTTGTGGTACCCCCCTACCCCCGCCCGTGGCGGGGGCGTCTCTCCTATAGTTCCCCCTCTCCGGGGGGGACTGAACGGGGGGGCTAAGCCCCGCCGAATCTCTAGGGGACCGGTTCCGGGCTGCCGGGCCCCCGCCCGTGCGCGAGGAATTCGAACCCCGGTCGCTCCCGGCGTCCTTGCGGTCCAAACAAAGGAGGGGGTGATGCCTCCCTCCGCAAAGACGACAATCCTCTGTCTGGGGACACGCCGACTGCATGTGTCCCCCCAAACACCTATAGCACCATTGGCGCTGTCTTGCAACGGCCCTCCGTCCCTCTGGGCGGAGGCCTCTAAATTTGGCACATTCGTGCACCATGTGCCTATCTCCCCTGCAATACCTGCACCGCTCACTCGGTGCGGGGGGAGGGGACTGCTGGAAGGCAGCATAGCGATTGGTCGGGCGACGGGGCTGTTCCCTCGCCGCCACCATACGACCAACACCTGGAACCGGGGCAGGCTCCAGGTGGTCCGTCACCCTACATTCGTCCTCCAAAAAACGAAGGAGGTCCGCGAAGGGCGGGAGATACGAGGCGCTGTCGCCTCCGTACCTCTGCTCGAAACGCCCCTTCATTTCAGCGGGCAATTTGGCGAGGACTATGTGCAGCAGTACAAAGGACCACTGATCCACCGGCAGGTCCAATCGCCTTAGGGAGTTGACCGCTGACAGTAGCGGGTTCAGCAACTCCCTCCGTAACAGGTGTACCCGCGTGATTCGCGGGAGGGCCAAAATCGTGGCCACGTGGGTGTCCGCCAGTAACCGGACATTCTGGTACCTGCTAACCAGAAGCTGGCGAGCCACCTGGTAGTTGTCGTCACTGATGAGCAGGTGCTGGATTACCGCGCTGGCCTCTCCTCGCAGGGAGGAGCGCAAATAGGCCAACTTCTCGCTAGGGGATAAGTCCCGTCGTGAATCCACCAAACTGTCAAACAAATTAATGAAGCCCATCCAGGCTGACAGATCCCCATTAAAAGTGGGAATCTCCAAGGTAGGCAATCGGCCTAGCAACGCCGTCGGGGTAGGTTTGACCTCCCCGCTCAAAACCGGCTCCCCCTTCCGAACAGCCAGGGCCCTCTCAGCCGCCTCCGTGAACTGGTCAGCCAGCTCATAGGCCTGGGCTACATCCTGCTCCAGCTGTTCCGACACGGCATCATCAGCTGGGGGGTTCTCCAAGTAATACGCGCGACACTCCATGGCGTGGCGCTCCAGGTCTTGCAGCCGAGCTGCCAGCCCGCCATACCGAGCTAGCAACGCGCCTACCCGGTCGGCTCGGTCTATTAATGTGACCGCACAAGCAAGCCAACGCAAAACTCCTTGGATGCCAGCCCTGGATACGGCGGTCGGATTCGTAGGAGCCATTTATAATCCGTTTAATAAACAAAGCAAACAAAGAAATATAAAAGTGGTAAACATCAACAAAAAAAACAATAGAAATAGGTCGCGTCACGATAATATAAAACACAATTAAAATTCGGACGACATACACGGACCCTACTATTTTCATAAATTATTAACAACTTACCAATTTCAAGGGCTAACAATATAACGGTATAAACAAAACGTATAGGATTAACGGTATGGCATACCTCGCAAATCAACTACTAAACCGTTATCAACAAACGAAAACAAAACTATTTTTAATAATAGTACTCGTAATTTAATACTACTAATAATTAAAACTAGTTCCACTTTTTTAACTAGGCAAGCGGACTCGGAACAAACACTAGTATGTGGTACTAATAAACAACACTTTCGAACGAAACTATTCGTCAAATAAATCCGGACACACAAAAAAAAATATACACATCTAGGCGAGTAAACTCGTATCAAATCACTAGTATGTGGTACTAATAAACACACTTTCGAACGAACTATTCGTCAAATAAATCCGGACACACAAAAAAAAAATATACACATCTAGGCGAGTAAACTCGTATCAAAACACTAGTATGTGACAACAATTATATAAGTGTCTATCTATTATCGGATCCACCAAGTGAGAAACATTCGCTTCGAGAATTTACTAGAACAATTTCTTAGTACTTCAATCGTCTCGGAATACCCTCGAGATTTCAACAAAAAAAAAAATAATTTTTAGGTACTCTTTTTAGGTACGCTTTTTATTTTTACTATGAAATTTTATGTAGTTAATTTTAATATGAAAATTAATTATATCAACTACGCTCTGCTACCAAAAATATGATCACGCACAAATGTGGTGACCATCTACTGTGTTCCACAGTTTATTGAAACGAAGGTTTCTCATGCAAAATTAAGTTACTTAAAAGCTAGGCCTACCTTAACTTAGAGAATACTGTCCGTAATCCAGGGGGGCTGATGTCTGTCTCGCCGGCGCGCGCGCGCCTGGCCAAGATCTTCAGTCAACCCCGATGGGAAACTGTTATAGCTAACACTCTTATAACTACACAATGCCCTAATAGGCAGCTAAAACTTTCCCGGCGCTTTTCAAAGCGAACACACACGGGTCACAGGTGGCGAACTGAGCGCGAGTTGCGCGGACGGTGGTTGGCGGCGCACTGGTGGCCGCGGCCCGAAGCGCTTGCGTGTCGCCCGGCCCGGCTATCGCGGCGTGAACACAAATGTTTAACAGTCGATTAAGATGAAACAGCCATTAAATAATCTTATTTAGTTTAGCTTAGTTGGTCAGAGCATCGGGCCGGATTCCCGGAGGCGCGGGTTCGAATCCCGCCTGAAAGCTACTTATAGGGCTCGTGGTTTTTTACTATCACATTTTTCCTATACTTACAAAAATTGCATTGTGAATGCATAAAAATAATTTAAAATCTTATGATTTAAGTATTTATTTTTTGCCACACTTTTATTAGCTTCACTTGTAACTAAGTCACAATGTAAGAAAATCTTGGAATTCAATTTTAACCTACTTCTAATGATCGTATTGATATGAAACTTTGCAAGTGTATATGAATCCGATGACAATACAATAATTTGCTACCATCGAGCTGATCTGATGATGGGGTCAAGAGGTGGGCAATAGAACTCTTCAATGGCTGCTAGGAAACCCCTCGAGTTTAGGCTCATTTGTTTTGTTCTGATGAGACCTATTCGCTACACTTAATGGTGAGGGTCTGATGATGGAGCAGGGAGGAAGCCAGTGGTACTTCTTAATGACCACTAGGAAACCCCTCGAGTTCTGGCTCATTTGTTTCGTTCTGATGAGACCTATTCGCTACACTTGGTGGTGAGGGTCTGATGATGGAGCAGGAAGGAAGCCAGTGACACTCCTTAATGACCAATAGGAAACCCCTCGAGTTTGGGCTCATTTGTTTCGTTTTGATAAGACCTATTCGTTACACTTGGTGGTGAGGGTCTGATGATGGAGCAGGGAGGAAGCCACTGGCGAGGCACTCCTTAATGACCAATAGGAAACACCTCGAGTTCTGGCTCATTTGTTTCGGTCTGATGAGATCTATTCGCTACACTTAATGGTGAGGTTCTGATGATGATGATGAGACTGTATTTGCCCTAACTACAAAAAAAAAAGGGTCTGATGATGGAGCAGGGAGGAAGCCAGTGGCACTTCTTAATGACCACTAGGAAACCCCTCGAGTTTGGGCTCCGTTGTTTCGTTATGACGAGACTTATTAGCTGCACTTGGTGGTGAGGGTCTGATGATGGAGCAGGGAGGAAGCCAGTGGCACTTCTTAATGACCACTAGGAAACCCCTCGAGTTTGGGCTCCGTTGTTTCGTTATGACGAGACTTATTAGCTGCACTTGGTGGTGAGGGTCTGATGATGGAGCAGGGAGGAAGTCAGTGGCACTCCTTAATGACCAATAGGAAACACCTCGAGTTGTGGCTCATTTGTTTCGTTCTGATGAGACCTATTCGCTACAATTGGTGGTGAGGGTCTGATGATGGAGCAGGAAGGAATCCAGTGACATTTCTAAATGACCAATAGGAAAGCCCTCGAGTTTTGGCTCATTTGTTTCGTTTTGATAAGATCTATTCGTTACACTTGGTGGTAAGGGTCAGATGATGGAGCAGGAAGGAAGCCAGTGACACTCCTTAATGACCAATAGGAAACCCCTCGAGCTTCGGCTCATTTGTTAGGTTTTGATAAGACCTATTCGTTACACTTGGTGGTGATGGTCTGATGATGGAGCTGGAAAGACCCAGTGAAACTCCTAAATCACCACAAAAAAACCCTTCGAGTTCTGGCTCATTTGTTTCGTTCTGATGTGACTTATTCGCTACACTTCGTGGTGTGGGTCTGATGATGGAGCAGTGAGGAAGCCAGTGGCACTTCTTAATGACCACTAGGACACCCTTCGAGTTTGGGCTGCGCTGTTTCATTCTGACGAGACTTATTAGCTGCACTTGGTGGTGAGGGTCTGATGATGGAGCAGGGAGGAAGCCAGTGGCACTCCTTAATGACCAATAGGAAACACCTCGAGTTCTGGCTCATTTGTTTCGTTCTGATGAGACCTATTCGCTATACTTGGTGGTGAGGGTCTGATGGTGGAGCAGGAAGGAAGCCAGTGACACTCCTTAATGACCAATAGGAAAGCCCTCGAGTTTGGGCTCATTTGTTTCGTTTTGATAAGACCTATTCGTTACACTTGGTGGTGAGGGTCTGATGATGGAGCTGGAAAACCCCAGTGAAACTCCTTAATGACCACAAGAAAACCCTTCGAGATCTGGCTTATTTGTTTCGTTCTGATGTGACCTATTCGCTACACTTGGTGGTGATGGTCTGATGATGGAGCAGGGAGGAAGTCAGTGGCACTCCTTAAGACCACTAGGAAACCCCTCGAGTTTGGGCTCATTTGTTTCGTTCTGATGGACCTATTCGCTACACTTGGTGGTAAGGGTCAGATGATGGAGCAGGAAGGAAGCCAGTGACACTCCTTAATGACCAATAGGAAACCCCTCGAGCTTCGGCTCATTTGTTAGGTTTTGATAAGACCTATTCGTTACACTTGGTGGTGATGGTCTGATGATGGAGCTGGAAAGGCCCAGTGAAACTCCTTAATCACCACAAAAAAAACCCTTCGAGTTCTGGCTCATTTGTTTTGTTCTGATGTGACTTATTCGCTACACTTCGTGGTGTGGGTCTGATGATGGAGCAGTGAGGAAGCCAGTGGCACTTCTTAATGACAGCTAGGACACCCTTCGAGTTTGGGCTGCGCTGTTTCATTCTGACGAGACTTATTAGCTGCACTTGGTGGTGAGGGTCTGATGATGGAGCAGGGAGGAAGCCAGTGGCACTCCTTAATGACCAATAGGAAACACCTCGAGTTCTGGCTCATTTGTTTGGTTCTGATGAGACCTATTCGCTATACTTGGTGGTGAGGGTCTGATGATGGAGCTGGAAAACCCCAGTGAAACTCCTTAATGACCACAAGAAAACCCTTCAAGATCTGGCTCATTTGTTTCGTTCTGATGTGACCTATTCGCTACACTTGGTGGTGATGGTCTGATGATGGAGCAGGGAGGAAGTCAGTGGCACTCCTTAATGACCAATAGGAAACCCCTCGAGATGGGCTCATTTGTTACGTTCTAATGAGACCTATTCGCGACACTTGGTGGTGAGAGTCTGATGATGGAGCAGGGAGGAAGTCAGTGGCACTCCTTAAGACCACTAGGAAACCCCTCGAGTTTGGGCTCATTAGTTTCGTTCTGATGGACCTATTCGCTACACTTGGTGGTGAGGGTCTGATGATGGAGCAGGGAGGAAGTCAGTGGCCCTCCTTAATGACCACTAGGAAACCCCTCGAGTTTGGGCTCATTTGTTTCGTTCTGATGAGACCAATTCGCAACACTTGGTGGTGAGGGTCTGATGATGAAGCAGGGAGGAAGTAAGGGTTCGGCTCACGCATCTGGTAACTAATAGACTCCACTTGAATTTGTAAAAGTAAATACATACAATCACGCCTTTGAGTTATAATGTTTACGGGGTGGGCAGACACATAAATGGAGTGTGAAATCGGTTACCATCCCCATTCATAGCTTGCTATTTGTTAAACTAAAAAGTAAGAAATAAATATGTAGTTTAAAAAACTATAAAAACACACTTTTATAGGAACAGACTAAAAAGTACAAAATAACCGTCTATTCAGTAACTGAAATTAAAAAGCGTGGTGCGCCCTTTGCAAAGCGTGCATTCAAGTACTTAATATTGACAACGCGCACCACGCTTTTTAATTTCAGTTACTGAATAGACGGTTATTTTGTACTTTTTAGTCTGTTCCCATAAAAGTGTGTTTTTATAGTTTTTTAAACTACATATTTACTACATCAAGGACACTCATATATTACGAGGTGAAAACTTTCCTGTTGTTGTATAGGTAACATAAAACGCGATTTGTCAAGTTACTAATGCACGCTCTCGCACATACAATGCTGTCGCCAATCGCCACATTCACGCTGTGCTCTGTAAAGTTTGTTAATCAAGCCGCTGCGGTTCGTTACACCACTACACTACACCATGAATTAATGTTTCTCGCTGCTGCATTCAATTGGTATTTTTGTAAGCTAAACAATGAAGCTGGAACATTCAATTTGTTTGTTGTATGTTATTACAAAGATTGCTTATTGAATGTTTCTGTAAAATATTGGGAAAGCAAGTTTTTTGATAACCGTTCTGTAAAGTGGCAGTACGTGTTTACCTCTAAATCAGATGTAGATAATATTGAAGAGGGTGCATAAGCCTTCTTATAAAAAGGGTATAATTTTGTCCATGTCGTAAAATTGATCCAAAAATGGGATGAAAATATATATTGGAAAAATATCCACGACGACGAAATCGAATGCAACTGCTAGCACTAAGATTAACATTTTCGTATAAGTAACACTCTCATTAAAAGCTCATACCACAGATAATATAATACTATAGCTCATACATACGAACACTAGAACAAAAGTTTTTCAGTTATTTTTTTCAGCGGACTAACATTTTCTCGTAAGGTTACCCGATGGGAATTGCGATTTTGCTAATGAGATCCCGATGATGTAATGTAATGTAATATATCAAAGTGAACGCGAAGTAATGTACGATTATACCTACTATAAGTATATACATACACAGTGCAAATGTGATGAATCACATGCCGAGGATTTTCATCCGAGTACCTACGTGGGGTAAATTACTTCTACTCTATATTTATTGGTCGTCATTGGCCTGGAGATAGGGCTGTATTAGCTTGTTTGGGCCTGTGGGCGGGTTGATGGATGTTCGCCCATGAAATACTGACTAAGTGAAGGTTTATATACGGGATATAAAATCTTATTCATGTGTTCTATTCTATGGTTATTGTGCCAGATTAAAAAAAGCTTTAATTTATTGGGACGCGACATAATATAAATTCTTTTGATGACAACGGGCGTACTTTACCAGACAGGAAGGTCGACATATATGTATTATTCCGCGAATTGGGTAGGTCGGGCGCGGCGATAAGTGAGTCTGTGACGGATGGCTCTGTGGACTGCCGAATGGCTGGCATATTGATGCCTACTCAAGTTCCTTACAGGTTATGAAACTTATGAATACCGTGACGACCTTATAACTACGTACTTTAGGTCAAACTCTATTGGAATGAAGTCGCTTAATAAAAAAAGACAGCGAAAAAGACGGAATTCGTGACTTCCATAATTCCCTTCAGGCCATTAATACTATGGACGCCTCACAACTAGGTATAAACTCAATTAGCACATATCGCGTCATCGTGTACATAAGCTAAAACTATTAAAAAACTACGAAAGCGAGAAGTACCTATTTAATGTTTTACTTTTATTCAAGAACTAGCGGATCATCGCGGTTTTACCCGCGTGGTACCCGTTCCCATGAGAATATCGGGATAAAATATAGCCTTTGTCACTCGCAAAGAATGAAGCTTTCTAATGGTCAAATAATTTTCTAAATCGGTCCAGTAGTTTCGGAGCCTATTCGATGCCAACAAACAAACAATCAAATCTTTCCTCTTTATAATATTAATATAGATAACTCGTTAAAGTTCATGCACTTTTTGAGTTTTCTTACTCTAATTGAAATCCTCTGTTATTGACTTCATAAATTCAGTCTTTTCATAATGAACTTTTGTGGAATGTTTGTAGCAAATGACTTCAAAGTTTAATTGTCTACAAACTTTATTGTTTTGTTAAGTGTTGAAACGAAAAGTCATTTTACGTCTGAAAAAAAAAACTTAGTAAAAGAGATGTTGGTACTTATGAATTTTCGACAAAAAATTGTTTAATCTTCAGACAGTAAAATAGATTTATTATCAGGATTTCTATGTTTGATACCCAATAAGAGATGACTAATGAAGATGGATTTGTACAATTTGTCAAATGTGAAACTTGATGTAGGCATCTTACATTCATCAATTACTTACGCCATGCGCCACTCCTGACTTCTGTAGAAATAGAAAATAGGGTTCACTGCCATTTGTCACACATAATGTTTGGAAGTGACATTATTAAGGGCACATTATTGAAGAGTTAATATTTCATTTATCCGTCATTGTGTGTTGTCGGTAGTTTCAAAGCGAACCAGACAATATTATAAGTGAAATGTTTTTACACGACTGTCCAAGGAGTGTAATGTGATTAGGGGTTAATTAGCTTATAAATGACAATTAGGTTTTTTCCCAAGTTGGTCAATTTTTTGAAATTTTGAAATCGGTTCAGTAGTTTTCAGGAAATCTTGAAAATACTGTCGTTTTCGTTACCACTTTATGTGAGTTTATTACGTATCTTTAGGCATAACTCCTTTGTTTATAAACCGATTTAGATGATTCTTGTTTTGTTGGAAAGGGGATACCTCAAGGTATTTTAACCGACTTCAAAAAAGGAGGTTCTCAGTTTGATCACATACCTATTTACCAGAATACACGTAAATTGCCTGCATGATGCACTAAAAAGAGTGAAATAAAAATTATTTTTATAAAAAAATAAAACCGCCTTCAAAAAAATGACATCAAAAAGTAAGAAATAATCCCTCACCAAATAACGTAAGTACTTTGAAGTCGGGGGCCGGTTTTAAACAAAAACAACAAGAAATTGTACATGTTTCACGCCCGACTTCAAAGTACTTACGTTATTTGGTGAGGGATTATTTCTTACTTTTTTATGTCATTTTTTTACCTTTTAGTTCATGTTTGTCAGTCGTGTTTTTAATTTTTTTATTAAATATTGCAGATACCGATGATAAATGGATGGAAGAGATTGTTACTCCTTTTCAGAGCTTGAAAAAATACCGTTCTAAGAAAAAAAAGAAAATCTATTTTCCGGTCCTGACGGTACAAGTCAAATCATAACAAACTGATGAGGCATTTCTAGATTTATATTTTGGTAACAGTTCAGAACTTTTTTTAAGTGGGTTACGTTAGTAAGCCCAAGGTTATAACAGTTAACGTTTCATACTGAAATGAAATGCATGCATATCAAGGCATTCGGGTCGTATATTTTTAGACTGCTATCTTCCGTCACAATTTATGTTTGCTATGAAAAATTTATAGCCCTGAACATGAGTTGGCAGCCGTTGGCTCGTTGAGTGGGGTTTATATCCAGCTAAGAGGATTACGCAGCAATCAGATATTTTATAATAGCTATAAGTACCTACACTACACACTCATTTCGTCCCCAAAGGGGTTCTAGAATTTGGTAGGTAAATGATCGGGAAAAGTTCTCGTTTGCGCTGTTGGATACAAACTTTTCAAAGTTAAATTTGTACGAATCAACCAATTAGATTTTACTTGGATTGCTTGAAATGAGTGGCTTGATCAGCGAATCGTTGACTTGTATATAAATCTTAAAAGCTTTGATTTCTGTCAATATACTTACTTAAGTAAACAACGTGTTAATAAATTAACCCAAAACCTCTTAGGTGGTGATTGTACTCATGAATATGAACGACTTTTACTATGGGGCAAACTCTGCAACTCAACAAAAAAAGCCAGCTGTTTCATACAAATTGTACAAAATTCATACAAAATGTAGGTATAAAACAGCTGATTTTTTTCTTGAGTTGCAGAGTTGTAGACCTAAGAGGTTTTGGGTTAATTCATTAACACGTTGTATTTAGATACTTATAAATACGAAAAGCACCGTTGAAATGAAGATATGATATACGGAAAGGTTAAAGATATCAACACGGTTATATCCTGAGATCTATCAAATAAAGAATTGGCACGAAGTCTATATAATTCACGCGCCATTTTGATGGGGCAATAATATTCCAGCTCAGTATTACGCTGCTATAAAGTTCAGCTCGACAGTGCCAAAGATGAGGTTTTTTTAATCCTCCACGTTTACAACTTTAATGACGTACGGTAAATGGATTTAGAGAAAAAAATCTTTCCGTGTTCTGTGGTTAAAAGTTTTCCACTACAACAAGACGCAGTATTCCTACTTTAATATAACTAGTTTAAGAATATATATCCAATATCCAGTCAGTAAAAAATAAGAAACCATTTTATACGCACGTTTTCTTCCGAAACTTTCCATCTCATTTTCAAGTTGTCGAAGTCGTCGCCGAGTCATTACAGTGTAGTTACCAGCTGTTAGAACGCTCTTGGGATTTGCAAACTTTAAATTGAGATAAAGTATGAATAATAGCATTCGGTAAAATACTAATATTAATAAAAAATTAAGTATTTAGAAAAAATCGACCCGTCTCACAATCAGCTCCGATGTGACTCGAACCCACGACCTTTCGCTTTCCGGGCGACTGCTCTAACCACTGAGCTACGGAGTAGTTACGAGAAGCGTCGAATTTATCCAATACTTTTTACTCGCTGTATAGTCAGCGTTAATTTCATAAATGTGGAGATATTACTACCCTCACACGCGAAAGAAATACCTTTCCAGGTATTTGGCAATCGCTAAAGATGAAATTACTATTGCAAGTTATTTTAATTTTTAGTTTTTTGCATTCACAATGCAATTTTTATTACTGAAAAATGGAAAATGAAGTATTTAGAAAAAATCGACCCGTCTCACAATCAGCTCCGATGGGACTCGAACGCACGACCATCGATTTTTCAGTAATAAAAATTGCATTGTGAATGCAAAAAACTAAAAATTAAAATAACTTACTAATATTAATATTTATCATTTAAGCTGGTGAGCTTATAAATAAATAGTGTCGTAAGATAACACTACCTTGGTTTTTTTCAAACTTTCATAAAAAAATACACGAAATCTTTCTGGAAAGACGCTTACAAACCTTTCGAGATTAACTGTGGATTCTCACGTTGAGGTTTACCACCCAAACGCTTTTCTTTTACGATTCCCAGTGGCGCATGCAAAAATTATGGTGGTTTTTACATAAAAATGTTTGCTCTTATATGTTTGTTTTTAAGTAAACACAATCTCATTTCTATTCTTACTCGGAGAAACCGCATGGTTTGCTTAGAATGAGCGTGTTCAGTTTAACCTTCAAAGATTCTGGTATCGATCTGGAAAAACATGGGGAGCGCATTCCTTCCACAGTTGTACGATTAAGAAAGGAATTTGCACTTCACTGGATGGAGCGAATAGGTGGTGTGGTGAATAAAATGGGTTCTCCGACGTAAAGTTTTAAAGTGTAGACTGAACTACATACATACCTACTTACGACGAAAATGTAAGCTTTTAATATTTTGTCGTATTTATCACTACATATTATAAAACAAAGTTGACGACCGATTTGGCGCAGGGGTCAACTACCTGCCTTCTGCGCCAGAGGTCTTGGGTTCGATTCCCGAACAAGACAAATATTTGTGTGCATGAACATGTCTATTTGTCTTGGTCTGGATGTTTTCTATGTATATTAAGTATGTATTTACAAACAAAAAGTATTTAAGTATATATATATACTAGCTGACCCGGCGCGACTTCGTTCGCGTGGCCCTACCCCCTACTGCACGCTACCCCTACTCTACCCCTACCCTACCACTACCCTACCCCTACCCCTACCCCTACCCCTACCCCTACCCCTACCCCTACCCCTACCTCTACCCCTACCCCTAACCCTAAAGTCATTAGTTGTAAATAAAAAAGTATCATCAGTAGAAGTAGAGGGGCGCGGCTCAGGGCAAAACTTCTTCGTTTGTGGCTCCAAATTTATTGTCCGAGTTATTTTAGCACTTATATTTGCTTTTTTTTGGATGGAATCTTCTACATAAGATTCTGCTACTGCGTTAGAACGCCACCCGCCATGCCGCTTTAAAGTCAATATATCAGCTCCCGAATCAGCAAGTAATGTAGCTGACGTTCTTCTGAAACTGTGTCCTGTATAACAATCAGCATCCGGCAATCCTAAAAACTTGGCGACTTCCTTTGGCATGGCACCGAATTTATTTATGCCAATAGGTTGCGCAGTACGTTTACCTTTTTGGTAATTCTGAAAGAAATGATTATTTTTTGTCTTAGTCGTACGCAGAGCTTCATATTTTTTGACCACGTCATAAAATGGGCCGTCTATAATAAAAGATCGGGGTATTTTGTTTTTAGTGTTTGGGATTTTAACTAAAAGCATTATGCCTTGATTTTCAATGTCTTTTGTGGTAATATTGTGAAGCTCTTGTCGTCTACATGCACCATGAATATCAAATATTAACGCAACCTGAAAAGAAATAAAAATGTGTTAGATAAGGTATAGGTACTTAGCTTACAGACGGTCGTTAAAAATATGTAAAAGAGTATGTACAGTAGGTTGTAACGGTACAGAATTGCACTTGTTATTATATTTCAAATATTTATTGGCTTTTGTATAAAATAGAATGATAATGCTAACCTTGGGTCCTTGGGAAGTATTGGTTGATGTTTTGGAGGTGAAAGCTCGATACAAATTGGTTTAGAAAACAAAAATTAGCTTTATTTGCGAAATGCATTATATCTTCAGTGGGTATACATTCATTCTTGAAGTCTTGAGTCTTAAATAATTGTTCTCAAATGTGCACGGATTGATTTCTGAAAAAAAAAAAGAGGTTTAAAAGTAAATAAAAACAATAGTGTTTATTTATATCTGACCTTGGAGGTAGCAATTTAGAGATTATAGTAGATCTCACCTTGAAACAATAGCTGTGCAGATTGTATAAACCTTGAGCATGTTATTTTAGACATATTTGTAAACTGACAGGTTTGTAGGCAACAGAGTTTGTAGGCGTGTTTGTTTACAGGCGTGTTAGTGGCACAATATGTGTTCGGCATATTTATTGGTTACACATGTGAACTCTGGTTAATTACATCACATCAGTCTAATTATTATGTTTGGAGCTAAATATTTATTTTATACAATGTTAGCAAAATACTGATAGGTTATGACAGGTAAACATAGATGCTCCTAGCGGCAGAGTTGGGAACTAAAGCAAGTCAAATGAGTGCACATAAGTATAGAGAAAAGGTTGTACTCACAGAATGTTAAATTAACATTATGTATAACTTAAATAAAAATATGGGTTAAATAATCAAAAGTACAGAATATTGTTTTCTATCTTAGATAAGGTTCAAAGTTTCAAATGTATATTGGCTAGAGGTGATACGTTCGGAAATTATGTTCGAACAATTACAATTTTGATAATAGTTTTCATTCGTAAATAAAAAAAGGAATCATACAAAATAATGTGTTTATATTATGTGAGAAGGTAGTATTTTGAATAGTTTAGTAAATTTTATAACTTAATATTAGAAGTCTTGTCTATCCAAGGTTTCTGAACGAAATTGAGGATTTTTTTAGAAGCTGAGGTTGGTAGTCATGAAAACATATCTTCTTCTCTTTCGCTCATTAGGCAGAGGTGATCAAAAGTGCGCCTTATTTTGTTTAGATCTCAATGATTTATATAAAAGTAGAGGTTTCCAAAGAAAAGAAAAGCTGTTATATTAGATAAAAACAAAATGTACTGTTATAACGGAGGCTTCGCATTATTATTTATTGTGTACCAACGCGCAACCCGTTTATATAAAGTTAGGTGTTTGATTATGCTGGTTAGAGTAAGGAGTAGAGCAAGCTAAAAATGGGAGGTTAGCTTGTGGTAATTTAAACAGGGTTTTTCAAAAAAGGGGCGTGGCGAGGGAAAGTTTTTCAAAAAGAGAGCGTTGAGGACGCGACGCTACGGATAGCGTCGCTTGGGAAATCGAGAGGTATAAAAGGTTTGGAGGGGCGACGCTCGCTCTCTTATATTCTCCGGTTCTACGGGCGTCAACATCTGAAAATTGCTCCCCTGGCGTGCGACGCCGCTTCACTCTCCTCTGTAAGAAAGCGTCGTATTTGAAGAAGTTTATTTTTAAATCAAGCAAGAATTAGTCTTCAAGAAAAGTGTACAGTGAATTCTTGCCAATCATAGGGCGTTTTTGGGTTCGCGATCTTTTAAACGTTTTAATTTTGGAATTCTGACTGGTAAATTGGATCCGAAATTAAAAGGTCTAGTTTGATTACAGAAAGCATTTCAATTAAAGTAAATTATTCCCAAGTAAAATCTTAGAAAATGGGTGATTTGAATCAGAGAGGGTGAACCTTTCACTTGGGCGCATAGGGATTTGTTTCTTCAGGAGTACATTTGCTCATGACTCCGGGCTTTCTTCAGGCAAGATTCACAAGGGGGGGGGCTAGGTCCAAAAATCCAACGCTGTGGATCGTTGGGTGAGCGTCCAGTGGAAGATGCTTTGAGTTCCACATGGTTTGAGGAAGCGGGCTGCAATCGATGAAGTCAACAGTTAACATGTCTGGGATGGCGTGGAGGGTACCTCCAGATTCGTGACCAGTTGCGGCTTTTTCAAACCATACACTTGCTAGGGCGTCTCGCTGTTCCTTCCCACACAGCGAGACCACGGATGAGCGATAGGATTTTAGGAGGGCGCACTCACCCACGCTGTACAGAATTGGGCTTCAGTTTTGGTGAAACAGGCACCAAACCTTTGTTTGATAGGAAAGTCGCATTTAGTCGAAAAGTAGGCAGGTCAAAATTATAACTAGCGTGCTAGTAGGTTTGGCTTCTTGCAGTTGGGGGGGGTGTATTGCAGAAGCTAAATGTACACTGTACGGTTTGGTATACAGAGTAGGTAGATTGAGTGTAGAAAAACAGCGAGTCAGGAAAAATTTACGCGCCAAAAGTTCGTTGCGTTGCGTAGGAAAAAGGCGGGAATAATGACCAGGACGCTAAGTCGAGGTATCAGTATAGATTTCCAAAGTAGATTCATAAAGTCTATGAGAAAGTTATGTTTAGGTACCTTAGAAATTGAATTTGTGAGAGAAAATCGATCGTAGACAACCCTAGGGATATTTTGGTTGAACCTAGAGGAAAATGCAATTTAATAAAAATTACAAGATGGCGGAGAGACGCTTTGATCGAGTCACTTGGACTTGACATGACGCTTAGTAGCTAAACTTGTCATTCGAGACAAATATCTAAACGAACGAACCCGGGCGATTGTATGAATCGTTCTCGTGAAATTAACTACCATCAATATGAATTGTGGATGAAATTAGCTTTGGAGCAAAATAAAGGTGTCCTTGCTGTGACAGAAGCATAACTTGTGTGTGTGAACTTAGTGCTGTGAATTGCCTAGAGTTTGTCTAGAAACTAGCTTAGGGCTTGGTACTACCTAACCTTTATCAGTGATAACCAACATTATTTTATTGTTACAAAATAAACTGGGGATAGTCTTAAAGTGATCAGATTGTCCTGCTTTAGTTTTCACAGAGGCACTCTTATAATTTAGACCTAGAACTTGCTGATCAGCTGGGCACAAAGATAAGTTGAAAGATAGAAATCTGAGTGTAAGGTTGACTCAACTGCTGGCTCTGGCGAGGAATTCGTTGCCATAGTGGTTTTGATTCTCTGTCTAAAACATGTTTCTGTGAAATCAGCTGAGCAGTAGTTTTCCTTGTAAGGGAATGGTAGATAGTGCAATATGTCTGGATGGTTTGATCACATGGGGGAATTTAGGAGTAACGCTTTGGTGATGGAAATTAGCTAAAAATTACTTATAGTTGTCTATATGCAGGTGTCACATTGCTTGTAGCGTTCAGAAGCACCAGCTGTATCTCAGTGATACTTACAGGAAAGGTCCCTTAGGTAATAAATAAAACATAAGATTAGTCGCTAAGCTCAGTCAGAATCCTGTGGTTAAGCCAGTATAACCAAGAGGTCAGAATGTTAAAAATCAGCTGTTCCAACATACAATCATTACTTAGATTGGTCGTCTTGACCTTAATATGCACTAAATTACATTATAGTAGTCATATGGATTATTATTGAACAGAAATACTTAGTTGTAAACCATTATGACCATAATTAAAGCTAGCAATTAGCTCACTCACAGTAAAGGAAAGAGTGTAACTAATATTGAATCATATTCTATCAAGTGCATTAGGAAAGTCTGGAGGAGATAAAAATGCTAGGACGAAATCACTGGATACGCGGAGGTATGGGGCGTATTCCTTTGCCAGACATAGAATAATAATTTAAAAGAATTGGAAAGAATCTATCAAGATGAAAGTAACTATATATTGTATTTCTAACCTCAAAACATGCTAGTCTAACCCGGAATTCTGAACCTAGGCTTAGATCTATGATAATGTTAGATTAGACTGTATATAAATATGTAAATAGAGCACAACATGGGTTTCATTTAATATAATTATGTTAGACAGCTGTCGGGAGGGTTGATGCACAGGACTGAGCTGTAATTTCATTACAGTCTGTCATGATTGGAAAAGCGGTGAGCAAAGACAGGAAACACACATAGTGTTGGATCCTAAATAATCTCTAAAGTAGTATATCAAAGAAATAGCATTCTGCAATGTTTTGGTTCTAATATTCAGTTAGTCAAGTAGTGGCATCATAGGTTTTCCTTTATATCAGTAGTATTTTATTGACAGGTGTTGTACTGGTCGCTTCACTTAGTGTGCTAAAGCTCTGCATGACACCAGGGAACCTTCAGAATCAATTCATAACTTCCATCACCAATTCATCATATGGAATAGGATTAGATAGGGAGAAAGTAGGTATAAAAGCCTTCACTTCAGTTAAACATTCATAGCAACCCAGCTGTTCTATGATAATGTCTAGGTATGAGTGGAGAGTAGGTAACTGGTACTCAGGTTTGTATCATAGCCGGAAGCAGTCGTTGTTCTAAGAGAATAGAGTAACCAGATGGAATTGTATTTGTACATTTAACACGACTATCCAAAACTACTCAGGGAGCTAGGGAATTTAGTATCCTAAATTATCTATACTAGAGGCAATTAGTAGTTTACCATCATTTGACTACACAAACAACTAATCTATATAAGCAAAGTAGGAGACCAGAAGTTGGTTATATTTGCTAAGGGAACAGAGAGATTAGTACTTACTTTAGTCATCTATTAGTCATCCAAGATCTAGACCATTAGTTTGATTAAGTACTTCTAGAGTACTATTATTAACCTATATAGTCGATAAGTTATGAAAGTTCTAGTAGATGAGATAATAGGTTAAATTGGTTAACTTAGACAACCATATAGGAAGCTATCAATTCCTTGGAAGGATTTTATACTAAGGAGGCTAGTAGAATTGTAGGATATTAGTAGAGTTCAATAGGAAGAAACGTTGTTAGTTAGAACGCTAAGTTGCTTCTCTGAACGAATCAAGGGTTCTACGCTAATCAACCAGGGTATCCACTAAACTTCACGTGCCCCCTCAGATCTATAAAAGCTTCATTAACTTACTATCAAAATTAGGGTTAGGTTCAGGTTCGGTAAAATAGTCATAGTAATTTGTAGGTCATGATAATTAATTTATACTGAATTTCTTAGTTAGTTAGATAGAACATACATAAAGAACTTCCATTAAAATACAGGGTACAAAGTAGGATTGTTTATTGTATCGGTATTTTATTATATAGAAGCGTTATTAAATAGAAATAAGCAACTAGGTAGTTAATTAGAAATTAGAAAATCAAAAAAATTAAGTTTAGGAGGGGTAAGAGGGTTACAATTTGGTGCCGTGACCAGGATAGAAGTTAACACATATTACTTATATCAAATCTTTTATTTACTTATTCGCATACAAAATAGGTTGAGGCTTTTTATGGTTCTGAAGGCGAGTGGCTACATTTCAATAAGATGATTGTAGTCACAATTTGTTGTTGTGAGTGTGACAGAGGAGCAATTGGCACTAGGAAGGTCGCTATTAGTTAGGAGTCTGTTCTGTTTGGTTCTTAAAGAAATGTTTGGGGTCAGGTCTTGATTGAGATTCTTGTTTCTGAAACGAAAGTCTTCATTAATTTAACATGTTAAGGTTAGCATATAAACATTGAACATGATTTAAAGTCATATTGGGTGGAAACTTACAGTTAGTTGTCGATTTATAAACAAAAGACAACCGTAGAATTAAAATTTGGAGGAATCGCTTTCTTTGTACAATGAAGTTCTCGGGGTTGTCGCATATCTTTGAATTTTCTGGTACAGACGAACACATGTTTCCACATTTGTTGGTAATAAATAGACATGTAGTTTTACAATACCAATATTGTAATTTACTGTTGCAGTAAAAACTTTGATTTTACAAAGAATGAAAAGATGATAACAAATTTGTTTAGTACAACAAATACAATTAGGTATAGTGTCAAGTCAATCACGTGTCAAATTATAAGAGGACATTTGAGTAGGCAAAGGCATCAGATCATACGGCTAAGAGTGCCACAAATTAGTACAAAATCATTTAACTTGTGTAATTCATGCAATACATTCCGCATAAATAGTAAGTTTAAAAAAGCGCCACAGAAATGGCGTAGCGCATATTTGGTGATAAGTTTTTTTCCTTAAAACTTTTATGGTATTGAATTTTAAAAGTTGAAGCACTATTTTTGAATTAGCAAATGCGGGAACAGTAATTATTGGGTGAGAATAGTTCCATCTATGCGGTTAGAAGGAGCGGAACGTTATAGATTTTGCTTGGACGGGATTTTTGTTTCATAAGACGGAACGTCAGACAGATGTTATTTATTTACCATAATAGTTAAAATTACCTAATTCGGGTTTGGTTCTCACAGTAGTATCTATCAGTACTTATTTAAACTATTAGTAGTTTCCTTTGGGGTTTATCATTTTAAATATTCATACCAAAATATACCATAGACATGTACATACTCCGTTCAACGCCATCTAGTGAAGCTTTGGAAGCTTTTGTTTTTAAGTGGGCTGTCAGAAAGTCGCTCATTACTAGTAAGGGACAGTTACTCAATACTCAAATAGATGGCGCTTTACGACAAGTATTATGTAAACTGGGGTTTTTTTTCTCAATATATTACTTACAAAAAAAATATGGATATGGATATGGGCTTCATCTGTCATTCGAATTCTTTATTTTGATGGGTTCTTGCTGCTTAGTTCTGTTGAACGGTGTTATCTAGTTATTATTTTACCCAACGTCGCCGAATAGGAAGTCGGCAGCGGCTACATTGTAAAAAAAAAAAAAAATTTGTTTGAATCCATAAAGTTACGCGGTTTGTTTGCCTTGCCCCACCATAAATACTCAAGTTGTTTGCCGACTTCTCTATGTCTTGTAATTCAGAATATTGCGCAGAGCGTATAAAAGTTCAAACATACTCAAAAGGATAGTATAAGTAGTATTTAAAAACGCATACTTCTAAATACTCATGGAATAGGTTTATGGAACGGGTATTTTGGTGCGCTAGTGCTTGCGGGACTCAGGGCGTGTTTGGTCTGAAACGTCTCATCTCTAACAGTCAGTCGGTTTAGTACCATTTATTTTCACCCATTGGTTAGAGCTTTAAAGGTTGTATAATGTCATTTCTGCATAGGCTTAAATGATCCGGGGTCGATGCTATAGTGTAGATGTTTGGAGCGGTTGGGGTCGCCATAGTTCTCGTAGGTAGTGTACAGGTTAATCGGAAGGTTGTCTGACCGATCGCTTGCAACATTGGCCGTGGCCATGTACTAGTACCACACTAGCTGTCATTTCTAAATCTTCTATGGGACTATGTGTGGGGGCTGTTCGCGGTCAACTGACGGACCGTTGCTCACACACGAACAGACCGGTTGTGGGGCACCACTAAGTGACAAATTGATAATGACAGGTTGACAGTTCGAAATAAGAGAGCCAACAGAGGAAAATTTTCAGATTTTGAGTTTCTTTAAAAGTTTAATTAATTTGAGAAGTTTGTATCGGACGGGAAGTTAATTAATGCGGTTTAGAGGTAATTTCTGCTAAAGATTTATTGTGAAGGTGTTAATAGGAGTCCGTGAATGATACAATCAATAGAAAGTTAAAGAAGGTGTTATGTTACCTATTAAAACAAAGTTAGTAAAAGCAGTGAAGTGTATTGAAAGTTCATCTGGAGGTTTAGTTTTAAAACAAATATTCAAATGAATTTTGGAAGGAGAAAAGGATAAATTCTTTTTAACTTATAGTGGGAGCTAAAACTACTGGGTAAGCTACTTCATAATTTAGTTAATTTTAGGTTAGGTGAGTTTAGGCCTTCTTAAAAAGAATCTTGTTAGCAACTGCTGAAGCTACACGAACTTCATGGAGATATGTTTAGTGAAAGAGTAATGGGTTTGATATCTGTCAGGCAGAATATTGTTTTACATATTTTAGTGATGTTAATAAGGCAGATAGGTAGGTTGTCATCAATAGCATATTTCGTTAAGCCTGTAGGAATTAATGTTGTCATTATGGAATAGATATTTCATAGGAATAACAAACATAGCCTGGGTTTAAGTATAGAGCATTTATTGCACCTTAATTTCAATCAGTGATTTAATCAGAACATGGAGAGGTACTTATTTACATAGTAACTAACAGGTTATAGTGTCAAGGATTAAGTAAATGGGTGGATATTGCGACAGGGAAGGAGATTAAGTTTTAACTAGTTACAAAGGCGTGACCCTGGTAACATTTATATTAAAGTTAGACGGAATTTGTCATTGGTTTGTTTTAGCCAAAATAGGTTAGCTTTGGAAATGATAAAACCTTTTCAATAGGATTATAGTGCAACTAAATAAAAAAATAAAATAACACCAAATAAATAAAATTAAGTTGAGTAATGAAGCGGATCTGAATAAATAAAATAAAATAAAATCATTACATAGTTTGGTAAATTACTGAGATAACCTAAACAATAGATACATGAAAAAAAAAAGGGAAATAAAATTTTGTAAATGTTTAAATCTAATTAGAGAACGGTTTTTAAAAGGGAATTAATTTTGGTTTATTGTTATCCAACACATTGGATAATACTAAACCAGATCTATAGGGTAGCTATGTTTTAATTGTTTGATTAGATCTGACCATACACCAAATATTAGCAAGAATTCATTATGGGTAAACCAGTTCGCGTTCGTCGGGCACCCAAACGATATGAATCTACCGAGGAACAAGTGATGCAAGAGGAGTTACATAATAGTTCTGATCAAGGGGACACGTTAGAAGTCAGGGAATCTCGCCCTGCGGTGGAGCGATCTCCAGCGGCTAAGGTGATTAAGAGGCCCAAGATAACACGTTCACAAGAGTTGACCTCTATACAGCGAATGTTAAACCGAACGGTAGGAGCGTTGACGAGGAAGATTAATGTGTTGGGCGAAGAGGTCAAAAGGGTGCAGGAGTCTATGCAAGTTACCACTAATGAAGGAAAAGAGGCGTCTGTAGCCGAAGTTACATCATTGAATCCCATAGAAATAAGGAGTAGTTGTGTGCAAGAAACAATTAAGGATGTCCATCCGACGGAAGATGAACAAAAATATATAATTTGGAACGTCAAGAATATAAATTTGGAAAAGCCTAAATTTGGTGAAACAGCTGTGCATCCTGTTAATTTCATTGAGGACTTGGAAACCTATTTGAAGAAAGCCGGGAAATCAAATAATGAACTGGATTTGATATTAGAGTGCCTAACTGGTAACGCTAGAGATTGGGCCCGTATCTATAAAGGGAGGTGGACAGGATTAGTTGACTTTAAATTAGATTTTCTGAAAGCATACTGGGGAGAAAATGAACAGAACGAGTTGAGACGAAAGATAGTGCAAGGAGTTTGGAATAGAACGGAAACTCCCACCATGGTGGAACACTTCCTTAAGTTAACTGGAAAGGCACAGATGTTGAGTTACAACATACCTGAAAAACAATTGGTCGGAGATATCATGCGGCATTATCCGAAATTTATTCAACAAGTTTGGGCGACTAGCCAGATAGAAACTATTATTGAAGCCGCCGAATTTTTAAGAAGCATGGACGACATACAGAAGCAAGATGTTCCGAACACGGTTATGACTAGAAATTTCAAGGAGTGGGAGAAGAAGAAGAAAGTACATCAGCAAGGTTATAGGCAGTGGCAGAGGCCAAGAGAGGCTGAAGTACATGCAGTTAATTTAGAAAATAATACAAATTTTAATGTAAATGGTAGTGAGGCGTTAAACTAGGGGAGGCTGAGACTCTAGTCTCCGGATCAGCTTCAACCACAGGGGACCGAATTTATCATATGATGGCTAGGATGAAATGGTGTCCAGGTGAATCACTAGGACAGAATAATACAGGCATTAGGGTACCGATAGGTCAAAATCCGAAAGATCACAGTACAGGAGTAGGATTAGATTATATTGAGCCGGAAACTATCGAACTAAACATTCCTAGTCAAATCATAGAGGTGTTGAAATTAAAAATCGAGCAACTTATGGTAAATGTTAGCGAGAATATAGGTGCAATATTTGATGAGGAACGCACATCTAAGGTAGATACTCAAATATTTAAGTCTGAACTATTAGTTCAAATATTTGATGAAAATGTTGTAGCATTAGTGGATACAGGTAGCGATATAACATGTATTTCAGAAGAGTTTTGGAATAGGCTAAAGGGGAAAAGGACGACAATACCTACTATGCCGATTAAATCATTGCTTATTAAGACTGCGGTAGGACAGAAAAGCGTAGAAGTAAAAACTATAGCGTTGGTAGCCTTAGGTATAGGACCTTTCCAAAGCGATTTGACTGTACTAATTGTACCGGGCCTTAGTGCTAATTTAATTCTGGGGTTTGATTGGATGAAAGAAAATCAGGCGTCCATTATACTTAATAGAGAGGAAGAGGGAGTAGAAATTATGATAGGAGGGGACATGAAATTATTTAAATTTTATAGAAGTGAGAATGTTCAAAATGAAAGTAGTCCTTCAGCGCAATTCAATTTAGTAGCAGTAGAAGATGACAATATAGATAGTAATATTCAGGAGTTAATACATAAATTAAAATTAGACAAAACTAAACAAGATGCTTTGGAGGGAGTTTTAATGAAACATAGACAGTTATTTACCTCTAAGTTAGGGAGAGCAAATTGTTATGAACATGTTATTACCATGGAACCACATTCACCGGTAGTGAAACGGACATATCCAATACCATATGCTTATAGGGATAAGGTAGAAGCAAAGTTGATAGAAATGCAAAAGCAAGGGATTATTAGTCGTACCTCTACACCATACTGTAGTCCGTTGACTTTTACTTTAAAACGGGACGGATCTATACGTGTTTTATTAGACGCTAGAGAAATAAATAAGCATATGATAGCGGAGACAGAAAAACCACCGTTGCAATTAGATGTTCTAAATTCTTTCCAAGGGGCTAGATTTATTAGTATAGTAGATTTAAATAATGCTTATTTTCAAATCCCCATATCCGATTCTAGTAAGAAGTATACCGGATTCTCATTTAATGGGAAGTCATATGTTTATAATGTTTTGCCTCAAGGATTAAAAACGTCAGTTGGAAGTTTTAGTAGAGCAATGGATTTCATTTTAGGACACGAAGTTAGAGACTTTTGCGTGAATTATTTAGACGATTTAGCCATTATAACAACAGGTTCGTTGTCACAACATCTAGAGCATTTAGACATAGTGTTGGGAAAATTATCTAAGGCAGGTTTAACGTGTAACTTAGAGAAATGTGAATTTTTAAGCACTGAGGTAAAGATGTTAGGATATATCATTTCAACTAACGGGATTAGCACCGATCCAGAAAAGGTTAAGTCAATACAGCTGTTTCCAGTACCAAAGAAATTAAAACAAGTCAGGGCGTTTTTAGGACTTTGCAATTTTTATCGTAAATTCATACCGGAATATAGTGTTCATACTCAACCATTATGTGAATTATTAAAAAAGGATAAGAGATGGAATTGGGGACAAGTAGAACAGGTTGCTTTTGAGAAAATAAAATCACTTTTTATTCAGACCATAGAATTGAACCATCCAGATTTTTCTCAACCTTACTATTTACAAACAGACAGTTCGGGAATTGGATTGGCAGGGGTTTTGTACCAGATGGATAATCAGGGGGACGTAAAAGTTTTAGGGTTTCACAGTAAATTATTAAGGGGTGCACAGTTAAATTGGACGGTAACCGAACAAGAGTTTTATTCAATCATTTGTTGTTTAGAGAAGTTTGAGACTTATTTGCGGGGTGCTAAAGTAATAATACGTACAGACCATAAAGCTTTGATTTTTGTAAAAAATAGTAAATTATATAATGCCCGGGTAACTAGGTGGATAAATTACTTAGAACAGTTTCAATATGAAGTTCAACATGTCAAAGGTAGAGAGAATGTAGTAGCCGATGTATTATCTAGATACCAACCAGAGGGAGATTTATTGCAAGAGGATAAGACTAATTCACCTAGGATATTTTATACAGAAAATAGGACAAATAAAGAACTACATGAAAAATTAAAGAATCTAGATAGGTCACAGCAAGATGATGTCGAAATAGGAGAAATAATTAGAAAACTTAATAATGGGGTCGTGGTAAACAGTAGGTCAAGTCAAATCTTTAAACGATGCTCATTAGAAAATGGTTTATTGTACTATTCACCGGGAGAGGGAGACAAACGGGTGTTATTTTTGCCCGAGTCGCTTAGAGAAGAAATTATTTGGCAAGTCCATTTAGAAATGGGACATCAGGGGGCATATAAAATAATTAAATACATTAGGGATAGATTCTTTTGGAAAGGGTTAACTAAACAGGTTAAACGAATTTTAAGGGGATGTCACGAGTGCCAAGTCACCAAGAGTGATACAGCAAAGTATGTAGGACCTTGTCGTTCAATTATAACTGAAAATGTAGGAGACATTGTCATGGTAGATTTATACGGACCTTTACCATCAGGAAAGTTTGGTATGAGCTATATTTTAGTTATTCAAGATTCTTTTAGTAAATTTGTAAAATTTTATGATCTTAGGAAAGCAACAGCAATTTCAGTATTAACAAAAGTGAAAAAGTTTTTCCAAATAATTAAACCTAAAGCTATAATGTCTGATAATGGATCACAGTTTGCCAGTAAAGTATGGAAAAAGAAAATGAAGGAAGAAGGGGTCAGAGTTATTTATACTACTGTTAGGAATCCTAGACCTAATACCACTGAAAGAGTAAACAAGGAATTAGGTCGGTTATTTAGAACTTATTGTAGGACAAATCATAAAGGCTGGGTAGATTTATTGCCAAAATTAGAAATTTTATATAATAACACATATCATGAGAGTACTGGTTTTACCCCTTGTGAGATTTTATATAGTGAACCCACCAGGTTATCATTTGATAATAAGATACCAATTGATTTAGTAGCTCTGCCTGTTGAAGAAGTCCGAGGAAAAGCTCGTGAAAACTTAAAGAAAGCAGGACAAATACGCCAAAATAAATTTAATGAACGATATAGAATTATTCAATTTCAAATAGGAGACCTAGTAAAAATTAGAAAATTAAATAAGTCTGACGCTAAGCTAAAGATAACAAAAAAATTCGAGCCATTGTATGAGGGTCCGTTTGTGGTTGGAGCTAATCCGTTCAAAAATGTTTATTTACTTGTTGAGCCTAGTACTGGAAGGGAGCGAGGGAGCTTTAATGCCATACATCTATCTAAATATTATAAATGAATTTAAAAATTGTTTTCCCTGAAGGAAAACCCAAATTAACTTGTGTTGTGTTAGGGTAGGTAAATGTAACTTTAAAATCAATTATAAATGAATTTAAAAATTGTTTTTCCCTGAAGGAAAACCCAAATTAACTTGTGTTGTGTTAGGGTAGGTAAATGTAACTTTAAAATCAATTATAAATGAATTTAAAAATTGTTTTTCCCTGAAGGAAAACCCAAATTCACTTGTGTTGTGTTAGGGTAGGTAAATGTAACTTTAAAATCAATTAATAAAATGCCACAAAATAAACTTAGTGTTGTTTCCCTGAAGGAAAACCCAAATTAACCTGTGTTGTGTTAGGTTAGGAAAATGTAACTTTAAAATCAATTAATTAAATGAATTTAATTTTGGTTTCCCTAAAAGAAGTCCAAATTAACTTGTGTTGTGTTAGGTTAGGAAAATGTAACTTTAAAATCAATTAATAAAATGCCATACATTTGTCCAAGGTTATCAATTTATTTAGCATTATTTTCCCTGAAGGAAAATCTAAATTAAATTGTGTTGTATTAGGATAGGTAAATGTAACGTTAAAATCAAATAAAAGGGTAGTGAAAACGCACTTGTTCAGAAATTAATAAAATAATTTAGTATAGTTTCCCTGAAGGAAAAACGAAATTAATTTGTGTGGTGTTAGGATAGGTAAATGTAACTTTAACGTCGAATACTAAAACCCGTGTGAGAAAAATTTTATTTTTCTCAAATAGGTTTTAATGTCATATGATTGTCTATTTAATATAAATGAATTTTATGTTGTGTTCTCTTAAAGAAGATAACATAAGTTGTGTTGTGTTAGGCTAGTAAAATGAAATTTTAAAATATAGTGATTAATATAAAAGAATTGCATTGCGGTGTGATTTGGGGAAACAACGTAAGTTGTGGTATGTTAGTAAAGGTAACTGTAGTAAAACAAAGTAGATAAACCAATCCGAAAAAAAAAGGAATTTTGAATAAAAGTTTTATTGCCATAAAATTGTTTAAATTTAATAAGTTAATTTTGCGACATGGTACCCTTGGGAAAATATGATATTTTATAGTGTGTTAACTAAATAGAAAGGTATTTTATTTCCTTCCATTAACTAGCTGGAAAATGGTTGATTTGAATGCAGGATTGTTGCGATATCCTTGAACTTATGTAAAATTTTATGTAAACTTAATTATATTAATATTTATATGGAATGTAACTTTGAATTGAACAATAAACGATACTGGGGTAACTTTGTATAACGGTTGTCGGGACTGGGAAAAGCCTACCTGAGCTTACAAACAAATTTTAGCAACTCTAGTATTAGGCTGAAAAAAAAAAAAAATTACCAGCCTAATAAAGATTACAATTGCTCAAAGGAGTTAGTTCATTCAAGTTGTTTTATCGTACTACTAGGTTTCAGACCAAATTTCAAGTATATTCATTAAAAGGATATTCAAATACTCAAGTTGCTAGAAAGTTGTAAGGTCAGATAGAGGGGAGTGTTGGCGGCTTTTCTTACCGGGGGGGTAATTTTTATTAGGTAGGTATACATATTGAAGGGAAAATTTGCCTTTCCTCTACTGGTGATGGTAGTTCATTCGGAATTGATTAAATATAGGCTCTCAGAATATCAAAAGGAAGAGAAGTAACATAATCAAAATTAAAAGCTTGATATTAAAATCATCAAAAGCTTCAAGGTTATAGTTATTGGTTTGGTTATTGGTTGAAAATTTATTAAGGTTAATAGAGGTTGCCGGAGCAAGAAATAATAGGAATTAAAAAGGAATGTACCCAAATCGTGTGTTACATGATTGACTGTATAACAAGTAGGGTTGCGTATTGGTGAGTAACATCGAGTAGATTGCGTACAGACAGAAGAATTGCGTAGGGTTGCGTATTGGTAGGATACACCGAGTAGATTGCGCACAGGCGAGGAAGTATTGCGTAGGGGTTGCGTGGTGGTAGGATACATTGAGTAGGTTGCGTACAGACAAGGAAGTATTGCGTAGGGTAGCGTATTGATAGGGAATGTTGCATAGGGTTGCGTACTAGTAGGGGTGGATGAAATAGGGACGCGTATTAATGAACATGTTTTGAGTAAGAATATAAGCGCATAGAAGCACTATGAGAAACTTTATTTTTTGCATATCGTAATTAATTTGGGTTACTGTATCAATAAGCTGGGGTTTTTATATAAAATTTTATGAGGTGACAGTCTATGTATTTGTTGATTTTAAATATTAATAGAGTACCTTCTACTTAGATAAATAATATGTATGCAGGTTGTAGCTGTGGTGCAACCTTAGGTGGCGTGAAAGTAGGCTAGCGAAAGAAGATAGTGAACGACGTGTGAAAAGAAAAGATGATTAGAGTGAGGATCTAACCTAGATAAGGAGTAGTTAGAAAAAAAAAAAGAGATTCTATTTGAAGGGCTTTGGGTTATAACACATGTGAAGCCTGCATACAAATGTTATTATTAACCCAAAAGATAAGATCCGCACACAACAGCACGTGATAGGGATAGGCGTAGAGCACGTGTTAACAGACTTGAATTTTGTACAGTGGGACTTTGGTGTTAGGATAAATAAAAAAAAATATATATATATATATACAAACAGTGTTTATGTTTGTATCTTGTCCCGGTGTAAACGCCTGTACAAAATTTACACTTCCCGTGGGTCAGGTCGGGCCATGTTTAACTCGACGACTATACATTCTCCAAAGTGATATCGGAGGCTATTCCAGA
Organism: Crambus lathoniellus; assembly: GCA_949710035.1. NCBI lineage: Eukaryota > Metazoa > Arthropoda > Insecta > Lepidoptera > Crambidae > Crambus > Crambus lathoniellus. Next base: position 11,297,898 of record OX453302.1, on the reverse strand, counting down.
GTTTTGAGTAAGCTTTTTGACAAAAAGGTCTTTGTATATGCTTCATTTAGAAGGGGGCGTACAGGGATATGCAGGGGCACTTTGGGGGTATAAAATGCTGCGCTAGAACGCCATGTAATCGTAAGGTTGGATTACAGTTTATACACCAAGGCGAGTTTATTCTAAACTACGGATTCACAACCCGTACCTTTCACCATGCTTTGTACGTCTCTGGTGTCGGATATACATACGATGAATTTGGATAAAGCAATAAAAATCACTTAAAACTCGCTTGATAACTTTTGATATTATTTTGGTCTAAATACACTCTACACTCTTAATTACATAATCACTAGGGCTCACTAAAAATTGATTCGATAGGGGTCGGAGGCCGCAATGTCCTTTGGTAGGACAAAGAGCATTGTAGTTTTCCTTGGTCCAAATTGATTCAATTCTTTGATTTTGGGAAAATAATAAGAGATAGGGATAGATATATATATATATATAAAAAAAATATATATATATTGATATAAAAATTATAATAATATATATATAGATATAAAAAAATAATAAAAAAAAAAAACATGTCTATATTATGTGTATATATATATATGTGTAAAAAGAAATATTAGAGATTTGGATAGAAAGAAAATTCTACTCCGGATCCAATACTTGGTACTGTCACCTTTGAAGAATTTTGGGGTCGGCTGTAACGGTACAGAATTGCACTTGTTATTATATTTCAAATATTTATTGGCTTTTGTATAAAATAGAATGATAATGCTAACCTTGGGTCCTTGGGAAGTATTGGTTGATGTTTTGGAGGTGAAAGCTCGATACAAATTGGTTTAGAAAACAAAAATTAGCTTTATTTGCGAAATGCATTATATCTTCAGTGGGTATACATTCATTCTTGAAGTCTTGAGTCTTAAATAATTGTTCTCAAATGTGCACGGATTGATTTCTGAAAAAAAAAAAGAGGTTTAAAAGTAAATAAAAACAATAGTGTTTATTTATATCTGACCTTGGAGGTAGCAATTTAGAGATTATAGTAGATCTCACCTTGAAACAATAGCTGTGCAGATTGTATAAACCTTGAGCATGTTATTTTAGACATATTTGTAAACTGACAGGTTTGTAGGCAACAGAGTTTGTAGGCGTGTTTGTTTACAGGCGTGTTAGTGGCACAATATGTGTTCGGCATATTTATTGGTTACACATGTGAACTCTGGTTAATTACATCACATCAGTCTAATTATTATGTTTGGAGCTAAATATTTATTTTATACAATGTTAGCAAAATACTGATAGGTTATGACAGGTAAACATAGATGCTCCTAGCGGCAGAGTTGGGAACTAAAGCAAGTCAAATGAGTGCACATAAGTATAGAGAAAAGGTTGTACTCACAGAATGTTAAATTAACATTATGTATAACTTAAATAAAAATATGGGTTAAATAATCAAAAGTACAGAATATTGTTTTCTATCTTAGATAAGGTTCAAAGTTTCAAATGTATATTGGCTAGAGGTGATACGTTCGGAAATTATGTTCGAACAATTACAATTTTGATAATAGTTTTCATTCGTAAATAAAAAAAGGAATCATACAAAATAATGTGTTTATATTATGTGAGAAGGTAGTATTTTGAATAGTTTAGTAAATTTTATAACTTAATATTAGAAGTTTTGTAGCTATCCAAGGTTTCTGAACGAAATTGAGGATTTTTTTAGAAGCTGAGGTTGGTAGTCATGAAAACATATCTTCTTCTCTTTCGCTCATTAGGCAGAGGTGATCAAAAGTGCGCCTTATTTTGTTTAGATCTCAATGATTTATATAAAAGTAGAGGTTTCCAAAGAAAAGAAAAGGCTTTTATATTAGATAAAAACAAAATGTACTGTTATAACGGAGGCTTCGCATTATTATTTATTGTGTACCAACGCGCAACCCGTTTATATAAAGTTAGGTGTTTGATTATGCTGGTTAGAGTAAGGAGTAGAGCAAGCTAAAAATGGGAGGTTAGCTTGTGGTAATTTAAACAGGGTTTTTCAAAAAAGGGGCGTGGCGAGGGAAAGTTTTTCAAAAAGAGAGCGTTGAGGACGCGACGCTACGGATAGCGTCGCTTGGGAAATCGAGAGGTATAAAAGGTTTGGAGGGGCGACGCTCGCTCTCTTATATTCTCCGGTTCTACGGGCGTCAACATCTGAAAATTGCTCCCCTGGCGTGCGACGCCGCTTCACTCTCCTCTGTAAGAAAGCGTCGTATTTGAAGAAGTTTATTTTTAAATCAAGCAAGAATTAGTCTTCAAGAAAAGTGTACAGTGAATTCTTGCCAATCATAGGGCGTTTTTGGGTTCGCGATCTTTTAAACGTTTTAATTTTGGAATTCTGACTGGTAAATTGGATCCGAAATTAAAAGGTCTAGTTTGATTACAGAAAGCATTTCAATTAAAGTAAATTATTCCCAAGTAAAATCTTAGAAAATGGGTGATTTGAATCAGAGAGGGTGAACCTTTCACTTGGGCGCATAGGGATTTGTTTCTTCAGGAGTACATTTGCTCATGACTCCGGGCTTTCTTCAGGCAAGATTCACAAGGGGGGGGGCTAGGTCCAAAAATCCAACGCTGTGGATCGTTGGGTGAGCGTCCAGTGGAAGATGCTTTGAGTTCCACATGGTTTGAGGAAGCGGGCTGCAATCGATGAAGTCAACAGTTAACATGTCTGGGATGGCGTGGAGGGTACCTCCAGATTCGTGACCAGTTGCGGCTTTTTCAAACCATACACTTGCTAGGGCGTCTCGCTGTTCCTTCCCACACAGCGAGACCACGGATGAGCGATAGGATTTTAGGAGGGCGCACTCACCCACGCTGTACAGAATTGGGCTTCAGTTTTGGTGAAACAGGCACCAAACCTTTGTTTGATAGGAAAGTCGCATTTAGTCGAAAAGTAGGCAGGTCAAAATTATAACTAGCGTGCTAGTAGGTTTGGCTTCTTGCAGTTGGGGGGGGTGTATTGCAGAAGCTAAATGTACACTGTACGGTTTGGTATACAGAGTAGGTAGATTGAGTGTAGAAAAACAGCGAGTCAGGAAAAATTTACGCGCCAAAAGTTCGTTGCGTTGCGTAGGAAAAAGGCGGGAATAATGACCAGGACGCTAAGTCGAGGTATCAGTATAGATTTCCAAAGTAGATTCATAAAGTCTATGAGAAAGTTATGTTTAGGTACCTTAGAAATTGAATTTGTGAGAGAAAATCGATCGTAGACAACCCTAGGGATATTTTGGTTGAACCTAGAGGAAAATGCAATTTAATAAAAATTACAAGATGGCGGAGAGACGCTTTGATCGAGTCACTTGGACTTGACATGACGCTTAGTAGCTAAACTTGTCATTCGAGACAAATATCTAAACGAACGAACCCGGGCGATTGTATGAATCGTTCTCGTGAAATTAACTACCATCAATATGAATTGTGGATGAAATTAGCTTTGGAGCAAAATAAAGGTGTCCTTGCTGTGACAGAAGCATAACTTGTGTGTGTGTGAACTTAGTGCTGTGAATTGCCTAGAGTTTGTCTAGAAACTAGCTTAGGGCTTGGTACTACCTAACCTTTATCAGTGATAACCAACATTATTTTATTGTTACAAAATAAACTGGGGATAGTCTTAAAGTGATCAGATTGTCCTGCTTTAGTTTTCACAGAGGCACTCTTATAATTTAGACCTAGAACTTGCTGATCAGCTGGGCACAAAGATAAGTTGAAAGATAGAAATCTGAGTGTAAGGTTGACTCAACTGCTGGCTCTGGCGAGGAATTCGTTGCCATAGTGGTTTTGATTCTCTGTCTAAAACATGTTTCTGTGAAATCAGCTGAGCAGTAGTTTTCCTTGTAAGGGAATGGTAGATAGTGCAATATGTCTGGATGGTTTGATCACATGGGGGAATTTAGGAGTAACGCTTTGGTGATGGAAATTAGCTAAAAATTACTTATAGTTGTCTATATGCAGGTGTCACATTGCTTGTAGCGTTCAGAAGCACCAGCTGTATCTCAGTGATACTTACAGGAAAGGTCCCTTAGGTAATAAATAAAACATAAGATTAGTCGCTAAGCTCAGTCAGAATCCTGTGGTTAAGCCAGTATAACCAAGAGGTCAGAATGTTAAAAATCAGCTGTTCCAACATACAATCATTACTTAGATTGGTCGTCTTGACCTTAATATGCACTAAATTACATTATAGTAGTCATATGGATTATTATTGAACAGAAATACTTAGTTGTAAACCATTATGACCATAATTAAAGCTAGCAATTAGCTCACTCACAGTAAAGGAAAGAGTGTAACTAATATTGAATCATATTCTATCAAGTGCATTAGGAAAGTCTGGAGGAGATAAAAATGCTAGGACGAAATCACTGGATACGCGGAGGTATGGGGCGTATTCCTTTGCCAGACATAGAATAATAATTTAAAAGAATTGGAAAGAATCTATCAAGATGAAAGTAACTATATATTGTATTTCTAACCTCAAAACATGCTAGTCTAACCCGGAATTCTGAACCTAGGCTTAGATCTATGATAATGTTAGATTAGACTGTATATAAATATGTAAATAGAGCACAACATGGGTTTCATTTAATATAATTATGTTAGACAGCTGTCGGGAGGGTTGATGCACAGGACTGAGCTGTAATTTCATTACAGTCTGTCATGATTGGAAAAGCGGTGAGCAAAGACAGGAAACACACATAGTGTTGGATCCTAAATAATCTCTAAAGTAGTATATCAAAGAAATAGCATTCTGCAATGTTTTGGTTCTAATATTCAGTTAGTCAAGTAGTGGCATCATAGGTTTTCCTTTATATCAGTAGTATTTTATTGACAGGTGTTGTACTGGTCGCTTCACTTAGTGTGCTAAAGCTCTGCATGACACCAGGGAACCTTCAGAATCAATTCATAACTTCCATCACCAATTCATCATATGGAATAGGATTAGATAGGGAGAAAGTAGGTATAAAAGCCTTCACTTCAGTTAAACATTCATAGCAACCCAGCTGTTCTATGATAATGTCTAGGTATGAGTGGAGAGTAGGTAACTGGTACTCAGGTTTGTATCATAGCCGGAAGCAGTCGTTGTTCTAAGAGAATAGAGTAACCAGATGGAATTGTATTTGTACATTTAACACGACTATCCAAAACTACTCAGGGAGCTAGGGAATTTAGTATCCTAAATTATCTATACTAGAGGCAATTAGTAGTTTACCATCATTTGACTACACAAACAACTAATCTATATAAGCAAAGTAGGAGACCAGAAGTTGGTTATATTTGCTAAGGGAACAGAGAGATTAGTACTTACTTTAGTCATCTATTAGTCATCCAAGATCTAGACCATTAGTTTGATTAAGTACTTCTAGAGTACTATTATTAACCTATATAGTCGATAAGTTATGAAAGTTCTAGTAGATGAGATAATAGGTTAAATTGGTTAACTTAGACAACCATATAGGAAGCTATCAATTCCTTGGAAGGATTTTATACTAAGGAGGCTAGTAGAATTGTAGGATATTAGTAGAGTTCAATAGGAAGAAACGTTGTTAGTTAGAACGCTAAGTTGCTTCTCTGAACGAATCAAGGGTTCTACGCTAATCAACCAGGGTATCCACTAAACTTCACGTGCCCCCTCAGATCTATAAAAGCTTCATTAACTTACTATCAAAATTAGGGTTAGGTTCAGGTTCGGTAAAATAGTCATAGTAATTTGTAGGTCATGATAATTAATTTATACTGAATTTCTTAGTTAGTTAGATAGAACATACATAAAGAACTTCCATTAAAATACAGGGTACAAAGTAGGATTGTTTATTGTATCGGTATTTTATTATATAGAAGCGTTATTAAATAGAAATAAGCAACTAGGTAGTTAATTAGAAATTAGAAAATCAAAAAAATTAAGTTTAGGAGGGGTAAGAGGGTTACAAGGTAGATCAATACATAAAATAAGGATGCACACTGACCTTTGTTGCCAGGTACTGGCTATCTGGAGCATCTTTTAGAAACTTTTCGACGTCATTTGAGGACAGTACCTTAGATTTTTTCTTTATAAAACCATCAGAGCGTCTCTTTAAAAATGCAATGAGATTTGTATGTTAATTAATATCGACACCATTTTTCATCTTGAGGGTACTTTTCAGCATAGAATATGTTGTCCACAACGAGCTAGGCTTATATTTACAAGCTAGTTCATTAAAATACGCCAAAACTACTGTGCTGTCCCTGGTTACAAGGGGGGTACTTATTTAATGAGGTATTTAAATAAAACAATAGTATTTCGGTTAGCTGCCCTTGCTACCGGCTGCAGCATGAAGCTCGACTTAATACTGACCATGACCTCAGAGTATTAAGTCAAACTTCATGGGCTGCAGGCTCAGGTGACAGTGACAGTTGTGTGTCACAGACTCGATAAACAGAACTCGCGTCACAGAGCAGAGTGTGCAGCCGGTATACAAGCAAACAGTATATTTATTATTATCAAATATGTAGTACACCACATCTCTCCTTTTCAACAATTTTTTTTTTATTTAATATTATAGTGTGATACATTTTATAAGGTTTGTTTTTGGTTTTGTTTAATAAGGTTTTTGGATTTTATTTTATAATATTTTATTGTACCAGCCACATATTGGTTTATCCATTTTTTTTTCATTTTACATAAATATTTATTTCCGGATACGGTTAGGCATAACTAAGACTATTTTTAGAAGTTATTAAATTAACTGTATGGCTGTATGGCATTTCTTTTTATTGTTTCGGTAAGTTATGTATTATTAGTTTATTGCAAGGAAAAACTACTGACTCGACCACCAGTTCACAAAGTTTGGAGGCCCTTCGAAGAAAGAACTGGCAAGAAAACTCACGAAGGGGGACGATCTCCATTTAAATCTATCTACAAAAGAACTAACCGTATCTTTATGTCTTGCAGTGTGTGGTTTGGGTTTCTGCCTTAATTGATGGAACATAAGGTACAAAGCTGGTGGTATCTTCCAACCATCTTCACTATTGAAAATAAGGTACAAAGCTGGTGGTATCTTCCAACCATCTTCACTATTGAAAATTAGATATTTGTCGATTTCAACAGCTTCGGGTAGCGTTCTGGTAAAAACTTCAGTTCTCTGGTGAAAATCTGTTTCTCAAAGCATGCTTACACACTGTAGACTTATTATCACGCACTGTAAGATTTGGTTGATCTTATACAGTGGCTTGAAGTAAGTATAATCGATGCGCGCTTCAAAATCCTTCAAATCTTGTCAGTGACACCGTTCATATATGGTAGAATGGCAGGTTGGCATTCTACATTCTGTGACATTTGTTAATTTGCAGTATTTGCTCGACATGTCGAAGCGCAGCAGCTAGATGTTTGCTAGCACAGATGCCGCGAGCTCTCTGAAACAAAGATTTTCCTCCGGTAGCTAACTGTAAATGATAATGGTGAAAATCACCATTTAAATACCACTCACATGATCTATCGTTAGATAAAACAATAAAAGTGTCACCTACGTATCTACCGTTTGTAGAACTGGTTATTTTTATATAGGTACCTATACGAATTAGGTATGGTATATGTTATGACACTATTTATTAGTTTTAATATCCCAAGACGTCATTTAAAAATTTTCTTAGTGGTTATCATAATATTTACATACAACATAGGACAGAAGACATTGATATCAATTTCTATTAAACCATAATTATTGAGCTTTCTGAATCACTCGTACATTTAGTGTTCTTGAATAGGTATTTGTTAATAGACTAGTACCACTGGTCAATTACCCAGTGGTACCTTTGTCGGTTGTGGAGTGGAAAGATGCTTAGAAAATACATTGTCACTACCATGAGAGGGTTGTTTTGGTATAAATACTGTGTAGGATTTTAAGTTGATTCATTTATATTACTCATTGATCAAATATTTTGATCTGTTAAATAGTTTTAACACAGAGGTTTTTTTTTTAAATATAAAATACTGTGTAGGTTTCTAGATTAACCCAACTCTCCAGTAGATTCATTAACTCATTGATCCAATATTTTGATTTGTTACATAGTTTTACATCAGCATCTTGTTTTTTCAACATTTTTCAATTGTAACGCCTTTGAAATATCAATATTAAATTCCATTGAATCTGACCATACTAGCAGTTTTTTTTTTATAGTGGACTTGTTTAGTGGCAAATTATTTAAAAAAATCGGCTATATTAAATAAACTCTTTCGAAAAGGTGCTAAAGCTATGTGGCTAAATATTATTTTACTTTACCCTTTTCTTAAGATAATACCATATTTTTATCCAACTGCGACAGACTGGTTATGTTTTTCGAGAGTATTTATCTTTATTGATTATTTTAGTGACTGTTAGTTAAACCCCTCGGGATATTAACTTCAGGGTTTTTTTTTTATGTTACCATCGTTTTCTTATTAAATGTTACCAAAATGTTTTTAATATATATATATATATTTTTTGTAATCTAAAACACTAGAATTGGCCACTGATTAGATTTTTATTTGTGGCTAACTCAATTATAAATGTTGCTAAATACGTAGAAAATTGGCTAGATCTAGCCACAAAGTGGTTAAAACGGTAACACTGCATACTAAACAATTTGCTCCAAACCACTGTGATATTTCTTGTATTTAAGCCTTTTTTATAGTTTTCTCTTGTTTTTTTATATATATATAATATTTAGCATCAATCATTCTTACACAGCGAATCATTTACTATGTGATGCTGAACTAAGGTAACTGGTACTTGTGACGAGTTCTCTCATCAAAGCAAGTACCTAATGCAAAATTACATCTTTAGGGCGTGTCTCTATTATTGTCAATGCAATTCTTTATTGCTAATTCACAATGGTTGTTGGATCTTAGAATAACAAATAGTACATCATGGACGCTGTACATGACCCTGACCAAAGCAAAATTAGAAGGGAGGAGGGCAAAATTTAATTTAATAATGAATTTTCATTGCCTTGTTTATATATTTCAGTTTTATCAATTCCATACCCGTACCTACATCTTATATGTAACGGTTCCATAACTTAGTGATATTTTTCCTAACGTAAGTATTTGTGAGGGAGTCTTTCCTAATTTCCTGAAAATAGCCAATTAATTATTTTTTTTCAGTGTAATGTGAAATGGAATAGTCTATAAACCAAACTTCATTGAGTTAATTTTTCATTGAGTAGTTACACAAAACTACACAAAACATTTAAGTCAAAGGCGCTACTGTACTGATGCTACGGTCGCACTTCTAGAATACACATTTATTTTGATACCCATTAAAGAGATGTTTATTCGATATTTTTTGTGACATTTCCTTTTTTTTTTTTTTTTTTTTTTTTTTTTTTTCGATGTTTATTCGATATTTTTTGTGACATTTCCAAAGCATTGTGATGATCACGAAAACGCTTTTATTGAAGCTAAACCCGAATGGTGTTTCTGATAATTCAGTTAGCTTTATGAAGTCATATTTCTGTGAAGAACTCCATAAGTAGCATTAACAAACAGAGTCTGCCGTAGTCCCGCCTGTATGGCTGACAAATTTGGGGTTACCGACTTATCAATCGCGACGTCAGTCAAGCTGAACGTCTTTAAATTTGTTTGTTTGTAGGTGTGGAACCAATCATGAATCACCTTTGATTAATCATATGATTTATGCAATCATAAATCATACCTGCTAATTTCTTTGACACTGTTTGCTACAAACCATTGTCTTTAAATTTGTTTGTTTGAAGTTAAGTAGGTAAGTACTTAAGTATATAAATTACATGGGGTTTTTTTTTTCATTATTTTTCTAATCCAATTTAAATGAATTTATCTTATCTTAATTGATTTTACCAAAATCTATTATATTGTATTCGTTTTATTAGTGTCATTTTATCATAAACATAAAAATCTTAATACATATTTCATTAACATTCATTCATACAAGGAAAAAATCATTTTCACTAATTTGATTTTTTAGTTTGTAGGGTAGTACTTTAATTGAATGCTTATCAGTAATATCAGTAGGTTTATGCACCAACTTTTGATAGCACCCTGTTGATTTATTTATTTTCTTTCACTCAAGCCAATGTTGCCCGGAAGCCATTTCCTTAAGGCATTAAGGCCACCTTCATGTTTTTTTTCCTATTTATCATTTGTCTACTTGTGATTATTTCTTTTGTGTGTAGAGTTACCAAACGTCTATTTTTGTGGACATGTCCGGACTTAATAGACTTTTGACCGGACTTTGTCCGGCCTTTTAATTTGTCCTGATTTTTAGATTACATGGAGTATGAGTAATAAAACTTACATGGGTAATATCAAATCAGTCTTTCATCTTAATTAACTCCCCGCTCATCTAACAAAACACTCATCTTAAAACAGCCCTGAGCGAGCGTATTTAACTTTATTTATTACTGTTAGGTACAGAGTGGGAAACTAATGTGTGCATTTTGTGACTAATATGTCCAGACAACTGTCAGGCTTTTTTTTCAGGATTTTAATTTTTTTTTTTAAATCGTAGGTAACCCTATTTGTGTGCATAACACTTTTGTTTCTTTTGTTTTCCACTTTGGATGCTATAAGCGTCAGGAATGTATCCCCATTCGCCTTATTTGCCTGGTGCGGCATTGATTTCAAAATAAATGGCCTTGATACCCACTAGGTTTGGATTTAACCACACATTTGGTTTTACTTTTTGCCATATATTGAATACTATCATAGTATTAATTTCCACATCGAGTACACCGCATGCTTTTATTTTTGGGTCAAATCTCAATTTTATTCACATCTAGCTCGGGTTTTCCTTGAAACCCCTTCAATTTCCTTTCGACAGTCAATATTGAGTTTGCTTTCACAACAACTTTGTTCTTTTCAGTGCTTTCATAAAATAATTATAATAAATCAAGTTTCTATTTGCAAATTTTATATACCTCTTATATTTATTTCTTTATTTTATTCTACATTCCATTTATATATCAGTATAAGGTCTGTTACATTATATTAGTAGTAGGTAATGTAATTAACAATAATTATCAATTAATAACCTTAATATGTAGGTATTTGAAATTGCAACACATTGTTTTGTTATTAGCACTAATAATGTGATGGCAAAACTTGAAGAAATAAATGGAACAAAAGATAGCGCTGTACAGGTGATAATAAACTGAAGGGTGCTGTCATAACGCTAGATCATTTTTTGTAAATCATTCAATAATTGAAATCTTGTCTTTTATTGAAATTCAATTTTCATTGCACCAAATAAAGTAAGAGTAAGACAGAAATTACTATTAGAAGTACCTATTTTGTATTTCCATATCTTGTCATTTAATTCAAAAATTACATTTGTCATTTCTTGTTTATGGAAGCAAACTCAATTTAAAATTGAAACTACTTATTAGTAGTTTTAATCCCATAGACTGAATTTTAGACCACTTTTACCATAACTCTTGAACATTTAGATCTATTTAACTTGATCAGTTCACTTGTTGTATTGTATGGTGCATCGGTGTACTCTACTCGGTCAGATTAAAATCCTGACTAGACTAATATATACAGGCACATCTTGTTGTAGGTATAATTGGTAGTCATCAACAACTTGAACATTAATCTATCAGATACCTGCTTATGTAGATACATCACCATCATAAAGCAAAGTAGGTACCTAGTTTAAACTACTTTCTGTTACTTACTATTATTCAATTATACCGCAACAACTTATTTTGGTATATATTAGTTATATTTGTAATGACAATGAGCCTGTGTAAACTTTATGTTATCAATACGGATGTGTTTACAATTGCAGTAAATTGCATCATTTCATTCATTGACAACGAGCAGATGTCACCAGCGTGACAATGCAAAGATTATAGACGTGTACTTATGTAAGTACTTCTATTATAAAGCTTTTCCTTTTTTTTTTCAAAAAGTTTGTCAAAATATTGACAGTGTATTTGGTTATAAATTTTCCGTATGATAACTTCAGGCTAGTCTTGTAAAATGCAACTAAATGCTTACGTTTTATCCTCGTCGCCAATTTGTGCTGTCCCTGGTTACAAGGGGGGTACTTATTTAATGAGGTATTTAAATAAAACAATAGTATTTCGGTTAGCTGCCCTTGCTACCGGCTGCAGGCTCAGGTGACAGTGACAGTTGTGTGTCACAGACTCGATAAACAGAACTCGCGTCACAGAGCAGAGTGTGCAGCCGGTATACAAGCAAACAGTATATTTATTATTATCAAATATGTAGTACACCACAACTACATTTTCGGAAAATGACTTGGCATTTTTCATGTTTTTCCACTTCAAGAAATTTTCATACGTGGTTATGTATCTGTCCTTGCCTTGGATATTGACGGCAGCAAGCTGTCGCATGCGGTTCGCGCTTCTGTTAGTATATCCGGTGGAGTTGAAGTAATATATTGCTCATCTTCATTATTGAAAGTTGTCATTTTTAGATATTCACAATACAAGTACAAAGAAAAGAAAATTTGAGAAAAATGGCGCGAGGATTATTTTCTGCCGTGGCTGCGTGAAAATGTTGGCAAAGACGCTAGAGCATGCAGCCAAGTTTTTAAATTACCGAAAAAACTGTTTTTTTAAATTTTAAATAAACTCAATCTGTGAATGCACACTGTCTACTTACTGGCGCCGCGCGGCGATTAGTTCGAAATTTGAATAGCAACAGCGCGCTGCTCACTAGCTGGAGTCGTGCGGCGGCGATCAGTTTCATATTTGAAATGGCAAATAATACTGTTATGGAATTTGTATGGACTATAACTTAACTATTTGCTTTGGTAACACACGCGTTTTTTATGACCCGCTTTACATATTTAAAACCGATGGAACTACATCAGCTTTACGAGCAAGGGTGTTAAAAATATCTTAAGGAGTTATCGCATAAAAAATACTTGGTCTGCAACAAAACATGGGGCAGATATAAAAAAAAGTAGGTAATAGAATAGGATATAGTGCGACAAGCTTTTCTGTTCCGGTAATAATCTTTGGAACTAAAACAGTTTTCATACGACAGTCTTTTTTGACAGCTAATTTTGTATTGCAAGTGACTCCTCTGTCACGTCACGGCTGTTACCGGAACAGACAGGAGTGTGGGACTGTAGGTACCATTGTTAGAGGTTTTAACTGTGATGCCACATGTTTAAAATGGATAACAATCAGCATTGACCTTCATCTGAAGTTACTAATACAAGGTAATAATATTGTAAAAGTGTGTTTGTTTGTCCGTCTTTCACTCCAAAACGTAGCAAAGGATCGACGTGATTTTTGGTATGAAAATATTTTGAAAGCTGGAGAGAGGCATAGGCATTAACGAAATAAATATATATTATTTCGTCCATGGCATAGGTTAGTTTTTATCCCAAAAAATACCCGCAGGATAACTACGTGTAGTCTACACGGGCGGAGCCGCGAGCGGAAAGCTAGTACTTTATATTTCAATCTGGATCTGTTTACTAGTACCAGTACCACAACGAATCTAAGTCAAGAGGCATTTCATGGAAATGTATCTATTTGCAAAAAAGGAAGTAAGAGACTTGATGCCTGAACCGGTAAGAGTCAGTTTTATACACTTTAATTTACGAAGAAAGTAGTTATCAAACAATTTAAAGTTGGTTATTCAATGCGATCAACGATATAAACCCCCATATAAATAATAAATTGCTGTGAAGAGAATGTTTCAGTCTGCATTTTTATTATTATTATTTAATATTTTTTATTATTTGGCACATAAAAATCAAGACAAAATATAGAAAATTAATTACTTAGCAATTTATTTACGTGTAAGGTAAGGCTGTATGGCGTCTCACAAGTAAGAAAGGAAAATAAATCTATAGACTTTGTGTTTGTGATGAGGTTTTCTTTCAGCCTAAGTTCGGCTTTGTTGGACATTTGAGAGCCCATTCACTCTATAACGAAGGGTCGCGGCGCGGCGTGCAGGATATCACTTCATTTGGTGAAACAAAATTGGACCGTTGAATTTCAGTTCTGGTAACACGTGTGGAAAAAAAATCAGTAGAAAACGGAAGTACGTTAAATGCCCAGAACCTAGAGTAATAGTTTTAAAGTACATAAAACAACAACCAAAGTTACGTTAAAAAAACGTTAGAAAAAATATATCACGTATGTAACATGATATATTTTTTCTAACGTTATACCTACCTTACATCTCTTATACCAAATACAAAATTGAATGAGCATAAATACAGAAAAATAACTACAATATTCATCTTGCTTCTGAATAAAAACACGAAACCCTATAGGAATAATGTAAAGCAATGTTATACCTACTTTTTACTACTGATATTGGTTTTGATATTCGTAGCACGTGACGACTTGAAAGTTAATAACGGCTGGCAATAACTAAGGTAAATCTCATTGTAAAAATAAGAGATAAACGCTTCGTTTATTTGGCATCTTCGATCGATCATATAAATCGAAGTTTGGCATAAAAGAAAATGATTACGAAATGTCTTTATTAAAGGATAATGACATAGTTCTAATGGCGTATCAACTGTAGATAAGTAGTTATACCTAGTAGGTATTATATGATGCTTATTAAGTTTTAGATTTTTGTTTTTGATATGATATCTATCGACCATCAAATACACATAATAGGTAAGTACTATGTTACATTTGGCAAGTTTTTTAGAGAGTTTTCAACATCACATTCAGATCAGAAGGTGTCAAAAAAGAATAAGATTAACTTTCCGTTGACGATCACAAAAAAGTTGAGACTTGCCATTGCCAAATACATTTACCTTTAAGAATTCTGACGATTGATAAGGGTCGTGTTTTACGAACGAGTCATTGGGTCACAAAATAACCTCCAAAAGGTGTGATAGAATTGGGTGTTAAGAGCCAGACCACTAAACCCGACCTCAACTTAAAAGTACCTTTGCACGATAACGAACGAATAAGAAATAAATTAGGGAAATGTTCCTGTATAAAAAGGCGAGGGAGAAAACTTTAAACATTGTTTTGGTTCCAGTCACCCTGCAGTCAGTCACCCAATAAACGTTAAATCAGTTTGTGGAATTCGGTCACTATAGCAGCTTTTCCTCTCAAATGATGTTAAATATTAACTTTCTAACTGAAAAGAATTAAGGACATCCATTAATTCTTAAGTAATCGTAAAATATTTATTGCTCCCAATGCCGTGCTTATCTGATAAAATTATGTTTAAATATAAGCAAGCAGAACACAAGAATAGTTAAATTAGTTAAAAGAACAGATAGGGCTTGGCAATAGGCATTAATCAATATTAATTTACAAAATAAAATGTTTAATTTAAAACATTTTATTTTGTACATTAATATTGATTAATGTAGTCGGTGGAAAGTGATGTTTCCCCACTTCGGAGGAGCAATGCGACTGCGGAGCCCCAACTCAGACTATGGAGCACCTGCTTTAGTGCCACAGATCACCTGTATGTAGTGTTCAGTGCCCATTGTGCCCCAACTACCATGTATGTACCATGGACGGACTAATTAAAGGCAAGTCGGCAATAGCATTAGCATTTACACACACACATACACACACACATACACACACACATACACACACACACACCACACACAAACACACACAGAGATAGAGAGAGAGAGAAAACAAAAACTCACAGAAGAGCGAGGTCTTCCGAATATCGTTTGAAAGAATTGTATACATGTTTTAAAATAAAAGATTTTTTTTAATAGCGGTCGCTAACTACGTGTCCGCCAAAATATAGAACGAATCACTGGCATGTAAAGACGAAGTGAGAAAAGAAGTTTGATGTCAAGTACATGCTACCCGGTTTCCATCAGAGGTAACTTTGTTATGGTATACCTACCTGATATAAAACGAAGCTTGTTGTTGCAGTTGCTATTCAAAAGCTGATCTTTCAAAATCAAAATGTACCCAAAGCTTGACTGAAAATCATTGAGCAAATATTCGTACCTACATTCGGTATTGTATACCGTTTGTGTTTTGAAAATAGCAAATTTAAAAATAGTGAAATAAATTTTATTCTGAAAATATTCTGGAATTCTGTACATAAACATCTGAAATAATAAGGATACATTAATCCATTATCATACAATGTATTTCGACATATCGAAAGCTGCTGCGTAGCTGCAGCTACGCTATCCGCAGAAAATTGATGGTAATACATTATCTGCGGCTCATTCCTTTTTTTATTTGACTCCGTCACTCCTCTGTCTAATGGAATGTTCAGATTACCCTATAAATAACAGCAGCGGCTAGAAAAACTAGCGAAATCAAGCGAACTGTATACAAAACAAACTACAGGGTGCCTACCATCAACTCTTATTGCGGTTTTGTTTAGGAACCTAAACTGATCTGCTTCGCTTATTCGTACCACGACAGCTTAATATCAATGACAGCGATTCAGTGATCATTCAATGACATTTCACAGCCGCTGAGCTGTCATCAACTCTTATTTGACTTATAACTCGGCCAAGTTAACATGACACCTGCAGGTTATACCCGTCCCTTTCACTCTCCGGGCATGACAGGATCGAGTGAAAGAGACGGGTAGAAAAAATAAGGACACAAATCGTTCGGTCATTCACATTCAGCAATTCATTTGCGATCCAGTTTTTAGAAGGTCAGAGTACGAAAGAAAGCAATTCATTTTAGGAACCTATTCTGCATCGCGCTATTTTTGAATCGCTGTCTTAAAGTTGATGGTAGGCACCCAGTACTTGTAGGTATAGCTAATGTAATCTGTTCACATGCTCGGCTTCACTTGACCTATTTCGTCCTTAGGAATCCAGCGTTATCAACATCAAATATTTGTATTTGCTTAGATTTCTTTAGTTAGCAGGCTGTGTGCTCTCTGTCTATAATAAATGCTAAGATAAGTTCTTATTTAATCGAGTAGGTATTTCATCCATTTATAAAACGGGGCGATATTATTTGATGGAAACTTGAAAATAGTCGGTTGTTGTTTTAAATTAGTCAATTTTGAATAAAATATCGAGTTCTTATTAGTTTTAATTTGATATTTAGAATTTTTTACAGCATTATACGTAATCGAAAATCCTTTACGCGGCGGTAGTAACCCATTTACTTTATAATCAACAAGTAAAGGGACGTCAAAGGTTAAAACACGGCTGGAATCGTTCAGAAAGGAAAACATTTACATCCCAAAGGATAAACGTAGCCTGAAGGGATGGTGGCGCGCGCTCGTTTAATCCGATCGTGTTTATAGATACTTTTATTATTCGATTAGCAAAGAGTGCGTGAGTACACTAAAAACGAAAGGATTTTTTTTACCCGGCCGCGGTAGAGCCCAAAAGGAGGGTTATGTATTTGACCTGAATGTATGTGTGTGTGTCTGTTCCTGTGTTCCCTCGTTACAACTAAACGGATAAACCGATGTTGATAAATGATGCGTTTTTAATGTTGCGTGATTTGATGGATAGAATCGTTCTCTTAACATCACAGTCTGCAAATTGATGAAAGATAAAAGGAGCAGTATCTTGCGTTGGCAAATTGGAAAGAAACTGTAAGGTATTGGCTTTAAGTGTGCCATCAAAAGGAGAAACAGAAGTGAAGCTAGTGTTAAGTTTGTTGAAATCAACATTACTATGGGAATTATCTACGCGAACTTTGCCAAGACCAAGAGTTTAAGAAATTTCCATACTATCGCAGGATCTTCATTATCAATGGAATTGTGAATGTGGCGTCTTTGTGCGTCCCTTACCACCATATTGCACCGGTTTCTTGCTTTGTTGTATTTAGAAGCGTTTCGGTCTGAGGGATCGAGTTTGTATCTTGCTTTAGCCGTTTTTTTCTTCGCCATAAGCGCCCGTATCTCATCAGTCAGCCAGGGAGCAGGGATGTGTTTTATTTTGACCGGATGCACAGGAGCATGAACATCATAAAGTGCCGTTATATTTTTATTAAAACAATGTATCTGTTCATCCACGCCATCGGTATTAAAAATGGCTGACCAGTCCATACTGGCAGCAACCAGTGTAGTGTAGCAGCAAAAGTAAGCGGTCTAAATTAATACTATTAAAGCTACGCTGAAGCTGTACTGTCGGTTTTAGCTTAGGGAGGCGGATCCGGTAGGATAAATAGACCAGATCGTGGTAGGAAAATGGGTCTGCAGAATGTTGACCGTGTTTAACGACAGCAGTCGGGGAGGAGACAATCATAAGGTCAAGAAGAGAAGGGACACAGTTGGGAAAGTGATGAGTTTCATTTAATGGGAGGATATGTAAATTGAAAGAGTTTTTACAAGGCAAGTATTAAAATCGCCCATTAATACATGATGAGAGTATGACGGAACATAATTTTCTAGTAGCTGCTCGAAAGACTGAAAATAGTCAATACGAAGAAGGGCTGTGGACTTTTGCACTATACTATGGGATTGAGAGAAGGGTGGAGAAGGTAATCGATCACGATCACGTCCCAAAATGGAATGTCATTTGCCGTTCGATATTTAAAAAAATATATTTTCAAAATTTTACTTCTCCACTTTGTCGGCGTGATTTATATGTATAATCATACCAAATTACAGCTTTCTAGGAGTCTATGAGCTAGGCTGGGGACAGACGGACAGACGGTCATGGCGAAACTATAAGGGTTCCTTGTTGACTTTGAACCCTAAAAATGAATAATAATAAAATTTTGAACAAGGCGTGAGTCATGTAAAAACACATCAAGGACAAACCTTATCGATGAAAAAAAGTAGGTACTTATTAGAAAAATTCAACCCGTCTCACAACTAGCTCCGACCGATATGGGACGCGACCTTTCACTATGCAAGCATTCGCCCAGACAGGGAAAGGTCGTGAGTTCGAGTCTCATAAAAAAACTAAATTGTGAATGCAAAAATGTAAAAATAATTTAAAACCTTATCGTGTCAAGAAAATTGTTTACACATACCTTAAGACGGCGGTTATCGCATCTGTGCGAACTAGGTATATATTTACACGGGAGTGAAAGGAACAGATGATAACAGGTCATTGTCCGAAATTCTTCAGGCTCCGCGATCGTACTAACTAATAGTAGTAGACTGTTAGTTAACAGATTTTATACAATATAAGTAGGTAGGTACCTACTTGAAGAGATCGTATTTATAAAATAAGTTGAATATGGGTCTCAGTCTTCGATCATATAAGATCGAAGGTCTCAGTTCAAAAGTATTTTGAGTAAGATTTGGAGATTCTCTCAAAAGTACCTATTTTGGCAAAAAGTTTGAAATACCGATTCTCTTGTGTTTTAGCTAAGGTGAAGAGATTGGTCCACTAGCGCTGCCAATTCAGATCAATACTTAAAAAAAGGAAACCATCGTGCCCCCTTAAATTGTCTCTAATATTTTTTGAATAACTCTTCAACAGTTTTCATCCTTTCTGCAAGTGTCACTTTTGGTTTAAACGGATTTTAAAACTAGTACAAAGAATAGCAAATGAGTTATTAAAAAAATATTATAAAAAAAAATATTGGCGGCGCTAGTGGACCAATCTCTTCGCCTTATTTTCAGACACTTTAATAGCGAAATACTTTTTAAGTCATTTTCTCTCTAGGGGGCCAAGCCTGCTTACGTTAAGTCATAATCGTGTCTCAATCGTGTTTCAATTGTAGTTCAATTGTAGCGCTTTTTTACACACTAGTTACAAGAATTATGACAATATGATGTGATGTAAATGTAGTGTGTGGTGCATGGTGTGACCATCAGTAGTATGTTGAAAAAAGTACACATATTTTCTTGAAACTAGTGTGTAAAAAAGCACTACAATTCAACTACAATTGAAACACGATTGAGACACGATTATGACTTAACGTTAGCAGAATTGGCCCCCTGATGTAAAGAATCATGGTGTAAGTTGTGTATAAACCTCAAAGTATGGAAAAGAATATTTGTATAAGCCAATTTTATTCACTCGCAAGAGGTGCCGTTACCACTCTAGTGTTGGTATTAAGGGGGTTGACTCTTGACCTTACCCCAATATATACCTACTTACCTATTGAAAATACTCACAAGTTTCAAAACGAGAAGCAAGGCAATTTATTTAATCTGTTAAATTAGGGAACGAGGTTAAAAATATGATGAGCTTTAAACAAAGTTTTCGTCAATATTTGCAAATAAATATAGGAAGTAAGTTTTTTTCTTAAAAAGAAAAACAAAAATAATCTTATTTATAAGGTCTATCAAAAGTTAGTTATGGTTAAAATTATGGGTAGTTTTTACAAGCTTTTATTTAACTTGCAGTGTATGTATGTAAGTATGCATGTATGTCCGTTCGGGTCAAATCTTGCGAGCTAAATTTGACCCACTTTCCAATGTCCGATTGAGCTGAAATTTGGAATTTACCTTTAGTTCCGATGACAATGCAATTAAATATATAATCAGTATAGTTATCAATTCAGAATTCTTGCAAATTTTCAAGTACTATATTCTTGTTTTGTTGTGATGGTTACTTGACACGTGCTTGACACATTGTCAATGTACCATAGTTTTTTTTTTTTTTTTTTTTTTTTTTTAAATAACCTCTTACATTCACACCAATAATCTAAGCCCATTTTAATTTCATTAAGAAACTGTATCATGGAAAACTTGATAACGGATAAATATATACTTAAATTACTTTTTGTTTGTAAATACATACTTAATATACATAGTAAACACCCAGACCAAGACAAATAGACATGTTCATGCACACAAATATTTGTCTTGTTCGGGAATCGAACCCGAGACCACTGGCGTAGAAGGTGGGTAGCCTACCCCTGCGCCAAATCGGTCGTCAATAGTTATAATCAGCGAGCATTCAGCGAGCGCAATCTTCATAGAGTGCGTGTCAGATAACTCTGCGACTGGGGCGTTTATGGCGCTAGTTACAGTACATTATTTTGTTCTAAGCTTATGGAAAATATTAGTATTCAATTTTGACCCCGCGCAGACTTATCTGGCGCACTCTCTAAATTCAACTAGTAATAGAACACACGTCCCAACCCGACAGCCGATTTGAATTGGTTATTTGAGAAAGAACATGAGTCCATGTCACATAATTGCTCAAGAGACAAAAAACTGTCTGTTAAAAAAACATACCAAACAGTAAAAATGTTTGATGCAGTTTTAAAAAGTATGCTATAATATACTATTTACATTTTGAGATTATCAATAGTATATTTTATAACGAGGGACTAAACGAAGCCATTATATACCAGAGGTGGTTTGTCTTCCGAGCGTATATTAAGTTGGCGTTTAGTCTCGAGGTGCAAACTGTACTTTTCACTTCGAGTGCGAGAAAACTAGTCAATTTAGTACAAAAACATTTAACAAATTCAAAAATTTTCACGGTCAGTAGTATTAAAAATATTCGCCCTTTTGTAGGACAGGCCAAGAGTCTTGGCATTTAAGGCCTAATCAGACGACGGACTTTTGTCCGCCGGACTAACTTAAAAAGTGGTGATTTTCGCCACGAACTCAATGCATACGACGTTTATTTGATTCGTAAAGATCTAGCAAGGTGACAGGAGCATAATGGGCAGAACAATCTTCGTTGTTTACATTGCATTCGCAGCAAATGTTTCCACTTTTAGGTTATGTCGGCGGATAAAAGTCCCTCGTCTGATTAGGCCTTTAGCAATACTGCCAATTCTTGAGTATTATTAAATTATCATAGTTTCTTATGTTTTCATAAGAATGTAGGTGTGTTACATTCCAATGCTCCGTGAAGTATTTGGCGTCAAGTGTGTCAAGCTAGCCTTCTCGATAATTCATGCTGAGGTAGTCACCACTATAATAAAACACTCGACATCACTTTACCGAGATAGCGCCTATTTTAATCATTCCACATATCGTCCAGTTGCGTAGACACTTGGGGCACAAAACCACACCTATCTTGAGTCACAAAGTCCACTATGAAACAAATTGCGATTAATTAAAATATCCACTCAACCTTACCCGCCAAAATGGCGCCAAAAACTCGCAGTCAGTTTTTTCCGCTAAACCAGTCACAAATTAACAATTTAAAACACATGGCGCCACCTTCCTTGCGGAAAAACCATGAAACAAAAAACATCTCAACATTTTCGCAATGAAGATGGTCCACACTTCACAATTAATAGTATATTCACTGGCTGTTTGAGTTTATCTAATGTCACATGAAGGAAATTAAAAAAGTTATTACATTTTACTCCCTAAGGACTAAAGTGGTTATTTAGTCCCGCTTTGTAGGGCTATATTTGCGTACTTTTAGAGCATAAGAATTGAAAATTATTATTATTTCTATTAATACATTAATTTAAAGTCCCTGGACTTAGGCTTTTTCTTAATAACTTACTTAAAAAATTGACATTTAATTAAAAAAACATACATACAGACGAATAGAGAACCTCCTCCTTTTTGATTTAGAAGTCGGTTAATGAAGTTTCCCTGTCAGTTACAGGCCACTCGAAATGGTTTTGAAGAATTTTTCGTCATTCTTTTGTGACAGGTACCTACCGTTAATTTTTTTTCAAATCCAAGACCTTTTTTTTTGTTAATAGGTGTTTTGTAGTAAAAAGCGGTTATTTTGTATAGATGTATAGAAGATATGCCATCTCCATAGGATTCAGTACTCGAGGTTTACTCGCTGTTTACCTGTCAAACGGTGTCAAATCGGTTCACTTAAAACTAGAAATGCGACGTTGACAACTTTATGCGCATGGCTTGTAGAAGACGATAGAGATTGCTGTGGTTAGAGGCATGCAAGTTCTTCAAAAGAGGTGATTGTACTTTGCACAGCCATTAGCACCCCGCCCGCCGCCGCCTGTCGGCTGTCGAGAGGGCTTGACCTTTCCCAACAGCTTCGCGGCGCTGAAAAGAGGCAACTATCGTGAAAGTTTTAACGCTTACTGTAACAGAAATGAAGATACTTTTCTACTTAAGATTTACGTTTCTTTTGACTTTACTCTTGGAAGCTTCCTAGGGGTTTCTCTAATTTATTAAATATTTCCATATCTTTTCGGTCCAACTCAACTGAAATGATTTGTAACGACTTCCTCGATGCTCTTAGCGGAAGCTGATTTATGATTCTCCCGTTTCTGGAAAAGGAACGCTTTCGAATGGAGATAACTAGAACATTTTCAAACAAGCTGCGTAGCGCGTCGCTAAAAATATAAAAGAACTAAGCATTCTTAAGGTCGTAATTTATGGTTACACGAGTTTTAACGATAAGTTACACTCACGTAATGTGAAGTTTGCCTCGGTACTGTGTATAGGAATTTCCCATTTTCTTTCCAAATACCCACTTTTTCTCATACGTACGTACTAGGGGGTTCCCTATTTGAGTGCGAAAGTTGGTAGTGCGATTTTCAGTATATCGAACACGGTGTGACGAAAACTCCGTAGTGCTATGTTTTATTCTATCGATGCTTTACTCGTGCGATGTAACGTTTGAGCGAAAAACCTTGAGTCGACAAACCTTACAGCGATGATTTATTAGTTCGTTGATTTGTTTGTTCTAAGACATGTTATTTTGAAATTTCTGTTATTATGTAGCTTTTTCAGATGTAATTAGGTAAGTATATATTAAATTAAAACACCTCCTTTTTAACCGACTTTAAAAAAAGAAAGAGTTTATCCGTTTGACCTGTATGTATGTGATATTGTTGGAATTACTTAGGTATATAATATTTGAGTAGGTATAGCGTTACACTTAGGCTTCCAAGCATGTGTGCTAAATTTCGTAAGTGTATATTATTATGTTTATATGTTAGTCCACGAATATCTCAAAAACTGAAAATCATATCGAGATTATTCTTTGATTTTTAACAGGTGTATTTCATTTGAAGTAACAGTAAGTACAAGTTTCATCGAAATCGGTTCTGTAGTTTTTGATTACTTTTTATCAGATTCCCGGGGGCGCGGGTTTGAATCCTGCCTGAAAGCTACTTGCCAGGCTCATTGTGTTTTACCATAAGAAACCTATATTTCAAAAACTACAGAACTGATATTGATGAAACTCGTACTGTTCCGTAAAATGGAATACCTACACCTGATAAAAATCGGAAGAATTTTCTCGATTTTAGTTTTTGAGATATTTGTGACAAACATTATAGACATACATACCTACATACACTGTGCTTGGAAACCTAAGTATGACGTTATACTAAATTATTATCCAATTCCAACAATATTCACATACATACAGATCAAAACTGATTCAAACCAAAAAACCTCTTTTGAAGTCGGTTAAAAAGGAGGAGTTTTGATTTAATATAATTACCTACATTTGAAAAAGCTACAAAATAACCAGTTTTCGAAATAACATGTCATAGAACAAACAAATCAACTAACTAATGAATCATCGCTGTAAGGTTTGTCGACTCAAGGCTTTTCGCACAAACGTTACATCGCACTAGTAAAGCATCGATAGAATAAAACATAGCAATTCGATGCAAATAAACAAACAAACAAACAATCTAATCTTTCCTCTTTATAATATTAGTATCGATAATGCGAAACCAGGTCACATCGCTGTTGTTCCGTAGGCAGCTAACTTAAGTAAACTGAGCTATATCCTGTTTATCGCAATTTCACATCCTAACGCAAACACTTCCGTTTACGAGGTGCGATCGCGGTCAATAAAGCTCGCTGGTGAGTTGTGCAAACCAATGAAAATGTTTTATGACTAATCCTGTTTTCTGAGTTAAATGAACCACTATTATTTAAGTAGGTATATATATATGATTATTTTAATTAAAGGATTAATTCAGGTTTCAGCTTTGTAATTATATATTTTATGGGAAACTACCTACCGAAACTTTAAAAAAAATGGCTCTTGTCCTTAGGTATAAAGTGCCTATATTGTCCTTCATAAAATAAAAATTGGTTCTATAAAAACAGAAAACGTGCCGCATTTTACCTGTGTTAAACACCTTTAATGAATTTTTATATTGACTGTTACTGACTTTGAATTCTATCTTCAGTGAATAAGATTGATATTAGAACTAAAGCTCTTTGTCATCCTCAACCCTCATCCGGGCTTGACTGCTTGAACACCTCTAAAGTTTAGCGGATATCGAAAAAACTTTACGGATAAAACTATTTTATCGCACGAAGCGTGTTGTGGGTTCTCACCTGGGGAGGAAAACTCAGACAAGTCATAGATAAAGAGATAGTTTAGATACAATATCGATGCGAGTTCATTTGGTATCAAACGACGGTACCAAGTAATTATTATCGGTGCCCAAGATTTGCTGATGAAAAGATTTGTAACATTTTCAGTTCCTGAAAAGTTAAGCTGCTTATAAAGATTCTACATTGGAAACGAATATTTAGTCTGTTAAAAAAAACCATGTTTTTTGACATGAATCTGAGAGAGCCAAGAAGTGCGATCCAAAGACAACGAGTCGGAATTAATTTTTCTGAACAGTCAACACAACGTGTTTTATTTAGCATATATTGAGTTCCTGAAAGGATTACTTACTAGATTTTATTTTAATACTAACTTTTGATTTATTTAATGTAAGATATTAAAGATTCCTAGGAGATGCATACTTTTATGAATAAAAAATGTAATAATGTTAGATAATGTGTTAGTTAAATATTTAATTTAAATTCAATTAACTCACGGTTAAGTAAAAGCTTGTTTTAAACTTCGATCAACAATACGGTACGTGGTATTGTGTTTTAATGAGTGTTATTTTTTTACTTATTCTTATTTCTTATAGCCACCATCGTAAGATATAAAAAAATAAGTATCTACTTAGGTAGGTACGTCAATATTCAATGTTTTCTCAGTCAGTATTTAGACCAGTGCCGCAGAAACAGAAAGGCTGTCAGCGGTTTCCGAGTGCTCTTCAATCACCAAGTGGGCAACTTGCTGCCTTTTCATATAGGTATAGTTATTCTTTATTATGCGGATTTAGTATACAAGTTGACATTATTTTCGCTTAGAGAACCACTCCTTCTACATAACATTTTCTAAAAGCCTTATTCATAAACCATATATCAATGTCATAAACACTTAAATTTTTTATACACTGCTTTCTAAGTGTCCTATGTCATATAAAAGTCATTTTGAAATCAAGCAAATCGATATTTAATTAAATAGTGTATAATATGAATATTGTTCGAGTAACATTTCTTCGGGTCTGGGTTTATGTGGTATACACGTCGTCGTTGTTTCCAATTTCCATAATGCTAGTGCTCAAGCTTCTATAGTTTGGTATTGGAACGATGTATGTGCTGGTGTCCAATGTTCATAAAAAACATTTTATAAAATTTGTAATTATCTAACAAGGTAAGTAAACAATGTGACAATATAAAATAATTTTTGGATTGGGAACTAAATCAACGAGATGAGGGTAAGCTTGAAAGAGGTCAAATCGGTGTTAACACTTATAAATAATTCATAGGCTGACATTGAGCCAGAGCTCTGCTGATTTAAGAACATTTTAATGTTAAAGCTTGCTTATCGAAAGTGATGTACCTACTTTACGAAACGTTTCACAATTGATACAATCTCAATTAATTGTTGATAGAAAAAACCTCGTGGTTGAGTGCCCCTTAAAGCTGAGTATCTCTTGAAATTAAGTAACACTCAACCGAACGTGACATCGACGTGTTTCTGATATCAAATATAGAAGACCCTATCATGTTTAAGTGTCACTTAAATTTAAGTGCCCCTTAAAGTTAAGTGATGTAACATTCATATTAACGTGAAATCAGCGTGTTTTGATGTAAAAGATAAAAACCACCATAGTAGTTAAGTGCCCCTTAAAGTTAAGTGCCCCTAAAAGTAAGATACTCTTATCTTAACTGAACGTGACGTTGACTGACGTGTTTCTGATGTCAAAAAAGGTAGAAGACGCCGTCATGGATAAGTGTCCCTCAACTGATCCCTCATTGACTGATAAATAAATAAATATTTTTCTAACAATCACACCAATATCGCACATAGTAAATTTCTTAAGAAACTGTGTCTACATGAACTTGATAACGGATAAATATATATTTATTTACTTTTTGTTTGTAAATACATATTTAATATATATTATACAGAAAACACCCAGACCAAGACAAATATACACGTTCATGCACACAAATATTTGTCTTGTTCGGGAATCGAACCCGAGACCTCTGGCGCAGAAGGCAGGTAGTTTACCCCTGCGCCAAATCGGTCGTCGTAGATTGATTTGATAGGTTGATTTTAGAGGTGAAGACTACAGTCATAATGTTTAAATGTCCCTTAAAGTTAAGTGACACTTATCTTATCCAAACATGACATCGACGTGTTTCTGATGTCAAAGGTGGAGGCACTATTGTTTTATTGCCCCATCTACCTAAATTAGCGGATGGAGGCTAGTGCCTAGACTAGCCTATATCCGCTAATTTTCTTCTAATCAAGTGATAAAGGTATACTTATAAAGTTGTGGTAAGAAGCTAGCTGGGAATGAAATACTGTTTCATGTAGTGTTTTAGACTAGTCCAGAATTCAGATAAGATAGCAATTAGGCTTAAACTCAAGTCATAAATATGCTAATTTTATCAAAGTGGCCAAAACCAATGCAAACTGGGTGACCAAAACCAGTGCATAATGGCCAAAACCGGTGTATTTGGCCCCCTCCGAACATTTCGTTTTATGTAAAAAAAACTATATATTTTTTTTACTTTGAAAGTTGTAACCTTAAAGTTCGATAAATTCTCTATAATTTTAGATATAAATTTTCTCTAAAATACTTAAAATCATTAAGCACTAAGCGTTTAAAAGTGAAAAAATCCTTAAAGTGGCCAAAACCGGTACGCCTGCCCTATATATTTTATCCAGAGATTTAATATAGGGACATAAAATATCTCTGACCGTGGCGTTAACACGCACTACCTCTACGTAAACTACGGGCGATTGTAGCCATATCTTTGTTCTCCAATAACTTGGGTACTTGTTGCCATACTACGAAATTAAGTACTTAATATAAACTAAATATATTATAATTCTATTGGTTAAACGTCAAAGGAGAGTGGGCAAAAAACTATGGAGCTTGGACCAAGAAAAAAAACTGGCGGCCACTTCTAGAAGTAGCCTCTATTTAATGGTAGTGATATGTGCTTACATTTTTTAAAAACCTTACTTCGCTGCCATGGATAGTTTCAGAGTTACGACTTTTTAAATATTTTAAGTTTCACTAAAAATACGTTAAAAATTATATTAAAAAAACCTTTTATTTAAAATCAAGCTTTTATTCAAATGTCCTAAAAAGAATAAAATAAACTTTGTATCAAGTCAAATCCAACAAATTTATTACATTAAACAATTTATATGTTTTAAAAGCTTGTCGCTTTATTTAATTTCATATGTCAAATATAAGTTAAAGCATTTGTGTTTAGTGCAAGCCCAGTAACAATAAAATCTCGCGACAAGCTTTTAAAACAAATAAATTGTTTAATGTAATAAATTTGTTGGATTTGACTTGATACAAAGTTTATTTTATTCTTTTTAGGACATTTGAATAAAAGCTTGATTTTAAATAAAAGGTTTTTTTAATATAATTTATTTTTGTATTTTTAGTTATTATTGGACGTGTTTCTAAGTTGCTTCATTTCATTTAATGCATAATTATTGCATGGTCGTTTGCCAGTTAATTTATTACAGTCTAGCTCTTCAACTGCATCAAGTCTGCAAACACACAAATATATTTTACCACCAAATAGAGATTGTAGATTCTTACTACAGACACACATATTCATTAAATACAAGGCATATTCACATAGGTATAAGAGAAGGAAGCACTGTATTACGAACAAGAATAGAAAACACAAATTAGACCCAATAAGACAAAAAGTTCAAAATAAAAATGTGTGTGTGCCGTGCCGCAGCAGTACTCAATGGTCACAGCTCAGCGTCATATTACTTGTCCTGCAACGCAAGCAAACGCTGATTTTCAGTTGTAAATTTTAGTACGTATTTCAAAAATAAATACTAAAGAACAAGACGCATTTAAGTTTCTATCAAAGTTGATAAACATAGTACATAAAGAAAAAAAGGTTTTTTCTTTTCTGGAGGTAGACTATGGTTGTATTAACTTGGAGCCATCTGTCGTTGACTTTAGTGAACTATTTATGTGCAAAGTGACACATAGGGTCTGAATATAGCAACTTCGCGTTTTTTCCTTTTTTTTATAGTTCGTTCGTTCTTATAGCCGCTACACACGTCCAGACCAGACCTAACCGCCGATTTGGTGCGGACGAACTTTGCTGTAAAGCAAATACAATCCGTGCTACACACGTTCGTACCAAATCAAAATTAAATCAAATCAAAAAATCAAAAAGCTACACCAAATCTGGTCTTGGCCAAGGCTTTGTATCACATCACTGAACAAGGCCTTGTATCACATCACTTTTTCTTATCAAATACCCACAGAAATCACCTGGATTTGCCAATGCAATGCAACGGGCTCGTAAAGAAAAAGACCTATTAACAAAAAAGGTCTTGGATTTGAAAAAAAGTGAACGGTACCTGTCATAAAATAATGACGAAAAATTCTTCAAAACCATTTTGAGTAGCCTGTAACTGACAGGGAAACTTCATTTTTAATTAAATGTCATTTTTTTAAGTAATTGAGAAAAAGCCTAAGTCCAGGGACTTTAAATTAATGTTTTAATATAAATAATAATAATTTTCACTTCTCATGCTCTAAAAGTACGCAAATATAGCCCTACGAAGCGGGACTAAATAACCACTTTAGTCCCTAGGGAGTAAAATGTAATTACTTTTTTAATTTCCTTCATGTGACATTAGATAAACTCAAACAGCCAGTGAATATACTATTAATTGTGAAGTGTGGACCATCTTCATTGCGAAAATGTTAAGATGTTTTTTGTTTCATGGTTTTTCCGCAAGGAAGGTGGCGCCATGTGTTTTAAATTGTCAATTTATGACTGGTTTAGCGGAAAAAACTTACTGCGAGTTTTTGGCGCCATTTTGGCGGGTTAGGTTGAGTGGATATTTTAATTAATCGCAATTTGTTTCATAGTGGATTTTGTGACTCAAGATAGGTGTGGTTTTTGTGCCCCAAGTGTCTACGCAACTGAACGATATGTAGAATGATTAAAATAGGCGCTATCTCGGTAAAGTGATGCCGAGTGTTTTATTATAGTGGTGTGGTGACTAACCTCAGCAAGAATTATCGAGAAGGTTGGCTTGACACACTTGACGCCAAAAACTCCAAGGAGCACTGGAATGTAACACACCTACATTCTTATGAAAACATAAGAAACTATAATAATTAAATAATACTCAATAATTGGCAGTATGGCTAAATGTCTTGGCCTGTCCTACAAAAGGGCGAATATTTTTACTACTACTACTACTGACCGCAAAAATGTCAGAATTTGTTAAATGTTTTTGTACTAAATTGACTAGTTTTCTCGCACTCGAAGTGAAAAGTACAGTTTGCACCTCGAGACTAAACGCCAACTTAATATACCCTCGGTTTCATTGACTCCCTCGCACGCTCGGGAGCCAAACCACCTCTGGTATATAATGGCTTCGTTTAGTGCCTCGTTATAAAATATTCTATTGATAATCTCAAATTTATGTAAATAGTATATTATAGCATACTTTTCAAACAGACTGTTTTTTTGTCTCCATAGCAATTATGTGACATGGACTCATGTTCTTTCTCAAATAACCAATTCAAATCGGCTGTCGGGTTGGGACGTGTGTTCTATTACTAGTTGAATTTAGAGAGTGCGCCAGATAAGTCTGCGCGGGGTCAAAATCGAATACTAATATTTTCCATAAGCTTAGAACAAAATAATGTACTGTAACTAGCGCCATAAACGCCCCAGTCGCAGAGTTATCTGACACGCACTCTATGGAGATTGCGCTCGCTGAATGCTCGCTGATTATAACTTTATGGTACCTACCTATATTGACAAAGTGTCAAGTAACCGTCACAACAAAACAAGAATATAGTTCTTGAAAATTTGCAAGAATTCTGAATTGATAACTATACTGATTATATATTTAATTGCATTGTCATCGGAACTAAAGGTGAATTCCAAATTTCAGCTCAATCGGACATTGGTAAGTGGGTCAAATTTAGCTCGCAAGATTTGACGAACGGACATGCATACATACACTGCAAGTTAAATAAAAGCTTGTAAAATGATAGAAATACATTCTATCATTTTTAACGTAACAATTTTTTTTGTGTTTTTATGTGGACTTATGTAACTCTTAAGGTGCGATCACATTCGTCTGACGTCACGTGTTCGGTTTTCATAGTAAATGTATGCACCAGAAGCACACTTATCTTATAACACGTCCATATAATATATGGACGTTATCACGTGGCATTAGACAGATGTGACCGCACCCTTAAGATTTCTTATAAGTTCACTCATCCAAGTTCACATAATACAGGCTTCTGCCATTTTTTGGTTCTTTGTATTAGATCACGGTTTTCCTGTTTTTAAGCGTTTGTACACATTCACCTTATCAATTTTATCATCATCATCATCATCATTTTAGCCGTACGATGCCCAGCAGTGGGCGGAGGATTTCCACAACGATCGGCCCTGCGCTACCCGCATCCAGCGGCTTCCCGCGACCTTGACGAGATCGTCGGTCCACCTTGTAGGGGGCCTGCCCACGGAACGTCGTCCAGTTCGCGGTCGCCATTCGAGAACCTTTCCACCCCAACGGCCATCGGTTCTCCGCGCTATGTGTCCCGCCCACTGTAACTTCAACTGAGCAATCCTTCGAGCGATGTCGGTCGTTTTAGTTCTCCTGCGGATCTCATCATTCCTGATTCGATCGAGCAGGGAAATACCAAGCATCGCTCTCTCCATTGCTCGCTGGGTGACCTTGAGCCTTCTTATGAGACCCATAGTAAAAGACCACGTCTCGCTTCCAAAGTCATAACTGGCAACACACACTGGTCAAAGACCTTAGACTTGAGACATTGAGGTATTTTGGACGCGAATATATGCCGGAGCTTCCCAAACGCTGCCCATCCGAGCTGGATTCGACGAGAGATCTCTTTCTCAAAGTTGGACTTACCTAATTGGATTGTCTGTCCCAGGTCGACATAGTGGTCAACAACTTCGAGTGTAATGTTCTCAAAACTAACTGGAGCGGATGCAACATGGGCATTGGACATGATTTTCGTCTTATCCATGTTCATCTTCAGACCCACTCTTTGGGAAGCATTGCTGAGATCTTCGAGCATTGTGTTCAGGTCTTCCAAGGTCTCAGCCATGAAAACTAAATCATCGGAATACCGCAGGTGTGTTAGGTACTCGCCATTGATGTTGATGCCGAATCCTTTCCAGTCCAGTAGTTTAAAAATATCCTCCAACGCAGCTGTGAAAAGTTTCGAAGAAATGACGTCTCCCTGTTTCACACCTCGCTGTAGTTGGATAGGATTAGAGCTCTGGTTCTGTAATCGGACCGACACTGTGGGGTTTTGGTATAAGTACCTCAGCACCTTGATGTACCTGTAGTATATTTGGCCTTAAGTATCGGCTTACCGCCCGCTCTCGGAAGTTCTGTTGTGATTCCGTCATCATCCGCGTGAGCATCAGGATGGCGGGTGTACTTCTCAGATTAGCTTAAATTTATTGCAGATATTTGGTACCTTCTGTGTACCTTTACGTACCTCTTTTAAAAATCTGTGTACCTCCGTATTTACTAAGATATTCAAATCGCTAGGTACACCCGCGGACCTGACGTCAGGTCCGCGGGTGTATTTTAAACCAATGAGTGTATCGTAGTGAATTTGTGTATAGATTTGGTACCTTCTGTGTACCTGCAGAAACATGTATTAGACTTCCATAATTCAATAAGGTATCGAAGATATTCAATACAATAGGTACACCCGCCAACCTGACGTTAGGATTTTTTTGAAACCGATGAGTGTATCGTAATGGTTTTGAGTATACATTTGGTATCTTCTGTGTACCTGCAGAAACATGTATTAGACGTCCACAATTCGATAAGGTATAGAAAATATTCAAAACAATAGTTTACCCGCCATCCTGATGTCAGTATGGTGCATGCACACTGGTTCCATATTGTAAAATTAGGGACTTAGGTTGCACGTTTTTTTAGCAACCACAATTTGATATCCAAGGAAATTAAATATATGTGTGGAGTATCTACACCATCGGCAAACCGCAGATAAGTTATTGATCTCTATGTTTACCTGGGTCAGTTAAGTTCCTCGTACATTACCAAGTTTGATAATCGGCTTTCTACAAAGAAAAAATAATTCTTCCTAACTTACCCGGTTTTCAAATGGGAATTTTTGTCTTACCTAGTAGAAAACCGTAATTTTATTTAGTTTTCTACGAAGATTTTTTTTTTCTTCTTAGCTTACCCAGTTATCAGAGGAGATTTTTTTTTGTCCTCGTAGAAAGCTGTGAGTTCAATCACAGCTTTGCACGTGTTGTTCTACGAAGAAGAATTTTCCCTTTGTAGCCATTAGATCAGATAGACCTAATAATTATTCATTTTTATTATTGAAAAATGGAAAATGAAGTATTTAGAAAAAATCGACCCGTTTTACAACCAGCTCCGATGAGATTCTAACCCACAACCTTTCGCTTTCCGGGCGACTGCTCTAACCACTGAGCTACGGAGTCGTTACGAGAAGCGTCGGATTTATCCAATACTTCTTACGCGCTGTATAGTCAGCGTTAATTTCATCAATGTGGAGATATTACTACCCTCACACGCGAAAGAAATACCTTTCCAGGTATTTGGCAATCGCTAAAGATGAAATTAATATTGCAAGTTATTTAAATTTTTACTTTTTTGCATTTACAATGCAATTTTTATTATTGAAAAATGGAAAATGAAGTATTTAGAAAAAATCGACCCGTCTCACAACCAGCTCTGATGGGGTTCGAACCCACGACCTTTCGACGGTTGGTTGGATGGTCTAATTATTTAAGTAAAACTTAATCTAAGTAATAGGGTATTTAACTGTTGTTGAAATGTAGATATTTAATGATGACGTTAAAAAATATTGCAATTAAGAATACCAAATGTGAAAAAATAATTTGAATCTGTTTTATAATAAAAGAATTATAGTCTGTTTGATTTTGACTATTGCTGTCTCTTTCTAAAACGAAATCTTCTATGGCGTGACTATGACGCTACTAACCCACTGACGTCACTAAGATAGCGTCCTGTCCTTGTCTAATTATAAAGTTTGAAGTCCTATATCTTTGAAAATATTCAAGATAATTCAAAATGAAAACTTGTTTTGTGTAGCTAATATTTCGAAAAACATTTTAAAGAAATAAAAAAAAACAGTAAAATACCGTAATGAGAACAACACATACACGTATCACGTACAAAGCTGTGATTTAATTCACAGCTTTCTACGAGGACAAAAAAATTCTTCTCTGATAACTGGGTAAGCTAAGAAGAAAAAAAAAACTTCGTAGAAAACTAAATGAAATTACGGTTTTCTACTAGGAAAAAAAATTCTTATTTGAAAACCGGGTAAGCTAGGAAGAATTATTTTTACTTGTAGAAAGCCAGTTATCAAGCTTGGTAATGTACGACGAATAAGGGAGTCCAACTTCGAGAAAGAGATCTCTCAACGAACCCAGCTTCGGGAAGCTACGGCATATATTCGCATACAAACCGTCCGTTCACTATGAATCTTATAGGAAGGCTCAAGATCACCCAGCGGGCAATCGTTACGGAGATCCTTGGGAGGCCTATGCACAACACAACAGTCATAACGTCGACATTAAAAATAAATTTATTAAATATTCGTCTATGTTTCAAAAGTAATACCTATCATTTTTAAAGAATTATCTATAGATACCCCACAAGAATAGGTTTGATGAAGAAAACAATTGTTTCAGTTCCATTCATGTATCCCCTTAATTTTTTATTTTTTTTATTCTCGTATTAAATTGTAAAGCGGTTTACAGAATACATCTACCTACCACGTTTCAAGTGTGTAGTCTTAAAAGTCTTGGAACAAAGTGGCTGTGACTGTGACATCTTTAATCCTGACATACCATGGCTATGTAGCATCGATGCTCCGTTATGGTATTATTCTATGGGGGTGCTCTGTTGATGTTGAAAGGGCATTCAAATTACAAAAGAAAGTTATTAGATCGATATGTGGAGCCGGTTACTTGGACTCTTGCAAACCATTATTCCGAGACCTTAATATTCTTCCTCTACCATGCCAATACATTTATGAAGTGGCTACTTTCGTTAAAAAATATAAAGTTCTATTCAACACAAAAAATGACAATGTTAATTATAGAGGACGAGATGGAAAAAAGTTGTGTATACCACCTCAAAGGTTGGCAATGTATTCAAAAAATGTTTATTGTATGGCAATACGTATTTATAATAAGTTGCCAGAAACACTTACAAACTTGACAATAACAAAATTTCAGAAACAGTTGCATAAATTTCTAATGAGCAAAATGTATTACAAGATTAATGATTTCTTAAATGACAATTTTTCTAATTTCTATTGACATTACCTATTTAATTTTTATTGACATTACTTAATTTTTATTGACATTACTTAATTTAGATTGAAATTTAATTTGACAAATTTTATTACATACTTACTTACTTTTTTTTACATTTTATAATTTGAATTGTCTAAGTATAACTCGTTTTAAATTTAATAAGTGACATGTTAAACTAACAATTATTAATGAATATCACGTAGGTTTCACTTTTATAATTGTCAAAAATTTGTACACTGAAATATCAGTAGAATATGAAGAAACTTTAATGTAAGAAACATCTATTTGTACCATATTCTGACAAATAAAGAATTTATGATTATGATTATGATTATATGACAAATCCAAGCAAGAGTCGTTATATGGCGATCCACCGACCAGACAATGAGCTAGAAGCGTCTAAATACAGGTTGTGAAAATTATGATTTTGATGTGACAATTGTATTCAATAAGTATCTTTAAAAACTATTTACTAAATTGCTGTTTTTTTTAATAACTATACCTACCTTGTTTCTAAGTATTCCGCAAGTTTTAAAATGGTTGGTTTTAAGGAAAACTTTTTATACGCAACAATTATCGTTTTTTTATTTTCTATACCTTTTACTGGTCAATTAATGACACAAAAATACATTTTACCCATTTTGATCATTAGTTTTGTTTCAAGAGGCTGTGTGTGTGACGTCTAAAAATCACCTTTTGAAAATTCACCTAACAAGTTATAAATATGTATCATACGAGCAAGTTTCGCATAACCTAAAATTTCATAATGATTGGTTTTAAGGAAAACTTTTTATACGCATTTGATTGCGCGTATTCACAAGTGCGGCACGTTATACCACCCGCGAAGCGAAGAGTTATTAATCTATGATACCACCATAATTAAGAATATTTATCGTATGTAAGTTCTTTTTTTATCCTCGTAACACGTAAGAACGTAGCCTTACTTTCAACAGGTGTTTGCGTGGAGTAAAACTGTCCATAGAAACTCTCAATCTCCCTCAGGATTTTATATCATGAACAAAATAAAAATATGTTTAATAAAAAAATTAACATTATCTTCTTAACTATCCACATCTGAGAGTTATGCCCATAAGAAAAAATTAAGCACATATTCATAACTTTCATTTAGAATTAGATTCTTAAGTGGCCGCACACTTTAATTTTTTTAACCTTTGGTCCAGAGGTGCCCAGTCTCCTTTGCCCATCATTCTTTTAGGTTAAGTATTTAGAAGGTGCTAAGTAGGTACTATCCTTCAGTAGAAACATTGACTTACTCAATAATCATAATAATTTATTGTGAAACAGGTAATACATGATGTCGATTTACAATTAGTTTTAGTTCAATGACTCAATTCGTATAGCCGTAACAATAAGGGGATCTAAGAACATAAAATATTGTTCAAGGATCTCTTTTTGAGAGCACGTCCAAAGAAAGTATACTTTTTATTTGGATATTCGGTCAGCGATGGAAGGAAGAAAAATAAGAAAAATGAAAACTATAGGACTCGGGAGCTTAAAATTAAAGTTTCTCATAACAACTACATACTTAGGTACTTAATTTATGAAATTATAAAGTAAGAAATAAATATTTTGGTGGGGAATGTATAAAATGGCGTTACAGAAATAGAAACGAAGTAGTTTTGCAATTTTTAACAATAACAAATGACAATAACATGGTTACGATGAACAAATATAAAAATATATTTAAAGTAGGTGTAAAGATAATGTCACATATTTTTTAGGCAAATTTCTGTACTTTTGAAACCTTTTATAATAGTTATTCCTGATTGCTTTCCTTAGTTTCCTGGCGTCACGCCCCGTCGCGTCGCCGCTCTGGTCTTTCAGAAGAACAAAGTTTTTCGCGCCGCCCGCCTCGAACAGAACTTTACGGAGCTAATTATCTCGCAGAACGCCTCGCCTTAATTGATGTTATAAATGCTCTGTCCTTGACTGCCTTCAAGTTTTATAAAGGTGAGGTGAGAAATTGTTACAGCGCGGCGGGCGGTTGTGTACCTACTTAGCTCTCTTTAAATAAGAAGAGTAAAGCAAAAAAAATAATTCAGGCCAAATAGCTATTTATAAATGCTTAAAGATGGGAAAATATTTTCATCTCAGCGATGATTTTTACCTCAATGGGGAGGCCTTCTAGATTTAATAACAAATTGCGGAACTCCGTATTTTTTACCCGACTACGGCAAAGCAAAAAAAGGAGGGTTATGATTTTGACCGGTATGTATGTATGTATGTATGTTTGTTAACTAAAATAAGAATATGTGAATGTCCATATTAATAAAAATTATCGAATGAAAGTTATAAAATTTATTAGACTAAAATAACACACATTTTAACACAAATTACACAGTAAAAATAAAAATACACAAAATAGCTCTACCTAATCTGATCTCTGGTCATAACCAACCTACTTACCTACATGATAAAAATCGGTCAAGTGCGAGTTGGACTCGCACATGAAGGCTTCCGTCTGAACGTACCGTTTGCCAGAATACCAATAGAATTTTTCGTCAGCAAAAAAAAACTTTGTTTTCATAATGTTTGTATGAATGACAAAGTTACCTACTTTGCGGTTTTTGAAAATGTGTTATATCTCAAAAAGTGCTTATACAAAGTATATATAGATCAAACCAATTTTCGTAGAAAGTTTTTATTAAGATCTACAGCATATATTTTTTCTAGATTTTCACTTTTATTTCAAAAGTTAGAGGGGGGGGGGGGGGGCATTCTGAGAAAAAAACGGTTTAAGAAACCTTTATGTCATTTTTAAAGAACTTTCTACACGAATATCTTTGATTAAAAAAATATGTTTCAGTTTCAGTTTCATGTATAAGGAGCCCCCCTTATTTTGTTTTATTTTTTATTTTTGTATTAAAATCGTAAAGCGGTTTACAGAACACATCTAGCTACCAAGTTTCAAGTGCGTAGTCTTAATAGTTTTGGAATAAAGTAGCTGTGACATACGGACAGACACACTAGACGAAACTTGGGTTCCGTTTTTTGCCATTCGGCTACGGAACCCTAAAAAGGAATGAAATATATTTTGATGGCTTAGAGCACGATCCATGTTTCAACGTACCAGTTAGCTTATAGGTAGGTATATACACAGTAATTATTTTATCATCCCGGATAATTTTAGGGATTATTCTACTCATGAAAACAAACAACTAAAACGAAAATAAAAAAAAAAAACGGTGTATACTACTGTGACTGGGCACGGTGTAACGTGAATCATGCTAAAGCAGCATTGTAAACAATTGTAAACAATGGAATACTACTTTATTAAATTGAACAGGAATGTTTACTTGCAGTGTCCCGGCCCGGTGAAATGTGGGCAGGGCAGTGTATTTGTGAAATGTTCGCTGGATGCTGAAAAGCAATAATTGTTACAGCAGATTATAGCTAAAGTTAGTATAATTTCAGGTCGCCGCGCCACCCACACTATTTTCATCTCAAAAGATATCGAAAGATACTTATAGAATACTAGCTTCCGCCCGCGACTTCGTCCGCGTGGACATTCGAGAAAATACTTAGGGACCAATTACCAGGATATAAAGTAGGTACCTATTCTATGTTTTGATTTCATAAAAATCCAAGAAACAAGAACTTGTTAGGTAATAAGAACTTTTAGGGTACTTAAGATGATTTAGGTTTCTAATTCTATAACCTATTTACCCCCTGGGTTTGATTTTCGGAAAACTACGAAATGGGTTGCCTATTTGTTTTAAGAAGTAAGCCTACAAAGTTTCAAGTTGAAATGTCTATTTTTGTTTTATTTTCCGACCATAAGCCTAAATAATAAATTAAATGAAGGACTTTCCAGATACAACATTTCGTTCCCCCCCCCACCCCCTTGCGGGGTGGAATTGTCAAAAACGCTGACACAGGTAAATATTATACAAAATTTGAAGATCCTAACTTCAAAACTGACGGACTTTCATACAAACATTCATCCTCTATTTCACCCCCTTTGGGGTGGAATTACCAAACATCCTATTTTAGTGGATGCCTACACTGTATAACGTATCTATTTGCAAAATTTGAAGTCTCTAGGTTCAGCGGTTTGGGCTGTGCGTTGATATCTCAGTCAGTCAGTCAGTCAGTCAGTCAGTCAGGACTTTGAATTTTATATATATAGATTATAGTATTCTTTGCTTATAGTAAGGTTTTAATGGGCTTGTTTTACTTGTTTAAGTGCTAATCCTTTGTGGATAAAAAAAAATAATGCAATGCAAAAAGTTTTATGTCATCCATGGCACTCAGACAAAACCATATGACTCTTTATGAAAACATACAATTTCTTTCATTACCTATTCGTTTTTCTTAATACTATGTACAACGTGATCCCCACTCAAAATATATTACGTCATAGCAGCTTCAACGTAATATAATTCACCGGAACATCTGTGTTGATCAGTTTTTCAGCTCAGAGCTTTAGAGACGGCAAAATTGTGTAGCGGCCGCTCATTTACATGAGTGAAAAAATGTAAATTGTAAAACCTCGAGTCGAGACGGGCGGCGCGGCTAGCTAACGATCCGGCGCGCCGCACTAATGAATGGAGACGGGGAACAATTCAATTTATGATGCGTCGTATACACTTATAGGTATTGTACTTACTTCTTACAATAAAATATGTAAGTATCTGAATACTATTGCCATCGTGTTATTTTATTAATCCTGAAAATCACAGTTAATTTTAAAGGCCTTCAATTGAACTGAAGGTTTGACACTAAAATTATTAATTTCGCAAATTACTTACTTATACTAATTAAATATTTTAGAAAGTTTATAAGCAAAAATCTTTTCTCGTTCTAAAGAAACGCTTTCTTGTTTATTTTAGTCTATGATTTTGTTCAGAAACGAAACATAAGGGCCAATATCAACATGAAGTATTTTTTAATAATTTAGGATGAATCTTTTATTAAGTTTTTTCAACAAATTTTCAATTTACCTATTTACAAAAAAAACATTAGTCTTCCAGAGTGTAGTTCGGATTGAGACTTATCTTGATGGAGAATACAAACCCAAGCTTGTGGTATATTTACATCTCTTCCATTCTATTGAAATTTTGATATTTGCTGAGATCAGCATTTCTGGAATGTTTTTCTGTTCTCCGGCGGCATCTGTGTGGGTCGGGTTATCAGTTATCACTCGTCCGTTTCCCGTGAAAGGTGTCAATGACAACATTGAAAGGATTCTAATGGAATAAGTGAAAACGTTAGTTTGGTAAAAGACATGCATGCAAGATTAGTTAGATGTATTTATTATCATTTATTATTAGATTGTTTACATTAGTCCATATAAACATTTTAATTAATATGTAGGTATATCAATTAGTGAGTGAAAACTTAATCTATATACTTTATTGCTGTATATATGTAAAAGTGTATTTGTCTGATCCGTATTTTTTGTCGAAAACATGCCATAAACTGATGTGACTGTTTAGGAAGTGTTGAAGAATGGAAAACCGATGGGACGGGTCGATTTTTTTTAAATACCTAGTTGATTTTCCATTTTTCAATAATAAAAAGTGCATTGTGAATGCAAAAAAAAAACTAAAAATTAAAATAAAGTGTTGAAGAGCTAGAAACTACTACTTGTAAAATTATTTATTCCTGGCGACAACATTGCGAACTTAGTCCACGCGCGTGATGCCACCAGCGGTAAACGATAAATTCTAGGCTTCTTAGTTTTCCCCCCTATTTAACTGCATTCCTAATAACGAAATGTTTAGTACTATCTCATCTTCCTAGAAAAAATACTTCAACCGATCACCTAATTTCATCGAGTACGCGTGAAATTTTGTTAGTATCGGGATGATCGGTTCATACAAATAATTTCAATAAAAATTATTTAACAAACAAGTGACCTAAATCATATTGTTTTCGTTTTACCAGCTTCCGGCAAATAAACTTTAAGATTGGCGCGCTGCCCGCAGCGGAGCGTACTGACACAAACAATTACTTTACCTTGGGACCCAAGGCAACTTCCACCGTTTTGTTTGCGCCAGTGAAAATCTGGTCACTTACCTAAATGAAAACCGGCTTTGTTTGAGTAGCTTAGGTTGGAAGCGCGCATTTAATTTTAATTTATGGCCATGACTCAGTGATGGAAGTGATCTTTTAAATCTGCTCACGATTGAAACTTGGGTAGGTCTCTTTACTGTTTTTGATAGTACATGTGAGAGTGATGTGAGATCACAGATGAAAAAACTGATGTAATCATGGAACTTCTGGTCGCCCCCACTATTTTAATCTCAAAAGATATCGAAAGGGACCTACAGTAAGGTTTTAATGGACTTGTTTCCTTGCTTATGTGCGAAGGAATGTTGTTAGCTCCACACACATGAAGTGAAGCAAGATGTACCGTAATAGGTAATACCGGTGAATAATCTTCTGTAACATTTCTAAATCTAGAATTTAAAAGTGAACGTTCGATTTATGAATGCTTGATGTGTTTCTTAGCTTAAAAACCTAGAAGTCAGTAAAAAGAAAAATCATACGAGTACATTTATAATAATAAACTTTTATTCATTATTTCTGGACTAAATCCACCGCGTAAAATGTCACATCGATATTTGCTCTGCGAGTTTACGGCAGCTTAGGCACGCGGCGACGGGCGGGGCGCGTCACCGCCTCAGATTTTTATTAAATCGAGCATGAATAACATGTACACTTATATAAGTAAGTCGTGAGTTATAGGTTCGATGAGGAACCTATGCTAACGCGCTCAGCCTGCGATTTTAGTCGTTCAGTAACTTTCGCAATGTTATACGCAATACCCATCAATCTGCATTACTCCCGTGCGTTGGTTGTTGGTTGGTGCCCTGAGACTTATATCACCATCAGGACATTAAATGTCCTGATGGTGATATAAGTGAATTACAATTAAGTGGAGTAGATGTACTAGGATAATATGGTTTAGATACTAACCTTCAGTATTTAAGTATTACTTACTCTTACATAATTTGTAATCCAGTTTAATTGTAGGCTTTGTTTCAGTCCTTTTTGCGACGTTGAAACGATACCAGAACCAAAGTTCTAGGTCTTAATGTAGCTTTTTAATTTCCACAAAATAAATACCTATATTTAGAGATTTGCAATGATTAGGTACACATTTTGCATTGGCCGAGAGTCATGTCAGTATATCATTCAGCAAATGAAAATAGCAAAATGAAAGTAGCGACTGAAACACAATTTTATATCTTAATTAAGGGGGTGTGTCAGTCAACTGGAGCGTTCACCTGTGGATTGCATCACGTGGCTGGCGCGGCGCCAACGAGCTCCGCGACTTTCGGCACAATAATTATACTGCCTTCTGACCCGGAAAATCCCCGTGAGCTATTCCGCACACAGATTAGTTACCAAGTGTCCGTGTAATTGGATATATATTGATACTTAGATACATGTTAAATAATGTGGAAATCCTTTAGTCTACAAATGAGTCATTCGCGAAATGACTACATAGTCTATGTCAGTTATAGACTATGTCATAATAATATGACAATTCTGGAAATGTGCAATTCTATAAACGACAGATTCACGGTGGTCCCGCGTCCAAGGGAGAGCGGTCAAAACCTCCAAAAATTGGTTTTAACCATTCTTTCTCATTGGGAATGAAGTAGAATATTAAAAATAGATGTTTTTGATTATTGAAATAAAAATTATAATTAAACATATAAGTAAGTACAAGCATCAGAAAACCTTTAAAAAAATGTTAAAATTGTATGCAATTTTTTTCTGCCAATTTCTTACTTTCTTACTTAATCATTAATAATTTAAAAAATTATTAATGATTAAAGCTAAATGTATAATCTTAGTAAGTATATAAAATACGATTATGCTTAACTTATAATTAAACAGAAAATTGTGCGATAACTTGACAATACTAAACAAAGTAAACAATATAGAGCTTACATGAACATGCGCACCTTAAAACTTCAATAAATCTGTAACTTCCTTAGACCTTCTGTCTAAGGAAGCTCTTTTTCTTTCGAGGAAGTTTCCGAAGACCAGTTATGAAGGGGTCTGAATTCAGTAAAAGTCGGTTAATCAAGTCTGTATTTGTAATTTCGCGTGACATTTTTCGAGTAAAATCTCGTCTATACAGTTTGTTATTAAATTCAGCAGCTTCTTCCGAGAGTTCCCCCATAGATAAAAGAGCAAATTCTGATACAGCAGCACCATGTATGAGACTTTGTGGACAGAAGCTGGGAGATTGTACCACGCATATTCTTCAACTTAATTGACTCGCGGTTACCAAAGAATATTTTTTAAACTTATCGCAAATTCGCAATCAATATTAAATCCCGATGACAAAGCTTGTAAAATTATTCTACATCTATCTTCGATCAACAATAATTTCCTATCTGCTAACATTTTTTCTCCTCTTCTGACCTGACCTGCCATTTCTTAAT
Organism: Crambus lathoniellus; assembly: GCA_949710035.1. Taxonomy (NCBI): domain Eukaryota; kingdom Metazoa; phylum Arthropoda; class Insecta; order Lepidoptera; family Crambidae; genus Crambus; species Crambus lathoniellus. Next base: position 11,253,987 of record OX453302.1, on the reverse strand, counting down.
ATTAATCCTATACGAGAGATGAATAAATATAATAATAGTTTTTGCGAACAACACAGCTCAAAAAAATGCCTCCTCGAAAATGAACATTGTATTATTGTACCTGAAATGAAAAATATAAAATAATATAATAATAAATAATATTTCGTAGCATTTGCTACGAAATATCAATTTCGTAGCAAATGCTACGAAGTGTCTACGACATCGTAGCAGGCACATAACGCGCGCGCGGGCAAATCGGGGCAAACAAAATTATGTTCCTCATAAAATACACATAATATGTACCATCACTTTATACTAAATCAGATCCGCTGCAAATGGATACAGAATTTTGTAGGTCTGGATAAAGTGGCAGAATCGGAAAAATAAACTTCAAATAAGGGGTTGTCGTAGCACCCACATAAAATAAAAAGTATAATATAGATGCGTAAAACTTAATAATTTACATAAGACTTACCCTGTTGTTGAAAACTGGGGGCACGGCAGTGCCCCCGCCAAGTCGAGCGCGAAGCAAACACTGCCGTACCATCCTTTACTGGAACCATTTCGCCGCATTTTCAGGCCCCTATTTGAGAACCTCTGGATAAGACCAGAACGCAGAAATTTTCCTCATCCAGTAAGCTATAATTACATACTTAAAATCCAAAATTTCAAGTCTGTAGGTCATTTAGTTCCGAAGTTAAGAGAAAGCAAAGTTTCGCATTTATGACACTCACTCATGATCATCAAAATAGAATCATTAAAATAGAACTAGTACTTCACATAAACTCAGAGAGCTGAAATTTGGTACAGAGTTAGGGTTTAATGGCCACATAAAGGGAAAACTATAAAAACTAGGATAATTTCTAGTTACACCAACTGCATATATAACTTTGTAAATTTGTAATCCTTTGTTGTCCTATATATAAATATATAGGATTACAAAGTTACATCTGCAGTAAATAAATCAGTATATCTGTATTTATTACTTACTAGCTGACCCGGCGCGACTTCGTTCGCGTGGCCCTACCCCTACTCTATCCCTATCTTACCCTCTTTCCCCTATTTTCTCACCTTTTAAACCTTCCCTGGACTTCCACGAATATTTCAAGACCAAAATTAGCCAAATCGGTTCAGCCGTTCTCGAGTTTTAGCGAGACTAACGAACAGCGATTCATTTTTATATATATATATAGATAGATATAGATGTGTAATACCTAGCAAAAAGATATGAAATCTCACCAAAATCATCCTATAAAAACTAACCAACTCTCGCTGGAGCTGCTTATTTCTTTACAAATAGCGTTGAAATCTCTCTGTAAAGTCAAGCCAACTCTAATGTTCCTTTCTGCGATTTCTTTATAGAATAGTTACGTTTTAATTTTATGTGACTTGGTCGTTGACTTGTGCCCACCAAACTAACCAACATGTAGAATGTTCAACGTCCAAAGTCACATAAAATTAAAACGTAACTATATCAATAAAGAAATCGCAGAAATACTTTAGGTACCTACATATAAGTACCGATGTACGGCATCCATACATAAAGTACCTACCTACAGCCAATATACACTGTTAACTAATTACAATGAATATGGCATTTTTGTAATAGCCTCGGTACTTTATGGATACCGTACATCGGTATTGAAAATGTATATATTCAGTAGGTAAGGTAAATGCTCCTATTACGGACATAGTCAAAATCGACTCCTACTATTACGGCGCTATTTTTATTTTCGTGTTTCATTCTGTTTTAGTAAATTTAGGTACACTAAAATGGAATTTACTCATTAATAGTCTTTCACTTCATCACATAACGGACGTATACAATTAAAACACAGAGGCAAGTTACAAGAATTAATCAGTCAGTGCCACGGGGCGGAGATGGGGCAGGTTTGTCATACAAACGCGGAGCGACTAAGTTAAGTGCACTCATATTTTATATCTATGTTTTTTATAATAGTATATTGCTCAAATTTGTGAATACGCGATTTATAGCTTTGTCTATAATTCTACTCACTACATATGTAGGTTTTATCCTATTTGTAATTGATTTTAAACCTAAAAATCTCAAAACAAAATAGCGCCGTAATAGGAAAAAAATTTAAAGGTTAACCCCTATGGTCTGTAATAGGAGAAATATTGCCTCTTATTTATTGGCTTATAACTGAAAATATGATAACATAATTAATTAGTTATTAGTTTACTTCAAATAATGATTAATATCACAAACTAAAAACCTATTTCTGTGCTATGCTTTATCCTCTAGAAATCTTATTTAAATATGAAAACCATGGAGTGCAAAATGACGGTTTCTTATAAAGATAAAAAATAGAAGATATATTTTAGTTAATCAAAAAGCAGTCATATAGTATAGCTTTTGACTTGAGTCTTACATAATCTTAACCAAAATACTGTTGTCATTCGATTGAGTTACCTTCACTATTTATGTATCTAAATTTTGATGGGTCAGAAAAAGGATTATTAAAACACGGACAGTTCTCCTATTACGGAGTTAGGATTTCAAGGTAGCTCCGTAACAGGCTCTATGAGCTCCTATGGCGGTGGCCATGGCTCCGTTACAGGAACTTCATAGTGCCTGTTACCACAGTCTACTTACTACATACAGTCGTTCATCGGAGGCGTCTAGACAGAGCAGTCGTTCTCATCTAGCATACAAAATTTTGTTAGCTAGATTGGATTGGAGCTTTGCGACAGGGCTTTCGCATTTGATTTCAAATATTGAATTGAAAAAAATAATATTTAGTTCTTTTTATATTGGTTTTATGTAGGGGGCTTTTAAGTGTGTACGATTTTGGAATAGAAGATGGCAGCCGCGCTTTTTTTTAAATTTTGTGATGTTGGTGTTATATAAGGGTTTTTTTAGAAATGCTAAGCTCGATTTTGATGCGAGTTTTGGAATCCAAGATGGCGGCCGCACTTTTTTTTCAATTTTGTGATATGGGTGTCATGTGAGGGGTTTTTAGGGGTGCTAAGCTCGATTTTGATGTGAGTTTTGGAATCCAAGATGGCGGCCGCGCTTTTTTTCAGTTTTGTGATATTGGTGTCATGTAAGGAGTTTTTAGGGATGCTAAGCTCGATTTTGATGTGAGTTTTGGAATCCAAGATGGCGGCCGCACTTTTTTTTTCAATTTTGTGATATGGGTGTCATGTACGGGGTGTTTAGGGGTGCTGAGCTCGATTTTGATGTGAGTTTTGGAATCCAAGATGGCGGCCACGCTTTTTTTCAGTTTTATGATATTGGTGTGATTTTTTATATTTTTAACATTGCGTTCCTGTTGTTTTGTCAAAATAGTACCAAAAACCAAGTTTCATCAAAATCGGCCCACAAACAAAAGACTTGGTCGCCATCTTGGATTTTTTATATTTTTAACACTGCGTTACTGTGTTGTATCGTTGTCACTTTTGCATTTCTAATTTGTTAGAAGGAATATAATTTATCGTACGGAACCCCTAATACATACCTCTGATAAGGAACACAGACGTCCTTAACAAAATATCGACATATTACTCGGATACATGTGCCTCCTCAGCCAACCACTCAAAAAATGACATTACAATGTAATTAATAAAGTTTAAATTTCGATTTCCGCCACCACAAGTTCGAGACTGACGGGTGTCAAGTTGTTGATGGCTCCGTATTAGGAGCCTACTAGCGCCGTAATTGGCTCTAACCTTAATTATAGCTCCGTAATAGGGAAAATCGACTTAGGCACTAAAATGTTATTTTTTTATTTTAAATTCCTTAATAACAAATAAAGTGTCATAAGAAATATAAAATTTAATCTCCATTTTATACAGATGAATATTTTTATGCCTAACTTAATGCTTACAAATGCTTATTTTTGATACTTACTTTCAAATGTTGCCATTTAACTCCGTAATGGGAGCATTTACCTTACTCGTAATAGATTAACGTCTTTGGTAGGTACAGAAATACATTAGACAGTATTCATTCATGATTTGAATAAAATGATGTTGTAATCGCGTTTGATTTAATGGTGCCAAATAACCTAAGTACCTACTTACATGCTGATTCAATAAATTAGCATAGTAAATTAGGTCCCATATCTACGATACACGACTACGGGTTACAATTCACGACAAATGTTCAAAGCAAACTTAATTAAAATAAATTGATGTTTGCTAGTGAATCCGTTGTTTTAATGGAGTGTAAATCCACATGGTTGATGGCAAACGGGGCGTAAATCCCTTTATGGTCGGCCTTTGTTCAACACACCGGCCGGGAGGCAGTCGCTATCATACATTTAACGTTCAACTGCGAGCTGTCAAACAAAACAATGTTATAGTAATGTTGTTTGCAGGACGGACACTGCGTATTAGCGCCATCTCGCTTACAATATAACTATGTATGATATTGTTTGACAGTTCGCATTAAGGATCCAGGAGTTGATCTGCATTGTGTGGAAGGAAAATAAGACGTTATAATAAGAGTTACGTTTTCAAATTTGCTTTAGAAGAAGTACATTTACATTCAAAATATATTTACAAATTCGTAACACTTTCTATGTTTTTTTATGTATAACGTTGTAGCATTTAGCCCGCATGACACGTGAAGCGCTCTCCTCCCAGAATCTTCAAACATTGAGGAACTGGCTATCTTAACTTTGAATGCCGGAACACAACGATATACATTCAGAACAAGTGCTACCACCAACCAAACCTAGTACAATATGCACGCCCTTACGGTACTGGGAATCGAACTCGTACCTTTGGGTCTGGTACCGGGTGGGTGTGTACCACTAGGAAACAGAGGTGGTATTCATCAATCAATATTATTTATGCAATACAGATAAAATTGTATATCGCAGTCAATATACAACTGCTAAGAAAGGATAATAAATTTTAATATAAGTTAAGTAGAATTTCGATGAAAAAAGTCTTTCCTTATCACGAAATCTTTTTGAGTAACAAGCTCCATATTTTAAAAGAACCTTTGCTGAAAATGAGGGAATTTGAATACGAAATTAAGATCCCTTCCAGTATAAATTAGCACATAAAATTAATTAGCCATTTCTAAACAGTTTATGACCAATTCGCTGCATTGAACGACCATTCTGTTTAATAAGGGTTTAATTTTGAAATGGTTCAATTGATTTTTCATAGTTAAATTGTTACCGATACCCTACCGATACCTGTAACAGTTTCAGTTTAAATCTTAGATGCACTCTGCTTTTTTTAACTCATAGTTGATTGAGCTTAGGTTATAGCAAATATTCTTCTATAGATGGCTCATCTTTGTACATAGGTACTTTATCCGTCACTCTATATTCGGTATTGTGTCCCTACTATGCGTTGAAATTGTAACAGTAAATGCAAAGCAGGTTCTACAAAATTGCGAAGATGCTGCGCAATGAATGCGGAAAACATTTAACTTACTATGTGGCTATTTCAACATGATAGATTTAGTTTTCTTCAAGTTTAACCACTCGAGTCCTTTGTGGCAAATGTCTTTGGCTTATAGCCAGTTCGTAGCCGGTCGTTAGCGTTGTATATCCTCCAATCCCTCTTTTTACTCGGATGTTCGCGTTCAAATAACGTCGAAGGATAAAATGTGATTAAAGGAATCTGTATTTGGCTGCGGGGTCTTTATTATTCTTTGTTTCTCCTGTCTCGGTTTGCAAGAAGCCTTTGAAGTTTTATTATCAAGAGGTAAAATTTGTATAGGAATAGTCTCTGGATCTACTAAACCAATTTAAAAAAATACCTACTAGTCTCCCGGCCGCGGCTTCGTCTGTGAGGACTACACGACGTTATCCCCCGGGAATGTGATGTTTTATCCGGATAAAAAGTAGCCTCTCCAGCTCCCAAACTATCCCCATACCAAAAATCACGTCGATCTGTTCCTTTATTCCCAGGAATCCCTTTCAACATTGTCCACCGGGGTTACATTTTGATGTTAAAGACGGACAAACAAACACATATTCACATTTATAATATTAGTATGGATTAGTCTTTATTTCTAAGTGGCGTTAGATATATTCAGTCCCGGCAATCACATGGAAAAGGAAACCACTTGGGTAAAACCGTGCGGCGCTTCTAGTATATTTTATGTTAGTTGTATAAATATTGAACTATTGGGAGAGTTTATTAACGGAACAATTATACGAGCAGCGGTTCTTAGAGTTGGTGTACAGTATAGATTGTTTGTTTAAGGGCTGATTTCATATCGCAGCCTGGGGGCCGGCCGCTTTGAACGATAGAATCATAATTGGAGTATTGAAACATATTCACATTTTTTGGAGAAATAGCGTTGGAACCACGTTGAAACATGTGCCTTATGAGCATCACATTTTTTTATTTCGAAAACTTTGATGCAAAATATATTCGCTTAGATTAAATTGTTTAGAGTAAGGGCGCCATGGACAAAATCTTGACTTACTTTTCTATACTTTGTACAAGCACTGATAATAAGTGACTTGCATGTAAATGTGAGAATCAATCTACCAAACCAAGATTACTGAAATTTAAACAAAAGTTAAGTGTAAACGTGCTTTGAATATTCAAGACCATGCAAAATAATTAATAAAGTTAGACGGTGTCTATCGAGATCAATTTGTACCAGTGTGTACAGACGAAAGTACGTCAAGTTTAATATTTTGACCTTGAGATCACTGCAGTTGCGAACTTTGCAAGAGCTTTTGTTACTTATATAACTTGATAAGATTTACCCACTAACCTCAGTAAGATATTGGTAAAAACAAAAGCTTATAGTTGCCTCGATATTCTCTTCATTTTATTGATGGAAGCGTTTTAATTGCGTACACTTAGAGAAGATTCGAGCTTAAGACATATAATCTGCATTCTGGTATCGTTTTAAACGTTATCTTATTACCGTATCGTTTTTAAAACAAAAAGCGCAGGACAAAAATTGGGCCGTTGATGATCGAACTGAACGCGGGTAATTTGTCCAAAATAAAAATGGGTGCTAAGTTATATAATCTAGATCGGCTTAAGGCGAAGATTTCCGAAAATAGGGTATTTTAAATTATGGATTACTCGCAAACCACAAGTAGGGCAGGCGTACCGGTTTTGGCCACTTTTTGCTCTAAAAGTTTTCTAAACAACTTTTAGCCATTTTTGATAAAGGCAATTAAAATAATGTATTTTAAGATAATAATAACAACCGTTAGAATTCCTTATGTCATAAGATTTTTTTTCAATAAATTCCATTTTCTGTTTGAAAAAATGTTTTGTATGAAAATTTTAAGAAATTTGTTTTGGATGAAATACTTTATAAACCTTTGTTTTTTACAATTAAATTGTTGTTTTGCAATTGACTGGTTTCTAGCGCATTAGAATATATTGGTTTTATTGGGTTTGGTTTTGATTTTTCGCAATACTTACAAAAGTTTAACTATCAGTAAATGGCCAAAACCGGTACATTTGGCACATCTCACACATTGTGTGTAATATAAAAAAAAACATTAAACTTTTATAAATTTGAATAATGTACCTTTAAAGGTAGATAAATTATCTATAATTTAAGATATAATTTGTGTCTTAAGTACCTAAGACCATTTAGTACTTAGTGCTTAAAAGTCAAAAAATCCTTAAAGTGGCCACAAAGGGTACCTCTGCCCTACTCAAAATTTGGAAAAAATATATATGTTATTTTACAGTCTTTTATCTAGTGCTTCCGGCCGTTATATTTTCCATTAGTGATACTTTACTATATCAAATAAAATTCCAAACATCGGTCTAATAATAATTCAAATATCATATTACTTGCAGTATACTTGGTTTTAGTTAATGAAAAACATATGAAAATAATTGTCTTTGAATAGCCGAGGGACTCCGGCCGCCATTGTTTTATTTTATATTATTTAATTTTTAATTGAATTTTAAGTGATTTTCGATTCGTGAGGCGCTCCCGAGTTCACTGCGGCCCGATCGCGGTAATTGGGTATTTGACTGATTTTTTTTTGTTGACTTAAAATGTTCATTGAATTAGTAGCAACATCATGCATATTTTTAGCGATATAGAGCATTAAACTTTCTAATTAGACAAGGAGAGCGCTATAGAAACGTGACGTCACATTTATAAAGCGCTATACTCTCGCCATAGAAAATTTCGTTTTAGAAAGAGATAGCTAGAATCACAATTAAGTAGCTCATAATTAGCTAGTTATAATACAGATTGAATTTCTTTTTTCACATTTGTTATTCAATAATGTTATATTTCTGAATGTTATAATTAAATATCTACATTTCAATAACAGTCAAATAGGTACCCAATTCTATGACGCATTAGTCAAGTGTAGTACGTGCAGTTAACCGAGTTGACGTACAAAACCGTTTTTGATAACGCGCAGCTTTGACAGTGCGACAACCTTTTCTGTTCCGGTGATAATCTTTGGAACTAAAACAGTTTTCATACGACAGTCTATTTTGACAGCTAATTTCGTATTGCAAGTGGTTCCTCTGTCACGGATGTCACCGGATCAGACAGGACTATAGGTTTGCGTGACGTGTGCTATGTCGTTATGTCATTAAGGCAATACGAAGTCAAACGTCAAGACCCAAACGCGATGAAGACGCGCTGCATAGAATTACGGCGATTGGCCCGCTGTTCACTGCCGGCTGCCGCTGGGTCCGCGCGAAATGTATCGAGCGCGGCCGAGCAAGCTTTAGCGTGCCTATTTCGGTCGGGAATCATCGCCTTAACCAGGCCTGTTTTTAGATGAGTAGATAGGTTTCAGGGGACACAAGTCAGTTGTACATAAATACTGGTTACAAATGCTTGTCTCGATAATTTTGATTCCCGGTAGTCACTAATATAATGGCATCGATGCCTCGCCAGATTCCGGGCACGTGACTGTTAATGGTGATCGAAATACCAAACTCGCCGTCCCCAGAACTAATTGAAGCGGACTTATTATGTATAAGGATATTTAAAAAAATGTTTATGATGTAAGCAAATCTCTTTAAAAGATTCTTTTTTACGGTAAGTGCTGCCTAAGGTACGTATGCACTCTTTTTTTTTTGTAGCGCCGCAGCAGTTTGCATAGGCTCTAACTATTTGAGTAGGTACCTAATATTTTGTATGTGACGTAATTACAGAGAGAGGAGTACCTAATTATTTTCAAGAAATGTGAAGTGCTTAAAAAACTTATCGTGTTTAACGATCACAACATTCTGTTACGAGTTATTAGTTTAAATAACAATATCAAACATTTGATAAAATTTGCTATACGCAGCAGCAAAAGCAGCAAATATAAAGATTTAACGTAATGTATTTAAAGCGTAATGTATTTATGTTGACTTATTAATTATAAAGAATTTTCAAAACACGAACTTAGGGAGAGCTTCTTGTCAGTACCATTGCATTTGTTCCCAAGTTCGCAAAGTAAGCTTTAAAAGAAGGAACGTCGCTGGTACGGTAAAACAAAGAACAACGTGATTTGGAAGTTTCCGCAATATCGGGAAACTTGATAAGCCCCGCTGAAGTTAAAGTCCCAATATGTCTTGCCCACAGCACCTCACGTTCCTTCGGGGGATAGTTATCTAGTGATGCGACACTATCGAATCTTGCGGTTTTGTTAGCTTAAATTTAAAATAAGTAACCAGATAAAAGGTTGATAATTACATCAAAATGCCGAACCTATTAGCAGTAGAAGCCGATACCGTCGTGTCTTTAAATTTTAATTGTCATCCAATTTATTTTACCATCTAAGTACAAGCTTTAGGGATTATTAATATTATCATCAGTGAAATGAAATGAAATGAAATGAAATGAAATGAAATTGAAATGAAATGAAATTATTTATTCGCAGAGAACATAGTATGATAAGATCTTTACAATTTATAAAAGTACATTATGTCCCACTCTCAGAAGAGTATGCAAATTTTATTACAAGTAAAATTTTTAATTATTACATTTTCTATTTCATTATGTCAGTGGTAATATAGCACATTTTAATAAAAATAAAGAATCATACATTATTAGATTAAATTAGAAAATGTCAAAGTAAAATGTTAATAATTATAAAATGTCAAAGTAGAATAATATTTATAAAATGTCAAAGTAGAATAATATTTATAAAATGTCATTAAGAGTACCTACATAATGAAATCGATTAAACAATGTCAAGACCAAAAACCACCTCATTGAGAGAGAAATTCGTTCAACGTATAGAAGGACTTGTCAAGGAGCCAGGTTTTTAAATTCTTCTTAAAATGTTGCATGGGCAGTTCCCGAATGGTCCCTGGAATATGGTTATAAATTCTTATCGCATTAACGGAGCAGTTTTTTTGGTAAAGTGCGCTTTTACATGAGGGATATCTTATTTTTGTTACATCTCGGCGTTGAAATCTACTATTTTCAGAGACCTTTTCAAATAAATGAGGATGACTTCTCACGAAAACTCCAGCTTCTAAAATATATAAGCAAGTTAAGGTAAGGACTCCCAACTCTTTGAATAAAGGTCGACACGATGTCAGTGGTCCGACACCACAAATGGCTCGGATACACTTTTTTTGAACAAGAAAAGCTTTCTGAATGTCTGTAGAGTTCCCCCACAGTAGGAGGCCATACCTGAGCACTGAAGCGACATAGCCGTGATAGGCAGTAAGTGCTGCCTGAACATTGGTTGTTTTACGAGTTTGTCTCAGAGCATGAACGAACCTGTTTAGTCTACCACATACGTAGTTAACATGACTTTTCCAATTGCAATTTCTATCTAACATTAAACCCAAGAACTTAATATTGTCAACTTCCGAAAGATGAGTATCATTGTATTTAATGTCAAGTAACTTATTTGTAGACTTATAATTACAGAATTGAACATATTTTGTTTTCGAGATATTTATGTCAAGATCATTGGTATTAAGCCATGTTATCACTTTGTCTAAGGTGTCGTTTACAATTGTTTCATAAGAAATGTCAGGAAATTTATAATTTTTAATGTCCGGTATAATAATTGAAATATCGTCAGCAAAAAGAACACACTTTTGGTTTATCACATTTGGCATGTCATTTATATATAATAAAAATAATAAAGGGCCCAGGATACTACCCTGTGGGACACCAGAGTCATTTGTTTTATAATCTGATTTATAGGCACGTAGAGTTATATCAGAGCTATTGTCAAAACGTGTTATTTCTACACATTGTACTCTATTGTGCAAATACGAATGAATCCAATCATAGGCTGGACCTCGAATGCCGTATTGATAACACTTCTGTAGTAATTTATCATGGTTTACCAAATCGAAAGCCTTCGACATGTCCAGGAAGATTACGGCTACCCTATTCTTTTCATCGATATTTTTTGTAACTGCTTTAATTAATGAAAATGCTGCCAAGGTAGTTGATTTATTTTTCTGAAAACCATTCTGTTCTTCTGATATGATGCTAAATTTGTTAATAAATTCAATTAATCTTGCATACATGGCTTTTTCGAAAATTTTTGCAAAAATAGAGATCAACGTTATTGGCCTATAGTTAGTCATATCATTTGTACTGCTATTTTTGTGCAGAGGCTTAACAACTGATTTCTTTAATTTTTCCGGGAAAACCCCACTTTCAAATGAAATATTAATTAAATGTGCTAAAATAGGGCAAATAGCTTTAGCGCATGCTTTTAAAATAATTGTAGCTACTCCATCATATCCAACAGCTTTCTTATTATTTAAGGAGAGTATTATTTTAATGACTTCCTCGGCTGTGTAAGGTTTTAAAAAAATGCTAGAGTTCATAGATTTAATTTCAGGTGATTTCCAATTTTTTGACGTAACCTTACTGCTTGCCTTTTGTTTGAATGACGTGAAGTAGTTGTTGAAAGCGGATGCAATTTCAGCCGGGTTCGAAATGTTTCTGTCTTGATTTAATTTCAAAGATTGAATTGTAACGCAAGATTTTGCATGGTCAACTTTATTTTTTATTATGTCCCATGCAGCTCTACATTTATTTTTCGACTTTATTATGTGTTTTATGTTCAGGTTTCTTTTCGATGCCAATATACATTTCTTTAGAATTTTATTGTACATCTGGTACTTTTGCCTGGACCTGACAGACTTATTTTTATAAGAAAAGTGTCGAAGTTTTCTTTTGGTAGTACTTGAGTTTCTAATACCCTTTGTAATCCACTTTGGCGAATAAGAGTTACTACTAACTTTAACCCTAATTTCAGGAAAGCACAGTTTATACAAAAGTAGAAAAGTGTCATGGAAGACATCAAAACCTTCATTTAATTCTTTTTTCTCGTAGATTTCATCCCATGGCCAGCTATTAATACATTCCACAAATTTGTCAATATTTTCTTTACTGTAGTCTCTTTTTATCTCGTACCAATATTTTACTCTTTCACTTAACTTGCCAGGGAAAGTGAGCGTCTGCCCTGTATTATGGTCTGATAGACATAAATTATGTACTTTACCAGTAGCTTCCCTGATATTGCTAAATATATGATCAATACAGGACCTTTGTCTTGTAGGTTCGTTTATGTGAATTTGAAGCCCATAATTATCGATAATGTCCCGTAAACTAATTGAAATTCCATTAACCTTCAAAGTATCTATATTAATGTCACCTGCTACGATCACACGTTTATTCCTTTTTTTTGACAATTTGAATAGAAGCTGTTCAAATTTCTGTAAAAATAAAGTAACATTTGAGTTTGGGGTTCGATACAGGCATATAATAATGCAATTTAGTTGTGGTATTTCAATGCCACAGCATTCAAATATCTTTTCAATCGCAAGTTCCTTGCAAAGCTCCAAAGCTTTACTCTCTAGGCCTATTCGAGTCATGATACATACGCCGCCGCGCTTTTCCTTCTTACGACAAAAGGAACTAGTCACCTCAAAGTGTTTGAGATAGATATTACTTTCGTCTCCTGAACGTACAAAAGTTTCTGAAAAACATAAAAAATCCATAGAAGAACCACATTCCAGAAATTCATTCAGACAAACTTCCACCTCACCAAGTTTATTTATTAAACCAGCTATATTTTGGTGAAATAAAGACACAACATTCTCATTGTTGTTAACGAAAAAGCTCTGATGCGGTATTGGCTTTCGGACTGTTACATTGATTTGAATGAGAACAATTTTCCACCGGAACTGATTTTATGTTTTGTTTTTTAATATATTTGAAATAATAGGGGATTGTACCCTTTTTGGGCAACGGTGGTAAAGTGTTCTTGCTTGGTATCGACAAAAATTTTCCTATGTTTGTTAAAAATGTCTGTTCGTAATTTTTACAATCTAGTATGAAATTAAGTCGCTTACATATAAAGTGCAACTTATTTTTATTTTCACGAATGTCCAATATATCTAAAAATTTACAATTATTATACAATTGACAAAAGTGTCTAAGCATATTGTTCAATTTGTTTTTATTCAGGAAACGGTTATTAGTAATGCTCAGAATAACAATATTTATATTTTGAAATTTATGTAAAACAGTTGATATATAAAAACTAAAATACATGGGGTTATTATCATTCTCACCAATTGATAAAATTAAATAATTATTTGGCGAATCTTCAATACCCTGACATGAATTTAAGATATCCTTTGTAGATGCAAAAGGCTTTGTCACAGCATATATTTCATACTTAGCGTAACTAGTATTTTCCCTTGACTGAACTAAAGATGAAGATATTCCTATGCACTGTTGTCCACCTAATATGTAAAGCTTCGGTTTTTCTTCCGGAATCGAGGTGTTCAATACTGCAGCGACATCTGGTGGTTGGCTCCGAAGTTGATCCCCACTAGTGCTATTATTGGTAATGGTCTGCTCGAGGTCATTTTTGGTACTTGGTGCGCCATCTAGTGTAAAAACGGGAGAATCGCGTCTACTCGATGTGCTTGGTTCGTTCAGGCATTGCTCATAGGTACCTGGCAGATTGTTTTGTGTATTGATTGAAATTGAACTTGAAGGTGTCGGAGTGTATTCCAGCCTTTTTCCTGTTTTTGGTGTATTGTGTTTGTAAATATTTTTTTTCTTAATGCTTTGCGGATCTTTGCAAATATTTGTAAGCTTCGTAATTATTCTTCTTTGCTCTTCAATTTGCTTTTCCATTAATTTTTTTTCTAAGTTTAAATTTTCAATTTCTTTGTGAGCGCTTTCCAATTGACATCTTAAATTATTTAATTCACATTTCATTTCTTCTATGTCAGTATTTAGAGCTAAAGATAGGTCTGGTAAACTTTTTGCTAAATAGTCCGAGTTTGAAGAAATAAATGACATATTTAGAGAATCGGTTGATTTACACAGTCTCTTTTTCCTCTGAGTAATATTACTGAAGGTATCCATAATGTTTATAAAAATGAGGATAACAAAAAAGTAAAATGTTATCGGATGAGATTTGAACTGCCGATTCGTGAGTCGGATACAGGGACAGAGTTACTACTACTTCAGTCCCGGTTACTGAGCGTCTATCTAAACCGTCGAATTTAGGCGTCACAATTGTCGACAGTTTTTAAAATTCATAAAAGTCGTTGTGATGAGTCATGCAAAAGGAATTTTATGCACTTTTTAACTCATTTCACTTCACTGCACTTAATATTTTGTATTTTTATGTTCACTTGTTTATTAAATTGTCTCTGTCGTTATAAATTTCTCGCGTAATAATGTTTCGTCACTGGTTTGAAGTCACTGTTTAACACTTTTGTAATTTTATTTATATTTTTGGTATTATAAAGACTTTTTGTTTGATAGCAATAATGTTATTGTATTTTTGGTTTTTACGTAGAAATAAACAGTTTTTAGTGTTATTTGAGCACTTTTGTATTTTTTATTCCAATTTAAGTACGTAGCTAATGTTTACTTGACGGCAGCGCCATCTATGTAACTCGGGCCTTAAACATGATATTAGTATAAATTGTTGACTTTTCAGATTGTATGATTAATGAATGATACTTATATCAAAATTGGTAAATGCCTACTTACGTCATTAGTTATTTCTAAAACATAAAACATTTAATTTAAACTTCAAAAACCTATTCAAACACTCCAAAATGATTCCGAGATGGCAAAGATTTGAGCAATGTAGATCAATTCTACTAAACTTGTCATTAAGTTACATTAACGTGGCCTCAGCTTTTGTGAATTTCAGGAGAGGGCGGAAGGCGGAAGAGAGGCGTCTCATGTTTCACAGAGCTAAGCTTTTGATGTACTCTCAATAGTCCCATAACCTTCTACAGTATGTCTAGTTTCCACAATAAATTTTCAAACAGAACGCCTTGGTTCTTAATATTCTAAACCTATTGAAAAAAAACGGTATACCCTTATGTTATGCGTCTGTCTGTCTGTGATGTCTTGTCTATATGTAATCTAATTCATAAGTGAACCATTCTACATAAAAAAATACATATTGCTGCAATATAATATATTTTACACATCTCAAAAATATTTTTCAAGCAATTTTTGACTTCGATTACACCACAGAACACGGAAAGATTTTTTTTCACACTTTTGTACCTAGTACCTATTAAAAATGTACGCACGATTTCCATTCAATAATTATGCGTAAGCCTCTAAGCTCCTTCATACCTTGATTAAAGATTTGAAGAGGTAAATTGAATTTCTATTTAAATAGTCAAATGGGATGTTTCGCTTTCAATTACTTAGTGAGCTTACTTTTAATAAGATCTAGCTTAAAGGGTATGTGATTATGTTTAACAAAAATTAATAGCTTCATAAATAATCTGTATTACAAATTTTGGAATTCTAGACGTATGTCTATATCAATAGATAAACTATTGTTAAAAGAAAAGTTGCAACTATTATATTTCAATAGGTAATACATTTTTAATAAAACCTCTCGCTAGTTAATACGCGAGTTAACATAATTTATATAAATGAAACACGGTTTTAATAAAACATAAATAATACAACGATATCATAAGTATACTCGGTCTCTGCTCTCGACTTTGTTAGCGTGGTCGTAGTATAGCGAAGAAGTTTTTAATCTTTGTGAAAGATTAAAAACTCATTGAATAAAGGCATTCAAAGGCATTGAACTGTCAAATGCAAAAAGATTCTTTAAAACTCTTAGGAGTTCAAAAGTATGTACGAGCAAAAAAATCTTAATTTTTTACATAATAAGTTTATACGTTGTATTAATAACATTGTCTTAAAAAAGTACGTTATATAAAGTATCACACGAGAGATAAACATGAAAGACCCATTTTTAAAACGTAGCTTTTCCGCTGCAATCTCCGTCCGACGTATTTTGCCCTACTTGGCTACGTCGTAGTAGACTACGCTCGTAGTTCGCACGGGCTTACGTACGTCTCGCGTCGCGGTCGTAGCTTCCTTCCTCTCTGAGTCGCGTTGACAGTACATTCTTGTTTATGTTTCTGTGATACAGATGACTTGTCTGCTTGATTTGTTTGCCTTATATCAGTGGTGGAGTTCCACTCTTGAGTAAGCCTCGTCAAGTATGTGACTATTTTGGTAAAGTGAGTGTCTTCCGATATTTTTGTATGTACTTTGGAACATGATTACCTACGAAGTTCAAGTATCAAAATTCGTAACTTTATGTTTTCTTCTTCTTACATCTTACAAACTTTCCGATATCTTGTGTTTCGATGGCGTCTGGAGTTACCCGAGTTAAGGATTTAGGATACTTTGTGCCAGTTTTGATGAAATTTGGGAAAAGAGATAATTTTTATTTTGGAGGAGGACATAGGCTACTTTTTATCCCGAAAATTTTAACTGATCGATTACTAAGGACCGCGATATAAAACGAATTCCACGTATACGACGTCGCGGACATTCAATAGTATACTATATTGTGCTTCTGTATAAATAATGATTTTGAAATGGAAATAGAAATATTTATCAAAAGCTAGGGATCTAATTCGACGCGCGCACCGCGTAATTACTTTGTGACGCAAGTTCATTTGAAAAATGTCTCTAGTGTCCGTATACGTACGGAACACCTATTCATACATGTAGTTGGAAAGAAAGTTTGAAACACTATTGACATAGAAAAATGGAAAATGAAGTATTTAGAAAAAATCGACCCGTCTCACAACTAGCTCCGATGGGACGAGTTGTGAGACGGGTTGATTTTTTTTAAATACTTCATTTTACATTTTTCTATAATAAAAATTGCATTGTGAATGCGAAAAAGTAAAAATTTAAATAACACTATTGACATCTTTGTCGTGTTCACTGGCGCAAAGCAAACGGGAATGAATCGACCCAAGTATGGAAAATATTTGCCTACAGAATTACTGGCCTTTTTTCATTAAACTTCTAACACTAAAAAATCATGAAACTTGATTCAAATTAATGATTCATTGTCGGTGTAAAGTGCTGGCACCAGAGACATTTTCCACCTAGTTGTTAGCTAACTATTATTTACCTTTTTTTTATAAAAAATGGTTTTTCCATATTTAAGTAATGTTAAGAACCGAATTTATAAGAAGTGACAAAATAACGCACACGAAACTGTCCCTTAACGTGTTAATTATAACAAGAATTTGTCTTTAGAAAAGTTACGAGTGTAAACAACTAACCAAACAAACGATGTTTTTTTACGTCACACGATTTTTATAATAATTTTACATTAATCCGCCACAGCAATTCTCATTAAATTTTATTTAACTTGGGACTTGGGTACTTGATAGACTTTTATAGAAACTCCAATCTATGTTTAATTTAACTAGTAGTTTCTACATAAGCGTAGATGGTGAAACCACGAATTTAAAACACACATTAAAACACGATTGAAATTGCAAACCACAAACTAAATGGTAGGGTAGGCGTACCGGTTTTGTCCACTGTACCGGTTTTGGCTACTTTTTGCTCTAAAAGTTTTCTAAACAACTTTTAGCCATTTTTGATAAAGGCAATTTAAATAAAGTATTTTAAGGTAATAATAACAACCGTTAGAATTCCTTGTCATAAGATTTTTTTTCAATAAGTTTTCAAAAATGTTTTGTAAGAAAATTTTAAGAAATTTGTTTTGAATGAAATACTTTATACTTAAACCTTTGTTTTTTACAATTGAATTGTTGTTCGCATTAGAATATATTGATTTTACCTGGGTTTGGTTATGATTTTTCGCAATACTTACAAAAGTTTAACTATCAGTAAGTGGCCAAAACCGGTACATTTGGCACCTCTTACACATTGTGTGTAATATAAAGTACTTAGTGCTTAAAAGTCAAAAAAATCCTTAAAGTGGCCACAAAGGGTACCTCTGCCCTACTTACCAGAATTCCGTTGGTCCCAGCCGCGCCCCGTTTGTTAACAACGTCAATAAATCGGCGTTGGCTTCAGGGGCGGCCAATTAGGTCCGACGTGTGCTTTTACGAGTTCATTTGGTGCAGGCCTCACTTGCAGACTTGCCCCGAGAACCAGTGCATTAAAACTTCGTCGTCCAACTTTAAACTTCATATTAAGTTTGCTTGCGGAAAAATATTTAAAAGTGAGCTTCAATTTGTGAACGATTTTACAAGTAGATATAGATCTTTTGCCATAACAAAATTTCTGCTTTAGTGATAGTGACCGCAAAAATTAGAATCAGACAAAAAAGTTATTGAAATAAAAAAACTATAAAATTAGTTGATAGTTAAAAAAATAACCAAATATAAATAAAATATAACAAATCTGCTACCCCGGCCATCGCATCATAAGAAAATGGATTCTGTCGACAAGATTGAATTTCTAATAATAAGTATTCATTAATGTCAAATTATATCAGTATGACAATATACTGTAGAAATGAACTAAAAAAAATACTAAAATAATAATATATTCAAAATTAATAAAAACTACGTGTAAATATTGCTACTAGCGGTATCTGTCGCGAAGCGCGGACGGGCCGCTCATCAGGCAACATAATCTGTGTGAAGGGATGCGTCGCGCGCCTCAGCCTTATTGTTGTGTGTTAACAGCACGCACACACATGCAAGACTTGCCGTATCGCTCACTACTAATAAGTATTCATTAATGTCAAATTATATCAGTATGAAAATATAGAAATAAACTAAAAAAAATACTAAAATAACAATATATTCAAAATTAAATAATTAAAACTACGTTTGTTGCTGCTATCTGTATCCGTCGCGAAGCGCGGACAGCCGCGCATCAGACCGCATAATCTTAATCGTTAACACCTCAGATCTATAGATAGTATTATACTATACTAGGTTATATGATCTGAGGTGTTAACGCACACACATGCAAGACTTGCCGTATCGCTCACGAACTATAACGTTTGTATTCCTTAGGTACCCATTCGTAAATTAACAAAATGAAACAATTAGATTGCCCGTTGCATAGCTTTTTTTCCCAGCATATAAATTACTTTCAAACAGCGCAACTTTTAAACGTTTCTGTATTAAATTAGAGAAAAACAATTGTGTTTCTTATAACCAGCCTTAAAACATCAAACTCACAAAGAAAGTTTAAACCACAGAACACGGAAAGATTTTTTCCCTTTAACCATTCGGGCACTGAAATATAAGCGTTTTAGTTAAAAAAGAAGGTTTTATCTGACTTAAGAACACAATGGGTGGTCAGTGTCTCAGCGATGCCTGCAGGCATTACGTTCCCTCTCTGTAATAAAGAAAAAGCTATTCTCGCAAGATAAAATTAAAAGCGTACGTTCTTGTTTATACAGAGAGGGGTTTATTTATTTAGGAGTTGTTTTTTCCTGTAGCTATTGTTTCTGTTAACACTGATTTTTGGATTTAGCGTTTTTTATGAAAAGAAATATTTTGCTTCATCAGTATTTAATCAATTATTAAGTTAATCAAGTGTGGTAGTAAACAAAAAATGGATAATTCTAAAGTGGACCTTCTTGATCTGTAATCTTGGGACATGCACACATTTGCCCACGCAAACAATTTGATGTCGATCTGGATCGCCAGATCTAACGTTGCGTGGGACGCGTGTGACGGCGCGCGGCGTTGCGATAGTATTATATTATCTGTGGTATTATGTTTTCTGTACCCCTAGCCTAGTGTAAGTTTTTATGTAAAGCAAACGCAAAATATCGCGATTCCGTATTTATGTCAATTTGTATGAGAACTGTATAAGCGCGCTACTCGCCGCTAGAGGCGCTGATACAGTTCTCATACAAATTGACATAAATACGGAATCGCGATAGTTTGCGTTTGCTTTACATAAAGACTTACACTAGGAGTAGGTCATACAAACTCAAGCGTCTAGATGTCATAATGCGTTGCATACGCGTACGTGGGCTCAGTTTGTCTCTACCTTTACCCTTTTACAGCAATTTACCTTAGGTTTAAAAGTTGTTTTTTTATTCTATCTTTAGATTGGATTGCAAATAGAGCATAGTTAGTTTGGGTACGTACATTGTGATTATACTGCGTTGTTTAAATGTTTATCGCTACACAGCAAGATTGTAACATTGATGCCGCCCGTGTATTACCCGCCTTACCATCTCCCGGGAAATACGGATACGGATACATTTCGTCTGAATCAGATCGATGTCGTTGGTACAGTTTATTCTGTGCCACCTATATACCAATACCTATTATAAAGCTGAAAAGTGTATTTGTTTGTTTGAACGCGGTAATCTCAGAAATTACTGGACCGAATTGAAAAAATCTTTTTGTTATTTAAATTTTTTTACTTACTTTTGCATTTACAATGCAATTTTTATTGTTGAAAAATGGAAAATGAAGTATTTAGAAAAAATCAACCCGTCTCACAACCAGCTCCGATGGGACTTGACTTGAACTCACGACCTTTCGCTATCCGGGCGACTGCAATAACCACTGAGCTACGGAGTCGTTGGTTGGTTGTTCAGTGGTTAGAGATGACTGACGACCACTGACCAACCAACGACTTTGTGAGACGGGTCGATTTATTCTAAATACTTCATTTTTCCATTTTTAAATCTTTTTGTGTTGGATATTCCATTTATCGAGGAAGGCTATAGGCTATATAACATCACGCTACGACTAACAGAAGCGGAGCATTAATGAAAAATTCAGCAAAAACGGGAAAACATAACTATTTCTTTTAGTAGGTTTGTTCCTTTTCCACAAATTAACGCAGGTGAAACTGCGGAGCACAGCTAGTGTATATGGGCAATGTTATTGATCTCTTGTGCAGATTTATGGAGACGACAATATCTCTAAGTTGAGTGGATGATTTATGGAGTAATAAGATAAGTTGTTGCAACGTTGTAGGACGAGTCGAGACGTCCACACGGCACGGCGGCACATCAGACTATACATGTTGACCTTGAGACCGCCTTTATGCCCTATATAATAAAAGCTGTTATCGCAGTTCAACTGTTTAACCTGGTGTGCTGTCGAGTGTACAATAACTGAACATTGCAAAGTTTATGGAAGACCAATATAATACATTTTATTAATGCATGGAGGCACTTTATGAATGTAGTTGTCAGAATATCATTGGCAAGTTAATTGCATTAGTTAATGATTAATAGAGGCAACGGAAACGCCGTGATTGGTGATGGCAGGGGCTGGAGTGGAGAGTGACATAGCCTACTTTATCCTGAAAAATATCACATTCCCGCGGGATAACGTCATACGACGTATGTACATAAAGCCAAGCCAACATACGCCGCAGTCGATATGAAATTGACACATCAATCTAAGGGTTATAAAACCGTCGTTACATAATGGAGGGATTATCCAGTAACAGGTGTCGTCGGCTCTCGGGTCATATAATAAATAAATAACTTCTTACAATCACACCAATTATCTAAGCCCATGTTAATTTCATTAAGAAACTGTATCATGGAAAACTTGATTACGGATAAATATATACTTAATAGTACATTACAGCCGAGGACAGGTAAGTAAGAAATTACATTGTCGAGGATGGTTTGAAGCACGAGCCGCAGGCGAGGGCTTTAATCATTCGAGGCAAGGTAATTTGCTTACCGTACAAGGCTTGTATAGTGCTTTTCTCAAGAAATGCGAGGAAATAAAAAAAACTGTTTAACTAAATAATATTTATTAAAATTTATATCACACATGTTCGGGCAATTATTAAATGTAAATGTTATTGTTTTCCCGGGCACACTTATGTATAAATCGCCCATAATAATATTATTTTAATGATGTAGGGTAGGTATCATTAAAATACGCCAACAACACAGATTCTGAAAACGTATGCGCCTTTTTTCACTTTTCCAAATCAGATCGTAGGTGTTCATATATCTTTCTTTTGATTTTGCTGGCAGTAAGTTTTCTGTTATTCATTTTGCTTCTGCTCTCAAATTTGGTAGAGTAGGTACATACAATGTCTGTATATGTTTTATTGGCAGAACTCATTTTGATAATTTATTACACGATATAAATAAACTGTATTGATATCAAATCAACCGCTGAAAATCATTCCCGCCGTTTTTACAAGCTTTTATTTAACTTGCAGTGTATGTATGCATGTCCGTTCGTCAAATCTTGCGAGCTAAATTTGACCCACTTACCAATGTCCGATTGAGCTGAAATTTGGAATTCACCTTTAGTTCCGATGACAATGCAATTAAATATATAATCAGTATAGTTATCAATTCAGAATTCTTGCAAATTTTCAAGAACTATATTCTTGTTTTGTTGTGACGGTTACTTGACACTTTGTCAATATAGGTAGGTACCATAAAGTTATAATCAGCGAGCATTCAGCGAGCGCAATCTCCATAGAGTGCGTGTCAGATAACTCTGCGACTGGGGCGTTTATGGCGCTAGTTACAGTACATTATTTTGTTCTAAGCTTATGGAAAATATTAGTATTCGATTTTGACCCCGCGCAGACTTATCTGGCGCACTCTCTAAATTCAACTAGTAATAGAACACACGTCCCAACCCGACAGCCGATTTGAATTGGTTATTTGAGAAAGAACATGAGTCCATGTCACATAATTGCTCAAGAGACAAAAAAACAGTCTGTTTGAAAAGTATGCTATAATATACTATTTACATAAATTTGAGATTATCAATAGAATATTTTATAACGAGGCACTAAACGAAGCCATTATATACCAGAGGTGGTTTGGCTCCCGAGCGTGCGAGGGAGTCAATGAAACCGAGGGTATATTAAGTTGGCGTTTAGTCTCGAGGTGCAAACTGTACTTTTCACTTCGAGTGCGAGAAAACTAGTCAATTTAGTACAAAAACATTTAACAAATTCTGACATTTTTGCGGTCAGTAGTAGTAGTAGTAAAAATATTCGCCCTTTTGTAGGACAGGCCAAGACATTTAGCCATACTGCCAATTATTGAGTATTATTTAATTATTATAGTTTCTTATGTTTTCATAAGAATGTAGGTGTGTTACATTCCAGTGCTCCTTGGAGTTTTTGGCGTCAAGTGTGTCAAGCCAACCTTCTCGATAATTCTTGCTGAGGTTAGTCACCACACCACTATAATAAAACACTCGGCATCACTTTACCGAGATAGCGCCTATTTTAATCATTCTACATATCGTTCAGTTGCGTAGACACTTGGGGCACAAAAACCACACCTATCTTGAGTCA
This sequence comes from Crambus lathoniellus, assembly GCA_949710035.1. NCBI lineage: Eukaryota > Metazoa > Arthropoda > Insecta > Lepidoptera > Crambidae > Crambus > Crambus lathoniellus. The sequence continues at coordinate 11,230,520 of OX453302.1, read as the reverse complement.
CAAAATCCACTATGAAACAAATTGCGATTAATTAAAATATCCACTCAACCTAACCCGCCAAAATGGCGCCAAAAACTCGCAGTAAGTTTTTTCCGCTAAACCAGTCATAAATTGACAATTTAAAACACATGGCGCCACCTTCCTTGCGGAAAAACCATGAAACAAAAAACATCTTAACATTTTCGCAATGAAGATGGTCCACACTTCACAATTAATAGTATATTCACTGGCTGTTTGAGTTTATCTAATGTCACATGAAGGAAATTAAAAAAGTAATTACATTTTACTCCCTAGGGACTAAAGTGGTTATTTAGTCCCGCTTCGTAGGGCTATATTTGCGTACTTTTAGAGCATGAGAAGTGAAAATTATTATTATTTATATTAAAACATTAATTTAAAGTCCCTGGACTTAGGCTTTTTCTCAATTACTTAAAAAAATGTCATTTAATTAAAAATGAAGTTTCCCTGTCAGTTACAGGCTACTCAAAATGGTTTTGAAGAATTTTTCGTCATTATTTTATGACAGGTACCGTTCACTTTTTTTCAAATCCAAGACCTTTTTTGTTAATAGGTCTTTTTCTTTACGAGCCCGTTGCATTGCATTGGCAAATCCAGGTGATTTCTGTGGGTATTTGATAAGAAAAAGTGATGTGATACAAGGCCTTGTTCAGTGATGTGATACAAAGCCTTGGCCAAGACCAGATTTGGTGTAGCTTTTTGATTTTTTGATTTGATTTAATTTTGATTTGGTACGAACGTGTGTAGCACGGATTATATTTGCTTTACAGCAAAGTTCGTCCGCACCAAATCGGCGGTTAGGTCTGGTCTGGACGTGTGTAGCGGCTATAAGAACGAACGAACTATAAAAAAAAGGAAAAAACGCGAAGTTGCTATATTCAGACCCTATGTGTCACTTTGCACATAAATAGTTCACTAAAGTCAACGACAGATGGCTCCAAGTTAATACAACCATAGTCTACCTCCAGAAAAGAAAAAACCTTTTTTTCTTTATGTACTATGTTTATCAACTTTGATAGAAACTTAAATGCGTCTTGTTCTTTAGTATTTATTTTTGAAATACGTACTAAAATTTACAACTGAAAATCAGCGTTTGCTTGCGTTGCAAGACAAGTAATATGACGCTGAGCTGTGACCATTGAGTACTGCTGCGGCACGGCACACACACATTTTTATTTTGAACTTTTTGTCTTATTGGGTCTAATTTGTGTTTTCTATTCTTGTTCGTAATACAGTGCTTCCTTCTCTTATACCTATGTGAATATGCCTTGTATTTAATGAATATGTGTGTCTGTAGTAAGAATCTACAATCTCTATTTGGTGGTAAAATATATTTGTGTGTTTGCAGACTTGATGCAGTTGAAGAGCTAGACTGTAATAAATTAACTGGCAAACGACCATGCAATAATTATGCATTAAATGAAATGAAGCAACTTAGAAACACGTCCAATAATAACTAAAAATACAAAAATAAATTATATTAAAAAAACCTTTTATTTAAAATCAAGCTTTTATTCAAATGTCCTAAAAAGAATAAAATAAACTTTGTATCAAGTCAAATCCAACAAATTTATTACATTAAACAATTTATTTGTTTTAAAAGCTTGTCGCGAGATTTTATTGTTACTGGGCTTGCACTAAACACAAATGCTTTAACTTATATTTGACATATGAAATTAAATAAAGCGACAAGCTTTTAAAACATATAAATTGTTTAATGTAATAAATTTGTTGGATTTGACTTGATACAAAGTTTATTTTATTCTTTTTAGGACATTTGAATAAAAGCTTGATTTTAAATAAAAGGTTTTTTTAATATAATTTATTTTAATATTGGTTTGTGAGGCCAAGTGGAACGGTCATACAGCCTATTGATACTTAATACTTGCTACTAAAATGCGCAACTTAAATACCCGCTTCTGGGTGGTAGATGGCGCTGTACATATTTCCCATACAAAATTACTCGTAAAGGATATTTTGTCTATGATAAATCTCATTTTGTTTTTTCGTGCTAAGGGTACATAGCGCTTTTGGTATAAAACGAAGTAATATACTCTGTGCGCACCGTATTTAAAAAAAAGTTACCCTAATTATGATATAATAATTACTTAAATAATAATAATAATAATGTGGCTGTATGGTGCAAATGTCCCTTTGCTTTTTCTGTTTTTATACACAGGAATAACGAAAGAAAAAATAAAGAAAAGAATTTGGTAATAATATCTTTGGGTAGTACCTTTTCCGAGGTAAACATTCTAAATTTGAAAATCACTGCAGTAATGAATTTCAGTACTTACTTACTGCACTGATTTTAGTGCAGTAAGTAAGTACTGAAATTCATTACTGCAGTGATTTTCAAATTTAGAATGTTTACCTCGGAAAAGTGCCACGTACTGCATTCTTTTCTCAAATATAATATTAACATTTCAGAGCATAAGTGTGAAAATACTTTTTTTTTTGTAAATACATACTTAATTAATATACTTAACCCTCAAAGGTTTATGAGACACCGTCTTTGCATAAAATTAAATTGTAAATGTGTTTTACTAAAAAAAAAAAAAAAGACATAGTAAACACCCAGACCAAGACAAATAGGCATGTTCATGCACACAAATATTTGTCTAGTTCGGGAATCGAACCCGAGACCTCTGGCGCAGAAGGTGGGTAGCCTACCCCTGCGCCAAATCGGTCGTCATCCTAATCCATAATAAACCAGCAGTGGATAGGGGTCGCCCACACATTATCCGTTATACACTTTTAAATCAAATTTACGCTTTCACCACCCGATCTAAACCGTAAGTATGATTTAAAAATTAATAAATAAATAGGCAAAAAAAATTATTAAAAAAACTATAACCCACTTCCAGATGACCTAGAAAGCTGAAATTTGGCATGCAGACAGGTAATCTGGTGAATACAAAGGAAAAAATCCGAAACTAGTATTTTTTTAAAATAAAACGTTGACAAACTTATATTTGCGTTCCCTATGCGCTTATCCTGTATAAGATCTTGTATTAGATGAAGTACAAATATAAGTTTGTAATAGTTTTTATTCTGTTATATACCAATAATTCGTCATACCTCTTGAAGTTCGGCTAGCGCCAACGGCGTAGTGGCCATTCAATATTGAGGACTCGAGAGAACCAAGTTCGAACCCCAGATTACCCGAATACTTTTTTGTACTCGCGTTAAATTAATTACAAACTTGCGCCGTCTTGCACGATATCCATAATATTATTATTTATTAATTATTAATATTAATATAAATTATAAAGTTATTGAAATATTTACTTTTTTGCATTCACAATCCAATTTTTATTATTGAAAAATGGAAAATGAAGAATTTAGACAAAATCGATCCTCATCTCACAACCAGCTCCGATGGGACTCGAACCCACGACCTTTCACTTAAATTAATTATTAATATTAATATAAATTATAAAGTTATTTAAATTTTTACTTTTTTGCATTCACAGTTCAATTTTTATTATTGAAATATGGAAAATGAAGTATTTAGAAAAAATCGACCATCATCTCACAACCATCTCCGATGGGACTCGAACCCACGACCTTTCGCTTTCCGGGCGGCTGCTCTAACCACTGAGCTACGGAGTCGTAATGATAAATGTGAAAGTGTGTTTGTTTGTTTGTTTGTCCTTCTTTCACGTCAAAACGGAGCATAGTACTTTAACCCGACCACCAGGGGGCGCAATCTTCATACATTCAAATGGGAACTAACGAGAAGCCAAAAAATGCGAAAGTTGCTATGTTCTCCCTGTAGGTGCACACTTTGCACATAAATAATTCACTAAAGTCAACGATAGATGGCTCCAAGTTAATACACCCACCCACAGTATAGAAAAGAAGAGAAACATCCTTTTTTTTCTATACTAGTTGAAAGTTGATGGAAGGGTATTAACTTTAAAGAGATTAAAGTGTACTTATGGAAAATAATGTCAAATAATCTAAATTATACTTTTGTTTGTTAAATTTGTTATTTGCTATGTTCTGTTTCGTAAAGATCCGTAATTCCGTTAGCAATTATATAGTTTCGTTGCTCGGAGTACCTACCGTTTTTTGAGAGAAAGACTCGTTTGTGTTGAGTGTTATATAGAATTCTTTGGTGATGTGCTGTGTTTGAAAAAAGACTTCTTTGAACATTTTTAATGCCTTTAGTGATGCATATTTGTTGTTTTATTGTTAATAAAGGGTGCAGTGTTAACCTATGTTTCATTTACACTGAGTTCCTTATAAATAAATAATATGTATACTATGCCTATGTGTGTGTCTGTGTTTATATGCCTTTGTAATTTCCATATGTGTGTGTTTATACACCAAATGGAGTGTGAACTGTGAGACTATAACTTCGATACAAAACTGCAAAACTGTCATCTCTTCCGTGGCCGCTTCCAAAGAGTATGTAATCACTGACGTCTGCGCGCGGTCAAAATCGAATACTAATCTTTTCCATAAGCTTAGCATAAATAATGTACTGTAACTAGCGCCAAAAATGCACCAGTCGCGCATGCGCGCAGAAGTATCTGACGCGCACTCTACTTTACAGAGTAATTTATATAAATGTAGGAAGTAGAGACCAATCTTGGCCCTTTTATTGGTAGTGTATACCTAACTAGCGCTATCTATCGTCTGGTGTAGGCAACTTTTGGTGTATAAACACACACACTAGACATAGTCTTCTTATTATTTATTCTACTTTAGTCCACTATAATTTATATGACAAAACAACGTTTACCGGATCAGCTTAAGCTAGTTAGCAAATAAAGAATCAATAAGCAAGATTAGATGTCAACAAAAACGGCTACATCTATGGCGCTAAATGATAAATGTAAAAGACAAACTACTGCTATATACACTGACCTCTATTATTTACACACTGGACTGGCTGACATAAATATTGTCGACTGCGGTAATGATTGTGTCAAAATTAGTTCTCGGGACACTCGTAGTGGCGGCGCTTTAAATTGCCACATAAAATTAGCTGTAATTTGTATGGAGACAGATTGTATAGTAATAATTATATAGTATTCTTTGATACTGCCAAGGATTCTATATTAGTGCATTGTGCGGCAAAAGATACGAGTTTGTCCGGAAAGCTTTATCGCTTAATGAAACCAGAATCAAAACGCAAATGGAAATGCAATATCTGCTCAGGAACATTAAATACCTACTGCAACTTCGTCGAGCAAAACACCATACACTATTACGACTAGGAAAAAGAAACTGTTGGAAATAAGAAAATCTGTTAAAAATGATATTTCTACGTCCACACCAAACACGAGCATAAAATTAGTTTCATTGTCAGTAGCTGATACACAAGGGCAAAGTAATATAACTGGCCAAATAAAATATACTGAAACATTTGGTATTAATTTATTATGAATAAGTAGGTACCTACTAATAATTTCTCTACAAAAAGTAATGATATCTCATCAAAAACATAAAATATGTGAAGTGAGAGCCAACTTCAATATTAGGAAATATGCCTTGGTTGTTGACTTCAACGACAAAAGACGTGAGATCTAAATGGGCGCCAAGTTTAACGGTCAGTCCTGAAAATTTAGTACTTACATAAAATGTTTCATAACAACTTAAAATATAATTTCTTCTTATAACTTAGGATAATATATTGAAGCCTAAGGTCTGACTTGGCTAGTTTTCATATACGAATTATATATATACTATAGCCTTCGCCAGCTCTAAAGCCGAAGTTCTTATTGTATTCTTCCGAAAATTTGGCTTGCTGGTAGACTAGAAACTAGAGATGAACATAGGGCTCTTCCATGACTGTTTCAGTAAGTACCTAATAATAATTCGTATACGAGAACTAGCCAAGTCAGACCTTAGACTTCAATATATTATCCTAAGTTATAAGAAGAAATTATATTTTAAGTTGTTATGAAACATTTTATGTAAGTACTAAATTTTCAGGACTGACCGTTAAACTTGGCGCCCATTTAGATCTCACGTCTTTTGTCGTTGAAGTCAACAACCAAGGCATATTTCCTAATATTGAAGTTGGCTCTCACTTCACATATTTTATGTTTTTGATGAGATTTGGTATTCAACGCCAAACTTGTTATTTGACTATAATTATCTACAGGCGATGACGTTGCCGGAAACTCACGAAGCCTACATTTTCTATTACAGGAGTTGCTCCACAAAAGTTAAGTTCTACGAAAGGGGATGGAATAGTTTTGTACAATTCAATACTTCTGAATTTAAAGCGAGACGGTCACATTCTGTAACCGAAGGATACAAGTGTAAAGACGTTTTGCATTAATAGGAAAGGAAAGTATGGGTAGTAAGTACCTACTTTACTTTAGTAGTATACGAGCGATGTTATTCAAAAGTAAATATAAAGCACCAATATTTCTAATGTGTTCAAAAGGACTCGCGTCAACTCGCACGGAAAATGGGCGAATAATAACTTTGATATAATCTTTAGAGTTTACAAGAAAATTTCCGTTCTGTATTGCATCATTTAGTTTTTATGCGAGGCTCGAGCTTCAATTTATCATCTATAACGAGTTCTGGAAAAACGTCTGAAGAATTTATTTCCTTACAAAAAACGAAAGAGCGATATAAAAGCTACGTTTGTCACCGAATTTGACTCCACTTATTTTTACTGCTTTATGAGTTTTCTGGGAAATAACATTTTATTTGGTAGTACGAAAAGAATAAACATCAAAATGATTATAATATATTATTATGTTTTGTTCAGTTCAGTTATTTGATATTGTCAGACGAGAAACGTAAAAATAGAAGGTTCCGTACCTTGTTTTGTTGTAAAGCGGTCAGCCCATCTTCATTCCTTTGGAGTTTAGAGACTGAGTGACAAAGACGAAGTGGAACGGAAAATTAGCCCCTCCGAATACAAATTCCACTGAGGCATCATGGCTTTGTGAAGAGACATTCCATGAATTACTCTGTTTACCTCTCAAAATGAATGACAGAACTTCTGTTATATTCGGATCAAAAACTTTTTAGTAAGTACTTAAGTACGCCAATGATGGTGTATTTTATTTAGTGAAAACTTCTTTAGCGGCGTTGTGCACTTTTGAGACGGGTAAAAACTTGTAAACTCGCGTCAGGATCACGTGATCGTCTTAGGGCGTTTGTGCACTACACTGAATTTTACCGATCTGGAAAAAAACGGATGCTTGTATTTTTATAATTAATTATTATAAATAATAGAATTTATTTATTTCGTGTAGTTTAGGGTTCGAAACATTGAAACTACACGAAATAAATAAATTCTTACTATTATAAATGATTAAATTATTAAAATACAAGCATCCGACTTTTTCCGGATCGGTAAAATTCAGTGTAGTGCACAAACGCCCTTACGGTCCGTAAGACGATCACGTGACCGTAAAACGTCTGATCGAAAAACTCTTACAATGTCATTAGAATACGAAGGCACGCCATCTTTCCCAATGTTTTGGTGGCTCTGGCACCTCGGTTAGAAAACAGGCGGAGCGCGGCGGCAGAACAGAAGACCCTCGGCTTAAATCCAGTCTGTATTTTTTTTGTCCAAATTCCTTTTTTTTTTGTGAAAAAGTCTAGGAAGCCCTTTATCAACGCATCTAATTCATAAGTATATTTTCTCAAAATCAACGGGTTAAAAAATTTAAGAATATCAAAAATGCACAACGTTAATATTCCAACTCGCTGAACGTAAGTTATCAGTTGAACCTGTATGTAAGTATGTGATTTACAGCATTCGAAACAGAATTTAACGGCATCGTTTATAACTACGCGACACGTACCGAATGGCAAGGTCCCGGCCGAATCTCTATAGGTAAGAAACAATTAAAAAAGTTAAAAGTTAGAGAATAGTTTAGTGTTCCAAGCACGTGTTCTAAATTTGGTAAGTAAAAAAGTAAGACAATAAACATCATTAGTACCAACACAATCATACATTTTAAATACCATAGTTAGTCTGAGGGAAACAAAGCAGTAATACAAAACAAAGACAGTTATTAACGTTACACTAATGAAAACAGAAAAACGGCAAATCGGCTGACCAAATTACTTCACGTAATAGGTACATCTAATATCGTGTCTATATCAAGCGCCTCTAGATTATTGTTTAAGCTTGAAATTAATATGTTTCCAGTACTTAATACTTTTAATGCATAACATATTAAAATCGATAGTAAATAGTAGATTGTACAACAAGTGCATAAAACATACCATTTTACCCGAGACGTATATATCCACCCGAGCCGTAGGCGAGGATGGATAGTCAATTCGAGGGTAAAATGGGTTTTATGTACGAGTTATACACTCTGCTTTTCACTTCGAGTGTGAGGAAAATAAATTACAATATTGGAAAAAAGAAAATAAAATCTTGAAATACTTATTTCTTACAAAACTCATTAATTTTGCCTAGTTTTATTTATTTAGTAATTTAACATGGATTATGTACAAAATTTAAGAAACAGAATGAAACAACAAGTTTATTTAACGAAGTTTAATTGCGTGTGTGACTGTTTACCTGACGACCTTTGTCTTAGAGTCTGTGACATAGACGAAGATTTTACTTTATGCACTAGAGCATACCAGCCTGCCCTTCTGCAGACCAGCCTTCTTCATCGCCAAGGCGCAGCGCACAGTGCGATCAAGAACAGACCCGTTAGTTTCTCGCTCGTCAGTACCTCCGTCGATCTGTGATTATGACAAAATACCTGGTTTCAAATTCATACTAAGTAGTAGGTACTCGAGCTGAATTTTAATCTCAGAAATTCTCTAAAGGGCTTATTACACTTATCCTAGTTAGGATCCTAATTAAGTATATATTGCTTTCTGTGAGCTCATTTTTAGCAAGTAATACAATCAAAACAAGCAATGTATGCTTAATTAGGATCCTAACTAGAGCATAAAAAGCGATTTTATGCAGCCTATACCCAACATAAACACGTACTGTACGAGCATGAGAAGTGAAAAGTACATTAATCAACCTAACTAAGGCTGAAGTAAAATATAAACATGACTTGACCGCGTGTCTAGATAAAAATAATTAATAAATATTTATAATAATATAATAATGATTAAGGCTGCCTTTTGCTTTCCAAAATAAATCTTTAAGTGATTGAAATAAAAGTTTTGTATGTACCCACATATATTTTATTTTTAAGGATATCAAATAATACTTGTCTATTAGGTAATATCTCTACAATCTAATATTTACTCTCCTTTAACTTATAAGATTGTCCACGTAGACGGAATCGCGGGAATTACACGAGGCAAGTTATTGCATGCAATTTTGTTGTACAACGCTATGTGAGTTTGAACAATGCTATGTTATTTTAAACTCATATAGCAATGTACTGCAAATGACGATGGGACAAAACGTCTCCCAAAACCAACAGATTTGAAATGTATCTCAGGTGAAAGATATTAATCTAGTGACAACTTTTTACTATGGCGACATCCCTCAAATGTGTGGGAATTCTGGGAAAATATTATTTTAATATTGTTATTTAATACAGAAATAACACCTACGTTAATAAAAAAATATTTGATTTTTACCATTTCTAAGCGACTTCAAAAAGAAAGAAGCTTCTCAGTTTGATCTGTATGTATGTATGTATGTTTGTCCGCGATTATCTTGCGTTTGGTTTAACCAATTTTGATGCCGTTTTCAGGAAAGTATTTTGTTACATTTAGGAGAAGGTTTTGGTATTTTAACCGACTTCAAAAAAAGAGGTTCTCGGTTTGACTAAGCCCCATGGATTTTGACATTGAATATGGCTATTAATCTCTTTATAGATACGTATGAATTTGTCGACACACATAAAAGGTGTGTGGGAGGGAGGGACGGGTCCCATACAAATTTGCCCATCATCCTATTAGGCAATAATCAGCCTTTATTTTTAATTCGCCATTGGCACTAATAATGGAATAAACGCGAATACCTGGTATTCCATTGAGCACCTACAGTCTGTTGAAAGACAATAGTATTTATGATACAAGTGAGCTAAGTTGCTCTTTATACACGAGGCTGTTGGTTGCAGTAAGCGTTAATCAGCCGAGTGTCTAGTGGGTAAGTTGCTCACGAGTTTCATACGCACTTTTTCAACACACTTGCGAGGAAAAACAAACATTTATTGCATACATATAATAAGGTTATTAGCTAAGGGAAAAAGAGCGAAAGTATTTTTTTTTTGCACGCACAAACGTAAGTAAATGTAGTAATGTATGTAAGTTTAATTGATTACATACAGCTATAAAGCCTACTTCAAAATAATTATAATAATAGTGATAAAATGCAAATGTTTTATAACAAATTATTGTGAATTATAAATAATTTGATAATAATATACTTAATTATGTTTTTTTGTCTTAATTAGGGACAAATTTATTTATTCTAAAAACGTAAATGGATTTTCAGCCGCATAAAACCTCTTTGTTGTTACAAAACAAGAACTGTACCTAAATTGAAAATGCTCTGTTTACTCGCATATAACTTGCAGTTAAGTAGGTACTAACTTAACTTTGTAGGGATACTGCATTACCCGGTTAAATTGAAAAGTCTCTGTTAACTCGCATATAATTTGCAGTTAGGTACTAACTTAACTTTGTAGGGATAATTCCATTATACACTAGTGTGTAATAATATTATGCACGTGTGTGTTATAGTTCGGTTTATGGCCCTAAGATCGATGTAGTAAGGCTCACTTTATGAGCAAGTGTGTTGAAAAACTTATTACACACGTCGCGTCGGCGTCATGATGATGACACGTACATAATCCACTTTAGCTAATCCGTACGTACACAAAGAATGGGATTATGAGCTATTTTCTGCGACACAACAAGTAATCATAATTATGAAGTTACTTTAAAACGGTTTATACTTTGGTGAAGTGTGAGTTACAAGGTATTCTGTGCGACTGTTGATTTTTTTATAAATAGGTTTTTTTAATCCTCAACGGGGTGGCACTTAGCCTTCATATCACCTGATGTTAAGTAAAGCTAAGGCTACAAGCAGTGGAAGCGCACTTCTCCCAGACTCCTCAACCTCTGAAGAACTGGCTATGCTGAAACATCGTTGTTATGACGTCAGACTTAGATAAGATGGTGGTGATCAGCAAGTCCTACCACCAACCGAATGTGTGTAAGTATATGTGTAAGGCTATAAAAACCGTCGTTTCCTCTCTTTTGTCATCTATAATAGTCAAAGATATTTACCAATTAGCCTAGAACCAGATAAATCAAAACAATATTTAATTCCAGTCCATGTCTCTAGATAAACCTCTGTCGTTATCGTTTGGAAGAATTTTACAATCATTAGGTCTCAATAATAACCTTTCTAAACTAAGAGTTTATATCTACTCTACTTAGAAAAGCAGAGATTTTTAAATCTGGGGGCCAAGCCTGCTAACGTTAAGTCACAATCGTGTCTCAATCGTGTTTCATTTGTAGTTCAGTTGTAGTGCTTATTTCCACAATAGTTACAAGAAATATGTACTTTTTCACAATACTATTGATGGTCACACCACACACTACATTCACATCACATCATACTGTCATAATTCATGTAACTAGTGTGTTAAAAAGCAATACAACTGAACTACAATTGAATCACGATTGAGACACGATTGTGCCTTAACTTTAGCAGACTTGGCCCCCTGATTTAATGCATATTAAATATATCATTTAATTATATACTTACTCCTTTATAGTATTCTGTGCTTACAGGTACTATGATAATTAAATTACCACACCTCTTTCGTAGTAATATTTGAATATCAAACGAACTTACCAAGTGAAGTTCGATCACAATTATGTGAACGGCTTCATTCGACGCGATTTTGTTAACAAATGTAGTTGCGCCCCCAAGCGACAGCCTTGCACGGTAGTTTAAAGTTTTTTTTTTTTTTGTATTGGCAACACTGATTTCCCGCCAATTTATACATTCCTCTACTCTGTGGTCCCTAACTTACCTGTTTGGTTACCTGTCACATTCGAATCATTATGTTTAAAGCACTTTTTATAGATTTTTATCAAATAGAGGGAAGGGTAAGTAAAAAATACTTGATATTATTAATTATAGAATAGGGAGGGTGTATATAAATCGCGTCGAATGAAGCCGTTCACATAATTGTGATCGAACTTCACTTGGTAAGTTCGTTTGATATTCAATTATGTTTCACGGCTTCATTCTCTGCGATTTTGTTAACAAATGTAGGATGTTTAGAGAAAGTGATAAAAATTTGTAAAAAGATAAGTATGTAATGACATTGTTTTAAGAAAATATTGTCATAACATCAAGTTTCTTATGATCTTTGGTTTTTAATCATCAACGTGGGTACTACATTATTATCTTAAATTATTGTATTTTTCTTACAGAATAATTCACAAATCAAATAAAAACAATACTGATCTACCAAATTGATCAGTGCTTTAGATAATTACTCTATTGTAAACATAGGCGAAAAAGCGGATGAAGGTTCGCTCCATCCAGCATGGAGCGGCATTCCTATCACTTAAATTAATATTAACACCAGCCCTGCTGGTAGTGGAAGTCGCCGCATGGCGTTTGCTATGTGCAGTGCAGATGTGCAGTAAATACAGGAAGACTATTACAACGAAGAATATTTTTTAGTCAGGTAGGTACTATTGTTTGCTTGTGAATTTTCCTATAAATGAGAACGTTTCCAACATTGTTTGTAACGAATAAAAATAGTGTAACTGGTGTTTTATTTAAATATTCCTCAATGCACTTTGCTTGACAGAAATCAGAGTGTGTTATAAAAAGGTCTTTTTATCATGGTTGGAATGAATTAGGTCTGGATTTGTATTACAATTTCTGTTTGTGCTATGGTATAGATTATTTATTCTTTTACAAAGAAATGATTGCTTGTAATGAGCAGTAAACAAAGCCATCAGAGTTAACGACCTTTATTGACAGAAAGTTTAATATTATATTTTTTGACTTCCAAGATCTAGATCTTCATTTGGAACCTTTTGTGCCAAATAGTTAAGTAATGTATTTAGTATCTCAGTTAAGTTGTAGGTACTTAGGCCTTGTGGGTCTATCTGAATATTCTTTTCATAAATAGCTCGATTCAGTGATCTGATCATCATAAGTATTATTTAACATTAAAATTGAGTATAATAATATTAGATTAGATTTAAAATTATTGTACCATATTTGAATTGATTGACAAAATTGTGTGTTCAAAATAAATATTTTGTTAGTTCTGACCATATATTTACTATATTTGATGTCATAGGCTAACCAGGCTTTGTTACGTCTATCGTATTGTTTATACACGTTTCGTGACAAAGTGGCTTAAATAATATCTATAGTTCTTGGAGTTTTTTTCATTTTAGTAATGCTTGCCTGATAACTTGTAAGATGTGTGTTCATGTGAAAAGAGATTCTAATAAGTAAATATTTCGTTCAAAATACGTATATTATCAGAAATGTATAATTTTCTAACCAATGGCACCACGGCAGTGTCGTCCAACATGAGACAATCACAATGTCTTCCAAGATTTGAAAATGTCTAATAATATAATAATTTCATGAAAATGGCACTAATGCTTAAAAAAAAAGGATTATTTTTATTTTTATTTATTACATTTAAGTATATAATATCAATATGTTTATATAATATACATTTAAACTCTGAAACATGCACACATTTGTAATGCAAACAATAAAATTCAATTGTTATAATTCATGACGCGAGCATGAGAATGGAACTAGTATTTTTACAGGATATTATGTAAGCGTCGACTGCCTGTGCTTCTGGACCGGTTTTCAAGTTATTTAAGTAGAAAATTTTGGTTACAATGGCTTGCAATCTTATTATTCAGAAATGTCCAAGTTGTCATTTAGTAGTTATTCTCTATTGCCAAACTTTTCGCTCATAAGTAAGACAGCTTCACTTTCATCTTTTGTGTTTGTAAGATGCGAACAATTATATTTCCAAAAAATATTATTATAAAATATTTATAGCTGTTTTGTTTTACACATAGGTATGCGTAATATAATACTTATAGCAATCGTAACTTTGGTTATTAACGTGAGTGAATTAATGTGCAATGAAGCTTTATTTTCTTTTAAATGGCTCTGACAAGACTCTGGTTATTGCAAAATGAATCCTAGCCAGACTAACTGGCTGGGGTTGCTTCTACTGAGGAGCGGTAGAGTCTAAGACGGGAACGTTTATCGGCTACGATCTTTGGGATAAGTATGTTTTGTTCATAATTAGGATAATTAATAATACACAAACATTTAAAATATTCAAGCCAGGAATAATAGGTGGCAAGCAGGCCAAGAGTAAACGCTATAAGCCCGAGGAACTTTGTGAAGTCTTGCAATTTACATTTATTGAACTTCCCAAAAATAAACGTAAAATAATCCCAAAAAACCTAATACTTTTTAAAATAAATCGCAAGAAATTTACATTTTCTTTTTTCTTTGTTATACTAAACCACTTTTGTCTATTTGTTTAGTAGAAAAGTTAGTGAGAAGTTAGTATATCCTTGGTGAACTAAACGTGTCATGAAGGCAACCAGTGTCAAAAGGATTAATTAGGTATACTTATGTCGTTTTAATATATTACTGGTGGTAGTTCACGAAATCTCAAAAATTATATAATTTATTTTATTATTTAAGTATAGACAAACGGAACTGTATAGTGACTAAAGGAACTAGGTGATTGAATTCATGAAGAATTTGAAATTCATAAAGAATTGTATTTTTAACGAAGTTAAAGGTACTTATTCAATGCGAGTTATGCATTGGAATAAACATGTAAGCGTCTTTGAGGTCTATATCTAGACGTCATGTTACAGTTTTTAGTAATTACTTAGAGTATGTCACGCGGTAGTCCTAGTTGCCCGAGATTAATTATAAAGCGATTATCACTATTTGGTTTCTGTACTAAGTAACCCAAAGTGACATTTTAAAATGATATTGTTTTCCTTTTTACTTATATTTATTTATTTAGATTGAACATAATTTTCGTATACAAGGTTAAGTTAGTTCATAGGTTAAACACTGGAACTATAATTGCAATGAGCAATAAATTTGCATAGTATTTTTCTGCCTTTTTTATCTATAATGATATTATAGGGTCATCGGTAATGTACTAATGTCCAACCATGCATTAGTAAAATAATGCAGGCGACTTACGTATTACCTCGTAGTCTACTACCGGTAAGTTCTGGATGCTGGATAGCGGCGCGTGATGTCGACGTCTTGATGTTACTGGCGGGTGCGTCAGGCGCTGGGTGACCTCTTGCAGCATCGGAGATGGTATTCGCCCTATAGGCTGGTTTCCAATGCTGTGGCTTAAACTGTTAAGGATTCTTGTTGACAGTGTCCTTTCCATGAAGGATTTCAGTTTTGGAGTACCTACCTATTTCTCAAAACTGGATTCGGTTTTTGGAGACATTTTCACCAAAAACCTGATTGATTTTAATCATATCTATTTAGGTGTATTTTAGGTCTAGATTTATTCTTTAAATTAATCTCAAATTTCATAGCGTTTTAGTTTTTATGAAATTACTATCACAGAAAATGCTACATACATCAATTTACAATATATGTATAGCCTAATAGGCTTTTATTTTTGGATGCTTCGTCATTTAGTATAAATATTGGGAAACCAACACTATCGAAATTAAGTTTTCGACCTTTATCCGACCGGGAATCGAACCCGGTACTTCACGCATAGTGGCACCCTGAAAACTGATGCATACCCCACTTGACCACGAAGGCAAATAGAATAAAGATAAATATAGATTCCATGGCTATGGCCAGGTTTTTTTTTTTTTTTAAAGCTATCCCAATCTGCTTTTCTTTAGCAATATTGTAGTTTCTCTTTAACAAGCGGCTTTGAAACAGCTGCTTTTGCTTCGGGATTGAGGGTAGGAGCTGCTATAAGGTCACAATAGTCTGGAACTATTTAATCTTTAAAAAGTCTATCCTTGACCTTCAGCTTTATATTGTTACATACGGTTTTTTCCCTCGGCTGAAGAGCAGTGAACAGTCGAGACAACTGATGCTAACCCTTGTTTTGTGGCCGTTGGTGCTGCCTCGTCCTGATGTGGCGATGCTGCGGCCGGAAGTGGGTACGGCGATACCGGTGACAATCCCGAGAGCTGCGACGCCGATTCGACTTCTCGAACACGAATATATAGCAACTGAACTGGGTTGCAAACATTGACTAAGTAGCCCAATAACGTGACGGTATCTGTCCTGGGTATGACAGTAACGCATCACTTAGTAATTGCAGCCATCCGGGACAACATAGTTCTTTTAAGAACGAGTACTTTGCTTGCTCGTCAAGCAAATACAGTGGCTAAGTAGCCCAATAACGTGACGGTATCTGTCCTGGGTATGACAGTAACGCATCACTTAGCAATTGCAGCAACCCGGGAACACATAGTTCTTTAGTAATTTTCTTGCTCGGTGAGCAAATTAAGTGGCTAAGTAGCTCAATGACGTGACAGTACCTATCTGACCTGGGTATGACAGTAACGCATCACTTAGTGACCAATAATTGCAACCATCCGGAAATACATAAGTAAGTAGTTCTTTTTAGAACGAGTATCTTTCTTGCTCCTCAAGCAAATTTCAGTGGCTTAGTAGCCCAATAACATAATAGTATCTGACCTGGGATCACTTCAGTAATGCACTGGTACAGCACAACGACGTTTTCTTCTTCACTGTCTTCATGGTGTTTCCTTTTCTTCCCCAATGTTCAAAGTATCTCGCAGCGAGTAGAGTAGACGTGCGAAGGCTTGAGCACGGAAACGCTGAATGATTCGAATGTGACAGGTAACCAAACAGGTAAGTTAGGGACCACAGAGTAGAGGAATGTATAAATTGGCGGGAAATCAGTGTTGCCAATACAAAAAAAAAAAAAACTTTAAACTACCGCGCAAGGCTGTCGCTTGGGGGCGCAACTACATTTGTTAACAAAATCGCAGAGAATGAAGCCGTGAAACATAATATAGTATTCTTTGCCTTTGTCTCTCCGTTTTTTACTTTAATTGATTCACAGCTAAAATTATAATATAATATAATGTTAGCAGTTTACACTAGCATAGTTGCATTTTCCGTGATTGTCACGACTTTGGATCATAAAGTACGGAGTGTTATAAATCTCTTAGTTGAATCATGCCGGACACAACATACTGTTGAATTATACTATTTCATTAGGTACTGCTGCAGCTGCGTATAATAATAATAAGTTATTTTGTGAACTGTACTATTCCAGTTGGACTTAATTGTAAAATACATGCTTAAGGAATGTACAATAAATACATTATCACTTACACATTTAAATATAATATTCACACGTATGCACAAGCACATACAATTTTTTCAGTAGTTGTACATTAAATTTGAAAGAAAGGAAGAAAATACATTCTTTAGCGCGCACACACACACATACTTACTACATCAACGACAGGTAGGTACAATAGGTATTATTACCTATCATATTATACACACAGACCCGAGAAAAAACTTAAAAGATTTCAATAGTATGTACCCGACCGGGAATCGAAATCATCCCCCTGATTCACAAACCGTCGGATACGAAATCGGATTCGAATTCTGTGCAGTTGTCTATTGTATAGCGAGTGATAGAGACAGAGCATATATTCCGCTGTCGGGAGCGTTTTCGTTTTTCGTAATACGCAGAGTATTTGCCACGGGCCCTAAATGGTATAGTTACGGCACAAACTAGGCGCATATAATGTACCTACACGAACTAAGATTTGGGGCAATGTAGCTAATACTTACTTACATATGAAACTTATTAACCTGTTAAAGCTGAGATTCAATTCAATATTTAAAAATTCGATGTTAAACTTCTACCCACACAATGAATTTTCTTTTGGATATGTATGTACTTAGGTATATTCAGCTTTCAAGTAGTTAGCGACCGATTTGGCGCAGGGGTAAACTACCTGCCTTCTGCGCCAGAGGTCTCGGGTTCGATTCCCGAACAAGACAAATATTTGTGTGCATGAACATGTCTGTTTGTCTTGGTCTGGGTGTTTTCTATGTATATTAAGTATGTATTTACAAACAAAAAGTACTTATATAAGTATATATTTATCCGTTATCAAGTTCACGTAGACACAGTTTCTTAAGAAATTAACTACGGGCTTAGATAATTGGTGTGATTGTAAGAAAATATTTATTTATTTATTATTTATTTAGTTAATAAAAACTTGTAAAATAAAAGGTAGGTAGGTAGGTCCTTAAAAATATCAAAACTCACTAGTTTTTAATTTCGATGTGACTTATAAGTCTCATTAAAACTGAAAATGCAACATTATGATTTCCGAACAACATAGCCGCAAAGTAGCGGTTACTCTTCATTTTAGTTCATCTTCAGATTCTTCTACCCACAAAGCGTTGCTGAAAATAAAACCGACAGCGAAACCTATGCGTTTGTCCATAGTAGCACACAGTAGCCTCTGAATAAATAAACAGGCCAACAGGAAGGCGTAGTAAGTTCTTTATTTTCACTGGTAGCTGAAGGCTGGCTTTCTGCCAGGAAACCTCGCTGATTCAATCCACGCCACGGAAAAGATTTACAGGTGTCGAGTGGAAGGGTTCCTTGGGAAAACTTCCAATGCGTTACAAATGCATCTTCAAAACACGATCAGGGTATTACCGCATCGCAGTTCATCGTTGTATGTATGTATTACATTTATTTTAGGTACGAAGCTATTTTTGTCGTAATTTCAAGAAAGTAGTAATTATTTGTTATTAATCTTATTTCATGTAATCAACGCATTATGCGTGCAACATGGACGAAATAATGGCGGCATCTGATGCAGCGATTGACCTGGCTGCGTACTAGGCGAATCATATTTAAAAGTCAAATAAATCTACGAACCAACGAGTCGACAGGAAGAACGCATTATGTAGGTACAATTTAGCTTTATGTCCATTTTGTCTAACAGATCAAGTTAATTTTTTTATTAATAGGTATAACTTTAATACATTCAAGCCATAGAAAATCTCCAATGAACATATCTATTACCATTAATTTCAACTTACTTCCTCTAAGCTTACCGGTGGATTAATGAGTCTAACAGGTAAGTATGATAAATGAAACTGTTAGGTATAAGTTTCATGGCGGGATATTGAAACACAGGACAGACGTCTTTCGTTTAATTATTCAGGTTTCCAGCAGTCATTTTGAATATTTGTAGGTAATAATAAAGGTTTCTTTAAGCTTTTAAAGTGTCTTTGTTATCTTATCTAAGTCTGGCGCCATAAAAACTTCCGGCAGTTGGAGTTAGGATAGCCAGTTCCTCAGTAATGGAAGATTCCGAGAGTAGTCCACGACCGGTTCCACCAGTTCGACCAGTTACAGTCTTATCATCACTTAACACCAGGTGTGATGAATGCTACGTGCTACCCCGTTGTGGATAAAAATAACAATTGAAGTTATATTAATGACTAGCTTTCCGCCCGCGTGTCATATATGACGTTATCCTGACGGAATGTGATATTTTTCCGGGATGAACAGTAGACTGTGTATCCAATCCTCCAGCTCCCATTCTACCCCCGTACAAAAAATCACATTGATCCGGTGCTCCGTTTTGTCATGAAAGACGGACAAATAAATAATACCTACTGATTTTCCCGTGGGAATATGATACATTCCTCTGCTAAAAAGTAAAAGTAGCCTATTATAATCCCCGGGTCCCAAACTATTTACCTAAATACCAATTTCTGCCCGCGAATTTGCCGCGTTTTTAGTGATTTTCCCATGGGAATGAGATTTTTTCCTGCGGTAAAAAGTAGCCTTTGTCCTTCCTAGGGCCTTAAACTATCTCCATTCTAAATTTTATCAATTACGGTTCAGCCATTTTGACGTGAAAACGGAACAAACAAAAAAACATACACATTTTCACATTTATAATGTTAGTACGGATGGCAATACGATAATTGATACATAACTACTCTTTGGTGGCAATGAGGTACCTCGCACTGTAAAAACGTATTGAGTTTTCAAACATGTGTTGAAACAAAATGAAATTAAAAATCAAAAGCACTAAGGAGTATTGATATCAACTTCGATGCAAATCACCCCCAAAATAACTTTCTATCCCTTTTTAACCCTGTTAGGCGATAAGTTTCAATGAAATATGAAACACATATTCGATTAATTCTGTTAAAGAACGTTTATGCAGAAGAAGATTGGACAAAGGAATCACGTTGTCCCATACAAACTTTACCCCCGTTTTTCACTCTCTCTCACAAACTCTACCCCTAAGGGTAGAGTTTCGAAAAATCCTTTCTTATCGGATGCCTACATCATACAAGGAACACACCCTCCAAGTTTCAGGTCTCTACGATCAGCGGCTTAGGCTGTGCGTTTATCCGTCAGTCATTCAGGACAAAGGATTTTATATGTATAGATGTTTAAATACCAAAAAAACTTATCCTTACAAATGCATATAAAATGCTGACGTGCCACCACCTACGCCACCTTTTGAACCATAAACAGTAGGTATTACAAAAATGAGTTTTTATTTTACTGGATGCAATTGTTCAATGCAATTTTTCCCACCGGAGCTCTGCTTGTTGTGAGACGGGTCGATATTATCTAATACTTCATTTTAAATATTTAAAAATGAGTTGTCAATCTTTTATGACTGTGATTGTAATAAAAAAGTAAGTAACTTCATTATTAAGGTAATATTAAGCTGAGTCTGATGTATGAAATGGCTTATTACGGAAAACGCAATTCATCACAAGCTCACTCGACTTAGCGTTATCACGGCAGCTAAATGGACGGTTACTTTGGGGCTAATACCTTTGTTTCATAACTGATTTATGAAACAACACGCAAACTAACTAAGTCCCACATTTTACTTATTTTATTAGGTAATATTATTTGTATAAATTTTTTATATTTCACTCATTGTTTCTTTTGCAAGGATGAAAAAAAAGTTTTAAATTTTATAAAACAAACAAATTGTTTTAAGTGTTTTTTATTCTTTTCAGTTTAGGGCATTATATCAAATTAATTCGACCTTTAATGGTGCATTTCTAGACTAGATCTTTTCAAATTCGCCATAGTAAGTTTACTATGACGAATTGACATAGTAAATATATTGACTACGAACATAATGTTTAGGTTAAACATTTATTTCATGTTGCGTATCTCTAATCAATACTGAACGCTTTACATACACCGTTTTTTTAGGGTTCCGTAACCGAAGGGCAAAAACGAGACTCTATTACTAAGACTCCGCTGTCCGTCTGTCTGTCTGTGTTTCTGTCGGTCACCAGGCTATATCTCATGAACCGATGATAGCTAGAGAGTTGAAATTTTCACAGATGATGTATTCTCTTGCCGCTATAACAACAAATACCTACTAAAAACAGCCTAAAATAAAATATTTTATCGTCTAATGGTCACTTCATATTTCTACTTGTCACACGTAACGTAAAAATGTTTCCAATAAATACCTCGTAAATGAGTTCTCTCAAATTGACAATTTGCAGAGAATTCAGTGTGATTAATCGAAAATCAGGCACAACATAAGCACCATCGAGCCATGCCAGTGATTTAAGCCACGCTTTCAACACATACTCGTAGCTATGCCAATTACTAAAGATCTATGTTTATATACCTATATAAACATAGATCTTTAGTAGATACCTATCTATGTATATTTACTTTAGCAATTTGAGTCATTTCCGAGGAAATCATTTCAGTTCTATTAATATTACGCTAGTAAAAAGAAAAGTCTCATAATAATTATGATGTTCTAATCTAGTTTCCAAAGTTCAAGCGTTTAGTTTTATTATCGATTTTCCTTATTCTGTGACATACGATAGGTAAGTTCCAACAAACTTATTCAGATAAACAATCACATGCTCGAATATTTGGCAGCCCTTCAAGTTACGCAATCTTACTCAAAGAAATGTGATCGCAATCGCTCTGTGTAGTAATAACAATGATAATTAGTTAAAGATAGTAACTACATTTGAATAGTTATCACTAACTCGTGATACGACCCTTATCGTAAATAACGTTGCGTGGGCCGGAATCACTGCAACTTCTTGTTAAACTTTTAGCCACAACTATTGTAGTGAACTTATCGATTATGTTTACCTATTATCGAGGAGCTCGTGGCACAGTGGTAAACGCGCTCGACCTGCGATCTTTGAAGTTAAGCAACTTTCGCAATTGTCGGTCACGGGATGGGTGACCAAAAATGTATTATGTCGAGCTCCTCCGTGCTTCGGAAGACAAAGCAGAGGTGACGGCTATTAGAGATGAATGGAAGAGAAAGACCATGCTGCACCAACTCCAAATAAATGGGATAGAGGCATGGAGACTGATGATTAAGATAAGATTAAGATGAACGCCTTTAATGTACCTATCTCTCAACTATCGAGTTTATAGCGTGATTAGAGATAAGATAGACCTGAGTAATGGCAAACGAGTGACGATAACACAAGTATAACTTGATTATTCAAAATATGTCACTTTCCTCGCCACCAGCGGCCCTTGACAAGGGTCCGTTACAATGTCGTTTTTGTTCGCCTATTTCAATCGTTATCGCAGCGGGTTGTATTCATATTGTTATACAGCCAGAGACAGATAGATCATGGCTTAGGTAAGTTCAGCCGACCGCGAATCAAGATCTGTCATTCAAGAGCTTGCCCAGATAGGGCGAATTCACTGCGATTTCAACATCGACTTTGGTTACACTATTTGTGCATTATTGTTCTCCCTTTCTACTAAAACAAACAGAATAATGTATCACGATTTAAGCATTGTTCGGTAGACTTGGCATGCGCACAACGAGAATTTTGGCAACTATTTTGTGTCTATCAACGTGATTGGGACAAAATCACGTCTGGGGTCTTTACCCAACGGACTCGCTGTCACACCGTTTTGTCACACTGGTGTGACTACGAAGAATTTTTTTCCTAGTTTTCACACTGGTGTGACTACGAAGAATTTTTTTCCTAATAGTCACACCATTTTCAAAAAATCGTACTTGACGTAAATCACTTGATAATTTGATACCAGTTTGATACCACTTTGATACAATATACGTAATATAATACTACATTAATTATTAAATTAAAATATTATTAACTGAAAGTACCAGGGTTGCATAGCTAGCCAGGAGTTATTTTAGATGTTTTGAGTTTTATAGGCAGCAGCATTTTAAGTAGAGGTATACTCGTAATAACTTAGGCTGCCCTGGTACTTTTTGTTCAATATTTTTCCAATATGCCTAGTACCTAGTACTTCATTGGACTCGGGGGGCTACTTATCCTTTATGCAGTAGTAATGTGGGAAAAAAATATCTCCCGTGTTACCTACTGCTACAGCCGTTAGTAAGGCGTGTAATAAAAGTTACCCCCCTTACTATTAGTAGTAAGGTCTGGTTGTCGGTCATTTCATAAAATAAATAGGTATGTTTAATTTTCATTTCTATGTAAAGTACTTACCTACCTTTTTATACTATCCGAAGAATTTATTTATGTTTTGTTTAAGTTTATTAGATTAAATAAGTATTGTGTACATACATATGTACATGTTTTGTTTTATTTTAAAATCTGATGAATGCAAAGTATGCAATCAATGTTATAAAACATGCACATACAGGGTATTTAATTTTTCCCCGCACTAGTAGTGTGACAACAAGTCTCATGTTTTGATAGCTTACTAATAGTCACACCAAAGAGAGTGACGTGGTGTGACTACGAAGAAAAAATTTCTCCGTAGTCACACCAGTGTGACAAAACGGTGTGACAGCGAGTCCGTTGGGCATCTTTAAACAGCGTAGGTATATAAGCGAGACATTAGGCATGGGAATGATTGCTATACTTATAAATCATTTCCATGTGATCATATGATTCACCAAAATCATATGATTTCACCTGTCATTAATCACAGGCAATTATTTATTATTATCGTATCATATCGTCGCACTTTCTACTGGTTATGATTTTAAATGATTGCTACTTACTTTGTAGCCATGTATGGAAATGAAATATCCTACTAATATTTTAAATGAGATAGTTTGTGAGTATGGATGATACATTCATACTAACAAACTATTTCATTCTCAATCTCTATCTCATTATCTCATCCATACGGATGTTTGTTACTATTTCACGCAAAAACTTCTGAACGGATGGATGAAATTTGGCACAGAGATACCTAGCTGATTATAGCCAGCAATAACACATAGGATACTTTTTATGCCGGTATTCCCAAGGGAACGGGAACCACGCGTGTGAAACCGTGGGCGGCCGCTAGAATATTATGATTTTTTATGATTATGGTAAAATATCGCTACTTTAAATATAAATAGTATTTGATTGGATTAAATACAATTTTTAAAAATATCAAATAAATTCAGATAAATTAAGTAGGTAGGTACTATTAAATAAATATAAAAAACCGATGAGAATTACGTAGGCTAGGCAATATTATGATTTGTAGCCTTCGATCATGATCGAAGTTTATAGCAGACTAAGTTCAAGAAAGTAGCAGGTGTGACTTATGATTGCATAAATCATAATATGGTAGGTACCTACTCACTGGTAATTCATGATTTGTTTACATGCATACGAGACAGGGAAACTCTCAGTAAAAACTGTCATTCGCGCTGTCGCAAATGAGATGAGAGTCGACTAAATTATCTCGCATGTGTCCACACACGCCAATATACACAAGACGATAGAACTTCTATCATAGAAGCGTGGAATCGTCGCGATTCTGGCTCGTGAAGACGGGCCCTTATCGAGCGGACGGTTTTGTAGTGTAGGTAACTGTTAACACTAGGTTAAGCTTTAATCATAATATGATGAGATGAGTCTTATGTAAACAGCAGTTGGCCGTATAGGCAAAGTAAGCAAACATTAATTTGACATTGCTGTAATCTTTACGGAAAATGTATATAAGAGTTTGTGTAAACATAGCTCCATTTAAAAGAGTAGGTAGGTATATGAAACTGAATTTACGTAGGTATACAATAAACTAAACCAATCGATTTACTTCCATTCGCTATCGCAATATAGATGCAAAACAAATGGATTTAGTTCATGAATAAGAGATACTTTTGAGTTTCTGCAATTACAATAATTTCATAAAATTTCGTAACAAACATAAAGTTTTTTGAAGGACTTCTTCAGATTTATTATCCTGATACCATTTATGGAAATTAACACTTACACTCTATTAGAAAAATAAGGTTCTTAGACGCAGAAATAAAGATGAGGACATGCAAAAATGAGGCGTGATTAAAGTTATGAGGGAGCCGATAACTCAGGGAAAACGATACAGTTTACTGTAAATAAATAATAAATAAATATTTTCATACAATCACACCAATCATCTAATAGTGTAGGCAATGAACAGATTCTTTGTATGGAGACCCATACACTAATTCCTCAGTCGATGAAACTTTGCTGAGTTATAAAATAGCATGAGTCATAAACTTTCAAATGATTATCCAAAAAAAAACTCACATGGAAGTTAGGTATTTATACATAAATATACAAATCTGTTTATATATTGAACCGAGTAATTTCTCAGTCCAAATTTATTTTACCAAATGAGTTATTTATACTAGTATGTGATACTTGATGAAAATCCAAAACTTTTTTCAAACATGAGTATGCTTGGCAAAATGGTATAATTCCGTTTAAAAGTTCGACAGAGACATTTTCAGTCCAAGTCACCCCATTTTGTTTTATTAAAATTTGGTGTTTCTGCTGGGATATTTTTTTGGATATTTCATATTATTGTTTTTATACGTTACATGAATATGTCCGATTAAGAAAGTTTAGACGGAGCATTTTTCCTAAAAAAGATATCAATGAAATAGGACTTTCATTAAAAAATACCTAATCTTCTATTATTATTATTTTTTGGAAATTTATACCATACCGTTAATTTATTGATACTTTATCATGATGTAAAGTTTTTACTGACTGAGGAATTACTGTGGGGGTCAACTAGCTTCATTGACTACACTATAAGCCCGTAGTTAATTTCTTAAGAAACTTTGTCTACGTAAACTTGATAACGGATAAATATATACTTAAATACTTTTTGTTTGTAAATACATACTTAATATACATAGAAAACACCAAGACCGAGACAAATAGACGTGTTCATGCACACAAATATTTGTCTTGTTCGGGAATCGAACCCGAGACCTCTGGCGCAGAAGGCAGGTAATTTACCCCTGCGCCAAATCGGTCGTCAAACTGTATACTGTATACGATACGATTACAATACGATTTATCGTAACCTAATTTCCGCACACAAATATTTGTCTTGTTCGGGAATCGAAACCGAGACCTCTGGCGCAGAAGGCAGGTAGTTTACCCCTGCGCCAAATCGGTCGTCAAACTGTATACTGTATACGATACGATTACAATACAATTTATCGTAAACTAAATTCATGATTGACTGATGTTTAATACTTACCGGTTTTTTTTTCATAAAAACACTGGTTCATATTTACTCGAGTCAATCCCTTTTTTATATTTTATGGGGAAACTACATATCAATGCACGTTCAAATTTCTACGGATTTGAGGCAGTTTCCCTCTCAGTACCCCGAGTGTAAGTTTGACAATGTTGAAACGTTACTATCACGTTTGTGGTACGAATTCAATTCTAGATCTTATTTCTTTATATTAAAGTACAATCTATCCGTCAAAATTTCTCTCAAACACGATAATATAAAATTTACTTACTTACACTCAGCCCTCTGAGGTCTTATTTCTTTACATTTAAGTACAATCTATCCGTCAAAATTTCTCTCAAACACGATAATATAAAATTTACTTACTTACACTCAGCCCTGGGCCCATTTTTTTTTCAGTATAATGTATGTGTACCTAACCGATGAAATAGGGTATTTGGCTGTTGTTAAATGTAGATATTTAATAATGGCACTAAAATGGTAACATCAAAGAACACCAAAATATATGAAAAAAAGAACTGTTTTACAACAAGCGACCTAAGAGCTGTTTAATCATGACTCTAGCCGTCTCTTTCTAAAACGAAATTTTCTATGACGAAACTGTAGCACTCTTCTTGTCTAATTTGAAAGTTTGATGCTCTATCTCTGAAAATATTCAAGATATTTGAAAATAAATACCTGTATGGTGTAGCTTATAAGTACCTATTGCGAAAAAGATTATCAAAAAAAGGTCAAATACCCTATTGCCTTGATGAAGTGGAATTGAATAACATGGTTTTGTTATTATTTC
Organism: Crambus lathoniellus; assembly: GCA_949710035.1. Lineage (NCBI taxonomy): Eukaryota > Metazoa > Arthropoda > Insecta > Lepidoptera > Crambidae > Crambus > Crambus lathoniellus. The sequence goes on along the minus strand of OX453302.1, from coordinate 11,203,217 downwards.
TGCTACAAACATTGAATGTTACCCAATTGGCTTCTTGATGAGACAATTTTACCAACATTGTATTCTCTCCTTCCCGCGTTCTCTGGAGATGGTCAAACAATTTATGAAGCTATTGTTTCCTTAATTGGACATCGGCCGCCTGGAAGAAACAAACAACACCAAAACAACCATAGATTAACCTCTTGTCAGTGAGACGGCATCTGCTCGAAAGAAAATAAAAGATTTGCGTAACTATTTTTGAATTTGGTTTATTTGTTTAATTTGCCTGTGTTTAAAAATTGGTCCAAGTAAAATAAACCGTTCACAATATAACTTATTGCAGCTGTAATAGAATAGGTACATTTTTTTAATTCACAACGGGTTAGCACTTAGCCATCATCACAAGTGATGTTATTTTAAGAGGTGATATGATAAGGCTGAAGGTGGAAGCGCACTACTCCCGGAATCCTCTGAGGAAGCGACTATCTTTATCTCTAACTGCCGAAACACAATGATGCTATAAACCTCAGGGTCAGACTTTGATAAGATGGTGGTAGCTAGCCAGCCAGGTTGCCACATACTGGGCGAAACTAATTTAAATGTGAAATAATCGACACGAAGAAGAAGAAGAAGAAGCCAGGCGGGCTTAGAACAAACCCTACCCTACCACCAACCAAACCGAATACAATATGTACCACCACTGCGAAACGAACCAGGGACCTCTGGGTCTCATACCAGTGGTGTGTACCACTAGACCACAGAGGCTAATAGTATTCTATTACGGCTACGCATAACAATAGTAGTATAATTAACAGTATGTTGTGTATAACATATAGGCTATAATTTATTTTGAAGATAGAAATACTAATGTGGAACCATATAATAGCAGTCCAGCCAATCTATGAGAGATATAAAAATACCGTCTTAAGGAAAATTGGTCAACTCGATGAGCATTTTTTGTTGACTTCCAAATTTTGAAGGTCTGGTTCACTTGATGTGGAACCCTAGCAGCTGCCAGGTTAAACAATAAAGTACAAACATAACGTCTTAAGAAAAGCTGTTAAACGTGATGAACATTTTCTAATATTATAGTAGGATTGACATACCTACTATAATCTAAAGTCTGGTACATGTGATGTCTCCCACCCAAGAGCCCAGATAAAGCTTAAGATATACGAATATAGCGCCTTAAGGAAGGTTTTTCAGCGAATGAGCACTATCTGTATACGTATTCCAGATATTGAGAAAGATAATTAGATTAGAACCATGCTGACCACACAACACAGCGTGATATCAGAACTGTTAATTTTACAAACTTCTTATAATAAATGTATCTTGAGCATTCAAATAAAATAAAAGATTTTCTTAAGGATGTATTGAAGTACATGGAAAATAAAAACTCGTAATGGCAGTAATACACGGTTCACTTTTGCCTTTCAATTTGGATGAAGCAACCAAATTGAACAATGTAAACGTAGAATTGAATCATACAATGTCAATGTGCGCTTGTATTTCTGCGTCTTTCAACCAAAGTGAATAAATATGGTTGAACCGTGTAATCCTACTATATATATTACATATTATCCTACTAATATTATAAATGTGAAAGTTTAGACGTTTGGATGTTTGTAACTCAATCACGCCAAAACGGCTGAACGGATTTGGCTGAAATTTAGGACACAGATACTTTGTAGCCTGGAGAAGAACATAGGATACTTTTTATCCCGGAAAAATATCAAATTCCCGCGGGATAACGTCGTGTAAGTCCACGCGGGCGAAGCCGCGGGCGGAAAGCTAGTATTAGCATAAATAACATAAGCGAGGAGGGAGTAGGTACCTTCAAGTGGTCAAGGCGGAAACCTGGAGAATTTTTTTTCGCGTTCTGTGGCGGAAACAGTTTAAGTACTGGCTAAAACTCCGATTTTAATACTATCTATCTTATGTTGAATTTTTGTCTGTCTGTCTGTCAGTTGTCTGCGTTTCATGCAAACAGATTTGGTGAAACTTTTTTTATATAGCTTTTGGTCTTCGGCAACATATAGGCTGTACTTAATTTATTTTGAAGACCGAAATAACTGTTTTTTATCTTACAAAAATTTTATTCCCCGCGCGGGATAACGTCGCGTAGTCTACGCGGGCGAAGCCGCGGGCGGCTGCTAGTACCAAATAAAATTTTGTTTCCTAGAAAACATACTTATCACTAAAAATAAGTAGAGTCAAATTCGGTGACAAACGTAGCTTTTATATCTCTCTTTCGTTTTTTGTAAGGAAATAAATTCTTCAGACGTTTTTCCAGACCTCGTTAAAGATGATATAAATTGAAGCTCTAGCCTCGCATAAAAACTAAATGATGAACAGGACGGAAATTTTCTTGTAAACTTTCAAGATAATACCTACATAGTCTTTAGAAGCCGGCCATTTTTCGTACGGGTTGAAGCGAGTCCTTACAAACACATTTAAAATATTGGTTCTTTATTTTTCTTTTTCTTTTGAATGCATATCACTCGTATCAATACTAAGTACTATTCGTATTTTCTGTACCTAGACATTATAAAAGAAACCGTGTTTACGCCAAAACTGTAACAACTGATGTTTGGTCGGCAATTCCAATGCTACAAGCTACGAGTCTAGCATTTGATCGAGTCTCACTTCGAATTCAGAAATATTATTTATTTCTAAACTGTTTCTATCATCATTGAGCGAACTTGGAAATATTTCTTTTGTAGAGGCTGCTCATGTAATGAAAAAAATCAGGTATTGTGAATTTCCGGCAACGTCGCATTCGTATGCTCCAAGATAAAAGTTCTAGAGGACCAAGTTTACCGTTGACTACCAAATTACGCTAAGAATGGGAAGCATAAAATATTAAATTATGCAAATTAATTCATGTTGATGTATATACCTATACATGATCAGCAATTAAAATAAGTTTAAGGTGGTTCGATGAGCTCAGTAGCGCCACCAATGGAAATAAATCAATTACATTTTATTAAAGGCTTAGATTTAAAGTTTCGGTTATTTTGCGCAAATAAAAGAGTAAAATTATTACTATTTACTTATTCTCAGCCCTTGATAAATCGTAAATGATTTATTTCCATTGGTGGCGCTACTGAGCTCATCGAACCACCTTAACGTAGAACAAACATTTAACAAAATATGCGGTAAGTAAAACCGTTTATAAATATTTGTTTCGTAATAATTTTCAAATTATACTTACTTACTGATACGAGATAGCGTAAATTTGATTTATATAAACGGATAAGTAATAATAATATGTGGGCGGCCGCAGTACTGTCCGCTTGTGGTTTATTGAGTGACCCTGATCCGAGGGCTGGGGACACCTGTTACCAGATAATCCCTCTATTATTTACGAAGTTTTTATGGCTCATGGACTAACCCAAGTCTATATTAGTGTGGTAATTTCATAAAGATCGCGGTGCCTAACAGTAGGAAATGTGTGACGAATTGTATTGATTCATAAAACGGATAATGTAGACGACCGCTTCCGATTCGTGGTTCATTGTGTGGCCTGATCCGAGCGGCCAGCAACACCTGTTACAAGATTATGCCTCCATTATATTACGAGGGTTTTATCGCCCTTGGATTGATGTGTCAATTTCACATTGAGCGCGTTCCATAATGACTGATTTACATGACATGGATCCAGTCAGTGACTGGCGCCAATATCAATGACAGTCCAGCGCTGGCTTCGTGTTAACGTCAACGTAATTCTCCTTATATACTTACTTATATTATAAATAGGAAAGGTTTGATTGTTTGTTTGTTTGTTTGCATCGAAAAGGCTCCGAAACTACTGGACCGATTTCGAAAATTCTTTGACCATTGGAAAGCTACATTCTTCCCGAGTGACATAGGGCGTATTTTATCCCGATATTCCCACGGGAACGGGTACCACGCTGGTAAAACCGCGAGGATCCGCTAGTCCATCCATAAGGAAGGCCAGTGCCCCAGCGGTGGGGACATTAAATGGATGATGATAATGATACGTTGCGGTGGTAATAACTGTATGTCTCTAAAATAGAATATTATTTAGAATTAATGTCATTAAAATTAATGCAATTATATGTTGCCAATAATAAATTATACTGACAGTCAACAACCATCGTAAAACTGCTTCCTCATATTAATAAATCGTATTATATTGCTCGGCCATAAACTCCATTCAGTTATTATACGTCTTCCTACATTATTGCAACAACTTTCTTATCCTACTAATATTATAAATGTGAAAGTTTAGATGTTTGGATGTTTGGATGTTTGGATGTTTGGATGTTTGTTACTCAATCACGCCAAAACGGCTGAACGGATTTTGCTGAAATTTGGGACACAGATACTTTGTAGCCTGGAGAGGAACATAGGCTACTTTTTATCCCGGAAAAATGTCACATTCCCGCGGGATAACGGCGTGTAGTCCACGCGGGCGAAGCCGCGGGCGGAAAGCTAGTTACTCTATAAATCATACATCCACTCAAATTAGAAATATTGTCGTGTCCACAAATCTGCACAAGACATAATAACACTGCCCATATTGATACTTAAGTGGCATATTATTAACTGTTCGAATGGCATCGATCTTATTCAGACGAAATGTATCCGTATTTGCCGGATTCCTCGTATTTAAGTTACTGAATGTCTGACAGACAACGCGCAGCCGAAACTACTGGCATAGTAAAAATATACTTTTACTATGCTACTGGGTATAGTAAAAGTATATAAGTACGTTGACTGCCTAGACAGGCACCGCAAACGGTTTGTATGTTAGCGCGCCCGTACGTATGCGTCGTCACACGCACACACTGACAAAATACTTCTTAACTGAAACGTAAACCTTGCTCTAGATAAGTGACGAAGAGTTAAACATTTATTGCGAGGTTCTAGTGAAAAGAAACACTTTTTTCTAATTGCATACGGAAATGTTCAAAAGAGCCGTTTGAAAGTATTTAATGAGAAAAAAAGTTCATCCACGCACAATGTTACCGTTCCATCTATACTAATATTATAAAGAGGAAAGATTTGATGGTTTGTTTGTTTGTATGTTTGTTTGCATCGAATAGGCTCCGAAACTACTAGACCGATTTTGAAAATTCTTTCACCATTAGAAAGCTACATTCATCCCGAGTGACATAGGCTATATTTTATCCCGATATTCCCACGGGAACGGGTACCACCCGGGTGAAACCGCGAGGATCCGCTAGTTTCGTATATTCACGAATGGGTAAGATAAATAAATAGCTTAACGTTGAACAACAAGGGTAGACAACAACCTTTAATGTAAAATCGCTTAGAAATTGAAGCTCACTCTGAAATACTTTTCCACGAGTAAACTCATTACGGAGTATAAAATTCAATGCACTGCCTTTAGGGGCAAGTCCCGCTTTAGGGCAAGTGAGGCCTGCACCAAATGTACTCGTAAAGGCACACGTCATGCCTAATTGACCGCCTCTGGAGCCAACGCCGATTTATTGATGTTGCTAACAAACCGGCGCGGCTGTGACCAACGAACCAACTAAATTCAAGTACCAGTTTTGTAATTTGTTTGTGTTTCTTGTGCGATTGCAATCAATGTTTAGCATTCGTAGTTAAATGTTACGTTATAAAAACAGAGTTCGGAATTTTAGTACATTCGTTACCCATATTGTAAAACTCGAGGCGGCTCCTCTTCTACATATAAATAAAAATCTTGCGTTACTGACTGACTGACAGTCAACGCACAGCTGAAATTACTGGGCGCAAGAAGCTGAAATTTGGCATGTATGTTCCTTGGGGTATTCAGGGGAGCACTAAGAGAGGATTTTTGGAAATTCTCTCATTAAGGGGGTAAAAAGAGACAAGAGTTTGTATGAAATTGTGTCCCCCTGTTTTATTTCTCCAATGGATTCACTTGAAACTTTGTACTTAGGTTCTTCAATGATGTAAGTGAGCACTAATAAGGGTTTTTGGAATTTAAAAATAGAATTAGCTTTTGTCTGCGAGTCTTATTATGGGTCACATAATGGTGTCTTTTTGTGCGTCATAAGAATTAGAGATTTTAACGTTATAGCAAGCATCCTAAACATTTAACTTGCGTGACGACACGCCATCGACTCGACAACATAAATCGGAAAGCAGGAAAGTTTGTAAGATTAAACATCAAGTTACGAATTTTGGTATCCAAACTTAAAAGGTAAATCAAATTCTAATGTACAAAAGTTCAGTCACAAACTTTACCAAAATACTCACATACCTGACAAGACTTAGTCAGGTGAAACTTCAACACCGATGGAGAGCAAACACATCGGAATTCCCGGAGTTCCCGCGTCCCCTGTATTCACAGAAACACAAACATGAATGTACTGTCAACGCGTCTCACAAAGGAAGCTACGAAGCTACGGCCGTGCAAACTACGAGCGTAGTCTACTACGGCGCGTAGCCAAGTAGGGCACAATAATACGTCGGTGATTGTAGGGGAAAACATCGCACTTGCTACGTTTTAAAATGGGTTTTTGATGGTGTTATCTATGTTTTATGTATGTATTACTTTATATTTCACAATATCTCGTAAAAGTAAATGTGTAAAGTAATGATCTTTCTATAGTAATAATAAGGCTAAAGAGTTTATTTTTGTTGTTAAGGACGTATTTACAAATAAGCGCATGTCAACATTAAGGGCTCTTAGTAAGTGAAAACGCCAAAATTGCCTATTTTCATTTTTAAAACATTGAAGATTTTTCGCATTGAAATTTCTAATATGTATTATAGAACGTATATGTGATGGGAGGACTGTTTTGAAGACAAGATTGGAAAAATTTTGCTCGATAGAAAATTCCTGAAGTTACTTTTTTCACACTGAGTTTACTCAAATTTTTGCCATTTCAGATTCGTTTCTGAATGTTTGAATATTTTGAATTTAATGGTTTATGTTTTGACAGTAGGTAACTAATCACGTGTTTACGAATTTACTTCTCTCTCCCTTTCAATGTCAGGGGGCCGATTCTCAGGCAATCGAGAAAAGTTCACATTTATAGCTCGAAATTCAAATATAACACAGTTTTTGTATTGTCAGAATTTCACAATCGAAAAAGTTCGATCGAAAACCAGTAGAACGCTACGAGTGGTAAAAACCAATAGATGTTCGTATACGAACTTAGCTGTCAAAATGAATTCCTTGACATGTGAGACAGCTTAGTTTGTTTGAAACGTTCTAACTTTTCAATAGAAACCACAAACAAAATGTTCGACATACGAATTACCACACTGAAAAAGTTCGAATGCCTGAGAATCGGGCCCCTGATCTTATATTTAGACTGTAAAAAAAAAAATATTTTCAAGAGATTCGCTACGCTACATCAAAACAATATTATTGAATAAATTAATAACCTTTAAAACAATTAATAACCTTCATTACAAGTCCCCTTAAATCAGTTCCAGGGTCGTCGAGTTCCGTATTTCGATCACCATTAACAGACACGTGCCCGGAATTTGGCGAGGCTGGCCAATAGACGATCGATCAAATAGAGTGACCATCAGGAATCCAAGCTATTGAAACAAGCATTTGAGTCAACCGGTATTTATGCAAAGTCTAACTTAAGAAAGACAAGAAATAGACCTATCTTAGTTACGTAATTTAGTAACAGTTTTTATTTTGGACTGATTAACATAATAGTTAGGCTCTCTGACTTTAGTGAGAATAGTTATATCAAGTTACACAACGGAAAACTCTTGTAACGTTTGCCATAAGGGGAGAGTAAACATGTTCAACTTTATGTGCTATCAACTGTACGTTGGCAAAGCCTGACCAGAAAAATTAAAAAAACATCGCCATGTTGCGGAAATGTGACGAACTAAATTTTTGTATGGAATTTGACATTTGTAACAATGAAGAGGTGAAAGTGGCGCCTCAAGCCAGGTTTTTTATTTTTCTGGTCAGGCTTTACAAATTTGATCTCTGTAGACATCCAACTTCATTAATTCTTTTGCATGATTCTGAATATTCAAACCACGTTTACGCTGAACTTTTGCTTGAATTTCAATTCTGTAAAATAATGTTAGAAGATCGTTTCCAACGTTTAAATCATAAACTTATTTATACTAGGGGTAATAGACGGACAATGGTGCGAGTGAGAAACCAGTCCTTACGGCAGAAGCTATGTGCGAGAAAGAGTTGGAAGAAAATGACAGCAGAACCCGATTTGACTTATTTAGCGTCTTTTATCATCTTGATGAAAAGCGTCCACTCGATTATTTTGTGATTTTTATCGCGATCGCGTCGATTTGGCTCTTATAACTATATAAATCAATAATGGTGTAGTGTTCTGTGTTGAATTGTAATGTTACTTACGACAATAAACCAAATAAACACTAATTTCACAGGTAAATAGGATTGTACAATTACCATTTTCATAGTTCATATTTTAGTTGAATATATTCCCAAATACACTAAGTAACACATTAATATCATACTATTTACCGCCTATTTTCTAAATAAATGCTGATTTTTAAACTTTATGTGTTATATAAAAAGATATTATATCCGTGAACTTGAGAAAATATGACGTAGAGGTTGATCAAAAATTATCGATATTATTATCGATACTCATATCGATGGTTTCCAATATAACTTGGTTTGTCTTTGTGAACACTGATAGTTTTATTAAAAAGCTGATTTTAACCGACACTTTGTAAATAGTAAATTATACCTACTTCAGTACCAATTTAACAAAATTTTCAGGTTTCCTGTAAATCCAGTGATTAAGTTAAACTGGATAAAATTTATAAATAGAATAGACTGGAAGCTTCGCCAAAACTCTGTGGTGTGCAGCAAATATTTCAAGCAAAACTGCAAAGAAACCTTGAGAAATTATTTAAATAAAATTGTTCTCTTCAGAGGACAATAATTAATGTGTACCTTAAATGTGCAATGTGTTTGGGAAAGGTATAATTATTTAATTATTTTTGAAATACATACATTTTAACTTAAAATATGTCATTATTTTTTCACCGTAGCCCTTCAAAATACTTCACAATGAATTTTTAAAGATTCGTAAAAATGACCACCAAGTTATTTAAATTTTTTAATTTTTGAATGCACAATGCAGTTTTTATTATTGAAAAATTGAAAATGAAGTATTTAGAAAAAATCGACCCGTCTCACAACCAGCTCCGATGAGACTCGAACCCACGACCTTACGCTATCCGGGTGGCTGCTCTAACGACTGCGCTAAGGAGTCGTTGATCGTTGTATTGGAGCTGGTTGTGAGACGGGTCGATTTTTTCTAAATACTTCATTTTCAATTTTTCACGTGCTAGTGTTTTCGTGACAGCCACAATGCGTGCTTGAATATACAATATTGTATAGTCTTATACAATATTGTATATTATTCAAGAAAGTTACCAACATGTCTTCACAAAGTACCTAAGGTATTTAAATACTGTATTGTGCCTTTATGTACGAATACTTCGATCAAAACGCAGAATAAAAATATTTATTCGTAAAAAATCGAAAAATTTGGTGCAATGCGATGAAAAGGGACTCCAAAAACTCCAGAACTAGTTTTATTAAAAAACAAGATTTCAACCAGTGCAGCTGTGCGAGTAGGTAAGTATGACCGGCCGGTGCGGTATACGGGCGGTCGCGGTCGGGAGGAATGACGTCGAACGTGGTAAAAGCCGATTGCTAGCGAACAATCGAGGCAATAGTGTTTTAAGAAAATTAATTTTTACAATAGCTTTGTAAATACTTATCGTATTGAAGTGAAATGACCATTATTATTGAAAAATGGAAAATGAAGTATTTAGAAAATCAAAATTCATTTTCCACTTTTCAATAATAAAAATTGCATTGTGAATGCAAAAAAAGTAAAAATTTAAATAACATTGACTTTATTTTTATTTTCCCATGTCCATTGAAGTATAATTCATATCATTTGAATTATTAAATCTTGATTGTGTTTTATTTACATTATTGTTATCGACAATCTAAAATGGGCTTGAGGGCAGCACTAAAACTCACACACACGTTTACAAATTACACACACTAGCTCATGTCATTTTCGGTCTCACAACCAAGCGAACTCTGTCCGTCTATTACTAGAGTATAATAAGTTTATGGTTTAAATATATTGGAGGGCTAAATGAGTTTTACGACATTTCAATGCAGTCACATAGTAGCAGGTTTGCGTTTTCAATGTGAATAAATATTTGTTCCATAGCACTCTAACTTTAAGCTAGTCGAAAAAATCTAAATTGTAGAAATGTTTAACTAAAATTTTTAAAAGTCGTTGTACGTTAATGCGATTCGATTGACAGCCGATCACGACCTGGGTACCTACCATCAACTTTAAGACAGCGATTCAAAAATAGCGCGATGCAGAATAGGTTCCTAAAATGAATTGCTTTCTTTCGTACTATGACCTTCTAAAAACTGGATCGCAAATGAATTGCTAAATGCGAATGACCGAACGATTTGTGTCCTTTTTCTTCTACCCGTCTCTTTCACTCGATTCTGTCATGACCGGAGAGTGAGAGAGACGGGTATAACATGCAGGTGTCATGTTAAATCGACCGGGTTATAAATCAAATAAGAGTTTGATGTGAAATGTCATTGAATGATCACTGAATCGCTGTCATTGATACTAAGCTGTCGTGGTACGAATAAGCCTTTGAGTATTAAGGAATAAGCGAAGCAGATCAGTTCAGTTCCTAAACAAAACCGCAATAAGAGTTGATGGTAAGCACCTTGCGGTCAGTATGCTCTTCATTCTCTTATGCGCCGATCACGGGACGATTCTCGCGCAATAGGCATTTGTTTTTTTGGTATTTATAGTATTTTTTGTCCTCTGTGCTTATAATTATCTAGGTTTTGAATGATTTCTTTTGACTAATTTAGCATGTTTATTTGTTTTGCGTAGTCTCAGAAGGATTACTCTATTAACTAGAATTGAAAAAAAAAACATAATCCATAAAAATAACCTGTAAGTGTTTTCTATTTTTTGCCCAAAAAGGGTAAGTACCTATTTTGTAATAATTTGAAAAAAATTTTTTTTTTATATAAATTTGATACATTATCATATACAAATACAATCAAGTGCATTACTAATATAGTTCATATACTATAGAATTTACAATAATGACGAAAAATGCCGGCGCTGGTGGATGAGCGTAATAATATGCCCGGCTGTCAAAGTGTTAAGGTACCTATATGTTTCAAAGATACTTCCAAAGTAAATGCGAATATGTTTTAACACTTTAACAAAATGTCCCCATTTGATTATATAGCTGAGCGCCATCGGCCCCCAGCCTGCCTAGCATGACCATCATTATATCACGCGATATGGTATAGCACGTCATGCTGTCTTGCTTACCCAACTAAGGTGTAAGCAAGATATGGGCTCTTATCATGCGTCAATAATCGATAAGGCCTCATAAGAAATAATTCTACTAGTGAAAGAATTTTTAGAATCGGTTTAGTAGTTGCAGAGATTCCTTTCAACGTACAAACATCCCTTTTTAGAATGTTAGTGTAGATTTAGATTGAGAAAAAAAAACTTCAAAGACAAATCGAGGGAGAAGAAAGAAATAATAATAAGCACCCCGCAGACAAATACAGATTCCTTTAAATTAAACGCAGTCTACCCTTCGATGTTATTTGATCGCAAACATTTGAGTAAAAATAGGGATTGGGACTTGGGGAGGAGATACAACGCCGACGACCGGCTACGAACTGGCGATAAGCCAAAGATATTTGCCACAAAGGACTTGAGGTTTGCAGGTTTTAAACTTGCGGAAAACTAAATTTATCATGTTGAAATGGTCACATTTCGTAACTGAAAGGTTTTCCGTTTTCATTGCGCAGCATCTTCGCAATTTTGACAAACCTCCTTTGGAAATCCAATGTTAAAATTGATAAAAGTAAATACCTTTATCAATTTTAACATAAAAGTAATACGTTATTGAATATACAACTTTAAGTTAATTATTAATCTCAATCAACTAGGAACCGGAAAAAATCGTAGTGTATCTAAGCTCTTAATTCAACGAATATCGGTTACAATTTTCATAAAGCTAACAATACTAACATAGGATAAAAGCGAAAATTGTTACTTATGGAGATAATGTACTAAATTACGATCTGAAATAAATGATTTATTATAAAACATCCTTATTATCTAAACATCATTGTCTTTTCAGTAATTTATTAAGCTTCTCGTAAGTGTAATTTTTAATTTCCATAATGATCTTGCTGGTACTTTTCTCCATCTCGGATTGCTCATCTAAAAGTAACATAAATTTGTGGATTTAAAGTAGCGTTCAACCAAATGACTACATAGTTAACAGAACATTCGAAAAAATAAAACAAATGAAAAATAGTAGAATTTGTGGATAGAATAATTTTCAATATTATTATTTTTTGCATTCACAGTGCAATTTTTTATTATTGAAAAATTTCTAATGAAGTATTAGGAAAAGCCGACCCGTCTCACTCACAACTATTGAAGCCGGAGGATGCCCATAGGAGCTGAGAGACGGGTCGAGACCTTTTCTATACTACATTTTAAATTTTTCAAGAACCATTTTTATTTAAACACTCTTATAACCATCAACAGAACCATTTTCATTTTAATGCTTCGTAACTCTTCATAGAAACATTTCAAATTAACGCCTTATTAAACACAATTTCATTTCATTTCATTTATTTCATTGCATGTCACAAGTACATAGATGGAAAATTTTGGTACAGATCGTGTGACACCCTGCAAGGGCGTAGCAATATATGAGAGAGTGCTATTTATACTTCTAATTTAAACAATAATTAAAATCTATTTTGCAAAATACAGTCTGTTCGGTAAACTATTAATAGTAAAAAAAAAAAAAAAAGTAATAATATGTCAATGTCGCTATATAATAATAATGATCAGAATAATAATTTTTATATAATAATTTAAATGTCAATGTGAATATATAATAATATGATCAGAATAATAATTTCACGCAATAATTTAAATGTCAATATCACATTAATAATAAAAATCAGACTGTATACAAACAAAACCAAAACCTATTTTTTATATTACAATGCAACAATACACATAACAGCATCTCAGAATTTAGTTGGATTTGTCGACAAAAAACTCACTAACATTATAATAGCTTTTAATGAGGAGATATTGCTTAAGTTCTTTTTTCAATGGTCGTTCAGTGCAGCGAATTGGTCATAAATTGTTTTGAATAATGGTTAATTTATTTTTATGTGCTGTGCTAATTTATACCTACTGGAAAGGATCCTTATTCAGTATTCAAATTTGTAATTGTGTTTGTATTTGTGTTTTTTTTTTTAATATATTATTGCTGAAAACCTTTCGGTGGAAGGGAAAGAATGTAGTCATTGGAATTCGACTTAATTTATATAGATCTTTTCTTAGTAGCTGTAAGTAAAGTGATAAATATCTATATGTCGTGGATTTGGATTTGGATAAAATTGGTAATTTCATGATATTGTCGGTAATACGGTATGTTACTGATTTTTTTTATTTCTTTAAAATGTTTTTCGAAATATTAGCTACACAAAACAAGTTTTCATTTTGAATTATCTTGAATATTTTCAAAGATATAGGACTTCAAACTTTATAATTAGACAAGGACAGGATGCTATCTTAGTGACGTCAGTGGGTTAGTAGCGTCATAGTCACGCCATAGAAGATTTCGTTTTAGAAAGAGACAGCTATAGTCAAAATCAAACAGACTATAATTCTTTTATTATAAAACAGATTCAAATTATTTTTTCACATTTGGTATTCTTAATTGCAATATTTTTTAACGTCATCATTAAATATCTACATTTCAACAACAGTAAAATACCCTATTTCATGAAATGGTTGTATTTCATGAAATGACCAATTTAAATTGACAATATCGTTAAAAGTTTAACGTTTAATGATATTTTCATCAACGTTTGGCTATATCATGAAAACTTGTCAATTTCATGAAATAAATGATCAACCTTATCAAAATTAATTTTAGGAAATTAATGTAAGGTTTCCGTGAGATCAAAGTTTGTCTTTTTTAATTTTTATTCTGGCGCTTCGCCGGCCGCTACCGCGGCACGCTCGCTTCGCTCGCTTGGCTCGCGCTGTTTTTCGTTACAGTTCTAACCTAACCTAACCAAAAATTACCTATTTATTTTATTGGTATTTGCGTTTTCTAAGCACTGCGCCCCTTTGCTACACTCTAACGTGCATTTGACTGCACTTGCATCACAAATTGTCGCATTATTAACTTTTGTATTAAAAACATGTCAACAAACAATAACAAAATGACATCTAGCGGGGCACAATGTAACTATTTTACGATATGATCACAAGCGATTGACCAACCAGCGAGAGTTGGTCAGTTTTTATGGGATGATTTCGGTGAGATTTCATATCTTTTTGCTAGGTAATACACATAAGTAATAAATACAGGTATACTGATTTATTTACTGCAAATGTAACTTTGTAATCCTATATATTTATATAGGATTACAAAGTTATTTATGCAGTCTAATGTTCCTTTCTGCGATTTCTTTATTGATATAGTTACGTTTTAATTTTATGTGACTGGACGTTGAACATTCTACATGTTGGTTAGTTTGGTGGGCACAAGTCAATGACCAAGTCACATAAAATAAAAACGTAACTATATCAATAAAGAAATCGCAGAAAGGAACATTAGAGTTGGCTTGACTTTACTGAAAGATTTCAACGCTTTTTGTAAAGAAATAAACAGCTCCAGCGAAAGTTGGTCAGTTTTTAATAGGATGATTTTGGTGAGATTTCATATCTTTTTGCTAGGTATTACACATCCATACTCCATACTATACTAATATTATAATTGTGAAAGTGTGTTTGTTTGTTTGTTTATTTGTTTGTTTGTTTGTTTGTTTGTCCTTCTTTCACGCCAAAACGGAGCAACGGATCGACGTGATATGTGGTATGGGGATAGTTTGGGAGCTGGAGAGTAACATAGGCTACTTATTATTACGGAAAATTGAGTAAAAATTGTAATTTTCTATGAAAAATCGTTTAACTGTCGTACCTTCGATAGAAAACTGTCATTTCTTCCATTGCCGTTTCCAAAGAGTATGTAATCACTGACGTCTGCGCGGTCAAAGTCGAATACTAATCTTTTCTATAAGCGTAGAATAAAAAAATGTACTGAAACTAGCGCCAAAAATGCCCCAGACGCGCAGAGTTATCTGACACTCACTCTACTTCACAGAGTAATTTTTTATATGTAGGAAACAGAGACCAAGCTTGGGCCCCTTTATTGGTAGTGTGTAACTAGCGCTATCTGTTTTCTGGTGTAGGCAACTTTTGGTGTATAGACACACACACAAGATGTTGGTGACCGGGTCCACTATTATATGGCAAAACAACGTTTGCCGGGTTAGCTTGTAAGTAATAAATACAGGTATACTGATTATTTACTGCAAATGTAACTTTGTAATCCTATATATTTATATAGGATTACAAAGTTATTTATGCAGTTGGTGTAACTAGAAATTATCCTAGTTTTTATAGTTTTCCCTTTATGTGGCCTAAACCCTAACTCTGTACCAAATTTCAGCTCTCTGAGTTTATGGGAAGTACTAGTTCTATTCTGATGATCATGAGTGAGTGTCATAAATGCGAAACTTTGCTTTCGCTTAACTTCGGAACTAAATGACCTACAGACTTGAAATTTTGTATTTTAAGTATGTAATTATAGCTTACTGGATGACGAAAATTTCTGCGTCCTGGTCTTATCCAGAGGTTCTCAAATAGGGGCCTGAAAATGCGGCGAAATGGTTCCAGTAAAGGATGGTACGGCAGTGTTTGCTTCGCGCTCGACTTGGCGACTTGGACAGATCCTAACACTGTGCCCAAGATACACAATTTACACACTATATATAATATACCTAACATATCTCTATCAAGACAATCCTATTTCCCCACCTTCAAGACTGCATCAAAATGAAGCTTAGAACTTAGAAGGCCTATAGAACTCCAAAGTTGATCTACTGAGATACTAAACATCATCAAAAATTATTCAGAGGTGAAAGTGTTACTGACAAATTGAGGGGCATACAGGGTTATTTTGTATAATATCTTACTCCATTTTTATCGTATCATAATAATTTATGTAACAAGTTACAATTAAAGCTATACGCAGCTATTAAAATATGTTATTGTAAAGTAGCGCAATTACTTAAGTAGGTATGTAACTGAATATCTACCGTGGTTTCTTTGAGTTCCGTGGAGTTATATTGTTATTACACTCATTACGAGATTCTAGTAGCTATGAAGGAAACAGTAATGTAGACATAAAAAAGTCGGAACAAAGGCTTTTTGAGTAACAATATTGCTTAACGAGATAACAAACTTTCTTTTATCTACAAGTTTTTGATGACTGCGGAACAGAATAAATGTAAGAATATTATGACCTCTTCAAGTTTTTTTTTATCTACTTCTTTGATTTCATGTGGAAAAGGAAAACATTAGTTATTTTATTTTCACTGACTAAAGAGTGAAGTAGTAGCAGAAGTAGGTAAATAGGTACTGAAACTCGATTTTTCCTTGTGTAATAAGAGTAAAGATATGCACATAGAATGGAAGTAATAATAAATTGGTTTATTATAATTCTATTCCATGGAAATAAAGAGCGATAACTTAATGCAAATGCCAATAAATATAAATAAATTACAAAACTGGACACAAAATGATTGCTCAACTGTTTACTTATCAGCCTTGCACGGTATAACATTGTTTACAAATCCGTCATTCAACACTGAAGTGAAACTCGAGAGCAAAGGCTTTTGTGAGCGAACTGTATCGCCGTGAATGGGCCGCTTGTCGCCGCTCGGCGCCTCATTCCGTCTCCTAATGAACTGCACTGCTACTTGCCGCGGAGAAGTATCGCCCACAAACAAAAGCTTTACATAAATTGTGCCTCTGTCCAAGAGGAATACAGAGAAACAACTAGCAGCGAAGTAAATGTTAAGGTATTCTGCAAAATTGCTCAATTGTTGATTGAAACAAACAAGTATACATAGAAACTTGCGATTACGTCACTCAAGCGTACAATAAAGAGATTCTTCAACATCATGCCATCTCTTTCATTCCTTTGACATAAGATGGTTAAAAGTTATTAGTTGAAGGTGAAGAGTATTCGGGCCTCAGCCTTATCCTCAGATCGTTGAGTAGATATTCAACGATCAGTGGCATCGGTTTGTTGACATCAAAGTAAATTTTCACATTACTTTTCATATAATATCTAAGTATCAATGTAGAACCAATTACACGGACACTTGGTAACTAATCAGTGTGCGGAATAGCTCACGGGGATTTTCCAGGTCAGGAGGCAGTATAATTGTGCCGAAAGTCGCGGAGCTCGTTGGCGCTGCGCCAGCCACGTGATGCAATCCACAGGTGAACGCTCCAGTTGACACACCACTTTAATCTATATCTATAATAATATGATATGTCTCGCTTAAAACTCAGAAAATCGTTTTGCTGTCGTGCTATACAAAACTGTCATTCCTTCCATGGCCGCTTCCAAAGAGTATGTAATCCAAAGATATTATAATATAACAAGATTGTGCACTATGAAAATAAAAGCAATGTCAATTCGATTCTATGCAGTTACAATAAGGTTTATTTTCGTATGACATTTCGATAAATGGAAAAACGAGCCGAGCGAGAGGCTCCTAAATAGGATTGCATCCCTGTCTACTGGGCTGCCACCATTAAATATTTTTGGTTGTAGTAGAACTTAATTCAAATTCATATTTCCTGTACTCGAGAATTTTCAAAATATTAATAAATTAAAAGGAATGTTAAGCTGATAATAATATAGTCCATATCATTTGTATTATTTAAAACCTTGAAAAACTACTTGTTTAATGTAAGAGTCGGTGTTATGGTAATTTTAATTATAATAAATATGCAACACTTTGCGTCTGGACAATTTTAATAAAAATAAAAACATCATCAATATGGCGACGGCAAATTAATTTATGTGTGTAAAGTTACTGTGTGGTTCTTAATTATCATTTTAAAATTACGTTTAAACCAATAAAAATGGTTCTCACTTGATGTGTGAAAGGATGCAAAAGCGAATCATATAAACGTAGCGGTGTATCTTTTCATAGGTAAGTATTTAGCCAATGTTTTATTCTTGCGTATAGTAGGGTGTCCATTTTGTTTGTAATCTATAGACTGGAATTTACTTTCTTACTTAGCCCAAACATGAATTTTCATTGTTTCAGATTTCCTAAAGATGAAGAAATTAAAAAAGGTTGGCTTAACGTCATAGGTACCTGAAAAAATTACACAATACTCAGCAGAAAAAGAAAAAGAAGAACTTTATCAGAAAATAGGCATGATACAGAACTTATTAAATGTATTTTAACATCTGTATTTTAATTTAAGGTTAAAAAAGTAGGTACGCAAAAAACGAATCTTTAAAGTTAATTGAACACAAAGCCTCCATGCGTCAAAAGATCCGCAAGACAATTTTGTTTAGCAATGTATAGTCTAACTAATAAACAGAGAGATTTTTATTACTGTATGTGGACTTTTTATTTCTATCCATTTTAGCAAAATACGCCTATCAGAAATACAGACATACATTTCATATAAGTACATAAAGGTCAAACTGACAACCTCCTTTTTTGAAGTCGGTTCAAAAGTAATTGTATGCTTATAAAGCATGTGTATGTGTCGATTGTCACATTATTGCCTCATAAGTGATGCAAAGTACCCTCTATACTTTGCCTCGCGGAGTCCTCATCTTAACTAATATTATAAATAGAAAGTGAGTTCGGATGTTTAAATGTATGTTTGTTTTAGCTACAAGATCTCCCTAGGAAGCGTAGTGTTCGAATCCTACGTGAGCCAAGTCTGGTTAACTATAAATTGTCCTCGAAAAAACAAAATCGTGTAGTCACTCACGTCTCTCTCATTAGAGAGGGACGCACACCATAATAGGGCTATCTCGCTCGGCTCGGCTGTAACTCATGAGTGCGCTATCTTGTTATATTATAATATCTTTGATGTAATCACCATAAAGTTAATATACTATGCGATTATTATAAGAATAGGATAGGGACGCCGCCATGTTGTGACGTCAAGCTGTCAAAGTGCTGTCAAACTAACTTCACTTCACTTCAGTATGGTGTGCAAAAAAGAAATTTAAATCGTGAATCAGGGGGCTGATCATGTCATAGCTTACGATAAATTAATAATGATGTTCGTGCAAACCAAAACATATAAATAATTTGCAGATAAATACAAATCATTAACTTGATGTTTTCGAAAAGTATGCTTTTACGAAAATGATCAGGTAATTTGAATCTCAATCAAATTAAAATTTTGTGATATTTAACTGCTGAACCCATTTTTTCATACTTATTGTTCTGCGGGGTACTTTAATACTATGCTTCAATAAGACAGAATAAATTGAATGTTGATTCTATTTACTGGTTTAATATTTAAATTAAACAGGAATTCAAGTTATGAAAATAATTTAATAATCAACTTTACAATAAAATTGGTAAATTGGGGGTCTAGTGAAAAATTGTATTGGTCTATCATGGTAAAAGGATTGGCCAGCTAGATTATGCACGTTGATTGAAGTTAGATTCGGCAGAATCTAGCTGCTACCAGGGTGCGCCAGGTATTGGTATCACGGGGAGCGATTCAATCAAGCCACTCGGGGAGGCGCCTTTCGTGAATCCGCCAATTGTAAATCAAAACACATTATGCTTGCTAATGCTATTCCACCTCTTCTATTCCATTCATTTGAGAATCATCGTCCCGCTGGTCTGAACTGCTACTGCAGCTGCTACTGCTACAAAGACATTGAAGACTTTTCCTTCTGACATTGCAAAGTACTGTAGAAATATGCTCTAGTATTTTATCAAAGCTTTGAACAAATACTCAAATACCCGTGCTACACATGTGTCCAAACATTTATTCAAATGTTTGTGCTATGTCTGGCGCTGGCATAACGAGTAGGTGGATTAAAAAAATAAAAAAAAAACTTCGTTTTGAAAGTGGCAATACTCAAACCACGTTCTGCCAAAATAAAAAAAAAACTATTTTCATTTTGTTTTGTACTTTCTTGCGAACTGTACCTTTTCAGAGTGAAGTTTGTCAACAACCCGTCCTATTCTTATAATAATCGCATAGTACCTATCGGAATAGAGGAACAACCACGAGCTGTCAAACGAAACCGAAATTGGATCGCATTTGTGTGTGTAAAATTGTTTATGTTTGCGTGTCAGTGATGTACGTCATGTCGCTTTTCAGATTAATATCGATATCGACAATATTAAATAGTTACAGTAATAAATAAATATATATTGGACACGAACACATTCATTGTTCCAATACCAAGGTATAGTAGCGTAAGCACTAGTATTATGGAAATTAGAAACAACGACGGGTAATTACCACATACACCCAGACCCGAGGCAATATTGAAAAATTAGTTTTCAACATTTACCCGACCTACGGGGCCTACCGGCTAAAAAATATGGGTATGGGTATCGGCTTCAACTGTCACTTGAATTCCTTATTTTGATAGATTTTTGCTGCTTTGTTCTGTTGAACGTTGCTAGCTAGCTATCATTATACCCGAAGTCACAAAACAAATAAGTTATAGTAGCTATTTTTTTTATAAAATTGACTTAAAGTTCAACGTATGACGTTCATATCCATAAAGTTATGCGGTAGCCCCCTTGGGGGGCTACCGGCTAAAAAATATGGATATGGACATGAGTTTCAACTGTCATTTGAATTTCTTATTTTGATAGATTTTTGCGGCTTTGTTCTGTTGAACGTTGCTAGCTAGCTATCATTATACCCGAGCGACGTCACAAAACAAGGAACTGATAGTAGCTACTTTCTTTATAAAATTGACCTAAAATTTCAAAAAACGTATGAAGTTCATATCCATAAAGTTATGCGGTAGCCCCCTTGGGGGGCTACCGGCTAAAAAATATGGATATGGACATGAGTTTCAACTGTCATTTGAATTTCTTATTTTGATAGATTTTTGCGGCTTTGTTCTGTTGAACGTTGCTAGCTAGCTATCATTATACCCGAGCGACGTCACAAAACAAGGAACTGATAGTAGCTACTTTCTTTATAAAATTGACCTAAAATTTCAAAAAACGTATGAAGTTCATATCCATAAAGTTACGCGGTACCCCCCAGGGATCGAACCCGGGACCTCTAGAGATAGCGGCACCTTGAAACCGTTGCGTACACCACTCGGCCACGGAGGTCGTGTAATAATAATATATTAATATATAGTAATATTATTAATATAACTAAAATTCCCATCTTGGGAAGGGATTTTGCATGGCTAAAACTACGATTCTGCGGTGAAGTATGCATATTTAAGGAAAACTCCGAAGAGATTTTAAATTATTTATTATACACTAGCGACCCGGCCATGCTTCGCACAATCCTTTGAACAATTTGTTGGTGCTTCCAGTGATAGTACGTTTCACTTCTCGCGTTTGGAAATATTTTTCATCAAAATGCTTACTGCATAATAATCAATTTAGGCCAGTTAGTTTCTGGTATCCAAGTTAGTATGTAATCTGAAAGATAATTATATTACTAATGATAGTATATGTAGGTACCTATTCTAACAGTCAAAAACAGGGGGGCTACCGGCTAAGAAATATGGATATGGGTATGGGCTTCAACTGTCATTTCAATTCCTTATCTTGATAGATTTTTGCTGCTTTGTTCTGTTGAACGTTGCTATCTAATTATCGTTATACCCGACGTCACAAAACAAGGAACTGATAGCGGCTATTTTCTTTATAAAATTGACTTAAAGTTCCCAAAAACGTATGAAGTTCATACCCATAAAGTTACGCGGTAGCCCCCCTGATACCTATGGATCAGTTAAGTATCTTAAATGGAATTACATTCCCAGGTAATTCATATCTAAACGTCTTACAGGTACTTTAATTACAGTACCTAATACATATTCATATTTTACCGCGTGATAGACAGTGGACACGAAATATCGATAACTTGATGCAGCCCTAGTGTAAAACGAAAATTATTTCTTTACACAAAATATTCGTAAATTCTGCATTATGTGTAATCAATATTTTCTTGTTACATAAATAAATGTTTGTTGAAGAGCATTATCACACTTCTTGCTTTAAATTCGAAGCGCATTGGCAAAAATAAACCTTAGGAAGGGAGGTTTCGGTTTGGAATAATTTACCTGTGAACTGAACATTTTGCGGGATTATTTCATTGTGTTGTACAACAATCAATAACTGAGCAAGTCACCATGTTTCCATACCAATATTGGCTAAAAATATCTAAGATTGCACTTAAAATCCGAAAAAATTAAAATACCTAAATTCTCAGCGTGCTGACACAAAGTAACTACGCGGGCGGGCGGTCGCCCTAGCAGAGAGTCCGCTTAGAACAAAGTGCCATTTTCGTCACGCACACATAGACGTCACATATACAGGCTAAATGGGACAGTTTGGGACAGTACTCAGTCGCGAGTATCGCAAAGAGGTCAGTGATCGCAAGTTCCAAAGAGCATTTAATTGATCACTTCACGTCCGCGCCGCTACGTGTCACTGTGACACTTAGATACCTATTTTACCATTAATTAACAAAAATTAATAACCAATATTATTACAGTTGCAGTGTATTTGGTTGTCTAAATACGACTAAAAACTGTGCATACACGTTCTTTAAATTTCCAAACGATATTGAAAGGTAAGTTATGTCAAACTGTTTTCTCTTGTTGGTAGGTGAGTATACCTAGCAGGGACTAAAATATCGATAAAAAAATATATCGATATAAAAAAAAAATCGATAAAATTTATCGATATTTCTATTATCGATAATTATATCGAAAAAAATATCGATAATTAATAATCGATAAGGCCTTGCTGCGTCATACCATGTATGCATGTTGCCAACTTTACGTCCGTCTGGATATTGTCTGGTGTGGTGTGGTGTGTGTGGCTCACACACTCACACGCCACACACATGGGGCGCGCCGTTGCTGTTATTTATCTTTTACTTATATTCTTTTAGCGCATTATCGTTATGATTAATAATTATGTTAGTATTGTTTTATAATAAGTGATTGACATGCGTTAGAAAATGAATCCTTATAACTGAATAAAAAAATTACCGGATAGTCAACCATTTTTTTTAAATTTTTTGATGTCGGTTTTTTATTTAACTTAGTGCTACTTTTGGCGGCGCATCAGATATTGAAGATGACCATATATTATGACGTGCCAGATTCTTTGGTGGTAGATTTTTATTGATGATATCCACCATATTCCATCCAATCATCCTTAGAACGTATGAATCTGGAACCCATCATTCTTTGGTTGGGAGATTAAAATTAAAATATGTTTTATTTTAATTAATAATTTCTCGGAAGTATTCATTTAAACATCGTGCCCTAAACGATTAATAATTGTCCTATTACACCAAAAAATGTAAGTATTTAAATTAAAATTAACTTAATAATTAATAAAAACATAAGAACCTACAAAACTTTATTTTAAAATTTCGCTTTTTATTAACCGGTAAAAACGCTCTTCGCCATGTTCTGACGTCATAAAATTTGTAACCAACCACTCGACAGTGTTGACAGTGTCAAGTGGTTGTTTACTTACCTTAGGGTAGTTCCACTTAACAAAGATCTTTCTCCAATATGCATTTGATTAAAGAAATTTGAAGACTTTGACGTTCAATTTTATACATTCAATATCCATCTTTGATAAGTGGAATACACCCTTACTTATATGTAGAAAAAGTGAAAGTGACGTTTATTTGTTTGCAAATTTAGAAATCCAATACTTCTCAACATAGTGTAGGCAATGAACAGATTCTTTGTATGGAGACCCATACACTAATTCCTCAGTCGATGAAACTTTGCTGAGTTATAAAATAGCATGAGCCATAAACTTTTGAATGATTATCCAAAAAAAAACTCACACGGAAGTTAGGTATTTACAAATATACAAATCTGTTTATATATTGAACCGAGTAATTTCTCAGTCCAAATTTATTTTACCAAATGAGTTATTTATACTAGTATGTGATACTTGATGAAAATCCAAAACTTTTTTCAAACATGAGTATGCTTGGCAAAATGGTATAATTCCGTTTAAAAGTTCGACAGAGACATTTTTCAGTCCAAGTCACCCCATTTTGTTTTATTAAAATTTGGTGTTTCTGCTGGGATATTTTTTTGGGTATTTCATATTATTGTTTTTATACGTTACATAAATATGTCCGGTTAAGAAAATTCTGACGGAGCATTTTTCCTAAAAAAGATATCAATGAAATAAGACTTTCATTAAAAAATACCTAATCTTCTATTATTATTATTTTTTGGAAATTTATTCCATCCTTTTAATTTATTAATACTTTATCATGATGTAAAGTTTTTTCTGACTGAGGAATTACTGTGGGGGTCAAGCTTCATTGACTACACTAACATGGATGATGTGTTTTCATCAGTTCAAATAAAAAATAAAAAAATATATTTTTAATATTATTTTTACTTATCAATCTTGTACTTTTATTTTATTATATCGCTATATTACGTTTTCCTAAGCCAAATATTTTTTTTTTCATTTTTTTTTCGATGATGTGATGGAAATTTTCATTCGATGTATCAAATTAAGTATGAGTCAAGTAGCCTATTAATAAATTATTTTTTGTTTTAAGTATTAATGATGACATTGAAGTATTCATTTGAATTGTAATAGCATTTATTTATTAGAATTTTTTTAAATTGGTTAGTAAACAAAGAATTTTTATTTTCATTAATTGAAGGAGGTAATTTATTATATATTTTAATAAATGAATGTTATGTACTATTAGATGTTAGTTTTAATCTGCAACTTGGCAACATTAACTTATTTTTGTATCGTGATGGATATTTCGATGGAATATCTTGTCGTTTTGTGTAAAATTCGCTATGTTTGCGTACAAATTTGCAAACTTCGTAAATATACAAACACGGCAGGGGCAATTTCTAGAAACTGTGTCTATGTGAACTTGATGACAGATAAATATATAAGTACTTAAATATTTTTTGTTTGTAAATAAATACTTATTATACATAGAAAACACCCAGACCAAGACAAATAGACATGTTCATGCACACAAATATTTGTCTTGTTCGGAAATCGAACCCGAGACCTCTGGCGCGGAAGGCAGGTAGTTTGCTTCTGCGCCAAATCGGTCGTCAGGTATCGTCAGGTAAATATTAGTACTTATTTTAAAATAAACAAATACAAAAGTCACTTTACCGTGCGTACGAAGTCGCGGGCAACAGCTAGTATTGATATAAAAACATATATTCAAACAAAGCTTCAAATAAATTCAACAAAATGCTATCAAAAAGAAGTCGTAATGCATTCATATCGTAATTTGTTATCGTATTGGGTCATTAATTACGATGTATTCGTCATTCGTATTGGTATCGTAATAGCCACAAATAGGGTAAATTACTAAAATACGCAAAGAACGCATTTTAGTTGGTAGCTATCTGCCGCTTGCCAAAACGCAAAACAAAATCAAACGCTTGTCGTCTTGCCGTTGTTGTCGCTCCGACGATAATCCCCCGATCCGATCCTCTCGCCCTGCTAAGTTTGGCAACGTTGCGCGTCGCACTCGCACGTTACGTACATTATCGATATTAAAATATCGATAAAATTATCGATATTTTAATCGCTATTTCGTATCGATATCCAACTATCGAAATTTTATGCTTATATCGATATTTTTCAAATATCGATATAAGTCCCTGATACCTAGGTACTTTTGGGACTAGCCGCTTTGATAACGACTATGAACCACACACATTCATCTTATAGTTAGCTGGTTGTGGTAAAACGCCAGTAATTGGGTTCTATTGTCCTTATTTAGATGTTATAGTATTCTCAAAACTTCTTGGCGGTTCAGCGAACACAGCCACAATTCATGTTGACGAATTTTCAAGTAAAAGTTGTCGTTGCATTTTCTTTTATTTTAGCAGTGTTATGAAATCCTACTTACATTTTAGAGACTTCAGTTATTAAACCCCAAATAACATTTTACTTGCAGTATTTTTTTCATCTAAGCGCACGGCAGTGTGCCAGCCAAGTTCAGGAAAGGACGCCAATCAATAAATCCCAAATAACATTTCACTTGCAGTAAAGTTTTCTTTATCTAGGCGCACGGCAGTGTGCCTGCCAAGTTTGGGAGAGAACGCCAGTCATCATACTTACCCCAAATAACATTTTACTTGCAGTAAAGTTTTTTTTGACGCACGGCAGTGTGCCAGCCAAGTTCAGGAGAAAACGAACCACGCAAGATTATGCGTATACCTATTTATTTTAACGTCTTAATCGTAGGTGTGCCATAGGCTATTTTCGTTGCAAAACTAACAAGTTCATTTTAAAAATCAAATGATTTTTTTTTTCAGACGAACCTTATGGATAAGTTTAATTGATCGAGAAGATGTACGCAACAAATGGTCAACATATCTTCGAGTTTGTGAGGCCCATTTCGAAACCAATTCTATAATCAAGACATCGAACCGAACTGTCCTGAAAAAGGCATTAGTGCCTTTTTCAGGACAGTTCGGTTCCCAAACTTTTGCTACCTGTCAAAAAAAAATTAAATGAAGAATCGCAAGCAACTGTGGAGACTAATGAATCTTGTACACAATATGAAAAAGTTAAATGTGACTCAAATTCACAAATAGCAACTCACGTTTCTGCAAATTCTCCCAGAAAAAGAAAGCTGAAAAACTATATTCTTGAGTGCAAGAAAAGACTATGAAGAACAGCTGCGCCAGAAACAAATATAAACCTGTTTACATCTCGATAGCGTAGCTTCTATGACGTTCACAAGTATTGTAAAAACCAATCTAAATTGAATAAACAAATTTGACTTTGACTATTAAACTACTTATATTTTTTTATTTACCTATATACGATAAAAACAGAACATAGGTATTTAAATACACTTTCTTGTTTTCAAAATAGTTACCACTATTGCTTGATACAGTTCTTGCGTTATAAAGGTTTTTCAATTTTTGAAGATGACAAGTTATAAATTCAACATTTAAGAAAATATTAATTATTTGAAGTGCTTGAACGAAAAAAATTATGGAACTTGTAACCCATTTAGATTTCAACTATTTTTCGCTGAACTTGGCACCTTTTTTACCTTTATGTTTTCGTCGAACTTACTTAGTGCCTTTTTCACGTTTATATTTTTAGTGGGATAACTATCACACCATATTTATATCTTGTTCATAGAGTACATTATAACATATAGGAATGGAATACATTACAACATAATAGGTACGGTATAGGTACAATAGGATCTTGTCTCCGTCGTGTGTGGCGTCGGGACTTTAAATGGATATTAGATGCTCTGTTTACCATCTAAGCAGCATCTAAGGCATGTAAACTTGTTACGATGTATGTATAAACGAATTTATTTATGTATGATTGTTAACTTTTACTACTTACTCCTTTTTAAATTCAGAATCAATACAGAAGCAACCCTAGTGAGTCAGACAAGGATAGGTATAGATTTTCAAAAATGGTGGGAGCGGTCCTTCTGTAAACTCTTTATTTTGTGGTGCTGATAAGTGCTGACGAACTGTCAAACAGTAGCCAAAAACGGTTCTGTTACGTTGCATCACGCATCTCCTTTTATCTCACAGTGTTGTTGCTAGTGACATCCCGCTCGCTCAGCCCTTTGTTTCTCTATTCCGCTAAGGTATATTAACTTTATGGTAATCACTAATGTACATACCATGAAGTTCGACTTAATACTGAGGTAACTGGAGAGTGCAGTACGAACAATTTTTTGAATACCACAAATAACACAGTGGCTGTCTTCCGTCTCACCTACACTTTAAAAAAATACGTATGGTCATATGAGACAGCTGACAGCCACTACATACATAAATGTCAAATTTGCTGGCGACACTTTTTTATTCAGGGTGAGAGCTCCAGTTACCTCAGAGTATTAAGTCAAACTTCATGGTACATACGGTGCCACAACCTTTTTTGTTCCGGTGACAGCGGCGCTACGTATTTTTTTTTTGTAGCAGTTTAACCGGCCCTGACTTCTAAGAACTTCAGCCGCCAGCAGCGCTATGGTTGGACATCAACTTGACAGCAGAATGACATTTAAAAAAAACATGATAGTTTCACATTTTGGCCACCAGAACAGAAAAGTTTGTGGGACTGTAGCTGTGGTTTTAGATGGGTTTTAGCCACTGACCTCTATAAAACAAGTACGCTGTATTATAGAGGTCAGTGGTTTTAGCACAGCCTTCTCTATCTTCCGATAGAGATGGCTGTGGCTTTAGCAAGAAATTTGTATGTTGGGTTTTAGCTGCTTTGGATTACTTTTAATAAGTGAAAGTGTATAAAACTTTTTTGGTGAAGTAAGATGCGATCTTTATTAAGTTTAAGTTGGTGATACTTCACCACTGGGTCCACTAGTTAGCAATAAAATTGTTTCATTTTGCTAGGTACTGCTAAATGATACTGACATAACAAAATCTTTCTTTACGACCAATACAATATTTGAAATCATTCCAAATGTCTATAAATATTTGTGGAATTAAGAAGCGACTTTCTGGTGTTGTTTTCTATTCAACTTATAAACAATGGAGCGCGGACCATCGCAAGTGTATATAAGTATTCTTTGCCATCGCGGTCTGAAAAAAGACTGGCATTCAAACTGGATTACAAATAATGTAACAGTAAGTAATAAACCCTTCTTACTACATACTAGTGGATCTTCGCGGTTTCACTCGCGTGGTACCCGTTCCGGTAAAATAGAGCCTATGTCACTCGGGAAGAATGCAGCTTTCTAACGGTTAAAGAATTTTCTATATCAGTCCAGTAGTTTCGGAGCCTATTCGATGCAAACAAACGAACATACAAACAAACAAACAATCCAATCTTTCCTCTTTATAATATTAGTATAGATTATACTCCTTATCCATCCATAAGGAAGGCCAGTGCCCCCAGCAGTGGAAACATTAACATTTGACGACCTCCGTGGCCGAGTGGTGTATGCACCGGTTTCAAGGTTCCGCTTTCTCTAGAGGTCCCGGTTTCGATCCCCGGTCGGGTAAATGTTGAAAACGAACTTTATAATATTTCCTCGGGTCTGGGTGTATATGGTAATACCCGTCGTTGTTTCCAATTTCCATAATACTAGTGCTTTAGCTACTATACCTTGGTATTGGAACAATCTATGTGATGGTGTCCAATATTTATTTATTTATTAATTAAATGGCTGATGATGACGATGGTGAACTGATAAATACTTGAGCTTACCTTAGTATAGGTATAAAGCTAGAAACACATTTCGCTGGCGCAGCGCAGCGCAGCGCGATCGGTTTCATACATTTAGTATGGCTAGAAACACATTTCCCTGGCGCAGCGCAGCGCAGCGTATCCGCCCGGCTCCGATTGCGCCAGGCCCCCCACCACTTTCTAGCATTGTATCGTCAGATGGCTCGGTAGCGGACTGCACAGCGGAGCTCTGCATTTTGCTTTTTACCACACTTTTATTAGCTTCACTTGTAACTAAGTCACAATGTAAGAAAATCTTGGAACTCAATTTTAACCTACTTCTCATTGTCGCATTGATTTGAAACTTTGCAAGTCTATATGAATCCGATGACAATACAATAATTTGCTACCATCGAGCTGATCTGATGATGGAGTCAAGAGGTGGGCAATAGAACTCATCAATGGCTGCTAGGAAACCCCTCGACTTTAACCCCCTTTTTTTTGTTTTGATGAGACCTATTCGCTACACTTGATGGTGAGGATCTGATGATGGAGCAGGGAGGAAGCCAGTGGCACTTCTTAATGACCACTAGGAAACCCCTCGAGTATGGGCTCCGTTGTTTCGTTCTGATTAAACTTATTCGCTACACTTGGTGGTGATGGACTGATGATGGATAAGCAGTTAGGAAGCCAGTGGCACTCCTTAATAACCAACAGGAAACACCTCGAGGTCTGGCTCATTTGTTTCGTTCTGATGAGACCTCTTCGCTACAATGGGTGGTGAGGGTCTGATGATGGAGCAGGAAGGAAGCCAGTGACACTCCTTAATGACAAATAGGAAACCCCTCGAGTTTGGGCTCATTTGTTTCGTTTTGATAAGACCTATTCGTTACACTTGGTGATGAGGGTCTGATGATGGAGCTAGGAGGAAGCCAGTGAAATTCCTTAATGATCACAAGAAAACTCCTCCAGTTTGGGCTCATTTGTTTTGTTCTGATGAGACCTATTCGCTATACTTGGTGGCGAGTGTCTGATGATGGAGCAGGGAGGAAGTAAGGGTTCGGCTCGCGCATCCGGTAACTTATAGACTCCACTTGAATTTGTAAAACTAAATACATACAATCACGCCTTTGAGTTATAATGTTTACGTGGTGGGCAGACACATGAATCGACTGTGAAATCTATTACCATCCATCCATAGCTTGCCATTTACTAAACTAATAAGTAAAAAAATAAATATGTAGTTTAAAAAACTAAAACAAACACTTTTATAGGAACAGATTAAAAAGTACAAAATAACCGTTCAGTAACTGAAATTAAAAAGCGTGGTGCGCCCTTTGCAAAGCATGCATTTCAAGTAAGTACTTAATATTGACAACGCGCACCACGCTTTTTAATTTCAGTTACTGAACGGTTATTTTGTACTTTTTAATCTGTTCCTATAAAAGTGTGTTGTTTTAGTTTTTTAAACTACATATTTTACTACTTATGTTCTCCGATTTCTCCGTCAATAATGGGCCAATTTAAAAAAATATTTTTTTTGTTTAGAAGAGTCACCAATTCATTATCATGTAGGGTTGTTAATTATACTGTTAAATCAGTATTAAAGTGTTTTTAGTACACTATACTTTTTAATTGTATAACAAAAATAATGTATAATTCTGATTTGAAAATAAATTACACTAAATATTTCTAAAATCGGTTCAGTATTTTTTGAGTTTATCATATATTTTTTTTTATTTAATATGTTCAAGTAAGAACAGAAATTGTTTTCAAAATGAGAAGAAAACATAATGCAGACGTTAGCTCGGCAACGACTCGATTGACACTGATCAAAAATTTCATCAGGAAACGCTGCGCCACACTAGTAAAGTGTGCACACCCGGGTCGACGCTGCGCTGCGCTGCGCTGCGCTGCGCTGCGCTGCGCCAGCAAAATGTGTTTCTAGCTTAAGCCATATTATGTTCATTAGGAAGTTTTTATTGGCAGAACGTTTCGTTCTCCATTTAGGGAAACACAATCAACGAACCGAATGACATTTCGCGTAATAAATTCGCCTACTGAAATGAGAAAAGTTTTTATCAGTACATCTACTTACTTGTCATTGGCCCATATCACAACCAAGAGTTGTGATGTCCCCTCTCAGGGCACTTTCCTTACGGTTGGATAAGAAATGGACCACGAACGCACGGGGGGCCTAGTGGATATTAACGACTACAAATACACACCAACGGGTTAACGTGCCTTCCGAAGTACAAAGAAGCTCAAAATAAAATGTTTGCTTACCCACCCCGTGACTGAACATTGCGAAAGTTACTTAACGACTAAAATCGCAGGCTGAGCGCGCTAGTTCCTCCTCATCGAACCCAAAACTAACGACTTATATTATTCTTTGTGAAGAACGAAATTATGTAGCTTACTTCCGCAAAAAAAAAACAAAATATGCAAGATGCACCGCCCGCCCGCCCGCAAAAAATTGCACATGCGCACCACGAAAATACCAGTGCACAATACCTGCATTTAGCAAGACAGCAATACACCTTGCACCTTCACCGATTAGACTACTCTACACGTGTTTCGCCCCAACCCGGGGCATCCTCAGAAGATAGTTCGTGCGAAAAGAGCTCATTTGGTGTTGGTTTGCGTGCCCTTCATGAGACTTTCAGATTTCAGATTTCAGATTTCAGATTTCTTTGTTGCATGTCAGTGTTTTGTGTGTCTTAGGTGGTATTAGAACATAAAAAGTACATGTGACGCCCCGTAAGGGCACAACAATAATACAGATAAAAACTTAATAAGTACATTAATAATTAAAGTATACATTTGCATTTCATACAATTAATTTATACAATAGATTGCATTATTATTATATTAGAAATTTACATTAAACTATATATTTGAGACGAGCCCAAGCTACCGCAAACTCGCAGAGCAAATATCGATGTGACATTTTACGCGGTGGATCCAGCCAGAAATAATGGCCTACATTTTTATAATTATCATCATCATCATCATCATGTCAGCCGAACGACGCCCACTGCTGCGCATAGGCCTCCCTCAAGGATCTCCACAACGATCGGTTTATTAACAACATTTTTATATTACAACTTTATAATTATAAAAGTGTTCGTAGGCACAATATAGGTATTATTCTGCTTTCTACTAGCTTCTAGGAAAAGTCTGCTCAGAAACAAATCGAGCTTATCGTATCACATTTTTTGAAGAGGATTACGTCCCACGGGGAGCATGAAAAGAAGATTTTTGGAAATTTTGAAAAGAAAGGTGCTCGTTTTGTATTTAACATTTGTGAATATCTTAATTCCAAAGGGACGAAGTCGTTAGAATACTGCGCTTTACAGTCCATTAGTCGGCTGGAGACCAAAAAGCTTGATCTTAGCAAACGGCCACATCGCTATCATTGGTCTAAAAGTCTGCCACAATAATATAGATAGTTGAAAAATATACAAAAATTTATTTAACGTGTTAATAAATAAAACCAAAACATGAGAGTCAAAATGGCGGGTGTACAAACAGCGAATCCCATTGTACCTATTATCAATAAATGTACCTAAAATGTACTATTCAGTACCTGCAATTAAAATATTTGTACCTCCATAAGCATGGAATTATTTAACATTTAAATATAAGATGGTTTGAAATAAAATGCAAAACGAGCAGGGTGTGGTCAGGTTAAGTGTTTAGAACGTTAATAAAATAGAAAAAAAACGTAAATTTAATTTTTTTTATTTAATTTTACGAACAATTCTAATATTATCTATGGGTATCAATAAAATATTTAATATAATATCATACGTAAAAACAAAATTACTTATTTAACCACGAAAACAGGTAAACGGTAATCCGGAAACTATTGGGCGCATACAATAGCGCGGTAGGAGTAACGCTATAGCAGCTGGCCGATCAGCTGTTGGCGCCGCGGTCGTCAACCCCGGCGCCCCGCCCGCGTGCTCTCTGAAATTACTTCATCGTAAACTGAAATAATTTTATTAAACGTTTGGTATTATACATATTGAATTGATATCCAAAAATAA
This sequence comes from Crambus lathoniellus, assembly GCA_949710035.1. NCBI lineage: Eukaryota > Metazoa > Arthropoda > Insecta > Lepidoptera > Crambidae > Crambus > Crambus lathoniellus. The sequence goes on along the minus strand of OX453302.1, from coordinate 11,169,833 downwards.
TATTAGGATTTTTTGTAAAATTAAATAATATAAAAAAAATGGGATATTTTTTTATTTTTATTATGTTCTTTTCACTTGACCTGATTACCTCCTGCTCTATTTGCAGATTGTTTTACACCCGCCATATTAACATCAAGATGGCGGGTGTACCAAAAAACACCAAAGTAGAAACATTTTTTATAAAATGTGAATACATCAAAACCTTAAAAGACCTTCAAGTTTAAAAACACTTGCTCTAGATCGGTTCGGTAGTTCCTGAGAAATAACACTACAGTTTTTTATGCATATAAAATGTTACAGTCAAAATTCGTAACCGGGCAAACTCACTTTTGACTAGAATTAATAGTCTAAATAGTACAAAGGTACAAGCTATAGAAAATTCCCACAATTTGGTTCTGGCACTTCTAGTGGGTGTTCTAAGGCACATATCAACGTTGAATAGGTTTTTATATATGGTTGTTGTTAAGTATTAAAAAACTCTTATGGCATTTAGATGTCACCATATTACAGAAATAACAATCGAGCAAACATCTCAAGCAACAGGAAACGGACCGCAGTACGATGGCCAGCAACAAACAAGGTTTCGCTGCACGCGTGTGGCAGTGACGGTTACGCGCTCCACCCTACTAAAATATATCAAAAATCGTGTAAATTTTTTATCGTTGTTGTTGATGAAATAAAGAATGTTAACCGATTTGGTCTAGATGGAATACCAGTTAAGTAGAAGTATGTTTGATTCGTGTGTGTAACTGTGTATATGTATTGTGTATGTATATGGTGTATTTTATAAGCGCCCAACGACTTATTTGACCAGACTAATCTTTTTCTTTAAATAAAACAAAAACTTAACTGTAACTAGCGCCAAAAACGCAACAGGCGCGGGTAAGCTTGAAAAACTGACATGCACTCTACATTTCATTTCTATCTAAAAAACTTCGTAACATCTTTACATCGACAATCTTTTCTGTCCCGGTGACAGCGTCGCTAATGTCGCTATGTATTTTTTTTCAAATTTTTGTAACAATTTAACCATCCCTGACTTCTAAGATCTTCAGCCGGCAGCAGCGCTATGGTTATACAACAACTTGACAGTAAAATGACATTAAAAACAGAAAATGTTGTCGCACTTCTTTTGACAAATGATTATTGTGTTTTTTTATGGTTCAGCCTTCAGCCAGACATTGAGCCAGAGAGACAGTTCGCTGAAAATCATTATTCAAAACATATAATTCAATTGACACGAATAATCCAATAGGTACTAATTAATTCGAGATTTTCACTGCCAATACATTTTTGGACCACCTAAATATAAAATTTATTATGATTTACCCTTATAATAGTAAAAAAAATCACAAAATAATATAAAAACATTTAGTCTAAAAGACTGCCGCGCGTCATCTCCGGTTCAAAAGTCCCAATAATAGGGGCTGCGTTGCCGCGCTGTATTGCCAAGGAAAGCCTTTGAACCAGTCCCCTGATTCACGAACCGTCGAAAACGCTCCCGACAGCGGAATGTATGCACTGTCTCTGTCACTCACTATAGAAAAGACAAAGACAACGCACAGAATTCGAATCCGATTCCGTTTCCGACGGTTTGTGAATCAGGGGTCAGATTTGACCCGCTGCGTCGATCGTGTCCACGTTAAACTAGTTGTTGAGTTTCGTTCGGAAACAGACAAAAAATAAAGACAATTAAAGTGGGTAAGTATATTCTTTTATTAAAGACAAAAAATGGTAGTTTCCGTGACCACGGCCTCTGGAAAGGTGCCGAAACGTCGGTAAAAATACTTAAAAACACAACCAATAACTAACTAAAAGTGTTTAATAAAGCATGATGGTATCCGTAAAAATTGTTTTATTAAAATGAACAGTCCGCGCAGAAATCTAAGATGTGCTTTACAAAAATATACATTAGGTATTACTTTTGAAAGAAGTCTCTCCCAATTTTAAGTTACGTAAATAGGGTATGTACTGCAAAAATAGTGTATAAAATTAAAGGGGTCAATATAATACTCTTACTATCGTACCAACATTGAATACATCTCGCTATCAAGCGTGGCTCTTGCCATGCTTGATAGTGACAGGTCCTGGCAGGCGGCAATCTCCTTCTGCGAGGATGTCATCTCGCCACACCCAGCTCTGACGCGAAGCCTATTACTAACGAAGGCTTGGCGGGAGGGCTGGGCGCGGCGAGAGACATGCCTTGTCTGACTGAGTCCAACATGCCGTTAGCGGTACACGAAAAGACTGTATTTGCCCTCATTATATAAAAAAAGGGTTGAGAAGAAGCCTAAGATGGTGCGAGCTTACCCAGAAGCAGCCTATTCACTCTAGCTTTAAAAATTATAGGGTTGTAGTCATTCGGGAAAACAGACGCAGGCAGGGTATTCCATTCCCTGGCGGTACGCATCACAAAGGAAGTAGAAAAGTGGTTGGTACGGATTCGCGGGATGTTAACCAAGTAAAGATGATAGCCTGCTGTGCGTCTAGATTCTTGGTGGTAGTATGGCGGAATGAGCTCATGCAGCTTAGAAGCACGCTCTCCGAAGTACAGCCTGTAAAATACCGACAAGCAAGGCACTTTAGTTAGTTATACTATGGAGCTTGGTTTTTACCAGTTCATCGTCTCCAATTAGTTTTCTGGCTCTACTTTCCACTGAGTCAAGTGCAGCTAACTGGTATTTAGCTGAACCATCCCAGAGGTTGCTCTCAGCAATACTACATGCATGACCTGATTAATTAATTTAGATTTCCTTCAACTCGTACTAAATGGGCCGTAGGCATGTGGGACGAGTTGGTGAATTACTCTAAATTTCAATAAAGCAATTTTAAAAATAATAATCACTTTAAGATTATTTAAACTAAAAAAAAACAAAAAATTTAAACATTCGTAGTTAAATAATAAAAAATACGTTTACTTCTGCTGCTAACAGTATCCGGCGCAGCGCGGCAGGGTTGCATCGCGCGCGGGAAGATCCGCGCATCAGGCCGAATAATCTGTATGAAGGGATGCGCCGCGCCTCAGCCCTATTGTTCATTCTACACTATCTGTGTGAACGCACACTAACGTAAAATCCATCTTAAACCAAAAGAACTATACCTACAATTCAGGATTTTTCTGTTATTGGTTTAAATCAATTCACTGTGGCACATCAACGATTTCTAACAGTTGGCGAAGTGCCAGAACCAAATTATGGGAATTTACTATAGCTTGTACCTTTGTACTATTTAGACTATTAATTCTAGTCACAAGTGAGTTTGCCCGGTTACGAATTTTGACTGTAACATATTATATGCATAAAAAACTGTAGTGTTATTTCTCAGGAACTACCGAACCGATCTAGAGTAAGTGTTTTTAAACTTGAAGGTCTTTTAAGGTACATATTTTTGATGTATTCACATTTTATAAAAAATGTTTCTACTTTGGTGTTTTTTGGTACACCCGCCATCTTGATGTTAATATGGCGGGTGTATATTTAAATGTTAAATAATTCCATGCTTATGGAGGTACTTACAAATATTTTAATTGCAGGTACTGAATAGTACATTTTAACATTTTACTGATAATAGGTACTATTGGATTCGCTGTGGTATACCCGCCATTTTGACTCCCATCCCAAAACGTCTTAGGTGGTGATTGTGCACATAAATATGAACAACTTTTACTATGGGGCTTTACTGTGGGGTATGTTGGCCCCATAGTAAAAGTTGTTCATATTCATGAGCATAATCACCACCTAAGAGGTTTTGGGTTTATTCATTAACACGTTGTATACAGTCTGTATAATTTCCCTATTACAAGCGCTACGTACCTACTTAGTTAATCACTAAATAGCTATTGCGCCTCATTTTTTATAAACATTTTTTTTAAAGAGAGCTAATTAAATACCCTGACTGGCGCCCCGTAACATTCTCACTTCACATTTATGCAAGTTAAAATTAGTCAAGGACAGCAATCACAGAGCATTTATTTATAACTTACTAGCTGACCCAGCGCGACTTCGTTCCCGTGGCCCTACCCCCTACTCCACCCTACCCTACCCGTACTCTACCCCTACCCTACCCCTACCCTACCCCTACCCTACCCTACCCCTACCCCTACCTCTAACCTACCCCTACCCCTACCCCTACCCTACCCTAACCTACCCCAACCCCTACCCTACCCTACCCTACCCTACCCCTGCCCCTACCCTACCCTACCTATACCCTACCCAACCTTTACCCTACCATACTTCTACTCTACCCCCACTTACCCCCTCTTCCCCTATTTTCTCACCGTAAGAACCTTCCTTGGACTTCCACGAACATTTCAAGACCAAAATTAGCCAAATCGGTCCAGCCGTTCACGCGTGATGTCGTGACCAAGGGAAATAGGGATTCATTTTTATATATATAGATAACATAAATTAGGAGGAGGAGCGCGCTTGGCCTGCGATCGTTGAAGTTAAGCAACGTTCGCAATGGTCGGTCACGGAATGGGTGACCATGAACTTTTCATCTCGAGCTCCTCCGTGCTTCGGAAGGCACGTTAAGCCGTTGGTCCCGGCTGCACTTGCAGTCGTTAATATCCACCAATCCGCACTGAGCCCGCGTGGTGGGTCATGGCTCATTCTCCTTATCCATCCATAAGGAAGGCCAGTGCCCCAGCAGTGGGGACATTAAAATGGCTGATGATGATGATGATGAACATAAATTAAGGCGAGGCGTTCTGCTAGATAGTTAGCTACGTAAAGTTCTGTTGTAGGCGATGCGAAAAACTTTGTTCTTCTGTAAGACCATGGTGCTAAGAAACTAGGGAAAACAATCAGTATACAGGGCTTCCCACGACTATGCCACATGGAGAGAACCAAGTTCGATCGTTCTTGTTTTTTTTTCCTTTTACTTGGTTTCTAGTACCTATAGCAAACTTAAATCAAATGCTCTTTAATCAGGAGAGCTCTGACTCAAGCTCGGACGCTGAATTATTTATAAGTAAGCGTTTACACCGATTTGACCGCTTTCAAACCACATCTCTCACCTTGTTGATTTTGTTAATTACCCAAAAATCATCTTAAATTGAAATATTGCTTACTTACTTTATTCTTTATTTTTTATAAAAGATTCTTCCATCATTTAAATCTTCCAAAAAATTACAAGATTCATACACACTATTAGATTGACATTGTTTTGTGACTTATGTTGACTTAATGTTTCACTCACAGAACACGGAAAGATTTTTTTCTGTTTCACTATTATAATATAAAATAGTTAGCTTATACTTATATAAATACTGTAGAAGACAATATTATTGTCTTCTATAGAAGTAGTGACTCTATAACCGAAAATATCATAAAAGTGTAACCTTATATAGAGTAAGTCTATATAAGGAGACAGCAAGCTGCCCACTTGGTGATTGAAGAGCACTCGGGAGCCCGCTGACCGCCTTTCCGTTTCTGCGGAATTAAGGCCGAGTATAACATATCTTATATTACTTACCAGGAAAACATTTAATATTGACGTAGGTATTTATTTATAAACGTATTAAAAATTTTAGTCTGTGTATGCTATATTATTATGCATTAAAAACGCAATAAAATGGTAAAATGAAAAAAGTTGTGTTGACTGTTTAGAAAAATTGACACCGATTCGTAGTCTAAAGGTTGACTTCCGAGCATCGCGGCCGATCGCAGCCGCGCGCGATCGATCGCGTGCGACTGACGCGCGCGGCTGATGCGACAATAGTCAGTGTATGAAAATGTATGGCGCCGCTTCCGAGGTATACGACAGACGCGTGCGGCTGACGACAGACGTCGGCCGCACGCGGCCGTAACTATAATGAAAACTTCTTTGTATTGTATAGATACTCACTTATCAAGACTAAAATCCATATTCGTACCAAAACGCTTCGTACCGCCACAATGTCTGGTTTAGTATGAGGTCTAAAACGCCGCGTACCGCACCAATAGAAAGAATAACTAATTCAGTGCCGCAGTGAGCGTGTTACAGAAAGGGCGTTTGCGCACTACACTGAATTTTACCGTCCGGCGCCGGCGGTCCGTTATTTTACGGACCGAAAAACACGGATGATTGGCTTGTGCAGTTGTCCGTCTTCTTACTCGCCGGGGCAGCGCAGTGATTACCCCCGGGGCGGGGGCCCCGCCCGCTCATGAATATCACGTTTTCAGTTCAATATCACAATTTCAATGTTTCAAAGCCGACACGAAATAAATAAATTCTTACTATGTATTATAAATAATTTATGATTAAAATACAACCATCCGTTTTTTTCCGGACGGTAAAATTCAGTATATCTCGGAACGGGAAAAAACGGACCGGAATGGGGAAAAGTAAAATGGCCTGCATATACATTCTATGGGCGTTTGTGCACTACACTGAATTTTACCGATCCGGCGATCCGGTTTTTTCCGGACCGATATGGCAGCAATGAAAAACATATGGGCGCTTGTGCACCACACTGAATTTTACCGTCCGTCATTTTACTTTTCCCCATTCCGGACCGTTTTTTTCCGTTCCGAGATGACGGCAATGAAAAACATATGTACGCTTGTGCACTACCTACACTGAATTTTACCGTCCGGAAAAAAACGGATGGTTTTATTTTAATCATAAATCACTTCATAGTATAAAACAAAGTCGCTTTTCAAAGTCTGTCTGTCCCTATATATGCTTAAATCTTTAAAACTACGAAACAGATTTTCATGCGGTTTTCACTAATAGGTAGCGTGGTTCTTCAGGAAGCTTTTAATATATAATTTATGAAAGTTTTGTGTAAATTGGTAGAAATATAACGATAATTGTCGAAAGTGCCGGCAAACGGCAAGCCGCCCGGGAGCTTTCAGCAAAAACGCTGCCTAATCCTTTCGAGGTTTAAAAAAATAATGCATATTGGGATATTTCTCTTCTATAGATCTACAAAAAAGTCCGCGATAGCATATGTCTATCTTTTAAGGATAGCATATTATAGCCATATTATCTCTTAAAAAATGGTTACGAACAATGCGGTAATTTGGAAAGCTATTTAAACGGATACAGTATTAACCCTTATCAATCTAAATACGTTAGTTGCTTTAAGCATTTTATGCACATTATTTTACTCTTTTACACCATATAATTTAAATGAATATCTTAGGAGTTATCGCAAATAAATTAACGCACGCCAAAATGAATTTAAGCGCCTTTCTCAGCAATAACACGTAATATATCTAGCACCAAAAATATGGTTTTTGAAATTTTTGTTTGTCTGTCTATCTGTCTGTTGTCCGTGTTTCACGCAAAAACTACTAAGCGGATTTTGATGAAACTTTTTTTGTTATATAGCTAGCCGTAGACATTCGATAGTAGTTAAAAATAATTTTTCATCCTGCCTCAATTTATTGTGATTTCGGTAAAATAACCCCGCAGGTACCTTTCACTGATAAGAGGATGAACCCAAAATTCTTTCTGTCTTCTACGTCTTCGTACATAAAGCAATAAAGCAAGTAATTGCCGAGACGTTCCAAGGAACTCATTATTCCTCTCGTTTAAAACGCGTCCGTAGAGTGTAGTTTCAAAGAGATCACTGCGCTGCCCCGGCCAGTAAAAACCGGACAAGTGCACAAGCTAACCATCCGTGTTTTTCATGCCACGCCGGTCCGTAAAAACACGGACCGCCGGATCGGTAAAATTCAGTGTAGTGCACAAACGCCCAAAGGCCTGCTATATCGGACCGTAAAAAATCAGACTGCCGGACGGTAACATTCAGTGTAGTGCACAAACGCCCAAAAGGAGAGTTTATAAAAACCATCTCAATCCAGTGTTGACACATGAATTTTCTAACAGTGACAGACCAGACAACCATAAATTAGAGATTAAAATAAGGAAGATGACAGAAAAGTGAGTATTAAACAATACAAAGAAGTTTTCATTATAGTTACGCGTCTGTCGCATACCTCGGAAGCGGCGCCATACATTTTCATACACTGACTATTGTCGCATCAGCCGCACGCGTCAGTCGCACGCGATCGATCGCGCGCGGCTGCGATCGGCCGCGATGCTCGGAAGTCTACCTTTATTGGATCTCAGTTTCTCGCTCTCTCATTTTTTACGTCATAAAACAAATTTTTCTGGTGACTTTTCTTCGAGGATAAAATATCCGCTTTGAAAGTGGAACTTTCATAAGCGGCTTATATTTTAAAATGCCAACATTATTTTTTATGATGAAAATCTTGGGCAACTTTAATATAAATTATTTATATAGTCAATTAACCGGATGTTTTATCTAAACTAGGTAGCTAACTCTTTTCAATTGCAATTTTCCTAACCTAAAACACCCTTCGTGCGATAAAATAGTTTTATCCGTATAGTATATCGATACCTATCTGCTAAACTTTTGAGGTGTTCAAGGGTGCGGCGATCAGCGGGTTGGGTGTGACAAAAAGCTTTAGTTCTGATATCACTCTTATTCACCGACGGTAAAGTTCAAAGTATATACCATTTAATAAAAAATCTACTATAAAGATGTTTAACTCGAGTAAAAAGCGAAACATTTTCCGGATTTATAGCACCTATTTTTATTTTATGAAGGACACAATAGAGGCACATAACCCATAATACCTTAGGGAAAGAGACTATTGATATTTCCCGATTTGTTCCTCGAGTAAATTCACATTATTTACTTAATAATTTTATTTTACATTGACACCAATAAAATTATCTAGCCCAAAGTAAGTTCATTAGGAACTTCTGTTAAACGGATAAACATACCTACTTATATAGGTACATTTTCCTTAAATATATACCTATGTGTAAAACTATATAACAACTAAAAAAATATGAAATCATTCTTTAAAATAATCAATTCTGAAATAATATCAGTTGGTTCATATAGCTCGGAAAACGATAAAACTTTTCATTGGCCGCGAGCTTTATTGGCCGTAGTCGCACCTCGTAAACGGAAGTGTCTGCGTTAGGATGTCAGGATATACCTAGCTCAGTTTACTCAAGTTAGCTGCCGACGGAACAACAGCAACCTGGTTTCGCAGTATGGTTTATAAAAAGGCATTTGATCTTAGAATAAAATAAAGTTTAATTTTATACATAACGAAGACGTGTCTAGTGAAAAGTCAGAATAATAAAGACTATATTACCTACTGTAATGATATTTTATACCTTGTTAAAGAATGGCTATTTTGAAAGGAAATTGGAAATTCCTTTACAGAGTACCGAGGTAAATTTCACATCACATGAGTGTAGCTTATCGTTAAAACTCGTGTAACCATAAATATATTGTCAGTGACGCGCGACGCCGTTGTTTGAAAATGTTCTAGTTATCTCCATTCAAAAGCGTTCCTTTTCCAGAAACGGGAGAATCATAAATCAGCTTCCGCTAAGAGCATCGGGGAAGTCGTTACAAATCATTTCAGTTGAGTTGGACCGAAAAGATATGGAAATATTTAAAAATTAAGAGAAAAATCTTGGAAGCTTCCAAGAGAAAAAGTCAAATGAAACGTAAATCATGATATCTTCATTTCTGTTACAGTTAGCGTTAAAATTTCACTATAGTTACCTCTTTTCAGCGCCGCGCCGCAAAGCTGTTCGGAAAGGTCAAGCCCTCTCGACAACCGACGGGCGGGTGTTAATGGCTGCGGAAAGTGCAATCACCTCTTGCATGCTTTTATCGGAAAGTAGTGAAGAGATTCTGTCATCGGACGACCAGGTTAGAAAATTTATATTTTGCTCATGATTTAGATACGTTCAAAAATGTATTTTTATTGTTATAAATATTTAGGATTTATTAGAAATTATGAAATCAGTTAACTATAGGTATTTAGATCTGCTAGTCGCTCTAATAACCCTAAATAAATTTGCGAGCTAGAGAAAACAGCTGCTCCTACTTGTATTTATTTGTTAATATTTTGTACACCTGTAAGCCTAGCATGACCACCCAAAACTCGATATGTATCGCATGATAAAGCGATTTATTGACATTCAAACGTCAAAAACCATAGTCTTTTGACAGTTAAACCGGATAACTTATCATATCATATCGCGTTTTGGTTGGTCATGCTAGGGGGGCTGGTAAAATAACGCGGTCTCAGCGAACAGGTACTTATTGACGAAATCTTTTTTCAAAGCTCACATTTTTCAATCTCGGTCCTTAATTAACACAGTAAATAAATTGCCTTGCTCCCGTTTCAAAAAATGAACTAGCTAAATAAATAACATGAAAAGTAATATTAAGCAAAATTTCAATAACACCGATTCGGGTATATTTATTAAAATATCTTTTGTAGATCCTCAGTTATTATAATCGCAAAAACAGTTTCATAATACCAATGGATGGATCGATGAAAAGGATTTCTCGCCATTGCAGAAAACTACGAAATGTTTTTTTTTCTTTTATTTAGGAACCAACAGTTACTTACATAAATTGAGTACATACAAGGAACTAAAAATAAACCTATATTTCCCTAATTATTTGAAATTAAATTATGTGAATATTTAAAATGAAAAAACAAAGTTATAATAACATAAATGACAAGCTTATACAATTAATAAGATACACCTACCAAAATATACATCGTTGTTACCCGTAATAACCAATTTACATATCCAGCGCTGGTATGGGAACAAATATTCCTGGTAGGTACAAAATTAGTACTTAATGTAGAAGGAATGTCTTTTCCTTCAACAAAACACATTTGAAAATAATCTTAGTAAAAAAAAAGAAACTTGTTTTATTTCCAAAGAAACCTTTATCCATCTTTTTCGTTCATTTGATTCAAAAGGGGAAACTAACACACTGATTAAATCTTGTGGGTAAATCCAGCCCCCCTAGCATGACCAACCAAAACGCGATATGATATGATAAGTTATCCGGTTTAACTGTCAAAAGACTATGGGTTTTGACGTTTGAATGTCAATATGTGCGGGACAGATTAATACTATTTATTATATTTAGAAATAAGATGTATATAAAATTCCTTGAGTTGACCGTTGTACAATAAAATGATATTTTTGTGTGTATTTTACTCCCTCTGCTAGGTTGAGATAAATTAGATAAGTTTTATTTGTGTTGTATATAGATCATTTATAATGTTAAAATAATTTGTAAAATGCAAAGGGCTCTCGATACGGTATTGCCTCGACGTACCTAAGGTCCGATTCGCTATCTCGCTCACTCGCGGGATATGCTCTTCTAGCACAACCGCGCCTCTAGCGGCACATCTCGGAACTCCCTTACACGCAGACTGCCACAGTTCCGAGAACTGATTTAGCGTCGCGCGTGTAAGCCAATTCCTTGAATTCTTTTGTGAGAAAATACGCGGAAACAATTAGAGTCGCTATAAATATCGCGTGCCCTCGCATTAAGATTCATTCGCATCCAGATATTGTAAGAAGAACAATAAAGTCACTCTGCCCGAACGAGCATCAACAACCAGTGGTTTTCTTCACCGTCCGGAACCTCTCCGTCTCCGCACAGTTTATGTACACCGGGGCTGCTACCGCTCATAAACGGCCGGTCCCGTACATATTGGTCCTTCGTAACCGGATAAGAAGATACCTACTGAAGACAGCTTGGACCACCATATTGGTCCTTCGCTACCGGATCGAAAACTACAGTCAAGATGGTGCTCACTAGAAGTGAAAAAGAAAGAAGAATCGCCGAGCGAATCACCCACGAAGAACCTCCTGTTTCCCCGTCACGAGGACGCGTGAGGGAGCCGCGTCAAGAAGCCTCGCCGCCACGTCGCCACGCTTCACCGCCGAACCAACGCGGCTCACCTCAGCGCCCCGACGTCTCGCAGCCACACCGACGCGTCTCATCACCGAACCATCAAGCACGCCCAGACGAACCTCCGCAACGACGAAGCCAGCACAGCCCAACGTCACGCCCGCCGCCGAGGCGCCACGTTTCAAGAAGTTCATCGCTTCACCGAGAGCTGCGCCAACCGGTGCTCCGTCAACCTTCGCCGTCTCCGCGTCGCCATGAGTCGCCACCACGCCGCTACGAGTCGCCATCACGCCACTATGAGTCACCGCCACGCCACGCGTCCAGCACACAGAAAAAGGAACAGGAGCAAAGAAAACCACCGTCACACCGTCGCACCGCACCGCCCAGCCGAGCGACGAGTACGAGGGAGTCGCGCGCCATCACCACGAAGTCCGAACGAGCGCGCCTCCTCGCAGAAGCCAGAGAAGAGATAGCCGAAAAAGAGCTAAACCTCGCCAAGGCCCGGTTAGCAAGAATCGAAGCCGACAGCGACGCAGAATCCGAAACCACGGAACTAAGCCAAGACGACGAAGCGGAAGCCAATTCTAGAAACAGAACAGAAGAATGGATACAAGCCACGAAGCCGCTCACAACCACCGAAGACGTCACGAAGGCGCCAGCACCGTCTCTACATACCACGCCTGCCGGGGCGACACCGAAGAAAGAGACGGCAATAGAAGTGAGCGAGCTAACTGCGGCGATTATGGAAGCGGCCAGAGCCTTTCAACCGAAGACTGAAGTGATCAGACACAGTTCGAGCGTCGAGTTACCGATCTTCAACGGCGCACACACCGACTGGCTGAACTTCAAGATGGCTTACGAAGATTTAACAGTCTACGGCTCCGCGAGAGAAAATACCGCCCGCCTACGCCGAGCGCTACGGGGAAGAGCCAAAGAAGAGGTCGAAGACCTACTCGCCGTCGTATCGAAACCGGAAGTCATAATGAAGGCACTTGAAAACCGTTTCGGCCGACCGCAAGTCATCGCAGAACTAGAGCTCGAGAAAATCGAAAATATTCAACGAGTGACCGACGCACCGAGAGACGTCTGCGCCTTCGCCAATAAGATCCAAAATGCCGTGACCGTGCTCTACACGTTGGGGGAAGAAGGGTACTGCCAGAACCCGAAAGTACTCAAGACGCTAGTCGAGAAACTTACGCCGAGCCTGCGATACAGATGGTACGACTTCAAAACAAAAACAGCGAAGAAAGCAAGTCTCGACATGTTCCGCAAGTTTATCGTCGCCGAAGCCGAGAACTGCAGAGAGTTTGCGCCGCCCGAAAACATTACGTCCGACGAACGCCCGTCTACGCGTCAACCGCCGCAACCAACGCACCGAACTCACCCGCAACGCACGCATCAGCCACAGCGAACGTACTCGGCGCACCGAACAGAAACAGAAACCGAAACACGCGCGCCGGAGAGACAACGAACCTGCGCTGTGTGCGCACAACCTAACCACTCAGCCTACGCGTGCGCAACATTCAAGAGGGCGAGCAACGACGAGAAGTGGAGACTGGCAAGGGAAAAGCGACTCTGTTTCCGTTGCCTAGGATCGAGATCGTATTCACACCGATGCAAACTGCGAAGATGCGGAGAAAACGGCTGCGCTAAGTCACATCACCGATTGCTTCATTTTGATAGCCGCACCGAGAACGCACCGACGCCGCCGCCGCCATCACCGCCGCCGTCGCCGCCGCCAGCTGACGACGACTTCGAACCCGAGATAGTTGCAACCACGAAGTCACGCCGAGCCACAAGTACCTACCTGAAGATCATACCAGTACGAGTCACCGGGCAGAGCGGGTACATCGACACGTATGCGCTCCTAGACGACGGGTCTACCGTCACACTGATAGACGCCACCATCGCTGCGAAGATTGGAGCCGACGGACCCGCCGACACACTCGCCATCGAAACAGTCTCAGGGAGGGAAGAAGACAGAAACTCTCGACGCGTCACTCTACAGCTGCAAGGGAACAACAATGTGTTCACCGTTCAAGCCCGCACGATCGAAAAGTTGAAACTGGCGCCACAAACCGTAATGAAGACCGACGTAGTCAACGCACCGCACCTACGTGACATCGAAGCCCACGTATACTACGAGCGAGCCACGCCGACCCTACTCATTGGCCAAGACAACTCGCACTTATTGTTAGCCGAAGAAGTGAGAAGAGGGCGCGAAAACCAACCGGCGGCATCTCTTACGCCGCTGGGTTGGGTTCTACACGGCGCCACCAACAGAAGTCGCGACCAACGTGTACACTACGTCGCTCACGTGAACGTCCGCACCGTAAACGAAAATCGAATCGAAGATCGAAACGAAGTTCGAAACGAAGATACAGACCGCGACACCGACGAAGCAACGAAACAAGTCTTCACACCCGAATCGCGCTGTATACAACCGAAGAAACCGACATCGAAGCCCGAAGAACTCGCACTAAAACGACCGAGAGAAGCGCTCCTGAGAAAAGGCTACGAAACCGAACCGGGCCCGCCGGTCAATGACCCCGGCCGCACCCGGTACCTATCGCCCGCCGAGCTTCGCCCAGCGTCCGAAGCCGCCGCCCGTTACTCCGATACATCGATCAACGACCAGCTGATCAGCGGTCCCGACCTCCGTCAGTCACTACCGGAGGTACCTGTGCGCTTCAGCCAGCACGAAGCCACCGCGGTCGCCGACGATGAAGAAACTTTCCGCCGCCGCATCGACATCCGAAGCGCCTTACAGTTTCCGTGGCGCAACGACCGGCGGGAGAACCCGCACGAAGCGCAAAGTTCATTTACCGGGTCGCCGTTCCCACCCGAAGAAGAATGGCCGCGAGAAACAATGACGAAACTCGAAGCAACGACGGTCGAAGAGAAAACGCCTGACGCGTTTTTAATAGCAACGCCTGTCGCCGTCGCCACCGCAACGTCGGACGTCGCGAAAGCGTTACCCGACATAACACGCTTTTCTTCATGGCAACGACTTATCCGCACGACCGCACGAGTACTTCAATACATCGAAGCGCTGAAAACCAGAAAACAACGCGTCCAGCACAAACGGACAAAACCGCGCGCGGAAGCCGATCTACAATCGCGAGCTAACAAGACTCATAACAAGATAAGCTCCGCCCAGCAGAAGCCACGCCCACTGACGAACGAGTGCGCGTTCAAAACATTGAGCGCTGATTTTATCCGTCGCGCCGAACAGCTGTGGGTGACGCAATCGCAACACGATTCGTTTGGAAAAGAGATCGCCGCGCTACGAAGAAAACAAGTGTTACCGACCGACAGATTGAAGAAACTCACCGTTTACGTAGACGAAACCGAGCAGCAACCGACTGAAGAATGCCTGCACACGCTACTGGCCGAAACCGAGTACGTGGTCAACAGCCGCCCGCTCACCCACGTGTCCGTCGAAGCTACCGACGAAGAGGCGTTGACCCCTAACCACTTCCCGTTGGGGGGATCAGCGCGCACACCACCGACGGGCACCTGCACCGACGCTGACCTGAGCGGCCGCGCCACCTGGCGCCGCGCACAGCGCCTCGCCGACCACTTCTGGGCGCGCTGGGTGCGCGAGTACCTGCCCGAGCTTCAACACCGGCGGGAGCCCCACGGCCGTGGGCCGGCCATCAGTGTGGACAACGTGGTCCACATCGCCGACGGCAACCTGCCCCGCAACTTGTGGCCCAGAGGCCTAGTCACCGAGCTGCACCCGGGACCCGACGGCGTGACGCGCGTGGTCGACGTGCGTACCCGAAGCGGCGTGCTACGACGACCTGTGAAGAAGCTCATCGTGCTACCGACGGCGCCCGCACCGGATTGAACTACATAAGCCGCCGGGCTTATGTACGGCGGGAGATATGTGCGGGACAGATTAATACTATTTATTATGTTTAGAAATAAGATGTATATAAAATTCCTTGAGTTGACCGTTGTACAATAAAATGATATTTTTGTGTGTATTTTACTCCCTCTGCTAGGTTGAGATAAATTAGATAAGTTTTATTTGTGTTGTATATAGATCATTTATAATGTTAAAATAATTTGTAAAATGCAAAGGGCTCTCGATACGGTATTGCCTCGACGTACCTAAGGTCCGATTCGCTATCTCGCTCACTCGCGGGATATGCTCTTCTAGCACAACCGCGCCTCTAGCGGCACATCTCGGAACTCCCTTACACGCAGACTGCCACAGTTCCGAGAACTGATTTAGCGTCGCGCGTGTAAGCCAATTCCTTGAATTCTTTTGTGAGAAAATACGCGGAAACAATTAGAGTCGCTATAAATATCGCGTGCCCTCGCATTAAGATTCATTCGCATCCAGATATTGTAAGAAGAACAATAAAGTCACTCTGCCCGAACGAGCATCAACAACCAGTGGTTTTCTTCACCGTCCGGAACCTCTCCGTCTCCGCACAGTTTATGTACACCGGGGCTGCTACCGCTCATAAACGGCCGGTCCCGTACACAATAAATCGCTTTATCATGCGATACATATCGAGTTTTGGGTGGTCATGCTAGGCTTACAGATGGTATATAATGGGGTAAGGTCAAGAGTCAACCCCTTTAATATTAACACTTAAGTGGTAACGACCCCTTAAAGCGGAATCACTTTATTAACGAATATAGTGGGATTATACCTCTATATTATTTTCCATGCTCTGAGGTTCATAAACATTTAATATCATGAGTGAAAATAACAGAAAAATATTTCGCTTTTCCAAAATTTTCGTTTTCAAACCTTTGTTTTCACTGAAACATAAAAGATTTGGAATTTTGGAAATAGAAGTAGATTCAATATCCCTTAAAAATCTTCTATTCTGCGTTTTATTGAGAACTATACCTATGCAAGATAAGTATTGTATAGTAAATATTTTAGTGTTTTCGTTTTCATCAACAATAAAAACTACGCGAGGAAACCTTACTACTATAGGTAGGTAAAGTTTGATTATCTCCATTCCACAGGAAAATCCTAAAGGTTTTGTATAAGACACAAAAATGATATCGGGCTAGGGCTCAGTCATTTGGCCACGCAAACGGAGTTGCAGGCGACCGCTAGTCAAGTAAACATTCCAAATTTTCTATTTTAAAAGTCAAATAAAAAATAAATAAATAAATAACTTATTACAATCACACCAATTATTATTACCAAGCCCATGTAAATTTCATTAAGAAACTGTGTCATGGATAAATATATACTTTAATACTTTTTGTTTGTAAATGCATACTTAATATACCTACATAGAAAACACACAGACCAAGACAAATAGACATGTTCATGCACACAAATATTTGTCTTGTTCGGGAATCGAACCCGAGACCTCTGGCGCAGAAGGCAGGTATCCTACCCCTGCGCCAAATCGGTCGTCAAAAGTTATCCTTTCTGTTTACTGCACTCAATGCACGCTTGTTAATCGAATAATAAAAGTATCTTTAAAGCCGATCGGATTAAGCTAGGGTGCGCCGCCGGCGCCATCCCTTCAGGCTACGTTTATCCTTTCGGAATCAAATGTTAAACTTTCTGAAGGCGATACTCGGAAAAATTATGCTGAAGCGAGATACCAATGAGAAAACGAGACCGATTTTGCAGATTAGGCAAAAAAAACACAAAATCACTTCGTATTAAAAAACTACAGCGATTTTAAAAAAATGCTTCTATACGATCCTAAATATTATTGGTGTCCACTAATTAAACCAATTTCCAATAGTGTAAGTAGCCCCGTTTAAGAATAATCTTGAATTTTCGTATTTTTAAGAGGTCTTTTCGAAAACAAAAAGTGTCGATTCAAAATCATAAAATCGTGTTTTTGAAACTATACGATTCTAGATAAAGGTATGAAGAAATATATATCTTATTACCAGATTTGTAACAGAACCGTCCTATAGTTTTAAAACAAAAAGTCCATACTTTTTCCGAGTAGCGCCTGAACGATTCCAGCCGTATTTTTAACCTTTCAGGTACTTTTTTACTCGTTGATTATGAAGTTAATTGGTTACTCAGCGTTAGGACATTGAATTAACTATACTTATAATCTACTTGCAGAAAAGAACTATTAATAAGATTGGAGTTTTCCATGAAGGATGAGTTGATGTAATAAATATTATCAACCCTTAATGATTTTGCAATATAAAACGAGTATAATAAATTAAATCATAGCTTACGTCCCTTGTGAGTACCTATACCATATAATTATGAAAATAACATATCAATAATTCAAAATAATGACTGAAATAGGAAGCTGAAATAGGAGTGCGGTCGAAGTTAATGGGAGAAATGATTCAGAATAATTGGTTCCACTTGGTCGTAAGCCAAACTGTTGAATTTGACAATTTGACATAGATTTCAAAACATTACCCCATCTAAGGTCACTGCACATACATCAACTCGGAAAGGGATCGTTAACGTATCAACTCGAGCGGTTCAGTATTCTTTGTATGAAACCCCCTACTGCAAAGCACACTAATCGGATTCGTAACGTAATCGCCTCGCCTCGGGACCAGCTCACGAACCGCTTTGCGGGTCGCTCAACTTGCTATCCCCGCGCTTGCCGCTAGTCGTCCACGCGCTCACGTCTCTCCGTACCCGAGCTTACGGCTCTACGCACAGTGGTCTGAAAATGAAAATGAACATCAATTTTTTTATTAATGTTTTTTTCTCATTTTTTTTTATTTCTTTTAGTTATTTTTTTTTTCTTTCATTCTTTTTTTCATTTTTTTTAATATGGAACCACTGTGCGGCGAGCCGTAAGCGCGGCGTCGCCTAGCCGTAAGCGCGGCGTCGCCTAGCCGTAGCCGAGCCGACCGACGTACCGGCGCTGAGGGCCTACTCTGAAACGCAAAACCCGAAACTTCGGTATACCCGTCCCTCTCACTCTCTAGCCGG
Organism: Crambus lathoniellus; assembly: GCA_949710035.1. Lineage (NCBI taxonomy): Eukaryota > Metazoa > Arthropoda > Insecta > Lepidoptera > Crambidae > Crambus > Crambus lathoniellus. The sequence continues at coordinate 11,151,207 of OX453302.1, read as the reverse complement.
GACAGAATCGAGTGAAAGGGGCGGGGCTAACCGAAGTTTCGGATTAGCGTTTCAGAGTACGGTCCCTGATCCGGTTTGGTTACAAGCTTGCGTTAGGTTGACGCCTGGGTGCCTACCATCAACTCTTATTGCGGTTTTGTTTAGGAACCTAAACTGATCTGCTTCGCTTATTCGTACCACGACAGCTTAATATCAATGACAGCGATTCAGTGATCATTCAATGACATTTCACAGCCGCTGAGCTGTCATCAACTCTTATTTGACGTATAACTTGGCCAAGCTAACATGTCACCTGCAGGTTATACCCGTCCCTTTCACTCTCCTGACATGACAGAATCGAGTGAAAGAGACGGGTAGATGAAATAAGGACACAAATCGTTCGGTCATTCACATTTAGCAATTCATTTGCGATCCAGTTTTTAGAAGGTCATGGTACGAAAGAAAGCAATTCATTTTAGGAACCTATTCTGCATCGCGCTATTTTTGAATCGCTGTCTTAAAGTTGATGGTATGCACCCTGGTTGACGGCGAGGCGAAGGCGATACGGTGTCGATCCCTTTCCGAGTTGATGTAATGTGCTGTGTCCTTTATAATGGATGAAAAACTCGATTCTAAGCCGTAGTAGGTATTAAATGTATGTAAGTACCTATATCAAACTATTTTTTTATTTTTTTGCATTCACAATGCAATTTTTATTATAAAAAAAATGAAAATGAACTATTAAAAAAATTCGACCCGTCTCACAACTAGCTCCGATGGGACTCGCTCGACCCACGACCTTTCTGGAATGGAATCTATGATTCCTAGCTTTATCTATTGGGCAAACTAAAGAAAACATATATTCCAGGTTGAAAACGCTGGATTATTAATGACAAATTGGTCAAATTTAGTTGCGGAAGTGCTCAGATTATATTTGCTACATAAGTGCTTGCTACGTACTGTAGTGTGTATAGGTGCAGTTCGCCTGATTTTGCAACGGGATTTTCTACCCCGTGCTGTTATTTATAGGGTAATCTAACCAATCCATTAGACAGAGGAGTGACGGAGTCGAATAAAAAAGGAATCAGTGGACCCGCAGTCGCAGATAATGTATTACCATCAATCTTTTGCGGATAGCGTAGCTGTCGAAATACATTATGCTAATGGGTAAATGTATCCTTGTTACTTCAGTATTCTTTTCACAGAATTTCATGAGAATCTTAGAAGGGAATAAATATTTACCTCGCTATTTTTAAATTTGCTATTTTTGAAACACAAAAAAGGAAAGTATCACGAATACGAGTGTACGAATACTTGCACAAGAATTTTCAGTCATCCTTTACATGCTCATCTTGAGAGATCAGCTTTCGTAAAGCAACTGCAACAACAAACATGATGTTATATCAAGTGTACCCGTAACAAAGTAACCTCTTCTGTTGGAAACTGGGTAGCACTTACCTACTCAACGTTAAACTCATTTCGTACCTATTTATCGTTTCCTCACTATTTATATTAAACTAAATTCGTATATTTATTTTAAAATTACCTTTTCAAGAAACTCCTTTTCCTAACTCACGTTTACTGCTTGCCTACTTATTCATTCGAACATAATGATATTACACACGTGAATAATTATGTGCAAGAAATTAAGAGCCAAAATTAATATTTTACTAAGTATAACATACCAAAGACGACATCATTAAATCCCTTTCAATTAGAAAGTTTGAAAGAAAAGGCTGCTATTTTCTTCTACTATTCTGCGTCCATAAAAGTGAACGAATTCCGCAAACTCTGACTAAACGTTTATTGGATGACTAGAACCAAAACTAAGTTTATAGTTATCTCCCTCGCCTTTTTATACTGGAACATTTCCCTAATTTCTTTCTTATTCGTTCTCGTACAAAGTACGGCTTTTAATTTCAGGTCGGGTTTAGTGAAAGGGGCTTAACACCCAATTCTATCACACCTTTCGGGGGCTATTTTGTGACCCAATGACTTGTTCGTAAAGCGTGACCCTTATCAATTGTCTGAATTCTAAAAAGAAAATGTATTTGGCAATAGCAAGTCTTAAGTTTTTTTGTGAACCTTAAGGGAAAGTCCATCGGATTTTCCTTGTTCTTTTTAGAGATTATTGATCAAAATGTGATGTTGAAAATAAAATAAACAAAATATTAAAATAGAATATTATAAATTAAAATTAAATATTTGATTGTCCATATCTTAAAAATAAAGTCTCAAAGTCAAATTCATATATTTTTTTAAGTTATTTTTTTTTATTCATATACTTAAATTTTAGGATTTGCTTAATAAACTTGAGCGTCTGCAGAATGTCTGCACTAGATTCATTTTAATCTCCGTAAATATGACCACGTGTCTCATTTCCGTTCTAAACTCAAATGGCTCCCCATTCGCCGGCGCAGAGACTTACACACTCTTACGCTCCTCTACTCCATCCTTTTTTACCAACCTCTCCACAATACCTCAAAACCTGTTTCTCCTTTCATTCCTCTTCTTCGCAGTGCACTTTACGCTCTGCAACTAACCTCTCTCTTGAAGTTCCACGACATTCGACCGACTTTATCTCTTATTCCTTTTATGTACACGCTGTCCGTTTGTGAAACTCTCTACCTGAGGATATCAGGAAGGCCCAATCCTTAAGGTCCTTTAGCGATAGAGCTCGAAATCATTTCCTTTCCACTGATTTATAGCTATTTATTTATTTTTTATCCTTTTAATTTCCTAATTCTATCTTACCTTATCTTTCATATACTTTGTATACATATATTTATTTTATTTTTTTAAGTATTTATAGTATTACACTTGTCTTTTAAAAACGCACCGACTCCCCTTTTGTCCTTTGATCTTAATTTATTCTTTCACCCAAAGTTGCCTGGAAGAGATTGCTGCTTAGCAATAAGGCCGCCTTTTGTATACTTCTCTTTTTGTGATTGTTTTCTTTCTGCTCGTTTGTGTGCAATAAAGTGTTTATTATTATTATCCCTTTATTACATTTTAAATACTTACAAAATTATATTTCTAAACATTAAATTTTTACAATGCTAAAAAATATAACATTTAAAAATACAAAAATGCAGTTCCCCAACGGCAGCAAGATCAGGGTCCCGGCTACCGATGGTTAAGGATCCAGAGACAGGAACCTTCTCACTATACGGGCCGTGTCCAGAAGTACTGCCTTCTGCATCTGACTCCCGATCCATCCACCTAACGCAAGCCTCTTAAGGTGTTTATCGAGGCTCTTGGCTATCAGACCATGGGCAGATATGACTATCGGAACAATAATTGCTGAATCAATGTCCCACATGTCAACAATCTCGTGAGCTAAATCAAGATATTTGTTTTCTTTATCTTTTTCAGCTTTCACGAGGTTGTCGTCATGGGGAACAGTGACATCAACAATTATTGCGCGGCGTTCGTGTCGATCTATCAATACAATATCAGGCTTATTAGCTACAATAGTCCTGTCTGTAATGATAGATCGATCCCAATATAATGTGGCATGGCTATTTTCAAGGACTTGTTCTGGTGCATACCTGTAGTACGGCACCTCGGATGCCACAAGACTATGTTTCAGAGCAAGTTGTTGGTGTATTATCCTGGCCACTTGGTTATGTCTATGCAAATACTCGCCGTTTGCGAGACGAGAACAAACGGAGATTATATGCCTAAGGGATTCACCCGGACGATGGCACGCTCGGCAAATATCCACTGTGCCATCCCTTATGATATACTTTCGGTAGTTATTCGTCATCACAACCTCATCCATAATTGCACAGACAAAACCTTCGGTTTCACCAAAAAGATCACCGAAACGGAGCCAGGATACTGAGGCTAATAAATATACGTCGAGCCTATGGAGAGCCCGGTAGAATCTGCCATGTAACTCCTTGCTTTGCCACACAGTGCTGCGGTCGGAAGTACTAAGTACTTACAGGTTTGCGCCAGTTTTCTTTTGCTAAAAATAGAGGAGTCAGTCCATTGTCAACAGCAACTACATCTCTATGAGACCCCATATCGACTTGGAGAAAATACTCCCTAAGATTGCATATCTCGCGGTTATGCAATGTCTTAGCATTTAAGAAGCCACGACCACCGCACTTCCGCGGGATATACAATCTCATGGTCGATGAACGTGGGTGATGCATGCGGTGTGCTGTTAGCAATGTACGAACTTTTCTATCCAGGACATCCAGTTCAGTTTGAGTCCATTTAAGTATGCCAAAGGAATACATCAGTACCGGCATGACCCATCCATTGTATGCGCGAACCTTGTTTCCGCCAGACAAAAGACTTTTAAGGACTTTTGAAAGGCACCCCAAGACACGCTCACGCAACGACTGTTTCATGTCAGCATCGTTGATGCCTAATGCCTGTGACATACCTAAATATTTATAGGTTTCGTTTACAGAGAGAGATCTAAGATGAATAGAATCCGAGAGTTGTATACCGGTAGATTCCATTATCTGACCACGCTTTACATGCATGACTGCACATTTGTCCACACCAAATTCCATTTTAATGGCATTACTGAAAGTTTCAGTAACCTTCAGTAACGCTGTCAAATGAGAACTGCTATGGGCAAATAATTTCAGGTCATCCATGTACAGCAGGTGTGATATTACTTGACCATTTCTCCGTAAACGATAGCCTAACCCTGAACTCTCGAGAAGTGTACTCAGAGGGTTTAAGGCCAGACAGAACCACAATGGACTCAAACCGTCACCCTGGAAGATACCTCGCTCTATTTTTATAGGATCGCCCTGACCTAGAATCCGTCGAGATCCTGGATAGAAAAGGACCGTTCTCCATTGTCGCATGCACGATATCAAGAAAGTGCGTAGAGTTGTATTTATTTTATACAACTCCAGCACCCTCATGAGCCACGAATGCGGCACGGAATCATATGCCTTCTTATAATCTATCCAGGAAGTCGACAGGTTCTTTTGGTTTCGACGAACCTGTTGGTTAATAGCCATGTCAATGAGGAGTAGCTCCTTAGTACCACGGGCCCCATTCCTACATCCATTTTGAGAGGCGACCATAATAGAATTTTGGCCAATGTGTTTATTAATCTTCGACCTCAAAATGGATGTAAGAATTTTATAAATTGTTGGCAGACAGGTGATAGGTCTATAGTTTTTGGGGTCCGCAGTACTACCAGATTTATGGAGCAGATGGGTTATGCCTGTTGTCATAAATTCTGGAAGCGACTGAGATAATAAAGCGCATTGAAATTGAGATGCTAAGCAAACGTGCGAGCTAGGTAACCATTTATACCAGAAATTGTGCAGTCCATCCGGGCCTGGAGATTTCCAGTTGGGTAAGGAACGAACTGCACAAACTACGTCTTGGTTATCAATGGTCACTACATTCATGTCAGGTATAAGCTCACACGAACGCTCAACATCCTCCATCCACGCGCCTTCAGAGTGAGTGACAGGCACGGACCAGATGTTGTGCCAAAAAGAAATCATGGCATCATCATCCGGCCGATGCATATCAGTATCACTCTGATCCGATCGCTCCCAGGATGCATAAACACAATTATTATTATTAGATTAAATAAAATTAATGCTTATGAATCGTCCAACATTTTTTTTTACTTACCACCTGTTATGGACATCTTTTAACTGACAAGAAAAACAGGCGAAAAAAACTCATCACCTTTAACAGAAGCAATTAACGCATTTACAAAATAATTATGTCGTTTTTTTTTCATACCACAGAACTCTTATAGCTTATTATAGTAGATTGTTTAGCAAGGGATGTATGGCACCCATAACAGTCGAGTGTTTTGGCGCACGAACGAAGTGAGGGCGCCGATAGTTCGAGACTGTTATGGGTCCATACGCCCGAAGTAAACACTCTACTTTTCATTTTGAATATGAGGAAAGTAAAAATAAACAGAAATAATCTAAAAAATATTTTTCCCATGGCCGTGGAATTTTCGAAGACTAATAAGACTATAACTTTTTTGTTCATTTTCTCTGTTTTAAGGAAGGCAAGGGAAACTAAGTCCATACAGTTTTGTTTGGTGTTTGACCCGTACTGTGATGGCAACACCCGCCCTCTTTCTGACTTATTGTCGTTGCTCAAGCGACCCGCGTGTGCATGAGTTAAGGTTGAAGGGTACCTGGTAATGATCGTCTAGTTATAGGATTGATAGATAGGTGATTGTAATGGATTGGCAATCTACTATTAAACCGTGGGTTGTATTACCACATAACAAAAGTCACTATTTATAGGGAAGGGCTCAGATGGACTGCGCCTGCGGCCTGTCTGTTGTGCCCCTCTTCAGTATTTATTTGATCTCAGTATCTATTCCTAATTCTTAGCCCATGAACGGCTTATCGCGTCCCTGAGCGTAGCGACGGCCTTACGTCAGCTGTATTGTGCTCAGCGACAATGCGGACCTTCAAGCTGCGCGTAAGAGCTCTGCTTTCCTGTGTCGATTATACAATCTTTGATTTTGTTTATGTGTTGCGTCAGATCAGATCTGCGCAACGAGCCGTCCCTTTTTGTAATATTTTATGAATCCGTATATTATGTATTATGGTCTTTTTTTATATTTGCAGGCCTGCTTAGGATCTGGCTCACCGGTATTTTAATGAAAGGATGAGAGGCTCTCACGGATTAGAAATAGAGGTCGGATCAGATAATACGAGCTATCCAAAACTTTAATATAAAACTACTAATAGGCGGACTTTGATCCGGGCTATAACCGATAGGTCTCAAACGGTCTTTGTGAACGTCTCGGTATCACTATAGCCAACAGATTATTATATTAAAATGTGGAATCAAACAAATGACTGACAGGAAAGTGATATTAGATAATAGATTGCCAAGCTTACAATTCTAGTACTCAAAAATGGCTAATAAATAGGATAGAGAGAGTGGCTCAACTTTATTGAGCTGTAATATTTACGTTAGATTATTTAGATTATTATAGAATAGGAATAAGCTCTGATTAGTACTACTGAAATAGCAGTACTAGGGAAACAGACCCGTCTCACAATTCGCTCCGATGGGACTCGAACCCACGACCCTCTACTGTCCGGGTGACTGCTCCTACCACTGAGCTAAAGACTCGTCAAATTAATTAGATGCTCTAGATTATTTAGGACAAGAAATAGAAAAGCAGAATAAAGAGGTAAAAGATAATTTATTTCTTTAATGAGAAACTCTTTGATTATTTAAACTGAGAAATCCGTGTAACAGATTTCTTAGTTCTCAGCACTGTTCCTAAGGCTATAGAGCTGAAGAGAAAACGTACTGAGAGACAAAAAACTCTTCAGAGCCGTAACACACAAAAATAATATATTATTAATATCTATAAATTAGAGTGGTCACTTCGCCAGGAACTCAACTACGGGTTTAAATCAGTATGTTATTAAAATACAGTATAACTACTATGTCAATATAAATATTGTGAGAAAATATGTCTGTGAAGTAACCACTTTGATACACTTAGCTGTATTCCAGAATAGTTTCCCGCGGCTTCTTATTTTTATATCACTTTCACAATCAGAACAAAACTCGTGTGCACTCCTCCGTGCCCCGCGATCAAGTGCGTAACTTCCATAGCTTCCTACGGTCTAACCTCCTTACATCTAGATAATCATACAATACTAATCCCTATTCTAAAAACCGAAAGGTCGTAATTCTATAGACGGGTTCCTCGTCGGCGTCGGCGCATCTCCCCGCGTTCGCTTCCCCCGCGTTGCCCACCCGCTGGCGTCTATAGGCGGAGCCATCTGTGAGGAAAAACCCCACGAGCAGCGGTCGGCCGGGCGCGCAGTCCAAAACTCTCCATTGTTCTGGAATGCAATATAACTAAAGTCTTTGTCTTACAGGGATGTTCATATACATTAAGGTAGAAAATCGCCTGATAGAATAGGCCCATAAGGTCTATAATACTTTGGTTGACCTGAGTATGCGGCGAGTGGTAATTCCCAATCTAGAAAGTTGGGTAATGCTGCACCTATTGTTTTCGAGTCCAATAATAGGGTTGTTAGTTTTAAAGCTAATTGCTAGACTATTATACTTTGTTTAGGTTTTTGCCTGTCGGCTGCGCATTTTTAAAGGTTTATTGTAGGCTGGGTATTTTTAAGTTATATTATATTCTTGTTCATTACTTCCCACGTCTTGCATCGTCGTAAGATGCTTTTGTTTAATGGTAATAGGTACGAGCAGATGGCTTGCCATCTCAGTACTCTATACAATTCCATGAAATTAATAGCCTGATTTTTTAAGTTACAAATAACTTATTTGGTTTAATCTGTTTCTAAAAACGATTCTTAAAAAAACAATGTTTAAGATAATAAAATAATAATTCTACGATATTAATTATTTTATATAATAGCAAAACATGGCTGTATAGGCTGCTGTGCCTTTGCCTGTATACCTTTGGTAAATAAATGTCCAAAGAGGTAAGACTTAAATAGTTTATAAAAGAGTATAAAAAATATAAAAAGATATATAAAAGAGTTATAAAAGAGTCTATTATAAAAGAGTCTCTTATAAAAGAGTTTTTTGACGAAAACACATAATTCGACATTTTTGACGATATTGACCTAAGTAATTAAATCGAATGTTTATATTATTATTTTGACATTTTGCTAAATTAATGAATAATTTTATTATGAATTTTTAAAAAAAACTGTACCTACCTAGTATTCCAATCTTGATCAGGATACCTAATTAATTCTAAATATTGAACAATATTGTATTTGCATGCTGTATTACTAATAGCAAAACATGAGCCCTTTAAAGTGTACTAAGACCATATTACCATGTTTTTTAGCAAATAAAGCTTTATGATTATGATTATTATGACTCTACACACGTTCCTATCCGACCTCCGATCCGATTTGGTCTTCTCCCAGACCAAATCGGAACGTGTGTAGCGCAGATTTGTTCTGGGAGCAGACCAAATCGGCTGTCGGATCGAAACGTGTGTAGATGCTATTACAGATTTTGACATGACCCCTCCTATTCCTTTTTTAAATTTCATAACGGCCCTAGGGCCGCCACATACCACTTTCAACCCGCATTTTAGGCAAGTTAGGAGTTACTTTCAGATTATGAGATATGAAAACTATCTTACGGTTTATAATTATATCCCTAGGGATATAGCTGTATTACGGCTCTAACTATCTTACTACGACATATATATTTTTAGACTATTATCATCTTACTTATTGCCAGATGTTATTGGTTTTCAAGTTGCCACGTGTAGCGGATATCAAAAAAATGCTTAGCAATGCATTCTGGGTTTTCTTCATAGATCCGAACGGAGATCGCAGGAAGTAAAAAAATATTTAGGAATAATAGAATTTGTAACCTACGAGTAGGCATTGGATTGGTTTTTATTCGCTTAACTTACAGTTGATTCTAAGATAAGCGAATAAAAACTTTATAAGAAATAATATTCTATATGGTATGAGGTATAGTGTTTTTAATAAACCTTACTAGTTTTTAGCCATATGTTCTTACTCTTGATCCAGGGTCTATCAGAACTGAAATTCAACGAACCAATTTTGTGTCATCAAATGAAGTGATATCCTGCACGCCGCGACCCTTCGTTACCGAGTGAATGGGCTCTCAAATGTCTAACAACAAAGCCGAACTGGCAGAAAGAAAATCTCATCACAAATTCTATAGGTTATGTTCCCCACTTGTGAGTAGCCTTAGATTTTAATAGATCACACAATTTTGATTATTAGTTTCCTATATTTTTAGGGCTTGATTTTTATGTGCAATAAAGAGAATATTAATAATTTAATATAGTAAAATAATGCACGCCGAAACTTTCTCTTTGCAGCAATATATTTTGCAAAATTGGTAATTTTATGCATTGTGAATTTAATGCTACGATTAATTTCAATGACAACAATAACGAATTGTCATTAAAATTAATCGTACAGCCTTTGGCACAGACTAGAATCCTTTCGTCCGGTCAGGCGGTCGCATGAAGTTTGACTTAATACTCTGAGGTAACTGGAGCTCTCACCCTGAATAAAAAAGTGTCGCCAGCAAATTTGACATTTATGTATGTAGTGGCTGTCAGCTGTCTCATATGACCATACGTATTTTTTTAAAGTGTAGGTGAGACGGAAGACAGCCACTGTGTTATTTGTGGTATTCAAAAAATTGTCGTACTGCACTCTCCAGTTACCTCAGTATTAAGTCGAGCTTCATGGGCGGTCGGATTCCGCAGACAAACAGACGGATGAGTGACAGTTGACATTGACGTTGACGTCGACATTGACAGTCACTGTCAATAATTATTGCGACAAGAACTAGTATAGTCCCACATGCCTGTCTGTTCCGGTGACAGCCGTGACAGAGGAGCCACTTGCAATACAAAATTAGCTGTCAAAATGGACTGATGTATTAAAATATTTTAGTTCCAAAGATTATCACCGGAACAGATATGCTTGTCGCACTATATTAAAAGATTGTTGATTTTGAGTTATTGTTACAGTTTATTGTGAGTGATATTTTGGAATGTACACACGGCGCACCTCAGACTATACATGTTGACCTTGAGACCGCCTTTATGCCCTACGTAATAAAAGCTGGTATCGGGTATCGCAGTTCAACTGTTAACCTAATGTGCTGTCGAGTGTACCCAGTGGCGTGCATTGCTTTTCAGAATAGGTAGGCACTATACGCCGCGTGGTGTCTAACCTATAGGCAAGGCAGAAATGTAAAAAAAAAATTTTTGAATATTCAAAATTTCAAAGAATTTTCTCACGAACTATGTGATGTGGCGTGTGCCTTAGTCAGTGTATAAAACCACCAACGATTCCAACGAAGTATAACGGCAATGTATACTGTACAACAATTAAATTAAGGACAACAGGAGGTAGGTAGCAAAATATGTAAATAGAGTAAACAAAGTATCACTATCCGCCATGTAGAAACGTACAGAGCCATCTTTGGACAAAAAAACAAAACTACATATAAACACCGCCGGTGCTTTTGTAGGCATGCCTACATAAGGGTGATAGAATGCGAAGGTCGAACGTCAGTGTATTACGCGTGGGAAGTACGACATTTTTATTTCGTCGTATTCATTTAAATAAAAAATATTAATGCCAGTGATAGTAAATTGTATAGGATTCAAGTAGGCAGCCGGGCAACTGCCTACTGTCGCGCACTGCGCGTTTTTTATGAAGGAAGTTTTTGTTATAAGCACGAATAAATAGAGGTCAGTGGTTATAAGTAATAAAAATTAGGTAAGTATCATAATTTAGTAAGCTCAACCAATAATAATTGGGGAGCACGGATACTAAAATTTAATGGTAATTTTTTCGATTTTGCGAGGTAGGCACTGCTTAAATGCCTATATGCAATGCACGCCACTGAGTGTACCTACTATGAAAAAAGGTCAGTAAAATAGCAGCCGTTACAGGGGGCTCCCCGTGCATGGAACTAAAACTAAAACCTTTCACTGTCCGGGCATATGCTCTAACTACTGACGACGACGACTCCGTAGCTCAGTGGAAAGAGCATTCGACCGTAAAAATAAAGTAAAAATATCAAAATTTTAGTTTCAGTTCTATGTACGGGACGGGGAGCACCCCTATTTTTTTTTAATACAATAAACACTTTTAACAAAAAAAAAATATTTTTATATGTTTCACGCCCGACTTCAAAGTACTTACGTTATTTATTTGGTGAGGAATTATTTCTTACTTTTTTGATGTGGTTTTTTTGAAGGCGGTTTTATTTTTTTATAAAAATAATTTTTATTTCACTTTTTTTAGTGCATCGTGCAGGCAATTTACGTGTTTTCTGGTAAATAGGTATGTGATCAAACTGAAAACCTCCTTTTTCGAAGTCGGTTAAAATAATTTGAGGTATCCCCTTTTTAACAAAACAAGAATCATCTAAATCGGTTTATAAACAAAGGAGTTATGCCTAAAGATACGTATTAAATTCACATAAAGTGGTAACGATAAAACGTTTTTGAAAAAAAATGTAACCGCCTTCAAAACGGATCTTCAAACAAAAATTAACAAACACTAAAAAACGAAAAAAATAATAAGATTTTTTAATTCAAAGGACGATGATACGTGACTTTTTCTAATTTATCTTGGTACTTACTGAACTGTTTGAAGTCGGTGCCGTCTTATACGTATTGAGGTAATTACGTCCTACACCTCACGCTTGGGACCGGGTTTTTTTTATATGATAATTATTTCACTCAGTATATTTCGTTCTTATTCTTTTTGATTGGCACCGACTTCAAACAGTTCAGTAAGTACCAAGATAAATTAGAAAAAGTCACGTATCATCGTCCTTTGAATTAAAAAATCTTATTATTTTTTTCGTTTTTTAGTGTTTGTTAATTTTTGTTTGAAGATCCGTTTTGAAGGCGGTTACATTTTTTTTTCAAAAACGTTTTATTTTTCGATTTTTAGTGAAGTAGCTTATGAAACTACATGGTGATTATGATAAATTGTTGTAAATATCCTATCCGTTACGGAATTCAGCTTCCCATCTTTAGCTACTTAGATAACTTGAAGGAATACAACTGAAGGTCCATTCGTGCATATGGTATTAATAAAACATCATAATATAACTCCTAACTGTTGAGGAGTTTCACCTCTCATCAGCAGCTCACCCTAATAACCTGAAAGAATATAACTATTGGCCCATACGTACGATTAATACTTAAAGAAATATTCTCCAGCTCCTAACCGTTAAGGAGTTGTAGCTTCCAATACAGCTCATCACTATGAGATGATGACTACCAGATGCAAATACTTGACTAACTTCAAAAATAAATGGAACGCAATAAGGCTTGCCTATATTTGAGAATTTCTCTCAATTTTCCTGGGATTTGATCCCCTGGTCCTGACTTGGTGAAAGTAAGATCAGGTCAGAAGTACCAACTTTCGAAAAAAATAAAAATTTGAAAATGATTCCCAATTTGATGAAACTATGAAATCGTCCATATACCCAAATAAAGTCTGAATACACATTATTCAGGATAACTCCTGAACTTCTTGCCAGTTCTTGATAAAATTTGAATGGGCCCACACGAGAAGCGTCACCTTTTAAATAAAAAAAGAATTATTCAAATCGGTTCATTAACTAAAAAGTTCTGAGGTAACACACATAAAAAATAAAAAAAAAAATAAAAAAAAATATACAGTCGAATTGATAACCTCCTCCTTTTTTTGAAGTCGGTTAAAAACGACAGTATTTTCAAGATTTCCTGAAAACTACTGAACCGATTTCAAAATTTCAAAAAATGGGACCAACTTGGAAACCAACCTGATGTAATAACGTTTGAACCATTTCAATCGGTTCAGTCGTCTTCGAGTAATCGGTGGACATACACAAAAAAAAAAAAAGAGAAAAAACATACATACAGACGAATAGAGAACCTCCTCCTTTTTGATTTAGAAGTCGGTTAAAAAGGAGGAGGTTCTCTATTCGTGTGTATGTATGTTTTTTCTCTTTTTTTTTTTTTTGTGTATGTCCACCGATTACTCGAAGACGGCTGAACCGATTGAAATGGTTCAAACGTTATTACATCAGGTTGGTTTCCAAGTTGGTCCCATTTTTTGAAATTTTGAAATCGGTTCAGTGGTTTTCAGGAAATCTTGAAAATACTGTCGTTTTCGTTACTACTTTATGTGAATTTAATACTTATCTTTAGGCATAACTCCTTTGTTTATAAACCGATTTAGATGATTCTTGTTTTGTTAAAAAGGGGATACCTCAAGGTATTTTAACCGACTTCGAAAAATGAGGTTTTGAGTTTGATCACATACCTATTTACCAGAAAACACGCAAATTGCCTGCACGATGCACTAAAAAGAGTGAAATAAAAATTATTTTTATAAAAAAATAAAACCGCCTTCTAAAAAACCACATCAAAAAAGTAAGAAATAATTCCTCACCAAATAAATAACGTAAGTACTTTGAAGTCGGGCGGGTTTTAACAAAAACAACAAAAAATTTTACATGTTTCACGCCCGACTTCAAAGTACTTACGTTATTTATTTGGTGAGGAATTATTTCTTACTTTTTTGATGTGGTTTTTTTTTATTTAGAATTCGGTTAAAAATTGGTTCGAACGAGATATCAGCAGTGTTTGAGATTTATAACACATTTTCAAAACCGCAAATATAACTAACAATAGTAGTTTATGTGACTGTCGCATAATACCGAGTTATGTGCAGTCTCATACACTACTTTATCTACACTCATTACATTTATCATATATTTCAAAAATTAAGCAAAAAAACCCCAAACCCCACTGATAGGAGTCTATCTATACGGTCTATACCTTCTAAATTCAAAATTCTAATTTAAAAAAAGTTTCTTATTGTTGCCGGCTAAAGAAGGGCTTGAAAGAGTTGGAAGTCAGGGCTGGTAAATCCTACGGTTGCCATGGAGATTGTAAAATTAAGAAAAATAAGTGTTTTATAATGAGTGAAAGCTGTATCCGGTTGTATCATTATGATACAAAATTTTAAAGAATGAATTTTATAAAAATGAAAATATCTCGAAAACGGTGCGTCATAGCAGAAATCTAACAAAATTTTCGATCCCCTATGGTACTCCGGAGATATCTAGGAGGCATCCGATGGACATATAAAAAAAAATGTTTGTTTTTGCTCAAAAATTTTTATTTCAAAATTTTTATATATTTTGGGAAAAATAGACGAGAGGACGGGGGGGGGGGGAAGCCCCCTGCCAAGGGGGCTCGCGGGGCGAACCCCCCCGCCACCCAACAAAATGAAACAGACGTTTCAGGTTAGGTTAGGTTAGAACAGTGACCAAAACGCCGCGCGAGCTTGCCGCGGCAGCGGCAGCGGCCGGCGAAGCGCCAGAATCGACTTTATATACCCCCCTACCCCCTACTTCAGTTTAATAGGAAATGGGAATATGTATATAGTCGTTTCTGACGCTTCGCCGGCCGCTGCCGCGGCACGCACGCTTCGCTCGCTCGGCTCGCGCGGTATGTTCATGTAGACCTAACATGCTCGTCGCTTCGCTCCTCGCACCTATCAGCAATACAGTCACGAGCAATAATATATATACAACATAGGACTATGTCATATTACAATATTGAATGACTTCTGTGACACTGATCGTTTTCTTTTGGAACGCTACAGTGTGACAAAGTTCTATGATGTATTGTATACATAATATTATTGCTCGTGTCTGTACATGAGTCACTATTTTTAAACATAATAAACCGTGTAGGTGAGTTGACCGTAGGTGAAATGACCGTAGGTGAAATGACCAGTAGTTCAATCAACCGTAGGTGAAATAACCGCAGGTGAGTTGTTCGTAGGTGAGATGACCAGTAGTGATTTCGTACATTAGTTATTTTAAAAATAGGTGTAACGACCAATAGTTATTTTGAACAGTAGGTCTTTTGACCGTAGTTATTTCGACCATAGTTGAAACGACCGTAGTTATTATGATACATACCCCATTTTGGCTAGGTGTATGTTATCGGTAGGTACGTGAAGAGGGTACGGAACCCTTCATGGGCGAGTTCGACTTGCATTTGGCAGATTGATGAAATACTGCTGTGACTTTGATTCTATGATTTTGATTATACTTCAAAGCTAATTTACGAAACATTTCAATCTTAATAGCGACCTGATACGTCAGGTCAACTACTACAAATATTAAAAGCTGAAAACCCGGACCTCAGTTTCCGTCGTTAGTATTTAGGTCAGTCTACTCTAAACTCTTAAAACTATGCGTCGGAACCATGTCGGAACTCATTTTATTAACTTTACCTCCCATTCACCCATTCGCTCCAGCGATGTCCAAATACCTTTCTTACTCGTACAACTGTGAATGGAATGCGCTCCTCATGTTTTTTCAGATCGATACCAGCATCTTGGAAGGTTAAACTGAACACGCTCATTCTAAGCAAACCTACCCTATATTTTACACTTATGCGGTATAAGTCTAGTTCAGCCTAGTACTAAGGGTAAAAAATGTAATTGCCACTCCTCTAAATACCAACGACGGGTATCGTTGGATTCGTCATGGTCTCCAAATTACGAAACTGTGAGGCGAAATGTAAATTTTTGGTGGAGGGGGGAGGTAGGGGGGGTTAAAGATGGCAGATCAGTACTTCAGTTGAAACGCTCTAGTCAGAGAAATACTGAACCGATTTCTTTGTTTTTGGTCTCATTTGAAAGAGGATAATGTAAACTACAACTCGTTTATAGACATCAAATACTGTACTACACTGGTTGAGGCGCAATAAAGGAAAATATATATTTTTTACTTAATTACATTTTTTTTATTGTGAATAATTCAATAAATAGTAAGCTTTCGTGAAAATTATGTAACATAAAAATGATAGAAAATTTAATAACCTATTCAAAAAGATAAGTATCTTTACTCTAAACATATATACGACCATTTAATAGACTTTATAAAGTAACACGGCGCAGCATATCTGACCCACCGCGACCGGGAAGCCGCGAGTCTATGCCTTAATTAAAACGCTCTATTCTGAGAAATACTAAACCGATTTCTTTGTTCTTGGTCTCATTTGAAAGACAATAATATAAACTAAAACTAGTTTATAGACATCAAATACTGTACTGCATTGGTTGAGGCACAATAAAGGAAAACATTTTTTTTATTTGATTACATTTCTATTATTGCGAATAATTAAAAAATTATTAAGTTTTTGTGAAAATTACGGTGTATAAAAAATTTTGAATATTTAAAAACCTATTCAAAAAGGTAAGTATCTCCACTCTTACATTATATACCACCATTTAATAGATTTTATAAAGGAACACGGCACAGCATATACGAGCTTCAGGCCACAGGAAAGCCGCGGGTCGTTGCTTTAATTTGAACGCTCTATTTCAGAATACAGCATTTAAATACTTATTAAATAATATAACTTACTTAAGATTTTTTTTGACAAATATCTTATCTAGTTACTTAAGTAGGTAGGTACCTTCTTATTTAACTGGCCAATGTATTGCCATAATTATATTGATTGAAACATACGTCTTGTTAACGTGACAAACACCTGTCATACAATTTTTGCTTATTTTTTACACAGCCAGATGCCGAACAGCTAGCTGTTCGGCATCTACTTTTGCACTGGCATGCCACCAACTATAGTCCTTTAATAGATATTGGAGACTGAAGGCTAGTTACTGTTATCAAATTACCCTCTCTTAAATGCCAACCCTAAAGTTCTGGTGAAGGCAACATTTGTAATGCTTTATCGGCAGTTTTCCAAATGAATGTTTGATAGTTTGCTCTTTGTAGATGATGGCCAAGTGCTTCAGATCTGGTTGGCAACTTGTCTAAGCTATTTATGTTTACAAACATTGCAGCTCCAAGTTGATCGATATTAGATATGGCTGTGTAAAAAATAAGAAAAAATTGTATGAAAGGTGTTTGTCACGTTGATCAAGACGTATGTATCAGTCAATATAATAATTATGACAATACATTGGACAGTTAAATAAGTAAGTATCTAGTTAAGATATTTGTCGACAAAAATATTTCATTAGTAAGTTATATTATTTAATAAGTATTTAAATGCTCTATTCTGAAATAGAGCGTTTAAATAAAAGCAACGACCCGCGGCTTTCCGGTCGCCTGAGGCTCGTATATGCTGCGCCGCGTTACTTTATAAAATATATTAAATGGTCGTATATAATGTAAGAGTAGAGATACGTACCTTCTTGAATAGGTTATTAAATTAAAAAAAATATACGGCATAATTGTCACGAAAACTTACAATTTTTTTTATTATTCGCAATAAAAGAAATGTAATCAAGTAAAATAAAAATGTTTTCCTTTATTGTTCCTCAACCAGTGCAGTACAGTATTTGATGTCTATAAACGAGTTTTAGTCTATATTATCCTCTTTCAAATGAGATAAAAAACAAAGAAATCGGTTTAGAATTTTTTAGAATAGAGGTTTTTAATTAAGACCTAGACCCGCGGCTTCCCGGTCGCGGTGGCTCGGATATGCTGCCCCGTGTTACGTTATAAAGCCTATAAAATGGTCGTACATATGTTTAGAGTAAAGATACTTACCTTTTTGAATAGGTTATAAAATTTTCTATCAATCTTATGTAATATAATTTTCACGAAAGCTTACTATTTTTTGAATTATTCGCAATAAAAAAAATGTAATTAAGTAAAAAATATATGTTTTTCTTTATTGCGCCTCAACCAGTGCAGTACAGTATTTAATGTCTATGAATAAGTTTTAGTTTATATTGTTCTCTTTCAAATGAGACCAAAAACAAAGAAATCGGTACAGTATTTCTCAGACTAGAGCTTTTTAACTGAAGTACTGATCCGCCATCTTTAACCCCCCTAGCTCCCCCCTCCACTAAAAATTTACATTACGACTCACTGTTTCGTAATCTGGAGACCACGACGAATCCAACGATACCAGTCGTTGGTATTTAGAGGAGTGGCAATTAAAACTCACGATTTAGACGACTTTTTCACAAAACTGCACTAGACTATATTACCGAGTCGGAATTCCAATAAGGAAGTGTTTTCCTAAAAAAACGTAGGTACTTGTAGAACAAAAATTGCGGTGTGCATACAACCATAAGTATATGTTTGCATGCGCGAGTGGAAATCGTAGAAGAAAAGCGTTTGAGTAAACCTCCACGAGGAAACCCACAGTTAATGTCTAAAAGCTTTCCGGGAAGTTAAAATAAAAACAAAAAGCAATGTAGTAATGTCTTATCACAACCTCTGTCACAAAGCCCCAATGGGTGGTAGGAAAAAATGTAGGACGATTCATGTTTTACCTGCATAAATCTACCTACCTGAATAATGAATTTTTCTGTTCTTATTTTATTCAACACAAACTCAAATGATAAGAATTAACATTATTTTACCAAATAATATTATTCTTACTTTAACTAAATATAAAGTTTGCAAATCCCAAAAGAGTTTTAACAGCTGGTAACTACTCTGTGATGACTCGGCGACGACTTCGACAACTTTTGAATTGAACATGAAAATGAGATGGAAAAGTTTCATCTACGTACTTGGATTCGGACGTTAGAAAAAACGTGCCGACTAAATAAGTAATAACTTCTTTTAACTGATTGGTTTGATATTCGTAAACTAAAACTAAAAGTTTTAACTGCATTTACCGTACGTCGCTGAAGTCGTAAAGATGGAGAAATAAATAGAAACCGCATTGTTGGCAGTGCTGAGCAGAACTTTATAGCAGCGTAAAACTGAGAATTGCCCCATCGAATTGATGTTTAATGCCAATTCTTTATTTTATAGATTTATGGATATAAACCGTTAATAACTCTAACCTCTCCTTATAGCTTCATTTCAAATTATTGGTAGGTACAAGTGTTACATCAATGTTATTACAAGTTAAGTATTCGCAGATTAAGCCACACATTTTAACTACTCCTATTTAAAAACATCTGCTGATTTAATTACGAAATTTTGAATCCACACCACACGTAAGTACAGCGTAAACGCGAACATTTCTCGCTCATTTAAGCAAGCAGTAAAAGTTACACAACCTCAATAACCGAGCTTTACCAAATCCTGAAACCCCTTTGGGCACTTTGGAAGAAAGCGTGTGTAGTAGCTATTACATACATTAAAATAAATTATCGACACCATCACATAGGTAGCAGAAAGTACATTGCTTCAATTCCATTAAGTAGCTTATGCACTTGTGGTATGGTAATGGGAAACAACGACAAGTATTATCACATACAACTAGACATGAGAAAATATAGAAAAGTTAGTTTTCCACATTTTCCCTATCTTAGTGATAAGCGGCACCTTGAAAACCGGTGCGTACGTCACTCGACTTAGGCAGAATACTAAAGATCTGAAAGTTGAGTTGAGTTATGACCGAGAAGGAAAAAATAATATCTTTAAAGTACTTACCTACCTTTTTGAGGTAGGTGCCTTTTTCTGGCTTTTTCTTGCTCCTAGCTGGCACTGACCTAAAAATGTAGGTAGCACAGAACACGGAAAGATTTTTTTCTCTTTCCATGTTCTGTGGTAGGTAGGTATTTCCAAGATTTATTACTTTTTCTTACTTTTTTTATTTTTTTTACTTTTAAATAAATTGAAATTTATTGAAATAACTTGGATTGTTGTAATACAATAATGATAGAAAAATATTTTATTAAAATTTAATTTTTTTTTAACATACCTACCTATTTTCATAATTCTATATTTTATCTTAAAAGATAAAACTCTCCTTTATTACATCTTAAATACATACAACATTTTAATACTTTTCATTTCTTAATTTTTAGTGTAGATTGTACCATAAGATACCCGTATCTCAAAAACTACTGAACTGACTTTGATGAAACTTGAACTACTCCCTAAGTTGGAAAACACCTGTTTTTAATCAAAAAATATTATCTCGATATGAATTTAAGTTTTCAGAAAATCGTGGATAAACATACAAACATATTATGAACATGCATACCTACACTTACGAAATTAAGTTTAAGTTTAAGCACACGCGCTTGGAAACCTAAATGGAATGCTATTCAAGCAATATACGGTTCCACAAATATTACATACCTACATACAGGTCAAACTGATAACCTCCTTCCTTTTTTGAAGTCGGTTAAAAATATCTGATTGTTGCATAATCCTCATAGCTGGCGATGAACCCCACTCCCCACTCAACGAGCCAACGGCTGCCAACCCATGTTCAGGGCTATAAATTTTTCATAGCAAAGATAAAGCGTGACGGAAGATAGCAGTCCAAAAATATACGACCCGAATGCCTTTATATACATGCATTTAGTTTCCAGAATGAAACGTCCAACTGTTATCAACTTGGGCTCAACTAACATACTTAACCCACTTATGAATAGTTCTGAACTGTTACCAAAATGTAAATCTAGAAATACCTCATTAACTTCTTATTATTTGACCCTACCGTACAGGAAAATTTGTTACCTTTTTTATTTTGGTCAGAAAATTATTCAAGCCCTGAAAAAGTGAAAAATCTCTTATAAGTACATTCATTTAAAATTAATATCTAAAAATATTTTTTTTTTACGTAAGTATACCTAAGATCAAACAAAATGTGGTGTTTATGTGGTGTGAAGCTACACTTATGTCAGGGACGAGCACCTACTATTTTTAACCGACTTCAAAAAAAGGAGGAGGTTATCAATTCGACTGTATTTTTTTTTTTTTTTTTTTATGTGTGTTACCTCAGAACTTTTTAGTTAATGAACCGATTTGAATAATTCTTTTTTTATTTAAAAGGTGACGCTTCAATTCCATTTTATCAAGAACTGGCAAGAAGTTCAGGAGTTATCCTGAATAATGTGTATTCAGCCTTTATTTGGGTATATGGACGATTTCATAGTTTCATCAAATTGGGGATCATTTTCAAATTTTTATTTTTTTCGAAAGTTGGTACTTCTGACCTGATCTTACTTTCACCAAGTCAGGACCAGGGGATCAAATCCCAAGAAAATTTAGAGAAATTCTCAAATATAGGCAAGCCTTATTGCGTTCCATTTATTTTTGAAGTTAGTCAAGTATTTGCATCTGGTAGTCATCATCTCATAGTGATGAGCTGTATTGGAAGCTACAACTCCTTAACGGTTAGGAGCTGGAGAATATTTCTTTAAGTATTAATCGTACGTATGGGCCAATAGTTATACTATTTCAGGTTATTAGGGTGAGCTGCTGATGAGAGGTGAAACTCCTCAACAGTTAGGAGTTATATTATGATGTTTTATAAATACCATATGCACGAATGGACCTTCAGTTGTATTCCTTCAAGTTATCTAAGTAGCTAAAGATGGGAAGCTGAATTCCGTAACGGATAGGATATTTACAACAATTTATCATAATCACCATGTAGTTTCTTAAGCTACTTCACTAAAAATCGAAAAATAAAACGTTTTTGAAAAAAAAATGTAACCGCCTTCAAGTCGGATCTTCAAACAAAAATTAACAAACACTAAAAAACGAAAAAAATAATAAGATTTTTTAATTCAAAGGACGATGATACGTGACTTTTTCTAATTTATCTTGGTACTTACTGAACTGTTTGAAGTCGGTGCCAATCAAAAAGAATAAGAACGAAATATACTGGGTGAAATAATTATCATATAAAAAAAACCCGGTCCCAAGCGTGAGGTGTAGGACGTAATTACCTCAATACGTATAAGACGGCACCGACTTCAAACAGTTCAGTAAGTACCAAGATAAATTAGAAAAAGTCACGTATCATCGTCCTTTGAATTAAAAAATCTTATTATTTTTTTCGTTTTTTAGTGTTTGTTAATTTTTGTTTGAAGATCCGACTTGAAGGCGGTTACATTTTTTTCAAAAACGTTTTTTGGCATTTAGAAGCTAAAATCACATCGCCAACAAAATTGTTCGGTTTTCTTGGAAACTGCCAACAACACACAAAGACGGACAAGTGAAATATAAGCTATCCAATAATGTTCCCTTAATGATGTCACTTCCAAACATTCAATATGTATGACAAACTAGCTTTCCGCCCACGGCTTCGCCCGCGTGGACTACACGACGTTATCCCGCGGGAATGTGACGTTTTTACGGGATAAAAGTAGCCTATGTTCCTCTCCAGGCTACAAAGTATCTGTATTCCAAATTTCAGCCAAATCCGTTCAGCCGTTTTGGCGTGATTGAGTAACAAACATCCAAACATCTAAACATCCAAACATCTAAACATCCAAACATCTAAACTTTCACATTTATAATATTAGTAGGATAGGATAGGATGGTAGTGAAACCTATTTTCTATTTCCACTGGAGTCAGGAGTGGCGCATGGCAGGAATGATGAATGTAAGATGCCTCCATCAAGTTTAACATTTGACAAATTGTACAAATCCATCTTCATTATTCATCTCTTAGTGGGTTATTATCAAAAGTAGAAATCTTGGAGATATATCTCTTGTATTGTTTGAAGATTTCAGCTATTTTTAACCGACTTCTAAATCAAAAAGGAGGAGGTTCTCTATTCGTCTGTATGTATGTTTTTTCTCTTTTTTTTTTTTGTGTATGTCCACCGATTACTCGAAGACGGCTGAACCGATTGAAATGGTTCAAACGTTATTACATCAGGTTGGTTTCCAAGTTGGTCCCATTTTTTGAAATTTTGAAATCGGTTCAGTAGTTTTCGGTAAATCTTGAAAATACTGTCGTTTTCGTTACCACTTTATGTGAATTTAATACGTATCTTTAGGCATAACTCCTTTGTTTATAAACCGATTTAGATGATTCTTGTTTTGGTAAAAAGGGGATACCTCAAGGTATTTTAACCGACTTCGAAAAAGGAGGTTTTCAGTTTGATCACATACCTATTTACCAGAAAACACGTAAATTGCCTGCACGATGCACTAAAAAGAGTGAAATAAAAATTATTTTTATAAAAAAATAAAACCGCCTTCAAAAAAACCACATCAAAAAAGTAAGAAATAATTCCTCACCAAATAAATAACGTAAGTACTTTGAAGTCGGGCGGGTTTTAACAAAAACAACAAAAAATTGTACCTACATGTTTCACGCCCGACTTCAAAGTACTTACGTTATTTATTTGGTGAGGAATTATTTCTTACTTTTCTTGATGTGGTTTTTTTGAAGGCGGTTTTAGTTTTTTTAGGGTTCCGTAGCCGAATGGCAAAAAACGGAATCTCTCCGTCCGTCCATCCGTATGTCACAGCCACTTTATTCCAAAACTATTAAGACTTGAGAGTCGAAATTTGGTAGGTAAATGTATCTTGTGAACCGCTTTACGATTTTAATACAAAACTACAAAAAATAAAAGGGCTTCTCCTACATGGGATCTAAAACTAAAAAAGATTTTTTAATCAAACATATTCGTGTGGGGTGTCAATAGATAGTTTTTTAAAAATGGCATACAGTTTTCTTTAACCATTTTTTCTCGAAGTCAATATTCTGAAAGATAGAGCCTTTCAAAGTGTTAAAAATTAAGATTCATCATGTCAGCCGAACGACGCCCACTGCTGGGCATAGGCCTCCCCCAAGGATCTCCACAACGATCGTCCTGCGCTGTCCGCATCCAGCGGCTTCAAAATTAAGATTATAAATGTTTAATTTATAAGTTGCTGTGCCCGAACCGAACAGGGTCCATGTTTTTAAGAACTTTGTAACCACATGTTTTTGCAATAAACTTTTGAACTTGAACTAAAACATGTGTGTCCCCCCCCCCCCCCCCCTACTTTTGAAATAAAAGAGTGAAAAATAGAAAAAATATATCCTGTAGGTTTTAATAAAAACTTTCAACGAAAATTTGTTTAAACGAGACATAGAAAGCACTTTTTGAGATATAACACATTTTCAAAAACCGCAAATGTAACTTTGTCATTCATGTAAACACATTAAAAAATGAAGTTATTTTTTGCTGACGAAAAATGATAAGTAGTGGAATTTTGGCTAGGAATAGGTAATCGGTACGTTAAGTGGTTACGGACGGAACCCTTCATGAGCGAGGCCAACTCGCACTTGGCCGATTATTTTAGTTGCATATCCGTAGCTCATTCACTTACTAAATTAGATTTTTCTTGACTTTTTGTTTCAACGCGTTAAACAATACCATTTTCAGGCAATTCATCTTTGAAGTTACCTGCTAAGAACATTCGGGCAATTAAAAGTTTGAAAATGAATTAATTAATTAATTAAGTCCCTTCTACTTACAATAACAGATAATTTCAATTAGAGGTGAGAAAACTGAATTAGTGAAAGACTTTACCAAGTTATTTTAAAGAACTTACTAACTACTTTAAACAAAATAAATAAAATAAAATAAAATTTATTTCAGATAATTATTTAAAAAGCCAAAAAGTTATTTACTTATCGTTTACGTCATACTCGTAATTACGTACAAATAATTCATGAAAAAATATTTTTTATTTTTAAAGTTTTAGCGACAAGAAACAATTGATGATGACACCGTGCTGATTGACTTTATGCACAGCCTTCTCTATCGTCTTCTACACGATAGAGAAGGCTGTGCTTTATGTCGTTCGTAATGGCTGTGGTATTCTGAAGGCTCATTTTTATTGATCGACAGGGCCCGTATGCGGGGTGTGGGAGCTTTCTGTAACATATGCCATAGGGCCCGCATGCGGGGGATCGTTTTCATTGGTCGTTAACACCCATCGCATGCGGGATGCTGGAGATTTCTGCATCCCATTATTTTTTCATATCATGTAAATCTCGCATAGTGTATACTGATCATAATATGTATGTCTTCGTAATAAGGCAAAATAAAATAAATAAAATGTTACGCCCGCGCTGCGCTGCCTGTGGCGATTTCAATAGTCGATTCCTCGCTTGCAGGGAGTACCCGTATGCTGTAATATCGACCAAATTATCGACCAATGCAAATGAGCCTTAAATGTAAGTGCGAGGCCTGACATAATGTTAACAGTAGGTACTCGGTTGTGATTCAATTCATACCTTTTCTTTAATAGTTTTTTTAAACCTAGTTGTGAGGTGTCCATAGCTTGAAGGGAACTTGAGTAAGACAGGAATATCCATACTAGTATTATAAAAGTGAAAGTATGTTTGTTTGTTTGTCCGTCTTTCACGTCAAAACGGAGCAACGAATCGACGTGATTTCTGGTATGGGATAGCTTGGAAGCTGGAGCGACAAGGCTACTTTTTACCCAGGAAAAACATCACATTCCCGCGGGATAGAGCCGTGTTGTCCACGCGGGCAGAAAGCTAGTAAATAATAATAATGAATAAATATTGGACACCATCATTGTTCCAATACTAAGCATAGTAACTTGAGCACTAGTGTTATGGAAGTTGGAAACAACGACGGGTATTACCACATACACCCAGACCTGAGGAAATATTGAAAAATGCGTTATCAGTTTAGTATTTACCCGACCGGGAATCTTATCCGGGACCCCCAGATAACCGCGCGGCACTCAGCCACGGAGTTCGTCAGGACGGAAGGGTCGTCAATTCTTTCTTTGTCGCTGTATCATTCTTTGTTCCAATGAGTTTGTTCGAAAGACCAAGTTGTAAGGTCGTCACGGTATTCATAGCCTGAAAGGAGCTTGAGTGGGCATCAATATCCCGGCCATTCGGCGGTCCACAGAGCCATCCATCACAGGATCACTTATCGCCGCGCCCGACCTTCCCAATTCGCGGAATAATACAGATATGTCGACCTTCTTATCCGTCTCGTCTCAATAAATTAAAGTTACTTCGGACAGCAAACATTTCTAGATTATCTGTCACAAACAAATGGTGTGTTGTATTTTTTACCATCTTTATAGGATCATTCTTTTTCCACAGCGAGCAATGACATACTTAAACTGAAAAAACATATAACTTACAGTGTGCATAAACTTTAAAAGTTTCACGTTGAAACCATTGTAATTATTGAAAAAAAGGAAAATCTTATTTAAAATCAGGTAGGTACCGTGCATAAAAAACACATGAAAAGGATTTTATACCCCGTATAAACCTCCACAGTCCATCACCCACCCACACGCCCAAACAAGCTAATACAGCCAATGACGACTAATAAATAAATAAATATCTCACAACATCACACACATTGATTTGATTTCGAAATAATAGTTTTTTGCTTGAGCACTTGTGCTTCGAATATCATCATCATCATCATCATCATCAGCCATTTAATGTCCCCACTGCTGGGGCACTGGCCTTCCTTATGGATGAATAAGGAGAATGAGCCATGAATATCACAAATTATATTTATATAACACCCAGACACGGAACAAACACCACACACACATGTGACTCATCCACTTGCACTCGCTAGTAAGATGGGTAGGTACTCGTACACTACTCCGCGTTGTTTGCTTTGATGTAACCGGGAGCCAAAAACTGTTGAGAAAAAAAAGTGTGGTAACATTACTTACCTAATGTAACTTTTCTCTTTATTATGTACTGGCCTTCCGTCCGCGGCTTCGCCCTCGTGTACTACATGACGTTATCCCGCGGGAATGTGATAACACTAAAAATTTTACAAAGGTGCGCCTTTGTTACAAGCTTTTTATTAACTAGCTAATGTTAGTTAGTTAGTTAGTTTGTTAGTTAGTGGGGGACAAATCTTGCAAGCTTAATTTGACCCACTTCCCAGTGTCCGATGGAGCTGAAATTTTGTATACAGGTTTGGTTTAGATGACAGTACAATATTAAAGTAACTACAGTCAGCAAAAAAGCTTGTTATAAAAATGAAATTTTTACTAAAAACTTATTCTGTTTAGATTAACGGTGACGATTTACGTCAAATGTTTGACAGCTGGTTTGTATGGGAAAAGAAAAATGTGTTTTTACTATTTTCCACGCAATTTTTGTTTTTCTCGCCCTAAAAACCGGACGTGGGCCGTATGGAACATATTAAAAAAAATGCCGAATTGGTCCAGCCGCCGTTCTCGAGTTTTGCGCTTAGCAACATTCATTTTTAGGGTTCCGTACTCAAAGGGTAAAAACGGGACCCTATTACTGAGACTTCGCTGTCCGTCTGTCTGCTCGTCTGTATCTCATGAACCGTGATAGCTAGAGAGTTGTAATTTTCACAGATGATGTATTTCTGTTGCCGCTACAACAACTACTAAAAACAGAATAAAATAATATTCAAGGGGGCTCCCATACAAGAAACATGTTTTTTTTGCCGTTTTTTTGCTCAATATTAATAACGGCAACAGGTAGACGCTTCAAATGTTCACAGAATATGTAGTTGTATATTAAATTTAAAAATAAGTAATTAAATTAAAATAAAATACATATTTAAGGGGGGCTCCCATACAACAATCGTGTCTTTTTGCCGTTTTTTTCTCGATCTTAAGTATAGTGTCTAGTGTTGTTTAGATTAATATTGTATTGTACGTTATAAATAGTGTCTAATGTTGTAGTAGAGATAATGGTACGGAACCCTTCGTGCGCGAGTCCGACTCGGACTTGGCCGATTTGTTTTATTTATATAGATGATCTTGTATGTCCCTCACCTCACTACCGAGCGAGGCGCTGACAGCTGAGTGTAAGTTAATAAATACACATACTATCGCATTTGAGTTAAATTTTGACGGAAATATTGTACTTTATTGTAAGAAATAAGATCTAGATTAGAATTCTTAACACAAACGTGATAGTAACGTTTGCACAGTGCAAACTTTCACTCGGGGTACAGGGTAACAGGAACTCAATTTGCACAGACGCTTAGATATTACATTGAAGATAAAGATAAAAAGATAAAAAATATTCTTTATTCACTTAGACATAATAAATATGTACTTATGAATCGTCAATATTTTCCTACCACCCATTCAAGACTTTTTTAACTGACAAGAAGAATGGGCGCAAGAAACTTGCCAGCGTTTCTTAGTTAGGTAACGACATTTACAAAAAAAAAAACATATCGTTACTAATACAACAATTGCTTAGTATAAAAATACATCATATTAAACAGTGATTATGTTATGTGTTACATCATGACCATGCATTGCGGTCATTCAAATAATCGTCTACTTTATAGTATCCTTTGCTCATCAGCTACTCTTTAATGTAACATTTAAATTTATGCAATGGTAGTTCAATTATATGCTGTGGAACTTTATTAAAAAAGGCTATGCTTTTCCCCAGAAATGAGGCTCTGGATTTTTCTAGCCTAAACTTGGGAACGACAAGTTTATCTTTATTTCTTGTGTTAAAGCGATGAATATCGCTCTGCTTTACAAATGATTATAATACTTTTTCACATAAATTATATTTTCATAGATGTAATGTCCTGCAACAGTTAAAATGTTTATTTCTTTAAATAGATCTCTTAAAGAATCTCTCGATCGGAGGTTGTAAATGGCGCGAATAGCCCTTTTTTGGAGCACGAACATACTTTGGATGTTAGCGGCTGAGCCCCACAACAAAAGGCCGTAGGACATAACACTATGAAAATAACTAAAATAGACTATTCTAGCCGTTTCAATATCGGTTAAGAGCCTTATTTTCTTAACTGCGAATGCAGCCGAACTGAGTCTACTCGCCAAGGCTTCGATATGAGGATCCCATTGTAGTCGCGAGTCTAATATAATACCTAGAAATTTTGTATTGTTAATGAATTCGACCGTATCGCCGTCTAGTCTAATATGAAAATCAACTTGTCTTACATTAGGTAACGAAAATTTTAAACACTTAGTTTTCTTTGAGTTTAATGATAAATTATTACTATTAAACCAATGTGACACTTTTGAAAGAGCACTATTTACTTCGTCAGAACAGTCATCACCTCTATCTACTTTAAAGACTAGAGATGTATCATCGGCAAATAGCACCGTCTCACATAAATTCTTCGCGTAGTAAGGAAGGTCATTTATGTATTTTAAAAACAACAGCGGGTCCAATATTGATCCTTGGGGTACGCCCATAGTAATGGGAGCTCCGGTAGACTCAGTTTTATTAATAACTACCTTCTGAGTTCTTTCATACAGATATGAATGCATAAGGCTTACTGACAATTCAGAAACACCATAATGTTTTAACTTCCTTAATAGTGTTTGGTGATCAACACAATCGAATGCCTTGGAAAGGTCACAAAAAATAGCGATTACATCCTGCTTGTCCTCCCAGGCATCAAGTACATGTTTTAGAAATGCAACCCCAGCATCAGTTGTACTTTTACCTTTTGAAAAACCAAACTGTTTCTCATGCAGTATACTATTTAATTTAAAATATTCTAAAAGTTGAGCATAAATTAATTTCTCAAATATTTTACTTATTGCTGGTAGTATGGATATAGGTCTAAAATTTTCTGGGTCACTTTTGTCACCAGCTTTAAACAGAGGAATAATTTTACTATTCTTCATTAAATTAGGAAAGACCCCTTCACTTATACATTGTGTTCAGTACACCCCTGCCTATACCGCGGAGTCAGCTAGCGCAGTGGAAGCTGGTATTACTAATATAGACTCCGGACAAAAACTTGGTTTCAGCCGGGATGTAACTGAACAATTGAACTGCGATACACAGCGGAGAGAATGTGAAGTAAGGTGATTTTACATACTGTGGTCTGTGCTGTAGAAAGTCCCTGGGCAGCGTGGGGAGAGGGGGGCCCCCCCTGTGGCTCCGTCTTCTTCTGCAGACCTTACCAATTAGTCACCTCACTCATAACACAAATAACAGCGTTCACAAGACACTGGGCGTTTCAACAATAGATACACAAAGACACACACGTGGGAGCTTTTTTTATTACGATATAGTGTCCCGACAACAAGCGCGTGTGGTAGAAAAGGTTATCTTTCAAAGCATCCGCGACCGGCCACTCCAGAGATGGCATCAAAACCTTGGTCGTACAAAACGGGATCACATAGATAATTTAAGATGTATTCAAACTCGATATGCCAGGCACATTCAACGCGAGCGATTTTTAACAAATTCAGCAAAATTATTCCGACATTTTTCCAAGAAGAATTCCAATCAAGTGTCACTGTCAACTTCAAGTGACAGCTAATGTCAATTTGACGTGACATTAGGGATGCGTTCAGAAGTGTCGATCTTTTCCGAACATCCCCCCGCCCCGGACCGTTAAGAACGGTACGTCAATCTACGGGTAATCGGGAGAGCCCACTAACTGCTCTCTTCAAAACCGAATCTCGAACCAAAACCTCAGCAAAACGAGGAACTCCGTCAGTTCCGGGGTAGAGTTTAACAATACGCCCCCTTCGCCAACATAGGGGCGGCAGGTTAGCATCCTTAATCAACACGAGGTCGCCAGTCTGGGGTGGGGTGGTTTTATCTGTCCACTTCACGCGCTGTTGTAGGATATGCAAATACTCCATCGACCAACGTGCCCAGAAGTTTTGGGACATCTGTTTCAAAAGTTGGTATCGCGACAAACGATGGGATCCTACATCCTGAATCGGATATTCAGGCAAAGCCAAAAGGGGCTGTCCGATCAAGAAATGACCTGGGGTCAACGCTTCCAGGTCATTCGGGTCCGAAGACAACGGGCACAAGGGTTGCGAGTTGAGGACGGCCTCAATTTTACAAAATACCGTATCAAGTTCCTCAAACGTGAGAATAGTTTCTCCAATCACGCGACGCAAGTGTGTCTTGGCAGCCTTTACACAAGCTTCAAAAATTCCTCCCCAGGTCGGACAAGCTGGAGGGCTAAACTTCCAGATTATCCCACGCCGGGAGAGGGTGGTTCCAATGTCTATTTTATTATCAACAAAAAACTTAACTACTTCCTTAAGATAATTACACGTTCCCTTATAATTAGTACCACAATCGGAACGTATCAATGTCGGCAGTCCTCTACGGGAAACAAATCTGCTCAAGGCGGCGACAAAGGCTTCGGTAGACAATTCCGAGACAATTTCCAAATGGACAGCCTTGGTGGACAAACACACAAACACGCACAAGTACGCCTTATAGGTTTTAGCATTACGCAGTCTCGAAGCCTTTACAGTAAAGGGACCGGCGAAGTCGGTGGCGACTCCGGCAAACGCTCTACATTCCGTGACGCGATCAGCAGGCAAATCACCCATCTGGGGCTGCATGGTCGCGGCCTTCAATCGATAACAAGGCAGGCAACGGAAAACCACAGTGCGAATGGCTCGACGAGCAGACAAAATCCAAAATTCACGCTGCAAAATGGCCAACAAAGCATTACAGCCAGCATGTTGTGCATTCACATGGCGATCTGTTATTATCAGTTGAGTCAAATGTCCGGCTTTAGGTAACAAAAGGGGGTGACGAGCTCCATACGGCAGGTTCGCATTTCGAAGTCTTCCGCCGACTCGCAAAAGCCCACTCTCGTCCAGGAAGGGATTCAATCGCGATACCGCGCCCTTCAACTTGCGACGGCCTAAACGCAAAATTTCAATCTCGGACTCAAAACTATCAGCTTGTACTCTCCGGACCCAAAACAAGAGCGCGTCCCTACGCTCGTCCGGAGTGAGAACCGACGAATCACGCCTCGCGCGTGGGTTTCTGCAATTGTACACAAAACGTCTGATCCAAGCGGTAACACCAAGCAGCTTCTGTAAGGAGCTGTACCGATCCAACAACAAATCCTTTTCCCCGGCGGGGTTAGTCTCCAGGACGCATGCCCGCATATCAGGAACGGCTACGTTCGACAACGCTGGAGAGGGCGGCCACTCCGACTCAGGCCGCATCAACCACTGTGGGCCCCACCAGAGGGGGTGGTTAATTAGGGTTGGGGCTACACAACCCCGAGACGCACAATCCGCGGGATTCATGGTTCCCGGCACGTGTCTCCAAATCAACTCGATGTCGGAATTACAAATCTGCGACACTCGATTGGCCACAAACACGTCCAAGGTGTGCGCCGGAGCCTTCAACCAACAAAGGACGACCTGACTGTCCGTCCAAGCATAAACCTCTTGTATCTTAATAGATCGACCTAATGTGAGCCATACGTGGTTCAACAAACGCATTAGGAGGGCAGCTCCACACAATTCCAACCTCGGGATCGTATGACGAGTCCGAAGGGGAGCGACTTTGCTTTTCGCTATCACCAGATGCACAGCCACAACTCCGTCAACAGTAACGGTGCGGAGGTACACGGCCGCAGCAAATCCACGTTCGGAGGCATCGGAAAAGCCGTGAAGAGTAACTTTACAATTTTCAGAAGGGAGGAATAGCCTCGGCAAATGCACTTCATTAATCTCGGGGAGGGATGAAACGAAGCTCGACCAATCTCGGAGTAACTCGTCCGAGAGGGGTTCATCCCACGACACACCCGAAGCCCATAACCGTTGCAAGAAACACTTGGCCATAAACAGCACGGGGCAAATCCACCCATTGGGGTCAAAGGTACGTGCGACAGTAGACAATACTAAACGCTTGGTCCAGACTTTCGGTGGTCGTAAATCCACACAATACGTGAAAGTGTCAGAGACCGGTTTGTACTGTACGCCAAGGACGGTCACCACATGGGGATTATCAACATTTTCGAATAGGTGGGGGTCCTGCTGGTGCTCTTCGGGCAAACCTACCAGTACATCAGGCGAGTTGGATATCCATTTCCTCAACTCGTAACCTCCCGACTTCAAAAGGGCGGTGAGTTCGTCTCTCAGGACAATCGCCTCTGAGACAGATGAGGCGCCCGTGCAAATGTCATCCACATAGACGTCACTGGCCAAAATGGCGGAGGCGCGAGGGTATCTCAAGCGCTCCTTCTCGGCCAACTCCAACAAAGAACGAATCGCAACAAACGGGCTCGAAGCCAAACCGTACGTATTCGTATTCAATTCATAAATCAACAAGGGGTCCCTAGGACTCTCTCTCCACAAAATCAATTGGTACCTCCTATCCTCTGGATGGATGACCGTTTGTCTGAACATCATCCGGATGTCAGTCATAAATACAATTTGGTGCCGCCGGAAGTTGGTCAAAATGTCTGAGATCTCCGTGTGCAGCTTGGGACCTACATGCAGACACTGGTTCAAGGACGCTCCAGTGGAGGTGGGAGCCGAACCGTCAAAGACCACCCGAATCTTTCCGGATTTCAAAACGGCGTGGTGCGGCAAAAAGAAGTGCTCAACGGAGCGCCAATCCAAATCGCTCACGGACATGTGCCCTAACTCCTCATACTCCCGCATGAATTCAACATACTTCTGGCGGAAGACCGGATCCTTGCTCATGCGACGCTCCATCGCCACTAGCCTACGTTCCGCTAGCGGTCGGGATTCGCCCAGAGGAGGTCGGCCGGCACGAAAGGGGAGACGGGTGATCAAACGACCAGAGCGGAGGCGACCAGTGTTATTCTGGTAATACAACTCGCATTCATCCGCTACTGGGTCTACCCGCGGGGCTGGTGGAGGTTCCTCAACCTCCCAAAACTTCTGCACCACTTCGGAGAGAGACACATTAAAAACAAGACCGCGATCCTCATCAAGGGAATCCAAAACGCGGCGAGCAGGGCCCATCACAACTGTACCGAGTGTCGTCTGCAGAGCTACCAAGCCATCTGGCTGCAAAACTCGCTTCCCCGTCAACAAAACTCGCCCCAGGACATCGGCTCCAAGGAGAGCATCAATCGGGCCTGGGCGGAAGAAATTTGGATCGGCGAGTGGGGAATCAGACACCAAAGACAACATACTCGGTCCCAAGTCAACTGAAGGTTGACGGCCAACAACTGTGTCCAACACAATCGCCGAGGTCTTAATGCCTGGCGTGGACTTATTACGTGATGAACTCAGATTTAAACTGAGGCGCAAGACAACAGCCAGACCTATTAGTCTTAATGTAATTCATCAAAACATGCAAGGTCTGTCTGGCAAAGAATTGGAATTAGAATTATTTGCTGAATGTCATGATATTCAGATAATTTGTTTAACTGAACACTGGCTGCAACACCACGATACGTCTTTGAATGTAAATAATTTTCAACTATCTAGTTCATTTGGCAGGAAAACAACAACTCGTGGCGGATCTCTAATTTTAGTAAATAGAAATAGTAATATTCAGATTAAGGAAAGAAAAGATATTGTAAACTTTACTAGAGAACGCCATGTTGAACTGTCTTGCATAGAATTAAATAGTTTGGTGATAGTATGTGTATACCGACCTCCTACGGGTAACTTTGACATCTTTGAATCAGTAATGGAGAATGTACTTAAAAAGTTAAAATTAAAAAATAAGTCTTTATTAGTCTGTGGCGACTTTAATATTGATATTCTGGAAAGTTCTTCGCTAACCACTCGTTTACTGACTTTGTTCAAGTCATTTAATTTAATAAATCAGTTTTTTGAACCCACTAGGGTAACTAGCCACTCTGCCACTTGCTTAGACAATGTTTTTACGGAATGTGACCCGGTGAGCAAGATGGTTTTTAGTAATATCACATCTGACCATTACGGATTGAGAGTGTCATATGAGTTAAACATTGTGGATGAAGCTAAGACTATAGTATGTAGGCCAATAACAAAAAAGCGACTGGACAATTTTAAACATAGTATTGAAGATAACATTTTAGTAATGCCCTATAAGCATGACAATCCTGATGTCTTGTACGGTAACCTCTCTCAATTGATCAATAATGAGTTTCAAAAATGTTTCAAAACTCAAACTATTAAATGTACACAAAAGTTAAAGTTCTGTGATTGGGCTACGCCAGGAATTTATAAAAGTAGAAATAAACTTTATGAACTTTATAAATTGAGAGAAAGTAACCACTGTACAGGTTTCTTAGAACATGTTAAAAAGTATTCCAAGACTTTCAAAAAAGTATGTGCTCTAGCCAAATCTAACTTTATAAAATTAAAAATTAAACAGTCTAATAATAAAATTAAAACCACCTGGGATGTTATAAATCGTGAAACGGGTAAATATAAACCCCGTGAAAATAGTTTGGCGCTTAACATAAACAATACATTAGTTAAGTCGGATAAAGAAATTGCAAATATATTCGATAATTATTTTGTAAATATTCCGTTGAAAACGACATCAGATTTGGATTCTTCACCAGCGGCTGCTGCCTCCATGCTTAGAAACAACGTAACTGAATGCGGGTCTTTGTTTCATTTTAAAAGTATTGAAGCTGTAGATATTATAAAAGCTTTTAAGTCACTTAAAATGAAAAACACAACTGATCTATGGGGTATATCTGTAAATATTATCAAAAGTATTGTTTACCCAATTGCTCCCTATCTTGCTGACATTTTTAATTTGTGTATTGAGCAAGGAGTTTTTCCTGATCTTATGAAATTCAGTAAAGTTATTCCTTTATTCAAATCAGGAGACAAAGAAGACCCAAGTAATTATAGACCAATATCAATACTGCCCGCCTTAAGTAAGATATTTGAGAAAATAATACTGGAACAGTTATTAACGTATTTTAATTTAAATCATCTTTTACATAGTAAACAGTTTGGTTTTTCAAAGGGTCGATCTACAACTGCTGCTGGGGTTGCGCTTTTAAGACATATATTTAAGGCCTGGGAGGGGTCGCGGAATGCTCTTGGCATTTTCTGCGACTTGTCTAAGGCTTTCGATTGCGTGGAGCATCGGACGCTGCTGTTGAAGCTAAATCACTATGGTGTGAAGAATAATGCTCAAAATTTGTTATTGTCGTATCTCAGTTCCAGGACTCAGGCCGTTGACATTAATGGCGAAAAATCATCCGGCTGTCATGTTAAGATGGGCGTACCTCAAGGTTCAATTTTAGGGCCGTTCCTCTTTTTGGTTTATATAAATGATTTACCGTTCTTTGCAGAAAGATTTTGTGAGATTGTCTTGTTTGCGGATGATACCTCCTTGATTTTTAATATCGACAGGAATAAAACTCAGTTTGACGATGTAAATGAAGCACTCTCACAAATTCTTACTTGGTTTAATGTAAATAATCTAAAGCTTAATGCAAAGAAAACAAAGTGTGTCCAGTTTGCTTTGCCAAATGTGCGTGATCAACCTATTAATATTAAAATTAATGATGAAAAATTGGATTTAGTAGATTCAACCGTTTTCTTGGGTGTAACTCTTGACGGGAAACTTCAATGGACCAAACATATCACGACGCTTGCTGGCAAACTTAGTTCAGCTGCATATGCTATTAGGAAAGTGAGACAGTTAACAGATGTCGAAACGGCTAGGATTGTGTATTTCAGTTATTTTCATAGTATCATGTCTTATGGTATTCTGTTATGGTGGACAGCAGCTGATATACAGACTATATTTATTTTACAAAAACGAGCTATAAGGGCGATTTATCAGCTAGGCTCCAGGACATCTCTCAGGGACAAATTCAAAGAGATTGGTATATTAACAGCTGCATCCCAATTTATATTTAATTGCATAGTTTTCGTTCGTTGCAATATAAATGAATATATCAAACATAGTGATTTGCACAACCGAAATACTAGAAATAAAAATAAACTTGTAATGCCTCGGTACAGGCTAGAGAAGGTTCATGGATCTTTCCTGGGTCTTGGGATACGCTTTTACAACAAAATTCCAGATGGTCTATTGGACTTGCCTATTGAAAAGTTTAAGATGCACATAAAAAATGGCCTCGTTAAAAAAGGATATTATACTGTTAACGATTACTTAAAGGACAAAACGGCTTGGTCATAATTTAATTTAATTTTTTTTATTGTATTGTGTTACATTCTAGTATTTAGCATTTGTTTTTTTTTTTTAATTCGGCATTTAACACGGGTAGCTTAAGTATGTCATGCTCTCGTTAAACATTCCTGCGGTGGTGTCGTGTGAGTCGGGTCGTTACGTTCCCTAAAATATGGTTGAGCGAAGCGATGGCTGGCTCATGCGTCATGCTCGTGAACGGGTGCTGCCAGTGGGGTGGGTCTGCTCATGTCTACTTGTGTTAAAGGTGTTCGGGATATGGTTAATAATAGTATATTGATTTATGAGCGAGCTGGTGTGTCTCATAGTAATTTTGGTATCCGTGTCTTACAGTAACAGCAATTTTTCTAATAATTGTTTTATTTATTCAAAAATTCCTTTTATTTGTTAATACTTATAAATTTGAATATACAGCGCAGCTTGCAGTTTCCTTTTCATTAATCCTATCGTATAATAATACAATGTGAATAAGATTAAGATTAGTGTGTCCATTAAACTATTTGATTCCTTGTTTAGTTGAAAATTGTTTACTGTTTTAGGTAATAAGCAAAATTGTACTTAATTTAAGCGGCATTCTGTATTGTGATGGAAAGTAACCTTACTATTATGTGAAGGTCACTTTTCAAATTTGACGACTCTGTATAAGTTAAAACAGGGAGAAAAAAATAGCCCTTGGCGAGTTTCTTGCCGGTTCTTCTCGCTACAAGGTCTCCTGCCGTAGGATTTGCGAACCGATGGCGTAGCTTCATTGACGTTCATAAGTGTTGTTAAACAAACCTAAATTGAATAAACGATATTGAATTTTGAATTTTGAATTATGAATTTGAATATTGAATTTTGAATTTTGATGTAAATGTGAAGTCAACATGCCCTAACAACCCGGGGACTTTCACATCGCCAACACCTCTCACGCCTTCCGTGTGGGGGTGCACCTTGAGGCCCAACCGCCTAACTAACCAAGATGACACAACACACCCCTGAGCACCGGAATCCAACAAGGCGCGAACTTCCACAAGGTCGCCATTCAATCCCCTGACAAGCACAGAGGCCGTGGGCAACAAAACGGTCTCTGGAGGGGTGGCTACAATCGACCGTAAACACGTTGATTGCTAGTATGTGGGGTCCCCAGACGTCCCCCCATGGTAAGGGGGTCGCTCATAGCGATCCAGGGGGTCCCAATCTCCCACATACTGCCTACGTCCAATTCGCCCGGTATCAGGCGGGTTATATCTCCCGGCCCCTTGAAGACGGGGCGGGCGCCGCTCCAAACGCGGGTATTCGGCGAGCGGCGGCGAGAATCGGTGCCTATCATCCACCGTGTACGTCGCCCCATAGTCGCGGGGGCACGGTGACCGATTTTCAGAGGGGGGGTCCCGGGGACCCCCGGCTGTGCGAGGCTCAACACGTTGCGGGGGGCTTCTACGACCTCCCGCAACGCTCGCAAAATCGAACCCCCTAGTTGGGGACCGATTTCCCATGGGGGGGTCCGTGGGACCCCCGCCCGTGCGAGGCTCAAAACGTCGCGGGGGGCCTCTACGACCTCCGGCAACGCCCGCATAACTCATCCCCATCCTTGGGGATCGGTTTCCCATTGGGGGGTCCCTGGGACCCCCGCCCGTGCGAGGCTCAAAACGTCGCGGGGGGCCTCTACGACCTCCGGCAACGCTCGCATAACTCATCCCTATCCTTGGGGATCGGTTTCCCATTGGGGGGTCCCTGGGACCCCCGCCCGTTTGAGGCTCCAAACGTGGCGGAGAGCGTCTGGGGCCACTCTGGTGGCCACTAGAACTGCTGCGGGATGCAAACACCGCGGGGGGTCCGAGCCCCCCACCCATACGAGGTGATCCTGCAGCGACGCGCTGCGGCGCTCCGCCGCCCTCTGGGCTGTTCATGCAGAGGAGGGGATGGTGGTTGCCCTTACAAAAGCGGCATGGGTGCGCTTGGGTACATTCGCGCTGCATGTGCAGGCCCAAGCACGAGTAGCACCATGTCCGTTGTCGCGCGATCGCTCGACGGCCTTGGACGCGCTGGTCGAGGAACTTATCACAACGGGTCGTGCTGTGACCCGGTTCCCGACAGTACAAGCAGCGGGCGGTCTCCTGGACGGCGGCATAGCGGCCGGGCGCGCGAGGGGCCATCCGCCCCCTACGGGGGGGTCCGGTGGGGGATCTACTCTGTGGCACAGGTCGTTCGGGTCCCATAGGACCGGCCAGAGAGGAATTATCTGCCAGTCTACTTTCTCCTTCCAGGAACGTCAAGAGGTCCGAGAAGGGTGGCAGATAAGTCGCACTATCCCCACCATACTGCTGCTCAAAACGGACCTTAACAGAGTCCGGCAACTTTCCCAGGACAATGTGCAGTAACAAAAACGACCACTGCTCCACTGGGAGTTTTAAGTTTTTCAATGCGTTGTAGGCAACCAACAGCGGATTCAACAAAGCCACTCTCAAGTGCATCACGCTGGCAACGCGGGGTAAATTCAAAATGGCGGCAACATGGTTGTCCGCCAGACGTCGTACGTTCTGGTACCGACGGGCAATCAAATCCCTAGCAATAGGGTAGTTTTCATCCGAGGGGGCCAAATGTTGAACCGATTCAAGGGCCTCCCCTTCCAACACGGATAACAGGTAGACCAACTTCTGGCCCTGGGTCAAATCATCCCGGGCATGTACCAGACTATCAAAAATATTAATAAAGCCCTCCCAGTCCTCTAGACGACCAGCAAAACGCCTTAAGTCTAAGGGGGCCAATCTAGCAAAGAGAGGGGGCATACTCTTAGATGTGACCGGGGACGGGCTCGGTTCATTCTCTCTTGCCACTTGCAAAGGTCGAGCTACCTGGGTAATTCTGTCCGCAAAATCATAACACTGGTCCACATCCAAATCGACTTCTTGTCGCATTTCCACATCGGCCTCAACAGTCCTTTCCAAAAATAAGGCATACTGTTCATCAACAACAGCCAAACGTACGGGCAGATCTACGTATCTGTTCAACAAGGCCTCCGTCCTATCAGGTCGATCCAACAATGCGACTGCAGACGCTAACCACCGTAACTCAGAACGTATTTTGGCTTTAGCAGAGGAGGCCGTCATTGTAACGTCACAAATTTATCAACAAAAACAACAAATTCAAAATATTCACTATACCACAAAATCTCCAATATTTGGAGGTTATTACTAACCACAAAATTCCAATATTACAACAACAAAGTATTTATAATGACACAAACTCTTAAATATTTGGAGGTTATCAGAAAACAACAAAACTCAAGTATATAATTATAACTCTAACTCTCAAGAGGTTATAACTTAGACACAAACTAACTTTGACTTTGTAAGTCAAAAGTTATTCAGTTCAAACAAATCACTGACCATTGAAATTCACTTGGATATCGACATACAACAAGATGATTTTAATTATTTCAAAGCACAAGTTTCAATAAGTTTCAATGTGTAAACAATGTCTTAAATCATTTAAGTTTCACTAAGTATTGAGTGCAAACTTATTAGCTAACCTTTTATTAGCTATTATTTAGCAACAAACTTGTCAATATTCACAACTCAAATTTGCTGACAAAACTAAATAATAATTATTATGAACAAAGAAAGGCATCTGTTTACATTTTGGAACCTCAATACATGACAATTAATTACAAGACATGGAACCAATAACAAAGGAATGCCCTTTACTTTTCAAATGCAAGTTAATTACCATTTACAAGTACAAATTAATCTAGTCCGGACCAGATGGTCATCAAACGGCACTGATTAATAGACAAACTTTTGGCGTGGGCCTCTCAGGCCTTCAAGCTACGCTCTTGCTACCAAGAAATGTTCAGTACACCCCTGCCTATACCGCGGAGTCAGCTAGCGCAGTGGAAGCTGGTATTACTAATATAGACTCCGGACAAAAACTTGGTTTCAGCCGGGATGTAACTGAACAATTGAACTGCGATACACAGCGGAGAGAATGTGAAG
This sequence comes from Crambus lathoniellus, assembly GCA_949710035.1. Lineage (NCBI taxonomy): Eukaryota > Metazoa > Arthropoda > Insecta > Lepidoptera > Crambidae > Crambus > Crambus lathoniellus. Next base: position 11,110,131 of record OX453302.1, on the reverse strand, counting down.
TAAGGTGATTTTACATACTGTGGTCTGTGCTGTAGAAAGTCCCTGGGCAGCGTGGGGAGAGGGGGGCCCCCCCTGTGGCTCCGTCTTCTTCTGCAGACCTTACCAATTAGTCACCTCACTCATAACACAAATAACAGCGTTCACAAGACACTGGGCGTTTCAACAATAGATACACAAAGACACACACGTGGGAGCTTTTTTTATTACGATATAGTGTCCCGACAACAAGCGCGTGTGGTAGAAAAGGTTATCTTTCAAAGCATCCGCGACCGGCCACTCCAGAGATGGCATCAAAACCTTGGTCGTACAAAACGGGATCACATAGATAATTTAAGATGTATTCAAACTCGATATGCCAGGCACATTCAACGCGAGCGATTTTTAACAAATTCAGCAAAATTATTCCGACATTTTTCCAAGAAGAATTCCAATCAAGTGTCACTGTCAACTTCAAGTGACAGCTAATGTCAATTTGACGTGACATTAGGGATGCGTTCAGAAGTGTCGATCTTTTCCGAACACATTGGTTAAAAATTATTGCTAATGATGGAGCTATCACATCAATTATTGATTTGATGATACTTGTAAATATGCCCCAGAGATCTTCTGTTTTCTTAATATTTATTGCTTTGAATGCTTTAATAATATCTTCGGTAGTGACATAGCTAAAACTAAATGTTTCCTGGCACTTGTTCACACTAGATTCCATAAGAGAGACAGCGGTGTTGGGGCAAGAATTAAGTCTGCTAGTAGTTTCTAACGGTATTCGAGCAAAGAAACCTTCAAAAGCACTAGCCACCTCAATATCTGATTCAAAAGTCTGATCACTAATTTTTAAGTTAAATGAATTAATTTTGCTTTTTGTTTTGCCAGTTTCTTGGTTTATAATACTCCAGGTAGCTTTTATTTTATTTTCAAATGATTTAATTTTATTTGAAATATACCTAGATTTTGCCAAAGCACATACTTTCCTAAATGTTATTGAATATTTCTTGACATATTCAATGAAGCTAGGATCACAGGAAGTCGTTTTTTGTGCATAGAGTTCAAATAACTTTCTTCTGCTATTATAAATACCAGGTGTGGCCCAGTCACTAAACTTCTTACGATCATTACACTTTATAACTTTTTGTTTAAAATTGTTACTAAATTATTTTTCAACAATATCAAATAATGATTGATAAGAGTTATTAGCGTCAACAGAAGCTGGCAAACATTGAATTTTATCTTGTACATTATTTCTAAATTTATTAATACCACGTTTCGGTATTGGCCTGCAAATTACTTCGCGTTTAGGAATAACATTATAGTGCTCAAAAGAAGCTAGTTGTCCACTGTGGTCGGATTTAATATTATTAATTACCGATTTCTCAATTAAGTTACAGTTGGAAAAGATGTTATCTAAGCAAGTAGCCGATGTTGGCGTAATTCGCGTCGGTTCATTAAAAGTGTGAAGCAAATTAAATGATTTAAAAAGATTAAGGAATTTACTGGAGAGTTGTGCTAATTTAATATCTAAGATGTCTATATTAAAATCTCCACAAACTACAATTTTTTTATTCTTACGACAGCATATTTTCAAAACATCCTCCATAGTGGACTCAAAGACTGTGTAATTTGCTCCAGGGGGGCAGAATACACAGATATGTAAATATACACAGATTATAATTATTTGTTCAAGTTCCACGCATGATATCTCACAAATTCGTTCAACAGAGAGGGATACTATATCCTTTCGCTCTTTATATTGTGTGTTATTAGGTAAAATTATTAAAGAACCCCCCCTTATTGTAGTTTTTCTATTAAATGAACTTACAACACTATAATTATCCAAATTTAACAATAATTCATATTCTTTTAACCAATGTTCAGTAACACATAACACATCAATATTTTCACAATTTAAAAATAAACTTATTTCTAGGTCTTTGCCAGCAGAAAAGCCTTGGATATTCTGGTGTACTATTTTTAAACATTTAGGCCTTCCTCTTGTCAATACTGGGCTAGAGTATGCCTCCGTTGTCTCTAATGGTAATTTAAATTAACCATGTCAGTATTTGGATTCAAAAGAATCGAATTATTTGGAACAGATTCCAAAGTTACATTAGAAGTATCAAAGTTAAACTGCTCAATAGAAGCAGAGGTTATACTAGCCAAGTTGTTGGCTAATTGTTTAAAATAAAATGATAGCGATACCGCTATTTGTCGCTTAAGATAATTAGGCAGATAATATTTTTCTTTAGTCAAGTATACATTATTCAACAACATATTGATATCAATAATATGCAACTCTTTATTATGACAGGCTAATGTGTTCATAGTTAAGTTTAGATTATACCTTATTTTATTTTCTAACGGTGAAAAACTTTTACTGTAGGGAAATGTAAACATAACAACCTTCCTTACATTTAATGAACATAATGTGTTGCAATAGGCTATTAACTGGTTTTTATTTAAATTATCCCTGTTCCCAATTAAAATTATCAAGTTTGTGTTTTCACTTAAGGATTTTTTAACAACTATTTTCATGATCTCGTTTATACTGGAACCAGGCATGCAATAATTAATAACATTTTCCTTTGAATCTTTCTGTAAAAATTGGCCTAAATTCTTCCCAATCTCATCACTGAACATAATTGTTTTGGTGTCAGTAGTTTTAGTGGGGGATTTACTTTTATTATTTAATAATAAACTATCACAAATGTTAGAGACTTCAGGTTTGGTTGGTAAATAGACCTCCTGAGCCGCTTGGCCTAATGACTCCTTTTGACAGAAGTCATTGCATACTGTGTTACAACTGCATCTGCATTTTTTCCCTAATGATTCGAACCGGTCTGAATTAAAATTACAAAAGTCAACCATATTATATGCAGCCATTTTTTGATTATTCAATTGTTTTTTAGAAAACTCACACAAGTTGGAGTACATTTCCCTAAGTGAAAGTTCTAAATTGTCAATCTTATAACATAATTGACTACCTAATAATTCACTTTCTTTGTTCTTATTACATGTTTCCATGTTTATCATATTTAATTGTTCTAAAAGTTGCTTACGTTCTTGCTTTATGTGACTATACTTATTATAATAATTTTGTTTTTTCATTAACTTTTGAGTTTTTCTTATGTATCTATTAATTTTAATGTATTTTTTTAATTTCTTCCCGCTACTAAACTGGCAGACGTTATTATTATTAAACAATGGTTTATCAACATAGTTAAGACCTTCCAAAGTTGAATTGTCATTTGCTGCAGAATTACATTGCATCAACTCATTAAACAGGCTTTGAGAGTGCTTATCTTCTATAATACTTCTATTTTCTTTTTCTAAATCTAATACTGTTTTCTGGGCAAGAGAGAGACTAATTTCCAGGTCTGTTATGCGACTCAATGCCTGTTCATGAGTATCAGAGCAAGCCCTAAAAGACTCAATAAAGTCTTGCATTTGGTTACACTTCTGCACAACTTCCGAGTTCTTAACATGAAGAGCAGCAAGTTCATTTTTAAGCTCAGTGTTACGGGTAATGTTCTTATAGATCTCCGTCTCACTTTCCTCTCTTTCCCTTATTAGGGAGTCACTTAGATCTTTAGCTGCCTTTAGATCTTGCAGGGCATTCTTGAGTTGTACCTCCACATCCTTAGCCGTTGCCCTCCGGGTCATCATAATTGCTAATTAAGCTTAAAAGTTGCTACCGCTGAAAATATACAGAAGTGATCAATATATGATTTAAGTAAAGCTAGGATTGACAGATTTATCTAAGGAAATATTTAACAAAAGTATTTTTTTTATTTAATTGACTTTTCTAGGTAGGTAACTACTATTTTTTTTTTAAGGAACAAACAGTTAAAAAGTTAAATAATCATAAAGTGTATTAGGTGTAATAAAATAACAAATACTTAAATAAAATTATGAATGAATGCTATGTTAATCTTAATAACACCATCAACTTTACTTTGAGCAAAGGAAAGTGAGGTTTATATTTGTGTTAGTTAACAATGTTTAATAAATAAATATTTATAGAAGTAGCTGGAAGGTGTCACCATCAGATTGACTTTTGTTAAAGTAAAGTGAGGTAAGCCTTTCAGAAGTATGTAAGTAGGTACTTAGTTAAATTACATAAATATGAATCAATATGTTTTAAATTAATATATTATTAATACTGTGTAGTTTACTTAAATAATTTTGCATACATATATTGAAAATAAAGGATCTGAAATAAGATTGATTTTTGTTGACTTGAATGTAGGTAGGTAGTCAAACAGTAGGTACCTATACTTATTAAGGAAATTTAACTCCATTCACTAATAAATTAACAGACTTATTATTACTAATTGTTGTTGCAAACTAGTTTCACAATATTTGTTCGAGATGATTTGGGTTTCTTTGTATAGATGTAGTGCATGGAAAGAGTAGCAGAATAGGTGAATGTCTGTGACAGGTAGCGGTCACCATCATCCATCATTCGTTCTCATTATCCGTAGAGATTAAAAGCAATGTTTACTTGATATTTGCTTACTTTTAGGTACCTACTGTTTTTGCCCATTGCCCAAAAGCCTAAGCATTGACCCAAAAACCGTCCGCACGGTAAGGAAGGACGTTTTTAGGGTTCCGTAGCCGAATGGCAAAAAACGGAACAAAAATAAAAAAATTAAGGGGGCATACATGGAACTGAAAATATTTTTTATATATAGATAGGTAGTACTATATATAGATTTTATATATAGATATTTTTATATATAAGTAGATAGGTACTTATTTGAAAATTTGGTACTTACATAAAGGTTTCTCAACCATTTTTTCTCAAAGTCAATCTTTTGAAAGATAGAGCCTTCCAAAGTGGTAAAATTTGTGTCTCCCCCCCTCCCCCCACTAGATATAGTAAGCACTTTTTGACATAGAACACATTTTCGAAAACCGCAAATGTAACGTTGTCATTAATACAAACATTATGAAAAACAAAGTAATTTTTTGCTGACGAAAAATTATAGTAGAATTTTGGCTAGGTACAGGCAATCGGTACGTTAAGTAGGTACGTAACCCTTCATGGGCGAGTCCAACTCGCACTTGGCCGATATTTCTGTATTGTGGTTCTACGTGTTGGCGCGATAAAGGCGCCCGTTAGGATCAACATATAGGTAGTAAGACCCCTTTGTGGCCACCCTTTGTAAATATTATATAATTAACTATAAATTAAAGATTTTTTTACTATTTATATAAAAATATTAAGAATTAAGTTAAATAAAAAAAATTACACCACTATGTAAAGAACAAATGTGACTCTATATACGATTCAAGAAACTAGTGCGTAAATAACGTCAATGGAAGGGAGTCATAAACCAGACAGTTAAGTAGGTAGGTAATTCCCGTCGAGACGACAGACAAAAAGTAAAAGAGCTCGGGCAGTACCCAACCGACAGCAAAAAGCGAATCTTGTAGTAGAAACTAAACTAGTAAATTTGTTCTATTTATGAGACTGGACGAGAAAATAAATCTCTGATCTGACACTTGGCTCGATTCATCACTCCGTTTTGAACCAACAACATTTCTTTAAACTTTTATATTATTTTTTGGTAGTTTTAATATTGATGTGACAGATTTCCAATAATTATTTAAATAGCAATGTGACTACAAAAATATCATGAAAGGAGCAATAACAAAAAACTAAGATGGCACCACAGAATATATAATATGTAGTACTAAAGTATGGCACCTCATAATGCACACCAATTTGTTGATTAGCGAACATTTATGGATGGAGGTTAGATATTTTAAGGTCATAGTTATTAAAAAATAAAATCGTCAATATAATCGGTAAGTTCACTAAGCTACAATAGTTGTTGCTAAGTATGAAACTATAACAAGATTCCGGGTACATACCTACAAATATTCACGCTATGTGTCGATATCACGAACTAGCTACTTATCATATAATTGAAGGCTAGCTAGCTAGAAATAGTCCAGTTACTATCTATAACTTTTGTAACTATAAAGTTTGACTTGGGATGATGTTACACCAAACGAAATAAAAAACATAGTAATATCGATGAAGAATAAAAAATCTTGTGGTCACGATGAAATCCCTATATCAGTCATAAAGGAAAACATTGATGTATTGGCAGATCCTCTTGCACATCTTTATAACATGTGTCTTAAAGAAGGTGTATGCCCTGACCAGCTAAAAATAGGTCGAGTAATACCTGTACACAAAAAAGGTCCAAAAACTGACCCCAAAAACTATAGGCCAATCTCTTTGTTATCTATACTTTCAAAAATTTATGAAAAGATTATCAAAAAACGCTTAGTTAAACATATAGATTCAAATAACTTACTTAATAAAAGGCAATATGGTTATCAAAGAGATTTAGGCACATCAGATGCAATAGGACAACTTATTGATGGATGGAGGTTAGATATTTTAAGGTCATAGTTATTAAAAAATAAAATCGTCAATATAATCGGTAAGTTCACTAAGCTACAATAGTTGTTGCTAAGTATGAAACTATAACAAGATTCCGGCTACATACCTACAAATATTCACGCTATGTGTCGATATCACGAGCTAGCTACTTATCATATAATTGAAGGCTAGCTAGCTAGAAATAGTCCAGTTACTATCTATAACTTTTGTAACTATAAAGTTTGACTTGGGATGATGTTACACCAAACGAAATAAAAAACATAGTAATATCGATGAAGAATAAAAAATCTTGTGGTCACGATGAAATCCCTATATCAGTCATAAAGGAAAACATTGATGTATTGGCAGATCCTCTTGCACATCTTTATAACATGTGTCTTAAAGAAGGTGTATGCCCTGACCAGCTAAAAATAGGTCGAGTAATACCTGTACACAAAAAAGGTCCAAAAACTGACCCCAAAAACTATAGGCCAATCTCTTTGTTATCTATACTTTCAAAAATTTATGAAAAGATTATCAAAAAACGCTTAGTTAAACATATAGATTCAAATAACTTACTTAATAAAAGGCAATATGGTTATCAAAGAGATTTAGGCACATCAGATGCAATAGGACAACTTATTGATGGATGGAGGTTAGATATTTTAAGGTCATAGTTATTAAAAAATAAAATCGTCAATATAATCGGTAAGTTCACTAAGCTACAATAGTTGTTGCTAAGTATGAAACTATAACAAGATTCCGGCTACATACCTACAAATATTCACGCTATGTGTCGATATCACGAGCTAGCTACTTATCATATAATTGAAGGCTAGCTAGCTAGAAATAGTCCAGTTACTATCTATAACTTTTGTAACTATAAAGTTTGCCTTAATGATAATAAAAAAGTTGCAGGAATTTTCCTGGATTTGAGTTCGGCATTTGACACAGTAGATCACGATATACTTTTACACAAACTTGAGTATTACGGTATACGAGGAAACAGTCTTAAATTATTCAAGTCTTACTTAAAAAATAGACGACAGTACATAGAAATAAAATCAAATGAAGGTAACCAAGAACAAACATGGACATCGAAGATGACAGTTATGAAAAGAGGAGTTCCACAGGGCTCAATACTAGGTCCAATACTGTTTATCATATTCATAAACGACTTGATTGAATATATTAATAACTCTATTATAGGTGTTATTAACACCGATTTACACCGAGGGTTTCCGATCACATTTTGTTTGAGTAAGACTGGTGATGAAATATTCGAGGATCATTGTTTTACTGAACAAGTTTGTTACTAATTTCGTATGTCACGGAATAAGAAATTGTATCTATATATAATATGGAAAATAAAACGTAATAATTGAACTTTTATTATTAAGCCAAAAAATAGTTAAGTACTTATGAGATTTTACTGTTTGCAGAATATTTATAAATCAGAAATTAATTAAAGATAAGATAAGATAAAAGATAAAAATATTCTTTATTCACTTAGACATAATAAATATGTACTCATGAATCGTCAATATTTTCCTACCACCCATTCAAGACTTTTTTAACTGACAAGAAGAATGGGCGCAAGAAACTTGCCAGCGTTTCTTAGTTAGGTAACGACATTTACAAAAAAAAACATATCGTTACTAATACAACAATTGCTTAGTATAAAAATACATCATATTAAACAGTGATTATGTTATGTGTTACATCATGACCATGCATTGCGGTCATTCAAATAATCGTCTACTTTATAGTATCCTTTGCTCATCAGCGACTCTTTAATGTAACATTTAAATTCCTCGATTAATGAACGTAGGTCACGGAATATGAAATTGTATCTTTATATAATATGGAAAATAAAACGTAATGATTGAAATAGCTTAGTACCTACTTATGAGATTTTACTGTTTGCAGAATATTTATAACTCTTTTCGGACTTTCTTACGGACCGCATACAACAAGTCAGAATTGGGGATCATCTCAGTCCTGGTATATCGGTTGCCTTTGGTGTACCCCAGGGTAGCATTCTTGGTCCGAGTCTCTTCCTGATATATATTGATGATTTATGTCAACAACTTTTAGCAAACTGTAAGATTTTCACTTATGCTGATGACACGGCTCTTATATTTCATGGAGAGACTTGGGACGAAGTTAGGCAAGTAGCTGAAGATGGACTTCATAATGTTGGTTCCTGGCTTAGAGAAAATCTTTTGACCTTAAACAGCTCTAAAACTAAATATGTACAATTTCATTTGACTAAAACTAACCTAGCTAATTTAACTTTAAAATTTCATTCTTGTAACTTCTCAGATACTGCTAAATGTTCATGTCCCATAATAGAAAAAAGTAATCAAATCAAATACCTCGGAGTGATTATGGACGAAAACATAAATTGGAAGAGTCATATTAACCTCACAGCGTCTCGTCAGCGAAAACTTATATGGGCATTTAAGAGATTACGGCATGTAGCAGATCTTAACCTCTTACGAAACATCTATTTTTCACTTTCTCGATCAATTCTTGTATATTGTATTTGTATATGGGGTGGCGCTTGCAAAACTTTTATGATTAATCTGGAAAGAGCTCAAAGGTCACTTTTAAAAGTCATGACTATGACCTTCAGCCCATACAGATTCCCTACTAAACTGCTATATGAAAAATGTGAAGTCCTTACTGTAAGACAAATATACATTCTCCAAATACTTTTAAAACAACACAAAGTTACCCCATACGACAAAAAATACCGAAACAAACGAACTATTGTAGGTGTTTGTAACCTTCCTAAATTCCGTACTGCGTTTGCTAAACGGCAGCATGCATTCTTCTCTAAGTATCTATACAACAAAGTTAATAAAAAAGTAGATTACTACCCATTAACACTTAGGGAAGCCATAGTTAAAATAAGAAATTGGTTGCTGACCCTTACCTATGAGCAAACTGAGTCTTTATTATAAATTAATTACACACACATACACACACACACACACACACACAGACGCGCGCGCGCGCGCGCACACACACTCACACATACACACACACATTTCTTTCTGGTAATTGGTTGTTTGTTACTATAAGTTCCAAAGTAGAATTTTGTATGCTTTTATTGTTGATTTAATTTATTATTTGAAGTACCTTTGTAACGAAGAGGGCACTGGCCTCTGTCACTCAGGTGATAAACCTAATATAGGGGTCAGGGACTTCATCACTAACATGTAAAAAAATTGTGACAATAAATATTTCTTATTTCTTATTTCTTATTATTTATTTATAAATCAGAAATGAATTCCTCGATTTATGAATCAAATTGCTAAAGCAAATATACATTTTTTTTTTTTTTTTTTTTTTTATTTATTTGGATCACCAACAATTGTTACAATAGTACATATACAAAAAACTCTTATCAGTAACTTATTTTAATGCACAACCACTTAAAGGTGAACACAGCATGCTTTGTGTAACAGTTCAAGTATTAGGTAATTAATTTAGAAGAGTATTTAAGAGTGTATGTGTGTGTGTGTGGGTGTGTGTATGCGTGTATGTGTTATAGTATGCGTGCGTAAAGAAGGATTGAGCTATTGCTATTATTAAGCGCGAGATGATTTTTGTTCAAAACTACTGACATATTAAGTATTTGATTACTTTCTTTCTAATTGAGCTGGGGGATTCGTGATATATATCAACAATATCACTAACTTTGTTAAGGGATTGGCATAATCTTGAGATGGGCGAACTCGAACCAAGGACGGTTCTGCTCTGCGGGGGGCAAAGTGGTGTGATTGGTTTGCGTGGTATTCTGGCTGGTGCTCGGAATTTTATAAGTACCAGCAGCTGCGGGGAATCTATGATATTTTTAATAATTTTAACACCAAACGCAGTATCCAGTATTTCTCGTCTATCAGACAGTGATATCATACCGAAAAATTTACGCCTTTCAGCGTAGGAACCAAGTTCTCTGGCTTTACCTATAGAAAAAGCTAAGTATCTAACGAAGCGTTTTTGAAGTCTTTCTATGCGAAGAGAATGATTAGCATAGTGAGGTCGCCAAACTACACTGCCGTATTCAAGAATACTACGAATTAAAGCGTTATATAAAAGCAGCTTGGTTTTTGGGTTACGAAACGGTTTGCTATTTCTCATCACGAAGCCCAGCAATTTTGAAGCCCTCTTAATGATATTTTCCATATGTGGCACAAATGTTAACTTTTTATCAAATGAAATACCCATGTCTTTAATAATTTCTTTTTCTACAATTGTACTGCCTTGTATTTGATAATTAAATTTGGTATGTGCTTGTTTTCTTGTGAAAGATACTATGAAACATTTATTGAGGTTGAGATACAACTGATTGACGCTACACCAATCTACAAGCCTATCTATATCATTCTGCAACAATTCAGAGTCCGCCACCGATTCAATGATCTTCCCAAACTTTAGGTCATCGGCGTACATGTATGGTGTTGAATGATGAAAACAGTCGGGAATATCATTTATGAATATATTAAATAAGACAGGTCCTAAATGTGACCCCTGTGGAACTCCGGATGTGACGCAACGTGAGGAAGAATTAAAACCATTCAGTACCACGGAGAAAGTTCGATCACTGAGATATGATTTCAGCCACTGAGACAGGGTTCCACAAACACCATAAACAGACAACTTCTTCAGCAAGATTTGATGAGGAACCTTGTCGAATGCTTTCGAAAAGTCTGTGTAAACCACATCGTATTGCTTGCCAGCGTCTACCGCGCGCACCACAGACTCTGTAAATGTCACTAGGTTCGTAGAAGTAGATCTAGCGCTCACAAAACCATGCTGGTGGGGACTTAAGTATGCTTTAAAGTGTTCTCGCAAAGGACTCGCCACCAATGTCTCAAGAATCTTTGCGAACACCGACAGCAACGATATAGGCCTATAGTTGGAAATGATACTTTTATCGTCTGACTTGTAAATTGGGATGACTTTCGCTATTTTCCATAAGTTCGGAAATATGCCAGAAGACAGGGAAGCATTGTATATGATGGATAGTGGCAGAACCAGGGCTGTGGCACATGCAACAACAAATATAGGTGGGATCCCATCAGGGCCAACTCCTTTCTTACAATTCAGAGCTTTTAAGGTTTTAAGTAATGCCTCATTATTGACTAAAGGTACGGTGAAATACTGACTGTTAGCCGAGAGAAAGTTCATGCTATCAAGCTGGCCAGAGCAAGTAGGGGACTCGGATGTAAAAACAGAGTTAAAGTGAGTGGCAAAAAGTTCACATATTTCAGATCCATCCGAAGAAGAGGTTACACCATCCGACATAGGGACTGGATATGAGCCAGTTCCACCACGCTTATTTTTTAGGAAGGACCAATAACATTTGGGGTCATCATTAAGTTGTTTTTCAATTTTTTCAATATAGTGATTATAACAGTCGGACGCAAGCCTTTCACAACGTTTACTCAGTAGCTTCAACTCTATCTGATCCAGAGGATTTGCGTACTTTTTGTAACGTGATCTAATTTTATTTTTTTCTTTCAATAGTCTTTTGAGTTTGCAGTTGAACCAAATGGGAAACTTATTAGTTTTAGGATAACACAGAGGTACATACTCGTTAATCAACCTTTTCAAAATAACATAAAATTCTTGTACCATTTCATTGACATTTTGGAGACCTCCCAAACTCTGAGACCAGTTTATTTTATTTAATTGATCATTAATTGCTTTGTAATTAGCTTTATAGAAATTACGTCTCTTACATGTCCTGTCATAAGGAAGAGTGGGTAATGTGACACTTGATGATAAAGCAACTTGTAATGGTGTAATGGTTCAATTTTTGTAAGAGTATCTATGGCATGAGTTACTGTACATGTATGTAGTGTGCTTAGAACAAGATCAAGGAATCGACCCGTATTTGTGATGCCATTACATTGTCGCAGCTTATTTATATTTATAAAATCTAGCAGAGCCTGACATGTGTATGGTAAAGTTAATGTAGGGTTAGTATCATCCAGTGTGTTCCAATCAATAATTCCCAAGTTGAAATCACCAAGTATACAGACGTTTGAATCAACACGATCGAAAACTGAATTACAGCTGGACAAAAAAGTATCAAGTGGTATGCGTGTTACTGGAGGAGGGAGATACACGGCGCAGAGAGTAAGATTAATTGAGTCTACAGTTATCCAAATGTCCTCACATTTGCTCTCCCACGTTTTCATACGCTTAGAATTGTGTTTTTTCAACACTGCAATCAGCACGCCGCCTCCCTCTGCTTCAGAAACGAAACCAGACGATTCCCTATCCCTACGATAGACATCGTATCTATCATCGAACAATTCCTCATTAAATACAGAACTATTCAACCAGGTTTCAACAAGAATAATCAAATCATAGTTATGAATACAAATATTTTTATAAAAGTTATGCGTTTTGGTTCGCAGACCTCTACAATTTTGGAAATACATTGAGAGATTGAACTTTTATAATAAGAAAAATATTAATACATGCACGGAGAAAGATAAAAAAAAAATGTAACTATTAAAATCTGATGGTTACAGCTTTTTAAGGGAGTCCATATTTCTAATCATAATACACGGACTTTCATCACTCTTCCTAACGAAAATCTTTCCGGAACGAATCCATACATATTTATACTCCTTCTCCTTGGCTTTGATTCTGGTTGCAGCGTGCAGAGTCTTGTTGGTTGGGGAAAGATGATCTGATACATATATGGGACTTTTATTTCCAGAAAAACCAAGATGCATGGAGTTCAACTTTTCGCTATTGTTAGTTTTATTGAAATTAATGACAGCGGCCAGGTAATGATCACGAATGGAAATGGATGAAAACTGAACAACTATAGAGCGTGGACGTGAAGTACTAGGTGTGATTTTGGCGACACGAGTGCAACGGATGACGTCGTTTTCTTTTATGACTGCGCCCACCACAGAACCTAATTGTTTGACAATGCTTATGAGATTTTCGTTTCTGTTCTCTGGCACACATTGCAGTTCCAAGTTATTAGCCCTTAGCTGTTGTTCCAAGGTGTTAAGGTGTTGTTCAGTGGATGCAAGTTGATTTTGAAGATTTATTACGGTGCTTCTCATTTCAGCGTTGTTATCTTGCAATTCTCTGGCAGCTTTATTTATATTTTCCTGTTCCTTCTCAATTTCATCAAATCTATTGCTAAAGAAGTTCATGGAATCTTTTATTTCTTTTAATTCTGTTTGGACTGGTTGGATTTCTGTACGGACTATACTAATAATGTTATCTCGTAAACTCTTTAGCATTTCGTTCAGCTCCTTTTTCATAACAGTTTCTACTATATCTCGAACATCATCCTTAGAGACTGGTGCTCCTGATCCCGAGGGCGGCGAGTTGTAAGCTGGTCTTTTATTTCCTCTTCCTACATTTACATTGCGAATTGGAGTAGAGTCCTGTTTTGCTGTTTTAGGAGTTAAGTTCAGACATTGAGGGCATCTCCAGTTCAATTTAATTTCTTTTTCCGTTATTATAGGCAACGATAGACAAGCATAATGAAATGCTAATTTACATTTATTACAGGTAATATATTCCTCTTCATTCCCTTTGCCATCAATGCAGCAACCCCACTTCTTCATTTTTATAATTATTAATTTATAGACTCAAATAAATATAATCGAAGTTACGTTAACAATAGTACAATAATCCAGCTTAGTTCCGCCGCGCTGCGCCAGTACCGACCACCGTATTCTTAATAAATTGCTAGTAGTAAGATACTCCAGGTTAGTGCCGCCTCCGTCCGCAGTAAGCGAGTCCGCGAGAAAAAGATCGTAAGCGCCGTGCGGCAGGAGTCACTTACGCGTTCTGGTGTATTGCAGTGTATTAACGTAGGTAACTTTATAATCACAATAATTTAATTCTTAAGCACTGGAATTTAGACTATTAATCACACTTAATATGCACTGAAGAGTAGAAATAATCACTAGATTCACTAAATGCTTTAGTTATTCACAACAAACACTCATATATGACTGGTTTAACTTAGGATTTTAATTTGTTTTCTGAGAGAAACTTAAACGTGATGTACTGTACGGATACCCGACGATGAGTGGTACATAGGTACATACCTACCCTATAGAACTTGAGTAATTGCGTGAGGTTAAAATCACTGGTAGTTCTCGCTTGATGATGCTTTTGTACCTGATTTCGATTAATCACACTTTGAATTCTCTGCAAATTGACGCTTTGAGACAAAACATTTACGAGGTATTGTATTGGAAACATTTCACGATACATGTGTCAGGTAGAAAAACTAGACATGGGTTTTAATTATTTGACCGACGTCAAACAAACATCAGTTTATTGTTGTTTAATACGAACCACTTTTCGAATCCCTAACGATCTAATTAGCTATGTAAAATCGAACATAATAAAATTATCACTAACTGCGACCAAACATGATGGAATGTATCAAAAAGCAGCCATTTTTAAATGTCCCAGGTACCTACAAAAGAAAAAAATATTATTATTATTTATTTATTTCGGAACAATGTGCGAAATATAAAAAAATTAAACAAATAATACTATCAAAGAAATTAAGTAAAATATAGGTATAGACCTTAGTTGTTTCATAAAGCAGTTTTATGAAACAAAGATATTAGCCCCAAAGTAACCGTCCATTTAGCCCCAAAGTAACCGTCCATTTAGCGGCCGTGATAATGCTAAGTCGAGTGAGCTTGTG
Organism: Crambus lathoniellus; assembly: GCA_949710035.1. NCBI lineage: Eukaryota > Metazoa > Arthropoda > Insecta > Lepidoptera > Crambidae > Crambus > Crambus lathoniellus. The sequence continues at coordinate 11,095,015 of OX453302.1, read as the reverse complement.
ATGAATTGCGTTTTCTGTAATAAGCCGTTTCATACATCAGACTCAGCTTAATATTACCTTTATATTGAAATGCTTTTTTATTATAATCACAGTCAGAATAGCTTAACAACTCATTTTTAGGAAAAAACCTACTGTTTTTGATTAAAAATATGTGGTTAGCTCGTCAGTTTTGATTGTTTATTTGATATCCTTAACTATATTAAAGCTTTATTATTACCCAATAAATATTCAAACTGGCTGCCGAAAGGCTTAGTACCTAATGAAACGATATAAAATACGATGAAAGATGTTTGTGTTTCAATATCCCGTAATCAGAGTTAAATGAAACTTATTCCTAACAGTTCCATTTATCATACCTGTTGGACTTATTAATCCACCGGTAAGCTTGGATCAAGTAAGTTGAAATTAATTTAGTTTAATGGTTATGATCATTGGGGACCGACTTGGCGCAGGGGTAGGATACCCGCCTTTTGCGCCAGAGGTCTCGCGTTCGATTCCCGAACAAGAAAAATATTTGAGTGCATGAAAATGTCTATTCGTCTTGGTCTGGGTGTTTACTATGTATATTAAGTATGTATTTACAAACAAAAAGTATTTAAGTATATATTTATCCGTTATCAAGTTTTCCATGACACGGTTTCTTAATGAAAGTAACATATACCTATGAAGTTATTATTTATTGGATCTATCGCATACAACGATGAAATCCGATCCGTTTGTGTTTTGAAGTTGTTGACGTACTGTATTGGTACTAGGTATTGGTAGTATTCTCAAGACACTGCCATGCCATGCCTCCACCATGCCACCACTCGACACCTAAATCTTTGATTGAATCAGCGGAACTTCCTGGAAGCGCCGCCCGCCGCGCCCCTACCCGCAGCTATTCATATCAGTAAAACAAGAATATTGTAGTAATAAAATAAGAACTTCGGCTTTAGAGTTTGCAAAGGCTATAATATAGGTAATTCGTATATGAGAACTAGCCAAGTTAGACCTTAGGCTTCAATATATCATCCTAAGTTTTAAGAAGAAATAATTATATTTTAAGTTGTTATAAAATATTTTATATTTCAAATTAATTTCAGGACTGACCGTTGAACTGGACCATTTAGATCTCACTTCTTCAACAACCAAGGCATATTTTATACTTAATATTGAAGTTGGCTAACATTTCACATTTATGTTTTTGATGGGATAAGTAAGTAGATATATGCATATAATGATGAAAATATCCGATTATGTTTCGAAAATACAGACGCAAGTAATGTAGCTATTGCTAGTTTTCCCAGGGAACTCCCTCACTCAACTCGACACTTGTAATTAATTATTTTTTCGTGGCGCGGATTGAATTAGCGAGCCTTCCGCTGGACAGCCAGCAAATACGAGTTAAAATATAAAATTGTAACATACTCATACGTGTTTAAAAAAATCGGTAAATTGAAACATATGCATATAAAGATGAAATGCTTTGCCAATATACTGGATCGTATTTTGAAGATGCAGTCGCAGCGAATTGGAAGTTTTCCCAAGAAACTCCTACCAACTATATTCTGTATATAGATATTCTGATCTATATACAGACAAAATTGTAACTCATGCAATTATCTATAAAAAATGGCTCATTACTGTTTTTCCTAAGAGCCACCGTTTCTGAGATATATCGATTCAAAAATTTGGAACAGTTGTAATCGTCATCATATTGCAAAGCTTAGATGTTTGGACGTTTGTACCCAATCACGCCAAAACGGCTAAACGGATTTGGCGGAAATTCGGGACACATAAACTTTGTAGCTTGGAGAGGAACATAGGCTATTTTTATCCCGGAAAAATATCACATTCCCGCAGGATAACGTAAATGTGAAAGTTTAGATGTTTGGATGTGTGTTGCTCAATCACGACAAAACGGCTGAACGGATTTGGCTGAAATTTGGGACACAGATATTTTGTAGTCTGGAGAGGAACATATGCTACTTTTCACCCCGGAAAAATTTCACACTCCCGCGGGATAACGTCGTGTAGTCCACGCAAGCGAAGCCGCGGGCGGACAGCTAGTATGCTATAATGCAATCGTTTAGAATCACAACATACCCGTAGAATAGGCCTACCGGTGAAACCACGTTAAAAAAACGCGCTACCTCATAGGTGGCGTGGAAACGTGCATATGATGCATATGATTGATTACAACTTTTCAACTTTTTGAATTGTTATATTTCAGAAACGGTGGCTCATAGGGCAAAAAGTATTGATACATTTTTTGTAGATAATTACATGGTCTACAATTTTTGTCTGAGTTACTTTTATATGATAAAACAAGAATCGCGAAATACCCACCTTTTTTACCTTTGACCTCGAGTATTTTTTTTCCAGGTATGGGATTGATGAGGACTTTTTACATTTCATTTAAAATTATGTTTTGAACAATTTCACCAAATTTCAGCTTCTTGCGAATTAATGTACCTTCCCTCTTATTTTTTGGTCTAATTTGACCGGACTATTTGTGGATAGCAGATAAATCTGACTGAAGTCGAACTAAAATTAAATAAATAAATAAATAAATCGTTTATTTTTCCCATCACAGTTTTGTACAGGCTCATGTTACAATAATAATATTAATTTTAAAAAAACATTAGAATGCACAAAATTGTGTGTGAAAAGGTTTATTTTATTTTTTTATTTTATTTATTAACACAAACACAATATCATAACAGGAAATATCCCAATTCGATAAAGTGGTCCCTAAGCAGTAGTGCTTATAACATAAAATATACAGTGATACTTTGGCGAATTCACTCAAAGAACACGAAAAAATATCAATTATCTGTGATATTTCGCTGAGTGTGTGCAGAGCGCGTGTGATCGGGGCTTTACAAAGCAAATTAGTCCTGCCTCGTGGTACCACCAGCAGCCGTGGCTGTCGCCTCCTCCCTAGATAATGGGGTATTTTACTGTTGTTGAAATGAAGATATTTAATGATGACGTTAAAAAATATTGCAATTAAGAATACCAAATGTGAAAAAATAATTTGAATCTGTTTTATAATAAACTAGCGGCCGCCCGCGGTTTCACCCGCGTGGTTCCCGTTCCCGTGGGAATATCGGGATAAAAAGTACATATAAACCTTCCTCTTGAATCACTCTATCTATTAAAAAAAACGCATCAAAATCCGTTGCGTAGTTTCAAAGATTTAAGCATACAAAGGGACATAGGGACAGAGAAAGCGACTTTGTTTTATACTATGTAGTGAAGAATTATAGTCTGTTTGATTTTGACTATAGCTGTCTCTTTCTAAAACGAAATCTTCTATGACGTGACTATGACGCTACTAACCCACTGACGTCACTAAGATAGCGTCCTGTCCTTGTCTAATTATAAAGTTTGAAGTCCTATATCTTTGAAAATATTCAAGATAATTCAAAATGAAAACTTGTCTTGTGTAGCTAATATTTCGAAAAACATTTTAAAGAAATAAAAAAAAATCATAAAATACCGTATTGTCAGGAAATTTTATTATTTCTGCGTAAGTCTTATAACGTAAGAAGAAAATTATAATGAAAAATAATAAGAGAGAGAGAGAGTGACCTTGAGTTGACCCAAAAAAATATTTATCGAACATCCGAAGCCAAAATCAGTAATTTTAAACGGGTATTCGGTATACAAATATACAGGGCGTCCCAAAACTATGCCACATGGAGGGAAAGTACCTTATATACTCAAGATACAAATTTTCACTGAAAGGAGACTTCATTTTTATTTCAAAAAGAAAACGAATTACGTTCAAAGAATTACAAATAATCGCATGTCTGAACTGGGAATCGAACCCGCTAAAAGTGAAAAATTTGTTTTTAAAATTTTATTATACCGATCGAAAGGCTCAATTATAAGCATTTATTATAAAAGGGAGACTATGAAATTTATCATTTAATTTTGAATAACAAGTTTGTGCAGCGTTATGGATAGCCTTTTCTGTGACTGTCGTGCTCAAGATAAGTGACTTTAACATTTCAATGTATTATCACTAATGTAATGAGAGAAGATTGTCAAGTCAATATTATACCTTATTTCCCTATCATAAGAGTGTGATAAAGTAATACATTATGTGATAAGTTACACCACATCGATTGATTTAAAAAGATTTGAATCATTTGGTGCGGTCTATTCCACCATGTGGGACGCCCGCCCTCAGGGCGCTCTCAGGGCGTCCCCTGACTAAGTATGTATGCCACATGGTGGCATAGACCGCACCAAATATTGTAGATTGAAAATTTTACGAAAATAAGTTTTTATTTTTATTTAAATAACAATACAAACTGTATTCAAAGAGTTTTAAATAATCGCCTGTCCAAACCAAGAATCGGACCGCACCAAGTTATTCGAACCTTTTGAATCAGTCGAAGTGGTGTTACGTATCACAATACGTATAACTTTATTACACACTTACGGTAGGGAAATCAGGTTTCAAATTGCTTCAATCTTCACTAATTAGTAAAACATTGAAATGTTAAATTCAATTGTTTTGAGCACGATAGTCACAGAAAAGCCTTTCCATAACGCTGCACAAACTTGATAATCAACATAAAATGTTAAATTTCGTAGTCTCCCTTTTATTTAAGATGCCATGTTACTTAAAATAAATAAATGTTTATAATGAGTCACACCAACGATTTTTGTTATCAGCATATCTAAAAAATATGTAACTCGAGAAAAAAGAATCGGTTTTTATTTTTTTCCTTTCTTCAAAAATGACTAAGATATTAAACGTTAAAGTACGGCCTCCGTGGAAAATTCGGGTGAACCAATGGCATTAACGTGTGACGTCACGTCGCACTTCCTTTGACTAGGTATATAGTTGCGCTCTCACGGTTTCGTAATAAAATTTATTTATTTTTCTTATAGTCGTTCAATGAAATGGTTAAGAAATTTTGTATTGAGCCCATATGAAAAAACACCTTCAAATAATGTTTTATTTTCGTGAATAATAAATTAAATCAACTTTCGTAATGGCGGGCGGTATTCTGTCAAAATGTACTTACAACCTTAACTGACTTGGTGGTTAAAAATGCACCCTTAAAATCTGACAGCTATTTCGATAATTTTGTACTGCTAGTGGCGCCTCCACCACTGGGTCAGATAAGTTTGTGGGTCTTTCGGTATTGACAGTACATGACAGTTTTAGAGTGCGCCGGTGCGCGGTCGAAATCGAATACTAATCATTTACCATAACCTTAGAACGAAGAAAATGTACTGTAACTAGCGTCAAAAACGTACGAGTTGCGCGCAGATTGCGCACAGATGGACTCTATGTAGGTACAGTAAGACGGAAATCACCTGTAACAGCCGCAGTCGGAGATGTCAGTGCGACATGACGTCATCGCAATAGCGCGCAAGGAAAGCAAATTTACAAAAGCTGGTGAAACTTTACAACGCTGTAACTTTGGAAATCCTGGCCAGATTTCGATGAAACAAAAACTATTAGTACTTGCACGAGTACGCGCATTAAATGCAGTAATTTTTATAGTCATATTTTGATGTGTTGGTGTGACTCATTGAGCCATTCGATCGGTATAATAAAAATAAAAAAATCACATTCAGCGAGTTTGATTCTCAGTTCAGACATGCGATTATTTGAAATTCTTTGAATGCAGTTCGTTTTCTTTTCGAAATAAAAATGAAGTTTCCTTTCAGTAAATTTTTATATCTTCAGTATTTATAGTACTTTACCTCCATGTGGCATCGTTTTGGGACACCCTGTATATAGGTAATCGCCCCGTTGCTACAATATTTTAATACTTATGAGAACACTAGCTTTCCGCCCGCGGCTTCGCCTGCGTGGACTACACGACATCCCGCGAGAATATGACATTTTTACGAGATAAAAAGTCTAATGCCATAAAGCCTATGTTTCTCTCCAAGCTGCAAGGTATCTATGTCCCAAATTCGTTTAGCCGTTTTGGCGTGATTGAGTAACAAACATACAAACATCTAAACTTTCACATTTTTTATATTAGTAGGAAGTACCTAGGATGTTTGAAAAGCATTTAGTTTTTTATTACCATCATTTAGAATACTAGTTCGTATATCATAGACCCTTCGATATTCAAACGTTGAAGTTCAGGAATTGTTCACAAACAATTTTTGTTTGTTTTCGAATAGCGGCTCTAAACTAATTTCGTACGGAGCTTGCTCGAAACAGCTGACGACAGCAGTGCACAATTTTTCTCGTTTAAAAAGTTAGAAAAGCAATTTGGAACTTATTTATAAAGTGAGTTTCCATTGCACACACCTAAGTATCTTCTAGTCTTTTTTTTTTAATCTACGTAACGTAGAGAGCAACATAATTTTACTTTATAAAACAGAGCTGTAAGAGAAACGCTTCCGAACGTTTGCCACTTGTCTAGGACGTAACTAAAATTTTTTGGTTGTACAGTCAGCGTCATAGATACAGTGCCATCCAAAGTGGTCAATTAGTTCGGTACAGCATATAATTAGTATGTACCTATTCCAGTATCTACAAACTCTTCGTACTTATACCTAATAGAGGTATAGGTATAATGTAGATGTATTACATCTGTATTGTGGTTATAAATCTCCTGATCTCCATATGTGAATATTAATAAGTAGGTACCTAAATTAAATGGTATGTATCAACAACAGCTAATAATTCATTTAATCACAGATCCCAGAACGTATAATGGGTCTTTACCTATGAAATTGCCGTTTTCTATGGGGAAATTGTAGGAAGTTGGAATCAGCATACAAAGATATTTGGGGATTTCTTGGACATGTGAACTCCGAATTCAACGAAACTTTCGAGATATGATCAGACAAAATTAATCTAACTAGTTATTGCCTATAATCTCTTTTGATAAACTGTATTAGAATAAAAAAAATCTGTTCAAATCTGTCAAACTGACGACAACCAAAAAGGGGTACTTTGGAGCATTTATAAAAATTTTAGACGCGTGTTTAATTATTCTTTTCTTAGATGTTTAACATGACGATATACTCTATTTTCAAAACTGACTATTAATTTTGATATATTAATATTAATTAAAAAATTAGAGACCAATAAACATGTGAGAAAAAGACGGCAATTTCATATGTAAAGACCTATTTTATACAAGTAAGTAACTTAAGAAGACTGTTGTCCTTGGCTTAACCGAAACTTCCATGACTGCATGCATAATAGTAGATTGTATTACAAGGGAGCAAAATAATATATTTACGGCGAGGGCGCTATTTTGAATCCAGAGCGCGGTGAAGGATTCTAGAGTCGAATCTCGAGCGCAGCGAGGGATTCTAAAGTAGAATCCTGAACGCAGCGAGGGATTCAATATACGCCACCCGAGGTGAAAATAATTTTGCGGCCGAGTAATACACTCTGCTTTTCATCCCCCTCTATAAGAAAAGCAATAAATACAACTCAAACTACCTACCTTTCTTTGGCGTTCTGATACAGCATAGCCCTAGTCGGGCAAGAAAAAAAAGTTTTGAAATAAAAAAATAAAAAAAATATATGTACGGGGTTACCGTAGAGGAGTTAAAATGTTTGTTAGATTTTAGCTACGACTCACCGTTTACGAGATATTGACAATTTTATAAAATTCCTTGTCCCGAAAAAACGGCCCCATACAAAATCAGTTGAATTTTTTTTTAAGTACTGCACAACCTTTGCTACACTTCAACCAATGCTTCTTTAATTATGTTCTAAATTCAAATCTCATCGTTTTGGACCCTGTTATGAAGCTGTTCAAAATTCAAATCTCATTTATACCCTCTTGTCATAACAGGTAAACAATGAATCGTTTTGGACCCTGTTATTAGATAAACAATCATCGCTTTTCGAATCGATGGGATGAAAAAGTACTTTGTACAGTCATTATTGTTGGCAAGACTATCTGCTCCATGCATAACAAACGACTGCTTTGTCGGACAAGTTATTGATACACCCGACTATTGTTAAGAACGTTGTTGATCGTTAACAATCGCTTTGTTTGAGACGTCTCAATCGAAACTCTCAATTACTTATCCATTCATTAAATCACAGCCATAGCTTTTAGTGTTCCTACACACAAATTGGCTTAATTAACAAGGCCTTGCTGTCCTTGGTGTAACCACAACTCCCAAGACGGCTGACATAAACAGTTCTTTGTGAAATTTATCAGTGTTGACAAGCTTATCTGCTCCATGCATAACAAACTACTTTTTCGAAGGTCACTGTTACTAATACACCCGGCTATTTTTAAGATCGTTGATCGCTATCAATCGGTTTGTTTTAAGCCGTTTATGCTTCGATAACAACTAATTATCTATTCATTGAATCACAGACATAGATTTTCTTAGTTTATTTATACAAGTAGCCTAACAAGGCTTTGTTGTGCTTGGCTTCACCAAAACTCCCAAGATGGCAGACAAAACAGCCCTTTGTACAATTATCAGTGTTGGCAAGCTTATCTGCTCCATGCATAACAAACGACTGCCTTGTCGGATAATAAAATTTATTGATACACCCGAGTATCTATTGTTAAGATTGTGGTTCGTTATCCATTGCTTTGTTTGATGCCGTTTATGCTTAAATCTTAACTAATTATCTATAAACAAGAACGTGTAGTGTACAAACGACCAAACAAGGCCTTGTTGTCCTTGTCGTAACTACAACTCCCAAGGCAGCAGACATAAACAGTCTTTTGTGCAATCATCGTTGTTGGCAAGCTGATCTTCTCTATGCATAACAAATGACCACCCCTGGTCAGACAATTTATTGATACACACCGACTATGGTTAAGGCGCGTTGATCGTTATCAATAGATTTACTTATAAACTTATAAAATCGTACTGCAGCTGATGCCACATTTCAATAGCGCTATAACGGCTAAATATTTGTACATGATGAAATTTGGCACAGAGATAAATTGCAGACTGTATTATAAATGATACCTGTTGATAATCCTGATATTTTAACGGGAACGACAACCACATGACAAAGCATAGCATTAGTTTCAAATATATTCAAAAAGGCTTATTAATTAAAGCTAAATATAATGTATATTTAGAAAAGTAGCTAAATCTAAGTGAGTATAATTTATTACGGTTCCCGTCCCGCCACTCATTATTACTCGTGTATAAACTCCGTCTTTGAAGCGGAGTATAAAAGGCCCTTTAACATTTCAATCTCAGCTTAATAACAGGTTAATAAGTTCCATGTTAGCTACATTACCTGAAAGCTTAGTTCGTTTACATTATAGTCTAGAATCCGCCCCAGGGCAGGCAGTTTACAACTGCTATGAATCTGCAACTTTACAAACTTTATAAATTGTTGAACGTACAATTTATGTTCCACGGCATTATATTTTGCTCTACAACTTTATAGTGTTAAAAACTGAAACATTACATCATAGTGTTTTAGATTAATGTTTCAACTTTCTCCTAGGAAATATGAGATACCTACTTACCTTATTCTTCTTGAGTTCGATGTCCATTATATTAGTAACTAGCTTTCCGCCCGCGGCTTCGCCCGCTTGAACTACATGACGTTATCCCGCGGGAACGTGATTTTTTTCGGGATAAAAAGTAGCCTATGTTCCTCTCCAGGCTACAAAGTATCTGTGTTCCAAATTTCAGCCAAATCCGTTCAGCCGTTATGGCGTGATTGAGTAACAAACATCCAAACATCCAAACATCCAAACATCTAAACTTTCGCATTTATAATATTAGTAGGATATCTTCATTTTTAAATAATTTCAACAGTTTTAAGTTTTCTAGAGATAGGACACACTGTGTCCATTTTCTTATTCTGTAAGTATACAGCGAATATTTTTTTTAGAAAAAAAACTGATGTATGTAATAATGTACTTAATGTCGATTTATATACTTACTCAAACCAACATTGTGAATTGCGAAGAGAAATTTTAAACAAATTTTAGTAGACACAATTTTAGTACTTACATTAAATTCTTCTTCAAAATTGAATACATAGCTAGGAGTTCAATGGATCAATAAGCAATACTGAAAATCCGATCAAACCACAACACTATTCTATTCAGGTCAGTTACCAAGGCATGTTACAATTTCCCGGCTACCCATTCTCTCACTCAATGGACTGGACTACCTCTATAATAATTTGTATATTGAGCAATACCAAGGATTCCTAGCACCAATTGAGAAAAACAACATAAAGGCTACAAATATTATTCTGTGATAAAGGGTGGTATCTATTATTTCAAGGGAAAGTACTAGAAATAATGGAGAGAACAAAATTAAATATCACTCATAGGAACCATTCCCTTATTTTTAAAAAGAAACAAAACTGCATTCATAGATTGAAAATATTGAAAAAACTAAGTATTAGAAAAAATCCACAAGTCTTACAATTTCACATTCGAGTCCCCTGTGAGCTAGTTGTGAGACGTGTTATATATATATATATATATATATATATATATATATATATTTATTCTTTATTGCATGAAAATAAAAAACATACAAAAGGCGGACTTAATGCCCTTAGGCATTCTCTACCAGTCAACCGGAAAGAAAGTGACAAAATGCTGTGGCGGCAATAAAAATAAGAATAACAGTTTTTTTCAAAGAAACCGTATTAGTTAAATAAACACATAATAAAGCTAAATTATACATACAATCTTATAAATAAATAATACATATATACTGATACGATAATATACATACATATACTTATACATACATACAATACAATACTTAACATACCATGACATGTGTCAGAGATGACGAGACTAATGTAGAGAATTTAAGTAATGCTCTCGCACCAACCGCATAAATACGAACTTGCTGGGGGCACTGCGAATTTTCAGGGGCAAAGCGTTCCAGAGGCGAACTGCCGAAAGGGAGAAGGAATGGGAGACGAAGCCAGAAGAATGGGAAGGAGTTTTTAGAAGAAGATTCGAACTGGAGCGAAGATCACGATGATGGGAGTCGCCCAGAAACTGAAACCTGACTTTCAGGTATTCTGGGGTAAGTGGATCGAAAAGAAGGTTGAAGAGAAAACACATAACTCTAAGGTTCCTACGCTCACGGATAGGAAGCCATTTGAGTTTCTGTCGGTAGTGAGAGATATGGTCGTATTTACGTAACCCATATATGAAGCGGACACAGTTGTTGAGAAGACGATCCAACTTACTGAGAAGATTCTCGTTAAGATCAGTGCTGCAAATATCAGCGTGATCGATTATGGGAAGGACTAGAGCCTGTATTAACGCGATCTTAGTGCTCGAAGGGAGAAAAAACTTAAACCTATACAGAGATCTAAGGGCGTTGGTTACCTTCAAGGAAACGTCATCAATATAAGCTGTCCAGGAGAGACACGAGTCAATTGTTAAGCCCAGGTCTTTGACTTGATGCGAGTAGGGTATTACATCACTATTATATTTTAAAGGAGTAACATCGCTCAAGTTAAGACTTGCTATTCGCCGTGAACTGCCAACAATGATAGCCTGGCATTTACCTGAGTTCACGGAGATACCGTAGTTGGACGACCATTTGGAAATCCATTCAAGATCACGGTTGAGTAACGCAACTGCATCATTCAAACAGTGAGCATAGTGTTGTGCGTAAATTTGTAAGTCGTCGGCATACAAATGTAAAGAAGAGGTTAAATGGACAGTAAGAGAATTTATAAATAATGAGAAGAGAAGAGGAGAGAGAATACCGCCTTGCGGTACACCAGCCTCCAAGTCACACCACTCGGACAATGTCTGATCAACACGGACGGCTTGCTGGCGTCCGCGAAGGTAAGAGGAAAACCATGATAAAACAGTAGATGAAAGGCTTAATTGGGAGAGCATGGTGAGAAGTAACTCGTGGTCAACTGCGTTAAAAGCGTTAGAGAAATCTATCAAAACTAGCACAGTCAGTCGCGAGGCCTCACACCCGTCTCTCACGTCTTCTAATACTTTAGTGAGTGCTGAAGTGGTACTGTGACCAGGTCTAAAGCCAGACTGGAAGGGGCTGAGGAGTTTATTGGATAGGACAAAGGATGAGAACTGTTTGTGTACAGCAGCTTCAAGGATCTTGGAGAGGAAGGGAAGGATTGAAATAGGTCTGTACTGGTTTAGGGAATTAGGGCTTTGGGTTTTAGGTAAAGGGATAACGATAGCTTTACGCCACGGGGTAGGAAAAGTTCCTGAGGAAAGGGAGTGATTGATGATGAAAGTTAAACCGGGAATTAAGCAGTCAAGCAAGAGGGTTATCATAAGTCTACTTACATCATCACAGCCAACAGCATTAGACTTGATGGAATGGACAATCTTGCGGACCTCATCCTCAGATAAAGGTGTAAAAGAGAATTCAGGTGCAGAACATGAAGTCGCAGCAGAGATGTTGGAAAGAGTAGCAAGTCAGTCAGTCAGTGTTAGTGTACTATTATTATATTCTGTGGAGACGTGTCGATTTTTTCTATAACTTTATTTTCTATATTCAGTAGGAGTACCTACCTAATAAAAAAATGCATTGTATTCACAATGCAAATGCCAAAAAGTAAAAATAATATGCATTCAAAGATTTTTGTAAACTATGCTTCCCTCACTCAGAAATCGAACCAGCTAAAATTAGAAAAAATAACATCCCGTATTTTTATGGTATCAATCGTTAGGGCTAATCATTCGGATCAAATCTTTCTCACATACATAATTAATTAAATGAAAGGAAATAATGAAAAACAACATATTTTTGTTGTCGAGTACTTTTCTATAAAAAAAGCTGATTAAGTATTAAAAAGAATTCCTTTGAGTGAAATTTGCTATCTCCATTATTTATTCTTGCATGGTTGCATAAATTGAACTAGGTACCTATATAACATACGAAACAATATTTTTGGGGCATAATATATTATACAAAAAGATATATTATACAAAAAGAGCCTAAGCAAATTCCTTCCAACAGCACCCCACATTATTTACCAATAAGGCCGGCTTACGGGTTGTGTGAATACAAATTGTGTGTGTGTCACACGTATTGGGGACAAGAAAAGCTGAGTATGTTTAATTCTGATCTTTTTCAATTTCATTTGAGCGAATTTATCTGTTCCGCGACAAAAAAATTATATCACGCATTACTGAATATCCGTATAAATTAAGCAGACTTTTACACCGACGACGTTTCATGAATTCTTAAGAGCACCTAGCTATCGTAAATAATAATAATTTTATTCCAGCGAAGCGAAGCCAGGCAGCTGCTTCGAGAGAAATCCAATGAATTTTTAATAATGAGATTATTGTAGAATTGGAAAAGTGATCCGACTTAGCAAGCCATTCCTTCGTATTGTACATGCTTATCGTAAACGACCACTTTATTATTCACGACATGTCTTTGTGGATCCTGTGGTTCTTTATTATTCGCGAGATCTCTTTATGTGACGACTAAAATATTACATATCCTGCTTGGCAGACCACGTAACAAGTAAAAAGATGAAAATGCTCGGGTTTACCTGTCTTTATGTTTCGTGATTCATATACCTACTTACCGCAAAAAAAACTGCTTTACTTTAGATAATACGCTACATTATTTTTTTACATCAAATTTAGAAGTCTGTAATTATAAACTACAACAATATTTGAACTTGATGTAAAACAAATATTCCTTATTTCGTTGACGTTCTATATTGTCTTCTCTAAGAAATCTTTTCCATTTGGCTATAAGCATCGTATATTCTTAAACACTGAAGGGAGGCGCCACTATCAAGGTTTTGCCCCGGTACGAAAAAATCGTAGATCCGGGGCTGATCGTATGATGGAACTATTCTTTAGAACTCTAGATGTTGTCTAAGCTTGTTTTGGTAGATATGATAGGCCTCTATTTTAGAAAATGATATCTAAATCTGGGTATAAGAAAGGATTACACTGCTTCGGTTATGAAAGTCTGTTTCACTTGCACTGCACGCGTATCTTAGTAAGTATATACCTACCTACCTACGATGTCTTTTATCAACTAGGTAGTTTAAAATCTCAATTAGTTTAAGAGAAATAAAACAGAGCGATAATAAATTCAAATTAGAAAAGCTTTTACACTAACGGAGGCAAAAGCCTTTGTTTCTATTCCATCGACCCAAACCAACTTTACTCAACGTCTTTCCCAATAGTGCTTACTTCACAAAAGAAAAGAAATGAGCCCCTAAATTCTAAGTTGAGTGATTCGCGTCTTCGTCCTTGAATGAAGTCTTTGAAAAATGCGGAGAATTTTTGGGTGTAATTAGGATTACGAGTAGGAATGATTAACGGGTAATAGAACCGAACTTATTAAATTGTAGTTTACTACTTATTTACTGTAGGTACACACAAGTAATCACTTTTATTTTAAATAAAACATACTAAACTGCTTACAATTATTTTGAAATAACCTTCCTCAGAAACATCTAGAATCAACATAAACTTTAATACATTTCACAAACAATATTTTTGTTTTGTGACAATCGAACCACAACCGTACTTTATCCAAAACATGATCAGGATCAATCATTAACCAGGATGGACCGTCGTCAACTTTTTAAAAAATCTTTAAAAGAATTTGGTAGATTATTTATTCAATTTTGAACATGGGTACCTACATTTAATTTATAAATGAAACCCTTTTCAACTGGTTAATACGTTATTTCTGATCCAGATGCTCAAATTCAATTGCTTTAGCAATGCAGAACTTTTATTCTTTTGAAGTAGTATCTAAGTCTACTTCAACAAATCGGGGGAAAATTAGCGTTGGCGTCAAAACTTTTCCAAACTGCAAATAAAGTGGTAAATTGAGATTTTAAGTTATTCTTATGCATTCACAATGCAATTTTGTAAGTATAGGAAGAATTTTTCCTTATCTTGTGAATGCAAAACAAATAATTTAATTAAAATCTCAATATGGCTGTTTCATCTTAATCGATTGATAAACATTGGCAAAAAGGTTTCTTTCGGATGCGAGGATGTCCTCACATTGATGAAGCAACGCTGGCACGAGTCGTGTAAGCCTTTCGGTAGCTTAGTTGGTCCAGAGCATCGGGCCAGATTCCCGGAGGCGCGGGTTCGAATCCCGCCTGAAAGTTATACTTATAGGGCTCGTGGTTTTTTACTATGACATTCTTCCTATACTTACATCTAAACCAAACCTGTATACACAATTTCAGCTCCATCGGACACTGGGAAGTGGGTCAAATTAAGCTTGCAAGATTTGTACCCCACTAACTAACAAACAAACTAACTAACTAACTAACATGGCAAGTTAAGAAAAAGCTTATAAAAACCAAACGTCATGTTCTTGATTTATGGTATCCTTATTCTATTTTGGGTCGTCTCCCTACTTCCATCTACTCCACTCTATCACCAATATCCATACTATCCATACTAATATTATAAATGTGAAAGTGTGTTTGTTTGTTTGTCCGTCTTTTACGTCAAAACCACAGAATATATAATAGTACTAAGGTATCAAAACGTAGGAACGGATCGTCGTGATTTTTGGTATTGGGATAGTTGTATGCTCGGAGTGACAGACTACTTTTCATCCCGGAAAAATATAACATCCCCGGGGGATAACCTGTAACAAGGCCACCAATATACCAACCAACCAACATACTCGTACAAATAATCCGGTACTTAAATGCCCTCAATGCCATCGCTCTCACAAATCCCGGTGCTTTTATAAATGGTTAATTATTAAAATACAAGCATCCGTTTTTTTCCGGGTCGGTAAAATTCAGTGTAGTGCACAAACGCCCTCACGCTTGCTCAGCCGCGCTCTATACACTTCGCGCGGACCCAGCGGCAGCCGGCAGTGAACTGTGAACACGCGAGCGCCCCGCGAATCGAAAATCACTTAAAATTTAAAAAATAAAATAAAAATATGACGGCCGGAATCCCTCGGCTATTCAAAGACAATTATTTTCATATGTTTTTCATTAACTAAAACTAAGTAAGTATACTGCAAGTAATATGATATTTGAATTATTATTAGACGGATGTTTGGGATTTTATTTGACACAGTTAAATATCACCAATCGAAAAAAACGGCCGGAAGCACTAGATGAATAACTGTAAAATAACATATATTTTTTCCAAATTTTAAGTAAGTACTTGTGATTTACGAGTAATCCATAATTTAAAATGCCCTATTTTGGGGAATCGACGCCTTAACCCTTGGATTGGCAAACATATTTTTTGCTGAATTTGGTAATTCTGTCTATTCATTCTTGTTCTAGGGTCAGTAAAGGACTCTTAAAAAATAGTACAAAAATTCTGTAAGTTTCAGTTTTCCGGAAAATTGATGTACCACACATGGAACATTGCCAATCTTTCTTGATTTCTTTTGTGTTAATGGATGTTCCTTGGGTGGTACATTGCTAAGTTAAGGGTAAGACTGGTGTAATTAAAATAATGTTCTTTTATTTTTTTATTTAATCTTATATCTATGGACATGATGCTATACCGAACAACCAGTAGATATATTGATCCTAAAAAAAAACAAAAATAAAATTAGTAATAAAGACAGATACTATCAGTACAAATGTCGTCATATTTGATGGGACTCAGGGTCTGGGAATCATTGGTTTATTTGTCTTACTTTCAACGGAAACCACGCGACTAAGTGAAGTACCGGGTTTCTTTAGTTCTTCATAAACCTCTCGCTAAGAAATGCTTCAGAGTCATGGTCTTTTTCTGCGTTTTCCGGAAGAGCAGCCAAGCATTGTTGAGGCATATGTCGACCAACTGGGGAAACATACCCGTATACCATCTATTGGATTTGAAGCGAATTTTGTACAGAGCAATCAGCATGTATGCTAGATCCACCCCTCCCATGTATTTATTATACTTTTTCACGATTATTGGACACGCTACATCAATATTGGCTTTGTCTTCTTCGCAGTATCTTTTAATTTTACCGACGGGATCGGCACCCACGTATAAACTGAACAACGTCATTGGTTTGTTGTCATTCCATTTTATAATGGACAATTTATTTTTGTTGCAAACTACTTGAGTACGTGAGTCTCTCCTTGTCTTCTTGAAGGTCTTATAAACTGGCAGTTATTTTTCAGCGCCTTTCATTCGGTTTGTTCTAATTGTACCAAGTCCAAATATTCTGTAATCTTTCTTAAAAATGTTAAAAAGCTCCGGCGACATAAAATATTTGTCACAAAAGACAAAAGATAGTTTCTTTTTAATTGATTGACATAGCGCAATCATAATCTTTGCAACAAACCCAAACCCTCTTCTTCTTCTGTGAACTTGTGGATTGACGGTGTCCCACCCGAGGAACATACCAAAAAATAATAATATTCCTTTGCAGTTGGCAGTGTACCATGCGTGGAACATCAACATAAGGAGGTTGTAAAAGTAATAAAAACCAACAATAGCGATGAAATTAAAATATGGTCAGGTAAAGTAGAGTTTTAGGAGCATGCTACAACAAAAGTTTTCAGCCGCAAAGCATAAAAATACAATGAAATTAATTATCTTATCTTGAGCACTGAAGAAACACGACGTCTTGACACCATTGTAGCTGTCAAATTGACAGATATAGTAAAGCCAGGTCGGGAAAATATTTTTTTACCGAAAAAAGAATAATGGCAGTTCATGGTTTTTTCATTTTTGAACTTATTTTCTAAATCATATTATACCTAGATTTTATGCAAGGTGGTGTTCCGCGCAAGGCACAGTACCAATCGAAGGGTTAAGTATATTCTTATGTTCCCCTTCTGTTGTTATGATTTATGTTATTTACAAACATAAATAAATCTTTGATCTGATAGTACAGTCTATTCGAAAATCAGTAGTTTGGGCTGGCACAACTTGTCTTTTCTCAATTAACTCGTGAACGTTATCATTAATTTAAGTTTAATCTCAGTTGGAGTAAGGCAGTTTTGAACCGATCGATGAGCTGGAATACATGTTATATTATATTAGTATATATGTCGGCGCCTGGCCGATATCAATAATTAGGTTCATAAAAACGTACAAGTTATTTTTATTTATTGCCTTAAATATTCGAGTGCTGCGTAATAGCTCTTGTTGAGTTATAAGAGTCCAGTGTTAAAATATTGATTTGACGTTCTGGGAACAAACGCTGTTATTACACACTGAACGAGGTCGTGGGCCCGCAATTGATAGTGATTTATGAGACATTTATAAAAAACTAAGGGATGCGAACTTGATGCATCTGAGCCAGGAATCTTGGCATTCGGCTTACAGACGTTGAACGGTTGAGGCGTGGCCCACGAACTCGTTACTCGTTTCCTAAAACCTAGTCTTAGAAAGAAAGTTAATAGGATATCTAGATCGTCACTTAAATTCAGTTTTAATCGCAGTTACATTAAATTTGATTATTATCAACCCTCTTATTAAGCATTCGCTAGCGTTTCCCTTTGCCCACAATCATAAGCTCGTAATAAATAATGGTAACCCATCCTGATACCGATCTAGGGCCTCACGCCCCGACATCAGAAACTGGGATTCACGCCGCGAGTGCTAAGTGTTGCAGGTCATTTAAAATGAACACTAGAAGTCTAGAAATGATCTTCTTGGGCAAGTTAGTTTTAACCGCTCATTAGTTGATTTATTTAGGTAGTTAAAGTGTAATTTGACAATAATTGAGCGGGATGTGTGTGTGTGCTATGTTTTATGAACAATTCTCCGCGAACGAGTGAAGCAGAGTCGAGCCTCAACTTGGTGAATACGGTCAGTCGTTCCATTTTTATGTTGGAGGTGTCCAATCTTTTTTTGCAGAGTGACTAAAAGGTAGACACAAGTACTCTATAAAATATCGTAATAAAATGATTAGACAGATTTTGTGTTTACATTGTTAAATAACTGCCGGAAGTCCCGGGTTCGATTCCCAGTGGGCATGCTTTGGTGTTAAGTACCTACTTGATTTGGGTCCGCCGGCTATCTGTCGCCATTTGTCTGAGTTTTTGCTATTTAGTTTGTTGTTTTTAGATAGAAATAAAAAAGTTTTTTGGACTGAATCCACTGTTTGTGGATTCCGGGAGCATCCTTGTCATTATTTTGACATCGCGAATGATGATTGCGCGGCATTTATTTACCTACCACAATAACCCTTTGAGTTTTATGTTGTTGGACACTTCTTGACATGTCTTGTTTAAGAATTATTTTACCATTGTTCATTGATTGTGTATGATTTGTAAACTTATACTCTAGCCAAGATCATAAGAGCTGTTCAATTATGATCCCAAAATTTAGGACTGATCTACAATGTGACTATGTTTACACAAAAATATGAACGTATTTTGCAATTACGTTAATGGGAATGGAAACAAAAAGATGTGTAACGTGTTGCGGTAAAATGTGTGATAAAACAACCTTTGACGCCTGACCGGCTGAATGGGGCCTGAGAGCAATGGAGGGTCTATTGTGTCTCATTTCTGGAGCGTTGAAGGAATAAGTAACAAAACAATTTAAAAGTTACGTCCTAAAATGTCAGTAATTTTTTGTAGAGTTAAAAAAACTGTCGTAAGTTTTTATTAAACTCTCTTTCCAGAAATGTGTAATCATTTGTTAGTTTGTTTTAAGTGGTGTTCTTGCGTTCACTCGAAACCACAAACCACAGCAAAAAAATTAGAGTGCACACCTCGCCCTGCGTGATAAGTAGGTAATGTTTGCCCTTTGGACATCTGTGCATAGCAAAAAAAAGGTCGAAAAACAACAGTTCTTATAATATCCATGCTGCTTTATGCTTCATTAGAATGTAACTTTTGAAACAGAACACTAAATAGTACAAGTACTTTTGATTAAAACTATTTCGGTTTGCTTAAATGAATTTGTTGCAACTAAGTTATTGATAATGATAAGTAATGAGAACACCAGTCTTATTTCAGACATTTTCTTAAAATGTAATTCACACGTCATCTTCATTGCAATAGCTGTGAAGTATGTGCGTCATTTATTTTAAGGAAATTAATGATGACGATGCATTTGTGGCGTCCGAAAGAGGTTGCATTTCTTTGCGGCTTTCGGCGTCACAATAGGGAACTTGCATTATTTCATAAATGTAATCTATCTGAAAGATTTAAGGATTGCATGAAGTATCACAAGCGAAAAAGTTGAAATATGCTTAAATTATTTATTTAATGCAAATCAAAAATTAACATTTCAAAGTCCGCGCGTAAACGCTCAATGGCCGGACGTGACGTCATTTCTTAGGACGTCAAACTTTTCAATGTGCATCTGAAAGGAGTGACAAAGAAATTTTGACAACTAACGACAAACGCTAAAAGTGAGTGACCAAAGATTTCAGTTTTACTGACTAGGCTTCGCCAGATAGGTAAATGAAAGAAGAAAAAAGCGAAATCTTTACTAGAACTTGGTTTATCATCCGTTTCTTACATCCATACTTTTAGGGGTTGAATTTTTAATTTTTGTGAAAACGAAATTGACAGAATATGGCTACCATCATTTTTTACTGTTTTTTAAGGTAATTAAAAATTAAGTAAGCTTTACGTAAAACGCACTAACATATAAGTATTGAAGATATGCCTATTTTGCATTAGTCTAAAATATTTATTTATTTATTTACATATTTAGTACACACAAATAAGAGTAAAACAGAAAAGAAAGAAATAGAAAAGTATTGTACAGGGGCACGGCTTATTTCAAATTGAAATTTCTACCAGCCGGCCCGTTAAAGGAAAGAACATAGAAAGGGGCAGTCTGTGTGTCTCCAGATACAAATACCATACATACAATACATATAATTATATATATGTATATATATATAGAATTATATATATATAATTCTAGTACATACAAATAAACATAAATGAAATAACTATAAATAAGATAAACCATATATGATAATGCTATATATAATAG
Source organism: Crambus lathoniellus (assembly GCA_949710035.1). Classification (NCBI taxonomy): domain Eukaryota; kingdom Metazoa; phylum Arthropoda; class Insecta; order Lepidoptera; family Crambidae; genus Crambus; species Crambus lathoniellus. The sequence goes on along the minus strand of OX453302.1, from coordinate 11,074,184 downwards.
ATAGATAATATATAATATATCAGATGAGAACTGTAAATAATACAACAACAGAAGAGAGGATAGTGCTAAAGACATGAGGATAAATAATAATCTTTTAGATGTTTTTTAAACATAGATATCGTGCGACAATCTCGTATGTCGGCCGGCAGTGAATTCCAAAGACGCACAGCATGAACGGAAAAGGAATAGGAAGCAAAGTCAGAATGATGGGGGAGGAACTTCAGAAGGGATTTGAGATGGGACCTGCATGGAGAATTGGGTGAATGAGAAAAGGAGAATCGCTCCCGGAGGTATGAAGGATAGGTAGGATTGAAAAGGATGTTATAAAGGAGACAAAGAATTCTAAGATTCCTGCGCAGACGTATGGGGAGCCACTTGAGTTCCTTCCGAAAGTTGGAGACGTGGTCGTACTTGCGTAGACCGAAAATGAATCGAATGGCAAGGTTTTGAAGGCGCTCAAGTTTATTCAGAAGTTGTTCAGTGGCGTCCAAGTAGCAGACATCGGCGTAATCAAGAAGAGGTAGAATGAGAGACTGGGCAATTGAGATTTTGGTAGGCAAAGGGAGAAAACTTTGAAGGGATTTTAAAGAGTGAAGGGAAAAGGAGTAGATTTTGCGGCTGACGTCAGCGATATGGGTCGTCCAAGAGAGATTAGAGTCAAGGATCAAACCCAGATTCTTGACGGTGTCGCTATAGGGAATGGATATGCCATCCAGCAATACCGGAGGTATTTGAAGTTGGCCAGCTAAGTTGATCCTATGTCTGCTAGCGATGATGATGGCTTGTGATTTGCTTGGGTTAACCAAAAGTCCGTAACGCCTAGCCCAAGTAGAAATACGGCTGAGGTCATCATTGATTGACGCTATCGCTTGGTACGTTTCGTCAATTTTAAAGTGACGGTAGAGCTGCAAGTCGTCTGCATAGAGATGGAAGTTGGAGCAGATGACTGGAGTAACTGAATTGATGAAAATAGAGAAGAGAAGTGGAGAAAGAACACCTCCCTGCAGTACGGGAGGGAGATAAAAGTTGCTTGTATGTACTCATGCATACAAGCAACTTTTACTATGGTAAATTACCATAGTAAAAGTTGCTTGTATGCATGAGTACATTGACCCCTTAAAATTATGTGCACTATTTAAGAAGGACCTTATATAACATAAGCCCTGCCTTATCTATATAGTGTAATTTTACTAAAAAGTTTCAAGCTTTATTCAAATGTGTTATTAATACTAGCTGTTTATCGTGTTAATTATAGCGATTTGGAGGCAACTTAGCAATTTCTTTCTATTGACAAAATTTTATGTAATCGTGATTTTGAGTAACATAGTCACTAGTGTTAGTCCTGAAGTTTGCTGCATCTTAATTTGAAATTCAGTTTTTCATTAATATTGATATTACAGACTACAATCTAATTTTCGTTGGCATATAGCGGGCCCTTAATGTAAAACTGTGGGTGTGTGGGCGAATGGGCCAATGACAGGCCATTGCCTGCAGGTGGACTGATAGTCGGTTGCATTGCATTGCATCCTTTATATTTGCTACCGCATTCGCATTGCCTTGAACTTTCTCGTAAATATTTTCATAGCGTCCACACACTTGTGCACTCGCGACGTTTACCGCTGTGCTTCACATTCCAATATTTGTCGCATGACAGGATGGCCAACAACGTTATAGCGGCATTTAAAATTCTTAAAAAAAGTAATAAATGAGGGTAACCATCTGTCAATTTTGTTTTAACAAAAAATAAAAATTCAATCTCTAAAAGTATGGCACCCTGAGAAACGGATGATATGCCAACTTCTAGTAAAGATTTCGTAATAATTAATAAAAAACTAAAAAACCCGAGAAGTAAAGAGCTGGTTTTTTCATTTTTAATGGTAAATTTTTGCAGTCGTGTTTTTAGTTTTTTAAATATTACCTACGTTTTTATTTTAGACTTTTTAGTTCATTGTCAATAAATCATCTTTTTAAGTAAGAACTTACTAATTTTAAAATTCGTAAATTCGTTACTTTTTTAGATAAATTAATACGGAGGGATTTACAAAACTGCAAGTTATAGATGTTTATGGAATCGCTATTTAAAACTCTTCATTTAATACCTACCCCACTCGATGAGATTTAAAAATATTTCTTTTACAATGCACAGAATAATATGCCGCCTTAAAGCCGCCATTTTGTTTTTTGTTAATATTGATGTTCTATTTTCACTCGGGCTATTAAGACGAATCTGATGACGTATCAATTAACAAAATCAGTTTATCCGTTTAGTAGTTACGAGGGAACATAGGAACAGAAACACATACATTCAGGTCAAAACCGTAACACTTTTTGGGCTTCGCCCGCCGCAGTCAGGTAATTTTTGACTTCGCCCGCCGCAGTCGAGTAAAAAAACTTAAGCTTACTTTCATTTATCTATGTGGCGAAGCCTAGTCATTAAAACCGAAAACGTTGGTCACTCAGTTCAAACGTTTGTCGTTAGTCGTCAAAATAGATAAATTCCATTTATTATTAAACTATTAACGTTTGTACCATTGTTTCTTCATAAGGTGCTAAACAATTAGATATTTAAAGTAATTTTATGTATTTCTTTAGTTTACTTGCAAAATTTGAGAGATTCGATAATGCACAAATTGTATGAACTCAGTGACCAAGCTAAATTCTTTACTAGATTCGAATTTAAAAATAATTAACACACAATGCTTAATTACTTTGACAGGTGACAGTAAATTTTTAACAGTTGCTGAACTGAGTGTCCAACTCAGAATTAATACGAATTATTTGGAGTTTTGCTTAGGAATCAACAATTTTTTTACTAGATTCTCTGACAGGGTATCAAGCTGTTTCTCTTTTGGTGGTCACTCCTTTCAGATGCACATAACTTTTTATGTCGCGTAAAGATTCTCTGATAGGCTCTCAACCTGTTTCTTTTTTCGTGGTCAGTGGTCACTCCTTTCAGATGCACATAACTTTTCATGGCGCGTAAATATTATTTTTGTAAGACAGAATTAATTTATTTCAGTTTTGTTTGACATACAAAAAAGTCAGTAAACGATACTTTATTACTACTACAATGGATAATTCTTTTACAAGTAAAGCTAAATCTCACAAAATAGAGTGTGCAGTTTTAACTGTGCCTCAAGAGCCTAAACTTAGAGAAAAGTGGATGAAAGGAGCTATATGAGACAACATTCACCCTCTTCAAAATCTGCCTTGCAATGTTGTGAAGATCATTTTGATGTAAGTACGTTGTATTCGTAAAAATCATAACCTCGTTAGATCTTGCATCAACAGTGTATAAAGTAAACAGCAATCTCTACACTTGAAAAATTTGAATTTTCCATAAATAACCACCGCACTATGTCCATATAAACCTTAAGCAAATCTCGCGAGTCGAATTTAGTCAAGCCTTTTTCCATTTTGTAGATATTTTTAATGTTTTATGACATGATTTGAATGTATGATCACCTATATGTTTTTGAACTCAGCATAAGTGGCTAATGGAATGACGTCACTGCGCGCTGATTGGTGTTTCAAATCACGTTTCAATTTACGTAACTTTACATTAAAATATTTTGCAAAATAATAATAATTTTGGAATAAATCTTCCACGAATGCACTTTTAATGGCTATCATAATTGGATTATTAATATAATTTCTCAAAATAATTTTAATGCAAGTTCCCCATTAAGAGAATAAATATGAGGTGACAAGTTGTCATCCTTGTCAACGGTTTTCGTCTATATTGAGAGGAACAATTTTCCTGGATAAATATTTTATTACGTGCTAGATAATATTTAGCTGTAATCGTTTGTACATAATTGCAATATGCAGGTGTAAATATATATAGTGTATATAAAAGTGCGAGTTTGATTTGGTTCCGTCCGTCCTGACCTGAGAGAGTGCGGGACATTGACACCCGCACATTGGTGACCCCGATCGAAGAAGCATCCTTCCGGCGGGCGGCGCACACTGGTAACAGTTGCTCGCGGTGTGGCCCGTATCGACGCGACGCCCACGCCGACGGACACGGACGGTAGGATACCACGGCTCGATGTTCAATCGCCGTGGCTGAAATTGTGCCGATTTGCGCATCCAGTTCATCAGTTCCTGAATCGTTTCTCGCCCGAGGCATCGAATTCGACAGACTTCGTGGTCTCCGTGTCGACATACGTATTTATACTATTGTACATGTCATAAACAGTGTGTAGTAATTTTTTAGATTGTAGCGAAGACAGTTTTAGTTTTAAGAATTTTATGTGGTGTTTCATACTTCTTTTCCCCCTTGTTTCGTGTTTGTGTATATTTAAATTAATATACCATGGCTGAGACGGAACAATTACGGGAACAGTTGAGGCTGCTCCAGGAGCGTGTTTTAAGCCTGCAGTCTGTGGGTGACCAAGCCCAGGTTAGTGAGGTGAAAATAAAACTTCCCGTTTTTTGGGCAGACAAGCCCAGATTGTGGTTTGCTCAGGCTGAGGCTCAATTCGAGATCCACAGGATTAAGGCCGACTCCACCAAATTTGGTCACGTGTTGTCCATGCTGGACACGAGAGTGGCATCCGAGGTTGAGGATGCCATCACCAATCCTCCGGCTGAGGATAAGTACGACCATTTAAAGAAGGAGTTAATAAGTAAACTCTCAGTTTCGAGGAGCCAGCAGATACGTCAATTGCTTAGTGACGAAGAGCTGGGTGACAGACGCCCGTCAGTTTTCTTGCGCCATCTTCGCTCCCTTGCCGGCACAGAGATGGGTGATGACAGCATCCTTCGTGAGTTATGGATGCGCCGTCTCCCGCGCGAAGTACAGCGCATTCTTATTGCTCAAAAGGACCTGCAGCTGGATAAGGTGGCTGAAATAGCTGATGCTATTGTTGAAGCATCGCCGCCACCTCCCGCAGCTGTTCATGCCGTGACTTTTCCGGAGTTGTCCGCTATTATGCAACGCCTGGAAGAGTTGTCTCGGAAAGTTGAGGCTCTTTCTACTGAGCGTTCTCGTTCGCGTTCTACATCCCGTTCTTCGTCCAGGACCAGCTCCAGATCCAGGGATCGCCTTTGCTGGTACCATCGCACTTTCGGTACTAAGGCCTCCAAGTGCATTTCACCCTGCTCCTGGAAATCAGACCAGCGGGGAAACGAACCAAGCAATCAGTAGAGGCGGCGGCTGATTGCTCGAAGCCTAGCCGTCGTTTGTTTGTCACTGACTCTAAGTCTGGCCATCGGTTCCTTATTGATACCGGATCAGACATAAGTTGTTTTCCTCGCCATCTACTTAAGGGTGATTATCCCGTAACTACGTTTGATGTCAGCGCTGCTAATGGCAGCACCATCAGAACGTATGGCCCCGTTTTAATGCGATTAAATTTAGGTCTTCGACGGGAGTTTCGTTGGAATTTTGTTATTGCAGACGTCAGTGTACCTATTATTGGTTCAGATTTTTTAGCTGAATACCACTTAATGCCGGACTGTCATAATCAACGGCTACTTGATGGTCTCACTAAGATTACTGTTGCTGCAATCGCTGCCAATAGTACACAGGCTAGTGTTAAAGCTGTTGTAGCTGATTCACCTGCCGCCGCTCAGATATTGTCAGAATTTCCTGAGATTCTGCGTCCACCAGGTCTACCTCGGGTTGTAAAGCACAAGACCCTGCATCACATCATTACCACTGATGGCCCTCCGGTTTCATGCCGTCCTCGTAGACTTGCGCCGCAGAAACTTCAGGCTGCTAAAAAGGAGTTTGAGCTGATGATCAACTGTGGAACGGCTCGTCCTTCCAGCAGTTCCTGGGCATCTCCGCTGCACATGGCTCGCAAGGGAGAAAACGGCTGGCGTCCTTGTGGTGATTACCGCGCGTTGAACGCCAGAACGGTTCCCGACCGGTATCCTGTTCGCCATATTGCAGACTTTGCTCAAAGTTTGGCTGGCGCTACTGTCTTCAGCACTCTTGACTTGGTAAAAGCGTACCAACAAGTGCCGGTTAACGAGGACGATATTTGCAAGACAGCCATTACAACACCATTCGGATTGTTCGAGTTCCCCTTTATGACGTTTGGTTTACGGAACGCTGGACAGTCTTTCCAGCGTTTCATTGACGAAGTCGTTAGGGGACTCGACTTCTGTTATCCATATGTTGATGACATTCTGGTGTTCTCGAAGACCCTAGAGGAGCATGTCCAGCACCTTCGCATTTTATTCCAGCGATTGCGAGACTATGGTGTGGTGATCAACCCCGTCAAGTGTGTTTTTGTGGCCGATGACGTGAAATTCCTCGGTTACAGAATTAGCAAAGACGGCTCTAGTCCTCCTCCAGAAAGAATTGAAGCCTTGCGAAGCTTCCCTCTACCGAAAACGGTTGAAGGACTTCGCAGGTTTCTCGGCATGGTGAATTTTTATCGCCGTTTCCTGCCGGGTGCAGCTGAGATGCAGGCACCGCTTATCGATGTGTTAGCATCATCTAAGCTGAAAGGCTCGAAGCCTGTGCCATGGACACCGGATTTGGAGCTCGCTTTCCAGAAGTGTAAAGACCACCTGAGTAGTGTCACACTTCTGGCTCATCCTGTTCCTGATGCCCAATTGGGATTATTCACGGACGCGTCCTCCAGCCATGTTGGGGCTTGTTTACAGCAAAAGGTCGAAGGCCATTGGCAACCTTTAGCTTTCTTTAGCAAAAAGCTGTCTGCGAAACAATCCACCTGGCCTGCATATTACAGAGAGCTCCTGGCTGTTTATGAAGTAGTTCAGCACTTTCGCCACATCATGGAGGCGCAAAACGTGACTGTTTTCACAGATCATAAGCCGCTGATTTACGCGTTTTCCCAGCAGCGCGAAAAGTTACCCCCTGTGCAGCTCAATCACTTGTCTTTCATTTCTCAGTTTACGACGGATATTGTTCATGTAAGTGGGAAAGACAATGTGGTTGCAGATGCCTTGTCGCGTGTGGAGGCTCTTTCTTTTGAAAGTGATTTCACGGCTCTTGCACAAGATCAGGCGTCTGATCAAGAGTTACATGAGGTTCTTACCGGTTCTTCGCTGAAATTAGAGAAGATTGTTTTACCCGGAACGGATATTTCAATTTTCTGCGACATTTCAACTGGTAAACATCGGCCATATCTGACCCCCTCTTTCCGTCGCCCTCATTTTGACAAACTGCATTGTCTTAGTCACCCTGGCGCGCGAGCATCTGCTCGTTTAGTTGCCGAGCGATTTGTGTGGCCTGGCATGCAGAGTGACTGTCGTAACTGGGCGCGAGCCTGCACGAGCTGTCAACGGAGCAAGGTGTCCAGACATACTGTGACGCCTTTGGGGCAATTCCCTACTCCATCGGGGCGTTTTCGCCACGTTCATATTGACATCATTGGTCCTCTGCCTCACAGCCGAGGATTTCAGTACTGTCTCACAGCTGTGGACAGATTTACGAGGTGGCCCGAAGCATGGCCGATGGTCAATATGACGGCAGAAGAGTGTGCAGAGACGTTCTTCCGGGGATGGGTTTCTCGCTTCGGCGTTCCGTCTGTCGTGACGACGGATCAGGGGCGCCAGTTCGAGTCTGTTCTTTTCCGGAGTCTCTTGCAACATTGTGGCACACAGAGGATACGCACTACGAGCTACCATCCTTGTGCAAATGGTCTGGTAGAGCGTATGCACAGACAGCTTAAGGCGGCTCTCATGTGTCACAATGACACGTGGCACAAAGCTTTGCCACTGGTCCTCCTTGGGATGCGATCTTGTTTGAAGGAAGATCTTCAAGCGTCCCCGGCCGCTTTGGTATATGGGGAGTCTTTGTGCTTGCCAGGAGAATTTATGTGTCCATCTCCTGTGAACCGCATTGGAGAGGCTAATTTCGCGGATCAACTTCAAAAGCACATGGCGCTTTTAAGTCCAACTCCACCCTCGCGTCACGGCGAACGTCGCCCGTTTGTTTTTAGGGATCTGGAGAAGGCGACCCATGTGTTTTTGCGAGATGACTCTGTACGGACTTCTTTAAAACCACCGTACTCAGGTCCTCACAAGGTGGCATCTCGTGCTCAGGATGGAAAAACGCTGACGATTTTGGTGGGTGATAGGCGACTTACCGTAAGCCTTGACCGAGTAAACCCAGCTTTTGTCTTGAGCGACCCATCTCCTCCGGGTTCTTTGCCAGCCGCTGTTCTTGGGTCTCCTGCACCTGTTACTGATTCCGGACTGCCGTCTCAGCCACCGGTATATCATACCCGTTCAGGAAGAAAGGTTTGCTTTAGGGTTCCCATTGATGTATAGTTTTGTAAATAGTGTGTACATAAATTAGTTTTTTTTTTGTTTTTTTTTTACTCCGTAGGGGGGTGATGTGGCGTCCGAAAGAGGTTGCATTTCTTTGCGGCTTTCGGCGTCACAATTAAGAGAATAAATATGAGGTGACAAGTTGTCATCCTTGTCAACGGTTTTCGTCTATATTGACAGGAACAATTTTCCTGGATAAATATTTTATTACGTGCTAGATAATATTTAGCTGTAATCGTTTGTACATAATTGCAATATGCAGGTGTAAATATATATAGTGTATATAAAAGTGCGAGTTTGATTTGGTTCCGTCCGTCCTGACCTGAGAGAGTGCGGGACATTGACACCCGCACACATTTAATAAACATTTTTAAATAATGTCGGTTAAAGAAAACTGTTATCATCTGTCGCACGCACGGAAGCAAGCACTGCCGCCGTGTTTAGATGATGCGATAATGATCCAAGTAATTCTAATAAGATTATGATAAAAGTTTTGAAAAAAATATCAAGCGACATTCCTTAGTATGAACATCAAGAATTTACTACTTTAATGCCACTTTTACGCGTTTTCAGCATTATGATTATGATAAAAAGATAATTATTGCTACGTTGAAAAAATCATAGGCACGAATATTCTCCAGCAAATACGGAGGCTTTTTTATGACTAAAATAATATTATTGTTTGATGGTCTATTCCAGTTTGTGTGATATAGATTATCGGAATCAGTAATGTTAGGTCTCAAATAAAACAAATAGAAAAAAAAACCGTCGAGATATAAGTGCCTGCGTGGTCGAGTAGCCGTAGCGGAAAGTTTATTTTGGTTTCCGGTTACGAGTTTGGTTTCTATGTAGGTCTCGTGAATCTTCGTAGATAGCACTTTTATGGTGAAAAGGAGTGTTTGGTCATAATGCGTATTATTTTCATGCTAAGTTATTCTCGAAATATGTAATGGTGTCTCCTGTGTTTATGTAAAGTTGGTTGCGCTATGATCTTAGAAAAATAATACTTAGTGACTATATTAAACAATTTTGCTGTAACACTATCTAGGTGCCCTGGGCACCTTACAGGGTGTAATTTTTGTGTAATAGATACTGTTCATAGAGCATTGTAATGTAGGTTTTATAAAAGACCTAAGTTTAAGCAGAACTTGATAAATAAGAGTTTTGTGAGTAATAATAAAAGGCAGTAAGTAAGTAATAATGACAATTATAAATTTTGGTCTAATTTTTTTTCCCTTAAACCATGATTGCTATTTGAAAATTAAACGTCAGGAATAGCCATTGTCGGCGTAATTATGTAATGTAATAACGAATTAGTGTAATATTGAATGTGGAAAATGGATATGTTGGATAAGATATTTTCATAATCATAGATTATGCTGGTAAACATGACTATGAATAGATTACGAGTATACTCACTACCTATGCTTGTTGTCGATCGTAGGTCCCATTCCTAACCCAGGTTAACTGGTCGGAGACTGCGCGGCGATAATGAGTAATGGGTAGGTTGCAGTAATTGTCGGTAGATCGAAAGTATTCCTATGGTGGACTGTGTGTCCTGTGATATCGGCAGAGTTCCGATGGTGGACTGTGTGTCCTGTGATATCGGCAGAGTTCCGATGGTGGACTGTGTGTCCTGTGATATCGGCAGAGTTCCGATGGTGGACTGTGTGTCCTGTGATATCGGCAGAGTTCCGATGGTGGACTGTGTGTCCTGTGATATCGGCAGAGTTCCGATGGTGGACTGTGTGTCCTGTGATATCGGCAGAGTTCCGATGGTGGACTGTGTGTCCTGTGATATCGGCAGAGATCCGATGGTGGACTGTGTGTCCTGTGATATCGGCAGAGTTCCGATGGTGGACTGTGTGTCCTGTGATATCGGCAGAGTTCCGATGGTGGACTGTGTGTCCTGTGATATCGGCAGAGTTCCGATGGTGGACTGTGTATCCTGTGATATCGGCAGAGTTCCGATGGTGGACTGTGTGCTGTGATATCGGATGTGTTCCGATGGCGGACTGTGTGTCCGGATGGAATAGGATACTTCCCGATACTGACCGACTGATATCGATTGTTCCGATAGTTTGTAACAATGTCATGTGAACCACGTTATCTATGTGATACAAAGCGTAAAATAGAATCAATTATTATTTTATGATCAAAATTAAAACATTGCTCTGCTGAAATAGTTAATACTTAACCCTTTCAGACCCACGCTGAAACCGTGAGGTAATAAACAAAAATTAAAATGGTTCCTGGGTATTATGGGGCTTCTAAATCCGATTCGGGGGAAAGATTTTCCATTTTCAGCCGCCATCTTGGAAAATTTTAGTGCGTACAATTGTGTCAATGTGGGTCTTACATGACGGTGCGACAAATGTGAGTGTCACAATACATATGGTACAAATGGTACATATGTCAGGTACATATGGGTTTCTTTTCCCGTCCATTATTGCTCATATAATACTGGTTAGTTGCCATAGAAATTTTTTCAAAAAGTTCTTCGTTGAAGTATCTTTGGATATATTCATATGGATTTTCAACTGCATTGACTTCAGTTTCTATGTCTTGAGGGATACTTTTGCTTGGGAATCTTGGCTTCTTCCATGTAAGATTAGACAAAGGGACATTGTCTTCATCTAAATAATCGGAATTACTGTTAGAATCGCTCGAATTGTCCTTCTCTTCGTCATCTTCTTTCAAAGCCTCATCTCCTAAAATTGGGTGTAAATCGTCTTCTTCGTCGTCGCTAGCTTCATTTCCGGAGTTCTCCAGCAGATGCTAAATATCAGCGTCTCTGATAGACCGAGCCATGATTGAAAACGACTGTAAAATAAATAAAACGAGGGACTGAAAATAGCTCCATAAGTAAATGAAAGGCCCCAACCCCCACAATTGTGTCAAAAAAGTTTGGTAAAACAGTTTAGGTACCAAAACCGCTAGAAATCTGTTGCAAACCCACTACATTCATCAAATAACTATTCTAATTGTCCAAAATCAACAAATCAAGTCGTAAATTACAAGATAACACTCACAGTAGTCCAAAACAGTCAAAAATCTGGAGCCTACCACAACCACGATGTTGACAAGTCTCTTCCTGATGGGCGACTGACCTCAACCTAAAAATTCTTTTGAATAGTTGAAATACGTTTATCGCGCAATCGTACGGCGTTGGGCCCGTCACTATAACTCTATTAGTTTTTGAAGAAAATTGAATCTTATGACACGCACAATCGATTTGGGCGGGTCTGAAAGGGCTAAAGAGCCTGATGATAACTGCACTCATACGATAATGCACCATAAAATAGAAATGTGTAGTGGAAGCTGTTTAGTAATGACTTGTCGTTTTGTATTATGGCAGGATAGCCGAACTGTAAAGTCTTTAAAGTTGTCTTGTTTGTAAACTTGACAGTTGTTAACTTTGGCACACGAGGACGTGTGAAAGTCAGGATCGCCGTGTCGGCGCCTGGCCGATATCAATAATTAGGTTCATAAAAACGTACAAGTTATTTTTATTTATTGCCTAAAATATTCGAGTGCTGCGTAATAGCTCTTGTTGAGTTATAAGAGTCCAGTGTTAAAATATTGATTTGACGTTCTGGGAACAAACGGTGTTATTACCACCCAAGAAAAAAGTATAAACCAAGAAACTGGCAAAACAAAAAGCAAAATTAATTCATTTAACTTAAAAATTAGTGATCAGACTTTGGAATCAGATATTGAGGTGGCTAGTGCTTTTGAAGGTTTCTTTGCTCGAATACCGTTAGAAACTACTAGCAGACTTAATTCTTGCCCCAACACCGCTGTCTCTCTTATGGAATCTAGTGTGAACAAGTGCCAGGAAACATTTAGTTTTAGCTATGTCACTACCGAAGATATTATTAAAGCATTCAAAGCAATAAATATCAAGAAAACAGAAGATCTCTGGGGCATATCTACAAGTATCATCAAATCAATAATTGATGTGATAGCTCCATCATTAGCAATAATTTTTAACCAATGTATAAGTGAAGGGGTCTTTCCTAATTTAATGAAAAATAGTAAAATAATTCCTCTGTTTAAAGCTGGTGACAAAAGTGACCCAGCAAATTTTAGACCTATATCCATACTACCAGCAATAAGTAAAATATTTGAGAAATTAATTTATGCTCAACTTTTAGAATATTTTAAATTAACTAGTATACTGCATGAGAAACAGTTTGGTTTTTCAAAAGGTAAAAGTACAACTGATGCTGGGGTTGCATTTCTAAAACATGTACTTGATGCCTGGGAGGACAAGCAGGATGTAATCGCTATTTTTTGTGACCTTTCCAAGGCATTCGATTGTGTTGATCACCAAACAATATTAAGGAAGTTAAAACATTATGGTGTTTCTGAAATGTCAGTAAGCCTTATGCATTCATATCTGTATGAAAGAACTCAGAAGGTTGTTATTAATAAAACTGAGTCTACCGGAGCTCCCATTACTATGGGCGTACCCCAAGGATCAATATTGGGCCCGCTGTTGTTTTTAATATACATAAATGACCTTCCTTACTACGCGAAGAATTTATGTGAGACGGTGCTATTTGCCGATGATACTCTCTAGTCTTTAAAGTAGATAGAGGTGATGACTGTTCTGACGAAGTAAATAGTGCTCTTTCAAAAGTGTCACATTGGTTTAATAGTAATAATTTATCATTAAACTCAAAGAAAACTAAGTGTTTAAAATTTTCGTTACCTAATGTAAGACAAGTTGATTTTCATATTAGACTAGACGGCGATACGGTCGAATTCATTAACAATACAAAATTTCTAGGTATTATATTAGACTCGCGACTACAATGGGATCCTCATATCGAAGCCTTGGCGAGTAGACTCAGTTCGGCTGCATTCGCAGTTAAGTAAATAAGGCTCTTAACCGATATTGAAACGGCTAGAATAGTCTATTTTAGTTATTTTCATAGTGTTATGTCCTACGGCCTTTTGTTGTGGGGCTCAGCCGCTAACATCCAAAGTATATTCGTGCTCCAAAAAAGGGCTATTCGCGCCATTTACAACCTCCGATCGAGAGATTCTTTAAGAGATCTATTTAAAGAAATAAACATTTTAACTGTTGCAGGACATTACATCTATGAAAATATAATTTATGTGAAAAAGTATTATAATACATTTGTAAAGCAGAGCGATATTCATCGCTTTAACACAAGAAATAAAGATAAACTTGTCGTTCCCAAGTTTAGGCTAGAAAAATCCAGAGCCTCATTTCTGGGGAAAAGCATAGCCTTTTTTAATAAAGTTCCACAGCATATAATTGAACTACCATTGCATAAATTTAAATGTTACATTAAAGAGTCGCTGATGAGCAAAGGATACTATAAAGTAGACGATTATTTGAATGACCGCAATGCATGGTCATGATGTAACACATAACATAATCACTGTTTAATATGATGTATTTTTATACTAAGCAATTGTTGTATTCGTAACGATATGTTTTTTTTTTTGTAAATGTCGTTACCTAACTAAGAAACGCTGGCAAGTTTCTTGCGCCCATTCTTCTTGTCAGTTAAAAAAGTCTTGAATGGGTGGTAGGAAAATATTGACGATTCATAAGTACATATTTATTATGTCTAAGTGAATAAAGAATATTTTTATCTTTTTATCTTTACACACTGAACGAGGTCGTGGGCCCGCAATTGATAGTGATTTATGAGACATTTATAAAAAACTAAGGGATGCGAACTTGATGCATCTGAGCCAGGAATCTTGGCATTCGGCTTACAGACGTTGAACGGTTGAGGCGTGGCCCACGAACTCGTTACTCGTTTCCTAAAACCTAGTCTTAGAAAGAAAGTTAATAGGATATCTAGATCGTCACTTAAATTCAGTTTTAATCGCAGTTACATTAAATTTGATTATTATCAACCCTCTTATTAAGCATTCGCTAGCGTTTCCCTTTGCCCACAATCATAAGCTCGTAATAAATAATGGTAACCCATCCTGATACCGATCTAGGGCCTCACGCCCCGACATATATATTTATATCTATCACCATAAAATCATAACGACGTATCAACTTAGATGAGACCTACTTTTGCATTTATTAAATGTAGATATTTACGGAAAAATCTGATTGATCAGAGATACTTAAAAGTTATCTGTGCCTTAAAAATTATTGTCATTTGATTAAATTGCCCAACTGCGACAGAAGAAGGGTTATTTATACTTCAGATCACAGAAGAGTGTGTGTGTATTATTTACGCCCATCCTCACATAATGAAATATTCATATAAACCATTTGACCTTATATCTCATGATTCAGAAGTTCAACGCCGATTTACATGTTCCCATTTGTCAGCATGATAGTGACATCAGTGAAGGACTGATGTCTGAGTACTAAAATTGAGGTAATCAAACAACATCCTTTCTTTGCTTCCTTTCAAAATATGTTGTAAACGTTACGAATGAAATGATACTATTTTAATGCTGGTAAAGAACTGACACTTAAAGATTTCAAAGCTTTTCATTGAGTAAAAATTTTAACTTACTAGATTATATAGCAAACATGGTACCTAACTACCTAGCGCAATTTAATGATTTCATTCGGATCGTGAAGGTATTATAAAAAATATTAGCAAATTTTTGCTCTAAAGCTCGCGAAATCGGCAAAAAATCAGGTCAAGAGGTGATGGAGATCTTAAACGGGCCAACAGATTTTGCTGCTTGAAGAGTTTGACATATGTAAAGTGATGTTTGGCTTATAGAAAACATTCTTCAAACCAATAGTGGATGGAAATAAAAATGAATAAATGTATTATGCCGAGAATAATATTCTTTACTGGTTACAAGGAAAATTATTAAAAATTCGTAGGAGCAAGCGCAGCCCTTTTAAATTAATGACGAAATCGCCTTATCATGGACGACTTACTCACGTTATTATAAAAACACCACAACGACAGAATTCTGTCGGAAACCTTTTTCATAGGAAGAGATTGATCTTGTACAAAAAGGCTAAGTCACTGGACACATTTACAAGAAAGTGGATCCATTAAAAGGAATCTCCTTAAAAGCCCTGCACATTCAGGCTAACATCTCAGTCGCTTGAAAGCGTTTAAACGCTTTATCAGTCACGAAGCATTTCGTAGGGCGTGCAACGGTGGCGATGTAAAAGTTACGCGGTTGCAAAACACGAGAATATTATATCCCTTCGGCTCCAGGGGAGCCGGGCGCGACCCGGGAACGACGGGGACGTCAGTGTATTCCCGGCTCGCGCCCCGTGCGGACCGTTCGTGCTGCTACCCATATTCCCCGTTCAACTTCTCGGGAATCGGACAATGGGAGCAAACCGGACGGCGGTTGATACCTTTTTAATGAAAACGTGGTGATACGCTTCCCTTGTCGTGCTTGTTTCAGACACCAACGGATTATGTGTCGATACCAAATGGATTAGTAACGCTATTTAATGGTACGTTCCTCTTTAAAATAATCTGTGTATTGAGTTTAATCTGAGTTTAATTAGAAGCAGCTCCGATTTCGTTTCATTTTCGTTTGTTTTAAGTATAGTAAAAACAAACGAAAATGAAACGAATTTTGCCCGCAATTTTCGCCCACGTTTTTACTTTTTTATTACTGGTAGTTTTTACGTGTTTTAATTTACATTACAGTAATCTCTATAAAGTTATCTCTGTTCTAGTACAGAGTCAATTTTGAATTTGATAGCATACGTATTTGCAATACCTATTGAAAGCGTATTTTGAGACAGTGGTTTTGATTTAGATGAAATTCGTTGAATAGAATAATAAATTCATTTACAGAAAACTGCCCAACCTATACTAATAGAATAGAAACCATTTTCCTTATGTGGGACATCTTGGGTGATCTACGAGCTCGCACCGCGCTACGCCACCCACATGATTGTAAACACGCTCTAGTTTTCTCCACTCGACAGCATGCGGTCAATCTGCATACGGAATTTCATCAAATGCGTGCTGAAATCATAAAGGACAAATTATAGCTTAAGTTGTATGAAATATCTACATTTTATAGAAAATTTATTAGGAAAGAAAATCCACTTTTCGTAGGCCTACGATTTCACGTCGTGCTACGCCCGCCACTCACGTAATTTACATGGGCTCTATTCTTTCTCCACTCAATCTGCAATGAAACCTGCAATCAGTGCCCGTAGTGTAAGTTTTTATGTCAAAAAACGCAAACTATTTCGAATGCGTATTAATGTCAATTTGTATGAAAACTGTATAAGCGCCTCTAGCGGCGAGTAGCGCGCTTATATAGTTTTCATACAAATTGACATTAATACGCATTCGAAATAGTTTGCGTTTGCTTGACATAAAAACTTACACTAGGGGTACTGTTTCGAATTACATTTAATGCGTGCTGACATAATAAAACGGTTATTTTGAGACAGTTGTCCTTGCGGGGTGCTCCTACATGTTGTATGAAATTACGCCACGTTATTTACACGCGCTCCGTTCTGTATGCGCTCAACCTGCATGCGGTCAGTCTGCATACCGAATTACATATAATACCTACCTACTGCTGAAAATCATGAAACGATTATTTTGAGACTGGTGTTGCTTCAGTTGTTGAAACACGAAATTGGATTAGGAAAATAATCCTTTGCTACATCGTGCTACGCCATTAGAGTGACTCACAAGCTCTATTCTTTCTCCACTCGACCTGCATGCGGTCAATTTACATACTTGCGGCACAGTGGGTGTAGTAGCTTGCATAATTTTTAACACATGGTACTTAATGTTTTATAGGCGTGTTTTTAATTTTATTAGTTAAACGTATTATATTAACACAGATTTTACGACAAATTCCCTTGCATTAGGTACAAATAATTAATTATTATAATTTGCTAACAAATAGTAGTTTATGTGACTGTTGCATATTGAAGGGTATTAAAACATCAGAGGGAGTTTAAAAAACGAGCCTTGGCGAGTTTTTTAATAGTATCCCACGAGTGTTTTAATACCGAGTTATGTGCAGTCGCATACACTAGGTAATTTATCTACACTCATTACATTTATTATATATTTCAAAAATAAAGCAAAACCATATTAATTTTAAAATCTGAATTGGTGACAAACATCAATCATGGGAGTCTAAACTATTTTTTTTTTTACCCTGTGTCTATCAAAGATATTATAATATAACGTGTCTATACGGTCTATACATTCTAAATTCAAAATTCTAATTTTAAAAAAGTTTCTTATTGTTGCCGGCTAAAGAAGGCTTGAAAGAGTTGGAAGTCAGATGTCAGGGCTGGTAAATCCTACGGTTGCCATGGAGACTGTAAAATTAAGAAACATAAAGGTCACAGCATATATATCAACTCGGAAACGGAACGTAAACGTATCAACTCGAGCGGTTCAGTATTCTTTGTATGAAACTCCCGACTGCAAAGCACACTAATCGGAATCGTAACGTAATCGCCTCGCCTCGGGACCAGCGAGCGGTAAGCGCGGCGTCGCCTAGCCGTAGCCGAGTCGACGTACCGACGACGCTGATCTGTCTGATTTTAACTGTCAACGTTTACGAAAACTATCGGATGAACTGCTCATATCGGTAAAGCAGTCAAAGGACATGAAAGAGACAGCGATAATTTTCGATTACGAATACAGTTTGCCAAACTCATACTAGGGGTACCGGTTTGGTTACGTCATACGTGCTTTGTGCTTACGTTAGGTTGATGCCTGGTTGACCGCGAGGCGAAAGGCGATACGGTGTCGATCCCTTTCCGAGTTGATGTAATGTGCTGTGTACTTAAGTGTACTTTAACATGACTTTAACGAGTCACAGCTGTATCCGGTTGTATCATAATGACCATTATGAAAGAGTTTTATACTTTAAAGTTGACTATGGCATAAAGTACATCTTTATACGTTCGGGTATGAGTTCATAATTCGAATATTATAACATGAGTGTCGATAATAGTATATTATGATACAAGTGAGCTAGGTTGCTCATTATACACGAGGCTGTGGGTTGCAGCCCGAGCCGCAGGCGAGGGCGTAAATCAGCCGAGTGTCTAGTGAGTAAGTTGCTCACGAGTTTCATACGCACTTTTTCAACACACTTGCGAGGAAAAACAAACATTTATTGCATACAATAACCTAATATTAGCTAAGGGAAAAAGCGCGCAAGTTTTTTTTTGCACGCGCCACATTGTAAGGTGACTGATTACATACAGATATACAGCCTACTTCAAAGTAATTATAATAATAGTGATAAAATGCAAAGTTTTATAACAAATTATTGTGAATTATAAATAATTTGATAATAATATACTTAATTATGTTTTTTGTCTTAATTAGGGACACATTTATTTATTCTAAAAACGTAAATGGATTTTCAGTCGTATAAAACCTCTTTGTTTTTACAAAAAAAGAACTGTATATACTTATTACCCGGTGAAATCGAAAATGCTCTGTTGACTCGCATATAATTTGCAGTTAGGTACTTACTTAACTTTGTAGGGATAATCCTATTACGCAACTAGTACTGTAATATTATTATGCACGCGTGTGTTATAGTTCGGTGTATGGCCCTAAGATCGATGCAATAAGGCTTACTTTATGAGCAAGTGTGTTGAAAAAGCTATTAACAACATTAAGTAAACCTAATCAAAGAAATAATGTAACGTAAATATTAGGTATGTAGTTTCGTTTCGATACCGAACACTATATCAGATAACGAGGCACGTGTCTTCTTCTTCAAGTCAACTAGATTATGTGAACCTGAGTATACTCCGTTTCAAGTACCTACCTCTCCATATGTATTGATTCGATATGAAAGGCAATCAATTACTCAAGAGATCTATCTACTTACAAGTATTATTTACTTATTCGACGAATCTAAGAAAATCAGAAATATCTTGCTGTACCATTGATATATGTGTGTACGTGCTGTGACTCTTTATTGACTTTTTACGACCACTCGGCCTGCGATAGAGATTATTTTTTTGCTCTTCGATATTAATATATTTGTTAACCCGAAGTGAAGAGCGTCCTATCATCCATATTTTCGGTTATAGAAATCTGGGAAGCGACCTCAATATCGTAAATCAATTTGGATATCAAGATTCAAGATTCAAGATTCAAGATTCAAATTTGTTTATTCAATTTAGATTGTTATTTACAATACTTGTGAACGTCATAGAAGCTACGCCATCGGTTCGCAAACCCTACAGCGGGAGGCCTTGGAGAAGAACCGGCAAGAAACTCCAAGGGTTGTTTTTTTCTCCCTGTTTTATTTCGTACAGAGTCGTCAAATTGAAAAATGACCTTAACATGGTATGACTAAGGTCAGTTTCCATCACAATTACACAATGGGTTATGATAAATACAGTTAAGTATAGGCGAACTAATGATCATAGCGGTGAACAATTTTCAATTAAGTACTTAGGAACTCTACTTAAAGCTTTAACATTAGTTAAAAACAAAAGACAATTCTACTATATACTGCAAGTTGCGCCATACATGTTTCAAATGTAATTCTTAATAAAATGAATAAAAACAAAAGAAAACACATTTTAAGGCAAGCAGATAAGAGCAGACCCATTCCCACTGGCAGCACCCGTTCACGAGCATGACGCATGAACCAGCCATCGCTTCGCTCAACCATATTTTAGGGAACGTAACGACCCGCCTCACACGCCACCACCGTAGAAATGTTTTAGTGAGCATTCGGCTTATCTATAAAATTTTAAAGGTAAAATACGAATAATTTCCCCTATCCAATTTCATTAACTAAATATGTATGTAGCTTAGTCAGTATTGGCTTAGCCCGGAGCCCGTGGCGGAGTGGTTACGCGCTCGGCCTGAATAGCACATTACACCAACTCAACGTCGACTCAACTCCAACTCAACTTACAGTATGGCATTGCAATGTAAACTTTATTTCGTGTTATACGAGTGAATTTTTTGACACATAAGTTGAAAGTCTACGATCGACGCCGACGCGTGGTCCACGCGTTGTTCACCTATTGACTATCCGACCCGTTTGCCCCTCGGTGTCGACATGTTCCGGACGAGACTCCAACGATTCGGCCACGAGTCGGCAACGAGCTTACAGCTAGCGCCGCTAGCGGGAAACACGTTATCCGTCCGCGGCTCCGCGCCCCTCCCTCCCTCCTTTTTCATTTTCTGCATCGAGTGTTATCGCTTAGTATTGCCAGTTCTTGACATGTGAAGCGAAACATTTTCAAGTAAATACGCCTGCTCTAGATGAAATTCGAATAACGACTGTCTAATCTTTTAAGCTTTCCCACTCGTTGAGAACGCGTTTCCCACTCATTGACGCCATGTTGTCCACTGGTGGCCGACGCATTGATCGCACAGTCGATGACCTGTTGATACCGAATCGATAGTTCGAGTTGGAAGGTGCTGGATTGGTGTGGAGTCGTTGTAATGTGCGATGACCTTTAAGGCTGTTGGTCCCGGCGTTTTCAGTCGTTAATACCTACCGATCCGCATTGGGCCCGCATGGTGGATCATGCATGACTCATTCACGTTATTGTGTGTGCTTCAGTGGTGGCGACTTATAATGGGTGATGTTGATGATAGCTTAGTCAAACCTTTATTTAATGTATGTATGCATTTATATCTAATACAGAGCAAAGGGTGTTGAAAAACGTAAAAATACTTATAGTAATATACAAGTTTGTATTTAAAAGTGGTGCGCAATCTAGACTTTATTCACCACAATAAATAATTTTCCCAGAGATAAAACGAAAAGCGGAAACACCAGTTTCTAAAAATCTAAGTAGGTAGGTACTTCATAGAAAAAAGTAAACGGACTGATATTTTTTTGGATATTTAAGGTAAAATACCAACAACATTTCGAAAGAGTATACGTAGTTAAGACTGAGATATTTTTATCTAAACCATTTATTTTTCTCCAGTTGAGCCAGCCTTAAGATGTTTTGAAAGAAAGTGATTATATCCCGTCGAGTGCGAGGGGTTTCGTGTAGGTAGGTATGTCGTATCGTATACTTATATGTCTGTATGTGTACCTACGTAGTAATCATAGGTACCTACAACGTATAGACGTTAATTCTTTGAAAAAACATATCTCCAGAATGATTCGTTTTTTCTAGGCAGAGATTTACATTCGTACCTCTTGTAGGTACTAAGTATATACAAAACATAATTACAGGGTGTTAGGGGCACCTTAGCAAAAACATTAACCATGGCTTCAGGCCATCATGCTGAACAACGCACAGCAAGATTTTTTATCGGAAATGAAAGAAATATTTCTACTTTCCATACAAAATGTCTCGATTAGTTGCTAACTTTTCTATGAAAAGTCGATTTTTTTTTTTCGTTTCCGACTAAAAGTTCTTGCTGTACGTTGTTCAGCATGATCGTCTGAAGCCATGGTTAAAGTTTTTGCAACGGTGCCCCTAACACCCTGTATGTACCATATAATGTTAGCACGTTATTGAATGAATATTTTGTGGTACCAGGTAGTACTCGTAGTTGATACTGATAATAAATAGGCCATTCCCTCCAGGGCGTTGTTGTCTGAATCCTACACAGGGTATTGTTCGTCCGATCTTTAGAGCAATAATTGCGCGATTTTTGCTATCGCTTGGCTTTTGCAAGTTACGTGATAAGCCTGCCAGTTTCTGCCTAAAAGCGTCTTGCAAGCAATACCTACTATGCAAATCACACAGGGCACTCCCCCAGGCGCGTGGACGTCTGATTCCTACGCAAGGTTTTATTTTTTTATAAAAATAATTTTTATTTCACTCTTTTTAGTGCATCGTGCAGGCAATTTACGTGTATTCTGGTAAATAGGTATGTGATCAAACTGAAAACCTCCTTTTTCGAAGTCGGTTAAAATACCTTGAGGTATCTCGTTTTTAACAAAACAAGAATCATCTAAATCGTTTTATAAACAAAGGAGTTATGCCTAAAGATACGTATTAAATTCACATAAAGTGGTAACGAAAACGACAGTATTTCCAAGATTTCCTGAAAACTACTGAACCGATTTCAAAATTTCAAAAAATGGGACCAACTTGGAAACCAACCTGATGTAATAACGTTTGAACCATTACAATCGGTTCAGCAGTCTTCGAGTAATCGGTGGACATACACAAAAAAAAAAAGCATACATACAGACGAATAGAGAACCTCCTCCTTTTTGATTTAGAAGTCGGTTAAAAATATGTATATTCAATAACTTAGTAAGTACCTTACTTCATCTCTATTAAGCGCTGAACTAGATAATGTTAGCGAACACTTCAATAACGGAGTTATTCGTTGAGACTGAAAGCCAAAGTTATTTAAGAAGTTAAATTCATTGAAATTGTAGAACTTTGACTTATGTTAGAGATTATAAGATAATTAATTTCAAAACCTAAAGAAAGCTATATGATAAGTTTACATTTTTGGAATGGTACGTACTTATGTATTCTGTTCTGAATACTGAACACAAATTCAAAATGAAAAAAATAATACAAATACTTTATGCCCTTAGAAAAAAACGAAAAAAACAAAAAAGGATTTTACTAACAAATATTGATTCATTATAATCATACGGCCCAATGAGATCCACTCCGTTTCATCCCTTTGAGTGACGAAATATATTAATTTAGCAAATTACTTCTAAAATGATAAGTAGGTACACGAAAAGAATTCTTTGAGACAAGCACTTGAAACTTCGAGTTTTAGATTACTTTTCCAATTCTAGCAAGACTATTTCTTATTACATCTTCTCATTTATAATGATACTAGAAGATACTGAGCGTAAATGTTTGTCTTTCTTTTGGCAGCATACAAAAGCTGTCAATATCACTGCGTCTAGACAGTCGAAAAACTTTTATTTGTTAGTCTGCTTTAATGTTATATACCCAGAGGGTAAATTTGTAGAGACATATTATTTAGACTTATATTTTAGCATCTGTAGATTTAAGTTTGTGCTTTCCACTTAAAGCAACGTAAACATGAAAGGGAAAATTGACATAACTTGTGTTA
The DNA here is from genome assembly GCA_949710035.1 of Crambus lathoniellus. NCBI lineage: Eukaryota > Metazoa > Arthropoda > Insecta > Lepidoptera > Crambidae > Crambus > Crambus lathoniellus. Next base: position 11,050,941 of record OX453302.1, on the reverse strand, counting down.
GTTCAGTGTTTTTGGATTAACATATTCAAAGGCCGATGAGCCACATCATACATATGGGTGCAGCAAATTGCTCAATGTTAAATTTAATGTCATTGGATTCAATTACTTCTGAAATTGTCTTATTTTACTATTTTGATATTAATAATAGGTACTCAACCATTTTTTTCTTCCGATCAATAAGTTTGGTTTGATTGTACTTATCTAATTTAAAAATACTGAACGGTGTCATGTCAGCACATAAAAATGAGCTTAATCTCGGGTTTATATTCAAATATTGAGGAATCGACGATCGTAGGTTCGGTCGCTCAGTTTTAACAACGATTTGACAGAAAATGGTAATGTCTGGAAGTTTTCTTTGTAATAGTAGGTAGGTATATATCGATTCGTTTATTGTTTACCACATGGGGGTCTACGTTAATATGGCATAGACTGTTGAACATAAATTAACTGAGATACCTACCTATATTCTAGACAACATTTTATTAAGTCTCTTGTGACTTACGCGACTAAAAATTCACATGACATTTTTATAATAATTATAAAAATGTCAAGTGAATTTTCAGTCGCGTAAGTCACAAGAGACTTACGCACCTTCATACCATACGTAATTATTACGTATGGCATTAAGGTGCGTAACCTTCATTTCGGCTCTTAAAGTCGTTAAAGGCTTTTGGAGTTATTTATGCAAATGTTCCGCAGTAATCCTTTAGGGAAGGACGAGTCGAATAAAGCCAGGTGATTTCGTTGAAAACATTCACAGTTTAATGTGTCGGTTTATTAATTTATGCAGTTTTATCAAAAGCACTACCAATGACGCATCCACAAAAGCTAAATATTGTTGGAGAAGCTATATTTACTAGTTATTGGGCTTTGCTTTGGGCTATTAAAGCGATTTTAATGTAAAATATAACAAGCGGGATAGCTTTGTGCGCAGTATAATATATACAGTCTCGTATTTTGATTTTAATAACTTAAACATTGCGACAACAGCTGACGGTAAGGGTCCGATCCAAAGGCAAACGATGCACAGATGCGCATCATTGCGATGGAAAATCCATTAATGTTTTATCATTATTTATTTTTAAATCATTTTAAGCTCTCGTTAGAGTCCCATAGTTGATAAATAAAAAAGTTATTAAGAAAGCGTTATGTTCGAGAAGCTATGGGTAACTTTGCTCCTGGCTAAGTATATTTTACAATTACCCTAATGCATGCAGTTTCAAGATGAAAGCAGCTTTTCGGATACAAAAAGATTTTATGTCTTGCACTAAAAGGGCACTGTCTTCTTGAGAAAGACATAGCGAAAGAGAAATTTAACAGTTCAGTATTGCCACTTATACTGTAGGTAAAATGTTTTGGCTGCGTTCACTATGAAATGAAATGTTGCAACGATTTGGATGTCCAAGTCGTTGTTTTGCTCCTATAGCCAATTCCGTCAAAAGTATGTACACACGGCGCCACATCAGACTATACATGTTGACCTTGAGACCCGCCTTTATGCCCTACGTAATAAAAGCTGTTACCTGATGTGCTGTCGAGTGTAAATTGAATTGGCTATAGGAGCAAAAGTAGGACCATTTAACTGTACCCTATTTTCTAAAATACCGCGCTGCAAACGACTAAACACTGTACAAATATTATGCGCGTTACTGTAACTTATGACAGCAATATCACTTTATTATTAAGTACTTACACGTAAAGTCGACGGAAACGGAATCGGATTCGAATTCTGTGCTTTGTCTTTGTCTATTCTATAGTGAGTGACAAACACAGGGCATTCGTTCCGTTGTCGGGAGCGTTTCCGACGGTTCGTGAATCAGGGGGCAGGAAAGTGTTTTTTCATCTCTCATATTCTGAAAGTAACTCATATCTTGCCTAAAATGCGGGTTGAAAGTGGTATGTGGCGGCCCTAGGGCCGTTATGAAATTTAAAAAAGGAATAGGAGAAATAGAATCTGTAATAGCATCTACATACGTTCCGATCCGACAGCCGATTTGGTCTGCTCCCAAACCAAATCTATGCTACACACGTTCCGATTTGGTCGAGGAGCAGACCGAATCGGAGGTCGGATAGGAACGTGTGTAGAGTCTTTAAGTTTCTCTTTGGACGTTTATTTTCCATAGGTATGCAGGCAAAGGCACAGAAGCCTATACAGCCATGTTTTGCTATTATATAAAATAATTAATATCGTAGAATTATTATTTTAAATCTAGAACATTGTTTTTTAAAAAAATGCGTTTTTAGAAACAGATTAAACCAAATAAGTTATTTGTAACATAAAACATCAGGCTATTAATTTCATGGAATTGCATAGAGTACGGGTCAAACACCAAACAAGACTGTATGGACTTAGTTTCCCTTGCCTTCCCTAAAACAGAGAAAATGAACAAAAAAGTAATAGTCTTTCGAAAATTCCACAGCCATAGGAAAAATATTTTTTAGATTATTTCTGTTCATTTTTACTTTCCTCATATTCAAAATGAAAAGTAGAGTGTTTACTTCGGGCGTATGGACCCATAACAGTCTCGAACTATCGGCGCCCTCACTTCGTTTGTGCGCCAAAACACTCGACTGTTATGGGTGCTATACAGCCCTTGCTAAACAATCTACTATATCAGTTTCGTAACTCCCATACATTTTAAATTTCGTATGACATTTCAATAACGTCATGCACTACCTATGTGACAAAGACATCAATAGAATGTCACTTTGAACCACAGGAGTAAATAAATTGAACTTTCAGAGGACATCAGACCTTAGGGATCTACAGCATACAAAGAATCTTAAAACTAAAGGTGATAAAGCAATTTCTTGGACGAGTTTACATAATCATGTTATTTCATCTATAACGTATTGTTGAATACAATAAATTATAACAAACTTTTTTATGACAAAGTTTTTTGCCGACTGTATTTTGATATTGTATTGTTGGTCATCCAAAATACCTGTATGCATTTCAGCTTAATAGGAAACTGAGAAGTGTGGACTGGAATTTGACTGGAATCGTGAAATTATTTTACAAACCTTTTACATAGGTGAAATCAAGTAAATACGTTTGACAATGGAGAAAAACTAAAATTTTCTTTGTTCGGACTCGCTAAAGATATATTGTTTTTTTTGTCATCGCTATTGTTTGCTCTATTAATATCAAATTTCCCTTTTGAGTAAAGGAAAAGGCAAAACATTTTCGAACAATATTCTTTCATTAAGCCCTCTCGGTTTATTCCTCAGGTTTTTTTGCATTATTGTCTGATGGTTCATTTTAAATAATCATGTTGTTTGCTCACTTATTATCTTATATTGTCTACGACAATTATAATTAAAAAGTACCTAATTATTATATTTAATATAAATACGGTTTCATAATAATAACATGTATTGATTATAACATCAAGGATTTAAATAGGTACTATCTACTGTCGTTAAGTAGGTTCCTAGATATATAGCGGGAACGGAGGGCATTGTCTAGGAGAGCCAACATGTTGGCCCGCCGATTTACACGATGTTCCACTGCTGTAAAGATTTCTCTTTTCCGGGCATACTGTACGTCTTTGTATACGTGCAGTTTGTGGGCTAAATATTCGCAGAAGGTATATAATTCCCTCCGAGTCCAATTTAATAACGCGTTTAGGGCGGTATTGGGGCTGTCTCGTTTTTGTAGCGCATCGGGCATGTTTGCAGCAGCGAACACCGACTGCTTTCACGCAAATATGCGCAAAAGAGGAGCCTCCTTGGTGAGCAGGGTTCAAGCCAGCTCCAATACCGTCCTAGCTATGATTGCTAGTAGGCTGGACTGTCCCTACATCCGACATTGCTGTGAAAGACACACACCACAGTGTCGGAGGGAGAGACTACTTTAATGATTATTTTGTAATTTAATTTGTAATGTAATTTTATTGATATTGATGAATTTATTATATTTTATTTGTATAACTAATTATGTAATTTAAATGTTTAAATGTCAGAATATGGGTTACTATCACCTGAATTTTTTTTTTTTTTTATTTTTTTTTTAATATTATTACGAGTACATTAAACTTCCAGAGAGTTATTCCATTTGCGTAAGCTTACGTTACTTTCTTTTCAACTCTAGTCAAGACATTATTTAACTACCTCCTCTGTTCTGTATGTGACATACCAGCTTCTGAACAGGGAATAGTTGCGTATTCTTAAATGAATGTATGAATTAATTAGTAGGAAACTAACAAAATCAGAGCCAGTTGCGGCAAAGTTATGAGCTCTTTCATATTTAAAATTCATAAGACAGTTAACTTTTACAGAAAAACTAAGTAGATATTACCTCATAAAAAAGTTTTAGACTTCCCCTTCTAGAAGTAGGGCTGGAATTTTACAAAGCCACAGCTCATAAAAAATTGTTTATAAATAAATTAAACACCAATTCTTTTGATTTTGAACGAACCGTTGAAAGTAGAGTTTCGCGACCTCTACGTCTAATTGATTTCTTCATGCACACATACTATGTCTTGCGGCCTGGCCCGCACAAGACATTTTGAGTGTATGAAAAAATCTATGTCTTGATTTGGGTGATTTCTATGTTAGTTAGTTTAAATATTTACTACAAAAAGTAGATATATAAGTATGTTTATCCGTTTTCTACTCCATAACACGAGATCTCAAAAAACTTACTTTGGGTTAGATAATTGGTGTGATGGTAATAAGCCCAATATAGCGAGATCCCAGCCCCGCCAGGCCATACTTATTTTCTGACGACTAAAAGGTTGGTTAAGGTTGTTTTTCTTCTCGCTAACTTGGTCAGACGGCCAATTCTCAGGTAAGTAGCAGGTACTTAGTAAGTTAAGATTTTAAATATTTTTCATGCATTCGCAATGCTATTCTGTGAGTAAATGAACAATTTTTTCTATCACAATTTTTCTTTTACCAGGCAGTTGCCAGACCAATCCTTATGTCAAACATCCGCCAAGCGTATTGAAAGTGCCGCCGTGTAGTCCGATCAACGGGGCTTAGGTAACCCGGAAAATTGTCCCGTCGTCGTCGCTGAAATTTGGCATGAAGAGTAAGTAAGTAATGCTGATTCAAGATATGCAAGAATCCAAAAACATTTCTTACTGGAAGTTGAGATTTTTACCTAAACTTGAACACGAAAAATCGCTCATAGTACTAATAGGTACTTACGGCGCGGTGGAGACCCTTGGATTAATCTGGCAACTTACAAAATATATTAAAATACCTAGCTCCCTAAATATCATAGAAGAAAATCAAGTGTCAGGCTGTATTTAAAGTTGTTTTTATTTTCGCTATTTGAAGTGTCTGGCAATAAAAACTGCCGACAGAAGGTGTCTGGCAGTATTAATTTCTATTTTTTTACAATATTTCCTGCAACGTACGTAATACAGTCGACAGACAGTAAGTAAAGCGAGTAAAATTTTACCCACCTTTAGTTTAGCTGTCAACAGAACAAGTTGCCGAGTATGTTTACTCATAAAAGACTCATAAAAGCCACCTAATCCAACACCTTTGTCGTCAAAAAAATTTGTAAGTACCTAATGTCTGAAGGAGCTTTATTGTTTTGTATATAGTAAGGGCAAATACAAAATGTCTGACGGGGCTGAGATTTTGGACCATAATCTTCAAATCTTCAATCAATTCATGACCAATAGCACGAATCTATATGGCGACACGGTCCTGCCGTCTGCGCCAGAGGTCCCGGGTTCGATTCCCGGACACAAATATTTGTCTTGTTCGGGAATCGAACCCGAGACCTCTGGCGCAGAAGGTGGGTAGTCTACCCATGCGCCAAATCGGTTGTCGTTTAAAATTCAATTAAAAATTAGATAATAAAAAATTTAAACTTATGACGGCCGGAATCTCTCGGATATTCAAAGACAATTTATCTTCGTATATTTTTCATTAACTAAAACCAAGTGTACTGCGAGTAATAGGATATTTGGATTACGATTAGACGGATGTTTAGGATTTTATTTGACACAGTAAAATATCACCAATCGAAAAAAACGGCCGGAAGCACTAGATAAATAACTGTAAAATAACATATTTTTTTCCAAATTTTAAGTAAGTACCACTTGTAATTTGCGAGTTATCCATAATTTAAAATACCTACCCTATTTTGGGGAATCCCAGCCTTAAATACAAAACAAAAGTAAATTACTTAGAGAACAACCGTTACATTCTTAAGCTTCTATATTAAATGTTGATAGCTGAATCAATTCTGTCAGCGGCCAGTGACACACGAACGGAGTACGGACCCACTCACTCAACCCAATACTACTCTATAGTTAGTTACACACTCGATGAACTACGCTTTTGAAGTCGGATCCAGTGCGTCACTCATGTCGAACTTTTGAACAAAGTCTTTAGCGATTTCAGTAAAGTAAAAGTTATTTCCCAAAATGAATTGAAAAAACTAAACCGCCTTAAAAAACTGCAAACAAAAACTCACTTCCCAAAAAGACGTAAAAATGAAAAATAAATTAAATCAAAGAAAGTGGGGACATTTTCTAATTAATCTTGGAATTTATCGATCTGATTGAAGTCGGTGCCAAGCCATCCTACTAGTCCTGACCCCTATAATATTATAAATGTGAAAGTTTAGATGTTTGGATGTTAAGGCTGTGCAGTCAGCACACTAGCACCGCCATTGAAAAAAAATCATAGTGCTTAAATAAAGATGAAATTGTAAATTATCTCTCTACAGTGCACTCCGAAGAAGCTTTGTGGTACTTTCTATTGCTATATCTACATTTTCTAGATTGTTGTTGAATTTAATGAAGTTTTATTGCAAAAAGCGGCCACTTTTTGCAAAAAAAACTGAATTAAACTAAACGACAAGCTAAGAAATATCCTTTAAGCGATAAAAAGTACCACAAAGATTCTTCGGAGTGCACTGCAGATAAATAATTTATAATTTCGTCTTTATTTAAGCACTATGTTTTTTTTCAATGGCGGCGCTAGTGTGCTGACTGCAAAGCCTTAAACGGCATTATGAGCAAGCGTAGCGCAAAGTGCAAAACTGTAGCCCATATCTAAATAAGAACACTCAGCTCAGATAAGCACCACCCTCCAACTCTTAACTGTTATGCAGTTTTACCTTCATCAGCTAACCAAAATATTTGTAATGAATAAACTCAAAAATTAGTAGACCGATTTTAATTTAAAAACATCACCAGTAGAAAGCTTAATTATTCCTGAGTGTATATATTTTATCCGATGTTCCCACAGAAACGGTTGCCACCTAGGTAAATCCGCGCGGAGTAGGTAGCTAGTAATTAAAATAAAAGTAGAATTTCAGTTGCAATGAAAACATTTCACTTTAGATATCCCAGGATTCACTTACCGCTTTCCAGCTAAATCAACTTGCATTCTAGCATTTCTCGCGCACCGACAATAGGTTTAAACTCGATGTAGGTACCTACTTTACCGTCTCTGACTTGACTCCCACAAGTCCCCCGACGTTTTAGTGTTGGTTTGAGGAGTTCAGTTGATAAATTCAAACTTGTGTTTTGGTATGCATGCACATACCTATTTGTGTAATCACTCTTCTATGTACCCAAGTTGTAACGAAAAGCTTTTCTTCAAAATTTCCAGTAGACATTTTAATACACATAATTCGATTCACATTTGAAAGTCTACTACTTACTTACGAGTACTACTTCATGTACCTAATTCAATATTATTTTGAAGTGATTTGTTTTGTTTTCTTCTAACAAAAAATAAACCCGAGTCAAACAGAAATAAAATGAGAATTTGCTGAGACACGTGTCGAAGTATTGAACGAATCGCCGACGAAAGCTCTCAAGCGAAGTGTTTTCCTTATTTTTATGGGCGGCCCTTGTCCGTGCTAATAGTTCCACTGGGAAGAACGCACTGCGAACAACCTTGACTCAGTTTTCTATTATTTCTACTTCAGCTATTTATTTCCTATTCTATAAATATGAGAAAAAGAAAAACTTATTTTCTGCAGATAAGATGCGTTTAAGTTTAACACGTACTTCAGCACCGAAGCTTTGGCTCGCAAAATACTTTAAAACTTGTGTGAGTAAATTGAGTAAGTAATATGGGTCCAACATCACAGTTGAAGGTCTTCCGTCTTAAATGTGGTGTGGTAGGTTGTTGCTACGCTCGCAGATCTAATACTTTGAAATAGTACACAATAAACACTATAGAATAGAACGTTATGAAACACGTAGGTAGGTACGGCAGACGCCCCGGTTTTGACCACTTTTTGCTCTAAAAGCTTTCTAAATAACTTTTCTCAGTTTTGCCTATGGCATTTAAAATATCTTATTTTAAGGTTATAACAATCGTTAGAATTCCTAATGTCATACGATTTTGTTTCAATAGATTAGATGCCATTTTCTGTTTTTTTTATGTGAAAATTTTAAGAATTGTTTTAAGGATGAACGTTATAATAAACCGTTGTTTTTTAGAATAAAATTTTAATATAATAGTAAGTAATACTATTTTATTAGGTATAACTATATTTTTTTTATTTGAAAGATGTACCTTTAAAAGTAGGTATATTAATTCTCTATATTTTAAGATATAATTTTTACTTACCTAAATATCTAAGACCAATTAGCACTTGTTGTGCTTCAAAGTGAAAAAATCCGTAAAGTGGCCCACAAAAAGATCTCCTGCCCTACTTACCAATTGTTAAAGATTCATATTAACAAAATAATCATCATCAATTAACAAAGTTTTTGTTGCAGATTGATATTATGGGGTCAATGTCTAAAGTAACCTAGTTTCCCGCAGCTATAGTGGAGTATTGTAAAACATACAATGCTCCACCCATGCACATTCGCAAAGAAACCATGCCAAAACTGTAGTTACACATTTTTATGTTTTGCCAACGAAAATATCTAGCAGCTCTACAGTGACTAATGCACGTTGTGCATGTCTTCTAATATCCCTCTATGAAACTTCAGTGACATTGACCTTCAACTACTTCTGGAACACTTAACTTTACCCCACACTTAACGGCGCGCGGCGCGGTGCTATCACTACTCTCTATCATATTACAGTATTAGGTAAAATTTTCTCACTCTATCTAACTCTAAGATATTTGAACCAAAGGCCTAAAAGATTGCAATGAAGCGTCCGTCTCTTTAGTGTCTAGGGCACATGATTTACTCATGTGGTCTAGGGTTGCGTTAGATGAAATTAATTTGTGTTTTACATTCATGCATTTGATTTTTAATCAGATGTTAAAACTCAGGCTCTTCATGACATAAGTACCAGCTATATGTACCTAAGAGGGCTAAGAACGTGGAAAATTTACATATAAGTATTAAAGGATCACGGTATTGTATCGTGATGTTAGAAGTTACAAATTGAATAAGTAACTTTTGTTTCGAACATTCAAATTTCAGCTTCCCCTGTTCCAACGGATAAAGTAGTTAACAAGATTAGCTTAAGAGCTTTTAAGCGAGCAAGCTTCTTGTGAGCGCTAAATGTTCCACTTTCTAGATTCGTGTATTGGCTTAAGCATACCTTATAACGTAAATATAATGCAATTAAGTACATCTTTTCATTTGAGTTTATGTTCGAAATAGAAGGTAATTCGATTGATCCTATATGTAAATTAGAGGCCATACTGATTACATAGACTGGTTTATGGAGTAATAAAGAAAGTTGTCCAAAGATATCAGCAGGTTTTTACGAATCCAGAGCTTGAGCACAAGCCTTCCTTATTGTAGATAACACCATAAGGAAACTCATGAAAAAAGATTGTGAAAGGCAGACGGATAACTTCCGTAACGCCGAATCTGATGCTAGCTATATTTTATGTCTGACAAACAAGGAGCCTGATGATGCTAATTTGGAAGTGCTAATTTGGAACGAATAACCCTAAACTAAATCGTTACCTTTTTATAATCAGTATAACATTTAATTTTTGTCAGTCTCTGGCGTCTGTACTTGCAGAAGTCGTTCAAATTATAAGACGGCAATTTCACCAAAGGAAAGCAAAATAAAAATACTTACAATTACTTCTCCACAAAGATGGAGATCCTTGGGGGAGGCCTATGCCCAGCAGTGGGCGTCGATCAGCTGACATGATGATAATGAAACATGACGAACATGATCTAAATTTTGGTTTTGGTTTTACAGTCCTTTAGCGCGATTGCGCGGCTCTTGTAATCATGTTATGGAAACTCATTTCACGTTATTACAAAACGTGGACTAAAATACTTAGTACTGGTTTAAAACTGGTACTAAACTGGTGCTGTCACTTTCATTTTCCAAATGAAAGACAGAATAAGCATCAATTTTAAACCAGGTCTAACTTTAGTCCACGTTTTGTAATAAAGGGGATTGAGATTTTCCAGGTTCAAATATAAAAGGCGTTTCTCCAAAGTTTTAATGCATTGACCAAACAAATAGGTAGTACCTAAGTGTGGGTAGGTACTACACTATTGCCAAAAGTAAAATGTTATTTACGAGACCTAGCTCACTTGGCGACTGTTTGGCACCATTATATTTCCATATTAACTCCTGGCAACATTTCAATACATATTCAATAGTGTACGCTACTCCATTTTCATTTTGCTCTCGCACCGTGTGTCAAAATCACAAATCAGGAACACAGCGAAATGAATGAATGAAATCAATTACAAAGTTGATTTCATCTTTTTATATTAACTAAACTTCAATCTTTAGATTTGTTAACTTTTTCAATTCCTAAGTTACAAAGCTTTGTAAAATGTCTTGTGATAATGAATGATGCTCGAAATATTGTTTCAAGCATTTTCGTACTTTTAACGGTTAGCCACCGCCATTATGGGTATGTATCATAATAACTACGGTAATTTCGACTATGGTCGAAATAACTACGGTCAAAAGACCTACTGTTCAAAATAACTATTGGTCGTTACACCTATTTTTAAAATAACTAATTTACGAAATCACTACTGGACATCTCACCTACGAACAACTCACCTACGGTTATTTCACCTACGGTTGATTGAACTACTGGTCATTTCACCTACGGTCAACTCACCTACACGGTTTATTAAGTTTAAAAATAGTGACTCATGTACAGACACGAGCAATAATATTATGTATACAATACAACATAGAACTTTGTCACACTGTAGCATTCCAAAAGAAAACGATCAGTGTCACAGAAGTCATTCAATATTGTAATATGACATAGTCCTATGTTGTATACATATTATTGCTCGTGACTGTATTGCTGATAGGTGCGAGGAGCGAAGCGACGAGCATGTTAGGTTTACATAAACATACCGTGCGAGCCGAGCGAGCGAAGCGAGCGTGCCGCGGCAGCGGCCGGCGAAGCGCCAGAAACGACTATATACATAATCCCATTTCTTATTAAACTGAAGTAGGGGGTAGGGGGGGTGTATAAAGTCGATTCTGGCGCTTCGCCGGCCGCTGCCGCGGCACGCTCGCGCGGCGTTTTGATCACTGTTCTAACCTAACCTAACCTGAAACGTCTGTTGCATTTTGTTGGGTGGCGGTGGGCTTCGCTCTCCGAGCCTCCTTGGCGGGGGGCTTCGCCCCCCGTCCCCCCTTCTGTTTTTACCAAAATATATAAAAATTTTGAAATAAGTAACAAAAATTTTTTTGAGCAAAAAAAAAAAAAAATTTTTATATGTCCATCGGATGCCTCCTAGGTATCTCCGGGATACCATAGGGGATCGAAAATTTTCGAGATATTTTCATTTTTATAAAATTCGTTCTTGAAAATTTTACAAGTCCCCGCTCCATACTAAAACAGTCAAAAATTTTATGTTTGCGACACCCTAACCAAAAAAACAATCCAACGCGCCCAAATCAATTTAATAAACTTTCCAATTAATAAGCTTGTTGTAGGCGAGTCGTTCATAGTCTAAACAACTAGTAGATGAAATGAACATTAGGCCAATCGTCCGTTAGTTGAATCAACTGTAGTTCAATCAACCGTAGGTGAAATGAACAGTAGTTGAGTCGTTCAATAGTCATTATGAAAATATGTGAATCGATCGTAGTTATTTCGACCATAGTCGTAATGACCGTAGTTATTATGATACATACCCGCCATTATAGAAGTATCCTATGTCTGCGATGTTATGTGTACGGGACCGGCCGTTTATGAGCGGTAGCAGCCCCGGTGTACACAAACTGTGCGGAGACGGAGAGGTTCCGGACGGTGAAGAAAACCACTGGTTGTTGATGCTCGTTCGGGCAGAGTGACTTTATTGTTCTTCTTACAATATCTGGATGCGAATGAATCTTAATGCGAGGGCACGCGATATTTATAGCGACTCTAATTGTTTCCGCGTATTTTCTCACAAAAGAATTCAAGGAATTGGCTTACACGCGCGACGCTAAATCAGTTCTCGGAACTGTGGCAGTCTGCGTGTAAGGGAGTTCCGAGATGTGCCGCTAGAGGCGCGGTTGTGCTAGAAGAGCATATCCCGCGAGTGAGCGAGATAGCGAATCGGACCTTAGGTACGTCGAGGCAATACCGTATCGAGAGCCCTTTGCATTTTACAAATTATTTTAACATTATAAACGATCTATATACAACACAAATAAAACTTATCTAATTTATCTCAACCTAGCAGAGGGAGTAAAATACACACAAAAATATCATTTTATTATACAACGGTCAACTCAAGGAATTTTATATACATCTTATTTCTAAACATAATAAATCGTAATAATCTGTCCCGCACATATCTCCCGCCGTACATAAGCCCGGCGGCTTATGTAGTTCAATCCGGTGCGGGCGCCGTCGGTAGCACGATGAGCTTCTTCACAGGCCGTCGTAGCACGCCGCCTCGGGTACGCACGTCGACCACGCGCGTCACGCCGTCGGGTCCCGGGTGCAGCTCGGTGACTAGGCCTCTGGGCCATACGTTGCGGGGCAGGTTGCCGTCGGCGATGAGGACCACGTCGTCCACCCTGATGGCCGGCCCACGGCCGTGGGGCTCCCGCCGGTGTTGAAGCTCGGGCAGGTACTCGCGCACCCAGCGCGCCCAGAAGTGGTCGGCGAGGCGCTGTGCGCGGCGCCAGGTGGCGCGGCCGCTCAGGTCAGCGTCGGTGCAGGTGCCCGTCGGTGGTGTGCGCGCTGATCCCCCCAACGGGAAGTGGTTTGGGGTCAACGCCTCTTCGTCGGTAGCTTCGACGGACACGTGGGTGAGCGGGCGGCTGTTGACCACGTACTCAGTTTCGGCCAGTAGCGTGTGCAGGCATTCTTCAGTCGGTTGCTGGTCGGTTTCGTCTACGTAAACGGTGAGTTTCTTCAATTTGTCGGTCGGTAACACTTGTTTTGTTCGTAGCGCGGCGATCTCTCTTCCAAACGAATCGTGTTGCGATTGCTTCACCCACAGCTGTTCGGCGCGACGGATAAAATCAGCGCTCAATGTTTTGAACGCGCACTCGTTCGTCAGTGGGCGTGGCTTCTGCTGGGCGGAGCTTATCTTGTTGTGATTCTTGTTAGCTCGCGATTGTAGATCGGCTTCCGCGCGCGGTTTTGTCCGTTTGTGCTGGACGCGTTGTTTTCTGGTTTTCAGCGCTTCGATGTATTGAAGTACTCGTGCGGTCGTGCGGATAAGTCGTTGCCATGAAGAAAAGCGTGTTATGTCGGGTAACGCTTTCGCGACGTCCGACGTTGCGGTGGCGACGGCGACAGGCGTTGCTATTAAAAACGCGTCAGGCGTTTTCTCTTCGACCGTCGTTGCTTCGAGTTTCGTCATTGTTTCTCGCGGCCATTCTTCTTCGGGTGGGAACGGCGACCCGGTAAATGAACTTTGCGCTTCGTGCGGGTTCTCCCGCCGGTCGTTGCGCCACGGAAACTGTAAGGCGCTTCGGATGTCGATGCGGCGGCGGAAAGTTTCTTCATCGTCGGCGACCGCGGTGGCTTCGTGCTGGCTGAAGCGCACAGGTACCTCCGGTAGTGACTGACGGAGGTCGGGACCGCTGATCAGCTGGTCGTTGATCGATGTATCGGAGTAACGGGCGGCGGCTTCGGACGCTGGGCGAAGCTCGGCGGGCGATAGGTACCGGGTGCGGCCGGGGTCATTGACCGGCGGGCCCGGTTCGGTTTCGTAGCCTTTTCTCAGGAGCGCTTCTCTCGGTCGTTTTAGTGCGAGTTCTTCGGGCTTCGATGTCGGTTTCTTCGGTTGTATACAGCGCGATTCGGGTGTGAAGACTTGTTTCGTTGCTTCGTCGGTGTCGCGGTCTGTATCTTCGTTTCGAACTTCGTTTCGATCTTCGATTCGATTTTCGTTTACGGTGCGGACGTTCACGTGAGCGACGTAGTGTACACGTTGGTCGCGACTTCTGTTGGTGGCGCCGTGTAGAACCCAACCCAGCGGCGTAAGAGATGCCGCCGGTTGGTTTTCGCGCCCTCTTCTCACTTCTTCGGCTAACAATAAGTGCGAGTTGTCTTGGCCAATGAGTAGGGTCGGCGTGGCTCGCTCGTAGTATACGTGGGCTTCGATGTCACGTAGGTGCGGTGCGTTGACTACGTCGGTCTTCATTACGGTTTGTGGCGCCAGTTTCAACTTTTCGATCGTGCGGGCTTGAACGGTGAACACATTGTTGTTCCCTTGCAGCTGTAGAGTGACGCGTCGAGAGTTTCTGTCTTCTTCCCTCCCTGAGACTGTTTCGATGGCGAGTGTGTCGGCGGGTCCGTCGGCTCCAATCTTCGCAGCGATGGTGGCGTCTATCAGCGTGACGGTAGACCCGTCGTCTAGGAGCGCATACGTATCGATGTACCCGCTCTGCCCGGTGACTCGTACTGGTATGATCTTCAGGTAGGTACTTGTGGCTCGGCGTGACTTCGTGGTTGCAACTATCTCGGGTTCGAAGTCGTCGTCAGCTGGCGGCGGCGACGGCGGCGGTGATGGCGGCGGCGGCGTCGGTGCGTTCTCGGTGCGGCTCTCAAAATGAAGCAATCGGTGATGTGACTTAGCGCAGCCGTTTTCCCCGCATCTTCGCAGTTTGCATCGGTGTGAATACGATCTCGATCCTAGGCAACGGAAACAGAGTCGCTTTTCCCTTGCCAGTCTCCACTTCTCGTCGTTGCTCGCCCTCTTGAATGTTGCGCACGCGTAGGTTGAGTGGTTAGGTTGTGCGCACACAGCGCAGGTTCGTTGTCTCTCCGGCGCGCGTGTTTCGGTTTCTGTTTCTGTTCGGTGCGCAGAGTACGTTCGCTGTGGCTGATGCGTGCGTTGCGGGTGAGTTCGGTGCGTTGGTTGCGGCGGTTGACGCGTAGACGGGCGTTCGTCGGACGTGATGTTTTCGGGCGGCGCAAACTCTCTGCAGTTCTCGGCTTCGGCGACGATAAACTTGCGGAACATGTCGAGGCTTGCTTTCTTCGCTGTTTTCGTTTTGAAGTCGTACCATCTGTATCGCAGGCTCGGCGTAAGTTTCTCGACTAGCGTCTTGAGTACTTTCGGGTTCTGGCAGTACCCTTCTTCCCCCAACGTGTAGAGCACGGTCACGGCATTTTGTATCTTATTGGCGAAGGCGCAGACGTCTCTCGGTGCGTCGGTCACTCGTTGAATATTTTCGATTTTCTCGAGTTCTAGTTCTGCGATGACTTGCGGTCGGCCGAAACGGTTTTCAAGTGCCTTCATTATGACTTCCGGTTTCGATACGACGGCGAGTAGGTCTTCGACCTCTTCTTTGGCTCTTCCCCGTAGCGCTCGGCGTAGGCGGGCGGTATTTTCTCTCGCGGAGCCGTAGACTGTTAAATCTTCGTAAGCCATCTTGAAGTTCAGCCAGTCGGTGTGTGCGCCGTTGAAGATCGGTAACTCGACGCTCGAACTGTGTCTGATTACTTCAGTCTTCGGTTGAAAGGCTCTGGCCGCTTCCATAATCGCCGCAGTTAGCTCGCTCACTTCTATTGCCGTCTCTTTCTTCGGTGTCGCCCCGGCAGGCGTGGTATGTAGAGACGGTGCTGGCGCCTTCGTGACGTCTTCGGTGGTTGTGAGTGGCTTCGTGGCTTGTATCCATTCTTCTGTTCTGTTTCTGGAATTGGCTTCCGCTTCGTCGTCTTGGCTTAGTTCCGTGGTTTCGGATTCTGCGTCGCTGTCGGCTTCGATTCTTGCTAACCGGGCCTTGGCAAGGTTTAGCTCTTTTTCGGCTATCTCTTCTCTGGCTTCTGCGAGGAGGCGCGCTCGTTCGGACTTCGTGGTGATGGCGCGCGACTCCCTCGTACTCGTCGCTCGGCTGGGCGGTGCGGTGCGACGGTGTGACGGTGGTTTTCTTTGCTCCTGTTCCTTTTTCTGTGTGCTGGACGCGTGGCGTGGCGGTGACTCATAGTGGCGTGATGGCGACTCGTAGCGGCGTGGTGGCGACTCATGGCGACGCGGAGACGGCGAAGGTTGACGGAGCACCGGTTGGCGCAGCTCTCGGTGAAGCGATGAACTTCTTGAAACGTGGCGCCTCGGCGGCGGGCGTGACGTTGGGCTGTGCTGGCTTCGTCGTTGCGGAGGTTCGTCTGGGCGTGCTTGATGGTTCGGTGATGAGACGCGTCGGTGTGGCTGCGAGACGTCGGGGCGCTGAGGTGAGCCGCGTTGGTTCGGCGGTGAAGCGTGGCGACGTGGCGGCGAGGCTTCTTGACGCGGCTCCCTCACGCGTCCTCGTGACGGGGACACAGGAGGTTCTTCGTGGGTGATTCGCTCGGCGATTCTTCTTTCTTTTTCACTTCTAGTGAGCACCATCTTCTTGACTGTAGTTTTCTATCCGGTAGCGAAGGACCAATATGGTGGTCCAAGCTGTCTTCAGTAGGTATCTTCTTATCCGGTTACGAAGGACCAATATGTACGGGACCGGCCGTTTATGAGCGGTAGCAGCCCCGGTGTACACAAACTGTGCGGAGACGGAGAGGTTCCGGACGGTGAAGAAAACCACTGGTTGTTGATGCTCGTTCGGGCAGAGTGACTTTATTGTTCTTCTTACAATATCTGGATGCGAATGAATCTTAATGCGAGGGCACGCGATATTTATAGCGACTCTAATTGTTTCCGCGTATTTTCTCACAAAAGAATTCAAGGAATTGGCTTACACGCGCGACGCTAAATCAGTTCTCGGAACTGTGGCAGTCTGCGTGTAAGGGAGTTCCGAGATGTGCCGCTAGAGGCGCGGTTGTGCTAGAAGAGCATATCCCGCGAGTGAGCGAGATAGCGAATCGGACCTTAGGTACGTCGAGGCAATACCGTATCGAGAGCCCTTTGCATTTTACAAATTATTTTAACATTATAAACGATCTATATACAACACAAATAAAACTTATCTAATTTATCTCAACCTAGCAGAGGGAGTAAAATACACACAAAAATATCATTTTATTATACAACGGTCAACTCAAGGAATTTTATATACATCTTATTTCTAAACATAATAAATCGTAATAATCTGTCCCGCACATTATGTAAGGCAGTAAAACAAGTTACCCGGTCTCCCCTCACCAGCTAACTTTATTGGGCTCTCGTATTACCCTTCTTCAGAAGATAGTACTAACAAGATTACGATGCGAGAGCTTTTTCTATGGGAAAATAGATAATGTACTATGAATTTTACGAAAATCGGGATTTATACCATGTTTTGATTTGTTGTCGAGTCCCCGACATTCAGCCTAGGTAATCCGCGATCATGGCGTTTGCAACTGCGCCAAAATATCAGGAACTCAACAACAAATCAAAATATGGTAAAAATCCCGTTTTTCGTAATATTTACAGTGTGAATGACCATGAAAGTTTAAAAAGCTATTCATGTACTATGAGCTTAGGTAATAGCTTCAACATCCAATCCTTGTAGAAATTGTATAGACAACGAATAAACAAGTTAGAAATTACATTCCTGAAAATTAATAACATGATCATTTAAAAAAAAAATGGAAAATGAAGTATTTAGAAAAAATCGACGCGTCTCACAATCGGTCTCTAATCTAGTCCATCGGAGCTAGTTGTGAGACGGGTCGATTTTTTCTAAAAACTTCATTTTCCATTTTTCTATTATAAAAATTGCATTGTGAATGCAAAATACTAAAAATTAAAATAACATGATCATTTAAGTTACGTACTTACATTATACTTTATTTAACTTTTAGATCATCTATACATCTATACAAATAAATTATATTGGAGTGTCTGTTTGTAATATTAAAATAACCGCTTTTTACTACATGCATATATGATTATATATACGGTACATATACCAACATAACATTTTTTACAATTTTTGTTTGTCTGTCTGTCTGTTTGTTCGGGCTAATCTCTGAAACGGCTGGACCGATTTCGACGGGACTTTCACTGGCATGAAGCTGATGTAATAAGGAGTAACTTAGGACACTTTTTATCTCGATATTCCCACGGGAACGGGAACCACGCGGGTGAAACCGCGGGCGGCCGCTAGTGTTTTGATAAGAATGAGAAAAGTGCATGAACCTATCTATAAATAAAATGCTTTTCTCGACCTTTTTTTATTTAAACTCCTGTCCTTTCAACCCTAGGATACGCCAAACCCATTTCATCCTTACAAATTTCAATCTGTCTCTTAAACTTAAACGAGGAATCAACGTGTACCTACGTACAGCATGAGTAGTATACAAACACATGATTAACGTGCTTACGTACAATATGAGTAGTATATAAACACCGTGTACTACTCATGATCACAAATACGGTAGTGTTTCCCGGTCTCTCAGATTTAGGGCACCAACCAACGGGGGTCGGGCCTCTCGGGAAAAAATCAGCCCTACATTTACTCAAAACAACTTAAATTACTTTGGGACCGTTTTAATTTAATATCTGAGCAAAATTTCGCGTTCTGTTTGCACTGTAAGTTGTTCTGTAAGCTTTTTTTAAAAACCAATGCTGCATAGGATAGTCGCTTCATATTGTGAAATGAATTTATTCTATTGTTATTTTATTTCATACTTATATCATTAATCTAGAACCCAGGTCAAAGAATACTGTGCAATGTAACCCTTTAAGCTTCTTTCTAGTACAATAATTTTGGCTAACCTTATACACCATGTCACCCCAAAGCTACTCCGTTTGCCCAAATTTTGCCCGACTAACACTACCAATAATTCTCCTATCCCAAAATTTCTTTTTTATAGAGGCAAAATTTAAGTTATGCATCTTTAGGGCAGAATGGATTACGAGTTACGGCCCTGCAAATGAGCCTTTTTAAAATTATTGATAATGATGATGATACTTTGTACATTTTCATTTGTTTTGTCTGAATGGTCTGGATATATCAACGTTCATGAGATTCAATACAGAGTCTGGTTTCATTAATTGTTCATTGTTGCAGGTGTTGTGACGCATGACAACGAAGACGCGGGAAATGTAACCGAAGAAGGAGCAAACCAAAACATCATAATGTATAAGGCAAAGCTGTTTAACATCTCCCTCAAGATGACCGTCTTGAAAGGTTACTGACAATTTTGGTCTTTAGTTTTAAACTAATTCGATACTATAATATAAACTAATGATCTTTGACTATGTTGATCAGGTGGATTACTAGGTATTAACCGAAATTGCATTGGATAATCTTTCCGCTAATGTCAAACCGTCGGTCGGTAGGTTTACAGATTTAATGCATGATTGCCCATTGCAATTTTGTTCAACAGAAACCCACCAGGGCCCCGATCGCGGTAATCCTATGACGCATTAGTCAAGTGTAGGTACGTGCAGTTGACGTGCAAAACCGTTTTTGATAACGCGCGGCTTTGACAGTGCGACAACATTTTCTGTTCCGGTGATAATCTTTGGAACTAAAACAGTTTTCATACGACAGTCTATTTTGACAGCTAATTTCGTATTGCAAGTGGTTCCTCTGTTACGGATGTCACCGGATCAGACAGGATTGTGGGACTATAGGTTTGCGTGACGTGTGCGTCGTTATGTCATTACGGCAATACGAAGTCAAACGTCAAGACGCAAACGTGATCAAGACGTGGTGCATAGAATTACAGCGATCGGCCCGTTGCGCTGGGGTCTTACCGTGAGCTGTCAAACAATGTTATAGTAATATTGATTACAGGACGGAGCTATACACTGCGTATAGCAGTATCTCGCTTACAATATCAACGCGCGGTCTACTGTCTTGAAGCGTGTGGTACGCGAAGCGAAATGACCACTATTGGGTGGCGAGCTAGCGGCAAGTTCGCTTACCGCGCGCGTCTTCTATTTTATATTGTTACTGTTAAGTGCATCTACAATGCACGATATTTAGTCCAATTTGGCTGCTCATACTTTGGTTAGGTGGAAACGGTGTCGTATAAGTGGGCTACGACCTTTACTTTAAAATTGTTTGACAGCTCGCAGTAAGGCCCCTGACAAGGTGAGCCCCTGATTTGAAGATTGTAGAGTTGCGTCAGTCATTAACATCAAACTTCTTCGAGTAAACTAAACCAAATATAACTATTTTCCAAATTTTTGTTTTTCTATGGTAAAATTATGAAGACGTAAAGGTTGTGAGGTTGTAGGGGGTAATCTCTGGATCTACTGAACCGATTTCGAAAATTCCTTTCCTAATAGAAAGCTACATTTTTCCCGAGTGACATAGAAATTTTTTTATCCCGGCATTCTTACGGGAACGGGTACCACGCCGCCGGTTAAGCCGCGAGGAGCCACTAGTACTAAAATAAAGAGGACCCTACAAAGTAACTAGTCATACCTTAAGCATTGATTTTTCAGAAATGTGTCTTTTCAGAACGCATTTCTGAACAACTCTCCCGTTGAGGGTTGGGTTGGGCATAACGATCAACGTAGTACCTAACGGCTAACTACACGACAGCCATTAAAATTGGATCACGCAGTAAGTAATAAAAAATACATTAATAATGGTTTTGTTTTTAATTCAGGGGTGACGGTGATGGTCGTCGTCGGCGGGGCTTCGGCCCGAGTCGCCGGCAAGGTGGGCGGCTACTCCAACAAAATGGGAGGTAAAATACAATTTCAGTCAGTTTCTTAACTCCGTTCAAAAGCTTTTCAATTGCGGCCTAGAATGTCTACGCTCACTTTAAAGCGATGATTCCCGACCGAAATAGGCACGCTAAGGGCGTTTGTGCACTACACTGAATTTTACCGATCCGGAAAAAACGGATGCTTGTATTTTAATAATTAATTATTATAAATAATAGAATTTATTTATTTCGTGTAGTTTAGGGTTCGAAACATTGAAACTACACGAAATAAATAAATTCTTACTGTTATAAATGATTAAATTATTAAAATACAAGCATCCGTTTTTTTTCGGATCGGTAAAATTCAGTGTAGTGCACATACGCCCTAACGCTTGCACGGCCGCGCGTGATAGATTTAGGTCGGGTAATATGGAAATATAACTATTCTGATAAAAGCTTTAAACTGTTCAATTAACTAGAAAGAAAATTATAAAGCTTCTATTTCAATAAGGTCAGGATTAATAGAAATCTCTAATCTCTAATAAACTATTCTATTCTTTTAAATCGTCCTCTATTTTTTTACATACATCTTTTGTGGTCCAACGGGTGAAAAGAACTCACCAGCTTTAACAGAAACAGCGACATTTTAAATAATTATGTCGTTGTTCGACATACAACATATTTCACAACATTAACAACAACATTACTTTTCATAATAAAAGATTAAACAACATTTACGAATATCATCAAGCATTTTACTTTATATTACTTCAGTACTCACATAATTTATTCGAAACCAATGAGGACAACTTTAATTTAATAGTTATTATCAACAAATAAGCATTTACGTTTAACCTGTTACCAAATATCCCTCGAACCAGGGCAAATCTTCAGCAATATTTACTAGACAATACATCAGCATTAAATAGCAAGAAAAACAATGAACGAGAAATATAAAATAACGGGTTGGTTACATATCTTAAACAGCGCTGACCACTCGAACAAGACTTAAAATCGGCCAAGTGCGAGTCGGACTCGCTCATGAAGGGTTCCGTACCCACTTAACGTACCGATTACGTACACTTAGCAAAAATACCACTGTAATTTTTTGCCAGAAAAAAAAATAACTTTGTTTTTCATAGTATTGGTATGAATGACAAAGTTATATTTGCGGTTTTCGAAAATGTGTTATATCTCAAAAACTTGTAAAGCCTACTTAGCTATGATAGTTTTCCTTTTAACTTCGTCATATTCAGTACTACTATCGTGAATTTTTTCACGTATCCAGAAACAACCATTTGGCTGGTAGGGGGGGGGGGGGGGGGACACTTGACTAACAAAATTTTGCACTTTAAAGCTTAATAATTCACAAACGGATGTGTTCAATACACCCCTGCCTAGACCGCGGAGTCAGCATTGGCGCAGTGGAAGGCTATCATGAGTATAGACTCCGGACAAATCTTGGTTTCAGCCGGGATGTAACTGAACAATAGGACTGCGATACACAGTGGAGAGAATGTTAAGTAAGGTGATTTCACATACGGTTCTGTGGTGTCGAAAATCTCCTCGGCTGCGGCGAGACGGGGCGCGCGCCCCAGGTATCTTCTTCTTCTGCAGACCTTACCAATTAGTGACCTCACTCACAACACAAATAACAGCGTTCACAAGACACTGGGCGTTTCAACAATAGATACACAAAGACACACACGGGGGAGCCTCTTTTATTATGATTTACAGTCCCAACAACAAGCGCGTGTGGTAGAAAAGGTTATCTTTCAAAGCATCCGCGACCGGCCACTCCAGAGATGGCATCAAAACCTTGGTCGTACAAAACGGGATCACATAGATAATTTTAGATGGATTCAAACTCGATATGCCAGGCACATTCAACGCGAGCGACCTTTAACAAATTCAGCAAAATTATTCCGACATTTTCTTACAAGAATTTCAATCAAGTGTCACTGTCAACTTCAAGTGACAGCTAATGTCAATTTGACGTGACATTAGAGTTGCGTTCAGAAACGTCGATCTTTTCCGAACATCCCCCCGCCCCGGACCGTTAAGAACGGTACGTCAATCTACGGGTAATCGGGAGAGCCCACTAACTGCTCTCTTCAAAACCGAATCTCGAACCAAAACCTCAGCAAAACGAGGAACTCCGTCAGTTCCGGGGTAGAGTTTAACAATGCGCCCCCTTCGCCAACATAGGGGCGGCAGGTTAGCATCCTTAATCAACACGAGGTCGCCAGTCTGGGGTGGGGTGGTTTTATCTGTCCACTTCACGCGCTGTTGTAGGATATGCAAATACTCCATCGACCAACGTGCCCAGAAGTTTTGGGACATCTGTTTCAAAAGTTGGTATCGCGACAAACGATGGGATCCTACATCCTGAATCGGATATTCAGGCAACGCCAAAAGGGGCTGTCCGATCAAGAAATGACCTGGGGTCAACGCTTCCAGGTCATTCGGGTCCGAAGACAACGGGCACAAGGGTCGCGAGTTGAGGACGGCCTCAATTTTACAAAATACCGTATCAAGCTCCTCAAACGTGAGAATAGTTTCTCCAATCACGCGACGCAAGTGTGTCTTGGCAGCCTTTACACAAGCTTCAAAAATTCCTCCCCAGGTCGGACAAGCTGGAGGGCTAAACTTCCAGATTATCCCACGCCGGGAGAGGGTGGTTCCAATGTCTATTTTATTATCAACAAAAAACTTAACTACTTCCTTAAGATAATTACACGTTCCCTTATAATTAGTACCACAATCGGAACGTATCAATGACGGCAGTCCTCTACGGGAAACAAATCTGCTCAAGGCGGCGACAAAGGCTTCGGTAGACAATTCCGAGACAATTTCCAAATGGACAGCCTTGGTGGACAAACACACAAACACGCACAAGTACGCCTTATAGGTTTTAGCATTACGCAGTCTCGAAGCCTTTACAGTAAAGGGACCGGCGAAGTCGGTGGCGACTCCGGCAAAAGCTCTACATTCCGTGACGCGATCAGCAGGCAAATCACCCATCTGGGGCTGCATGGTCGCGGCCTTCAATCGATAACAAGGCAGGCAACGGAAAACCACAGTGCGAATGGCTCGACGAGCAGACAAAATCCAAAATTCACGCTGCAAAATGGCCAACAAAGCATTACAGCCAGCATGTTGTGCATTCACATGGCGATCTGTTATTATCAGTTGAGTCAAATGTCCGGCTTTAGGTAACAAAAGGGGGTGACGAGCTCCATACGGCAAGTTCGCATTTCGAAGTCTTCCGCCGACTCGCAAAAGCCCACTCTCGTCCAGGAAGGGATTCAATCGCGATACCGCGCCCTTCAACTTGCGACGGCCTAAACGCAAAATTTCAATCTCGGACTCAAAACTATCAGCTTGTACTCTCCGGACCCAAAACAAGAGCGCGTCCCTACGCTCGTCCGGAGTGAGAACCGACGAATCACGCCTCGCGCGTGGGTTTCTGCAATTGTACGCAAAACGTCTGATCCAAGCGGTAACACCAAGCAGCTTCTGTAAGGAGCTGTACCGATCCAACAACAAATCCTTTTCCCCGGCGGGGTTAGTCTCCAGGACGCATGCCCGCATATCAGGAACGGCTACGTTCGACAACGCTGGAGAGGGCGGCCACTCCGACTCAGGCCGCATCAACCACTGGGGGCCCCACCAGAGGGGGTGGTTAATTAGGGTTGGGGCTACACAACCCCGAGACGCACAATCCGCGGGATTCATGGTTCCCGGCACGTGTCTCCAAATCAACTCGATGTCGGAATTACAAATCTGCGACACTCGATTGGCCACAAACACGTCCAAGGTGTGCGCCGGAGCCTTCAACCAACAAAGGACGACCTGACTGTCCGTCCAAGCATAAACCTCTTGTATCTTAATAGATCGACCTAATGTGAGCCATACGTGGTTCAACAAACGCATTAGGAGGGCAGCTCCACACAATTCCAACCTCGGGATCGTATGACGAGTCCGAAGGGGAGCGACTTTGCTTTTCGCTATCACCAGATGCACAGCAACAACTCCGTCAACAGTAACGGTGCGGAGGTACACGGCCGCAGCAAATCCACGTTCGGAGGCATCGGAAAAGCCGTGAAGAGTAACTTTACAATTTTCAGAAGGGAGGAATAGCCTCGGCAAATGCACTTCATTAATCTCGGGGAGGGATGAAACGAAGCTCGACCAATCTCGGAGCAACTCGTCCGAGAGGGGTTCATCCCACGACACACCCGAAGCCCATAACCGTTGCAAGAAACACTTGGCCATAAACAGCACGGGGCAAATCCACCCATTGGGGTCAAAGGTACGTGCGACAGTAGACAATACTAAACGCTTGGTCCAGACTTTCGGTGGTCGTAAATCCACACAATACGTGAAAGTGTCAGAGATCGGTTTGTACTGTACGCCAAGGACGGTCACCATATGGGGATTATCAACATTTTCGAATAAGTGAGGGTCCTGCTGGTGCTCTTCGGGCAAACCTACCAGTACATCAGGCGAGTTGGATATCCATTTCCTCAACTCGTAACCTCCCGACTTCAAAAGGGCGGTGAGTTCGTCTCTCAGGACAATCGCCTCTGAGACAGATGAGGCGCCCGTGCAAATGTCATCCACATAGACGTCACTGGCCAAAATGGCGGAGGCGCGAGGGTATCTCAAGCGCTCCTTCTCGGCCAACTCCAACAAAGAACGAATCGCAACAAACGGGCTCGAAGCCAAACCGTACGTATTCGTATTCAATTCATAAATCAACAAGGGGTCCCTAGGACTCTCTCTCCACAAAATCAATTGGTACCTCCTATCCTCGGGATGGATGACCGTTTGTCTGAACATCATCCGAATGTCAGTCATAAATACAATTTGGTGCCGCCGGAAGTTGGTCAAAATGTCTGAGATCTCCGTGTGCAGCTTGGGACCTACATGCAGACACTGGTTCAAGGACGCTCCAGTAGAGGTGGGAGCCGAACCGTCAAAGACCACCCGAATCTTTCCGGATTTCAAAACGGCGTGGTGCGGCAGAAAGAAGTGCTCAACGGAGCGCCAATCCAAATCGCTCACGGACATGTGCCCTAACTCCTCATACTCCCGCATGAATTCAACATACTTCTGGCGGAAGACCGGATCCTTGCTCATGCGACGCTCCATCGCCACTAGCCTAAGTTCCGCTAGCGGTCGGGATTCGCCCAGAGGAGGTCGGCCGGCACGAAAGGGGAGACGGGTGATCAAACGACCAGAGCGGAGGCGACCAGTGTTATTCTGGTAATACAACTCGCATTCATCCGCTACTGGGTCTACCCGCGGGGCTGGTGGAGGTTCCTCAACCTCCCAAAACTTCTGCACCACTTCGGAGAGAGACACATTAAAAACAAGACCGCGATCCTCATCAAGGGAATCCAAAACGCGGCGAGCAGGGCCCATCACAACTGTACCGAGTGTCGTCTGCAGAGCTACCAAGCCATCTGGCTGCAAAACTCGCTTCCCCGTCAACAAAACTCGCCCCAGGACATCGGCTCCAAGGAGAGCATCAATCGGGCCTGGGCGGAAGAAATTTGGATCGGCGAGTGGGGAATCAGACACCAAAGACAACATACTCGGTCCCAAGTCAACTGAAGGTTGACGGCCAACAACTGTGTCCAACACAATCGCCGAGGTCTTAATGCCTGGCGTGGACTTATTACGTGAGGTAAATGTGAAGTCAACATGCCCTAACAACCCGGGGACTTTCACATCGCCAACACCTCTCACGCCTTCCGTGTGGGGGTGCACCTTGAGGCCCAACCGCCTAACTAACCAAGATGACACAACACACCCCTGAGCACCGGAATCCAACAAGGCGCGAACTTCCACAAGGTCGCCATTCAATCCCCTGACAAGCACAGAGGCCGTGGGCAACAAAACGGTCTCTGGAGGGGTGGCTACAATCGACCGTAAACACGTTGATTGCTAGTATGTGGGGTCCCCAGACGTCCCCCCATGGTAAGGGGGTCGCTCATAGCGATCCAGTGGGTCCCAGTCTCCCACATACTGCCTACGTCCAAATCGCCCGGTATCAGGCGGGTTATATCTCCCGGCCCCTTGAAGACGGGGCGGGCGCCGCTCCAAACGCGGGTATTCGGCGAGCGGCGGCGAGAATCGGTGCCTATCATCCACCGTGTACGTCGCCCCATAGTCGCGGGGGCACGGTGACCGATTTTCAGAGGGGGGGTCCCGGGGACCCCCGGCTGTGCGAGGCTCAACACGTTGCGGGGGGCTTCTACGACCTCCCGCAACGCTCGCAAAATCGAACCCCCTAGTTGGGGACCAATTTCCCATGGGGGGGTCCGTGGGACCCCCGCCCGTGCGAGGCTCAAAACGTCGCGGGGGGCCTCTACGACCTCCGGCAACGCCCGCATAACTCATCCCCATCCTTGGGGATCGGTTTCCCATGGGGGGGTCCCTGGGACCCCCGCCCGTTTGAGGGTCCAAACGTGGCGGAGAGCGTCTGGGGCCACTCTGGTGGCCACTAGAACTGCTGCGGGATGCAAACACCGCGGGGGGTCCGAGACCCCCACCCATACGAGGTGATCCTGCAGCGACGCGCTGCGGCGCTCCGCCGCCCTCTGGGCTGTTCATGCAGAGGAGGGGATGGTGGTTGCCCTTGCAAAAGCGGCATGGGTGCGCTTGGGTACATTCGCGCTGCATGTGCAGGCCCAAGCACGAGTAGCACCATGTCCGTTGTCGCGCGATCGCTCGACGGCCTTGGACGCGCTGGTCGAGGAACTTATCACAACGGGTCGTGCTGTGACTCGGTTCCCGACAGTACAAGCAGCGGGCGGTCTCCTGGACGGCGGCATAGCGGCCGGGCGCGCGAGGGGCCATACGCCCCCTACGGGGGGGTCCGGTGGGGGATCTACTCTGTGGCACAGGTCGTTCGGGTCCCATAGGACCGGCCAGAGAGGAATTATCTGCCAGTCTACTTTCTCCTTCCAGGAACGTCAAGAGGTCCGAGAAGGGTGGCAGATAAGTCGCACTATCCCCACCATACTGCTGCTCAAAACGGACCTTAACAGAGTCCGGCAACTTTCCCAGGACAATGTGCAGTAACAAAAACGACCACTGCTCCACTGGGAGTTTTAAGTTTTTCAATGCGTTGTAGGCAACCAACAGCGGATTCAACAAAGCCACTCTCAAGTGCATCACGCTGGCAACGCGGGGTAAATTCAAAATGGCGGCAACATGGTTGTCCGCCAGACGTCGTACGTTCTGGTACCGACGGGCAATCAAATCCCTAGCAATAGGGTAGTTTTCATCCGAGGGGGCCAAATGTTGAACCGATTCAAGGGCCTCCCCTTCCAACACGGATAATAAATAAGCCAACTTTTGGCCCTGGGTCAAATCATCCCGGGCATGTACGAGACTATCAAAAATATTTATAAAGCCCTCCCAGTCCTCTAGACGACCAGCAAAACGCCTTAAGTCTAAGGGGGCCAATCTAGCAAAGAGAGGGGGCATACTTTTAGATGTGACCGGGGACGGGCTCGGTTCATTCTCTCTTGCCACTTGCCAAGGCCGAGCCACCTGGGTAATTCTGTCCGCAAAATCATAACACTGGTCCACATCCAAATCGACTTCTTGTCGCATTTCCACCTCGGCCTCAACAGTCCTTTCCAAAAATAAGGCATACTGCTCATCAACAACAGCCAAACGTATGGGCAGATCTCCGTATCTGTTCAACAAGGCCTCCGTCCTATCAGGTCGATCCAACAATGCGACTGCAGACGCTAACCACCGTAACTCAGAACGTATTTTGGCTTTAGCAGAGGAGGCCGTCATTGTAACGTCACAAATTTATCAACAAAACCAACAAATTCAAAATATTCACTATAACACAAAATCTCCAATATTTGGAGGTTATTACTAACCACAAAATTCCAATATTACAACAACAAAGTATTTATAATGACACAAACTCTTAAATATCTGGAGGTTATCAGAAAACAACAAAACTCACTGACTATTGAAATTCACTTGGATATCAACACAACATACTGTTACACAACAACAAGTTAATTTTAATTATTTCAAAGCACAAGTTTCAATGAGTTTCAATGTGTAAACAATGTCCCAAATCATTTAAGTTTCACTAAGTCTTGAGTGCAAACTTATTAGCTAACCTTTTATTAGCTATTATTTTAGCAACAAACTTGTCAATATTCACAACTCAAATTTGCTGACAAAACTAAATAATAATTATTATGAACAAAGAAAGGCATCTGTTTATATTTTGGAACTTCAATACATGACAATTAATTACAAGACATGGAACCAATAACAAAGGAATGCCCTTTACTTTTCAAATGCAAGTTAATTACCATTTACAAGTACAAATTAATCTAGTCCGGACCAGACTGGGTCATCAAACGGCACTGATTAATAGACAAAATTTTGGCGTGGGCCTCTCAGGCCTTCAAACTACGCTCTGCTACCAAGAAATGTTCAATACACCCCTGCCTAGACCGCGGAGTCAGCATTGGCGCAGTGGAAGGCTATCATGAGTATAGACTCCGGACAAATCTTGGTTTCAGCCGGGATGTAACTGAACAATAGGACTGCGATACACAGTGGAGAGAATGTTAAGTAAGGTGATTTCACATACGGTTCTGTGGTGTCGAAAATCTCCTCGGCTGCGGCGAGACGGGGCGCGCGCCCCAGGTATCTTCTTCTTCTGCAGACCTTACCAATTAGTGACCTCACTCACAACACAAATAACAGCGTTCACAAGACACTGGGCGTTTCAACAATAGATACACAAAGACACACACGGGGGAGCCTCTTTTATTATGATTTACAGTCCCAACAACAAGCGCGTGTGGTAGAAAAGGTTATCTTTCAAAGCATCCGCGACCGGCCACTCCAGAGATGGCATCAAAACCTTGGTCGTACAAAACGGGATCACATAGATAATTTTAGATGGATTCAAACTCGATATGCCAGGCACATTCAACGCGAGCGACCTTTAACAAATTCAGCAAAATTATTCCGACATTTTCTTACAAGAATTTCAATCAAGTGTCACTGTCAACTTCAAGTGACAGCTAATGTCAATTTGACGTGACATTAGAGTTGCGTTCAGAAACGTCGATCTTTTCCGAACAGGATGCCTCAATCAAAAAACTGAATTTACGAACCCACAACGTTTTTGAAATTGCTCTCCAACGAAATCCCACACTATGGGGTAGACAAGAAAAAAAAATTATTATCATTATTATTTTCACTTTGTTGGCGTGATAAATATGTATATTCATGCCAAATTACAGCTTTCTAGTACTAAGAGTCTATGAGCTAGACTGGGGTCAGACGAACGGACGGACGGACAGACGGACAGACGGACATGGCGAAACTATAAGGGGCCTCGCCTTATAAATGTTAGCGACTACCGCCAATTCAACTGATAATTTCCGATTTAGAAAATTACACAAAATACCATAATATAAAAATAAATAGGTAAATAAATAAATAAACATAACAATTATAAAAAAGGATTCCAAAACCTAAGAAATATTTTATTTTATCATGAATCTTAAACTTACAATAATTATCTATTTGTTTTTTTTTCAACCGGAAGTAACGTGTTACTAACTTAAAGTACACGTTACTTAGATACTTTATATTACATTACATTTCAGTAATGAATAATTTGATATCAATATTAAAACTAATAATAAATGATTTTAGACAATATTTAATACGAGTAGATAAGACAAATCAAAGTACAATTTGTCTCGATCATGCTTTGCTGACGGTCGGCCCCGCCACGAATCAAAATACTTTTTAATATAAATGACAAGAAGGTACAATGTTATCTCTAAAATTAATATAAATTAAGTAATTTAGATGTAATAATTACTAAATGTCTTAATAACAAAACTCCATTATTATAATATCGCTTTGTTGTCAGATGGCACCGACACAAAATCAAACTACTATTTAATGAAAACGCGATGAATAAGGTACAATGTTATCCCCAAAATTAATTTAAGGCGCTACTCGGAAAAAGTATGGACTCTTTGATATAAAACTATAGGACGGTTAGAGTTGTTATAAATCTGGTAATAAGATATATATTTCTTCATACCTTTATCTAGAATCGTATAGTTTCAGAAACACGATTTTATGATTTTGGCTCGACACTATTTTCGAAAATACCTCAAAAAAATAAGAAATATCAAGATTATTCTTAAATGGGAATACATATACTATTGAAAATTGGTTTAAGGGTCATTATTTGGGACACGTTTTTCAAGCGGCATCGCTTATAAATAATGGAAATCGATAAGTCAGCCAGCCATTTATTTTTTTGCGCAAACCTTAAAACCTCTATTAACTGGGTAACTGATTATTATTCAATTATTGTTATAAATTAATATCTATAAAAAATAAAATACCCCCATTCTTTGATTTTCGTGGAGTGTCCCAAGCCCCGATCTGGTCACTTCGTAAATTATATATTTTAAACTAAACGCTACATGCTTACCAAAAAAATAACACTAAGTCCTAAGAAGTTTCCAATGCTATAAAAAATTTGACTATAGTTCTAAAAGAACTACATTTCCTAAAAAAAATTAAAATGTAACTGTCCGCTGGTAGTTGGTGATTTGCGTGGATTATTATAAATTCACTAATACATCTCTAAATTCGCGGCCCTATGTTGCGTCATTCTAATTCAAGTTACAACTAGTCACGCTCCGTCGGCCAGGCAGAGAGTTTGTGAGACAGTGCGTCGAGTTTTCGAAAAATAGAGGTAAGAACCTCGTTGCGTGGGTTTGGTTTCTCAAAACTTTGATTTGCGTGATTCAATTTTCTCCAGTCTCTGTGGATTTATTTATTTAATAAAATATTGTAGTGAACAAATATAAGGTAACGTAACTTATATTTAAAACACAGTTTATTTGCTTAAAAGGTTTTTGTATATTTTTAGCATAAAGGATTTATTTTGATTTACGTGGTCGTGATTTGCGTGGTTTACGTGGTAGTTTTGACCTACGCACATTAGTTTTTGACCATGCAAATGAAATAACTTTGAATTTTGTACTAGTTTATGTATATTATTTAATTAAACGAATTAGTATTTAACTAATAAATGCAAATTCGTTGAAATCAAACTTAAAATGTTATATTCAATAGGTTTAGGTATAATCACACAGGTCACATTGAATAGGTAGGTTTTTTGGACTGAATCTGATAAAAAACGATTTCTGCCTTGGTAATCTACCTATTTTTTTACCTTATGATAACATAATAACTTTTTTCAATATTAAGTAACATTAAGTAACTCATTTGAGAAAGTTAAATTACAATTTTTAATTTTGTGGGGGTATTTTGTGATTTGCGTGGCCTCCACTTTTTTAACCTCGGTTATCTCTGTAAGTATATCGCTCTCTTGGGTGCCTCTTCTATAAAAAATATTACTTTTACGTATATTTTAAGAGTCTGATGTCAAATTAGAAAAAATATTGGATTTGAAAATTGCCACGAAAGTCACCAAAGACTCCTTACTCGAAGAAGCACCCTTAATTAGTGGACACTAATAATATTTAGGATCGTATAGAAGCATTTTTTTAAAATCGCTATAGTTTTTGAATACGAAGTGATTTTGTGTTTTTTTTGCGTAATCGGCAAAATCGGTCTCGCTCCCGCGCGCGTCGTTTTCTCATTGCTATCTCGCTTTAGCATAATTTTTCCGAGTATCGCCTTAATGAATTTAGGTGTAATATAAACTAAATTGAATCAATAACAAAACTTGATATTCTATCACGCATCACGCGCGATACACTTCACGCCGGCGCAGCTCCAACCGGCAGTGAACTGTGAACTCGCGAGCACCCCGCGAACCGAAAATCACTTAAAATTCAATTAAAAATTAAATTAAAAAAATAAACTTATGACGGCCGGAATCCCTCGGCTATTCAAAGACAATGATTTTCGTATATTTTTCATTAACTTAAACCAAGTACTTATACTGCAAGTAATAGGATATTTGGATTTCGATTAGACGGATGTTTGGGATTTTAATTGACACAGTAAAATATCATCGATCGAAAAAAAAGGCCGGAAGCACTAGATAAAAAACTGTAAAATAACATATATTTTTTCCATGAGTACTTGTGGTTTGCTAGTAATCTATAATTTAAAATACCCTATTTTCGGGAATCGGCGCCTTAAACGCGTTTAACTCGTGCGAAGACGTACCCTTACTTTTACAAGTGCTATTATAGAATAGCACTTGTAAAAGTAAGGGTACGTCTTGAGTGTGCGGATCATCATAAGTAATACGTACTTACGCATAGTACGGACGTCGAGAGTCAATCCGTACTAGTTAAGACTTTTTCACACTTATGCTCTGAAATGTTAATATTATATTTGAGAAAAGAATGCAGTACGTGGCACTTTTCCGAGGTAAACATTCTAAATTTGAAAATCACTGCAGTAATGAATTTCAGTACTTACTTACTGCACTGATTTTAGTGCAGTAAGTAAGTACTGAAATTCATTACTGCAGTGATTTTCTATGGTACTACCAACTTTTTTTCTTTTTTTTCTTTAGTTATTCCTGTGTATAAAAACAGAAAAAGCAAACGGACATTTGCACCATACAGCCACATTATTATTATATCATAATTAGGTTAACTTTTTTTTAAATACGGTGCGCACAGAGTATATTACTTCGTATTGTACCACAAGCGCTATGTACCCTTAGCACCATGAAGCTCGACTTAATACTGAGTTAACTGGAGAGTGCAGTACGAACAATTTGTTGTGACCACAAATTACATAGTGGCTGTCTTCCGTCTCACCTACACTTAAAAAAATACGTATGGTCATATGAGACAACTGACAGCCACTACATACTAAATGTCAAATTTGCTGGTGTTCACTTTTTTATTCAGGGTGAGAACTCCAGTTACCTCAGTTTTAAGTCGAGCTTCATGCTTAGCACGAACATCAATCGAAAAAACAAAATGAGATTTATCATAGACAAAATATCCTTTACGAGTAGGTACTTTTGTATGGGAAATATATACAGCGCCATCTACCGCCCAGAAGCGGGTATTGAAGTTGCGCATTTTAGTAGCAAGTAGTAAGTATCACTAGGCTGTATGACCGTTCGACATGGCCTCACAAACCAATATTAAAAAAACGGCGGGAATGATTTTCAGCGGTTTATTAGATATCAATACAATTTATATTGTGTAATAAATTATCGAAATGAGTTCTGCCAATGAAACATATACAGACATTGTATGTTTCACTCCACCAAATTTGAGAGCAGAAGCAAAATTAATAACAGAAAACTTACTGCCAGCAAAATCAAAAGAAAGATATATGAAAACCTACGATCTGATTTGGAAAAGTGAAAAAAGGCGCATACATTTTCGGAATCTGTGTTGTTGGCGTATTTTAATGATACATCATTAAAATAATATTATTATGGGCGATTTATACATAAGTGTGCCCGGGAAAACAATAACATTTACATTTAATAATTGCCCGAACATGTGTGGTATTTAATAAATATTATTTAGTTATACAGTTTTTTTTATTTCCTCGCATTTCTTGAGAAAAGCACTATACAAGCCTTGTACGGTAAGCAAATTACCTTGCCTCGAATGATTAAAGCCATCCTCGACAATGTAATTTCTTACTTACCTGTCCTCGGCTGTAATGTACTATTAAACACTTTAGGAAGTAAAAATTGACTGGTTTCTAGCGCATTAGAATATATTGATTTTACCTGGGTTTGGTTTTGATTTTTCGCAATACTTACAAAAGTTTAACTATCAGTAAGTGGCCAAAACCGGTACATTTGGCACCTCTCACACATTGTGTGTAATATAAAAAAACTATTTTACTTTTATAAATTTGAAAAATGTACCTTTAAAGGTAGATAAATTATCTATAATTTGTTTCTTAAATACCTAAGACCATTTAGTACTTAGTGCTTAAAAGTCAAAAAATCCTTAAAGTGGCCACAAAGGGTACCTCTGCCCTACTTATTAAAGAGTGAGAAAACGTAGGTATAAAGTTTATGCACTCAATTCGTTCATACGTGTCTAAAATATGGTCTAAACGTACCTACCTACGTACGTAAAGTCATAAAGTGCGATAGGTACAAACAAATTCACATTCGAGAACTGAGCGTGGCCTTACGACACGACACCCACTTGTCTTGTGTATATGAATGAACCGGCAGCACAGCTATAAAAATGAGTAGGAATTTATCAAGCAATGGGGTCTCGGTTCACTAACCCGCCCTATCTACGCGCAGCGATTATGGAAAAGCCGCCAATTTCAGCGGAAATCTGCTTAAAGGTACTTAGCCTTACATAACATTTCTCGTAGTTACTGCTGCTCTACTATGCTCTATGAGTACGGTGTTAAACATCATCATACTCGTGACAGTACAAGACTAATCTAAAGCTCTTGTGAATTTCGCCAACAATGTACTCAAGTCCACTGAAACAATAATGCTGCTGATAATGCCTACCTACCACGAATAAAATTATATGTTAATTATCAATCTAATGAATTTAGGGAGTCAATTGTAAAATATATGTAAATTGTTATGCAATATAATATGCTTAGGTACTACAAGGTGGACCGACGATCAAGGTCAAGGTCGCGGGAAGCCGCTGGATGCGGGCAGCGCAGGACCGATCGTTGTGGAGATGCTTGGGGGAGGCCTGGGCATAGGGCTCCCCCAGCAGTGGGCGTCGTTCTTTGACATGATGATGATGATGATGATATGCTGAATAATATTTTAAACTTACATGGTCATTTTTACCATAACTATTATAATTATTTCCCAAAATATATCACACTCGAAGTCAGACATGTAATGGTAAAAATCCCGTTTTTTTGTAACAGCTGTTATAAATTTACATGCTGGTAAATAAAACAATATTTTATCAGTGGAATAGTTTATTTCTAGGCGCTCCTATGAATCAACCTCCCCAACCAAACAAATTAATCACTTTGAACATCAGTTTTACAAAATATAATTAATGAGCGGCTGATATCCCAGAGATGAGCTAATTTTATTACCATTTTATATTAATTCCTTACTTCATTATAATATGAGGTATTAGAATACCTTATAACAGTCTCGTAAATTCGTAAAATAACAACGTTTAATTCTTATTAAACGTTGTTATTTACGTTTATTGTACGTTTACTAGGTAACGTTTGTTACCTAGTAAAATAACATTCCAATTTTACTAGGTAACAAACGTGCGTTTCAAAGAAATATGAACCGTTACATAAAATTATGTGTTGCCCGCGACCTCGTCCACGTGAGATGATATTATGGAGTCACCATGTGTTTGCCAACTAGATATTATTTCTCCTTTAAGGCGCCCGAAAATAGGGTATTTGAAGTTATGGATTACTCGCAAACCACAAGTACTCAATATTTGGAAAAAATATATGTTATTTTACAGTCTTTTATCTAGTGCTTCCGGCCGTTTTTTTTCGATTGGTGATATTTAACTGCGTCAAATAAAATCCCAAACATCCGTCTAATCGTAATCCAAATATCCTATTACTTGCAGTATACTTGGTTTTAGTTAATGAAAAACATATAAAAATAATTGTCTTTGAATAGCCGAAGGATTCCGGCCGTAATATTTTTTTTTTTATCATTAAGTTTTTATTTGAATTTTAAGTGATTTTCGATTCACGGGGCGCTCGCGAGTTCACAGTTCACTGCCGGCTGCCGCTGGGTCAGCGCGAAGTGTATCGAGCGCGGCCGAGCAAGCGTTAGCGTGCCTATTTTGGTCGGGAGTGATACATACGTAGGCTACGAAGCATCGCCTCGACGCGACGACACGGTCTGTTGTTGACGTTGTTGCCCACTGTAGAAAAACTCTCGTGTATTTGCACAAAGAGCTAGTTCTGCCAGCGACCGCTGCTATTCAAGCTATAAAATTAGTTAAATCGCAGGAGTCACCGTGTATCTGTCGCAGGCGGATGGTTAAATCCGGCGGATGGTTAAGTATGACAGCATGTACCCCTTGGAAGTCCTGTAGACCACGTGATAGGTTTTTTTTTTTTTGTGACTCCGTCAACCTAATGGGAAGATAAAATAGCTTACGGAAAAAATGATCGGCCTAGGTGTTTAATTGAATGGCGGATTTAACCAGTTGGCTGTGACATATTCACCAACCAAATATTCTCCTATAACCCTTTCTATAAATACAAACACGGTGCGGTCGTTGGCTATCATGCATGCATCGATGGCGGGTTGGGGTTAGCCATTGTGGGAAAACTCATCAAGTATGCACAAAGAACTGGGGTTTCATTTTTTAGCAACCGCTAACTATATAATAGTACTAAAAAATATGTAGTTTAAAAAACTAAAAAATCACACTTTTATAGGAACAGACTAAAAAGTACAAAATAACCGTCTGTCCGTTGTCAATAATAAGTTAATCGAATGCATGCTTTGCAAAGGGCGCACCACGCTTTTTAATTTCAGTTAATGAATAGACGGTTATTTTGTACTTTTTAGTCTGTTCCTATAAAAGTGTGATTTTTTTGTTTTTTAACTACATATTTATTTTTTTACTTTTTAGTTTAATAAATGGCAAGCTATGGATGGATGGTAATCGATTTTACAGTTCATTCAAGTGTCTACCCATCCCGTAAACATTATAATGTTTGTTCTTGACCTTGAGTGCACCCTTATCGAGTAAATCTTCTTATTCTTCGTGTCAATAGTTCAAATGGATTTTAATTTAGATTTGCTCTTCTCAGTCATCTGGCGACTGCAGTTGCGTTAGCAGTCGCTGGGATCAGCTCCTAACTGCTGCATTCGGTGGGCGGGCGCATAGGGCATACTAGCATGGACGCCATAGTTTGGGACGGGGGCACCTCAGTTGCAGTACGTCTGCATGTTGTTGATGAAGCCCCATCTTGCCTTACCTAGATTGCCTAATTCAGTATGATCCAGTACATTAAACGAGCGGTTTTCTGCAAGTTCTCAAGCCACGATAGATAGCTAGCAAGGTAGTAGTAAGTAACTTTGTTTACATGGAAGAGTTAATAGAACCAGCTTACATTGTTAAAGTATAGTAGGTACCTACATATACACTAAGCCAGAGTTACAAGCTCACTAACAGCTTACTATCTTGGTTTGTGAAACTTCCGGAATCAAACTTCATCCTCCTCCTCAGTTGGTCTCTCAATGCTGAGGATCGTGGCCCCAATCGGATACATAATCTTACCTTATCATATTGGTGAAGAGTATTCATGGAAGTATAGTCGAAGTAGTTTTCCGTTTGCCTATTTCATCAGTGAATGAAATTGTATGAAATTGTTTAGGTTCCTTGGCCAAGGCAACTGAAGCCACTTCTATACACGGGGTCTATACATCTATACAGGTGATCGTCGTTGACCTTTGTACAGAATGTAGAGGTCGTACCGACCCGTACCAGCCGTCCTCTTTTCACATCTGGGTTAGGGACCGGCAAGAAAGCGTTAAAAATGCTTCTAAAGCTTCATAATTATGCTGTAGGTACATACACAATGTCGTTGCACCATGTAATGTAATTGATTATTTGATTAACAGTGTATAGAGAGTAAGAAGCAAATGTGAAGCATTGATATTACAATACAATGCAATGCTGTTGTGAACGTCAGCCCATTATTCAGTGCCGCAACCCGGCTGCAACAATAGGTTTAACCTGAAACTGTATGTGGAAAACGCATTTGCGATGTTCAGATATGATTTTCATGACAAATTTGCATATTCCATTAATTTTCATGCATATAGGTACTTTACAATTAAACTAAAGAAATATATTATTATTATGGAGTGGGAGTGGGTCTAACGTGATAATAAGGCATCGTTTTCGCTGCATCTTTTAAGCTCGTCTGGGAAGACGGCTTGACTATTGCCAACACTTCCAACAAATTATCGTTATATTTCAACCATCATCATCATCATCATGTCAGCCGAACGACACCCACTGCCGGACATAGGCCTCTCTATTATATTTTAACCAGTATACACAAAATCTTGATAAATTACGTAATCAAACATTATTCAAAATTCACTTTATCCATTGGTGAAAACCGCATGAAAATCCGTGGAGTAATTTTTGAGTTTATCGCGTACAAACAGACAGACGCGGCGGAGGACTTTATAATAATTTGTAGTGATTGATTACAAGAAACGAAAATTGTTGAACTTATTTTCTTTTCAAGTAGCTTTTATCCGATGAGTAGAGTAGGTTGGCATTGTATGCGCCTCACACCAGCTTATTACGATTTACACCCGTAATAAAGATACTTCTTTGTTCGTGTCCCTTCTCTCATACACGTGGGATAAAAACCCTGACTGATGTTACTTTTTGTCGACCTACATTTTACATTCATTGCATGTCTCGCTGTATTTTTCAGTTTACACGTAAATATTGAGAAAATTTTAAGGACGTTATTTACGTGTTAATTATAGTACTTACCTGCTCATCAGCAAAAAGAACCGAGTAAGCTTTAACTACATATATTTGTAAGAAATGTTAAATTAATTTAACTTTTTTGCATTCACAATGCAATGTTTTATTATTGAAAATGAAGTACTTAGGTAGGTATTAGAAAAAAAAATTTTATGAAATATATTAAAGAACACCTTATTGAGTATTCTTAAGAGATCCTTAAGAGTATAGGTAGGTATTCCAAAATACGCAGTTTCGCGTAAGTGTATATATTCTTTGACGCAGTGGAGTCCGCGCCATATACCTAACAGCAGCTGAATGAAGGAGGGCGCTATTCGTCGTGGTCGGTCGGAAAAATAAGCCTTAGGTAAAGCCCCACAGACGATCAGTCCGCATTTTGGCAACGGCCTGTCAGTTGGCCGCAATCGACCACACACTCACAGTTTTTCATACAAAAACAGATTATCATGCATGGCTGAAATGCATGGATTTCTGCCAACTGACAGACCGTTTTGCCTGCTGGCGGACTAATTGATTAGTACCTATTAATTAATACCTTTGGATTCCCATGTCGTAATTTGAGTTCCAGAATTTGACACGTGCCAAGGCATGTGGCGCATACTTAAATTATTTTTTTTGAATGTAATTTTTTTTGAAGTTTGATATTTAACTCTAGCTCAATGACGTATTGTGCAAATTAAGGCACGCGGTCTTCTTTGTCGGTACACTCTTGGCAGAGTGGTCGTGGTCGCCATTTTAAGTGTTTGTTGTGATGTGACCCTCTTCACAATTTCTCCGCCATTCCTCCCTGGTAGCCGTCCTCCAGCTGCACACGTGTAGATCTTCGTCTACAGCTGCTTTGATTTGGTCTGTCCATCTCATTGGTGATCTACCACGCGGTCGGGTGCCCTCTACTTTGCCCTGAACCACCAGACGCTTGATCGATGTACCATCGCGCCGCGACACGTGCCCAAAAAATTTAAGGATCCAAGCTTGTACAGTAGAGCTGAGATGCTGCTTGATGCCGAGTTCTTGGAATATGGAGACGTTAGTTCGAAATTCTGTCCACGATACTCCAAGCATTCTTCTCCAGCACCACATTTTGAGAGCGTCTATTCTCTTCTTCTCGCTTTCCCGTAGGGTCCATGTCTCTGAGGCATAAAGGAATATGGGAAACACGAGAGCTCTGACACGCGTACACGGGTTATTTTTTGGCAATATTTGCCTAAAAACTGGAATGGATCAATCAAAACTATTTTTTTTATCACGACAGAGGGCGTGTTAAGGGTTTATTACACTTATCCTAGTTAGGATCTTAAATAAGCATACATTGCTTTCTTTGAGCTCATTTTAGGCAAGTGATGTAATAAATACAAGCAATGTATACTAAATTAGGATTCTAACTAGGATAAGTGTAATAAGCCCTTTATTGGAAAGGGTGTTTTGTTGATTGGTTGTTAATGTGACATAAGGTCACAATAACAACCAATCCTAACAGCTGTCAAAATCGATTAAATCTTATAATTGCGTCATTCGACCACAGGGTACATTATTATATTATCCCTCAGTTTAGGTAGAAAGTGGACCCCCAATCACAAAAAGCCATCTACAAAAAGCTTTGCCTGTTTCTCCCCATTAAGTAGAGCTATGTTGCTCCATATTTCGTGGTATAAGTGGCCGTATCTCAGGAGCAGGTTGCACCATTTTGACATTTTGCCATCACCCGCGCCCTTAATGACTTGATGTGGTCGTGACGTGTAAGCGCGCCTTTAGATGATAAATGATTATCAAAAAGGGATTTCGAGTCCTTTTGATGAAGAATTTTATCACGTCACGACCCAGGGTACTTTTGAGCAACCCACATATATTTTACAAAGTACTTAATTACCTTTATGAAACGCAAATTAATATTTTATCTTCAAAATTATGAAAATTCCATTTTAGTAGCACGCAGGTAATATTTCAAACAATGTTACAAATCAAACAATGAGACTCACTGCGAAAGCCCGCCCGAATTCACATTGGTTCATTTTCGTAGCTTAATCAAAACTTTGTTTTATAAACCGTTCACTAGCAGCCGCCAGCTACTTCTGCTGGCTGTGTGTAGGTACTATTAATATTTTAGTAGGTATATGTGCTATTCTTGAATGTAACCTAAAAGTCGTAGTACGTCCAGTAGTTTTTTTATATTAAAAGGGTTTACTCTTGACCTCAATCTGGCCCAAGGGCGGGGATGAGGTTTAAGTTTCTCCGTGATGCTGGGGCCACACTATCAGGATATGCTGAATCAGCCGATGTCCAACATCGCGTGAAATAACGCGTGAATTATCGCGGTAAATTAATTGCGATGAATATTGCGTATCTCAGTGGCTACACTGCATTCGACGTCAAAGTTAACGCCGATATTGCCGATGTGTTTGCCGTAAAATATGTGAAGGAGAAACAAACATCCAAACGTCCTCATTTAAACTTCCGCGTTTTTAAATAAGAAAGATTTAAGTATGTGATAACATACCTACACACACAACTCTACATATCGGACCTGCATATATATTTTTGTAAGCAAAGTTGCTGGGTTTCCCATCTCCATTTTGTGTGTATATAGGCCGACCTTCCATCCTTCGCGTCCACAACCCTTTATTTTGTTTGCACAATTTCTTTCCCTTATCTTAATACTTGTATTACTATTCTACTATGCAAACACTCGCTGGCTTCGAGGGTAAACTGACGCTATTATGTATATTTTATTTGATCCCATTTTCCATCTGAACCGAAAGCGTGGTTACTCGGAAGATATATTTTATCAACATCAGAAAACTGACTTACATAGGGGGTTAATTAAGCTTTATTTGAATCGTAACATACAGTTCAAATAAAGCATAAACGTACTTATTATATTAAGTTGTATATTAAGTTGTACGTATGTACCATAAACTTTTTCAAGGAGCATTGAGTCAATAACTATAGGTATCAACTATGAAACATACATCGTTTCACAAAAAGAAATGATTTCTTTCAATGTTACCTACCTACTTAGTGATCGTTACACAGATTACATTCATATTAAAATACTAGCTTTTTCCCGCGACTCCGTTCGCGTGATTAAGATAGTTGTGCGTTTATTTTGAAAGTCACGGATTACCAATATAATTATCAAGGTATTTATTTATCAGTAGACCTTATTTTTTGTTCCATGCTCACTTATCCTGACATAGTGGGTCAGAGTCAGTGTTCGCTTGGTTTTTACTATCAATTAACATGCACTATGAATGAAAGCTATCTACCCTCCAAAAAGGGTGTCTCTACCTTAAACCTAAATGGCGATTCCTTTACAAACTGAACCACCTTGTAGCACCCTGTATAATAGGAATTTTCCAAAACCCTTTCTTAGTGCTCACCTACACCATAAAAGGTATCTATTCCCCAAAAATGGTGTTTCTACCTTTAGCCCTATACAAATTCCCATACAAACTGAAACAGCCTGTAGCAGCCTGTATAATGGGAGTTTTCCAAAATACTTTCTTAGTGCTCACCTACATCATGGAAGGTATCTACCCTCCAAAAATGGTGTCTCTGCCAGCCTTCAGCCCTATTCAAATCCCCATACAAACTGGAACAGCCTGTAGCACCATGTATAACGGGAATTTTCCAAAACCCTTTCTTTGTGCTCACCTACACTATGAATAGTATTCCCCATACAAACTGGAACACCCTGTAGCACCCTGTATAACGGGAATTTTCTAACCCCGATTCTTAGTGCT
Source organism: Crambus lathoniellus (assembly GCA_949710035.1). NCBI lineage: Eukaryota > Metazoa > Arthropoda > Insecta > Lepidoptera > Crambidae > Crambus > Crambus lathoniellus. The sequence goes on along the minus strand of OX453302.1, from coordinate 11,007,820 downwards.
CACATAAATTATAATAGGAACCTACCCTCCCAAAATGGTGTATCTATCTTCAACCCTATACAAATTCCCATACAAACTGGAACACCCTGTAGCACCCTGTATAACGGGAATTTTCTAAACCCGATTTTTAGTGCTCACATAAATTATAATAGGAACCTACCCTCCAAAAATGGTGTATCTATCTTCAGCCCTATACAAATTCCAATACGAACTGGAACACCCTGTAGCAACCTGTATAACGGGAATTTTCCAAGACCCTTTCTTAGTTCTGACCTACACCATAGAAGGTATCTACCCTCCAAAAATGGTGTCTCTACCGTCAGCCCTGTACAACCACAGAATAAGCAACTTTTCATACAGTAGGCCGACGGAGACGTCTAGACAGGTCAATCGTGCGGGGCGTGCGGGGTGAGACGGGGGAGGTTTGTCTTCCAGGGCTATCACGTCTTTAACGTTTTAATTTATTATTAGATTAATAGTATCATATTTTATGGTGCATAGGATTTGTACTATGAGTGCGTGCAAATCTTCATATCGCTTATTAAAAAAAAGGCAATTTCCAAAATCCAAGATGGCGGCCAACTTTTTTGTTTGCGGGCCGATTTTGATAAAAACTTGGTTTTTGGTACAATTTTGACAAGAAAACAACAACACAATGTCAAAAATAAAAAAAAACAAGATGGCGGCCAACTTTTTTTTAAGTCGTTTTTGATGAAATTTAGTCTCTGGTACTATTTTGACACGAAAACAACAACGCAATGTTAAAAGTATAAAAAAATCCAAGATGGCGGCCAACTTTTTTGTTTGTGAGCCAATTTTGATGAAACTTGGTTTTAAGTACAATTTTGACAAGAAAACAACAACGCAATGTCAAAAATAAAAAACCAAGATGGCAGACAACTTTTTTTTTGTAAGCCAATTTTGATAAAACTTAGTTTCTGGTACTATTTTGACAAGAAAACAACAACGCAATGTTAAAAGTATAAAAAATCTAAGATGGCGGCCAACTTTTTTGTTTGCAGGCTGATTTCGATGAAGCTCAGTTTCTGGTACTATTTTGACAAGAAAACAGCAACGCAATGTTAAAAATATTAAAAATCCAAGATGGCGGCCAACTTTTTTGTTTGTGAGCCGATTTTGATGAAGCTCAGTTTCTGGTACTATTTTGACAAGAAAACAACAACACAATGTCAAAAATAAAAAAATCAAGATGGCGGCCAACTTTTTTGTAATCCAATTTTGATGAAACTTAGTTTCTGGTACTATTTTGACAAGAAAACAACAACGCAATGTTAAAAGTATAAAAAATCCAAGATGGCTGCCAAATTTTTTGTTTGCTGGCCGATTTCGATGAAATTCAGTTTCTGGTACTATTTTGACAAGAAAACAGCAACGAAATGTTTAACATATTAAAAATCTAAGATGGCGGCCGACTTTTTGTTTGTGGGTCGATTTTGATCAAACTTAGTTTCTGGTTCTATTTTGACAAGAAAACAGCAACGCAATGTCAAAAAAATAAAAAATTCAAGGTGGCGGCCAACTTTTTGATTTGTGAGCCGATTGGGATAAAACTCGATTTTTGGTACTATTTTGACAAAAAAACAGCAACGAAATGTTAAAATATTAAAAATCCATGATGGCGGCCGACTTTTTTGTTTGTGGGCTGATTTAGATGAAACTCTGTTTTTGGTTCTATTTTGGCAAGGCAACAGCAACGCTAAATTATATAAACATAAATGTTACAATTACCACAGTATAACCAATTTTTTTTGTATAGTAGGCCAACGCCCTTGAAGTTAGGCGATACCGACGTCTGTATATGTATTTCCGTAAGTACGGAAGGGTTGTAACAAAATTAAAATGTGGCAGGTACATTTTGATGTATTGCGAAATAAAATAAAATAAATAATTATGGTTCGCATTTTAGGGGTAAGAAATATCAAAATAAAATATATTACTTACATGTTTTATTTAGTTTCACCTATAATTGTATCTGTCTGTCTGACATGAAATTTTGCAAGGTAAATTTTACCTACTCCTGACGTTTGAATGGGTTGAAGTTTTGTTAAAGAAAAATATTCAGATTGGAAATAGGCCCATTCATATTTCTTAACCTTTAAAGCGCCTTCGTCTATATATCAAAATCATCCCATGTCATTATTTTCAAACTCTGTAACTTAATATCAATTATTATTTTATTTACTTATTTTTTATTTTTTTAAATAGGGTTTACACCTCTCACAAACACAGTAAATTACGAAGGATGTAACGTCGTAATTTACTGTGTTTGTGTTAAAGCAAATTAATAACTAATTAAATCTTTTACTTGACATGATGATGATGATGATGATACTTGACTCTGTCTCAACCTTTCAAATAAAAACCTGTTACATTTTAATAAGCGAAAAGAGAGAAACAAAAACAAAAAACGGCCACCATCTTGACCATTTGTGTTTTTTTACATTGTGTTAAGAACGGTTTTCCTGTAAAAATAGTACAAAAAACCGAATTTTATCAAAATCGGCCCACAAACAAAAAACTCGGCCGCCGCCATCTTGGATTTTTAATATTTTTAACATTGCGTTGCTGTTTTCTTGTCAAAATAGTACCAGAAACTGAATTTCATCGAAATCGGCCAGCAAACAAAAAATTTGGCCGCCATCTTGAATTTTTATATTTTTAACATTGCGTTGCTGTTTTCTTGTCAAAATAGAACCAGAAACTGAGTTTCATTGAAATCGGCCTGCAAACTAAAAAGTTGGCCGCCATCTTGGATTTTTTAATACTTTTAACATTGCGTTGCTGTTTTCTTGTCAAAATAGTACCAGCAACTAAGTTTCATCAAAATCGGCTTACAAAATAAGTTGGCCGCCATCTTGGTTTCTTTTTTGTTTTTGACATTGTGTTGTTGTTTTCTTGTCAAAGTTCTAAAAACCAAGTTTCATCAAAATCGGCTCACAAACAAAAAAGTTGGCCGCCATCTTGGATTTTTAATATGTTTAACATTGCGTTGCTGTTTTCTTGTCAAGTAGAACCAGAAACTGAGTTTTATCAAAATCGGCCCACAAACAAAAAAGTCGGCCGCCATCTTGGATTTTTAATGTTTAACATTTCGTTGCTGTTTTCTTGTCAAAATAGTACCAGAAACTGAATTTCATCGAAATCGGCCCACAAACAAAAAAGTCGGCCGCCATCTTGAATTTTTTAATATTTTTGACATTGCATTGCATTATTAAATTATTTTATTAATTTAATATCGCAATACCAATGTACCCACCCGGGGTCGTAAAAGGTCCACCGTCACATTTTAAAGTGACAACCCTTACGTACTTACGTAAATACCTATACAGGCGTCGGCATCGCCCAACTTCAAGGGCGTCGTCCAACTGTATAGATAGATTGCTTAAACTGTGGTACAACTATAAATCCCCATACAAACTGGAACACCCTGTAGCACCTTGTATAACAGGAATTTTCCAAAATCATTTCTTAGTGCTCACCTACACTATTAAAGGTATCTACCCTCCAAAAATTGTGTCTCTACCTTCAGCCCTATACAAATCCCCATACAAACTGGAACAGTCTGTAGCATCCTGTATAACGGGAATTTTCCAAAACCCTTTCTAGTGCTCACCTACACCATGAAAGGTATCTAAAAATGGTGTCTCTTACCTTCAGCCGTTAAGGCTCTACGCCTATCCCAACAATGAATGAATCAATCAATTTAGAGTTTTCTAAGTAGGTATAGAGGAAATCAAGGTAGGTAGGTAGGTATAAGGTAGGTAAGGTTTTCATTCAAATATCAAAGAACAAATCAAATTTATGTTTTGAATTCTAATCCGATAATTAATTATTCTTTTTTATTTGACATTCCAATTTTAAAGGAATTAATTTCCAATTTTTAAGGAAAAGGTAAAAACGGATTGAGTTTTCAATCATGTGTCAAAACAAAATAAATTAAAAATCAAAAGCACTAAGGAGTATTGATATCAACTTCGTAGCGAATCACCCCCAAAATAACTTTCTATCCCTTTTTAATCCTGTTAGGCGATGAGTTTCAATGAAGTATGAAACACATCTTCGATTAATTATGTTAAAGAATGTTTATGCAAAATTTGAAGAAGATTGGACACAGGAATCACGTTGACCCATACAAACTTTACCCCCGTTTTTCACCACCTTAGGGGTAGAATTTCGAAAAATCCTTTCTTATCGGATGCCTACATCATACAAGGAACACACCCTCCAAGTTTCAGGTCTCTACGATCAGCGGCTTCGGCTGTGCGTTTATCCGTCAGTCATTCAGGACAAAGGATTTTATATGTATAGATAGATGACAAACGACAGCATAGTTTTAAATAAAAGTACCTACATAAATCAGTTATTCACCTACTAGCGGTTGAAGACACCCTGTTAAATTTTCACAGAACAAATTTTTCAAAAGTGTTTTTTTCTGCAGGAAAATCGACGAGTGGCATCAACGAAGAGATCATCTGGATCAGCATAAGCATGGCAATAGCGATCGCGGTGCTCATAGCGATAGCTTTATGCTACATTCTGAGAGAAAAATGTTCGAAAAGGAAGGCGTTTAAGGAGCAGTCATGACGATACAAGGAGGAGTTCGCGAGGCACGCCCTCTCGGACTCGTTCGCGGACCACCTCCCGGACTACACGCTGTACCCCCAGTACTCTCCGGACGGCAAGGAATACTATTACAACTTCCACCGCTTTTCATACATAAGGAACAGTTTCAAGCTACCGCCCAAAGACTACCCTATTACCAAGTCGCAGGAGGTTTATATCAACGCATAAATTTACTGTATGTAACGGGTTAATTATTTGCGCGTACCTACATTCCTAGCCATTATCATCATGTTTACGCTATCGAAAGCTTCCGTTTTGCTTTCTTCTATTTATGTTGTACTGTTCTATTATTATAAAAAGTAAGGTACCTACTTACTGAGAGGTATAAATGTTAAAGGAGGACACCTTTAAAGGAGCAGTCATGACGATACAAGGAGGGTTCGCGAGGCACGCCCTCTCGGACTCGTTCGCGGACCACCTCGTGGACTACACGCTGTACCCGCAGTACTCTCCGGACGGCAAGGAATACTAAATATTACATCTTCCACCGCTTTTCATACATAAGGAACAGTTTCAAGTTACCGCCCAAAGACTACCCTATTAGGTACCAAGTCGCAGGTTTATATCAACGCATAAATTTACTGTATGTAACGGGTTAATTATTTGCGCGTAACATTCCTAGCCATTATCATCATGTTTACGTTATCGAAAGCTTCCGTTTTGCTTTCTTCTATTTATGTTGTACTGGTCTAGTATTATAAAAATTAAGGTACCTACCTACTTACTGAGAGGCTTTCGAGGAGCAGTCATGACGATACAAGGAGGAGTTCGCCAGGCACGCCCTCTCGGACTCGTTCGCGGACCACCTCTCGGACAATACGCTGTATCCCCCATAAGGTACTCTCCGGACGGCAAGGAATACTACCACAACTTCCACCGCTTCTCATACATAAGGAAAGTCACCCAAAGCAAAGAATACTATAATATTACTACGTACCAGAGTGTAGACTATCCCATTACCAAATCGCAGGATCTTTACATAAGTAAAAATCTGCACAGGTAGTCGAGTTTTTTTTTTTGTTGATTTGTTTTCCTGAGCTTGCTTCCACCTAACAAGTTATTAACAAGTTAAAAATATATTAGTGCTGAAACAGTTTTTAATGGATGTTGCCTGTATTAACCATGTATTAACTGAAAACTGATGAATAAGAGGTGGCTAAATAACATTAAGCTGCCAGACACGTTAAATAAATTTTCCCGAAATACATGCCGTTCTACGACAAACGCAAACGCCAAACGCCAAATAGGCAAAATAAGGGACGAGTGCTTGCCTCCTGCTTAACAAGATTATTATACTTGACCGAAATTCTACATAACAACGAGCCCGCTTGACCGCTTCCGCCGACAGCTTACTTATTAACTACCTACAAATTTAAAATATTATACTTGCACCTCAAACATACAATAGGTATAGCGTAAAGCCGCGCTACTTCAGGAACTAACGACATCTTTTGGAACCTTTAAAAAAATATTGTTAACTACAATTTATGAATAACATAAAAATAAATAACACTGAATTATTGAAAAATATAGGCAAGTACTTGTATTAAATACTAGGTATACCTATGTATGTAGGTATATGTACTTACTACCAATAAGATTGATAAAATTAAATGTACATAATGCAATCATGAAATACGATGTAAAAATCATTATTAATGTTAAAATGTATGCACATCGAAAAATAATGACTTGTAAATAAAATTATTGTGAAGTTTTGTCAAGAAAATGTATCTAAAACTAAAGCCAGGGTAGAAAATAAAGACAGGAATGTAAGTTTTATAGGAAATCTTAGGATTTAAGAACAAACTAGGAACATGAAAACTAACTCTGTCCGCCACTAACGGATTGTATCGTAAGAAAATCGGAAAAATAAAAACGGCGAATTCTGAAATGTTCACCGCTTTTCAGATTGCTTGCTACAACAAAAGTGTGCCATAAATTTTATTACAATAATTACTTTATTTTCGTCGAAGTTAGTTACAGAAACGAATTACAGAAATTTAAATTCTTTTGCGAAAAAATAAAGCCGTAAAAGTACCTACCTCATTGATATATAATATTTTTTTGTATAAATGTATCTGGTCACTGATGCGAATATTTTGCGCTCTCCTGGCTAAAATTATTAAGTAATAAATTACGAGGTAAGTATGAAAACGCTCAACAATGGCATACACATCCGTTCTAAGACAATAGGCGTGTACCAGTTTATGTTGACGTGATAAAGATATCTCTTACAGTGAAGAATTAGGGACATGAGTGACAAACAATACGAAACTATACATAGATACATGGAAAATAAATCCGAATCACAATACGAAGGTTTTGATACGTTTCTAATTTGCCAAGGGATCTAATATGCGTAGGGAGCAAAGTAGGGAGGTAGGTACTCAGTTTAAAGGGTGTGCTGTGCTCACAGATATAAATCTTATCTAAGTATGTACTTATGTGTTAATGTTATATTGTATATAGCTCTTTTAGATAAGTATACCTATTTAAGGAGCGAAAGATACGTATGCGATTTTTGATGCTTATCATTTATAAATGTTAGATTTCTAGTTGATTACAATTTTACTAGAAAAGTACTAGAAAGTACATAAAAGTAAAGTACTAGAAAAGTAAAATTGTAACCAATTTTACATTTAGAAGTAGATGATAAGTGGTATGTGTAGGTAAATGAAGTCATTCAGTGTATATCTGAATAGTATTCAAATAAGTATAAGTATGTAGATATTCGCCAAAGTGTTTCGTAAATGTATATAAAATAAAGTTTATTTAAAGAGAATTTTAAAAAACGGAAAATCTTATTAATAAACGAGAAATAAGAAAGTAAACGCAGTAAATAAAGATATTATAATGACCAAATATTATATCCTCTAATGATAAGAACAAATAAATGTTTCAAAACATAATGTATTTTTTATACCTTCAACATTTGTAAACCTACCCTTATGAATTCCATTCTGATTGTTTCGAAGCAGATACCGAATAAGCGTTATATTCAATTAAAAAAAGAAATGCTACCTTTTTAATTATCGTTCGCAAATAGGATTGAAAGGAATGAAATGAAAAGAACATAATGGAAAGCGAAGTAGCTAAAAAATCAATGCATACCAAAGTCCACTCTCCATAGGGCTCTATAGGTATTACAAAGGTTGATGTTTTTGCGGATAGGTAGGTAGGTACCACAAAAAGGCAGAATTATCGCTTTTTAATTCTCTGCATTTCAGAGATTGCTAACAATGTATTAGTACTCAGATATTTAATAATATTTCGACTAATATAAATGAAACATACTAAAAAAATGTCTTTATGTGCCTTATGTGCTGCCATATAAACAGAGGTAGCTAATCCAGGCAATCTTCTAGGCAGGTAAGTAAAGATTTTCATACGTGTAAAAACATAATATTGTAAGGTAGGAACCTACCTTATTTAAATTCAGATATGGGCTTCTGGGTTATTCTGACCATCTATGAATAACCCAGGAGACTTTGTGCTGAGGCAGGGCCCTTTAGCTACCTACACACTTTGTAGGTACATGTATTATTTATCTTCCTTTTTGTCATGCATGTGTTTTTGTAACTACGTGCTTTGTATTCTTTCTTTCTAGATATAGATACAGAAAAAACTATCACAGAAAAGAGCCTTTATTCCCAGGAGTCCCCTTTAGCACTGTCCCCCGAAGTGTCAACTGGGAATTTTCCCAAGAGTTACTTTCAAATTTGTGGCAGAGGGGGCAACTAGTATTTTTTTCCTAATTGTCATACGTGACACCAGAGTGGTGACAATTGCTACGAAAATCCCCAGGTGTCCCTTCCAAGCATTGTTGAGTATCTTCTCTTTTGGTTTTTTGCTAAATTTTGTGGGTTTGTATGTTCGTCTTCTGTAAATTGTTGTTAACTGTTTTTCTTTAGGTTTGGCAAATCGAACAAATGCTTCACAGTTCTGTTTGCATCAGAACATTTTATCAGTAAAACGAGATTTGAAACGTGGAGTTGTGGCCACTTGTGGCAACTATAGCTTATGTGCACCTGCCTGCAGCAATATTGCATGAACTGTTAAATGATGCTGATTTAAATAAAAATCTTATCGCTCTTTTTGAAGTAACAAAATATTTCCAATATTGGCTGCTGAGCCCCACAACAACACGCCATAGGACATTACACTATGAAAATAACTAAAGTAAACAAGTCTTGCCGTTTCAATATCAGTTAATAGCTTTATCTTTTTTACTGCAAACGCAGCAGAACTGAGTCTACTCGACAAGGCCTCAATATGTGGATCCCACTGTAGTCGTGAATCTAAGGTAATACCACAGAATAAGCAACTTTTCATACAGTAGGCCGACGGAGACGTCTAGACAGGTCAATCGTGCGGGGCTTGCGGGGTGAGACGGGGGAGTGGTTGTCCCGAGTTACATACAACGCCGTTCATAGTAACTCGGGACAAGTCTTTCAGGGCTATCACGTCTTTATCGTTATAATTCATTTTTAAATTAATATTATGGTGCATAATTACGACAGTAGTGTGAGTGCGTGCAAATCTTCATCTCGATTATTATTTAACATTGTCGGAAGAAAAATAAATATAGGTATTACATTATATTACATTACATATAAAAAAAAGTCAATTTCCAAAATCCAAGATGGCGGCCAACTTTTTTGTTTGCGGGCCGACTTTGATGAAACTTGATTTTTGGTACAATTTTGACAAGAAAACAACAACACAATGTCAAAAATGAAAAAAAAACAAAATGACGGCCAACTTTTTTTTTGTAAGCCGATTTTGATGAAATTTAGTTTCTGGTACTATTTTGACACGAAAACAACAACGCAATGTTAGAAGTATAAAAAAATCCAAGATGGAAGCCAACTTTTTTGTTTGTGAGCCGATTTTGATGAAACTTGGTTTTTAGTACAATTTTGACAAGAAAACAACAACGCAATGTCAAAAATAAAAATGAACCAAGATGGCGGCCAACTTTTTTTTTGTAAGCCGATTTTGATGAAACTTAGTTTCTGGTACTATTTTGACAAGAAAACAACAACACAATGTTAAAAGTATTAAAAATCCAAGATGGCGGCAAACTTTTTTGTTTGCAGGCCGATTTCAATGAAACTCAGTTTCTGGTACTATTTTGGCAATAAAACAGCAACGCAATGTTAAAAATATTAAAAATCCAAGATGGCGGCCAACTTTTTTGTTTGTGAGCCGATTTTGATGAAACTTGGTTTTTAGTACAATTTTGGCAAGAAAACAACAACGCAATGTCAGAAATAAAAATAAACCAAGATGGCGGCCAACTTTTTTTTGTAAGCCGATTTTGATGAAACTTAGTTGCTGGTACTACTCTGACAAGAAAACAACAACACAATGTTAAAAGTATTAAAAAATCCAAGATGGCGGCCAACTTTTTTGTTTGTAGGCCGATTTCAATGAAACTCAGTTTCTGGTTCTATTTTGACAAGAAAACAGCAACGCAATGTTAAAAATATAAAAATTCAAGATGGCGGCCAAATTTTTTGTTTGCAGGCCGATTTCGATGAAACTCAGTTTCTAGTACTATTTTGACAAGAAAACAGCAACGCAATATTAGAAATCCAAGATGGCGGCCAACTTTTTTGTTTGTTAGCCGATTTTGATCAAACTTAGTTTTTGGTTCTATTTTGACAAGAAAACAGCAACACAATGTCAAAAAAATAAAAAAAATCAAGGTGGCAGACAACTTTTTAATTTGTGAGCCGATTTGGATAAAACCCGATTTTTGGTACTATTTTGACAAGGCATCAGCAACGCTAAATTATATATATAACTTATATAAAAAATTGGTTATACTGTGGTAATTGTAACATTTATGTAATGTTACAATTACCACAGTCCAATTTTTTAAATAGTAGGCCAACGCCCTTGAAGTTAGGCGATAACGACGTCTGTATAGGTATTTCCGTAACTACGGAAGGGTTGTAACAAAATTAAAATGTGGCAGGTACATTTTGGTGTATTGCGAAATAAAATAAAATAAATAATTATGGTTAGCATTTTAGAAGTATCCAAATTAAATATATTACATGTTTTATTTAGTTTCACCTATAATTGTATCTGTCTGTCTGTCTGCCATGAAATTTTGCAAGGTAAATTTGACCTACTCCTGACATTTGAATGGGTTGAAGTTTTGTTAAAGAAAAATATTCAGATTGGAAATAAGCCGATTCATATTTCTTAACCTTTAAAGCGCCTTCGTCTATATATCAAAATCATTCCATGACACAATAATTATTTTCAAACTGTAAATTAATATCAATTATTATTTTATTTACTTATTTTTTATTTTTTTAAATAGGGTTTTCGGCTGTCAAAAACAGTAAATTACGAAGGATGTTACGTCGTAATTTACTGTGCTTGTGTTAAAGCAAATTAATAATAAATTAAATGTTTTACTTGACATGATGATGATGATGATGATACTTGACTCTGTCTCAAGCTTTCAAATTAAAACCTGTTACATTTTAATAAGCGAAAAGAGAGAAAGAAAAACAAAAAACGGCAACATCTTGATCATTTGTATTTTTTTACATTTTGTTAGAACGGTTTTCTTGTCAAAATAGTACAAAAAACCGAGTTTTATTAAAATCGGCCTACAAACAAAAAAGTCGGCCGCCATCTTGGATTTTTAATAATTATGTTTAACATTTCGTTGCTGTTTTCTTGTCAAAATAGTACCAGAAACTGAATTTCATTGAAATCGGTCTGCAAACAAAAAAGTTGGCCGCCATCTTGGATTTTTTAATACTTTTAACATTGCGTTGCTGTTTTCTTGTCAAAATAGTACAAGAAAGTAAGTTTCATCAAAATCGGCTTACAAAAAAAAGTTCGCCGCCATTTTGTTTTTTTTTTATTTTTGACATTGTGTTGTTGTTTTCTTGTCAAAATTGTACTAAAAACTAAGTTTCATCAAAATCGGCTCACAAACAAAAAAGTTGGCCGCCATCTTGGATTTTTAATATTTTTAAGATTGCGTTGCTGTTTTCTTGTCAAAATAGTACCATAAATAGAGTTTTATCGAAATCGGCCCACAAACTAAAAAGTTGACCGCCATCTTGGATTTTAATTTTTTTGACATTGCGTTGCTGTTTTCTTGTCAAAATAGTACCAAAAACCGTGTTTCATCGAAATCAGCCTATAAACAAAAAAGTCGGCCGCCATCTTGAATTTTTTTTAAATTTTGACATTGCATTTGCATTATTAAATTATTTTATTAATTTAATATCGCAATACCAATATCGCAGTACCCACCCGGGGTCGTAAAAGGTCCACCGTCACATTTTAAAGTGACAACCCTTACGTACTTAGGTTAATACCTATACAGGCGTCGGCTTCGCCCAACTTCAAGGGCGTCGTCCAACTGTATAGAAAGATTGCTTAAACTGTGGTAATACCAAGGAATTTCGTGCTGTCAACTAATTCGACTGCATCTGCATTCAAACTAATACTTTAATCAACCTTCCTTACATTTGGTAGTGAGAATTTGACCCAAGTGTTCCTTTCAAATTTGTGGCAGAGGGGGCAACTAGTATTTTTTTCCTAATTGTCATACGTGACACCAGAGTGGTGACAGTTGCTACGAAAATCCCCAGGTGTCCCTTCCAAGCATTGTTGAGTATCTTCTCTTTTGGTTTTTTGCTAAATTTTGTAGGTTTGTATGTTCGTCTTCGGTAAATTGATGTTAACTGTTTTTCTTTAGGTTTGGCAAATCGAACAAATGCTTCACAGTTCTGTTTGCATCAGAACATTTTACCAGTAAAACGAGATTTGAAACGTGGAGTTGTGGCCACTTGTGGCAAATATAGCTTATGTGCACCTGCCTGCAGCAATATTGCATGAACTGTTAAATGATGCTGATTTAAATAAAAATCTTAATCAATCAATACCTACTTTTAGTTTTATTTACTGTGTGGAATACTAATGCTTAGGTAGGTATTTTGGCTAGGTAAGTATAGGCAATCGGTACGTTAAGTGGGTACGGACGAAACCCTTCATGGGCAAGTCCAACTCGAACTTGTAGTAGGAAAGCGGACAATTTTTTCGGGGGTAGGTAATTTTCTCAAATTTCTTCTTAATTTTTAGGGTCCGTACCTCAAAAGGAAAAAAACGGAACCCTTATAGGATCACTTTGTTGTCCGTCTGTCTGTCTGTGATGTCCGTCCGTCTATCTGTCAAGACAAGACCCTTTATCTCGGGAACGCGTGGAGGTATCGAGTTGAAATTAAAACCATATACTAAGGTCTACGGTCCCTTGAAGCTGTGAATAAATCAAACTTCTAAGTTAACGTAAAAAAAAAGATATGGCCGTTCATGCCGCAAAAACTGCATATTTCGACACTCTCAAGGGAATCAAAATTCATAGGGTACTTCCCGTTGACCTAGAACTGTAAAATTTGACTAGTAATGTTGTCTTATACTACAAGTAGGTACAGGGAAAAATCTAAAAACTATACATTTGTAATTAAATCATTAACTGTCTGTCTGTCAATGCTCCTTGGTTCGCAACCAATACTGAACTACACGAGACACTGAATATCACAACAGTAAAGGAAGAGATAATACGATCAGCTTCAAGCTACAAAACTCGTCTCGAGTACCACCCGAAGGAACTGGCTACCGCCCTATCAAAATAATGTGACATACCGCAAACGCCTCAAGCGCCACATCCAGGGTCTAGAGAAGCGTTTCTGATTGACGGGGGAAGTCTTCCGCTGGAGAGCACCCTCAAACTCCAATAGTCATAGTCATAGTCATAAATTTTTTATTCATATAGATTAAATAAAATTAATGCTTATGAATCGTCCAACATTTTTTTACCTACCACCTGTTATGGACATCTTTTAACTGACAAGAAAAACAGGCGAAAAAAACTCATCAGCTTTAACAGAAGCAACGCATTTACAAAAAAGAAATATGTCGTTGCTGGACAAAATGGTACAATAATAAAATTTATACAAAAAGCTAATGCTGAAGGAAAGTTTTCTCATACTTATGTTTTTTGACGACCGATTTGGCGCAGGGGTAGGCTACCCACCTTCTACGCCAGTGGTCTCGGGTTCGATTCCCGAACAAGACAAATATTTGTGTGCATGAACATGTCTATTTGTCTTGGTCTGGGTGTTTACTATGTATATTAAGTATGTATTAACAAACAAAAAGTATTTAAGTATATATTTATCCGTTATCAAGTTTTCCATGATACAGTTTCTTAATGAAATTAACATGGGCTTAGATAATTGGTGTGATTGTAAGAAGTTATTTATTTATTAAGTATTTATTATTATTATGTTAGGAATATTTTCCTTTTATACATTGTTAGTGTTACTATAAATGACAACCAAGCATTGTGATCATTTAAAAAATCTTCTACTTTGTAATAGCCTTTGCTTAAGAGCGTCTTTTTAACATGTTTTTTAAATTTATTTAAAGGCAGCTTGATTACTTCTAGTGGAACTTTATTAAAGAATGCTATGCCTTTTCCCAAAAACGAGCAATTAAATTAAATTAAAATTAAAATTAATTTAATCGCGCCGGCGGAGACCAATTTTGAGCATAGTGCCGATAATGCAAGATGCCACAGCTGCAAAAATGCCTAACACAGCAATAAGACTGAGAAGCAGGTTGCCTAAAATGAAAGATGTCACTACTGCTATAATGCCTGAAACCCTAATTGACTAAGAAGCAGATTGCCTACCTGTAAATGGCGCGTACCGCTCTTTTTGAAGTAACAAAATATTTCCAATGCTGCTGAGCCCCACAACAACACGCCATAGGACATTACACTATGAAAATAACTAAAGTAAACAAGTCTTGCCGTTTCAATATCAGTTAATAGCCTTATGTTTTTTACTGCAAACGCAGCAGAACTGAGTCTACTCGACAAGGCCTCAATATGTGGATCCCACTGTAGTCGTGAATCTAAGGTAATACCAAGGAATTTCGTGCTGTCAACTAATTCGACTGCATCTGCATTCAAACTAATACTTTAATGAACCTTCCTTACATTTGGTAGTGAGAATTTGACACAATTTGTTTTTTTAGGCTTTGACACAATGTGCGACCTTTGAGAGAGCACTATTTACTTCGTCAGAGCAATTATTCCCTCGGTCAATTTTAAAAATTAGAGAAGAATCATCTGCAAATAGTACTGTCTCACATAAATTATGCGCGTAGTAAGGTAGATCGTTTATGTAGATTAAAAATAGTAAAGGACCCAATATTGAGCCTTGGGGCACGCCCATTATAATGGGGGCTCCAGAGGACGCAGTATTATTAACAATCACTTTTTGATTTCTATTACTAAAATATCATCATCACTCAATGGCACGTTCAATAAGCCTACTCAAAGTTCTAGGACTGATTGTAGACAAATACACAGAAATAAAAAAATACCTACTACCTATTTAATGAATACTTTCCTGAAAACCGATCGGTTCAGCCAAATGCGAGATAATCGCGGACAAACACATACATACAGGTCAAACTGAGAAGCTTCTTTTTTTTTGAAGTCGCTTAAAAATCTGTTAAGGCATTCAAAAGTTATGGTGGAATAAAGAAACTCACATACACCCACATGCATACATAACCCTAAACACAACACTCCTTGGGTAGTCGTGTATAATAAATAAATCACAAAGAGGCAACCCTAGCTGCGTCAGGAATGAATACGAGTTACACGATAGAAAGAGACGCAAATAGTAAGTGAATAAAATGCGCATTAGCACAGTGCGACGTGAATTGCACTTTATTGCGTCGTAGCAAGAGTAGCTATTTGTTTGATTGGTGTTGCGGAGTGAACTTTCTTTAGAGATTAAACGAACTTACCTGAAGTGAAGTTCTATCTTAATTATACGAAGGCTTCGTCCGAAGAGATTAGCTTGATTTAACACTTGTAGTACGCCCTAGTAATCGCCAATTTCACACTATATTGAGAATATACCTACTTATAAATTAAAAAAGTAATAAAATAAAATTATTATTTTTTAAATTTCAAAAGTGGGTAGTCAACACCGATCTGGCTCAAGCGCCATCATAGCTGTCATTTAGTTTAGAGTATTATATTTTTCGAATCATATAGGGGAGTAGTTAATAACTTTTGGGAGGGAGGGAAGCTAATCTCTTCGGACGAAGCCTTCGTATAATTAAGATAGAACTTCACTTCAGGTAAGTTCGTTTAATCTCTAATTATACTTCATGCTTCGTCCTCAAGATTAGCTTGATTTAACACTTGTAGACGTTTAGAGACTAAGTGTTCGAAAAATATGCAATAATTGTAATATATAGGCTACTGAATAATATAGATTGAAATTATAACTTAACTTATACTATCTTGCTTCTTTATTTTCTCAACATAGAAACAAAAAGCAATAAAAAAAGTATTATTTGTTACATAAAAAATCAACATCGCTTATGAAATAAACGAAAAATATTTTGATTAAGCACTCAAAACAGTGGTGCCAAATTTTTTATCACAATTGCTGTTTACTGGCCTGTTATAAAATTTGGCAAACGTATGTGATTCTGAAAACCAACCTGCAGTTTTATAATCTGGTCTATGCTAAAACCTAAATTTTGCGCAGCTGACGTAGCAGCATACCGGGTATTATGCGCAGTGAACGTAGAAATATCAATTCCACTTAAATGTAACGTATTTTTTATCCATTTGAATAAGGTTTGTGACGTAACAGGCTTATATGGCTTTCGGTAACTAATAAATAAATTGTCGGAATCAGGACAGAGAAACATTTTCATTTCAAGGTAAGTAATCAAAACTCTTGCAGGACAAATACTTGGCTTTTCGTTATAGAATGGTATAACGAGCAATGTGTTTTTTTTTTTTTTTTGTTATATATATATATATATATATATATTTTTTCCAGATTCTAACTTTCGTTAGTAAACCACTTTTCAAGACAATTTAAAATCTGTGCTATATTCCAGACTTCATTAAATTTAGGGGATGGAGGTCTGGTACGAAAAACTCCTTTAATAAATCTTTTTATTTCTTGATTTAGTGATATATCCATTTTAGTTATTAAAGCCAAAGCAGAATGATAACAGTTAATTGTGCCATACTGAGCGCCACTGTTTAAAGCAGATGCAAAAAATTTTGTATATCGGGAATTGATACTTTCGTATAAGTTTAGTTTATTTTGTTGACAATAAATAAACCACTTTTAATAGCAAACTTCGTATTGTTTATACGAGTTATCCAAAAAAGGGGTTAAGCATGACGTCCAGAGAAAATTATTTGACGCCTCTTCGTATCATCACCATCACCAGGGCAATGGAGTTGCGCATTTGTTTGCGGCTGGAATTTGTAGACAAAATTAGGTTTGAATCTGCTTTGAAAACGAATTGTTTACTTATTAAAAGACTCTTAAATAGTGGATACCACGTTTATGTGGACCAAAATGGAACAACTATTATATCTGTGGCATTGTCAGAGATAATCTTTCTTAAACATTTAGGCATCATTGTGAAAGGAGGAAAACATTAAAATTTAATTTCAACCACGACACTGAAAAAAAAAACATTTACGGCGTATGCATCCGGATCCTTATGCCATGGATATATATCTTGGACATTTATTATTTTTAACGACTAGCGTATCAATGAAAATATCTATGAAACTTTTCAACAATTTGTTGAAAGGCATAATCAGCTAGCTGCCATTCTTGGTCTGCCTGCATAGTATTATCTGAAGATCGAATATGAGATGCAAAAACGTAAAGATTTTTACGTTTACGCCATTGCCAGAGGTCTTTTGCGATCTCTGTCAGGTGTGGGGAGTGTATATCACCCATACGGTTTACGTAGGAAATTACCGTGGTATTGTCAGTTCGTAGAAGTACTTGACAGTTAGTATCTTAACCAATAAACGCAGCAAGAATTCCTAAATAATTTATTGTCTGCTACTTTCTTTTACACTCCATAAACCACTAGCTCTGTCGTCTCCACATGCAATTCCCCACCCCGTAGTTGAGGCACCTGAAAAACTTCCAGGTCATACTTGTCTATTTTTATTTTGGTGCGGCTCCACTAATAGAAATCCTGTTCCAAGTAACAAGGTATATCCATGTACTAATTATACATATTTCAAATAATTTAGTATACAACCAGCTGCATTTCACGGCGGGACAGGCGGATATTAACAGTCCAATAAAACTAACAAATTCTCTAATTTTACACCTTTTTAAGTTAGAAAACTTTTGTATTGCAAATTTAATTTTGGCAAAGTGACCTAGAATTTCTTTTAGTTTAAACTATATTCTAAGAACTTACGAGACTGACAAGGTATAAAATTACTTTTATCGGTATTTATAATGAAACCTAAGCTTGTAAGCAACTTTACGGTATCTTGTAAGTTTTAAGACCCTTATATTAGACAGAGGTCATCCAAATATATTGCTAACAGGTAACCATATAATCATGAGTATTTCATGACCGCTTTCATGATGACTTTAGTGAAAAAAGGAGCTGTATTTAAACCAAATATTAAGACATTAAATTCATATGCTTTTTGATCAAATTGGTATCTTAGATATTTTCGGTCTTCCTTGTGAATTTTTAACAAAAAGTATGTCTTTCAGGTCTACTGTGCACGGTTACAATCTCTCGGTATCAATTTTATTACTGTTCTTAAATCCTTGAGTTTAAAATGTCTTGAGTCAATAAATTTATTTAGTGATAAGTTTAAGATGAAGCGCATTTTCCCATTTGGCTTGGGTACTAAAAAATAGTTGATAGATATTGATCAGATTCAGAGATCTCTGAAATTGCAGAGACAGCAAATTTTTTATTTCGTGTATGAAAAGAGCCTTTTCCTTTTCACTACATTTTTGGGTTGACGGTGATACAGGTTGCATCGGCTTTCGATTGAAGGGAATCTTATATCCTTTTTATGAAAAAGAACCAGTGGGTCCTTGGTAATCATTAAAAATTCTTTATAGAATAATGATAAACGACCTGCATGCGTTAACGTATTTAGCGTCGGCTGTTGTTCTGTCTCTGCCACGGATACTGCGACTGCTTCGATAAGTTGATGAGCCCTCTACGCGTCGAAGTCGTTGCAGGCTCCTTCGTCCTGGGAGGGCCCATCGGCCTGCGACTAGGACCCGGACCCTTCCAGTTTAAATTTCGCGAAGAACTGTATAACTTACTTATTAGGAAACTTTTGTGTCGTTGATTGCTTTGGGTCTGTGCTAGACTTGTTAATAGCTTTAGCTGATTTTTTGTTTTCCCTTAAGTTTTCGCCGAATAATTGTTTATCAATTTTGATTTTTTGAAGAGAATCCCTTAGATCCATCTTCACGGCATTCAGAAAAAAAATTGTAAATTGAATTAGAATGTTGACAATCACACATAATTTTTGCCAAATCCATAAGTGTTTTAGCAAGGCTGTATTTTTCTCATTTGCAGACAATATAATAGTATAGATTTTACCAGACAAGTGTTTCCAGCAGTCGATTCCTTCTGTTTCAGTTGAATGGCCTTATTGTGTTTAGCAATAATATCTGAAATAGCTGCTTTAATCTTAGGATCAAGCTCAGGTGGGTCAATCAATTTGCAATTTTCTGGGGTCATGTACTTACGAGTTCTTTACGCAATTCTTTGTTAATACCTGTTGTGACCCAGTGCTGGAAAACTCCAGCACTCCTGACTGAAGTAGGGTCAGTACCTAATATTTCTAATACTTCACTATCTAAGTGTATGTTTTCTGTTTCAAGAGCAGACGTTTGATCTGAAGGTAGATCACGCTTCGGAGCCTCAGTCGACGAATGACCATCCTGTATATTTGTAATGTTTTCAGACTGGGATGTACTGGGGATTGGTTCCAAGTACTTGTTCTAATTGTCCTTCAGGTTAACCCTTAGAACATGGTGCGTCGAGGTCAACTATGACTTCTTGGTCGTATGTAAGGGACAGAGTAAGCCTCATGTTCATACAATTTTAGCATGTCAGTATAATATTGTAAGAGACAGTCCCCAGTTATAACAACACGTACTGTCCGCAAACTACACTTAGTAGTACCTTATAACAGTCCCGTTGTACTGTTTGTAGGACCCAGTGACTGCAGTGTATATAATGATGATTATGTTATCATTATTTGAGATTATGTATTGCTTAACCTTAGGTATGTAATTAAATTTCGTAAGAGACAGTCCCAGTTCGAAAAAAAAGTACTGTCCGCAAACTATTGAAAATCGACACATCACAATAAGCATAATACTTTAGAGTACATAGCTGTTTTTTAGCTTAGTCACTTATGTAAATTATTTTCAGTAAGAAGCAGCCCCAGTTCAAAGAAAGTACTGCCCGCAAACTGTTTAACAGTACCAGTTCAAAAGAAAAGTACTGTCCGCAAACTATTGAAAATCGACACATCATAATAAGCATAATACTTTAGAGTACAAAGCTCTTTTTTAGCTTAGTCACTTATGTGAATTATTTTCAGTAAGAAGCAGTCCCGGTTCATAGAAAGTACTGCCCGCAAACTGTTTAAAATCTACTTATACGAGAACTTGTAAAAGTCTGTGACGAACTAATGCATTTATGTTCAATTATAACTTTAAAATTAATTAATAATTTTGTTACACTTTATTGAAAGTATTTATTTTACAAACTTAGTAATAAGTAGGTAGTTAAATAGTCAAACCGTTTTATCGTTGAACGTAATTATCGTTTGCATTTTTTGCGAAACGTTAGAAAACCAGGTCACTGAACTTCAATATGCAATATAATATGTCAAGGCCAGTGACTTATAAATGTATAAAAATACATAACGTACCTTAAGATAAGGACGACGAGCGATAGAATTGTTCCGATAACTCAGAACAAGATAAATCTCACCGGTGGTGGTGCTTCTTTTTTCGCTCCAACTTTCTCTCCAATCTTATAATTTTTCGTTTAATGTGTTCACAGTTATCTTTTTTGCGTTTGGGCATCCTAAATAATCACTTTTAACAACAACTAACAACTTTTTTAACACAATTTAAAAACTAGATGTGAATCGGCGACGCACTAGAAAGCGAATGACAGCTATGATGGCGCTTGAGCCAGATCGGTGTTGACTACCCACTTTTGAAATTTAAAAAATAATAATTTTCTTTTATTACTTTTTTAATTTATAAGTAGGTATATTCTCAATATAGTGTGAAATTGGCGATTACTAGGGCGTACTACAAGTGTTAAATCAAGCTAATCTTGAGGACGAAGCATGAAGTATAAGTACCTTGTAATATTTAGTATTTTGTGGCTTGAGCGTGTCTCATTGTCTACCTTATTAGGTAGGTAGGTACCTACCTAATTTTTGTTTTGTGTTTTAAGTAAGTAATATATATTAGTAGATTATACACCGAGGGGATAAAGCACTGTTTATGTCACGCACGGACGCGATATTGAATTCTGAGTAAATGAGGGACTCCAGATTTCACTCCCGAGCGTAGCGAGGGTGTACTAGTTAATTCCTGTTCTGAGCGAAGCGAGGGAATTAAAACGGAGTCCTGAGTGCAGCGAGGGATTCAAGCTCGCCCAAGACGAAAGCAGTTTTATCCCAAAGGAAAATACACTTTTCTCACCTTTTGCGAAAATATAAAAAGCAAGGCTACTTACTAGAAACAACGTTTTATTAAAACTTTACTTACTTAAAACACAAAACTAAAAACTAGGTAGGTGTACCTACCTAATTAGGTGCACAATAAGACACGCTCAAAGTAAACATTTGTGTGCTGTCGACTATCCGCCAAGACGAGTCAATAGAAGCTCAAAGGGCACTGCTTACCCTGGGCTCGAAGCGTTTCGTGGTTTTTTTTTTTAACCCTTAACTATACATATAAAACTCCTAATTGATTGACTGATTCATTATTGGCATAGGCGTAGAGCCCTAACGGCTGAAGGTAGAGAGACCATTTTAGAGGGTAGATACCTTTCATGATGCAGATAAGCACTAAGCAAAGATTTTAGAAAATTCCCGTTATACAGGGTGCTACAGGTTGTTCAAGTTTGTATGAGAATTTTGTATCGGGTTGAAGACAGAGACACCATTTTGGTGGGTAGATACCATTTTTGGAGGGTAGGGCACCTACACCTTTCATGGTGTAGGTGCGCACTAAGAAAGGGTTTTAGAAAATTCCAGTTATACCCGTTATATTCCAGTTTGTATGGGGATTTGTATAGGGCTGAAGGTAGAGACACTATTTTTGGAGGGTAGATACCTTTTATGGTGTAGGTGAGCACAAGAAAGGGTTTTGGAAAATTCCCGTTATACAGGATGCTATAGGGTGTTACAACATATATAGTGATCTGTGGTACAGGATGGCCGATCATGTTGGCCGATCATGATAGGCCATCGTGTACAGGGGGGCTACCGCGTAACTTTATGGGTATGAACTTTATGTTTCATGTCACGTTCTTTAGAAATACTGAGTTTAGGATAGTAGGTATTCCACTTATTAAATATTTGATCAAATTATAATGAGCGATTTTCTGAGAGGCCATTTAAAAAGAAAAAGCTTCCAATGAGCGATTTTCTGAGAGGCCATTTAAAAAAAAAAAGCTTCCAATTGCTTCACTAGATGGCGTTGAATAAGTATGTACATGTCTATGGTATATTTTGGTATGAAACATATTTAAATTAATTACTTTTTAAAACCCCAAAGAAAACTAATAATATATTAAATAAGTACTACTTTGAGGAACAAAAACGAAATAGTTAAATTTAAAGATTTAGGTAAATAAATAACATCTGTCTGACGTTCCGTTTTACGTAAAAAAGTCGCGTCAAAGTAAAATTTATAACGTTCCGTTCCTTCTAACTGCATAGGTGGGACAGCGCCATCTAGTGACTGAGCTTTCAGAAAATCGCCCATTGCTTCACTAGATGGCGTTGTATAAGTATGTACATGTCTATGGTATATTTTGGTATGAAACATATTTAAATTAATTACTTTTTAACAACCCAAAGGAAACTAATAATATATTAAATAAGTACTACTGTGAGGAACAGAAACGAAATAGGTAAATTTAAAGATTTAGGTAAATAAATTACATCTGTCTGACGTTCCGTTTTACGTAAAAAAGTCGCGTCAAAGTAAAATTTATAACGTTCCGTTCCTTCTAACTGCATAAGTGGAACAGCGCCATCTAGTGACTGAGCTTTCAGAAAATCGCCCATTTGATCCAAGAATTTATCAATGGGCGATTTTCTGAAAGCTCAGTCACTAGATGGCGCTGTCCCACCTATGCAGTTAGAAGGAACGGAACGTTATAAATTTTACTTTGACGCGACTTTTTTACGTAAAACGGAACGTCAGACAGATGTTAGTTATTTAACTAAATCTTTAAATTTACCAATTTCGTTTCTGTTCCTCACAGTAGTACTTATTTAATATATTATTAGTTTCCTTTGGGTTGTTAAAAAGTAATTAATTTAAATATGTTTCATACCAAAATATACCATAGACATGTACATACTTATTCAACGCCATCTAGTGAAGCAATTGGAAGCTTTTTTTTTTAAATGGCCTCTCAGAAAATCGCTCATTAAACCATTCATGAATTCGTCCTCGTCCAATTTCTTTGATCAAATATTTGATAAGTGGAATACCACCACCCCTATAAGTATTAACAGTGGCGGGAACCATAAAGCCCCCAGTACAGGATGGCCGACCATGGTCGGCGACCATGACCAATACATCGTACATTGACACTTTTGAAAGAATCTTTTTAAACTTGTTCGTTCAAAAGTGTCAATACGATGAATTGGTCATGGTCGGCCAACCTGTACTGGGGGCTTATAAATTATAGGTACCGTAAACTGCTGCAATTTTGCCCCTTAGCTTCAACTTTGCCTAATCTATTAAAACTAACATAACTTCACCACCGCCATCTATTTTTTACTTTTGATAATGAGAGAAAAACCTTCGTTTTAATGGCAACCCATTTCATTATTATTCGTAGTGGCAACACCGTCACTTTTTTGTCTGGCACCTTTCAACGGTCACGAGAAGTGTGCACGTTTTTTAAGTCAGTGCAAAACTTTTTGTTTTTCATTGGAAAAGTCGAGAATTTCAGCTTTCTTAGTGTTTACGGGGTAAGCAAATGTGCTCTTTCTCCTGTTTATAATGGTTATTCTTGTAAATGTTATCATTTACGACTAGGACGATGGTAGGCAATGTTGTGAAGGCTTCTCGGTCACTTAGTGACTCAAGTTTGCCTAGCCCTAGGGTTGTCACTAGTTACTCAACTACAGTGAAGCGTTTGGAGGGTTTTGATTTTAGCAGTACATGTAGGTACCTATGTTTTGTTTAGTTATTTAAAAAAAAGATATATTTATATCTATTACATAGATCTACTTACGCCTATTTCCCACGGGGTAAGCAGAGGCTATGGATCGCCAACTGCTACGATCCTTGCACAATTCTTTCGCTTCATTCACATCCATCAATCTTTTCATTTCATACATGCCCGGCGATTTTTGTCACTGCGTACACCAGTCTTTTTTATTAAACCTCCTACTTGGTCCGTGTAGGTTTTGTTATACTTACCATTTTATTTCACTTTTTGCGAAAATAATTTATATTATATAGAATTATACATCTTTTATTGGTGTCCATAGTGGCATATAAGGTATATTAATATACTATTAATTGTTACTTTTGTTTTGTGATTTTAATTTGACTTATTAAAACTTTAAAAAAGAAAACTAGTTTATTCCTGTCAAATTAGTTTGATTGACCCTATTATAACGTTTGTTTTGGTTAAAGAAGTATTCCACATGATGGTACAAAAAAACTTTAATTGTTTTAGAAAACTGGGACTGGACTGGGACTGGGACTCGAACCCACGACCTTTCGCTAGAGGCGAGCGAAAGGTCGTGGGTTCGGGTCCCATCGGAGCTAGTTGTGAGATGGGTCGATTTTTTCTAAATACTTACTTCATTTTCCATTTTTCTATTATAAAAATTGCATTGTGAATGCAAAAAACTAAAAATTAAAATAACTTTAATTGTTTTTATTGAATATACCTACTTAGTCTTTTACATTTTGTATTTTTCTATTTGGAGCAACCCTAACCATGCTTAAAATTTACTATGAAAATATTTACTGATACTGCTCAAACTGTGCCTGCTTGTGGCCAACTTTGCCTGCTTGCCAGAAAACTAAAGTGATGGTTCTATGTGGTAACCCATGCACATCTTTATGGTAACACATTCTTTATGGCTCTATAATTAAGATCAGTTTTTAAATGCGGCTCGTATTTTTGCTAATAATCTTCTAGGCAAAGTTGAGGTTTTTCATCACAATTTTGCCTACAACTTTGACGGTTTCTGGTGATCAATTTAACAGCAGTTTCGGCGTTATGAACCTTAAGATTTATGGCATAGATCTCCAATTAGACCGCTAATGTAAACATGGACACAGATAATAAATACTTGAAGAGATATTTTCAAAAAACCATAAATTTCGTGCAAAGTTGCAGCAGTTTACGGTACCTACTCACTTAAATTTTGCTAGTTTTGTTACTTTTATTTTTATTCAGTTAAAATATACATAGTTAGATCTAATAAGCCTTATATTGATTAGAAAACATTCATATCAGTCTTTCACATTTGATATTTTTTAACTTCATCATTAAAAATCTACATTGCATTGCAACAACAGTGAAATACAATTCGTATCGAATCGAATTTCTATCAATAAGCAATCAAAGTAATGACTGAGCCGTATTGAACACGCGGCAATCGCGGTGTAGATGATTTAGTTCGTACGTAAGGCTGCCTTGATACAGATGCCTTTCTCAATAAATGTCAAGAAAAAAATAATCTTCGCTTTACGTACGTCATTTGCGCGGCACTAAAGTTCATTTTAGGTTATCAATCAATGGCGATATTAAAATTAAAAATTGCTCTATTACGTACGTAATTCGTGTGTGTGACTGTGACAATAGTGTATTGTTGTAGAAAAATGTCAAGTAAATATATAGGAACCTTATTTTTTGACATAAGTCGAAAAAGTAATAGTCACAAACAAGTGTTTAGGAGATTTTCAAGTTTGACACTGCAATCGAATTTTAACCAAACGGTAAGTAAACTAACTTGGTTAAATTGTGGTTAGATTTTAATCAAAATAAAGTTTACGCGGTATTTTAACCATAACACGCTCGTGATAAGGTTATAATTTATATAGTAAGTTTGTATTGTTATTAATTTTGTATTTCATTTCGAATTTTAAACCTAAAGTGTAGTAAAATAAAAACGATTTGTAAAATATTTGAATGATTATTTTGTTTTCATGAAGAGTTGTTAAATTTTGCATCCACACGTTTCTCAAAGAGGTAATATGTTATTTTTGCTGAGTAAATTACTTTAAAGTACGCGTCTTGTCTCGTTTTTACAATACTACGTCAATTTATTTGAAAGGCGAGGCGAGGCGAGTTAATGAAGCAATAAACAACGTAACAACTAACTTTTATTTGCTATTGCGTTATACTTTATCAGCGTAAGGTCACGTATCTTGAACTTTATATTAATAGAATGTTTACTGAGCACATTCAGTCTTCAACTCCAACCCAAACAGATATCATAAAGTACAGTGAGGCACTTCATTTTAAACTTTTACTTTATTTTCAGCCATACTTTCCTAGTAGATCACTGCACTTCACAGCCACAATGAGCACCAAATTATTAACTGGAAATTTGTGGGAAACTGACCCGGAGCTGTTTAAAATTATCAAAAATGAGAAACAGCGTCAATCTTCTGGCTTGGAGATGATTGCTTCAGAGAACTTCACCTCAGTTCCAGTCCTCCAATGTTTGAGTTCTTGTTTACATAATAAGTACTCTGAGGGAATGCCACATCAAAGGTATCATTGATTATAATATCAAGCCTTTTCAGAAAGGACATTGTAACCACCTAAAATTCCAAGAACATATTTTTACAGAAATCACCAGATCAGTCGATTTTGCACATAATAGCACTCTGGGTTTAAAAGTTGAATGTAACTAACTTTTTTATTTAAATTTGAAAGTTTCATCGTAAGTTACAACTTACAACTCAATCATTTCTTATGGTAAACTATTGACTGATAGATTGAAAGTTGTTTACAATAAAATTAAATATTGTTACTTCTAGCACTTAGAAACACCCCACATTTTTTTTATCAATTTCAACTTTCACAGATATTATGGTGGCAATGAGTTCATAGATGAAATTGAAATATTGGCTCAAAAACGTTCCTTGGAGGCATACAGGCTCAACCCAGAAGAATGGGGAGTCAATGTTCAACCTTATTCAGGTAATAATTTGTTTGAAACATGCATCATTCATAGAATTGAGTAATTTGCTATTATTTGGCCTGGCCTCAGTAAAAATGGAAGTTACTGCTGTTTATAGTATTAAAATATGTATAATATGTGATATTTTTATGCAGGTTCACCAGCAAATTTCGCAGTATACACAGGAGTGGTTGAGCCACATGGCAGGATAATGGGACTCGACCTTCCTGACGGTGGCCACTTGACCCACGGTTTCTTCACACCCACAAAAAAGATCTCGGCCACATCAATTTTCTTTGAGTGCATGCCATACAAGGTTAGTCTGAGTTCCAAAGCAACAGCATAATAATCTTCCAACTGAACAAAGGGCGTGAACCATGGACAAACAACATAGGTCAACAACATACAGTGACACAAGCTTTTCTGTTCCGGTGACAGCCGTAACAGAGGAGCCACTTGCTATACGAAATTAGCTGTCAAAATGGACTGTCGTAGGAAAACTGTTTTAGTTTCAAAGATAATCACCGGAACAGAAAAGCTTGTCGCACTATACATAACTTTTACCTTCTCTGACAGCGAATGACAGCTAAAAAGTAATTGTTTCTTTTTAGATACCTAGTAGTTATGCTGAGGCCACACTATGGGGATATACCGATGTTCAACTTCGCTTGAATTGTCGCAAGAATTATTACATTAAATTTATCGCCATAGTGTGGCCACTTGATCGCAAAGATTCTCGCGATAATCGCCACTCGAGCTATCCGCATAAGGCATACGGCGTAGTGAATGCCGTTGTAAAATTATCGCGATAACGTGGCTACACTGTGTTGAAATTTGGCATATTCCGATGTCTATTGGCGTATTCCCATAGTGTGGCCGCAGCATTACTGATGTTTTTCAATAGTACTTATCAGTTGTTAAAACATAAAAATCTTTGCAATAATACCTACTATTGCTACGAAAATATTTAAAAGCCATTTAGTAACATTACATAATCAACATTAGCAATTATCTTTATGATAATTACTTACTATTGATATGAGTGAATAATTATATTCAACTAGCGGCCGCCCGCGGTTACACTCGCGTAGTTCCCGTTCCCTAGGGAGTATCGGGATAATAAGTATCCTATCTATGTGTTATTCCAGCATATAATCTATCTCTGTTGCAAATTTCATCCAGATCCATTCAGTAGTTTTTGCAATTTTGCATGAAAGAGTAACAAACTTACATCCATCCATACTCACGAACTTTCGCATTTATATTTATGAGTAGGATATAATAATTCTGATCAAGGTTTGCCTTGAAAATAAGTAACTTAAACAAAATGTTACGAAATGTTTGGGTAAAAGTTTGGCCGTTTGTTACTAATCATGGCAAAATGGCTAAAAGGCTCTTGATGAAATTTGGCACAGAGATAGATTAGAGAATGGTCGAAAATAACAAATAGGCTACTTTTTACTCCGAAAAAAATCTCATTCCTTGGTGAAACATCGTGTAGCTCACACAGGGCGAAAGTTAGTTGTTATAAAAATATACATTTTAAACTCTAAACTATTTCATTTTTAATTCCAGGTTGATCCCAAAACTGGCCTGATTGACTACGACAAGTTAGCAGAGACAGCAAAACTGTTCAATCCTCGTTTGATCATCGCTGGCATGAGCTGCTACTCCAGATGCTTGGACTACAAACGGTTCAGGCAGATCGCTGACCAGAATGGAGCTTACCTCATGGCTGATATGGCTCACATCTCAGGATTAGTTGCTGCTGGTAAGATTACAATAAAATTATATCAAAAATTGTAAAGCCGTGTACTCAGAACGTAACATAGCAGATACAGTATCAAGCTTGTACGTTGCTGCGACTTGCGAATACAGTACAGTACGATTGATACAGTATCAGTTAGAGCGCACACTTGTGATTTTTAGTCGACCGATAGTTTAGTCGGTATCGTAAGACGATCGTGATTAAACTGTGGGCCGATAGTTGGGCGATAGTGTAGTTGAATGCAGTGCGCGCGCTCACGTACTCCTTCATGCACATTACCGACCGGCGGATAGTTGTGCTGTGCGATAGTTTGATCGAACAACTATCGGTCGATTTTTAATGGTCAGTGCGCACACTGCCATTTAACTCTATACTGAATCCGAGAACGATCAAACTATCGCCCGATTAAAAATCACAAGTGCGCGCTGGCTCTTAAGCTAAACGCTACACCCACCACTAGTTCGCGTAAGTGTATTCTTTGCCACTAGTGAGTAGGTCTTATATTCTGTAAGTAGAGCCATGTCAATGTTAAATCCAGCGAATTATACATAACAAAAATTGTCATAATTATTTTAGTATTTAGATTAGACTCGAGCATTAGTATTATAAATATATTCGATTGAAACATTATCCCTTTACAGGTGTAATCCCCAGTCCGTTTGAGTTCTGTGATATTGTAACAACGACCACACACAAAACACTCCGAGGTCCCCGCGCTGGAGTTATTTTCTACCGCAAGGGCGTTCGCTCTGTAAAACCCAATGGCACCAAAGTTATGTACGACATTGAGGCCCGTATCAACCAGGCCGTGTTCCCTGGACTACAAGGAGGTCCCCACAATAATGCCATCGCCGCCATAGCAACAGCAATGAAGCAAGCCACTACAAATGAATTTATTGAATATCAAAGACAGGTATGTTGAATATTACAGATGAAAAACAATAATTATAATAATAATAATAAATAAATAAATCATTTATTTCCTTATCACACAATAGGTTACGTAACTCTAGAACATTTATTTGAGTGTAATACTAGTTAACCTATCACCTGAAGTGTGAGAAGCTGGTGCCCGCAATAGGTTTTAAAAGAAAACCGGTTACACAGGTCACCAGGCCACCCCCGCAAAAGGATACAATTGAGTTTCTAACTAAACGAATTTGTAGACCTATGTGAAGAGCTAGCAAAGGTGGTATTAATTATTGCTTAAAATGAAAACTTAACAAAGATAAATATAGAACTAGTAAGTACTAAACAATTTAAATATTAGCAGAATTTTGTGGTTGTGTATGAGTGCTTGTGTGTGTGAGTGAGTGTGATGTGTGATTGTGTATGAACCAATTTTATTATATTTGCCGATTTTTAACTCGAGTCGAAAGGAGAAGCCAATGTTATTCAGTAAGTTTTTATTTATAATTTCTTTTTTATATACACATTTATTACTTTTTTTTTGTGTAGGTAGGTAATTTAAATTTTTATATTAGAGGAATAAGTAAATTTTCAGTCTTTTGGTAGTCCTGTTCCTTTAGGTAGTTTGTGAGCGTTACTTTACACCTGGCTCTGGGGAGGGGATAGATATTAAGAATCCCATTTAACTTATTATAAAGGTAGTTACCCATAAAAACAAAAAAGTTGTGCGAGGTAGCTGTCCTTAGAGAAAATGTTGGACAAACGGTGCCCTTTCTACGCTTGTCCTTTAACAAATCAGGATCATAGTATAACTGAGTGTGTTTTTTTAAGATGGTGTTCAGAATATAGGTCTGTCAGACCTCATTTAAAAACATGTTATTGTTCGTAACTTATTATGCTACATAATCAGAAATAAACAATAATGGGGTAACCGCAGTGTACTTAAAGCAAGATAACAAATGACGAAAGATATTAAATATGTTTACAAATACATATTTTACATCATAGTTAACCTTAGGAATAGTTTTTATCAAATGCTGCTAGTTGGCTATCTTATCAGTCAAGTCAATAATTAATTACTTAATACAACATAATTATTATACACACAAATATAAAAATCCATCAAGCCATTTTGAATAATCGGTTACAAGTTAAAGTATAGTACCAATGTATCATTACTTAGCTGACCCTGTGACTCTACTATTGTATATTGCGCATCGTTTCGGGCGCGATGTTTCAACTTTCGACACACCAATTTTAATCGGACTGTATAGTTAGGGACAAATTCAGTGAACCACTTCTTCCTTCTTTTCGTGTGGCTTGTGCCTCACCATTCACGAGCAGACCATTTTATTTATGTATTATGCATAAACAATCAGGGATAGGGACTGCAAGTAAACGGTGCAACAACAGCCACACGAAAAGGAGTAAGAAGTGGTTTACCGTATTTGACCCTGATTCAAAGTGAAAGTCAAATTCAACATTTTTTTTTTTCTTTAGATGTAATAAAATTAATGCTTTTGAATCGTCCAACATTTTTTACCTGATATGGACATCTTTTAACTGAAAACAAAAAAAAACAGGCTAAAAAGACTCATCAGCTTTAACAGAAGCAACGTAACGATTGTACTCTATCTACACATATGAAACAACACTTTCCTCTAACAACAGGTGATCAAGAACGCCCAGCGCCTCTGCCAAGGTCTCACATCGCGCGGGTACGCCATCGCCACCGGCGGCACCGACGTTCACCTAGCCCTAGTGGACCTACGCGGTGTGGGGCTCACGGGCGCGCCCGCCGAGCGAGTGCTGGAGCTGTGCAGCATCGCGTGCAACAAGAACACCGTGCCCGGCGACAAGAGCGCGCTCAACCCCAGCGGGATACGGCTAGGTGACCACCTGACCTACCACACACACACACACACACTCATACACACACACGCTGTGCAGCATCGCGTGCAACAAGAACACCGTGCCCGGCGACAAGAGCGCGCTCAACCCCAGCGGGATACGGCTAGGTGACCACCTGACCTACCACACACACACACTCACACTTATACACACACACGCTGTGCAGCATCGCCTGCAACAAGAACACCGTGCCCGGCGACAAGAGCGCGCTCAACCCCAGCGGGATACGGCTAGGTGACCACCTGACCTACCACACACACACACTCACACTCATACACACACACGCTGTGCAGCATCGCCTGCAACAAGAACACTGTGCCCGGCGACAAGAGCGCGCTCAACCCCAGCGGGATACGGCTAGGTGACCACCTGACCTACCACACACACACACTCACACTCATACACACACACGCTGTGCAGCATCGCCTGCAACAAGAACACTGTGCCCGGCGACAAGAGCGCGCTCAACCCCAGCGGGATACGGCTAGGTGACCACCTGACCTACCACACACACACACTCACACTCATACACACACACGCTGTGCAGCATCGCCTGCAACAAGAACACCGTGCCCGGCGACAAGAGCGCGCTCAACCCCAGCGGGATACGGCTAGGTGACCACCTGACCTACCACACACACACACTCACACTCATACACACACACGCTGTGCAGCATCGCCTGCAACAAGAACACCGTGCCCGGCGACAAGAGCGCGCTCAACCCCAGCGGGATACGGCTAGGTGACCACCTGACCTACCACACACACACACTCACACTCATACACACACACGCTGTGCAGCATCGCCTGCAACAAGAACACTGTGCCCGGCGACAAGAGCGCGCTCAACCCCAGCGGGATACGGCTAGGTGACCACCTGACCTACCACACACACACACACACACACTCATACACACACACGCTGTGCAGCATCGCGTGCAACAAGAACACCGTGCCCGGCGACAAGAGCGCGCTCAACCCCAGCGGGATACGGCTAGGTGACCACCTGACCTACCACACACACACACTCACACTCATACACACACACGCTGTGCAGCATCGCCTGCAACAAGAACACTGTGCCCGGCGACAAGAGCGCGCTCAACCCCAGCGGGATACGGCTAGGTGACCACCTGACCTACCACACACACACACTCACACTCATACACACACACGCTGTGCAGCATCGCCTGCAACAAGAACACTGTGCCCGGCGACAAGAGCGCGCTCAACCCCAGCGGGATACGGCTAGGTGACCACCTGACCTACCACACACACACACTCACACTCATACACACACACGCTGTGCAGCATCGCCTGCAACAAGAACACTGTGCCCGGCGACAAGAGCGCGCTCAACCCCAGCGGGATACGGCTAGGTGACCACCTGACCTACCACACACACACACACACACACACACTCATACACACACACGCTGTGCAGCATCGCCTGCAACAAGAACACCGTGCCCGGCGACAAGAGCGCGCTCAACCCCAGCGGGATACGGCTAGGTGACCACCTGACCTACCACACACACACACACACACACACACTCATACACACACACGCTGTGCAGCATCGCGTGCAACAAGAACACCGTGCCCGGCGACAAGAGCGCGCTCAACCCCAGCGGGATACGGCTAGGTGACCACCTGACCTACCACACACACACTCTCTCACTCAGACGCGGATCCAGGATTTGGTTGAAGGGGGGGAACTTTGGTTCGGGGGGTGGGCGGGGGCAATCTTAGCTTATTTCACGTGGCAAAATGATGAATGCAAATATTTTGTTGGTATAATTGTGCGTTAGGGGTGGGGGGAGGGGGGAAATCTCCCCTTTTGCCCCCCCCCCCCCCCCCCTTGTATCCGCCTCTGCTCTCACTCATACACACACACACAGGGGGCTATGCATAAAATTCAAAATCGCACTTGCCCCGGGAAAATCACATCTCAACACTTCAACAATAACTTCGTCTATCAACCAATAATATTGTTTGTCGATAATGTTATCGCTATTTGTGGTACTAGTTAAGTATAAGCCATTCATAAATCAACCACTTAATTTTTCTGTAAAGTGATCTCAACGTGATAAGAATTAATAGAATGTAAGGTTTATATAGCAATTTCCATAATTTGGTTTATTGTTTCAGGTACACCCGCTTTGACCACGAGAGGCTTGAAGGAGGCTGATATTGACAGAGTGGTGGACTACATTGACAAGGCTCTCAACATTGCTAAAGAAGTTGTGAAGGTTTCTGGACTCAAGTTAGCCGACTTCAACAAAGCTGTTGAGGAGAACCCCGATTACAAACGCAAGATTGAAGCTCTCAAAACGGAAATCGAAAGTTTCAGCCAAACATTCTCGCTTCCTGGTCTTACAGAATACTGATAGTTGTAGGATATAACTGAAAACTGCATTTATTAATAAGTAATTTTGCCAATTATTACTGTGCCTTTACACTATGTTCAACTGATGTATATCATATCATGTAATGAATCTCATATTTTTACATGGCAAGGTATATACCTGATTTTATAATTTCTATAGTAGAAAAGGATAGTATTGTTAAATTATAATTATATCAAAATATAAAAATGTGTTTTTAAATTCCTGGCAATTTTTAAAATAAAGATTGTTAGGGGTCAATTCAACTCGCGCTATAACTATTTATATATATATAGTTCGATTCGAGTCAAAGAGCGGCGCTGGCGGCGAAATTATTCAAATACTGGCTAAATGGCTGGCTACCCTTCCTTGGCCAGTGTAGTCGGGCCACTCCAGGTGGTTATAATTTATAATGCATAGCGCCATATTGTAACGCGCTGTCTGTACATCGCGTTTATAGCGTGTTAGCCTCAATTTACACCGCCGCGGAATAGAATGGAAGCGACGAAATTGTACATAGCATAATGAACTTTATGTCAATTTTATAACATAAAAATTAGATACGAGCCAAAAACATTCTCGAGAATGCGCGAGGATTCCCCGGAAGACGCGCGACCTTATTTGCTCGTACCTATCTAATTTGTTATATAATTGACATAAAGTTCATTATGCTTTGTACAATTTCGTCGCTTACATTCTATTCCGCGGCGTGCTACGCGAGATCTAGCGTGCTGCACACCGCTCCGGTTTGCGGTGGTAGTGCGGTTCTTAAGGCGCTACTCGGAAAAAGTACGGACTTTTTGATTTAAAAATATAGCACGGTTACAGTTGTTACAAATCTGGTAAAAATATATATATTTCTTCATACCTTTATCTAGAATCGTATAGTTTCAGAAACACGATTTTATGACTTTGGCTCGACACTTTATATTTTCGAAAATACCTCAAAAAAATAAGAAATATCAAGATTATTCTTAAATGGGGATACATATACTATTGAAAATTGGTTTAATTGGTGGACACCAATAATATTTAGGATCGTATAGAAGCATTTTTTTAAACTCGCTATAGTTTTTGAATACGAAGTGATTTTGTGTTTTTTTTGCGTAATCGGCAAAATCGGTCTCGCTCCCGCGCGCGTCGTTTTCTCATTGCTATCTCGCTTTAGCATAATTTTTCCGAGTATCGCCTTAACTTTGTATGTAGAATCTTGATTTGCATACAAAAACCGCAGGGTATGATGCCACACTGACGCCGCATCTCCATGCGGAGCTGCGGCACCGCGACGGTTCCGCACTCCCGGACGGAGGTGCGGTGCGGTCCGCAGGATATGTATGCCACTGCGCTCCGCAGTATCGTACGGATTTTTGTGTAGAAAGGACCCGATAAATATGAACCAAAATGCAATGTTTATTATTGAAAATGAAATTTAGAAAATAATAATTAATGACTCCGTAGCTCAGCCGTCAGAGCATTCGCCCTGACAGTGAAAGGTCCCGGGTTCGATTCCTGGCGGAGCTTCTTAGAGGATAAGTCGTTGTTTTCTTATAGTTAATTTTAAATAGGTACTTTCAAATATGTAGCATTTTACTTTTAAACGTTAATGCCGAACCTTCGAGCAACGCGGGTCTGGACGGAAAACCCGAGTTGCTCGAAGTGTCGAAGTGACAGGAATAGGATTTATGAAAGAAATCAAAGTTCTAGTAAAAATAATCAACATATTTTTAGTACCTAGTCAATTACAAGTTACAAGTATGCCACTGAGCTCCGCAGTATCGTACGGATTTTTGTGTAGAAAGGACCCGATAGATATGAACCAAAATGCAATGTTTATTATTGAAAATGAAATTTAGAAAATAATAATTAATGACTCCGTAGCTCAGCGGTCAGAGCATTCGCCCTGACAGTGAAAGGTCCCGGGTTCGATTCCTGGCGGAGCTTCTTAGAGGATAAGTCGTTGGTTTCTAATAGTTAATTTTAAATACTTTCAAATATGTAGCATTTTACTTTTAAATATTAATGCCGAACCTTCGAGCAACGCGGGTCTGGACGGAAAACCCGCGTTGCTCGAAGTGTCGAAGTGACAGGAATAGGATTATGAAAGAAATCAAAGTTCTAGTAAAAATAATCAACATATTTTTAGTACCTAGTCAATTACAAGTTACAACTTGTAACTTTTTAAAGAAGATCTGCCTTTAACTTGACGACTGATATTTGGCGTAGTTAATTAGCATAAATATTTTAGAAGATGTTAGTGCCCATCAATATGAACAACTTTCACTATGGGACCAACCATGGAATCGCGAAAAAAAA
Source organism: Crambus lathoniellus (assembly GCA_949710035.1). NCBI lineage: Eukaryota > Metazoa > Arthropoda > Insecta > Lepidoptera > Crambidae > Crambus > Crambus lathoniellus. The sequence goes on along the minus strand of OX453302.1, from coordinate 10,971,570 downwards.
AACAGCTGTTCCATACATTTCAGTCGACTCGATGGTGTATTTTTGTATGGAACAGCAGATTTTTTTTTCGCGATTCCATGGTTGGCCCCATAGTGAAAGTTGTTCATATTGATGGGCACTAACATCCCCTAAAATATTTATGCTAATTAAAATTTAGCCGTGTATATCTGCCTTCTGCGCCAGCGGTCTCGGGTTCGATTCCCGAACAAGACAAAAATTAGTGTGCATGAGCATGTCTATTTGTCTTATAGCATCTACACACGTTCCTATCCGACCGCCGTAGTTCAGAAATCGGAGGCAGTGTGATGGACGCCTAATAGCCGCTACACACGCTCCTATCCGACCGCCGATTTGGTCTGCTCCCAGACCAAATCTGCGCTACACACGTTCCGATTTGGTCTGTTCCGACCAAATCTGCGCTACACACATTCCGATTTGGTCTGGGAGCAGACCAAATCGGCGCGCCGATTTGGTCGGATAGGAGCGTGTGTAGCGGCTATTAGGCGTCCATCACACTGCCTCCGATTTCTGAACTACCGCACAGTGATTCGTCCCATACAAGCATGGTGGACAAAATTATTTAGACCTTAAAATTAAGTTTATACGTTGCGTCTTTATGTGGATTACCATACCGGTCGGAGATGCGGCGATTTGTCATACACTGCGGCAGGCTTAATACCGATTTTAAAGTGACAGTTGCAATCGCGAATCGCTCCCAAACAAAACACATATTCGTATTACGGAACGTAGATCGCTGCGATAGCGCCACAAGCGAACGATTTGTGATTGCAAACCAACCGCGTATTTTACTGATTTTTTTTTATTTCTTTAAAATGTTTTTCGAAATATTAGCTACACAAAACAAGCTTTCATTTTATCTTGAATATTTTCAAAGATATAGGACTTCAAACCAAGGAATTTATAATAGTACTTATAAATTCCTTGCTTCAAACTTTATAATTAGACAAGGACAGGACGCTATCTTAGTGACGTCAGTGGGTTAGTAGCGTCATAGTCACGCCATAGAAGATTTCGTTTTAGAAAGAGACAGCTATAGTCAAAATCAAACAGACTATAATTCTTTTATTATAAAACAGATTCAAATTATTTTTTCACATTTGGTATTCTTAATTGCAATATTTTTTAACGTCATCATTAAATATCTACATTTCAACAACAGTAAAATAGGTACCCTATTAGCAACGTTGCTTGTTTTGGTAATAAGCCTGCGGGTTTTGTATACACATCAAGATTCTACAGCCATAGTTAAGAAGCGCACTACCACAAACCGGAGCGGTGTGCGGTGCAGTGTGGGAACCGCCTTAGTGGGTGGTATTTATGTATCTATACTATAATACTATATACTATAATAATATTATAAAGAGGAATGATTTGTATTTTTGTATGTAACGAGTAAACTCAAAAAGTACTGGACCGATTTAGAAAATCCTTTCACCGTTAAAAAAGGTACCTACCTTCAGTCTTCCCGAGTGACATAGGCTATATTTTATCCCGATATTCCCACGGGAACGGGTACCGGCCGCTAGTACCTAATAAGTAGGTACCTACCTATGTATGTATTTACAAAAAAGAACTTTAGTATATAAGGGTGGTATTCCACTTAACAAAGATCTCTGTCGTCCAATTTCATACATTCGATGTCCATAATTTCTTTGATCAAATGTATCACAGACTACTAAGAGATACCTACAAATGTATATTGGACAAAGTTCATTGTTATGAAAGTGGAGCGGGCCATGATTATACCCAACGTTACTAGTCTATATAATTTGTGCCCAACGTCACAAAACAAGAAACTAAAGTGACTATGTTTTTTATGAAATTGACTAAGGGGGACTTTCATCAAAATTATTTAAACGCGATTAACGCTAAACGTGTTTAAAACGTATTCCTGTCTCTCTCACATTCAAACAGATGACAGAGACAGAACTATGTTTTAAACAGTGATGAAAGTCACCCTTAAAGTTCCAAAAAACGTATGAAGTTCATACCCTTCGAGCAACGCGGGCCTTCCGTTTCCGAGACGGAAGACCCGCGTTGCTCGAAGTTAGTTAAAAAGTTACGCGGTAGCCCCCCTGAAATGATGTGAACTGCAGCTCCGGACGGAGATACGGATTAAACCGTACGGTGGTACGGATCCGTGCCCCCGCAGCCGCATGCGGCGGTAGTGTGCCAAGCGCCTTAAAGTTTTACTACCGCGTAAAACTGAACTAAGTTTTTTGGAACTTTAAGTCAACTTTATAAAAAAAGTAGCCGCTAGCAGTTCCCTGTTTAGTGACGTTGGGTATAATATATATTATGATAATAGCCAGCTAGAAACGTTCAACAGAACAAAGCAGCAAAAATCTATCAAAATTAGGAATTCAAATGACAGATGAAGCTTCAGTACTCAGAGGATGAAGCCCATATCCATAGCCATATTTTTTACCCGGGGGGCTACCGCGTAACTTTATGGGTATGAACTTCATACGTTTTTGTAAGTCAATTTTATAAAGAAAATAGCCGCTATCAGTTCCTTGTTTTGTGACGTCGGGTATAACGATAACTAGCTAGCAACGTTCAACAGAACAAAGCAGCAAAAATCTATCAAGATAAGGAATTCAAATAACAGTTGAAGCCCATACCCTTATTCATATTTCTTAGCCGGTAGCCCCCTGATCATCTGTGGGGCGCTTTAGAAGGCAAGGCAGAACAAAAGAGTTTTTTTTTCTGTTCTGTGACAAAAACTAATAAAAAACTATAAAGCTAGAAACACATTTCTCTGGCGCAGCGCAGCGCAGAGTCGACCCGGGTGTGCGACCATGGTCGGCGACCATAACCGGCGATCATTTAGTGAGAGTGTTCACACGATCGCCGGTTTCATTCTGCGTTGGACTGGCCGTGAGGATGGACGTGTATGCAATGACGGCTTATGCAATTTACATTGACAGCGCTTTTAATTTATTACGAGAATGATTCTATATTAATAGAGTCTGGATCTTGTATAATATGTCTAGATAAATGTAATTATGTATAAAGTAATAATAGACATATTTATCATAACACCCAGACACAGATTCCACTTCGTTCCGATTGTTGTCCACTTCGTTCCGATTGTTGTTGGAAGATAGACCTCTGTTGGTTTTAAAAGCGAAAAGTTAAAAGTGGCATATTTATAAATAATACTTTCTTTCCAGTGTAATAAGATTGTTTTTTCAATAATACACGGAGCGCCTGAGTAATTGTGGTAGCCGCATCAATCTAAGGTAACCGCTCTTCGCCCCCTCGGGTAAAAAGGACAGTTGCATTTTTTTTTGTATGAACATTAGTGAAACAGTTTGTTACAGTTCTAGAACAGAGTGAACATAGCTATTTAGTGACTCGGGTGTTCTAGTCTTATTGTTGTTACGGCGTTAATTGGAATATTAACTACCTATTTTATAATAATCATGAATACTTTACGGTCACCGCCACTTAACATAACCGGCGGCGGCGGGTCTCATGTCTCATCCGAACTTATCCCAACTTAAAGACATTGATCTACCTAATCAAATAACTTTGAGAAAACGGAAGACTCCGGACTGTGACAGTGTTTGTTCTACGGATTTTCGTCGTGAGCTATCCGAAACGTTATCAGAATATCGCTTGGAGTTGAGGGATACCTTGCAAGAATTTCAGAAGACTATCACTGCATCTTTTGAAATCCTGGTAAAGCAGCAAAGTGAAAGTATCAAACAAATTCATGGAGACGTATGTAACCTCAAATCTGAAGTATCTGATTTAAAAGAGTGTCACCAGAGCCTGCGAAATGAACACTGTAATATTATCTCCAACATAACAGATATTGATAAAAACCAGGCTTCTATGATCGAAAAAAACAATAATTTAGAAAAGGAATTAATTAACGCGAAAAGTTTGGCGTCATCATTGCTCGAACAGCAACGTTTTGCGGACCAGCAAGCGCGTATTAATAATTTGGAAATCTCCGGAGTGCCTCAGCTCAAAGGTGAAAACCTATACAACATTGTTCATAAAATGGCGACCAAGATTAACTTTGCCCTTTTGCCAACTGACATCGACTTTGTTCATAGAGTGCGACGTTTTGTGGGCACCTCAACACCGTAAGTGAACCTAGTGCCGAATATAATTATAAAATTCACACAACGCAAAAAGAAAAATGAATTCCTTGCAGCCGTACGCGCTCGTCGTAGCCTAACAACGGCCGATATTGATATTGACGGTGCCGCGAAATCAATTTTTGTCAACGACCATTTGACGCCTCATAATAAGTTGATATTTAAGCAGGCTCGAAAACTGCGCAAGGATTTAAACTACCAGTATATATGGCTTAATGATTGCAAAATATTCCTCCGCAAGAGTGACTCATCGAAACCAATCCTAATTGCAAATGAAAATGACCTGGGCAAAATTAAGTGACTATTTTTTGTGATGCACTGTTTTTTATGTTGTGTTGTTTATATTCTAAATTCAACCTTTATGTGTGCGTTTTCCTTAGAATTATTTATCCTAAATTGCAAAAAATGTTACATGATCAGTGGACAGCGTTACCAGTATGTAAAGGAAAATATGACAGCTTTGTTATTTTTTTGTGTTACTTTAATATATATTTGGGTGTATAAATATAAGGTATTATTATATAATCTGTGGTATAAAGTAAAGACAGGAATAATAAATATATTATGGTGGCACAATTTGCTTTATTTACTCATCATTTACAAACCTACATATTTTTACATAAAATGACTTCTGAAAATGTATTATCAATTTACTATCAGAATGTGAGGGGCCTGCGTACTAAGTCTCACGATTTTTTTAACAATGTTCTAAATAACAACTATGATATAATCTGCATCACCGAAACATGGCTTAATGATTCTTTTTATGATTCGGAATATTTTGATAACCGCTATGAGGTATATAGATGCGATCGTGATGAAGCTGCGAGTGGGTGCAGTCGTGGAGGGGGGGTAGCTGTTGCCGTGCACAAGGACTTATGCCCCGCGGCCCGCTTGGCCTGGTGCGCGCCGCCGCCAGCCGACGAGCTGTGGGTGAGCATCCCGTTGCGCGGCCGGAGCTGCCACTCAGCGACGACGCGCGGCCCCGACGACGCAGAGTCGATGTATTTACATATCGCATGTACTTACGTACCACATGGTACTAGGCAGGAAACTACTATTCAATCTTTCTTTGATCGTACGGTAGATATTATTAATTCGCAACCCAATGATATTTTTCTTATTCTCGGAGATTTCAACGTTACAAAAGCTGCTTGGTCGATTGATGACGAAGGTTACGGTATGAAAGTCTGCTTAAATAATGACAATTTGGTCTCCTTGACATCAGATTTTTTGAATCTTTCATTGCTCCAACAATATAACCATTTACATAACGTTAACAACCGCATACTTGATCTTGTTCTGTGCTCTGAACCATGCCGTGTCGCTGCACCACATATGCCATTTGTAAGTGAAGATCCCCATCATAAGGCTTTAGATGTGAGCTTGTCAACTTACCTCCCACCCTCTTTACAATTCAACAGCACATTGAAAAGCAATTATTTTAGAGCAGATTATGACTCAATCAAACGTAGCTTAGAATCTATTAACTGGGATATAGCCTTTTCGAATAGTAACGATGTTGATTCTATGTTGATAACTTTTTATAATATTCTTAATGATATCATACAAAAGTATGTACCTAAACGTAAATTAATTAATACACAGAAATTCCCCCCTTGGTATACACATCCCCTAATAAAGTTAAGCAATGAAAAAAGAAAATATCACAAAAAATGGAAAGTATACGGCAGTCAGAACGATTACAATACATTTTCACGACTTAGATCTCGTTTGCGTAAATTAGAATCAAGCACTTATAGAAGGTACATCGTTTTCACCGAAGAAAAAATCAAGGAGAATCCTAAATTTTTCTGGACTTACGTTAAATCCAAAAAATCAACCGGTAATATACCGCAAAAAATGATTTACGAGAATACTACCATTTCGAACGGTCAGGATATCTGTCAAGCCTTTAATAATTACTTTCATTCAGTATTTATACAATCCCCGAATTGTGACTCTCAATTAGATCTTTCCTCTTTACACAATACGGCCATAGAGTTAAATGACATACAAATAAATGAGCAAGAAATATTTCAACAATTAAAACATTTTAATACCCACAAAGGAGCTGGTTCGGATGATATACATCCGTTCTTTATATCTAACTGTGCACGCCAATTAGCAAAACCTTTACACATTATTTTTCTTAAGTCTCTTAGTTCTGGCGTGTTTCCGGACCTCTGGAAAAAAGCTCTTGTCACACCCATTCCTAAAAATAATAAAATGGATCAAATAATACATTATCGCCCCATTTCGAAGCTGTGTGTGTTTGGAAAGCTATTGGAGAAGTTGGTGGCATCACAGTTATCGTACCATATTCGTCATCACTTACCTCCGGAGCAGCATGGGTTCTTTAAGACTCGCAGTGTTGATACTAATATGGTTACTTTCACAGAGTTTATTCTGCAAGCAATGGAGCAGGGTAAACAGGTAGATGCTGTTTACACCGATTTATCCAAAGCCTTCGACACAATTTCCCACAATTTACTTTTACAGAAGCTCTGGAGGTTTGGTATCCATGGTAATCTGCTTAGGTGGATTGAATCTTACATTCGCAATCGCAGTCAGGCTGTTTGTCTGAAGGGCTACTGTTCTACATTCTTACCTATACCATCTGGAGTTCCACAGGGCTCTCATCTTGGGCCAATCCTATTTTCTATTTATATACATGATATCAGCAAGACCCTATGCTATAGTAGTCACCTTCAATATGCAGACGACACTAAAATATACAGAGTCATCGATTGCGTAGAGGACTGTCTGCGATTGCAGGATGATTTGGATTCGCTCCAGGTGTATTGTAGTGAAAATCAATTGTTCCTTAATGCAGAAAAGTGTCACGTGATAACATTCACGAGAAAACATGCTCCAATTCTGCATATGTACAAGATTGATAACGTGATGTTAAAACGTGTAGACGTGGTAAGGGACTTGGGAATAATAGTTGACAGTGGACTCTCCTTCAATTCACATATTGAACAAATAAAAAAAAGAGCTTTTCGCAGTCTTGGTTTCATAAGTAGGTAGCGTTGCCAAGTGTCCCGATTTTAGCGGGACGTCCCGCGAAACAGACGATTTTTACAATGTCCCGCCGGGACAGGTATGTGTCCCGCATTATGATATTTTTCAGTTAGACAAAGAAACAAAACATCCAGAGTAATATTTAACCGAATATACATTTTAATCAATTATTTTGAGTACCTATTTTAATTGTAGTTCGTAGTGTTTTTGTTATAGCAGTGTGCAGCTGTGGACCACATTGTAGGTAGAAACAATTAACGTAATTTGAAAATTTTGAACATTTTAAGTAGGTACTTACATATTCTTAACGAACGATTTGGCGCAGGGGTAGGCTTCCCACCTTCTGCGCCAGTGGTCTCGGGTTCGATTCCCGAGCAAGACAAATATTTGTGTGCATGAACATGTCTATTTGTCTTGGTCTGGGTGTTTACTATGTTTACTAAGTATGTATTTACAAACAAAAAGTATTTAAGTATATATTTATCCGTTATCAAGTTTTCCATGATACAGTTTCTTAATGAAATTGAAATGGGCTTAGATAATTGGTGTGAATGTAAGACGTTATTCATTTATTTATTATTATTTATTCTCAGTTTTATTTTGTGCAGAGAGTATTGTCTCAAATGAATATTAGATGGACAGACGTGCGAAATCGCAGTTTACAAAAACTTATCCGATTGAAGTTGCCGTAACATTCAATTTTCAACTATCTTGTAAAATTCTGAGAAGAAAAAAAACTAACAATTGCTGAAAAAAACAAAAAGTGAATTGAAATATGACAAACAATATTATTTAAAAAAGGAACGTTATCAATAAAAGCAATAATTCATTAAAATATACTTAATTTTTTTTTCTTTTTATTTCTTGTTCTCCCGCGGCAAATTTTTTTGTCCCGATTTTTTTATTAAATTTAAGTACATGTCCCGAATTTCTAAAAAAAATACCTGGCAACCCTATAAGTAGGGTCTCAAAACCGTTCAGTAATCTTTTAACTTTAAAAATACTTTTCTTTAGTTTTGTTCGCTCTATTTTAGATTTTGGTAGTGTTGTTTGGAGCCCATATTACAAAAAAAGACATTGGTCTTCTGGAAAGAGTGCAGCAAAAATTTATAAAATTGCTTAACTTCCGTGCTAATGTTTTAAACATAGAATACACTGATTCTTTAAAAAAAACATAATTTATTGTCATTGGAAAATCGCCGAAAGATGTTCGACCTACTATTTAGCTATTTAAGTTAATAAACTACAAGATAGATTGCCCGGCCCTTCTATCAAAAGTAAATCTTATAGCTAAAGCACGACTACCCGCACGCCCCTCACGCCCAGTGAAAATTTTTGTACCACCATACTTTCGGAAAAATTATACCCGAAATAGCTACTTTTCTCGCTATCTAAAAATGTATAATGATCATTTTCCCAATTTGGATTTGTTTTGTAATTCAATAACTGGTATTAAATCAGAAATTTTTGAAATGTTAAAGTGAACCTTCTGTTTTTATCTATTTCAAGACAACTTTATATTAGCTTAACCTATTATTATATATTTTTGCATATCGATATTTTGTTACTGCATGTTACTTTTAACCATAAAGTTAATATACCTTATGCTTTTAACTTAGCTTTAAATAACTGTATCCAACTTTTTTGTAATGTTCAATTTTGGGCACTCGTTGTCTATAACTTAATAACCTTTTTCTATGTCAATTTCTTTGTAATGACTGTATGTGCCAAAATAAAGAGAAAAAAAAAAGAAAAAACAAATACTTACATCACATAGATGTATTATTCCTGTAGATGGAGCATAAGAAAATGAACAATTCCTTCTATAATCGACTCTCGTCTCTCAAAAGGCGACATGTCGTGTGTTAAAAAGAGATAACAATAGCCCAACGTGTGCGTCTTAATGAGCTGCGCGCCACTTGAAAGTAAACGTCATATTTGTTTGTTAACCAGCTGGTTAACAAATGCTTCAGAAAGAAAAGCTTTTTTTGTACAAAAATATAGAAAGATTTGATGGTGTGGTGCGGTAAATCTGTTGTTTGTTAAGAATAGCCTGTACTGTTCCCGGTTATTCAAGCAAAGTGAGTGTTTTGAAAGAGAATAATGAACACATATCATTTCAGAGGTAAGTCACACTCATTGTTTTGTGTTTTTGCGAACACATTTTTATAGCAAATTTGCAAAAACTAAATCGCTGTACGTGTATATACAGTTTAACATTGACTTGGTTGAAGAAAATCGGGTGTTTTTAGCCTAAAAATATATAATTTAAAGCCAATTGGGATTTTTTGACATTTGACCAACCTGATAGTGTTGTAGTCCGATTTTATTATGTAATATCGATAAAAAAATTTAGTGTTAACAATTTTGTATTTAAACTTAATTTTTCTCAATTCTTAACAGATTTCCCACCGCCGCGCCGCCGTCGATGTGAAGGAAACGTGAATAAGAAACGTAAGAAACGGCGACGATTGGAGACCTTCGCAACAAAATGCACTTATTAAAGCAAATTGTGGATTTATACAAAAAATTGAATACATTAAAAGTATAAAAATTTGCGTGAAATCTGTATTTTTTTACTTGATATCATTCAGCAGATTATTTAATTTAATAAATTGATTAGAAATCTCGTTCAGTTTTACGACTATACCTCCTAGTATAAATTGTATAATTATCATCATTATTATATTAATGTCCTCACTGCTGGGCCTTCCCTGTGCAAGAAAACACCACAGGTAGAACGGGCCATAAGTGCCATAACCCACCACGCGAAGCCAATGCGGATTGGTGAGTGAGGGTGCCAACGACTGCTAATGCAACCGGGACCAACGGCTTAACGTGCCTTCCGAAGCACAGAGGAGACCGAGATAATAAAGTTTTGGTCACCATTCAGATGTCCAACCGCAACGAATGTTGCTTAACATCAACGACCGGATGCAGAATGCGCGTACCAATGACCCATCGATCTCCTCAAGTATAATTATATTACCTACTTCATATTTGGCACTGATTCAAAATTAAAGGGCTTGCTTAGACCATGAAACTGAACAACTTTCTCTTTGGACCATAGCATGCGTCGAAATATAAAAAAAATATTCTGCCACACTAGATCGATCAGCTGAGCGTGCGCTTTTGTCTGGAGGGAAGAACTTTTTGCCATATTCGACCTATGCTGAAGTTGCATAGCATAAACAAAATTCTAAGGCCGTGAGCACTTTGGACACGATTAGTACTAAAAACTGTCAGAAAAGCGGATTATGAAGCGCCCAATTACATTAAGTCTAGCCGCATTGAAAATCGCGAAGAATCTATTCAATGCGGCGTACTTTCGATCAGCCGTATTGAATACGGCGTATCTTGAATCCGCCGCATTACAATGCGGTGCTGTTTTCCAATACAGCTAGTTGCTATGTAATACGGTGAAATATACAATACGCCTGCGATATATACATATAAGTACATTGTAATTTTATCAGCCAGCCGGTTGCACCAAAATATTCATTTTACGAATTCGTAAAAAGTAACTGAATTTTGCTGTCAAAACTGTCAAATCCCTTACATTTTTAAACCATAAACCCTGTAAAAGTATAATGTAAAAAAATTTTGGTGCAACCGGCGGTATGTATCGCATTGCATTCAAATTATTTTTACATCTTTTATCGATAACTTGTTATACAAAAAAAACCACAGCACTATCATTGCATCATCATCATCTAGCATTGCATAGTCAAAATGGAGACATTCACTAATCTCGACGCAACAGATTAACATGTATGTCTCTTTCTATCTTATGACAATTTGATAGTGTTAGAAGGGGTAAAGGATGGGTGAGTTTTAGCTTATTTTTGTGATCCATCTACAGGAATAATACATCTATGTTACATCATATCAATACTTCTTGGGCGGGGATTAAACCCAATATAATAATAATAATGTGTTCATAACGTTTGATTCATTTTATTTTTATTTACTTAATTTTAAATAACGAAACAGAATACTCCTATACATCTTGTGAATTTAAGTGTATTTTATTATCAATTGAATAAAAAATGTATTTTATCAAAGATATACAACATCAAGGATATTTTTGACAATGTAATTTGCTCCACAAAATGGCCTGATTACGAAAAAAAACAATAAATCTAAAATATCCTACACGTCAGTCAACGCAGAAATATTCAGATCAACTGAATGATCGGCCAACGTGTGAACGCTGATTGTGGCCTGTGACAAACTCCCTTTTGAATCGTGCGCGAAAAACCGACACGGGACGGATCGCCGGCGATCACTGCTCACAGTCAGCAATCACACGCAAACCGGCCCTGTACACGATGGCCCACGATGGCTTATGATGTATGAAACCGATCGCGCTGCGCTGCGCTGGTGGCCTACCACAAGCTCTTATAGCAGTTATTTGTAAGTTGAGAGAGTGAGACGCCGCTCTACACGCCGTATAGCGGCGTCTCACTCTCTCAACTTAAAAATAACTGCTATAAGAGCTTGTGGTAGGCCACCTGCGTTGCGCCAGCGAAATGTGTTTCTAGCTTAAGCATTTTATCTAATCTGTGATTACCGTTCAATGATCACTCATTCATTCATTAAAAAAATGTCTTTTTAATACAACATTCATTCATTCACTCGTCTACTTGTGGTCTACTTTCTGATTTTTGGTTGGGTTGTTTTTGTCTAAAAAAACGAATTATAGCGTAATAATTCAGGATTCAGGGCAGATTACGCTCCGTTTTAAATTCCTACTAAACCTTTCACAAATCAAAGTTATAAAATGTGCGATAAAACATTTTAAAGTTTCGACCTTGTGTAAATAACGTATTGTGTATTTTGGTTGGCACAGAAATTATTGTTGCAGTGCAATAGAGACAAACTGTTCGCAATTTGTTTATGAGACATCATTTTTCAGCAAGTTCTTCTAATTGGTTAACACTATTGATAAATTTTGACGCAGTAGTATGAGTTTTGCGTGTGGTGAAGACCACCTGGAAGTCAGGATAATAAGTTCACCATGACTATGTTCACTTCTGGTATGGGAGCAGCACCTCAACAGGCGACAAACCAGGTCGCGCAAAATGGAAGCACCACCTTGCCTCGCTCACATCATCAAAGAACAGGTACTTATAGTAAAAGTGACACCTGCTCATGATTTCATTAGTTAAAATTGTTGTTGACACAGTAGGCAAAGTCCCAATGTTTTTAAATTAGCTATAGTTCTCATAAACAAAATTAAAGCAATAGTCACGAAGTTCAATTACATTGTATACTGATCATAAGTTATTTATAATTTAAGGTCGACCTCCAGCAGCACCTAAATCATATGATTACTTACTAAAAGTTCTTCTTGTTGGAGACTCTGATGTAGGAAAACAGGAAATACTACAGGATTTAGAAGATGGTTCAGCAGACTCTCCATTTTGTAGTGGGAGTGGTAAGCATTCAAGTAAATAACTTATTTCAATATTTTTTTCTTAAAGCAGGTGCCAGACAAGCAAGATTAAGGTGCAGTCCAGCCTTCCACAGAGGTGACCTTGCATGTTGCTATCTGTCTAGCTAGATGGTAGTTAATCCACATATGGAAACCTAAGTTTTACCAAGGTCATCTCTTTTGGAAGGCTGGATTATGTCCATCTGGCACATGCTTGTAATGTAAAAATTATTGTATTACTAGTTAAAAGTAAAGTAAATTTAATTTCTGTCTTATTTTCTAGCTTACAAAACAACAACAATTCTGTTGGATGGCAAAAGAGTGAAGCTTCAATTATGGGATACATCTGGGCAGGGAAGATTCTGCACAATTATAAGGTCCTACTCCCGTGGTGCACAAGGTATACTCCTTGTCTATGATATAACAAACAAATGGTCCTTCGATAGTATTGATAGGTGGCTTGAAGAAGTTGAACAGGTAAGCAAGTAAAACTTTGTTGAAATAAGTAAGTTATTTAAATGTCAGACATCAATATATTTTTTTTTATCTAAACTGTTATATTATTCCATTTTAGCATGCACCAGGAGTACCAAAGGTTTTAGTTGGTAACAGATTACATCTTGCTTTCAAACGGCAAGTTCAAGAAAGAGATGCGGAATTGTATGCTGCTAAAAATCACATGGCTTTCTTTGAAGTCAGTCCCTTATGTGATTTTAACATCAGGGAAAGTTTCTGTGAGCTCTCACGTATGGCTTTACATCGCAATGGTATGGAGAGATTATGGCGAAGCAATAAAGGTTTGTTGTCATTTCAAACAACATTGTTTTAAAATACCTTCTCACTGGATTTATCCTAGAGGTTGTTCATAGTCTGTTTAAACTGGTTATATTATGATTGCAATGCTTTATGAGTAAATATTAGGACTCGAAATCGAACTTTTCAATACTTCCTCGGGTCTGGGTGTATGTGGTAATACCCGTTGTTGTTTCCAATTTCCATAATACTAGTGCATAAGCTACTATACTTTGGTATTGGAACAATGTATGTGATGGTGTCCAATATTTATTTATTTTATTTTATTTTATAATTTATGGATATTAAGCATATATTATAATATGTAATAATAGATTGTTGGTATATATCTGCTATGATATGCAACTGATACAAACAATTCTGTTTCTTCTTTTTGTGCGGTGGCGGTTCCCTTTTGGATTTTGCCAATGTCCAGTTTCTAGCTCAGTTTTTTGTTCCTGCAGACTGCTTCTTCAAGGCATCTCTTAAAGGACAGGTAAAACCAATGGCTGGCATCTCACCTTTCATTTGCAGTCCCAATTGCTAATTACTAGTTTAATATATAACTAAAAATTAAAAAGGTCTGCGCGAGAATGGCGACGCACCAGCAACAGGAAAGAAGTGGTTCACTGAATTTGTCCCCGACTGTAATTTACCTACTAACCTAGGGTACCCATCCACATAATTCAATGAAAGAACTGTGACAACTATTAGGATGTAGAATATATAAACTCGGATTCAATCAAACTCAAGATCATTTATTCAGTCTAGGCTGTTACTAGCACTTGTGAATGCCAAAGAAGCAAACGCCATTGGTTTGCAAAACCTGTAGAGACCTTGTAACTGCCCTCTAGTTAAGCATTCCTACAAAACAATAAAGCATTGTTTATTCCTTACAGTACTCAGCCTCCAAGAGCTGTGTTGTCGCGCGATCGTGGCTCGCACCTCAGTGTACGGTCTGGAGCGGTTGCCGCTGCCGACGACGCTCAAGTCGCACCTCAAGTCGTACGCCATCTCCGCGGCGCCAAGCCGCCACCGCGCGCGCCCCACCAAACACCCACACCACACTCGCCTCAACTGCACCGGACGGAACTCCTGTACTATCGCCTGAATACGGTACTGCTTGCGTTTATACACAGTCGTTTAAATTCTATATGTTATTACATTTTCAAACACATACAAGCAAATTACCTAATCTGTTTTTAAAACCTCAATAGCAGTACTACTTATTTTTTAAAGTATCGAAAAAATAGTATCGCACAATAACATTTCAATGAAGAAATACACCCCATAGACTCAAATGCCTAATTAAGTCAAACTGTTTTCAAGGACCAAATTTCAGCAGCTCTTCACCGCTGCTAAAATAAAAATAACTGTTCATGAACAACTGATGAATACACAACAGATTATCATGTTCGAAATGAATATAATGAATGTTGGTGTACCCAGTTCAGTTAGGCCTCTGGTGCTGAAACAATTATTACCCTCATGAATTTAATCATAACATGGTGTCTCATTAACATTCTCCTTACTTAAACTTTTGTCCCCAAGAAGTGTAATATAAGCACATGTATTAATTGTATTATGGCATTTGGGTCTGATCTTGCATTCAATAAAGTATTAAAATCATATAAATTAACTGTCTCAGGACACATGACTGCCAATATGTAACTTGAAATATAGTAATTACATAGAATAAATAACTAATATCGATTCACCTATTTATACACATACAAAGAAGTGTCCAAATTATTTGAATAACCACTTTCACTGGCTGTAATTGACAACGGATTTGTGACTAGTTCATAGAGAGATTAGTATTAGGTACTGTTACTTAAAGAATATGATGTGACTATTAAGTGTTATTTAATTATAATATGTGAATACTTTGTAGCAGGTGACTAGATCCTTGATTGTCCATGTATTTCGTATGAATCTATACTAACTTTGTAATAATAATCATTTAATATTACATACCTAGTGATATAGTTATAGCCAGCTATGAAAACGGTGACATAGAAATACATACAATGTGTTATGGCGCATCGTTATGTAATAATGTTATAAACAGGATGTAAAGCAATATTCTAAAGTATGTAAATACATAAATATATTTTTTGCATACTAATTCCGATCTAAGCCGAAATGTACTATTTTGCGGCCATACAAAGTAATATAATAAGATATTTTATTATAACTCTTTTGATAAAGTAGTTCTCAAAATAAAAGTAAGTAAGTACAATTAGTTAAAGTGAAAAATAACACTTGATGTGTAGCCTGCGAATTGTGCAAATAAATTTTTGTCCACTACCATAAGCTGATCTAGATTTCGTAAATATATCGTTAATAAGACTGTAATTATACCTATGCTTAAGTATATATAATCTTATTCATACTTTTCGACTTCTACATACCAAAATTTTGTGTAAATTTAATACTTACCTACCGTTATGTTTGATTAAGAAAATCGGTTATTTTGAGGGAACCATGTTTAACCTCCTCCCGGGCGGCGCTTGAATACAAGCGCGTCAAAGTAAACGCGAGTGCCCTGGCGCTAATAATCAAGCACTTGAGATCTCAGCTTAAAAAGAATTTCTTAGACGGGTCAGATGCCTATGAAAGAAATAAATTCTTTTTTAGACCGAGATGGAGATCTCGAGCGCTTGATATCAAGCGCGCCGGGTCACTCGCTTCTACTTTGACGCGCTTGTATTCATGCGCCGGGAGGCGAGAAATTAATGGACACATTTTTAGTTTTACTTATTCATGACGCGTTTAATTTTTGAATAAAATGGTTGTGTATGTTTTAAAATTATGACAAAATTTTCATAGTTTTTGAAAGTTTACTGTATTGCATTTAAGATTTCAGCCAGCATCAAGTTTACCTATTTATAATCAACTAATCAACATGATGATTATCTACTTATATTTTACACGACTGCCCAACGTATGTGATGTGTTTAGTTTATCAAGTAAAATTATGCATGTAATATCAATTTACATTTTACTAAGGTAATTCACTGTTGTTGTAATGTAGATATTCAATGATGGAGTTAAAAATATAACAATTGAATACCAAAAGTGAAAAATAACTTTAAATCTTGTTTTATAACTAGCCATTTAAATTTGACTATTAGCTGTCTCTTTCTAAAACGAAATCTAAGGCGAGAGTATGACGCTACTGACTTGGTGACGACACAAAGACAGTCGTTCTCTCCTTGTCTAATTAGACTTACTACTAACTTCGAAAATATTCAAAATAAATACTTGTTTTGTGTTAGTGTTGCCAATATTTCGAAAAACATTTTAAATAATTAAAAAATATCAGTAAAATATCTTAATCAGTCTTACATAAATGTGGACTATTTTGTCTGACATAGTAGGTCTAATGTCGTTTATGACGGGGGAAACACAATAACCTGTATATCAAATTTTATTTTGTCCATATTGGATATTGCTTTCATTTTAACAAATTGTCCCAAACTCCGTCCTAAACTACTGTGGTTTGACTTTTGTTGTTTTTAAATCATTTGCATGCATACAGTATGACTTTTGTCACCTTTGTAAAATGTGGTCTGCACCTTGACGTGCCTTGACCAAAAATATTGGTTTGATTGCTATTCGGAATGTTAGACAAACAAAGATGTGCTTCAGTCGTTCTGGGACATCAGGGACAATACACAGCACTATAACGCTATGTAACACAGACATAATTTTAAGTCAAGTTTTCCCAACATTCATCCAGTCTCACATGTATCTAGTTCGCTTTATATCACATAGGCGATAAACTAGAATTAATTACTTATCGTTCAACATCTTTTTATAATAGTATTGTTTAGACATCTAATTTTCTGTAAATATTGTTTCTGTTTGAGAATTATTTTCATGTATAATTTTGTGATAGTTGTAGTTCATATATATATTATTATTAATTCATTATCCAAATAAACTAATACAAGCTTAAAGTTTGGGTTAGGTTGCTACATACAGTCATAATGTTATTACAATACTTTAAGTTGTGAAATAAACTAATTTATAAAGTATTTGAAGTCTTTTCACTTTTATTAAATTGAAAAGAAAAGTTTGGGATTTAGATAAAAAATAAAATAAATAACTATTTACAATCACACCAATTATCTTAAGCCCAAGTAAATTTCATTGAGAAACTGTGTCATGGAAACTTGATAACGGATAAATATATACTTAAATACTTTTTGTTTGTAAATACATACTTAATAAACATAAAAAAACACCCAGACCAAGTCAAATAGACATGTTCATGCACACAAATATTTGTCTTGAAATTTTTTCAAAGTTCGGCAAAAAGGTAAAGTTGAGTAGGTAGGTTTAACTTACCTACTTACCTTTAGTTTTGATGTACACACAGCAGCACATCAGACTATACATGTTGACCTTGAGACCTACGTAATAAAAGCTGTTATCTCAGTTCAACTAACTTGATGTGCTGTCGAGTGTACCATGCGCGTTGCGCATAGGTAAATCAATATAAAATATCATGCGCGCCGCTCGTTTTCTCAAAAACCTATCTTACGTCTGTCGGGCATCCAAACAATGTTTTCGTGTGTATCTGGCGATGCCCCTGAGGTATAAATCGGCCAAATGTTTGACAGAACCAAGCAATGTAACTTGTCTCACAAAATGATGATCCGGCTTAACAATTTTTTGTATGTTTTTAATTTACGACAAGGCACCATTCTTATTGCCGTCCATCAAATCGTAAGTAGAGTTTTATATAAGCTAAGTGTTTGATGATTTTCTCTAGCTGATGATTATGGCTAGCGTTTAATAAACATTCGTCTTGTTACAGGCTTTGTCATCTTTTGTTTTGATAATATTATTAGTTGGCATATCTCATGTGGGAGAAATGTTATCAATGCTTCATACCGATATGGAAGATGATGCGGAGAACCGAGGATTTTACGAAATTTCCTATGGACAAGGACAACAGCTAACATTTCACGAAGGGGATGTGATAAGTACCAACAACCAACGTAGATTTGCAAAGGCGCAACATCTGGCTTCTGGTAAGTAAATAAATATACTTACTTTAACAATTAGTTAACATCATCGTTTGATACGAAAGAAAGTTAAAGACTAACCGTCCCCACACACGAACCTCAAACGCCGCCACTTGAAGCTAGTCAGTCTTTCCCGAAGTATGCGATAACGCCCCCTTGTGGGCGCTGCATACCTGAAGGGGGGCTGTAAGAGACCCAGAAAACAAATGGAGGCGTTATAGAGGCTACCCGTGCTGAACGCCTTTGTGTAGTACTACCAAACTGCGCTCAGCCCCCTGATTCGCGAACCGTCGCAAGCGGAATCTGATTCGAATTCTGTGCTTTGTCGTTGTCTATTCTATAGTGAGACTGAATAAAGTTATTTGTATTTGTATTTGTATTCCGCTGTCGGGAGCGTTTCCGAGACGGTTCGTGAATCAGGGGGCAGGTCTCTAAACTCAATCTACTTACTCTTGCTGGTTATAATAAAAGTGTCGTTTAGAATGAATGTTTAATTTCCGCTGATATAGCTCACAATAATTTATAATGCGAAGCCGCAGGCAAAAGCTACTTAGTACTTATTGTATATTTTTGGTTATTAGGTATTGTACATTATTATTTTAATTTTGCAGTGACTGTGATATTCCTATACACGAGCACTATTCTGACGTCGATATACCTGATGTGCTGCATCTCGCTTCTGCACGGGGCTGTGAAGTACAAGCGAGAGTACGTGCTGCCGTGGATCATGGCGGCGTGCGTGGGCGTGGTGCTGCTAGTGGTGGCCATCGTGGTGGGCGACGGCTACCCCTGCGTGGTCAGCCTGTTCGGTGGGCACAACCTCTATCGTGAGTCACTTGATATCATCTATCCGCTACTGCTCGGGGCAGTGAAGTACAAGCTAGAGTACGTGCTGCCGTGGATCATGGCGGCGCGCGTGGGCGTGGTGCTGCTAGTAGTGGCCATCGTGGTGGGCGACGGCTACCCCTGCGTGGTCAGCCTGTTCGGTGGGCACAACTTCTATCGTGAGTCACTTGACATCATCTATCTAATTATACAGGGTGTTTGTTTTAAGATGGGACATATCTCAGGGGGTGAAAGTACCCACCCATCAATATAAACAACTATGGGACCAAGTGCGATATCGCGAAAAATATATCGGCTGTTTGAATGAGCCAAAACGTATGGAACAGCTGATTTTTTTGTATAAAAAAATTAATCGCTGTTCGTTAAGGTCGCTAAAACTCGAGAACGGCTGAACCGATTTGGCTAATTTTGGTCTTGAAATGTTCGTGGAAGTCCAGGGAAGGTTTAAAAGGTGAGAAAATAGGGTAAGGAGGGGTAAGGTAGGGTAGAGTAGGTGTAGGGTAGGGGTAGAGTAGCTTGGTAGGGTAGGGGTAGGGTGGTGTTAGGGGGTAGGGCCACGCGAACGAAGTCGCGCCGGGTCAGCTACTTAAGTAGTTGAAAATATAGGGTTATTTCCGATTGGACAGATTTTTGTTTCGTCGGATTTTTGTTTTGCCAGATTTTTGTTTCGACGGATTTTTGTTTCGACAGTAAAAGTACAATCACAAGTATTGATAGATTGAGTTAAATTGTTTTTTTATAAGTACACTCGACAGCACATCAGGTTAAACAGTTGAACTGCGATAACAGCTTTTATTAGGTAGGGCATAATAGTCCGGTCAAATTAGACCAAAAAATAAGAGTGAAGGTACATTAATTCGCAAGAAGCTGAAATTTGGTGAAATTGTTCAAAACATGATTATAAATGGAACTTAAAAAGTCCTCATCGATCCGGTACCTGGAAAAAAAATACTCGACGTCAAAGGTAAAAAATGGGTACATCGCGATTTTCAGCAAAATTATAAGTTTTATCAAGTTTTATCATAAAAGTAGTTCAGACAAAAATTGTAGACCATGTAATTATCTACAAAAAATGTAGGTACCAATACTTTTTCCCTAAGAGTCACTGTTTCTGAAATATAACGAGTCAAAAAGTTGGAAAAGTTGTAATCAATCAAGTGCATCATATGCACGTTTGCACGCCACCTATAAGGCAGCGTGTTTTTTAACGTGGTTTCCCCGGTAGGCCTATTCCACGGGTATATTGTGATTCTAAACGATTGCATTAAAGCAGACTAGTTGTCCGCCCGCGGACACGTCGTTATCCCGCGCGAATGTGATATTTTCCGGGATATAAAGTAGCCTATGTTCCACTCCAGACTACAAAGTATCTGTGTCCCAAATTTCAGCCAAATCCGTTCAGCCGTTTTGGCGTGATGAGTAACATACATCCAAACATCAAAATTTTCACATTTACGTTATCCCGCGGGAATGTGATATTTTTCCGAGATAAAAAACAGCCTATGTTCCTCTCCAGGCTACAAAGTTTCTGTGCCCCAAATTTAAGCCAAATCCGTTCAGCCGTTTTGGCGTGATTGAGTACAAACGTCCAAACATCTAAGCTTTGCATATAATGACGATTAGACTTTTCCAAATTTTCTAATCGATATATCTCAGAAACGGTGGCTCTGAGGAAAAAAGTATTGAGCCATTTTTTACAGATAATTGCATGATTTACAATTTTGTGTTTGCTAATTTTACGATAAAACTTACCCTTTTGCTGAAAAAACACGAATTTGACATTTGACCTCGAATTTTTTTTTCCAGGTACCGAATCGATGAGGACTTTTTACATTTCATTTATAATTATGTTTTGAACAATTTCACTAACTTTCAGCTTCTTGCGAATTAATGTATCTTCGGATGTCTAAATTGACCGGACTAATAAAGGCGGTCTCAAGGTCAACATGTATAGTCTGATGTGCCGCCGTGTGTACTTTGTGTTTGTACGTAACTGTACATTTGAGATAACAAAGTGACATGCTGTTAAAACAATAATCTGTCGAAACAAAATCTGGCGAAACAACAATCTGTCGAAACAAAATCTGTCGAAACAAAATCTGTCGAAACGAAAATCTGTCCAAACGGAAAAAACAGAATAATTGCAGCATGTGATATCAACAACAATAATATTATAGAGCCGACAAAACTTACCGAAATATATCTTTCTTTAAGTATGTAGGTATGTCCGTAATGTAACACAAAGTTTAAATTCGTTATCATTTTAGTTTACATATTTAAGTTGTCCAAATCTCTAAAATAAATTATTTTGCCAACTACTTATTGTGGATTTGCATTTAGACCTTCTATCATATAAACTCGAAGATTTTGACATAATTTAAACATTTGTTACAGAGTTTAAAGAGGCGAGTATTTTTTTCACAAACGTTTAAATCTATGATCGATCACGATAGGTATATCTGATGGCGACGACTGTACATTTTTGTTGAGCTTGAGCGGGATATCAGTTGAGCTGGTGGGGTTACGTTATGTATTAGTGATTTTCGTAGTAGGTACCTACTACAAAAACTATTTAAAGTATGTTCTGTCTACACTACTACCTACAGTGCGCCATAACTTTAATATTTATCTTATTTGATTTATTTATATTGAAATCGAAATATAAAATAATCGACACGTCTCACATCACAACTAGCTCCGATAGGACTACGAAAGTTCTTTTTCTTACTTTTTTTACAATCATTCATACTTAGTATGAATGATTGCACCTAATTATTTTTATATTTCGATTTCAATATAAAGAAATCAAATATTGTTTTTCTTTTTCCAGATTTCGGATGTGCATTATTTGTCCTCACGTTTATCTACGCCATTTGTGCTGTAAGTAGCTTCGCGTTGGAGACGGGCAGCGGGCGGTGTGCTCGCAACGCTCGCTCTACCAGCGATGAAAGGGGAGAACGACTGCTGCTCCTCGACCACGCGGCACACTCTAGCTTACTGTCAGCAGCCCAACTTAACAAGCTCTCACATGGCACAAGGACGCAGTTTGTGTAAACAACTGTACACTTTACAGTGCGATGCAAAGTTGATGGCGTTTTGGAAGTTCGACGCAAGTCGCTGCCCAGCACGCAATCCAGACGATAAGTATGCGTGTGGGAGAGGCGAGGTTGCAGAGTACGCTACCGCGCTAAGCGGTTAACTTCACAGCCGTCATTAAGTTTGGACCGCACTATACCATGCTACTTGATCATCATGATCTTTTCAGTTGGAAACAATGGCCGCTTTTCGAAAATTGCAATATGCCATTAGAGGATACTGGCACTGGCCTCTTGTGCAAGTTGTTTAAATATTTTATGCTTCCGTCCGGAGAAAAAAGAACACACGTTTATTAGTGCATTTGACTGGTTGTATTGTATTTGCTATTATAATATGGTTATGACCATCAATCAACATATATAAAATATCTACAACAGTAAAAAATCCGACAAATAATGTCAATTAGAAAAATTCAACAATAATTAAAATAGACATTTACATCTTTGTTATATCTATCTCTATAAAATATATTTCTGAATATTTTTGTTGTTACTCGAGTACACTTAGCTAAGATTCAGACCAACCGGCGCGCATAGGCCCTGCCAGGGGGGCTACCGGCTAAAAAATATGGATGTGAGCATGGGATTAATATGCCATTTTAAGTCTTCAAATGTCAAATTAAGCCCATGCTCATGTCTATAGTTTTTAGCCGGTAGCCAGGGGGGCTACCGGCTAAATTAACGGCATTATTAAACGCGGTAAAGAAAATTTAAATGTATAAACAGGAACTACAGTTCATATTAGATGCACCGCTAATCGCCGTACGCGTTCTATGCGAACTATGATGCGCGCCGGTTGATGTTAATCTTAGCTAAAGCTTTACATATTACTTAACTTATGCTTATTAGATGTTATAGAAATGGGATATGGTTATTGTATTAATTTATGAATGCACAAAACAGTAGAATAACTTAACTGTAAAAAGATAGCTTATTTAATTTATATACAATTGGTTTTGTGCCTCACTAACACAAATTTTTGAGCATTATTTTCTCTTTTGCCTCTTTTCTCTTTTAAAATAAATTGAGAGTTCTTTACTAAATCAGCTGGAAAATAACTTGATTGCTATTTTATTCAAATAAAATCACAGAAATCAAATTACTTATATGAAAAGGTTATGATTAATGAAAGAAATTAAATAAAATTAATAAATACTATAGAAATGCTGCTCTTCTAATGAAGGTAACATCGTAATGCTTTGCATGCAGTGACAAAGAAAAGAGGGAATACTCTCATAGATTACACATTGATGTGTATTTATTTATGTAAATAATTTTTAATATAGAGCTTATACAACATAATTAAGCTACCACATTTGCACACACTAAGTTTGTCTATATAAATTGTATATTGCATCATTTTTGGATTATAATTTGAAATCCACCTGAGTTTTGTACAAAATTATTTTAAGTTTTCATACAAAATCTGTCAATTTAGTGATATCACTAAAAAGGGTGTGTAATATATGATATAACAACATACGAATGATATAAATTCAATATATATATTTTTAAACCGTATAATGAACATTTGATATAAAAACGTTTCATATAATAAACATTTACTATAACACTTACATTGTATAATATTTAAAACACATAATGGTTATATAACATAACATCATTTCATATAACGTTCATTTAGTATAATCAACGAATAACTATTTCTGGCGCTTCGCCGGCCGCGGCACGCTCGCTTCGCTCGCGCTTTGTTTTGTTCACAGTTCTAACCTAACCTAACCTATTATAAATTGTTTTGTCACGGTTGTGGCTTTTATGGCGGGGGGCTTCGCCCCCCGAGCCCCCCTTTCGAGCGCACTGTACCCCCCGTGCCCCCTGCGCCTTTGCCTACACTATACATTTAATTGACTAAATTAATGATTAAGTATAAAAAACAAAATTATATCAAATAAAATTATTACATATGATGATTATATGAAATAAAATTATATCAAATGACCGTTATAGCAAATGAGTTTTATATAAAATATTTTTATATAAAATGATGATTATATGAAATAAACATTATGTAAAATGAAATTAGTTGAAGTGTTGTTATGACACTTATGACAAACGTTTTTTATTATGTCATATGAACGTCATTGAAATGAAATTATACCAAATGAAATTATATCATTCATTACGCACCCCACTAAAAATATTTGTTATTCTATTGTCAAACTTTTGTGTTATTATTAAAATTGTTAAAAGATTTTACTCTAAGTATTAGAAAATTGCAAATACAAAAATAATATTAGTTTAGATGTTATCAAACTGTAAGTTGGAAATATTATCAAAAGCTTGAAAATGCTTTATCAATGAAATATAAATGATTTTTTCAATAAATGAGTTTAATTTATCCAATCATATTCATATTTGTATGGCAACAACAATATCAACAATTTGACTAACTTTTATGTATATGGAGGACATAATGTATCCAAATGTATATTCTTATATTTACATCAATTTCCTTCAAATTGAAGCCAACTTGAAGTCAAATTCGAGATCAATTCTTATGATAATGCCTCTTCAGCTTCACCCCAGCGTCCATTTCTCAGAGGCCTTTGGATTCCTTTGAAACCTTTAGCAAGAATAAATTTCTCTGATGACTCTGATCTACTAGCATTTGGTTTTATTACCTTAGTACTTTTGTAGAACCTCTCCAAGTCCATTTCTAATATGGGAACTTCTTTCCCATCCCACACTTTGATCAATAGATTGCCATTCATTTTTGTCACTAAAGCTGCAAATCTTATAGCCATATAGCAGAGTCCAATAATTCTATCCTTATCTAAGTCTTTCACACCAGTAGCACTGGGTGCCATGTCTGAAAGAACTAAGTCAACTTTTTGTTCACCAAGTAATTCCACAACTTTATCATGGGCCTCTATTGTTGAAAAGTCCATGTTGCTCATAATGGTAGCTCCCTGTAATAAAAAAAAAACAGTTAAATATAACAATGCTAAGTAATACAATCATCAATATGGGTAAAAAGTAATTTAAGTAAGTATTACCTCAATAGGAAATATTTGTAACTTATCAATAGATAGCACTTTTCCTTTGGGTTTGGTGTGATCTGAACCATCAGCATTTGTTTTTTGAACAGCAACCTGTGTCCATGATCCCGGGGAA
Organism: Crambus lathoniellus; assembly: GCA_949710035.1. Taxonomy (NCBI): domain Eukaryota; kingdom Metazoa; phylum Arthropoda; class Insecta; order Lepidoptera; family Crambidae; genus Crambus; species Crambus lathoniellus. Next base: position 10,946,063 of record OX453302.1, on the reverse strand, counting down.
GCACCCAGGTCAACAACATTTAGACCAGGCTGCAGAATGTGTGTCTTCTCATTAATTTCTAGCAATTTAAAAGCACTCCTACATCTGTAAATGAATAATTGAAAAATGATTTGACTTGTTATTTTGGTCAATACTACACATTATTGTCTTGTACATTGACAGCTAGAATTAGGACACACAAAACATGAAGCTTTTTTACCTGTAATTGTACATCTTGGCTTTTTCGACATAGGGATCAGATCTTTGACGACTTAACCATTGTTGTGAACTTTTAAACCTTTTCAAAGCATTCACAAGAAAATACATTCCAGTTGAATTCAAATTTTTGCGCTCCAAAGAGCGCCAGAAGATCATTTTTACCAATTAGTCCAATTACTATCAAATATAGTTTAATTAGTAATGCCCGAAAATCCCGAAATGGTCAATTAGAGAAAAATAATTTTACTTTTTGTTCTGTACCACTAGCAATAAAATTAAATAAATAAATTGGTTATTGGTTTTATTGGATCATACTTAGAATAATATCTCACAAGGATTTGTTGGATCGCGGTTTGATTGATTTTGGGTCACAAATTATATAGTTTTGGGTTTGATTGGTTTGATCACTTTGATTTGTATTGTAAAAAAAGTTCGTCCTTTTTGGACAGGCGAAGACATCAAGCCATACTGCCAATTCTTGAGTATTATGTATGTTATTATAGTTTCTTATGTTTTCATTAGAATGTAGGTGTGTTACATTCTAATGCTTCTTGGAGTATTTGGCGTCAAGTATGTCGAGTCGGTCTTCTCGGTAATTCTTGCTGAGGTAGTCACCACTACAATAAAACACTCGGCATCACGTTACCGAGATAGCGCATATTTTAATCATTCCACACATCGTCCAGTTGCGTAAACACTTGGGGCACAAAACTACACCTATCTTGAGTCACAAAGTCCACTATGAAACAAATTGCGATTAATTAAAATATCCACTTAACCTAACCCGCCAAGATGGCGCCAAAAAACTCCTCACTTTGATTTGATTAGCTTGATTGATTGACACATTGACAGCTCGTGTCACAATATACTTTTTTATATATATTCGTTCCTATAGCCGCTACACGCTACACACGCTCCTATCCGACCGCCGGTTTGGTGCGGGCGAACTTCACTGCAGATCTGGGGGGCTACCGCGTAACTTTATGAGTATGAACTTCATACGTTTTTGGGAACTTTAAGTCGATTTTATAAAGAAAATAGCCGCTATCAGTTCCTTGTTTTGTTACGTCGGGTAAAACGATAACTAGCTAGCAACGTTCAACAGAACAAAGCAGCAAAAATCTATCAAAATAAGGAATTCAAATGACAGTTGAAGCCCATACCCATATCCACATTTCTTAGCCGGTAGCCCCCCTGATCCGCGCCTACACGTTTAAACCAAATCTGCCAGACCAAATGACCAAATCGGTCGGCGCTACACACGTTCCGATTTGGTCTGGCCGACCTCTAGCCGTTGTTGCAGAGTTGCCAGCCACTGCTAATCTCCCAATATTATTATTATTTATAAATACTGAAAACATCAATTTGCTTGCAATAAATAAATTAAAAAGAAAAATATTTTCGGTTTTTAATGTTTTATTATCTATATATATAAAATTCAAAGTCCTGACTGACTGACTGACTGACTGACTGACTGAGATATCAACGCACAGCCCAAACCGCTGTACCTAGAGACTTCAAATTTTGCACATAGATACGTTATACAGTGTAGGCATCCACTAAGAAAGGATTTTCGGAAATTCCACCCCTAAGGAGGTGAAATAGGGGATGAATGTTTGTATGAAAGTCCGTCAGTTTTGAAGTTAGGATCTTCAAATTTTGTATTTAGACTGGCAATTGAAAATTAATATTTACCTGTGTCAGCGTTTTTGACAATTCCACCCCCGAAGGGGTGAAAATGGGGGTGAAATGTTGTATCTGGAAAGTCCTTCATTAAATTTATTATTTAGGCTTATGGTCGGAAAGTAAAACAAATAAGCAAACACATGGAAAATGAAGTATTTAGAAAAAATCGACCCGTCTCACAACCAGGGGGGCTACCGCGTAACTTTATGGGTATGAACTTCATACGTTTTTGGGAACTTTAAGTCAATTTTATAAAGAAAGTAGCCGTTATCAGTTCCTTGTTTTGTGAGGTCGGGTATAACGATAACTAGCTAGCAACGTTCAACAGAATAAAGCAGCAAAAATCTATCAAAATAAGGAATTCAAATGACAGTTGGAACCCATACCCATATCCATATTTCTTAGCCGGTAGCCCCCCTGCTCCGATGGGACTCGAACCCACGACCTTTCGCTATCCGGGCGACTGCTCTAACCACTGAGCTACGGAGTCGTTACGAGAAGCGTCGAATTTATCAAATACTTCTTACACGCTGTATAGCCAGCGTTAATTTCATCAATGTGTAGATATTACTACCCCCACACGCGAAAGAAATACCTTTCCAGATATTTGACAATCGCTAAAGAAGAAATTACTAAGGCAAGTTATTTAAATTTTTACTTTTTTGCATTCACAATGCAATTTTTATGGTTGAAAAATGGAAAATGAAGTATTTAGAAAAAATCGACCCGTCTCACAACCAGCTCCGATGGGACTCGAACCCACGACCTTTCGCTATCCGGGCGACTGCTCTAACCACTGAGCTACGGAGTCGTTACGAGAAGCGTCGAATTTATCAAATACTTCTTACACGCTGTATAGCCAGCGTTAATTTCATCAATGTGTAGATATTACTACCCCCACACGCGAAAGAAATACCTTTCCAGATATTTGACAATCGCTAAAGAAGAAATTACTAAGGCAAGTTATTTAAATTTTTACTTTTTTGCATTCACAATGCAATTTTTATGGTTGAAAAATGGAAAATGAAGTATTTAGAAAAAATCGACCCGTCTCACAACCAGCTCCGATGGGACTCGAACCCACGACCTTTCGCTATCCGGGCGACTGCTCTAACCACTGAGCTACGGAGTCGTTACGAGAAGCGTCGAATTTATCAAATACTTCTTACACGCTGTATAGCCAGCGTTAATTTCATCAATGTGTAGATATTACTACCCCCACACGCGAAATTTTTTTTCTAAATACTTCATTTTCCATTTTTCAACCATAAAAATTGCATTGTGAATGCAAAAAAGTAAAAATAAAAATAAAAATTTAAATAACTAAGCAAACACATATTTCGTGTTTTTTTTGAAAATCAACCCCTTAGAGGTGAAATGGGATAAATAAACCTAAAAATCGATATGGATGTCGTTATTGAGGTTTTATGGGATGATGATAGCAAAAATGGCATTTATTTTGATGTTTAACACGCTGAACATGATTCAACCCCTAAAAGGTTGAAATAGGGGTGAAATTTTGAATGAAAAATCAGGGGGTAAAAAAGACACTTCAACTTGAAACTTTGTAGGCTTACTTCTTAAAACAAATAGGCAACCCATTTCGTAGTTTTTCGAAAATCAAACCCAGGGGGTAAATAAGGGTATAGAAACCTAAATCATCTTAAGTACCCTAAAAGTTCTTGGTACCTAAGCTACTCAGAACTAACTTTTTGATTGTGAAACAGACACTTATTATTTACTAGCTTCCGCCCGCGACTTCGTCCGCGTGGACATTCGAGAAAATACTTAGGGGACCAATAACCAGGATAAAAAGTATTGTATGTTTTAATTGCATTAAAATCCGATCAGCCGTTTTTACGTGATTAGGCGGGTCCTCTCTCACCAAGTGAGCAGCCTCGTGCGAGGTCCGCCGCACGTGGCAAACGTTCTGCCTCGCGAGGCTGCTCGCTTGGTGACGGAGGACCCGCCTAATCACGTAAAAACAGCTGACCGGATTTTTATGCAATGGGCGATTTTCTGAAAGCTCAGTCACTAGATGGCGCTGTCCCACCTATGCAGTTAGAAGGAACGGAACGTTATAAATTTTACTTTGACGCGACTTTTTTACGTAAAACGAAACGTCAGACAGATATTATTTATTTACCTAAATCTTTAAATTTACCTATTTCGTTTCTGTTCCTCACAGTTAGTACTTATTTAATATATTATTAGTTTCCTTTGGGTTGTTAAAAAGTAATTAATTAAAATATGTTTCATACCAAAATATACCATAGACATGTACATACTTATTCAACGCCATCTAGTGAAGCAATTGGAAGCTTTTTTTTTTTAAATGGCCTCTCAGAAAATCGCTCATTAAAACATAGAATACTTTTTATCCTGGTTATTGGTCCCCTAAGTATTTTCTCGAATGTCCACGCGGACGAAGTCGCGGGCGGAAGCTAGTTTACTATAAAAAAACAATTTCATTATTTTTTTAATTTTCTGTTATTTTCATTAAAATACTAAAACATGCTAAATATTTACTAAAAGCAGCACTTATTAATGAGGTGTTATGCCCTTTTTGTAGGTATATATTTAGTTTTACGACAAATTGCTAGTTTTTAAACAAAATATTCAAAAAAAAACAAATAGACAAATAGAATCTTTTCATAAATGGCCATATTTAAACCTTTCGTTCGTTCAGTCCTACGTAAAACTCATGAACGAACATTAAATTGAATCATCTGAAAATCCCTTAAACGTAATTTACCTGCTTTAAATATTTCCGCTTTTACATATTTTCTCCCTAAATCTAGGGGAATCCAAAATTGTCAACACTGCCAAGTTGGTCCGGTCGGAAGCCTACACACGTTCCGATTTGGTAGGAAGTGAAGTTCGTGCGAACCAAATCCGGCCGACCGCGTCAAACACGAATGGTCGGACGACTACGCTACACACGTCCAGATTTGGTCTGGAGCAGACCAAATCGGCGGTCGGATCGGAACGTGTGTAGATGCTATAAAGGAACAGGCTAAGGTCTGAGACCATACAGCCTCGTCATTAGTAGGTTTTCTTTCTTCAGTCTTGAAAATATGTCCTTAGTAATACTTGTTCTTACGTTTTTTTTCTTATCAATTATGTCTTCAGTAATTATATGACTTGCTGACCTAACCAAACACATTTAAATGCGCGGTTGGTTCGTACACATTTCAATGCTCATGGGAGTTTAACGCGGGAATAGCAGTCTTAATCGTACGGAGCGCCTTACTTTATTTCTCACTTTTACTTCATTGTTCTTCATTAATGGCACATTATTGCACTAATTCCACCACAACACACACAATAAAAGCCCCAAAAAACCAACTTAGAAAATTAAGAAATAAAGCCCGTCTTTTTCTTCACGCTTCCCGCGCAAAAACCCCGTGTCACAATACAATCCCGCGCATTTTAATGAGTTAGGTTGGGTCAGCAAGACATAGAATTATAGAAGACATAATTATTAAGAAAAAAACGTAAGAACAAGTATTACTAAAGACATATTTTCAAGACTGAAAAAAGAAACCCTACCAATGACGAGACGAGGCAGTATGGTCTCAGACCTTAGCCTGTTCCTTCAATATACAAAAAAAAATCATGTGTCAAGTTGATGTCACTGTCAATCAAGTTGTCTTGGTCTTTTGATTTGAATGAAATATTTTGTTTTATTCGCGGGGTCGTCGGGTCGGGGGTGTAAAATAATCTAAAGGATTCTGAATCTGAATGAATAGTGCAGTGTATTGTAATCATTATTTGCGATAAAAAAAATGCAAAAAATATCGTTTTTAGTTATTCCAGTTACAAAATTATTATGAAACTGCTGTTTCTTCCCTGTTATAACCTAACAAACCGGCTCTGTTTGTTATCAAAAAGAATACAATTATTGTTAATACTAACAAGACGTAAATGTGATGATATGAAGTTTCTTAATGTTGCTGAAAAGAATGACGCTGCGAAAAATATCGCTCTTCACCTGTCCAGAGGAACATCCAGACGGGTATTTTAATTAATCTGGGCCATTTGGCCATTCCTTTTGAGCGCATGTTATATCGCTAATATCAGATGATATTCTGTCCGAAAGACACAGTTTCTTTAAAACACAGTTTATTTTCAGCGCGAAGGACTATCGCAGTATAACAAGATTTATGAGTTTGAAACCGAAGTTAGGGGTCAGAAATGTCAGATGGTCATGACTTCAGTATCTGGACATTTGTTAGCATTAGAGTTTGTAGGAGCCTATAAAAGTTGGCAGTCTTGTAGCCCTTTGAGTCTTTTTGATGCACCTGTATTCAAATATTGCCCAGACAACTATGAAAAAATTAAGGTAGGATAATGTCCAATGTGATTCCTTAGATCATAATTGCAAAATTAAAATTAAACTAAGTTTATTTTTCAATAGAAAACTTTGGAAAGGGAGATGAAAAGTTGTCAAGGCTTAATTATTTGGACTGATTGTGATAGAGAGGGTGAAAACATTGGTTTTGAAATTATACAAGTGTGTACTGCCATCAAAAGTAATCTACAAATCTATAGAGCAAAGTTCTCCGAAATCACATCTGTTTCTGTTAGAAGAGCACTTCAAAATTTGGAACAACCTAATAAAAACATTAGTGATGCTGTGGATGTAAGACAAGAACTGGATTTGAGAATAGGTAAGATTATTTGGATAATAGTCTTGTAATGAAAGACATTAAACTGAATACAAGTTGCTTTTCCATTTTCGCCCTTAGGAGCAGCATTCACAAGGTTTCAAACCCTACGACTCCAGAAAGTGTTTCCCAGGAAATTAGCAGAAAGCCTTGTGAGCTATGGTTCATGTCAGTTTCCAACACTGGGTTTTGTGGTTGAAAGATACAGAGCAGTTGAAAACTTTGTAGCTGAACAGTTTTGGAAAATTAGAGGTATTCAGGGGGGCAATTGCGTAAGGTAATCGTATTAATTTGACGGTTCATATCATATTCAATCGGCTGCAATTTGTATGGAATGACATTTATTATGATACAATATGGACTGTCAAATGAATACGATTGACTTTACGCAATTCCATAGCAGATAAGTTATATTATTATTTCAAATAGGATTTTATTTCAGAAAAAGGTTTTTGAATAGAAACTAAATGAAGGTGCTGTTTGGTATTGTAGACTATTTATTCATGCATACTTAATTTAATACACTTTCTATTATTAAAAGTCTTAATTCAACCTTATATCATAACACGCTAGTGCTAGTTTTACAGGTGCGATTCCAGTTCCCGTGGGAATATGAGGATGGAATATAGCCTATGTCACTTGGGAATAAAGTAGTTTTCTAATAGTGATATAATTTTTTTAAATCAGGTCAGTAGTTTTTGATTTAATTCATTCATCCAATCAAACAAACAAAACATCTAATCTTTCCTCGATATAATATTAGTTTTGATGCCCAGTCAGTTAAAACTTTTAATTTACATGTGTAAATAATTATAAGTTTAAATCCTGTGTCCTTAAAATATTACTTCTTGCTATAATATGTATACATGTATATACACCACTAAATTTTAATTAGCATAAATATTTAAGGGGATGTTAGTGCCCATCAATATTAACAACTTTCACTATGGGGCCAACCATGGAATCGCGAAAAAAAAATCAGCTGTTCCATACAAAAGTACAGCTGATTTTTTTTTCGCGATTCCATGGTTGGCCCCATAGTGAAAGTTTTTCATATTGATGGGCACTAACATCACCTAAAATATTTATGCTAATTAAAATTTAGTGGTGTATAGTTATGTATGTTTGTATAGTTAGTTGTCTTATCTTTGCTTTTAGTAAATCATACTCTAAATAACTTGAGTGTGGACTTCTCTTGGGATCGTATCAGACTCTTTGACAGAGAAGCCTGTCAAGTTTTACATGATATTTGTGTAGAAAATCCACAGGCAAAGGTTTGTGATGTTAAAACCAAGCCTAAGTCCAAATGGAGACCATTACCATTAGATACTGTGGTAAGTTAAACTATGTTATTATATGTTTCTTTTTTTTCACCACCTTGGCTAGATAAAACTTTAATTTGTTGTAAACTTTACTGTACCTATATAAAATACAAGTTCTAACAGTTAGAACTTGTTTTTTTTTTCAGATACAGTAAGAATTGAACTTCATATTCCTAAAACTTACTTTTTTCAAATGATTATGAAAATATATTTAATTATAATAGGTCTTTACATATGAAATTGCCGTTTTTTTCTTTTGTACATATAACTTAACAACTTTTATAATATTAGAAATATATAATTTCTTTAATATTGCGTTACATTAAGACCGTATCGAGCAACTTTTGATAATTTAATAACCACGATATTTGATTATTTACATAGAAAAAACTTATTCCGAAAGTTACGACTATTTTTGTTTCCAGAATTTCGTACTTTATTAGTTGTAACTTAGTGAAAAAAAATTTTTTTTCTCTTAACGAATGTGTCATTTAGTAGTTAAAATATCCATAAATACGTGTGTAAAATTTTGTAAATTTACATAATATTAGTCGTTAAATAATAACAAAAACGTTAGTATGGAAAAAAAATAATTACAGAAATCTCCATACAAAACGGCAATTTCATAGGTAAAGACCTATTATTATTTATTTATAACAGCACATCTTACATTTCTGCGTGATTTTCAATAAAAACCTATATTTTATTACACCTCACTTCAGTAGATCCTATTTGATTTTAGGAATTGGAAAAATCAGCTTCGAGAAAATTGAAAATTAATGCAAAAGAGACTATGAGAATAGCTGAAAAACTTTATACTCAAGGTTTTATCAGTTACCCCCGCACTGAGACCAATGAGTTTCCCAAGGAGATGAACCTTACACAGTTAGTGAGCTTACAAACTGGGGACCCTAACTGGGGCGCTTTCGCTCAGGGAATCCTGGACAACGGCGGCCCGATGCCACGACAAGGCAACAAGAGCGATAAAGCTCACCCTCCCATACATCCTACGAAATACGCTAACAGTAAGGAAGAACATAATTATTACAAAAAACTTCAGTTTGATAACAATAATCAACTTGACATCAATCAACAACCATTCTGTTGCCTTTAAAGGGAATTAACCTCTGGTAAGCTCTTACACCTGATCAGACGATCTGGTCAAGGTCGCGGGAAGCCGCTGGATGCGGGCATTAAGTCGAATTCAAATCCATTAAATCGAAGCTAATTCAGTACAGTCTACGGGATACACTTAACAATTGCACTACGAAAAGTTTTCTTAAAGCCATTTTGAGCAAGCAATGTACCCCAACATGTTGAGCGACACGTATTGCGCGTCAAATATTGACTAATGGATACGAAGCTTTAACTATACATCCAAATAACACATTAAGTATAAATATATAGGGTGGAAAAAAAATTTGGGCCCTGGATGGATACTGCCTTAAATCCTTGAGTTAGTAAATTGTTCCTTTTTAAGAATAATATAATGTTTCCTTTCAGCAAAATGAGCTAACTAAAGGATTTAAAGTAGTTTCCCTCCACAGCCCGTAATTGTTTTCCACATGAAGTAAACATGATATTTTATTTTCTAGATTTGTCAGGCAATGAACAAAGGCTATATGAATTCATAGTGCGGTCGTTCCTCGCGTGCTGTTCCCAGGATGCGCGCGGGCAAGAGACGACAGTCGTCATTGAAGTTGCCAATGAGAAATTTTCCGCTAATGGCCTCATGATCACGGAGAGGAACTACTTGGAGGTCTATCCTTACGACAAGTGGTCATCAAAGGAGATACATGTATATCAAGTTGGTAATATGTTTATATCGATTTTTTTTATTTATTTACACAGTGAAATTTTTAAGAACCGTTTAGTAATATTATACTGCGGTGGACACTGATGGAAGATGAGGACGCAACACAGAGTTCAGTTCCCTGATTCACAAACCGTTGGAAAAGTGGATAAAAAAAATAATGCTTCCAACAGCGGAATTATTATTATTTATTATTATTTATTTATTATTAAAGGTTTACTTAACTAGCTAACAGATTGCTCCAAGGCGCTAGCAAGTCAATTACATATAAAGAAATAAATTGAAATTACACAGTGCATTTAAAAGGTATTAGGATATTTAATATTAATTGTATAATACAGTACATGCTAATGTCAAATTAAATTGAAATATAAATTGAATAAACATGTCAAAAATAAAGCGTCAAAACAGGTACGAAAAACAAAATAATTACAATAATCCAGAGTCAGCTATTACAATAAGGTACTTAAGTATAGGTCAAATTTATATTAAAAAGTGTCAGTCAGTAAATTACCAATTTATTTACAAAAATCAGCACATCCCTATGTAACTGCGGAAGGCTGTCAGCAAATATGTCGACGTCGTGATTGTGCATGAGCATATCATTTATGAGCCGTAAAGCGCGAACGGTAGGCGCGTGCGCGGCGTAGCTGGTGCGCGTCGATGGCTGCCACAGCAGGCGTGGCCGCCGCCGCGGAGCGACCGTCCCCTCCTCATCCCAGCTCAGGCGTTTGGGAACCAGTAGCCCTATCCTACTCAGAACTCCGGGACTATCTATTTTGTTGTGGATGATCGATAAATAATGCAATATCGTCTGCAAAGTCCGTCTCAGTTGGAGAGTTTCCAAACCTACCATCCCTGAGACAAATAGAGACGGATACAAGTATGGATAAAAGCCATACTTTTTCTTATAAAGGGTGTTTTTTTAAGAGGTATAGAACTTTAAGTTGGCATTACTTTTCAAGATGGCGACCGATTTGACAGCTGTCAAGTGATTTATTCTCAGTTTGGTTTGGCAATTTATCATGAATAGACTCACGCCTGAACAACGCCTGCAAATTGTGCAGTTTTATTTCGAAAAACGAATAGGAGATTGCCGTTGTTCCCGATTTTCATAAGCGAATTTTGTTTAGCGATGAAGCGCACTTCTGGTTGAATGGCTACGTCAACAAACAAAACTGCCGCATTTGGAGTTTACATTCAGAAAAACTGACTGTTTGGTGCGCTTTACGGGCTGGTTGAATCATTGGTCCGTACTTCTTCAAAAACGATGATGGCCAGAACGTTACAGTTAATGGTGATCGGTATAGAGCCATGATTACTAACTTTTTCATTCCTGAATTGAACAGTCATGATGTCTAGGAGCTGTGGTTCCAACAAAACGGCGCAACATGTCACACAGATCGTGTCACAATCGATTTATTGAAAGACACGTTTGGTGACTGCCTAATTTCACGTTTTGGACCTGTGAATTGGCCTCCCAAGATCTTGTGATTTGACACCGTTAGACTATTTTCTGTGGGGCTATGTAAAGTCATTGGTCTATGCGGATAAGCCACAAACGCTTGACCATTTGGAAGACAACATTCGCCGTGCTATTGCCGATATACGGCCTCAAATGTTGGAAAAAGTCATCGAAAATTGGACGTCCAGATAGGATTACATCCGAGCCAGCCGTGGCAGTCATATGCCAGAAATTATATTTAAAATGTAATGCCACAAGATTATCTTTCGAATAAAAAAAAAATCATGTCAATCGAATAATCCATCGTTGTTTTATTGCAATTTAAAGTTCTATACCTCTAAAAAAAACACCCGTTACAACCAGCGGGCAAATTTGCGTTGTATTTTTTCCAGCATTAGGATATATTTGCCTTCATATGGATTCCACGCAATAGCACTATATTCAATTCTGCTTCGCACATAAGCGTTATAGAGTACTACTGCAACACTAAAACCCTCGTTAAACTGAGATGCAGTGCGTAGAATAAAACCGAGCATTTTATTTGCCTGTTTACAAAGTAAATTCACATGGTTATGGAAGTCAAGTTTAGTGTCTAATATTAAACCTAGGTCACGGATTTCACTTACCCTTTCGAGGGGCGCGTCAGATAGTTTATAGTCTACATCTAATGGGGAACGTTTACGCGTAAATGTGATGATTTTACACTTATTGTCATTAAACGGTAGACGATTAGAAATACTCCATTCCGTCACCGTATCAATGTCTCGTTGCAGGGCTTCGCAGTCAGAAAAGTCATCAATAGCTTTACATAACTTTAGATCATCCGCAAACAACAGGCACTTTGAATAACGGACGCTTTTCGGCAAGTCGTCAATGAAAATTAAGAAAAGCAAAGGCCCCAGCGTACTACCCTGACTTACACCTGATCTTGTGTAGTAATCGTCAGACACAAAGCCTCCGATACTAACAAATTGACGTCGATCACGAAGATAGCTTGCAAAGAAGTCCACGAGTTTCGGAGCACACCCAATCTCAGCCAGCTTACGTAATAAGATATCGTTGTCTACGACATCAAAGGCTTTTTTAAAGACGAAGTAGGCGGCATCCACCTGCCTACCAGCATCTAATTCTTCATAGATATAATCTATATGAGATACTAGATTCGTAGTAGTAGAGCGACCGTTCCTGAAGCCGTGTTGGCTAGTATGCATGGCTAGCATAGGATGATTTCAAATATTTTTGCTACTACTGATAAGACCGCGATCGGTCTGAAAGCAGAGACATCGATCCCACCTTCGGCTTTGGGCACTGGTGTAACCCTGGAAATCTTCCAAGCTTCTGGATACTTTGACTGGGCCAACGATAGGTTGAAAAGATATAATATGGGGATAGCTAAAACAGAAATACAGTCTTTTGCTAAAAAAACAGGAATACCATCAGGGCCTCCTGCGGATCTAGATCTAAGCCGCCTTATAGCCTTCTTCAGATCATCATAGTCAACTGAACACACAGATATAAGAGTGGCATCGCGTTGCGTATCTGCATCTCGTACGGCCACGTTCGAGTCTAATATAGGCGCGACATTCTGGAACACGGAATGAAAATAACTGGCGAATGCGTCAACTGCGGCTTGACCAGCGACTTCCACGCCTCCAACAGAGTAGACATTCTTAGGCTGCCTGTCATTCTTCTTATCTTTTACAAATTTCCAGAATTGAAGCGGATCGTCAATTATGTTTTGTTGCGTCAGATGTAAGTGCTGCTCATATGCGTTGTCAATCAGATTTTTAACGTGCCATCTATAATACTTATATAATTCCCTATTGTAGTCTTTACCTTCCGCCTTATATTTTTTTAAATGATAGTATTTTTCACAGATATTTTTAATAATGTAAGCATTAAACCATTTAGGATACGCGTATTTTCTTTTACTATTATCAAATCTTTGTTTAATCGGAACATATAAGTAACAACACTCATAGAGAGTACAATAAAACATTTCAGCTGCAGTATCAATCTCAGACGCCTCGTACTGTCGCGACCAATCAATGTTCTGTAACGCTGCATAGAGGCCCTGAAAGTCTGCTTTTCTCCAATCCCAGTCTGGGCTAGATCCCGGACGTGGAGTGGGGGGCGGAGGGGACGGCAACAGCGCGGGCGTATCACCAGATATTTTCAACGTAATTTCCAGTGCAGGGTGGTACTTGTCTATTGGTACTAAGGGTTCCAAACCCTCAATCACTGTAATCTGCTCTGATTTGAAATTGCACAATACAAGTCAAGATTGCATTTTCGATGCACGTCAATACATTTAGATATTTATCGTCAGTGATATTAGGTGGCAAATAAACCACACAACAAAGGAACTTAAATTTTTTACCACTAATAACTACAAATATTAGTTCCATATCAGGCGTAAGGGCGTCAATATTTGTGACTTGTCGCACCGTGTAACAGTTTCGTACAGCGAGGAGCACTCCCCCCCACCCAGCGTCCCCTGAACGATCTTTGCGTACAACTACATATTCTGAATTAAACAATTCCCCGTCGGATACGGAACTAGTCATAAAGGTTTCAGTCAATGCTATAATATCAAAATTACACTGGACAACATTTTTGTATAGAATGTAATGTATACTCACTATAGAAAAGACAAAGCACAGAATCCGAGTCCGTTTCCGGCGTTTGTGAATAAACCAAATCAGACAGTATAAAATGCTCGCGCACTTAGCACTTTGCACTTTGAATCGATTTGTTTTTCAGTCGGGCCAAACATTCAACCCTACCAGCATAGATATGTTGGATGGCAGTACGAGTGCCCCAAATCTACTCACGGAAGCTGATCTAATCGCCCTAATGGAAAAACATGGAATAGGTAATCTTTATTCCTTTTTTTAATTCAATCCCTTACAAGGTTTCAGAAAATATGATTTTCAGGAGCAGAATCGGCTACTAAAATACTATCGGAAAAAAATCAAATTTGCTTTTATACTACATCTTAGAAAGGGGCATCCTTTCAGTATAGGAGAGCGAAACATTAGTTTTTACGATTTCTATGTATTTTCAAAAAGTTACGGTATTTCTTATATATTGTTGAGAATTTTTGTTTACATTTTATATTACCTACTCTCAGTTATAGGTTATTTCTTACATAGTATAGTCACCATTTGTTTTCAGGGACTGATGCGACACACGCGGAGCACATAGAAACTATAAAAAACCGTTCATACGTCGCCCTTGCGGACGCTATCCACTTCGTTCCTGGTCTGCTCGGCATGGGGTTGGTGGAAGGATACGATGCAATGGGCCTAACCATATCTAAACCACATCTTAGGGCTCAGCTAGAAGCGGACTTGAAAGCCATTAGTGAAGGAAGGAAGAATCCACAGCAAGTACTAGCGGAACAGGTATAAAACAATCTATAAAATGTAGTGTACAAAAAGTTATAATCTACAGTCATGTGGATTATCAAAATATGTAAAATTTTAGCTATATATTTTGAACCTAACTGCCATCATATTAAGGTTCAATATAAATCAGAGAAAGTCGGTTATGTAAATACCTAATGTGGCGATTTTACAATTACAATTTTTATATCATACAATTTTATATTATTGGGCTGATAAAAAAAGTACAATAAAATAAACCAGCAGTGGAAGGCAAGCAATTCTGATACTAAAATATCGTATCTATTTCCCTTTATTTAAGGTGGCAAAATACAAAGAGGTATATCTAACCGTAACTGCAGAAGCAAACAAAATCGATAGTGCGTTGGCAGAGAGATTTAGCGAAAGACCAAACGAATACAATCCTGGCACTGAACCATTGCCTATCGATATGCCTTCAGGTATGGACAAACATGTTATATTATAGTAATTTAACTCCCGAAAGGTCGCGCTCTTAATGCAACGCAATAAAGTTGAAACTTGTTAAATTCATGAGCCTTCGTAAGAAAAGAATCAATCAATCAAATATTAATTTATTCACATAGACATAATAAGCATGTACTTATGAATCGTCAATATTTTCCTACCACCCATTCAAGACTTTTTTAACTGACAAGAAGAATGGGCGCAAGAAACTTGCCAGCGCGTTTCGCAGGTAACGATATTTACAAAAAAACATATCGTTACTTATTACAATAATTGAACAAGCATAGAGAGCACACATTATACAATATTATTAAATAATATTTAATAGGAAAATTTTCTCATTACAAAATTTTCCTTTTAAAGAAATACAAAGGTACATAATGTACATTTCATAACCAAGCATTGTGGTCTTTCAGATAATCTTTGACTTCATAATAACCTTTGCTCATGAGAGTCTTTTTAACATGTTTTTTAAATTCATGCAAAAGCAATTCAATTACATCTTGTGGAACTTTATTCAAAAAGGCTATGCCTCTTCCCAAAAACGAGCCTCTGGTTTTTTCTAGTCTAAATCTTGGAACTGCAAGTTTATTCTTATTTCTTGTATTTAAATTATGAACATCACTTTTCTTTACAAATGAATTAAAATGCATTCTTACATACACTAAGTTTTCATAAATGTACTGTCCTGCCAAGGTTAATATATCAATTTCCTTAAACAGTCTCTTAAAGAATGTTTTATAAACCAAAAAATTTGAGCATTTTATTTAAATTTTCGTCATATTTGAATGTTTTCAAAACATTGTAAGTAAATAATACCTATTTACATTTAAAACCATACATAATTGTAAATTTATTTCCTTTCGGCCGCCATTGCAACTGAGTTTTGCAACCAGTTGCGAAATAGGATTTTTTATTTTTTCCTGGCAACTAGTTGCGATATAAGAATTATTTTTGTTTATACGCAACCAGTTGCCAACAAATAATTTTTCAATAACGCTAGTTTCGAAAGAAGAATTTCTTTTCTTCTTACGCAACCATAATTATGGTAATGTAGTCCTCATCTATCATACAGGATGACTTTGGAGTCGTTAGCATCCTTTTGAAATAAGAACATACTCATGAATAGAGTCGTTTCCCCAAAATTAAATATGAGGCTAATTCAAGATATATATTTTTTATTTCTTCAAAAGTCATGTGTAATATTTGACGACCAATTTGGCGCAGGGGTAGGCTACCCACCTTCTGCGCCAGTGGCCTCGGGTTCGATTCCCGAACAAGACAAATATTTGTGTGCATGAACATGTGTCTTGGTCTGGGTGTTTACTATGTATATTAAGTATGTATTTACAAACAAAAAAAATACCTAATTAAGTATATATTTATCCGTTATCAAGTTTTCCATGACACAGTTTCTTAATTAACATGGGCTTAGATAATTTGTGTAAATGTAAGAAGTTATTTATTTATTTAATATATATAGTAATTGATCACTATAACAATGAAAAATAAAAAATTAATTTAAAAAAACAATAACAAAATAACAATTTAACTCTAAAAAATATAAAATAACAAAAATAACAATTTAACTCTAAAAAAATTGTTGAGTAATTACATAATGTTAATTAATTAAATTCGAGACCAAAATTTGTGATTTAAGATCCCTCCCAGGTAGATGTAACTCAGGACATCTTCAGGATTGTTAGTTATGCAGTCTACTACTATCATCTAGGATTTTTCGTGGTTTATGGTGAGATGAGACCAAGTAGTTGCCATGCAAGAATAAAAATTACTTTTCCGCAACTGGTTGCGAAACTCAGTTGCCCTGGCGGCAAAAGTATTCTTTCTTGGCAACTGGTTGTGTATAAAGAAAAAAAATTCTTATATCGCAACTAGTTGCCAAGAAAGAATAAAAATTGCTTTTCCGCAACTGGTTGCCAAACTCAGTTGCCATGGCGGCCGAAAGGATTTATTTTTATTGTCATATGATTGATATTCTGGAAATATCTTTTACAGCACTGAAATGCCCTAAATGTGGAACAGACATGGCGGTGCGACAGAAGAAGAATAATCCCGAAGAATATTACATAGGCTGTCTCAATTATCCTAATTGCAAAAATGCAGTTTGGTTTCCCAATATAGTGAAAGCATTGACTGTGTTAACTGAAACTTGTCCGACGGTTGGTTAGCTTGAATATATTTTTCAACATTCAATTACAAACTCGTTTGTCAAAATGTGAAATCACTCAAAAAATCACTTTTTGTTTTACTTCCCCAAGTAACGTATTTAATTTATATCATCATCATCATCATCATGTCAGCCGAACGACGCCCACTGCTGGGCATAGGCCTCCCCCAAGGATCTCCACAACGATCGGTCCTATTTAATTTATATAGTTAGCATTATTTCCATTTCTGTTTTTTCAGTGTGGACCAAATTATAAGAAAATGAAGTTCGAATGGAGGAACAATTCAATAAGTCACTTGTACCCACCCCCTTATACAGCCTGTATAGGAGGATGTGATACCGCTTTCTTAGAAATTATGAAAATAAATCTTTCTAGTGTGAAAGTGGTATCGGAAAGACCCCAACAAACTGCTAATCCAATAAGAGTAAACAGTTTACCAAGTACAGTTAGTAATATAGTGAGAGATAACAACACAAGCAATGCGAGACAAAATCAGAACATTCCCAATAATAATCCAAGACAATTTCTACCTCCGCCCCCTACGAATACGGCTCAAAATCCTCCGAACCTTCAAAATACTAGAATGCCAATACCAAGAAGCAACAGTTTACCTGACGACAACAATGTGACGTGCGGTTGTAACCAACCCGCCATATTGTTGACTGTTAGAAAACAAACTCCTAATTTTGGTAAGTTATTAATAATAACCAGCTCCAGTTTTTTTATCTGTTACGCTAATCCATCTAATGCTCTTAAAACCAAGCGATAAAGTTGAAATTCGTTAAATTCACGTGCCTTTGCCAGAGTTACTTTTGCTTGTATAGTCGCCATCAGATATATCGAAGCGGTCGAGGAACTCAAATATTTCGGAGCAGAATTTAATTTCAATGAATTCGGAACACTCAACAAGGTAAAAATGTCAGAAAGCTTAGATTGTCAAAGGTATCGACGCAGTCAAGATGATCATAAAGATCAAAATATCTGTGGAAAATATACCTTAATTCTTAATTAATTCTTTTTCTTAATTCACCGCTTAAATTCGTTAGCAATGATATCGATCGTAAGTTGTCGAAAACGATTTTGGCAACTATTGTGGTTTTGCATTACTTATACATAATTTATTGTAATTTTTAACTGTGTGTTACAGATATAAGGTATTTCACAATTTTTTTCACATAATTATATCAATCATCATCATCATGTCAGCCGAACGACGCCCACTGCTATTAATTATTATCACATTTATCAATATTTTCTACAAATTTTTACGGTGTCCATCGTTCCAGCAGCGCCACGGTCTCCGATTTGCTTGAAAAAAATACACCATGCAGGCCAATTTTTTACCAGTCGGGAAAAAATACGATTGATTTTTTCCCCCCACTGGATCCGAGGATATACGGGGATTTCTGTGGCGCTGCTGGAACGACGTCGTCCTGGCAGCGCCCCGCTATTTCTCATTAATTACAAAAGCTATAATAAATCTAATAAGACACATATTTTTGGCTTTTTTTTCCATTTCACATAAGCTAATGTCCACCTGTAAATGTCGACAGATTCAGGAGTAATCGTAGGTCACTTGGGGCGCTGCTGGGACGACGTCGTCCCAGCAGCGCCACGGCCGAATCTCAGCAATTCGATTTTTTTACTGAAAACAGTGTGCCTGTATATTTACTTCCTTCATCATAGAGTACGGAAAAAATTGAATTTCTACATTTCATCATGGAATAATGATTTTATAGGCATCGAAAAATTATAACCTCAAAAAATTTTTTTTTTGCTCTAACGCCTTTAATTGATGTATTAAATAGCATTTGCGCATTCTTTTATCTTCCTATAAAGGGAAAAAAATAAACCACTCTCGCAGCATTAACTATTCCAGAGAAATCCTAGGTTTAGATTGTGTTCATACATTTAGGCATCGTTCCAGCAGCGCCACACCCAGTACAGCATGATCCAGGGCACCTGTCACCAAACTGAGCATGCCAATATTTACTACTACCATAGCGAACACGGGAAAAAATCTGATAACGAGTATAACACAGCGAATTTCCGAGAAATAAGCCTTTGATTCAATATGCCATACAATTGGTACATTCGAGTAGAAAAGTTTTTGTATTTAAAAATAATCCATCACAGATTAGTAGGTAATTATCATCTTGTGGCATTATTTGACACACGCTGGGACATGGTCCTTATTTGTGCATTATTTTATAAGTTAATAAATAATTTCTTATTACATTTTATGTTTTTAACTTTGACTTTTTATTAGGGTTCCGTTGCCTAATGGGAAAAAACGGAAACCTTATAGATTCGTCATATATTCGACATAGTCTGAAATAAAATGATTTTATTTTATTTTATTTATTATTTTATATATGTATGTCTGTCCATGTATGTCTCAGCCCTGTATTCCCGTTGAATTGAATAAATTTAATAAATTTTGGTCCCGATCCTTGTCCCCATTAAAAGTCATGGGGAAAACCGAACGTCATAATGAGGGATTTTCTGAAGCCCCCAGTACAGGATGGCCGATCATGTTGGTTGGCCGACCATGATGGGCCATCCTGTACTGGGGGCTTAACAGATGATTAAAAAAGAAAAAGTTAGTTCCTAAAAACTCAACAGATGGCGTTCATCAGACATGGTTTTGCTTTTTTTTAACTTTCTGGCAAGGAGTCGTAACGTAACGTAAAGCCCCCAGTACAAGTTGGCCGACCATGGTCGGCGACCATGACCAATACATCGTACATTGACACTTTAGAACGAACAAGTTTAAAAAGGTACTGGGGGCTTAACAGTAAAACCCAGCATGGCCAAAATGACAGCTCATTCGTGCAAAGAAAAACGTTGCTTCTGCACAAGGAATAGAGTCTAATTTTCTAGCGTAAGCTACATTGTCATAAAAAATATCTGATGTGGTTTTTCTTGAGCTTTATTCCAATAGCATTAACATCTTTTTGCTTTGCACAAATGAGCCGCTATTCCAACCATGCCAAATTTTACAGACTGTAGTGTCATATAGTGACATGACAATGACAGTACAGTTACCTTTGAATTGTAGAGTTATTTGGGCGGTAATTTAGGGCTGCTTATTTATTTATCTGTCGTTGTTAAAAAGTAAATTTCGTATTTGGACGCATTTTGAGAAGAGAGGGGGAACTGGAGGCCACGTGCAAAACTTGTAAAAGAATAATAAAACTTGTAAAAAGAAAATAAAGCTTTGTGGAAACATAGGTACCTAACAAATCTTCGAGATCATTTAAAGAGACTACACTGCATATCAGATAACACTGAGGAGCCTAGTATAAGTTTAGGATTTTGTGTTCTCATAAAATTAATACAATTTCATTTTCAAATAAATCCGTTAATTAAATTTTGTTAGTGATTGTTGCCGGATAATCGATCCGAATCGATTAATGAGCGATTTTCTGAGGCTATTTAAAAAAAAAAGCTTCCAAATGCTTCACTAGATGGCGTTGAACGAAGTATGTACATGGTATAGTTTGGTATGAATCATATTTAATTTATTTACTTTAAAAAACCCAAAGGAAACTTAAAATAAATTAAATAAGTACTGATAGGTACTACTGTGAGGAACAGAAACGAAATAGGTAAATTTAAAGATTAAGGTAAATAAATAACATCTGTCTGACGTTCCGTTTTACGTAACAAAAGTCGCGTCAAAGTAAAATTTATAACGTTCCGTTCCTTCTAACTGCATAGAGGTGGGACAGCGCCATCTAGTGAGCGAGCTTTCAGAAAATCACCCATTGTATTGTAGATTATTTTTGGGGCTCAAATCTATAATATTTCATTGGCTCAAATAATCTAAGTATCGATTACCCAATCAAAAGTATCTGACGGGACCGAGTTAATGTTGTACCGAGCTCGGCCGAGTACTGTGTTTACATGTACCTAGTATTCGGCCGAGCCGAGAGCACTTGTCTCGCCACTCTACTCGGTAGGTGTAATCAGGCTATGATGGATGATGTGGTTTTTTACCCACTTCTATCATGCTTCTATCCTACACTCCATAGGTTAACCTTTCTCTATGGCATGTGGAAACAAATGGCCAACGTTTTTTTTGGCTCGTACGGTCTTTATTACGTTAATATTACTTTGCTTGCATTGCATTATTTGCACCATAATAATGCTGAGCTGCGATCCGCATAGCGATACCGATGTTGTGCCCCAATGATGCAATGCAATGCTTGACAAGCCCGGTAAACATGAAGTATGAAGCCCCCAGTACAGGATGGCCGATCATGTTGGCCGACCATGATGAGCCATCGTGTACAGGGGCGGTTTGCGTTGCTCGCAGACGGCAATCACACGCAAACCGCCCCTGTACACGATGGCCCATCATAATGGTCGGCCAACATGATCGGACAGCCTGTACTGGGGGCTTAAAGCCCCCAAGTTTGTGGCACTAAAAAGAATTTAAATAAAACTTTTCTACTCGAATGTACCAATTGTATGGCATATTGAATCAAAGGCTTATTTCTCGGAAATTCGCTGTGTTATACTCGTTATCAGATTTTTTCCCGTGTTCGCTATGGTAGTAGTAAATATTGGCATGCTCAGTTTGGTGACAGGTGCCCTGGATCATGCTGTACTGGGTGTGGCGCTGCTGGAACGATGCCTAAATGTATGAACACAATCTAAACCTAGGATTTCTCTGGAATAGTTAATGCTGCGAGAGTGGTTTATTTTTTTCCCTTTATAGGAAGATAAAAGAATGCGCAAATGCTATTTAATACATCAATTAAAGGCGTTAGAGCAAAAAAAAAATTTTTTGAGGTTATAATTTTTCGATGCCTATAAAATCATTATTCCATGATGAAATGTAGAAATTCAATTTTTTCCGTACTCTATGATGAAGGAAGTAAATATACAGGCACACTGTTTTCAGTAAAAAAATCGAATTGCTGAGATTCGGCCGTGGCGCTGCTGGGACGACGTCGTCCCAGCAGCGCCCCAAGTGACCTACGATTACTCCTGAATCTGTCGACATTTACAGGTGGACATTAGCTTATGTGAAATGGAAAAAAAAGCCAAAAATATGTGTCTTATTAGATTTATTATAGCTTTTGTAATTAATGAGAAATAGCGGGGCGCTGCCAGGACGACGTCGTTCCAGCAGCGCCACAGAAATCCCCGTATATCCTCGGATCCAGTGGGGGGAAAAAATCAATCGTATTTTTTCCCGACTGGTAAAAAATTGGCCTGCATGGTGTATTTTTTTCAAGCAAATCGGAGACCGTGGCGCTGCTGGAACGATGGACACATTTTTACGTGTTGATTTATTGAAAAGTCGCTGCTCTTATATTTATGGTAAATTGTATGTTCTAATGTTATTGACTTTATTTAGTGTAACAAATTTATTTGAATTTAATTATGCTCCGAAATATTTGAATACCTCACCCTCTTCGATATATCTGATGGCGACTGTACAATATCACCTACATTTTTCAGCTTTCGCGAAAGAGACTTACCAACCAACCTTACCAAGCCTTCCCCTACCTATATTAATATTCCAAAACAATTTTTCAAATAAATGGACAGGATCATTAACAAAATTTTCACTTGTTACATTTTAGGTAAGAAATTTTACAAATGCCCAATTGGCAAAGAGTCCGGCGGCTGCGACTTTTTCCTATGGGCACCAGAACCTTCCGATGGTCAGAATAACTTCGAAACCCCTCCACCTTCGACGACCTCGTGGGGAAACGACTCGGGGCAAGCTTCCAGTAGCAACACGAGTAGGGGCTGGGGGATCACGCCAAGCTTCTCTAGGGATGAATTCGCTGCTAATGAAGATGGTGTTACGTGCAACTGCGGTCTGCCAGGCAAAAAGTAAATGTTACTCCTTCCTACCCGTAATAATATTATAAAGAGAAAAAAAATGAATTTTTGTTTGTAACGAATAAACTCAAAACTACTGCACCGATTTTAAAAATTCTTTCACCATCAAAAAGCTATTCACATTCTTTGTAAGTAACATAGGCTATATTTGAACCCGATATTCCCACGGGAACGGGTACTTAGCGGTTGAAATATATAAAAAGAGGCAAGACTTGATTTTTTTGAGAGTGAAACTTTGAAACTCGGAAAGTTTTTTAGGGTTGCATAGCTAACCAGCAGTTATTTTAGATGTTTTGAGTTTTATAGGCAGTAGCATTCGTAATAACTCCTGGTTGCTTATGGAATCCTGGTCGGAACTGCAAAAAGTACCAGGGCAGCACCCTGGTACTTTTTGCAGTTCCGACCCTCCGACCACTGGACCAAGTTTTATAGGATCCAAAAAATTTCCCCGCACTAGTGGTGTGACAACAAGTCTCATGTTTTGGTAGCTTACTAATATTCACACCAAAGAGTGTGACTACGAAGAAAAAAATTCTTGGTAGTCACACCAGTGTGACAAAACGGTGTGACAGCGAGTCCGTTAGGATCAATTTGGCGCTGACTGTACTATAACTAACATTATTCACTTTTGTATTTTAGGTTAACAGTTCAAAAAGAAGGGCCGAATAAAGGCCGTCAGTTTTATGGATGCCCGAAAGATATCAGTTCTCGCTGCAACTTCTTTCAATGGGACGACGGCAGCGGCGGCGGCGGGGGCGGGGGTGGCGGCAACGATGGTGGTGGTGGATTTGGAGGTGGAGGTAATGAAAAATACTAACATAAATGAAATTAAAATTAAAAAATAAGTATAAGTATATTTTTCCTTTTTTTAACAATAAAATATTAATTAGTTTTTAATTTTTTTATATGACTTAGAAGGGTTGGAAAAGCACAGAACACAGGAATAAGTTAGAAGTAATAAGTGGGCGGGGCAAGCGTATAATAACCGTTTGCTCGAAACAGAAGGCGTACATTAGACGGTCACGCAACCATCAGTCAATATCATCACTCATGACTATCTAACCAATCTGTATAAAGGAACTTTGGGCAGCGCTATGAATGGAGCAAAACCTATCGTCTAACGGCTCGCTAAGACTACGCGAAAGCTGCTATATGCCTTATCTTGTTATTCAGATTGGGGAGGCGGAGGCGGTGGTTACCCGCGGGGGCGGGGCCGCGGCCGCGGGCGGGGCGGGGGCGGGGGCGGCGCCCGCGGGGCGGACGGGCCGCGCCCGCGCCGCTGCGGACTGTGCAAACAGGAGGGACATATCCGGAGCCGCTGCCCGAACAACCAGTAGGCTACGCGGAAACCTTGTTAAGATGTAAGTGATAAATGCGAATTCGTTGCTGCAGCCAGTCAGTGTCAATCAAACAACACAACTACATACTTGCGGATAAATTGATAACTGATGCAGGCAGTGCGACAAGGATATTTATAATTATAAATGATTCTAATTGTTTTGGCACGCGCGCGGCTTAAATCGGGAAGTAACCGATCTAACTAGCTAGTAAATCAGTCAACTAGCGCTTTTGTCAATGTCATCTGAGTGCCAGCCAGAAGAGCTTTTCGTGTCGCACTGTAAATCTAAGATACCAAAAACTTGAAAATTTTGTTTGAACCGAAGGGTTGGCAAATTCCCCAAAGCTCCAACCGAGATTAGGCGTAGATACTTCGTGTACTTGCAGCTCATTTGATTTGTAGTATGAAGAAAGAGGATTTTATATTTTATAGTTATAAGTAAAATTAGAATATACTCCAGTAAATTGAAATAAAATACCGTGTGTATAACATGAGTATAGAGGCGGTAAAGTGATTACGTACGATTACATAAAATTGTAGAAGTACTAACTAGTTACGATTATATAATTCAAGTGCCTAAAAAACTAGTATTTTACTTTTATTTGAATAGAGTTACGATGTACTCAATAATGTTAAGTTTAAAAATAAAATTACTGTTTTTACATATGTATTGCCTTTTTATTTTAATACTGAAGCTAAAATCATTCTTGTATTTGTAATTCGACACACAAAACAACCGTTTAATCGTCGTTACCGGATGAAACGCCTGAATGCACGCACACGCCTAGTAGGTATTTTCTTTTAGACCAAGTGATCAAGGTTACCGTTGCAAAACTACTCACGTAAGCTAAGGCTCGTATTATAGAACGACACTCTAAGTGAAGATCTTTTCTCAATTATAGTTAGCAAGGGATGAATGTATAAATGTATACGTTGCATATATTTGCATCCCTTTCTAACTATATTTGAGTAGAGATCCCCACTTGAGTGTTGTTCTATAATACCGACCTAAGATTCAGACCAACCGGGGCCGGCGCTCATCGGCCCTGCCCAGAGGGCATTTTAAAATGCAGTAAAGAAATTATGTGCGTCAAGTTAGCAGCCTCACAACAGAATTAGATGGTTTTGATTATGTCAAAAAATACTGTATAAATAGTGTTAAATAGTGATGTATATTAAATAAATAGTGTAACTTTGATTCAAAAGATATTTGAGTATCTTAGTGAGGCTGCTAACTTAACGTCAAGTTAGCAGTCACCTCAAGAAATACAGTTCGTATCAATGTGATTTATATGTCAAAAAATACTGTATAAATAGTGTATCGTAAACGCAAAATTTCAAAAGTAGTGCTTTAATACAAGCCGAGATGTTAGGGTCTCTAAGTGGGCTGCTAACTTGACGTTTCTTGCGATGGAGATTCCAGGGAAACAGGTACAAGTTTTAAATAAATAAATACTTGAAAAATTACTGTGTGAAATAGTGAATCTTATGATATAAATAAAAAAAGAATTCTTCTTTGCTATTTTCAAAAAATCTAATGTTAACTTCTACCATACATTCGAATTTAGGTACAGTCGTGTACAGTTTTCTTTAGACGTACTGATATTGTCAAATTTTTTATTCCAGTCATTTTAAATGATACATAATCTATCGTATCATCATCATTTCAGCCGTACGACGCCCACTGCTGGGCATAGGCCTCCCCCAAGGATCTCCACAACGATCGGTCCTGCGCTGCCCGCATCCAGCGGCTTCCCGCGACCTTGACCAGTAGCCCGATTCTCGTAATATAAACCGTGACGATATCGTAGCGATTTAGTCGTTGAAACCATATTCGTATTCACAACTGTCGATAGAACTTGAGCGGCAGCGATTCTATCGAAGTGTCGTCGAAGTGTATTCTGGTACATTAATCGTCCTTCAATCGTTTCAAAACGATAACTCGAAGGTATTCTACTATTTAGATGACCTTTGTTTCGATCGGATTTCAACGACTAAACGTCAAAATAAGCGATCCAAGTGTCGTTGGACAAAAGTTCAATTAGCTGGAACTTTTGTATGTGAAAAATAAGCTTGGGGCTAGCATATTTGTTATTATTTCTTTTTTATTTTATTTAATAAACTTTTGTACATAATACATAGGTAAAGTAATATACAAGGCGGACTTAATACTAAAAGTATTTTTTGCCAGTCAACCGTTGGGAAACAGAAAACAATTAAAGCGGTACAAATTATATAATTATCTATAAGTAAGTACTAATATATAAAGAGGTAAGATTTGATTGTTTGTTTGTTAAATTGTTTTCATCGAATAGGCTCCGAAACTACTAGACCGATTTAGAAAATTCTTTGATCATTAGAAAGCTACATTCGTTCAGGTACCACGCGGATGAAACCGCGAGAATCCGCTAGTATATTATAAACAAACAAACTATACAAGCTACATAATCGACGCAAACAGCGTAAACGGAGAAATAAATTGAGAGCTGCAAGATGGGACGCTTCCGAAATGCCGGAGAGACTTTAAAATTTTGGTACAAACACTCATTTATTATTTATTATTTATTATTTATTATTTATTATTTATTATTTATTATTTATTATTTATTATTTATTATTTATTATTTATTATTTATTATTTATTATTTATTATTTATTATTTATTATTTATTATTTATTATTTATTATTTATTATTTGTTATTTATTATTTATGAAAGAACGATCTAATCTAAATAACCTGAAAGAATACAACTAAAAATCTTTACATATCAACGACATTTGAGGAGTTGTACCTTCCATCACCAGCTCATCAGCATGTGATGATGACTACCAGATGCAAATACTTAAAAAACTTTAGAAAATCTTTAAAATAAGTAAATTACCATCAAATTTACGGGTTTTCCTCGATTTCCCCTGGATTCCACCATCAGATCCTAACTTGGTAACAATGTGACTACCTCAGGAGTTTACTCTTTCGAATAAAAAAATAATCATTGAAATTGGTCAATAGTTCGCGAAGATATTGACGTGTAAAGCAGGAACTACCAGTCAAAAGCTATGTGTTTTTTCAGGATTGTGAAAAAACTACTGAACTGACTACTTTAACTTTTTCATGATACCACACATAAACTACCTACCTATTTTCTTTCAGATAAAAAAAGAATTATTAAAATCGGTTAACAACTGGCGAAGTTATGGTAAAACATACATAAAAAAATACTGTCGACTTGAGAACCTCCTCTTTTTTTTAAGTCGGTTAAAAAGTGGGTAGAAATATATTTGTTTAAATACCTAATCAATAGCATTAAACCGATTATACGTATGTATTGACACAATCAAAAATATATATTTCACTTTTTGCTCGATAGTACGCACTTCACGATTGAAATAAAGTTTGAACCTTATTACTAAGGAGCAAAGTTCAACATTGATCGTCAGCATATATTCAGATTATTATGTAGAAGTTTACATTAGATTTTTTGAAAATAGCAAAGAAGAATTCTTTTTTTATTTATATCCTAAGATTCACTATTTCACACAGTATTTTTTCAAGTATTTATTTATTTAAAACTTGTACCTGTTTCCCTGGAATCTCCATCGCAAGAAACGTCAAGTTAGCAGCCCACTTAGAGACCCTAATATCTCGGCTTGTATTAAAGCACTACTTTTGAAATTTTGCGTTTACGATACACTATTTATACAGTATTTTTTGACATATAAATCACATTGATACGAACTGTATTTCTTGAGGTGACTGCTAACTTGACGTTAAGTTAGCAGCCTCACTAAGGTCCGGTTGCTCGTACATTTAACTTTTGTCAAAATTGACAAAAGTTAAAATTTAACTGATGTCAATTTTGACATCGGTCAAAGAAAAATACATTGGTTATTTTAGGGTTAAAAGTGTTGTCTGTACTATTTTATTAACCTTCCCTTAATTACTAATGGCAAAATTTAAACCACCCCCACCCTGTCGGTTATTTTGACCGCCGTTAAATCTGTAATTTGACTGCTCGTTAAAGTAACCGCTGCTTCAACAACGCTTTTTAAATTTGACCGCCGGTTAATTTTACTTTAACCATAATTTAACCCTAACCAAGCTTCGAGCAACCGGACCTAAGATACTCAAATATCTTTTGAATCAAAGTTACACTATTTATTTAATATACATCACTATTTAACACTATTTATACAGTATTTTTTGACATAATCAAAACCATCTAATTCTGTTGTGAGGCTGCTAACTTGACGCACATAAGAAATTTGAAATGTATGAACAGGTGGCCTACCACAAGCTCTTATAGCAGTTATTTTTAAGTTGAGAGAGTGAGACGCCGCTCTACGGCATGTAGAGAGGCGTCTCACTCTCTCAACTTAAAAATAACTGCTATAAGAGCTTGTGGTAGGCCACCAGGAATTACAGTTCATATTTTTTTATATATTAGCTGCAACGCTAATTTCGGCCCTCGCGGAATGCGATCGACGTATTCCTTTTCTGTGGTACAGTCAGCGTCAAAATGATCCAAGCGTTCAAACCTACCAAAAATATCTAGAGATTTGACAAAAATCAACCTTATCTCAAGACGTTTCATTTTCATTTGTTGTTGCCAAGTGATCGCCACCAATGGCGCGACATGATATGAAAGTGGGAAGCTATCTCTAAAGGCCAAACTATTTCACGAAGGCCAAAAACATTGAATCTACCTGTACTAATTTAAATTAGTACTTACTTACATAACAAAAGTCATTTTGAAATTTAATCAAAAAAACATATCACATATTCGGTAGTTTTGGAAGTAAGTATTTTTAATTCAAGGCATAAAATGTAATGCACATTTAACTTTATCAAATTCTTTTATAAACTTATAACTAAGAACGCGTAGGTACAACGTCTGCAATCACACAATCACTTGGTGTTGGAGGCACTACCATTTCTGCTTTTTACTTTTTAATTTTAATGAGCCCATGCTCTGTGCTCTCTGTAACTCCTGTTGTTCAGCTTCCACAGTCTTATCAGTCATCATGTCTAATAAAATTTCAAATTTTAAGCGTAACATATTGTTTTCTTCTTCAAGTCTCTCTAGTTCTTTCTTTAGTTTCAGATTTTCTTTATGTGCTGCACCGGCTTTTCCTGAAGCTATAAAAAAGTATTGTGAATATAATAATTGATTCACTTTTGTTGAAAGGCGCAGAAATACAGGCGCACATTGACATTGAATGATTCACTTTTACGTTTACATTGTTCAATTTGGTTGCTTCATCCAAATTGAAAGGCAAAAGTGAACCGTGTATTTCCGCCATACAGCAGTGTGGGAGCACCAATACATCACGGCAGTATTTTATGGTATTACGGCAGTACACGATGCGATTTGATGACGATGAAACCATTCAGAGTTAATTGATATTATGAACTTCATGCTCCAAGCTTATGTTACGAAATATTATAAGTTATATTTTATTAAATAAAGTGGCATTTACCTGGAATCCACTGTCCTTCGTCGAATGATATCTCAAAATCGCTTAATTTCAAAGTTAATGGCCCAACATCGAGTGATAGTTCTTTTGTGGCATAGTCGCTACCAAACTCGTTTTTTATCACAGACGTATCCTGTTTTCTAACTGGTATGCTTTTTGCTGAGAACTTACTGCTAAATAATGGCATTTCGTAATAAAAGCAAAAGTAATACTTTAGCTTGTTTTAAACTTTTGTTTACTGACAACAAACTTTTTCCATATCAACGGTCGTCATGGTAACAGTTTGTCAAACATTACGAGTTACCAGCAAATAATAAACTGTGCTACCAAAAAGTTGCTTTTGCAAATCTTGAAAGTTATGTCTGCAAATATATTTTTGTTTTGTAATTCTAATGTTCATGCCGGCCTATCATGGGCGGCTTTTATCGCGCGATATGATATGGTACGGCAAGTTGTCTTGCTTACCCCACTAAGGTGGGCAAGCAAGACGGCATCGGCATGCCGTACCATAGTCCATATCATATCGCGTGATAAAAGCCGCTCATGCTAGGCCGGCTGAAGTTGAATGGGTCTTCGTAAGACCTCGTTCAGCATCGCGAGCATATTGTTGCTTCGCTACACTTTGCACTTTTGCAATGTTTGCTTTGATAGTTCACAAAGAGTACAATTTAAAGAAACTCGCGTGTCCCACATTCCTGTCCAAGGAGTTTGTACAAGGAAACTGGAGTTTTCAGCCTGAATAAAATTAAAAAGTGTAGGTATAGTGCGACAAGCTTTTCTGTTCTGGTCCTGGTCCATTTTGCTTAATGCTTAATGCTTTGCATAATGCTGTTGAAATACTTATTTCTTACAAAACTCATTAATTTTGCCTAGTTTTATTTATTTAGTAATTTAACATGGATTATGTACAAAATTTAAGAAACAGAATGAAACAACAAGTTTGTTTAACGAAGTTTAATTGCGTGTGTGACTGTTTACCTGACGACCTTTGTCTTAGAGTCTGAGACTTAGATTTTACTTTATGCACTAGACTAGAGCATAAAAAGCGATTTTATGCAGCCTTACCACAGAATAATATTTGTAGCAGAAGGCTCACTTCCGAAACAGTTACAATGAATTATCAATCTTTTCCACGCGACAATTAGGTCTAAAATAATTTGCACCCGCACGCCTGCCTAACAAATTTACCGTTCATTACAAGCAAAATTGAACCGTAGCTGTACGTAATACGGTTCAATTACTCGGAAACGATTAAGCCAATTTGGTTTTGGGTGGTCTTGGTTGCCGCACTAGGGTCGACTCGACGACTCGACTGCAATGTAACGACGAAGTAAGTAAAAGGAATAACAAATAGCGCAAATGATTTTTAAATACAGAAAGCCTAGAATTTTTATTTTTACTTCTTTGCATTCACAGTTCAATTTTTGTTACTTACTTACTGAAAAAATTGAAAATGAAGTAGGTAGGTATTAGAAAAAGTCGACCGTCTCACAACTAGCTCCGATGGGACTCGAACCCACGACCTTTCACTGTCCGGGCAAATGCTCTAACCACTGAGCTACGGAGTCGCTAAAAAGTCGACCCGTCTCACACCACAACTAGCCCCAATGGGACTCGAACCCACGACCTTTCACTGTCCGGGCGAATACTCTTAACGGCCTGGCAACGAACATGCGCGGCGGCGACGGCCGGCGACAAGCGAATTGCGCATCCGTTGGTCATTTACTTATTTGATTAGGCGTCTGTCGCGAGCGCGCAATGATTGCGCAATTCGCTCGTCCGCCGTGTCGCGCCGACTCGCGCCGGCCGCCGCCGCGCCGCCGCGCATTTTCGTGGCCAGGCCAGGCCGTAACGACTCCGTAGCTCAGTGGTTATTAGAGCATTCATAATTCACAATTATTATATTATTCTAAGACAGAAAGTAGCTATATTTTGTTATTTGGTAGGTACCTACCTATTTTAAAAGTGCTACAGCTACTCGAACGAAATACTTACATATATTAAGTAGGTAGGTACCTACCTTAGTTTAGTGTACATATTGTTGATGTTAGCGTAGTTATTCGATAACGTCTATCGTGAAGTGAGAACAAGCTAAGGTAAGTAAGTGGGTAGTAACAGCGCGGGCGCAGCGCGCATCCGCGTAGTTCCTATGTGCGCCACGGCACGGTTGCTACGGCGATGAGCGCTAGCGTCACGTTGCAAAGCGAGAACAACTTTGTCGATTTTTATTTTCGTCTTAATTACCTACGCTAAGGTGGGGCGGGGTCCTTAAATCAAATATTCGGATCATTTCAGTTTTATAGATAGTCTTATAGAGTAAGACAGTATAGTCACACAAAAAAACTTCTTTCAGGTTTTCTAAGAAGATTATAAAATTTTAAATCCGGTCTCTTTCTGTCGTTGTTAAGACAACCGAAGGCCGCACAATAATGTTTAATATTACGCATTTTGCTATGGGTAAAACCATAAGGTAACACACTTGTGTTTTGGCGCGAAAGTGTGGCGAAAGTAAACTACCTACTTAGGTAACTTCTTTCTCGCGTGGCGTTGGCGTCGCATCGCATGCACAACTGAGCGCGCGTGACACCCGTGATTTCTCTACCTCGCGGTAGACAGCGCGTATTCGATTGAATTGCGGAGTGAGCCCCCCCTGGCCTTACCCAACATAAACACGAACTTTACGAGTATGAGAAGTGAAAATAGTAGATTGTACAACAAGTGCATAAAACGTACCATTTTACCCGAGACGTATATATCCATCCGAGCCGTAGGCGAGGGTGGATAGTCAATTCGAGGGTAAAATGGGTTTTATCTACGAGTTATACACTCTGCTTTTCACTTCGAGTGTGAGGAAAATAAATAACAATATTGCAAAAAAGAAAAAATAAAGACTTCGCCATATTGGCGGGAAGACTTTCTTTTTTTTTATTCGTGGCATTGGCAGCACAGTGACTTTAGCATAGATCGTAGTCCATAATGCTCTTGAAATACTTATTTCTTACAAAACTCATAAATTTTGCCTAGTTTTATTAGTTAAGTAAGTAATTTAAAATGGATTGTGTACAAAATTAAAGAAACAGAATGAAATAACAAGTTTATTTAACGAAGTTTAATTGCGTGTGTGACTGTTTACCTGACGACCTTTGTCTTAGAGTCTGAGACTTAGAAGAAGATTTTACTTTATGCACTAGAGCATAAAAAGCGATTTTCTGCAGCCTATACCCAACATAAACACGAACTTTACGAGCATGAGAAGTGAAAAGTAAGTATATTACGGTTCAAGTTTAGTGATATAATGAGTCTGTGATTATTTCCTCATATTTCCCGGAAAAACTCGCTAGTATTAATGGCACTGGTACCTATTATTGGTATTTTTAGTTTGTTAACATTAAATAACTCTAGATATCTGGCCTCCATAATCGCAGTGTCTAAAAAAAAAAGATAATGCAATCGGACCTAAAAAATTCATTTTCGAGTGGCTAATATTAGCCACCTCACAGACGCAGCTTTTTGACTAAGTATGGATAAGCCTGGTATTTGATTTCTTTATTTTTATCGACTTTCTTTAAATAATTTGACTTTTTACTATCATTGGTGTTGTACACATGGTCTGTACTTAAAAATGAAACATTTGGAAAATGAAGTATTTAGAAAAAATCGACCCGTCTTACAACTAGCTCCGATGGGACTCGAACCCACGACCTTTCGCTTTCCGGGCGTTCAGAGCGTTCAGAGCAGTCGCCCGGAAAGCGAAAGGACGTGGGTTCGAGTCCCATCGGAGTATAGTTGTAAGACGGGTCGATTTTTTCTAAATACTTCATTTTCCATTTTTCTGTAATAAAAATTGCATTGTGAATGCAAAAAAACTAAAAATTAAAATAACAATGAAACATTTTTTTCAAAATTTGAGACAAATCAACAGAAGGAGTATCCATACTAGTTGTGTCGTTAAAAAAAATGCCCGTCTGTGAGATGGCTAGAATTAGCCATCACAGACAGCAACTTTTCAGGGGTAGGAGGGCTCACAAACCAGAGGTTAAGGAGGTGAATAAAGTTCGAACTTTCCCCTTATCGGTAACAGGGGGACAGATCAAACTTTTTTTGTCCGTACTGTCACCCCATGGGGACAGAGAAGGGTGACAGATCGGAATATTTTATCTAAACTCGTTATATCTGTCTGTTCCGGTGACAGAGTAGCCAATAACAAAATGGATGGTTGTATGAAAAATGTTTTAGTACCAAAGATTACCACCGGAACAGAAGTTATAATATGATCGATCTTTATTACCTACTAATTTACATAAAGTTGTTGTTTTTTTAATAAAAAGGCAAAATAAATAGAAATCAATTTAATACTGTTATTCGAGATAAATAAACGAAATAGTAGTAAAAGTACAAATAGACAAAAATTGTATAAATGGTTAATAAATAATAAATAATGGAATTGTTCATTACGACTTAGTTCTAAAGTTATTGCTTGTTGTAAATAGGCATTTGGACGTGTAACGTAAATATTTCAAGGTACATTTTATGTCTTCAGTCTATATATCATCACAGCTGGAATTATTAATATCGCTGATCCAATTGTATACGTAACCGCGGCGCCGTAACACCAGTACACTGAAAAAAAAATACAAATGTACGTTTGTAGTACAACTATCTAACTTACGATTTCCGATATTTTTTCAAATGAAAGTAGCCTTGTTCTTCACTAAGATCCGATAAAGGTACTATTTTTTACAGCTAAAGCAAATTATTTTTTAAAGAAGCTATCAGGGTGGAAAAAATATGGGCGCTGTAGTGAAACTGTGCTACATCCTTTAGTTAGCTCATTGTACTCAGAGGAAACATTATTTTATTATAAAATAGCTTATAGTACATTACATCCGAGGACAGGTAAGTAAGAAATTACATTGTCGAGGATGGTTTGAAGCACGAGCCGCAGGCGAGGGCTTTAATCATTCGAGGCAAGGTAATTTGCTTACCGTACAAGGCTTGTATAGTGCTTTTCTCAAGAAATGCGAGGAAATAAAAAAAAACTGTTTAACTAAATAATATTTATTAAAATTTATATCACACATGTTCGGGCAATTATTAAATGTAAATGTTATTGTTTTCCCGGGCACACTTATGTATAAATCGCCCATAATAATATTATTTTAATGATGTAGGTATCATTAAAATACGCCAACAACACAGATTCCGAAAACGTATGCGCCTTTTTTCACTTTTCCAAATCAGATCGTAGGTTTTCATATATCTTTCTTTTGATTTTGCTGGCAGTAAGTTTTCTGTTATTCATTTTGCTTCTGCTCTCAAATTTGGTGGAGTAGGTACATACAATGTCTGTATATGTTTCATTGGCAGAACTCATTTTGATAATTTATTACACAATATAAATAAACTGTATTGATATCAAATCAACCGCTGAAAATCATTCCCGCCGTTTTTTTAATATTGGTTTGTGAGGCCAAGTGGAACGGTCATACAGCCTATTGATACTTACTACTTGCTACTAAAATGCGCAACTTCAATACCCGCTTCTGGGTGGTAGATGGCGCTGTACATATTTCCTATACAAAATTACTCGTAAAGGATATTTTGTCTATGATAAATCTCAATTTGCTTTTTCGATTGATGTTCGTGCTAAGGGTACATAGCGCTTGTGGTACAATACGAAGTAATATACTCTGTGCGCACCGTATTTTAAAAAAAGTTAACCTAATTATGATATAATAATTACCTATATAATAATAATAATAATGTGGCTGTATGGTGCAAATGTCCCTTTGCTTTTTCTGTTTTTATACACAGGATTAACGAAAGAAAAAATAAAGAAAAAAATTTGGTAATAATATCTTTGGGTAGTACCTTTTCCGAGGTAAACATTCTGAAAAATACTTTTTCACACTTATGCTCTGAAATGTTAATATTATATTTGAGAAAAGAATGCAGTACGTGGCACTTTACCGAGGTAAACATTCTAAATTTGAAAATCACTGCAGTAATGAATTTCAGTACTTACTTACTGCACTGATTTTAGTGCAGTAAGTAAGTACTGAAATTCATTTCTGCAGTGATTTTCAAATTTAGAATGTTTACCTCGGAAAAGGTACTACCCAAAGATATTGTAATTGTAAAAAAGTTCGTCCTTTTTGGACAGGCGAAGACATCAAGCCATACTGCCTATATTCTTGAGTATTATGTATGTTATTATAGTTTCTTATGTTTTCATTAGAATGTAGGTGTGTTACATTCTAATGCTTCTTGGAGTATTTGGCGTCAAGTATGTCGAGTCGGTCTTCTCGGTAATTCTTGCTGAGGTAGTCACCACTACAATAAAACACTCGGCATCACGTTACCGAGATAGCGCATATTTTAATCATTCCACACATCGTCCAGTTGCGTAAACACTTGGGGCACAAAACTACACCTATCTTGAGTCACAAAGTCCACTATGAAACAAATTGCGATTAATTAAAATATCCACTTAACCTAACCCGCCAAGATGGCGCCAAAAACTCCCTACCCAAAGATATTATTACCAACTTTTTTCTTTATTTTTTCTTTCGTTATTCCTGTGTATAAAAACAGAAAAAG
This sequence comes from Crambus lathoniellus, assembly GCA_949710035.1. Taxonomy (NCBI): domain Eukaryota; kingdom Metazoa; phylum Arthropoda; class Insecta; order Lepidoptera; family Crambidae; genus Crambus; species Crambus lathoniellus. The sequence goes on along the minus strand of OX453302.1, from coordinate 10,909,568 downwards.
CAAAGGGACATTTGCACCATACAGCCACATTATTATTATTATTATGTAGGTAATTATTATATCATAATTTAGGTTAACTTTTTTTAAAAAACGGTGCGCACAGAGTATATCACTTCGTATTGTAAGCGCTATGTACCCTTAGCACGAACATCAATCGAAAAAACAAAATGAGATTTATCATAGCCAAAATATCCTTTACGAGTAATTTTGTATGGGAAATATATACAGCGCCATCTACCGCCCAGAAGCGGGTATTGAAGTTGCGCATTTTAGTAGCAAGCAGTAAGTATCAATAGGCTGTATGACCGTTCCACTTGGCCTCACAAACCAATATTAAAAAACGGCGGGAATGATTTTCAGCGGTTGATTTCAGATTTGATATCAATACAGTTTATTTATATTGTGTAATATATTATCAAAATGAGTTCTGCCAAATTTGAGAGCAGAAGCAAAATGAATAATAGAAAACTTACTGCCAGCAAAATCAAAAGAAAGATATATGAAAACCTACGATCTGATTTGGAGAAGTGAAAAAAGGCGCATACGTTTTCGGAATCTGTGTTGTTGGCGTATTTTAATGATACATCATTAAAATAATATTATTATGGGCGATTTATACATAAGTGTGCCCGGGAAAACAATAACATTTACATTTAATAATTGCCCGAACATGTGTGATATAAATTTTAATAAATATTATTTAGTTAAACAGTTTTTTTTTATTTCCTCGCATTTCTTGAGAAAAGCACTATACAAGCCTTGTACGGTAAGCAAATTACCTTGCCTCGAATGATTAAAGCCCTCGCCTGCGGCTCGTGCTTCAAACCATCCTCGACAATGTAATTTCTTACTTACCTGTCCTCGGCTGTAATGTACTATAAGGCAGATTCCCTCCGGCCCATTATTTTTTTCCACCTGTATTTTTGTAGTCTTGTAATCTGATAGTAAAAAATATCATACGTTAATCGTAATACGTAATTGAATTGAATGAGTTTCGTCATTGATTGGTGCCACAAAGTAGGAATGTTCAAAAAAGTTACTTGTTTATCTTAATTTATTTATCCTGTGGCCGCAATGGGCGGGCCTAGTCCCTGGCTAATGCTCCCATCCCAACTATCGTAGTAGGCTGATTGCGCCTGGCGATTCTTGTGGGGCTTGCCCCGCCGCCATAGATGTCCTGGACACCGTGAACGCCGGCTCCTGAGTGGAGCTATAAATAAACAAATGTTTCTCTTGATAATTACCTGCGGCAGCAAGGAGCGGGCCCAGTCCCCTGGCTAGCGCGCCCAGCGAGCGTAGGCTGCCTAGTACAGCGCCTCTTGCAGCGCCTGCCCGCCGCCATAGATTTCATGCACCATACCGCAAATGCCTTTACTGAGTGGAGCTATAAATAAATAAATGTTTCCCTTGATAATTACCTGCGGCAGCAAGGAGCGGGCCCAGTCCCCTGGCTAACGCGCCCAGCAAGCGCAGGCTGCCCAGTACAGCGCGTCTAGTGGAGCCTGTTCCGCCGCCATAGATTTCATACACCATACCGCAAACGCCTTTACTGAGTGGAGCTATAGATACAATTTGTTTCTCTTGATAATTACCTGCGGCAGCAAGGAGCGGGCCCAGTCCCCTGGCTAACGCGCCCAGCGAGCGCAGGCTGCCCAGTACAGCGCGTCTAGTGGAGCCTGTTCCGCCGCCATAGATTTCATACACCATACCGCAAACGCCTTTACTGAGTGGAGCTATAGATACAATTTGTTTCTATTGATAATTACCTGCGGCAGCAAGGAGCGGGCCCAGTCCTCTGGCTAACGCGCCCAGCGAGCGTAGGCTGCCCAGTACAGCGCCTCGCGCGTCTTGTGGAGCCTGCCCCGCTGCCATAGATGTCATGCACGACACCGCAAACGCCGTCGCTGTATAAATGTTATAAGAGGTTGTACATGATGGACTTTAGTTAGAATGAAGTTAGCCACTTGTTAGCGTTATCGCAGTCTTTGACTATTTCGCGTAACCATTAAAAGAAAACCATTTTTTGTCATGATCAGCTCCATAATAATAATGAGGAGAAAGATTGTCTTAGTTAATAACAAAAGTATAAATAAGGCATTAGACTGCCTGTTATGTAAGTTGCAAATATCAAATGGAATCAATCATATTAAATAAATAAATAAATTGCTTAGTATCACACCAATAATTATCTAGCTCATTAGTAGTTATCATTAAGAAACTGTGCTATGGAAACTAGATAACGGATAAATATATACTTTTTTTGTAAACACATACTTAATCATACACCCAGACCAAGACAAATAGACATATTCATGCACACAAATATTTGTCTTGTTCGGTAATCGAACCAGAGACCTCCATGCAGCGCAGAAGGCAGGTATCCTACCCCTGCGCCAAATCATGTTAGTAAAGTATTACTTACAAACGGCAAACATTACTAGGCCGACCGAAAGCCAGGTGTTGGGCGTGAGCACGGTCGCCTTGGGCAACGCCGCGAGCGCTACGCACACGAACGACAGCGGCGTGAGAGCGAGCGCTGCGCACGCGGCCTTCAATACTTCAATACCTACTTCATTTTCCATTTTTCAATAAGTAAAGTATTACTTACAAACGGCAAACAGCACTAGGCCGACCCAAAGCCAGGTGTTGGGCGCGAGCACGGTCGCCTTGGGCAACGCCGCAAGCGCCACGCACAGGAACGACAGCGGCGTGAGAGCGAGCGCTGCGCACGCGGCCTTCTCGGCCCCCGCGGGCCCTAGCCGACGGGCCGCGCCGCCTTGTAAGAGCGCCATTATTAAACCTGGTAAAAAAAATTGTGGTAAATAAATAGTTATAGGGCGTCCGCTGTGTCAGGCGTAATCACGACGCGTAGTCGCGTGGCGCGTAGTAAATACAGCAAAATAAAAGAGCGCCGCTAGCATAGTAAAACAATATAAGTAAGCGGACTGGAGCCCTGAGCGAGCGATAATAGGCTAAACACGTAGGGCTGTCGCTTAGAGTTTATTCAATCGTCAAAAATGCATAGTCAATCTCTATACAAAACAGTTTTCCCCTGTAGGGTGGGCGTCAGGAATCTATAATACAAAGTTTTTTAATTATTTTTGTACATAGACCAGGGGCTGACTAAAATTTTTCATTACCTACGTCATGTTATCTGTTTAGTGGTTTGAAAAATTACGGTCGAAATGGGATAAATTAAAACGTGGCTTTACAACACCACCAAGACCAAGACAAATAGACATGTTCATGCACACAAATATTTGTCTTGTTCGGGAATCGAACCCGAGACCACTGGCGCAGAAGATGGGTAGCCTACCCCTGCGCCAAATCGGTTGTCAAAAACCGAATACGTATGTACCTACGCCCACTGCGAATCGAACCCGGGGCCTCTGGGTCTGAAATCGGTGGTGTGAATCACTAGACCGCAGAGGCGGTTAAAAATTTATATTATGCTCCCAGTTTATTAATCTAATCACATACCTACCTACACATAGGATTACAAGTTACAATAATTTGTTATTATAAATGTTTTTCTTTCTTCTTTCTTTCTATTTTGGTATCTGGTCAACGAAATCGGAAGCAGAACTATTTAGGTAGGTAAGCAGCTATACAAAATATTATGTACGTATCTACGTAGGTATGATAATTATAGTAGGTAGATTGTACTCACCGTTCTTGTTCGCTAGGTAATGCGAAGAAAGATAGTTCTGGATTAGACAACCCGCTACTGAGACATCCGTATACACTACAATATTTTTTACTTCTACTCGAATTATTAGCCATCGTAGGTACACGCACGAATTATTACAAATAAAAAATTATTAGAGGGAGGCAGCGCAGCGGCGCGGAGCGTGCGTGTATTATGCGCGGTCGCGCGCGACCGGCCGGCGGCGGCGGCGGCGCCGCGCGGGCGGCGGGCGGCGGGCGCTGCCACGCATGACTGTCGCCCCGTTATCACCGATAAATTTTGTCAGTGTGTGCGTGCGACGACGCATGACGACGCATACGTACGGGCGCGCTCACAAACAAACCGTTTGGGGTGCCTGTCCAGGCAGTCAACGTACTTATATTGTTTTACTATGCCGCTAGCCAGCGCGCGGCGCGTGCTCCTATATTTGTACACGGTATTTGACCACGCTACGCGCCGTGATCACGCCTGACGCAGCGGACGCCCATAAACTGGTATATTTTACGTTAAAAGGTTAATATAGGAAAATGTGATAGAAAAAAACAAAGGTAATAGAGATAAAATAAAAGGTAACAGTTACATATTATACAACGTGTTAATACGTCTTTTAGCGAAACTGAGAAAATAGTTCGTTTAGAATCGAGAGTGAATGGACTCCACACATTTTTTATAGGGGTTAAATTTAAAAAAAAAATGTTTTAATTTTTTGCCGCTTCTAACTGCCTATTCATTCGATACGCGCGCTCTCTTACTTCTCACGGAGAGCCATGAGCATGAATATCTTGGAAGTCTTTTTTTAAAAAAAATCAATGGAATTCAATTTAATATAAAATAAATTAGTTGGGGTTTATGGGCTTTTCGGTTATTGCATTAACACGTTGTATACATTGGTCTATTCTATACGGACCAATGTCATAGCTTCTTCGATTTCAACAAGTGCTTGTAGTTACAATAGGCAGTTGCCTAGAATAGAATGCATAAATAAAAATAGTTTTGAAGAGTTTGAATGTTGTGGCTTAGTCAATGCTGATGACATTGAATGGACATTTAAGTAGATACACGGCTAACACACGGCACCACGCACACGTGTCACTGCAGCCTAATATTGGTACTAGAATAATAGCGTAGCTTCAACTACGATTATTTGGTTCACTGTACCCTTCGTTATGGACCAAAACATTTTTTTCCGCTTAAATTAATCGGCTTTGCGTCATCAACGAGTGGAAACCATTCGTTGTCTTTTATGAATTATTTGATTGAACAGTTGGGCAAAGACCGATTGTTAACTAAATAGCTTATAGAAATAAAGTTGGCCAAAACAAATTTCAAGCTGGTGGTGATTAAATCGTACTGACAAATAATAAAATAATATATTACGAGTAAATAAACTTACCTATAACTAAAAACATTTTTCCTTGTTGCATTGCGGTGTAACCAAACGTATGGTGTGTAAGAAATGTTATTGTAAACTCTAGTCCCGAGTATATAAATAAATATAAAAAGTATATTAGCCCCAGTTTAGTAAGAACTTTGTTTTGATGGGAAGATAACTTTTTGACGGCAGTAAAATTTAATAAATGCCAGGGTGAGACATAGTCCACAGATTTAGAAAGGGTGAGTGAGAGAGGTGCGCGTTTTTCCTGAAAACAATTGAAAGTTAAATACAAAGTATGGAAATTTGTAATAGTAAGTTTAAAGAATATTAAGAAAACAGCAATTTCAATTAGATAGAGGCATACAGTCAATGACATAAAACTATAAATAAACAAGGTATGAATACTAGATTTTTCAGTAAACCAGCCGGACATCTTGCAGTAAATAACACTTACTTTTACTAAAGTTTCCGGTATACAGAACATGACGAGAAAAATGTTAGCCAAAGAAAGAGATAGGGCGTAGTAGGCTGGCTTCTGGCCCCAGGCACCCGATGAGATGTCGCCGCTTATAGCAAACCAGGCCCCAGCAAGTGGGCCTATTATGAATCCAATAGAAAAAGCCAGGCCTATCAATGCCTGAAAAAAGGATTACAAGTAAAATCTATTATTGGTTTACTGATCCGCTACCGCTTCCAGCGATGCGTACATCCGTTCGAATCTGAACACTTATTTTTTCTACAATTGCTTTGCTTGTACCGGGAATAAGCTAATTAAACGGTATCCGTTGCGTAGTTTTCTGTAAACATTTTAACAGACGAAGGTTACTCCGGCCGCCGTCTTTTTACGCATTTCCTTTAGCTGATTAACTGGAGAGGTAATTGAGCATTAAAGGCGCTTATAGTAAGACTAACGGATCTTCGCGGTTTTACCCGCGTGGTACCCGTTCCCTTGGGAATACTGGGATAAAAAATATAGCCTATGTCATTCAGGAAGAATGTAGCTTTCTAATGGACATAGAGTTTTCTAAATCGGTCCAGTAGTTCCCGAGATTAGCGCGTTCATTCAACCAAACAAACAACAAACTCTTCAGCTTTATAATATTAGTACCTATAGATTACTTAACAGGGCTAGCACTTTCATAAAATTGAGCGCGCTCTCTTATTACATAGGTACGTGAAGTTTTTGGCTTTCAATAGATACAGATAAATAAATATATTACACAATTTCATGTTTGCCAATTCGATTAGTCAATCAAATTAACCAGCCTATAGAATACAAAAAAAATCTTAGGGTAAGCGCAGACAGAACGGAAAAATACTTGCGGAAATTTTTGAGGTCAAACCTCAAAAACCGTGAGGATTTTTCCGTTCTGTCTGCGCTGACCCTAAGATTTTTTTTGTATGACATGACGTCAATATTTTACTAACCCATTCAAGACTTTTTTAACTGACAAGAAGAATGGGCGCAATGCATAATTCTGTTCCATATTTTTGCGAATGGATTAATTGAGTGTCAAGTGGTAATTCTATACTATGCGATTAATATAAGAATAGGATAGGGAATCCGCCATGTTGTGACGTCAAGCTGTCAAAGTGCTGTCAAACTAACTTCACTTCACTTCAGTATGGTGTGCAAAAAAATAAATTTATCGTTAATCAGGCAGGGGGCTGATCATGTCATAGCTTAGATACGATAAATAATAATGTTCGTGCAAACCAAAACATATGAATAATTTGCAGATAATAATTATACAAATCATTAACTTGATTTTTTCGGAAAGTATAGGACTCATGAAAGTATGCTTTTACGAAAATGATCAGGTAATTTGAATCTCAATTAAATTAAAATTTTGTGATATTTAACTGAAACCATTTTTTCATACAATGTTCTGATGCTTCAATAACACAGAATAAATTGAATTTTGATTATTTACTGGTTTAAGAATTTAAATAAAACAGGAATTTAAGTTATGAAAATAATTTAATAATCAACTTTACAATAAAATTGGTAAATTGGGGGTCTTGTGAAAAATTGTTTTGGTCTATCATGGTAAAAGGATTGGCCAGCTAGAGTCTGCACGTTGATTGAAGTTAGATTCGGCAGAATCTAGCTGTTACCATGGTGCGCCGGGTATTGTATCACGGGGAACCATTCAATCGAGCCACTCGGGGAGGCGCCTTTCGTGAATCCGCCAATTGTAAATCAAAACACAACACATTATGCTTGCTAATGCTATTCCACCTCTGACTGAACACTTTTTCTTCTGACATTGCAAAGTACTGTAGAAATATGTTCTAGTATTTTATCAAAGCTTTGAATAAATACTCAAATACCACATGTGTCCAAACATTTGTTCAAATGTTTGTGCTATGTCTGGCGCCGGCGGCATAAGGAAGGACATGAGCAGTAAAGTTGTGTACAAAAAAAGGGAAGTATGTAAATTTAAAAAATAAAAAACTTTGTTTTGAAAGTGGCAATACCCAAACCACCTTCTGCCAAAATAAAAAAAAACTATTTTCATTTTGTTTAGCACTTTCTTGCGAACTGTACCTTTTCAGAGTGAAGTTTGTCAACAACCCGTCCTATTCTTATAATAATCGCATAGTACATCAAATTTTGGTCTAAGAGCTATGAGTTATGTAAAAATAAATATGCAATTTCTATAATATCCAAATGACATGATTATACTTTTTGTTATTAAACACTTTATTTTGTGTCATTTAATCTTACAACAAGGTGATATGTTTGAACATTGTAAGTGTTAAAGTAATTATAATTTATTGTAAAACAAATACACTGAGTGTCACTATGTACTCGCAGTCAAACCTTTTAAAAGGTTTTGCGAGACCTTTAAATACCATTGATGTATTTATGTTTGTAAAAAATAAATAAATAATAAAAAATAACAGTGCAATAGTAGTATGTATATAAAACTAAATAAAATTCCCGCCTTTCTGACAGCTTTTTTTTTCATATTTTTCTTACTACCTATATTGTGTGTATGTCAAATAAATATCTGATGTAAAAATCAAATCAATCCACAGAAATTAAAGTTTCAGCCACAAGTGGGTTAAATATAATGATAGGATATGATATTATGTTCTATTTCTTATGTCTACTTCCACTGATATCACTTGATAACATCAGTTCATTATCTGATAGTTTCAATACATATCTATTTGAGAGCATGACTAATCTAAAAATAAGATTACCTATATCTTTTTGAAAAGAGTGCTTATTATGTCTTTCCAATAACAATATTATAACAAAACAAGTAATTTTAAAATAAATTAAATGAGAGCACAATGTGGATTCTAGGAAGACAAATGAATTAATATTTATTGTTGATGAAACAAGTGTTTTGTAAATCTCAATAATGAAGCAACTACCTATTAATTATAGCACTTTTTATATATGAGTAATTGAATTTTATTACATATAATATTTAAATAAAAAAATACATTGCGAATATAGTTTATACTTAGATAAAATGGCTTTGACATTTAAATAATGTTTAGTTTAACCAGATGTTTTAAATAATGTAATACAAATTATTATAATTTAACTTACCATTCCTCTGGCTCTAGTTTTTTCATTAGATGCATCAGTCACAATGGCCATACTGAGACTTACATTTGCTTTACTCAATCCACCAATAAAACGCGCCAAAACAAATAAACTAAATGTACTAGCGTAGCTCCAAAGTGCATGCGATAATGCTATACCAATCTGAAAGTAACATACTAGTATGAAAGTCAAATATTATATTAAAGTCTAAATATGTTTCACTCAATGTTTCATTGAAAATACTAATCAACTTAATAATCAAATGGCAATCTACAGACTGCCACACTATTTCATATTATCTTGATTTAATAAATTTTAATAATATGGATTATACTATAGAAGTGCATGTATGTTAAATTTTGACAAAATACATAATTTCATACACATATACAGTTCTTATTGTAATCTATACTTATATAATAAAGAGGAAAGATTTGATTGTTTGTTTGCATCGAATAGGCTCCGGAACTACTGGACGGATTTATCTTTGACCATTAGAAAGCTACATTCTTCCCGAGTGACATAGGCTATATTTTATCCCGATATTCCCACAGGAACTGGTACCACGCGGGTAAAACCGCGAGGATCCGCTAGAATATATAAATTTATGTTCTCTTATATTAGCCTGATAAATTGATTTACTTTATTTTATTAATTATTTATTATTTTATTAATTACCTTCCAGTATGAATAAGTTTCATATTGCAAAATTTTACCCACTAGTTACTTATAAACAATATAATAGCAGTGCAAACACAGGAAAGATTTACAAAGCATGTTTCCATATGCATCAATCAAATAAACAAGTCTGAAAACTATTAAGGTTGCCGCGGTTTTACTCACGTGGAACCTATTCCCGTGGGAATATTAAGATAAAATGTAGCCTGTCACTCAAATTGGTTTTTTGTGAAAAATTTCTTCAAAATCGGTTCAGGTTTCGAGTCTATTTGTTAAAAACAAAAAAAAATAAAAATACAAATCTTTTCTCTTTATAATATTAGTATAACCATGTATTTATTACTTTTTGTGTAAGATATAAATATGTATATTGTAGGTCAACTTTTGGATTAGGTCAATATAAGATTAACAAAATCTATTTTGAACAAATTTTTCATGATAATAATTGTAACTTTGTATAATATTCATATTCTGGCTCCATATGTTGACTTAAGAACCCGACACATGTGGAACCAGCAATAGATATAAAAGCATATTAATGTTCAAGGGGTTAATGAAACTTCTGATAAAATTTAAATAAAGATAATAACTATCCAATATGTGTTAGAAATTACTGTTCAACAATGTGTTAAATAACTTTATCAACAATGTGTGCTTAAGTCGAAATAATATTAAGAACATACTTACCAAGCACAACAACAGTAATGGTTTTCTCCCATATGCATCCGACAGACTTCCTACAATCGGGCTAGTTAAAAACTGGAGAAAACTGTACATAGAGCCCAAAGCTCCACCAAATAAAACAGAGGCAAATCGATCTGGTGCCCCAGTTAACTTTTGAAAGCCCTTTACAGCTTGTAGTAATGAAGCATATAAGGTGTTTCCAGCACCTTCTTCCCTATTATAATAATCAAGCAATGTTGGCAAAAGAGGCAATATCATTGTGAATGCTAATAAATCCAATAATAAAGATAAAAAAACAAGTGCGATGATACGACCATTTGAGATCGTAGCTTTATTATTGCTTGGTTCTATTTGAGTCTTTTCAATAGGAGTTTTGTCCAAAATCTTTCCAAATCTGCTCCTCACTTTGCCATTTATTCCGTGGTTATCCTAAAATAGATTTTAATTGAAAATACAGGAAAACAAACAAATAAAAAAAAGAGCGAATGCATAAACTTAGGAAAACTTACCATTATTGAATATAATATTGGGATGTTGATTTAACAAACACTTAACTCTCAGGATTTTTTATTTAAATTAATAAATTCATACTGAAGTAAACGCAAAAAAACAAAACAAATAAACTTTCACTTTCACTGGTTATGATGCGGAAAGAAGGAAGGAAAAAAAAGTGAGTGAACTACTATTTCGCGTGTTGGTTTGGTTTTCTTGTTCACTTTGTTGACAGCCAGCGTTGACAGTGACAGCCTGCTTGACACTTTGACGCACCATTGACGTTGACTTGGCGTGCGTTCCGTCGCTTCGATCGAGTGCACTCGAGCGCACTCCGGGCACAAACTCCGGGGCGCGCTCTAGCCGTTCCGTGGGTGATGGGGAAAAAGAACATTCTCATAATGAGAATATTCTCAGAACGAGAATGTTCTAGAACATTCTCCTAAGTCGAGAACTTACGAGAACTTAAGAGAACTTAAAACGAGTATGTGGACCTTCCATTTTTTACATAAAACAGTAAATTATGTTGTTGTAGTCTATGAATGCGACATAGTGGTGTCATAACTAGTAGCTATTATAAACTTATTACTTACTTATTTGATTAAACTTGACTAAACTTTGTAAAAGGTTTCATTTCTAAATAACATTAAGAAATTTGTTTATTTCCATCTAAACTACACTGTAACAATAACCAAATAATACATTGTATGCGAGGTATTACTGCCCTGCCCCGCCCGCTACCCCCCCATTCATCTCACGCGTTTTACTGCGTTCGTACTGACTGAATGACCACTCAGAGTGAATCCACGTCAGTTAGCGTTGTGCCACGTGTGTAGCGTTCGTCCGGTCGTTTGCTTTAAACGAACACAATGAAACCAAAGGGAAAAGTGTACCAGTTTTACAGAGAAATATTACAGAATAGAAAATCTGTCTTTTTGTGTCAGTTTTGTGGTCAACGTTATAAGTATAGAAATGCTACCAGGATGACCAATCATTTAACAAAAACTGCAAGAAATGTCCCGCAATTTGTGAAGTCGAGATTAAAAGGCAAATCGGCTTTATCGGATGTTACTAACACCCACAGCAATATAAATTCGTCGCGTTCGTTTTCTTCAAATTTCGAACAGGCGAATTTAACCCTAAGTGCGAATGATAAGCCCTTTACCGAGGTAAGACTGGTAACATCATTATACCACTGAATACACAGTTGCGGACACATAATTTGATTTTCATACAAACGAGGTAAATTTGAAGCCTTGGATTGACCTAGCTGTGATCTGATGATGGCCATCCAGGGAGTGAATGGAGGATCAGCATTCTAAGAGATAGCTCGAAGAGCAGTCCCCATCGGTACCGAATTTTTTGAAACAAGTCACCGAAAAAAGTGTCGTTCAGGATTTTGGGGAAAAGAATTTGTCTGGGCCATGGCCGCAAAAGTGCCAGCAATAACCTGGTGGAAGACTCTGTACCCCGACACAGAACTTGGAATTATTGCTCTCAGGATACTATCAGCACCGGCAACCTCTGCCTCAGTAGACCGCTCCTTTTCCACTTTTGCCAACGTCCACACGAAAAACCGCAATAGATTTCGTACTGATACAGCGGGAAAAATATGTTTAATTGCACACAACTGGAAAATAATTACCAGACGCTTAAATTTCGAAAATGAAGGAAGTTTTTCTGATCTTATTCCAAGTACATCCGGCGGAAATCAGGAACCAAATAATCAGGCAAATGATAGGTCAAATAATGAATCAAACTGTCAATCTTGAAAAAAGTGACGTTGAGTTAGAGTCGGAGGATAAGGAAGATTCAGTAAAAGAAGAAACGGAAAGTGAAGAGGAAGAAGTGTATGAACCATTGAACCAACTCAGCAATGATGAGAACTATGATCAATTAAACCTGGACTGAAGAGCCTTAAAATTATCTAGCCTTTAATGAACAATCATCATTAACCAAAATGATTTAATTAAGAAAAGTAAATAAGTATTTTAATTTATTGTTAGTACATACTTTAGCAAGAATTAGTTTTTGCTTTGGTGACTTACTATCCAAAGTGATATGAATATGTTATTTTAATAAGGAAAATATTTCTTTAAAAAAAATCTAAGTTAAAACTTATTAGAAATATAAATCTATGTATAGTCAGCGTCAAATTGATATAAGCGTATAAGTATAAGTATATATAAGTCAAAATCATCAGATTACAGATCTTTTTGACTACTCTAGACGCTTCTATCAATTTGACGCTGACTGTACCACCTGTATTTTGACAACCAGAGTGATTTTATCAAGAGAAATTAATATAACGCAACTGTTTTTATTTTATTTTGGCAAAATACCAAGATTAAAGGTGATTTTGTAATAACTGATACTGTATTTAATTTTGCAAATCCCCATAATGTAGCTTGTTTCATGAAAATGTTTTAAAATATAACTAATACTCTATTACTTTTCCTCTATCATTCAAATTTTAACACAGGATTAGATTAAGTTATGTGTGGTGTGAAGAATGCAACTCTGTTTTTAAGTTCTCTTAAGTTCTCAGCTCGGAGAACATTCTCGAGAACATTTCCGCAAAGTTCTCGCAAAGAGAATGTTCTCGGGAATTTCCCATCACTCGTGGCTCGGTGAAATTTTACTCTGACAGCTGTCAGAGTGTAGTTTCACTATGGTTTCACCCGTTCTGTGGCTCAGAGTGCAGCAACCAAACAACCGGTTGTTTTTCAACCAAAACGACGGAACGCAGTCCTGAAAATGGCCGTGTTCCGAAGTACGCTGACAGCGCTGTTAGCGCGAATCCGGACACAAAATATCTCATACAAAATAGGATTTTATACTTTATACCTACTGCCTTCAATCAACAATAGTACTGTTGTTGATCGAAGCCTACTGCATTTATATTAAGGATTCGCGCTAACAGCACTTTTGGCGTATTTTGGGAACTTAGCCATTATCATAAAACAGTGTTACCTACCACCCAGTACGAGGGGGCTACCGGCTAAAAAATATGAATATGGGTATGGGCTTCAACTGTCATTTGAATTCCTTATTTTGATGGATTTTTGCTGCTTTGTTCTGTTGAACGTTGCTAGCTAGCTATCGTTATACCCGAAGTCACAAAACGAGAAACATATAGTGGCTATTTTTTTAATAAAATTGACTTAAAGTTCCAGAAAACGTATGAAGTTTTAACCCATAAAGTTACGCGGTAGCCCCCCAGGGGGGCTACCGGCTAAGAAATATGGATATGGGTATGGGCTTCAACTGTCATTTGAATTCCTTATTTTGATAGATATTTGCTGCTTTGTTCTGTTGAACGTTGCTAGCTAGTTATCGTTATACCCGACGTCATAAAACAAGGAACTGATCGCTATCAGTTAAATATATCTTTTATAAAGACAATAGCCGCTGGCTATTGTCTTTATAAAATTGACTTAAAGTTCCCAAAAACGTATGAAGTTCATATCATACCCATAAAGTTACGCGGTAGCCCCCCTGGAGCTGGGGGGCTACCGGCTAAGAAATATGGATATGGGTATGGCCTTCAACTGTCATTTGAATTCCTTAACTTGATAGATTTTTGCTGCTTTGTTCTGTTGAACGTTGCTAGCTAGTTATCGTTATACCCGACTTCACAAAACAAGGCACTGATAGCGGCTATTTTCTTTATAAAATTGACTTAAAGTTCCTAAACACGTATGAAGTTCATACCCATAAAGTTACGCGGTAGCCCCCCTGGCCCTGTACACGATGACCCATCATGATCAGCCAACATGATCAGCCATCCAGGGGGGCTACCGGCTAAGAAATATAGATATGGATAATAGAAATATAGATGTCAACAGAGATTGCTATATAGCAATAAGGCCGCCTTTTGTGTGTTTACTTTTGTTTGTAATTTCTCTGTATTTTGTCCTTTTTATGTGCAATAAAGTCTTTTATTATTATTATTAAAGCAGCAAAAATCTATCAGAATTAGGAATTCAAATGACAGTTGAAGCCCATACCCATATCCAGATTTCTTAGCCGGTAGCCCCTCTGGGGGGCTACCGCGTAACTTTATGGGTATGAACTTCATACGATTTTGGGAACTTTAAGTCAATTTAAAGCCCCCAGTACAGGTTGGCCGACCATGGTCGGCGACCATGACCAATACATCGTTCATTGACGAACGAACAAGTTTCAAAAGGTTCTTTCAAAAGTGTCAATGTACGATGTATTGGTCATGGTCGCCGACCATGGTCGGCCAACCTGTACTGGGGTCCTTATAAATAAAATAGCCGGTATCAGCGAGGCTACTGCGTAATTTTATGGGTATGAACTTCATACGTTTTTTGGAACTTAAAGTTAATTTTATAAAAAAAATAGCCACTATCAGTTCCTTGTTTTGTGACGTTGGGTATAATGATAGCTAGCTAGCAACGTTCAACACAACAAAGCAGCAAAAAACTATCAAAATAAGGAATTCAAATGACAGTTGAAGCCCACATCCATACCCAGATTTTTTAGCCGGTAGCCCCCCAGTTCCTTGTTTTCAACTGTCATTGAAGCTCATACCCATATCCATATTTCTTAGCCGGTAGCCCCCCAGGGTTAGTTTGCGTATGATTGCCGTCTGCTAGCAACGCAAACTGTCCCTGTACACGATAGCCCATCATGGTCGGCCAACATGATCGGCCATCCTGTACTAGGGGCTCAACATAATCGGTCATCCTGGGGGGCTACCGCGTAACTTTATGGGTATGAACTTTACACGTTTTTGGGAACTTTAAGTCAATTTTATAAAGAAAATAGCCGCTATCAGTTCCTTGTTTTGTGACGTCGGGCTTAACAATAACTAGCTAGCAACGTTCAACAGAACAAACAGCAAAAATCTATCAAGATAAGGAATTCAAATGACAGTTGAAGCCAATACCCATATCCATATTTCTTAGCCGGTAGCCCCCCTGTACTGGCCCTGGGGGCTTTACGAGATATAACACCAAATTCGTCTTTATCGACCAAATTGGTCGGTACACACGCAGCGACTTTGATCGATGGCGACTCATGATTGTGATCAAGAGCTTGTTACATATATAGTGATATTAGTGATCTGTGGATCACTATATATGTAGCAAGCATGATTACCTTGATCATAAGTCGCCAGTGACAGTAAATCGCTTCTAAATTCACGTCCACACATGACTTTTACATCGCCAGGCCGCCAGCAAGTCGCTATTGACCTCTGAGTACTGAATCCTATGGAGATGGCATATTGTTCTATATGAACTATCGGTTATACAAATATGAGCTAAATCGACATTGTACTCATAAACATGTAGCCATCTTGTTCTATCTTACCTCCAATACTTCATGTAAAAAGAGACAGCAATATATTTATTCGACCTATTTTTTGGCAACATTGAAACGTGACGTCATCGTAATGCATGATTGAAGCCGGTTGCCATTTAGGTTTCTCGGTATGTGAGCTGTCAACGCGAGTTGTATTTGCAGTGTTTTGTGATAAAAGTCTTTTAAATTGAGACTTTCGTGTGAATAAAAGGTATTAATAAGTGCGAGAAAAGCAACAAGGAACATGTCTAATTGCAGTGTGGTAGTTTGTGGCATCAAAAAAAGTGAAAATCATCCAAACATTACCTACATTACACCGGTACGTACTATTTATTTTGCAAAAACACCAAAACAATACAATAAATGCCTTGTGTTTTGGTTTTCCTGTGAATAATTTACTTAGAATTCATACCAAATGTAACTTACTACTTATTTTGGTGAGTTTTGTTGGTGTATTTCAAGAAAATATAAATCTGTTTGTTTTGCGCTAGAGTTGCCCTTATAGCATTTTTCTTATCGAATTATCGATGTTTTCAAATTTCAAGTGTAAATTGAGTGTATTAATTTTAAACTGTTTTTATTGTTTTAGGTTGCCTAAAAATAACAAAAAAAGAAATATATGGCTGGATACAATGCGAAAGGAAAATTTAAAGACTCGTACGAAAACTATTTTTATGTGCTCTTTTCATTTTGAAGAACAGTTTCAAACGTCAACGACATTTTAAGTTTTAAAAAGACGTTATTAGGCCACTGGCAAAATCGAAATTATTGTGCGACAACGTTTTCTGTTCCGGTTGCCAAAAACTGGATACTTATATATAACGTGTTTTTAATGTCATTTTGCTGTAAAGTTGTTGTCCAAAATACATTCATTCTAGCACATTAAAAGTAAGTATATGTTTTTACCACTAGATGTCGCTTCGCTATATTCTAAATATATAAAAAAATATGCTTGCTAGTAAAGATCTCGATTCAAACTGTTTATTATTTTATTACTTAATAATGCTTGTTTTTTTTGAGACATTTCTTTTTTTCAATGGTAGGTAGGTACCTAGTAGGCATTCTCCTTTGTGATTTATATTGTTATGTGTGTTATGTAAAAAAAAAACAATCCTTGTTGTATAAACATAATAGGTTTTTACAATATGGAGCTTTTTGTTTTATTTCATTACCTTTTTTTATTTAAACTGGTTCTCGCGACCTTTGATCTGGAATTCTATGGAGGTCTCGCATGTGTATAGACGCGTGACTCGGAAAACATAAAAAATTTAATCATAAAATTGCAGTTTCTAAGTAAAGGCGAGTAGAGCCGACAAGTGGGGCGCCCTCAATCAAATTTATTGCTCGCTAAGTATTAATGTATCTACAATCGTACAGATTGAAGCTAAGGTCGTGTAGTTTATTTACAAACTATAACCTCAGTAAAATAGAGTAGGTTGGTATTTTATCTACTACTACTGCAACATGAACTATATTTTACTAAGGTTAGTTTGTAAATAAACTACAGGACCTTATTTTTAATCTGTATCTGCGTTTGAATTTTTGATACATTATGTACTTAACAAGCAATAAATTTAATAATAACATGCGGATCCTCGCGGTTTTACGCGCATGGTACTCGTTCCCATGGGAATATCACGATAAAATGTAGCTTATGTCACTCGGAAAGAATGTAGCTTTCTAATGGTCGAAGAAATTTCTAAATTAGTCCAGTAGTTTTGGAACCTATTAAATTCAAACAACAACCAATCAAATCTTTTCTGTTTACGATATTACTATAGATGAGGAAGCACTTGGCACTTCTTCTCGCCTTGAAGCCCCCAGTACAGGATGGCCGATCAAGTTGGCCGACCATGTTGGCCATCGTGTACAGGGCCGGTTTGCGTTGCTCGCAGACGGCAATCACACGCAAACCGGCCCTGTACGTGATGGCCCATCATGGTCAGCCAACATGATTGGCCATCCTGTACTGAGGGGTTTTAAGCTCCCAGTACAGGATGGCCGATCATGTTGGCCGACCATGATGGGCCATCGTGTACAGGGCCAGTTTGCGTTACTCGCAGACGGCAATCACACGCAAACCGCCCCTGTACACGATGGCCCATCATGGTCGGCCAACATGATCGGCCATCCTGTACTGGGGGCTTTACAGTTGTTGCGTCTCACGCGCGCGGTCGGGCCAATGGTTGTGTGCGTACATGCACAAACACATACACATTGTGTCATTGTCATAAAGAACTTAATTATGTGCAAATGTAGGTATAATTTAAGCATATTATTAAGTTTTATTATTCTAAAAAACTAGGTATATAATTATACCTACACTATAATTCCGTTTTAAATTATCGAGGTGATTACGAAACTGCTTTTATAACATATAGGGTGATATAGGTAGGTAGTCACAAAAATACTTGTATCTATAACTTCATCAATAAATATATCGATGTACAAATAGGGCAGCACTACGGAAAGGCGCCATTTTGGTTTCTCGGTATGTGTGCTTGTGTGTGTGTGTATGCTTCAATTTTTCGTAGGTATGCCATCTCCATAGGATTCAGTACTCAGAGCTATTGACCAAAAGTCGCCGCCGCGCCGTAGACCGACCATTAGATTTTTGAACATTTTTTTTTTTTTTTTTTTTTGTGGCAATTGAGTTTTACTATTTTGCCAATGACAAATATTAAAAGGTAGGGAAACAGGGATGATAATAATAATAGCAAATAAGGGGAGAAAAAAGGATCAGAGGAGTTGGATCAGGTTCGTAGATATTATAAGGAAATAAACACGAGTGGAATGGAAATAGTATGGATACAATAAGTAGGTATAAAATAAATAATACATATTAAATTTTAATATTATTAAGATCGATAAAGGATGCTAATGCATTGTAATATTTACAAGGATACATCAATAGGCAGGACATACGGGTAGGAAAGGGAACATCAAGTGCTAACAGAGAGTTGAAGAAAACGGAGTGATCATATAGAGGACAAGAAAAGAATATATGGTCGAGGTCTCCAACATCAGTTCCACAATCACACAGGTCACTGGTCACGATATGCAACCTCGCCAGATGAGCGGGGGTGCACACATGGCCAAGACGCATACGCGTGATCATGCTGACATAGGTTTTGTTACATTCTAATTTGTTGTACCAGGGTTTTATGGGAATGCTAGGTTGTAAACTAAAATATATTTTGCCTTTATTAAGAGAAGTTTTTTCAACAAGTTGTCTCCAGGAATTTGTTAAATGAGTTTTAGGTAAAGAAGTCAAATCATGGCAGTAGTTGAGGTAGGGATGTAGGTCACCACATTCCACCGCTTCTTTAGCCAATTGATCCGCTCTTTCATTCCCACTAATGCCTTGATGACTTGGAATCCAAGCCAAAGTAACTGTATAATTTAAATATTTACATTTCCAAAGATTTTCCCTAACGTCACAAATAATTGGATAACAGGGTTTCATTTTGAAAGGAAATTTTTCTATAGCCTGTAATGCACTTTCTGAATCAGTAAATATAACTGTGTTAATAACCACTCAATGGTTCCTTGCCTCCCAGAGGCAAGTATTTTTACCCGCCCCAATGGTTCCTTGCCTCCTGGAGGCAAGCTGACAGCTAATTAAAATACTTTAATTAATTGGATCAAAACACTCTCTGTTCCTATCCAAATTATACCAATCTTAATCTAGACACCTTATTTTAATCGTAGAATAAAAAATAATGTCAAATTTAATAAAATTTTGCCGAATTATATTCGATTAAAGTTCGCCGACTTGCTTGCCTCCAGGAGGCAAGGAACCAATGCGTGATTTAGGCAATGTTGGCTAAGTATGGAAAAATAAAATATAATAATATAATTAAATATATTGTACTAAATATGTTGTAATACATTAATATATACTTGTTATGCCCTTAATACCCATAAAAAGTATATATTTAAAATTTATGTACTTACAAAAAAGAAGTCGATACGAAATCGATCCATACTTTTGTAGCCCGTAAGCACATAAGGGTGATTCTTTACTTACATTTTTATATCTTTAATTAAACAATATTGTTCTAAAAGAGAGTTATCTTTTTTTTTACTTTTATCTAATAACAACATTGTAAACTATTATTTAAACACTAATTGGTCTGTAATAATTGTTTATTTATTAGTATTTATTGCATGTTTTAACAAGAAACCGGTAAAATATTTCCTTTTCTGCATCTTCATCTCGCTGTTTCTAATTAAATCGTAATAAAAAACCATCTACAAATCTTACAATCTTATTGCAAATTTAACTAGCATTATAAATCAATAATTCGTTTTTATTAAATCCTTCTAGTTTTTGAGTAAAACTTAATTTAAAGCCGAGCGAGATAAGCGGAGCGGAGCGGAGCTGTGCTGAGTAACCATTGCCCCGTAAGCATATTTAAGCGTGCGTAACCATTGAGTGGTTAAGTTTCATTAAAATAATGTACTCCAAGGCTTTGTATATACCAAAACATTCCCCCGTAAATACCGAAGTTTCAGGAGGTAATTTAATTTTTTAAACTATATTGAGCTGGGCATGGAACACACCTACTCCTACTTTTTCAGAGGCTGACGATTTTGAAGCATCTGTAAAGATGAAATTTGCATTTCTAAAATGTTCATGGGAATTATGGTTGAAAAGAGTATTTGCTTCTATATCGTCTCTATTAATACCAATATTATAACAAATGTTATGTTCCAAGAACAGAGATTCTAAACTACTTTTAAATAGCGGTAAGACGTGAGACCGATAAATGGGTGCCTCTAAGGCTAGCAGTTTTTTATAACTAATAGAAAGACATATTGGGGGTTTGTGTCTCCAGTAACTAAGTGAGTTTAAGTATTCTTCTAACATTTGTAGTTTTGGGAACAGAGGGTGATTTGAAAACTGATATGCTTTAATTACAAATTTATCACTGAGTAATTGCCTCCTTAAACTAAGAGGAGGTTCGACACATTCCACTTGCATGGCATTAATAGGCGAAGATTTCATAGTACCTAGGATCAAAAGTAACGTCAACAGCATGTTTCTCTCCGGCCCACAAATTTTTATCAATAATTCTGCCGGGAAGCCGGTACATTAAAAAGAATTACTGAAATAAGAAATCACATCCTCGTCAATAAAGAAAATAGACGCTGATAGTTCCTTGTTTTGTGACGTTGGGTATAACGATAACTAGCTAGCAACGTTCATTAGAACAAAGCAGCAATGACAGTTGAAGCCCATACCCTTATTCATATTTCTTAAGCCCCCAGTACAGGGGGGCTACCGCGTAACTTTATGGATATGAACTTAATAGCTGCTATCAGTTCCTTGTTTTGTGACGGTGGGGATAACGATAACTAGCTAGCAACGTTCAACAGAACAAAGCAGCAAAAATCGATCAGAATGAGGAATTCAAATGACAGTTGAAGCCCATACCCATATCCAGATTTCTTAGCCGGTAGCCCCCCAGGTTGGCCGACCATGGTCGGCGACCATGACCAATACATCGCACATTGACACTTTTGAACGAACAAGTTTAAAAAGGTTCTTTCAAAAGTGTCAATATACGATGTATTGGTCATGGTCGCCGACCTTGTCCGGCCAACCTGAGGGGCTACCGCGTAACTTTATGGGTATGAACTTCATACGTTTTTGGGAACTTTATGTCAATTTTATAAAGAAAATAGCCGCTATCAGTTCCTTGTTTTATGACGTCGGGTATAATGATAGCTAGCTAGCAACGTTCAACAGAACAAAGCAGCAAAAATCTATCAAAATAAGCAATTCAAATGACAGTTGAAGCCCATATCAATACCCTAATTTTTTAGCCGGTAGCCCCCCTGTACTGGGGTTTTTAGCCGGTAGCCTCCCTGGGGGGCTACCACGTAACTTTATGGGTATGAACTTCTTACGTTTTTGGGAACTTTAAGTTAATTTTATAAAGAAATTAATCGCTATCAGCTCCTTGTTTTGTGACGTCGGGTATAACGATAACTAGCTAGCAACGTTTAACAGAACAAAGCAGCAAAAATCTATCAAAATAAGGAATTCCAATGACAGTTGAAGCCCATATCAATACCCAGATTTTTTTGCCGGTAGCCCCCTGATAGCGGCTATTTTCTTTATAAAATTGACTCAAAGTTCCCAAAAACGTATGAAGTTCATACCCATAAAGTTACGCGGTAAAATTCAGTGTAGTGCACAAACGCCCTTAGGATGGCTATTTATTACCTTAATGGCATCCAAGGAATTTATAAGTACTAGGCATCATAGCTACTAAACCACAGAACATATATCTAGCCTGTACTAAACTAATCTAATCTGTTAGCGATGCGCGACTCCGGATGATTTTCCTTTTCGACTAATTCATAACTACTAATTTGGCCATTCGAATGCAAAATTAGTAGTATACTAATGTCTATATTCGAATAACGACTACTAATTAGTAACTACTAATTTCAACACGGAACGAAAAGAATAAACGATAGGTTATTCATTCATTAATCATTCCCAACAGCATTACAGCACAGTATTAAAAGCACAATAGTTTCGATCCCGCCCACCCGACCAAGCGCGAGTCGAACCGAAGCCGAACGCGACTGGACACTGGACAGCCGGACGTATGCCGTCGACTCCAGTCGAATAATCTCAATCGCAGCGCAGTCGACTTAGTCGAATGATTCGTGGAGTCGAATGATTAGTATTAGTATTATTCGGAGTCGCGCATCGCTCGCTAATCTGTGTGAAAGACGCCATTTTGAGTGCGGTATTTGATTTTTCGGGAACTATTTGTGCTATACTATTTACGACTCTTGCTCTTTGAAGCAATAAACAGTAAATAATTATGGGTGAAGATAAAGGTACGTATTTCTGTATTATAAGACATATTGACTGCAGTTTACAATTGGCATAATTAAATCGACTTTCGGTTTGTAGAACGCCGACGCAGGTCTCGTTCTCGAGGAGAAAGAAGGCGTTCAAGATCTCGTTCCAGAGAACGAACCGCTAGAGCAGAAAAAAGAAGGAGTAGATCCAAATCTCAATCAAAGAGGTCACGTCGCCGCAAGCCTTCTCTTTACTGGGATGTGCCGCCGCCAGGTTTTGAGCACATTACACCGTTACAGTACAAGGCTATGCAAGCGGCAGGACAAATCCCTGCCAACATCGTTGCTGACACTCCTCAAGCGGCAGTGCCGGTGGTTGGATCAACCATCACCCGACAAGCGAGACGTTTATATGTTGGTAACATACCATTTGGTGTGACTGAAGAAGAGACTATGGAATTCTTCAATCAACAAATGCATCTTTCTGGTTTGGCACAAGCGGCTGGTAATCCGGTATTAGCTTGTCAAATCAATCTCGACAAAAACTTTGCATTCCTTGAATTTAGATCTATAGATGAGACTACACAGGCAATGGCTTTTGATGGCATTAACTTTAAAGGGCAGAGCTTGAAAATCAGACGACCGCATGATTATCAACCAATGCCTGGAACTGAGAACCCTGCAATAAATGTGCCTGGTTAGTAAAAAAAATCGTACTCAAATATCACTCATATTAAATGTGAGAAGATTTTTATTCCTATTTATATGGATGCCTATGTAATTGATATAAATATCAGTCAAGTGTTAAATTTAAACTTACACAAAATATTTGTATTTCAGCTGGTGTGATAAGTACAGTAGTTCCAGATTCTCCTCATAAGATATTCATTGGAGGCCTGCCAAACTATCTCAATGAAGATCAAGTAAGTTTTTTTATATATTTTTTAATGACTTGACACTGAGACATTGATATATTTTGTAACCTGAGGAATTTTTGTTTCACAAAGATCATCATAATCTCTATAAACTATTGTGATTACTTGATAGTTATTAGTTGCTCAGATAATCATGACATATTCATACTAGTTCATCTACTAAATAATGATATTGATAATGAACACTATAATTTATGATTCATGTTAATCTGCTTCATTAAAAAATCCCATGTTGTGGTCCAAGACTTTATTACTTAATTTTTTAAATTTAAACCAATACTTTAGTTTATGATAAAGACATATCTTTAGGTAAACAGTTGAACTTTAATAATGTACAAATTCAGTTTATATATGTGTAAATGGGCATTTTTCAAATCTTTTGACCATTGCCAAAACACAATGTCCACTGACTTATAAATTCTCTTATTTAATAATTATTAGTGTAAACATCATGTTTAAAATGGCAATCGATAGCAAATTTAAACACAATTAAATAAAAATAGAAAAAATAATTTAAATAAAATCCTAATAAAAAATAAAAATAAAAATGTAACTACATGTACCCCAATTTCGCTATGTCCCATGCATACCTTCCAACTTTGAAGTGTCATAATCCCCAAATATTCTCATCATATTCACACTAAAATCACTTAATTTGTGGTAAAACAATATGAAATTACGTTTTTTAATGTCTTTTAATTGGTTGTCATATCAAAATCAGTAAATAAATCAAATTTTCTTTTGTCCTGAAAATTTGATGATACCGGAATTCCCAGTTAGTAACGACGATTTTGTCGACTTTAAAATAATACCAAGTATTCAGATATTTTTTTCTGTGGCAACCATTTTTGGACGGCTTAGCATCTATTATTCGTTTCTTTTTCCGATTTTTAGCATTGGTTATTTACCGTTACTAACAGTTCAGTGCAGTATGAGGTCAAAAACATGTTCCGATTAGTACATTGATTTTTAAAGATACATATTATTGTTTTAACACGAAAGTTGTTTAAAGTTTTGCACCAAGTATCTAAAAATAACTGAAGTTTATTAGAATCATAAGTTTTAGTGTATTTATATAAAATATTGTGATGTGAAGTCATAAAATATACTTTCGTAATGTTCAGGAGAGTAACGTTTTTGTATAGCATTTATTTGAAGAAAAAAATAATATTCCGGTTCCGTAACGGTCAACTTTTTTGAAAAACGCCCAAATATGATTAAAAACTGAAGCACAACATATTACAATACACTCATATTTGAACCCATGCTATGGACCTTTAATAGGTTCCAAGAATGTTTACTGATCACATAGATACATGTTGTCTAATATCATAAAATGGTTAACTATTTTGTGAAACTGGTTTTGATTTTGCACAATTATGTTTTCCAGGTCAGTACCCAGACTCCACATTGTTTTTTGTAACCATAAGTAAAAATTGATATTATTACTTAACAGAATATACTAAAGCTTAAATGTCATTGACCCATAAATGAACAATATCACCTTTCTACAAAGCTTTAAATATACATTATTTTGTTGAAAATTACAAAATAATGATGATGTTTTAATATTGAATGTATAAAGGTGATGCTTAAGAACAGAATCATTATTAGGAGTAGGCGTTCCCATTAGGTAGCTCTAGGAGACGATTACAGGCGAGATTCAACAGTTGACACAGCTATGGTGGCGACAGCAGTAAACCGCGTTATGTTTTGGTCCGTTTCAGGTATTTTCAGGTACCCGTAGCGGGGACGAGCGTGCCTGCCTCACGCTCGATATTTACTTAAACAACTCACTGATATAGTTTGCTTTCTGCCCCTCCCTAGCTTAGATTTGGCACATTCACGGCCCGCGTGTCACTGTTGTCTCTCATTCTCACCTATACGTCTTGTACTTGAATGAGACGTCGGCACTCCAAGGCAAGTCTCCTCCATTCACATCTGGTTCTAATATGCAACTAGACAGGTCAGATAACATTCATTTACGTTTGCTGCATATATCTAGCAAATATATCTTATGGGAACATAAAAAAATTAACAATGATGGATCTATGGAAATTATAATAGTATACATCTTTGTTCAACTTTTACAATTGTATATTTAACCTGTTGGTATGACTCGACTTGTTCTAACTTTTGATTGTGCGGTACAGGTAAAAGAGCTCCTGATGTCATTTGGACAACTTCGCGCTTTCAATTTGGTGAAAGATTCTTCAACTGGGCTCAGCAAAGGCTATGCTTTTGCTGAATATGTTGACATTTCTATGACTGATCAAGTGAGTAAATTTCTTTGGAAGTATACAATTTTTTTTTAAATACACCACAAATTATAAACTTTGTCATTATTTGCCTTCATAGGCAATTGCTGGCTTGAATGGAATGCAACTTGGAGATAAGAAGCTGATTGTACAACGAGCCAGTATTGGAGCCAAGAACTCTACACTTGGTAAGAAAACTATAAGCTTTTGCTAAATTTTAGTTCTTGAGGCCTAGTTCAGACACAATCTTGTTTTCTTATCATCTAACATTCATTCGCACATTTCTGCGGTCATCTCAACAACATGGTTTCAAGTGTGTCTGACTAGACCTATGTCCAAATTTGCTACCTAGTATATTACCTTTTAAATTTGAAAGCACAGAGCAATTTTAAACATGAATTCCGCTATAGTTTGAAGAGTTCATTTTGAACTGAAAATAAATCTTAAAAACTTTATTGTTTTTGAAATAGTCACATGTCACATTACACGAACAATGTCCCAGTTGCTTTTAACATAAACATGATGTGTGGTTCCCAGCGATGACAGGCGCGGCGCCGGTACAGCTGCAGGTGGCGGGGCTGACGCTGGCGGGCGCGGGGCCGGCCACCGAGGTGCTGTGCCTGCTCAACATGGTCACGCCCGACGAGCTGCGCGACGAGGAGGAGTATGAGGACATCCTCGAGGACATCAAGTCAGTACATACCTATTATACCTCGAGGCAAACTTCTTGAACCAACCCATAGACAAAACAACCTGCAGTTGCAATATTTAGTACAAATTCTTCTGTGCAGATTTTATTGTCTATGGTTTGGTTCAAGATAATTGCCCAGACGTGTACTAGTTATTTTTTGCAGATAGATTGTACTGAAAAAGTTAGCGCATTCGACACGGCTTGCCAATGGGCGTCTAAAAACTTATTTGTATCGAACTCCTCCACGAAAGGCACAGTTAAAGTCAAATTTGTTTATTTAAATTTTTAGTTTTTTTGCATTCACAATGCAATTTTTATTACTGAAAAATGGAAAATGAAGTATTTAGAAAAAATCGACCCGTCTCACAACTAGCTCCGATGGGACTCGAACCCACGACCTTTCGCTTTCCGGGCGACTGCTCTAACCACTGAGCTACGGAGTCGTTACGAGAAGCGTCGAATTTATCCAATACTTCTTACTGCGCTGTATAGTCAGCGTTAATTTCATCAATGTGGAGATATTACTACCCCCACACGCGAAAGAAATACCTTTCCAGGTATTTGGCAATCGCTAAAGATGAAATTACTATTGCAACTTATTTAAATTTTTAGTTTTTTTGCATTCACAATGCAATTTTTATTACTGAAAAATGGAAAATGAAGTAGTAAGTAAAGCGAAAGGTCGTGGGTTCGAGTCCCATCGGAGCTAGTTGTGAGACGGGTCGATTTTTTCTAAATACTTCATTTTCCATTTTTCAAATTTGTTTATTCAATTTAGATTGTTATTTACAATACTTGTGAACGTCATAGAAGCTACCCCATCGGTTCGCAAACCCTACGGCGCCGGCGGGAGACCTTGGAGAGGAGTTAAGCCGTTGTTACCGGCTGCATTTGCAGTCGTCAATACCCGCCTATTGGTATTGGGCCCTCGTGGTGGGTAATGAATGGCCCATTCCCATGATTTGTAAAGGAGGAAGGCCTGTGCCACAGCAATATCGCTTTATTACAAGCGATTGGGCGACCTATGTCACATCACAGAATAAATAATATTACTAGTAACAGAACCTGATCTCTGCGAGACCATTTAAACAAATAGCAACTCTAACTTCAACACGATAAAGTAGAATTCAGCTTGTACGCCTCTAATTACGAACGGCTAGTCGTTGCATCTCTTTCTATCGCATATATTCTATCGCGCTCGAGCGGGCGGCCCGCTGTAAATTGTATTGAATTGGTATCCCGAGATATACCCGAAACAGTAGGTACTTATCTTGGGTTTTTGAGTGAGTGACGGACGCCTGTGTGTATGGCGCTGATGGCGCAGCCGTACAAACTACGAATGCCTGCATACTGTTCAGATGTCACGGATTTGATTCTCGATTCTCATACAAGATTTGTCTTGTATATTGATTTTTGGTATTTTGGTTTACGCACATATTAGATTGTTGCACGAGCTATTAATTGAAATAGAACTACTTTTTACAGATTTAATCACGCCTACTGTGTAATAGTTGTGGTTATATATATTTTGGTTTAGTTTATCTATACTTAATATTATAAAGAGGAAAAATTAGTATTTTTGTATGTAACGAATAAACTCAAAAAGTACTGGACCGATTTCGAAAATTATTTCACCGTTAGAAAGCTACAGTCTTCCCGAGTGACATAGGCTATATTTTATCCCGATATTCCCATGGGAACGGGTACCACGCGGGTAAAACCGCGAGGATCCGCTAGTGTATAATATAATGCTCATTAATAACTCAATATTGTTTTTTGTTACAGAGAGGAATGTAACAAGTATGGTTGTGTGCGAAGTATAGAGATTCCAAGACCGATTGAAGGTGTCGAAGTACCTGGCTGTGGAAAGGTATATAACCATAATTTTGCTTCAAGAAAATCTAGATCTAATATTATTTATTTCGATTCAATATTAAACTTTACTTAAATTGATATTTTTATTTCCAGGTATTCGTAGAATTCAATAGCATTGCAGATTGCCAGAAGGCGCAACAGACACTGACGGGCCGCAAGTTCAGCAATCGTGTCGTCGTCACCTCATACTTCGATCCTGACAAATATCATCGCCGAGAGTTCTAATAACTTAATCATTTAGAACAAAACGGCTTCTTCCATAGCCTTTTTCCACTGTCCCAAACACTCCGTAGTACGTGACATGTTCATTTAAGTATTTTAAGTGAACGAATTTTATGTCTTTAATCCTTGATTAATGATTGTAATAAATTAAAACTATCAATAAATGAATTATGACAGCGAAATGTTTTTATTGGTTTTACTGTAGATTTTGTACATGTAAGTATAATTTGTATGTCACTCTTACTAAGTATTGAAAATCTCTTTACTATTTACAATAGGTATTTCGTAAACATTGTTAGTGGACTTTACACAGACACTAGACGCGTGATACAGAAATTGTGTGAAAGAGCGTGTGTTTGAGGGGAAAAGAACGTAAGTCTAAACATCAAATAGACAATCGCGCGTGATTGCACGTGCGGACTTTCCCAATCGCAATCTTGCGCGATACAGTGTCTGTTTAAAGGGGGCGAACTATAACATTAATCAGTTATTGTACGTACTTAAATACCTAGTAAAATTCATTCACTCATCCTATAATAAAGTTTTCAAATGTCTCGAGATAGTACTTGACAAAAAATACACCAAAACTTAGATTTTACCATTTTTATTGTAAAGATTGGTCATTTAAACGATTCCTTCCACTCTGCACTACCAATCTGCACTACCGGTAGTGCAGATTGGAATTTTTTGTCCTATCTGCACTACTGTATTTGCAGCTGTCAAACCGGTAGTGTCGTTAGGAATTATTTCTTCCTTTTTGCACTACTGTGTAGTAGTGCACAATGGAATTATAAAGAGCATTACTTTTTCATTCCCAACCGCACTACCAAACAATTTTATTGTGTATGCGAACTCTTTGCTTCTACGGTTTTACGTTATTTATGAAATGTCATGTAGAATTTATAAATTAAATACATTTTGTATGGAGAGTCGCAAGATTTTTTTCATTTCCGACAAAAATCTTGCTGTGCGTTGTTCAGCATGAAGACCTGAAGCCATGGTTAAAGTTTTTGCAAGGGTGCCCCTAACACCCTGTATAGCCTATGTTAATCGGGGATAATGATGCAATCTAAAAGTTAAATAAAATATTCTCTATTGTGATGGAAAGTGACCTTGCTAATGTGTGAAGGTCATTTTTCACTTTGACGACTTTGTATGAAATATAACAGGGAGAAAAAGATTGCCCTTGACGAGTTTCTTGCCGGTTCTTCTCGCAAGGTCTCCCGCCGTAGGATTTGCGAACCGATGGCGTAGCTTCTTTGACGTTCATAAGTGTTGTTACCTCAACCTAAATTAAATTTAAAAATAAAAATGAATAGCCCTGATAATAATATATAATAATACATGTAACAGTAAGTATAAGCACAGATAATATAATACTATACTAGGTATAAGTTATTAATACATATATAACTTATTAATATTAAAAACAAATAAATGTCTAAATTTGTTTTGACAAATTAATTTTCTTTATCTTTTATTTTTTTTTATATTATTTATCAGTACTTAGTACTAAGTAAAAAAGAAGGGATAAAAAATCCAAATAACGTAAAGCCGTAGAAGCAAAGAGTTCGCATACACAATAGTTTAGTAGTGCAGTTGGGAATGAAAAAGTAATACTTTTTAAAATTCCATTGTGCACTACTACACGGTAGTGCAAAAGGGAATAAATAATTCCCAACGACACTACCGGTTTGACAGCTGGAAATACAGTAGTGCAGATAGGACAAAAAATTCCGATCTGCACTACCGGTAGTGCAGATTGGTAGTGCAGAGTGGAAGGAATGATTTAAACTTACAAAGTAAAATAATCTTACTAAAATTTAACTTCATGAAGGCGTATAATTCCGACTAAAAAAAATTTCTAATGTTAGTCGATGGTATGTATATTAAACTTATACGCATTATAATCTTAATCAAACATAATAATACATAGCTTATGATTACAATCTAAACTTGCTCATTCTGCATCGCGGGTTGGTACGTATTCAACGTACCCGTTTCTGACGACAAAACTACTTTCCTCATGACCACGTAGAGCACTGCCCCGATTAACAGCATCCCGATACCGGCTAGCAAGCTGATTGCCCAAGCTGGAATCCCCAGGCCACCTAAAAATGTGGAATTGACAATATAATACCAATTTAGTGCCTCTTTAAAATCTGCCTCAGGAGCACCCTTCAGTACAATAAAGGTTGTAGGTATACAAATATTGTTCATAACTTTGTAAGTCTGCCTCAGGAGCAGTAGCTTCAGTACAATAAAGGTTGTATACAAAATATTGTTCACAACTTCGTAGCTTGTAGCAACTATAACTTTATAGGCTGAATATACACGAGGCAAGTTATCGTATACAATTTGCATTATTTAAGTTTTAAGTAACATAGCAATGTTCAAACTCGCATAGCAATGTACACACGGCGGCACATCAGACTATACATGTTGACCTTGAGACCGCCTTTATGCCCTACGTAATAGAAGCTGTATCGCAGTTCCACTGTTTAACCTGATGTGCTGTCGAGTGTACAACAAATTGTATGCAATAACTTGCCTCGTGTAATTCAGCGTTTAAAACTACAAATGAACACTTACGGTAATATGTGCGTGTCATCACCCTCCTTCCTCGCAGGATCCTCCGCCGAGCCTCGGCCTCTTGCGTGAGAGTGGCTATGATCACTGTAAAAAGTTGTAAGTATTTATGTAACAAGTGGTGGATCGAACATCCTTAGGTACTTCCTACTTAATATTATAAATGCGAAAGTTTGTGAGTATGGATGTTCTGTTTGTTACTCTTTCACGCAAAAACTACTAAACGGATCTAGATGAAATTTGCAACAGGGATAGATTATAGGCTGGCTGGAATAACACATAGGATACTTTTTATACATAATTAGAAGTACTGAAATCGATATGGAAGTGCGGTGCCTTCTGGCACAGATATTTTTATATCAAAAAGGAGGCTCCAGAAATTGTTTACTTAATTGTTTACTCTAGTTACAATTTTTTTTTTAAACGATATAAGAACCACGTGGGTGAAACGGCGGGCGGCCGCTAGTATATTATAAACGCGAAAGTTTGTATGGATGTTTGTTACTTTTCACGCAAAAACCACTGAATGGATTTTAATGAAACTTTACAATAATGTAGCTGACATCAGTCAGAGTAACACTAGGCATTTTTATTCCAATATTCCCACGGGAATGGGTACCACGCGGCCGGTAAAACCGCGCGGATCACCTATAGGTTCAATATAAAAATAATAAAAATCTCATATCACAATGTTTGTCATCAAATTAGTCCCGAAACGGCTTGAGCGATTTTTATGCTATTTTTTATGTAAGTATATTTGGTAGGTCTGAGGTGAGGCTATTTTTTATCCCGAAATTCCACGGGAGCGAAACCCCGGGCTGGGCTCACTTCCACCACTTGAGTAGGTACCTATTAGTAATTATAATAGTGAGGCCAGAGTTTTATTTAACCGGCTCTGTGGTCTAGTGGGTGGGTAGGGTACACAGTATACACACCACCGGTATCACGTATCAGACAAACCCAAAGGTCTTGGGTTCGATTCCCAGTAATAGGGGTACCTACCTACATAATTATTATAATTGTATGGTTATAGGATTTGTTCTTAGTTCTAACTCCAGTTAGCTACCAAAATAATTATTTAAGTCTGTCGCCATAACACCAATATTTCAGCATTGTTGTGTTGGTTCCTTTAAAGACGAGGTAGCCCAGTTCCTCGCTGCTTAAGGATTCCGAGAGTAACGCGCTTCCATCTCAGCCTTATCGTCAGGTGCGAGTGTGAGGAAGGCTAAGCGTCACCTACCTCGTGGATACGCTCGTGAAAACAAAGGATCGCTTTCGTCCACAGTCATGAAAGAAAGAATATGAATAGGTAGTCCGAAAGTAGGTACCTATACGGAACTTTGACGGGCCCATGACGCAGTCAGTGGTACCAATCCTACTTATAATAAATAGCCTGGGATCGTGGGCTCGATCCCCACCCGGGATAAACATTGTGTGATATTTCTATTTATCATGTGCCTGTGTGTATTATTCATATACCTACCGATGTAAGTACTGTACATTCACGACACGAGCTATAAATGTACCTAAACAACATAGAACTTTGTCACATTGAAGCGTTCCGAAGCAAAACTGAAAATCGTAATGTACTGTATTTGTATGTATATTTATATTGTGAAGTAGGACTGGTAACGTCATATAATATCATATCTATCTCTAAATATACTGCCTGGCTCATACGTCTGGTGGAGGGACTTGTGAATATGACGCATAGGGCATGGTGAAATCTTTTATCAAACCCTCTTGGAACTTTGTGCAAGCCCTTAACGCACACAGCACTAAATTAGATGTTCTTCATACATTAAAGCTTAGCTTATAAATTTATAGGCTGTTATTTGTTTTCGCGATTCATCTTATCAAAACTAGTAGGTAATGCTAATCTTGCACCATTTGGGAGGAAGCGGGCGTACATTTCGTAAATTATTGCCTTATCAACACCCGCAGGCTAAATAGATAGTCTACGGCATTTTGTCTTGGTGGACTGGGTAATTAATAAAGCAACTGCTGATTGTTAAATTTCTATGTTTTAACGTAAAAAAAGATGAAAACTTACCTAAAATTGCAGCGAAATAGAAAAGAAATGATCTTTTTGCTGCCATCTTGATAGAATTCACGCACTTTTATTAAAACACTCAATTTCCAAGCGGCAGCAGGTACAACAGCACACTACCAAAATCTAAAGGTGTGCGGTCCACACAAGTCTGCTATCAGAATTAGATAAGATAACAGCATTACTAATACGGTACGCGCTGTGCTGTGTACCTACTGGATATAGTGTTATATGCGATGAAACAATGTTCTAAGTAGCTGGTTAGGATATTGTGACTCATTTAGGTATTCGAGGAATAAGTACCTATATTTTTACGAGAAAGACAAAAACAGATCTAAGATAAAATAAAAAAATACTAAATGCTTTGCGTATTACGGACTTGGCGGTAACGAAGTTAATAGGATTTGTGTTTGTAGGTAGGTCCTGTGTAAATAAATAAATATAAATAAATAAATATTTTCTTACAATCACACCAATTATCTAAGCCCGTAGTTAATTTCTGAAGAAACTGTGTCTACGTGAACTTGATAACGGATAAATATATACTTAAATACTTTTTGTTTGTAATATACATACTTAATATACATAGAAAACACCCAGACCAAGACAAATAGACATGTTCATGCACACAAATATTTGTCTTGTTCGGGAATCGAACCCGAGACCTCTGGCGCAGAAGGCGAGTAGTATACCCCTGCGCCAAATCGGTCGTCGTGTGTAAAAGAGCGAATTTTATTCTTCAGGACACAGAATCAATCACGCTCAGTATTAAATATATATTATAGCTTATAGCAGGTATTTAAATAAGATGTACCTACTTAGTTAAATAAAAATTCCAATTAATACGCTACTTTCTTTTATTTAAAGAGTTAAAGTCCTACCTAGAAACTCACCTAAATTATGAATTAATTAACAAATAGGATGTAACATTATTTTTCGGTAAAAATATTTTTCAAGTCCGCTTCAGCTAAAACTTGTGTAGTCACCGGTGCGGGATCTTTGGTACTGCTGCTGGTGTCCTTATAAGATTGTATCTTTTCATGGCGTTGCTTCTCTACTACAGCCGCCGATTTCTCGATCAATTCTTCCTCAGGAACGCCCTCAGATTTCAATTTTTCATACTGACTAACTAGTCTTTTGATTTGAGTCTCGCTGTTCGGATTTAACATATTAACGGTACCCAGTCCTAGTCCTTTTGAATGAAACTTTCTGTAAAAGCAAACAAATGAACTAGCTGTTATTTACGGTTTAGGTACGTGCGTATATATAATACCAATAGACAGTACTTACCTAACAAAAGACCATTATAAAATACGGAATAATTTATGAAATGATATTTCTAGGATTAAATGCTGACACTTACGCTCTAATTACGTCTTCTTTGTATAAAATTTGTCTAATGGGCTTTATTTCTGGCTTCGGTTTAGCAAACTTGGGTTCAGCAAATGGCGGGAATGCTCGGTACACGTCGAACCATAAAGGCCTGTCGTCGGGTTTCAGTCCTCCCTTCGTGACCAGACCCTCCACTCTGAAAGAAGAAAAACACTTTTGCGTTTATTACTTTTGCCAAGCTTCAGGCTACAGTGTACTGGAGGTATCCCTGGGTGTAAGTTTGACAATGTGCAAACGTTACTATCGCGTTTGAGTTTAATTTTGACAGATTGCACATTTAGGTACCTACTAACTTACACTCGGCCCTCAGAACAACCCTTTCTTACTAATAACCTAATAATATTATCAATACCTTATAGTTTGAATGGATGTTTGTACAACTTTTTGACACCCCTCAGGGTGTCTTTAGATAGGTATTTAAAAACGATGATTAGGTTTCTTTTGTCATTTTTTTATCAAAGCCAATATTTTGAAAGATATACACTTCCAAAGTGGTAAAATGTGTGTCCCCCCACCCCTCTAGTTTTTAAAATAAGAGAGTGAAGAATCTAGAAAAAATATATGCTGTGGATCTTAATAAAAACTTTCAACGAAAATTGGTTTGAACAAGATACAGTGAGCACTTTTTGAGATATAACACATTTTCAAAAACCGCAAAAGTTTTTCGTACGTAGAAACATTAAGGAAAACAAAGTTATTTTTGCTGACGAAAAATTATAGTGGTATTTTGGCTAGGTATAGGCAATCCGTATGTTAAGTGGGTACGGAACCCTTCATGGACGAGTCCAACTCGCACTTGGCCGATTTTTACTATTCTTGTGTAAAAAAATTCATAAAGTGGTTCACAAACTGTGTTTGATATTTTCGGAATACATAATAAATAAATTAATGGCTGTGAGTATTATCTGACATACGTACAGATGGACAAACAAACAATGAACCTATAATGGTTCCGTTGTTTTTACCAGTCGGCTATGTAACCCCAAAAAGGCTCTTAATTTATGTTATTAGATATGAAATTTTATTATATTGCACCTGAAGGCAGGTTTTGATAGCAAATCTAATAATAAAATTCTCATATAATAGCAAGTAATTAATTTAATGGTGAAGTAAAAGTTGTATTAAGTTTTAGTAAGAACAAAGAAAATAAATTAAAAATCATTCTGCATTGCTTGAAAGATTGTTCGTCGCAATGTTTCCCATCCACTTCGTTTTGTGTCAGCTACCAGTTTTTGTTGTAACTTCCTGATATCTTCCTCCAGTTCATCAACCAGTTTATCAGTTTCGGCTCTCTGTTCATTATCCATATCATCACACCTGTAAAGCACATTTTGACAAATTAAAAGGATTTTTTTCCTAAAACTCTAGATATTCAAGAAATTACTGTGATTATAAAATAAATAAACAAGAATTTTACTCTTTCTTGTATGAAGTGTGAATTTCCTTCAAAGCTTTTAATTTTTGCTTGTGAGCAACAGTTGACTGTTGTATGCATTTAAGCAGGGCTGCAGTAAGATGCTCTAATTTTTGTTCATTGTCCTTCATTGCATTATAATCGGCTTCTAGTTGGCTCATTAGCTCCGACAAAGACTTGAGTAAATTATCACTACCCTGTTTTCTGAAACATTTTAGGAAAGAAGAAGAAAACATTATGTTTCATGCACATCTAAGTTCAAACATATTTTGATCAAAAATAACAAACCTACCTTGATTGTAATTGTTGGATCATCACATCTAATAGCTTTTGACGAGATTCTTTACAAGTTTCAACACTTGCATCTGCCTTCCTCTTTTTGACACTACTTTGATACTGTCCAATTAATTTCGCAATATCCTCTTCCTCGTTGATATCAGCCCTTTGTCGTTTTTGCATTTTCTTAGTAGTTTTGGGAGGAGAATCTTTTATAAACTGAGACTCATTAATTAATTCGCCTATATCTTCAGTCATGAATTTCGATGTTTTTGCTGTCTTTTTTACATTAGACATTATAAAAATTAAAATTATATTTACTTTTACTGCAGTTCAATATTAATTTGATATAAAAAAAATACTTTTAGTTCTTTTACAGCTAAAGTTGTGTTGCGTCGCGTTTTCCCGCTAAAATTTAGAAAAAAAAAACTCGGTAGCGCGACAGTATTCCAATTCCTATTTCAAAGTTTTGAATTTGATTGTATTGTAACTTTTTAAATTAATTTATCTTGAGCTGTCTTGAGCTTATAAAAAAATAAATAATTATCTTGACATACCTTGTAAGTATAGTTCCAATACGTTCTAATCTGCTACTAGCCATAATTATCTTCCTTTTAGTTTTATTCCAATAATATTATTGGAACTAAGTAAGATATTTCACCAGAAAACTGATCTAAAATTTAGAGGTTATATTTTAATATCAAATCTACAGATTATACAAAAAATACTTTTCCTTCCTTTGACAGCAAGCCAGCAACCAGCAAATGTCATCTGTGTGACAGTCAGTTTCTGTTTTATTCCTCTGTGGAACAAAACATTTTTTTTATTGTGCTTTACGGTACTGGGTTCCTGCCCTTTGTGCCAATGGAACAAAACAAAAACAACAGATAGGAAAAAAAAACTTATCCGGATATTTATTGTAATAATACACATAGAGTGCGATCCAGATAAGTCTGCGCGCGACTGGTGGCGTATTTAATGTTGCCAGTAGTTGTAAATAATTTTCCCATCACGTGTAGATGAGGAAAAAATCTAACTGGCTTTTGTCCGGTTGCTATAATTGAGAATACAGTAAATTTTATCTAGATACTTCCATTTATAATAGCAATATAAAACTGTAAGACATTAAAAACACTTTTATAAGCAGATAGATTTTACATTGTTTATTATAATTGTTAGTAATGTAGGAATTAAATAACAACAAAATAAATATATTTCGAAATATTTTATTAAGTAACTATAGTAACTATAGAGTAGATAATAATAGTAACTAAAATACCCCAAGCGAAAGCAAAATATCACATAATGGTCACCCTAAAAATGACCTATCAAACAAGCAGTCCACGCCTGCACTTAAGCAAATGGTTTAAGTAGCCTGTTATTGTCCTGTTTTATTTCGCAAGCACATTTCACCTGTAAAACAATCTGTCTTCCAGCACTTTTGATAACTAATGGCATGACGATTACTAAATAAACTAATAAAACACAATGACACTTGACACACTCATTTCGCCTGTCACAACAAATACCATGGCGACCTGCCAAATTTGAAATTAGTTCCAAATTCGACCGCGCGCAAAGTTATCTGACGAGCGCTCTACAACTAAATTAAATATGCATCATCTCATATACTATATCTATTTGATCTATGATCATCTCACATCTCACTCAACCAACACGCAAATGGGTGTAATATGTTACTTTTAAAAATATTTTATCCTTAAAAAGTGAATTTGATAATACAATTTGTATTTACATACTAGTAAGACGTTGGATGTTTTGTCTAATTCGCGGATGGTCTATTCCTCGATTACTATATTTTAACAATTTAATTTACACATATGAATGAATGTCTATTTTAATTAGATCTTAACCGAGAATTGGACCAACAGCAACGTCTTAAGTACTAAGTGTGTTATCAAATTCGCTTTATAAAGATAAAATCCTATTCTTAAATAATTCTAAAATAATATTCTTAATTTTGCGTTGAGTAAGATGAAATGCATTTTTAATTTAGTATAATATTCTTTTCAAAAACCGTTTGACATATTGCATCTGTATTATGTATTTTTTTGTCAGGTAACACTTATATTTGACGCAGGTTATAATAATATTAAACGTTTCCATATAAAATATTTATTATTAAAATAAGTCTACGTCACAGAACAAAATCGAAGTCATTCTTTCACTAACATAAATAATTTCTTATTATTTTAAAATTTACACATTATCTATCTATGATATTTACAAAATATTCTTCTTCTTAGAAACGCTATGCTAGGATTGCGACCGATGCTTTCTGAAACACCTTTTATCGGCTTGCCGTGTTAGAATTTCGGATACGAAATTCCTATGAGTAAATACCCGAAGTATATCTTCTCGTGCTTCTTGAATACCTTCACAAACTATTTTGCTTCTCTGGATATTGCCCTGAAAATAAAAAAGTTGTTAAATCATAACTACAGATTCTAATTTGTCAAAAGTTCGAAAAATTAACAGTTTTTCGATTCCTAGTACAGTCGAACCAATTGAATTGTGATCGTGACTCACTTCGAAATGCCGAAAAAAAAAACAATGAGTCACACCAACACATCAAAATAGGACTATAAAAATTACTGCATTTGATGCGCGTACTCGTACAAGTAATAACAGTTTTTGTTTCATCGAAATCTGTCCAGGATTTCCAAAGTTACAGCGTTGTAAACTTTCACCAGCTTTTGTAAATTTGCTTTCCTTACGCGCTATTGCGATGACGTCATGTCGCAGTGACATCTCCGATTGCGGCTGCTGCGGGTGATTTCCGTCCAATTGTACCTACATAGAGTCCGTCCGTGCGCAATCTTCGCGCAACTG
The DNA here is from genome assembly GCA_949710035.1 of Crambus lathoniellus. NCBI lineage: Eukaryota > Metazoa > Arthropoda > Insecta > Lepidoptera > Crambidae > Crambus > Crambus lathoniellus. Next base: position 10,870,366 of record OX453302.1, on the reverse strand, counting down.
GTGCGTTTTTGGCGCTGGTTACAGTACATTTCCTTCGTTCTAAGGTTATGGTAAATGATTAGTATTCGATTTCGACCGCGCGCAGCCGCACTCTATAACTGTCACCTACTGTCCATTTGACGGCTTCGTGTTATTGTTGATCGAAGTTTGACGGTTGCTATTTATATTGACAGAAAACCGCCCGCCATTACAAAAGTTGATCTAATTTAAATATTTACGAAAATACAACTTATGTATTTGAAGGTGTTTTTTCACAAAAGCTCAATACAAAATTGATCATTGATCGACTATAAAAAAAATAAATAAATTTATTGCGAAACCCTGAGAGCGCAACTATATAGCCAAAGGAGAATATGAAGGGCCAACTCGCGATGTGACGTCACACGTTAATGCCATTGGTTCACCCGAATTTTCCTCGGAGGCCGTACTTTGCACGTTCAATATCTCAGTAATTTTTGAAGATAGGAAAAAAATAAAAACATATCCTTTTTTCTCGAGTAACATATTTTTTAGATTTGCTGATAACAAAAATCATTGGTGTGACTTATTATCACTTCGAAAAATAACTTGTTGCCATTGACCCTTAGTTTTGTTTTGACACCTTCAAAGAAAATTGTTTGCAAAATGGGTCATGCTGCATGATCATGATTCAATTGGTTCAACTGTACAATTAACCATAATTGGGGATACCACAATTCAATTTGAGTAGGTAATAAAGGTTTTATTCATTGTTTCCACCAGTGTAGAAATTAAAGCCATGGTGTGATAAAAATACACCAATTAATTATTTAGCTAAAATAAAGGCCATATCGAGACAGAAATGCGTATTCCGAACAGGCTTTGCAAATTACCTTGAGTAACTCCAGCATAGTATGTGAATGCGGCTGCAGCGCCGCTATCGCGCGACCCGATGCCGTTTCTAGGGCGCGCAGCAAGCCCGACAGTTGCTCTCCGACATCGGCCTCTAATGATACCTGTGTGTAAAAAGAATATTTTAAGTCAGAGGCTTTTCCAAATTCATAAAAACAAATAAGTTCTACATATTATGATAGAAAAAGATTTTCGTACATGGCAACAAAAAGAAGTGGTAGGTATTTAATTGAAAATGAAGTAGGTATTAGAAAACCCCATTTCCAATCACCCAGACAGTGAAAGGTCGCGGGTTCGAGTCCCATCGGAGCTAGTCATAAGACAGGTCGTTTTTTCTAATATCTATTTCATTTCTATTAATAAATATTTAATTGTGCGCAGAATTTATTTTTCTTCAAATGCAAAAAGTTAAAATAATTTGAAGTGGTATATACTTAGTTCTAAATAATTTATTTTTAAGTAATAAATATCAGACGTTGATATCACTGCGAGATTTACAGCATTAAATTTGTTTAACAGATATCAGAAACACCGAACGTACTTCAGATGGAGACAGGCAATATGTTTATCATTCGGAATCACACAAGTTGTATAACATTATCATTCATTGCCTGGAAGAAATTGCTACGTAGCAATAAGGCCGCTTTTGTGTGCTTCTCTTGTATTGTCTTCTTTTTGTTGTGTTTTCTTATTGCAATAAAGTGGTTTATTATTATTATCCTTTATATTTAAAATACATAGTAAATTATATGTATAACACAAAAAAATATAACATTCAAAAATACAGAAATGCAGTTCCCCAACGGTAGCAAGATCAGGGTCTCCCGGCTTCCAGTGGTTAAGGATCCAGAGAGAGGAACCTTCTCACTATATGGGCGGTGTCTAGAAGTACTGCCTTCTGCATCTGACTCCCAATCCAACCACCTGTATCTGTATCTATTATTATTATTAGTTTACCAGGTCGTCCATCTGTGCGGTGAGGTGGTGCACCTTCCAGCCGTCGGCGCTGGTGAGCACGTGCTTCTGGCTGGCGATGGCGAGGATGTCCTTGGCTCGCGGCTCGCGGCATCGCACGTCCGACGGCCGGGTGAAGTGGAGCGCGGTACTGCGCCAGCCGCACACGTAGCTTGAACTTAGTAGGGGACCTGTGGGTGGGTACTTATTATTAGGCTTGGAAAGTTAGAGCCAGCGCGCACTTGTGATTTTTAGTCTGAATCGTAAGACGACCATGATCAAACTGTCGGCCGATAGGGCGATAGTTTAGTTGAATGCAGTGCGCGCGCTCACATAGTCCTTCATGCACATAACCGACCGGCCGATAGTTGTGCTGTGCGATAGTTTAATCGAACAACTATCGGCCGATAGTTTGATCGGTCAATTTTTAATCGTCAGTGCGCGCTCTGCCATTTAACTCTATACTGAATCCGAGAACGATCAAACTATCGCCCGAATAAATTATCTCTTAATGTTGTATGTACAGTCACGAGCAAAAATATGTAAAACAACATAGGACTACGTCACATTACAATATTTAATGACTTTTGTGGCACAGATAGTTTGGTTTCGGAACGCTTCAATGTGGACAAAGTTCTTGTTGTTACATAGGTATTATTATTGCTCGTGACTGTCTGTACAGTGCGATTTAATCTTAATGGTAGTCTTGAAATTGCGTAGTACCTCGGCCCAGGAGGGATGTTATCCCGCGGGAACGTGTCGGAGATAAAACAAGCCTATGTTCCTCTCCAGGCTACAAAGTATCTGTTTCGACCCAACCCAAGCGACCGAAATGGATCGCGCGGAGGCATAGCTTCGTATGGATTTATATGAAACACTGACCGATGCAAGCGACCGCGTCGTGCGACCTGTGGGCGTGGCTAGCATATAAATTTAAACGCAGTCAGTCGCTACCGCTAGGGTCTCGACCTCCCGATGCCGATGCCGCCAACATCCGGAGTATGGCAAAAATATGTATTTTAGTAAATCCACAACTGAATTTATCAGATTTTTATTTAATATCGTTCAATGTAAAGATGTACCAGTTTATCGCAACTTACGTTTGGGCGGCGGATTGACAATCACTGGCGGTGGAGTGGGAGGGGTCTCTTCCGGTGTGTAATCACACTGCCGCACTTCATTTGTCAACCTGTAAGAAAACAAAAATTAATAGAGAACTCCATGAGAGAATCAAGAGCATTTGTAATATCGGTTGTCTAGCACAATTTCGTTCAGAGGGCAAGAAAATTTGGCAAAGAACTGTTGTTAACAACAGCAGCTTACATTTGCTTCCTCCGTGGAGCTGGAGCCCGGACCTACCCTAACCTAACGAAATCGTCATCACACTTAATTACAACATTAAACTACTTACATTTGCTTCCTGGGCTTCTTCCTCGGCGACACATCTTCCGCTGGTTGTTCCGGCTCCTCTTCAGGTGCGGGTGATGACGATGTCGAAATAGTGGTGAAGCTGGAGCCCGGCCCTACCCTAACCTAACGCAGTTGTCATCACACTTATTACAATTCCTCATACATTTGCTTCCTCGCTTCTTCTTCGGCGACACATCGTCCAAAGTTGGTGCATAGGGCTCATCGTCGGGCGCGTGCGATGACGATGCGGATATAGTAGTGGAGCTGGAGCCTGGACTTACCCTAACCTAACGAAATTGTCATCATCACACTTATATACCATGGTGTACCATTCAACTACTTACACATTTGCTTCCTGGGCTTCTTCCTCGGCGACACATCTTCCGCTGGTTGTTCGGGCTCCTCTTCAGGTGCGGGTGATGATGCCGATATAGTGGTGAAGCTGGAGCCCGGACCTACCCTAACCTAACCAAATTGTCATCATACTTATTTACAACATTCAACTTTACATTTGCTTCCTAGGCTTCTTCCTCGGCGACACATCTTCCGCTGGTTGTTCGGGGTCCTCTTCAGGTGCGGGTGATGACGATGCCGATTTACGGCAGGTTTCAATAACCTATCTCCCGGGAAAAAGTAAGCTTATCCTGGTTCTGTTACTAAGCAACTGTTGTTACTTGACACTAATTAACAAAAATATCTAGGCAACTAAGCTCAGGTAAGCCTATCTTTACTGGGGAGTAGGTTATTGAAACCGACCAATAGTGGTGAAGCTGCAGCCCGGACCTAACCTAACCTAACCAAATTGTCATCACACTTATATACACCATTCAACTACTTACATTTGCTTCCTGGGCTTCTTCCTCGGCGACACATCTTCCGCTGGTTGTTCCGGCTCCTCTTCAGGTGCGGGTGATGACGATGCCGATATAGTGGTGGAGCCGCCGGAGCCCGGGCCTCCGCCCCCCGGCACGTCCTCCCAGCCGGGGGTCTCCCGGTATGTGGTCACTGGGACTATTGGCGCTGGTGGAGTCGCTGATGGGGTTTTGGTTGGGGACCTTAGAGAAATCAAATCAAATCTCTTTATTTTCGGAATATGGGTACAAACATTTAGGTCTTATAGCTAGGTAATAGAGCGACCATATCCAACCGATAATGACTTTAAAAAAAACTGTAAAAATAGTTCTAATGTAAATAAAAAAACAATAGAGACGAACGAAAAATTTTACAGTTGACCATGGAAACAACTCTTATTTTGTACAAGATAGGGTCAACATGAAATAGCTAACAACACCATTTTTAATACAGTTGCTCAAAAAGTGGCGTATTGCAGGGACGTATAGCGTTCGGGATGTGGGCTATTACACACTCGAACTTTTTCTTTACCTTTCCCGAACTCGTGCGTTTTCTTTCCCAACTGTCAAAATAATGTCTATTAAAAAAGAAAAAACCAACCAAGAAGTTCTTACTAAAAAAAATTCATCATAGAAGTTTTTATGATTCATGCAAATATTTCTAAAAAGTCTAGCTAGAATTTTGTTACAATATCAGATGTAAAAGTAATTTTAATTAAAATTTAAACATTACATTCATATTAGTATCGCCCAAATTAAATTTATAAATATAAAAAATTGGCTTTATGACGTGCACTGCCTCTAGTCTCTGCTTATAGGAGTTTGCGCGGGTATAATAAGTGAAAAGAAAATGACGGACTTTATTTCTTAATTTTCTAAATTAGTTTTTCCTGGTTTTTATTGTGGTACCTAGTATGGTGGAATTAGTGCATTAATGTGCTTTTAATGGAAAACGATGTAGTAAAAGTGAGAAATAAGGAAAGGCGCGCCTGTAGGATTCGGATTGCTTTTGTTAGGTTAGGTTTCATTTCATTTCGTCTCATTTAATTTCATTTTCATTTCATATCAATAAAAAAATTCTACTGAAGACTTGGCTGTATGGGCATAGTTCTCTTTGCCTACTCAGAATGGGTGAAGAAAGAAAAATCTCTGCTTATATTCTTTTACGATTAGTTAGTTGAGTTTATTGTGATTTTATTATTTTATTAAATTGCTTAATTTTTTCGCAACTGTATTAAAAATAGTCGTTCAATACACGTGCGGAACCGTCATTGCAACTTGTTCCGACTGTCAACCCTCACCTTCGGCTGCGCCTCGGCTCGGGTAGACATTTGTCGGAACTCTTTGCAATGACAGGCTTTCCGCACTCGTAATGAAATATACTATACAAATTCACATTACCTGATTCTAGAATGCTGACAGGGAGTGCTTAATTTGGATTGCAAAGGAAATTACATAGTTACAGTCAGCAGTAGTAGTAGTAAAGTTATGGGTAATGATGTACACTCGCCAGCACATGAAGTCAAACAGTTGAACTGCGATAACATTTTTTAATACGCAGGGCATAAAGGCGGTGTCAAGGTCAGCATGTATAGTCTGATGTGCCGCCGTGTGTACTCTGGGAATCGGTTAATACATTTGCATGTCAAAATGCGATTTGGCGAACCTTTTATTTACTGTAAGGGCGAATTATTTTTACTACAAATACTAGCTTCATAAGATATTCTAACACATGAAACTTAGTAACTTACCCTTCAATGTCTCTCTTTCGGAGTATTGACGGTCTGGGCACCACGGGCGCCGTTTGGACGGCGCTGGGCGGAGCTCGGACTTCTGGCACAACCACTGAGCTTGTGTTCACTGAAAGGAAAGGGTTGTCTTAAAATTTTAGCATTATACAATACTGCAGTATGTTTATTTCTTGCTATTTTCTGCATTGGTAAATGCTAAACCATACTGAGATTTTGTAGGAAATTAGCTACACATGATGATGTTTATTGCTTGATAGCAAAGTTTCATTGTAAATATTACGAAAATGTTTTGATTTGTTGTAGAGTTTCCGATATTTCGGCACGGTTGCTTGCACCATGAGAACAATATCAGAATGGATCAAATGTATGCAGCATTGATCTTCTTTGACTCATAAACATTCTTTGTTCTGGCTATTGCTTGCGACTCTAAACGCGGTAAAAATTCCGCTTTTCGTAATATTTACTGTGTGTTATGTTATGTAATGAAATGACCATGAAATAACATATTATTTTATACTAAAGAATAGCCTGTTTTGTGATAGAACGTAAACATAACGTACTTCTATTTGCTTTTTTATTCGACTTTTTTAGGTATAAATCTGGACCTTTGGAAAGATTTTGAAGAACATAACACTCCTTGGGCAGTCGTGTGAAAATTAATAACCCTGTGCCGTCTGAGAATGCGTCTGCGGCTGCGTCAGTGGCGACAACGGTTGCATCTGCGGCGCGTGTGCGTACGGCGTGAGCGGGCGTAGGATCGCTTGCGGTGTCGCGGAGCGGGGAACTTGGTAGTATAGCTTCACGTAGTTGGTAGTAAAGCTTCACGTACCTTGTGTTGTTTGAGAATGCAGCGGCGGCTGCGTCTGCGGCGGCGGTTGGGTCTGCGGCTGCGATTGCACTTGCGACTGCGTCTGCGGCGCGTGGGCGAATGGCGTGAGCGGGCGTGGGATCGCGTGCGGTGTCGCGGCGCGGGGAACTTCGTAGTATAGCTGTGTGGGGGCACTGTTGCCGACTACGCCGCGGACACCTACGCTCGCTACGCCTAGCACCTAAGTATTGTTGATATAAGAAATGTATCAAAAATGGGAGAAACTGGAAGACTTGGGTGATAATTTCTTAATCTGATTGGCAACTTTTTAAGGAAATATATTAAATTTTATAGAAAGGCCAGGGTCAAAAGAACCTGATATTGGTGAGTATATGTGGGTTTGTAAAGATACTTAAACAGCGAGAGAATATGTTGTACGTATAGACTATATAGATGGTAGAAAATTGAAAAAAGTGGATACATACAAATCAATCTTAGTACGAAAACCGGTGTTTATAACCGGTAGGCACGCCAAAGTGTCTTTTAATGTGGATGACGTGTAGGTACATGTAAAAACTAAAAGTTATCGATCTGAACTAAGCCTGGTTCTCAAGAAAGTTATCGATCTGGGGTGCAATTGCGTAAAGTAATCGTATTAATTTGACCGCCTCTGTGGTCTAGTGGTTCATACCACGGATTTCAGACCCAGAGGTCCCGGGTTCGATTCCCAGTGGGGGTACATATTGTATTCGGTTTGGTTTGGTGGTAGGACTTGTTCTTAGTCCGCCTGGCTAGCTACCACCATCTTATCTAAGTCTGACACCATAACAATGATGTTTTCAGCATTATTGTGTTCCGGCAGTTAAAGATAAGATAGCCAGTTCCTCCGTGATTGAGGATTCCGGGAGTAGTGCGCTTCCACCTTCAGCCTTATCACCACTTAACATGTGTGATGAAGGCTAAGTGCTACCCCGTTGTGGATAAAAAAAAAACAGTTTAAATCATATTCAATTGGCTGCTATTTGTATGGAATGACATTTATTGATACAATATGAACTGTCAAATGAATACGATTGACTTTACGCAATTCCATAGCTGAAGTAAGCCTGGTTCTCAAGTCTGTATTGGCATTGTAAGTATAAAAAATCTGACACAATTTAAGCATTTTTAACACTGAAATATTAGTTTTACCTTAGGCTGGTAGTTCCTCTGTAACAGAGGCAAAGGGCGAGGGCCAGGCGCCATTGACGTTGACGCTGGGGCTTGCAAACGAGGAATTGGACCTCTCACTGCACCAGATATTACTCCACTAGCTGCAAAACCATACTGAGTCAGAATAAAAACTAAATATTTCTTTCTCTTTTAAAAATAGAGTACAACAAAGCAGTTTTTAGTTAAATCCCAATACATATGTATCAAATTCCCACAATCAACTTTTGTTAGGCAAATCATAGTATAAGCCGCGCGGATAAAAAAACAATATGGAAATGGCGGCCGGTCGGTCATGCTATCTCGCTCACACATACCGTCATGCTGCATGTAGAGCACGTGGGTGGGTCATGCTATCGCGCTCACACTTAATGTTGGCCGCCATTTACAGATTGTTTCTTTATCCGCGCGAGTTATAATTTTATAATTTAGAGCTAACACTAATGAAAATACCCATTGGTGAGTACAAGGTGCATGAATATGATAATATTTGAAAACTAGTTCTTTCAAGTCATTATAAACCTTATAGGAAAAATGTGATAGTAAAAAACCACGAGCCCTATAAGTAGCTTTCAGGCGGGATTCGAACCCACGCCTCCGGGAATCCGGCCCGATGCTCTGACCAACTAAGCTACCGAAAGGCTTACACGACTCGTCAAATTTTGCTATCACTTGTTACGCTGTAGGCCAGCGTTGTTTCATCAATGTGAGGAAACCCTCGCATCCGAATGAATCATTTTTACAAATGTTTAACAGTCGATTAAGATGAAACAGCCATTAAATAAGATTTTAAATTATTTTTATGCATTCACAATGCAATTTTTGTAAGTATAGGAAAAATGTGATAGTAAAAAACACACATCACATTTTTCCTATACTTACAAAAATTGCATTGTGAATGCATAAAAATAATTTAAAATCTCATTATAAACCTTGTTTAATCTTATACAGAGCAAGTCATATCTTCACAAAATAGGCAACTTACAAGTGAGAACAGTTGTGCTGGGTAGTGAGACAGCAGCATGAGGTGCTTGCGAGGCTGGCAGGGACGTCTGAACAGAGGCTGGGTGCGTGGGGGTCGCGGGGAGCCCCGTGGGGGTGGCGGGGCGGCTGCCCGCGGGCCGGGGGGCCGCTGCGCGAGTCCCGTACACCAGCGCCCCTCGGGCTCCGCGCCCACTCGACCATGCACCTGATGGTACATTATCAAATGTGTTTTAGGTACTAACCTTCTAATACATTAAGTTGATAATGAAAGACTACAATATAAAAATTATCAACATATTCAGTGAAGATTTTATCATCTTGGATAATTTAAAATCCGTATTATGACTATTTTTAACACATTTTATTGTAGCTGTTACTGTATTAGTATATTCATACTTGTTTAAAAATAAAAATTAATTGAAAAATTGCAGAATTTGATAAATAATTAATTTGTTTTAATAAAATAATGTAACTAGAAGAAAAAATGTGTTTAGAATATGTGTGAGACATTGCTCAAACTAAACACTTTTTAGGAAAGAAAAAGAAACCAACCCTGACCGCCAACTCCTTGAGATGGTGTTGGGGCCACAGGTCTAACAGCCAGGGAGGCCCCAGCTGCCAGTCCACGTGGCACATGACTTGTCATGCTAATACTCTTGTTCACCAGTACTCCTCCAGCATTGCTCACATTCACACTAGATAAAACTGTAAAAAGAAGCATTTTTGTAGTTTCAAATTAATGACAACTGAATTCATCAGTTATATTTTAAGTATTTTTTACTTTATTTACCTGGTCTTGTATTATGATGTGGTAGAGGGGACAATACTCTCACACTAGGTGGTAGTGTGCGCACTGAAGAGCTCACAACCAAATTGCCACTGCTACCAACAAGTTGGCCACTAACATTCAGGACCTGAGTGCCACTGCCTGATGTAGACACACTTGTTTGTGCATTGCTTGAACCTGTGCTGTTGCTGGACACTTGAGCAGATAATTGTGACCCTTGACTAATGATTTGTGTCCCAGGACTCAAAATCTGACCACTTGGACTAATCAGTTGGGATTGAGAAATGATTTGAGTACTCTGACTTAACAACTGAGAACCTTGGTTACCCTGCAATATGGGTGATCCACTTACAATCATTTGTGACTGAAACAATATACCATTTTACTATAGAAAACAATTAAATTATCTAAACGCACTAACATGCACATTACAAAAACCAACTAATTGAATTTGGACGATCATTAAATAAATGCAATAGTCTTGTAGCCATTTACCTGAGATGCGACGCTAGGTGAGATTATCTGAGCAGCTGGACGCATCAAGCCCATAGCCCCGGCATGTGTTATAATCTGACCAGAACTTGCGTTTTTTGACTGTCCAGGAATCAAATGAGCCATTTTCACTTCAGTGTTTGAAACACTTTTCACAATAGTAATCTTTTGAGGCGCTAAATCAATTGGATACATTTTGCCACTTGTAACTGCTCTTTCATTTTCTAAATTGTTGCTCATTATGACATACGCAATTCTATATCAATCACGCATATTATAGAAAACCTTAAAATATTCAAAATTACTAGTATTGCAGTAAAAATTTAAGCGGCATTCGTATTCGAGACGCAAAATTACTTTTTGTTTGACCAAAAAAATAAAATACGAAACGAACGAACGAAGCAGTCAAAAACACAAGTCAAAAAATGACAAACATAGACCATAGATTCATCACACATCCATAATAGACAAAAAGGTATAGGACGCCATAAAGGGCCCCACAGACGATCAGTCCGTTGTCGTCCAAGGGTGCGTTCTGTGGCTTCGCTCGAGTGCACTCGAGCGCACTCCGGGGCGCGCTCTAGCCGTTCCGTGGCTTGGTAAAATTTTACTCTGACAGCTGTCAGAGTGTACAGTGCCACAACCTTTTCTGTGCCGGTGACAGCGGCGCTACGTACGTTTTTCTTTTTTTTGTAGTAATTTAACCGGCCCTGACTTCTAAGAACTTCAGCCGCCAGCAGCGCTATGGTTGGACATCAACTTGACAGCAAAATGACATAAAAAAATCACGTTAGTTTCACATTTTGGCCACCGGCACAGCAAAGTTTGTGGCACTGTAGTTTCACCCGTTCAAAGCCCCCAGTACACGATGGCCGATCATGGTCGGCGACCATGACCAATACATCGTACATTGACACTTTTGAACGAACAAGTTTAAAAAGGTTCTTTCAAAAGTGTCAATGTACGATGTATTGGTCATGGTCGCCGACCATGATCGGCCATCGTGTACTGGGGGCTTTATGGCTCAGCAGAGTGTTTTTCACTCTGACAGCTATTTGACGTTTGAACAATGAAAAGTGTCAAAGTTTGAATGACGTCTCGAAAAAATTTATACTTTATCGCCGTAATTACTTCGTCTATCTCATCTTCGAGGATTAAAGTCAAAATGTTGCAGAAATAGCGATAAAACTCGAGCAAAAGTAAATAATTTCCAACACAAGCGTCGTCAAATATTTTGAGGTTATGAAAACAACTCGATCGTTCCGTCGCTCGGTTGCAACTCAAACGGGTGAAATTTTAACCAAACAACCAACCACGCACAAAGCGACGGAACGCAGTCCTAAATCAGTCTTTCCCAAAGTGGTCGATAACGCCCCCTTGTGGGCAGTGGGGCCCTACCGGCTAAAAAATATGGATAAGGACATGAGTATGGGGCTTCATTTGACATTTGAAACCCATACTTTGTCCTTTTAAGGGCATAATACCCGTGCTGGGGGGCTACCGCGTAACTTTATGGATATGAACTTCATACGTTTTTTGGAACTTTTAGTCAATGGGCGATTTTCTGAAAGCTCAGTCACTAGATGGCGCTGTCCCACCTATGCAGTTAGAAGGAACGGAACGTTATAAATTTTACTTATTCAACGCCATCTAGTGAAGCAATTAGAAGCTTTTTTTTTTAAATGGCCTCTCAGAAAATCGCTCATTTTATAGAAAAGATAGCCACTATCAGTTTTTTATTTTTAGCCCGAGAGCCAAACTAATTCGTTCTATGGAGACTCAACAATAATTCTATATCAGTAATTTCTTAACATTGAAAATTTGATTATCTAGTTTAATAAATAATTCATTAGTAATCCACCAATATTTATGACCGCGACATTAAAAAAAACAAATACAAAGCTTTAAAAATCTATAAAAAAATAGGCAAAAATGGTATAAGTGTTATTCACTTTACATTTGAATACATTTATTATTATCTTTCGTAAAAGTATATAATCCCCCTATATTTGTAAATGAAAAACAAATAAACTTCAAAAAAAACTCTCTACGTAAATTCAAATTGGCATTACACCTATGTTAAAAATGCTATAAGAAACAACCGACTTCTTCCTAAAGTACCTATTAGTTTCCCGTTTTATATCTTTATGGATTTCGACTTTGGTGCTTAGATAATATGGTGAACATAAATACATGTTAACGATAAAATTGGTGATAGCATATTTGCTGAAAGAATTGCACCATTTGCGGGGTATAACTTTTTTTTATACCTTCCAATGCGGTATTATGTTGGATTCCAAAATATAGTCTCTTAAAATTATATTTAAGGGCCGTTTACAAAAATTTGGCCCGTTATTGAATTTTTTACAAAAATATCGGATTGTTCTTGGGGTATTTATGGCGTCGGGTATAACAATAGCTAGCTAACAACGTTTAACAGAACAAAGCATCAGAAATCTATCAAAATAAGGAATTCAAATGACACTTGAAGCCTATACCTATATCCAGATTTTTTAGCCGGTAGCCCCCCTGAGCATGTTTTTCTCTTTGGTGCTGAGCGCCTTTGTGCGCTAAGGGCGGCTACCGGTTAAAAAATATGGATAGGTATTGATATGGGCTTCATCTGTCATTTGAATTCCTTATTTTGATAGATTTTCACTGCTTTGTTCTGTTGAACGTTGCTAGCTAGCTATTATTATACCCGACGTCAATAAATGGGGAACTGGGGGCTACCGGCTAAGAAATCTGGATATGGGTATGGGCTTCACTTCATCGATCTGTGATTTAAACAGATTTAAAACTCAAACTCTAAACAAATCAACTTCATGAAAGAAAATTATTAAAACAAAACACGTTGCAACCAGAAAACTTATGAACTGTACTAAACTCGCCCGTCCACACGCGCGGCGAGTTTAGTTGGCGGGGTGCGGAAGACGCACGGGCGGGCGGGGTGGACTTGCACTTGACTTACCGAAAAAATAGAACTTCATTCTATTCTCTGTACTTAATCGTTAAGTTATTACTTAACTGGCAAATCCCTGTCCAAACGATGATAAGAACTTAACTCGCCAAGACCGTAAGTTAACTCGCTACTGTACTTATGCAAATGTAAATCAGCCTTAAGTTAAAGTTCGGAAAAAAGTTCATATCCATAAAGTTACGCGGTAGCCCTACTGTGGCTCGTATCTGCCTGCAGCTTGGCCTACTGCGCCAAAATGGCAACAATGATAGTCAAATAAGCATAAATTATATTTTATGACAGCAAGTCCAGTGTGTAAATAATAGAGGTCAGTGCCTCTATTCCAACCACATTCCAACTCTTGTTGCTGAAAATCTGAAAATTAATCTGGCTTTCTTTAGATTTGTGCTGTTCTGTGCCATGCATGATGGCGGACCGAGTTGGACATAGTGATTTTGTGAAAGAAAATATACAAAAGTTCAATAATGAGAGGCGGAGTAGTAAGCAGTGGGTAAAACTTAATGTTGGTGGCACATATTTTCTTACAACAAAGACAACTTTATGCAGAGACCCCAATTCTTTTTTGTATCGATTAGTTCAAGAGGACAGTGACTTGATTTCAGACAGGGTTCGTAGGATAATAATTCAATTCTTTTGTATGCAAATTCTATTTTCCTTAAAAGAACTTATGCGTCCTCTCACTGGCGAAATTTAATATACAATGTTAAAATTCCAGGACGAAACCGGCGCTTATTTAATAGACAGAGATCCAACGTATTTTTCACCAGTGCTCAATTATCTTCGACATGGCAAGCTGGTTATAAATAATGATATAGCAGAAGAAGGAGTTTTAGAAGAAGCAGAATTTTATAATATTACAGAGTTGATCAGATTAGTAAAGGAAAGAATTCGTCTCAAAGAGCGAAGACCACTAAAAGATTGTAAGAAGCATGTCTACAGAGTACTTCAGTTTCATGAAGAAGAGTTAACACAGATGGTGTCGTCCATGTCCGATGGCTGGAAATTTGAACAGTTAATCAATATTGGTTCACAGTACAACTATGGCAATGATGAACATGCTGAATTTCTTTGTATTGTGAGTCGAGAGTGTGGCAGTTCTGTCAACAGTAATGATGTGGAACCTACTGACCGCGCCAAGGTACTCCAACAGAAAGGCTCACGAATGTGAGCATCCTATGATAATAATTGTTTTGTGACTGTCTGCTCTGTGTGTGAAATGTGTAAATAAGTATTTTTAGAGTGTAAACAGTCAGTCTTTTATTGTTTTATATATTCTGAGATTTAAGTTTCTGATTAGTCAATTGATTGGTAACCTATCTCTTAAATAATACCATTATAGATTTACAAATACTCAAAATTGATATAAAAATTAGAGAAAGAACTAGCTATGTGTTTTTTTATTTGAAATTATTAAAAATTTCCAATATTGAGTTTTCTGTAAATTATGCAGTGTATGTAAATTCTGCTTCCCTAACAAAATGAAACAAACTTGGTGATAAATTAGCAATAAGATATTGCTATTTTATAGATTATAGGGTTCATGTACTCCAGTGTTAGTGATCTTGACAACTAACTGAAACATTGGGATTATAGTAAAACATGTCTACCATTATAAAATCGTAACTTGTTAATTTACTCTTATTTATAAAGATCTACAGTTGATATGTGTTTATGCCATTGGTTGCAAGTGCAAAACCACAATGGCACTAGTACACTTCACTATGCAGTGACTTTAAATTAAATTTCATATGTAAATATCAGGACAACATTATAGCTAGCTGCATTATTAACAGGTTGAATTGATCAGAGATATTAACTGTACAACTAAAGTTTTCAAGGTTTTTGCTATTTGGTGTGTACTATTTTTACCATCAGTACTTAAAATGTTAATAGCATTTACTCTAAAAACTATGTAATTTTATTTTTATACAATTTTGTAAGAAGTCTATAGCAGTATTGATCATAGTTGTAAATAATGTAGTAGATCTTGGAATAGTTTGGTAATTAAATATTTTAATTTGTAAGGGAAGCTAAACATTTTTTGCAAGACATGAGCCCATTCTTGGAAGTATTAGTACAGAAATTGTGTCACTACAATATGCAGGATAAAGATTTTTATTCAAACTAAATAAATGTATGTGCAATAAAAGCATTATCATACATAGAGGAACTATTTTTTTCCACATTGCAATATATTACTTTAATGTGATTTTCCACTAATTGATTTTGAATTTTACAGCTAACCCTATCATGTAAGCAATAGTTTAAAATCACCTGTGAAATCATAGTTATGGATGGGATGGATCTTCCTATGTGTGCCCTAGAGCGCCAAGTTTAAGAAAAACTATCTCAAGTCTAGGTCCACTTCCAGAGTTCTATAAACATATTTTCTAAAGAGAAAATTTAAAATGGCAGAATTATTCCCATTGAAATTATTTAAGTCGACTCATGGTAAAGGCGTATATTAGTAATTTTGCCTCTTGGGAATTTTAAAAAGGAAGTTCAAAGGAAAAGGCTGCTCTATATACATAAATACTTAAGATGTACAAATAAGTCCACTACTACTGTGCTACTACCACCTACCCATCGCATTACAGTACCTATCTACCCTGTCAAACTAAGTTTTCGAACTAGTCGGTTCAAGACAAAGTCTTCAGATCATGAACATCTAAAGACCCTTTTCATAGAAACGTTCACGGCAGGCGGAATGTATGTATTGTCACTAACTTTGAATAGATAAAGCAGACAATTCGAATCCGATTCCCTTTCCGAACGGTAGTGAATCAAGGGGGTGTCATGCGAAATGAAATTTACATTGCGTGAAATTAACAGGACATTTTTTTATAAAATAGAATAAGGCGGTTATCGTATCACACATTGCCGCCGCGGTGTACGGAGGGACGAAATCCGCATGCGGCTGTGCTGTTGCTGTGGAGGCACGGAACATATATATATTAGTCTATGCACGGAACCGTACGGTTTGTTCCGTATCTCCGTCCGGAGCCACAGAATATATAATAGTACCGAGCTGCGGCGGGTGCGGCTGCGGTGCACGCACGACGACGCCCGCGTGTCGCGCACGATGTCCGGTTTTTAACTTTGACTGTATACCCCACAGAACATATATACGTATACCCGGTGTGTTTTATACTTATACCCTACGGTTTTGATTTGCATTACATTCTAAAGACAAGATAAAAACCGCAGCACCATACCCGTACACCGGAGTCCGGTCATAGTAAAATACTTTAACTATGGTCCGGTGCAGTGTGATAACCGCCTAAGGGCGTTTGTGCACTACACTGAATTTTACCGATCCGGAAAAAAACACGTGATGCTCTACAGCGGGACCACCTTGAGCTACGTTAATTTAATTAGCATCAAAAAAATGTATAAAATTTGTATATAATTGTATGCGCAATTAAAAAAAATGTATACCTATAGTTTCCTTGTAAAAACGAAATCAATGTGGTCCCGCTGGGGAGCATACTCTACAGCGGGACCACCACTATAATTCCGTTACTGAAGGCTTTTCAAATTTGTTTATAAGACCAAAAAAATGTATATTAAATGTATATTAATAAACTACAGTCAATTTGATCTTTAGTTATATCTTTACCAAATTACGACTAATTTAAAATTTTCCTACGGATTTTAGGTGTCCGTTACCCCAGCCAGAAAGAAATTTCTAGAGGGAAACGATTTGATTGCATAATAAAGGCATATTTTGCACAAATATGCGCCAAATATGTAAAATGATTGGGCCTTATAGTTTCGGAATAAAACGGAAAAAAACTCTTTCTGTTGCGTATGTTCCATCTAGTTACATTGTAGTTAGTTACATTAATGTAACTAGTTGGAGTTTTATTCAAAGTAGCCACACTATTTAGAAATGCTCACTCGTTTAATGTAACTAATTAAACTTCTTTCCCAGTTAGTAATATCGTTAATATTCACTCAGTCATTCATGAAAACATAATTACTACTTTTTAACTAACTTCAAAATTTAAAATCGGCTAAGTGCGAGTCAAACTCGCCCATGAAGGCATACATAACTTTGTATTTCATAATATTCGTATTAATGACAAAGTTATATTTGCGGTTTTCAAAAACGATTATATTTGTGGTTTGTACTTATAGAGTGGAATGAGCTGCCTGTCTCTGTGTTCCCTGATTCTTACAACCCAAGTCTCTTTAAGTCGAGAGTGAATAGGCTTCTCCTGGGCAGGCATGTAACATCCTAGACTGCATCCTGTTAGCCAAACAAGATGGCGGTCAAATGCTTGCCTGGTTTCTAATAAATAAATAAATAAAATATTTAAAAAATCTTGTAAAGCCTTCTTAGCTGTGCTAGTTTTCCTTTTAACTTCGTCATATTATATACAACTATCGTGAATTTTTCCACGTATCCAAAAACAACCATTTGGCTGGCAGAGGGTGGGGACACTTGACCCCAACAAAATTTTGCACTTTAAAGCTTAATAATTCACAAGCGGATGCCTCAATCAAAAATCTGTTTTACAAACCCACAATATTTTAAAACTGCTATTCAGCGACACCCCACACTATCGGGTAGACAAGAAAATAAAATACATCCCCACTTCACGTGTAGGTAACTTATTTATGGGGTATATCTGTAACTATTTTTAAAAGCATTATTTACACCATTGCTCAATATCTTGCTGTTATTTTTAATGATTGCATTTCTGAAGGATTTTTTTCTGACTTAATGAAATTTAGAAAAAATATTCAATTATTTAAATACTAGCTTTCCGCCCGCAGCTTCGCCCGCGTGGACTACACTCTACGTTATCCCGCGGGAATGTGATATTTTTTCGGGATAAAAAGCCTATGTTCCTCTCCAGGCCACAAAGTATCTGTGTCCCAAATTTCAGCCCAATCCGTTCAGCCGTTGTGGCGTGATTGAGTAACAAACATCCAAACATCTAAACTTTCACATTTATAATATTAGTAGGATGGGAACAAAGAATACCCAGGTAATTACAGACCAATATCCATTTTTCCCGCCTTGAGCAAGATCTAGGATGATGATTCTTATGATTTTGTAAAAAAAGTTTTTTTTTTGTTGTATTATGGATCTGTTTATACCATGTGTCAAATTCAAATCAGTGTTAGGAGAAGTGTTTCCAGTTAAAAGAAGTAACATAACTACTGTAAAATTATTAGTTTCGCAACGAATTCACAATGGCTCTGGGACGAATTTTTATTTCTTTATGTAATATACGTATGACGCTGGCATCCAGGAGGTTGCTATATAAATTTTGCAAAAACGAACAATAAGGGCCATTTATCAACTAAGCTCTAAAACTTATCTTAGGGAGATGTTCAAAAAGTAGTATACTGACAGCTGCATCTCAATTTATATTAAACTAGCGGCCGCCCGCGGTTTCACCCGCGTGGTTCTCGTTCCCGTGGGAATATCGGAATAAAAAGTATTAATCTTTATTACATCAGCTACCTGCCAGTGAAGTCTCGTCAAAATCGGTCCAGCCGTTTCAGAGATTAGCCGGAACAAACAGACAGAAAGACAAAAATTGTAACAAATGTTATTTTGGTATATGTACCGTTTATAATTATAATCATATGCATGTAGTAAAAAGCGGTTATTTTAATATTACAAACAGACACTCCAATTTCATTCATTTGTATTATAGATTGTTTTTTTTTGTGCGTCGTAATATTAATTTGTATACTTAACATGGCGATTTGCATGGTCACAATACATGAGAAAGGAATGGACTTGTAATGCCTTGGTACCGATTAGAGAAGGTATCTTTGTATAAGGGTCCTTCATGGGTTACGGTATACACATCTTTAACAAGATTCCAAGTGATATGTTATCCTTTGAAGAGTTTAAGAATCATATTTGAGTAAGCCATGCTCTCTGTAAACATTACTGCGGTGGTGTCGTGTGAGGCGGGTCGTTACGTTCCCTAAAATATGGTTGAGCGAAAGTGATGGCTGGTTCATGCGTCATGCTCGTTAACGGGTGCCACCAGTGGAATGGGCCTGCTCCTGGCTTCTAGTCTCAAAATAATGTTGATTTTTATGTTCTATTGTTTTTGATTTTATTGTATGTAGTTAAGTGAATGTAATGTAGTAATTATTATGTACTTTGTGCATAATATATCTTTAAAAAAATTATATGACAGATTGTTTCCGAAATGAGCTAAGTCCTTTACTTAGCACATATTGGAAATTTTTACACCCGTTTTTCCAATTTTTTTCTAATTTTCAGGGTTTTCTTACGTTTTCGAGCTCTTTCTGCATTCTTTCAGTCCGCTATTTTTGATATTGACTGATAGCGTTTAGTGCCAAAGCCAAGGCCAAAACGTGCTAAGTCATTACAGATTCGTTCTAAAATGTTATTTACTTGACTAAGCACGTTTTGAGCATGAAACCTCAATTTCAAATTGAATTTGTAGGTGACTTAGCTAGTAGGGTTTGGAAGATATTTTTTAATCAACTTGTTTTCCTCTAGAAACTTTTTTCCGGCTGGGGTAACTGACACCTAATATTCGTAGGGAAATTTTAAAAGTGGCCTTAAGTTGGTATAGATCAAACTAAAGATCAAATTGACTGTAGTTTATTAATATACATTTAATATACATTTTTTTGGACTCCTAAACAAATTTGAAAAGCCTTCAGTAACGGAATTATAGTGGTGGTCCCGCTGTAGAGTATGCTCCCCAGCGGGACCACATTGATTTCGTTTTTACAAGGAAACTATAGATATACATTTTTTTTAATTGCGTATACAATTATATACAAATTTTCTACATTTTTTTGATGCTAATTAAATTAACGTAGCTCAAGGTGGTCCCGCTGTAGAGCATCACGTAAAAAAACGGATGCTTGTATTTTAATAATCATTTATATTAGTAAGAATTTATTTATTTCGTGTAGTTTCAATGTTTCGAACCCTAAACTACACGAAATAAATAAATTCTATTATTTATAATAATAAATTATTAAAATACAAGCATCCGTTTTTTCCGGATCGGTAAAATTCAGTGTAGTGCACAAACGCCCTAAAGCCCCCAGTACAGGATGGCCGATCATGGTCGGCGACCATGACCAATACATCGTACATTGACACTTTTGAAAGAACCTTTTTAAACTTGTTCGTTCAAAAGTGTCAATGTACGATGTATTGGTCATGGTCGGCCAACCTGTACTGGGGGCTTAACACTCACACCGCATTTCCTTGCGGGGGTGCGGCGCGCGTGACGGTATTACCCACATTACCCTCCGCTAGTAGGAGTATGTGTTCTGTGGTAGAAAACCACGTAAGTTCAAATCGTAACAACTAGTTGATCCGT
This sequence comes from Crambus lathoniellus, assembly GCA_949710035.1. Taxonomy (NCBI): domain Eukaryota; kingdom Metazoa; phylum Arthropoda; class Insecta; order Lepidoptera; family Crambidae; genus Crambus; species Crambus lathoniellus. The sequence continues at coordinate 10,849,927 of OX453302.1, read as the reverse complement.
TTAGTTGGTCGGATTGGAATAACAGGTATTACCGCACTCCCGGACGGAGATGCGGTGCGATCCGCTGGGTATGCATTGGGTATGGTATGCCTGCCACACTGAGCTCTGCAGTAGGTATCCATAGAGTAGGTACATTATATTGGCAGTATCGTACGGATTTTTGTGTAGAAAGAACTGTTTTTACCTTGACGTTATTGTTATTGAAGAAATAGGGCAATATTAACAAGTAACCCTCTTCAGGACAAGATTTTACAAAGACAATTTGTCTTTTTCGAAATATCTTTCGATAAGTTAGTTTAATCCAGATATTGCTCATATAACTCATACTTACGTGTATTGTATATTATCAGTACCTATAATATTACTTATATTAGACAATTACGTATTCCCAGGAGTGTCAGTGGAGTATGTGGAGTAGTTCCATGCAAAGAGTAGGTGCTTCTGTAATCACTAGTTCCATGATGGGACTACTGGTATGGTAGGTATTTTTTTCCCAGAGGTTCAGGAACTATTTGGCCTACATTGTCGACCCGGATTTGTTTTTTGAAAATATGTTTTTAATAAATTATTTATATCCACTTAGGCCCAATCTTTACCGAGATGGCAGCGACACCGACACAGAGAATCAGCCGCCGCGACAGTTGTTTTGGTACTTATATTAGGGTAGGTATTTGACTGATTTTTTACTGACTTAAAATGTTTATTAAAATATTAGCAACACAACATAGGTATTTATTTTCAAATATCTTTCATATTTTCAGTGATATATAGCATCAAACTTTCTAATTACACCAGGAGAGCGCTACAAGTAAGTGACGTCACATGCTTGAAGCGCCATACTCAATTTCGTTTTAGAAAGAGATAGCTAGAGTTCCAATTAAGTAGCTCATAATTCGCTTGTTATAATACAGATTTAATTTCTTTTTTACATTTGTTTTTCATTAATGTTATATTTTTGAATGTGATCATTAAATATCTACATTTCAACAACAGTCAAATACCCTATTGTGTGACATGATACCATGAAGTTTTTATTAAATAAACTATACTTAAGTATACATATAAACTATGCGTCGTGATCGCGAGTATCACACGGGACTACTGGGAATTGAAATACTTTTAGTCCAGTCAGTAGAACATCTGAGATTAAAACTACCAGCAGTTCAGTTAATGGAACATAAAACAGTAGTCCCATCATGGGACTAGTGGGAATACACGGAAAATTATCATTGAATCAATTGTTATATTTAGAGTAATTTACTTTATTTTAGGTGAATGTGCATACAATTTAAATTTCATACGATTGTTCATAATACCTTTATTTTTCTGAATAAGTAAACAATTGACTGAAAATGTAATATGATTTGACACGCTTTCCACTTACTTACTCATATTATTAAGATTAGTTATATTATTGTTACATTCTAAGTTAATCATTTCATAACTACATTATATATAAATCTATAACACGATGTTTTAAAAAAATAAACATTAGCACTATTTAAAACTTATAGTATTAAATTACACTATCCATAATAAAATATTGCATTTAACTGCATTAAATACAAGATAACAAGAGTGTCTAGTTAAGATGCTTTCCAGTAGAAATAACATTGATATAATTAAAATACAGAATTTCACACACTTGTAAGGCATTGGGGTTTTATTATTAGAGAAATTATGTCTAAATGTTTTTAAAACTTTGTTCTTTTTAGACCTAGCACCAATCAGCCATATAAGTGAAATCTTCAAATAGTTTGTGGTCTGTGGTCGTAAGAGCTCGGGGTTCTTTAGGAGGCGTTAACACTGCCGCTTCTGAAGTAAATTCACTGTCAAAGTTGCTCACATCTTCTAAATTATTTATAGTTGGCACAAATGGTGGTTTAACCTTACGTAGTAGTAGCTGCTCCCAATTTACATTGCGGAAGAAAGCCTGCTTCTTCACATCTTCGGCATCTCTCTCTGAGGAGCCTAAACGTCGCTCGGGATTCTTTCTTAGCAAACGCCGCATCAAGGCAATCGCTTCTAGGGACAAAGTTCTAGGGTAACGAACTTCATCATTCACAATGGAATCAAAAACTTCACCTTCGTCCTCGCCCGGGAATGGTGATTCACCAACTAACATTTCAAATATGAGGACACCAAGTCCCCACCAGTCAACAGCTCTTGTGTAAGAAGTCTCCGTCAACACCTCAGGTGCAAGAAATTCGGGCGTCCCACAAAAAGTCCCAGTGCGGTCGCCCCAACCCATACCTTCTTTACATAATCCGAAGTCGGCAATTTTTACATATCCCTCTGTGTCTAACAAAAGGTTGTCAAGCTTCAAGTCTCTGTAAATTATATTATTTTCGTGCAAATACTGCAACCCTAAAACTACACAAGCTGCATAAAATACTGCCCGAGGTTCAGTAAAGACATCTGCATGTATGTGCATCATTAAATCGCCTCCAGCTGCATATTCCATTACGAAGCAAACATGTTGTTCTGTTTGGAAACAAGCAAATAGGTTTACTAAAAATGGATGTCTAATGGCATTAGCTACCTCGAAAATTCTTTTTTCCGATAATAGGGAATCAACTTCGTCTCTTGCGATGATATCACCCTTTTTTAAAGCTTTTATTGCAAAATATTCATTAGTAGCTCTGTATTGGGCTAATATAACTTTACCAAAATGCCCTCTTCCTAAAACGCTCAACAGTCTAAAACTGTTCATGGACATTTCATTACACAGTTTCCTGCCAATTTGCTCTTTTCCTAAAGTGTCGATGACTGATGACGACGAACGGGAGGATGATATTTGAATATCTCTCGTTATTTCGACAATTTGGTCTTCATTACTAGGGAATTCCAATACGAGTTTGGGGGATGGTGAAGGTGGATACTCAACTAACGGATTATCACACGAGGGTGTGACTGGTTCTTTTGTGACATAATTATCTCTAGTGTAAGAATCTTCTAAAAATGCGAAAGCTTCTTGGAGTTCCTTTTCCATTCTTAGTGTAGAAACGTTTGGAGGGGGGTGCAGAGGAAGAGTAGGTTTTGGTGGAGGTGTAATTGGAGTTTGTGGAGTTGTAGGAGTTGAAGGCAAACCCAGCGGTCTGATTCCAGCCATACCACCAAGAGTAGCATTTGGATTTTCGGCATCTCTATTATCTAAAGCCCCGGTTTCAAAATGCGGCTGCTGTGAAATGTGAGCTGTTTGAATGTTTTGTATAGAAGGCGAAGAACGCTTCAGCAGTCTGCCAAGTACAACAGCTGGTATGTGCATGTCCCCATATGAAGGTCTCGGAATATTTTTCCCTTGTTGTTTGAAGATTTTTCTCTGGCGCTGAAGTTTTGGTTTTCTTGAAATTATGGGGTTCAAAAATTTTATTTCTGCAAATAACAAGCCCTGTGGTTCAAGTTCTAAAGCCATACCATGGCGTATATCATCAATAAATTCTTCTAATCTTAAAAACTTAACAGCACAAAGACCACGCCAGTCCTTCCAATGAATTCCGATTTCTAATTCTCTTGATTTGTCTAGTTTGATGGTAAATCTGTAAAAAAACGAATCTGTTTAATTTCTGTCCTTCCGATTTCAATCCTATACCGCAATCTCTCAATCAACTAATTTCTGCAAGGCTAAATACTAAAGATTTTAATATATGAGATTACTTGCTGCGCCCCGGGGGCTTCGCTCCTGTGGAATATCGGGTTAAAAAATAGATAACGACCGACCTATTCTCAGACCTAATATACATATAATTTCATTAAAATCAGTCAAGCCGTTTCGGAGGAGTATGGCAACTAATACTGTAACACGAGAATTTTATATATTTGATAAAAGGTGTAGCGCAAAAGGACGAAAATGTGACAAAATGAATGAACATTTCAAAATCCACACTAATTATAAATATGAAAGTGTGTTTGTTTATTTCTTTGTCCGTCTTTCACGACAAAACGGAGCAACGGATTGACGTGATTTTTGGTATGGTGATAGTTTGGGAGCTGGAAATATTCCATTCATCAATCATTCCAGCGTGGTAACGTTCATCGTGTAGTCCACGCGGGCGGAAGGCTAGTGAAGAATAAAACTTTAATTTTATAGATACTCATGGATAATAGCACGGAAAGATGAATGGAAATGCGTAAGTAAAGTACGAGGTAACAAAAAATATCGGGCTAAAATATACAGGGTGTTTGTTTGTTTATAGATTGGACATACTTCAGGAAGTGAAAGTACCCATCAATACAAACAAATTTTAAAATAGGACCAAGTGCGATATCGTGAAATAAAATCGTCTGTTTCAGACAAAAGTGCAATACCGACTGATTGGGCCAAAATGTATCTTAACAGCTGATTTTTTTCGCAATGTGGCACTTGATTTCGCAATGTGGCACTTGATTCCGCAATGTGGCAAGTTTTTTGTATTGATGGTTACTTTCACCCCCTGAAGTATGTCCCAACTTTAAACAAACACCCTGTATAGCCTATGTCACTGATGCCGGGGCCACACTATCGGAATACGCCGATAATTAACGAGATATGCCATATTCCAACACAGTGTAGCCACTTTATCGCGATAATTTTACTACGGCATTCACTGCGCCCGCCATCGCCAGCGCCGCCCGCCGCCCGCCGCCGTGTCCCCGTATACCGTTTGTCTATTCACTCAGGTGGCGTTACAAAGGGATTATCGCGATCATTCATGCGATCGAGCGGCCACACTATCGCGATATATTTACCAAGATAATTCACGCGATGTTGAACATCGGCCGGCCGGCATAAATCCCGATAGTGTAGCCCCAGCATACGGAATAAAATTATTATAGCTTTCCATTGGTGAAAGAATTTTCAAAATTGGTTCAGTGGTTCTGGTTCTAGATATTACCTCAAACATCAATCCTACTAATATTATAAATGTAGAAATTTAGAGGTTTGGAATTTGGATGTTTGTTGCTCAATCACGCCAAAACGGCTGAACGGATTTGGTTGAAATTTGAGACACAGATATTTTGAAGCCTGGAGAGGAACGTAGGCTACTTTTTATCCTGGAAAAATATCACATTCCCGCGGGATAACGTCGTGTAGTCCACCACACGGGCGAAACCGCGGACGCCGTGGACTAGTATTTTATAATATCAAAATCTTTGTCGGCCACATACATATTAGTGTAGATTAATACCTATACTTAGTATGATGTAACATGGGGTCCTATGACAGCTCATTTTAGTGAAAAGCAAAATGTTGTTTCTGCACAAGGACTATAGGGCCTATATTTTCTAGCATAACCTGCCTCATTCTGTTTTTCTTGAGTCTTATTCCAATAGACCAATACTATGGTATTGGTCTATTGAAATTGGCAACTTTTTGCCTTGCACTAATGAGCTGTCATAGGGACCGTGCTACATCGTAGTATAGCTAGTTTTTCTATTGCTGTCGCGTTTAGTTAGGGAATTTTACCGATATTTAAATATTTTTATCAATCTTTTCATGCTTTTTAACTCTGGACTTATTCTAAGTAAATTGAAGAACCAAAGTTTTAGAAAGAAGTAATGTTATAAGCCTATTTTCTTTTCAAAAGGTAAACCTTTACTTTTCCTTCTACTTAACCGATTTTGATGAAATTTGGCACAGCACATAGGCTAATTTATATGCCGGAAAAGCAGGTACTCTGTAATCCTCGCGGGCGAAGCCGCGGGCGGAAGGCTAGTTGTTTATATTGTTCTATTGTTAGTAGTAGTTCACAATAATGATTGGTAGTAAATATATCTATTGTTTTTTTCCAGTAATGAACAGAAAATGTATTCTGTCATACATACCAAATAAAACAGACATTCATAAAGTGATTAGTTTCCAGTAAAGTACTAAGGTGTTTGCCCTTATTGCCATAGTAGTGGTGTACAACATATTTAGCACCTTATTCACAGAGCTAATGTGTGCTAGAATTTCTGATAAGATAAAATGAGTAATAGAAAACATAAATGTAAGGTGTAAAGATAACATGACTCAGGGAAGTAAAGATATAATGATAAAATAATTGTCAAGTTATGAATATTATGCAAGGCTTATACACAGAAGTTATATGATAAAAAAAATAAATTTTGAATTACCTTTGGTCCCAAGCCTGTTGAGAGCAAGGCCTCCAGCTGGTTTGCGCAACAGCATGATTGTCTAGCTTCAATACAGCCATAATCTCATTACTTGTGTCTTCTTTGATGCTATATGTGTACTTCATTGAGTTACGAATAGTGACACCTTTGACAAACGACTTTAAGTCTGATGGACTTGCTAGTGGGTCACGTCGACTACGACCAGGGACATCTTCTAATAAGTCTTGGCATCCCATCAATCGAACTTCCAGAGTGCCCGTTACTTGGACACAAGGGCTGATCATTGGGGCTGGCATAGCAAACTGGGATTTTGAACCACTGCCCCCTGACAGACTAACATAGCCAGGACTAGAGCCAGTGCTCCGTAGCTCATTCCCTAATTCAATAAATGCTGCACTTTCTGCTGGTAATTCTTGACGGCGCATATCAAGTGATCTGCGCAGTAAATCGAGTTTTTGTGTTGACTCAAGGAGGTTTGTCTGGGCTTCTTGTAGTGCCTTTTTATCGGTCACTTTTTTATCACTTTGTAAAAGTCTTATGGCATTCTTTGAACCTTCTACAACTGCTGCCTCTATTCGCAAACGGTTTCTTAGTTCTGCAATTCTTTCGTCAAGTAATGCATCTACACCACTTACATCAGTTCCCCTTCCATCACCATTGGCTCCAGCGATATCTCCTTTTTGTTGTTTAACCAATTTAGATATACGTAACTTCAAATATTCTATTTTATTTTTAGAGTCGCCAAGCATTTGATGAGCTTCTGCAAGCAATTTCTTATCTCTGGATTGATTACTACTGCTTATACTCTGTATCATATTTTCAGCACCTTGTTTAACCTTTAGCTCAATGTTTAGTTGCTTTTCAAGCGTAGCTAGCTTGCGATCTGTTGTTGCTCCACCAAGCTGCCTTTGTTGTTGTGCTGCTTCTGATGCTAAAATAATTTCTTCATCATAAGATAAATCTTCTGGAGAAGTTGGAGTAGACTGTCCACGAGACAGGAGCAACTGTGATTCCAGTTCTTGGAGGTCTGATTTGAGTTCATTGAGTTTAGCATTGGCTTTTTTAACAATATTAGCCACATCAGAGAGAGATCTTCGGTCGGTGGCAACTTCACGTAATTTCTCGGCACCTTCCTTTATTTTGAGTTCCTTGCGTATCTCCCTACGTATGACATCCTTGAGCTCCTCCAGCTTAGACGGCAATGCTATTTCTGGAATACACTCAGTCTTGATGCCGTACTTGACACCCAGTTCATGTAATACTGGGTGACGGATATAATCACTGTGGTAATAACCTGGGTCTGCCATAATTGAGGATGCACAGTCTACTGTCTAACGTCAGTTAACCATAATTATGTGGGAAAATATCACTACTATTGCTTGTACATCACAAAACGTTTGAGGTAGGGTTTGTTTGTAAGAACATGAACACGTTTTAACACTTTTTGCTAAACCATTGCGCTCTGAAGTTAAAATATTCTTACTAAATCAAAATTGAACCATAAAACAAAACAAACTAGCAAGTCCATCGCTCAACGAACGAAACCAATGAAACGAAGAAACCCTACCAAACCCTACCATTAGTCCATAGACAAGAAACTCCTAGTCGCAGACCTCTGAGTACTGAATCCTATGGAGATGGCATATTGTTCTATATGAACTTTCGGTTATACAAATATGAGCTAAATCGACATTGTACTCATAAACCTGTAGCCATCTCGTTCTATCTTACCTCCAATACTTCATGTAAAAAGAGACAGCAATATATTTATTCGACCTATGTTTTGGCAACATTGGAACGTGACGTCATCGTAATGCATGATTGAAGCCGGTCGCCATTTAGGTTTCTCGGTATGTGAGCTGTCAACGCGAGTTGTATTTGCAGTGTTTTGTGATAAAAGTCTTTTAATTTGAGACTTTCATGTGAATAAAAGGTATTAATAAGTGAGAGAAAGCAACAAGGAACATGTCTAATTGCAGTGTGGTAGTTTGTGGCATCAAAAAAAGTGAAAATCGTCCAAACATTACATTACACCGGTACGTACTATTTATTTTGCAAAAACACCAAAACAATACAATAAATGCCTTGTGTTTTGGTTTTCCTGTGAATAGTTTACTTAGAATTCATACCAAATGTAGCTTACTACTTATTTTGGTGAGTTTTGTTGGTGTATTTCAAGAAAATATAAATCTGTTTGTTTTGCGCTAGAGTTGCCCTTATAGCATTTTTCTTATCGAATTATCGATGTTTTCAAATTTCAAGTGTAAATTGAGTGTATTAATTTTAAACTGTTTTTATTGTTTTAGGTTGCCTAAAAATAACAAAAAAAGAAAAATATGGCTGGATACAATGCGAAATGAAAATTTAAAGACTCGTACGAAAAATATTTTTATGTGCTCTTTTCATTTTGAAGAACAGTTTCAAACGTCAACGACAGTTTGTTTTGAAAAAGACGTTAATTAGGCCACTGGCAAAATCGAAATTATAGTGCTACAACGTTTTCTGTTCCGGTTGCCAACAGCTGGACACTTATATATAACGTGTTTTTTTAATGTCATTTTACTGTAAAGTTGTTGTCCAACTTACATTCATTCTAGCACATTAAAAGTAAGTATATTTTTTTACCACTAGATGTCGCTTCGCTATATTCTAAATATATAAAAAAAATATGCTTGCTAGTAAAGATCTCGATTCAAACTGTTTATTATTTTATTACTTAATAATGCTTGTTTTTTTTGAGACATTTCTTTTTTTCTATGGTAGGTAGGTACCTAGTAGGCATTCTCCTTTATGATTTATATTGTAATGTGTGTTATGTAAAAAAAACCAATCCTTGTTGTATAAACATAATAGGTTTTTACAATATGGAGCTTTTTGTTTTATTTCACTACCTTTTTTAACTTAAACTGGTTCTCGCGACCTTTAATCTGGAATTCTATGGAATGGATGTCTCGCATGTGTATAGACGCGTTACTCGGAAAACATAATTTTTTTTATCATAAAATTGCAGTTTCTAAGTAAAGGCGAGTAGAGCCGACAAGTAGGGCGCCCTCAATCAAATTTATTGCTCGCTAAGTAAGTATTAATGTATCTACAATCGTACAGATTGAAGCTAAGGTCCTGTAGTTTATTTACAAACTATAACCTCAGTAAAATATAGTAGGTTGGTCTTTTATCTACTACTACTGCAACATTAACTATATTTTACTAAGGTTAGTTTGTAAATAAACTACAGGACCTTATTTTTAATCTGTATCTGCGTTTGAATTTTTGATACATTATGTACTCAACAAGCAATAAATTTAATAATAACATGCGGATCCTCGCGGTTTTACCCGCATGGTACTATAAAATATAGCTTATGTCACTCGGAAAGAATGTAGCTTTCTAATGGTCAAAGAAATTTCTAAATTAGTCCAGTAGTTTTGGAACCTATTAAATTCAAACAACAACCAATCAAATCTTTCATGTTTACGATATTACTATAGATGAGGAAGCACTTGGCGGCTCTTCTCGGATTGAAGCCCCCAGTACAGGATGGCCACTCATGTTCGTCGACTATGATGGGCCATCATGTACAGGGGCGGTTTGCGTTGCTCGCAGGCGGCAATCACACGCAAACTCCCACACCGGGGGCTTTAAGCCCCCAGTACAAGATGGCCGATCAAGTTGGCCGACCATGTTGGCCATCGTGTACAGGGCCGGTTTGCGTTGCTCGCAGACGGCAACCACACGCAAACCGGCCCTGTACACGATGGATGGCCCATCATGGTCAGCCAACATGATCGGCCATCCTGTACTGGGGGCTTTACAGTTGTTGCCTCTTGGCTCGCGGTCGGGCCAATGATTGTGTGCGTACATGCACAAACACATACACATTGTGTCATTGTTATAAAGAACTTAATTATGTGCAAATGTAGGTATAATTTAAGCACATTATTAAGTTTTATTATTCTAAAAAACTAGGTATATAATTAAACACTATAATTCCGTTTTAAATTATCGAGGTGATTACGAAACTGCTTTTATAAAATATAGGGTGATATAGGTAGGTAGTCACAAAAATACTTGTATCTATAACATCATCAATAAATATATCGATGTACAAATAGGGCAGCACTACGGAAAGGCGCCATTCTGGTTTCTCGGTATGTGTGCTTGTGTGTGTGTGTATGCTTCAATTTTTCGTAGGTATGCCATCTCCATAGGATTCAGTACTCAGAGTCGCAGACCGATATTGCGAATTTGCGACGGGGAAAACACAAACTTTTTTTTATCACGACAGAGGGCGCATGTGTTATATGACTTTCACGAGGTCAGTGATGACTTTAGTTCAGGGGGCCAAGTCTGCTATGCCTAGTTTACACGTAAGCAAGTGATTAACTTAATTTTAAGTTAATTTTAAGTAGTAAAGTGTTTACACGTGTTATAACTTAAATTTAATTTAGTTTGGTCACAATGGACGAAGGTACTTTCCTACTTCGCTAAATTAGTGCGTTCACACGCGAATGAGCGATTTTCTGAGAGGCCATTTAAAAAAAAAAGCTTCCAATTGCTTCACTAGATGGCGTTGAATAAGTATGTACATGTCTATGGTATATTTTGGTATGAAACATATTTAAATTAATTACTTTTTAAAAACCCAAAGGAAACTAATAATATATTAAATAAGTACTACTGTGAGGAACAGAAACGAAATAGGTAAATTTAAAGATTTAGGTAAATAAATAACATCTGTCTGACGTTCCGTTTTACGTAAAAAAGTCGCGTCAAAGTAAAATTTATAACGTTCCGTTCCTTCTGACTGCATAGGTGGGACAGCGCCATCTAGTGACTGAGCTTTCAGAAAATCGCCCATTAAAAGCAAAATTTAGTAAAGACCACGCCTACCGGGGAATACGCGCGATGCGGGAGGGGGAGTTACTTAAGCAAAAATAGACTCGGTTCTATTCTACTTACTCACTTATTCACTAAAGCTAGAAACACATTTCTCTGGCGCAGTGCAGCGCAGCGCAGCGTCGACCCGGGTGTGCACACTTTACTAGTGTGGCGCAGCGCGTCCTGACGAAATTTTTAATCAGTGCCAATCGAGTCGTTGCCGAGCTAACATCTACATTATGTTTTCTTCTAATTTTGAAAACAATTTCTGTTCTTACTTGAACATATTAAATCCACAAAAAAATATGTTGATGATTACGATGATAAGATGATGATGAATGAATACGAGATGCAATTTATATCTATACTAATACTATAAATACACTTTGTTTGTTTGTAATAGATAAACTCAAAAAAAACTGAACCGATTTTAGAAATATTTAGTGTAATTTATTTTCAAATCAGAATTATACATTATTTTTGTTATAAAATTAAAAAGTATAGTGTACTAAAAACACTTTAATACTGTTTTAACAGTATAATTAACAACCCTACATGATAATGAATTGGTGACTCATTCTTCTAAACAAAAAAAATAATTTTTATATTGGCCCATTATTGACGGAGAAATCGGAGAACATAAGTAGTAAAAAGCAACATGCAGAGCTCCGCTGCGCAGTCCGCTACCGAGCCATCTGACGATACAATGCTAGAAAGTGTTGGGGGGTCTGGCGCAATCGGAGCCGAGCGGATACGCTGCGCTGCGTCAGCGAAATGTGTTTCTAGCTTTAGTCCCACACGCCTGTCTGTTCCGGTGACAGTCGTGACAGTGGAGCCACTTGCAATACGAAATTAGCTGTCAAAATGGACTGTGTCGTATGAAAATTGTTTTAGTTCCAAAGGTTATCACCGGAACAGAAAAGCTTGTTGCACTATACAACTGTTACTGAACTACAATTGAAGCACGATTGAGACACGATTGTGACTTAACGTTAGCAGACTTGGCCACCTGTTGTGATGTGACTACAGTCGTCACAAATTAAGATGCCCGTTTTGACACATGGTAATGACCCTAGAATGTAACTTGTTACGAAAACAAAAAAATCAAATATATGTTGATTACTTATCAAAGGTGTATGAAAATAATATGTTACATTTTTGAACGCATCATAAATTATGGCAAAGTGTATTCCGCGTATTATTTTTGCGTTTATTCTAAAGTAAACGCAGATTCGATTAACTACGAAACGTCTCGAAAAACAGTTACGTTCTCAGTCTTTATTTTTTAAATACTAGTGTTGTAACCGTTGTGTGCAGGATTTCTCCAGTTTCATTCAATGAGCGATTTTCTGAGAGGCCATTTAAAAAAAAAGCTTCCAATTGCTTTACTAGATGGCGTTGAATAAGTATGTACATGTCTATGGTATATTTTGGTATGAAACATATTTAAGGGCCGGCCGATCAAAATCAGCTAAAACGGCAGTCACCGTTAAATCGCTAGAGTTCACAATTAGTTTCAAAAATAATTAAAATATTTGTAATTACTATCATAAACGGTGTCTTTACAATGTATCTCTATTAATAATCTAAAATCATTTACAGTATAAAAGATACAACTACGTAAAGTTGCACAAAATATGAGAAAACGTGTGTCGGCGTTTAGGTAAAATTTAATAAAAAAATCGATATATTAGATTCAAAAGCCTACTCAAACAAATCTCAAAAGTATTAACTACAACTTATCAATTGCTTTATTTTATAATATGCTTTGGTTATTTAATTATGATTTTTTTAAAACGCTTCTTAAATCCGCCATACAAAATTACTATGGACTCGAGACGTTGAATATAACAAGCGAGCAACACACGAAATATTTAGTCACCCACGAGAGCTCAGAGAGAGGCGACGTTTCGATGCGGAGCGACTTGACCTAGAAAGACTTCGTTGCCTATCGTGTACGTATTCTGTGTTACACGCAGCGACGCAGCAAAACAGCGTAAGTATAAATTTGTAATATTTTTTTTTACTCAATTTTGGTTTTGATTTATTCTTATCACGACTGCTCAAGGAGTGTAATGTGTTTAGGGTTAATGTATGTATGTTTGTGTGTATGTATGCGAGTTTCTTTTCACCATAACTTTTGAATGCCTCAACTGGATTTTAATGGCTAAAGATTTTTTAAATACTCACAATGGTGGACGTGTGGTGTGGCACCATAAAAAAAATTTAGTTTTTTCCTTATTATAGCAATATGGGTATCGAATGAAAGGCTTTGACGAGTACATTTCAAAAATATATAATTTGTATGCATAATCACTAAAGGTGTGCGTTATATTCGATAACGCATATAGCATAACGTTATAAAAATATAACTATCGCACCTAATATAAAAATATAACTTATTCTGCTATTGCTATATTCAATTATATCAAGCAGGGCGCTGCACGCCATCTAGTGTATTCGAAATGAACAAATGAAATGACAGAACTGAACGAATGAACTGTGTTCTCCTTCTCTATCCAGCCGTTATTTAAGCTTCTTGATCCAGCCGCACGCGATGCAAGTATTGCTCTCTCTCTTTTCTCGGTAATCAAATCTATCAAAATTCAACTCTATCAAATAGAAATAGAGTTGAATTTTGAAAGTTGGAAAACCAAATAACGCGTTATATTTGACACAGTTGAGACAGACTCTAATGTCTTATCAATAAGGACTAATATCTTAAATCACGTACGACATGCGATATGAACGAACATGTTATTTTTCTGCTATAATATTTATTACTGTTATTAGAATATTTAACTAATGCTCTCCTGTGGAATTCTTGATCGCGAACTCACGCTCGCTCGGGGCTTAAAAAGCACTTAAGAATTCTGTTTTTAACAGCGTAATATGAATTTATTCGTGTTGTTATTTGTAAAATAGTGGAAAAAAGAATAAAGAATTGGTTTTTTAATAGTAATTGATCATTAAGTAGTGTAAAAAACATTAATAACTACTTTTAGTTTAACATAGGTTATTTATTATATTAGGTACTTAATACTAATATATTATAGCATTAAAAATAACCTAATATTTTAATGTAGCATAACGATATGCTATAATATACGAATATAACATAATAGCACACCTTTAATAATCACTAAAAGTAATATAATAAAAATTCATAATACAAAAACCTCAAAGTAAAAAAAAAACAAGCTCTCATTGCAGTCAGGGTAACATGCTGTGGAATTCTAAAATTTAAAAGGTCCCCCGCTCGACTGCAATGAGACTATGTATGTATGTTCCACGATAGCTCCGCCAATAGTGAACCGATTCTGATAATTCCTTTTTAATCTGTTAGGCCAAAGTTTCAATTTGGTCCCATGAAAAATTTACAGTAGTCAGTTCAGAAGTTTCTTCAGAATCCTGAAAAAACACGTCGTTTTCGTCTGGTAGTTCTTGCTTTACGCTTTAATATCTTCGGTCAAAGATAAACATTTGTAAAAATGTTTCTTTCGGATGCGAGGGTTTCCTCACATTGATGAAGCAACGCTGGCGTACAGCGTAACAAGTGATAGCAAAATTCGACGAGTCGTGTAAGCCTTTCGGTAGCTTAGTTGGTAAGAGCATCGGGCCGGATTCCCGAAGGCGCGGGTTCGAATCCCGCCTGAAAGCTACTTATAGGGCTCGTGGTTTTTTTTTACTATCACATTTTTCCTATACTTACAAAATTGCATTGTGAATGCATAAAAATAATATAAAATCTCAATATGGCTGTTTCATCTTAATCGATTGTTAAACATTTGTAAAAATGTTTCTTTCGGATGCGAGGGTTTCCTCACATTGATGAAGCAACGCTGGCGTACAGCGTAACAAGTGATAGCAAAATTCGACGAGTCGTGTAAGCCTTTCGGTAGCTTAGTTGGTCAGAGCATCGGGCCGGATTCCCGAAGGCGCGGGTTCGAATCCCGCCTGAAAGCTACTTATAGGGCTCGTGGTCTTTTACTATCACATTTTTCCTATAAGTAAAGATTTGTAGTTGTAATATTTCAGGTTATTTAGGTTAGCTGATGATGGAAGGTAAAACTCCTTAACGCTTAGGATTAAGAGCATGTTTTTTAAGTACCACATGCACGAATATACCTTTAGTTGTATTCTTTCAAGCAATTCAGGTAAGCTGATGGTGGAAGCTAGTGGACTGGAAGGTTAAACTGCATAACAGTTAATATTTGGAAGGCGGAGCTTGTCTTGGTGTTCTAATTTAGATATGGACCACCATGTGACAACAGTTTTATCGTTGCACTTTACGGTACACTTGCTCATTATGTGGTTTCAAGGTAAATTTCTTACACTGAAAATGAAAAAATAATCAGATTTTTTCAAAAAAATTAAACCTCCTTTAAAACAAAAAACTGCAAACAAAAACTTACTTCCCAAAACACGTAAAAATGGAAAATAAATTAAATCATTCAATTTATAGGATGAAACTGCCCGACTTTTTCTAACTAATCTTGGAACTTTCTGATCTCTTTGAAGTCGGTGTCAAGCCGAAAGTAACAAGAAAAATACTTTGTGAAACAATATACTCAATAATAATGCGAGTGATGTGAGTTGTAACCTATCAAATAAATTAGGTATGAGGCTTGACACCGACTTCAAACAGATCAGAAAGTTCCAAGATTAGTTAGAAAAAGTCGCGCGCGCATTTTCGTCCTTTAAAATTAAATGATTTAATTTATTTTTCATTTTTACAAGTTTTGGAAAGTGTGTTTTTGTTTGTAGTATTTTGTTTTGAAGGCGGTTTAATTTTTGTACTTTTTAGTTCGATTTTGGCAGTCTGTTTTTAATTTTTAAACTTGTTTTTTCCTATGTTAGTAACAAATAAACTCAAAAATTACTGAACCGAAATAAAAAATATTTCACAATTAGAATGCTACATTAACCCTGAGTAATATAAGCTATTCTGCCCGCGACTTCGTTTGCGTGGATGAAGTCGCTTACACAACAAACATTCTAAAGGTATCGGTTCAAACTGGGCGTCGTGACCGCGCCACTACTGGTTTCTATGTATTTCATAGCGAGCGTCAGCGTCGGACGTCAGCGTCAGAGACTACGGTAGTCTACTCATCAAATATCTTTGTCCAATGTGCATTTGATCAAAGAAATTGGAAGACTTGGAACTTGGATCAAATGTACCAGGCATGGGCACCTGACAAATAAATTTGATCAATTGGAAATAGAAACTGGGCCAAGCTATTGGCTGAGTGGCATCAACCCCTTTGAATAAAATATCGGCACTTTTGTCCACCTGTCTAACTTTAAAGTGGTACTTTCCTACTTCGCTAAATTAGTGCGTTCACACGCGAATGAGCGATTTTCTGAGAGGCCATTTAAAAAAAAAAAGCTTCCAATTGCTTCACTAGATGGCGTTGAATAAGTATGTACATGTCTATGGTATATTTTGGTATGAAACATATTTAAATTAATTACTTTTTAAAAACCCAAAGGAAACTAATAATATATTAAATAAGTACTACTGTGAGGAACAGAAACGAAATAGGTAAATTTAAAGATTTAGGTAAATAAATAACATCTGTCTGACGTTCCGTTTTACGTAAAAAAGTCGCGTCAAAGTAAAATTTATAACGTTCCGTTCCTTCTGACTGCATAGGTGGGACAGCGCCATCTAGTGACTGAGCTTTCAGAAAATCGCCCATTAAAAGCAAAATTTAGTAAAGACCACGCCTACCGGGGAATACGCGCGATGCGGGAGGGGGAGTTACTTAAGCAAAAATAGACTCGGTTCTATTCTACTTACTCACTTATTCACTAAAGCTAGAAACACATTTCTCTGGCGCAGTGCAGCGCAGCGCAGCGTCGACCCGGGTGTGCACACTTTACTAGTGTGGCGCAGCGCGTCCTGACGAAATTTTTAATCAGTGCCAATCGAGTCGTTGCCGAGCTAACATCTACATTATGTTTTCTTCTAATTTTGAAAACAATTTCTGTTCTTACTTGAACATATTAAATCCACAAAAAAATATGTTGATGATTACGATGATAAGATGATGATGAATGAATACGAGATGCAATTTATATCTATACTAATACTATAAATACACTTTGTTTGTTTGTAATAGATAAACTCAAAAAAAACTGAACCGATTTTAGAAATATTTAGTGTAATTTATTTTCAAATCAGAATTATACATTATTTTTGTTATAAAATTAAAAAGTATAGTGTACTAAAAACACTTTAATACTGTTTTAACAGTATAATTAACAACCCTACATGATAATGAATTGGTGACTCATTCTTCTAAACAAAAAAAATAATTTTTATATTGGCCCATTATTGACGGAGAAATCGGAGAACATAAGTAGTAAAAAGCAACATGCAGAGCTCCGCTGCGCAGTCCGCTACCGAGCCATCTGACGATACAATGCTAGAAAGTGTTGGGGGGTCTGGCGCAATCGGAGCCGAGCGGATACGCTGCGCTGCGTCAGCGAAATGTGTTTCTAGCTTTAGTCCCACACGCCTGTCTGTTCCGGTGACAGTCGTGACAGTGGAGCCACTTGCAATACGAAATTAGCTGTCAAAATGGACTGTGTCGTATGAAAATTGTTTTAGTTCCAAAGGTTATCACCGGAACAGAAAAGCTTGTTGCACTATACAACTGTTACTGAACTACAATTGAAGCACGATTGAGACACGATTGTGACTTAACGTTAGCAGACTTGGCCACCTGTTGTGATGTGACTACAGTCGTCACAAATTAAGATGCCCGTTTTGACACATGGTAATGACCCTAGAATGTAACTTGTTACGAAAACAAAAAAATCAAATATATGTTGATTACTTATCAAAGGTGTATGAAAATAATATGTTACATAATACGAAACGGTATTTACCAGTAAAAATCATGTTTAGTTTTCGAACGCAAACAACATTTTGGCTCGACAGGCCAGAGACAATAGCAGGCCTGCTAAAATACTGCTAATTTTGGCTTAAGGTACGATTAGCAAGAAGTTTATTTTAAACCTTGTAATAAAACAGGTGGCCTACCACAAGCTCTAATAGCAGTTATTTTTAAGTTGAGAGACAGAGACGCCGCTTTACACGCCGTATAACAGCGTCTCACTCTCTAAACTTAAAAATAACTGCTATAAGAGCTTGTGGTAGGCCACCTGCCCTGCATTTGTTCTGTTTGCTAAGAGCTTGTGGTAAGCCTCCAGGTGGCCTACCACAAGCTCTTATAGCAGTTATTTTTAAGTTGAGAGAGTGAGACGCCGCTCTACACGCAGTATAGCGGCGTCCCACTCTCTCAACTTAAAAATAACTGCTATAAGAGCTTGTGGTAGGCCACCAGGGCCGGTTAAATTGTTACAAAAAAAAGAAAACCGTACGTAGCGCCGCTGTCACCGGAACAGAAAAGGTGCAAAACAAAGCAGCAAAAATCTATCAAAATAAGGAATTCAAATGACAGATGAAGCCCATATCCATATTTTTTATTATTTAGTATTAGTATGCGGCGCGTACTGTATGTATTCCTATTGTCTATGATCCTATTTTACTTGGATATTATTTATCTTTCTCTATGTGGGTGACTGTGCTGTGCTGTGAATGTGAATAAAAAAAAACAATTATGTTATTTTTTTACTTTGCCTCATGCGATATTTTAATTATATTAGTTTGAAGTAAAATAAAAGGGAAGTTAATTAAAACGTATTGACTTGATCTTTTTAAAGTGTACGTCAATTTATCTGATAGAATTTGGATAGAATTTACTAGAAGATTTGACAAACGATAGCAAATTGGCAGTGACTTTTTCATTTTACCTGCTGTCAGTCAGTCAAACTAAAAGCTGGGACACCGTTTTCATGGAAAAATATGCCAGTTAAAGTTGATATTACACCACCACCACCAGCGAATTCAAAGCAGCCTGGTGTAACGAAATCCTTGCTATACAACGGTTCTAAGTTTCAAGGACATCAAAAAAGCAAGGGAAATTCATATGAGGTCGAAGTGGTTTTGCAGGTTAGTAACGAAAACAAAGTACGCAATTTATTCTGTTTCACTTTCTTTTTATAGCATTTGATTATAATGAAACATGTCAGTGTTTTTAATGTGAAATTCTTACCAATAGTACTAGAAGAGTGTATCATGATTACGACTACTGGAATTGTCTAATAATGTTCTTGTCGACATTTACTTTGCTTACAGCACGTCGATGAAGAAAATTCATATCTTTGCGGATACTTAAAAATAAAGGGTTTGACAGAAGAATTTCCCACTCTAACAACCTTTTTCGATGGCGAAATAATATCGGCGAAATATCCGTTTCTGACACGTAAATGGGATGCTGATGAGGATGTTGATAGGAAACACTGGGTAATTATGTTTCGCCTTCTAATTTTTTGCTCTCTAGCAGTTGTTTGAATCCAAATACGCATTCAAAGTGAGCGTGGCTATATGCTTTTGTTCTCTATGGGTCATTGACCCTTAGCTTATTTACGAAGTTCTATAAATATGTTTTGTTTCAGAGCAAATTTGACTTGTTTGTG
The DNA here is from genome assembly GCA_949710035.1 of Crambus lathoniellus. Classification (NCBI taxonomy): domain Eukaryota; kingdom Metazoa; phylum Arthropoda; class Insecta; order Lepidoptera; family Crambidae; genus Crambus; species Crambus lathoniellus. Next base: position 10,830,403 of record OX453302.1, on the reverse strand, counting down.
CCCTATCTTAAAACATTCAACTCGGATTCATTTGATTATGAATCACTTGCTAAGGCTGACTATGTATTTATGAGATGGAAAGAACACTTTTTAGTTCCGGATCATACAATCAAGGATATAAATGGTGCTTCATTTGCGGGATTCTATTATATATGCTTCCACAAATCAGCAGCAACTATAGAAGGTTATTATTACCACAGAAGCTCGGAATGGTGAGTGAGAGTAATTTAATTTACTACTTCTTGGTCTATGCCATAGCAGAGGGCACACAAAATGGTTGTTGATAAAAAAATATAGAAATTTTGAATGCCAAAATTCTAATTTAATCTAATTTATAAGAAATAGAAGTATTGTATTGATAGATAGAATAAAACTATTGTATTGGTTGACATAAGACATTCATCATCATCATCACATCAGCCAAACGACGCCATAAGACATTAAATCCATAAAAAAACTAATACAACATAATGATTTGCAATTGAGATTTTAATTCAGATTTTTCAAAATTGTGTCAAAAATAATAATAACTCTTAGTTCTTTCGAGATAAGTTATAATTTATAATAATTAGTATAATGTGTAAAATATTAAAGCAACTTTCCTTTGCAGGTACCAATCATTGACATTAAGCCATGTCCCTGAACACAGCATCCAAATTTACGAGTTCAGATGAAATGACTCTGTGGAAAGCATTGAATATTGGATTTGTATTTGTGTCCGCTAGTACTTACTTGTTCATTAAGTCTTCAGTCAAAAGACATAAACGATTAAGAATATTAAGTTTTTCAGTAATGTAAGATAAAGATGTCAGGGCTAAACAGTAGTAGACTTTGTGCTGAACAAAAGTAACAAAACATCCCAGTATCATACTTCTTTTGCTTGTCATGAACAATATTGTCGAATTTGTTCTTGCATATACTTCTGTGCAATGAGTTTTAGATTTTAGTATTGTGTAGATATTGTATCTATGTTTTAGTAAAGCTATAATACTCTTTTACTCTAGACTTGTTTTCTTTTAATCTGATGTTGATTTTGAGTTTATTGGCCAATAAGTTCCCTTATTGTTGTGATATTTTGTACAAATTACTTGTGAATAAGTAGTAGTTATAATTATTAATCACTTTTTGTTTCATTGAAGTTACCTATTTAAAATTGGATACAAGTATATGCAAGTACATACAGGGAATCTCTAACATTTGAACAAGCTAATATTTAATGTGGAACTTGTAGGAATTAATAGTTCATCAATGTTATTGATAAATTGAATATTTTTTTTCAATAAAATGTGTTTACAGTAAATGTCTTTTGTATTGATTTTGAATTCTACACTGCAACAATTATTTTGTTAACTAAAATTTAAATCTTAGGGCAGTTCAGGGCACTTATAAGCAATTTACTGGCTTTATTAAAAAAGGACCATATAAGTAAAACTTACTTTGTGTTATCCATAACTGTTTTCAGAACATGTTTTTATTATAAATATAATGCTTCTATTTTGCATTATCTGGGGGCACGGCAGTGCCCCCGCCAAGTCGAGCGCGAAGCAAACACTGCCGTACCATCCTTTACTGGAACCATTTCGCCGCATTTTCAGGCCCCTATTTGAGAACCTCTGGATAAGACCAGAACGCAGAAATTTTCGTCATCCAGTAAGCTATAATTACATACTTAAAATCCAAAATTTCAAGTCTGTAGGTCATTTAGTTCCGAAGTTAAGCGAAAGCAAAATTTCGCATTTATGACACTCACTCATGATCATCAAAATAGAACTAGTAGGGCAGGCGTACCGGTTTTGGCCACTGTACCGGTTTTGGTCACTTTTTACTTTAAAGTTATATAAATAGGAATTAAATAATTATTGCTTATATTTATTAATGGCGAATAAAAGATTGGACTTTTAGTTAATAATTACAGCACTTAGCTTTTTTATGTAGTACGATATTTTAGAAATAAACACGTGTTATGTTTCAAAGTTAACATTTTGTAAAATTCTTAAGCAAAATTTTGAGGGTAAAGGTTTTGTAAAATCATTTTTTTTCTACAATAAAATTATTTTATGGTTATTTAATATTTTATATCATATTGGAATATGTTTCTTCTAGATGGATTAAGTGTTGTTTTTTCACTGTTAATACAAAAAGTTGGGAAACAATAAGTGGCCAAAAGTGGGGCTAGAAATTTTAGCATTGTGCCACCTTTGGCCACTTTGGCATTAGTAGAAAGTTTCCAACCTATCATAAAGTTCATTTATTTTAAAAGACTCACAACTCACTTTTGTTAGCTAACGTACTAGAAAATAAGCGGATTGAGGCTAGTGTAGGCACTAGCCTACACTAGCCTCAATCCGCTAATTTTCTTTTAATCAAGTGATAAAGGTATACTTATAAAATTGTAGTAAGGAGTGATGATTGTGATTGAAATACTATTTCATGTAGTGTTTTAGTCCAGAACTCTAATAAGACATCAATTAAGCATTAACTCAACTTATAAATATAGTAATTTTATGAAAGTGGCCAAAACCAATGCAAACGGTGTATTTGGCCCCCTCCGCAGAATTTGTTCTAAATAAAAAAACTATTGATTTTTTTTTACATTGTAGATTGTACCCTTAAAGGTCGATAAATTATCTATAACTCTACATTATAAATTTTCTCTAAAATACTTAAGATCATTAAGCACTAAGCGGTTAAAAGTGAAAAAATCCTTAAAGTGGCCAAAACCGGTACGCCTGCCCTACTTCCCATAAACTCAGAGAGCTGAAATTTGGTACGAAATCTCCCCTTCGGCCGCCTATGAAACCGGTGCTACGTAACTAGTATCGTACGAAGAATAATATTCTTACTACGATACTAGTTTCGTAAGAAGAAGACTTTTTCTTCCTACGATAATACCTACCAGTTTCGTTAGAAGAATGATTTCATTATTCAATGTTAAAAACTCTTTTCTCTTTTTTAAGTTTTTACCATAGAAACAAAGGTTGTTGAAATTTTCAAAGGCAAAGCTCATAAGAAGAAAGTTGAGAACTACATAGAGATCGACAATGAAACTATACATTTGTAATTAAATCATTAACTGTCTGTCTGTCACAGCTGGATATCTCAAGAAGTATAGTGATATCAACTTGAAAATTGGAATAGTTTTAGATGACGTTTGCCCATCTAATTTGCAAATAACAGAGAAATATGTTTTTTTTGCAACAGGGACTGAAAGGGGGTCTTAAAAATTCGAAGTGGGGCTACTAGGGCATATGGGATATCATATAAAAGAGCGCTGCTTGCACATTCTCAAACATTTTTTCTTAGGCCGCATAGTTTTCGTTATGGAAAATGTAAAAAGAAATACGATACGATTTGTCTGTTTATCTGTTTGTATGTTCGCTTTTCACGCAAAAACTACTGGACGGATTTTTACCAAATTTTGTGTAATAATAGCTTATAACCCGGGTCAACATATAGGGTACCTTTTATTGTGGGAACATCCTTACTTATATTATAAATGCGAAAATGCGAATCTGTCTGTCTGTGTGTTACACAATCGTGTGCTACATCACGGCGCGGCCCACTCTGAAAACCGCAATTCTGACTACATGGTCATTTTGTCCTATTTCGTCCTATTTCTGTCCCAAATTTTCAGAATTCGTCGTAAAGGGGACGAAAAGATATAAGCGATTTAAATGGTCCATGCCAAAGCAAACCTTCATTATGGCACGGACAGGCTATATTTATTGAACCATAACACCTAGCCAGGATCTGATTAGTATAACATTTTGTCCCTTTTTTATAGAACCGGCAATGCCTGGAATCAAAACGAAATGAAGCGCCGTTCAAAAGATATAAAGGAATGATTTGGTCCATGCCATAATTAACCTACATTATGGCGCGGACTTTTTAACCAGGTCACCTAGAGAAAATCTGCTTATTGGAAACGATTCGTGTACATTCGTCCCAATTCGTCCTAAAAGCCACAGAATTCGTCGTCCTTTGGTTTAGGAGATAATCGGAATTAAAATTTTGTTTTTATAGTACAGGAGCTGACTTCCTATTTAGTGACGATGTTTGTAACTTGTTCTTGTTTTGCGTGTTTGTGTTAGAATAATTAAGTGTATTAGTAACACAAAAGTATAACGTAAAGTAATACGTAACTTTTATGCATTTTCGAAACTCAAAACCTTAATTTTTAAGTCATAAACAAAAATATTTTCTTAAGAGATATTTTGATCCTGGGCTCCTAGACTATATCAAAAACATGTACAGTCGCGTACAAAATAATTTCGATAGAGGTCATGTATGAAGTTGCATTTCAATGTTATATTGCTCTTCTTTCGAAATTATTAATATTTGGAGGTGGGGCTCCCACCGTGGGAGTGAAGTGAATAGTGGAGTGGGGATTGGGGGGAAAAAAGGGTTTGTTTGTATGAAACTTTTCTTCCTTCATTGGAATAGCTAGGTACTTGAAACATTGTACACTCGACAGCATATCAGGTTAAACAGTTGAACGGCTATAACAGCTTTTATTACGTAGGGCATAAAGGCGGTCTCAAGTTCAACATGTATAGTCTGATGTGCCGCCGTGTGTACATATACAGGGTTATTTGTTATTCATTTAAAACATCTCGTGGGGTTAATCAGACCATCAAACTGAACAACTTTCATTATGAGACAGATATTAGATTGGAACAGCTGATTTTTTTTCACCGTAGAGTTAGTCCATAGTGAAAGTTGTTCAGAATGATGGGTAGAACACCAGGGTTTCGGCTTTAAAACCAATAAAAATTCAGCCCGTATAAGTTTTATCATTATAATTAGACAAATATTATTAGGTAGGTTACATGACACTTTTTTTTATAAGATAACGTTTTTTTATAATAATTGTACATTCATAGATACCTCCTTGTCACCAAATCACATTTATTTATTGCAAAATCACAGTAAAATCACTTTGAAAAAATGATTTATTTTGGGAAATATAGTTGATGAATTGCGGCACACAATATATTGCGGCAAACCTCACCAGTGCTGCCAGTATGATTTCCCAAAAAAGGACGGTTGGTTTCTGAAAAGGTACGGTTTTTAACTTCAAGGTACGGTTTTATTTTACCAAAACCGAATTTTAATGTACAAACAATTAACTATTTCAAAGTCACTGGGTGGCGAGAAGCGAAGCGCAAGCGAGAGTTATTAGAAAGAAAAACAGGGTAAATAAATTTATGGTAAACCACGGAACGTGTACAGGGCGAGTTTGCGTTGCTCGCAGACGGCAATCACACACAAACCGGCCCTGTATAGGTTGCCCGATCATGGTCGGCAAGAAAAGCTCCCAGTACAGGATGGCCGATCCCATTGGCCGACCATGATGGGCGATCGTGTACAAGTACAGAGCCAGTTTGCTTGTGATTGCCGTTGCAAATGCACACAAACTGCCCCCTAACCCCTGAGGCCCTGACGGAATCGAGTTGAGATGAAAATCGAACCGTTTCATAGATTTTAGTTATTTCGTACTGTTTTATAGATTTAAGGTCAAAAATCCCACCTTCGATCACAACAAAGCTGGTTGTGATCGAAGGTGTGATTTTAGACCTTAAATATATAAAACAGTAGACCTATAACGATTTCATTGAGTTCGGTATTCAATCACTACTTACTCCATTGGCGCTATACCTACAGTCGTTACTAGAATGGTGATTTTTTTTATCTTGATTCAATTTTGATCTCAACTTGATTCTGTCAGGGGTTAAGTAAGGGGTACCCTGTACATTTTGAGTGAATTTTACATTTGTTTACTACACAGTTTTCAATATCAGATTAATAGGAGATGTCATATATAAAATATGTAATTTTTATAGTGGCAGTAAGTACCTACTTTTGCGCAACCCAGTATATTACTATAATAATATTCTTTTTAGCGAATAGACTACAAAAAGTTGCAAATTATTTAAAAATCCGCTAGAACGGCAACACTGCACGTATGACAAGAACACTCTTTTTTTGGTTGGGTGTTTATGGCTTGGTTAAGAGCCGTTTAGACCAGACAACATGTTTCAAACACATGTTTCGCAACATCTACCTGTCTTGTCCATTTTGCTTCATGTTTTGTGTCGGCTTAAACGCGGCTTTAGGGTTTTTCCCACGAACTACGACACGACACGATTTACAAATTGCGCGACAGTGTTGTCAGCACTATTTTCCAATAAAAGACGGTTCAGTTCACAGCATTGAGCATACATAAAGACAGTACGACCAACTTAACAGCGAATTGCTGACAGATACGGCAAACTGTGAACTGCAGTTGCCATGCAACAAAATAGCACCTACAGTTTACGGTTTGATGGTAAATGGTACAGAAAACTGTACTTTTTGGTATGTTCTGGCAACACTGTTAGTAAATCGTCTCGTGTCGTTGTTCGTGTGTAAACGCCCTTACAAGCCCTCAACTTTATTCCGTTCCGTAATGCGCATTCTGTTCATGTTCCGATTATAAAAATTAATGTTTACAGAGACTGTTCGTGCATTCCTCAATCTACGAAAAGTTCGTGCAAAAGGATGTAGCTTTCGCAAAGAGCCGCAAGATAGGACGCTTAATGTTTGAAAAATTAAAAGGAAGTATTTAGAAAAAAATCTACCCGTCTCACAACCAGCTCCGATGGTTCGGGTCGATTTTTTCTAAATAGGTACTTCATTTTAAATTTTTCAATAATAAAAATTGCATTGTAAATGCAAAACAATAAAAATTTAAATAACTCGCTTAATGTTTTACAATCGGAACACTGCGTATTACGGAACGGAATAGTTTTAATTAATTTTTACTGTACGCTTTTGTACGTGACTGTACTTATATAAACAAAACTGAATATCTCCTAAACCAAAGGACGACGAATTCTGTGGCTTTTAGGACGAATTGGGACGAATGTACACGAATCGTTTCCAATAAGCAGATTTGCTCGAGGTGACCTGGTTAAAAAGTCCGCGCCATAATGTAGATTAATTATGGCATGGACCAAATCATTCCTTTATATCTTTTTAACGGCGCTTCATTTCGTTTTGATTCCAGGCATTGCGGGTTCTATAAAAAAGGGACAAAATGTTATACTAATCAGATCCTGGCTAGGTGTTATGGTTCAATAAATATAGCCTGTCCGTGCCATAATGAAGGTTTGCTTTGGCATGGACCATTTAAATCGCTTATATCTTTTCGTCCCCTTTACGACGAATTCTGAAAATTTGGGACAGAAATAGGACGAAATAGGACAAAATGACCATGTAGTCAGAATTGCGGTTTTCAGAGTGGGCCGCGCCGTGATGTAGCACACTACACAATCACGCCTAAACTACAGAACCGAAGTCTAGAGCCTGAGAAAGGACATAGGCTACTTTTTTATGTGAACAAAGGGATGTAAGGGGTTGAAATAGGGGATGAAAGTTTGTATGGAAATAGCGTCATTTTTAAAGCTAGAAGCTTCAAAATTATTTTATAGGCTTTTGATTAGATAAATAAATACGACATTCAAAGTTTGTAAAAAAAACTACCCTAAAGAGGGTGAAAACAGGGGATGAATTTTTTCGTATGATGACGTCGGCAAAAAAGTTTACGGATCGGATTTTGATGAAAGTTTTTTTGTTATACAGCTATTGGTCCTTGCCAACATATAGCTAGCTATAATTTATTTTGAAGATCGCAATTTCTGATGTGGAACCATAGCAGTCCAGCAAAGCTATGAGAGATATAAAAATACCGTTTTAAGGAAAATTTTTAAACGTGATGAGCACTTTCTATTGACGTACAAAGTTTGAAGGTCTGGTACATCTGATGTGGAACCCTAGCAGCCAGATTAAACTATATGATATACAAACATAGCGTCTTAAGAAAAGTTGTTTAACGTCATCGACATTTTCTATTGACGGAAAAATATCGAAGGTCTGGTACTCCTGATTTGGAACCCTTGCAGCCCAGCTTAACTATAAGAGATACAAATACAGCATCTTAAGAGAAGTTGTTCAGCGTGATAAGTATTTTCTTTTGACATACAATATATACTAATATTATAAATGTGAAAGTGTGTTTGTTTGTATGTCCATCTTTCACGTCAAAACGGAGCAACGGATCGACCTGTTTTTTTTAGTATGTGGATAGTTTAGGAGCTAAAGAGTCCCATAGGCTAATTTTATCCCGGAAAAATATCACATTCCTTCGGAAAAACGTCGTGTAGTACACGCGGAAAAACCGCGGGCGGAAGGCTATGTGATATAAATTTTAAATGTGTTAATACGTAAGTAGGTACCGACTGTTTATGTAATATAAACGGTATTTTTTTATCACCCCGGATATTTTTAGGGATTATTTTACTCTTGAAAACAAACAACTTTTATTATAGGACCAACACTGAAATCGCGAAAAAATATCAGCTGTTCCATACATTTTGATTAAATATTTTTGCACTTTTGTATGGAATAGCTGTTTTTTTTGCGATTTTAGTGTTGGTCCCATAATAAAAATTGTTTGTTTTCATGAGCAGAATAATCCTTTTAATTTTATCTGGGGTGATATAAAAATTACCTTGTATATTAAGTAAATAAATAAAACTGTATGCGATTCTATTCAGGGGGCTACCGGCTAAAAATCATGGGTATGGACATGGGCTTCATTTGACATTTGAAGCCCATATTATGCCCTTAAAAGCACAAAATATGGGCATCAAATGTCAAATGAAGCCCATGTCCATATTCATATTTTTTTGCCGGTACAGGGGCTGTATACATTGAAAAGAAATAGAAAAAAATACCACCAAGGGTCTTCTTAAACGGAACAGATACCAAAAATATAGTTTTTGAATTTTTTGTCTGTCTGTCTGTTGTCCACGTTTCAGGCAAAAACTACTGAACGGATTTTAATGAAACTTTCTTTGTTATATAGCTATTAGTTGTCGCCAACTTATAGGTAGGCTATAATTTATTTAAAAGATCGAAATGGCCGATATCGGCTCCAATGATGGGCTTGCTGACGTCGGCGATGATGAATTTCCATTTGTATGGTCTTCGTAGGTCGAGATCTAGTTCGAGTGTTTTTTCTCCGTAGGTGTTAATTGTGGTGTTGTTGGCAGCGTACAGGTTGAACGGCAGGGGCTTCATTTGTTGTCCGCGTTTTCTTGGTATGACTGATATGTTAGCGCCGGTGTCGATCAAAAATTGCAGTCTTGTTTTCTTATCCGATACAAAAAGACGGTACGACTTGCCGGGAACGTTGGATTCCGCCTCATCTAACGTTCGGTCTAGTTTAACGATTGTTCTTCGTTTTTCTTGAATGGTTGTGGTGCGTCGCTAAAAGTACACGGTGTTTCGCATTTTCTTGCCCTCCGACCAAAACGATGATGATAGAAGCAGTAGGTATGCGGCGGTTGCTCGGCTTGGTGGTAGTTGCGCGAGCGAGACGGCGAACGTGCGTAGGCGTGAGACGGCGAACGTGCGTTAGAGCGAGAACGCTGCGGTCGCCGGCCGTAGGGCGAGTTTGAGTGTCGATACGGCGGTCTGGAACGTAGTTCGGCGATTTCTAATGATAATCTGCGTATTTCTTCAATAAGAAAATGTGTGTCTTGCGATTGCGGTTGCGATTGCTGTGACGACGGCGGCGGGCTTGGCTGTAGAGACACGGCGTTCACTTCTTGGGTTTGTTCGAGCATTTTGTCAGCGAGGAGCGCTAATTCGTCGAGCGCGGCGGTCTTGCTAATCGTGTCGCTTACTACGAGGACAGAACGGACGTGTGCTGGGCTGGCAGGTGGTTCATCCACATCAGTCGGAGCGTGGATTCTGGGACTTTTTCTCTGGCGAGATCGCGCATGCGGCGTAACAGCTGTGACGGGCGCTGATCTCCCAACTCCATGTCAGAGAGAAGTTTCTGGAACTGGCGTCCTTCCGATTCTTCGTAGACCGATATAAGTCGATTCTTCAGCGCGTCGTAATAATTTTCAGCGGGCGGGTTGTACAGCAGGTCGCTTATTTGTTCGATGTCTTGTTTCTGGAGCTGCGCGATGACTAGCTGAGCGAGCTGTGCTTGGCCTTTCTTCAGATCGTGGGTTGCGGCTTCGAATGTGATAAACCACAGTCTGGGTCTGTCGCGCCAAAACGGTGGGACGCGCATCTGTAGCGCTATGCTGGCCATCTCTGGTGCAGGGGTCGTGCTTGATGCTGGCTTGGTGTTGGGTTCGTCCGTCATGGCTTGAGAATTTTCTTCAGGTAGGTTGCTTGAGCTTCTGTGCAGGTTGCTTGTTCTTCTTCAGGGGTCACCACTTTGGCAGGCTTGGTCTGTGGTGGTAGGCTGACTCCAAAGGTTGTTGCTTGCAGAATGAAAGTCCAAGTTGGTTGTAGAAGTAACGATGAGTGAATGAATATTTATTTACAAAAAAGGCTTAATTATATTTACAAACATGGGTATTGAAATAGTTACTAGTTATTTTACAAATTTACACATAAAAAGAGATACAAGTTGTCGCGCTCTCTCGCACGCGGAGCGAGAGGCACGACATTGGGCGTTTGTGCACTACACTGAATTTTACCGATCCGGCGATCCGGTTTTTTCCGTTCCGAGATGACGGCAATGAAAAACATATGTACGCTTGTGCACTACACTGAATTTTACCGTCCGGAAAAAAACGGATGGTTGTATTTTAATCATAAATCACTACATAGTATAAAACAAAGTCGCTTCCCGTCTGTCTATCCCTATATATGCTTAAATCTTTAAAACTACGAAACAGATATTCATGCGGTTTTCACTAACAGGTAGCGTGGTTCTTCAGAAAGATTTTAATAGGTATATAATTTATGAAAGTTTTGTGTAAATTTGTAGAAATATAACGATAATTGTCGAAAGTGCCGGCAAACGGCAAGCCGCCCGGGAGTTTTCTGCAAAAACGCTGCCTAATCCTTTCGAGGTTTAAAAAAATAATGCATGTTGGGATATTCCTCTTCTATAGATCTACAAAAAAGTCCGCGATAGCATATGTCTATCTTTTAACGATAGCATATTATAGCCATATTATCTCTTAAAAAATGGTTACGAACAATGCGGTAATTTGGAAAGCTATTTAAACGGATACAGTATTAACCCTTATCAATCTAAATACGTTAGTTGCTTTAAGCATTTCATGCACATTATTTTACTCTTTTACACCATATAATTTAAATGAATATCTTAAGAGTTATCGCAAATAAATTAACGCACGCCAAAATAAATTCAAGCGCCTTTCTCGATTGACGACCGATTTGGCGCAGGAGTAGGCTACCCACCTTCTGCGCCAGTGGTCTCGGGTTCGATTCCCGAACAAGACAAATATTTGTGTGCATGAACATGTCTATTTGTCTTGGTCTGGGTGTTAACTATGTATAATATGTATGTATTTACAAACAAAAAGTATTTAAGTATATATTTATCCGTTATCAAGTTTTCCATGATACAGTTTCTTAATGAAATTAAAATGGGCTTAGATAATTGGTGTGAATGTAAGAATTTATTTATTTATTATTACTATTATTATTTTTCACCAATAACACGTAATATATCTAGCACCAAAAATATGGATTTTGAAATTTTTGTTTGTCAGTCTGTCTGTCTGTTGTCCGTGTTTCACGCAAAAACTACTAAGCGGATTTTGATGAAACTTTTTTTGTTATATAGCTAGCTGTAGATATTCGATAGTAGTTAAAAAATAATTTTTCATCAAGCCTCAATTAATTGTGATTTCGGTAAAATGATAAGAAACCTTTCGCTGATAAGAGGATGAACCCAAAATTCTTTCTGTCTTCTACGTCTTCGTACATAAAGCAATAAAGCAAGTAATTGCTGACGTTCCAAGGAACTCATTATTTCTCTCGTTTAAAACGCGTCCGTAGAGTGTAGTTTCAAAGAGATCACTGCGCTGCCCCGGCCAGTAAAAAACCGGACAAGTGCACAAGCCTATCATCCGTGTTTTTCATGCCACGCCGGTCCGTAAAAACACGGACCGCCGGATCGGTAAAATTCAGTTGTAGTGCACAAACGCCCATTGGGAGCGAGAGGTCAGAGTTCACGCGGCGCGCGGAGTGGGAGGCGCGCGTGAGAGCGAGAGGTCAGAGGTCACGCGATGCGGGGGCGCGCGCGCGGGACGAGGCGCGCGCTGACAAAACCGCGGGGATCGGCCGCGCTCTGCACATTACGGCGAGAAGGCGCGGGGCGACGGACGCTGCGAAGAGGCACGGTGCGCGACGACATCTCAGGGCTCCGGTGACGGTGACGAACTTGACTCGCTGCGGTGTTTGTGAAGAACGAAGATGTGTTTCACATAAGAGCTCTTTTCAGAGCCGTGGTTACGTGAAATCCGCTTGTTGCGTTATTCGAGCGGCGGTTTCGCTACGACATATTTCGTCATGAAATAAATAAATGTTTGGTGTTCGTTATTCGTTGTAGCCTGCGGCTACAGAACCATAGCAGTCCAGCCAAACTATGAGAGATATAAAAAAACCGTCTTATGGAAAATTGTTAAATGTGATGAGCATTTTCTATTGACGTACAAAGTATGAAGGTATTGGTACACCTGCCTGGGTAGCCATTATACCACGCGATATGATATAGCACGTCTTGCTGTCTTGCTTCCACCTTAGTGGGGTAGGTATCTAAGCAAGACAGCATGACGTACTATATCATATCGCATGATAAAAGCCGTTCATGCTAGGCCAGCTGATGTAGAACCCTAGCAGCCAGGTTAAACTATATGAGATAGCATCTTAAGAGAAGTTGTTCAGCGTGATAAGTTCTTTCTTTTGACATACTGTATGTATTGTTTGTATAATAATATCCGTCTTTCACGTCAAAACGGAGCAACGGATCAGCGTGTTTTTTTAGTATGTGGATATTTTAGGACTAGAGAGTGACAAAGACTAATTGATATCCCGAGAAAATATAACTTTCCCTCGAGGTAACGTCGTGTAGTACAGGCGGGCGAAACCGCGGGCGGAAGGCTATGTGAATATCATAGCGCTAAACTAATATATATAAAATAAATACACAAAAAAACGAAAAACCTTATTAGCTAAAAAAATGAAAAATGCTGCCGAAAGTCACTATTCCACGCGAACGAAGTCGCGGGCACAGCTAGTTTCTTTATATTAAAAAAAAACGACAAACTTTTGCGGGCGTCTGTTTGTATGTTTGCTTTTCACGCAAAAACTACTGGACGGATTTTTACCAAAATTTGTGTAGTAATAACTTATAACCTGGGTCAACATATAGGGTACCTTTTATTGCGGGAAAATTTCTCGACATTATAAAACGTAGACAAACTGACTCACATTTTGTATGAAATTTACTACAAATGTAAGTTTGTATTAGTTTTTTTAGTTATTAAACTATAAATGACCATTATTTTTTTACCTTTATTTGTACTGTAAGATCTGAAGTTTTGCGAAGTTTATGTAAAGATTACAGGAAAAAAATATTTATAATTTTTATTTCACTCTTTTTAGTGCATCGTGCAGGCAATTTACGTGTTTTCTGGTAAATAGGTATGTGATCAAACTCAAAACCTCCTTTTTCGAAGTCGGTTAAAATACCCCTTATATAGAAATAGGTATCCCCTTTTTAACAAAACAAGAATCATCTAAATCAGTTTATAAACAAAGGAGTTATGCCTAAAGATACGTATTAAATTCACATAAAGTGGTAACGAAAACGACAGTATTTTCAAGATTTCCTGAAAACTACTGAACCGATTTCAAAATTTCAAAAAATGGGACCAACTTGGAAACCAACCTGATGTAATAACGTTTGAACCATTTCAATCGGTTCAGCCGTCTTCGAGTAATCGGTGGACATACACAAAAAAAAAAAAAACATACATACAGACGAATAGAGAACCTCCTCCTTTTTGATTTAGAAGTCGGTTAAAAATAAAACAATGTCCCAAACATTTTCAGAACTCGTCAACAAAAATTATATTTCATTCCACTATCGGTCAAGAGATGGAGCTAACCAAAAACTGCAATATTCTACATCGCGAATTCTCTGACGAATATGCCTCGCCGATGATAACATTTTTACGTTTAATTCAAAGTTAATGAAGTGCTTTTGTTTGAATCTTGAATCTTGAATCTTGAGCTGAGCTGCCGGCCTGTAAGATTGTTGACCTAACCTGGTTGATCTTCGTCGCTAGAATCTTCATCAGATGGGATTGCTGGGTCTGGTGGCACAAATGTCCTCCTTCCTACCTACTCGCAGGTTGCTTTGGGTGAAGCACAGTTGTAGTTTTTTCTATTTTATAAAAGGTGGTACGGAACCCTCGGGGCGCGAGTCCGACTGGCTCTTGACCGATTTTTTCTTATTATACTTTATACCGGTACCTTTTAGACTGTGTATGGATGGACCGGCGGCCCCACGAACGCCAACAAACGACATCAGGCATTGCTCGCTTCACGTTTCTGGCCTTCGAAGATCAATCTAAAGCTAGGTAAAGGATCACTGGGAGCGATTCCAGTTCACATTCGGAGTTTCTGATCATCTGATTGAGACAGAGGGGAAAACAGAACCCCTTGGATGGTGTTCGTTGGCCTTAGTTGGTTCGGTGTGTACGCAGCATAAGGCAAGCACGATTCATCGTAGATCCATGGCCCGCTATTATTTCTCGGCTGCTTGCGCTCCTACAGGCCATGCTGCTCGGATTGGCAACGTCATAAATGTCAATGTCGTCTACTAATCCTAATTTCTTGTATGCATGAGATGAGATGAATTCCTGATTATAGCGCCTTAAAATCAAATAATACGCGTACATAACTAAGGGTTGTTTTATTTTAACTATATCACAGTCACGAAAATGTTTATTAAACACTCCTACTGATGTTGTAAGCTCCCAGTCGGCTCGAGGTATCGCACGAATCCATCGCTGACGCAGTGTTCCTCCTTCGGGAATCCAAATCTTTCGAGATCCAAGGTTTCATAAGTAATTTCCAACAATGATCACGTATTTATATGCACTAATTATACAATAGATATTGTATTAAAACACCCAAACAGCAACCAAGACAAGAAAATCAAACAGCAACGTTTCTTGACATGACCAAAGAGTATTCCGACTTGCCACATCCAGATAAAAAAAATATCCAAAATGTGCAAAAATAATAGATTTTCTTTTTATTTTGTAACAAGCAAATTTAACCAAGTTGTTAAATAAATGCGTGCAAAATCCGAGAAAGTGTTTTATTTAAATGAACAGTTCGCGCAGAAATCTAAGATGTGAATTGAATTACGGCGAAAGTTATTTTTTTTTATTATATTATATCAAGTTTAGCCTAGTCAACGAAGAGATATAGAGGGAAATGTTTGGAACACAATTTTTGACTTTGGAACTTTGTTTGGGCTAAAAGTTTTGTAAAATACTGTATATATTTTACCGGCCAAACCCGATTTCAGGACAAACTAGTTTTTCCTAGGCCAAAATATTTCATCGCGTTGACATTTCAGAGAGCGAGTTTGCCTCGGAAGTCCTGTAGAACACGTGATTGGTTAAAATGGTGGTTATTTTTTTTGTGTCATGTTCTACCCCTAGTATAAATAAGTTTATGGTTCTACATCTACAGGTCTTCCGAGGCAAAGTCGCTCTCTGAAATGTCAACGCGATGAACTAGTTTGGCCTAGGAAAAACAAGTTTGTCCTAAAATAGGGTTGAAAAAAAAATGAGACCTTCAAACCGCCCCCTCCCCCCCGGATGAAAGGGCTACGGGCGGGGACTTTTGCTATGTTTACCAAAGAGCATATAATCACTACGTTTAAGAGTCGGGACTTCATACAAGCTTTTTGACTGTCAGTTCCTGCTTAGATCTCGTACCAACCGAGACAGACAAAAAAGTAATGCCAACATGATAAGCTACAAAAGCAATAGTGATGTGATGTACGCTACAGAATGTATCGATACGATAAAAAAAAAGAATGGGTACCCTGCCTTGCAGAAGTTGCAGACAGGTTTTTTTTATTATACAAAAGGAAAATAAAAACCTCTGTTAGTTTGGAAATATTGAGTATTATTCAATGACAAATAATTATTATTTATTATAATACAATTCATGTCATAAAAAAATAAATAAAGTTAGGTTTACAATGTGGGAATAAAGTGTTTGTAATTTTCTAATCTCATTTTCTAGGCAGAGTTTTCAGATGTTAGCTGATCGATCGACACACGTTTTTGCACTGTTGTGTTACAAGTGGGCAGATATTTATATACCTGAAATAATAAATAAATAGAGATAAGTAGATAGTATCGTTTGAGTACACACTGATCTCAAACGATATGAGGGGTACTCAAGTGTTTCTAAAAGAAAACAGCTAATTGTAATTACGCTGATAATTATCAATTCAAATTATAGTTTACCACATACCATCGCGGAATATGGGTAACGCGTGCTCAGGGCTGGTGCCCAATCGAAGTCACATCTGGTCCTGTTTCTATAGGTACATACAAGAGGTCTTCATTACCAATGGCTTTGACCCATTGCTTGCATCTGCAATAGATAAAAAAAATGAAAATTTTATTTGAAAAGATAAGCCAGTACTTATACATATGTATACAAATTTAAGAATAAAGGAATAAAACTTCATTCACCATGAAGAATCTAATAATATAATAAATATAAAAAAACTAAAACTTATACATATTTGAAAAATTTAAAATGAAGTATTGAGAAAATTCAACCCGACTCCCAACCAGCTCCGATGGGACTCGAACCCACGACTTTTCAAATGTTTGCGTTGCTCGCAAACGGCAATCACACGCAAACTAGCCCTGTACACGATGGCCCATCATGGTCGGCCAACATGATCGGCCATCCTGGCTTTAGGTATCTTCTGTGCAAGACATAGGCCAGCCCTCTGATCACGAGAAACCACAATTAATTTGGAGTTTTAGATTTTTTTTAATTTTTCTTTAATCTTGATTATTTTATACGACTACATAAATATTAAAAAATATTTTATAATTTATTAAACAAATGCATTAGTAATGAAACATCTAAAATACATTTTATACTCAAATTTACGAAAATAGTTTTTTTAGTCGATAATTTGGAACGTAGTAAAGACATCACTATGGCGGATATGGTTTTTGGTTATGAATTTCTAGGCAAATGATTAAAGTGACCAGAACTTCTTCTAATTACTTAGCGTCAATAAAATAACATGAAAAACTACTTACCGCTTCTCATCTAGTGGGAATTGAGCCATGAACACACTGAACTTTTGATTGAATTTCCTACCAGATTTTAGTCCACATATTTCTAATTTTTTGTAATAAGTAGGTACATTTATGCACTTAAATAAATGATACAAAGCGGTATACACTTAATGATAATAGTTAGTCACCGAAGACAATAAATACGCACACTGATGGTAAAATAAACCAAAACGATACGCGTTGTTTACATTTTAGTTCACAAATTATATAGACTTTTTAGTTTTTACGGCCATAGTACGGCCGAAGCCGCCGCCGCCGCCGCCTACGCCGCCTGCGCGCCAAACGCCGCAGCTGGCGCGGCAACCGGCGCCGCCAAGGCCGCCGCTGCCGGACGATGACCCCGCCGCCGCCTTTCCCGCCACTGCGGTGAGAAAGACCCGCCCTGTGTGTTCATACTGCAAACGGTTCGGACACTAATATGAACAATGTCGTAAGTTGCAGAGCCAGCGCAGAGGTGAGTCCCAAACTCATATTTACCCAGAAGTGCGCGAGAACGTAAACAGTGATAAAAGTGAATTTTACAGTGTCCAATCGCGGTCGGTTCCGTCGGATCGGATAGTCGGATCGAATAATAAATGTCGTAATTTTTTATGTAATGAACAATGCTTATCAAAATGTATTAAATTGTGTTTGTTTAAATAAACAAGTAACGAATGAAGAAGTAGCGTGTGCGCGCGGTTCGAATTCTTCGGTTATGCTCATGCCTATTCGCGATTCGCGTCCCATCTTTAACATTAGTATTATGGGCCACAAAGGTACCGCACTTATAGACACGGCCGCTAAACATTGTATCGCCGGTCATACGCTATATGCTCTTCTTCTACGTCTGGGTCATCCCCTCCAACCTTCCGCGCGCGAAGTAAAACTTGCTGACGGCGTAGTCCGAACCATGGAGGTGCTTAACACCACATTAACGGTGCAATTAGAACAGGCGTATATTACAATTCCGTTTTTGATTTTTCCCGACGCTACAAATAATGAAACATTGTTAGGTATAGACTTTATCACTGCCGCTAAAGTTGTTATTGATTTTCATAAAGGGTTTTGGTATTTTAGTGATAACAATTTTATGAAATATAATTTATCGTTTGAACCTACTTCGCATACCGTGTCCTGTGCTGCTACAGAGGTCCTGAGAGATGATGAAGGCCGTCAACTCAATCCAGCAGAGCGGATTGCTCTGGCTGATGTTCTCTCCAGGCACGCGCATGTTTTTAAACCAGGGGGAGGTCCTACGCCATATGCAGTGCATCGCATCGAAACAGGTAACCATCCACCCATAGCGGTGCCTCCTTACCGTTTGAACCCCTCGAAGAAGGAGCAAATGAAGGTAGAGATAGATAAGATGCTTCAGGAGGATATCATCGAGGAATGTGAATCGGCTTGGTGTTCCCCGGCGCTGATGGTGCCGAAGTCTAATGGTTCTATTCGCTTCTGCGTCGACTACAGGCGTTTGAATGCAGTCACCAAGTCCGATACATACCCAGTGCCTCGCATTGACGAGCTGCTGCAGAGCACCAAACGGGACTGCTTTATGAGTACCCTGGACCTCAGGTCCTCGTACTGGCAGTTGGGGGTCCAGGAAGCTGACAGGGACAAAACTGCTTTTATTTGCCCTCTAGGTACTTACCGTTTTAAGAGAATGCCGTTCGGGTTGAAAAACGCACCAGCAACGTTCCAACGGCTCATTGATCGGCTCCGTTCCTGCTCAGCTCTGCAAGACGTAATATTACTCGCTTATTTGGATGACTTGCTCCTGATAACTGAAGGTGGTTTCCAGAAGCACCTGGAAGACCTGGAGGCCGTTTTCAAACGTCTCGCCGAGTTTAACCTCCATGTTAACAGGGAGAAGTGTGCTTTCGCTCGAGAAAGCGTTAAATACCTCGGCCACGTGATAACCCAACATGGTGTTTCCACTGACCCAGAGAAGGTGAGTGCTGTACTGGACATGAACGAGCCAGGTAACTTAAAACATTTGAGAATATTTTTACAGACGTGTTCATGGTTCAGGAAGTTTATTCCATACTTCTCCAAAGTTGCTGAACCACTGACACGCTTGACTAGAAAGAATCAGGTATGGACTTGGGGTGCTGAACAGACCCAAGCATTTAATGAGCTGAAGCGTCTCCTGACCACGGCTCCAATACTTGTGCAAGCTGATTTTAGTCAACCTTTCATATTACGCACCGACGCGAGCAACTACGCCTTAGGCGCGGTGCTGTTACAAGGTGAGAGAAATCAGGAAAGGCCGATTGAATACGCTAGTCGACTTCTTAACTCGGCGGAGCGCAACTACTCCACTACAGAGCGCGAAGCGCTTGCAGTAGTGTGGGCAGTAGAGCGTTTTTGACCGTACCTAGACGGCCAGCCAGTCATCATTGGCAGTGACCATCAGCCCCTGCGTTGGCTGCTCTCTTTAAAATCGCCAGCAGGAAGGTTAGTTCGTTGGGCACTTAAACTTCAAGCTTTTAATATCCAATTTGAGTACACACCAGGCAAGGCGAACGTCGTGGCAGACACGCTGAGTAGACCCACCTGTACCGGGGAGTCCCGCGACGGTTGTGGTATCTGCTCTGTTATCTGCGATCTGCCAACGAAGACGCCAGCTCAGCTGCGCCAGGAGCAACTCGCTGACCCTGAACTGGAAAAGATTGTGAAGGAGCTTGAAAGCACCAACGATCTCGCTGCCAAACGATGGTCAGAAAGGGGGTACCTCATGGACCAAGGCGTCCTGTTCCGTTTCAACCCGGACTCTGAGTGCGAAACCCCTCAATTAGTTATTCCAGCTGGCCAAATTAATGAAATTCTGAAGGAGCTACACGACTCTCCTACAGCCGGCCATCCAGGTGTCGATAGGACGTACCAAAAGGTAGCTCAATTATATTATTTCACAGGGATGCGGAGAATAATCACCGATTATATCAAAGCCTGCATCCACTGTCAGCGCTATAAAGCCGCGAACACCAAACCCCAAGGATTACTCCAAACACCGGTCATGAACCAACGTAACGAGGTACTTGCAATGGATTTATTCGGCCTGTTACCGGTAGGAGACCAGGGGGAGCGGTGGATTCTTTTAATAGTTGACACAGCAACTAGGTGGACGGAACTGTACGCTCTTAAAGATGCGACAGCTGACGCCTGTGCTCGTACCCTCATTGAGGAGCATTTTATGCGATTCGGTTTACCTCGCAGGATCATTTCAGACAACGGGGTCCAGTTCGTGTCCGCGGTTATGCGCGAGTGCATGTCTGTACTAGGTATCAAACAAAACTTTGTACCTTTGTATCACCCTGAGGCGAATCCTGCCGAGCGTAAAAATAGAGACCTAAAGGCGATGTTAGCACATCTCGTGGAAGAGGATCACACTTCCTGGCCAGAGAAGTTGCCGGTTATACGCTTCGCTCTAAATAGTGCGAAGTGCCGCACCACAGGTATGTCACCTGCTTTTCTTACCTTTGGCAGGGAATTGCGATCCCCCACAGAGGTTCTTCATGACAATCGCCCAGTTACGGACAAAGATAATTTTGTACCCCAAATAACCCCTTACCTCAGGTCATTCTTAAAGTCATTGTCAGCAGTTCGAGAACGTGTAGAGGCTCAGCAAGACAAGACTAAGCAGTACGCTGATGCTTCCCGTCGACCTTCAGAGGATTTCCAGGTTGGTGACTTAGTTCTTATAAAATCCCACCTGCTCAGCAAAGGCACGGAAAACTTAACGGCCAAATTTTTTCCACGCCGTGATGGCCCCTATCAAATTGCAAGGAAGGTAAGTCCGACCACATTTGAAGTTACAAGCACGGACCAACAGGACGTAGTGATAGGCCGCTACCATTCACAGGACCTCTCGCGCTACCATGGCGTAAGCGAGGAAGTGAACCCTCCTAAACCCTTGATTCCAAAAAGAAAACGCGGTAGACCCGCGAGATATAGGGACTAGAACTAGTTGTTTGAAGAATACTAGTCTAGGCACGAGGGCGTATTCCTAGACTAGAGGGGGAGTATATAGCAACCCGTGCGTTTCCGAACGTAGGCTAATAGCAATCAACCCGTGCGTTCCGGAACGTATGCTCGTAAATATTGATTTTCGCGGCTTCCGCATCCGCCCGCCGCGAAGCTCGGCTCGCTAGAGTACATGACAGTCTGCCGCCCGCGCCCGCGACCTGCGCCCACGACTAATGGCGCGTATGTACCCAGCGCGCACGCTATTTGTTTTAACTCGTGAATTGTGTCGAAGTGATTGTTTTATTGTCCTACTAATCATCATAGAAATCATTCCTAAACGACCCTCAGTCTCATAACTTTAATATTAAGAGATAAGGTTTATATTTCAATACAAAATGTCAACGGTCCAGCTGAGACCGCAAGAACGAGGTGAGGGTGTCCCTTTCTCTGAAATTGCCAGCACTCTTAAATAACAGGTTTAGTAGATTTATGGTTCACAACTTTCGTTATAAAAATTAAATTTCGTAAAATTTCCGCTTCGTATTAGTTTTAGTCAATAGAAAACATCGCATATTAATTTAGGTATTACCGTATTAAGCATAAAAATGTATCAGGTCGTTTAAGTATTTTATGGCTTATCCTAGAAAAGAATTTGAATGATAGATTTCAGAATGTTAAAGTAGCAACATTACAAGCCGAATGACGTTTTCTGACGTTTTCAGTCTTCGTTGTGTCAAGTTCGCAATTCGCTCGTCGCCGCCCGCCGCCCGTCGCGCATGTTCGTGGCCGCCGTAATGGGATGGAGTGAGATAAACTGACCTCGTTCTAACTATCTCATTAGGACCGTTTTTTGGCAGCAGTGCACCTTCCTGTGGTTGCAGGAAGGTGCACTCCGTATTTCTGTGTATTTAAAAATACACTTAAAACTTGAAAAGATAAGGTTTATATTTCAATACAAAATGTCAACGGTCCAGCTGAGACCGCAAGAACGAGGTGAGGGTATCCCTTTCTTTCAAATTGCCAGCACTCTTAAATAACAGGTTTAGTAGATTTATGGTACACATTGGGTACACAACTTTCGTTATAAAAATAAAATTTCGTAAAATTTTCGCTTCGTATTATTTTTAGTCAATAGAAAACATCGTATATTAATTTAGGTATTAGCGTATAATGCATAAAAATGTATCAGGTCGTTCAAGTTTTTTACGGCTTATCCTAGAAAAAAATTGAATGATAGATTTCAGAATTTTAAAGTGGCAACATGACAAGCTGAATGACATCTTCCGTCTTCGTTGTGTCAAGTTGGTTAAGCGTAAATATTTTGCCTTGTGGTGGTGTTTTTTGCAATATCGTGAAAAGGTGTTGCGTTAATAATTATGGGCTGTGGAAATGAAACATTTGCTGGTTGCAATATTTCTTTTCACAGGTGAGATAGAATTTATTGAAAATGACACGAGTTCTTACTATAGAACAATTAGGGTGACAACAAATTTCCTTTTCTTTTCATTTGATTCTATAAAACGTTTATACCTAAAATTATTGTCTGATTCGTATCTTACAATTTTATTCAGTAATGTATAGGTAATCATGTTTTGTTAAACATCTGTGTAACAATAAACTATTATTATGATTTATTTATTTTATTTACTGGCACCTATTTCCTGGCATCCCTACTAGTTTAAAGTCGGAAACACACTTCTGTGGTGTGGCGCGACGCCAGAATGTCTGTTTCATGCACTTAGTATGGACACGACAGAGACAGAAAGAGTCGCGCCACACTGCATAAGTGTGTTTCTAACCATATACCTTGGTACTATTATACAGGCTGACGGGGAAACTCGACCTATTTCTTGAAAGGGGTTATACTAGAGGTCATTAGCAACAAATTAAGTCCAGTGAACCAGGGGTCAAAACTAGATGGTTACCGAGCTGTGACGGTTCTTCGATTTCTTAAAATTTTTCTGGATTGTTACCAAAAATCATTGATTGTGAATAAACTACTCTACTCTTAACATTGAATCAATACTTTTCTGAAAGCTGAATAATTAGTGATCATTTAAAAAAAAACTTACATAATCTCAGAAATAAAAGATTTTTAGTAACAATAATTTTTATTTTTTGCATTTTTCTCCAACTTCGCCCTAAATTATTGGAAAAAAACTGTATGGAAGGTGGCGTACAAATAAGTAAAATGACTAACTAGTTTCATAAGATTTCCAAAAGGGTACAAAAATTATTAGGTTACCTAGCTGTTTTTAAAAAAATCAACAAAAGAGCGCAGTAGGGCAATTTGCCTTTTAAATTTTAAATTTAATTCAGCCCAAAAAGTGGCGAAGCGATGGCTAGCTTATGCGTCATGCTCGTGAACGAGTGCTGCCAGTGGAAATGGGTCTGCTCTTCTCTGCTTGCCTGAAATGTGTTTTTTTTGTTTTTATTTCTAATGCGGTGGTGGCGTGTGACCGTGTGAGGCGGGTCGTTACGTTCCCTAAAATATGGTTAAGCGAAGCGATGGCTGGCTCATTCGTCATGCTCGTGAATGAGTGCTGCCAGTGGGAATGGCCAAATGGGGCCGGAGAATTAGGTTTATAAGTAGAGAATAATTATTACCGACGTCGGCGTCGGTGGCACTGACTGTTTATCAGAGGTCACCAGTCGCAGGCACGCCGGATGTCGCTGCGAGTCGGTGCGACCGTATACGCTGCACGGGCCCTTACGTGATGCCACGAACATCCAAGTTGTTAGTATTGTTAATCTAGTGTGTTGTTTAATACATCCGTATTACGTAAATATTCGAATGCTATCGTATTTTAAAAATAAAATATCCTATATTCAATCTTATGACAATTTATTCATGGATCAAACTTCATCAAAATCGGTTCACTACACGAAGCGTGAAAGCACAACCGAAAACCACTTTCGCATTTATAATTTTAACCAATTATAACAGATTGTAAAAAAAACAAGTCTTTTCTTTTAAAACTTATGGTCACCCTAACGGCCTAGACACGAACATGCTCGACGGCGGTGGCGACGAGCGAATTGCGCATCAGTTGGTGCGTCTCATTGACTTATTTGATTAGACGTCTGTCGCGAGCGCGCAATGATTCCGCAATTCGCTCGTCGCCGCCCGCCGCCCGTCGCGCATGTTCGTGGCCAGGTCGTAATGGAATAGAGTGAGATAAACTGACCTCGTTCTGACTATCTCATTAGGACCGTTTTTTAGCAGCAGTGCACCTTCCTGTTGTACGTAGTACTTATAAATTCCTTGGGTTGGACAGTGCAACTTGACAGTAAAATGACATTATGAACAAAACACGTTAGTTCCAGTTTTGGCCACCGGAACAGAACACGTTGACGTCATCTACTGCAACGTTGCCGCTTTTCCAAGGAGCATGGCTCAGAACATGCTCGAGCATGGCTTGTTACAAGTGCAACGAGTGAGATAGAAGATGGCTTTGGTAGATCGCATCAACCATGAAGCTCGACTTAATACTGGAGTATTAAGTCAAACTTCATGGCATCAACGCTTAGGGGCGTGATAGCGGACAAGCGCTTGCCTATCAATCAATAAAATAAAAAAAAAACTTTACAGTTTGTTATCACTACAAAGGCACTAACATGATGGCTTCTTACGTGCTTTTCTGTTCCAGTGAAAATCTTTGGAAATAAAACAGTTTTCATACGACAGTCCATTTTGACAGCTAATCTCGTATTGCAAGTGGCTCCTCTGCCACGGCTGTATTATTACGTACTCACTTGCTCAAAATGCTTCAGAACTTTCAAAGCCAAAATTGGCTACAACAGTCACATGCGAGCACACCACCGCGCGGAGCAAGTAGACGCCACTAGCTGAGCCTACCCAGCAGTCGCTGCAGCCGAAATCGGCTCAGAATCTATTATTATTATTATTCACTTTATTACATTTTAAATACTTACAAAATTATATTTCTAAACATTAAACTTTTACAATGTATAACACTAAAAAATATAACATTTAAAAATACAATAATGCAGTTCCCCAACGGTAGATAGCCAAGATCAGGGTCCCGGCTACCGATGGTTAAGGATCCAGAGACAGGAACCTTCTCACTATACGGGCCGTGTCCAGAAGTACTGCCTTCTGCATCTGACTCCCGATCCATCCACCTAACGCAAGCCTCTTAAGGTGTTTATCGAGGCTCTTGGCTATCAGACCATGGGCAGATATGACTATCGGAACAATAATTGCTGAATCAATGTCCCACATGTCAACAATCTCGTGAGCTAAATCAAGATATTTGTTTTCTTTATCTTTTTCAGCTTTCACAAGGTTGTCGTCATGGGGAACAGTGACATCAACAATTATTGCGCGGCGTTCGTGTCGATCTATCAATACAATATCAGGCTTATTAGCTACAATAGTCCTGTCTGTAATGATAGATCGATCCCAATACAATGTGGCATGGCTATTTTCAAGGACCTGTTCTGGTGCATACCTGTAGTACGGCACCTCGGATGCCACAAGACAATGTTTCAGAGCAAGTTGTTGGTGTATTATCCTGGCCACTTGGTTATGTCTATGCAAATACTCGCCGTTTGCGAGACGAGAACAACCGGAGATTATATGTCTAAGGGATTCACCCGGACGATGGCACGCTCGACAAATAGCCACTGTGCCATCCCTTAGGATATACTTTCGGTAGTTATTCGTCATCACAACCTCATCCATAATTGCACAGACAAAACCTTCGGTTTCGCCAAAAAGATCACCACAACACGTTAGTTCCAGTTTTGGCCACCGGAACAGAACACGTTGACGTCATCTACTGCAACGTTGCCGCTTTTCCAAGGAGCATGGCTCAGAACATGCTCGAGCATGGCTTGTTACAAGTGCAACGAGTGAGATAGAAGATGGCTTTGGTAGATCGCATCAACCATGAAGCTCGACTTAATACTGGAGTATTAAGTCAAACTTCATGGCATCAACGCTTAGGGGCGTGATAGCGGACAAGCGCTTGCCTATCAATCAATAAAATAAAAAAAAAACTTTACAGTTTGTTATCACTACAAAGGCACTAACATGATGGCTTCTTACGTGCTTTTCTGTTCCAGTGAAAATCTTTGGAAATAAAACAGTTTTCATACGACAGTCCATTTTGACAGCTAATCTCGTATTGCAAGTGGCTCCTCTGCCACGGCTGTATTATTACGTACTCACTTGCTCAAAATGCTTCAGAACTTTCAAAGCCAAAATTGGCTACAACAGTCACATGCGAGCACACCACCGCGCGGAGCAAGTAGACGCCACTAGCTGAGCCTACCCAGCAGTCGCTGTAGCCGAAATCGGCTCAGAATCTATTATTATTATTATTCACTTTATTACATTTTAAATACTTACAAAATTATATTTCTAAACATTAAACTTTTACAATGTATAACACTAAAAAATATAACATTTAAAAATACAATAATGCAGTTCCCCAACGGTAGATAGCCAAGATCAGGGTCCCGGCTACCGATGGTTAAGGATCCAGAGACAGGAACCTTCTCACTATACGGGCCGTGTCCAGAAGTACTGCCTTCTGCATCTGACTCCCGATCCATCCACCTAACGCAAGCCTCTTAAGGTGTTTATCGAGGCTCTTGGCTATCAGACCATGGGCAGATATGACTATCGGAACAATAATTGCTGAATCAATGTCCCACATGTCCACAATCTCGTGAGCTA
Source organism: Crambus lathoniellus (assembly GCA_949710035.1). Taxonomy (NCBI): domain Eukaryota; kingdom Metazoa; phylum Arthropoda; class Insecta; order Lepidoptera; family Crambidae; genus Crambus; species Crambus lathoniellus. Next base: position 10,803,511 of record OX453302.1, on the reverse strand, counting down.
AATCAAGATATTTGTTTTCTTTATCTTTTTCAGCTTTCACAAGGTTGTCGTCATGGGGAACAGTGACATCAATAATTATCGCGCGGCGTTCGTGTCGATCTATCAATACAATATCAGGCTTATTAGCTACAATAGTCCTGTCTGTAATGATAGATCGATCCCAATACAATGTGGCATGGCTATTTTCAAGGACCTGTTCTGGTGCATACCTGTAGTACGGCACCTCGGATGCCACAAGACAATGTTTCAGAGCAAGTTGTTGGTGTATTATCCTGGCCACTTGGTTATGTCTATGCAAATACTCGCCGTTTGCGAGACGAGAACAACCGGAGATTATATGCCTAAGGGAATCACCCGGACGATGACACGCTCGGCAAGTATCCACTGTGCCATCCCTTAGGATATACTTAGGGTAGTTATTCGTCATCACAACCTCATCCATAATTGCACAGACAAAACCTTCGGTTTCGCCAAAAAGATCACCGAAACGGAGCCAGGATACTGAGGCTAATAAATCTACGTCGGGCCCATGGAGAGCCCGGTAGAATCTGCCATGTAACTCCTTGCTTTGCCACACAGTGCTGCGGTCGGATGTACTAAGTACTACAGGTTTGCGCCAGTTTTCTTTGGCTAAAAATAGAGGAGTCAGTCCATTGTCAACAGCAACTACATCTCTATGAGACCCCATATCGACTTGGAGAAAATACTCCCTAAGATTGCATATCTCGCGGTTATGCAATGTCTTAGCATTTAAGAAGCCACGACCACCGCACTTCCGCGGGATATACAATCTCATGGTCGATGAACGTGGGTGATGTATGCGGTGTGCTGTTAGCAATGTACGAACTTTTCTATCCAGGGCATCCAGTTCAGTTTGAGTCCATTTAAGTATGCCGAAGGAATACATCAGTACCGGCATGACCCATCCATTGTATGCGCGAACCTTGTTTCCGCCTGACAAAAGACTTTTAAGGACTTTTGAAAGGCGCCCCAAGAAACGCTCACGCAACGACTGTTTCATGTCAGCATCGTTGATGCCTAATGCCTGTGACATACCTAAATATTTATAGGTTTCGTTTACGGAGAGAGATCTAAGATGAATAGAATCCGAGAGTTGTATACCCGTAGATTCCATTATCTGACCACGCTTTACATGCATGACTGCACATTTGTCCACACCAAATTCCATTTTAATGGCATTACTGAAAGCTTCAGTAACCTTCATTAACGCTGTCAAATGAGAACTGCTATGGGCAAATAGTTTCAGGTCATCCATGTACAGCAGGTGTGATATTACTTGACCATTTCTCCGTAAACGATAGCCTAACCCTGAACTCTCGAGAAGTGTACTCAGAGGGTTCAAGGCCAGACAGAACCACAATGGACTCAAACCGTCACCCTGGAAGATACCTCGCTCTATTTTAATGGGATCGCCCTGACCTAGAATCCGTCGAGATCCTGGATAGAAAAGGACCGTTCTCCATTTTCGCATGCACGATATCAAGAAAGTGCGTAGAGTTGTATTTATTTTATACAACTCCAGCACCCTCATGAGCCACGAATGCGGCACGGAATCATATGCCTTCTTATAATCTATCCAGGAAGTCGACAGGTTCTTTCGGTTTCGACGAACCTGTTGGTTAATAGCCATGTCAATGAGGAGTAGCTCCTTAGTACCACGGGCCCCATTCCTACATCCATTTTGAGAGGCGAACATAATAGAATTTTGATCAATGTGTTTATTAATCTTCGACCTCAAAATGGACGTAAGAATTTTATAAATTGTTGGTAGACAGGTGATTGGTCTATAGTTTTTGGGGTCCGCAGTACTACCAGATTTATGGAGCAGATGGGTTATGCCTGTTGTCATAAATTCTGGAAGCGATCGAGATAATAAAGCACATTGAAATGAGATGCTAAGCAAACGTGCGAGCTAGGTAACCATTTATACCAGAAATTGTGCAGTCCGTCCGGGCCTGGAGATTTCCAGTTGGGTAAGGAACGATATATATATATATATATATATATTATTATTATTACGACTATATTAAATTGCTTACTCTTGACGGCTGACACCCTGAGAAAACTATCAGTTATTGTGATTTTTATGAATTAAAAATACGTACCTAAACTATTAAAATTTTTACTTTTTTGCATTTACATGCAATTTTTATTATTGAAAAATGGAAAATGAAGTATTTTGAAAAAATCGACCCGTCTCACAACCAGCTTCGATGGGACTCGAACCCACGACCTTTCGCTATCCGGGCGACTGCACTAACCACTGAGCTACGGAGTCGAAGGCGATACTCGAAAAAAATATGCTGTTGCGAGATAGCAATGAGAAAATGACGCGCGCGGGAGCGAGACCGATTTTGCAGATTAGGCAAAAAAACACAATATCACTTCGTATTAAAAAACTACAGCGATTTAAAAAAAATGCTTCTATACGATTCTAAATATTATTGGTGTCCACTATTTAAACTAATTTCCAATAGTGTAAGTAACCCCATTTAAGAATAATCTTGAATATTCGTATTTTTTAGAGGTCTTTTCGAAAAGAAAAAGTGTCGCGGCAAAATCATAAAATCGTGTGTTTGAAACTATACGATTCTAAATAAAGGTATGAAGAAATATATATCTTATTACCAGATTTGTAACAACTGTAACCGTCCTACAGTTTTAAATCAAAAAGTCCATACTTTTTCCGAGTACGTAAACTATACTTACTTGAATTATATTTCAATTTATTGATTTGTAGATCAATTTGAATTGTTGGAAAACGGACATTGATTATTGTGATTTGATTACGATTAGGTATTGTTATTTGAAATACCTATAAAAAAAATAGTAATTTATCGCAAGGCTCTAGGTCAGCTAAGAGGATGAGGTTACTTCGTGCTTTTGAAACCGATGAGGACTGTGAAGCTCGGTTAACAAGCAATCGCGAGCGCAACACTGAATCCCGCGCTTCCGAGACCTACACCCATATACACACACATACCTATATGTGTGTGTATATGGGTGTAGGTTGGAAGGAACCTTGGAAGGAAGTGTAGATTACACATTGAATAAACAAATACAAAAGTCACTTTACCGTGCGTACGAAGTCGCGGGCAACAGCTAGTTCTAAATAATTCGATTGACCGATTTGCCTGCCTCACAGTGAATATTTACTCTAGAAGTCTAGATGATTATAGTAATTATTATTTTTCTTTTGCAAAAGAAATATATAATATTGGAATTGAACCCTGCGTCTGTGTTATTGCATTAGGTACAAAAAGAATACGCTCCGGTTTCTGTGCGAAACTATAGTATCGTAGTAAGCATATAAATTCTTCACATGTAACTAGTTACGTAGCATTGGTTTCGTAGGTGGTCGTATGTAACCAATTTCGTAGAAAGAAAAAGTCTTCTTGCGAAACTAGTATCGTAGTAAGAATAATAAAATTATTCTTCGTACGATACTAGTTACGTAGCACCGGTTTCGTAGGCGGCCGAAGGGGAAATCTCACCAAAATCATCTTATAAAAATATGTAGTTTAAAAAACTATAAAAACACACTTTTATAGGAACATACTAAAAAGTACAAAATAACCGACTATTCAGTAACTGTAATTAAAAAGCGTGGTGCCCGTTGTCAATATTAAGTACTTGAATGCATGCTTTGCAAAGGGCGCACCACGCTTTTTAATTTCAGTTACTGAATAGTCGGTTATTTTGTACTTTTTAGTATGTTCCTATAAATATATGTTTTTATAGTTTTTTAAACTACATATTTTTTTTTTACTTTTTAGTTTAATAAATGGCAAGCTATGGATGGATGGTAATCGATTTCACAGTCCATTCATGTGTCTGCCCACCCCGTAAACATTATAACTCAAAGGCGTGATTGTATGTATTTGTTTTACAAAATCAAGTGGAGTCTATTAGTTACCAGATGCGCGAGCCGAACCCTTACCTCCTTCATCAGACCCTCACCACCAGGTGTAGCGAATAGGTCACATCAGAACGAAACAAATGAGCCAGAACTCGAAAGGCTTCCTATTGGCCATTAAGGAGTGACACTGGCTTTCTCCCTGCTCCATCATCAGACCCTCGCCACCAAGTGTAGCGAATAGGTCTCATCAGAACGAAACAAATGAGCCTAAACTCAAAAGATTTCGTAGTGGTCATTAAGGAGTGCCACTGGCTTCCTCCCAACTCCATCATCTCATCATCAGACCCTCGCCACCAAGTGTAGCAAATAGGTCTCGTCTGAACGAAACAAATGAGCCCAAACTCGAGGGGTTTCCTATTGGTCATTAAGGAGTGTCACTGGCTTCCTTCCTGCTCCATCATCAGACCCTCACTACCAAGTGTAACGAATAGGTCTCATCAGAACGAAACAAATGAGCCAGAACTCGAAGCGTTTCCTATTGGTCATTAAGAAGTGCCACTGGCTTCCTCCCTGCTCCATCATCAGACCCTCACCACCAAGTGCGACTCATAAGTCTCATCAGAACGAAACAACGGAGGCCAAACTCGAGAGGTTTCCTAGTGGTCATTAAGAAATGCCACTGTCTTCCTCCCTGCTCCATCATCAGACCCTCACCATCAAGTGTAGCGAATAGGTATCATCAGAACAAAAGAAATGAGCCTAAACTCGAGGGGTTTCCTAGCAGCCATCAAAGAGTTCTATTGCCCACCTCTTGACTCCATCATCAGATCAGCTCGATGGTAGCAAATTATTGTATTGTCATTGGATTCATATAGACTTGCAAAGTTTCAAATCAATATGACAATTAGAAATAGGTTAAAATTGATTTCCAAGATTTTCTTACATTGTGACTTAGTTACAAGTGAAGCTAATAAAAGTGTGGTAAAAAACTGACCAACTCTCGCTGTGTAACACCCGCCTTTACATACTTTCTATCTGCTTAACCCTAAAAAGATGACCTAAATATACTAACAAACCATTCTAGTATTTACTCTATGCTAATACTGAACCTCTGTCAAGGATTCCATTAGTTACAAAAATACCTAGCTAGTTTGAACGCTGTAATACCTAACTGTTGTCCGATGAATATATAGAAAACTACTATGGATGCTCTGAATCAACTCTGAAGTGGCCGGTGACGTCGTAACGGAGAACCCTGGTTGTAAAGCGTAGACCCATGATCTTTTAAATGAAGCGACAGAGACTAACCCTACTACTAACTAACTCATACTTTGAACTGCCTATATGCCTACCTCAACTTAACAGCTGTTCATACTACTATGGTCGTTGCTTCTAGTTTTTCTAGCCTCATTTATAGCAACCAAGACACTCAAAATAAGTTAATACTCTTGTATAAACCTAACATTAGTTTACCCCTACATTGCTTGGACATTTAACATTTAGGTCCTAACCGATTCCTAGGTCCAATATACTTTGAAAACCTGGTGAGTTATTTTGCTGAGTCCACCATGCTAATTCTCTGGTTACTGACCCAAGGTTAACTGTCCATTAAAACTGGTGGAATTTAATAATTTAGGTTACAATGGAACTGAAACTAGTCACAGCATCCGGATTTGCTTGCAAGGCCTAAGGTGAAATTGGCATGTGTGGTTTGAAATGAAATTTGATATACCTATATGAAGATGGAGACACCATTGCTATAATAGTACCTATTAGCTTTAGCATATGGCTTTGCTTGCAAATTAGAAATGAAAATTTGTTATATCTATTGGAAGACGGAGTCACTATATCAGATCTATAACCGTACCTACTAGCTTAGGTATATGGCCTTGCTTGCAAAGTTAGAGATGAAAATTTGTTATATCTATTGGAAGATGGAAACACTATATCTATAATAGTACCTATTAGCTTCAGCATATGGTTTTGCTTGCAAAGTCAGAGATGGAAATTGGTATAATAATTAAGTGAAGAGAGTCACTATTGATTTTAATCACCATTTTTGCCTAATATAAATGCTCCAGCAATATTATTTAACCGGTAAAGTCACTTGGTTAACTGAATATTAGGACCAAATACATTGTAGAATGCTATTTCTTTGATGTACTACTTTAGAGATTATTTAGAATCCAACACTATGTGTGTTCCCTGTCTTTGCTCACCGCTTTTCCAATCATGACAGACTGTAATGACATTAAAGCTCAGTCCTGTGCATCAACCCTCCCGACAGCTGTCTAACATAATTATATTAAATGAAACCCCTGTTGTGCTCTATTTACATATGGGTGTTGTAAGGAATAGATCCCAGTCTAATCTAACATTATCAAAGATATAAGCCTAGGTTCAGAATTCCAGGCTAGACCAGCATGTTTTGAGGTTAGAAAATTGACATAAAGTTACTTTCATCTTGATAGGTTCTTTCCAATTCATTTAAATTATTATTCTATGTCTGGCAAAGGAATACGCCCCATACCTCCGCGTATCCAGTGATTTCGTCCTAGCATTTTTATCTCCTCCAGACTTTCCTAATGCACTTAATAGGATATGATTCAATATTAGTTACACTCTTTCCTTTACTGTGAGCGAGCTAATTGCTAGCTTTAATTATGGTCAAATGATTTACAACTAAGTATTTCTGTTCAATAATAATTCATATGACTACTATAATGTAATTTAGTGCATATTAAGGTCAAGACGACCAATCTAAGTAATGATTATATGTTGGAACAGCTGATTTTTAACATTCTGACCTCTTGGTTATACTGGCTTAACCGCAGGATTCTGACTGAGCTTAGCGACTAATCTTATGTTTTATTTATTACCTATAGGACCTTTCCTGTAAGTATCTCTGAGATACAGCTGGTGCTTCTGAACGCTACAAGCAATGTGACACCTGCATATAGACAACTATAAGTAATTTTTAGCTAATTTCCATCACCAAAGCGTTACTCCTAAATTCCCCCAGGTGATCAAACCATCCAGACATATTGCACTATCTACCATTCCCTTACAAGGAAAACCACTGCTCAGCTGATTTCACAGAAACATGTTTTAGACAGAGAATCAAAACCACTATGGCAACGAATTCCTCGCCAGAGCCAGCAGTTGAGTCAACCTTACACTCTGATTTCTATCCTTCAACTTATCTTTGTGCTCAGCTGATCAGCAAGTTCTAGTTCTAAATTATAAGAGTGCCTCTGTGAAAACTGAAGCGGGACAATCTGATCACTTTAAGACTATCCCCAGTTTATTTTGTAACAATAAAATAATGTTGATTATCACTGATAAAGGTTAGGTAGTACCAAGCCCCAAGCTAGTTTCTAGACCAACTCTAGGCAATTCACAGCACTAAATTCACGCACACAAGTTATGCTTCTGTCTCAGCAAGGACACCATAATTTTGCTCCAAAGCTAATTTCATCCACAATTCATATTGATGGTAGTTAATTTCACGAGAGCGATTCATACAATCGCCCGGGTTTGTTCGTTTAGATATTTGTCTCGAATGACAAGTTTAGCTACTCAGCGTCATGTCAAGTCCAAGCGACTCGATCTAAGCGTCCCTCCGCCATCTTGTAACACTATTTTGTTAGATAAAAGACAGCCATTTTGCTGGAAACTGTCAATCGGACTTTTCCCCACTATCTATAATCATTCTGTCAAATTGCCCGGGTTTGTTCGTCTGTCACAAGAATCTATGGCTAGGGATGTCAACAACATTCGGATTTGATCGTAGATATATTTGTAATAACACATAATGCTACTTATAGACCTACAGCGACCCTACTCATTCTACCTACTCTGTATACCAGACTCCCCTCGTAGCCTTGCCCCAGCAGACCTCCCCCTTTCTGCCAGAACAAAGGTCTTCGAGTTACCTAGCTCGTGATTCTAAGTAGGTACCTACCTGCCTAATTTCCGACTAAATGCGACTTTCCTATCAAACACAAACCTGGCGCCTGTATCGCCAGTTCTGACGCCCCAATTCTGTCAAGTTTGGGTGAGAGGGCCCCCTAAAATCCTATCGCTCATGCCGTGGTCCATCTGCTTGGGAAGGGAACAGATAGACACCCTACAGGTAGGTATGGTTCAATCAGGCCGCAACTGCCTCCAAATCTGGGGCATACGCCCCGCGCCATCAGACGTGTTAACTGAAAAACTGTCAATGAAAACAGCCCGCCCGATCAAACCATGTGGAAATTACTAAGCGTTATCCATTGAACGCCCATCTGACACTCCACAATGCCAGACTTTCTTTACCTAGCGACCTCCCGTGAGCCTTGCCTGGAGCCCGGAGACATAAGTATGTACTCCTGAAGAAACAAACTCTATGCTTCCAACCCTCTCTGACTCAAATTAAGCCCATTTTCTAGGATTTTACTTGGGAATAATTTACTTTAATTGAAATGCTTTCTGTAAACAAACTAGACCTTTTAATTTCGGATCCAATTTACCAGTCAGAATTCCAAAATTAAAACGTTTAAAAGATCGCGAACCCAATAAACGCCCTATGGTGGCAAGGACTCACTGTACACTTGCTTGAAGACTACTTCTCGCTTGATTTAAAATGAAAACTTCTTCAAAAAGAGCTTCGTCTTCCATACGCGTTGCCTCGAAGTCTATGCCGGAAAAATAAGACCGGGCGTCGCGTCCTTTTTGCTTATATAGACCTACTCAAACCGCGCCAAAAAGTGGCGTCCCACATCCCTACTCTTTCGTCATAGTGTCCTGTCATTTTCTTACATCCTAGAAATTCTCCCCACTCTCAGGGAAATTTTACCCCTATGTTTAATGGAAACTTTTCAGTATATTTCTAATCCGTCTCTTAAATGTCTCATGTCTAATTATTTAACTTTGAAATACTAATTTGACTAAGGTTTATTAGTTTTAATGTCTTAATTGTACATTCTAGAATAATTATTATTCATTTTTCCAAATTTTATTTCCTATAAATATTTCTTTTTCCGCTTTACAACAATTAAAGTATTTTACTTTTAATCTTGTGTGAATACCATACATCAATAATTACCCCCTCTCCCAAAAGATAAAACAATAAGGTATTTATTTCTCTCAACATGGCAACCCAACTATTCCTGCCTACCCAATAGGAGACGTTTCATTGAAAATCCCTATTCACCCCCCACAAAACTGATAGGCCATCTAGCGTCTAACGCCAAACCATTTCAAACATCCTGAACGCTCCGCTTGGCTTTCGTTCAGAAACCTTTGATAGTTACAAGACTAACTAATATTAAGTTATAGAATTTACTAAACTATTCAAAATATTACCTTCTCACATAATATAAACACATTATTTTGTATGATCCCTTTTTTTATTATTTACGAATGAAAACTATTATCAAAATAGTAATTGTTCGAACATAATTTCCGAACGTATCACCTCTAGCCAACATACATTCCTTATATTTGAAACCTTGAACCTTATCTAAGATAGAAACCAATATTCTGTACTTTTGATTATTTAACCCATATTTTTATTTAAGTTATACATAATGTTAATTTAACATTCTGTGAGTAAAAACTTCTCGCTATGTTTATGTGATGTCATTTGACTTGTCTTAGTTCTCAACTCTGCCGCTAGGAGCATTTCTGTTTACCTGTCATAACCTATTTCAGTATTTTGCTAACATTGTATAAAATAAATATTTAGCTCCAAACATAATAATTAGACTAATGTGATGTAATTAAACCAAAGTTCATATGTGTAACCAATAAATATGCCGAACACATATTGTGCCACTAACACGCAGCCTGTATTCAAAAGCATGCCTACAAACTCTGTTTTAGAACCTGTCAGTTTACAAATATGTCTAAATTAACATGCTCCAAGATTTATAATTTTACTAACTAATAACAGTTCGTGTCGATTATTTCGTGAAACAATATCGAAATACAAGTATTGTCCACACTCCCGTGAAGCAAATTCGATTGACAAACCCCTCAACAAAGTGCATCTTCTTATATGAAATAATTTGTCACAGAGTCCAACTATTGTGAAACACCATTGTTTCAATCCCTGAATCTCAGGTATTTATTAACTATATTTTCTCGCTAATTCAAACAAATTTACTGTATCTAACTTCCTCAGATTAATCATAAAACTTTAAGTGTTAACTTCCTTATTAAATGCAAATGACCACAATTGCTCTGCTACTATTAACCCGTTTCTTTTTCAGTGTTTACATCAAGTAATCTGAAACCACTAAACAAGCCCCAAGCCTTATAGACAGAATCTCTCTCCTATATACACTGTGTTGACAAAGTATGAAGCAAATTCTCAGCGCAATAACATGGTAAATGGCTAATTTTGTTCAATACAACCCAGTTGACACAACCCAATTTGATTTTGTGATTTATTCCTACACCAGGATCTATTTATACTATTAAAAAGTTATTGAGGTAAGTAACATTAATATATTTCGACTTTAAATCTTTAAGAAATATTCGAGATAGTTCAGGTGCGATTCTGAACCGTTACAGCTGGAGCTGCTTATTTCTTTACAAAAAGCGTTGAAATCCCTCAATAAAGTCAAGCCAACTCTAATGTTCCTTTCTGCGATTTCTTTATTGATATAGTTACGTTTTAATTTTATGTGACTTAGTCGTTGACTTGTGCCCACCAAACTAACCAACATGTAGAACGTTCAACGTCCAGTTGATCCAGTTGTTTTTTTATGATGATTTTGGTGATATTATCTTTTCAGATTTATTTTTGCACTGCCTCTGATAATCTCAGTACCCAGCTCTCTGGTTTACTGGTAGAGAATGCCTTAATAATGCATTTAGTCTTTTGTGCAATAAAGTTTAAATAAATAAATATCGATACAGTCGAGACAGTATGCTCGCGTTCGGGTGCGCGCTTCTTCGCGCCCGAATCCGCGGGATCTGATTGAACTGACCCAAGTGCATCGACTATCAGTTCGGCCTGTCAGTTAGCCCCAATCGACCACACACTCGCAGTTTTTCATACAAAAACCGAATACCTAACATGGCCAAATAGCATGGATTTTGGCCAACTGGACCGTTGCCTGGTGAGGGACTGCTCGTCTGTGGGGCCCATGGTAGCGAAGCGAGCATGAGAGTGGCACATGTGGCTGGATAGTAGGCAAGGCAGTAGTTAAGTTAGTACTAGATTTATTTCTGCAATAAATCGAAAAAGTTCAGCTTGTGGCAAATTCTCGTGAACAGATGTCTATACTTATATGTATATGTCGCAGGGATATGAGGAAATCAGGGATTTCACGAAATCCCTAGGGATATCACGAAATCACGGAAGATGTGGAATAGACTTATTTACGATGTCTTCTTCCTAAACAAGTTCAGTGATATGTCATTACAACTAGTTTTTATAAAACTGAGACTGTAATTCTGAAATAAATGATAGGCTACTAATAGGTTCTTTTTAAATTGTAATTTTAAACTTACGTTGGAAATTTATAGTACAATAAAATAATACCCCCCTTATACATAAACGTTGGTTAAAGTTAAGCAATGTTTAAAAGTCATGATGTCTCTATCTGCCATTATTGATAGAAAAGTGTCAGCATGACTTTTAAACTATGCTTAACTTTAACTAACGTTTATGAATTTAAATTCCAAATAATTCCAATATTTAGATTTTATTATTTTTATGCATTCACAATGCAATTTTGTAAGTAGGTATAGGAAAAATGTGAAAAAGTAAAAAACCACGAGCCCTATAAGTAGCTTCCCGCCTGAATATAGGGCTCGTGGTTTTTTACTATCACATTTTTCCTGTAGTTCCAATATTTTCCAAAGAATTTCTGGATTAAATTGCAAACTGTACCTAACGGTGGTTATTTTATTATGATGAATGATGATTGATTGATGATTTATTGTGCTAAATGCTTATAGTTCTTAGTGTAGAAAAATTAATAAAAGATTGACTAATTGCTTTTTTATTTTTCATGTTTTAGCATAGAAATACAAATTAAATATTAGGCCGATTGGTCGACACTTTTTGCCGACTAGTCGCCGACTACAAATATGGCCGGATAGTCGGCTTTTCCGACTAGTCGGCGACTAGTCGGTGCATCCCTAATTTATACCTACCTTATTGTCGATGCTTCGGATATTAAAATAAAAGAATAAAAACAAAAATAATAATTTATTATCTATTAAAACAGCTGATGGCTTCGTCCGTCGTCGCGTCGATGGCACAGCGCGCCCTTGGGCACAGGGAAAAAAAAACTACTAAGTACATCCTTGGGCACACATTATGCATTGTGGGTGTGGGTCCTCTTGGAAACTAAAGAAATCGAATTAAAATATCATTTTTATGCTTTGAGTATTCAAAACTTTTTATGCTTTTGATCTTCTTCTATTTTTTTATTTTATAAAAAAAGTACAGCCCCATAACATTTTCATTTATTTATCATCGACTTATAGGAGGATATAGGAGGGATCCACAAATTTAGATGATAATGGGACTACGACAAACAGTAGGTACTCCCTCGCGGTCCCATTAAATAATAATGGGACCACGAAAAATAGTTACCCCTCGTGGTCCCATTAATGGGACAAAATAATGGTTAATAAGAAAGCAGGGATTCTTAGCAACAAATCTGCGCATAGTCCAGGAGACTGATTGCACGATAAGAATAAAATAAAAAATGTTTGTAGGTACCTATACACAAAGCAAATTCCATAATTTAAGCTTTAACTTCCAAGCTCCTAAAGTACATTTTACTCGAATAAATTTGCTTCGCTTATTTAGGAATCTAATTTGGGGTGAACATCAGGATGGCGGGTGTACTTCTCAGATTAGCTTAAATTTATTGCAGATATTTGGTACCTGCTGTGTACCTTTACGTACCTCTTTTAAAAATCTGTGTACCTCCGTATTTACTAAGATATTCAAATCGCTAGGTACACCCGCGGACCTGACGTCAGGTCCGCGGGTGTACTTTGAACCAATGAGTGTATCGTAGTGAATTTGTGTATAGATTTGGTACCTTCTGTGTACCTGCAGAAACATGTATTAGACTTCCATAATTCGATAAGGTATCGAAGATATTCAATACAATAGGTACACCCGCCAACCCGAGGTTATGATTTTTCTGAAACCAATGAGTGTATCGTAATGATTTTGAGTACAGATTTGGTACCTTCTGTGTACCTGCAGAAACATGTATTAGACTTCCACAATTCGATAAGGTATCAAAAATATTCAATACGGTAGTTTGACCGTTTCCCATCCTGGGCCCTGTTTAACAAACGTTACAATCCTACTATGAGTAAGTTTAATTATATTGATATTGTTATGTTTCACTTTAAAGAATTTAAACTATAGATCAAGACTAAAAACTATCAGAAAAATATTAAAATCGAAAAATAAACGGCTGAGTTTTAGATTATTTAAAAATAAATATTTTTACGTGGAACGTCTGCAAGCTCCGACTCTCTTTAACGACCTGAATGCGCGGCCCGTCTCGGATTTCACAAACGGAGGAGAGCAGGGTTTTTTATCGCCCGCGCCCCTACGCGGGTGCATGACGCAACGTTTACAAAAACACTATTTACGTTCTATTGAAGTACTTCTACGAAAAACGGAAAACTGTTTTAGATAGCTGGATATTTGTAGCAACATTTTAAAATTTATTTGCGATGGTAAGAAAGTTTTTGTGAAACGTCACGATCCCTTATTAAAAATAGTCGCACCTTAAATCACCTATTTTTCAGATTTTGATCAGTCTCGTGATCTCGTTTTTTGTGCTTATTTACGTATATACTTACATTTAATTTATTTTAATTTGTATGTAGTTCTTATATAGTTCTTTCAACTCATTAAAGTGTCAACCCACACGTACTACAACCACAACACGTGGGCAAGGAGCATTTTGTATTCGAAATGTATATTTTGCCGTCATTTACGAGCGCGTGAGTGCCAATCACAACGCAACTACCAGCGACGACGACGCTGCGAACTAGCGGCCGGCCACATTGCATACGACGTAACCACATCACAACTACTAGTGAAAACGGATTAACATCAACATTTTTTCGCACAACGACAACGCAACTGCAAAAAGCTGCATCGACACTATTCACACGTACCATATTTTGTCGATGTGCGTAGGGGGTCGACACATAGTGTAGAAGAAGGCATTGTTTTGTTTCTTGTCAAAAATAAAAGAATGTTTCCTTTCAGAGATATTTTTAGAGTACTTTCCCTTCATGTCATGCCCCGTAACTCTGGGACATCCATTATATTGTTAGAATCTTTAAATTTTAAATGTCCATAGCCACTGCTATTATTCGGTTTTTTAACTTTGTAAGATTTTGATCAACTGAAGGGTACAGGGGCAAAACAAGGAATGTCACAAAACAGATTTTTGTGGAATTTACATTTTAATGTAAGTATATTTGTGAAAATTTCTCAAAAGTTTATTTGTATTTACAGCCGATCTTTGTACAGTAAACTTAGGTTCCTATCAGTAAATTAATAAAAAATAATTATGCAAGCCAAAAAAAAAAAATACGAAACAAAAAACCTGTTTGTGACATTTCTTGTTTTGCCCCTGTACCCTTCAACTCATCGGTAGCTGCGGACTTTAGATAAATACTATTACTCATAGGATAAAACAGTTCTAAGGTTGATATTATTTTATTTTACAAGTTTTAGAAAACATTCAACTTCTTAATATAAGTATAGGAAAAATGTGATAGTAAAAAACCACGAGCCCCATAAAGTAGTTTACTATCACATTTTTCCTATACTTACAAAATTGCATTGTGAATGCATAAAACAATAAAAAAAATAATCTTAATGTAACACGGTAATCATCGGAATATTCACTGAGGGCAAATAAAATAAAATTACAGATAGATCACTAGTTGGATTTAGTTAGGTACTTTAAAGAGTTTTCAAAGACAAGATAGTTCTAAGGTTTATGATACTATTTTATTTTACAAGTTTAAGAAAAACTTCTAACTTTATAATGTAGGTAACACGTAACTAATCATCGGAATATTCACTGAAGGCAAATCCTACTTCCTACTTAATATTATAAATGTGAAAGTTTAGATGTTTGGATGTTTGGATGTTTAGATGTTTGGATGTTTGTTACTCAATCACGCCAAAATGGCTGAACGGATTTGGCTGAAATTTGGGATACAGATACTTTGTAGCCTGGAGAGGAACATAGGCTACTTTTTAGCCCGGAAAAACGTCACATTCCCGAGGGATAATGTCGTGTAGTCCACGCGGGCGAATCCGCGGGCGGAAAGCTAGTAAAAATATTATTTTAATTTTATTTTATTTACAGTTTTTTACAGTAGAAACTTGGTTGATAAAGTAAAGTACAGTCAAGTACAGTCAAGTATAGTCCAGTACAGTCAAGTACAGTCAAGTGCAGACAAGTGCAGTCAAGTACAGTCAACTAAAGTCAAGTACAGTCAAGTACAGTCAAGTACAGTCAAGTACAGTCAAGTACAGTCAAGTACAGTCAAGTACAGTCAAGTACAGTCAAGTACAGTCAAGTACAGTCAAGTATAGTCCAGTACAGTCAAGTACAGTCAAGTGCAGTCAAGTGCAGTCAAGTGCAGTCAAGTACAGTCAAGTTCAGTCAAGTACAGTCAAGTACAGTCAAGTACAGTCAAGTACAGTCAAGTACAGTCAAGTACAGTCAAGTACAGTCTAGTACAGTCAAGTACAGTCAAGTACAGTCAAGTACAGTCAAGTACAGTCAAGTACAGTCAAGTACAGTCAAGTACAGTCAAGTACAGTCAAGTACAGTCAAGTACATTCAAGTACAGTCAAGTACAGTCAAGTACAGCCAAGTACAGCCAAGTACAGCCAAGATTTTATATAATTTTTATGCATTCACAATGCAATTTTGTAAGTATAGGAAAAATGTGATAGTAAAAAACCACGAGCCCCATAAGTAGCTTTCAGGCGGGATTCGAACCCGCGCCTCCGGGAATCCGGCCCGATGCTCTGACCAACTAAGCTACCGAAAGGCTTACACGACTCGTCGAATTTTGCTATCACTTGTTACGCTGTAGGCCAGCGTTGCTTCATCAATGTGAGGAAACCCTCGCATCCGAAAGAAACATTTTTACAAATGTTTAACAATCGATTAAGATGAAACAGACATATTGAGATTTTATATTATTTTTATGCATTCACAATGCAATTTTGTAAGTATAGGAAAAATGTGGTAAGAAAATTTTTCCTACACTTACAAAATTGCATTGTGAATGCATAAAAATTATATAAAATCTCAATATGGCTGTTTCATCTTATCATTATCACATTTTTCCTATAAGTACAGCCAACTACAGCCAAGTACAGTTAAAAACAGTTACAGTACAGTAGAGTATCATTAATTATGTTTTATGCGGGAAATTAGAAGAGATTTCTTCAATCTTGCTTGATAATGAGAAAAAAATGAAAGATACTTTAATTTTTAACCGACTTCTAAATCAAAAAGGAGGAGGTTCTCTATTCGTCTGTATGTATGTTTTTTTTTTAAATATCTTTTAACTCTAGTGTGTGACTAGCGAGTCGTTACGGGGAACTACATGTGTACAATAATCTCTTCGGATGAAGCCTTCGTATAATGAGAGTTTCTTTTGACGTTTCATCGTTAGTTCAAAAAATTGTACTAGATGGCGCTACCCAACCATAGCGACCTAACTTTTTCAGATTAGTTCAGAATATACAATCTAGGTGCAACAATTCGCACCAAAAATGTCATTAAGGGTTTGATAAAAGATCTGAATGAAGAAGTAAACGAACTAGAACGTAGTAGAAAATCGCAAAGAAAATAGTCTGACATCACCATACGAATATCGTTTCCGAATATTAACAAAAAGTTGCAAGGAGCCTTTGAACCGGAGGTGAGGTGGGAGGTGTTTTTAGGCTAAATGAACGAATCCTTTGCCATAATATGCTGAAAAAAGGTGGTTGTGTTACAGTTACAGCGTAATCTAGTGCATAGAAAAATTACTGTAGGAAACTCTCCCATTGTGATAGAACGTCACTAAGGTAAGTTCGTTTAATCATCAATTAGACTTTACAAATATGTAAGATTTTTAGTTGTAAAATTCTTACATATTATTTGTAAGTTTGGTTAAACAGCACGTCTTGTATTACAAGTCTACAAATTAGTCCCTTTTTACATAATTGTAGACTTGTAAGTTTCGTTTAACAGGGCCCTGGTGACAGGATGGCGCACACTGGTTCCATATTGTAAAAATAGGGACTATGGTGCAATTTTGACAGATAGATTGTACTTACTTTATTTATAGGCAATAGGTACGTTAAGTGTGTACGGAACCTTTCATGGGAGAGTCCAACTCGCACTTGGCCGATTTTTTTACAATCACACCAGCTATCTAAGCCCATAGTAAATTTCTTAAGAAACTGTGTGTACGTGAACTTGATAACGGATAAATATATACTTAAATACTTTTTTGTTTGTAAATACATACTTAATATACATAGAAAACACCCAGACCAAGACAAATAGACATGTTCATGCACACAAATATTTGTCTTGTTCGGGAATCGAACCCGAGACCTCTGGCGCAGAAGGCAGGTAATTTTACCCCTGCGCCAAATCGTTCATGATTAGAGATGTAAAATGACTGAATCTGACCAGTCACGATTGTCAAAAACCGTATTTGACCGGTCATTTACTGTCAAATTCAATGAAATTGACTTAAACATATTAAGTAATTCTAACTGAAGTGACTAAATAAACCTAGTCACAACTATATACATGACTGCCAATTCCACCAACATCGCGACCCAATCTCAGTATAAGTATTGCAAGTGGCTCCTCTGCCACGGCTGTCACCGGAACAGACAGAAGTGTGGGACTAAATTGCTTACTCTTGACGGCTGACACCCTGAGAAAACTCAGTTATTGTGATTTTAATGAATTAAAAATACTTAAACTATACGTGAATTAGATTTCGATTTATTGATTTGTAGATCAATTTGAATTGTAGGAAAACGGACATTGATTATTGTGTTTTGATTACGATTATTGATATTTGAAATACCAAGAAAAAAAATAGTAATTTATCGCAAGGCTCTAGGTCAGCTAAGAGGATGAGGTTACTTCGTGCTTTTGAAACCGATGAGGACCGTGAAGCTCGGTTAACAAGCAATCGCAAGCGCAACACTAAATCCCGCGCTTCCGAGACCTACACCCATATACACACACATAATACCTTGCGGTCTCTGGAAGGAAGTGTAGATTACACATAAAATAAACAAATACAAAAGTCACTTTACCGTGCGTACGAAGTCGCGGGCAACAGCTAGTAATTAATAAAAACAAAATTGATAGTCTGTGTTCTGGGAGGAGTAAGTTTCTCTGATGTTTATGTCATGTTTTCAAAAAAGTAGTAGGTATATTTAAGTATTTATTAAGTAAAGAAAATTCAATTTACTCTTTGTTTACTCATACTGCGGTGGTGCAAGTCGTGACGTGACAAGTTTCAACTGCGCTTGACGTGGACGCAGCGTGGGCGTGGCGCGGGCGCTGCGTCTTTGCCATTTTGTCAACCAACAATGTCTTTTGTACATGTTTATTCAAAATACATATTAAAAGACACTTAAGATCATATTGACCATATATGACCCTTTTTGATAGTAAATGACCGTTTTTGACCAATTTGACCGTAATTGGACAGTCAGTCAAATTCAGTCACTTTGGTCATTTTCATCTCTAGTCATGATAGCAAGAGCGGAGGGCTCTAAATAACACAATATGTGTTATTTAGCTTTAAATAACACATATTGTGGGAAGCAATTTGGAGAATTTTAAGAATACTTTGTAGATAGAATTTTAACACGCATACAGTTAAATTTGGATATTTTGAAACATTTTATAGACTTTATGGTCAGTGTATGGTTGAAATCGACATAGGCATCTGTTCGGAAAAGATCGACGTTTCTGAACGCAACTCTAATGTCACGTCAAATTGACATTAGCTGTCACTTGAAGTTGACAGTGACACTTGATTGAAATTCTTCTTGGAAAAATGTCGGAATAATTTTGCTGAATTTGTTAAAAATCGCTCGCGTTGAATGTGCCTGGCATATCGAGTTTGAATACATCTTAAATTATCTATGTGATCCCGTTTTGTACGACCAAGGTTTTGATGCCATCTCTGGAGTGGCCGGTCGCGGATGCTTTGAAAGATAACCTTTTCTACCACATGCGCTTGTTGTCGGGACACTATATCGTAATAAAAAAAGCTCCCACGTGTGTGTCTTTGTGTATCTATTGTTGAAACGCCCAGTGTCTTGTGAACGCTGTTATTTGTGTTGTGAGTGAAGTGACTAATTGGTAAGGTCTGCAGAAGAAGAAGATTTACCAGGACCCCAGGGGCGCGCGCGCCCCCTTACACCACTTCTGCCTTGGAGACGGTCGACCCACAGACCCGTATGTAACCTTACCTTACTTAAAATTCTCTCCGCTGTGTATCGCAGTCCTATTGTTCAGTTACATCCCGGCTGAAACCAAGATTTGTCCGGAGTCTATACTCATGATAGCCTTCCACTGCGCCAATGCTGACTCCGCGGTCTAGGCAGGGGTGTACTGAACATTTTTTGGTAGCCAAGAGCGTAGCTTGAAGGCCTGAGAGGCCCACGCCAAAACTTTGTATTAATCAGTGCCGTTTGATGACCCAGTCTGGTCCGGACTAGATTAATTTGTACTTGTAAATGGTAATTAACTTGCATTTGAAAAGTAAAGGGCATTCCTTTGTTATTGGTTCCATGTCTTGTAATTAATTGTCATGTATTGAAGTTCCAAAATGTAAACAGATACCTTTCTTTGTTCATAATAATTATTATTTAGTTTTGTCAGCAAACTTGAGTTGTGAATATTGACAAGTTTGTTGCTAAAATAATAGCTAATAAAAGGTCAGCTAATAAGTTTGCACTCAATACTTAGTGAAACTTAAATGATTTGGGACATTGTTTACACATTGAAACTCATTGAAACTTGTGCTTTGAAATAATTGAAATTAACTTGTTGTTGTGTAACAGTATGTTGTGTTGATATCCAAGTGAATTTCAATAGTCAGTGAGTTTTGTTGTTTTCTGATAACCTCCAGATATTTAAGAGTTTGTGTCATTATAAATACTTTGTTGTTGTAATATTGGAATTTTGTGGTTAGTAATAACCTCCAAATATTGGAGATTTTGTGTTATAGTGAATATTTTGAATTTGTTGTTTTTGTTGATAAATTTGTGACGTTACAATGACGGCCTCCTCTGCTAAAGCCAAAATACGTTCTGAGTTACGGTGGTTAGCGTCTGCAGTCGCATTGTTGGATCGACCTGATAGGACGGAGGCCTTGTTGAACAGATACGTAGATCTGCCCGTACGTTTGGCTGTTGTTGATGAACAGTATGCCTTATTTTTGGAAAGGACTGTTGAGGCCGATGTGGAAATGCGACAAGAAGTCGATTTGGATGTGGACCAGTGTTATGATTTTGCGGACAGAATTACCCAGGTGGCTCGGCCTTTGCAAGTGGCAAGAGAGAATGAACCGAGCCCGTCCCCGGTCACATCTAAAAGTATGCCCCCTCTCTTTGCTAGATTGGCCCCCTTAGACTTAAGGCGTTTTGCTGGTCGTCTAGAGGACTGGGAGGGCTTTATTAATATTTTTGATAGTCTGGTACATGCCCGGGATGATTTGACCCAGGGCCAGAAGTTAGCTTATTTATTATCCGTGTTGGAAGGGGAGGCCCTTGAATCGGTTCAACATTTGGCCCCCTCGGATGAAAACTACCCTATTGCCAGGGATTTGATTGCCCGTCGGTACCAGAACGTACGACGTCTGGCGGACAACCATGTTGCCGCCATTTTGAATTTACCCCGCGTTGCCAGCGTGATGCACTTGAGAGTGGCTTTGTTGAATCCGCTGTTGGTTGCCTACAACGCATTGAAAAACTTAAAACTCCCAGTGGAGCAGTGGTCGTTTTTGTTACTGCACATTGTCCTGGGAAAGTTGCCGGACTCTGTTAAGGTCCGTTTTGAGCAGCAGTATGGTGGGGATAGTGCGACTTATCTGCCACCCTTCTCGGACCTCTTGACGTTCCTGGAAGGAGAAAGTAGACTGGCAGATAATTCCTCTCTGGCCGGTCCTATGGGACCCGAACGACCTGTGCCACAGAGTAGATCCCCCACCGGACCCCCCCGTAGGGGGCGTATGGCCCCTCGCGCGCCCGGCCGCTATGCCGCCGTCCAGGAGACCGCCCGCTGCTTGTATTGTCGGGAACCGGGTCACAGCACGACCCGTTGTGATAAGTTCCTCGACCAGCGCGTCCAAGGCCGTCGAGCGATCGCGCGACAACGGACATGGTGCTACTCGTGCTTGGGCCTGCACATGCAGCGCGAATGTACCCAAGCGCACCCATGCCGCTTTTGTAAGGGCAACCACCATCCCCTCCTCTGCATGAACAGCCCAGAGGGCGGCGGAGCGCCGCAGCGCGTCGCTGCAGGATCACCGCGTATGGGTGGGGGTCTCGGACCCCCCGCGGTGTTTGAATCCCGCAGCAGTTCTAGTGGCCACCAGAGTGGCCCCAGACGCTCTCCGCCACGTTTGGAGCCTCAAACGGGCGGGGGTCCCAGGGACCCCCCAATGGGAAACCGATCCCCAAGGATGGGGATGAGTTATGCGAGCGTTGCCGGAGGTCGTAGAGGCCCCCCGCGACGTTTTGAGCCTCGCACGGGCGGGGGTCCCAGGGACCCCCCAATGGGAAACCGATCCCCAAGGATGGGGATGAGTTATGCGGGCGTTGCCGGAGGTCGTAGAGGCCCCCCGCGACGTTTTGAGCCTCGCACGGGCGGGGGTCCCACGGACCCCCCCATGGGAAATCGGTCCCCAACTAGGGGGTTCGATTTTGCGAGCGTTGCGGGAGGTCGTAGAAGCCCCCCGCAACGTGTTGAGCCTCGCACAGCCGGGGGTCCCCGGGACCCCCCCTCTGAAAATCGGTCACCGTGCCCCCGCGACTATGGGGCGACGTACACGGTGGATGATAGGCACCGATTCTCGCCGCCGCTCGCCGAATACCCGCGTTTGGAGCGGCGCCCGCCCCGTCTTCAAGGGGCCGGGAGATATAACCCGCCTGATACCGGGCGAATTGGACGTAGGCAGTATGTGGGAGATTGGGACCCACTGGATCGCTATGAGCGACCCCCTTACCATGGGGGGACGTCTGGGGACCCCACATACTAGCAATCAACGTGTTTACGGTCGATTGTAGCCACCCCTCCAGAGACCGTTTTGTTGCCCACGGCCTCTGTGCTTGTCAGGGGATTGAATGGCGACCTTGTGGAAGTTCGCGCCTTGTTGGATTCCGGTGCTCAGGGGTGTGTTGTGTCATCTTGGTTAGTTAGGCGGTTGGGCCTCAAGGTGCACCCCCACACGGAAGGCGTGAGAGGTGTTGGCGATGTGAAAGTCCCCGGGTTGTTAGGGCATGTTGACTTCACATTTACATCACGTAATGGGTCCACGCCAGGCATTAAGACCTCGGCGATTGTGTTGGACACAGTTGTTGGCCGTCAACCTTCAGTTGACTTGGGACCGAGTATGTTGTCTTTGGTGTCTGATTCCCCACTCGCCGATCCAAATTTCTTCCGCCCAGGCCCGATTGATGCTCTCCTTGGAGCCGATGTCCTGGGGCGAGTTTTGTTGACGGGGAAGCGAGTTTTGCAGCCAGATGGCTTGGTAGCTCTGCAGACGACACTCGGTACAGTTGTGATGGGCCCTGCTCGCCGCGTTTTGGATTCCCTTGATGAGGATCGCGGCCTTGTTTTTAATGTGTCTCTCTCCGAAGTGGTGCAGAAGTTTTGGGAGGTTGAGGAACCTCCACCAGCCCCGCGGGTTGACCCAGTAGCGGATGAATGCGAGTTGTATTACCAGAATAACACTGGTCGCCTCCGCTCTGGTCGTTTGATCACCCGTCTCCCCTTTCGTGCCGGCCGACCTCCTCTGGGCGAATCCCGACCGCTAGCGGAACGTAGGCTAGTGGCGATGGAGCGTCGCATGAGCAAGGATCCGGTCTTCCGCCAGAAGTATGTTGAATTCATGCGGGAGTATGAGGAGTTAGGGCACATGTCCGTGAGCGATTTGGATTGGCGCTCCGTTGAGCACTTCTTTTTGCCGCACCACGCCGTTTTGAAATCCGGAAAGATTCGGGTGGTCTTTGACGGTTCGGCTCCCACCTCCACTGGAGCGTCCTTGAACCAGTGTCTGCATGTAGGTCCCAAGCTGCACACGGAGATCTCAGACATTTTGACCAACTTCCGGCGGCACCAAATTGTATTTATGACTGACATCCGGATGATGTTCAGACAAACGGTCATCCATCCAGAGGATAGGAGGTACCAATTGATTTTGTGGAGAGAGAGTCCTAGGGACCCCTTGTTGATTTATGAATTGAATACGAATACGTACGGTTTGGCTTCGAGCCCGTTTGTTGCGATTCGTTCTTTGTTGGAGTTGGCCGAGAAGGAGCGCTTGAGATACCCTCGCGCCTCCGCCATTTTGGCCAGTGACGTCTATGTGGATGACATTTGCACGGGCGCCTCATCTGTCTCAGAGGCGATTGTCCTGAGAGACGAACTCACCGCCCTTTTGAAGTCGGGAGGTTACGAGTTGAGGAAATGGATATCCAACTCGCCTGATGTACTGGTAGGTTTGCCCGAAGAGCACCAGCAGGACCCCCACCTGTTCGAAAATGTTGATAATCCCCATGTGGTGACCGTCCTTGGCGTACAGTACAAACCGGTCTCTGACACTTTCACTTATTGTGTGGATTTACGACCACCGAAAGTCTGGACCAAGCGTTTAGTATTGTCTACTGTCGCACGTACCTTTGACCCCAATGGGTGGATTTGCCCCGTGCTGTTTATGGCCAAGTGTTTCTTGCAACGGTTATGGGCTTCGGGTGTGTCGTGGGATGAACCCCTCTCGGACGAGTTACTCCGAGATTGGTCGAGCTTCGTTTCATCCCTCCCCGAGATTAATGAAGTGCATTTGCCGAGGCTATTCCTCCCTTCTGAAAATTGTAAAGTTACTCTTCACGGCTTTTCCGATGCCTCCGAACGTGGATTTGCTGCGGCCGTGTACCTCCGCACCGTTACTGTTGACGGAGTTGTTGCTGTGCATCTGGTGATAGCGAAAAGCAAAGTCGCTCCCCTTCGGACTCGTCATACGATCCCGAGGTTGGAATTGTGTGGAGCTGCCCTCCTAATGCGTTTGTTGAACCACGTATGGCTCACATTAGGTCGATCTATTGCGATACAAGAGGTTTATGCTTGGACGGACAGTCAGGTCGTCCTTTGTTGGTTGAAGGCTCCGGCGCACACCTTGGACGTGTTTGTGGCCAATCGAGTGTCGCAGATTTGTAATTCCGACATCGAGTTGATTTGGAGACACGTGCCGGGAACCATGAATCCCGCGGATTGTGCGTCTCGGGGTTGTGTAGCCCCAACCCTAATTAAACACCCCCTCTGGTGGGGCCCACAGTGGTTGATGCGGCCTGAGTCGGAGTGGCCGCCCTCTCCAGCGTTGTCGAACGTAGCCGTTCCTGATATGCGGGCATGCGTCCTGGAGACTAGCCCCGCCGGGGAGAAGGATTTGTTGTTGGATCGGTACAGCTCCTTACAGAAGCTGCTTGGTGTTACCGCTTGGATCAGACGTTTTGTGTACAATTGCAGAAACCCACGCGCGAGGCGTGATTCGTCGGTTCTCACTCCGGACGAGCGTAGGGACGCGCTCTTGTTTTGGGTCCGGAGAGTACAAGCTGATAGTTTTGAGTCCGAGATTGAAATTTTGCGTTTGGGCCGTCGCAAGTTGAAGGGCGCGGTATCGCGATTGAATCCCTTCCTGGACGAGAGTGGGCTTTTGCGAGTCGGCGGAAGACTTCGAAATGCGAACCTGCCGTATGGAGCTCGTCACCCCCTTTTGTTACCTAAGGCCGGACATTTGACTCAACTGATAATAACAGATCGCCATGTGAATGCACAACATGCTGGCTGCAATGCTTTGTTGGCCATTTTGCAGCGTGAATTTTGGATTTTGTCTGCTCGTCGAGCCATTCGCACTGTGGTTTTCCGTTGCCTGCCTTGTTATCGATTGAAGGCCGCGACCATGCAGCCCCAGATGGGTGATTTGCCTGCTGATCGCGTCACGGAATGTAGAGCTTTTGCCGGAGTCGCCACCGACTTCGCCGGTCCCTTTACTGTAAAGGCTTCGAGACTGCGTAATGCTAAAACCTATAAGGCGTACTTGTGCGTGTTTGTGTGTTTGTCCACCAAGGCTGTCCATTTGGAAATTGTCTCGGAATTGTCTACCGAAGCCTTTGTCGCCGCCTTGAGCAGATTTGTTTCCCGTAGAGGACTGCCGTCATTGATACGTTCCGATTGTGGTACTAATTATAAGGGAACGTGTAATTATCTTAAGGAAGTAGTTAAGTTTTTTGTTGATAATAAAATAGACATTGGAACCACCCTCTCCCGGCGTGGGATAATCTGGAAGTTTAGCCCTCCAGCTTGTCCGACCTGGGGAGGAATTTTTGAAGCTTGTGTAAAGGCTGCCAAGACACACTTGCGTCGCGTGATTGGAGAAACTATTCTCACGTTTGAGGAACTTGATACGGTATTTTGTAAAATTGAGGCCGTCCTCAACTCGCGACCCTTGTGCCCGTTGTCTTCGGACCCGAATGACCTGGAAGCGTTGACCCCAGGTCATTTCTTGATCGGACAGCCCCTTTTGGCGTTGCCTGAATATCCGATTCAGGATGTAGGATCCCATCGTTTGTCGCGATACCAACTTTTGAGACAGATGTCCCAAAACTTCTGGGCACGTTGGTCGATGGAGTATTTGCATATCCTACAACAGCGCGTGAAGTGGACAGATAAAACCACCCCACCCCAGACTGGCGACCTCGTGTTGATTAAGGATGCTAACCTGCCGCCCCTATGTTGGCGAAGGGGGCGCATTGTTAAACTCTACCCCGGAACTGACGGAGTTCCTCGTTTTGCTGAGGTTTTGGTTCGAGATTCGGTTTTGAAGAGAGCAGTTAGTGGGCTCTCCCGATTACCCGTAGATTGACGTACCGTTCTTAACGGTCCGGGGCGGGGGGATGTTCGGAAAAGATCGACGTTTCTGAACGCAACTCTAATGTCACGTCAAATTGACATTAGCTGTCACTTGAAGTTGACAGTGACACTTGATTGAAATTCTTCTTGGAAAAATGTCGGAATAATTTTGCTGAATTTGTTAAAAATCGCTCGCGTTGAATGTGCCTGGCATATCGAGTTTGAATACATCTTAAATTATCTATGTGATCCCGTTTTGTACGACCAAGGTTTTGATGCCATCTCTGGAGTGGCCGGTCGCGGATGCTTTGAAAGATAACCTTTTCTACCACATGCGCTTGTTGTCGGGACACTATATCGTAATAAAAAAAGCTCCCACGTGTGTGTCTTTGTGTATCTATTGTTGAAACGCCCAGTGTCTTGTGAACGCTGTTATTTGTGTTGTGAGTGAAGTGACTAATTGGTAAGGTCTGCAGAAGAAGAAGATTTACCAGGACCCCAGGGGCGCGCGCGCCCCCTTACACCACTTCTGCCTTGGAGACGGTCGACCCACAGACCCGTATGTAACCTTACCTTACTTAAAATTCTCTCCGCTGTGTATCGCAGTCCTATTGTTCAGTTACATCCCGGCTGAAACCAAGATTTGTCCGGAGTCTATACTCATGATAGCCTTCCACTGCGCCAATGCTGACTCCGCGGTCTAGGCAGGGGTGTACTGAACAGCATCAATCAATTGGCTGACGAATAAAATTCGACGAACAACGTTCACTATGTATCAACAAAATTATTGATTGCATCGTACAACAAATTGCATGCAAATGTAACAAGACAAACAACCATACATACGGATTGATACCGACCACTTTGTTTAATGCATATGTATTTAGGTTGGCTTGCTTTGTAAATGTAGATTCGCGAGTAAAGTCATTTAATGTTATATGTGTAAGACTACCTATCTGTATTTAGTGAGTTAAATCTCAATAGAGGGAAAATTTAGCCACTTCACAACATTTTTTATCTAGCCGTGTAATGCTTATAGGGCATCTTTCAGGCATGCGATATAAACAGTTTGCCTTCGCAAATTTATAAAAAAAACTAATAAATCTACGAGTAATAACTTATAAGAGTAAAAGAAATATTTATATTGAAGTCTAATTATCAAATTACAGTAGCTATTAAAATATTATTTGTGACTGTTTGTTCATTATTAACATTAAAAATACAAATTAACCGTAGACTGTTCATTAGACATTTAGCAGAGGATATGACCCCATTATGTAGGCGCTATTAGAAATATTTTGTCGTCTTTCAGAAACCCTTACCCTTAACATGTCAACACAGGCATATGATTTACACTCCACATATATATTTAATTTCCTTGTATATCAAATTGTGGTTGCTAAAAAAACGTGCAACCTAAGTCCCTACCTTTACAATATGGAACCAGTGTGCATGCACCATACTGACATCAGGATGGCGGGTAAACTATTGTTTTGAATATTTTCTATACCTTATCGAATTGTGGACGTCTAATACATGTTTCGAGGAGCCCGTGGCGCAGTGGATAGCGCGCTCGGCCTGCGATCGTTGAGGTTAAGCAACGTTCGCAATGGTCGGTCACGGGATGGGTGACCAAAAACTTTTTCATCTCGAGCTCCTCCGTGCTTCGGAAGGCACGTTAAGCCGTTGGTCCCGGCTGCACTTGCAGTCGTTAATACCCACCAATCCGCACTGAGCCCGCGTGGTGGGTCATGGCTCATTCTCCTTATTCATCCATAAGGAAGGCCAGTGCCCCAGCAGTGGGGACATTAAATGGCTGATGATGATGATGATGATGAATACATGTTTCTGCAGGTACACAGAAGATACCAAATCTATACTCAAAACCATTACGATACACTCATCGGTTTCAAAAAAATCCTAACGTCAGTTTGGCGGGTGTACCTATTGTATTGAATATCTTCGATACCTTATCGAATTATGGAAGTCTAATACATGCTTCTGCAGGTACACAGAAGGTACCAAATCTATACACAAATTCACTACGATACACTCATTGGTTCAAAGTACACCCGCGGACCTGACGTCAGGTCCGCGGGTGTACCTAGCGATTTGAATATCTTAGTAAATACGGAGGTACACAGATTTTTAAAAGAGGTACGTAAAGGTACACAGCAGGTACCAAATATCTGCAATAAATTTAAGCTAATCTAAGAAGTACACCCGCCATCCTGATGTTCACTAATTTGGGAATCAAGTTATAATTCTCAGGAGCTTAGATGTTAAATCTGAAATGAAGAAATTGGCTAAATTGTTTTGCTTTTAATATGAGCAGGTAATTTAGGAAGGTGTAAATTACCTTACACCTTCCTAAATTACCTGCTCATATAGTATGTACCTATACCCATACAACTATATGGGTATACCATAAAGTCGGTCGGTATACTAGACTATGGTATACCCATAGTCTAGTATACCTTCTAAAAATACTAGACTATGGGCCCTAAAAATTCCTCGTAAAGTTTAAATAAAATTGTGTATTAGATTTAGAAGTGGCGGCGCCACGCGGCGCCACTTTCGGTCAGGTTACCGCCTTAAGGTCATAGCCCACTTAAGGTCATTCATAGCCCACTTAGACCGCACCGCTCCCACCCAACCAAAGTATGAACAGCCAATTATGGACTTAATGTCGTTCACTGTAGATGCATTTTACAGTAACAATATAAAATAGCGGACAGCGCGCGGTCCGCGAGCTTACCGCCGCGCCGTCAGACTGCTCGGTAGTTGAGGCTACAAATATTATTCTGTGGTTGAGGCCTCGCTGACGCCGCGCGGTCCGCGCGCTGACTGCTAGCGGTCGCCGCGCCGTCGCCGCCGCGCACGGCACCTATAGAGGGAATAGCAGTCGACGCGTGGACAGCTGGGAGCCTGCTAGCTGTCGCCGCGTGGACTGCTGGGTGCCTGCTAGCTGTCGCCTTCGTTTAGAGCGGTGTTGGGTTGGAGCGGTGTTGGAGCGGTGCGGTATAAAGGTCATAGCCCATTATAGGTACGCGGCGGCGACGCGACGGCGCGCGGCGCGGCGACCGCTAGCAGTCAGCGCGCGGACAGCCCGCGGACCGCGCAGCGTCAACTACCGAGCAGTCTGACGGCGGTAAGCTCGCGGACCGCGCGCTGTCCGCTATTTTATATTGTTACTGTAAAATGCATCTTCAGTGAACGACATTAAGGGCGTTTGTGCACTACACTGAATTTTACCGATCCGGAAAAAAACGGATGCTTGTATTTTAATAATTAATTATTATAAATAATAGAATTTATTTATTTCGTGTAGTTTAGGGTTCGAAACATTGAAACTACACGAAATAAATAAATTCTTACTATTATAAATGATTAAATTATTAAAATACAAGCATCCGTTTTTTTCCGGATCGGTAAAATTCAGTGTAGTGCACAAACGCCCTTAGTCCGTATTTGGCTGTTCATACTTTGGTTGGGTGGGAGCGGTGCGGTCTAAGTGGGCTATGACCTGTAAGTAGGTAAGTAGGTAACTACCATTGCCCAATTAAATAAAACAACCGCATTCACTTCATTTCATTTTAATGTAACATTCATATTTACAATTAAATACTGGCATTGATCTTAAATGTTTTTGTAAATCGTGATAGGTTATAAATATATTAGATTTTGCATATGATAAATTAATTAATTAGATAGGTAGGTACCTATCGCAAATTCTTAAAAATTTTGTACAAAGTTGTCTTGATATTCGCAATTTATAAACATATTAGTAATTTTAGATTAATTTTAGATAGGTAAAAGATTAATACATCATACTTATATTATTATTTATGAAATTAATAATTTATACTATGCGCAGTACAAAATCGGCATCAACACATTGCTTTTTTAAGGAACAAGTTGGCCGTTTTCGTACTCTCAATAATGAAGGAGACTATCAAACGCCACATTTATTATTGGTCTTATATTATATAAAAAAATAATAGTCCACATAATTATTGATGCACTGGTTTAGTAAAAGTTATTTTATGTACTTTATCACCAAGCTTTAGACATATTCGCTATCACTATTAAAATTTGTATTGTATAATAATAACGCCGAAAATGTAGGAAAGGTATCGTAAATTAGTGTTACTTTTCCCATCAATCTATACCCTTACCTAAGTATGGTGATAAACATTAATATAAGTCCATTTTTTTATCGGCTAGCGCCTGTTATTTCATATAACATTATTAGAAAAATACTATTATTTATTCCTAGATTTTCCAATAGTAGCGTTATACATTGTGTTAAAAAACTAAAGCTTATTATAAACTTTGGTGGGATCGTTATTGTGTAATAGTTCGGTAATTAATAGGTAAATTAACTACATAGACCACATAGACAGACATTCATATTAAGAATAGTACCTACAGTCAGTGACAAATGTTCGGAGACAACCAATATGAGAACGTCCTCAGAACTGCTTGAAACTTCATAGGACGTACTGAGACTGCTGAAATTTTTTTTATTTTGGTGTAACGAATTCTCTGGATGTTTCTAAATAATAAGTTCCTCAGTGATTGAGGATTCTGGGAGTAGTGCGCTTCCACCTTCAGCCTTATCATCACTCAGGTGTGATGAAGGCTAAGTGCTACCCCGTTATGCATAAAAAAGTAGAAAAGTTGATTGTAACCTTTTGTCATTGACTGTACCATTCTGATAATAATATGTTGATTGAACATACTCAAAGAATCATAAATATAGGTAGTTTGTAATGCATTAACATTTGTGTAGCTCTAACTTCGTTCTTTTCATCGATTACTTACAAAAATACAGTTTCTGTATGTGGCAAGCACAGTTCGGCATTCACATGCAGTGACGGAATGGTTTTATCAGCCCCCTAATTCCCAAACCTACAGCACGCTCCCGACAGCGAAATTTATTCACTGTCTCTGTCACTCCACTCATTATACAATAGATAAAGACAAAGTAGTGAATTCGAATCCGATTCCGAATCCGACGATTTTTGAATTAGGGGGCAGATTATTATTTAGTTACTTTAACGAATTTTTAACGTTTCTAGCATCATTTTCCTATAAAATGTTTATAAAAAAACATTCATAGTATTTAGTACTATGTTTCTTAGCAATAGTAAATCAGTACCTATTCAAAGATGTGAAACAACATTGCGATTTGTGCGTAGCTGGGGGTGACAAGAATGGTCATTTTGGCCATATAGAAATTTCTTTTCCTCGTGCTCATCTTATAGAAACACTCACGAACCCGACTGAGAACTATGGTTCATGCTGCACGAATACGGCGACATAATAAAAAAATATATGATCAGTCCAATGAGTTAGTAACATAGCAGTGGTTCCACCACATCTACCAGAGAGTTGTTTATCTGGTGTATTCCACTTTGAACACCTGGGTGATCATAGGCGACTCTCTAATGTCCTTTGATAAACCGGGAAATAATCAACTGGGTGTTCATACGCGGCTCCAAAGTCAATATTATTTTGATACTATCCTTAAATCACTTTCAAATAAATCATCACTTTCGCAACTTTAGAAAATTCATCATTTATGGTCGATGCGAGGAGCGAAGCGATTAGGATGTGTGCTTTAATTGTTTTTCTCATTGTTTTTATTATAGTTGCAGGGGATAGGAATGGCAGCAATATGATACTTACCATTAGCATGTTAGGTTTACATCAAAGATATAGAATTGTGGTTTACATGAACCGACTTTTTATAATAGACCTATGTCCTACTAAACTAGGTTTATATCAATATGTCTACTAAAATAGGTTTACGCCCTATTAAACTATAGCTTCAGGTGCTTCGCCAGCTCTTGTAAACCTTGTAAACCGTAAAATGTTCGTCATATTATTATCTATGTAATTGCAAGATTGATAGAGTTAAATATTTTGAATTTTCTAAAAGTTGCGATAATAGTGATCTTAAATTAAGGTGATTTATGCCCGAATACTCGTACGCTACTTATCTTTGGGAGCGTCTCAAACATCGCCCTGTCACTTTAAATGTCAAACGTATGAAAGAGATGCTATGATGTTTGAGACGCTCCCAAAGATGATTTGCGTTCGAGAATTCGGGCGTTAAGGATACCAAAATAATATTTATTTTGGGTGTTTCCCCGGTGATCAAAGGACACTAAAGAGTCGCCTATAGTCTATCATACATGTGATCAAAGTGAAATTGACCGTTTATTTAAAAGAAAACAACTATCGTTGGCGAGGCGATCACGTCACAGCACAGGGTAATGATATGACAATTTTCTATAGGCTGTATCTTGTAGGTGGGTTTCAAATGTCCGAAATTTAATTACTGTCAGAACTAATAATAACATTTATACAACAATACATTACAGTGTTACAATAAGAAGCAAGTGAAACAAAATATATCATGGTCAATAGTCATGACAGCGTCTAATTCCATAGTGGGGCAATCCAGTGCCAACTATATAACCACAAGCGACAGAGTACCTTCACATTCCAAGAAAGGTGCTTTTCTTCTTGGAACTGTTATTAAACTTACAACAAACAAAATAAAAAAAATATATACCTATATCTAAATACAAATTAGTAATTAATACAACAATTTACATTTAACACAATAATAACTATAAAACAATAATGATAATACTATGTGAACAATTTTCAGCAGCAAATTAATTAAAACACTTAAATTAAAAGACATATTTACAAGAATTTAAAACAGCTAACAAAGGTACTAAACTATGACTGTAATATTTGGCTTTGAAATAAATAATAATATAATGAAAGCTATGGACAAAATAATTGACCCAACAAATTGATATGTTGTGGAAACAGATAATTTGTAATTTGTTAACTTAAAGTTTACCGTTGCAGAATGAAATACTGTTTAAAGCGCTTATGGATATAGTAAATTGATCAACATTCGTCTAAGGCGTGTGCTGATAATGAATAGAGGTACCTATCAAGAGGGAAAGATTAAATGAATCCATAGCTTCCATTATACGTCGTCGGGTAACATCGAATTGTCTAATCAAAGAGGAAACAAGCTATCTTTTCGAAACGCCTTCACTACTGAACCAATGTCTTAGGCCAAGAAGACTGTATAGATTTTGGCTAGCCTGAGATCGCGAAGGTTTCGTGTGACGCTGTACCACTCTGTGAGTGTATTCTTGATATTGATCCGGGTAAGGTTCTTGTTGACCAGCGTAGGGTTCTGGGTAATAGCCATGCGGTCTGACATAATGGGGATATGAGTGATGATGCCGTCTTGGGTTCCCATGAGGATTGTATACGCCTCCAACATGACTTTTCCCAGGCCAGTAATCCTGTAGATGACGGAAAGGGTAATTAGGAGGTGGTGTTGGATAGTGTTGACTAGGCCACGGGTATCTATAAATTGGTTCATTATTAGGCAAAAAACTTTGGGAAAGTAATTTGTCTAAATGTGATTGTTCTGGTACATTCAGTTCGGGAATAGTGTCTTTAGTTTTCCCCGGCTTAGGTTTGTTGCGTCTGTACTGTAGTTTCGTTCGCGTGCCCAGTATACCATCTTCTTTAACTTCGTGGTTCTTTTGATCCTTATTAAAATTATCATCGGTGGATACTTCGGCGTATCTACTAATCAGTTTGATAGCTTCGCCTATGTCAGAATAATCATTTTCTGGGTTAAGCTTAACTTGGTCTTTACTTTTGTTTAAATCATTGCTCTTAGTAGAATTTTCTGTAGTGATATTCTTTACTTGTTCGTTATTAGTAACAACCTTCTTCTGACTGCCCATATTATTATGCATGGAATCATTACTTTCTAATTTTGCAGCCGTTGGTTTATCGATGTATTCACTTTGAGCTTCCTGATTGGCATGTTCCATGTCATAAAGTACAGGGTCAACACTTACGTGCCCGTAAACCAATTCTTTCTGTCCCGTGTCTGTGTCATTGACTGGATTCGTTATCGTTGAGTTGTCTGGGCTATCCCGTTTAGGTTTGTCGCCGTTGGGTAAAAGAGAATTCATCACGTTGTGGTTGAGAACCCCAGCGATCTCAGTGTAGTTACTGTCAGAATGCTGTAATGTCAGAAGTTCAAGTTCAGCTTCAATACCTGCGCCGTTATAAGGCGAGTTTTCGTCCTTCTTAACGAAATTAGGCATAAAATCTTGAGCCTGAAAAGAAAATAATAATAGTGTCATCATTGGTTTTCTACTAAATAAATATAATATTGTAATGTTATTGTAGTAGTAAATACCCTTGCTTAATCAATAAGCACATACAAAAAATATATATTAGGTACCTGAGCGGATGGCTCTTGGTTCTGTAGTGGTGCGGCCTGAGGATCCAAGCCGATGGGTATGGACAGCTGCAGGGGCCCAGGTTCGTCATCGCCGTAGTCGTACAGCACATCGCCAGTGGAAGGCGACGAGAACAGCGCATTTAGCTGTTCCAGCAGAATTCGCTCGTGTTCGTCTTTATTAACAGTCACCACCTGGAAAGTTTTGTTCAGTAAGAATCGATTCGTTTTCTTTGTTACACATTAATTTTAGTGATTAAATATTAGATGTAAGAAAATTGTATGTTTTTAGGGTTCCGAAGCAAAATGATGGTGCGACACATTCTGTCTGTCTCACAGCTGGACATCTCGGGAACTACTTTTGCTATCAACTTGTAATTTGGAATAGTTTTAAATGACGTTTGCCCTACTATTTTGCAAATAAGAGAGAAATAAAATTATTTATATTTTTTTGCAACAGGGATCTTAAAAATTCGAAGTGGGGCTACTAGGGCATATGGGGTATCATATGAAAGAGCGCTACTTGCACATTCTCAAATTTTTTTTTCTTTTTTTCTTAGACTGCATAGTTTTTGACTTTTTTTCTTTTCTCGAAAAATGTAAAAAAATACCTCCGAAGTTTGCAAGAAAAAATTTAAATTATTTTAAGTGATTTATATTTATGATTGTACGGAACCCTCTCGGTGCGCGAGTCCGACTCGCTCTTGACCGGTTTATTTATGTTTATATCCCTGTATTGTTTGTTTATGATAAAAAAAAACGATTTCTGTTCTATTCCATTCTAATATCTACTATCAAGAAATGATAAATACTAAGGTACCTATAATAAGTTGTTGTAAAATTAAGAGATAGATACGTACCTGAACACAACCGTTGCGGTCGAGTCTCTGGCCCTTAGGGCACACTAGCGGTGTGATGAACAAAGATTTTGTAGTAATCCGTCTCGGGGGAGCGTCTCGGTTGCCACT
This sequence comes from Crambus lathoniellus, assembly GCA_949710035.1. Classification (NCBI taxonomy): domain Eukaryota; kingdom Metazoa; phylum Arthropoda; class Insecta; order Lepidoptera; family Crambidae; genus Crambus; species Crambus lathoniellus. The sequence continues at coordinate 10,768,180 of OX453302.1, read as the reverse complement.
TTCTGCACTCTGCAGCCATAGGCGCCACGCGTGCTCAGCGGCCTGCCGGTCCAGAGTGCGCGGCGGGGCGCGAGTCGTGGCTACTGCCAAGCGTGCTTCCGCCGCTGTCGAGTCTTCGGGCTTAGCGTCGACAGCTTTCTCGCTGACTCCGTCCCCAGGCTGACCAGCAGTGCTGGGGGCAGGAGTGCTGGTGGTCTCGGCCTCGGCTCCCGCCGTCGCTAGTGCACACGACACTAGCAGTAAAGTAGCCCACGTACACCACATCGCAAACACCTGTAACAGAAACGATACGCTCAAGTTACCTTCGAGTTTACAATAATATTTAAAGAATTAATTAAAAAGGATACAAAACAGCACAAAAACCCTATTTATAACTTGTGCTCCACTTTCGGATTAAAAATTCCATTCATTTTCCGAAGCTAAATTGTTTTTGTATTCACATCCGAACAAAGGAATTCGTAGGTAAACATTTAAACAAAAGCAACGCTCGTATACGAGTGCAGTGCGTAAAGTAATGAATATTTTAAGTATATGGGAAAATACAATACAGATAATCATTTTGTGTTACGAATGATGTCGAACAGATCAAGGATTGACTGACCACGTAGCATCATTGATTCATTAGTCATAATAGAAATCGATTATGCATCTATCTCTACTTAGGTTGACTTGACTATAGCTGTTCTTTTAAACATTGTAACAGGTAGGTACATTCGATATTCTAGCTAGACTGTACAATGCTAGCTATACAATAAAATATAGTAGGCCCAATTTTAAGTGGTTGTGGGAATCCAGGTGTTGTGAAGCGGGCTATATACGTTCAGTTTTAACTGAACAGTCGGAATGTTCAGTTAAGTCATCAGTACCCCGAGTGTAAGTTTTTATGTCAAGCAAACGCAAACTATTTCGAGTACGTATTTATGTCAATTTGTATGAAAACTGCATAAGCGCGCTACTCGCCGCTAGAGGCGCTGATACAGTTTTCATACAAATTGACATAAATACGCACTCACGATAGTTTGCGTTTTTTGACATAAAAACTTACACTAGGGGTACAGATGTGTAGGCAAAACTGCCACCAGTAATCCAAACAATTTTAACTGTCTGTTTGACTGTTCGGTTAAGACTGTCAGTTAAAACTGAACGTGTGTAGCCCACATAAGTTACAGGGAAACGGCATATATTAGATTGAGATAAGTAAGAGAATTCGATAGCATTCGACAGATTATATTACCGATGCCACAGAATATATAATAGTTGCTGATGCTGCAAATTGTAACACACCTATGGTGTAAATTAATGATGCTGCACTAATTCCTCCATCGACCTTGGGGCCCTTTATTGCTCGTGAAAGTGAAAGCCAGTTAATCGTACTCTGGCCAAAGCACTGCCTTCACTTTTAAAGCGCATTAAGTTATACTTAAGCAGTATATTTCGACCGCATTATTGACTTGTCTGTAATGGATGTCAAATCAACATTAACGCCCTTGAGTGACAGCTCTAGTATTTTATGTCCAATTATAAAATGAGGCTACAAAAGTTTTGATGATTTAGAATAAGACAAAAATATCGAAGCTTAAACAAATGTGTAAATCTTCGATCATCAATATCACAAATAACGCTTCCGCTTCACGAATCAATACAAAACTCAAATTTCATTTGACGACCGATTTGGCGCAGGGGTAGGCTACCCACCTTCTGCGCCAGTGGTCTCGGGTTCGATTCCCGAACAAGACAAATATTTGTGTGCATGAACATGTCTATTTGTCTTGGTCTGGGTGTTTACTATGTATATTAAGTATGTATTTACAAACAAAAAGTATTTAAGTAAGTATATAAGTATTTATCCGTTATCAAGTTTTTCATGATACAGTTTCTTAATGAAATTAAAATGGGCTTAGATAATTGGTGTGAATGTAAGAAGTTATTATTAAATATGGCACGAATGTAATCTTACGTCAAAAGCGCACCCTTAAAGTGCGCTCTTATTTTCCCGGCCGTTTTTTACTCCAACCGGTTATCTAGACTAGAGGTATGCTGATCGAACGTGCAAATAAACCTTTGCCTAGTATTGGCAAAGCAAAAACGTAAAGTTGGGCTGTTTTCTCCAATACAACATTATTTTATTTAGGTACCTACTATTTTTTATGAGATTTTTTAGATGAAAACATTTGAAGTAGTCAAAATTACATTGACCAGACGCCAACGGAAGCAGTTTCTAATGGCTTTAGTTTAAATATTTTGGTGTTGAAATTCTGACACGCAAACTGCTTATCTGTCTTCACTTTTTAGATTACATACCAAGTAGCCTATAATAATTATTGTGATGGGGGTTTTCTGTACTTTTGAATAGAAACTGCTATATCTAGTGAATTGGTGGGTTTGGAAGCCGAAGCTTGCCGTTGCAGGTGTTTCATAGTGGTGGTGGTGCATATTTAGAATATGACTCCAATCAAACGATTTAAAAAGTGTTTGTTTGTATTGTAATAATGATGACCTATATAGACTCCAATCAAACGATTTTAAACAAGTGTTTGTTTGTATAATAATGATGACCTAGGTTCTAATTTGCGAGATCGTTAAATTGTATAAACTAATAAGGGAGCTCACCAACAAAAAATATAATGTCTTATTTTAAAAGATTTTTTTTTGATTGGCTAGCAAATAACAATTTCAGCAGATCCGTTGTGATAGAAAATTAACATAATTACAGCCTATTTTTGTTTTGTAATGCACAGGTAACGCGCAAGTTTCAAAGTGTAATTAGTAATTAGGTGCTTACTAACTGTTCATTTAAATATTTCATACATATACCTACGGTTGCATGGACCAATTTACATATTTAATTACACGAGTTAACACATTACACGAGTAGCATATTTATTTAATTAAGTTGCAGTAAAGTTTGTCGTCTTTGACCCCGTAGCTGTTGCCGTTTCAGTTTTTCAGTTGGTAGGAAAATTGCAATGCATCCCATCCTCGTTATACTTTCTGTTTTAGTTTTTATTGTTTGTGCATATCGTTTTTGTTATCTGTCCTGTCAATTCTCTCACTTCTTCTATTAGGTATACGGTTGCACTATAAAACCAACAAAATTTTATTCCTATACTCAAACCGGCGCGCTATGTGCAGTAGAGTACCCCGCCACCTCACCTCTCCCATCCGCATGCCTTCTAGGCGTACATCAGTCGGTCATGCAACCATCAGTCAATTCCATCAGTCATGACATCAGTTATGAATAGTTCATTTTGATTGGCTGAAATAATCATGACTGACAGAAAACTGATAGCAAAACTACAAAAAGTCTAATATACGCCTTACTGCGCATCGCTTTGCTCGAAGTTTCAAGGCGCCAAGAAGTTAGATCGGGGTGTACTTTGTGTACTTTTAAGTACCTAATTAATTGAGTGCGCAAAACAAGGGCAGTGGCTGTTGACCCCGGCGCGGCGGGCGGCCGGCGCGGCGCGGGCGTCGCGATCTATCCGCGGCATCTGGCAATGATCTCGGCAGGCGCCGCGCGCGCACGCGGAAGCACCTCGCGTGAATTGACCGTGTTTCAATGGGTGCTTGATTGAAGCTCGCTTCACATGCACCGTGAAAAGGATTAGAAAGTGGGATTACGATCGCTCGATGGCGTAATCCTATCTGGAATTTTCATACTGAAGGTCCCTGTGAGAGCGGTCAAGAGCTCCGGTTGAGTGCGCGCCTGAGTCCGTCTCGTCTCGTCTGACCTAATGAGTTCAGTTTTGTTTTCGTAAAGCAGACACTGGGTTTTCCGTTGGGTGTATTAATAATCGGTGAGTACCGGAACCCCGAATATTGAACCCTACCTTGACATGTATGCGCGGGCGCCGGCTGCAAGTGCGGGGCAGAGTTGCACGCAAATAACTACCGATTCAAGTGGAATGAGAATACACGTTACTGGAATGGTTTCAACTTTGGTATGAGGTTGATTTCTGATGTTTTCAAATTTTGTTTCTTGGTTACTGTTTGTTTGACGATTATTTATTTATCGTATCAAGGAAATATTTTCGTGCGTGAAGTCTCCGTTGCCTATGAAGCGCCCAAGCAACCGTCACATCACGACGCACTTGTTATCCTTGCCGAGTCGAACGTGTTTCCTTTAATTAACGCAGGTCGAGTCAACATCGAACATGTAGGGGATCCCCAACTTTCTATAGTCACGGTTGGGGCACAACGTTGTACATTGTCCCTAAGGACGGCAGGTGTACAGCCATTCGTACAAAGCAAGAGGAGTTTTTTGAAACGCAGAGGGTTTTTTAATAGTGTCAGGTGTTACCATTTTGGGTATAACTCAATTAGATATGGGTATGGATTACGGTTAAGGGTTTTATGCCCGAATACTCGTACACTACTTATCTTTGGGAGCGTCTCCCACATCGCCCTGTCACTTTAAATGTCAAACGTATGAAAGAGATGCCATGATGTTTGAGACGCTCCCAAAGATGATTTGCGTTCGAGAATTCGGGCGTTAGGCTGTTAGTCTTAAAGTTGTGTAATAGAACCAATTGTATGAGTCTTAAATAGTGGAGATTTACATTCATATATTTGAAATGGAAATCAATCAATTAAAAGGCGATTATTAACGATGTCTAATCTAGTCATTATATTACATCATACTCGTGTATGATACGATAATTGTATTTAAATTAAGGACAAACTGACTTAATTATGAATACCTTGACCTCAATTTTAGTACTATTGTCTTTTACCTAGAAAGTTTTTATTTTAAGGAAAAGCTATGAAATGATGCAATGTAGCTTTTCGTCTCAACATTCATGTTTATGTAAGAGTTTCACTTTATCTATGCCGACGGCTCTATTTCCCGAGTTTATCCGAGAATACGGAAAATCTTTCGGATTTTACATAAATATTATATGTTACCTTTATAGCAACTGTCGGTCGGTAGCATCTCTTTTATTTACTCCCAACATTATTAATGATTGAAAAAAACACTATTTTATAACCGTAATTGTAAAACTCTATAGCAGAAAAAAATGCCTTGATTTGTAGCTTTCTCCTCAATTTTTATTTGAAATACAGAAAATCGTCTACTTTAAAGCGTAGAAAATCATTCCGAAGCATTTGCATACGAACTCCTAGCGTTGGGATTTGCGTGGCTTTACCGCATAAAACCAATGTAGAACACAATAAAGGTACTCGATGCTCATGCATTTATTGCGATTTGGAATGTTTAAGAAATTGTGAATAACGAATAATACCTACATGATTTCGCGCTAGAGTAACTTTCTTTGTATGTTGCATTACTGCATTTGAACCACTGAACCATATTTAATAAATCTATATACCTACAGGATAAATTTTTTACCAGTGCACAAATTTTTAGGATCGACTCAGAATCGGTAAGTGACCAACTTTCTCCCAGAAACATGGATCGAAATACGACAAAATTTTTTTGACTTCCCATACTAAATCGATCACGTGATCAGTCCGATTTGTATGAGAAGTACTATGCGATTAATATAAGAATAGGATAGGGACGCCGCCATGTTGTGACGTCAAGCTGTCAAAGTGCTGTCAAACCAACTTCACTTCACTTCAGTATGGTGTGCAAAAAAAAAATTATCGTGGCTGATCATGTCATAGCTTACGATAAATAATGATGTTCGTGCAAACCAAAACATATGAATAATTTGCAGATAATAAAATTATACAAATCATTAACTTGATTTTTTCGGAAAGTACCTATAGGACTCATGAAAGTATGCTTTTACGAAAATGATCAGGTAATTTGAATCTCAATCAAATTAAAATTTTGTGATATTTAACTGAAACCATTTTTTCATACATTGTTCTGATGCTTCAATAACACAGAATAAATTGAATTTTGATTCTATTTACTGGTTTAAGAATTTAAATAAAACAGGATTTCAAGTTACGAAAATAATTTAATAATCAACTTTACAACAAAATTGGTAAATTGGGGGTCTCGTGAAAAATTGTATTGGTCTATCATGGTAAAAGGATTGGCCAGCTAGAGTCTGCACGTTGATTGAAGTTAGATTCGTCAGAATCTAGCTGTTACCAGGGTGCGCCGGGTATCGGTATCACGGGGAACGATTCAATCTAGCCACTCGGGGAGGCGCACAGTACTGTAGAAATATGTTCTAGTATTTTATCAAAGCTTTGAACAAATACTCAAATACCACATGTGTCCAAACATTTGTTCAAATGTTTGTGCTATGTCTGGCGCCGGCGCGGCATGACGAAGGGCATGAGCAGTAAAGTTGTACGAAGAAAAAGGGCAGTAGGTGGATTTAAAAAATAAAAAACTTCGTTTTGAAAGTGGCAATACCCAAACCACCATCTGCCAAAATAAAAAAGTAAACTATTTTCAAATTGTTTTGCACTTTCTTGCGAACTGTACCTTTTCAGAGTGAAGTTTGTCAACAACCCGTCCTATTCTTATAATAATCGCATAGTACAACATTTTTTGTCATATTTCGACCTATGTTTCTATGAGAAAGTTTTTCACTTATCGATTCTGAGTCGATCCTAAAAATTTGTGCACTGATAAAAAAGTTATCCTGTATAAAAGCCGAACGATCATGACCGATGTTAAAAAATGGTATGTACAGTACAAATAAAAATCATCTCCGTAGGCAAAATAGCCTACCCAAGGGTAGAAGTTTTCGTCACGGCCAAGCGACTGAACGGATCCGGATTAAATTTGGCACAAAGATAGGTCTTCGACTAGAATTAGCGGATCTTAGCTACTAATTATCCCGTGTGATATATAGCTGTTATTCACTGCGCGAGGGGAGGGATCGACATGCTTTTTAAATGGTGATACCTAGACAATTTCATAATTTTATTTTCACCACTCCAGCTCGAAAAGGGCGCTTTTGGCGCCTAAAAACTCGCAGCAAAATCGATTTTTGCTGCGAGCGTGAGGCAAAGTGCTTTTTTAATTTCTTACACCAACTTTTGAAATAATTAAGAAAAAAGAAATAGAGTGACAAGGATGAAACTTTAAAAATTAATATGAGCAAAAAGGATAGATAGATAGCTTTATGTCGATGGACATGAAATATAAAGCTTAAAAAAGAAATACACGGATACCAAAGGTTCGAATAAAGAGTATGGACGAAATGAGGTCGCATGCATGATATAAATATAAAATAAGAAAAATTTATGAATTCTAATAACAAATTAATTATATAAATACGATTGTACTTCTATTGCTTTTTATTAAACACGCAATATTTAAAATAAATAATATGAAGTGAACATTAATATCGCTTACTAATATCATGTTTGGTTTTCATAAAAATTACATGCAGTGCAGTTTTTGAACGCAATGCAAACAGTTACCTTCAACTTGTATAATTGCACCAATTTTACTCTTAATTATTAATTTTGATGTTTTCTTTATTGTTAAATGTTGCCTTCAATGTTGTTTTTCTGACCTGTAACACTTTTCTCGCTGGTAGAGGTATGTTTAACACGAGAGCAAAATTTTCTGATGTCTCGTGCCTTTAAATCACTCACTGTGCTCAGTAGTCTATATTTGAATCACTCGCTACGCTCGTGATTCAATTTTAGACTACTTCGCTAGTTCGTGATTTAAATTCAGCACTCGCAGCGAAAAATGATTTTGCTCTCTTGTATAACAAATAACTATTTCACCTCTCCAGCTCGAAAAGGGCGCTTTTGGCGCTTAAAAACTCGCAGCAAAATCGATTTTTGCTGCGAGCGTGAGGCAAAGTGCTTTTTTAATTTCTTACACCAACTTTTGAAATAATTAAGAAAAAATAAATAGAGTGACAAGGATGAGACTTTAAAAATTAATATGAGCAAAAAGGATAGATAGATAGCTTTATGTCGATAGACATGAAATATAAAGCTTAACAAATAAATACACGGATACCAAAGGTTCGAAATAAGAGTATGGACGAAATGAGGTCGCATGCATGATATAAATATAAAATAAGAAAAATTAATGAATTCTAATAACAAATTATATAAATACGATTGTACTACTATTGCTTTTTATTAAACACGCAATATTTAAAATAAATAACATGACGTGAACATTATATCGCTTACTAATATCATGTTTGGTTTTCATAAAAATTACATGCAGTGCAGTTTTTGAACGCAATGCAAACAGTTACCTTCAACTTGCATAATAGCACCAATTTTACTCTTAATTATTAATTTTATAATTTTGATGTTTTCTTTATTGTTAAATGTTGCCTTCAATGTTGTTTTTTCTGACCTGTAACACTTTTCTCGCTGGTAGAGGTGAAAAGTTGTATGTTTAACACGAGAGCAAATTTTTCTGATGTCTCGTGCCTTTAAGTCACTCACTGTGCTCAGTAGTCTATATTTGAATCACTCGCTACGCTCGTGATTCAATTTTTAGACTACTTCGCTAGTTCGTGATTTAAATTCAGCACTCGCAGCGAAAAATGATTTTGCTCTCTTGTATAACAAATAACTGTTTCACCTCTCCAGCCCGAAAAGGGCGCTTTTGGCGCCTAAAAACTCGCAGCGAAATCGATTTTTGCTGCGAGCGTGAGGCAAAGTGCTTTTTTAATTTCTTACACTAACTTTTGAAATAAATATGAAAAAAGAAATAGAGTGACAAGGATGAGACTTTTAAAATTAATATGAGCAAAAAGGATAGATAGATAGCTTTATGTCGATGGACATGAAATATAAAGCTTAAAAAATAAATACACGGATACCAAAGGTTCGAAATAAAGAGTATGGACGAAATGAGGTCGCATGCATGATATAAATATAAAATAAGAAAAATTAATGAATTCTAATAATAAATTATACAAATACGATTGTACTACTATTGCTATTTATTAAACACGCAATATTTAAAATAAATAAACTAAAGTGAACATTATATCGCTTAATAACATCACAGAATAAGCAGAAAGATTGCTTAAACTGTGCTAATATCATGTTTGGTTTTCATAAAAATCACATGCAGTGCAGTTTTTGAACGCAATGCAAACAGTTACCTTCAACTTGCATAATTGCACCAATATTACTCGTAATTTTGATGTTTTCTTTATTGTTAAATGTTGCCTTCAATGTTTTTTTTCTGCCCTGTAACACTTTTCTCGCTGGTAGAGGTGAAAAGTTGTATGTTTGACACGAGAGCAAAATTTTCTGATGTCTCGTGCCTTTAAATCACTCACTGTGCTCAGTAGTCTATATTTCTAAATTCAGCACTCGCAGCGAAAAAGGATTTTGCTCTCTTGTATAACAAATAACTATTCCATCCCGGTAAAATGTACGGGTTCTATGGGATAAAATTAAATTAGACATGAGTAGTTGAGAATTGGGGGTTCTGGATCATCCGTAGCTCCAGAACACCCCAATTCTCAACAAAAAGATCAGTTCCAATGGTGTGACGTCTATTCAAGAAGACGGTGTCTATTCAAGAATACGACGTCTATTCAAGAAGACGACGTCTATTCAATAAGACGACTTCTATTCAAGATGACGACGTCTATTCAAGAAGATGGTGTCTATTCAAGAAAAGGACGTCTAAGCAATAATACGACTTCTATTCAAGAAGATGACGTCTATTCAAGTAGACCTATCACTCCAAGGAACTTTCGTATTGTTTGATATGTCCAAACCTTTATATTAAAAAAACTGGGTATTCACGCAATAAAACCAATGCATTTTATATTTATAATATCATTTTATTTTCTAGACACCACAAACTTAAACAAGATACATTTTTTAAAGCACATATATTACTATGATATAAACAACTGTGAATACATGTAGAAATAGAATATTTTTCATGAAGCGTTTTTAAATTGGGACAATTAAAGTCCTCTAAATTATAAACATTATCGCTTTCTAATATTTCTTTTAACCACAACATTTTTTCTAAGCCTTTAGTAAACACTCGCTTATTTTTTAAAAAATTCAATATTATAGACTTATAATTTAAGTGAGGCACAAAGCCTTCATTCCACAATATTCCTCTGTTTTTTTCTATCCAATGTACATGCAAACGTTCTTTCTTAGTCAAATTATAGAATGGATAAGGTGGTTTTACTAATAATACTATCATGCGCTCTTTACATTTGATAGCTATTTCCTTTACTATAAATTGATTTTGTTCAGTCTTGAAACCTTGAACATCAACGATAGCATTCATGACAACTTACGAACAATATTACTCAAGGGTCTATATTCAAAAAGTCGATCGTTTATGATCAAACAGTAAGCAGTTGTGTTGTCTGGTAAGTCTTCGCTGCACTCGATTTCTAACCGAACGTCAACTGGCCCTGTTTTTATTGAATCGTTTTGACGCGCACAGTCTATTACAAATAGCGGGGCTGTTTCTTTAAATTGGTGCAAATCAAGCATGGGATCGATGCTCGAGTTGTAATAAGACTGACGAAATTTTGCATACATTTCATATAATATACTATATTTTTCTTCTTCAAATTTCAAGTTCAGTGAGTCATAGGGAAAATATTGTGAATTTAAAAATAACTTGATATTATTAATTTTGCAATGATCGAATACGGAGGAGCTTTTAGATGTATTTGTTTTTCTGTCAGTCTGCATACCAAATATTACGAATCTTGGTTTTTCCATCTGAGACGCTGTTTTAATTGACCATGAATGTTTTGTCGTCTTTGGTAATAACGGATATTCATACAAATCCCAATTTCTGAACGCTAATTGTATTGGGCGGTCTTTTTCTAAATGTTTAAGCAATGACAATCTGTCTCGGTCGGAGACCCTTATATGTGGTACGCGCCATTGAACTTTTTGAATATCAATTTCAACTTTATCATTTTTTCCCATCATTACACTATTAAATATCGAATTGCTTCTGTGTAGTATAAGTTCATGTCTACAGTTTACAATAATTTTGTTGTAGTCTTCAGCAAACCCTAAAAGTTTGTTCAGTGGAATTATAACATTAAAGTAATTATGTTTCTGTTTAGTTCCGTCAACGTTCCAACCCCATACAGCAGCCACTTTACTTTCTCCTTGATTCATTGATATATACGATTTCATTGTAGTTGTAATGCCAGCATTTTTAATACGATCTATTTCAATACCATTAAGTTCATATTTGACATCTTGAAAAAGATACGTGATTGGGTTGTTAATGAAATTTATTTCTTTATGATTTAGTTTTCCTGCAGAGTCTTTTTCTGTTACATTCACAAGACCTTCAATATAAATTGAACTGCCTGATGGTAGCACATATAAATCTTGTTGGTGAATGGGTATTCTAATTTCATCATTTTCTTTAAAACTGTTATTGTATGGATTGTAGCTATGGATCTCATAGCTTTCAATAGAGTTGTCATGTTGAGGTAAGTCCAATATTTGCAGCATTTTATACCTTAAATCCGAGAGCCACAAGAAACTTTTTGTTGATATTCGTGATTTTTTGTATTTCTCGAGCACGTCTGTTCCCTTTCGATATTGATCGAGAAATATTGTTTTTTATTTTATCGTTGGGGGTTTTATTGAAAATAATCATTATAATTCTAGATATATGTAAACACACAACTGTTTCCAATTAAAAGTCCAAATGTTTTGTGAAGTTAAATTTACAATAATTCTATTTATATGTCGCATTAAAGCAAATCATAAGTAAGATAATATTAAGACAAAATAACTTTTATCGTTACTATTGTTAATAATTGTATCAGTGAAGTAACCAAAATGATTGAAGAAATTTTAAGCATAAATGACCACAATTATATAAATTTGAGCCTTGAAGATTGTCATAACTGTATCGTACATTTTTCTCATGTCCCACGTATCTTAAAAATTCTTTAGGTGGTTTCAGATTTCCATAACTATCGAAGTATTCAATGTGATCGCAAATTTTTCCATAGGCTACCCAATGAGTACCAGAATTTTGTGCAGAATCTAGATTGATGATCCCACATTCCATAAGAAGCGGCTTCTCTGGTAGTTGATCTCGCATAAATACACCACGAAAAAAAGGTATATTTTTCGAGAACTTTATTATATCCAAATTTGTTAAAGCTCTTCTGGGTAGCCGGATGTTTAGTTTTTTTGCTTAGTAACATAAATTCCTAAACCGTCTTTGTAAGGTTTGAGATGTAGCCCTTTTCCTATACAATATGCTTCCATTTGTTGGTTATGTCTTTTCAGTTCAGTAAGTTGCTTCTTTGCTGCTTTATATTCATTAATGGCTTTTGTAATTCCAGCAACACCACCAACTATACTACCTGTAGCAGATAGACCTGCAAATATTGGAATCAGAGGTAGAAGACCTCCAGTTTTTGGTACTGGTATAACTCTTGGCAGTCTTATTGGTATATCCGATGCCAATTCTTGGGCAGCTTGGTAAGCTAATTTAGTCAAAATTTTCTTGCACTTTGGTTTCAATTTACGAATATGTTTTTTGGTTTGCGATACTATACCATTGAATGTTTTTTTTAGTGCAGCCACACCTGGTGACACTTTTGTATTTCTTTTCATGATCAAAGGATCATTTTTATCGTTTTTTGAATCAGAAAAGCGTCTTTTAGCTTTCATAATATAAGAAATTTTTATTATTATTTTAGATATTATTGGTACAGGAGTCTTTATACTATAAAAGTCAAATTACTAATGATAAACAATGACAATGTTAGTAAATTAAATACAATATCAGCCATACATTCTACAAAACATTATTTTTATCAATCCAACTATTTTCACACCGTGGTAGTCCTAGCCATTTGACGTATACTTTATTTCCTTTTCTTTTTAAAACTTTTTCTACAAGATATATATCAGGGTGCTTAGTCTTATTTATTTCTTGAGCATAAAAAGTTCCCAAAATAATCTGTCCCTTGCTATCTTGCAATAAATACGTTGTAGGATTAGTATTTTGTACTTTCCGGATCTTAAATATTTCTGTCGACCAATTAGGAGTAAACCCTTTCTCGAAAATTCCTTTGTATTTACTTATTCTAACAAAATCACCTGTTTGAAATCGTTTGCATTGTATCTTCTTTTTAGATTGCGCATTGCTTACATATCTTTTGATTATAGTTTTTTTATTGTTGTGATTAATTGATACCGGTGTTTGTCCGACAGTTCTATGAAAAGTGTGATTGTATTCATTAAGTTTTCTTTCGAGTGTTCCATCCACCCATTTATAATTTCCTTTTAAGCTAAACTCTTTGTATAATTTACTTTTTAACGTTCTTATTAATCGCTCTACAATAGAAGCTTTCTTTGTAGAATATGTGGAATAATGATTGATGTTATATTTTTCAGTAATGATTCGAAACATATTATTATAAAATTCCTTTCCTAAATCTGTCTGTAAATTTTTTGGGATGCGCCCTTTTTTTAATAAATTATGAAATGCTTCCGAAACAAGCACTTTGGTTTTTTGTTTAAGTTTTGTTGCCCATGCAAACTTTGAAAAACAATCTATAACAACTAATATGTATTTGTAATTAGTATTAACGCTTGATATTGCTTGCATATCCATTAAATCTGCTTGCCAAAGGTCGTCTATGTCTTTTAGTATGACGCGCCTTCGAGGAAAATTAAACCTAACATTTTTATGAATTTCATTTACGATATCGTGTTTGCTCATAATGTTTGCTTAATTTTCCTGATATTTCTTTTATTTCTATGTCTTTTTCAACCTTGTTGATTCTCTCTTTTAAAGTTAATATTCTATTTAAAATGTTTTCTATTTTACAAGACAAATTACTTGCAATTTTATCAACATAATTTTTATAAGCAATTTCAGGATTTTCACTTTCTTCGATGAAACCTTGATTTTGTATACCCTTTTCTTCATGTGCTTCGCTAATAATAATAATATTATTTAAAAAGTTTTTGTCTGTCATGCTTAATGTTCTAGTGATAACTAACAATTTATTGGCAACTTCAAGGGTTTTATTCTTTTATTATTCCCGCTTCTTTTAACTCTTCAATGATTGATACAATCTCATTATCGTGAATATTATTACCAGCATTGTTTGAGGCAATCAGGAGCTTTAACCTTTCAACTAGTTCATTAGGATCATCCCAGTACACATAATCTGTATTTCTTTTGTAGTTTTTAAATAGTGGTAAGTAACCACCAATTTTTTTTGAGTTTTTCAGCTTAGAGTGACTTATCTTTGCTTTTTTCGTAAACAATGGCTTTATTATGCGTCTATATTTTAATCCTTTGTCTCCTTTTATTTGACCTTTTGGGTCAAAGTCTCGTTTGTGCGCGTTTGTCATATTAAGTACATCTTTATATACATTTTTATCTTCTTCAGTTATCAGGTTAAAATTTGGTTTACCACGTGTTAAAAGCTCTTTTAAACCTGGGGTTAAATTATATTGTTTTCCGTTTATAGTAAAAACGTATTTCTTTTCTGCATTTTTATCATTAATTACTGCAGACAGATGAATGCTTTTATTACTTATTAATAACTTATTATTTTCACATCGTATACCGAAGGGAACGTTAATCTTATCATACATATTCATCACATCTTCTTTTCCAAGAGATTCCAGTGAATCGTTTGATTTAGGACTTTCCTCAGCATTATCAAAATATTCTGAGTCATCATAACTGGATGAATGTTCCGGTACTAAATTCTCGAAATCTTGATACTCTGCGGATGAATTCAGTTGAGTAACATTTTTGCTGGAGACATTTGTAACTGGAAATTCTTTTTCTTTTATGAGGGTTGCTAGAGGATCGATAATAGGTTTAAATACTTTTTTGTATTTTATATTAGCTTCATCTTCTGCATTTTGTATCAATCTAATTTTGTTTTTTATATTATTCACAGAATTTATCAGTTGCTCTTTAATATCTACATTCATTTTTGCAGATAGCGTATAAGCAAATTTATACGCAAGTGTCGTTTACAGGTACTTAAAATGAAGTGATAAAACATAAACAAAAAATCACATTTATATGATCTCCTTAAAAATAAATAAATGTATCAAAACCTTTTCTATATCTTCCTTGATTTATTGCACTATCTTTATTTATCAATAAAAAACTAAATTGATCACGCCATATGGTAGAACAAAGTTGTTTAAATGTATACCACTCTATATCCGTGTTGACATGCTCATTATAAATGTGTTTAAGGTTACGATCATCTTGTTTGAAAATAATCAGTAGATTAGCATTATCTCGCACCAGCTGTTTAGGTATTTTGGAATAGGTTTGAGACAAGTAAAAACAGTCTATCGGTCTGTGTCGTCCCATTGCGAAGTAATTCCGAATGTTTGATTGATTTTCGCACACAACATCATCAAAAATCATAATGGAATTAATCAGTGCATCGTTGGGGTGAAGAACTTCTTTATTATCATGATAAATAAATAGCTTTGCTTCTGGTATTTTTTTCATAACTTGTTTTAGAAAAAAATACTTTGGTTGGAATGCTGTCTTTGAATACAAATAAATATGTTTAAATTTAACTCCATTTTTGTGTAACAACAAATTCACCATGACATTAGTTTTCCCACAGTTAGAAGGACCACACATTAAACATCGAATTGTATTAGGTAAGAGTGTGCTATGTTTTATTGCTTGTGCTCTGTTTTCTATTTTTATATTATTAACTTCCAGAGTCTCGGGTTGCTTAATGAACTTCATTTTAAATTGTGAGCTTATTAAATGTAAGTAACCTATATTTATATAGGAAACGTTATTTCTTATATGCATAGTTTTGGCGACATCTCTTTTTAGTTCAATCTGTTGTATTAATAAAATGTATATGTTGCGTTAATGACGTAATATCATATCAAGTTAAAAGGTTTGTTTTATCTTTCTGATAGTAATGTATTTGAGGAGTAAAAAAAAAAAACTAATATTTGTATTTTGATACATATTTATTTATCTATAAATGACGCTCAGTTGTATAACTACATAATGTTTAACTGTATAATTCTTAATATCTAAATAATAAAAGTTTACAAATTTAATTAGGTACTATTTTAAGATTAACAGCACATTATTGTATATAAAGGTATAACACTCCTTGTGCAGTGTAAAAATATATTATCATTATTTTTATTATAAACTATAAGTAAATACTCTTTTCATCCCATCGATTCGAAAAGCGATGATTCTTTATCTAATAACAGGGTCCAAAACGATTCATTTTTTACCTGTTATGACAAGAGGGAATGAATGAGATTTGAATTTTGAACAGCTTCATAGCAGGGTCCAAAACAATAAGATTTCAATTTAGAACATAATTAAAGAAGCATTGGTTGGAGTGTAGCAAAGGGTGTGCAGTACTTAAAAAAAATTCAACTGATTTTTTCGGGACCGAGAAATTTTCAAAAACGGAATTTTATAAAATTGAGAATATCTCGTAAACGGTGAGTCGTAGCTAAAATCTAGCAAAATTTTCAACCCCCCCTACGGCATCCCCGGAGATACTTTTAAGAAATCTGATGGACATATATTTTTTTTATTTATTTTTTTTATATTTCAAAACTCAAATTCTTTTTCTTGCCCGACTAGCGCTATGATGTATCCGAACGACAAAGAAAGGTAGGTAGTTTGAGTTGTCTTTACTGCTTTTCTTATAGAGGGGGATGAAAAGCAGAGTGTATTACTCGGCCGCAAAATTATTTTCACCTCGGGCGGCGTATATTGAATCCCTCGCTGCGTTCAGGATTCTACTTTAGAATCCCTCGCTGCGCTCGAGATTCTACTCTAGAATCCTTCACTGCGCTCTGGATTCAAAATAGCGCCCTCGCCGTAAATATATTATTTTGCTCCCTTGTAATACAATCTACTATTCTTGCCATTCATACTGCTGTTAAACATAATATAATACTATCTATACTTTCAACACTTAAGACAAAATTATGAAAATGTCTTATTATTTATCAATCTGATTATTTACAATTATAAGCATTATTCAAAATATTAAAACTGAACCGCATGAGTAGCATTATGAAATTGTATTACAATGCCCCCAAGGTAACGTGTCAGTCTTGTTTGATAGTATTTGTCTTTTGTCGTCATTCCCATTTAATACAACTTTATTTACTTGTTGTGAATACAAAACATGCTTTATCGATCTTATTAAGTTCATTTTATGCTTAATTGTTTTATTATTATATAATGCTTCGCTGTAATTGCCAAGCTGAAGCTTTTTAGTAACTGTTTTTGTTATGCCTTTAGCTTTTTTTAGCGTAGTTTTTACACTTTTCAAGCAGTAAAGTTTAGCCCTCAAACCAATAAACTCGGAAATTACAGAACCCCCAAGTTCATCTTTAAACAGTCCAGGGACTTTTGCGTTCACTTGAGGAATACCATAGGGATTATCCTCAGCGAAATTACTTGTATCATATTCTTTTATATTTTTAATCATGTCTTCATAAAAGTTTTCAGTTTCAATTAAATACAAAAGACTGTCTGTGTCAGTGTAACATAATTTAGCTCTCTCATTATATTTCTTTCTGATGAACTCATAATGGAATTGATATAAATGTTGTTTTGCATACTCCAACACCGTGAAACCAATGTAAATAGGCTTGTCTAATAATATTTTATCTGGATTCAATTGAATAGCTACAAAATTTTCTGAGAATATTGAAACACTTTTAAGATTTGGTTGTGAAATAAGTTTTTCAGCTCCGATACATTTATTAGTCCTGTTATTGGTATCATTCCACTGTGTTATTAATTTTACGTTGGCTTGTTTGCGCTTGTTTTCTATTGTTTTGCCAAAAACAGCGTTATTTAAAAGCTTGAAAAAATCTCTTTGAAATTGAGATGTAGACTCTTGTCTTAAATACGTATTTAAGTCGATATATTTTTGTAAAAAATCATCTTGTCTAAATTTGATGACTCGATGAATTTTTTTTAAAATCAATCCGTGAGTCAAACATTGTTTCAAGTGTACGTAGTGAATCACATAATAGTATTTGTCATACAAATTAGCTATTAATTTTTTTGTCCTTCCTCCAGGGGGGATAAACTTTTCTTGCGCAAAAGGTAAGTCGCTATGTGCATTATGATATTGTTCTGGATAACTCAAATCTACTTCTAATATATAACCATAATCAGCATCATCTGATATTTTCATTACGTCAAAACTTGAGATTTCGTTAATGCTTAATAATTGAAATTCTGAAACTGGCATTCTTTTTCTCATAGCATAACCGTAAAGGTTATTACAATCAAGGTACACTAAATAAGTCGAAGGTTTTGTATCTTGATAATTCGGAAGGTATTTATTATTCGCTTTTGCATGTCTCAAAGTACACTGAGCTAAACCTCCGCGAATTCCCTTTTCAAGTAACTGATATATTTCTAAATTATATATCAATTCTAAAGTTACTCCAGTACATAGAAGCATTGCATCCCAGCTTAAGCTTGGTGCAGATACATAATATGCGGGATCAAGACTATAATGTTGCAAACTCGTGTTTCTAAAGTTTTCGAATATGTCGCAAAGTAGTAACACATCACACTTCAAGTATAAATCGGTATATTCTCCAAGAGATTTAATATTGAATTTATGCCAAACTGCTTTTACATGTTCGTATTCGACATCGGTAATACTTTCATTCTTTAAAGTGTTATAAAAACAATCTTTGGAGGGAAGAAATTTTTCATCATATTTTGACCAAGAATTAACGTATTCGTAAGGGTAATAACCTTTTTTTCTTAATAATTCAAGACCTTTCTTGTTGCTAAATTCTCTTGATAAATTCGTAAAATCTTCCAAGTTTAGATTTTTACATAGTTCATCTAAGCTCGAACTTAAAAATTGATAAGAATCAATAAACTTTATTTGTATAGATTGTGTATTGTCTTTAGATTTAATAAATTTCATAATTGTAATATATTTTTCTTTTGTTTTAGGTATTATTTTGATAGAACCATTATACATTGCTAACTCTTTGATAAATAAATGACAATCGTAACCAGATAGGTTATGAAAAACAACAGGGATAAATGAACACATTGTATACATCAAATTGCAATGAGAATGTGCTGCACCTCTGTATTCTGACGTAACATGGTCATGGTCACGAACTTTGTCACCCAATAGCAAATGTTTACAAATATGACATGTCGTAGCGTTCATATATTCATTGCTTTGCTCTACTGTTAATTGTTTCATTGGTCTATTTTTAGATAATATTGAATGTATGTATTGAACGTCTTCGAATAATTGTTTTATAAAAACTTGCACACCATCTGAACCTCGATATGTAACATACTTGTTTAAGCTTGAATCATAGGAACAACACACATAATAGGCAAAACAAGATGGTTCGTGCACTTTTATGTTCTGAGTATTTTCGCTTGTATTTGTTATTGGACAATCTTTTAAAATACTTTCAAAGTCAGCGTAAATAACAAATTTAATTCTTTGTTGTCTATCGTAGTTTTTAAATCGTATTGTACTATTTTTTTCGGGTAATATAGTTAATAATTTACTACAATCATGTGAAGTATACTTAGTCTCACTGGAAAAAAACTGTAAGCATGCATCACAAAGGAATACTTTACCCTTGTGATAAGTTATTTGCCGACGTACTAATTTGATTAAATCTTTAATTAAGCAGTAGTGTCCTAAACCTCCTCGTTCAAAGTATAACAAATTCACATGATTGTTTTTCTTTGAAGTTGACATATAAAGAGGTCCAGTTACACGGCACTGTTTATCTAAACCATAAATATTTATACTAATATTAGGATTATTTTTCTCAAACAATTTTATATCACTTATACATGGTGGGAATTTCATTCCCTCAATATTTAAGGTATCTTTATAGTGAGGGTATGAACTAGTTCTACAAACATTAGATTTGCAAGGAAATAAATATGCAATTATGCTCCATAAAAAACAATGGTTATCACTATTTTGTAAATTCAAGCAACTTTTTGTGTTTTTTATAGCCGGAGGTAATACTATGTAAGACCCTCCTCGCAAAGGACAGTATTTATTTAAATTTATTTCTAGGTGACTAACAGACATAAAAGACCAACCAGATTCTTGCTGGTTAAATTCAGTCAGTTTTCTCTGAAGAGTATTCACCACATTAATGTATAATTCATTCAAATCAGTATTCTTATAAACATTTATGTACTTTGTATTAAAAGACTTTAATTGTTGCTCATCTGACTTCGGTAAAAAGAAGTTAGCAAATAACTCAAAGCTTATTTTAATACAATTGTGTTTCAATATAGACATTTCAATAAGTTTGACAACATCGCTTTGATTTAGGCTCAAGAAGGCCTCAGGAGTGATACACTCTGCCTCTGATGCTTGACTCAAGCGATATGTACATATTCTATTTCGAAAAGCCGTAGCTATTATTTCAATATTTTTCAATTCAGTTTTTAATAAACAATTTGATTTGTGTATATTAGTTCTCATATGGCTTTTGTATTTCTGTTTGGGTATTTCAATTTTACATTTATTACAATGTATTAAAATATCATTTGGTGCTGCGCAGTGAATCAGTGGAACTGAAAGTGGAAAGAAAACAATAATTATTATATTTTAGATACTCATTATTTATTTTATTTAAGTAAACCTATGTTTATTTTTAATCATACACTGATTATATGTATAAAATTAATTACTTATACTTAATTATGAATCTACAAGTTGAAGAATATACCTAATAGAAATTAAAACAATTTTATATTTTTAAGAATACAATAGAAATTAATAGAAATTGAAATTAAAAATAAGAACTTATGAATGTAGGGGGACAGGACTTAAATTCTTTGCGCGTTGCGCATATGAATTTTGTTAAATGCTCCCATGCTTCTGTATCGTCGTTGGTCCGATTTTTGACGGTCACCACTGCTTGACGCCATCTATTAATCGGTAAAACGGTGTCGATCTCATCGCACCGATATACTTTCAGTTCAATGTAGTGTGTGCCGGTTTTGTTTTGGTGGCATTGCCGGGAATGCCCGTTGGCTAATCTACGCGTGATATAAGTATGAATGGGTTGCAGTTTTTTACCAGTGGTAGTCGAGGGTTGAGGTAACGGCTCGTCTTCATCGTCGGAATCGCTCCCAAACAAATCGGCTGCTGTTGTGTGCGGCTTGGATATGGGATTTATCTTGACTTTCTTGGAGTGCTTAGCTGCAGGGCTAATGACAGAGCTGTGCGATGCTTTCAATGGTTCTGAGCCCGACGTTCTCGGGCGCTTCGCCTTTCTAACAGGCACCTGAGGCTGAGGCACCGCACCCTGCACTAAACCTTCCTCGTCTGACGGGAAGAGTTCCTCGCAATTAGTTGGAGTTAGACTTGACCTGAAACAATAGTTTGAAAGGATTATTGAAAGGGCTTATAATTTTAAGTAACATCGTTTCTACAGTAGGCATATAAAAAAATAAATAAATAAAGAAATATTCTGTGTGTATTAAGGATTATAACAAGTATTTACAAAGATTACTCTAACGCGACGACGGTAGCGCAAACACTCAAATCAGAACAAATATAAATTATTGTAACCAAATGAAATGAATAGATAACTTTGTGAATTGAACATTACTCACAAATAGCCCGAGAGCCAAACTAATTCGCTCTATGGAGACTCAACAATAATTCTATATCAGTAATTTCTTAACATTGAAAATTAGATTATCTAGTTTAATAAATAATTCATTAGTAATCCACCAATATTTATGACAGCGACATAAAAAAAAAACAAATACAAAGCTTTAAAAAATCTATAAAAAATAGGCAAAAATGGTATAAGTGTTATTCACTTTACATTTGAATACATTTATTATTATCTTTCGTAAAAGTATATAATCCCCCTATATTTGTAAATGAAAAACAAATAAACTTTAAAAAAAACTCTCTACGTAAACTCAAATAGGCATTACACCTATGTTAAAAATGCTATCAGAAACAACCGACTTTTTCTTAAAGTATTAGTTTCCCGTTTTATATCTTTATGGATTTCGACTTTGGTGCTTAGATATGGTTAACATAAACACATGTTAACGATAAAATTGGTGATAGCATATTTGCTGAAAGAATTGCACCATTTTCGGGGTATAACTTTTTTTTTATACCTTCCAATGCGATATTATGTTGGATTCCAAAATATAGTCTCTTAAAATTATATTTAAGGGCCGTTTACAAAAATTTGGCCTGTTATTGAATTTTTTACAAAAATATCAGATAGCTCTTGGGGTAAAAGTGTTCTTTTCATTTCAATGAGTAGATCGCTTTGTGAATTAAACATAATTTACATAGTGATCTATTCATTTCATATTTAGCACATCAGATCAGAACAGTTATAAAAATACAAATTTAAAATAGATACTTACATGGTAAAAACGTAGAATTTCTTTCGATTGCACTGCCTGTTGAACGAACCAGGGTGCTTACCATCAACTCTTATTACGGTTTTGTTTAGGAACCTAAACTGATCTGCTTCGCTTATTCGTACCACGACAGCTTAATATCAATGACAGCGATTCAGTGATCGATCAATGACATTTCACAGCCGCTAAGCTGTCAGAAACTCTTATTTGACTTATAACCCGGTCGATTTAACATGTCACCTGCAGGTTATACCCGTCCCTCTCACTCTCCGGGCATGACAGAATCGAGTGAAAGAGACGGGTAGAAGAAAAAGGACACAAATCGTTAGGTCATTAACATTTAGCAATTCATTTGCGATCCAGTTTTTAGAAGGTCAGAGTACGAAAGAAAGCGATTCATTTTAGGAACCTATTCTGAATCGCGCTATTTTTGAATCGCTGTCATAAAGTTGATGGTAGGCACCCAGTTCGGGAGAGCGTAATAATGCTCCAGCCTCGTCTCCAGCGATTTAAATACTAGAAAAGCCACGTGACTTTTTCTTAATAGGGATAATTGTATATTCAGCTAATCTCCAAAGACAAAAATGCTGATCCGGCTAAAATAAAAATTAGCATACTACTGATTTCCTGCAGGTTTGCTTATAAATTACTTGTCCGCCTTACAGCAACTAAAACTTTATTTATGTAATTATTTATTAACAATCCATACTTCAATATTATAAATGTGAATGTGTGTTTGTTTGTCCGTCTTCCAAGTCGAAACGGAGCTGGTGACACCGGCTACTTTTTATCGCGAAAAAATATCGTATATTCTCGGATAAGGTCGTGTAGTCCATGCGAACGAAGCCGCGAGACGGAAGGCTAGCTTGCTGTGTAGACGACCTTACTGGTTTAAGACAATTTCTTCCAGTCAACCATTACTTACATGAAGAAAGGATTTCCTATGTAAGTATTAATGTCTTTCATTTTCGCAAATTCATTTGTATAATGATTATAAAAAATATGATGGACAGACAGAATTATGAATGTATTTAACTATAAATAATCACGGTGCACCCGGGTGATGGGCGGGCGGCGCGAGGTGCGCGGGCGGCGCGAGGTGCGCGGGCGGCGCGGCGGCGCGTTCATGCTGGCGGCGGCGGCGCTGTATAGGCTTTGGGTTACATTACATACATCGCACCATTTATGGGTGAGTTAAAAACACATCGCAATAATTAAAATATTGAACTCTATTGGCATAAAATATGAATATATATAAATGCAATATATATCTCTAAGGGCTTATAAATACGAAAAACTATCAAGAAAAAGTACTTCTATTTTACGCAGCTGCCTGTATTGTCTTGTTAAGCTACAATGTCGGTATGTATTATTAAAATTCTTTTTTTATATTACTTATTTCTTGTACCAAGTCGTATTTTAAATTTCTCAATACGACTTCATACTATGTTTTAATTTAAAATTCGTATTGATCTGTACAAACAGATAGTTAACATGATATCACGTATAGGTATTTAAAAGCAAAATAGATACTCTCTATTTATACTTTTTTATTTCCAGGATACTGAAGATCTATTCAACTTTGTGCCGAATGTACCTAAGGATCAAACTTCAATTCAAAAGCCAGAGCCAAGATTGGGCTTATCTCGTAAAAGAATGAGAACCGAACGAACCTTATTCTCTTTTATAAAAAAGCCAATCACACGAGGAGCAAAAATTATTAAAATAGAAATATATGACGCCGACAATTCCCCAAACTCGGAAAAGTCAACATGTGATTGTGAAGCCGAGATTTGCGTGCAACATATTGTAAAGACCGTAATGTTCGATGATATATACAATAATATCAAAGACATAATTACAAAAATACAAGATGAAATAGTGTCATGTTAACGGAATCATTTACACGTAAACACGAACTCACTCGACCTTGCACCCAAATAGTGCTTGCATTGAAGTAGTGTAACTTAATCTAAATTATATTTTTTAATCTCCTATTTTCTTATTGAAAATTAAGTATTAGAAAAAATCGACTCGTCTCACAACCATATACGAGAGATGGGTTGTTTTTTTTTAATCTTTTATACTCATATCAAATTTTCTTAAAGGTTTATTTACTTAGATATTAAGTTATAGAATAAGTATTAATTTGTTAACATTTATTAGCATATAAGTGTACATAATTCATAGTCATGATATAAGAGTACTTACCCATTTATTTTCATAAAAAATGCACTTTACGTATGTAAGTAGAAAAAAGACTTCACTAAATACTTACATTAACATTATTATAATAAGCAGCATTATGCATTATAGAGCATTATACAAAATAATAAATCAGTAAAATACTAGCACATGAATTGGTTTTATTTGTATTTGTTCTTTACTTACCTTTTAAATTGGGATAGTAGAGTACCTACAATTATTGGATTTAGATAGCTTAACCCGATGCCGTAAATTAAAATGTTAATGCGACCAGGAACTCTCAGTATATGTATACCTACTTATACAAATATTGATTGCATATGATGCTTCAGAAATTAACAAGCAATCACTTATAGTATACTTAAAACGAAATAAATATTTACAAGGATTCATAATATTTTCAATGCAATAATCAAACCCGCTAATTATTTTTATCACTACGCCAGAAGGTGAAGTCATTCACTGTGTTATGCATGCATATTCCATATTTGGCGCGAGCAGACTAATACTTAGTAGCGAGTTGAATTGCAATCTTCCACATATTGTCAGCAGCCGTCGAACAAAAATAATAAGGTGCGTTTTAGATATAACAATATACATACATACATAGTATTACGGTAGGTAGAACTCAATGAAAATAACGTCGCGTCGGCTATGTCGCTTCAAATCTACTCGATTAGATTTATAGTTTTAGCATTGAAACTTGTCGTGCTGAGTATAAATTACTAATATCTATGACGGTTTGGACATATAATCCAAAACGAAAGTATTCGTCTTCTTAAATAGACGACGCTTTATGAATAGACGTCGTCTTCTTGAACAGACGTCGTTTACTTGAATAGATGTCGGCTTTTAAATAAACGTCATCTTCTTGAAAAGACTTAAATAGACAGTCACTTAATCACTAGAACTGATCTTCTTGTTGAGAATTGGGGTGTTCTGGAGCTACGGATGATCCAGAACCCCCAATTCTCAACTACTGACATGCAAAAAAAAGTATAGAGATGATTGTTTGCATATTGGTAGTTTAAGAGTAGGAGAATGTACTAACATTATACATACCTAGTTGTTACTTTGTTTCTGTTACTTTCTTACGCTTTAAGCACTGATCTGACTTTGATGAAATTTGATATACCTATGTACCTACTTACTTATAGAATAGTGGGTAGTGGGCGTGCTTGGCTTGCGATCACTGAGGGTAACTTTCGCAATGGTCGATTACGAGATGGCTGTTCAAAAATATATTATCTCGAGCCTAAATACCTCCGTGCTTCGGAAGACTCGACTAGCCGATGGTCCCAGCTGCATTTGCATCCCCAACTGCAATGAGCCCGCGTGGTAGATCATCATGGTCCGTTTTCTTTATCCCTCTAAGTATAAGGCAGTTCTTATATCCTAGCAGAGCGGGGAGATTAAAATAAAATGGGATGATGATGATGGTGATGAGAGCTTAGATAAAGCCTATTTATTTACTTTTTGACACGAAATGTGCAACGATATATAAACAAATTACCTCTCGAAAAAAGTTGCCACTACTGCGACTGCTCTAACCACTGAGCTACGGAGTCGTTACGAGAAGCGTCGAATTTATCCAATACTTCTCACGCGCTATATAGCCAGCGCTAATTTCATAAATACCCATCAATACAAACAACTCTTACTATGGGACTAAGTGAAGTGCCACGTTACGAAAAAAAAACTGTTGTTCCATACATTTTGGCCCATTCGCTATTGCACTTTTGTATGAAACAGCCAATTTTATTTTCGCGCTATCGCACTTGGTCTCTTAGTAAAAGTTGTTTGTATTGATGGGTACTTTCACCCCCTGAAGTATGTCCCATCTTTAAACTAGCACCCAGTAGATGGAGGGGTGCGGGACTCTGACGCGAATTTCCATCATATTTCGAAAATTTATGCTGTCTATGTTTTTTAGGGTCCCGTAGCCGAATGGAAAAAAACGGAACCTTTATTTAGATTTATTTACTTCAATTAAAACGGTATTATACAAAACACCAATTACATTAATTAAAAGATAAAAGTTAATTACTTACTTAATATTAAATTTCCATTTATAGATTCGTCATGTCTGTCTGTCCGTCCGTCCGTCCGTATGTCACAGCCAATTTATCTTGAAACTTGGTAGGTACCTAGATGTATTCTGTGAACCGCTTTACGATTTTAATACAAAAAAAATCAGGAGGTCAATTCCCCCATACATGGAACTGAAACTGAACAATATTTTTTTCATCAAACGTATTCGTCTGTCGGGGTGTCTATAGATAGGTAAGTAAGTATTCAAAAATGACATAGGTACTTAAAGGTTTCTCAAACCACATTTTCCTCAAAGTCAATCTTTTGAAAAATAGAGACTTCCAAAGTGGTAAAATATGTGTCCCCACTCCCCCCTAACTAACTGTCTAACTTTTGAAATAAAAGAGTAAAAATCTAGAAAAAATATAAGTATGCTGTAAATCCTAATAAAAACTTTCAAAGAAAATTGGTTTGAACGAGATATGGTAATCACTTTTTGAATTATATCACATTTTCAATAACCACAAATTTAACTTCATTATTCATACACACACTACTTATATGAAAAACAAAGTTAAATTTTGCTGACGAAAAATGATAGTTGAATTTTCTAGCTAGGTATAGGCAATCGGTAGGTACGTTTAGTCGCAACCCTTCATGGGCGAGTACAACTCGCACTTGGCCGATTTTTAAAAAAAATAACAGATCAGAATAACCTAAGTACGTGGTAAATAATAAACAACTCCAGACTATTGACTTGCTGAGCTTGTATAAAATGGATATGTTTATGTTCTGGATACTCTCGTACTTTTGACTAATTACATCCTATGCTCTAGCTTAAAATCCGTACGAAATCAGCAAAAAATGTGTGACAGTAACATCCACAGAGTGTACTGACTGACGACATTGAGAAAGTGCCGACCGATGTCGGGCATATTTACATATTAGGTAACTACTGCAAGTGTCCCTGTAGACTCTCTGACTACGAGAACTGCAACTTAAGGGCAGGATCTCCGAAATTATCGCAATTAACCTATTTATGATTCAAAAGCAAACAATCAAATATTCATTATTTTGAGCCATTTTGAGCAGATAAAAATATATGTTGAAGTTTGATAAACGATCTTAATTATTTTGTGACTAAAACAAGATTTTCGATCTTCACTCGTCTATAAAAAAATTCAAAGACAAAGAAAATTTTCATTATTTTTATATTTTTTGGATTTTATACTTAGATTATTAATCTCTAATTCACGAATAAATATAGAAAATAGGTAATGAGTTTTTATCATGAATAATGAAAACAGTCAAGTAAAACGAAACATTTTAATGTACTTAAGTTTAAAAAAATAAAAAAAATGTCACATTACTAACTGCAATATTTTAATTTAAACTTAACTTTTATCATTTAAATCATAGTAACTTATCATGTAACTACTCTCAACCTGTTTAACTTATTTGTGGTTAACGGTGTTGGCCTCACAATTATCTTACCTGCTAAATTATTTACTTATATACTTCTTGATATACTATAAGTACTACATATTGTGATACCGTTTGATTGACCCCAATAAATGAAAAAAAATGACATAATATAGAAGATTATTCTCAAGCTACTTTTTTCAAAAAGTGAATTTATGCTCAAAATAACAACAAAAACATTGAAAAAACAAACTATTTAGTAATCTGTGGAAAAAATGAAAAAGTGAGGTTTTTTTCATGTGTCAACATGAAAATAACCTCAGTTTTTCATTTTTTCAATATTTATATTTAATTTTAATATTTACAAAATAGGTCACACTTTAAACCTGTTACCAGTTCACAAGAAGGGTAAATTAATGAATGACTGCTGAATTCAGGAAAGGTAGTTTTTTTTACATTTGTAGTTACGTAATGAAGTATCATCTAAAAATACGTTTTTATACAGACAAAAATGATTGAATGCTCTTTCTGCATTCAAATAAGTAGGTAAGTATATTCGGTTATTTCGTTTATCAATAAAAACCAGTTCTCTCCACCCTGAATGGTTTTAAAATTGGTGTATGCAGACGAATGGAAGGAAAGAATTCATGTACAGAAAAGCTACCTATGTGTAAAACATTATTAAAATAAATAAATAACCTCTTACATTCACACCAATTATCTAAGCCCATTTTAATTTCATTAAGAAACTGTATCATGGAATACTTGATAACGGATAAATATATACTTAAATACTTTTTGTTTGTAAATACATACTTAATATACATAGTAAACACCCAGACCAAGACAAAATAGACATGTTCATGCACACAAATAGTTGTCTTAAGATTTTAATAATTTTAAAGCTACTTATAGGGCTCGTGGTTTTTTACTATCACATTTTTCCTATAAATATTTGTCTTGTTCGGGAATCGAACCCGAGACTACTGGCGCAGAAGGTGGGTAGCACCCCTGCGCCAAATCGGTCGTCAGATTATATAATTATTCTTCTTTAACATTATTGGGTATAGTTGGCATCGTCCATACCAAATTTTAAATCATAATTGCAAAACCAATCGTTCGGAGTCAATTCGATGAGATGAGAAATACATTGCTTTTTCTACTTACTTACATTGATTTTGAAGCGAACAATATTTTTCCATATCAGAGAGTTTGATTACGGTAACATCTGGTAAAAATTAAAACGAACGTCATTTAGATATTTGCGTGTCAATGATTTGCGTAAGTACTGATAGGTATACCGCTTTCAATAAAAACGTTAAAATTAATAACCACTCAGTGAGATGGAGATTTCGTTTTATTTTTAATAACCAAGACATTTAAAGTGCCCGTTATCACAAACTCTAGTGTTAATTTATAGAGAGGTGTCACTTCTCTAAACAGTCTACAAAGTCTAATGAGGATAGCATTTCTCATAACTTTGAACGGTAATTGCATTAAAAGTTCAGGTTTTTAGATTTAATCCTACTAATATTATAATAGCGAAAGTTTGTGAGTATGGATGTATGGATGTTTGTTACTCTTTCACGCAAAAACTAAAAATTGGCTGAAATTTGGCACACAGATAGTAAATAGCCTGATTAAAACAGGATTCTTTTTATCCCGATATTCCCACGGGAACGGAAACCACGCAGGTGATACCACGGGCGGCCGCTAGTTATTTCATATTTCTATTGAATGTAGATAATTTTGAGCTCGAGTCATTTAACTGACCTTCTCGATTTTTACTAGAAGCAGCGCATTTGAGCTACTTGCCTATGTCGGTCTCGTTACCTATATCAAAGTTCTGAATTTTTTGACTAAAATCTTTCGAGTGACAATATATGGATTGAGTCATGATTGGCTATACCTTGAGATGCTAAATCACAGAGATACTTAATTTATGATACCGTACCGAGGTCGACGACATACCTGAGAGAGTTAGTAAACCGGGTGGAAATGGGCGGACGGATCACACCGTCGCACGCGCAGGACTGTCAATCATTGGGGTAAACGAATTCTAGAGGCCGAGTAAAGGCAACATGAGTGTAAAGTACCAATAAAAATTACTGAGTTGTCAAAAACTATGATTTCAAACCGTATAAGATGCTTTGTCTACTTTGTCTTCTAAAGTTGTTGAAGCCTGATGAAGATGGCACTAAATCATTAACTTTCTCAAGTGTCAACTCATCATCCATGCACCATCAACCTACTAGTTCTGATATGGTAAGATGTATGTTTAGTAGATAACCCTGTTGGCGACTTTAAATAAGTTTTTGGATTACCTAAGTATAAAATAAATGAGAACAGAAGAACAAGACGTGGCAGACATGATATAGAGATCTCAATGTAAAGAATCTGGCGGTAGTTACCAATAGTTTTAATCAAGCCACTCGATACTCATAGCAACAAAGTAAGCATGTCCCCCTTTTTTGATTGCAATTCGGTTTTTGCAAGTGCTTATGTTTTGTCACTCTCGTGGGCAAGTGTGCCGGCGGCCAGGCGGCCGACCTACTGACAGCCGCGTGCGCCGAGACATTTCACTATCGTTTCTACATCATCTCGTCTCCGCAGGCCTATTTCGGTGATAAAAACGAAAAGAAACTTAACTCAGCGTACATGGCGTCGTTTAATACACATGTCGGAATTATCATCAGCGCACCCAACCGATGTATGATTAACTAGTCGGAAATTCGCCTTCATAATTTTCTCTACATGATTTGCCTGGTGTATTTTTGGTACCTACATGCGTTTATTTCTCATCATTCGCATGTTATTAATTTGGACAGGCGATCAATGTTTCTGATTGTAGATGATATCACACCCGAGTAGCTACGCTTATTTGTAGTTTTATTATTAGTGGCTTCACTAACCAAGCTTTATGAAGCAATAATTACAAATATTACCTACAAAGGTGACATCTTGGGATATTTACGGGAGATATTAATAGACACAAAAGAAGATAGCAAATTTTGTCCTAACGACTATACCCATGACGTCATTCGTCGGTTTTTATATGAGAAAAGGAGAAATTGTCAATGAGTCATTCATAATTGCTCACCGAAGATGTGCAAATTTCTATAACCGACGACGCGTTAACAAAAACAAACAAGACTTGATAATACAGGGATATTATATATTTATTATACCTAGCCTATGTTGCGATGAAAATTCTGGAGATCCATCCTACTAGGAACCAATTATTTTCGTTGTATGCGCTTCTGAAATGTACATACATTATTTATTCTAATAGCCGAGAATACTAATATTAGAAAATATTTCAATAAGTGTGTAAGGCAATTTTAAAATAACTCTCATCTGCCAGTTTTTATTCAAATGAGCCACAGGATTAGGTTGGTTCAACAGTTGTGTTTATCTACCGGTCTATCTACGCTCCCACGAAGGGCCCAAGCAAATGTTGCACATCAACGTCGAAAAACAATTAAAGAACAGGGACCGTACTCTGAAACGCTAATCCGAAACTTCGGTTAGCCCCGCCCCTTTCACTCGATTCTGTCCCGGCTAGAGAGTGAGAGGGACGGGTATACCGAAGTTTCGGGTTTTGCGTTTCAGAGTAGGCCCTCAGACGCGGCCGATCGAACGCGCGACGCTTCCGCCACGCGGCCAGGAAACCGACCCACTCTCGCTTCGCTATTTATAAAAACAGCCCATTCATCTACATACAATTTTAAGCTTAATTAGAAACATGTCAAATGTACCTTAAAGTGTTTTGATTTAACAGAAAACCTCATTGGCTGTTATGAAGAACAGAGAAACACCTAGGACCGCAGACACAAAGATGTTAGTACATCTTTGCGCAGACACAACAATAACATCTCGATATCTTTATCAACCTAGTTTAAAGGTAGGTACTGTTTATCTTTAAATGATATACTAAGATTAATCCATAAAACAACAAAGTCTATACAAATAAACCGGTTTCACAAGGAAACCAATAAAATGCACAAAAAACATCAAAATGTTGCAGAAGTGGAATAAGTATGATGTAAAACTATGTAATCTTGTCATGACACTTTGATACCTATACGATTACGAGCTCGAAAGTATTTGTTCCTGAGATCAGGGTGTGCTTAGCAGCGTTCAACGCACTTTGGTAGGTAATACTCGGAATCATGTCAAATTTACCTTAAGGGCCTGACATGAGTCAACTAGCGCTGCCAATCGATATTATTGTTTTTCTTTGTTAAAAATTTAAACCCATTCTGAAACTATTGAACGCATTTTATAATGGTATAAAGTTGTTCAATAAATACTAGAAGTTATTCACAAGACCTTGACTGATTCCTTTTTTTTAGAAATTGGGCTTTGATTTAAGAAATAAAATAAAATAAATTGGCGGCGCTAGTTGGCTCATGTTAGCCTCTTAAGGCTAGGATTCCCGACCGAAATAGGCACGCTAACGCTTGCTCGGCCGCGAGCTATACACTTCGCGCAGACGCATCTCCAGCCGGCAGTGAACTGTGAACAAGCGAGCGCCCCGCGAATCGAAAATCATTTAAAAATCAATTAAGGCGCTACTCGGAAAAAGTATGGACTTTTTGATATAAAACTATAGGACGGTTACAGTTGTTATAAATCTGGTAATAAGATATATATTTCTTCATACCTTTATCTAGAATCGTATAGTTTCAGAAACACGTTTTTATGATTTTGCCTCGACACTTTTTATTTTCGAAAATACCTCTAAAAATACGAAATATCAAGATTATTCTTAAATGGATACATATACTATTGAAAATTGGTTTAATTAGTGGACAGTAATAATATTTAGGATCGTATAGAAGCATTTTTTAAAAATCGCTATAGTTTTTTAATACGAAGTGATTTTGTGTTTTTTTTGCGTAATCTGCAAAATCGGTCTCGCTCCCGCGCGCGTCGTTTTCTCATTGCTATCTCGGTTTAGCATAATTTTTCTGAGTATCGCCTTAAAAATGAAGAATTAAAAATTTTCAACTTATGCCGGCGGGAATCCCTCGGCTATTAAAAGACAATTATTTTCGTATATTTTTCATTAACTTAAAACCAAGTATACTGCAAGTAATAGGATATTTGGTTTACGATTATAGTCCATGGAAATCGTACATTTTGCCTTGCGTTTAAATGAGGTAGTTCTGATTTTTTTGTATGTTAGTAGTGATGAGATAGTTATGACAAATCCAAGTTTTCCACCTCGAAAGCCCTCCGGATCATTGTTAAATATTTAAAAATCCAATAAATTTTCAGATTTTTTTCAGTTTTTGACAATTTTTACCACCAAGGACCTGTGTTACGGCAAAAGTTACTATGCACGCTTTAAAGTACACTAAATTTGCAATAAAAAGAGAATAATTTGGGTCTTATAAGTCAAATAGTTTTTAAGATGGGGCTGTTTAAAAGTTTGCAAAAATTCAAAAACAGGAAGTATTACAGTATTTTAGGTTTCGACATTTTGACCCATAGTAGTGGGTTTATGGCAAAAGATAATTTATTAGTTATTAAAGTCCATTAAATTTCCAACAAAATGAGACCAATTAGTAATATCGACTTACCCTTGATAGTTCCTGAGACAGCTGTTCAAAGTTATTCAGGTAAGTAAACAATTATGTAATAGAAGGGTTTGCAAAATGAAGTACGCTCTAAAGGAAGTAGGATCTGGGAGGTGGTGGGATCAATTATGTACATTGTATGTATAATTTTGATGGACCAGGCACGTCCTCTGAATCCACAGCACACTTTTTGGGGGCAGCTTGCTCAGGTATAATTTCTTCATTGAACTGCTCAGGACGGTCAAAATCGTCCTTTGATGGTGGGTTATCAATCAATGGTTCATCAATGTCATCACACATCAGGTATGGTATGTTCTCGCATGATTGGCCAATGCAGTAGCTGCAAACACCGGAACATTTAAGTTCTGCTTTCCTGCAACCACATCTGCTGGTACAACCTTACATCTTTGGTATGCTTTCAAGGTGATTAAGGTTTGCGTGTCATTAACAAGGTAGAACGGGAACGTCTCCCAGATCCTTCTTCCTTTAGGGCTTACTACCTTTTGCAAAGCCTTCTATTACATAATTTTTACTTACCTACCTCAATAACTTTGAACAGCTGTGTCAGGAACTATCAAGTGTAAGTTGATATTACTAATTGGTCTCATTTTGTTGGAAATTTAATGGTCTTTAATAACTAATAATTTATCTTTTGCAATAAACCCACTACTATGGGTTAAAATGTCGAAAACTAAAAAAACTGTAATACTTCCTTTTTTTGAATTTTTGCCAACTTTTGAATAGCCCCATCTTAAAAACAATTTAACTTACAAGAACCAAATTATATTCTTTTTATTACAAATTTAGTCTACTTTAAAGCGTGCATAGTAACTTTTGCCGTAACACAGGTCCTTGGTGGTAAAAATTTACAAAAACTGAAAAAAAACTGAAAATTTATTGGATTTTTAAATATTTAACAATGATCCGGAGGGCTTTCGAGGTAGAAAACTTGGATTTGTCATTACTATCTCATCACTACTAACATATAAAAAAATCAGAACTACCTCATTTAATGCAAGGCAACACCACTTATTTGGTACGATTTCCATGTACTATTAGACGGATGTTTGGGATTTTATTTGATACAGTAAAATATCACTAATCGAAAAAAACGGCCGGAAGCACTAGATAAATAACTGTAATAATAAGATATATTTTTCCAAATTTTAAGTAGGTACATGTGATTTGCGAGTAATCCATTATTTAATATATCTTATTTTAGGGAATCCCAGCCTTAAAGTGTTTTGATTTAGCAGAAAGACCGATTTCAGTGGCTGTTATGAAGAACAGACATAACACCGTGACACCGCAGACACAACAATATAATAATATCTCGATATCTTTGTCAACCCAGTTTATAGGTAGGTATCTACTGTTTATGTTTGATTGATACTGAAGTCTGTGTTTTTTCTACACAAAAACGCTGGTTTTACAAGGAAACAAAGAAATGCAGGAAAAAAAAGTAAAATGTATGAAGTGGAATGAGTCTGATGTAGAACTATGTAATCTTGTCATGCCACTTTGATATACGATTACGAGCTCGAAAGTATTTGTTCCTCAGGTCAGGGTGTGCTTACAACGTTCAACGCACTTTGGCAATACTCACCGAAACGCGAGTTGAATAAATATCAAAAATGACCCGATTTACGGTTAAGCAGCTTGTTTGTTTGTTGTTTGCTTTGTCTACTAAGTTTATAAGTGAAGACATCTTTTGATAAGGGCACCAATAACACCATGTAACATTTAAGAAAAATCTAATTTGATCATCTGGTAAAGGCTTATAAAACGTACGCTCCATTTCATTTTAACGTTTCAATGCTCTTGTGTACATACATCCCTAACCTATATATATATAAATAAATTGATTAAGGCATCAAGTTTTTTTTTCCACAACACCACCTGATGTTAAATGGTGATAAGGCTGAAGGTGGAAGCGCACCACTCCCGGAATCCTCAATCGCTGAGGAAACGGAACACAATAATGCTGAAAACATCATAATTCTGGCGCCAGTCTTAGATAAGATGGTGGTAGCTACCCGGGCGCACTACTACCGGTCCTACCACGAACCAAATAAAAATACAATATGTACCCCCACTAGGAATCGAACCTAGGACCTCTTGGTCTGAAATCCGTGGTGTGAACCACTAGACCACAGAAGCGGTTAATATGCTAAAAGCTAAATATAAAAGCTCAATTGAAGACCATGTTATGAGGTGCTTTCCTGACATAGGACCTTCGATCAACAATATAGATGAAGGCTCACGAACTAAATGAAAACTTTATATGGCCAGCCTGCCTTTTTTTTAAAGGAGAAAAAAGGTTACAAATATTACTATCTTATTATAAACTAGCTTTCCGCCCGCGGCTTCGCCCGCGTGTACTACACGACATTATCCTCAGGGAATTTGATATTTTCCGGGATAAACTACGTCACTTTCCAGCTCCCAATCTACCCCCGTACCAAAAATCACATTGATCCGTTGCTCCGTTTTGACGTGAAAGACGGACAAACAAATAATACCTACCTACTGGTTCTCCCGTGGGAATATGATACTTTCCTGTGGTAAAAAGTAAAAGTAGCCTATTATAATCCTTCCCAGGGTCTCAAATTATTTACTTATTTAGGTACCAAATTCTGGCCGCAAATTAGCCCGCACTTAAAATGATTTTCGTATGGGAATGAGATTTTTCCCGCGGTAAAAAGTGTTATGTTTTTCCCAGGGCCATAAACTCTCTATTCTAAATATAATTCTTTCCATCAGCCGTTTTGACGTAAAAACAGAACATACAGACAGACAGACAAACAAACATAAATTTTCGCATTTATAATAATATTGGGGATAGTAGAAATATGAATATTTGGCCGGCCGCGACTACGTCTCCGTCCGTGAGTAATTTGATTGGGTACATCGCAAAATATCATGTCAAAAAGTAGGTAGGTAGGCGTTTTCTAACGTCTCATCAGCACCATCATCAATCCATTTTAATGTCCCCGCTGCTTGGGCCTTCATATTGATGGATAAGGAGAATGGACCATGACCTTCCACATGGGCCCATTGCAATTATGGGGTATTAATCAATCCAAATGCAGCCAGAACCATCGGCGTATCGTGTCTTCCGAAGCTCCATATATTTTTTAACAGCCATCCCGTGAAAGACCACTGCGGAAG
Source organism: Crambus lathoniellus (assembly GCA_949710035.1). Classification (NCBI taxonomy): domain Eukaryota; kingdom Metazoa; phylum Arthropoda; class Insecta; order Lepidoptera; family Crambidae; genus Crambus; species Crambus lathoniellus. The sequence goes on along the minus strand of OX453302.1, from coordinate 10,731,445 downwards.
TCACATAACCTCAGCGATCGCAGGCCGAGCACGCTACCTTTATACCAAATATGAAAGTCAGATCAGTGGTTTAGGCATAAGAAGGTTACGATACCTAGACAAACAGTAGCTACTTTCGTATGAATAATATTCGAACATTCTCCTACAAAATCAAGTCAATACTTTGTTAAGGTACTTTTTAATGTGGCATTGGTTCTAATACTATGACAGCTAAAAACGGATTGAGTTTTCAAACATGTGTAAAAACAAAATGAAATTAAAAATCATAAGCACTAAGGAGTATTGATATCAACTTCGATGCAAATTACCCCCAAAATAATTTTCTATCCCTTTTTAACCCTGTTAGGCGATGAGTTTCAATGAAATATGAAACACATCTTCGATTAATTCTGTTAAAGAATGTTTATGCAAAATTTGAAGAAGATTGGATATAGGAATCACGTTGTCCCATACAAACTTTACCCCCGTTTTTCACCCCCTTAGGGGTAGAATTTCGAAAAATCCTTTCTTATCGGATGCCTACATCATACAAGGAACACACCCTCCAAGTTTCAGGTCTCTACGATCAGCGGCATAGGCTGTGCGTTTATCCGTCAGTGATTCAGGACAAAGGATTTTATATGTATAGATGACAAGAAGCGTTCCAAGTTTGAAATTCCTTAGTATTTTTGACACTGTCAAAATAATCTACTTATAATAATAATTATACTCTCAAGTGGGCGTATGACGCTCGGCCATGTTTGTCGCTCCAACTATGTATCTAGAACTAGGTGTTATTGTTGATCGAAGCATAGGACTCAAAAAATTGTCTGATACATAGTGCCTTTATCGTCTGATATTTTCAATTGATATGTTGCGAGATTCCGAAAATGATCCTACCTTTTCGGAATCTTGCAAGACTTGCAGTTTTAAAATGCGGACATTAGCTACTCCCAGATCATGGAATCACTCATGTAAATAAATAAATTATTAAGTATTCCGTAATATGTAGGTAAATCAACTAAAATTACGGGAACATCGCTACGGTGAGGTTGGCGGGTATTCAAACAGGATGACCAGTCAGGATGTCTAAGAAGGGTCCGTTCGAATATTCGCTCTGATAAACAAGCATTTCTAAAACGGACGTTGTAAATGAGCGTGCGAATGCGAAATCGTATGCATCGTACCGAGACGATGTGTTCGGAATATCACCTTTATATTTTTGGAAGGGAAACAGTTTTGTCGGAAGTGGCGGCGACAGATTTCGCTTGCGAATATAAAGTGATGGGTACTACTGTATGTAACGTCTCACGGCCGCCCGCACCACGCGACATCGACAGTGACCGAACTCTTCGACTGTGAAATTGTCTAATTTATTGGATAACACTATTTTATGTCTTGCAAAAAGTAGCGTTTTGGTTTGTTAAACATAATGTTGCTTTTATGTGAATGGAGTAGGTCCTTTTTTTTGCATTGCAATGCAAATGTGAATATAATTGACCTAAAGTTTTAAATCAACCCCTTTTAAATCCCATCCATTTGACTGACTGTTAATAACATCGTTGTACCTGATATAATATAGCAAATGATTGTCAAAGTCAAAGCTGCAGGAGCTTGGCAGGAGCTTTGTTTTTTACAGTTTCCGCTCAAGTAAGTACCTACGTTGTTGCACACAAATTGTACGATATTTTTCTTATACTTACTTATTTTTCAATATATTTGTCTTTTAATTGTAGACTTTGATTTAAATAAAATAATACTTATGGCACAGTTCATTATTTGAAATACAAATATGATTTACAATATCCAAAGCTACAAGTTTCTAGCCTCAGAATGGGCCTTATCTCAGCTTTAAAACTTCACCAAAGTGTTGTTAATATTTATTGAAAGATGTTTTGTTTAAAGCATTGTAGTGTAGTAAATATGCAAAAGGAGCTAAGATAGAGTGCCTCTTACAAATGATTTATTTTGTAAAGTTGATAGGTACAATACAATTGTCTTTAGAAACGAAGATTTTGAAATGATGATGATTTTTGTTCTCTTTGACTATATGTACTTTGAGATTGTTAATAGAATCATCATTCTGTTGCCCTTTACCTATTTATTTGGGGTTGGCGCAGTATGTCTTTTTCTTATATTCATATCAATCAGCCGTCAATTCGTACCGTTGCTCTTGTTTGATGGTTGTTGTTGTTAATAGAATATTATCGTTAATTAAAAATACGAAAAGTTTCTGGTCCTCAATAATTTAATTTCACGTGGTTCCATTTCTGAAACTTTGAGACTTCCTGGAAGTCTCCAGGCTAAACGAGTTACATTAACCTGATGGCGAGTCACAATAGATCTTTCAGGTAGAAGTGACCACGTTTCCTACGGGAGATGCATAATAATAATAATACTTTTGAAACACTTAGTAAAAAAATAGTTCCAGAATTACTTGAAACCACCTACAGAGAGTTTATTAAAAGTGAATGTTTTAGTTGGGTTTACGAAACAGCCACCTGCGAGGAAAACGGCGCGAGAGGCTTACCTTGAAGAGAGACGACTGCGCGTACGCCGGTCACATTATAGCGGCGCCGTACCAGCGCGCCGTGGTACCTGCAACAACAAGACAAAATTATAAATATAGAAAACTTTAACACAACTTAGAATAATGTAAGCCCATAAGAGCCTGTACACATTATAGGCGTTTGGCGTTGCGTTTGGCGAACGTTGATAGCGTACACTACACACACATCGGTCTGCATGGCGATCGACGAGCTTTAGTAAGGCAAGTATACTTCTGGTTTAGTTCGGATATGGATTTCGAAGTAGTAACTAAATGTAATAACAAAGTGGTAATAAATAAATGTAATGTTTTGTGTGTGGCTCAGAAGAGCCACATCAAGAGATGGTAGAAACCATCACTACAAAAGGCGACGACGACGAAGAAAAAAAGAACATTGTGTAGACCTAATACTAAAATAGGCTGACGCATGGCATATTGTATCCAAAATTAAGACAACATGCACCTAGTTACTCAAATTCTTATATAACTTCTATTAAATCATGTGATGAATTTCTGCAATATAATATAAGATTACTATAACGGGCGATTAAAAAAATAAAGACAGTCAATTTCTCAAGAATTTTCCTTAACGTGTCTACTCTACAGGAATGCGTGCGATCAAATGTACAGCCCAATAGAGGCTCATGTACCTATCTGAAAGTGCGCGGCTCACGCCAAAACTGATAACGCGCTTCAAAGCTTCCAATGTGTACAGACAGGCTCACCGTCGCCGCTCACAAGCTACACGCGACAGGCCACAAACACCGTCACTTTAAGCTAGAAGAAACAAATGACGACTACCAACGTCAACCGTGTGTGGCGAGGTCATTTATGTATATAAGTAATACCTAGGTCATATATGTATATAAGTAATACCTGAGTATGAAAACTAAGTAGGGCAGAGGTACCCTTTGTGGCCACTTTAAGGAATTTTTGACTTTTAAGCACTAAGTACTAAAAGGTCTTAGGTATTTAAGACACAAATTATATCTTAAATTATAGATAATTTATCTAGCTTTAAAGGTAGATTTTACAATTTTTTTAAATATAGGAAAAATGTGATAGTAAAAAACCACGAGCCCTATAAGTAGCTTTCAGGCGGGATTCGAACCCGCGCCTCCGGGAATCCGGCCCGATGCTCTGACCAACTAAGCTACCGAAAGGCTAGCTAGTCGTAATCATATATTGCCAATCGCAGCTTAATCAGCTTCTCATATTGAGTTAAGCTCCCGTGCGCCCGCGTCGGCAAGAGGGACGCTTTCTAGCAATATCCGAGTGATGTATGCGCGCCAGTGGAACAGGGCTGGTACATCGCACTGCGCTTAACAAATATTACAGCCTTACTGTTAAATAATTAAAACGGAAAATGAAGTATTTAGAAAATAATACTGCTGGTTGTGAGACGGGTCGATTTTTTCTAAATACTTCATTTTCCATTTTTCAACCATAAAAATTGCATTGTGAATGCAAAAAAGTAAATATTTAAATAACTTGCCATAGTAATTTCTTCTTTTGCGATTTTCAAATATCTGGAAAGGTATTTCTTTCGCGTGTGGGGGTAGTAATAACTACCTTCACATTGATGAAATTAACGCTGGCTATAAAGCGTGTAAGAAGTACTTGATAAATTCGACGCTTCTCGTAACGACTCCGTAGCTCAGTGGTTAGAGCAGTCGCCCGGATAGCGAAAGGTCGTGGGTTCGTGTCCCATCGGAGCTGGTTGTGAGACGGGTCGATTTTTTTGCTAAATACTTCATTTTCCATTTTTTTATTAAAACGTTTTTGTACAGACCTACATTCACCTTGTAGTTTCGTTTCCTTTATTAAATAGAAATGTTGACGAGTTTTTTTATAGTTCTGTAGCAGCGCTTATCGTTTTAATATAATATTAAATTTTTCAGAATTGTTGATTGAATATGCGAGTTCAATATGAACAATGCATTTAAAACGTACAAATAATCTAGATAACAATAACTTTTTAGTACCATTATTCTTTCTTAAGAAAGTGTACTCCGATATTAGGTACATACTTATTAAAATTAAAAGTTAAATAATATTATTAACTTAGTATTTCCTGAAAAGCTGTGTCATCCCTAGGTCCGTCTGAACGCGCGCGGCCGCGCCGACACACAAACCTCTTGAAAGTTGATCGGCTGGGCCGGCGGGCCTACATCCACAATCCACATACTCATAATTGTGCACTATAACTTGTCCTCTTATTAGCAAAATCTTAATCGCGCCGGAAACTGGTTTTTATGAAATAATTATAAATCAAGGCGGTTTCACGTGTTGGTAGTATTCCACGTGTGCTCTGGTAACGAATTGAGTAATTTATTATCCAATGTAGGGAAAGAGAATGCCGTAGATTCGTCTAAGCTTAAAGTAAACCAAATATATTGCAGCGTTAATTTTGAAAATGGAGTGTCAGGAAAAGTCGTTTTCGGAAACGACTCCGTAATAAGAATAAAATTGCATTGTGAATGCAAATAATTAAACATTATTTGATTTTTTTTTGTTCAGCATATAAAACATAGTGAGGGAAAAATAAGAAAATTAGTAAACTATCACCTCCCCTCCCATTATATGTAATCCAAACGTGATCGTAACTAGATAAGTTCCTATTTTCTCCCTTGACTGTGCACGAAGAATAGGAGTGGAAAAATGAGACCTCAGCTAGTAAGCAATAATGCTCCTGCTGCTTAGGTACTGAAACCTGGCTGGCATAGTTACTTACTATAATTAATACTTTGACGCCTAATACGCATTAATATGATCCTTTTTTTATAGTGATGGCAAATACAGTCTTTACGTATACCACACGGCATGTTGGACTCAGTAATAGGCTTCGCGTCAGGGCTGGGCGGTTCTAACCCCTGCTCCAGCCCCCTAACGAGCTTGAAAGCTTGAGATGGGGCCGGACAGAAGGAGGGAGCGTACCCACAATCTCCCCATAAGGTTTCCCAGACCAGAGGGCTGACCAGATGGGGCGATCGAGAGCAGGTACCAACTAAACCCCTCACTACTTGCCCTCCGACGTCAGTTTTAGGTACACCGACTGTGGGGGGTCGTGCAGGTGAGAAGCACCCCCTGCGGCCTGACGATTGGTCCGTTTCCGGGCCCCTGCGCCGCGGGAGATGGCCGAGCAAGCGGGGCCATCTCCCAAGACTATCGGGGGGGGGGGGGGGGGGGACGCAAAGCGCAAATACCTCCACTCCGGCCGCCTGCGTCCAAGCCGATCCGCAAGAACCTCCTGCTCGCGGTTCGGCTTGGACCGTGCGGTCGCCTCCCTTCTAATCCGACACAGGTACTTTCCGAAGCACCCATGCCCAGAAACCACCACTCGCGAAGGAGATGGCGGACGGCGTCAATCGTCCGCCTCCCAGCTGGTTCCCCTTCCAGCCTCTCCTTCCACACGTCCATTAGCCCCTCCTCGGCTATGCGTCTAGCAGCGGCCATCTCCTCGGGGGCCACCCTGTACCCTCCTGCGAGCAGCGCTCGACGCTCAAGGTACAGCTACCTGAGTACCTGAGCGTCTAGCTCCCAGGGGGTCGTACCGGCAAGCGCGCAGGCCGCTGCGAACGACATCGTTCTGTAGCCGCGGACAATCCTCATGGCTACGGCTCTTTGCGGGCGACGAAGAAAGCGGCGATTTTCGTCTATCAGTTTGTCGACCCACACCGGTGGTCCGTCCGTAGAGAGCCATGCTATGCTACGGAGCACCCTCACAAAGAGTGTCCGACACTTATCCCCCGGACTACCAGGATTCGGCAAAAGACGCCCAATTGCGCCTGCTGGGACTAGTTCCTTGAAATGTGCCCTGAACGACCAACGGCCGTCGAGCACTAGTCCCAAGTATTTTATAGACAGCTGCAGCGGCATCCGCGCGCCATCCACCACCAGACTCGCCCCCGCCAGAGGTCCCCTACGAGGACCATGAAACAGGATGGCTTCTGTCTTTTCTAAGGCCACATTTAGCCCCAGGATACAGATCCTCTCGATAACCAGAGAGGATCCCACGACGGCGAGTATGCTAGCCTCCTCAAACGTTTTGCCCCGGGCAGTGACTAACGTGACGTCTGCATAGCTGCAGATGATCTGCATCTGGGGTAAAAGGAGTCCCCTCAGGAGCCAGTCGTAGCCGATGTTCTACAGGAGTGGTCCTAAGACCGAGCCCTGTGGAACACAGCACGACATCTCCCACACTTGACGGGTATATCACCCTCCGGTCTTCCAGGTAGCTCTCTACTATCGCTACCAGGTATGGTAGCAACCCGTTATAGCTATGTCCGTCTCTAATGACGCTAAAGGGAAGCGAATCGAAGGCGTTCATTACACATTTGATCGTAATCGTAACTTGATCAGTACTTATTTTTTCCCTTGGCAGTGGAGAAAGAATAGTAGTAGCAAAGATTCGACGGTTGCATGGCGTCAGACTTAGATAAGATGGTGGTAGCTAGCCAGGCAGACTAAAAACAAGTCCTACCACCAACCAAAACGAATTCATATGTACCCTCTGGGAATTGAACCCGGGATCTCTAGGTCTGAAATCGGTGGTGTGAACTGTGAACCATTAGACCACAGAGGCGGTTGAACATTGAATTGGCTCCTGCATCCTGCATCTTATTTAAGCCTGGCATAAAGTAATTTTGTTATTAAATACTTTTCGTGATTAATGTGATTATTACCAACGTAGGTAATCTCCAGAGCCTACATTTGATCGTAGATTGATAAGTGCCTATTTTCTCCCTTGAAAGTGGATAAAGAATAGTAGTAGCAAAGATGAGACGTCAGCTAGCAAACAAAGGGATTGTCAATATTGGCTTGTGGCGGCTAACGGCTCCGGGAATCCGGCCGCATGTTGAGCCATCGCGATTGTCAAACGAACAAAGACATGGCTTTTTAAATCATGAGACTCTTCTTTTGAAAGATTTTAAGACAACACTATGTGCTAATAGATCTCAATAGATTTAATAAAGTGTCGAAGACATTACGTTAATGATCGTGGTAATTAAATGTGACAAGTTTAGGTATAAGCTAAATTCATTTTCCAAATATCTAAAATATGTAATTATAAAAGTAATTTCTGACGTGACAAACTAAGTAAAATTAATATTGATGTAGACTCGGATGAAGTCAAGGAAGTTCATTACCAGATTTATTTGACTAATTGACGACTTTGTTTATAAATATCAAATTAATATTTGTGAAGATATAATTTAGAAGAAGTTATAATTTAAGATTTTAAATTATTTGTATGCATTCACAATGCTTTTCTGTAAGTAAAGGAAAAATAAAATTGTGATAGTAAAAAACCACCAGCCCTGCAAGTAACTTTCAGACGGGATTCAAACCCTCGCCCCAGTTTTTTTCGAATGTGAGGATTTCCTTACATTGATGAAGAAACGCTGGCCTGCGGGAGCGTTGAAAAGTGATAGCAAAATTCGACGAGTCTTTTACGATTGAAAAATGGAAAATGAAGTATTTTAGAAAAAATCGACCCGTCTCACAACTAGCTCCGATGGGACTCGAACCCACGACCTTTCGCTTTCCGGGCGACTGCTCTAACCTCTGAGCTACGGAGCTAGTTGTGAGACGGGTCGATTTTTTCTAAAATACTTCATTTTCCATTTTTCAATTATAAAAATTGCATAGTTAATGCAAAAAAGTAAAAATTTAAATAACGCCTTTCGGAGCTTAGTTGGTCAGAGCAACGGGCCGGATTCCCGGGGGCGCGGGGTCGAATCCCACCTGAAACTTACTTGCAGGGCTGGTGGTTGTGTACTATCATAATGTTTTCGTTTAAGTTATAATTTCCTGCAATTATTGAACTTTTTCAATTCGAGAAAATACAAAAGCATACACGTGTCTACACGAGAAAACATATTTTTTTACATCCATGTAGGTATAGGAACGCTTTTGTTATCTACGTACTATCACCGTATACTGTTATACGCATATTATATACGCGCTTCAATTAAATTATATTGAATAGCTAGAGAAGTAAGTTATAATTATTGTCATTTTACGCACATCTATCTGCCCACAATGATGTTTCATTAGAGTTATTGAAAACATCACAACGTGGAACATGTGACTAAATAATTTGTTGATTGGCCATGAAGCTCTCGATGCGATAAAATACTGGTGATGACCGCATTGTATTTTGATAATGGATAATTTAAGTTTCTATACATGTTAGGTAGTATATTATGCAGTAGACGATTTGACGCCAAAATGTTTTGTGCATGGTAAAATGTATAGCTTTCGTTTGTTTTATAGATATACTTAGATGTTTGGGAAGACAATCGAAATTAATTACAATCTCATCATGTTATTCGTCGTCTAATGGTGAGCATTAGCCTTCCTGTTTGATATGACTACTACTACTGCTACTAGGTAAATACATAGAACAAAACAACTGTATGAAGACGAACGAGATAAACAACCTTGGATTAGTCTTGGTCGTTTGCTGGCAAATACGAAGAGCACGAGAAAAAGAGGATCCTAAATATAAGGATTGCAGATTGTACTATAATGCCTAGTTTCACTTCGAGATATTACGCCTGCACAATTAGCTTAACCACTATGAGTTCTCAAAACTATTTACTTTAAAAAATAACATTAACTCCATCCCGCCTCTCTAAGTTTTCTCAAAATAAATAAAAAGTTGTGAATTTTTCAAGTGTGTAATACTAATAACAGTACAATCACTGTCAGTCGAGTCGTGAAAGCAAAACATCGCCGCCCGTTTGTTTCTAAACATTGTGTGCAAATTTGTGTCGATAAAAGCAAATACTCGTACGATACAAGTGGTTATTGCTTGTTTATGCATTTTGTGGCCTTCCCACCACCTCCTTAAAGAAGTATATTTCTTTGCAATGAATCACACATGTTTTTACGCAATTATCATTGTCTCACACTGTATGTTTAGATAGGACTCTGAAAATTTTCATCAAAAAGAGTTCATGTTAGGACAGAATTAATAAAAAACAATGTATTACGAGTAAGTAAATAATTTTAAGTGTGTGGGTAATCAAAATGTACCAATTTAAAAGAACATTTTCATGCGTTTTTAGATATTTTTTTTTAGTTTCTATCTCTTCTGAAAATATCGCGACGTTGATATTCTCGTAATTTTTTAAGCAAATATCATGAAAATGGTCCAACTCCAAAGGTTACTAAACATATCAATATTCCGGGTTGTTTATTATTCTACACATATTGTTTCTTTACTTATCTGCCATAGATAAAGTTCTCGCGTAATCGTAGGTCGACTACCACTGTTTATGTAGCCCTACTACATAGTTACGTTCTACACATATTTCAATAGAAAAAAAACAAAGTATTAAAACACCACTTTTTCAAATAAATAAATATTTCTATATTCCCGTAGTATCACTACGGGACAGACACGGGATTATTCGGGACATCGGGGAAACCGTAACCTTACCTAATGTACTCGATATCCCCCAGTGGTGGAAATAAACAGTGGGGGGACAACGGGAATACAGGAAGGAATATAATATATATATTATCACAGATCACCTGTAGTAGCAAGCTACAATATACTTAGTGTTTGTTTTAGCATTTGATCGGATCACAAGAATAAAATATTAGCAAGACTAGCTCTTGGTATAGTCTGCAATGGCGCAAGCGACGTCAATCATTAATTTCAACGCGATGAAAAGTTATTGTGTAGGTTCGGATACACTTAGCAACTTAGGTATGAAAAATGGAAAATGAAGTATTTAGAAAAAATCGACCCGTCTCACAACCAGCTCCGATGGGACACGAACCCACGACCTTTCGCTATCCGGGCGACTGCTCTAACCACTGAGCTACGGAGTCGTTACGAGAAGCGTCGGATTTATCAAATACTTCTTACACGCTGTATAGCCAGCGTTAATTTCATCAATGTGAAGATATTACTACCCCCTACACGCGAAAGAAATACCTTTCCAGATATTTGACAATCGCTAAAGAAGAAATTACTATGGCAAGTTATTTAAATTTTTTTTACTTTATTGCATTCACAATGTAAATTTTATGGTTGAAAAATGGAAAATGAAGTATTTAGAAAAAATCGACCCGTCTCACAACGTCCCAACGGAGCTGGTTGTGAGACGGGTCGATTTTTTCTAAATACTTCATTTTCCATTTTTCAACCATAAAATTTGCATTGTGAATGCAATAAAGTAAAAAAATTTAAATAACTTAGGTATGTGTAGAATGATCTTGATAAGCTATTGCGAAGTCTGCTTCACCAAAGAAAGTGTATTTATTTGATTGCATCAGTCGTCACTTGGCAGAAGTCCCTAGCCATTGTGAAAAAAGGAAAATATTTAGCTTACTTCCGCAAAAAAAAAAACAACATGCAAGATGCACCGCCAGCGAAACCGCCACCGAAATCCAGCGCTGAAATATTCGGTGCTGGATTTCGCACGGGTTGGGGAGAAAAACGTGTAGAGTAGTCTAATCGATGAAGGTGCAAGGTGTGTTGCTGTCTTGTTATCAGCAGATGCAGGTATTGTGCATCTGCATTTTTCGCGGGCATGTTTAATTTTTTTTGCGGAAGTAAGCTAAATACTTATTTCATTTTCACAATCGAAAGTGTTTCCACTTACCTAGTATAAAAGTCAACTCATTTGTTTTTCAACGAAACTAGCGCTCCGTTCGCGACTTCGTCTGCGTAGACCCCCTTAGAGGCGGAAATTCCAAAAATTCTCTCTTCGTAAGTACACTCCCCAAAAACATACAGTATGCCAAATTTCAGCTTCTTGCGCCCAGTAAGTTTCGGCTGTGCGTTATCTGTCAGACAGTCGTCAGTAACGCAAGAGTTTTTTATATATAGATGTATGTAATGAAACTTATTAAACCTACAACAAAACCATTATCACTTTTAATATTTTATCAGAATACTTAACACAACAAATGACACGTATTGTTTACGTTAAGTTAGATTGTTATTAAATATTTCTTAGTCATTGTATCAGATATTGTGGTAAAAAAATTCCATTCTCAAAGGAATAAATTTTTCATAGAATCTGACATACATTTCCAAGCACAAATAAAAAACAAAAATATATAGGTCATTGGGTGAGGACGTTAAAAAATGTATCAATAGAAAGTTAATCTGCTTTTACGTAGAATTCCACGTTGACTTTAAGAGAAGCTCATAAAATGTTGTTTCATAAATTAATGTTTAGGTTTATGTTATTGTTCAAAATTGTGAAGGGGATGTTAAAGGTGGCAACTACGTATGTTTATGACGATATATAAGGCCTCGTAATATTTGAGTTAGAGTGACATTGCCAAGTCAAATCCCATAAACTTGGTCAGTAGTACATGACAGTGCCTGCGTGACATTTAGAGCTAGGTTACACTGTAAATTATCTCGGGGATTATGCGTTCTTTTTATTACTTAGGTACTTAAATACACTTTTATAGATGTGAAGGTCACACATTACGTTTAAGAAAGTTATTAATGGCACTTTCTAGTATTAAATTACTTCAAATCCTTCTTTTTGCTTTAAACACAAAGTTTTGAATGGGTGTTTTAATTAAAACACAAAGGTTTGAGATTATACATAGTTTATAAAAAATAAAAATAAAACTGACGGTTTTTGTTTGAACACGTCAATATCTGGAACGTATGAACTTAAGTACCTAAATTTTTTTTGTATTTGGTTTTTTTATTGCATAGCCTTTCTTCTGAATAAAATCCTACTAATATGCGAAAGTTTGAGGACCAAAACTATTACTTACTACTACTTTACAATAATATTTATAGCTTACACATCAGAATAACACACAGGCTACTTTTAAAGTCAAAATTCCCACGGGAACGGGTACCACGACGTGGGTAAAAGAGCGCGAAACAGCTAGTTAAGCTATAAGGAATCTACGGGATTCGCTCCACGCGGCCAAAGTGGTGGGCGGCTGCTAGTATGTAGGTAATAGTCTTGCTATGTTAACACTAATTAAATATCAGGCTATCTACTGGATACGATTTAACTGACTACTAACATATTACAATAACAAATTTCAACTGTAGGCGAAGTGCTTAAGGCGCTACTCGGAAAAATATGGACTTTTTGATTTAAAACTATAGGACGGTTACAGTTGTTACAAATCTGGTAATAAGATATATATTTCTTCATACCTTTATCTAGAATCGTATAGTTTCAAAAACACGATTTTATGATTTTGCCTCGACACTTTTTCTTTTCGAAAAGACCTCTAAAAAATACGAAAAGTGAAGATTATTCTTAAATGGGGTTACTTACACTATTGGAAATTGGTTTAATTAGTGGACACCAATAATATTGAGGATCGTATAGAAGCATTTTTTTTAAATCGCTGTAGTTTTTTAATACGAAGTGATTTTGTGTTTTTTTTGCCTAATCTGCAAAATCGGTCTCGCTCCCGCGCGCGTCGTTTTCTCATTGCTATCTCGCTTCAGCACATTTTTTCCGAGTATCGCCTTAAATGTCGGGTTATTAGAAGCTGATAAATAGATAGAGAAGTCGGCGATAAAGGTCTAGGGTTGCTTACAGTCTTTCAATCATGCATATTGGTAGGTACCAACCAATTATGAAAAGGTTGTATGGAATCCATTTTAGAAAAAGCGCCTTTTCAGACTTATTATTTGGAAGTGGCAGCCAAATTGTAAACATCGGACTTAAATTTCTGATCTATCGAGCATAGGGTTTCTTTCTATGCTGTGAAGGTGTGTTGTTGCAAGTTCTTAACTATTTTTTTTATCCCCAAAACGGGGTATTCTCTCAATTTCTCTCACCTGCACGCGTACAATGACAAACCCGAGAAGAGTTTTGGCTGTAATTGGCAACCGAAGAATGGGTTTGTCTACGATAAAATGTAATTTTTGACGTTTTGATATAGACAAAACCATTCTCGAGTTCATCATGCTACCCGTGCTGATGTTAAGTGAAGATGAGGCTGAAGGTGGAAGCGCTACTCCCGGAATCCTCAACCACAGAGGGACTGGCTATTTTTACTTTTTAAATACTTCGTTGCTGAACACGGTATTACATAAACTGAAGACATAACCCTAGTCTACACCAACACCAGTTGCTTTGCTAATTGAGTTGCGTGGGTCACATCTACATCCTACTGGGAAACTGTTCACTTTATGTTTTATCAATTAACTATACATACAGTACTCTAACATATTAGTTGATATTCCATATCCAATAGTTAGCTTACTTCGAGTCAAACAATCTAAAACAGTCACCAGGGGCTTATTAATATATCGTATTGTGATAGTAAAGATTCTTCTAGGCTTTTGTTGCTAAGTACTTAGTAACAACCTCTGACCTTAATGGAAAACTAGTAAAATATTGTCTTTAAATATTATTATTACTTGTATTGTAACGGAGTTATATAAAAATTACATCATTCTTTAAAAGGATTGCAGATTAAGTGGCATGTGCCACAAATAACTTAGGTACATACGTGTTTGGGTTTAAATTAAGTGCTTAGCAAAACCAAGCGTTAGATGAGCAGTTTCAATTAAATTGAAACTACAGCGGTATTTATTGGTAGTCTGGGTATTCACATTATCGAAGAAGATATTGGGCTCAATCAAATTCGTAGCATTCAATTCATTCCTTGTTAAATAACTAAGTGTCAAATTGATTCCGCTCGGCAATACCATCTAGTAAAATATTCGTGCTACTCGTTCTGTTAATTAATAAATATCTCCATTTCAATGTGGCTCTGATAATGCATTGTTTTTAGCCAACATAATTAATTATTCTTGATCCTGTTCTAGTTAACCACGAATTACTACTCAATCTACCAGTTCTATCTAATGTTTACTCTTGACAAGTATGGTCGGCCTCAGTAAGTAGCTTTACACTTTAGTACCACGTCACACCAATCATGCGTCCATACAATAAGGTTGTAACTCTCGAGCGAGTCTTGTCGTTGGTGTGATAAAGTACTAGGATATCCAGCTAGTTTTAAAGGCGAGTGTACTAGCTAAAACTAGTCAGTTTACTATTCATGAAAGTTGCTCCGACGCACACAAGAATGTCAGCTGGCGCCGTCCATACTTACCTAGCAAAGCTTTTTGCTATAGGATACACTTAGATTACTATTACATAAATAAATATGTAAGGTCTTAAGACTTTTTTTTTAAGAAGTCTTAAAATAAGGACCTTATTATTCGTGAAAATATGAAAAACAGTGCATTCCGAATATTTAGCTACATTTCCAAAAGCAGACATAAGACATATGTAATTATTGTAATATGGTTATTTATGTATATTATTTATATTATATATGTATGTATATATATTCATATATATAATAATATATAAGTACCAATATATATTTAGATTCAGAGTATTTTGTCTCTTGCACTTTGCACCTTCCACCTTCTGTTTATTTAACTCAATCTCACACATTTCTTGGGTTGGCTGGAAGAGATCTCTTTAGAGATAAGTCCACCTTTGCGCACATATTTTATAAAATTATTTTCTGTTGCGTATTTTTAAGTGCAATAAAGAGTATAATAATAAGAGGCTTAAAAAAGAAATTATAAGTAGTTTCATATTAACGTGTAGTTTAATATTTCTTCTCATAGATATAAGTATAGGTAATCTTAAGAAAGATAACTGTTAGTAGATAAAATCTGCGCAGTGTAGTGAGTTTATCGTTGTTATAACATCCAGGAAGTAAAACCGCATTATCGTGTTTACACATCTGTAGTAGGAAATAATTAGTCTATTCCCTATAAAGGAACAATTCGCTATTCACTACAGTGTTTTACAATATTTTTTCTTTAACTCCGTAAGTTCCCAATAATAAGGTGAATAAATAAATATCTTACCTCCAATCCGTTTTAAGATTTATATTATGGACTTCGGAGAACCCATAAATTAAAGTAATTTATTGTCTTTGGAATTATATAGCGCGGTCTCTCAGCAATCGACCTTTTTAAAATAAATGAATAACATGTAACTCTATAATTTGCAAGGACATAATTTAATTCTTTGTCTGAAGGTCGTTAAAGCTAGGGCCAGTAAAAATATTACAATAATTATAATGCTTCTTCTATAAAAACATTTAAGTTTGAATTACTGATTAGTACCAAGATTGTGTAACATTAAGTTTAAAGATTATAAAATTATTTTTATGCATTAACAATGCAATTCTGTAAGCGTAGGAGAAATGTTTAAAAAAATGGAACCACCAGCATTTCAAGTAGACGCCTGAAAACTACTTGCAGGGCTGGCGGTTTTTGTCTATCATTAACTTATTATTTATTAATCCAAAGCTTTGTGTGAAAATTAACATGCATTGGCGTAAGCGCGTAAGAGAATGTAATGGCATCATAACTGTATTTTGCATAATTAGGAAGTAATGTGCCATAAAGAGGAGGCGTCACAGTTCGTGCCTCACTTTTACTCTCTCTTACGACACAATACATAATATTATGTCACGATTAAATATAAATAAATGCACATCGTCACAGCGATTGCAAACGGCATTCACAGTTGTGAGGTACAATGACACTTTGCGATATTTAGAGGCAGCAAAGTTCAAGGGAGTACGTAATTGTTCGAATGCATAAACAAGTTATGACGTTTCGATTTATTTAACCAGGCGTTTCTTAAAATTATCTTGAAAGTGGAAATATAAATTAGTATTTTTTTAGAGGATGCATTACAAATTATCGTTTTTTTCAATTGAGCCTTGTTCAGGATAATAACAAAAAATTACGTGTTGCGTGTCCTTGACGCAACGCATCAATTACTATGAGAGTGATTTACGTTTTGTTTTAGATACTACGTTTAAAACGCTTAGTAAATAAGTGGTTATAACAATAATTTTATGGATTATTACACAAATTGTGATCATATTAACAAGTAGGTAATTTACTAGGCAGATTATATCAGTTGTTGTTTCCTTGAAACTTAGAGCTGGACTACAAGAGGTAATAGCCCAGACACAATGCACAGTGGCAGCATGGCAGTTTTCACTTTCGTCTGTAATGACAAATGAGCCGATTAACAATTCCGCCCGCGGGCAGGACGTGAAGTGCAGCTTCCGGATTTGTGTCCCTTGACGAATACTGCACAAGCACAATGTGTCCGCGCAGTGTGGACTTGCCTTTACTTTCTACTCCTGCAAACTTTATTTACGGCGCGATAGTTGACACCTCAGATCATATTGACACAATATATTATTTGACAAATGTCAATGATTGTATTTTGTGTGTTGGAAATGGATATGTTGCATTAATTAGACTTTTGACGATATTTGGGTTATTTATTTATTAGAAACTACTTTCTGAATGATACATTAAAAATATTAAAA
Source organism: Crambus lathoniellus (assembly GCA_949710035.1). Classification (NCBI taxonomy): domain Eukaryota; kingdom Metazoa; phylum Arthropoda; class Insecta; order Lepidoptera; family Crambidae; genus Crambus; species Crambus lathoniellus. The sequence continues at coordinate 10,714,572 of OX453302.1, read as the reverse complement.
GAGGACGTTCTTTCTCTGTTTACTTTTTTATACATTTTACAAATTATGACATAATGAATCCTTGATATTATAATTTCAAGAACACTAAGAAAATTGAACAAAGTCTCACTCTACAATTTCAACAAAAGTGTAACTAACGCACCTTAAATTTTTACTGGGACTGAATATCAATGCGCCATGAAGAGTAGTCTTTATGCAAACCCAGAAGCGTTTTGTCTGCGTTCATTAAACAAATGGTTTTGAGGAAAGCAATAGCAGTTCATACAATGCGTTGTAAGAATGTGCCTTTACTTTCATCTCTGGTGTCCGCTTTATTGACTGCGATAATAATTAATGTTTAATCCTTATTACAATTTCAAATTGCTTTGGTGGGTGCTGTGGGCGGTTGCTGTATGAACTTTCACCGGGGACTTGAATTTGTCCACTGGCACTAAACTTAATATTAAAATAAAATGACGACGTCCTTAAAATTTCGCTACTGTTACATTGATTCGGTGATAGAAAATTTAATGAGTATCGTATGTACTTACTAAGTAGCGATAAGAACTTACGGTAGTTTTTGCAAAGTGTTTTTACGATTTTTTCCATAGTGGCAGGTGTTCTAGCGAGGAAATAAGCAAATAAGTATAAAGGGTAATAATATGGACATTTCACTACACAACTTATTTCTTTAGTTTGTCATGCACCTATCTTGTCAAGACATTATTTAACTCATTTTATACGAATTGTTAACTGGAGTAATGAGTAGGTCAGGATGTTGCTCCCCCAGGTACCTAAGTGACTTCATATGACAATTTTTAGTCAGTCTTATTTTGAAGAGCCGTGCATCACATCATAGTTGATCCGTTAATATCCGCAACCGGATACGCGTTCACTACGGACTGCTACGGACGACGGACCCAACGAGCTGTCAATCAGATTGCGTAAGGCATGCGCGACATGCGCGTGCGCTGACAGCACGCGACACACGCAAAGTTTGCAAAACGATTAAAATTTCCTTTGTTTATTCTTGTACTCATTATATAAAAAAAGTCTTTATAGTCGAGATATGCTTATTTACCCAAATTTTGACCCAAGAGACTTTTTACAAATACAAATACCTTGCTTAGCGTATAAAACCAAAGATCAGGAAATATGTACGAACTTTCCTTTGGGAATGTTTTCTCTCGAAAACTGGGTCACTAATATTGACACATTTACTGTTATAAACCATACCTAGAATGTACAGTCGCCAGCACGTCAGGTTACTACAAACTGTCAAATTTCTTTAAATTCAATGTTCAGTACACCCCTGCCTATACCGCGGAATCAGCTAGCGCAGTGGAAGCTGGTATTACTAATATAGACTCCGGACAAAAAACTAGGTTTCAGCCGGGATGTAAACTGAACAATTGGACTGCGATACACAGCGGAGAGAATGTTAAGTAAGGTGAGGTTACATACGGGTCTGTGTGTCGAACGTCTCCAAGGCAGAAGTGGTGTAAGGGAGCGCGCGCGCCCCTGGGGTCCTTTCTTCTGCAGACCTTACCAATTAGTCACCTTACTCACAACACAAATAACAGCGTTCCCAAGGCACTGGGCGCTTCAGCAATAGATACACAATGACACACACGGGGGAGCCTCTTTTATTACGATTTACAGTCCCGACAAAAAGCGCGTGGTGGACAATTATCTTTCTTTCAAAACTCCGCGACCAGCCCGATGGATGGCGTCAAAACCTTGGTCGTACAAAACGGGATCACATAGATAATTTAAGATTTTATTCAAACTCGATATGCCAGGCACATTCAACGCGAGCGATTTTTAACAAATTCAGCAAAATTAATCCGACATTTTGTACAAGAATTCCAATCAAGTGTCACTGTCAACTTCAAGTGACAGCCAAATGTCAATTTGACGTGACATTAGAGACGCGTTCAGAAACGTCGATCTTTTCCGAACATTCAACCTTATGTCCAACAGATAGAGTTCAGTTCCAATTAATAAATTTTGACATTTTGTACGACGTGCTGGCGGCCGTACCAATGAAGGGAAGAAAATGTTACATCCTTATTTAATAAGACACGATGTTCTAAATGAAATAACAGAAAAATATTATGACGTTTGGTGTAAAATCTTTACTGATGGCTCTCATGGTTCACGAGGTAAATGTACAGCTAATTATTGTGCAAGCATGAAAACCATAGGTACATTCAAAATCACCGCTGATGTTCGTATCATGACTGTAGAACTGTAGAAATATTACAAAAACTGTTATTTTCACAGACAGTAGGAGAGCATTGCAGCACGTTGCTAAGTGTATATATTCTTTGACGTTGCTCAGTGTGCCTCTGGCGGCAGAGGTACCCTTTGTGGCCACTTTAAGGATTTTTTGACTTTTAAGCACTTAATACTAAATGGTATTAGGTATTTAAGACACAAATGATATCTTAAATTATAGATAATTTATCTACCTTTAAAGGTACATTTTTCAAACTTATAAAAGTAAAATCGTTTTTTTTATATTACACACAATATGTGAGAGGTGCCAAATGTACCGGTTTTGGCCACTTACTGATAGTTAAACTTTTGTAAGTATTGCGAAAAATCAAACACAAACCCAGGTAAAATCAATATATTCTAATGCGCTAGAAACCAGTCAATTGCAAAACAACAATTTAATTGTAAAAAACAAAGGTTTATAAAGTATTTCAACCAAAACAAATTTCTTAAAATTTTCAAATTTAACATTTTTCCAAACAGAAAATGGAGTGTATTGAAAAAAATCTTATGACATCAGGAATTCTAACGGTTGTTATTATTACCTTAAAATACCTTATTTTAATTGCCTTTATCAAAAATGCCTAAAAGTTGTTTAGAAAACTTTCAGAGCAAAAAGTGGCCAAAACCGGTACGCCTGCCTATACCGATAGCGTATCAGGTGCTGCAACTCATTCATGATAGCAACAAAAGGGGCAATCAGCTAAGGTTGCTAATGGGTTCCCTCACACATTGGCTCAGCATTAGAGGTAACGAGAAGGCTGATCGATATGCTAAACTTGCAACAATTAATGGCCTAGAAGTTCAAATTAAACCCTATCGCTCCGAAATTTAAATCTTATAAATATATATATCTTAATTGCATGTCACAGTTAAAAATAATTTGTACAAAGGTGGTAAAGGGTACAAAAGCATACATGTGATGCCCCGTAAAAAATTAATTTAAATTTAATATCAAATCCATATACGAGTACCAATATGCTTGTCTGTATTTTTAATCAGATGTTGAGTGAGTGTATTGATACTGTCGGTCGTAGAAACGATGTTTACTTCTTACAATATAAACACTCGCGCTTCTTATAACTGACGACGTTCACAAATATTTTGTAGGTAAGTATATCATTTTTTTTTATTATTTATTCTGGCACGAAACATTGAAATTTTTATAAAGTACATTATACAAAAAAAAGACAACGAGTGCCCAAGAGTACATCATGTTGGTAATTAAACTAATTGCATTGAACTAATGCTGTTTTTGATACCTGTAAAGGTTTTGGGCAACGTTTTCAAAAAAGTAAAGTATTGGTAAATCTATTGTAATTAAGTATTATATTAACGTTATTAATAATTATCTAAATATATTTCAGTATGAAAATCAAGATCAAGATGTCTTACTTAATATATTTTTGTTAAAAAAAAGGCGTGCGAGATTCGTCAAACTTGGCTCATTACGCGACAAGCCAGTTTGTCGGCACATGGTAAAAAAAACTGCTAAAAGTATGCAGTACGACTCGGAAGTACCTTGGCTATGAAGATGTTAACGATTTTAAATACGAAGTGACATCCTTGACCTGTGATGCACCGTACAATTTATAAGGAAAATTATTGAATTATTCCTGTCTTGCGATTTACAAAAATCACGTTTTAAGCGAAGCTTGTGGGGTTTCTTATTGTTTTTTTATGAATAATCCTTTTAATTTTTTTACAGACATGGAAAACCTTAGGCTTAACCATGTTTTTTCAAACCGCCCCTCCGCGCCGCCCCGCGCCAATACTTGGAAAAAATAGAGTTCCCCATCAATTTCCATTTTATATAGCCATATTTTATATATCCAGTAGCTCGGAAACTGGTCTAGTCTAGTCCTACTATTTATTTATTTATTGGTTTATTTGGACTGCCATGGAAAATTACAATATGAATAACATTAAAACTTAACATCTTAACAGTATTGAAAAATGGAAAATTAAGTATTTTTAAAAAATCGACCCGTCTCACTACGAGCTCCGATGGGACTCGAATCCACGATCCCACCCATCGGAGCTAGTTGTGAGAATGGTCGATTTTTTCAAAATGCTTTATTTTCCATTTTTCTATAAAAAAATTGCATTGTGAATGCTAAAAAGTAAAAATTTTAATAATCTTAACAATAGCTAACATGCAAAATGTAAAATTCTGTTGATGGCGGCCACATCATGGTTATACAAATTGGACGAATTAAAAAAAAATATTATGTATTAGTGTTATATAAATTATAAAATAGGCAAAGATTTACAGGAAAAACAATAACTTAAGAAATCAAATTATTACAGTTACCTACACCTACATTGCAATGACATGATCAACAAGACTATACGTCTCCCAACGACTTTGTCACCATGGAAAGAATCGTGAAAGATATCGACGTTCTCATTCAATTTATTCTAAGCATCGGGTAAGCGGTAAGCTGCAGTATGTGTCAGAACATTGGTACGGGCTAGAGGTTTACTGAATAAAGGAACTGGATGGCGCGGTGGCTTGCAAGGGACTCTGATATTGATGTTGCTGATAAGATGAGGACCATCCACTTTATACACTATATTTTAACTAGCGCTCCGCTCGCGACTTCGTCTGCTAGGACCCTTTTTTGCCCCCTTAGAGGGGGAATTTCCAAAAACCCTCTCATAGTGCTCCCCTTCACTCCCCAAAGAACATAGGCTTACGTACCTACATACATGACAAATGTCAACTTCATGTCCCCAGTAGTTTCGGCTGTGCGGCCTGTGCGTTGTCTCTCAGTCAGTCAGTAACGCAAGAGTTTTATATATACACAAGAGTGTTTCAGCCTAATCGATATTTAATTGTGATAAAAATAAAGCTAACAAATTAATTTTTATTTTGTCGCTATTGCAATTTCAGTTTTATTTTGTCTCTCTCATTTGATAAAATTACTGTTTTTTTTTCATTAACTGATCTCAACTTAAGGCTGTGCATTCTGCACACTAGCGCCGCCATTGAAAAAAAATCATAGTGCTTAAATAAAGTCGAAAGTCTGCCCAGCCTTAAACTTAAATGCATAATTAATCGTAGAAATGACAAAAACATGCGAAAATATTAACAAAGTTTAAAATATGCCAAGGTTTCCGATTCTTAACTTTCAGATACCGATTTCAGAAAAAAATGCACCATCAAGTACCCACATTATTTTTTGTATTATTCTGAAAGTTTAGGCTATCGCGCAGTTTTTCAAATTAATCAGAAGCTATGGAAAACCTTTAATTAATTTTAAGAAATTTACTTATTTACTTGTTTTATTTTTTAAAGTTGATAATTTCATTCTGTTCTGTTTGTTCCCAATTTTTTGTATCTTGTATCAAAGATAGGAATGAGATTTTTTAACTCATAAAACTACAATCAATAGGTAATATTGTATTAAAAATAAATTACCGAGAAAAGCCGGCTCAAAGAAAAGATATTTTTTAAAGCCGTTCCATCGTTAAATCACCAAAAATAATGAAAAAAATATAACTCCAAAACTACTAAAAATAGCGGAATATACATTGAGGTTATAATATATCGATTGGTATGGTACTCGGCTATCACCTTGCACCGGCTCGACACCTTTAAAGAAAAACCCTGTATAGATTAAAACATGGAATAATGTAATGGATTACATTTTTCTATTTAATTTGAAACAACTAATTCAATGTTTTGATATTTGATGTAGTTTTGATCTGAAACCAAATTTACAGCAAAATGTCTATTTTGGTAAAATATGCATAGGTAGTATTTTTGACATTACTGTGTTTATTTAACATTCAGTAGAGAAAGGACGTGTGCCTTCCGTCAAGTTTTTTTTCCTTTGGCAAGAATCCGACAACGACGTATATTTAAATTGAATAAGAGGGCGTTCTTCAAGCATATTAGCGTTTAAAACTACTTAAATCATTAATACTTTATAATGTTTTCACGGATGCTTCGGGTCATAAGATTGATGACTTTTTAATTTTGCTCAAGGAGTTTCGCAAAAAGGGATTTGAAACTGAAGCGGTGTATGCATAATAGCGCCAGCTTATGTTATTTAAATTAATAAAATACGCATTGACGCAGAAGACAGCGTTTTTCATTAGGTACGCTTTTGAAAAAAGCAATATCGCTGAACAATATTGTGTTGAATTGAAGGAGAGTTTCTTAGAGAATAACAGTAAAAAGGTAAAAGGGAAAGCCGTGAATCGAAAAGGTATAGCGTCCATTGTTTGTGGGCGCTCTGCCGCGTTAAGCACGGCGCGCATTGTGGCCGTTCGCGATGGAGACAATGCTCCGATTGTTTTCTTACCTTTCGACGGACAATTAGTCAGAAGCATGTCACGAGATATTGTCCAACACAACGTAATCGTAATCATAAACGCCAGCCAAAAGTGCTATAATAATACGATTCGAGAGACAATAAATAAATCGTCTTCCGCAATTCTGTGTTATTGTTTAGAAACAATATTCAGGATTTGGAAGACTTATTCATTTTAAGACAATAATGAAAGAAATTTAAAAACGACGAGAATGGATAATTCAAAATGTAATAAACTTGCGCTCCGCTCGCTACTTCGTTTTCGTGGGCCCCTTTTTAACCCCCTTAGATGGGGAATTTCCAAAAATCCTCTCTTAGTGCTCCTTTACACTCCCGAAGAAACATATATGCCAAATTTCAGCTTCTTGCGCCCATTAGTTTCGGCTGTGCGTTGTCTGTCAGTCAGTCAGTAACGCAAGAGTTTTATTTATAGAGATAATACAAAACTTTTCTTTTGGAGTGATTATTAAACCAACAATATTGTATCAGGCAGAATCATACAATATTGATTTTATCTGCAGATCGATAAAGAGTACAGCAGCTCAAATTCTATAATGTTCTCATATTACGATTATTTGCAGTGTCTATTAAATGCTTCATGGCTTCAGAGGGTTTATCTAATACAGTTCTGTTGGCAGAGTGATAAATCAAATAGTTTCAAGTGTCTTGATTACAAAACCACGTCGGTTGTCTAACTGCACATGCATAAACTACATAGTTAGAATTAAGTTCGTAGTTGGTACTAAAACATAAAGGACTTTCAAGGCGACGCAGTCAGGTGCGACGCTCATACTTATGTGTTCTCGTGGACAATTGACAAATCCTCGTGCGGAAAAGCGGGCGCGTACGCTATAGAATATTCATTTGATTGACAGACGTGACTGGTTGGTTCCTTGTCGTTTGACGCGATTAAAATTTTATGACAGTTTTTTATATTCTTCTGCCACAAGTAGGCAAGCGGTGAAGAAAATCTACTAGAAGTTCGAAGTAAACTTAAAATTTTGGTAAGAACTGATCCAATATAATGGTTAACTGATATTATAATGGTTTATTATGACCTAGTCATTGTACTGCAAGAGCGCGAGATCTTTAAAAAAAATCTAGATCAAAATATTTTTTCCGAAAATAGGTCATTGCCAAATTGGAATCCGAGAAGGTTTCAAATATACGAAGTAATCATAAGTCATAGAGTAAAAGCTGTATATTCGAACGCAGAGTTCAAGGAAATGAATAGGCCTTATTAAACAAAGATGGCGGTAAATTACTTACACATAAAATGTAAAATTCAATTACTCACTGAAAATTTGGTTGTGTAATAGTATATTATGATACAAGTGTCTAGTGAGTAAGTTGCTCACGAGTTTCATACGCACTTTTTCAACACACTTGCGAGGAAAAACAAACATTTATTGAATACATAACTTAATTACCTATAATAATTTAATATTAGGTAAGGGAAAAAGCGCGCAAGTTTTTTTTTTTGCACGCGCCAAATGTAAGGTGATTGATTATTACATACCTACAGCCATACAGCCTACTTCAAAATAATTATAATAATAGTGTTAAATGCAAATGTTTCATTTAAGTATAACAAATTATTGTGAATTTTAAATAATTTGATAATAATATACTTAATTATGTTTTTTTGTCTTAATTAGGGACACATTTATTTATTCTAAAAACGTAAATGGATTTTCAGCCGTATAAAACCTCTTTGTTGTTACAAAAAAGGAACTGTACCTATTACCCGGCGAAATTGAAAATGCTCTGTTTACTCGCATATAACTTGCAGTTAGGTACTAACTTAACTTTGTAGGGATACTGTATTACCCGGTTAAATTGAAAAGTCTCTGTTTACTCGCATATAATTTGCAGTTAGGTACTTACTTAACTTTGTAGGGATAATTCTATTACGCAACTAGTACTGTAATATTATTATGCACGCGTGTGTTATAGTTCGGTTTATGGCCCTAAGATCGATGTAATAAGGCTCACTTTATGAGCAAGTGTGTTGAAAATACTTTTTACTCACATGCTAACCTGCCTTGTGTAGTCGATCTGCCTCGAAAGAATTGATTTAGCTAAAAAAAAAACGGAAATAGTAGGTTGATGCAATCTTGACAGTAATGGATGACATTTAAAATGTAAAGATATGTATCGCCTCCTGCATTAAAGTTTTAAAGGACCTCAAAAAATTTACATTCAACAAAGTTGTAAAATTCCAACCATTTCAAACCAAAGTTATGTTTGTGGGTGGAACCTACAATCGAAGTCATTAAAAAAGAAAAGGGAGAAACGTTTTTCACCCGATGTTACAAGTCGTAATTGCAGTGTATTCACCTCAGACCAAGATGTTTTCCTGCCTCGCCCGCTAGTGAGGGTAGGTAAACGGGCAAGGAGGGGAAAAGTCGGGAATTTTCCCCTTGGGACGACATGCGACAGTTGCAGGGGACTGTCTAGGAATTTGTGACTTTAGTTTGCATTACACCCCTCAGCCCCTACGTGACAGAAGACGAAAGTAAATTAAGCCAATGTGTTTACTCACGTACATTTTTACGTTGTTAACGAATGATACGACCATATGAAAACAATTGAGTCAGGACTCGGGCATTCAAGTTGGTTCATGAAATGTAAAGAACTCCCAAATATTTAAACGTTGAAAATATTTATTTAGTAAATTGAAACGGAATGTTTTGTTGTTCGAATTTGTAATTATGGTGATATTGTCGCTAAGCCTTTATTTTAGTTTTAACGCAGAATTTAACTTGGAGTCGTATCTAAATTAAAAAGAAGACATGCCATAGAAAGTAAATGATTTGAACCCCGATATTGCTAAACAATAATTTATTTTTGGTGAAAAAAATGCAAAAGTTTGTTGTAGTTTGTCATAAGTAGGTAGTTAGTTGCACTTTAAAATTACGTTCAATTGAAAAGGTTTGATGGATAACGTTGTTGGCGATATAAAGAAGTAGCTATCTTACGTAGGCAACTTGAAACAGGAACAGGAAGGCAATTGATTGTATGAGCAGCACTTTTTTTGCGTCGCGTCGCGTGTATGTGTGTACGGCCAGACGGCCACTGTTTATAGGACAGGTTGTTAAGCTATGTCCACTTGCTTCATTCAATGTGTAATTTTATCTTGTCAGTTACTGCTTCTAATGTGGTGCCAATCTTAAGTATGATTGTATTTATTTGTTGTTTCACTATCACATAGATTATGTGTCATCATTACCAAAATGATTTTGACCGTTCGTGCGTTTTATTTTAATTGGCTTCGTTAGCCTTTGTGTTAAGTTTGCAAGGTCAATCAATTGTAGTATTTTTATTGAAAGAGACACCAAGATTTTACACTCTTTACATGCACGTAAAGTTGTATAGAGAATATTCAACTTTCAAGTGAACCGAAATGAAAATGATTAATGCTACTTCTCCGAGTTCATTCGCAGAAGGCTGGATTGCATTTAAGTCTATGGTTTATGATATTCCATTTAAAGCTAGGACTTATTTATAACTTCCGACTACTTACATAAATTATGGCTGCAAGTTTCACTTTGCTTTAATAACTTTTAATATTAGTTTGCGAGTGTATTGTTACGGTGGAGTTTGTTTTCTTTGAAAATCGGCCGTTCAATAACAACATTAGCGCTGAAGCAACACGAGGGTTATGTTACAATGTTACTTATTTTGCTACACTAATTGGTTACTGAGACGCTGTTAGGGTTAGATTCGGAGCAGGAGGATTTACTTTACTAGGTGGCATCCTTGGATGTCATTGAAAGGATAACTTTTTGAATGCCTATAGTGACTTACAAATTAAAGTACGAGTGCACAGTACCTACGTGTTTTAATTTTTTTTTGTTGAAAGATAACACTGTTTCTTTACTAAGTACTTAAAAATGGCAACCCTGATATAAAAGATGTAGGTATGTATATTCCACATGTCTGTCTGTCTACGAGGGTAGCAGGAAGGCAATCGAGGTTGCACTTGCGTATACATTTTTGATAGGCTCGTGTGCTTCCCGAGGCGGAGTTGTCGTAAACTTTTATAGACATAGGTAAGTACATGTTATTATTAAGCTACGTGTCCAATCCGAATGATTCGCTAATGTTGAACGGGGAACTGTTTAAAACGAGTTTTAACATAAAGTCTAGAGGCTTGCCGTAAAATTTGATTGGACACGATTTTACTCGGCTACAAGTTTCATGTGTAAAAAAGGATACCTTGCATGCTTGTCTGTGAATACTGATTATTAAAAGCTGTATTTATTTTATTGTTTATATTAATACCATACTCATGCAAGTAAATATGATAACTGCATAAATATCCAAATCGTTGATTCGTTAAACAATCTTTGGTCCTTATAATGTCGAGCACATGTCGAGTAGAAATCATAAATGAACTTAAGGATTGGTGATAGGCTCAATCAAATACAATGATTTCCCATAGACAAAAAGTACTTCGCTGTTTTTTTTTTTAATATTTGGAACTGCGTGTTGCTCGTTAACCCACAGTCACAAATAGTCGAATGCACAACGCTTCCGTGGTCGCAGTCGGCCGGTCGCTACGTCGCGTTCACGTGTCCATCTATCGGAATAATCTTACTTTCTATAAAAGGAAATCGAAATTATCCAACTACATGTTGCATTCCATTCCTCTCTCGCTAGTTTTGATAATTGACTCCCGCACGGTTTTACTTTTAACGTGTGCCCATTGAAGAAGGTTCTATCGGCATTCCTCGGGCGCATGGAATGCTCGTTTATTTGTTTGTTTAATTACCGCGTTTCATGGAACCTTAATGGGTCACTGCCGGGTAAAGACGGCACTAAACACACACTTATATGAATTGGACGTGTCCAATTAAATTCATTGAATACAACTATTCGAGGAATGTGAAATGCATAGAACTTTCAAAAGTGTCTTCCTAGCGTTTTGATATCATAAGATAGATAACATTTTTCTTAACTATTTACAAGGTTATTCGAACATTTTTAATAGTACTTTGCAGCAAAGTCTGAATATCACTGTCATTCAAAAATAGTAGGTAGGACAAGAAACTTGTATGTTGATTTACCAACAGTTCCATGAGGTAGGATTGCAGTGAAGTACTCACATGCAGTAACAGTATTATGTCATTGGATTGCAGGCACGCTACCGCGCTCGCGGATGCGCGACGTCGACATATCAATACTTCAGCCACGCGACACAGACAGACCAACTTGAGAAACAATGTTTGTTTTACTTGACGGCTACATGGCGCATAGCATGGGCATAGGTACCGATCATGCCTACTGATCCCCAGGAGTTCCATCACCACTCGGGCCCAAATGCTTAGTTTTATTCTTCTCTAGGTGTTAGTTACCAATGCACGTTTATTCGAGACAATAAATCTCTAAATTAGATCTATAGTATGTGATATTGTGTGATATTTACCTACACGAAGATAGTGTGAGACTTCGGTCGCGCGCGTAACTCAATTGCTGACGGAGCAATTGTTATCGTTCTGTTGGTCCACTTCCACAGATATTGTTTCGGGGCGATGTCAAACATTGCTCATTAAGCGGGTCGCCGGTCGGTCCGCGGCAGCAAATGCGATTTCCTGCTGCTATTACCGGCTGACGCTTGCGCTCAACCTATAAGTTCACAGTTCTATAGACCATGTTCTACAAGTGCATTTTCTTGATATATAAAAAAAGTCGTTTTTGCTACATAAAAACGGATAATATAGTGTGTTATTTAGAAAATGTCTGGAAAATTAGTAAGATTACGTTTTGCATACCGTTGCCGTTGTTGAAAATTACGGAATTATGAATCATTATCGTAATTGTTAGAAAATAAAAGAAACATAAGTAGCAGGCACCTCAAGCTTGTTTATACGTGTTGTTTTCCGAAAAAATCATTTGCTTAAAATGTTAATTTACGATGTTTCGCTTTAAAGTACCTAAATTGGAGAACCGATGATCTAAGAGAATACTAATAAGTATATTTATTAGGTAGGTAGACCTAAACTTCGGTCAGATTTTTGGGTGGTGGTAGGACTTGTTCTTAGTCCGCCTGGCAAGCTACCACCAATTATCTAAGTCTGACGCCATAACAATCATGTTTTCAGCCAATTTTCAGCATTATTGTGTTCCGGCAGCGAGAGATAAAATAGCCAGTTTCTCAGTGATACCTACCTTCAGCCTTATCACCACTTAACATCAAGTGTGATGAATGCTAAGTTCTACCCCGTTGTGGATAAAAAAAGATTATTTATAAAAATTAATACACTTTTCCTACTTATCTGTCTAAAACTTATGTTTGGCGAATTTCATACATTTGGTAAACATTGCGATGCACTTAAGCTCTCGAATTTCGCATTGTTTACAAACAAACAAAGGACTTTCAAAAGGACAAAGTTCATTTACCTCGTGCAAAAAGTAAGCTGTTACATTGAGCTTGGCGAAGAACAAGACAGGTAGCGTCGAGCAGCTACGAGTTCATTTCGAACAAAGAAAGTTAATAAAAATGTCTCAATGCACGAAACATGCAGTTAATTGCTATGGTTGTAAAAGGCACTCGCGCGACGACACTAGCACTCAGATTCGACGCTCTTATGTTCTTATAAATAAAGGTTATATTAAAATTGAAGTGTCTAGAGTAGCTGTTAATACTAGTTGCCTTAGATGGCATCAAATCTACGCCCGAAGCGATATAAATAGCGTAGTAGGCGGAGTCGTGGCAAAGTGGACAGTAGTTTAATGCTGCGTCTATTTCGAACAAATGTAAATAAATCTAGCGAGTCACTTTCGTCCGCTGTTGTCACTTTCATTCGCCTTAATCCTATTGTAGGTGCTAACTTACGTCTTACGTTGGCTCACCTAATATACTGCGTGTAGGTACTACTAACGAGCTATAAATTACCATCGCAAGATTCATGATATAAGCTTATAGAGTCAATATAATGTAGGTAATTAAACCAAAAAATATTTTGAAGCCTGCGGTAATAAAATGTGTCTATCATAATAACAAGATGCTCTTGTAAATATAATTGCATTTCATTCAGCTAATGGATGACGACGTTACACGGTGTCACCGCAATGAGGTGATAACCTTCGATAAGTACCAACATAAAATACCGGACTCGACTCGTAGAACACTCAATTTGTTTCGCGTTGATTAATTAAGCATGATTGAAACTATTGCCCTTGATGGGAACACAACTTGAAAACATTTGACAAGTGACAGCTACTGTGATAGATAACTTTAACATTATGTTGGTAAACATAACACGCTGAGAGTTTCTTCGTAAATTGAAATGTACGAAATAAGCTGTCGATTCTGACGCTACGAAACTGTCAGTGTCGATACGAAGCCATTTAAAGTTCGACATTTAATTAATGTTCTGATAGCTGATCATATTACAATATTTAGGTATATGATTGTGTGCCCTTGTGTATCTATTGGAGGCAATTTGTGGGGCGAGTCTTTATTATAGGAAAAAATCAGAATCTATTAGAGAAGTTGTTTGGTAGGAGGATGGGTACGTATAAGATAGATGAGGCATGGACGGGACAGTTGGCTGATGAAACGTTGATCGGAGAACAAAAACGCCTAGACGATGCTTTGAAAGGCGTCCTTTAGACAGACAAACTGACAGTGGCACCGGAATACGGATCATTAGCTTTGATTAAAGTAAATTGTTACGATTTCTGTTTTTATTTATCATCATTTTAAAACATATACATGAGAATTTACAAAGTACCTACTTAATGCCATTTGATTATAATACTAATATTATAAATGTGAAAGTTTAGATGTTTGGATGTTTATGTTTGGATGTTTGTTACCCAATCACGTCAAAACGGCTCAACGGATTTAGCTGAAATTTGGGACACAGATACTTTGTGGTCTGGAGAGGAACATAGGCTACTTTTTATCCCGGAAAAATATCACATTCCCGCGGGATATTGTCGTGTAGTCCACGCGGGCGAAGCCGCGGGCGGAAAGCTAGTTCATTATAATTTCTCAAGATCAATCAATGACATTTAAAATAGAAGTGTCGAATTTTTTTTGAGAATGTTTAATTTATTTAAAAACATATCGAACCGTACAAAGTTTAAAATACGCCATATATAAGCCATAATCGAAGTATGCAGCTAGTGAATTTTCAGGGCAGATGCTAATATTAATAACAATGAATAATAAAAATAAGAATTGTGTGTGTGAGAGTTCATGTATATAATGGTGAGATTACCTCATCAAACCAGTGTAGGACACACGACACTTTTTCAAGACCCAGTTCCAATTGTAAGAGATTTAAAGAACAATTAACAATGGCCGCAAACGCAACGTGTTACCTAAACGCAAGGCCGCTCCACCGTTAATTTCCATGTTTGGATACTTAACTTTAAGTGATAGCAATCAATGCATGAGAATAGATTTGTAACACGCGTCACGTTCTGCAGATTTCAATTATCTAATTAACAATGTAAATAATGACATAATCGACTGCTCTGCACACTCACAAATTACGGCATGTAATGCAACAAAGTTACGCAGTGTTGGACCAAAACAAATGGACATGACACCGTTACACTACTTCGCAGAATTAAAAAGAAAAAATGTCTGTAGCCAACGGTAATCTTTGTTCGCAACTTGGACTCCGAGTTTACGGTAAGGCACCGCTCAAAAGCCCGAGATGCGAAGCAGCGATAAATCATCAGTATCTAATTAAAAACAAAACTTGACCGCTATTCAGTGTCATTGTCCGTGGGCTGACCGCAAGCTTCGGTACACAATATTGCGATTCACAAGCTTTTACTAGCCTTGCATCTTACATAGAAAACAAGTCTTTTTTTTTATAAAAACTTCGTTTTTATGACAAGCTAGTTGGTTGACTGTACTTTAATATTGAATTGTCATCCAAACCAGACCTGTATGCAAAGTTTCAGCTCTATCGGACACCGGGAAATCGGTCTATAACTTTCATGATTTGATTCCAAACATCGAAACAGGTGAAACTAAATAAAAGCTTGTAACAAAGAGTTCGCCGGGTTGGAAACAGCAGGCTTGGGTACAAGCATAGGGTCGCTTTTAAAATGAAAATTATCAAACGGAAGTCGGTCGGTTGTCACCTTAGTCCACTCGGATGACACAGTTCTCAGTGAAGTATTTTGGTTTCTCTATAAATTGAAGTTGAAAGGTGCCGCAGACGCATGTTTACCGAGGACTCCGACGCGCTAATTATGTGAAGTAGCCATTAATAAGAGGGAACTACTCGAGAAAGCGTGGAGCTGTCTCGGACATTTGGCATTTACATTTTTGATGAAACCATTAAGATCTATCATTAAACTGCATGTTCCAGATCTGAATTAGATCAGGTCGGATTCGAAGGAGTGGTATCGGTATCGATGGCATTATCGGCAAAAATCAATACGCGGAAACGTGCTACAAAGCGCTGAGAAAAAGACAGGTTTCACTTCCAGGAACGCTTGATGAACGCTTAATTTTATTGTAAATAATGGAGATGAAGAAAAAATAATGCAATAACGTCGCTATTGTATCCATGGGGCAAAGTGGAAGCGGGAGTCGTGGGACCGCGGGAACAATCCCACTGTGTGCTTGTTCACATGATCAGATATATATACTTGTAAAAAACAGAATCGCATTCGTGAATGTCGTTTTCAATGCGTGCAGAGTGCAGATAAACCACGTTTTTATCAGCAAGCAAGGTATAACACCGGAACGGAGCAGCGAGACGACAAACAGAACAAACCAGACAAGGGGCGTTTGTGCACTACCACTGAATTTTACCGATCCGGAAAAAAACGGATGCTTGTATTTAATTAATTACTATTATAAATGATTAATTATTAAAATACAAGCATCCGTTTTTTTCCGGATCGGTAAAATTCAGTGGTAGTGCACAAACGCCCAAGAAATGGCATTTGTTACATGTAGATATTTCCCAAAACCCGTAGCTTAACACTGCTCCATGCTGTACAGTACCTAAGTAAACTATAATATCCTTCAAAAGCTGTCAAAGTGCTGTTTTTTTTATATAAAACTTAGAAATTTTTTGGGAAATATATCATTTACGGCTCGTCTGCCTTAAAATTTGTTTAAATGTTAAATCATGAAAAAAAAACACCGTTAAAGCTTAATAAACCTATTGCTATGAAATTTATAGAATCGCATTGATTGGAAAGATTTTATAGACGTTTTATTAGCACAGTTAACAACGCATGTCTCTACGGTCTGATGCAATCTCGCCTACAGCGCAATTGCATCTGTTGAATACACGTTTGAACTTAGATATATCAATTTACAAGGTTTTACAAACATTATTAAAAGGGAATGTAACGGAAATAGTGTTTGAGTAAACATTTCACGTGGGTTTATTTACGTTCATATAGTCGAGTAACAGTTCGGTAGATCACCCCAAATCCAGGAAGATAAAGCATTGTGAGTTTTACTTACGTGTGAAAAATATTTGATTCAATGCAGACCACTTTGCAATGTTTTCGTCACAGAACATAATTTTTTTCCGTGTTCTGTGGTTTTGGTAGTATCATTAGTTAGAACTTCTTTTGTTATGTCATTATTGGTAATCAAGTATATAATTATGATAGGTTTTTTATCTTTCAACGGTGTGTTCGTGCCTTTCTCTATGAGAATGCGTATCACATGTGAGCTGATTAAATTGAATATAAGTTTATGGGCCTATATTATCTTTTCCAATGGTTAGTATGTTACAGATATCTCGGTAAGGTCATTTTATCTTCTAACTTCACTGCAATGTGGTGGGCACAGGTTTATAAGCTTCTAGTATTAATGTTTGAATACATTAGATGAAGACATTAGCAGTGGAATTAATTTATCATTATAAAATAGTTCACCTTTAAACTCTAAATGAGTTCCGTATGAGTTGCTAGTACCGACCCGAGTGTTTGCAGGAAGCTGATTGGTTTTTGGCGAGATTCCAACAAGTGCTTCTTACTCAACCAGAAAGTAAATCTTTGCCTCGTTATCTCCGCCGCCCCCTCTATCCTCTCGAGTTTTTACCGAAAGATAATTCAATTTAAAATCTCCATACATTTGTTGTAAAACACTCGTGTCGTTTACTTAGCGGCATCTTGAAAAGGAGAAAGTTGTGTCCCACGATAATGTTGTTAATAAAACACATATACTTATTATAAAACTGAGAGTGCATGTCTACATTGGTGTTATCGAACATGCGATTTACAGGGTAAACGTGTTCAATCGAAAGAGTAGTTACAATTTTGTCCTTTTAAACTTACAGAGGTGTCTTGAATCGATAAAAAAGAAATGTAATACAAATAAAACCGCGTCATGGCCATTTTATAGTAAGTAGTTTCGATTTTTTAAAAGCTCGTTTTTCAAATTAGATTCGTTTCGATAAGATTTATCTTAGAATTTACTTTATGTTATGATGGCCACATGCGAAACAATTAACAAAGTTTAACGATTCATTTGTCACAATGACATATTTCCCATCGTTCAAATTAGAAATAGAAACTTTTTATTTATTGCTTTATGGTGGTAAAGAGGTCTACTATGATTTGATCGTTCGTATTTGGATGTTCAATTTCGCTCGTAATAGCAACATCGAGTCGCGTCTGCCGGTTTGTCGGGCAGGTGCGTATGCGCATTGATTTCGTTACGGGTTTCCGAGACGCCTTAGGCTCTTGTGCCAATGTCAATGAAACTATTTACTGTGCAATCAATGATAAAAGCGATTTGTTGATAGTAAAAAACAAAAGCATCAAACAATTTGCGGGTTGGATAAGAATAAAAAAATGGTAGTACTAAGTTCCATTTTTCCGCTGTCCCTAATTGAGGTTTCATGTATAATCTTGTAAAGCAACTTTATGTAATTTCTTGATGATTTGTTATGTAACTGTAAAAGTAACCACAAACCAAGCGTTATGAAATATTGCAAAAAATATTATAAGTATATTTACCACAGAAAGGGGACTCAGAATCGGAATATATTATGTATTCGTGAGAGGAACATTAAACTTCTTCTAAAGCATTGGCTAGACTGGAATGGCGAGACGAGCGAGACGACTTGCATGACACGGCGTCAGCAGTTGTTTATAGCGATAAACAATACTGTTTATTAAAGAAGACGGCACACAACGCAGTCTGTAAAGGGTTGAATTTGTGTCAGCTGAGTGTTGTGACAACTAACTAATCTATCTTAATAAGCTGTCAGACTGCCTGTACCGTACCTTATTCACTCCTGCTCCACCAAATATTCATGAATTTTGGTATATACCTACCTATAGTTTTGAATTCAGAGTACGCAGGATATTATTATTGAAAAGGTTGAAAAGCTTTCGTGGAAGAGGTAACATCCAGCTGCTATATATGTCTTCCCTAAACTTGGTACGCCAGCGTCTCGTCACCATCCCGTCCCATCCTTAATGTCTGCGCTATGCTTTAGGTAGATAGCTTGCGGTTCCCCCATTCTAGCAGTTTAGACGCTATTTCCAACGACTAATCTCAGAATCGTGCAGCAAAACTTGGTATGCGTGATGTGCAGTGCAGAAGATATTTTAAGGAGTATGTTCGCAAATACCAATTGGCAGCTACCGATGATTGTGTTCCTCTTTGTAACCTAATCCGAGGCAAGGTGGCAAGCGGCACGAACGCCGAGTTTACATTACGGTTGAGGCACCATTGTGTGGGGAATCGTGCCAAACACTAGTTAGTGGGAATACTAAGGTGATTTACCATGTATGTGTCTTAGCGCATGTCAGTAACGGTTCCTACCGGCTTGCGGTGTCGGATGAGTTAATGTTATTGTAAACTTAAACTTATTGTTTTAAGAAGCCTCCTTTCCTATTATAGGCACGTTGGCTTTCGACAACCAAGATTGAACACAAGTAAACTGTTTATTGACTTTTAGTTCAGTATTGCTAAGAGCGGATCTTGATATGACGGACTGAATGTTTTTCTTATTAGTTTTTTGAGTAGAATTTTATCATTTTGCTAAATAAGTAAGTAATATTCGGGGGAATAATATATCTATAAAGATAAAACGACAGTAGCATAATGGAGTCTGAAGAAATAAGTCGCAATGTTGCGAATATGCAAATGTTAAATAATCTTTGACAGAGATAACAGAAAAGAAATATAAGCACGCGCCATATAATGTGATAACAATTTCGATCAGCCATTGGACGAATGTCTATAATGAGTACAAGTAGATATACAAGCTCTATACTTTTCTGCATATAAACAACGGTCAGCAATGACAACTTTTGCAAGCTTACTAATGAAACTGTTATTTAACTTTATAGCCGTGTTATCTCATGATTGAGTAACGCAAAGCCTTGGTTAATGCTTGTGTATTATTTTTTTACTAATATTTTATGGAGGAAAGATTTGATTGTTTGTTTGTTTGCATCGAATAGGCTCAAAAACTACTGGAACGATTTGGAAAATTCTTTGACCATTAGAAAGCTACAATCTTCCCGAGTGATATAGGCTATATTTTATCCCGATATTACCACGGGAACGGGTACCACGCGGGTAATTTTTTTTAAAATCAATGATAAGAATTTGATTTCGAATAACAGCTCTAATTGGGTCTAAAAAAGGAAAAAAAGGAACTGAGGAAAAAATTATAAAATTCTTAGATAGGTATTTTAATTCCAATCAATACCCGAATAGAAAAACCAAGAAACTCTGTCACTTTGTTACCTTACGAAGCCTTGGCAATTGAACCAATTTTGACGAATTTTGGTAACAAGAAAGACGTAGGAACAATGTCGATGCGATTTGTGTCAAGTGCGGCTTCTTTTAAAGCACAAGTTTAGAAACTTTCGTTAACAGATTATTAATGCAGGAAATTAGGTAGTTATCAAAACTGAAAACAAGTAAGTAGGTACCTAGATAATCATTTTATCAGTGTTCAGTAAATGCTAAAACCTAAATTCTTAAACCAAGTCCCAGAAAATAATTTCAAGAAAATCGTAAGTTAACCATTGCATACAAATCGATTTGGCTCGGTCCAAAATGCCAAGGATGTTTAATTGAGAGACTGGTTAACATCAGCTATCAAAGTTGCCGAGTCGAAGCAATAATATTTAATCAAAGTAATCCACAAGCTCGTCGCTGTTTACAGAAGCGGAGTTATCAGCGGGAAAATATCGCTCGAACACTAAGTGCATTCATTTTAATTACCGATTAATTAACCTAAACATTATGATTCAATTCGTATCGGGTCAAAATTGATTAATCAAACAGGCGAGTGCCAATGGTATGTATGTTGTACCTACCACTCAGTGTCCGTGTAAATAATGTTATCTCCATTAGGCCACATTAACATGTAAGCAAATGCAATATCATAATACCTAGAAATAACAATACTTAAGTAGGTGAAAACAAAACTAGTTTCTATTGAGAGATTAGGTTTTGCGATAGCACTCGTAAAAGACTTCAACGCACGGACTTTGGCGACCGCACTTTGTAAACAAATCTACACGCTATTAATTAAATTATTGCATCGTAAACTTAAGTTATAGCTTTTTGAATATCATTAATCGACTTTTCTTTCGATACTTTAATACAGTTGTAATTAATTAATTAGTAAATTGTTACTTGTATTTGTATTCAGGTTTTGAAAAAATAACAAGTTTTAACGAGGCAAACTATTGAAGCAGAAACTCTTCCTATTATTATGAATAACAAGTTTATAAATTTAATGATTGGTATAAAATAAAATAAATGTTTTCTAATAAGTGTCCGAATCTGACCACAAGATGATACTTCAAAACCAGAGTCATTAACATACCTTTTCACCAATTAGATAAAACATGATATTGACATGTTTTATTACCTTCATTAATTTGGACTCTATTATTCGACGCAACCATTATTTTAATGGCAAATTATATTAATTGTTAAACGATGCTAAATTGGTGTTCTACTCGGTGCTGTTTTGCTAGAACTTCTAGTGAAATCAATGTTATAGCAGTAGCTAATGAATATTTCCAATAACAATAAGCGATAAGTAAGCCGGCCTTAACAATGTTTGACACAGAAACCGATGCGCGACCAAACGCACCCGCGACCTTCGATCGGTAAAATGAAGTTTATTCCTATCATCTCGATCGCATAAATGATCCAGTACTCGCTTCCACATAAATAAATTAATGTTCAATAAGTACTCACCGTAAACAGTCAGCAGTATTGAAAATAAACCGAACACCTCCAATGAGTAGTCACAAAACAAAAATAAACAAACACAAAACAAAAAACTGTCAGGTAGTCGATCTTTGTGGAACAGTACCAAGAAAAAATATCGTTCGTTCAAATTGTTCTAAAACACCACTTCATTCACGGTTTCTCGGGAGCGAGTGAAGTTTCGCGGTGGGATCGCGCGCGGCGCGTGCGGTCAGTACGCTGGTCTCGAGTAGAATGGTGGTTTGGTTCAGGTCAGGTGGTTGGCGGTCGCTCGGCGGCAGCGCTCCGACCGCTCGCATCCGATGAGGAGCGGCGTAGACGGGCCGTTTCCGCGCGACGAACGCATCGCGAAAGAAAATTGACTGCATTTGATGTTAATACGATGCATATAATCGATGATCTTGCGACATCCGGCGGGGAGGCCAATCTTGGGCTTTTATCGTAACTTCTAATAGCCGAAGCTGTCGCGCCTCTGTAACTGCCGAGTTATTTATGTTTCCAAGCGTTCACTGCGAGATGTAAGGCCGCGAGGTGCATTTGCACTTTGAAGAAAATGTACACATTTACAGTGTAACATAATGTATCAAATTAATAAGGAGCAACGTTTAACTAACTTATATTACTTCGTGGAAACATCTCAACCGTTAATAAAAAATTAATAAATACTTATAAAATAGCATTTCGAAGTTTTGTAGTGAGGTACTTTAGTGTTGCCGATCGATAGTCGACTATCGATAGCATTTCGATAGTCTATCGCTAGTTTAAGCAAAAACAATAGTATCGATAGTTTTCGATAGTATCGATACTATCGATAGTATCGATAGTATCGATCTCTCTTTTAGTGCAATACTATCGGTAAAAAACAATACTATCGATAGTATCGATCCCTGACGGCGAATAAACTATCGATAGTATCGATAGTATCGATAGTATTGCTATTCAATATTAATAAACTATCGATACTATCGATAGTTTTGGACAATCGATTGTTACCTTTATTTCAATAGTATTGATTGCATTTACACTGGCAGATGGGTATGAACCGATACTATTGAATTAAAGGTCACTATCGATTGTACAAAACTATCGATAGTATCGATACTATCGACTATCGATAGTATCGATAGTATCGATAGTTTATTAATATTGAAAAGCAATACTATCGATACTATCGATAGTTTATTTGCCGTCAGGGATCGATACTATCGATAGTATTGCTGCTTACCGATAGTATTGTACTAACTTAGAGATCGATACTATCGATAGTTTGGCATTTTTCGATTAAAACTATCGATAGTAAAACTGTCGATAGTTCGGCAACACTAAGGTACTTTCCTTACCGTGCCGTACCATACCGTAATGTACCGATTCTTATACCCACAGAACACGGAAAGATTTTTTTCTCTTGTAGATTATACCATACCAAAATTAATATACCCATAAGATTTCATACAAAGTCAAATATATGACATAAATGGACACATATTTTACTATACTATTTTCACTATAAATAAATATCACTTAATATGCAAATGCAGTTGGAATGGAACACACTGCACGAGTGTCAATTACTTAATGTTACAATAATTAATATTTAATTGCATACTTCCGAGCTAACGACGATGTTTATTCAACAAATATAAAAGGCATCATTCATATTTTCAGGTATAAAAGAGCAAACAAGCCCAACAATACCAATATAATGTACCTATAATAAATAAATAAATATTTTCTTACAATCACACCAATTATCTAAGCCCGTAGTTAATTGCTTAAGAAACTGTGTCTACGGGAACTTGATAACGGATAAATATATACTTAAATACTTTTTGTTTGTAAATACATACTTATTACTTATTCATCCATAAGGAAGGCCAGTGCCCCAGCAGTGGGGACATTAAATGGCTGATGATGATGATGATGATACATAGAAAACACCCAGACCAAGACAAATAGACATGTTCATGCACACAAATATTTGTCTTGTTCGGGAATCGAACCCGAGACCTCTGGCGCAGAAGGCAGGTAGATTACCCCTGCGCCAAATCGGTCGTCAATAAGCTAGAACAATTAACAGTTAAAGAGAAACTTCCTGAAAGTAAGTATAAATAGTACCTAGTAGGTACCGTAGTAGCTCTAAGCTACTAGGTAAATACAGGGGAAGTGACTGAAACACTTTAAGGCGCCCATTCCCCAAAACAGGGTATTTTAAATTATAGATTACTCGCAAATCACAAGTACTTAAAAACTGGAAAAAATATATGTTATTTTACAGTTATTTATCTAGTGCTTCCGGCCGTCTTTTTTCGATTGGTGATATTTTACTGTGTCAAATAAAATCCCAAACATCCGTCTAATAATAATTAAAATATAAGATAAGATAGATAAGATAAAAATATTCTTTATTCACTTAGACATAATAAATATGTACTTATGAATCGTCAATATTTTCCTACCACCCATTCAAGACTTTTTTAACTGACAAGAAGAATGGGCGCAAGAAACTTGCCAGCGTTTCTTAGTTAGGTAACGACATTTACAAAAAAAAACATATCGTTACTAATACAACAATTGCTTAGTATAAAAATACATCATATTAAACAGTGATTATGTTATGTGTTACATCATGACCATGCATTGCGGTCATTCAAATAATCGTCTACTTTATAGTATCCTTTGCTCATCAGCGACTCTTTAATGTAACATTTAAATTTATGCAATGGTAGTTCAATTATATGCTGTGGAACTTTATTAAAAAAGGCTATGCTTTTCCCCAGAAATGAGGCTCTGGATTTTTCTAGCCTAAACTTGGGAACGACAAGTTTATCTTTATTTCTTGTGTTAAAGCGATGAATATCGCTCTGCTTTACAAATGTATTATAATACTTTTTCACATAAATTATATTTTCATAGATGTAATGTCCTGCAACAGTTAAAATGTTTATTTCTTTAAATAGATCTCTTAAAGAATCTCTCGATCGGAGGTTGTAAATGGCGCGAATAGCCCTTTTTTGGAGCACGAATATACTTTGGATGTTAGCGGCTGAGCCCCACAACAAAAGGCCGTAGGACATAACACTATGAAAATAACTAAAATAGACTATTCTAGCCGTTTCAATATCGGTTAAGAGCCTTATTTTCTTAACTGCGAATGCAGCCGAACTGAGTCTACTCGCCAAGGCTTCGATATGAGGATCCCATTGTAGTCGCGAGTCTAATATAATACCTAGAAATTTTGTATTGTTAATGAATTCGACTGTATCGCCGTCTAGTCTAATATGAAAATCAACTTGTCTTACATTAGGTAACGAAAATTTTAAACACTTAGTTTTCTTTGAGTTTAATGATAAATTATTACTATTAAACCAATGTGACACTTTTGAAAGAGCACTATTTACTTCGTCAGAACAGTCATCACCTCTATCTACTTTAAAGACTAGAGATGTATCATCGGCAAATAGCACCGTCTCACATAAATTCTTCGCGTAGTAAGGAAGGTCATTTATGTATATTAAAAACAACAGCGGGCCCAATATTGATCCTTGGGGTACGCCCATAGTAATGGGAGCTCCGGTAGACTCAGTTTTATTAATAACTACCTTCTGAGTTCTTTCATACAGATATGAATGCATAAGGCTTACTGACATTTCAGAAACACCATAATGTTTTAACTTCCTTAATAGTGTTTGGTGATCAACACAATCGAATGCCTTGGAAAGGTCACAAAAAATAGCTATTACATCCTGCTTGTCCTCCCAGGCATCAAGTACATGTTTTAGAAATGCAACCCCAGCATCAGTTGTACTTTTACCTTTTGAAAAACCAAACTGTTTCTCATGCAATATACTATTTAATTTAAAATATTCTAAAAGTTGAGCATAAATTAATTTCTCAAATATTTTACTTATTGCTGGTAGTATGGATATAGGTCTAAAATTTGCTGGGTCACTTTTGTCACCAGCTTTAAACAGAGGAATAATTTTACTATTCTTCATTAAATTAGGAAAGACCCCTTCACTTATACATTGGTTAAAAATTATTGCTAATGATGGAGCTATCACATCAATTATTGATTTGATGATACTTGTAGATATGCCCCAGAGATCTTCTGTTTTCTTAATATTTATTGCTTTGAATGCTTTAATAATATCTTCGGTAGTGACATAGCTAAAACTAAATGTTTCCTGGCACTTGTTCACACTAGATTCCATAAGAGAGACAGCGGTGTTGGGGCAAGAATTAAGTCTGCTAGTAGTTTCTAACGGTATTCGAGCAAAGAAACCTTCAAAAGCACTAGCCACCTCAATATCTGATTCAAAAGTCTGATCACTAATTTTTAAGTTAAATGAATTAATTTTGCTTTTTGTTTTGCCAGTTTCTTGGTTTATAATACTCCAGGTAGCTTTTATTTTATTTTCAGATGATTTAATTTTATTTGAAATATACCTTGATTTTGCCAAAGCACATACTTTCCTAAATGTTATTGAATATTTCTTGACATATTCAATGAAGCTAGGATCACAGGAAGTCGTTTTTTGTGCATAGAGTTCAAATAACTTTCTTCTGCTATTATAAATACCAGGTGTGGCCCAGTCACTAAACTTCTTACGATCATTACACTTTATAACTTTTTGTTTAAAATTGTTACTAAATTCTTTTTCAACAATATCAAATAATGATTGATAAGAGTTATTAGCGTCAGCAGAAGCTGGCAAACATTGAATTTTATCTTGTACATTATTTCTAAATTTATTAATACCACGTTTCGGTATTGGCCTGCAAATTACTTCGCGTTTAGGAATAACATTATAGTGCTCAAAAGAAGCTAGTTGTCCACTGTGGTCGGATTTAATAATATTAATTACCGATTTCTCAATTAAGTTACAGTTGGAAAAGATGTTATCTAAGCAAGTAGCCGATGTTGGCGTAATTCGCGTCGGTTCATTAAAAGTGTGAAGCAAATTAAATGATTTAAAAAGATTAAGGAATTTACTGGAGAGTTGTGCTAATTTAATATCTAAGATGTCTATATTAAAATCTCCACAAACTACAATTTTTTTATTCTTACGACAGCATATTTTCAAAACATCCTCCATAGTGGACTCAAAGACTGTGTAATTTGCTCCAGGGGGGCTATATACACAGATTATAATTATTTGTTCAAGTTCCACGCATGATATCTCACAAATTCGTTCAACAGAGAGGGATACTATATCCTTTCGCTCTTTATATTGTGTGTTATTAGGTAAAATTATTAAAGAACCCCCCCTTATTGTAGTTTTTCTATTAAATGAACTTACAACACTATAATTATCCAAATTTAACAATAATTCATATTCTTTTAACCAATGTTCAGTAACACATAACACATCAATATTTTCACAATTTAAAAATAAACTTATTTCTAGGTCTTTGCCAGCAGAAAAGCCTTGGATATTCTGGTGTACTATTTTTAAACATTTAGGCCTTCCTCTTGTCAATACTGGGCTAGAGTATGCCTCCGTTGTCTCTAATGGTAATTTAAATTAACCATGTCAGTATTTGGGTTCAAAAGAATCGAATTATTTGGAACAGATTCCAAAGTTACATTAGAAGTATCAAAGTTAAACTGCTCAATAGAAGCAGAGGTTATACTAGCCAAGTTGTTGGCTAATTGTTTAAAATAAAATGATAGCGATACCGCTATTTGTCGCTTAAGATAATTAGGCAGATAATATTTATCTTTAGTCAAGTATACATTATTCAACAACATATTGATATCAATAATATGCAACTCTTTATTATGACAGGCTAATGTGTTCATAGTTAAGTTTAGATTATACCTTATTTTATTTTCTAACGGTGAAAAACTTTTACTGTAGGGAAATGTAAACATAACAACCTTCCTTACATTTAATGAACATAATGTGTTGCAATAGGCTATTAACTGGTTTTTATTTAAATTATCCCTGTTCCCAATTAAAATTATCAAGTTTGTGTTTTCACTTAAGGATTTTTTAACAACTATTTTCATGATCTCGTTTATACTGGAACCAGGCATGCAATAATTAATAACATTTTCCTTTGAATCTTTCTGTAAAAATTGGCCTAAATTCTTCCCAATCTCATCACTGAACATAATTGTTTTGGTGTCAGTAGTTTTAGTGGGGGATTTACATTTATTATTTAATAATAAACTATCACAAATGTTAGAGACTTCAGGTGTGGTTGGTAAATAGACCTCCTGAGCCGCTTGGCCTAATGACTCCTTTTGACAGAAGTCATTGCATACTGTGTTACAACTGCATCTGCATTTTTTCCCTAATGATTCGAACCGGTCTGAATTAAAATTATATCATATTACTTGCAGTATAATTGGTTTTAGTTAATGAAAAACATATAAAAATAATTGTCTTTGAATAGCCGAGGGATTCCGGCCGTCATAAATTAAATTTTCTAATTATTTAATTTTTAATTGAATTTTAAGTGATTTTCGATTCGCGGGGCGCTCGCGAGTTCACAGTTCACTGCCGGCTGCCGCTGGGTCCGCGCGAAGTGTATAGAGCGCGGCCGAGCAAGCGTTAGCGTGCCTATTTCGGTCGGGATTCCTCGCCTTAATCACTATATTTTAAGTTTTATTTAATAACTTTGTTGTTTTTCCATATATCGCTTAGTGTAGCTAGTTTATTATTTGGGATCTATAGCCTACTCGGTGGCTCCCAACAGAATGCGTCAAACCACTGAAGCATCAACCTTTTTTTAAATTAAATTCGTTATAATCAATGGCTTGAACTGATACAATCCAAAGAGGCCTATACATAAATAGCGTTACAGCCTACATATTACTTAACGGCTGTGCATAGCCTACAAATACTCTACAGTACTAATCATACGTTGGTGTATTTTATTGAGGAATAAATATTAAATATTTTTTATTAAGTCCTGCTTAGAAAAATCTTCAATCATCAACAACAACTTTTGATTGATGTTATTTTTGCGAATTAACGCATCACTTCCTGTTGTGCCCTATAAAGTGAAACCTTCACGCCGAGGCCGGCGGCGACGCATTGAGGGAATTAAATCCTATTTTAATTGGGGTACCGTAAACACACCCCATAATGAGAAAATACTGGGGAAAAATTTACCGCGCATTTGTGCAATTGGGATAATGTGCCATCGTTTTAATGGGACTCTTTTTTGCTCAGTCCGAAGTGGAAAAACGTAGGAAAAATGCTAATGGAAAATTACTTACCTTTAAATACTGATAATTATCGATCACTAAGTTACATAACTATATAACACCTCATCATTGCAAATATCTGAGCAACCCGTGCTTTCTGTTCCAGAAAACATCAAATTATTTTTACTTTTTTGCATTCAAAATGCAATTTTTATATTATCGAAAACGAAGTAGTTATTAGAAAAAAATCGACCCGTCACACAACTAGCTCCGATGGGACTCGAACCCACGACCTTTCACTGTCCTGGCGAATGCTCCAACCACTGAGCTACGGAGTCGTTAGAAACCCATCGTGAGTCGGGTCGATTCTTTCTTACATCATTTTCAAAAATCGAATTTTTAGTGGCATTTTGCATATTACATGAAACAAGTGACTAATTCCACAATTTTATCGTTTATTCTTTCTTTCCTACAGTAGCTTTTAACTGGTATGGTAGATTTAATGTAAACCAGCAATATAATATCGAGTCTATAAATAGCAAAAACAATTGCTAATATTATAGTAAAAGGTTTTATCGTAATACTTCCCCAAATGTTATTGACCATGAAAGCCAAAGTTATGAATGCCATAAAGTACATAAATATCACTGGGATCAAAGAGATTGTTGCAGCGCCTAATAATAATAAACCTGAAGCCGCTACAAACATCTTTGATTAAGACGTTAAAGGACTGGTGATGAGATGTAGATCGGTCTTAAATAGTATTGCTGAGAACTTACTAACAGAAAAACTTTCAAGAAATTGAGTGCTTCATTCAGTTCAGTCACCACTTACTGTAAGATTAGAATAGAATTTCCATGACTTTTTTCTCAAATAAGATTTTTTTCTAAATATGGAGCTTATGAAAGAGGAGCTTAGGAAAGATCAACTGGTACAGTGAGTAAGTAGTGATTGCAACTTTTGCTGGTTTTGATGCCACTGTCTCCTGAGGTCCCGGGTTTGATGCCCAGTCGGGTAAATGTTGTTTCCCCTAGGGCCTGTTTCACAATGTCTAAGTAAATTCTGATTAGCTGTTACTTGACAGATAGGCCACACAAAACTGTCAAGTGAACTGGAAAGTATCTCATCGGACAATCGGACATTGTGAAACAGGCACTTAGTTTAGGATTGGAACAATGTTTGCAATGGTGTCCAATTGTTTAAGGGCTCCTCCACATTAGGTCGCAATCAGTGCGGCAGCAGCGCGAATGAAGCCGCTCTCATGGATAATTTATCGTATCCAACTAATATGGATGTTTGGATGTTTGTTGCTCAATCACGCCAAAACGGCTGAGCGGGTTTGGCTAAAATTTGGGACACAGATACTTTGTAGCCTGGAGAGGAACAAATGCCACTTTTTATCCCGGAAAAATATCACATTCACGCGGGATAACGTCGTGTAGTCCACGCGGGCGAAGCCGCGGGCAGAAAGCTAGTTTATTTATAACTTTATTATTCTACCTAGACAGCTTATCAGTATGTCTGAAATCATTTCCATGTTGGGCAGTCGCTTACTCGTTAAGACTAGTTCCCCGAGTGGCAACAAACTCAATTTTTATTACGAATTTCCATTTCATATCACAATAAGATCTGTGGCTATTAAGTCTAAATAGAAGATTTATGGCTATAATAAACGTTTATACTCACGTACTAGTTTTTGTACTAGCAATATGGTTTAAAACTATAGACTTATAAGTGTAGCTAGTAGGAGTTTGTCCCTTAAGTATCTTTTTTGTTTTGTATGTCCCCATGCATGATGTAACAGTTTACATTAAAGCAGCTAAAGCCTATCAGTTCTACGAATTTTAACAACTTTTTTTTATTTTTAGATGGAAAAACACCATAATAGCTTTGAGATGATTTTTTTCCTTAGCCTTGCCCTATTTAAAGAAGTCTGTTTTCCTTTTTCCGTCCTAATTCTTTGTGGGTCGTTAGAAGATTATCTGTCCCTGGCCACAGAATATATAATAGTACTAACGTCCCTGGCTTTGTTTTATGGTGCAAGGTCGTTGTCCCCTAGTGTTTTGCATATTAAACCCTTTTTGCGTTATATTTATATTTATTTATTATACATAGTTATTATATTATAGTCATATTTATATTTATTTACAGTTATAAACATCACACACCTTTGCACTTCAATAAAAGTAGTGCTCGAGCTTGGCAATAAAAAAAAACCGATTTCAAATATTGAGCACAGATTATTATGTCGCCGCTTTCGTCATCGTTTGCTGCGTATTATACTTATGTATGAGCAAAAAGGTTCCACAAAAGTTGCCTCAAATTTTTCAGTTGGTTCATGTTTTAATTGGGATTATCTGGCCTGGTTTAACGAGCGTCAGGTGTCTAGTTTACCTTGAACTTGATCATTACCTATGTAGAAGTATCAAGCCGATCATTATGATAGGACACGTTTCGTAAAAGGTTATATGACTCTCAACCTCGTTTTAGATTTTACAAACGCACAAAATCTGTAATATTTTTTTAATTGTCACGATGTTTCTGCAAAAAAACTAACTGGAACAAAAAAATGTGAGAAACGTCAAAACTGAAACAAGCGTTGATTTAAATGTAAAGTGTACCGGTCAACCGGGGCTATTGTGTCACAATACTTTGAACGGCATATTTATCTGATTATAACAAACATATTATATATCCTTAGAAGCTACAACTTATGATACAAGTTGGGAAAATTTATCTTTTTTCTGTTTTTAATACCATTTAATGGCATTTTGAATAAGTTTTACGTGTAAATGACATTTCTATGAAAACTGGTATTTTTAGATGCAAAAACCCTAGGTGGGGCGAAAAAGTCTTACACAAGTATTATGTAATTGACAGAGCTAATAATAATTATGATCACGACAATTGATAAAAGTATTAGTGTTATAGTTCATTATTATCTTGTACGCCAAATTCTGGGCTTAATGTAGGGTAATTAGTTGATTAAAAATATTCGGGGCTATGGCGTCTAATTTTCCTCGTTTCTTGTAGATGCATTTGCCCCATCCTACATTCCAGGGGTACCAAACAAATTATTAATGTAAGGTTCGGGTGCTTATTATCAATTGATTGGAATCAAACCACAACTTAGAAATTACGCATTTATATTTATATGTTGTGCCCACTGTTGCCCGCGACTCCGTCTGCGTTTATCCCACTGCCCCTTATCCTTTCCAACTTCACCCTGACTCCTACCCCCCTACCCTTACCTCTACCCGTTACACCTCTTAGTTTTACCACTTTAACCTTCCTACCCCCCTTGTCCTTACCCCATTACTCTTAACTTTCTATACTCCTTTACCCTTTTTCCTCTACCCCCTAGGTACCCCCCTATCCCTGACCTTAGCCCCCACCATACCCTTACCCCTCATCCCTATCCTCCACCCCCTGCTCCTACTCTCTCTATGGTTCAAACTGCCTCTATACCAAATTTCAGCAAAATCAGTTCAGCGGTTTATTCAGTTATTATATCTCGTTCCTTAGATGACTCTTCAAAAATTTGGGTAGCCTATTACATCTGAAATTCAGTTCTAACTATTGGTGAAATAATTTCTTAAATCGGATGGACAAACAAAGAAACATAGAAACTTTACCTCTTTATAATATTGTCAAGATAGCATATTGTCCTAAAATCAAAAGGTTTAAGACCCCTGACAATGGGGCTATTGCGTTACAATAGACGCAATCGCCCCAACGGGACAGACGCAATAGCCTCGAAGCAAAAAGAAAATCTACAAATTTTAAATTTCATATTGACTGCAAATTTTAAGCTAATTACGAAAAATAATTAAAACAATATGTGTACAATCACTACATAGTATAAAACAAAGTCGCTTTCTCTGTCCCTATGTCCCTTTGTATGCTTAAATCTTTGAAACTACGCAACGGATTTTGATGCGTTTTTTTTAATAGATAGAGTGATTCAAGAGGAAGGTTTATATGTACTTTTTATCCCGATATTCCCACGGGAACGGGAACCACGCGGGCGGCCGCTAGTAAATCAATAAAAGTGCTTACGGCTTAAAAACATCGATTCTCCTAAAGAAACTGAGATTTCAAAAGATTTAAATTCACACATTCTAAAAATTTAACTATGTCACGACATCTATTGATGACATTATGTAGCTTTAGTGCCAAAGACACAAAAAGATGCCGCGAGTAGTTCTAAATTACGAGTTTTGTATGATAATTGGAATAGATGCATTAGCCCCGTAGACGACATCACCCCGGTTGACCTTACTCAATAACGACAAAATATTCAACAGACGACGGGCAATGTCCGCTATAACATGGATTTTTTCCATATTATGTTCCCTGGGCCCCAAGTCTGCTAATTTTAATTTAAATAAGATTCTATTGATATTCAATTGAGACTCAATTACGATTCCATTACGATTAAAACAAATTGGGTATTCTATAAAAACTTGTACGTCATCGTAATTGAATCGTAATGGAGTCTCAGTTGGATAGTTACCTTCGGGTATGTATCATAATAACTACGGTCGTTTCGACTATGGTCGAAATAACTACGGTCAAAAGACCTACTGTTCAAAAAACCTATTGGTCGTTACACCTATTTTTAAAATAACTAATTTTTAAAATAACGGTTTATTAAGTTTAAAAATAGTGACTCATGTACAGACACGAGCAATAATATTATGTATACAATACAACATAGAACTTTGTCACACTGTAGCGTTCCAAAAGAAAACGATCAGTGTCACAGAAGTCATTCAATATTGTAATATGATATAGTCCTATGTTGTATACATATTATTGGTCGTGACTGTATTGCTGTTAGGTGCGAGGAGCGAAGCGACGAGCATGTTCGGTTTACATGAACATACCGCGCGAGCCGAGCGAGCGAAGCGAGCGTGCCGCGGCAGCGGCCGGCAAAGCGCCAGAAACGACTATATATATATTCCCATTTCCTATTAAACTGAAGTAGGGGGTAGGGGGGGTGTATAAAGTCGATTCTGGCGCTTCGCCGGCCGCTCCCGCGGCACGCTCGCTTCGCTCGCTCGGCTCGCGCGGCGTTTTGGTCACTGTTCTAACCTAACCTAACCTAAAACGTCTGTTACATTTTGTTGGGTGGCAGGGGGCTTCGACCCCCGAGCCCCCTTGGCGGGGGGCTTCGCCCCCTGTCCCCCCTTTTGTTTTTCCCAAAAGATATAAAAATTTTGAAATAACAAAAATTTTTTGAGCAAAAAAATTAAAAAAAATATTTCTATATGTCCATCGGATGCCTCCTAGGTATCTCCGGAGTACCGTAGGGGATCGAAAATTTTGTTAGATTTCAGCTATGACGGACCGTTTTTGAGATATTTGCATTTTTATAAAATTCATTCTTGAAAATTTTGCAAGTCCCCGCTTCATACTAAAACAGTCAAAAATTTTATGTTTGCGACACCCTAACCAAAAAAACAATCCAACGCGCCCAAATCCATTTAATAAACTTTCCAATTCATAAGCTTGTTGTAGGCGAGTCGTTCATAGTCGAAACAACCAGTAGATGAAATGAACATTAGGCCAATCATCCGTTAGTTGAATCAACTGTAGTTCAATCAACCGTAGGTGAAATTAACAGTAGTTGAGTCGTTCAATAGTCATTACGAAAATATGTGAATCGATCGTAGTTATTTCGACCATATCAAAATCAAAAATCAAAATCAAAAATTATTTATTCATTTTAGGCTGATACAGCACTTGTGAACGTCAATGAAGCTACGCTATCGGTTCGCAAATCCTACGGCGGGAGGCCTTGTAACGAGAAGAACCGGCAAGAAACTCGCCAAGGGCTATTTTTTTCTCCCTGTCATATTTCATACAGAGTCGTCAAATTGAAAAGTGACTTTAACATAATATAATATGTAAAGTCACTTTCCATCACAAATTAATCTTAAGTTTAAAAACAAAATAAAAAAACCCGGTAATCATAGCAGTAAATAATTTTCAATAACTAAGAAATAGACATCCAAAAGGTAGTTTCTTTAAAATACACACCAACCAAAAACGTAGCAAATAAAATAATAAATATAAATGCCAAACAAGGGTAATAAAACTTTGAATAGTTTAAGAACATAAGAGTCAATAATAAACAGTGCCATACAAGCCACGATAAAATAAAACTAATAACAATAAAACATTAAAAATCTGCATATTTTGAGACAAGAAGCCAGGAGCAGACCCATCCCACTGGTAGCACTCGTTCACGAGCATGACGCATGAACCAGCCATCGCTTCGCTTAACCATATTTTAGGGAACGTAACGACCCGCCTCACACGACACCACCGCAGAAATGTTTACAGAGAGCATGACATACTCAAACTTCTCATCTCAAAACGCAGAAACCAATATAAGAATGTACCCAGTATTAATAATTTTGTTAAACACGACTCACAATTAACTAGAGAAAAAATCCTTCTCAGCTTATGACCAAGTTGCTTTGTCATTTAAGTAATCACTTACAGTATAGTAGCCCTTCTTGAGGAGGCAATTTTTTATATGATTCTTAAACTCTTCAAAGGGTAACTCCAAGATATCACTTGGAATCTTGTTAAAGATGTGTATACCTTGACCCATGAAAGACCCATGTACCTTCTCTAATCGGTACCGAGGCATTGAAAGTTTATCCCTATTTCTTGTATTGTAACCATGCAAAACGCCATGTTTAGTATACAAGTTAATATTACGACGCACAAAAATAATACAATTTAATATAAATTGAAATGCAGCTGTCAGTATACCAATTTCTTTGAACTTCTCCCTAAGAGAAGTTTTAGAGCTTAGTTGATAAATGGCCCTTATTGCTCGTTTTTGCAGAATAAATATAGCATTAATGTCAGCTGCTAATCCCCACAAAAGAATGCCATATGACATGATGCTATGAAAATAACTAAAGTATACAGTCCTAGCAGTTTCTATGTCAGTTAACTGTCTAACTTTTCTAATAGCGTAAGCTGCAGAGCTGAGCTTACCAGCTAATGCAGCAATATGCGAATGCCACTGAAGTTTTCTGTCTATAGTTACACCCAGAAAGACTGTTGATTCAACTAAATCTAATTTTTCATTATTTATTACAATTTCTACGGGTGGAGATTGTACATTTGGTAAAGAGAATAGAATGCATTTCGTTTTCTTTGCATTAAGCTGTAGATTATTAAAACTAAACCAAGTGAGTATTTCCGAGAGTGCTTTGTTTACATCGTCAAAATTAGATTGATTTCTGTCAATGTTAAATATTAAGGAAGTATTTTCAGCAAACAAGACAATCTCACATAAGCTATTTGCAAAGAAAGGTAAATCGTTAATATAAACCAAAAACAAGAAAGGGCCCAAGATAAACCCTTGAGGTACACCTAGCTTTACATCAGAACCCATTGATTTTACCCCATTTATATCAACTGTCTGAGTTCTGGAACTAAGATACGAGTGTAATAGTTTTTGGGCATTATTTTTTACACCGTAATGATTTAGCTTCAACAGCAGCGTCCGATGATCTACACAGTCAAAAGCTTTGGACAAGTCGCAGAATATGCCAAGAGCATTCTGCGACCCCTCCCAGGCCCCAAAGACATGCTTAAGAAGTGCAACCCCGGCATCAGTAGTAGACCTACCCTTCGTAAAACCGAACTGTTTGTTATGCAAGAGGTTATTTAAAGTAAAAATAATGAGTTAATAATTGCTCCAGTATTATTTTTTCAAAGATCTTGCTCAAGGCGGGTAAAATAGATATTGGTCTGTAATTACCTGGGTCTTAGTCGTAATGACCTTAGTTATTATGATACATACCCCATTGAGAGTCCTGTCAAACAAATGTCAAATGAGAGTAGAATACGATTGTAATACGATTGAAGAGCAGACTAGCAAATATTCCGATGGCAGTTCAATGGCAGTTCAGTCGTATACCATTGGTCTTAAGTTAGTAGCAGAATACCAAAAATGTCAAAAACCGCTATTGAGATCCAATTAAGATTCAATTGAACCATTTGTAAATTAGCAGACTTGGGGCCCTGATCAGTCCCAGATACAAAATTTCCTGGATTTTTGCTCTTTTGTTATTATTCCTTTGGCACAACTGAATGGAGTGTTAGAGGAACTGCATTTCAAGTATACATCCTGCATATAGATTTCCAGACGACATTTTCTTTCTAAATTTATCACATCCGGCGTCAAGATGATATATTGTTGCACAATAAATTTAATTGGGTACCGTTTTAAATTAATTGCTCTTTTTAAATAAAATCTATTAAATGGTTTAAATTTCACACAAATAACTTTGTGAAGTTTGTAACTTTGCTTATTTACCTCCCTATAATATATACACATTTCGTAACACCCAGTTCTTCATCTTAATGTAATTATTAAGTAAAAATAATATTTGAAAGTCCATTTAAACTGCCAAAAGTATTGGCATATCCAAATAAAAATATCGAATATACGTCTACGTCGAGTGACAATTTACTTTTAATTATTGCTCCATTTATGTGGTAACGAGTCATACTCTGCGATTGTCACTTTAGCCTCATTACAGGCGCCCGCGCCGGCAACACTAACACTCGCGTATTGATATTGATTGTTACTTAATAGGACGCCATCCTTTCTAATTTGCTCCGTGTCTAGTCTGATAGGCTCTAACAGAAAGCTAA
The DNA here is from genome assembly GCA_949710035.1 of Crambus lathoniellus. Taxonomy (NCBI): domain Eukaryota; kingdom Metazoa; phylum Arthropoda; class Insecta; order Lepidoptera; family Crambidae; genus Crambus; species Crambus lathoniellus. The sequence goes on along the minus strand of OX453302.1, from coordinate 10,676,945 downwards.
CTAGCGTCGTTACAGTAAATCGGACGAGATCTATTTCGAGTTGATGACATAATTTCTGTGTGCTAAGGACTCCTTGAAACGTCATTAATGCGTTGATTTGGGAAATTATTGTGTAAGTAGGCCGAAAATACAGGTAAACATCATTCTCCTGTCCCTTTCCATTTATTAGGGGACAGTGCTGTATAATATGTCCATTAATCCCTATCAGTCGTCAAATCTGCAGTCACCCCAAAAAAGTTAAGTATGGAATTAAAACAAACCTCATAGGTACAGTTCTTGCCCCTAAATTATGATATCTATCTCTATAAGTACCTACTACTCTTACTAATGAATAAAAAGATCTAAATGACAATCAGTCGGTGTTTCCGTATCTCGATACGTACTGCATTAAATATTTGCCGTTGATTAGGATATCATCGCAGAATATTAATTAACTCCGTAGCTTATAGATGGTCATGTCGACACGTGTCAGTCCACTTAACCCTCCCTTCACAACACATTTTTTTTATTGATCGTCTACCGGTGCTCATAAATACCAATAAAATACGAATACCCAAAACGTTTGATAAATATTTAACCTTTCATGTATTTTATGTCGTTTTCACAAAGTTTTCGCAACTTTTGTTTTGCACATTAAGTGGAAGAATAACATTTTTACGACGTTCAAAAGTTCTCCAAAGAAATGACTTCGAGAATCTTGAATGCGAAGCTCACAAATGCAATTGAAATACGTAATAGCCGCATTACGGGTCTGATACAATAATTTGGTTGTGTAGAAAGCCGCCGTTTCACCGTAATCCAACGAGAGTGCGGACAGATGTCACGACTCTACTTTCTTCCATCACGCATTACGTTCGGCTATTTGCAAATTAGTTTGACTTTGAGACAGTTTTATAATTCCGATTCATGATAAGGCTTGAACATTGTGTAGCAATTGAGAGTTTTTTAGAGGTTGGTGTAAGTACTTTACATAAGTAATAGGTATGTTAGGTTTTATGCTGCTCCATATTTTTGTATAAAATGAAGGGCAGTTAAAAAAGGTAATAGTAGAAAAATGGAAAATAAAGTATTTAGAAAAAATCGACCCGTCTCACAACCAGGTCCGATGGGACTGGAACCCACGACCTTTCGCTATCCGGGCGACTGCTCTAACCACTGAGCTACGGAGTCGTTCTCACTCAACTCAACTCAGTGGTTAGAGCAGTCGCCCGGATTGCGAAAGGTCGTGGGTTCGAGTCCATCGGAGCCCATCGGAGCTGGTTGTGAGACGGGTCGATTTTTTCTTAATACTTTATTTTCCATTTTCCTATGATAAAAATTGCATTGTGAATGCAAAAAAGTAAACATTTAAATAACTAAGGTAATAGTAGATTGTTTAGCAAGGGATGTAGGGTACGTGAGGGCGCCTATAGTTCGAGACAGTTATGAGTCCATACACCCGAAGTAAACACTCTACTTTTAATTTTGAATATGAGGAAAGTAAAAATAAACAGAAATAATCTAAACACTAATTGTATTACAAGGGAGCAAAACAGCATATTTACGGTGAGGGCGCTATTTTGAATCCAGAGCGCAGTGAAGGATTCAATATACGTCGCCCGAGGTGAAAATAATTTTGCGACCGAGTAATACACTCTACTTTTCATTTCGAATAAAAGGAAAGTAATTTTTGCTTTTCATCCCCCTATATAAGAAAAGCAATAAAAACAACTAAAACTACATAGAAAAATAAAAGAATGGCGGGGGGCTTCGCCTTCTCTGTGTTTTCTATAATATTTAAAAAATTTGAAGTTCAGATTAAACTAAAAAAGTTTTTTGAACACAAAAATAAAAAATAAAAAATTTATATGTCCATCGTATGCCTCCTGTGTATCTCCGGTGTATTATAGGGGGTTGAAAATTTTGTTAGATTTTAGCTACGACGCACCGTTTTTGAGATATTCTCATTTTTATAAAATTTATTTATGAAAAAGTTCCTGCCCCACCCCATACAAAATTAGAAGAAAACTTTTTCATTGCCGATGAGGTAACTCTATGGTTAACTGTAACCAAATTCAGTTCTATTTTAAAAAAATACTTTTACACCCTAGGGTGCAACGCAGAGTTTTGAACCCGCTGCTCAGTTTAAATATACATCACTTTCCGAATATGGGAGATGAAAAATTAATTTTCAACACACTTGGCAATAAAGTGAGCCTTATTACATCGATCTTAGAGCCATAAACCGAACTATAACACACGCATGCATAATAATATTATAGTACTAGTTGCGTAATAGAATTATCCCTACAAAGTTAAGTAAGTACCTAACTGCAAATTATATGCGAGTAAACAGAGACTTTTCAATTTAACCGGGTAATACAGTATCCCTACAAAGTTAAGTTAGTACCTAACTGCAAGTTATATGCAAGTCAACAGAGTATTTTCGATTTCACCGGGTAATAGATACAGTTCTTTTTTTGTAACAACAAAGAGGTCTTATACGGCTGAAAATCCATTTAGGTTTTTAGAATAAATAAATGTGTCCCTAATTAAGACAAAAAACATATTTAAGTATATTATTACCAAACTATTTATAATTCACAATAATTTGTTATAAAACATTTGCATTTTATCACTATTATTATAATTATTTTGAAGTAGGCTGTATGGCTGTCTGTAATCAATCACCTTACATTTGGCGCGTGCAAAAAAAAACTTGCTAGCTTCTTCCCTTAGCTAATATTAGGTTATTGTATGCAATAAATGTTTGTTTTTCCTAGCAAGTGTGTTGAAAAAGTGCGTATGAAACTCGTGAGCAACATACTCACTAGACACTCGGCTGATATACGCCCTCGCCTGCGGCTCAGGCTGCAACCCACAGCCTCGTGTATAATGAGCAACCTAGCTCACTTGTATCATAATATACTATTTCCTATGGCCGCGGAATTTTCGAAAGACTGTTTTTTTTGTTCATTTGCTCTATTTTAGGGAAGGCAAGGGAAACTAAGTCCATACAGCCTTGTTGGTGTTTGATAACTACTAATCTATGCAATTCCATGGAATTAATAGCCTGATTTTTTATGTTACAAATAACTTATTTGGTTTTATCTGTTTCTAAAAGCGCATTCTTTAAAAAAACGTTTGTGTAATACTAAGTAAACTACATCTTCTAGCATTACCCGTAACACATATAACAAGAAAATTGTGCGTGGTAAAGCACACACACGTGGTTACTATTACTTCGCTCTTCATGTTACATAATAGTAGGTAATACGAATAAAGGTTCCGTAATGTTGCTAAATGTAGATAAAGAGGAAAAACAGACGAGACACATCTCTTATCTGGTAATTTGTTTTGACGTGCAGCACATACCTATATAACTTCCACTCAGCGTCAGGTGCGATGTAGAGCTTTTATAAAAAGCTCCACATGTTTTAAACTTATAATGTGTTTTAACCATTCAGAGCCCGTGGTCCTACTGCGTGGTCCTATTAGTAGTACCACGGGCAAATTTTTGTGTCCCTAGTTCTATCAGTAGGACTATGGGCACCTAGCATTACCCGTAGTCCTATTAGTAGTACCACGGGCATTTTTACTTGTACATGGTTCTATCGATAGGACTATGGACAAGTAACAGTGTTCGTAGTTCAACTAGGAGTAGGAGTAGTAAGAACTCCTTTTTTCTGGTTAGAGTTTTTTTTAATCATTGTGTCACGTTGACATTGATTATTTTCCGTGTGATTCTTGATGCTAAATCAAGGGAAAAGGGAAGTCTCGCAATGGATTTTATTAAACGGAAGTGCGGTACTGTGCTGCTATATGGTGGACACCAGTATTATAAGTTGAGGCCTTATAAAAAGAAGGGGCAGTTGGAGGTGCCCTAATTATAAAAAAGAAAAATGTACGGGTACAGTCACGATAAAGGTAACTCATGTTCATATTGGCTTCTCTACGAGATTATGCAAAGAATGACTTCTGAACTTTAGACCATGACCAGAAAATACTAGACCATGGGCCCTAGAAATTCCCCGTAAAGTTTTAAAAATATCCTTTTCTATTAGCAACTTATTAAATAAAAACCTCCGAGGGCGCCACTTTCGGTCAGAGTACCGCCTTAAGTCATAGGACCTCAGAACCAGTAACATTTTATAATATTGACGTTGATTTCATGAGTAGGACTATTGCCCATAAAAAATAATTATGTTTTTATTACAGTCCTACTGATAGAACTACGAACAAAAAAAATTGCCTGTGGTACTGCCAGTAGGACCATTGCCCATACAAAATAATCATGTTTTTGTTATAGTCCTACTGATAGAACTACGGGCAAAAAAAATTGCCCGTGGTACTACTAATAGGACCACGCAGTAGGACCACGGGCTCTGAATGGTTTTAACTAAGTAAGAGTCCATTATTTTCCTAGGAAGTATTTTAGTACTAGACGGTTATATTTTCAAATAAAATGTGAGACATAATTATAAACCTGACAATTTGTTGATGTCATTATCTCCTATCTGGTTTAGATAGCCTTACTGATAAAAAGCTTAACTGGGTATCAGGATTAACGTGCGATGTCAAGACCAATAATGGTAGCTTTAATCGAAAGTTTTTATCATAGATACCGGGCTTTTATAATTATTATAAAAACTCGATGTGAACGTTAAAACATACAGAATTATTATTATTTAATTTTACATAATGGATACGAAAAAAACTATTATTGTTTGTCCTGAGTGAATTGAACTTTGAATGATAAAGTAAATTTATGCACAATTTGTACATTTACATGCAAAGCCTGCAATGTTCAATAGGCATCACGTAAAGTCCACAATAATAGAATATATTCACGTAATTGTAAAGTACGTACATAGTACATCAAAGCACTGTGGTAGGATAATCGACACGTAAATTTATTAAAGGTGTACGTAATAAGCTGAACTAACTTAAGGCGATACTCGGAAAAAATGTGCTGAAGCGAGATAGCAATGAGAAAGCGACGCGCGCGGGAGCGAGACCGATTTTGCAGATTAGGCAAAAAAACACAAAATCACTTCGTATTAAAAAACTACAGCGATTTAAAAAAATGCTTCTATACGATCTTCAATATTATTGGTGTCCACTAATTAAACCAAATTCCAATAGTGTAAGTAACCCCATTTAAGAATAAATTTCACTTTTCGTATTTTTTAGAGGTTTTTTCGAAAAGAAAAAGTGTCGAGGCAAAATCATAAAATCGTGTTTTCGAAACTATACGATTCAAGATAAAGGTATGAAGAAATATATATCTTATTACCAGATTTGTAACAACTGTAACCGTCCTATAGTTTTAAATCAAAAAGTCCATATTTTTTCGAGTAGCGCCTTAAATACGACAAAAGATTCGCAACTAAGTACCTACTTACGTTCCTGACTCTAAAGTCATGTCGAAGAAGAAGTTGTATTTTCATAGAAAGTACAAAATGTACTTCGATCATTCGAAGAAAATGTAAAAAAAATTCAAACAGCGTTTACCCATACTTAGTATAACATTCGAGTAAATGAAAAAGGTTTGATGTATTGTGTCGCACAACTCAATCCTCATAATATGGTTGTGTGCATTTTTCTAATAAAGGTAACATACTTACTTATACTTATATACGTAATTACGCCTCTCCCGAGGCTGCATAGTTACTTATTTCCACTTCTAACGATCTTTACTTATCATTAACACATTCCCCATATACCTATGTAGGTACATACGCCCACCGATTTTGGTAACTACTGACCCAATCTTCCTGTAAAATGCCTCAGTGATAGTGATTTTTAAATATGAGCTGTTGGAAACCAATGTGAACGTCAGGATGGCACATGTAGGTCTCTAAATCTTGATGAAATATATTCCAAAAATAGGAACCTACCTAAATAGTATAGTACCTTCAATAAATAGTACTTACCTAAATACATTAAGACATATTAAAAATAACATACACCGGCGGTCCTGATCTCATCAAGATTTAGAGACCTGCATGTGCCATCTTGACGTTCGCACATTGGTTTCCACCAGCTCATATTGAATCCTGACGTTCACAAACCAACCCCAGTCTTGGCACCTAACGGAATTGAGTCGGTAACATAACTTTTAATGTAGCACATGCGGAGACAAAGCTGCCCTGCTTATTGGTACTTCCTCAATTGTTAAATTGGTCTGTCACCCATATATATTTGTTTGCTAGTGATTCACACCCGCCTCGGGAGCGTCTAGAATCTAGAACATGTTCTGTTTGCGGTGGACTTGTTCAGCCAGATAAAGTGTTATTTATTGCGAATGTTCGCAAACGTTCGAGCATTGAAGCGCATACGAATATACCTTTTATATTTTTGTGTTTGAAACTTTCATATTATAAGCGCACCAAAAGTTTCCGTTACATATTTTTACTAGCCTTCTGCCTCACGAGGATGTATATTTTCGGGTTAAAAAGTAGCTAGCCTATCGCACCCTCCCCATATAAAAAATCACGTCGTTCCGTTTGCTCCGTTTTGACGTGAAAGACGGACAAACAAACAGACAAACACACTTTCACTTAATTAGATAATTTTATATTACTTTGCTAGGTATGGATTTCTTACATCTGCAGTATTGACAATTTACATTCATATCTAAATCCTGCTATTTATAGCTCTGAAACATTTTCTAAGTCTCTATTTCATTATGAAGTTATAATTAAGTATGAAGATGCGATACACTTTAATTTAGTATAAAAGATTGTTGAAGAAACTATAGAAAAATCTGTTTATAAACCAGAACCATTCATTAAGTAAAAAACAATGTTAGTAACTTAACAATGTATAATGTCCGTTTGACATTTTAAGTGACCAATCCTTGCCCCAGTGGGGGCAACAAGAGCAAAACTCGAGAAACCACGATTGTGCATTCAAGTACCTTAATGCGATTATACGGAGGAGTAAATAACTTTCGATGCAAAAGTCAAGGATGTTGGCCGAGTGTATCAGTACATTTTGTTTGTTGGTTTGGTACATAATTCGCACGGCTAGCGGCTGTATGGTTTTCCCTTTGTGTTTCTGTATTACCATAGGAATAATACTTTACTTTTTTATGATTTAGTGTGTAAATGTTGATTATTTTCATGTAAAGATCTTTAATTAAGTAATAATCGTGCTTCTGTTTATACTAAGTACATTTACTTTTAGTGCGCCTCAATTAAGGTAAATATAAATTCAACAGTTCTGTAGAAAGTATCTAAAATGAAGTTAAAAATAATGGTAACGTTATTTTGCGGTTAAAGGGCTACCAGACCGACTATGGTCGAACATTTACCAAATTTTCATCGTCTGGTCGTAGTCACGATTTAACTACTGTAGTTATCGATAGTTTATTGCAGATTTTGGTGAGGTAGAGTGATGAAAAGCAATGTGAAATTTGTGCAAACCTTTTAATATTGTGACCCATATGTTGTTTAAATGAGGGTTTTTTGAAAAGTTACTGATACAATTTCCTTATTTTCGGAACCTAAAGTCTTTTTCAGTAAGTATAGAAATCACTTTCATTCATATTGTCATTGTCCGGCAGTTGACTTTATGATATTATTCTATAACGATAGGCGGCCGCCCACAACGATATAGACCGCGCTAAAACTTTTAATGGCCTATCCTGTCGTCCCACTTGCTGTCAAATAGCATTATGTTCTTTTTGCGCAATCGCCACGTTACTTTTTAGGAGAAAAACGTAGGGTTTCGAGCAATAAAATTCATTAAGTAATTTGTAAAGAGGCAAGATTTGATTTAAATTTTTTGTTAGTTTGGAAAGGATAAACACAAAAAAAACTGGACCGTAATTAAAAAATCTTTCACTAGTAAAAAGCTATAGCAGAAACGACGGGAACAATCAGGGAATTAAAAAATATATTTTTTTCTTGCCTTTACTCGACTGCTTACGTTATTTCAGGCTGGATTTCACCAAACTTTTATTCTAAGAATAACGCTTACTCTCCGATAGTACCTAATGTCAAAACCCTATACTATATCAATATATTTTTAGTTTTTTGCATTGTGAATGCAAAAAACTCAAAATTAAAATAACCCTATACTAGTTTGACATACTTAAGTACCTATTCGAGAGTAAACGTTATTCTTGGAATAAATATTTGGTGAAATCCAGCCAGTCGGCCAAAAAAATTTTCTATTAAAGTTTTAAGTAAAGTTATTGTTAAGGCTAGGATTCCCGAAAATAGGGTAAGTAAGTATTTTAAATTATGGATTACTCGCAAATCACAAGTACCTACTCAAAATTTGGAAAAATTGTATGTTATTTTACAGTCTTTTATCTAGTGACTCCGGCCGTTAAATTTTCTATTAGTTAAACTGCATCAAATAAAATTTCAAACACCCGTCTAATCGTAATCAAATCTATCATATTACTCGCAATAAACTTGGTTTTAGTTATTGAGAAATATACGAAAATAACTGTCTTTGAATAGGTAAGAGATTCCGGCCGTCATAAGTTTAAAATTTTTATTATTTCATTTTTAATAGAATTTTAAGTGATTTTCGATTCGCGGGGCGCTCGCGAGTTCACAGTTCCCTGCCGGCTGCCGCCGCCGGCGCCGCCGGCCGCTGCGTCCGCGCTAAGTGTACCGCGCTCGTAATCCTCGCCTTAAGGCCCGAGTTATTGCCAACGACCTTGGGCATAGAAGCGTGGCCTAATTTTCCCGCCCGCTACCCGCACCAAAACAGCTTAAACACACGTTTCGTCAAAACTATGTATTATTACCACACTTTTATTAGCTTCACTTGTAACTAAGTCACAATGTAAGAAAATCTTGGAAATCAATTTTAACCTACTTCTAATTGTCGTATTGATTTGAAACTTTGCAAGTCTATATGAATCCGATGACAATACAATAATTTGCTACCATCGAGCTGATCTGATGATGGAGTCAAGAGGTGGGCAATAGAACTGTTTAATGGCTGCTAGGAAACCCCTCGAGTTTAGGCTCATTTCTTTTGTTCTGATGAGACCTATTCGCTACACTTGGTGGCGAGGGTCTGATGATGGAGCAGGGAGAAAGCCAGTGGTACTCCCCAATGGCCAATAGAAAGCCCTTCGAGTTCTGGCTCATTTGTTTCGTTCTGATGTGACCTATTCGCTACACTTGGTAGTGAGGGTCTGATGATGGAGCAGGGAGGAAGTCAGTGGCACTCCTTAATGACCACTAGGAAATCCCTCGAGTTTGGGCTCATTTGTTTCGTTCTGATGAGACCTATTTGCTACACTAGGTGGTGAGGGCCTGATGATGGAGCAGGGAGGAAGTCAGTGGCACTCCTTAATGACCACTAGGAAACCCCTCGAGTTTGGGCTCATTTGTTTCGTTCTGATGAGACCTATTCGCTACACTTGGTGGTGAGGGTCTGATGATGGAGTAAGGATGAAGTAAGGGTTCGGCTCGCGCATCTGGTAACTAATAGACTCCACTTGAATTTGTAAAACAAATACATACAATCACGCCTTTGAGTTATAATGTTTACGGGGTGAGCAGACACATGAATGGACTGTGAAATCCATTACCATCCATCCATATATTATATAGGTATATTAATTAAACTAAAAAGTAAAAAATAAATATGTAGTTTAAAAAACTATAAAAACACACTTTTATAGGAACAGACTAAAAAGTACAAAATAACCGACTATTCAGTAACTGAAATTAAAAAGCGTGGTGCGCCCTATGCAAAGCATGCATTCAAGTACTTCATATTGACAACGCGCACCACGCTTTTTAATTTCAGTTACTGAATAGTCGGTTATTTTGTACTTTTTAGTCTGTTCCTATAAAAGTGTGTTTTTATAGTTTTTTAAACTACATATTTTTTTAGAACGAAAAATGCTCAGTTTTAAGTTAAACAAGTTAGCAATCTTTTCCTGAAAGAAACGTGAAAATATCACTAGTAGTTGAGAAGCAGTAGCGTATTTCAAGTTGAAAACAGCTTCATTTCAATGTTTTTTTTTTAAATATTATCTTAAAGACTTTGTTTTTTTAAATGCTCAGATTGAAGTTTATATATCAATATTTAATATATATATCAATTCTGGATTCATCAATTTATGAGTTTTAGGGCCTCAAAAATGATCGATTCACGACTACATGTACCTTAAGCATTTATTTTCTTTTGGAGATCGAAGGTAAAAAAGGTTGTTCTAAAATTAACAACAAGTGTTTCGAGATTAATTTACAATGTGGTATCGATAAAAAGCTTTTTGTTTTTCGTAAACGAAACGAGGTTGCGTCCCCGAGCCCCTCTGTAAATTAGGTTTGGGATAAATTGGGTACAAGACGAACGTAGATCGGCCCACCTTCTTGGTTTGGAAATAAATAATGTCTCAAAAAGCAATTCACCTAGGTACTTATAACAGCAAGATCAGAAAAATTGTACTTGATAAAAAAAAATATCAACCGACTTCTTAAAATACCTGTCAACTGAAATGGAGAAAATAATATCTGTAAAGTGCCTACCTTTTTGAGGTCGGCGCCTTTTTCTGGCTTTTTCTTGCTCCTGTCTGGCACCGACCGACCTCAAAAAAGTAGGCAGTTTAAATATACTTATTACATATTTTTTCCTTTCAGTCGACACGTTTTTTTTTGGTCGGTTTAAATTTTTAAATTTCTATTTTATTTCATAATTTTTAGTGTAGATTGTACTTAGTATAGACAACTCTCAAAAACTACTGAACTGATTTTGATGAAACTTTGAAAGTTGGACCTACACCTGACTTAAATCAAAAAGAATCATCTCGATAAGACTTTTAGTTTTCGAGAAATTCGTGGACAAACATACGAACATAATACACTTACGAGTACACGTGCTTGGAAGCCTAAATAAAACGCTATACTTACTGAAATGTTATCGAACTAAATCACATACGTACATGTCAAACTGATAACCTCCTCCTTTTTTAAAGTCGGCTAAAAACTATTAGCATTTAAAAATCAATGTACAAACGTTACTAATTGATCCAATCACAGTAAATACTTACAGCCATACATAATAAACAAATAAAGAGGGATGAAATAAAAAGAGATTGATGAAACTATTTATTGTTAGTTAGTTAGTAGTAGTTAATTAGTTACTATTTACTTGCCTATACGAATAATGACAATAACAACAACATCAACAAAAAACAGGAAGTGTAGGTAGATACACAGCGTTAATTAGTGCCATTTCTACTTGCTCCGTTATAAGTTCCAATATTTGCCGCTAGCGTAATAATTCTATTTATACAGAAATGAATAGCGTGGCGGTCTCGTTAAAAGAACTTAAAAACGGCATAATTTTTTTTTGTTAAATTCGCTATAGTCAGGGGTGCTTGAAAAATAAAAATAGCAGGAAAAATCTTCTAAAAAATATTATGAAATATAAAGTATTAATTTTGTATGGTAAATCGTCTTACTGACGTGCTATCTTAGATCATAAAAACCGTGCTATGAAAAACGGATTTATCCATGCCACTTGCCACAAACATCACCAAAATTTAATCGTAGAACTATTCTGTGAAATGCTTTACGATTTTTACACAATATTAAAAAAATAAGGGCGGCTGAACATACATGGAACTGAAACTATTAAAAAATAATTTTGCCAGTTGGTGTGTCTATAGATGGGTTTTTAAAAATGACAATCCTCTTTGTCATTTAATGAGGTTCATAAGACCATTTTTTCTTAAAGTCGATCGTTTGAAAGATAGACACATCCAAAGTAGTAAAATGTGTGGTTGAAAAAAAAAACCTATAATATAATACTGTAAGTAGATCTTAATAAACACTTGCAACGAAAATTTATATGAACGAGATTATTCAGCAGTTTTGAGATATAACGCAGTTTTCAATAACCACAAATGTGACTTTGTCATTCATACTAACACTATGAAAAACATTTTCATTTGGTTGCTAAAAATTATAGTGGTATTTTGGCTGGTACATGTAATCAGTCGGTACGGAAGCCTGCATGGGCGAGTCTGACTTGCACTTGGCCGATTGTTTTATAGTCCAGTCAAAATAAATGTTTTTATATGGAGTAGGTTGCAATTAAAGCACTTCGGGTGATAATTTAGAATGTTGGTCTTACGTCAGGGATTACTTGCTTATCATAATATAAATGGTATCCATATATTAAATTATAGTATTCACCTAAAGTGCCTATTTTGTCTAATAATTATAAACGGCCAAAACATAACTTTAGGTATTTCTCACGAACGCGCAACTGTATACCTACAAAATCACGATGAGTGCTCAAAAAATGCCAATACTATTATTTCAAAATAACTTATTTAAAGGTGCAATTAATGTGACCCCAAACCTTATTTTGCTTAATACTTTACACATTGCATTGCAAGGCATGTCGGGTACAATACTAGTACATAAACAATCCTTACTTATATTATAAATGTGTCTCTGTCTGTCTGTGTGTTACACAATCACAACTAAACTACTGAACCGAATTGAATGAATTTTGGTACAGAGATAGTCTAGAGCCTGAGAAAGGACATAGGCTACTTTTTATTCCTGAAAAATATCACCTTCCCGCGGGATAACGTCGTGTAGTACACGCGGGCGAAGCCGCGGGCGGAAGGCTAGTATATTATAAATGTGTCTCTGTCTGTCTGTGTGTTACACAATCACACCTAAACTACTGAACCGATTTGAATGAATTTTGGTACAGAGATAGTCTAGAGCCTGAGAAAGGACATAGGCTACTTTTTATTCCTGAAAAGTATCACCTTCCCGCGGGATAACGTCGTGTAGTTTTGATGTTGTTGCAGTGCCCAACAGGGTCTATAATGCTCCTCTATATTAATATAAGACCAAAATGTGTACCTACATTATAGTTGCAATGAATAAATGAATATGAATATGAATAGTACACGCGGGCGAAGCCGCGGGCGGAAGGCTAGTATTTTATAAAATGAATAAATAATAAATAAATAGATTTAGAAGGTAGGTAATCCCTTACCACCTTATTACAAAAGTGGACTAAAATAGTCCTGGTTTAAAACTGGTACTAAACTGGTGCTGTCAGTTTCATTTTCCAAATGAAAGACAGAATGAGCATCAATTTTAAACCAGGTCTAACTTTAGTCCACGTTTTGTAATAAGGGGGCAACTGTTTGTTGTTAGTTGTGCAAGTAACAAGCAAATTTTGGCTTGTTTTCATAATAACACCAGAAAATAATGCACAAAGCTTTATCGTTTGTAAAGGAGCGCAATTTATTTTTCAGTGAGTTTTCTTTAATGAAATAAGGGTAAGGGAGAATCGGCTGAATGAATAAGTGTTTACTAACATACACATGAAACAGACACACACTTCTCACGTGCGAGAGGGCTGCGAGTGCAGTATAGGGTTGCCTACTTGATTTATTAAGATTTCTCTAACAACGTTAATAAATTATAAGACAAATAAATAGTAGAAGAACCAACTAGTCGCCAAGAACTCCAAGGGACACTTTGGGACTAGTTGTTTTATCCGACTGCGACCGAAGGAGGGTTTTGTTTTTCGAAAGTATGTATGTGTGTAGATTTCTATGTTTCCTGCTGCAGCTAAACAGTTTGAAGGATTTTATCGTATGAGGTGAGTAAGTTTAGTTAAAGAGCTTGGTTATACCTTTTTAGTCGTAACTTTTTTGCAGTCGGGTTTTTTATACTATTATTTCATTTTTCATTTGTAATTATGTAAGTAACACATACATTTAGATTTTTTAGATTAAAAATTTCTCAGGTAGATCTGTAGGAATGATACTGACGGGTGTTCTGAATTCCTGGGTGCCTACCATCAACTCTTATTGCGGTTTTGTTTAGGACCTAAACTGATCTGCTTCGCTTATTCGTACCACGACAGCTTAATATCAATGACAGCGATTCAGTGATCATTCAATGACATTTCACAGCCGCTAAGCTGTCATGTACTTAACTCTTATTTGACTTATAACCCGGTCGATTTGACATGTCACCTGCAGGTTATACCCGTCCCTCACACTCTCCGGGCATGACAGAATCGAGTGAAAGAGACGGGTAGCAGAAATAAAGGACACAAATCGTTCGATCATTCACATTTAGCAATTTATTTGCGATCCAGTTTTTAGAAGGTCATAGTACGAAAGAAAGCAATTCATTTTAGGAACCTATTCTGCATCGCGCTATTTTTGAATCGCTGTCTTAAAGTTGATGGTAGGCACCCTGATCGGAATATTTAAAATTATGAATTCATAACGCGCGTAATTCCATACATTTTAATTTAATTAAGAAGTGTTTACAGTGGCCACACACAGCCTTCGCCATTACCTTATCCTAGATAATTATAAATGTTGTGATGGTAAAAACACTCAAACTAATTTCAGAGTTGGTAACGAAGACCTAAAAAATTTCAAATTAAGTACTTTAACTTTTTTGCATTCACAATGCCATTTTTATTATTGAAAATGTAGTATTGAAAAAAAAAGCCATCTTGCTTACACCTTAGTGGGGTAAGCAAGACAACTTGCCGTACCATAATATCATATCGCGCGTTATAAGCCGCTCATGCTAGGCCGGCAGCAGATGGAATCCCAGGAAAATCGAAAATAATTGTCAAATATAGGCAAGCCGTAGTTATGCGTTCCATTTTTTTAAAAGTATACAAGTATTTGCATCTGGTAGTCATCATCTCATAGTGATGAGCTGGTGATGGAAGCTACAACTCTGGAGAATATTTTTTTAAGTATTGATCGTATGGACCTATAGTTAATATTTTGTTCAGGTTATTAGGGTGAGCTGATAATGAAAGGTGAAGCTCCTCAACAGTTAGCATTTATATGATGTTTTATAAATACCATATTATGCACGAATGGACCTTCAGTTGTATTTTTTCAAGCTATTAAGGTAGCTAAAGATGGAAAGCTGATCTCCGTAACGGGTATGATATTTACAACAATTTATCATAATCATAATGTAGGTACTTACTTAGTTTCTTAAGCTACGATTATTTACACTACAAATCGAAAAAAAAAACTTTTTTTAAATTTACCGCCTTCAAAAAGAATCTTCAAACAAAAATTTACAAACACTAAAAAAGAAAAATAATACTTAATTAGAATTTTAATTTAAAGGACGAAAATGCGTGACTTTTTCTAACTTATCTTGGTACTTACTGAACTGTTTGAAGTCGGTGCCAAGCCAAAAAGCAAAAGAACGAATTATACTGAGTGAAATAAAAAAAAAACATGTAAAAAAACAACCGGTCCCAAGCGTGAGGTGTAGGACGTTTTTACCTCAAATACCTACCTATTAGACTTGGCCTCATCATACCTATATATATTACACAAAGAAATAAAAATTCGTCCCAGAGCCATTGTGAATTCGTTGCGGAACTAATAATTTTACGGTAGTTATGTAACTTATTTTTCAACACACTTGCTCATAAAGTGAGCCTTATTACATCGATCTTAGGGCCATAAACCGAACTATAACCCACCCACGCGTGCATAATAATATTACAGTACTAGTTGCTTAATAGAATTATCCCTACAAAGTTAAGTTAGTACCTAACTGCAAGTTATATGCGAGTCAACAGAGCATTTTCAATTTCAGCGGGTAATAGATACAGTTCTTTTTTTGTAACAACAAAGAGGTTTTATACGGCTGAAAATCCATTAACGTTTTTAGAATAAATAAATGTGTCCCTAATTAAGACAAAAAACTTAATTAAGTATATTATTATCAAATTATTTATAATTCACAATAATTTGTTATAAAACATTTGCATTTTATCACTATTATCATACTTAATTATTTTGAAGTAGGCTGTATGGCTGTATGTAATAAATCACCTCACATTTGGCGCGTGCAAAAAAAAAACTTGCGCGCTTTTTCTCTTTGTCAATATTAGGTTAATACAATATGTATGCAATAAATGTTTGTTTTTCCTCGCAAGTGTGTTGAAAAAGTGCGTATGAAACTCGTGAGCAACTTACTCACTAGACACTCGGCTGATTTACGCCCTCGCCTGCGGCTCGGGCTGCAACCCACAGCCTCGTGTATAATGAATGAGCAACCTAAGCTCACTTGTATCATAATATACTATTAACTGGAAACACTTCTCCTAACACCGATTTGAATTTGACACATGGTATAAACAGATCAGTAATACAACAAAAAATTTAACGTTTGTTACAAAATAATAACTTTTTTTTCTGGAATCCAGGAGGTTAATCTAGTGCCAAAATCGAAAAGGCCAGACAAATAAATATTTTCGAAAAATTAGGACTAAAATATTTGTATCGTAAGTTATTAAAACAGATGTAAGTAAATAATAAATTTAATATTTTTTTTTTTTACAACCTTTCTCGTTTTTTACTTATATTAATCCTAGTAATCCTACTATATCCTTATCTATATCCTTTCCTTACTTTATTATATTATAAATGCGTCTCTGTCTGTCTGTGTGTTACACAATCACACCTAAACTACTGAACCGATTTGAATGAATTTTGGTACAGAGATAGTCTAGAGCCTGAGAAAGGACATAGGCTACTTTTTATTCCTGAAAAATATCACGTTCCCGCGGGATAACGTCGTGTAGTACACGCGGGCGAAGCCGCGGGCGGAAGGCTAGTAATATTATAAATGTGAAAGTTTAGATGTTTGTTACTCAAACACGCCAAAACGGCTGAACGGATTTGGCTGAAATTTGGGACACAGATACTTTATAGCCTGGAGAGCAACATAGGCAAATTTTTATCCCGGAAAATATCACATTCCCTCGGGATAACATCGTGAAGTCCACGCGGGCGAAGCCGCGGGCGGAAAGCTAGTATTATAATTAAGGCGCTACTCGGAAAAATATGATGACTTTTTGACTTAAAACTATAGGACGGTTACAGTTGTTACAAATCTGGTAAGAAGATATATATTTCTTTATACCTTTATCTAGAATCGTATAGTTTCAAAAACACGATTTTATGATTTTGCCTCGACACTTTTTCTTTTCGAAAAGACCTCTAAAAATACGAAAAGTGAAGATTATTCTTAAATGGGGTTACTTACACTATTGTAAATTAGTTTAATTAGTGGACAGCAATAATATTGAGGATCGTATAGAAGCATTTTTTTAAAAATCGCTCTAGCTTTTTAATACGAAGTGATTTTGTGCTTTTTTGCCTAATCTGCAAAATCGATCTCGCTCCCTCGCGCGTCGTTTTCTCATTGCTATCTCGCTTCAGCACATTTTTTCCGAGTATCGCCTTAATGTGAAATTTTAGATGTTTGGATGTTTAGATGTTTGAATGTTTGTTACTCAATCACGCTAAAACGTCTAAACGGATTTGGCTGAAACTTGGAACACAGGTACTTTGCAGCCTGGAGAGGAACATAGGCTATTTTTTATCCCGGAAAAATATCATATTCCCGCGGGATAACGTCGTGTAGTCCACGCGGGCGAAGCCGCGGGCGGAAAGCTAGTTTATTATAAAAAAATCAATAATGAGAAAAATACTTAAATAATAAAACCATGGTTGAAAAATAACAGTTTTTTATGTTATAAAACAAACAGTTTTAATTGTTTTAAACTGGTGGTTTTTGTTTTTATTTGTTCTTTTTAGTTTAGGGCATTATTTCAACTCAATGTTTTATTTCTAGACTAGATCTTTTCAAATTCGCCATAGTGAATTAAATAGTAACAAAAAACGATCAATGGATGAACATTTATTTTATGTTGCGTGTATCTAATCAATACATACTGAACACTTTAAATTCAACATCACACACAGGTTCTAACTAATTTTGATTTTTAAAATAGGCGTTCCTAGCAGGACTATACCGGCGGGACATTACCTATGAAATAGAAATAGAAAACCATAGAAAACCTATGAACTATGAATTCTATTCTATGAATAGGGGAAACCCCAATATTTGGGATATTAAACGTGTGATAAAAACACGGTTTAAATTCAAACTGTTTTAAGCATTGTTTCAAACATGTATTTTAAAACAACTTGTTTTAATAATGCCAACCCTGAATAAAACTATTTCTTTTAAATAAATTATTCAAAATTAGTAAAATTTAGTGGAATAACTGTGATTATGCCGTTAATCTGCGCATCAGTGGCAACCCTGCCGCACACGTGTATAAGAGTAACGGTCATAGCGCGTGCGCGTACGCAAGTCGCTCTAAGCACATTGAAACCTTGAACTTAACAGGTAGCTTACTCCTGCTTACTCACGCAGATTTCGGCTGACTCACATTCTGCAATTCGGTGAAATTAATTAATTCGCATGAGTAATTTACTTACAGGTTATCTTTATAGGTGTAAGACTAAAGTTATTTAAATGTGTATTAGTAATTTTTATCTTGTGTACGTAGTTATACTTATTAAATTCAAAGTAAGATAAAATGTATAATAATTATTACAATATAAAAATACTTATATACTTAGCATTTAAATTCATCAACAAGCATTAATCTACATATTCAATAACTTAACCTAAAAATAATAAAAAATCACATTTTGAAAAGCGGCATTTTTTCGCAATAACAATAAACTTAAAACAAAACAATAACGGTGAAACTGGCGTTATCCACGTTAACTCACGGCAAACGATATCCGCTATCAAGTTACCTTATTTATTAGTTCTAAAACCTCTACCTTTTACTAGTTTCTAAGTAATCTGACACGTCTGTCTGATGTAATAAGCCTTATAATTAATTATATACCTACTTACCGTTTACCAAGGTACCGAGTGCAGAATGCCCTTTTAAACGAGCTCCTGTGATATTATAAGCACAGATGCTTCCAGTATTCCATGTTCATATAGGAAAGGTCTAAACGCGAGTCATGTTATGACATGGCTCATCGCTTCGATCTCGGTATGATCTTGGAAGGATCTCGACATGCGTTTCATATAACTGAAGCGCATGACGAGATCCTTCCAAAATCATACCAAGCTATTATATATTCTGTGCTCCAGGCGCTGAATCGTAGCCTTCGATCAACAATAACACCTAGTTCTCGTAGCTCGCGTTCCGACCTTTTTGAAGAAGATTGAATAATGGTAGCCCATATAGTGCAGCAGTGTCGTTTAGCGCGCTAATAATTGAAGTTAAGCAACTTTCGCAATGGTCGGTCGAAGGTCACCAAAATTTTATAAGAAGGCAGATTACGACGTTTGGTCCCGGGCTCGTTAATGCCCTCCAACAAGCATTGGGCCCGCGCGCGTGGTGGGTCATGGCCCATTCACCTTATCCTACTAATATTATAAATGTGAAAGTTTGGATGTTTGGATGTTTGGATGTTTGTTACTCAATCACGCCGAAACGGCTGAACGGATTTGGATGAAATTTGGAACACAGATACTTTGTAGCCTGGAGAGGAACATAGGCTACTTTTTATCCCGGAAAAATGTCACATTCCTGCGGGATAACGTCGTGTAGTCCACGCGGGCGAAGCCGCGGGCGGAAAACTAGTTCACTTATATGGGAGGCCTGTGCCTCAGCAGTGGGAAGGGGACTTATAATGGCTGCTGATGATGGACTACTCATAATATTATTCTGTGTTATAAGCCTTAAATTGGTCACGTGAGGCGTGTTTCTAAACACAGCCACAGTCTCACCAACGTGACCGCGTATCATGCCTGCGGATTCTCTTTACGACGTTGTTTTCTTTCGTCAACCATAAAGACTTTTGCTTTTATTAACCCCTTTTTTAATGAACTAATGGACCGGTAGTTCTTGAACAATAGCTGTGATGCGAAGTTTATAGGTTGTCAAACATCATAATATTATTGGATTTTTGATTCGAAAACAATCATGAAGCGGTAAATCAAATATACTTTGCCCGCTTTTGTCAGAAACCGCTGGTTGTTGGAGCAGCATTCGTAATTATTGAAATGAGAAGAAATTAAAGTCCGATGCCAATTGTGTACCTAACCTACTGATGATACAATACGTGAAATAAATAGCGGAATTTTCCAGTTACAATTATAAACAAGAGTAACGGGACTCAACGCGACATTTATTATGAAGTACATATTATTATGTACTTACAGCTTGACGTTTCGGCTGTGTTGCAACAACCGTGGTCACAAGCAGACTGGCGGTGCGCGACGACGTCTGTTCGGGCGGGCTTGGAGATCTTCGGCCACCCTCAAATTGTCACTTTTTTTGTTTTTGTCATCGCTAGTGATGGGATTACGGCACACAACACTCACAGTATCGGGGTTTGTTTTGAACGGTAAAACTCGCGGCTTACACTTGTTAATCACTGGATTCCACGCTGATGACAATTTAAACCCGTCCTCCCGATTGAAATTTTTATACTTCTTGATTTCAATCGCTTCTCGTACCATCCTAGTATGGTAATGACGATCGGTGGAGAGGATTTTTGGATCATGTAACTCCATCCAATGATTAACTCCAGCTTCCAGAAGATGTTCAGCTACCGCGGATTTAATATGTACTTCATAATAAATGTCGCGTTGAGTCCCGTTACTCTTGTTTATATTTCCAGTTACAGGTGGAAAATATAGGTTTTGCTTCATATGATTATAGTACTAAACATAATATTTCTAATAAGCATATTATGGGCTTTATTTGATATGAACTGAAGACCATATGGGGAACTTGCATTAAAATTATTTTGAGAAATTATATTAATAAGTAATCCAATGATGATAGCCATTAAAAGTGCATTCGTGGAAGATTTATTCCAAAATTATTATTATTTTGCAAAATATTTTTATGTAAAGTTACGTAAATTGAAACGTGATTTGAAACACCAATCAGCGCGCAGTGACGTCATTCCATTAGTCACTTCACTTAAGCTGAGTTCAAAAACATATAGGTAATCATACATTCAAATCATGTCATAAAACATTAAAAATATCTACAAAATGGAAAAAGGCTTGACTAAATTCGACTCGCGAGATTTGCTTAAGGTTTATATGGACATAGTGCGGTGGTTTTTTATGGAAAATTCAATTTTTTCAAGTGTAGAGATTGCTGTTTACTTTATACACTGTTGATGCAAGATCTAACGAGGTTATGTTTTTTACGAATACAAGGTACTTACATCAAAATGATCTTCACAACATTGCAAGGCAGATTTTGAAGAGGGTGAATGTTGTCTTATATAGCTCCTTTCATCCACTTTTCTCTAAGTTTAGGCTCTTGAGGCACAGTTAAAACTGCACACTCTATTTTGTGAGATTTAGCTTTACTTGTAAAAGAATTATCCATTGTAGTAGTAATAAAGTATCGTTTCCTGACTTTTTTGTATGTCAAATAAAACTGAAATAAATTAATTCTGTCTTACAAAAATAATATTTACGCGCCGTGAAAAGTTATGTGCATCTGAAAGGAGTAACCACTGACCACGAAAAAAGAAACAGGTTGAGAGCCTATCAGAGAATCTTTACGCGACATGAAAAGTTATGTGCATCTGAAAGGAGTGCCTACCAAAAGAGAAACAGCTTGAGACCCTTGTCAGAGAATCTAGTAAAAAAATTGTTGATTCCTAAGCAAAACTCCAAATAATTCGTATTAATTCTGAGTTGGACACTCAGTTCAGCAACTGTTAAAAATTTACTGTCACCTGTCAAAGTAATTAAGCATTGTGTGTTAATCTAGTAAAGAATTTAGCTTGGTCACTGAGTTCATACAATTTGTGCATTATCGAATCTCTCAAATTTTGCAAGTAAACTAAAGAAATACATAAAATTACTTTAAATAACTAATTGTTTAGCACCTTATGAAGAAACAATGGTACAAACGTTAATAGTTTAATAATAAATGGAATTTATCTATTTTGACAACTAACGACAAACGTTTGAACTGAGTGACCAAAGTTTTCGGTTTTAATGACTAGGCTTCGCCACATAGATAAATGAAAGTAAGCTTAAGTTTTTTTACTCAACTGCGGCGGGCGAAGCCAAAAATTACCTGACTGCGGCGGGCGAAGCCCAAAAAGTGTTACGTTTTTGACCTGAATGTATGTGTTTCTGTTCCTATGTTCCCTCGTAACTACTAAACGGATAAACTGATTTTGTTAATTGATACGTCATCAGATTCGTCTTAATAGCCCGAGTGAAAATAGAACATCAATATTAACAAAAATCAAAATGGCGGCTTTTAGGCGGCATATTATTCTGTGCATTGTAAAAGAAATATTTTTAAATCTCATCGAGTGGGGTAGGTATTAAATGAAGAGTTTTAAATAGCGATTCCATAGTGAACATCAGGATGGCGGGTGTACTTCTCAGATTAGCTTAAATTTATTGCAGATATTTGGTACCTGCTGTGTACCTTTACGTACCTCTTTTAAAAATCTGTGTACCTCCGTATTTACTAAGATATTCAAATCGCTAGGTACACCCGCGGACCTGACGTCAGGTCCGCGGGTGTACTTTGAACCAATGAGTGTATCGTAGTGAATTTGTGTATAGATTTGGTACCTTCTGTGTACCTGCAGAAACATGTATTAGACTTCCATAATTCGATAAGGTATCGAAGATATTCAATACAATAGGTACACCCGCCAACCCGAGGTTATGATTTTTCTGAAACCAATGAGTGTATCGTAATGATTTTGAGTACAGATTTGGTACCTTCTGTGTACCTGCAGAAACATGTATTAGACTTCCACAATTCGATAAGGTATCAAAAATATTCAATACGATAGTTTGACCGTTTTCCATCCTGGGCCCTGTTTAACAAACGTTACAATCCTACTATGAGTAAGTTTAATTATATTGATATTGTTATGTTTCACTTTAAAGAATTTAAACTATAGATCAAGACTAAAAACTATCAGAAAAATATTAAAATCGAAAAATAAACGGCTGAGTTTTAGATTATTTAAAAATAAATATTTTTACGTGGAACGTCTGCAAGCTCCGACTCTCTTTAACGACCTGAATGCGCGGCCCGTCTCGGATTTCACAAACGGAGGAGAGCAGGGTTTTTTATCGCCCGCGCCCCTACGCGGGTGCATGACGCAACGTTTACAAAAACACTATTTACGTTCTATTGAAGTACTTCTACGAAAAACGGAAAACTGTTTTAGATAGCTGGATATTTGTAGCAACATTTTAAAATTTATTTGCGATGGTAAGAAAGTTTTTGTGAAACGTCACGATCCCTTATTAAAAATAGTCGCACCTTAAATCACCTATTTTTCAGATTTTGATCAGTCTCATGATCTCGTTTTTTGTGCTTATTTACGTATATACTTACATTTAATTTATTTTAATTTGTATGTAGTTCTTATATAGTTCTTTCAACTCATTAAAGTGTCAACCCACACGTACTACAACCACAACACGTGGGCAAGGAGCATTTTGTATTCGAAATGTATATTTTGCCGTTATTTACGAGCGCGTGAGTGCCAATCACAACGCAACTACCAGCGACGACGACGCTGCGAACTAGCGGCCGGCCACATTGCATACGACGTAACCACATCACAACTACTAGTGAAAACGGATTAACATCAACATTTTTTCGCACAACGACAACGCAACTGCAAAAAGCTGCATTGACACTATTCACACGTACCATATTTTGTCGATGTGCGTAGGGGGTCGACACATAGTGTAGAAGAAGGCATTGTTTTGTTTCTTGTCAAAAATAAAAGAATGTTTCCTTTCAGAGATATTTTTAGAGTACTTTCCCTTCATGTCATGCCCCGTAACTCTGGGACATCCATTATATTGTTAGAATCTTTAAATTTTAAATGTCCATAGCCACTGCTATTATTCGGTTTTTTAACTTTGTAAGATTTTGATCAACTGAAGGGTACAGGGGCAAAACAAGGAATGTCACAAAACAGATTTTTGTGGAATTTACATTTTAATGTAAGTATATTTGTGAACATTTCTCAAAAGTTTATTTGTATTTACAGCCGATCTTTGTACAGTAAACTTAGGTTCCTATCAGTAAATTAATAAAAAATAATTATGCAAGCCAAAAAAAAAAAAAAATACGAAACAAAAAACCTGTTTGTGACATTTCTTGTTTTGCCCCTGTACCCTTCAACTCATCGGTAGCTGCGGACTTTAGATAAATACTATTACTCATAGGATAAAACAGTTCTAAGGTTGATATTATTTTATTTTACAAGTTTTAGAAAACTTTCAACTTCTTAATGTAAGTATAGGAAAAATGTGATAGTAAAAAACCACGAGCCCCATAAGTAGTTTACTATCACATTTTTCCTATACTTACAAAATTGCATTGTGAATGCATAAAACAATAAAAAAAATAATCTTAATGTAACACGGTAATCATCGGAATATTCACTGAGGGCAAATAAAATAAAATTACAGATAGATCACTAGTTGGATTTAGTTAGGTACTTTAAAGAGTTTTCAAAGACAAGATAGTTCTAAGGTTTATGATACTATTTTATTTTACAAGTTTAAGAAAAACTTCTAACTTTATAATGTAGGTAACACGTAACTAATCATCGGAATATTCACTGAAGGCAAATCCTACTTCCTACTTAATATTATAAATGTGAAAGTTTAGATGTTTGGATGTTTGGATGTTTAGATGTTTGGATGTTTGTTACTCAATCACGCCAAAATGGCTGAACGGATTTGGCTGAAATTTGGGATACAGATACTTTGTAGCCTGGAGAGGAACATAGGCTACTTTTTAGCCCGGAAAAACGTCACATTCCCGAGGGATAATGTCGTGTAGTCCACGCGGGCGAATCCGCGGGCGGAAAGCTAGTAAAAATATTTATTATAATTTTATTTTATTTACAGTTTTTTACAGTAGAAACTTGGTTGATAAAGTAAAGTACAGTCAAGTATAGTCCAGTACAGTCAAGTACAGTCAAGTGCAGACAAGTGCAGTCAAGTACAGTCAACTAAAGTCAAGTACAGTCAAGTACAGTCAAGTACAGTCAAGTACAGTCAAGTACAGTCAAGTACAGTCAAGTACAGTCAAGTACAGTCAAGTACAGTCAAGTATAGTCCAGTACAGTCAAGTACAGTCAAGTGCAGTCAAGTGCAGTCAAGTGCAGTCAAGTACAGTCAAGTTCAGTCAAGTACAGTCAAGTACAGTCAAGTACAGTCAAGTACAGTCAAGTACAGTCAAGTACAGTCTAGTACAGTCAAGTACAGTCAAGTACAGTCAAGTACAGTCAAGTACAGTCAAGTACAGTCAAGTACAGTCAAGTACAGTCAAGTACAGTCAAGTACATTCAAGTACAGTCAAGTACAGTCAAGTACAGCCAAGTACAGCCAAGTACAGCCAAGTACAGCCAAGATTTTATATAATTTTTATGCATTCACAATGCAATTTTGTAAGTATAGGAAAAATGTGATAGTAAAAAACCACGAGCCCCATAAGTAGCTTTCAGGCGGGATTGAACCCGCGCCTCCGGGAATCCGGCCCGATGCTCTGACCAACTAAGCTACCGAAAGGCTTACACGACTCGTCGAATTTTGCTATCACTTGTTACGCTGTAGGCCAGCGTTGCTTCATCAATGTGAGGAAACCCTCGCATCCGAAAGAAACATTTTTACAAATGTTTAACAATCGATTAAGATGAAACAGACATATTGAGATTTTATATTATTTTTATGCATTCACAATGCAATTTTGTAAGTATAGGAAAAATGTGGTAAGAAAATTTTTCCTACACTTACAAAATTGCATTGTGAATGCATAAAAATTATATAAAATCTCAATATGGCTGTTTCATCTTATCATTATCACATTTTTCCTATAAGTACAGCCAACTACAGCCAAGTACAGTTAAGTACAGTTAAAAACAGTTACAGTACAGTAGAGTATCATTAATTATGTTTTATGCATTAACAATGGGAAATTAGAAGAGATTTCTTCAATCTTGCTTGATAATGAGAAAAAAATGAAAGATACTTTAATTTTTAACCGACTTCTAAATCAAAAAGGAGGAGGTTCTCTATTCGTCTGTATGTATGTTTTTTTTTAAATATCTTTTAACTCTAGTGTGTGACTAGCGAGTCGTTACGGGGAACTACATGTGTACAATAATCTCTTCGGATGAAGCCTTCGTATAATGAGAGTTTCTTTGGCGTTTCATCGTTAGTTCAAAAAATTGTACTAGATGGCGCTACCCAACCATAGCGACCTAACTTTTTCAGATTAGTTCAGAATATACAATCTAGGTGCAACAATTCGCACCAAAAATGTCATTAAGGGTTTGATAAAAGATCTGAATGAAGAAGTAAACGAACTAGAACGTAGTAGAAAATCGCAAAGAAAATAGTCTGACATCACCATACGAATATCGTTTCCGAATATTAACAAAAAGTTGCAAGGAGCCTTTGAACCGGAGGTGAGGTGGGAGGTGTTTTTAGGCTAAATGAACGAATCCTTTGCCATAATATGCTGAAAAAAGGTGGTTGTGTTACAGTTACAGCGTAATCTAGTGCATAGAAAAATTACTGTAGGAAACTCTCCCATTGTGATAGAACGTCACTAAGGTAAGTTCGTTTAATCATCAATTAGACTTTACAAATATGTAAGATTTTTAGTTGTAAAATTCTTACATATTATTTGTAAGTTTGGTTAAACAGCACGTCTTGTATTACAAGTCTACAAATTAGTCCCTTTTTACATAATTGTAGACTTGTAAGTTTCGTTTAACAGGGCCCTGGTGACAGGATGGCGCACACTGGTTCCATATTGTAAAAATAGGGACTATGGTGCAATTTTGACAGATAGATTGTACTTACTTTATTTATAGGCAATAGGTACGTTAAGTGTGTACGGAACCTTTCATGGGAGAGTCCAACTCGCACTTGGCCGATTTTTTTACAATCACACCAGCTATCTAAGCCCATAGTAAATTTCTTAAGAAACTGTGTGTACGTGAACTTGATAACGGATAAATATATACTTAAATACTTTTTTGTTTGTAAATACATACTTAATATACATAGAAAACACCCAGACCAAGACAAATAGACATGTTCATGCACACAAATATTTGTCTTGTTCGGGAATCGAACCCGAGACCTCTGGCGCAGAAGGCAGGTAATTTTACCCCTGCGCCAAATCGTTCATGATTAGAGATGTAAAATGACTGAATCTGACCAGTCACGATTGTCAAAAACCGTATTTGACCGGTCATTTACTGTCAAATTCAATGAAATTGACTTAAACATATTAAGTAATTCTAACTGAAGTGACTAAATAAACCTAGTCACAACTATATACATGACTGCCAATTCCACCAACATCGCGACCCAATCTCAGTATAAGTATTGCAAGTGGCTCCTCTGCCACGGCTGTCACCGGAACAGACAGAAGTGTGGGACTAAATTGCTTACTCTTGACGGCTGACACCCTGAGAAAACTCAGTTATTGTGATTTTAATGAATTAAAAATACGTAAACTATACTTGAATTAGATTTCGATTTATTGATTTGTAGATCAATTTGAATTGTAGGAAAATGGACATTGATTATTGTGTTTTGATTACGATTATTGTTATTTGAAATACCAAGAAAAAAAATAGTAATTTATCGCAAGGCTCTAGGTCAGCTAAGAGGATGAGATTACTTCGTGCTTTTGAAACCGATGAGGACCGTGAAGCTCGGTTAACAAGCAATCGCAAGCGCAACACTAAATCCCGCGCTTCCGAGACCTACACCCATATACACACACATAATACCTTGCGGTCTCTGGAAGGAAGTGTAGATTACACATAAAATAAACAAATACAAAAGTCACTTTACCGTGCGTACGAAGTCGCGGGCAACAGCTAGTAATTAATAAAAAACAAAATTGATAGTCTGTGTTCTGGGAGGAGTAAGTTTCTCTGATGTTTATGTCATGTTTTCAAAAAAGTAGTAGGTATATTTAAGTATTTATTAAGTAAAGAAAATTCAATTTACTCTTTGTTTACTCATACTGCGGTGGTGCAAGTCGTGACGTGACAAGTTTCAACTGCGCTTGACGTGGACGCAGCGTGGGCGTGGCGCGGGCGCTGCGTCTTTGCCATTTTGTCAACCAACAATGTCTTTTGTACATGTTTATTCAAAATACATATTAAAAGACACTTAAGATCATATTGACCATATATGACCCTTTATGATAGTAAATGACCGTTTTTGACCAATTTGACCGTAATTGGACAGTCAGTCAAATTCAGTCACTTTGGTCATTTTCATCTCTAGTCATGATAGCAAGAGCGGAGGGCTCTAAATAACACAATATGTGTTATTTAGCTTTAAATAACACATATTGTGGGAAGCAATTTGGAGAATTTTAAGAATACTTTGTAGATAGAATTTTAACACGCATACAGTTAAATTTGGATATTTTGAAACATTTTATAGACTTTATGGTCAGTGTATGGTTGAAATCGACATAGGCATCAATCAATTGGCTGACGAATAAAATTCGACGAACAACGTTCACTATGTATCAACAAAATTATTGATTGCATCGTACAACAAATTGCATGCAAATGTAACAAGACAAACAACCATACATACGGATTGATACCGACCACTTTGTTTAATGCATATGTATTTAGGTTGGCTTGCTTTGTAAATGTAGATTCGCGAGTAAAGTCATTTAATGTTATATGTGTAAGACTACCTATCTGTATTTAGTGAGTTAAATCTCAATAGAGGGAAAATTTAGCCACTTCACAACATTTTTTATCTAGCCGTGTAATGCTTATAGGGCATCTTTCAGGCATGCGATATAAACAGTTTGCCTTCGCAAATTTATAAAAAAAACTAATAAATCTACGAGTAATCTATATATATAAAAATGAATCCCTATTTCCCTTGGTCACGACATCACGCGTGAACGGCTGGACCGATTTGGCTAATTTTGGTCTTGAAATGTTCGTGGAAGTCCAAGGAAGGTTTTAACGGTGAGAAAATAGGGGAAGGAGGGGTAAGTAGGGGTAGAGTAGAAGTAGGGTAGGGTAAAGGTAGGGGTAGGGTAGGGGTAGGGTAGGGGTAGGGTAGGGGTAGGGTAGGGGTAGGGTAGGGGTAGGGTAGGGGTAGGGTAGGGGTAGGGTAGGGGTAGGGTAGGGGTAGGGTAGGGGTAGGGTAGGGGTAGGGTAGGGTTAGGGTAGGGGTAGGGGTAGGGTAGGGTAGGGGTAGAGTAGGGGTAGGGTAGGGTAGGGGTAGGGTAGGGGTAGAGTACGGGTAGGGTAGGGTGGAGTAGGGGGTAGGGGCCACGGGAACGAAGTCGCGCTGGGTCAGCTAGTAACTTATAAGAGTAAAAGAAATATTTATATTGAAGTCTAATTATCAAATTACAGTAGCTATTAAAATATTATTTGTGACTGTTTGTTCATTATTAACATTAAAAATACAAATTAACCGTAGACTGTTCATTAGACATTTAGCAGAGGATATGACCCCATCATGTAGGCGCTATTAGAAATATTTTGTCGTCTTTCAGAAACCCTTACCCTTAACATGTCAACACAGGCATATGATTTACACTCCACATATATATTTAATTTCCTTGGATATCAAATTGTGGTTGCTAAAAAAACGTGCAACCTAAGTCCCTACCTTTACAATATGGAACCAGTGTGCATGCACCATACTGACATCAGGATGGCGGGTAAACTATTGTTTTGAATATTTTCTATACCTTATCGAATTGTGGACGTCTAATACATGTTTCTGCAGGTACACAGAAGATACCAAATCTATACTCAAAACCATTACGATACACTCATCGGTTTCAAAAAAATCCTAACGTCAGTTTGGCGGGTGTACCTATTGTATTGAATATCTTCGATACCTTATCGAATTATGGAAGTCTAATACATGTTTCTGCAGGTACACAGAAGGTACCAAATCTATACACAAATTCACTACGATACACTCATTGGTTCAAAGTACACCCGCGGACCTGACGTCAGGTCCGCGGGTGTACCTAGCGATTTGAATATCTTAGTAAATACGGAGGTACACAGATTTTTAAAAGAGGTACGTAAAGGTACACAGCAGGTACCAAATATCTGCAATAAATTTAAGCTAATCTAAGAAGTACACCCGCCATCCTGATGTTCACATTCCATAAACATCTATAACTTGCAGTTTTGTAAATCTCTCCGTATTGATTTATCTAAAAAAGAAAAGAATTTACGAATTTTTAAATTAGTAAGTTCTTACTTAAAAAGATGATTTATTGACAATGAACTAAAAAGTCTAAAATAAAAACGTAGGTAATATTTAAAAAACTAAAAACACGACTGCAAAAATTTACCATTAAAAATGAAAAAACTAGCTCTTTACTTCTCGGGTTTTTTAGTTTTTTATTAATTATTACCTACGAAATCTTTACTAGAAGTTGGCATATCATCCGTTTCTCTGAGGGTGCCATACTTTTAGAGATTGAATTTTTATTTTTTGTTCTAACAAAATTGACAGATGGTTACCCTCATTTATTACATTTTTTAAGGATTTTAAATGCCGCTATAACGTTGTTGTCCATCCTGTCATGCGACAAATATTGGAATGTGAAGCACAGCGGTAAACGTCGCGAGTGCACAAGTGTGTGGACACTATGAAAATATTTACGAGAAAGTTCAAGGCAATGCGAATGCGGTCGCAAGTATAAAGGATGCAATGCAATGAACCAACTATCCACAGTCCATCAGTCCACCTGCAGGCAATGGCCTGTCATTGGCCACATTCGCCCACACACCCACAGTTTTACATTAAGAGCCCGCTATATGCCAACGAAAATTAGATTGCTTTACATGATCGTCTGTAATATCAATATTAATGAAAAACTGAATTTCAAATTAAGATGCAGCAAACTTCAGGACTAACACTAGTGACTATGTTACTCAAAATCACGATTACATAAAATTTTGTCAATAGAAAGAAATTTCGAAGTTGCCTCCAAATCGCTATAATTAACACGATAAACAGCTAGTCTTAATAATACATTTAAATAAAGCTTGAAACTTTTTAGTATAATCCATACTAATATTATAAATGTGCAAGTGTGTTTGTTTGTTTGTTTATTTGTTTGTTTGTTTGTTTGTCCGTCTTTCACGTCGAAACGGAGAAACGGATCGACGGGATTTTCGGTATGGAGATAATTTGAGAGCTGGAGAGTAACATAGGCTACTTTTTATCCAGCAAAATTATAAAATAAAAATGGTAATTTTGTATAGAAAACCGTTGAACTGTCATACTTCACACAACTGTCATTTCTTAGCCGCTTCCAAAAAGAAGGTATGTCAAAGAGTATATAATCACTGACATTTTTGCCGCTTAGGATTTCTTTTTTTTAAATGAGTGACATTGTGTCAGGCAGGTGATACGAAGTTCGTGTCCAATAAAATTTATAAGTATGGCAAAACAACGTTTGCCGGGTCAGCTAGTTACACTATATAGATAAGGCAGGGCTTATGTTATATAAGGTCCTTCTTAAATAGTGCACATAATTTTAAGGGGTCAATGTACTCATGCATACAAGCAACTTTTACTATGGTACCAACATTGAAATCGCAAAAAAAATATCAGCTGTTCCATACATTTTAATCTATTCGATTTAATATTTTCTTTGAAACAGCTGATTTCTTTTTCACGTTTTCAATGTTGGTATTATAGTAAAAGTTTTTGTATACGTGAGTACATTGACCCCTTAAAATTATGTTCACTATTTAAGAAGGACCTTATATATTTTTGTTAATAACCTTTAAACATCCTTTTAAAAAAAAAGAATTTCCTTTATTTCTTTATTCCGGACCGGCCGAATAGTGCCGGAGAATTATATAGAAATAAGGCAGCATTTACTTTGCAGTTGGCTGTTGCAGTTATTATTTTTGCAAGTGGCCTAGTGCGCGCACTTAAAAACCGAATATCAGGTGGCCTGTTCGACTAAGGACTGCAGGCGGCCTGCCTGCTGAGCTGACTGATACATATACATATGTAGTAAATATAACTCAGTACTTATATTTTCTACCAACATTAACATCTTCATTTAAACAATATATTTATAACAATGTAACAGTATATTTACTCCAGTGTGCAGCAGAAATAAATCAAGTATCAATATAATCAATCAAGCAACAACAAGTATTTTTGCCTTTGTCAATCAAATCAAATCAAATCAAATTCATTTATTTCGGACAACAAAGATATCAATGTTAGAGTTCACAATATTTTAGACTAATGCAAAATAGGCATATTTTCAATACTTATATGTTAGTGCGTTTTACGTAAAGTTTACTTAATTTTTAATTACTTTAAAAAACAGTAAAAAATGATGGCAGCCATATTCTGTCAATTTCGTTTTCACAAAAATTAAAAATTCAACCCCTAAAAGTATGGTAAGTACTTTGAGAAACGGATGATAAACCAAGTTCTAGTAAAGATTTCGCTAAAAACATAAGTTTTCTTTCATTTACCTATCTGGCGAAGCCTAGTCAGTAAAACTGAAATCTTTGGTCACTCACTTTTAGCGTTTGTCGTTAGTTGTCAAAATTTCTTGGTCACTCCTTTCAGATGCACATTGAAAAGTTTGACGTCCTAAGAAATGACGTCACGTCCGGCCATTGAGCGTTTACGCGCGGACTTTGAAATGTTAATTTTTGATTTGCATTAAATAAATAATTTAAGCATATTTCAACTTTTTCGCTTGTGATATCTTCATACAATCCTTAAATCTTTCAGATAGACTACACTTATGAAATAATGGAAGTTCCCTATTCTAGCCGGTAGCCCCCCAGATCTTTCGAGACTTGTCATTGTGTACCTACCTACTGCATTTGATTGAAAATAGGTGTCTATATTCGTTCCCTGGCTCTTGTATTATGTATATGTCGCAGCCAGCTGGTTAAATCCGCCATTCAATTAAACGCCTAGGCCGGTGATTTTTTCAGTAATCTATTTTATCTTCCCATAAGTAGACGGAGTCACAAAAAAAAAATAACCACGAAATTTAAGACGATCGCTTCGCTGCGCTTCGCGATCGCCTTAAATTTCTAACCTATCACGTGTTCTACAGGACTTCCGAAGGGTACATGCTGCCATACTTAACCATCCGCCTGAGACATATACCTACACGGTTTGCGATTCCATCATTACGAAATGCAAAATTCTGTCATTATGAATTAGGTACCTTTCATGCGTTTAGGAATAAAGCTGCGTTGCTGTTGGCTTATCTAAACATAGTACTGGGTTATTAGTCATACACTCTCAATCATAGCTATTTCAATGCTTATTAAAATCGCAAACTTCATTCTATAAGTAACTTTTTTCATTCGTGCTGACCAAGCATGACCGTCAGTTAGTTTTATGTATTCAAAATTTTTCTTCTTCTTCAACCTATGGTCACCCACTGCTGAGTATAGGCCTCCTCAAATGCACGCCATCCTGATCGGTTATGGGCTTTCTGCATCCAATTCTTTCCCGAGATCCTAGTTATGTCATCGGCCCATCGAGCCTTCTGGCGGCCAACGCTTCTGGTGCCGGTACGTGGTCTCCACCACTCTAGCACCTTCTTGCTCCACCGGCCATTGGTTCTGCGACTTACGTGACCCGCCCATCGCCACTTTCTTTGCGCAATCAGTTAATTTTGTGCGACTCCGGATAACCGAGTTTCTTATTTTGTCGCTTGGAGTGATACCCAACATGGCCCGTTCCATTTTTCTTTGGGCTATTTGGAGCTTTTGGACGTGTTGTTGTGTAAGGGTTCAAGTTTCTGCCCCATAGACCATGACCGGCTGAATGCACTGCTCGTATGCCCTTCGTTTAAGAGAGAGGGGCACCTTCTTACACCTGAAAATTTCGGGCAGCTTACCGAACGCCCCCCAACTGAGTCCAATGCGGGGTTGTATTTCTTTAGCCTGGCCGTCCTTTTCAAGAGTAATAAGTTGCCCTAAGTAGATGTAATCATCAACCCGCTCTATCCCTTTATCGTTCACCACGATGTTGTCTACGGTAGGATCATTGCTCATGATTTTAGTTTTTTTGGTGTTCATGCGCAGACCAACATTTATTGAGGCTAGGTAAAGATCTTCCATCATACTTTGGAGTTCTTCAGCAGTTTGGGCGAAAACAATGATGTCGTCGGCGAAGCGGAGGTGGGTTAGGTGTTCACCATTTATATTTATACCCCTATCAGCCCAGTCGAGGAGCTTAAATATATCTTCCAGACAGGAGGTAAATAGCTTGGGAGATATAGTGTCGCCCTGTCTTACGCCTCTCCTAACGGGAATTTGCCCTGTTAGTTCGTGCAGCTTCACTTGCATTGTAGCTTTACTGTAGATTTCTCGCAAAAGGTCCACATATCTCGTATCTACAAGGCTCCTCTTCAAGAAGTGTAACACAGCCCAATGTTCAACGCTATCGAAAGCTTTCTCGTAATCAACGAATGCGACTACGAGCGGCTGGTTGTACTCGGTACACTTCTCTATGACTTGTCTAACGGTGTGGATGTGGTCTATCGTTGAGAATCCGCTACGAAATCCTGCTTGTTCCACCGGTTGAGCTGAGTCGAGTCTGTTAGTAAGGCGCAATGTTAAAATTTTAAACAGCTTGTAGATATGACCTAGCAGCGTAATTGGTCGGTAGTTGGTGAGGTTAGCTGTATCACCTTTTTCTGTGAAGCAATATTACAACAGCATTCTTGCACGTATCGGGTGTGGTTCCTTCAAACAGAACTTTGTTAAAGAGGATTTGAAGCTGTCGCAATATTGGCTTGCCGCCGCCATATTTGAGATACTCAACTAGTATTTTATCTTCTCCGGGAGATTTGCCACTTTTCATGGACTTAAGGGCGGTTTTTATTTCGTATTGGCTAATTTCAGGAAGGTCTTCGGTCCTGTGTCTTTTTAGCCTAGCTCTAGGGTCTGAATCTCCTTCTGGTTGTTCTGGTATAGTTGAGTTATACAATTTGCAGTAGAAATGCTCAACCTCCGCTAGTATTTTGTCCTTGTCTGTGGTTAATCTATCATCTGCTCGGAGCTCATGTATCTGATGATTTCCCCGCTTAAGTTGCTTCCTGAATACCTTAGGCCCTCGGTGTTTTTCTATGGTGTCTAAAACAACCTTATGCTTTCTTTTTCTGACGTTCTTCTTTGCAGCGATCCTAATGAGTTTGTTGATTTTAGTCACCTGCGCGTGCTCAGATTTCTTTAGCAGGTCAGTTCTTGCATCCAGTAATAGCTGCGTTTGTGTCGAGGTTGGATTTGCGACTTTCCGTTTTGGTCTTATCTCTTTTACTACGTTTGCGATGGTGTCTACAAGTTGTTTATTAATTTCATGCACATTCCAGTTCTCGTTAACAATGAGCCGCTTTTCGAGTGTGTTCTCGTAGTACTCTGCTGTGTTTTAAGAAATACGTCGTCTTGTAGATGAGCGCAAGATGTGGCCACAAGCTTTCGCCTTTCTTGTCTCATGTCGAGGCGAAGTTTTGCTCTCACTATTCGGTGGTCGCTTCCGGCACCCACCCGGTTAAGCACATCTACATCCTGGATTACGTATTTTCTATTTGTTAGGATAAATTCGATTGGGTTAAAAGTCTTCTCGTCAGGACTTCTCCAGGTCCATAGTCTTTGTGGTTTCTTCTGGAAAAAAGTGTTCATTGCATAGAGGTTTTGTTGCTGTAGAAAATTCACCATCTCATGCCCTCTCGTATTTATTTGTCCCAAACCGTATCTACCGACGAACTCTTCGGTTTCCAGAGATTTCCCTATTTTGGCATTAAAGTCTCCCATGACGACAGTATAGAAACAATTATTTTCGTTGAGCGCTTTGTTTAAGTCGTCATAGAACTCTTCGATTTCATCATCTATATGTGTTGATGTGGGTGCGTATACTTGCACGACTTTTAAGTTGTATCTCGAGTTTAAGCTAAAGACCGCCACTATAACACGTGTTGAGATAGAGTATACGTTTTTTAAGTTCTTGGCCATCGACGTGTTAATAAGAAAACCTACTCCTCCCTCGGATTTATGGTCGTACCCTTTATGGTATAGCAGGTGACCAGATAATAGTTTGGTCAATTTCTCTCCTCTTCGTCGGGTTTCACTTAGCCCAATGATGTCCCATTTCATTTTGTTGAAGACTTCGGATTCCAGCTCGCAGTAGCGTTCTTCAGTTAGCATCGTTCTGACATTATACGTAGCCAAGTAGGTCGTGTGTTGGCAGCCGGGTCTCTCCCAGAGATTCTTAGCACCCTCTGTCCTGCAGGTACCCTGACCGCTGCCGTAGCCGGGCCTTACAGGACTGCTGGGGACGGCTGGGGACTGAGGGCCCTTCCTTCTTTGTACTGTGCATATGGGGTAAAAGGCTTTGAAATGCCGTGCTAGCCACTGCATGTTGGCGAGTCTACTCTTTTAGAGGGGATTTAATACCTCTAGGCTTGTAGTAGCCTCCTGCGTATACAGGTGATCAGGTTAATTGACCGCCGCCTGAGACTCGGCGTGCTGCTCGTTTAGTACCACCCGGGGGTACGTGTAGGGTATCTAGGGTTAGACCTACTTTGTGGTTGCTTCGCGTGACGCTCTCAACTGCTGTGTTGCACCGCCATTACTCGAGGGGTTGTCTAAGTCGCGGCCTGTAAGAAGCTGCAAGATGTATCGAGATTCGGACTTGAAATGATGTCATTCAAGACTCTAGCTGGATGCATACAGGGGCAAGATGGAGCGTCGTGTCAGCGGGACTACTCCATAAGAAATGCTACTCCCACGTGCCACCCGTGCCGTGTGTATGCCGCCTTATTCGTATTTCAATGCAATACAACTACCGTCCCGCGGACACTTCGTCCCGCCCGCTGTGCACCCAGCTTATTTCATTATCGTTCGGTAGCTGCACGTGACGCTCTCAAGTGCAGGTTAAGTTGCACCGCCTCTGCTCGATGGGAGTCCAAGTCACGGTCTGCAAGGAGCCGTAAGATTTATCGATCGGACTCGCAATGACGTCATTCAAGACTATTTCCGTTGAGATACCGGTGGAAAAGTATTTAACATGACGTGCTATAGGGGTTGGATGGAAACTTCAGTTTCAGTTCAGTATTCTTGAACTTATTTCATGTTGGTTTATTTAACAATTTATTTGTTTAAGAATTAAGTCTATGTTTTCTAAGTCTAAGACAAAAAATCTTAAAGTTTTGCTATTATTTTGTCTCTTTTCTATACAAACGGAATCAATAAAACCTTCTAATTCTTCTTTGTGAACAGATTTCCTTCGTCGATTTTGTATTAAGCTCTAAATACTTATTTGGCCTCCTTACAAAAATATCCATTTGCCAGCATAATACCAGAAGAAGAGAAAGAACTAAGAATCCAATTTTCAAACCTCAAATATTTAATTCCCAATATTTTAAGGATCATTGCAATAAATAACATTGCGTGAATAAAAATCCAATCACAGAATCTTTTCAGAAACAAAATTCCATCTGCAGTTCATTGGTTAGCTGCCTAAATGAACGCTTTTATAATTTTATCTTTTTATTTCAATTACGGACATTTCTTTTATCAACCTAAGGAAGATTGAAGATATTGACCAAATTATGCAAATATTTGAACCCGACGATTATCTGAATCCTGAATTTGGTAAATATTGGGATGTAAGACTAAAGCAAGTAAATGAGGCAATATTATCAACACTGGAAGTCGGTCAGGGCTGCTTGGATAGGACCTTGGGGTTTTGTAGATTACTAAGATCACATGTGACCAATATTTTTGGTGTGTAGCCTGAAGTGCTCCAATGCACAAAATAATGCAGTGTAACATTCTTAACGGATATATATTTTGTTGGATTTATCATATGCTCACAAAATAATATAGTTATTTCGTGTAAACTCAACCACATGTGAAACTTAACTTGTTGACCTTGAGCGCGCTTCTATTACCGTACCTACGTAATAGAGAACTTTACCAGTGTTACCATACCAGTGCAGTGCACCTGTTTAGCATGATGTGGTGTTAAGTTAATAGTGTTTTATTATCAGTATTTTCCTAGAATATTGAGAAAACTGTTATTTGATTTTAATAATTGTTCAAAAGACCATGTGCTGATTTCGTATTAAAGTGCAACACCATTGTGTTGATGTTAACATATTTCATAATAAGATTGAGCGTTTTGAAACCCCAATCGACAGTAATTGATGCTGTTTTCAATTTACAAAGATTTTGGGATGATTAATCCGTCAATCGAAGCGATATAGCTACTTAATTGTGTTGGCTTCGGTTGCGACAGGATCAGCACTATACAAATTTTATTGAGCCTCGTATTAAATCTTTGTTCGCATAGATACATAATAAATAATATAATAACAATTAATTTCAAGATAATGGTTTAATTATATATGACGCTGTTGATTGGTTTTAAATTTAGATGACATAAGAAAAGTATTAAAAATTACTTAGTCTAACAGTTTTTCGAAAAAGCATCTTTATTTTATTCAAAAACCATTACAATCTTCGTAAAATTTTGTCCTTATAATGCAAACATTTCCCTTGTCTGTGTAAAAGACCGTGCATTCAAATAATGCCTGTGACATTTAAGTCTTTAATTTGCCAGATAAGATATTTACAAATATAAATTAGGACACCTCTAATAAGTCTGAGTCATCCATTTCATTTCCGTAAGGCCAGCCAGACCGCGGGGTCGCCAGCCAGAGGCCCATTGGATAAAGATTTTCAAGTGTTCTGTTTACTCTTCATGCCATGTCGATGCCTGTTCATGACCTACTCAATGCCGACCAAAGTCTTCCAACTGTTTTTGTTAACCATAATTTTCTGCTTATTTATTAAGTACTTACACGTTAAGAGAAAAAGAAGAAGACACGTAATGTACAGGGGCCAGCTTATTTCATGTTGAAATTTCTTCCAGCTTTCTTCCAGTTTACATGTTTGTTGGAACACGAAACGGCAGAATTATTGTCATATCTTCATAACACCAATTAAATAGCAAAATGGTACAAAATGATGAACAGCGAATGTCGTTTTACAATTGTAAATGCTGTTAATAAAAAAAGGGTGACGAAGTAAGACCAAAGAAAATCTATAGAGTTAAATAGTGTAATACTTAAAATCACATTATACATTTCATTAACCCGTCTGACTCACAGGTAGAAGAGTGATTCACATCTTGATACTGAGCATACGAACGTACCCGTGAGAAAATCCAATCGTGTTTGTATTGTAGATCTTAGATCCTAACGCCAGGGAAGACAGGTCAGGAATAGAGTGGTCTGGAAGCTTTCTCTTTAAATAATGAGTTTAAGAACTTTTTATTTGCGAGTCAACATATTTTGTCGGTATTCGATTTTTAGAAGTCAAGCTTGACTTCATACCTACCTAGTAAACGGCTTGGTTTTTGGGTAAACAAAACATAAACTTTTTCGGTTTTTTTAAGTTATCAAAATGTGGAAAATGACGCATAAATTGAACGAAGCGTAGTAGCTTAGAAGATAGTAACTTATACTGTTATTAAAATTGTTTTTGTAATGGGAGTGTCATTGTCCTGCAAGTCCTTCGGCGCCAGCAGCGGCCCAAAACGAATTTAAGATTACGCCTAAGTACCCGCTTGCTATTAGGGCTACTAGGTAATGTGTTTTAAATGATACATGAATGTGTTAAGTTCCAGATAACGTGAGTCACTAGGGTCTCATTGGCATCTTATTGGTCTCGTCCCTCTCCGTTGCTACGCTTGAGAAAGGAAGACAAACATCTTTTTAACGCGTTCTCAGTGAGTCACGATGGTGCTAACCGCAAATCGGCATTTAAAACTTGTTTTATCCGAAGCAGATTTTTATTGAAACTGCTATTATGATGTCCTGAGTCATGATCGGCGCGAGCGTGATTCCTTTGAATCACTTAAAGCTAGCTGGGCGACGACGCGACGCAGCTTTGTTAAGAGAACGACACCTTTTAGAAAGCGAAACTTAAGAGAGACTCGAATTAAAAGCTTGTTGCATAATAAAATTGTAGCAAGGGGGTTATCCGAACTCGAAAATATTTTTTTGCAATTGTTTCACATCTGGGTCATCTGTGGACCGTAAAGGGAAATGATAGGTTTTAATGGGTTACAATCTTACCTTATTTCCAATACAAACGTGTTTAAGTTTAATAGGAACTTTATTTATTTAATTTTTGTAATACGACAGCTTGATAAGCGAATATTTGATGTTTTCGCTCCCGATTGCCTCCGATGTTTATTGTTTGGATTTGCGATAACATTATTAAAGGCTATGGTTTATACGACAGGTATTTACTACGGCATAAAGAAATTGTTACTGTAAATTATTTAAGCGGCACCAAGGCTGCGTATTTAAAAATATTTTCATGTTCGTTAAAGCTTCATGATGATGATGACCAAAAGATATCGTCCAGTGCAATAGCAGTCGATTTGCAGACCGCGTATTAGTATTACCAAAATTTTACTTCAAACGATTAGTAATTCTTTTCCAATTAAAATTGTTACTTATTTCTGTTTGCTGTTATCTTTTAATGGTTGCATTATTTGGTCGATGATATAGTGATTTCGGAGAACATGATTGAACATTGTTTTCTTTGCAATCTACGGAATGCAAACGGCTCTTACGCGGTTTTGCAATTTTATCGACTAGATGCAATAAAGTTGTGTTGTTGCTGAAGACATAAATATTACCCTAATTATAACATTGTTGTCCAAGAAGTTGCCTTTACAATCAAGTCTTATTTCACAAAGTCCAGAATGTTTAAATAAAATAATGAATTATAAATAAAGCTTTTTCTTCAAAAAAATCGATTCCACTTGAGCAATGATGTAAAATTATTATAGCAATAAATAATATTTTCAGTAATGCTTTCAGTTTCTTATCACATAAACGAACGTTACACATACAGAATTAGTACATAGTTACACTGGGATTTCATCCTACTAATATAATAAATGTGAAAGTTTAGATGTTTGGATGTTTGGATGTTTGGATGTTTGTTACTCAATCACGCCAAAACGGCTGAACGGATTTGGCTGAAAATTGGGACACAGATACTTTGTAGCCTGGAGAGGAACATAGGCTACTTTTTATCCCGGAAAAACATCAGATTCCCGCGGGATAACGTCGTGTAGTCCACGCGGGCGAAGCCGCGGGCGGAAAGCTAGTAATGAATATAAATTGAAGAAGATCAAAGAATAAGTTTTGCACACATCAGGGCAATAAGGTTCACTATGTTTGACATTAGCGCATCAGTAGCGCAAGGATTGTCCAATGTGACCATTCCAACCAACAAACAACCTACAACTTTCTTTAATGCTACTACGCAGAAGAGTTAAAACGCACCAGCTAATCTTTACTAATATGTTAAAGAGGAAACATTTGGTTA
Source organism: Crambus lathoniellus (assembly GCA_949710035.1). Classification (NCBI taxonomy): domain Eukaryota; kingdom Metazoa; phylum Arthropoda; class Insecta; order Lepidoptera; family Crambidae; genus Crambus; species Crambus lathoniellus. The sequence continues at coordinate 10,635,637 of OX453302.1, read as the reverse complement.
TTTGTTTGTTTGTTTGTAATGGACAAACACCAAAATTACTGGACTGATTTTGAAAATTCACCAATAGAAAGCTACATTATTCCCGAGTGATGTCACTGGGAATATCGGAAACAAATCTAGCCTACATAGGCTAGCTAGCCTATGTAGGCTAGATTTGTTTCCGATATTCCCACGGGAACAGGAACCACACGGGTAAAACCGCGGGGAGCCCCTAATAATAATATTTATAAAGGGTTAGCCTTTAGTTAGCCTTATCTCTTCATTATTGAGTTAGTTAAGGCAGTCAAGTCCCCCCATTGAGTTACAAGAACACAGTACCTACATGGCCTACAGTTAAGGGTAACAAAATATCCATCACGACCTCATAATGAATATTGAATAAACATGCTTACGATAAATGTTAGAGTTAGACAATTAAGTAGTTGATTAGGGTTTTTGGTTGATAATTATACTATTTCTAGCGCTAAATATTTTCTCAAAGACGTTTGCCTTTAAATCGTTGCTCCATATTTTTGTGTTTAGTCCCAACTAACGCGGATAGCATTGTAAGCAACAAAAGATAAAGACAAAATTCATGTTTCAACTTTAATAAGTTATTCTTATCAACCTGTTCCTAAGTGTGTCGTCGTCAACATTATGCTATGAATTTTCTGTGTCACAGAAAGTGTAAGTGTTAAAGTTAATAGAAAAGTTGATATTCTAAACTAAGTTTGTGTATGCAAATGAATGTTGATATCTTCCGTCTCATAAATTATTTAATGTGTGTACCTACTGTAAATTGAATTAAAATTGGGACACATAAAAAAATAAGTACATTTGATGTCTTGAGTAGTCTATTTACATTTAAAGACTGAACGTTGAACAACAAATCCAACCAGAAACAATTACTAGACGTTTTCGACTTCAATCGGCTTGTGCCGCTCGGCTAGTTCACTGGTCGACACATCATTCGATTCATCTACATATAATTGTGATTAGTGCCATCAAACGCGGATAGCAGTGTAAGCAAGCAATTCAATTTTATCCCGCGGCCTTGCCGTTGCCGATTAATACCGGAGCGCTTATGTGCGTAGCAACCCTTAGATAAAAAGAAAAATAGTAGGTTGTAGTCAGGTTGTAGGTTGTAAATAAGGAAATTAATCCAAATTGAAACTTATACAAATTGTTATGTTTTTATTGACCGTTAAAATTTAACTAAACTTACTGAAAAGAAGAAAAAATTATGATGTTTGAATGATGATTATTGTCAAAGAAAAAAGAGTTTCAAAATGTTATGGTTAGGGAATATTAAATTTTGGGATATCACCGTAAAGATACTAATTTTAAAGGTCACAATAAGCGTGGGTGTTCAACCGAGTTGTTTCATTGGACAAAGTGATAGAAGCCACGGGGACAGTTACTGCATGATAAATCAACGCGTAGACCGACACGGTTTTTCTAATGCTGAGTCCACATATTGGTCAAATATAAAGTGCACGTCAGCTCAAGTAATGTGCCATCATAGTTTTAAATTACTTTTTCTGCATTCATAATGCAGTTAGGTATGTAAGTATGTAAGTATATGAAAATTGTGATAGAAAGAAACTACCAGCCACACAAGTAGATTCCGGACGAGAGTCGAACCCACATCTTGTAATTCCGGCCTCATGCTCTAACCATTTAAACTAACGTAAGCCTTACGGTTCGTCAAATTTATAATTTTTTACGGTGTCGGCTTCGGCTAGCGTTGTTTCATCAAAATAGTAGATTGTATTACTAGGGAGCAAAATAACATATTTACGGCGAGGGCGCTATTTTGAATCCAGAGCGCAGTGAAGGATTCTAGAGTAGAATCCCGAGCGTAGTGAGGGATTCTAAAGTAGAATCCTTCACTGCGCTCTGGATTCAATATACGTCGCCGGAGATGAAAATAATTTTGCGGCCGAGTAATACACTCTACTTTTCATTTCGAATATAAGGAAAGTAAATACACTCTGCTTTTCAACCCCCTCTATAAGAAAAGCAATATAGGCAACTAAAACTATCTAGAAAAATAAAAGAAAGGTGGCGGGGGGCTTCGCTTTCTCTGTTTTTTCTATAATAGGAATATTAAAAAATTGAAGTTTTGAAATAACAAAAAAATTTAGGAACAAAAAAAATTTTTTGAATAAAAAAAAATTATTTGAACAAAAATTTTTTTTGATATATCTATCGGACGCCTCCTAACTATCTCCGGAGTACCATAGGCGGTTGAAAATTTTGTTAGATTTTAGCTAGCTTTAATTTTAAAGTCCCGTCCCAATACAAAATTAGTTGAAATCTTTTTCATTGCCGATGAGGTACCTCTATGGTTGACTGTAAACAAATTCAGTTCTATTCTTAAAATTCATTTCCACCCTAGGGTGAAACGGATAGTTTTGGACCCGCTGCTCAGTTTAAATATACATAACTTTCCGTATCTGAGAGATGAAAATAAATTGGATGTGCCAGTCATCCAAATTGTCTTTTGTTACAATGTTCACCAACCTTTGTAATGTCCCCAACTCCTCACTGCGGCATGGGCCTTCCGATAAAGAGTAGGGCCATGCATGCATGCATGACCCACCGCGCGGGCCCAATGCAGTTTGGCGGGCTTGCTTTACGAAATTAAATGCAGCCGGGATGCCTGCCGTGCTGTGCCTGTTACGTGTTACATAGTAGAAATATGTACCTACAGTTTATTCTTGCAATTCTCTTTATCCAACCATATGGAAGTTTGCGGAAGCAAAGGACAGGGCTGGCTCTTCCGTTAAGCTGAACTAGACCACGACTTAAGATGCTTGCATTGTCGTAAAATTTATTATTATTAAATTAAGTTTATGTATTCACAATGCAATTATGTAAGTATGTTTAGGAATAATATTATAAAAAGTTAAGGTCTTAAAAGTTACGAACTTCGCAAAAAAATAAAAATAATAATTTCGTTCAATCATTATGTCAACCGAATGACACGAAACGACACCCATTGCTGGGCATAGGCCCCCCCCCAAGGATCTCCACAACGACCGGTCCTGCGCTGCCCGCATCCAGCGGTTTCCCGCGACCTTTCGTTCAATGCTAATCATTAATGTTTATATTATTGATTAGCTGATGACAATTATGATTCTGACAGTTCGTGACACATTACTTACATTAGGTATCACCAATCTGAAGACAGCGTTAGATTTAACTATGCGCAGGGCCCAATTCAGCCCAACAGCCGGTCGCCGGTCGCCATGGCGCCGTCCGCCACCGCCCGCCGCCGGCCGGTCGCGACGGTGCATTCCAGAACATGGAAATGTGACCATTTCCGCACCACGTGGGCGAGGGTAATTAGCCGTATCTTCCAAATTAATGATAACCATGGACTACTGGGCTTGACCGTATTTTAAGTATGGCAGATTTTGTGTTGATCATTGCTGAAAAACACTCACCAGACCATATACGGCGAAAGCTTTAACCGCCTCTGTGGTCCAGTGGTGGGTGCACATCATCGGTATCAGACCCAGAGGTCCCAAGTTCGATTCCCAGTGGGGATACCTTATCGTATTTGTTTTGATTGGTGGTAGAACTTGTTCAAAGTCCGGCTGGCTAGCTACCACCATCTTAATTAAGTCTGACGCCATAATAATGATGTTTTCGGCATTGTTGTGTTCCGGCAGTTAGAGATCCACCTTTAGCCTAATCTTCACTTAACATCAAGTGCGGTGACGGCTAAGTGCCCCATTGTGTTTGTGTATAACAACAAAAGGTCCTTCGAGTCCATAGAACAAATCTCCAAAGTGTATTTGCATAGACCAATTTTAAAATGTAATTTTGTTGGGTACTGAAGAGCCCGCGCAAAAGAGAGCGGTCCAGAGTTCCGCGTTTCGAGTTCAGATGTCTGCGTTCCAACGAATGTACTGAGTTTGGTACGATAACGCAACGCACACAGCAGGCAGTCAGACCGCGGCGGTCAAAGTGGAACTCTGTATTCTAAGAGTTCATTTGCCATCGAGATAGAGAACGCCGCGTTCACCACGATGTCTGAAGTAAATAAATAAAAAGCAAATACAGAAAAACTTATTAATTTAGTACAGACAAGGAGATTATTGCATGATTTAAGTCATGTACGGCATGTAAAATATAGCCAGTTATTCTTTTGCTGAAATAGACTTCCTCCAGTTAGTATTTTGCTTTTGGATATAACATTTTGTGATATCATATAATTCATTGAAGCTTCGACATGCTAAAATAAATATGATTCTATATTTATTCAATTCAAACTCTTCGTCGCTTAGTACCTAATTAATGAAAAATACTACTGAATTTGCCTTGTTCCTCTCGAGTTGTGTTATTTGGGTGCACCCAATTCTTTCGTTTACTTTTAGAAGCTTCTAGAGTCCACAAAAGCAATGCTTCTTCTTCGGAAGATGAAGATGAACTTTCTAACAACATGTTGCAGGTACATACAAAGATACGGACGAAAATGGAACGCAAGAAGTTTAACGCCACTTGTGTGCGTTGGAACTCTCGAGCAGTCAAAACGCAGAACTCTGAACTTCGGACCGCTCTCTGTCTGCTTAAGCTCTTACGAATGTAATGTGCGAATTTATTTTCGCATATTGCTCTGCAGAATTTAATTTTATTTCATTTTCAACTGTAAATGGTTCAAAGTATTTGCATAACGATGGACAAATAAAAATAAATACAAAACTTAGAGTTCTAATCTCGAAGCTTACGTTGACAACTTAATTTGCAGCTTCCGACGCACGCGCAGCGCTTGCGTGCATCCGTTAGTACTGAAATACAAGCATTTTGAATTTAGAATGACCGTGTTCCGGTCGGAAATTCGCTAACAATTATTATTGTGATCAATGGATCTTAAACGTATTATGTAAAACGATAGATTTGAAATTTCATATCCGCCAATTAGGGTTAAATCCGATCTACATTTATCTCATCGGAAGATAATTCGATAGTTAAGTAAAAGGAGAGTTGTTATGTTGTCTTTAGTCGGTAATCATAGGTAATTTCGTTGCATCATCGGGATGCAACTCGTAGAACGGAAGCTATATAGCCTCCAGTGAGGTGGTCTTGCATCGAGTCAGGCATGCAATTAATGACAGGGTGCTTACCATCAACTCTTATTACGGTTTTGTTTAGGAACCTAAACTGATCTGCTTCGCTTATTCGTACCACGACAGCTTAATATCAATGACAGCGATTCAGTGATCGATCAATGACATTTCACAGCCGCTAAGCTGTCAGAAACTCTTATTTGACTTATAACCCGGTCGATTTAACATGTCACCTGCAGGTTATACCCGTCCCTCTCACTCTCCGGGCATGACAGAATCGAGTGAAAGAGACGGGTAGAAGAAAAAGGACACAAATCGTTCGGTCATTAACATTTAGCAATTCATTTGCGATCCAGTTTTTAGAAGGTCAGAGTACGAAAGAAAGCGATTCATTTTAGGAACCTATTCTGAATCGCGCTATTTTTGAATCGCTGCCATAAAGTTGATGGTAGGCACCCAGGTCTTTTTATATCGTAGCTTCAGACCAATGTGTGGTTTGGTCGGTAGGTGGATGTTACTATATACATTTTGGTTTCAGCTTTTACAATGCTAAGTGTACCAAAGCTATTTATTATAGTAATGCGAGCTGAACTAAATTGATTTTAACCGACTTCAAAATTTAAAAAATAAGGAGTTTATACGTTCGACACGGAGGGCGCTAATCGTCGTGGTCGGTCGGAAAAATAAGCCTTACCTTATTCCCCTGTCATAATATTTTTTCCAGATTTTGACACGCCCCAAGTTATGTGGCGCGTACTTTACAGAGGTTTAAATTTATTTCCTCGCTAGTCAAAGGTCAAAGAGAGGACAGAGTTCTACTTTCGTTACTTATATAAACGGACATGGTCATTATATTATCTCATCTGCATAACGCATAGCGCATCGCACGTACACACGGACGCACATAACATTACCTAATCGTAAATGTCCAGTTAGCTTTGTAACAGCGTCTGAGGCCGTGACCAATGGTGACTAATACGGGATTAAGTCTTTCTTAATACTTACCCTAATATTCTATTAACGGTACAACTTGTAAGTAACTTTGGGAGTGACATAGTTGAAGGTTGTTGTCAGTAGGTTTTGAGCTCTCAAAAACCCTTTCATAACTCTGATATTTTTTACAGTTGTTTCAGAATTGGCACGAGAATTACGTAATAGTAAGAAATGTTGTAGTTTGAAATATCTTTGATTTTAATAAAAATACCCCCTAAAAACTTCCTGTCAAAATGTAACAGTAACAAGTCTCGATGAAGCAAAGCCACGTCTAAGGTTCTACTACCATTTCTTTATTAATATAGCTAGATTTTATGTCACCAGCCGTTGAACATTCTATAAGCATAGTTACGTGTTGGTGGATACAAGTCAGCGCCAAGCCATATCCACCTATCCATAGGTATCGTACCTACTCAAATAGAAGCTTCAAAATATGCTGAAATGGTTCCAGAAAAGGATGGTACGGACGGCAGTGTTTGCTTCGCACTCGACTTGGCAGGGACACTGCCACAGTATAGAGATACACTGCCGTAGCCCCAGATTGGAAATTATTGTAACATAGCAAAATTGTGTCCAATCAACACTGGACTAGTTCTAATAGTAGTTATAATAGTAATGTTCTTACTGTCATATGTCTTTCAGGGGCCCTGCCCTGGTCATAGTCATCGAGATTTTTTTGACTACCGATTTGGCGATAGGATATAGGGATATGATACCTGCCTTCTGCGCCCGGCCTTGGGTTCGATTCCCGATCAACGATTCACGACCTATTTGTCTTTGTCTGGGTGTTTTCTAATTTTATTAAGTATGTATTTCCCTGCTCGATCGAATCAGAAATGATGAGATCCGCAGGAGAACTAAAACGACCGACATCGCTCGAAGGATTGCTCAGTTGAAGTGGCAGTGGGCGGGACACATAGCGCGGAGAACCATGGCCGTTGGGGCGGAAAGGTTCTCGAATGGCGACCGCGAACCGGACGACGTTCCGTGGGCAGGCCCCCTACAAGGTGGACCGACGATCTGGTCAAGGTCGCGGGAAGCCGCTGGATGCGGGCAGCGCAGGACCGATCGTTTTGGAGATCCTTGGGGGAGGCCTATGCCCAGCAGTGGGCGTCGTACGGTTGAAATGATGATGATGATGTATTTCCAAAAATAACGTACTTAAGTATTTATTTAACCGTTATCAAGTTTTCCATGACACAGTTTCTTAATAAAATTTACATGGGCTTAGATAATTGGTGAGAAAGTAAGTTTTTTTTTGTAAGTATAAAACAAACAAATAAGCAGTAACTTATTAGTAAGTATTAAAATATTTAAAGATATTTTTTTTTGTGAAGAGTAAAGTTTGTTTACTGCAACATCCGTTGCGTAGCCACGAAAGCAATCCCATAACTTATCTGAATTTGTCAAAGCACGTGTAGTATTAGCATACAGGCCGTTGTTTCATGGCGCCTCTAGCGGTTACCTTCTTGATAGTCTGATAGAGACGAATTCTGGCAATTTGTAAAGAGTTAAGCATAGATTTTCTGATAACTTATGAAATAGTAAAACACTTCTAAGTATAAGAATTAATTTAGTATCATAAAAAGTAAAAAAAAAACGCATCAGTTTTAGAAAAAAGTTTGTTTACTGCAACGTCCGTTGCGTAGACACGAGAGCAATCTCATAACTTATCTGAATTTATCTTAACACGTGAAGTATTAGCATATAGTCCATTGTTTCATAGCGCCTCTAGCGGTTGTACCTGCTTGATGGCCTGATGGGGATGAATTATGGCAATTTGTAAGGTGTTTACGCGTGGGCTTACAAATCCAGTGGGGAAAGCAAATATAAGATTATTGCTAGCTTTGAAATAGATATTTTAGGACTTGACTTATAAGGATTTATTTGTTTGAGTATCGTAGAGCTTCTGCTTGAAAAATGTGGAACATCTTTTATTCAGTAAAACTAAAATTATTGATAAGTCGAACCCGTGACTTTACGTATAAAGGGAAAATTTTCGGATACGAGTAAAAACAAAACATTTTAATTTACTGCTCAGGTACTTTTTGGTCTATCAGCCAGTAAACAAACTTTAAGTTTGGATAATTAATGACCAGTATGGTCAATTAACTCTATTTTTTTGTAGGAAATATAAAGTATTTTTTTGGAAAAACTTTTGGTTTTCAAAAGATGTTCATTAGTAAAGGTCAGTGTTAACCACATGAATACATTATTTTTTAAATTTTATCGGTTGATGTATCTAACGTAGACACTTAATTGATTTCAAGCTGTTTACTCATTTTCATGTTTGTAGTAAGTAGTATTTTTTAGTAACTACATTCACATCGATCCCGGCACTCCTATTAAATTGATATTTTCGGTTCGTAAAAGTACTTTATTCATCATTAGCTGAATTAATCGCTGGTTGTTGGTGGAACATTAACTCTAAGTGTGGACACGGTAGTGCCTATAATTGCTTGAAAGCTTTTGGAACTGTCGTAGGCAGGTATATTGAAGGGTTTATGTCAAGAGGATTTCCTGTGATGCGTATTAGCTATCAAGGTGGTTTGAATATCCAGGTCGAACTCCATATTAGGTATAAAGGAAAACCACATCGTTTCGAGTTATTTTGATTAAAGTCAGGAGTCAGTAATAAATTGATGTAATTAATCAGGCTAAAATTTTGGTATGAATTACGAGTATTTAATGAAACAACTTCTGACAAAAACAAGGCAAAATTAAATAACTAAACTAGTCTAAATGGAAACGTAATACTATCTTTTATGTTAATACGTTAACGTTTTTCATACGTACATATTCGTAAGTGTTGATATGTTTAAAATTTTACGACCTTGTTCTTCCTAATCTATCCAATTAAAAAGACACAAAACCCCTTCTCAAATAATTTTAAGACTTTAATAATGTGTGCCAGCTTTTCTGAAATTTCATCCTATTTGAGTCGACATGTAGGGCAGGCGTACCTACCGGTTTTGGCCACTGTACCGGTTTTGGCCACTTTTTGCTTTAAAAGTTTTCTAAACAACTTTTAGCCATTTTTGATAAAGGCAATTAAAATAAGGTATTTTAAGGTAATAATAACAACCGTTAGAATGTCATAAGATTTTTTTTCAATAAATTCCATTTACTGTTTGAAAAAATGTTTTGTATGAAAATTTTAAGAAATTTGTTTTCGATGAAATACTTTATAAACCTTTGTTTTTTACAATTAAATTGTTGTTTTGCAATTGACTGGTTTCTAGCACAATATATTGATTTTACCTGGGTTTGGTTTTGATTTTTCGCAATACTTACAAAAGTTTAACTATCAGTAAGTGGCCAAAACCGGTACATTTGGCAATTCTCACACATTGTGTGTAATATAAAAAAACTATTTTACTTTTATTAATTTGAAAAATGTACCTTTAAAGGTAGATAAATTATCTATAATTTAAGATATAATTTGTGTGTTAAATACCTAAGATCATTTAGTACCTACTTAGTGTTTAAAAGTAAAAAAATCCTTAAAGTGGCCACAAAGGGTACCTCTGCCCTACCTGTAAATTATAGAAAATCGATTCTCAACCAAAAGCAGATAAGTAGTTAGTTGCGTTGCGACACAGTGAAAATGCAATGTCGACCTTCAGAAGAACAAATGTGCGTTGCGTCATAGCGCGTCAAATCGGCGCATTCCGGATTGTCCGCGCACCGTTACGTTACCCGGACGCGCTTGCGCAACAGAACGCATTGCTGTTATGCAACGTCGATGCACCGCGCGGACACACTATGTGGAACATTGCTCTGTTGAGGGACCTGCATGTTTTTATAGGACTATAAATTATACATAAGTATGGTAATTTTTTACTTAAAATAATGGTAGAAAAGTACACAATAATTTTTTCCAGTTGAATGGAATAAAGTGATCCCGTTTATGGTGTAAGTACTTAGGTACTTCAAGCTTTTCTAGTTTAAACTACTTCAATGATAACATCACAGTGTGATATATCTACGCATGTACTCGTATACTCTTGACAAATCAGTAATTTTTCTTTCAGTTAAAGTTTTTCAATTTTCTTTTTGGAATAATTTTCTGTCACTTTACAAAACATTTTTATTTCATAATAATATGATGATTAATACAAAATAACGTTACATAATACGGCTTGTATCATAATAACGGAACTCCGTTGACGTGAATTCGCGTAGTGTGTAGAGGAGTGCGTGCGCGCGCGACCTCGAACGGCCTTGACAATGCCACTCGTCACGAGCTGGGAGCCCCGTGTACGAGAAAATACATTAAGTACTTAATTTGTTGGACCAGACCAGATTGCAGATATGCACATTGATACTTTGGTTGATTTGATGAAAAAGGTGTAAGATGGAAAACGAAATGAAAAAAGAATATTTTTGTGTAGCTGAAAATATAAGTCTATCGAAGTCAAGTGTAAACAGCACTTGTATAACAAGTCTATAACCTTACAAATATGTAAAAATTTTACAACTAAAAATCTTACATATTTGTTAGGTCTATTGCTGAATGTGTTGCACCCATCAATCATGTTCAATGCCCATGTTGCACCCGCTCCAGTTAATGTTGGGAACATTACACTCGAAGTTGTTGACCACTATGTTTACCTAGGACAGACGGTCCAGTTAGGTAAGTCCAACTTTGAGAAAGAGATCTCTCGTCGAATCCAGCTCGGATGGGCAGCGTTTGGGAAGCTCCGGCATATATTCGCGTCCGAAATACCTCAATGTCTCAAGACGAAAGTCTTTGACCAGTGTGTGTTGCCAGTAATGACCTATGGAAGTGAGACGTGGTCTTTTACTATGGGTCTCATAAGAAGGCTCAAAGTCACCCAGCGATCAATGGAGAGAGCGATGCTTGGTATTTCCCTGCTCGATCGAATCAGAAATGATGAGATCCGCAGGAGAACTAAAACGACCGACATCGCTCGAAGGATTGCATCATTGAAGTGGCAGTGGGCGGGACACATAGCGCGGAGAACTGATGGCCGTTGGGGCGCAAAGGTTCTCGAATGGCGACCGCGTACCGGACGACGTTCCGTGGGCAGGCCCCCTACAAGGTGGACCGACGATCTGGTCAAGGTCGCGGGAAGCCGCTGGATGCGGGCAGCGCAGGACCGATCGTTGTGGAGATCCTTGGGGGAGGCCTATGCCCAGCAGTGGGCGTCGTTCGGCTGACATGATGATGATGATGATGATGATTGCTGAAAAATGGAAAATGAAGTATTTAGAAAAATCGACCCGTCTCACAATCAGCTCTGATGGGACTCGAAACCACGACCTTTCGCTATCCGGGCGACTGCTCTAACCACTGAGCTACGGAGTCGTTACGAGAAGCGTCGAATTTATCCAATACTTCTTACTCGCTGTATAGTCAGCGTCTAAATGCAATTGCATTGTGAATGCAAAAAACTAAAAATTAAAATAAGGTCTAATGCTGTTTAACCAACGTTTATAAATTGTAAAAAATCGGCCAAGTGCGAGTCGGACTCGCTCATGAAGGGTTCCGTTCCGGGGTAGACAAGAAATATGTACTTTAAAATTTTTTATCTACACTCATGTTATAATTTTCGAATTATGAACTCATGCCTGAACGTATACTGATACACTTTATGCCATAGTCAACTTTAAAAAATAAAGCTGCTGTATCCGGGTGTTTCATAATGACCATTATGCAACACCCGGATACAGCTGTCACTCATTATAAAACACTTATATTTCTTAAATTTACAGTCTCCATGGCAACCGTAGGATTTACCGGCCCTGACTTCCAACTTTTTCAAGCTCTTCTTTAGCCGGCAACAATCAGAAACGTTTTTAAAATTAGAATTTTGAATTTAGAAGGAATAGACCGTATAGACTCCTATGAGTGTGGTTTGGCACCAATTCACATTTTATAATTAACTAGCGGCCGCCCGCGGTTTCACCCGCGTGGTTCCCGTTCCCGTGGGAATATCGGGATAAAAAGTACATATAAACCTTCCTCTTGAATCACTCTATCTATTAAAAAAAATCGCATCAAAATCAGTTGCGTACTTTCAAAGATTTAAGCATACAAAGGGACATAGGGACAGAGAAAGCGACTTTGTTTTATACTATGTAGTGATATTGATTTGCTTTATTTTTGAAATATATAATAAATGTAATGAGTGTAGATACAGTAGTGTATGCTTAATAACAGCATAGCCATTGAATAAATAAAATAAAAAACCGGACAAGTGCGAGTCGGACTCGCCCACCGAGGATTACATTATAAATAGTTCAAGAATAGAGACTCACAGATATTTCAGACCTTTTTCTGAAATTCAGCTTCCAAAACCTTCGATTTATATGATCGAAGTCCAAATCCTTTAATCTTACTAATATTATAAACGCGAAAGTTTGTATGGATGGATGGATACTCGTGTATCCATCCATCCATACAAACTTTCGCGTGGAAATCATATAATAATAAATAAATAAATAAGAATCTGAGCGTGAAAGAGTATCAAACATCCGTATGTTTGGTACTCTTTCACGCTCAAACGGTTGAACTGATTTTGGTGCAGTGGTAAATGCGCTCAATCTGCAGTCTTTGAAGTTAAGCACTTTCTGAATGGTCGGGTAAAGGACGGGTGACCAAAAAACCAAAAAGCGACCAGCTTGTTTGGTTTACATGAACCAACCGCCAGAATGGACTTTATACAAATAGTCCCCCATTCCCGGGGGATTCTATTGGATAAAGTCGGTTCTGGCGCTTCGCCGTCCGCTGCCGCGGCACGCTCGCTTCGCTCCTCACACCTACCATATGCCATGCCGTAATTACCTACATAAAATACAACATGTTCCAACTTAATAAAAATTCGGTTGAAACGATTTTGCCTAGTTAGAACAATTTTTCAGTTTTTTCACTGATAGTCACTGTCAGTTAATTCTAGTTGGAACAAAGGCATTCAGTAAAAAGTATTTTTAACTAGAGAAAACGCGTTGTAACTAAGAACGGTTTCTAACTGTAACAAAAAGATACAATTTTATAAGCTCACGAATTGGCCTCATAAAAGTTCTGTACTCCTCGGAAGTCCTGTAGAACACGTGATAGGTTAGAAATGTTTTAAATTTCGTGGTTATTTTTTTTGTGAAACAATCCATAATTAGTATTGATAAAAAAAATAACCACGAAATTTAAGGCGAGGCGATTAAATTTCTAACCTATCACGTGTTCTATATGACTTCCAAGGCTCGCAGTCGTGTGCATACTGCCTCGTACTGTCTATTCATAATTTAATGAGAAATTATAATTTCACTAGTGGAATTATAATATCACGGCTTTGACAAAATCCCTGCGACAAATATACATATTAATCACGCCAACACCAATACCTATGTATGAGACTGCACATAACTCGGTATTAAAACACTCGTGGAATACTATTAAAAAACTCGCCAAGGCTCGTTTTTTAAACTCCCACTCGTGTTTTAATACCCCTCCTTATGCGACAGTCACATAAACTACTATTTTTTCAAAATTTTACTTTACCACTGTGTTGGCGTGATTAATATGTATATTTGTCGCAGGGATTTTGTCAAAGCCGTGATATTATAATTCCACTAGTGAAATTATAATTTCTCATTAAATTATGAATAGACAGTAGGTACGAGACAGTATGCACACGACTGCGAGCCTCGGAAGTCATATATAACACGTGATAGGTTAGGTTATCGCTTCGCTGCGCTTCGCTATCGCCTTAAATTTCGTGGTAATTTTTTTTATCAATACTAATTATGGATTGTTTCACAAAAAAAATAACCACGAAATTTAAGGCATTCCTAACCTATCACGTGTTCTACAGGACTTCCGAGGAGTACAGAACTTTTATGAGGCCAATTCGTGAGCTTATAAAATTGTATCTTTTTGTTACAGTTAGAAACCGTTCTTAGTTACAACGCGTTTTCTCTAGTTAAAATAGTAGATTGTACAACAAGTGCATAAAAGGTACCATTTTACCCGAGACGTATATATCCATCCGAGCCGTAGGCGAGGGTGGATAGTCAATTCGAGGGTAAAATGGGTTTTATGTACGAGTTATACACTCTGCTTTTCACTTCGAGTGTGAGGAAAATAAATAACAATATTGCAAAAAAGAAAAAATAAAGACTTCGCCATATTGGCGGGAAGACATTCTTTTTTTTTTTATACGGGCATTGGCAGCACCATGAAGCTGAGTTACCTCAGTAGTAAGTCGAGCTTCATGGGCAGCACAGTGACTTTAGCATAGAATAGATCGTAGTCCATAATACTCTTGAAATACTTATTCCTTAGAAAACTAATTAATTTTGCCTAGTTTTATTAATTTAACATGGATTATGTACAAAATTTAAGAAACAGAATGAAATACGTTAGGTATTAATAAAGTTTATTTAACGAAGTTTAATTGCGTGTGTGACTGTTTACCTGACGACCTTTGTCTTAAAGTCTGAGACTTAGACGAAGATTTTACTTTATGCACTAGAGCATAAAAAGCGATTTTATGCCGTCTATACACAACATAAACACGAACTTTACGAGCATGAGAAGTGAAAATACTTTTTACTGAATGCCTTTGTTCCAACTAGAATTAACTGACGGTGACTATCAGTGAAAAAACTGAAAAATAGTTCTAACTGGGCATAACGCGTGGTGTTGAAATCGTTTCAACATGTTGTATTTTTATGTAGGTAATTACGGCATGGCATATGGTAGGTGTGAGGAGCGAAGCGAGCGTGCCGCGGCAGCGGACGGCGAAGCGCCAGAACCGACTTTATCCAATAGAATCCCCGGGAATGGGGGACTATTTGTATAAAGTCGATTCTGGCGGTTGGTTCATGTAAACCAAACAAACTGGACGCTTTTTGGTTTTTTGTTCACCCGTCCTTTACCCGACCATTCAGAAAGTGCTTAACTTCAACGACTGCAGATTGAGCGCATTTACCACTGCACCAAAATTAAAGAGAAGGCTGTGGTTCAACCGTTTGAGCGTGAAAGAGTACCACACATACGGATGTTTGATACTCTTTCACGCTCAGATTCTTATTTATTTATTTATTATTATATGATTTCCACGCGAAAGTTTGTATGGATGGATGGATACATGGGTATCCATCCATCCATACAAACTTTCGCGTTTATAATATTAATAAGATTAAAGGATTTGGACTTCGATCATATAAATCGAAGGTTTTGGAAGCTGAATTTCAGAAAAAGGTCTGAAAAATCTGTGAGACTCTATTCTTGAACTATTTATAATGTAATCCTCGGTGGGCGAGTCCGACTCGCACTTGTCCGGTTTTTTATTTCATTTATTCAATGGCTATGCTGTTATTAAGTACGAATTTAAACGCAGCATCATAATAAATAAATAAATATTTTCTAACAATCACACCAATTTATTATCAAGCCCGTATATTTCAATAAAAAACTTTGTGGATAAATATACTGCTTATGTACGTACGTATATAAATAAATAAGTAAGCTTGTAGTAATAGTTACTAAGTTAGTAAGTATGTATTTACAATCAAAAAAATTTTTTTTTTAAATATAATTGGATAATTGGATAATTTCAGGGATTATTCCACTCATGAAAACACAAACTTTTATTATGCGCAAAAAGTGCAAAAATATTAATTCTAAATGTATGGAACTGCTATTTTTTTTAAAATTTAAAATAGTAATATCACGGCTTTTATAATATGCCTGCGACATTCACACGTGCATTGGCCTCGCTCGCTCTTCAGACTTTTTTATTGTAATTAAATGAATTTAAATTGTGTATCATGACGGAAACAACACAGAACTGGATGTTAAGGATTACTCGACCTTTTGTTTTGAGAAGAGATTTCCATTTCGATACATAAATTAAAAAAATAAATACCAAATGCCAAAAGAGTAAAATCGTGAGGTGATTTAAAAAAACGTTTCGAGTAACATTTTAAATATTTACCTTTGATACCAAAAAAAATAAGATGGCAAGAGAAAAATCTTTCCATGTTCTGTGTGGCATATACCATCACTATGGTGCAGTGCAGACTCATGCGTCCATCCTGTCTCAAGGAGATTCTGTAGGCTTTATGATATCCTAGGGGCTAATTGGGCGATTGCGTAGAATCGCTTTCAATTTGACAAATGTGCGTCATCCATTACTTTTTTGTTGAAGATAGTTGAAAAAAAATTTTTGAAGATGCTGCAGCAAGGGTTATAGGTACAATACCTATATTCAAAATGAAAGCGATCGCTATAATAGACCCCGAACTGTTTTCTCGTTTTTCGCCAACTAAAACAATGTACTGTAATCTAATGTTTTCTTTATTGTTGTTGATCGACCTTTTTTGTGTCCGTTGATAATTTATTTATCACGTAGGTATTTCATTCTTCCCTATACGCCTTTACAGGAAGACATATTTTGATCTGCAAATGTTGACGAGTGGGATTTAATGGATGTTCTCATCTATACTAATTATAAAAAGCTGAAGAGTTTGTTTGTTTGTTTGAACACGCTAATCTCAGAAACTACTGGCCCGAATTAAAAAAATATTTTTGTGTTGGATAGTCCATCCATATATCGAGGAAGGCTATAATAGGAATAGGCTATATAACATTACGCTACGACCAACAGAAGCGGAGGATTAATGAAAAATGTTGCAAGAACGGGAAAAAATATTTCTTTTTTAGTAGGTTAAGTATTTCTTTTTTAGTAGGTTTTTTCCTTTTCCTCAAATGAACGCAGATGAAACTGCGGAACACAGCTAGTGTAATTATAAATTGTAGAAACTTGTCAATTACACCAAGTCCTTATTAGTTTTGTATGACCACCTTTTAGATTTTCTTGATTACAAACAATACCTACAATTTGAAATTATAAATGTTTTGTTTGATAGGTTCGTAGGTTATTATGGGGAGTTTTCACAATTTAGAGTGTGACTTTGATTTTTTTATTCCTATGTAAACTGAATAGTTACAGCATGTTAGGGACCGTTTGACTACTTGGGCTTGGAAAGGCTTGAATATATCATTTATTACTTTCCAAGCTACAAGGCAGAAAAAAATGTGTTTTAGAAAAAACCCTTGTACCATAGAGTCGTAAAAGAACTGTAGTTAAAATTTGCTTAGATGTGAGGGGTGCGTATATCTTAATAACGTTAACATTCTTTACATGAAAATGCTTTCAACACTCAACAAATATCTCGATATTTTTGTGATTTCAAAGTTCTCCTTCCTTTTCTCAAAAGCAAATGTTTAATTATATATAGGTAGGTATATGAGGTAGGTCAGGATTAACTTAAAGACTCTAATACCCAATTGCAGGAAGCTCCATTAAAGTTAAAGCTTCATTAAATCTATTGCTGTCACTTTTTATTTCTTGACAACGAAAAGTGACAGCAATAGACTTAATGAAGCATTAACTTTAATGGAGCTTCCTGCAAGTGGGTGTAAAACAGCTAAACTAAAGACCATAATACAGCTTCTAATAAAAATACAGTAGGTATGTAATCGATCGAAAGGCAAAGAATAAAACTCGTTGTTGTTAAGACGAGAAAGATGAATTTGGAACCGCACTTACTGAAATCTGGAAACTTTTTATAGACAGCGTTAAAAATAAAAAATAAGTTAATCAAAATGTAACTTCCTGTATAGTTTTGTGTACAATCTCAATAGTGACGTCTCGACAGTGATTTAAGTTGTAGTTACTGACGAGTGACCACAACTTAAATGTCATTAAATTATTACCACACTTTTATTAGCTTCACTTGTAACTAAGTCACAATGTAAGAAAATCTTGGAATTCAATTTTAACCTACTTCTAATTGTCGTATTGATTTGAAACTTTGCAATTCTATATGACTCCGGTGACAATACAATAATTTGCTACCTTCGAGCTGATCTGATGATGGAGTCAAGAGGTGAGCAATAGAACTCTTCAATGGCTGCTAGGAAACCCCTCGAGTTTAGGCTTATTTGTTTTGTTCTGATGAGACCTATTCGCTACACTCATAGTGAGGGTCTGATGATGGAGCAGGGAGGAAGCCAGTGGCACTTCTTAATGTCCACTAGGAAACCCCTCGAGTTTGGGCTCCGTTGTTTCGTTCTGACGAGACTTATTAGCTGCACTTGGTGGTGAGTGTCTGATGATGGAGCAGGAAGGAAGCCAGTGGCGCTCCTTAATGACCAATAGGAAACACCTCGAGTTCTTGCTCATTTGTTTCGTTCTGATGAGACCTATTCGCTACACTTGGTGGTGAGGGTCTGATGATGGAGCAGGAAGGAAGCCAGTGACACTCCTTAATGACCAATAGGAAACCCCTCGAGTTTGGGCTCGTTTGTTTCGTTTTGGTAAGACCTATTCGTTACACTTGGCGGTGAGGGTCTGATGATGGAGCTGGGAAGACCCAGGGAAACTTCTTAATGACCTCAAAAATACCCCTCGAGTTTGGGCTCATTTGTTTCGTTCAGACGAGACCTATTCGCTGCACTTGGTGGTGTGGGTCTGATGATGAAGCAAGGAGGAAGTCAGTGGCACTCCTTAATGACCACTAGGAAACCCCTCGAGATGGGCTCATTTGTTTCGTTCTATGAGACCTATTCGCTACACTTGGTGGTGAGAGTCTGATGATGGAGCAGGGAGGAAGTCAGTGGCACTCCTTAAGACCACTAGGAAACCCCTCGAGTTTGGGCTCATTTGTTTCGTTGTGATGAGACCTATTTGCTACACTTTGTGGTGAGGGTCTGATGATGGAGCAGGGAGGAAGTAAGGGTTCGGCTCGCGCATCTGGTAACTAATAGACTCCACTTGAATTTCTAAAACTAAATACATACAATCACGCCTTTGAGTTATAATGTTTACGGGGTGGGCAGACACATGAATGGACTGTGAAATCGATTACCATCCCCATCCATAGCTTGCCATTAATTGTTAAACTAAAAAGTAAAAAATAAATATGTAGTTTAAAAAACTATAAAAACACACTTTTATAGGAACAGACTTAAAAGTACAAAATAACCGTCTATCCAGTAACTGAAATTAAAAAGCGTGGTGCGCCCTTTGCAAATCATGCATTCAAGTACTTAATATTGACAACGCGCACCACGCTTTTTAATTTCAGTTACTGGATAGACGGTTATTTTGTACTTTTAAGTCTGTTCCTAAAAAAGTGTGTTTTTATAGTTTTTTAAACTACATATTTATTATGTTTAATGCGATGTAGTTCGATATGTCACCAGAGAAACACAGGATAACACTGCACCTTACTGTATTAAGAAGAAAATAGTAAATACAACTTACAAAACTTACATAAGGCTTTGTAAACAAGTCTTCTGAAACCGCAAATCACACTAAACACTAACGAATCCTATCGCGGTAGTTTGAGCAACGAAATAATTTTGTGAACTGGTATAACTAAACTAAACTGAACACAGAAAAACACATTTAACAAAGAAAAATAGGTGAAAACAACCCTCAATTCAAAACACATCTCAAACAAACTCATTACTTTTATTACTCTCTTTGAAGTTTTACTTTTCTAACAAATCTCTTCAGACATAAAAACAGAAAAGAAAAAAGGTTTTTCTCTTTTTGCTGTTTTTCGTTTTTGACAACGCGTTGTGACAAAATTGACAAAAATGTCAGAGATGATTAGACCAGGGTGCCTACCATCAACTCTTATTGCGGTTTTGTTTAGGAACCTAAACTGATCTGCTTCGCTTATTCGTACCACGACAGCTTAATATCAATGACAGCGATTCAGTGATCATTCAATGACATTTCACAGCCGCTGAGCTGTCATCAACTCTTATTTGACTTATAACTCGGCAAAGTTAACATGACACCTGCAGGTTATACCCGTCCCTTTCACTCTCCGGGCATAACAGAATCGAGTGAAAGAGACGGGTAGAAGAAATAAGGACACAAATCGTTCGGTCATTCACATTTAGCAATTCATTTGCGATCCAGTTTTTAGAAGGTCAGAGTACGAAAGAAAGCAATTCATTTTAGGAACCTATTCTGCATCGCGCTAATTTTGAATCGCTGTCTTAAAGTTGATGGTAGGCACCCAGGGCCCCAAGTCTGCTAATTTACAAATGGTTCAATTGAATCTTAATTGGATCTCAATAGCGGTTTTTGACATTTTTGGTATTCTGCTACTAACTTAAGACCAATGGTATACGACTGAACTGCCATCGGAATATTTGCTAGTCTGCTCTTCAATCGTATTACAATCGTAGCTCGATTGTGGAGTTAATCGGTATTCTACTCTCATTTGACATTTGTTTGACAGGACTCTCAATGATAATTGGGTTACAGCAACCGTATTTGAATAAAAGTGTTTTATTATCATTGTATCATGTTTTACTCAAAGATGTTATAATATAACAAGATTGTGCACTATGAAAATAAAAGCAATGTCAATTCGATTTTATGCTGTTACAATAAGGTTTATTTTCGTATGACATTAACACACTTCCTAAGAAATCAAAACCTATCATGTTTTCTGACTTTCGTCCAATCTCAATCCTTCCCTTCCTTTCCAAAGTCCTTGAGAAACTTGTTCATCATCAGCTATCTAATCATCTTATTAAAAACCACCTCCTTAACCCTCTTCAGTCTGGCTTTCGTAAAGGCCACAGCACCTCTACAGCACTTGTTAGAATTACGGATGACATACGCCTCGGGATGGAAAAGCGTCAGCTTACGGTTCTGACATTACTTGACTTTAGCAATGCATTCAATACCGTTGATTTTGATATCCTACTTGGTGTTCTACGCTCTCTACACATATCTCCAGCTGCACTTGATTGGCTTCAAAGTTACTTGCTAGGGCGACGGCAGCGTATTCGCACCGGAGTCACCTTCTCCGGGTGGTGTGATATCAATGCCGGTGTCCCTCAGGGTGGCGTCTTATCTCCTCTTCTCTTTTCTATATTTCTCAATTCCATAACTCAGTCCCTTTCTAGTTCCTATCACCTTTACGCTGACGATCTACAGATCTACACACAGGCACCTTTATCTGAACTGTCAAATGCAATCATTTCTATCAACTCTGATCTCACTGAAATCTGTTCCTGGAGTAAGTCTTTTGGTCTAGCCCTAAACCCGGCGAAGACTCAATGCATTATTATTGGTAGCTCTCATTTCGTTTCGAGGATCGACTTTGAACAAATCCCAGCAGTTTCCTTAGACGGCACCATTATCCCGTTCTCTAGCACCGTCAGGAATCTCGGTGTTATTCTCGATCAAAATCTTTCCTGGAAGCCTCATGTGGAACAGCTTAGGAAAAAAGTGTTCGCAGCGTACGGTTCACTAAATCGCCTACGTAATTTATTGCCGACCAGTACTAAAATCACTTTAGCACAATCCCTTTTGCTGTCTATTATTGACTACGCTGATGTCTGCTACACTGACCTGTCTGAGGAGCTTCTTGACAAATTGGAGCGTCTGCAGAATGTTTGCATAAGATTCATTTTCAATCTTCGTAAATATGACCACGTCTCGTACTTTCGCAACAAACTCAATTGGCTCCCTATTCGCCGGCGCAGGGACTTACACACACTCAAGCTCCTCTACTCTATCCTTTTCCTACCTACTTCCCCACCATATCTTAAAAATTGTTTCTCCTTTCGATCTTCGTCCACTCATTGTACCTTGCGTTCTACTTTTAACCTTGCCTTAGAAATCCCGCGTCACACTTCCGACTTCCTCTCCTATTCTTTTTCCGTGCGTGCCGTTCTCTTGTGGAATGCGCTTCCAGAGGGTATCAGAAAGGCTCAGACTCTGGTGTCCTTTGGTAATCAAGTTAAAAGTCATTTCCTCTCTTAACTTATAATATTATCTAAGTATTTATCTCCTTTAGTAATTAATATTTTAAGTATATACTTTTACTCCATCATTTTATATTCTTTTTCAGCACCCATTCCCCTATTATCATTTTTATTTATTTCTTTCACCCAAGGTTGCCTGGAAGAAATTGCTATGTAGCAATAAGGCCGCCTATTGTGTATTTTTCTTGTCTCTTTTTGTACTTGTCCGTGTATTTATTGGTGCAATAA
The DNA here is from genome assembly GCA_949710035.1 of Crambus lathoniellus. Lineage (NCBI taxonomy): Eukaryota > Metazoa > Arthropoda > Insecta > Lepidoptera > Crambidae > Crambus > Crambus lathoniellus. The sequence continues at coordinate 10,613,527 of OX453302.1, read as the reverse complement.
AGTTTATTTGATTTGATTTGATTTGATAAACGGAAAATCGAGCCGAGCGAGAGGCTCCTAAATAGGATTGCATCACTGTCTACTGGGCTGCCACCATGAAATATTTTTGGTTGTAGTAGAACTTAATTCAAATTCATATTTCCTGTTCTCGAGAATTTTCAAAATACTAATTAATTAAAAGGAATGTTAAGCTGATAATAATAAAGTCCATATCATTTGTATTATTTAAAACCTTGAAAAACGACTTGTTTAATGTATGAGTCGGTGTTATGGTAGTTTTAATTATAATAAATTTGCAACACTTTGCGTCTGGACAATTTTAATAAAAATAAAAACATCATCAATATGGCGACGGCAAATTAATTTATGTGTGTAAAGTTAGTGTGTGGCTCTTAATTATCATTTTAAAATTACGTTTAAATCAACAAAAATGGTTCTCACTTGATGTGTGAAAGGATGCAAAAGCGCATCATATAAACGTAGCGGTGTATCTTTTCATAGGTAAGTATTTAGCCAAAGTTTTATTCTTGCGTATAGTAGGGTGTCCATTTCGTTTGTAATCTATAGACTGGAATTTACTTTCTTACTTAACCCAAACATTAATTTTCATTGTTTCAGATTTCCTAAAGATGAAGAAATTAAAAAAGGTTGGCTTAACGTCATACCTGAAAAAATTACACAATACTCAGCAGAAGAAGAAAAAAAAGAAGAACTTTATCAGAAAATAGGCATGAAACAGAACTTATTAAATGTATTATAAAATCTGTATTTTAATTTAAGGTTAAAAAAGTAGGTAGGAACGCAAAAAACGAATCTTTAAAACTAATTGGACACAAAGCCTCTATGCGTCAAAAGATCCGCAAGACAATTTTGTTTAGCAATGTATAGTCTAACTAATAAACAGATTTTTATTACTGTACGTGGACTTTTTATTTCTATCCATTTTAGCAAAATACATACATTTCATATAAGTACATACAGGTCAAACTGACAACCTCCTTTTTTGAAGTCGGTTCAAAAGTAAGTATGCTTATAAAGCATATGTGTTTGTGTCGATGGTCACATTATTGCCTCATAAGTGGTGCAAATGCTTTGCCTCGCGGAGTCCTCATCTTAACTAATATTATAAATAGAAAGTGAGTTAGGATGTTTAAATCTATGTTTCTTTTAGCTACAAGAGCTCCCTAGGAAGCGTGATGTTCGAATCCTACGTGAGCCAAGTCTGGTTAACTATAAATTGTCCTCGAAAAAACCAAATCGTGTAGTCACTCACGTCTCTCTCATTAGAGAGGGACGCACACCATAATAGGCCTATCTCGCTCGGCTCGGCTGTAACTCATGAGTGCGCAATCTTGTTATATTATAATATCTTTGGTTTTACTCACAATGCCCTTCATCGCGGACAATTTTAATTCTATTTGATTATCTTAAATGATACAAAAACGTTTATTTTTATCAAAACTATCGGTCATTCATTAATTTAGTCTCTTATTAGATTTTAGAAGGCAACACCATTAACTATCCAACTGAGACTCCATTACGATTCAATTGCGATTCTATTGAGCTGACGTACAAGTTTTTACAGAATACCCAATTTGTTTTAATCGTAATGGAATCGTAATTGAGTCTCAATTGAATATCAATAGAATCTTAGTTAATTAAAATTAGCAGACTTGGGGCCCTGGTACTATGCGATTATTATAAGAAAAGGACTGTCAAAACGGCCATATTTGTTTGCGTTTCGCTTCCACTTCAGGGTGAAGGATGTGCAAGAAAAGGAACAAAGATGAAGAATGCCGTTTGACAGTCCTATTCTTATAATAATCGCATAGTACAGTGCCACAACCTTTTCTGTTCCGGTGACAGCGGCGCTACGCACGTTTTTCTTTTTTTATAGCAATTTAACTGGCCCTGACTTCTAAGAACTTCTGTGAAAAACGGAAGAAGCCATTATTAAAAAAAAAAACTAAGAACTTCAGCCGCCAGCAGCGCTATGGTTGAACATCAACTTGACAGCAAAATGACATTAAAAAAAACACGTTAGTTTCACATTTTGGCCACCGGAACAGAAAAGATTGTGGCACTGTACTGCTTTGGTACTGCTATTGTTGTTGAGATGATTAATAAAATTTGTCACTTGACGTTCTTAGATAAATGTGATATGGTAATGTGGTCATAGTTAAAACTGAGAAAGCTTGATGTGCAGGATTAAATAATGATTTGTAGATTGTTTACGTTCAGAAAGTGATGACAAACTTGCATCACAGGATGTTACTATAAGATCATTAACTGGCTGATGTTAAAGAGGTTAATTATTTCTAAAACTGTATTTAAAAAGGGTGCCATTGTATTATATCTGTTTTATACACCCACTAGTTTTAAAGTTTGCCTTTCGATCCTTTACAAACTGCATATCCGAACAAAAAATATTGAAGTCTGACTACCTTTATTTTTTTTAATCTATCGACGCCCTATCAAATGGACAGACCCAGTATAAATAAGTTTATGGGACAGACACACTAAACCTTCGATCAACGCGGGCCTTCCGTCTCGGAAGACCCGCGTTGCTCGAAGCACTAAACTAATGAATTAGATGAGAAGTGCTACTTTTAGTTACGGACGGATAACTTTATGAAAATAACTATAAACTACTGTATGAATATATCGCAGCCAACTGGTTAAATCCGCCATTCAATCAAACGCCTAGGCCGATCATTTTTTTCCGTAAACTATTTTATCTTTCCATTAGGTTGACGGAGTCACAAAAAAAAATAACCACGAAATTTAAGACGTTTATATTTCTAAATTATCACGTGTTCTACAGGACTTCCGAGGGGTACATGCTGCCAAACTTAACCATCCGCCGGATTCAACCATCCGCCTGCGACATATATATCCCTAGCACGAAAAACTGTCGTTATGATAACCATTAAGGTGAGCATATTATGTTGTATGAAAACCAGAGCAGGGTGCCTACCATCAACTTTAAGACAGCGATTCAAAAATAGCGCGATGCAGAATAGGTTCCTAAAATGAATTGCTTTCTTTCGTACTATGACCTTCTAAAAACTGGATCGTAAATGAATTGCTAAATGTGAATGACCGAACGATTTGTGTCCTTATTTCTTCTACCCGTCTCTTTCACTCGATTCTGTCATGCCCGGAGAGTGAGAGGGACGGGTATAACCTGCAGGTGTCATGTTAGCTTGGTCGAATTATAAGTCAAATAAGAGTTGATGACAGCTTAGCGGCTGTGAAATGTCATTGAATGATCACTGAATCGCTGTCATTGATATTAAGCTGTCGTGGTACGAATAAGCGAAGCAGGGGGCTTAGACAAAGTAACATCGTTATGTGGCGAAACGACAATCGCTATCGCTATCGTCTTTATGCTCCAATCAACTTGCGGCAAGACCACGTGATTTAGCGCAGCTTAGACCAATCCGCCAATCCTATACCTTGAATTTCTTTCGAACTTCGTTATCGCTTCGCTATCGTTTTTCAAATGTTACTTTGTCTAAGCCCCCAGATCAGTTTAGGTCCTAAACAAAACCGCAATAAGAGTTGATGGTAAGCACCCAGCGCCTCTTTTGGTCATATGAGAAACTGAATTCAATACCTACGTTTGACAGATTTTGAAGGTCGGTATAGTTTACTATTTTAATGCTAGGGGAAGTATACATGAAGTATATGATGACTCTTTCCAAGACTTTTCCTCATTTGAAGGGAGTAGATTATGTGGAGTTCTTTCTTGTGCATTTTTCAAAGTTGAAGAAATCTAATTATAGAAATGTTAAACAGAATTATGTACAAGCGAGGTATACGATTTTGAGTAACTTTAAGTGAGTTATGCTTGGAGAGCTACGTTTCGACATCTTCAAATCTTACATTGAGTGAGATGAATAAATTGTATTTATATTAAGGTTGGGTGTTGCATTTCTTGAAACATTATATCATCGCTGGCGCCAGAAAGCGTAATATGTCAAGGTGAACTTCTACACGATTATTGTTGTGCCGAATTGGCAATTGAACATTTCGCAACATGTTCGATTAAAGACTAAACCGTGTAAAGTAGACTCCTTAGCATTCTAATTTGGGCGCTCGTTATAAGAAATGACGCGTTATGAAGTGTTGGTTTTCACTATCAATCAACATCCAGGATTTTATAAATTGATGTTGAATAAAAATTATTCAATATTTAAGTAAGTTTTCTTAGACAGTACCTAATTATAGTAAATAACGTGTTTCTTCAAACTATTAGTGTACATAATCGACTATATGAGTGAAATATTTGATTGTATCTTTTCACTTTCTTATTCATTTTCTGAAATTATTTGATAAACCGAGTTTCAGAAAGTTAAAAATAAATTAAAAGAAAAAAAGAATTTGGACACCATCACATACATTGTTCCAATACCAAATTATAGTAGCTTGAGCACTAGTGTAATGGAAATTGGAAACAACGAAGGGTATTTTCACGTACCTACACCCAGACCCGAGGAAAAAGATCGTTTTCAATATTTACCCGTCCGAGGATCGAACCCGGGACCTCTAGAGATAGCGGCACCTTGAAAACCAGTGCGTACACCACTCGGCCACGGTCGTTGTAATTAAATAATACACGCAATCTATTTTTCTGACTATAAAATGTATAAATTATTGAAAGTCAATAAAACCAAGACTATGTACCTATTCGAATGCTTGATGAGCCGGGTTGCTTGACGAAAAATAAACACAAAAGCGTGTCACAAAATGCTATTTTTTCAGACACAAAGGGATAGCACTTGGCCCTCATCACATCTGATGTTAAGTGAAGACAAGGCTCATGAGGTGGAATCCTCCACCACCGAGGAACTGACTAACTTCTTTGTAACTGCCGAAACACAACAATGCTGAAAACATCGTTGTTATGCAAACTGCTAAACTGAATTGTACTACTTATCTATCTTGAAGAAATTTGAATAAGTACTTACAATATTTTCCTCAAACAATCAAATACGAAACGCCAACCCGACCATTTCGATTTCTCTTAGTTTTTGTCTGTTTCATACAAGTGCCGGCGACCTTGTACTTAAACCTCCTGAAATTTGATTGGATGCATCGATTTGATTCGCTATGATTTTATTGCATCTGGTGATTGAGTTGCAAACTGTCGTGACAAGTGCTCATTGTTGAAATGCAGATACGAGTTAATGACATTTCTAATTATCACACTCCTCAACTTCGTCTTTATTTCAGAAGTTGAAAAAAGATTCGATTCGATAATGTGCAAAGTTCGAACTATTTAGTTGAATTTGCCTGCGCTATTTCCTTTACATCTTTACCAACTATGAGGGAAATCCCTCCACTAAAATCAAGCACGTGTGCGGTGTTGTAAATATCAAATGTTGTACTTATTGGTTTTTGTCCGCGTGCATGCGTTTTTACAAGCTTTTATTTAACTTTCTGTGTATGTATGTATGTATGCATGTATGTCCGTTCGGGTCAAATCTTGCAAGCTTAATTTGACCAACTTCTCAGAGTCTGATTGAGCTGATATTTTATACACAGGTTTGGTTTGGATGACAATGCAATATAATGTGGTACAACAGTTAGCAAAAAAGCTTGTCATAAAATGAAATTTTAACATAAAACTTATTATACTCAAAACGGAGTATATCTGGAGTGCAATTGCGTAAGGTAATCGTATTAATTTGACAGTTCATATCGTATTCAATCGGCTGCAATTTGTATGGAATGACATTTATTATGATAGGTACGATATGAACTGTCAAATGAATACGATTGACTTTACGCAATTCCATAGCTGATCTGATTATAGCAAGTATAAAACACGTGAAAGTATAGATATGTACATTATCATCAACCATTATAAGTCCCCACTGCTGGGGCGCAGGCCTTCCTTATAGATGGACTAGCTGTGCCCGCGACTTCGTTCGCGTGGAATAGTGACTTTCGGCAGCATTTTTCATTTTTTTAGCTAATATGGTTTTTTGTTTTTGTGTATTTATTTTATATATATTAGTTTAGCGCTATGATACATATTAAAACATTAAAAAAATATTTCACACAGCCTTCCGCCCGCGGTTTCGCCCTCCTGTACTACTCGACGTTATCTCGAGGGAAAGTTATATTTTCCCGGGATATCAATTAGTCTTTGTCACTCTCTAGCTCCTAAAATATCCACATAGGTACTAAAAAATACGCCGATCCGTTGCTCCGTTTTGACGTGAAAGACGGATATACAAACAATACAAACAGTATGTCAAAAGAAAGAACTTATCACGCTGAACAACTTCTCTTAAGATGCTATCTCATATAGTTTAACCTGGCTGCTAGGGTTCCACATCAGCTGGCCTAGCATGAACGGCTTTTATCATGCGATATGATATAGCACGTCATGCTGTCTTGCTTACCTACCCCACTAAGGTGGAAGCAAGACAGCAAGACGTGCTATATCATATCGCGTGATATAATGATGGTAATGCTAGCCAGCAGTCAATAGAAAGTGCTCATCACGTTTAACAATTTTCCTTAAAACGGTATTTCTATATCTCTCATAGTTTGGCTGGACTGCTATGGTTCCACATCAGAAATTGCGATCTTCAAAATAAATTATAGCTATATGTTGGCAAGGACCAATAGCTGAATAACAAAAAAACTTTCATCAAAATCCGTTCCGTAAACTTTTTTGCCGACGTCATCACACGAAAAAATTCATCCCATGTTTTCACCCTCTTTAGGGTAGTTTTTTTTTACAAAACTTTGAATGTCGTATTTATTTATCTAATCAAAAGCCTATAAAATAATTTTGAAGCTTCTAGCTTTAAAAATGACGTAATTTCCATACAAACTTTCACCCCTATTTCAACCCCTTACAGCCCCTTTGTACACATAAAAAAGTAGCCTATGTCCTTTCTCAGGCTCTAGACTATGTCTGTACCAATTTTTATTTAAATCGGTTCCGTAGTTTAGGCGTGATTGTGTAACACACAGACAGACAGATTCGCATTTTCGCATTTATAATATAAGTAAGGATATGGAGAATGGGCTATGACTCACCATGCGAGCCCAATGCTGATTGGTGGGTTTTAACGACTTCAGACGCAGCCGGGATCAACGCCCTTTCGAAGTTCGGAGGATCTCCAGATAATAAATTTTTGGTCACCCATTCCGTGACTGACCATTGCGAAAAAACTTCAAACTTCAAATTTTTTTATTTAATTCCACAAAATCAAAAATATTACAATATTATTAAATTAAAAGAAAACAAGGTGAAACTAAATAGGACACTGCTCAGCACAACAATCGAGCGCGCTTACTACTGCGTCACGGGCTGCTCAACAGATATGTAGGTACACTACGTCATTTAATGCGCAAGATATGTACAAGTAGCTCTTTCTTTATATAGCGGATAAATAAACGTAATTTGCAATTTAAACACGAAACCGTGCTGATTGCAAAAAAGCACATCTGGATAAATATGTTTCAATAAATTTCGCGTGTGTTTGTGTACTTTGAGTCGTAATGTCTGATTGTTTTATTGGAAGCTCGCCAAAAAGCTCAGTGCTCTTTATAAGAGTGTAGTATTTTACGCGGCTCGAGTTTACAATATTGTTGCGAGTAATGCGTTTTGATAGTTTGACTAAATGTTTGGAGACTGGAGAGAGCGATGCTTGGTATTTCCCTGCTAGATCGAATCAGAAATGATGATATCCGCAGGAGAACTAAAACGACCGACATCGCTCGAAGGATTGCTCAGTTGAAGTGGCAGTGGGCGGGACACATAGTGCGGAGAACCGATGTCCGTTGGGGCGGAAAGGTTCTCGAATGGCGACCGCAAACCGGACGACGTTCCGTGGGCAGGCCCCCTACAGTTGGACCGACGATCTGCTATGGAATTGCGTAAAGTCAATCGTATTCATTTGACAGTTCATATTGTATCATATTAAATGTCATTCCATACAAATTGCAGCCGATTGAATACGATATGAACTGTCAAATGAATACGATTAGCTTACGCAATTGCCCCCCTGGTCAAGGTCTGGAAGCCGCTGGATGCGGGCATCGCAGGACCGATCGTTGTGGAGATCCTTGGGGTAGGCCTAAGCCCAGCAGTGGGCGTCGTACGGCTGAATGATGATGACTAAATGTTTGGTGGATTTACTTATTTCATTGCTTGCACAAAATCAAAATTCTGATTTTCATATCGGCAATTCTGCTAACAAGATGTGTACCTATTTCTTCACCTTTTGTGTTTTATTCACTCGTAGTAATCGAAGAAAATGATATCATATTTAGTGATATCATGTTGTGTATACTAATCATGATAATTTCTTTAAAACCCTTGATTAACTATTACTTACAACCAAATTAACAAATAACTACCTCAAAGACTAACATTGCTTAAAAATGTAACTAAGTAAAATAATAGTTTAAGTAAGTACCTATTTTATGGTGAACATGGTATTATTGTATTGTATGTACAACCAATATTGATTGTGATCTCGGTGAGTGGGATATTAGTGGTACTAACCACAGAGTAGGTAGGCAAAAAGGTGGGAAACCGCAGTCAGAGCCTATAGTGCTATTGATGTGATATAGCATACAGCCTACCAGCAACATGCATATTGCATAGCCTGATTGAACTCATTTGAATCGAGAAAACTAAAACACTACCTTATTTCTCGATTTTCACTTTAGTTTTTTCGGAATTTTCTTGATTAAAACTTAGTGGGTAGATAGCATCTTGAGTTCCCTGTGCACAGGTTTCTAGATGTTTTTCAAAGTTTTTCAAATATATCAGAAATTAGAATAATGGAGGCCGCATGTAGAACATTATCCTCACATTAAAATATACTTATCCCAACTTAGTATTATAAAAGCAAAAGTCTATACTGTCTGTCTGCCTGCTACGCTTTCACGCCTGCTACTTAACCGATCTGATGAAATTTGCTACAGAGATAAAGTTGACCTTGGGTCATAGGCAAATTTTTATTGCGGAAAAGCATGCACTCTGTTGTCGAAGGGTATTTTATATGATTTTCTTCTTCATAATGGTCTTCTATATGATTTTACCATTTCCTTGTTCTCGTACGTTGCAATATACAAACACAAATCAATCGGTCGGCGTTTAGTCCAGTCAACGAGCGCTCTAAACGCTCTGGTGAATATCTCGCTGGGACGCATAGTTTCTGAGATATAATCCAAAAACAAAAAAAATGAGACCTTCAAACCTCCCCCTCCCCCCCGGCTTAAGGGCTATGGGCGGGGACTTTTGATATGTTTACCTCCTAACTAACCCAAACAAAGCCACAAAGTCAAAAATTGTGTTCCAAACATTTCCCTCTATATCTCTTCGTTGACTGGGCTAGTTCTATATTTTGCGTTATAGATTTGAAAAATGCTGAAACCTAGACGAGCACAAACTAGTTATGCAAATAAGATTATTTTTTATTTACTTAGGTATATCTTACGTGCATCAATTAAATCATGCTCAATTTATTTAAATTCAATAGCTCTTCTTCGTATTTTCTAGTTTCAGTGACATCTACAATTTCAATCTCTATTAATCTCTATAAGTAGCTAACAAAGTTTTAACGTTTATTAGTGTTTATGTACTTACTACGTACTGCGCACTCGTATTCGGCCGAGAATTGAATCATGGGTTCTGGGAATCAATTCGGGTTTGTAGTACGCACACGAGTTGTGACCAAAAATTCAATTTGTCCTAAAAATTAGGACTGAAAATCTTCTGAAAATACGAAAAGAAAATAAACAAGACAACTTTTTGAATCGTATGAAGTGGGCAAATGTTAATTACAGCAAAACTACTGCTAAGATGTTTGATTAATATTAAAGTATTATTAGATTAGGTAACAATAGCACTTTGTTCCTGTAATTAAGAGAAGACGCGACCTGCCTGAATTACTAAATATTACTAGATACGTTGTTGGCGTTTCTTGTTGATGAGTAGTTTTAGATTCAAATTATATCTACGTAATTATTATTATTCTAATAATCGTAAGTATTCTTAAAGCCGGTCTTTTCAGCCTGTACTTCATACCGCAATTGGTAAAAACAAAATTTGTCCTGAAATTTCCGACTTAAGTATAGCCACCCGCACTGAGGATCACGCCTGAAGCTGAGGGAGGTCAGATCTGGCACGTCTGGACTACTCTGGCTGGACTGCCTGGCTACATTTGTTTATCCTATACACGTGACTGGGCAAACATCGTCTGCACTCTATACTATTAGATTGTTTTGTTTTGGGCTGTCTGTTTGTTGGGCATTTTATTTGTTGACTATTAATCTCCGATAAGCCTTGGATATCAAGCGATTTATTTGTGGTTTATTTTTTCTGCATTCACAGTGCTAAATAATAAATAGAACTAGGGTAAAGTACCCAATTAGCAGCACTTTAAGAGCAAAGTCCTAACTTATACCCGTTTATGACATTTAAAAATACGTTTTCACCCGTTATGACGAGTTTTCTAGTTTCAATATTTAATCAGTATGATTATTTATTTAAAAAACATAGTTTATCCTTGTCCAATTTTTTTTTTAGATAGGCAAGAGCAAAAAATGACCATCTCACCATTTATCAGCACCATCACCACCAATTATGAGCTTAGAGTGAACCAATTATCAGCACTGTGATAGTGGTATTGAAATTATATGAAACATTTTTTTTATATGTTTTAATATAGGTAGGTACTCTGTTAATAAACATAAAAAGATATAATTTACATAAAGTCTAACAGTATTTATAAACTTAACAAGGCTTAACATCTTTATAGTTATGTAGGCATTTAAATAATTTGTTCAGACTTAGTAGTTAAATCTCACTAGAAAGCGACTTACTTAAATAATCTGGATGGTAGGTAGGTATTACTAGCTGATAGGTAGGTACAACTTTTATGGAACATTGCATAGCAATAAGAAAATTTAAATAAAAAAGAAAAGTTCTTGCTCTACATCTTCAATCAATTATAATCTTTTATTTTCTTCTTCTATTCTCTTTCCTCTATTCTTTTTTCTTGTTCTTGATTTTCGTTTGTGCATTTTTTCTTTTATTTGGTTTATTTACTTCCTTTGGTTTCATGGTAACTAGGGGGCTCTGAAAAAAGGAAAGATGATGAAATACTAGCATAACCAAATTATCAGCATGCTTTTGATCTAATTATCAACACTATGCTGAAAAATGGCAATTAATGCAATTTCAGCACCTTGCTAAGATTTTGATTCCGAAGCTATAATCTACTTTTATCAAAAAAAATCATTCTATACAAAAATAGACACGGTATGCAAAAAAATAGAATAAGTAGGTATTTACGTACTATTTTCTATTTATCAGTAACAGTGCTGATAATTGGAAATTCGCAAAATAGTGGATCCGTATATCAGCACCACATTTTTACCAATATATCACCATAAACGCAAATTCTTCTTTTCAGATTATCCTCATAAACTATCTTATAAATCAGAGAAATCAAAAGTTTCAGTATAAAATATCTAAAAGATCTATTATGGTATAAAATGTAAACACATGAACTTACCGTCGATCACAAGGAACTGGCAAAAACAGGACAAACTGCAGGATACAAACGTTTAAACAAGTTTTTCGCCATTTTCAAGTCGGAAAGTATGGTATTGCCGACATTAGGATTCCAAAAACATCAATTTATTTATTTTCCAAAGTGGTAACTCAAATAAGTTAGTGAAAAACTTATAATTTTACTATTTATTCAGAGTGCTGATAATTTGGTGCAGTGCTAGCAATTGTGTCCGTTACCCTATATCAACTAGTTTTGGGTAAGGTATTTGGAGACTCGTGTTTTTTCTAGTTAAAATTTCTCTTCTTAGCCAATACAAATTTAGATTAGAACTTTTTTGTTATTTAATTTGGTTTTCGTTTCCTGAAGTTTCTCTACCTTTGAACAGGCCGTTATCATCTCGTGTTTCGTTAGTATTTTAGTGTCTACCACTAGACATAGAAACCATTACTAAGTTTGATTTATTACATTCATTACATTTACACATTACATAATCACGTACTCATCCATAGTTTTATTTTCAACAAACTTTATTATTCTATTCTTCTTTCAATGTACTTTGCTGTTTGTATATGTGTTATTCAGCAATAAACCATTTATCGATCTATATAAAGATCATTGCTTTTACAGTAGGTTTAGTGTTTCCAAGTACAAACAGTTTACCTTTGGAAAATTTAACCGTACTACGTTTACAGATAAGTACCGACGTATCCTATGTTAGTACTTGTAAATAGGTAGGTACAGGTTCGTGCGTCAGATCCACATTGATTCCGACTGGGAAATATTCCATACTGTTGTCTGATTAGAAGTTTTATTTTATTGCTTAGCAAACATTGGCTCTCTGCCCGTACCGCAGACGAAAGATCATTGTTCTAGTATAGTTTGAACTCTGGGGTTGGTAATGCATACGTTAAAAAATAAGGAAAATAACACAGCAGCCGCAACACATACACACCTTCATCGAGATGATTTAGAAATAAGTTTTCTAAGCACTTGTAGGTATTAACAAATCTTTAAATAAAAAACTCTTGCTTTACTAACTGCCTGACAGACAACGCATAGCCGAAACTACTGGGCGCAAGAAGCTGAAATTTGGCATTTGGCTTGGGGAGTGTAGGGGAGCACTAGGAAAATATTGACGATTCATAAGTACATATTTATTATGTTTAAGTGAATAAATAACTTTTTCATTATTTTTTCACTAAGAGAGGATTTTTTGGAATTCGTCCCACGCAGACGAAGTCGCCAGGGGAGCGCTAGTATAGAAAGAAGAAAGAAAGAAAGACACTTATTAATTTATTTAAGTATCATAAATATAAGTTTCAAACAAAGTTGGGGCAATAGGATATCAAAAAACCATTTGCGTCAAACATAACGCGTTTGAAGACTCAAAAGTGGTTTTATTTCAAGTTTTTTTTTTTATTTTAATTTATGTGAAACCAAGTCATACCATACTTACAATATATCGTGTGAATTGTATTGAATACTGTATGACTACGCCTGGCAGGTTATTCATGACTAAATGTTAGACGTTTGATAAAGCGCCAAGTTTTATGCTAGGCGCTATTGTAAGGTTTTTGATTCAAAGTTTTTATTTTTAGTTTTCTCTTAAATTCTCGAGAGAGGAAAGAAGTCTTAAGGATATTGCATAGGTAAAAAAAATATCGTCGATGGCCGTTGCTTACACAAGCGAGGGGGTGCTGGGATCGGTTAGACTCGGGCCGCGGCACTCTCGTAGACTGAGAAATACGTGTAGACGCGGCATGCAGCGCGCATTCTATTTACATCTAAAATATCACCTATGTGCGCTTTTACTAAGGACATTATAATATGTAGAATACAAGAAGAATTATTATGAATATTTATTGTAAACGTCGGTTTGTAGGAAGAGTAGATCTTAGATATTATTCGTATGTAGTAAAAAAAGCTTTTTTTAACAAAGATAGTCACTTCAAACGATTCTTCAAAATGCAGAACACAGCAGCAGCTATTTATATTTATTTTCTATCTCTAGATCATTTCGATAATATATCCATTATCGAAATGATCGTCGCAGGCAAAACTACAACATTTGCTACAAATTACACTGAAAAAAAAAATAATGTATACTACTCTAACCAGTAGGTACATTTTCAGATTTATTCCAATCAAATTAATAAAACTTATAATTTAATATGAAAAAATATAAATAACTCATACTAGCCAATCATCTAATACTTTTTTACAAAATAAATCTACTTAGTTAATCAATATTTAAATAAGTATACCGTTTATATAAAATCACGCTATCAATCTATAATATAAATCAATATATAAAAAAAACACTTAAATAAAAATATTGTTTAAGTACAAAAAAATAAAATAAAATACATATTATTCCAATACCAAAAATGATAATATCAAATAATACAATAACTTGTGTCATTGAAAATTGGAAGCAACGATCACATACACCCAGATACAAGAAAATATCTAAAAGTTAGTTTTCGACATTTACCCGTCCGAGAATCGAACCCGGGACCTCAGAGATAGTGGCACCTAGAAAACCGGTGCGTACACCAATCGGCCACGGAGATCGTCGAATTTGTTTCAACAAAATGTAGCGCAACTGAAATAATTAATACTTTGTTTACTAATGTAAACTTGCCACGTAAGGTTATATATAAATCAGCCACTTTAAAAAAACCTTTTTCATTACTCATTTTAAAATATTTTATTTTTCACTTTATTTTTCACTGTCACTATTTTTCGCCATGTACGCATCATATCCCTTGTGCTCTGAAAATGGGTAAAAAACGTAAAAACTTGCCTAACGTCAGGTTCTTTTTTCTGTTTAAATATTATGCGATATGCTGAAATATTTGTACTAACTAAAAATTAATACCGAAGCGACAGCAACACAACTATATGTTAAAATTTTGTCATATTCATTAACATGAATCTCAAGACAATTCTGTGGTATGTGTGACATGACAACCAAAGGCGACAGCAAAAAAGACAATAATGGGTGCATCCATTGCATTGTAAAGTGATTGACTGATATTCGGAAAATTCTAAACAGTTAAATAATGTTTATTAAATTAGTCGCATGAATTGAGTAAACTCACAAAGGTAGTTTTATAATGTGGTTGGTTATAGTACTTGAATAAAATTTTGTGTGAATAGATTCACCTAGAAGATGCCTATTCACTTGCGACTTTAAGAGGTTTGGGTTGTAGGTACTCGGGCAAACAGAAGCCGGCAGAGTATTCCAGGAAGGAGTACTTAATTTTCTGAGCGAATCTTTTTTCTGTTTAAATAGTATGCGATATGCTAAATTATTTGTACTACCTTATTAAAAATTTGTGGTGTTTAGCGGTATTCTCGCCGTGAATAGGACGACGTGTATACCGAAGTGATAGCAACACAACTTTGTTAAAATTTTGCCATATTCATTAACATGAATCTCAAGACAAAAAAGAACAACCAAAGGCGACAGCAAAAAAGACAATAATGGGTGCATCCATCAAAGATGGGCAATTCTCCTACAGGCAGTTCTCCTTGTTATATAGCTATTAGTTGTCGCCACTTATAGATAGGCTATAATTTATTTAGAAGATCGAAATGGCCGATGTGGAACCATAGCAGTCCAGCCAAACTATGAGAGATATAAAAATACCGTCTTATGGAAAATTGTTAATTATGTGATGAGCATTTTCTATTGACGTACAAAGTTTGAAGGTCTTGGTACACCTGCCTGGCTAGCATTACCATCATTATATCACGCGATATGATATAGCACGTCTTGCTGTCTTGCTTCCACCTTAGTGGGGTAGGTAAGCAAGACAACATGACGTGCTATATCATATCGCATGATAAAAGCCGTTCATGCTAGGCCAGCTGATGTGGAACCCTAGCAGCCAGGTTAAACTATATGAGATACAAACATTATAGCATCTTAAGAGAAGTTGTTCAGCGTGATAAATTCTTTCTTTTGACATACTGTTTGTATTGTTTGTATATCCGTCTTTCACGTCAAAACGGAGCAACGGATCGGCGTGTATTTTTAGTATGTGGATATTTTAGGAGCTAGAGAGTGACAAAGACTAATTGATATCCCGGGAAAATATAACTTTCCCTCGAGATAACGTCGTCTAGTACAGGCGGGCGAAACCGCGGGCGGAAGGCTATGTGAAATAATTTTTTAATGTGTTAATATGTATCATAGCGCTATTTTAATATATATATAAAATAATTATAAAATAAATACACAAAAAGGCGAAAAACCTTATTAGCTAAAAAAATGAAAAATGCTGCCGTAAGTCACTATTCCACGCGAAAGAAGTCGCGGGCACAGCTAGTATGACTATAAAAATTACTGCATTTAATGCGCGTACTCGTGCAAGTAGTAATAGTTTTTGTTTCATCGAACTGTACCTACATAGAGTCCGTCTGTGCGCAATCTGCGCGCAACTCGTGCGTTTTTGACGCTAGTTACAGTACATTTTCTTCGTTCTAAGGTTATGGTAAATGATTAGTATTCGATTTCGACCGCGCGCAGGCGCACTCTAAAACTGTCACCTACTGTCGATACCGAAAGACCACAAACTTATCTGACACAGTGGTGGAGGCGCCACTAGCTGTACAAAACTATCGAAATGGCTGTCAGTTTTTAGGGTGCATATTTAACCACCAAGTCAGTTAAGGTTGTAGATACATATTTTTGTTTTGACGGTTGCTATATGTATTGACAGAATACCGCCCGCCATTACGAAAGTTGTTTTAATTTATTATTTACAAAAATATAACATTATTTGAAGGTGTTTTTTCACATAGGCTCAATACAACATTTCTTAACCATTACATTGATCGACTATAAGAAAAATAAATAAATTTATTACGAAACCGTAAGAGCGCAACTATATACCTAGCCAAAGGATTCTATGTAGGTATACGGAAGTGCGATGTGACGTCACACGTTAATGCCATTGGTTCACCAGAATTTTCCACGGAGGCCGTACTTTAACGTTTAATATCTCAGTCATTTTTGAAGATAGGAAAAAAATAAAAACAGATTCTTTTTTCCCGAGTTTCATATTTTTTGATATTCTTACAACAAAAATCATTGGTGTGACTCATTGGAGGTGATTTTAATGTTGATTATCTAAAAAAACTATAAGAAAAATATGCACCTTTATTCACCAAAAACTTCGGTTAAAAGAAACAACAGAGATTTGTATAAGTTAAATAATCCATATACTGCTCTTACTTTATACAAAACAGGCCCACATTTGATGGCAATTAAAGTATATAACAGCATTCCAAATAGCATTAAGTGTATTGAAAATATTAATGCATTTGAATGTGAGCTCTAAAAGTTTTTGGTAAATAAGGCCTACTGTATACCTTAGAAGAATTTTTTAATGATAACCTTTATATTTCAAGTTGCAGTGCCCTTACAAGGTGACACACTGATCTCAAAATTTTGTTAACAACTTTTCTATGTACTGTGACTAGCAGTGAATAAATGAATATGAATATGAACACATGCACATGAGCGTTTGCGATGTTTGATGTCGATTTTGACTGGCCTACTTCGGAAGTACTTGTACCTATGCAATATTTCATTAGAGTATCAAAAATTTTACTCGTGGTATGCAAGTCTCCTTACAGAACTCTGCAAACTTATCTGACGCGGTGGTTAAATTTGAAAGTTTAAACTTTCAATACAGCTGACAGACCTTTCATTTTTTTTTTATTGCTACTGGCGCCTCAACCATCGGTTCAGATATTGTTGTGGGGATTTCGAATTTCGAATTTCAAAACCGCGAGAGCATGTCTTGCAAGAAATTGTATGCATGCTCTATTTTTGTACTAGGTATTGAATTATAATTGAAAAGAGAATTAGTAATAAAAAACAGCGAGTTGCACTTCGGGAGTGCCGGCAGAAGTGAAAACTTGAATATTAACGTTGTGCATTTTTGATATTCTTAAATTTTTAACCAGTTGATTTTTATAAAATATACTTAGAGATGAACTAGATGCGTTGATAAAGGGCTCCCTAGACTTTTTTACAAAAAAAAAGGAATTTGGACAAAAAAAAAAGAAAATAATACGGACTGGATTTGAACCGAGGTCTTCTGTCCTGCCGTCGCGCGCCGGCCGCCGACCGTTTTGTCTAACCGAGGTGCCAAAGCTATCAAACCATTGGGAAAGATGGCGAAATTTGCCTTCGTATTCTAATGACATTGTAACAGTTTTTCGATCAGGCCCCCAAGCAGTGTATATAATATTCTTTGCCCCAAGTACGTCTTACGGTCACGTGATCGTCTTACGGTCACGAAGAAATTGTCACTTCAAGAATGTTTTGAACCTGAAGTTTTCACAAAATGGTGCGGTTTATGTTCCTCACTCAAAGGTAAGAAGCTGGACTTTTCACAGTCTCATAAAATTGGTGTAATGGTAATATTAGATCAACTAGGTATATAAAAAAAAAACTTACGTCGGTTTTATTTCAAGAATTGCTTTTTATTGCATTATGTCTTTGTAAAAAACCTTTTCAACAAGCGAATTTCTTATTTATAGACGCAATTTTTTACTACTACCTATCCAATTATGTGAGGAACCTAAACCTAACATAAAAACCTAACATAAATTTAATATACAGTAGTAGAAGTTAGAAACTTAGACTAATTATGTACCTACCTACAACACAACAAAATATAGGTACTCAAATAGTACAACTTTTATGGGCTCTTAAGTATCTTTAGGCAATATTATCCGTCACTTTTATTTCACCTATTGATGTTTGCTTTAGGTAATGAGTAAAATTAGTACTTGTCCTAGGTTACATAGGTCTATGGTTATGCAATAAATGGCAAAGCACTCATTTATACCCAATCGTGAAGCGCTAGTTCAATATTTCCTAGCAAAATAAGCATCATTGAAAAAAATTTGGATCCTAGTGTGAGTTTTTTTTTCAATTTTGGCGCAATCGGAGCGATACAGTCTCCACGTCCAAACGCCGCAAATGCCAGGCGGAGACTGAAGAATTATGCTGCGAAACGGTGCACGATGCATTTTGGGATACTAGTTATTGACTATAAATATTACAAAAAAAATTTTTAGTTACTTCCCTAGATATGACTAAGAACTACTTACACAAAAAAAATTAGCTTGATTACTCAAATAGTTATTGAGATAATTGAGTTTAAGACGGAAAAAAGGGGTCTTGAAAATCATTTTTTTAGTACATTGTATTTATTTGATTCAAATAAAATTTAGTAACTTCCCTTCATAAAGAAAAGATCTATCACATATAATATTTTGGAAGATCTAGCAATGATACTTTGTCAGGAAATTTAATTTAAAAACATTGAAAATTCTGAGTTTGATCGCAGGAATGCCCTTAAGCATAAGAAAAATAAAAAATAAGAAAATTTGTTTATTCGTGGAATCAACTTACTCCTGTCCAAAAGAAAACATTCTTATAACACTGTCACAACTTATGCGCCTTTTACCTTTAAGACCAAAGGTGAACTTTTATAACGTTTTTATGAAAACGACAAGAATCTATTTCCATTGAATACAAAGCAAACCCACCTTGCTTTTACCGTAGGCACATCGCAATCCCTCCCTTTGGGTGTCCAAGCGAGACGATGAATGATGCATATCTATATAAATCTCTCAGTAGCCTTTTACTTCTACAAATGTTGAAACATCTTCTTTTACATAAGAAAGTGCAACTATGTTTCTTTTTAAAATAAAATATTTTTTTCCTTTCAGTAAAATTTAAGCAGTTTCCCTCCAGGGCTCATAGGTACCTACATTTTTCCATTTCTTGCCCGTGGTACAGTTGGATAAAAGTAAATTAACCGTCGTTCGGCTGACCGGACTACGAGTCTTTTTTTTAACAGTGGTCCGGTAACCGTACCACGGAAAACACTTTTTGCCCGTGGTACAGTTTGATAGTCAAGTTAGCGGACTACGATTAAAATAAATTAAATTAACTATCATCCGGCTGAACAGACTGCGCTTTTTTTATTAACAGAGGTCCGGTTTAACCGGACCTCGAATTAGCTAACCATACACGCACAGATTTACCCGCTAGGCACGACTCAGGTCGGATCCGTGATTTCGCCAAACACGTCTCCGGGTATCAATTCTGCCCCCTGATTCACGAATCGTCGGAAACGGAATCGGATTCGAATTCTGTGCTTTGTCTTTGTCTATTCTATAGTGAGTGACAGAGACAGGGCATACATTCCGCTGTTGGGAGCGTTTCCGACGGTTCGTAAATCAGGGGGCTGATCATGTTTCCATCCTAATACGGCTATCTGTAAATATATCTGTAAAAGCAAAAACTAGCGCGTTAGTGCGCAACTGAGGTGCAATCTAGCGGGCACATTGTCGCTACGCACACACGCACAGTTGCATTTCTTGCCCGTGGCACAGGGTAAATAAAAACTACTACGAATTACAGAGAAACATCTTCATAGAACGGTGCGAAATGATTAAACTACTACAAGCATTAAAAAATAAAAATTATAAAAAGAAACTTACTACAGTAAGTAATTTGTAAATAAATATTTCATAATACCTAATAAAAAGCTAACAATTTTAACTTCTTGTAACAACCCTACCAAAATTTTGCACGCTCTAGGAAGAATCTCTCTGGTAGTAATTTACTCCTGTGCCCGTGGTACAGTTGGATAGTACGGTTACCGGACCACGGTTAAATATAACGGCCTACCGTTAATAAAAAAAAGCGCAGTCCGGTCAGCCGGATGATGGTTAATTGTTTGACGACCTCCGTGGCCGAGTGGTGTACGTACCGGTTTTCATGGCGCCGCTTAGAGGTCCCGGGTTCGATACCCGGTCGGGTAAATATTAAAATCGAACTTTCAATATTTTCTTCGGTCTGGGTGTAAGTATGTAGGTAATACCCGTCGTTGTTTCCAATTTCCATAATACTAGTGCATAAGCTACTATACTTTGGCATTGGAATAATGTATGTGATGGTGGCTAATATTTATTTATTAGATTTATTTTAACCATAGTCCGCTAACTGGACTATCAAATTCAACCACGGGCAAAAAGTGTTTTCCGTGGTACGGTCACCGGACCACTGTCAATAAAAAAAACGCGTAGTCCGGTCAGCCGAACGACGCGGCGACGGTTAATTTATTTTAACCGGGCAAGAAATGCATTTTCATTTTTCCACACCTTGAATATTGGTATATTGGAATAAAGCTCGGGTTGTGATAATCATTGAATCTTCTTTACGATAATAAATTGTTTTCGAACTCCTCCGAAACGGCTTGACCAATTTTTATGAAGATTTTTTTTAAGTTCTTCATCACATTGCCTTGTTAAATAATGGTTCTTATTAATTAAAACGTATTTGTATATGCATAATGTTATAATAATAGAATAAGTAATTAAATATTTTGGGGCTCTTGTTTGTGACGTAACAATTTATGTATTGCCTAATAACCCTTGTATACAACAAGATGCAATACTTAAATGACTATGATTTATTATTATGACTTTTTGTGATCGGTCTGAGAATAGGTCGTAGGCAAATAATATATCCTACATGTTGTAGGCTATTTTTTAGCCCGAAATTCGGGAGCGAAACCCCGGGGCGCAATATAATAATCATGTGCGTGCAGTCCAGTATGTAGTTACCTACCTACTCGTAAAGCTTGTGCTTAAAAGATTTAAAAGTATTTTTTTGTGCTAAGGTTGATAAAAATGGAGAGACAGGAGGAGGAGTGGCTAAACAATGGATTTTATTCAATAGAAGTTCAAGGTGAATAGTCAATAAGTTTCGACAAAATGTAGGTATTATCTTTATGAGATGATTGAATGTCTTCTTTGTAGAAGACAGAATTTAAATAATGCCAAAAGAAAATGACAGTACCTATACTAATATTTATAATACCCAAAAATATTAAGGATAACGTTTAGACGCAAGTGGCAACAAGAGGTACCTTAATAAAATGATTTCCTTTTTAAAACATTAATTTCATATTAAGTTGCTTTGCAATTTGGTTGTGGTTCATTAGTTTTATGGAATCGTAAATTTTTGTCATTACCTACGTCGTTTTCAGAATAAATCGTAAACCCCTTTTTTAAATCTCAGTGCGCTACTTCGATCAACAATAATAACAGGTTCGCCAACTAAAAAAGAACTTCTGGTTTTGAAATTAAACTAAAATTATTCCGTCTGTAAACTACGAAAATTAATATAAAGTCTATATAATTTTTGTGCCAATATAATTATAACTATCCAAACAATTGAACCTGTCAAGTTTTCCCAATACCTGTCGCTACATAAGGCCTCCAGCATTGAATGGGCCCGCCTTGCCGCCTTATCTTTGTGTTATACTTGCTATTATGTATTGTATGCCGTTCTTGTGTTTTGCATACTATGAGACCTAGACGCATGTAGATAGTAGTACTAGATAATATTGTTTTGATATTTGTATTAATATTTCCGACTCTTTTGGTTTAATTATTGTTACAACTTGTAGCAAATCTGCACTTGTATTTATCTGATACTGTTTGGGTTTAAAAATGTAGTAAAATTTCATGTAACACTAGCTATTCGCCAGCGGCTTCGCCCGCGTAGACTACACGTGCGACGTTATCCCGCGGGAACGTAATATTTTTCCGAGATAAAAAGTAGCCTATGTTCCTCTCCAGGCTACAAAGTATATGTGTCCCATTTCAGCCAAATCCGTCCAGAAAACTTTCACATTTATAATATTAGTAGAATAGTAGGACTAGCGACCGCCTGCAATCCTCAGATATTTCACATTTCCGATAATTTATGATTTAGCTACTTAAATATAAACTTTGCTGAATTTCATCGCAACATACTTATCTAATAGTGCTTTTGAAACTAACATTATTTTCCCAGATTTATTCTACAGTAATAATTATTTTGTTTATGCTGCGTCTCAAGGATGGCTGAAAATCAGTGTTTTGGCCTCTGGGAAAAAAACTACACCGAGCCTTGGCCCAATTTGCTGCTGCACATAGTACGTACGCGTTCTATTTATTATTAAGTTTTTTGTGTCTGCATTGCCTTGCCTTTTTAGGGTTTCGTAGCCGAATGGCAAAAAACGGAACCCTTATAGATTCGTCATGTCTGTATGTCTGTCTGTCTGTCCGTCCGTCCGTCCGTCCGTCCGTCCGTCCGTATGTCACAGCCACTTTATTCCAAAACTATAAAAACTACACAACTGAAACTTGGTAGGTAGATGTATTCTGTGAACCGCTTTACGATTTTAAGGCAAAAATAATTTAAAAAATAATAATTTAAGGGGGCTCCCCATACATGGAAGTAAAACGGAAAAATAATTTTTTAATCAAACATATTCGTGTGGGATGTCTATAGATAGGTCTTTAAAAATGAAATGCAGGTTTCTCAAACGATTTCTCAAAGTCAAACTATTAAACTTTTGAAAGATAAAGCCTTCCAAAGTGCTAAAATGTGTGTCCCCCCGTCTAACTTTTGAAATAAAAGAGGGAAAAATTTAGAAGAACTATATGCTGTAGATCTTAATACAAACTTTCAAAGAAAATTGGTTTGAACGAGATATAGTAAGCACTTTTTGAGATATACCACATTTTCTAAAACCGCAAATGTAACTTGTTATTCATACAAACACTATGAAAAACAAAGTTATATTTAGCTGACGAAAAATTATAGTGGAATTTTGGCTAGGTATAGACAATCGGTACAATAAGTGGGTACGGAACCCTTCATGGGCGACTCCAATTCGCACTTGGCAGGTTTTTTGTTTTTATGTTTACCATGTTTGAAATTGTATGTGTGTGATATGTTCAGCAAATAAACGATCTATGAAAAAACAATTTCAAAGTAAATATAATTTTCAAAGGTCTAGCTGGAGATTGGCTTGGATAATATCTATAATTGTCTGGCTGGGGTATAAGTACGAGTAGATTGTCTTGTCTCCGACTTATTTATAGCGAATGTAAGTGACAGCATTCGTTTCAAACTAATAGGCGTAGGTAGTTAGTTTTGCTCCAGGCTTCTATGGGGGTAAAAGTAAGATAAAGATAAAATATTAATTTATTCTCATAGACATAATAAATATGTCCTTATGAATCGTCAACATTTTTAACCGACTTCTAAATCAAAAAGGAGGAGGTTCTCTATTCGTCTGTATGTATGTTTTTTTTTTTTTGTTTATGTCCACCGATTACTCGAAGACGGCTGAACCGATTGAAATGGTTCATACGTTATTACATCAGGTTGGTTTCCAAGTTGGTCCCATTTTTTGAAATTTTGAAATCGGTTCAGTAGTTTTCAGGAAATCTTGAAAATACTGTCGTTTTCGTCACCACTTTATGTGAATTTAATACGTATCTTTAGGCATAACTTCTTTGTTTATAAACCGATTTAGATGATTCTTGTTTTGTTAAAAAGGGGATACCTCAAGGTATTTTAACCGACTTTGAAAAAGGAGGTTTTGAGTTTGATCACATACCTATTTACCAGAAAACACGTAAATTGCCTGCACGATGCACTAAAAAGAGTGAAATAAAAATTATTTTTATAAAAAAATAAAACCGCCTTCTAAAAAACCACATCAAAAAAGTAAGAAATAATTCCTCACCAAATAAATAACGTAAGTACTTTGAAGTCGGGCGGGTTTTAACAAAAACAACAAAAAATTGTACATGTTTCACGCCCGACTTCAAAGTACTTACGTTATTTATTTGGTGAGGAATTATTTCTTACTTTTTTGATGTGGTTTTTTCCTTCCGTCTGTTCAAGTCTTTTTAACTGACAAGAAGAATAACTGACGAGTGAATATTGCTCTAGGATAAGGTTGCTCCTGGATGTTTGACAAAGATGAATAAAATAACCACCGGGCAGGTCATGGGGCAAACTGTTTGCCGTTAGGTATGAACCACATTATTCGCGGATGCAGGGGCGGGGCGGTTTGGCATCCTGCAAGTTAGCGGCGCAAACCATAAGCGCTAGCGATTGAGGTCAGTCAGTGTGTTGAAATGAGGAATTCAAACTGAGGGCCTAGACAAGTAAGAAAATGTATGAGATTGACATTAGCGGTCACGTGACTTTTTTATTTTTATTTATTTATTCTTTATGCACAAGTTACAGTACATAGGCGGACTTAATGCCACAGGCATTCTCTACCAGTCAACCTTTGGGTGATGTGGAGACAATGATGTGGTAGGGACTAGGGTGCACGCACAACCAGTATAAAAGAAATAATTCACTTTGTTGGTCTATTGTTACGTTAAAAACTACAATTACTATTATATAAATAATGTAATATACTACACATACTACCATAAATAAATACTTGTAAATATAATACATAATTATAAATAATAATATATATAATATATACTTATATTATAATACTTATATTATAATACAAATAAGAGTTATCATTGATTATCTAGTTTTAAGAGCGAGTTGCTTGCTCAGTAAGAAACTTGCGTAACTTAGTTTTAAACGCATACCGACTATTGGACATTCTGATGTTTAGAGGAAGCGCATTCCAGAGAAGGATAGGATAAATGAAGAACGAAGAATGAATGATATCAGATTGATGAGAGGGACAGCTAAGTAAACGATTAGAAGAAGAACGAAGGTTTCAATCGCTAATATCAATCCCATACATTTTCTTTCTATTCTACTGACGATATCGACAATAAAGCACTTGCCACTCTGCTTTTTAAACACGGAAGAAATTGCATGAATGTGTTATCGTTATACCTACTTACATAAATAAATAAAAAATTGGACACCATCACAAATTGCTCCAATCACAAATTAAGTAGCTTAAGAACCTGTGTTATGGCAATCTGAATCAACGACGGCTATTACCACATACCAGATACGTAAGCATTATAGAAAAGTTAGTTTTATATACATATTCTCCGGTCCCGGAATCGAACCCGGCAGCGGCATCTTGAACACAGACGGGCGGCGCGGCGGTGCCTACAGCACTCGACTACGGAGGTCGATATTGATATTTTATGGATTCCAAGATCTTAATGTACTTAAAATACTCCGTTAATGAAATGATCACAATAGTTAATTTTCTAACGTGTTGGTTGCTTAAATACAAAATGAAAAGCCCGGACAGACAAGTCAAGTCAAATTGCAGGTTTGCGGATTACGGGTTTTGCGGGTTGTGGCTCTGTTTGTCCCTTTTAAACAGTTGAAGAAAGGAGCTTTTGTATAGCATAAAGCGCTACTAGTCCTTTCGCCCGCCACAGTCTATCTCTGGCAGCGTCTATCGCCCAAATAGCTCACAATACGAGCAAGGTGAGGCAACGAGTTGAAAGGGCAGCCTGGCCAATATAAGACGAGCACATCCCTGCGATCCGTACAACCATTCCGGCGCCCGAGCACATCTGATCTATCTACCAATATGTCTTCTATGGTGAGCTAGCTTCAACATTTTCGTCCTAGTTCATCGTAGGTCGTTAGGATTTGCAAAAAAGTACCTAGGTATTAAGTAGTTTGAGAAGTTCGTTCGTTCATTATTTATCTCATCACATTTATCTAGACTTCATAAACTTTGGCTTTCTAACCTTATTATAAAATCTGATTAGGTAATTTAAAATCTTGTTGCTCAAAATCATTAAAATAATCTTGGTCCTAAAACAATGTTTATTTTGTCATTCAGCTAATAATAAATAACTGTCAATTTTTTAATATTTGTATCCATAAACTAGAAATGAATTGATACATCGTAAGGGCGTTTGTGCACTACCACTGAATTTTACCGATCCGGAAAAAAACGGATGCTTGTATTTAATTAATAACTATTATAAATGATTAATTATTAAAATACAAGCATCCGTTTTTTTCCGGATCGGTAAAATTCAGTGTAGTGCACAAACGCCCTTAAACTCCTCATAGATTGTGGCTGTGCCAACAAGTAAACCTATTGGATGCTTAGCTTAGGTACCTACATACTTAAAGAGAATTTTCGCGGATATCATGCCAGACCAATTAAACATTTATCCTTCTGTTTTCCTTTACAGTTCCTTCTATTTTCTGCTGTCCTGGTGGGCTTTGCGTCGTGCGCGCGGCTCGACCACTTGACTGGCTTCGGTGCTGGCGCCGGTTTCGCAGGTTCTGGGGCCTACAGTGGCGCCCCCACGCACTTCGAGAATGTCAACAATGGTGATGGGACCTACCGATTCAGGTAAATTAAATGTATTAGTAGGTCAGCAACTGAAAAAACAAGGCAGCTCTGCTGTTTTCAGCTGTTCTGGTAGGCCTCACATTGTGCGCACGGTTCGACCACCTGGCTGGCTTCGCTTCGGCCGGCAGCGGGCGTTGCGTTGGTGCCGGAATTGCAGGCGGCGGGGCCTATAGGAACGCACTATGAGAATGGCAACAACGGAAATGGCACCTATTGATTCCGGTGAATAAGCAATATCTTTGCAGATAAATAGATAGTTACGGTCTCCGGGATTGGAAGGAAACACTATCTGCCAGGACGCACCAATTTATTCTCGACCTCTCGGGTAAAGGTGTCATCGATGATTGAGTGACTGAACTTAAATAAAAAAAAATGCTATGATGATATAATAGTTCCGGGAAAGGGCTTCATACACCTCCCACCCACCGTAAAGCTACTCCGCAAAAATAATAGTGGTCTTTAATAAGTACTCTATAAGATACCGTTGTAACCATTGAGTTATAATGTACTAACGGTTGTAACTGCATAAATACTTAACTAGGTCCAATAGCATACAAACAATATTTTGATCTTTGTAACGAGGCACAATTTTTGTAATTTGTCGGTTCTGACCTATAGTCATAGTGCTAGGGCTACTATGGAAACACGAATGTTATTGTGATGGGTACCAACTGCGCCCTCGCAACCATAAAGTTAACAACGGCAGCGTGCTATGTTGAACTTTAAACTTAGATCAATTTATGACGTTTTTATAAAAGTTAATGCTATTTTACGATGTTATAATGAGCAGTGTAGAAAACAAATATCAAAGACTTAAATGACTTTGATTATTATTAGGACAATATTGGTATAAGTGGGTAGGAGGTATACAATTAGATTAATTTGGTTCAAATAATTTTAAGCGACATTATAACACGCATGGTAGGATAAGTACATCCTACTTCCTACTAATATTATAAATATGAAAATTTAAATGTTTGGACGTTTGTTGCTCAATATCGCCAAAACGGCTGAACGGATTTGGCTGAAATCGGAAAAAATAATACTTTAAAGCCTGGAGAGGAAAATAGGCTACTTTTTATCCCGGAAAAATATCACATTCCCGCGGGATAACGTCGTGTAGTCCACGCGGGCGAAGCCGCGGGCATAAAGCTAGTAATGCCATATTTCGTTCAAAAGTCAAAGTCACGTCAAGCAAAATCAAATAAGTATTTTATAGCTACTCAAAGAATATTCTGCTTATCCAAATATTTCAACAAGAAACCTTTAGTTCCATTGTCTAATTTTGATTTGCACAGGCAAATCGTGTAACAATTTGCGAGCGTTTTATTAAACCTGTGGTATAGGCGTGTCTGCGAACCTTTGGTGGTATTTTACATTAATAAAGCCGCCTACTAGGCCATAACTTTTGATTGCGGTCTAAATTCGTTGTCTGGTATTACGCTCATGAGAGAGATCACGGTGAATTTCATACACCGCACTGACCGTAATTTTTTGAATAAACTTTGATAATTAATGAAAACTCTTTTCAAATCTCATTTGCTGACCACAGACTGGGTTATAATCCGCTCTGATTTATCTGAATCAGTTCTGATATCGTATTTTTCATTAATTAAAATTAAACCTTTAATAACATAACTCTTGGCCTTACTTATTGATGGATAAGGTTGGTAACGTGCTTTGCGAAGCACTGAAGAGCTCAAATAATAAATTTTCGATTACCCAACTCGTCGCCAACCATTATAAAATTATTAAACCATAGAAATCGCAGGGTCAAACTCGCTATCATTTTAATGTAGCACCAAGCTTCTCCAAAAGCGTGAGCAGGTAAAATATTTACTTTCTTTGTTTCAGCTATGACACTCCGACCGGCATATCAGCCCACGAGAGCGGGTCCCCGCGCGCGGCAGGCCCCGAGGGCCCTGCGGTGACGGCGGAGGGCGGGTTCTCGTACCGCGCGCCCGACGGCCAGCAGGTGTCGCTCACCTACACCGCGGACGAG
Organism: Crambus lathoniellus; assembly: GCA_949710035.1. Taxonomy (NCBI): domain Eukaryota; kingdom Metazoa; phylum Arthropoda; class Insecta; order Lepidoptera; family Crambidae; genus Crambus; species Crambus lathoniellus. The sequence goes on along the minus strand of OX453302.1, from coordinate 10,584,761 downwards.
AACGGGTTCCACCCCACCGGCTCGCACATCCCCACTCCCCCGCCCATCCCGGAGGCCATCCTGCGCTCTCTGGAGTACAACAGACAGCATCCTTCTTCGTAAGCATTTCATTATGATGTTAACAGAAATCGGCGAGCACGTATGACGAATGAGACGTGAGAGTAGTGATAAAGAAGTGAAATCTGTCTAACCCTACGGGATAGAGATGAACTGAAAAATTTGAGACCATTGAAAATATCATAAACCTAGTTTTGATCTTTTAAAGCATCTAAAAGCGGTACCTACCGAGTGTCTGTAAATTTCGTATGGAATTAAATAGTTGGAAATGTGCTTGTTTAGAAAATATATGTATTTTGTGTTTTTAACTTTAATCCCACAGTCTGAAAAGGTGCCGAAACGTCAGAAAAAATGTGTTTTGCCATGCATGCATGAATTTAAGCCTCATAAACTTCCATATACCTACTCCAAGTATTAAGTTTTCAAAAGATTTAGATCCAGAACATGGTTTTGATCTATCTATTTAAATATTGTTTATTCGCTTTCAGAGACGAAGGTTCTTACAACCCCGGCCGGAACTACCGCTACTAGATACCGATTGAATGGAAATTGTACACACGATACCTCAAAAGTGATGGACTGTGATATTGACATGAACGTTATTATTGTTAATTTATTTTGTGTATAAAATATTTATAGCTTAATAAACGTGCTGCCTTGAATTTATTTTATTTTCTTTTTTCGTTTACCGTATGACTTCCCTCACTTACAACACTTTATGATGGTTGCAAAGAAAACCTTCGTATAACTAATTGAATACGAATCATAGCTTCAATTCACTGTGAGGTCAACAAGAAGAGCTAATACGCGATAAGGCGTTAAACGCCTCAAAACTGTGTAAAAACTAGGTCAATATATTTAAATAATTTCATTTATTTGCTATTTGCCTCATAGTTTTTAGTCATCGGGTATTCAGACCGTTGTACGAAAATCTCCACTGAGTCAGCACACTTCCGCTAAAAGAAAATGCGCGAAATGAAAGGAAGGTAGAGAGGCCTTTGCCCCAACAACATCGTCAGTAGGACGATCCAGGCGGATAATAAAAAAAAAAATGTTAAAAGTTATTTTTATTGATTTGAATGATGGATGATGAAATGTGAATCTTCCATGTTCTTGAACTTGTTGAATTTTACCTCCAAACTTTGATAAACGAGATAACGATTATATCAGTGTCATACAGACAGTGAAGTTTCGTAGAAAACAAAATAAAAAAAAAACGAAAGGGAAAAAAACCTATATTAATCTTTAAAAATCATGAAGATAGTCTGACTCTTCCGCATTTGTTTTTGAAATTGCAAACAGGATGAAAACATTAATATTTTATCACGAGACTATTACAAATGCAAACATCACGCGTGGCAAGACATTTGAGAACAATAGTTGGTCTATAATACAACAATACGTTAGGTAATCTCTACAAATGACGGGAATCGACGGCTCAATCCAGTGGGCCCTATTGTCAGACTACAATGGGACCATTGCTTATGTCGACCTTAGTTTTTGAAGTTGCCATCTATAATCAATATCACTAATTTATACAAGATACTTTTTGTTAAAAAAGAATTATGAAAATATCACTTTTATCTTAAATTAAAATGGATTATTACTTCAAGTTTAACATATATTTTTTAACGCCTTCAAAATAAAAGGATCAACTTAATCAACGTTCTTTCGCTATATTTCCGTTATAGCGAACTTCTTATTATAGCCTCTCTGCAATTTCGCTGCAAGTAACACAAACTGGCCAAGTGCGAGTCGGACTCGCACACGAAGGGCTCCGTACCATCAAAAAAATCACATTTGTTGTATCGGAGCCTTTTCATTTATTTTTAGTATTTGTTGTTATATCATGTCAGTAGAACGACACCCACTGCTGGGCATAGGCCATTGTTGTTATAGCGGCAATAGAAATACATCATCTGTGAAATTTTCAAATGTCTAGCTATCACGGTTTATGAGATACAGCCTGGTGACAGACAGACGGACAGCGGAATCTTAGTAATAGGGTCCCGTTTTTACCCTTTCAAGATTCAAGATTCAAGATTCAAATTTGTTTATTCAATTTAGATTGTTATTTACAATACTTGTGAACGTCATAGAAGCTACGCCATCGGTTCGCAAACCCTACAGCGGGAGGCCTTGGAGAAGAACCGGCAAGAAACTCCAAGGGTTGTTTTTTTCTCCCTGTCTTATTTCATACAGAGTCGTCAAATTGAAAAATGACCTTAACATGGTATGACTAAGGTCAGTTTCCATCACAATTACACAATGGGTTATGATAAATACAGTTAAGTATAGGCGAACTAATGATCATAGCGGTGAACAATTTTCAGTTACTTAGGAACTCTACTTAAAGCTTTAATATTAGTTTAAAACAAAAGACAATTCTACTATATACTGCAAGTTGCGCCATACATGTTTCAAATGTAATTCTTAATAAAATGAATAAAAACAAAAGAAAACACATTTTAAGGCAAGCAGATAAGAGCAGACCCATTCCCACTGGCAGCACCCGTTCACGAGCATGACGCATGAACCAGCCATCGCTTCGCTCAACCATATTTTAGGGAACGTAACGACCCGCCTCACACGCCACCACCGTACTTTGGGTACAGAACCCTAAACATAGGTCAACTGAGAATTTTCCATGAAAATGGAGTTAATAAATCTATTGAGTTATACCGATTTGCCGTTATACCGTTGGAATACTCGGAGATTTTCTCTTTAGGCAAAAATTCGGTGAGTTGGTGGTGAGTGGTTGAGTGATCTTTCATTGGTTTATTTATATTCTTTGACAGATATGGAATTAGTAAGGCATCGCATGTAAATAGCAAAGACAGAGTTCTTTTTATCAAATAAGTTTTATAAACAAAGTAAGTTGTTAAATATAAGTTTTTTAAAATCGGCCAAGTGCGAGTCGGACTCGCTCATGAAGGGTTCCGTACCCACTTAACGTACCGATTACGTACACCTAGCAAAACTACCACTGTCATTTTGTCCCAGAAAAAAAATCTTTGTTTTTCATAGTATTCGTATGAATGAAAAAGTTATATTTGCGGTTTTCGAAAATGTGTTATATCTCAAAAACTTGTAAAAGCCTACTTAGCTGTGATAGTTTTGCTTTTAACTTAGTCATATGTACTACTATCGTGAATTTTTTCACGTATCCAAAAACAACCATTTGGCTGGCTTGGGCACACTTGAAAACTGTCTTTACTAACCCACAATATTTGTGAAATTGCTATCCAACAACATGGGAGGTAACCTAAAAAATTTTTTTCAAGATTTAGTTTACCACTTTGTTGGCGTGATAAGTATGTATATTCAAGCCAAATTACAGCTTTCTAGTACTAAGAGTCTATGAGCTATAGGACAGACGGAAAGACGGACATAGCGAAACTATAAGGGTTCCTTGTTGACTACCTTAAAAATGGGGAATTACCACAAAGCACATTTAAGAAATTACCTGCCAGTACATTACCGGCAATAGGAAATTAAAATGTGTACGTATGGTGTGATTTTCAAAGTACAAACCTATGTATGTAACTCACATGTAATTAAGTTTACCAATAAAACTTTTACTATGACACATTATACGGGTAAGTATTTTTATTGTTTTGGATATTAGTTAGAATAACACTTTCTAGTAGAATGTGTAGGTACTATTATTTTATTCTGTGGTAGAATGCACTCTCTAGACAAATAAAAGATCATAGAATATTTTACAATAGTGAAGTTTTTATTTTTACACATGTAACATTACAGCATCGGTATTTACAGGCAATAAATAATTTAATTATTAACAGCGTAAAACATTAACATAACAAATTAGTCCATGCATCCTTGCCTTTAGTTTTCGTTGCGTATCTCGATAAACCGTGTAAGTAATTAGTAACCATTGTTGTATCTTCCTGCATTATAATAGTCGTTGTCACTGAAATTAATAAACAAATTGTCACTAAATTTTTATTAGCAAAATTAATTACAGGCACAGTTTTTCACTTTTTATAATATAGCTGCTCATAGCATAACTCATTGCAGTGTTCAATTCTAAGCTGACACGACTGTATTGTAGAAACCAGACAACATGTGCAGCAAATGCAAACAATGCAATGCAAAGAAAGAAAGAGGTCTATTTTAATAAAGATATTCAGATCTAATTGCAACATAACATTAAAGTGCTCTCAACTTATTGGTTTCGCAAAAACTAGTAAAAGAGCACAGCCGACAGCCTAAAAAGAGGTTGACAGCTGACACAATACTAATGGATAATGTTCTCATAAGTAAAAATTAAAATGTATACCTATAGTTTGATTTTTTTAGCGTCTACCACGATAACGATACCCATTGGGCGAGACGATGCGCAGTACACAATTTAAAGGCATGCGGGTGGGAGAGTTTGCGGGATAAGTACTCTAATGCGCATAGCGGCCAACTTTACGACCGCAATTAACATTAGATAAATAGCACTGTAAAGACTTACGAAGAAGGATGCTGCCTATTGTACTCCAGAGAGCGCAGGATGGCCTCCGGGATGGGCGGGGGAGTGGGGATGTGCGAGCCGGTGGGGTGGAATCCGTTCTCGTCCGCGGTGTAGGTGAGCGACACTTGCTGGCCGTCGGGCGCGCGGTACGAGAACCCGCCCTCCGCCGTCACCGCGGGGCCCTCGGGGCCCGCCGCGCGCGGTGACCCGCTCTCGTGGGCTGATATGCCGTTCCCGGTTTCGTAACTGAAAATGTAATAATAACCAAGGCTTTATTAAAATAATAAAGAATTAGCCTATAAATGTCGATCCTCTTTCTACCACACCAATTTTCTATCGCTGGTTGATCAACGTCTGTCGTCATTAGCACCATACGAATAGATTAGATCATTATGGAAAAAAGTTTAGCCAGTAATAAGTCTGCATTGTTAAACGAAGTTAAGTAACATGATCATGTTCTAAATAAATTATTTAATGTTATCATGTTATTGAAGTATTTATATCTCATTTCCCTATTAAGCATGTTACAAACAGTTAATTGCCGTCTCTTAATTCTACACAGACTTCTAATCTAATACAGGATATCCCTTAGCATATCAATCAATATCACTAATTCAATTATGTGTGATCATGAAACAGAATGTAAACGATACACAATTACATCGACGCCGAACGACGACGGCACAAATACTCGCAGTCAAAGCCGCCGCCGGATTGTGGTAATTACAACCAAGTCATCTGTGAACTGATGTGATTTGGATGCCAATAGCCGATCAGTTATGGAACACGTGATAAATATGTATCTGTACCCCTAACATGAAAAACATCGTCATGGTAATCGAACAGCAGACTATACCGTTCTTCTAAAGCTGTTCAAGTGCAGCTGACAAATATGTATTGAATTTCAGTTCCTTATATGACCGAAAGAGGCCCCTCTGGTTTTCATACGAAATGATACGATCACGATAACGATTACCATATCTGTTAATTGCGCCATTAAAAGAGCAGTTATTTCTATGGACTATTCATAAATGGTGCTAAGACTAAATAATAATAAAAATACGACCGACATTACTCAAAGGATTGCTCAGTTGCAGTAGCAGTGGGCGGGACACATAGCGCGGTGAACCGTGGACCGACGATCTGGTCAAGGTCGCGGGAAGCCGCTGGATCGATCATTGTAGAGATCCTTGGGGGAGGCCTATGCCCAGCAGTGGGCGTCGTACGGCTGAGATGATGAAGATAGTGATGATGAAGAAGATAAATAATAATAAGATGGCATCTAAAAATAAGGCGCATCTAAATACAGACGCTAAATTATTTATTTTCAAGTTTCAGCAAATGACTAGTTTACTTTTCAATTTCAAGTGTTGTCCAGCCATTAATTTTCAAGATTTTCGAAATTATTAGTCCTGCGCTTTTATCTTTAAAATTGTTTTTAATTTTAACAGCATAATATCAACAGCCAGGTGAAGTCGGCTAATAATCAGAAGAATGCAAGACAAAATGAGCAAACGTTTTATTTTATTACCATGAAAGAGAAGGAAAATACTATTTTTATTTTCATAATTCGAGTAAATGCGGGAGCTTTTTGAATAATTAAGTTAATTTCGTGGCTTCATAACAAAGGCAAGTACTTAATTGATAACTGTCATAATGAGAAATTCTGGTGTTAAGTAAACCAATGAAATGTGTTAAATAAATACCAAGCATTATGATACTTCGCGAGGTTATATAATAATATTAATTTGTGATATAGAAAAATAAGCATGTTTATTTAGTTTCAAAGATTTTTTAAATAATAAATCCGTCAAGTATTTTTTATTTATTTCGACTAGTAAAGGCAATTTACTGAAATCGAAACGATTTGTAGTCACATCATTATCATTAGTAATTTTATATCCTATACATGTACCTATAGCTGTGTTTGCCCGTGGTGGGGATAAATTCCACCCCTGGCATAGTAGGCAAAATCAGAAACACTGTGTCATCAAGGCACCAAAGCCACTAAGTTTAAAGTTATAACAAAAAAATGTTAACCTACTGTAGGTATCTGTAATTCCCGTCGCCGTTGGTGTAGAAGTTGGCGCTGTAGCTGCAAGCGCCGGCGCCGTAGCTGTAGAAGTTCTCAGCCGCTAGGCAATGTAACTACTGATTAAAGTAAGTATTGACCTGTATCTGTAGTTCCCATCGCCGTTGTAAGAGCACGTGGGCCCCGTAGCTGCCGGCGCCGGCGCCGGCGCCGTAGCCGTAGAAGTTCTCAGCCGCTAGTCAAAGTAACTATTGATTATAATTAATATTGACCTGTATCTGTAGTTCCCATCGCCGCTGTAGGAGGAGCACGTGAGCCCCGTAGCTGCCGGCGCTGGCGCCGCCGTAGCCGTGGAAGTTCTCAGCCGCTAGTCAAAGTAACTACTAATAATAATAAATATTGACCTGTATCTGTAATTCCCGTCTCCGTTGTTGACATTCTCGTAGCGCAGGATGGGCACGTGGGCCCCGTAGCTGCCGGCGCCGGCGCCGTAGCCGTGGAAGTTCTCAGCCGCTACTGCAACCAGTAGGGCGCATGCTACGAATACCTGAAAGTTAATGGTTATATGAAAATGGGTTACATAATATTATACTAATCAAAACGTTTACTTGCTCAACATTGTGCAGTACATTGGAGTGGTCGATAATGATAAAGACGAACAACAATGTTCTACCCTAATTTTGGGGGCATGCAAAAACTGTACTACCATATTAAACTATTATTTATACCTATAATACTATACTACTATTAGAATTTGTGAAAAGGACTACTATGACCAATAAAAAGGATTACCTACAAACATTTATAAGATTTCGTTTACAACTCCTAAGCTTGGACACAATACCAAAAGGACTCTTAAAGCTCTTGCAATTAACGCAATGATATAATTCTCATTTCAAGAGCTAGTCCCGAAACAGTAATTCGTTCGTTATTCTCCGTTTCCCAAAGATTGACTGGCAGATAATACTTTTAGCACTAAGTACTAAGTGTATTTTACTGTCTGTATTTTGTACAGAAGTTAAATAAATTAATAAATAGTAGAATTTTAAGTGACATTACCTTTAATGATGCCATATTAAAGTTAGCAATAACAGGGATGCAGAGTACTGACAGTTGCCTACTGATGCTTAGCATGTCAGTTATCCTTTTATATTGATACATTTGTTGCCCTTCCACCTATCACCTTGTTCGAGATCGCGCGATGATTGACGAGAGAAGAGCGCGATGGATTCCATAAGCGCCTCTCACTGTATCGAAGTGTCAATGATAATGCAAAAAAGGTTTAAAGTATAATAGCAATGGGGTTCAAGGTCAAAGTCAGTGTTTTAAATGTTGATAGGTAGAAGGTACTTTCACATTTTGATAAGAATAAGAGTTACGTAAGTTTGTTTTGTTCAGTCTCTAAAAGTTGGGTTGTTATAAAATTATAATTACGTAAAAGGAGAGTCTAGTGTTACCTACTTTAAACAATCTATACAAATAAATTAAATTGGAATGTCTGTTTGTAATATTAAAATAACCGCTTTTTACTACATGCATATGATTATATATACGGTACATATACCAAAATATATTTTTTTACAATTTTTGTCTGTTTGTCTGTCTGTCTGTCTGTCTATCTGTCTGGATGTCTGTTTGTTCCAGCTAATCTCTGAAACGGCTGGACCGATTTTGACGGGACTTTCACTGGGAGGTAGATTATGTAATAAGGAACAACTTAGGTTACTTTTTATCCCGATATTCCCACGGGAACGAGAACCACGCGGGTGAAACCGCGGGCGGCCACTAGTTATAAATAAAATTAAAGTGTTCTGAAAATTAAAGGTAAAAACACTTTACTATACGCATAAATGAACATACTTAGGGTTTATTCTACTTTTTCATTGGCGAAATCCAAAAGGGCTCCGCCACCGCTTAAAAACAAGAAGAAGAATCTACTTTTTCGGATTGTCTTAAAATGAGCTATATGCCAGTGAAAGACCCGTAAAAGAACTAAAGAACTATATATGGCTATACCATAGGTACTAAAACAATATAAGTCATCTAATCTAAATAAATAATGTGCAAATTGATTAGTAAATAAAATCAACGTGACACTAAAATGACATTAGATTAAATTGGTCTCAAATTAATTTAAACATATTTTAACAATTCAAATGATGGATTACAGCCTGATTAGAGCTGATTCTGTTTTCGTAATAAAAATAATCTATAAGTTTATTTTTTCTTGTCGCTGTTTCACAATTTCGGCCAGCACGTGTGAAAGGAGGATATTTACCTACAATAAAGCGTCAACCGTCTACCAAATAAAATGTTCCAATTTGTACCGGATCGATTTGTTATCCCTTTCAATAACAGTACCTACCTAAATAATAAATTATGTTCATAATAAGTTTGAATTTTTATGATTGTTAAACAAGGTTTGTCTAGTTAATGTAAACTTTGACATTTCTCAGAACAATAATCATTGTATAGGGTGGTTAGGTTAGGTTAGGTCTCTCCTTCGAGTTTTGCTAGCACTGTCAAATACCTATGTATTTGACAGTGCTAGCAAAACTCGGAGTTATAATCGAAGTCAAGTTGAACTGAAACTTGAAAGGCAATGTCATGAAAGCGCAGCGCCTACTTGAATAGGGAATTTTTACTATGACATTTACCAATCGTTATATGAAATCTAAAGAAATCGACCCCTCTCACATAGCTCCGATTGGACTCGAACCCATGACCTTTCCCTGTCCAGGCGAATGCTCTAAAAAGTAAAAAAGTAAAAACATAATCCTTCTTCTGTCCCAGTCGGGTAAAAATGAAGTAAAAGTTATTCATTTTCCCCAATGTGGAAATAAAACGGTATAATGTTACTCTACTCAACTTTTTAAACTCAGATCTACCCTTGTCATATCAATCCTGGCAAATAGACAAACATACAAGTTTGTTTTTAGTATAAAGTTTTAAGAAATTGCTTGACACCTGCGTCGCTAAAAAAATCTCTCATAGCATGGATATTTTAGAAGTGAGTCGGTAATGCAAACAATATGTTCACTGTTAACCCATTTACTGCGACCGATCGTCATAAAGATCAAAAAAAAAATCATCAAAATTACCCTTAGTTCAAACATAATGATAGTTATGAGTGGTCATTTTATTCTTTTTGTTATTTTTTTCCGAAAAATTTAGTTTCAGCAACAACTGGGTTAGTTGCTGGAAACAATAATTACTTTTTCAATTAACTATGCCGTTTGGCGTCTCCATAGATACGTATTTTGAAAATATTTCCATTTCACGATTTAGGGTTTAGTTTGTATAATATTCAGGTAATTAAGTACATTTTTTTTATAGAATTAATTATCCATGCATATCAGCAAAACTGTTTTATTATATGGTACCTAGTAATCCATGTTTTGAATTTTAAAGAGTTTTAAATTATTTGTCCAATTTTGCTTTTAGAAGTGTTTTGTTGTTGCAACACATTTTTGCTACATGCGAAACTTTTCGTATTGAGTTTTGACAGTCAGGGGGCCGATTCTCAGGCAATAGAGAAAAGTTCACATTTATAAGCTCGAAATTCAAATATAACACAGTTTTTGTATTGGCAGAATTTTACAATCGAAAAAGTTCGATCGAAAACCAGTCGAACGCTAAGAGTGGTAAAAACCCATGAAGTTTGACTTAATACTCTGAAGTCGAGCTTCATGTAAAAACCAATAGATGTTCGTATACGAACTTAGCTGTCAAAATGAAGTTGTTGACATGTGGGACAGCCTAGTTTGTTTGAAACGTTCTAACTTTTCAATAGAAACCACAAACAAAATGTTCGACATACGAATTACCACACTGAAAAAATTCGAATGCCTGAGAATCAGGCCCCTGTTCCTTTGCCGCTATCGCCGACGCGTGTTAGTTATCGTATCGTTCGCGATTAAAATACCGTTTTCCCGATCATAGTTTATCAGAACCAAGCCGCCAAGTTGTCAATCGACTGGTGCAACAAGAGAAGACTTTACCATCGCATCAAGGGGTAAAGATATCGATATCGAGATAAAACCAGCTGGTAATAAGTCTTGGGATCGGAGGTACCTAGTCGATGCCATTATGCATGATATGATGATATTGATGATTGATGGCCCCTTGTGATCGTTCTTATCTCACGTAAGTATCGTAAGTAAGTAGTCGCGTATCAAACGTAATATTTGTTTTCGATTTTTTCACATACAGTCCACTCCTTAACCAACAATAATAGAGCTTTGTTGTCTGTAAAGCTAATAATTAATAGTTGACCAAATATACTTTCTTGATAAGAGAACAGTACTTTGATTTACTTTGATGAAGTTTTTCTTTTTTTTTTAAATACAAATTACTGTGGTACAAAATTGTAGAAAAATAATATCACAGCCTTGTCGACATATAAGTTACTATGAAAGAAGTTGAAGTATTGAATTTATATTTTTACGAAGACGAAGCCCATGGGTAAAAAATTAGAAAGTCCACCTTGCAAGTAGATGAAAACTTTAATATTTTATAAATGCAATTATTGCGCTTGTCTAGTTGTATGTTAGAGCTATTCCAGATTCCAGATCGTTTCATCTGGAATGAAAAGATACAGAGAGTTTATACTTGTTGAAAAACTTAGTGTTTAAATCTGGACTCAGCTTTTTTTTTTTTTTAAGTCTACGTAGGTATATTGAGTTGCATCTGGTAAAAATGAGCAATGAAAAAATAATTGGGTGTTAATAGGTTTTATTTACATTAACATCGTTCAAATAAATTATCTTACACGTTACAATCAAAATTCAAAAAAACGCCAATTTATTATGATAAATACTGAAGAAGTCAATTTTGATTTTGATTTAATAATAATTGTTGTGGCTGCTACCACGATAGTACCCATTGTCTCTGTAAATAAAAAAAACATATTAGAACCTAGGAAACATAAAAAAAGCCTTACATTAACGAGATCTTAATAAGTACGTATAGGTTATTAGTAAAAACCTAATATATCGCCATGGTTTATTAAAAATCTAAACATTGTATTTAAAATAAAAGGAGCTTCATTAAACATAGCCGTGGGTGGGTACAACCTACAACTCGTTTTGTTTTGGACTAATAACAATGCTGTGCCGTGAATTATGTTTGGGTCGACCTTATATGTGTATTCGTTATCTCTCTAATTAGTGCTTATTTATTGTAATCTTAATCACTCTCATATTTAAACAAAATTTCTGATTTCAGTTCCGATAAGCTGTTTTAATTAAAAAAAATCATAAGCTCGCTTGTCACTCAATATTTGAACGTAGTGTAATAGTACATTACAGCCGAGAACGGGAAGCTAGTAATTTGCATTGTCGAAACAATGCAAATAGCTTCCAGTATACAAAGCTTGTATAAAACTTTTCTCACGAAATGCGAGGAAATACATTTTTTTGTTAACATGGAATGTTAACATTTCAGAGCATGAGTGAGAAAAAATTAATATACCTAGACAGGATTTTGAATCAATGAATTAAAGTCCACTAGGATCTCGAGGCAGTGGTCTAGCCTGTTCAGCCTGAGAATTAGCATATTGTTCATCAAAGGATGGGCTACAAAACCATTTTTTTGGGTGCTTGGAAAAACTCTATTAAACATTTTATGCTCCTTTTATTCAGGGTAGTACACAATGGTTGATGATAATGTTGCTTAATAATTACGTTGTTCTACTCACGATGAAGGATTTTGTCTGTTCAACTGGAGCGAACGAAGAATAGCCTCTGGGATGGGTGGGGGAGTGGGGATGTGCGATCCAACGGGGTGGAACCCGTTCTCGTCAGCGGTGTAGGTGAGCGAGATCTGCTGGCCGTCGGGCGCGCGGTACGAGAACCCGCCCTCCGCCGTCACCGCGGGGCCCTCGGGGCCCGGTGCACGCGGGGACCCGCTCTCGTGGGCTGATATGCCGTTGCCGGTTTCGTAGCTGTATTCGGGGAAATAATAAAGTTTTAAGGATGCAAAATTATGGTTCAGATTGTAGCATTCCCAAGTTATAAAAAAAATACATTAAATAAAAGCAGCTCGTCTCAGCCAATCTATAGTTGCAACGTGTAAAATTCAATGGAATACGTATAGGTATTGAGAAACTATATGGTTTGAAAAGTAAAGATTAAATGCTACTTTAGTCGTTATTTAGCATTTGAGAAACTTTAAATTGTCGTTTGATATTATGTAGATGTAGATGCCCAAGACCACTTCAAAGCACATTATCTTAAAACTAGCTAATTACCTATATACTCGATTTGATATACCTGTATCGGTAATTTCCGTCACCATTGTTGACATTTTCATATCGCAAGATAGGAATGTGAGCCCCGCCGTAGCTGTTGTAGCCTGGGTTTCCGGAATATCCACGGAAACCGTGATTGTATTCTGCTGTAGCGACGGCAAAGAGGGCGCAAGCGACTATGATCTGGAACAAGAGAAAGGCATTATGACTTCCATCGAAATATACACCAAAAACATTGTAGTCGAATCAACAAGGAAAGGAAGGAGATGTTATCTTTCCAAAAAAAATACAGAAATTTAAGATACAGGAAAAAATCTTTAGTAGTTTTTCTGTAATCCTTTCGAAATATTTCTTGGTTTGGATAGTGAGAAGAAACATCTGAATTATTAAAAAAAAAGAATGCTAAAGGATGAGTACCGTGGTTGAAGACATTTTGAAGTCAGTATTGGTAGTTGGAATATCTATTAATACAACAGTCGATGACTGAATGATGTCTGTTGCATCTGCCTTCTTTTTATATCGATATATTTGGTTGCCTTCCATGGCGTCTCACCTTGCTTTGCTTTCGTATAGTTCTCAATGGCGCGTGTTGAGTCGGCATGCCATTTTGACCCCCCGCTGTTTCGATGATTGTTACCGTAAAGAAAACCATTGTTATCCAAAAATATGTCAATTATTATGAAATTTCGACCTTCAAAATATTACAGTGCTATTTTATATGTGATTTATGGAGCTTTCGTTTAGGATAATACAATGTTCCGTACTTGATTAACCGATAAAAATGTGATATGTGCTGAAAGAAAACTACTCCAGGAATTTTGGTGGTTTTTAGCTGGTTTATATATAAACAGTTTACTTAGTACTATGTGTTTAGCCTCTATGGATCTCTGATGAGAGATTAATACTGTACGTAAAAACCCGACTGCAAGAATTAACCACTGAAAAGGGAAAAACAAATATATTTCAATGAGGTACCCAGTGTCACTTGCGCTATCAAGGCAAATCTAACGACACCTCCTCACACGTTAAAATCCTTCAAATTGTTTAGGCTGTAGCAGGGAACATAGAAACCTACATGCATACACATTAATTTGTTAGGTATTTTTCGTAAGTATCATCGTCTATACCCACTCATCTAAGTCAAAAGCTCATTGAAGGCTAAACATTAGCAGTTTACATTTTTGTATTTTTTTTTTGTTTGTTTGTGTATTGGCTTGAGTGAGTTGTACTACATATGTCCGTAGTTCCCAGTGTTAGCGAATACTGTAGATTAATTCAGCAGTGAACTAGTCTATTCGTCGATTAAAAGATTCAAAAAAATTTAACATTTAAACAAAACTTCAAAAAAAAAATCATTTCCTAAAACACGCAAAAATGAAAAATAAATTTAATCATTCAAAGGACGAAAGTGCGGGACTTTTTCTATTTAATCTTGGAACTTACTGATCTGATTGAAGTCGGTGCCAAGTCAAGCCATATATAACATAGTATTTGATAGGTTTAAATTCACACCACTCCACGCATGATGTAGTTATGTATTATTGTTTCACCATTATAAGTATTTGTTCTTGTTACTTTCGGCTTGACACCGACTTCAATCAGATCAATAAGTCCTAAGACTAATTAGAAAAACATAATTACCTATTAAAATAACAACAGAAACGATTGCAAAAACTTTAGCATTTAAAACGGAAAAACAAGCTCTTTAATTACCCGACTATTTCTCATTGCCGTCAGGGGACCGTTTAAATTATAAAGTGTTTCACCGACTGCAATGAAAAATTAAAGAGCTTGCTTTCCGTTTTTAGTGGTAAATTTTTTGCAGGTATTTTTTGTTTTTGTAATAAGTTTTTAAAAACTTTAGAAAATATAAAAATCACGTAAACTACCTATAAGCAGGTTTCGGCGGATTCCACCACCATCAGATCCTGACTTGGTAATAAGGGGCCACCTCAGAAGTATACTCTTTCGAATATAAAAAAGAATCATTGAAATTGGTCAATAGTTCGCGAAGATATTGACGCGTGTGTTGAAAGCAGTAACTACCAGCACAGAATAAATAATAGTCTACCAGTTGACAAGAATGTGTTATTTCAGGATTCTAAAAAAACTGACTACTGTAAATTTTTCATGGGACCAAATTGAGACTTTGGTATATCAGATAAAAAAAGAATTATCAAAATTCGATTTTCAATTTCAATAAATAAAAAAATCAGACGACTTGAGAACCTCCTCCGTTTTTTGAAGACGGTTAAAAATAAGTAGGTTTCGAAATAAGTTAGAGCCCATGCATGCCGCTGGATGCGGGCAGTGTAGGACCGACCGCTGTGGAGATCCTTGGAGGAGGCCTATGCCCAGCATTGGGAATCAGCCGTAGCTGATGATGATGATGATGATCGGCTTGGGGGTGCACTTTTGTGATCACTTTTTGCTTCCTTTGAGTTAATTAAATACTTGACGACTTTTATAGTAGGTAGTGCTTGCTTGGACAAATAGTAAGTACCTATTTAATAATAAAACAATATCGTAGTAAAATAACAATTTGAATTTTTGAAAATTACGTACTTATTAGAAAAAATCAACCCGTCTCAAGCAACAACTAGCTCTGATGGGACGATGTGATGTTCCACGTTCCGATCCTTTGGGATGTTGTGGGGCGGGTCGATTTTTATTTCTTATACTTACTTAACTTTATTTCCAATCATTTCAAAAATTGCATTGTGTACCTATGTAAGGTAGAAAAAATAAGAATTGTGAATCCATAAAAAAATATTTAAAAACCGAATCTTAATTTTTGTAAGATGTCAATAACAGGTGTTAGGTAAATAAAAATGTTGGACGATTCTTAAGCATTAATTTTATTCTATCTATACTTATGAATAAATTTTTTTTACTTTGTATGTAATAAAAGTGAATTAAAATTAAATGAACTCTGACCGTTTACTCAAATAAAACTCATATTGAAACGTTCCATTTTCTAAAAACTTTTTATATGAATAATGTTGATGACGTAAGTAACACGTAACGTGACGTAACACATTTTTAAATTAAAAAATTATCTGGTGGCAAAGCCCCGGTCGAGCTACATAATATTTTGACTAATAAGGTGTAGGGTTTGTGAAGCTAGAGGCACAAAGTACGTGGCGGTCTAGAGAGTTTGTGAAATTCGGGCAAGTAAAGTTAGAAGCTTGGCTCTACATGAGACCAGACAACTTTTTCACAATACGAGCCATAATGATAAACGTCTTGGGAATATTTAACATGAAAATGTTTTTGGTGGCATTATCATTCGCTATTTCACCTTACCTTCCCACACGTAAACAACAATGTAAATTAGTAAGTATGTAATTAATTTAGTCACCACGTATTTAGAAACTAAAGCCATTTGAGATGCTAATCTTAATCTAAAAACGAGTTGAAATTCCATTACTCGCTTAAAAACTTGTACTTACCTACCTATGCTCGTAGTTCCCAGTTTTAGCGTATACTATAGGTTAATTCAATAGTGATCTATACTATTTGTGGTTCTAAGAAAAGCAAATATACGGTACGTAGGTACTACGATAGTAAGGTTTCGTTATAAGTAAAGAAAGAAAAGGATAAATAGCATAAGTATAATAAGTTATTAGTATCCTAAACTGTGTAATTTATTAATATTATGAATTTTAGTGGTAGACAGACTTTTCTGTAATTCTTTTCTTGTAGTTAGATAGAAGTAAAAAAGTTATTGTAATTTAAACGGCAAAGTATCCAACAAATCTTCTATCGCGTTTTTCCTCATATTAAAGCAATTCAATATCCACGGCGATATAAAACTTTGCCTTATTTGTTCTAAAAGTAATTTAAACATAATATTTTTTTAGGGTTTCGACAAAAAACAAAAGGCGAATCCCTTACCTACGAGGATCACTCGTTTGTCTTTCCGTCGGTGTTACCTACGGCTAATTCCCTCCAAAAATACAGGACCAAATGAGGTTGACATTTGGTACTCGTGTGCTTTTCTGTGACCCAAAATCGAAAATATAACGTAAACAACTAAAGTTTGGATTGGAATGTAGCTTTTGGGGGGCAAAGGCGAAATAAAAGAAATATAAAAAAAGTTTTTATTGCTGTATCATGCATGTGGCATATCAAAACAATAGGTGCAAATGGGCTTGTTATAAGGATCTCAAAATATTTTTCATGTCTCTTATTCTGAAAGTAACTCCTAACTTGCCTAAAATGCGGGTTGAAAGTGGTATGTGGCGACCCTAGGGCCGTAATGAAATTAAAAAAAGGAATAGGAGGGTTCATGTCAAAATCTGTAATAGCATCTACACACGTTCCGATCCGACAGCCGATTTTGTCTGCTCCCAGACCAAATCTGCGCTACTCACGTTCCGATTTGGTTTGGGAGCAGACCAAATCGGAGGTCGGATCGAATAGGAACGTGTAAAGAGTCTTTAAGTATCTCTTTGAACATTTTATTTTACCAAAGGTATGCAGGCAAAGGCACAGAAGCCTATACAGCCATATTTTGCTATAATATAAAATAATGAATATCGTGGAGTTATTATTTTAATATCTAAAACATTGTTTTTTATAGAGAATGCGTTTTTAGAAACAGATTGAACCAAATAACTTATTTGTAACATAAAAAAAATCAGGCTATTAATTTCATGGAATTTTATAG
The DNA here is from genome assembly GCA_949710035.1 of Crambus lathoniellus. Taxonomy (NCBI): domain Eukaryota; kingdom Metazoa; phylum Arthropoda; class Insecta; order Lepidoptera; family Crambidae; genus Crambus; species Crambus lathoniellus. The sequence continues at coordinate 10,567,267 of OX453302.1, read as the reverse complement.
AGTACGGGTCAAACACCAAACAAGACTGTATGGACTTAGTTTCCCTTGCCTTCCCTAAAACAGAGAAAATGAACAAAAAAGTTATAGTCTTTCGAAAATTCCGCGGCCTTAGAAAAAATATTTTTTAGATTATTTCTGTTTATTTTGACTTTCTTCATATTCATTAAACCGCCTTCTAAAAAACCACATCAAAAAAGTAAGAAATAATTCCTCACCAAATAAATAACGTAAGTACTTTGAAGTCGGGCGGGTTTTAACAAAAACAACAAAACAATGTACATGTTTCACGCCCGACTTCAAAGTACTTACGTTATTTATTTGGTGAGGAATTATTTCTTACTTTTTTGATGTGGTTTTTTAGAAGGCGGTTTAATTTTTTTATAAAAATAATTTTTATTTCACTCTTTTTAGTGCATCGTGCAGGCAATTTACGTGTTTTCTGGTAAATAGGTATGTGATCAAACTCAAAACCTCCTTTTTCGAAGTCGGTTAAAATACCTTGAGGTATCCCCTTTCCAACAAAACAAGAATCATCTAAATCGGTTTATAAACAAAGGAGTTATGCCTAAAGATACGTATTAAATTCACATAAAGTGGTAACGAAAACGACAGTATTTTCAAGATTTCCTGAAAACTACTGAACCGATTTCGAAATTTCAAAAAATGGGACCAACTTGGAAACCAACCTGATGTAATAACGTTTGAACCATTTCAATCGGTTCAGCCGTCTTCGAGTAATCGGTGGACATACACAAAAAAAAAAAAAACATACATACAGACGAACAGAGAACCTCCTCCTTTTTGATTTAGAAGTCGGTTAAAAATGAAAAGTAGAGTGTTTACTTCGGGCGTATGGACCCATAACAGTCTCGAACTATCGGCGCCCTCACTTCGTTCGTGCGCCAAAACACTCGACTGTTATGGGTGCCATACATCCCTTGCTAAACAATCTACTATTTGTTATAGCTCAACAGTAAAAAATCCGGGAAAATGCGAGGCGGACTCGCGCACGAAGGGTTCCGTATCAAAGTGAATATACAACTAAATATTCTGTTAGTATTTCAAGCAGGATGATTTCAAGTGTCTGCCTGTTGCAAAGCCATCTTCTATCTCACTCGTTGCAAGGGGCGCAAGCAGCCGAGAAATAATAGCGGGCGATGCCTGTTGCCATTATTAATATCAGGCAAAAAAACGGCAAATAAATCACGTTTCTGGCATGGGAGACCCCTTAAATATTTATTTTATGCAGTTTTTAGTACCTATTTGTTGTTATAGCGGCAACGAAAATACATCATCTGTGAAAATTTTAACTCTCTAGCTATCACGGTTTATGAGATACTGCCTCACAGATAGACAGACAGTGAGACTGACAGCGGATTCTTAGTAATAGGGTCCCGTTTTCTTCTTTGGTGGAACCTTAAAAACGACGGAAATTGCCCCCCTTTTATCCAAAACTACCTACCGAGGGTAACATTTTGAAAAAAATATCTGTTAATAGTTCTTTACTTAAAACTTAAGAAGTCTACGGTATTACAAGGAAACGGTATACATACCTATATGCGAACAACGTATATTTACAGTTGGCAAACATACATACATAGGTAATACACAAACAATATTACACATAATCTCCGTATGGGAGAATATGTGTAGTATTGTAATAAGTATTGTTTATTTAAGGCTGGCATTCCCCAATGAGGCTGGCATTGAGGAGCCCGTGGCGCAGTGGATAGCGCGCTCGGCCTGCGATCGTTGAGGTTAAGCAACGTTCGCAATGGTCGGTCACGGGATGGGTGACCAAAAACTTTTCATCTCGAGCTCCTCCGTGCTTCGGAAGGCACGTTAAGCCGTTGGTCCCGGCTGCACTTGCAGTCGTTAATACCCACCACTCCGCACTGAGCCCGCGTGGTGGGTCATGGCTCATTCTCCTTATTCATCCATAAGGAAGGCCAGTGCCCCAGCAGTGGGGACATTAAATGGCTGATGGTGATTCCCCAAAATATGGTATTTTAAATTATGGATTACTCGCAAATCACAAGTACTTAAAACTTGGAAAAAATATATGTTATATTACAGTTATTTATCTAGTGCTTCCGGCCGTTTTTTTTCGATTGGTGATATTTTACTGTGTCAAATAAAATCCCAAACATCCGTCTAATCGTAATCCAAATATCGTATTACTTGCAGTATACTTGGTTTTAGTTAATGAAAAATACACGAAAATAATTGTCTTTGATTAGCCGAGGGATTTCGGCCGTCTTAAGTTATTTTTTTTAATATTTAATTTTTTATTGAATTTTAAGTGTCTTTTGATTCGCGGGGCGCTCGCGAGTTCACAGTTCACTGCCGGCAGCCGCTGCGTCCGCGTGAAGTGTATCGCGCGCGGCCGAGCAAGCGTTAGCGTGGCTATTTCTGTCGGGAATCATCGCCTTAAGGCGATACTCGGAAAAAATGTGCTGAAGCGAGATAGCAATGAGAAAACGACGCGCGCGAGAGCGAGACCGATTTTGCAGATTAGGCAAAAAAAAACACAAAATCACTTCGTATTAAAAAACTACAGCGATTTAAAAAAAAAATGCTTCTATACGATCCTCAATATTATTGGTGTCCACTAATTAAACCAATTTCCAATAGTGTAAGTAACCCCATTTAAGAATAATCTTCACTTTTCGTATTTTTAGAGGTCTTTTCGAAAATATAAAGTGTCGAGGCAAAATCATAAAATCGTGTTTTTGAAACTATACGATTCTAGATAAAGGTATGAAGAAATATATATCTTATCACCAGATTTTTAACAACTGTAACCGTCCTATAGTTTTTAATTTTACGACCGATTTACCCACCTTCTGCGCCAGTGGTCTCGGGTTCGATTCCCGAACAAGACAAATATTTGTGTGCATGAACATGTCTATTTGTCTTGGTCTGGGTGTTTACTATGTATATTAAGTATGTATTTACAAACGAAAAGTATTTTAGTAAGTAGGTATATATTTATCCGTTGGGCTTAGATAATTGGTGTGAATGTAAGAAGTTATTTATTATAAAAAAAAGTCCATATTTTTCCGAGTAGCGCCTTAAAAGGCCAAATTAGAATAAAAGTGCTGAACGACATAACTACGTACGTCATCATCATCATCATCATTTCAACCGTAAGACGCCCACTGCTGGGCATAGGCCTCCCCCAAGGATCTCCACAACGATCGGTCCTGCGCTGCCCGCATCCAGCGGCTTCCCGCGACCTTGACCAGATCGTCGGTCCACCTTGTAGGGGGCCTGCCCACGGAACGTCGTCCGGTTCGCGGTCGCCATTCGAGAACCTTTCCGCCCCAACGGCCATCGGTTCTCCGCGCTATGTGTCCCGCCCACTGCCACTTCAACTGAGCAATCCTTCGAGCGATGTCGGTCGTTTTAGTTCTCCTGCGGATCTCATCATTTCTGATTCGATCGAGCAGGGAAATACCAAGCATCGTTCTCTCCATTGCTCGCTGGGTAACCTTGAGCCTTCTTATGAAGTAAAGAGCCTACTACGTACGTACTTAACTATAATTTGATTTTTTAATATATTTTTCTAGGTAGGGTTGTTGAAAATGAAACGAATGAACTATGTAAGTAGGTATAGGAACCCTCACCACACGAGTTTTACTCGCACCTGTCCAGTTCTTCATAAAAAAGCCGAATTTGAATTCGAATGTAGGTATGTATGTATGTATTCAAGAACTATATTTAACAAGGCCTTTCCGAACGAAAATTGATCTTTTTGTTTTTCAAGACAGTCTAGGTTAATTAATGAATTGAGTTTCTTACATAGGCCTATATTGGATGTAGGGCAGAGGTACCCTTTGTGACCACTTTAAGGATTTTTCGACTTTTAAGCACTAAATGGTCTTAGGTATTTAAGACACAAATTATATCTTAAATTAAGATAATTTATCTGCCTTTAAAGGTACATTTTTCAAATTTATAAAAATAAAATAGTTTTTTTTTATATTACACACAATGTGTGAGAGGTGCCAAATGTACCGGTTTTGGCCACTTACTGATAGTTAAACTTTTGTAAGTATTGCGAAAAATCTAAACTAAACCCAGGTAAAGTCAATATATTCTAAACCAGTAATTTGCAAAACAACAATTTCATTGTAAAAAGCAAAGGTTTATAAAGTATTTCATCCAAAACAAATTTCTTAAAATTTTCATAGATAAAATTTTTTCAAACAGAAAATGGAATTTATTGAAAAAAAATCTTATGACATGAGGAATTCTAACGGTTGTTATTATTACCTTAAAATACCTTATTTTAATTGCCTTTATCAAAAATGGCTAAAAGTTGTTAAGAAAACTTTTAGAGCAAAAAGTGGCCAAAACCGGTACAGTGGCCCAAACCGCGCCTGCCCTACCAACTTGCCAATACTGAAATTCCGATTGAACGACATTCATAATTTTAATATTGCCTACTGATACTTATCCCCACAATAAGTCAAAAAATATTGACTCAAAAAAGGTAAATAAAAAGATAACATAAATAAATTATCACATTTATTTATCACATGCAATATTATTATTTACACAGCAAATCATATAATTATAATAAATTATAAGCTAAAATATAGTGCTCGAATCTTCGTGGTATCACAGTTCAAAAATAGGGTCATGCCAGTATCGTCATTAATTGTAAAAACTAAGGTCCATTGTTCAGGAAATCACATTTAAGACTTCTTATTTAATCAATTGAACAGCGTGAAACTACAAAGAAAAGCTCAAACTAAGCTCAGCAAGCAAAAATAGTTATAGAATTGAATGCACCTTGCATTTGAAGTGTAAACTGGAAAATAGTAGTTTGTAACTGTATCAATAGTCTTTAATAAGTTTTTAATTGTAGTCTATTTGTGATTTCCATAAGCTATCTTCCATATTTGTGTAACTTAACCTTCGCTTCAATACAATGATATCTAGACGATTTCCCAGTTTTCCTTAAAAATGGTAGTGAAATGAGCAAAGCATGAATGCCTTTTACATTCATCATCATTATCATTGTGATACAGTAAATGTTTAAAAAAAGAGAAATACAGAAATAACTATTATGAAAAACGGGATTCTTACCATGTTTAGTTTTTGAGTCCCCGATATTTCGGCGCAGTCGCACGTGCATTTCACCATAATCATGGCGCATGCAACTGAACCGAAATATGCAACAATTCTTCATAATAGTTATAGTGAAAGTGACCATGAAGGTTTAAAATCTTGGTTTTACAATTTTCAAGAAACATTGGAACAGCCGTCTTGTCAACATCATACATTTAAGTTACAACTATGGAAGCGTCATCGTTGAGATCAGTAGTGGTAGCCATTGGCGCCACCGCCGCCCGTGCCGGGCCCGTAACCACCAGACCCTGAGCCGCCACCACCTCCGGCACTTGGGTTGTAAGCTCCTTCTCTGTAATGGAAAATAATATTGGTTATAATGGAATAATTCATATTTTTTAAAAATAAATAAGTATAATTCGAATGTTCTAGGGCATCAAGCAGTAAAGTCGAGTAGGTATCATTCGAATTTTCAAAAACCGGCAAATAGCGAAAATCTCGCAATCATTGCTCTAAAATCGCAAATTTGTACTATGTAGCAGCGAAAATTTGTTGCGATTTGCGATTTTAGAGCAATAACAGCGAGATTTTTGCTATCGCTTGGCTTTTCCATGTTACTTGACAAGCCTGAGGTGTTTGGAGTGAAGTTATTATTGATATAAATTTTTATATGACTTAAACCTCGCCTCCTTTTAAATTTCAATTTGTGTAAATACCACCTTACAGCGCCCTCGAAATTGTTGTCTTTATAATAAGTACAACTTAAGCCCTATAATACCCAATATTTAGGAAGAGTTATAACAGATCTTGAGAAGAACCCTATAGTTTGAAATTGAAATTAAGTTTACTTGATATAATAAATATAAATAAATAAATATAAATAACTTCTTACATTCACACCAATTATCTAAGTCCATGTTAATTTCATTATGTATCATGGAAAACTTGATAACGGATAAATATATACTTAAATACTTTTTTTTTGTAAATACATACTTAATATACATAATAAACACCCAGACCAAGACAAATAGACATGTTCATGCACACAAATATTTGTCTTGTTCGGGAATCGAACCCGAGACCACTGGCGCAGAAGGTGGGTAGCCTACCTCTGCGCCAAATCGGTCGTCAAATATCATTGAAATCTTTCATTTGATTTCACAAGCAATGTCTGTTTTACTGTGTTTTAGCCAATAAAGTTTTGGTTTTAGCTTTTAAAGAGAAAACTGTTGACAGTTTTCTCTGTTGTTGACAGTTAGTATGCAGCCTCAAAAGGGGTTTTAACATACAGGGTGTTTCTTTTTCGTGTCGATAGTAGGATTAAATTAGCCCTTCCCCGCCCAGAACTCGGTGGGTGTGATGATTACTGAAGATGATGAAGTTAATTACTTTTCAGAAAAGTTTTCTCCGATGAATGAATCTAAATCATGATTAAATGTGTATTGTTACTTTACATAACATAATTTACGGTGAATCTAATTATTCTTCGTCAAAACATGGACATTTTATCCCACGAATACCAAATTAACGACAAACGCAGTATAAAAGTTATAAATAGGAATAAAATGTAGACCGGTTCAAATATACCTAATCTCGAATTTTCGGAAAATTAATGTTGAAAACATTAGTTACTTTCGAAGCTTATGATTATGAAGTTTCTTGGCATACATTAAGAAAGTAATGAATATTAACGACTTATAACAAGTTTGGGAACAATACAATATTTCTAGACTGTCAAAGAGACTGTTTCGTAATTCTAATTACGACAAATTATCTCAAATACGGCATAAGTACAAAAATAAAATTAACGCCATCAGAAAGATCGTCAAAGTCATTAATTTACCAATCTTTCAAAATTTTGAAATAGGTTAATTAATAGTAGATTGTATTACAAGGGAGCAAAATAATATATTTACGGCGAGGGATTCAATATACGCCACCCGAGGTGAAAATAATTTTGCGGCCGAGTAATACACTCTGCTTTTCATCCCCCTCTATAAGAAAAGCAGTAAAGACAACTCAAACTACCTACCTTTCGTAGTTTGAGTTTGTCGTTCGGATACATCATAGCGCTAATCGGGCAAGAAAAAAAAATTGAGTTTTGAAATAAAAAAAATAAAAAAAATAATAATATGTCCATCAGATTCCTTATAAGTATCTCCGGGGATGCCGTAGGGGGGTTGAAAATTTTGATAGATTTTAGCTACGACTCACCGTTTACGAGATATTCTCAATTTTATAAAACTCCGTTTTTGAAAATTTCTCGGTCCCGAAAAAAGTCCCGGCCCCATACAAAATCAGTTGAATTTTTTTAAGTACTGCACACCCTTTGCTACTCTCCAACCAATGCTTCTTTAATTACTTATGTTCTAAATTCAAATCTCATCGTTTTGGACCCTGTTATGAAGCTGTTCAAAATTCAAATCTCATTTATACCCTCTTGTCATAACAGGTAAACAATGAATCGTTTTGGACCCTGTTATTAGATAAACAATCATCGCTTTTCGAATCGATGGGATGAAAAATATTATACGTACTGCTATTAGTTCTTATACATTTTGGTTACTATGTCATTCTACAGCTCTTTTTAGAAATATTTGTTTGATCTGTAGTTTGACTGAAGTGTGAATGTCTGATACCTATCAATTAATATGTTGTCGCTCAACAGTAGGTAGGCTAAAAGTCAATCATTTCCTCGATCGGGTCGATTCTAGCGTACATTATTTGATCGATTTGAGCTGTCTATTTCTGTAATTAATGCGTAGTCAGATTGTAAGAGATAAGAATATAGCACTGAAAAAAAAACTTACGAAGAAGGATTGCGCTTGTTGAACTCAATGGAGCGGAGGATCTCTTCAGGGATGGGGGGTGGAGTGGGGAGATGGGCACCAACGGGGTGGAATCCGTTCTCGTCAGCGGTGTAGGTGAGTGAGATCTGCTGGCCGTCGGGCGCAGAGTACGAGAACCCGCCCTCTGCCGTCACCGCGGGGCCCTCGGGGCCTTGAGCACGCGGGGACCCGCTCTCGTGGGCGGATATGCCGTTGCCGGTTTCATAGCTGTGAATATAAAAAAATATAAATTAGCGTTTTGTAGTGATTGAGGATTTCAGCTTAGAAGGAGTGTAATACTAATTGGTCTTGGCGTGATGAGAGAGACCGGAACTGAAACGGTTGTTTGACTTTCTGAATTAGATTAAAAACAAAAAAAATATGTTTTTTAAATTTAGCAATATAAATTGATTAGGAACTGGTCCTAACATGATAAATGAATCTAAAATAAGAAATGGCAGCACAGCAAGAGTAATTTATCATCTTCGCTTCATTCGCACGAACAGTGAAAGTTCCCGAAAGACTTGGTCGTATTTTTCAATACTTATTTGCTTTTCCTTCCTTTTTTAATAAAATTGCATTGTGAATGCACAAAAGTAAATACTCTTTGGCATCTCCTATTAAAGTGTAGTCCCAAGCTGCGAGCAAAAAATACTATGGTTTAATTTGATATTTTATGTTCAATACCGTAACTGGAGATTTAAACATAATGATGAAACACAGCTCACCTAAACTTATAGGTTCCATCCCCATTGTTGACATTTTCAAACTTGGTGATAGGTATTTGTGCGCCGCTGCCGCCACCACCACCGTGGAAAGATCCCGCCCCAGCGCCTGAGCCGCTAAAAGCCGGCCCGCTTCCGCCGCCCGAGCCGAAACCGCCCCCGCTGCCGCCTCCGCCTCCGCCTCCGCCCGGACGTGGCGGGAGGTACTGTGGCTCCAGACGACCACAAAGCCCGATGGCCAGGATCATTGATGAGATAGTTACCTAAAAATATATATTAAATATTGTACAATTATAATAAACAACAGTGTTCGCACTCTACCTGTCATCGGTTCATATCTCATCATATAAAAAGTACCTATTATAAATTATCTGAGGTTCATATGCACTATCAGTTTTCTTGTTTTTTCAGAGCAGTCGTTGCTTTTAGATTATCAAAATTACCAAATAATTATAATTATAATTATCATGGTATGATTTTTTACAGCTAAGTAAGTGACATGTGCTTTTTCAATAAAATACGTTATATCGTAGAATTTTGCAGTTAACATTAACTTTTAAACTTACAACATCGACAAATATATACAAAAAATTAAGCTAACAGTAGGTATTGTGAAACTTTTTTATTTATTTTAACCAAAAATAGAACGCTAACGAACCGCTCTCGTTTACGGAGATCCGATACAAAAAACATGGCTGGTTTGATAATATTTGTTACTTTATTAGCATTTTTGGCAAGTTTGCAGCTGAAGGTAAAATATAAAAAAATATGGGAAATTACTAATAGTATTTTATGATGGAAAACTGATAGAAGAAAATCAAAACTAACCATGAAAATAATTTGTTAAAATTTTGGTAAGTACCAAATTTGTAATCGTAGAAGAAACTAATATTTAAGAACTAACAGGAAATCAACAATTTTCCGAATAATATTTGTACTCAACTTACCCAAGTAAACATTTTAATATTTTTCTTAATTCCTATGAAAGCAGGCGTTTGTTGTTCAGCAATCGTCTGAATACAACCTGTGAGGATGTACCCCGTTTTATATTGCTCCGGATTGCCCTTTCTCAGTTGCTTCACCTTGTGCGTGCGCGCAGTATCGACGGGTGAATCCGAGTCCACGCCTCGAGCTTTAGTTAGTCTGGAATGCCCTGGCGGATGTGCCTGCTATCAGGAGTTCAGATCGGAGAGTCTTCATTTCATGATAGTTCATTGTACTAACTGACTGTGCTCTAGTTTTAAAATATCTTTTTTGTTATAAAAATCGATGCTATCGGAAGATTTTCGTTTCATTGTAGGTCACAGTAAGCTCTAATTTTGAAACGAAATGATTCATTGATAAATTCGTTAGAAACGTTTAATTTGGGGTTTTTTTTTAATGCTACTATCAACCGAGAGTGATCTAATTTTTAAGGTTAGGTGAGTTCCGAAACAAAAATCCTATATTACGGCTCAGGTTGGAGAATCTTCGTTTCATGTTAGCTTAAATATACAATATTATGTTTCCTTTGCATTGGACTGATGTTCATTGTGTACGTTACGATATTGAAAATATATGCTTTTGTTATTAAGAAATAAACTACCATTTATTTATTTACTAACTGACTGTGGATAAAAAAATTGTTGATACTGTTATTGTCACTAACTTTTTCTTACAAGAGGATAGAAAATCTGAAAGTAGTTAGTTTCTTTATGTCAATTATATGTTTTATGTAAAAATAAAAGAAATGCGACATAATATTGTAAACGAATTGTAGACATGAGCCAAGAGCGACTTCTTAATCCATCCATAAGAAAGCCCAGTTTCTCAATGGTGAGACTAGACGAGATAGATGGATGCACGTGCACAGGTATCATCCATAAGTAAGTACTTAACTAAATAAAATAATTAAAATTGTGTAATTATCGAATATACACCCAAAATAAGATAACATATAGAAGAATGCTATAATGATGTAAAATTTATTACTAACATACACGTGCAGCATACACCCCACACGTTGTTCCTACAAACTTGCAACTAAAACCACAGAATACTTAATAGTACGAAGTCTGACATAGCAGGTAGTAGTTGGAAATTATAAGCTTTCCAGGCTTTCAGCAACGGATGCCGGTACTGCACAATTTGCCCTACTTTCTCAGTCAAATTAGTTTACAAGCCCAACGGCACTTAGAGGGTAACACTATACTTAGATACAGCCTACATAATGCACTGCAATAGTTAGAAAAACTTTTTGCATTTAGTAGTATACAATATAATCATTTCTTTAAGACTATGACTTCTTTTGTCTTTTTAATTGGTTGGTGGTAGGACTTGTTTTCAGTCCGCCTGGCTAGCTTCCACCATCGTATCTAAGTCTAATGATGTTTTCTGCATTATTGTGTTTGGCAGTTAGAGACAAAGATAACCAGTTCGTCGGTTATTGGGATTCCGGGAGTAGTGCGCTTCCACCTTCAGCCTTATCACCACTTAACATCAGGTGTGATGAACGTTGTGAATAAAACAAAAGAAAAAACTATGAACCTATTGAAAATCTAAGTTTTATATTGTTGTCTAGTAAGCAAGTGTTACTTTAAGTTTAATAATACCGTTTTCAGATATGGTATTCAAAATAGCTTTATCTTTTCTCTTTATAAATGTCGTAAGTATATTTTGGTCACACGCAAAAGCCACAAGCAAATTGCCAGAGTAAAGAATGTTTATGACTCAAACGAGATCAATGCTACATCCATTTTGATATTCTTCTCATTTTCGCGTAATCGAGTTATAATATTGAAGATAATCGCGAATACATTATTTTATAGAGCCATCTCCCGAGATAATTGGTCAATTTGCATGTGATTCTAGGGATAGAAACGTAGCCTAACGTTGGTACCTATAAAGGACATCGTTATTTTCAACAGCCAAGTTATAGTCTTTACAATGTAAATTGTTACATTTCTATCTACATTCTACATTGTAGATAAATACCCTAATACATCAATATGTTTAGATACTAATTTTATTAGCCCACTAGAATATTATCGTAAAACACAGTCACTCGAACGATGGTTCTAGTGAAGATGTATATATCAAGGAATTTGACATATTGTCCCGAAGTATGACTGCTGCAAGAACTAATTAAAATTTTACCATTTGAGAGTATTGAATTGACGTTAAGTACCCAACTAATATTAAAGTAGGAATTTAAATTTCTGTAGTGTTAGGTAATTATGTTCGATTCATGTAGGACCATTTCGCAAGAAAGAATAAAGGTTTGACTGATTTGGCTAATTTTGATCTTAAAATTTGTGGAGTTTGTGGAAGTGAGAATCTTCTAATATAAGTAAAATACTAAAATAAGTACTTAACGGAAAATACTAAAAACGACAGGTGGGTGATGATGATACGAAGTTTAACGGGTCCACTAGTAAATAATAAAATTTCTTAGAATAACATCAATTATCTAAAGATTTAAAAACTGTGTTATGGAAACTTGATAACGGATAAATATATACTTTTTGTTTGTAAATACATCCATACTAATGTTATAAATGTGAAAGTGTGTTTGTTTGTCCGTCTTTCACGTCAAAACGGAGTAACGGATAGACTTGATTTTTTAGATTAGATTTAGTTTTTTTTTGAAAGGCTGCTTTTAATGCAGGAAAAACATCACATTAGGCGGAAGGCTACTAGGTACTTATATACATAGAAAACACCCAAACCAAGAATTTAGACATGTTCATTGATCATGAATACAAATATTTGTCTTGTTCGAAATCGGGACCTTTGTCGCCGAAGGCGTCCTGTGCCGAACCCCATGGGTCTAATCGGTCGTCAACACATAGAATATAATACCTAAAATACAGTAAGTATCTCACTAAAATGGAAAGATAAGAGAATAAGCTAGAAAATGACTGTCCTGTCGCGTGGGCGCGGAGCCAGAGTAAATACTGTCGTTAGCTGGGTATTAAAACTAGCAAATTTTATTGAACAACTAAATGAGTAAGAAAGTTTAACATAACACTATATTAAGGAAACCATTTTCTAACATTGTTATTAGTGTAACATTGTAAAACTGTAGAATGGTAGATTGTTAGACAAGGGTTAAAAGGAAGCAATTCCCATACGAGATATTTAGACGCCAAAGCTTAGCGAGGGCGGCTATAGTTCGAGTATGGAATTGATTAACTCTACTTTTCATTTCGAATTTAAGGAAAGTAGATACACTCTGCTTTTCACCCCCCTCTATAAGAAAAGCAATAAAGAGAACTAAAACTAACTAGAAAAATTAAAGAAAGGTGGCGGGGGATTTCGCTTTCTCTGTTTTTTCTGTAATATATAAATAAATAAGTTTTGAATTAAAAAATAAATATATGAACAAAAAAAAATTTTTTATATATGTCCATCGGAGGCCTCCTAAAGGTAGACTTCCGAGCATCGCGGCCGATCGCAGCCGCGCGCGAAAGATCGCGTGCGACTGACGCGTGCGGCTGATGCGACAATAGTCAGTGTATGAAAATGTATGGCGCCGCTTCCGAGGTATGCGACAGACGCGTGCGGCCGACGACAGACGTCGGCCGCACGCGGCCGTAACTATAATGAAAACTTCTTTGTATTGTTTAATACTCACTTTTCTGTCATCTTCCTTATTTTAATCTCTAATTTATGGTTGTCTGTCACTGTTAGAAAATTCATGTGTCAACACTGGATTGAGATGATTTTTATAAACTCTCCTTTTGGGCGTTTGTGCACTACACTGAATGTTACCGTCCGGCAGTCTGATTTTTTACGGTCCGATATAGCAGGCCATAGAATGTATATGCAGGCCATTTTACTTTTCCCCATTCCGTTCCGTTTTTTCCCGTTCCGAGATATACTGAATTTTACCGTCCGGAAAAAAACGGATGGTTGTATTTTAATCATAAATTATTTATAATACATAGTAAGAATTTATTTATTTCGTGTCGGCTTTGAAACATTGAAATTGTGATATTGAACTGAAAACGTGATATTCATGAGCGGGCGGGGCCCCCGCCCCGGGGGTAATCACTGCGCTGCCCCGGCGAGTAAGAAGACGGACAACTGCACAAGCCAATCATCCGTGTTTATAATTAATATTAATATTAATTTAATATTTAAATTTAATATTTAACAAGTTGCAATGACGGTTCCGCACGTGTACTGAACAACTATTTTTAATACAGTTGCGAAAAAATTAAGCAATTTAATAAAATAATAAAACACAATAAACTCAACTACTATGCGATTATTATAAGAATAGGATAGGGACACCGCCATGTTGTGACGTCAAGCTGTCAAAGTGCTGTCAAACTAACTTCACTTCACTTCAGTATGGTGTGCAAAAAATAAATTTATCGTGAATCAGGGGGCTGATCATGTCATAGCGTACGATAAATAATGATGTTCGTGCAAACCAAAACATATGAATAATTTGCAGATAAATAGGTTACAAATCATTAACTTGATTTTTTCGGAAAGTATAGGACTCATGAAAGTATGCTTTTACGAAAATGATCTGGTAATTTGAATCTCAATCAAATTAAAATTTTGTAATATTTAACTGTAACCATTTTTTCATACATTGTTCTGGGGGGAACCTACTTTAATACTTTGCTTCAATAACACAGAATAAATTAAATTTTGATTCTATTTACTGGTTTAAGTATTTAAATAAAACAGGAATTCAAGTTATGAAAATAATTTAATAATCAACTTTACAATGAAATTAGCCCAAGAGCTATCCGATATTTTTGTAAAAAATTCAATAACAGGCCAAATTTTTGTAAACGGCCCTTAAATATAATTTCAAGAGACTATATTTTGGAATCCAACATAAGTAATGTCGCATTGGAAGGTATAAAAAAAAAGTTATACCCCGAAAATGGTGCAATTTATTCAGCAAATATGCTATAACCAATTTTACCGTGAACATGTGTTTATGTTCACCATATCTAAGCACCAAAGTCGAAATCCATAAAGATATAAAACGGGAAACTAATACTTTAGGAAGAAGTCGGTTGTTTCTGATAGCATTTTTAACATAGGTGTAATACCAATTTGAGTTTACGTAGAAAGTTTTTTTAAAAGTTTATTTGTTTTTCATTTACAAATATTAGGGGGATTATATACTTTTACGAAAGATAATTAATAAATGTATTCAAATGAAAAGTGAATAATACTTATACCATTTTTGCCCATTTTTTATAGACTTTTTATAGCTTTGAATTTGTTTTTTTTAAATGTCGCTGTCATAAATATTGGTGGATTACTAATGAATTACTTATTAAACTAGATAATCTAATTTTCTATGTTAAGAAACTACTGATATAGAATTATTGTTGAGTTGAGTTTGACGACCGATTTGGCGCAGGGGTAATCTACCTGCCTTCTGCGCTAGAGGTCTTGGGTTCGATTCCCGAACAAGACAAATATTTGTGTGCATGAACATGTCTATTTGTCTTGGTCTGGGTGTTTACTATGTATATTAAGTATGTATTTACAAACAAAAAGTATTTAAGTATATATTTATCCGTTATCAAGTTCACGTAGACACAGTTTCTAAAGAAATTAACTACGGACTTAGATAATTGGTGTGATTGTTAGAAAATATTTATTTATTTATTTATTTATTTATTTATAGAGCGAATTAGTTTGGCTCTCGGGGTAAATTGGTAAATTAGGGGTCTAGTGAAAAATTGTATTGGTCCTATCAAGGTAAAAGGATTGACCAGCTAGATTCTGCACGTTGATTGAAGTTAGATTCGGCAGAATCTAGCTAGTTACCAGGGTGCGCCGGGTATTGATATCACAGGGAACGATTCAATCAAGCCACTCGGGGAGGCGCCTTTCGTGAATCCGCTAATTGTAAATCAAAACACATGCTTGCTAATGCTATTCCACCTCTTCTATTCCACTCATTTGAGAATCATCGTCTCGCTGGTCTGAGCTGCCACTGCAGCTGCTTCTGCTATAAAGACATTGAAGACTTTTCCTTCTGACATTGCAAAGTACCTACTGTAGAAATATCTTCTAGTATTTTATCAAAGCTTTGAACAAATACTCAAATACCCGTGCTACACATGTGTCCAAACATTTGTTCAAATGTTTGTGCATTTAAAAAATAAAAAACTTCGTTTTGAAAGTGGCAATACCCAAACCAACTTCTGCCAAAATAAAAAAAAACTTTTCATTTTGTTTTGCACTTTCTTGCGAACTGTACCTTTTCAGAGTGAAGTTTGTCAATAACCCGTCCCATTCTTATAATAATCGCATAGTAACTAATCGTAAAAGAATATAAGCAGAGACTTTTTTTTTGTTTTCTTCACCCATTCTGAGTTGGCAAAGGAAACTATGATCATACAGCCAAGGCTTCAGTAGAATTTTTTTATTGATATGAAATGAAAATTAAATTAAATGAGATGAAATGAAATGAAACCTAACAAAAGCAATCCGAATCCTACAGGAGCGCCTTTCCTTATTTATCTCTTTTACCACATCGTTTTCCTAAAGCACATTAAAGCACTAATTCCACCATACTAAGTACCTACCACAATAAAAACCAGAAAAAACTAATTTAGATAATTAAGAAATAAGGTCCCTCATTTTCTTTTCACTTACTTGCGCAAACTCCTATAAGCAGATACTATGGTAAATAGTGCACGTCATACCATATTTAGTAATCTGTGGTCATACAGCCAATTTTATGTATTTTTTATATTCATAAATTTAATTTGGCCTATACTAATATAATTAAAATTACTTCTAAATCTGATATTGAAACAAATTAGTAGCTTCTTTTTAGAAATATTTGCATGAATCATTAAAAACTTCTATGATTTTTTTTTTTGTAAAAACTTTTGTGTAAAAATTAAATTTATGAATATAAAAAATACATAAAATTGGCTGTATAACCACAGATTACTAAATATGGTATGACGTGCACTATTTACCATAGTATCTGCTTATAGGAGTTTGCGCAAGTAAGTGAAAAGAAAATGAGAGACCTTATTTCTTAATTTTCTAAATTAGTTTTTTCTGGTTTTTATTGTGGTAGGTACTTAGTATGGTGGAATTAGTGCAATAATGTGGCTTTAATGAAAACGATGTGGTAAAAGAGAGAAATAAGGAAAGGGGCTCCTGTAGGATTCGGATTGCTTATGTTAGGTTTCATTTCATTTCATTTAATTTAATTTTCATTCATATCAATAAAAAAATTCTACTGAAGCCTTGGCTGTATGATCATAGTTTCCTTTGCCAACCCAGAATGGGTGAAGAAAACAAAAAAAAGTCTCTGCTTATATTCTTTTACGATTAGTTAGTTGAGTTTATTGTGTTTTATTAAATTGCTTAATTTTTTCGCAACTGTATTAAAAATAGTTGTTCAGTACACGTGCGGAACCGTCATTGCAACTTGTTCCGACTGTCAACCCTCACCTTCGGCTGCGCCTCGGCTCGGGTAGACATTTGTCGGAACTCTTTGCAATGACAGGCTTTCCGCACTTGTAATGAAATCTACTATTTTAATACAGTTGCTCAAAAAGTGGCGTATTGCAGGGACGTATAGCGTTCGGGATGCGGGCTATTACACACTCGAACTTTTTCTTTACCTTTCCCGAACTCGTGCGTTTTCTTTCCCAACTGTCAAAATATTGTCTATTAAAAAAAAAAACAACCACGAAGTTTTTACTAAAAAAATCATAGAAGTTTTTATGATTCATGCAAATATTTCTAAAAAGAAGCTACTAATTTGTTTCAATATCAGATTTAAAAGTAATTTTAATTATACATTAAATTAATATTAGTATCGGCCAAATTAAATTTATGAATATAAAAAATACATAAAATTGGCTGTATTACAGATTACTAAATATGGTATGACGTGCACTATTTACCATAGTATCTGCTTATAGGAGTTTGCGCAAGTAAATGAAAAGAAAATGAGGGACCTTATTTCTTAATTATCTAAATTAGTTTTTTCTGGTTTTTATTGTGGTAGGTACTTAGTATGGTGGAATTAGTGCTTTAATGGAAAACGATGTAGTAAAAGAGAGAAATAAGGAAAGGCGCTCCTGTAGGATTCGGATTGCTTTTGTTAGGTTTCATTTCATTTCATCTCATTTAATTTAATTTTCATTTCATATCAATAAAAAAATTCTACTGAAGCCTTGGCTGTATGATCATAGTTTCCTTTGCCAACCCAGAATGGGTGAAGAAAACAAAAAAAAGTCTCTGCTTATATTCTTTTACGATTAGTTAGTTGAGTTTATTGTGTTTTATTATTTTATTAAATTGCTTAATTTTTTCGCAACTGTATTAAAAATAGTTGTTCAGTACACGTGCGGAACCGTCATTGCAACTTGTTCCGACTGTCAACCCTCACCTTCGGCTGCGCCTCGGCTCGGGTAGACATTTGTCGGAACTCTTTGCAATGACAGACTTTCCGCACTTGTAATGAAATCTACTATTTATAAATCGGTTCAGTGGTTTTTGAGTTTATTCATTACAAACAAACATGAAATCAAATGTTTTTCCTCTTTATAATTTTTTTTTTATTATTTTATTTTGGCAGCAAACAGTCATGTACATCAACATATACATATAAGCAATAACATAATACTAGACTTGGAATGCCTACAATTACTGTCTAAATATTATATCTAACAAATCGAGTAGGAAACGCTAATATGTACTTAGTAATTAGTAATAACAAGTTGAGAATTTTAGGTTATAAGTTTTTTTTACGATATTGTCAAAGCAATAATTAATGTTTAAAATTAGTTAGATTTAGTTTAAACAAAAATCAAGGAAAGATAATAACAATACAATTTCAGTGTCGAGGTTTTTCAAGAGTCTGACATAAAGTGATCTACAATACAAATTCTTATGTTATATTTCTTAAGGTTATGGCAACCGCAAAATACATCTACGTGAGAAAATTGTTTATTATGTGCAGTCAAATAACGACGAAAGAAATTATTTGATGAATAATTAGTGGATGAACTTGGGATAACAAAGAAGTTCTTAGGTCTGCGAACACCTAGACGGAATCTTAAACTTTATTTCTTCAAGTAGCTTAGGGGAATCGATATGGTTATGTAGAAAAACGAGATCGAATTATGTGCGTCGGGAATTTAACGGTTCAATTTATGTTTTTTAATGGCATCATTATAGCAAGTATAGCTGAATCCGGCTCTGTATTCTGTATATAATATTATTAGTTATTATTATAAAATTATATATAGTATAGACTTGTATAGATTAACTAGTTTTATTGTCTTTAACCAAAAATAAAGCATATGCTAGCCAATCAAGCTATTTCTTCACTTCTCTCGAATGTCAATAAAGTACTGCAATAAGACATTTTAGGGCAGCATCGGGAGTTTGCCACAATAAAACCGCCTTTACTCCAGAGTGAAAAACGTGCAACGGCGCGGCGTACTAGCTATACCACACACAGAATAAATAATAGTGCTAGCTATACACAGAGCTATAAATGCCACGAGCGAGGTTCGACCGTGACTGGCGTCCGCTGATGCTCTCTTCGCTGTTTTGGGAGATGGATTTGTCAATAAACTTAAGAATTTTGTTTTACTTAGAACTAGATAGAAGTATAGTAAAGACAGGTATTTAACAAAACCAACTAAGGAATAAAGAATAAGATAACAAGTGTTTACCACATGATGTTTGTTCTGGGTGGGGAGCAAACCTACGATCCATAGGTCTAGCATAATATTTCTCTTTGGCTAGCAGTAGGTCTCTAAGCTAAGTACCACTATGCCATCTGGCCTGGCAGGTCGACGCAGCCTAAAAATTACGATTTAGCAGGAGAGGTCGACGATTAAGTATTGGGCACCATCACATAGGTACATTGTTTCAATACCAAACTATAATAACTTGAGCACAAGTATTATGAAAATTGGAAACAACGACCGACAGGTAGTACAACATACACCCAGACCCGAGGTAAATATTGAAAACGAACTTTTAAGAAATATTTAAAAGTTCGTTTTCAATATTTACTTGATCGGGAGAACCCGGGACCTCTAGAGATAAGTAGCGTCACTTTGAAAACCGGTGCGTACACCACTCGACCACGGAGGTTGTCACGATGGATAGTGGGTAATATATATACTTTTACTATGGTAATATGAAGGAAAACATATCGTATCACATGAAATCGTCGTGCAACTTATAGTGTACATACTAGCCGCCCTAGACAAGTGGCTTTCTATTAGCGAATTCGCCAGTCGAATAGAAAGAAATGTATGGGATTGACATTAGCAGTCACGTGACATTTCGATTGCTAATGTCATTCCCCTACATTTGTCTTTCTATTTTACTGGCGCATGGCGATATCGATAATAAAAAGCCACTGTCGACAAGAAAACGACAAGAATAGGATGTACAACACTAATTTTCGTTCATGCACTGGTTGTGAGATACGTATGCAGCAGCACAAAATTATACAGGTGTATTAAGGCGAGGATTCCCGACCGAAATAGGCACGCTAACGTTTGCTCGGCCGCGCGCGATACACTTCACGCGGACGCAGCGGCAGCCGGCAATGAACTGTGAACTCGCGAGTGCCCCGCGAATCGAAAATCACTTAAAATTAAATTTAAAATTAAATAAAAATTTAAACTTATGACGGCCGGAATCCCTCGGCTATTCAAAGACAATTATTTTCGTATATTTTTCATTAACTAAAACCAAGTAGGTATACTGCAAGTAATAGGATATTTGGATTACGATTAGACGGATGTTTGGGATTTTATTTGACACAGTTAAATATCATCAATCGAAGAAAAACGGCCGGAAGCACTAGATAAATAACTGTAAAATAACATATATTTTTTCCAAATTTTGAGTACTTGTGGTTTGCGAGTAATCCATAATTTAAAATACCCTATTTTCGGGAATCGGCGCCTGAATAGTTCGTGATCCATCCGGGTTAATGCTGTTCTCGATTGAATACGATAGATTCCTTTCCTACTCATTGTTTTGATTTCGATTATTATTGTACGGTCAACATCGTTGAGTCGTGTTTATCGAAATCACCTTCAAATGACTACCTACCTACAAATTTAAATGTAAAATATTAAAATGATAAATAAATAAAATAAAAAAAATATGGGGTTACAATTTCCGAGCATGTAAGAAGCCTTACATAACATAACACATTAACTGCATAATGGTTAAAATAAAAATCACGTGAGATTATCAAAAGAGTAGTTCCGTTTAGCATTCAAGACTTCATTTTCAAATTACAGATTTTTATGCAAATAGAGCTTTTTAACACAGTTTAACGTGTTGTATAAACGAAGCATCGAGCCTTCACCTTGTGGTATCATCGCCCATACCCCATTAGCGTACCGAATGTTCCTTTCCGATTGTCGTGCACTTTCAAATTACATTTTTGGCTTGCGCTTTTAACATTACTGTGACTTTGTAAGTTTGTTAACTTATTTGAATATCCTCGCTTCGTATTAATAAATTAATGACATTTTAAATGAAAAGGTTTTAAGAGCATTCGCCCGGACAGCGAAAGGTCGTGGGTTTGAGTCCCATCGGAGCTAGTTGTGAGACGGGTCGACTTTTCTAATTATTAATTTATTTTCATTTTCAATATTTTCAATAATAATAATTGCATTGTGCATGAAAAAAAGTAAAAAATAAATAATTTAAAAAGGTTTTATTTTGAAATCAATGACATTTTAGATGAAAAGGACAAATAAATTTAAAGTTATAGGTATATAAGTAATTGAAATCGTTTTGGCCTCGATAAATTTAAATTTTCGTTTAAACTGTTAAGAAAGGAATCAATAACATCCCAACTTTATGTTCAGTAAATGTTAACTTCGTCGATGCTTTGTATAACAAAACTTCATCTCTAATTTAACGAGTACGTTATGCTTAGTTTACTTGGTTTCTAGGTTTACAACACTTATTAATAATCTTGGAGCTTTAGTTGAAATAGAAAATAAGAACTATGAACCAATATTTTTAAGAATATATCTAAGCATGTCTTTACGATTTGACGACCGATTTGGCGCAGGGGTAGACTACCTGCCTTCTGCGCCAGAGGTCTCGGGTTCGATTCCCGAACAAGACAAATATTTCTGTGCAGGAACATGTCTATTTGTCTTGGTCTGGGTGTCTCTATGTATGATAAGTATGTATTTACAAACAAAAAGTATTTAAGTATTATATTTGTCCGTTATCAAGTTCACATAGACACAGTTTCTTATGAAATTTACTATGGGCTTAGATAATTGGTGTGATTGTAAGAAAATATTTATTTATTTATTTATATTTAGTTTGCGCGTGAAAAAGGTATTAATATTAAAATAAATAAACTTTGACGGAACTTTTACCAAAACTTTGCCGAAACTATAGCGACCCGGGAAGGCTTAGCACGGGTGGAATGCAGATATAACATATTAAAGGTGCATTTATTGTAAATATAAACCTTCCCCTTGAACCATTCTTTGAAGACCTTTTTTTTTTTTTTTAGTGAGGGCAAATACAGTCCTTTCGTATACCGCTAACGGCATGTTGGACTCAGTCAGACAAGGCCTGTCTCTCGCCGCGCCCAGCCCTCCCGCCAAGCCTGATAGGCTTCGCGTCAGGGCTGGGTGGTTCTAACCCCTGCCCCGCCCCCTGACGAGCTCGAAAGCTCGACAGGAGGCGGGGCAGGAGGAGAGAGCCTCCTCTCAATCTCCCCATAAGGTTACCCGCTCCGGGTGGGCTGACCAGATAGGGCGGTCGAGAGCAGGCACCACTACCAACTAAACCCCTCACTACTTGCTCTCCGCCGTCAGTTTTAAGCACACCGGCTGTGGGGGGGCCGTGGTGATATGCAACCCCTGCGGCCTGACGGTTGGCCCGTTTCCGGGCCCCTGCGCGGCGGGAGATGGCCGAGCAAGCGGGGCCATCTCCAAAGACAACCGGGGAGGAGACCGTGCGATCCGGACGGCAGCTAACAGGCCGTTAGGCCAGCTAACCCGCCCAGACCGCACCGCCCCGCTAGAGGGGAATGAGGCGCGCGAAGCGCAGCCACCTTCGTCCCCGCCGCCTTCGTCGAAGACGGTCCGCATGAGCCTCCTGCTCGCGGATCCGCTCCGACGCCTCCTTCTGCGAGATGACATCCTCGCAGAAGGAGATTGCCGCCTGCCAGGACCTATCACTATCAAGCATGGCACGAGCCACGCTTGATAGCGAGAGGTCCGTCCCTACCACAGCGCGCAGATCGCGACGCTGGGATGCCCAGGCAGGGCACGCCTGTAAGGTGTGCTCCGCACTGTCCACCCCAGCGCCGCAATCATGGCACCGTGTGGTCGCTTCCCTTCTTATCCGACACAGATATTTTCCAAAACACCCGTGCCCGGAAAACACCTGCGTCAGCCTGAAGGTCAGCGACCCATGCCGGCGATGACACCACTCTTGGAGGAGAGGGCGGACGGCATTGATTCTTTGAAGACCTAAGTGGCCGGGTGGTGTGCGCATCGGTTTTCTAGGTGTCGCGTGTTCGATTCCCGGCCGGATAAACATTGAAATCGAACTATTCAATATTTGCTCGGGTCTGGATATATGTGGATACCCGTCGTTGTTTCCAATTTTCTTAATACTAGTGTTCATGCTACTATTAGTTTGGTATTGGAACAATGTATATGTATCCAACCATAAACATCCTGAAAAAAAAAATAACCAAATCTCGCTGGAGCTGCTTAATTTCTCTTTAAAAAGTGATGAAATCTCTCAGTAAAGCCAAGCCTACTCTAATGTCCATTACTGGGATTTTTTCATTATTTATGTTTGATTTTATAATGACTTGACCGTTGAACATTCTTACGCGATGGTGGACGGAAGTCAATGTGTGATGGCCGGTCCCCAGTCACTGGGGACTTGGCCGACCATCACACATTAACCATCACATCTGGAATCTTCCAAGATGTGGAACCAATGTGTGAAGTGTCCAATCGTCTTATTCTGTTTGTCTATAAAAACCGCATCAAAATACGTTGTGTTGTTTGAAATTATGTTATCGCATCGCAAAAAAATATTAAATGTAAGTATTGTGACTTCCGTTGCCTTTGGCATCGATCATACAGTTCGGTTGCACCATCACTGTCACTCCTCGAATGCCTCAGGAACATTGGCCTCGACCAACGATATGATCCGCCCTCCGCCGGTATCACGATCGAGGTAAATCGCTGTCACGACATTATTGCCCAGAGGAAGTACTGTATAGTTTTGTTATGATCAAATTTTTGCATTTAAATCATAATAAAGCTGAAGTATGATTGCAACATATTACACAAACAAGATGTTTGCATTATCGCGCATTTACAGAAAATTGGAACACACGCGTAGCATTCTCAGCAATCTAGAATAAGATCGCTTACTAAGATAATGTATCTTTAATTGTACTCAATATTATTATCTCAATATACATCTTGACACCGAACAAGTCACATCTCTTTTATTACCTTAGCCTCGGTAAAGCGTCATACCTCTTCATGGCGACCCTTTGCCAACCGAACTTATAAATTTTTGCGGGAAAATCATTACTACATGGAGCAGCAAAGCAAAATTTTCAACACCATACTAGCAGCAGTCTTCGTTGCGGTGCTATTTGGCTCTACACTTCTGTTCATCGCATTACTTGGGAAGACAAAACAATAATATGGGAGCACCACAAAGTAAAGAAGAAGTTATCATCGCACAAACCGCCAGCGGCGACGCCCAAGCAACGCAGAAAACTTCAAGCCAGCTCACTACAACAGAAATTTTACTATCCGTCATACTGCTTCTCATCGTTATACTCATCATTTACGCCTGCATCCGGAAAATTTGGGACCGAATTGTCAACCGACTCCGTAGAGAATTCAACAGCGCAGTTCTAAGAAACACAATATCTTCCGTGGAACTGGCAACGACGTCGACTCAACCATCAACGTAGACCAGGAGGTGTCCAGGGTAGAAACCCGGCCCATTGTACGAGGGGCAAGGGAAATCCCAGCCCGATCTTCAGTTAGCTGTTTCAAGCGGTCCAGGAACCCATCTTAGAAGTCTGAAGATCCTACACACTCAAGGAGCATGAGAAAACCCCCAGCCCGCAGCCCCAGCCCCCACACGCCACGCCGGTCACCACATACCTACTCATCGTGCAGAGACGTAATTATTTTATTCGCGCGCTATAATGCCACCGTAAGTCGTAAGTTATTTTATACCTAAACGTTTTAAATAATATGTAGGATTACATTTTTTTTCTTATTAGATAATGTCATTTATTATTTCCGATTTAAATGAATTGCATAAGAAACTATTGTATATTAAAGATAATTTAGTAAAACTAGGACCAGATAGACGTCAAAAAGAGTTAGGTTTTACGAAATTTAATGAAGCGAAACTTGAATACGCGAAATTAGAGTATATTTTAGCTCAAGTACATAATTTAGTTGAAAAATCGGAGGTATCAACTAAAGATATAACTTTAATTAATAAAATAGCAAATGACATTCAGATCATTTATGACAAAATTATTTCTTTAGAGACTTTAAGTGTTAGTAGTATTTCAAAAATGGCAGAAAAAGATAAATTTGACTTGAAGACAGCCATTGCACTTTTACCAACGATGACAGGTCAAGAACACGTCACTAAATCTCTAATTGATGGTATACAATTATATAGTTCAATGATCAGCGATGCTACTCATGGGTTACTTATTGATTTTGTGATTAAAACTAGGCTCTCTCCTAGCGCAAAATTACGTTTAAAAAGTAGTTATCCAACTATTAAAGATTTAATTAGAGATATGAATACGCATTTGATTCAGAAAAAATCTGCTGTTGCTATCCAACACAAATTACAAAACTGTCGTCAAGGTCATAGGTCGATCGAGTCATTCGGCTCGGAACTAGAACAACTTTTTGTGAATTTAACCATAGCACAAGCGGATGACGACGCTACTAAGTTTGAAGTATTGCGTCCCATTAATGAAAAGGTTGCAATCAAGCGCTTTTCAGATGGATTAGTGAATCAAAAGCTTAGTACTATCATAGCATCACGTCACTTTGATTCTTTACCAGAGGCTATAAGAACTGCCCTAGACGAGCAGTCAATGTCTACCAGACACGAGGAAGTTATGAACATTAAAAAGTTTCATACTCGTAATTTCTCACGCACACCTACTAATTATCCGCGTCAGCCAAGTAATTATTCTAATAAATATAGTTACTATAATAGATTTAGCGCAAACAATAGGTACGCTGCCGGAAACACGAGACCACAACAAGGTAAGTACATGTCGCGAGACTCCCGCGCCGCGCAAGGAACACAATCACGTTCACGTGACCGCGGTCGGCCGAGCCCGCGCCCGCCGCGCTCAGCTGTGCCTTTTCAACGTGTGCAGTACGCTAGCCACGAGCAATCGACCAATAGTGAGTCACAAGCGCGTTCTGAGCCCCAGAACGATAATAATTTAGATTTTTTTCGTTCCTACTGAAAATTATGTTTTAAACTACAATAATAGTAGTACCGTAACTTTTAACGTAAGTAATAGCAATATCGATCTTTTAGTCGATAGCGGAGCAAGCCTTTGTGTTTTAAAATACGAATGGTTATGCGATTATCCGAAGTTATTGAATTTAATTACATTTGAGAAGTTAGTTATAAAAGGTGTTAGCGGTAAACTAGTATCTGAAGGATATATTTACTTAGATTTGTCTTATAATGGGTTAGTTTTTAGAGAAAAAATGTATGTGTTTAAAAATATGTCTTGTTCTGCAAATGGTATTTTAGGTGATAATTTTTTGAAACGCTATCAAGCTATAATTAACTATAAAGAAAATACTTTGCTTTTAACTAGAGATAGTAATTATGTGTCTATACCTATATTGAGTCACTATAGACATTTGATACCGCCACGATGTGAGGTAATAAAATATATACCTACATCGTTAGGCGACGATTGTGTTTGTTTATCTAAAGAGATACAGAAAGGAGTTTTTATAGGAAGTATAATAGCGAAACCTTGTAATGGTCGCATGCCAGTAAGGATATTAAACACCACTGAGAAAGAAGTTGATCTAGATCTTACCGATTTAGAGACTTTTTCATTGAATGATTTTGAAGTCTGTAATTTTGAAAAAGAGGAGGTTTCTGTCGATCGTGTAAAAACATTATTAGGATTATTAAATTTACCTGAACTGAATTTAGAAGAAAAACGAAGTATTGAGAGTATTTGCGCTAAGTACGCAGATGTTTTTCATCTGCCAGGCGACAAACTCTCTTGTACAAACCTAATGACCCATAATATAACTTTAAAACCTAATGTCTCGCCAGTTTATGTCAAGCCACATAGATTACCGTTCGCACTAAGGAAGGAAGTTCAGAAACAGATAGATATTATGCTCGAAAATGATATTATAGAAGAGGCTACGTCAGAGTGGTCTAGTCCCGTCTTGCTTGTACCAAAAAAAACAGATAGGTCAAACGAGAAACAATGGCGATTAGTTATAGATTACAGGCAGTTAAATAATCGTATTGAGGACGACAAATTCCCTTTGCCTAATATAACTGATATCTTAGATTCGCTTGCAAATAACATTTATTTTTCAAAATTAGACCTTTCGCAAAGCTATTATCAGTTATCTTTAAGCGAAGATTCACGAAAGTACACAGCTTTCACTGCTGGTGATAAAATTTTTCAGATGAAACGCTGTCCCATGGGTCTCCGGACATCTGCGAGTGTATTTTCACGTCTTATGACTATTGCAATGTCAGGCTTAAATTATAAAAAGGCTTTTATTTATTTAGATGATTGCGTAATTTTCGGGAAATCTATAGAAAACCACAATAAAAACTTAATTAGTATACTAGAGAGATTTAGAAAAGTTAACTTAAAATTAAATCCTATGAAGTGTGAATTTTTGCGAAACGAAATAATATATCTAGGACACAAAATAACTTCTGATGGAATTTTACCAGATGAAAGTAAAATTGCAACCATGCAAAACTATCCAGTGCCGATGAACTGCGACGATGTCAATCGTTTTGTCGCGTTTGCAAATTACTACAGACGATTCATACCGAACTTTGCAAACATTGTTTATCCTTTAAATCAATTAAGAAAAAAGAATGTACAGTTTCTATGGTCATCAGAGTGTCAAACGGCATTTGAAAAATTAAAATCAGCATTAATTCAACCCCCTATTTTATCTTATCCAGATTTTTCAGAAAGTAACATCTTTCGGCTACAAACAGATGCTTGTAAGACAGGTTTAGGATCTGTTTTATCTAACATGAACGGTCAAGTAGTCGCGTATGCGAGTAGAAACCTGAAACCCGCCGAGACGAGATATCCCATCATAGAATTAGAACTTTTAGCAATTGTTTGGTCTGTGAGACATTTTCGCCCTTATTTATATGGACGTAAATTTAAAATTATAACAGACCACAAACCGTTAATTTATTTATTTAACTTGAAAGACCCAACAAGCAGACTTACTAAATTCCGATTATTCCTAGAGGAGTATGATTTTGAAATAGAGTATGTTCCAGGACGAAACAATGCAGCTGCAGACGCATTGAGTCGCATACCTATTACATCTTCTACTTTAAAATCATTACATCAAAACACAGTATCAGTTTTAACTAGAGCACAAAGTAAAAAATTAAAAACCCCCACTGATTCTTCTTCAGAGAGCTCCACCAGCACTAGGCCTGATCAACCTATTGCGGTAGAACTTCTCAAGAAACCCGATGACGTAACTGAATTAAGTTTTAATCAATTAAAGTTTGACAATTATTCAAAGTCTAAAGATAGCATTATTTCTAATGCAAGTTGTTACGTTTACGTACCTTCGCAATCAGCGATATATCTGAGTACCCGATCGTCATCTACCCCAGAGGTGTTAGCGAGGGACTTAGTGTCATTATGTCAAAAAATAGGCATACATGAGGTACTTATTATTAAAGAAAAATGTAACGAGAGTAAAATCAAAAGTCTTGTACAAGCAACAAAAAGAATTAACTCTGTTACCCCGCGCTTTCTCATAACAAAAAAATATATTAAGAATATATGATAGTGAACAAAAAAGAGTAATACTAAATGATTTCCATCTATTACCTACCAGCGGACACGCAGGAGTTAATAGAATGATGAACAACATTAAGCAATATTATTTTTGGCCAGGTTTGAGTAATGATGTAAAACTTTTTGTTAAAAATTGCCATCAATGTCAATATCATAAGCATAGTAATAAACATATTAAGCAGCCCTTAACCATAACATCAACAGCCCACTCATCATTCGAAAGAATTAGTTTGGATATAATGGGTCCACTCGATGTTGATGACTATAATAATAAATATGTATTGACATTACAATGCGATTTAACCAAATTCGTTGAAGCGTATCCATTACCTAGTAAAGACTCGGTCACAGTTGCTCAATCTTTTACCAATAATTTCATTTTACGTTATGGTATTCCTAGAGAAATATTGACTGACCAGGGAACCGAATTCATGTCATCAGTGATGTCCGAAACATGTTCTCTATTACATATTAAAAAATTAAATTCTACGGCGTACCATCACGAAACTGTAGGCGCTTTAGAAAATACTCATAAAACCCTAGGAGCTTTTCTGAGAATCCAGTGTAATAATTATAAACATAACTGGAGCACCTGGATTCCATATTGGTGTTTTTCTTTTAATACCACAGTGCATAGTGAAACTAAATATACGCCTTTCGAATTAGTTTTTGGAAAAATTTGTAACCTTCCAAATAATTTACAATCAGAAATCGACCCCTTATATAACTATGACAGTTATCCCCGAGAACTTAAGTATCGTTTACAACAAGCGCAATCCGACGCACGACGTAACTTGATACAATCTAAAGAGAAAAGAAAATTATTGTATGATAAAACTAGCAATAATGTTACCTATCAGTTAGGCGATTTGTTATTATTAAAGAACCAAGTAGGAAATAAATTAGATAGTATTTACAATGGCCCTTATAAAGTTTTAAGAGATATGACGTCTAATGTAGAAATTTTAAAAGAAAATAAAGCTATAATTGTGCATAAGAATAATACCAAACCATTCAATAAATAACTATTTTATATGATACGTAATTATAAGTATAGGTACTTAATTACATACCATGTTACTTAACACTTTGTTATTGTTATGATTAAGTGTAAAATGTGAAGCTTCCGTTTTAATTCAATACCATTTCAATTCGATACCATTTTAATTAGATACAATTTTAATTAGGTATATTGTTTATATTGTAAAACGTTTTTGTATTAGTACGATTTAATAAATGAAATAGTTTTAACTTTGCTATGTTGATAATGTTTAAATTTTGTTTACTTATTTTACTTAAGTAATTAAATTTTGGTTAAGTTCGTTAAAGTCAATGTTACGAGTCTGTTCCTTTTTGCAGGGAGGGGATGATCCTTCCACTTTTTCAGGGGAGATGAAGTATGATTGCAACATATTACACAAACAAGATGTTTGCATTATCGCGCATTTACAGAAAATTGGAACACACGCGTAGCATTCTCAGCAATCTAGAATAAGATCGCTTACTAAGATAATGTATCTTTAATTGTACTCAATATTATTATCTCAATATACATCTTGACACCGAACAAGTCACATCTCTTTTATTACCTTAGCCTCGGTAAAGCGTCATACCTCTTCAAAGCGCTGTCGTAGAATAACATATTTTTAAGTATTATTTACATACTTGTGCAATGTTAATGCAAGTTTTAGCTGTAAGGGCACAGAATAATTGGTAAGGGTAAGTAATTATCCGCTAATGTAAAGTTAACAAAGCTCTAAGTACCTATCAACATCAACCTGTCTGCAACCGCTAACGTCCGACAACCATTGGAGGCAATATTGTTTTTCTGGTATTACTTGTGCAGTGTTAATGGAAGTTTTAGCTGTAAGGGTAATTAATTATCCGCTAATGTAAAGTTAACAAAGCTCTCCCTATCAACATCAACCTGTCTGCAACCGCTAACGTCCGAAAACTATTAGAGACAATATTGTTTTTCTGGTATTAATTTACCTATATTTAAGAAAATTCCAAAGTAAAAAATAAGATCGCATTTTTTTTATTCACAACGGAGAAGCACTTAGCCTTTATCACAGCTGATGTTAAGTGATGATAAGCTGAAGGTGGAAGCGCACTACTCCCGGAATCCTTAATCACTGAGGAGTTCCTCAGTGAATTAGGATTCCTATCTATCTTACGAGTATCTCTAACGCCGGACACAATAATGCTGAAAACATCATTGTTATGGCGTCAGACTTAGATAAGATGGTGGTAGCTAGCCAGGCGGACTAAGAACAAATCCTAGCACCAACCGCTGTACGTCCCACCACT
Source organism: Crambus lathoniellus (assembly GCA_949710035.1). NCBI lineage: Eukaryota > Metazoa > Arthropoda > Insecta > Lepidoptera > Crambidae > Crambus > Crambus lathoniellus. The sequence continues at coordinate 10,536,218 of OX453302.1, read as the reverse complement.
GGGAACCGAACCCGGGACCTCAGGATCTGAAATCGGTGGTGGTGAACCACTGGACCACAGAGACGATTAAAATTAGACAATGGATTTTAAGACGACATGAAGTTCTCATAATCTCATTCTTTATGAAAAGCAGCGATTAAATTCAGTGACAGCGTTTTGAGGATAGGAAACTTAATTTCTGTTGTTGTCTTCAATAAAAATACCTCTTCAAATATTTAGTTCATAGAATATCAAAATTAACGTCTGAAGTCACATGCAATACTCGTGTCAATACAAACTCGTCGATTCAACTTACCCAACCAGCACCGTTGCATTAATAACATTGTTCGGGGGTGCATTACTAACCTTTGCGGTTTCCGATAGAATACTTTATTGCAAGATGATCATATTGCGATATTATCTTGTACTAATCTATAACCTATTTCCAAATAAAGATTTATGTGTTGTATCGAAACAACTCAATGAGGCGGTCTTTATTATTGATCAATGGAAAATCGGAAAAGTTATTTACTGTAATAATTTAATAATAGACATAAACAACTTGTCTTTATCTACTCTTAATCTCAATTCAAAGCATTTTCTATTGTCAATGTAAATAAATAAATAAGATCCCTTGGTTTATTTTAATTGATCGTCATTTAATCCACGAAAAGTTATAAGTAGGTCATTTAAGCCCAACTAACGCAATATCAATTTAGTCTTGTAACGATTAGGGATATAAAAACTAAGCATATATTTCCAGTAGAATCTCTTTACGACTCGATCTAGTTGTTGTTTCGTCCTTTGGTACAAATGTTTCCTTCAACTTTCCTAGTTTTTCTTTCACTCAATTTTAAAGGTTTTCCATGGAGACTGTCTGTCAATAGCATATTTAGCAATGGAAATGCGTAACTAGCCCACTTCGAGGAATAGAAAAGCCGCAGGGAAATTTCTTTGGTAAAACATGTGTATTGACTTCTGAAAAATCATTTTATTTTCTAAGTTTGTTTCCGCGTCTTAAATTTTATGCTTATCTAAAAACAAGGCAACGCTTTATTTGTTTATATTTTTGTAATTTTAGTCGTATAACATTTAAGTGATTGATATTTCATTTTATTGTTTGATAAAAGTTTTAAGTTTTGTGTAACAATAGTAATTTAAAAAAGCCTTGAACTTTAATAGACCTTTGTACTTTTGTTTTTTTTATCTTTTCAATAGAATTGGATTATCAGAACCATTCGCTCCACTTTAATACCGTATTTAGGAGTTATTTGGAATGCCACAGTTTTTCAAAATAACATTTTGAAATTTATTCTTCACAATGTCGGTGTAGCGCAAAGCATCCTGGCCATTCCTTGCGGAACCTTACTCGGAGTCTGCCAAGATGCTTTATAGCATAGCTTGTAGTTATAAACAGTAAGGGATAGTTATAAGTAGGATGACACAAGAAATTTAACACTGTATGTTCTAATTTGTTTCGGTTCGATCACAGCCTTCTCTATCGTCTAGAGAAGGCTGTGGTTCGATGGAACTGACATATTTTTGGAAAACAAAGTTCCTAACATTAATACTTCCATGGTTCCTAACTAATATAAAGAGAAAAAAAATCAATACACATATTTTTTTGACAGTCGTGTTAAAATAATCTACGAGATTAATCCAACCTCCTTTTAAAATATCTATAAAAAGGAGTGGACCAAAATAAATAAATATAAAAAAAAATTGTGTTGTTATGACAACAAGCTGTCAAGCTCATTTTTAAATTGTAAACGTTTTGATCGGTATTAGCAATTTCTATCATGATTATTTTGATATTCTTGTAAATTGTCATTAAATTCTGTTTATGAAACCTAAAAGTGGCACAAAATGTTGGTACCGACGTGTGTTATAAAATTCTTTGAATTGGTATGTTTTCTTTTCTGATATACTTGTACATTATCAGGTAGCTACTTGTTGAAAACATGCATTGCGGTTATTTTAGTAGTAAACTTAGCTTTACACCTCCATAAACTTTCTTAATTGCTTTTGATACTCGCGATATTACGTTTGTGTTTCTTTTTGATACTTATGGTTTAAGTTTCTCCTGATATTTTTCATATGGATAAAGAAAATTAGGTACTTACTTATATTTATAATTAATTTTCAGACACTAACAATAGCTTGTCTAACTCTCCACCACTACAGTTACGACCTCACAGACATCCCGTCCTTTATGCTCTGTTCTGGAACTTTTGTTGGCTATGTTGTGGTTCTCTCAGGAGAGATAGTGGGTATGTACTCTTAGAAATTAAACAGTACAATGATTCTATATCCAACCTTTGTAAATTGAAAATATAATGGTTTTGTAAAAATAGTGCCGTTGACGGACGGTTCAAAATATGCTTTTACTTTTGATACCTTAGTACTATTATATATTCAGTGCTTTTGAGGACAAATAAGTAGAGAATCCCTGAAATTTTTTACACCATAAATTATCGTCTGAAACAGGTTTAGGAAAGCCGCACTTTTCGAATTATATTTTATCTAATATGTATTTAGCTTCATATAATTATTTAACACCGAAAACACCTTTTAGGGGAAATGATTTTCGCGCCCCTCGATCTCGTGCAAGACATGTTCTTTGGCATCCTGGGCGTGGGTATGTTCTCGGTCAGCGGCGGGCTGGTGATCTCTTCGAGGAATCGAGTGCCAAAGTACCCCAGGACTGGCGACCCCACGATATCACTAATTATTGGCTCGTTGGCAGTCGCGAATGCTATCATCATGCTCTTCGACCTCAGCCTGGCGTACCTGGACTCTGAAGAGTTTGATGAGGAGAGCGTGTAACTCAGGTGTGTTACTTTTAAAAGCAGTTATATATTGTGTTTATTGCAAAAGTGCGGCTTTCTTTGTCATTGTATTCATCGCCACAAGTAAAGACTAGGTTCTGAATGATTCACTGCAACTTAGGTACCTCCATGTTTAGTCTATTACAGAAGCATCAGTATAATATTGCTCACAGGTAATCTTTATTATTCAAAAATGTGTTAATGAAAGCAATACTAAGTGCCTCTTTCACAAAGTTCGATTACGATATACTTTCCAGTTTACTTGAGAGTTTTGTATGGCCTATCTGTTAAGTAACAGCTAATCAGAACTTACTTAGACATTGTGCAACAGGCCCTAAATATTTAAAATGAAGTATAAGAAAAAGTCGACTCATCTGACAATTAGTTCCGATTGGAGTCGAACCCAAAAATAAAAATTGCTCTGTGAATGCAAAAAAAGTAAAAATATAAATAATTAGCAGTACTAAAGTATAACGTTTATTACCTAAATAATTTGTAACAAGGAAACTAAAGAATCTTAACTTTTGAGGAGTGTGTGTAGGTACCTTTTTAGAAAATATTGTAGTATTTAATATGGAAGTAATATTTCTTATCATTCTGCCCTTTCCAGGTGAGGCGGTGTCAGCAGCAGCGGATGCTTACGTGGATGCGTGGTGGTCGGCGGGGGGTGGGGTCCTATACGGTCTTTGCGGAGCGATGGTACTGCGCAACTGGCGCGACGTGCCTGGTAGCCTCCGACGCAGCCACGCGCAAGCAACCGCCGTATGCTCGCTCGCCACAGCCGCTCTACTGACTATCGACGCTCTGCTCGCTGTCTGCTCTGCTCATAAAGAGGATGATGCCAGCACTAGGACTAAGAAGAAATCCAAATCTAAATGCTAAACAGTGGTGTTATTGACTCGTGTGTTTTAATCCTAATGCCGATACTCCAGTCTTTTGACAGTAAACATGAGTTTAAAAGACACTGCGTAACTGGCGTGATGTCCCAGCCAGCAGCGTACGTTGCAACTACGCATAAGCCGTATGCTCGCTCACCACAAAGTGACCTTTAATTTGGAGACTAAAACCCTTCAAGTTCTGTTGTTTTTTTTAAGAATTCAGATCTGAATTTATAAGCCTCAGCTGACAGTTCTAAACGTCTCAGTCCTCTCATGTTTTTTTACAAATTTACACCTAAGTTCACATAAGCTATACGCGACAGCTACAAACTCCGCTACCTGAAGCTAGAAGCCGAAGCGTGATGTTGAACACGTGTTTATTTAGCGCGTGACTATCAGTACCTATTAATTAGTATGTTTTTCTCACGTTTTGCTCAGTCCACATTAGGGGAAAGGTGTTTTTTAGATGTAAGTTACCGGCTTCGTGGTTTGCGAATTGCTGATGTTAGTTAATGAAACTAAATCGTTTATTTACATGGACACCATGAATTTTCTGAACCTTTTCCTTCAACAACGCTCTAGCGAACAGAAGGTTTTATGGTGTGCGTTACCGCCGCAAAAACTTGTGCTTTAGAGAGATGAGACCTTATCAGATAATTAGTGTGTCGTGAGGAGAAATTTGTTTACTAATAGCAAAATTTGTGTGAATTGTAGTTTTTGAGATATTTGACAAAAACAGTTTTTGCCAGGGTCACGTTTTAAACGTTACCCTGGCAAAAAAAGTTGTTTTAGCTCGGAACTAAATACATGAATAGATAGCTTTTGTTGCGTTGTAAATGTTAGCAAACAGCAAAAATTGTGTGTGTTATGGTTCTTGAGTTATTTGAGTTTTTGCTGGGGTAACGTTTTGAGATTTCCCATATCTCAGAAACGGTTCAACGCAGAAGTTTGAAAAAAAATACCAGTAAGAGACCTGAATTTGTTTAAATTTGTTTAAACATTAGTTTTTGATTTGGTTGTCGTAAACCAACGTAATTAAATGTTTTCGAAAATCAGAAAAAACTGATTTGTAAGTAAACTATTACATTTACAACCAAACAAACAGCTGCAAAAAATACCCGTGGTAGACACTTATTATGTCTAGAATTTTAGATCTTGTAACTTTACACAATTTAAAGATAAAGATAAATTTGTTTAATTTTAGACTGGTCGTACTTAAAAGATCGAATACACAGTTTCCATAACATTAAGGCACATGGCATACATTAAACAAATTTAAGTAATTCATGAACATTCGTTCCTGTTAATTTTAGCTTTCAATTACAGCTATCATGAAAGATATATCAAAAACAAGAACATGACAACAATTCTCTAGTAACCCGCCCAAATTGTAGAGGTCACGTAAAAGCGACCGCGCCATACATAAGCGTAACCATCTTAAATGAACGGGATGTTATGGATATTTTGTTAGTACAGTTGCGTACAAAAGTTCGCTGGTCAGATTATCTTTAAATATAAAATGTACGTAAGTCTCGCAAAAACTAAAGAATGGCTGGGCCGATTTTAGTTCTAAAATGTCTGTCGTATTCCAGGGGGAAGTTTAATTTAACGGTAAGAAATATATATGGAAAAATTGCGTGGAAAATTGTTAAAAACATTTTCCCGTAAAAACTGTTCCTAGAGTGCTCGTCAGATAAGTGGAATGGACAGTAGGTGACAGTTTTAGAGTGCGACTGCGCGCGGTCGAAATCGAATACTAATCATTTACCATAACCTTAGAACGAAGAAAATGTACTGTAACTAGCGCTAAAAACGCACCAGTTGCGCGAAAATTGCGCACGGACGGACTCTATGTAGGTACAGTTGGACGGAAATCACCCGCAGCAGCCGCAATCGGAGATGTCACTGCGACATGACGTCATCGCAATAGCGCGCAAGGAAAGCAAATTTACAAAAGCTGGTGAAACTTTACAACGCTGTAACTTTGGAAATCCTGGAAAGATTTCGATGAAACCAAAACTGTTATTACTTGCACGAGTACGCGCATTAAACGCAGTAATTTTTATAGTCATATTTTGATGTGTTGGTGTGACTCATTGTTTACGACACAGACTAATTCGTTGGCTGGGTCGGAAGAGCGAGCGTTCCCATCTCGTCTCGCGTCAAGACAATATTACGCACGGCTGCGTTGACATTTCAGAGAGCGAGTTTACTTCGGAAGTCCTGTAGAACACGTGATAGGTTACAAATTGGTGACTAGTCTATATAATTTGTGCTTTGGTGCCACTTCCACGACAAGGTTGGTTAAGCAATAGTCACCTTCCAGTCCACGTGTCAAAATATGACTATGGCTTGGCTTGACATGTTGTGTAAAGTTAGCACGGCATTGTGGCTCTTGCTATAAAATGCAGATATAAAATAATACACTCAAGTTGGGTACCAAAGTCAATCTTAATGAAAATTTGTATAATATCCTACTTCCTACTAATATTATAAATGTGAAAGTTTAGATGTTTAGATGTTTGTATGTTTGTTACTGAATCACGCAAAAACGGCTCAATGGATTTGGCTGAAATTTGGGACACAGATACGTTGTGGCCTGGAGAGAAACTAAGGCTACTTTTTATCCCGAAAAAATATCACATTCCCGCGGGATAACGTCGGGTATACCACGCGGGCGACGCCACGGGCGGAAAGCTAGTTTTTATATAAAAAGAAGTTAAATAAGTAATTTACAAATAATAATAATAATAATCATTTTTATATGATTATTATGATTACTCATCATCGCCTGAATTGTCACAAGTCACAACCGTCGTTACCACCTGTATTTATAATAAACATAGATTATTTAAGAAAATATAATTTAATAAATGCCGAATCCCAAAATCCAATTCAATTGCGGGTGTACGCCGCACGCGGCTTCTTTTGTTTATGCGGCGGCAACCTTTGACAAAAAGCGGCACGTGCCAATGCGGTGCGATAAAAGGGCGACATTATCTAAGCGAATGGGCGTTTTCACATTGGACGATAACGACACCGACACGATACTACACCGATATCGGCATGACAGACAATATCGTTGACGGTAACGAACGACACAGTGTAAAAGCATCTAGTAGTGATTGCCAGATCACTGATCAAACTGCCAGTCCGACGATATCGTGCCGATATCGTTTCGTTACCGTTATCGTCCAATCCAATGTGAAAACGCTCAATGGACTTTAAAACGGTAAATATTTGCGATAGGCGAACGAGGCGAGAACCGACTTGCATCGCGAACGTAAAAAAAGTTTAGCGTGGCGTTGTCGCTGCGTTGTGGTATAAAAATAAAATAATTGGTTTGACTAAAGAGAAACAACAAATTACTATAAATGTATTTATTGGTACATGATTGGTACTGACAAATAAATCACACTATAAATTGCTTACTGAGATTATTACCTACTTTGTAGATATAGATTACTACTTACCAACCTTTATTTATTTGCCTTTAAACTAATAACTTTCATGAATCATTAAATTATTTAAAACTACTATTAATAAACATGATTTTTATTTATAAAATAGAAAACTAGTAGAATCAATACTTTATGAATAACGTTTTTCTGCGTAACTGTACAAAACATCGGATACTAAGATGCTAATTTACGAAGATAGCCCGTACGTATGGTGCGGTCGCTTATAAGTGACCTTTACAATTTGGTCGGCTTATTAAAGAATTTTTGTCTCAATCTTGATTTTGATATATCTTTCATGATAGCTGTAATTGAAAGCTGAAATTAACAGGAACTAATCTTCATGAATTACTTAAATTTGTTTAATGTATGCCATGTGCCTTAATGTTATGGAAACTGTGTTTTCGATCTCTAAAGTACGACCAGTCTAAAATTTATCAAATTTACTTTTATCTTTAAATCGTGTAAAGTTACAAGATCTAAAATTCTTGACATAATAAGTGTCTACCACGGGTATTTTTTGCCGCTGTTTGTTTGGTTGTAAATGTAATAGTTTACTTACAAATCAGTTTTTTTCTGATTTTCGAAAACATTTAATTACGTTAGTTTACGACAACGAAATCGAAAACTAATGTTTAAACAAATTTAAACAAATTCAGGTCTCTTACTGGTATTTTTTTCAAACTTCTGCGTTGAACCGTTTTCGAGATATGGGAAATCTCAAAACGTTACCCCAGCAAAAACTCAAATAACTCAAGAACCATAACACACAAAATTTTTGCTGTTTGCTAACATTTACAACGCAACAAAAGCTATCTATTCATGTATTTAGTTCCGAGCTAAAACAACTTTTTTTGCCAGGGTAACGTTTAAAACGTGACCCTGGCAAAAACTGTTTTTGTCAAATATCTCAAAAACTACAATTCACACAAATTTTGCTATTAGTAAACAAATTTCTCCTCACGACACACTAATTATCTGATAAGGTCTCATGTCTCTAAAGCACAAGTTTTTGCGGCGGTAACGCACACGGTTTTATGTCACCCGAAAATAAAGAGCTTCGAAAAAAATGTCTTTTACGAAGTTTGACCCGAGTTTGGTGACTTTTTCATTCAAGAAAAATTCCTGTTTGTCACGTACCTATTTTATTTTGTAAAAGTGATATTTGTTGTAAAATAAAATAAACTATATTTGAAAACTTGTTTTTGTTACTCCAAATCCAGGTGCAAGACAATGTGTATTGTTTTAAGTAAACCGATTAAAACAGACTGTATGTTGGTTGTATGCCGTTCCCACTGGTTCCCACCTACTACTAAAGTTGTAATTACAAAGCTATTCTAAGTTCTGGGGATGCAAACTGTCTAAGCTAATTGCAAACAGGAATACCTAATACCCAGTTGTGTTCTATTGTGTTCAGTTACAATATGTGCTTTGATTCTAATTTGGAGGTAGTCGTCAATCTAAGGGAACAATATTTAAGAGAATTATAAACTTTTTAAAATAAGTAAAGTTCTTAATACATTGCTTGCTACAGTTATAGCCCCGTCAAGTTAGCCCAAAATGAGGGTAAACTTTCAATAATTCGATTTCGATTCGATCATATAAAGCTAAACTTTTGATAGCTGTACGAATATTCGGGACACTATTATAAAGGAATTGTGAAAGTCCCCATCAATCCTATATCTGCAAAAAAGTTAAAGCATGTATGGGCTTTTAACGGTAAGATTTATCATAATAAAAATATGTAGTTTAAAAAACTAAAAAATACACTTTTATTTTTATTAGTAACAGACTAAAAAGTACAAAATAACCGTCTATTCAGTGACTGAAATTAAAAAGCGTGGTGCGCGTTGTCAATATTAGGAAAGTACTTGAAATGCATGCTTTGCAAAGGGCGCACCACGCTTTTTAATTTCAGTCACTGAATAGACGGTTATTTTGTACTTTTTAGTCTGTTACTAATAAAAATAAAAGTGTATTTTTTAGTTTTTTAAACTACATATTTATTTTTTACTTTTTAGTTTAATAAATGGCAAGCCATGGATGGATGGTAATGGATTTCACAGTCCATTCATGTCTCTTTTCTTTTCACCCCGTAAACATTATAGCTCAATGCCCCGTAAGGGAAAAAAGGCGTGATTGTATGTATTCAGTTTTACAAATTCAAGTGGAGTCAATTAGTTACCGGAAGCGTGAGCCAAACTCTTTAAACAAATGAGCCCAAACTCGAGGGGTTTCCTAGTGGCCATTAAGGAGTGCTACTGACTTTCTCCCTGCTCCATCATCAGACCCTCACACCAAGTACAGCGAATAAATCTCATCAGAACGAAACAAACGAGCCCAAACTCGAGGGGTTTCCTCATTAAAGAGTGCCACTGACTTCCTCCCTGCTCCATCATCAGACCCTCACCACCAAATGTAGCAAATAGGTCTCATCAGAACGAAACAAATGAGCCCAAACTCGAGGGCTTTCCTATTGGCCATTAAAGAGTGCCACTGATTTTCTCCTTGTTCCATCATCAGACCCTCACACCAAGTACAGCGAATAAATCTCATCAGAATGAAACAAACGAGCCCAAACTCGAGGGGTTTCCTCATTAAAGAGTGCCACTGACTTCCTCCCTGCTCCATCATCAGACCCTCACCACCAAGTGTAGCGAATAGGTCCCATCAGAACGAAACAAATGAGCCTCAAACTCCAACGGTTTCCTATTGGCCATTAAGGAGTGCCTTGCTTTCTCCCTGCTCCATCATCAGACCCTCACCACCAAGTGTAGCGAATATGTTTCATCAGAACGAAACAAATGAGCCCAAACTCAAGGGGTTTCCTAGTGATCACAAAGGAGTGCCACTGACTTCCTCCCAGCTCCATCATCAGACCCTCACCACCAAATGTAGCGAATAGGTCTCATCAGAACGAAACAAATGAGCCAGAACTCGAGGTGTTTCCTATTGGTCATTAAGAACTTCCACTGGCTTCCTCCCTGCTCCATCATCAGACCCTCACCACCAAGTGTAGCGAATAAGTCATCAGAACGAAACAATGTAGCCCAAACTCGAGGGGTTTCCTAGTGGTCATTAAGAAGTGCCGCAGGCTTCCTCCCTGCTCCATCATCAGAACCTCACCATCAAGTGTAGCGAATAGGTCTCATCAGAACAAAACAAATGAGCCTAAGCTCGAGGGGTTTCCTAGCAGCCATTGAAGTGTTCTATTGCCTACCTCTTGACTCCATCATCAGATCAGCTCGATGGTAGCAAATTATTGTATTGTCATCGGATTCATATAGATTAAAAATGGAAAATAAATAATGTGGGGATAGTAATATCCTCACATTGATGAAATTAACGCTGTCTATACAGCGTGTAAGAAGTATTTGATAAATTCGACGCTTCTCGTAACGACTCCGTAGCTCAGTGGTTAGAGCAGTCGCCCGGATAGCGAAAGGTCGTGTGTTCGAGTCCCATCGGAGCTGGTTGTGAGACGGGTCGATTTTTTCTACATACTTTATTTTCCATTTTTCTATGATAAAAATTGCATTGTGAATGCAAAAAAGTAAAAATTTAAATAACAAACAATTATGTAATAGAAGGGTTTGCAAAATGAAGTACACCGTAAAGGAAGGAGGATCTGGGATGTGTCTGGGAGGTGGTCAGATCAATTATGTACATTGCTTGTATATTTTTGATGGACCAAGCTCGTCCTGTGAATCCATCGCACACCTTTTGGGGGCAGCTTGCTGAGATAGAATTTCTTTATCGAACTGATCAGGAAAGTCAAAATCGTCATTTGATGGATGGTTTTCAATGAATGGTTCAACAATATCATCACACATCAGGTCTGGTATGTTCTCGCATGATTGGCCAATGCAGTAGCTGCAAATAGTCGAACATTTGAGTCCTGCTTTTATGCAACCACAACTCTGATACAACCTTTTTGCAGTTACATATTTGGTATGCCTTCAAGGTGATTAAGGTTTGCGTGTCACTAACGGGAACGGGAATGAACGGGATAGAACGGTACGGAACGGAACGGGAAAAAACGGGACAAAACGATATTCATTTAAGGGCGGACAGAAGTTCGCCGGGTCAGCTAGTATTATACATAAAAATAAAAACAAAAACACTTTCAGTAAAAGTTCATCAGACACCTCCCAGATCCTTCTTCCTTAGGCTTATTTCTTTTTGCAAAAACTTCTAGTAGGTACATAATTGTTTACTTACCTCAATAACTTTGAACAGCTGTGTCTCAGGAACTTACTATCGAGTGAAAATTTATATAGTTGGTCTCATTTTGTTGAAAATTTAATGGACTTTAATAATTAATAAAGTAACTTTTGCCATAAACCCACTACTAGGGATAAAAATTGAAGAAAACTAAAAAAAACTGTAATAAGTACTTCCTTTTTTAATATTTTGTGAACACAGCCGTACTTATCTTAAAAACTATTTGGCCTACAAAAACCAAATTATTCTCTTTTTATTGCAAATTTAGTTTACTTTAATAAACTAGTAACTTACTAGTAACTAGCGTGCATAGTAACTTTTGCCGTAACACAGATCCTTGATGGTAAAAATTGGCGAAAACTGAAAAAAAATTAATGGATTTTTAAGTATTTAACAATGATCCGAAGGGCTTTCGAGGTGGAAAACTTGGATTTGTCATTACCATCTCATCACTACTAATTTATAAAAAAATCAGAACTTCCTCATTTAATGCAAGGCAACACCTCTTATTTGGTACGATTTCCATGTACTATGGGTTAGAATTAAATAGACACAAGTAAAATGACATATCACTTTTTTTTTTTGTTGTATGTTTCCCGTGTGTTTATAAGAATTAACAACTCGTATAAAAATATTTTTTTGTTCATCTTTTTCTTTTTGTTTAAAAGCGCTCTCTTTTATTATTATTACGGACTATTTTAAGACTGAGGCACGGTTTCATTCTACATGTGGCGGTAAATATTGCGTTTGCTTTAGTTCACCAGTTCTAAGGTAGATGGCAGTAGTTTAGATTGTTCGTAGCAAGAAATTTGTATGGCTTTAACTACAGTTCCATGGTTCGTAGTTTTCATCACATTTCATATGTAATTTAAATAATAATTATCTAATTAATTAAAATATACCCTGATTAAAAAGAATTACAATAGAATCAGAATTATAATCTGCTGTTAACAAAATATAATTTAGTTGTTAGACAAAAATATTTAAATTAAAGCGCCACTTTTCTCATCCTCCTGTGGAATAAACGGATGTAATTGTACAATGTACAATGTAAAAATTGTACTTAATGCAACTGCCAATTTACCTAAGCCTGACCATTATTAGCATCCTAAGTTCCAAATTACACTCGTGATTCTGATTGACTCTGTATTCAAAACAACAAACTTACAAACAACTCACTAGTTTGGTTAAGTCGTTGTATATTCACGAATTTATTTTATTTGCATTACATTAGACTAGATAGAAAATGTATGTGTAGGTATTTTGCTTCGATCAACAACAACACTAGTGTATATTGTTAAAAAAAAGTTGTAAAAACACTCGAACAGCTGGACCTCTCCATTCTCCATCAGCTACACCTTCCAGGATAGTAAACGAATTCTACGAATGTCACGTACCACGTACGTACCTCTTACAAATAGTTCAGTATCTCGTAATTGCTCATAACATGACATCAATATTATGTCATGCCTCGATTGAGAGACGGGCTAAGGTCGATGTCTACAGAGTGTCCCACTACTATGCCACATATTGTAGTGAAAGCACATCTGAAATAATTGTAGATAGATTTTTTTACTGATCCTTATTTTTGACAAGAAACAAAACTGCATACAAAGATTTTTTAAATACACTTCTCTCACCCACGAATCGAACCGGCTATAATTCGAAAAAACAATGGCGTCAATCGATACAATATCAGTTATTGAATAACTCAAAGGGATTAAATGGTAAATTAAATAATAGGGAAACAGGGACATTATGGATTCGATATCGAATAGAGTCGATGTGTACCTACTTTCCTATGGAAAAGGTGATTTTACAAAAAAAACTGAATGCAGTTAAGAAATCAGTCAAGAAACTATTCTTGTCATAAATAAAGGGATGGTTCCTTTCAGTCTATATTCAATATTTAAAGTAGGTACTTTCCATCCGTGTGGCATAGTCGTGGGACGCCCTGTATATACATTTAATACAGTCATCAGTTTGGTGTGTTAATTAGTTATGTGTTAACTTACTGGTTCGGTTTTGAGTTAATAGCGTATGTCTGCTAAAATTATGAAGGACGATTTAATTTTGAGCTTCACATATTGGTTTAGGTATTTCTTGACAAAAATCTTTGAAGAACAAATTTGTAGGTATGTACAACCAATATATTTATACTAAAAACGGTAATGCAAGGAGTTTTAAATAAAGTGTTTTAGAATTATTGCGGTTTAGTTCTGATTCTGACTTTACAATTCAAGATTAGTAAAATGATACGAGAATTTGAGAACAACATCATTTAAAAGAATTGTTGATATGGAAAAGTCAAAGTATAATGCACATAACTTAAGTTAAGACAGAAATGTGGTTAATTAAACCCAAACACACAACATACTCTTATTTGCTTAGCAGCTCCTGTATGATCTGCAGTTCGCTACGACCAGATCTTTATTTTAACTGCCCTCGAAGTAAGAGTACCTACTTACCTGAAAAAATATATAATATTTTATACTTGGGTATTTCAAGCCAGATTAAGATTTGTTACTTTATGTCAGGTTATGTTTCATTAATTGCGCAGATTTCGTGTTTGAAGTGTAAACATTCTTGTGTGTTGGAACAATCTTAATTACAATCCACAATATAAAAGTGACGTGAAGGCCGAAAATGCGTTGTGAACTTGTGACTCATGCTATTGATAATATTTGTGACCTATACATTGTGTTTAGTAGAGTTTCATAGGTATGTACCAGTTGGAAATGATTGTACAATGGATAGAGTCGAGAGCGAAGTCAGCTTAAAAATGTAATATAACAGAGCTCTATTAGTGCCCTACTAGTGGCCGTCCGCGGTTTTGCCTGCGTCCAGTCCAGTGTGATCATCGGCTTTATTTTTGTCTTGTTCTTCTTTTTGACGTCACAACATAACGTTAAAAGTTAAAAACGACACCAAAACTAGAATTTTATCTAGGTCAAACACAATTTCCTACGTGTGTAGGTAGGTATTATAAATAGGAAAAGTTATATTTTTGATGTTAAATAGCTGAGACTACTGTAGGTACTGATTTTGAAAATTCTTTCACGCAGTAGAAAGCTACATTATTTCCGAGTGATAATGGTCATATTTTATTTTTAACCGGATATTTCTACGGTAGTGGGTAAAACCACGGGTGCAGCTAGTATATACCCACTTAAGGTTAACTTGATGCTTGTGTGTTGTGTGGATCATGTGCTGCTAACTGTCTAACTGTCCAAAACGATCACATGATAGCAGCTCGAATGAAGAGTTTCTTAAAAAAAATGTGATTGTAAATTTTAGTATAAGTACTTAAGGAAACCTTTTGGAGAATGGATCTGAAAACTCATAAATTAGAATAATTTTTGAACAAAACCAGTCCTTTTTACTCCTTTAAATATAAAAAATTTGAATAAGTAGTCGATTTCGAAAAAATATAATATTCTTACTTACTTTCCTACTTACTCAAATAAAAAAAAAATTTGAAGAAAATATTATTTCGTATCTTAGCATAAATTATAACAATAACTGACTTCTAAAAAGTTAATCATAAATTTAATAACAGAGGCACTCACTTAACATCCGGCACTTGCTTACTATGGATAAAAAAAACTGGTCTTATAATAACTTAAGCCATGGTTGGGGTGGTTGGGTTCAAGGAATGGATCTGTACCTGCTCGATAAAAAAAACGGACCCCATAGAATGCCATAGATAGACTATGCCTTGTGTTGTGGTGAGGTTAACTTAAACACAGAGTTAACACAGAGTTATTTCTTATGATTTAGTAATAAAAGAGTATTTTAGTGATCTACCTTTTAAAAACCTGAAAACCAAAGCTCATTTTAAAAAGCGCTGTATTTTTTTCTGTTTGACATTTAATATTTTTCGTTATTTTAGATCTTTGTGCATAATTGATTTTAATAATAATTACATAGATATCTTATAAGCTGAAGTCAATAAGTATTTATAGGAAGTAATAACAAGTAATACTTATTTCTCAAAACTTACAATTCATCAGTTGTAACGTGTCATACAAAATTCTGCATATTATATGAATCAAAATTAAAAGCACTACGTCATTCAAAGAATCATTCTACACCAAAACAAACCAACCAAATGTATCACGCGAGTGATCTCACCACTACGAAAGCCACGGCCACACCGAAGCTACCGATGCGTGCCTTGCCTCGTCATTCTAGTAATCGTAAAGGGCCAAACAAACCCGCGCAGTCTCGCTACCGACCCCTCCCAGATCGCACGTGTGTGACCGTCGTGTAAACATTTCACTGTAAACAAAAGAAAAACTTCAAAATGAACATCAGCCGATTGTCAATTATTAAGTTCCTTGAGCTGGTAAGTTTTGTTTTTCTCTTTTTATTTTCTATTTTCTCTTTTGTTCATTTACAAGCCAGTCCTAATAGGGAGAGAATGCGTCCCGCCGACGCGACGCCGGGAATGGCTTGCATTAGGAGGGAACACTCTCTAAAGCATCACATAACATAACAAACATTGAGCCAACGAAGCAATTAAGTTATTAATAACAGCTCTCGTAATCTTAAATTGTAATAAAAAGTACATGAACTCATAGGTACTAAGTGATAAAATAAATACTGTGGCAGGCATGTTAGTCACGAATCGGAAATAAATGAAGACCTGACAAGAATAACAATGAGTGAATTAGAAATTGTTTTCATTAAAGTGACAATAATCGTTAGATCGTTTTTGCATTGAATAATGTATAATGTATGAACTAATTAAACGCTACTAACAGGCTTCCTTGAATACATTGTAGATTTTGTGGAAATTCGGATAGTAACATAAACAAATGAATCATACAAATAATAACTTTGAAGCAAATGAGTGAGAGTATCTTCTTTTACAAACGATTCACATACCATTTTTGCAAAAGATCTTGAACGGGAGAAAAAATTATATCAAACAAATAATATTAGTATTTAGTAAGTAGGTAGTAGTATTTAAACCACAATTTAAGCCATACATTGTTTGTTTACTGATAATTTTACTAGATTCCGTCGAAAGCCAGAATGCGATCTAAGCGTTTACTTCGAATACTTTAAAAAACCGGAAACAGATAAATGGAGTCCTTGAACCGTGAAGGTACTCACAAAAAATATTAAGGACGATACGAGACGCTATCTAGTTGGCTATGACATTTAAGATTCTGGAAATTTTTATTCAGAAAAGAGTTTTTACAGACGGCCAGGGTTGGATTATTTAAGTTTAGATTAGATAAGCATTGTTTTGTTTCTGATGTTCATTACTAAATTTGTTGGTATTCGCTTATACTAGTAGAGACTTTTATTTACAGGAGGTAGGAAGTGCTTGTAACAGCAGGATAATCTGAATTTCAATTGTTTTCAAGTAAAAACCTTATAAGAAAAATTAAAAAAATCTAGCTTGCGGCGCCACTTTTGCAGTTTTGCCTCTTCATTGTTACAAATATGTCAAATTCTATAGAGAAAATTGAAGTTCGTCACATTTCCGCAACATGGCGAGGTTTTTTATTTTTCTGGTCAGGCTTAAGGTAATGTAATGAAAACTTGTTTGTGCAATTCAATGAATCATGCGCAAACGTAATGTTTGAATGAAGATTAGTAAGTCTGAGTACGAAGTCTTAAATTGTTTACTGTCAGTCATCAAAATTATATGCAATTTCTAGTAGTAGCTAGGCATAATTTTATTTATTTCTATGCTAATACCCAATACAAAATTAAATTTTTAACTAGTACCAGCCTTCATCAGTATTTTACTTCGTTCATCAGTGAGGAGAGGAGGTTAAACAAAACAACATCAGGATGAATTCAAACCCACCCACGGATTTCCTCAAAAAAACTCATTAACAGATTGAAATCTTCAAACCGGAACTATGCCATTTGTCAATCCACATTGTAGGCAAGTTATTTTTCGTGAGGTCATCCTTCATTGGCTTAGAGTGAGTTCATTTTCTAAAAGTGGCAGAGCGCTCACGCTTACGTTATAGAATTGACCATTAAATCTATTTCGATTTGAGCTACGGTTCAACGTAAGCTGTGGTTTACGAGGAGTTTAATAAGCAGCTTGTTGCTTCAATGAATTTCAATAAAACAACTAATATAGCCTTGGAAAAATGTGATAGTAAAAAACCACGAGCCCCATAAGTAGCCCCATTTTTTACTATCACATTTTTCCAATACTTACAAAATTGCATTGTGAATGCATAAAAATAATATAAAATCTTAATATAGCCTTGATTCATCTTTTTAATTTGTTCGGCAATAAGTTAATGTTTCCGGTGGCAGTGAAATCTCATCAAAATAGGCTATTTTATTGCCTTCTCTGAAGCTCGCTTCTCAAGAACCGAATTTGGAATTCATTTGTCTGAATAATAGTCGTCACTTTGAAAAATATTTTGTTAAGTTAGAGAGTTATGGTTAGAATTGAAAATTTCTAATACCTACGACGTTTTAAACATCAATAGACAATTTTAGCATTTTCTTGACAACAATAATTATTATTAGGAGAGATATTTGAACAAACTATGTTATGTCACAAACATAATCGCCTTTTAATTAAAACCGTAGTTAACCCCGTTCTTCTGGGTCAATTGGATAACTACTGACTCTCGTATCGTAGTCATATTTTTAACCTTATTCCTTTGACAATAGTTGTTATCTAATATGTATTTTTAAAATACAGAATTTGGTAAAAACAAGTTTCAAATATTTATAGAGTAAAACCGCCATTTATAGAGCTCTAACATTTTGCACTTCCATGGTTATAGAATAGAATAGAGATAAAGATAAAGTTTATTTGGGTACCAAAAATAATTAACACAAAAGATAAAATTAATTATCTAAACAACGAAATAAAACTAAAATAAGTAAATCTAAAAAATAAAATAAACAATAAGTTTGTTACACCAAACATACTATTATAAAAAAATAAGATTTCTACCATGCTTAACATAATTGAATCTTTGAGATATTTCTGCCAAACTTACTACACTCGGTTCCAAAAATAACGGGTCAGTCACAAAAATTAAAATATCTCCAGAACTGTAAAAGTTAGATCAATGAAATAAAAAACAGAATAAAGAGTTTTTAGTTGCGCTTCTAATACATATTATTTAAACTGGTTGATGAAAAAAAACTTCATTACAAAAACAAAATAATAAAAAAAATACTATTTTCAAAAACAAAAATTTTGCTTCATGCCATCATGGATGCTTTCCATTTCTATTCTGTCACAAAAAAACTTTCATGAACGTCTTCCACGTGCATAATTATTATTCTGTGAGTGAAGCATGGCAGTCACGCTAGAGGAATGTACCAGAATCCTAACTTTTTTGGAACTTGAGCGGAGCCAGCGTGAAACAGCCAGAAACATTGGTGTATCTTTGTCGACTGTTCAGCGGGTAGTCCAGCGATACCAAGAGACCGGATCACACCTTAGGAGACCATGAAATGACAGACCAAGATGCACAACGGCCAGGGAAGACAGACTACTGGTGGCTACAATGCTTCGAAATCGTTTTCAAACTGCTGTTGGTCTAAAAACTCACTTTATTCGCTTTGGAGGTGGCAATTTAAGCGCTCAAACAATAAGAAGACGTCTTGCTGAAGCAAATTTGAAACCATTGAGGCCCGCAAATGGACCCAAACTGGAACGGGGACATCGAATTGCAAGACAGAGATACGTGCGCGAGCACCTAAACTGGGCACTAGACGATTGGTCTCTGTTGTATAATGTGTTCATGCTTTATAAGCATGATGGTAGGCAGTTGGTGTACAGAAGACCAGGGGAGCGCTACCATCAAGCGTGTGTGGGGGAAAAAGTGGCGTACGGCGGAGGCTCCGTACAAGTTTGGACTGGGATTTCTGCCGAGGCCCGCACCGAGCTGGTACTCATTTAAAATGGAACTCTAAATGCAGAGAGGTACGTGGAAGAGCTCCTCAATGAACATGTAGGACCTTTCATGGCAAGGATGGACTGGCATGGCATATTAATGCATGATATTGCGCGTCCCCATACCGCCAGAATTGTACATGACTACCTTGAAGAGGTCGGTATCGAACTCTTGCAGTGGCCAGCGCGAAGCCCGGACTTAAACCCCATCGAGCACGCCTGGGACGAGCTCCAGAGATGCGTGAAAGGTCGAAACCCCCCAACAATCACGCTTCCCGAGCTCAAACTAGCACTGGTGGAGGAATGGGAAGGTATTCCTCAGCACCGGCTCCGAAATTTGGTGTACAGCATGCCCAATCGCCTGGAAGCTGTCAGAAGAGCTCGTGGAGACAATACAAAGTATTAAATGAAGAAAGTGATGAAAAACAGCAAAAATACAATCATAGAAGAAATGAATCTTAAGAAAAAATATGACTTTGTTTTTTTTTTTAATTTAGAGATTAATATTGTAGGTGCACCTAAGTTTTATTTTATTTTTTATCTGTATAATTAAATTCTCAATTGAACCGTCTTCGTTTCATTAGGATGGCATACGTAGTTCGGGAGATATTCGGGTTTATGTGACTGACCCGTTATTGGAACCGAGTGTATATAAAAGAAAGAACCTCATTTCTTCGTTTCATTCTTAGTGTGGTCTGTCTGTACCTGTATTTATTCAAAGGCCGACCATTCCAATGGGAGAAATAACAAAGACAATGAAGATTTCCTTTCGGAATTATCGCGAGTTAGCACCTGTTGCATTCATTGCGAGTACTATCAGAACAATGAGCCTTTATTGCGCAGAGTTATCACCTCTTTAGCACATTCTTTCTGTCCATAATTAAAGTAGAATGCTAATAAGAATATTAAATAAAATAATAACCTTGAGCTCGCCTTTACCACGAACGTAATAAGAGGTGTTTTCGTTATGCAACCTGATAAACCTAATTTACGGTCGATTGTACTTTTTTTATTATTATCATAGCCTTTTATTTCATCCAGTGAATAGTTACATGCTTTTTTTTTAATAACTTAAATTAAAACATACTTAAAATCTAATCAAAATTACAACTTTAGTAGGTATTTTATAACACGGTTCTCATTACTGAGTAAAGGCCTCCTCTATGGTGTTCCAAATCTCTCTGTTTAGAGCCTTATTTCGCCAATCTTTTCCAGTAATTCTTTTTATCTCATCTTCTTATTTTCCCCATGGTCTACCTCTGCATCTTTTACCTGTTGGTCCGTTCCAAACTGTACTAGCCTTTGTCCATTTTACTCGCCATTCTTGCAACATGCCCTGCCCATCTCCATTTCAGTTTTTTATAGTAGATAAAGAGCATCAATAACGTGAGTACTTTTCCTTATATTTATATTTTTCACTCTATGTCTTCTTTTTATGTTAACGATGCTCCTTTCCATTTCTGTTTGGGTAGCTTCGATCTTGTTAGTCTATTAAAAATCCACGTTTGGTTAGTTTACGACAGGCATGGCAAGAAGCATGAGTCCATTACGTTTTTCTTATAGTAAGTGTTCATGTCGGATTTTAATATTTCCTTATATGACCAGAACTTTTTCCACGTTATTTGTACACTTATCACGGTGTCTAGATTGCTTGAACGATATCTGCTTTCCGAGGTATATATTACTTTCTACATACTCTATCACATTTCCTTGCACTTTTATTGGATTTTGTGTGTGATTTGTCATTACTTTTGTTTTGTTTGTGTTAAGTTCTAAACCAATTTTTCTACTTTCATTGTTTAAATCATTTAGCATTATTTCAAGTGGTTTAGCAGACTCGGAAAATAACACAATATCGTCTGCAAATCTCAAGTTCGATAAGTAAGAGCCATTTATTAATATTCCTTTCTTACACCAATTTAGTTCTTTCATAACATACTGTAGAACTAATATGAATATTCTTGGTAAAAGAGGGTAGACGACTGTATTTATATAATGGCTAAATTAATCGAGTATCTTATGAATATAAGCTCTTATTCTAGTTTATAATTAAAATTGAAAAGGAACACCAGCCCTGCAAGTAGATTTTTAACGACTGGATGTTTTTTCTATTACTATTTTCCTAGAAGTACACCATTAAATTTTAATTAGTACAAAGATTTTAGGGGATGATAGTGTCCATCAATACGAAAAAAATTTACTACAAGGCCAACAACGGAATCACGAAAAAAAATTAGCTGTTCCATACAAAAGTAAGTACAACATCGACTCGACTGAAATGTTAATTAAAATTGGGGGTGTATATGTATGGATGGACCTACTTACAGAACTGCATTGTGAATGAATAACATCAATTTCAAAATCATAAAATTTATCAACTCCATATACACTGTATACATGCTAGTATGTTCCAAAATAGGGCAATGTTTATTTCCTGTGGCATATTGGGAACATGCGTGAGGTTGCACCTGCTAGAACATTAAAAGAAGTTTATTACTTACATCCGTGGTGAATGTGTGTTTACAAAAGAATCTAAATTTTTAAAACAGTCTTTTATAAGGTACCCTTTAGCGTGTTTTCCTGAAAACGAAAGGAACAAGATGCATCTTTATGGGCTGATTTTAAAATACCGTTGTAAGTAGTTATCAGAAATGGCGATATATCTCGTTGAAATTTGAGATGTGTGATTATACGTGTCAACAAAAATAAGCAGAGGGCATATAATTAAATAGGATTTTAACTCTACCTATGGAACTGACGTAAGTTAGGTACCTACTTAGTGGGAATGAATTTGAAAATCGAATATTAAATTGCTCATGATTAACGAAACTAAAAATAAAGGCGCATCAAAAGCGTTTGCTTAATATCCTTTGCATTATATCCCTCAGATAACAGATTATATCCCTCTGTATACGCATCCTAGTTTGGCGTGATCCATTAAACACGGGGACTGGAACTATGTCAGTTGACATCATCACAAGGGTGTAGTTACCGTTGCAGATTACCTACAGGTTGAATCTAAGCATAAATTATAGATCTTCAATTTATTATGACGTCCTTCTTGATAACATTGTGATGTGTGTTTATATTCATAGTTAAGTTAACTCAGAAACATGTTTCTGTTACTGTATATCTTTTGCGTAGGTATACATATACAGAATGGAATTATTTCTTAAGGAGATACCTTATGTACTTACCCCTAATAATGGAGATTGCTTTCACTCAAATGAATTAGGAAACATTCCTTTCTTTTTCAAATGAAACAAAACTGCATTCAATTTTTTTTTATTATGCCTGCCACACCCAGGAATATAACCGACCAAACTTCGAAAGAACAACATCCTGTACTTAAACAAATCAATGGTTCCTTTCCGTGGAGTTTGATATATATTTTGAGTACTTTCTCTCCTGGTATCATGAAAAACCTGTTACTGAATAACAACATAGGTCAAAACACTGAAAGAATTGTGCTGAAATCTGTGAAAGTGCAGGCATCCGCTAAGAAAGGATTTTCCAAAATTCATCCTCTAAGGGGATGAAACGGGAGTCCAAAGTTTGTATGGAGAAATATGTAGTTGATGAATAAGTTTTATACAGTGAACTTCGTTACCCCGAATATAACGCGAGTGAAGCCGAGGGCAAGAGCTAGTGTTTGCTATGCACCCTAGTTCTCTGTGACCCAATAACACGATGACTGGAACTATGTCAGTTGACATTACCAGGGTGACATGACAAGCAAGGGCGTGGTTAGGGCCGAAGTAGATAACAGGTTCAATCTACGCAGCTAGCCTGTGGTCACCGATATACGAGTGTATTATCGAACGATAGTGATTGGCGTTTAATAATAATTTTAACGTTTGTGATTTGAATTTTTCATCCACAATATTTAATTTTTTAGAAAAAAATCTTAGAAAAATAAATCAAATTTGTGTGAGGTGACAAGCAGGATGAGCATAATTATTTTTTTATTAAGAATGAAGGAATTATAATAACAATTATTATTCCATATTTACGGGTTCAAAAAGTTGTTGTTCTTATCTAAATCTGTTGCTTACCTAAATAAAAGCTAAAGCAATAACATCAATGCTTACCACAAACAGAATATAATAACAGTAGGTATGCAAGTTACCAATGTCACGAGTTCACGATCATTGTCCATGAAAAAAAATATTGGTTACGCTCCAGTGAGTTCTACCTTGCTAAAAAATAAATAAAATAGCACAGGAAAACAACTGAAACCTTCATCCACCTACATGTTTCCTGCACTGGTTTAAAATGTTACAAAAAGTAAATAAAAGTTTAAAACAATTTGAGTCAAAACTCTTCTGACCTCATGTTTCCTGCACTGACCTAAAACGTTGTAAAAAGCATCAAAATAGGCCAAGTAATTTGAGTCAAACTACTTCGACCTTATTGAGTGGCCGTCTCGCAAGGTCCTACGAGCGATGTGACCCGAATGCGCAGGCGTTATAGCGTCATGACATCATCTTCTTGCAAACAAGTTATCACGGCACAATGCCACTAACATATCCATTCAGACGCACGGCCTATATTTGCACTAACTGCATATTTTTTTGCTATACCTACGGCCTTACTTTTAACCATATTGGCCTCCATAATTTATTTAGAATAGAAATGAGTAGTGGTGAAACTACTTACATTTAAAAATGGAAAGCCTTCGAGGTAACTTTAAGGATTTTTTCCTTACTTTATATCCATAGAAAAATTTATCGTTGCGATTCTAGCGCCACAAACCACTGAATACAGAAAGTGCCTATCATAGTTCCTTACCTCACCAATATCGGTGTACTATGACGTCATCTTTGAGTGGGAGGGCTTACTCACTATCGCAAACGAACGCTATAAAAACTATTATAGCATGGACGTGAGAACATTACATGCCTACAAGATAATTAGTAGAAAAAATAGTATTTCATAAATATAGAAACAAATGATATTAGTTCCGCTTACAAAATTATCGTTTTGAGGTATGACGCAAAGTCACGTCAAAGATCATCACTTCTCATCACTCTGATAACATCTTGATCATGATCGAAGTATATCATTCATTCTTTTTTTTTCGTTCATCCTATTCTACTGTGGATAGCGCTCCCTATTATCCACTAGTCGGTATATGCCTTTAAGACAAAGTTGCGCAAAGGAGAATTATTTCATTGAATCAGGCGTCACTTGGCGGAAGTCCCTAACCCTAACCAAAAAACCAACCAACACCAATTACTTTGGTGTTGGTTTTCGCACGAACTATCTTCTGAGAATGCCCCGGGTTGGGGCGAAACACGTGTAGAGTAGTCTAATCGGTGAAGGTGCAAGGTGTATTTCTGTCTTGCTAAATGCAGGTATTGTGCACTGCGGACATTTTTGCGGACGGGCGGGCGGTGCCTCTTGCATGTTGTGTTTTTTGCGGAACTATGCTAGGTACATATATTTAGTTTTTCACACTGACGAGACATCTCATCATCATCGAGTCTAACGAAAAAGGTTACTTAATACTGAGTAGACCTCAGTCAAATAAAAGGTTGATCACTATTTTTTTAATTATTATCAATATATCAAAATTAATAGTCAGTTTCTAAAATGGAGTAAGTATGTCGTAATGTTAAACATCTAAAATAGTAGATTGTACAACAAGTGCATAAAACGTACCATTTTACCCGAGACGTATATATCCACCCGAGCCATAGGCGAGGGTGGATAGTCAATTCGAGGGTAAAATGGGTTTTATGTACGAGTTATACACTCTGCTTTTCACTTCAAGTGTGAGGAAAATAAATAACAATATTGCAAAAAAGAAAAAACAAAGACTTCGCCATATTGGCGGGAAGACTTTCTTTTTCTTTTTTTTATACGTGGCATTGGCAGCACAGTGACTTTAGCATAGATCGTAGTCCATAATGCTCTTGAAATACTTATTCCTCAGAAAACTCATTAATTTTGCCTAGTTTTATTAATTTAATAATTTAACAAGGATAACGTACAAAATTTAAGAAACAGAATGAAATACGTTAGCTATTAATCAAGTTTATTTGACGAAGTTTTATTGCGTGTGTGACTGTTTACCTGACGACCTTTGTCTTAGAGTCTGAGACTTAGACGAAGATTTTACTTTATGCACTAGAGCATAAAAAGCGATTTTATGCCGCCTATACCCAACATAAATACGAACTTTACGAGCATGAGAAGTGAAAAAAAATTAAACACGCGTCAAAATTTTTTTAAATGCCTAAATGCCCCTCTTTTGTTGTCATAATTTGATAGCTGCGAACAGTTTTTTTTTAATCTGAGGCCGTTTTATAAACAAGATATATATGCCTATGCCTATAGATAGGCCATAGTTCGATTAATGTTGTCTGATGTGCTCTAACTCTAATTCGGAGTTCACATGTCCAAGAAATCCCCAAATATCTTTGTATGATAATTCCAACTTCCTACAATTCCCCAATAGAAAATGGCAATATCATAGCTGAAGACGGCAGTAAAAAATATGCTGTCAGTAAAAAGTTATGACTGTAGGTAAAAAAAATCATGTCTTGTGTAACCTTTTTGTCAGAAAAATACTTTAATAATCATTTAACCAAATCCACATTTTAATTTAACTACGCATTTGTGTGCATGTGTGGTTGTGTAGTTGTATTGTGTATCGGGTAGATTCGAGTCTCGTGTCGTGGTCGTGGTAGATGCTCACTGAAAACATTTTTGCGCTCCTTTTAAAATTAATTAAATATTGTCAAGCGGACCGTAGGAAAGATATATTGTTCAACAATTTTTTTAATCGTTATACAAAAATAAAAACAATACATCTATAAATACCGAACGAATGCAATCGTTATCGAGAAATACTATTTACCTTACCTTATCCTAAAAATAATACGATGACAAGATAAAAGGATAAACGAAACAATGTTACGATTATATTTAGTTAGAACTTTACAAATAAATTTAAATGTAGGTATACTATAACAAAAGTTATTATAGGTACTAAACTAAAAAAAACAAATTATTATTCGTTATATTCACGTAAGGTTTTATGAAAGTTTTTATTTGCTGCCCGAGGGTCGCTTATTTGACCTCCCATATTATAATATTCTTCAATCTGTATCATAAACATCCTATCATCATTGATTTAGCCCTTGACCGCAAAAAAATGTAAATGACCTCAGAGTAAGTTGCGTAGGTAACTGTAAGCAGTTATCAGTAAAAAACATCAGAACTCTGTTGAAATAACAACTTTACTGATAAAGTGTGTAGTAGAGTGGCGGTGTGCCCAAGGAACACAAAAATTTACTTATAATAAATATGTAGTTTAAAAAACTAAACGAACACACTTTTATAGGAACAGACTAAAAAGTATAAAATAACCGTCTATTCTGTAACTAAAATTAAAAAGCGTGGTGCGCGTTGTCAATATTAATTAGTACTTGAATGCATGCTTTGCAAAGGGCGCACCACTCTTTTTAATTTTAGTTACAGAATAGACGGTTATTTTATACTTTTTAGTCTGTTCCTATAAAAGTGTGTTCGTTTAGTTTTTTAAACTACATATTTATTTTTTACTTTTTAGCTTAATAAATGGCAAGCTATGGATGGATGGTAATCGATTTCACAGTCCATAAATGTGTCTGCCCACCCCGTAAACATTATAACTCAAAGGCGTGATTGTATCTATTTAGTTTTACAAATTCAAGTGGAGTCTATTAGTTACCGGATGCGCGAGCCGAACCCTTACTTCCTCCCTGCTCCATCATCAGACCCTCACCACCAAGTGTAACGAATATGTTTCATCAGAACGAAACAAATGAGCCCAAACTCGAGGAGTTTCCTAGTGGTCACAAAGTAGTTCTACTGACTTCCTCCCTGCTCCATCATCAGACCTTCACCACCAAGTGTAGCGAATAGGTCTCATCAGAACGAAACAAATGAGCCCAAACTCGAGGGGTTTCCTAGTGGTCATTAAGGAGTGCAACTGACTTCCTCCCTGCTCCATTATCAGACCCCCACCACCAAGTGTAGCGAATAGGTCTCATCAGAACGAAACAAATGAGCCCAAACTCGAGGGGTTTTCTTGTGGTCATTAAGGAGTTTCACTGGCTTCCTCCCAGCTCCATCATCAGACCCTCACCACCAAGTGTAACGAATAGGTCTTATCAAAACGAAACAAATGAGCCCAAACTCGAGGGGTTTCCTATTGATCATTAAGGAGTGTCACTGGCTTCCTTCCTGCTCCATCATCAGACCCTCACCACCAAGTGTAGCGAATAGGTCTCATCAGAATGAAACAACGGAGCCCAAACTCGAGGGGTTTCCTAGTGGTCATTAAGAAGTGCCGCAGGCTTCCTCCCTGCTCCATCATCAGACCCTCACCATCAACTGTAGCGAATATGTCTCATCAGAACAAAACAAATGAGCCTAAACTCGAGGGGTTGCCTAGCAGCCATTGAAGAGTTCTATTGCCCACCTCTTGACTCCATCATCAGATCAGCTCGATGGTAGCAAATTATTGTATTGTCATCGGATTCATATAGACTTGCAAAGTTTCAAATCAATACGACACTTGGAAGTAGGTTAAAATTGAATTCCAAGATTTTCTTACATTGTGACTTAGTTACATGTGAAGCTAATAAAAGTGTGGTAAAAAAAAGAATACAGAATGAAGCGTGGAATATCGGGCAAGTTGCCATGACAACCTAAAAAAAACAAAATCGTACATACAAAGGTTAAATACCTATAATGGAGGGTTTGCTGCTTTAAGCAACTCCTTCTGATTTTTTTGTTTTGTAAATATTACACGGTCCAACTAAATTGACCGTGTAATATTACCATTACCGCCATTGGTGTTCTCTATTGGCGATATTACACGGTTCAACCAAAATGATTTATTTTGGTTGTAAGGCGCAGAACTGAAAGATACTGCTGTTTACACGTATCTTAAAAAATAAACTTCTAAATTATAAAGTGAACCATTCAATTTGCATTGCTTGAAAATATCTAAGTACCAATCAGGTAGCACATTGAGATTGAGAATGAACATCTAGTGAATCATTCAATTCTTATCACGTTCAACTTTCGTTTAATAGAATTGAACGTTGAACGCGAAAGTGAAAATATTGAGCAAGCTCAATTCTTTCAACGCGATTGAATGTGATTGAACATTGAATGATTCACTTTTACGTTTCATTGTTAAAGACAGAAGTGAACCGTGTAATATCGCTCTAGGCGGCCGGCGGGCGGCGCGTCGCGCGGCGCGGGCTAAAGGACACAGCACATTACATCAACTCGGAAAGGGATCGACACCGTATCGCCTTTCGCCTCGCCGTCAACCAGGCGTCAACCTAACGCAAGCACGTAACCAAACCGGATCAGCGTCGGTACGTCTCGGCTCGGCTACGGCTAGGCGACGCCGCGCTTACGGCTCGCCGCACAGTGGTTCCATATAAAAAAAAAAAGAATGAGAGACCAAAACAATGTCAAAAAAATGAGAAAAACACTGCCTATTAAGGGTGGCATAATTTCTCCACTTGAGAATATTTGTTAGATGTAAGTACCTAAATTAAACAATAAACCTGAAGTACTCCATGGAAGTCTTACTTATCTAAGAATAAAACTATAGATGTAAAAAAAACTAAAAAAACCCGTCTGCGGTGCAAAAAACTAAAAAGAAAAAAACAAGCAAAAGTGGATTGAACATGTTCTTAGTTCTTACTAGTAAATTGTACGCAGCGTTATATATATTAGGTACTTAATACAAATTTTAAGTAAGAGAATTCTTGGAAGCAAGCGGGATCCATTTGCGTATAAAATCTATAAAAATATCATGGATCCCGCCTGCTTCCAAGAATACTCTTACTTAAAATTTGTATTAAGTACCTAATATATATATATAACGCTGCGTACAATTTACTAGTAAGAACTAAAAACATGTTCAGTCCACTTTTGCTTGTTTTTTTCTTTTTAGTTTTTTGCACCGCAGACGGGTTTTTTAGTTTTTTAAATTCGTTTTTTTATTTTAAGCTTTTTAGTTAAATGTTCATGAGCAAGACCTCGCAGACGTGTCAATTCTTGTAGGGAGTTTGGTCGTGCGGGTTATTTAAAAGTCGCCTTGGATCTAGTTCACTTAGTAATTATTACCCGCTAACAATATACTAACTATCCATTTGTAACCTATTTTGTTTTGACTTCGGTGACTCAATCTTTCTTCTGCTTGCGAACAAGCCTTTTTGGTTTTTTAGAAAGTAAAGTGCCATATCATATTTTTCAACACACTTGCTCATAAAGTGAGCCTTATTACATCGATCTTAGGGCCATAAACCGAACTATAACCCACGTGTGCATAATAATATTACAGTACTAGTTGCGTAATAGAATTATCCCTACAAAGTTAAGTAAGTACCTAATTGCAAATTATATGCGAGTAAACAGAGACTTTTCAATTTAACCGGGTAATACAGTATCCCTACAAAGTTCAGTTAGTACCTAACTGCAAGTTATATGCGAGTCAATAGAGAATTTTCAATTTCAGCGGGTAATAGATACAGTTCTTTTTTTGTAACAACAAAGAGGTTTTATACGGCTGAAAATCCATTTACGTTTTTAGAATAAATAAATGTGTCCCTAATTAAGACAAAAAACATAATTAAGAATATTATTATCAAATTATTTATAATTCACATTAATTTGTTATAAAACATTTGCATTTTATCACTATTATTATACTTAATTATTTTATATTGAAGTAGGCTGTATGGCTGTATATGTAATCAATCACCTCACATTTGGCGCGTGCAAAAAAAAAACTTGCGCGCTTTTTCCCTTAATTAATATTAGGTTAATAGAATATGTATGCAATAAATGTTTGTTTTTCCTCGCAAGTGTGTTGAAAAAGTGCGTATGAAACTCGTGAGCAACTTACTCACTAGACACTCGGCTGATTTACGCCCTCGCCTGCGGCTCGGGCTGCAACCCACAGCCTCGTGTATAATGAGCAACCTAAGCTCACTTGTATCATAATATACTATTATCCAATACTTAACGTATGAAATTAGTGATGGTTATCGATATAAACCAATGTAAGAAAGAATTATATAATAAACAAAACAAAACTAACTTCACGAAAAACCAAAATTATAAACAACTCCTAATAAATTATAATAAATAAACCAAAGAAAATAAAACTTCTTGACTAACTTAACTATCAATCAATGAAAACGATTTCGAAACAATTTTTTTTAAATTAATTAAATATCACGTCTCGTCACGTCATATACCTAAAACAGATATTTTCATGTTAAAATAAAATATCATATTTTATTTTAACATTGCAAATTCGCAATTCGCATCTATTATTATTGCATCACAACAATTCAAGTTAATTCAATTAAAATTAAAAGATTTTTTTTTTTTTTTTTTTTGCGTCGAACGACCGACCGTTTCCTATTGAAACAATCGCTCATCCGGCAACCTTCCGGACTACGGGGGAAGGAGGCAGTGAATCCTCATGGATACCATTACAGCCGGCTGTAATGGTTATGTCGGACTCTTACCGACTAAACACTGCCTGAAAACTGCTGTTACCTGGACGGGTATTTCAGCATATCTGTGGCGACCACGTCCCTGGAGGGCCGTGGCGCAGGGCGTCACCCGCCTAGGCGAAGTGCACACTGGGGATGACCAGCATCCAAAGGAGGTGACTGGTCATATCTGAAATCAAAAACAAAAATACCGATGCCCAAGGCGGGCGGGTCGGCAATGAAATGAATTGAAATGTGGTAAAAATAAAATCGTATAAAACAAAGTAAAGTGAAATGAATGAAGTTAGATCGACTGGCTCCCAGAAGGGGTGACCGCCGATTGAGAGGACTGGGGGTGACCTGAAGGGTCCTGTGAAATTACTGGGGGTTGACCGGAAGGGTCCTGAGGAGTGAGGGCTACAGCGGCTTCCTGAGCCTCCAATAGGCGGGTCAGGTCGGCCGTGAGCTTATCGGGCGGGAAATTAAAAGATTGAAATACACTCATTTATGAGTATTTTATGTTTGCCAAACGTTAGCGCGTTCTAATCGACTATCAGCGCCATCTAGCAGTGACCAAAGAAAACAATATCTATATAAAATTCAAAAATGAATGTTGATAAGCGCAAAACTCGAGAACGGTTAGACCAATTCGGCTAATTTTTTTTTTATATGTTCTATAAAGCACGCGGGAAGGTTTCTATGAAGAAACTGCGTGGAAAATAGTAAAAACAACGCTTTTTATTTTTCCCATACAAACAATTTACACTTATTAGTCGAAATTAGTTCAAAACATATAACTTACTTATATTTTCGTCATCGTCTTTGTAACCTCCTCATTTTGATACCCCACTCGATGGGATTAAAAATTATTTTTTTTTACAATGCACAGAATATATCGCCTAAAAGCCGCCATTTTGTTTTTTTGTTAATTTTGATGTCCCATTGTTACTCGGCCCGTTAAGACGAATCTGACGACGTATCATTTATTAAAATCGGTTCATCCGTTTAGAAGTTACGAGGGAACATAGAAACGGACACACGTACATACAGGTCAAATACATAACCCTTTTTTGGCTTCGCCGCAGACGGGTAATAAAGGGTTTATCTTCAAACAGATGACAATCTGCAGATATTTTTTAAAGATTTGAAGAGTCAGAAAATAATTATAAAATTTGTTGTTTCTTTACATATTTTGTCATTGAACTATAATTTATCGTTATTAAATTTCAATCAATTGTTTTGATAGAGGACGGCGAAGTTATTAAAATATTACGATTTATATTTAGTTGCTATGTCACATTAAAATATCCCTTACAATTGTGCTTTCCAGGCGCTGACCTGCGCTTGCGTCGCGCTGCACACGAACAGCTTCAACAATGACGCGGATATTGGCATGCTGGTTACCGGCACCTTCGTCGGCTACCTCATCATCTTCGCTGGGGCTGCTGCTGGTAAGATTTCATTTATATTAACATTAGGCACATTTATATTTGAGGGGGGATCTTAATATTCAGTTTTATCTTGAGACGAAGAATAAGACAGATAAAATCCAAAATATTCCTTCAGATAATTAAGTAACCAAACTTATTTATCAAATACTGATGATATCGATATAAGCAATACCAAGAAACTTTAATCTTTCAAAGATAAGATGGTCAGGTAATCCACTGTCATTGTGATTATCACAGAAATCCTTGGTTTTACTCGACAAAATGGTTATGAGTATAACTCAGAATTTAGATAAACAGATACTATTTATAAAGTCAATAGATGCTATTTCCGGGTCTATATGACATTTGAATTGAATCTGCGAAGAGTTATATAAATAAAAAATCTTCTTAACATCACTTAGTACATTGATCTACTGACTCCTAAATTTACGGATATTAGGATTAGGACCAAAGATGGTATTACCAATATGCAGACAGATCTGACACAAACTCAAATGTTCATTACGTAAATTTTTGACCCTGGACTTGTTGGTGGATATCAAACCTACGACCATTGCCTCTGGTGATTGATCATTACCATTGCGTCATCGTCCCGTCAAATCTATTTTGGAAAATAGAATGATAAAACTTTTAAATGAAATAAAGGCGTATCTAGAAGAACACACCGCTAAATCTACGTTTCCACTCCCTACTAATGAATTATGTGTCATGTTCATGTTACAGGTTACATAATGCAGACACCAACTCACAAGCGCGTGGACGTCTTCTACTCGCTCGTCGGAGTCTCCCTCTTCGTCGCCAGTGGAGCTCTGCTCATTGACAGGTAAAATGAATCATCTTCTTCTTTATAAGAGCTTTCTTTGTAAAATGAGGCAATTACCAGTCGTATGACGCCCAGTGCAGGGCTGTAGGGAATCGGAATTCGTAGAGGATAAAGTAAGAGATCCGTCATTTACCACCCAGGAAAGTGGCTAGAATGTCAACTTTCTGTTGAGATAACGATTGCTAAAGGTATCGGTTGGAACCGGGCGTCGGACGACAACTACAAGCGTCGTTGCTCGATTTCATACAAAACAAAGAAACATCAACTAGAAACTAGAATGGCCGGCGGCGTCATGTTGCTTGCAGTTGTCGTCCGACGCCCGGTTCGAACCGATACCTTTAGACACTCCTTGCACACATTGCCTTCCTCTTTTAGCTTGGGTTTATGTCTTGTGCTATCTTAGTATGTAGTATCTACGAAGCGAAAGGGGTGTTGATATCATCTATTTTATCTACACCTGTATTATCCAGATATTATCTAATTAAGCAGTCATTAACGTTTAACTACCTAATGGCAATAAAAGTTGCGAGTTGCAACTTTAAGGTTCATCTTGTAACTAATAGGTTTTACTTAATCAGGTATTTGGGTGGATTGTATGACCCGCACTGATACGTTTATTATAATTAATTTGTTCGTTTTTAAGCACTTACAGACGCTTGCTGGCGTAACCACAGCATAATATATGAAACACAAATGATCTTAAATATAAAACAGTAAAAATGCAATACTTAGTAGAGATTCAATACTTACGTACGAGTATGTGTTCTTTATTTCCAGATATCAGAATTCGGGTAAGAGTGAATTCGTCAAGTACAACTTGGCGAAGGCTTCTCTTGCCATCATCAACGGTGCAGTTCTGCTGATTGACGCCGTGCTCACCCACCGTGGAGGTTAAATAACTCTGTCATCTCACAAACTTTCAATACCAACATCACCGCATGAGTTAAGGACAGGATCTTCCAAAAACTCTGTCTTTGTCTTTTTCTTTATGTGTGAAGAGTCATAAAAAGAACCTCACTTTTTCATTTTTCAATGTTTTTGTTGTTATTTTGAGCATAAATTCACTTTTTGAAAAAGTAGCATGAGAATCATTTTCTATAGGTCATTACCTACCTATTTTTCTACATATTATTCGTGAATTAGAGATTAAAAATCCAATAAATATAAAATATATATAAATGATATTATCCAAAAAATATAAAAATTATGAAAATTTTCTTTGTTTTTGAAAATGTTTATAGTCGAGTGAAGATACAATTACGAATATCGTGTTTCTAGCTACAAAATAATCAAGACCGTGGCGTTTACGAAACTTCAACATATATTTTTATCTGTCAAAATAAAGAATATTTGATTTACTTGTGATTACTTTTGAATATAAAAATAGGTTAATTTCGAAGATTAAAAAAACCCCTTAAAAAAACGATAAGCCACATAGTTATTTTAATACAGACCATCCCTTTTGGCTAATACGTATGCAACGAGAACACAAAGAACTATAGTATTTCTTACTTGTCCTATCTCATAAATAATTACGTAACTTAATTCTATTTCAAAAAGTGTTTTTTGATTTATCATGACAATTTGTAATGTTAAAAAAAAAATCTCTAGAGAATGTCAAAACTGTCGCTAAATAGGACAAACACCTCACATTATACTGAGTTTATATCTGTTTATGTACAAAGGATCTGCCAAAGAGGTCTATACATTATTCCCACGTAATAAAAATGCAAACCATGTGAAAATATAATAGATCATTCTTTTACTTATTTAGTTGTAGTTTTCTTTTGTTATTTCGTCATAATTTTGATAGAACTAACAAAAGAAAATTCTTTGTTTGTTATAACTACGAAGATTACTTTAGCTTACTTAAGATACGTTAATGTCTAATATAATGTTCAAATATTTAATGATCGATTTTAAATACTGACGTATTTTTGAATAGAGCTTTTACAAACTGTTGTAATGGTGCATCTTTAGATTAAAGTGATTTTTATTCTGCAATTTTTAACCATAACATTGTAATGTTTTACATGAAAAAATATATTTAAATTTTAAATGTATGTAGTATACGCTAGACTATAAGTATGTTATTCTGAACTGCCGTATGTGAAAATATATTTCTGTCCATTTTAATAAATAGCATTTGGATTAAGAAGGGACCATGACTTAAAATATTGGCAGGCAATATTCTAGATTTTAATAAACTTATTTTAAAAGTTTAAAGGCTGTAAAGAATCGAATATTGTCAAGTCACAATTCGAATAATGTCAGTTGCAAATAATGCTAAGTTAATTTTTGTTTTAAAACTATCTTTAATATTTAATTTTGTTTTATAACTTTGTCGATGTAAAGCGATTTTAATATTTTCAATAAAACACGATGCTATGTTGAAATTGTTTCTTTTGTGTGTCTATTACACCTACATACTCCTAATAAATATAGCAGTAAGTAATAAGTATTTATAGCTTGGTATCACATACGCATGGGAACATTCAGAGGGCTCGCGTGGGTGACATATGTCACCCAGGGTGTAATAATTGTTTAAGGCGATACTCGGAAAAAATGTGCTGAAGCGAGATAGCAATGAGAAAACGACGCGCGCGGGAGCGAGACCGATTTTGCAGATTAGGCAAAAAAAACACAAAATCACTTCGTATTAAAAAACTTCAGTGATTTTTAAAAAAACGCTTCTATACGATCCTCGATATTATTGGTGTCCACTAATTAAACCAATTTCCAATAGTGTAAGTAACCCCATTTAAGAATAATCTTCACTTTTCGTATTTTTTAGAGGTCTTTTCGAAAAGAAAAAGTGTCGAGGCAAAATCATAAAATCGTGTTTTTGAAACTATACGATTCTAGATAAAGGTATGAATAAATATATATCTTATTACCAGATTTATAACAACTGTAACCGTCCTATAGTTTTAAATCAAAAAGTCCATATTTTTCCGAGTAGCGCCTTAATAACTTTTGAACGAAACGCGCTTCAGTGCTGCTCTTTCAGGTATTCCTCTAATACGAATCATCCCACGCGTCAGTAGTGCACCATCACTCTAGGTGCATCGGCGTGTGCGCAGTATCGCCTTAAGGCGATACTCGGAAAAAATGTGCTGAAGCGAGATAGCAATGAGAAAACGACGCGCGCGGGAGCGAGACGATTTTGCAGATTAGGCAAAAAAAACACAAAATCACTTCGTATTAAAAAACTACAGCGATTTAAAAAAAAATGCTTCTATACGATCCTCAATATTATTGGTGTCCACTAATTAAACCAATTTCCAATAGTGTAAGTAACCCCATTTAAGAATAATCTTCAGTTTTCGTATTTTTTAGAGGTCTTTTCGAAAAGAAAAAGTGTCGAGGCAAAGTCATAAAATCGTGTTTTTGAAACTATACGATTCTAGATAAAGGTATGAAGAAATATATATCCTTTTACCACATTTGTAACAACTGTAAGGGCATTTCTACGGAGACGACCGATTGACCTACTGGGGCGAAAAAAGTACTTTTAAAATTGAATTAGGTACTTGAAAAAAATCACACATATTTATAGGACTCTTGACCTGATGGAGAGCATATCTAGAAGACCGCCAGGTTTTACATATCTCCTCCAAAAAATCAGAAAGTTCAAAAACGGGCAGAATTTCGCTTAAAATGGAGTGTCCGGTTTCCAGAATTTACTCATTATTGTTTCATAACTTTTAAAACAATAACTTGCTTACTATAATTCTCACATTCACAGAACAAGGGATACACAATAAAGCCATATAAGTTATTATATTTATTGTACATCCTTGGGTTTTCATACAGTAACGCATTTAAATTTTGTCCGAGGGGTGTGCCTCAATTCGGTGAAATTTACTTTTGATTACCTGTATCACTAAATAAGCGCAGTACGAATGCACAATACTGATTCTCGTCACCCGGGGGTTGCGCCCGAGCGGCCAAGGTGTGTGGATGGGGGACCTGTCGCATTGAGGAGCATTTTTCGAAGGTTCGAAATCTTTCGGTGTTTTTGGGGTCCGGTCATTTCTCAAACCGGTGTGCGCCATTAATTTTGTTTATGAAATATTTAATGAGAATTGTGGTAAATTAATTGAGTGTTTAGCTGATATCTGCCAGTATGTTTTATAGAAATTGTTGTAATCTATAATTTTTTCGAGTAATTTGACGAATTGTAATATTTTCTGAATTCCGTGGATCTCAATTCCATGGAAAATGAGGCATCGAATTGAGAAAACTTACACCGAATTGAGATTTCACATATTATGAATGCAGCTATAAGGGCCATTCGTAAATGATAATGGTAATCAATAGAGCACATCATAGTCGGTTACTTCCCTGGTTACGACTGCTTGAGCTGCCAGTAAAATGCCCATACACTCAGCTTGAAAGACAGTGTTGTATGAACTTAGTGGCAGCGCAATTTGTATGTTTTAGTCTTCTCCTCGCTCCATTAGAGGTCTTGGAGACATTGGTGTATATCAGAAGCGCTCTGTGTTGTGCCTGAGAGCTTTGTAAGTCATCCAGTTGTATTTTGTATTTCTTATCAAGGATGAAGGATGGTTTGACCCTATCACACACCGCCTCCACAAGGAGTATGTCCAACCATTCCTCCAGTTGGCCCTTTATGTGTCTTACCTTTGGAAACCTGAGGGTACCTGGGTGTTTCAGTCTAAGTGCTGCTTTTGCCTCTTGTTGCACGTGAAGATGCAGTGGAGTAAGGTTAAGCATTACCTCCAGCACTGCAATTGGAGCAGTGTTCATGCAGCCAGTGAGAGCACAGCAGGCCTGTCGTAGAAGACTCTGCATTTCTTTGCTTCTAGAGTCTGAGCAGCTTTGGGCCACCAGACTATGCTTGAGTACCCATTGTTAGTATGGTGACATCAGCGTAACCTATGGTGTAAAAGTGACTTGAGTTAAAGAGTGAGAGCAGGTCGTCTACTAACAACCAACCTGGTTGTTAGTAGACATATCAGTGGAGAGAGGACGCCTCCTTGGGGGCCTCCTCTTGCCACATGCGTCCTTTGGTTTCCATCACCGGATACCTGTATCAGTCTGTTGCAAAGTATGTTGACAATGCATCTGTTGACAACTCTCCTTACCAGCGCTTCCTCAATGCTGCTGAAGGTAGTCTTATCAACGGCCTCATTAATTTCGAGGAACGCACCAAGGCATATCAGTTTGTTTTGAATCTTACTAACAAGTTCATTGAGTGCCAATTCTGTGGATTTGCCAGCACTGTAGGCGTGCTGGTGCTTATGTAAAGGATGTACAGATTGTATTGTATATCGTAAAAACCATTCACATACCCTTTCCATGGTATTCAGCAGGAAGGAGTAAAGGCTAATGGGTTGGAAAGTTTTCAGGTTCGTGTAGTCGGACTTACCAGGTGTTGGTATGAATACTTCCCTGACTTCCCTCCAGGGGTGTGGGATGTAGCCATGCGCCAGGCAGGCTTGAAAAAGATGGGTAATGACTGCAACGAGTTGCTGATCCCGCTATTGTAGAAGGGCAGGAAAGATGTTGTCCGTCCCTGTTTACTTAAAAGGAAACTGTTTATTGCGCATCTTACCTTTTCCTTGTTATCACCCTTTTAGCGAAAGACCAGAGGTCATCTGTTGGGTGACTTGTTACGTCCTGCCACTCGATATGCTGTAGAGGCTGGCAGTTTGGGAAGTGAGTTTGTAGGAGAACGGCATTCGTCTCTTCCTGATCCAAAGTCATAGAGCTATCAGGTTTACGCAGGTTGCCCAGTAGGCCAGGACCCTGATTCGATATTATCTTAACTACCCGGTTTGCTTGTTTTGTGTAGTTTATCCGGCTGGTGCCTTGCCATTATCAAGTAGATCCTTTTGCTATTTGGTTATGTATTAATAGGGTAGAATAATGCAAAAACAATTATGGATAGAGACTGCAAGTGAATGGTGAGCCACACTAGTAAGAGGTGGTTCACCGAATTTATCCCTGATGCTACATAACAAGCCATGGAACGTTCTGAAAGATATTTTTGTTAGGAAAGAAATTAAATAGTTTTGTATAATGGATGAATGGATAGAATTGCGATTTAGATTCTTCATAACTTATTAAAATTCTTCTTAAATAAAAATTAAGACTCATTCTTAGTTCTCTATTGAAAAATTAATCATGTTGATTTGAATTTTTGTTTTTGTTATTTATTTTTTAATTAAAGATAGAAACATTAAAGATAGTCGCACTTTATTCTAAAATTAACCATCTAATAAACTAATAGACCAGCAGTCAGTTCACAAAACGTTTATGGTATCTATTATTTTGATCATTCAAATACATTGTTTCTATATTAGGTACATCAATTCTAAATTCAATAGGCAATTTTGAAATTCGGTGGTTTATTTTCTCAATTCGGTGCATTCTCAATTAGGTGCTTAACTTTTCTCATAAAACACTTTTCAATATCTAGTCCCATTGTTAGTTTTAGATTCAGGATGGAATAAACTTAATTTTTTATTATTTAAACTACTTAAAAAACCAAATATTAAATCAAGCACCGAATTGAGAAAAAAAGAACCCGTTTGTAGAAATGCTCGTAACCGTCCTATAGTTTTAAATCAAAAAGTCCATATTTTTCCGAGTAGCGCCTTAAAGTATGTAGGTGACGCATGGACGTGGGTGACCAAATCATAGTTTGCCATATCTGTAATGTAGACGCTACTGAATTGGAATAACCCATTTGTAAACTTTACAATAAGAAGGTAGGTATGAATAAGAAGGTAGGTAGAAGGTATTTGGAAGAACCAAATTATGGTTTGAAAAAAAATAAGTACAATTGTGTTAATTTTTGCAAGAGTTTGATTTTTGTTTATAGTTCAAAAAACTTAAGCAACTGTGTAGTTTTGTTAAAGTATTTAGTAAGAAATAAAGTTGATTGGTTAAATTTTAACTTATTTGCTTTCATCAAATTATAGTGGTAAGAAAAAATCACATATTTGATAGTTGGCAGTCCCCCGCGTGAGCTTGCTAGGAAAATTTTGGACGCGAGCCCTCTAGTGTTAATCTTTATTTTGCAGTAAGCACAAAGTTTTTTTTTAAATTAAATGAAATCGAAGAATAATTATATTTTTAGATATATAGCATTTACATTGAAATTTGCCATTAACAATAATGAGTATGATCAAGAAAGAACCCATATTTTGTAGTCATATGATCGATCGAGGTAATCAGCTAAATTGTAGAGAATTTAACTAACTATAAAGGTAACATCTTTAAAAATTAAAATAGTTTTTTGATATTTACAAAATGTTCG
The DNA here is from genome assembly GCA_949710035.1 of Crambus lathoniellus. NCBI lineage: Eukaryota > Metazoa > Arthropoda > Insecta > Lepidoptera > Crambidae > Crambus > Crambus lathoniellus. Next base: position 10,495,864 of record OX453302.1, on the reverse strand, counting down.
AAAGGTACAAAATGCCCCGGTTTTAAACACTTTGAGGGTCAAACTTTTGTAAGGATAGCTAAAAAATTAAAACTAAATCCAGGTTAAATCATTATATTCTAATTTACTAGAAACCAATCAATTGCAAAACAGTAATTTAATTGTAAAAACGAAGCAAAATCATTACTTTCATCCATAACTAAGACATTTTTAAACAATAAGTGGCACTTTAAAAAAAAATGCGTGACATAAGGAATTCTAACGATTACCTTATAATAATTCATTTTACATACATTTTTGTTATTAAAGTTTTATAAGTTTTTTGTAAAACTTTAGTAGCAAAAAGTGGCCAAAACCGGGGCAGTGGCCAAAAGCAGGGCTTTTGCTCTACATACCTACATTTATGAAATCAGTCTAGTTTGTGCTATTTGAAACAAGCATTATTTTATGACATTTTAATATATTTTTAGATTTCAAACGTCTTTTGAGAATTTCCATAGTTTTCAGCTGTCCTACTGTTGGCCATAGGAACATCATACTTTGTTGTACTATTTTGTTTTGTCCCAAATAAAAATGTCTGTATTTTGCTAATAGCTTTTCAAATTCGAGCTGAAAGCTTTAGAAATAGGTATTTAAAGCTAAATAATGTCCACAAAAATTATTAAGCTTGTCAGTAATCTATGGCCGTGGACTTATCAAGCAAAGGTTCGATCGAGGCAATACTACTGAAGGTAAACTGAAGGTATATTCGGATGATGTTTTTTCCGATTTACAGATACTTACCAACATATTTTCATTTTCAAACGCACCTTCAGTTTACCTTCAAACAAACATACTCGTCAGATTTATTATTAATTATAACGTTATTCGCATTAAAATTAACATGAGAAGATATCTCGCTTAGCTATGCAGGGGTCAGGTGTGGTCTGATCAAATAGAGGCAACTTGTGTTTGGCTTTCATTGGCAAATGGAGTTGGTTTTAGATGTTTGCCAATATCTTGTATCGAGTCACAATGATCTGAGATAACGAGCTTATCCATCATTAATTGAGCCCTCAATGTTCGTAAGAACTGGATTATTGTTCATCTATAATATTATATTAAAGAGGAAAGATTTGTATATATTCAGGTATGTAACGAATAAACTCAAAAACTACTGGACCGATTTCAAAAATTCGTTCACTGTTTGAATGCTGAATTATCCCTGATTAACATAGGCTATATTTTATCCCGATATTCCCACGGGAACAGGTAGGTACCACGCGGGTAAAACCGCGTATATACAGGTTGGAAAAAAATTTTGGGCCATGGAGAGAAACTACCTTAAATCCTTTAGTTAGCTCATTTTACTGAAAGACAACATTCTTTTTTTTAAAAGGAAACAAAACTGCGTTCGTTCTGAAATTTGCTTGATTCGTCCAGGAAGCGAACTGGCATTTTTCTTAAAGCAGCATCCTGTAGTTTTATCCCATCAATTGATGAGATCAATCAATATATAGGATCAAATCTTTCTAACAAACAAGATAAATTATAATATAGTTTCTAATATAAATTCTATAAATTATAATTTAGTTATTTATAACATTCTATTTTCAAATTAGTATGTATCTAAGGCCTAAAATTAAAAAAATCTAATTTTATTGAGTAAAGAAGAATCCCATCAAAATTATTAACTATTCTTATGTAACTTCCTTAGTGCTATAGATCTATCTACCCATATGGCTTTTGACATAACTACGTTAGTACTATTATATATTCTGTGACATAACTGTCAATTGTTTGTGTGTTGGCGCGATTGACAGATTGCGTGCTGCAGATATCGTTTATTGTATACAGGATGATCCATCGAGACGGGTCAGTATGGGAAAGTTTGAAACTATAAGAGATAGAGATATTTGTTCGAAGGAACCATATGTCATCGATTCTAGAGTAAAGAATAAACTGCATTCAAAGATTTTAAAAAAAACTCATACTTGACTCGTGAATCGAACCTTGTCAGTTTTCAAAACAAAAATATGATGTTATTTTATCACGAAAGTTTATTGTGTAGGTTGTTAAGAATACATTTTACTATTAAACCCAATGTCTAAAATTAAAAGTTTTTTTCCACTTTTAGAAGAACGGTGTTTTATTTTTAATTATACTTATAATTTGCTATCACCGTGCCCGTGATGGACGTCGCACGTAACAAAATGGCTGCCGCGCATTGTTTTTTGATGTTATGTTATGATAATGCTGTTTTCGTCATTCCTTTTCAGACTTACAGTTTCTCGCTCCGCATCTGTCGTTCGAATCATAGCTCATGCATATTTCAGCCACCACTGAAACGAAAAGCTCTGTACTATCAAATACATATTATATTGTGTTGTGGAGCTTAATATAATTTCATCAAAAAGTCTTGCAAATAATATATATATAAATATTATAATAAAAATTCAAATGAAGGTGTAAACTTAAAAAAAAGTCATGAATTCCAAATGAATGTATAGAACAATAATAAATATCTGCGTTTAGACTAGAAAAAAAGCTGCTAGTCCCAAAATTAGGCACCTCCCATTACGCAAGACGGAGTCGTTTATTAAGAGACCGGCAGGCTTATTACCGATCTTAAAGTGACAGTTGCAATCGCGGCAATTAACAATTAATCGCTCCCAAAACACATATTCATATTACGGAACGTAGATCGCTACGATTAGCGCCACAAGCGAGCGATCTGTGAACTAAAATTGCATGAAAAGTACCGTACCGTACTGTACCGATTGCAAACCAACCGCAACTAGTAGCAGTCGCGTTGCAATTGTACAATTAGCAACTGGTTGCTTGTTTTGGTAATAAGCCTGCGGAGCTTGAGTTTTACTGAATTGAATTAGAATATCTCTTCAGAAAGCCTAGTTCCTGATGACATCATCTAAAGCAAAATTAATATTTAATACATGCAGTGGCTACACGTCGTTTAGTCCGTTCGTTCTATTTCCTATCGATTGCAATAATTAATGAGGTGCAATCAGAACGGGTCGAGAGCTAACATATCTCACTAATGCCGGTGTCCGTCGGTCTGTCTGTTAATCCTAACATTAGCTATTTTAGCGTATAGGCCTTAAGTATCATTAGAGTAGGCTTTCTATTGCTGATTGAGTATTGTAATTTGGTAGGCTACATACAGAATGACATCGGAGACTTGATCAGAAATCACTTTTCAGACTCGGTGATTGATGGCCATTGACTAATCATTAGTCGGTACATTTCTCTGTCTCCCAGCCCTTGACAGATCATTGTGACATTTTACTTTTAACCGGCTCTGTGGTCTAGTGGTTCACACCAACGATTTTCAGACCCAGAGGTCCCGGGTTCGATTCCCAGTGGGGGTATATATTGTATTCGGTTTTATTCAAGGTCTAGCTGGCTAGCTACCATCATCTTATCTTAGTCTGACGCCATAACAATGTTTTCATTTCAGCATGATTGTATTCCGGCAGTCAGAGATAAGATAGCCAGTTCCTCAGTGATTGAGGACTCAATCCACCTTCAGCCGTGATCATGGCTAAGTGCTAGCCCGTTATCTATAAAAAAAACTCACCCTAATCGCAAATCAAACGCGCCACCAAACTACCTTTTTTCATAAAATATGTGACAGTTTGGATGTTTGGATGTTTGTCTGCTTGTGACCCAATCACGCTAAAACGGCTGAAAGGATTTGGCTGAAATTTGGGACACAGATACTTTGTAGCCCGAAGAGGAACATAGGCTACTTTTTATCCCGGAAAAATATCACATCCCCGAACGTCGTCGTGTAGACCACGCGGGCGAAGCCGCGGACTGAAAGCTAGTAATGTATAATACGAAGAGTTTACATAATTTATTTTTAGTTTTTCTCTGAAGTTTTCTCTTAGTTGTGTCAATATAAAATGGACGAAGCCAGCAGTCTCTTTTGCGAAAGCCATATTTCTATCCACATTCTCTGAAAAATGTAGTTTTGATCACGAATATAGTATGTAAATGCATCTCGGTATTGTTCCCGATTTATATGCGCCCGTATGTATTATCCTGATCTTCGGGAATCCGATACAATGTTGAATTTATGTACATGATAACATGATAAGAGAATGGCAGCACTGCGTCGACGTCAGGGGTGCATTGTAGCGCAGAGGTACCTAGCCTTTGTGGCCACTTTAAGGATTTTTTAACTTTTAAGCACTAAGTACTAAATGGTCTTAGGTATTTAAGAGACAAATTATATCTTAAATTATAGATAATTTATCTACCTTTAAAAGTACATTTTTCAAATTTAAAAAAGTAAAATAGTTTTCTGTATATAACACAAAATGTGGGAGGGGTGCCAAATGTAGGTACCGGTTTTGGCCACTTATTGATAGTTAAACTTTTGTAAGTATAGCGAAAAATCAAAACCAAACCTAGGTTAAATTAATATTTTCTAATGCGCTAGAAACCCATCAATTGCAAAACAACAATTTAATTGTAAAAAACAAAGGTTTATAAAGTATTTCATCCAAAACAAATTTCTTAAAATTTTCATACAAATTATTTTTTAAAACAGAAAATGGGATTTATTGAAAAAAAATCGTATGACTTATGGAATTCTAACAGTTGTTATTATTACCTTAAAATGCCTTATTTTAATTGCCTTTTGCAAAAATGGCGAAAAGTTGTTTAGAAAACTTTTAGAGCAAAAAGTGGCCAAAACCGGTACAGTGGCCAAAACCGGGGCTTCTGCCCTACATGGTATGTACGATAGTTATTGGGGCTTTAAAAAGTATTGGGTAGACGAGTCTTAATATAAATAATATTTATAGCTGCTGTATAACAAAATTTTTCTAACTACTTAAATAATTTGGATCAATTAGCTAAGGACTGGACTCTTTTTTTTATCCACAACGGGGTAGCACTTAGCCCTCATCACATCTGATGATTAGTGGTGATAAGGCTGAAGGTGGAAGCGCACTACTCCCGGAGTTCTCAATCACTGAGGAACTCAATAATGCTGAAAACATCATTGTTATGGTACAAATTGTACTTCTACTGGGAATCGAACCTGCGACCTCTGGGTCTAGACTACTAGACCACTAGCCATCAGAGACTCTGTGATTAAACAAATTTTCCGTCAAACAATAATATTGGCATCCTATTCCAGACTTATTTCTGGCTTCAATCAGCAACGATTCCAGGGCTATTTCTGTTTCTCTATTTTTTACTTTATAATTTTTATCTTGGACTTTCTGTGGATTGCTTGCTTGTCAATGCACCTGCTTGACGATTGGCCAGTTTTATGAATAAATTTAATCTTGTTTATCTAATAAATTCATGACATATCTTAGAACTTGACATATATAAAACAAAAAATATCACAAACTTTAAAAATAGGAGCTATATAGGTATCCCCTTGAATTGTGATGCAACGCATTCAATCTTTTAGGAATCTGAACCGCGCATGCACTGCCTCACTCGCCCATAACCGTAAATCGTGGTGCCAATAGGCATAAATATCCTTTTGAATCAACCCATTACCTTATTGTTCAGTTATGCTATTGAGAAAAATTACCTATTAGCACAGAATAAATAATAGTGCTATTAACTACGAAATTTGCAGCAAGGCATTCCTAAACAAGCTAGCTAGCGGAATGATTTTCTTCGGATTCATTTTTAACTATAGCAACAGTGTGGGTTTTTGCTGTTTCAATTCCAAAAGCTTAATTTGAAGATACCTAATTATTAAAAAATATTTAAATAAGTATCGTATAGTCTTATTTTTAATTCTCTCAGTCACAAACGTTCTACGTAGAACTACGTTTTACAATATGTTCCTTACTCATAACAGCAAGTGATCAGTTACATACATACACATGTCGAAATCTATAGTAATAAAGCTCTCATTGATCGGAAGGGCAAATTTCCATACAAATGAATTTTGTAGCGGTGCGTATCTCAGGCCATCTTTAATAACCATAAATCTACAAATGGAACCGTTCAATTATTTATGGTCTAGAAAAAACCACGACACCATTTCAATTCTGAACACTGAAACTGTAAAAGCAGTTCTTGTTCACAGTTTAGGATGGTTCAGGTGTTAATAAAAAGTTATTTTGGCAAAAAAAATATCTATACTAATATTAAACAGAGGAAAGATTTTTATGTATGTAATTAATAAACTCAAAAACTACTGGACCGATTTCAAAAACTCTTTCAATTTTAGAATGCCACATTATCCCTGATTAACATAGGTATTATTTTTATCTCGATATTCCCACGGGAACGGGTACCACGCGGGTAAAACCGCGAGGATCTGCTAGTTTTCGAATAAGTAGAAAAGTCTTATGTATCCCTTTTATTTAACCTAATTGTAAAGATAACCCAAATTCATTAAATCGTACTTAAAACAAAAAAAACTCACCAAAACTTAAATTCAAAATCTATTCTTCTTATTCTATTTCATCGCAATGACAAATCAAACGTTCAACAATACCCTGTCAAAAGCACGACACCATTTTATTTAGCGCAGCAAGCTGTAATTAAATTTTAATGAATAGAACAGAAATATTTACACAATATTGTTTCTTTGATGATAAACTTGGGAATTTGTCCGGGAGCAGATCGACAATTAAAACGGTCCCTCCCGTGGGACCTCCCGGGATTCAAATTATCTGGGCGCATTTATCTATTCCTAATTGCATAGTAGTTGCTAATTAAGTGGCCTGCCTTTTCTACGAACGAGGGCAATTTTATTTAGGCGGGACGGAGATTCACCGGGGCAGAGTTAGGAAGTGATTATGCTTTTTAAAAGGAATGTGTACTACTTTTGTGAGGAAATGAAAGAAAAATTAAGAAAAATCACCCCCACACTACAATTTGTAGATTATTTCTAATGTTCTAGTAACTACTACAAGACAGAGTCGTTGAAAATTTTGGCTTTTAAATATCAGGGTTTACTCTAATCATAACAAGTTGATACGAGGTGAATCTCATAAGGTCATTATAAACCACGATCACTTATGAAAAATATAAAAGTTACCTTTGTAGGTAAGTCGCTAACACTCAATTTTCCTACCTTTCAAGTAATCGTAGACAACCGCTCTCTCTCTCTGTTGGAAACGCAATACTACAGAGCACGCATTATGATTAGCCTTGCAATACACGCATTGTTTACTTAACAATGCCATATCCCTTCAATATGCTGAAAAATAATCAGTAGCCACCCCTCCATCCCTCAATTAATTTTCCTCATTTGTATAGTGTTAGGACAATGGCGCGTGCTTTGCCAATGTCCGCCAACGTTCGTTGTTGTGAGTGAATTGTTCCTCAGCGTTCGGTGGCAGTAATAAATCGTCAAAAACAATAGAGCATAGGCGGCGCGGCCATAGGCGGCGTAAATCAGCCTGGGGCGTATGGACTACGTGCTATGTGCATGCCTACGATGCATTGACTTTTCAAATACAATGTAAACAATTTTTAAACAAAATTCTTTCAGTTTCCCAATTTCAGGTTGAGCGTATAACTATCTTCCGACCTCACTTCAAATTACTGCGAGTAGTAAGTGATCCACCTACGGTCATTGTAAACTGCAATTACATATGAAATCATATTATGTAGTTACTTTAGTAATTTTTCCTTCCTTTTATGTAACCGTAACCAATCACTTTTATGACATAAAACACTATAGGTTTGCACTGCCCTACAATAACGCCTGCATAAATGCATGTAGCATTGTTTTTCTAACAATACCCTATCAGTTCAATATGTTGAAAAATGATAAATTGCCACCCCTCCATCGTTCACTTCATTATTCCGCATTTGTATATTTTAAAAACAGTCATCATTACCGTGATGCGATTGTGCGTACCGTGTCTCAAATTTGACATTACCGTGTTTCAGTTAGTCATTGCCGTGTTTCAATTTGTAATTACCGTGCTGAAAATTGTCATTACCATATCTCTTAAAACTTTGAGGGGCTATAACTCTGAACTTTGGGGGGCTAAAAGGAGGCCTCAAGTGAAAATTTCATGTTGATGTTATAATCTGTCGATCTAGTTATAAAAAAACACAAAAATACAACTTTTCATCATTTTAATAAATTTTGACAAAATGCACATTTCTCAAGAAATACCCATAGTGTTAGGACAATAGCGCCTGCTGCGCCAATGTCCACCAACGATCGTTGATGTGAGTGAATTGTTCCTCAGCGTGCGTCTCGGTGGCAGCGATAAATCGTCAAAAACAATAACGCATAGGCGGCGTAAATCGCAGCGGCAACTACGACCCCGTATGGACAACGTTCAAGCCAAAGATGCATTGACTTTTCAATTGTCAATGCAAATGGACTCTTTTTAAAATGTAGTTTAAATGTTTTCATATTTTTTGTTTTATTAATATCTCTTGTCAAAAAATGTGTAGTCATCACAAAAGTATATTTAAAAACGATTAAGTAGTTACATAGGTAGTTAATTTAACTTTTTCTTACATTTCCATAACGTGAAAAGTGTGTTTCGATAAAAATGCAAGACTGGGACTACATATTAATATAACATTTTTCCTACGTGTAGGTACTAGTAAAAAACAATAGCGCATCGGCGGACAGCGGTGGCCATAGGCGGCATAAATCAGCGGCAACTAGCGACCGGTGCATGCCTACGAAGCATTGACTTTTAAATTTAAATGCAAAATCTCTTATTCATTTTTAAGCATAAGATAAGTCTTGCTTTTCAAATTCTCGCCCATTAAAAACACAAAAATAATGTCTTTCCTCCAACCTAATTATGATGGAACGGTCTAAGTTGTTGGATTTTAGGCCTCATCAATAAATAATAGTGACTATAGATAACGTCTTAGTGCACCGTTGCAGGTGAAGAAGTGCCGGCACGGTACTCACTCACCTGTACCTACTCGTAAAGGTCTATCTATAATATGCATGTCACCGGAAAATAACAAGAACCGCAAATTTATAAATTTTATAAATTTACGGAAGTCCTGTAGAACACGTGATAGGTTAGAATACGTGATAGGGAAGAATAGTGGTTATTTTTATTATGAAACTAGCAGCCGCCCGCGGTTTCACCCGCGTGGTTCCCGTTCCCGTGGGAATATCGGGATAAAAAGTACATATAAACCTTCCTCTTGAATCACTCTATCTATTAAAAAAAAACGCATCAAAATCCGTTGCGTAGTTTCAAAGATTTAAGCATACAAAGGGACATAGGGACAGAGAAAGCGACTTTGTTTTATACTATGTAGTGATAGTGATTTATAAATTTACGGGTTTTTATTATTTTCGGGTGACATGCACACAACAATGCCGGTACAGTGCCGATGCCGACACGTGCCAATCAGTAGGTGCCAATGAAAAATGATATTGTAGGATAGATTTTACACGACGACACTATACGTACTTGTCAGTGTTAGTGACCTACACTAACACTGACGTGTACGGAACGGATAGCATCGGTGTCGTACAAAAGGTATGCTACAATATTATTTTTCACTGATACTGATGGATGCCTACGTTTCTGATCGGCACGTGTCGGCACGGCACTGTTGTGTGCGGGGAGGCCTATCAGTAGAGTAATATAACGCAGTAGGTTGTATGTAGGTACCCCACTGCATTTTACGGGTACCCAACGCATTGTCCTTGTTATCTACCGTTATCTACGAGGCTTGTAAATTTTCAGGTGTGTGGACACTTGGACAGGCTTTCTACTTGACTTATAGGTATGCACGTCTAATACGGAGTACTGTAAAACTATGTTATTTTGCCCTGATATTTTGTTAACGTTGGTATCAGTTTAATGACGTTTCATTATATAAATCATGATAGACGTTTCATATTAAACTATACATATCCGTCAAAAGCTCTCAAAGTGCTGTTGTCAATATTTATTGAATCTTAGTTCCAAAAACGTCCAAAAGAAGCGTTGCTCTGGTTTTCATACAATTTAATACGCTCACGATAACGATAACGATAGTTTTACATGCTAGGGGTACTGTTCACTGTAATTCGAGGGTTAGTGATTTGGGTCACATTAGGTTCTTAAATGAGTATTAAAAGAGCACCAATGAAATAAAGATCTCAAGTTTTGTTAGGTAGGGTAAAGAAAGGTATGTAAGTAATTTGGTGATATTTTTTTAAACGGATTACCACAAAGTTCCCTATGCGAGCTCATTCATGAGACAGCGCTAGCGAGTTCCTACGAGTGTGAGGAAGATAGACATATATCACGCGCTATGCTTCAACGTTCCTGTGTTTAGTAAACAATCTTGATATAAAATATCACCAAATTAATTATATCATCAATATACCTTTCTTTACCCTATAACACTGCTATTTATAAGTTTTGAAACTTTGACGAATGGTATCAAAGATCTAGAAAGATTTGTATTGTTTTTTCTTTTATTAATTGTTGTAATTAATTAGTTTCGTAATTAGTAAGTTTTATTGTAATTAATTAGTTTACTTGCCTATAAACAATTTATTAGGGTTGCCTCACACTAGACAGCACTGGCACATAAATCAGTCCACACCAAAGCCAACCATCAATGCTTAGCTGACGTAATTTACGCACAACACTATACGCCACGTTAGATTATTAGGTTAATTAAATATTAGCGTTAATTAGCGAAACAGTTAAAAATAAAACTAAGTTTTGGAGTTAGGAGAACCAACCAACCCAAGGAAACTGGAAGACTAAGTACTATATTTTCAACTTATTTTCCTAGTGGTTCATTCAATATTTTATTACGATACTATTTCATATCGTTGAAATAAAATAAAATAAATTCGGTTAGGTTAGAAGCTTGTTCTTACCTAACCGAATTATTATTATTCTATTTGAACGATTTTCAAAACGAAACAATCATGATAAAATTATTCAATCACTTGCCTCATGTTTATTTTTTACTGAGTAAGGGCGTTTGTGCACTACACTGAATTTTACCGATCCGGAAAAAAACTTCTTATGTTATATTGCTGCTATATTGCTTGTTTGTCTCCGGCAGTTAGAGATAAGATAGCCAGTTCCTCAGTAATAAAGGATTCCGGGAATAGCGCACTTCCACCTTCAACCTTATCATCACTTAACGTTAGGTATGATGAAGGCTAAGTGCTACCCCGTATTGGATAAAAAAATACACTGATTTCATTAACAAAGTAAAAACAAATAAATCCAATTTCTTGATATTTGGGTCCCACTTTTTTAAATTTTTAAGTTTTTTAAGTTTTTGAGATATAGGTCCCACTTAAAAAAGTGGGAAATTTATCTCAAAAACTGCTGACATTATACCACACACGAACAGGTTTGATAAAAAAAACTGTGTCAGTTCCATGTATGGGGAGACACCCCTTATTTTTTTTAATTTTTAGGGTTCCTCTTTTGCCATTCGGCTACGGAGCCCTAAAAATGAGTTACCCCTAACTCCTTTGGGCCAATGTTCTTCAAATTGAGCTACTGAGACTTTGAACAACCAGTCAACATCAACATATGAATAAGTACTACTTATTTATGTATGTTTTTTTTTACTGTAGGTATAGCTTTCATAAAATCATCTTTTGATTTTAGTATTGAAGGGAGTTTGGTACCATTACCGAAACTTTAACCTAGGACCTGGGTACACTACACACACTTTGCTCTCTACCGCGCTCTATGCATCAGACAGTTTGTAACTATTCCGAATATTGCCGGCTATGGAAGTTCGACAGTTGAACAACTGTGCAAGTACAAACATGGTTGTTTTCGACACTGATAAACAATCAATTTTCATATGAAATATAAAATCTGATAGGTATGTACCTAAGTTTCATTAAAACAAAATAAAATGAGTGATTTCCAAAAGAATAGCACATTATTAGCGCTGATACGTTTTTTACACAAAGAAAAACCTTGTTTTATATGTACTTATGAAAGACTATATTTTATTTTCAGTATGTTATTAAACAGGTAATTAGTTGCATAACCAAGTTAAAAGAGAAAATTTAGGTGCGGTTCTAAGATAATTCAATCTGATACTATTCATGTTTAAAATGTACTAATAGAAAGCGATCGTACGTTATTTTGGTATGGCATTTTCAGTTAACGTTACTTATTCTTAGTTCAAAGAAAATAGGTGTCATAGGTGTAAAATCTAGGTGTCTATTTACGGTATATGCGCGCTGATTTCTTTCTTTCATCATTATCATCATCATGTCAGCCGAACGACGCCCACTGCTGGGCATAGGCCTCCCCCAAGGATCTCCACAACGATCGGTCCTGCGCTGCCCGCATCCAGCGGCTTCCCGCGACCTTGACCAGATCGTCGGTCCACCTTGTAGCGAGCCTGCCCACGGAACGTCGTCCGGCACGCGATCGCCATTCAAGAACCTTTCCGCCCCAACGGCCATCGGTTCTCCGCGCTATGTGTCCCGCCCACTGCCACTTCAACTGAGCAATCCTTCGAGTGATGTCGGTTGTTTTAGTTCTCCTGCGGATTTCATCATTTCTGATTCGATCGAGCAGGGAAATACCAAGCATCGCTCTCTCCATTGCTCGCTGGGTGACTTTGAGCCTTCTTATGAGACCCATAGTAAAAGACCACGTCTCGCTTCCATAAGTCATTACTGGCAACACACACTGGTCAAAGACTTTCGTCTTGAGACATTGAGGTATTTCGGACGCGAATATATGTCGGAGCTTCCCAAACGCTGCCCATCCGAGCTGGATTCGACGAGAGATCTCTTTCTCAAAGTTGGACTTACCTAACTGGACCGTCTGTCCTAGGTAAACATAGTGGTCAACAACTTCGAGTGTAATGTTCCCAACATTAACTGGAGCGGGTGCAACATGGACATTGAACATGATTTTCGTCTTGTCCATGTTCATCTTAAGACCCACTCTTTGCGAAGCATTACCGAGATCTTCGAGCATTGTGTTCAGGTCTTCCAAGGTCTCAGCCATAAGAACTATATCATCGGCAAACCGTAGATGTGTTAGGTACTTGCCATTGATGTTGATGCCGCATCCTTTCCAGTCCAGCAGCTTAAAAATATTCTCCAACGCAGCTGTGAACAGTTTGGGAGAGATGACATCTCCCTGTCTCACACCTCGCTGTAGTTGGATAGGATTAGAGCTCTGGTTCTGTAATCGGACCGACATGGTGGCGTTTTGGTATAGGTACCTCAGCACCTCGATGTACCTGTAGTCTATTTGGCACCTGTGGAGAGACTGCAGCACGGCCCAGGTCTCGATCGAATCAAAGGCTTTCTCATAGTCCACGAACGCCAAGCAAAGTGGCAAGTTATACTCTTCGGTCTTCTGTATAACTTGCCGCAGCGTATGAATGTGGTCTATGGTACTGTAGCCTTTTCCTTTAGTTAATAATAATAATAATAATATTATTATTATATAATATATTTATATATACGGCGAGTATTTGCATAGACATAACCAAGTGGCCAGGATAATACACCAACAACTTGCTCTGAAACATAGTCTTGTGGCATCCGAGGTGCCGTACTACAGGTATGCACCAGAACAGGTCCTTGAAAATAGCCATGCCACATTGTATTGGGATCGATCTATCATTACAGACAGGACTATTGTAGCTAATAAGCCTGATATTGTATTGATAGATCGACACGAACGCCGCGCGATAATTGTTGATGTCACTGTTCCCCATGACGACAACCTTTTGAAAGCTGAAAAAGATAAAGAAAACAAATATCTTGATTTAGCTCACGAGATTGTTGACATGTGGGACATTGATTCAGCAATTGTTGTTCCGATAGTCATATCTGCCCATGGGCTGATAGCCAAGAGCCTCGATAAACACCTTAAGAGGCTTGCGTTAGGTGGATGGATCGGGAGTCAGATGCAGAAGGCAGTACTTCTGGACACGGCCCGTATAGTGAGAAGGTTCCTGTCTCTGGATCCTTAACCATCGGTAGCCGGGACCCTGATCTTGCTGCCGTTGGGGAACTACATTTTTGTATTTTTAAATGTTATATTTTTTAGTGTTATACATTGTAAAAATTTAATGTTTAGAAATATAATTTTGTAAGTATTTAAAATGTAATAAAGGGAATAATAATAATAACTTTTTATTGTCCAAAAACAGCACAAAAAATAACAGATTCACAATATAATATTACAAATACATGCTAACTAAACAGTTTTACTCTGCCTCCTAGTTTAGGTTAGCCTGTATTTTAGAAGACAGATCCTTCCCTTTAAATAGTTCTTTAGCACAAAAATTATAAACAAATTCTTGTTACTTAAACAACAATAGTGATTGGACTAATTAAAATATAAAAATTAACTAATAAATTTCAACAAACAAAAATTATAAATTTGTGAATGTGCGTATGTGTGTATGTGTGTGTGTGTGTGTGTGGGCTTGCGTGTGTGTGTGAGTGTGTATATTTATGGTATATTTGTTAGTGCATATATGTGTGCGCGCGTGTGGCTGCTTGAAATAGGTAAGTACTAAGTTTAATTAATTAGGTACGTTAAAAATTAAATTAAATTTTGTTATAAATTGTTTCTTTTATAAGTGTGTAATTTATTTTTAAGTTTAATAAAGATAAGTTAAAAGTTGTTCAGTTTTGTTATAGTCTAGCCGTAGTAACCAATTTCGTACTTTTGCTTTACATGTGATTTTTTGTAGGTTGTAGATTTCAATGTTCTTATTCACTCTGTTATACAAGTGTGGCCCTAAGTAGCATGAGAACCTTTTATAGAACGAATATATTTTTTTTTATATTAGTTAGAACATATTGAATCTTTTATTTGTTTTTTACACATTATCCTTGCAGCTACCACTCAGAACCACTTTGTTTTTTTTTGCATTTGATAGCTCGATTCATGGAAGTTATCCATTACTTAAGAGTACTTGTACACGGTGTATGTAGCTTGCGCATGTTGAGGCACTTGCGTGGGTTATATGCATCGTAAACTTACCGTTCAAAAACATGTACCTACGCGACTCGAGCATGTACCAAAGCGAGCCACCCGCGCAACTGATCCGCGTGCTCTGCGGCGCGCGCGGGTCACTCGCGCGGGTTACTTGCGCATGTTACTTGAGCAGGTTCAACTCATAAAGCTCCCGCTAGAATAGCATGCACATGTAGCTCTTGACCACGAGCAAATAACTTTGTGCGTACTGCTTGCGCAAGAAGCCCGTGTCTTTACTTTCTCCAGTTATTTTTTTTATTTTTATTTCTTAGGATAGCTAACAGCTTTCACATAAAATTAACAATTAAACATATAAATAAAAAGCAATTGACAAGCTATCACATTTAGTAGCTAATATTGATCATAAAAGATCACAATATTGAGGTGTTAGGTGCCGAGTAAATAAAAAATATAACACAACCTATAGTAATGTTAGTACTTAATCAATCAGTGCTTTGGAGTAATTTATTGATAGTATTGATGCCACTGAAAAAGATGTCTAAACTGGCGTCAGCTTTATTAATGACCGCACAAGTTCAAATGAGAAAACTATTCATTCTAAAGTTGGTGTGCACAGGAGGAATGCTGAATGGCTTGCATGTGTTATTCCGAGCTGCTCTTGAAGGTACTTTAAAAGTAATTTTCTTTAACAGATCGGGACAATCCACAAGACTTCTAATAATTTTGACCAATAGTCTAACGTCTGCAATTTTTTGTCTAATAGAAAGAGGTAATAAATGAAACTTAGCGCAGCGAGCGTTAGCTAGCGTTATTTGCACCATGTAATGTTACAAGCGAGTATTTTGAACAAGTAGCTTGCGCATATTACTCACGCGTGTAACCCGCATCCTAATTAGCTCCAGCTACTTGCACCGTGTACAAGCACACTAACATCATGTAATTGCTATATACCAACACCACAACATAAAGATAGTTAGGTTACTTAGTACCGATATACTTACTTATACTTTAAAAACAAAATGAAATATTAATTAGTGGACATATCTACCTAAGTAGTTAAAATGTCACAAAAAGATTAATTAGTTAATTAACACGATTCAAAATACATTTACAATTACATTTCACTCATTTAAAATGATTACTTCAAAATTACTTTACACTTGTTGTCTATTGTAAATTCTTCTAATTTACAAATTTTACCGTCAAAGGAAACTCATTACTTTCCCAACTGTGTCCCTTCTCTTCTTGACCTTATGATCGTTTCCTCTCCTGCCGCTGTTGTAAAACACGGTCAGCTTTCTGCAGACGCATTCTCTTACCACGATTTGGTATATTTATCATACCGGATTCGCCTCCCTAAGCAAAAACCCACTGTACAGCTTCAGCGTAGTTTCAATACTATTGACCTTGACAGTCTTCTTCATGATGCCAATAACATTGATTGGTCACCTATTTTTGAAACTAATAACGTGGATGAACAGATTTCTTTTTTTAATAAATCAATAACAGCACTATACGATGTTCATGCCCCTGTGCGCCCTATGAAAATAAAACACCTTCCGGCTCCCTGGCTGACTGACGAGATACGGGCGCTAATGGCAAAAAAAAACAGTGCCAAAGCAAGGTGCAAGGTCGATCCTTCCGAGAGAAACAAATCAAAATACATCCAGGCTAGAAACCGGTGCAATACGGTGGTAAGGGACGCTCAAAGGCGCCACATTCACAAATCCATTGAAAATGAAGATCCTACGAAAGTCTGGAAATTTTTAAAAACTCTTGGCGTTGGCAAAGCTCCCGTAGATAGTTCCCATTCTAACATCGATTTCAATCAACTTAACTCTAACTTCACTTCTGCGACTCTTATTGATGGCAATCTTAAAGCCAACACCTTACTAAATCTTTCAAATTTGCCAACGCAAGATTCTTCTCCTTTTGTTTTTCATCAATTTGCAGACTGTGATGTAAAGAGAACAATTTTATCGATCAAATCGACTGCTGTGGGTGCAGATTCCATCAGCCGCAAAATGATCCTCCCCATCCTTGATGTCCTTCTTCCTATAATTACCCATGTCCTGAATTCATCCATTACTACTGGTACCTTTCCTACATCCTGGAAGGACAGTAATGTCATTCCACTTCCCAAAAAACCTAAACCTACACTGCTCACCGACTTCCGTCCAATTTCCATTCTTCCCTTTCTCTCCAAGGTCCTGGAAAAATTGATACACCGCCAGCTTACTGATTACCTGAACTCAAACCATCTTTTTAATCCTTATCAGTCCGGCTTCCGCAAGGGTCATAGCACTTCAACAGCATTAATCAAGATCTCGGATGACATACGCCAGGGAATGGAAAATCAACAGCTGACTATACTGACATTACTTGATTTTAGTAACGCATTCAGTTCCGTTGATTTTGACATCCTTCTTGGTGTCTTACGTTCTCTTCACATATCTCCTACTGCAATTGATTGGTTTCGAAGTTACCTGCTAGGGCGACGGCAGCGCATCCGCACTGGAGATTCCTTCTCTGAGTGGTGTGACATCAATGCCGGCGTTCCTCAGGGTGGCGTCCTATCTCCTCTCCTCTTTTCAATTTTTATTAACACTATCTCTGAAACTATTTCCAGTTCCTACCACCTCTACGCGGATGATTTGCAAATTTACACACATGCACCTTTATCTCAGCTTCAACAAGCAGTAGCGGCAACCAACTCCGACTTAGATCGAATTAGCAGCTGGAGTAAATATTATGGCTTAGTTGTGAATCCTATTAAAACCCAGTGCATTATAATTGGCAGTCCTTATTTTGTCGCAAGGATCGATTTTGACCAGCTTCCTGTGGTGTCCTTTGATGGTACAGTGATACCGTACTCGAAAACTGTGAAGAATCTTGGTGTGATTTTCGACCAGAATTTGACATGGAGACCGCATGTAGACGAAACGAGAAAAAAGATATTTGCTGCTTACGGTTCTCTTAACCGGCTCCGTAATTTCTTACCAATCGGGACCAAAACTATGCTGGCACAATCTCTCCTGTTGTCCATCATCGACTACGCTGACGTCTGTTACACTGATCTTTCTGAGGATTTGCTTAATAAACTTGAGCGTCTGCAGAATGTCTGCATTAGATTCATTTTTAATCTCCGTAAATTTGACCACGTGTCTCATTTCCGTTCTAAACTCAAATGGCTCCCCATTCGCCGGCGCAGAGACTTACACACTCTTACGCTCCTCTACTCCATCCTTTTTTTACCAACCTCTCCACAATACCTCAAAACCTGTTTCTCCTTTCATTCCTCTTCTTCGCAGTGCACTTTACGCTCTGCAACTAACCTCTCTCTTGAAGTTCCACGACATTCGACCGACTTTATCTCTTATTCCTTTTATGTACACGCTGTCCGTTTGTGGAATTCTCTACCCGAGGATATCAGGAAGGCCCAATCCTTAAGGTCCTTTAGCGATAGAGCTCGAAATCATTTCCTTTCCACTGATTTATAGCTATTTATTTATTTTTTATCCTTTTTATTTCCTAATTCTATCTTACCTTATCTTTCATATACTTTGTATACATATATTTATTTTATTTTTTAAGTATTTATAGTATTACACTTGTCTTTTAAAAACGCACCGACTCCCCTTTTGTCCTTAGATCTTAATTTATTCTTTCACTCAAGGTTGCCTGGAAGAGATTGCTGCTTAGCAATAAGGCCGCCTTTTGTATACTTCTCTTTTTGTGATTGTTTTCTTTCTGTATTCATTTGTTTGTGTGCAATAAAGTGTTTATTATTATTATTATTATTACAACACTAATTAAACATTTTAAGAAAACAAAATAGATTAAAAGTTTCAAAATTGTTTTAATGGGTTTCAACCACAGTTGCCTGCAAGTGTCGTCAGAATCAAGACCACTCAGACCGAATTTCAACGATCTCAATTATTAAAATATTCTCTCTAATACAACTCCAAAGGCATTCTCGAGACGATAATGTTGTCCCTAATTACAAAATCAGATTTATTAAAACATAAAGGCTTTATTAAAACAAATCTTACAAAGAAAATTCTCAAATTGTTGATTCCACTCCACTTTCATTTGTTCTGGCGTGGAACGTCAAAATTTTATGAATTAATTAACTCGAGTCGAGATCGAGACTAGTAAAAATGGTAGTGCTAAATGTTTTAATTTCTTTCTTTGTTTTCTTTTGTGATCTTTCATTATTTTCATCACTTGTTGTTGTTAAACCTTTGATATTACTCTTGTTTTCTATGTCTATTTCAAATACCCGACAAACCTGCTTTTTGTTATTCTGTGTGCGAGCCTTTCATAGCAGCAGTACGAATCACTATCCGTATGAAAACACAATCTACAGAATTGCCAGTCACAGCTTCAGAATATCAATATTGCCAAGGAGAACTGTGAAAAGTAACTCTGTTTTCTCCAAAGTTGCTGAAATTCAATTGTATAAAATATACAGTCAGTAGAAGAGCAGTCGCCCGTAAACCGAAAGGTCGTGGGTTCGAGCCCCATCAGAGCTGGTTGTGAGACGGGGCGATTTTTTCTAAATACTGCCTTTTAAATTTTTCAATAATAAAAATTGCATTGTGAATGCAAAAAAGTAAAAATTTAAATACGTCAAACTTCATGTGCCTATAACGATATATGGAGCCTTGAGTTCGGTTTGTTTTTCATTTTTGAGAATATTGAGCGGTTTCCGTAGGTTTTTGGCAATTTTTGGCGCGGAGGGCTATGCTATGTGAGGCGGCCTTCGTGCTGAGGAGCCATCTGCGACGATTAGCACGCTTGGGACCGCCGGACGGAACCCAGCAGCGCCGGAGCCGTGACAGAAGAGTTGCACACTGCATGCCTGCTTGCATGCTGCATTCCTGCTTGTGTGCTACATGCGTGCGTACCTACAGAATCCTATTATAATATTATAAATGTGAAAGTTTCGATGTTTGCTACTCAATCACACCAAAACGGCTGAACGGATTTGGCTGAAATTTGAGACACAGATACTTTGTAGGTTGGAGATGAACATAAGTTTTTTTATTCATAATTCTAATAATTTAATAATTTATTATTCATACAGCACTTGTAAACGTGTACTCGTCAAGTTGAAAAGTGTCTTTTATAATATAACTAGCTGTGCCCGCGACTTCGTTCGCGTGGAATAGTAACTTTCGGCAGCATTTTTAATTTTTTTAGCTAATAAGGTTTTTCGTTTTTTTGTGTATTTATTTTATATATATTAGTTTAGCGCTATGATACATATTAACACATAAAGAAATATTTCACATAGCCTTCCGCCCGCGGTTTCGCCCGCCTGTACTACACGACGTTATCTCGAGGGAAAGTTATATTTTCCCGGGATATCAATTAGTCTTTGTCACTCTCTAGCTCCTAAAATATCCACATACAAAAAAACACGCCGATCCGTTGCTCCGTTTTGACGTGAAAGACGGATATACAAACAATACAAACAGTATGTCAAAAGAAATAACTTATCACGCTGAACAACTTCTCTTAAGATGCTATCTCATATAGTTTAACCTGGCTGCTAGGGTTCCACATCAGCTGGCCTAGCATGAACGCCTTTTATCATGCGATATGATATAGCACGTCATGCTGTCTTGCTTACCTACCCCACTAAGGTGGAAGCAAGACAGCAAGACGTGCTATATCATATCGCGTGATATAATGATGGTAATGCTAGCCAGGCAGGTGTACCAAGACCTTCAAACTTTGTACGTCAATAGAAAATGCTCATCACATTTAACAATTTTCCATAAGACGGTATTTTTATATCTCTCATAGTTTGGCTGGACTGCTATGGTTCCACATCGGCCATTTCAATGTTCTAATTAAATTATAGCCTACCTATAAGTTGGCGATAACTAATAGCTATATAACAAAAAAGTTTCATTAAAATCCGTTCAGTAGTTTTTGCCTGAAACGTGGACAACAGACAGACAGACAAAAAATTCAAAAACTATATTTTTGGTATCTGTTCCGTTTAAGAATTTTGGTGGTATTTTTTCTATTTCTTTTCAATGTATACAGCCGCTGTACCGGCAAAAAAATATGGATATGGACATTTGATTTTATTTGACATTTGATACCCATATTTTGTGCTTTTAAGGGCATAATATGGGCTTCAAATGTCAAATGAAGCCCATGTCCATACCCATAATTTTAGCCGGTAGCCGCCTGAATAGAATCGCATACAGTTTTATAATAAGTATGAATTATTTTATTTATTTACTTAATATTATACACGGTAATTTTTTTATCACCCCGGATAAAATTAAAAGGATTATTCTGCTCATGAAGACAAACAATTTTTATTATGGGACCAACACTAAAATCGCAAAAAAAACAGCTATTCCATACAAAAGTGCAAAAATATTTAATCAAAATGTATGGAACAGCTGATATTTTTTCGCGATTACAGTGTTGGTCCTATAATAAAAGTTGTTTGTTTTCATGAGTAAAATAATCCCTAAAAATATCCGGGGTGATAAAAAAATACCGTGTATATTACATAAACAGTAAGTACTTACCTACGTATTAACACATTAAAAATTTATATCACATAGCCTTCCGCCCGCGGTTTTGCCGCGTGTACTACACGACGTTTTTCGGAGGGAATGTGATATTTTTCCGGGATAAAATTAGCCTATGGGACTCTCTAGCTCCTAAACTATCCACATACTAAAAAAAACAGGTCGATCCGTTGCTCCGTTTTGACGTGAAAGACGGACATACAAACAAACACACTTTCACATTTATAATAATAGTATATATTGTATGTCAAAAGAACATACTTATCACGCTGAACAACTTCTCTTAAGATGCTGTATTTATATCTCTTATAGTTAAGCTGGGCTGCAAGGGTTCCAAATCAGGAGTACCAGACCTTCGATATTTTTCCGTCAATAGAAAATGTCCATGACGTTAAACAACTTTTCTTAAGACGCTATGTTTGTATCTCATATAGTTTAATCTGGCTGCTAGGGTTCCACACCAGCCGGCCTAGCATGAGTCGTCTTGCTTACATCTTAGTGGGGTAAGCAAGACAACTTGCCATACCATATCATAGCGCGCGATAAAAGCCGCTCATGCTAGGCCGGCAGGTGTACCAGACCTTCAAACTTTGTACGTCAATAGAAAGTGCTCATCACGTTTAACAATTTTCCTTAAAACGGTATTTTTATAGCTCTCATAGTTTGGCTGGACTGCTATGGTTCCACATCAGAAATTGCGATCTTCAAAATAAATTCTAGCTATATGTTGGCAAGGACCAATAGCTGTATAACAAAAAAACTTTCATCAAAATCCGTTCCATAAACTTTTTTGCCGACGTCATCACACGAAAAAATTCATCCCCTGTTTTCACCCTCTTTAGGGTAGTTTTTTTTACAAACTTTGAATGTCGTATTTATTTATCTAATCAAAAGCCTATAAAATAATTTTGAAGCTTCTAGCTTTAAAAATGACGTAATTTCCATACAAACTTTCATCCCCTATTTCAACCCCTTACAGCCCTTTGTTCACATAAAAAAGTAGCCTATGTCCTTTCTCAGGCTCTAGACTATCTCTGTACCAATTTTTATTCAATTCGGTTCCGTAGTTTAGGCGTGATTGTGTAACACACAGACAGACAGATTCGCATTTTCGCATTTATAATATAAGTAAGGATAATATGTAAGGCCATTTTCCATCAAAAATTTGTCTTAAATTTAAAAAACAAAATAAAAAACCCGGTCATAATAGCAGGAAATAGACATCTAAAAGGTAATTTCTTTAAAATACACACCAACCAACTAGACAGGTAAGTGTTTAAACGTAGCGAATAAAATAAATACCCAACGGTAATAAAACTTTGAATAAGTAGTTTAAGAACATAGAGCCAATAATAGTGCCATACAACCCACGATAAAAAAAACCAATAACAATAAAACATTTAAAAAAACAGCATATTTTGAGAGAAAAAGCCAGGAGCAGACTCATCCTACAAGTGGCACCCGTTCACGAGCATGACGCATGAACGAGCCATCGCTTCGCTCAACCTTATTCTAAGGCTCAACCATATTTTAGGGAACGTGACGACTTGCCTCACACGACACCACCGCAGAAATGTTTACAGAGAAGGTTATGGTTTTGTTGAGTTTATTTTTTATCATGGAAAAATATCACATTACCGCTGGATAACGTCGTGTAGTCTACGCGGGCGAAGCCGCGGGCAGAAAGCTAGTATACATATCAAAATTTCATCAAAATCGGTCAAACCGTTTCGGAAGAGTATGGCAACTAACACTGTGACACGAGAATGTTATATTTTAGATAGATAGATACAGATTACCAAATTTAAGTTCAAAAACTAAAACCCGACTACTGAAAAATCACGCTCTAAAAAGTATGAAACAAGAAAATATTCTCATCTGAAATTGCCGTGGTCGTATGCCACTTTTCCCTAGAATGAAAATATTGTTTTGTTATAGTAAGGGGCATACGACCACGGCAATTTCAGATGAGAATATTTTCTTGTTTCATACTTTTTAGAGCGTGATTTTTCAGTAGTCGGGTTTTAGTTTTTGAACTTAATTTTTATTTATATTATTTTGGGGTCATAATTTTGCGCTGTGTATTGCCGGCACATAAAAAGAATGGCACTACCCTCTCTCTTGTCGTGGGTGTCTTAAGAGTCGAAAGAGGGAAAACTGCATTAGGAGATAGGCAGCAGCGTCTCCATGTTACAGCAAGCCATACTGCGATCGCCAACACTTTTATCATGTCGACCAAGAAGCACATATTCAATGATGTCAGTGATCAACGCTGTTAAGACAGGAAGCGATCACCGCATGGTCAGAGGCACATTGAATATCAACGTTAAGCTTGTAAGATCGCGGCTGATAAATCCAAGCTCCGACCAATACCGGCTCAAATTCAAGGCAATGGCTCTTATGCAGCTTAAAAACAACAAGGCGGCGGGCGATGACGGAATCACAACAGAGCTTCTGAGAGCGGGAAGCCGATACTTAAAGTTCTTCAGAAGCTTTTCAATTCAGTCATCCTCGAGGGCAAAACGCCAAAGGCATGGGACATAAGCGTTTTTCAAGAAACCCTTTAGAGAGTCTTATCACCCGATAAGACTAAGAGTATAACTTGCCACTTTGCTTTGCGTTCGTGGACTATGAGAAAGCCTTTGATTTGATCGAGACCTGTGGGCGGTACTGCAGTCTCTACAGAGGTGCCAAGTAGACTACAGGTACATGAATCGATGTGCTCAGGTACTTATACCAAAATGCCATTATGTCAGTCCGATTACAGAACCAGAGCTCAAATCCTCTCCAACTACAGCGAGGTGTGAGACAGTGAGACGTCATCTCTCCAAAACTGTTCACAGCTGCGTTGGAGGATATTTTTTAAGCTTCTGGATTGGAAAGGATACGGCATCAACATCAATGGCGAGTTCTTCTTCTTATGGCTGAGACCTTGGAAGACCTGAACACAATGCTCGAAGATCTCAGTAATGCTTCTCTAAGAGTGGGTCATAAGATGAACATGTATAAAACGAAAATTTTATGTGAAATGCCCATGTTGCACCTGCTCCAGTTAATGTTGGGGACATTACACTCGAAGTTGTTGACCACTTTGTTTATCTAGGGCAAACGGTCCAGTTAGTTAAGTCCAACTCGAGAAAGGATCTCTTGATGAATCCAGCTCGGATGGGCAGTGTTCGGGAAGCTCCGGCATATATTCGCGTCCGAAATACCTCAATGTCTCAAGACGAAAGTCTTTGACCAGGTGTGTAAAAAGATAAAAGATAAAAATATTCTTTATTCACTTAGACATAATAAATATGTACTTATGAATCGTCATTATTTTCCTACCACCCATTCAAGACTTTTTTAACTGACAAGAAGAATGGGCGCAAGAAACTTGCCAGCGTTTCTTAGTTAGGTAACGACATTTACAAAAAAAAAAAAAAACATATCGTTACTAATACAACAATTGCTTAGTATAAAAATACATCATATTAAACAGTGATTATGTTATGTGTTACATCATGACCATGCATTGCGGTCATTCAAATAATCGTCTACATTATAGTATCCTTTGCTCATCAGCGACTCTTTAATGTAACATTTAAATTTATGCAATGGTAGTTCAATTATATGCTGTGGAACTTTATTAAAAAAGGCTATGCTTTTCCCCAGAAATGAGGCTCTGGATTTTTCTAGCCTAAACTTGGGAACGACAAGTTTATCTTTATTTCTTGTGTTAAAGCGATGAATATCGCTCTGCTTTACAAATGTATTATAATACTTTTTCACATAAATTATATTTTCATAGATGTAATGTCCTGCAACAGTTAAAATGTTTATTTCTTTAAATAGATCTCTTAAAGAATCTCTCGATCGGAGGTTGTAAATGGCGCGAATAGCCCTTTTTTGGAGCACGAATATACTTTGGATGTTAGCGGCTGAGCCCCACAACAAAAGGCCGTAGGACATAACACTATGAAAATAACTAAAATAGACTATTCTAGCCGTTTCAATATCGGTTAAGAGCCTTATTTTCTTAACTGCGAATGCAGCCGAACTGAGTCTACTCGCCAAGGCTTCGATATGAGGATCCCATTGTAGTCGCGAGTCTAATATAATACCTAGAAATTTTGTATTGTTAATGAATTCGACCGTATCGCCGTCTAGTCTAATATGAAAATCAACTTGTCTTACATTAGGTAACGAAAATTTTAAACACTTAGTTTTCTTTGAGTTTAATGATAAATTATTACTATTAAACCAATGTGACACTTTTGAAAGAGCACTATTTACTTCGTCAGAACAGTCATCACCTCTATCTACTTTAAAGACTAGAGATGTATCATCGGCAAATAGCACCGTCTCACATAAATTCTTCGCGTAGTAAGGAAGGTCATTTATGTATATTAAAAACAACAGCGGGCCCAATATTGATCCTTGGGGTACGCCCATAGTAATGGGAGCTCCGGTAGACTCAGTTTTATTAATAACTACCTTCTGAGTTCTTTCATACAGATATGAATGCATAAGGCTTACTGACATTTCAGAAACACCATAATGTTTTAACTTCCTTAATAGTGTTTGGTGATCAACACAATCGAATGCCTTGGAAAGGTCACAAAAAATAGCGATTACATCCTGCTTGTCCTCCCAGGCATCAAGTACATGTTTTAGAAATGCAACCCCAGCATCAGTGGTACTTTTACCTTTTGAAAAACCAAACTGTTTCTCATGCAGTATACTATTTAATTTAAAATATTCTAAAAGTTGAGCATAAATTAATTTCTCAAATATTTTACTTATTGCTGGTAGTATGGATATAGGTCTAAAATTTGCTGGGTCACTTTTGTCACCAGCTTTAAACAGAGGAATAATTTTACTATTCTTCATTAAATTAGGAAAGACCCCTTCACTTATACATTGGTTAAAAATTATTGCTAATGATGGAGCTATCACATCAATTATTGATTTGATGATACTTGTAGATATGCCCCAGAGATCTTCTGTTTTCTTAATATTTATTGCTTTGAATGCTTTAATAATATCTTCGGTAGTGACATAGCTAAAACTAAATGTTTCCTGGCACTTGTTCACACTAGATTCCATAAGAGAGACAGCGGTGTTGGGGCAAGAATTAAGTCTGCTAGTAGTTTCTAACGGTATTCGAGCAAAGAAACCTTCAAAAGCACTAGCCACCTCACTACCGATTCAAAAGTCTGATCACTAATTTTTAAGTTAAATGAATTAATTTTGCTTTTTGTTTTGCCAGTTTCTTGGTTTATAATACTCCAGGTAGCTTTTATTTTATTTTCAGATGATTTAATTTTATTTGAAATATACCTAGATTTTGCCAAAGCACATACTTTCCTAAATGTTTTTGAATATTTCTTGACATATTCAATGAAGCTAGGATCACAGGAGGTCGTTTTTTGTGCATAGAGTTCAAATAACTTTCTTCTACTATTATAAATACCAGGTGTGGCCCAGTCACTGAACTTCTTACGATCATTACACTTTATAACTTTTTGTTTAAAATTGTTACTAAATTCTTTTTCAACAATATCAAATAATGATTGATAAGAGTTATTAGCGTCAGCAGAAGCTGGCAAACATTGAACTTTATCTTGTACATTATTTCTAAATTTATTAATACCACGTTTCGGTATTGGCCTGCAAATTACTTCGCGTTTAGGAGTAACATTATAGTGCTCAAAAGAAGCTAGTTGTCCACTGTGGTCGGATTTAATAATATTAATTACCGATTTCTCAATTAAGTTACAGTTGGAAAAGATGTTATCTAAGCAAGTGGCCGATGTTGGCGTAATTCGCGTCGGTTCATTAAAAGTGTGAAGCAAATTAAATGATTTAAAAAGATTAAGGAATTTACCGGAGAGTTGTGCTAATTTAATATCTAAGATGTCTATATTAAAATCTCCACAAACTACATTTTTTTTATTCTTACGACAGCATATTTTCAAAACATCCTCCATAGTGGACTCAAAGACTGTGTAATTTGCTCCAGGGGGGCTATATACACAGATTATAATCATTTGTTCAAGTTCCACGCATGATATCTCACAAATTCGTTCAACAGATAGGGATACTATATCCTTTCGCTCTTTATATTGTGTGTTATTAGGTAAAATTATTAAAGAACCCCCCCTTATTGTAGTTTTTCTATTAAATGAACTTACAACACTATAATTATCCAAATTTAACAATAATTCATATTCTTTTAACCAATGTTCAGTAACACATAACACATCAATATTTTCACAATTTAAAAATAAACTTATTTCTAGGTCTTTTTGCCAGCAGAAAAGCCTTGGATATTCTGGTGTACTATTTTTAAACATTTAGGCCTTCCTCTTGTCAATACTGGGCTAGAGTATGCCTCCGTTGTCTCTAATGGTAATTTAAATTAACCATGTCAGTATTTGGATTCAAAAGAATCGAATTATTTGGAACAGATTCCAAAGTTACATTAGAAGTATCAAAGTTAAACTGCTCAATAGAAGCAGAGGTTATACTAGCCAAGTTGTTGGCTAATTGTTTAAAATAAAATGATAGCGATACTGCTATTTGTCGCTTAAGATAATTAGGCAGATAATATTTATCTTTAGTCAAGTTAAATTTGTATAACAATGTGTTGATGTCAATTAAATGCATCTGCTGACTATTATGATAAGCTATTGTGCTTAAGGTTAAGTTTAAGTTATGTCTAATTTTATTTTCTAGCTGTGAAAAACCTTGACTATAAGGAAATGTAAACATAACAACTTTTTTTACATTTAAAGAGCATAATGAGTTACAGTATGATATTAATTGGCTTTTATTAATATTACCTCTATTTCCAATTAAAACTATCAAATTAGTGTTTTCATCATAAGATTTTCTGACAATTAATTTCATTATCTCATTTAAGGTTGAGCCAGGCATACAATAATTAATAATGCTTTCTTCAGAGTGTTTCTGGATGAATTGGCCTAAATTTTTCCCAATCTCATCGCAGAACATAATTGTTTTAGTGTCATTAGTTTTAGTAGGTGGGCTATTTTCATTATTCAGCAATAAACTATTAATATAATCTATAGTATCAGTGTTAGGGACTTCAGGGTTGGTTGGTAAAATAACCTCCTGCGGAGTCAGGTCTAATGTCTCATTTTGACATGAATGACTATTTATTTTGGTACAACTACAGCTGCATTTTTTTCCTAATGATTCAAACCGATCTGAATTAAAATTGCAAAAGTCAATCATATTATATGCAGCCATTTTTTGATTACTTAATTGTTTGCGAGAAAACTCACACAAGTTGGTGTACATTTCCCTAAGTGAAAGTTCCAAAATGTCAATCTTATTACCTAATTGACTTCCTATTATTTCACTTTCTTTGTTCTTATTACATGTTTCCATGTTTATCACATTTAATTGTTCTAACAATAGCTTGCGCTCTTTCCTCAATTGACAGTATTTATTATAATAATTTTGTTTTTTAATTAATTTCTGTGTTTTCTTTATGTACCTATTAATTTTGATATATTTCTTAATTTTTTTCCCGCTACTAAAATGACATATACTTTTATTATTAGCAAATGGTTTACTAACATAGTTAACACATTCCGAAGTGGAATTGTCATGTGTAGCAGAATTGCATTGCATCATCTCATCAAAGAGGCTTTGAGAGTGCCTTTCTTCGACGATACTTTTATTAACCTTTTCTAGATCAAGTACTGTTCTTTGAGCTATAGACAAACTAATTTCTAAATCTGTAATGTGTTGCCAGTAATGGACGTGAGACTGACCTATAGATTTCAGACGTGGTCTTTTACTATGTATCTCATAAGAAGGCTCAAAGTCACCCAGCGAGCAATGGAGAGAGCGATGCTTGGTATTTCCTGCTCGATCGAATCAGAAACGATGAGATCCGCAGAAGAACTAAAACAACCGAAGGATTGCATCGTTGAAGTGGCAGTGGGCGGGACACATAGCGCGGAGAACCGATGGTCGTTGGTGCGGTAAGTTTCTCGAATGGCGATCTCGTACCGGACGACTTTCCGTGGGCAGGCCCCCTACAGGGTGGACCAACGATCTGGTCAAAGTCGCGGGAAGCCGCTGGATGCGGGCAGCGCAGGATCCATTGTTGTGGAGTTCCTTGGGGGAGGCCTATGCCCAGCAGTGGGCGTCGTTCGGCTGATATGATGAACTAAATTATTACCTAATAATGTGAGTCTACCTACCTATTTTCGTCAAACAATGCTGGGGTGGTATGGAATGCCATAAACATACATTATATTATACAAGGGCCTAATCATGTAGGATAATATTTGCTAGGGGAAATAGTCTTAGTTCGCTGTCCCTGTAAAGATGTCAAAATTCGATTTATGTAAGCAAAGCCACAAGCAACAACCAATAAAATATATATTTTTGAAACGAGCTCACCAAGAGCTTTCATTTGATACCTAACACGATATTCTATTTTTAAAAAAGTTTTTTAGTTCACAACTTTATGTCTTCTAGAGGGCGCCATATTCAATTTCATGTGACGTGACATAGCCTATAACCAGCAGACAATCGAGACGCTTCCAACGATACCTCAATTGTGAATATATGATCAGCAGTTTAGAAGTTATGCGGGAACAGATGAACATACATACATACATACATACATACATACATACATACATACCGGTCAAACTCATAACCCTCCTTTTTTTTCTTTGCCGTAGTCGGGTAATAAGGCCTTCACATTTAATTCACACTGGTACCTACATCGATCAACGATACCACGAGATAACACCCCACGAACTAAAACTGTGCTCAAATATGGCACCGACAAATTGGTTTTTTAAACGAAGAAAAAGGTGATGAATGACAGGAAGCGTTAAGGCGATACTCGGAAAAAATGTGCTGAAGCGAGATAGCAATGAGAAAACGACGCGCGCGGGAGCGAGACCGATTTTGCAGATTAGGCAAAAAAAACACAAAATCACTTCGTATTAAAAAACTACAGCGATTTAAAAAAAATGCTTCTATACGATCCTCAATATTATTGGTGTCCACTAATTAAACCAATTTCCAATAGTGTAAGTAACCCCATTTAAGGGCCGGCTGTAAGCCAGCGCGTAGGTATTGACAAAGCTTATCTGTATATGTGTGCCTTCACGCACACAAACATCTCCGCCCTAGCACGAAAAAATGTAATTCAGAAAATTAAAAAAATTAATAACTTTTTTTTTGTGAGAAAGTAACTTTACGTATTTGATGCGTTTGATTTGCCATGTTTGCCATCTGGGGGCTGATGCAGCATCTTACAGACAGTCGAAGGAACTCGTCAGCATTTCAACGTAACCAGTTGGAGTTTGGGCTCATTTGAATAGTCTTGATGAGAACTCTTGTGCCAAGTAGTTTCCTATGTCTGATGCTGGAGTCATCAGGAGGTGGTTGATGGAACTTTTCAACAATTCAACGTACCATTTCGATTTTGGGCTCGTTTGAATCGTCTTGATGATAACTTTTGTGCCAAAATGTTTCGAAGGTCTGATGCTGGAATCAGGAAGTGGTTGATAGAACTCTTCATCAATTCAACGTAACCGCTTTGAGCTTGGGCTCATTTGAATGGGCTTGATAAAAACTTTGGTGCCAAGTAGTTTCCAAGGTCCAGTTCTGGAGCCAGTAAGTGGCTGATAGAACTTTTCATCAATTCAACGTAAATACTTCTAGTTTGGGCTTCTTTGAATAGTCTTGATGAGAACTCTTCTGCTAAGTAGTTTCGAAAATCTGATGCTGGAGTCAGGAGGTGGTTGATGAAACTCTTCAACGATCCAACGTAAACACTTCGAGTTTGGGCTTATTTGAATCGTCTTGATGAGAAATCTTGTGCCAAGCAGTTTCCAAGGTCAAATTCTGAAGCCAGTAAGTGGCTGATGGAACTCTTCATCAATTCAACGTAAACATTTCGAGTTTGGGCTTGTTTGAATAGTCTTGATGAGAACTCTTGTGCCAAGTAGTTTCGAAGGTCTGATGCTGGAGTCAGGAAGTGGTTGATGGAACTCTTCACCAATTCAACATAAACACTTCGCGTTTAGGCTCGTTTGAATTGTCTTGATAAGAACTCTTGTGCCAAGTAGTTTCCAAGATCTGATGCTCGAGTCAGGAAGTGTTTGATGGAACTCCTGAACAAATCAACGTAACCACTTTGAGTTTGAATTGTCTTGATGAGAACTTTTTTGCCAAGTAGTTTCCAAGCGCTATTGCTGGAGCCAGGAAGTGGCTGATAGAACTCTTCAACGATTTAACGTAACCAGTTCATTTTTGGGCTCGTTTGAATTGTCTTCATGAGAGCTCTTGACAAGAAAACAGCAACGCAATGTTCAAAATATTAAAAAATCCAAGACGGCGGCCAACTTTTTTGTTTGCGGGCCGACTTTGATGAAACTTGGTTTTTGGTACAATTTTGATAAGAAAACAACAAAACAATGTCAAAAATAAAAAAAAACAAGATGGCGGTCAACTTTTTTTTTGTAAGCCGATTTTGATGAAATTTAGTTTCTGGTACTATTTTGACACGAAAACAACAACGCAATGTTAAAAGTATAAAAAATTCCAAGATGGCGGCCAACTTTTTTGTTAGCAGGCCGATTTCGATGAAACTCAGTTTCTGGTACTATTTTGACAAGAAAACAGCAACGCAATGTTAAAAATATTAGAAATCCAAGATGGCGGCCAACTTTTTTGTTTGTGAGCCGATTTTGATGAAACTCGGTTTTTAGTACAATTTTGACAAGAAAACAACAACACAATATTAAAAGTATTAAAAAATCCAAGATGGCGGCCAAATTTTTTGTTTGCTGGCCGATTTCGATTAAATTCAGTTTCTGGTACTATTTTAACAAGAAAACAGCAACGCAATGTTAAAAATATTAAAAATCCAAGATGGCGGCCAACTTTTTTGTTAGCAGGCCGATTTCGATGAAACTCAGTTTCTGGTACTATTTTGACAAGAAAACAGCAACGCAATGTTAAAAATATTAGAAATCCAAGATGGCGGCCAACTTTTTTGTTTGTGAGCCGATTTTGATGAAACTTGGTTTCTTGTACTATTTTGACAAGAAAACAACAACGCAATGTTAAAAGTATAAAAATTCCAAGATGGCGGCCAACTTTTTTGTTAGCAGGCCGATTTCGATGAAACTCAGTTTCTGGTACTATTTTGACAAGAAAACAGCAACGCAATGTTAAAAATATTAGAAATCCAAGATGGCGGCCAACTTTTTTGTTTGTGAGCCGATTTTGATGAAACTCGGTTTTTAGTACAATTTTGACAAGAAAACAACAACACAATATTAAAAGTATTAAAAAATCCAAGATGGCGGCCAAATTTTTTGTTTGCTGGCCGATTTCGATTAAATTCAGTTTCTGGTACTATTTTAACAAACAAAAAAGTCGGCCGCCATCTTGGATTTTTAATATGTTTAACATTTCTTTGCTGTTTTCTTATCAAAATAGTACCGTAAACCACGTTTCATCAAAATCGGCCCATAAACAAAAAAGTGGGCCGCCATCTTGGATTTTTAAATATTTTTAATATTGCGTTGCTGTTTTCTTATCAAAATAATACCGTGAACCGCGTTTCATCAAAATCGGCCCATAATCAAAAAAGTTGGCCGCCATCTTGGATTTTTTATATTTTTAATATTGCGTTGCTGTTTTCTTATCAAAATAGTACCGTAAACCGCGTTTCATCAAAATCGGCCCATAAACAAAAAAGTTGGCCGCCATCTTGGATTTTTTAATATTTTCAATATTGCGTTGCTGTTTTCTTGACAAAATAGTACCAAAACCCGAGTTTCATCGAAATCGGCCCACAAACAAAAAAGTTGGCCGCCATCTTGGATTTTTTAATATTTTTAATATTGCGTTGCTGTTTTCTTGACAAAATAGTACCGAAACCAGAGTTTTATCAAAATCGGCCCAAAAACAAAAAAGTGGGCCGCCATCTTGGATTTTTTAATATTTTTAATATTGCGTTGCTGTTTTTTTATCAAAATAGTACCGTAAACCGCGTTTCACCAAAATCGGCCCATAAACAAAAAAGTTGGCCGCCATCTTGGATTTCTAATATTTTTAATATTGCGTTGCTGTTTTCTTATCAAAATAGTACCATAAATGCGTTTGATCAAAATCGACCCATAAACAAAAAAGTTGGCCGCCATCTTGGATTTTTTAATATTTTTAATATTGCGTTGCTGTTTTCTTATCAAAATAGTACCGTAAACCGCGTTTCATCAAAATCGGCCCATAAACAAAAAAGTTGGCCGCCATCTTGGATTTTTTAATATTTTTAATATTGCGTTGCTGTTTTCTTATCAAAATAGTACCGAAACCAGAGTTTTATCAAAATCGGCCCAAAAACAAAAAAGTGGGCCGCCATCTTGGATTTTTTAATATTTTTAATATTGCGTTGCTGTTTTTTTATCAAAATAGTACCGTAAACCGCGTTTCATCAAAATCGGCCCATAAACAAAAAAGTTTGCCGCCATCTTGGATTTTTTTATATTTTTAATATTGCGTTGCTGTTTTCTTATCAAAATAGTACCATAAACCGCGTTTGATCAAAATCGGCCCATAAACAAAAAAGTTGGCCGCCATCTTGGATTTTTTAATATTTTTAATATTGCGTTGCTGTTTTCTTATCAAAATAGTACCGTAAACCGCGTTTCATCAAAATCGGCCCATAAACAAAAAAGTTGGCCGCCATCTTGGAATTTTTAATATTTTTAATATTGCGTTGCTGTTTTCTTATCAAAATAGTACCATAAACCGCGTTTGATCAAAATCGGCCCATAAACAAAAAAGTTGGCCGCCATCTTGGATTTTTTAATATTTTTAATATTGCGTTGCTGTTTTCTTATCAAAATAGTACCGTAAACCGCGTTTCATCAAAATCGGCCCATAAACAAAAAAGTTTGCCGCCATCTTGGATTTTTTTATATTTTTAATATTGCGTTGCTGTTTTCTTATCAAAATAGTACCATAAACCGCGTTTGATCAAAATCGGCCCATAAACAAAAAAGTTGGCCGCCATCTTGGATTTTTTGATATTTTTAATATTGCGTTGCTATTTTCTTGTCAAGAGTTCACATCAAGACAATTCAAACTGGTTACGTTGAATCATTGAAGAGTTCCATCAGCCACTTCCTGGCTCCAGCAATAGACCTTGGAAACAACTTGGCTCAAGAGTTCTTATCAAGACAATTCAAACGACCCCAAACTCAAAGTGGTTACGTTGAATTTATGAAGAGTTCCATCAGCCACTTACTGGCTCCAGAATTTGACCTTGGAAATTACTTGGCACAAGAGTTTTCATCAAGACGATTCAAAAGAGCCCAAACTCGAAGTGGTTACGTTGAGTCGTTGAAGAGTTCCATCAACCACCTCCTGACTCCAGCATGACCTTCGAAACTGTTTGGCACTAGAGTTTCTATCAAGACGATTCAAACAAGCCCAAACTCGAAGTGGTTACATTAAATTGGTGAGTAGTTCCATCAGCCACTCCCTGGCTCCAGCATTTGACTAGA
This sequence comes from Crambus lathoniellus, assembly GCA_949710035.1. NCBI lineage: Eukaryota > Metazoa > Arthropoda > Insecta > Lepidoptera > Crambidae > Crambus > Crambus lathoniellus. The sequence continues at coordinate 10,460,872 of OX453302.1, read as the reverse complement.
TATCTGTTGTGATGACGTACCAAATAAATTGTTGAGTGGAAAACTAATTATCTTCCGATATTGGTAGGTATCGCCGGATTTTTGAAAATTTTACTTTACCTACCTTTTCTTTACCACCGCTCAAAGAGTTTGCGTACAGATAGTCTGATTTCGTAATTTTCGTAGCTCAGGAGCTGGGAAAAAGCGACGTGCTCTCACCTTGAAATCAGCGGGCTTACTGAATTTTACCCCCGGTGTGGCTTGTATTTATACAATATTTTATTTATCTCCGCGTTCCATACGAAAATGTATGAGCAATTCGCGATTTAATATTGACAATGTTTGAAGCCAGATTGCTCCCAATATAAAATAAAAAACGGCAAATATCGTGCGGTGAATCAATTCTATGTTTCATTGCCATTTGATTTAACATTAAATATTATTAAAAATATTTTTATTCTTTAACAATATCTTTAAAACAGAAAACGTTGATTTCGCTGTTTTTAGTGAAGTTTGCGATTTTTTTGCCATTAACGTGAGTTAAATATTTAAAATTTTCCACGGCGTTATTGTAAAGTAACTTTTCCTGTTCACTATTATATTTTTTAAAGTAATTTCTGTCGATAATTCTATGTTACAAGTTTAAAACCCCGAAAGCTGTTTTACGCGTTTCACTTACCGCCTGCCCTTAAGAATAATCTTCACTTTTCGTATTTTTAAGAGGTCTTTTCGAAAATAAAAAGTGTCGAGGCAAAATCATAAAATCGTGTTTTTGAAACTATACGATTCTAGATAAAGGTATGAAGAAATATATATCTTATTACCAGATTTTTAACAACTGTAACCGTCCTATAGTTTTAAATCAAAAAGTCCATATTTTTCCGAGTAGCGCCTGAAATAAGATCACGCCTTTGAAGTGCGCTCTTATTTTCTCGGCCGTTTTTTACACTATAACCGGTTATTTATAGTGGTATTGATGATTGAAGTACCTACTGGTAACTAGTTATTTAAATGGAAAATGAAGTATTTAGAAAAAATCGACCCGTCTCACAATCAGCTGATTGTGAGACGGGTCGATTTTTTCTAAATACTTCATTTTCCATTTTTCAGTGATAAAAATTGCATTGTGAATGCAAAAAACTAAAAATTCAAATAACTAGTTATTTAAATTTTTACTTTATTGCATTCACAATGCAATTTTTATCATAGAAAAATGGAAAATAAAGTATTTAGAAAAAATCGACAACCCGTCTCACAACCAGCTCCGATGGGACACGAACCCACGACCTTTCGCTATCCGGGCGACTGCTCTAGCCACTGAGCTACGGAGTCGTTACGAGAAGCGTCGAATTTATCAAATACTTCTTACACGCTGTATAGCCAGCGTTAATTTCATCAATGTGAGGATATTACTACCCCTACACGCGAAAGAAATACCTTTCCAGATATTTGACAATCGCATAAGAAGAAATTACTATGGCAAGTTGTTTAAATTTTTACTTTTTTGCATTCACAATGCAATTTTTATCATAGAAAATTGGAAAATAAAGTATTTAGAAAAAATCGACCCGTCTCACAACCAGCTCCGATGGGACTGGTGACTAATTATTCTTTATTTAGTTTGTAGACTCTATTTTGCATTTTTCGTATCACAATTACTTACATCACAGTTTACTCTTTTAAAACTACCACCATGTGTAACTAACAACCCCTAAGACACACTAAATCTAAAACTACAATTTTCTGTGTAAATAACGACATTAACGCCGTATAAATATGTAGCTGTATTCATATTCATATGGCACTTCTGTTTTTTGGAGGCTAGCCGTTCTATTTCCCTAGATTTATGTGACCTTTATGGGTGAAACGACGAAGACCACCCCCCGAAATTCTCTTTCTCTAGTTTAATAATCGGATTTGATTTCATTGTTTTCAAATTTAGTACCTAACTAACTGTCGACTTTGGGAATAAGTATCGATCGAGTCACATGGAGTTTGCTACTAGGAAAAGGGATTTTTTTTTCGTATAATGAAAATCAAGAATTAAAGTTTCTAATGTATGTCATTCGATAAATTTAATTATAATTTAACGAGATACTCTAGATAATCATTAACGTAAGGTGAAGTAAGCACCTATTCTAGCAAAAAACCATCAAAAGTCACTAAATATAATAACATCACAGATTTGTCTCTAGTTTAATAAACGACCTAAACGCCGTACACTCATAAAACGTTATAGCATATAGCTGTATTCATATTGCAATTTTTTTATGGAGGCCAGCCGTATCTCTGTTTCCCTAGGTTTATGTGACCTTTATGGGCGAAGCGACGAAGGCCACCGATATTCTCCTATTTTATATCTTTATAATCGGATTTGATTTCATTGTTTCCTTTGCTGTAGTAGGATCCACTTCGGGAATACTATCGAGTTACATTGAATGGAGATTGCTGTTGGGACAACCTTAAAAATTGCCTGTTTATGTGAATCAAGCAGTATTTTTCACGCTTTTCTTTCGTTTAAGTACAGGCAAGTTCACTGTAGCTGTGTTTAACTTTGCTGTTGAAAAGCATTATTTTCTGTAGGTAGTGGTAATAGTGGACATAACTGTGAATGATAGGGTAAGTTTAAACTAAACACAAATGCGTCAAGATATTTCACTTTTATTTGTAAATAATCAACAGAATCTTGCATTCAAGCTTCACACTTTACAACACTTTTTACATAATTACACTAATTTGTAGGTACGTCTTTGGCAAGTCGACTCTAAGCTGATAGACATTTGGGTCTTTATCACGAAAGACTTTTTTATAACTACAAATAAAAATACAGTTTACAATTATAAATAAAAATGAGATATTTTCAAAATTTGTAAAAATATATAAATAAACTTTAAATCAAAACTTGAAGGTTATAAACAGTTTCCGATATGGTTTTTTTTAAGCCATTGAAGAATTTACATACCTGTCAACATTGTTAAAATCACTAACGATTACTTATCTCAGATGAAGGCTTCAAATACAAATATTTATTTTCAGACGTTTATTCAGTCCATTGATGAATACACAAATAGTTATTGTGTATTATTTAAACTTACCTCAGAACATAGAGTAGTACCTACCGTATGTTTCTGTGATAGCTACATTATCATAAATATTTTTGTCACTTAACCTATGCATTACCATAGCTATTTTTACATTAACAGAATAGTAATTATAATCTGATAGCGAAGTAAAGTATTTTTCTAATTTTAAAATAAATAGTCATAAATCAAGCCCTTTAAGATTGACATGAAAAATAAAATTACTCGTGTAATAAAATACACGGACTACCAGCGTCGTCGTCTAGAAATTATTCTCAAGAAAAATAAAATTGTCAGTATTTCATTATTGTTATTCTTATTTCGTATAACTTATTATTAAAGGTAACGGTTATAGTATTAACATTTTCTTAAAGTAAGTTACTATAATAATTGCTATTGCAAAGCATTTTTATAGTGAGAAACCAAGAAATGCATTAATTTTATTATGTACCTACCTATCCTTCCGATAAAATAATTTAGTAAACAATAATATAATTCATAACCAATTCATTTTAATAGCAAAGTATATCTAAATTCTTGCTTTTTATCGAGATCAACAATAGAATTTAATAAATCAATATACTTATTAAAGAATAAAAATGTTTATTACATAAACATTACTCAGCAAAAGTTTTGAATCAATAATGAATTCAAAAATGCTGGATTTTAAATTTTCATTGAGTTAAGAATATATGTAGTAGTAGCCTCTTAATTAAAAATATATTAAATAAAAACCTATAAGAATGGAAAAAACAATGTTATTGAAGTCGATATGTACATGATATGTATTTATTATTGAGCTTCGGGCAATAATAAATAAACAAATAAAAAAATAATAAACAATAATAAATGATGAATAAATGTCAAAAAACATAGTACCTAGCTTTTAGTTTAAACTCCAATAAATATTTCCAATACGATAGTATGTAGTATAGAAGCTTGATAATATTTTACAAATAAATGATAAGCTTATTTACCTAAAATCATTGATTGATGACCAGTAGTGATATCAAATTTATTTTTAAATAGTCATTCACACAAGTAGCCGCTGTCTTCTGAAGGTGGCATGAATATTCATAGCATAGATAAATTAATTTAGTGAATATGTAATATATTTGCCTTCTCGTAAATATCCTTGTCACCTTCAAAACACAGTCCCAGTGTGTGCACATCTTTATAATTCTAAGTTTAAAATCAAAATATTTCACTAATATTATGTACATAGTTGCACTTTCCCTTACAGCACAAGTCTTCTGGTCAAATTAAAACTAGTTCAAAATATACACCACAAATCTTTTAAAAATATCTACATAGTTACGACGAGTGACCCCGTCAATACTGTTTTCTTACAAACTAGTTTTTACCATCATCTCTTTGTGCGAGAATATTTTTAATCTCTTTAATTCTTTTACACATTTGGCATGTAATGGCAAATTTATTGTATAGTGGAATGGTTCTAAAATTATGCTCAGTATCTCACATTTTATTTGGACAATCTTTGGCACTATAAACTTATGTCTAAAAGTCTCGGAGTCAGAACCAAAGATCTTGCATTGCTTCCTCTTACGTACTAACTTTGTCTAAGTCACATTGAGAGAGTCCGACTAGCAACCCTTAACCGTCGTTTGGCATTCTTAATTAATTCGTTTAATTTCGACTTTAATGATATCTCATAGAGTCGAAATTATCAAACACAACCAGACATAGTGATCGGTGAATTCTGTTATACAATGGTTGATTTAAACAAGATCACTAGCCACTCCTTTCCTAGCTACTCAGATCACTAGTCCTTCAACTTGAATTGTATCACAAATTACCTATGTCCTTCCATTCTTGCGAAAACCGAAGATATTGCACAAAACCCATAAATGAAGCGACAAGTTATGCATTCACTGGGCGATCTCGTATAAATCAACCATAGGTCCCGTCACCCTCCACCTTCGGTCATACAAAGTCATTTACTTCAGCTTGCAAAGAATTGCCAGATTTTTCAACACATTTCCTAATTGCGTTTAAGATGATGACTATCCGCCTATCAAGAGCGGCTAGATGCGGCTCCCATAGGATAGGCGCTACTGGATCTACTTTCATAGATTCCCGAAGATATTTTGAAAGGGGAATCCCATTGTGAAACCTGGAAATAGATATGGGCATTAGTAAAGCTGTTAAAAAATCAACGGTTTCATGAGGTGAAACAAAACAAAAATTCACTTGTTTAGATCTTTAGCTTTAGCTGTCTCTTAAAAGGCAAAGTCAAAAATAAAATTAATGCTTATGAATCGTCCAAAATTTTTTTTCTACCATCCGTAAAAACAGGCGAAAAAACTCATCAGCTTTAACAGAAACAACGCATTTTCAAAATAGTTATATCGTTGCTTAATGCTTTAATATTATTTTTGTCTACAAAATTGTATAATAATAAAAATTATAGAACAATGCTGAAGGAAAATTTTCTGTATTTTGTGTATTAAAAACACGGGATAAACATAATATGGCGGGAGCAAACTCAAAACTCCGAAAGTTGTCTTCGCTTCTTGATCGCTGTGAGTTTAAATGGCTAACCACGATTTTATTTATAGGCAAAATGTGATAGTAAAAAGCCACGAGCCCCATAAAGTAGCTTTCAGGCGGGATTCGAACCCGCGCCTCCGGGAATCCGGCCCGATGCTCTGACCAACTAAGCTACCGAAAGGCTTACACGACTCGTCGAATTTTGCTATCACTTGTTACGCTGTAGGCCAGCGTTGCTTCATCAATGTGAGGAAACCCTCGCATCCGAAAGAAACATTTTTACAAATGTTTACCAATCGACTAAGATGAAACAGCCATATTGAGATTTTATATTATTTTTATGCATTCACAATGCAATTTTGTAAGTATAGAAAAATGTGACAGTAAAAAAAAAAAAAAAATTAAAACCGCCTGAAAGCTACTTATGGGGCTCGTGGTTTTTTACTATCACATTTTTCTATACTTACAAAATTGCATTGTGAATGCATAAAAATAATATAAAATCACGATTTTATTTTCTAAATATTTCTAATATTTTTGTACTGGGCTAACTTATTCTTCTTAAAGAAGTAATAACCTTAAGTAACTTAATGCCAATCAGATGGAAGGCGCTTGGAGCAATCCTGGTTTAAAATCCTGGTTTAGCTGGGTTGGCTAGAGTGATCCAGCCTGACATCCTCCGGGCGCCGGTCTAGGTCGTCTAGTTGAAAACCACGTATATATCTTTACATCTTGAAAATGAACCAAAATTAACTAAAACCACTAATAAGGACCCATACTTAAGTAATTGCAGCAGCGTGGTATGGCGCACGGTGCAGCACTGCAACAGCGGCGCAAGGATGCTCAGCTCGTCGTGGAACGCCTTCCCAAACGCGCGGCCCTGGTCCAGGTGCAGTGTGAAGGTCTCGTTGCCGAACATCCTGGAAAGCATTGCTTGTTAAATATTTATTGTATAAGGGCTCGATCTGAAAGAGCGGACCATGGTATAGACGGCAGCAGCCAACTCCAAACAAAACATCACAAATTATACAGCAAGATTCCTACTCTACCTGACCTGAGGGCCTACTCTGAAACGCAATACCCGAAACTTCGGTAAACCCGTAATTCTCACTCTCTAGTCGGGACAGAATCGAGTGAAAGGGGCGGGGCTAACCGAAGTTTTCGGATTAGCGTTTCAGAGTACGGTCCCTGGCACCGGCTTGGCGTCGCAATCAAGCCGGTGCGCGTTGTCGCCACGCTGCCAAGTGTGTTAAAGCTAAAAATGATGCAGTGCAATGTGGAATGCACTGACTGACGATGGCTGCTGGTGTCGCCGCAATGGCATCCTATTGATGTAAAGCTCTCAGCTCCCTCGAAGTCGAAGAGGAAAATTCTCTGCAAACTTTTTGGAATTAAATGAAAATAAACCAATAAACTAGACTAGATCATAATATATATCTAAGTCAAAGTAAGTTACATAAAGAACATTTCACATCATCTAATCGGTTTCACTAACTAGTTTGAACGCGTTACCGAAAGTTACTTGAAAAGCTTAAGTTTTATTTATTAAATGTAACACGTGTTCCAAAAGTGTCAGTCAGATAATTGCTAGTGAAACTTACTTAAACGTCTCGTAGTGGTGTCGGTCCATGTTGCCAGTCAGGAAATCGAAGATGGCCATGTCCATAAGGTCCAGCAACCTTCGGCCGGAGTCGTACGGCGGTGTTGTCCGCACCTACACAACAATCAATACATCAGACAACTTCACATATCCATCATCAGCTATGTCCCCACTAAAAAAAATTGTGCAAATGCAGTCTTGACCAACGGTGTAACGTGACTTCGGAAGCACGCACGTAAGAGATCCAGTAAAAAAATTTAGATCGCCCATCCCGTGACCTACTAATGCAAAAGTCGCTTGACCACAACATAGATATTGAATAGTAAGTTTCTATTACCCTTACGGGAATCGAATCCAGGACCCAGCCGTCACCTTGGAACCCACCCGGTGCGTACACCACTCGACCACGGACGCCGCTCATATACCTACCTATATCGATTTCCAAGTAATTCCGTGATGTACAGTTTAAGTGCTCATGCTACGGATACCCGTATCCCGTATGACGTAGCAGGCATGTTGAGCAGTTAGTACCACTACGCCAGCCATTGGACCTTGGTGATGAGGTGACTCACAATCCCTTGCCCACGCGAGGCACTTAACAATGAATGTGGGCTAGGATTCCAAGCAGATAAGCCGAACATTGGATACAGAGAAAATGATTGGAATACGCCGTTTAATGTAAAAAAAATGGTGAAGATTTAAAGTGAGCCAGAACTGCAGAAACAAATGAGCTGCATCCTAGGAATTATCCATATCATACTTATATGATAGCTAGGCTTAAAAATAAGTTATAAATTTTTCGATGTTTTTCACCAATAGACTCTAAAACTGCAATACCTAATACTATCATTAATTATATTTCGTCGCTTCATTCTTCAGATACAATTAACTAGGTAGTCCCTTTAGCCTACAAGGCATATTCGCACGTTTAGAGAATCGATTTCTAATCGATATTCACATTTTTTTTTTTTGTTGTGTCAACCCTAACGCTATGTAATCGGTACAGATGGCGGTTGCCTCATTCCTTTTTCTTGCGAGGCAGCGTTCGCACGTGCCTTACGCAATATTCCGTATTAACAAACGTATCTCGGTACAAATTTAGTAGACATCATGCCAAAAAGGAAGATAGAAGATAAGATCGAGCGTTACTTACGAAAAATCAAGAAATTGGGGGGAAGCAACGCCAATACCAAAGAATTATATACTCATCATCAAACTCGGATGTATCAGGTTAGTTTTTGTTTTTACTTTACTAAGTGTGGAAAAGTGAACAAAATAAAAATTGTGCTTGATTTTTCTCGCCTGGAGGTTGACCGTGTGTCATCACGAAGGCAAACTTATTCCTAGAGGTTAACCGAGTGTTAACACGAAGGATATTTGTGGAAAATCGAAAGATAACCACATTAATGTTACGAATCAAGCTACGTTATGAAATACCCGATTATTACATAATCTATGCAATGTAATTATACAGCCGGGAGGTGGACCGTGTGTCCTCACAAAGGCAATTTGTATACATTGTCAGTCACTTATAAAAATTGATAAATTTTGTGAAAATTTTATTTATTTTTCGACCTACCCTCATTAAAGTTATCAATAAAATTGTTTTTAGATAACGAGGAACTCGTTGCTGGGACACAATCATTAAAATCCGTCGTTCAGGACGCCAGCCAGAACCACAACGAGGAAAACAAGACTGAGGAACCAGCCTTAGACCTAGATCCGGAGATCCTCTCCGCCTTAGGCGAATCAACAGAAGAGGTACCCAAGTTTGGGCATAAAATCCACGACAGCTTGTCACGACTATGGACACCTATTCTAAAAAAGGGTTTTAACAAGGAGACAAAAGAAAAACTTTTTAAAGACTATCCGATACCGGAAAACTGTGCGCTTCTGCAAGCGCCCAAATTAAATCCAGAAATATCGGCAGCCATTTCTGAGGGCACACGAGCTAGAGACAAAAGGGTGGAGGCCGTACAGCAGCAGCTAGGCCAGGGTATAGCGGCTCTTAATAAAGCTTTGGAACTGCTTCTAGACGATGGCAAAGATAGACTTCAAGCCATTAAGATTTTAAGCGACAGCAGTCGCATACTATGCGACCTTCATCACGTCGAATCCGAATCTCGAAAGAAATTTATCACCCCAGGGCTGGACAAATCCTTCCTAAACATTATGCAGGATGTGGATCGAGACGAACTGCTTTTCGGAAATGCACTTTCCGAAAAAATTAAGGCCACCAAAGTGATCGAAAAACATGGCTTACAAATTAAGAAACCTCCACCCAACCCAAAACCGTCATATACGCCATTTCAATCACAGGCATCGACAAGCCGCCCACGCCATCAGGGAAACTGCATGGGCCCTCCTCGCTTCTCTTCGAACAAGGGGGGGACGGGAGGGCCGAAGAGGCAGGCCGCTCCAGCGAGTCGGAGAGTTCCGTCAGGCAACTCGACGCAGAAACAACCAGCCCAGAGCAAGCAGCCGCGTGCAACGGGCCAACAATAGAGGTACATGCGGGACGAATCCAATATTTTTATGACTGCTGAGTTCACATTACTAAGAACCCCGAGGTACTTAATTGGGTCTCAAAGGGCTATTCTATCCCATTTGATAAAAATGTCAAACAATACTCTGTTCCGTGTACTTCGCTCTCTAGTAGTGATTACGCAGAAATGTCACAGTCGATCAAAAAATTATTAGAGTTAGGAGCTATTTCTTCTTGCGACAGAGTAAAAAACGATTGTCTGTCACACATATTTTTAGACAAACGGTCCAAAAAGCTTTATTTTGAACTTAAAGTCCTTAAACAAGTTTGTTTTATGTACCCATTTTAAAATGGAGGACCATAGGACAGCAGCTAAATTATTACCTAAAACTGGTTTTATGGCTAATATAGACTTAAAAGAAGCCTATCTTTTAGTGCCTATTACAAAAGTACATCGTAAATATTTACGTTTCGTATTTAACGGTAAATGTTATGAATTTAACGCTATGCCTTACGGCCTATCTGTAGCACCAAGAGTTTTTACTAAATTAATGAGAGAAGTAATGAATTATCTCCGAAACCAGGGTTTTAGGTCTGTTCTATTACCAAGGTGTTCAATTAGAGAATTGTCGCAATTCATAGGGGTACTTACTGCAGCGTGCCCAGCCGTCAAGTACGGCTGGTTATACACCAAATTACTAGAACGCGAAAAATACTTAGCACTCCAAAAATATGACGATTTTGAGGCTAAGATAAAGGTTTTGGACGTGGTTTTGTTTGATTTGCATTGGTGGCAACAAAATATAATGGCAACAAGTAATAGCTTAAGGTCAGAACAAAATATTAAATTAGAAATTTATACAGACGCCTCCAGAACCGGCTGGGACGCCAACTGCAATGGTGAGCAAGCAGGTGGTGGGTGGACATTAGAAGAATCGTCCTTTCACATTAACCACTAGAACTTTTAGCCGTTTTCCTAGGTCTGAAATGTTTTGCCAGCAACCATTCAAACTGTTCAATACTGCTTCGTATCGTCAATTGTTATGTTAACCGTATGGGGGGAATCCGGTTTCCTCATTTGAACAACTTAGCAAAACAAATTTGGCAGTGGTGCGAGACTCGAAGAACATGGCTTTTCGCATCGTATATTAATACACTCGATAATGTAAGTAGAAGCTGATGAAGAATCCCGAAAAACCAATACAGATATAGAATGGGCTTTATCGGACTCGGCTTTTCAAAAAATTATTCAAACCCTTGGCGAGCCTGAAATCGATCTCTTCGCGTCCCGCACAAATGCCAAATGTAATCGTTATGTATCATGGAAGCCGGACCCCGATGCCATCGTCATCGATGCTTTTACAATTAATTGGTATCCTACTTTCTTCTTTGCTTTCCCACCATTTGCTATTATTCTTAAATGCCTGCGTAATATTTTAGACTATAAAGCTACCGGAATACTAGTGTTTCCGTACTGGCCTGGACAAACTTGGTTCCCATTACTTAAAAGAATGCTTACAACGGAAATAATTATTTTTGAACCTGACGAGAGTCTCTTACGTTCAAATTGCAGATCGCGTCACCGGCTTCATGGCAGCCTTTCCCTGGGGGCCGCAATACTCTCAGGGCGGCATTTATGAGACTTGGCACACCGGACAATGCAGTTGTTCTTATGTTATCCTCTATTTCGGAAAACACGATGAAGCAACACTCGGTTACTTTTAAATTGTGGTGGTCCTTTTGCGAAGATAACTCAGTAAATGCCTTTGATGCACCAGTATCTGCAGTAATTACATTTCTAGCCGATATGTTTAATAAAGGGGGTTCTTATGGAACTATAAACACACATCGATATGCCCTATCATTACTCCTAGGGAATAATGTCGGAACAGACGAACGTGTCAAACGGTTATTGAAAGGCATTTACCGCAAAAAACCAACCTGTCCTAAGTACTCCACCACCTGGGACCCCAAATCGGTATTAGATTACGTGTCCTCTTGGTATCCCAACAATGATTTAAGCTTAGAAAAGCTAACAAAGCTTATAATATTATTAGCACTCTGTACTGCTCACCGCGTACAAACGTTATCGCTCATTAAAGTTACCAACATATTTAAAACCCCGTCAGGCATAAAAATTTCGATACCAGACTTAATAAAAACCTCAGCTGCTAACCGCGAGCAACCAACACTAGTCTTACCATTTTTCATAGACAATCCAAGTATATGTCCTGCAAAAACCCTGGATGATTACATATCAACAACATCCAAAATGCGGACCGAACCGTCCGATAGACTTTTTATAAGTTATAAAAAGCCCTTTAAACCGATCTCGTCACAAACTCTGAGTAGGTGGATAAAACAGACTCTCGCGGAGAGCGGCGTTGGCGTATCGCTGTACTCGGCGTACAGCACACGTCACGCCTCCACGTCGGCGGCGGCCTCCGCGGGAGTCAGTATTGAAACTATTAGAAAGACAGCTGGCTGGTCCACCACTTCCTCGACATTCGCTCGATTCTATAACCGCCCTGTAACGGACGAATCACTTTTTGCTCGGTCAGTTTGTGGGCTAAGAAACTTAACAAATTAAAAATAAAACACATTAGTTTATAATTTGTTGTCAGTATATTTGACAAGTATTTTGTTTATTATGTTGATTGCTGATTATATTATGAAATATAATAATATAAATTTTTGTTCGTTGGCAATAAAGAGTTTTCTACTTAAAATCTTGTGTTTCTTACTCGTAAAAACACACTACTTCTGTATGTATCATATCTCTGAACATCTACCTAGTTAATTGTATCTGAAGAATGAAGCGACGAAATATAATATGAGATCAAACGAACTTCTTGAAGTGAAGTTCGATCATTATTATATGAGTCGCTTCATTCGAAGATACAAAGCTCCCTCCCACCCTTACCCTAAGTAAAAAACTAAATATCTCTAAACATAATGAGGCAACCGCCATCTGTACCGATTACATAGCGTTAGGGTTAACACAACAAAAAAAAAAAAATGTGAATATCGATTAGAAATCGATTCTCTAAACGTGCGAATATGCCTTGTAGGCTAAAGGGACTACCTAGTTAATTGTATCTTCGAATGAAGCGACTCATATAATAATGATCGAACTTCACTTCAAGAAGTTCGTTTGATCTCATATTAGTTAGTAATTACAGTAATAAGAAAGAGTTGCAGGATTTATATGGATTGTAAAAGATTTAGTTGGTATGAAATCTATTACCCTTGAATTGATATAAAACATTCCAATAGGTACTTACTGTATCACAATAATCTGACTGAAGTTCCCATTGAGCTTTTCTCCTCTTGTGGTAAGATCTTCTCCATGGGTGTCTCCACACCTATAATTATTATAACGGCTATTTAAACAAATTAGAATAAAACAACAAATTAATCTCCCACTTAGCAAAATTAATCCATTATTTGATTGATTGATATAGATTAAAATTTTATCAAAGACAACATCAAGAAAGGAAAATTTTGCAAACGATATATTATCAAGATAGCATTTATTTTAGGTGTTCAAATATCTATTTTTATAACTAAACCTTGTCGGCTTTTACAATACAATCAACGCCTTTACAATATTTATCTGAAAGCAACTTAATGTTAGGTAGGTTCACATTCAGTTGGACCAGAAGGTTTTATTTTTTTACCTTTCGTTCGGCCAAATCTGAAGACGGCAAGAACGCAGCGAAACTGCCCTCCAACATGTCAGGGTTGCCACAAATCGCATGGCCCGTGTCACAGTAGTACGAGCATTTGCCATGGAAGCAGAAGTTGTTGGCAGGCGACACGAAGAATGTCTTCAAGATGTCTCCCTCGGTGACGTCGTAGATCTCCGTGGTCATGTTGAGGACGCGGCCCACGACCGGCATGGCGCGCCGGAAACCCAGTATCCTGGATGGTACTTGTATTAAAGCATTGTTCTATTTCTGGAGTAGGTGATGCAAGGACGTCTACAGGTCGTTTACACGTTTGGCGGCTATTAAATATGATTGTGGTAACTACTTTATTTAAAGTAGGTACGAGACACTACATCTTACGTCAGCCACAACCACAGGGCATAGTCTTTAAAGGTAAAAGACATTCTTAATTTTACAAATCATGAACTTGTAAGCTGAGAAACAAATATCTTCGAAGGTGTAATAACAAAATGTTTGTGGTAAAAGGAAATATTAACATTTTACTAAAAACAGCTAATGCAATAGGTTGCACCTACAATAAAACCTGCAACATTCTACATAAATGTTCACTCAACCTATACAACTTTCCGATTCATGATGTAACGGACGATCAAAACAATTAGTCGTTAAGCATAATTGACATTTACTATAATAGTAATATTTGTAGAATTCAATCTAAATTATATTTTACCTGTCGAGGTGAAAGGCCGCAATTTCAGCATTATGTCTTTCATAATCGGAAAAATAGAAATGATTTGGTAATGTCTGCACGTCTCTTGCAAACCTGTAAACAAATAAACCATTGTTCTGAGAGCTGTTTAAGGTTTTCTAAATCTGTATTAGTAAATCGCTTTAAACCTACAATAATCTAATGTAACTCACACATCATTGTAAAAATTGGGCTTCTCCACTTTGCTCCGCTAATATTAATCATTAATCTTATCTAAATAAAATAGCTTGGCATGCGCCATTTATACATACATATATCAGTTAAGTTATCGTAATTTAAGGAAGTTAAAATCTTTTAGATAAAATTTAAATTTTGATAAAATCTTTTGCCTTTATCGCAACTTATAATATCAAAGTTAAAGATAATTATGGCTCGTGCCATTATTGCATATTAATCAGATATAGAAAAAAATTATCTATCTTTAATCAAATCTAAGATAAAATTATAAAATCAGTTGAAAATATTTATAGACGGGACTTGATTTACTTACATCTCAATGAAAATTTTGATTAGGGAAAAATTGTAATAGAAAAACAAAACTCTTAATACTCAAACTCTCCAAAACAAACGACTACATAAAACAATTGCATCAAACTCTTCGGAAAACGAAAATTTATTTGAAAACTGTAAATCCGACCATAGATATAGATACCGCCGTAAGATATAAGGTCTACGTGGAAAGTGCCAGTGCGATAGAGCACGCTCCCGGCAGATCTACGGGAAGAAGAGCGCATGAGGGTCCTCACTTACGTCATTATCGCGGCGAATAATCAGCTGGCATATCTAGCTTTAAGAGGTCGACTTTTACCTTTAGCATAATCTGGACGTATATTTTGAAGATGTGTTCGAGCAAAGAATCTAATTTGGAACCATTTAGTAAAATAGTAAAATCTGGTACCTACCTAATGTAAGTTGTATGTCAAAATTTCTAAATCTTAACCACAATATGAATTTTATTATATTTTTTATTATATTTTTCGTAATATCATCTCTAACTATAGGAGTTGGTAAGTATTTGACATTTATAAAAAAAAAAATACATTATCAAACCTTAACCAAAACTAAATTCTGCTAGGTAAAATAAAAAATAAATTTTCACGAGTAACGCGAAATCTAATACCGAACTTGACGAAAATTGAAAGTAAGTTATACAAATCCATTAGAGCAATATCAAATATCGTTTACCGTAGAGGCCTTGTCATGAAGATAATATTTATACCTAAGGGTGATTTTCGTTAAACCCACAACAAAAATGTTAACAAATTATAATTGATAGATAAAAGGTTTTGTCTGTACATTCAGATGCACTTCGCAGGTACACAATAACAGAAATTATCATCAATCAAATAAGTAAAATGTTTCCGTAACGATAACTCGAATAAATAATAATATTAAGGTAGAGATACGTGCTATTTGAGTAAATCTTTAAATGTCATACGTAAAACTCCTTCAAGCACAGCCAAACGCGGTACTTAATCAATTTCATTGAAACAAAACGATTAAAGTGGGTATTAAATCCCGGATCGGTCAGATAGGGGCACTCCTGGTAATATAACTGGAGCGGCGTCCGATTTATGTGCCTCCACGAGATCCGACGGGTTACTAAATTTTAAAAAGCTTTCGTTCGCCTAATGTCCTCTGTCCGAAGCCAACACCCCTGCTTTATTGGATATCAAGATTGTATATAGCTGTGCTGTCTGTTTTAAGAATCGAGTACGCTATAAAGTTTTATGTTCCTCCCACTAATATTTTGTGAGTACCAATACTTGTACGTACGACTGAAACAACAAAATCTCTAACATTAAAAGTCAAAAGGTTACCATAACGAGTTTTAAATCAGAAAGCTCAAGAAATCAAGTGGTAGAAAAATTATAGACTCAAGGGGTTAACCCGTCGACGCATCGGTCCTGGATCCACAATTCGTTGGGGACCAATAAATTAGACGACGGGCGATAGTAACCCTTCTCCTGGGAGCATGCGTTAGTTTTATCGCCGCCGAGTTAGGGTTATGGGTGGCGATATTTCCTTACGTAGTTTTGTCCACTCTGACTCGATTCGCGGCATATTTCAAGAGTCTATTCAAATTGTCTGGAAACTAACAGAGACTGCATCAAAAGCTGTAGTTACTCGTTATAGACTTGGCTTATACTGGATGAATAACTATTACTCATTTGAAGAAATTAAGAAAATAACATTGTATTAGGGTGGGAACCAATTAACTTTAAATGCCTATGTTTTGCCCTAAGATCTTGTTCAAAAAACTTAAAAAGTGGACGGAAAAGTGAAATACTGTACCTGATACAGTAACATTCGTATTTATTAGAAGAATGGTTTTGTATTTTCATAAGAAGATAAAATTGATATCTCGAAAGCTCACAAAGTGGGTAGGTAGGTACACTATTTCTAAGGGACAATAACACGTGGGCAGTAGGTTAGTAGTAAATATACTCTTCGTATTCTTATCTTAGATAATGTCAAAATTAAGCTTTACTTTATCTTAAGTGTTTTCCATTTTATTAAGACCCAATTAAGTGCAATCTATTTTTACCATACTCGAACTCTAAATAGCTTGCAATATTAATCATTTAAAGAGCTGCAATTCATCTACTTTTATGTTTACTAAACGTAGCATATTAGTACGTATTACTAATGGATTACCTAATGTACATACTGTAACTAATATACTTACATAAAGAGAATTGATTGGTTAGGCCGATTAAGATAAAGGTGGTTAAAGCGAAACCAAATAACTATGAACTTATAGTTTCACAACGCTGTTTTTAATAGCTGCCTGTTTTAATATAAGGTAACGCCTAAGAGAATGATTTCCGAAAATTCTTGTCACGCCCAATTCCCTATCATGGACAATAAATTATATCGAGAGCGACGTGAAATATTCTGAAAGGGTATAAGAATACAATTTTGATTGTCAAAGAGTAACGCGGAATCCACTCTTGGGAGCTTCGATGTCCCCGCAGACGACGGTATCGGGTAGCAAGGATCTCTCGTGTTACATATTGCTAGCATTACTTGTAGAATTCTAAACTCCATATCGATGGAACTGATCAAGAATCTTTTTACTCATATTTATGTTTATGTTACCAACGTACCTATCTTTTATGGATTTTATAAAATGACTCTTCGGTATTGAACTATATACCAATAATGTAAAACAAAACAAGTTGGGGTCTATCTAAGAGTTATCAATAGCTTGTTTTCTTATTAATGATATTTACTCTTTTGCTATCATTCATTATCTGATCATTAAAAATCTTAGTATATTTCAACGATCAGTGAGCACTTTGAGCAGATAAGGTTAAAGTTTTCTAGGGCTTCGTTGTACCTAATCTGTAAACTTGTATAAAATGACTAATTAAAACTGAACGAGTTATTTAAGACTAGACTAGAGTGGCACTTGTCGAAAGATTGCTAAGCCAAATCTAGTACAAAATTGAAGGAAGCGCAATGATTTAAGTAGAGCTACCGAAGCATTGCTTGATGTCTGCTAAAGCATAGAAACATCAAAAACACAACTTCTTTCTTCAATACCGTTAACAACACTCAAATCTTGACATCTACTCATAAAATAAGAACTGATAGTAATATTAAATGTAAACGGAAAATATTAACCGAGACACGTTGAATCGAATTATTCTAGAACACGGCTTACTACTTTTCTGGGAACTTTAACAATGGTCGCGAACACAAGAACAGCACTCACGGGTGGACCAGTAAGCCGAAAGAACTTACTTCGCCTAGTGAATAGACGCACTCTTGGTGACAGGGAACTTTCGCAACTCCTTCAGGACTCGGACTAAAGCTCTCCAAATCAACTTTGTTCGGCGGGTGTAGAAGAATTGATTGATTGTTATCTCGCACATAAGGAGTGGAAGTGACCGCTCGCTCGCACATTTTTCTTAGTGAGAAAGAATAGAGGATTTTTTTGCAATATAAAAGTCAGGGATTAACAGAATGTGTGTTTCACCAAAAAACAAATTGATGACATCTCCGACAAAACTTTATTTTTCGTTTTTCAATTCTCAGATAATTGGAAACTTTTTATTTCACAATATTTTTTATTCTAAATAAATACAAATCGTTGCTGCATCGGAATGGACTCTTTATCAAATTAAAAGATTACGGCCTTCAAGGTACATAATCAATTTCTATAATTAAACTTAATATTTCTTATACTTGCATTACTCGGATAATTATACAGTATCTTAAGTAATGTTAATCCTGAAAATGATTGCGAATCGATAATTATATAATAAATAAATAATTATAATTTTAGTACATTAATGTTATTATTGCGATAATAAAGGTGTAATATTAAACAGCTAGTTTCAGTTTCACGCTAACCAAATTGATTGTTAGAAGTCGTATAAAATATGGCTGCGCATTAAATACACACACAGACTGATAATAATTTTCCGTGTTATTGGTAAGTTATAACGATGTGTTACTTATTAGTTATTAAAGAACTTATCACCTGAAAGTTACTTATAAGGCTGGTGGTTTTTTTTCTATCATAATTTTTCCAATACTTACTGATTGTAGTGTAAAAGTAAAGTAAAGTAAAAAGTAGTTTATTAGACAAGCATTTTACAAATGTTTAAATATTTGTGTTGGCTGCTCCCATCAGAGGGTTTCCGTGTGGAATGGGAGTCAGGCAGTAGACATAGGGTTCCATAGTAAAATGTATTCGTGACAACCTACACAATCAACTTTCGTAATAAATAACGTATCATTTTTGTTTTAAAAACTGACAATGTTCGATTCCCGAGTTGTGTATGAGTTTTTTTGAAAATCTTTGAATGCAGTTATTCTTAACTCTAAAATCTACGACATGGTTCCTCAGAACAAATATCTCTATCTATCAATATCTTATAGTTTGAAACTTTCCCATACTGACCCGTACCGATGGATCACTCTGTATACTTAACGGTCTTTTCTATTATTATTTATCCTTACCTCATAGGCTTGAACAGAGCTTGGATGCCGTTCGGGTAGTCGATTATTAACTTGAGCTGGGTTCCACCCTCCTTTTGTTCTGTCAAAGAAATATTTAGACATTAAAAAAACATCTAAGAATATTAAAAATCCATTATTCCGTCCATATTAGGAGCATTCCATGAAAATATCAACTTTTGTCTCGCACCGTGCGGCACCAAGAAAGATATTTTAAAAACAGTGGAAAGAGATACTGATGGAATGTAATCCGAAATTAAATATTCTGATATCAATAGCAGTCATTTTAGCTAATTAGAAGTAAGTTAAAGCATCGCCTGTCGTGTTGGACATTTTGGTGAATGCTCGTTTCTCGCCTTTCGTCTTTCGCCTCGCCGTCAACCAGGCGTCAACCTAACGCAAGCACGTAACCAAACCGGATCAGCGTCGCCGTCGGTACGTCGGCTCGGCTACGGCTAGGCGACGCCGCGCTTACGGCTAGGCGACGCCGCGCTTACGGCTCGCCGCACAGTGGTTCCATATATAAAAAATAAATAAAAAAAGACAAAAAAATTAAAATTAAAATGTCAAAAAAATGAGAAAAAAAATACCTATATAAAAAAAATATTTAATGTTCATTTTCATTTTCAAACCACTGTGCGTAGAGCCGTAAGCTCGGGTACGGAGAGACGTGAGCGCGTGGACGAATAGCGGTAAGCGTGGGGATAGCAAGTTGAGCGACCCGCAAAGCTAAATATTAATTAAATATTTTTTTTTTTTTTATAAAAAAAATAAAAAATAAAAAAAAGACAAAAAAATGAAAAAAAAATGTCAAAAGAATGAGAAAAAGCTTTTCGTTATAGCTTTTTGTTAAAATGCACAAATTTCCCTAAACTAGCCCAAAAGAAGGTAAGTGCCAGACCTAATTTTCAATCCTTACAAAAGAGATTGGATACGTTACTTTAGCAAGCTGTTGTTATTTTGAACTGATTACCAAAACTGTCTAGGCGAAGAAACTCTAGTACCCTCCTATTCCATACTGGGGATAGGTTATTAGAAACAGTAGTAAGTCATTACAGACATGCAAACTATATAATTTTCACTTCTCATGCTCGTAAAGTTCGTGTTTATGTCGGGTATAGGCTGCATAAAATCTCTTTTTATGCTCTAGTGCATAAAGTAAAATCTTCGTCTAAGTCTCCGACTCTAAGACAAAGGTCGTCAGGTAAACAGTCACACACGCAATTAAACTTCGTTAAATAAACTTGTTGTTTCATTCTGTTTCTTAAATTTTGTACATACCTAATCCATGTTAAATTACTATATTAATAAAACTAGGCAAAATGAATGAGTTTTGTAAGAAATAAGTATTTCAAGAGCATTATGGACTACGATCTATGCTAAGTCACTGTGCTGCCACTTCCACGTATAAAAAAAGAAAAAGAAAGTTTTCCCGCCAATATGGCGAAGTCTTTATTTTTTCTTTTTTGCAATATTGTAATTTATTTTCCTCACACTCGAAGTGAAAAGCAGAGTGTATAACTCGTACATAAAACCCATTTTACCCTCGAATTGACTATCCATCCTCGCCTACGGCTCGGGTAAAATGGTATGTTTTATGCACTTGTTGTACAATCTACTATTTTTCACTTAAGGTAACGAATACTAATTTTAGCACTAAAATTTAAATAAATAAGTTCCGAGAAATATACGCCGAACAAATTCAGTTGTGCAAGTAAAGTGGTTTATTTTAAAATGGTAATTTGCTTTAAATAATAAATCAATAAAATAAATATTGGACACCATCACATACATTATTCCAATACAAAAACTACAGTAGTATGTACTAGTATTATGGAAATTAGAAACAACGACGTGTATTACCAGTACCAGTATTACCAGACCCGAGGAAATATTGAAAAGTTCGTTTTATTTATTTTCAACACACTTGCTCATAAAGTGAGCCTTATTACATCGATCTTAGGGCCATAAACCGAACTATAACCCACGCGTGCATAATAATATTACAGTACTAGTTGCGTAATAGAATTATCCCTACAAAGTTAAGTAAGTACCTAACTGCAAATTATATGCGAGTAAACAGAGACTTTTCAATTTAACCGGGTAATGCAGTATCCCTACAAAGTTAAGTTAGTACCTAACTGCAAGTTATATGCGAGTCAACAGAGCATTTTCAATTTCAGCGGGTAATAGATACAGTTCTTTTTTGTAACAACAAAGAGGTTTTATACGGCTGAAAATCCATTTACGTTTTTAGAATAAATAAATGTGTCCCTAATTAAGACAAAAAACATAATTAAGTATATTATTATCAAATTATTTATAATTCACAATAATTGGTTATAAAACATTTGCATTTTATCACTATTATTATACTTAATTATTTTGAAGTAGGCAGCCATACAGGCTGTATGTAATCAATCACCTCACATTTGGCGCGTGCAAAAAAAAAACTTGCGCGCTTTTTCCCTTAGTTAATATTAGTTTAATACAATATGTATGCACTAAATGTTTGTTTTTCCTCGCAAGTGTGTTGAAAAAGTGCGTATGGAACTCGTGAGCAACTTACTCACTAGACACTCGGCTGATTTACGCCCTCGCCTGCGGCTCGGGCTGCAACCCACAGCCTCGTGTATAATGAGCAACCTAAGCTCACTTGTATCATAATATACTATTATTTATTTACACTTTATTGTACACACGGATAATACAGATAGGCAAAAAAAATACAAAGGCGACATACAATGGGCGGCCTTATCGCTAAAAGCGATTTCTTCAATATTTCAGCGTTTACAATATTTACCCGAAGGAATTCGAACCCGGGACCATTAGAGATTGCGGCACCTTGAAAACCGGTGCGTACACCACTCGGCCACGGAGGTCGTCAATTGATAAAAAAACTTTAAATTTAATACGACTTATTTATGTAAAACAAATAATCAGAAAACAATAAACTTATTATAATTAGTTTCTGCCTTGCTGTTTTCAGTCTTAATTGGTCCTTAAATAAATATTTGATAAACTATTGAAGTAAACACTGTATGATTTTGATAAATTATCTCGAATGACCCAATTTTTGTATCAATTATTGGAATAATATTATTTTGCGAAACGTGTTGTAGTATACAATTATTGTTTTAAGTTTATTTTAGGTTCTTGCATCTACGTAATACTTGCTTCGTTCAAAAATTGCAAGATCACTTCAGCTAAGATGTTAGTTAGAAAAATTACTATGCAAATAAACCTATTAAAGTTGTAACGTTAATTATATCGTTTGATCAATTCAATAGTCACATCGTAAATTGTAGTTAAAAATAACAGTTTTTTAATCGAATTTGAATTGAAAATAATTACCATCAAGAACGAAAACAAGTGAAACCCAAGTGGATTTGTCTTTACCCTACGCAGTCCGAAAATAACCAGCGTGCAGTGAGGTGAAATATCCTACAATGAAATCCATTTAAGTGGTTTAAATATTTAAATCCAATCCGAAGTAAAGGGCGTGATTGTTGTGCCACCATTGTCCGTCTGAACGGCTCGACTTCATCTAATATAGATAATAGTTCGTGGTTAGGGATGGAGATGTTCTTTCATTGGGTTTCAACGACTCTTTAATGTGATGAACCTTGAAGCTTTCTGTCTGGAAGGGTCCTGTCACAGTATGATATCTTAACTGTGGTCTTGTAGGATTTTCAACGAGAAATAATTAATTGAGCCACAAAAAAAAAATAAGTAAGCATCTAAAATACTGAAATGGACGCAAAATCCACCACTTTGCGTCCATTTCAGTATTTAAGATGCTAAGTTAGTATTTTTGTGGGTTAGGTTAGGTTAGTTTGGTGATCAATTAATTACAACCCATTTTCAACTAGTTTCATGTTCTTATATTTAATAAGAATTTTTGTCTACCTTCATGTTTATCTCTAGCGTGCGATTGTTCTCATACATAATATCTACCCTATTAATAAAGTGGAGCAAGCAAATTTGCATTTAGTAAAAATGAATGCTGTAATTTTTCATTGAGAAAAAGTACTTAGAAAGAACAAAATTGCAGATTTATACACGCTATCCTTTTTGTTGTGCCATTTTCCGACTGTGCGGCTCGACTTCATCTTATATAGATAATAGTTCACGGTTGGGATGAAGATGTATTTTCATTGAGTTTCGTTTCGACGACTCTTTACCTCGAAGGTTTTGTCTGGAAGGGTTAATGTCTGATAGTATTTTCAACTAGTTGCATGTTCTTAATTCTATAAGTTATTCTTAAAAAGAAGTACCTAGTTATTAACATTTTTTTTTTTTCAAATCGTGCTCAGTAACTTTTCTAAAACTGATGCTGTTTCACTTTAATCGCTGAAAAGTCAGAGATAACATCGGTTTTATACCAAGTGTAACTTTATTCGCATAGTAAAGAAAAGTGGCCGCACCTACTTATAAATATATCTCAATCTGGTTTAATAACGGGTTGAAATTAATTAATCGCCAAACTAACTTAACCTAACCCTATTTTTGTGGGTTAGGTTAAGTTAGTTTGGCGGCTAAGTTAGCACCTAAAAATACTGAAATGGACACTGCGTTTACTTCAGTATTTTAGGAAGTTACTTAGTATTTTTGTGGCTCAATAAATGATTTATCTTTAATTAACTGAGAAAAGCCAGATCCAAAAAGCTAATGCTTTTCTCGATCAGTTGAACGTTGTTTTGAATATTTAAAGCGCTCCGATTTCAGGTCACTTAATTGAGACCACCGTGTCATGAAATAACTCAATTATAGCATTATAGTTAAGTGAAATCACTATTTCGTCTGCCTGCGTAGAAACTGATCCTTAAACTTTAGAACTAAAACTAGTTTTATATAAAAAGAAGCTTAACCCTTTCAGACCTGATGGTATGTATATGTCCCGTACCAAATAAGACCGATGGGAATATACATCCCATCACACTTTGATTCAGGACTGAAGCTTAGTTTTTACTTAGCAATTTGGACCCTTAATCCCAAACGGCTCTCACATTAACAATAATTTCGTTTTCGACAATTTAGTTAATCTGGCAATTTGATAACATAATTTGAAATAATCAATTTCAGATAATTTGAAAAACATTTTTAGTCCTGGCACTGCACCCCCACCCCACGCCGAACCGAAAGGATTAACAAAAAAGAAAACAAATTAGGAGGTTGATACAGTTTTATAAGTTAAATAAAAGTTATTTAATAGCTAACATTTTAATGAGATGTTTACCTACTTCTTTTAACTTTGGCCAATGATTTTACAAGTTCCTACACATTTGCTATTTAGAGGCATATTTTGCTTTTTTCCTTAGTGAAATAGTTCATTTGCTTTACAATTAGGTACTTATTATCTTTCAAACAGAAATGGTTTAAATGCCGCAAATTTTGGAGTTTCATTTCATTTAGATTTTTTTTAGTTTGAATTTTTTAAACTCAAAAACTACAGGACCGATTTTAAAAGATTCTATAACCAGTAGAAAGCTATTCTGCTAGCCCGCTATTCCCAAGGGAACAGGAACCACGCTGGTAAAACCACAGGGAGCCACTAGTTTTGGTAATAAAAAGCAAGTTAAGCGTAATTTTATCGGAGCACAGCACAACTAAATCATCAGACTTAAGTGTCAGAAGAGACTATAACATTGTGGCTAACCTGTGATCATTATGTGATTTACGCATCATTTATAGTCGTTCCTTTATGGGATAGGTCTATTAATGGTAGACCGATATTGATCTAATAATATTAGAAAACAGAAGTTATTTTTTAAATAGTTCGAACACAAAGAATAAGTAGGTACTTACATCTTCGCACAAAATATTTCGTAGGCTTATCCATACTAAAATAAAAATAAAATTTTACAATCCCCCGACACAAAAAACCACAAAAAAGTAAAAAAAAATCTGTCTCGGTCGGGGGACCCCCAACGTTTAATGTACTGTACCCTTTTAGTACTTACTTCTTTTTTGTGGTCCCCCGACACGATAAGAGAATTTTTTTGTTATACTTTTTTGAGGTTTTTTTGTTTCGGGGATTTGTAAATTTTTTAAATTTTATTTTAATTCATCCTTTTTAAATAACAAACAAAATTTAAAAAACCGCATTGAAATCGCTTGATCCGTTGAGGCAGTACGAATATAAGTACAGAGAGATTTTTTAGCTGACATTATGTTTTTTTTATTGCTAGGTGCAATTTGCCCAGGGTGTACATTATTTTAGTCCAAGCACCACCTCTAAATCTTTTACCGTTTCGGCAGGCAGTTGACCATCTCTATAAATGACCGGATGGATTATCATCAAACGTGGCTAACTATCTCGATAAATTTAGCTTTCAATTAAAAAAACCGCATTGAATTCGTTTGATCCGTTTAGGCACTACGAATAAAGTAAAGACAGACATAGGCTTAACTTATAACACCCCTCTTTGCGCTGCATCGGAGGGAAAGTGTGTTTGTTTGTTTGTCCGTCTTTCACGTCAAAATGGAGCAACCGATCCACGTGATTTTTGGTATGGGGGTAGTTTGGGAGATGGAGAGTGAGTGACATAGGCTACTTTTATTCCGGAAAAACATCACACATTCCCGCGGGATAACGTCGTGTAGTCCATGCGGGCAAAGCCGCAGGCGTTGCATGGGGAACTTTGACCCGGCGCCAATGACGTGAAAATAATTTCAAAGACGATGTCCCTGGGTTATAATGACCCAAATTTCATCGATCATTTTCAGGAAATTTAACAAGTCATCATAATTTTAATTACTGTCTATGTTATAATATAAGTGTTCTTTGATGAGCCAAAAAAACAAAAATAAAACTAATGCATTTTATTAATAATTTTTTTATGAATTATCTAACAACACACGCAAAATCATCTATAAAAAATAGTGTGTCTATATTTTTAGTTTTTGGTAAAAATCTTAGTAATAATAGGAATGAACAATCTTATCTCGTAATAAAGAGATCAAATCAACTTCTTATTATGCAGATACAATGAGATCAGTCTTATACTTCATCATTCAGAGCCATGGAACTGCTGCAATTATTGCAGTATGGAATCAAATGCTCTGGGCATATGTAAATGCGGCATGTCTGACAAGTATACGATGTTTTCTTATCTTTTTAGATTAGACGGACATACTTGATATTCCTAGAGGGTTCCTGGAATTATTCGGGGAGGTTCTTCAGTAGGTTCACCCACGAAATCTGCGGTTCTTTTGCGCAACTGACAAGGTAAATTTAGACGTGCCTTGCGGCTTTGAAAGTGCTCGTGTACCAAATCAAGTCCCAGATTTATTAGGAAATTTCGCCTTTTCGTTCGGGTATCGTTGAAATTAGACCGATGTATTATGTCAGCATTTATGCCCGATAATGTTCAGCGACATAAAATAACACTAAACACTAAATAGGCGAATAAAAGTAAGACACAAAATTACCGCGCCACCGATGACGCTGGGTCATATTGACCCGTTTTAATTTCACGAAAGAGTATCTTGCTGTGCAAGCAGCGTCGCATAGAGCGGGCCAACAGGGCGGGTAGATGGAGGCTGGATCTCCAGCTACACGAATGCACAAATCACAAAATGGACGCAAAAAAAGAATATGGAAGTTTGAAAATGCCTCGGGTCAATTAGACCCAGCGTCAATGACGCCGGGTTAATCAATCAATTCATCATTATGGTTTTTACTATACCAATTAGTATTCCACAGTTAGTCTAAATAGAACCCTTGGGTATACCACACTGTTTACGACATTAAAATATCACAATAATATACAAAAATTTGGTTCACTAGTTATTTTGAACCATTATTGCCCGTGTTCCACCTGTGTTGTCCACCTGGGTTATAAATTGTCATTTGAAAACAAAGAAATGAAGAAAAAATAGTTCAATTTACAAGTCACTTAATCGATATATTCGTAATTTAGTTTTTAATTATTATTAAGGTAACTTTTTGGTGAAGGTAAATCCCACTTGCCGCTTTCTTAAAATTTAAACTAAGTACAATACCACTTTTTATTGAACATTTTTGTCAAACTGTATATTTGTCAAAATACCAAATGTTTATTACAATTCTATAATCCCACTTGACGTGTTCTTAAAATTTAAACTAAGTATAATACCACTTTTTATTGAATATTTAATAGAGGACTGTATATTTCGCAAAAAACCAAATGTTTATTCCAATCCAATAATTAAATTGATCACCAATCTAACTTAACCTCAGCTACAAAAAATCTTAAATACATAATCAACTACATTTGGTGTGCATTTCAGTATTTTAGGTGTAAATACATCTCAGTGTTTTATGTGGTTCAATTTAATACTTCGCTTGTAAAAATAAGGAATATAATAAACCGACCGACTAAAAACGACTAAATTTACGAACTAAAATACTAATTATGGTTGCGGAAAAAATAGGTTTTGGTTAGGTTAGATTGGCGATTGTCGCTCACCTAGTATTTTTGTCGGTAAAAGAGTATTTTTGACGGTAAAAGAGTATTTTTGTCGGTAAAAGAGTATTTTTGTCGGTAAAAGAGTATTTTAGTCGATCGTTTAATTACTACCCTAAAAATAATCTCTAGTTAGAACCTAAATCAGGTAGTGAGTAACTCGAGGTATTCCAGTTACGGCACCACTTTGAACCGCACCATTTGAATGGCACCAAAAGCATTCCCATTACGGCACCATTTGGTGCCGTTCGAAAAATGAATTTGATGAACATTGTTCTTGTACTTTAAACCGTTACTAGAATACCTACTTCAAATAAAGTCTTTAAAAATAATAAAAAACTAAACGGAGTTATCGATATTTTTTAGTTAGGTAATAGCTCTACTACGCCTCTAACCACTGGTGCCGTAACAGGAATGCTTTAATAATATTTTAAATTCATTTTTCGAACGGCACCAGATGGTGCCGTAATGGGAATAATGCTTTTGGTGCCATTCAAATGGTGCGGTTCAAAGTGGTGCCGTAACTGGAATACCTCAGTAACTCGGCTTAACTTACCAGCATGTAAGATAGGTAAGGAGGCCATGTCCTTGAGGACAGCGTCCACCAGTACGTCGTCTTCATCGTACAGCTCGTGCTGCGCCATCCTCAGCTGGAGCTTCTCCAAGTTCGAAGCGTTTACACTGCAAAAGATGCGGCTGTTAATAACACGCTTATTATTGCAAAACAAAAGGTTATAGAATGGAAAGCTTTAAGATTATAATGAAAATGTCGGTCTTGGAATGGAATTATTTCATAAAAAAGCATGTTGTGATGTTAAGTTTTGGCATAACTTTCTTAAGCCAAGTTATATTTTTATCCACAACAGGATAGCACTTAGCCTTCATCGGGCCTAGGTGCCTACCATCAACTTTAAGACAGCGATTCAAAAATAGCGCGATGCAGAATAGGTTCCTAAAATGAATTGCTTTCTTTCGTACTCTGACCTTCTAAAAACTGGATCGCAAATGAATTGCTAAATGTGAATGACCGAACGATTTGTGTCCGTATTTCTTCTACCCGTCTCTTTCACTCGATTCTGTCATACCCGGAGAGTGAAAGGGACGGGTATAACCTGCAGGTGTCATGTTAGCTTGGCCGAGTTATAAGTCAAATAAGAATTGATGACAGCTCAGCAGCTGTGAAATGTCATTGTATGATCACTGAATCGCTGTCATTGATATTAAGCTGTCGTGGTAAAAATAAGCGAAGCAGATCAGTTTAGGTCCTAAACAAAACCGCAATAAGAGTTGATGGTCGGCACCCTGATGTTAAGTGAAGATAAAGGCTGCAGGTGGAAGCGCACTACGCCCGGTGGTGGACTAAGCTAGATAGGACTAATAACAAGTCTTACCACCAACCAAACCTTATACAATATTTACCTCCACTGGGAATCGAACCGAGGCCTTTGGGTCTGATACCGGTGATGAGTACCGCTAGACCACGAGGCGATTCAAATATTGTTCTATCTAATCAGAATCGCAATAAGGCAATCTCAATGTGAAATGAAAGAAAGCCAATTTCAATTACCTAATTTGGCATAATATAAAAAAAAAAAATTGAAATTCACATAGATGTACTTACGTCTAATTTGTTCAGCGTTAATTTAACAAGTTACCAAGGGCATTATGCACGTCGAACAATAAACCCAAACCATCACAATGAGTAAGTAAAGCGTAGCAATCGATTACTTATTGTGTTCTGTTTACTAATAATTCTATGGATGTCTCAATGACGCCGGGTCATCCGAACGTGCTGTGAATAAAAATGGCGACTTCATACCGACGCACCAGGAGCCATACTGTGTGCTTTAAAATTTTCGCACACACTCCTAAACCTGGTCGTTAACGAGATTTACATGGAAGATTTTCCGATGGCGTGTTGGTTTTGGCTGCGTGGAACACATAAGTGGACGTGATTTGCCTACTACCAGCAGGTGCGAGGCTCCGGCGACGCCGCGCGCAATGGAACTGAATACTAAGGAGCCATGTAGCGTTCTCGATTTGTGGCATGCCCCGATAACCTGCATTTAGAAATCAAGCCGCCAGCTACTCGACAATTTATGGACTCTCTTTTAGTGTGAATTGTGCCTGCGCCAAGTGGGAATCCGAAAAACACGATGCTCCCGTTAAACACAAATAGCCGTTTAGAATTTTAAACTGTCCACTCGATTCATCCCATTTGAATAACAATAAGTACTAGTTTCTCGATGAACTGAAGTTTCATATCAGTAATGACCTAAATGAACAAGGTTATGTTCGAGTTAAACGTCTTTAATAAAATTAGAATTTGTATAATTTTGTTGCAAATATTTCGAGATGTTTTTTCAAGATGGTTTCATGTATCAAAGTAAGCCCTTTCTATGCGACAAAATCAGCTACAAGGGCCTCATCATATCATGAGCAGCGTTTCGAGGAAGCCATCACGCATTCATTCCATTTAGTTTTATTGTCAAAGACCCGCGCTTATCTCGGAGGTTACAGGATTTTAAATAAGATTCTTCGTCGACCTACAAAAATTTGCCTTACAAGATAAAGAAAGGTCGGCTTTTATGTTACATAATAATATAGAATCAGCCTGTCGTGGAGTATGATATGATGGTCCTTTATCTCTGCAGGACTATGAGACGCCGTATAAACGTAGGGGCATTAAAGTGGCAACGACGTGTGATTTTCTTTTCATTCTTTGCAGTTTTCCTATGAGATTGTGCTTAATATTTATTCTGGCGAAATTACGTCAACCACAAGAGAGTAGCCCGACCGTCCTGTTTGATTTTGATGCATAGTTCAGTTTTCCTCGTGGGCGTTCACTGTGAAAAGCCTTAAGGAGTGGGCCCTTATTGCAATGAATTTTATAAGAATGTCAACGGAAAATTCGTTCGTAGAAATGGGATAAAATGAATTGGTGGGAACGCCGAATAGCCTCTTGGCAATGTTCGCGCTATCAAAGTTTAATTGCAGCAATAACGAAGTAACTAACAATTTAATTTGGAGACTCGCGGTGCTCTACATAAATTGTACTTGTGGATGTCAGCTGTCGGCAACTTTAGACAATTTTCATCGTAATGTCTTGTTCGCGACGGTTTTCGCGCAATAATTTTAATTTATAACTCTTAAAGGGCTAAATGTCTTATTACATTATCCTACTAGACAGACATTCTGGAACATATTTTTTTTATTAAATGGATTGTAAATGACATTTAAATGAGTGGCTTGAGTAATCTCTATACTACCTTAATTTAAGTACCTATAACCGGACGTCTGGTTCGTCTTCACATCATTAATCTAGAATTTTAGATTAATTATCAAATATTAAATTATTTTAACATTTTTATGTTTTGATATTGCTAGATGATGTAATATGATTAGATTCAGAGCTTACCCCTTCCAGTCAATATAAAGCTTAGTCTAACCTGTGTTCCAGATCTCATCACATTTTCCAAATAGTGGGGTTCTCCGGTAGTACCAAGTTCGATCATCCTCCACAATGAGGAGGCACGACTACCTGGTAACCGTCCAGCCTGCCCTACAATTACTCGTGCAGGCGTGCATATAGAGAAAGCGAGCAGGGGATTTGTAAGAACATTTTCTCTCTATAAACGAAGCTTCCTCTAACCTGGGTTCCAGATCTTCCATTTCCCCAATAGTGGGGTTCTCCGGCCGCACTACGTTCATGTCCCGATGAGCAGGCACGACGACCTGGTGGCCGTCCAGCCTGCCCTTAAGCTGTTCCTGCAAGATGTGCTCCAGGTCCTCGAACTTGTCGGAGGGGGGTGCGGGGGTGCGCGGCTCCGGGTCCCCACCACCGCTCGTTTCGCTAGGGGCAGACTGCTCGTACTCTCTTGATCCATTGCTGCCGTTACTGTTGACAATGACGTACGATTAACATTTTTAATAATAATATATAAAGATGACATTTTCCCTAGCAATCTAAGTAAGTATGTATTTTCATTTTAAGGTAAAATCTACTTAAGTAAATTTTATTTTTATTACATCAACGATACGCATATTACATGAAAAAATGCGATAGAAAAATATCTCCAGCCTTGTAAGTACCTAGCTTTCAGGCGGGGTATGGAGCAGATACGTACAGTGTACAGTGCTGATGGCTTTTTTTTCTATCACCATTTTTCCAATAATTACAGATAAAAATAATTTAAAATCTGAACAATACGTATAATTAAAAGTAAAAGAAGTAAATAAATAACAATCAATGTGTTGTGTTTACGTGAAACAAAACATTGTGTAGCATCAATTAGTAGAGATATTCGTTATTTCTCCAGACAATGATATCGACGAAGGGGAATCGTTCTGAATAGAACGCTTTCATAATTGAAATAATTGTTAAGCAAATCTGACAATCCACTTGAAAGTCTCAAATTACCCCCGATGACGTCAATTAGTTAAGTACCTTGTGTACATGGTCCATGCGAGCTTAATGATAATGAGACACCCACCAGTTAATAATTAAATCATTTCATTATTTACTTTATGGTATTTTTAGCCCGTTCAGTAGTAAATAGGTAGGTGAAAGAAAGAACAATGTAAATAATATGAAGTTGTTCATATTAGCTATATTAGCTTCAAATTATTTAACGACAGTGTTTAATCAAGCGGAAATATCAAAAACATTTATTTTGCTAATCTCTTGTTAATAGTTACTGACATTCAATAACGTAATTAAAGATATACTTAATTGAAATATAAGTAAAAACCTAATTTCATTTAATGATTTCCTGTACAAGTTTCCAAATGACTCGTAAAGCAATGAAAATCGAAGTTTATTTGTGTTCACTACTGTTCAATTCAAAAGTCAAATTAGCAATTATATTTTATCTAAAAAAAATACAAAATATTTTCTAGCTATTTAAAGATAATAGATAAAGTTCTTTATACACATTATGATAAAGCATATTAGCTCTAGCTTGCAACAGTATACATACATACATACATGTAGGTATAGTACTGCTTTTTCAAACTTATATTTTTGTCTCTGTTAACTAGTAACCATCTACGACACCCATTCGTCTAAAATTATTAATTAAACAATTTATCAAATAAGCATAATAATATATAATTATGTATACAGGGTGTTAGGGGCACCGTTGCAAAAACTTTAACTTTGGCTTCAGACCATCATGCTGAACAACATACAGGAAGAATTTTTGTCGGAAATGAAAAAATAATCGACTTTTCATACAAATTTAGCAACTAATCGGGACATTTTGTATGGAGAGTCGAAATATTTTTTTCATATCCGACAAAAAATTCTTGCTGCGCGTTGATCAGCATGATGGCCTAAAGCCATGGTTAAAGTTTTTGCAACGGTGCGCCTAACACCCTGTATAAAAGATTGCGAGCCTGACAAAAATAATCGTATTGAATACTGTAATCTTATAAACGAGTGCAGAAATTACGTGATGTTGGAATACTTATTAGGGCTTACGTTGGAAATTTATTTAGACGCAAAAGGGGCGCTTGATTACAATGGCTTTTATAGTGAAATGCACTCATTAGAACTCTCTTGTAAAACAAAGGGTGCACTGCAAATCGTACTGTGTAGAATGACAAAGCCGATAGAACGTACATACATACATGTACATATATACATACGTTTCGTTATATCTTATCCACCCTCTTTTATGAATGCCCTTTTTATCGAAAGCAATGCTAATTTTGTCGTTGTTTGATCACGTGTTCCGTTTACGTTTAATTATACATTTCAGTTGTTTATTTCTGAATAGTTAATTTATGGTTCAACAAAAATAATAGAGGTCCATTAAAATTAAACGTTAAAAACTTGGCTACTAGTTTGTACGTTATTATTTTTATACTATCAACGTATTGTAAGTTTCAATTATTTATTGATGTTTTGATATCTTTTTAAGACAGCGGCCACAAAGTTTTCATATAAAAGAGCTAGAATGATTTCGACTTGTAACGTTTATTAAGTTATTCATATAACAGCTATATTGGCTTAGTATTTTTCATATACCTAGAGATAAGTAGATATACCTACATTAGGCTAAACTCTCAAAAAAATATAAAATTTATTACAAATAAAATATAATGGAACTTTTAGCTACCTAGTTAGAAAGAACCCCTCGTACTCCTCTTTATCTTATTTATTTTATTAATAGATTAATTGGGCGTTTTTTTAAATAGTAACTATAATAGTTTGTACAATCAACAGCGTCGGACAAAGGTGTCTTGAAAAAACATTCCTTATTACAATATTTTTTTGTTTCCCATTGTCAGTTTACGGAGTATTGTTCTAAGCTAAGGAGCATTCAGTGGTTCACTCGTGTTTCGTTAAAGTGCTCACAGCATGTTGGTGACAAATTAATTGATGCATTGTTTCCTACACAAAAGCAAGTAGGCTGACCAAAGGACGAATTTGAAACCAACTACAGGTATTAAAATATTCTGTACGTTTTTCGGTATTTAGCGGATCCTCGCGGTTTTACCCGCGTGGTACCCGTTCCCGTGGGAATATCGGGATAAAATATAGCCTATGTCACTCGGGAAGACTGTAGCTTTCTAACGGTGAAAGAATTTTCGAAATCGGTCCAGTACTTTTTGAGTTTATTCGTTACATACAAAAATACAAATCTTTCCTCTTTATTACCACACTTTTATTAGCTTCACTTGTAACTAAGTCACAATGTAAGAAAATCTTGGAATTCAATTTTAACCTACTTTTAATTGTCGTATTGATTTGAAACTTTGCAAGTCTATATAAATCCGGTGACAATACAATAATTTGCTACCATCGAGCTGATCTGATGATGGAGTCAAGAGGTGAGCAATAGAACTCTTCAATGGCTGCTAGGAAACCCCTCGAGTTTAGGCTCATTTGTTTTGTTCTGATGAGACCTATTCGCTACACTTAATGGTGAGGGTCTGATGATAGATCAGGGAGGAAGCCAGTGGCACTTCTTAATGTCCACTAGGAAACCCCTCGAGTTTGGGCTCCGTTGTTTCGTTCTGACGAGACTTATTAGCTGCACTTGGTGGTGAGTGTCTGATGATGGAGCAGGAAGAAAGCCAGTGGCACTCCTTAATGACCAATAGGAAACACCTCGTGTTCTGGCTCATTTGTTTCGTTCTAATGAGACCTATTCGCTACACTTGGTGGTGAGGGTCTGATGATGGAGCAGGAAGGAAGCCAGTGACACTCCTTAATGACCAATAGGAAACCCCTCGAGTTTGGGCTCATTTGTTTCGTTTTGATAAGACCTATTTGTTACAGTTGGTGGTGAGGGTCTGATGATGGAGCTGGCAGGACCTAGTGAAACTTCTTAATGAGCTCAAAAATACCTCTCAAGTTTGGGCTCATTTGTTTCGTTCAGACGAGACCTATTCGCTACACTTGGTGGCGAGGGTCTGATGATGAAGCCAGTGGCACTCCTTAATCGCCAATAGGAAGCCCTTCGAGTTCTGGCTCATTTGTTTCGTTCTGATGTGACCTATTCGCTACACTTGGTGGTGAGGGTCTGATGATGGAGCAGGGAGTAAGTCATTGCCACTCCTTAATGACCACTAAGAAACCGCTTGAAATGGGCACATTTGTTTCGTTCTGATGAGACCTATTCGCTACACTTGGTGGTGAGAGTCTGATGATGGAGCAGGGAGGAAGTCAGTGGCACTCCTTAATGATGACCACAAGGAAATCCCTCGAGTTTGGGCTCATTTGTTTCGTTCTGATGAGACCTATTTGCTACACTAGGTGGTAAGGGCCTGATGATGGAGCAGGGAGGAGTTCAGTGGCACTCCTTAATGACCACTAGGAAACCCCTCGAGTTTGGGCTCATTTGTTTCGTTCTGATGAAACCTATTCGCTACACTTGGTGGTGAGGGTCTGATGATGGAGTAAGGATGAAGTAAGGGTTCGGCTAGCGCATCTGGTAACTAATAGACTCCACTTGAATTTGTAAAACAAATACATACAATCACGCCTTTGAGTTATAATGTTAACGGGGTGGGCAGACACATGAATGGACTGTGAAATCGATTACCATCCATCCATAGCTTAACATTTATTAAACTAAAAAGTAAAAAATAAATACGTAGTTTAAAAACTATAAAAACACACTTTTATAGGAACAGACTGAAAGTACAAAATAACCGACTATTGTGTAACTGAAATTAAAAAGCGTGGTGCGCCCTTTGCAAAGCATGCATTCAAGTAAGTACTTAATATTGACAACGCGCACCACGCTTTTTAATTTCAGTTACTGAATAGTCGGTTATTTTGTACTTTTAGTCTGTTCCTATAAAAGTGTGTTTTTATAGTTTTTTAAACTACGTATTTATAATATTAGTATAGATAGTATAGATTTACTGGCAGGCGCCCGCGAGTATTACTGTGTTTACAAAACATATATTTTTAAGATATTTTTAAACACAACAGGGTGCCTACCATCAACTTTAAGACAGCGACAGACGAAAAATAGCGCGATGCAGAATAGGTTCCTAAAATGAATTGCTTTCTTTCGTACTATGACCTTCTAAAAACTGGATCGCAAATGAATTGCTAATGTGAATGACCGTACAATTTGTGTCCTTATTTCTTCTACCCGTCTCTTTCACTCCATTCTGTCATGCCCGGAGAGTGAGAAGGACGGGTATAACCTGCAGGTGTCATGTTAGCTTGGCCGAATAATAAGTCAAATAAGAGTAATGATAGCTTAGCGGCTGTGAAATGTCATTGAATGATCACTGAATCGCTGTCATTGATATTAAGCTGACGTGGTACGAATAAGCGAAGCAGATCAGATCAGGTCCTAAACAAAAC
Organism: Crambus lathoniellus; assembly: GCA_949710035.1. NCBI lineage: Eukaryota > Metazoa > Arthropoda > Insecta > Lepidoptera > Crambidae > Crambus > Crambus lathoniellus. The sequence goes on along the minus strand of OX453302.1, from coordinate 10,424,523 downwards.
CGCAATAAGAGTTGATGGTAGGCACCCTGGGCACAACATAACATAACACGCCTGATTTGCGCAACAAAAAGGAAGCCTCGTGTCGTTCTTTAAGAACTAAAACTATATCGCGAGCGCGAAAAGCTAACAACATTTTTACATTTTATATATTTTCTTCAATCTAAAAAAATATATTTATATGTACATGTCAATACACTTTTTATTTGCTATTTTACATTGGAATTCAAATTACCGATTCCCTCGACAGGATGTTCCTGCATTTGTAACCAAGAAAGTGTAGAGAGAGTGTTGTAAGCCAGCTGGATGTCAATGTCACCAGTATTATTATGTGCGGTTAGACTAGAAATTTGGGTCTAACTAAAGAATGACTAAGAAAGAAAACGGGTAAAAGCTTCAGAAATACTAAGTTACTTGATTAAAACAGTGGCATATAATTTCCTTTGGCGTACGTAATACCCAGACGAGTAAAACCATATTAGGTATACTTTTGGTGTATAATTAATTTAACGTGGCTTCCCTTTTGCTGATTGTCTTAATTTTACCTTGTCAAATTATTTTTTTGACAAAAGAGTTGTCAATATCCCTTTATTTCTCAGTATTTCAACGTTCACTGCAACTAAACTCAAAAGATTTCGCATATAATACAATATTATTACTCGTTTCAATATTTGTTTATTCTACCATGATAGCTAACCTAACCTAAACCTAGGTATTAGTGTGTTAATTATATTCATTTATTGTTCTACTGCAATCACCTAAGCAATATAAGCTATAACAAATTTGCAAAATACTATGAACACCTCATTTACAACAGTATAATAAAAAAATTACGTAAAAATATTTAAATGATAGTTAAACTTTTTGCGTTATCGCATCGCTAATTATTGTTATAAAGTTTTATTGTTTTCATTCGTTTGCAATGTTGTTTGTTTTCCCATAAATACCATAAATATTTTACTGCCTACATAAATGACTAATTACTTAATATATGCGTTCTTCTGCGATGTTATTGGTACTCTTCGAGCAACGCGGGCCTTCCGTCTCGGAACGGAAGGCCCGCGTTGCTCGAAGTTGGTACTTTTACCAATTTGCGTTCAAAACGTCTCCCTTTTCGCGGCATAGCGCCTGACTGACAGTGTATCAGATGGCGTAGACAAACTATATCGAAGCAACCTTTTTCTACGTCTATTCCATAAACCACATGTCGTAGGCCAATCGTCTTTTCTTCCTGTGGGAAACGCCCTCATCTGGGCAGACGAGGGGGTTATGTGGGGCTTGAACGCACGGAAACGCCCAGGGTGCTCCCTCTGCTCATGGATGGAGATTACGCGGCATTACTATTATTATTTAGAAAAGACCATTGGCCTATTGGCTACAATCGTCTTTTCTAAATCTGTCTGTCTCATATTCGCCATATCTATATATCTATACTAATATTATAAACAGGAAAGATTTGATTGTTTGTTTGTTTGTTTGCATCGAATAGGCTCCGAAACTACTGGACCGATTTAGAAAATTCTTTCACCATTAGAAAGCTACATTCTTACCGAGTGACATACTTAGGCTATATTTTATAACAATATTCCCACGGGAACGGGTACCATGCGAGTGAAACCGCGAGAATCCGCTAGTCTATTATAAATATTTCATCATCATCATCATCATCATTTCAGCCGTACGACGCCCACTGCTGGGCATAGGCCTCCCCCAAGGATCTCCACAACGAAAAAAAATATATATAAATAATAATATAAATATTTAATAAAAGCAAATTGTAATCTTTTCATTACACTACCAATTCTCATTTTGGCCATATTGGAAAAGTTCTAATAACTAATTCATCAGCCGAATCAGATGATTGCAGTTATCGGGCATTTAGCCGATAAGTATATCGATTTGTTGTTCATAGATATGCCTATGGGGCGGTATAATGTTGAGTTTTTGTAATGGGCAGATACAGACTGTCGAAAGTTGTATGATGCTCAGATAACGTATGTTAACAATGTTTCATTTTGTTGTCTAGTTTAGTAACTAGGCAATTAAAGCAATAAACATACATAAACTAGACTAACACAAAGGTCCATATACGTTAGGATAATTTCCTTTTCGTACTGTTTGGCGATAAAATCAACAGTTACTGCAGCATACTTGCACTATTTTACTATAATATTATTAATGTAAAAATTTAAATGTTTGGATGTTTGTAACCCAATCACGCCAAAACGGCTAAACGGATTGGGCTGAAATTTGGGACACATATAGTTTGTAGCCTGGAGAGGAACATAAGCTACTTTTAATCTGGAAAAATATCACATTCCCGCGGGGTAACATCGTGTAATACACGCGGGCGAAGCCGGAGGGGGAAAGCTAGTTAGTTACATGTCGTAAATCTTAAAAGGATATATAGGTACCTATTTCCTGTATTCTGAAGTATATTTGTTGGAATGCGCTAAAGTTAATGTACTTACCTATATTTTGTAGATGAGTTTCAACTAAAACTAGACCTAGAACTCTGGTTCTGGTATCGTCTTAAAAAAGAGAATATGACTACGATACCGACCAGTAAAACAAGCTAATGAAGCAACTTTCTTAATGACAGTAAAATTAAATTAAAATAAAATATTTATATCATTTTATTACTACTTACCATAAAAACTGACAAACAATTTTGCATAATGCATAAAAAATACTTTCAGGTTTTTACTGGTCGTTCGGTGCATCAATCCTACGATATGACTTTTGTCGGCATGCTAAATAATAAAAAAAACAATTATTTACGATTCATTTATGGATCTAGAAAACAAATCAATTAAGTTTTTGCGATTTAAGAACCATTACGAATTGATGAAGTCCGGTAAATAGCACAATTCTCATTAGCTCATAATCAATATTTTTTTATTTCCTTAACATAAACGGCAAAATTAAGAGTCGTAATCACGTTATAATTTTTTTTATTTTGTTACTAAGCACTATAAAATTGACACAAACCTCATTTTGTTTGAATAGTTGACGAACTTGCTCTAGGAAGTGCAAAATGCCACCTCTGTCTTAAATGTCTTCGTATGCCTGTAGAAAACAATCACAATCACCTGATAACATGACCGGGACCGTGATGAAGGGAATCAGGTTTTTGGTAGTTTAGGAAGAAATTGGACTAAGTATTTTGATAATTTATAATGTAGTATTATTTGTAATGAAGAAAAATATTCAGGCTACCATAGGTCAGTTGTAAAAAAGAACAATATAGTCGAACTGCAGAATTATCAGCGTTGCAGGTGATGTACATGCTGCAACTTGTGCTGAGCAGGGTCCTTTTTGGTTTCACATTATTTAAGTTTCATGTTAATTTGAAATATTGTTTTTGTATATTTGTGGAACTGAATAAATATCTCTTTGAACAAGCGTTTTCAACAAAGTCACCCCCTCGAATCAAAGTACAAACAATAAAAAATATCACATTCCCGCGGGGTAACATCGTGTAATACACGCGGGCGAAGCCGGAAGGGGAAAGCTAGTTAGTTACATGACGTAAATCTTAAAAGGATATATAGTTACCTATTTCCTGTATTCTGAAGTATATTTGTTGGAATGCTAATAATATAAGTAATAATACTAGTAATATAAGTGTGCACGTAATTATAATTTAATAAGATTAAGTAAGTAGATAATAATAAAACTGTAATAGTATATTATTATACAAGTGAGCTTAGGTTGCTCATTATACACGAGGCTGTGGGTTGCAGCCCGAGCCGCAGGCGAGGGCGTAAATCAGCCGAGTGTCTAGTGAGTAAGTTGCTCACGAGTTTCATACGCACTTTTTCAACACACTTGCGAGGAAAAACAAACATTTATTGCATACATATTGTATTATCCTAATATTAAAGGGAAAAAGCGCGCAATTATTTTTTTTTGCACGCGCCAAATGTGAGGTGATTGATTACATACAGCCATACAGCCTACTTGAAAATAATTAAGTATAATAATAGTGATAAAATGCAAATGTTTTATAACAAATTATTGTGAATTATAAATAATTTGATAATAATATACTTAATTATGTTTTTTGTCTTAATTAGGGACACATTTATTTATTCTAAAAACGTAAATGGATTTTCAGCCGTATAAAACCTCTTTGTTGTTACAAAAAAAGAACTGTATCTATTACCCGCTGAAATTGAAAATGCTCTGTTGACTCGCATATAACTTGCAGTTAGGTACTAACTTAACTTTGTAGGGATACTGTATTACCCGGTTAAATTAAAAAGTCTCTGTTTACTCGCATATAATTTGCGGTTAGGTACTTACTTAACTTTGTAGGGATAATTCTATTACGCAACTAGTACTGTAATATTATTATGCACACGTGGGTTATAGTTCGGTTTATGGCCCTAAGATCGATGTAATAAGGCTCACTTTATGAGCAAGTGTGTTGAAAAATAATATAAAGCGAACTCAAGTTCATTAAGAAAACCTCAGTGGTTTGTAATGTACTTAGATGTAAGATTCAAATGTAAAACATTATAGATAATAAAAAAATAAATAAAAAAAAACCCCAGTTAACCGGTACAGTTACAGAGCAATAACATTGTAAACAGCATAGAAAATAAAGATAAATAATAATAATCAACGCTTAACATCAGGCGTGATAGCGGACAAGCGCAAGCCTATCAACAAATAAAAAAAATTAAAAAAACATAAAACTTTTGTAACATTAAAAGCGTTCCGAAACAAAGCTACCTGTGCTACAAAAGTCATTCAATATTGTAATATGACAAAGTCCTAAGTTGTTTGGCGCAAGGTAAGCTACCTACCTCCTGGGCCTGAGGTCTCAGGTTCAATTCCCGAACAAGACAAATATTTGTGTGCATGAACATGTCTATTTGTCTTGTTCTGGGTGTTCTCTAGGTATATTAAGTATGTATTTACAAATAAAAATGTATTTAAGTAAGTATATAGGTATTTATCCGCTATCAAGTTCACGTAGTGAAACAGTGTGTTTCATTAGAAAATTACTATGGGCTTAGATAATTGGTGTGATTGTAAGAAAATATTTATTTATTTATTATTGCTCGTGACTGTACAGGACTATTAAATTGAATTTGTGAACGTTGTTCTTTAACCCTTTATAAGACCGACGAAACTAGAAATGGTAGAAATATTTTTGGTAGAGATATCTTGGTAGAATAGTAGATTGTACAACAAGTGCATAAAACGTACTATTTTACCCAAGATGTATATATCCATCCGAGCCGTAGGCGAGGGTGGATAGTCAATTCGAGGGTAAAATGGGTTTTATGTACAAGTTATACACTCTGCTTTTCACTTAGAGTGCGAGGAAGATAAATAACAATATTGCAAAAAAGAAAAAATAAAGACTTCGCCATATTGGCGGGAAAACTTTCTTTTTCTTTTTTTTTTTATACGTGGCATTGGTAGCACAGTGACTTTAGCATTAGATCGCAGTCCATAAATAATAAATAACGTCTTACATTCACACCAATTATCTCAGCCCATGTTAATTTGGAAATCTTGATAACGGATAAATATAAGTTATACTTATATACTTTTTGTTTGTAAATAAGTTGGTACTTACATACTTAATATACATAGTTAACATAATGCTCTTGAAATACTTCTTAGAAAATTCATTAATTTTGCCTAGTTTTATTAATTTAGTAATTTAACATGGATTATACGTACAAAATTGAAGAAACAGAATTAATTAATAAGTTACAGAAAAATGAAAAATGAAGTATTTAGAAAAAATCGACCCGTCTCACAACCAGCTCCGATGGGACACGAACCCACGACCTTTCGCTATCCGGGCGACTGCTCTAACCACTGAGCTACGGAGTCGGGTCATACGGGTCGATTTTTTCTAAAATACTTTATTTTCCATTTTTCTATGATAAAAATTGCATTATCAATGCAAAAAAGTAAAAAAAAAAAAAACATATATAACGAAGTTTAATTGCGTGTGTGGCTGTTTACCTGACGATCTTTGTCTTAAGTCTGAGACTTAGACGAAGATTTTACTTTATGCACTAGAGCATAAAAAGCTATTTTATGCAGCCTATACCCAACATAAACACGAACTTTACCAGCATGAGAAGTGAAAATATTTTTATGAAATTTATTTCAATTTGTTTTTTTTCAAAACGGAAAATCATTGCAACATAATGTGGAAAATTGATAAAAATGATTACTTAATTGTCAAGTCGGGGGTCAAAATGTACCGTGTACGAAAAAGATGGGAAAAAGAAAATTTTATATTGGTATCTATTCTGCCTGTACCTTAAAATGGGTTGATGTTTTGCTTAATTAACTCTATTACTTTAAAAGACAACAATATCCGCCCCCTTACTCACAAACCATCGGAAACGTTCCGATTGCGGAATGCATGCATTTGTAACTGTCATTCACTTTAGAATAAACAAAGACAAAACACGGAATTCGAATCCGTTTGCCTTTACTAACGATTGAGAATAGGGGGCTGGTGCCGTTTGAAAATATTTGTAAAGAAGCTTTTTTTCTTTTATAATATTTGCCAGAACCAAAATTTAAAGCAGAGGCCGGCCGACGCGCTGTTCTATATATATTGAAACAGTATAATATATCGTGTCCTTAACTCGTAACAAACAGTGTTATCAGTAAGACGCTGTCAAACCAGTGATAACACCAAGATAACGCAGCACGCAATATTATAGAAAACACACAGCATCGGACGGTTACTGTTACGGCTATCACTCATAATAATTTATGAAACGAAGTGTTACATACTTATTTAAAAGAATATTGTAAAAGGTTAAACGAAGAAAATGTATAAAGTAACCGAACTTCATACATTTACTGACTACGTTCCGATTTTCAAATAATGAAATATATGTTGTAAGTAAGTAGTAATGTAGTTAGTTCCTCTTTAAATAAAATACATAAAGCGGAAGCTTATCGCACAAGATTTATCTTGCAAGAGGAATATTAAAATTCTTTAACGGATAAGGGATGAGCTTATCGGTAAAAGCACATTTTTTTTAAATGTTTTACGATAAAGCTCGAAATGACTAATGCGACAAACGGGAGATAGTAATAAACTAAAATGTAGAAGCAGTAATTTTTTTTTTAATTTGACCACCCATATTTTCTGTTAAATTTCAATTTAAAATTCCAATACGGAAGTATAGAAATATATCAGTATCGTGTTTCTAGTCAAACTACCTCATTAGACATATTCGCCCACAAATTGATTCATTAAATTGTTTGAAATTAAAATAACAAAAGTTGAACTTGTTTGATTGTAGTTAAAACATTAAGGAGAACTTAGGAACTTCGAGAAATAATTAGTTCCTGTAATTGCGGCCGCTATCAAAGGGTCAATTAATTGTTTATGAGATGAATATAATTTGGAGTTTATTTTGAAATTTGTGTCAAGTATTCATAGGAAAACTGCGTATTTTCGTAAGTTATTTGAATTTGTTATTTTGTTTACTCTTTCGTTATTTATGACAGATAACGAAGTTCACGTGGTGCCGTGTAAAATTTTAAATTTACATACCCGGCATTTAAGTCTTCAAATTCCACAATATAATTGTTTGCACACACACACTTTATAATTAATAAAATCACGCACAAAACCAACCTTTTTTGTAGGAACCGTTTCCGAAATTCGATGTATGCCGATCGGCCTTTGTCTACGTCGTCTCCGATTTTGACGCGGCCGTGTAGAGGCACCCTATGTCCGGAGATGCCATAGTCCATTTGGAGGTCTACTATGAGCATGAGGGTGAAGAGGACGAGGAATGCGCTGAGCGCGAGCGCAAGGCGCTCCTTCAGCTTCATGTTGAGCATGTTGCGCGCGGTCGAGCGGCGCGGCGCGGGCGGACTGCGCGTGGGCGCATGTTCGGGCGGCGGCGACCGCTTACAGCGCCGCGCGCAGCCGCGCCACTGGCGCTGCCAGCGCGCTCGCCACGACCCGCTTAGCCTGCGGAAGAGAGGTAAGGCATTAGTAACAACCCTTGAAGCTTAGGCGAAACCACAACCAAGCGGCGCGGCGCTGTAATGCTGAAATCGACGATCTGCACCCAAATACGTAGTATTTTTTTGTCCTCTGTGCCCAAACAACTAACTCATATGGGCACGAGCCGCCGATTTCAGCGTCGCCGCACCGCAAGGCTTGGATGTGTTTTTTTCACCCCTAGCGGAGAAGCATTGTAATAGTGAGCAGTATTACTAAAGGTAATAGTGCATTACACTTGACAATAATTAGATACTCGCCTATTAATTATTTTACTGAACTATGTTTACATTAGAGAGAGAGAGAGAGATATTGTTTTATTTACACAAAAGACCACACAATAAGGATACACATTATGTTCTCTTATTTATTTATAAAACCAAACTGTTAAACCAAATTAAATTACTACATTAATATACTTATTGGTATCGCCTGTCGCGTTTCTTTCTAATTGGTTTACCAAGTAATAAATAAGTTATTTTTCCTTTTTTGTATTTACAAAGCAAATTTTATCCTACTTACTTATTGAAAATATTGAAAATGAAGTGAAAAAAAGTCGACCTGTCTCACAACTAGCTCCGATGAAACTCAAACCCTTTCACTATCCGGGCGAATGCTTTAATCACTCAGCTACGGAGTCGCTGGGAGAAGCGTCGAATTTATCAAATACTTGGCCAGCGGCAGCGTTCATTTTATCAATGTGTAGATATTACTTACTACCAATCACACACACGATATTTGACAATCGATAAAGATGTTCTATTTCCAAGTTCCGGGTTCGAGTCCCATCGGAGCTAGGTTGTGTGTGAAACGGATCGACTTTTCCTAATATTTCATTTTCAATATTTTAGAAATAAGTTGTTTTTTGTTTCAGTACCTAAGTACCTACCTAAGTATGATTTTTTCACAATAAGTCACAGTGACCTAAGTAGTTACTATATGATATTTAGAAATAGGCCATTACATAGATTCTTGAAGTCTATTCACGTTAGTAAAAACCCTTAATTAAATAAAAAAGACAACATAAAAAACAAAATACCGGAACTATTGTTGTTTGGGAAAATACAATGAGTAGCGATTTTTAAGAACTTATCATTTACAATTTTCTCACGTGCGAAGGTTTGAAACGGTCATAAGAAATTGATCTAAGTTTGTGATAAATTATACAAATGAATTCATAAAAAGATTTTTGTCTGCAATCTGCATCATTCAACGCTTGATATAAAGCCGTGTGAACCACAAAAATAACCACGCATAAGAATTAACGGTATTAAATATTTGTTGAAAGTGTATTTATTTTTCCTATTAATTCAAGCCTCAATCTATTAACTAAGCAGTTTTAATTAGGATGTCAACCAATGCAAATAAAATAATTTTTGCATAACACAAGTAGGTTTCAAGCAAACTGCAAAGTCATCAAAAAGTTTCTATACTACGTTGTTGCAATAAGACCTAGAGTTTCAGATTTAATCGATTTCGCAGAAAACACTCCGAACATTGGCGTTAACGTTACACGATATGCGCACACACAAATAAAATGTTAAATGGTGACGAGCAAAACAAAAGAGTAGGTAAATGGTAATAAAATAAAAGTAAATTAAAAAGGTCGAAATCTGAAAAGTTCGCAACACAAAGTTTTTATACCAAGGTATTTGTAACACGTATTCCTACAAAGAACACAGAAATTAAATGAATTGAAGAATATATGAAATAATATTATATTCAAGCATTTTTTATAGGAATTAATTGTAATAAAAAACCACACAAAGAGGTATTTAGGCTACTTCCGTTTTAAGTGGCTAGACTCTTGTGACTGACAGAAAGAACAGTGAAGGATCGATGAAGACATGAGATAAAGTTGTTCAGTTTTTTATTCAGTCAGCGTAAACTTATTACTTTGATCATCGACACTAAAGAAGTTCATTTAAATGTTACTCGAAAAATTAAATTTACTTTTTTGCCATTACAATCCAATTTATTGTTGAAAATATTGAAAACTGAAAGTATTACAAAAAATCGACCCGTCTCACAACTAGCTCTGATGGGATTCAAACCCACAAATTTTCACTATCCGGGCGAATGCTCGCGAAGAGTATTTTTTTTTATAAGAAGTTGTTATACTACTAAGAAATAAATATATAATGCTTTTGGAAAAGTTCTTTTAATGCAAAATCAACGAGTTCATTAAACTTTAATGCGTCCTAATAACGTGTCGAGATTATATTTAGTTTTTTTATTATTATTTTTATTGCTATAATCGAAATATTTGTCATAGACTATTGTTGCAATCTTTTCCTAGAGCCCGCACTCTATTTTAATAAATTTTAGTCTCCGGATAGTTTAGTCGTTTAGTCACTATCATACGTAGTCAATATCATACGTAGTCACTATCATACGTAGTCACTATCATACCTAGTTACTATCATACGTAGTCACTATCATACGTAGTCACTATTATACGACGACGATTGGATATCGATCGAATTACAAATCGATAAATCATAAATGTTCACGAGCGTACAATTTAATTAAAAAAATATATACTTTTTGCTGATTTACAGGCGCACTTCTTATTTACACATTTAAAAATATGGTTTTTTTATATTTCGGCTCTTTTTTAGGGACAGTGGCCACTGAATGACTTATTCCCAGAACGATCAAACTATTTCATTTGCGCATTGTCTTCAAATTATAAGAACTAAGTCACTACATAGTATAAAACAAAGTCGCTTTCTCTGTCCCTATGTCCCTTTGTATGCTTAAATCTTTGAAACTACGCAACGGATTTTGATGCGATTTTTTTTAATAGATAGAGTGATTCAAGAGGAAGGTTTATATGTACTTTTTATCCCGATATTCCCACGGGAACGGGAACCACGCGGGTGAAACCGCGGGCGGCCGCTAGTATAAAATAAAACAGTATATACCATGTGTATGAACGCTCGACCTCTGTCTATTTATACTTTGATCTATATCTCTGTTACTTTTACTAGAACTTTACACGTGTTGACAACGCGTGTACTTATCCATTTTTAAGGTCATCGTTGCTTACAAATTAATTATTTCAACATTGTATTAATTTGCACTGTATTGCATTTATAAGTTTAGATCCAATCAGAATGGATTTTTTGTTGTCAAATTAATTGCTCAATACAATGTCAATACTTTGTTATAGTTAAGATCGAGATATAATTGTTGTTTTAATCTAAATTGTTATAATCATGATTGTGGTAGAGATCGATTGAAGATGATGAAAAAGAAGCCTGACATATCAGTTATCTTGAACCAACATGAAATTAAAACACCAACGTCCGGCTCATATTTTAAAATATTCGTATATTGTTGGAATAAAAAATGAATTGAAAAAAAAACACTACTTTCACACAATATTGAGAATTTGTCCAAAAATCTCTATTATAAATATATTGTCCACACGGACATAGTTGTAGTCAGTCGTTTGTATCGTTACAAAACAAACTGAATTATAAATAAATGATGATACTGTCAGTGTAATATAGCTACTATTATTATTAAACCGTGTGTCTTAAATCTAGAAGCGGAAATTTACCAGCAAATATTATTTTCTTGTCAATGTAATGTAACGTTACAAGTATGTTCAAACTTTGTTTGGAGATTAGACACAGATGATGTTTTCATCAAATAATATCAAAATTGTTTGTTAATGACTGTATGAGATACGTGACATGACGTCAAGATCTTTTTAATGTTGTTTGCTCTATAACTAATTAAACACTATGAATAGCTATTTAGAATGTTTACTTATGTATGGTATATTTATGTTCACTACTAGCCTTCCGCCCGCGGCTTCGCCCGCGTGGACTACACGACGACTTTATCCCGCGGGAATGTGATGTTTTTCCGGGATAAAAAGTAGCCTATGCAACTTCCCAGCTCCCAAACTGTCCCCATACCACCAAAAATCACGACGATCCGTTGCTCCGTTTTGATATGAAAGACGAACAAAAAAACAAACACCCTTTCACATTTGTAATATTAGTATGGATGTTCCGATCCGAGTTATTTTCCAATTAATATAATTTTGTAACAAATTTCTTTATTATTTAATGTTATCTATGCACATTTTTTTGAACACAAATAAAACATGTTAGGTAACAAAAATACGAAAACAATTCAACGGTTCAACCTTAGCAAGGAATTTTCTTAGATAAGACGGTTCTATTGAAAACTGTTTTTCTTGCAGCAACATAAAAGTGTTTTTGAAGGAAAGTGCTTTATGGTTTGAAAACATATTTTTTATGATTCTGTTATTAAATCTATCATATTTTTTTACTCTAATCTTTGTTGGCATTTATTTTATGGTTTCGGCAAAAAACAAAAGTCGAAATCCTTATAGAATTACTCATGCGTCTGTCAAGCCAATTTGCTTAAAAACTATACTGGAGCTAATGACTTGAAATTTGGAAGGTCTACCTGTGTTGTGTGTTTTTCTGTAAGCCACAGACCAAGGTATAACGTAAACTACTGAAGTTTGAATTGTAATGTGACTTTTGGGAGGCGAAAGAAAAGAAATAAAAAGATTCCATTCAGTAATGTAACATGTGGCTTATCAAAAGAAAGGTATTGTTGTAGGGATTTCAAGGATATATTCTTTTTTATTATCGTACATCGATTTCAAATAATTTTTTATACCTCATATCAACCTCACATATCATAATTCTTTCGTATACGCCTTACATTGTTAAAATAAATTCTACCATAACATTCTCAATTAAAATTATTGCAATATTCCTGTTTTACGGCGCTAATTAAAAGGCTTGTCGCAGTCTCGACACTCAATCCGGTTACGAGCAACAAAAAGATGCCAATTAAACTCGCACCAGAGTCATTGAGCCTAGTTTTATTGAAATAATGACAGCTGATGTGTTGTTATGGCATCTTCGATCAAGGTGCTATTGTTGATCGAAGTATGGCATTCTGTAAAACTGCAAAGGACGAGAACCTTTGAAAGAAAAAATAAAAACCAATTAATTGTTCCTTTTTCAAATTCATTCAATATCCACAACGGGGTAGCACTTAGCCTTCATTACACCTGATGTTAAGTGGTGATAAGGCTGAAGGTGGAAGCGCTCTACTCCCGGAATCCTCAATCACAGAGGAACTGGCTATCTTATCTCTTACTGCCGGAACACAATAATGCTTAAAACATCATTGTTATGGCGTCAGACTTAGATAAGATGGTGGTAGCTAGCCAGGCGGTCTAAGAACAAGTCCTACCACCAACCAAACCGAATACAATATGTATCCCCACTGGGAATCGATCCCGGGACCTCTTGGTCTGAAATCGGTGGTGTGAACCACTAGACCACAGAGGCGGTTAAAATGACATGTTAGCCAGGCCAAGTGCGAGTCGGACTCGCTCATGAAGGGTTCCGTACCCACTTAACGTACCGATTACGTACACTTAGCAAAAATACCACTGTCATTTTATTCCAGAAAAAATTACTTTATTTTTCATAGTATTGGTGGTATTGGTATAAATGACGAAGTTATATTTGCGGTTTTCGAAAATGTGTTAAATCTCAAAAACTTGTAAAGCCTACTTAGCTGTGATAGTTTTCCTTTTAACTTCGTCATATGTACTACTATCGTGAATTTTTTCACGTATCCAGAAACAACCATTTGGCTGGTAGGGGAGGGGACACACTTGACTCTAACAAAATTTTGCACTTTAAAGCTTAAAAATTCACAAACGGATGCCTCAATCAAAAAACTGCCTTTACGAACCCACAACGTTTTTGAAATTGCTATCCAACGACATCCTACACTATGGGGTAGACAAGAAAAAAAATTTACATAGGTACCCACTTCACGTGTAGGTGCGGTAACCTAAAAAAAAATATTTTTCAAATTTTACTTTACCACTTTGTTGTCGTGATAAATATGTATGTTCAATTGTTCATGCCAAATTACAGCGTTCTAGTACTAAGAGTCTATGAGCTAGACTGGGGTCAGACGGACGGACGGACGGACATGGTGAAACTATAAGGGTTCCTAGTTGACTACGGAACCCTAAAAAGGTATGATTTAGGTAACGTTTTTGCAAAGTCTTAACTTTAATTGGCATTAATTTAAAGCAACTATAGACAGACAATGTTATGTAAATTCACGCAAGTTTGCATCGTATCCTCTATTGACCAATATAATAGTAAATAAAGGTACCTTTGCAAATGGTAATGCTAGCTATGCTAGTAAAGACAACTATGGGAAGCATTTTGCTAAACGATCTGTGATTGCACCGTGGCGGGCGACCGACGCATTGGTGCTCGTTTCGCGCTTGCGTGCGTGTGCGCATGCATTTATGCCATTGTCCATTTACCGTGCGCAGTTTCGTCACTGCTCAGGAAGAACTAATGGACGGCTGTTGCGTATTAGTCCTACTAGAATGATCACATGAAAGCGAGTGAGATTTAGTTAAGGCGTAAGAGCTTGTTATTTTCTTCTTTTTTGTGTTAGTCATCAAGATTGTTACATTTTATTGTTGCTATAAACTTTAAAGATAGTTACAGGAAAATATTTTAATGATCTAGAAAAACCTTGTTTATCTGGTTTTATAGTAGTTAAGTAGCGTACCTAAAATGATTAATTATTTCATGCTGACATCACAGTACATACATTAAGTATAATACTGTACAACTTTCCTATTTCAAAGAAGAACCTACTCTTGTAAGATTAGTAGAGATGCCACTAATGTTAATGTAATTTAGTGCAACATACGTAAATCGTGACGCGTAACGGTAGCGAGCAGGAAAATAGCTTCGATTCTTTTGTCGGCTCAATCATTAGCAAGCATATGAAACATTTTATAAAGAAAACGAAAGAACACAATAAGATAAACATTAACGTTGGTTGAACAATGTAGGAGCAAAGCGGCGCAGGCACGCGACGGACGTCACAAACAATGCTCTGATACCATCGTCATACCTACATGAGCGTTTAACTTGATGATGCTCATTACTGATCCTATGAATGGAATCGTACTACCTCTCATTCAAAACTTGTTTCGATGCGCGGCGCACTACCGGAATTGGGCATGATTAGTACGAGGTATTTGCGCATTTGATACTTTCAGAGGGCCCTGACAAGTAGCTTTCTATTATATATCGATCATCATCATCATGTCAGCCGAACGACGCCCACTGCTGGGCATAGGCCTCCCCCAAGGATCTCCACAACGATCGGTCCTGCGCTGCCCGCATCCAGCGGCTTCCCGCGACCTTGACCAGATCGTCGGTCCACCTTGTAGGGGGCCTGCCCACGGAACGTCGTCCGGCACGCGGTCGCCATTCGAGAACCTTTCCGCCCCAACGGCCATCGGTTCTCATCATTTCTGATTCGAGCAAGGAAATACCAAGCATCGCTCTCTCCATTGCTCGCTGGGTGACTTTGAGCCTTCTTATGAGACCCATAGTAAAAGACCGGGACATCATATGTCACGTGACCGCTAAATGTCAATCCCATACATTTTCTTTTTATTCCACTGTCGATATCGATAATAGAAAGCCACTTGACTAGGGGGGCTGCTCTTCTATCACACCCTTGAGGGCTAAGTAAGGGATCAGGAGGTAGTAGAGAGAGCGAGAGAGAGCAGTGGGTACTGTGAGCGGCTAATAGTAATAGCTCACAGTTAGCGGCAAACTGTTATTGTCTTGTTTCCTACCTACCTATATATTTTAAATGGAATGTCCATACAGGCAGCTACTGCGTACTACACAGTTCGCCGGCGCGCTTCGCGGCTATACGCTACTATAGCCCTAGCACAAAAAACGAAAAACGGTTACCAATAGTTTTTCATGCTAGTGGTACGGTTCGTCGCGCGGTTCGGAATTGTGTTAATGACAAATACGCCACTAAAGGTCAGTCAGTGGACAGTCAGCCGCTCAATATGAGTCTAATCGGGATACGGCTTAATGAAAGTATGCGTAAAAACATTCCTATTACTATAAAAGAACCTCCATGGTGCAGTTGACGTCAATGTAGTAGGTACGTGTAATGTAAGCTGCAATTTATCAATCAGAAATACTGCTCATGTCCTAAACAGACGAGATGGAAAGAGAAGAGACAGATGTTTTGCATAACCTCATCGACCACCTCAATATTCATAATAATATGAGTAATTAATCTACATTAAAGATAATAAAATATCCACATTTCTTCGATAGGTAGCTGTTTTTATTTATTTTTTCAGTAATGTCATGTCAATATATTCAAAAAGAAGTTCTTAACAATAGGGGTGCAATTACTGAACAAGGTAAATAACTATATGACGTAAGTACTCATTGACTTTATTTTGACCTTAATATGGTGAAGAAAATTCTGTAGGTGACTGTGTTTTATGCCTCAGAGTGTCCTCTAAGTATATGTGATGTATTGATATCTGCAAAATCGATGTAACATTGCCAGTATTTAAGTACGTAGCCGTACATTGCCAGCATTTTTCAAATTATACATCTACCTACTTGTAAATTCAGAAGAAAATGATATTTAAATATACCTACAGGCAAGAGCCAAAAAAGAAAAGAAGTAATACCTAACCCAATTTAT
Organism: Crambus lathoniellus; assembly: GCA_949710035.1. Lineage (NCBI taxonomy): Eukaryota > Metazoa > Arthropoda > Insecta > Lepidoptera > Crambidae > Crambus > Crambus lathoniellus. The sequence goes on along the minus strand of OX453302.1, from coordinate 10,407,929 downwards.
GCTTATATCTTAGTTTTTGTAACTCTACTTGTCTAACTTTATATTTCCAAATAACACTGTAAGTACTTGAGAAATAACGACTTTATTATTTATTCTTCGTTTGTGATTCTTGAACTTTAAACAATTTGGCACGTGTTTCAAGTTCAACAAACACATAAACTGTAGAAAAACATGTTATGAAACTATATTCGTACATTTGGCAGCAGCAATAGCAAAAATACAGTAACAGTTAAATATATTCAGTATTTGTCTATTTTTCGCGAGGCCATCCCGTTTTTTATTAATTTCTCTTTTTAGGGTTCCGTACCCAAAGGGTAAAAACGGGACCCTATTACTAAGACTCCGCTGTCAGTCTGTCTGTCACCAGACTAGACAGTTGAAATTTTGACAGATGATGTGTTTAATCAAAATAACATATATTCATAAGCATTAATTTTATTTAATCTATATGAATAAAAATTTATTGACTTTGACTTTGACTTAACATCAAAAACCTACTATAAACAGAATAAAATAAATATTTTAGGGGGCCCATACAACAAACGTGATATTTTGCCGATTTTTGCTCTCTTATAATAATGGCAACAGGTAGATGCTTGAAATATTCACAGAATATTTAGTTGTATATTAACTTTAAAAATAAATAATTAAATTAAAATAAAATAAATACTTGAGGGGGTTCCCATACAACCAACGTGATTTTCTTTTGCCGTTTTTTGCTCGATATTAATAACGGCAACAGGTAGACGCTTGAAATATTACCTAGTTGTATTCACTTTGGTACGGAACCCTTCGTGCGCAATTCCGACTCGCATTTGACCGGATTTTTTATTGTCTTTTGATTGACTCTTACATTATTTTATTGCAGTACCTAAGTATACTTTATTTTAGAAGTATCCTTAGAAAATATTTCGTTACATTAAGCTCCGAAAAATACAAGTAAAACTGTCATCTAACTAAAACTTGAAGATGTATAAAGAATCGAACCAAACTTTCAGAACAAGTGCGTGTTAAAAGTTTTGTGCCATCAAAGTTACATTTCACTGATATCATGGACGATATTATTACGTCTATGCTTATAAATATAGGTATAACTCCTGTTCCGTACTTTGAACATAGTGTATTAGTATTAACGCTAGCACAAATCATTTTCTTTTCTTTAAAATTATAAAATTTGGAACTGTATCGGTCCACAATACTGCAAGCTTTCGAAAAACGAAACGCAGCACCTTACTATAGACATGTGCTGCCTCTAGCGTCAGTTTGGAGAACTAATCCGAGACGCGCGCGCGCTGTGTGCCACTCCGCACCAAAATTCGTCAAAATCACTAAAATAACTCAAAACCGAACTGCGAACTTTACAAACATAACTAGTGCACATCTAAATTGAAAAGGGTGATCCGTCAGCAACCAGCGACCACTCCTGGGGCCTCAGGGAGAAGACACCGGCGAAGCTACCAGGTACGTGGCCAATACAGTCCGTAACAAACATTTATCATACATAAAGTTTGGTCCTTCGAGCCGGATCATAAATAAATTCAAAATTGGATTTGTGCTGGTTATTTCATACTAAAAACTATTTTTCGATAGTTTACGTTGTTCAATAAGCGCGTGGACCTACCGCCATTTTACAACTTTCATTTAAGTTTTTTATGCAATTAGCGTTATTATTTATCGATAATACCGTTGCGTACAGTGATTATACAACGTATATTTGCGATATACAACGATACATTTGCTTAACAAGTGATATTTTTCAACTTAGTTTAATAATTATTTTAGTAGCCGGTGTTGGCATACGCTAGGCGCCACGCAATCGCGATCTTTATCCGTTTCAATCTCAATAAGGCTAGTTACACGCAAAATATTTATAGTGTTTATGTATTACGTACATGACATTAATTCTAATTTAATTAGTATTTTCGTACTAGTTACATATTGTTCCACTTATTACGTACTAAGCTTTGCGAACTATACTTAACGGTTTTGTATTTTCGTACAAAACTAAACCTTTTATAGGTTTTAGCGGATCCTGTATTATCGTACAGTTCCCAATTTAGCGGTTTCTATTTTGGTACTTACCCATACCTATATACCTATTAAGCGGAGCCTGTATTTTCGTGCAGTTCCCATCTCCCGGTTAGTATTACGTACTTACCCATAGGTATATTTATCTATTTAGCAGTTCATGTATCTTCGTACTGAACTCACCCTTAAATATTTAGCAATACCTACCTATTAAGTGTTAAATATTCGTTTGTAGTCTGCGACTATCCTAATTACATACGGTACACATTACCTACCTATGCATATTTTACATTTTAACCTAACTTAAATCTAACTAGCCTACGGGACATTTATTAAAACTACATTTTACTTAAAGTTACCTACTACATTTTACCTACCTAACTAAAATCATACAATATACTAAACAACTTACTTACAATAAAATTTAAAACTACGTTTTATCTTATTCACCACAATGGAAGTTGATCAATTAATTTTCGAGCGTGAACTCGCCCTTAATAATATCCAACGCATGGTAGATTGTATTGATAATGAATCAGAATTTCGTGTTCGCACTAAAGAGTTGAATAATGTAAAGAAGTCATTTTTCTCAGTTCAGTTAAAGATAGAAAAATTATTAGCAAAAGAATCGAAGTTCGATAAGGATGAACAGTTAAAAATCCGTAATTCTTTTGATACCTTGTACTACCAAGTGCAAGTTGTGTTGGATAATATGAAGGAAACTCAACGTAGACAAAGCGTCGCGAACATTAGTATGTCGCAACCCTGTCATGCCCACTGTACCGGTGGCGGGACAGCAGCTAATTCGCATATTCGTTTACCTAAACTTTCATTACAAACCTTTGACGGTAAAGTTACAGAATGGAATGCATATTACGATTTATTCAAATCTATTGTTCATGATAACAAAACATTGACAAACGTCGAACGTTTTCGTTATTTGTTGTCGTCTTTAAAAGGTGAACCATACAACCTTTTAAAAACTATTCAGATTACAGACAGTAATTACGAAGATGCTTTACAAATCTTATTAACTCGTTACGAGAATAAGCGAATTATTGCAACTAAGCATTTAGATAGAATATTAGATCTTGAGCCAATATCAGAGAAAAATATTGAACACGGGTTACGTAATATTATGAATACCTATACCGAGAACTACTCTGCCTTAAGGGCTTTAGGTATTAATGTCTCTGATTGGAGTTTTATTCTTTTAAATATTTTATTACGTAAAATAACGCCAAATATTCGTAAACGCTTCGAATTATCGTTACATTCGCCTAATGAAATTCCGCATCTTTCCGAATTACTCGATTTCCTTGAGAAGGAATTGGCGGCAACAGAAATCATGTCGGCGACCGCGCGCTCCAGCGCCGCCGTCGGCGCCGGCGGCGCCGCCGCACCGTCCGCGTCGCGCCCGCACGCCGCTGCTGGTGGCTCGGCCGGCTCGGCGGCACCTGCCTTTCCGTCGCGACACGCACAAGCCGCTCGTCGCGCGCTATCTCGCTCGCAATCCGACGCGCAGTATAATATAAATCGTAATACTAAGGAGTCTTCTTTTACTCGTAATATGAGCGTTCATGCAGCAACTGCAGCTGATTATTTAAAGCAAATTAAATGTGCTTATTGCAAGGATAATTCTCATCCACTAAATAAATGCGATAAATTTCAAAAATTATCTTTACCGGAACGTAATAAATTCATAACTGAAAACAAAGTTTGTAGCAATTGTTTATTCCTTGGTCATGAAACTAAGGACTGCAAATCGCGTCATAACTGTCGTATTTGCTCTCAGCGGCATCACACTTCATTACATGAAGATGTGCCCGTGCAAAATGTTACTTTAACGACCGAATGTTCCATTTCTTCCCCTGAGTTACACTCGGTAGCGGAACCCTCAGCGCCCCCACCGACACTCGGTGTTTCTGGGACTACCAATAAAAATGACTGTACGGTTTTATTGACCACCGCGTTAGTTAACGTTCGTCCCATTGATCCTAAGCCCTTTACTCCGCGTTTAGTTCGCGCCCTCGTAGACCAAGGATCTCAAGTCACTCTCATTAGTGAGTCGTGTGTCCAACGTCTTGGTTTACCACGTTATCATTCTCATACGAGTGCTACTATCACGGGTATCGGTGATAAGGGTGAACAGCCGCGTGGTTATGTTATATGTGAAGTTACGCCTCACTTTAAATCGACACCTAGACTTTTTATTGAAGCTCTTATTTTACCTAAAATAACGAGTTATTTGCCGAACATTCCTGACTCCTTTGAGTTTATTTCGCATCTCAAGAATCTTCCTCTAGCGGACCCAGAACTACGTTCTGCCCGTCCCGTTGAACTTCTTTTGGGATCAGACTATAGTGATAGCATTCTGCTCCACGACAATATCAAAGGCCCACAAGGCACGCCTGTGGCAATAAATAGTATATTTGGTTACCTTCTCAACGGTAAAATATCTCACAGTCTTTCCGCACCTCAAGTGTGTATGAACCTTAGTACAAGTCAACTTGACAAAACCATACAACGGTTTTGGGACATCGAGTCAGTGCCTGACGATGAAAAACCCTTGACTAAGGACGAAGCCCTTTGTGAGTTAATTTTCGTGAAAACTCATAAACGCGCCGAGACTGGCAAATACATGGTTTCTCTTCCTTTCAGGATGAATGCACCTCCTCTAGGTGAGTCGCGAGACATTGCGCTTTCACGATTATACAAATTAGAAAAACGACTTTCTCATGATCCAGCTTTACGAGCGGATTACAATCAGTGTCTGCAAGAATATGTAGACTTGGGACACATGGAACCCGTTCCTACTCCTATGAACAGTGACACGCCTTCGTATTACATTCCTCATCACTGCGTGGTGAAAAAGTCAGCAGTCACCTCTAAAACTAGAGTGGTGTTTGACGCTTCATGCAAAACTACTTCTGGGCGTTCACTCAACGATAATCTTCTTGTTGGTCAAAAACTGCACCAAGACATTACAGACGTTCTTTTAAAATTTCGACTTCATAAAATCGTTTTCACAGCGGACATCAAAATGATGTATCGTTTTATAGATCTTTGCCAAGAACATCGCGATTTTCAACGAATCCTATGGCGATTCTCTCCCCTTGATCCTATTCAGGAATACCGACTTTGCACAGTCACCTTTGGGGTTTCTTCTGCGCCATTTCTGGCATTACGCACTCTTCGTCAGTTAGCTGTCGATGAAGCTGCTACGTTCCCACTTGCTTCACAAGTGCTTCTGAACGAAGTCTTCGTTGATGACATCGTTTCGGGCTCAGACTGTGTCGATAACGCTCTTGCTCTTCAACGCGAGCTTATTGCCATTTGCAAAGCGGGTACGTTTGAACTCCGCAAATGGACAAGCAACAGTCCTGAGTTTTTATCTTCTTTAAATCAAGACAACCCTAATCAAGATGATGCTCTTATTCTTTCAGCACTTGACAATGACACTTCAGTCAAAGTGTTGGGATTGAAGTGGAATCCCATATCGGATACTTTTACTTATCAGACAGAGGCACCTGCCCAGAAATGCACAAAACGCATAATGCTTGCAGAAATTTCTAAGATATACGATCCTTTGGGTTTCTTGAGCCCTATAACTTTGTTTGCCAAACATCTGATCCAACTCTTATGGGTTTCTGGTACAGAGTGGGATGATTGTCCTCCTGATGGTATTCGTGATCTTTGGTTTAGATTTGTAACAGAACTTCCACAATTACAAGACATAAAATTGTATCGTCCTGTGCTTCCATGTACTAATAATGTACAACTTCATGGCTTTTCAGACGCTTCTGAAAAGGCATACGCTGCATGCGTATATCTAAGAGTTGTCGACTCGGACGGTGTTATTCACACTTCACTTCTCCTTGCTAAAACAAAGGTTGCGCCTTTGAAACGCCTCAGTCTTCCTCGTTTGGAACTCTGTGGGGCCTTGCTTCTCTCGAAGTTGATACAAAAAATTCTCGGTGCTTACAGCACATTCTTATCGATTGACAAGGTGTTTGCATGGAGTGATTCGTCTATCACCCTAACTTGGCTACGCTCACCTCCCCATGAGTGGCGTACATATGTCTCTAATCGTATCACGGAGACCACCAACCGCGTACCTGCCTCACAGTGGCATCACGTGCGTTCTGCAGATAACCCTGCGGACGTTGCGTCGCGTGGTGTTCTCCCATCCGAACTAGACAAACGTCAGTGGTTCGACGGCCCCCATTGGCTCCGACTACCTGAATCCGATTGGCCTGTTTCGAATGTAGACCTTGACATAATTTCGACTGACGAGGAGCGTCGAAAGCATGTTCTTGTTGCAAATGTCCAACCAGACATTCAATTACTCGAAAGATTTTCATCTTTAACAAAAATGCTACGCATTATTTCATTATGTTTTCGCTTTTACCATAGATGCCGTAAGTCGAAAACTTATGCGTCTTCACAAATTACAGTCCACGAAACTAAATTTGCTCTTTACCGAGTTATCAGTCTTGTTCAACAAGAAAACTTTCCGGAAGATATTGCGCGTATCAGAACTGATGACGTGTGTACCAAACGTTTAAGAAAGCTTAAACCGTTTCTTGATGACGCCGGACTTCTCAGGGTCGGCGGCAGAATCAATCGTGCGAACGTTCCTTATGATGCAAAGCATCAAATTCTCTTACCAAAACGACATCATTTCACAAATATTTTAATCGACTTTTACCATTTGACTAATTTGCACGTCGGTCCGCAAACGTTACAGTTTTTACTCGCCCAGACATACTGGATACTTAGTGCTCGTGACGCAGTCCGTATGCGCACTCGCCGCTGCGTGCGCTGCTTCCGTACGCGCCCTGTTGCTCCACAGCCTTCGATGGCTCCACTTCCGGCCGCGAGAGTTCGTGCTCTTCGTCCGTTTCTTCACGTGGGAGTCGACTTTGCTGGGCATTTTTTCCTAAAATCAAATAAATTTCGTAACGCGAAAGTTTTCAAATGCTACGTGTGCGTTTTTGTATGCATGTCGACAAAAGCAACACACTTGGAACTCGTTCCAGATTTATCAACCGATTCTTTTCTAAATGCATTGCGCCGATTTGTATCACGACGTGGCCTTTGCACTGATATTTACTCCGACTGTGGTCGAAACTTCGTCGGATGCGATCGTTACCTTTCCGATCTTTACGAGTTCTTGCGGAACGAAGATAATCAAAATATTATCAATAAACAGCTGACCAATTTAGCCGTTACTTGGCATTTTAACCCCCCCTATGCCTCTCATTTCGGAGGTATTTTCGAAGCAGCCGTGAAAAGTATGAAGACGCATCTTTTCCGTGTTATAGGTCAACTCACCCTATCTTAATACCCAAACTTTATGTATGATAAATGTTTGTTACGGACTGTATTGGCCACGTACCTGGTAGCTTCGCCGGTGTCTTCTCCCTGAGGCCCCAGGAGTGGTCGCTGGTTGCTGACGGATCACCCTTTTCAATTTAGATGTGCACTAGTTATGTTTGTAAAGTTCGCAGTTCGGTTTTGAGTTATTTTAGTGATTTTGACGAATTTTGGTGCGGAGTGGCACACAGCGCGCGCGCGTCTCGGATTAGTTCTCCAAACTGACGCTAGAGGCAGCACATGTCTATAGTAAGGTGCTGCGTTTCGTTTTTCGAAAGCTTGCAGTATTGTGGACCGATACAGTTCCAAATTTTATAATTTTAAAGAAAAGAAAATGATTTGTGCTAGCGTTAATACTAATACACTATGTTCAAAGTACGGAACATGCCGCCGACCTTAAAATATACATATTTTAATAAGACAGAAACTAAGAAAAATGTTACTAACCTAGCTTACAACTAAGAAAGTAGACTAAACTTGCCTACTCGGAGGGCAACGGACAGACCTTAACAACAGGTCGTTTAGTCAAAGTATTACCAATGCGTACAGTGACAACACGAGTAATACCATCTGCGCCTGGATGCAGCTGATGCACGCGAGCCAGACGCCATTTCAGTGGCGGTAGTGTGTTATCTACTAACACGACTACAGAACCCTCACGGAGGGGTGTGTGAGTGTCATCAGAAACCATTTACTTCTTTGTTGAAGTTGATGAAGGTAATCAACGCTCCAGCGTTTCCAAAAATGTTGGACAGCTTGCTGCAAGACTTGCCAACGAACAAGGCGACTTGTATTGTCGTCAGTAAAGTTAAATTCAGGTAAAGAAGTCAATGGTTCCCCGATTAGAAAGTGTCCGGGTGTGATGGGTAATGGATCCGCAGGATCATTACTCTAAAAAAAAAAAAAAATACTTGAGGGGGTTCCCATACAACCAACGTGATTTTCTTTTGCCGTTTTTTGCTCGATATTAATAACGGCAACAGGTAGACGCTTGAAATATTACCTAGTTGTATTCACTTTGGTACGGAACCCTTCGTGCGCAATTCCGACTCGCATTTGACCGGATTTTTTATTGTCTTTTGATTGACTCTTACATTATTTTATTGCAGTACCTAAGTATACTTTATTTTAGAAGTATCCTTAGAAAATATTTCGTTACATTAAGCTCCGAAAAATACAAGTAAAACTGTCATCTAACTAAAACTTGAAGATGTATAAAGAATCGAACCAAACTTTCAGAACAAGTGCGTGTTAAAAGTTTTGTGCCATCAAAGTTACATTTCACTGATATCATGGACGATATTATTACGTCTATGCTTATAAATATAGGTATAACTCCTTTTATTCATATTCATATTCATATTCATATTCATTTATTCATTGCAACTATAATGTAGGTACACATTTTGGTCTTATATTAATACAGAGGAGCATTATAGACCCTGTTGGGCACTGCAACAACATCAAAAAGAGAGGAGGATGCTTTGTACTTTATTGTAATGCACTTTTTCTCAATAAAATAAATAAAATAAAAATTATAAGTTTTATGTATTGATTTACGTCTGTAAGTAACTCATCTATAGAAATAATTCATATCTATAGAGATTCATGTTTTATATTATAGTTATAATAAAAAAAAACTTAAAGCTTCACTCCCCGTCATTCTCCTTATCCATCCATTAGGAAGGCCGGCAGTGGGGACATTAAATGGATGATGATGATGAATTCAAAAATGTTCAGTATTTTAAGATGATGATTGTTTTTAGTAGGGTATTCTCGGTATTCTACTGAAAACAGTACCTACCTACTTTTTTTTATCCACAACGGAGTAGCACTTAGCCTTCATCACACCTGATGTTAAGTGGTGATAAGGCTGAAGGTGGAAGCGCACTACTCCCGGAATCCTCAATCACTGAGGAACTGGCTATCTTATCTCTAAGTGCCGAAACACATAATGCTAAAAACACCATTATTATTGCGACAGACTTAGATAAGGTGGTTGGATAGCTAGCCAGGCGGACTAAGAACAAGTCCTACAGCCAACCAAACCCAACAAGCAAAGTAATCCTATAAGGATTGATTATAAGTATGCCTCTACTAATAACGTTCTTGTAAAGGATTTGTTGTAGACCCTTTTACTTATAATATCATTTGACAAGTCGTAATATACTCAAGGGCATTAGTTTTTATATATCTATCTTGTAGCTTGCTACAAGACTAAAGTTTAAAACATTTATAGGACACTTTTACTAGTAATAGCATTTCACAAGCATAGATATTCTTAAGAGCTTTTGCTTTTATATCTCAGTCTTGTAGTTAGCTGCAAGAGTATCTTATAGGACACTTTAAAGAATAAGTCTCGTATAATTGTTTTTGGTAAGACTATATAGTCCTGAATAATATTTTGATCTAATAGTAGCATGTTGTAAGTAGAACAAGATTTATAACACACTTCTGTGAGATTACTATAAGTTTGAACTGCTTTAGTTTTGTTTGAGACTTTTTTAAATCTTATTATACTCAATAAGAACGTTATGAGATCAAAAAAGCTAATGAACCACTAGATCAAGCACTTAACTAGTAAACATCTGCCATTTTGTAGATTTCTCCATCCTCTTGAGAAAATAAGTTTAAATATAAGTTATTGGAAACGATTCAAAAGGAGCAGTGGTTACAAAAGAAAAGTGACAAAAACGTATGATGAGTTAGTGAATAGGTGACCATTCGGAGAATAAATCCGACAAGATCAGAAAGCAAACAAAGCTTTTCCAGTGCGAATTCAGGTGAACTGACAGAGGGTTCTGCATATTATTCTATTAGCAATATTTTTTCTTCCTCATCTCACCACTCAGAAGATGAAGAAGTTCCACATTGGAAAGAAGAACACCATTTCAAATGAATGAATGAATTCTCTAATAAATGAGTCCTAAAAAAGTGAATAAAAACATTAGTGTAAATAGATTTCAGGGAACCCTAATTTGTTTCAAAATGGAGAAGAGTTATCTGGACCAAAACTACTACAAGCACTAATTTACCTATAATGGTTCTACAAAGTACTTAATGCAGTGCAATTTTAAAACATGGCGAATATACATAAGAATTTGATTAAATAAAAATTTTACAACATTGTACTATGTGCTTATTTTCGAGGGGCATTGGTGAAACTAACCAAATTACTGTACATATTTACAGTAAAAATTAATTCCCCATCCTCCCATTCACATAGGTACTTAATTACAAATACTTACTACAATGTATTGTTATTTCTATAATAAAAGCAAGTGTGTTTACGTATACAATTTAACTTTAATCACAAAATAACAAGGAACAATATTAACTTATAAAATTTACTTCTAAATACATTAGCTAATTACACTATAAACTAGTTTGCACTAGTAAGATACTTGTGTAATATAATAATAAGAACGTTTGTGCTTGTAATTGTTTAGTCTTAGATTATTATAGAAGCAATTGCTTTTCGCGAACGCTTTCTCAAGTATGCTAAAGGGCTTAGTGACATTCTTTAAGCTGGTTATAAGATAATTACAGAAATAATAGCTCCTATAACTGCGCCCAAATCCAGGTTTGTAGCATACTACAAGTTTCTTATAAGAGAGGTTAGAAGTAGTCTTGAAGATAGCTATAAGAACTGATTTTGCTAGTTGGGAACCGAATACAATATGTACCCCCACTGGGAATCGAACCCGGGACCTCTTAGTCTGAAATCGGTGCGTGGTGTGAACCACTAGACCACAGAGGCGGTTAAAACTTTACTTTACATTACTTACTTTTAGTGAATTTAGAGAGTTATAGCGTAAGTAAGTCCGATCATTATTTTATATTTTACCCAAAAATTTACTTGAAGAGATTGCTAATAATTAAGTTTATCGATTGTTATGTAAATATTATTAGTGTTTACAGGCTCTGACTGGAATTCAGTTTTCAATAGTGCCGAACTTGGACTTGTAAAAGTGTCAAAATGGCTACAGGCTAACCTTCTTACACTAAATACGAGTAAAACTAATTATGTATGCTTCACCATCAATAATAAAACACAACCAAGTAGTTCCTTATCCTTGAAGATACATAACTGCGAAGGGACTGATGCTTCTAATTGTGCATGTACTATTGTAGAGAGAGTTGAAACAGCTAAATACTTGGGAGTTATTTTGGACCGACATTTAAACTGGCACTATCACATAGAATCAATGAGCGGTAGAGTTCGAAAATTAACATGGATTTTTAGAAAATTAAGATATGTTACTAACAAGAAACTTATAAGCCAAATATACATAGCTCTGGCTCAATCTTTGATAGGCTATTGTATCTCGATATGGGCCCCCAACTAGCAAAAACAGGTCTTATAGCTATCTTCAAGACTACTTCTAACCTCTCTTAAAAGAAACTTGTAGTATGCTACAAACCTGGATTTGGGCGCAGTTATAGGAACTATTATTTCTGTAATTATCTTATAACCAGCTTAAAGAATGTCACTAAGCCCTATAGCATACTTGAGGAAGCGTTCGCGAAAAGCAATTGCTTCTATAATAATCTAAGACTAAACAATTACAAGCACAAACGCTCTTATTATTATATTACACAAGTATCTTACTAATGCAATCTAGTTTATAGTGTAATTAGCTAATGTATTTAGAAGTAAATTTTATAAGTTAATATTGTTCCTTGTTATTTTGTAATTAAAGTTAAATTGTATACGTAAATACACTTGCTTTTATTATAGAAATAACAATACATTGTAGTAAGTATTTGTAATTAAGTATGTGAATGGGAGGATGGGGAATTAATTTTTACTGTAAATATGTACAGTAATTTGGTTAGTTTCACCAATGCCCCTCGAAAATAAGCACATAGTACAATGTTGGAAAAAATTTATTTAATCAAATTCTTATGTAAATTCGCCATGTTTTAAAATTGCACTGCATTAAGTAGGTACTTTGTAGAACCATTATAGGTAAATTAGTGCTTGTAGTAGTTTTGGTCCAGATAACACTTCTCCATTTTGAAACAAATTAGGGTTCCCTGAAATCTATTTACACTAATGTTTTTATTCACTTTTTTAGGACTCATTTATTAGAGAATTCATTCATTCATTTGAAATGGTGTTCTTCTTTCCAATGTTGAACTACTTCATCTTCTGAGTGGTGATATGAGGAAGAAAAATTATTGCTAATAGAATAATATGCAGAACCCTCTGTCAGTTCACCTGAATTTGCACTGGAAGAGCTTTGTTTGCTTTCTGATCTTGTCGGATTTATTTTTCGAATGGTCACCTATTCACTAACTCATCCATCATACGTTTTTGTCACTTTTCTTTTGTAACCACTGCTCTTTTTGAATCGTTTCCAATAACTTATATTTAAACTAATTTCCTCAAGAGGATGGAGAAATCTACAAAATGGCAGATGTTTACTAGTTAAGTGCTTGATCTAGTGGTTCATTAGCTTTTTTGATCTCATAACGTTCTTATTGAGTTTAATAAAATTTAAAAAAGTCTCAAACAAAACTATAGCCGTTCAAACTTATAGTAATCTCAGAGAAGTGTGTTATAAATCTTGTTCTACTTACAACATGCTACTATTAGATCAAAATATTAGTCAGGACTATATAGTCTTACCAAAAACAATTATACGAGACTTATTCTTTAAAGTGTCCTATAAGATACTCTTGCAGCTAACTACAAGACTGAGATATAAAAGCAAAAGCTCTTAAGAATATCTATGCTTGTGAAATGCTATTACTTGTAAAAGTGTCCTATAAATGTTTTAAACTTTAGTCTTGTAGCAAGCTATAAGATAGATATATAAAAACTAATGCCCTTGAGTATATTACGACTTGTCAAATGATATTATAAGTAAAAGGGTCTACAACAAATCCTTTACAAGAACGTTATTAGTAGAGGCAGACTTATAATCAATCCTTATAGGATTACTTTGCTTGTTGGGGGGAGGTGCAAGTAAGACTAAACTCCTGGAGTTGGAGAGAAGTCAGCGATGTCTACTCAAAGTCATTTATTTTAAACCATTTAGATTTTCTACAAACGAACTCTATCGGTTTTCACAGTTGCTCTCGGTCAGGAGGTTGTATATTCTCTCAGCAACTTTAAGATTACATAAATCTCTGCCGTACAATGCTAATAGTATATTGAATAAAATAAGAAAATATAATGCAGCTAAAATCGAAAAATCCAGAACTGACTTCGCCAAACGTCAATACTTGAGACAGTCAGCATTTCTTTATAATAAATTAAATAAAGACCTAGAAATTCATAAATTTAACCTACATAAATGTAAAGATTTGTTAACAAAATGGCTATTAACAAAATCATATGACGAAACCGAAAAGATTTTGCAGTACAAATTGTAATTAAATTATGGAATATAATAATACTTATTTTACAAATTATGGTTATCAATTAACAATCACACACACGCACACACACACACCTACACATCCACACACACACACACACACACACACACACACACACACACACACCTTCACACACACACACACTCATAGAGAGAGACACTCACACAAGACAACACTTATAATAAAATTTTGCTTAATTGCTTATTTGCTAAAATGTTAAAATGTTCTATTGAAATTAATTAATTAAAAAATGAAATTGTTTTCTAGGTTTTAAATTCAGTCGTAAGTTTAAGAATTGTAATTTATTTAGTGAAGAGCGGGGTCTCCTGAAACAGGTATTTTATATACTTAACAGGTTGGTCCCAACCACATAAAATTACTGAAAGTTTGTAATACCGTAAATAAATATTTTTCATTTTTCATTTTTTCATTTTTCAAATATCTACGTAAAATTAACATTAACTTTACAGACGTGTGATGTGATGTAGTGTAGTTAAGCCTACTTAGTACAGTCGTGGCTCAGTCACCTGGTTAGAACAATAACTAGGAAAACCTGTATGAGAAATAGGCCGGTTTTTTATCGATCGCTTGATAATACCATATAGCTGCGCGGGTGCAGAAAAAAGTGCATTGCTAGCTGTTAACATTGTAGTACGATTATTTTATCTGTTATTTAAACTAAAATATAATCCTTACGTGGTTGTTTTGCTAAGGTTTAAATTGTCTTGAACCTTTTACCAAAACATGCTTTCTTAGATATGTAAAGTGCTACCTATTAGTTAACAAGCTTATTTAAATAAAACAGCATGCGTACGTATAGATAGGTAATGGTTGTAAATACAAGTAAGGCCGGCCGCACATAGACTGCGATCTTGAGTCCTGGTTGCCTACCATCAACTCTTATTGTGGTTTTGTTTAGGACCTAAACTGAACTACTTCGCTTATTCGTACCACGACAGACAGCGATTCAGTGATCATTCAATGACATTTCACAGCCGCTGAGCTGTCATCAACTCTTATTTGACTTATAACTCGGCCAAGCTAACATGACACCTGCAGGTTATACCCATCCCTTTCACTCTCCGGGCATGACAGATTCGAGTGAAAGAGACGGGTAGAAGAAATAAGGACACAAATCGTTCGGTCATTCACATTTAGCAATTCATTTGCGATCCAGTTTTTAGAAGGTCATAGTACGAAAGAAAGCAATTCATTTTAGGAACCTATTCCGCATCGCGCTATTTTTGAATCGCTGTCTTAAAGTTGATGGTATGCACCCTGATCGCAGTTTACGTGCGGCCGGTCTATGTGTGTTGGATAATGTACAGATTCTGGACATTATCCAACAAAATCATTTGCACATATGATAAGGAAAGTTGATTCTCCTTACTGTGACCAATGTGCAAAAATGTATGATTTGCAACACATTTTGATGGATTGTGCCCGTTTTGCGAGTAAGAGGCAGCAGTTAATAAGCAATTTAAAACTTAATAGTCTAGAAAGGTATGTTCCACGTAATTTTGTCAGAACCAACTTCAATAGCAGCTAAGTCTTTATACTCTGTTTTTAGAGATTAGCCTTATAATATTATAAGTACGATGGGATTGGCATCGTCAACTTATGACAAAAATCCCGAAAACCAATAAAGATTAAAAAATTAATGCCTTGTGCAGATGATAATAAAATGACATAAAAGTTTACTCTACTAACTAAAGACGCAAAATTATTTATTTCCATACTCTGCTCATAAATAATGACGTTTGTTCATCAGTAATAATTTATGAAAGAAAACTATAATAACCACTTCAGCCATCACCTTGTAACTTTCAAGGTCGATGATTCGTGATGGATGCAAACCTACGTTGGTATAATTTTTATGAATATATATTAACTAGGGGCTCCGTGTGGTTTTACCAGAGTGATACCCATTCTCGTAAGAACACCGGGATAAAATTTAGCCTATGTCACTCAAGAAGAATGTAGCTTTCTAATAGTGAAAGAATTTTTTTAAATCGACTCTGTAGTTTTTGAGTGTATTCATTACAAACAATAAATCAAATCTTTCTTCTTTATAACATTAGTATAGATCCTTCATTCCAACATGCGGTTAAATATTTTTCTTGGACGCAATAGATCGATCTATACTGTTTGTAAAACTAACACCAATTAATAAACAAATCTTTCATATTGTTGGTAAGCA
Organism: Crambus lathoniellus; assembly: GCA_949710035.1. Taxonomy (NCBI): domain Eukaryota; kingdom Metazoa; phylum Arthropoda; class Insecta; order Lepidoptera; family Crambidae; genus Crambus; species Crambus lathoniellus. The sequence continues at coordinate 10,391,932 of OX453302.1, read as the reverse complement.
ACTATGACTGATTTATAATTTTATTTTTACAGCAAATGAACATAATAACGACTAAAACAAAATATGTTTAAACAAGTGTAAGTAAGGTTTTAAATACATGTTGGGAGATTATTAAGACGTCTTATTAAGAATTTATTGAAACATTAACCAAACCGAGAATTATAATTTAATTAATAACCAAGTAGTGCAATTTTTCAAAACCAAATGTCGAGTCAAAATTAATATCGAAAAATTTAAAAATCATTGCACAATAGGTACCTACTTAAAATGCCGATCGACGAATTTTCACGAATACCACACGAAAAAGTGACATACTTAGCAATGTTAATTTAATTTGCATGTTTAAGACCAATTTTATACAAATGGAAATAAAAATTGCAGTTAGTATTTGATCATAAAATATGCGGCTTGCATAGTTGATTACTTGCAAATTAGTTAGACTAACTGCACTAAATTAAATGCAGGGCAATGCTTGTTAAACCACTTAATTAGTATTCGAAAGATTAACTGTCAAATTGTCGATTGCATAGGACTTAATTAAGAATAGAAATTGACCATTGAGAAATTATAATAAAACAAAAAGCCACACAGCCACTTACTTGGTCAGATCAAAACAAACATTCTGTTATTTTAATTTTTAGTTTTTTGCATTCACAATGCAATTTTTACTACTGGTACTTTTACTTTTATTATGATTGTGAGACGGGTCGATTTTTTCTAAATACTTCATTTTCCATTAAACATTCTGTTTTTAAAACCTTAAAGTACTATTTTATGATTGTAAATTATTATCTTTGTAAAACTTTTTCTAAACCTATTACGAAAAATGAAATTTAAATACAAAAGCACAAAAGTTTATGCTTTTTACTAAAAAAATTATCTTTTATTTACCATTAGAAAAAAATGCGGCCGGGTTCGCAAACTGACGTTAGCATAATAATTTTGCTTCCTTTTTGAGTAAGTAACAGGTAAATTACTTATCATCGAAAATGAAGTCTTACAAAAAATGAACCCGTCTCACAACTAGCTAAGATAGGTGGGACTCGATCCCACTACCTTTCACTGTACGGGCGAATGCTCTAACCACTGAGCTATGGAGTCGTTATGAAAAACGTCGAATTTATACAATACCTCTTACGCGCTTTTTAGCCAGCGTTTATTTAATCAATGTGAGGAAGTTTATTATTTGCTTGATATTCAATAATTTCACCTGCTATTATCTGATTATGAAATTGGAAACGAAGAGCATTACGAATCCGACTTCCTGACCTCTAAATGTTGGAACACACAGTGTCGTTATGGGTCCGATCTGTTCGCCTAAATGAGCGATCAGTATCGCAAGCTATGCAATTGGTTAATAAAGCGGTGAACGTGTCCGATGTTGGCCGACCTTGGCTTCTGGTCGACTTGCTTCCCTCATTGCCAACTAGCATTAATTAGTTCAAAACTAAATCACTGGGTACCTATACCTACTGATATCTTTATAGAGCACTTGCACTGGTACGAAAGAACTGAGATTATAATCAATTAAATATCAGTAAGTTGCATTAATGCGTGAAATGATAAGTAGATTATCGTGTTGAACGACAATGCAGCAGCTTTTCTTAGCAGCGTTGAATGCACTCAGTAGTCGTAAAAGAAGATGCACGTCATATGGCAACCACAGATCACGTAGTAGCATCAGACCATCATGTAGTAGCTGACAACCAACAAATAGACACGCGTGCAGGGAGTATATCGTACATTAAAAAACTAATGCGATTGCATTCTAAATATTGTCCTGTCCTCATGTCCTGTAGGTACTTATGGAAACATTAACCACTGCTGGTGAACAATACTATCGGGTATGCAGATGACACCACCATAACTAGCAGATATATATCAACTGCAAAGGCCAATGTTGAAATTCAGTCTTCTTGAGAGTCCCTTGTTGAGCAAATGAATCTGGCCCTTCAGGCAGTCTCCGATTGGGGCAAGCCAATCTTGTCGGATTCAATGCCACTAAAACGTAGGCTTGTTTATTCACAGCAAAACGGAGTCCTTTCCAACTGACTCCGACTTTCCAGGGTGTATCCTTGCCGATAACCGAAAATCTGCAACTTCTTGGCCTGAACTCATCACATCAAACATAATACGGCTATTGCTTACCAGAACTTACGTGGTAATTATTATCGATATTTATATAGGTTTTGGTGATTCACTTGGAGGAAGTTAATAGTTAATAATATAATAGTTAAAAAACAGAATTATCTAGAAATATTGTTTGCGTAGATACTAACTGCCTTACAGTATGCGGCATACTGTAAGGCAGAGTATCTACGTGACTACAGGAGGGGCATACTGTATGCCCCTATAGGTACCTACTAATGCGCTTAAAACAGGAGCAAGTACAACACGATAAACAACTGCCTCACTATATTATGGCAAAATAGGTTTAGGCTCAAACCTATAAAGTCATGTTCGGTACACAGCGTTCATTGACCAATGGCCATTGTTGGGATGATCAATGTCAGGAGCATAACCTCCGTAAGGTTGCCTGTCCATTGACGCGAGCGAGGCAGCAGAGCGAGGCAGCGGAGCGGAGCGAGCGAGTGTTTCTGAGCGGAGTTGCGGACTGTACGGAGCTAGGCCTCACTCCGCTACCCCGCGCCGCCTCGCTCCGCCCGCCGGCCGCCTCGCACCGCTACCACGCGCGCCGCTTACGAAACTGTATGAATTTTAAAACTAGCTCGCAGATCCCTGTCCACTGGAGAGGATCGGAGATTTTATGGAATACTATTGGTTAAAATTTCTCCGTTTCTCCGCTCCGCTAGCGCTCCGCGTCAATGAATAGGCAGCCTAAAGGCACCGGATGATGTAGTAGCTGCTACAAGAGACAGCACATAAAGTGTATACTTTATGTGCTGTCTCTTGTAGCAGAGGGTCAAATCAAGAGGGTATCCCTCTTGATTTGTTTACCTTTAGCGCGCCGTTTGTAGTAAACGTAATTAGAGCATTTGTAGTAACTAGATATGATTGAACTACAGTCATGAGCAATAATATGTAAGCAACATAAGTAGGATTATGTCATAATTATTACAATACTAGGTTTTCGCTCGCGGCTTCGCCCGCGTGGACTATACGACGTTATCCCGCGGGAAGTGATATTTTTCTGGGATAAAAAGTAGCCTATGTTCCTCTCCAGGCTACAAAGTATCTGTGTCCCAAATTTTAGCCAAATCCGTTCAATCGTTTTGGCTTGATTGAGCAACAAATATCCAAACATCCAAACTTTCACATTTATAATATTACCTAGTAGGATTGAATATTAGACTTCTATGGTATTGATAGTTTTGTTTCAGAACGCTTAAGGTGACAAAATTCTATGTTGTTTACATATTATTGCTCGTGCGTGGCTGTACACGCCCCGATCAATTATTTAAAGTTAGTTCTAGTAATGTTAAAAATAACACAATTTCAGAGTCTCGTGCGATCACTACACGTTGGATTCCGATAAAATTTGGAAAGCACAATTATTTAGAGTCTAGAATCTTCATAAGAGGTATTTTATTATAAAGGTTGTCGGAAGAAGTATACCTGGTTATCGACAGAAACTACTTCAAATATGAAGAACGATGAGGCTTATTCAACTATTATTAATTGTACTGGTGACCTTTAGGAGGTCTCACATATTTTCTGTATAAAGTAGTTTTGATGGCACGTACCAACATCAAAATAATTTTGCGGTGCACACGCTAACAAAAGCGGCTATTGTCATTTTATTGAACCACAAAATGTATTCAATGTGCCAAATTATTTTGTGTTTAAATCCGTCAATCATTTAAACCATTCGTAAAGTACGGTTGACTTCTGTAAATGTTTTTCATCATTATCAGAGTCCAACGATTTTCGAGCGGAAAATGTAAGATGTCCTTAATTCACCATGGTAGTAAGTTGTACTTACATCAAAAATAGCAGCCAGACAAGGCAGGCGTACCGGTTTTGGCCACTGTACCGGTTTTGGTCACTTTTCACTTTAAAGTTATAGAAATAGGAATTAAAAAACTATTGCTTATATTTATTAATGGCGAATAAAAGATTGGACTTTTAGTTAATAATTACAGCACTTAGCTTTTTTTATGTAGTACGATATTTTAGAAATAAACACCATGTTATGTTTCAAAGTTAACATTTTGTAAAATTCTTAAGCAAAATGTTAAGGGTAAAGGTTTTGAAAAATCATTTTTTTTCTACAATAAAATTATTTTATGGTTATTTAATATTTTATATCACATTAGAATATGTTTCTTCCAGATGGATAAAGTGTTGTTTTCTCACTGTTGTCACAAAAAGTTGGAAAACAATAAGTGGCCAAAAGTGGGGCTGTAAATTTTAGCATTGTGCCACCTTTGGCCACTTTGACATAAGTATGAAGTTCCCAACTTTTCATAAAGTTATTTTATTTTAAAAGACTCACAACTCACTTTTAAATTACTTATGTTTAGGTTGTCCGCTGTCGCGGTCGGCTACCTCACTCCTTTTAACACCCTAAGGCTGCCTGCCCGCTGAAGTAGAGGGAATCGGTGTGGAGTTGCGATTCCATACTTTTGAAAGTAGAAACTAACTCCACCTTGAAGTCAAATGTATGAAAACACAGCTCCGCTCCGCTTTATTATATGAAAAGTTACAATTTTTTTTATGTATGAGTACTGAAGAGGTATGACGCTTTACCGAGGCTAAGGTAATAAAAGAGATGTGACTTGTTCGGTGTCAAGATGTATATTGAGATAATAATATTGAGTACAATTAAAGATACATTATCTTAGTAAGCGATCTTATTCTAGATTGCTGAGAATGCTACGCGTGTGTTCCAATTTTCTGTAAATGCGCGATAATGCAAACATCTTGTTTGTGTAATATGTTGCAATCATACTTCATCTCCCCTGAAAAAGTGGAAGGATCATCCCCTCCCTGCAAAAAGGAACAGACTCGTAACATTGACTTTAACGAACTTAACCAAAATTTAATTACTTAAGTAAAATAAGTAAACAAAATTTAAACATTATCAACATAGCAAAGTTAAAACTATTTCATTTATTAAATCGTACTAATACAAAAACGTTTTACAATATAAACAATATACCTAATTAAAATTGTATCTAATTAAAATGGTATCGAATTGAAATGGTATTGAATTAAAACGGAAGCTTCACATTTTACACTTAATCATAACAATAACAAAGTGTTAAGTAACATGGTATGTAATTAAGTACCTATACTTATAATTACGTATCAAATAAAATAGTTATTTATTGAATGGTTTGGTATTATTCTTATGCACAATTATAGCTTTATTTTCTTTTAAAATTTCTACATTAGACGTCATATCTCTTAAAACTTTATAAGGGCCATTGTAAATACTATCTAATTTATTTCCTACTTGGTTCTTTAATAATAACAAATCGCCTAACTGATAGGTAACATTATTGCTAGTTTTATCATACAATAATTTTCTTTTCTCTTTAGATTGTATCAAGTTACGTCGTGCGTCGGATTGCGCTTGTTGTAAACGATACTTAAGTTCTCGGGGATAACTGTCATAGTTATATAAGGGGTCGATTTCTGATTGTAAATTATTTGGAAGGTTACAAATTTTTCCAAAAACTAATTCGAAAGGCGTATATTTAGTTTCACTATGCACTGTGGTATTAAAAGAAAAACACCAATATGGAATCCAGGTGCTCCAGTTATGTTTATAATTATTACACTGGATTCTCAGAAAAGCTCCTAGGGTTTTATGAGTATTTTCTAAAGCGCCTACAGTTTCGTGATGGTACGCCGTAGAATTTAATTTTTTAATATGTAATAGAGAACATGTTTCGGACATCACTGATGACATGAATTCGGTTCCCTGGTCAGTCAATATTTCTCTAGGAATACCATAACGTAAAATGAAATTATTGGTAAAAGATTGAGCAACTGTGACCGAGTCTTTACTAGGTAATGGATACGCTTCAACGAATTTGGTTAAATCGCATTGTAATGTCAATACATATTTATTATTATAGTCATCAACATCGAGTGGACCCATTATATCCAAACTAATTCTTTCGAATGATGAGTGGGCTGTTGATGTTATGGTTAAGGGCTGCTTAATATGTTTATTACTATGCTTATGATATTGACATTGATGGCAATTTTTAACAAAAAGTTTTACATCATTACTCAAACCTGGCCAAAAATAATATTGCTTAATGTTGTTCATCATTCTATTAACTCCTGCGTGTCCGCTGGTAGGTAATAGATGGAAATCATTTAGTATTACTCTTTTTTGTTCACTATCATATATTCTTAATATATTTTTTGTTATGAGAAAGCGCGGGGTAACAGAGTTAATTCTTTTTGTTGCTTGTACAAGACTTTTGATTTTACTCTCGTTACATTTTTCTTTAATAATAAGTACCTCATGTATGCCTATTTTTTGACATAATGACTCTAAGTCCCTCGCTAACACCTCTGGGGTAGATGACGATCGGGTACTCAGATATATCGCTGATTGCGAAGGTACGTAAACGTAACAACTTGCATTAGAAATAATGCTATCTTTAGACTTTGAATAATTGTCAAACTTTAATTGATTAAAACTTAATTCAGTTACGTCATCGGGTTTCTTGAGAAGTTCTACCGCAATAGGTTGATCAGGCCTAGTGCTGGTGGAGCTCTCTGAAGAAGAATCAGTGGGGGTTTTTAATTTTTTACTTTGTGCTCTAGTTAAAACTGATACTGTGTTTTGATGTAATGATTTTAAAGTAGAAGATGTAATAGGTATGCGACTCAATGCGTCTGCAGCTGCATTGTTTCGTCCTGGAACATACTCTATTTCAAAATCATACTCCTCTAGGAATAATCGGAATTTAGTAAGTCTGCTTGTTGGGTCTTTCAAGTTAAATAAATAAATTAACGGTTTGTGGTCTGTTATAATTTTAAATTTACGTCCATATAAATAAGGGCGAAAATGTCTCACAGACCAAACAATTGCTAAAAGTTCTAATTCTATGATGGGATATCTCGTCTCGGCGGGTTTCAGGTTTCTACTCGCATACGCGACTACTTGACCGTTCATGTTAGATAAAACAGATCCTAAACCTGTCTTACAAGCATCTGTTTGTAGCCGAAAGATGTTACTTTCTGAAAAATCTGGATAAGATAAAATAGGGGGTTGAATTAATGCTGATTTTAATTTTTCAAATGCCGTTTGACACTCTGATGACCATAGAAACTGTACATTCTTTTTTCTTAATTGATTTAAAGGATAAACAATGTTTGCAAAGTTCGGTATGAATCGTCTGTAGTAATTTGCAAACGCGACAAAACGATTGACATCGTCGCAGTTCATCGGCACTGGATAGTTTTGCATGGTTGCAATTTTACTTTCATCTGGTAAAATTCCATCAGAAGTTATTTTGTGTCCTAGATATATTATTTCGTTTCGCAAAAATTCACACTTCATAGGATTTAATTTTAAGTTAACTTTTCTAAATCTCTCTAGTATACTAATTAAGTTTTTATTGTGGTTTTCTATAGATTTCCCGAAAATTACGCAATCATCTAAATAAATAAAAGCCTTTTTATAATTTAAGCCTGACATTGCAATAGTCATAAGACGTGAAAATACACTCGCAGATGTCCGGAGACCCATGGGACAGCGTTTCATCTGAAAAATTTTATCACCAGCAGTGAAAGCTGTGTACTTTCGTGAATCTTCGCTTAAAGATAACTGATAATAGCTTTGCGAAAGGTCTAATTTTGAAAAATAAATGTTATTTGCAAGCGAATCTAAGATATCAGTTATATTAGGCAAAGGGAATTTGTCGTCCTCAATACGATTATTTAACTGCCTGTAATCTATAACTAATCGCCATTGTTTCTCGTTTGACCTATCTGTTTTTTTCGGTACAAGCAAGACGGGACTAGACCACTCTGACGTAGCCTCTTCTATAATATCATTTTCGAGCATAATATCTATCTGTTTCTGAACTTCCTTCCTTAGTGCGAACGGTAATCTATGTGGCTTGACATAAACTGGCGAGACATTAGGTTTTAAAGTTATATTATGGGTCATTAGGTTTGTACAAGAGAGTTTGTCGCCTGGCAGATGAAAAACATCTGCGTACTTAGCGCAAATACTCTCAATACTTCGTTTTTCTTCTAAATTCAGTTCAGGTAAATTTAATAATCCTAATAATGTTTTTACACGATCGACAGAAACCTCCTCTTTTTCAAAATTACAGACTTCAAAATCATTCAATGAAAAAGTCTCTAAATCGGTAAGATCTAGATCAACTTCTTTCTCAGTGGTGTTTAATATCCTTACTGGCATGCGACCATTACAAGGTTTCGCTATTATACTTCCTATAAAAACTCCTTTCTGTATCTCTTTAGATAAACAAACACAATCGTCGCCTAACGATGTAGGTATATATTTTATTACCTCACATCGTGGCGGTATCAAATGTCTATAGTGACTCAATATAGGTATAGACACATAATTACTATCTTTAGTTAAAAGCAAAGTATTTTCTTTATAGTTAATTATAGCTTGATAGCGTTTCAAAAAATTATCACCTAAAATACCATTTGCAGAACAAGACATATTTTTAAACACATACATTTTTTCTCTAAAAACTAACCCATTATAAGACAAATCTAAGTAAATATATCCTTCAGATACTAGTTTACCGCTAACACCTTTTATAACTAACTTCTCAAATGTAATTAAATTCAATAACTTCGGATAATCGCATAACCATTCGTATTTTAAAACACAAAGGCTTGCTCCGCTATCGACTAAAAGATCGATATTGCTATTACTTACGTTAAAAGTTACGGTACTACTATTATTGTAGTTTAAAACATAATTTTCAGTAGGAACGAAAAAAATCTAAATTATTATCGTTCTGGGGCTCAGAACGCGCTTGTGACTCACTATTGGTCGATTGCTCGTGGCTAGCGTACTGCACACGTTGAAAAGGCACAGCTGAGCGCGGCGGGCGCGGGCTCGGCCGACCGCGGTCACGTGAACGTGATTGTGTTCCTTGCGCGGCGCGGGAGTCTCGCGACATGTACTTACCTTGTTGTGGTCTCGTGTTTCCGGCAGCGTACCTATTGTTTGCGCTAAATCTATTATAGTAACTATATTTATTAGAATAATTACTTGGCTGACGCGGATAATTAGTAGGTGTGCGTGAGAAATTACGAGTATGAAACTTTTTAATGTTCATAACTTCCTCGTGTCTGGTAGACATTGACTGCTCGTCTAGGGCAGTTCTTATAGCCTCTGGTAAAGAATCAAAGTGACGTGATGCTATGATAGTACTAAGCTTTTGATTCACTAATCCATCTGAAAAGCGCTTGATTGCAACCTTTTCATTAATGGGACGCAATACTTCAAACTTAGTAGCGTCGTCATCCGCTTGTGCTATGGTTAAATTCACAAAAAGTTGTTCTAGTTCCGAGCCGAATGACTCGATCGACCTATGACCTTGACGACAGTTTTGTAATTTGTGTTGGATAGCAACAGCAGATTTTTTCTGAATCAAATGCGTATTCATATCTCTAATTAAATCTTTAATAGTTGGATAACTACTTTTTAAACGTAATTTTGCGCTAGGAGAGAGCCTAGTTTTAATCACAAAATCAATAAGTAACCCATGAGTAGCATCGCTGATCATTGAACTATATAATTGTATACCATCAATTAGAGATTTAGTGACGTGTTCTTGACCTGTCATCGTTGGTAAAAGTGCAATGGCTGTCTTCAAGTCAAATTTATCTTTTTCTGCCATTTTTGAAATACTACTAACACTTAAAGTCTCTAAAGAAATAATTTTGTCATAAATGATCTGAATGTCATTTGCTATTTTATTAATTAAAGTTATATCTTTAGTTGATACCTCCGATTTTTCAACTAAATTATGTACTTGAGATAAAATATACTCTAATTTCGCGTATTCAAGTTTCGCTTCATTAAATTTCGTAAAACCTAACTCTTTTTGACGTCTATCTGGTCCTAGTTTTACTAAATTATCTTTAATATACAATAGTTTCTTATGCAATTCATTTAAATCGGAAATAATAAATGACATTATCTAATAAGAAAAAAAAATGTAATCCTACATATTATTTAAAACGTTTAGGTATAAAATAACTTACGACTTACGGTGGCATTATAGCGCGCGAATAAAATAATTACGTCTCTGCACGATGAGTAGGTATGTGGTGACCGGCGTGGCGTGTGGGGGCTGGGGCTGCGGGCTGGGGGTTTTCTCATGCTCCTTGAGTGTGTAGGATCTTCAGACTTCTAAGATGGGTTCCTGGACCGCTTGAAACAGCTAACTGAAGATCGGGCTGGGATTTCCCTTGCCCCTCGTACAATGGGCCGGGTTTCTACCCTGGACACCTCCTGGTCTACGTTGATGGTTGAGTCGACGTCGTTGCCAGTTCCACGGAAGATATTGTGTTTCTTAGAACTGCGCTGTTGAATTCTCTACGGAGTCGGTTGACAATTCGGTCCCAAATTTTCCGGATGCAGGCGTAAATGATGAGTATAACGATGAGAAGCAGTATGACGGATAGTAAAATTTCTGTTGTAGTGAGCTGGCTTGAAGTTTTCTGCGTTGCTTGGGCGTCGCCGCTGGCGGTTTGTGCGATGATAACTTCTTCTTTACTTTGTGGTGCTCCCATATTATTGTTTTGTCTTCCCAAGTAATGCGATGAACAGAAGTGTAGAGCCAAATAGCACCGCAACGAAGACTGCTGCTAGTATGGTGTTGAAAATTTTGCTTTGCTGCTCCATGTAGTAATGATTTTCCCGCAAAAATTTATAAGTTCGGTTGGCAAAGGGTCGCCATGAAGAGGTATGACGCTTTACCGAGGCTAAGGTAATAAAAGAGATGTGACTTGTTCGGTGTCAAGATGTATATTGAGATAATAATATTGAGTACAATTAAAGATACATTATCTTAGTAAGCGATCTTATTCTAGATTGCTGAGAATGCTACGCGTGTGTTCCAATTTTCTGTAAATGCGCGATAATGCAAACATCTTGTTTGTGTAATATGTTGCAATCATACTTCAGTACCTACTAGGTACACACGGCGGCAAATCAGAACCTTGAGAACGCCTTTATGCCCTACGTAATAAAAGCTGTTATCGCATTTCAACTTGATGTGCTGTCGAGTGTACTTCGGAATGAGTGTATAAGAATAAGGTTTAAGTTCGTAGCGGACTTCTTGGAACTTAAAGTGTCTCTTAAAGTTAAGCAACACTCACTTGAACTTGACGTCGATCGAATCGACGTATTTCTGAAAAAACCTCGTGGTTGAGTGCCCCTTAAAGCTGAGTATCCCTTAAAATTAAGTAACACTCAACTGAACGTGACATCGACGTGTTTCTGATATCAAAGATAGAAGACCCTATCATGTTTAAGTGTCACTTAAATTTAAGTGCCTTATAAAGTTAAGTGATGTGACACTCATATTAACGTGAAATCGGCGTGTTTTGATGTCAAAGATAGAAACCACCATAGTAGTTAAGTGGCCCTTAAAGTTAAGTGACACTCATATTAACGTGTAATCAGCGTGTTTTGATGCCAAAGATAGAAACCACCATAGTAGTTAGGTGTCCTTTAAAGCTAAGTGCCCCTTAAAGTTAAGTGACACTCATATTAAGGTAATATCAGCGTGTTTTGATGTCAAAGATAGAGACCACCATAGTAGTTACGTGGCCCTTAAAGTTAAATGACATATTAACGTGAAATTGGCGCGTTTTGAAGCCGAAGATAGAAACCACCATAGTAGTTAAGTGTCCTTTAAAGTTAAGTGCCCCTTAAAGTGAGATACTCTTATCTTAACTGAACGTGACGTTGAATGACGTGTTTCTGATGTCAAAAAAGATAGAAGACGCCGTCATGGATAAGTGTCCCTCAACTGATCCCTCATTGACTGATAAATAAATAAATAAATATTTTTCTAACAATCACACTAATAACGCACATAGTAATTTTTTTAAGAAACCGTGTCTACGTGAACTTGATAACGGATAAATATATATTTATTTACTTTTCGTTTGTAAATACATACTTAATATACATAGAAAACACCCAGACCAAGAGAAATATACATGTTCATGCACACAAATATTTGTCTTGTTCGGGAATCGAACCCGAGACCTCTGGCGCAGAAGGCAGGTAGTTTACCCCTGCGCCAAATCGGTCGTCGTAGATTGATTTGATAGGTTGATTTTAGAGGTGAAGACTACATAATGTTTAAATGTCCCTTAAAGTTATGTGTCCCTTAAAGTTATGTGTCCCTTAAAGTTAAGTGACACTTAACTTATCCAAACATGACATCGACGTGTTTCTGATGTCAAATGTGGAGGCACTATTGTTTTATAGCCCCATCTACCTAAATTAGCAGATTAAGGCTAGTGCCTAAGTGATAAAGGTATACTTATAAAGTTGTGGTAAGAAGCTAGCTGGGATTGAAATACTATTTCATGTAGTGTTTTAGTCCAGAACTCGGATAAGATAGCAATTAGGCTTAAACTCAAGTCATAAATATGGTAATTTTATCAAAGTGGCCAAAACCAATGCAAACTGGGTGACCAAAACCAATGCAAAATGGCCAAAACCGGTGTATTTGGCCCCCTCCGAACATTTTGTTTTATGGAAAAAAAACTATAAACTTTTTTAAACTTTGAAAGTTGTAACCTTAAAGTTCGATAAATTCTCTATAATTTTAGATATAAATTTTCTCTTAAGTACTTAAGATCAATAAGCGCTAAGCGTTTAAAAGTGAAAAAAACCTTAAAGTGGCCAAAACCGGTACGCCTGCCCTACATAAAAAATTTGAAAAGCTGGTCTATTCAAAAAGAAACTAAAAAAAAATGATTCTGGTACAGCTTTAGTTTCGTAACGACTGAACAATTTACTATAGCGACAATCTATACAAATAAATAAAATTGGAGTGTCTGTTTGTAATATTAAAATAACCGCTTTTTACTTCATGCATATGATTATATATACGGTACATATACCAAAATAACTTTTTTTACAATTTTTGTCTGTCTGTCTGTCTGTCTGTTTGTTCCGGCTAATCTCTGAAACGGCTGGACCGATTTTGACGGGACTTTCCCTGGCAGGTAGCTGATGTAATAAGGAATAACTTAGGCTACTTTTTATCCCGGAAAAATATCCTATTCCCGCGGGATAACGTCGTGTAGTTCACGCGGGCGAAGCCGCGGGCGGAAAGCTAGTACTGAATAAAAGTAAACTTTTTTGATCTAGGAGAACCCTAGCAACCAAATCAAAACCTCACTCTTACAAAATTGATTGAACAGCCCTGAACATGAACAGTGCATAGATTTAACATTTACTCAGCAAGCACCTTCTAAGAAAACTGCAATAAAAAAGCTGAATCCAGCTCAGACTTCTAAAACAGTCACTCAAAAGTGGAATGAGCCCGCTGAAAGAACCTCATTTCCGCACCGACTTTCTCAATACATTTCATTTAAATACTTTTCCCAAGTCTAAATGCAAAGAGGTTTTAATTTTGCACTTTGCTATCTCACACGTGAAACAAGGGAATGCTTTTGGCTTCAACTGTTTGAATATTTTAATTTATACCTTCTCTACAAAACATCTTAAAATATATGAGGGAAAAATATCGGTTGAGTTATAATGTATTGGCACAGAGGACGTAGTATTTTTTCCTCTGTGGTATTGGGTTAAAATCGGAGAATAAAGGCGCCCGTGGCGCAGTGGTTAGCGCGCTCGGTCTGCGCTCTATAAAGTTAAGCAACGTTCGCAATGGACGGCCATGGGATGGATGACCAAAGATTTATTGTCTCGAGCATTGAGATCCGTGCTTCGGAAGCCACAAGCCGTTGTTCCAGGTTGTGATTGCAATCGTTAATACCCACCAATTCGCATTGGGCCCGCGTGGTGGGTTATGCATGGCCCATTCTCCTTATCCATCCATAGGGGGGCCTGTGCCTCAGCAGTGGCGACTTAAAATGGCTGATGATGATAGTGATGGGTTAAAATCAGCATTTTTATTTTCGCTTCGATGTTACTTTTTTATACAAGTAATCTTTTAGCTGAACCAAGGAATAGTAGATTTCATTACAAGTGCGGAAAGCCTGTCATTGCAAAGAGTTCCGACAAATGTCTACCCGAGCCGAGGCGCAGCCGAAGGTGAGGGTTGACAGTCGGAACAAGTTGCAATGGCGGTTCCGCACGTGTACTGAACAACTATTTTTAATACAGTTGCGAAAAAATTAAGCAATTTAATAAAATAATAAAACACAATAAACTCAACTAACTAATCGTAAAAGAATATAAGCAGAGACTTTTTTTTTGTGTTCTTCACCCATTCTGGGTTGGCAAAGGAAACTATGATCATACAGCCAAGGCTTCAGTAGAATTTTTTTATTGATATGAAATGAAAATTAAATTAAATGAGATGAAATGAAATGAAACCTAACAAAAGCAATCCGAATCCTACAGGAGCGCCTTTCCTTATTTCTCTCTTTTACCACATCGTTTTCCATTAAAGCCACATTATTGCACTAATTCCACCATACTAAGTACCTACCACAATAAAAACCAGAAAAAACTAATTTAGAAAATTAAGAAATAAGGTCCCTCATTTTCTTTTCACTTACTTGCGCAAACTCCTTTATAAGCAGATACTATGGTAAATAGTGCACGTCATACCATATTTAGTAACCTGTGGTCATACAGCCAATTTTATGTATTTTATAAGTTCATAAATTTAATTTGGCCGATACTAATATTAATTTAATGTATAATTAAAATTACTTTTAAATCTGATATTGAAACAATGCTTCTTTTTATAAATATTTGCATGAATCATAAAAACTTCTATGATTTTTTTTTTGTAAAAACTTCGTGGTTGGTTTTTCTTTTTAATAGACAATATTTTGACAGTTGGGAAAGAAAACGCACGAGTTCGGGAAAGGTAAAGAAAAAGTTCGAGTGTGTAATAGCCCACATCCCGAACGCTATACGTCCCTGCAATACGCCACTTTTTGAGCAACTATATTAAAATAGTAGATTTCATTACAAGTGCGGAAAGCCTGTCATTGCAAAGAGTTCCGACAAATGTCTACCCGAGCCGAGGCGCAGCCGAAGGTGAGGGTTGACAGTCGGAACAAGTTGCAATGACGGTTCCGCACGTGTACTGAACAACTATTTTCAATACAGTTGCGAAAAAATTAAGCAATTTAATAAAATAATAAAACACAATAAACTCAACTTACTAATCGTAAAAGAATATAAGCAGAGACTTTTTTTTTTGTTTTCTTCACCCATTCTGGATTGGCAAAGGAAACTATGATCATACAGCCAAGGCTTCAGTAGAATTTTTTTATTGATATGAAATGAAAATTAAATTAAATGAGATGAAATGAAATGAAACCTAACAAAAGCAATCCGAATCCTACAGGAGCGCCTTTCCTTATTTCTCTCTTTTACCACATCGTTTTCCATTAAAGCCACATTATTGCACTAATTCCACCATACTAAGTACCTACCACAATAAAAACCAGAAAAAACTAATTTAGAAAATTAAGAAATAAGGTCCCTCATTTTCTTTTCACTTACTTGCGCAAACTCCTTCAAGCAGATACTATGGTAAATAGTGCACGTCATACCATATTTAGTAATATGTGGTCATACAGCCAATTTTATGTATTTTTTATATTCATAAATTTAATTTGGCCGATACTAATATTAATTTAATGTATAATTAAAATTACTTTTAAATCTGATATTGAATCAAATTAGTAGCTTCTTTTTAGAAATATTTGCATGAATCATAAAAACTTCTATGATTTTTTTTAGTAAAAACTTCGTGGTTGGTTTTTTCTTTTTAATAGACAATATTTTGACAGTTGGGAAAGAAAACGCACGAGTTCGGGAAAGGTAAAGAAAAAGTTCGAGTGTGTAATAGCCCACATCCCGAACGCTATACGTCCCTGCAATACGCCACTTTTTGAGCAACTGTATTAAAAATAATATTTCAGGATGAAGGCTGACACCGTCGTTGTGAACCTACGCGTAGTTAAAAAATTACAATTCATGACGCAATGCAGCACGTCTGCGATACTTTTTGGTGTGTGGTAGCCTTAATTAGTAAACACGATTACTATTAAATATTATGCTTTTCATTCAATTTTATTCCGATAGGTATGTGTGAGTAAAGTTCAACCGACCGCATCTTGAGTCCAAATTAAGTTTGATTAAGCGCATTCAACAGGTTTTTCAATCAAAACAGACGACTTTAATCAAAACTGAGAGATTCGCTACAGGCTGCTAATTAGCTTTCTTGTTAATTAAGGTGATTAGTTAAGCACAAATGGCACTCCGCAAATTTCATAAAATACTTGGCCAGTACCCGAACAACGTTTAAGTACAACCTTTGACAAAATATGTGTAACGTTAACTAAAAACCTAATTAATATAACTTAAAATTTGTTTAATTAAGACTTACCTTGCAATTTGTATAAAGATTTCTTCATGATTTCTTTTTTGTATGTTCTAAAATATTAAATTAACCCAAAGTGGTGCCGTGACCAGGATCCCGTCATTAAATGTATAAATTACTATCGATACAACGGGTTTTTTCCTTTTATATAACTAAAGGCGTTCGGGTATGTAAAGGAACGATCACTGCCAAGCCTAAAAGTGGGTTATAAAAACGTTTTTGAAAAAAAAATGTAACCGCCTTCAAAACGGATCTTCAAACAAATATTAACAAACACTAAAAAACGAAAAAAATAATAAGATTTTTTAATTCAAAGGACGATGATACGTGACTTTTTCTAATTTATCTTGGTACTTACTGAACTGTTTGAAGTCGGTGCCGTCTTATACGTATTGAGGTAATTACGTCCTACACCTCACGCTTGGGACCAGGTTTTTTTTTTATATGTTAGTTATTTCACTCAGTATATTTCGTTCTTATTCTTTTTGGCTTGGCACCGACTTCAAACGTTCAGTAAGTACCAAGATAAATTAGAAAAAGTCAAAAATCATCGTCCTTTGAATTAAAAAATCTTATTATTTTTTTCGTTTTTTAGTGTTTGTTAATATTTGTTTGAAGATCCGTTTTGAAGGCGGTTACATTTTTTTTTCAAAAACGTTTTATTTTTCGATTTTTAGTGAAGTACTTAAAGAAATATTCTCCAGCTCCTAACCGTTAAGGAGTTGTAGCTTCCATCACCAGCTCATCACTATGAGATGATGACTACCAGATGCAAATACTTGACTAACTTCAAAAATAAATGGAACGCATAAGGCTTGCCTATATTTGAGAATTTCTCTCAATTTTTCTGGGATTTGATCCCCTGGTCCTGACTTGGTGAAAGTAAGATCAGGTCAGAAGTACCAACTTTCGAAAAGAAATATTTTGAAAAAGATCCCCAATTTGATGAAACTATGAAATCGTCCATATACCCAAATAAAGTCTGAATACACATTTTTCAGGATAACTCCTGAACTTCTTGCCAGTTCTTGATAAAATTTGACTGGGACCACACGAGAAGCGTCACCTTTTAAATAAAAAAAGAATTATCCAAATCGGTTCATTAACTAAAAAGTTCTGAGGTAACACACATAAAAAATAAAAAAAAAATATACAGTCGAATTGATAACCTCCTCCTTTTTTTAAAGTCGGTTAAAAATTAACCTAAAGTTATAAGAAAATGTAGGTACCAACATTTTTTTAACTTACTACAAATCTCAGTAGCTCTAGTATCTCAGTATCTCAGTAGCAATCACTAACAACGACGCGACGCGACGTGTTTATTTTTTTAAGAATGACATTTATTTTGTCCCCGTCGTCAACTGAATGCAATGAATGAATGGGAGGTGAAATAATAGACCTTCCATAATTGTCAAAACTGTAATAAAATAGTTTACGTATAAATCATACGTTAGTCATTACGTCGTAGTATAACTTACCTTATTACTGGTATTAAGCAGCTACTCGTATTTTCAAATTATCTTAATAGGATACCATTTCATACATCTCCGGATAAAGATGAACTCTTGTGGGATTCAAATGAACTCAAACATTAGCGTCAGTATCAAGCATATTGGACAAACAGTTCGGAACGGCGGCTGTCAGTATATGGCACCTTTGAGACCGTTCGAAATGCACAACGCTATTTCTGCAGATGTGCAGTTTAATGCAGCTTCGATTGACACTATAAAAATACTATACTCAAATATTTAATATCTTTTCAAGCCGTTAATGACAAACAAAGTAGATAGATACTGATTTTTACTTTTTTGCATTCACAATGCAAATTGCATTGTTCTACAATCTTACGACTAGCTCCGACGAGACTCGAACCCACGACCTTTCCCTAATGTGTAAATGAGAAAGGTCGTGGGTTCGAGTCTCATCGGAGCTATTGGTGAGATGGGTCGATTTTTTCTAATACGATATTAATTTTAAGTAGATGCTGAATATTCTTTGAATATTTCTAACTTCCCTATCAATCGGCTAACAACCCCTTTCAGGCACACTATAGTAAGCAAATAATGGACATTGGTTTTTCTGCTGACTTCCGCAATTTCGAAGCTTTTGCTTTCAGGAAGTGCGGTATCTAGTTGAGCGAACGCAAAGACCAATAATTGATATAGTTATGCATTATATTTTTCATAGTATGCAGCAGCTAGGTTCTTCTTTTTGCTTTTATATTTGCACATTTTATGACGATATTATATTGAAAGTTTAAGGATATTGCATTTTATGCCTACTGATAACTAAAATAGCAGTAACTTAAGTTTAACTTGTCTTTTGTGATGCCGTATTTTATTTACGTATTTTGCTGGTAGTCCTTATAAATAAAATAAAAATTGTTGGTTTCGGAAAACACCGCGAGTCTAGAAAGTTTTTAACAACGTCGCATTTTTATATATCTTAAGAGATCATCATCTTTTATGATGACGAATGTTAATTACTCTCGGCTATATCCCCCTCAAATGACACAAAACAGTTGCAGCAAGTGTGTCAGCTGTTTAATAAGGCGCGCAGCCACCGAACGCGGCGCGCATGCTAATGCCCCGTCACTTCCAGTTTCACGGATGTGGGCATCCAAAGCGATGTTTATCGCTGTCACGCAGACGCAATTCGGTGAAAACAACGCAAATCGGAACGGAGTAGATACCCATACTACCTTCTTGGGAGCAGGAAGTATGTTAAAGGGTATCATATCACCATTCCGAAAATTTGTTTGCCAAAATGTCATCTAGATGTTGCTTGACCGAAAGTAATATATCACAACACAAGTCAAAGCAAATTACTAAAGGACAGGTTAGTTTGATTTAAAAATATTGAAAGGAAATTATATAAAACTGCTTAGGTATAACATTTCGGACAAATGACACTTCTGGTAAACAAGTTTTTGGATTTATAATAGGTAACCATTTTAAAGGTTGTTTACTCAGAGGAAGTTTATCACATTTTTACTGAAATGTTTCCTTAATGTATTAGAAACCTAAAAATACAATCAGTATTTTTATGTAAATGATAGTTATAAATGTCATGCTAGAAGAGGAACAGAAATGTATAAGTTGCTGTGCCCGAACAGGGTTCATGTATTTGGTATATTTATTTTAAGATCTTTGTAACCACATGTTTTTGCAATAAAACTTTTGAACTTGAACTTGAACTTAAAGCCAACATTCAGTCGATGACTACAGACTGAAAAAGATTGGGAAAAGAGATATAAGATAAAAAGTAAATTGAATATTTTTTGGTAATTTTTTGGTTTGAGACAACAGTACCAAAAATTATTCAATTATTAACAACTTAGGACTTTGTCATATTACACTATCGAATGATTTTTGTGTCACAGATAGCTTTGTGAAGTGCCTCAATGTAACAAAGTTCTATGATATTTACATATTATTGCTAGTGACTGTACACCAGTAGGCTCCTGTTTATATTTGAAAATCAATGACAATGATTCTAGTTAACGACGCTGAAAAAGCCATCGACTGATTATTTAAATTTTTACTTTTTAGCAATCACAATGCAATTTTTATTATTGAAAAATTGAAAATGAAGTATTTAAAAAAAATCGACCCGTCTGACAACCAGCTCCGATGGAACTCCTACCCACGCCACGACCTTTTGCTATCCGGGCGACTACTCTAACCACTGAGCTACGGAGTCCCATCGGAGCCTGGTTGTGAGACGGGTCGATTTTTTCTTAATACTTCATTTTAAATTTTTCATCGAGTTTTGTTTTAATTTAACTGTCATGCAAAATACAAAAAATATATTTATAAATAAATGTACCTGAACATTTTGATCCGCGTATTTAAGCTAAATTAATTGTTTTGTTTCCTTGCCAAGCTCCTGCTATATTTAGACCTTTATCTTTATGCACAATGTCTATGCAAGCTTAGCTATAGAGGACGGATATATAAGAGGAAACATTTGATTTGTTGTTTGTTTGTAGAGGAGAAAAACAAAAACAATTGGACCGATTTTAAAAATTCTTTCACCTTTAGAAAGCCTACATTCTTCCTAAGTAACGTATTAAAAGTAAAAGTATTTTATCTAGCGGGAACGGGTAAACGGGGAACGAGCCCCTAGTATTAAATAAACGGGAACGAGGCAATCAGTATAAGTATCTTTTTTTTTATTTATATGATTAATTCATCATCATCATCATCATCATGTCAGCCGAACGACGCCCACTGCTGGGCCATAGGCCTCCCCCAAGGATCTCCACAACGATCGGTCCTGCGCTGCCCGCATCCAGCGGCTTCCCGCGATCTTGACCAGGGTGCCTACCATCAACTTTAAGACAGCGATTCAAAAATAGCGCGATGCAGAATAGGTTCCTAAAATGAATCGCTTTCTTTCGTACTCTGACCTTCTAAAAACTGGATCGCAAATGAATTGCTAAATGTTAATGACCGAACGATTTGTGTCCTTTTTCTTCTACCCGTCTCTTTCACCCGATTCTGTCATGCCCGGAGAGTAAGAGGGACGGGTATAACCTGCAGGTGTCATGTTAAATCGACCGGGTTATAAGTCAAATAAGAGTTCCTGACAGCTTAGCGGCTGTGAAATGTCATTGATCGATCACTGAATCGCTGTCATTGATATTAAGCGGTCGTGGTACGAATAAGCGAAGCAGATCAGTTTAGGTTCCTAAACAAAACCGCAATAAGAGTTGATGGTAGGCACCCAGATCGTCGGTCCACCTTGTAGGGGGCCTGCCCACGGATATGATTAATTAATAAAAGATTTTTTTACTAAATAACTCTCGATGTCGGGGGAAGCGAAGTGCTAAAATGGTATTTTATACTCGTATGTTGAGGGTCCCCCGTTCAAGAAACTAAATATTTTCTCTTTAATTTTTAAAGGTTTTTCTTGAGTTGTTTGTGGGATTGTTTAAATTATTTTAATTTATTTTCATTTCATCCTTTTTTAATTACACACAAAAGTTGGAAGTACCTAACCCTTTATGCGTGTCAGATCCCTACTGCAGCTCACTAAAAGAGCTGACGACCTTGAAACGTCTAAACAGATCTTCACAAATTATAGCTAAGAACCATCTTGATTACGTCAGCTTTCGAACAAAACAAACCGCATCAAAATCGGTCCATTCGTTCAGGAGCAAAGATATAGACAGACAGATACACAGACGAGTCAAACTTATAACACCCCTTTTTGTAGTCGGGGGCTAAAAAGGTAAGTTTGTTTGGATGTTTGAGGTACCTACCTAAATCCCTAGAATAACTGAATTGATTTTGAAAAATTCTTTTACACATCTTTACATTATTCCCGAGTGACATCGGCTATATTTTACCGTAGTGTAAATTTTATCAGAAATTGAAAAACTACAAAAACGTTAACGTTATTTTATCAAATAGGTATAGGGAGGAAGCCCCGGTTTTAGCACTTCCCCGTTTTTGGACACTTTTTTCTATTATCTAAATAACTTTTCTTTGCAATATACAGCATTAAATCCGCCTCGCCGACGCTCTACTTCGATATGAAACTCATATAATATCATACTATGAATAGTATATGCTCTCGATAATGATATTTTCACAGTCCAGAAGTGAGTAGAATAATAGGTGCAAAGGCAAAGGATCCGGCTAGACTAGCCTCGCAGTTCGTAAAGTATGTGTTGCGATCCCTCAAAATGCATTTTTCCTATAATTCTGAAACTTAAACTTTCTGGGCTCCTATTAAGAAAGCTTGCCCGGCACAGCTCTAACATAACAGCTCATAGTAAAGCCCCAGGACCTCAGATCATATCCCAGGACCGTGTGTGTGTATATTTCATATTCACTCAAATAGTCCAATGTCCAATGTTAAGAACATTTAAAAGCTCTATTCGTCGTTTCGTGATATCGTCACGTACGTGTCTGTGACCAATGCTTTGTGTCATTTTATAGAATACAATAATAAAAGAACAGTTAATAGACGAAACGAATATCATTAGTTCTTTTGACCTTAAAAGATGTGTCATTCATTCAACTATGACTAGTTTCATAACGGAATTAATCGCAGTAGATATAAATTGCACAACTTATTTTGATAATAGCTCACCTATTTATGCTTCACATTGTATGTTTGTAACATAAGGAAGGCTAGTTCCCTTAGGAGTGGGGACATTAAATGGCTGATGATGATGATTGTTGATTAAATATTAATGAACACATCGTCGATGAAGTGACAATACCTCCTAACTATCATTGTTGATGATATCTTCTTTTGAAAGGCAATAAATAGACTTAAAATCATCGACGATATGGTGAACTTTTAATAATGCATGAACAAAAATCTGCAGTTTGGTGCGAACTACAAACCGATTTATTCGCCTTGAAACAACTTCTATAATAAACATTGCCTTGAATATCGACAAAAGCTTACGCATACTATAAAATTATCGTGGGTGAGATTTCGAAAACAATTTTATGACTGGCCGATATCCATTTCGGGCTTGAGCAAAATATGTTAAACAAACGATCTTTGAAGATCGCTAAAATGTGACGAAACGCGTTAAACATTGTCATCTCTTTTACGCAATACTAGCGTGCAATATCGACAATTACAAATACAAATTGCGACCAGTAATTTTTTTTTAATAATGATTGGGAACAAAAACATAAAATCCAATGTAATGATGATTGAGCGTAAGTTATGGCTTACTTTAGCTTTAGGTTTATTTCAAACTTTGACATTATGCCTTTGGAAAGCTCGAGCTTTACTGCTACGCAATACTAACGCATTATGCCATAAATAATGTGGTTTAGTAATCCATTACTCAAAGATACTAAATATGCACTTATGACTTGTTGAAATAGAAAGGAATATCACTCTATCCAGTAAATATATTAATTATTTGCCTAACAAATAATATCGTATGATACACCGACATAAATGTCATTTAATAATTATTCATTATATTTTTACTATCCGTAACAACATATTTATGAGGAAACTCGGTAATAAAGCTTTGCCTGTGTCTATTAATAATTTTATGATACATGTAAAATATTTACAAGACGTTTGATATATTTGTATCTTCTATTTAAAACTTATGAGTCATAAAAGTATGGAAAAAATGTAATAGAATAAAACCACCAGTCCACAAGTAGATTTCGCACGGGATTCAAACCCGTGCCCTTGGAAATCTGGTCCAATGCTCATCCATTGATTTCCATGGGTCGGGCTCGTATATTTTGTCTGAAAGTCTACTTTGGGGCTGGTGGTTTTTTTATCTATTTTAAATTGTGCCTCATCGTCATCATCATCAGCATGTCAGCCGAACGACGGCCACTGCTGGGCATAGGCCTCCCCCAAGGTCCCACAACGATCGGTCCTGCGCTGCCCGCATCCAGCGGCTTCCCGCGACCTTGTCCAGATCGCCGGTCCACCTTGTAAAGGGCCTGTCCACGGAATTTTGCCTATACTTACATATTTGCATTGAGGAGCCTGTGGCGTAGTGGTAAACACGCTCGGCCTGCAATCGTTAAAGTTAAACAACTTTCGCGATGGTCGGTCACGGGATGGGTGACCAAAAATTTATTATCTCGAGCTCCTCCGTGCTTTGGAAGGCACGTTAAGTTGTTGGTCTGGGCTGCGTTTGCAGTCGTTAATTTTAATACCCACCAATCCGCATTGGGCCCGCATGACGGGTCATGGCCTATTCTCCTTATCCATCCATAAGGAAGGCCTGCGCCCCAGCAGTGGGGACTTATAATGGCTGATGAAGATTGTGAACGCATACAAATTGTAAAAAACCAGATGCAAATTCTTCAAGGTCTCCAATGACAAAGGTTAACTTCTGTAACAACTTGCCAAATAATCTAATTGCAGATAAGAAAAACATTTGATTGGTGTGTTACGTTTGTTTACGAGATTTTAATATAAAATTGGGAAATTTAGCATCTGGCTGAAAGCCAGACTCTTCCGTAAAGCTCTTGACCTAGTGTTATATTTATAAACAATTACAAAATAACATTTCCGAAAAATGAAACATTTGTTCACGATATCAGATGTAATTTCTTTTAAGTTTGACTATGTATAAACATAAACGTATAACGTACAATTTGTCTATGCTCTTACTAAAGTAGGTACGTTTTGCCAGCAGACTATTATGAAGCCCAGCGCGTGACAAAGAAATAAGCGTGCAATTTTCGTTTTCACTATACCGACAACAATATATCAAGCAAAGGCGTACAAAACGTGAAGTCATTAGAAAAAATTACTAAAACTCCCTACTCTGCTAGTCTTTCACAGGAGAGAAATGAATTGCTGCTCGTTGTTTAAAACTCGGAAACGGCTCGACCGATTTGAATAGTTTGTTTCATGTTTTGTTCGCTATAGTTCAGTGGTGGTGTATATAAAAAAATATTGGCGAAAATCATAAAGAAAATAAAAAAAATACTATAAAATAAAATTGTTATTTTGTATTGAAAATCGTACACCTGTGTCGTACTATACAAAACTGACAATTCTTCCATGGCCGCTTCCAGAGTATGTAATCACTGACGTTTGCCGCTTTGGATTACTTTAATGACATAGTGACATTTGTGTGAATTTAGATTTTTATCTATCTATCTTTAATAGATGTAGATGATACGAAGCTCACCATGTCCACTTCTTCTTCTTGGGGTGCCTCTCCAATTAGTGAAAGTTGGCAATCAGCTATGCATATTTAACCTTGTCCGTGTCCACTAGTCCCTTATAAAAGTGTTAAAAGTCCTAAATCTCGGGGTCTTCTTAAAGTCAGAGAAAACTTCAATGACCTTTAAACGAAATTTTAAGTGTAAATAAAGTCAAATATTTTATTACGAATTCTGAAAAAAAGTACTAGTACCTACAGATGGAATTAAACGCTACTATTTAAAACGTGAAAAATAATACGCAAGGTACCTTTACAAGTGGTTCTTTTAATAGTCTTTTCGTCTTATTAAATTAAAGATATAAGAAAAACATTGACAAAGAACGGTGTGTTTGTCAGTTTCTCGCATTATAATCGTAAAATCACAAACTGAAGTGAACTTGTATTACTGAGTTTGTGAAAATTTTGGAAAATACTGATTTGAAAATATATTTTTCAGTATATTTAGTAAAAACAACAAATATTCAGTACTTAAGTATTTTATTTTTATAGCAGTAAGTACCTAATCTATTGCCAAATTGTGCACTTAAAAGAGCTTTTACCTACATGACATGACATGGATGTTTTATCACTACAAAAATGCATTCAAAGTTTTTATGTAGGTATCATAAAGAAATGAGGAAGCATCAGTTTTCATGTGATATGAAATACATAATGCAACTGTTATGTGCGATATGCAGGCGACTGTACTACCATTGCGTTTTGCTTTCAAGTTCACTCACCAGGGAGGAAGTCTTTTTGCCAAAGGAATACAGAAATGAGGAAGTCCGCTACAGTACAGAATTGGCACTGAAAGTCATTAAACCAGAATATTCTAGTCTCTAGACATCACAAATAACAAACAAGGCCCTTTGCAAACTGCATAAGGTTGGTTTTACAAGAAAGAGCAATGAATGCCACGCGGATACCCCATTTTCAGACTTTAAGGTGAGCTTGTGCTTAAAAAGTACTCAAACTTTTAACTTGTTTTAGCTCGGTTGTCACCTGGCTGAAGTCCATTATTATTAAACAGTAAACTGATCACAGGTTTCACAAAAACTCTACCTACCTGTTTCAGTCATGTTGCGTACACACCGGACCAACGAAGGCCAACGAACGCCAGCCAAGGGGTTCTGTTTTCGCCTTTGTCTCAATCAGATGATCTGAAAATCCGAATGTGAACTGGAATCGCTCCCAGTGATCCTTTACCTAGCTTTAGATTTATGTTCGACAGCCAGAAACGTGCAGCGAGCAACGCCTGATGTCGTTCGTTGGCGTTCGTTGGGCCGGTCTGTACGCAGCATTACATTACAGACATTTACCTTCCAAGTCATGATGTACAGTTACAAACTTAGAATCACCCTTTCGAAATAGTAGTTTGTTACACAAGGAACGTAAGCGAGCTATTACAGAACAAGATCCAATTTGGCGCCCGTGCGAGCGCAGCTCGCAAAGGGCGCTAAAGGATCGAGTGCACCCGAGATATTTAGACGCCCGAGCGAGCGAAACGAGCGAGGGCGAATATAGTTCGAGGGTGTAATAGCTACTTGCAACCGAGGTAAGCATTCTACTTTACATCATTCATGCGAGGCAAATAAAACATTTATATTGTTATGATAAAATGATTCTTTTATAAGAGAGAAAATATTTATTCAAAATTTGCCAAAACTTGTAAATGTACTTATTTTTTGTTCATTCGTTCATTCGCCATTTTCATTGTTCTCTACAAACAGTAAATAGTTTTCTTATCATTTTATGAAAAAAATATTGTTTGACCATGGAGTTTTGCATAGCTTGAATGGTAAAGTTACTTTACAATTAAAGCATTCACCTGCTTGAATTACAAAGTAATTTGAAAATGGAACGTTCTATCTAAACAATGCACTGTGTTGCACATGCCAACTTACACAGCCTCTTACCATACTAGTAAATCCTAGTTACCGAGCAGTATGATGTAAATATATATCTCATCAAAAACATAAAATATGTGAAGTGAGAGCCAACTTCAATATTAGGAAATATGCCTTGGTTGTTGACTTCAACGACAAAAGATGTGAGATCTAAATGGGTGCCAAGTTTAACGGTCAGTCCTGAAAATTTAGTACTTACATAAAATGTTTTATAACAACTTAAAATATAATTTCTTCTTATAACTTAGGATAATATATTGAAGCCTAAGGTCTGACTTGGCTAGTCTAGTCTAGTCTAGTCTCAATACATAAGCCAAATTTGACATGTTTCTGTGTAATAGTTTTTGAGTTATGAGGGGGTCAAAAGTGGCTCCAAATGGTTCGTGTTAAGATACACACGGTGCTGCTCGCCAGTTCTGTTTGCTTTTGAACTTGGCTGATACGCTGCCGCGTATCCAGATTTTTGCTCTACATTAATCATTTAAAGCTAAACAACGCTTTTTGTAAAGCGCTTAATAGGTGAACTTTCTTTTTCTTTGTTGAGCCTTCATTTATTTTTTGAATACTGTTCGAATACAACATGCTTTTCTAGCATACATGAACAAAGACCTTCACCTTTGGGAAATAACTGAAAACACTAACTGAAACTGAAAATCATAATTATTGCACCCACTGAGATCATAAACATACAAATCTAGCATTTTGCAATTTCTTTTTTCCTGCCTTTTTCCATTCCTTCCTTCGATCATAAAGATTCCTTCATATTGATTACGACGAGGGCCTCAATTCTTTGCCAAATATTATCTAATTCCCTTTATTAAGTGTCGCAGTAATGCCACCCACACACTGTTTATATTTAGCGAACCGGAGCGATATGACATCGAAGGTATCGGTTGTCACGGATAAGCGATTAGCAAATTGGATGCGATATTTCTCGGGGATTGCTACTACGTTACACCAGGCTACGCCCCAGACATGTTCGGTTAAGGGCGCACTTACTGCTAGAGCTATAATATACATTGCGATTTTATTTTGGTGCTTGCTGCCTTTATTCGGGTTTGTCGTAAGCCCGGCACCCACAAAGTGTGTATGTATATTTACCAAACTGGAGTGATGGTAACGGGCATCAGGCACTTCAGTTGTCTTCACCTGTTAGGTTAATGACTCGTGACGTCACGGGAGATCGTGGGTAATAATTTTATTGTTGTCAGACTGATAGCGATATAAGCGCGAGCGATTGAAGTTTATGTATATGAATTCAATACTCGAGTCGTGATGATTTTATTCTTAATTTAAGTAACGGAAGATTTTCTTCCTATATAGCTATCTCGCCCTACTCTACTAGTAGAGAGGCACAACTCTAGAGTTGTGCTCTTATACTGTCATTCACAGCTATGTCTTCGCCTTTTAGCGAACGTCGTCACATAGCGTTATATGCGGCGATCGAAGTTGATGTTATATGAAATTACTAAATCATTACACATAAGTAAAAATGCTGTTGTTATTAAAATAAGCAATACGAAATATATGTATATATTTCTTCGCCTAGCTATCTCGCCCTATTATACTGGACGTGTGCTCTAACTGTTTTGGCTGTCTTGGCATACGCGCTACAGGTGTCTTCGCCTGTCGGCTAATGCCTAGTGACGTCACGGGAGATCAGTAATAATTGTTGTTGTCACATGGCGTTATAAAGGCGATCGAAGATGATGTTAATTTATTTACTCAAAATAATGTAACGCTCGAGAAAATTAATGATGCTATTGTCATTAAAGTAAGCAATGTAGTAGATTGTATTACAAGGGAGCAAAATAATATATTTACGGCGAGGGCGCTATTTTGACTCCAGAGCGCAGTGAAGGATTCTAGAGTAGAATCCTGAACGCAGTGAGGGATTCAATATACGCCGCCCGAGGTAAAAATAATTTTGCGGCTGAGTAATACACTCTGCTTTTCATCCCCCTATATAAGAAAAGCAATAAAGACAACTCAAATTACTACCTACGTTTCTTTGGCGTTCGGATACATTATAGCGCTAGTCGGGCAAGAAAAAAAATTTGAAGTTTTGAAATAAAAAAAACCCATCCCATCGGAGCTGGTTGTGAGACGGGTCTATTTTTTCTAAATACTTACTTTATTTTCCATTTTTCAATAAAAAAAATGAAAATAATATATATATGTCCATCGGATTCCTTATAAGTATCTCCGGGGGTGCCGTAGGGGGTTGAAAATTTTGTTAGATTTTAGCTACAACTCACCGTTTACGAGATATTCTCAATTTTATAAAATTCCTTTTTTGAAAATTTCCCGGTGGAAAAAAGTCCCAGCCCCATACAAAATCAGTAGAATTTTTTTAAAGTACTGCACACCCTTTGCTGCACTCCAACCAATGCTTCTTTAATTATGTTCTAAATTCAAATCTCATCGTTTTGGACCCTGTTATGAAGCTGTTCAAAATTCAAATCTCATTTTTACCCTCTTGTCATAACAGGTAAACGATGAATCGTTTTGGGCCCTGTTATTAGATAAACAATCATCGCTTTTCGAATCGATGGGATGAAATAGTAGATTGTATTACAAGGGAGCAAAATAATATACGCCGCCCGAGGTGAAAATAATTTTGCGGCCGAGTAATACACTCTGCTTTTCATCCCCCTCTATAAGAAAAGCAGTAAAGACAACTCAAACTACCTACCTTTCTTTGTCGTTCGGATACATCATAGCGCTAGTCAAGCAAGAAAAAAAAAATAAGTTTTGCAATAAAAAAAATTAAAAAAAAATACATGTCTATCCGATTCCTTAAAAGTATCTCCGGGGATGCCGTAAGGGGTTGAAAATTTTGTTAGATTTTAGCTACGACTCACCGTTTACGAGATAATCTCAATTTTATAAAATTCCGTTTTTGAAAATTTCTCGGTCATACAAAATCAGTTGAATTGCTACACTCGAACCAATGCTTCTTTAATTATGTTCTAAATTCAAATCTCATCGTTTTGGACCCTGTTGTGAAGCTGTTCAAAATTCAAATCTCATTTATACCCTCTTGTCATAACAGGTAAAAAATGAATCGTTTTGGACCCTGTCATTAGATAAACAATCATCGCTTTTCGAATCGATGGGATGAAATAGTAGATTGTATTACAAGGGAGCAAAATAATATATTTACGGCGAGGGCGCTATTTTGAATCCAGAGCGCAGTGAAGGATTCTAGAGTAGAATCTCGAGCGCAGCGAGGGATTCTAAAGTAGAATCCTGAACGCAGCGAGGGATTCAATATACGCCACCCGAGGTGAAAATAATTTTGCGGCCGAGTAATACACTCTGCTTTTCATCCCCCTCTATAAGAAAAGCAGTAAAGACAACTCAAACTACCTACCTTTCTTAGTCGTTCGGATACATTCAAAGCGCTAGTCGGGCAAGAAAAAAAAATTGAGTTTTAAAAAAAAAATATGTCCATCAGATTTCTTATAAGTATCTCCGGGGCTGCCGTAGGGGGTTGAAAATTTTGTTAGATTTTAGCTACGACTCACCGTTTACGAGATATTCTCAATTTTATAAAATTCCGTTTTTGAAAATTTCTCGGTCCCGAAAAAAGTCCCGGCCCCATACAAAATCAGTTGCTTTATTTTTAAGTACTGCACACCCTTTGCTACACTCCAACCAATGCTTCTTTAATTATGTTCTAAATTCAAATCTCATTGTTTTGGACCCTGTTATGAAGCTGTTCAAAATTCAAATCTCATTTATTCCCTCTTGTCATAACAGGTAAAAAATGAATCGTTTTGGACCCTGTTATTAGATAAAAAATCATCGCTTTTCGAATCGATGGGATGAAAAATAATTTGTTATACTTACTTATTTTCCAGTAGGTACTTAGTTAGAAATGTTTGAAAAATAGCAGAGATAGACACAAAAATTTAAATCAATTTAGTTTATCAAGTAAGAAGCTATAATGAAGGTAAGCATAAAATTATCAATGGATTTTCAGTAGCATGTCATTTTCTTTGGGGAAAATGATGTTTTATTCATTGCTTTTTGTAAAAACATTCACAAGTAAAAATCTTAAAAATCCCATATCAAATTAGACATTTTCAATTTACTAAACCTTTTAATTTACACATATAATTATATTAGTTACATACAACGCAATTTGAGTCATCATACAATCAAATACTAAGTAATTGAAAATGCTGTATAAATTATTTGAAAATATGTATTCATACGTTTCCATGAAATGAAGTTTTCAACGCCTCTGCGACCAAGAAATAATACGGTAATATAATTTTGATTAGTTCCGATAAAACAGCATACGCTCGGCGGTTTTATGATATTAGTCAATAACTGCAGACCTCGTAACGTTTATGGCTCAGAACAGAATGTGTAAGATTTTCAACAAAATGAGTAAAGTGAAAATATCGTCTAAAAATAAAAATCTGGAGCCATGTTGTTTTTTATCTAAATTTATTTAGAGGCTTTTACTTATTTTTAGGTATGACAACCTCATCATAGCCTAACCTTTACAATGCCATCAAAACTTACACTATTATTTACTTAAGGACTAAGAAGGAAGAAGATTATGAAGAAATATTTAGCTCTTGAAACAAATCTGAGCGTGGGTCTGCAAGTATAGTCAAAAATATCCCTACATCTAACTGCTGGTTTTTTTTATATTTTTACATCAGAGTCCTCCAATTTTCACATATTTAATACACTCAATAAACATGTGCTGTATGTCATCCACGGACACACAAGTATCACAATTTGGAGAGTCTGTTATAATGCCTTTGAGGTAGATTTCATAGCAGAATCCACTATGAACAGAACATCATCAACCATTTGAATGACCCTACTGTTTGGGCAATAGTCTTCCTTTATGATGGACATTGGACAAGGAAAACGAGCTGTGAGCCACCACATGAGCACAGTTTATATATATATTATAATATATACTGTGACATGAGCCCCTGGCGCATCGGTGGGCGTAAACTACTCTAAAACAGCTGTTTCCAACGCTAACTAAACGAGTCTTCCGAAGCATGGCGGAACTCAGGTCAGGGCTGCTGCCGTCTAAAAAATATGGATGCCGCCCCCCAGTAACGTATTTTGATTATATTATGTATCATAATATATAGATTCTTATACAATATTATAATTGATTCAACATACGATGTCAAAACTCTATTTAACTACCGTTTGTTTGCCTGACAAGTTATACAAGTTATACAAGTATGTATGTTCACGAGCAACTGACTATCCCAATCATATAACACTAATTATGTTTAATATCCGATTACTAGTTGCTTTAAGCGCTTTTTACGCTACACTCCCGCGCATCGGAAGCGGAACCACACGCGATGTTACATGGCGGGAATTTGTACTTAAGGCGTGAACTCACGGGGCGTATAGAACATGGTGAACTCAACATAACGCAAGAAAGAGGATAAATGGAGCAATGACACGCTTAATTTCTGAAAGAGTCTCCTCAAAATCCAGTCGCTTATTGTGACAATGTGAAGAAAGACAAAATTGTGCTGAAGGACATGTTCAGACTGTTCTGTATTTTGCGCAAAAATGTGGCGACACAAATTATTACGTCTTGAAAAATGGAAAATGAAGTATTTAGAAAAAATCGACCCGTCTCACAAATAGCTCCGATGGGACTCGAACCCACGACCTTTCGCTTTCCGGGCGACTGCTCTAACCACTGAGCTACGGAGTCGTTACGAGAAGCGTCGAATTTATCCAATACTTCTAACGCGCTGTATAGTCAGCGTTAATTTCATCAATGTGGAGATATTACTACCCGCACACGCGAAAGAAATACCTTTCCAGGTATTTGGCAATCGCTAAAGATGAAATTACTATTGCAACTTATTTTAATTTTGTTTTTTTGCATTCACAATGCAATTTTTATTACTGAAAAATGGAAAATGAAGTATTTAGAAAAAATCGACCCGTCTCACAACTAGCTCCGATGGGACTCGTTACTCGTTTTTCTAAATACTTCATTTTCCATTTTTCAGTAATAAAAATTGCATTGTGAATGCAAAAAAACAAAATTAAAATAAGTTTATTACGTCTTACCTATTTTCTTGTGCTCTTTGCTGAATACGAACATCAGAAATGGAACATTTGGTTTGCATACGTACTGAACTGTGTAATGTACCGGTATGTAGCAGAACAAACATGAACACTAAACGAATCTAACTAAACGTCAACAGAACAACGCAATTAGGTATCCACGAAATCTTTTGACGAACAAGGTGTTTGTAGTTCGTTAATAGTACGCACATACGAATACAGTTTTCGATGTATTCGTGTTTAACATGTTTTTTTTTTCGTTCGTGCGTACGCGCCTTTACGTAAATAGGTAGGCGTCACACGTCAATTCGTACGTTCGATATAGCAACACTGACTCACGTAATATTGATAGTACGTAAGTATGTAATAATTAGAACTCACAAGAACGTGTTCTTTTAATGTAACGTAAATATGTTTGTCTAATCTGATGGAAACAAATGAAAACATTTTTTTTATTCACAACGGGGTAGCACTTAGCCTTTATCATACGTGATGGTATGTGATGATAGGGCTGAACATGGAAGTAGGGACACGATTTTTTTTTCGATATTTTTGGTATCGAGTACTTTTTATTCGATACCGAGTACTTTTGTACTCGATACTTTTTGTTTTGATACTTTTACTAATGAGTACTTTTTGGCAAGTATCGTATCAAATAATTCATACTTAAATAATCATCAAGGATTTCTTCCACCGATGAAGGCGGGTTCGAGTTCGAGCTTCTGCTCTTTCCCCGGGCTTCATCTCGCGAGGCTACTGCCCCACGGTGTTTGGTGCTATTTTGCGCGGCCGTTCTCGGACGTGTGGTGTGCCCCGTCGGATCTTTGCGGCTCTCGGCGGGGTCAGCCAGTCGAGTGAGACCCCATTGGGAGAGGCCCAGCTAGCGCCTGCGAGCGGGCGCGCAAACGGGGTACGGGCTATAGTTTTAGGTGGAGGTGTTGGAAGAGATGTGAGGATTGGGTGAGTTGGGTTGGGGAAGTGGCGGCGGCACAATATTGCGAGGTAGTGCCCACATCTTTCTGGCTCTGGTGTAGGTGTTGGTGGTGATGCTGGGGGATGGAGCTGATTCATCGGTTTCTAGCGGGCGCCGGCGGTGGTTGGGCATCAACTTACTTTCAGATTGTGCAAAGTACCTATTTTGGTTGTAATTTTGTCAGTAAAGAAAAAAGTTAATACTTAATTAATGTTGATTTGAATTTGTCAGTTCACTTGTTTGAAGTATTGTAATAGGTTCCTATCATTCTTAATTTGAAGCTAGGCTTCATTATTATCTTTTGTTTTATTGAACCTTAACCCTTGATTACAGAAAAGTATATACTGGAAATAAGTATGGTATGTTAAAAAGGAAGATATGATGTTCTAATTTTATGTAAGTATAGTTTTTATATAGTTAATGATGGTAATGGTTGCAAAAAGTATTGAAATAATAATAAAGGCTAATTGATTTCTCAATGAACTTGTTTGAATTATTTATTTTTACTTTCTATCATTCTGAAATTGAGCACTTTTTTTGGTCTTTTAAATGAGTACTAAAAAGTATCGATACTTCAAGGTATCGATACTTTTCAATCGATACTTTTACGAGTACGATACTTTTTTTTCGATACTACTCATGAGTACCGTATCGATACTTTCTATTCGATATCGTGTCCCTACATGGAAGTGCACTACTGCCGGAACCCTCAACTGCTGAGCAGGCTATCGTATCTTTAAATGCCGGAACACAATACCGCTGAAAACATCGTTGTTATGGCGTCAGACTTAAATGAGATGGTGGTAACTAGCCAGGCGGACTACAAAACAAGTCGGTATCACAAACCAAACCTAATACACTATAATGTATCCCCACTGGGAATCTAACCCGGGACCTCTGGGTCAAATACCGGTGGTATGTACCACTTGACTACAGAGGCGATTTAAAAACTTTGGAACTTCTAAGTTTCAATTGTAGTAAACAAGATATTTGCGACGCAATACCGTTATATAACTAAGTAACTATTGTATATTTTTAACGTTAAACGATGAGTGCGAAAAGAATGCAGAACCATTTGTCAAATGGTGACACCGAGAAAGTGACGAGATATTTATGTTGACTTCGAGTCTGCTCGTACGGAACGCCACGGTTTTCGATTTCAATGAAGAAACCTGTGGAAGAAACAGAAAGAAACGCCATATTGCTTTAGTAATCTGTGATCTTGCGTCTTCTATGTCTTTAGAGCGTTTGCGCATTTCGCCCAATCCGTATCCGATTTTAGCGATCTAAACGGACCTACCTACGTATCTATACACCACTATACTAAGATTTTAGGGGAAGGTAGTGTCCATCAATACGAACAATTTTTAATATGGAGCCAACCACGAAATCGCGAAAAAAAATTTGCAGTTCCATAGGTACATATCAGTCGAGTCGATGTTGTACTTTTGTACTTTTGTACTTTTGTTTGTACTAATTAAAATTTAGAGGTGTATAGTGCGCAATCTTTCATACAAAAAGTAATGCAGATACTGACAGACATTTTACTTTACTCATAGGCAGACACAGATACGGATCAGAAATCAATGCGGAAACGCTCGAGCCCTCTTGATACCTAATAATCAAAATTGCCAATGACATGATTAGCCTTTCCTTATATATCCCCACACCTAGGGCACCGGCTTTTCTTCTGTTGTTGTCTCATTTGTTGCAAAGTCTACTACAATCTAGAACATAATTAGTAGTAAAACATGACTTACTTACTTTAACAATATCTACTTTTTATGAAGCACTTAAGTTTTTATCGAAGATAAAAAAGTTAAGTGCACTTTGTATAGAGTAACTGAGGTCGTGAGAGACGACTAACATATATTGTGAAGTTACCAAGTTCTGTCCCGACTATTATTCAATTAGAGGTTTTGGTGTAGCTAAACTACGCAAAACAACTTTAACTAAACATTTTTTTTACGTAGACGCCAGCCACAAAAACGCGAAAGACAATCAGCTGTTCCATGAAAAGTAATTTCGAGACGACTAAAATGTATGGAACAGATGTTTTTTTTCGTATTGATGGACATTGTCATGCCCTAAAATGTTTGTAAGTATAAAAAAATAGTGGAATATTTATTAAGTAAGTACTTATATTTAATTATTTTCCCTCCTCTCCAAACTTAGCTTGACAAGGGATGAAACAAAAAATACTGAATTACTATAGAATGTTAAAATTTTGCATGAATTACTTAAATTAATAGGTAGTTACTGAACTAAAAATTACGTCAAATTTTTTTGGTTTTTAGAGAACATATAAGTAGTAGCGTAATATACAATTCGTAATAATTACAAATAATAATTTGATCAGTTTAGAGGAATAAATAATTTCGATACTTTAAGTCGAGCTCAAATTTAAACAATAGTTTAGTACCGTAAGGTACTAATATATATTCTGTGGTTTAGTCGGTTTCAGTTAATTGTATTGTTATTAGATCATAAAACTTAACGGTAGGTACTTTATTAATTGTTTTCCGTTTTTTCGTCTTCGTATTTTACGGATACCTATATCATATCCGTAAAATATAAAATAATTATGGCAAAGTCTGTGTTAATAAGAACATAAAGTATTTTTTGTGCTTATTATTTAGGTACCTACTTACTTCAGTGAATGAATGAAAAATAGGTATAAAGCTCGAGGAAGCACTTTATGAGTAAGTACAATCTTCACACGTTGTATATTAGGTAGTTCTCATTTGATTACACTAGAGACATTTTTGTATAAATTAGATCGTTACTTATCCTCTCTTTGATACTTACTTATAAAACAATAATTGTAAATAACTCACCCAATACAAAAATATAACGCAGCACCCAGTCTCCTGCAAAAAACAAAAAGAAATGTTAATAAATAAAGCACTAACGAAAAAAAAGGTGTAAAATCAAAGTACAAGTAAAAAACAAAAGCACAGTCATTAAATTAAAGCACTTCCTACGGTTATTCGCTACTTCAAATCTTCAAAATGAATTAAGCAAATAGCCCAAATTATCGGAGACGATAATGTCATAAAATCGGCACAATAAATAAGAACGTGTCATAAATAGTCGTAAATGCGAACAACGGTTGTAAATGCAGTAACTGCGACGTCCATTAAGGGCACCAGAGGGGCAAAGGGGAAAACTGAATCAGTCATTAGTGGGAAAAACGGTTGAAAATCAAATACAAACTTGCAGCTGTCAAGTGCTCCAAACTTCTCCTAATTGCCTAGAACCTCCTTTGAGTTGTTTAAACGTAACAGCAAAATAAAATGCGTGCCAAAATGTAAACGAGAAATTAAAGAAAAGTTTTCCTTCTTTTTTGCGAATTTATAGACGTTTTGTAGGTTATCGAGCCTGGTTGTTAAAGGCTGAATTGGAATTTCAGTAAATGTAAAGCATGAAAACATCTTGATGTAATGATACCTATGAGTATCTAAGTGGTAACGCATTTCTGTTTTTACCCGACTGCGACAGAAGAAGTTTAATGTTTTTCGAGAGTAGGTATGTTTTTGTGAAAAAAAAAAGGTAAAGATTTCATCAAATAAAGCATTGTAAAAAAAAATTAAACGAAGTTTCAACTGCCGCCTACACAAAGACATTTTTGTAAAAAGTTCGTTGGACTGTGTATTTGGTATATTAAGTATATTTATGCCAATTTATTGTTATTCTTCGGAGATGGGGTCAATCACGGTTATTTTGAACGATAAAACCAAAGAACAAATGTGATGCAATCGACATACTGGGCTCCTTTTATCAGTTTCATTTCAACAATGTTTCCAAAAATTTAAATATTTTTCCATAAACACAATAGAAACGGAAACTTATGATGCGCAATAATTAAGTAATTATTATAGTAAAAAAAGATATTCGAAATTGCTTCAATAACTCGTCCAAAAATGCAACTTTAGAGCATTGACCCTATTCCTTACTATGTATGTGGTGGTATGTGTAAGAAAGCCGGGGTGGACAAACGGAAATTCCAAGTTTACTTTATTATTCCTCTGACACTGACCTCTTAGTTAGGAAGGCCAATGTTAATATTTTTTGTAGAATGTCTACTCACTCACAGCCAATTCTCTTACTTAATTACAAAGCACGTAACCTACAATAAGTAACAATCAAAGTCATACAAAAGAGTTCATTATTTCGAGTAATTAAGACATATTTTTCGACAAAAATGTAGCGTACTTAGCAAATATTTTTTAACTTCCATATTAGATAAATTTATTCAAAACAAACACCTTTGTTTTTTCATCGAAAATACAAGCACGTAGTGGAACAACCTTGAACAGTGTTATATAATTAATAGAAAATTCAATGTCGGGTTGTTGTCATATAAAGTGTTTTTGAAAAGACAATACACAGAATGGAACAATAACAAATGGAAGTGTTATCTTATTTTGACACCGATTTGGCGCAGGGGTAGGCTACCCACCTTCTACGCCAGAGGGTTCGATTCCCGAACAAGACAAATATTTGTGTGCATTGAACATGTCTATTCGTCTTGGTCTGGGTGTTTACTATGTATATTAAATACCTATGTATTTACAAACAAAAAGTATCTAAGTCCTATATATTTATCCGTTATCAAGTTATCCATGATACAGTTTCTTAATGCAATTAACATGGGCTTATAATTGGTGTGATTGTAAGAAGTTATTTATTTTATTTTTATTTTTTATTTTATTTTTCACTGTTTGTTAAAGGAATAGAAAAGAAAACTTTTGTTTTATAAATTAAAATTATATATTTGAATGCGTCTAAAAATTAAAGAGATATTATAATAATCCTAATAATAATATTTTTATAAGGACATACTTTTAGATAAAGAAAAAAAGGTTAAAATAGGCATTTGCTGGAGTCCTCTCCATGGATTGTTCTTTTTTAAAGTTTAACAAAAAATAGTTTACCTATGTAAAATTTCTAAAATGGCGGCTGGATCTTCCAGTAGTTTATGAGCTGTGCGTTGCTAGATCAGTCAGTCACCTCTCGTTTTTATATGGATAGGTAGATGTCGTAAATATGTTGACTTGTATGTTAGTATGCGTATTCATTGTTTCTCATGCAAGAACAACTTTATAACTTGAAAAACAGTAAGTTACTCACGTCAAACGTAAATACGACAGCAGATCAAACAATACATGTTGACTTTGACCTGCCCTAATCGGGAAGTCAATAAAATAAATAAGCACATAATATTTCCTTTTCTATCCATTACGGGGTAGCACTTAGCCTTCATCACACCTGATGGTAATTGAAGAAAAGGCTAAAGATGGAAGCGCACTACTCCTGAATTCTTCAACCTCTGAGGAACTGGCTATCTTATCTCCAGACAACGATACTGAAAACATCGTTGTTATGGCGTCAGACTTAAAACAAGTACTACCACTAACAACAACCTACACTCATACTAATTAAGGCGATACTCGGAAAAATTATGCTAAAGCGTAAATCGTGTTTCTGAAACTATACGATTCTAGATAAAGGTATGAAGAAATATTATATCTTATTACCAGATTTATAACAACTCTAACCATCCTATAGTTTTATATCAAAAAGTCCATACTTTTTCCGAGTTGCGCCTTAACCTAGACTCAAAGTTAGTTGTATAGTCACAAATTTACAATACATATTATAGTGAAATGATAAAAAAGTAAGTATTTTTATAAAAATACAAGCTGACCCGACAGCAGCGCGACCTACCGGGTCCCATTGTGTTTTCTTACCATCCAAAAACTCATTGAAATATACCTACTTACATAAAAAATTTCAACCAAATCGGTCCAGCCGTTTAAGAGGTGACAAACACGCGTACAGAAAATTTATATAAAAAGATAATAACATCATGACTCAGGTACAAATGCTCGTTTTCATCATACAGACTTTTTCCCTTACCAGGATTTGAACTCAGTACTTCGGCGTAGGCGACGACGCCGACGCCTTGAAAACCGGTGTAAGTAGGTACCTACATGAAATTACTCATTAAATTACATGGTATGGGTAGGTACCCATACCCAGTAAACTGTATAAGCTCGTTTGAAATAAGCGTTTGTAACGTCCATTTTACTAAATTGCTTTACCTATTCAATGTTTGTTATGCATATTCAAACGACATGAAAAGATATGTCCTGGACCAATATTTATATTATGTAAACAACAATGTTGTTGTGCACTTTATTAAAATACTCTTACGCAAGTACATTAGACATATAAGTCATAGTACATAGCTTCAAACCAAGATATAAAGCTGTTCGAACTATGATAAAATATTTGAACAGATTTGCATCTAAACTAAATAATTATACATATCAGCTACATTGGGCCGGTTCAACTAGTTCTAGTTTTAAATAGTTATCTGTCTGTAGCAAACTATCGCTAATATTGTAGGGAATTTATGTCCTTGTGACCTGCGTTTAAATAATTTAAATGCAATTTCAATACTTTCAAAATTTGTAATTCGAAATATGTGGAGGTGTTTTGAGAAAAAACATAAATAAACAAATAATACTGTAATTTATTGCTCTATTTAAATTCTTGCTCACCGTTCATCATCATCATCAGCAATTATAAGTCCCCACTGCTGGGCACAAGCGTTCCTTATGGATGGATAAAAGTTCATCAGTCATTATTTTCTCTTTTCACACGGGTGGATTCAGGCTATAACCCTCTAAGAGGCACAATTTGAATAAAAAGATGTCAGCAAGTGCATCTGCATCCTTGACCAACATCATAATATGGCTTCCGTAGTAATAGGACGAATGTAACCTATGTACAATAAAAATGTTTGGTCTGAGATTCTAAATTATTTTTATGCATTTACAATGCAATTCTGTAAGTATTGGAAAAACGTGATAGTAAAAAAAACCACGAGCCCTATAAGTAGCTTCCCGCCTGAAAGCTCTTATAGGGCTCGTGGTTTTTTACTATCACATTTTTTTTGGTCTGTCATTCCATGTGCTGAATCGAAAGCTGTTTATCGCAGATCGCATGCTGAATGCGCAATAAGCTATACTGCACCTACAAACTTTTTAGGCTTTTTTTTTTCAAACAGCGATGTTTTGAAATTAACAAGAATGTAGACAACTTTGTAGATACTAATCGTATCGAAGTGAAATAAAAACTATTGGTTTTGGAATAACGGCTTCTATACTGGTATAGGATAAAAAATATATTTTTTTTTATTTTTCCCATGTCCATTGTTAAAAATGTTTGACAACATTGTCGTCAATCAAAAATTAATTTTAATAATTATTGAAGTCCCTACATTTGGGATTTGTCCTCCTAACATTTTTGTTTGTCTCGTAGATTCTACCTGACTCTAAACAAAATACTTTGCAAGGATTACTTCACGCCAGAAGTCTTGCTACACCCAATTTCTAAGGATCGTGTACGGCGCAAGTCACGCAGGCAATTAGAACTGAGGCGTGAGTATTATTCCACTGATGTTTTGTCAAAAGACATTGCAGCTGGGTACTTACTTATATTTACAAAATTGCAACATTTCATTTCTACCAAAATAACCAGTTCCTAGGAAAAGCACGTTTTTTCTTAGATCAGGTAACTACACTCCAGCGTTTCCCCGTTGGAGAAAAAAAAAATTTTACAACAAAATATAATTTGAATGAATAATAAGTAGCTTCTTCTTCAACTTAAGCCGTAAAGCACACGGGCCGTAGTCTCACAACTTGAAGGGAATTTTTCCATAATCAACACGATTGACAAGTGGGTGGCGATCGCAATCGAAAGGTTTCACAAGACGCTGGTGCCTTGTTTTCTTATGGCTGTGCTATAGTGATACTTTACAACATCACAAAATATATAATATCCTATATCCTATAGTGCGCTCCTATATCCTATAGTGATACCTATAGGAGCACAAGGAGCACACTCCTATAGTGATACTTTACAACATCGACTGAATGCAAAGGTTTCTC
Organism: Crambus lathoniellus; assembly: GCA_949710035.1. Taxonomy (NCBI): domain Eukaryota; kingdom Metazoa; phylum Arthropoda; class Insecta; order Lepidoptera; family Crambidae; genus Crambus; species Crambus lathoniellus. The sequence goes on along the minus strand of OX453302.1, from coordinate 10,349,798 downwards.
CGTCTCGTTTATATCTATTAACATTCTAGAATAGCACGATATGCATGGAACCCTCTCGACCGACTCAAGTTTGAGACAGACTGTAACGATGTCGATTCGTACCAGTCCACGGGGATACTGACCACTATACTACCGAAGAAACATCTTCTATTATAAAAGATTTCTCTACGTAACTGATGCCTTAATTCTAAAACTTATGGAATTAAGACTTTGTTAGATACGACGGATGTTAGTATTTGTATGGAACCGAAACCAACCTAGTGTAAATTTCTCACTGTAAAAACCATTCATACACTCAAACTCTATCATGCACTTTCATTAAATTAGTTAATATGTTTTTATTTGATCTGTATTTACTTTTATAAGGGACTTGTTTGTAAATACCTACCTATCTTCTAACTAAAAAAAATCCTTAGAGATTTTTTTGCCCCGGCCGCTCCGGTATTGTAACGATGTCGATTCGTACCAGTCATTATGGATGGTTAAAAACTCTATGATGACTGGAAACTCCATCTAGTTCTACATACTGGCCATTAATTTTATCGAATCCTATCCTGTTCTTTCAATTCAAATTCAAAATCTTCTTTTCACGTGTCCTGTTCATCATTTTTGATTCAGTTCTACTAAAATCACCAAACCATACAGAGCTCTCGGAGCATTACCAGTTTTTTATACCAGTTTCAATTGTTTGTCATAGTATTAAATAAGTGGAACCCTTGACCCTTGGAAAGGGGTAAGTTTTCATCATCATATCCATTACTACCTACTTACCTACCTACTTTTTGTTATTCATGTATTTTTTATCATTTTGTTACAGTTCCTAATCTTCCTAATCTTCCTAATCTTCCTATGCTTCCTATTCCTCCTATACGTTTCTTTATTACTACCTTTATAAATAAAAGTCAAGTCCCTATAAACATCATCTTTTTATTCATCTATTATCTACAAATTAAATACTGGGCGGTGACTTCCGACGTTCCGGCTAGTGTACCACTGGCCGACGAGGACGTCCCGTCGCAAGACCACGGCACTGACAAGGTATGTATATAGTTGAAATTTTTAAAATTACTAATAGGTAGTGTGACTGTGTTTTTAAAATAAAAATGATAAGGACATTCGAAAGCTGCGAAATATTAAAGTTAACTTACATAATTATTTATAGAGTGTTGTACAATTTAATAAAAAACCTAAGCGATTATATCGCATACCTGCCAAACAAGCATAGTTGGTACAACTTGGTAGCCTACTGCTGTTTTGAGTTACTTACAGCTGAAAACCTGTAGACCGGTACCTTGCTTACAACATAAGCATCTTAGGCTAAAAGATGGCCATGAGTGTAGACGCCAGCCGAATCTTTAAGGAGCTATATAAAGCACAATGACATGACATAACAGTCCCAGTGACACGAGCATAGTTTACAACAGTGAGTAACACCGGTTAAATGCCGGCTCGTTACCAGTTCTTACCCCAAGGCCGTAGACAGGTTTGAAGCTTTGTCATTCGACCTCTTGCATATTCCGAAAAAACTCAAGTCTACCGTTTCGCAACAACTCTGCATTAGAACAGCTGGTGTTATTATGACATTTCTGGGTTGATCCAATACTCGTAGTTATTCTATCATTACATTGCCCTACAAACATCAGTTCATAGATCGTGTATTGCAATTAGCTCATTAAAATAGCGCAAGCCGATTGCAATTATTTTAACTCCCACCTGAAATATTGTAAAATACGTTTTAGCTGCCGTCAAGATTTATTTTATGGCTTTACTTGGAAAGAATATGACAACGCCCTAGTTTGTATTACTACCATTTTATATCTTTGGATGTCTAGAGGCTCCAAGGCTTGATTACTACTGAATAAATACAACTTGTATTATACAAGTGTCTTATTACAGGTGTGTTGTGTATGATTTCTTTTGCACGATGAGGACAATGGTAAGACGTCACATAAAATTATTACGTTATGATATAAGTAAATAAAACAGGTTATAGCTTCAAAGCAGGTGTAAATTAGAATTATAAAATCGGCCAAGTGCGAGTCGGACTCGCTCATGAAGGGTTCCGTACCCACTTAACGTACCGATTACGTACACCTAGCAAAAATACCACTGTCATTTTTTGCCAGAAAAAAATAACTTTGTTTTTCATAGTATTCTGAATGACAAAGTTATATTTGCGGTTTTCGAAAATGTGTTATATCTCAAAAACTTGTAAAGCCTACTTAGCTGTGATAGCTTGCCTTTTAACTTCCTCATATGAAATATAGTAGAATAAAATGAGGAATGTAGAAAGATTTATGTTGAGTCTGAGGTCTATATTCACCGAAATGACTTATTTCTTTTCGAATTGATAAATTATGCACATTAGCCGATCGATGGCTCAGTGATTAGTATGAAATAACAAGATGAAATCAGTTGTTGAACTTTATCTGTAGCTTATAATGAAAACAATATTTATTAAAAATTGGTATTCGAAATAGAAAATTCCAAATGTAACAGAATAAAAGCCAAGCAATTTTAAAATAAAACATAACTAGGATTCTTTTATTTTCCCATTAGCGTATTAGCAGTATTAAATGTGCAAAATACACACATTACCTGAAGTTAACTTAATTCCATCCACTCACTATTCAAAATATCACACTATTTTCAATGCAATACTTTACCTACACAACACCACCACACAAAACTGGATGTATCTCATCACAATTGACAGTTCACAGGTAGGTATCACTCAAAAAAAAACAAAATACTAGCAAGTGACAATTGAAAACCGTCTAATTAGAACGTCGATTGAAAAAAACAAAAGAGCATCGCGCGCGGAGATAAAGGATGTAAGGTGATTCGAAGCGGTATGCGCGCGAGTCGAATGTTTTGAGCAAAAGCGCGGTAGTGAAAGATCTTGCGCCCACGCTCGCGGTGCTATTACTAGCGTGTCGCGGCCCTGTAACAAGGTCGCCTGGAATGCTGAACTTCACGACCTATTTCAGTACGATTGTTTTGATTACATTAGCACTTGTGACAGGATTAATTTTAGAGTTAATGCCATCGTACTCGCTGATTTTAATGTAGAAAAATACAAACAGCCTCTATCTTCACACGACAGTTGACTATGAAAGAGTTCTTTCTTTCTGTGTTACGCTATAGTTTGAATAAATAACATTGAGAATATCAAAACGTAAATAGATATAATAATATTTAAATGATTAATTAAATTACAATTAGTTTCAGAAAATATAGTTTTTTTAAAGAAAAATCCTACTTAGACTAAGTAGGATTTTTCTTTCTAAGTAGAATTTAATTATTTTAATTTTTAGTTTTTTGCATTCACAATGCAATTTTTATTACAGAAAAATGGAAAATGAAGTATTTAGAAAAAATCGACCCGTCTCACAACTATCGGAGCTAGTTGTGAGACGGGTCGATTTTTTCTAAATACTTCATTTTCCATTTTTCTAGAATTTACTTATTTCGCACCTATATATATTAGTCGTGTTTTATAATGAAAATTAGTTTTTGTATAAGTAGAAGGTATGACTTGCTGGCGCGATGGAAATGTTATTCTGAAAGCCTGCATGATTTTTAAATATTTAAAGGATTATAGAAAATCCGTTGCACTGAATACGAACCTTGCAATGTTTAAGTACAATATCTTCTATGTTTATAATTTTCCATGAATTCGAGAGTTGTAGAAAAATACTTAAGTACCTTATATCTAGTAGTCATAAAAATCAAGTTAAACCATCCAATTATTATGAGTTATGAAACTGGCTTTAGGAAACTTTAGGTAAGGTATATAACATTAAGTAAAATGTAAAGTTTTTATTACGGAACCGTCAACGGATTTTGCAATAGAACATAAAAGTTTATCGTAAACTTGCTATTTCAGATTAGCTCTGAGAACTAGTATACGATGAGTGGAAAGTATGTACCTATAATATCGTTCGAGGTAGTAAACCAAGCTGATAAAATAAAATCACAATAAAATTATGTTACATCACGTTAGTAGGTTATTTTCTTAATACAAAAGTTGGGAAATACATAAGGAATCTAATCAATGGAGGGTCAAAAGAAGTGTTTTATCATTTGAACTCGTTGGATATAGCCAAAAACATTTTGTTCCCAGTTGAACATTAGAATAATATTACCTAATCAACGATTAGGGGCTCAAAAGCGCTAAATAAGAATAATCAAACCAAGCCGAATTTTGTTATTTCAGTTTTTTTTGTTGACCTAATAAATAAATAAATATTCGACACCATCACACATATTGTTTCAATACCAAACTATTGTAGCTTGAGCAACTACTGTAGCTGGAAACAACGACGAGTATTACCATATTCATCATCATCAGTTATCCACGCCGTATCTGGCGACGGCGATACTTACTGTCAAAATATTAGGTGGTGTTACTAAATGGAAAGCTCTGACGTGGCTAGTAAACCCGAAACTTGTTTTTCTCTTCGAGTATAACCACATACACGCAGACCCGAGGAAATATTAAAAAGTTTCTTTTTCAATATTTACCCGACCGGAAATATAACCTTCTAAAGACAGCAGCGCCTTGAAAACCGGTGCGTACACCACTCGGCCACGGAGGGTCGTCACCATCATCAAATCTTGACAAGCTTTAACATTTTTTGATTATTTATTCGGACCTCTGGGTTTCCAAAGTCCTAAGTTTCAGTTTCAGATTTCCAAAGACCAAATTAATATTTTGTGTTATTCTTTAGTTTTTATATTAAGTATTGTTAAGATATAGTTTTTTTTTAATTGTAAAAGCGCGACGAGACAACTGCTTAAAACGATATACGTTCTAAAGCGACATAAAGTAACTTCATCATCATCATAGCCGAACGACGCATACTGCTGGGCATAGGCCTCCACCAAGGATCGGGAAGCCGCTGGATGCGGGCAGCGCAGGACCGATCGTTTAGGCCTCCCCCAAGGATCTCCACAAGTTAGTTACTTTAGTGTTACTCCAGCCTATAATCTATCTCTGTTGCAAATTTCATCCATTTCCGTTCAGTGGTTTTTGTCGAACTTTCGCATTTATAATATTAGTAGGATTTTACTCTTGATTTAAATTACTTTAAAAGTGTAGGTACAATTTTTGCACTACCTACCAACATAAATAAAAGTTTTATGAAGATCTACAGTCTATCTATAGTATGACCGACCCTTAAACTGGCGTCTCAAATGAATTATCGTTACGTAACCTTGATTTGAACGCGTATCAGGCTTTATTGTTTGCGGATCCGATTAGAGGCTTATTTTTTCACCTGATTTCGTAGAAGGCAAATAAAGAACGTTGTAGTCACAGTCACAGAACATTGAAAAAGAGAAAAAAAATTCTATGTTCTGTGAGCGTAGTGGTCTGAAAAACTAATCTAAACTGTGTGAAGTAAAACTTTTGTAGTAAAAAAATATGACTTTAGCGCTCAAGAGTATATTAATCAATGGCAGATCAAATAAAAAAATAGTTGCAATAAAGTACGGTCGAACCAATTGAATCATGATTAGTTTTCCTATTTATTTGTTCAAAAGCTTCAAAACTATAAACGTCAGTGTCAACAAGTTTAAAGGACCACGCAAATTAGCGTCCCCACCTACCAACGGAAATTAAAATTAGGTATCTCTGTAAATGCGTCTTGGCTGGCACGCTGACTTCGATCAACAATACCAAAAGATAATGCCTCACGAACTAAAACTAAACTCAAATATGGCACAGACTGACTTTTTTTGAAACGGAGAAAAAGGTTACGAATGTTACGATCTAACGTTAAGAAACAAAAGTGCACCTTTGAAGTGCGCTCTTATTTGCTCGGCCGTTTTGACACTTCAACTAGTGATCTGTTGGTATGGTTGATCGAAGCACGCTGATGATTTTATAGTATGGTGACATTTACCGCAGGATATTGGGGATTTCACACAAATTTAATGAGAAAAGTGGTACTAGAATAGAGATTATTTGGCACACTTTGGTATTTGTTGTAAATGTTCACACATGTTTTACAACCTGGTATATATAATAAATAACACATTATATTGTGTAAATAAAGCGTTGGCTAGTTTGATAGATGATGCCAGAATTTATCACAAGAAAAAAAAGGATTTTTTTTTTTAATAATTTTTTTATTGATACCAGCAGGTTCCAATTGATTTTTCACACACTATTAGCATTTGAAAGTGTGCAAAATTCGAACTCTATACTAATTCTATTTGTGCAAGATTTGTCTGAAAAATCTCCAATACTGCGGTGGATGCGCCATACTAAATAATATTTAGTAATCTTTGACTAAATAGTGAATAGCATTAACTTAGATACCTACGTTTGAAGTCTGTTGGTGGGTGGGTACTCCTCATAGTTGAATTTGCGTGGCCCATTCGAGCTAATTGAATTTTAATATCTGTTAGAAAATGAACTTATGGTGGGTCACGTAATCACGTTTCAATTGGTTCGACTGTACAAAAACTCTTAACATTTTCTCCTGAAGCATTTATAAGAGTAAGGCATGTCATATGTTAAATGACTTAAGATGATGATGATGAATCGCTCTTTCATTTTCCTTTAACGAAGGAGTTACTAAAACCCTGCAAAAACCTCAATACAAAGATATTGTAAGTAAGTCTTTTCTTCTTGGCGATTCTTCAGGGCGACTACTAATAACTATAGAATGTCAACATTTGCTTGAATCCGAAAACCTTAGAATACTGTGCAGTGCATAGTTTTTTAAGGGGTTTTTAATGTGGAAGCATTTATTTTACCACTAGCTTTCCGCCCGCGGCTTTGCCCGCGTGATATACGCGACATCATCCTGCGGGAATGTGATATTTTTCCAGGATAAAAAGTAACCTATGTTCCTCTCCAGGCTACAAAGTATCTGTGTCCCAAATTTCAGCCAAATCCATTCAGCCGTTTTGGCGTGATTGAGTAACAAACATCCAAACATCCAAACATCTAAACTTTCACATTTATAATATAAGTAGGATGTGCATGAAACATCTTCATTTCGTTATTCTTTATGGCGACTACTAATAACTAGAATGCAACATTTGCTTGAATCCGAAAACCTTAGAGTAATGTGCAGTGCATAGTTTTTCAAGGGGTTTTTCAAGGATCTCCACAAGTTAGTTACTTTAGGGCATAGGCCCTAAAGTAACTTGTGGAAATAAAATAATGCTTAATGATGACCTCTAAATAATGATATCTTGTCTGAGAGACGCCATCTGCCCGAAGATAACACTTGTTGATGATTCATTCTGTACTTAACTTACTCGGCAGCTCGCTAGTCACGGCGTAATAGGCAGGTACGCGAAGAACTCAGGAAATGGCTCGAATGCCGCACTGGCATTAGAGCTGTGTAGTGTACCAAATGAAGATGTTACATGAACATGGTAAAATAAATGCTTCCACATTAAAAACCCCTTGAAAAACTATGCACTGCACGTTACTCTAAGGTTTTCGGATTCAAGCAAATGTTGCATTTGAGACGCCAGTTTAAGGGTCGGTCATACTATAGATAAACTGTAGATCTTCATAAAACTTTTATTTATGTTGGTAGGTAGTGCAAAAATTGTACCTACACTTTTAAAGTAATTTAAATCAAGAGTAAAATCCTACTAATATTATAAATGCGACTGTTCGACAAAAACCACTGAACGGAAATGGATGAAATTTGCAACAGAGATAGATTATAGGCTGGAATAACACAAAGGATAGGTACTTTTTATCCCGGGAACGGGAATCACGCGGGTGAAACCGCGGGTGGCCGCTAGTATTAATATAAATTATGAAAATTCCAATTTACTTACGTCTTTATTTATTCTAATGAAATTAATAATAAATATCTTCCAACTTCTACTGAAATTCGGAATTCATTGAGTGGCATTAGTTTATATCCGTAATAAGTTTTTAGTAAAAGTTTCATTTTATTGACAAGCTTTTTTGCTGGCTGTACTTTAATATTGTATTGTCATCTGAACCAAAGCTGTATACAAAATTTCAGCTCTATCGGACACTGGGAAGTGGGTCAAATTAAGCTTGCAAGATTTGTCCCCCACTAACTAACATGGGTACTAACTAACTAACTAACATGGCAAGTTAATAAAAAGCTTGTAAAAAGTGGTTTTAATTCAATGAACAGTTCGCGCGATGCGCTTATATCACTTGACATCAATGATATTGCTTGACATAGAAATAATGTACCTATATAAATGCTCCCAATAAGAAACGCTATTTACATTTATTTATTTTTTAACAATAACAGCATACATATAATTACATTTTTAATGTGACATAAAGACCGCCATTTGTATGTTTATTGTACAATAATGAATTAGTAAATAAATAAATTACATAATAAGTAGTTGTTTAGTGTATGTACCGCACGCGTAGCCTTTGTTGCCGTCCAAGAGAAGTATATCTCACAAAAATATGCAAAAATGACGCTTAAGGCAGCAATAATAAGGTCGGTGCAAAGTGCAAGTGTCTAGACGGCAAAATGGGTCTGAGTCTGATGTAACAGTTTACTTGCATTATTAGGACGAGCCGTGAAAGTCACCGAGCCGGTTCCCAATGACGGTCATTGCGTTTTCAGGGCTGCCACTAACTTTGGACTCTTTCAAGAATCCTGTCTATGCAAGTGTTTGTATCTCTCACATCAGTTAGTAATTAATGTCATGGTAATTCAGGTAATGTTTCAGACACTAATTGGTGAAGGTCGTGGGAAGCTGCTGGATGCGGGCAGCATATACGTCATTTAGCTGATGAAGATGATGAATTATTCGTAATCATAATAATCGAAAAAGATTAACAAACTTATTTCAAAACAGCTACTTATTTCAGGGGGCCTTTTTTATCAAGAAGTAAACACTGTTACGTTAAAATTAATAGCTGTTTAATCTAGGTAGGTACTTTATAAATACAATAAATAAATAAATATTGGACACCATCACATACATTGTTCCAATACCAAAGTATAGTACCTTAAGTACTAGTATTATGGAAATTGGAAACATCGACTGGTATTACCACATAGGTACACCCAAGAGTCAAGACCCGGGGAAATATTGAAAAGTTCATTTTCAATATTTACCCGACCGGGGATCGAACCCGGGACCTCTAGAGATAGCGGCACCTTCAAAAACCGGTGCGCACACCACTCGACCATGGAGGTCGTCAAACTGTTTGTATTGAAAGTGATGAGCCTACTGAGCCCACTTGGGCTAAGCATGGTGTCCGTCATAGCGGTCAACATGTTAAAATAGTGCACATGTGCACAGTTAAATATTTCTACTATTAAGTTTGTAATAGCTCTTTTTTCCACTTAACCCCTGTAGAACAAAAACAATACTGACTAGCAAGTCTATTATAACTGCTGAAACAAATAAAAGCACAATGCTGACCGTTTCCCTTGCCTTGCGGATGTAACAGATCTGACTAATGAGAAGTAAAAGGTTTCTAATCGATTTGCCTTGGTGTTATTATCACGGCGAACGCAAACGAAGCGTTTGGCGATCAGAGCGAGCGCCCCGTTGCGCTCTTGGTGATCGACATTTTTCCTTGTAAAAATTCAATACAGGACAAGATTTACAGTCGAAACGACGAATGCGGAAGGAAATTAAACGCCGCATATGTAGATGACACCTTAATAAGCAGTTAAAATTGACAAGACATTGGAATTTTGTTCATAATCACCAGCCATTTTGAATATCATCACTGCTGAGGTACCTTACATATTGATGAATAAAGAGGCCTTACATATTGATGAATAAAGAGTATTGCGCCATGGCATACATGACTCATGCGGGCCCAGTGAGATCGTCGACAATACAAACCGAACGGCACTGAATGGAGTCGTGGAAGAAGCTGGCATTCAGGAGCTCCCACCCATATATGCGAGCAGTGCTCCAAGTGAGGTCGAACCTAAGCTTTATATAATAAAAGCAGATGACGTGGAGTAAAGGGCTTGCAATACCTGCAATCATAGTTCAGAACATCATCTGTTGATCTTTATCAGCAGTCAACTATATTTCAGATTAAGAATTACTGCAAAATTTTCTTTAATTTACTCCAAATGCACAGCATTATTTGTAATAGATTTCAAAACCTATATTTATTTCGGAGTTCTTATTACAATTTGACTAAATAGCGTAACCAAAAAACAAGAATCAATAAGAACAAAACGTGTAATTCAAACGTTTCATTATTTTTTTAGTTAAAAGATGTAAATTATTTAGTAACTCTTTGTCCGATTGTAAAATAAATTTTGAATAAACAATTTTTTACCCGCTTTTAATCTTCTCCTCTTTTAACTTACAACTGCCATGTTAAATCGATTTATTCCCCATTGCCCCGGGGCAGTTTATTATTTAAGAAAAATTTCCCACTGCCCCGAAATATTTAACACAAATATTCTGATTTATATGATTACTAAGTTAAATATATTTTTCGCAACTATATACAGAAAAACTTTTTACTTTTATGTTCTTAGTAAAGTGTATATATAGTATATTTATTGTAATTAACATCTCGTTACTAAGTAGGGTATACACAACACAATAGCCTCGGTCACATGGAGGTTAAGTGCAACAACACTAATAATATAGCTACCGATAATAAGTGTAAGAACTAATTCAAATATCATAAACCTATATTTTCAATGATTAATCGTATGCGTAACTACCGTGAAAATCGTGAAATGAAAATTTTCACGCCACTTCATCAACGCTTACGCAGTTATTTTTTATTATTTTAATGTTTGTTGATTTGCTTCAACAACATCACTCAATTTCGTTTTATATAACTTTCTTTTTTATAAAATGAATGCTACTTACAAATGTCTTTTTTTTTAGATTTCAGTTATTAGTTTGGGCAATGAACATTACGTCGCGTCGTAGTATCATAATCGTATATATTATTTTATATTGGATCTTCCTTCTTGAATAGAAGCTGAAGAATGTAGATATAGATCATAACATGAACTGTACTCTTTACACAATTAATTTGGATTAACCTATGTATTTTTATAGCATTGGTGAACTATGCTTTTATGTCAATGGCAGAAGTCCTTTGACTCTCAATAATGTACCTATAGTCCCTCATATGTAAGTACCTACAGTCCCTGACCCGGGGCCAGCCACTCGCAATACAAAGTTAGCTGTCAAAATAGTCAGCAGCATGAAAAAAATGTTAATTTCAAAAATGACCACTGAGCTTGTGGCACTTTATAAATAGAAAAAAGTTTATGCAGCAAAAAATACTTAAAATAGGAAAGCAATCCAAATAAATGTCCCTGTTTTATTGGAATACTACAATAACCACATAAATAGTCAATAATCGTAGTCAAATGAGTACGTTACGTGCCGTACCACGGTTTATTAAAACAACTACATAATGCAGTTATGATCAACAAAGGTGTTTGTTATTTTTGCGTTTGCATTGCTGGCTCGTTGCTCAATCGCGTACGCAACACCTTCAGCTGACGGTTTACTTAATCTGAGATCTAACAGCATTTTCACTTTCGTACCTCTTGAAGTCTTGACCTTGCTGCGAAGATCATCGAATGGTTGTCGATTAAAATGGTTTTTATTCCTTTATGTACGGTTGGACAACTTGTCGTCAAACTAGAATCGTTAAAATTTAAATGAGAATAGGAAATGGTATGTTTTAGCAATTCTCAACCGATTCATTGAATTGATATAGATTGGATCTTGGAAAAGGGTAAACAGTATGCTACTAGACGAAATATTAAACTTGAAAGAATTGATGACTGTTTACCATAATAATAAGTGTTTATTAAAATGTTATTTGTGGTGTGTTTCTAATAATATTAAGTGCCGGTACTGCCGGTAGGTAAAGTCCGTTCGGTTAGATAGTGTCGGTACACCCACACGGCATTGTGGCTCTTGCTATAAAATGCAGATATAAAATAATACACTCAAGTTGGGTACCAAAGTCAATTTTAATGAAAATTTTGATATTTTTATATAAAAGGAAGTTAATTAAGTGATTTACAAATAATAATAATAATTGTTAATTTTTTTATGATTATTATGATTAATCATCATCACTCGAATTGTTACAAGTCACAACCGTCGTTACCATCTGTATTTATAACAAACATAGATTATTTAAGAAAATATTAATTTAATAAATGTCGAATCCCAAAATCCAATTCCATTTGCGGATGTACGCCGCACGCGGCTTCTTTTGTTTATGCGGCGGCATCCTTTGAAGAGAAGCGGCACGTGCCAAGGCGGCGCGATAAAAGGGCGACACTATCTAAGCGAATGGACTTTACCTACCACTGAAAATAGCCTTTACGATTTACACGTTAAATTTATTTTACTTTTTTTTTATTATAAGTAGGTACTTACCTATTGTTTAGTATGTCTACGTTTTCGGCACCTTTACTAGACAGAATAGATTCATTTTCCTGTCTTAATTACAGTTTTGTTCTATATCTTTATCTTTATTAGTTTTGTTCTTTAACTACACTATAATTTAGTATATTAAGGGCCTGTCTGAAACAGGCACAATCTCTTTGTTTACCCTATTGTTTTCCATAATACTTTATACAAGACCGTATCGTTTCATTGATAAAATAGGGTTCTGTTATTATGACAAAAGATGTGTCGTCAAGCGTAAATTTTGTAATGTGCGCACAAAGGAATGTGAGGCAAAAAATATACCAGTCAAGTGAGAGTCGGTCAAGCGTTCTGTTAAAATTACGAATGAAAACAGCACTTTTAAACTTAAAATGTTTGGTATAACATTAAAAGTAAAATAAATTTCAATGCCATGTGCACATGATAGTTTTAGTTTATTTTTGGGCATTTTTATTGAACCATGCCCAAATGCCCCAAAATACATTTCCGCACTACTGGGCCGGCGTCGCTCGTTGTCCATTCTCCTTTTTCATCCATAAGAAATGCCTGTGCCCTGTACCCTAGCAAGGATGATATTAAAATGGCTACTAATATGCATTGTAATCTCAACATATGCCTAGGTCTTACTTAAGGTCAAAGTGTAACTGTTATTTAATTCATAATAAGGTCACCAAAACCTTTGGTGTTCCACCTTTTCTAGAATGTCACGAGTCGTGACAATCGCGAGCCTTGCACAAAGTTTACTATTTATCTCAACCTGTAACAGCCAAAGATTTCTTGCTTGAAAGAAATTTAATCACGCCTGTTCTTAATTGGATAACAGTGCGTTTGTACTTATTAACGAAACATTTACAAAAGAGTTTTTCAAATGCAGTTGTAAGCAGTGCAAACGTAAAATTACATAAATTGTTTCATCCTACTAATATTATAAAATTAAATGTGAAAGTTTAGATGTTTGGATGTTTGTTGCTCAATCACGCCAAAACAGCTGAACGGATTTAGCTGAGGGACACAGATACTTTGCAGAGGGCCTAGACAAGTGGCTTTCTATTGTCGATACGCCAGTAGAATAGACAGAAAATGTATGGGGTTGACATTAGCGGTCACGTGACGTTTCGATCGCTAATATCAATCTCATACATTTTCTTTCTATTCTACTGGCGATATCGATAATAGAAAGCCACTTGTCTAGGGGGGCTGGAGAGGAACATAGGCTAGTTTTTATCTCGGAAAAATATCACATTCCCGCGGGATAACGTCGTGTCGTCCACGCAGGCGAAGCCGCGGGCGGAAAGCTAGTCTATAATAAGTTTTTTGTTAAAATTTCATTTTTTGACAAACTTTTTGGCTAACTGGGTGCATAGATACCATCAACTTTAAGATAGCGATTCAAAAATAGCGCGATGCAGAATAGGTTCCTAAAATGAATTGCTTTCTATGACCTTCCAAAAACTGGATCGCAAATGAATTGCTAAATGTGAATGACCGAACGATTTGTGTCCTTATTTCTTTTACCCGTCTCTTTCACTCGATTCTGTCATGCCCGGAGAGTGAGAGGGACGGGTATAACCTGCAGGTGTCATGTTAGCTTGGCCGAGTTATAAGTCAAATAAGAGTAGGTATGTGACAGCTTAGCGGCTGTGAAATGTCAATGAATGATCACTGAATCGCTGTCATTGATATTAAGCTATCGTGGTACGAATAAGCGAAGCAGATCAGTTTAGGTCCTAAACAAAACCGCAATAAGAGTTGATGGTAGGCACCCTGTACTATTTTACATTGTATTGTCATCCAAACCAAACCTGTATGCAAAATTTCAGCTCAATCGGATACTGGGATTCCCGGTGTGAAATTTCCCAGTCTGGGAAGGGGATTTGAGCTTGAAAGATATGACCCGAACGGACATATTTAGGTACATACATACACTGCAAGTTAAATAGAAAAGCTTGTAAAAACTTTTTAACGAAATATGATTTTCACAGAAAGATTGTCATATTTCTCATTACAAACCTTTGAATATGTATCTTGGTGTAACCACAAAATCACCATCACCTACGGTGACCGTGACTTTAAGCGTAGTTTTCTGCAATGTAAACGCAATGAGTTGCCAAACATAACAAGATAATATTATTATGGTTCTCATTGTAATCTTACGCACTGTAACGTGACGTAAACATATACTTCAAAAGATACGGATGGAACAGTCTTACTTGTTTTTTTTAATGCAGTTAGTGTAAAAACGTATTTCCATTAACTATGTTTTGGTTGGTGGTTGGACTTTTTCTTAGTCCGCCTAGTGGCTAGCTACCACCATCTAACTTATCTGAGACTGACGCCATAACAATGTTGTTTTCAACATTAAGTATTGTGACCCGGCAGTTAGATAAGATCCTTTGCCACTTCCTCAGTGATTGAGGATCTCGAGAGTATTGCGCCTCCACCTTCAATCTTATCAACACTTAACATCGGGTGTGATGAAGGCTATAAGTGCTACTCCGATGTGTATGACAAAAAGTGCCTATATATATAACTAATGTTGTAAAGAGGATATATTTGATTGTTTGTTTGTATGTAATAAACAAACTAAAAACTACGGGGCCAATTTTCAGAATCTTTCACCAGTGCAACTTAGGCTATATTTTACCCCAATAATCCCTCAGAATCGGGACAACCAACGGAAACAGTAGTCCATAATATTAGTTACCTAAATTAGTTCCAGCAAACAACAATATATTTTGGTAAACATTGTTTCTTTTTTATATAGTTCACGTACAGATTTGCCTTCGTTATACTGTTTTACTATACTTATGTCTAGTAATATTATAATAAGTTATACCTTACCGTTGTACTTTATCAACCTATTATGTGTAATCACAACAACAAATTGCCATGATACGCATGAGAGCAATTAAATTCTGCAATGACATCTTGGATATCCCACTTACCTATCGCATAAAAGTAAGAATGTACCTACTCGATTTCAACGCGGTTTGCAACTACTGTGACCTACAGCTACAGGTTAAATTCATGTACGCCTGGGGCTTCAACGTTTAAGTATCAGATACGATCAGTAAGACATGTTGAGATACATGCTTTTAAAATGTTTTAATCCTCCACTTCCTTTTGTTACACTTTTCTACAGACTGCAACTCGCGTCCAAAGAATTCGAGTAAATGTGTAAAATACTAGATGATAAAATAATATAATTATTTTGTCATTAAATACGACTATATGTAGGTACAAGCGGCAACCCACGATATTTTTCGTGTAGGTAAATTTAATTGCGATTAAAGAGATATATTTTTTCCCAGCTACGTATAAATGTTATTGGGATTCAAATAATTAAGGTACTAAGTACCTCCTTTTTTTCGATAGAGGAACGAAAGCTTTGCAATATTCTGAACTTAACGGGCTCTACTAGTAATCCTAGATAAGCTACTGAAATATAGGCCTTGTTTCCATTTATCCGGTGCAGACATAAATAGCTGGCTTACTCATCATGTCACTTAGTGCACAGTGCATGCGCACGAAGCCGTGTCAAAATCGCATTACATTCACCTACGACATCTACGTGTCACGCCTCACTATGGTTTCACTTTAATGGTACATCAATTATAGTCTTTAACTAATGCTCTTCAGCGGACGACATGTTAACACCTGGGCCCCAAGTCTGCTAATTTACAAATGGTTCAATTGAATCTTAATTGGATCTCAATAGCGGTTTTTGACATTTTTGGTATTCTGCTACTAACTTAAGACCAATGGGTATACGACTGAACTGCCATTGAACTGCCATCGGAATATTTGCTAGTCTGCTCTTCAATCGTATTACAATCGTATTCTACTCTCATTTGACATTTGTTTGACAGGACTCTCAATGGGGTATGTATCATAATAACTAAGGTCATTACGACTAAGACCCAGGTAATTACAGACCAATATCTATTTTACCCGCCTTGAGCAAGATCTTTGAAAAAATAATACTGGAGCAATTATTAACTCATTATTTTTACTTTAAATAACCTCTTGCCTAACAAACAGTTCGGTTTTACGAAGGGTAGGTCTACTACTGATGCCGGGGTTGCACTTCTTAAGCATGTCTTTGGGGCCTGGGAGGGGTCGCAGAATGCTCTTGGCATATTCTGCGACTTGTCCAAAGCTTTTGACTGTGTAGATCATCGGACGCTGCTGTTGAAGCTAAATCATTACGGTGTAAAAAATAATGCCCAAAAACTATTACACTCGTATCTTAGTTCCAGAACTCAGACAGTTGATATAAATGGGGTGAAATCAATGGGTTCTGATGTAAAGCTAGGTGTACCTCAAGGGTTTATCTTGGGCCCTTTCTTGTTTTTGGTTTATATTAACGATTTACCTTTCTTTGCAAATAGCTTATGTGAGATTGTCTTGTTTGCTGAAAATACTTCCTTAATATTTAACATTGACAGAAATCAATCTAATTTTGACGATGTAAACAAAGCACTCTCGGAAATACTCACTTGGTTTAGTTTTAATAATCTACAGCTTAATGCAAAGAAAACGAAATGCATTCTATTCTCTTTACCAAATGTACAATCTCCACCCGTAGAAATTGTAATAAATAATGAAAAATTAGATTTAGTTGAATCAACAGTCTTTCTGGGTGTAACTATAGACAGAAAACTTCAGTGGCATTCGCATATTGCTGCATTAGCTGGTAAGCTCAGCTCTGCAGCTTACGCTATTAGAAAAGTTAGACAGTTAACTGACATAGAAACTGCTAGGACTGTATACTTTAGTTATTTTCATAGCATCATGTCATATGGCATTCTTTTGTGGGGATTAGCAGCTGACATTAATGCTATATTTATTCTGCAAAAACGAGCAATAAGGGCCATTTATCAACTAAGCTCTAAAACTTCTCTTAGGGATAAGTTCAAAGAAATTGGTATACTGACAGCTGCATCTCAAATTATATTAAATTGTATTATTTTTGTGCGTCGTAATATTAACTTGTATACTAAACATGGCGTTTTGCATGGTTACAATACAAGAAATAGGGATAAACTTTCAATGCCTCGGTACCGATTAGAGAAGGTACATGGGTCTTTCATGGGTCAAGGTATACACATCTTTAACAAGATTCCAAGTGATATCTTGGAGTTACCCTTTAAAGAGTTTAAGAATCATATAAAAAATTGCCTCCTCAAGAAGGGCTACTATACTGTAAGTGATTACTTAAATGACAAAGCAACTTGGTCATAAGCTGAGAAGGATTTTTTCTCTAGTTAATTGTGAGTCGTGTTTTACAAAATTATTAATACTGGGTACATTCTTATATTGGTTTCTGCGTCTTGAGATGAGAAGTTTGAGTATGTCATGCTCTCTGTAAACATTTCTGCGGTGGTGTCGTGTGAGGCGGGTCGTTACGTTCCCTAAAATATGGTTGAGCGAAGCGATGGCTGGTTCATGCGTCATGCTCGTGAACGAGTGCCACCAGTGGGATGGGTCTGCTCCTGGCTTCTTGTCTCAAAATATGCAGATTTTTAATGTTTTATTGTTATTAGTTTTATTTTATCGTGGCTTGTATGGCACTGTTTATTATTGACTCTTATGTTCTTAAACTATTCAAAGTTTTATTACCCTTGTTTGGCATTTATATTTATTATTTTATTTGCTACGTTTTTGGTTGGTGTGTATTTTAAAGAAACTACCTTTTGGATGTCTATTTCTTAGTTATTGAAAATTATTTACTGCTATGATTACCGGGTTTTTTTATTTTGTTTTTAAACTTAAGATTAATTTGTGATGGAAAGTGACTTTACATATTATATTATGTTAAAGTCACTTTTCAATTTGACGACTCTGTATGAAATATGACAGGGAGAAAAAAATAGCCCTTGGCGAGTTTCTTGCCGGTTCTTCTCGTTACAAGGCCTCCCGCCGTAGGATTTGCGAACCGATAGC
Source organism: Crambus lathoniellus (assembly GCA_949710035.1). Taxonomy (NCBI): domain Eukaryota; kingdom Metazoa; phylum Arthropoda; class Insecta; order Lepidoptera; family Crambidae; genus Crambus; species Crambus lathoniellus. The sequence goes on along the minus strand of OX453302.1, from coordinate 10,331,459 downwards.
GTAGCTTCATTGACGTTCACAAGTGCTGTATAAGCCTAAAATGAATAAATGATTTTTGATTTTGATTTTTGATTTTGATATGGTCGAAATAACTACGATCGATTCACATATTTTCGTAATGACTATTGAACGACTCAACTACTGTTAATTTCACCTACGGTTGATTGAACTACAGTTGATTCAACTAACGGACGATTGGCCTAATGTTCATTTCATCTACTGGTTGTTTCGACTATGAACGACTCGCCTACAACAAGCTTATGAATTGGAAAGTTTATTAAATGGATTTGGGCGCGTTGGATTGTTTTTTTGGTTAGGGTGTCGCAAACATAAAATTTTTGACTGTTTTAGTATGAAGCGGGGACTTGCAAAATTTTCAAGAATGAATTTTATAAAAATGCAAATATCTCGAAAACGGTGCGTCATAGCTGAAATCTAACAAAATTTTCGATCCCCTACGGTACCCCGGAGATACCTAGGAGGCATCCGATGGACATATAGAAATATTTTTTTTTATTTTTTTGCTCAAAAATTTTTTGTTATTTCAAAATTTTTATATCTTTTGGGAAAAACAAAAGGGGGGACAGGGGGCGAAGCCCCCCGCCAAGGGGGCTCGGGGGTCGAAGCCCCCTGCCACCCAACAAAATGTAACAGACGTTTTAGGTTAGGTTAGGTTAGAACAGTGACCAAAACGCCGCGCGAGCCGAGCGAGCGAAGCGAGCGTGCCGCGGGAGCGGCCGGCGAAGCGCCAGAATCGACTTTATACACCCCTCCTACCCCCTACTTCAGTTTAATAGGAAATGGGAATATATATATAGTCGTTTCTGGCGCTTTGCCGGCCGCTGCCGCGGCACGCTCGCTTCGCTCGCTCGGCTCGCGCGGTATGTTCATGTAAACCGAACATGCTCGTCGCTTCGCTCCTCGCACCTAACAGCAATACAGTCACGACCAATAATATGTATACAACATAGGACTATATCATATTACAATATTGAATGACTTCTGTGACACTGATCGTTTTCTTTTGGAACGCTACAGTGTGACAAAGTTCTATGTTGTATTGTATACATAATATTATTGCTCGTGTCTGTACATGAGTCACTATTTTTAAACTTAATAAACCGTTATTTTAAAAATTAGTTATTTTAAAAATAGGTGTAACGACCAATAGTTATTTTGAACAGTAGGTCTTTTGACCGTAGTTATTTCGACCATAGTCGAAACGACCGTAGTTATTATGATACATACCCGAAGGTAACTATCCAACTGAGACTCCATTACGATTCAATTACGATGACGTACAAGTTTTTATAGAATACCCAATTTGTTTTAATCGTAATGGAATCGTAATTGAGTCTCAATTGAATATCAATAGAATCTTATTTAAATTAAAATTAGCAGACTTGGGGCCCTGTAGACCTAGCATGCGCATCATGACATGAGATAATTTTGTCGACTCTCAATCGCGACGGGGCGACAACAATAATTTTATTGTTGTCTCGCTTAGATTAGTAATATGTCTACGGGTGTAATTATTTTGACAGCCAGATATAAAAATTAAGTTCAAAAACTAAAACCCGACTACTGAAAAATGACGCTCTAAGAAGTATGAAACAAGAAAATATTCTCATCTGAAATTGCCGTGGTCGTATGCCACTTACTCTAACAAACCAATACATTTTAGGGAAAAGTGGCATACGACCACGGAATTTGGGCAGTCATAATTTTGGTAGGTATGGAGAGAAATAGTGTTAAGCACGCTTCTAAGACTTAATCTTATGGAAATTATTCCCAAAATTCGATTTATGCAAGCAAAGCCGCGAGCAAATATAATATACTAGCTTTCCGCCCGCGGCTTCGCCCGCGTGGACTACACGACGTTATCCCGCGGGAATGTGATACTTTTCCGGGATAAAAAGTAGCCTATGTTCCTCTCCAGGCTACAAAGTATCCTTGTGCCAAATTTCAGCCAAACCCGTTCAGCCGTTTTGGCGTGATTGAGTAACAAACATCCAAACATCCAAACATCCAAACATCCAAACATCTAAACTTTCACATTTATAATATTAGTAGGATATTTTTAAAACGTGTTCACTGAGAGCTTTCATTTGATATCAAACACGATATTCTTTAAAAATAAAGTTTTTTAGGTCACAGCTTTATGTCGTCTAGAGGGGGCGCCATAATTCAATTTCATGTGACGTAACTTAGCCTATAACCAGCGGACAATCGAGACGCTTTCAACGATACCTCAGTTGTGATTATAATAGGTCTTTACCTATGAAATTGCCGTTTTGTATGGAGATTTCTGTAATTATTTTTTTTCCATACTAACGTTTTTGTTATTATTTAACGACTAATATTATGTAAATTTACAAAATTTTACACACGTATTTATGGACATTTTAACTACTAAATGACACATTCGTTAAGAGAAAAAAAAATTTTTTCACTAAGTTACAACTAATAAAGTACGAAATTCTGGAAACAAAAATAGTCGTAACTTTCGGAATAAGTTTTTTCTATGTAAATAATCAAATATCGTGGTTATTAAATTATCAAAAGTTGCTCGATACGGTCTTAATGTAACGCAATATTAAAGAAATTATATATTTCTAATATTATAAAAGTTGTTAAGTTATATGTACAAAAGAAAAAAACGGCAATTTCATATGTAAAGACCTATTATGATCAGCAGTTTAGAAGTTATGCGGGAACAGATGCCGCCAAGACAGCCCAAACTCGAAGAGTTCTATTGCCCACCTCTTGACTTCATCATCAGATCAGCTCGATGGCAGTATATTATTAAATTATCATCGGATTCCTATAAATTTGCAAAGTTTCAAATCGATAGTACAATTAGAATTAGGTAAAAATTTAATTCCATTGTGACTTAGTTACAGGTGAAGCTAACAAAAGGGTGTTAATAAAAAAACTTTGAATACCGCTTGTTCCAGAAGCTACAGAAAATTCTCACGTCAGATTTACTTCTAGTCTTCCAAGATAAGAAATCTTTGCTTAGTGTGTATTGGCATTGAAAGAAATGGACGAGAGATCTGGTCGTCAATTTTATTATGGGACTAACTAATAAATCTCAAGATCACGGAGCAAGCAATTAACAGAGCCATGTGTAGTCTTGGTGTGGTGTGGTACTCTAAATTATTAGATCAGACGGGTTATTCTTGAACGAAATAACATCGGACAATCCTTGCACTAATGTCAAACATGAAAAGTAAAGATTTTCTAGAACGAAGATAATATTTGTCATTAGCTCAACCAAGGATTTGCCCATTGCAATTCGTTCAAGAGTAACACACCTGGATATGAATAAATAAGTAACTGAACTGAAATGTATAACTCGCTAGACTCTTAATGATAATGACAATCAATAATCTTTTCTTTAAAAATGAGTTACCCACGTCATGCTTTTAACTAGGAACTGTTTGATTACGTTCCTAACTGATTATGCAAATGAGAAGCTGTCAGAGTTGCAATACTGCCAAGGATATATAAGTTCCATTATGAGAAGCATAAAAAATCGACCTTTGCTATGCAACGACACGTAACAGCTAATGCCAGATAGGCACCTACCCTGTTCAATAAAATGTAATAAGTGTAATGACCCCGGTAGAAAGGTCACACCAAAATCGTTATATGAAAACTATTATGCGTTATGCATTTCGTCGTCGTGTTTGCTTATGAGCTCACATAAACAACTTAGGATTCTGTCGTATTACAATACTAGCGGATTCTCGCGGTTTTACCCGCGTGGTACCCGTTCCCGAGGGAATATCGAGATAAAATATAGCCTACAGCCTTCCTCAATAAATGGACTATCCAACACAAAAAAAATTTTCAATTCGGTCCAGTAGTTTTTGAGATGAGCGCGTTCAAACAAATACCTAAACAAACTCTTCAGCTTTAAAATATTAATATAGATTGAATGACTTTTGTGGCACATGCAGATAGTTATGTTTCGGATCGTTTGATTGGAAAAAAGTTCTATGTTGTTTTTAGTGCTCATGTCATGCATCATGACATGACTGTACATATTAGCTACCACAGAATATATAATAGTACCTACTAACGTATATTACCCAGATTTTTTCCGTAAAACAGGCGTAAAACACTCTTTTACGGATTGATTGCGTAATGCTCTAACAATAGTTTTAAGAGAAACCTAATTAATTGAGTAAATTAAATTGAGAATTTAAAATGTCAAAAGCTGAACACCATAAGTATCAACTTTTCCTATGAAAAAGAAAAGAAAATTCAAATAAAGAGAGGTCAATCACATTACATAAAAAAATTCTAACACGTCACATCCGGTGACCTACGTACGGTATAATTTGTATTCCGTGATAATCGATTTAAATATTTATGAGACAACAAGAAGGGGTCGACAGACGGCGCGCATTTAGCCTGTCTCAATGAATCAATTGTCTAGACCCCGGCTGACAAACACTCAGTACAAACATCTACTTGATGTTTTTATTGGAGTAGGCTGATACTCAGCGCAATAACTTTACTGGCTCACAGGGAACATGTTTGAGGAGGCTGCATTAAAAACGTGCAGGACTCTTGACTCAACAATTTTTAATGGGGTAAAATTATTATTGACCTATCTAAACAAGGAGTATCCGCTTGTTAACACGGTATAGTGGAGGGAACACATTCAATTGTTTTATTTTTAACTATTTGGACATACCTACACTTAACTAGGTACTTCGCTTCAAACTTAGTATCAGCTTTTTAAAAAACCACGTAACTATACCTACTTATTTACAATCATTGCACAAATAAAACAATATTTAAATAAGACTTTCAAGTTTAAGGCTAAGCTAAAAAAAAACTGAATAATGTCACGTACACACTTCAGTTTTTGTCACCAAACATTTTTTTCCGTCGGTCTCGCCTAAAATTACGTAAGTGTAAAAATGAATGACCAAAGAACTCTGGCAGTTGCTACCTACTACGGAATAGTTTTTTCACAATATGACTATTCGACCGTTAAAAAAACGGTATACAACGAAATATTATTTCCAGCTGTTTCTGACACACTTCAATGGGATTGTAATTACTTCGTAGAATTTATTTTATTCTTACTGATTTTAAGAACTTAAATGAAAACAAGAAGAACACGATTAATTATTGAAAGGTAAGTTAAGGAAAAAGTTTTTTGTGATGGTCGGTAATGTTTGTGTGACGATGGTACGTACATCTATACTAATATTATAAAGAGGAAAGATTTGATTGTTTGTTTGCATCGAATAGGCTCCGAAACTACTGGACCGATATAAAAATTCTTTCACTATTAGAAAGCTACATTCTTCCCGAGTGACATAGGCTATATTTTATCCCGATATTCCCACGGGAACGGGTACCAGGCGGGTGAAACCGCGAGGATCCGCTAGTGTTTGATAAGAGAGGTATTCCCGTTTCAATGTATCAGATCTGTCTTCTCAATCATCATTACAAGCATATAGCATTCATCATCATCATCATCATCAGCTATTCTGAGTCCACTGCTGAACATAGGCCTTCTCCTTTGAGCGCCACAAGGAGCGGATGTGGGCATATAGCATTACCTCCTCTTAATCTCTAGGCATTGTAAAAATGTATGAGAGCACATCCATGTAGGTATACTTACTATCACCTTTGGGACGGCTCAGCAAAATACCATTTTGCTGCATTGGATATGGTCGATGGTAGATGAGGCTCATTGGCGACAAAAAGTTGGTTTCGAGTAAGCTTCACAGCCTGGAACATCGCCGTAGAGTCGCATGTCTGTCGGTTTTTATAGACTGTACTTCGGAGAGTGTGCCCATAAATTACATGAGCTCATACCGCCTTTCCCTTTTTACCACCGAACATCCAGACGCACTGCGAGCTACACCCCTATCTGGTTTCTACTCCCAGTTCCAGTAATAAACGCTTTTCAACTTTGTTTGGAACGCCCTTCCGCATCTGTGTTTCCCAAAACATACAACCCGAATGTTTTCAAGATTAGAGTGCGCAGGCATCTTCTGGGTAAGCTCGCTCCATCGTAGATGACAGGTAAAAAAATGTTGGACGATTCATAAGCATTAATTTTAATAAAAAAAATGACTTTGATTTTGATTTTAGATGTCATCTTGCTCCTCGAGTGAGATTGGTACCTATCAAGAGCGAACTCATAGCAAAGTGTATATATTCTTTGCCCATAGTTTAATAAAATAAAAAAATACTATGATTATGATGGCTAAACGGGCCCGATTAATAGTAATTGTTCAAGTTTTAATCACATTATCATTTTGCAAAGTTGTACAATAAAAACTGTAACAACTTATACCTTGAACATAGATCTGCTCTAAATCATGTTTTTGTGTTCCTGCTTCCTATGTGTTTGCCTCTATGCCAATTGACAATACATAATGGTGTGTAGGTATAATAAGTCAGTATCAGCTACGCTAATAAGTCAGATTCGCTTCTTGATTTACTTTTGAAGGCTAAGAAGTGCTACCCCGTTTTGTGTGTAAAACAAAAATCGAAGAAGAAAGATATGTCAACAAAAGGTAGTGAGGATGACTAATACAACTTTGCAAAATGATATGTGATTAAAACTAAAACAATTAGATAAGGGCAGCTTTAATTAATCCTTTTTTTCTGCTTCCCAGATTCCAATACCGACGATTCTAACGTAGGTACTACTTAATTAAAGATAATGTTTTTTTAATAAATATATAGGCCTTTGGGCCTAATAGCTTATCTTACTGTTGAAAGTCAGTATCGGCTACGCATAGCGAAGCGATTCGCCACTTGATTTACCTTTATTAATTCCCTTAAAAACTGTTAAGCAAACCTTCGCGAGACACCTCCAGCAAACTTCTCCGAGGAGTGACGCAACCAGATCATTGTTCACCGGCACAAGAACAAGACATGGCTGATAAAAGGTTCGCATCTTATTTCACGATACTTATCATTTCGACACAGTCGTGAGAAACCTAAGGTGCACGCACAAATTTAAAATGCTTAACTTTAGATTGGCTTGATTAACCATAAAGTACTGACTTATGAAATACTAGCGGATCCTCGTGGTTCTACCCGCGTGGTACCCGTTCCCGTGGGAATATTGGGATAAAATATAGCTTATGTCACTCGAGAAGAATGTAGTTTTGTAATGGTCAAAGAATTTTCTAAATCGGTCCAGTAGTTTCTGAGATTAGCGCGTTCCAAACAAACAAACTCTTCAGCTTTATAATATTAGTATAGATGAGACGATGAGACTGTAGAATATTATAGTATTCTTTGCTGTAGTAATGGACGGACAGACAGACAGACGGACAACAAAGTGATCCTATAAGGGTTCCGTTTTTTCCTTTTGAGGTACGGAACCCTAAAAACAGCAGTGTGCGGTAGGTACTGGCCAGTATTAGACAGCGGTTTGGTACATACTGTTTCTTAATTTAATTTAAATAAATATTTTTATTTAAAATGGTATGTTTAGCTTGAGTACAGTTTTTTATTCATTTGTTTTTACACTAGAATTACATTCAGCAAATTTTCAACGTAGGTAGTCCTCGTACGGAAGAAGTGTGAAAAATCAACCGTAGCGCAAACACGCAAGTGGTATTTCAAACCACTACTTCACTACATAATTCTTCTTTTATTTACCTATTTGATTTCATACCAATAAACTAAAAATATTTATTAATGGATAGATTATTATAATACTACAGTGTTGTTAATCGCCATCGACACGCTAAGATAAAAGAATTAAGTATACTAGGTAGGTAGACTAATACATATTTATTGTGAAAAAAGAAATATAAATGTAGCTTGCTTCCGCAAAAAACAACAATCTTAAATAATATTAAAGATAACTTTAGGATAAAGCCATTTTAAGTACTAAGGTGTGATAATATGATATTTTTTTAAGGATGATGCACCACTCACCCGACCGCAAAAAATTGCCCCTGAACACCACGAAACTATCAACATATCAGTGTACAATACTTGCAGCTAGCAAAACAGTGACACACCTTGGACCTTCACCGATACTCTACACGTGCTTCGCCTCAATCTGGAGCATCTACAGGAGTTAGATCGTACGAAAACCAGCACGGAAGCGCGGGCGGGCGGTGCATCTTGCATGTTGTGTTTTTTTCGGAAGATAAGCTAACTACTTAGGTTGAAGGACCCAATTATCAGCACTCTTCGATATGATCGAAGTCAGCACTTTAACCTTGGGCGGACCTGGGTTTTTTTATATGGCCCATTTTTTTATGTAAACAAAGCACTTAAGAGCGCGCTATCGCACTCCCGAACATCTTATTATACTTACGAGGTCTTTGGTTACATTTATGAGTAGCTGATTAGCAAAAGCAATAAAGTTAAGCTAATGGACAGTTTTACGACATGTTTTGTTTTTATAATCGTCGTTCAAACTCTACCTCTGTGTAAACAAATGACAATAGTGCGGTACATTCGAAATCAATCATTTTTTCACATAGTTATCGATGAAATAACATATAAAAAGTATATATATTTAGAATCTACATAAAAAAACCTATCGAATAAGAATATAATAAAAGGATAAACAATGTTTTTGATTTTTTTCCAAATTTTCAAAAATTTAATTACTTCCGTTTTGAAAAAAACTCAAAATTCAAAAAAAATTATTTTTTTTTTTTTTTCCGGATCACATATTATAGTTTATTTTTACAGTACGACGAGTTTATCTCTCTTTTGAACATCGAAAACTGCATTCAAAAAATCAAAAAACTGCAATAGTTAGAAAAAAAAGAGTCCCCTACTCTTTTTTTTCTTCAGATCCGCGGCATAAGCCGTCATAGGTCCGCAAGAGGTTAAGAGTTAGTCCCAACTTAAACCTGTTTATTACATTAAAAAATACTTTTTCACATGCTATGACGAGTTTTCTAGTTTCAATATTCAATCGGTAAGATTATATTTAAAAAAATAATTTATCTTTGTCCAATTTTTTTTTAGATAGGCAAGAGTAAAAAATGACCCTCGCACCATTTGTTAGCACCATCACCACCAATGAGTCACACCAACGATTTTTGTTATCAGCATATCTAAAAAATATGTAACTCGAGAAAAAAGAAGCTGTTTTTATTTTTTTCCTATCTTCAAAAATGACTGAGATATTAAACTTTAAAGTATGGCCTCCGTGGAAAATTCGGATGAACCAATGGCATTAACGTGTGACGTCACGTCGCACTTCCGACCTACATAGAATCCTTTGGCTATATAGTTGCGCTCTCACGGTTTCGTAATAAAATTTATTTTTCTTATAGTCGATCAATGAAATAGTTAAGAAATTTAGTATTGAGCCCATGTGCACCAACTCCAGTGAAAAAACACCTTCAAATACATTGTGTTATTTTCGTGTTATGAAATAATAAATTAAATCAACTCGTAATGGCGGGCGGTATTCTGTCAATATAGCAACTGCCAAAACAAATTGTACTTACAACCTTAACTGACTTGGTGGTCAAAATATGGAACCAAAACTGACAGCCATTTCGATAATTTTGTACAGCTAGTGGCGCCTCCACCACTGGGTCATATACGTTTGTGGGATAGAAATGTCTTTCGGTATTGACAGTAGGTGACAGTTTAAGAGCGCGTCTGCGCGCGGTCGAAATCGAATACTAATCTTTTACCTTATCCTTAGAACAAAGAAAATGTACTGTAACTAGCGGCAAAAATGCACCAGTTGCGCGCAGATTGCGCATGGACGGACTCTATGTAGACAGTTGGACAGAAATCACCCGTAGCAGCCGCAATCGGAGATGTCATTGCGACATGACGTCATCGCAAAAGCGCGCAAGGAAAGCAAATTACAAAAGCTGGTGAAACTTTACAACGCTGTAACTTTGGAAATCCTGGCCAGATTTCGATGAAACAAAAACTGTTATTACTTGCACGAGTACGCGCATTAAATGCAGTAATTTTTATAGTCATATTTTGATGTGTTGGTGTGACTCATTACAAGCATAAAGTGATCCAATTATCAGCACCACATATTTACCAATATATATCACCATAATCGCAAATTCTTCTTTTTAGATTATCCTCATAAACTATCTTATAAATCAGAGAAATCAAAAGTTTCAGTATAAAATATCTAAAAGATCTAATATAGTATAAAATGTAAACACATGAAGTTACCTTCGATCACAAGGAACTGGCAAAAACAGGACAAACTGCAGGATACAAACGTTTGATCACAATTTTTTCGCAATTTTGAAGTCGGAAAGTATGGTATTGCCGGGAGTAGTAACAAAAAACAGCAAATTATTTATTTTTCCAATTGGTAACTTAAATTAGTTAGTGAAATCCTTATAATTTTACTATTTATTCGGAGTGCTGATTATTTGATGCAGTAGTGCTAGCATTTGGGTCCGTTACCCTACATATATTTCTTCTTTCACGATAGTTAGGGACTTCCGCCAGGAGACGCCTGATTCAATCAAATACAAACACATTTAATTCTTAATGTTACTTCCTCTCATTAATTTGCGGATTATCCCCAATATTTCAGGTAATTAGCGACTATTTAAAATTATGCAACGAGGTCGACGTCTAACCAAAGGCAAAAATCACTGAGCATCCACCGGAATGCTTTCGACTTTCTTTCGACCCTATTGCATTGGGGTAAATGGTAAATTTAAATCCAAAGTGTCACTCCAGTTTTGTTGCTGATTGTACCGTGATTTAAAAGACCAGTTGACCGTGACCAGTGGATCCGTGCCGAAACTGACCCGGCGTAATGATGACTTTCCTTTTTATAATCTTTACGCTACGCCAACATTGTATAATAATAAATAAGTAAGAACAGAAGATGAGAGAATACCGCGAAATAGAAATAATAGAATTGCTAATTTGCTAGGTCACAAGACACAACACGCGTCTTCATTCATAGTATGATAGTATACCTACTTATAGATAGTTTCGTTATCCATACAACGCGCATGATTATATATGTTACAGGCCAAACCCGATTTTAGGAGAAACTAGTTTTTCCTAGGCCAAATCAGTTCATCGCGTTGACATTTCAGAGAGCGAGTTTGCCTCGGAAGTCCTGTAGAACACGTGATAGGTTAGAAATTTAAGGTCTTTAATTTCGTGGTTATTTTTTTTCTGTGAAACATTCCCGGTTTATCTTATATCGCCTTAAGGATGTTGAACTGATTTGGCCTAGGAAAAACTAGTTTGTCCTAAAATCGGGTTTGGCCGGTAACATATAACTAGTGGTTCCCGTGGGGGGTTCATATATTAGCCTTTGTTAATAAGAAAGAATGTAGCTTTTTTTTTTAAATCGGTCTACTACTTTTGAGTTTATTCGTTACAAACAAAAATAAAAATAAAAAATAATTCTAGTATGGATGTAATACAACATGCTGTTATTAAGAAATTAGAATCATATTTGTATATTATTAAGTATTCTATCTATAAGTCTTTTTATAGTACTAGTTATAGTACTCATAAACAACGAATGATTTATAATAAAATTATAATCGATGTTTTCTCCATTAATTATCGCTCCAATAAGCAATAATAAAATCGCACCTGTTAATACAGCACTTTGTTTTAGAGTCGGTTATAGTAACTAACTACTCGTTAAAGTTATGTAAGTAAACAAATGTAGATAGTAAGGGTTAACCTTCATAAAAGTAATTCTTTTACCACATACAAATACAAAGTTATTATTGTATTTTAAAGGAAATTTCCAAATATTGTTGGTAAGTATATTTTAATTATATTAGCTATATAACCACAGATAAGTATATCCAGAAGTAAGTATGTCATCGTCAATTACCACGTAATTACCAACTCACTTAAAATTCAATTCATTTTACACAAATTGATTGAAAGATTTGAATGCCACCAAAACATTTTCATGTAAAATGTTGCCAAGACGAAAACGTTAAGCTCGCACTGTCAAAAATGTTATCAGCTCCCTGATTCACAAACCGTCGGAAACGCTCCCGACTGCGGAATGAATGCACTGTCTCTGTCACTCACTATAGAATAGACAGAGACAAAGCACATAATTCGAATCCGATTCCGTTTCCGACGGTTTGTGAAACAGACAGAGCCCTGATCTCATGTAGAGCCAAGCTTCTTAACTCTACCCGCCCTGACCCTACAACTTCACAAACTCTACATCTTAGACAAAGTGGTTTGGCCGTTTCGCTACCACCACATAGGCCTATTAAGGAGTAAATTTTATTCACTCTTCATTACTTTACTATTTTTTATACAATAGTTATTGAAGTAACCCCCAGATGTACAATGTCACAAACACGCTTTCTTATCACTACGTAGGTACTCTACTCTGCTTCAGTTTCAGTCATAAGATTCAACCGATCAACAAGAGAAGAGAACAACAGATATTGCTCTGTGGATTCAACAGCACAAAACGTCTATTCAGCGAATCTCTCAACTTGAATAATTGAACAAAAAAAGGCGGAAAACACAAAAACAAAACAATAAATCATCCAAAAGTACCGCAACAATATCAAGATCTGGAAAATTGAGTAAACAACTATTAGACAGTGCCTAACCCTCATTACGGCTCGAAACGGGTCTAATTGTCCCTCGAGCCCACAATTTTGCCGTCGCAAGTGGCACATGAAAAAATATGTTATCATCAACCGTGCTTTGTCATTACGCGCCAGCCTAATGACACGGACGCCATGCGCCATGGAAATTTGATTTCACTGTTCACGTTATGGCATATGAGCCTGGAGGTACTTAGCTACTCATTAAATGAGAAGTAAACTGCATCATTTGAATTTTGAATCGCTTTGGAGGTGTCAAAAATAAGGGATAGATAAGTTAACTTTGAAGTAAGTAATAAATACGTAACTAAGTAGAAAACGGCACTTAAATAGTGTTACAAAAGACACATGGACATCGTTAAGTACGTAATAAATCATTATTATACAAATGTTTATTGCTGACAATGTGACACGGAAGACACTTTCTCCATTCAAAATCTTCGAAACTAACAATTTAAACTGCCCCACAAGTGCCCACAACAAACTCTGGCGTCGCAACGGTTAGGCAAATGTTAGCTTGACTAGGTGTGAACATGAAATATCCAAACTGGTTTCGGATTGAAATCCGTATAAAATGGCGACAGATAGTAATTCTGATAAACTAAAAGCTACCAACCGGGCATAATAATTGTTGTATGAGTTAAGCAATAGTTGGGCATTAAATATTATTTAAGGAAACTAACGAATATCTTACACAATGATTTGTGCTTATTTCATTTGATATAAAGTTTGTCATTAGTTCATTACTTTGTTATAAATGGAAGAAATAATGAAGTTTAATATTTGAGCAGTAAAATTTACGTCTCCTATTTCAGTAAAATACGAGTGGTTCATTTCAAAACTTCTATTACGTCTGACAAATACTTAGCACTTAAGTCGAGAAATCATGCGTTTACGGAACGGCCTACAAGCTTCGCAAACACATGGGTAATTCATTTTCATAAGTGGACCGGTGCGTAGTGCAGTCAGTGAGCATGCATTCGTAAGGATGAATACTCCTGAAGATCACTGCCTGTATGACTGCATCTACTGTTTTATATGCAGGTCAAAAATAACTGAGCTTTACGAAGATACGATTATGCACATTTTAAGTTTTCGCGTAATGTTCATTGAAATAAAACATCTTTTACAGATTTAAACATGTATTAAATATTTAATTCTCAATTCTCAATTCTTTATTGCTATTCCACAATGGTTGTTAAGTAGGTCTTAAAAATAACAAATCGTGAACATCATGGACCCTGTCGCACAGCAAAATTAGAAGGGAGGAGGGCACAATTTAATATCTCATTTTCATTTCCTTGTACCAATTTTGTAAATTTTTATTTTATAAGAATATAGGATATTCTAACTATTAGGTATGGCTTTTTTATCTCTCATTTGTTTAATTTAATAATTAATTTAAGTCCCATCGGAGCTGGTTGTGAGACGGGTCGATTTTTTCTAAATACTTCATTTTCCATTTTTCAACAATGAATTGATTTTATTTTTAATAACAATGAAATTGATTACAAGTTAACGCTGAAAAAAAATATTTAATTTGTGATTTTCCCGACGCTTTTCTGAGGCCGCGTTATTGCGGATATACCTACCTGGGTACTACTTATAATTCATAAAGTGGTTTCATTTCGAAGATACTATTGAAAGCATCATAAAAAATATTTCACAATAAAACCAAAGGCTTTTAAAAAGTTTGTAAAGTTTTCTGACTCTGTAAAGTTATAAGTTTTAGGGCGACTTTCATCACTGATATTTAAATGTGATTAACGCTAAACGTGTTTAATACATAGTTCTGTCTCTGCCATCTGTTGGAATGTGACAGGGACAGAAATACGTTTTAAACACGTTTAGCGTTAATCGCGTTTAAATATCATTGGTGAAATCGGGCCTAAATCAGTCTCGTTTAACCGTCATCGCGTTCTGTCATTTAAGTTTATCACAAACCTACATTTTAAGCTTTTATAATTTCAAATTGATATCGAGCACTGCTACATAATCGAACGCATAAAGCTGTTCACAATGGTTTGGTTCTCTTATAAACAGGTACTGTTTACAAATTGTTACATTACGAGCGTTTCGATGCCGTCCGATACGATTTGATTGTGCTAATTATTCAGAATTTTCATTGTTGCGTTCTTTTGTTATCGGATTTCCTGCTCTCTGTGTGCGTTACGTTGGCCTAGCCAATGATTAAATCCTATCAATTTCTTCGAAAACAATTTTAAAACTGCAGCGAGGTATTAAAGCTATATTGCATGATTAAGGTATATAGGTAGCTCAAAAATGTGCATTCTTTCCAGGCGCAACCGCTTTCGATCAGCTACCTTACTCGAGAGAGACTTACTATCTATACTATTTTTAGATTAGTAAAGGCATAGATTTCAGCGCTGTATATTCAATCGTGGGTTATTGTGCTATCTTTTGTTTAAAAAAACCCAAACCACCTAGTTCAAACCAATTCAGGTTGGTACTATTTATGAAGTTATTTTTATTCTAGAGCGATACGAGAGCTTTACCTTTAAAATTCAAGCCAGCCTGTTGTGTACTAGAGTAAGCTCTATGAACATAATTTAGTACGTAGTAACTTTAGTAGGTATGCCTGTTTCTGGTAGTAGAAAGTACTGCGCTTTCTAATCAAGCTTAAGTTCGGCCAGTGTTATGGTCTTGCAAATGATTGATTGATGAACATTTGTAAAAAAACCTTCGAAAACTACGAGCCGAGTGTTAGCGCCAAAGTATACAACGATTAGTAACCAGTATTCATCTTATCGCTACGTTGGTGGTTGGGGGCTAGGTAGGTTGGTTTCACAGATTCCTATACAATAACTATTGAAAGTGAAGTATGTATTAGAAAAAAATCGATCCGTCTCACAACTATCTCCGCTGGGACTCGAACCCACTACATTTCACTGTCCGGGCGAATGCTCTAACCCCTTAGCTAATGAGTCGCTTTTTCTAATACTTCATTTTCAATATATTCCACAATAAAAATTGTATTGTGAATGCAAATATTATGGAAAAATAATTTGGGATTCCTATAAAGTTAAATTTAAATTGTCTTACAAACGATTTCATAGCTCTGTTTTTTTGAAAGACACGTAAAACAAAAGTAGGAAGTTAGCATTTTTAAATTTTTTATCCCTGTTCAAATTTTTAAGTTCCTACAATGTATTAATATAATAACGAGGTAACGTTTGACCTTTATCAAATTAGAACAAAATGTTTTCCTTGTTTTGCACACGCATTATGTTATAGGTAGGTACAGTCGAGTTCAATAATATCTGTGCACTTTTGAACTTTGTCGTAGTTGGCGACTGTTTGTTGCCATAAATAAAGAGAAAAATAAAAAAAAATTACCTAAGGGTAACATAATCATCATGTCAGCCGAACGACGCCCACTGCTGGACATAGGCCTCCCCCAAGGATCTCCACAACGATCGGTCCTGCGCTGCCCGAATCCAGTGGCTTCCCGCAACCTTGACTAGATCGTCGGTCCACCTTGTAGGGGTCTGCCCTCGGAACGTCGTCCTTTCCGCCCCAAAGGCCATCGGTTCTCCGCGCTACGCCCGCCCACTGCCACTTGCCAACGATGCAATCCTTCGAGCGATGACGGTTGTTTTAATTCTCCTTTGGATCTCGTCATTTCTGATTTGATCAAGCAGGGAAATACCAAGCATCGCTCTCTCTATTTCTCGCTGGACGACTTTGAGCCATCTTATGAGACCTATAGTAAAAGACCACGTCTTACTTCCATAGGTCAGGGTAACATCATACATACATACATAATGCAATCGCCAACCCGCCTGCCAAGCGTGACGATTATGGCAAACCCCCCCAGAGTAACATATAGTTACAGGGCAGAATACTAATACGCATTACCTATTAAATATGTTCCCAAGAAAACAGAGGCAAACTAAGTTGCCTACCTTTTTTGATAAATGACCGAGTATTAACAACCTGTCAACTGGTAATTGACCCATTCCATAGTAGATAGAACCACGTAGAACCATCTATTATTTAATTAAGTTATTGGGAACGGTTGATCATTTGCTTGCAACAACCAAAGCTATCCTGTTTGATGGTCATTGTAAATAAGTTTTTATTAAGAATTTTATTTTTATAACAAGGTTTTTGCTGACTGTACTTTAAATTGTATTGTCATTTAAACCAAACCGGTATACAAAATTTCAGCTCCATCGGACACTGGGAAGTGGGTCAAATTAAGCTTGCAAGATTTGTCCCCCACTAACTAACCAACAAACTAACTAACATAAAAAGCTTGTAAAAGAGGTTGTTGTTGTTGTGTGTTTAAATTAGAAGGCCCTTATATTTCATACATCACTTAAATAGTTTCGTAAGTGTGATAAATATTATGCAGTAGGTATGCAGGCACATTTGAAAACAAACAATCTGGAATTCTGAACCATTATTAAGTATTTATCTTTACTTCAGAGTTATTATTTTCAAAATTTCCTTTATGTATAAGTATTATATTTACTTTTTAAATCCTCGTGAAATTAAATCCGATTAATCCGAGAAGCCCGAAATAATTGAACATTGAACCGTATAATATTTCGTTTCATTTGCACAAATATTTTGCTTACATGGTGTTTGTCCTTCGTACGCAGTATAGTTTGTTAAAAGTATACTTACTATACTATTTAAACAGCTCGTGAAAATGCTGTGATGAATTCAAGCGAAAACTAAATTATCTCATGTAGGTACATCTATACTAATATTAGCTGAAGAGTTTGTTTGTTTCTTTGTTTGAGCACGCTAATCTCAGAAACTAGGGACCTACAGTACTAAATAGAAACAATTTTACAATAGATAGTTCATTTATCGAGGAGGGCTATAGATTCTGTGGCTATAGGCTATATTTTATCCCGATATTCCCACCGGAACGGGTACCACGCGGGTAAAACTGCGAGGATCCGCTAGTTTTAATTATAAAAAAATAAAACCGCCTTCAAAAAAACCACATCAAAAAAGTAAGAAATAATTCCTCACCAAATAAATAACGTAGGTAAGTACTTTGAAGTCGGGCGTGAAACATGTACAATTTTTTGTTGTTTTTGTTAAAACCCGCCCGACTTCAAAGTACTTACGTTATTTATTTGGTGAGGAATTATTTCTTACTTTTTTGATGTGGTATTTTTGAAGGCGGTTTTATTTTTTTATAAAAATAATTTTTATTTCACTCTTTTTAGTGCATCGTGCAGGCAATTTACGTGTTTTCTGGTAAATAGGTATGTGATCAAACTGAAAACCTCCTTTTTCGAAGTCGGTTAAAATACCTTGAGGTATCCCCTTTATAACAAAACAAGAATCATCTAAATCGGTTTATAAACAAAGGAGTTATGCCTAAAGATACGTATTAAATTCACATAAAGTGGTAACGAAAACGACAGTATTTTCAAGATTTCCTGAAAACTACTGAACCGATTTCAAAATTTCAGAAAATGGGACCAACTTGGAAACCAACCTGATGTAATAATTGAACCATTTCAATCGGTTCAGCCGTCTTCGAGTAATCGGTGGACATACACAAAAAAAATAACATACATACAGACGAATAGAGAACCTCCTCCTTTTTGATTTAGAAGTCGGTTAAAAATTAAGCAAACAAAATGATTATTGTAAAATGTAGGTTGGCGCCAAACGCTAAGTACCTACTCATAGGACTCTATACGGTCTCTAATTTAAAAAAAAAATCGTAAAGTTGCCGGCTAAAGAAGGGCTTGGATGGAAGTTAGGGCAGGTAAATTCTACGGTTGCCATGGAGATTGTAAAATTTAAAAAAAGAGGTGTACTATAATGAATGACAGCTGTATCAAAATAGTAGATTATACACCGAGGGGATAAAGCACTGATTTATGTCACGGGCGTGATATTGAATCCTGAGCAAATGAAGGACTCTAGATTTAACTCCCGAGCGTAGCGAAGGTGTTACTAGCTCACCCAAACGGTGTTCTGAGTGCAGCGAGGGATCCAAGCTCGCCCAAGACGAAAACAGTTTTATCCTGAAGGAGAATACTCTACTTTTCTCACCTTTTGCGAGATTTTAAAAATCAAGGCACTTACTAGAAACAATGTTTTATTAAAACTTAAAGTACCTACCTTATTTAAAAAAAAAAACATACAAATTCACTTTCGCTTTCGTCACTCGACATTTTTATTCAAAAATCTTTCAACTTCAACCTCCTTACTAATACTACACAGCGTTTTAGAAATAGAAATAGAAACTATTTATTTGCTTTGCAACACTTTTTTCCGTTATATATTCAAATCTCATTATTAAACAGCGGGTCATAATATAATATTGTACCACAGGGTAAAAAAAATTACTACGTATTATAGCCGCTACACACGCTCCTATCCGACCGCCGATTTGGTGCGGGCACAGATAATATAATACCGGGCGAACTTCACTGCAGCTGATCCGCGCCTACACACGTCCAAACCAAATCTGCCAGACCAAATCGGTTGGCGTTACACACGTTCCGATTTGGTCTGGCCGACCTCTAGCCGTTGTTGCAGTGTTGCCAGCCACTGCTAATCTCCCAATATTATTATTATTTATAAATACTGAAAACATCAATTTGCTTGCAATAAATAAATTAAAAAGAAAAATATTATTGGTTTTTAATGTTTTATTACTATAAAAAAACAATTTCGTTATTTTTTAATTTTCTTTTATTTTCATTAAAATACTAAACATGCTAAATATTTACTAAAAGCAGCACTTATTGATAATATATTTAGTTTTACGACGAATTGCTAGTTTTTAAACAAAATATTCTAAAAAAAACAAATATATAAATAGAATCTTTTCATAAATGGCCATATTTAAACCTTTCGTTCGTTCAGCCCTACGTAAAACTCATGAACGAGCATTAAATTGAATCCTCTGAAAATCCCTTAAACGTAATTTACCTGCTTTAAATATTTCCGCTTTTACATATTTTCTTTTCTTTCTTCTTTTTATAATTTTAATTTTTTATAAGAATTTATTTTTTTTGTACTATTTTGACAAGAAAACAGCAATGCAATGTTAAAAATATTAAAAAATCCAAGGTGGCGTCCAACTTTTTTGTTTGTGGGTCGATTTCGATGAAACTCGGTTTTTGGTACTATTTTGACAAGAAAACAGGAACGCAATGTTGAAAATATTAAAAAATCCAAGATGGCGACCAACTCTTTTGTTTGTGGGCCGATTTAGATGAAACTCGGTTTTAGTACTATTTTGACAAGAAAACAGCAACGCAATGTCAAAAATGTAATGTGTTTTATAGTAGGTAAAACAAATACACAACAGAAATTATTAATAAATAACTGTATAAACCAAAATTTACCGAATGCAATTTTGTATCCCAACGTGACCTTTCCTGTCTTGCGACCGTGCCGAACTGGCTCACGCGTACCTTGTATGTACATAGGATTGCAATAGTTTAGAAGATAATTATAGGTCCTGTACCCCTAGTGTAAGTTTTTATGTCAAGAAAACGCAAACTATTTCGATTCCGTATTTATGTCAATTTGTATGAAAACTATATAAGCGCGGTACTCGCCGCTAGAGGCGCTAATACAGTTTTCATACAAATTGACATAAATACGGAATCGAAATAGTTTGCGTTTTTTGACAAAAAAACTTACACTACGGGCACTGATATCCTCAGGTAGAGAGTTCCACAAACGGACAGCGTGTACATAAAAGGAATAAGAGATAAAGTCGGTCGAATGTCTTGGAACTTCAAGAGAGAGGTTAGTTGCAGAACTTGCAGAGCGTAAAGTGCACTGCGAAGAAGAGGAATGAAAGGAGAAACAGGTTTTGAGGTATTGTGGAGAGGTTGGTAAAAAATCGGCCAAGTGCGAGTTGGTCTCGCCCATGAAGGGTTCCGTACCCACTTACCGTACCGATTACCTATACCTAGCCAAAATACCACTATCATTTTCCGTCAGCAAAAAATAACTTTGTTTTCCATAGTGTTTGTATGAACAACAAACTTACATTTGCGGTTTTTGAAAATGTGTT
The DNA here is from genome assembly GCA_949710035.1 of Crambus lathoniellus. NCBI lineage: Eukaryota > Metazoa > Arthropoda > Insecta > Lepidoptera > Crambidae > Crambus > Crambus lathoniellus. Next base: position 10,310,852 of record OX453302.1, on the reverse strand, counting down.
ATATCTCACAAACTGCTTTCTATATCTTGCTCAAACTAATTTTCGTTGAAAGTTTTTATTAAGATCTGCAACATACATGTTTTCGAGATTTTTTACTTTCTTATTTTAAAAGTTAGAGGGGGGGACACACATTTTACCACTTTGGAAGTGTATATCTTTTAAAATATTGACTTTGGTAAAAAATGATAAAAGAAACCTAAATACCATTTTTGAATACCTATCGAGAGACTTATATGTTTTATGAAAAAAAAATTTTTCAGTTTCAGTTCCATGTATGGGAAGCCCCCCTTATTTTTTTTAGAATATATCTACCTACCAAGTTTCAAGTCTGTAGTCGTATTAGTTTTGGAATAACGTGGATGTGACATACGGACGGACGGACAGACAGACAGACAGACAGACAGACATGACGAATCTATAAGGGTTCCGTTTTTTGCCATTTGGCTACGGAACCCTAAAAAGGATGGAGTCGAGGAGCGTAAGAGTGTGTAAGTCTCTGCGCCGGCGAATGGGGAGCCATTTGAGTTTAGAACGGAAATGAGACACGTGGTCATATTTACGGAGATTAAAAATGAATCTAATGCAGACATTCTGCAGACGCTCAAGTTTATTAAGCAAATCCTCAGAAAGATCAGTGTAACAGACGTCAGCGTAGTCGATGATGGACAACAGGAGAGATTGTGCCAGCATAGTTTTGGTCCCGATTGGTAAGAAATTACGGAGCCGGTTAAGAGAACCGTAAGCAGCAAATATCTTTTTTTTTCTCGTTTCGTCTACATGCGGTCTCCAAATCAAATTCTGGTCGAAAATCACACCAAGATTCTTGACAGTTTTCGAGTACGGTATACAAAGGACACCACAGGAAGCTGGTCAAAATCGATCCTTGCGACAAAATAAGGACTGCCAATAATAATGCACTGGGTTTTAATAGGATTCACAACTAAGCCATAATATCATCATCCGCGTAGAGGTGGTAGGAACTGGAAATAGTTTCAGAGATAGTGTTAATAAAAATTGAAAAGAGGAGAGGAGATAGGACGCCACCCTGAGGAACGCAGGCATTGATGTCACACCACTCAGTTCATTCAGAAGGAATCTCCAGTGCGGATGCGCTGCCGTCGCCCTAGCAGGTAACTTCGAAACCAATCAATTGCAGCAAGAGATATGTGAAGAGAACGTAAGACACCAAGAAGGATGTCAAAATCAACGGAACTGAATGCGTTACTAAAATCAAGTAATGTCAATATAGTCAGCTGTTGATTTTCCATTCCCTGGCGTATGTCATCCGAGATCTTGATTAATGCTGTTGAAGTGCTATGCTATGACCATTGCGGAAGCCAGACTGATAAGGATTAAAAAGATGGTTTGAGTTCAGGTAATCAGTAAGCTGGCGGTGTATCAATTTTTCCAGGACCTTGGAGAGAAAGGGAAGAATGGAAATTGGACGGAAGTCGGTGAGCAGTGTAGGTTTAGGTTTTTTGGGAAGTGGAATGGCATTACTGTCTTTCCAGGATGTAGGAAAGGTACCAGTAGTAATGGATGAATTCAGGACATGGGTAATTATAGGAAGAAGGACATCAAGGATGGGGGGGATCATTTTGCGGCTGATGGAATTATAAATTATTTTTATGCATTTACAATGCAATTCTGTAAGTAAAGGAAAAATGTGATAGTAAAAAACCACGAGCCCTACACTATCTATACTAATATTATAAATGTGAAAGTGTGTTTGTTTGTTTGTTTGTTTGTCCGTCTTTCACGTCAAAACGGAGCAACGGATCGACTCGATTTTTGGTATAGGGATAGTTTGGGAGCTGAAGAGTAACATAGGCTACTTTTTATTCTGTAAAATTATAAAATAAAAATGATTATTTTGTATAGAAAATCGATAAACTGTCGTACTATAAAAAACTGTCATTTCTTCCATAGCCGCTTCCAAAGTCGTATGTCAAAGAGTATTGTAATCCTGACGTTTTAGCCGCTTTGGATTACATACTTTTTAATAAGTGACATATGTGGCAGGCAGTGTATAAAACTTCTTCGCTGTTATTTATTTTCATCTGTCTATCTATAATAGATGTTGGTGATACGAAGTTTACCGGGTCCACTATAATTAATACTAGCTGACCCGGCAAACGCAGTTTTTCCATATAAATTTTATTGGACACGAACTTCGTATCAACTGCCTGACACAATGTCACTTATTAGAAAAAAGAAATCCTAAGCGGCAAAAATGTCAGTGATTACATACTCTTTGACATACCTTCTCTTTGGAAGCTGCTAAGAAATGACAGTTGTGTGAAGTATGACAGCTTAACGGTTTTCTATACAAAATTACCATTTTTATTTTATAATTTTCCTGGATAAAAAGTAGCCTATGTTACTCTCCAGCTCTCAAGTTATTTCCTTACCAAAAATTTCGTCGATCCGTTGCTCCGTTTTGACGTGAAAGACGGACAAACAAACAAATAAACAAACGAACACACTTTCACATTTATAATATTAGTATGGAAGTATGGATGGCAAAACAACGTTTGCCGGGTCAGCTAGTTTCCTATAAGTAATGATAAGTAAATTAAGTACCTACTTACTTATTTTTCTTTTCGTTTGAAATGCGTTTTTGTAATTGTGAAATTTATAAAGAAATTAATAAAGAAAATCTAGGAGCTTGTAGACTCCTCGTTAGTAATAATGCCGAACTTTCGCAATTTTTATAAATCGTGCGACGATTAAGTAATAAATATTGATTGTTATTATAAATAATTATTTATTATTATAATTAATTATTTAATATTGTAATTAATTATTTATTATTATAATTAATTATTTATTATTATATTAAACAAATATATTTTTAATGGAATTTGTTGCACTAATTTTCAGCTGAATTGAAAGTAAAGTAATTTTTTTACGCTTCGGTCTTTCTTAACTTATTAAAGATACTTACTTAACTACCTACTTATTGAACTTAATCATCTTTTTACTTCAAATAACTATTAGTCCAATTTCTACGTACAAGATTAGATATTTTTGCTGAGCCTAGGTGACTTCTCCTTAAGTAGTATATTCGTACAAAGCTAACATTAAATTGAATTCCTTGCGTGAGTCATTTTAACATTTCGGATTTAAAGAGTTGAAGTTAAACAATATCTTTATAAAAATATTCCTTTAATCTGAAGAAATTTCCACACGCATTATTTAGACATCATAAAATTGTCCCAGAAATACTCATTACATAAACTCAATTACTTTAACAATGCTGCTTTAACACGAAACTTTGTGGCGAAAAACCACAACAATTTTCCTATGCCTCTTAGATTAACTTGAATGGGCGACACCAATTTCTATTTTTCTTATCATAAATAATGATATTTAATAATGACAATACACTAAAGTATAACAAACTAAATATCTTAAATATACACAATAAATAGTTTCGTACATACCTGCAACAAAATGCTGCCGGCCGCCGGCAAACCGCGCCGCTTCCTAATCAAAACAAATGACAGCTGGATGATTCGTCCGATTTAGGAACGAGATAACGTCCCTACGAAATCACTGGCCCTTTTTTACTTCCCGAACGAACACTCACAAGGGAAATAAAAAACAAAAAACAATCGATTTTCGATTATTAAAAAAGTTTCTGAAGTTGACGTAAACGTTTACGCAGAACGCAACTGGAAAGGCGCGCGGCCCCTCTTGCCTCACTTGTACTACTGACTGAGGCAAACCGTAGTTTGCTCGGAGTTCCGGCCGGCCCACTACGTACCTCAACGTTCACGTTGAACAAAACAATTCGCTCCGAGAGGGCTCCTTGTAATCCTCGCAGCAGGATTCTCGACGTAATGCTAACGTAATAAGGTCCGCGATGAACTTGGGCCTTTAAGCAATTTAGAAACAAGTGGGCGGAGCTCGTTCTAAGGCAATGGGGTTGATTGGGAAAAATATTTTCTTGCTGAAAAAACCTAGAATTGAATCATAAATAGTAGAAAAGGTTAAACCACAGAACACGGAAAGTTTTTTTTCTGTTAAACCTTTGTTGAAAAATGGAAAATGAAGTATTTTTGAAAAAATCGACCCGTCTCACAACCAGCTCCCTTAAAGTTCAACCTTCTTTCAAGATTTGATAACTTACGTGTTGAAAACTTTCAGGTAGATTTTTTTTAATAGAAGTTGGTACAAGTATATTATGTATAATATATGCCCGTGGCACTGGTTAGAGTGCTCGGCCTGCGCAATGTGTTAATCTCAGAAACTATCAGTTGGATTTAAAATCAATACTTTTGTATTGGATCCGACTCTTGAAGCGGCTCTTAGGAACCCTAGCCTAGGCTTCATTCCTATGGAATAACAAAATCCTACGCCCACATGTCATGGTTCCAGAAAACCTAAGATAGAGATAAAGCCCCCAGAAACGACGATAGTCAGTCATGCGGTCACCATGCTATTAAACCTTCCATCCAAACAAGAAGACCATAGTTCTATAAGCGCAAACCCCATGGTTAGCACCTAACCTGGATTTTTTTTAAATCTTGTCTTATAATTAACTAGCGGCCGCCCGCGGTTTCACCCGCGTGATACCCGTTCCCGTTGGAATATCGGGATAAAATATAGCCTATGTCACTCGGGATGACTGTAGCTTTCTAACGGTGAAAGAATTTTCTAAATCGGTCCAGTACTTTTTGAGTTTATTCGTTACATACAAAAATACAATAAAATAAAAAAATTGACTGACTGATTGGTGACTTCCTGACATATCAAACCGCTGGGTCTAGAAACTCCAAAATTGGCACATAGATAGGTAGGTTCCTTAAGAAATGAGTTTTCAAAACTCTTTTTATGGAGAAACAAGATTAGTTAAGCCATTTTATTCGAAACTTCGCAGGGATATTCCTGGCGGTAAATGAGTAAGTTACGTGTTTCAGGATTTTTCAGAATTCAACCCCTAGAGGGATATTGGCGTAAATGGAAAACAATTATAAACACTGACGATGCTGTTAACTATCCATCTTAAACACTTGAAGCCCACCGGGTGTACCATATCACAGACTTTTTTCACGTGTGGGTACCTACACCGTTATGATAATAAGAAATTTAAGCCACCTAAACTTTGTAACGGCACTAGGTTGCAAGTCAAGGTTTTGCATCAGAACGTATTAGAGGCGACTATTTTGACCGGACCTGGGGGGCTACCACGTAACTTTATGGATATGAACTTCATACGTTTTTGGGAACTTTAAGTCAATTTTATAAAGAAAATAGCCGCTATCAGTTCCTTGTTTTGTGACGTCGGGTATAAAGATAACTAGCTAGCAACGTTCAACAGAACAAAGCAGCAAAAATCTATCAGAATAAGGAATTCAAATGACAGTTGAACCCCATACCCATATCCAGATTTCTTAGCCGGTAGCCCCCCTGCCCCCTGTACCCCGAGTGTAAGTTTTTATGTCAAGCAAACGCAAACTATTTCGAATGCGTATTAATGTCAATTTGTATGAAAACTATATAAGCGCGCTACTCGCCGCTAGAGGCGCTAATACAGTTTTCATACAAATTGACATTAATACGCATTCGAAATAGTTTGCGTTTTTTGACATAAAAACTTACACTACGGGCACAGATTTGAATTCTATACTTCGTCTTTGTCTATTCTACAGTGAGTGATAGAGACAGACAGTCCATAACTTTCCGCTGTCGGGAGCGTTTCCGACGGTTCGTGGATCAGTGCCCGTAGTGTAAGTTTTTATGTCAAAAAACGCAAACTATTTCGAATGCGTATTAATGTCAATTTGTATGAAAACTGTATTAGCGCCTCTAGCGGCGAGTAGCGCGCTTATATAGTTTTCATACAAATTGACATTAATACGCATTCGAAATAGTTTGCGTTTGCTTGACATAAAAACTTACACTCGGGGTACCGATTCCGTTTCCGACGGTTTGTGAATCAGGGGGCTGGTCAAGGAGAAACAGTGTTTGTACCGCGTATTCCGTTAATAGGTACCTTACGATCTTCCGTTTGAATTCAAAAGGCTCGTTTCCCCTAAAGGTGTGCTTCGCCATGACTATAAATAAGTCACAGGGGCAAACCTTTAAATTCGCCGGAGTAGACCTAACTACGACAGGACTGTTTCTTCCACGATCAATTCTATGTGGCGTGCCCCCGTGTAAGTTACCCTCAAAGTTTAGGTACGTTGCTACCACCTACAAACATGGCAAAAAATGTTGTTAAAGAGGTACTTGATAAGTTGTTGAACACTGCATATGTTCATTCAATCACCTTCTACCTGCATTTTTTTTAAATATCCCACAGGCTTAACTTATTTGTCAGACAAACAGCGATTTTCTCAGATAGCGTTGAATAAGTATGTACATGTCTATGGTATATTTTGGTATGAAACATAGGTATTTAAATTAATTACTTTTTAACAACCCAAAGGAAACTAATAATATATTAAATAAGTACTACTGTGAGGAACAGAAACGAAATAGGTAAATTTAAAGATTTAGGTAAATAAATAACATCTGTCTGACGTTCCGTTTTACGTAAAAAAGTCGAGTCAAAGTAAATTTATAACGTTCCGTTCCTTCTGTCCCACTCAGTCCCACCTATGCAGTTCATAGGTGGGACAGCGCCATCTAGTGACTGAGCTTTCAGAAAATCGCCCATTGGCAAAACACCAACATGATTTTAAACAGTTGTTTTCTGCCCAGAGCATGTTCTTTTTTAACACTTTTTTTGTTTGATATACTTAAACTCATGATGATAATTTTATCATACTACATACAAGAGGAAACACGGTGGGGAAGCCTGCTTAAGATTTCTACATGACATGCATGGTCCATGTTATCATGTTAGATTGAGAATAGCTTTGGGTTATTTTGAGGATCGGGAATTTCCATCTTGGGTGATACGATGAGATAGATAGGTATAAGAGATAGTTATTGGATTAGATAAGAAACAGCCTGACAGTTAAGTATGGCGATCGTGTGATTTTCGACCTAGAAACATTCCAGCGGACAGAATACACGGTACAAACACGTTTTCTCCCTGAGCAGGTGCAGTAAGCCTAGCATGTGCATGACCACCCAAAACTCGATATGTATCGCATGATAAAGCGGTTTATTGACATTCAAACGTCAAAACCCATAGTATTTTGACAGTTAAACCGGATAACTTATCATATCATATCGCGTTTTGGTTGGTCATGCTAAGGGGGCAGGTTTGACTTGCAATCACAAATTCACAACAAAGATTAATTTTTGGTAAATAATAGCCGCTACACACGCTCCTATCCGACCGCCGATTTGGTGCGGGCGAACTTCACTGTAGATCTGAACCGCGCCTACACACGTTCAAACCAAATCTGCCAGAGCCCAGACCAAATCGGTCGGCGCTACACACGTTCCGATTTGGTCTGGCCGACCTCTAGCCGTTGTTGCAGTGTTGCCAGCCACTGCTAATCTCCCAATATTATTATTATTTATAAATACTGAAAACATCAATTTGCTTGCAATAAATAAACGAAAAAAATATATTTTCGGTTTTCAATGTTTTATTACTATAAAAAAAACAATTTCATTATTTTTAAATTTTCTGTTATTTTCAAAAAAATACTAAAACATGCTAAATATTTACTCAAAGCAGCACTTATTTATGCCCTTTTTATATATATTTAGTTTTACGACAAATTGCGAGTTTTTAAATAAAATATTCTAAAAAAAACTAATAGATAAAAAGATTTTTTTCATAAATGGCCATATTTAAACCTTTCGTTCGTTCAGTCCTACGTAAAACTCATGAACGAGCATAAATTGAATCCTCTGAAAATCCCTTAAAGTAATTCTATCTGCCTTAAATATTTCCGCTTTTACATATTTTCTCCCTAAATCTAGGGGAAAACCTCCAAAATTGTCAACACTGCCAAGTTGGTCCGGTCGGAAGCCTACACACGTTCCGATTTGGTTGGAAGTGAAGTTCGTGCGAACCAAATCCGGCCGACCGCGTCAAACATGAATAATAATAATTATGGTCGGACGACTACGCTACGCACGTCCAGATTTGGTCTGGAGCAGACCAAATCGGCGGTCGGATAGGAGCGTGTGTAGCGGCTATAAGAGACCAACGTCTCAGCCTCCAACGTTGACCAGTTGCGTTATAGCCGCTACACACGCTCCTATCCGACCGCCGATTTGGTGCGGGACTAGTATAGTATTATATTATCTGTGGTGCGGGCGAACTTCACAGCAGATCTGATCCGCGCCTACACACGTTCAAACCAAATCTGCCAGACCAAATCGGTCGGCGCTACACACGTTCCGATTTGGTCTGGCCGACCTCTAGCCGTTGTTGCAGAGTTGCCAGCCACTGCTAATCTCCCAATATTATTATTATTTATAAATACTGAAAACATCAATTTGCTTGCAATAAATAAATTAAAAAGAAAAATATTTTCGGTTTTTAATGTTTTATTACTATAAAAAAACAATTTCATTATTTTTTAATTTTCTGTTATTTTCATTAAAATACTAAAACATGCTAAATATTTACTAAAAGCAGCACTTATTAATGAGGTGTTATGCCCTTTTTATATATATTTAGTTTTATGACAAATTGCTAGTTTTTAAACAAAATATTCTAAAAAAAAACAAATAGACAAATAGAATCTTTTCATAAATGGCCATATTTAAACCTTTCGTTCGTTCAGTCCTACGTAAAACTCATGAACGAACATTAAATTGAATCCTCTGAAAATCCCTTAAATGTAATTTAACTGCTTTAAATATTTCCGCTTTTACATATTTTCTCCCTAAATCTAGGGGAAAACCTCCAAAATCGTCAACACTGCTAAGTTGGTCCGGTCGGAAGCCTACACACGTTCCGATTTGGTAGGAAGTGAAGTTCGTGCGAACCAAATCCGGCCGACCGCGTCAAACACGAATAATAATAATTATGGTCGGACGACTACGCTACACACGTACAGATTTGGTCTGGAGCAGACCAAATCGGCGGTCGGATCGGAACGTGTGTAGATGCTATTATATTCAATGGGCGATTTTCTGAAAGCTCAGTCACTAGATGGCGCTGTCCCACCTATGCAGTTAGAAGGAACGGAACGTTATTACTCTGACGCGACTTTTTTACGTACAACGGAACGTCAGACAGATGTTATTTATTTACCATAATCTTTAAATTTACCTATTTCGTTTCTGTTCCTCACAGTAGTACTTATTTAATATATTATTAGTTTCCTTTGGGTTTTTAAAAAGTAATTAATTTAAATATGTTTCATACCAATATACAGTGCCACAACCTTTTCTGTTCCGGTGACAGCGGCGCTACGTACGGTTTTCTTTTTTTTGTAACAATTTAACCGGCCCTGACTTCTAAGAACTTCAGCCGCTAGCAGCGCTATGGTTGGACATCAACTTGACAGCAAAATGACATTTAAAAAAACACGCTAGTTTCACATTTTGGCCACCGGCACAGCAAAGTTTGTGGCACTATATACCATATAGACATGTACATACTTCGTTCAACGCCATCTAGTGAAGCAATTGGAAGCTTTTTTTTTTAAAATGGCCTCTCAGAAAATCGCTCATTATACTCTACTATATTTTTTTAATATGTTAATTTTTGGTTTTGTTGTGTGTTGCAAAATAAATAATTTCTTTCTATCTTTCTTTCTTATTTTAAACTTTCATGGTCAATTTCACTATAACTACCTATTATAAAGTTCGTGTTGAGTGCGAGAACGAAAACAATGGTACGGGGGGTGTCATACGCAATAAGAGCCCTCGCCCACGTCCGATAATCGGTGGCCGATTTTGTCTGATCTCCCTTTCTATTATGTGAGTGCGAAAGGGAGATCAGACAAAATCTGGCAAGGCCTTCGAGTTTCGACCGGGTATGGCACCCCGGTCTAATCTACAAGCTGCCCAACAACACCGAGGTGCACCGGGCCCTCGTATAACTGCTGGTCTCGTTCCTGGATGGCCGGCATTTCAACGTGGCGGTGGAGAGCCAGGAGTCCGAGCTGAGCCCCATACTGGCGGGAGTTCCTCAGGGCAGCTGCTGCAAAAGTCAATGGAACAAAGCAGCAAGACCAAACAAGACTAGATACTGCAATAAAATTTGGCCACAGATTGTATGAGCGTACATTGATATGTTCGGATCTTTTAAAAAGAAACAGATTTCGTCTCTCTCTGGATTCCTTCCGCCGATGATGGCGGGTGCGGGTTCGAGCTTCTGCTCCTTCCCCGGGCTTCATCTCGTGGGGCTGCTGCCCCACGGTGCTTGGTGCCGCTTACGCGGCCGTCTTCTGACGAGAGGTGTGCCCCCCTGGATGTTTGCGGCCCTCGGCGCGGTCAGCCAGCCGGGTGAGACCCCATTGGGGGAGGCCCAGCTAGCGCCTGCGAGCGGGCGCGCAAACGGGGTAAGGGCTATAATTTAGGTGGGGGTATAGGGTGGGAAGTGGGAGTGGACAGAAAGGGCTAGGGAGATGGCGGGGGCACACTGTCACGGGGCAGCGCCCACTTCTTAGCTCTGGTGTTGATGTTGGCGTTTGCGGTGGGAGTTGGATCTTCTGGGATCGGCGGCAGAGGTCTTGCGGGCGCGATGCCCTGCAGGTGCTGATGGGGGCCGTGGTCGGCGCAGTCGAACATTCGACGCGCCAGTCGGCCCACGAAGTCCTGTAGCGGCTCGATGTTGAGGTCCCGCGCAATGACCTCGTTGCGGACGTAGCGCCCCGCTTGAGTGATGATGCGGAGCGCTAAATTTTGCTGGGCTTGTAGTCGCTGTTTCCGCGTCTGCGAGCAGAGCGAGTACCACGCCGGTGCAGCATATGTGAGCCGAGAACGGACGTGGGATTTGTAGATTGCGAGCTTCGCCCGCAGCGGCAGTCTAGAGTTCAAGACAGGGCGGAGGGTGGCCCGCGCGGCGCGGGCTGACGACGTGATGTGCTCTAATTGGGCGGCCATAGTCAGGCCGCGATCAATGTGGCAGCCTAGGTATTTGATGGACGGCTGCCATTGTATGGTCTCGCCCTTCAGGTCTAGCTTGGGTGGCATTTTACGCTGCCTCCCAACGAGTATTGCGGTGGTTTTCCCCACGTTCACCGCAATCCTCCATTTTTCAAGCCATGGCGGGAGGAGGTCCAGCTGTTTTTGCATCCGCGCCGCTGCAGCACTGGGCCATGGGGAGGAAGTGAAAAAGGCGCTGTCGTCCGCAAATAGCGCCAGCTCGACCCGTGGCTCCATCTCACTCTCGCTGTTGTTTACAGAGGGCATATCGTTGGTGTACACGGCGTACAAGGTGGGTGATAAACAGCTGCCTTGTGGAACCCCCGCTCGTATGGGTCGCAGCTCGGACTCCTCTCTTTCCACCGCCACGTTGAAGAGACGTCCTTCAAGGAATGAGGCCAGCAGGTGGACAAGGGCTGGGTGCACTTCGGTGTTTTTGGCCATCTTGAAAATAAGACCGGGGTGCCAAACTCGGTCAAAGGCCTTCTCGATATCCAAGAAGGCGGCCACGGTGCAACTACCCTGGTTTAGTTGGTCGGCCATGTGATGGAGCACGCGTGCCAGCTGGAGCGTGGTAGAGTGACCGCTGCGGAATCCAAACTGATCGTCCCTCAAGGAGATGGAGGGACGGAGGCGTCGCAGCAGGAGGCGCTCAAACAGCTTGGCTACGTGGTCGAGTAGGGTGATGGGGCGGTGGTTGGCGGCCTGGCGACGGTCCTTACCGGGCTTGGGTATGGTGATGACCCGGCCTTTCTTCCAAGCGGCAGGGAAATAGTTGGCCCGTAGTGCCGCATTGAATATGCGGGCAAGCGTTGCCCATCCTTTTCTAGGGAGCGCCGATAGAGCCATGGGTGGCAGGTTATCGGGCCCTGGGGCCTTATTGGGGTTTAGGTGGAGGGCCGCTTTTCTTACCTCTGCTGGAGAGATGTATGCGTCGCCTGTAAGTGGTGGTGGGGTGGTGGCCAGGTACACTGCCACTTCACGCTCCACCGCCGTGTGGTGCTCGGCCGCTGCCGGTGCTGCTGGATGCGGCGAGAATTGGACGGCCAGGTGCTCGGCTAGGATACGGGCCCGGTCAAGGGCTGCGTATCTCCTCTGGCCGTTGGCGTCTAACAATGGGTACGTGGGCTGTGGGGTCTTTGTTAAACACCTGTTAAGTTGTTGGAGGCTCGGGAGGTGCTCGGCTGCTCGGTCGATGGTGGCCTCCCACGTCGACCCTCGCCAGGCACTCACCGCATCTCGGAGTTCCGTTGTGGCCTTGTTGAGGCTCGTTTTTAGTCGTGGACACCTAGTCTGGCTCCACAGGCACCTGAGCCTCTTCTTCTCGCCCAGCATGTCTTGTAGATGGCGGGGTAGGGCATCACGACGTTTTGATGGTGGCTGAGGTTTGGTGTGGGAGGCCTTTGCCTCCTGCATCTTTGTAATAAAAGTTTCGATGGCGGCATCTATCTCCTCTCTGGTTGTAAGAGGGCCAGGCAGGCAGACGTCCGCCATCGATAACTTGTAGGCCTCCCAGTCGGTTTTCAATCTAGGCCGCATGGGGGCCACGACGTCGGGAGAGGTGGCCATGGTTATTAGGATAGGCAGGTGTGGTGTGTCAACCTCGTAAAGTACCTCCACACTGATGGGGTTGGCGACGCCCTTGGTGAGCACTACGTCGATGGTGCTGGGTTGGGCGGTATCGTTGGGCGGGAAGTGTGTGGGTGAATCTGGTCCCAGCACTTCGATATCCTTCTCTGCGGTCACCTCCAGCAGTCGGCGGCCGTCTGTTGAGGTAGTGCGGGATCCCCACGCTGGGTGTTTCGCGTTCAGGTCCCCTGCCATCACGGTGGGGGTCTCGTCGGTGAACACTGCTGCGAAGTCAGGCGGGTGTATCCCCGTTTGTGGAGGTCGGTAGGCGGCGTATACCTTGACCTCCGAGCCACCGGCGTTCACCCTCACACCGATGGACCTGAGGCTGTTGAAGTCAGGCCAAGGCATCTCGTCGTGGATGACATCTCTCCTCACTAGGACCGCCGTGCCCCTGTACGCGCGGCCCTGTGGCGTCATCTCGTCTCGCCTGTACGCCTGGTAATTCGGCAGTTTCAGTGAGGTCTTGGATGTAAGCATCGTTTCACCCAGGAGGACGATATGGATGTCCTGCGACTGGGTGAGGAGGCGGAGCTGGGCGACCTTGTTGCTTATGCCTCCCGGGTTCCAGTACATTATGCGTAGTGTACTGGGTGGAGGACAGAGGCGAGTTTGGTTATCTCCTGTGAGATGGCTTGAAGGGGGTCCATCCCCTGTTGAATGCTCACCAACAGCGCTACCAGTATGTTGAGTAGCATTTGAATGTTCTGCGGCTGGTTGAGTGGACCATGTGGGCCCTGTTGTTGGCCCTGGTGCGCGGTGCTGGTCCCAATTGTCCTCTGCTGCTGTTGCTGGGGGATTGTGTAGTTGGTTGCGATTGGTGGTTGTGATTGTCCCTTGAAGGAAAGTAGGGGCTGCGGCAGGGGGGCATCTGGCGGTCTCGCGCTCGTCAGTTTCGGCGCGTGTTGTGTGGCTCTCGGAGCCGTCGGGGATTCAGACAGTCAGATTTCGTCGCTACAGCCTGGGGGGCTACCGCGTAGCTTTATGGATATGAACTTCATACGTTTTTCCGAACTATAAATAAGTCATTTTTTTTTAAATAGCCACTTTCGGTTCCCTGTTTTGTGACGTCGGGTATAACGATAGCTAGCTTGCAACGTTCAACAGAACAAAGCAGCAAAAATCTATCAAAATAAGGTATTCAAATGATTTAGGTGAGTTAAACATAGTAACCAGCCACTTCGAAGTTCATAGTTTGAACACTATTGGGCCATCTGTGTGCACCCATCTGTGTGCATTTTACTACCTTGAGCTGAACCACCAAGTAGGTACCAATACGGCAACACCACCAACACCAACGCATGGAAGCATGAAGTTTGACTTAATACTCTGAGGTAACTGGAGCTCTCACCCTGAATAAAAAAGTGTCGCCAGCAAATTTGACATTTATGTATGCAGTGGCTGTCAGCTGTCTCATATGACCATACGTATTTGTTTAAAGTGTAGGTGAGACGGAAGACAGCCACTGTGTTATTTGTGGTATTCAAAAAATTGTTCGTACTGCACTCTCCAGTTACCTCAGTATTAAGTCGAGCTTCATGCATGGAAGCAAAGAAGAAAAACTTTGCCACCATTTTGCCACAGACAGATAAATTTGACAGTATGTACAACCGACCGACACACAAGTCCTTTTTAGGCTGAATGAACTAATCCTTTGCCATAATATGCTGAAAAAAGTAGGTTGTGTTAAGGTTACAACGCCATCTAGTGCATCGAAAAAATACTGCAGTAAACTCTTTTTCGCAGATGGGTGGTATTCCATTTATAATAGATCTTTGTCCAATATTGCATTTGATCAAAGGAATACCACCCTTATTACCATAGTACTAAGGGATAAAATATTTGATAAGTGGACAAAGATAATATTGGACAAAGATCTTTGATAAATGGAATACCACCACCCTAATCTATTAAGCCCCCAGTACAGGATGGTCGATCATGTTGGCCGACCATGATGGGCCATCGTGTACAGAGCCGGTTTTTGCGTGTGATTGCCGTCTGCGAGCAACGCAAACTGCCATGGCCCATCATGGTCGGCCAACTTGATCGGCCATCCTGTACTGGGGGCTTTACATACAATTTATGTGAGTGGCAGGCTTGAACCGCTTGAACGCAGCAATTTTTTTGGCTTATTAAGTTACTAGCTTTCCGCCCGCGGCTTCGCCCGCGTGGACTACACGACGTTATCCCGCGGGAATGTGATAATTTTCCGGGATAAAAAGTAGCCTATGTTCCTCTCCAGGCTACAAAGTATCTGTGTTCCAAATTTCAGCCAAATCCGTTCAGCCGTTTTGGCGTGATTGAGTAACAAACATCCAAACATCCAAACATCCAAACATCTAAACTTTCACATTTATAATATTAGTAGGATCACAGCCATGAGCCAGGGACTTATATCGATATTTGAAAAATATCGATATAAGCATAAAATTTCGATAGTTGGATATCGATACGATATAGCGATTAAAATATCGATAATTTTATCGATATTTTAATATCGATAATGTACGAAACGTGCGAGTGCGACGTTGCCAACCTTAGCAGGGCGAGAGGATCGGATCGGGGGATTACCGTCGAAGTGACAACGACGTCTTGCCGTTGCCACGCCACCTATTGCATTTCTTTAGAAATACATATGGGATTAAGCACTAGACTAGAGGTCAGTGGGATTAAGCTACTTATTTGTACTCATGGAGCTAGACTTAATACTGAGGTAACTCAGTATTAAGTCTAGCTCCATGTTTGTACTCGAATAAAACTAAGTTATTTTAATTTTTAGTTTTTTGCATTCACAAAGCAATTTTTATAATAGAAAAATGGAAAATGAAGTATTTAGAAAAAATCGACCCGTCTCACAACTAGCTCCGATGGGACTCGAACCCACGACCTTTCGCTTTCCGGGCGACTGCTCTAACCACTGAGCTACGGAGTCGTTACGAGAAGCGTCGAATTTATCCAATACTTCTTACTCGCTGTATAGTCAGCGTTAATTTCATCAATGTGGAGATATTACTACCCTCACACGCGAAAGAAATACCTTTCCAGGTATTTGGCAATCGCTAAAGATGAAATTACTATTGCAAGTTATTTTAATTTTTAGTTTTTTGCATTCACAAAGCAATTTTTATAATAGAAAAATGGAAAATGAAGTATTTAGAAAAAATCGACCCGTCTCACAACTAGCTCCGATGGGACTCGAACCCACGACCTTTCGCTTTCCGGGCGACTGCTCTAACCACTGAGCTACGGAGTCGTTACGAGAAGCGTCGAATTTATCCAATACTTCTTACTCGCTGTATAGTCAGCGTTAATTTCATCAATGTGGAGATATTACTACCCTCACACGCGAAAGAAATACCTTTCCAGGTATTTGGCAATCGCTAAAGATGAAATTACTATTGCAAGTTATTTTAATTTTTAGTTTTTTGCATTCACAAAGCAATTTTTATAATAGAAAAATGGAAAATGAAGTATTTAGAAAAAATCGACCCGTCTCACAACTAGCTCCGATGGGACTCGAACCCACGACCTTTCGCTTTCCGGGCGACTGCTCTAACCACTGAGCTACGGAGTCGTTACGAGAAGCGTCGAATTTATCCAATACTTCTTACTCGCTGTATAGTCAGCGTTAATTTCATCAATGTGGAGATATTACTACCCTCACACGCGAAAGACATACCTTTCCAGGTATTTGGCAATCGCTAAAGATGAAATTACTATTGCAAGTTATTTTAATTTTTAGTTTTTTGCATTCACAAAGCAATTTTTATAATAGAAAAATGGAAAATGAAGTATTTAGAAAAAATCGACCCGTCTCACAACTAGCTCCGATGGGACTCGAACCCACGACCTTTCGCTTTCCGGGCGACTGCTCTAACCAATTAACAACAACAATAACAACTAAAAATTAAAATAACTTGCAATAGTAATTTCATCTTTAGCGATTGCCAAATACCTGGAAAGGTATTTCTTTCGCGTGTGAGGGTAGTAATATCTCCACATTGATGAAATTAACGCTGACTATACAGCGAGTAAGAAGTATTGGATAAATTCGACGCTTCTCGTAACGACTCCGTAGCTCAGTGGTTAGAGCAGTCGCCCGGAAAGCGAAAGGTCGTGGGTTCGAGTCCCATCGGAGCTAGTTGTGAGACGGGTCGATTTTTTCTAAATACTTCATTTTCCATTTTTCTATTATAAAAATTGCTTTGTGAATGCAAAAAACTAAAAATTAAAATAACTTGCAATAGTAATTTCATCTTTAGCGATTGCCAAATACCTGGAAAGGTATTTCTTTCGCGTGTGAGGGTAGTAATATCTCCACATTGATGAAATTAACGCTGACTATACAGCGAGTAAGAAGTATTGGATAAATTCGACGCTTCTCGTAACGACTCCGTAGCTCAGTGGTTAGAGCAGTCGCCCGGAAAGCGAAAGGTCGTGTGTTCGAGTCCCATCGGAGCTAGTTGTGAGACGGGTCGATTTTTTCTAAATACTTCATTTTCCATTTTTCGAATAAAACTAATCAAGTTTATTCACAAAAACCACTCGAGTGTATTTTTGTCGTGTACAAACTGAGCCCACGTACGCCACGTATGCTATGCAACGTGTGAGAGTTGGTGTGCTCACTTGTCCCACGTACACAACGCATAATGATGTCATACTAATGTAATTTCTTCAGATAATGTAGTGTACTATGTTTTTCCGATTCGCTGCATCATCTGAAGAAACTACATTAGTCTGACGTCAATATGCGTTGTGTCAAAGCCATCTTCTATCTCGCTCGTTAGCAGCCGAGAAATAATAGCGGGCCATGGTTGTGTACGTGGGACAAGTGTGCACACAGGTGCACACCAACTCTCGCACGTTGCATAGCATACGTTGCGTATAAAGGGGCCCATTCAGGGCAGGCCGCCCCGCCGTCATGGCAACTGAGTTTCGCAACCAGTTGCGGAAAAGCAATTTTTGTTCTTTCTTGGCAACTTGTTGCGATATCAGAATTATTTTTGTTTATACGCAACCAGTTGCCAACAAAGAATACTTTTGCCGCCATGGCAACTGAGTTTCGCAGCAAGTAGACTGCATAACTAACAATCGACCCGACTTACATAAACTAGGTCATTGCAAAGTTGTCCTGAGTTACATAACATCTACCTGGGAGGGATCTAAAATCACAAATTTTGGTAGTTGCGAGGAATAGATATAAATGGGTGCGGTGCGGTGTGACGTATCGGTCCATTAAATTGAAATAAACTTGTTGATCAGTGTTTGCACGACAAATAATTATATTGTATTAGACTAGCGCTCCGCCCGCGACTTTGTCTGCATGGAATTTAGATATTCACGGGACTTTGAACAAGAAAATGAATTTGTATACATAAATAGTTTCGGCTGTGCGTTGTCTGTCAGTCAGTAATGCAAGAGTTTTATATATACAGGATGATTTTGAAGTCATAGACATCCATTTGGCCCTTAAATGAAGGTAGGTAGGTAGTAATGTAGGTAGTATGTAGGTAAAAAGAGGTGGTGAGAGGGACGCGGGCAAAGCAGGCATAAAACATGGGTGACATTGTTTTTTTCGGTAAATTCCGTGCGCGAACTTAACAAATTTACGGTATTGTAGCGCCCTCGTTTCGTCGGGAGGTCAATGTAGTATCGAAAGTTTAAGGTTTTATGATAATTGAATTTTAATCAGTCATCATCATTATCATCATGTCAGCCGAACGACGCCCACTGCTGGGCATAGGCCTCCCCTAAGGATCTCCACAATGACCGGTCCTGCGCTGCCCACATCCAGCGGCTTCCCGCGACCTAGACTAGATTGTCGGTCCACCTTGTGGGCGTAGAGGGCCTGCCCACGGAACATCTTCCGGTACGCGGTCGCCATTCGAGAACCATTCCACCCAATGGCCTCGAATTTAATTAACTAACATTATGTAATTACTCAACTATTTTTTTGAGTTAAATTGTTCTTTTGTTATTTTTTTTTCAATTAAATTGTTCTATTTATTTTTAATTGTTATAGTGATCAATTACTATTTATTACACATGATTTTTGAGTAAAAAAAATATATCTTGAATTAGCCTCATATTTAATTTTGGGGAAACGACTCTATATCATGAGTATGTTCTTATTTCAAACGGATGCTAACGACTTCAAAGTCATCCTGTATGATAGATAAGGACTACATTACCATATGGTTGCGTAAGAAGAAAAGAAATTCTTCTTTCGAAACTAGCGTTATTGAAAAATTCTTTGTTGGCAACTGGTTGCGTATAAACAAAAATTATTCTTATATCGCAACTAGTTGCCAGGAAAGAATAAAAAATCCTCTTTCGCAACTGGTTGCAAAACTCAGTTGCCATGACGGCCGAAAGGGTCGCCTCACGCAGGATGGTGAATGTTGTCGCAGTGGCCGGCGACTTATGAATATGAACTTCATACGTTTTTTGGAGCTTTGAGTCAATTTTATTAAAAAAATAGCTAGTATAAGTTTCTTGTTTTGTGACTTCGGGTATAATGATAGCTAGCTAGCAAATTTCAACAGAACAAAGCAGCAAAAATCGATCAAAATAAGGAATTCAAATGACAGTTGAAGCCCATACCCATACCCATATTTTTTTGCCGGTACAGGCACAGAATAAATAATAGTACAAGTGTACAAGAAAGGGCAGGTGGCCTACCACAAGCTCTAATAGCAGTTATTTTTAAGTTGAGAGAGTGAGACGCCGCTTTACACGCCGTATAGCGGCGTCTCACTCTCTCAACTTAAAAATAACTGCTACTAGAGCTTGTGGTAGGCCACCAGGTCATACAAATTCAAGGGTCTAGTCTAGATGTCATAAATCATCGTAAAGGTGCCCATTGACGACACGTCCAAATGGACGTAGGTAGTGGACGTCTTCCAAATATATTATAGCAACGATTTAATCGATTTATCAGATACTATCGATTGGGTAATCGATACTCAGATTATTTGGAATCGAGTACCCGGCAACACTAGTTCAATCAAAGTGACAGCGCGTACGTCTAATCTGCCGTCTATAATCTTAAAGGCCGCTAAATGACAAAACCAAGTTTTGAGCTAGAGCCGAATAAAGCTGCAAAATTTTTAACCCGATGCTTCTCATTTTTTATAAACATTTAGTCATGTTGCCGCATACCAAAAGAAAGGATTTTTTTTCTACTTTCTTATGAAATTGGTTGATTTTGTTAAATATTAATGTTCATGTAACTAAATACATATTTTCCTTTCTAACCTTGTAAAATTTTAAAGATCGTTACAAGTGTGCAGAACTTAATGGCGGCTAAAGGTTCATAACTGCTTTATAGTTTTGGATTTATCGATAACTGCCAAAAGTATTTTTTGAGACAGGAAGTTGTCAACATTTACATAGCTACAAAGCAGTTTTTAGCAGCTGAACCATAACAATAAAGCGCCTTTTAGCCAAGTATGTATCGCTTAACTTCACTTCCATTATTTTTTAACAACTTTTAATACAACTGTGCATATCTTAAAAGCAGTTAATTATTAAACCTTTTCATAAAACTGCGTTTTAGACTAGAATTATCCGCATTAGTTTTTTACGAATCCTGCAAAATCATTATGTTTCATCATCATCATCATGTCAGCCGAACGACGCCCACTGCTGGGCATAGGCCTCCCCCAAGGATCTCCATTATGTTTACTTCAAAAATATAACAAAGTTTTTGCAATGACAAGCAATTTATTGCCACAATACTATCCCATACATGAGGCACGAGACATTAAAAAATAAAAATGATAACCTATTTCAAACAAATTAAATAAGTACCAAATAATTCTTTTAAAAAACTAACAATTACAATTATTTCACCAAAAACTCACTTTTTATGGCAAGTCACAGAATATTCCTGAAACTGAAATTTCAGTTATTAGGTAGGAAATTCCGATAGGTTAGGTTAGAACAGTAACCAAAACGCCGCTCAAGCCGAGCGAGCGTGCCATGGCAGCAGCGGCCGGCGAAGCGACAAAAAAGTATTTTTTTTTTAAATTTCACAGACCTAACTTTAAATGGAATAAACGTTTATCTATCAAATACATTTTTAACCGTTTCGCTTCAGCTAATGTGCAGTTTAGCCGGCTAATGATGAAATAACTTGACGCAAATAAACATTTTATCGAACATTAGCCACTCGTCAAACATAAACTTAAGTTTAGCCGGCTAATCTTAAGTTTATATTCACACCCATCTTCAGCTGTAACATCTACGTTCATTGTAATTAGTATGTAACAGAACAATACATACTGCGAGTTCTATAACTAAGTCAAACTTGAAAGAAAATGTATTATTGAAAAATTAAGTAAGTAAAGGGTGTCTCAAAATTAGGTATAGGATTTGAATTTCGCGCTATTTCCGAAATATTCAAGATGGCGGGTTGAAATTTGACATACGTCATATTGACACATGTAAAATTAATCGTGGAGCGTTTCACAATAAAACAGCGCATCGAAGTTATACAAATATTCAACGAAAATTCACGATCAATTACAAACACTCGTCGAAAGGTCGAAAAATCTCGTAATTTCAAGAAGAGGTGATGTCAAATGGCCACCGAGATCTTGCCATCTGATGCCACTGGATTTCTTTCTTTGGGGCTACGTGAAAGACAAAGTCTACGCCAACTATCTACAAAATATAGGCAATATAGACAAAAAATTCGCCGAGTTATTGGTGAAATAAGTAGCGAAATGTGTGAAATTAGCAGCGAAATGTGTGAAAGTGTCATGAAAAACTTGCACACAGCAAAAATGCCCGTGACGGCCATTCAGCAGATATTCAATTCAGATACAATTGTACAAGTCTCTTCTTTAAAATAAAATAAAAACTACGAAGAAATTCCAATCCATTCGCGTTTTATTGAGACATATCATCCTATACCTACTTTTGGGGCACCCGTTATTTTAAAAAAGAACGACCCGTCTCACAACTAGCTCCGATGGGACTCGAACCCTCAACCTTTCACTGTCCGGGCGTATGCACTAACCACTGAAGACCGTTAAAAAAATAACCACCTCCACCACTACTATTCATTAGACATTAGATTATTAAAAAGACCGTTTGTGTTCGCATCAAAAAATATTGTTATCCAAAAATAAAAGCAATGACAGGCATTAAAAGTTACTAGCAAGTAGGTCTCAGAATCAATCGGGAGAAGTCTGAATACCTTCACATGAAGAGATACAAAGACCGCAAATCCAAGCGAGAAGACCTTCATGTGAATGGCACCACCTACAAAGGTGTGGAAAATTTTAAATATCTTGGGTGCACTATTACATACACTAATCAAAGGGAAAATGAAATTGATATCCGCACAATCAACGCACTAAGATGCTCTGCAGCTCTCCACAAGATATTGGTGTCCAAATTGACATACCGAAACACTAAAATACAGGTCTACAAAACCGTCATCACGGGTGTGAAACATGGACACTTACGTTAAAGGAAGAGAATAAGCTCTTAGTAGCAGAGCGAAAGATTCTACGAAGGATTCTGGGACCAACAAGAGGAGAGGACGGGGAGTGGAGGCAAAGACACAACCTGAAAATAGAAGAGCTGGTGGCTGAACCAAACACCATCAAGAAATAAAAGCTCCCCGACTTTGTTGGCTTGGTCACGTTGAAAGGATGGGTCAGGATCGCGCTGCAAAAAGAGCATATCTCGGGCAACCAACTGGATGTCTTCGCCCGGTGGGTCACCCAAGGTATCGCTGGAAAGATGAAGTCGCCAAAGATCTGAAAGAGCTTGACAGGCCCAACTGGTCCAACCTGGCACAAAATAGGAGAAAAAAACAGCAAAGTAAGTAAGTATAAGGTACACATTAAAAAAAACTTTTTTTTGTTTCATACGGCAGAAAATGTCCTGACAATATTGAGAACTTTGTTTTGATACATGAATATATCTAAACGCGGTAGCGTGTAGTGATAAAAAATGATGATATTTGGACATTTATATCTAAATAACCGTTTGAGATGTGACTATGGAATTTAGAGCAGATAATGTATCTTGTAAGTCTTAATATATGAGCCAAATTTGACATGTATAAATATAATAGTTTTAAAGTTATGCAGTGGCTCCAACCTAATGGTTCGTGTAATATTATATTACACACGGTGCTGCTCGCCAGTTCCGTTAGCTTGAACTTGACTTGACACGGATACATGTGTCAAAATAAAGTTCTCAATATTGTCAAGACATTTTCTGGCGTTTAAAACAAAAATTAAAAAATATATATGTCTTTTAATGCGACATTTTCAGGCGTATGAAACAAAATTAAAATATATATACTTAGGTATGCGTTTTAATCTGTCTACGGTCTTAATGCATAGTCGTAGGTCATTACTTTTTTTTAAACAATATTTTTTGATGAGTTTTTGGTGCGAACCACGACGCCGCGCGCCGTCCTGCCTCGTTGATATTTTGGTTCGCTCGCAATAACTGCCACCTCGCCCTCTCGCCTGCCGTGCCCAGGCGCGCCCACCACAAGCCGGAATAATCCTTTTTAGGGGTGAGAGGGGCTTGTGTAGTTTGCCGCTTTTTAGCGATGCATTGCTATTTAACGCCTTTTTTGTTATGCAAGACGTAGAAAAAAATATTTATTTTAATTTGCGTACTGACTAACATGGCTTTCTTTAATAGTATTTTTATTGCAAAAGTAGCAACAATACAACGTTGTAAGGCCGCTAAATGATTCTAACTGCTTTTTAGTTAAGTAATAGCCTATAACCGCCTTTTAGTTAAGTCTACGTAAGGTATTATACTTCAACGCAACCAAGCTAAAAAAGCTACTAAACCAACTTTGCTGCCTTTTAGTTATTTGCAAACTAATAACTGTTTTTTAGCTTAGCATTGATAGTAAAAATGTTCAAGCGAGCCAAACGTTAAAGTACTTTAGCTGCCTTCTGATCTAGTAGTGGTGTTTAGCCACCTTTATGCAATGCAAAGTATATTTTTTTTATATTTAGCGGCTTTTTCTTTTTTGATATCTTGAAAACGGTGAAAGATAGAATAACCGTTCCTGGACAGATCGATAGAGTTATTTTTTATAAGTACTATGGCATTAAAAAGTGAAAAATGGCCAAATGTCATTTAGCGGCCTTTATGCTTATCGACGGCAGTAATGGAATGCGTCCAATGAGGAATTTTCCTCATCATCATGGATTTCTTCCGCCGACGAAGGCGGGTTCGGGTTTGAGCTTCCTGCTCCTTCCCCGGGCTTCATCTCGTGAGGCTACTGCCCCACGGTGTTTGGAGCCGCTTTGCTCGGCCGTCCTCGGGACGGGTGGTATGCCCCGCCGGATGTTTGCGGCCCTCGGCGCGGTCAGCCAGCCGGGTGGGACCCCTTTGGGGGAGGTCCAGCTAGCGCCTGCGAGCGGGCGCGCAAACGGGGTATGGGCTATAATTTAGGTAGGGGTGTTAGAAGGGATGTGAGGATTGGGTGAGGTGGGCTGGGGAAGTGGCGGGGGCACAATATCGCGGGGCAGCGCCCATTTCTTCGTGGCTCTGGTGTTGGTGGTAATGTTGGGGGAAGGAGCTGCTGAGTCATAAATTTCTAGCGGCGGTGGTAGTCGTCTGGGTGCGATGCCCTGCAGGTGTTTGTGGGGGCCATGATCGGCGCTGTCAAACATTCGACGCGCCAGCTGCCCCACGAAGTCCTGCAGCGGCTGGATGTTGAGGTCCCGCGCGATGACCTCGTTGCGGACGTAGCGCCCCGCTTGGGTGATGATGCGGAGTGCCACGTTCTGCTGGGCTTGCAGTCTCTTCCTCTGCGTCTGCGAGCAAAGAGAGTACCACCCCGGCGCTGCGTAAGTGAGTCGCGACCGGACGTGGGTCTTGAATATAGTGAGTTTCGCCCGCAGCGGGAGTCTGGAGCGAAGGACAGGGCGTAGAATGGCCCGCGCGGCGCGGGCAGACGATATGGCGTGATCCACCTGGGTGGCTATAGTCAGGCCGCGGTCGATGTGGCAGCCCAGGTATTTGATGGTAGGCTGCCAGGCGATCTCCTGCTCCTTCATCGCCAGCTTCGGTGGCATGATCCGCTGGGCCCCGATAAGGATTGCGGAAGTCTTGCCCACGTTAACCGCAATCCTCCAGTTGTCCAGCCAGGGCGGGAGCAGGTTTAGCTGTTCCTGCATTCTAGCAGCGGCGACCATGGGCCACGGGGAGGATGTGAAAAAGGCACTGTCATCTGCGAACAGCGCCAGCTCGACCCGTGGCTCCCCCTCATTCTGCTCATTGTTGACGGAGGGCATGTCGTTGGTATAAACGGCATAGAGCGTGGGCGAAAGGCAGCTGCCCTGAGGAACTCCCGCCAGTATGGGGCGCAGCTCGGACTCCTGGCTCTCCACCGCCACGTTGAAATGCCGGCCATCCAGGAACGAGGCCAGCAGTTGTACAAGCGCCGGGTGCACCTCGGTGTTGTTGGCTAGCTTGTAGATTAGACCGGGGTGCCATACCCGGTTGAAGGCCTTCTCGATGTCGAGAAAGGCGGCCACGGTGCACTTCTTGGCGTTTCTGTGATCAGCCATGTGGTGGAGCACGCGTGCCAGCTGGAGCGTGGTGGAGTGTCCGCTGCGGAAGCCGAATTGATCTTCCCTCAGAGGGATGGAGGGACGGAGGCGACGCAGCAGGAGGCGCTCGAACAGCTTGGCCACGTGGTCGAGCAAGGTGATGGGGCGGTGGTTGGCGGCCTGGCGACGGTCCTTACCCGGTTTGGGGATGGTTATTACCCGGCCCTTCTTCCATGCTTCCGGAAAGTATCTGGCCCGTAGTGCAGCGTTGAATAACCTGGCTAACACTGCCCAGCTTCTTCGGGGGAGCGCTGACAAGGCCATGGGCGGTAGGTTGTCGGGGCCTGGTGCCTTCTTCGGGTTTAGGTGGAGGGCAGCCGTGAACGTGTCGCCCGGTAGTGGCGGTGGGGCGGCGGCCAGGTACTCCGCCACTTCTCGCTCCACCGCGGTGTGATGTGAGGCTGCTCCGGGGGCCGCTGGATGTGGCGAGAATTGGGTGGCCAGGTGTTCAGCCAAGAGACGGGCCCGGTCAAGGGCAGCGTGCCTCCTCTGGCCGTCTGCGTCCATCAGCGGGTATGTAGGCTGTGGCGTCTTGGTGAGGCACCTGTTTAGTTGATGGAGGCTCGGAGGGTGCTCGGCTGCTTGGTCTATGGTAGCCTCCCATGTCGATCCACGCCAGGCACTGATCGCATCGTGGAGCTCTTTGGTGCTGGTATTTAGGCACGCCTTAAGACGGGGGCACCTTGTCTGGGACCACAGTCGTCGGAGCCTCTTCTTCTCCTGAAGCTTTACCTTGAGGTAGCGGGGGAGGGGACCCCTGCGTTGAGTTGGCGGTCTGATCCTCGTGTGGGAGGTCTTTACCTCAGTCATTTTGTGGATGAGGGTCTCGATGGCGGTGTCTATCTCCTCTTTTGTAGTGAGAGGGCCAGGCAGGCTCACATCCTCCATCGACTTCCTGTAGGCCTCCCAGTCGGTCTTGTGCCTCGGACGCATGGGGGCCACGAGATCGGGTGCGGTGGCCACGGTGATGAGGAGTGGTAGGTGCGGTGTGTCTACTTCGTACAGTACCTCGACGTTTGTGCTGGCGACACCGCGGGCGAGGGCTATGCCGATGGTGCTAGGCTGTTGGTCATCATTGGGCGGATAGTGCGTAGGTGCGTCTGGCCCCAGCACCTCGATTTCCATGTCGGAGGTCGCCTCCAGCAGACGGCGGCCATCAGTGGACGTGGTGCTGGACCCCCACGCTGGGTGCTTCGCGTTGAGGTCCCCTGCCAGCAGGGTGGGGGTCTGGTCCGCGAATACGGCGGCGAGGTCAGGGGGGTGTATACCTGTTTGCGGCGGACGGTAGGCTGCATAGATGTTGTGTTCGGAGCCGCCAGCGTGCACCCTCACGCCAATAGACCTGAGGCTGATGAACTCGGGCCATGGGAGCTCCTCGTGGACGATGTCCCTCCTGACTAGGACCGTCGTGCCTCTGAACGCGCGGCCCTGTGGTGAAATCTCGTCCCGCCTGTAGGTGTGGTAATTCGGTAGTTTGAGCTGTGTTCTACTGGTGAGGAGTGTCTCACCCAGGAGGACGATATGAATGTCCTGCGACTGGGTGAGGAGGCGGAGCTGGTTGGTCTTGTTGGTTATTCCTCCCGGGTTCCAGTACATTATACGTAATGTACTGGATGGAAGGCAGAGGCGAGCTTGGTTATCTCCTGTTGGATGGCTTGGAGGGGATCCACCCCCTGTTGTATGCTCGCCAGCAGCGCCATTAGTACACTGAGTAGCGCATGGATGGTCTGCGGCTGGCCGGGTGGCTGGTTGAGCGGGCGAAGTGGGCCCTGTTGTTGGTTCTGGTGTGCGGTGCTGGTTCCCTGTCTCGGCTGCTGGTGCTGAGTTTGCATGTGAATAGGTTGAGGCTGTTGTTGTTGTTGGTGCTCCCTGAAGGGAGGTGGGGGTTGTGGCAGTCGGCCAGCGCCAGCGCCTGTCGGCCTCGTAGCTCCCAGGGGAGGGATGGATGGTAGGGCTCTCAGAGCGGTCGGGGGTACTTGTGACCCCCCCGTCGGAAAAACCGACTGTGCTGTTGGTGTTGAGGCCGCGGCGGGAGCGGGTACCGCCCGCGACATGGTGCGTTGGCGGCGTCGGCGGCCACCGCGGGGGCGCCTGCGGGTGGCGGGGGCGGGTGCCCCACGCTCGGTGGGTGGGTTAGCCGGCGGCGCTAAGGTAGCTCCAGCCAGCGTGTCGCGCATGTCAGCGTTTGGCGGTGCGGTGGCGTTCGCCTGGGGGCGGGGGCGGCTGGGGGCGCGCTCGGCCCCTCTCGGCATGGGAGGGGGAACGCTGGCCCCCATGCGCCTCGCCTCGCGCAGGAACACCCGGCACCGCCGGTCGCTGGCGGCGTGCGGTAGCGCGCAGTTAGCGCACGTGGGCGGGTCGGCCCTGTTGCGCTCGCACTGCGCTACGGGGTGGTCACCAGCGCAGTGCACGCATCTCTGCGGGTGGTGACAGTTGGCGGATGAGTGGCCAAACGCCTGGCAGCGGTGGCACTGGGCGGGCCCCTTCCGAGGGCGCCAGGCCTCCACTATCACACCGGGCATGTACAGGAGCTCAGTGATGGCGTAGAGGCGGGTCAATTCGGCGGGCTCCAGGTGCTCCAGCTGCACGTGGAACAGGCAGCCGGGGCGGCCTTGTTTACCGGCTATCGCCCGGCAGTGGTTTGCGAGGAAGCCATGCTCCTCGAGTGCGGCCTTAATTTGTTCTGGCGGGGTATCGGCGGGCAGGCCCCTGATGGCGACCTTAGTAGGGCGGTCCTGGGGCGGCGAGTAGCAATACCACGCTATGTTGTGATCTGCCTCAGCCGCTACGGTCAGGTATGCTTGCACACACCTATACTCCTCCGGTGACTTCGCCAGGAAGCGAACACCCTTCCCGAAGGGGCGCGCGTTGGGCGTGTGGCCAAGTTTGGCCGTCAGTGTTTTGAAGTGGTCGGTCCAGTTAGGTAGCGACTCGACCACTATAGGCGGGTACCCTTTCGGGCGTGGCTCGGTTGATTGCGGCTGGGCTTCGGGTTGGGAGCTTGTCGACGGGGTGGGAGGTGGGGGCGGCGCCGGGGTCTCCAATGCCTGGACATAGGACCGCGCCGGCGCGCTCTCACTCACCTCCAATTCGACGTAGGACGTCGAATCTGTGTTGGAGAGCGGGAGAGGGCATGGTTGCTCCTCCATCCTGCCCTCAATGTCTCCGACAGGTTTGTTTCTCGGTGAGGGAGTCGCGGCGTAGGTGTGGTCGTGAGGTTTGGGGGGCGATGGCCCCAAACGGGGACGTTTCTCGTCTCCCCCAATGTCATCAGTGAGGCGGCGGCGGGGGTCGCGGGGGTGCTCTCCGAGGGGTGAGTGCGGGGGCGAGGGTTGCCCAGCAACCCTACTCCCGGACGTTCCCACGGAGGACGAGCGCGGGCGCGCCGTTGTAGTGGGTGCGCACATAGCCGCGGACACACTCGCGGGAGGGTCGTCCCACCGCGATCCGGCGGTTGTTTACGCTGCGGTAAATGTTTGTCACTATTCATGATAAATAGTCAAGGTTCTCACACTTTTACAGCACTAACTTTGGTTAGATGATTTTTGTTGGGAAGGGTGAGGGTAGGTTTTTTTTTTTTTAATTTTTTTTAACAAAGTTAATGCGGGTTTGTTGAAGGGATGATGCAGTGTTGGGTTATTGGGAGGGGTGGATTAGAATTGGTAACGGAATGAGAGTACACTGGTAAATTTTTCAATAAAAATTTTTAGTATAGCCCTCGGATTTTCGTCAAACACAAACACAGTTTTCACAACACAAAGCGTCACTGGCGCCATGGCGCGAACACGAAAACACTGAATATGGTTTAACGATACTAGGAATGGCAAAACACTACTGCGGAGCTAGGCTCGACGCGATAGCACTAGGAGTTACACTCGCGGCACTTGGCGGGGACGGGGCTCAACGCGAACGAGTCAGCTGAGCACACACACGACCGACAGCAACAAGGCACGCGAAGCAACTCAGGAATTTTCCAAAAGGTATCGTAAGCTTATTTCAAATAGGTGCAAGAGATGGCGCTAGCGAAACTTTTCTTTTTTTTTTTAATAACAATACCTTGGACGTTTGTCAGCCTACGCAAAAAAAAAAAAAAAATTAAAATGTAAATAAATATGTAAATAATCTTGTTATATAAGGTTTTATTTCTAAATTACTACTTTTAGGATATGACTTAAAGTTCAACCGTAGGTTTTTATCCATACTTCGCTATTTTTGTTGTACCTATAAAAATGTACAATAACTGTCAAGTTGAAAAGTTTGTTCAAGTTTGTTTTTGCATCTAGAGAATGAAAATTTAGTACATAGGTAGTAACTTCTTAATTAATTTGAGCTATTAATTTCAACTTTTTCATGAAAATGCCACTTTTTCCACATTTTCTTTTCTTTCTGACATTAAGTCAGAGTAGTCAGTTATTTAAATTAAAATATAATCAAAATCAGGTAAAATAAGAAAAAAACGATAACTCATTAATATATATACGCAACAAAATTCGTGAAACAATACATTCAACTTTCCCGTAAACTGGGGAACGCAAAAAAACATACCATATAGTGTGCTAATCTTTTCTGTTCCGGTGATTCTCTTTGGAACTAAAACAGTTTTCATACGACAGTCCAGTTTGACAGGTAATTTCGTATTGCAAGTGGCTCCTCTGTCACAACTGTCACCGGAACAGAAAAGCTTGTGGCACTATACATGAAAATTAAGAAAAAAAAGAAAAGTGGTCGCAGCGACATCTATTGAGCGTTATAGAACCTACTGGAAAACTTCTCATTGGACGTATGTAAATGTCGTCATCCAAACGGACTCATGTGAATGGCCACCGTGAATGCGTTGCATACGTTGCGTACGTACGTGTACGTGGGCTCAGTTTGTCTCTACCTGTGTCTGTTGTAGGTTGGTAGCACTGATGTCGTGACAAAACTTTCGTTCGTTCGTTTCGTTCGTTCGTGGATGCTATAATTTGTGCGTGGATGTGTGCAGTGCAGCGAAAAGTGTTTTTTCTAATATTTGGATTCACATTGCAAATCGTTTATTTCACTCTACGAAGTGCGTAGTATCTACCTAATTGTTGTGATTAATGCAACTTTTTACTTCCAATGAACGTTTCAATTGCGTGTATGTGAATGTAAAAAAATGTTATTGTGTGCTAAGTTTCGTAATGGCGGCCCGTCGCGTCCCCCGCGCCTCCATTTCCATGACAGTCAAATTATGACAATGCCAATGCGTAAAGTTTAGAAAATGCTATGTTATTGTAAATAATTTAGTGCAAGTTCCATAACATATGTATTATAAGGACTAATCATGAATCCAGAACACCACAATATCAATACGGGTGGTGGCCAACCTCCTGGAAGTTCTGAGGTTCGTGGAATTTTGTTCAGTGACTTTTTGTGATGTTCTAACAAGCGTACATAGTAATAATTAATGATATTTGTATTTCAGTCTCAGAATCAAAGAGTGCAAAGTGCGCAACAACAACAGCAGGGCAATAATTTGCCCGCTACAACCTCTGCGACCGATCTTCGGGTCAATTCGGCAGCGGTGAACGTTGCTTTGTCTAGCGTTGCCAAATATTGGGTGTTTACCAATCTCTTCCCGGGACCTATACCACAGGTGTCTGTATATGGTCTCCCTACGGGCGCTAGAATTGAAAATGGAAAGCCTGTCCAGGTATTGCTTGTTCTATTTCACATACATAAACTAAGACTTGCTCACTCTTAGCATCATATTATCTACATTTTATCATTACGTACCTTAGATAAGGAATAACCTCTTAGCAGGTGCTCCCTATAGGTACCTACTAAAAAGGAAATATTACTGTATTTTTATTTTGTAAGAATTATGGACTTGCTTTAAAGGCCCCACAGAAGATCAGTACACCAGCAGGCAATGGTTTGTCAGTTGGCCGAAATCCATGCTATTTGGCCATGATACTTATTCAGTTTTTAACAGACTTCAAAAATTGAAAAGGAGGAGGTTATCTATTTGTTGTTTTTTTTTATATGTATGTACACCGATTACTCGAAGACGGCTGAACCAATTGAAATTATTCAAACGTTTTGGTATTTGGTATTTGGTATTGACATTTTTCCGCATTTAGACTCATATTTGGTCCGTTATGCGTGAGCATGGCTAGTCGAGCCATCCTAGCTCCTTCCAGAAGCGCAGAAGCCTCCTGGGGCGTTCACAGGCTTCTAGGAGCGACCTCACCTCTGTGAGGATTTCTGTTCGTTGTGCGGCCAAACCTACGCACTCCAGGATCACGTGGGCGGCTGTTTCCTCAGCGTTCAGGCAACCTCTACATAGAGGACTGTCTGTCGCATTCATAATAAATAGTTGTCGGTTTAAGGTAAGGTGACCTGTAAGTGTACCAACAACTATCCGGAGGTCTGGACGATTGAGGCTGAGCAGCCTGCAGGTCAAACGCGGCGAGACTGCAGTCATCGCCATCTTAGACTGTCTACAGCTTGTTAGAGCTACCCAACGAGTATTATGTGCAGCACGAGTTCGTTGCCTTACCCATGAGCGCAGTTGGCTGAATGGGAGTGGCAGAATGGGTGTAGGTCCTGTCACTATTGTGGAGGATCCCATTCTAGCCAGCTCATCGGCGGCATCATTCCCGTGTGATCCACTATGCCCTTTAATCCATTGTAGGATTACTCCATTGTTGGATGCTAAACGATCTAAAACTTTGTGGCATTCGTAGACAATACTGGAGTTGATCGTGTTGGCCTCCAGTGCTGTTAGGACGGCCATGCTGTCAGTCAGTATGCGGATGTTTAGTTCCTTTATACCTCTGGACAGGGCCGTGGTAGCGGCGTTTATTATTGCAACACATTCGCATTGAAATATCGAACTGTGTTGGCCCAGCGCTAGTGATATTTTGATATTCAGATCTTGTGAGAATACTCCAGCTCCAGTTCCAGTCCCCATCTTGGAGCCGTCCGTATAGATTCGGACTTCATGTATGCCAGAGTGATCTCGGTCATTTTCAAATAACTGTATTTGGTATTTCTTTTCGAAAATGTATTGCTTGGGTATCCTATCGCATGGGGCAGCGATTAGTGACTCATGTTTCACTAAATCATTCCACAATGTGGAGTGAGGACCCTCTCGATTGTACCACAGACCCAGGTGTTTAAGCCTTATAGCAGCCATGGAGGCTTCTTGTTGTATAAACAGATCCAAGGGTGTTAAATCCAGGGCTACTTCTAGGGCGGCTGTGGGGGTGGTTCGCATGCAGCCGGTTGTCGCAGAGCATGCCAATCTTTGGAATTTCTGCAGTTTGTTGATGACGGTGCTTTGCTCTGTTTTGGACCACCAGGCAACGGCTCCGTATGTGATTATGGGACGTATAACGGTTTTATACAGCCACATCATTATTTTCGGTGATAGTCCCCAACTTTTGCCGAGTAGTCTTTTACATTGGCAGAAGATGACTGTGGCTTTGTTTAGTTTACTTTCGAGATGTCTATTCCAGAGGAGTTTGTTGTCTAGTATCATTCCTAGATACTTGACTTCCTTGCTTAGGGACAGATTGGTATTAAAAAGTTTTGGGAGTTTAAGATTTCCTAGACTCCGTTTGTTTGTGAACATGATCAATTCTGTCTTTGTTGGGTTCACTGTTAGATTGTGTTTAGTGCACCACTGTTCGACGACCTTTAGAGCGGACCTCATTCGGTCACATATCACGCTCTCAACTCGCCCGCTGATGAGTATGGTCAGATCGTCTGCATAGCCTACTGTGAGAAAGTTGCGGTCGTTGAGCCTACTAATCAGCTCATTGACCACGATATTCCATAGGAGAGGTGAGAGGACACCCCCTTGGGGACATCCTTTGGCTACTACTCCTCTGGTAGTATCATTCACAGTAATTTGTATGGCTCTGTCTCTTAACATGCTGTCAATCCACCCGGCAATAGTAGGATCGACACCATGTCTGGAGAGGGCCTGGCTTATGCTGGTAAAGTTGGTTTTGTCAAAAGCTCCTTCTATGTCGATGAAGGTGCCTAGTGTTGATATTTTGTGTTTGAGATTGTCTTCTATATAAGAAACAACCTTATGTAGGGCGGACTCTGTTGATTTGCCTGCAGAGTAGGCGTGTTGGTTTGGATTTAAGGGGTTCCTGACCAATACAGTGCTCCTTATCTCCCTGTCTATTAGTCTCTCCAACACCTTTAAAAGGAATGATGTGAGGCTAATTGGTCTAAATGATTTAGGTTGAGTGTAGTCTCCTTTGCCGGGTTTAGGGATAAAGACTACTTTGACTTCCCTCCATTTCATAGGAATATGGCGGTGTGCTAGGCAGCTTCTGTAAATGGCTACGAGGTGGTCAATGAGACCTCCGTCGCTCCACCTCATCAGCCCTGGAAAGATTCCGTCTAGTCCCGCTGATTTGAATGGAAGGAAGCTGTTGATTGCCCATCTTACTTTCTCTGGGTTGACAACCTTGTGGGCGGTGATCCAGTCGGTTTCAACAGGTGAAATCTCCTCTCTTTCTTCCCATGTGCGACTTTCCGTTATGCGGCATCCTGGGAAGTGAGTGGTCATTAACAGTTCTGAGGTCTCTTGATCTGTTTTGGTGTATGTTCCGTCAGGCTTTTTCAGGAAACCAAGATTATGAACTGGTTCGCTGCACAGAATGTTTTTCACTCTGTTAGCCTCGTTGTTGCTTTCAATATTGGTGCAGTAGCGTCTCCAGCATTCTCTTTTACTGAGGCGAATACGCTTCCTGTAGTCATATTGGGCTTGTTTATAGGCGTCCCAGTCATGCGCTTCTCGAGAGTTCTTTGCTTTGTTGAACAACTTTCTTACCTTCCGGCATAATTTCTCCAGGTCAGGTACCCACCAGTGATGTTTGTTGTCTGGCCGGGAGCTGGGAGTAGAAAGTGGGCATGTTTCTTCAAAGCTGGTGATTAATGTTGTTGTTATGCGATCAACGTGGTTATCAATATCCGCTTTAACCGCGTGAGTTGTAGGTGTGTCTAGACACCTTAGCTTCTCAGCGGTCATAAGCTCATACTTACGTCGGTCCATCTTGCGTGGATTACGTCGGGGCTTAGGCGGTGTGAGAGTCGTATTTAGGTTGTATTTGATCCAGCGATGATCGGACCACGACGCCTCATCAGAGACATGTCATGTCATGTCATGTCATGTCATGACATTCAAACGTTATAACATCAGGTATTTTCCCAACTTGGTCCCATTTTTCGAAATTTTGAAATTGGTTCAGTAGTTTTCAGAAAATCTTGAAGATACTGTTGTTTTCGTTACCACTTCATATGAATTTAAGACGGATGTTCAACTATCATACCTATTTACCAGGATATACGAAAATTGCCTGCATGATGCACTAAAAAGAGTGAAATTAAAATTATTTTTATAAAAAAATAAAACTGCCTTCAAAAAAATCCACCTAAAAGTAAGAAATAATAAAACGTAAGTAGTTTGGAAGTCGGGCGGGTCTAAACAACAACACAAAAAAACAAAAAAATTAACAGGTTTCACGCCCGACTTCAAAGTACTTTTAGGTGGGTTTTTTTGAAGGCGGTTATTGTATAAAAAACTGAGTGTGAGGTCAATTGTGGCCAACTGACAGGCCGTTGCCAACAGGCGGACTAATCATCTAGAGGGCCCTTAACTTAGTAGTGCTACAGCTAGGCCATTCATAAAGTTACAGTAATCTTCTATCATTCTTTACTAGTTGAGTGGTTAACACTCCAACTTAATTTTTTACATAATAATATAGTTTGAAAGATCAATAAGTTATATCTGTTTATTAAAAATAAAAAAGATAACATTTCTGTACCTTCTTCTTGGTAATTGTAATAACTAAAGTTTGTTATTATTATTGCTAGCTTTTTGCTAAAAGCTGAATGTGATGTCACAATAAATAGATAAATAACTTACTAAATAATTAAAACAGCTGATGTAATTTGATATAAATTAAACCACATTCACAGTCATGTAAATTATTTTTCCATCCATCCTAGGACCAATTGACAACATTTCATTTAGAAAAATGGAAAATGAAGTATTTAGAAAAAATCGACCCGTCTCACACTTTTTCTAAATACTTCATTTTCCATTTTTCTATTATAAAAATTGCATTGTGAATGCAAAAAAATTAAAATTAAAATAAACATTTCATTTTTTACAAGGCAGTAAAATTAAAAAACCATTTCCAGATTCGAACTAATTAAACATGAAAAACATTATTTTAGATTTTTTGGTCGCTTATTTATTAAGATATTTATAAAAATAGTAATGTCAGGCCTTCCTAGCGTGTATGCATTTGCCTGTAATCAATCCCTAAGAAGTAGAAAAACAAAGTCAACAAAAAAAGTGATGCCAGTTTGAAAGAAAGAAAGAAAGAAATACATTTGACTCAGTTATCAAATTACTATCAATTATTTTCAATAAAAAATGGGTAAGCTTAGTATCATTTAAATTGGTAGTAATACCTACTGAAATGTCTTTGTTTTATTATTACACAAACAAAGATTTTAAAAAGTACTTACTTACACAATTACACCTTGTTTTAAAGTATTGAGCAAGTTGGTTAAATATATTTGCAAATCGTGAAAGTATAGCATTTTTAAAATTAATAAATAAATAAAATAAAATTATTTAATTTAATTTATTGTACTTATGTTCTTTTAGAAATACCATTTTCAATTCTTTTTATCTCAATAATTTATGAAAATAAAAAATGTGTTTCCTAAAAAACGATAATCTTTCATTACAACTGTAAAAACAAGCTTACCTTAAAATTTTGAAATGTTGTCAATTATTAGGCATTCTGTGTTATTTAAATTGCAGAGTCAAAATAAATAAGATCACAATTAATATCATGAATATTATACTCCCTCTCTCGCTCTCTCACTCTGTCTCTTTAAGAATATTAAACTAATACAATTAATTGCTTTCAAGTTGTTACAGGATTTAGGTCAACATGCTAGCATACTCAATGGTGACCCCAACATCATATTGGGGCACCATGGTGGGCAACCACAAGTCACTGTTTCAGCGGCCGGTGGGCAGCAAATACCGGTTTCACAAATCATTGCTACTCAATCTGGACAAACACATGGTATGTCTATTTATAGCCACAAAATAAAGACGTTAAGAATTTTTATGTGTAGTATATAAATATACTTACACCATAATTTTTTTATCATCCCAGATAATTTCTTTTTTGTATACTTATTTTCTATATATTACCTATATAGCCTTTTACTTCATACCATCTTTGTTTAAATTATATAATTATTTCAATATTCGAGCCTTGCTCATTTTAAGTAGGTCTGTTTGGCAGTCGGCAATGGCCTCTTCCAACCTTTTCCATTCAGGTCTATCCTTGGCCACGATATTCCATGTCGCTCCTGCGACTTCTCGTGTGTCGTCGTCCCAGTGGTCGACCTCTTCTCATTTTGCCTCCTCTGGGGTAACCCTGTTACAATTTTTCTCCATTTTCCTTTTTCTCTTATCTATTATGGCCTGCCCATAGTGCCCAACGCCATCTGAGCCTCTTGATTTTGTATGTAAACTTCTTGGGACTTTGGTCTTGTTTCAAATTTATACATACTTGCACTATTATATGATTTATTGTGATGTTATACCTTTCAGAAGCGTTGGTGGCTCACACTCAGCAGGAGCTTGTACAGCAAGCATCGGGCACCACTCAGGTCACAGTTAGCCCTGGCCAGCATCAGCAGGTACCCAATAATCGGGTCGAGTTTGTACAACACCATAACATTGATATGGTAAATCACGTGGTAACACACTCCGTTTATTAGCGAGAATGCTAATCATTATGTTGCTGTGTAGACAATAGTATTTCTTATTGAGCTTCGAGGTTAGTACGGAGCATGTTGTACGAAGTCGTAAGCAGAAAACTAGATTTGTAATTTTCTATATTTTTATTATTAAATGTTAGATTTATATTATTCCATTTTACTTTCTTTACTTTATCTAATTTAGAGAGTAATACCTAGGATAAACTTGATTGTCCATTGCATGAATCTATTAATAATTGTAAAAGATGGTAGTTTACTTGTAATAAGCATGATTTAGTAATTCAGAAATAACATGCATTTTTATTTCTTTAATATGTGGATTTAGAATTTGTACTGTGATTGATGTTCCTTGATATGTTTATTTAAATTGGCCAAGTTTATTACAAGTCTTCAATGGGAAAAATGGATTTTAAAACATATTTTTGTATGTTTAGGGGCATCATTCACATCAACACTTAATGCAGCAGCAACTTATGGCCACTGCCCGCCAAGAACACTCAAATCAACAGGTTAGTTTTGCCCTTCACTTAATCGAAATACACACACAGAGTGTCATATTGCTACTTTGTAGCTATACAATTTATTATGATTATGATAAATTATTAAAATGACGCTACTGTGAATATAAAGTGTATTAAATTGAACATAATACAACTAAATTAAATTAATTCAGATAATTTATAAAATAAATAAGAATAAATTCAAATAGATTGAGGAGAGTTGTAGCACACTATGTGTAAGAAAGTGACTTATGATTGCATAAATCATATTATTATTCACATGTGATTCATGATTTGTTCCATGCCTAGTATTCTAAGAAATAATATTTAGCTTATTTTAAAATTTTGTTTTTTGCATTCACAATGCAATTTTTATTACAGAAAAATGGAAAATGAAGTATTTAGAAAAAAATCGACCCGTCTCACAACTAGCTCCGATGGGACTCGAACCCACGACCTTTCGCTTTCCGGGCGACTGCTCTAACCACTGAGCTACGGAGTCGTTACGAGAAGCGTCGAATTTATCCAATACTTCTTACACGCTGTATAGTCAGCGTTAATTTCATCAATGTGGAGATATTACTACCCTCACACGCGAAAGAAATACCTTTCCAGGTATTTGGCAATCGCTAAAGATGAAATTACTATTGCAACTTATTTTAAAATTTTGTTTTTTGCATTCACAATGCAATTTTTATTACAGAAAAATGGAAAATGAAGTATTTAGAAAAAAATCGACCCGTCTCACAACTGGCTCCGATGGGACTCGAACCCACGACCTTTCGCTTTCCGGGCGACTGCTCTAACCACTGAGCTACGGAGTCGTTACGAGAAGCGTCGAATTTATCCAATACTTCTTACACGCTGTATAGTCAGCGTTAATTTCATCAATGTGGAGATATTACTACCCTCACACGCGAAAGAAATACCTTTCCAGGTATTTGGCAATCGCTAAAGATGAAATTACTATTGCAACTTATTTTAAAATTTTGTTTTTTGCATTCACAATGCAATTTTTATTACAGAAAAATGGAAAATGAAGTATTTAGAAAAAAATCGACCCGTCTCACAACTAGCTCCGATGGGACTCGAACCCACGACCTTTCGCTTTCCGGGCGACTGCTCTAACCACTGAGCTACGGAGTCGTTACGAGAAGCGTCGAATTTATCCAATACTTCTTACACGCTGTATAGTCAGCGTTAATTTCATCAATGTGGAGATATTACTACCCTCACACGCGAAAGAAATACCTGTAAGAAATACCTGTAAAAAATAGCGAAAGGTCGTGGGTTCGAGTCCCATCGGAGCTAGTTGTGAGACGGGTCGATTTTTTTCTAAATACTTCATTTTCCATTTTTCAATAATATTTAGGTCTGACTTGTGACGATGATATGATATGGCTGGGCAAGAACTGGTGATCCTTTCACATTATATTGTTGCCTGTTTGCAGGCCATCCTCATGATCTGTTGGCTACAAAAAGAGCGCTAGAGTCTAGACAAACTCCAATTATTTATTTCACAGATAAATCTCACCCAGTGCTCACTGTAAATAATTTCAATGACTTTCAAACTTGAGATGGATTTTACTAACGGAGTAACGGCGAATTAATTTCGACTTAGTACGCCTTCAAAGTACGGCTTGAGGAAGCGCTGCTCGCATCGCCATACACCTCGACGAGTGTCACGCACGACAGTGACGATGCGACTGCTCTACTTTCGAAATTGCATGAAAACTAGCATTGGCGCGACTAGCACGCTACAGTGGCACCACTGCAGCGCTTCCTTAAGCCTATTATTTGAAGGCGCCCTTAGTGTCGAATCACACGAACCACAACCACACCACATGGCAGCGACAAAATTTGGTTACGTGTGAATAGTGTCAATGCAGCTTTTTGCAGTTGCATTGTGGTTGCGTTGTGATTTTGCGACAAAATGTCGTTGTCGCTAGTAGTTGATGTGATGTAGTTACGTCGTATGCAAGTGTTGTGGTTTGTTCGTGTGGGTTGAGCCTTAAACAACGTCCGCGTACAACCAAGAACAAATTCGTTGAACCACCTAACTTCTTTTCGTGTTGTGACTTTTCGTTCCAACCCAGGCCTTGTTAGTCGACCGACACAAATTAAAGATTTTAATAAAGTTTAATTGTTGCACTTAAGTCAGGGAGCGACGCCCCACCCACTAGAAATCTACAAATAGACTCCTAATACTTATCCGCGTCGTTCTGTGAAATCCGACTCCAGACATTAATTTCTCCACATTAGTACAACGTTAATTAAAATTATCAAAATGAAAAGAACTTGCGAAGATACAAATGCCATAAACTCCAAAATATGTATGTAAAGTATGTTTTGGTGAATGTATGTAAGTATTTCGTTTACAGTGTAAACCCCCGTTAACCACTATGGTATATTACCTTCCCCCTGTACGCATAGTTCATTCGGCCGACACACCGAGCCATTTTTAACATCAGGCAGAGCATTAAAACAAATATTAAGATTCATAAGATGGTCACTGGATTGTTAAGAATAACTTACTTAGCCTCGGAACACTACTTGCACACTACCTTTCAAAAATCGCACTCTCACTTATTACTATTCACGAACTCTTACTCTTTCTAAAGACATGCATTTCCTATTTATATTTATGCGTCCAACCACGAGCGCCGCCTCGCTTCCAATCCCGAACCCACGCTCCGTCGTCGTCATCCCTTCCTGACTCCTTCTTTGCTTAGATCGTAGTGTAAGTAAAATATGTACTTTATTTATAATATTTATCTCATGGCGTTAGTGTGGCTGGCGGATCACCGTTAACTTGTAGTCCTTGTCCGTATTTGATAATGCATTGTAAAAGGGTCTGCGCGTGAATGGCGGGGACAAGCCACACGAAAAGAAATTATTGTCGTTATTACGCCGCTACTCCGTCAGTTTGAATTCACTCATACAAAACATACAATGTTTTATGAATTTAAATATAACACTATAAATTCAACATGATTTTGGAGCTCCTGATTCTCGCATTTCTTTATTTATTTAGTACTCATGGATGCTAAGTTTTGGCTATCGTGATCTATCCACGATAATTGTTGCTAACAATATTGCTATGACACTGTGCACTTCTAAACCAAATGTACCTGTATCACACGCTGCTTTTTTATCGTCACCCTGCAGGTCAGTGAGGTAAGATCAAATAACCATCGGGTTCCAAACATGTGTATTTTTAATGCATGGTAAAATAGAAGATTAAAATTTTATTGTGTATGATATGATCTACTAGTACACATACCTAGCTTTATGCATTTCATATATATAAATATAACTTAAAGCAGTTAAATCAATGCCATATTTCAATATGTAATGTACAGAGTTTGATTTGATTATATGCATTTATTTTCCAAGTTATGAACTGTGTCGAAACACTTTGGTGTTCTAAACTGTGCCATGTTGGACTGCTGGTAGTCATGGCATGTACTTAGTTGTATTCTCAAAAAACTCAAAATGTATTGTAGTTTAACTAAAAATATTAAGGTTTTATTAGACAGCTGATTTTGTTCTCCGAGGCATGTTCATTGGTACTGTAACAAAACAATGAAGTAATGTGTGCGACGCCACATGGCGAAGCTTGACAATCGCCATGTGTAATCGCACTTTGCAGAGTTGACTCCTTGCATGAATGGATCAGTAATACAATTAAAATTGTTGTTATTGCACTAATAAAACAAGTACTTTTTAGATCCAGTTGACAGTGAGTGAAGATGGAATCGTGACGGTAGTGGAGCCGGGCGGCAAGTTGGTCGATAAGGAGGAGCTGCACGAAGCTATAAAAATGCCTTCGGACCACACGCTCACTGTTCATCAGTTGCAGCAGATCGTAGGACAGCAGGTTAGTTTAGTGAATTAATGTAGTTGGAGAAATCACCTACATATTTACTCCAAAACGAACTGGTAAAATTACGATAAGATTTTATCCATCATTTAGGTTTAGTAAGTACCTTTGCTTTTAATATAATGATTAAATACTTGATAGAATATGGCGATAACATAAAAAATATTTAGCTTACTTAACTCGGAAACTACAACACCGTGACACCCAGCACTTTCACCACTCACTTAATGCACACAGAGCCACACACTTGCACTTTCACATATCACTCTACACGTGTTTCGTTCGCCCCACCCAAAACATCCATTTGAAGACCGTTCTTTCTTAGACCGTGCACTGCACTATAGGTTTTATCTCACGAGTGCGGTCCGCCTTTTGTTGTGTGTATCCGTGTACATACACGGTTTTACAGACAGTTTGTATGACAAAATGAGGCTGCGGTCTACGTGGCTCACCCGCGCTCGTGAGATAAAACATCTATACTATGCATCGCACAAGTTCAGAATTTACGTTCAAGACTTGTCGTGTGTGTGACCCTGTGTGCCTTGTGTGAGTGGTAAAAGTGGAGGGTGTTACTGTGTTGTAGTGTCTTGAGTTGCAGCGAAAGTAAACTAAATATATGTTTTGTTTATTAATATTTTGATATGACGTTTTTAACTATTTCGTAGAAACACTTAAGATAGTCGCACGCATCATATAATGAATTCTAAATAAGTGAGCAATTCCTAGACATAGATGATTTTTTTCCTAGGTCATAGACAGCGTTGTGCGCATAGAGCAGGCTACAGGTGAACCCGCCAATATCTTGGTGACACACAACCCCGACGGCACCACTTCCATAGAAGCCAGCGCTGGGGATCAACTCATAGTCAAGGACGAGAAGAGCGCCGGCAAACTAGAAGCAACTCAGTATGCTGAAATTAAAGATATAAAGGGGATAGATTTAAAGGTATTTCATTTGTTTTTATTCTTATTTGCAAAAGGGATATTAGAGCTCTATCTCCTTAGGATGCCATTGCAGCGACGCCAGCAGCCGACGCCAATAAAAATACGTCTAATTGTATTACAATATTTCTAGCCCTACCTCACTGCAAAATCCCAAAGAGATAAAGCCCTTAAGTGTGGAAAGACTGCCACCAGTGGCAGACGTAACTTAATACAAAATACAATGGTAATATACTGGGTTATTTTTCTACCATCCCGGATAATTTACAATAAAAGTAGTTTTTTTTTTCATGAGTAGAATAATCCCTAAAATTATCCAGGATGATGAAAAAATTACTATGGGAAGTAACATCCAGGAACTGATAATCGATTAGCAGTCAGAGATGATTTGCCGCATGTGTATGATGTACGTGCGGTGAGTCATTTCATGAGTCATGCCCTTAACGCACCGATGTTTTATGATGACACTGCAAGCCACAAGTATTATTTTTATTATAACACTAGCTGACCCAGCGCGACTTCGTTCCCGTGGCCCTACCCCCTACTCCACCCTACCCTACCCGTACTCTACCCCTACCTCTATCCTACCCCTACCCTACCCTACGCCTACCCTACCCTAACCCTAACACTACCCCTACCCTAACCCTACCCTACTTCTACTCTACCCCTACTTACCCCTCCTTCCCCTATTTTCTCACCGTTAAATCCTTCCTTGGACTTCGACGAACATTTCAAGACCAAAATTAGCCAAATCGGTCCAGCCGTTCACGCGTGATGTCGTGACCAAGGGAAATAGTTTTTATATATTTTATATAGATTTCTGACTTAAAAATATTTTAACTATTTATTCTTTTTGTACAGAGTGTAGGTGCAATGGGTATGGAAGGAGCTGTAGTCAAAATCTCAGGTGCATCGGAACACGATCTTCATGCCATGTATAAAGTTAATGTAGAAGATTTATCACAGCTGCTAGCTTACCATGAAGTGTTTGGAAAACTTAATGCTGAAGGACAACAGCAAACGAAGGTAAAATAGTTTATCTAAAAAATGGTTTTCTACAATTTTGCCTAAATCTTTTAACATAAAAATAATTTAAAACTTTTTATTATTCTTTCTAGGCTGTAGAAGTAGAAGCGGAGGCAGGAACAAGCACAGCGATGTCTGAAGCAGAAACGTCTCCTGGCCATCATTCTTGTGATATTTGTGGAAAGATATTCCAGTTTCGTTATCAACTTATTGTACATAGGTAAGCTTCCTATAAATTTGTAACTGTCGCAGGGATTTTGTCAAAGTCGTGATATTATAATTCCACTAGTGAAATTATAATTTCACGTGATATTATGAATAGACAGTATGCACACGGCTGCGAGCCTCGGAAGTCCTGTAGAACACGTGATAGGTTAGAAATTTAAGGCGATCGCGAAGCGCAGCGAAGCGATTGCCTTAAATTTCGTGGTAATTTTTTTTATTCATACAAAAATACTGTCTATTCATAATTTAACTAGTGGAATTATAATATCACGTGAAATTATAATTTCACTAGTGGAATTATAATATCACGACTTTGACAAAATCCCTGCGACATAACCAACTGAAACAGAATCGTATACCCAAATAAAAAAAATTATAACATCTCTACCTGCGCA
The DNA here is from genome assembly GCA_949710035.1 of Crambus lathoniellus. Lineage (NCBI taxonomy): Eukaryota > Metazoa > Arthropoda > Insecta > Lepidoptera > Crambidae > Crambus > Crambus lathoniellus. Next base: position 10,266,823 of record OX453302.1, on the reverse strand, counting down.
TTACATTAATCTTTGTACTTACTGTATTCTTGTTTATGCAGACGATATCACGGCGAAAGCAAACCGTTCACCTGTCAAGTTTGTGGTTCCGCTTTTGCTAATCCTGTTGAATTAACGAAACACGGAAGATGTCATCTCGGTAAGTAACTTAGTGTACAAATTTTGATACTTCGCCCTCCGAAATATACACGAGTGTTTTTCTAGTTTAATAAAACGTATAATTTGTGTGTCTGAGTGGCTGGCATTGATGTCAGCGTAGCACTGAACTGTTTTGATGATTTATTAGAATAATATAAATGTCCAAATAATATCAATTGTCATTCATAAAATGAATACTATTTCCACCAGCTGGTGATCCAGCAGAAAGGAACAACAAGCGAATGACCCAAGACAAGCCATATGCGTGCACTACATGCCACAAGACCTTCTCTCGGAAGGAACATCTCGACAACCATGTGCGCAGTCATACTGGAGAAACTCCGTATAGGTAAGATAAAGTGACAGGCATCTCTATGCTAATTTTAGAAATATCTTTAGTTTTATTCCATTTTTATGTTTAGCAACGTCAAAAGCAAGAACCTATTTTGTTAGATAGAAAAGAAGTAGAAACTATCTCTCTCTCAAACGACTAAAGTGTGATTCAAACTTTAGCAACAGTACTTTTAGGCAAAGTTGCTGCGCAGCGGATGCTAGGAATGAGGTTGCATGTACTCCACTGCGCATAGCAGCTAACTTCACATTCGTCATTAAGCTGGTATCCCATGGCAGCAACATTGCTTCAATGAGGGCTAACGCGTATGAATTCGTCGCTAGAGGCGCTGGTGTAGCGTGAGGTCTTAGAAACGTCAAATGTCATACTTTGTGTGTGAGCTACGCGCGTTTATATCTAAAATAAATAAAATGTTGTGAGTATTTTGCAATACGAGATTCAAAGAGGCAAATATGAATTACGGGTCAATGAGCGTCAGTGCTTTAAAAGCGGAGCTAAGAAAAAAGAGGTTTTTCAGAACAAAACGGGACTGCACAATATTGCGGCATGCTGGATAATATTAATAAATTGGTATTATCTCAGATTTGTTTTCTTTCACACCCGTAGAGCCGTAAGGGCCGTAGTAAACAAACTTTAACAGGACCTCTCGCGACAGTGGCGCCAACTGGTGAGCAAAAAAACGATAGCCCTCATCGCTCGAATTCGAGTCAAAATTAATCTATATAATATGTTAAATATAAGTCAATCTATATATATAAAAATGAATCCCTATTTCCCTTGGTCACGACATCACGCGTGAACGGCTGGACCGATTTGGCTAATTTTGGTCTTGAAATATTCGTGGAAGTCCAAGGAAGGATATAGGGGTAGGGTAGGGTATGGTTAGGGTAGGGGTAGGGTAGGGTAGGGGTAGGGTAGGGGTAGGGTAGGGGTAGGGTAGGGGTAGGGTAGGGTAGGGTAGAGGTAGGGTAGGGGTAGGGGTAGGGTAGGGTAGGGTTGGGTAGGGGTAGGGTAGGGTAGGGGTAGGGTAGGGTAAGGGTAGCGTAGGGTAGGGGTAGGGTAGGGTTAGCGTAGGGGTAGGGTAGGGGTAGAGTACGGGTAGGGTAGGGTGGAGAAGGGGGTAGGGCCAAACGAAGTCGCGCTGGGTCAGCTAGTTAAACAATAAATTATAATCAATCAATACCTACCTTAGATGCGAATTCTGCGCGAAGACGTTCACCCGCAAGGAGCACATGGTGAACCACGTGCGCAAGCACACGGGCGAGACGCCGCATCGCTGCGAGATCTGCAAGAAGAGCTTCACCAGGAAGGAGCACTTCATGAACCACGTGATGTGGCATACCGGTATGTGCTACTTCACTATCTACCTACACTTGTTTGCAGAATAAACGGGCACTTGCTTTATTTTCATACAAACATTCTCACTTTGTTTATATTGCAGATCAACAACTCGGTATTTCTCTATCTAACCTATCACTATTATCTCATCTTAATTGATTGTAAAATATCTGGAAATGTAATTCTTTTTAGTGTGACGATAGTAATATTTTCACATTGATGAAATAAACGCTGACTTACAGCGTGTAAGAAGTATTGGATGAATTCGTCGCGTCTGCTTACGACTCTGTGGCTCAGTGGTTAGAGTATTCGCCCGGACAATGAAAGGTCGTGGGTTCGAGTCCCATCCCCATCGGAGATAGTTTGGTTCAGTTTGGTCGATTTTTTCTAATACTTCTTTTCAATAATATAAAAATACCATGGTGAATGACAAAAAAAAAATTTGGAATTAGTTAATGTTCTCTTCAAAACTGTGACATACTTTGCACTTTCACCAATCACTCAATGCACACAGTGTCATACACTTATACTTTTCACTTAACACTCTACATGTGTTTTGCTTTCTATAGTTCTATTGAAATTGACTTAAATTGGTGTATTCATTAATAATCAACTTTCGTTAGTTTAGTTGCGAAACAAACATATTTTGTATCTGTTAAATGATTTTACTTCAATAATAAAATAAAATTCACTTATTTCAGACCATAAGTCCATATTCATTACAATTACATTCACAAATTCATACATACATTCAATGACCACTGTAGTGTGTACTGTTAAACTGTTTTGAAGACATTACAAAACCAGATGCTCAATCATTTTTCTTTCTTTTTTTTGTCATACTTGTTCAATTCCTGCATGAAATCACTGTTATTGTTTATGCATGTAAATAGCAAAGTAAAAAAGGATAGATTGCTCAAGCTCTTCCTAGAGTATAAACATACTCAAGTCTTGTCAAGTATAATATGTTGGCATTGAAAGGAAGTAGGTAGCTTCCTTGAAACAAAGGTCAAAGGCCAATTTACCCCAATATGTTTAGAAGAAGAGCAATGTATCCTTCATATTTCTTCTAACATACTAATCATAGTATAAATTACTTCTTTCGTTTTTTTATGATGTAATGTGCAATATGTCAAATTGTTTTAGTATCCCACTGTGTTTCATTATTACCTTATTTACTTTTGTATTTCTGTTATATTTATTTTACACGGTTTACCCAAGCCTGCACCAAGTAACATGGGTTGGTACCAGTGGTGCAGAAAGTAGAATATTGAATGATTCAACTATTTACGATAAACTAGATTTAACAGCAATACAATCGGTTACCAACTAAAGCAACCGCCGTTTAAAATCATTTGCTAAATCACTAACACGTGTCTTCCTTATAACATAAAACTCAGGGAGATGATATGTTGATTATTGATGATATATCGGTAAACATAGTTGCATCATTGAATGTTAACATTTTATTTTCTGCCCACCCCATTAGGTGAAACTCCGCATCATTGTACAATATGTGGCAAGAAGTATACTAGGAAGGAGCATTTAACGAATCATATGCGGTCGCATACTAATGATACCCCGTTCAGATGCGAACTCTGCGGCAAGTCGTTCACGAGAAAGGAACATTTCACCAATCACATTATGTGGCATACGGGTCAGTATGGATTTTTATAAACCACCCAAATGTATGTGGACTGGAGAACCCTATGTTATGCTCTTGGTAATGACAGGCTTGGTCATGTATTTATTGTTATTTTTTACTGTCGCCTCTATTTTTAATGACATCCAAATTTTTCCTCAATAAATAAACATTGATAAAACTAATCCTTTTGGTCATTGTATATCCAACTTTCCAATTATATGTGTTCTTCAGCAATACCTGAAAGCACAAAATTCTAACCTAGCTGTGTTGTTTACAGGCGAAACGCCGCATCGATGTGATTTCTGTTCAAAGACATTCACGCGCAAAGAACATTTGTTAAACCACGTACGCCAACACACAGGAGAGTCGCCCCACCGCTGCAATTTCTGCTCCAAATCGTTCACGAGGAGAGAACATCTCGTGAACCATGTTCGTCAACACACGGGGGAGACGCCTTTCCAGTGCGGATACTGTCCGAAGGCGTTTACGAGGAAGGACCATCTCGGTAATAGGTTTTATTTGTCTTAGAAAAAATGAAAACTTAATTTGGATTTGCTTAACTAAATTAACAAACAAACTTACGAAAAGATGTGCTAAAGATAAGATGGAGACCTTAGTAATTTCTTAACCTTAGAAAAACACCTTAGAAAATGATGCCTATAACCATCATACCTATATGACTGATTAATGTGCCAATTTATTTGACAAAATAAAGTTGTGTCAGTGGATATTATGCAGTGACACTGCATAATTGTTTTTATGTTACTCAGTAATCGGCTTAAAATTTAACAATTCAATTTTCACCACTCCAGCTCGAAAAGGGCGCTTTTGGCGCCTAAAAACTCGCAGCAAAATCGATTTTTGCTGCGAGCGTGAGGCAAAGTACTTTTTTAATTTCTTACACCAACTTTTAAAATAATTAAGAAAAAAGAAATAGAGTGACAAGGATGAGACTTTTAAAATTAATATGAGCAAATAGGATAGATAGATAGCTTTATGTCGATGGACATGAAATATAAAGCTTAAAAAAGAAATACACGGATACCAAAGGTTCGAAATAAAGAGTATGGACGAAATGAGGTTGCATGCATGATCTGGATACGCGGCAGCGTATCAGCCAAGTTCAAAAGCAAACAGAACTGGCGAGCAGCACCGTGTGTATCTTAACACGAACCATTTGGAGCCACTTTTGACCCCCTCATAACTCAAAAACTATTACACAGAAACATGTCAAATTTGGCTTATGTATTGAGACTAGCGAGATAAATATGTGCTCCAAATTTTATATACACACCTCAAACGGTTATTTAGATATTTACGTCCAAAAATCGTTATTTTTATCACTGACTCACCTATAATCAAAACTCTAACCCACTTCCAGATGACCTAGAAAGCTGAAATTTGGCATGTAGACAGGTAATCTGGTGAATACAAAGGAAAAAATCCGAAACTAGTATTTTTTTTAAATAAAACGTTGACAAACTTATATTTGCGTTCCCTATGCACTTATCCTGTATAAGATCTTGTATAAGATGAAGTACAAATATAAGTTTGTAATAGTTTTTATTCTGTTATATACCAATACTAGCGGCCGCCCGCGGTTTCACCCGCGTGGTTCCCGTTCCCGTGGGAATATCGGGATAAAAAGTACATATAAACCTTCCTCTTGAATCACTCTATCTATTAAAAAAAAACGCATCAAAATCCGTTGCGTAGTTTCAAAGATTTAAGCATACAAAGGGACATAGGGAAAGAGAAAGCGACTTTGTTTTATACTATGTAGTGATTTCGTCATACCTCTTGAGGTTCAGCTAGCGCCGACGGCGTAGTGGCCATTCAATATTGAGGACTCGAGAGAACCAAGTTCGAACCCTCATCTCACAACCAGCTCCGATGGGACTCGAACCCACGACCTTTCGCTTTCCGGGCGACTGCTCTAAGCACTAAGCTACGGAGTCGTAATGATAAATGTGAAAGTGTGTTTGTTTGTTTGTTTGTCCTTCTTTCATGTCAAAACGGAGCATAGTACTTATAACCCGACCACCAGGGGGCGCAATCTTCATACATTCAAATGGGAACTAACGAGAAGCCAAAAAATGCGTAAGTTGCTATGTTCTCCCTGTAGGTGCACACTTTGCACATAAATAGTTCACTAAAGTCAACGATAGATGACTCCATATACACCCACCCACAGTATAGAAAACAAGAGAAAAATCCTTTTTTTCTATACTATATTGTTGAAAGTTGATGGAAGAGTATACACTTTATAGAGAGTAAAGTGTACTCATGGAAAATAATGTCAAATAATCTAAATTATACTTTTGTTTGTTAAATTTGTTATTTGCTATGTTCTGTTTCGTAAAGATCCGTAATTCCGTTAGCAATTACATAGTTTCGTAGTTTGTCCGGAAAGCTTTATCGCTTAATGAAACCAGAATCAAAACGCAAATGGAAATGCAATATCTGCTCAGGAACATTAAATACCTTCTGCAACTTTGTCGAGCAAAACACCATAAACTATTACGACTAGGAAAAAGAAACTGTTGGAAATAGGAAAAACTGTTAAAAATGATATTTCTACGTCCACACCAAACACGAGCATAAAATTAGTTTCATTGTCAGTAGCTGATACACAAGGGCAAAGTAATATAACTGACCAAATAAAATATACTGAAACATTTGGTATTAATTTTATTATGAATAAGTACCTACTAATAATTTCTCTACAAAAAGTAATGATATCTCATCAAAAACATAAAATATGTGAAGTGAGAGCCAACTTCAATATTAGGAAATATGCCTTGATTGTTGACTTCAACGACAAAAGATGTGAGATCTAAATGGGTGCCAAGTTTAACGGTCAGTTCTGAAAATTTAGTACTTACATAAAATGTTTTATAACAACTTAAAATATAATTTCTTCTTATAACTTAGGATAATATATTGAAGCCTAAGGTCTGACTTGGCTAGTTTTCATATACGAATTATATATATATTATAGCCTTCGCAAGCTCTAAAGCCGAAGTTCTTATTGTATTCTTCCGAAAATTTGACTAGAAACTAGAGATGAACATAGGGCTCTTCCATGACTGTTTCAGTAAGTACCTTATAATAATTCGTATACAAGAACTAGCCAAGTCAGACCTTAGGCTTCAATATATTATCCTAAGTTATAAGAAGAAATTATATTTTAAGTTGTTATAAAACATTTTATGTAAGTACTAAATTTTCAGAACTGACCGTTAAACTTGGCACCCATTTAGATCTCACATCTTTTGTCGTTGAAGTCAACAATCAAGGCATATTTCCTAATATTGAAGTTGGCTCTCACTTCACATATTTTATGTTTTTGATGAGATATAAATATAAAATAAGAAAAATTAATGAATTCTAATAACAAATTATATAAATACGATTGTAATACTATTGCCTTTTATAAAACACGCAATATTTAAATTAATAATATGAAGTGAACATTATATCGCTTACTAATATCATGTTTGGTTTTCATAAAAATTGCATGCAGTGCAGTTTTTGAACGCAATGCAAACAGTTACCTTTAACTTTACTCTTAATTACCTATTAATTTTGTGATTTTGATGTTTTCTTTATTGTTAAATGTTGCCTTCAATGTTGTTTTTCTGACCTGTAACACTTTTCTCGCTGGTAGAGGTGAAAAGTTGTATGTTTAACACGAGAGCAAAATTTTTCGATGTCTCGTGCCTTTAAATCACTCACTGTGCTCAGTAGTCTATATTTGAATCACTCGCTACGCTTGTGATTCAATTTTAGACTACTTCGCTAGTTCGTGATTTAAATTCAGCACTCGCAGCGAAAAATGATTTTGCTCTCTTGTATAACAAATAACTATTAACTAGCCGACCTCTGCCCACAGCCTTTCACGTATTTTGTGTTCCCCTATCGATGCTTAATTGTTGCAGACCAGAACTTGGTCACATTGATAGCCTTGTCGTTTGCTGTCTATAGACCAGCGTGTAAATGTCGTTTTTATGGCCTACTAGAGGATCCTCTCGGTTTCATCCGCGTGGTACCCGTTCCCGTGGGAATATCGGGATAAAATATAGCCTAAGTCACTCGGGAAGAATGTAGCTTTCTAATGGTGAAATAATTTTCTAAATTGGTCCAGTAGTTTCGGAGCCTATTCGATGCAAACAAACACAATCAAATCTTTCCTCTTTGTAATATTAGTATAGATTAGTGATAGCAACTAATACAAACTTCCGTTTCCAGTGAACCACGTCCGACAGCACACAGGCGAATCGCCCCACAAGTGTTCGTTCTGCACGAAGTCGTTCACGCGTAAAGAACACTTGACGAACCACGTGCGGCAACACACGGGCGAATCGCCGCACCGATGTTCGTACTGCGCCAAGTCATTCACTAGGAAGGAGCATCTTACTAACCATATCAGGTAAGCCTTTCAACATTTAAAGGAGTAGAATAGGAGAAGCTCACTATGGATGCGAATACGTAAACGTACGAACGAGGTCGTACAATTTGAATTTGTATACGTATTGCGTGCGTACTACGTGCAATGTCTTTGTTTTGAATTTTGTTTTTTTTTACGACTAGCTCGCACTCAGTCTGCGCGCCCGGTAGTACTTGTAAGGTTTGGATCATCCGTGCGTGTTCGCACGAGTATAATTCATACGAATTCGCGTTCAAAGTGAGCTTAGCCTAAGGCTAGATTCACAGCTGTCCGGGAGTCGCTTGTACACAGGAGTTTTTAATACAAAATCCGTACAAACCAATCTGCGTTGCTGTGATACGATATTCTAGCTCACGTGTGTGTCTCCGCTTCGCTGTTAAACCAGCCTAAACAATCTTTTTACATCTTTGCTATAAAAAGATTTGTTCAGTACACCCCTGCCTAGACCGCGGAATGGCTAGCGCAGTGGAAGCTGGTATTACTATAGACTCCGGACAAATCTTGGTTTCAGCCGGGATGTAACTGAACAATTGGACTGCGATACACAGCGCTTAATCTATATTGTGAAGTAAGGAGGATTTTACATACTGTCTGTGGTCCTGGGCAGTGGAGACAGAGGTGGTGTAAGGGAGCGCGCGCGCCCCCTGGGGTCCTTTCTTCGTCTTCTTCTGCAGACCTTACCAATTAGTGACCTCACTCACAACACAAATAACAGCGTTCACAAGACACTGGGCGTTTCAACAATAGATACACAATAACACACGGAGGAGCCTTTTGTCAAGATATATATTGCCCCTGCAACAACACGTGTGATGGATGATTATCCTTCAAAGCATCGCGACCGGCCACTAATCAGGATGGCATCAAAATCGTGGTCGTACAACACGGGATCGGCAGGATAATTTAAGATGTATTCAAAACTCGATATGCCAGGCACATTCAACGCGAGCGATTTTTAACAAATTCAGCAAAATTCTTCCGACATTTTTCCAAGAAGAATTCCAATCAAGTGTCACTGTCAACTTCAAGTGACAGCTAATGTCAATTTGACGTGACATTAGAGTTGCGTTCAGAAACGTCGATCTTTTCCGAACATCCCCCCGCCCCGGACCGTTAAGAACGGTACGTCAATCTACGGGTAATCGGGAGAGCCCACTAACTGCTCTCTTCAAAACCGAAGCTCGAACCAAAACCTCAGCAAAACGAGGAACTCCGTCAGTTCCGGGGTAGAGTTTAACAATGCGCCCCCTTCGCCAACATAGGGGCGGCAGGTTAGCATCCTTAATCAACACGAGGTCGCCAGTCTGGGGTGGGGTGGTTTTATCTGTCCACTTCACGCGCTGTTGTAGGATATGCAAATACTCCATCGACCAACGTGCCCAGAAGTTTTGGGACATCTGTTTCAAAAGTTGGTATCGCGACAAACGATGGGATCCTACATCCTGAATCGGATATTCAGGCAACGCCAAAAGGGGCTGTCCGATCAAGAAATGACCTGGCGTCAACGCTTCCAGGTCATTCGGGTCCGAAGACAACGGGCACAAGGGTCGCGAGTTGAGGACGGCCTCAATTTTACAAAATACCGTATCAAGTTCCTCAAACGTGAGAATAGTTTCTCCAATCACGCGACGCAAGTGTGTCTTGGCAGCCTTTACACAAGCTTCAAAAATTCCTCCCCAGGTCGGACAAGCTGGAGGGCTAAACTTCCAGATTATCCCACGCCGGGAGAGGGTGGTTCCAATGTCTATTTTATTATCAACAAAAAACTTAACTACTTCCTTAAGATAATTACACGTTCCCTTATAATTAGTACCACAATCGGAACGTATCAATGACGGCAGTCCTCTACGGGAAACAAATCTGCTCAAGGCGGCGACAAAGGCTTCGGTAGACAATTCCGAGACAATTTCCAAATGGACAGCCTTGGTGGACAAACACACAAACACGCACAAGTACGCCTTATAGGTTTTAGCATTACGCAGTCTCGAAGCCTTTACAGTAAAGGGACCGGCGAAGTCGGTGGCGACTCCGGCAAAAGCTCTACATTCCGTGACGCGATCAGCAGGCAAATCACCCATCTGGGGCTGCATGGTCGCGGCCTTCAATCGATAACAAGGCAGGCAACGGAAAACCACAGTGCGAATGGCTCGACGAGCAGACAAAATCCAAAATTCACGCTGCAAAATGGCCAACAAAGCATTACAGCCAGCATGTTGTGCATTCACATGGCGATCTGTTATTATCAGTTGAGTCAAATGTCCGGCTTTAGGTAACAAAAGGGGGTGACGAGCTCCATACGGCAAGTTCGCATTTCGAAGTCTTCCGCCGACTCGCAAAAGCCCACTCTCGTCCAGGAAGGGATTCAATCGCGATACCGCGCCCTTCAACTTGCGACGGCCTAAACGCAAAATTTCAATCTCGGACTCAAAACTATCAGCTTGTACTCTCCGGACCCAAAACAAGAGCGCGTCCCTACGCTCGTCCGGAGTGAGAACCGACGAATCACGCCTCGCGCGTGGGTTTCTGCAATTGTACACAAAACGTCTGATCCAAGCGGTAACACCAAGCAGCTTCTGTAAGGAGCTGTACCGATCCAACAACAAATCCTTTTCCCCGGCGGGGTTAGTCTCCAGGACGCATGCCCGCATATCAGGAACGGCTACGTTCGACAACGCGGGAGAGGGCGGCCACTCCGACTCAGGCCGCATCAACCACTGTGGGCCCCACCAGAGGGGGTGGTTAATTAGGGTTGGGGCTACACAACCCCGAGACGCACAATCCGCGGGATTCATGGTTCCCGGCACGTGTCTCCAAATCAACTCGATGTCGGAATTACAAATCTGCGACACTCGATTGGCCACAAACACGTCCAAGGTGTGCGCCGGAGCCTTCAACCAACAAAGGACGACCTGACTGTCCGTCCAAGCATAAACCTCTTGTATTGCAATAGATCGACCTAAAGTGAGCCATACGTGGTTCAACAAACGCATTAGGAGGGCAGCTCCACACAATTCCAACCTCGGGATCGTATGACGAGTCCGAAGGGGAGCGACTTTGCTTTTCGCTATCACCAGATGCACAGCAACAACTCCGTCAACAGTAACGGTGCGGAGGTACACGGCCGCAGCAAATCCACGTTCGGAGGCATCGGAAAAGCCGTGAAGAGTAACTTTACAATTTTCAGAAGGGAGGAATAGCCTCGGCAAATGCACTTCATTAATCTCGGGGAGGGATGAAACGAAGCTCGACCAATCTCGGAGTAACTCGTCCGAGAGGGGTTCATCCCACGACACACCCGAAGCCCATAACCGTTGCAAGAAACACTTGGCCATAAACAGCACGGGGCAAATCCACCCATTGGGGTCAAAGGTACGTGCGACAGTAGACAATACTAAACGCTTGGTCCAGACTTTCGGTGGTCGTAAATCCACACAATACGTGAAAGTGTCAGAGACCGGTTTGTACTGTACGCCAAGGACGGTCACCACATGGGGATTATCAACATTTTCGAATAGGTGGGGGTCCTGCTGGTGCTCTTCGGGCAAACCTACCAGTACATCAGGCGAGTTGGATATCCATTTCCTCAACTCGTAACCTCCCGACTTCAAAAGGGCGGTGAGTTCGTCTCTCAGGACAATCGCCTCTGAGACAGATGAGGCGCCCGTGCAAATGTCATCCACATAGACGTCACTGGCCAAAATGGCGGAGGCGCGAGGGTATCTCAAGCGCTCCTTCTCGGCCAACTCCAACAAAGAACGAATCGCAACAAACGGGCTCGAAGCCAAACCGTACGTATTCGTATTCAATTCATAAATCAACAAGGGGTCCCTAGGACTCTCTCTCCACAAAATCAATTGGTACCTCCTATCCTCGGGATGGATGACCGTTTGTCTGAACATCATCCGGATGTCAGTCATAAATACAATTTGGTGCCGCCGGAAGTTGGTCAAAATGTCTGAGATCTCCGTGTGCAGCTTGGGACCTACATGCAGACACTGGTTCAAGGACGCTCCAGTAGAGGTGGGAGCCGAACCGTCAAAGACCACCCGAATCTTTCCGGATTTCAAAACGGCGTGGTGCGGCAAAAAGAAGTGCTCAACGGAGCGCCAATCCAAATCGCTCACGGACATGTGCCCTAACTCCTCATACTCCCGCATGAATTCAACATACTTCTGGCGGAAGACCGGATCCTTGCTCATGCGACGCTCCATCGCCACTAGCCTACGTTCCGCTAGCGGTCGGGATTCGCCCAGAGGAGGTCGGCCGGCACGAAAGGGGAGACGGGTGATCAAACGACCAGAGCGGAGGCGACCAGTGTTATTCTGGTAATACAACTCGCATTCATCCGCTACTGGGTCAACCCGCGGGGCTGGTGGAGGTTCCTCAACCTCCCAAAACTTCTGCACCACTTCGGAGAGAGACACATTAAAAACAAGACCGCGATCCTCATCAAGGGAATCCAAAACGCGGCGAGCAGGGCCCATCACAACTGTACCGAGTGTCGTCTGCAGAGCTACCAAGCCATCTGGCTGCAAAACTCGCTTCCCCGTCAACAAAACTCGCCCCAGGACATCGGCTCCAAGGAGAGCATCAATCGGGCCTGGGCGGAAGAAATTTGGATCGGCGAGTGGGGAATCAGACACCAAAGACAACATACTCGGTCCCAAGTCAACTGAAGGTTGACGGCCAACAACTGTGTCCAACACAATCGCCGAGGTCTTAATGCCTGGCGTGGACTTATTACGTGATGTAAATGTGAAGTCAACATGCCCTAACAACCCGGGGACTTTCACATCGCCAACACCTCTCACGCCTTCCGTGTGGGGGTGCACCTTGAGGCCCAACCGCCTAACTAACCAAGATGACACAACACACCCCTGAGCACCGGAATCCAACAAGGCGCGAACTTCCACAAGGTCGCCATTCAATCCCCTGACAAGCACAGAGGCCGTGGGCAACAAAACGGTCTCTGGAGGGGTGGCTACAATCGACCGTAAACACGTTGATTGCTAGTATGTGGGGTCCCCAGACGTCCCCCCATGGTAAGGGGGTCGCTCATAGCGATCCAGTGGGTCCCAATCTCCCACATACTGCCTACGTCCAATTCGCCCGGCATCAGGCGGGTTATATCTCCCGGCCCCTTGAAGACGGGGCGGGCGCCGCTCCAAACGCGGGTATTCGGCGAGCGGCGGCGAGAATCGGTGCCTATCATCCACTGTGTACGTCGCCCCATAGTCGCGGGGGCACGGTGACCGATTTTCAGAGGGGGGGTCCCGGGGACCCCCGCCCGTGCGAGGCTCAACACGTTGCGGGGGGCTTCTACGACCTCCCGCATCGCTCGCAACATCGAACCCCCTAGTTGGGGACCGATTTCCCATTGGGGGGTCCCTGGGACCCCCGCCCGTGCGAGGCTCAAAACGTCGCGGGGGGCCTCTACGACCTCCGGCAACGCTCGCATAACTCATCCCCATCCTTGGGGATCGGTTTCCCATTGGGGGGTCCCTGGGACCCCCGCCCGTTTGAGGCTCCAAACGTGGCGGAGAGCGTCTGGGGCCACTCTGGTGGCCACTAGAACTGCTGCGGGATGCAAACACCGCGGGGGGTCCGAGACCCCCACCCATACGCGGTGATCCTGCAGCGACGCGCTGCGGCGCTCCGCCGCCCTCTGGGCTGTTCATGCAGAGGAGGGGATGGTGGTTGCCCTTACAAAAGCGGCATGGGTGCGCTTGGGTACATTCGCGCTGCATGTGCAGGCCCAAGCACGAGTAGCACCATGTCCGTTGTCGCGCGATCGCTCGACGGCCTTGGACGCGCTGGTCGAGGAACTTATCACAACGGGTCGTGCTGTGACCCGGTTCCCGACAGTACAAGCAGCGGGCGGTCTCCTGGACGGCGGCATAGCGGCCGGGCGCGCGAGGGGCCATACGCCCCCTACGGGGGGGTCCGGTGGGGGATCTACTCTGTGGCACAGGTCGTTCGGGTCCCATAGGACCGGCCAGAGAGGAATTATCTGCCAGTCTACTTTCTCCTTCCAGGAACGTCAAGAGGTCCGAGAAGGGTGGCAGATAAGTCGCACTATCCCCACCATACTGCTGCTCAAAACGGACCTTAACAGAGTCCGGCAACTTTCCCAGGACAATGTGCAGTAACAAAAACGACCACTGCTCCACTGGGAGTTTTAAGTTTTTTAATGCGTTGTATGCCACCAACAGCGGATTTAACAAAGCCACTCTCAAGTGCATCACGCTGGCAACGCGGGGTAAATTCAAAATGGCGGCAACATGGTTGTCCGCCAGACGTCGTACGTTCTGGTACCGACGGGCAATCAAATCCCTAGCAATAGGGTAGTTTTCATCCGAGGGGGCCAAATGTTGCACCGATTCAAGGGCCTCCCCCTCCAAGACGGATAACAAATAAGCCAACTTTTGGCCCTGGGTCAAATCATCCCGGGCATGTACCAGACTATCAAAAATATTCATAAAGCCCTCCCAGTCCTCTAGACGACCAGCAAAACGCCTTAAGTCTAAGGGGGCCAATCTAGCAAAGAGAGGGGGCATACTTTTAGATGTGGCCGGGGACGGGCTCGGTTCATTCTCTCTTGCCACTTGCAAAGGCCGGGCCACCTGAGTAATTCTGTCCGCAAAATCATAACACTGGTCCACATCCAAATCGACTTCTTGTCGCATTTCCACATCGGCCTCAACAGTCCTTTCCAAAAATAAGGCATACTGTTCATCAACAACAGCCAAACGTACGGGCAGATCTACGTATCTGTTCAACAAGGCCTCCGTCCTATCAGGTCGCTCCAACAATGCGACTGCAGACGCTAACCACCGTAACTCAGAACGTATTTTGGCTTTAGCAGAGGAGGCCGTCATTGTAACGTCACAAATTTATCAACAAAAACAACAAATTCAAAATATTCACTATAACACAAAATCTCCAATATTTTGAGGTTATTGATAACCACAAAATTCCAATATTACAACAACAAAGTATTTATAATGACACAAACTCTTAAATATTTGGAGGTTATCAGAAAACAACAAAACTCAAGTATATAATTACAACTCTAACTCTCAAGAGGTTATAACTTAGACACAAACTAACTTTGACTTTATAAGTCAAAGGTTATTCAGTTCAAACAAATCACTGACCATTGAAATTCACTTGGATATCAACACAACAACAAGTCAATTTCAATTATTTCAAGGCACAAGTTTCAATGAGTTTCAATGTGTAAACAATGTCTTAAATCATTTAAGTTTCACTAAGTATTGAGTGCAAACTTATTAGCTAACCTTTTATTAGCTATTATTTAGCAACAAACTTGTCAATATTCACAACTCAAATTTGCTGACAAAACTAAATAATAATTATTATGAACAAAGAAAGGCATCTGTTTACATTTTGGAACCTCAACACATGACAATTAATTACAAGACATGGAACCAATAACAAAGGAATGCCCTTTACTTTTCAAATGCAAGTTAATTACCATTTACAAGTACAAATTAATCTAGTCCGGACCAGACTGGGTCATCAACGCGGCACTGATTAATACAAAGTTTTGGCGTGGGCCTCTCAGGCCTTCAAGCTACGCTCTTGGCTACCAAAGAATGTTCAGTACACCCCTGCCTAGACCGCGGAATGGCTAGCGCAGTGGAAGCTGGTATTACTATAGACTCCGGACAAATCTTGGTTTCAGCCGGGATGTAACTGAACAATTGGACTGCGATACACAGCGCTTAATCTATATTGTGAAGTAAGGAGGATTTTACATACTGTCTGTGGTCCTGGGCAGTGGAGACAGAGGTGGTGTAAGGGAGCGCGCGCGCCCCCTGGGGTCCTTTCTTCGTCTTCTTCTGCAGACCTTACCAATTAGTGACCTCACTCACAACACAAATAACAGCGTTCACAAGACACTGGGCGTTTCAACAATAGATACACAATAACACACGGAGGAGCCTTTTGTCAAGATATATATTGCCCCTGCAACAACACGTGTGATGGATGATTATCCTTCAAAGCATCGCGACCGGCCACTAATCAGGATGGCATCAAAATCGTGGTCGTACAACACGGGATCGGCAGGATAATTTAAGATGTATTCAAAACTCGATATGCCAGGCACATTCAACGCGAGCGATTTTTAACAAATTCAGCAAAATTCTTCCGACATTTTTCCAAGAAGAATTCCAATCAAGTGTCACTGTCAACTTCAAGTGACAGCTAATGTCAATTTGACGTGACATTAGAGTTGCGTTCAGAAACGTCGATCTTTTCCGAACAAGATTGTTTACTTTTATAAAACTTATAACATTAATTTTAATGTTAGTTAGATAATTGAAAGACTAGTATGGTATTTTGTGTAGTTTTCACAGGTTATCAATAAAAACGTTTCCAATTATTCAATAAAACACATTAACATCTTAACAAGTCCAAGCATGAGGAGGAGAGTTCTCCAACCAGCTTAGCTGCTTAAGCCACAGCTTTATACATTGCTTGCAATTTTGTTTGTTTGAATTTTGAAAAGGTTGGTTGTGTGGCCTTATGTCCAGCATTGTAAAGCACACTTCAAGTTTATATTTCCAGCTTTAAAGTTAATAACATCATCCGCTTTACATAAAATTAATCTTACTATTCAACTAACGGTGATGCTAAGATCATTAACATGACTTGTCTTATATTTATGTAAATAAGTATTGTTGATGTGACAGTGACGGTTACAAGCCAATATTTAAAGGTGTTATACAATGCTGTGCTACATCGACGCAATAGTATAAACCGTCTGTTGTAGATTATATGACATCTACTAAAGCATGTCTACCTAACTAGTCCTGCATGTAGCATGTAGCCTTGACGAAAACATCTCAGGTAAGATATAACTATGAAACATCATTTTACATTGCATTGGCCTACTCGTGATAAATGTAAACAAAACTCAGACGGCATTTGTGTGACGTTTCCCTTGCAAATTTACCACTAGTAGCACAGCATTGTGCATTCCGATTTTGGCTTTATATGACCGCGCACTAATCCTTTCCATTTCCCTTTAAACTTACTGAGAGAAAGTCGTGATTTTTGATAAAGGACATCAGGCATTATGATCTAAGAAACATGCGCGACCATTAATTATTTTCAATAGCTAGACCATAATTTATAAAGATCGATAAAAAGTGGAATTTTGACTCCGTTACTAATTTTTCAGAGTGGTTATTCTATTCATAAAATTATAGTAAGTTCTTCATAAGATCTAGTTATAGGAAATAATATTGGTTCGCTTGGCCAAAGTCCTTTGTTTTAAAATAATTATTAAAATCGGAATGTACTGTGCAGACAACATACGGGCGAAACACCGCACAAATGCACGTACTGCCCGCGGGCGTTCGCGCGCAAGGAACACCTCACGAACCACGTGCGGCAACACACCGGCGACATGCCCTTCTCCTGCACGTTCTGCACCAAGTCCTTCAACCGGAAGGAGCATCTTGTCAATCATATCAGGTAAATATAAGGCGAATTAAGTGCCATACAAAAAAAAAACTAATTGTAGTACTTATGCATATTGAAATAATGTTAATAAATTGCTGCCTATTGGTCAGAATGTTTTCTTTCTTACCCTTCTTGGGAAGAAACGTCTGTTGCACTTACTAACTTTGCAAGAGGTCTACTGCCGTGTTCATGTGAATTACCACAAAGTTAATAAGCTACATTGATAAGTTACGTACAGATTGAAATATATCATTATGGAAAGCTTATATGACACGATGGGCAGCGAGTTTTTCAAAATTGTATGGTACTTAATTCGAATCTTTTAGAACATATGTATTGTGAACGCCCGCGTCTTGCCGCTACTCGACATCTTTCTTACTTAAAACATTTAGTTGTTTCATTGCACTATAATTGAAATAAAGTTAAAATCGGCCTTATTAACAACCGTAACGTTTGTCAACAGGCAACACACGGGCGAGACTCCATTCAAATGCACGTACTGTTCGAAGTCTTTCTCCCGTAAGGAGCACCTGACGAATCACGTGCATTTGCACACGGGCGAGACGCCGCACAAGTGCGCCTTCTGTACCAAGACCTTCTCCAGGAAGGAGCACTTGACCAATCACGTCAGGTTAGTATTTAACTCTATATCAGTACCGCGACAAAATATTGTAGACTCGTCTTACGATATCATCACCCCACGCTAGCCACTACTATTAGAAAGGGCGGAACTCCATTCAAATGCTCGTACTGTTCAAAGTCGTTCTCCCGTAAGGAGCACCTGACGAATCATGTGCATATGCATACGGGCGAGTCGCCGCATAATCTCGTATTCTGTACCAAGATATTTTCGAGGGAGGAGCACTTAACCAATCAAGTCAGGTTAGTATTTAACTACACAATCAACTGTTTGGCGCCTCGGAGCATCCGTGAGCGCCGAAAGCCAATACGCTATTCAAAATTTTGAGGCATGCAAGTGGAAGAGACGAGGTTACGGAGTAAGCGACTGAATTCGTGACCGCCAATAGCTCTAGTATGCCTATGCTGACGCTAGATTTACTGACGATAGGTTATTGGACTGGCCGTTAGACATCTAACCACACTTGCGCAAATGCCGGCTGAGTACGCCATAAAGTTTGCTGCTATGCAAACTTTATGTCGTCTTTTATGTTGCGTCTAGATTGGTGAAACGTAACATGCAATGTATCATTCTGACTTTCATGTTCATTGCGAGCGTGGAAAGGTGGCGCGCACGTACCGCGCATTCACTGCGAACCTCCCACGTATGTCTGCGCGCCCCTTTGTGTTCGTCGAAAAACCGTCAAATTTCGGATCGCAACGTGCACGGTTCGAAATGCTCGTAGCGTGCGCGTGAAATGTTCAGTTTGCGCGCGCAAGAAGTCCAAACTATGAGAGTTTGTTACAAGGTGTGTTACTTTCATGATACATTGCAGCCATTTGGACGGTACATTTCAAGTTAGTTACGTTACACCAATCTGGACGCACCATAAAATGAGTAACAAGTCTTTACAAAGTACACATTCATTTTAAATGAATGCGGGTGGGAGAGGTGAGGTGGCGGGGTAAGTTAGAGACAAAAGTCATTCAATATTTGTATTAAGACATAGTCCTAGGTTGTTTACATTTTATTGCTCGTGACTGTACGTGTCTATTGCAAAACTTCGCCATTTAATTTAGATGTTTAATCCTTATTTCATCTGTTTTCCCACAGAATACACACGGGTGAATCTCCGCATCGCTGCGAGTTCTGTCAAAAGACGTTCACCCGCAAGGAACACTTGACGAACCACTTCAAGCAGCACACGGGAGACACGCCGCACGCCTGCAAAGTGTGCTCCAAACATTTCACTAGGAAAGAACATCTCGTCACGCACATGAGGTCAGTATATTTAGAACTAGCGGATCCTCGCGGTTTTACCCGCGTGGTACCTGTTCCCGTGGGAATATCGGGATAAAATATAGCCTATGTCACTCGGGAAGAATGTAGCTTTCTAATGGTCAAAGAATTTTCGAAATCGGTCCAGTAGTTTCGGAGACTATTCGATGCAAACAAACAAACAAACAATTAAATCTTTCCTCTTTATAATATTAGTATAGATAATCCAAATAGAATATTACAGTTATTGTAGGAAAAATATTATATTATACTAGCTGACCCGGCGCGACTTCGTTCGCGTGGCCCTACCCCCTACTGCACGCTACCCCTACTCTACCCCTACCCTACCTCTACCCTATCACTACCCTACCCCTACCCCTACCCCTACCCCTATCCCTACCTCTGGCGGGGATAACTAATTAAATGACGATTGATCAGTTTTCGACCGGAGAGGAAAAATGATTAAATTACTAAAATGGCTATTAAAAAATAAGGGTTGATCGTAGAAGGGTGAAAATTGAGGATTGTATGTATTTTTTTTATGTTGTATCATAAAAAAATAGAAATTAAAAATTTTGTCTAAAAAATTAAAAAATAAATTTAGGGGTGGACGGACTACCCCTAACATTTAGGGGGATGAAAAATAGATGTTGGCCGATTCTCATAGATACCTGATAAGCACAAAAAATTTCATCAAAATCGGTCAAGCCGTTTCGGAGGAGTATGGCAACGAAAACTGTGACACGAGAATTTTATATATTAGATTAAATTTATTTTTTATTATTTTTATCTTATCTTATCTTATCTAAATACTTACCACTAGCCTCACAGGTACATTTTCGAATGAGACTTGAAACAGCAGTTTTTTTAAATCAAAGCGATTTAAATCGAGACCAAAGCTCTCTTGATTGTTTTTTATTTTTTTATTAAATATTGTGTCATGATGGTGACATTTAAATATTTGCACGTCGAAATATTCGACAGAATATGCGGGAAAATTATTATTAATAACAAATATTGTATTTGTACCATATTTTATGCAAATAAATAAAATTGAATTGGATTATTGTTACAAATACCACTACTTCCAAATTGTGATATAGTGCGTGAATTGTAAGGTCAAATGCTGCCAATATATTTTGAACTTTATCTCATTGGATTTAAGGATATTGTGTTGTGGTTTTTTTTCAATTTGGTTTAATCTGTTCTTTTGCTGGTTGTTAAATTAGGTAATAATGCAAAACATCAATTCTTTGGGGAAAATATTAATTCAAGACTTAGTTGTTTGTTAGAAATCTTACCAAATATGATCTGAATACTTACCTGAAACTGACGGGAATATCTTAATATGGTTTTTCCATAATGCAACAGACAATAGCTATGAGAAATTCCTCTCTTGTGTTCTGTGAAACTTTAATTCACATTCTGACTTCGTGAGATGAAAGAACTTAAAAAAAGAAGTAATAAAATAACAATGCCCATTATTCATATGACAGATCACATAGCTGTGGTCAGAGGCCGTTCAGTTGCGGCGAGTGTGGCAAGTCGTTCCCGCTAAAAGGCAATTTACTGTTCCACGAAAGGTCGCACAGTAAAACCAGCGGCGGCACCACGAGGCAGTACCGATGCGATGTCTGCTCCAAGGACTTCTTATGTAAAGGTAAGTAAATTCGAATAAAACCTAAGTACAGTCGAATCAATTGAATCGTGACGTGACCCATATTTAGTTAATTTTCTTTTAGATATTAAATTAGGTTGAAATTCAAATTAGTTTTTTTTATTTATTTATCAAAAGGTACCTATGTTACATTTTTCACATGTATAATTTCCCGCCAAACTGTGTACACAGTTTGTTGGCGGGATGTGAGCTCTTTAACAACCTACCACACTTACCTAACAAAACATGCCATTTAATAATAGGTACTTAATTATAAGTGCCAATTCACAATTTAAATAATAATAAAAAACCTTTTTTCATTTAGCTTTTAACACTTTTCCACTCAAAAGCCGAAATCATTGACCTTTATATTTTTAATTATTACGCTTTCAAGCATATTATTAGCAAAATGGGTTATGAGTCAATTGGTTCGACCATACTTATTAATGTGTGGCACATCTAAGTTATGTTTACTTTGCTATTTAGATTTTAAAGCTAAAGTAAGTCGGCCAATTTAAATAAGTTACTAAAATAATCTAGATTAACAGCTAAGTAAACTCAAAATGTCAGCTCAATCAATTTTGATCTTAATTTTAAGCATATAAGGTTTTAAATCATTTGTAGTAATTTTTCAACAGTTTGAATATGACTATGAAGTGTAGAGGTAAGGAGGACTATCTCCCTTGTGAAAAAATGTTCATCAAACTGCGTTAAGGTGGCGCTGCAGTACGAAACTTGCTCCGCTCCGTAATGGCGCACTTTTCAAAATAAGAAACAATAGTACATTACAGCCGAGGACAGGTAAGTAAGAAATTACATTGTCGAGGATGGTTTGAAGCACGAGCCGCAGGCGAGGGCTTTAATCATTCGAGGCAAGGTAATTTGCTTACCGTACAAGGCTTGTATAGTGCTTTTCTCAAGAAATGCGAGGAAATAAAAAAAAAACTGTTTAACTAAATAATATTTATTAAAATTTATATCACACATGTTCGGGCAATTATTAAATGTAAATGTTATTGTTTTCCCGGGCACACTTATGTATAAATCGCCCATAATAATATTATTTTAATGATGTAGGTATCATTAAAATACGCCAACAACACAGATTCCGAAAACGTATGCGCCTTTTTTCACTTTTCCAAATCAGATCGTAGGTTTTCATATATCTTTCTTTAGATTTTGCTGGCAGTAAGTTTTCTGTTATTCATTTTGCTTCTGCTCTTAAATTTGGTGGAGTAGGTACATACAATGTCTGTAAGTATATGTTTCATTGGCAGAACTCATTTTGATAACTTATTACACAATATAAATAAACTGTATTGTTAACAAATCAACCGCTGAAAATCATTCCCGCCGTTTTTTTAATATTGGTTTGTGAGGCCAAGTGGAACGGTCATACAGCCTATTATTACTTACTACTTGCTACTAAAATGCGCAACTTCAATACCCGCTTCTGGGTGGTAGATGGCGCTGTACATATATCCCATACAAAATTACTCGTAAAGGATATTTTGTCTATGATAAATCTCATTTTGTTTTTTCGATTGATGTTCGTGTTAAGGGTACATAGCGCTTGTGGTACATACAATACGAAGTAATATACTCTGTGCGCACCGTATTTAAAAAAACGTTTACCTAATTATGATATAATAATTACCTATATAATAATAATAATAATGTGGCTGTATGGTGCTAATGTCCCTTTGCTTTTTCTGTTTTTATACACAGGAATAACGAAAGAAAAATAAAGAAAAAAAATTGGTAATAATATCTTTGGGTAGTACCTTTTCCGAGGTAAACATTCTAAATTTGAAAATCACTGCAGTAATGAATTTCAGTACTTACTTACTGCACTGATTTTAGTGCAGTAAGTAAGTACTGAAATTCATTACTGCAGTGATTTTCAAATTTAGAATGTTTACCTCGGAAAAGTGCCACGTACTGCATTCTTTTCTCAAATATAATATTAACATTTCAGAGCATAAGTGTGAAATGATACATTATCATTAATTTACAAATTTTTTATCGACTATTTAATTTCTATAATATTTAAAAAGACTTACTTATATAAAATAAAATGAGGGAGTTTCATGTCACTCTAGTCTCTAGAAATATTACATTTTCTAACGCGGGCGGATACGGCATACTTCAGTCCGGCAACAACTACTACATTCACACCAATCATGTATCTAATCTACGCCGACGCCCCTTGCGGAGGATTTTGGAACTTATTTAGCTATCACAGCTGGATACTTTTTCGACTTTCCCCCCATATGAGATAGTCTTCCTTCCCTTCTACGCTCCATAAATATGACGAAAATAAGACGGAAGATTAAGTGGCCGGTAACTGGGCATTTGACCCTAATATGTTCTTTCCTTATTGCAGGTCATTTAGTAGCTCACCGAAGAACGCATCTCACAGAAACGTCCGACGCCGCCGCGCCTACGGGTGAGGCACCGGCAGAAAGCGAGGACTGTGGAGACTGCAACAAATGCGACAAAATCGACACGGAACGGCCGGAGAGAAAGCATGATATCAGGTAAAATCGCGAGTTTTTTAATAGTATTCCACGAGTGTTTTGATACGGAGTTATGTGCAGTCTCATACACTACTTTATCTACACTCATTACATTTATCATATATTTCAAAAATTAAGCAAAAAAATATTAATTATAAAATGTGGATTGGCGCCAAACCCCACTGATAGGAGTCTATACGGTCTATACCTTCTAAATTCAAAATTCTAATTTTAAAAAAGTTTCTTATTGTTGCCGGCTAAAGAAGGGCTTGAAAGAGTTGGAAGTCAGGGCCGGTAAATCCTACGGTTGCCATGGAGATTGTAACATTAAGAAAAAAAGGTGATGGTATAATGAGTGAAAGCTGTATCCGGTTGTATCATAATGACCATTATTAAACACTTTTATTTTTTAAAGTTGACTATGGCCACAGAATAAATAATAGTGCTAAGGCACAGAAGACTCACTCTGCAAGCTCATTCAAATAAAAATAAATCTTTATGCGTGGAAATAAAGTCCTATTCCGGTTGCTTTATCATCGCTTGCCTACTGTTATAATAACCTAGAGTTCGCGCATGCAAGCAAAACTGTACCCAATAGCTACGCGCGAGCGTTTCTATTTCTATGAATGTCTCAAACAGCTCGCTCGCTGGTTAGGGTTGCGAGTGACTTGCGAGTTCGGTTTTGCTGTTTGTTTTGTTCTTTCTTTTATTTATACACCCGTAAACATAACAGTATCTTATATACGGATTATAAGAACGTTTAGTAGTCATTGTTCGGTGCACAAAAATCACAGAAATGATCGATCGTTTTACGCGCGAACGTGGAGCGTACGAGCCGAGCGGCATCCTTCTGCCATACGCCTGCCCGGCAGGCGCGCCGGCCGAACGTACCTAAACTGCGGAGTGACACACCCCTGCTATGGCATAAAGTGTATCAATATACTTTTCAACACACTTGCTCATAAAGTGAGCCTTATTACATCGATCTTAGGGCCATAAACCGAACTATAACCCACGTGTGCATAATAATATTACAGTACTAGTTGCGTAATAGAATTATCCCTACAAAGTTAAGTAAGTACCTAACTGCAAATTATATGCGAGTAAACAGAGACTTTTCAATTTAACCGGGTAATACAGTACCCCTACAAAGTTAAGTTAGTACCTAACTGCAAGTTATTATGCGAGTCAACAGTGCATTTTCAATTTCAGCGGGTAATAGATACAGTTCTTTTTTTGTAACAACAAAGAGGTTTTATACGGCTGAAAATCCATTTACGTTTTTAGAATAAATAAATGTGTCCCTAATTAAGACAAAAAACATAATTAAGTATATTATTATCAAATTATTTATAATTCACAATAATTTGCATTTTATCACTATTATTATACTTAATTATTTTGGAGTAGGCTGTATTGGCTGTATGTAATCAATCACCTCACAGTTGGCGCGTGCAAAAAAAAAAACTTGCGCGCTTTTTCCCTTAATTAATATTAAGTTAATACAATATGTATGCAATAAATGTTTGTTTTTCCTCGCAAGTGTGTTGAAAAAGTGCGTATGAAACTCGTGAGCAACTTACTCACTAGACACTCGGCTGATTTACGCCCCCCCAGCCTCGTGTATAATGAGCAACCTAAGCTCACTTGTATCATAATATACTATTCAGGCATGAGTTCATAATTCGAATATTATAACATTTTTTTTTTTATGCTCCGTTTTTATTTGCAATCAGTTAAACTTTTAGCAAATGTGCTGGTATAAGTCGTAATTGTCATTGCGGGTGAACTCTCCACTAAGAGTTTCCCCCCTTCAGGTCCTTTGAGCATTACTCCAGTTGAAGTATGTCTTTTCTTTTAAGCCTCTTCATGTAGCTACGACTAGTCAGTTGTTTCGCTAATGTATTGGGATGTTTTTCAAGGCGATTACGGTATTTTTCATTGTTATTTTGAATTTCTTCCTTTACTGTGTTCATTCCCAGATGTTTATGTATCTCTGAGTTTGTGATGTACCAGGGCACTTCAGCTATATTACGCAGAATAATGTTTTGCATTCTTTGTAGCATGGATATGTTGCAGGCGCTTCCCCAGAGTTGAATACCATGCATCCACACTGGTTTTAGCGTTGCTTTGTATATTAGCAGTTTGTTGTCTGTCGATAGTTTAGTGTTTCGTCCAACGAGCCAGTACAGATTCTTGTATTTCAGGTTTAGTTTCTCTCTTTTAGCCTTTATGTGATGCTTCCATGTTAAGCGCCTATCCAGATGCATGCCCAGATATTTTACGCTGTCTTTGTGCGGTAGTATGGCATCTTCCAGTTGAACTGGTGGACAGTTTCCTCTCTTAAGGGTAAACGTGATATGAACCGATTTCGAGGCGCTAGCTTTAATTCGCCACCTTTGGAGCCATTTCCCTATCTCATTTAATCCATTTTGCAGATTCAGAGAAGCTTTAGCGGGGTCTTTATTGTTAGCTAAAATTGCTGTATCATCAGCGTATGTGGCGATGGTGACACCTGGTACGACGGGTATATCTGCAGTGTACAGTGTATAAAGAATTGGACCTAAGACTGATCCCTGTGGTACACCTGCGTTAATTTTGCATAAGGATGATGTTGCTTCTCCCTCTTTGACTTGAAACAGTCGTGTTGTAATATAGGACTTCAGTAACGGATAGTAGCTATGTGGAAGAGTATTTTTAATCTTGTATAAGAGTCCTTTATGCCACACACGGTCAAACGCCTGTTGCACGTCCAGGAATGCGGATGAGCAGTACTCCTTGTTTTCCAGTGCATTTCGGATCTTGTCACACACTCTGTGTGTTTGTTCGATGGTTGAGTGCTGCTGTCTGAACCCAAACTGATGGTCAGGTATAATGTTGTTTTCCATGAGTATGGGCATAATCCTTCTTAACAAGACTTTTTCAAACAATTTTGATAATATTGGCAATAAACTGATGGGTCTGTAGGAGGTTACATCATTCCCTGGCTTTCCAGCTTTGTGAATCATAATTATTTGGGAGATTTTCCACTGCTCTGGATAGTGCTGTGTTCTTAGTATGCCGTTGAATAAGGTCGTGATGAATACAATTGCCTTCTTTGGTAGTTCTTTAAGAATTTCTTTCGTAACTAAGTCAAATCCCGGCGCCTTCTTATCTTTAAGATCTTTAATGAGTCTCCAAACTTCTTTTACTGTCACCGGTTTTGGCGGTGGCGAAAGTTGGTATGCCTGGTTTAATGACAACTCTATTGTATCATCATATTCCGGGTCATGTGATTGGTTTGGGGTAAACACTTGCTGTAGGTGTTTAGCAAAAGTGTCGGCTTTCTCCTGACTTGTTTTAGCCCAGCTGTTATCAGTTTTCCTTATAGGGAACTTTGCTTCCTGAGGCATATTGTATGTTTTAGTAAATTTCCATAAAGAATAACCTGTCGAAGCAGTTGCAGTAAGGGATTCCAGTTTTGTTTGGAGGGTGTCGTCGTCCCACTGCAGCAGCATTTGCCTTAGTTCAGAGGCAGATCTATCTAGGTTCATTTTGTCTTCTCTGTGTCTGGTTTGATGCCACATGCGGCGATATCTTCGTTTCTCAAGTACTTTTTGTTTTATGACTAGGGATGGTTTTCAGACTTTGGTATGTTTTCCATTGCGGGTGTGTTTCCTTTGTAGCGAGAGCCTTTGTAGTTTGCGGGGTGAGAGCCCTGGCACAAAGCGCACATTGCTGGGGTGTTACGATCACGTTTCGTGCATTCAGAAGTTTTATGTGATTGGGCACACTTCACACATCTGTAGGGCCGCACGCAGTTATTTTTAGTATGCCCATACTGCTGGCATCTCTGACATTGCACAATTGACTGTCTTTTTCTTGGGTCTTCAATAATAATTGCTTGATGGTATATATACTTAAGTTCCTTTACACTCTTGTTATGGGGCCCAGCCGGCCTAGCATGAGCGGCTTATAATGCGCGATATGATATGGTACGGCAAGTTGTCTTGCTTACCCCACTAAGGTGTAAGCAAGACAGAATGCCGTACCATATCATATCGCGCGTTATAAGCCGCTCATGCTAGGCCGGCTGGCATGAGGTTTACGAAGAAAGTAGATGTCGGTCGTTTATCCTTCCCGAATTTGGCATTTATTATTTCGCCTGAAAAAATATTACCGGTATGCTCTATTTCCTCCCTTATGTTTTGCACAGGAGTAGAGGGGTGAAGGTTTCGTATTACTATTCTGAAGCATTCTGTGCCGTGTAGTGCCGGCACATAAAAAGAATAGCACTACCCCCTCTCTTCCCGTGGGTGTCGTAAGAGCCGACAGAGGGAAAACTGCCAAAGGAGATGGGCAGCAGCGTCTCCAGGCATCAACAGGCTATACTGCGATCGCCAACCCGCCTGCCAAGCGTGGCGATTATGGCAAACCCCCCCCGTAAAAATGGATACACACACTAAAAATCGGCCCCCAGTCCCCGGCGGCCCCGCTATTCCTAGCTACGGTAGCGGCTATGGTAACGGCGGGGCAGGGGGTGCTAAGAATCCCCGGGTAGGTTCCGGCTACCAACACCGACGACTTGACCTGGCAACCTACAACACGCGCACGTTGAGGCTCGACGCGAAGCTTATAGAGTTGGAAGAGGCAATTAGTAAGTTGCATTGGGATATTATTGGGTTATCTGAAGTCCGAAGAGAGGGGGAGGACTCGATTACCCTTCAATCCGGTAACTTACTATACCACCGGGAGGGCGACCAACAGTCCCAAGGTGGTGTCGGGTTCATCGTCCATAAATCCCTTGTCAACAACGTGATCACCATCGGAAGTGTTTCGAGCAGGGTAGCGTACCTAATACTCAGAATATCGGAACGATATTCGCTGAATGTCATTCAGGTCTACGCTCCGACCTCGAAACACGACGATGTCGAAGTGGAGGCTATGTATGAGGAGATCTCTAAAGCCATGCATAGCTACAAAACCCACTACACGGTTGTGATGGGGGATTTTAATGCTAAGTTGGGGCAACGTTGCGGTGATGAGTTGAGAGTGGGGCAATTTGGATTTGGGCAACGGAACGAAAGGGGCCAGATGCTGGCAGACTTCATGGAGAGGGAGAACCTCTACATGATGAACTCCTTCTTTAAGAAGCCCGTAAGCCGCAAATGGACCTGGATTAGTCCGGACGGTAAAGTCAAAAACGAGATAGATTTTATTATGTCAACGAGGAAGCAAATATTCAATGATGTCGTTGTGATCAACGCCGTAAAGACGGGAAGCGATCACCGCATGCTTAGAGGCACATTGAATATCAACGTCAAGCTGGAAAGATCTCGACTAATAAAATCTACGCTCCGACCAATACCGGCTCAAATTCAAAACCCCGAGTGCTTTCAGCTCGAGCTCCAAAACCGCTTCGAAGCCCTTGAGAACAGCATCGATATGGACGATCTATACAACATGGTGGTGGACACTGTCCGCACGTTAGGGTCCAAGCACTACAAAACCCACCGTCCTAAATTAAAGAAACTCTCCAGCCATACTATCCGACTCATGGATCAGAGAAACGAAATGAAACTACAGAACTCAGCGGATGCCCTTCGTTATCGACAGCTAAATAGGCAGATCTCCAAGTCCTTGACAAGCGACCTTCGCCAATTTAATACCGAGCGTATTAAAGAGGCCATTGAGCGGAACAAAGGCTCCAAAGTGTTCGCTAGAGATCTGGCTATAGGGCAAAGTCAACTGACGAGGCTGCAAGCTGAGGACGGTAGTATCATTTCATCAACACCTGAAATCCTGAGGGAGATTGAGAGCTTCTATGGACAGCTATATTCCACACAAACACCTGTTGAAAGTAAGGCTACAGAACCTAGAGCCAAACTTACCCGACACTATACCGAAGATATCCCGGACGTCAGCCTGTACGAGATTAGAATGGCTCTCAAGCAGCTCAAAAACAACAAGGCGGCGGGCGATGACGGAATCACAACAGAACTTCTGAGAGCGGGCGGTAAGCCGATACTTAAGGTCCTCCAGAAGCTCTTCAACTCTGTCATCCTCGAGGGCAAAACGCCAAAGGCATGGGGCAGAAGCGATGTGATGCTGTTCTTCAAGAAGGGTGATAAGACTCTCCTGAAGAATTACCGACCCATCTCGCTTCTGAGCCATATCTACAAGTTGTTTTCGAGAGTCATTACGAATCGTCTCGCTCGCAGGTTCGACGACTTCCAACCTCCCGAACAAGCCGGGTTCCGAAAAGGTTATAGTACCATAGACCACATTCATACGCTGCGGCAAGTTATACAGAAGACCGAAGAGTATAACTTGCCACTATGCTTGGCGTTCGTGGACTATGAGAAAGCCTTTGATTCGATCGAGACCTGGGCAGTGCTGCAGTCTCTCCAGAGGTGCCAAATAGACTACAGGTACATCGAGGTGCTGAGGTACTTATACCAAAACGCCACCATGTCGGTCCGATTACAGAACCAGAGCTCTAATCCTATCCAACTACAGCGAGGTGTGAGACAGGGAGACGTCATTTCTCCCAAACTGTTCACAGCTGCGTTGGAGGATATTTTTAAGCTACTGGACTGGAAAGGATTCGGCATTAACATCAATGGCGAGTACCTAACACACCTGCGGTTTGCCGATGATGTAGTTCTCATGGCTGAGACTTTGGAAGACCTGAACACAATGCTCGAAGATCTCAGCAATGCTTCCCAAAGAGTGGGTCTGAAGATGAACATGGATAAGACGAAAATCATGTCCAATGCCCATGTTGCATCCGCTCCAGTTAATGTTGGGAACATTACACTCGAAGTTGTTGACCACTATGTCTACCTAGGACAGACAATCCAATTAGGTAAGTCCAACTTCGAGAAAGAGATCTCTCGTCGAATCCAGCTCGGATGGGCAGCGTTTGGGAAGCTCCGGCATATATTTGCGTCCAAAATTCCTCAATGTCTCAAGACTAAGGTCTTTGACCAGTGTGTGTTGCCAGTTATGACTTATGGAAGCGAGACGTGGTCTTTTACTATGGGTCTCATAAGAAGGCTCAAGGTTACCCAGAGAGCAATGGAGAGAGCGATGCTTGGTGTTTCCCTGCTCGATCGAATCAGAAATGATGAGATCCGCAGGAGAACTAAAACGACCGACATCGCTCGAAGGATTGCTCAGTTGAAGTGGCAGTGGGCGGGACACATAGCGCGGAGAACCGATGGCCGTTGGGGCGGAAAGGTTCTCGAATGGCGACCGCGAACCGGACGACGTTCCGTGGGCAGGCCCCCTACAAGGTGGACCGACGATCTGGTCAAGGTCGCGGGAAGCCGCTGGATGCGGGCAGCGCAGGACCGATCGTTGTGGAGATCCTTGGGGGAGGCCTATGCCCAGCAGTGGGCGTCGTACGGCTGAAATGATGATGATGATGATGATTCTGAAGCAGCGCTCTTCTTTCCTATTGAATGTATGACCTACAAGATTATTCTCTCTTACAACCTTTATTACTTCTTTGTAGGTTTCTACATCTGAGCAGCTAATTCTGAGTTGGTTTTTAGTCACGGTCTTGTATGTGAATCGTGTCCCTTCAGTAACAGTTTCCAGGAGTTCTGTTAATTTGCTCACATCTTGAATACCATAAAGCACAATAGGTGGAGGTTTACTGGGTTTCTTTTCGGGTTTTGGGTTACTTTCGATGCAGTCGACATCCAGTTCATTGAATCTGTTTGTGGTTTTGATGACTTCCGGTGAGGGGCTCTGGAGCATTTTTCTTTTCTTGGCATTTTTGGGAAGAGGCACTCTCTGCCATGGTGGGCAGGTAGCTTGTTGACTTGAATTCAGATTTTTGTCTTTATCATCGTTTAATTGCTGGTCCTTGTTATTTGTTGATGTAGCAGCAGTTTCCGAATATGTCACTTCAGTAGATGGTTGAACCACTTTCGATTGACGCCGATCTAGGTCTTTGTATAAGAATAAGCCAGGATGGAATGCTTGTTGTACTAGAACTTTTCGGCCAGTAGTAGTAGTAGAACTTTCTAGCACGGGAGTTTGGATCCCCACTCCAGTGGACTGTTCTTTCAAAGGAGTTAAAGATTTGATTGGTATTTCATTTTCACACATGATGTTCCCACGAGAAGAATATTATAACATGAGTGTAGATAAAATGTATTACTTGACTAGCTTTCCGCTTGCGGCTTTGCTTGCGTGAGCTAGACGATGTATTCCCGTGAGAATGTGATATTTTCCCGTGGTAAAAAGTAGCCTAATCTTACCATATTCTATATCTGTGCCAAATTTCATCCAGCCGGCCTAGCATGAACGGCATTTATCGCGCGATATGATATGGTACGGCAAGTTGTCTTGCTTACCCCACTAAGGTGTAAGCAAGACGGCACGCCGTACCATATCATATCGCGTGATAAAAGCCGCTTATGCTAGGCCGGCAGATCCGATCAACCGTTTCGTCGTGATTGAGTAACAAACATACGCCTTTATAATATTAGTAAGATTTACATACCTTTAAATAACTGTCATGTCAATGGTGGTATAGTATGTGGTAATAGACGTCGTTCTTTACAATTTCCATAATACTAGTGCTCAAACTACTAGTACTAATAGTGTATTATTGGAACAATGTATGTGATGGTGTCAAAATTTGTTTATATTATTTCAGTGCATTTATTACAACTGTGTTATAATTTATAATATTGTTATTGTCTTCTGTGCAGAGCGACGACGGAAAATAGGCCGGCAGAAAACAACGTCGCACAAAATCAACAAAGCAACCCAACTGTGATGCAAATAACGAGTCAGGTATGTGAGCCACTCCTTAACCTAAACATACTGCACCAAGTAATTTATTAAAAGACACTTCCAAATATCGTTTATCGTGCTGAAAACGTTACGGTTTTCGGATTGGCCGAACCGGTGGACCTGTTTAAGCGCATTTCTCATAATGTAGTGGAGTACACGCACACTATTTCCGATATTTACTTTTATTATTATTATGTTTTAACAAATAACATACCAATAGGGCAGTTTACCCCAGTTCTTATGATTTCCTACTAAACAACAAATGTCAAAAATCCAAATGTCAAAAAGTTACTTGCAGGTCTGGTGGTTTTTTACTATCACAATTTTCCGGCTTCAGAAGGGCTTGGAAGAGTTGGAAGTCAGGGCCGGTAAATTCGGTTGCCATGAAGATAGTTAACAATTAAGAAACATAAGTGTACTATAATGAGTGACAGCTATATCCGGTTGTATCATAATGACCATTATGATGCAGTTTTATTTTTTAAGTTGAGCCACTTATTTATAATCGTGTTTCCGCAGGAGGTGCGGGCGGCGGCGGCGGCGGCGGCGGCCACGAGCGCAGCGAGCGTGCCCACGTTCACCGTGAGCGCGCAGCACCACGCGGGCGCCGCGCTCGCGCACCACCCCGTCACCGTCAACTACTAGCAGCCCGCCACGCTCACCTACGACCAGTACTAAGGGGGACGCCACACCATACACTGCAACAACCGCCTAGCATCAGCGGCACGCTAGACTGCGAGGGTTAGACTCTGCGCCACACATAGACCAGTTACGAATTAGCGCTCGATCAAGGAGAGGCAGCGCGTCAGGCGTCGCAGTGCGCGGTGCAGTTGGTGCGTCACATTGACTTACAGTGCCACAAACTTTGCTGTGCCGGTGGCCAAAATGTGAATCTAACGTGATTTTTTTAATGTCATTTTGCTGTCAAGTTGATGTCCAACCATAGCGCTGCTGGCGGCTGAAGTTCTTAAGACCCCAGTACAGGTTGGCCGACCATGGTTGGCGACCATGACCAATACATCGTACATTGACACTTTTGAAAGAACCTTTTTAAACTTATTCGTTCAAAAGTGTCAATGTACGATGTATTGGTCATGGTCGCCGACCATGGTCGGCCAACCTGTACTGGAGGCTTTAGAAGTCAGGGCCGGTTAAATTACTACAAAAAAAAGAAAAACGTACGTAGCGCCGCTGTCACCGGCACAGAAAAGGTTGTGGCACTGTATTTGATTAGACGTCTGTCGCGAGCGCGCAATGATTGTACAATCTGCCTGCGCCGCCTGCCGCGCCAAGCCGAGCTGAGGAGAAATCGGCCGCTCGATATGTTAGTGAGCGGTGCCGGTGAACCAAAAAAGACTAATAAACTTCAATATGAAGAAACAGGCTTGGTGCCGGCAAAAAGATGTTGTATAGTCTATGGTGGTAGTACTCACTAGTGAACAGTCGTATGTGAATATTTTGAAATGAGACTTTTACGAAAGGAACATAAGTGTTGCGGCGGTGTAATGTACAGTTTATGTGGAAGCAGCAGAAATCGCGCCATTTTTAGTGTACAGTCAGCGTCTAAAGGAAACGGCACAAACTTTTAAAGTGATTGGTACCAGTTTCTAAAAAATATATGATCATGGAACTAGGATTTAGAGGATCTCAGCCGATATTACAACTGATTACATTTAATTATTGTAGCTATATGAGCGAATTGTGCGTCTCCATATATGACGCTGACTGTGCAGCTAAGTTCAATAGTGTCATATAAAATAAAAGCGCGTCTAGTTGGGAAAATGTCTTCAGGTCGTCAGTGCGCGGGCGATATAATAATTGAACTCAAAAAATTAGATGCTACCAACCATATTACTATAAGAGATACTTGTACAGAGTGCCGCAGGCGCGCAGGGATGTTAGTGATCTTCATTAATAGAAACTATTTACAAAGGGGCCTTTAATAACTGTCGGTTTCTCAACTGTTAAATAGGGCCTTGTAAAATATCAGGTTTTTGTGCTAGGCAACGGATGAAGTATTTGTTATATTAAAACAGCACTTATTTTTTTTACCATCAATGTTCGTGCGCTGTTTTGCATATTGTATATAGTAAAGTCTAAATTTTGTAAAATTAATAACTTCTTGACGTTTTCACAATTGAAAACGCACCCTAATGTTAAGGGGAATATCTTACAATAGTTGTTTATGTTTATTAGGGAAAAGCTGGTTTTTATTTGAAATCATGTATTATCGCCAAACCTTACAAGACAGAATCTAATCGAACTTCATTTAATGATACAATTTATTATTATTTGTACATAGATATGCTAACCTCAGGTACCTATATTTAGTATTTTTTATACATTTTTGTAGTCGTCTTTTTCTTGTGAGCATATCTTGAAACGGCATAATATTTTTGTAAACAAAAATGTTTATATGAAACTGAAGAAACTTATCATGTTATGAAAGGTTCTCCTTGAAGTTGCTGTAGAAACGATACCCTGAATAAAATTGTTTCATTCAACTGCGTATTTTTCGAATCAAAGCATTCACAATGTTTATTTTGTTTTAAATGTTATAGTTTAGTATAAAGTAAAGCAATATCATTAATATTTATTTACTTTGTCCGGTTATAATAAACTGTATCCATAGTGATAAATAACCGAGCTGAGGTTACCAGATTAACATTAATTTTGAGTTTTACTTTTCTGGCCAAACCGAACTTAAAGTCGACTAACTAGTCTTTCTTTTTTATTTTTTATTAAGCCTCATTTGAGAGAAGGTTTTATCTCGCATGAAAATTACATGAACATTTAGTTGACTCTTGGTGCTCTTGGTTATAACTAAGGAAGGACTAAATTTAAATTGACTTTAAATAGGTTTTGTTACGTAACTCAATTTAGTTAGTTAACATTTACCAATTTCTTCTATTTTATGTTTCATTCAACCTTACTAAAAATCTCATATTAATATAGTAAAAAAATACATTCCTATCACCGCCACATATATTTTTATGAATTATCCAATACATTATCACCAAAAAGGATGCTGAAAAATATACATAAGTACCTATGTTTACTTGTATATTAAAGTTCCTTACTATGAATATTAATGCTACTTTTCACTTTTCATTTGTTTTAAAACTACAAAAATTTTATGGGGATGAAGGTTTATTTTATTTCGTAATTTTAATATATCTGCTGGGACCACTTTTAGCAAGATGTTTTCTTGCTTCTCCCCTTGATTAGTTACTTCTTTAACTACTTGTTTCTTCATATCTTGAGCTTATATCTTTAAAAAAATGGTCCGTTTAGTTTTTAATAAAATATTCTTTGCCATGTATTTACAGTACAAGTGTGATAAATCGTTATTTTAAGAAAATACTAATGTATAAATGAAATCTGGCAGGTTATATTGCTTAGCTTAGCGAAACCGCCAGTACACGAAGTGGTGTTGTAATCACTTTGTGGTTTATGTGACACAGCTTGTAATAAAATATATTGAATAGCTTGTATTTACTTGTAAATAACTAGCATTACCTGTTAGTATCATGTAGCAAACTGAAGAGTAATAAAGATATCATATAAATTACGTTAACTTCATTTCATTAAGGATTGTGAAAGAAATATTACAAATAATGGGTACGATTCAGAATGGTCTGGTTGTAGTTAGAACTTTTCTAAGGGCGTTGGATCATTGAGATAACTTATGCCAGCCAAATATTAATTTATTCTCAATGATGTCACGCTATTTATATTTTATAGAAACCCTAAAAAATAGACACAATAGCATGTACTAAAATATTAATTTATGTTCAGTAATTTGATATGAGATTAAAAACTGAAATAAATGTCGATGTTTTATTTTTTTGCCTCAGTTTTATTAAGAGCCCTATAATAGTCCGTGAGCCAGCAACAGATTTTACTGACCAATTTCCTCTCAAGCGAAAACACGTGAAATGCTTGATTATGGTGAACGTCAGCTGCCGCTCCGTGGGTGTGGGTGGTGCAGCGGCAGCCCCTCAAACATGTATTTTTTTTATTTTATTTTTAGTCTTCCTCCCGACTGAAAATTTGTTAAATGATAGTTAACGCAATTATTAGAAGATAAAAAAAAGTCAGCTGGCCGTACCGTGGTGGATTATACGTCAGCTGGCCATAGGAACATGCAAAAAAAAATGTTTTGTGATTTCCTCTCACTTGAAAATGTGTCAGATGATAGTTTACATGCTATTTTGAATAAATTAAAGCGTCAGCTGGCTCTATGTTGGTGGAAAGGTCGTCAGCTGATGCAGTGAAATAGGGAGCATGAGAGTCAGGCGTGAGCGCCGATCGCTTATTTAAATACGTCAGCTGACGGGTTTTCCACCAACATAGAGCCAGCTGACGTTAGCGCTGCGGGGCCGTGTCTCCCTCGGTGTCTCCCCTAGGGGAGACAAAGGGATATTGCTAGTGGCCGTAGCTCCCCTGGACGGGGGAGACAAAGCCCCTCTATTTATTTAATAATTTTATGGTGGTTTTGTCTCCCTCATGTTTGACAATGACTGGCCAGTGAACTCCAAGTATTTTATTAGGTCACGTGATTATTCGAGAGTTTTAATGATTCAACAGAAATATTTGCAAACTCAGTGGGGACATTAAATGGCTGATGATGAATCATCATCAGCCATTTAATGTCCCCACTGAGTTTGCAAGATGATGATGAAATTACATAGTGGCTAGTGCAAAAACTGTGCGTGTCAGCATTTAACACGAGAAAATAAATTATCACTTGAGATTTCAACAAAAAAGTAAATTTAATTATTATTATTTCATTTATCAAATTACTCCCCTATTCCTTTTTATAAATTTTAACATTATTAATATTGAATGATTAGAAATTCTCGAATAATCACGTGACCAGTTAGGTTATAAAAGATTTGAAACTCATTACGAAGTTCACTGGCCTGTCATTTTCAAACATGAGGGCGACAAAACCACCATAGAATTATTGAATAAATGATGGGGCTTTGTCTCCCCGTTCAGGGGAGCTACGGCCACTAGCAACATCCCTTTGTCTCCCCTAGGGGAGACACGGCCCCGAAGGGCGTTTTTAGGGTTCCGTAGTCAACAAGGAACCCTTATAGTTTCGCCATGTCCGTCTGACCCCAGTCTAGCTCATAGACTCTTAGTCCTAGAAAGCTGTAATTTGGCATGAATATACATAACACTTTATCACACGCCAACAAAGTGGTAAAGCAACATTTTGAAAAATATTTATTTTTACCGCTACGAACGGCTGGACCGATTTGGCTTATTTTGGTCTTGAAATGTTCGTGGAAGTCCAAGGAAGGTTTTAACGATGAGAAAATAGGGGAAGGATGGGTAAGTAGGGGAGAGTAGAAGTAGGGTAGGGTAGGGAGGGTGGAGTAAGGGGTACGGCCACGGGAACGAAGTCGCGCTGGGTCAGCTAGTATTTTATATAATTTGTTTAGATC
The DNA here is from genome assembly GCA_949710035.1 of Crambus lathoniellus. Lineage (NCBI taxonomy): Eukaryota > Metazoa > Arthropoda > Insecta > Lepidoptera > Crambidae > Crambus > Crambus lathoniellus. The sequence goes on along the minus strand of OX453302.1, from coordinate 10,229,083 downwards.
AGTAGTTCAATCCAGGTGCGCAAAAACGTGCCTTCGCGCATTTTATGAAAATCTTTCTCCGAAATTTTAGGTTTAATTTTTTTTATCCATTACGGGGTAGCACTTAGCCTTCATCACGCCTGAAGTTAAGTGGTGATAAGGCTGAAGGTGGAAGCGCACTACTCCCGGAATCCTCAATCACTGAGGAACTGGCTATCTTATCTCTAACTGCCGGAACACAATAATGCTGAAAACATCATTGTTATGGCGTCAGACTTAGATAAGATGGTGGTAGCTAGCCAGGCGGACTATGAACAAGTCCTACCACCAACCAAACCGAATACAATATGTACCCCCACTGGGAATCGAACCCGGGACCTCTTGGTCTGAAATCGGTGGTGTGAACCACTAGACCACGGAGGCAGTTAATAATTAAAATGTTAAGGCGGGCATTCCCCAACATAGGGTATTTTAAATTATGGATTACTCGCAAATCACAAGTACCTACTTAAAACTTGGAAAAAATATATGTTATTTTACAGTTATTTATCTATTAGTGCTTCCGGCCGTATTTTTTCGATTGGTCATATTTTACTGTGTCAAATAAAATCCCAAACATCCATCTAATCGTAATCCAAATATCGTATTACTTGCAGTATACTTGGTTTTAGTTAATGAAAAATAATATGTTTCATTAACTAGAACCAAGTATACTGCAAACCAGACAATTATTTTCGTATATTATACGAAAATAATTGTCTTTGATTAGCCGAGGGATTCCGGCCGTCATAAGTGTAAAATTTTTATTATTTAATTTTTAATTGAATTTTAAGTGATTTTCGATTCGCGGGGCGCTCGCGAGTTCACAGTTCACTGCCGGCTGCCGCTGCGTCCGCGTGAAGTGTATCGCGCACGGCCGAGCAAGCGTTAGCGTGCCTATTTCGGTCGGGATTCATCGCCTTAAGCAAAATTTACAAAAAGCGAGGCCGCTACGAACTATGCCACAGCCATCTCTATCGTCTTCTACAACAAGCCATGCCAAAGCCATCTTCTATCTCACTCGTTGCGAGCGCAAGCAGCCGAGAAATAATAGCGGGCCATGGCCATGCGCATAAAGTTGGCAACGATGTACAGTCGCCAGCACGTCAGGTTACTACAAACTGTCAAATTTCTTTAAATAAAATTCAACCTTATGTCCAACAGATAGAGTTCAGTTTCAATAAATAAATTTTGACATTTTGTAGTAACCCGACGTGCTGGCGACCGTACTAATACTATTCTAGGTACATCTTTGGTTTTAAGTGAACCGATTTGACACCGTTTGCACCGTTTGACAGGTAAACAGCGAGTAAACCTCGAGTACTGAATCCTATGGAGATGGCATAATTATCTTCTATACACATCTAATACAAATAAATAAAATTGGAGTGTCTGTTTGTAACATTTAATAACCGCTTTTTACTACGTGCATATGATTAAATATACGGTACATATACCAAAATGACATGTTTTACAATTTTTGTCTGTCTGTCTGTTTGTTCCGGTTAATCTTTCAAACGACTGGACCGATTTTGACGGACCGATTAATACGACAATGAGTCACACCAACACATCAAAATATGACTATAAATATTACTGCATTTAATGCGCGTACTCGTCCAAGTAATAACAGTTTTTAATTCATCGAAATCTGTCCAGGATTTCTAAAGTTACAGCGTTGCAAAGTTTCACCAGCTTTTGTAAATTCGCTTTCCTTGCGCGCTATTGCGATGACGTCATGTCGCAGTGATATCTCCGATTGCGGCTGCTGCGTGCGGGTGATTTCCGTCCAACCACAGCCGTCTCTATCGTCTTCTACAAGCCATGCTATGATACGGAACGGCAACATTGCTGTGAACCGGTTTACTCCTCTGAGTACTAAATCCTATGGAGGTGGCATACCTACGAAAAAGTGAAGTGTAACTAAGTCACAATGTAAGAAAATCTTGGAATTCAATTTTAAACTACTTCTAATTGTCGTATTATTCGGTCCGTCAAAATCGGTCCAGCCGTTTCAGAGATTAATCGGAACAAACAGACAGACAGTCAAAAATTGTAAAAAATGTCATTTTGGTATATGTACCGTATATTTAATCATATGCACGTAGTAAAAAGCGGTTATTTAATGTGACAAACAGACACTCCAATTTTATTTATTTGTATAGATGTATAGAAGATATGCCATCTCCAAAGGATTCAGTACTCGAGGTTTACTCGCTGTTTACCTGTCAAACGGTGCAAACGGTGTCAAATCGGTTCACTTAAAACTACGTTGCCAACTTTATGCGCATGGCTTGTAGAAGACGATAGAGATGGCTGTGGTCCAACTGTACCTACATAGAGTCCGTCCGTGCGCAATCTAAGGTTATGGTAACTGATTGGTATTAGATTTCGACCGCGCGCAGCCGCACTCTAAAACTGTCACCTACTGTCCATTTGACGGCTTCTTGTTATTGTTTATCGAAGTTTGACAGTTGCTATCATTGAGATAAAAGAATAGAGGAGACATCTCAACTAGAATCTTTGCAACACGAGTTGAGTCCACGTGGACTCAACTCGTTTAGTCTGTGGCAAGCGATAGACGCAACAACACGTGTGTGTACTCTGTTCTATTTTATTTAAAAATGCCGATATGTTGGTTGAGGTACTGTTAAATAACTCAAAAAATACTAATAAAGCCCAAGGAATTACTTTTCACTAGTAAGTACTCACTAAAGTATCTAATAACATGCTACTGAGTAATTATTTCATTAGGTCGCCGAAAAATTAGCGACGGCCATATTTCGATAGAGTCATAGATTAACAAAATTGGTTATTTTGTGTGTACATGTCCAGCTCGGTTCCACTTGCCATTTCTTTACCAAAACCACCTGAAAGGAATGTGACGAGGATGTGATTTCTTATTTCAGTAATCATTTTTAATGTACCGGCTTCCCGGCAGAATTATTGACAAAAATTGGTGGGCCAGAGGAAAACATGCTGTTGACGTTACTTTTGAGACAAATAGTCCAATTCCAAGAGCAACTCAGAATGTACCGACGAAATGTATGTCTCAAAGGTGTCACAAATGTTTTGTGACAGCTACAGATGCATTAAATACTTTTGTTATGCGTTTGAAATAGAGAAATAAGCTTAAGTTTATTTAAAAGCATGCTTTTATATGTTTACCTCGGGTCCACTAATCAAAATCGAAAATATTCGTGAAATACGCATTTTATTACAACTAAAACAAAAATTATAAACCGTTTTAGTCACCTTAATAGCTCATGAATCTGATTCGGTGACTTGTTCATTAGTTTTAAAGAAAATTTAAAATTATTTTTTCTATGAAGCTCCGATTCGGGTGACCATTTCGTGTTCAACTTTAGGACACATTATGTATTTATTATACTTCTATATTTAGTTCAGAAGGCATAGTTTCTGCCTAGACGTAGCCATCGCATAAGAATTCGGTTATGTTATGTACAGTCTGATGTGCCGCCGTGTGTAGCTAACACACGGCGGCACATCAGACTGTACATGTTGACCTTGAGACCGCCTTTATGCCCTACGTAATAAAAGCTGTTATCGCAGTTCAACTGTTTAACCTGATGTGCTGTCGCTACATTGATAGTAGGTATTTAAAGTTCTAAAAGGTAGGTAGTTAGGTAGATATATCTTGAAATACATTTCATTTATAAATTAATAATACCCAATGTCTCACGTGAGATGTCGCTTGTGTCAACACTGTCAACCAACCGCGTGAAGTTTTATAACCTTGGACAAGCTTATGTGCGGTTTCATATACAGGTGATCCATCGGGACGGATCAGTATGGGAAAATTTTAAACTATAAGTGATAGAGATATTTGTTCTAAGGAACCATGTCGTTGATTTTAGAGTTAAGAATAACTGCATTCAAAGATTTTCAAAAAACTTATGCATGCCTCGGGAATCGAACCTTGTCAGTTTTTAAAACAAAAAATGTTATGTTATTTTATTACGAACTAGCGGCCGCCCGCGGCTTCACCCGCGTGGACTACACGACGTCATCCTGCGTTATTAAATAAAGGACAATGAACATTTATGTAGACATGGCAGCTGTCGTTTCTTTTTTCTTGTGGCCATCGACCAAACATTGAAATATAATTTATTGGCAGCATTACAGACAATATTTGCATAGAAAGTATACCTGTAAACTCGGGCCGAACCATAAAGTTAATATACCTATCGGAATAGAGGAACAACCACGAGCTGTCAAACGAAACCGAAATTGGATGGCATTTGTGTGTAAAATTGTTTATGTATGCGTGTGTACGTCATGTCGCTTTTCAGATTAATATCGATATCGATAATATTAAATAGAGTAATAAATAAATATATATTGGACACCATCACATTCATTGTTCCAATCCAAGCACTAGTATTATGGAAATTGGAGACAACGACGGGTATTACCTCATACACCCAGACCCGAGGCAATATTGAAAAATTCGTTTTCAACATTTACCCGACCAGGGATCGAACCCAGGACCTCTAGACATAGCGGCACCTTGAAACCGGTGCGTACACCACTCTGCCACGGAGGTCGTCTAATAATTATATATTAACATATAGTAATATTATTAATATAACTAAAATATGATGGGAAGGGATTTTGCATGGCTAAAACTACGATTTTGCAGTGAAGTATGCATATTTAAGAAAAACTTCGAAGAGATTTTAAATCATTTATTATACACTAGTGACCCGGCCATGCTTCGCACAATCCTTTGAACAATTTGTTGGTGTTTCCACAGTGACAGTACGTTTCACTCCTCGCGTTTGGAAATATTTTTCATCAAAATCAATCTAGTCCATGTTTTTCTGGTATCCAAGTTAGTATGAAATCTGAAAGATACTTATATTACTAACTAGCTTTCCGCCCGCGGCTTCGCCCGTGTGGACTACACGACGTAATCCCGCGGGAATGTGATACTTTTCCGCAGAGGCGTATTTACCTAAGGGCCAAGGGGGCCATGGCCCAGGGCGGCAGGCTGTTAGGGGCGGCGCAAGCCGCCCCGCTCAGCCTAGCGCGCCCACTTGTCACCGGATGTCGGAAGAAAATCAAAAAGCTTAAGAACTAATAAATTATTGTCAACAATATCTTAAACTCACAAATCCAGTAATAATCATTGTTATGATTTTTCACTATATTTTATTTCTTATTTGTCTGATGCTTTGTCTGATGAAATTCAAAAAGTTTACCAGTGCGGCTCGGGCCGCCCCGCTCAGCTCTGCACGGCCACCTGTTTTGATCTTTACTTAGATTTTACTTATTTCTCGTTAATTTCTCTAATGAAATTCAAAAAGTTTACCAGCCGGCCTAGCATGAGCGGCTTATAACGCGCGATATGATATGGTACGGCATGCCGTCTTGCTTACACCTTAGTGGGGTAAGCAAGACAACTTGCCGTACCATATCATATGGCGCGTTATAAGTCGCTCATGCTAGGCCGGCAGGGCGGTTTGGGCCGCCCCACTCAGCTTTGGGTGCGCTTGTTATGATCTTTACCTATATTTTATTTCTAATCTGTCTGATAAAATTCAAAAAGTTTACCAGGGCGGCTCATGCCGGCCACCCCACTCAGCTTTTGGTGCCGACTGTTATGATTTTTACCTATATTTTATTTCTTATTTGTCTGATGAAATTCAAAAAGTTTACCAGCGCGGCTCGGGTCGCCCCGCTCAGCTTCTGGTGCCCGCCTGTTATGACTTTTACCTTTATTTTATTGTTAATTTGTCTGATGGAATTAAAAAAGTTTTCCAGGGCGGGCGGCTCGGGCCGCCCCGCTCAGCTCCGGTTGCCCGCCTGTTATGATCTTTACCCTAATTTTATTTCTCATTTGACAGATAAAATTCAAAAAGTTTGCCAGGGCGGCTCAGGCCGCCCCGCTTAGCTTCTGGTATGTGCTTGTCATGATCTTTACCTTTATTTTATTTTTCATTTGTCTGATGAAATTAAAAAAGTTTTCCAGGGCGGGCGGCTCGGGCCGCCCCGCTCAGCTCCGGTTGCCCGCCTGTTATGATCTTTACCTTTATTTTATTTCTCATTTGACTGATGAAATTCAAAAAGTTTACCAGGGCGTCTCGGGCCGCCCCGCTCAGCTTCTGGTGACCGCCTATTATGATCTACACCTTTATTTTGTATTTAATTTGTCTGATGAAATTTAAAAAGTTTTCCAGGGCGGGCGGCTCGAGCCGCCCCGCTCAGCTCTGGGTGCCCACCTGCTTATGATATTTACCTTTATTTTTTATTTCTCATTTGTCTGATGAATTGCGGTTGGGTGCGTGCTTGTTACGATCTTTAAATATAACTTATTCACAGTTGTGTAATAAAATTCAAAGAGTTTACTATGGTGGCTCGGACCGCCCCGCTTAGCTTTGCGTTCCCACCTGTTATAATCTTTACTTTTTTTTCCCCATTTGTCTGGTGAAGTTTAAGAAGTTTACCAGGGTGGCTCGGGCCGCCCCGCTCAGCTTTGGGTGCCCGCCTATTATGATCTTTATTTTTATTTTATTTCTCATTTGTCTGATTAAATTCAAAAAGTTTTTTGGTGTCGCCTGTTATGATCTTTACCTATACTTTATTTCTAATTTGTCTGATGAAATTCAAAAAGTTAACCAGTGCGGCTCGAGCCTCCCCACTCAGCATTAGGTGCCACCTGTTATGATCTTTAACTATATTTTATTTCTTATTTGTCTGAAGAAATTCAAAAAGTTTACCGGGGCGGTTAGGTGCGTGCTTGTTACGATCTTTAAATATTACTTATTCCCAGTTGTGTAATAAAATTCAAAGAGTTTACTATGGTGGCTCGGGCCGCCCCGCTTAGCTTTGCGTGCCCACCTGTTATAATCTTTACTTAAATTTTATTTCCCATTTGTCTGATGAAATTCAAAAAGTTTACCAGGGTGGCTCGGGCCGCCCCGCTCAGCTTTGGGTGCCCGCCTATTATGATCTTTATTTTTATTTTATTTCTCATTTGTGGGACAAAATTCAAAAAGTTTACCAGGGAGCCTCAGACCGCTCCGCTCAGCTTTGTGTGCTCGCCTGTTATGATCTTTACCTATATTTTATTTCTCATTTGTCTGATTAAATTCAAAAAGTTTACCAGGGCGGCTCGGGCCGCCCCGCTCAGCTTTGTGTGCCCACTTTTTATGTTTTTTACTTTAATTTTATTTCTCATTTGTCTGAAGAAGTTCAAAAACCTACCTAATTGTCAACAACACCTAAAACTCGTATTATAAGTAAACAAAAAAAATCAACTACATTGATGTTGATATTTTTATTTTTTGTTTCATCTTAGAGCGCGTGCGATGTTTATTCTATTGAGTGTTTTTTTTTTTTAGTTATTATTTTTTTTTTCTTGAATGTATGGGGCGGCCCACGTAACTGGCCCAGGGCGCCGAATATCAAAATACGCCCCTGCTTTTCCGGGATAAAACATGTTCCTCTCCAGGCTACAAAGTATCTTTTTGCCAAATTTCAGCCAAATCCGTTCAGCCGTTTTGGCGTGATTGAGTAACAAAGATCCAAACATCCAAACATCTAAACTTTCACATTTATAATATTAGTAGGATGATAGTATAGGTACCTATTCTAACAGTCAAAAACTGATGCCTATGGATCAGTTAAGTATCAGTATTATTTCAATAGCCTATCTCCCGGTAAAAGTAAGCTTATCCTGGTTCTGTTACTGCAACCGTTGTTATTTGACACTAATTAATAAAAATATCTAGGCAACTAAACTCAGGTAAGGTAAGCCTATCTTTACCGGGGAGTAGTTTATTGAAACCGGCCATAAATAATATAACAGTTATGCCGATATTACACGGTTCAACCAAATTGATTAACTTTGGTTGAAAGGCGCAGAAGTGAAAGACACTGCTGTTTACACGTATCTTAAAAGTGAACTATCGAAATTATAAAGATAACCAATCAATTCGCATTGCTTGAAAATTTCTACCAATCTAGCACATTGAGAATGAACAACTAGTAAATCATTCAATTCTTGTTTACACGTTCAACTTTCGTTCAATTGCATTGATAGTTGAACGCAAAAGTGAAAATGTGAAAAGCAAGTTCAATTCTTTCAACGCGATTGAATGTGGTTGAGCGTTGCCATCGAATGATTCACTTTAACGTTTACATTGTTCAATTGGCTTCATCATCATCATCATCATCATGTCAGCCGAACGACGCCCACTGCTGGGCATAGGCCTCCCCCAAGGATCTCGTCATAACGTCGTCCGGCACGCGGTCGCCACGGCATTGGCTTCATCCAAATTGAAAGACAAAAGTGAACCGTGTAATATCGTCATAATACATATTCGTTTACCGCGTGATAGACAGTGGACACGAAATATCGATAACTTGATGCAGCCCTAGTGTAAGACGAAAATTATTTCTTTACACAAAATATTCGTAAATTCTGCATTATGTGTAATCAATATTTGCTTGTTACATAAATAAATGATTATTGAAGAGCAGTAGCACACTTCCTGCTTTAAATTCAAAGCGCATTGGCAAAAATAAACCTTAGGAAGGAATGTGTCGGTTTGGAATAATTTACCTGTGAAATGAACATTTTGCGGGATTATTTCATTGTGTTGTACAACAATCAACAACTGAGCAAGTCACCATGTTTCTATACCACTATTGGCTAAAAATATCTAAGATTGCAAGTAAAATCCGAAAAAATTACAATACCTAAATTCTCAGCGTGCTGATAAGTGCTGACCACGGTATATATGTTCTGTGGTGCTGACGAACTGTCAAACAGTAGCCAAAAACAGTTCCGTTACGTCGCATCCCGCATCTCCTTTTATCTCACAGTGTTGTTGCTAGTGACATCCCGCTCGCTCAGCCCTTTGTTGCTCTATTCCGATAGGTATATTAACTTTATGGGCCGAACCGAGTGAGGTGAGACTAGCTAGAACTTTACTTTGTTTTTCATAGTGTTTGTATGAAGGACAAAGTGTGTAAATTAAGTATTTAGAAAAAAATCGACCCGTCTCACAACAGTGGTTAGAGCAGTCGCCCGGATAGCGAAAGGTGGTGGGTTCGAGTCCCATCGGAGCTGGGGGGCTACCGCGTAACTTTATGGGTATGAACTTCATACGTTTTTGGGAACTTTAAGTCAATTTTATAAAGAAAATAGCCGCTATCAGTTTCTTGTTTTGTGACGTCGGGTATAACGATAACTAGCTAGCAACGTTCAACAGAACAAAGCAGCAAAAATCTATCAAAATAAGGAAATCAAATGACAGTTGAAGCCCATACCCATATCCAGATTATTTTTCCGGTAGCCCCCCTGGTTGTGAGACGGGTCGATTTTTTCTAAATACTTTATTTTCCATTTTTCTATGATAAAAATTGCATTGTGAATGCAAAAAAGTAAAAATTTAAATAACTTGCCATAGTAATTTCTTCTTTAGCGATTGTCAAATATCTGGAAAGGTATTTCTTTCGCGTGTGGGGGTAGTTATATCCTCACATTGATGAAATTAACGCTGGCTATACAGCGTGTAAGAAGTATTTGATAAATTCGACGCTTCTCGTAACGACTCCGTAGCTTAGTGGTTAGAGCAGTCGCCCGGATAGTGAAAGGTCGTGGGTTCGAGTCCCATCGGAGCTGGTTGTGAGACGGGTCGATTTTTTCTTAATACTTTATTTTCCATTTCTCTATGATAAAATTGCATTGTGTGAATGCAAAAAAGTAAAAATTTAAATAACTTGTCATAGTAATTTCTTCTTTAGCGATTGTCAAATATCTGGAAAGGTATTTCTTTCGCGTGTGGGGGTAGTAATATCCTCACATTGATGAAATTAACGCTGGCTATACAGCGTGTAAGAAGTATTTGATAAATTCGACGCTTCTCGTAACTACTCCGTAGCTCAGTGGTTAGAGCAGTCACCCGGATAGTGAAAGGTCGTGGGTTCGAGTCCCATCGGAGCTGGTTGTGAGACGGGTCGATTTTTTCTAAATACTTTATTTTCCATTTTTCAACCAAAAAACCTCTAAAAACAACTAAAATTTAACCAAGTTGTTAAATAAATTGCGTGAAAAAATCCGTGAGATTGTTTTATTTATATGGACAGTTCGCGCAGAAATCTAAGATGTGTTTATGAGATATAAGTAATAAGCAGTAAGCACTATTTGAGACACATTTTTAAAAACAGCAAATGTAACTTTGTCCTTCATACAAACACTTTGTGAAACAAAGTTAAGTTCTAGCTAGTCTCGCTCGGTTCGGCTCGAGTTTACAGGTATACTTTCTTTGCAAATATTATCTGTAATGCTGCCAATAAATTATATTTCAATGTTTGGTCGATGGCCACAAGAAAAAAGAAACGATAGCTACCATGTATACAAAAATGTTCATTGTCCTTTATTTAATAACCCAGGATGATGTCGTGTAGTCCACGCGGGCGAAGCCGCGGGCGGCCGCTGGTTCAGAATAAAATAACATAACATTTTTTGTTTTAAAAACTGACAAGGTTCGATTCCCTTTCCCGAAAATCTTTGAATGCAGTTATTCTTAACTCTAAAATCAACGACATGGTTCCTTAGAACAAATATCTCTATCACTTATAGTTTAAAATTTTCCCATACTGATCCGTCCCGATGGATCATCCTGTATATGAAACCGCACATAAGCTTGTCCAAGGTTATAAAACTTCACGCGGTTGGTTGACAGTGTTGACACAAGCGACATCTCACGTGAGACATTGGGTATTATCCTACTAATCCTACTAATATTATAAATGTGAAAGTTTAGATGTTTGGATGTTTGGATGTTTGGATGTTTGGATGTTTGTTACTCAATCACGCCGAAACGACTGAACGGATTTGGCTGAAATTTGGGACACAGATACTTTGTAGCTTTGAGAGGAACATAGGCTACTTTTTATCCCGGGAAAATGTCACATTCCCGCGGGATAACGTCGTGTAGTTCACGCGGGCGAAGCCGCGGGCGGAAAGCTAGTTAATTTATAAATGAAATGTATTTCAAGATATATCTACCTAACTACCTACCTTTTAGAACTTTAAATACCTACTATCAATGTAGCGACAGCACATCAGGTTAAACAGTTGAACTGCGATAACAGCTTTTATTACGTAGGGCATAAAGGCGGTCTCAAGGTCAACATGTACAGTCTGATGTGCCGCCGTGTGTTAGCTACACACGGCGGCACATCAGACTGTACATAACATAACCGAATTCTTATGCGATGGCTACGTCTAGGCAGAAACTATGCCTTCTGAACTAAATATAGAAGTATAATAAATACATAATGTGTCCTAAAGTTGAACACGAAATGGTCACCCGAATCGGAGCTTCATAGAAAAAATAATTTTAAATTTTCTTTAAAACTAATGAACAAGTCACCGAATCAGATTCATGAGCTATTAAGGTGACTAAAACGGTTTATAATTTTTGTTTTAGTTGTAATAAAATGCGTATTTCACGAATATTTTCGATTTTGATTAGTGGACCCGAGGTAAACATATAAAAGCATGCTTTTAAATAAACTTTAGCTTATTTCTCTATTCCAAACGCATAACAAAAGTATTTAATGCATCTGTAGCTGTCACAAAACATTTGTGACACCTTTGAGACATACATTTCGTCGGTACATTCCGAGATGCTCTTGGAATAGGGTATTTTACTGTTGTTGAAATGTAGATACTTAATGATGACGTTAAAAAATATTGCAATTAAGAATACCAATTGTGAAAAAATAATTTGAATCTGTTTTATAATAAAAGAATTATAGTCTGTTTGATTTTGACTATAGCTGTCTCTTTCTAAAACGAAATCTTCTATGGCGTGACTATGACGCTACTAACCCACTGACGTCACTAAGATAGCGTCCTGTCCTTGTCTAATTATAAAGTTTGAAGTCCTATATCTTTGAAAATATTCAAGATAATTCAAAATGAAAAATTGTGTAGCTAATATTTCGAAAAACATTTTAAAGAAATAAAAAAAAACAGTAAAATACCGTATTGGACTATTTGTCTCAAAAGCAACGTCAACAGCATGTTTTCCTCTGGCCCACCAATTTTTGTCAATAATTCTGCCGGGAAGCCGGTACATTAAAAATGATTACTGAAATAAGAAATCACATCCTCGTCACATTCCTTTCAGGTGGTTTTGGTAAAGAAATGTCGAGTGGAACCGAGCTGGACATGTACACTATTTTTAACCGACTTCAAAAAAAGGAGGAGGTTATCAATTCGACTGTATATATTTTTTTTTATTTTTTTTTTATTTTTTATGTGTGTTACCTCAGAACTTTTTAGTTAATAAACCGATTTGGATAATTCTTTTTTTATTTAAAAGGTGACGCTTCTCGTGTGGTCCCATTCAAATTTTATCAAGAACTGGCAAGAAGTTCAGGAGTTATCCTGAATAATGTGTATTTAGACTTTATTTGGGTACCTATATGGACGATTTCATAGTTTCATCAAATTGGGAATCATTTTCAAAATACTTTTTTTTTCGAAAGTTGGTACTTCTGACCTAATCTTATTTTCACCAAGTCAGGACCAGGGGATCAAATCCCAGGAAAATTGAGAGAAATTCTCAAATATAGGCAAGCGTTATGCGTTCCATTTATTTTTGAAGTTAGTCAAGTATTTGCATCTGGTAGTCATCATCTCATAGTGATGAGCTGGTGATGGAAGCTACAACTCCTTAACGGTTAGGAGCTGGACAATAATTCTTTAAGTATTAATCGTACGTATGGGTCAATTGTTATATTCTTTCAGGTTATTAGGGTGAGCTGCTGATGACCGGTGAAACTCCTCAACAGTTAGGAGATATATGATGTTTTATAAATACCATATGCACGAATGGACCTTCAGTTGTATTCTTTCAAGTTATCTAAGTAGCTAAAGATGGAAAGCTGAATTCAGTAACGGATAGGATATTTACAACAATTTATCATAATCACCATGTAGTTTCTTAAGCTACTTCACTAAAAATCGAAAAATAAAACGTTTTTGAAAAAAAAAATGTAACCGCCTTCAAAACGGATCTTCAAACAAAAATTAACAAACACTAAAAAACGAAAAAAATAATAAGATTTTTTAATTCAAAGGACGATGATACGTGACTTTTTCTAATTTATCTTGGTACTTACTGAACTGTCTGAAGTTGGTGCCAAGCCAAAAAGAATAAGAACGAAATATACTGAGTGAAATAACAAACATATAAAAAAACCCGGTCCCAAGCGTGAGGCGTAGGACGTATATTTACCTCAATACGTATAAGTACGGCACCGACTTCACACAGTTCAGTAAGTACCAAGATAAATTAGAAAAAGTCACGTATCATCGTCCTTTGAATTAAAAAATCTTATTATTTTTTTCGTTTTTTAGTGTTTGTTAATTTTTGTTTGAAGATCCGTTTTGAAGGCGGTTGCATAGCTTTTATCGCGGGCTTTGAGCGCGGCGACCGAACCAAGAAATTCCGTAACGAAAAAACCTAACACCCTAGGAGGTTAACAAAACATTGTTTATCTCTTTTTGACAATAGGGGTTTACATATATTTTGTCTCTTACTAACATTGTTTTGGTCAAAAGAGATAAATATACAAAAAACCTGTTGTTAAAAAGAGATAAACGTATTTTTCTCTTTTTGATTACATGTGTTTATTTTTATATAGGTCAAATTCGAATACTAATCTTTTCCATAAGTTTTTGAACAAAAATGTACTGTAACTACCGCCTAAAACGTGAACCACTGGCTGAAACAGAAATATTAATAAAAAGAAGAAAAAGCAGTAATCTCAAAATTATGTCAAATTAATGTCACTTGTCAATCTCGGATTTTTATGAAAAAGTATGGAAAATGTTAGCTGCTAAAATAATATATTTTTGTAAAAGCAGTGCGATAATATGTTGAAAACATTGTTAAGGCAAGAGTGTGTTGGTGAATCCGTGTAATAATTAAGTACCTACAAATAGTGACACATATTAACTGATGACGATGATTTGAAATCACAAATTCTGGAAGTTGCACAGACCTAGGTGTTATTGTTGATCTCAAAAGACGAGCTGGCCTAACCTAACCAGATCAGCCTTTGAAAAGCTAACGAAGATAATAATATGGAAAGATCGCCGCACAATCAATAACACCAAGGTTCGATACACGAAAAGCTTACTATTTCCTATCTTCTTATATGGAACTGAAACATGGACGCTCCAACAAAAGTACCACAAGAAGATTGAGATGTGGTGTATGATAATCAAACGGACTGCTCGTCACACAAATGTTTCCACTAAAAAGGAGCTTCGGATCAAACAAAGGCTTTCGATGATTGTGCAAGTGCGAATTCTAAGAATGTTTGGACTTATCATCCATAATGCAAGCTCCTTGGAACGATTCGATTGAAGAAACAAGGAAGAGTCAATGTTTTCGCGGCTGATAACGCACAAGATGATCAAGTCGTTATCAAGTCCACAACCAAGTGTGCCCTTACAGAATGCACACGAAGTGCCACAAATAGAGAGATATAGAGGAGCATCGCCGCAAAAGCCGCTACCAACTTAGCGGACCATGACCACAACCACTCCGTCAACCTTAGTCTTAGAAAGAAGATGTATATTATAATAAATACAAACATATATAATTATATATAGGTACAATAGGTAATAAAAATCCAAATCAAAACTGGGTGTTTTATTTTTATCGCCAATTTCTTAAAATCAGTAGAACTATGATGACTGTCTTTTCGCTAACTCAAATGAAAGTGGAAATTACATCCACTTTTCATTTGAGCTAGCGAAGCCATAGGGCCAGCTGGCAGCTGGGTGGCTTTAGTACAGGCTAGATGACACCAATTTACAGAGAGCAGCACTGTCGACAAGATGGCGGACATTCAAAAATTCGACTTTTCATAAAAATTTAGCAACTAATCGGGACATTTTGTATGGAGAGTGGAGAGTCGAAATATTTTTTTCATTTCCTGATAGCCTGAAGCCATGTTTAAAGTTTTTGCAACGGTGCCCCTAACACCTTGTATACCTATATATATTCACTAGCTGACCCGGCAAACGTTGCTTTGTCATATAAATTACTAGCTTTCCGCCCGCGGCTTCGCCCGCGTGGACTACACCACGTTATCCCGCGGGAATGATATAATTTGCCGGGATAAAAAGAACCCTTGATCCTATCCAAGCTATAAAATTATATGTGTCCCAAGTTTCAGCCAAATCCTTTCAACCGGTTTTGCGTGATTGAGTAACAAACATCCAAACATCTAAACATCCAAACAACTAAACTTTCACATTTATAATATTAGTAGGACAGAGTACTTCGTATCACCATTATTAGATAGATGAAAATAAATAATCACGAAGTGAGTAAAATACATAGACTTACGTGACAGATAAGTCTGCGCGCATGTGCGTCTGGGGCATTTTTGGCGCTAGTTACAGTACATTTTTTTGTTCTAATCTTATGGAAAAGATTAGTACCTATTCGATTTTGACCGCGCGCAGACGCGGAGGCGGCCATGGAATAAATGACAGTTTGGTATCGTACGACAGTCAAAACTATTATCCATACAAAATTACCATTTTTATTTTATAATTTTCAGTAATAAAAAGTAGCCTCTGTTACTCTTCAGCTTCCAAACTATCCCCATACCAAAAATCACGTCGATCAGTTGCTCCGTTTTGGCGTGAAAGATGGACAAACAAACAAACAAATAAACAAACAAACACACTTTCACATTTGTAATATTAGTATGGATTCTTCATCTATACTAAGAGGAAAGATTTGATTGTTTGTTTGTTTGTTTGCATCGAAACTACTAGACCGATTTAGAAAATTCTTTCACCATTAGAAAGCTACATTCTTCCTGACTGACATAGGATATATTTTATCCCGATATTCCCACGGGAACGGGTGCCACGCGGGTGAAACCGCGAAGATCCGCTAGTTATGTATATAATAGAAACCATTAAACCAAGCACGTGTACTATTTAGTGTACCCTTCGATCAACAATAACACCTAGTTCTAGATACATAGTTGGAGTGACAGACATGGCCAAGCGTCGAACGCTCACTTGAGAGTATAATTATAAGTAGATTATTTTGACAGTGTCAATAATACTAACGTATTTCGGTATTTCAAACGTAGATCGTAACATTCGTAACCTTTATTCCCCGTTTAAAAAAATGTCAGTCTGGCCATCTAAAGTTTTCATTTAGTTCGTGAGCCTTCATCTAGTACTATTGTTGCTCGAAGTAGGTAGGTACCTTTGTTTTTTGTGTATAGGCACATCACTACATAGTATAAAACAAAGTCGCTTTCTCTTTCCCTATGTCCCTTTGTATGCTTAAATCTTTGAAACTACGCAACGGATTTTGATGCGTTTTTTTTAATAGAGAGAGTGATTCAAGAGGAAGGTTTATATGTACTTTTTATTCCGATATTCCCACGGGAACGGGAACCATGCGGGTGAAACCGCGGGCGGCCGCTAGTAATATATAATAGTGGTATAGGTATAGGTAATACACATAAATTCCGCGCAGAGAAAGTACCTATATCTGATATTATATCTAAGTATATAAATGTTCATCGCGCGAAATTCGATGATCAAGCTCTTAATATCGTTCTTTTTGTTCATATTTTTTTGAATGAATAATTGTTTTGGTGTGTAAATTACACTATTTACTTATGCAATAGCTTTACCGCGGCAGTCCCCGAGTGCCACACGTGTTTTTTTTTTCAAAAACGTTTTGTGGTGCAGAAGTGACAGTTTAAACGTTTTAGGTACTAGGTTTTAGGTGATTACTTGGGTTCAGGTTTTGATGGAAGTTTGATGTTTTTTTTGTTAGGTATTGAACATTTGAATATACTGCAAGTTAAATAAACGCATGTAAAATAATTAATAGTAAGTATTCATGTATTTAAACGTATATAAGTACCAAAAATAAACTCGATTAGTAAGTATTTCTCTCATGATGTCAATGTTTAATCTTAAAAAAATAATTAATTAAATAAAATGTGAATTCTCATAAAATTTGGTAGGCAGAAAACACGCACAAAAGCTATGTCTGTTCTGCAATGTTTGATCTATGTCTGTTGCACTACTATTGGTTGCCGCTTTCTGCACGGGCGCTTTCGATTGGTCGCGAGGAAACAACACTGTACCACACTGTACAAGCCAAGTACAAGCGCTCTAGCGCTGTGAGTTTGCCCGGTTACGAGTTTTGACTGTAACATTTTATATGCCTAAAAAGCTGTAGTGAGGTTATTTCCTTTGTTGCCCTTCTTACTACCAATCTTACTACCAGTAGTAATACCGTTAATTTTTATTGCCCTTCTTACTACCATAGTAAAACAATATGTTACTACTCCAGTAGTAAGTAGTAAGAGGGGCAAAATTAAAAAGCCCGTGTTACTACCGTACTTAGTAGTAAGTACCTACTTAATTAATGTTATTGGTGTACTTAACCGTTTTAATTAAAGTAAATAAATAAATAAATCAATAAAAAATTAGGGTGTCGCAAACATAAAATTTTTGACTGTTTTAGTATGGAGCGGGGACTTTTAAAATTTTCAAGAATGAATTTTATAAAAATAAAAATATCTCGAAGACGGTGCGTCATAGCTGAAATCTTACAACATTTTCGATCCCCTATGGTGCCCCGGAGATACCTAGGAGGCATCCGATGGACATATAAAAAATTTTTTTTTTGTTTTTGCTCAAAAAAACTTTTGCTTTTTCAAAAATTTTATATATTTTGGGAAAAACAGAAGGGGGGACGGGGGGCGAAGCCCCCCGCCACCCAACAAAATGTAACAGACGTTTCAGGTTAGGTTAGGTTAGAACAGTGACCAAAGGAAAACGATCAGTGTCACAGAAGTCATTCAATATTGTAATATGACATAGTCCTATGTTGTATACATATTATTGCTCGTGACTGTATTGCTGATAGGTGCAAGGAGCGAAGCGACGAGCATGTTAGGTTTACATGAACATACTGCGCGAGCTGAGCGAGCGTGCCGCGGCAGCGGCCGGCGAAGCGGCAGCGGCCGGCGAAGCGGCAGAACTGATTTCATACACCCCCCTACCCCCTACTTCAGTTTAATAGGAAATGGGAATATGTCTAAAGTCGCTTCTGGCGCTTCGCCGGCCGCTGCCGCGGCACGCTCGCTCGGCTCGCGCAGTATGTTCATGTGAACCTAACATGCTCGTCGCTTCGCTCCTCGCACCTATCAGCAATACAGTCACGAGCAATAATATGTATACAACATAGGACTATGTCATATTACAATATTGAATGACTTCTGTGACACTGATCGTTTTCTTTTGGAACGCTACAGTGTGACAAAGTTCTATGTTCTATATTATTGCTCGTGTCTGTACATGAGTCACTATTTTTAAACTTAATAAACCGTGTAGGTGAGTTGACCGTAGGTGAAATGACCAGTAGTTCAATAAAAAAAAAATTAAAATAAAGTTTGTTTATTTTTGTTTGATTTATTCATTTATTTACTTTAATTAAAACGGTTACACCAATAACATTAATTAAGTAGGTACTTTACTTACTACTAAGTACGGTAGTAACACGGGCTTTTTAATTTTTCCCCTCTTACTACTTACTACTGGAGTAGTAAGAAGGGCAATAAAAATTAACGGTATTACTACTGGTAGTAAGATTGGTAGTAAGAAGGGCAACAAAGGTGTTATTTCTCAGGAACTACCGAACCGATCTAGAGCAAGTGTTTTTAAACTTGAAGGTCTTTTAAGGATGTGTGGGTCATCAGCTTCCTCATAAGACATAGAGAAATTCTAAGCATGCTCTATTTTGATGCAAAGTTGGTGCAATCAAACGTGTCAGTAATAATTTTAGTGCAACCACAAGTTCGTTAGTATGAGTTGTTTTTTGTGTGTTAGCTGGAGAAATGTGTCACAAGCTTACACATGCCGTTAAGGCAAACCAGTGAGGTTAGGGTTTTAGACTATAGTCCAAAAGTTAATGCACAATTGGTGCAATGAGAACCAGAAAAACTAACCGTCACACTCTAATACTGTTGAAACTACGATCATAAAAGTGTGTGCGAGCTGGAGTACCGTGTCTCTGGCTTGCACATCTGTATCTTCGTAATTATATAAGGTACGATGATGTGTTATACC
Organism: Crambus lathoniellus; assembly: GCA_949710035.1. Lineage (NCBI taxonomy): Eukaryota > Metazoa > Arthropoda > Insecta > Lepidoptera > Crambidae > Crambus > Crambus lathoniellus. The sequence goes on along the minus strand of OX453302.1, from coordinate 10,209,882 downwards.
TCAAAAGTTGCTGCAAAATTGATGCAATTAGAACCAAATTTATCAAATCTTTAGGTAAAATAGTTTTGGAGCTACGAACCGATAAGTATGTGTAAGCTGGTGACACGTAACACGGGCTGACACATGGTGAATCACTGTAACTGTATAAGTAAGAGTTTCGTATTATATATCAAAAAAAAACCTTATAGTTGGTGCAAACACGAGGCATGATTTCAAATCTCTGGGCCTCTTAGTTTCAAAATTATAGGCAAAAAACTGTTTTCCCGCCAAAAAATTCAAAATAATGGTCTTGGACGCAGCTAAGTGCGGCGTTGCCGTTCCGTGCGCTACACTGTTGCAAACGAGTTTGAACTTAAGAGCTGGTGTTATTAAGAGTCACTTTAATTGCGCTTTCGATCGTTTTCATTTCTGTTCTAAGAATTTTAGGCCAGGAGCCGTCTGATATAAGTAGGGCAGGCGTACCGGTTTTGGCCACTGTACCGGTTTTGGCCACTTTTTGCTCTAAAAGTTTTCTAAACAACTTTTAGCCATTTCTGATAAAGGCAATTAAAATAAAGTATTTTAAGGTAATAATAACAACCGTTAGAATTCCTTATGTCATAAGATTTTTTTTTCAATAAATTCCATTTTCTGTTTGAAAAAATGTTTTGTATGAAAATTTTAAGAAATTTATTTTGGATGAAATACTTTATAAACCTTTGTTTTATACAATTAAATTGTTGTTTTGCAATTGACTGGTTTCTAGCGCATTAGAATATATTGATTTTACCTGGGTTTGGTTTTGATTTTTCGCAATACTTACAAAAGTTTAATTATCAGTAAGTAGCCAAAACCGGTACATTTGGCACCTCTCACACATTTTGTATTATATACAAAAAACTATTTAACTTTAAAAAAATTGAAAAATGTACCGTTAAAGCTAGATAAATTATCAATAATTTAAGATATAATTTGTGTCTTAAATAACTAAGTCCATTTAGTACTTAGTGCTTAAAAGTAAAAAATTCCTTAAAGTGGCCACAAAGGGTACCTCTGCCCTACGCTGATTCCTAACCTTTTCATGAGAAACAGATGGTTTAATTACAAGTAATTTTTAAATTTTGGCGTTAGAAACTTCACACTCATTTGTTGATAAAGCAAAGAAATAATTAGATTTGGCACAATATTAAACATAGAGGAATGCAGAAAGGCAAAATTTATGTAGGTACCTATAAAACCTACTACGTATTTATTACAGAGAGAAGGCTTCATTCATAGAACGGTGCGAAATGATTACACTACTACCAGTCTACTTACTAGATCGCGTTTGACATTGGCGAAAATGCCGCCGATGTCCAGACAGTTGTAATACTGTAAGGGTTGTCACGCGTATAGTTGTACGAAGTCTTACTTCGCCGAAAAAAAGGAGTTACATTTTATACATCTTGCTTGACTAACTTACTAAAAAGGTATATAGATATGGCGAAGTTCACAGGTTTATATTGTGACTAGCCTTCCGCCCGCGGTTTCGACCGCGTGGATTGCACGAGAACGAGACGTTATCCTATGGGAATAATATGATAGCGGCCAACTTTTTTGTTTGTGGGCCGATTTAGATGAAACTTGGTTTTAAGTACTATTTTGACAAGAAAACTGCAAATTTTTGAAAAATCCATGATGGCGGCCAACTTTTTTGTTTCTTGGCCGTTTTCGATGAAACTCGGATTCTGGTACTATTTTGACAAGAAAACAGCAACGCAATAATAAAAATATTAGAAATCCAAGATGGCGGCCAACTTTTTTGTTTGTTGGCCGATTTTGATGAAACTCGGTTTTTGGTACTATTTTGACAAGAAAACTGCAACGCAATGATAAAATTTTTGAAAATTCCAAGATGGCGGCCAAGTTTTTTGTTAGTGGGCTGATTCTGATGAAACTCGGTTTCTGGTTCTATTTTGTCAAGAGAACAGCAACGCAATGTTAAAAATATTAAAAATCCAAAATGCCGGCCAACTTTTAAGTTTTTGGACCAATTTTGATGAAACTCGGTTTCTGGTACTATTTTGACAAAAAAACAGCAACGCAATGTGAAACATATTAAAAATCCAAGATAGCGGCCAACTTTGTTGTTTGTGGGCCGATTTTGATGAAACTCGGTTTTTGGTTTTAGTTTGACAAGAAAATAGCAACGCACTGTCAAAAATGTAAAAAAATTAAAGATGGCGCCCAAATTTTTGTTTGTTATCCGATTTTGATGAAACTCGGTTTCTGGTACTATTTTGACAATAAAACAGCAAAGCAATTTTAAAAATGTAAGAAATCCAAGATGGCGGCCAACTTTTTTGTTTGTGGGCCGATTTTGATGAAATTCGGTTTTTGGTACTATTTGGATAAGAAAATAGCAACGCAATGTCAAAAATGTAAAAAATTAAAGATGGCGGCCAAAATTTTGTTTGTTGGCCGATTTTGATGAAACTAGGTTTTTGGTACAATTTTGACCAGAAAACAGCAACGCAATGTTAAAATTATAAAGAATCCAAGATGGCGGCCAATTTTTTTGTTTGTAGGACGATTTTGATGAAACTCGGCTTTTGGTGCTATTTTGACAAGAAATAAGAAACGCAATGTTAAAATTGACGAATTAAAATTAAATATAAGCATGTAAAATAATAAATTTTGAGACTTCCTGCCCCGATTTTTTTTTCCACAATACCTTCGGGGTCCTAAAACATCTACCTTCACATTTTAAGACAACCCTTCCGTACTAACGTTAATACCTATACAGGTGTCGGTATCGCTCAACTTCAAGGGCCTACTGTATGGAAAAGTTTGGGGAACTGGGTGAAATGGTCCCGACTTAGGTGACTGATCACCCGTCCGGCTACGCTGGCGTCCCCTCTATAAATAATATAAATAATAATGGAAAAGTTGCTGTTTTCTTGTCAAAATACTACCAAATACCTAGTTTCATCAAAATCGTGCATATTTATTTATTTAATCGTTATTGCAAAATATATAACAAATGGCGGACTCAATGCTGATATGCATTCTCTTCCAGTCAACTGGAAAGGGTGTCAGGAAGAAAATGAACAGCAGCAATAAAAAAATTGACAGTTAAAAGAAAACAGAAGGAACTAATTAAATGCAAGAAATAAATACTAAAATTAAATAACAAATGAAAATTTGTAAATGCTTATAAATATATGAGTATTAAAAGGTATACATACTAAAGTAGCAATAACATGATATATCATTTATACATACACATATTTTACATACAACTATAAATAAATAACACATAAAGTCAGAACAGATCTATCACGATAAGTGTAATCAGCTCGAGTAATGTTCGCGGACCATTTTCTTGAACACGCACTTACTTGGGGCACTGAAGATATTTTAAGGGCAAATCGTTCCAAAGTTGTACAGGCGAAAAAGAAAATGATTGGGAGACGAAGCCATAAGAGTGGGATGGTGTTTTCAGGAGAAAGTTGTCACTAGAGCGAAGGCTACGTTCATTAGAGTCGCCCAGAAACTGAAATCTGGATTTCAATTAATCTGGGGTAAGTGGATCTAATAGAATATTGAAGAGCATGCAGACAACTCTAACGTTCCTACGCTCGCGAATAGGGAGCCAATTGAGCTGCTGACGGTGTTGAGAGATATCGTATTTGATATTTGATTTGATATTGGTGTCATGTAAGTGGTTTTTAGGGATGCTTAGCTCGATTTTGATGTGCGTTTCGGAATCCAAGATGGCGGCCGCGCTTTTTTTTAAATTTTGTGGTATTGGTGTCATGTAATGGGTTTTTGGGTCTGGTAAGCAATTATTAACTGTCATAGTTTTAATAAATTTTTCCAGCGCATTTAATGCCACTAGTCACGAAATTCTCCTAGCTATGCTCGGTCGGTTAGGTATTTCTTCTATGGCACCTACTTGGTTCTCTTCCTATCTTGGCGATTGCCAGCAAGCCGTGCGAGTAGATCGGACGCTGTCTGACTGGCTCGACTTGGAGGCTGGTGTTCCACAAGGCGGTGTACTCTCCCCTCTTCTCTTTTCCTTGTTTATCAACTCTCTGACCTCTCATTTCTCCTCTTCTTTCCATCTCTATGCCGACGATCTACAACTTTATGCGCAACATAATATCCACAGTTTAAATAATGTTGTCGCGCTAATCAACTGTGATTTGATGAAGATTTCTGTGTGGTCGACTAATTATGGCATATCAGTTAACGCGCCTAAATGTCAATCTTTAATTGCTGGTAGGGTAGTTCTCGAGAGCTGTAATGCGTAAACTGGAATAGTTTCTACAATTTGGTATTTAACGGCGTGATAATATCCTACTCACAACAAGTGAAGGACTTGGGTTTGACTATATCGATGCCTGCCTCTCTTGGAAAGATCATATCGAACAAGCATGTCTCAGAGCCACTAATGCACTTAGATCTATCTATAGGTTTAAGTTCTTTCTGCCTACCAGTATCAAGATTGCTCCAATACAGACGGTTGTCTTAGTTTAGTTTAGTTTAGTTTATTTATTGACCATATTATAACAATAACGTTACATTTGGTAAGTCATCGATTAACACTTGCTTTATATTCAGTCATCAGAATATTAAATCTTTAAATACTAATTCATAACAGTTTATAAAAATATCAAGTTTCTAAGAATTAATATACAAAATTAATTTAGACATAAGAATAATAATACATTTACAATTAATTACAATGAATTCGTCAAACTTAAACTTAGCGATAAATTAAAATTAATAATTTATTTCAATAATACACATTGTCGTCAATTTATACTAAAAATAAAACCCAATCATACATAATAAATAAAATACATAATGTCATTTGAACTTATAATTTAAAATCATGTTGATGCCATGTCGTTGTCATAAACTCATTAATTTTATAAAAAGGATTTGATTCAAAGAATTGTTTTAATACTGATTTAAATTGTATTAATGGCAACTTGGTAACATTGAGAGGTAGTCGATTAAACATGTCAATTTTCAAGTTAAAACCTTGTTTGTGCGTTTTTTGTAATCTCGACGCAGCTACATGTAATTTTTCTTTATTACGCGTATTGTAACGATGAATGTCCATTTTTTTAGGTAGATTGCATTTCTGTGAATGTACTTCTAAAAGAGATTTATATATAAATAGCGACACCACAGTCATGATCTTATTTAGCTTAAAGTACTCCTTCACTGATTGATATTTTTTGAGACTATTTATAATTCTTAACGATCTTTTTTGTGAAATTAATACTCGTTCAATATGTGATGCATTGCCCCATACTGTAACTGCGTAGCTAAGGATTGCATGAAAGTAAGCATAATAAACAGATATTAGAGCTATTTTACTGAGTAAAGATTTTAACTTAAATAGAACATAATTAGCGCTTGCTAATTTTTTACATATTTTGTCAATATGATTTTCATGGCTGATAGTATAATCAATGTCGTATCCTAAGAAAGTATTGCTCATTGTCTCTTTAAAATCTTTTTCATTTCTTACTCTGTAATTGATTATTTCAGTTTTATCAGTGTTTAACAATATTCCATTAATTACAAACCACTTTTTTAGACTATCTAATACTGAGTGTTGCTTTTCTTTAACACCTCTTTCAGTTGCATCTTTTACTCCTACATGTGTGTCATCAGCAAACAAAGTGACATGGCTTCCCTCTGGTAAACAGTTTTCAATGTCATTGACATATAATTATAAGAAATAACAAAGGTCCAAGGATCGATCCCTGTGGAACTCCTATGCTACAAATTTGTTCATTTGAATAAGTATTGTTTATTTTAGTGAATTGTTTCCTTTTTGATAGATAAGTTCTTATAATTTCCAGCTCTTTGCCTTGAAACCCATAGTAATTCAACTTAAGTAACAAAATATCATGCCTTAAACTGTCAAACGCTTTGGACAAGTCACAAAAAATGCTTAAACATTTCTGCTTCTCATCCATTGCCCTTAAAATAAAGTAAACAACTCTGAGAATTGCCATTTCCGTAGACCGACCTTTACGGAATCCATATTGTGTATCCGTTAATAGTTCATTTGATTCTAAGTATTTCACCATTCTATCTTTAATAGCAGTCTCTAAAATTTTTGACAATACTGGTAGTATACATATTGGTCTAAAATTTCCTAATACTTTGGTATCACCCTTCTTATGGAGGGGTACAATTTTACCGACTTTTAAGCACTCTGGAAAGTTACCTTGTTCAATGCAGGCATTGAAAACCATTAAGATGAGACGAATTAAATGATTATTACTCAAAATCAGCTGCTTTATAATTTTACAATTCATTCCGTATATATCTAAGGACTCTTTGTTTTTAAGACCTTTAATATGTTTTTTAAGTTCTCTGTAAGTCAATGGTTCAAAAATAACACTGTCACGAGGTTTGCTTGATTTACTAATGAATTTCACACAATCATCCTTATTTATTTCAATATTTTCCGTTAGTTTTTCAGCAATAGTTTTAAAATATAAGTTAAAAGCATTAGCAATCTCTTTCTCATTCTTTACCAAATTGCCACTAGTATCAGTGATAGCCTCAAACTTAACATTTTGTTTTCTTTTTTTATTTGTCTGTTCATTTACTATTTTCCATGATTCTTTGACTTTGTTATTAGATTTATTAACTCTTTCCACAAATGTTAATCTTTTAGCTGCCACTAAAACCCTTCTAAAGCCCTTTTTGTATGTATTTAACATTTTTTTATTTTCATCAGAAGGATAACAATCGTACATTAGTTGTAAGTTATCTAGTTTCTTTCTTGAAACTCCTATTCCTTTGGTTAACAATATTGGTTGTCTCTTTTTCATCTTAATCAACCTTTTTTTTAATGGAAACGCGATGTTATAACAGTACTTGATAAAATCCATTAGTATATTCATCTTTTCATTAGAATCTTTAGTATTGTAACTAAGTGTATCCAGTTCATGAAAATTTTTATCCACTAAATATCTAAAATAACAAATATTGCTTTGAGAATAGCATCTTTGCATCGTGTATACATTTTTAGCATCCTGATATTTTTTCAAGTCTGTATTGCATAAATATTTTAGGTAAATAACATTGTGTTCGGATAGCTTCTGCTTTAGGACGGGGTGACGGGTTACCGCCTCATGGTAACTATCGTTATTATCTTTACTGACAATAAAATTATCAATACAAGTTGCGCTATTCCCCACAGTTCTAGTTGGCTCTTTTATTAATGGTACACAATTAAAACTATCTAGAATATTCAAGAAAGACTTCACTCTACTATTAGGCTTAAGTAAGTTCAGATTAAAATCTCCGGCTAATATAAGTTTCTTATTTTCTCTTGTCACTATATGTAATAATTTTGTCAATATGTCTTCAAATATCAAAATATTATATTCTGCTCTATACATGCAAACTATTACTATTCTTGATGATTCCAATTCTACGGCAGTTATTTCACAATTTAGTTCAGAAGTGAGTCTATTTATGTCGTGTCTTATTTTGTATTCTATATTTTCTTTAACGTAAATTGCTACTCCACCATGGTCAAAAATTAGTCTATTATAATACGATGCTAAGGTGAAACCCACTATGACCATGTTATCTAATTTTGCCTCGTTACCCCATGTCTCTGTAAGACAAAGTATATCACAGTTCATTGATTGGGTTACTAATTCTATATCTAAAAGTTTATTATTCATACTTTGCACATTAGCGTGTATAATACTTAACCATTGACATCTGTCATTAACATTTTTTGAAAATTTTCTGGGCTTGAGGGGATTTTTCCACAGTTTTCAGTACATTTGATGAATGTAAGAGATGAGGTCCCTTTGAATCGATGTGATGTCTACGCTGATGTCTGTAGTACCAACCTCAAAAGAAAAAAACCTTCTCAGTAAGTTGGATCGTTTCCTTAAAAACTGTATTCCTTTCATATATCGATTACGTAAATACGATATCTCTCAACACCGTCAGCAGCTCAATTGGCTCCCTATTCGCGAGCGTAGGAACGTTAGAGTTGTCTGCATGCTCTTCAATATTCTATTAGATCCACTTACCCCAGATTAATTGAAATCCAGATTTCAGTTTCTGGGCGACTCTAATGAACGTAACCTTCGCTCTAGTGACAACTTTCTCCTGAAAACACCATCCCACTCTTCTGGCTTCGTCTCCCAATCATTTTCTTTTTCGCCTGTACAACTTTGGAACGATTTGCCCTTAAAATATCTTCAGTGCCCCAAGTAAGTGCGTGTTCTAGAAAATGGTCCGCGAACATTACTCGAGCTGATTACACTTATCGTGATAGATCTGTTCTGACTTTATGTGTTATTTATTTATAGTTGTATGTAAAATATGTGTATGTATAAATGATATATCATGTTATTGCTACTATGTAGTATGTATATATAGTATGTATACCTTTTAATACTCATATATTTATAAGCATTTACAAATTTTCATTTGTTATTTAATTTTAGTATTTATTTCTTGCATTTAATTAGTTCCTTCTGTTTTCTTTTAACTGTCAATTTTTTTATTGCTGCTGTTCATTTTCTTCCTGACACCCTTTCCAGTTGACTGGAAGAGAATGCATATCAGCATTGAGTCCGCCATTTGTTATATATTTTGCAATAAAGATTAAATAAATAAATATGCACGATTTTGATGAAACTCGGTATTTGGTAGTATTTTGACAAGAAAACAGCAACTTTTCCATACAGTAGGCCCTTGAAGTTGAGCGATATCGACACCTGTATAGGTATTAACGTTAGTACGGAAGGGTTGTCTTAAAATGTGAAGGTAGATGTTTTAGGACCCCGAAGGTATTGTAGAAAAAAAAATCGGGGCAGGAAGTCTCAAAATTTATTATTTTACATGCTTATATTTAATTTTAGTTCGTCAATTTTAACATTGCGTTTCTTATTTCTTGTCAAAACAGTACCAAAAACCGAGTTTCATCAAAATCGTCCCACAAACAAAAAAGTTGGCCGCCCTCTTGGATTTTTAATATTTTTAACATTGCGTTGCTGCTTTTCTGGTCAAAATTGTACCAAAAACCGAGTTTCATCAAAATCGGCCAACAAACAAAAATTTAGGGGGCCATCTTTAATTTTTTACGTTTTTGACATTGCGTTGCTATTTTCTTGTCAAAATAGTACCAAAAACCGAGTTTCATCAAAATCGGCCCACAAACAAAAAAGTTGGCCGCCCTCTTGGATTTTTAATATTTTTAACATTGCGTTGCTGCTTTTCTTATCCAAATAGTACGAAAAACAGAATTTCATCAAAATCGGCCCACAAACAAAAAAGTTGGCCGTCATCTTGGATTTCTTACATTTTTAAAATTGCTTTGCTGTTTTCTTGTCAAAATAGTACCAGAAACCGAGTTTCATTAAAATTGGTCCAAAAACTTTAAAGTTGGCCGCCATTTTGGATTTTTAATATTTTTAACATTGCGTTGCTGTTCTCTTGACAAAATAGTACCAGAAACCGAGTTACGTCAGAATTACCCCACTAACAAAAAAGTTGGTAGCCATCTTGGATTTTTCTTAAATTTTATCATTGCGTTGCAGTTTTCTTGTCAAAATAGTACCAAAAACCGAGTTTCATCAAAATCGGCCAACAAACAAAAAAGTTGGCCGCCATCTTGGATTTCTAATATTTTTATCATTGCGTTGCTGTTTTCTTGTCAAAATAGTACCAGAATTCGAGTTTCATCGAAAACGGCCAAGAAACAAAAAAGTTGGCCGCCATCTTGGATTTTCAATTATTTTAACATTGTGTTGCTGTTTTCTTGTCAAAATAGTACCAAAAACTGAGTTTCATCAAAATCGGCCGATAAACAAAAAAGTTGGCCGCCATCTTGGATTTTTAAAAAAATTTTATCATTGCGTTGCAGTTTTCTTGTCAAAATAGTACCAAAAACTGAGTTTCATCAAAATCGGCCCACAAACAAAAAAGTTGGCCGCCATCATATTATTCCCATAGGATAATGTCTCGTTCTCGTGCAGTCCACGCGGTCGAAGGCTAGTCACAATATAAACCTGTGAACTTCGCCATATCTATATGCCTTTTTAGTAAGTTAGTCAAGCAAGATGTATAAAATGTAACTCCTTTTTTTCGGCGAAGTAAGACTTCGTACAACTATACGCGTGACAACCCTTACAGTATTACAACTGTCTGGACATCGGCGGCATTTTCGCCAATGTCAAACGCGATGACTGACTGTATGTAGTAAGTAGACTGGTAGTAGTGTAATCATTTCGCACCGTTCTATGAATGAAGCCTTCTCTCTGTAATAAATACGTAGTATGTTTTATAGGTACCTACATAAATTTTGCCTTTCTGCATTCCTCTATGTTTATTATTGTGCCAAATCTAATTATTTCTTTGCTTTATCAACAAATGAGTGTGAAGTTTCTAACGCCAAAATTTAAAAATTACTTGTAATGGGCGATTTTCTGAAAGCTCAGTCACTAGATGGCGCTGTCCCACCTATGCAGTTAGAAGGAACGGAACGTTATAAATTTTACTTTGACGCGACTTTTTTACGTAAAACGGAACGTCAGACAGATGTTATTTGGGTGAGGCCGCCATTTTTTGCTGATATGGCGCAGAAGTATTGTGATGGTAGCGTAGAACTTCTACGCGTCGGTGGCGTTTAGTGGCGTATAATAGTGACGAATAAATGTAAAGGTTCGCATACACATGCCACTATGTAATTATTTTTATGAATCTTGTATAAATATACCTAGTAATAAGTTTGTAGGTAGGTATGTAAATGCACAAGGAAACTCTCTGAATGAATAAAATAAACTTTATTTACTTCTTACTCTTAGTGGCAAGTCACTCGATACAATACACTAGTAAAGAATACAACGGTCACAAGCGCACGCCTTCGCGCCCGCACCGCACCGCCACGTCTCTCTCCGCCACTCGCCGCGCATGCCGCCATCGCGCCGCCTAGCCACTCACTGCCCACCACGGCTTGTGTGTGTAGTTTTGAAACTAGACCGAAAAAAACAAAATAAATCACCGATGCCTCCGCTATGCATCCGCTGTCTGTGTGTGGTGAGGTGACTTTAGGAGATAAACGCGAGGGTCCATAGGAAAAGAGGAAACAACGCGGGCGTATGTACGTACCTATCTGCGGGCGACGGCTATTTCCTATTATAAGGCAAACTTAAGGTTTATTAATATTAGTTGTTATTAGACACTTAATAGCATGATATTCATGCCTACTGATATGATTTACCTACTTAATGTTTTTGTTGTCACTGTATTTTCTATAACATTTTCTCTCTATAACATTTAGTATGAAAAAACGAGTGGATACTCACCTTTATTTTGGTGGTGTAGAGGAGGTGACGGATATCTGCGCTACCGTGGCGTTAAAGTAAGAAAATGGTGGCGAATTTCTACTTCTACGCCATCGTCGCGTTGAGAAAACGATTCATATCTCTGTAAATAACGTACGATTTGAGTGGCATTCTAGCTCCAAACATGGCTTTCACTTCTACTTACATGGTGCACTGATAGGTTTTATTGTAACAGATAAACTTAATTTTTAGCACGCAAAAGTCACCTCTCGAAAAAAATGTGTACACAATCCGAATCCGACGTTCACATGTCTACTATCAAAAAAATGGCCACCATCGAGCCGCTGTCCATTTATTATAGAAACTCAGTGTTGCCACTTCCCGATACAAAACTTCCTGAACCGAAACCTTCATAGACATATAAAATATCGGTGGCGTTTACAAAGTGGCGTAGAATTATAGTTTTTGTCAATAAACTGATTCAGAAGATTTTTCAAAGAAAGTCTTAGGAAAGTCGTTATGAAATTAAAAGCACAGATAGCCATTTATCTATGTATTCTTTACATATTAACCGTGTCTAAATAACTCTCATACTTTTTGCTACACCATTAATCAAAATGCACCTCTACCTCAACGGATATGAGTTTTTGTGGGATATTCCTACCTTTTGTCATGTTTTGTTCGAAATATATTTTTGGTTGATTATCTGAAGTGAAACAATCATAATGTCCACTTGAGCCTCTTTGTTGCTTAATTCGAAACTGTTACCAAAAATTTGTTAAATATCATACTTTTCAAAATACTGACCGCGGAGAAAAAAGTTTGTGAAATCAGCAAAAAATGGCGGCCTCACCCATTTATTTACCTAAATCTTTAAATTTACCTATTTCGTTTCTGTTCCTCACAGTAGTACTTATTTAATATATTATTAGTTTCCTTTGGGTTGTTAAAAAGTAATTAATTTAAATATGTTTCATACCAAAATATACCATAGACATGTACATACTTATTCAACGCCATCTAGTGAAGCAATTGGAAGCTTTTTTTTTTAAATGGCCTCTCAGAAAATCGCTCATTAAACCATCTGTTTCTCATAAAAAGGTTAGGAATCAGCGTACTTATATCAGACGGCTCCTGGCCTAAAATTCTTAGAACAGAAATGAAAACGATCGAAAGCGCAATTAAAGTGACTCTTAATAACACCAGCTCTCGTTTGCAACAGTGTAGCGCACGGAACGGCAACAAGACCATTATTTTGAATTTTTTGGCGGGAAAACAGTTTTTTGCCTATAATTTTGAAACTAAGAGGCCCAGAGATTTGAAATCATGCCTCGTGTTTGCACCAACTATAAGGTTTTTTTTGATATATAATACGAAACTCTTACTTATACAGTTACAGTGATTCACCATGTGTCAGCCCGTGTTACGTGTCACCAGCTTACACATACTTATCGGTTCGTAGCTCCAAAACTATTTTACCTAAAGATTTGATAAATTTGGTTCTAATTGCATCAATTTTGCAGCAACTTTTGAGGTATAACACATCATCGTACTTTATATAATTACAAAGATACAGATGTGCAAGCCAGAGACACGGTACTCCAGCTCGCACACACTTTTATGATCGTAGTTTCAACAGTATTAGAGTATGACGGTTAGTTTTTCTGGTTCTCATTGCACCAATTGTGCATTAACTTTTGGACTATAGTCTAAAACCCTAACCTCACTGGTTTGCCTTAACGGCATGTGTAAGCTGGTGACACATTTGACCAGCTAACACACAAAAAACAACTCATAGTAACGAACTTGTGGTTGCACTAAAATTATTACTGACACGTTTGATTGCACCAACTTTGCATCAAAATAGAGCATGCTTAGAATTTCTCTATGTCTTATGAGGAAGCTGATGACCCACACACCTTTTAAGGTACATATTCACATTTTATAAAAAAAAATCTACATTGGTGTTTTTTGGTACACCCGCCATCTTGACGTTAATATGGCGGGTGTATATTTAAATGTTAAATAATTCCATGCTTATGGAGGTACAAATATTTTAATTGCAGGTACTGAATAGTACATTTTAGGTACATTTTACTGATAATAGGTACAATTGGATTCGCTGTGGTACACCCGCCATTTTGACTCTCATGGGCGATGGGCTGGCAACTCGTCCCCACTTGGGGGATGGGCTGCCAAAGTTCTTGATTATCTCTATTCTAGGAAGTTGTGATTGAATGTTTATAACACTGCCCATTACCATTTCAGTGTCTGTTTTGTTTTATAATCAATGAAGTAATCTTATATATATAAAAATGAATCCCTATTTCCCTTGGTCACGACATCACGCGTGAACGGCTGGACCGATTTGGCTAATTTTGGTCTTGAAATGTTCGTGGAAGTCCAAGGAAGGTTTTAATGGTGAGAAAATAGGGGAAGGAGGGGTAAGTAGGGGTAGAGTAGAAGTAGGGTAGGGTAAAGGTAGGGTAGGGTAGGGGTAGGGAAGGGTAGTGGTAGGGTAGGGGTAGGAGTAGGGGTAGGGGTAGGGGTAGGGTAGGATAGGGTAGGGGTAGGGGTAGGGGTAGAGTAGGGGTAGGGTAGGGGTAGGGGTAGGGTAGGGGTAGGGGTAGGGGTAGGGGTAGGGTAGGGGTAGGGTAGGGTAGGGTAGGGGTAGAGTACGGGTGGGTAGGGTGAAGTAGGGGGTAGGGCCACGGGAACGAAGTCGCGCTGGGTCAGCTAGTGATATATAAAAATAACTTTAATGATAAGACAATTTATTAAAATGAAGCTTCAAAAATATAATATTCTTACACAACTATTTATTATAATTATTTACAATTTTTGTTAGCAAAAATAAATACTTGTTTAGGCTTCTATGGCAACTTTTGATCGGGCCTCCTTTACTTTCTGAGGTTTGTCCGCAGCACTTTCTTCATCAATTGCTGGCAGTTTTTCCGCAGGCACATCAGGTAGTTGATCTTTTACATCCAGTATTGCTTCGAGTTCTGCTTCAACTGCTTCCTCATCCTCCTCCGTCAATTGCCCAGAGATGAGCTCATCTATTTCTCTCTGTTTTTCTATGCCTTCTCTTGTTTCATCCATTATTTTTTCAATTTCATCAATATTTAATACATCATGAACTTTCTTCAATGCAATGTTTCCGGTTTTCAACCCTTCAAGTACCTGTGGAAATAAAGATGATCTTTCAAGTTTTAGTGCAACAATATTTACCCGACCGGGGATCGAACCCGGGACCTCTAGAGATAGCGGCACCATGAAACCCGGTACATACACCACTCGGCCACAGAGGCTGTCAAATGTTATATTGATTATGTACCTATGCATTGGAATGAATTTGTCTAAAACTCCTTTTTTTTAAATAATCTGGGAATTACTCACTTAATTTTTACATATTAATAAAGTACTTAATTTTTATTTGCAATCATCATTTCAGCCGTACGACGCCCACTGCAATACTATTAAAAAAATATTACTTACCTGTACTTCGATTTGGGCAAATTCTATATCATGAGTCAGCTGCTCTAATTTTTCTAGTTGTGATTCTGTATTTTGAAGTAGTTTTTCTTGATAGATTTTTTTCTTCAACAGCAATTTGGCTCTATCGCGTTTATCTTCAGCTAAAAGTTTTTTAGCTAATTGGCGGTCTTTCTCAAGATTGAGTCCTATTCGTTTTTGATATTGTTTCAATTTATCTCTTTGCTGCTTCAATTGTAAAACAGCTTTATCTTGCTCAGTAATTCGACTTACTTGTTTCTTATGTTTACCAAATAAAGCACCCATTTTGATTGATTTTGTCGTGCTATTAATTAAACTTTATTATCGTATTAAAATGATGACGTACCTATATTATTTAAAGTCTAATCAATCGAGACTGATTTTCGTATCATTTTAATGAAATGATCTACCAAATTCTAGCGTTTTTTTATGATAACGCAAATAAAAAATTAAGTGATTCGACTTTATTCGACTGACTGATAAAATAAATGATAACAAAATTTTTGACATTGTCCATTGACATTTGACGTGCGTGCAGTGCTGTCAATAAAAAAATCTCCATTCCCCGCATCAGTTTTGCCAATTCCCCGAAATTCCCCGCTCTCTTTGATTAATTTCTCACAAATTCCTTTAAATGATATTTTTGGAATGAAAACACTGTTTTTATCGCAAAACAAGCAACTTACCTACATGTTTTTTAACAGTAGCTGCACTTTTTAACAGGTTTTCCTTAATTTTATTGAAAATTTCAACCGGTACATAGGCGTCAAGAAAACATTTAAATACTTATAAATAAAATGAAGGGTAGAGTTCATAGATGTATTATTCCTGTAGATGGATCACAAAAATAAGCTATAACTCACCCATCCTTTACCCCTTCTAACACTTTCAAATTGTCATAAGATAGAAAGAGACATACATGTTAATCTGTTGCGTCGTAATTAGTGAATGTCTCCATTTTGACTATGCAATGCTAGATGACATTAGATGATGATGATGCAATGATAGTGCTGTGGTTTTTTTTTGTATTAGAAGTTATCGATAAAACATTTAAAAATAAGTTAAATGCAATGCGATACATAAAATTACAATGCATATGTATATATCGCAGGCGTATTGTATATTTCACCGTGTTACATAGCAACTAGCTGTATTGGAAAACAGCACCGCATTGTGATAGAGCGCTTCGCGCTTTTCAATGCAGCTAGACTTAATGAATTTGGGCGGTTCATAATCCGCTTTTCTGACAGTTTTTAGTACTAATCGTGTCCAAAGTGCTCACGGCCTTAGAATTTTGTTTATGCTATGAAACTTCGGCATAGGTCGAAATATGGCAAAAATGTCTTTCTCCAGACAAAAGCGCACGCTCAGCTGATCGATCTAGTGTGGCAGAATTTTTTTTTTATAATTCGACGTACCGTAAATGCATACAACATGAGACAGTTTTCAGCAGTAATTGATTATATCTTTTTTGATATTTGATACAATGCTATCAAAGTATAACATAAATTTGAGTCTATGGTTCAGGATGAAGAAGCACATCACACGCGTGGACAAAATAGTATGCTAGGGTTTTTTTTTATTTTTTGGTCGTTGTCTCAATTTACCTTCAATTGTTGCAATCATGAGACAGTATAACAAACTCATAGTATCTCATGTAACATTTCACTGCTTTTAACATGAGACACTTAAAATAACGAAATATTGAATTTCCACTAATAATTTTGTAAATATGTTGAATACAACTCGAGAAATTATAAAAAACAAATTTTCATCTGCAAAACCTGGTTTATAATTTTAAATGGTTAGAATATGTCAAATATAAACAAAGTAAAATAAAACCAAAAATAAAATCGTCCAAAAATTGCCATAAAACAAAAAAACCATTTTACATAAAATAGAGAATGCGGGTAACTTGAGACATGTCTCAAATTAACCACATGTTTTTGTGCTCTCATTCTCAGTTTTCTTAACAACTTAGTTTTTTTTGAGATAATTACTTAAGATTTTTTCGATATATTATTATGTGTTTGGCACTTAGCTGAACAATTGACTAGGTATATTCAACTCATATATTTCTATAAAAACACGGGTAATTTCTATAAGGTTTCGCTCCAGGAGCTCTCCGTCTACCCGGACGCGTTGCCATATACTGTTAACCTTGAACAAAAAACAAACCTTGCTAAAATAATTATTACCTACACCCAGTAAAATAGGTATTTGAAGGTAATTTGAGACTTGCTGTTTATTTGAGACTATGCACCTAATTTGAGACTCAGTCTCAATTTACCTTCCAATAAAAAAAAATACTTCTATCTGTGAGAAAATTTAATTTAAATATGGTAAAACTATGCCAAAAATGTCAAACATGCTCTTATATTATCCTTGGTAAAGTGTCTCACAAGATGGGATTATTAAATCGATATGAATCATTGCAGTTTTTTACCAATAACCAGAGTTTTGAGGCATATGTAATTCAGAAATATATTGGAATAAAAATTCATCGGCAATTTCTCAATGAATGCCACTTGCTGTGTCCAAGTTTCTTCTTGACAGCAAAATGACGTTCACAACTAACAACTTTGGAAAGAAACTGTTAGTATTGCTATAGTAGTAATGATATCACATGCAATAATATATGCCGCGGAAGTTTTGTCTCAAATTATATTCAAGTCTCATGTTGTATGCATTGACGGTATGCTATGCTCCAAAGAGAAAGTTGTTCAGTTTCTTGGTCTATGCAAGCCCTTTAATTTTGAATCAGTGCCAAATATGAAGTAGGTACTATAATTATACTTGAGGAGATCGATGGCTCATTGGTACGCGCATTCTGCATCCGGTGGTTGATGTTAAGCAACATTCGTGGACATCTGAATGGTGACCCAAAACTTTATTATCTCGGTCTCCTCTGTGCTTCGGAAAGCACGTTAAGCCGTTGGTCCCGGTTGCATTAGCAGTCGTTGGCACCCTCACCCACCAATCCGCATTGGCTTCGCGTGGTGGGTTATTGCACTTATGGCCCGTTCTACCTGTGGTGTTTTCATGCACAGGGGAGGCCTATAGCCCAGCAGTGAGGACATTAATATGATAATGATGATAATTATACTATTTATACTAGGAGGTATAGTCGTAAAACTGAACGAGATTTCTAATAAATTTATTAAATTAAATAATCTGCTGAATGATATCAAGTAAAAAATACAGATTTCACGCTAATTTTTATACTCTTAAACAATTTGCTTTAATAAGTGCATCGAGCATATTCTTGTTTGTTGCGAAGGTCTCCAATCGTCGCCTTTTCTTACGTTTCTTATTCACGTTTCCTTTACATCGACGGCGGCGCGGCGGTGGGAAATCTGTTTAAAATTGAGAAAATTAAGTTTAAATACAAAATTGTTAACACTACAATTTTTTATCGATATTACATAATAAAATCGGACTACAACACTATCAGGTTGGTCAAATGTCAAAAAATTCCAATTGGATTTAAATTATATATTTTTAGCCTAAAAACACCCGATTTTCTTCAACCAAGTCAATGTTAAACTGTGTATACACGTACAGCAATTTAGTTTTTGCAAATACGGACCAGTAAGCTATAAAAATGTGTTCGCAAAAACACAAAACAATGAGTGTGACTTACCTCTGAAATGATATGTGTTCATTATTCTCTTTCAAAACACTCACTCTGCTTGAATAACCGGGAACAGTACAGGCCATTCTTAACAAACAACAGATTTACCGCACCACACCATCAAATCTTTCTATAATTTACTACAAAAAAAGATTTTCTTTCTGAAGCATTTGTAACCAGCTGGTTAACAAACAAATATGACGTTGACTTTTAAGTGGCGCGCGGCTCATTAAGACGCACACGTTGGGCTATTGTTATCTCTTTTTAACACACGAAATGTCGCCATTTGAGAGACGAGAGTCGATTATAGAAGGAATCGTTCAAATTTTTATGCTCCATCTACAGGAATAATACATCTATGGGTAGAGTTAATTTGTATTTTCAATGACAACCAAGGATGCGTTGATGCGTTCAGATTCAGAACTATCAAATACCTACAAAAGTCGTTAGGATTGTATTAAATAAAAAAATATCCTGGTTCCCCGAAATTCCCCGATTTTTGTCATTCCCCGCGTTCTCCCCGCGTCAACCCTCAATTCCCCGAAAGTCGGGGATTTTCCCCGCAATTGGCAGCACTGTGCGTGACACTTCACTAGGGATGTGAAAAATAATCGATTTAAAAAAAACCATTTAAAAATTTATTATTTAAAAAAAAACGATTATATCTAGCGATTTTCATTTTCATAAAAATCGATTAATTCATAATCGATTTTTTTCCTGCCGATTTTTCGTTTGCAGTTGAACAAACACTACATTAACGCCATCTGTGCGTCTTTCTACGATTTCTTATGTGCTTTTTACCTAAAAGCATAACCTAACCTAAATTTGCACAAATTTATCGTAACGTGTGTGGCTGGCCATTAAAAGGTCGGAAAAAGTATGGTAAAAATAATTTAGCAAATAATGGGCGAAAATAGATCAGAGGATAGTAGGCATGGGTAATCTTGATTCACTTAGTCTGATTCATCCAAATGAATTGATTCACCTTAACAATTCTCAATTCACCTAAATGATTCAACAAGCGCCAGTGCAAATGCCTCTTTTTCTTAAACAAAATATGTTGAACAGACAGTGTTGCCAACTCGGAATTTCAAAGGGAGCTAGATCATATCTGAAAAAGAGCTAAAAAAGAGCTAATTTTTTTCAGAAAAAAGAGCTAAATTATATAATCTGCTATTTTTATTAAAAAACATGTAATGCCGCCACTTTTAGGTGTTTTTTTTCTTTTTATATGATTTAATAAATCACCTTTTTAGAATTGACCTCGCATTTGCAGTAGGTACAAAACGCTTTGGTGGGGTCTGTTTTAACTGCTTGAAGCCAACCTTGAAATTCTGGTACAGACAGCCATTCTTGTCTGAACTTCTGTGTATAGGGCTGCTTACTTTGTTGCGCCATCTTACTATGATTTAATAAACAATTCACGAGTGGACTGAAATAATAACAAATGTTTAGAAGCGACCGTTTAACACTGCGTGCGGCTGCGAGCGAACTTACCACTGACAATGAATGAGTAACTCACTATGTTGTTTATCAATAATACTACTTTCTCAACAGCCGAGGCCGATACATTACATTAAGAAAATTAGGAAAATTATCGGATAATACCCAACCATAAACCATTATAGAATAACCATAAACCGGAACCGGATAGACCGACCATAGACAATGTAGGTACATTTAGGCTCTGGAAACAAGTGTTTTGAGCTAAAAATATTACAAAAGGGTTCATTCATAGTGTACATGAAAAAAAGCTAAATTGTAGAAAAGTAGAGCTAAAGAGCTAAACTTGTTTTTTTGGAGCTATACATTTGAATATAGAGCTAAATTTAGCTCTAAAAGAGCTAAATTGGCAACACTGTGAACAGATGTTGTACAAAAATCCCCTTATGTCTGCCGGCTTTCTTTATCTTATCTATTATTTTGTTTTATTGTGTTTACTGACAATGACAATACTGTGCTGTGCTGGTCTGCCTGGTTTATGAAGTTTAGAGATTTTACGCTTTTGCGCGAAGTAGAATATTAGAATAATAATCATCATCATCATTTCAGCCGTACGACGCCCACTGCTGGGCATAGGCCTCCCCCAAGGATCTCCACAACGATCGGTCCTGCGCTACCCGCATCCAGCGGCTTCCCGCGACGACCAGATCGTCGGTCCACCTTGTAGGGGGCCTGCCCACGGAACGTCGTCCGGTTCGCGGTCGCCATTCAAGAACCTTTCCGCCCCAACGGCCATCGGTTCTCCGCGCTATGTGTCCCGCCCACTGCCACTTCAACTGAGCAATCCTTCGAGCGATGTCGGTCGTTTTAGTTCTCCTGCGGATCTCATCATTTCTGATTCGATCGAGCAGGGAAATACCAAGCATCGCTCTCTCCATTGCTCGCTGGGTGACCTTGAGCCTTCTTATGAGACCCATAGTAAAAGACCACGTCTCGCTTCCATAAGTCATAACTGGCAACACACACTGGTCAAAGACCTTAGTCTTGAGACATTGAGGAATTTTGGACGCAAATATATGCCGGAGCTTCCCAAACGCTGCCCATCCGAGCTGGATTCGACGAGAGATCTCTTTCTCGAAGTTGGTCTTACTTAATTGGATTGTCTGTCCTAGGTAGACATAGTGGTCAACAACTTCGAGTGTAATGTTCCCAACATTAACTGGAGCGGATGCAACATGGGCATTGGACATGATTTTCGTCTTATCCATGTTCATCTTCAGACCCACTCTTTGGGAAGCATTGCTGAGATCTTCGAGCATTGTGTTCAGGTCTTCCAAGGTCTCAGCCATGAGAACTACATCATCGGCAAACCGCAGATGTGTTAGGTAGGTACTCGCCATTAATGTTAATGCCGAATCCTTTCCAGTCCAGTAGCTTAAAAATATCCTCCAACGCAGCTGTGAATAGTTTCGGAGAGATGACGTCTCCCTGTCTCACACCTCGCTGTAGTTGGATAGGATTAGAGCTCTGGTTCTGTAATCGGACCGACATGGTGGCGTTTCGGTATAAATACCTCAGCACCTCGATGTACCTGTAGTCTATTTGGCACCTCTGGAGAGACTGCAGCACTGCCCAGGTCTCGATCGAATCAAAGGCTTTCTCATAGTCCACGAACGCCAAGCATAGTGGCAAGTTATACTCTTCGGTCTTCTGTATAACTTGCCGCAGCGTATGAATGTGGTCTATGGTACTATAACCTTTTCGGAACCCGGCTTGTTCGGGAGGTTGGAAGTCGTCGAATCTGCGAGCGAGACGATTCGTAATGACTCTCGAAAACAACTTGTAGATATGGCTCAGAAGCGAGATGTGTCGGTAGTTCTTCCCAGAATAATAATGATCAATTATAATAATTGTCGCTAGCATTCTGGTATTTCTGTTTAAAGTTATTACTCACATTGTAACTAAATATAATTGAATTTCCTTCATGCTTTCCCTGGATTAGGACTGTCAATAAAATTTCGTTAGATTGCGCATTTAAAATTCAATATATTTACAGTAATTTGGTGATCCTTTTAATACAAATTAAATTTTACAAATTGCAAGTACTCCATGTGATTTAAAAATAAGATTTGGCTAACTTTTGAAAATGTCGGCCGTGATCGTTGATGTTTTTAGATGACAATGACAAAGTGAATCAGTAAGTAAATTTAAGTGAACGAACGAACACGAATTAATCCGAATTATTCCGAGAGACACTACGACTACTACGAGCATGAAGCTCGCTCGACTTAATACTGAGGTAACTGGAGAGTGCAGTACTAACACTTTTTTGTTACCAAAAATTACACAGTGGCTGTCTTCCGTCTCACCTACACTTTAAAAAAAAAACGTATGGTCATATGAGACAACTGACAGCCACTACATACATAAATGTCAGCTGGGTACACTTTTTTATTTAGGGTGAGAACTCCAGTTACCTCAGAGTATTAAGTCGAGCTTCATGACTACGCTGCACCACAGAATAATATTTGTAGGCTGCACGCACGCTGCGCACTACACTGACACACTGACTTATTAATTCCTCCGGAATCAATGTTCTCAAGTGAAGTGAATCATTAAGCCCCCAGTACAGGTTGGCCGACCATGGTCGGCGACCATAATCAATACATCGTACATTGACACTTTTGAACGAACAAGTTTAAAAAGGTTCTTTCAAAAGTGTCAATGTACTATGTATTGGTCATGGTCGCCGACCATGATCCTGTACTGGGGCTTAAAGTTAACAATTCAGTCTTGGGAATCAATTCATTTGATTCACTTTGAAGTGAATTACCCACGCCTAGAAGAGAGGGATCAGCACGTAACTTTATGGGTATGAGCCTCATACGTTTTTTTTGAACTAGGTAAATTTTATAAAAAATAGGCGTATTAGGTCCCTGTTTTGTGACATCGGATGTAACAATAGCTAAGTAGCAACGTTCAACAGAATAAATCAGCAAAAATTATCTAAATAAGGAATTCAAATGACAGATGCAACCCATATCGATACCCATATCTTTTAGCCGGTAGCCACTCAGGGTTCGGAGTGAGAAAGTAAGGAATAATAGGTCAGGTGAGAAAGTATTTGTCTTCTGTATTTGTAAAATAGTACGTCCACACAGATTAATAGTACTTAGCAGGTTAGTCGTTAACTGTGTTGGCTCCATCTAGTGACAAGTTTGATTAGAAACTTGAACTGCTTTAAAAGCACAGAAGAAATCGTAGACAGACGCACAGATGGGGTTAATGTAGTGTTTGTTCGACTGCAAACGAAAAATCGGCAGTGAAAAAAAAACGATTATGCATTAACCGATTTTTATGATGCCCGGGCTTCACCTGCGTCTAATGCCATTAATTAGTGCGCTATTTGATATAATACGCAGGTGTAGCCGGTTTTTAGCGCACTAATTTGATACAAAGAGCGCGCTGAGACGCGCATGCCGTTATTAACGCCGTTAGGCGTCACGCAGGTGAAGCCCCAGCATGAAAATAAAAATCACTAAGTAAATATAATCGTTTTTTTTTTTTTGAAAAATTATCAATTTTTAATAGATTTTTTTTAAATCGATTTTTTTTTCACATCCCTATGGTATGGGAACCTTTTATCATCTTTTGTGATTTGGCGGGTTAATTTCAGTGGATATTTTAATTTAATTAATAGTGGACTTTGTGACTCAAGATAGGTGTGGTTTTGTGTAGCAAGTGTCTACGCAACTGGACGATGTGCTGAATGATTAAAATATGTGCTATCTCGGTAACGTGATGCCGAGTGTTTTATTGTATAGGTGACTACCTCAGCAAGAATTACCGAGAAGACAGACTCGACATACTTGACGCCAAATACTCCAAGAAGCATTGGAATGTAACACACCTACATTCTTATGCATAATGAAAACATAGAAACTATAATAATATACAAAATACTCAAGAATTGGCAGTATGGCTTAATGTCTTCGCCTGTCCAAAAGGACGATTTTTTTTGTACTTTTGTAAAATTGGTAAAATCGTAAATGATTTGATTTCCAAAAAAAAAATTCAAATTTGCAAAATTTGGCTCTAGTCCCAAATCACATTTTCTAAATAATTCACGAAATGCTTCTGCTTATTTGAACAAACTAGCTTCTGATTCAAGTTCTTCCTCCTCTCGTATCCAGTTAGATTCATGCTTTGAATCTGAAGGACTAGAATCTGCAAAATGGATACAAAATCCTTTTGAGTTCTATGAATTAGAAGCCGCTTTAGCTAAGAAAAAGAATACTTCTCCTGGAACCGATTTTATTCCTAATTCTGTTTTAAAAAAATTACCGAAAAATGCGAAAACCATTCTTTTAGAAATCTTCAACCAACTTTGGTCACATAATATTATACCATCCAGTTGGAAAATCCAATTTATTGTTCCGATATTAAAACCTAATAAGGATAGCAATAGTATAGATTCATACAGACCAATTTCTTTAACATCAAGTTTAGCCAAACTGTTTGAAACGATGCTTAAAAACCGATTAGAATGGTTTGTGGAACATAATTCGCTGATACCCGACTACCAATTTGGGTTCCGCAAGGGTAAAAATACCATGTTTAATTTAGGTTGTCTAATTGGTGACGTTCAAAACAATTTAAGGAAAAATAAACTCACTTTAGCGGTTCTCTTAGATTTCAAAGGCGCATTTGATAACATTAAACACGAATACTTGATTGAATGTTTACAAAAACTAGGCTTTCCCGGTTCGGTTTTGTTTTGGATTTATAATTTTTTGAATGATCGCTCTTTATCACTTAAAGTTAACAATAATCTATATGGTCCTTGTTCTTCTTTCAAAGGTACTCCTCAAGGTTCTGTAATTTCTCCTTTGATTTTTATTTTATGTCTTGTAAATTTTATGAAAATTATTCCAGACTCTATAAAGTATTCTTTCTATGCTGATGATCTCTTAATTTATTTGGATTGTGATGATCTCTCAGAAGGAGAACGCATAATGAATAATTGCCTCTCAGTTTTATGTACTCTTACCAGCTTTCTTGAGCTTGAAGTAAATGTCGATAAAAGTTCAGTTATGCTTTTCTCTTATAATACATCATCTAACCCTCGTATATTTTACAATAGCGCTCTCATAGGTACCATTTAAAACATCTGAAAAATATTTGGGTATCGTACTCGATTCACAATTATCTTGGGGTCCTCACATTGAGTACATTTGCAAAAAAGCCGAGCAGCGTCTTAATATTCTGAGGTCTTTAGTTGGCGTAAACTGGGGTTCTGATCCGAAAACTCTAAAAAATTTATATTTCTCTTTAGTACGTAGTCAATTTGATTATGGCTGCGTTTTTTATGCTGATGCATCTAATCAATTGCTCCGTAAACTAGATGTTTTACAAAATCGAGCCTTACGTGTTATGACTGGCGCTATGATGTCGTCTCCAATAAATTCCTTAGAAGTAGAGTCTGGGGTTCCCCCGTTAAACATAAGAAGAAGCTACCTCACTGAAAAATTTTGTTTGAAATTAGTCAGCCATGATAATGTTTTATTAGGTCGCTTCCTACAGAACATTTCCATTCCAAATTACAACATTAACCCTTTACCCGCTTCTCCTACCATTAGCGAATCCATAGCTTACTTAAACTTTGAATTTCAAGACACAGTACGCTGGTCGTATCTTATACCCTGTTTCTCTTACAGCTTTCATACAATGTTACTAGATGTTCCTGTAAGTCTTACTAGATTTAATACAAAACAAGATTTTTATGAGTTCTTGGACGAGAAAAGTGATCATATTAAAATTTATACAGACGGATCCAAATCTTCTTCTTACACTAGTTTTGCTTTTTATGACTCAAATAACAAATTTGGTAAAGTGTTTTCGTGTGATGAACATTTTTCAATTTTTTCTGCTGAAATACTTGGTTTGATTTTTGCCTGTAAATACATTATTCAAAATTTTCTTAGTTCTAAGTTTTCGAAATTCTTAATACTATGTGATTCTATGAGTGCTTTACAAGCTTTAGAACAAAAGTGTATTAGTAATAATTCTAATTATCTAATTTATGAATTAAGATATCTTTTTCATCTACTACATAGTAACAATATTTTTGTAGAATTCTGCTGGGTACCAGGGCATTCTGGCATTCTCGGCAATGAGTTGGTAGACAAACTCGCACGATCTGCTAAAAACTTGGTTACAATTAGTGAATATAACGTACCATGCAGCGACCTAGTAATTCATTTAAAAGAAAATTTGCTTAAGCGGTGGTCTTTGGATTTGGAAAACACTCGTCAGGTTAAGGGCAAATGGCATGCTGAAATTGCCCCCGTACCCAGTACGAAAGCTTGGTTTGAAAAAGCAGGTTATCGTGGCAGAAATTTTGTTACTAGTTTATGTAGATTAAGAATAGGTCATTGTAAATTTCCATCTCATCTTCAACGTCTTAGACTTAGCAATAATTCTTTATGTAAATACAGTTCTGTCCCAAATTGCGACTTACAGCATTTATTTTTTGACTGTAAATATTTTAACTTGGAACGTCTTTTACTAATATGTTCTTGTGATGAAAGTATATAAAACGAATTTCCAAAAAGTGTGCAAGATTTGCTAAAACATAATGAATTGTACAAAATTGTATATAATTTTTACATCAACACATTCGGTCCTTTGTAAATATCATTGATTTTCATTTTAAGATTAAGTTTTAACTCATATTCAGTACTTATGTTATTTCTTTTTCTTTTTTTCAATTTGTTACTTGTATTTAATAATTGTTATTTTGTTAATCTGTTTCCTTAGATTTTACTTAATCTAAGATTGTTAACTTTTGTCAGTTATGTTAGTGTTTAAGCAGATGGCCATGTAGCCAAAGCTTCAATAAAAAAAAAAAATAAAAATAATTTGATTTCCATTTTCCTGCCTGTGATTTGTATTACACAAATTAGATTTGTAACATGCTCTTTGATTTGTAATGTCTGACAAAAAGATCTAGTTTATTTGTTGGCAAACCACAATTTACCAAATTAAACTAAGTAAAAGCAGCGAAATACGTTTATTTTCACCGATTTCTTAAATTTATAACTAATAAAGGGATCTTCGTACATTTTATGTGTTGGGGGACTTGGGGGTGTAGAAAAGAGTGTTGTGGTCTCAACTTTAACCATGGCAGTTCTTGCTGCTGCACAGTTGTTAGATGAGTTGATGGGAAGACATCGTAATACAAATCCTAATGAGAAAATAAATAAACCGAACTGGGAAGATCCAGAGGTATGTTAATTAACTTATTCATAACCTCATTTCGTTTAGACAACTTCGGATAGCGATATGATATGTAGATTTGTAAATGTAACGCCGTTGTTTATCCTATAACTACTTGCATGCAACATAATGTGCTTATTGAGTGCTACAACAGGTAGTAGTTTGCTATCTTACACCAAATTTTCGATTGGCTTAATTATATTGAGAGGAACAATACAGGATCAGAAATGTTCTCACTCAAACCCCGATCAAGCTTGAAAAAGTCTGATCTAGTTTGTCTTTTTAAATACAGTGGAACCTCGATTATCTGGGATACGAGAAGGAATTGCTACCCTCATCTCTTATTTAATTCTAAAGAAGTATAGATGTTAGATAATGTCTAGATTGATACAGAGCACATGGTCTGGCTAAATCCTGTGCCTATGATGTTAAATGATAAAATTTTGGAGTAAAGGAGAATGTTCAATAAGATACCCAGGCTCAACCGTTTGTGGGCTCCTTTAGCCATTGATTTCGATGATTCCCTCTGAGCAGTGTTTAATCACAAACCCCCTTATTGCAAAACATGGACTAAAAATAGACCTGGTTTAAAATTGACGCTTATTCTGTCTTTCATTTGGAAAATGAAAGTGACAGCACCAGTTTAGTACCAGTTTTGGGTTGGATCTTAAAACAAGTCGCCTTCTTTGAGGTTAATTGAGGCTGTGGAGGTGTTTTTGGGCTTCGCATAAAATGCTTTAAAGCAAATTTAGCTGCCGGAAATGAGTAATTTTTTTATTAATTTTTATATATTTTTTATGTGAAATGAAACGTTTATTATGTACTGCATTTTATGAAATATGTTTTTTTAGTTTGAATTTTGCTTGAAATGAAACGTAAAACAAAACCACAATTTTGATTAGTTGACTGACATAACATTATACAGATTGCGTCATTCATTCCGTTGCTTTTTCGTGTGAATGTGATAAGTACTCAAACTCGTGTTATTTTCATCGTGGTAATTTTCATTCTGCACCGAAGGGGGCACTATGGGGCTGGGACTTAGAAACCGTAGACCGTAGGTCATGTGATAGGTGCGAGGAGCGTAGCGACGAGCGTGTTAGGTTGACATGAACCCAGCGCGCGAGCCGAGCGAGCGAAGCGAGCGTGCCGCGGTAGCGGCCGGCGAAGCGCCAGAAACGACTTTATGCGTACTCTCGAACGAATCTTGAAAGTCGATTATCTCGGAAACTAATAGGCGGCAGCGATTTTCATACTAAACTTCTATCGCTCATAACTCAAAAACTACGCAACTCCGGTAGGTGGGGGTTGAAAAGGAGGGTCACCTCCCCCTACCCCTCCTCCTCCCTCCCAAAAAACCCCTATTGAGGCGACTTGTAACGATTCTCATACTAACTTCTATCGCTCATATCTCGAAAACTAGGTACGCATTTCCGGCAGGTGGAACTTGAAGAGGGGGGGTCCCCTGACCCTCCCCTCCCCCTCCCACCTCCTAAAAAAACCCTAGCGAGGCGACTTATATTAAGATTTTTACCCCAGTTTTAAACCAAGACTATTTTAGTCCATGTTTTGTAATAAGGTGGTTTATGTTTACCTATAATTTATGGAACATTTTGTTTGCGCCAGGCCTGGGTTTTTTTAGCAATCTCTTTTCATAAAACATTTAATTTTTTAAACTACCTTGCACTGGACTTAATTAGGGAACCCATGTAGGATGTCTCAATCTAGACAGTATCCAGCAATTATTCTTTGTTTGAATTAAATAACAGATTAGGGTAGATATTTACCTAAACCGTACTAGATTTGATAGATCAGTTAACCAGATTTGCGATTATCTGGGGACTACCAAACCCAATCAAGTAAGTTTACACCTTTAAGTCGAATCCATGCATGCATGGGATGCACAGAAATGTCCGAACAAGCATTACCTGCCCGCTCCTCTTCCCAGAAAAAGAAGAAGCCATTACGCAAAAAAAAAACCCCACAAGTTTTGCTATTGTACTCCGCTGTGTGGTAGACCTAACATTATGTATTAGCTATATTAGGTACAAAAATCCTTTTCGTAATCTGTATTTGATTATCCAAATGCCTAATGACAGCAATTAGTCTGGTCAATCGAGGTTCTACTGTATTCCCCCTCCCTGATCCCCCATCGAGTATCTGACACTGGATGGAGGATCAGGAAGTGGCATGGTGAGTCCCACATAACCACCGTCCGCACACCGCACGCGGACGGGGTATGTGTAAATGCATTCCCCTCACTATAAAAAAAAAAAAGTCTACTGTATTGTTATTTAATGAGCACTGATTTGAAACTGCTTGTAATAATGAAATTTTATATTATAAATTATTGTTTTTCAGTATTGTAAATACTACATGGTGAAGTTTTGTCCTCATGATTTATTCGTGAACACTAGAGCTGACCTTGGGGTGTGCCCCAAAGTTCATGATGATGAAGTCAAAGCTCTGTTTGAGAAAGCTGAACCATCATACAAGAAGGCACAGCATGTGGAAGAGTTCTTGCGATTTTGCAAGCACATGATAAATGATGTTGAGAGTAAGTTATGTTCCGTATTTTATTGCAAAATGTGAATAAAAACATAATTTCATTTGTTTTCAAGATATATCTCATTACATAATTATATATTTATCATAAGACTATAACTGTAATACACATATACATATATAGCCATGCTTTTCAACCTACCTTGTATTTTGTTAGGAAAAATAACAAAGGGGAAACAGAGATTAGAGTTGATGAATTCCAAACCAGAAGGTCCACCTATGACTCAGGCTCAGACTGAGAAAAATCAAGAACAGGTAATTTTAAAATAATATATTGGTATTTTGCTACAATCTCAATTTCTAAATAAGCTACAATCTCAATTTCTAAATAATTTACAATACATTACATTATGGTTGCCTTAGACGTTCCAGTAATTGCATCAAACAGGTTGGTTCAAACTGTTTGACCTGCGGAATGGAAGATGCAGATGCTGGTGTGATTTCAGATGTCCATCTCTTGTTGTTTGGTTCTTAATTTGCGGTATACTTCCATAGTATGACCCACAAAATGACAGTGGCTTATCCAACTTCCCTAGTGTACTGCGTGCTGTCTTGTGTCCAGAAGTAACCGATCGATGCCACATGCTATCTCTAGCATCTATGTATGAAGCTGCCTGTAAATCATAATTATCGATTGGCTTTCAGTAGGTGCTGGACCAGGCAACTGCGAGAGCAACATTATTTTATGGGCCACGAAAACCTCGGTGCATATACCTTTAGGTTTTGTTTTTAATCTTTTGGTATAAGACATAGCCCGGGCTCTTGGGTGCGAAAGCTTGTCTTATGCGCTTTTTGGAACTGGTTCCATTCTCTCACTTCCTTCTTTATTCCCTGCCACCAGACAGCAGCCTCCGATCGCAGCAGGAGTGGTATACCTTCATCAGGTATGTGTTCAACCCTTTTGAACACATCGACGGTTGCAAGAAAGGCTTTCACAACTTCTGATCTCTTCTGGCCGTCAAACAAAGCTTTACAAGACACAGTCATATGAGCTGGTTCTTCCTGGTGAAAGTTTTGTGAGAAGACGCTCCAGCTGTTTTTCTGATATTGTGACTGCCACCTCGGCCTGAGCTTGCGGCATAATTTTCCCTGCGTTCCGATCGTGATACTTGCACTTCGTTGTGTTTTCTGCCCACCGTTGGTCGCCAGTTTGTGAGGGGGGTTTCTTCTTAGAAATCTTGTGAAATGCAGGATAACGTGGTTATAGCAGTGAAAGATGGTATGATACGGGTAGCAAGGTAGTTTATTACAAATCAAGCAAGTGATTATAGCCCGAGAGCCAAACTAATTCGCTCTATGGAGACTTAACAATAATTCTATATCAGTAATTTCTTAACATTGAAAATTAGATTATCTAGTTTAATAAATAATTCATTAGTAATCCACCAATATTTATGACAGCGACATTAAAAAAAAAACAATACAAAGCTATATATAATCTATAAAAAATAGGCAAAAATGGTATAAGTGTTATTCACTTTACATTTGAATACATTTATTATTATCTTTCGTAAAAGTATATAATCCCCCTATATTTGTAAATGAAAAACAAATAAACTTAAAAAAAAACTCTCTACGTAAACTCAAATTGGCATTACACCTATGTTAAAAATGCTATCAGAAACAACCGACTTCTTCCTAAAGTATTAGTTTCCCGTTTTATATCTTTATGGATTTCGACTTTGGTGCTTAGATATGGTTAACATAAACACATGTTAACGATAAAATTGGTGATAGCATATTTGCTGAAAGAATTGCACCATTTTCGGGGTATAACTTTTTTTTTATACCTTCCAATGCGATATTATGTTGGATTCCAAAATATAGTCTCTTAAAATTATATTTAAGGGCCGTTTACAAAAATTTGGCCTGTTATTGAATTTTTTACAAAAATATCAGATAGCTCTTGGGGTATTAGTTACACTAATGTATGCAATAAGCGGGGAGGGGACATTCCAACAACCTTTTCCAAATTGGACGAAGGCGTCAGACCTAATAATAGCAAATAGCAAAAAAAAAAACTTCTGATATAGCTCTTTCCAGAAGGACGAGAGTATAGGTGGATGCGGTAGCGTAAGCGTAAGAAAGCTTGATCTAACAAAATTTGTGAGCTAACTTGGTGAACAAAATTCTTAACAGTGCCATGTAGATTTAAAATTTGATCAAATGAGTGATCAAATGTCTTGAAGAAATATGAATTTTCGTATTTTTATTGGATCAAACTGTTTGAACCAGTCTGTTTGATCAATGGCGGCCATTATTACCCCTTTATCTCTTATGTTGTCTTTATTATTAACATAATATTGTAGGTTCAGTTATTATCTGAAAAAGTAGCGTCATTAGTGCAAGAGGCAGAAGAAGCTGGTACCAGAGGAGATGTGGAACAAGCGCAAGGACTGATGAAGCTATGCGACAGACTGAAAGAAGAGAAAGATCAACTTCTGAAACTACAAGAAAACAGGTAGGGACAGCATTTAAAATCAAATTGGTTTCTAATTGAAAGTATTTTTAGAACACGTTTTGGGAATGGTGAGCTTTATTTCTACAGAGCAATTGGTTTGAGTTTGTATTGATTACGACGACCTCCGTGGCCGAGTGGTATACGCGCCGGTTTTCAAGGTGCCGCTATCTCTAGAGGTCCCGGGTTCGATCCCCGGTCGGGTAAATATTAAAAACGAACTTTTCAATATTTCCTCGGGTCTGGCTGTATGTGGTAATACCCTTCGTTGTTTCTAATTTCTTTAATACTAGTGCTTAAGCTACTATACTTTGGTATTGGAACAATGTATGTGATGGTGTCCAATAAATATTTATATTTATATTAATACAATTGCGCCGCTCGGACGACGCGTGTTCAAGCTTAGGCTAGCCGCACACACACAGTTAGCAATTATGTAAATTATTGACAGTAATATTCTGTGTGTGCGACTAGTCTTATGCAAATGTCTACATTGCCTGCTGTGTCTTGCGTATCGCGTCTGTATCAATACAAACGCGCATCAACACCGCGCTAAAAAAAAACACAATTTTGCAACCACGATTTTTTTTCTTCGACCAGGACGCTGATTGTTTATCTCAACCTCTATCGCGATCGCTTTCAGTTTGACATGCATCATTTGTGGTTGAAAGCATTTGAAAAAAATATTTGTCTCTACAGCACGCGTCTGTATCGATACAAACGCGCATCAACCACAATTTTACTTCTTCGACCAGGGTGCTTATTGTCTAACTCAACAACTATCGCGATGGCTTTCAGTTTGACATTCATCTCTTGTTGTTGAAAGCATTTGAAAAAAATATTTGTATTACTACAGCAATGGTTGTACTACATCTTTCAAACTGAAGTGATAAATAAATATTTTCTTACAATCACACCAATTATCTAAGCCCGTAGTTAATTTCTTAAGAAACTGTGTCTACGTGAACTTGATAACGGATAAATATATACTTACTAGCTGACCCAGCGCGACTTCGTTCCCGTGGCCCTACCCCCTACTCCACCCTACCCTACCCGTACTCTACCCCTACCCTACCCCAACTCTACCCCTACCCAACCCTACCCTACCCCTACCCTACCCCTAACCTACCCCTACCCTACCCTACCCTTCCCCTACCCCTACCCTACCACTACCCTACCCTACCCCTACTCTACCCCTATATCCTTCTTTGGACTTCCACGAACATTTTAAGACCAAAATTAGACAAATCGGTCCAGCCGTTCACGCGTGATGTCGTGACCAAGGGAAATAGGGATTCATTTTTATATACATATATAGATATACTTTTTGTTTGTAAATACATACTTAATACAGGTTGTTTTTCTATAAGTGCAATACCTCTTAGGTGGTGATTGTGCTCATGAATATGAACAACTTTTACTATGGGGCCAACTCTGCAACTCAACAAAAAAAATCAGCTGTTTCATACAATTTGTTAATACCTACCTGACCAGAATGTATGGAACAGCTGATTTTTTTTTGTGAAGTTGCAGAGTTGGCCTCATAGTAAAAGTTGTTCATGTTCATGAGTACAATCACCACCTAAGAGGTATTGCACTTATAGAAAAACACCCTGTATACATAGAAAACACCCAGACCAAGACAAATAGACATGTTCATGCACACAAATATTTGTCTTGTTCGGGAATCGAACCCGAGACCTGCGAGATATTCAAGTTTGACGATCAAGAGATAACTATCTATGTAATTTATGTTAAAAGAAGTATAAAGTATGTGCCGTATAACGCTGTATGTGTATTGACAGCCACTGGTCGATGACTGCTGAGCTGGCAGCCGCCCAGGA
The DNA here is from genome assembly GCA_949710035.1 of Crambus lathoniellus. Taxonomy (NCBI): domain Eukaryota; kingdom Metazoa; phylum Arthropoda; class Insecta; order Lepidoptera; family Crambidae; genus Crambus; species Crambus lathoniellus. The sequence goes on along the minus strand of OX453302.1, from coordinate 10,175,832 downwards.
GAAGCAGATGGAAGTGTGCCCAGTGTGCGGGGCGTTCCTGATTGTTGGCGATGCTCAACAGCGCATTGATGATCATCTTTCTGGAAAACAGCACGTAGGGTATGTACATGCTCAACAACGGATTGATGATCATCTTTCTGGAAAACAGCACGTAGGGTATGTAAATATACAGGGGGTCCCAAAACAATGCCACATGGAGGGAAAGTGCCTTAAATACTGAAGATACAAAATTTTTCTGAAAGGAGGCTTCATTTTTATTTTAAAAAGAAAACGAATTGCATTCAATTTTTTTTAAATAATCGCCTGTCTGAACTGGGAATCAAACCTTCTGAATGTAAAAAAATAATATTTCTTTAATTTTATTGTACCGATCGAAAGGCTCGATTATACCTAAGCATTTCTTCTAAATATCATAGCATCTTAAATAAAAGGAAGACTACGAAATTTAACATTTGATGTTGAACATGTTTGTATATTGAAATGTTAAAGTTTTGAGCACAACATTAACAGTCACAGAAAAGGCTATCCATAACGCTTCACAAACTTGTTATACAACATCAAATGTTAAATTTCGTAGTCTTCCTTTTATTTAAGATGCTGTTACTTAGAGAAATGCTTGTAACGATGCCGTTTCGTTACAGTCTCACGGAAGCTTAGAACCTCCATGATGGCTGGAAACTCCCTAGTTTTAAGTACTTGAAATCAATTGTATTTTGTACCTGTTCTTTCCAAATTCAAATTCTTCGTTCCACGTGCCCTGTTTAGCATTTTGATTCAGTCCTACCAAAACCTTCAAACAGTACATAGCTCGCGAAGCATTATCAGTTATTATTAAAAATTGCATATTTAAAATTATTTAGAATCAGTTAAAATCTAACTGGAACCCATAGACCGGGGTAAGCTATCATATTAAGTTATTTACCTAATACTTTTAGAATTTTAATACTAGGACTTTTTTATATTCATGTATTTTTTATTTTGTTACAGTTCCCATTCTTTCATATTTTCTATTCCTACTTATACTTTTCAAAAACAATAAAACAAGTCTCTGGATTTGAATCTTTTATTTACTACAAAATATCTACATCTAAATACTGTGCGGTGACTTCCGACGTTCGGGCTAGTGACTTGTTGGCCGACGACGTCCCGTCCCGTCCCGTCCCGTTGGGTCCCGTCGCATGCTTAGGTATAATCGAGCCTTTCGATCGGTACAATAAAATTAAAGAATTATTTTCTTTTTACATTCAGTGGGTTTCGATCCCCAGTTCAGACAGGCGATTATTTAAAACTCTGTTTATTTTCATTTTAAAATGAAAATGAAGTCTCCTTTCAGTAAAGTTTTATATCTTCAGTATTTAAGGTACTTTCCCTCCATGTGTCATAGTTTTGGGACGCCCTGTATATGTTCTATTATTGGTTTCAACATTTTTTCAGATAAATTTTGTATAGTGTCTTTATTTATTACTTTCGTGTTGTTCCAGGTATTTCAAGCTCCGTCAAGCTTACGAAGAAATGAACGAAGCTAGGGAGAAAGAATTGCAAGAGAAGGAAAGGAAGCGTAGAGAAGAGCGCGATAGAGAGAGAAGCTCGCGTGGAGGCGGTCTGGGCTCTGACAGGCGCGACAGAGAGCGCATGGAGAGGGACAGGGAGCGCGATAGCCGCGGCGATAGGGCCGACCGCGATAAGGACAAGGAGAGGGATCGGGAACGACACCGGTAAGGCGCAATGGCATATAAAAAAAAAATGCAAATCTGTAAATCGTTGTTTTGAAATGAGAGCAAAATCTGTTATACCTACCAGTTTTTAATCAGAGCCAAAATTTTACAAACTTCTAAACTGCCAACTTTAAAAGTTTTAAACCATATTTAGCCATACTCGGTTTCTACACTTGCACAGGCACGACCTACGAATTGATTTTGTTCCTAACGTGCAAAAATCAAAGAAAGAATCTTCAACTTAAAGTAGATACGCGCCACCACTCATGGCAGAGGGAGGGCGCTGATCGTCGACGACAGGGCTTGGGAACGGTTCGCAAAATACCTCTTTATAAAGATCGTAACCAGGTATTTTTTTAAACGGTCGCAAGGAGCGTAATCCATTCGCGAGCGTTTTACCGCTAGCAGGGGGGGCTCACTCCGCAATTCAATCGATTACGCGCTGTCTACCGCGAGGTAGAGAAATCACGGGTGTCACGCGCGCTCAGTTGTGCATGCGACGCCACGCGAGAAAGAAGTCACCTAAGTAGTTTACTTTCGCCACACTTTCGCGCCAAAACACAAGTGTGTTACCTTGTGGTTTTACCCATAGCAAAATGCGTAATATTAAACATTATTATTGTGCGGCCTTCGGTTGTCTTAACAACGACAGAAAGAGACCGGATTTAAAATTTCATAATCTTCTTAGAAAACCTGAAAGAAGTTTTTTTGTGTGACTATACTGTCTTATTCTATAAGTACTTATCTATAATACTTAATGATCCGAATATTTGATTTAAGGACTCCGCCCCACCTTAGCATAGGTAATTACGACGAAAATAAAAATCGACAAAGTGATTCTCGCTTTGCTGCGTGACGCTAGCGCTCATCGCGCGCGTGTCCATCGTTCCAGCAGCGCCACGGTCTCCGATTTGCTTGAAAAAAATACACCATGCAGGCCAATTTTTTACCAGTCGGGAAAAAATACGATTGATTTTTTCCCCCCACTGGATCCGAGGATATACGGGGATTTCTGTGGCGCTGCTGGAACGACGTCGTCCTGGCAGCGCCCCGCTATTTCTCATTAATTACAAAAGCTATAATAAATCTAATAAGACACATATTTTTTCCTTTTTTTTCCATTTCACATAAGCTAATGTCCACCTGTAAATGTCGACAGATTCAGGAGTAATCGTAGGTCACTTGGGGCGCTGCTGGGACGAGACGTCGTCCCAGCAGCGCCACGGCCGAATCTCAGCAATTCGATTTTTTTACTGAAAACAGTGTGCCTGTATATTTAGTTCCTTCATCATAGGGTACGGAAAAAATTGAATTTCTACATTTCATCATGGAATAATGATTTTATAGGCATCGAAAAATTATAACCTCAAAAAAAATTTTTTTTGCTCTAACGCCTTTAATTGATGTATTAAATAGCATTTGCGCATTCTTTTATCTTCCTATAAAGGGAAAAAAATAAACCACTCTCGCAGCATTAACTATTCCAGAGAAATCCTAGGTTTAGATTGTGTTCATACATTTAGGCATCGTTCCAGCAGCGCCACACCCAGTACAGCATGATCCAGGGCACCTGTCACCAAACTGAGCATGCCAATATTTACTACTACCATAGCGAACACGGGAAAAAATCTGATAACGAGTATAACACAGCGAATTTCCGAGAAATAAGCCTTTGATTCAATATGCCATACAATTGGTACATTCGAGTAGAAAAGTTTTATTTAAATTATTTTTAGTGCCACAAACTTGGGGGCTTTAAGCCCCCAGTACAGGCTGTCCGATCATGTTGGCCGACCATGATGGGCCATCGTGTACAGGGGCGGTTTGCGTGTGATTGCCGTCTGCGAGCAACGCAAACCGCCCCTGTACACGATGGCCCATCATGGTCGGCCAACATGATCGGCCATCCTGTACTGGGGGCTTCATACTTCATGTTTACCGGGCTTGTCAAGCATTGCATTGCATCATTGGGGCACAATATCGGTATCGCTATGCGGATCGCAGCTCAGCATTATGGTGCAAATAATGCAATGCAAGCAAAGTAATATTAACGTAATATAGAACGTACGAGCCAAAAAAAACGTTGGCCATTTGTTTCCACATGCCATAGAGAAAGGTTAACCTATGGAGTGTAGGATAGAAGCATGATAGAAGTGGATAAACCACATTATCCATCATAGCCTGACAAGGAATAGAGTCTAATTTTCTAGCGTAAGCTACATTGTCATAAAAAATATCTAATGCGGTTTTTCTTGAGCTTTATTCAAATAGCATAAACATCTTTTTGCTTTGCACAAATGAGCTGCTATTCCAACCATGCCTAATTTTACAGACTGTAGTGTCATATAGTGACATGACAATGACAGTACAGTTACCTTTGAATTGTAGAGTTATTTGGGCGGTAATTTAGGGCCGTTTATTTATTTATCTGTCGTTGTTAAAAAGTAAATTTCGTATTTGGACGCATTTTGAGAAGAGAGGGGGAACTGGGGGCCACGTGCAAAACTTGTAAAAGAAAAATAAAACTTGTAAAAAGAAAATAAAGCTTTGTGGAAACATAGGTACCTAACAAATCTTCGAGATCATTTAAAGAGACTACACTGCATATCAGATAACTCTGAGGAGCCTAGTATAAGTTTAGGATTCTGTGTTCTCATAAAGTTAAGACAATTTCATTTTCAAATAAATCCGTTAATTAAATTTTTATCGCTCTTATTATTCGACGTAGGTATATAGTGATTGTTGCCGGATAATCGATTCCGAATCGATTAATGAGCAATTTTCTGAGGCTATTTAAAAAAAAAGCTTCCAAATGCTTCACTAGATGGCGTTGAACGAAGTATGTACATGGTATACTTTGGTATGAATCATATTTAATTTATTTACTTTAAAAAACCCAAAGGAAACTAAAAATAAATTAAATAAGTACTGATAGGTACTACTGTGAGGGACAGAAACGAAATAGGTAAATTTAAAGATTAAGGTAAATAAATAACATCTGTCTGACGTTCCGTTTTACGTAACAAAAGTCGCGTCAAAGTAAAATTTATAACGTTCCGTTCCTTCTAACTGCATAGGTGGGACAGCGCCATCTAGTGAGCGAGCTTTCAGAAAATCACCCATTGTATTGTAGATTATTTTTGGGGCTCAAATAATCTAAGTATCGATTACACAATCAAAAGTATCTGACGGGACCAAGTTAATGTTGTACCGAGCTCGGCCGAGTACTGTGTTTACATGTACCTAGTATTCGGCCGAGCCGAGAGTACTTGTCTCCCCACTCTACTCGGTAGGTGTAATCAGGCTATGATGGATGATGTGGTTTATCCACTTCTATCATGCTTCTATCCTACACTCCATAGGTTAACCTTTCTCTATGGCATGTGGAAACAAATGGCCAACGTTTTTTTTGGCTCGTACGGTCTTTATTACGTTAATATTACCACAGTTAACTTTTCATACAGTAGGCCGACGGAGACGTCTAGACAGGTCAATCGTGCGGGGCTTGCGGGGTGAGACGGGGGAGTGGTTGTCCCGAGTTACATACAACGCCGTTCATAGTAACTCGGGACAAGTCTTCCAGGGCTATCACGTCTTTATCGTTATAATTTTTTTTAAATTATTATTATGGTGCATACGACATGTAGTGTGAGTGCGTGCAAATCTTCATCTCGCTTATTAAAAAAAGGCAATTTCCAAAATCCAAGATGGCGGCCAACATTTTTGTTTGCGGACTTTGATGAAACTTGGTTTTTAGTACAATTTTGACAAGAAAACAACAACACAATGTCAAAAATAAAAAAAAAAACAAGATGGCGGCAAACTTTTTTATGGTAGGCCGATTTTGATGAAATTTAGTTTCTAGTACTATTTTGAAACGAAAACAACAACGCAATGTTAAAAATATTAAAAATCCAAAATGGCGGCCAACTTTTTTGTTAGCAGGCCGATTTCGATGAAACTCAGTTTCTGGTACTATTTTGACAAGAAAACAGCAACGCAATGTTAAAAATATTAAAAATCCAAGATGGCGGCCAACTTTTTTGTTTGTGAGCCGATTTTGATGAAACTTGGTTTTTAGTATAATTTTGACAAGAAAATAACAAAGCAATGTCAAAAATAAAAATAAACCAAGATGGCGGCCAACTTTTTTTTTGTAAGCCGATTTTGATGAAACTTAGTTTCTGGTACTTTTTTGACAAGAAAACAACAACGCAATGTTAAAAGTATAAAAAATCCAAGATGGCGGCCAACTTTTTTGTTTGCAGGCTGATTTCGATGAAACTCAGTTTCTGGTACTATTTTGACAAGAAAACAACAACGCAATGTTAAAAGTATAAAAAATCCAAGATGGCGGCCAACTTTTTTGTTTGCAGGCTGATTTCGATGAAACTCAGTTTCTGGTTCTATTTTGACAAGAAAACAGCAACGCAATATTAGAAATCCAAGATGGCGGCCAACTTTTTTGTTTGTAAGCCGATTTTGATCAAACTTAGTTTCTGTTTCTATTTTGACAAGAAAACAGCAACGCAATGTCAAAAAAATAAAAAAAATCAAAGTGGCAGCCAACTTTTTAATTTGTAAGCCGATTTAGGTTAAACTCGATTTTTGGTACTATTTTGACAAGGCAACAGCAACGCTAAATTATATATACATAAATGTTACAATTACCACAGTATAACCAATGTTTTGTTTAGGCCAACGCCCTTGAAGTTAGGCGATACCGACGTCTGTAACAACGTCTGAAAAGAGAGAAACAAAAACAAAAAACGGCCACCATCTTGACCATTTGTATTTTTTTACATTGTGTTAAGAACGGTTTTCTTGTCAAAATAGTATAAATAACCGAGTTTTATCGAAAACGGCCCACAAACAAAAAAGTTGGCCGCCATCTTGGATTTTTTAATACTTTTAACATTGCGTTGCTGTTTTCTTGTCAAAATAGTACCAGAAACTGAATTTCATCGAAATCGGCCAGCAAATAAAAAATTTGGCCGCCATCTTGAATGTTTATATTTTTAACATTGCGTTGCTGTTTTCTTGTCAAAATAGGTACCAGAAACTAAGTTTCATCAAAATCGGCTACAAACAAAAAAGTTGGCCACCATCTTGGATTTCTTTCTATTTTTAACATTGCGTGTCTGTTTTCTTGTCAAAATAGAAACAGAAACTGAGTTTCATCGAAATCGGCCTGCAAACAAAAAAGTTGGCCGCCATCTTCGATTTTTTAATATTTTTAACACTGCGTTGCTGTTTTCTTGTCAAAATAGTACCAGAAACAAATCGGCTTACAAACAAACGTCTGGAGCGTCATCCTAATGCACTGGCAACTAAACTAATAACACGTAGCTATGAAAAGCGCCTCAAGCGGAAAGATATTTTGTCCTTGTAAAGCAGTAGACTATTATTGACTAAAGAGTAGATGTCTTTATTGAAGGACACACTCTACATCAGAATTACCCTGTACTCAACACATTTGCTTATAGCATAGGCTGATTGCAAATTAAAAATAGAACACAAAAAAAAAAAAATTCTTGTCAAAATAGTACCTACCATTAAGCCTAGCATGACCACCCAAAACGCGATATGTATCGAATGATAAAGCGACTTATCGACATTCAAACGTCAAAACCCATAGTGTTTTGACAGTTAAACCGGATAACTTATCATATCATATCCCATTTTGTTGGTCATGCTAGGGGGGCAGAAATCGAGTTTTATCGAAATCGGCCCACAAACTAAAAAGTTGACCGCCATCTTGGATTTTAATTTTTTTGACATTGCGTTGCTGTTTTCTTGTCAGAATAGTACCAAAAACCGAGTTTCATCGAAATCAGCCTACAAACAAAAAAGTCGGCCGCCATCTTGAATTTTTTAATATTTTTGACATTGCATTTGCATTATTAAATTATTTTATTAATTTAATATCGCAATACCAATGTACCTACCCGGGGTCGTTAAAGGTCCACCGTCACATTTTAAAGTGACAACCCTTACGTACTTACGTAATAGTACATTACAGCCGAGGACAGGTAATTTGCTTACCGTACAAGGCTTGTATAGTGCTTTTCTCAAGAAATGCGAGGAAATAAAAAAAATTGTTTAACTAAATAATATTTATTAAAATTTATATCACACATGTTCGGGCAATTATTAAATGTAAATGTTATTGTTTTCCCGGGCACACTTATGTATAAATCGCCCATAATAATATTATTTTAATGATGTATCATTAAAATACGCCAACAACACAGGTTCCGAAAACGTATGCGCCTTTTTTTCACTTTTCCAAATCAGATCGTAGGTTTTCATATATCTTTCTTTTGATTTTGATGGCAGTAAGTTTTCTGTTATTAATTTTGCTTCTGCTCTCAAATTTGGTGGAGTAGTTACATACAATGTCTGTATATGTTTCATTGGCAGAACTGATTTTGATAATTTATTACACAATATAAACTGTATTGATATTTAATCAACCGCTGAAAATCATACCCGCCGTTTTTTTAATATTGGTTTGTGAGGCCATGTCGAACGGTCATACAGCCTAGTGATACTTACTACTTGCTACTAAAATGCGCAACTTCAATACCCGCTTCTGGGCGGTAGATGGCGCTGTATATATTTCCCATACAAAATTACTCGTAAAGGATATTTTGACTATGATAAATCTCATTTTGTTTTTTTCGATTGATGTTCGAGCTAAGCATGAAGCTCGACTTAATACTGAGGTAACTGGAGTTCTCACCCTGAATAAAAAAGTGAACAGCAAATTTGAGATTCAGTATGTAGTGGCTGTCAGTTGTCTCATATGACCATACGTATTTTTCTAGAGTGTAGGTGAGACGGAAGATAGCCACTGTGTAATTTGTGGTCACAAAAAATTGTTCGTGCCGCACTCTCCAGTTACCTCAGTATTAAGTCGAGCTTCATGGTGCTAAGAGTACATAGCGCTTGTGGTACAATACGAAGTAATATACTCTGTGCGCACCGTATTTAAAAAAAAGTTAACCTAATTATGATATAATAATAATGTGGCTGTATGGTGCAAATGTCCCTTTGCTTTTTCTGTTTTTATACACAGGAATAACTAAAGAAAAAATAAAGAAAAAAAAGTTGGTAGTACCATAGAAAATCACTGCAGTAATGAATTTCAGTACTTACTTACTGCACTAAAATCAGTGCAGTAAGTAAGTACTGAAATTCATTACTGCAGTGATTTTCAAATTTAGAATGTTTACCTCGGAAAAGTGCCACGTACTGCATTCTTTTCTCAAATATAATATTAACATTTCAGAGCATAAGTGTGAAAATACCTATACAGGCGTCGGCATCGCCCAACTTCAAGGGCGTCGTCCAACTGTATAGAAAGATTGCTTAAACTGTGATATTACTTTGCTTGCATTGCATTATTTGCACCATAATAATGCTGAGCTGCGATCCGCATAGCGATACCGATATTGTGCCCCAATGATGCAATGCAATGCTTGACAAGCCCGGTAAACATGAAGTATGAAGCCCCCAGTACAGGATGGCCGATCATGTTGGCCGACCATGATGGGCCATCGTGTACAGGGGCGGTTTGCGTTGCTCGCAGACGGCAATCACACGCAAACCGCCCCTGTACACGATGGCCCATCATGGTCGGCCAACATGATCGGACAGCCTGTACTGGGGGCTTAAAGCCCCCAAGTTTGTGGCACTAAAAATAATTTAAATAAAACTTTTCTACTCGAATGTACCAATTGTATGGCATATTGAATCAAAGGCTTATTTCTCGGAAATTCGCTGTGTTATACTCGTTAACAGATTTTTTCCCGTGTTCGCTATGGTAGTAGTAAATATTGGCATGCTCAGTTTGGTGACAGGTGCCCTGGATCATGCTGTACTGGGTGTGGCGCTGCTGGAACGATGCCTAAATGTATGAACACAATCTAAACCTAGGATTTCTCTGGAATAGTTAATGCTGCGAGAGTGGTTTATTTTTTTCCCTTTATAGGAAGATAAAAGAATGCGCAAATGCTATTTAATACATCAATTAAAGGCGTTAGAGCAAAAAAAATTTTTTTTGAGGTTATAATTTTTCGATGCCTATAAAATCATTATTCCATGATGAAATGTAGAAATTCAATTTTTTCCGTACCCTATGATGAAGGAACTAAATATACAGGCACACTGTTTTCAGTAAAAAAATCGAATTGCTGAGATTCGGCCGTGGCGCTGCTGGGACGACGTCGTCCCAGCAGCGCCCCAAGTGACCTACGATTACTCCTGAATCTGTCGACATTTACAGGTGGACATTAGCTTATGTGAAATGGAAAAAAAAGGAAAAAATATGTGTCTTATTAGATTTATTATAGCTTTTGTAATTAATGAGAAATAGCGGGGCGCTGCCAGGACGACGTCGTTCCAGCAGCGCCACAGAAATCCCCGTATATCCTCGGATCCAGTGGGGGGAAAAAATCAATCGTATTTTTTCCCGACTGGTAAAAAATTGGCCTGCATGGTGTATTTTTTTCAAGCAAATCGGAGACCGTGGCGCTGCTGGAACGATGGACACGCTCATCGCCCGTGGCAACCGTGCCGTGGCGCACGGAACTACACGGACGCGCGCTGCGCCCGCGCTGTTACTACCTACTTACTTACCTTAGCTTGTTCTCACTTCACGATAGACGTTATCGAATATCGGCCTGGCTGGCCTGGCCACGAAAATGCGCGGCGGCGACGCGAGCGAATTGCGCAATCATTGCGCGCTCGCAACAGACGCCTAATGAAATAAGTCAATGAGACGCACCGACGGATGCGCAATTCGCTCGTCGCCGCCCGTCGCCGCCGCGCATGTTCGTTGCCAGGCCGTTAGAGTATTCGCCCGGACAGTGAAAGGTCGTGGGTTCGAGTCCCATCGGGGCTAGTTGTGAGACGGTCGACTTTTTCTAATACCTACCTACTTCATTTTCATTTTTTTCAGTAAGTAAGTAACAAAAATTGAACTGTGAATGCATAGAAGTAAAAATAAAAATTCTAAGCTTTCTGTATTTAAAAATCATTTGCGCTATTTGTTATTCCTTTTACTTACTTCGTCGTAACATTGCAGTCGAGTCGACCCTAGTGCAGCAACCAAGACCACCCAAAACCAATTTGGCTTAAGCGTTTCCGAGTAATAGAACCGTATTACGGACAGCTACGGTTCAATTTCGCTTGTAATGAACGGTAAATTAGTTAGGCAGGCGTGCGGGTGCAAATTATTTTAGACCTAATTTTCGCGTGGAAAAGATTGATAATTCATTGTAACTGTTTCGGAAGTGAGCCTTCTGCTACAAATATTATTCTGTGCCGCTAGGATAAAACCTGGATAATTTACATAGGATAAGTAAAGAAGCTGCGTGCGCGAGGCCCGCCCCATCCCCTTGCGAATCACGTGACTTCTGTTTGGTTCGAACTCGTCGTTCGTTATTTGTTCAAAGAGTCAGTGGGCGGGGCGACCGAAATCAGCGAGCGCGAAACATACCGGTATTTCGAGCAGGAACCGTGACGTTTTGGTCTTTGATTAGAACCGAAATATTTTCGATTCTGATTGTTTCGCGCGGTACCTTGATGCTGCCGAACGAACACTTGATAAATGATAAATCTTGATAATAGTAAAAAATGTTTATTTCTTGCTATACGAGTTCACAATAAAGATGGTATGACGTGACTAAAATATAATTATAATTTAATTGTTTTCTTGAATATGAAATCGCTGACGCGGTGACATACTTAATGTGCGGTATAAACCGTACATATTCCCGGGCCAGAGATGAAATAAGATAAAATGATAAAAACAAAATAAAAGTTACTTGCGAAAGAAAATGAAAGTTACTTGTTAAACAAAATGATACCTACAAAACTAAGGGACAATTTAAACTGAATCATCATAAAACATTTCTTTAAATTTTCGCAAAACAGGACTTGTTGATCTATTTCGTAATGGGATGGGTCGCGCGTAGATCGGTATGTCTTCTCGCTTGCGTGAAGCGTGGCCACCGGCGCGCGAGGCCCCGGGACCGGGACGCTGGTAGCTCGGCCCCGCCACGGACATCGGTGCTGTCGCGGCTCTCGCGTCTACTGCTGGTACTTGATTTTGAGCTTCTTGAGCACTTGTCTGCTCCTCTCGTCGCTTCCTCCATTGACATTGCGAGCGGCGGGCGATTATTATAATAGTAACCACTACTATCACTCCCAGTATGACGTAAATCATGACGTAATGGTGTACGTCATGGAAGGATACGCTCTCTGATATAGTTTCGCTGTTCTTGAGGGTTTGAATCTGGTCTTGAATCGCAGCCGCATCCACTCTGAACTTCGCGTGATCTTGATTTGTAAAGTTGATGTGGGGTATCGAAATATTGATGATGTGATTGATTGGGGAGATGGTTGGCGTAAATAAATTCGGGAATATTTTGACCTCGCTTGTATGAGGCATATGAGGATAAATCGTTAATTCATCAGTCTTGATAATGCATCCATGACCTACACTTATAAGCCCCGCGCCCGTCAGTTGATATGCGGTAATTTGATCATCGCACATTGTTCGTATATTGCATTGTTCGCAACAAATATAAATGTAAGTGTTTATAATAAAACTATCTTGCCAAGTATTCTTACATAAATATTCTTTTGATAAGCATTCTTGATTGATTTGTAAACACAGATTTTTATCACTCTTCATTTGGTATTCGGGCCTTTGGCTATGACAGTAGTATGAATCTTGTACGAAACATTCTTTAAGGTTTGCTTCGTTCATAGGTATAAATGTACCTTTTCTTATGTTCATGGCAACATAATCTGAAACTGGCGTAATAGTGAAAGTCTTGTTATCTTGATATTTAGGAACTGGAATCAACTTGAAAATCTCATACGATTCCCTGCTGATAAGAGGTATTCTTATTTCAAACAGAAGATAATCTTCCATCATCCTTGCTTTGATCTTGATAAGATTATATAATTTTCGTAAATCAACTTGGGTATTATCTATTGGTAAGGAAACGTCCTTTGGTAATTTGCTTGATATGATGTTCAATTCTTTCATCAGCTGATCCGGTGTCACGAGGTGAAGGTTGACACTACCATGATAAACGTCCATTATAGTGTCCAACAACGAATTCTGTAGGTTTTTCAAGTTGTTTAGTACGTTAGTTGCAACTAAAGATCCAATCATAAAGTCACCTAATAGTTTTTCGGTATTTTGAAGATTGATAATGGCTTTGTCTAGTGAAATCATGTGTTCATTTATTACTTTATGCTGTTGGTTCATAGTAGCTTCGGTGCGCTTTAATAAATTATTTTCGGCTTCGACAATGCTTGTTTGATTTTTCCACAGATTAACGATGTGATTTTGATTTTGTTTTAGCAAATCAATATCCTTTTTATATTGTTCGGCGAATCGGCTGTCTAATATACCGAACATGGTGTTTGCGAGATAGCCGACCCCGTTGACAAGGCCTCTCTTGCGTCGCCACAGTCTGCCCGGCGCCGGCGCTTGCCCGATAGCGTCGAATTGCTGACTCCACAACAACTGATTATAATGCTCGAGTTCATTGTAGCCGTGTCGTAACTGCAGTAGTATTGCGTCACATCGCGTCTGTCCCTTTGCGTACATTAATGTTGCACATGTTTTATCGAGCGCTTGTATGTACGAATCGAGTGCCTTATTTCCTTGACGATAAGGTTCCATTTCGTAATAAACTATAAGCTTCCATTCATTTTTAATCAACAACATATTCGATAGTTTATCAAAGTATATACTTTGATTTTCTCTGAACTTTGTAATATTGACACTTGCTGTCGAGCTTGATAAAATGAATAAAAATGCCAAAAAAGTCATCATCATTGATGAGAATAAGCTTTTCTTGCCTTTTCTTGTACTTGAGTTTTGCGACTTGTTTCGCGACTTGTTTTCGCTGTTGTTATTGTTTGTATTTTCGATACTTTCGATCGGCGTTTCTTCGACTTGATTTTCTGTATTCGATTTTTCTTGCTTTATAAGTCTTGATAGTTTGATGACTGGGCGTTTCATGTATCCGTTCTTTGTTTTTAGGGTGACAACACGAATGAAACCGTCTTGTCCCGGATGTACTTCGATAACCCGACCCATGATCCATTTTCCAGGAGGTAAATTTTCTTCATGTACCACAACAATGTCGTCGATGTTTATATTTTCTTTTGCGCTTTGCCACTTAGACCTTGATGTCAATTGTGTTAAATATTCCGCTGACCATCGTTTCCAAATATCTTGTAGTATTTTTTGTGTGACGTGCCAGCGCGTTCTAAGATCTCTTTCAGTTTCTAAGACGGTAAGTACGGGTCCGCTTGAGAGGAAATGTGCCGGTGTTAAATAATTTAGGTCATCAGGGTCATCTGTTAAGGAGCACAATGGCCTTGAATTAAGACAGGCTTCAATTTGATTCAATAAGGTCAAAAACTCTTCATAAGTAAGCTTGTGGTCTCCAATCACTCTATTCAGATGAATCTTGAAGCTCTTGACTGCACTCTCCCAGACCCCTCCTGCTGAAGGCCATGCGGGTGCGTTGAAGTGGAATGTTATCTCCATATCTACTATTTCTTGCTGTAGTTGCTTGTTTCGAAAGATCTCTAAAATTTCTTCATATTCTTGTCTAATAATTCGGCTTGCTCCGACAAAATTACGTCCGTTGTCGCAGTAAATATTACTGGGAGTCCCTCTTCGAGCTGCCATTCTCCGTAGGGCAGCGATGAATGCTGACGTCGACAAATCTGAGACAAGCTCAAGATGGATGGCCTTGGTCGCCATGCATACAAAAACAGCGACATATCCTTTTGTGGTTTTTATTCCACGGCCCTTGTTTGCCTTTAAAAAGACATGTCCTGTAAAATCCACTCCGGTGTTTTGAAAAGGACGAGACATATTCACTCTTGCAGCAGGTAAGTTTCCCATTATTTGTTTCAGCATTTCCGGTTTTTGTTTTTTGCAGGTCACACACTCATGGACGTATTTCTTGATAGTTGTATAACCCCTTAGGATCCAATATTTTTGTCTTGTGAATGCGAGTGTAACCCGAGCCCCACCATGTAAGGTAAGTTCGTGTGCATTTTGTATAATTAGGTAAGTAAGGCGATGATGTTGCGGTAGTATTACAGGGTTTTTCATCTCAGAGCTGATGTTTGCGAAATGTAGCCTCCCCCCGACGCGAAGGATTTCATCATTGTCTAAAAATGGGTTCAAATTCAAAATCTTGCTTTTCTTCGGAATTGGTTTCTTTTGTTTCAGGTTACTTATTTCTTCTGCGAATATTTCTCCTTGGACTTGTTTTATAATCTTTTTTCTCGTTTCTCTAAGTTCTGATAGGGTTAGCCATGACGTAGTTTTTCTGTTTTCCTTTTTTGTCGCAAATCTAAGCACCCAGGTAAGTACTTTCAGGAGTTTTGAGAAGGAACTGTATTTTTCTATCATATCCTTGATGATATTATTTTCCTTGCCTTGCGTAACGATGTTGACTTGTTTCAAACTTTTTGCTTCTTCATTTGTATTGTAGGTGCATTTATCTTGTGTTATGTTTTCAGGCGTTGATAACCAGGCTGGACCCTGCCACCATAATGTGTGCTGTGTCAGTTGGCTTGCTGTGAGACCTCGGCTGGCGCAGTCAGCTGGGTTCTCTGCCGATTTAACGTATTGCCAGCAATCGGGCGGCATAACGTCAACAACTTTGCGTACTCTGTTGGATACAAATGGCTTCCAGCGGTCGCTATTCCCTTGTAGCCATCCCAGAACAGCCGTGGAGTCGATCCAACCATAAACCTTGGTGTCTATGCTTGGAGATAATGCTTGTTTGACTTTCAGCATCACATTCGCCAGAAGCAAAGCTCCGCACAGTTCCAGTCGTGGTAAGGAAACTTCTTTATTACATGGAACTAATCTTGATTTTCCAACAATTAGTTTTATTTCAGCTTGGCCTTGTTTAATTATCTTGCTATAAACAACGCATCCAAACGCCTTTAGCGATGCGTCACAGAAGCCGTGTAATTCGATCTTGCACGTGACGTCGGCTCCCAACCATCGTGGTATTTGAATATTATTTATATTAATAATATCGTTTTTGATTGATTGCCATTCTTGATAAATATCCTGCGGGAGCTTGTCATCCCAATTCATGTTGGTTTTCCATACTTGTTGAAACAGGAGCTTCATTTTAGTAGAAAGGGGTGTCAACCACCCTAGCGGGTCGAAAAGTTGCGAGATGGCGGAAAGAAGTGTTCTTTTTGTTTCTTGTTTGTCTTGATTAATAGTGCATTGGAAAATAAAAACATCTTTTTCAGGATTCCAATGAAGACCGAGAGTTTTCGTGGATTCAGCTAATTTGAAGTTGTAATTACTTTGCTCTTGTGGGTTTGTATCTTCTAATAACTCTTGACAGTTTGACCTCCATTTTCTTAAATTAAAACCTCCCGCCTTCATGAGATTTATAAGATCCTTTTTCAGCTGGATCGCAGCACTTGTGGAAGGGACGCACATCACTAAATCGTCCATATAAAAATGATTTTCTAATATCTGAGCGGCTTGTGGGTAGTTTTCTCTTTCATCTCTGGCTAGTTGACGTAATGTCATCATTGCGAGATAAGGAGCAGCCTTGACGCCGTATGTCACAGTGGTAAGTTGGTATTCCTGTAACCGTTCTTGTTGGTTATCTCGCCATATTATTCTTTGAAGAGCCTGGTCATCTTCATGTAGCCAGATGGCGCGGAACATCTTCTCAACATCTGCAGTGAAAGCTACTTGGTATCTTCTCCACTCTAAAATGAGCATAAAAATATCTTTTTGTAAGTTAGGCCCAGTACTCATACAATCATTGAGACTTAACCCACTCGTAGTCTTATCAGATGCATTGAACACTACGCGTAGCTTCGTAGTACTTGAATCGTGCCGTAGCACGCAATGGTGCGGCAAGTAGCAGTGACGCGTCGCCGCCGTAGCGTTATCACAGCTGATAGGTTTCATATGACCTAATTGCTGGTATTCATTAATGAACGATTTGTAGTCAAATTTTAGTTCGTTGTTTTTGTTAAGTTTTCTTTCTAATTGGTAAAACTGTGCAATCGCTCTGTTCTTGGAGTTACCCAGTTGTTCTATGTTTGACTTAAGGGGCAGTCTAACTATGTATTTTCCGTCCTTTGACCTTGTTGTCGTAGACTTATAGAAATCTATGCAGTTATTTTCTTCAGTTGAGTATGGATTATTTTCCGGTACATCTTGTATTTCCCAGAACCTTTGTATCTCTTGAATGTTATTGATAACTATGTTGCATTGGAATGTTTGTACCTTGCCGCACAAAATCCATCCGAGTCGCGTTTGTTGTGCGATCGGCGTAGAATTTCCAACTCTATATATTTTCTCCATAATAATATGCGAATAAATGTCGGCTCCGAATAAAATGTCAATAGGCTTGCTTATATTAAATTCGGGATCTGCTAAATTTATTTCTTGTAGTAAACTCCATGTTGGCCTTATAAATGTTTCATTTGGTAAGTTTCGAGTCAAAGATTTCATGATGTAAACATCGGTTGTAAAATTGTAATTTTCTTCTGTTGAACTGCAGTTTATTTTTGTGATTCCAGTACAAATGTTGTCCTTGGTGCCAACACCCGTTATCACGCCTTTACATTTTTGTCTTGGTAAACATAAAAGCTGAGCAGCTTGTGACGTCATAAGAGATACTTGTGAGCCTTGATCTATAAGTGCTCTCATAATAAGGTACTGTCCATCTGATCGCTGTACCTTTACCAAAGCAGTTGCCAATAAAATTTCAGGAATTTCACGCTGTTGAGCCACGTGTGTATTGTTGCTGGGTCGTTCATATCGCCGGTTCGATTCCGTGTTGTTAGTCATTGGCCTCGACGTTACATCGGTTGGCGTAGAGTTCATTTTTGCAAACGCAGAGTGAAGTAGCGTGTTGTGGCGTTCGTTGCACTCGCGACATCGTTTATTTGATGAGCATGCTTTTCCGTTGTGACTATAGAGACAGTTAAAGCAAAAGTTAAATTTCGCAATAGTCTGGCGTTTTTGTATTGGTGACATTTCAATGAATTGTCTACAGAAATAAATTCCATGTTCTGTACTTTTACAAAGAGGGCAAATCAGGCCATTTCTTGAATTTGTTGGGGTAGTAACCTTGTTGTTATAAAAATTCTTGAATTGGTATGGTTTATCTTGTTTAACAGATGTTGATGGGGCGCTCCGTTGTTGATAGTTTTCTTGCTTACGACGCGCAGATTCCATTGTTGTGAACTTGTTTTCTAAGAACTTGAGGAATTCATTTAAATTTGGTAGCTCCCGCGGCTCTTTTAAGGACTCCAGGTAGTCGCTATGAGTTTCAGGATCTATTTTCTGCACCAATAGATAAACCAAAATGGGATCCCAGTTTTCTATTTGCACGCCTAGGTTTTTTATTGCATTTAGACATTCTGTGGTGACGTCATGAAGTCGTTTAATGTGATTTGCGTTTGACTGCTGCGTTACAGGAATATTCATCATGGTGTTCATATGAGTTGTAAAAATTAACTTTTTGTTATTGTACCTGTGGTTTAATATTTCCCAACAGGTGGTATAGTTTTCAGAGCTGATTGGTAAGTGTTGTACCAAACGCTCCGCTTCCCCCTTAAGCTTGCTCTTAAGGAACTGCATTCGTTGAGCGTTTGATAAGCTAGGATTACTGTGTATGGCTTCACTGAAGAGGTCCTTGAAGGAGACCCATTGCTGATAGTTGCCGTTGAAGATAGGTATGTCGAGCTGAGGTGTCGACTTCTCGCGGTGGGAAACTGACCATAACTTGCTGTTTATGGTTTTCTTGATGTCGTGATATTTTTGCTCGTGTTCCGTAAACCTTGACTCGTACTGCAGGTTAGATCCGTTGGTTTCACTATCTATCTCCCAGTGAAGCAGATCGATTGCTTTCCAACGCGCTTGAAGCGTTCTTAGGGTATCTTCGAACTCCCAACGTTCTTCCATTGTGTCTATGTTGATGTTAGAGACGGTTCTTGCAAATGCCTTGAAATTACTAAGTTGCTTCTTAAACATTTCGTCGAGTTTACTGTAGTTACCAGAGTTTGAGGTGTTCATCATGGCATTCCAGTCTTGTTTACGTGGTGGAACGTTGCTTTCTTGCTCTTTCTCTTCAAAAATAACTTTTTCTTCTTCCTTCTGCTCTTGAGAGACGGATGCTTCATCACTTGTAAGCGGCACAGAAGCTGGATACTTCGAAGGAGTACTGAAACTTGATTTTTCTATGTAATGCTTGGCTTCCATGTAAGAATGTCTTGTTTGTTGATAGTGTTCACCAACAAAATATTCATCATCAGCTGGTAAAGACTCCGAAAGTTTCGCATGGTTTGTTCTATATTCACTCCAGTACCTTTCCAGTGTTTCGAGGCGCCTCTTGATAAGGTCAGGCGTCTTCCTTGATGGACCGTCTTTCTTGAAATTAACTAACGATTTCTTGATTTCTTCTGTTAGTAACGCTTGACGGTAAAGTAGGTCACTCATATCCATCTTGATATAACTTGATAAAACTTGTTAAACTTGATTAAAAAACTTGTAAGTGTATCTTGATATAAACTTGATGAAAGCTTGATTTGAAAAAAATCTTGATAATTTATTGATGTGAACTCGTTTCTTGTCTTGATAAAATAGGTATACCTTTCTTGATATTTGAAAATAATAATGTTAGTGCGCACAAACTTGATAATGACGTGGACTTGTATTTCACAACAAAAATTCCACTCTTGAAATTACTTGTATTTGCTCTTGAGCCTTGCTGGTTCTTGATAGTTCAGCGTTCAATGTGTTCCCGAGTGCTAAATGCGCCTTCTCAATCCAGCCGGTGAGACCCGCTTGTGGGAGGCCGACACAGACCGATTCGCTAACACCCGAAAATCACAAAAAAAACACTAAATCACTTCTCGAAGGACCAATGTTTCGCGCGGTACCTTGATGCTGCCGAACGAACACTTGATAAATGATAAATCTTGATAATAGTAAAAAATGTTTATTTCTTGCTATACGAGTTCACAATAAAGATGGTATGACGTGACTAAAATATAATTATAATTTAATTGTTTTCTTGAATATGAAATCGCTGACGCGGTGACATACTTAATGTGCGGTATAAACCGTACACTGATTCTGAAAGAGCTAAACCCAAATAATAATGCCTCTCTGAAATTGTATGGAGTTTCTTGCGACCTGTTCGCGAGTTTAAACTTGGGTTCCGAGGCCTGCCTGCCTAGCATGACCATCATTATATCTCGCGATATGATATAGCACGTCATGCTGTCTTGTTTACACCTTCCTGCCTAGCATGGCCATCATTATATCACGCGATATGATATAGCACGTCATGCTGTCGTGCTTACACCTTAGAGTAAGCAAGACAGCATGGCGTGCTATATTATATCGCGTCATAAAAGCCACTCATGCTAGGCCGGCTTAGTGGGGTAAGCAAGACAGCATGACGTGCTATCATATCGCGTGATAAATGTAGCTCACGCTAAGCCGGCTGGTCGTCGGTCTTAAAATTGGCTGAAAAAATAAGGCGTATTCCCATGTCATGATTTTAAAGTACGTTTATTAATTCGGTGCAAAAAAAAATTGTCACTTTCATATTTGACTTTGGCAACCGGGTGTCGTAAACCTTTTTCTTCATGTCTCTTTTAAACCAAATTTATTGTGAGGTTTTGGTTTTACAGATTTTGTTAAAATTTTCTTATAAAAACTATATCCTGGGGTAAAGCGCATAAAATAATGCAAAATGGGTTATTTAGTAATAGTACAGACACAATAGTAACAAGTAACAACGGTTCAAACTTAACAATAAACAAAAACAATAACAGAAACAAGAAGAAATCTACAAAATAATGTAAAAGAAGCACTGTACGCGAAGCAGATAGGAGCCCACGTAAAGTAAACAAAATACAAATCAAAATCAATCAAATAATCACACACATGTTAAAGTAGGTTTGTCACCCCTGCGTCACAAATATTTTGTGCCTGCGTGTTGCCAGTACGTGAAAAAAATATCCATCTAACATCCCTTCGAAAAATTATTTTGTTGTTTACGTAAGAGTAATTTCCATTTTTTTACTTTTATTAATAATGTTAAACAAATATCTATCCAGTCAAAGCATGTTTTGAATTAACGGCAATGTCGTTCACAAATAAAGAATTATACAGTATGTGAATATAGAGTTTTAATATGGTAATACTGTTTTCTTTTTTTTTTGCACCGAATTAAAAAACGTACTTTAGTTCCAAATATTGTCACGGGCCATTAGTCGTGGTGTGGTCTCTTTAACGATTTTATAGACTGTGATTTAAAAACAATTAGTAAAAGTAGTAATAGCGCATTTGAGCAGGTTGTTTTCTATTATTTCGACAGTACCAGTCGCGACGATAAAGGTAGCCGCGATGACAAGAACAATCGCGAGGAGAAAAACGGTCGGGACGAGAAGAGCGGCCGTGAAGAGAAGAGTCGTGACGAGAAGAGTGGTCGCGATGACAAGAGTGGCCGGGACGAGAAGAGTCGGGACCGGGACCGGGAGCGAGAGCGGGACCGCGACCGGGAGCGCGAGCGAGACCGCGACCGGAAACACCGCAAGGATAGAAGTGAGCGCTTAGTTGTTACTGAAACTATTTTTTTTATCGGCGAACAAAAATTAACTAGACAAAATTGACCACTCATAACCTATGATTGATCAGAGGGCAATTTTGATGATTTTTTAAATCCTTATAACGATCGGTCGCTGTAAATGGGTTAAAATAGTGGTAGTATAGCCAGCCACTAATTTATTTACCTATTTAGATAGCTAAATAGGTATCTAAGTAAATAAATACATATACATAGTAGGGGACCGAACTGTTATTGATATTTGAGTAACATTCAAAAATATTACATTGAAGTATAACAAAAGTCAATAAAACTAACTGTTGATTAACAAGCAAGTAATGAGCTGCTGAATTGAGACATACCATGTCTCTAGCCATCTATTTATTTCTAAAACGAAATTTTATATGACTCACCCACTTGCAGGAAGCTCCATTAAAGTTAATGCTTCATTAACACCCACTTGCAGGAAGCTCCATTAAAGTTAATGCTTCATTAAGTCTATTGCTGTCACTTTTCGTTGTCAAGAAATAAAAAGTGACAGCAATAGATTTAATGAAGCATTAACTTTAATGGAGCTTCCTGCAATTGGGTGTTAGTCTAGTACTGTCCTTGTCTAATAAGGAAGTTTGATGCTCGATATCTCCGAAAATATATAAAGTAAGTATTTGAAAATTAATTTCTGATATTTCTAAAAACATTATATTTTTTTTGTCTTGCTATAAATAATATTAAATTAATAAACAAATCTTGCCATAGTTAGATTTAAAGTTATAATATAATAATAGTAAACACTTAACCGTATCCTGTTTCCAAACGAAAAATAAAGACGATTAGTTTGGGTATATTCTTTTATTAAAATAAAAAATAGTGGGTACTTTCCGTGACCACAGACTCTGGATGGAAAGGTGCCGAAACTTCGGAAAAAACTAAAAATCCTTTAAAAACACAACCAATAACTAACTAAAGCGCTTCGATCAACAATAACACCTAGTTCTAGATACATAGTTGGAGTGACAGATATGGCCGAGCGTATACTCCCACTTGAGAGTATTTAATTATAAGTAGATTATTTTGATTATTGCAATGCTCCATGGTTCACAAAAAATATAGAGGTGCATGAATACCTACAGATTTGGTACATCAAAGATGATATAAAAGAATCATGTGTGAAGTACAAAAAACGACTCGATCATCATAAAAATCAACTCGCTACAGGCCTGCTTAACACCACCCACACAATTAAGCGACTTAAGAGAATGCCACTGGCCACCATTTAGCTGTGGCTTAAATGGTGGGACGACATGTCGTTGGATGTGTGATGTCCTAAAAATCATTAGCAAAGTAACCAATCTGATTATAGCCGGGAGGCTGATCGCAGATAAAGGAGACAAAAAAAAAAGATTATTTTGACAGTGTCAATAATACTTATATTTATTTATACTTATAAGTATTTCAAACTCGGAATGGTTCCTTGTCATTTATAATGTAAGATCGTAACATTCGTAACCTTTTTTCTCCGTTTAAAATAAAGTCAGTCTGTGCCATGTAAAGTTTTCATTTAGTTCGTGAGCCTTCATCTAGTACTATTGTTGATCGAAGCTAAAGCGTGATTGTATCCTTGAAAAATTGATTAATTCAAATGAACAATTCGCGCAGATGTTGTTAAAAAAAATCAGTCGGATCCCCTATTGTATTTTTATGTAACGTATTCGTTCCAGGATCATCGCACGACCGCTCGCGCAGGCGTTCCCGCGACCGCCACTAGCGATTCACTGAGGTATCACAAAAGCGCCTCGAACCGGTAAGTATATCGTTGCTTGCCAATTCATATCTCCGCCAAATGTTCTCCCATCATCGTCACGACACCACCTATTATGTGAACACCGCCTTACCCGCTCCTATGCCACTTCTGTTTATACGTGTACTATAAGTTATACCTGACACACTCCAGTACTCCACCCATATCCCGTACAATTGTTTATACAGTGACAAGTAATAAAATGAACACTATTGTTTTACAGCGTAATGTAGCATACCAAAATAAAACTTCGGTATATGGCAAACATTCGGGGTGTAATTGACCCCAAAGCACTCTCGATTCGGTAGTAGTCGGCACACCGACGGACTTGGCAGGTATTTGATTGGTATTTTGAATAGTTGCCGTGAGCTGTCGATTGAGACTGTTTGGCTAATCGCGATGTGGCACAATGCGAGCGTTGTGTAGCGATTGTGCTATGTGTCTCTCAATGAGCTGATCGTCTCTCCGTCGTTTTGAGGTATTCCAACATTCTATATTCCGCCGTCGCGTGACCAGTCTACTGGCGGCGGTCGCGTTAGCGATGCCAGGTATTTGTTAGGTTCCTATCGTCTCAAGAGGTTTAACAAGATTACCATTTGAACAAACAACATTTTACTGCCATTCAATTGATTAATAAACACGACCATAAATGGGGTATTTTACTGATATTTTTTATTTATTTAAAAAATTATAGCACATCGTCTTTCTAATTAGACAAGGAGAGAACGAGTATTTTGTGACGTCACCACGTCAGTAGCGTCATTAGTCTCGCCATAGAAGATTTCGTTTAGAAAGAGACAGCGTTAGTCAAAATTAATCAACAGTGAAAAGTCATGGGTTTGATTCCCGGCGGAGCTACTTGGAGGATGGGTCGTATTTGTCTATGATTTCATTTTCAATAATAAAAAATTGCATTGTGAATGCAAAAAGTAAAAGTAATTTAAAATTAAACAGCTTAAAATCCGCTTGTTATAAAACAGATTTCAATGATTTTTTCACATTAATTGGTAATGTTAAATGTTATATTTTTAACTTCATCATTAAATATCTACCTTTCAACAACGGTGAAATACCCTATTCTTAGGCCACATTTTATACCAAAAACTACCCAACAAAAGTAGGATCATGAACAGTGGGGTTAATAACGGTTAAAATTATGGCAGGTGTCTAATCTGTAGGAATTCCCTATCATAGATTAAATAATATTATGTGAGATCTCTAAACTACAACATAAACATGTGGCTTAAAAATATATTAATAATGAAATTAATATTCTTTTGTTACAACTACTACTAAAAAATAAAATCATTTTAGATCTCAATAAATTTAAAAGTTAAACTTGCTAGTCTATTGTACTTCGACTATTTTATCACATAAAATAATATCGTCATTGATCCCATCTTATTTTATCTCAGGTTTTAACCCCATTAGAATAAATTTTCCAATAGCCAGCAAAATTGTCAAGAAATAAAAATAAATTCTAAATTTTTATTTTCCTAAATAGAAGTTCGGCAGCAGCGTTCCGTTTTCGTTTCATTGCCGATCGATAGCATGTGCGGGTGCACACTGCACATGTACCTATTTATTGGATGCTGTTATCATCTGTGTACTTCCAGGTACCTACCCAAACTTCAAAAATATGGCAACAAGTTTCATTATTCACGAAGCAATAACTCGACTGACTACCATGATCATATCAAATTTAATTTTTCAGGAACTTGATACCATATCTGATATTAAACAATATCCCTAAGCCCTCTATAGGATGAGAACTTTTAATGATTGGCCTTAGATAAAACATCGAAATGAAAATCCTAATATTTTTAACTTTAAAAAAAAATGTCAGTCATTAGACCAGTTCGAATCCGCGTCTTTCTGTTTAAGTTCCTATTACTAGCTTGCTCGATGGACTTTTCAGTTGGCTACCAGGGACAACGTATCGACGCATCGCCACGATACGAGGTACTTATGACATTAAGCTCAAGACGAGAGACAAGACCTCCAGAAAAGCGCGCCAACGGTTTCGAGGTGACATAGAATAGTCACACTTACCTATAAGATTGTATTCATGTTAGCAAAGTTAATTCGCTGTCTACGATTGCATGTAGTCCGAATAATATTGGACATTTTATTTTCGTTTAGACAAATAAGAAAATGTATTGTCGATTTAGCTACCTCCGATGTTTGTCCTCTAGGAAAGAAAGTCACTGTTATTTCTGTTTACCAGATCTGAGGAGACATTCAGGTATTTATAAAAAGAAAATACTTTTTGGTTTAACATCAATAATAATTATTGTGTTACTGTTTTTGCTTCGTGTTATTTAAGTGTGAATTAAATAGGGCGTATTTCAAGGATTAAATATTCAATTGAATTTTATATCTTGTTTTATTTCAACATCTTAATGTTTTATGGTGCTTCCACACAATCCGGCGGCACTGCCGGCGCGATAAGCATAGCTGCCAGAGAAGAGAGAGAAGTCGTCGGCCTCACTCAAAAGCGGGCTACGCTACAGACGACATGACATCGGTGGTTACGTGTTAATTTGGCATTAGCCCTCACTATCAACCTACACACTCGCAGTGCGGAGGGGGCGGTGCCCCGATCTAGGAAGCATCGGTTGCATGCTTGCTCCTGCTATCCAATTCAAGAGGCGATATCGGCCACGATTAAGGATTGCCTTGGCCCTACATACGACACAATAGAGGCAATCTAGGAGGCATCCCCACCCATCCAACATAGATCGCCACCGATATCATGACTGTCGTCTGTAGCCCGCTAAAGCCGGGGCGACCGCCAGGCCGATCAGCACAGCTGCCTGTATAATCCGTGCGCTCTAAGTTTGCCAACCGCTATTTCATGCTATTATTATTCGTTTTATGTATTCACTTGCTTATTTTTTTTTTGTAAATGTTAAAAAGTTTTATTTCTAAACTTATTTTAGCCTATATCTTGAGTTACGTCACACCATCACCGGCAAACTTAGAGCGCACGGGTTATACTTACGTGCCGCCCCGGGCTGTGTAGATGCACCAATAGGCATGATGACATACATTACGGATCACCGAAATAACGATTTGATGTAATTTTACAGGATATACTGATTATTATATAAGCACTCGATTTTTACATGCGAGTTCATTGTTATTTGAGTAATAATAAAAATGCTAATTCCAACAATCCGCCATGTAAGATAGAATACCAATCAAAAGAGCCTGACGTCACGCTTTCGTAAATATTGCCAGTGCTGCCAATGCACAAAATATTGTAAACGAATCAACAAAGCAAACAATCTATCTTAGCACAAAAGTCACTATAAATATTTACCAGCTATTTATTTACGAAAGGGTGACGTCACAGGCAGACGCCATGACACTTTTGGCGTTTTGGTGGGAAAGGAGATGTCCTAAAATGGATTTTTATTATTCATAATAACTAACCACAGTAATATCGATTTATATAGATACTTAGTCCAAAAACAAAGCTATTAAAGTAACTTGTATAATTTTAAAGCCCTCCGATTCCGAGAAAATTAAATTTAGGTTTTCATGAAAAGGCTTCATAAATGCCCGCCATTTGGCTTAAAAAGAAATGTATCCAGAGCCGTAAATAATATTAGAAGAAAAAGAAACGGACTTTAGGCGGTTAGGCGCTCACTAGACGGTAGGTTTTGCTGTCAGTTTGCTATCAGTCACGATTCTTTTAGCCAATCAAAATGGACCATTTTGCCACCACCACCCAAATATATTTTTTGCCACCACCACGCTGCCCGAAGTTCCTCTATACCGATTGGTTAGCTAGTCTTGAGTGATGGAATTGACTGATGGTTGCGTGACCGTCTAATGGCTGCCTTTAAGCCCCCAGTACAGGATGGCCGATCATGGTAGGCGACCATGACCAAATACATCGTACATTGACACTTTTGAAAGAACCTTTTTAAACTTGTTCGTTCAAAAGTGTCAATGTACGATGTATTGGTCACGGTCGCCGACCATAGTCGGCCAACCTGTACTGGGGGCTTTAGGCTTCCATCACACTGCCTCCGGTTTCCGCACCACCGGACATTCTACAGCCAATGTTAAGAAGCGCACTACCGCAAACCGGAGCGGTTTGCGGTGCAGTGTGGGAATCGCCTTAGATAGAATTTTGCTGTCAAAATGAAGAAAACTACCGAATTGATCGTCTCTTCATATAAATCATATAGCAGGTGACTTTCTGCGATTCTATTCGACTCTGGGGGGCTACCTGCTTAAAAATATAGGCATGGACATGGGCTTCATTTGACATTTGAAGCCCATATTTTGCCCTTATATGGACATAATATCGGCTTCAAATGTCAAATGAAGCCCATGTCCATATCCATATTTTATTGCCAGTATATATTATAAATATTTCTACCATAGAAAAAAACAAATTATTTATTTAAAAAAAACGGAGGGCTTTATAATTTTTATTTTAGCGATTTTGGGTTCTTAATTTTTGTTACTATTACATAAGTTTGATTTTGCGGTGGTTAGTTATCCTTCAGAATAAAAATCCAACCTCCATACAAAAAGAGGACATCTCCTTTAAATTGTATTTTATTATTGTCAATTTTTACTTCAAAACCTTCAAAACAAAAATATGAGTTATTTCGTATAAAATAGACGTGTACAAACATTTTGGAGTACTTTTTCAAAATCAGTCATGATGCCTATTGCACCATTAAGCCCCGTGCGTGCACTAAACCAGAGGCCAGCGGGTTGGTGAATCACATGGACTTTACTTGATTAGAATTTAGACGTCTGTCGCGAGCGCGCGATGAATACACAAATCACTTTTCACTGCATGGCCGCTGGTTTCGTGCACAGTAAGTAACCATTATACAATGTTCCTGATACCACAAACCTTGATATAATACAATAAATATTTTCTGATACCAAACTTTAAAACAATAGTTAAATTACTAATCCATTATTATTCCCGGTAAAATACTTAGGCCCGTATTCAAGAACGACACTTGAGTGGAGATCTCTTCTCAAGTATAGTTAGCAACGAATACATTCATCCCTATTGCTAACTATACTTGAGAAGAGATCTCCACTTGAGTGTCGTTCTATAATGCTAAAAGGAAAACCTGAAAGGAACAATTTGTAGACTTCTGAGTGCCGCTATTTAAGGGCAGGATCTTCCAAAAACTCTGTCTTTGTCTTTTTCCTTACGTGTGAAGAGTAATGAAAATAACCTCACTTTAGCATTTTTTCAATGTTTTTGTTGTTATTTTGAGCATCAATTCACTTTGAAAAAGAAGCCTGAGAATAGTCTACAATATGTCATTACCTATTTTTCTATAATATATTATTCGTGAATTAGAGATTAATAATCTATATATATAAAAATGAATCCCTATTTCCCTTGGTCACGGCATCACGCGTGAACGGCTGGACCGATTTGGCTAATTTTGGTCTTGAAATGTTCGTGGAAGTCCAAGGAAGGTTTTAGCGGTGAGAAAATAGGGGAAGGAGGGGTAAGTAGGGCTAGAGTAGAAGTAGGCTAGGGGTAGAGTAGGGGTAGGGTAGCGTAGGGGTAGGAGTAGGGTAGGGTAGGGGTAGGGTATGGGTAGGGGTAGGGTAGGGTAGGGTAGGGGTAGGGGTAGGGTAGAGGTAGGGGTAGGAGTAGGGTATGGGTAGGGTTAGGGTAGGGGTAGGGTAGGGGTAGGGTAGGGTAGGGGTAGGGTAGGGGTTAGGTAGGGGTAGGGTAGGGTAGGAGTAGAGTAGGAGTAAGGTAGGGTAGGGCTAGGGTAGGGGTGGGGCAGGGTAGGGGTAGGGTAGGGTGGAGTAGGGGGTAGGGCCACGGGAACGAAGTCGCGCTGGGTCAGCTAGTCTAAGTATAAAACCAAAAAAATCCATACTATAATATTATAATTGTGAAAGTGTGTTTGTTTGTTTGTTTATTTGTTTGTTTGTTTGTCCGTCTTTCACGTCAAAACGGAGCAACGGATCGACGAGATTTTCGGCAAGGAGATAATTTGAGAGCTGGAGAGTAACATAGGCTACTTTTTATCCAGGAAAATTATAAAATAATAATGGTAATTTTGTATAGAAACCGTTAAGCTGTCATACTTCACACAACTCCCATTTCTTAGCAGCTTCCAAAGAGAAGGTATGTCAAAGAGTATGTAATCACTGACATTTTTGCCGCTTAGGATTTCTTTTTTAATTTAATAAGTGACATTGTGTCGGGCAGGTGATACGAAGTTCGTGTCCAATAAAATTTAGGATATGGCAAAACAACGTTTGCCGGGTCAGCTAGTATAAAAATAATGAAAATTTTCTTTGTTTTTGAATTTTTTTATTGTCGAGTTACGATACGAATATCATGTTTCTAGCCACAAAATAATCAAGATCGTTTATGAAACTTCAACATTATATTTTTATCTGCTCATAATAAAGAATATTTGATTGTTTACTTTTGAATCAAAAATAGGTTGATTTCGATAATTTGGAAGTACGTGCCATTAATAGGTAACTATTATTTGAATAAAAGTTAACGTTACAAAAAAAGTTTTTGTTTCTGTTAACCACTATCGGAATAACCATTAATAATAACATAGTCCGAAAAAGTGATTTCTGATCACGACTGCGATGTCAACCAGTAATAGTCCATTGTTGTCTGTGGTAGGTACTTACTACGAATATTACATTACTATTATAGGTACCAGTACATAGTTAAAAATTACCATTGTAATACCAAGCGTACTGTAAGATCTCTATCATGGATGAGGATGTTGTTCCCCACAGCTGAATGCCATCATCATCATAATCAGCCTATTAACGTCCACTGCTGGACATAGGCCTCTCCAAGAGTGCCATAGGTACGTCCAAATGGGCTTTAGAATGCTTTTATAGAGAAGAACCTTGTTTTCTAGACTATGTTGAGACCTTCGACACATTAGCCATTGCAGCTTGCGGAGTTGCAGATCAAGTGCTTTTCTTTTCGTTTGGATATCCTTTACTACATCAATCGACCGAGACGGTTCAAATAAACGCCCAAGTAACGTACGTCATCAGATTGTGCTATTTTGATTTGATTGAGCTTGACTTCGGGGCAAGTATAACGCCGCAAAGTAACAGTAACGTGCAGAGCTTTTATTTAAATTTTTAGTTTTTTGCATTCACAATGCAATTTTTATTATTAAAAAATTGAAAATGAAGTATTTAGAAAAGATCGACCCGTCTCACAACCAGCTCCGATCCCATCACATCGGAGCGTTGTGAGACGGGTCGATTTTTTCTAAATACTTCATTTTCCATTTCTCATTAACTTTTTTCTCCAACCTTTTAGCCAGCGAGATAGCTCGTCTAGGTTTCTTTGTAGCTTGGCCCTTGGCAGATGCTCCAGTAGCGGTTTTGTCGACTGCTAACACCGCAGTATCGTCGGCATATTATGTCCCTGTCAGAACGTGTTCTGATTTCGGTAGATCGGATGTGCAGATCAGGGGGCCAAGCCTGCTAACGTTAGATAAGTCATAATCGTGTCTCAATCGTGTTTCAATTGTAGTCAGTTGTAGTGCTTTTTTACACTTTAGTTACAAGAAATATGTAGGTACCTACTTTTTCACAATACTTCTGATGGTCACACCACACACTACATTCACATCACATCATACTGTCTTAATTCTTGTAACTAGTGTGTAAAAAAGCACTGCAATTGAACTACAATTGAAACACGATTGAGACACGATTATGACTTAACGTTAGCAGACTTGGCCCCCAGGTAGAGTATCGGACCCATCACACTTCCCTGAGGGACCCCAGCTTTTATTTCGTGCAGTCCTGTGACTGTGACGCCATCACCATGTTTGACGTAAAAATGTCTGTCATGAAGATAATACTATAAAAAGGTAAATAAGGTAGGTACCTAGAGTGACTACCAGACAGCATAGACGCTTGGAACGATTTATCAATTAGTCCGCACTGGACATAATATGAGAGCGGCTGCCCGTTGCCCCTGGAACAATTTCGCTCTCGTAAGGGACTATCGCGTAACTTTATGGTTAATTTAATACTTAACAAACAAAGAGGAACAACAGAGAAGCGGAACAACTTCACCAGTCTGTCGCAACGCAACTTCATCTATAAGTACTTGAGTACTAATATTATAAAGAGGAAAGATTTGATTGTTTGTTTGATTGTTTGCATTGAATAGGCTCCGAAACTACTGAACCGATTTAGAAAATTCTTTCACCATTAGAAAGCTACATTCTTCCCGAGTGACATAGACTATATTTTATCCCGATATTCCCACGGGAACGGGTACCACGCGGGTGAAACCGCGAGGATCCGCTAGTAATTATATAAAGAGCGATATTAGAAACGGGGTATAAGTACATTTCTCTCACACACTTCCTCAATCTGTCTCGTTCGTTGATGAATATTTTTAAAATAAAAAGGTAGGTAATATAAGTAGCGACTAGCGGCACGTATCTCTAGCGTTTACCGTTTTGCGCAGAAGTAAAAAAAAAAAAGGTATTTTGGGCCTTGCGCCATACTATAAACATGCGCAGCTATCCCCTGTTGTGCTCTTCGTCACGGTCAGCGCTAAACTTACGTGCCGCTTCATAAATTTAAAAATAAAACCGCCTTCAAAAAAACCACATCAAAAAAGTAAGAAATAATTCCTCACCAAATAAATAACGTAAGTACTTTGAAGTCGGGCGTGAAACATGTACAATTTCTTGTTGTTTTTGTTAAAACCCGCCCGAATTTATTTGGTGAGGAATTATTTCTTACTTTTTTGATGTGGTTTTTTTGAAGGCGGTTTTATTTTTTTATAAAAATAATTTTTATTTCACTCTTTTTAGTGCATCGTGCAGGCAATTTACGTGTTTTCTGGTAAATAGGTATTCAAACTCAAAACCTCCTTTTTCGAAATCGGTTAAAATACCTTGAGGTATCCCCTTTTTAACAAAACAAGAATCATCTAAATCGGTTTATAAACAGAGGAGTTATGCCTAAATATACGTATTAGATTCACATAACGTGGTAACGAAAACGACAGTATTTTCAAGATTTCCTGAAAACTACTGAACCGATTTCAAAATTTCAAAAAATGGGACCAACTTGGAAACCAACCTGATGTAATAACGTTTGAACCATTTCAATCGGTTCAGCCGTTTTCGAGTAATCGGTGGACATACACAAAAAAAAAAAAAAAACATACATACAGACGAATAGAGAACCTCCTCCTTTTTGATTTAGAAGTCGGTTAAAAAGATAACTTAATCGTTTGGGTGTGCTAAGTATTAAAATGCAGTAAGGTATTGATGTAATAGATATTTTAATATACCTATCATGTTCGCTAAGTAAATGATTGTAATGTAAAATACATAAGAAAATTATATCACTAAAAGTTTGGATCTATGAGCCTAGCTTCCTTTGCCTTTCTTAAATGCACTTGACAGGAAAACTTGACACTGACAATGACAATACTGACATTTCGTTGTCATTTGATTTTTGACGTGTGTTTGTTTTGTTTGTTTGTTCAAAAGAAAAGAATTCAAAGAACATTATTTAACAAATAAATCGAAATATTTAGTACAACAATATTAAAATGTCTCCACAAGATGCCATTATCAACGAACATGAAGCTAGGCAAGAGGCTAGAGCTAAATTACGAGAAAGCTTTCTTAGAGCAATTAATGAACTCTCTGGTGAGTTTTCTGAGTTTTAGTAGCCTGTGATAACAGCAGCTTATTTATCCAAATGACTGTTCAGTCAGATCCAAAGAACTTAACAACATTTTCATTGACTTTTATTATTTCTTTGCAATTATTTGTATAAGTAGGAAATCAATGTTATAACTACAAAGCCTTCCTAATAGAAAACAAAATATTAACGTTGTTTTGTTTATTTTATATTCATAATATACAAAATCCACATTAAAAAGTAAAAAAAATGTTACATCAACATTTGTAAAAATTGCCGTGAGAAGACCAGAACTGCTATTATTGAAACCTGAATGGTTAATTGGTATATTAAATTCTGTAAATTGAAACCCCCAGGTAAACCAACAAAAATCCTAACATATGAACTATCAACACTGCAGGCAACATTCTTTAAATGGAAGCCAGATGGGTCTGAGATACTGGTGAAGGATCTAGAAACTCCAGCAAATATTAAGATGCCATCGGCTCTATTACGAACAACAGATATTTTGGCTATACACTTTGATAATCAGGTAGAGTTACCATAATTATCTAGTCACTTGTTTTAAGGATATGTACATATTAATAAATTCTATTTTGTAATTTTTATATGAGCCAGTTTTTTTACTTTTCCTGTGTTGATAACTTTAGTATTCTTCTTCCTTTGTGTGTATGGTACTTTAGGTTTAACCCATTGACGCCTGACCGGCCGAATAGGGCTGGAGAAATATGGAAAATCTGTTGTCTCATTTCTAGGGTGTTGAAGGATTAAAGTATTATTTACAAGATACATTTTTGGAAAATACAAGATACTTATTTGTTTTTTGAACTCAACTTGATATTTTCATGGTGATTTGAGTGAAAGTAAACTTTAGGAATGAATGTTAGAGAAAAGTATAGTATAGTGTTCTAAAAAGTAACAAAAGAACCATAGTTAAGATTTTTACTAATTCCTGTAGCCTTTGTAGTAAAGTAATGGTGGAATGCATAAAAATCACCCATACATCCAGACATGATATCCATACTTACTTATAAATATGAAAGTGTGTTTGTTTGTTGTCTCAGTCTTTCACGCCAAAACGGAGCAATGGATAGACATGATTTTTGGTATGGAAATAGTTTGGGAGCTGGAGGCTAATTTTTATCCCAGAAAACTATCATATTCCTGTGGGATAATGCTGTGAAGTCCACATGAGTTACTGCGGGCTACTACTAATAATAAGTAAGAATGGTTTTAAATAGATTAAAATCTTGAATAGTATGTGATCGAATCACAAGATCCACAGGAGAAATAAAAGTGGGCTGGCCCCTAAACGGTGGACCGACGATCAGGGGTGGGATTGCGTAAGGTAATCATTTTGACAGTTCATATCGTATTTAATTGTCTGCAATTTGTATGGAATGACATTTATTATGATACAATATGAACTTTCAAATAAATACGATTGACTTTACGCAATCGCCTATGGTCAAGCTGGAAACAGCTGGATGCGGGCAGCTTGACATGATGAGCAATTATTTCTTCAAAAGCGTGACATTTTCGTTCGCCTTTTATATTGAGTAGGTCTAAGTAGCCGGACTAGCATGTTCATCACAAAAAAAATTATCGCCTCTCGTTCACAATATTGCGAATTGTTACGATTGTCACGCTTTACAGAATCGTATAACGAGTATTGTAGTATGAATGGTAGGCTAGACCTAGTGCATTTGGTTCTGCAAGGGTAATCTTTCGCACGTGTGTAAACGCAATGGCTGTACAGATTCGGGAGAGCTGATGTTCAATAAGTGTCGGACCAGACAATCAATCGGTCAAATCAGGGTGTTGTGAATCTTTCAAATGATTTCTTATATTATTCTGATTGCGTGAAGTATCTTGCATACCAGTTGAATAGGAACTTAACCTGGCAGAACGACATAAAGAAGAGAGATGAAATTAACCTTAATTTACGAAACTTGTATACTGGTTTTAGGGTAGAAACACAGAACGCGGAAAAAAAATCTCTGTCTTTCCATGTTCTGTGGGTAGAAAGTCGCTACTTTCAGTGGACAACACGCTCCTACAACTCTGTTCTTAAGCCTATCTAGACATACGGTAATCAGGCATGGCATGGCCAGCAATACCAATATTATCCGTCGATCGGCTTGCCATTAGCCTGGTTAAGATAATTTCTTATCATTCCTACCTAAATGAGAGGACCTCATAAAAACTCGATAATTTAAGGCTAGAAATCTGGAATTCCATAAAATTCGAAGTGCTCAACGATCCCCCGATTACAAAAAACCGACGCCAAAGAGGGAATTAAAGAAACAATCCCAGTGCCACATTAGAATTAGGTACTCTTGCTTGACTGTTTTTAAATAACCTGACATATATAGGTACTGAAGTTATATTAAATGATACGATACACTAACATTTTCATGTGTAGTATATTTTTGAACTAACCATCGATAGATTCCCTTGTAGGTAGGTACCAAATTTTCGTGTTCTCGTACAATAGACCCAATTTCCAATACCTGTCACTGCACTGGAAAAGGTAACACCGTGGCTTTTCAACGCGCTGATATTTTCGTAGATTTTATTATCCTACACGAATTTGCATTTCAGTGGGTACTAGACAACGTAAAGCCTACCACCTCTCTTTTCTTGTATTATATCCGTTTCTATTAGGTATGTAGAAGCAATAAAAGGTAAAAAACTTCCCAGTAAGACATTCAGCCGGTCTTATAGGACCATGATGGTGCCACTTTATCAGTCAAATCACCCCATATGTACATGAATCTATTAGATATATTCATTGGCCCAAGATTGAAACGTAAGGAGGTAATCTCTAAATCTGGCTGGCACGATCGTTTCTTCTTAATTGAATTTTTTCCGCTCATTCTACCGACCCCGGCGGTGATTCAGGGCTGCGCTGCTGCTTTAAAAGCGATTATCATAAATAAATATAGATTTTATTTGCGCCCTTTCTTGGGTTATTCATAGTCATTGCATTTGTAATCAAGGTTTTGCCTATCTAGAACATTAACAGTCTGCCTGCAGGCAATTGCCTGCCAGCAAGGGGCCATAGGTACTCGCAGTTTTTAAGGGCAGGATCTTCCAAAAACTCTGTCTTTGTCTTTTTCTTTATGTGTGAAGAGTAATGAAAATAACCTCACGTTTTCATTTTTTCAATGTTTTTGTTGTTATTTTGAGCATAAATTCACTTTTTGAAAAAGTAGCCTGACAATAATCTACTATTTGTCATTACCTATTTTTCTATATATCATTCATGAATTAGAGATTGATAATCTAAGTATAAAACCAAAAAAATATAAAAATAATTAAAATTTTCTTTGTTTTAGAAATTTTTTTAAGACGAGATAAGATACCAATATCGTTTTTCTAGCCACAAAATAATCAAGATCGTTTATGAAACTTCAACATTATATTTTTATCTGCTCAAAATAAAGAATATTTGATTGTTTACTTTTGAATCAAAAATTGGTTGTTTTCGGTAATTTGGAAGATCGTGCCCTTAACCTCCGACGCAGCGCAAAGAGGGTTGTTATAAGTTTGAGGCCTATGTCTGTCTGTATGTCTGTCTGTCTGTCTGTACGTATATTCGTAGTGCCTAAACGGATCAGGCGATTTCATTGCGGTTTTTTTTTAATTGAAAGCTATATTAATCGTGATGGTTCTTAGCCAAGTTTGATGAAAATCCATCCGGCCATTTATGGAGATGGTCAACTGTCTGCCAAAACGGAATAAGATACGGACCATAATGTAAATAATGTACCAGAAAATAATGTACCTACACCCTGGACAAATTTAGGTGGCAATAAAAAAAAACAAAACAGCGGCAAAAAAATAGCCGCCAAAAATTAAGTTGCTCCGATTTGTTTAGCTGAAATTAGCGATTTTAATGCGGTTTTTTTAATTTTACGTGTAATTTAAAAAGGATGAAATAAAAATAAAATTTTAAAGTTTTAAAAACCCCTGACACGAAAAAAACCTCAAAAAAGTCAGAAAATAAAATTTTCTCTCGGTCGGGGGACCACAAAATGAGAAGTACTAAAAGGGTATATTATACGTTTGGGGTCCCCCGACCGAGAGAAAATTTTATTTTCTGACTTTTTTGTGGTTTTTTGTGTCGGGGTGGTCGGGATTTTTAAAACTGTAAAATTTTACATGCAAAAGCAGAACGGCAGGCGGTATGATGTAAGTATAGCGAATGTTCGCGGGTAAACAACTACCTAGTTCAAACTTAAACGCAAAAAATTACACCCTTCTATACACCCTTTTGCTGTGCCCGACAGGGTCCATGATGTTCACGATTTGTTATTTTTAAGACCTAACAACCATTGTGGAATAGCAATAAAGAATTGAAATTGAAATATATAGCTACTCTAACCTCCTCCTTTAATAGTAGTTGGGGGTTTCTAGAGGGCTTATTTATGTCTCCTTGGCAACAATTCATCACTCATTATCAGGAATTTATGTCTTGGGAAATTTATTAATCAGACACCTGCAACGCAATAAGCAATGTAACAGATAGCCCTACCAAATCGATAAGTTACAGAAAAACACGGAAAGTGCACAGATTGTCCGTCGGGAATACGAATGAGTGACAGAGGTGAGGTGTCGGGCGGGTCATCCATTATGTGGATAATTAGGCTTTTTGTTAACTACCCGCGCCGAATTAACCTGAACCTACGACATTGGGGGCGTCTCAGTCATTTGTTATTTTGGGAACAGTTGGGAAAAGAAAATGAGACGTGTGGTATTAAAGTAGTAGGCGAGACAGTTTAATTAAATTAGGTGCTTCTCTCGTTTCTTTGGTGGGAGTCTAATTGAATAAGTCGTTTTTTTGGTACTTATTTGAATTGGAATTCTTTTTTAGCACCGCTGCAGAATTTTGGCAGATGTGTGTAGGTAATATGACGAATTTACGAGCTGATCCACTATCCTACTAATATTATAAATGCAAAAGTTTGTGAGTATGGATGGATATAAGTATGGATGTTTGTTACTCTTTCACGCGAAAACTACATAACGGATCTGGATGTAATTTGCAACAGAGATAGATTATAGGCTGGATTAACACATGGTATAATTTTTATCCCGATATTCTCGCGGGAACGGGAACCACAACACGGGTGAAACCGCGGGCTGCCGCTTGTAACTTATAAATTAAACAGCGACCAGTTTGGCTTGCACTTTTTCAAGATTAAGCTTAAATATATTTCTTTCTACACAACATCCTTTCAACAATTTCCATCACGAGAATTAACAAATCATCTGTTAAGCGCCCTGATTTAGCGACTTCACCTGATAAATCTGCGGTATCAACGTTGTGTCTTACAAATTTGGACTTTATTTCTGGTCACATAGATTTTAAGTTGTTAATAGGTGTGCGAGTAAACACAGCTCTTGCCCAGGCCTCGCTACCTGTTGCCGGGATCGATTCGCGGCTTTTGTATGGCGCACACTCACCGCCTCGCAGGCCCTCGGCTTGGCTTTACTCGGATAATGCTAGTGTTATTACCGATGGAGAAAATGAAATAAGGAACATTGGACCGTTACGTATATGTAGGGCATTTCGATATTGGAACGATATGAGGCCTGGAGCATGTTACGGATTTTTTTAGGCCGTGACTCTCGCCTCTTGCCTCCTATTTTTTGGGATAGGTTGAAGCTGTTTTAATATTTGACTGTAGGTAGTCTTATTATTTGCTAGTTTTGTGAATGCCACTAATAATTTACGCGTTTATTGTTGGTACAAAATTGTATATCAGAAAAAAAGAAAAATTGTGATAGTCAAAAATCACCAGCCCTGCAAGTAACTTTCAGGTGGGATTCGAAACCGAGTCTCCGGGCGAGTAAAGTTACTTGCAGGGTTTATGGTTTATTACCTACTTACTACTTATCACAAGTTTTCCTTTATTTATAGAATAGCATTGTGAATGTATAAAAATATTTTAAAATCTTAATTGCATATCAGAATTAAAATGTACCTAGTGTTTTGCATCCTTGGTGACTAGCCTACAAAGGTTTTATATCAAAACACTAACTTTTTTTTTTTTAATAAATAAATAAATAAATTCTGTTATCTGGATAACTATTGTCTGTTTTGGAATAAGATAATTACGTGTACAGTTAGAGGAACAAGATGGAAGAAAACATTATCTGCTGCGGGCGGCGCTTAACTATTATGCCGGGGCTTCACCTGCGTGACGCCTAACGGCGCCGGCGCGTTAATAACGGCATACGCGTCTTAGCGCGCTCATTGTATCAAATTAGTGCGCTAAGACCCGGCTACACCAGCGA
Source organism: Crambus lathoniellus (assembly GCA_949710035.1). Taxonomy (NCBI): domain Eukaryota; kingdom Metazoa; phylum Arthropoda; class Insecta; order Lepidoptera; family Crambidae; genus Crambus; species Crambus lathoniellus. The sequence continues at coordinate 10,136,662 of OX453302.1, read as the reverse complement.
ATTATATCAAATAGCGCGCTAATTAATGGCATTAGACGCAGTTGAAGCTCGGGCATCACAATATAGAGACACTCGCCCACGGCATGCAGCGACATTGCCGAAGTTCTATCAAACTCGCGGAAGCCATGGAAGCATGGCGCGTTGATTGTTTTTTTTTTCGTTAAATTGTTACGAAAACCATATATATTTTGGAGACAAATTGTTTGAAAAAGGTTAAAGTTAACACTTTCTAGTTTCAATCATATTTTTCTACTAGGAGTCGAGAATATAAAATAATAACTTGAGTAAAAAAAAATTGTTATTAAGCATACGATATTCGTTACTATTACAAAATGGAAAGAAGGTAGGTATTAAGGGAAAAGAAAATGCAAGGTCAATAAACCAAAACTTAACTTGACTCGTATATGAGTGACTGGCACACAACAGCTCTAAACCGCGAGAAATGGAAGGAGGGTGGAGAGGCCTTTGCCCTGCAGTGGGACGACCCAGGCTGATTTATTTATTTATTTATATTTATTTAACTGCAGACACCAGGGAAAAGCGAAGGGAAACAAAATCGCTAAGAAAACCGGTGAAACAAATAATGGGAATGAAAACGCAAAACATTCTAGGTACCTACTCAAGAAGATGTGTTTTGTCTGTTTAGTGAACAGAAGAAGACTGGAACTCGAATGACATTGTGCACTATAGAAAGTTAACTTTCTATAGTGCCAGTACTTTGGTGCCACTCAGTACCTACATTTCGAAACTGATTCAATTAAAAGCTTTAAGCTTAATTTAATATAAAATAATTTTACAATTTAAAGTTAGCTCTTCTATTTTGCCCTTCTCCTACATAGAGATTCTTCTGAATCAATCAATCGCTTACGAAAGACGGCAAAATTTATTGAAACGAAAGAAAAGTTAATTCCCGCAACCTGCTCTGATCTGACGGCTTTCAAAGAGTTATTTAAAACACCGTTATATTAAAATGCATTCTCCCTCACTCCCGCAAGTAATTTTATCAAGCAAGCACGGGGAAAATCAATAGGTAGGTTGAGAACGGATTATGGTAATGCATGCAGCGCAGTCAAGCTTAGCCGATCATATTTGCGTCGCTATAATACATTGCAAGAGGCTATACGTAGAAAAATCGCGGGAACTGGAACATAAATGAAGAAGTATTATTAAAGGGTTTCGTAGAGCTGTGGAGCTGGAACGTCATGGAAGAAAAACTTTCTAAAAATGAATGCATTGACATGCAAAGACGTCTTCAATAAGGATCCTCTTCCTTTCGTTACTGGATGACTTATGCGCTGATAAAGTTTTGCTCCCACGCACATATGAAATAGTTTATTTGAAAGAAAGAAAGAAAAACCATTTATTTCGACATTTAGTTTAGTTTATTTTTAATAGTCTTACGCAGGAGTCGATAGGATCACTATTCACATTGTCCTTAAATGTAAATACCTATAGGTACATTATACACCTATGTCATACGAGCCCGAATATCTAACTAGACATATTTTCTTTTACAACGTATTAACCTTTTAGTCTCCAATCCGAAACGCTTTAGTAGATGTCATAAAACCCTTGGTTACAGTACAGTTTCCTTCAGAGCGTATCTTAAAGGCAGCGAGCGGCATTACACGTCATCTCGTCCGTGCTAACGACGAGATTGTTCCGGCCACCGCTTTTGTTAGGAAAATTAAGGTCTCTGGCTATTTCGAGCCTTTGGAATGGCTGTGCCTATTCTAAGAAGCAATAACATAATAATATTATGAACGTAGGCATATGGCGAAGTGAGATCGTTGGTTGGTATTATACTTAGGTTACCTATATTTACGCGACATACCTATCACGTGAAAACCGCCTCTGTGGTCTAGTGGTCACACCACCGATATCACACAGAGATCTTGGGTTCAATTCCCAGTGGGGGTACATATTGTATTAGTACCCACCATATTTAGTGTTGTGCCGTGTAGTGCCGGCACGTAAATAGAATAGCACTACCCCCTCTCTTCCCGTGGGTGTCGTAAGAGGCGACAAAGGGAAAACTGCCATCAGGAGATGGGCAGCAGCGTCTCCAGGCTTCAACAGGCTATACTGCGATCGCCAACCCGCCTGCCAAGCGTGGCGATTATGGCAAACCCCCCCCTGAATGCTTACACAAGAAATACATCGGCCCCCAGTCCCCGGCGGCCCCGCTATTCCTAGCTACGGTAGCGGCTATGGTAACGGCGGGGCAGGGGGTGCTAAGAATCCCCGGGTAGGCTCCGGCTACCAACACCGACGACTCGACCTGGCAACCTACAACACGCGCACATTGAGGCTCGACGAGAAGCTCGTAGAGTTGGAAGAGGCAATAAGTAAGTTACATTGGGATATCATTGGGTTATCTGAAGTCCGAAGAGAGGGGGAGGACTCGATAACCCTGCAATCCGGTAACTTACTTTACCACCGGGAGGGCGACCAACAGTCCCTTGGTGGTGTCGGGTTCATCGTCCATAAATCCCTTGTCAACAACGTGATCACCATCGGAAGTGTCTCGAGCAGGGTAGCGTACCTGATACTCAGATTATCGAAACGATATTCGCTGAATGTTATCCAGGTCTACGCTCCGACCTCGAAACACGACGATGTCGAAGTGGAGGCTATGTATGAGGAGATCGCTAAAGCCATGCATAGCTATAAAACCCACTACACGGTTGTGATGGGGGATTTCAATGCAAAGTTGGGGCAACGTTGCGGTGATGAGCTGAGAGTGGGGCAATTTGGATTTGGGCAACGGAACGATAGAGGCCAGATGCTGGCAGACTTCATGGAGAGGGAGAGCCTCTATATGATGAACTCCTTCTTTAGGAAGCCCGTAAGCCGCAAATGGACCTGGATCAGTCCGGACGGTAAAGTCAAAAACGAGATCGATTTTATCATGTCGACGAAGAAGCACATATTCAATGATGTCAGTGTGATCAACGCTGTTAAGACAGGAAGCGATCACCGTATGGTGAGAGGCACATTGAATATCGATGTCAAGCTCGAAAGATCGCGACTGATAAAATCCACGCTCCGACCAATACCAGCTCAAATTCAAAACCCCGAGTGCTTTCAGCTCGGGCTTCAAAACCGCTTCGAAGCCCTTGAGAACAGCATAGACGTGGACGATCTATACAACATGGTGGTGGATACTGTCCGCACGGTAGGGTCTAAGTACTATAAAACCCGCCGTCCCAAATTGAAGAAACTCTCCAGTCAGACTCTCCTACTCATGGATCAGAGACACGAAATGAAGCTGCAGAACTCAGCGGATGCCCATCGTTATCGACAGCTCAATAGACAGATATCTAAGTCTTTGACACGCGACCTTCGCCAATTTAATACCGAGCGTATTAAAGAAGCCATAGAGCGGAACAAAGGCTCCAAAGTGTTCGCGAGAGATCTGTCTATCGGGCAAAGTCAATTAACGAGGCTGAAAACTGAGGAAGGTAGCATCGTTTCGTCAACACCTGAAATCCTGAGGGAGATTGAGAGTTTCTATGGACAGCTATATTCCACACAAACACCTGTTGAAAGCAAGGCTACAGACCCTAGAGCCAAGCTTACCCGACACCATACCGAAGATATCCCGGACGTCAGCCTGTACGAGATTAGAATGGCTCTCAAGCAGCTTAAAAACAACAAGGCGGCGGGCGATGACGGAATCACAACAGAGCTTCTGAGAGCGGGCGGTAAGCCGATACTTAAGGTCCTCCAGAAGCTTTTCAACTCAGTCATCCTTGAGGGCAAAACGCCAAAGGCATGGGGCAGAAGCGATGTGATGCTGTTTTTCAAGAAGGGTGATAAAACTCTCTTGAAGAACTATAGACCCATCTCGCTTCTGAGCCATATCTATAAGTTGTTTTCGAGAGTCATTACGAATCGTCTCGCTCGCAGGTTCGACGACTTCCAACCTCCCGAACAAGCCGGGTTCCGGAAAGGCTACAGTACCATAGACCACATTCATACGCTGCGGCAAGTTATACAGAAGACCGAAGAGTATAATTTGCCACTTTGCTTGGCGTTCGTGGACTATGAGAAAGCCTCTGATTCGATTGAGACTTGGGCGGTGCTGCAGTCTCTCCAGAGGTGCCAAATAGACTACAGGTACATCGAGGTGCTGAGGTACTTATACCAAAACGCCACCATGTCGGTCCGATTACAGAACCAGAGCTCTAATCCTATCCAACTACAGCGAGGTGTGAGACAGGGAGATGTCATCTCTCCCAAACTGTTCACAGCTGCGTTGGAGGATATTTTTAAGCTGCTGGATTGGAAAGGATGCGGCATCAACATTAATGGCGAGTACCTAACGCACCTACGGTTTGCTGATGATGTAGTTCTTATGGCTGAGACCTTGGAAGACCTGAACACAATGCTCGAAGATCTCGGTAATGCTTCGCAAAGAGTGGGTCTTAAGATGAACATGGACAAGACGAAAATCATGTTCAATGCCCATGTTGCACCCGCTCCAGTTAATGTTGGGAACATTACACTCGAAGTTGTTGACCACTATGTTTACCTAGGACAGACGGTCCAGTTAGGTAAGTCCAACTTTGAGAAAGAGATCTCTCGTCGAATCCAGCTCGGATGGGCAGCGTTTGGGAAGCTCCGGCATATATTCGCGTCCGAAATACCTCAATGTCTCAAGACGAAAGTCTTTGACCAGTGTGTGTTGCCAGTAATGACCTATGGAAGTGAGACGTGGTCTTTTACTATGGGTCTCATAAGAAGGCTCAAAGTCACCCAGCGAGCAATGGAGAGAGCGATGCTAGGTATTTCCCTGCTCGATCGAATCAGAAATGATGAGATCCGCAGGAGAACTAAAACAACCGACATAGCTCGAAGGATTGCATCATTGAAGTGGCAGTGGGCGGGACACATAGCGCGGAGAACCGAGGGCCGTTGGGGCGGAAAGGTTCTCGAATGGCGACCGCGTACCGGACGACGTTCCGTGGGCAGGCCCCCTACAAGGTGGACCGACGATCTGGTCAAGGTCGCGGGAAGCCGCTGGATGCGGGCAGCGCAGGACCGATCGTTGTGGAGATCCTTGGGGGAGGCCTATGCCCAGCAGTGGGCGTCGTTCGGCTGACATGATGATATTTAGTGTATGATGACACTCCTGTAAGAGGCTCGATGCGCTGCGACTACCATTAAGAGCCTGAAGTACTGAAAGTATAAGACTATGTCATAGCCGGTTACTTTCCTTGTTGTGAATGCTGGAGCTGCCAGCAAAATGCCCATACACTCTGCCTGAAAGACAGTGTTGTACGTACTTAGTGGCAGCCCAATTTGTATGTCTAGGTCTTCTGAGAATACCTACACCTGTCCCTGTTCCCTTTGATGTCTTGGAGCCATCGGTATAATTATATCAGAAGCGCTTTCTGTTGTAGGTACTGTACGGTACCTGAAAGCTTTTTGTTTCGAGCCATATACCAATCTTTAGGTATATAGGTACTTAAGTAGGGACTAGGGACCATCGCACCATATTATTGTTACAAATTTAACGTTCTAGTTTAGCTAAGGATCTAGTCGCCCACTTCATTAATTAATGTCAACAAGTTTGAATTTGAATCTTATTGAATTTAAATCTCTATTGGAAAATAGCCTTATGGTGGGTTACGATTACGATTCAATTTGTTCGACTGTATCTGTCATTTTTAACCCTATAAATACAGAGCTCTACCGGCACCAAACTTTTTTTATTAACTCCACCGTAAGTTAGTGTTCAGAAAAAGAAATGGTAAACAAGATACTTAGATGCTCTGGTCCGGGAAGTTTTTAGTGTTTAAACGAATTAAGAGGTAACTTCCCGCGCGTATTGCTACGCTCGAGTTAAGAGTTAAGAATCTTGATTAAGCTCCTTAGTAGGTACACGATGAGCTTGGGATATTTTTAACTGAATTAAAAAGTTATTACAGTAGAAACGCCTCGTAATGAAAAGCATTTCTTTATATTCTTTTCAGTCAAATTATTTTAGTTAGTTAGGCAGTGGCGTAAAAAAAGGACCTGTTTAATCCGACTACGCTTTCAGGATAAGAACATTAGGTACTAAGCAGATTTAGCATTTATTGATTGGCCATTATTACCTACTATATTTCAGGTCAGGTTTTCGTATTTGAAGTTTGCAAAACTTTAAGGAACTAAAAATAATATTTGGCGAACAGAACACCTTTTTCACCGAGTTACCTATCTAATAAAAATAACATTTATTTGCAATATAATAAAATTATTGATGTAGATAATTTAAGTGGAGTGCTTAGGTACGTGTTATCATTAGAATATTAGCGAAGCTTAGGCAGAACAGTATACCTACCTATAATTGAATTAACTGATCAAGTTACAGTTTATAATTGATAATTCAATCAAGTGCTTAAGCTACCGTATCTTCCTACCGATTCCTTCCATTAAGGGAAAATAGGAATTATTATTATGGGAATCCCTAACAATTATTTTCTTGTTCGCACGGACGAGTAAACAGATACCTAGCTAATAGTGTACCTACGCAAAATATAAACAGTTATATTTTACTAACTAAACGAACGCGTTGCAATACATATACCTAAGTACCTACCTACCTACTTAATTATGAAACACATAGGACACGGTCCTTTGGAGTTGTAAAACATACAAGCTTTTAAGTCAACTCAATTGTATGAATAAATTGTCATTATGGCGCTTATGTATGTATGAACAATGAAATAGTGCGAGTTATACCATTCGTTTTTTTTGAAGTAACGTCGAGTATCATCATCATCATCCCATGCATTAGTATTAGGGAAATAAATACAGAGTCTTGTATTTATTTCCCTGGTAGGTACTAAGAAGCCCTACACTGGGATTCTATTAAATAATAAATGTAATTGCAATCGATATAATCTTTACTGCGGCACCATGGCCGATATATTCTATATCTACTACAACACGCGACCGTGGAATCGTCTGGACTGGTGCAAACTACTCGCGTAGGTAATGACAATCCATTCGATATTTTGAATACTGATTTAAACATAAATCAACCATAGACAATGCAAGGAGGTATCATATCCTAACAATATGATACCACATGCCGCCGCCGCAACAAAAAAACCTTTCTTACTAAAGAAATGTTTTTTCCTACATGGATTACCCTAAAGCGAAGGCCCTGCCTACCTTGGAACGATATCACATCAATAAGACTGGTCCTCACTAACGGACAGCCAGGACAATGGTTGATATAATTATTAATTTCCTGTAATCAACACAAACCAACCATTGCATTGGCTTGACATACCAAAACCAAGGGAAAAGGTCTGCCCAGCCTTCAACCTAACCTTAATACATCATTATGTAGTTACAATCAAAGCTAACCCTAGCTCATTTAAGCACTAACTAAGTCGAAATTCCAAGATCAAACATGTCAGACAAGCACCAAATTTATATATACTACGAAATTACCCAAAAATAACCCCTCATCTCAAAAGGTACCCGACAACAAGCTTGGAACTTCATAAACCTGTGGTAACCTCAAGCAGACTGTCTACTAGGGGCCACCACAGTTTATGTAGCGTGGTGTCGACAACATTGCCAGTCAGGGTTAGAGGGATCCTGCAACAAACAGGATATGACCCTGGTCCTTATTGGACCATCAGGGTTTCCTCCCCCCTCACCAACAAATGTTGACGTCACCTCGTTCCTTAAGTGACATCGAAAAAACTTACAAACTAACTAAAACGGAAATAAAATGAAACACAGAAGTGTTACTTTTGTGGTCCAGATCATTAACGAAACGTGATGTCAATATCAACATAAGTTAAGGTCAGAGGATTCTCGCACCTAATTAGATAATAGGTCATCCTCCTGCCCTATCCCATGAAGGTAAAGAGACACGACACGATGTCTACTAATTAGTAAAAATGCAAAAAAATAATTGTTTTATTAAATTAAACATTTAAAAAAAATTAAATAAGTACATCATAAATGGACCACAGGACACTTCGTGGGCTTCAGGTGCAGTATTTCCGTACATGAAAAAGAAACACATATTAATACAAATCACACAATTATACATTTCAACTATCTAACAATCACTATTATAAAACATCCTAAAATCCTATCCTATTTCTATCCCTATTATAAAATGAATCTATAAAAGAAAATTTGTTTTTACATTTAATTTTATATGTAACAAATTTAATTCGTTTCTTATTTCGTAAAGAACTAATATTACATAACGAACTTATATTGGATTTCGAAATCCTATTCATATTCGACCTTTCAAACTTTTTCGCGCCTTTCTTCATTTTACTGTCATTCCTATTTTTATTCATAAAAAAACTTTTTAATCTAGGAATGACATGCGAACTTTTTTCTGACATATTACTTTTTCGAAAATTACTTTGACATCCGTCATTCGAGACATCTATCACTTGTGACTGTTGTGACTCATTGTCATCAATGTCAATCGATGTCAACATAAAATTCATGTCAACATTAAATTCAAAATTAAATTTTTTGTAAATTATACAAAATTTTTCAAAATTCATAATTATGCTATTCTTGCTAAGAAAATCACAACCCAACACTATGTTTGGTACAATGTCCCTTACAACAACGAATCGCTGTGTAAACAACACGTTATCTATCAAGAAACATACATTAGTTTTCCCTACTATTGAAAGTTTTCCACCACTCACATTTCGTAGTTCAGCGTTCACCATGTCCACACTGAGACCTAGACTGTCTACTACCGTCTGTGATATTACCGACACACTCGCACCGGTGTCCACCAAGGCGTCTATTTTCTGACCACGACACTCAATAGATAAAAACGGCGTACGCTTACTTGTGTTGTGATTGTCCTGCACCAACGTCAGCTGCATACAATCCTCTTCTCTACTTACAATAATATTATTATTAGATTGTGGGGACGTCTCAGTCGTCCTCCAAGATGATGTCGTGATGGGCATCATCGGGGCTTGAGCTCTAAAATCATTCAATTCACTTGCATCATACAAATCATGGGGTTTTTCGTTTGGCGTGCGAGAGGCACATTGATTGGGAGTTGGCACATTCTCTAACTCCGGCACAATATAAACACATTGATTAGATTTATCACCACTGCTAGAATCACACATATTAGGGGCACATTCCTCGAAGCACTCAAGTGGGTCCGATACAAAACCAAACTCCCTGATAAACTCCTTCTTCATTTCGTCGTAGTCTTTCACCATATCGACGATCTTATCGTAGAAATATCGGGCTGCGCCCGTGCAGAAAGCTCCGACGACGATTTTCTTGGCCTCGCCTTCGTAGCCTTGCAGAGCCGTCATCACCTCGTAGCTCCGAAAAAAAACTTCGACATCTCCGTGGATGCCGTCGAACAATAAGAACTCCATGGTCTTCCTAGTTTATCTTGGGAATCTGCAACATACGGAATGTGTAGTTTTGCGTGATTCTAATTTGGCGCCTCAACCATAAGAAGCCCTACACTGGGATTCTATTAAATAATAAATGTAATTGCAATCGATATAATCTTTACTGCGGCACCATGGCCGATATATTCTATATCTACTACAACACGCGACCGTGGAATCGTCTGGACTGGTGCAAACTACTCGCGTAGGTAATGACAATCCATTCGATATTTTGAATACTGATTTAAACATAAATCAACCATAGACAATGCAAGGAGGTATCATATCCTAACAATATGATACCACAGTACTAATGGGATAAATCTGCCATTTGTACCAACAATGATATTGTCTAATGGTACCTACAGGTGGTCCGGCGGGAATTCGTATCTACTCTTGGAGGTTGATAGCCCGAATTCCTTAAACTTTTATAGATTTCGTAGTGGGATAAATAACTAAAAACATCTGAGAGCTTTCTTTCTAGCAAAAGCATTACTAATTTAACTGTAAGCTGCGAGGCCATATGCATTCTCCTTTACTGGGGTCATTCCGACCGGGGCGGCACCGCTGAGCCGGTCGTTTCAGTTCCCTTAAGGCTGCGTCTATAGTGAAAAACTGATAGAGCGGACTCGTGACGGAAGCTACGTACGAGGCAACAGATCGTCGCGACTTGTAGCTTTCATCAACATCAGCCATTTAATGTCCCCACTGCTGGGGCACAGGCCTTCCTTATGGATGGGGAGAATGGGCCATAACCCACCACGCGGGCCCAATACGTATTGGTGGGTATTAACGCCTGCAAATGCAGCTGGTTTAACATGCCTTCCGAAGCACGAAGGAGCTCGAGATGATAAATTTTTGGTCACCCATCCCGTGACCGACCATTGCGAAAGTTGCTTCAATTCAATGATCGCAGGCCGAGCGCGCTAACCACTGCGCCACTGGCTAGTCAATAGCTGTAATCCTGATTTGGAGTAGGTACCTATTGCTAACGGTAGCTAAAGCCTGATGTACACGGGTAGAGCAATCGGCATAGTAGTATTGACCCGGTGGTAATTTTTTGGAACTAAAAAAGGTTTTCATACTGCTGACATGGCTTCTCCACCATCGCTCTGTCACCGGGTCAGATAATATTGTAGCACTCTACCTTGCTACTATGTATAGCGTTTACTCTACCCGTGAACCCCAGACTTTAGACCAATTTTTAAATAAGTAATACTTACACACGCTAACCAAACCAGCTATCTATCCAGAGTGTGGTTGGTTACAAAAGAACGTAATATAATATACCTACTTGGCTACTGTGCGTAGCATGGTGTTTCCATTATTCCATGATCTGATTCAGGTAAGTACCTACTACTCCAACTGCTCCTAGGGGATACATTAAAGGTTCATTTTTCAGTATATAACGTGGAATATTGAGATGTGCTCCCACAAAACATAAGACTATGTCATATTACAATAGTGAATGACTTTTGTGTTTTTCGAAATGCTTCAATGTGACAAAATTCTATGTTGTATACATATTATTGCTCGTGACTATATGTTAGTACATATCGCGTTCGATTTAAGAATTTTAGAGGTAGTGCTCTACTCTCAACATGTCAGACTCTGACAGGAGTCAAGGTTTTCTGCCTTTTATCTCATAAGGACAGATTCTCAAAAGGACAGGAGTACACGTAAGCACAAAAAGAGAAAAAATATTATTATTAGGTACTGTTTTATTGTTTTAGAGGAAACGTGAAAGGGTTTTTTTCCATCAGTTATCCATTGTAGGTACAAGCTGGCAAGTTAGTTCAGGAAAATTACTAATTTATATATGTACTGTGGAAACAGTCTGCGAGATATTTCCTTCTATTGATTTGTTTGGCACCTGTACCATTTTCATTCGCTAGGTAATCAGTATAGAGACACGGTGGGAGGACTTAACTTGGGGACTTCCTAAAGAGGGGGGAAGCCGCCGAGGTCTTGATGCAGCAGAGTCTGGTCCGGGGTAGACAGGAGCAGAGTAGGTTCCCGGCGGTTAGGCGCGCAGGAGCAGATGGTAGACGGCACGGAGTAGGTAGGTACTCGCCGTGTAGGTAGCACTGAGAAAGTAGGTGCAGGTGAGACTCGGGGAGATGTTGCACGGAGATACGACCCCGAGACGGGGACAGAAAGCATAGGCGAAAAAAGAGGCAGATCTCTAGTCGGATCGGCTATTTATAGCCTCTATCTTCTAGAACCTTCTCATAGATAGAATACAAAAGAATGTTTATGTGGGGAATTTATTTTTCTTTTTACTCATAGACCATCCGACTAGAGCCGTCCGAATCTCGCTCATACAGCCAATAGCATTGGCTGGAATATAAAAAAAATTAAGGACCCATTGAGAAAGTGTATGGCTTACAACTATAATTAAATCAAAAATATCCAGACACCAATAAAAACCGATACCTTATTATAATGCATTGTGCAAGTGCTTAAGAACGATTCGGAATTCGCAAAGAATAGACCTTCCTTTCAATCAGCTGAGTGACGGATGACAATGACGTTGGCATTGACAGCCTCTGTCACAACAATGCGATAAAATTTACAAGGCTATTTTTGTTTTAATAAATTTGTAATGGACCTTTTTAAAGTTAATAGTTTGTGATTATTTTGGATAAAAGTTTTGAAAAGGGATAAAACAATGCAAGGAAGTAAGTAAAAATGGAAGCCGTTACATGGCAACCACTTTTGGTTTTTCCAAATATATTTCTTTACTATTACGATCTATTTTACAAAATTCATCTCAAACGCGATAGTAACGTTTATACTTTCCCGGACTTTACACTCAGATATCTTAAGTTCTATATAAATTCCTATTTAGTGTTTTTCATTTCCCGCCCGCCCTTTCAGCCTCCGTGGTAGGGGCCTAAGTAGAAATGGTTGCATCTGTTCGTCTACGGTTAGCCAAAGTTAACTACACTAAGGTAAATGGTCGTTCGATGAAAATTGGTTGAAATAAAACTTAACGTTTCGTTGGTCAAATTATTTATTTCGTACATTTGTGATAAGCCTCCACTTAAAAGAGTGTAAGTACCTACTTAGGTAAAAGAAAGCATAAATCTAGACTTACGTTAACAATACGTTTTTTTATCTACAACAGGGTAACTGGGTGTCTTTTACCGCTGGTGTGTACCACTAGATCACAGAAGAGGCACGTGTAACAATACGGGTACAACCAAAGACAAATTTGGTAAACCACCTCTTACTTCTTAGTTCTTTACGTGTGGCTGGCGTTTTACCCTTCACCTGCAGACCCTATCCGTAATAGAGTATGCATTGTACTACCCTAGTTTAATACATAACCAAAAAGTAAAAGGGGCTGTGTGTGAATGGCGAGACACCAGCCACACGAAAAGAAATAAGAAGTGGTTCATCGAATTTGTCCCTGACCATACTTACATGTTTATTTATTTATTTATTCGTATGGCATAATTAATAATACAGTCGTTTAAAATTACTAAAATAATCAAGTTTTACAAAGTTAATTTATCTTTTAACCTCTGAATCCATGGGATAGCGTCATTTTCCAGGGAGTACACACACAGGTCTGCCGGGCTGCCATGGTATTTCGTGAGAGGGCATTCCGTCACTATGTGGTTCATGGCCAGCACGGGTAGCATGACGAACTCGAGAAAGGCTTTGTCTATATCGAAACGTCTAAAATGACATTTCATCGTAGACAAACTCATTGTTCGGCTTTTAATTAAAGACTTTCGAGGTAGACAAAACTCTTCTCGGGCTCGTCATGCTACGCGTGCTGGACGGCAGCTCCACACTCGCACACCGTTAATTCGATCCATCCGCAAAAGTCAGGAAGGCATTACTCCGCCCGCATCCAGTATGTGCTCTATTGAGTTGACACCATTCTTTTCTTGGGAGTGCAAATCCAGCAGGCTTAAGTATTGGGTTTACGGTGGTTCCCATGGCGGTGAACGTGAAATTACGTGTTCAATAAATCAATCACTACTGAAAGATAACTATGTCAATAGTGGTTATAGTCCGTTCGGTTAGATAGTGTCGGTACCCGCATGGCATTGTGGCTCTTGCTATAAAATCCTTACTAATGCAGATATAACTAATACGCTAATACAGACAAGTTGGGTACCAAAGTAAATTAATTATGAAAATTTGGATATTTTTATATAACAGGAATTTAAGTAAGTGATTTACAAATAAAAGAGCGACACTATCTAAGCGAATGGACTTTACTTACCAGCTGATTTTAATATAAATCGTCCGTTAGTGTGTTGCGTAAGTTCCAAAGGAAAAGATAAAACTTTTTCCTGATTCGTAATGAAAATTAATTCAACTCGGTCTTTTAGATCGCGTTTTTATGTCAAGAAATTTATGAGCGTAATTGTATTCAAGGCTTTTGGACTTTATTGTACCGGTTGTGTTTGTTATTGCTTTATGCAAAGCGCGGTTAATGTTTTATTTCGATATACCGATTCGAATAATGTAATCGTCAAAACTAGGAAAGTGGGGTACCTACCGTGTAAAGAATTTTGTAATGTATCTAATTATTTATTATTTTGATGCCTTCGCTGTTGGGGCACAGGTTTTCTCTAAATATGGAAAGGTAAGAAAGAAAATATTTCAGTATGGTTGAGCTCGAGATCTGAGGATCCCGTGGCGCAGTGGTTAGCGCGCTCGGCCTGTGAAGGTTAAGCAACTTTCGCAATGGTCGGTCACGGGATGAGTGACCAAAAATTTTATATTACGAGCTCCTCCGTGCTTCGGAAGGAACGTTAAGACGTTGGTCCCGGCTGCATTTGCTACCCACTCATCCGCGCTGGGCCCGCGTGGTGCGTCATGGCCTATTCTCCTTATCCATCCATAAGGAAGGCCTGTGCCCCAGCAGTGGGGACATTAAATTGCTGATGATGCTGAGCCCGAGATCCATTTTTTTTTAAATAAATTACCTATAGGGTTTTCTCTTCCATCTGAATGAATGAAAAAAATGAATTATGATTATGAAAAAAATAAAATATATTTAAATAGATAATATACCATATACAGGATGTTAGGGGCTCCTTTGCAAAAACTTTAACCATGGCTTCAGACCATCATGCTGAACAACGTACAGCAAGAATTTTTTGTCGGAAACGAAAAAAAAAATTCGACTTTCCATACAAATTTAGCAAGTAATCGGGACATTTTGTATGGAGAGTCGAAATTTTTTTTTCATTTCCGACAAAAAATCTTGCTGTGCGTTGTTCAGCATGATGGCCTGAAGCCATGGTTAAAGTTTTTGCAACGGTGCCCCTAACACCCTGTAGAGACCATAGCGGAAGTTGCATATCTGTTGCGATTACACGTTGAATGCATTGAGCTACAGTTCTTTTGAGCTCTTCTACTTTTCAAAGACCTTACTAACCGTAGACAAAACAATTCTATATTGATAGGTTTCGCTTATGAGAAATATTAAATTTAGCAAAAAAAAAGGTAAGTTACCGCCTAAATCAATAAAATAGAACCTTTTTCCAATATTCTATAAGATTATTGGTAACACGTGGTTAAGGTATATGGTTAAACCCTGGTTAAACCTACTTTGACTATAAAAAAAAGATTTTTTAAAGGAAACTGCTTTGTGTTTACTTCAGGATGGGAAAATATAATTTATTTTATACGCCGTTACAAGCGAAGGAGAAATAAAATAATTTGGTGAAATGGCTGGAAATGAAAACGAAGGTTGGGCCGGATGGCTGTGGCCATTATAAAGATAAGAGGGTAGATTATGGTCGGCTACATTAACATTTAGACGTTACGTTTTATTCGGGAGATGGTTACAAAGTAGTACCTACCTACTTTCGTAATACTTCTTCTAGATATTCGTATCAGTAGATTCTAGATGGTTCTTCCTAGGGATAGTTTTTAGATGATATTTTTGCCAGTAGTGCGTGCAACTCCTTTCGCCCTGGCTTGTCGAAGATCAAGGTTGCGGGAGGTCCAAACCTCCCCAACCAATCCAAAAACCATGGAGCATGGTCCATGGTTTGAATAGTTCCCAAGCGCACGCTGCCGGCGTAGCATGAGTGGCTTTTATCGACTATTGTAGTGATAAAGAGCCTATGTCTTGCTTACACCTTAGTGGGGTAAGCAAGACAGCATGACGTGCGATTTCATATCGCAAGGTATAATGATGGTCATGCTCTTAGCTCTTAGGGCTGATCCTTGGCAACGACTTTAGGTTGTTTGAAAAAGATTGCCACGATTTTATGAGAATGAGTTTCGTGAGCAACATTGTTCAGGGTAATTCCATAAAAATTACATTTGTCCGCAAATTATTCTGCCCAATAGAATCGGATTTGAACTTGCTTGATCTTTGTCTAGACAGAACTGACTTCAAGAGTAAGTCACGTTATTATTAAAGAAGTGTTATTTTCAATAACATATAATAATCATCGTAGCTTTTCTCATTCCCAACAATTGGGCTATCAAACTAAAAAAAAACAACTTAAATGTATTTAGGTATTTCTAATAAGTAATCACAATGTTCATTACCATAATAATTCATTCGAGGGCACAGTTAAGAATAAAATGTAATTCATGTAAAATGTACACAATTTATCTTTTCATGAACTTTGTATTAAACTTTCTCATATTAATAAACTTTTTTTATCACACGAAGGAGTTAATTTCAGAACTAAGTTCAGAACAAATATTACCTACAGACTCTCGAGAGTACGGAAAATTCAAAGTTTTTCCCATATTCTGGGAAGTTTAGGTAAGTATTTTTTGTTTCATTTGGGAGTTGACTGTGGCGCTGTCAGCACAATGAATTTTTTAAGTAGATCGTGAAAGGCTTATTAGGATATAATATAACTAGCTTTCCGCCCGTGGTTTTGCCCGCCGATGTCATCATCATCATCAGCCTATTAACGTCCACTGCTGGACATAGGCCTCTCCAAGAGTACCTACGCCAGCGAAAACGATCAGTGGCTGCTCTCGTCGACCTTATGTTTCTAAAATAAAAATAAAAAATATATATTAGACACCTCACAAACAATTGCTCCTATACCAAACTATAGTAGCTTGAGCGCTAGTATTTTGGTAGGTAATTGGAAACATTACCACATACACCCAGACCCGAGAAAATATTGAAAATAATCGGTCTCTGTCCCGAATTTCATCCAGAATCGTTCCGTTCGCCGTTTTGGCGTAATTGAGTAACAAATATCCAAACATCTAAATTCACCCAAACATTCGCATTCATACTTATTAATATAGTAAGATTCTTAAAGGTTATCTCTACCAGACTACTGAACAGTGAACTGGATAATTGCTTATATGCTCTTTTAGGTTTATTACCTCCATGTTGTTCTCTTGTAATTATTTACCTAACTCTTACCTAAATACCTATGTAGGTTTATGTAACTTCTGAATAAAGTACCATTCCACTAACTCCAGTAGAAACGCAGGCTTCTCTTGATACAAAAAAGGTACTTACCATAATTTATAGTAGACTTACATAAAAAAATCTTGTGCTTCTTAAAATAAAAATAAAACCTTTCATAAAAAACTACAGTACTTTGCCATGTCAAACGGCAAAGTCTTCAAATATTTGTTCAAATGTTTGTGCTATGTCTGGCGCCGGCATAACTAAATAAGCCCCAATAAAATATAGGCCTACATTTGAACTTTGAAGTGTCTAACTTTAGCTTCTTATATATTTTTTAAATACGTACCTACACCGATTCATTCACTATTGTGTTTATTGGCTTACAAATATTGTTTTTAGATTTTAAGAAAGCTTAAACGTAGAATCTGATTTATCATTTTCTTTGTTTTCGAAGTGTAGGTGATACATTATAATAATAGTCGATTTGTATTCAATGGAAAATGGAAATGCGCCATAACTTAACTCATGATAGTTATAAATCGCACACTTTGACCGTAAAACTAAGGTCGTTATTCGTAAACTTACTGCAAGTGAAATATTTGGACCGATAAAAGTCTTAAATATTGTAATTGATGTTCTTCTACCTTACGTTGGTTGCCAGAAACAAGGAATCCGCATAATTTATACAAAAAAATGCCTCAATGCCTGATTGTGTAACAAACAGGCAAAATTATTATTCTCCAGTTGTAAATAAGTAAAACTGTGATATTCTTCTAAAATAAATTGTTAACTATAAAATATTCCAAGTACTTGCCTATCTATATATATAAAATTCAAAGTCCTGACTGACTGACTGACTGACTGACTGACTGACTGAGATATCAACGCACAGCCCAAACCGCTGAACCTAGAGACTTCAAATTTTGCACATAGATACGTTATACAGTGTAGGCATCCACTAAGAAAGGATTTTTGGAAATTCCACCCCTAAGGGGGTGAAATAGGGTATTAATGTTTGTCAGTTTTGAAGTTAGGATCTTCAAATTTTGTATTTAGGCTGGCAATTGAAAATTAATATTTACCTGTGTCAGCGTTTTTGACAATTCCACCCCCGAAGGGGTGATAAGGGGGATGAAATGTTGTATCTGGAAAGTCCTTCATTTAATTTATTATTTAGGCTTATGGTCGGAAAGTAAAACCAATAAGCAAACACATATGAAAGTCCGTCAGTTTTGAAGTTAGGATCTTCAAATTTTGTATTTAGGCTGGCAATTGAAAATTAATATTTACCTGTGTCAGCGTTTTTGACAATTCCACCCCCGAAGGGGTGATAAGGGGGATGAAATGTTGTATCTGGAAAGTCCTTCATTTAATTTATTATTTAGGCTTATGGTCGGAAAGCAAAACCAATAAGCAAACACATATTTCGTATTTTTTCGAAAATCAACCCCTTAGAGGTTAAATGGGATAAATAAACCTAAAAATCGATATGGATGTCGTTATTGAGGTTTTATGGGATGACGATTGCAAAAATGGCATTTATTTTGATGTTTAACACGCTGAACATGATTCAACCCCTAAAAGGTTACAATAGGGGTGAAATATTGAATGAAAAATCAGGGGTAAAATAGACATTTCAACTTGAAACTTTGTAGGCTTACTTCTTAAAACAAATAGGCAACCCATTTCGTAATTTTCCCAAAATCAAACCCAGGGGGTAAGATAGGGGATGAATATGTGAATGAAAGTCCGTCAGTTTTGAAGTTAGGATCTTCAAATTTTGTATTTAGGCTTGCAATTGAAAATTAATATTTCCTTGTGTCAGCGTTTTTGACAATTCCAACCCCGAAGGGGTGAAAAGGGGGATGAAATGTTGTATGTGGAAAGTCCTTCATTTAATTTATAATTTAGGCTTATGGTCGGAAAGTAAAACAAATAAGCAAACATATATTTCGTATTTTTTCGAAAATCAACCCCTTAGAGGTTAAATGGGATAAATAAACCTAAAAATCGATATGGATGTCGTTATTGAGGTTTTATGGGATGACGATTGCAAAAATGGCATTTTTTTTATCTTTAACACGCTGAACATGATTCAACCCCTGAAAGGTTGAAATAGGGGTGAAATTTTGAATGAAAAATCAGGGGGTAAAATAGACATTTCAATTTGAAACTTTGTAGGCTTACTTCTTAAAACAAATAGGCAACCCCTTTCGTAGTTTTCCGAAAATTAAACCCAGGGGGTAAATAGGGTACAGAAACCTAAATCATCTTAAGTACCCTAAAAGTTCTTGGTACCTAAGCTACTCAGAACTAAATTTTTTGATTGTGAAACAGACACTTATTGTTTACTAGCTTCCGACGAACGAAGTCGAGACGAAGTCGCGGGCGGAAGCTAGTTAATTATAAAATTATTCCTATTATTTCTTAAAGTGAAATCCTGAAACCGTAATCTAGGGGCATGGCAGTGAGTGACCCCGCCAAGGCGCCAAGTCGAGCTCGAAGTTATTATTAAGTTTTTGAATGTTCTGCCAGAGAAAAATATTGATACCTACTACTTAGTTGTGGTTCCTGTTCTCGCAGAAATATCGGGATAAAAATATCGTACTTATAAGTATTCTTCTATTCCGAGTCAAGGCCTGTCTTTATGTATTACTTAGGCACTATTATACCTTTGTTTCCGTTCAGTCTATTCCACATACCTAATAGAGAAACGAACACAAACTTCCCCATTAATAAATAAGTATGTATTTGTAGAATTTGCAAGAACTAGCACTGCTCATTACATAAACACCAAATTAGGAACTACGAGCAGGTGGTCCGTATGTAACTAATATTACTCCACTCGGGTCTGTGGAAGTAAACACGAAAATTAATTAAGGCTTGTGCACAATTTCTCGTTAACGTTTAAGTTAACGGTCGCCCGCTGGCTGCATAAGCCGACCACGATTAATTCAAAACATACTACCTGTGCTACGCGCTAATTTGTATTACTTCGCTGATATGAATACCGCGTAGGTACTGCTTATTTACATGTTAGATCATTCTCAAAGGCCAAGCGTAAAGGGGTTTTTTTGAAGCGGTTCACTTGTGATTAAGAAGTTTTAATGGTTCTTTTATGAACTATTTCTGCTAAATATACTTATAACTCAATTTTCTGTAATGTTGTCTGATCATTTAAGAGACACTCAACTATTAACCATTGCTGGGTTTGATGCAGTCGCGTGGAGTCTGAGTCAAACATTGACTGTTATTATTATTATTTATTATTTATAGGGGGGACGCCAGCGAAGCCGGACGGGTGATCAGTCACCTAGGTCGGGACCATTTCACCCAGTTCCCCAAGTCCCCTGAAAGCTGAAAGCAGGGGGAGGCGGGTTATCATTTACCCCACCGGCGTCGGACCCTCGAACATACCTGTGCGCTTACAGTACCTGCTGAGTTGACTTATCGGTCCGTTCCAAAGAGCTCCTAGCCCAGCGCAGTGATGCGTACATCGGGCACTCTGCCATGAAGTGGTAGCTTGTTACTTCTCTTTCTTTACATTGCGGACAGATGGGGTCTTCTGTTCGTATGATCACTGATGGTGTCAGTTTAGTGGGCAGTGTCCAGTAAGTACACCTACAATCGTTCTTATATTTCTCCTACCTAACATTGGCTGTACCGGTGATGTATCTCTCGAACCATTATTAACAAACACTATGATAAAGTTCTCTGTAAAACATCAAACACTATGACTATCAACTTACGAAAACACTGAATTGAACTTGCTTTGTCTTTAAATCCAGTTAGTTGTACACTACATAATAAAGTCTGTATATTTTAATTTTGCGTAGGTAATGTTGTGTGCTAATTTAACAGACACTCAAGTTTTAACTTGGTGGCTTTGATACAGTCGCGTCGCGTGGAGTCTGTGTCAAACAATGTCTGTATCAGAGATGTATTCGTCGATCAATCGATAACAAACACTATATGACTATGAACTTACTAAAACACTGCGAACTCGCTTTGTTTTTCAATTTAGTTGTGCACTACAGAATAGGGTTGTACAATATAGAATAGAGTTGTACAACACAGAATAAATATTTTTTTGTTTGATTATTACTTTACAGACACTCAACTTAATAGTTGCCGTTGGTGGTTTTGATACAGTCGCGTGGAGTCTGAGTCAAACAATGGCTGTATCAGAGATGTATCGGTCGTTAACGCCCGCCTGACAAAATGATTAATAGCTCGCTTTCACCGGTTGCCAGGGAGGTGGAAGTGACTACAGTTTTTAGATTTTTGGCAAAGATACATAAAATACGTACAACAAATGTATAGAGCAATTACTGGCGGTTTTTTTGCGGATTCATGCTGATATGGAATCGGTGAAAAAATGGAATATAAGTTGAAACAGCAGAATTTTCCTTTATATTTTAGGTGTTATTGTTGATCGAAGCATTTTTGTGAAAAATTTTGCTATGTATGCAACGCATTATGATATCTAGACTCTTGAATTTGTATGAAACGTTGAACCAGAGACACATTTATCAGACGCAACGTTGCGAATGATACCTAAGTATGTTTTATTATATAGGTCCCTGTTTTCATGCAAATTCAAGAGTCTAGATATCATAATGCGTTGCATACATAGCAAAATTTTTCATACGATACGTTGATATGATAATAATAACTTTATAGCCTCAAGCCCCAATAGCCCAGTCAATATCGACATCAAACATCGCAAACTCGCATGTAACTACGAATTTTTTATATGTTGTTAGGTCCCTTAAGAGAAGTTTACACCCAAGTTTGCAACCCTGAAAACCCTGTGCTAACCCCACGGTGCTCGAAAAACTGCAAAATTTTGGCACTTGTTTCAGTGTTTTCGAAAATCTACACTAAGGAAGCGTTTTCAAGTATAATTTTGTTCTACACTTTTATAGCGAAACTTGAGCATTTCGTTTTTTGTGTCGATATTGACTGGACTACAACCCAAGTATTTAAATATCAGATAAATAATTTTAATAGACTGTGGCTCGTTACATACCCTTTCCACCTATTTTATTCATCACCGTTTGCTTAAAAAAAGTTAATAATATTAAAAAACAAGCTGTCACTGTCAGTTAGTTGAGCGAAAACCTCCCTAGGGTTTTTTCTCGCGGCAAATTAAATTGTAAGTGCTCGTAATATGGAGATTATTCATGCCGCAAAGTACACGAGAACAGTTATTGACCAGTTATATCATAATCTAATATTTATTTTGTGATGTGAAGTGTGGTTCGCGACTGTAGAAAATGAACGGAAAATTTTGAGGTGAGTAAGTAATAGATTTGGCTTTTATGAAAAAGCGAGATTTTAACAGTTGCTCCGTGATGACGGCGTGTGCAACTGCGCCTAAAAATATCGGGAACTCGAAAACAAACTTAAACATTGTAAAAATCCCGTTTTTAGGATACCTACCGTAGTCAACAAGGAACCCTTATAGTTTCGCCATGTCCGTCTGTCCGTCCACAGCCTAGCTCATAGACTCTTAGTACGAGAAAGCTGTAATTTGGCACACCTAGTTGGATAGCAATCTCAAAAATATTGCGGGTTTGTGAAAACAGTTTTTGATTGAGGCATCCGTTTGCTTACATCCGTCAAGTGTCCCCTCCCCCCAGCCAGCCAAATGGTCGTTTTTACATACGTGAAAAAAATTACGAAGTTAAAATGAAAACTATCACAACTAAGTAGGCTTTACAAGTTTTTGAGATATAACACATTTTCGAAAATCGCAAATATAACTTTGTCATTTAGGTATACGAACACTATGAAAAACAGAGTTATATTTTGGTGACGAAAAACTATAGTGGAATTTTGGTTAGGTATAACAATCGGTTAGGCTTGGCGGGAGGGCTGGGCGCGGCGAGAGACAGGCCTTGTCTGACTGAGTCCAACATGCCGTTAGCGGTATACGAAAAGACTGTATTTGCCCTTACTATAAACAAAAAAAAAAGGTATAACCAATCGGTACCTACGTTAAGTGGGTACGGACGGAGCCCTTCATTGACGAGTCCAACTCGCACTTGGCCGATTTTCCATAATCGTTATAGTGATAATGGCCATGGAAGTACAACATGTATTATACCAGAACTATTAATAGGTTCATCTTTTTGTAAAAAATGTGCTGAAAAGCTTTACTCAAGTTGTAGTGAATCGGTTTTCTGGCATTATTTTTGAGGCATTTTCAATTGTAGGTACACTCAAACGGTGATCTACTTGTTATTGTAACTTACGAGTGTATGTGTGCTTTATTCAGGTATCCAGATTACAAGCAGAACTGAAATATTCAGAGCTTAGCTACGAGTTTCTCGTAGTTTTTCGTAGCTACGAGTATTATCGCGTTAACGCGTTTCAAATGTGGAGAAAATACCCTCAACAGTAGTTTCGTTTTTATTTGGAAATTGTTGTTAGTTGGTAAACAGAAATTGCTTTTAAAATTCTTGTGCCAATTTATTTTTTAAGCGACTTCAAAAAAGGAGGCTCTCAGTTTAACCTGTATGTATGTTTGCCCGCGATTATCTCACGTTTGGCTGAAACGATTTTGATGCGGTTTTCAGAAAAGTATTTGTTACATTTAGGAAAAACATCACATTCCCGCGAGATAACGTCGTGTAATCCACGCGGACGAAGCCGCGGGCGGAAGGCTACTATTTTATAAAACTGATAACTATTATCACAACAATGTTTAATGCGATAAGTTCTCAAGAGCTGTTTTTCTTACTTAGAATAACCACAATAACTGCTGCCAAATCTGAATAAGTTTACGATTATACATAAGCTACAATATTGGAATAGTAATACGTATTGAAAAAACATGTCATTAAAATCAAAATCCCTTTCCATATAATACTGATGGAAAGATTGAAAGTTTAATTTGAATTTAATAGCTAAAGCGGAAGTCAGTTATTGAAGACTTTTCCTTCGAGTTTCAAAGTTCGTGTACTGTTATGCGATAAGGGATTTTCTCAAAGCCTTTGTAACTTCGAACTACTTGATCAGATAACTAGTAATCTCATTCAATAAGGAAGCCACGAAGTAGATAAGCTAATACTAGAATTTCAATTGAAATCTTTGTATGAATGCGTGAAACTTGTAAACCACAGAACATGGAAAGTAAGAAAAAATCTTTCCGTGTTCTGTGTTGTAAACCTATACTACCTACTTACACCATTTGAGCACAATTTGAACTTATTTTATGATGAAACTATATAGTCTTTCGTGTACTACACAACGTTAACCTACAGGAATGTGATATTTTCCAGGATAAAAGTAGCCTATGTTAGTCTCCAGCTCCCAAACTAAATCCATTCCAAAACTCACGTAAATCCATTGGTCTGTTTTGACGCGAAAGAAAGACAAAGAAACAAACAAACACACATTCGCATTTATAACATTATTAAGTAATTAAGTATAGATAGATGTCAGAAGTCAAAACAAACTTTAGAAACTGCCGCATGTTTAAGTATAAGTACAGTGGATCGATATAGGTATATTTACCATTAAAGTTGTGTATTATATTCTCACATTTAGAATCACAATGCTCTTTTTTACACCAGAAGGTGGCAACTTCCCTCTAAAGGTTAACATCCCGCGGATGCGTACCAAGCGCATTTCTTCTTCCTTTGTGATGCGCACCGCCAAGGAATGGAATACCCTGCCTGCGTCTGTTTCCCGAATGACTACAACCCAGCTAGAGTGAATAGGCTGCTTCTGGGTAAGCTCGCCTCATCTTAGGCTTCTTCTCAACCCTAAGGTTCAGTATGAAGCCTTGGCTTTTGCTTAGCCTTGGCTTAGCTCTTGAGCTAGCCCATACTATATAAAAAAATAAAAATGTTTTTAAAGCTGCCTCAATTTTTACCAATGGCTATTTAATTAAACTTCAGTAGGCACATCGCTACAGTATTCCTGCTTCAGTGTCTAGGAGTTCAGTTCTATGGATCAGAACGCAAACTTTGTCCGTATAATGAAGAGGCGAGGAGGGCCTCTCGACCCGCACCTTATCGACTGTGTACCAAGCGGTCTCCATACAAACGGCGATATCGTTTTCCACCCTCAAAACCTTAACATACACTTGAATATTCAAAGAAACTAAACGTACAGCCCTGGGTGCCTACCATCAACTTTAAGACAGCGATTCAAAAATAGCGCGATGCAGAATAGGTTCCTAAAATGAATTGCTTTCTTTCGTACTCTGACCTTCTAAAAACTGGATCGCAAATGAATTGCTAAATGTTAATGACCGAACGATTTTGTCCTTTTTCTTCTACCCGTCTCTTTCACTCGATTCTGTCATGCCCGGAGAGTGAGGGGGACGGGTATAACCTGCGGGCAAGGAATTTATAATACAACAGGAAGGTGCACTGCTGCTAAAAAACGGTCCTAATGAGATAGCAAGAACGAGGTCAGTTTATCTCACTCCATTCCATTACGGCGGCCACGAACATGCGCGACGGGCGGCGGGCGACGACGAGCGAGTTGCGAACTTGACACAACGAAGACGGAAAACGTCATTCGGCTTGTACTGTTGCCACTTTAACATTCTAAAATCTATCATTCAAATTCTTTTCTAGGATAAGCCATAAAAAATTTATACGACCTAATACATTTTTATGCTTAATACGGTCATACCTAAATTAATATGCGATGTTTTCTATTGACTAAAAGTAATACGAAGCGGAAATTTTAGAAATTAGATTTTTATAACGAAAGTTGTGAACCATAAATCTGTGATAAATCTACTAAACCTGTTATTTAAGAGTGCTGGCAATTTCAGAGAGAGGGACACCCTCACCTCGTTCTTGCGGTCTCAGCTGGACCGTTGACATTTTGTATTGAAATATAAACCTTATCTCTTAAAATTAAAGTGTATTTTTAAATACACAAAAATACGGAGTGCACCTTCCTGTTGTACGTAGTACTTATAAATTCCTTGCCTGCGGGTGTCATGTTAAATCGACCGGGTTATAAGTCAAATAAGAGTTCCTGACAGATAAGCGGCTGTGAAATGTCATTGATCGATCACTGAATCGCTGTCATTGATATTAAACTGTCGTGGTACGAATAAGCGAAGCAGATCAGGGTGCCTACCATCAACTCTTATTGCGGTTTTGTTTAGGAACCTAAACTGATCTGCTTCGCTTATTCGTACCACGACAGCTTAATATCAATGACAGCGATTCAGTGATCATTCAATGACATTTCACAGCCGCTGAGCTGTCATCAACTCTTATTTGACTTATAACTCGGCCAAGTTAACACGACAGCTGCAGGTTATACCCGTCCCTTTCACTCTCCGGGCATGACAGAATCGAGTGAAAGAGACGGGTAGAAGAAATAAGGACACAAATCGTTTGGTCATTCACATTTAGCGATTCATTTGCGATCCAGTTTTTAGAAGGTCAGAGTACGAAAGAAAGCAATTCATTTTAGGAACCTATTCTGCATCGCGCTATTTTTGAATCGCTGTCTTAAAGTTGATGGTAGGCACCCAGGGGTGCAATTGCGTAAGGTAATCGTATTAATTTGACAGTTCATATCGTTTTCAATCGGCTGCAATTTGTATGGAATGACATTCATTATGATACAATATGAACTGTCAAATGAATACGATTGACTTTACGCAATCCCATAGCAGTTTAGGTTCCTAAACAAAACCGCAATAAGAGTTGATGGTAAGCACCCTGTACGTTTAGTTTCTTTTAATATTCATTGTAGATGTGAAAATATTGGCACTTTTTTTGTTTTGTATGAAATCACTAAAGTGCAAATATTTTGCAAATACGTACCGCCCTAGTTCTTATGCATTTCAACAACATACCGAAAATTCATTGCTGTATGTTAAGGTTTAAAAGATTTGTATGGAGACCGCTTGGTACACAGTCCTCTTAATAGGCAAGTTGCTCTGCATCACCCGTCGCCTGAAGATATCTTTCTTTTTTCATTTATTTTTACTAAAATACAAACAAAAGTACATTTCTGAAATCACTCGCCAAACTTTAATGTTCGATGGCGAGATGCGCTCATTTTTTTAAAACTATCTTATCCTACCCTCCCCCACAGTTCTTGAACAAGTAATTTGTAATAATAAAAGTTAAAATAATTATTTTTATCTACTCTAATCTATCTAGAAATAAGCCCTTCAATCTTATTTTTAACACATTTCTACTTAAATTATGGTTCAGTCTCAGTAAATCTATCTTATTAAATAATTTAGGCACTACAAATTTGGACAATCTTTTTCCGTAATAGTTGTTTACCCTGGGCGTAACAAATTTCTTCTGTCGTACACTTCTTGTATTATATCTATTTTTAACCTCAATTTTATACTGGTCACTATCGTAGTGTTGTAATCCTATCAAATATTCAAACTTTTTATCTATAGGTAGTATTCTATTCATATATTATCAGACTTGTATCTTATGAATATTCACTATCATACCTGTTTTTCACAACGACTCGGCGTCCAAAGGGCTATAAAATGCCGGATTACTGCCGAAGATAGTCTGTATATAGAGGTTAATAGCACCGCTTGAATATCTGGAACGATTCTTTTGTTGTCTGTACACTTGAAACTACCAGTTTTATATTACTCTCAGAATAGTTTCGCTCTTCGAAAGTTCTGCAAACTTGTTCGAACGTTTAGAGATATGTGTAGTATTACAATTTTGTTGGATACAATGACATGATTTGGGATACTGAAGTGAAAAACTTTTCACAGGGTTTGGGCGAGATTATGAGAATCTATTGAAAACTTGCTTGTCCCATGATGAAAACACTAACTTAAGGGTCTTGTACACGCTCGGAATATAAATAGAGACGGCAATAGTGGTCGTTTTGTATTTACAAAGTGGCATTTTGTTGCAAACTTTGTATATATGCTGATCTCGTAAGCCTAAGCGTACGTTGTTTGCGAGGGTCCCTGAAGTTACAGGAATCAATATTTGTCCTGAACCCTCTTCGCCTTTTAAATACGGCCGTTCTGAAACTTTACTTTGCCCTTTGATGACCCTAATAAATAATGACTCTGCTCTCAACACGTAGGAGAACCTGTGCTCGTTATTAAATAATCAGCTAATGTTGACCGCTCGATACTTTGAGTTTTAAAAGTTTGAGGTCCGAAATATCTAAACTTAATTCGAATTTAATGCATATTTAATTGACGTTAGCTTATTCTGTTTGGTTTAGGATTCATACCGACCTAATACTGAAGCATCAATCCTGCCTGACTGTAGGATACTGATTATACATACTATTAGGGGTTAGTATCAAATTGCCGTTTTGCATGGAGATTTTTAAACAATTTTTTTCCCATATTAACGTTTTTGTAATTTATTCAACGACTAATATTATATAACTTTACAAAATTTTACACACGTATTTATGGACATTTTAACTACTAAATGACATATTCGTTAAGAGCAAAAAAATATTTTCACTAAGTTACAACTAATAAAGTACGAAATTCTGGAAACAAAAATAGTCGTAACTTTCGAGATAAGTTTTTTCTATGTAAATAATCAAATATCGTGGTTATTAAATTATCAAAAGCTGCTCGATACGGTCTTAATGTAACGCAATATTAAAGAAATTATGTATTTCTAATATCATAAAAGTTGTTAAGTTATATGTACAAAAGAAAAAAAACGGCAATTTCATTCTTTAACCCCTATTATTAGCCGAACTAAACTAAACGACATTTTGCGGGCTTTTATGTTAAATTTGTCAGTAGGTAAGAAATATAGATCCAAAGCTTACAAAAACAGAAATACTATGCTTAAATCGTACATAAAAATTTGTATTTAAAAACAAAGTGACTTTCAGTATGCTGCGTATTTTATTTATTTATTTTATTAAATTAACGTAATAAAAGCTCTTTTAGTGTAATTTAATCTGAAAATAAAAATCTAATAACTTAACAACTTTTTTTTTCTTAGGAGAGTACATACATACTTACATTTCGTAATACAGAATACCAGTTCATTGATATACCATATTTCTTTCACTTAAATCAATAACATACTGTACGCTAAGTTTGATCTCTACCTGTTGAGCGAGCCGAGCGATCGTTTGTATAACGATGTTCAAATGTTAGACGAAGTTTGTTTAACTGAGCTAAGAAAATCGCAGCCTCTGAATCCTTGTTTAAATAAATTTATATCGTATAATTGTGTTATCTTTGCTTTGATAATTATTTACTCTTACCAATTAAAACGTGACTTTCAAAGATAATTTTAAAATAGTTTTTATGATTTTTCTGAAGTAGAAAATATACTAAAAGGTTAAAATGTAATTACCTAAGTTGAAAGGTTCGGATTAAAAAATATTGAATCCTCAAACTTGATTCAGTTAAATGTTTAATCTTTTATTCATATTCGCACAACAGAAATAAGCAAGGGCAGTAATTATTAATATGATAATTAGTTTAAATTTTTGTTTTCTAGAAGGAAAACCAAACGCAGGGAAATTCTATAGAAATTTTAGGGTATCTCTCTGTTGAGATTGGTTGTTCTCAGAATACGGAAATAATTTTATTTAGATTTGGGCTGATCTTCGTAACGTTTTCTCACTATTTTTGTCAAAACTGTATTGTATGTATTATTCTGTGCTGCGACGATGTACGTAATGAATAAAGTCAAAAACTACTGGACTGATTTAAAAAATTCTTTCACTTTTAGAATGGTAGGTACATTTTCCCTGATTAACATAGGCTATATATTATCTCGATATTGCCACGAGAACGGGTCTACGCGGGTAAAACCGCGAGGATCCGCTAGTAGTTCATAATATTAACCGCTCAAATCGACAAGGACGAAGTTGCGGGCTGTCGCTAGTTTGCTATAAATATCAAGACCGATGCAGGTGAGCAGAAAGAAAAGCAATTGTTTTTTTTTTCATAAGTCGCGTAAAGTGTTGCAATTTCGCATCATAAGCTCCGGGAAATATCAGCCGTGGCGCGACCTTATTTTAATAATAATGTTGCCAGTTATTACTTTAAATAGGTGCTCAGGAGCAGCGGTGTGGACTGATTTATGGGTTGCCACAGCCGGTCGCGGACGGCTAAATAAAATGACTTTTGTACAACAAAATAATGTTGGTTTGGGTTTTTCTCTTGAAAAGAAAACTTTTGCTGTTGCCTCTCGCGAAATTAATATTACTCTGACATATTGCTGAGGTTATCTTACTTTTAAAGAATGGGTTTGGTAACTATCTAAGTATTTTTTAGCGCAGCCTCAGTAGGTACTCAGTATTCGAAGCGCTCGGGACAGAAAGGTTTTATTATAATTTTCAATCCCGCAAATCCCGCGGGATCCCACACTAGTATTTTGGGATCCCACACTAGTATTTTGGGATCCCACACTAGTATTTTGGGATCCCGCACTAGTAAAATGGTCTCGGTATTTCGGGATCTCGGTATACCGGGATTGGAAGCCCTTAAACTCATCAACAGAACACAGATTAGTTCATCGCAGATTTCATATTTATATGAGCAGTCAGGGTGTTCAAAATTATCTTAGCAAACAAAGCTCTCAAAATTATCTGAGCATAATGTAATGTTTTTCAGATCATTTTATATCAATTTGACGCTGACTGTACTAAAAATATCTTATAATCGTTCGCGATCTAAGTAGGTAAGTCTTACGATTTTGAAATAGCGTTAAACTCGATAAATTCTGCTCGTATTCTCACAAATTTTAGTTGAAAACTAGTTACTGAAGGGGATTTAGTTAATCCTCGACGGCTATGAAAACATGGGACGGATATGGAAATGAGTTGTCCGTGTTTAATAGTTTGTGAAGTTGAATGGTTTATTAAGATTAGTATTCATCTTACAGAGCTGTCTTATAAGTAGTGTGGCTATTCATTTGTATAGTATCAAAATGTTCCTGTGTCATAAAAGGCCTGATATAACTACCTCTAACTCAGTGGCATAGAGTGCCTTGTCCCGTATAAAACATTGTTTTGAGGCCCTTAAGAAGGGTAAAGATTTCTCACAAAAGTTGTTATTAATTTTTGCTTACGCACGTTGGGGGCCCCGTGTAATTGATACGGCAGATACGACGGTAGCTACGCCCCTGCTCTACCTATTAAAACAGATTAAGTTATTGTTAGTGTGTACCAATCCTCATTGGGCCGGCGTGGTGGGTCATTGCCCATTCTCCTTATCCATCCATTAGGAAGGTCTGTGCCCAGCAGTGGGGACTTAAAATGGCTGATGATGATGAAGTAAGTGTGGTTTTTATCATATTTGAGTATGCTACTTGCTCCCCGCAGCTTAACCCGGGTGGTTCCCGTTTCCGTAGGAATATCAGGATAAAATATAGCATATGTACGGGATAAAATATAGCCTATGTACGGTAAGATAAATGAATTAAGACTCAAATGCATTAGCATAGTGTAAGCAGTCATGTAGAAACATCCATGCAAAACCTTCTTTCGCGTCAGCCAAAAGGTTGAAAAGAAAAAGTACAGTATTAGTACTAGGTCTTATGGCGATATTTCGTCGGAAAGCTGCACTTTGTGATAAAGGAAAGCCGCTTTACACAGTGATACTAGGGAGCAAAATAATCGATTTCACCCGCAGCAGCGAAAGTTTCATCCCTTAGAAACAGAGAGGGCACCACTTCTTTAAAAAAATAATTAAAAAATTCTACAAGCCAAACCACCGCACCGATTTTGATAAAGTAGGTGTCAAATGAAAGATAATTACATAATCTATCAAATAAAAAATAAATTGTAAAAGAATACATTTTAAAATGCCCATATATTAGCTTTGCTTGAAAATTATTGAGAAATTTGTCGGATATTACTTAATTAAAAAAAATTATTGTTCCCTGGGGTATCTTTTTATCCACTAATATTGTTGACAATTAAATAGAGTATTTGATAAGAAAAACTGCTGGTCGATATCTTTAATAATTATGGAGATATAATAAGATAACTAATGAGGGCAGTAATTTCTCGGGTGCACCGATTTCAATGATCTATGTATGAAACGACTTTTTTTGTCTTAATGCATATTGCATATTTCTTATATGCATTTAAAAATATATTTCAAAAAGTAGGTAAAAGTTTATTTTTTAAACTTTAAATTATTTTTATGCATTCACAATGCAATTTTGTAAGTACTTATAGGAAAAATGTGATAGTAAAAAACCACGAGCCCTATAAGTAGCCCGTAGTAGTAGTATCCCGCCTGAAAGCTACTGATAAAGTAATTGTTACATTTTATTGGAAATAATTTAGAATTGTGGCGCCCTCTCTGTTTCTAAGGGATGAAACTTTCGCTGCTGCGGGTGAAATCGATTATTTTGATCCCTAGTATCACTGTGCAAAGCGGCTTTCCTTTATCACAAAGTGCAGCTTTTTTCCATAAGACCTAGTACTATAATGGATTGGAAGAAGCAATAAGTACAGTGCCACAAACTTTTCTGTTTCGGTGGTCAAAATGTGAAACGAACGTGTTTTTTTTAAATGTCATTCTGCTGTCTAGTTGATGTCCAACCATAGCGCTGCTGGCGGCTGAAGGTCTTAGAAGTCAGGGCCGAGTAAATCGCAATAAAAAAAAGAAAAAGTATCTACATAGCGCCGCTGTCACCGGAACACAAAAGATTGTGGTACTGTACCTCTTCTTTGATGTCAGCCAAAAAAAGGTTGAAATGCAAAAAGTATAGTCGTATACTTTGTAAAAAGTACCCCTACCGTACGTGAGTCGTTTGCACGTCCGTCGCCGTCGCTCGCCGGAATCGCTTCCGTCATTTAGCCACAAGATAAAGGTGCCACCTGCTCGGTTTGCGTATTATAAAACAATTTTGCGACTATGGCTTTGTAATCGTCTAATAATTACGTTGAAATACGTTGGACTCTGGATTTATTTAGAGTCGAAGTAAGCCTCAAAAGGTTGTATGTGTACTTTTTTAATTTGAGTTAGTTTAGAATGTTTGTGTTTTGGTACACACACTGTAACCACAGAATAATATTCTGTAACAATGGACCTGAATCCGTACACATACCTAGATGATAAATAAAAATACAAGAATAAAAAATTGGTACTTATACACGATTGCTATTGATTGTTTGTCCGCTTTTAGCGAAAAATTTACTATTATTCATTCATTCTATTCTTTACCATTATGTTCTCAGACATTAATATACATAGCTCAAATCAAAAATATAGTACCTACCTAAAAATATCTTAAGCTCTATAGAATCGTCAATATTTTCCTACCACCCATCAAGACTTTGTTTACTGTTAAGAAGAACTGAACAGGCGCAATAAACTTATCAGCTTGAGCTGGAGTAACGGAGACATGGAGATATTATACAAAGATAATAAATGATATCGTTACCATTTACACTCCACTACCATTAAGGTACTCGTAAGGTAAATTACTGTTCGTAATTTTCACGTTTACCACTTTTAGATTCTGATTTAGTAATATGTATACCTAAGCTTTTTTTTTTGAGTTTCTAGGTAACCTCGCGTCTATACAAGAAATGTTAATTATTTTTTGTTTAAATTTTCATAGTCGTCCTGCACTGCAACTAAATGCAACCCGTGCAACATAGGGAAAATTATATTGTCGTTTTGTCTGTATAAATTGATTAAAGTTTAAATGATATTTTCAAACGCACATAAAACTTTTCTTGTTGAGAGCAACATTATCGCGTATCTCAGGTTTTCCCTAGGCAAATTGTCTAGTATGGCCACAGAATAATATTGTATGACGTACTGTCCACACCATAGAATAAATAAAAAAAAATAACCTCTTACATTCACACCAATAACCTAAGCCCATTTTAATTTCATTAAGAAACTGTATCATGGAAAACTTGATAACGGATAAATATATACTTAAATTACTTTTTGTTTGTAAATACATACTTAATATACATAGTAAACACCCAGACCAAGACAAATAGACATGTTCATGCACACAAATATTTGTCTTGTTCGGGAATCGAACCCGAGACCACTGGCGTAGAAGGTGGGTAGCCTACCCCTGCGCCAAATCGGTCGTCACAAGAAAGACGTAAAGGCGAGTTGAGAATGTTGAGATATCTATACAGGATAATTTTTTTATCAGTGCACAAATTTTTAGGATCGACTCAGAATCGGTAAGTGAACAACTTTCTCCTAGAAACATAGGTCGAAATATGACAAAAAAATTTTGACCTTTCATACAAATC
Organism: Crambus lathoniellus; assembly: GCA_949710035.1. Lineage (NCBI taxonomy): Eukaryota > Metazoa > Arthropoda > Insecta > Lepidoptera > Crambidae > Crambus > Crambus lathoniellus. The sequence goes on along the minus strand of OX453302.1, from coordinate 10,102,666 downwards.
GGACTGATCACGTGATCGAATTAGTATGGGAAGTCCAAAAATTGTTGTCGTATTTCGACCCACGTTTCAAGGAGAAATTTGTTCACTTATCGATTCTGAGTCGATCCTAAAAATTTGTGCACTGATAAAAAAATTACCCTGTATAAATAAATACATTAATATTTTCTTACAATCAAACCAATTATCTAAGCTCATAGTAAACTTAAGAAACTGTGTCTACGTGAACTTGATAACGGATAAATATATACCTACTTAAATACTTTTTTGCTTGTAAATGCATACTTAATATTATATAGAAAATACCCAGACCAAGACAAATAGACATGTTCATGCACACAAATATTTGTCTTGTTCGGGAATCGAACCCGAGACCTTTGGCGCAGAAGGCAGGTAAACTACCCCTGCGCCAAATCGGTCGTCAAATAAATAAATAAATATTATGTAGATCACCGTATCTGAGGGTCTACTTAGAAACGCAATATCCGAATCTTCTTAAGGCTGCGTTCCCAGTTAAGTAGGCAAACTGTTTGTCGCCGACTAGTTAGCGGCGTATCGGTTTAGTACGCCCTTCCATATATTTGAAATGGAGTGTTCACAGTTTGCTACTTTTACGCGTAATGCTGCAAACTGCGTAGAGTGAGCGCAAAACTAGCAAACTGTGAACACTCCATACTGGGAACTATACCCGTCACTCTCACGGTGTGATTTCAAACCCGACCGCAAACGAGGCAACAAGCAAGCGAGGTGTCGCCTCGACACTACTGGTTTCTATGTTATTGTGTATTTATCCTAATCCTAATCCTACTTCCTACTTATATTATAAATGTGAAAGTTTAGATGTTTCGATTTTTTAATGTTTGTTACTCAATCACGCCAAAACGGCTGAACGGATTTGGCTGAAATTTGGGACACGGATACTTTGTAGCCTGTAAAGGAACATAGGCTACTTTTTATCCTGGAAAACCATAGTCGCAATTTTTATTTATTTATTAAAACATATTTTTTCTTCTCAACAAGCTGGACCGGCTTCTAAACTATGCCATTCGTTTTATCTTCTGCCTTCGTAAGTTTGATCACATTTCCTCTTACCGGTCGCACCTTAAATGGCTCCCCATTCGTCAGCGTAGACAGTGGAGGCTGCTGAGTACTCTTTACACTCTTTTAAATAATCCCCTCTCACCTGAATAAATATCTCTGTGAGTCTAACGATCGTCACCTTCGCTCTTCCGGTTCCCTAGCACTCTCTACCTCTCCCCTCTTCCATTCTGGCTATATGGCCGACTCTTTATTCTTTATTCTTTATTAACAAATTGCGTTACATGTTACTTAGTAGCTAAACAAAACATGCAAGCACCAATTTTCACATGCACCTCGAAAGGCACTGCAACGAACAGGAGAGGGGCAGACATTTCACACTGCATGCTATCCGTCTCTGGAACAGTCTCCCAGATTCCATAAGAAGATCTCCATCCAAGCACGCATTTAAAAGAAATGTTCATGCGTTCCTTCTTGAAGGGTCTCAGTCATGATGTGGAATGTAGTTTTGATCATCTTCACTGTTTAAGTTACTATATTATTATAAAGGGTGTCTCAAAAGTAGGTATAGGAATTGAATTTCGCGCTATTTCCGAAATATTCAAGATGGCGGGTTGAAATTTGACATACGTCATCTTGACACATGTAAAATTAATCGTGGAGCGTTTCACAATAAAACAGCGCATAGAAGTTATACAAATATTTAACTAAAATTCACGATCAATTACAAACACTCGTCGAAAGGTCGAAAAATCTCGTAATTTCAAGAAGAGGTGATGTCAAATGGCCACCGAGATCTTGCCATCTGATGCCATTGGATTTCTTTCTTTGGGGCTACGTGAAAGATAAAGTCTACGCCAACTATCCACAAAACATAGACAATATATTCGCCGAGTTATTGGTGAAATAAGTAGCGAAATGTGTGAAATTAGCAGCGAAATGTGTTAAAGTGTCATGAAAAACTTGCACACAGCAAAAATGCCCGTGGCGGCCATTTAGCAGATATTCTATTCAGATAAAATTGTACAAGTCTCTTCTTTAAAATAAAATAAAACTACGAAGAAATTCCAATCCATTCGCGTTTTATTGAGACATATCATCCTATACCTACTTTTGGGACACCCGTTATGTATGTATGTATGTAGGTATATTATATATTTATGTCTATACTTTGGTATGTTCTATGTATGCATAAATTATTTTTATATGTACTTACCGCTTTTGAGCTTTCTCTGTTTTCCCGGCTGGTAGAGAATGCTTTTAGCGTTAAGCCCGCCTTTTGTACCTTACTTTGTATTCTGTACAATAAAGCAATAAATAATTTTTTTGTTTGTTTGTTATGCTTATGCATAAACTCAATAACAAAAGGACGGATTTCAAAAATTCTTTCGTCATTTCCACGGGAGCGGCTATCATGCGGGTAAAACCCTGCTTAGCTCCTAGTGTAAGACATTAACTGTATCACTACATAGTATAAAACAAAGTCGCTTTCTCTGTCCCTATGTCCCTTTGTATGCTTAAATCTTTGAAACTACGCAACGGATTTAGATGCGTTTTTTTTAATAGATAGAGTGATTCAAGAGGAAGGTTTATATGTACTTTTTATCCCGATATTCCCACGGGAACGGGAACCACGCGGGTGAAACCGCGGGCGGCCGCTAGTATTATTACATAATATATATTATGTTTAAACGATATTGCACAGACAGATAAGTGATGATGACATAGATAATTTATAAAAGTAAAACCCAATTCAAGAAAAATGTAACAGACCTCCTAGTCGTTTAATTATTATATTTCCAATAACCAGATCCTATCTTTTCGCATTTTTATTTATATATTTTTTCTTCCCATTTTTTTTTATTTACATATTAGCAACAGTGTGCTCGTTTGTAATTCACGCTAGTAATATGTGGATAATTTTGTTGGTTATACATTTAGTTATATAAGTTACCATTAATATTAAGAAAAAACATATTTTGTATATGTAAGTAACTGTTTATTGTCCCGAATTAATAAAATATAAAAATATAAAATTTTTCTGTTGCCATGTGGATTTTAATGCAATTCGTAATGAAATCAGTTTCGTTCACTTTAGGTTAAAAACACAAATGACTACTTAGGTACCTAATTTGTTACTACAAATGACTATTCTGTTATTTTTCTCGTACAGCTTAACCTTGACAAGTGACAAACGACCCCCACTAACTTATCGTATAAACATGTCTGCAAAGCAATAATAATTGCCGAAAAAGACTATCCAAGACCAACATTGTTATAACCGTAGTAGTTACTGCCATCAGCTATCTACTTAAGCGGGCCAGTGGCACTTGGCATCAAGTGCAAATGGTAGGACATCCCTCTTTTATTACTTTTCGTGACGTTAATTACTTCTGTGAAGATTATCGTTGAAGGAATGGTGTAAGAGGAAAATTGGGCACATTTCCTTTATTGTAGCGGTTAGAAGTTTTTGCCTACGTAATGGTCGATCTCCTACAGCCATTTTAGATCTTACCTCTGGTAGGTACCACCTATCTCTATATTATTATCTGTGTAGATGTGATTTTTTGCCACCAGCCTGGGTTGAAATGACTAAGCCTTAAGGTTCGCGCACATTATGTCGGGGCGCAGCGGGCCGGGCCGCAGCGCAAAAATCCGCCCAAATCGCTCGTATATATTTTATATGAACTATCGCACACTATGCCGGGTCGCAGCGGGCCGCATAATCCGCCGCGGATTTTGTTGCGTGCATGCGATGCGATGCGGCCCGCCCCGCCCCGCTGCGCCCCGACACAGTGTGCTATAGCAAGCGGATTTTTCTCGTACTACTCGGTCAGATAACATGACACCTACAAATTATACCCGTCTCTTTCACTCGATTCTGTCATGCCCGGAGAGTGAGAGGGACGGGAATAACCGGCAGTAGTAGAAGAAATTGGATGTTTGAATTTGGTTGTACTCAAAATCCGTCAATGCGCTGCGGCCCGGCCCGTCACTAATGTGCGATACTCAAATCCGTCAATGCGCTGCGCTGCGGCCCGCTCCGCTGCGCCCCGACATAATGTGCGCGAACCTTTAATATGACTCAATACCGCTAGAAAAATCTTAGCGAGCTAACTGTGCCAAAATTCTTACTATGGATGTAGGTAACTGGATTTAACTCGAGCGAAGCTGCGAGCAAAAGCTAGTCAGTATGGGATGTACATACATACAAGATGAGTATGGAAATAAAAGCTCTTTAATTTCTCATTGCATGACTGCAATGACCTTTTGAAATTATAAAGTACTAGCCTTCCGCCCGCGGCTTCGCCCGCGTGTACTACACGACGTTATACCGCGGGAAGGTGATATTTTTCAGGAATAAAAAGTAGCCTATGTCCTTTCTCAGGCTCTAGACTATCTCTGTACCAAAATTCATTCAAATCAGTTCAGTAGTTTAGGTGTGATTGTGTAACACACAGACAGACAGAGACGCATTTATAATATATACTAGCGGCCGCCCGCGGTTTCACCCGCGTGGTTCCCGTTCCCGTGGGAATATCGGGATAAAAAGTACATATAAACCTTCCTCTTGAATCACTCTATCTATTAAAAAAAACGCATCAAAATCCGTTGCGTAGTTTCAAAGATTTAGGCATACAAAGGGACATAGGGACAGAGAAAGCGACTTTGTTTTATACTATGTAGTGATATAATAGGTCTTTACATATGAAATTGCCGTTTTTTTCTTTTGTACATATAACTTAATAACTTTTATAATATTAGAAATATATAATTTCTTTAATATTGCGTTACATTAAGACCGTATCGAGCAACTTTTGATAATTTAATAACCACGATATTTGATTATTTACATAGAAAAAACTTATTCCGAAAGTTACGACTATTTTTGTTTCCAGAATTTCGTACTTTATTAGTTGTAACTTAGTGAAAAAAAAATTTTTTTCTCTTAACGAATGTGTCATTTAGTAGTTAAAATGTCCATAAATACGTGTGTAAAATTTTGTAAATTTACATAATATTAGTCGTTAAATAATAACAAAAACGTTAGTATGGAAAAAAAAATAATTACAGAAATCTCCATACAAAACGGCAATTTCATAGGTAAAGACCTATTATATATAAAGTAAGGAAGTAAGGATTTCCCTGACTGCAATGAGAAATTAAAGAGCAGGGTTTTTCCCTCTTTAGATGTAAATTTTTTCTAGTCGAGTTTTTTTTACTCGTACCTACTTACCTCGCAGCATGCAAACATCGAGTCAGTCATGTATTCGAATATTTAATAAAATGATTCGGAATAATCCACAGCAAAGAACCGCAGGCATTACGTAAAGTGTAAAAACTTCTTGCTCCTACATATATTTACCGTTATAACTTGGCACGGGTATTCTGGCGAGCTTTATCTTAAATTACAAAGCTCGTTTATCACCACCTGCCACTGCTCCACATATAATGAACACAAAACATGGCCGCTTTATGTCCCCGCTATTGTGTTTCCATTACGTTTTTGCTGTGCTTCGGGTTAAATTGATCTGTCGCTGTTTAGTTGTTGTTGCTAGTTTGTGTTATTACGTTGTAGCGATGTAACTTCGCTATATTGTACGATTTAGAGGATAACAATATATTGGAGAATTTATGAGCACGTCACGCATCACGTCGCGTATGCGAAGCGAGATCGACGCGGTAACTTTGGTCGCGCGGCGGACGATGTCACATGTCACTTTATCTAATGCTAATGACTCCTCACGGTTTTACCCGCGGGTTCCCGTTTCCGTGAGAATATATATAGCCTATGTTACACGGGAATAATGTAGCTTTCTACTGGTGAATGAATTTTTAATATTAGTCTAGTAGTTTTTGAGTTACCCATTACAAACAAACAAACATGAAATCAAATTTTTCCTCTTTCTAATAATAGTATAGACAACTAAGTGACCACGACAAGAAGAGGTCAGTGACGACAAGAACACTTCAAATGGAGGTCCGCCGGCCGCCGCCCCCGCTTCGCAGACGCTTCGTTGCGTATGTTAAAGAGCTTAAAGAGATGAGAATTGACTTAATTATGCATTATTTAATAATTTTCAATTATTTGGTTTATAAATAAATAAATAATAAATATTAGACAACATCACATACATTGTTCCAATACCAAAGTGCTTTAGCACTAGTAGGTATTATGAAAATTGGAAACAACGACGGATACACACAGACCCGAGGAAATATTGAAAAGTTCGGGCACGGCGGAGGTCGTCAAAATAAATGAAATAAATGAAGCATAATATTGTAGCAAGTTTTATTCTTGTTTTTGTTGATCGAGGGTTTTATTATTTGGTCTGTTAAACTCAATCTTGAAAGGATCGCTAAGACAAAAGTTTGACCAGTCTTATTCATTAGGTACTTAGACCAATTATCGTTTGGGTAGCCTTTATCTCTTGCACTGAATGAACATGTTTTATTAATGTATTGTAATTGCTACTAATAGCAATTTTCCTTGTCATTAATAGTAGATTGTACAACAAGTGCATTGTTCGGAAAAGATCGACGTTTCTGAACGCAACTCTAATGTCACGTCAAATTGACATTAGCTGTCACTTGAAGTTGACAGTGACACTTGATTGGAATTCTTCTTGGAAAAATGTCGGAATAATTTTGCTGAATTTGTTAAAAATCGCTCGCGTTGAATGTGCCTGGCATATCGAGTTTGAATACATCTTAAATTATCTATGTGATCCCGTTTTGTACGACCAAGGTTTTGCTGCCATCTCTGGAGTGGCCGGTCGCGGATGCTTTGAAAGATAACCTTTTCTACCACACACGCTTGTTGTCGGGACACTATATCGTAATAAAAAAAGCTCCCACGTGTGTGTCTTTGTGTATCTATTGTTGAAACGCCCAGTGTCTTGTGAACGCTGTTATTTGTGTTATGAGTGAGGTGACTAATTGGTAAGGTCTGCAGAAGAAGACGGAGCCACAGGGGGGGCCCCCCTCTCCCCACGCTGCCCAGGGACTTTCTACAGCACAGACCACAGTATGTAAAATCACCTTACTTCACATTCTCTCCGCTGTGTATCGCAGTCCAATTGTTCAGTTACATCCCGGCTGAAACCTAGTTTTTGTCCGGAGTCTATATTCATGATAACCTTCCACTGCGCCATGCCGATTCCGCGGGTCTAGGCAGGGGTGTACTGAACATTTCTTGGTAGCAAGAGCGTAGCTTGAAGGCCTGAGAGGCCCACGCCAAAATTTTGTCTATTAATCAGTGCCGTTTGATGGCCATCTGGTCCGGACTAGATTAATTTGTACTTGTAAATGGTAATTAACTTGCATTTGAAAAGTAAAGGGCATTCCTTTGTTATTGGTTCCATGTCTTGTAATTAATGTATTGAAGTCATGTATTGAAGTTCCAAATTGTAAACAGATGCCTTTCTTTGCTCATAATAATTATTATTCAGTTTTGTTAGCAAATTTGAGTTGTGAATATTGACAAGTTTGTTGCTAAAATAATAGCTAATAAAAGGTTAGCTAATAAGTTTGCACTCAATACTTAGTGAAACTTAAATGATTTGGGACATTGTTTACACATTGAAACTCATTGAAACTTGTGCTTTGAAATAATTAAAATTAACTTGTTGTTGTGTAACAGTATGTTGTGTTGATATCCAAGTGAATTTCAATAGTCAGTGATTTTGAGTGAATTTCAATAGTCAGTGAGTTTTGTTGTTTTCTGATAACCTCCAGATATTTAAGAGTTTGTGTCATTATAAATACTTTGTTGTTGTAATATTGGAATTTTGTGGTTAGTAATAACCTCCAAATATTGGAGATTTTGTGTTATAGTGAATATTTTGAATTTGTTGTTTTTGTTGATAAATTTGTGACGTTACAATGACGGCCTCCTCTGCTAAAGCCAAAATACGTTCTGAGTTACGGTGGTTAGCGTCTGCAGTCGCATTGTTGGATCGACCTGATAGGACGGAGGCCTTGTTGAACAGATACGGAGATCTGCCCATACGTTTGGCTGTTGTTGATGAGCAGTATGCCTTATTTTTGGAAAGGACTGTTGAGGCCGAGGTGGAAATGCGACAAGAAGTCGATTTGGATGTGGACCAGTGTTATGATTTTGCGGACAGAATTACCCAGGTGGCTCGACCTTTGCAAGTGGCAAGAGAGAATGAACCGAGCCCGTCCCCGGTCACATCTAAAAGTATGCCCCCTCTCTTTGCTAGATTGGCCCCCTTAGACTTAAGGCGTTTTGCTGGTCGTCTAGAGGACTGGGAGGGCTTTATTAATATTTTTGATAGTCTGGTACATGCCCGGGATGATTTGACCCAGGGCCAGAAGTTAGCTTATTTATTATCCGTGTTGGAAGGGGAGGCCCTTGAATCGGTTCAACATTTGGCCCCCTCGGATGAAAACTACCCTATTGCTAGGGATTTGATTGCCCGTCGGTACCAGAACGTACGACGTCTGGCGGACAACCATGTTGCCGCCATTTTGAATTTACCCCGCGTTGCCAGCGTGATGCACTTGAGAGTGGCTTTGTTGAATCCGCTGTTGGTTGCCTACAACGCATTGAAAAACTTAAAACTCCCAGTGGAGCAGTGGTCGTTTTTGTTACTGCACATTGTCCTGGGAAAGTTGCCGGACTCTGTTAAGGTCCGTTTTGAGCAGCAGTATGGTGGGGATAGTGCGACTTATCTGCCACCCTTCTCGGACCTCTTGACGTTCCTGGAAGGAGAAAGTAGACTGGCAGATAATTCCTCTCTGGCCGGTCCTATGGGACCCGAACGACCTGTGCCACAGAGTAGATCCCCCACCGGACCCCCCCGTAGGGGGCGGATGGCCCCTCGCGCGCCCGGCCGCTATGCCGCCGTCCAGGAGACCGCCCGCTGCTTGTACTGTCGGGAACCGGGTCACAGCACGACCCGTTGTGATAAGTTCCTCGACCAGCGCGTCCAAGGCCGTCGAGCGATCGCGCGACAACGGACATGGTGCTACTCGTGCTTGGGCCTGCACATGCAGCGCGAATGTACCCAAGCGCACCCATGCCGCTTTTGTAAGGGCAACCACCATCCCCTCCTCTGCATGAACAGCCCAGAGGGCGGCGGAGCGCCGCAGCGCGTCGCTGCAGGATCACCTCGTATGGGTGGGGGTCTCGGACCCCCCGCGGTGTTTGCATCCCGCAGCAGTTCTAGTGGCCACCAGAGTGGCCCCAGACGCTCTCCGCCACGTTTGGAGCCTCAAACGGGCGGGGGTCCCAGGGACCCCCCAATGGGAAACCGATCCCCAAGGATGGGGATGAGTTATGCGAGCGTTGCCGGAGGTCGTAGAGGCCCCCCGCGACGTTTTGAGCCTCGCACGGGCGGGGGTCCCAGGGACCCCCCAATGAGAAACCGATCCCCAAGGATGGGGATGAGTTATGCGGGCGTTGCCGGAGGTCGTAGAGGCCCCCCGCGACGTTTTGAGCCTCGCACGGGCGGGGGTCCCACGGACCCCCCCATGGGAAATCGGTCCCCAACTAGGGGGTTCGATTTTGCGAGCGATGCGGGAGGTCGTAGAAGCCCCCCGCAACGTGTTGAGCCTCGCACAGCCGGGGGTCCCCGGGACCCCCCCTCTGAAAATCGGTCACCGTGCCCCCGCGACTATGGGGCGACGTACACGGTGGATGATAGGCACCGATTCTCGCCGCCGCTCGCCGAATACCCGCGTTTGGAGCGGCGCCCGCCCCGTTTTCAAGGGGCCGGGAGATATAACCCGCCTGATACCGGGCGATTTGGACGTAGGCAGTATGTGGGAGATTGGGACCCACTGGATCGCTATGAGCGACCCCCTTACCATGGGGGGACGTCTGGGGACCCCACATACTAGCAATCAACGTGTTTACGGTCGATTGTAGCCACCCCTCCAGAGACCGTTTTGTTGCCCACGGCCTCTGTGCTTGTCAGGGGATTGAATGGCGACCTTGTGGAAGTTCGCGCCTTGTTGGATTCCGGTGCTCAGGGGTGTGTTGTGTCATCTTGGTTAGTTAGGCGGTTGGGCCTCAAGGTGCACCCCCACACGGAAGGCGTGAGAGGTGTTGGTGATGTGAAAGTCCCCGGGTTGTTAGGGCATGTTGACTTCACATTTACCTCACGTAATAAGTCCACGCCAGGCATTAAGACCTCGGCGATTGTGTTGGACACAGTTGTTGGCCGTCAACCTTCAGTTGACTTGGGACCGAGTATGTTGTCTTTGGTGTCTGATTCCCCACTCGCCGATCCAAATTTCTTCCGCCCAGGCCCGATTGATGCTCTCCTTGGAGCCGATGTCCTGGGGCGAGTTTTGTTGACGGGGAAGCGAGTTTTGCAGCCAGATGGCTTGGTAGCTCTGCAGACGACACTCGGTACAGTTGTGATGGGCCCTGCTCGCCGCGTTTTGGATTCCCTTGATGAGGATCGCGGTCTTGTTTTTAATGTGTCTCTCTCCGAAGTGGTGCAGAAGTTTTGGGAGGTTGAGGAACCTCCACCAGCCCCGCGGGTTGACCCAGTAGCGGATGAATGCGAGTTGTATTACCAGAATAACACTGGTCGCCTCCGCTCTGGTCGTTTGATCACCCGTCTCCCCTTTCGTGCCGGCCGACCTCCTCTGGGCGAATCCCGACCGCTAGCGGAACGTAGGCTAGTGGCGATGGAGCGTCGCATGAGCAAGGATCCGGTCTTCCGCCAGAAGTATGTTGAATTCATGCGGGAGTATGAGGAGTTAGGGCACATGTCCGTGAGCGATTTGGATTGGCGCTCCGTTGAGCACTTCTTTTTGCCGCACCACGCCGTTTTGAAATCCGGAAAGATTCGGGTGGTCTTTGACGGTTCGGCTCCCACCTCCACTGGAGCGTCCTTGAACCAGTGTCTGCATGTAGGTCCCAAGCTGCACACGGAGATCTCAGACATTTTGACCAACTTCCGGCGGCACCAAATTGTATTTATGACTGACATCCGGATGATGTTCAGACAAACGGTCATCCATCCAGAGGATAGGAGGTACCAATTGATTTTGTGGAGAGAGAGTCCTAGGGACCCCTTGTTGATTTATGAATTGAATACGAATACGTACGGTTTGGCTTCGAGCCCGTTTGTTGCGATTCGTTCTTTGTTGGAGTTGGCCGAGAAGGAGCGCTTGAGATACCCTCGCGCCTCCGCCATTTTGGCCAGTGACGTCTATGTGGATGACATTTGCACGGGCGCCTCATCTGTCTCAGAGGCGATTGTCCTGAGAGACGAACTCACCGCCCTTTTGAAGTCGGGAGGTTACGAGTTGAGGAAATGGATATCCAACTCGCCTGATGTACTGGTAGGTTTGCCCGAAGAGCACCAGCAGGACCCCCACCTATTCGAAAATGTTGATAATCCCCATGTGGTGACCGTCCTTGGCGTACAGTACAAACCGGTCTCTGACACGTTCACTTATTGTGTGGATTTACGACCACCGAAAGTCTGGACCAAGCGTTTAGTATTGTCTACTGTCGCACGTACCTTTGACCCCAATGGGTGGATTTGCCCCGTGCTGTTTATGGCCAAGTGTTTCTTGCAACGGTTATGGGCTTCGGGTGTGTCGTGGGATGAACCCCTCTCGGACGAGTTACTCCGAGATTGGTCGAGCTTCGTTTCATCCCTCCCCGAGATTAATGAAGTGCATTTGCCGAGGCTATTCCTCCCTTCTGAAAATTGTAAAGTTACTCTTCACGGCTTTTCCGATGCCTCCGAACGTGGATTTGCTGCGGCCGTGTACCTCCGCACCGTTACTGTTGACGGAGTTGTTGCTGTGCATCTGGTGATAGCGAAAAGCAAAGTCGCTCCCCTTCGGACTCGTCATACGATCCCGAGGTTGGAATTGTGTGGAGCTGCCCTCCTAATGCGTTTGTTGAACCACGTATGGCTCACTTTAGGTCGATCTATTGCAATACAAGAGGTTTATGCTTGGACGGACAGTCAGGTCGTCCTTTGTTGGTTGAAGGCTCCGGCGCACACCTTGGACGTGTTTGTGGCCAATCGAGTGTCGCAGATTTGTAATTCCGACATCGAGTTGATTTGGAGACACGTGCCGGGAACCATGAATCCCGCGGATTGTGCGTCTCGGGGTTGTGTAGCCCCAACCCTAATTAACCACCCCCTCTGGTGGGGCCCACAGTGGTTGATGCGGCCTGAGTCGGAGTGGCCGCCCTCTCCAGCGTTGTCGAACGTAGCCGTTCCTGATATGCGGGCATGCGTCCTGGAGACTAACCCCGCCGGGGAAAAGGATTTGTTGTTGGATCGGTACAGCTCCTTACAGAAGCTGCTTGGTGTTACCGCTTGGATCAGACGTTTTGTGTACAATTGCAGAAACCCACGCGCGAGGCGTGATTCGTCGGTTCTCACTCCGGACGAGCGTAGGGACGCGCTCTTGTTTTGGGTCCGGAGAGTACAAGCTGATAGTTTTGAGTCCGAGATTGAAATTTTGCGTTTAGGCCGTCGCAAGTTGAAGGGCGCGGTATCGCGATTAAATCCCTTCCTGGACGAGAGTGGGCTTTTGCGAGTCGGCGGAAGACTTCGAAATGCGAACCTGCCGTATGGAGCTCGTCACCCCCTTTTGTTACCTAAAGCCGGACATTTGACTCAACTGATAATAACAGATCGCCATGTGAATGCACAACATGCTGGCTGTAATGCTTTGTTGGCCATTTTGCAGCGTGAATTTTGGATTTTGTCTGCTCGTCGAGCCATTCGCACTGTGGTTTTCCGTTGCCTGCCTTGTTATCGATTGAAGGCCGCGACCATGCAGCCCCAGATGGGTGATTTGCCTGCTGATCGCGTCACGGAATGTAGAGCTTTTGCCGGAGTCGCCACCGACTTCGCCGGTCCCTTTACTGTAAAGGCTTCGAGACTGCGTAATGCTAAAACCTATAAGGCGTACTTGTGCGTGTTTGTGTGTTTGTCCACCAAGGCTGTCCACTTGGAAATTGTCTCGGAATTGTCTACCGAAGCCTTTGTCGCCGCCTTGAGCAGATTTGTTTCCCGTAGAGGACTGCCGTCATTGATACGTTCCGATTGTGGTACTAATTATAAGGGAACGTGTAATTATCTTAAGGAAGTAGTTAAGTTTTTTGTTGATAATAAAATAGACATTGGAACCACCCTCTCCCGGCGTGGGATAATCTGGAAGTTTAGCCCTCCAGCTTGTCCGACCTGGGGAGGAATTTTTGAAGCTTGTGTAAAGGCTGCCAAGACACACTTGCGTCGCGTGATTGGAGAAACTATTCTCACGTTTGAGGAACTTGATACGGTATTTTGTAAAATTGAGGCCGTCCTCAACTCGCGACCCTTGTGCCCGTTGTCTTCGGACCCGAATGACCTGGAAGCGTTGACCCCAGGTCATTTCTTGATCGGACAGCCCCTTTTGGCGTTGCCTGAATATCCGATTCAGGATGTAGGATCCCATCGTTTGTCGCGATACCAACTTTTGAAACAGATGTCCCAAAACTTCTGGGCACGTTGGTCGATGGAGTATTTGCATATCCTACAACAGCGCGTGAAGTGGACAGATAAAACCACCCCATCCCAGACTGGCGACCTCGTGTTGATTAAGGATGCTAACCTGCCGCCCCTATGTTGGCGAAGGGGGCGCATTGTTAAACTCTACCCCGGAACTGACGGAGTTCCTCGTTTTGCTGAGGTTTTGGTTCGAGATTCGGTTTTGAAGAGAGCAGTTAGTGGGCTCTCCCGATTACCCGTAGATTGACGTACCGTTCTTAACGGTCCGGGGCGGGGGGATGTTCGGAAAAGATCGACGTTTCTGAACGCAACTCTAATGTCACGTCAAATTGACATTAGCTGTCACTTGAAGTTGACAGTGACACTTGATTGGAATTCTTCTTGGAAAAATGTCGGAATAATTTTGCTGAATTTGTTAAAAATCGCTCGCGTTGAATGTGCCTGGCATATCGAGTTTGAATACATCTTAAATTATCTATGTGATCCCGTTTTGTACGACCAAGGTTTTGCTGCCATCTCTGGAGTGGCCGGTCGCGGATGCTTTGAAAGATAACCTTTTCTACCACACACGCTTGTTGTCGGGACACTATATCGTAATAAAAAAAGCTCCCACGTGTGTGTCTTTGTGTATCTATTGTTGAAACGCCCAGTGTCTTGTGAACGCTGTTATTTGTGTTATGAGTGAGGTGACTAATTGGTAAGGTCTGCAGAAGAAGACGGAGCCACAGGGGGGGCCCCCCTCTCCCCACGCTGCCCAGGGACTTTCTACAGCACAGACCACAGTATGTAAAATCACCTTACTTCACATTCTCTCCGCTGTGTATCGCAGTCCAATTGTTCAGTTACATCCCGGCTGAAACCTAGTTTTTGTCCGGAGTCTATATTCATGATAACCTTCCACTGCGCCATGCCGATTCCGCGGGTCTAGGCAGGGGTGTACTGAACATGCATAAAACGTACCATTTTACCCGAGACGTATATATCCATCCGAGCCGTAGGCGAGGGTGGATAGTCAATTCGAGGGTAAAATGGGTTTTATCTACGAGTTATACACTCTGCTTTTCACTTCGAGTGTGAGGAAAATAAATAACAATATTGCAAAAAAGAAAAAATAAAGACTTCGCCATATTGGCGGGAAGACTTTCTTTTTTTTTATAAGTAGCAGTGGCAGCACAGTGACTGTAGCATAGATCGTAGTCCATAATGCTCTTGAAATACTTATTTCTTACAAAACTCATTAATTTTGCCTAGTTTTATTAATTTAGTAAGTAATTTAACATGGCTTGTGTACAAAATTAAAGAAACAGAATGAAATAACAAGTTTAATTAACGAAGTTTAATTGCGTGTGTGACTGTTTACCTGACGACCTTTGTCTTAGAGTCTGAGACTTAGACGAAGATTTTACTTTATGCACTAGAGCATAAAAAGCGATTTTATGCAGCCTTTACCCAACATAAACACGAACTTTACGAGCATGAGAAGTGAAAAGTAATTTATTGAGTTATGACCTACTAGTGTTCCGCCCGCCGCTTCGGCCGCATGGAGTTAGGTTTTATAAAGCACTCCTAGCGTTTACATTGGCTTGGGGGTAAGCCTTAATAAGGCAATATGGGGGTAAGGTACTTTTACACTCAATACTAGTATTCATTAAGATTTTTTAAAAGAACCAACTACCAAGATTTTAATTTGATTCATTAGACTCTAATAAAATCTAATTAGTTAGAGCCTTCGCTTCATAGAAATTAAAGCACCACAAAACATACCTATTTACCGCCACTGTCCATACTTAAGCTATTAATCGATTACCTAAGTAGAACCTACTAACTACGAGTATATTAACGTCAACGACTCATCTAATCGTCGAACTCTCGGTTGCGAATCGATATCGGTACCGGTAACGATACCCAATTCAATTATACGGGTATGAGAGAGCGAGTTACTTTTACCGGAGACCTGTAATTGGATTTGAGGGTCTTTGATTGCTAGACTGATTTTATCTTAACGCGTTGACTGGATGGAGCAGATTTAGTGCTTGATTAACAACGTGATAATTACTGATGTTATATAATATGTGTAATCATCATCATCATCATCATCAGCCATTTTAATGTCCCCACTGCTGGGGCACTGGCCTTCCTTATGGATGAATAAGGAGAATGAGCCATGACCCACCACGCGGGCTCAGTGCGGATTGGTAGGTATTAACGACTGCAAGTGCAGCCGGGACCAACGGCTTAACGTGCCTTCCGAAGCACGGAGGAGCTCGAGATGAAAAGTTTATGGTCACCCATCCCGTGACCGACCATTGCGAACGTTGCTTAACCTCAACGATCGCAGGCCGAGCGCGCTATCCACTGCGCCACGGGCTCCTCAAATATATATGTGTAATAAGTTTATATTATCCACTTGAAAATATACCATTTATTTGTATTGATACGATATCGGTACCGGTAACGATATCCAATTCCATTACATAGGTATACATTCCATTGTAGCACCAAGCCGAACGCTTAGGCCGATCGTGCCTCTCTATCGCTTGTTCCGCGCTCTCGCTTGCACGCGGAACGTGACACTTTTTCGTGCGTGCAGCCGGCGTTCATCGATTTATAAGATGTTATGACGTCAAAAATCACGAAGAATCCTATTTAAGGAGATATTATAATACATACCTATTTAAGGGGCACGCGGTAAGAAAGCTTTACTTTAAAATTGAGAGCATTTGGAAACAACACTAAATTCTGCATACATTACGTCTTTTGCCTACATCAAACCCCAACTGATAGTAAGATAGTGAGCATCCTTAACGTCATAAACTAAACATTCGATATTTCGAGTAGGCTAGAAGTTCTGGAATCCATTAACCAACCGCCATAGGTACGCCCCTGCGGAAATTATGACTGGAAACTCGATCTACATCGCTAGTCCAGAGGCGTACAAATAGTTACCACAGACTTAAGATAGTATAATAAGCGACAGCTCAAATACTTATAGGTATTCCACAATAAGTTGATTTGCAGACAGGGGTTTCATTTATTTTTAACTAATGACCGTCGATGGCCGTGTGGATCTCATTCCCGTGGGACCTTTCGGAACATGCTATCCGTTTCCCAAAACACCCGTTCCCAAAACATCCGTTCTATTAGAGCCGATGCCCATAGTATCCGTGTGCCAAACTAACTGTTTCTCAATACACCCTTATGCCAAGAAAAACATTTCCCAGAACATCCGAATGCCAAAACATCCGTTCTATTAGAACCGTTTCTCATAGTATCCGTATGCCAAAATAACTGTTTCTCAACACATCCTTAAGGGCTTATTACACTTGGCTAAATTCAGCATCTGAATTTAGTAGTTAGAAAAGAAGGCTATTTAGAAGGTTCTGTTAGACTTGAATTTTAGCATCTGAATTTAGAAGAAAGCAAATTCAGTGTTGTCATATTTGCTTTCTGTTAAGCATATTATTTTTTCATTCATTTATTTTTTAGCATAATAACTTTTAAAAAACAACACTTAAATAAAATAAAAAAACTCGAAAGAAATGATTAGGAAAAATTATATAATAATTTTACAACCAACCATTATATTTTTTCTAAGCTCCATACATTTCGGATCGATAGATTTATTAGACTATTAGGGCGTTTGTGCACTACCACTGAATTTTACCGATCCGGAAAAAAACGGATGCTTGTATTTAATTAATTACTATTATAAATGATTAATCATTAAAATACAAGCATCCGTTTTTTTCCGGATCGGTAAAATTCAGTGTAGTGCACAAACGCCCTTAGACTGACTAGGAAAACATACTGCCTATATTTGTTAGCCTACCCCGCGTGGGAAGGAGGCGAGTGTGTGTTTTTGGGAGACTGATCTAAAAAACGGATCTTTTGGGAAAGACATATTCTGGGAAACGCATATTTTAAGAAACGCATATTTTAAGAAATAGCTAACTTAGGAAACGCATATTTTGAGAAAAGGGTAATTTAGGAAAATGAAATGATGGGAATCCGTTCCCATGTTTTGGGAACGGGTGTTTTGGGAAACGGATAACATGTTCCGAAAGGCCGTGGGAATGTCGCGATAAAAACTATCCTACTCAAATTCTATGTTACGATCTATCTGTATTCAAAAACTCAACCAGTCGTTTAGTTTTTATGCTTAAAAACTTATTGAAAATGAAATATTAGAAAAATACGACCCGTCCTCCAAGTAGCTCCGCCGGGAATCGAACCCGGGACCTTTCACTGTCCGGGCGAATGCTCTGACAGCTGAGCTACGGAGAGAGGAAGCGTCAAATTTCTCTAATACGTCTTTCGCTACTTCCCATTTTATAAAAAACTGATAATATAAATGCGAAAGTTTGAATGTTTGTAACTCAATCACGGCGAAACGGCTGATCTGGGTGTTTGGTAAATAGGTAGATTATGTCTGGAATATCATAATATAGACTTTTACCCCGAGAAAATATCTCATTTCCACGAGAAACTCACGCGGGTGAAGCCGTGTTGTGCGCGAGCTAAATATAAGGGATTCTAGAACTGAGTGGGTATTTAAGAAGATCCTTGTTTAAAAACCCATTTGTTTTAAGACTGGTCTAGCATAACGCCCTTGTCTATGGCCCAGACACATATTGACGTGTTTACCTTCCAATAATTATCACTTGAATATCGTATTTCTAAGGACACATTTAATGGATCACGATCATAAATATTATATAACATTGTCTTAAAATTAGGTAATGACCTGAATACATAACACATTTTAGCTAAAAACAATATGAATGAAGGTCGAAAATATGTATAATGAATTAGCCGCAGATAATGACAAAGGAAGTCATACTTAAATTATTCAATACATTCTGATCATGTAAAATGGCCGCGCCTTTTAACATTTATATTTAAGTACTTAATCTTACGATTCAGAACGATGACTGCCATACTTAAATGTAAAAGAAAATAAAAAAAAATCTAAAATAAGATTCTAATACTTATTATGAAATTCTAAGCAAAAACTAACTTTGAATATATTTTATTAATTTTGAAAAACATTTATAATAAAAAGGATAACTGACTTGAGTAACAAAATAAGTAGGACCATATTTTGCCAAAATAGATTATGGAGTTTTTGTTACAACTGAACCTTACTAATTACATTAAAAAATACCAAGATTGAGATTTTATATGATTTTAAATACCAATATGGCTAGTATACATAGTAAAAATTTTGATAGATAATAAAAACCAGCCCTGCAAGAAGCTTTCAGGCGGGATTCAAACCTGCGCCTCTGGAAATCTGGCCCGTTGCTCTGTTGGTCAGAAAGACTCACAAAACTCGTACGCTGTAGACCAGCGTTGCTTCATCGATGTGTGAAAACCCTCGCATTGGAAAGAAACATTTTTACAAATGGGTTAAGTGCTAATTTAACGAATGTCAGTTACTTCTAAGTATTCTGGGTATAATAATGCCAGGTTTTATTAGTTAAAATATATGTATATGTAACTGTACTTTTGACCACTTTTGACAAAACCACTTTTGACAAAACCACTTTTGACAAAACCACTTTTGACTGAAGTACCGTTTAATAAGTTAAACGGTACTTCAGTCAAAAGTAGTTTTGACCGATGCCCGTAGTCAAAAACAGTTTTGACTACAAAAATCAGTTTACAAGCGTCTCGCGACATTAGGCTCACGTTGCGTTGACATTTTCTGAAATGTAAAAAAAAACCTATCACGTGTTTTACAGGATTTCCGAGGCAAACTCGCTCATACTTGTCACATGCAGCCGCGAGCTTACTGTTGCGTCTTTAAATCAGTCAGTAAATAAAAAATAAAAAATAAAACTCCACGAGCCATATATCGTTATATGGCACATAATTTTACCGGTTCAAAGTTATGTGTACTGCCTTTGAAAAAGAGTAAAGGCAAAGCAGAATCTGTGTTGATCAACAAGATTTAGCTTATTCACCACATAAGTTATTCAGCTCATTTTCGTGGCGGAAGCAAGGTTGCCCATCAAATATGCAGGCGCGACCTTTCTATTCGCAGGCGCCCTCTGCCCTGCTTGTTCTTTAATGAAAAACACAGTGCTAGTTCCAGAAACAGATGCTTCTTAATTTGTAGGTTTGATGTTAGAATATAAACTAAACTTTATTACGTTGTGTTTTCTGAGTACAGAGTCACTGTGTTCTGTGATCGAAAATAAGATTAGCATTCGAAGTTTATTTTTTTTCATGTCTCATATTCTGAAAGTAACTAATAACTTGCCTAAAATGCGGGTTGAATGTGGTATCTTGCGGCTAGGGCCGCACTATCGGTCTCGAAGTCTCGAACTATCGGCGCCCTCACTTCGTTCGTGCGCCAAAACACTCGACTGTTATGGGTGCCATACATCCCTTGATAAACAATCTACTATTTTTAGATGGCTTGCCATAGGCCCATATATAGGGTATTCATTACCTACAAGTAGACGAAATTCACATAGATGGTTTACTAGATGATTAGTCTGTTAATGTTATATAACTCACTTGATAAATAAGTAAATATACTACCTACACAGTTTCAGCTGTGGCATATTATAATACTGTCATCCTCAATATCCTTATGTGTAACTACAAAAAGTTTATTTTTTGCTGTCTCTTTAGATAAGTTTCTTTGGAATCTTCTCGCTTATAATTTTATGAATTCCTTTTCAGTGTGTCGTTGAACTCTGAAATTATTTACAATTACTTCTTTTCTTTCTTTGTTTATTTTCGTTGTGCAGAGTTACACCTTAATTCTAACTTTATTAACTGTTAGTTATTTTAAATCAATTATGTTTTAAATTAATTATTATAGATCCTAATCTATATACCTAGTTGATTTTCTCTAATAAAATAGCAAATATCAGAATCTGTGAAGTGTAAGTATTAAAATAAATTTAATCGACTGTTTCATATCGCGTCAATCATCGAGTAACTAACTACCTACACAACAAGCATTATATTAAATAAAAATAATAATCATTTATTTCAGGCAACTTAAATATTTACTATATTAGGCCCATATAATAAATTCCTTACAGACTAACATACTAACAAAAAAATGTTTAATTTAGTTCTGAGGTTGACTGTACCTTAGGTCGATTTTAATGTAGCTCATGATGTCAGAGCATTGCCATTTAATGAGAAACCATTCAGATTTAAGTGGCCTCTGAATAACAGCAGTGCGTTTCACTGAGCGACAGTCTCATTATCTTTGTGACTACATTTTGACTATATATATGCCATATATTTGATTTTATATTTTAACTAATAAAACCTGGCAATATTATACCCAGAAGATTTAGAAGTACTTAACTAACATTCGTAAAATTAGTAACCCAACTAATTATCATTCAGTCATCATTATCGAAGTCTAAAATATTAGCCGATTCATACAGCCTACCTCTGGAAGAAAAGTTCCAGTTTATCTAGCGAAAATATTTTATGAGCAAATCTAAAAATATAATAATTTCATGACACCAAATCAAAGCCAAGGTAATAACTTTAGATTAGAATAAAAATAATAATGTAGTTATACCAATAAACGAGCGAAGGTTGATTATGTTCATTAATTTACCAGTACATTTATCAACTTATCGTTAAAAAACAATATAACAAAAGTAGTGCATTATGTACAGTCGAGTTCAATATTTGGACTGTGTCGCATTAGGTTTTTTGACATCTTATTGACTTTATGTACAAATTGTCACAATAATTACTACGACAAAGTTCAAAAGTGCACAGATATTATTGAACTCGACTGTACATATGCATAGTATACCGAATAGTATAAAACATGTAGCTTTGTTAAAATCCAAATTATGCCCCTTTTGTATTCGCGGAAGTGCCTAGCTTTACACTCGATATTCGCAGACTGTAGAAATAGTCTTCCCTTTCGGATTATTTTCTGTGCCATATAGTCCCACCAGTGAGCCATTCCCAACATGCGGGAACAGTAAATCATCATGCAAATCAAACTCCCAATTGTTCGTCGGGACCCAACACCACTTACTTACCATAAGCAGAGGGCGCGGCAGACACGAAACGAATAATAAAGTAGGTACCATTGAGAACCGGGATTGTTGCGCCACTTGCCAAGATTCCTAATTTAGCCATGTAATGCCACAAAACCAAAAACCGGAAGCCCAAGTATGCTCGATCTGCATTGTACGGCTAAATTTGGAAAGTGGCTCAACAATCTCGGTTCGCGACTGTACATAGAAACTTCAGCCGAACGTACGCTTTCACAAAATTGATATTATCGTAAATTTGTCTGATGGGAAATATTGTTTTTTCATCTCCGCTTCGTCTGTTATTCGAGAAGGATTTCCGATGTAAGAAGATTATTGAGTTGGATCCACTTAGTCACGTGTTACACATACAGAATGAAAATTGTCTTATTTATTTACGAGTACCTAAGCAGAGTTCCATTTTCGTATAACTTGGCGTGTTTTCATATTCATATCTGCTACATTGACAATGTTTCTATATAATATTAATAAGTCGTATCACATAAGTATAACAGTTTGAAAGCTTGGCAATAAGTGTACTATTTTGATATTTACAGACATATTAAAGGTGTCCTTATCTGTTTAATAATTTCTCCTGTTTTCCAAAGTTTGAATAGGCGCCATCATAATTCAAAACATTTGGATAACAGAGTTGTTCTTGTATGATATTTCTGACATTTGAAAGAGTCCCTTGATTGTATTCCCTTAAACATACAGATTGATTCATAGCACTGCAGAGTAAAAAAAAATGATATTTCAGTCTACGTTTGACATAGTTAAGCTGTACAAGTGCACATGTTTCGTGAAACAAATTGCAAGGCCAAAGAACTGTGTCTACTTTGAAAAATGGAAAATGAAGTATTTAGAAAAAATCGACCCGCCTCACAACCAGCTCCGATGGGACTCGAACCCACGACCTTTCGCTATCCGGGTGACTGCTCTAACCACTGAAATTTCTAAATACTTCATTTTCCATTTTTCAACCATAAAAATTGCATTGTGAATGCAAAAAAGTAAAAATTTAAATAACTGTGTCTACTTTTCCTATTTTTCACACATAAGTATACTCGTTTTTCAGTGGAATGCAGGTACAAAGTTTATAACTGAAGTTCTTATTGTCTGATCTAACCGCCCCTAGTCGGACAACCGCAACATATCCACGAGACCGCGGCAAGCAGGGCACACTACTTTATATCGCAGTTACACTCAGCTCGTGAAGTATCCTTTGGTATTGTTTCATCTTCACCACAGGTGAACGAACAATGTAGGGAGTTGTAAAGTTACAGGGAACAATTAAATTCTGCGAAGTACTTTATTATATCTTGCAGTCACTATAAGTTTAGTTATGTAGATCTACTCACTCTTGTCCTGTCTCTGTCAAACATATTCTTCGACGACATAAACGAGACGCTTCTGTAGCTACTGAGCTGTACAGGGGCGCCTCAGTGCGGCATAAAACGGCGATCAGCATTAAAACGACCCGCGTGGAAATTACGCTCGCATCTGCCCGTAAAGTGTTCCATTAGAAAATGTGGAACAAGGAGGAAAGTGCGTGCATTTTATGCAGTTTACTACATAAAAAGTCAACTCAGAGCGCGTCGAAATTACGCTCGTGTCTGCCGAGCCTTGCTCGTAAAGTGTGTTCCACAACGAAATGGAAAACAGGTATCTTTTGTTAATATGCAAAATAAAATATATTTTGTTGCGATTACTAACAAAATTGATTATTCTTGAATTGTTAGGACTTCAATAATAAAAGACGAGAATTTCTCTAACACAATCACTATAATTGTACCTTTGCACCATTGCACAATAGAAAAAAAACCAGCATAAAACAATTGACAAAAGCATTAGCAAACAGGAAACGTCAAAGTAGCGGCTAGACAAAACTATATTATTCCCAACCCAACATTTTCTTCAAAGGAACAACATATTCTTTAAACGAGACGCTACTGAAGCCGCCGAGCTGTACCCCTAGTATGAGTTTTGATAGTTTTCGAACAGTTTGATGGTATCGTTTTGTTTTCATACATTTCACACTAGCGCCTCTAGCGGAAACTATTACGAACTAAAAATGGCAGTATGAGTTGAATCGAGTAAAAGTTTTCGAAAACTTTGTAAGTTTTCGAGTAGTTTTTGATAATTTGGTAGTATGAGTTACTGGTTTGACATCTAACCTATAGTAAACGGAAACGAAAACCAAAACTTTTATAGTTTTCTTCGTCACTGAAAATTACTTAGTGAGTTCATAGAAATAATTGTTTTTAATGTGAATTTATGTGAAAATATTGAAAATAAGTATTACAAAAAGTGGATCCGTCTCACAACTAGCTCCGATGGGACTCGAACCTACGACCTTTCGCTGTCCGGGCGAATACTATAACCACAGAGCTACGGAGTCGCTCTCATTTTCAACTCATTTTCAATAATAAAAATTGCATTGCGATGCCAAAAAATAAAAATAAGAATAATCCCTACTAATATTATAAACTAGCTTTCCACCCGCGGCTTCGCCCGCGTGGACTATACGACGCGACGTTATCCCGCGGGAATGTGATATTCTTCCAGGATAAAAAGTAGCCTATGTTCCTCTCCAGGCTAAAAAGTATCCATGTCCCAAATTTCAGCCAAATCCGTCCAGCCGTTTTGGCGTGATTGAGTAACAAACATCCAAACATCTAAACTTTCACATTTATAATAATAAAGTAGGATAATAAATAGTAGGTTAAGTAGGATGCAATGCGAAGATTGTGTATATTTTTTGTTTGTTTGTCTGTATGTTCCGTTTTCATGTCAAAACGACTGAACAGATTTTGATAAAATTTGAAACGAGATAGTTCCGAGACCTTAGGAAGGACATAGGCTACTTTTTTCCGCGGGAATAAGGTTCATTCACATGGGAAAATCAGTAGATACTAATATTATAAATGTAAAGTGTATTCGTTTGTCCGTCTTTCACAACAAAACGGAGCAACGGATCGACGTGATTTTTGGTATGAGGATAGTTTGGGAGCTAGAGTCAAAGGCTACTTTTTATCCCGGAAAATATCACTATCCCATGGGATAACGTCCACGCGGCCAAAGCCGCGGGCGGAAGGCTAGTGTGAATATAATGTGTTAAAATGCCCGATGGTATTTCGCCTTTACATTTCTATGTAGCACATTAAGGACTTACAGCGGCTTTCAAAGATCACAAAGAGAGAACTAAGGTATGTTTATTTCTCATCTATGTTGATTGACTTTCTTTTGACCAATATAGGTACCTATACATAAGTATAACAATAATTAGAATTTTGCTTTTTCGGTGCTGTCTGCGTTATTGTTCTATGAGAACGGAGACTGCCAATGCCAACGGGTGGTTGGGCTGGCTAACCACTTTTTGCAAGAAGCTATGAGTGGATTTATCAGCAAGGTTACTACAGCCCTTACCCACCCTCAAGTCATTCACTTAAGACAAGCAAGGAGGCAAATCAAACAAAGGAAAATGAAAAAACTTATATATTGTATAAATTTATGTTTATATACTTATAGACTACAAACTTAGTTCCTAATCTTCTTTATTTCAGATGTCTTATTCATGGTATTTCTTGCTTCGTAGGTTGTGTGGATGCCTGCAAAAGCCTGCATGCAGGGCCACCACCTGTTCCACTGATAGAGCGTTGGATTTTGGCTGCCTTCCATTTGTATTGCCACATCTTTACATGCAAACAGAAAAACCAATAATTATTAAACAAACTTGTCAACATGCAATGATGTTTTTATTGACATGAAAAACCATACATTAGCTACATACCTTTGTCCACTTTTCAGCCGGCTTAGAACTGCCGGTTGTGTCCAAATTAGGGACACTTGTAAGTTATAACCCCTTGTTGTGGGCCGTTACTCATCCATGGGAGTCCTCACCAAATTGATTTAAGTCACCATTTCTGAAAAATTAAGCAATATTGTAAACCGCTTTTATATAGACAAATGTTTCAAGATATTTCATACCTATTTAAACAATATTGGATTAATTTTCTCGGTCGAGATTACGTGTTAGAGGTATTTCATATCTTCTAGTGTAAATATCTTGTTAAATAAACCAGTAAATAGCATTTAAAATGCAAAAAATATGTGTAACATGAGTTCGTACAAAATTTGTTAATTACCTTTCCATGATCACAACATGACCTCAAATTGCGAAGGAATTGTTCGCGACATATGAAGAACAAACTTCAGACACTGAGAATTTGTTAAATTATGTAATAAGTAATGTATTTTCATTTATTTAGTCTGAAAACCACAAAACAAACAACACTGACTGACGTTTTGAACTTAAAACTATAAGGAAAACGTCAAAGTATTTGAGTGTTGCGTCTTTATCTATTTTGTAGTGTAGAAGTGAGAAAAAGTATATAGATTCACTCTATATCGTTCGTTCATTCTATCGTATAGTCGATGGTCGATATAGTTTAAACTACAGTCACTCATACTACCAATGATGTAGTAAACTGAAAGTTTGGCGTTTAAACGAAAACTATCGTAGTTTAGGTTTTAGTAAAACTCGTACTAGGCCTACTGTACAGGCGCCGCAGTCCGGCATAAAACGTCGACGACCCGCGTGGAAATTACGCTCGCAACTGCCCGCTATGTGTGTTCCATTAGAAAATGTGGAACAGCGTGTAAAGTGCGTGCGTTAATGCAGTTTACAACTTAAAAAGTTCACTTACCAACGCTTAGGTCTCTGTAGGTAATGCATAATATAGTATATTTTATTCTGATACTAACAGAAGTGCCTTTTTCTAACATATTCTTCGACGACATAAACGAGACGATACTGTAGCCAGTGAGCCGTACTATAGCGTCTCAGTGCGGCATAAAACGTCGATCAGCATTAAGACGACCCGCGTGGAAATTACGCTGGCGTCTGCCGAGACTTGCTCGTAAACTGCGTTCCACAAGGAAATGGGGAACGAGCCGTAAAGTGCGTGCATTTTGTGCAGTTTATTACATAAAAAGTCCACTTAGCAACGTAACTGTATCACTATAATAAAACTTTTATTTGTATTAACTACATATAGAACGGATTACATCCAATAAAATTATAGAAAGAGGCAATATGGTGTTTCTTTGAATGGAGTTGATTACACAGAAAAAAATATTTGGTACCTATATACTACTCGTATATGCATTATTTTAAGAAGCAATAATTTGCTTGATATTGAATATTGCGAGAAGCTTGTTGTTTTATGTAGACAAAGGATAGACATATACAAAATTACTAAAACAATACTTACTACAACTTTGTCTATTTGTCTTCGCCTGTCTCAATTTATCAATATGGATGTTATACATACGGATTCTTGAGTTATACATATACTACAGCCGCGAGTTTAACGATTATATCATGAGAGGGCGGGAAGGATAAAGATGTGTCATTTGTCACTCAATTTGATCAAAGGCCTATTGAAGATGTGATATCAAACAATAGTTTACTAAAACGTATGTTTTGAATCGAAGTTGGCGCATTAAAGACGGTTGATAATGAAGTGTTTGAGTATAATAAATCTAAACATATGACTAATGAACGCTATACCTGCTGAAACGGTGACGATAGATATATCGTAAATAATTTCTAACTTACAACTTTTATTGTAACAACAATATAAGCTCGACCTTTGTACAATTTTTAGCTGGAATTATTAATAGAGATATTAATAAAGAAAGTTTAATATTATTATGGACTGTAAAAAAGTTAAATGAAAACTTAATCGCAATAAAGAGGATTGTTCCACACGTGGACAGTGGACAAAAGAACCTGTTGATCTCACTTTTGCTTCGTCCGGAGACTAAAAGAAGCGTCGTGTCGTGTACAAAAATAGAGAATGAAATGTCTTTGTAAACTCGGCTCAGTCCGGCTCAGCCGACCGCTTCGACCCGGCATCACCGCATCACGTAAGGCTTTTGTTATTGAAACTAAGCTGCATCTTATCTTTTTAAAGCTTTAAAGAAAAAAATCAACTGTTCCATAAATTTCAGTCGAGTTGATGTTGTACTTTTGTATGGAACAGCTGTTTTTTTTGCGATTCCATGGTTGGCATTATGGCAAAAATTGATAGTATTGATGGACACTACCACCCCCTAAAATTTTTGTACTAATTAAAATTTAGGAGTGTATATATATTACATTTTGCATCAACATTTTTGGTCCTTCGAGCCGGATAATCAGTTTGTCCTAATAAACACTTTCCCTTATGTTTTACGTTTTAATGATGCTTAACTCAAGTTGTTAAATATTTGCAAAGAAATACACTCGTTTGTAGAAAATACGGGCTCTTGCTTTAATTTCATTAATTTCATACAAACGAAACGTTATTGCAGTCATCACTTCATAGTCTCTATTGCAGATTATCTACACTATCATTTTTATCCATATTCAAAATTACTCGTCTTTCGAAAAAAGCCTCAAAAACATTGAACGTTTATTCACGTTCCATAAATTGTTCTATGAAGCTCAAATTGTTTTACTTTTTTGGAAGTTTGGGAATGTGAAGTGATTTTCAAAGTTGTTTGAAATCATTATCGGAAAATAAAACATTTATCTAACACATTTGACACAGAAATCTTTAAATTTTTACTTTTTTGCACTCACAATGCAATTTTAATTATTGAAAAATGGAAAATGAAGTACTTTGAAACATCGGAGCTGTCCCATCGGAGCTGGTTGTGAGACGGGTCGATTTGTACAGAAATCTTTGTAGAAATATACTGATGCTCGTTTTTTGTTGCAATCGGGTTTAAATAGGTATTTTTTGATACTGCTGGTGAACATCTAAGAAATAACCATATTTAAGAATGATTCGAAGTAAGTACCTACTATAATTTTTACATTACTAGCTGACCCGGCAAACGTTGTTTTGCCATATTAATTATAGTGGACCCGGTAAACTTTGTATCACCAACATCTATTATAGATAGATAAAAATAAATGATCGCGAAGAAGTTTTATACACTGCCTGCAACAAATGTCACTTATTAAAAAGTAGGTAATCCAAAGCGGCTTAAACGTCAGTGATTACAATACTCTTTGACATACCTCTTTGGAAGCGGCTATGGAAGAAATGACAGTTTTGTATAGTACGACAGTTTATCGATTTTCTATACAAAATAATCATTTTTATTTTATAATTTTCCGGAATAAAAAGTAGCCTATATTACTCTCCAGCTCCCAAACTATCCCCATACCAAAAATCGAGTCGATCCGTTGCTCCGTTTTGACGTGAAAGACGGACAAACAAACAAACAAACAAACAAACAAACAAACAAACAAACACACTTTCACATTTATAATATTAGTATGGATTAGTATGGATTATTTATTGCACCCATTAAATACCTAATTATAAGATAAGATCTCTTTCCAATAACCTAGATCATTTAAATGAAACTTTATTTGTAATAGACTGACACCTCCTACTTCAAATAGATGTGTCTAATTCAAACTTTCAACCTTCCCGTAGACTATTCTCATATACTCCCAACTCTGCTCATCATTATTACAGCAGTGTTTACTTTCTTAAGCTGCCAAATGAAGACTTAGTTCCACACAGCATTGCGAATATACCCAGAGCTTTCAGCAACTTTAGATTTGGAGGAATTAGCGTTTTTCCAGTGGAAAGGAAGGAAAGGATAAACACGTTGTTGGAAATGTCACCGCAATCGTTGGGCAAAGGGAAGGTTGTTTGCCTGAGGTTTCCTCGCGAACAAACTCAATAACGTACCTAATTTCGGGGAGGAATGGCATTTATATGAGGGCACTGATTTATTGATTTGTTGTTGGAATACAGCTTTGTTGTTTACTTTACTTTGGTCACCTGGGTGCCCAACAACTTTAAGACAGCGATTCAGAATAGGTTCCTAAAATGAATTGCTTTCTTTCGTACTATGACCTTCTAACTGGCTCTATGAAACTGGATCGCAAATGAATTGCTGAATGTGAATGACCGAACGATTTGTGTCCTTATTTCTTCTACTCGTCTCTTTCACTCGATTCTGTCATGCGCGGAGAGTGATAGGGACGGGTATAACCTGCATGTGTCATGTTAGCTTGGCCGAGTTATAAGTCAAATAAGAGTTAATGACAGCTTAGCGGCTGTGAAATGTCACTGAATGATCACTGAATCGCTGTCATTGATATTAAGCTGTCGTGGTACGAATAAGCGAAGCAGATCAGTGTAGGTCCCAAACGAATCCGCAATAAGAGTTGATGGTAGGCACCCAGGCATTTGTTTTATTTATTGATTAATATAAGGATACAAATGGCGGACTTAATGTCCTTATGGCTCATTTTTATTGGTCGATGTAGTCCGAATGCGGGGTACTGAAATTTCTGAAAAGCATGTCATAGGGGCCGCATGCTGCAAACCGTTTTCATTGGTCGTTAGTACCCGCATGCGGGGTGTTGGAGATTTCTCAATCGCATTATTTTTTTATATCATTAGCCGGATTTCATAATATGCAGAAACATTTTGATCGTGTATAATGGTCGGTCCACACGGCAGCGCCTTTTAGTCGATAGCGACTCGCTGGCGATATCAAAATCAGTGTGTGGACGTAAATTTAGAAGCGATTTATTGTCGCTGGCGACTTCTGTCAATAATAATCATAAGTCGCCAGTGAGTCGCCATCGATCAAAGTCGCTGCGTGTGGACGGACCATAATATTGTCAAATTGTCACAGTATGTTTAAAAAAAGTCAAAATAAAATAAATAAAATATTACGCCCGCTGTGGTGATTTCACGCAGGCGGCTTATCGACCGCGTTATCGACTTATTACTTTCACTGTCGTTGCCTCGCCAGTTATCGACCAATGAAAATGAGCCAGTATGTATTTTATACCAGACAACCGGAAAGATTGTAAAGAATGATTTTGGCGGCTTTAAAAATGTAAAGGAACATTATGTGCCTAAACTCTACTAAATTATGAGAGGTCACAGAACACTCA
This sequence comes from Crambus lathoniellus, assembly GCA_949710035.1. NCBI lineage: Eukaryota > Metazoa > Arthropoda > Insecta > Lepidoptera > Crambidae > Crambus > Crambus lathoniellus. The sequence continues at coordinate 10,072,115 of OX453302.1, read as the reverse complement.
AGAATCAATCTTTGAATGTCAGTTAGCTACCTTTTCTCATTTGAGCCGCTGTCCCAGTTTTGGTTGAAGTATAAAATGACTGATGACTGATTCATAACTCAAGTAGAGTGCGTGTCTGAAAACTCTGCGCGCGACTGGGGCGTTTTTGGCACTAGTGACAGTATTTTTTTTTTGTTCTAAGCTTATGGATAAGATTAGTATTCGATATTGACCGCGCGCCGACTTATCTGGCGCGCACTCTAGTTTAAGTAGTGTAAGCATAGCAAGTGACACTTCGAGACTTACAGTGTCACAAACTTTTCTGTTCCGGTGGCCAAAATGTGAAACTAGCGTGTTTTTTTTAATGTCATTTTGCTGTCAAGTTGATGTCCAACCATAGCGCTGCTGGCGGCTGAAGGTCTTAGAAGTCAGGGCCGGTTAAATTGCTACAAAAAAAAAGAAAACCGTTCATAGCGCCGCTGTCACCGGAACAGAAAAGATTGTGCCACTGTAACAGTGCGACAAAGATCATTTGGCACTTGGATGACATTGACAAGAGTGTTAGTTAACTGCATTGACTGCTAGAGGAGGTATAGGAAAAATGTGATAGTAAAAAACCACGAGCCCTATAAGTAGCTTTCAGGCGGGATTCGAACCCGCGCCTCCGGGAATCCAGCCCGATGCTCTGACCAACTAAGCTACCGAAAGGCTTACACTTATAGGGCTAAGCTACTTATAGGGCTCGTGGTTTTTTACTATCTCATTTTTCCTATACTTACAAAAATTGCATTGTGAATGCATAAAAATAATTTAAAATCTTGCTAGAGGAGGGTTAGTTCTGTTTTCAACCGCGCCCCAAAATATCTTTGTAGCACTGTATGTGTTTGAAATACAGTGACACAAGCTTTTCTGTTCCGGTGACGGCCGTGACAGAGGAGCCACTTGCAATACGAAATTAGCTGTCAAAATGGACTGTCGTATGAAAACTGTTTTAGTTTCAAAGATAATCACCGGAACAGGAAAGCTTGTTGCACTTTATCATGTGCTATACCTATAGTAACCACAGAGTACAGAATTATTTTTTCCTTAGGGATATTCAAGAACAAACGTTAATAACAAAAGGAAGTCACAACGTTTATAGCAATAACACGTAGCTAATGATATAATTACAAAAGGTTGCGAGTATACGCAATGAAAATAATGAAACTAACGAAACACGATAAGTTCTGCAGACTCATCTAATAGAAAAACTATTTAGCCGAGTGTTACTGCCCGTTCTCTTATAAATGTGCTTCCTTAATGTCCCTTATATTTGTTGTTGGAGGAATCATGTTATTTTTCTGTTCCCGACGCTACGTGGCAGCCGCAGCGAATAAGTAATGAGACTCTTTCAATTGACGGTCTTTTTAATTTCCTGGGAAAGTTGAACATAATAAAATATTTACTGAATGGCGTACAAAGGTTCAAGTACTACCTACCTTCATTAGAGCTCCGGCAAGTTTAATTATTTAATTTCCTTGAAAACATTAGCCGTGCTTAATTTTACTTCTCTTCTTTTTTGATAAGTTTGTTGAATTATTGAAAGTTCGCAGTTCCAGGCTTAAGCGTTTTATGATTAAATTTTCATTTCACTGAATTTTAATATGCCATGTGGATTCAATATCTTAATCCTGATTGCTTGCTACTTTTTCTATGATTGCGCAAAATTCTCAATATCATTGCTCTGTTATGTTTTTTAATTTGATTTTCGGTGCACAATTTTACTATAACAGACTACGTGGAATTTTTATTCTTAACCTGATCCTTATTTTATCATCCTGATCCCTATTTTATCTATTATCTGCTGATCATTCGACATTTCTGTGTAACAGCGGGCTATGTTTAAAACATAGCCGCCCAGAATAATAGGTGCACTGGTTGCCTAGTGAACTCCACCGTAAGAATTAGCCGAGGTTGCCGTTGAATTGCAAACTCTTTTAAATGCCAAGCTTTTCACGCTGCTTCCGTTTGCGCAAATCTTGTTTGTTTGCTTTGAAAAATGCAAGCGTTGCAGGTGGATGTTTCTCTCAAACGTTGGTAACTTTGTTCTGTTAATGGTTGTGTCAGTTAAGCACTTTATTCTCGTGTACGACGAAAATACTGGTATTTTTCTGTAAATAACAATAGATATTGAGTTTGAACTACTTTAATATTGAAGTCTGACTACTTGTGAATAATGTGGACCTGCTAGGTTAAATTAGACCTGACCTACCTGAATACGGCCTCGTGGACTTTGTTCAAAATCTTTATGGCTGTTTTCATTATAGAAGATTCTTCTTTTCTCCCTACGGTCCAATGCGGTGACACATTGAAACCCATACTTGCCCATACAGTTGATTGTCATAATTTCATTTGGAATGCATCATAAGGCATAATATTGGAAAGTATTTTATTTTACTTACTATTTTATATTAAGTTAAAACTTTTATTAGATTATGTAAATCCTACATAATATCTGTTAACATAAAATGCGTTCGTTGTCTATTTAAATTAATTATGTTACATTTAAGGTTTTTGTAGCGAAGGGGCTGAATCCCTAAGCACAGGTTATTTTCATAACCAATTTAGGGTCAGCGGTAACACTTCACGGTTAGAACAGTGACCAACGCCGCGCGAGCCGAGCGAGCGAAGCGAGCGTGCCGCGATTTTTTAATTTTCACAGACCTAACTTCAAAATAAAAAAACGTATTACCCCGTTCAATTAATGCATTTTGAATTTTATGCCTTTTAAGTATTATGACATTTAAAAGTTATGCCTTTAGATAGTTATGCTTACTGAACCTATGCCTTTCGATGATTATGCCTTGGAAATTTCGGCCAAACAAAGTATGCGTTATGAAATTATGCCTTGCGTTTCATTAGGTAACCGTCCAATGCAAGTCCAATGTACAGTCAGCGTCAAAATTATCTAAGCGTTCAAACCTACCAAAAGTATCTAAAGATTTGACAAAAATCAACCTTATCTCGAGACGTAAAGATGCATTTTCATTTGTTGTTTTAGAACGAATGACATCAAATGATAGTACACCTTAAAGTATTTGTACTAAGAGTGATTTTTGACAAATCTTCAGATACTTTTGGTAGGTTTGAACGCTTAGATCATTTTGACGCTGACTGTATGTGTATACCAAAAATAATAACAACTCTGTGATGTTAAAGGTAAAGCGCAGATAGAAAAAATGTCGAAGGACTTGATTTGACAATACCTAGGTACGATTTTTATAATTCGAATAAATTAACTGATTAAAGCAAAAATTGGGGCGAAAACATGACTTTGATAGGAAATACAACGGAAATAGGATCGCTGAATAAAGTTAGAAACTTATCTATCGCAACGCAATCGCAATTTAAAACAAAGGCTTTCTTTTTATGAATTCGAACTAATTACTTCATCCAACAGTGTCCTAACTCTTAACTCCTGGTAGACTTTCGAAGTTTCTTTGGTGCGATTGAATATTTATCACGGAATATTCCGGTGACACTGATATTTATTAATGTCTGTCCTTGGTTTTGCATTGCATAATGTGTCAATATTAAATTACCTACGTAAAGTAGGTACCTACCTTCGAAATTGCGAATAGAAAGCTAGCTATATTTTAATATAAATGAAGATAGGTTATCACTGTTACGTTTCAAAAGTGAACTACTCGTAATTAAATTCGCCAGTATGTAATTCTGTATCTGTTAATTAAGAAAATAAAATATGATCATATAATATAATAATATATGGTAACTGGCACAATGGGTTTGGGATTCAACCTATACCTACAGTAAAAGCTCACCTTTATGCTCTTAATTGATTATAAACATACCTGTATATTTTCTTAATTTCCGAATAACATATTAAGCATTTCATTGTACCTCTTCCCTTTCAAGGTTGAGATAATTGTGTCAAATTTATAAAAAAATAATTTTCCATTTGTAACTGTCTCCGCGAAATCGCAGCCACGAAATGAGCATGAGATCTCGACGAATGTCAAGGGCCGACCTTCAGGGCGCCCTCTCGCCTCAAACACTCCCTGGTACGTGACAAGACGGCAAAATCAAAACCTTTTCACTCCACAGACCTCCAATGAAACATCGTGGCAAGTCTTATCATGTTCCCTCAAGAGGCCAAATGTAATAATGAATTTTGGAGCACCAAGTATCCCCTTTTCATTTAAAGCTGACTTTCCTAATTCAATTTGCCTTTTATGTTTTTAATGAGACTTTCCGAAGGTTTTCGGGATTTTTACATTCTATTATATCTGGTTTAATATTGTGTGATTAGGACTGACACTTGGATTCCTTTCTGCTTTAAGATGATCCACTTGAACGAAGCAACGTAAATGGAATTTAAATATTTTCGAAAACACTATTTGATTTCAGTATCTTTTAAAAATAATTTCGTTTCAAGTTATTGCTGTTATGTTAATGCTTAGGTAATTATAGAACTAGACATTTTCTCTACTCAACTTGGTTTTGGTTTTATTTAAATTCACGAGCAATAATGTGTAAACAACATAGAACTATGTCATATTACAATATTGAATGACTTCTGTGACACTGGTATTTTGTTTCACAACCCGTTAATTTGCTGTACCTCGAGTTCTTATCTTACTAATAATATTATAATTATGCGAAAGTTTGGATGCTTGTCAGGCTCAACCCACACGAACCACAACCACAACCACACCAGGTGTGCGGGGCGCATTTTGTATTGAAAATGAATAGTCAATTCACACGTACCATATTTTGCAGTAATTATCGATCGCGTGGGTCCGACCGGCCACAACAACGTAACCACCAGCGACAGTGCTGCAAACTAGCGGCCGGCCACATCCACATCACAATTACAAGCGACAACGATATTTTGTCGCACAACAACAACGCAACCACAACACAACTGCAAAAAGTTGCATCGACACTATTCACACGTAACCACATTTTGTCGCTGCGATGTGGTGTGGTTGTGGTTCGTGTGGGTCGACACTAACTCAATCACGGCGGAAGAGGCATTGAGATAGATTATAGTCTAGAATAGCATATAAACTACTTTTTACCGCAGGAATATATTTCGTTCCCACGGGGAAACATCGTCTAGCTCACGCAGGTGAAGCTAGATATATAGCTATTAGTTTATTAAGCACCTGGCCGAATACTCGTTCAATCAGTATCGCTACCGTATTAAGTCTTTCATCTATCTACTATACTGTCTGACACGAGAACTATAAGCAGGGGCACGTAATAATAAAATTGTAGGCTACAATTGCTACAAATCAAACAGGTAGGTAACGTTTCTACGTGGCTATCACAAAGATACTATCGTGGTGTGTCTCCTGAAACTTCTGCCTATGTTTAGTAAGATAACACTTGCGTCCTCCGCTTATTTACATAGAAAGGGCGGCCTGTACCCATCAAAGGGTTAGGTTGGTATCAAAACATTTATGGCCGGTGTTTCGGGTTAATTTTGAAATGTTTACCTTCCACTATAGTTGTTGCAGCCGGCCTCGTCCAAGCATGTTATTTTAAAGGAATTAACCTGCTATCATGCCGGCCAATTTTGAGATACCTAACACACATAAATGCCGTAAGTGTTATTACTATTCATTAAGGATTTTGTATTTAGTGCCTTTCACAATGTCCGATTAGGAGATACTTTCTAGCTTTATTGACAGTTTTGTATGGACTATCTGTCAAGTAACAGCTAATCAGAACTTACTTAGACATTGTGAAACAAGCCCTAATAAAGATATACGATAAACCGTTAACCATTAACCTGATAATATTGAAAATGAAGTATTAGAAAAAGTCGACCCATCTAACAACTTTTTCTAATACTTACTTAATTTTCAATATTATCAACAAGTAATAAAAATTGCATTGTGAATGCAAAAAGTAAACATTTTAATACTTAGAAGTTAAGCTTAAAATTCTACTCTGAATGTTGTGTATACGTAGGAGCACTCTGCATTTTGAAATAGCACTCATGATATTTATATACGAAGTGTATTTATTAGTGGTGCCCTAAGCAGTCCTATTCTATTTGGAAAGACGCAGAAAAGAAAAAAGATTATTCACTTAAAAATATATTTTACTCGCGGCCCAAAGCCGATACACCGCTATGCTGCTCCAGCATCAGAGATCGAATGTTCTCCACTAACTTCCAGAATTAATAACCTATCTACAGATAGGGATAGGTGCAATCCAGATTAGTTGTTAGGCAACACCTAGCAACACCTTGGCAACTGTCGTTAACTCTATGTTAATATCAAGCGTTGCATAGCAACTAATCTGGATAGCACCTATCCCTATCTGTAGATAGGTTATTAATTCTGGCCGTAAAACAATCTACTCGCAAATGACATAATGTGTTCGATATTTTAAAACCAAAGCGCCATAGACAATAGCTAAGAGTTCACGCGAATCGACTCCTTATACCACAGTACCTACTTTTATAAACAAACAAATCTTTTTTACAGGGAACTTAATTAAAACAGTATAGGTACCAATCTTGAAGCCGAATGCTGTAAAAGTGTCTTTTTATTATATGTCTAGAGAGCAATTATCTTATATTACACTGTAACATGAAAATGCTATTAGAACCACGACGACATTAAAAATTCAACCCTTTCAGTTTTTACAGCGGGTCTGTTAGAAATGATGACGTCACCACATTCTGACTGCTGTTTGTTTACTTCATCACGGGATTATGAAATGCTCGACAATTGTCATGACGATAATCTGTGTGAACGTGACATAACGAGTAAAAGAGAATTCGTAACGGCTGCCTTTTCGCAAGGATTGTAAGAGATCCGAAATGATTACAGACTCTGCTTGATCTTGTTCGAAATTAAATTAAGTTTGAGATCAAAAGGTTACTGTTTTGTCGAAGTGACATTTTAAAGGAGCTTTTGATCGTGATTCGAGTAATATCCAATTGATTGAAGATTTCACCAGACATATCTGTGCACGTATGGGGTATGGGTTAATCGTATGGAGCCAATGCGGATAGGTGGATGTTAACGACCGCAAATGCAACCGGGGAGCGGCGTAAGAAGCAAATTTATGGTCATCCATCTCGTGACCGGCCTTGCAAAAGTTGCTTTACTTATCGCCAAAATCGCAAACCTACCTCCTCGGACTAAGGAGGTCAGAGAAAATCATAATAAGGTGTTATTATGATTTCGTGCTACCTCTCTTGAGCTTTATTGCAGTTTGAAAATTAATGATGTAAGTCTGTACTGTGACAGTTTTCCTTTCAAGAAACCATAATTTTTTTCCCATTTCCTAAGCATTATTTAATGCGCTGCGTTAAAAATTCGTGAGAAAAATGATTATGCAGACTTTTTATGTTTTGTTTAAAATATGTACCTACTTATATTTGAGTTTACTTTTTGTCTATTTTTATCGTAAATCTTTTAATACAAATCTTTAACAATAGTTAATTAATAACACAACTAATTATTTCAAAAAGGTAAAAACGAGCTTAATAATTTTTATTGAATTTATATGTCACAATGTTATTTGCCTTGTAAACAACTTCTTATTTACAAACATTGTTCTATGTAAGTTGCACAAGGCCCACAAGACGTAGTAGTTTTTTTTTACCCTGTGCCACAAGGTCACTGCAATCTTTGCATTCAGGCTACGTTCCTAACAGTGGTCGAGCTTTACTTGTTCGCCTCATGCACTCACCTCAATGGCGCTGACTATTCATGCAGTTATAATACTCTGACGGCTTTTGTCCAAACTAGGCTGTATTCAAGGAGTGAACTGTAAAATGTTGCTGCAATATAATATGTTTTATTTAATGTATCTTAATAAACACTTCACAAATGTTATGAACTTGAAAGATTTTTAAATGATATACGCTTATTTCTAGAAATAAATGTTGGAGTAGTAAGAAATCATATTATTTTACTAGCTTTCCGCCAGCAGATTCGCCCGCGTGGTGTACACGACGTTATCCCGTGGGAATGTGATATTTTTCCGGGATAAAAAGTAGCCTACGTTCCTCTACAGGCTACAATGTAGGAAGGTATCTGCGTCAGACAAATCCGTTCAGCCGTTTTGGCATGATTGAGTAACAAACATCCAAACATCTAAACTTTCACGTTTATAATATTAACCTCTCGACTCTCAGGGGTATCAAATTACAGGCTCATTTTTACGTAAACAAAGCATCTTAGCGCGCGTTTGGGCTCTCCCAAACATCTGTTTGTGCGCATGACGACGGAAGTTACATTTATGAGCAGCATATGAGTCATAGCAGCGGATAAAACTTATCCGACACTTTAACGAGATGTTTTGTTTTTATAATCGACGTTCAAACTCAACTTTTGTGTAAACAAAAGACAATATCGAAATATTTTTTTTTCACATAGTTATCGATGAAATAACATATAAAAAGTATATATATATTTAGAATGTACATGAAAAAACCTATCGGATAAAATTATAATATATGGAAAACCAATAATATTATATTTTTCGAAAAATTTTATTTTTTTTTTTTTCGTAGCAAATTTTCAAGATTTTTTTATTTATTTTTTTGTTACGGATCATATATTATATTGTATTTTCATAGTAAATAGAGTTTATTTCTCTTATAAACACCGAAAACCGCGTTCAAAACACATAAAAATTTAAATAATTACAAAATAAATTAACTTTCTCTACCATATTATAATATGCCACTATCAAAATGATCAGAGGTTTCAGGCCATTGTATGTCATATTATTAAATAACTAACAACTCATTAATTCCTCAACCGATTTAGACCTTCAATCTCTTCACGACGACATTCTGTTTATGTAAGTCAATTTTGCCATACAAAATAAATAATTTAGTTGCTAGTTGTTCAATCTATAAACAAAGGTTAATGATACCTACTTCAGGAGCGATTTCCAATAACGAATGTAAAGTAACCGTGTAGAGATTAATTTGGAGCCCGATTGAATTTCTCCATCAATTAATTTGGCGCGGCCGCCGTGATCAAGTGAGGCCCGTATCGACGTTTCAGCTATTATTATACCGCTTGTGTGCTGCTGAAGTTTATACCCAATATTTTACCTTGATGATGATCGGTGTGTTAATAAAGCCGAGAACCGTTAGGAACTAAGGATTCAGAAAAGAGCTTTGTTTGTTGTTGGTTGTTTTGAAAAATTTGGTAAATAGGCGTTCTCTAAGGTCTCATCATCATCAATCCATTTTAATTTCGCTGCTGCTGGGGCACAGGGTTTCCTTATAGATGGATAAGGAGACAATCGACTTATCAGGTCTGCCGAAACATAGAGGTATTAAAGAGGCATCAGCAATCGCAGGCCGAACACGCTATCCACTATATTATTGTTATTATTATAGCTAGTTGTCACGTGTACTAATCTGTTAGGAGTCGCGTCAACAGCTGATGTTGTCCCTTCTATAATTTCCCCACTCCTCTCCTTCCTTTATACCTGCAGTCTCTTTAGGCCCTAGTAGATGTTTGTAATAATAGTTCTCCATTTCAAAATATAAGTTTAAACTAATAAAAATTAAAGAAAACACTTATTTATGTGTTAAACGTATTCTAAGAGTACATTTTTTGGAAAATGGAAAATGAAGTATTTAGAAAAAATCTACCCGTCTCACAACCAGTTCCGATGGGATCACTTGGGTACATTTTTTGCAATTTGCAAAGACCTGGGCTTTAAAAGACCCCCCACGCGACGGTTCGAGGCTTAATCAATATAAAAGTTGTATTACCACCAAATAAGTAGACACAGAACAATCACAAAATTTTAATAATCTCTTGTGGGGATTGAACCAATGAACCTTGGCGCGGTCAGAATCACTAATATATACGATACAATATTTCCAGCCGCCAGACATAGAAGATAAAAAGAGTTTTCTATTTTACTAACATTATAAATGCAAAAGTTTAAATGCTTGTTACTTAATTACGGCGAAACGGCTGAACGGATCTAGATGAAATTTGGCACAGAGGTTAATAATGGTCAACAATAACACATAGGCTACTTCTTACCCCGGGAAAATATCTCACTTCCACGGGAAAACATCGTCTATCTAGCTCACGCGGGAAAAGCCGTGATCGGAAAGCTCGTTTTGTCACGAAGCCTCAGCGAGTTCACTTATTGTATGACTTATTATTACGCTTGTTATATGGTTTTATGCTACGTATTATATTATAATACCTTTTGTAAGACTTTTCCTTTAAAAGGAAAGAATCTATTACGGAAAGAAAATTACTTACCTACTTATTGTGCTCAATAAAGCATACATGGATACATGAATGGCTCTACACTGTACGAGGTACAAAATAAGAAAAGGTTTGCTCAACATATTGAATTATGATTTCAGAGTATTTAATACTAGCGGCTGCCCGCGGTTTCACGCGCGTGGTACCCGTTCCCGTGGGAATATCGGGATAAAATATAACCTATGTCACTCGGAAAGACTGTAGCTTTCCAACGGTGAAAGAATTTTCTAAATCGGTCCAGTACTTTTTGAGTTTATTCGTCGTAGTACCCGTTCCCGTAAGAATATCGGGATAAAATATAGCCTATGTCACTCGGGAAGACTGTAGCTTTCTAACGGTGAAAGAATTTTATAAATCGGTCCAGTACTTTTTGAGTTTATTCGTTACATACAAAAATACAAATCTTTCCTCTTTATAATATTATTAGTATAGACAGCCTTTTTGATTAATGTGTAACTTACGTAGTAACTATTTAGTAATCTGTGGTGTAACTTCATAGATAGCTCTATCTACGGCTATCAATAGCTAATAGCTATTACACTACTGTGATATCAGTATTATTAGGGATTTTAGTGCTGAAAAAACCTACTTCAATATCAATCGCGATCGCATACAGTTTGAATAATATTGTACGGCCATTGCTGCACTAATACAAATAATTTTGTCAACTTTCTTCAACAACAAGTGATGGATGTCAAACTGAAAGCGATTGCGAGAGATGTTGAGTTAGACAATAAAATTACCCTCCTGTACCCTTAGCGCTAAAAACTCTAGTTATCGTAATTGTATTACATTGTAGGAAAGCAGAGCAGCACCGTTTTCGGTAGGTCGTTTAAGGAACTAAAATTGAATAGTTATTTCACAGCAGCACTTTGACAATTCTTGCGGATGGTATAGTGTACTATTACGATTACCATAACAACAGTTTTGGTGATATCTCAAACCAATAACCTTCGATCAACAATACCACGTTAAATAGGGTCAACTGATTTCTTTTTAATCGATGTTTTCAGCATTGTTGTGTTCCGGCAGTTGATACGATAGCCAGTTCCTCAGTGGTTGAGGATTCCGAGAGTAGGGCGTTTCCACTCTTACCCTATCATCACTTAACATCAGGTGTGATGAAGGCTTTCCCACCAGGGGCGCAATTGCGTAAGGTAATCGTATTAATTTGACAGTTCATATTGTATTCAATCGGCTGCAATTAGTATGGAATGACATTTATTATGATACAATATGAACTGTCAAATGAATACTTTGATTGACTTTACGCAATTCCACAGCAGGAGTGGGAAGGCTTATGGGGAACTCGGGAGGAGTCTCCCTCCCTCTGTCCGGCCCCCTCTCGAGCTTTCAAACTCGCTAGGGGGTAGGGCAGGAGGGGTTAGAACCGCCCAGCCCTGACGCGAAGCCTATTAGGCTGGGCGGGAGGGCTGGGTGCGGCGAGGGACATGCCCTTGGTGTGAGCGAGTCCAACATGCCGTTCGGTATGCCTAAAGATCGCAATCTCCTCTTGATACAAAAAGAAAGGTGTGATAAAATGGTAGATAATGCTTTTAGCGTTAAGACCGCCTTTTGTACTCTACTTGATGTAACTGTACAATAAAGTATAATAAATAAATAAAAAAAAAATAGTAAAAGCTAGGTGCTACCCAGTTGAGAATAAAAAACGGAGAAAACGGTTACAGTTTTTCGAACTTACGTCAAAAATAACGGGAAGCGATAAGAAAAAAAGCGCAGCTTTGAAGTGCGCTCTATTTTCTTGGCCAATTTTGACAATACAACCGGTTATCTAAATATTTTATTTTATTTTTATTTTATTTTATCTATTAGTAATATTGTTGATAGAACCTTTCAAAAATATCATATGATGAAAAAAGCTAATACTTACGAGTACCTTTAATATTATTCTGTGCTTTAACGACAGCGTACATAATTATATAGAATGCTGCTGCTATCCAGAACTGTATGTAAGCAAATACGTACTTTATTATAATCAGCCATTTAATGTTCCCACAGCTGTGGCACAGGCCTTCCTTATGGATGGATAAGGAGAATGGGCCATGACATGACCCATCACGCGAGCCCAATGAGGGTTGGTGGGTATTAACGGCTGCAAATGCAGCCGGGACCAACGGCTTAATGTTATAACGGGCTTAACGTGCCTTCTGTAGCACGAAGGAACTTGAGATAAAAAGTTTTTGGTCACCCATCCCGTGACCGACCATTGCGAAAGTTGCTTAACCTCAACGATCGCAGGCCGACTGCAGTAACTACTGCGCCACGGGATCCTCAATACCTACTTACTTTTATTCATTTAAGTTGTTACATATTCCACAATTATATCTATTGAAAATGAAATATTAGAAAAAATCGCTTATCTTTCAAGTACTCCACGAGCAAAGACTCCGCAGCTCAGCGGTCAGAGCACTCGCCCGGACAGTGAAATGTCTCTGGTTCGATTACCGGCAGAGCAACTTAGGAGATGAGTTTTTTTAATATTTCATTTTCAATATAATTATGATACAAAATAGCATTGTAGGTTAATGCAAAAAAGTCAAAATAAAGAGGTATATTTGTGGTTGATACAACATATGCGGAGTCATAGAAAGCCTATAAACAAAATGGAAATAAACTTGAATTACACTGAATTCAATCAACATTTTAATCATAGTATTTGTAGGATCAAAGTGGAAAACAAAAAAGTTTGTTAATGGATTTTTCACATCGAGCATATTCAAAGGTATCCCTTTAGTTTTCGTCGGATATTGTGTGCACAGCCTGTCGGCCTGCTTTTGAAGTGGTATTTGTTTGGATATATTGCTTTGCAGTTGGTAAATTGTAGTTGTGCTTATGCTTCGTTGGCATTTTCAGGGTTCCGTAGCCTATATATAGTCTGTAAAAATGACAGTGAGTTTCTTAAAAACATTTCAAAGTCAATCGTTTGAATGACACTTTCAAATTAGTAAAATGTGTTGTTTTTCACTCTCTTATTTTAAAAGTTAGAGGGGGAGCCCTCTAAAACTTTGTTGTTATTTTGTTCAATGACGTCATGTTCCATAGAACAAATGAGAACTAACCGCTAAGCTGAGTAGCGATCGCGTATTCGGGCGTTAGGCCCACTTACGCCAAGCGGGGTTACCAATTTTTTACTGAGATGTTATTTTGGAGTTCAATTCTAATTATGTTGCAACACCAAGAGTAAGGGCCTCTAGTTAAATATTTAACTCGCCTTATGTGAGAGAGTTAAGGCCGATTTCACCATTGAAATTAAACGCGTTCAATTCGAGATAAACTCAGTTTAGGCGCTAAACGGCGTTCCGTTCTCAACTTTGGGTTTCACCGACATAAACTAAACGGTGTTTAAGCTAAACTTGGTTCAGTTCCTGAACGGCCGATTTTCGACGTTTAAAGTATTTAAACGCGGTTCAAGAGCGCTGTCAAGTTAAATTGTCAGACATCCTATTATTGGTGATCTTACTGTGAAGTATTTGTATAAAGAGAGAAAACAGTTTTTGTTTTATCGAAGATGAACAGAGCATTGGAGCTCGCTTTTGACGAAACCTTCGATGAGGATGAGTTTGTTGTTCGTCGCTCCAGGTGGATACGCGAGAGAGAGGAACAAAAAAAAATCTTGTTTCACAAAATAATTGTCATTAACAAATGTAACAAAATACCTGTCATGTTTTATATGCATTTCTATCCTACTTCCTACTAATAATAGGTCTTTACATATGAAATTGCCGTTTTTTTCTTTTGTACATATAACTTAACAACTTTTATAATATTAGAAATATATAATTTCTTTAATATTGCGTTACATTAAGACCGTATCGAGCAACTTTTGATAATTTAATAACCACGATATTTGATTATTTACATAGAAAAAACTTATTCCGAAAGTTACGACTATTTTTGTTTCCAGAATTTCGTACTTTATTAGTTGTAACTTAGTGAAAAAAAATTTTTTTTTTCTTAACGAATGTGTCATTTAGTAGTTAAAATGTCCATAAATACTTGTGTAAAATTTTGTAAATTTACATAATATTAGTCGTTAAATAATAACAAAAACGTTAGTATGGAAAAAAAATAATTACAGAAATCTCCATACAAAACGGCAATTTCATAGGTAAAGACCTATTATTATAAATGTTATAAATGTTATTATAATGTGAAAGTTTAGATGTTTGGATGTTTGGATGTTTAGATGTTTGGATGTTTGGATGTTTGTTACTCAATCACGCCAAAACGGCTGAATGGATTTGGCTGAAGTTTTGGACACAGATACTATGTAGCCTGGAGAGGAACATAGGCTACTTTTTATCCCGGAAATATATCACATTCCTGCGGGATAACGTCGTGTAGTCGACGCGGGCGAAGCCGCGGGCGGAAAGCTATTAGAAAATAATTTTCAAAATTGGGGCCTGACAGCCTCAAGTTAAAAAATCCCTAAATTTCTTTTGACAATTTACTTAAATTACCTACAAGTGATATAAGTCTTGAATTTCTTAACAAAATAGGTATCTAATATTTTTAATTTTTGATACCCATTAAATTCTGACCATTTTGATTGAAGAATATCGTGTTCTGTATAAATTTATTTAATTTTATGTTCCCATAAATGAGCGCACAATTTCTTTAATTGCAACACTTTGTTCGCAACTCGTCATGTCATTCACTCGTTCATTCTTTGTCAATGCTAAACTAAGTTTTAGTAAACGGGATCAAAACGGAGCCGGTGAAACTGGTGCGACGTAAACCGCGATCAGAACTAATTTCTAATCTCGATTAAGCAGAACCTAGTTCTATTAAACTCGGCTTCCATTGGGAACGGTGAAATCGGCCCTTAAATAGACTAACTCTGGGTTAAAATTTCAAATGTCAAAACAATTGCATCACCAGAAGAGGGCTTTTATTATTGTCATTATTCCTCGATGACTTAAGGGCTCCCACACAAAACTGCGAATTCGCATCGTATCGCAAGACATGTGATGCGTGTCAAGTATTTATAGGCAGTAAGGTTTCTAGTAGCATGGCACATCGCAGAATCTTGCAATGTGATCGCAGTTTCGTGTGGGAGCACTAAGCTTTTTTTTTATCTCGTTTTACCATGGGAATGGGTAAAACCACGGAGAAAAACTAGTACTTTATAATTCACATTTGAATATTATTCAAGAGCATCATCACCCGACCGAACTACAAGTAACTTAAAAAAACATAGATATCATAATAATGTAATCAGATAATTAATTGTTAAAATTATCTGTGCCACGCTGAAACAAAAGCCCATCTATTTTAATTAAGACGTCACCTTTCAATTTCAACTTGAATTGTTCTATGCGAAGTTTCACAACATCTCGGCGGATAATAAATGAAGGCTGCGCTGTTTTCCAGTTTTCCAATGGGGATTTTATGAAATATTTTCGTTATTACAGTTTTTAGGTCACAAAGGCTCCACGCGGGCGCGACTGACAAATAAGCCCTGACAAATCGTGGCTATGATGGGAGACATTCATGGAATGACCGGCAGTGGAAAGAAAACAACCGTTATGTGTTTTAAGTTCCAAGGCCACGGTGCACAACACCCAACACCCCAAGGCCTTTTCAGAGTTTTTGTGTTCCGTTTATTTATAACGCCATCTTCCGCGAGGGGAGCTTGCGATAAGTTTTTGTGAAAATAGGTCAAGTAGATTTTGTTTACTCTATAAATCAGCCTCTTGGTGCAAGTGTGGATTTAAATTCTGAAAGGGATGAGTGTCATGTCTATAGTAGCATTTACTTTGGAGTCGCGATTTCTTTAAATCATAATCAGTCAGCAAAGTGCAGTTCTCCTTCATTAAGAACATAATATGTTTCAAACTAACCAGTCCCCTTACTCTTGAAACACATTCAAATAGCCAATTATTAAGAGGATTTTGTAGCAAACGGTTTCTATACAAACGGCGATAACGTTTTCCACTCTTCTTCCTTCACTTCAACAGCTATGAACTTTCGGTATCTTGTTGAAATGCACAAGAACTAGGACTGGACGCTCTTTTTTATTATTATATTTTATTATAATTAACTATCATAGATTTTGAAATAATTGCACTTTAGTGATTTCATACAAAACAAAAAAGTGCCAATATTTGCAAATCTGCAATGAATATAAAAAAAAAAAAACGTACAGCCGTATTTCTTATTCATTTCAACAACATACCAAAAATTCATTGCTGCATGTTAAGGTTTAGAGGGTGGAAAACGTTATCCCTGTTTGCTACACAATCCTCTTAAATTAACATCAATCATTGAATCAGTGAACCTTATCGTCTTAAGTCCGTTCTTTTGACGTTTGGCATCAATTGAATCAAACGCCAATGCAATTTCGTTCAAGAGTAGGTAAGGGGGCAGACCACCATCAAACGATTGGGGTATTGTATCTAGATAAAAAATTGCTACATTGATCACATTTCTTGGCTAATAAATACGCGATTTTTCTCAAAAACACTCGACGTTTCAAAGACTGCTTACCAATTTGTTTGATCTCCGTAACCATTTAGCCCTTATTTGAAATTCTGAGTGGCAGGATTTGATCAAAACTGAATTTCAAATTATAAAGTACCGCCAGCTCCACCGTTCTCTAGACTTAATTACTTGACAAATAAATCCTTTCTCATAACGGTTGGGCCCTCACCTTTTTGCGAAATGCGGCATTATGTTGCTCAACACGATAAAGAACCCATTAAAATTCGTTTCAAGGAATTATGCAAATGAGATTGTAAGCGCTCACTAACAAGATAGGCGCTCACAAAGATTGTTGCTAAACTCAATTCGACTCGCCTGTTGCTCCGCTTTTGTACCTCTGTACGCATTGTACGAAGATCCGTTTGCTTTGCAAATCAAATATATAAATCCTCTCCTTGTCGAGACTTTCTCAGTCCAATCTGTATTCGATTAATTTTTAACTAGATAAGGTCTAGAAATAAAACAAAGATTCAGAATTTAGATTTATTTTTTCAACCTAACACTGTCGTAACTTTTTTAACTTGACAGACCACCAGCGAATTTTAACAGGTGTACTCAACTAATGAACATTGTTCATACCTCTTAAAAATTATAATACAGTCAGTACGGAAAACAATTATTTATCATTATCACGTAATTTACTTTTATCACGAAAACTCTATTCTTATAATTTACTAAATTCCATTTAGTCAATTCTTTTATACGAATTTTAATTATAAACAATAAAATTCTGTTCCTAAATGTTTGCTAGATAGCAATAAAAGCAATGGTCTAAGATACGAATAGGGATCGACCTTCACCCACCTGTTAAATAAATGAAAAGTGTTTTATATCAAATTAAGTATGTTAAATATAAGACACTTCACGAGTAAGTTGGCTTAAATTTTCCTGGTCAGACATGTTTTATTTTTCGAAACCGTTTTTTACATAAATTTGCACCCACCTGATTGTCTTGAATCATTTTTATGCGAATCGATAGTATGAACCGGCAGAATCAATCATTTAAATAGATGAGTCCAAATTACTTGTTTATTACTTTACTTTTAATCGCTGCCAACCCTATTTTTTGCCAGGTAAAACAGCCAACCCAACGCTTTTACATTCTGCAGACTTCATTCTATCGATTGGTATAAATAATATTTGATGCAACACGTTATCGATTCGATCAATCACAATCGTCGATTAAACATAGTCTGACCAGAAAAATTATTGCCAACCCACTCGCGATGTAGTATTTATCATACTTAATTTGATATAAAATACTTTTTATCCATAAAACAAGATCGATCGAAAGGTGAAGGCCAATCACTATTCATATCGCAGGCTATAAAGATAAAGTTGGAAGACTTTGGGTAAACAAGTAAATAGCTAACAAAACTTTAATGTTACAGAAATTCTGAATCGTCTGTGAAATGCAGTGTAATGACGAATAATAATAAACTTAATAATACAGTTATTCAAATAAAGTAACATTTCAAAATACTTTAAGGAGGAATGACGGATAATTTGACTTTACCATCGGATATCTGTTTAACTTACAAAACTTCTCACATGACTTACAAACTTAATAGTCTCAACAAGAATTATACGCAAGTATCTAACCTTCAACCCCTACAGTATACATTTAAGATCAGATCTACCCACAATCAACTTCACAAGCTAGTACATTAGAAATAGGAAAGGCACAGTCGAAGTATAAAATTTATTGCTGACTTCCCTAACTAGGTCTCTTTTATTAAGTGTATCTTGAAATGCACAGGCAATACTTGATATTATTAAGAAATCAAATGTAGTTTGTTTTGTGAACTTAGCTGTTAGATTAATTGTACTTGTCAAGCATACAGATATCAAATAAAGTAGTAAAAAATTATCACTACAAGTTACAAAGATTTGGCACGGCTAACAGACTGAGCTAAACAGAAAACGTCTTAGTTCATTTTTGATTTATTACTATTTTTGACCACAATAACTAAACCTTTTATATGTTTCGCTTCACTACAATACTTTAGTCTAATCATCTATCGTTATGTGCGTATTGCCAGATACACGTCTAAATTACGTACGATTCTGTAAGAAAATATGATTCTTTTATATTCAGAAAATACTTTTATTATCTTTAGAGAGATTAATACTCAATTCACGAACGATTGGTTCTGTTCAGATTCTTATTAGATTGAAGATCTATCTATCAACAATTCACTACGCGGCTACACAGTCGTTGACTAGAAGTTATATTGAAAACCAAAGGTAAATTAAATATGCACATTCAAATTATATTATTATAGGCTTTTTGTCACATCGTTGGATAGCATTAATGATAAAATAACCTACATTCTATTTTTCAATGATTTGAAACCTCTTCTTAAACTGTAAATAAATTCTAACATTTAAATTGACTCACAAATAACAAGTTCGCTCAGAACAACGAGTGGAAACTATTTCACAGTTTCTAGTAAACCAATTGTTCGTTGAGGTTGTTTTGAAACTCCTAGATATTTTTTTATTCTATAATATATAAATAACGAATAAAACTTTAACAGCAAGCACCGCACTAATTAAAATTACTTAATAAAATTATGAAGTGAACATAGCTCTCGTAGAAAACATTCCACCACAACAAATTGACTAGTTCTAATTCCTATCTACCTAAATTTATTCACATTACTTTAAATTTATTAAAGTCTTTTTACAAAGTCGTTGAACCGGCCGCAATCGGAAAGTAAGGATTGTTTAATGAAGTTTGAAGGGTTGTTAGGAAAAGGAAATCACCACATTTACCGTTAAGCACTTTCCACTCTGTCGGTTGAGACCACATCACTGTTTACCTAAAAATGTAATACACTAAGAAAAGTTACTGCAACGCTGGCGCTGTAGCGCAACCGAGTTCAAACATTCGTCTTTCCATAATCACTCGAGGTAAAGAGAGAGGGAGATTCCAGCGACATCCATCAGCGTTGGGCACGCTGCTTAGATGTACACTTCGTGGTGTTGCTGCGGCCGGCTCCGCCTGGACTAGGAGCCTCTCTCCGATAGCTCCACCACGTCATCAGGTTCCGGCCTCGCTCCTTCTATTTTACGTCTTTCGGCAATCACTATTCTTATTTTCTCTTCTTCGCTAATAGGTTTATCAACTACCTCTGTTGGAGGCTGAATCTGGGAGCGCGTCGATGAATGACTAACTTCGCTCGCCGCAGCTGATTCAGTGGATGCCCTTCTTTTAGCATTTAGTCTCATGTTTTGTCTCATCGATGGCACGGCGAGAAGAACGGGCCGTAGTAGTCTGGCTTCCTCGCCTCGCAAGGAATTTCGTTTGTCAACTCTTTGTCTTCTATTTTGCGCGAATGAATCTCTGTGGGGTGGACTGCCTGGCTCCAGTTCCTCGATGTCATCGGCGTCTATGAATCTCGCGTCCTCTTCGTACAGCGCTGCCGGCGGGTCTGATGTTGAGTCCTGTCGACGTCGACCGAAGGCGTGAGGTGAGAGTGAGGCCCGTCTCGGCGGCAGTGCCGCTGGTAGTAAAGCGTGGTGGGAGTGCATCGTGCGTCTCCTGCGTGCGGGGGATAGTGCTTGCGGGTGCTTCGGTTCGCTGTACGTGAAGTTGGCTGGAAGGGATGGTACCTTATTAAGTGGCCGAGGCGGTGAAGTACATTGCTCTAAAGCCCGACAGAGAGCCCTATCCTCCTCGTCATCGGCTTCCCTTTCTAACTCTCGTTCGAGTTCCACGTCCATGTCATTTTCATCTTCCATCTGTTTGTGTGATTCTTCTAGGTGTTTCATTAGTACCTGTCAAAAATTACAATAAAGTTATCACCAAAACTAATTGCGTTATTCGTATTAAGCAAATTGTGAACGAAAACTTACGGCAACAACAACGTTGACGAGGACGAACTGCGCCATCAAAACAAACACAACGAAGAATATTGGCGCTATTACAGTGGAGACGCAGCAGTTCCTTACGCAGTCCACTGTACTGTCACAGTCTTCACGGAGTGTGTCTTTCATAATTCCATTCCAGTTATCCCCAGTTGCAACTCGAAATAATGTGAGGAAAGCCATACCGAAGTTAGCAAAATGGGCGTGTTCTCCGAGTCCTAAAAGTACATAAACCGATTAAACGAATAGGCACATCCAACTTATTCTTAAATAAACATGTGTATGAATATAACATCAACTAACCTTGACAAGGTATTTCGTCGGAGCATTCCAACCTTCCAAATAATTCAACACCCAAAGCAGCAAATATAAAAAACAGTAGAAAAAACAATAGTCCTAGGTTTCCGACTTGAGGCAGAGCTTGCATGACGGTATCTAACAATGCTCTAATACCTTTAGCCATCTTCAATAGTTTTAGCACTCGCGCTATTCTTAGCACTCTCATCACTCTCATTATAGTCGGATTTATAGGAATTATATTAGTTTCCAGCTCCTCTAATACTATCCCCACAATCGATAGTTTCACGATTATAACATCCAGCTGATTCCATTTGTCTTTTAAGTAAATTTTAAAACCTAAAGCTACAAGTTTCATCACTGCTTCGAGTATAAAAACGGCCGTGAAGAAGTAATTAAATATTTTCAACGCATACTGCAGGGCTGGAGGCATTCTGTAATATTCGATGGCCATTGTAACAACATTCAAGCCGATCACTCCCGCTATAGCCAAGTCAAAGTATTTGGAAGTCACGACATTGTGTACAAAAAGTCGATATTGACAGTAATCTGCATAATAGGGCCTTTGGTGCATTTCTGTAACAAAGTAATATCATGATTTAAATATATTCTTGGAAATATCGTTATTAACTCAATCAATCTATATTTTGTATATGAATAAGAATCTATTCTACAAATGTAGAAACAGGTTTGGTACAGTTCTTAAAAATAAAAATTGTGGTACGAGTACCTATGTATTATATAGGTTTTGCCATTTTAGGCGTACTTTAGTATAACTGGTAGGTATAATGCCATTTATTTTATTACTTCCCGCGCGCAGTTTCACCCGCGTGGACGGATAAAAAGTATCCTATGCCACACAGGGTTATCCCTGTGTGGCATAGGATACTTTTTATCCGAAGCATTATAATGGTGAAAGATTAAATGGTTCAGTAACTAAGATTACCCCCTACAACCTCACACACAAGAAAACTTGGTTAGGATAAAAATTTAAATATTTTTGGCACACTAAAACTTGAGAAAAAAAAACACTAATGTTAAATGAGTATGCACGGTACCAGAACTCACAGAGGGAGTCAAATACTTACTTCTCCTTTTCTTCTCCATTTGCAGTGCCCTCTTGGCAGCCCTCCGGACCCTCTCCTCCTTCTCTTGCTCCTCCCGGCAGCGGTGGAAGTTCTCCACGACCACCCCCACGAACATGTTTAACACAAAGAAGCCCACCAGCAAAATGAACGCGATGAAGTACAGGAGACGCCATTCCGAGTAGTTCACTATTGGCTGTGAGGAAATGTTCTTATTTATTTTTGAAATTTTGCTACATTTTTCGTTTTGTAGTATTTTACATATTTTAAGAGTAATAAATATTGTTTATTAATAAGGATATATTCATTTTCTAAGATAGTGCCGCTAATGATTCTTTCAATCAACAAAATCATATAATTTTTGCTATCATAAGAACTCAAAATTATGAATGGAGACTTAGTGCAGACTGTAGATTATCACTAGAACTCATGAACATGAAAAATAACAAGTTTAATGAATTAAATTAATGTTTACAGCTAAACTGATAGGAAACGTAACAAGTACTTTCTAACAAATTTGAAATTTATGCAAGTTCTGTGTGTGTAATAATATTTCTTCTTACCTGTTGATCCACACCCACAGCGTCGAGGCCCGTGTACATAATATTGACCCACCCGTCCCTCGAGCTAAGTACGAAAAGGGACATGAGCGCCTTTCCGAGGTCGTCAAAGTTGTACTTGCGGTTCACCCACACGTTGCCCTCGATCGAAAGGCAGTCGGTTTTGTTCTTCACGTTTTTTATGTGTGCACCTTCGCAGTAGTAAAATGCTCCTTTGAATAACTAAAATTATAATTAAGGCGTTGTAAATTGAACCACACTTTAGGAATTACTTCAATCGCTAGTGAAATCATAATAGATAGACTAGGAAAATGGAATTGTTTCAAGATGTATTCATCCGTTTGTATTTCAGTCAAGGTATTTCACACAGCTGTGTAGCGATGTGTAGGGATTGATTTAAAACGAATTTTCAGTTTTGAAGCACAAGTGTTGGATAAAAAATGAGAGACTGTGTTTTAATTTATGATTCATTTCATAAAAATAAATTGTAATGGTAAAAGTTTCAAGCTCGTACTTACTTGCACACCCAAAATGCCAAATATGATGAAGAATGTACAGCATATCAATACAATATTTCCTATGGGTCTTAATGAAGATAGTAGCGTCTGAACTACGAGTTTCAAGCCGGGTGCTCGATTTATTACCCTGAGCGGCCGCAACGACCTTAATAACCTAAATACCTGTAAATTGATAAATTCCAGTAAGTAATTACTCAAAGACCATAATTTATAGCACGCCAGAAGATGTTTTACCCTGAGAATTCCAAATATTCTTGGACTTGACTCTGAGACCAGAGACATTAGTAGATCGATAATGGAAATAATAACTAATGAGCCGTCCATAATGTTCCACCCTGATGTGAAGTATGCTTCTGGGCCGTAAAACATTCCTGAAGCCACAACCTGTGAATAAGCAATAAGTGAAAGTAGCAGAAAACTATAAAAAACAAAAAAATGCAACAATAGTAGATTGTTGCATCGAGCGCAAAGTGAGTTATCAATGCACGAGTGTTATGTTGGTAACTAACTACTAAATTAACACGAGTGCATTAATTACTCACTTTAGCAAGGTGCGTAATCTACTTTTCTTTTAACTGCAAATCTACCTACCGTGATAAAATATACCTATGCAAAATAAAAACTCAATTCAAAGTTTTACAATGGTACAAAATTCGCTCCATTTGTTTTTTATTCACCAAGTCGGCTTTATTCAGCCCATTTATATTTTCAGCTAGTATCTTTTTGGTCTAATGCAGACATTTTATATTCCTTCCTTCCAAACTTAATGGGAGACAGTAAACCTCTGTAGTAAATTAATATCTAATATAAAATAAAAAACAGTGCATTAATGAAAAACTGTGCAACAATGAGATTTCATTTAAAATTTCTGCACTGATTTGGTTCTAAGCAAAAAATACATCCTTTGTGATCGGTATTGTAGTGATTAATGATAACATTACTACGTAGTTGAAAGAAAAAGACATTTTGAATACGGCCTTGTCAAGCAGTCATAAGTTTGCCTTTTATATCTTTTACTTTATAACATTAAAATTCCTGCCCGCATCTTTTTTATTATTACTTTGTCAAATGTTTCGGAACTGAATCATGTTCTTGTGTGCACAGTGTTCTGTGCCAATAATTGTTAGGTATATTGCATATCTGGCTTTGGATATTTTTTGGTAGGTCACTGTGGCCCACAATGGAGTTTTTATGTAGGTATGTCGGACTTCGTATCCATCGGACGTGCATACATATTGATGTGAAAATATCAGTTTGTTAAACATAGAGAATGTTAATTACTTTCTCATGAATTCAAAATTGGTTCTATAAGATAATTTAAGTAGAGATTACTCTGAACCAACCTTTATGAACATCTCGACGGCGAACACGACAGTGAACACGTAATTAGCACTGGCGAGGAA
The DNA here is from genome assembly GCA_949710035.1 of Crambus lathoniellus. NCBI lineage: Eukaryota > Metazoa > Arthropoda > Insecta > Lepidoptera > Crambidae > Crambus > Crambus lathoniellus. Next base: position 10,047,616 of record OX453302.1, on the reverse strand, counting down.
AGCTCGTTCCTTAGAGTCTGGTGGGATGTTGGGCCGCTCCATCGCCAAAGTTATGCAGTTTAGAGCGATGAAAAGCAGCACTATGTTGTCGAACCAGCCTCTGGTCACCATCCATGTGCACAAGCGTCTCATCCTAGTTTAGAAGTAATTTTGTTTCAACATTAATACATTAAACGGATGAAATAAGTAAGAGCGATGAAAAGCAGCACTATATTGACGAACCAGCCTCTGGTCACCATCCATGTGCTTATTTTGTTTCAACATTGGCACATACATTTTACAGAAATAATGGATCAAATTATGTAAATGTAGAAACTTATGCATATAATTATCAGGTGATGAGTCGGCCTTTTTTCTCTATCCCTATCCTTCATTATATTATGTTAAGTGTTGATAAGGTTACCATTTCGCCCGGAATTCTAAACCACTCTGTTTCTTATCAATAGATTTACAACTTTTAAATCTCGATAAAATTCCGATAATTCATTTTTATGTGAGCCATCTTTCATTCTCCCTTGTGCTTTGTAAGCGGAAACAATGTTATTAAAATTAGAGAACTTACTTGTTACTAGGAGAGAAAATGTACAGCGAATAGTCTTCTTTTTCCTTAAGACAGCCTGTCGGTTCCATAAACCGAAAAAGATCTTTGATTCTAAATCTCCTTCTGTCGAACCTTCCCGATAGTATACACACGTTGTTGTTAATCGTTACCTAAAAGGTAAAAATGTGTTGGAAAATCTTTGTTGGAAAGTGTGATATGTCGTAAGATGATTTGTTAAATCAATTATTTGCGAAAATGCTAGGAATTTTGCGTCAACACGGATATTAATTTAGACAATAGTGATGACATTTCAAAATCTTACTGAAATAAGTCACTTTAGTAAGATTAAGAAGTCAGTCAGTTTACTGTGGGTGAAACTTATTTTATTTTATAGTAGTGGTTATCTTCACTACATAGTATAAAACAAAGTCGCTTTCTCTGTTCCTATGTCTCTTTGTATGCTTAGATCTTTAAAACTACGCAACGGATTTTGATGCAGTTTTTTTAGTAGATAGAGTGATTCAAGAGGAAGATTTTTAAGTATTTTAATTTAGTAAGATTTTTATTTAAGTATTTTAAGTATTATACATGGTGTCAAATACCACACTACACCGAAGCGAAGCGAGGGCGGGTCGCTAGTTGTTTATAAAGTAGAGTGATAATGAGCCATTAGTGTTTGTGAATAAAATATGATAATGTGCAGACTAGCTAAATAATCATAATCATAATCATAATAATCATAATAATCTTTATTTCTAGTAAAGTACAAGGAAACATGTTAATGTATGACAAACGAGTATAAAAATAGATGGGACTAAATTGCGACTGGCACACGTCTTAGCGTGTAATATCCTGGTTACATGTGTCACACGTCATGCTACACCTCCATCCTATTAACACAGCAACTAAATAGTAACGGATCAGCAAGATTAGGAGAATATACCTGTTGCATTACAATGAGATAGAGCTTTAATCCTTCACATGTGAGTTAAAATTTGGTAGTTGACACGAACTAACCTTTAATATATTTTTAGGAGCTTGAAATCTTAATTGTGTATTGCAACTTCTGGTTATGACTTGAATTATTCATAGAGATGGATTTCAATGATGGCAAAAAGTTTTATGGATAAGATAGGTAGGTAGGTAGGATGATGATACCTATCTAAAATAAATTAGTAATAAGTTATCTATCTATTATGATTAAATATCTTAAATTTGTTTATTTTTACAATTTATGATTGTAAGTTTATATATCATCATCATCATCATCATGTCAGCCGAACGACGCCCACTGCTGGGCATAGGCCTCCCCCAAGGATCTCCACAACGATCGGTCCTGCGCTGCCCGCATCCAGCGGCTTCCCGCGACCTTGACCAGATCGTCGGTCCACCTTGTAGGGGGCCTGCCCACGGAACGTCGTCCGGCACGCGGTCGCCATTCAAGAACCTTTCCGCCCCAACGGCCATCGGTTCTCCGCGCTATGTGTCCCGCCCACTGCCACTTCAATGATGCAATCCTTCGAGCGATGTCGGTTGTTTTAGTTCTCCTGCGGATTTCATCATTTCTGATTCGATCGAGCAGGGAAATACCAAGCATCGCTCTCTCCATTGCTCGCTGGGTGACTTTGAGCCTTCTTATGAGACCCATAGTAAAAGACCACGTCTCACTTCCATAGGTCATTACTGGCAACACACACTGGTCAAAGACTTTCGTCTTGAGACATTGAGGTATTTCGGACGCGAATATATGTCGGAGCTTCCCAAACGCTGCCCATCCGAGCTGGATTCGACGAGAGATCTCTTTCTCAAAGTTGGACTTACCTAACTGGACCGTCTGTCCTAGGTAAACATAGTGGTCAACAACTTCGAGTGTAATGTTCCCAACATTAACTGGAGCGGGTGCAACATGGGCATTGGACATGATTTTCGTCTTGTCCATGTTCATCTTAAGACCCACTCTTTGCGAAGCATTACCGAGATCTTCGAGCATTGTGTTCAGGTCTTCCAAGGTCTCAGCCATAAGAACTACATCATCGGCAAACCGTAGATGTGTTAGGTACTCGCCATTGATGTTGATGCCGCATCCTTTCCAGTCCAGCAGCTTAAAAAAAAAAAATATCCTCCAACGCAGCTGTGAACAGTTTGGGAGAGATGACATCTCCCTGTCTCACACCTCGCTGTAGTTGGATAGGATTAGAGCTCTGGTTCTGTAATCGGACCGACATGGTGGCGTTTTGGTATAGGTACCTCAGCACCTCGATATACCTGTAGTCTATTTGGCACCTCTGGAGAGACTGCACCACGGCCCAGGTCTCGATCGAATCAAAGGCTTTCTCATAGTCCACGAACGCCAAGCAAAGTGGCAGGTTATACTCTTCGGTCTTCTGTATAACTTGCCGCAGCGTATGAATGTGGTCTATGGTACTGTAGCCTTTCCGGAACCCGGCTTGTTCGGGAGGTTGGAAGTCGTCGAACCTGCGAGCGAGACGATTCGTAATGACTCTCGAAAACAACTTATAGATATGGCTCAGAAGCGAGATGGGTCTATAATTCTTCAAGAGAGTTTTATCACCCTTCTTGAAAAACAGCATCACATCGCTTCTGCCCCATGCCTTTGGCGTTTTGCCCTCGAGGATGACAGAGTTGAAGAGCTTCTGGAGGACCTTAAGTATCGGCTTACCGCCCGCTCTTAGAAGTTCTGTTGTGATTCCGTCATCACCCGCCGCCTTGTTGTTTTTGAGCTGCTTGAGAGCCATTCTAATCTCGTACAGGCTGACGTCCGGGATATCTTCGGTATAGTGTCGGGTAAGCTTGGCTCTAGGGTCTTTAGCCTTGCTTTCAACAGGTGTTTGCGTGGAATATAGCTGTCCATAGAAACTCTCAATCTCCCTCAGGATTTCAGGTGTTGACGAAACGATGCTACCTTCCCCAGTTTTCAGCCTCGTCAATTGACTTTGCCCGATAGACAGATCTCTCGCGAACACTTTGGAGCCTTTGTTCCGCTCAATGGCTTCTTTAATACGCTCGGTATTAAATTGGCGAAGGTCGCGCGTCAAGGACTTAGATATCTGTCTATTGAGCTGCCGATAACGATGGGCATCCGCTGAGTTCTGCAGCTTCATTTCGTGTCTCTGATCCATGAGTAGGAGAGTCTGACTGGAGAGTTTCTTCAATTTGGGACGGTGGGTTTTATAGTACTTAGACCCTACCGTGCGGACAGTGTCCACCACCATGTTGTATAGATCGTCCACGTCTATGCTGTTCTCAAGGGCTTCGAAGCGGTTTTGAAGCTCGAGCTGAAAGCACTCGGGGTTTTGAATTTGAGCTGGTATTGGTCGGAGCGTGGATTTTATCAGTCGCGATCTTTCGAGCTTGACATCGATATTCAATGTGCCTCTTACCATACGGTGATCGCTTCCTGTCTTAACAGCGTTGATCACACTGACATCATTGAATATGTGCTTCTTCGTCGACATGATAAAATCGATCTCGTTTTTGACTTTACCGTCCGGACTGATCCAGGTCCATTTGCGGCTTACGGGCTTCCTAAAGAAGGAGTTCATCATATAGAGGTTCTCCCTCTCCATAAAGTCTGCCAGCATCTGGCCTCTATCGTTCCGTTGCCCAAATCCAAATTGCCCCACTCTCAGCTCATCACCGCAACGTTGCCCCAACTTTGCATTGAAATCCCCCATCACAACCGTGTAGTGGGTTTTATAGCTATGCATGGCTTTAGAGATCTCCTCATACATAGCCTCCACTTCGTCATCGTCGTGTGTCGAGGTCGGAGCGTAGACCTGGATAACATTCAGCGAATATCGTTTCGATAATCTGAGTATCAGGTACGCTACCCTGCTCGACACACTTCCGATGGTGATCACGTTGTTGACAAGGGATTTATGGACGATGAACCCGACACCACCAATGGACTGTTGGTCGCCCTCCCGGTGGTAAAGTAAGTTACCGGATTGCAGGGTTATCGAGTCCTCCCCCTCTCTTCGGACTTCAGATAACCCAATGATATCCCAATGTAACTTACTTATTGCCTCTTCCAACTCTACGAGCTTCGCGTCGAGCCTCAATGTGCGCGTGTTGTAGGTTGCCAGGTCGAGTCGTCGGTGTTGGTAGCCGGAGCCTACCCGGAGATTCTTAGCACCCCCTGCCCCGCCGTTACCATAGCCGCTACCGTAGCTAGGAATAGCGGGGCCGCCGGGGACTGGGGGCCGATTTGTTGGTTGTGTTGTCATTGGGGGGGTTGTGCCATAATCGCCACGCTTGGCAGGCGGGTTGGCGATCGCAGTATTGGCCTTTTGTAACTGGAGACGCTGCTGCCCATCTCCTGATGGCAGTTTTCCCTTAGTCGCCTCTTACGACACCCACGGGAAGAGAGGGGGTAGTGCTATTCTATTTATGTGCCGGCACGGCACGGCACAAGTTTATATATAATAAATATAAAATAAAATATTTAAATAGCGTCAGCTTAGTAGTAATAAGCAGAATAATCTTACTTCTTCGTTGATTTGCTTGATAAGCGGCAACGGTTGGTTAGGTCTCGGCGGCAGTGCGGGCGCCTCGGCGCGCGATGGCCGCGCTTTCGGTAGCGGCGCGGCGGGCGTGAGGTTACTCGACTTCACCTCTGATACTGATGTCACTATATGTGAAGAGATGGGAATCGTGAGACATGATTCGTGGGACATTAAGATTAGATTCTGTTAAACATTCTATGGACTAAATTCGTAAACTGTTGCGGGTGGTTGGGCCTCGGCGACAGCCAGGGGCGTATTTTGATATTTGGCGCCCTGGGCCAGTTGCGTGGGCCGCCCCATACATTCAAGAAAAAAAATCTTTAATAAGTTACAAAAACAGCTCAAAAGAATAAACATCGCACGCGCTCTAAGATGAAACAAAAAAAAAATCAACCAAACAATCATTGCAGTTGATTTTTTTTGCTTACACACAGGATATTTTTTTTATCAGTGCACAAATTTTTATGATCGACTCATAATCGGTTAGTGAACAAGTTTCTCCTAGAAACATTGGTCGAAATATGACAAAAATATTTTGACTCTTCATACAAATCGGACTGATCACGTGATCGATTTAGTATGGAAAGTCCAAACATTTTTGTCGTATTTCGACCCATGTTTCTAGGAGAAAGTTGTTCACTTACCGATTTTGATTCGATATAAAAAATTTGTGCACTGATAAAAAAAATATCCTGTATAATATGAGGTATTGTTGACAATTAGGTAGGAAACTTTTTGAATTTCTTCAGACAAAATGAGAAACAAAATTAAAGTAAAGATAATAACAAGCGGGCACCCAAAGCTGAGCGGGGTGGCCCGAGCCGCCCTGGTAAACTTTTTGAATTTAAGGCTGCCACACACCAAAAACGCACGCAGACGTGCTGCATTGCGTGTGCGTGCGTCATGAGTTGTAATATATGAATTTGTACGCGTAGGTTCACACCAACAGTATCGCAGCTGCATTGCGTTGCGTTTGCGTGCGAAGCCGCACGGCCGTCCGCGAGATACAAACCGAAACGGTTGCGGCGCGGTCGCCCAACAGCGGAACGGCAACGCCGCACACGAGCTCCGGCATTGTGACGTTGTATTCTACAGGATTTCTCAATTGAGGACACACCGCGGTGACGTATGCGTCTGCGTGCAGCTGCGACGCTGACTGCGGCACGTCAGTTGTCAATATTTACAAATTGTCATCGTGGGTTTTGAAATACGCGAAAAATTAATTAATATAGCACGCAGATACAAATGTATATAAGATCCACAAGATAAAAACTTTTTTTGTGGGATAAAATAGAAAGGGAATAACGAATTGAAAGAAAATGTCAACCGCGATCCGAAAGCAACACACGGCGTCGCTGACGCACGGCGTCGCAGATGCACTGCGATGCGTGTGCGACGCCGATGCCGGTGTGAATTGCTTTATGTCGCAGCGTGCTGCAGATGCAACGCATCGTGTTGCTCACGCATCTGTTGTGTGGAAGCCTTTAATCAGACAAGTGAGAAAATAAAATATAGGTAAAGATTAGAACAGCCGAGCACACGAAGCTGAGCGGGGCGGCCTGAGCCGCCCTGGTAAACTTTTTGAATTTCATCCGACAAATGAGAAATAAAATAAGGGTAAAGATCATAACAGGCGCGCATCCAACCGCCTTGGTAAACCTTTTTAATTTCATCAGACAAATAAGAAATAAAATATATGTAAAGATAACAAGCGGGCACCCAAAGCTGAGCGGGGCGGACCGAGCCGCACTGGTAAAGTTTTTGAATAATAATAATAAATAAATTAATAATAAATAATAACCTCTTACATTCACACCAATTATCTAAGCCCATTTTAATGAAACTGTATTATGGAAAACTTGATAACGGATAAATATATACTTAAATTACTTTTTGAATTTCATCAGACAAATGAGAAATAAAATATATGTAAAGATCATACATAACAGACGGCACTAACAGCTGAGCGGGGTGGCCCGAGCTGCCCTAACTTTTAAATTTAATCAGACAAATGAGACATAAAATAAAGGTAAAAATCATAACAGGCGGGAACCCAAGGCTGAGCGGGGCGGCCCGAGCCACCCTGCCCCTGTACCGGCTAAAAAATATGGATATGGACATGGGCTTCATTTGGCATTAGTCCATATTTTGTCCTTATATGGGCTTCAAATGTCAAATGAAGCCCATGTCCATAGGCATATTTTTAGCCGGTAGCACAGAATCTGTAACACCACTGTAGTCCAGTGAATAGAGGGTTTTCTGGCTAAAATGCACCTAAACGAAGATTTAAGTGAAAATTTTTAGCTTATTTCAAGACTTTTTGAACTACTGTAACTTATTTCATTTTCGCAATTCAACTTCGTCGCCATAAAATAACATTTTGTAATTTATTATTATATATTTAGTATATATTAAATAATGTTTCAAAGTGTACGACTCTGGGTCCATTTTGCACCCTGTTCTTTAGAAGTTTGACATATTTTTCTGGAAAATCATTTTTTTAAAAGTGAATATCTGCGTAACTGTCTGTCCTGGAAACAAAATTTAAACCGTTAATTATAGAAAATTTAATCCTCTACAACATTGTCAACAATTGTTTCTGGGTCAAATGCACCTAAACGAAGATATAAGCAAAAAGCTGAAAAAACTGCCAATTTTTTCAATATGGCGGCGGGGGCGGATGGATAAAGAATTGTGCATTTTGCATTTAAATACTCACTAACCATCCTAGACAACATATCAAAAATTCAGAACTACCGGACCACTTGTAAGATAACCCCCCTTAATTAGTCTCTATTTAGTGGGTTATGGTAAAGTTTTTGAATTTCATCAGACAAATGAAAAATAAAATATAGGTAAAGATCATATAACAGGTGGGCACCAAAGGCTGAGTGGGGCAGCCCGAGCCGCCCTGATAAACTTTTTGAATATCATCAGACAAATAAGAATAAAATAAAGATAAAAATCATAACGATCGGCACCAAAAGCTGAGCGGGGCGGCCGGCATGAGCCGCACTGGTAAACTTTTTGAATTTTATCAGACAAATTAGAAATAAAATATAGATAAAGATCATAACAGGCGCCCCAAAGCTGAGCGGGGCGGCCCGAGCCGCCCTGGTAAACTTTTGAGTTTTATAAGAGAAATTAATGACAAATAAAATTTAAATAAAGATCAAAACAGCTGGCCGTGCAGAGCTGAGCGGGGTGGCCTGCCCTGCCTCGTCCTACGAAGCGATCGATCGCCCTACTTGGTATAACCAGACAATGATTATCTATGAGTTTTAGATGTTGTTGACAATAATTTATTAGTACCTAAGCTTTTTGATTTTCTTCCGACTTCCGATGACAAGCGGGCGCGCTAAGATGAGCGGGGCGGCTTGCGCCGCCCCTAGCAGCCTGCCGCCCTGGGCCATGGCCCCCTTGGCCCTTAGGTAAATACGCCTCTGGCGACAGCTGCAGTAACAGCGGCTATATTATATCTCGATATTCCCACGGGAACGGGTACCACGCGGGTAAAACAGCGAGGATCCGCTGGTATTTATTATTTTTATTACGAAGATCTGACTGGTTGGAATTGACTAGCTACGTGCTACGAAGATACTACGCTTGCTACGAATTGCTACGACCAGCCTACTACGAGATGTGAGGTACAAAAAATAAGTTCTCTAACAATGTCGTATTTAGCTGTAATAAATTTATAATACTTTGTGCGAAGCGTAATAAATGAGCGGGGAAATTCGAGTTTGTAAGCTAATATACAAGCTAGAAAATGAAATGAAAATATCGCCAACTGAATGTTATTCTCGGAACAAACAACTTTGTCATGACTCCAGATGAAGGCGCAGTTGATATTTATTCTCCCAAATTAATAAGGCTCTCGTATTCTGGCACACTAATCGTTTGAATAAATAACACCAGTAGGGTTGACATATTGAGTGATTTACGGTCAATTTTTCGGATATAAAAGTACGACTATTTCTGCATATGACCCATTTTTCTAATTGTGAAAAGTATACATTTAAATTTTATTTTCACAATGCAATTATTATAATTGAAAATAAAGCAGTAGAAAAGAAAAGTGTCGATAGTAGTAATATCTCCACATTGATGAAGTAAACACTGGCTAAAATAGCGTATAAGAAATATTGGATAAACTCGATGCGTCTCCTAACGACTCCGTAGCTCAGTGGTCAAGTCCAGGTGGTGGTGGTTCGAGTCCCATCGGAGCTAGTTGTGATGAGACTCGGGTCGATTTTTTCTAGTGCTCGATTTTCAATAAGTATATAATTTCTAATAAGCTGTGTATTTTCAAATGATGAGTTCAGCGACACAAAAAAACCAACAATTAATTTAGAATGTTAAACAAGTACTTTTTTGTGTTGTTTCTACATTCTGTTGGCCGTCAATAAAAATTAAATAAAGCACAACTCCAGAAAAAATGCTGACATGTGGCAGCCCTAAACAAGGCTGGCTACTTAAATATTTGTTTCACCCTTAGCAGGGCCACGTTGTACAGTTGAAGTTTGGGTATTTGTGTTGGGAATGCTACTCGTTTTGCAGCACTAATGTGTGTGGTCATGGCGTTTGATCCTTTACAAATAGTGAAAGGTTTTTATCCGTATAGGGATAACAAACAAGTTTTTTGAGAATCCTGAAGGTGTTTCTCGTAGTAAACGAGATGCTGCTTTTTCATTCTTTCTGAAACTACTGGCCATATTCATCTTCCTTCCTGCGTACTGCACGAAAGTCTTTTTTTATTCACCAAATTCTCTAGTTGTTATTTTCATCTTATTAATACTGTAAAAATTACCAGAACTTTTTTTTAGAAAATAGCTCTACCTTCACCTAACTATCGGCCACACTTGAATTTGTGCATTTAAAGGTTGAATGAAAAGTAAACATTAAATTAATAGCTGCCCCGGGACTTCGCTCCCGTGAAATTTCGGCATAAAAATAGCCTACTTATTCTCAGACCCACCAAATACGCACAAAAAATTTCATAAAAGTCGCTAAAGCCGTTTCGGAGGAGTTCGTTAACAAATATGTGACACGAGATTTTTATATATTACATAATAATATTTAATGAAACTTACCCGTGAGGTATTCGTTGGTAAGCGAAAGTCTGTGAGGAGGTGGTTTGGCCGTATCTAGTCGAACTGTAGAGTCAGCTGAGAATCCTGCCTCTGGCGCTTTCCACGACACCTTGATAGAAAATGATAAGATTAGGTTTACATTGGTGCAAAGGAAAATATGTATATTTTATTTAATACTACAGGGTTTAAACAAGGTAGATAAAAATTTACAAACTTAAGAAAGCTAGCAGCTGCCCACGCGACCGGTTATTGGGCAGCTCTGACTGTGTCGTTCTTTATCACCATTAATGATGTGGGTAGAGGAAGCTAGAGAGGATCGCAGCAAGTGGAAAGAAGTGATATGTGCTTACTACAGCGGCAGAAAGGCAAGTATGGTATGAATGTAGTTGCTTACATCAGGCAGTAATGGTGCAGTCAAGGCCGACACCCGTCTGGCCGGGCGGTGTCATTACGCGTGGTGCTGGCAGCTGCCCCCGCGACCGGTTATTGGGCAGCTCCGACTGTGTCGTTCTTTATCACCATTGATGATGTGGGTAGAGGAAGCAAGAGAGGATCGCAGCAAGTATAAAGAAGAGATATGTGCTTACCACAGCGACTTAAAGGCAAGGCTGGTATTAATGTAGTTGCTTACATCAGGCAGTAGTGGTGCAGTGAAGGCCGACACCCGTCTGGCCGGGCGGTGTCATTACGCGTGGTGCTAGCAGCTGCCCGCAACCGGTTATTGGGCAGCTCCGACTGTGTCGTTCTTTATCACCATTGATGATGAGGGTAGAGGAAGCAAGAGAGGATCGCAGCAAGTGAAAGTGGAAAGAAGTGATGTGTGCTTACTACAGCGGCAGAAAGGCCAGTATGGTATGAATTTAGTTGCATACATCAGGCAGTAGTGGTGCAGTGTGGGCCGACACCCGTCGGGCCGGCGGTGCCAGTACGCGCGGTGCTGGCAGCTGCCCCCGCGACCGGTTGTTAGGCAGCTCAGACTGTGTGTCGTTCTTTATCACCATGGATGATGAGAGGAGTAGCTCGTTCTTGCGGAGACCCGAACCTATAGGAATAGTAAGGTTTAAGAGTGGCCCAGATAAAGTATGAAATTAGTTTCGCCAGTTTATTTTCTAATAACGTTTAGTTTGATTTGGCAAATCAATAGCCATCCACCATCATCAGCCATTTAATGTCCCCACTGCTGGGGCACTGGCCTTCCTTATGGATGAATAAGGAGAATGAGCCATGACCCACCACGCGGGCTCAGTGCGGATTGGTGGGTATTAACGACTGCAAGTGCAGCCGGGACCAACGGCTTAACGTGCCTTCCGAAGCACGGAGGAGCTCGAGATGAAAAGTTTTTGGTCACCCATCCCGTGACCGACCATTGCGAACGTTGCTTAACCTCAACGATCGCAGGCCGAGCGCGCTATCCACTGCGCCACGGGCTCCTCAAATATCAATCAATAGCATCAGGTTTGAAATTTAGCTTATGTAGCGAAAATCTGACAACTTCAGAAGAATTTTCATCTTGTGCCAAGAGGCCTAGAAAATCTAGGAGATTATTTTTCTACGTTCGGGTACGTTATTTTGGATTGCCGTGCAAGAAAAGCATCGCCATCAGCTACTTGTCGGCACTACTTGTCAGCACTTGTCGACGCCGCTCATAACTAACTTCAGATTTGGCTGCGACAGTCACCAGCTGTCGCCGCCCTGCGGGCCAGTCGCCGTAATTCTATGCAGCGCGTCTTGATCACGTTTGCGTCTTGACGTTTGACTTCGTATTGCCGTAATGACATAACGACGCACACGTGACACGTCACGCAAACCTATAGTCCCACAATCCTGTCTGTTCCGGTGACATCCGTGATGGAGGAGCCACTTGCAATACGAAATTAGCTCTCAAAATAGACCTGTCGTATGAAAACTGTTTTAGTTTCAAAGATTATCACCAGAACAGAAAACGTTGTCGCACTGTCAACGCCGCGCGTTATAAAAAACGGTTTTGCACGTCAACTGCACGTACACCTGACTAATGCGTTATAGGATTACCACGATCGGGGCTCTGTAGGCGACACTTGTCGATGCCACTTATTGTCTACTAACTACTTTGCTTGTACAAGTACTAACCGTTGCACGTGGCATGGTCCCTTCCATTGTTGAGTACCACAGCGTCCGAGTCTGATCCGGTACGTTGTTTAGGCTTTCGGCGCAAGCTGGGTCGCGACAGTCGCCAACTGTAGCCGCGCTGTACGCGACACTTTTCGTCTCCGTTCACTCCGACGCTTGACCCGCTTAGACTCCTGATAGAAACAGTTCATTTTATACAATGAAGATAAATGTATGTTTGTACTACCTACTTATACTTTGTATTTAAGCATTGCAAAATCCACTTTGCATTTAGTGGCTAAACTAACAATTTTCCGTTAATTACATACATTTAAGAACGTCAAATAATAAAATCTACTTACTTCTGTGAGCTTAGAAGACTTGATTTATCACTAGTATTCAAACAGTGGTCGTCCTTTACAATTGTGATTTGCAAGTTCTTTTCTGGCAATAGAGGAGAAGCTATAGACTTAGGGGTACTAGGAGACGTGGAACTTGGAGGAGCTGATCTGATTGGGGGAGGGGCTAAGGTCAGTGGTGGAGGTGCTAGGGTTAAGGGAGGGAGACGTGCTTTTTCCGCCCGTAATTGAGATGCTGCTGAATGAAGTGTGAGCGTGTAACTGTTTGGTGGTTTCAGCAGCCCTGGTATGCTTGTGCACTGGAAAGAGGAATTTCTTTAGTATTTTGTTTAAAATAGTTTCTTAATTTTCTTTGTGCTTAATTCTTCGACCAACAATACATCAAGATGACGCCTCACTTACTAGAAAAGGCTCACGAACTAAATGAAAACTTTATATAGCCAGACTGACTTTGTTTTAAACTGAGAAAAAGGTTACAAATGTTACGATTTCATGTCATAAATGACAGGAAGCGATAACAATATAAGAGCGCTTCTTGTCAGTGCGCTGTTATTGACACTCTTAGTGGTTATCTATTGGTATTGTTGATCGAAGGTAGAACACATCGACACATTATGCTTATTGTTTCTGTTAGCACAAGTACAGTCACGAGCAATAATATGTATACAACATAGAACTTTGTCACATTGAGGCCTTCCGAAAGAAAACGATCAGTGACATAGAAGTCATTCAATTTTTTTATATGACATAGTCCTATGTTGTATACATATTATTGCTCGTGACTGTACATAGTTATTCGTCTATCACCATGGTAAATATAACTGGCTTCCATTTTTTAAGTTGTTAATTTTATAAGCTTTCCGTTACGTCCTTTAAGTAAGGCAACACTTAGTTTATTACTTAGTAAAGCCTGGCCAGAAAAATAAAAAACTGCCGCGCCGCCACTCTCGCCTCTTTATTGTTACAATTAATGTCAAATTCTATAGAACATTTTAGTTCGTCACATTTCCGCAACATGGCGAGGTTTTTTATTTTTCTGGTCAGGCTTTATATTTTATTGTTTGAGTTATCCACATGTTCAGTCTATGTGCTTGTTGATTGTCGAAATAAACAGACGTAAGGACACAGCACATTACATCAACTCGGAAAGGAATCGACACCGTATCGCCTTCGCCTCGCCGTCAACCAGGCGTCAACCTAACGCAAGCACGTAACCAAACCGGATCAGCGTCGGTACGTGTCGGCTCGGCTACGGCTAGGGGACGCTGCGCTTAGGGCTAGGCGACGCCGCGCTTACGGCTCGCCGCACAGTGGTTCCATATAAAAAAATTAAAAAATAAGAATGAGAGAAAAAAATGATAATAAAAATTAAAAAAAAGACAAAAAAAATAAAAAAAAATGTCAAAAAAATGAGATGTGCTTTGCAGTAGGGGGTTTCATACAAAGAATACTAAACCGCTCGAGTTGATACGTTTACGATCCCTTTCCGAGTTGATGTATGTGCTGTGACCTGTAATGTCCTAAAAGCTTGACGTATGACGTATGTATTTATTAATATGAACAGCTGAGTTTCTTATTCAAATATCTCGTACTCGTAAAACTGTGTTTTACGTTTATGGTATCTTATCACATCTTGATACTTTATAAAGCTCAATCCGCATATAATCGTAAATAGTCATTTTATGTTCTGTTACACTCATAAATACGTAATTAAATGTTTTCCAGTCACGAATACTTTTATTTTGAATGCGAACTCGTCAATCGTAATAGCTCTGTCAGCTCGTCACTGTCACGATAAAGCGTGTGCTGATAGAATCTATATAATTAGGGGTCTACACAAACGACATCCTTTTTCCGTTCAAGCTCACGATATGATTTTTACTACATTACATAGCGAATAAGGTCTATTCCTTTCTATACCTACATTAAGATTTTTGACTTGAGTCCCGTATTAATAAAAAATAAGATAAGAAGATTAAGATTAAGAATAAGTGGTTGTCATTTATAAGATGAAAAACTAGAGTTAAACTAGTGTATGATTATATAACTATGCATACTAATTCTCTCTATCACATTTGTTATGTTTCATTCCACATTATTTTATTTTGTATCCAGTCTGCCCTCAAACTGAATCTGACCGCTATCATCTGTATATTCAACCCTTCATCATCATCATCAGTCTATCATCGTCAATCAATGAACTTTAGTCTAACCGAATATCATCATAATCATCATCAGCCATTATAATTCCCCACTGCTGGGGCACAGGCTAGGCCATCCTTATGGATGAATAAAGAGAATGGGCCATACGGGCCCAATGCGGATTGGTAGGTATAAACGACTGCAGATGCAGCCGGGATCAACGGCTTAAGGTGCCTTTCAAAGCACGAAAGAGCTCGAGATAATAAATTTTTGGTCACCCATCCCGTGACCGACCATTGAGAAAGTTGCTTCACTTCAACGATCACAGGCCGAGCGTGCTAACCACTGCGCCATGGGCTCCTCACCGAGTATAGTAGAGACACCAAAGAGTACGCGCTACTAAAGAGTACGCAGTTAGTAGTTTTAATGTGTGACAAGGATCTTTTGACCAAGTTTGTATGTTGTTGTAGTACTTTTGACACGCGGTCGAAATGGGAACTAACTCTCCTCTTGCTATTTAATCAGTCAACTAGCGCTCTTGTCAATGTTATCCAAGTGCCAAATGATCCTTGTCGCATATGACTAAACGCACTGCGTATTCTTTAATAGCGCGTACTCCTTGGTGTCTCTACCCTACTGGCTGCTTTTTTATCCATACATCCATAATCGGCGGCGGTATGCTGCCGCGTGGGCATGTCACCGCCGCGCCGGCGGCGCCGGTATTGTGTGTAGGCAAGCTTTACAAACAACAATGTTATACTTACGGAAGTCCGATCAATGGAGTCCAAACTGGATAACATGGAAGACCTTTCAAGAGTCAGAGCGAGGTTGAAGTCCCTGAAGGAAGCGCCTGGCTCCAGGGTGGTGGAAGGGGAGTCCTGGGGGGTGGCTGCGGTGTGGGTTATCATTGGAACAGCCACTGTCGTGTCGTTTGCCGCCCCGCTGGCCAACATTTTTGACTCCTGCAGGAGAGGAAGTTTTTTTGATGGCATTTTTACTATAACGTCATAATAATAAAATTACTTTAACCGAAACTGAGAAAATCGTTTGTTCAGAATCGAGAGTAGAATCAATTCCACACATTCTGACAGGAGTTAAATTAAAAAAAAAAACTTGCCGCTTCTAAAAATGTTTGTGTCTATTCATTCAATACGCCCGCGACCCGTCACGTGCCGTCTTAGAGCTTAAAATCTGTCAGAAAGTCACGGAGACCTTTAAGAACGAAAACCTTGGAAGTTTCTTTAAAAAAAAAATTATTAATGTAGGTAAGTACTTAATTCAATTCAATATAAAAAATTAAGGGGTGTATGAGCTTTTCGGTTATTGCATTAACACGTTGTATAGCTTTCTTACAAGCTTTAAATTGTGCACGAGTAACTGATTCTTTAATCATTTATGAAGCGCTTTTATTCGCATTGAGTATAAAAGTAGTCGAAAAGTAGTTCGTTCCGCGTATTTTCATACTGGGGTTGAGACTGTAAAATTTAGTTCAGTGAAACGAACTTCTGATACGATGAGCGTTAAACTCAGTTAGGCACTTATTTAAAAAGGATTGTCTATTTTCAGCTCATTAAAAACAATCGTTTTGCCACACGTAGTTTACGTAGAAATGAAAAATAAGTACGCAGTAGGTATAATCCTTTTGCTGTATGTATGTGCAATAAAGAATTAAATTATCACATATTTAGGGCATTTCAGATATAAATCATTATCTAGAGTTAAAAAAATTACAGATATTAAAAGATGTAACGGTGAAATATAATTAGAAATCCTTCCATGCCTTATTAAGATTAAGAAACCCAGCTTTCCATGAAATTTAATTATTTCTCAGACTTACAGCTGCGACTTCGAATGCTTAGCTGTAAATTTAATCAATCTGTAAACTACTCTTAGGTTCATTTGAACAGGAACAAGTGTGTTCAAAGGTGAAAGCAATTTAATTAGAGCTAGAATTAATTTACACCCGTTTGCACTAAACTTAAAAATCGCCTAAGTCTTTTCCTAGCTAACTTAAGACATTCTTAACAAAAAATTGCTTTGCATTAACCTTAGGACATTCTTAAATGCACTTTTGGCTATTCTTAACTTACGGGCCCAATATCGAGCGCCTAAGGCTTAAGAAATACCTATATCAGTGATTATTGTCTGTGGCATTGTGAGCAAAGAGTAGTGCGACAAGCTTTTCTGTTCCGGTGATTATCTTTGGAACTAAAACAGTTTTCATACGACAGTCCATTTTAACAGCTAATTTCGTATTGGAAGTGACTCCTGTGTCACGGCTGTCACCGGAACAGAAAAGCTTGGGGCTTTTGTATTCTTGTTTGCTAGATAGAGACACAACACATGTGACATACGTCATTCCTCATTTATTAAAAAAAAAAATTACAGATCGACAATCTTTTCTGTTACCATGACAGCGGCGCTTATGTTTAGCAGCAAAACATGAAAGTATTAGCAAAATGACATTAAAAACAAAACTCGTTAGTTCTAGTTTTGGCCACCGGAACAGAAAAGGTTGCGCACTTTATTTAAGTTTTTCCTGACAGTTGAGCTCAGTTGACTTTTTCTTTTCTCGGTGAATTACTCCTACCAAATAAAATAGACAACGCCTTAGCTTTTGTCTCCTTTTAACTTACGAAGGAATCAATGAGAAGTTTCAACCAAAAAAATATCCAGTGACCTACTTTACCTCGCCAGGTTTAAAATCCATAAACAATTAATATTTGAATTCATTCATTCATTATTTTAGCAAGATGATGACTAATTTACGACGTAGTCTGTCAGTGCAAACAAAAATTTTAGCTCGGCTGTTTTAGGCTGTTTTTAAGCTAAGATGTATCTTATCTATGACAAGCTCAACCCGAGTTTAGTGCAAACGGGCATTAGTATTTGCTCCTTGGAAAGTTAATTAATTAGAAAACTGAGTATTAGGAATAGACTACGGTAAATTAATGAGTTAGTAGGTAATTAGTTCCAACCAATTAAGGATAAATACGGGCGTGCATTCACGTACAAAAAATGTAACGCAAATATATACGCTATATGCGCGTCTCGGTTACAATGGCTCGTTTTATGCTCTTGTTGTACAATCTACTATTTTGTTCAAATTTGCCATTTAGTTTGCCAATCGACCTGAACTGCAGGGTGCCAATTAAAGGGACGGGTATCAACAATAGGGCAGTTCACCGTGTTTGAAAATTTTAATTACGGGAAATTTTAAATAAATCATAAGTTACTTATTACATAAATCAATTCGCATGGATCTGAATATATCACAATGCTGGTTAATTCATAAAAACGTTCACTGTCAATTGACAGCTATCCGTTTTATCTTAAGGCAGTTAGAGATAAGATAGCCAAATTCTCAGTATATGAGAATTCTGGGAGTAGTGCGCTTCCACCATCAGCCTGGAATCACTTAACATCAGCCCCCCTAGACAAGTGACTTTCTATTATCGAATTCGCCAGTAGAATAGAAAAAAATGTATGGGATTGACATTAGCGATAGAAATGTCACGTGACCGCTAATGTCAATCCCATACATTTTCTTTCTATTCTAACATACTGGCGAAATCGATAATAGAAAGCCACTTGTCTAGGCCCTCAGGTGTGTTCAGCCTAAGTGCTACCATGTTGAAAAAAATAAATAAATAAGGAATAGTATCTCTAGCCTTACCTTTTGTATATTGCATTTGTTTGATTGCGCGCAGTCTTTGCACAGCGTGGGGTGGTGACCCGAGGATTTCTGCTTGCGTCTTGTTTTTGCTACTTTTTCTTTATGTCCGTTCACATCATCTTTGGGACGCCTTACGTCGTCCGCTGATTTCCAGTAGTTCTTTATTTCATTCTGTTTATTAAGAACTTAGGTTAGAAATCTAGAACCTTTATGATTCGCTTTATTCATGTTCAGGTAATTGATTTAAGATTAGAGCAATACTTCGAAAACATGGAAGTGGAGAATTGTTCGTCAGGATGTTTATTTTAACGCTCGTTCAATAAATTATATATATTTTTCACTTTATAACTTGGACGTTTTAATTTGAATTTATTAATTCAAAATTATATTCTTGATTAGATGTTACAACTTAAATCTACACGAATAACGCGAATGGCTATTAGTAAGTTAAAAAAATAAAGAAAAGCTTAATAAACTAACAATCTATGTAAGCACCCATTTAAAAATATTCTCTACAATGTAGAGACTCTAATCTTTTCCACAAACTCATTGTTAAATAAAAAAATACGTTTACGTGTTTAATATACCTGAAAGTTAATTTAATATTGAGACTAAAATTGGTTTATTATTTTTTATGATACTAACGGTAATGGGTTTTCAGTAGTCGTTTCGACAAAGCCAACAGTATTAGTTACGTAGCAGTTACGAAATTAAAAAGTATTTTTATATTTTTATCCTAAGTTTTTAATTAAGCTGAAGCTCTAAATATTAATTAATGACGCTGTTACAGTCATCAAACAGCACGAAAGGTTTATTAAATAACGAGATACGATTTTCTCTTTTAATTAAGCTGGAAATAAAGATACTTATCCCAATGTATTTAAATTTTCTAATTCCAAAACTGTCTTAAGCGAATTAATAATTACTCAGTGCTCAAGTAACTTATATATTATTTTACAAACACCCTCAGGCGTGTTGCTACTGGCTAAGATATGGATCTAAGCATGTGCTTCAATTGTTATTTGAAGTCCATATTAGGTCCATATTATGACAAATTGAGATGGTGTACTTATTTAAGCAGTGTACTAATATTTAAAGCCGAGGCTTTCCAAATATATATAAAAAACACTGTTTACCTGAGAAAAGCTGTCGCTAGAATGCGATCCAGAATTTGTGTCGTCATAATGTATTTCATTATTGTCCGAGAAACATTCGCTTGACAACTTTGATTTGGCTAATTCGCGTTGTTCCCGTTCTCTTCTTTCATTTCGCTGCAAAATTGATTTGATCACTACAACACTTATTCGTTTAGCTCGCATAGTGAAATACAGTTTTGTATAATACTAACTGGTCCCCGCGGTTTTACCCTTGCCGTGGGAGTATGAGATAAATAATATAGTGTTTGTTACTCAGATAATGTAGCTTAAAATAATAATACTTAAACAATAAAAAAAACAAATCTTTCCCCTTTTTAATGTAGATATTTAAACATTTACCTACGCAGCGAAAAAGTGCTCGGAAAGTCAGTAAAAGTAAAGTTAGTACCCCATAGTAACAAAAAAGTTGTACGTACCTCTGAACTAAATCCTTCCACCAATATAGCTACCAGCAAATTGAAGAGGACGTAATTACCAAAAGTCATAAGTGCCACAAAATACAAAGCAGCCCAGTGACTAGTCTTTTCCATACCGTTAAACAATACCACATTCCAATCTTCCTGAGTCAAAACCTGAAAAATTGACATCAAAGTAAGCATCCGACAAAGTCGAACGTACAATGCTACCACATCAAAGATCATCATTAATTTATGAATCAATTTAATAAATCAAAATAAGCAAGGTGTGCTGTCATATTGTATTCAAGTCGTGCCTTGGTGTTTGTAATCCAATGTTAACAAATTAATGTAAACAAATACAAAATGTCAAAAATCAGCGTGTTAGTGTTTATTAGTGTAATGTCGTCGTGTTAGTGTACACTAATATGCAGGGGGTTAAGTTATGGGAGCACACAGACGGCCATTCGAGTACACAAGCATTCTAGGGTTCAGCACATTCTAATTCCTCTAAAGCACTAAAGGATGCAGTAATTACGGAGCGCTCCTCGCAGATGCATTACATACAAAATAAACTACTTCTAAACTTCTAAGCTATTACAGCGAATCTCTCGCTTGTGCCAAATTTGTTACAAACATGACCAATTGGATTAAATGTCTTGTATCACAACATTTGATCAGTATGTTGTCAAATAAGACACGATAATTTTGCTTGGTCGGTACGAGAAATACGCGGCGTCTACGCTCTAGGTACAGAATTCAAACGGGATCGCAAATAAACCGACTATTGTGTACCTCTGTAGCACTTTTCTCAAAGGCTTACCTGAAAGACGGTGACGGTAGCCCAGAGGATGTTATTAAAATGTTTTCTGTCGCACTCACACTTGGGGTGGTGGGAGATGATTTCGGGGCACGTGCAGTCCCGCTCGGTGCCATTGTCTTCCACATACTTGCAAAACTTACCACCGAATAGATACATGCCCAGAATACTGTTCGCCGCGGAGCCGATGAAAAAATGAAAGAAAAAGAAAATGCTATGCGCATACGCCGCGACCGAGTCTTCCTGACGACACTCAAATGCGAGCCCGACGCTAACACTGCAACCTTCCTCTACGAAATTAAACTAATCTTACGATAACATTGTATGCATGTGACATAATATTGCGTTCTGATAAATTGCTCAATAACATTGTATTGCGACGCCACGCTATACCAATAAAAAGTATAGTGAAGTCTTGTCGTACTATTTCTCTATTCCAACACAATACTTTTAATTGAAATGAATCGTAAAATTAGTTATATTTCTAGATGTTTATGTTTAACAACTTAGCAGTTGATCTAAAATTATAATTGCCAGCAATTAAAAGCCTAATTGGTTAAGCAGTGTTACCGCCGCCTGGCCGCGCTCACCAGAGGAGCTTGTTAATAAATCTAAATAAATTCAACGTAATTACATCGTGTTATTTATAGTGCATTAAAGGTTCCTCGATATGCTTATGAACAATATTAAAAATCATTCTTTATATACTGCCTCATGATTTAACAATAATATAATATTAAATATAAAATGCAATAAAAATAATCTGGAAGAGAAAATTAGGCCAAAGAAAAGTGCAAAAAGAAAGAAAAACACCATTCTTATTGTTCCAGGTTCTCAAATTACTTTCCATTCAAATTAAATGCATTATTTAAAAAAACTTTTATTTATTTAGAATAATGCAAGAGGAAATAGAGATAAGGAAATTAAGATAAGTGGGCCGGACCAATCATACTAGCATAAAAAGAAAGTAAAAGTTGAAGAAAAAGGGGAAGAAATTGAAAAATAGATCGTTACTGAAGTTAAAAAAGATGTCGGGCTTGACGACGAAACCAGTGAAAACATTAGGCAAGCAACAAAGACTTATGGTACACTGAAATATAAATTGTAACTTTATAACTGGTAACTAGAACTCCCTTCACTGGTTTCGGTTCGATTGAATAAAGATACCTAAATTATAGAAGCAGCATGCAAAGTGATAGATATACTGTTTCAACTGAGTGCATTGTAGTAGTGGGAGTAGAGGAACTGACGACCAGGTTGACCCGCGACTCGGCATCGATCGACCTTAAGCTAACCTACTCAACCAAGCCTCTGACTAATAATGTGCTCTTGACGATTTCTGGTTGGAGTACTGTACGACACAACATGGTGATCGTGGCACTAATGATGTTGGAGCAATTGGTTACGATGGTACTAGTTCTCACTACGCGGGTACTAGGGTAGCGGTTACGCGATTCAACGCTTGTCTGACAACACACTATACTGCAAGCAAACTTCTTCCTACAACAAATGCTTCAATTAATACTATTGAAGAATACAATTTTCTTGCAGCAAAGTGGACAGTCAATTGTGTGCTCGCGTGGTTAGTTGATTAGCCGTCACATATACAATATTCTGTTAATGGGGTTGTCACATTGACATGAGTGTTTACTGCTGACGGACCCGAAGGTAAGCGTTTAGTAATGTTTTGCAAGTTCAGTTTGTTTCTGGTTTGTCTGTTAGGTACGTTAATTTAAAATGTTTAATACCTGAAACACCGTGACAAAGGCCCACAAGAGAGTATCAAAGTTTTTTCTGTCGCAATCTTGGTCGCCCTCTTCGTCTTTCTCGCAGAATTTGCACCCGAAGATGTTCATACCGAGGATGCTGAACGTTACCACGCAATATACGATTAGATAACAGCTGTTACTCAAATCTCTTCCACATATAGAGAAGGTGATGAAATAAATACAATACACAAATACAGGTGGCTATAAAATCTAAATGACTGTGATATAAGTAGTGCAGGTGTAAATAAATTGAGGTGGACAAAAAAGCACAGAAGCGAGAAAGACTATAAAAAGATAATATATAAATAGAGAAGAAAAGTTGTGAAAAGTGTGGACAGTGGCAGTGTGTAGTGGGTCAAATGTCGGGTAGACAGAAGTGATCGACATAAGGAAAGATTGAAAAGAAAAAGGAGAAATCACTCACAGTTAGTGCACGGGTTAAAGGATGCGGGTGTGACAGTTAAGTAGAAACATTCAGAATTTCATATTTTATGGAGTCGGATAAATCTTCTTTGCTACGGGAAAAATGAAAAATAGGGTTGAGCAATCCACGAGTGATTGCCTTGAATAATGATGTTTTCTACTCGGGTACGATGGCTACGATACGGGGTATGAGACATCACAAAGATAAACGAGATTTTAAAACAAAAGTCTAGAAGATTTTCAGGATTAGTTCAGTAAGATAATAGTAATTTATTAAAAGTCGACTGAAGAAAATTATTTCAAAGAAACAAAAAATAAAACGAAAGAACACTTTAGGGTTTTTACTTTTTTTTTAATAAATTTTATATACCTGACACATTAAAAGTACTTAACATTGTTTTGAAACAAAGTCAAATCAATATTTTTGACATTTAACTCAAATTCTTGTTTATTTATTTTAATCCATGCAATTTATAGTGAACTTTTAGGGTAGGTATATTTTAAACAGCTATATCATAATTGAACGTTGGCCTGGACTATTTTAAGTTGTAGACTATAAATATGGGTATATTTACCTGAATATGAAGATGAATAGTACAAGTAGCGAGAAGAACACCGCCACATTGTCCATGGTTCGCAGCATCACAAACAGTTGCCGGCGCAGATTGGGCATGAACCTCACGAGTTTCAGGATGCGTAGAAGTCGAAATGTGCGCAATACGGAGAGACCAGAGCTGCCAGCTACCTCTCTCTCGTTTCCGTAGCTATGAGCTAATTCAAATGCACTGCATCAAAGTGAAAAAAATAAATAATTTGAGAGATATTTTCTACAAAAACAGAATTAAGACAATTATTATGGTTTCATCCCTGATGGGTGTCGGCAGTTGTAATAAGTATATAAATTTATAAGAAACATTGTGATTAGGATTTTAAATTATTTTCATGCATTCAGAATTTCTGATGAACATTGTGACGTTTATAGGACACAGCACATTACATCAACTCGGAAAGGGATCGACACCGTATCGCCTTCGCCTCGCCGTCAACCAGGCGTCAACCTAACGCAAGCACGTAACCAAACGGATCAGCGTCGGTACGTCGGCTCGGCTACGGCTAGGCGAGACGCCGCGCTTACGGCTCGCCGCACAGTGGTTCCATATATAAAAAAAAGAATGAGAGAAGAAAATGATAAAAAAATTAAAAATAACAATAAAAAAAATCAAAAAATGTCAAAAAAATTAGAAAAAAAATATAAAAAAAAATTGATGTTCATTTTCATTTTCAGACCACTGTGCGTAGAGCCGTAAGCTCGGGTACGGAGAGACGTGAGCGCGTGGACGACTAGCGGTAAGCGCGGGGATAGCAAGTTGAGCGACCCGCAAAGCGGTTCGTGAGCTGTGGCCCGATTCTGCTAACGTTAAGTCATAATCGTGTCTCAATCGTGTTTCAATTGTTGTGCTTTTTTACACACTAGTTACAAGAAATGTGAACTTTTTTCACAATACTACTGATGGTCACACCACACACTACATTCACATCACATCATACTGTCATAATTCTTGTATCTAGTGTGTAAAAAAGCACAACGATTGAAACACGATTGAGACACGATTACGACTTAACGTTAGCAGAATCGGGCCACAGGTCCCGAGGCGAGGCGATTACGTTACGATTCCGATTAGTGTGCTTTGCAGTAGGGGGTTTCATACAAAGAATACTGAACCGCTCGAGTTGATACGTTTACGATCCCTTTCCGAGTTGATGTATGTGCTGTGACCTTAATGCTGGCCATCGGCCATATGTTGTTGTAAGTTGTTTTCTAATATAAGTTGTATTAATAAAAAAAAAGCAAATCAATAATGTCTCCAAAATCTTAAGAAGTTAGAAAGTTTATTTAAGAACTCTAATTCATTTTAAGTAGCATGAAACAGACATAAATCATATTTAACAGATAATATTATACCTGAGAATCACGATAACACCATCAAACACGTTAAATCCGTTGGAAATGTATTTGAAGGGTCCCTCGGCGATAATTTTAAGGATCATTTCGACAGCGAATATGGCGGAGAAAACGATGTTACTGATCTCTACTATTACTGTTAGCTCCTCGGGTTGGTTGTGATATTCGATACCCATCGATAGTGTGTTTATTAGAATTGCCAGCAGGATACCTGTTTAATATTCAAACATTATAACATAAATAGTTATGGACACTGTACAATATTCAGTTACTCATTGATTGTATTTGAATTTATAAACTAATTCTGGATTTAAGAAGCAAAATCTGAAAACTAGCTCCGATGGTACTCGAACCCACGAAATTTCACTGTCCGGGCGATTTTTCTAGCCACTGAACTACGGAGTCAGGTTAGTTGTGAGATGGGTCGATTTTTCTTATACTTACTTTTTTAATAATAAAAAATGCATTGTGAATGTAAAAAAGTAAAAATAATTTCAATTTTAAACATTGTGATAATATATCACATTTATAAAACTACACGGGATTATTACGTTATTTGTAAAAAATAATAAAAAAATCTTAAGAAACGCTTATTCCTTTGGCTCTGCTTAAACACCGTTCATTTGCTCCTACAAATGAAAAGAATTACAAAGGTGTAAACAGTATTTAAACGTTTTCAGTCGTGAATGACAAAGCAAAGCTAATTTATTTGGGCATCAACTCGAGTAAACAATTTAATTAGAACCACGTTTCTAAAATTCATTTTATTCACAATGTTCCTTTGATGATTCATTTAACGAAGTTCTTTTAACTTATCTTTATTGAAACAAGTCGTAAAAGATATATAAAATGATAAGTATCAATTTGCCGTAGCAATCTATGAAATTTTCCTCAACATTTAACGCTTTGATATCTCGTTACAGTACCGAAATCACGAACTTTTCGCAATAAAATTACTAACTTTTGAGACTGCGACTTACCTTGTTGAAAATATTTTTGATCAACTATATTTTTTATATGTTTTCGTAGCGATGATAGAAACTTGTTTATCCTTTTCCATAATGTAGAACATGCGTTGGTAAATCTATTTTTTCTTGCTTCTTTTGCGAGTGCTTCTGCTGCCAGCAACTCGGCACAGCATGAAAAGTCTTCTATATCTATAGTCTTGGAAAAAGATAGCAACTATTCAAGTTTCTGTATTCTTGACAACATTAAACACTGAGGTTAGTAGTTAGTAGTAGTATATTACCTTAGTATCATTTTTGTCTTCCCCGGCTCTCTTGCTGATTCCCTTAGTAAGTTCTTCGAAGAATGAGTCTAAGGCCACTTGTCCTGTAGGCAGGGCGGCGGACAGTGCTCCAGAGAGGGCCAATAGTTCTTGGCAGGACATCGTTCCTCCCGCTGCCACCCGCTCTTCGGCCGTCTCGCCTGTTGGCAGGTCGAATTCTACGCCCCCAACATAAGTGTCACTACAGTGCGACTTGGCTATTGAATTTTACCTCGAAAGCATTTTTGGCCTAATCAGGATCAGGTTTAGATTATCATTGCTTTAGGGATGGTAAAGTGCGAACCACTTTTATTGTGGTTTTTTTATTGGTAAAGAGTGTGATGCGTTCGAGGTATAAAACGAATAAACTTAAGACGTCACATAAAGAGTTCAAACGAGGAACTAACCTATGTCGAGAAAGTGAAAGCGAAACAAAGGAAGAAAGAAAATCGGCCAAGTCCAGTTCGCCTAGTCTTGACTTGAAGAGTAGCGGAAAGAAGCGAGAGAATTAGACCAGATTGACATGCCCCGCTAATACCGTCTAGAACTACCGTCTCTAGACTCACCACTTTGGCTCTTAAGCCAATTGCGTTGACACAATGAATCTATAAATATTTATTTCAATGTTAACAAATTCTGTAAACCCTTTTTTCTTCGGGAAATTAGATTAAAGTCAAAAAAGATCAAGGGTTAGTAAAAGTTGGGCACAAGTGACATTCAGTGTATATAGAGCTTTTTAGTATTGATGACGAATGCTACATACCTGTTTGAGTCATCTTTTCTGAAGAGCATACATTGTGGGGGTGGGCTATGGGGAGAGCGTTTGGTGTGTGCAGCAGTACTGTGTCGCTGAACATCACTGATGATCTTCGGCGCGCCAGGGATGGTGGTGATAACAGCGATAGATTCGACGCATTCTGGACAGAATACAAGATTTCGCAAATTCTTAGGTATAATGACTTATTGTAGGTACTATTGGGGAAGTAACATTTGAGATCAGCACCAAGGAAGTCCAATCACCCAGAAGAACGGTCGAAATTAGTCTAAATAATTAACTTCAATATATGGAGTAGGCAGTCTATGTAAAAATGGACACAATGTATCCATTTTTACATCGCCTCCGATGTATCCGATACATAATCTATTAAAACCGATTTTACGACAGTTTGATTAACCACATGTATTCATAAAAAACCCTTCAGTGGTTTTAGATACGACCATGCTACCTAAATCTTTAGTAATGGCTTTCGAAACCCCGTTATATTGCGTACAGTACTAATAGCTTTCGGTATCAGGTGCGAAAAGTATACTTACGGGAATTAAATTCAGTAAACGTACATCGGACGGTTAAATTTTTAATTTGGGGACAACGTATAGTACGACTGGTAAAATAAATTTATAACAAAACACTTTGGGCGAACAATTACGATTCGGTTTTAAGTAGCTAATGTTTTCCACATCATAACCCTTTCAACGTTATTTTATACTAATTGGTACTGAACTTTCTACACCGACAGTCCAGGTTTCAATCCTCGTTTTTGTATATACTTGTTTTTGTGCAGTGTTTTGGTGTTATTATTTAAGTGTAACGAACAACAAAGCGGCTGAAATTACTTATTTTGGTACAATTCTTATATTTGATACTGTCTGATATTTACCTACATTAATATACAACAATAAAAACAGTTTTTTTAATTAGAAACCTTGGTATTTCAAGAATATTAATTTATTAGTAGAACCTTAAAAGACTTATTTATTTGGGAAAAGAAATACATAACTAAGAAAATTTACTTCAGAGAGATATTTCAAAGAAATTCTCTGCCCCGGCTCCGTCGCGAGCAGGGCAAAAGGGTGTAATTCGTAATAATGTTATTTGAACGTGTGTCTGAAGCATCCTCGCGTTCGGAGGTACAATTTGATAACTCGTGTTTTTATGTCGCCGCCTCCCCTTGATCTTACTGGTGGCTGTGCTGCCAGTACAATGAATTTAGAATTCCGATTTGTTAGCTAGAAATAAAAGTCATTTGTTGTGAAGTGACTCCCATCCCAACGGATGTCTGCCAAAGGATGCGGGTGCAGTGCGGTTTAATTGTGTTTTATAAGAGGTAAAAAATTACTATATACTTTTGCAAATACCATAAGCTTTATTAATAATATAATTAGTGTAGATTGCTTGTAAATCATAATATTTGAGAAATTTATCATTGACAAAAAACTTTACAGGCACATCGAAATCGTTAAATTACATTCAGTCTTTCTCATTAAGTTTTGAGTTATCTATCACGGTTTGTAATGAATTGTAAGAACATAAATCAAATTGAGACGTAAAAGTTCGTTTGGTCAATATTTTTTGCAATACTCAAAGTAGGGAATTTTTTGAACCGATACTGGCAATATTGAGTACAATAATATTGGGAACAAGCAACAGGCTGCTTGGACGATCCCCTTTCCTTCTTTTAAGAATATATTTCCAAAATACAAACGATGGGACGCCCGCACATTGAAATATTTATGGGTGAATGTATTTAGGATAAAACACTGGGATAACTGAACGAGCTTTTCTTTTTGGTTAATGGTAAATAGATTTAGCGTTTTATACATTTTGGTTCAATGTTTGTCTACTATTTAAGAAGCAGTAAACTTAGGTAATAACAATACACCACACATTAAGATAAAAATTTTCTTGGCAGTTTATCACTTAACTTAACTTAACTTATCCAACTTAAGATTAGGGAAATCGTTAAATTCTAATCGTCACTACTACAGTTCCAGTTTTCTCTCGGAGGACGTTTATGTAAACATTGATCTTGAAAAATAACATTTTTAATAAAGATTTTTGTTCGGGAGTGAATATTGTGTAAAGCCGAAAACAAACTTTTGTGTCTTGGTGTGTTACGACGCGCCACAAGCGTATCGGTTTCATACGTATGGACACGACAGATCACGCTCCAACACAACACACTGCATTAATGTCTAACCAAAATTATTTTTGTTGGAGAGTGAGTATTGTGCATAGCCGAAAACATACTTTTGTGGTGTGGTGTGTTACGACGCGCCACAAGCGTATCGGTTTCGTACTTTAGTATGGACACGACAGATCGCGCTGCAACACCACACGCTGCATTAATATGTAACCAAATGTTTGACACCGATACGTTTTCTGCGCGTCACTGTGACGCGCAGAAAACGTAACGTATTGTGACAGTACAAGTAGGGTTCTGCTTTAAGTAAAGTCATTTATTTTGTATCATTTTTAGATAAATATACCGAGAATTTTTTTTTTAATCCAAACTTAAAGGGTAGGTCATTTTAAATGTTTAGAATAAATCTCCGATTTTTTTAGAATATATTTTTTTCGTTATTTAAATTTTTACTTTTTTGCATTCACAATGCAATTTTTATCATAGAAAAATGGAAAATAAAGTATTTAGAATAAATATATATATTTTTTTCATTTATAATTTCCTTCTACCTTGTTGTCGATGTTTCGGCCATTAAAATAATTGCCAAGCCATACTGCGATAGTCACCTCGAGATCCGCGGCTGATAGCGAAGGCACGCGCAGCAAGCTCGGTCGGCTTACAGGTTCCTCTGCCCCCGCGATTTCATCACTCTTTCCTCCATTTGGTTGCTAAAATTTAAGCAATATAAATTATTATGATTTTCATATAGGTAACTATAATATTATTATTTTTATATAACTATAAGTACCTATATTATGCAAAGCGGGATTTTTCCCATGTTCACATTTGTTTTGGTAAAATTGTTAAAATCCCGTTTGGCTTATTACATAATCTGTTATAGTGTTAATGACCATGTAAGTTTGTTGTATAATTTTAAGTTTACATCCAAAGGTTATGGGTTCAAATACCACCTGAGGTACTTGGGGTGTAGAATTATTTCTTTTCAACTATGATTTGTCATAAAAAACACTAATATTATCAATGCGAAAGTACCCCTTTCTATCCATATCCTATCTTGAAACTACTAAGCCAGTTATTATGTATTTTGGCACAGAGATACATTTCAAAACACGGAGTATGATAGGTGTAGAGTTTAGTAGCAATAAAGCCGAATTCTACGCGAGTGTGGTCGGGCGCGCATCGTTAGTTTATCAATAACAGTTTTTTCACACTTATGCTCTGAAATGTTAATATTATATTTGAGAAAAGAATGCAGTACGTGGCACTTTTCCGAGGTAAACCTTACTTACTGCACTAAAATCAGTGCAGTAAGTAAGTACTGAAATTCATTACTGCAGTGATTTTCAAATTTAGAATGTTTACCTCGGAAAAGGTACTACCCAAAGATATTATTACCAACTTTTTTTCTTTATTTTTTCTTTCGTTATTCCTGTGTATAAAAACAGAAAAAGCAAAGGGACATTTGCACCATACAGCCACATTATTATTATTATTTTATAGGTAATTATTATATCATAATTAGGTTAACTTTTTTTTAAATACGGTGCGCACAGAGTATATTACTTCGTATTGTACCACAAGCACTATGTACCCTTAGCACGAACATCAATCGAAAAAACAAAATGAGATTTATCATAGACAAAATATCCTTTACGAGCATAGAAGTATTACCTAAATAATACTTCCATGTTTACGAGTAATTTTGTATGGGAAATATGTACAGCGCCATCTACCGCCCAGAAGGGGGTATTGAAGTTGCGCATTTTAGTAGCAAGTAGTAAAAAGTATCAATAGGCTGTATGACCGTTCCAAATGGCCTCACAAACCAATAAGTATTAAAAAAAACGGCGGGAATGATTTTCAGCGGTTGATTTGATATCTGCCAATGAAACATATACAGACATCGTATGTACCTACTCCACCAAATATGAGAGCAGAAGCAAAATTAATTACAGAAAACTTAGGTACTGCCAGCAAAATCAAAAGAAAGATATTTGAAAACCTACGATCTGATTTGGAAAAGTGACAAAAAGGCGCATACGTTTTCGGAATCTGTGTTGTTGGCGTATTTTAATGATACATCATTAAAATAATATTATTATGGGCGATTTATACATAAGTGTGCCCGGGAAAATAATAACATTTAAGTACATGTAATTATTGCCCGAACATGTGTGATATAAATTTTAATAAATATTATTTAGTAAAACAGTTTTTCTTTATTTCCTCGCATTTCTTGAGAAAAGCACTATACCAGCCTTGTACGGTAAGCAAATTACCTTGCCTCGAATGATTAAAGCACGAGCCGCCTCGACAATGTAATTTCTTACTTACCTGTCCTCGGCTGTAATGTACTATTAAAGCTACTTACATTACAATGTTCAAATAAATAGGCATTGTGGTTTTCCTATTATTTGCCTATACTGTTTGCGCACATTGTTTCACACGCATTACATTCTCCATTGAACACACGCCCTTTGTAAATAAATAGGGTCTTAGTCTTAGTAAACACATTGTAAGCTTAGTATACAGTGTTCTATCGCTTTATCTCGAATTGGAAATGTCGTTTGAGGGACATGAACAAACGATTCAATTACATTTTGGGCGGTTACGAAGTGACAAAATTAGAAATGAGTTTAAGAGGAAGTTTGAAAGTGGCACCAGTGACAGAAAAGTGGAAAGGCAACCGTTTGGCTTGGTATCGACATGTTATGAGAAGGGATGATAGGGAGTGGAAGACCGCTTAAAAGACGAATAGATTGTGTGCGAAATTATATGAATGAGACAGGTGTGAATGAGGAGATGACAGGTAACAGATGAGTGGAAGAGAAAGACGTACTCCTCCGACCTCAAGAGTGTTTAAGCCAAATTGACATTATACAACCTATTTGCATTTGTTTGTTCGAAATGTAAAGCTCATTTGAAGGGTACAGGGGCAAAACAAGAAATGTCACAAACAGGTTTTTTGTTTTTAATTTTTTATTTTATTTTATTTTTATTTTTGTCTTACATAATTATTTTTTTATTAATTTACTGATAGGAACCTAAGTTTACTTTACAAAGATCGGCTGTAAATACAAATAAACTTTTGACAAATGTTCACAAATATACTTACATTAAAATGTAAATTAGACAAAAATCAGTTTTGTGACATTCCTTGTTTTGCCCCTGTACCCTTCATTTGAGGTCGGCCAGCGTAAAAACTATTTATTAAATAAATATGTAGTTTAAAAAACTAAAAAACACACTTTTATAGGAACAGGCTAAAAAGTACAAAATAACCGTCTATTCTGTAACTGAAATTAAAAAGCGTGGTGCGCCCTTTACAAAGCATGCATTCAAGTACTTAATATTGACATAACGCGCACCACGCTTTTTAATTTCAGTTACTGAATAGACGGTTATTTTGTACTTTTTAGCCTGTTCCTATAAAAGTGTGTTTTTTAGTTTTTTAAACTACATATTTATTTTTTACATTTTAGTTTAATAAATGGCAAGCTATGGGTGGTTGATAATCGATTTCACAGTCCATTCATGTGTCTGCTCACCCCGTAAACATAATAACTCAAAGGCGTGATTGTATGTATTTAGTTTTACAAATTTAAGTGGGGTCTATTAGTTACCAGATGCGCGAGCAGAACCCTTACTTTCTCCTTACTCCATCATCAGACCCTCACCACCAAGTGTAGCGAATAAGTCTCATCAGAACGAAACAAATGAGCCCAAACTCGAGGGGTTTCGTAGTGGTCATTAAAGAGTGCCACTGACTTCCTCCCTGCTCCATCATCAGGCCCTTACCACCAAGTGTAGCAAATAGGTCTCATCAGAACGAAACAAATGAGCCCAAACTCAAGGGATTTCCTAGTGGTCATTAAGGAGTGCCACTGACTTCCTTCCTGCTCCATCATCAGACTCTCACCACCAAGTGTAGCGAGTAGGTCTCATCAGAATGAAACAAATGAGCCTACCTCGAGGGGTTTCTTAGTGGTCACTAAGGAGTGCCACTGACTTCCTCCCTGCTCCATCATCAGACCCTTACCACCAAGTGTAGCGGATAGGTCACATCAGAACGAAACAAATGAGGCAGAACTCAAAGGGTTTCCTATTTGCCATTAAGGAGTGCCACTGGCTTTCTCCCTGTTCCATAATCAGTCCCTTGCCACCAAGTGTAGCAAATAGGTCTCATCAGAACGAAACAAATGAGCCCAAACTCAAAAGGTTTCGTAGTGGTCATTAAGGGTGCCACTGGCTTCCTCCCAGCTCTATCTTCACATCATCAGACCCTCGCCACCAAGTGTAGCGAATAGGTCTCGTCTGAACGAAACAAATGAGCCCAAATTCGAGAGGTTTCCTAGTGGTCATTAAGAAGTGCCACTGGCTTCCTCCCTGCTCCATCATCAGACTCTCACCGCCAAGTGAAGCGAATAGGTCTCATCAGAACGAAACAAATGAGCCCAAACTCGAGGGGTTTTCTTGAGGCCATTAAGGAGTTTCACTGGCTTTCTCCCAGCTCCATCATCAGACCCTCACCACCAAGTGTAACGAATAGGTCTTATCAACACAAAACAAATGAGCCCAAACTCGAGTGGTTTCCTATTGGTCATTAAGGAGTGTCACTGGCTTCCTTCCTGCTCCATCATCAGACCCTTACCACCAAGTGTAGCGAATAGATATCATCAGAACGAAACAACTGAGCCAGAACTCGAGGTGTTTCCTATTGGTAATTAAGAAGTACCACTGACTTCCTCCCTGCTCCATCATCAGACCCTAACCACCAAGTGCGACTAAAAAGTCTTATCAGAACGAAACAAATGAGCCCAAATTCGAGAGGTTTCCTAGTGGTCATTAAGAAGTGCCACTGGCTTCCTCCCTGCTCCATCATCAGACTCTCACCGCCAAGTGAAGCGAATAGGTCTCATCAGAACGAAACAAATGAGCCCAAACTCGAGGGGTTTTCTTGAGGCCATTAAGGAGTTTCACTGGCTTTCTCCCAGCTCCATCATCAGACCCTCACCACCAAGTGTAACGAATAGGTCTTATCAACACGAAACAAATGAGCCCAAACTCGAGTGGTTTCCTATTGGTCATTAAGGAGTGTCACTGGCTTCCTTCCTGCTCCATCATCAGACCCTTACCACCAAGTGTAGCGAATAGATATCATCAGAACGAAACAACTGAGCCAGAACTCGAGGTGTTTCCTATTGGTAATTAAGAAGTACCACTGACTTCCTCCCTGCTCCATCATCAGACCCTAACCACCAAGTGCGACTAAAAAGTCTTATCAGAACGAAACAGCGGAGGCCAAACTCGAGGGGTTTCCTATTGGTCATTAAGAAGTGCCACTGGCTTCCTCCCTGCTCCATCATCAGATCCTCACCATCAAGTGTAACGAACAGGTCTTATCAGAACAAAAGAAATGAGCCTAAACTCGAGGGGTTTCCTAGCAGCCATTGAAGAGTTCTATTGCCCACCTCTTGACTCCATCATCAGATCAGCTCGATGGTAGCAAATTATTGTATTGTCATCGGATTCATATAGACTTGCAAAGTTTCAAATCAATACGACAATTAGAAGTAGGTTAAAATTGATTTCCAAGATTTTCTTACATTGTGACTTAGTTACAAGTGAAGCTAATAAAAGTGTGGTAAAAAGTATGTAACAAGAGACTATCTGAATTTGTCGCGGAAAATGGTTTTGTAAAATATCCTTGTAAATTGGAAAATTATAGTTTTATTAATAAGAATCAGCAAATTGTGTTTAATTACACCAAATAGTGTGTATAAAAAAGCTGATGATGACCTAAATAGATGAATCTGAATATTTTGTTTGTTGATTTTGAAAACGAGCGTTTCTGTTATAGATACGAAAGTGACAAGAAAATCCCGGACATTCCCCCTTTTTAAAATTATGTCGTTTGTAGCATAAATGAATTACGCATTCCAGCATCGTCGGTCGGGGTTGCAAATTAACAAAAGCCATACATTTAGGTCTCTAAATTACTGTCATAGTTTCCATAACCCTTGGATTGTACCTATGTCATGTGTCTCAAAACCTCTAATAAACTTGCATGGCTCGTCACAGTTTATTACAAACTAAGGCTGCGGTTTAGCGCGTTAAGTTATTACCACGAAAATGTTAATGAAGCTAGTAGCTTCTTGGAGGCATTATCACAAAAATCCTTTGTAGCAATTAAATTAAGCGTAAGTACCTGAGTTAGAAGCAGAGTGGTCTAGGTAAAAATGTATAGTAAATTTATAGCGTTCTGATGGCCCCGGTTTCAAACTCTCGTCATTACATCAACATATTATAGGTAGCCGTAGTTTTTACAAAAAAGAGATTTGAAAATAATGAGATCCCCTTATTTTTAAACATCTTCAAGATTTATCTTGAACGAGCTATCTCTAAAAGTGTATTCTTAGAATTTGGATCGTGCCTTTAAAGCATCGTGCATTTTAAGAAGGAGCGAGCATTAATGGTGGGGCCACACTATGGGGATATGCCGATGTCCAACTTCGCTTGAATTGTCGCGAGAATTATTGCTTTAAATTTATCGCCATAGTGTGGTCGCTCGATCGCAAAAATTCTCGCGATAATCGCCCCTCGAGCTATCGGCATAAGGCATACGGCGCAGTGAATGCCGTAGTAAAATTATCGCTTTAGTTATCGCGAAAATGTGGCTACACTGTGTTGGAATTTGGGAAATCCCGATGTCGATTGGCGTATTCCCATAGTGTGGCCGCAGCATAATAGATTTTTGCAAGAAAAAGACTATCTACTAAAAAGCTAGAAAGGCTAATTATATCTATGCTAATATTTTAAAGCTAATCAGAAACTACTAGACCGAATT
Source organism: Crambus lathoniellus (assembly GCA_949710035.1). Classification (NCBI taxonomy): domain Eukaryota; kingdom Metazoa; phylum Arthropoda; class Insecta; order Lepidoptera; family Crambidae; genus Crambus; species Crambus lathoniellus. The sequence goes on along the minus strand of OX453302.1, from coordinate 10,011,626 downwards.
GAAACATTCTTTTTGTGTTGGATAGTCCATTTATCGAGGAAGGCTATAGGCTGTATAACATCACTCTACGACCAACAGAAATGGAGCATTAATGAAAAATGTTGCAAAAACGGGAAAATATTTATTTTTAGTAGGTTTTTCCTTTTCCTCAAATTGCTAGTATTTAATACAACTGCCACCTCTGGACAATCTAGTAAACAACTTTGCATAAAAAAACACGCACTTTATTTATTTTCATACAAACATGTTCACTTCATGGTTATTTAAATAAAACTGATGTCTACAGACATCAAATTACTGCAGAAAAAAACATTTTTCTGCAATAATTTCTGTGTCAAATGAGTTCGATTAATGTTCGACTTTAAAAACTCTTCACTTTTCCAAACTTCCTAAAATGGAAAACATTATTTTTTTTAATTTTTAATTTTTTGCATTCACAATGCAATTTTTATCATAGAAAAATGGAAAATAAAGTATTTAGAAAAAAACGATCCGTCTCACAACCAGAGGGCCTACTCTGAAACGCAAAATCCGAAACTCCGTTATACCCGTCCCTCTCACTCTCGAGTTATGACAGACTCGGTGAAAGGGGCGGGGCTAACCGAAGTTTCGGATTTGCGTTTCAGAGTACGCCGGTCCCTGCTCCGATGGGACTCGAACCCACGACCTTTCGCTATCCGGGCGACTGCTCTAACCAGTCCGGACCGTTAACCGGAGTCGTTAACGACTCTACTCCGTAGCTCAGTGGTTAGATCAGTCGCCCGGATAGCGAAAGGTCGTGGGTTCGAGTCCCATCGGAGCTGGTTGTGAGACGGATCGATTTTTTCTAAATACTTAATTTTCCATTTTTCTATGGAAAACATTAGTTGAGTTTCATAGAACAATGTAGGTATGGAACGTGAAAAAATTTCAATCTTTTTCTGCTGTGGACAAGTGTTTGTTCTTATTTAGGGCTTTTATTTGAAAGACGAGTTATTTTGAATTTTGATAATAGTGATTAGGGTAGATAAGAGAAATAACTAGTTAATGATCAATAGAGACGTGAAGTCAGCATGTTTGTATGTAAATAAAGCAAGTGCCCGTTTTTCTGCTAGTGAGTGAATATTAACTTGCGTGTCACAGTGTTTGTTATAAAACTCCTCCGAAACGGCTTGATCGATTCTTATGAACTTTTTGAGTGTATTTGCTAGGTCTGGGAATAGGTCGAAGGCTATTTCTATCCCGAAATTCCACGGGAGCGAAATGTGAATGTGTTTGTTTGTCATGTCAAAGCGGAGCAACGGATCGACGAAATTTTTGGCATGGGACTAGTTTGGGAGCTGAAGAGTGACATAGGTAGGCTACTTTTCATTCCGGTAAAATATCACGATTCCGCGGGATAACGTTGGTGTAGTCCACGTGGGCGAAGCCGCGGGCGGAATTAAATAGTAGATTGTACAACAAGTGCATAAAACGTAGGCGAGGGTGGATAGTCAAGTCGAGGCTAAAATGGGTTTTATGTACGACGAGTTATACACTCTGCTTTTCACTTCGAATGTGAGGAAAATAAATAGCAATATTGGAAAAAAGAAAAAATAAAGACTTCGCCATATTGGCGGGAAGACATTCTTTTTTCTTTTTTTTATACATGGCCTTGGCAGCACGGTGACTTTAGCATAGAACGTAGTCCATAATGCTCTTGAAATACTTATTTCTTAGAAAACTCATTAATTTTGCCTAGTTTTATTAATTTAGTAGTTTAACATGGATTATGTACAAAATTTAAGAAACAGAATGAAATAACAAGTTTATTTAATGAAGTTTAATTGCGTGTGTGACTGTTTTCCTGACGACCTTTGTCTTAGAGTGTGAGACTTTACACGAAGATTTTACTTTATGCACTAGAGCATAAAAAGCTATTTTATGCAGCCTATACCCAACATAAACACGAACTTTACGAGCATGAGAAGTGAAAAAATATAAATGAACATACCGGCGCATGAACTCTGGGGCAGCACGGGTGGTGCTGTTTGGGCTTGCTGGCTGGCAGCTGCAGGGTTTCCCGGCTCGTTCGCCACCGCATCTGGGCACGTTGGTATCGGTACACCCTGGTAAAGTAGGAAAGGTATTAATTGTCATATAATATCAGACGTCACTCAGATTGATCGGACACCTTACTCTGGTACAAAATTTCACTGGAAAATTCTAGATTTAATGTCAAACACTGGTCAAAAACTTTGACAAGACAGTGTGTGTTGCCAGTAATGACCTATGGAAGTGAGACGTGGTCTTTTGCTATGGGTCTCATAAGAAGGCTCAAAGTCACCCAGCGAGCAATGGAGAGAGCGATGCTGGGTATTTCCCTGCTCGATCGACCGCAGGAGAACCAAAACAACCCACATCCCTCGAAGGATTGCATCGTTGAAGTGGCATTAGGCGAGACACATAGTGCGGAGAACCGATGGCCCTTGGGGTAAAAAGGTTCTCGAACGGCGACCGCGTACCAGACGTTATTCCATGGGCAGATTGGGCAGTCCCCCTACAAGGTGGACCGACGATCTACTAAAATTCGCGGGAAGCTGCTGGATGTGGGCAACGCAGCACCGATCGTTGTGGAGATCCTTGGGGGAAGCCTATGACCAGCAGTGGGTGTCGTTCGGCTGACATGATGATGATGATGAATATCAAACATAAAAAAGGACTTTATTGAAATGCAATGATTCACAGCCCTCCTAGCTGGCAGTGTGGCTCGCTCTTTAAGCGGCTGATTCCGTAATAATTTGCATTTGTTACGGCACAAATATTCATCATACGTATAAATTGTCCCTGGTGGGTATTAAACACTCGACACTGGCTCAGAAGTCAGAAGGTACCACTGGACTGCAAGGTGCAACAGTTTTTACAAACTTGGCCAAAGTGATTCCATTACTTATAGATGAACTCGGCGCTTATTATAATTTGTAGACAAATACTTAATGATATTGATGGCACATAATTTGTCGCATAATATAGGTACTTATCAATTTTGGAGCAGTTATTTTGAAGCAAACGGATGTTAATGTGATTTTGCTTTAAGACATAATTTAAATCGTTATGTAAATCGGTCAATTTAAACTATTGTTTCTATAAAATTGAGGTCTATTCAAACGTAATCGGTTCATTTTTTTAAATTTTTTTTTGCATTCTCAATGTACATTTTATTACTTATTGAAAATAAAATATTAGGAAAAAACGACCCATCCTCCAAGTGACTCCGCCGGGAAACTTGGAGCTATTTGGAGGATGGGTCGTTTTTTCTTTATCTTAATTTTTTTCTAATATTTTATTAAAAAATATTTTGCTTAGTATTTTCCGAACAATGGATTTTACAAAACTTCTTTACTGAATTTCAGAACGCTGTCGAAGATCGCTCAGGGTCGCAAAAAGATAACAAATTTTAACAGGTGCCTTGTTAAAAGTGGGCGCCCTTATCAAATTCTGTGACAGCATAATGAGGTATTAACACGAAATTTTGCAATTTCTTTAAAGATAAAAAGGGGAATTTTCAAATTAAGAAAGTGGCTTTTAAATTAAGGTTGATTACTTAAACTTCAAGAGTTCATTTAAGGAGAGCTGAGATCTTTCATACATTGTTTATTACATTTTGGTGGTGAAATCCTCTTAATTAATCTATTTAATAACAGTGTTATGTTGTTTTGTTAAAGCTCAATTCATAATTTTAAAGAATTTGCACTTTGAAAGTAAAGTAACATAGGAGTTTGTTTTTAATACTCAACGAGGTAGGACTTAGCATTCATCACACCTGATATTAAGTGGTGATAAGGCTAAATTTGGAAGCGCACTACTCCCGGAATCCTCAATCACTGAGGAATTGGCTATCTTATCTCCAACTGTCGGAACATAATAATGCTAAAAACATGATTGCTATGGCGTCAGGCTTAGATAAGATGGTGGTAACTAGCCAGGCGGACTAAGAACACGTTCGACCACCAACAAAACTAAATACAATATTTACTACCACTGGGAATCGAACCCAGGACCTCTGGGTCTGAAACTAGTGGTGTGAACCACTAGAACACAGAGGCGGTTAAATAAAAGTAAAGTAAAATAGATTGCTAGATTCCTAGCTCGGTATTGATTACTCGTATATCGTTCCTGATAAATAGCTTAATCGCGCTGAGTTTTGCATGACTTGTCAGCATCGTACGCTGCACGACACAGTTGCATGAGTAAGTAGGTGCCGTTATTTTTCATAAACCTTTTCTATTTTAGTACTGTGTTGTGTGATACATATTTTATAGTTATCTTGTCTTTAGTCGTACGTAAAGGAGAATGACCAAAATGTATGGATTTTGGTCCAAATGTCCACCACTAACGAGACATAGATATCGAAATGAATTACTTAATACTGAGTAATAAACACTAGACGCCCCAGTCAAAAATATTCTGTCAGTAAAAATTGTTTTTAGAAAAGACGCCTTGAATAATCAAGGCGTCTTTTCTAAAAACAATTATAAGTCAAGTCACAGCATATCAGTCTTATTCGAGAATGTTGAAAGTGCGATATTAAATTAAGGTACATTTACGTAAAATTTTGATTGGAAGAAGACATGTATATTAATTCCGTCTAAAAAATCTGCTTAAATAATAAAAATGAGAACCTATGAGATTTGAAACTTTATGCTACGTTGAATAGTCCATAGGTAATTCCTACGTTAATATTTTCAGTTAGTAGGTCACTAGTTGGTTTCGCTCGGGTGGTCTCGGTAAGCCGATAACGACGAGTGGCTCACATGACTGCAGTATGCATATCAATTGGTGCAAATGGCATCGTCGATACTGCCCGTTTGCTGGCCGCGATAAGTGCACTAACGCTGATAGCCGCCATATCAGTGCTTGGCTAAGTGAAATTGTCTGAGTTCATGTTTCATACTGATATTGATGACTCATTCCCATCTTTATGAAGAGCTGTGCTGTGAGCATAAAAGCTGCGCCCGGAAACTGAGACCAGTGACCAAGACTGGAGACTGCGCCCGGCACTTAGTCTTGTAACATAAGTCAAAGTCAAAGTTAATACAATATGACACATGCTGCAGTGCATACCTGATTTTCTTGGCCATTCTTCTGTTGAACCTCCTCCAGAGATGCGCTACATATTTCACTATTTCAGCATAGCACGTAGCAGGCTCGCTATTATTGGTTGAGGAGGCTAAGGTGGAAGTGGACGTGAAACGAGCTCTCTCCACTCGCATTCGCTCCATCTCTCTCTTCTTGGTTTCGCTGAATTGAGTGGCGATGACGACCAAGCATAGGTTGATCATAAAAAATGAACCAATCTGGAAAAAAGTTGGAGTTTTATTTCCGTCCTTTTAGATAGTTGATTCAATTGGCAAATTGAGATTTTCTAAGCTAATGGAAAATACTTAAGCTCTTTGAAAAATAATAAAATTGTTTTCTAGAATTTATATTAGTAAAAGAACTGTTATTCTCGATACTACAATATAGCTTTTGTGCTTTTCAGAACTTAGTCCCCACGTCACGAATTTGATATAACTCACCACAATGAGTAACACAAAATAAATCCAATCCCAGAAACTGTGCGCGTCTTGTACATAATACATTATATCCGTCCATCCCTCCAGTGAAATCACCTAAAAAAGAAAAAAGTATTACTGCCTCCGTCTGCCCGAAAATATGATCTACAATTTTGAATTATTCAGGAAACCTTCAACGTCGTAAATAAGATAACTTCTAACTTGTGTGTTTGATGTATTATGAGAATGTTTGAAGGCTGTTTCTGCCGCTGATAAAGTTTCAAAGTAGGTAAAATATTTTTCTTATTCTGTTTATTATTTAGTGGAGATGAAGATATCCACTAGTTTACTTGTAGTTTGTTAAAAGTTACGATTAATTTCCTACTAAAATCTAAAAAAAACCTCGTTCAGCTTGACGAGGTTCAAATTGATGGATGATCTGTTACTATATGTAAATTGGTTATTGGTTTAGTTGGCGGTAAGAGTAAAACTGACGCGGTGAAAATTGGGGTTTGATGAAAAACTACCAACGTTCCAACGGCCTTCCAACGTGAAAAAAACAAGTAATAATCAACAACCACCAAAATAAGTTTGGAAACTGAGCAGCGGACAGAAAACTCGAATTGTAGTCGCATTCAAAACTTTGACGAGGGTTTCTTAAAGTTTTATTAACATTGTTGAACTGAAGCGATAGTTTTAATAGGAAAATAAGTTCAAAACAAAACATTTTGCGGAAAATATAAGACACGTACCAAAAAAATGGCGACCCAAGCGAGACCGATGTTATCAAATGATATCGTCCCTTGGAACGGGTTTGATCCTCTTTGAGTGCAATTCGTGTAATACTGGTTCCAGTTCACGCATGACGTGTTCGTCGGGGTGTTATATGAGTACGCCTTGGCCGTCTCGTTGCAGACTAAGGGCCCATAGCGGTATGGAGGGAAGTCTCCGCACTGGTGCATCCCACTGTCTTCGGGCGTCGTGCAGATGTAGTCCAGCTCTTTCGAGAACTCGTAGTAGAACGATATGCTGCGTAAAAACAAGTGGATTTGTAAATGCCGCAATAAAATCAGCTAAAGAGACATTATTAACTGATTCTTATAAGTACTGATTAAATTCTTTGCTTTAAAATTATTAATGTTGTCTTGGCTGCAAATGACAATAAAGTCCTATGTTTTTGAGATTACATCAAGTTTGAATTTGAGAGCCGAAAGTAAAACTTATGTGGCATAATTAGTCATAATAAGTAGCAAGTAATTCTGCCAAGAACAAGCAAACAGCCACTGTTTTGACACTGACTCTTAAGTTTGATAGCTTAGCAGAAGTTGGAGAGAACTTCTCCACTATCGTTCTTAGTTCACTCGAACTTGGAAAGTTCTTGAACTAAGTCATTGTTTTTTTATCTAGTGGAGTTCGATGCAATATTTCACATTTCATCTAAAACTGTGTGGTTAGTAAAAAATTTAATAAATAGTGTTGTTAGGATGAAAAAAGCAGTCATCTCATCTAAATACATATTATAATCATTCAAAATAACAATGCATTCTTTAAATTATGGAGAATACATCCATGCAAATACAAACTAGAAAGTAACTTCACATCACATGCAAGGTATACTGAAATGTAAATGAAGGGACTATCCTGATTTAAGAAGAGATCAGTAAGCCTACTATGTAGCAATTGCAAGGCAACAGTGAATAATAGTACCTTTATTACTTGTTAAGTATTTGGACGTAGATTACATTTACGCGTAGGACTTACACGTACTTTTTACGATAAAAGCCTGAAAGAAGCCGTACAAAGAAGCCTACATCATTTCGGCTCAATTGTAACGACCCTTGTTGCCTTGATGACAGCGATAAGGTTTTTATTGTATCGTTCAGCCTCTAAAGTGTTTAGGCAATCCTTTGTAAAAACAACGTTATGTCTAGAAAATGCTAACGTAAAACATCTATTGACATATGAAATAGATGTAACATCTTTTGGATGAAATTAGTAAAATATGATGACAAAGCTGATTAAATTAAAGAAATATTTAAATACATTTTTTGTTCAATGTAGAGTACGTTAGTTTGAGTGCAAGTAGGTACCATGACGTCTGAGAAAGTGATGGTACGTATTCAAGGTGTAAATCGTATATCTCGGTCTAATTTCTGAATGTGCATAGTTTGGAGTATACAAAATGTAGGTACTATGTGTATGGAAATGAAAGTGTAATAAGTCATGTTGTACAGGAAGTAGATAGAACTACTCATATTTTGTTTGGTCAGATACAAACTGGCAGTTCTTTCGATGAACTGATGATCAACTAAATGTAACTTTGCTCTAGATTTAAGCCTAAAACTGAAACCAAACTGCCAGTTCGTGAAGGGAAACAAACAGCACATCTGGACGGCAGATGTGTGAAGGTACACGATACAACAGTTCTCAATGTCCTCGATAGAAACACATTAAATTTTGATCGCAGATCCTTACGAGTTGAGTCTGACGCGCACTCTGTACCAATCGGACAGGTCTCTGGAACACAAAGTTAGGAAGCGGTGACGGGAGTTATGTACCTAAAGTAGCCCAAGCTTGTAACTAGAGTATGCGATTATTCTTAACCCATTTACATGTTAAATGTTCTTATCGCATCCTCGAGATACAGAGTAGGGATATAACGTTTCACTAAATCTATGATGTAGGGTTGTTCTCTATGGCTATTATAGTTCTTGTTGGTTATGATGATGCTACTTTTTGTACTATGTTTGAGTTGAATTGTTCCATTATCGATTATAATGTAGCAACAGCTAGAGATCATTAAGGATATTCGTTAAATAATAATAACTGTTAGCAATGCTACATTATGATGATCTTTCATGCGTGTACCTATGGTAATTTTCAATGTGAGTGTTGACGGAATGCAATATTAACATGTGTTAATGTTATTTGTTAATAAGCTGAACGAACTTACATGCGGCTTTAAAAATGTTAAATGAAGACAATAATGCAAAGATAAAAATGTACATCCATGTAGAATTAAATATGATAAGAGCAGCCACGAATGCGCCCGTAGGATGTAAGCGTTAAATATTGCATGCAGTCAACATTAGCAGTGGAACGTGCTGCTAAGACGAGCGCTCTCGAGCAAATGGAACAAAATGAAAATGTCATTTCAACTGCCATTAAAATTTCATACACGAGACTTTTAACATTTCCAACCAATATTTACCAATCAGCCATTTCGGAGTATTTACTTAATCAAAACTAATTAACGCTTACTTCTATTATGAGCTACTGTTGAGGGCAAAACGGGATTTTGATATTCTATGTTTGTGTCCATTGTGCCCTCATGGTATTTAAATGGATGATATATTGAATAACATACTTTGGTCGCAATACGTTTGAAGGCAGGACTAGTTCACACCGCTGCCTGAGTATGCCTTCCCAGAGCTGGACGCCCACGATGCCGAATATGAAGAAGACGAAGAAACACAGCAGTAGGACGTTGCCTAGCATGGGCAATGTGTCAAGTAGAAGCATCACTAAAATGCGCATACCTGTGAACAATTTTTTTTGTTATTAGTAAATTTTCATGTGAAACTTACTTTATTATCATCAATGTTTAAAGTTTCGATCCCCACAGGACTCAGAGATAATTAATTATCTACCACCACCAACATCACAAGCCCAACGCGCTAACCACTGCCATTAAATAAATAAATACATTTCTTACAATCACAACAGTTAATTATTGAAAAATTAAAAAAATATTATATGAAGTAAGAATTTAGAAAAAATCGACCCACAACCAGCTCCGATGGAACACGACCTTTCACTATCCGGGCGACTGCTCTAACCACTGAGCGATGGGGTAGCCCAAGTTTCATCGGAGCTGGTTGTGAGACGGTTCGATTTTTTCTAAATACTCCATTGTATTGTGAATGCAAAAAAAAGTAATAATTTAAATAACTTAACAATTGGAAAATAAAGTATTTAGAAAAAATCGACCCGTCTCACAACCAGCTCCGATGGGACTCGAACCCACGACGACGGACGTCCATTTTTATTGACCTCAAAAAAGCCTTTGACACCGTTTCTGTCCCCATCCTTGTGCATAAATTGGAAAAAATTGGAGTCAGGGGTACTACTCTGTCGATTTTCAAGGACTACCTAAGTGACAGAAAGCAAATGGTTAAACTTGATCACCATATAAGTGACAATATCGACGTGCACTATGGTGTACCTCAGGGAAGTGTTCTCGGTCCTACGCTTTTCTTGGTGTATATAAACGACTTATGCCAAATGAACCTATCTAGCGCAAAAATTTTCACTTACGCGGATGATACCGCCATTGTCTTTGACGGGCCAAATTGGAGTAAAGTCAAATTGAAAGCTGAAAGTGGTATGGTTCTGGTCTCAAAATGGCTTGTAAATAACCTGCTTACTCTAAATACTTCTAAAACAAACTACATTTGTTTTAGTATAAAAAATAACTCGCAACCAGAAGAAAGCTTTAATATTAAAGTACACGAGTGTAACGATGTAGCAAACAATGTATGTACATGCCCGTCTATAAATCGCGTTACTCATATAAAATATTTGGGCATATTAATAGATTATAAACTATCTTGGTATCCACAGATTGAATTGATATCCTCCAGAATTCGGAAATTTATTTGGTTATTCAAAACATTGAGATACGTAGTTCCACCAAAAATTAAATCTAGAAATTTATTAAATGAAATTTATTTATCATTAGTACAATCGTTAATAACCTACTGTATACCTGTTTGGGGTGGAGCTTACAAAACTCGTTTCATCGAAGTCGAAAGAGCTCAAAGGGCTTTAATTAAAGTCATGTATCTTAAAAGAAGACGCTTTCCCTCTGAGACTCTGTATCAAATCAGTGATTTACTTTCTATTCGCAAACTCTATATTACTCATACTATAACCAAAAGACATAAAAGCACCAAGTATGACTCAAGTGTGGAAAATAGAAGAAGAAAGGACTCTGTAGTAAAAGTACCTACGACGAAAACTGTGTTTGCTAAAGTACAGTATAGTGCACAGTCAGCTCGGCTATATAATAAAGTAAACAAAAAAATAAATATATATAATAAAACATATTATGATTGCAAATCTACATTAATAAATTGGATCAAAACCCTAAATTATGAAGAAACCGAATTATTAATGAAATAAATAAGGTATCAATAACAATGTAAATTTATGGAATGTAGTTTCATCAGCTTTAAAGTAACATAATCACTCACTCGAATAGTCATATATCCACACACACTCACACACACACACACACACACACCTCCACACACACGACACACACACACACACACACACACACACACACACACACGCGCGCGCATTAATGTACAGAAACAATTTTTTATTTTTATTTTTTTAATTATTTTTTAAAGATTATATCCTCATAACTATGATTGAAATTTTAAGTTAAATAAATGTTCAAGTAATTTACTAAGTAGGTATCTAGGTTACTCTTCAAATATCACATTTATGTTATGTGAAGAGCGGAGGCTTCTGATACAGGTATTTTTATGTACTTAAAAGGGGTCTCTGGCCGCTGGCTGTTGTAAAATGATATTTGATTGTAAATAAATATTTTTGATTTTTTTTTTGATTTTGACGGGTCGATTTTTTCTAAATACTTTATTTTCCATTTTTCTATGATAAAAATTACATTGTGAATGCAAAAAAGTAAAAATTTAAATAACTTAACAATTATTTATAGCTCATAAATAGGTCATTTTCATTGAGATTGAGGAAGTGTTGTGGAAACTAGATAACGGATAAATATATACTTATATACCTACTTTTTTTTGTAAATACATATTAATATATATATAGATAACACCCAGACGAAGACAAATAGATATGTTCATGCACACAAATATTTGTCTTGGTCGGGAATCGACAATTGCCATTGATAGCGTGCAAAAAAATAGAATTATGCACGTTTACATTTAATAAAATCTTTGCTGGTTTTTCTAAAACAGCTAATAAATCTGAAAGTTAAATTGTGAATAAGACTTATTTTTCCTTGAATAATTCATAAAGTAAAATTACTTGGTAATCCCAGGAGCTTTCGTGCAACAAATTGCTTCGAAAATTACAGGAAACAAAAACAGTCAATAAGTCTAGAGATTGTAACAAACACAATTTGGATAGGTTAATCACGTTATTTTAGGTTGTTGACAGGAAAAATAGGGCAACTTTTAAAAAATAGTCAATTATGTTGGTTCACATTGTTTTAGGATGCAAATTTTGAATGTTTCGCTTTTTAAAGAGAAGTTTTTATTAATAAGAAGAGACATTGCGGCAGATAAAACAAGAATTAATAAAACTGATATTTTCAAGAAGATAAAAACGAAAATAAAATAAAAAGAGGGCGCACAACATTATAATTATATTATTTGAATGTTTACCATTGAAACCAGGTTTATTATGAAAGGTGTTTGAATTTTGGCCAATTTGAAAGATAGAGTTTTCGATATACGACCGCTTATGTACCTACTTACCTAGGAAGAGCACCGTTGTCAACCTTATTTCATTATAACTAACTAGCTTTCCATCCGCCGCTTCGCCCGCATGGACTACACAACGTTATCCAGCGGGAAGGTGATATTTTTCGGGATAAAAAGTACCAGCTCCCAAACTAACCCCTAACCAAAAATCACGTCGTTCCGTTGCTTCGATTTAACTTAAAAAACGGACAGACAAAAAAAATAACAAATACACTTTCACATTTTATAATAATATTAGTATGGATTTATGAAACTTGAGAACTTTTGTCAGTGCAGAAATACGATAGGTAAGTACCTACTGCAGAACAATATTATTAAAATGTATTCTGTTGTACGCTGGTGATTACCTCGTTGGGCAAGCTTTTGAAATAATTATATACTTGTATCATCATCATCATCATCATCATCAGCCATTTAATGTCGCCACTGCTGGGGCACTGGCCTTCCTTATGGATGAATAAGGAGAATCAGCCAAGACCCACCACGTTTATACCCATACTTGTATACTTGTTTGTAAATATATGTTGTCGAAAATGACAACAGATTTACACCAGCCCCCTGAATCACGAACCGTCGGAAACGGAATCGTATTCGAAATCAGTGCTTTGTCTTTGTCTATTCTAAAGTGAGTGACAGAGACAGTGCATACATTCCGCTGTCGGGAGCGTTTCCGACGGTTCGTGAATCAGGGGCTGATTTAACTTTACAACACGTTAATTAGTAAGGGGGCAGATGTATGTACTTTCATTAAACCCAAGCTATTACGTGCGATTATTATTACCATTTCATTACAAAAATATTGAAATACTTTAAACAACGTTATTGGGAAAAAATTACGGCTCATATTGAATTATTGATAATACAAAAAACGAAGACAGTTGTCTTCATAGAACAGAGAACAGCCTGTCAAAGATTCCATTTATTTTCATTCGAAATACAGTCTCTAGGTTACTAGAAAGTGAATAAATGTCGACTACTACTATTTGGCACAACGTAACATACAATACGATTTGCACTAGAATATGCTCTCTGATCGATATTCACACTAATTAGAAGCGCAACAATTGGGGTCAATTGAAATCGGTATCGAACCCCAAAATTTCAAACCGTAAATCATTTAAATGGGACATTATACGAGTAAGCGTAGGTTAAGAGAAATATTGCTAAAATTTTCGGGCAACGCTTAATTTTAATCGAATTTCAATTGTTATGACAGTTGATAATTAATTAAGTAGGTTTTTCGTTAATTTATTTAAAGAAGGGAGAAGGGATTTTACTGTTAAAAGTTGATTTAAAACCTTGTAAATTAGCAAACTTTTAACACTAATTTTTAGAAACTTGAGTTTATTAAACGACATTTTCTATGGTTGCATACACAAACATACTTCACCATATTGCTAGAAATAGGAGAGACCATAACTATTATAAGATTTCCCACGATCTTCATAAAAACGAGCTTCAACATAACCTAACGTGAGATTCTGAATGAAAATTTATATTTCAATTTAGCGGAATAAAAATGCTCGAGGGAGCAATAAATTGCGGGCGGGGCGAATTAGTGCCTATGTATGTCTAACCGCGGTTGCGCGTGCCCGATTTAATTTGCGGCCTGCATTGTGCCGGTTGTTCATGAGAACCACATGAGTTTGTGCGACACTAGAGTCCTGTTTTGTTTAAATATTTTGTCTCTATGTGGTTTTATAGGAGTATGGCGATATTGTTGCTACAAATTAGTGCCTATGTATGTCTAACCGCGGTTGCGCGTACCCGATTTAATTTGCGGCCTGCATTGTGCCGGTTGTTCATGAGAACCATATGGGTTTGCGTGACACTAGAGTCCTCTTTTGTTTAAATATTTTGTCTATATGTGGTTTTCTAGGAGTGTGGCGATATTGTTGCTATAAATTATTACCTGTTTGCTTAACCGCGGTTGCGCGTGCTCGATTTAATTTGCGGCCTGCATTGTGCCGGTTGTTCATGAGAACCACATGAGTTTGTGCGACACTAGAGTCCTGTTTTGTTTAAATATTTTGTCTCTATGTGGTTTTATAGGAGTATGGCGATATTGTTGCTACAAATTAGTGCCTATGTATGTCTAACCGCGGTTGCGCGTACCCGATTTAATTTGCGGCCTGCATTGTGCCGGTTGTTCATGAGAACCATATGGGTTTGCGTGACACTAGAGTCCTCTTTTGTTTAAACATTTTGTCTATATGTGGTTTTCTAGGAGTGTGGCGATATTGTTGCTATAAATTAATGCCTGTTTGTTTAACCGCGGTTGCGCGTACCCGATTTCATTTGCGGCCTGCATTGTGCCGGTTGTTCATGAGAACCATATGGGTTTGTGTGACACTAGAGTCCTCTTTTGTTTAAATATTTTGTCTCTATGTGGTTTTCTAGGAGTGTGGCGATATTGTTGCTATAAATTAATGCCTGTTTGTTTAACCGCGGTTGCGCGTACCCGATTTAATTTGCGGCCTGCATTGTGCCGGTTGTTCATGAGAACCATATGGGTTTGCGTGACACTAGAGTCCTCTTTTGTTTAAATATTTTGTCTCTATGTGGTTTTCTAGGAGTGTGGCGATATTGTTGCTATAAATTAATGCCTGTTTGTTTAACCGCGGTTGCGCGTACCCGATTTCATTTGCGGCCTGCATTGTGCCGGTTGTTCATGAGAACCATATGGGTTTGTGTGACACTAGAGTCCTCTTTTGTTTAAATATTTTGTCTCTATGTGGTTTTCTAGGAGTGTGGCGATATTGTTGCTATAAATTAATGCCTGTTTGTTTAACCGCGGTTGCGCGTACCCGATTTAATTTGCGGCCTGCATTGTGCCGGTTGTTCATGAGAACCATATGGGTTTGCGTGACACTAGGGTCCTCTTTTGTTTAAATATTTTGTCTATATGTGGTTTTCTAGGAGTGTGGCGATATTGTTGCTATAAATTAATACCTGTTTGCTTAACCGCGGTTGCGCGTGCTCGATTTAATTTGCGGCCTGCATTATGCCGGTTGTTCATGAGAACCACATGAGTTTGTGCGACACTAGAGTCCTGTTTTGTTTAAATATTTTGTCTCTATGTGGTTTTATAGGAGTATGGCGATATTGTTGCTACAAATTAGTGCCTATGTATGTCTAACCGCGGTTGCGCGTGCCCGATTTCATTTGCGGCCTGCATTGTGCCGGTTGTTCATGAGAACCATATGGGTTTGTGTGACACTAGAGTACTCTTTTGTTTAAATATTTTGTCTCTATGTGGTTTTCTAGGAGTGTGGCGATATTGTTGCTATAAATTAATACCTGTTTGCTTAACCGCGGTTGCGCGTGCTCGATTTAATTTGCGGCCTGCATTGTGCCGGTTGTTCATGAGAACCACATGAGTTTGTGCGACACTAGAGTCCTGTTTTGTTTAAATATTTTGTCTTAATGTGGTTTGATAGAAGTCTGACGATATTGTTGCTTCAACTTATAGTGCCTATAATATGACCAATCACGGTTGCGCGTGCCCGATCTAATTTGCGGCATTCATTGTGCCGGTTGTTCATGAGAACCATATGGGTTTGTGCGACACTAGAGAGTCCTAATTTGCTTAAAAGCTTTATCCCTTTGTGGTTTTTTTAGGAGTCTGGCGATATTGATGCTACAAAGTACCGAAAGTAAGGTAAGGTAAAGTATGTCTTACCGCAGCTCGCAGTTACGTGCGCCCGATTTATGGCCCTCACTTACGTCGACTTTTCGTAGCGATGCTGTCGCATCGACATCAAATAAGTCAGAGAGAGTCTTTAGACCCCAGTTTCACCGTTGAATTTTACAAAACCATTTCTTAGCGGACACCTACTTCATAATACCTATCTGCATATCACCCGTCTCACAACCAGCTCCGATGGGGCTTGAACCCATGACCTTTCGCTATCCGGACGCAGCTGGATACGTCCAGTACTTTGATCTGTACGTTTTGATAGATCAGTCAGCACGTTTGCCTTTTAATACAGACTATTTGTCGCGCTATATGTAGAAGTGACGATACTTATGTTTGAGAAGGGGCAGTTTGTAATTAGAGTTTGTATTGAAATAGTTACGTATCATAGGTTGGTTGTTTGAAAACCGCAAATGGATTAACAGCAGCCGATGAATATGTTCATGTCGGAACGTCAGCGAAGTGCTACTGGGTAGGTTGGATATAGAGAGGTGGCAGCACCTGACCAAGTGAGTTGAACATTTGGTTCAGGGCAAGATAAAACAGTTTGATACGGGCCCACGAAGGGGTTGGATGTGTGGCGGAAGTGGGGCGCACGGGCCACTTTTCTGTATCAAATTTGCCACGTTTAACGATTCATCCGTCTACATCACTTGAATCCTTGTTTATTTCGAGCCATATCGATTCTGGTTGAAGAATAAGACGTTTGTTATTGAAGAAAAGACTATTATTTCGAGGATCCCTCGTCACAACCATCCTGACAAAGAGACCATGCACTCTACCCGCGACGAAATAAATTATATTGCTTAGTGTATTTGTTAAACAACACATTGAGAAATATTGACTTTCTACTTTCTGCAACTTTGTATAAACACTGTTATTTATGCGGGACTGAGTAACGTCATCCAGTATCACGAGACCGCTTCAATAACAACAAAGTTTGAGTTTAAAAACTGCACTAAGTACCGAGAGCGTGAAGCTGAAGTCAACTTTCAGGTTTAAACCTCGAAGTTTAATTTCGCGAAACTATTTATTGCGGTTGCAGAAAGCTGAGCCGAAATTAATTTACGACGGTTGTATTACCCCAGTTGCGAGAGTCGTAAGATCTAGGAGCCAGAATCTTTTGTTTAAATAAGGCAACTCCTAAGTTGCCAGGATCGGGAACCGACGTCTTGGAACCCTGATTTGTAGAACGACGACGTCGCCAGAATGGATGGGACTAAGTTTTGTTTTATTTAGAAGCTTGAAGGATGGGTACTTCCTTAGGTATAAGGTAAGAGAAAAGGTATGTTTTACGAAAGTGTGATGCTGGAGTTAAATCAAGTACCTTTTTTAAGATTGCCAAAAATAAAATATTAGATAGTGCCCTTTACGTGGGGGCAAAGGTCCAAATATATTAAGGTAAGCATTATATCGAGTGGTTCAAAAAGATTCAATATGTCGAAAAGCTAACTGTAGTAAATTTATATAAATCAGAGTCTTACAAATAAGGCAAGTTTCCAATCAGGTATAAGACACATACGGTCGATTCATTTGAGTCATGTCATGTTCAACTATTTCGAAAGAAATTGTGTATAACTACGAGTAGAAGCTACTGAAAAATATATTTGTTTACTTCATGGTTTATATGTTGAGTTTGACGTAAATTAGTTTTGTTTGCGTTTTCCTGCGTGTTTTGTTTTTATTGTCGTTGCCCTGACGATTACGACCTACGGCTAATATCCGGAGTTTATCTGAAATCTTTTATACTGCTTGTTTATCAACAAATAATAACAAACATAAATCTCTTTCATTACAATGCTAAATAAGAAAACGAAAGCAAACATATTATATAACGTAATACGAAATGAGGTTAGCAACTTCTTTTTCTTTTGTTGTGAAACTTCTTAGGGCGTTTTTTTTTATCATTCGTAGAGAAAAAAGTCTAGTCTTGTTCGGACACAATACAAGCATTTCTTCATCAAAACAAAAACTTATAGTAGGTTTACCATGTTATATTGCGTTAAGTTTATGAAGATAGTATCTAAACCCCGTAATTTGGAAGGAATTAGTATTTGATCTCCTTGGCAATCACAATCCGTACCCTTAGTATAAGTTTGTCAACTTGCTAACGCGATAGTAACGTTTGAGTTACATTTTGACAGATACGCTAAAGAAAAAATGTAGTTATAGCAGGTAGCTAGCAGAAAGAATAGGTAGCTATAGCAGATACGCTAAAGAAAAAAAATAGAGTATCTTAAAAGAATTAATAGAATTCTTAACGCAAACGTGTTAGTAACAGATTGACAAACTTACAACTCCTTTTCTTGCAGAAAATATGCGCGCTCGCTTACTACTGAATCTGCTATCTGAAACTGTGTCACTATAGGTTTTAAATTGTTGAGTTTAAACATTGGTACTAATACACTTAACTATTATCTCCATTACCTATATTCCTACAACACATTTTCCAAGCAAAAAGTAATTCGGGCACTGTCACATAATTGCTAATTATGTGCAGGGCTGCTGGGTAATTAAATAAATAAAACGCGATGTAACTTTGAACGTGAGACAACTTTTATTTGGAGAACCATAGACAATCATTGCATTCTAGAGCACAGATAATAATGTATGCAACACTCCTCTCTTCTAAATTCTTATTTATTTTAAAATTAACTACAAATCAAGTCTCTGAACAGGCTTATGAGTACGTACACTTCTACGCACTTCTGGCTGAACTAGAATAGGAGAATTAGCAATGTTACTTGGTATTTCTTTGTTAATTAACGGCATATTTACTTCTAATTTCTCAGATTCTTTTTCTTGCTCCAATACACTTTCATTAGGTACACTATAGTTAGGTAAACACTGAGTAACGTTCCTGGTGAGTATTCCTTTGTCAGTGTGCACATCATACATAACATTTCCTACTGGCTTTTCAATAACACCATCTAACCATTTTCTAGAGTTATCATATGATGCAACCAGTACTTTATCACCTGGTAAATATTGCTTTACAGATTTCTTACAAATCAACTGCCGAGGAATAATTACATCTTTTTTAATTAAAGATAAACGCGTACGAAGTTTTCTACCGAACATTAACTCGCATGGTGCCTTGCCTGTAGTGGCATGTGGTGCT
Organism: Crambus lathoniellus; assembly: GCA_949710035.1. Taxonomy (NCBI): domain Eukaryota; kingdom Metazoa; phylum Arthropoda; class Insecta; order Lepidoptera; family Crambidae; genus Crambus; species Crambus lathoniellus. The sequence goes on along the minus strand of OX453302.1, from coordinate 9,992,753 downwards.
GTACGATAAGCTAATAGCCATTGCTGTATACTATGATCTAAACAATTTTTATCAAACTTATATGCTAACATGGCCTTTTTGAAGGTTTGAACTCCCCTTTCTGCTAAACCATTGCTGGCTGGGTGATAAGGTGCAGTACATATGTGTCTAATATTATTATTCTTACAAAAAGTATTAAACTCTTCAGATGTCCATTGAGGACCATTATCGGTCACCATTTGTTCCGGTAGACCAAATCTAGCAAAAATACTACGTAGACATTTAATTGTAGTGCTGGAGGTAATATTGCTCATTTTAACTACTTCTGGCCATTTTGAGTGTGCATCTACAATGATTAACCACATATGCCCCAAAAATGGACCAGCAAAATCAGCATGAATACGTTTCCATGGCTCCTCTGGCCACTCCCATCTATGTATAGGATTGATAGGTGGTAAGTTCCTATTTTGGATACAACCTGCACAATTATTAGTTAATGTTTTTATATCAATCGTGATGTTTGGCCACCAAAAACAACTATTAGCTAAAGACAACATTTTATTAATACCCAAATGACCAGAATGCAGTTCAGTTAAAACTTTATCCTTTAAACTCTCAGGTATAACTACTCTATCCCTCCATAAAATGCAATCTTTAATTATATATAACTCAGTCTCTTTGCCTTTAAAATTACTTAGCTCTCTATTAATCAATTTTGGCCAGCCCTCTCTTAAGTAAGTACAAACCTTGCTTAAATTAGGGTCTTTCTGAGTATGTTTGGCAATTTCAGATAAAGTTACAGGTGGATTATCCAATACAATGCTGTTAATGTTGCCTTCCAGATTAATTTTATCCTCATTACTATTTTTAATTGGCAACCTAGATGGAAAATCTGCAGCAGCATTGTGTTGTGAAGTCCTGTACTTTATATCATAATTATAATTACATAGAATTAATGCCCACCTAGTCATTCTGTCGGCATATATACTACCAGCTGTTTTATTTGGATTAAATATAGATATCAGTGGTTTATGGTCAGTAACTAATGTAAATGTTCTACCTTTTAAATACAAATCAAATTTCTTAACTGCCCATATTATGGCTAAGGCTTCTTTATCAATTTGTGAGTATTTTACTTCTGCTTCATTGAGTGTTCTGCTTGCAAAAGCAATAGGGCGTTCAACAATATTATTACCTAACCTAATTTCATGAGCTAAACAAGCTCCTAACCCATACTTGGAAGCGTCACAGCTCAATACAACTGGTAGCTTTGGATTATAATGAATTAATACTTGATCTGATACAATAGCTTTCTTGGCCCATTCATATGCTAGTTCTTGTTGCTTGGACCATACCCATTTTTCTGAATTCTTTAATAATGTATATAAAGGTTTTAAATTTTCAGCAGCATTCTTTAGAAATTTATGATAAAAATTAATAGTGCCAAGGAAACTACGTAATTCTTTAATATTTTTAGGTTGTGGTGCTTCCAATATGGCCTTGATGTGCCCTGGTGTTTTGTGAATGCCTTCCTTATCAATCACATGCCCACAATACTCTAATTGTGGGGACATCAACACAGTTTTCTCTTTATTTACTTTAATATTTAAATTTTTAAGTTTTTGAAATATACACTCTAGGGTTTTCAAATGGCAATCCACATTACTACTTGCAATTAAAATATCGTCGATGAAACAGTATACATTTGGCATATTAAAGTGTTCATCCATAAAATCTTGCCATTCCTGTGGAGCCGGTGACATACCGAACATCATGAATGTTGGTCTATACAACCCCCATGGTGTGGTAATTGTCATAAGCTTTTGTGCCTCCTCATCCATTCGCCTGTTCATGTATGCCTTTCTTAAATCAATTTTACTGAATACTGTTTTAATATTTTGATCATCTTTATTTAATTTTGCAAAAATGTCTTCAATGACAGGGATTGGATGATTTGGCACCTCCAAAAATGGATTTATTGTTACCTTGTAATCCCCGCAAATTCTTATATTATGCGGTCCTTTAATGATGGTCACTATGGGTGTAGCCCATGTGCCCGTTTCTTTATTTGTAACTTTATACATTTTACCTTCAGTACATAACTTGTCAAGCTCCTTTTTAACTAAATTTTCTACAGCATAAGCTATTCTTCTTGGTTTAAATGCAATGGGTTTAATATTAGCTTCTTTTAATTTCAAAGTGCCTATAGTACCTTTAATTTCGCCTGGAATTCCTGAAAATATATCACTATATTGTTCTACTAAATTATTAAGTTTAATTTGTGAATCTTGGTGAGTTATCAAATTGCACCGTTTTATACAAGTTTGCCAATCAATTTTCATAGCACTCAGCCAATCTCTACCTAATAATGGCTTTTTCCCTTCTTTGACAATAATCAATGTTGCTAAGTATTCGTCATTTTTAATTTTAATATTTACATTTGCCTTACCCAATACGGTGATATTGTTACCACCATATCCTGATAGCTTTAAGTTACATGGAATTAATTTAAAATTAGGAAAAGATGCTATGAACATAGATTCAGGCATTAACGTGACATCTGATCCACAATCAATTTCAAATGATATATTTACATTATTAATTTTTAAAGTTATATACCAAGGACTTGGACGCTTCTCATCTATTGATACCACTTTGTTAATATTTAATTGATTCTCTGTTTCCTGAAATAAACTGGACAATTCATAACTATCACACACAAATTCATTATTCGATTGCACTTCACTAACTTGCATAACAGAAAATTCTTCATCATTTGTAATTTCATGGACCTTCTTGGGTTTGAAAGTTTTGTTACTGTTTGCTTTGCAAACACTTGCCATATGGCCTTTCTTGTGGCATTTAAAACAATCCTCGTCTTTAAATTTGCATTGGGGTTTTACATGCCCCATCTTCCCGCAGCAATGACATTTAATGCTTACATGTTTTTCACTTATTTTGTGTATGTCTGAGCTTTCTTGCCCAGAGTTACCATAGCCAGCAGTTATTAATTTTGCTCCCTTCTCCGCCAGCTCCATGCTTGTTGCTATCTCCACTGCTTTTGCAAAAGTTAAATTTTCTTCACCAAATAATCTTTTAACTATGCTTTCACTCTTTAATCCATGAACGAATTTATCTCTTAAACATCTTTCTAAGTGTGTGGTAAAGTTGCACGTTTGTGCTAATTTCTTTAACGCCGCCACAAACTCACCGATTGACTCGTCTGCCAACTGTTCACGTTTCATAAACTTATATGTTTCCGCAATTTCTGATTGCTGTGGCTCCAAATGTTTTTCAACAAGTTCCACTAATTCAGCATACGTTTTATCCTGTGGTGTTTTCGGGAAACAGAGTTCCGATAGCAACGTGACCATGTCAAATCCTATAAACGAGATTAAATATTGTGACCACTTTTTATCATCCACCTCATGGATCTTCATTTTGTTTTCAAACACCTGTTTGTACACCTTAAATGTGCATTTTGCAGCTGAAAACTCAGGCAGTGAGAGCCCAGCAGCCGCCATTATGTGAAATTTCGTCCGACGTAACAAGACGAAATAAATAAACTTACTTTGTAGTTTACGGACGTAACACGTAAAACTATCACTGTTTTCTTTTTATCCTCGTCGCCACTGTCACATAATTGCTAATTATGTGCAGGGCTGCTGGGTAATTAAATAAATAAAACGCGATGTAACTTTGAACGTGAGACAACTTTTATTTGGAGAACCATAGACAATCATTGCATTCTAGAGCACAGATAATAATGTATGCAACAGGCACCATGTAGGTACTTATTGTTATCGGAGCTGAAACGCCGACTCACTTGTTGCGCGGATCGATCTGGACCATTGTGTGCTATTTGGAACTGTGTCACTAGGTATTAAATTGTTAAGTTAGAAAAGTAGTACTTATATGCTATATTATTATCTATCCCTACATCCCTAAAAAGATGTATCCTAAAGCCAATATAATACGGGCACCATGTAGGTACTAATGTTATCGGAGCTGAAACGCCAACTCAGCTGTATGGCGCGTAGGCCGACTCACTTGTTGCGCAGATCGATCTGGACCATTGTGTGCTATCTGGAACTGTGTCACTGGGTATTAAGTTGTTGGGTTAAAAAACTGGTACTCATAGCCTAAATTATTATCTACGTCTACGTTACAATAACATAGTGACTAATATAATACGGGCACCATGTAGATACTTAATGCTATCGGAGCTGAAACGCCAACTCAGCTGGAGGGCGCGTAGGCCGACTCACTTGTTGCGCGGATCGATCGGACCATTGTGTGCTATCTGGAACTGTGTCACTGGGTATTAAATTTTTGAGATAAAAAATGTGGTCAATTGGATATTAAGCGAGCTTTCAAGCGTTCAAGTACCAACTTTATTTGTGAAAATTACATAAATTTATTTATGAAAATCTTTGAGAATTGTTTAGAAAAAATTCTTCAAATATAGAACCCATTTTTGACAAAGTTTTACTACCTAGGTCAAAACTGAAACCGTCCAAGCTAACAGAACTTAAAAAAAACACGCGATTACATTTCCGTACAAATAAACATAGGTGTTAAACACTAACCTAATCTAATACCGGTTTTCTTAAAATGCTATAAAATGCAACGCGAAAGTTTTAAAGTGTATACAAAAAGGGCTGCCTAACTATTTCGTTTTCAAGAATCATTAAATCAGATTAAACATGTTTGTACTTTATCGAACTGGCAGAAACTTCACGTAGGGTCTTTACCAGTAAATATTCGAATACCCTAAATCCATGGACAAGTAATTACTTTATTTCAATGAACATTCAAAGCATTAAAATACGGATAGGTATGGCAGCTCGTCAGCTCGGCCGGGCTCACTTGTTGCGCGATCGATAGCGCCTACGCCGTCCGGGATTCATCTCTGTGAGTGCTGCCGCTTGATCGCAGATATCTGATTGTTCCGTCAGTGCCGAACATTGATTCTGTCACGGTTGCCGATTTAAATTGGTTTAAATGTGCTTTTAGCGTTCGAAGTTCCCTAAATGAGATTTTGAGGAGCTTTTTAACGCTGTGATTGCTTGATTATGAGTTAATGAATACAAGGTTTTCAGCTAGCTAGCGTAATAGCTAATAAAAAAATAAAAAAGGCAAAGATTAGGCACAGCTTAGTACCTATGCGTTCTGTGAGTGCAACTGTTTGATCTCAATAATAAATTGATTCTGCCACGGTTTCCGATTTGCATTGGGCCCATTTGATTGTATTAAGTGCTTGCAAGTTACCTAAATGAGATTTTGACGAGTTTTTTCGTTCGTTCTTAAGCTCTTTACTTGACTATGAGATGACAGCAAAAAAAAAAACTTTTGAGACAAATGGTTGTCTAAAACTATAATGAGACACAGCTCAGTATGAGGGATCCGCCGCGCGCCGCTTGATCCAGCTTCCGAACATTGATTCTGTCACGGTTGCGATTTACATTGGGCCCATTTGTGTCAGTTATATTGTGCTCTAAATAAAATATTGACGAGTTCGACTAACTCTGATTGCTTGATTATCTTTCTTCTTAGTAATATTATAAATGCAAAAGTTTGGATGTTTGTTATTCAATCACGGCGAAACGGCTATACGGATCTGGATGAAATTTGGATGAAAGAGATATATTATGGTTTAGAATAGCATATTGGCTACTTTTTACCCCGGAAAAATATTTCATTCCGACGTGAAAACATCGTCTAGCCCATGCGGGCAAAGCCGCCAGCGGAAAGCTAGTTAGGATGATAAATACGAGATTGTTGATGATATACGTACTTATTATGTGATATACTTATACATTTTTTATTTTATTTTTATTTGTGATATTTTTTATGAGAAAAGAGATTATTGTACGATCATAGAAAGTGAAAGCTATACTATAGTAACTATTATTTATTCTGTGCCTATACGTTCTTTGAATGCTAGCTAGTTGTTCCGTCAGCCGCCGAACATTGATTCTGTCACTACATTGGGTGGATTTGATTCAGTCAAATGTGAGTTTGGAATGGCCCTAAACGAGAAATTGATGAAACTAAATGAGATATAGATTCCCTAACGCTAACTACTTGATTAAGGGTTGATCTATGAATAGGTACAGTTATTTGAAAATATAGATTTGAGAAATGAAATATACACTATTATACACGTTAATTGGACTCGGCTCGTTTTACGTTATATTAAAAGTTTTACAAGAAAAATACACTAGGGTAACTCTCTAATTGTTCCAAATGCAATAGTCCAATGGGTCAGCAAAAGACAATATCACAATCAAATCGAAAAGAAAAAAATACGTATCTCCCAAGTAACTCCGCCGGGAATCGAGCCCGGGACCTTTACTGTCTACTATTTCATTTTAAATATGATTGTGAAATAAAACATTCTCCCCTTTATTAATAAACGTGAAGTAAAGTTCCATCAGCTGATATAATAAATAAATAAATAATAAATAAATATTTTTCTTACAATCACACCAATTATCTAAGCCCGTAGTTAATTTCTTAAGAAACTGTGTCTACGTGAACTTGATAACGGATAAATATATACCTACTTATATACTTTTTGTTTGTAAAAACATACTTAATATACATAGAAAACACCCAGACCAAGACAAATAGACATGTTCATGCTCACAAATATTTGTCTTGTTCGGGAATCGAACCCGAGACCTCTGGCGCAGAAGGCAGGTAGTTTACCCCTGCGCCAGATCTGTTGTTGTCTCTGTCTTCATTGTAGCGAATAAAAGTGACAGCATCAGTTTTAAACTAGGTGTAACTTTACCTACCTACCGTGTTTCAAAGATAAAACGGATTGTATGAATGTATAATAAATTACATGAATACTTACACCATGTTTTACATTAATAATATTCAATGTAAGTTGTACAACTCATTAACTAAACCACTAATTTGCACAGCTACCTGAAATCCTGAAATATTACAAAGGTTGCGTCTATTGCTAGGGAGCCGACATAATTATAATGTTCCTTTAATAATTGCCTCTCTTTTACTAACGTTCTTCACTCTAATTAAATCGTGTGTAATAGACTAATGGCTGTAATGGCTGTTCATTGATTAAATAAAATTGAAATAAATATGTACAAAACAATAATTACATTTTCACTTCTCATGCTCGTAAAGTTCGTGTTTATGTTGGGTATAGGTTGCATAAAATCGCTTTTTATGCTCTAGTGCATAAAGTAAAATCCTCGTCTAAGTCTCTGACTCTAAGACAAAGGTCGTCAGGTAAACAGTCGCACACGCAATTTATTAAACTTCGTTAAATAAACTTGTTATTTTATTCTGTTTCTTCCTTTTGGTACATAATCCATGTTAAATTACTAAATTAATAAAACTAGTTATTTTAATTTTTAGTTTTTTGCATTTACAATGCAATTTTTATTATAGAAAAATGGAAAATGAAGTATTTAGAAAAAATCGACCCGTCTCACAACCAGTCCGATGGGACTCGAACCCACGACCTTTCGCTTTCCGGGCGACTGCTCTAACCACTGAGCTACGGAGTCGTTCAACTAGGCAAAATTAATGAGTTTTCTAAGAAATAAGTATTACAAGAGCATTATGGACTACGATCAATGCTAAAGTCACTGTGCTGCTACTGCCACGTATAAAAAATTAATAAAAAGAAAGTCCCGCCAATATGGCGAAGTCTTTATTTTTCTTTTTTGAAATATTGATTTATTTCCTCACACTCGAAGTGAAAAGCAGAGTGTATAACTCGTACATAAAACCCATTTTATGCACTTGTTGTACAATCTACTATTTCACTTCCCATGCTCGTAAAGTTAGTCTTTATGTTGAGTATATGCTGCATAAAATCTCTTTTTATGGTCTAGTGCATAAAGTAAAATCTTTGTCTAAAGTCTCAGGCTTTGATTACCTAGATAAAAAAATACACAGTTTAGACATGGTAGGTACTTTTATCCATACTAATATTATAGATGTGAAGTTTTTGTTTGTTTTTCCGTCTTACACGTCAAAACGGAGCAACGGATCAACGTGATTTTTGATATGGGGATAGCTTGGGCGCTGGAGAGTGACATAGGCAATTTTTTATTCGGGGAAAATATAAATTTCCCGCGGGACAACGTCGTGTAGCCCACGTGGGCAAAGCCGAAGGCTAGTAATACCATAATTTATATTATAATGCTTTCTTGCATTAGTACCGATGTATTTCATCGATTTTAATAATAGTACAAGATACAGGTTTAAAATTGGTACGGGTATCTTAGATAGGTGTGGATATAATAAAAACAACAAGCTGCGCACTCATGTTAAATTTTTGTAAAATGTTCACCCGCGTCGGCTCAAAATAATCCAACAGACCTAAGTTATTCGTCAAACTTTTCAATATCACCTGAACCCCCGATGGCCCAGGAACTCATTAATCGGTTTCAAAGTTTAAAACGCTTAAGTAGCAAAGCGGCAGATTGTGAATCCAAGCGGGATGTACTCAGAGGAAACCGGTGACTTTCTTCCCCACTTACTTAATCTCTTAAGAAGATTAGAGGTCGTCTCTTCAATGATGTTACGTATAATGTAAGTTGAGAGGAGCCCGTGGCGCAGTGGTTAGCGTTCTCGGCCTACGATCTTTGAGGTTAAGCAACTTTCGCAATGGTCGGTCACGGGATGGGTGACCAAAAACTTTTCATCTCGAGCTCCTCTGTGCTTTGGAAGGCACGTTAAGACGTTGGTCCCGGCTGCATTTGCAGTCATTAATACCCACCAATCCGCACTGGGCCCGCGTTTTAAGTCATGGCCCATTTTCCTTATCCATCCAATGACGAAGGCCAGTACATTGAGGACATTAAATGGCTGATGACGATGATAATGTAAGTTTGACGAAGTTGTGAATAAAATACGCTCTAGCAGTACCTAATGAGAAGCTTGTTGGTTGAGGTAGCTTAGTGCGTTTGGCTTGTGACTACTTGCAACTTACGTAATCCTGGTATAAGTGTAGCCCTCTCCATTTCTAAAGAAAGCCTGTTCAAGCATTGGGGACTTCAAATTTTCAGATAGTAGTGACGAACACAGAGGTGTCGATCAATGGTAGAATTATGAAGATAATGCGTATTCATAGGGGAGACCGGGTGTGGTTGCCTCACGGATTGGTTATCACAGCGGCCGTAACGGAAAACGGAACAATCGAATGATACAATTGAACGGCATGCGCCGGAGCAGACTGCCGCGAGGTAGGGAGAGAGGTGCTGCTCCCACACTCCAGTGACGCCGTTCAATTGTATCATTCGATCGTTCCGTTTTCCGTTACGGCTGCTGTGACAACCAACCCGTGCGACAACCACACCCGGTCTCCCCTACATACAGCATTTAAATTTAAAGAAAAAACACGAACACCGCTGTTTAGTGAAATATTTAGACTCAGAGGTCCCGGGTTCGATTCCAGTAGAGGTACAAGATGTTTTCGGTTTGATTGGTGGTAGGACACGTTCTACTAAGTCCGTCTGGCTAGCTTCCACCACTAATCTAAGTCTGATGCCATCACAACGATGTTCAGCATTGTAGTGTTCCGGAAGCTAGAGAAAAGATAGCCAGATCCTAAGTGGCTGAAAATTCCGGGAGTAGTGCCCTTCCACCAGCCATCTTCACTTAAATTCAGGTATGACAAAGAAAAGTGCTGCTCCGTTGTGGATAAAAATAATTTCAATAGAAAATATTAGGTGGAAAAAATATAATGTGCAAAACTTACTTGGTATTCTGTTGATAGCTCTCAATGGTCGTAAAACGCGTATCGTTCTGATGGCAGACAAGTTTATGTTCTCCACGTTCAGTGCATATTCCAGGGCGCTGTGAACAAACAAACCAAACAATATGATTAATTATTTTATCGTTATTGATATACTGCGACACCAATATCATATAATGTTATACAAAATAATGGAACGTAAATGTCACAGTAAGATAGATATAGCGGTAATATAGCTATATCCTTAGGGATATAATTATATACCTACCGTAAAATACTTATACGAAAGCGATTTATTACTATCTTACTAGTAATATAATTATATTACGGTTCAAGTTTAGTGATATAATTATATAACTAGATTTGTTTAATGAAATAATTGTAGGAGTGTAGTCTTGTAGAACACGTGATAGGTTAGAATAACCACAGAACTCTTGTAGCTTTCATATTATTATTATTGTAGCTTACGATATATAATTATACCCCTAGGGATATAGCTATATTACGGCTATAACTATCTTTTTGCGACATATACACATCATCTTTTGTTGCCGTAATTGAATTAGTTGTAGAATTTAATAACTAATTACTACGTGGTTATACCTATTCGTTTGCCTTCTTTTCCTTAGTTATATTGGGATAAAAAGGATCCTTCAACCTATTTCAGAATAACTTTATCGATGTGCCAAATATTCATATCCATGGATCTGTTTAGCCTTTCTTGCGTTATGTACCAAGAAACCTCCATCCGCATTATATAAATGTATATTTAAACTCTTTCAGTCTTGGTGCTTAGTGTCACTAACCACATATTTTCGATTTATTTAGTTTAAATCTACGCACTTTAGCGAAAGTTTTTTTAATTTTCATACAATTTGGAACCATGTTTGACATGATGGGAATAATTGGCAGCATGTTAAATGAATACTAGTTCATTTGCGTTGAATTAAATATTGCATCAGCTTTTTTGATACTAGTGTGCGATAAAAAAATGTAAAGTTGTTATGATAGCCTCTTAAGTCAATGTATTGTCACATATCTATTTTATGCGAGATTACATAAAAATACTATTACTTTTGTGTTTTCGCATGTGTAATCAAAGCGAAAATAAATAGTGGTTAGTTAACTAACCACCGTGACTTATGGTGATAATCTATACGAAGCTTAAGCATGTTACTATTAGTGCTCTTTTTACAGCTTTGAAGTATTTCATGTGGCTAAACAATAGATAAATAGAATACATGATTGAAAACATTCTTTCAGATAGCGAGAGTTATTGTAGCGATGATGATGATTTTACGCGATTTCACTGGGAAAGTCCAAGTAAACGACTAAATAACATTAATTGTGATAATGTCTCCCCTTTTCTTAGCCAGCCATCGTGCGGTCGCCACACCACCACGGAAGTTGCCATCACTATGTATACAACCAGTTCCATTGGCTGTTACAGAAACAACCCTCAAACCCAAACTTGGTGCGTAAGTAATATTATAATAGCACAATAATAATAAAAAAAGTAAACATAGTAAAGTTTATTGTTAATTGTAAACCTTCATCTTCACAGTTCCGCAGTACAGCAATTAAAATTTCATAGTGTCATAAATAATTAAACAAAGCGGTTCCTCAAATGATCAGGCCAGAACTGTTAGCTTTGCGGGTAGCGTTCGGTTGTAGAGTTTTGAAGTGGGCTAAATTAAAAGCTGGTTTTTCTTTAGGAGGAAATGAAGTATTCACAAAATATTTCAGCAGAACTTGCCATTACTGTATTGTGAAATTAATAAAAAAAAAAAACGATGAGTGCCGTATTTTGTTTTGAGTCGTGTAACTAAAGTTTGATGCCGGCCATCAGCATTTCTAAAATGCAGAAGAGTAGTAGGTATGGTATGTTTCTTTCAAAGTTAAAGTTACTTATTATTATAAATTAAAAATTATTAATTAGGTGTAAGGGCACCCTGCCGCCCTCGTGTTAATAATTAACAAGCCACTTTTCACTGGAGACGTTGGCACATTTAAAAGTCGAATTAAATTTTAAATAACTAATTATAACTTTTAATGTTTAAAGGCTTAGATGTTGTTTTATGGTAACTTTAAGACAACTTTGAAATTCGCTTCAAGGTGAAACGTCAAGAACTTATTATTCACTGACACGAACGATAATTGAATAAAAGTCAGAAATATTTAGGTTTAATTAGAAATAAAAATATTATTCTGTAACTAAGTGCTAGTGCTAAGTGCTGCAACTAACTGAAGTATGTAAGGAAACTTATTCGACAACACGTCGAGCATAACATGCTGTGTTGATCTAAGTACGGACTACTAATATCTAAATAATAGAGTTGTTGTTAGTAGTTGCGAGTCTTGCTTGATTGGTAATAGAAAAAATAAATATAAAAAAAGATTATGGCAAATATAATAGGGTATTTCACTGTTGTTGAAATGTAGATATTTAATGATAAAGTTAAAAAATAAAATATAGTAATTGAGAATACAAAATGTGAAAAAAATTGAATCTGTTTTATAACAAGCTAATTATAGGCTTTTTAATTTCTACGGCAGTAGTGTCTTGCTACTGACTTGGTGACGTCATATCACAAAGATAGTTGTTCTCTTTATCTAAATAGTAATTTTGATGTCCTATAACTTTGGAAATATTTAAGTTAATTCAAAATAAAAACTTGTTTTGTGCAGCTAATATTTCGAAAAACATTTTAAATAAAAAAAAAGTATCCATCCATCTCCATGAAAATAAAATTTAACTTTTCGGGAGATGACAGTCTTTATCGTTAAGTCCCTGTTAGCCTGAATCGACTGATGTGCATAATTAATAGGTACAGTCAAAACACATCTTTTACAAGTTGTACTGCAAAAGCTGCTCACACTACATGGAATTTTACCGTCCAGCAGTCCAATTTTATAAGCATGACCGTAAAAAACACGGACTGCGCCGGACGGTAAAATTCCGTGTAGTGCACAAGCGCCCATACGCGATAAGGGAGCGCTCAAGATCAACGCATAAAACTCGATGTAGTGTGCTGCGCTGCATAACAAAAATATAAAAACAGTAGGTACTTACCCAGCCATAACGATGAAAAAATCCAGCCTATTCCAGGAATCCGCTAAGTAGGTCCCGTGGCCATACACGCCCATGGCCACCATCTTGATCGTCATTTCCAACGTGAAGAACGCGAATATTATGTCATCGAATACCTGTTGAGGAAATAAATATTTAAATAACCGAAGATACGTGAAGATATGTGAATATCGCTTGTCTCGTTTTTCCCAAAGGTTGGCTGGTAGAGAATGCTTCTAGCGTTAAGCCCGCCTTTTGTACTCTACTTGATGTAACTGTACAATAAAGTTTAATAAAATAAAAAGATACCTAAAGTACACCACACAAAGTTGACTATTTTTAAAACGTAGTTATTAATAAAGACTACGTTATATGATGAAATTAACGCTAACTATACAGCGAGTAAGAAGTATTAGATAAATTCGATGCTTCTCGTAACGACTCCGTAGCTCAGTGGTTAGAGCAGTCGCCCGGAAAGCGAAAGGTCGTGGGTTCGAGTCCCATCGGAGCTGGTTGTGAGACGGGTCGATTTTTTCTAAATACTTCATTTTCCATTTTTCTGTAATAAAAATTGCATTGTGAATGCAAAAAACTAAAAATTAAAATAACGTAGTCTTTGGAAAATCTATTGTTAGTACACTTTTTCTATTCAAAATAAATTAGGAGTTTCATTTTCTGTACGTACTACCTAAAACACCTACAGGTTATTAATTAAAAATACTTTCGAAATATTACCATCAAGTTTAGAATTGAGTTGATTTCGAGGCTTTATTGAATAAAACATGGATTGAAAGCTTATTTAATAAAAAATCTAGCTTTTTAATACATTTTACATCGTTTTCATACACACGAGTATTTTCAAAGATACCTACCTACTTAAAATTATTTTAGTGAGTAGTAGGGCAGGCGTACCGGTATTGGCCACTGTACCGGTTTTGGTCACTTTTCACTTTAAAGTTATATAAATAGGAATTAAAAAACTATTGCTTATATTTATTAATGGCGAATAAAAGATTGGACTTTTAGTTAATAATTACAGCATTTAGCTTTTTTTACGTAGTACGATATTTTAGAAATAACACCATGTTATGTTTCAAAGTTAACATTTAGTAAAATTCTTAAGCAAAATGTTAAGAGTAAAGGTGTTGAAAAATTTTTTCTACAATAAAATTATTTTATGGTTATTTAATATTTTATATCACATTAGAATATGTTTCTTCTAGATGGATTAAGTGTTGTTTTCTCACTGTTCTCACAAAAAGTTGGAAAACAATAAGTGGCCAAAAGTGGGGCTGGAAATTTTAGCATTGTGCCACCTTTGGCCACTTTGGCATTAGTAGGAAGTATCCAACTTTTCAAGCTCATTTATTATAAAAGACTCACAACTCACTAAACTTTTAAATTAATAATGTTTACGTTGTCCGCTGTCGCGGTAGTGGAGCGGAATGAGTCAGCAATGCAGAGCGGAGTCGCAGACTGTTTCTGCTTTGGAATCATTTGTATTTGTTAGGGCCACTTTTCACTTAAAAAGTGATATAAATCTCCGTGTTTTATAGTGACACGGTAGAGGAAGTGGAGCGAGCGAGTCGAGTGGAGAAGTGGAGTCAGGATGCTTGCCCGGCTTGGCTCTCTCTCTCCGCTTCTCTGCTAGGTTTCCTCACTCCGCTTCTTTTTAGGGTTCCGTACCCAAAGGGTAAAAACGGGACCCTATTACTAAAACTTCGATGTCCGTCTGTCTGTCTGCCTGTCACCAGGCTGTATTTCATGAACCGTGACAGCTAGGGTAGAGTAGAGTAGAGTAGCCGCGGCGAAAAGCTAGTGTTACATAAAACCCTTGTTTTGCTACCTCGCTCCTCTTGGCTACCTAACTCCTTTTAGCTCCTTCAGGCTGCCTGTCCGCTGAAGTAGAGGGATTGGAGGGGATTCGCGTTTCCATACAAATTAAAAGTAGGACCTAAATCTATAAAAACACAGCTCCGGTTCGCTTTATTATATGGAAAGTTACAAAATTTTACCATTATAGGTAGGTACACAGGGCGGCACAACAGACTATACATTTGAGACCGCCTTTATGCACTACGTAATAAAAGCTGTTATCGCAGTTTAACTGTTTAACTTGATGTGCTGTCAAGTGAACTTCGGAATGAGTGTTTAAGAATAAGGTACAAGTTCGTAGCAGACTCCTTGGAACTTCAAGTGTCTCTTAAAGTTAAGCGACACTCACTTGACCTTGACGTTGATTGCATCGACGTATTTCTGATATCAAAGGTAGAAAAAACCTCGTGGTCAAGTGCCACTTAAAGCTGGGTATCCCTTAAAATTAAGTAACACTCAACTGAACGTGAAATCGGCGTGTATTGATGTCAAAAATGGAAACCACCACAGTAGTTAAATGCCCCTTAAAGTTAAGGGTCCCTTAAAGTTAAGTGACACTCATGTTAACGTGAAATCGGCGTGTTTTGATGTCAAATATAGAAACCACCATCGTAGTTAAGTGCCCCTTAAAGTTAAGTGACACTCATATTAACGTGAAATCGGCGTGTTTTGATATCAAATATAGAAACCACCATCGTAGGTATTTAAGTGCCCCTTAAAGTTAAGTGACACTCATATTAACGTGAATTCGGCGTGTTTTGATGTCAAAGATCGAAACCAACATCGTAGTTAAGTGCCCCTTAAAGTTAAGTCACACTCATATTAACGTGAAATCGGCGTGTTTTGATGTCAAAGATGGAAACTACCATAGTAGTTAAGTGTCCCATAAAGTTAAGTGACACTCATATTAACGACAAAGATACAAACCACCATAGTGGTTAAGTGCTTCTTAAAGTTAAGTGTCCTTCAAAGAAAGATAACTCTTATTTTAACTAAACGTGACGTTGACGTTTTTCTGATGTCAAAAAAGGTAGAAGACGCCGTCATGGATAAGTGCCCCTCACTGAACGTGACATTGACTGATTTTGAAGGTAGAAGACAACATCAAATTCAAGTGTCCCTTAAAGTTAAGTGACACTTATCTCAAACATGACATCGACGTGTTTCTGATGTCAAAGGTAAGAGGCACTATTGTTTTATTGCCCCATCTACCTAAATTAGCGAATTGAAGCTAGTGCCTACAACACTAGCCTAAATCCGCTAATTTTCTTCTAATCAAGTGATAAAGGTATACTTATAAAATTGTAGTAAGGAGCTAGCTGGGATTGAAATACTATTTCATGTAGTGTTTTAGTCCAGAACTCTAATAAGACATCAATTAAGCATAAACTCAACTTCTAAATATAGTAATTTTATGAAAGTGGCCAAAACCAATGCAAACGATGTGGCCAAAACCAATGCAAAATGGCCAAAACCGGTACATTTGGCCCCCCCTGCAGAATTTGTTTTATATAAAAAAAACTATTGATTTTTTTTTACTTTGTAAATTGTACCCTTATAGGTCGATAAATTCTCTATTATTCTAGATATATTTTTTTTCTTAAAGACTTAAGATTATTAAGCAATAAGCGTTTGAAAGTTAAAAAATCCTTAAAGTGGCCAAAACCGGTACGCCTGCCCTACCTATCGGAAGTAGTCCGGAAGTACAATTTTGTCTTCATTAATGTAATAATATTCACTAAGCCTCAATTTCTCTGTTTAACAGTATATTGTTGCAAATTTTCCGTAATAACAATCTTTAGTATCCTATTCATTAAAATAAAACATTTAAAAGTTAGAGACAAAATGGCGTAAGTAAACGTCAACCTGTTTTCATTTCATTTTCATTGCCGCCAAAAATTTACTGGCGCCCCCGAAGGAACAAAAGAAGATCGGATGGTAGATTGGTGAGTCAATTGAGTTACTTTTTACGAGCTGTTAAAACGAAGTTTGCTGATAAACTTTCACTTGAAAGGTGGGACATTTGTTTTTTATTGTAACATAATTTATATTAAATGACTTTATTATTAGTAACGATTTAGCATAATTTTACTAATACATAGGTAATTAAAATATTAATTAAGTGTTTATCTTACCGGATATGACATTTAGGTAAATGTTTTCCGAATAGGGCCATACAGCCTAACTTACGGATTTATATTATCACACACGAATATATTGATTGCAAAAATATAATTTAAGTAGCTAATGCCAATAAATTAAAGCGAATTATGATTTATATTGAAAACGTTCGAGTGAATGATTCGTGAATTTATTTATAAGTATTTAGTTGACATTTGTTACAACAATAGCGAATCATTTCGGATTCCACTGTGGTTTCTATTTATGTTTGTGATCGTGGCGATTATTGAGACGAAATGATAAATAAAATTAATTCGTCTATTCTTCATCAATGTTATCAACTACGTGATTACGCTTCGATCAACAATAAAACCTAGTTCTAGATACATAGTTGGAGTGACAGACATGGCCGAGCGTTATACGCCCACTTGAAAGTATAATTAGCGTTTTTCTGACAGGTAGGGTTTTTTCATCAATAGATGTCGCATTTCAATCTCAGCTGTCAAAAATAAAATGTTATAGGCCTTAAACAAAAATTTTTACTTTTCTCACTCGCTCAAGCAAAATTAATCTATGCTTTCTGTCTGCCATTTTGTCTTTGTTTGTCTCGTCAGTGTCACAGGGTAAAAAAACTATATTTGTGGTTCGTTGTTTTCGTTTGTATTTTCCGTGGATTATTATAACCGACGACTTTGGCTTTTCCTACTGGTGCCTGTCCTGACGACTCTCCTATGCATGACAAGATAAGGGCTAGCACGCACGGGTGACTTAGTTACCCGGCAATTTAGTTGTCACTGTCGCCGGCCGTCTCTTCGCCGCGAAAAGATGCGCACACGAGAGCGACAGCGACACAACTTTTGCACGCAGTCATCAACATGGATTTCGAAGAGGCGGTTGTGGTCTGTGCACTTGTCTAAAGAAGCCGAAGACGACAACGAAATAAAAAGCAATAAGGGGTGCATTCATTATGGAGTGATAGGCTGACACTTGGAAAAACCTGAAAACCTGGAATAGCTGCTGGCAAACTTCTCCCCAAGCTTAATAAGATTTAGCATGAACATCTGAATATTCTTTTAATTTTTTATTGTATAACAGTTATCAATATCTTCTTCTACAACTGTCATTTTAAAAAGTATTTTAATAATATTAAGGATATTAACTATATTTTAGATCGATAGTAGGAAGCGTATGTGGATTTTCCGTTACTAGGTACACACTATCTCGCTATCACCCCGGGCGACGGTTGAGTAGCTACTGGCCGATCGGCAATTTATTTGTCGCCGTGCGCGCACTTGCATTGAGATTTGAAACCAATAGAGAAGGAGACAGTTGCGTCGCGGGCTTGTCTTCGAACCCGCGGACAAGAAAGTCTCCCGAGTGTCGCGTCGCTACGTGCGCGCACTTTCATACTAACCCGTAGACTTGATGCGAGTGACAAAATAGTTGCGGAGACAAAAAGTCACCCGTGCGCGCCCGCTCTAACCCTTGGCGTATTCTACGAACTTTGAGTTTGCCTTTGCGATTTGGACAAGACGTTTGAACAGGATTGGCCTTGCCGTGCAAAAGAAAGCAGAGCTGAAGAAAAGAAATGCGAAGCTTACGGGGAAAAAAGCTATTCTTGTATTTATGATAAACTGCAATCTCAATCTTTATTAAATAAGTCATCATCATCATCATCATCATGTCAGCCGAACGACGCCCACTGCTGGGCATAGGCCTCCCCCAAGGATCTCCACAACGATCGGTCCTGCGCTGCCCGCATCCAACGGCTTCCCGCGATCTTGACCAGATCGTCGGTCCACCTTGTAGGGGGCCTGCCCACGGAACGTCGTCCGGTACGCGGTCGCCATTCGAGAACCTTTCCGCCCCAACGGCCATCGGTTCTCCGCGCTATGTGTCCCGCCCACTGCCACTTCAATGATGCAATCCTTCGAGCTATGTCGGTTGTTTTAGTTCTCCTGCGGATCTCATCATTTCTGATTCGATCGAGCAGGGAAATACCAAGCATCGCTCTCTCCATTGCTCGCTGGGTGACTTTGAGCCTTCTTATGAGACCCATAGTAAAAGACCACGTCTCACTTCCATAGGTCATTACTGGCAACACACACTGGTCAAAGACTTTCGTCTTGAGACATTGAGGTATTTCGGACGCGAATATATGTCGGAGCTTCCCAAACGCTGCCCATCCGAGCTGGATTCGACGAGAGATTAAATAAGTAATAAAATTTATTTGTCTCATTGATAGAACCACAGACTGCTTCTATACTACCAACACAGTAAATATATATTCTAATTTAAACTGTGCTACCAACGACCATAAAATATTGTAGAATCGTTTGACAGCTGACTCTAAATAGTGACATCTATTAAAAGATGTGAAACTAATTTTGACGTATTATCTGTCAAAGGAAAACCGCTCATTATAAGTAGATTATTTTGACCGTGATAATACTAAGGTATTTCAAACTTGGAACGCTGCCTGTCATTTATAATGTAAGATCGTAACATTCGTAACCTTTTTCTCCGTTTAAAAAAAGTCAGTCAAAGTTTTCCTTCATCTAGTACTATTGTTGATCGAAGGACTTACGTGTATTATTTTAATCAAGATCACTTACGTATGATAATTTAATGTCAATAACATGGGCGGACTCCTGGCGAATTCAAAATCAAAATTAATGTTCTCAGTTGCACATTTCAAATTTTCGTGTGTACTGTTCAATGAAATACACCTCTAAATTTTTATTAGTAGGTACAAAGTACCAAAGTAGGCACTATCATCCCCTAAAATCTTTGTACTAATTAAAATTTAGTGTTGTATAACAACTGTAGGGCTAGCACAACTTAGCGCGACTCTTTGTCACGCTTTTTCCAACCAATCAGAACGTCGCTTTAAGTCACGCGCACTATCTACGAGCGATCTGATTAGTCGAAAGTGCCCGCGACTCTTTCTCACTCGAGTCGCGCGCAAGTTGTACTAGACCTACTGTGATGGATTAAAACGTGCATTATAGATTCAACACTTAGAAATTTATATGTATTTTGTGTTTTTCATAATTATATACTCATTTCATATATTCATTCATAATATGTCACGGGTCACGGCTATACAAGCCACTTATTAGCTACCTAATCGTTAGGATTTTTTAAAAATTTCTTTTGTGTTAACTATTTATGTTGTCTGCAAAGTGAAATTTTTGATGCTATCCTTTCTCACCTTTCGTTTTTTTAAGGCAAAAATAAATGTTATATTTTTCTTCTTTTTGTTTTTACACGACTGCCCAAGGAGTGTATTGTGAGGGTTAATAAGTAACTATAATATTTTTTTAATACAGTTGCTCAAAAAGTGGCGTATTGCAGGGACGTATAGCGTTCGGGATGTGGGCTATTACACACTCGAACTTTTTCTTTACCTTTCCCGAACTCGTGCGTTTTCTTTCCCAACTGTCAAAATATTATCTATTAAAAAAGAAAAAACCAACCACGAAGTTTTTACTAAAAAAAAAATCATAGAAGTTTTTATGATTCATGCAAATATTTCTAAAAAGAAGCTACTAATTTGTTTCAATATCAGATTTAAAAGTAATTTTAATTATACATTAAATTAATATTAGTATCGGCCAAATTAAATTTATGAATATAAAAAATACATAAAATTGGCTGTATGACCACAGATTACTAAATATGGTATGATGTGCACTATTTACCATAGTATCTGTTTGTAGGAGTTTGCGCAAGTAAGTGAAAAGAAAATGAGGGACCTTATTTCTTAATTTTCTAAATTAGTTTTTTCTGGTTTTATTGTGGTAGGTACTTAGTATGGTGGAATTAGTGCAATAATGTGGCTTTAATGGAAAACGATGTGGTAAAAGAGAGAAATAAGGAAAGGCGCTCCTGTAGGATTCGGATTGCTTTTGTTAGGTTTAATTTCATTTCATCTCATTTAATTTAATTTTCATTTCATATCAATAAAAAAATTCTACTGAAGCCTTGGCTGTATGATCATAGTTTCCTGTGCCAACCCAGAATGGGTGAAGAAAACAAAAAAAAGTCTCTGCTTATATTTTTTTACGATTAGTTAGTTGAGTTTCTTGTGTTTTATTATTTTATTAAATTGCTTAATTTTTTCGCAACTGTATTAAAAATAGTTGTTCAGTACACGTGCGGAACCGTCATTGCAACTTGTTCCGACTGTCAACCCTCACCTTCGGCTGCGCCTCGGCTCGGGTAGACATTTGTCGGAACTCTTTGCAATGACAGGCTTTCCGCACTTGTAATGAAATCTACTATTTTAATACAGTTGCTCAAAAAGTGGCGCATTGCAGGGACGTATAGCGTTCGGGATGTGGGCTATTACACACTCGAACTTTTTCTTTACCTTTCCCGAACTCGTGCGTTTTCTTTCCCAACTGTCAAAATATTGTCTATTAAAAAGAAAAAACCAACCACGAAGTTTTTACAAAAAAAAAATCATAGAAGTTTTTATGATTCATGCAAATATTTCTAAAAAGAAGCTACTAATTTGTTTCAATATCAGATTTAAAAGTAATTTTAATTATACATTAAATTAATATTAGTATCGGCCAAATTAAATTTATGAATATAAAAAATACATAAAATTGGCTGTATGACCACAGATTACTAAATATGGTATGACGTGCACTATTTACCATAGTATCTGCTTATTGGAGTTTGCGCAAGTAAGTGAAAAGAAAATGAGGGACCTTATTTCTTAATTTTCTAAATTAGTTTTTTCTGGTTTTTATTGTGGTAGGTACTTAGTATGGTGGAATTAGTGCAATAATGTGGCTTTAATGGAAAACGATGTGGTAAAAGAGAGAAATAAGGAAAGGCGCTCCTGTAGGATTCGGATTGCTTTTGTTAGGTTTCATTTCATTTCATCTCATTTAATTTAATTTTCATTTCATATCAATAAAAAAATTCTACTGAAGCCTTGGCTGTATGATAATAGTTTCCTTTGCCAACCCAGAATGGGTGAAGAAAACAAAAAAAAGTATCTGCTTATATTCTTTTACGATTAGTTAGTTGAGTTTACTGTGTTTTATTATTTTATTAAATTGCTTAATTTTTTCGCAACTGTATTAAAAATAGTTGTTCAGTACACGTGCGGAACCGTCATTGCAACTTGTTCCGACTGTCAACCCTCACCTTCGGCTGCGCCTCGGCTCGGGTAGACATTTGTCGGAACTCTTTGCAATGACAGGCTTTCCGCACTTGTAATGAAATCTACTATTTCAATACCTATGCTATATGGTGGACGTGTGGCGCCATAAAAATAAATGAAAATTATTTTTATTCAATATGGGTATCAAATGAAAGGCCTCGACGAGTAAACGAAAAAATATATAATTTGTATACATAATCACTGAAAGGAAGAAAATACTTATTAATAGAAAAACGACTGCCAAAATCGAACTAAAAAGTAGGTAAAAAATAACAAGCTCTCATTGCAGTCGGGTGACCGTTTAAAATTAAGTATTCCACAACATGGTACCCCGACAATGAGAGCTTGTTTTTTGTAAATATTTAAACCTAACGATTTTATGAGCTTAGTATAAGACTCACCTGTAATATTTTACATCTGTTGGTAATACATTGGTCGTCCACGCAGGGCTGGTACATGCCGAGGGTCACGCAGTTCAGGAGGATCACCAGCATAGATATCCGCTCGAACCATGTGCATTGTGAGTTAGGGAAATCATTGACAATAAGTATAATTTAATAAAGCAAAAATAATGAAACAATAGACACAGTCATGAACAAACCAAAATTATGTTCATAATGTATGTTTCTAGTGGAATTCAAATTTAGAATTCGGACTTATGCCCTTGGTACTATTATAATATTCTGTGCTTATGCCCTCTTTAGAAAATAGTTATTATGGATATCAGTTTGAAAGACAACGTAGATAGATAGATCTCAATAATAAATGAATGAGAAATAATTAAATTGAGCCACAAAAAATAATAAGTAAGCATCTAAAATACTGAAATGGACGCAAAGTGGTGGTTTAGTTAGGTGCTAAGTTAGTATTTTTGTGGGTTAGGTTAGGTTAGTTTGGTGATCAATTAATTAGAACGTCCTAAATTAATTACCATACTCCTGCCCCCTGATTCATGAACCGTCGAAATGCTCCCGACAGCGGAATGTATGCACTGTCTCTGACACTACTGTTGTAGAATAGACAAAGACGGAGCACAGAATTCGAATCCGATTCCGTTACCGACGGTTTGTGAATCAGGGGCTGTTTCCTATTATTCCTAATTATTAGAAAAACTAATGTTTGTTATTTAATTATATTTACCCTAAATTATGGAATGAAGCTAAAGCTTTGATTCGATGAATGTAAGTGAAGTAATTATATGAAGGTAAGAAAAATCTATACAATAGACATTTTCCCTTTTTAAAGTGCTTTTAAATTTTATTTGAGACCAATGTTTTATTGCAACTCGTTACATTTAAGAAACTACAGCAGAAGAATACAATAATGACATCATTGTTTACTACGCTAAAATGGCACCGACTGTTTAGAACTTCCTAAATTTCCCTTCCAAAAGTACTATAAAATGCTATAAAACCGGACAATGAAATAAAACGAAAACGATCGTGACTGTGAAGAACAAAACCTCGTAATTACTTCTTCCACAATGGCCATGGTGTATTCATTGATGTTTAAATAATAGGCACCTAAACGGATACTACGGCTATTATTCTACATGGAGAATGGCCGCACAATGCTACGTCATTTCGGGTCAGTCAGGAGTCGTGGATGAGCAAATTTGGGATATAATACGACCACGGGATGGACAGGTTTCCAAATTGATAGCTATTGCCATCTTCATATATGCAATGATAGATATTGTTCGGAAAAGATCGACACTTCTGAACGCATCCCTAATGTCACGTCAAATTGACATTTCGCTGTCACTTGAAGTTGACAGTGACACTTGATTGAAATTCTTGTAACAAGATGTCGGATTAATTTTGCTGAATTTGTTAAAAATCGCTCGCGTTGAATGTGCCTGGCATATCGAGTTTGAATAAAATCTTAAATTATCTATGTGATCCCGTTTTGTACGACCAAGGTTTTGACGCCATCCATCGGGCTGGTCGCGGAGTTTTGAAAGAAAGATAATTGTCCACCACGCGCTTTTTGTCGGGACTGTAAATCGTAATAAAAGAGGCTCCCCCGTGTGTGTCATTGTGTATCTATTGCTGAAGCGCCCAGTGCCTTGGGAACGCTGTTATTTGTGTTGTGAGTAAGGTGACTAATTGGTAAGGTCTGCAGAAGAAGACGAAGAAAGGACCCCAGGGGCGCGCGCGCTCCCTTACACCACTTCTGCCTTGGAGACGTTCGACACACAGACCCGTATGTAACCTCACCTTACTTAACATTCTCTCCGCTGTGTACCGCAGTCCAATTGTTCAGTTTACATCCCCGCTGAAACCTAGTTTTTTGTCCGGAGTCTATATTAGTAATACCAGCTTCCACTGCGCTAGCTGATTCCGCGGTATAGGCAGGGGTGTACTGAACATTTCTTGGTAGCAGAGCGTAGTTTGAAGGCCTGAGAGGCCCACGCCAAAACTTTGTATTAATCAGTGCCGTTTTGATGACCCAGTCTGGTCCGGACTAGATTAATTTGTACTTGTAAATGGTAATTAACTTGCATTTGAAAAGTAAAGGGCATTCCTTTGTTATTGGTTCCATGTCTTGTAATTAATTGTCATGTATTGAAGTTCCAAAGTGTAAACAGATGCCTTTCTTTGCTCATAATAATTATTATTTAGTTTGTTAGCAAATTTGAGTTGTGAATATTGACAAGTTTGTTGCTAAAATAATAGCTAATAAAAGGTTAGCTAATAAGTTTGCACTCAATACTTAGTGAAACTTAAATGATTTGGGACATTGTTTACACATTGAAACTCATTGAAACTTGTGCTTTGAAATAATTGAAATTAACTTATTGTTGTGTTGATATCCAAGTGAATTTCAATAGTCAGTGATTTTGAGTGAATTTCAATAGTCAGTGAGTTTTGTTGTTTTCTGATAACCTCCAAATATTTAAGAGTTTGTGTCATTATAAATACTTTGTTGTTGTAATATTGGAATTTTGTGGTTAGTAATAACCTCCAAATATTGGAGATTTTGTGTTATAGTGAATATTTTGAATTTGTTGTTGTTGTTGATAAATTTGTGACGTTACAATGACGGCCTCCTCTGCTAAAGCCAAAATACGTTCTGAGTTACGGTGGTTAGCTTCTGCGGCTGCATTATTGGATCGACCGGATAGGACGGAGGCCTTGTTGAACAGATACGTAGATCTGCCCGTACGTTTGGCTGTTGTTGATGAACAGTATGCCTTATTTTTGGAAAGGACTGTTGAGGCCGATGTGGAAATGCGACAAGAAGTTGATTTGGATGTGGACCAGTGTTATGATTTTGCGGACAGAATTACCCAGGTGGCTCGACCTTTGCAAGTGGCAAGAGAGAATGAACCGAGCCCGTCCCCGGTCACATCTAAGAGTATGCCCCCTCTATTTGCTAGATTGGCCCCCTTAGACTTAAGGCGTTTTGCTGGTCGTCTAGAGGACTGGGAGGGCTTTATTAATATTTTTGATAGTCTTGTACATGCCCGGGACGATTTGACCCAGGGCCAGAAGTTGGCCTACCTGTTATCCGTGTTGGAAGGGGAGGCCCTTGAATCGGTTCAACATTTGGCCCCCTCGGATGAAAACTACCCTATTGCTAGGGATTTGATTGCCCGTCGGTACCAGAACGTACGACGTCTGGCGGACAACCATGTTGCCGCCATTTTGAATTTACCCCGCGTTGCCAGCGTGATGCACTTGAGAGTGGCTTTGTTGAATCCGCTGTTGGTTGCCTACAACGCATTGAAAAACTTAAAACTCCCAGTGGAGCAGTGGTCGTTTTTGTTACTGCACATTGTCCTGGGAAAGTTGCCGGACTCTGTTAAGGTCCGTTTTGAGCAGCAGTATGGTGGGGATAGTGCGACTTATCTGCCACCCTTCTCGGACCTCTTGACGTTCCTGGAAGGAGAAAGTAGACTGGCAGATAATTCCTCTCTGGCCGGTCCTATGGGACCCGAACGACCTGTGCCACAGAGTAGATCCCCCACCGGACCCCCCCGTAGGGGGCGTATGGCCCCTCGCGCGCCCGGCCGCTATGCCGCCGTCCAGGAGACCGCCCGCTGCTTGTACTGTCGGGAACCGGGTCACAGCACGACCCGTTGTGATAAGTTCCTCGACCAGCGCGTCCAAGGCCGTCGAGCGATCGCGCGACAACGGACATGGTGCTACTCGTGCTTGGGCCTGCACATGCAGCGCGAATGTACCCAAGCGCACCCATGCCGCTTTTGTAAGGGCAACCACCATCCCCTCCTCTGCATGAACAGCCCAGAGGGCGGCGGAGCGCCGCAGCGCGTCGCTGCAGGATCACCGCGTATGGGTGGGGGTCTCGGACCCCCCGCGGTGTTTGCATCCCGCAGCAGTTCTAGTGGCCACCAGAGTGGCCCCAGACGCTCTCCGCCACGTTTGGACCCTCAAACGGGCGGGGGTCCCAGGGACCCCCCCATGGGAAACCGATCCCCAAGGATGGGGATGAGTTATGCGGGCGTTGCCGGAGGTCGTAGAGGCCCCCCGCGACGTTTTGAGCCTCGCACGGGCGGGGGTCCCACGGACCCCCCCATGGGAAATCGGTCCCCAACTAGGGGGTTCGATTTTGCGAGCGATGCGGGAGGTCGTAGAAGCCCCCCGCAACGTGTTGAGCCTCGCACAGCCGGGGGTCCCCGGGACCCCCCTTCTGAAAATCGGTCACCGTGCCCCCGCGACTATGGGGCGACGTACACGGTGGATGCTAGGCACCGATTCTCGCCGCCGCTCGCCGAATACCCGCGTTTGGAGCGGCGCCCGCCCCGTCTTCAAGGGGCCGGGAGATATAACCCGCCTGATACCGGGCGAATTGGACGTAGGCAGTATGTGGGAGATTGGGACCCACTGGATCGCTATGAGCGACCCCCTTACCATGGGGGGACGTCTGGGGACCCCACATACTAGCAATCAACGTGTTTACGGTCGATTGTAGCCACCCCTCCAGAGACCGTTTTGTTGCCCACGGCCTCTGTACTTGTCAGGGGATTGAATGGCGACCTTGTGGAAGTTCGCGCCTTGTTGGATTCCGGTGCTCAGGGGTGTGTTGTGTCATCTTGGTTAGTTAGGCGGTTGGGCCTCAAGATGCACCCCCACACGGAAGGCGTGAGAGGTGTTGGCGATGTGAAAGTCCCCGGGTTGTTAGGGCATGTTGACTTCACATTTACATCACGTAATAAGTCCACGCCAGGCATTAAGACCTCGGCGATTGTGTTGGACACAGTTGTTGGCCGTCAACCTTCAGTTGACTTGGGACCGAGTATGTTGTCTTTGGTGTCTGATTCCCCACTCGCCGATCCAAATTTCTTCCGCCCAGGCCCGATTGATGCTCTCCTTGGAGCCGATGTCCTGGGGCGAGTTTTGTTGACGGGGAAGCGAGTTTTGCAGCCAGATGGCTTGGTAGCTCTGCAGACGACACTCGGTACAGTTGTGATGGGCCCTGCTCGCCGCGTTTTGGATTCCCTTGATGAGGATCGCGGTCTTGTTTTTAATGTGTCTCTCTCCGAAGTGGTGCAGAAGTTTTGGGAGGTTGAGGAACCTCCACCAGCCCCGCGGGTCGACCCAGTAGCGGATGAATGCGAGTTGTATTACCAGAATAACACTGGTCGCCTCCGCTCTGGTCGTTTGATCACCCGTCTCCCCTTTCGTGCCGGCCGACCTCCTCTGGGCGAATCCCGACCGCTAGCGGAACGTAGGCTAGTGGCGATGGAGCGTCGCATGAGCAAGGATCCGGTCTTCCGCCAGAAGTATGTTGAATTCATGCGGGAGTATGAGGAGTTAGGGCACATGTCCGTGAGCGATTTGGATTGGCGCTCCGTTGAGCACTTCTTTTTGCCGCACCACGCCGTTTTGAAATCCGGAAAGATTCGGGTGGTCTTTGACGGTTCGGCTCCCACCTCTACTGGAGCGTCCTTGAACCAGTGTCTGCATGTAGGTCCCAAGCTGCACACGGAGATCTCAGACATCTTGACCAACTTCCGGCGGCACCAAATTGTATTTATGACTGACATCCAGATGATGTTCAGACAAACGGTCATCCATCCAGAGGATAGGAGGTACCAATTGATTTTGTGGAGAGAGAGTCCTAGGGACCCCTTGTTGATTTATGAATTGAATACGAATACGTACGGTTTGGCTTCGAGCCCGTTTGTTGCGATTCGTTCTTTGTTGGAGTTGGCCGAGAAGGAGCGCTTGAGAAATCCTCGCGCCTCCGCCATTTTGGCCAGTGACGTCTATGTGGATGACATTTGCACGGGCGCCTCATCTGTCTCAGAGGCGATTGTCCTGAGAGACGAACTCACCGCCCTTTTGAAGTCGGGAGGTTACGAGTTGAGGAAATGGATATCCAACTCGCCTGATGTACTGGTAGGTTTGCCCGAAGAGCACCAGCAGGACCCCCACCTATTCGAAAATGTTGATAATCCCCATGTGGTGACCGTCCTTGGCGTACAGTACAAACCGGTCTCTGACACGTTCACTTATTGTGTGGATTTACGACCACCGAAAGTCTGGACCAAGCGTTCAGTATTGTCTACTGTCGCACGTACCTTTGACCCCAATGGGTGGATTTGCCCCGTGCTGTTTATGGCCAAGTGTTTCTTGCAACGGTTATGGGCTTCGGGTGTGTCGTGGGATGAACCCCTCTCGGACGAGTTACTCCGAGATTGGTCGAGCTTCGTTTCATCCCTCCCCGAGATTAATGAAGTGCATTTGCCGAGGCTATTCCTCCCTTCTGAAAATTGTAAAGTTACTCTTCACGGCTTTTCCGATGCCTCCGAACGTGGATTTGCTGCGGCCGTGTACCTCCGCACCGTTACTGTTGACGGAGTTGTTGCTGTGCATCTGGTGATAGCGAAAAGCAAAGTCGCTCCCCTTCGGACTCGTCATACGATCCCGAGGTTGGAATTGTGTGGAGCTGCCCTCCTAATGCGTTTGTTGAACCACGTATGGCTCACATTAGGTCGATCTATTAAGATACAAGAGGTTTATGCTTGGACGGACAGTCAGGTCGTCCTTTGTTGGTTGAAGGCTCCGGCGCACACCTTGGACGTGTTTGTGGCCAATCGAGTGTCGCAGATTTGTAATTCCGACATCGAGTTGATTTGGAGACACGTGCCGGGAACCATGAATCCCGCGGATTGTGCGTCTCGGGGTTGTGTAGCCCCAACCCTAATTAACCACCCCCTCTGGTGGGGCCCACAGTGGTTGATGCGGCCTGAGTCGGAGTGGCCGCCCTCTCCAGCGTTGTCGAACGTAGCCGTTCCTGATATGCGGGCATGCGTCCTGGAGATTAACCCCGCCGGGGAAAAGGACTTGTTGTTGGATCGGTACAGCTCCTTACAGAAGCTGCTTGGTGTTACCGCTTGGATCAGACGTTTTGTGTACAATTGCAGAAACCCACGCGCGAGGCGTGATTCGTCGGTTCTCACTCCGGACGAGCGTAGGGACGCGCTCTTGTTTTGGGTCCGGAGAGTACAAGCTGATAGTTTTGAGTCCGAGATTGAAATTTTGCGTTTAGGCCGTCGCAAGTTGAAGGGCGCGGTATCGCGATTGAATCCCTTCCTGGACGAGAGTGGGCTTTTGCGAGTCGGCGGAAGACTTCGAAATGCGAACCTGCCGTATGGAGCTCGTCACCCCCTTTTGTTACCTAAAGCCGGACATTTGACTCAACTGATAATAACAGATCGCCATGTGAATGCACAACATGCTGGCTGATCACGCACAATTGTGATGACCACATCTACTGTGTTCCACAGTTTATTGAAACGAAGGTTTCTCATGCAAAATTAAGTAAATTAAAACTAGTCCTA
Organism: Crambus lathoniellus; assembly: GCA_949710035.1. NCBI lineage: Eukaryota > Metazoa > Arthropoda > Insecta > Lepidoptera > Crambidae > Crambus > Crambus lathoniellus. Next base: position 9,962,971 of record OX453302.1, on the reverse strand, counting down.
CCTTACTAGAAAATAGTGTCCGTAATCCAGGGGGGCTGAACGTTGTCTCGCCGGCGCGCGCCGGGCAAAACGATCTCCACACAACCCCCGATGGGATACTCTTACAGCTAACACTCTTATACTACACAATGCCCTAATAGGCAGCTAAAACTTTCCCGGCGCTTTTCAAAGCGAACACACACGGGTTACAAGTCCGTACCCCGACCGGAGCCCTAGTAGGTGCAAAACGAAATCTCGGTCCCAATATGGGTAGGTAACTTGCGCGGCACGTCGCTACAGAAACACACGAACTTGTCTCACGGCTGTTTACGGCCAACTGGTCTGCACGCGGCCCGAGCGCATTGCGTGTCGCCCGTGACCTTGACAATGACAACGCACCGCTCGCAGCGCGGCGCGAACATCCCCCCGTCCCGGACAGTAGCAAACTGTCCGCCAACTCAATCTAAGGGCAGGCGAGAGAGGGTAGCGATCGCTCGCTTCAAAACAGAGTCCCCCACCAGGACCTCGGCAAACCTGGGCACACCATCCGACCCCGGATGAAGCTGAACAATGCGTCCTAAACGCCAGCGGAGGGGCGGCAGGTTTGGATCCTTTACCAACACGAGGTCTCCTGTCTTGGGTGGGGTCGTCCTATCCGACCACTTAACACGTTGCTGCAAAATGTGCAAATACTCCAGATGCCAACGGCGCCAAAAACTCTGCGTAAGCTGCTGGAGCAATTCAAATCGCGAGAGCCGTCCGGAGGCCACTTCGGAATAAGGATATTCCGGCAAGGCGTTAAGCGGTCTGCCAATCAAAATATGGCCCGGCGTAAGGGCCTCTAAATCATTCGCGTCCGAAGACAACGGACACAACGGACGCGAGTTGAGGACCGCCTCAACCTTACAAAATACGGTCGCGAGTTCCTCAAACGTGAGGACCGTCTCCCCAATAACGCGACGAAGGTGAGTTTTAGCGGCCTTTACAGTTGCTTCAAAAATCCCTCCCCAGTGGGGGCAGGATGGCGGGGAGTACTGCCATCGTACCCCTCTGCGAGAGAGTGTGGATCCGATCTCAAAATTATTCCTATCCAAAAATTCACAAACTTCCTTTAAATACCTATCGGTGCCCTTGAAATTGGTTCCACAATCGGACCTGATTAACGACGGCATTCCGCGGCGAGACACAAAACGATTCAACGTGGCTACAAAGGCTTCTGTGGTGAGGGCACTAACCACCTCCAGGTGGACCGCTTTAGTGGCCAAACAAACAAATACACACAAGTAAGCCTTTTCCGTTCTAGCATTACGAAGCCGCGATGTCTTAACGGTAAATGGCCCCGCAAAATCCGTTCCAACTCCTGAGAAGGGCATCGATTCGTTCACTCGATCGGCAGGCAAATCACCCATCTGGGGCTGCATCGTATCGGCGCGCAAACGATAACACGGGAGACAACGAAAAATAACGGATCGGATTATTCTCCGCGCTGACAAAATCCAGAACTCTCGTTGGAGGAGCGCGGTCAAAGCATTACAACCGGCATGAGCATTCTTTACATGTCGGTCTGTAATCAACAGTCTAACTAACGGTCCATCCTTGGGGAGCAACAAAGGGTGGCGTGATCCGTACGGCAGGTTGGCATGTCTGAGCCTACCTCCGACACGCAGCAATCCGGTACTGTCCAAGAAGGGATTCAACCGCACCAAGGGTCCCTTCAACTTGGACTTACTTGAGCGCAGGGCTTTCAGCTCCGGTTCAAACTCTCGCTGTTGCGTCACTCGCAACCAATGCAACAGAGCGTCTTGCCGCTCTTGTGGGGCGAGGACCGGAGACAACGATTTCTCCTGAGGCTGGCGACAATTTCGCACAAAGCGCCTCATCCAAGTAGTCACGCCGAGCAACTTATCAAGAGAACTGTAGCGGTCTAACAAAAACTCCATCTGCGGAGCCGCCACCGTCTCCACGGCGTGAACACGCATGCCTAGGTCTGGGACTCTGGCCACAGCCGGGGTGGCAGGCCATGAGCGCTCAGGCCGTAACAACCATGATGGACTCCACCATAGGTGGTGGTCCACTAACTCAGGCGCCTCGCAGCCGCGGGAGGCACAATCTGCGGGGTTCAGTTCGCCCGGTACGTGGCGCCAAATCAACGGGGCCTTTGAAGTCTGAATTTGTGAGACCCGGTTGGCCACAAAAACCTCAAGGGTGTGGACTGAACTCTTCAGCCAACAAAGGACGACCTGGCTGTCAGACCACGCAAATATCGACCCCAAGTCGACACCGTTTCCCAAGGTGTCGGCAACATGATTGAGTAGCCGTACTAAGAGAGTGGCGCCGGACAACTCCAACTTCGGAATGGTTAGCCTAGTCCGAAGGGGGGCGACCTTACTCTTGGCCGTAACTAAGTGTACGGCGACAACGCCTGCTGCATCCACCGTTCGGATGTAAACGGCTGCCGCGTATCCGCTTTCGGACGCGTCACAAAAGCCGTGCAGGGAGGCTTTAAACTTTCCCGAAGGCAGCATTTGCCTCGGTATACAAACCCGATTGACGTCGGGTAGGGATGACACGAACCTCACCCACTCTCGTAGGAGGCTACCAGAGAGGGGCTCATCCCATGACAATTCCGCAGCCCAGAGCTCCTGTAGGAAGCACTTCATCGAAAACACTACAGGGCTGAGCCAACCGTTCGGATCAAAGGTACGGGCTACAGTGGACAGCACCGTGCGTTTAGTCCAGACCTTTGGGTCTGGCAGTTCCAATCTATATGTGAACAAATCCGGGACTGGTCGATACTGGACTCCCAAAACAGACAGCATGTCTGGAGTCTCCGGATTTTCAAAGAGGAGCGGCTCTTGCTGGTGGTCCTTAGGCAAATCTGCCAATAGGTCCGGTGAGTTAGACAGCCACTTCCGCAACTCATAGCCACCAGCCCTCAAGAGCGCAATCAGCTCATCACGTAAGACGAGAGCCTCATCTAAGCTCGAGGCCCCCGTGCAGATATCGTCGACAAATAAGGCCCCCCCCTCAATAAGAGCAGATGCCCGGGGATAGCGTAGCCGTTCACGCTCTGCGAGCTCCAAAAGCGAACGGATCGCCACAAAGGGGCTCGACCGCAAACCATAAGTGTTGGTGTTCAGCTCGTAAGCCAACATCGGATCCTGGGGATCCTCACGCCAAAGGATGAGCTGGTATCGTCTATCCTCCGGGTGAATCACGGTCTGTCTGAACATCATGCGGATATCGGCCACAAAGACGACAGCGTGCCGGCGGAAGTTGGTCAAAACATCACAGACATCGTGATGCAACTTCGGCCCCGCATGCAGACACTGATTCAACGACACTCCGGTTGACGTGGGCGCTGAACCATCAAAGACCACGCGGATCTTCCCATTGGAAGTCTTCAAAACAGCGTGGTGTGGCAGGAAGTAATGTTCCACATTACGCCAGTCCAACTGCGAGATGGACATGTGCCCAAGGTCCAAATACTCCCGCATGAAGTCTATATACTTCTCCTTGAATGCGGGATCCCTGGCCATCCTACGCTCCATGGACAACAATCTCTTCTCGGCCATCGGTCGGGAGCTCCCTAAAGGAGGGCGAACCGCCAAGAAGGGCAAGCGGGTAATCAAGCGACCCGAGAGGAGGCGCCCAGTGTTGTTCTGGTAGAACAATTCGCACTCCTCGGCTAACGGATCCAACCGCTTGGCAGTGGGGGGTTCCTCCACCTCCCAAAACTTTTGGAGAACGTCGGACAAAGTAGAACCGACAATGGTCTGGCGGTCTACCGACGGGGTCTCTGGTGTCTGTGGTACCTTTCCCATCACCACATGACCCAGCGACGAGGACAAGGCGACAAGATCGGCTGTCTGCAAAACTCGCTTGCTTCCATACAATACACGACCGAGGACATCCGCACCAATCAACAAGTGTATTGGGCCCGGTCGGTGGAAGGAAGGATCAGCCAAAGCCAGTCCAGACGTCAGCTCAATCGTGGATGGCGGCACTCGCACTTGCGGGAGTGGTCCAACCACCTTATCAAATACTATCGCCGAAGCACCGATCTTCGGCCTTGGCGTGAAGTGGGGGGAGAAGGAGAACTCAACTCGACCAATCGGATCAGGGATCCGCGAGTCTCCCACCCCCCGTACCGCTTCGTGATGCGGCACAAGCAAAAGACCCAGCTGTCGGACAAGCCACCTGGACATTATGCACCCCTGGGCACCTGAGTCCAAAAGGGCACGCACCGTGACAACATTGCCCTTAGGTCCCCAAACATTCACGGAGGCTGTTGGCAACAGCACAAGCTCCGGAGGGGTGGTTGGGTCCGACAGGGGCGCCATTAAAAATTTTGGGGGGGTACTTGTCCCCCTCGCGCCTGAGTCGGCGCGCCAAATGTGGGACGCTCGTACCGGGCGAGCGGGTCCCAATCGGGTACATACTGGCCCCGACCAACAGCACTCCTAGGTGCAGGGTAATACCCGTGTGGGGCGTGCCTCGGTGCATAGTACCCCAATCGAGGCCTCTCCATTAGGGGGGGGGAGTAGCAAATAGGGCCCGTGCCCATCGCCACCGTGGCGTACTCTTGTGGTACCCCCCTACCCCCGCCCGTGGCGGGGGCGTCTCTCCTATAGTTCCCCCTCTCCGGGGGGGACTGACCGGGGGGGCTAAGCCCCGCCGAATCTCTAGGGGACCGGTTCCGGGCTGCCGGGCCCCCGCCCGTGCGCGAGGAATTCGAACCCCGGTCGCTCCCGGCGTCCTTGCGGTCCAAACAAAGGAGGGGGTGATGCCTCCCTCCGCAAAGACGACAATCCTCGGTCTGGGGACACGCCGACTGCATGTGTCCCCCCAAACACCTATAGCACCATTGGCGCTGTCTAGCAACGGCCCTCCGTCCCTCTGGGCGGAGGCCTCTAAATTTGGCACATTCGTGCACCATGTGCCTATCTCCCCTGCAATACCTGCACCGCTCACTCGGTGCGGGGGGAGGGGACTGCTGGAAGGCAGCATAGCGATTGGTCGGGCGACGGGGCTGTTCCCTCGCCGCCACCATACGACCAACACCTGGAACCGGGGCAGGCTCCAGGTGGTCCGTCACCCTACATTCGTCCTCCAAAAAACGAAGGAGGTCCGCGAAGGGCGGGAGATACGAGGCGCTGTCGCCTCCGTACCTCTGCTCGAAACGCCCCTTCATTTCAGCGGGCAATTTGGCGAGGACTATGTGCAGCAGTACAAAGGACCACTGATCCACCGGCAGGTCCAATCGCCTTAGGGAGTTGACCGCTGACAGTAGCGGGTTCAGCAACTCCCTCCGTAACAGGTGTACCCGCGTGATTCGCGGGAGGGCCAAAATCGTGGCCACGTGGGTGTCCGCCAGTAACCGGACATTCTGGTACCTGCTAACCAGAAGCTGGCGGGCCACCTGGTAGTTGTCGTCGCTGATGAGCAGGTGTTGGATTACCGCGCTGGCCTCTCCTCGCAGGGAGGAGCGCAAATAGGCCAACTTCTCGCTAGGGGATAAGTCCCGTCGTGAATCCACCAAACTGTCAAACAAATTAATGAAGCCCATCCAGGCTGACAGATCCCCATTAAAAGTGGGAATCTCCAATGTAGGCAATCGGCCTAGCAACGCCGTCGGGGTAGGTTTGACCTCCCCGCTCAAAACCGGCTCCCCCTTCCGAACAGCCAGGGCCCTCTCAGCCGCCTCCGTGAACTGGTCAGCCAGCTCATAGGCCTGGGCTACATCCTGCTCCAGCTGTTCCGACACGGCATCATCAGCTGGGGGGTTCTCTAAATAATACGCGCGACACTCCATGGCGTGGCGCTCCAGGTCTTGCAGCCGAGCTGCCAGCCCGCCATACCGAGCTAGCAACGCGCCTACCCGGTCGGCTCGGTCTATTAATGTGACCGCACAAGCAAGCCAACGCAAAACTCCTTGGATGCCGGCCCTGGATACGGCGAGCGGATTCGTAGGAGCCATTTATACTCCGTTTAATAAACAAAGCAAACAAAGAAATATAAAAGTGGTAAACATCAACAAAAAAACAATAGAAATAGGTCGCGTCACGATAATATAAAACACAATTAAAATTCGGACGACATACACGGACCCTACTATTTTCATAAATTATTAGCAACTTACCAATTTCAAGGGCTAACAATATAACGGTATAAACAAAACGTATAGGATTAACGATATGGCATACACGGCACGGCCAAGTCAACCTCGCAAATCAACTACTAAACCGTTATCAACAAACAAAAACAAAACTATTTTTAATAATAATACTCGTAATTTAATACTACTAATAATTAAAACTAATTCCACTTTTTTAACTAGGCAAGCGGACTCGGAACAAACACTAGTATGTGGTACTAATAAACAACACTTTCGAACGAAACTATTCGTCAAATAAATCCGGACACACAAAAAAAAATATACACATCTAGGCGAGTAAACTCGTATCAAATCACTAGTATGTGGTACTAATAAACACACTTTCGAACGAAACTATTCGTCAAATAAATCCGGACACACAAAAAAAAAATATACACATCTAGGCGAGTAAACTCGTATCAAATCACTAGTATGTGACAACAATTATATAAGTGTCTATCTATTATCGGATCCACCAAGTGAGAAAAATTCGCTTCGAGAATTTACTGGAACAATTTCTTAGTACTTCAAATCGTCTCGGGATCTTCAAATACCCTCGAGATTTCAACAAAAAAAAAAATTTTTAGGTACTCTTTTTAGGTACGCTTTTTATTTTTACTATGAAATTTTATGTAGTTAACTTTAATATGAAAATTAATTATATCAACTACGCTCTGCTACCAAAAATATGATCACGCACAATTGTGATGACCACATCTACTGTGTTCCACAGTTTATTGAAACGAAGGTTTCTCATGCAAAATTAAGTAAATTAAAACTAGTCCTACCTTACTAGAAAATAGTGTCCGTAATCCAGGGGGGCTGAACGTTGTCTCGCCGGCGCGCGCCGGGCAAAACGATCTCCACACAACCCCCGATGGGATACTCTTACAGCTAACACTCTTATACTACACAATGCCCTAATAGGCAGCTAAAACTTTCCCGGCGCTTTTCAAAGCGAACACACACGGGTTACAAGTCCGTACCCCGACCGGAGCCCTAGTAGGTGCAAAACGAAATCTCGGTCCCAATATGGGTAGGTAACTTGCGCGGCACGTCGCTACAGAAACACACGAACTTGTCTCACGGCTGTTTACGGCCAACTGGTCTGCACGCGGCCCGAGCGCATTGCGTGTCGCCCGTGACCTTGACAATGACAACGCACCGCTCGCAGCGCGGCGCGAACATCGCTGTAATGCTTTGTTGGCCATTTTGCAGCGTGAATTTTGGATTTTGTCTGCTCGTCGAGCCATTCGCACTGTGGTTTTCCGTTGCCTGCCTTGTTATCGATTGAAGGCCGCGACCATGCAGCCCCAGATGGGTGATTTGCCTGCTGATCGCGTCACGGAATGTAGAGCTTTTGCCGGAGTCGCCACCGACTTCGCCGGTCCCTTTACTGTAAAGGCTTCGAGACTGCGTAATGCTAAAACCTATAAGGCGTACTTGTGCGTGTTTGTGTGTTTGTCCACCAAGGCTGTCCATTTGGAAATTGTCTCGGAATTGTCTACCGAAGCCTTTGTCGCCGCCTTGAGCAGATTTGTTTCCCGTAGAGGACTGCCGACATTGATACGTTCCGATTGTGGTACTAATTATAAGGGAACGTGTAATTATCTTAAGGAAGTAGTTAAGTTTTTTGTTGATAATAAAATAGACATTGGAACCACCCTCTCCCGGCGTGGGATAATCTGGAAGTTTAGCCCTCCAGCTTGTCCGACCTGGGGAGGAATTTTTGAAGCTTGTGTAAAGGCTGCCAAGACACACTTGCGTCGCGTGATTGGAGAAACTATTCTCACGTTTGAGGAACTTGATACGGTATTTTGTAAAATTGAGGCCGTCCTCAACTCGCGACCCTTGTGCCCGTTGTCTTCGGACCCGAATGACCTGGAAGCGTTGACCCCAGGTCATTTCTTGATCGGACAGCCCCTTTTGGCTTTGCCTGAATATCCGATTCAGGATGTAGGATCCCATCGTTTGTCGCGATACCAACTTTTGAAACAGATGTCCCAAAACTTCTGGGCACGTTGGTCGATGGAGTATTTGCATATCCTACAACAGCGCGTGAAGTGGACAGATAAAACCACCCCACCCCAGACTGGCGACCTCGTGTTGATTAAGGATGCTAACCTGCCGCCCCTATGTTGGCGAAGGGGGCGCATTGTTAAACTCTACCCCGGAACTGACGGAGTTCCTCGTTTTGCTGAGGTTTTGGTTCGAGATTCGGTTTTGAAGAGAGCAGTTAGTGGGCTCTCCCGATTACCCGTAGATTGACGTACCGTTCTTAACGGTCCGGGGCGGGGGGATGTTCGGAAAAGATCGACACTTCTGAACGCATCCCTAATGTCACGTCAAATTGACATTTCGCTGTCACTTGAAGTTGACAGTGACACTTGATTGAAATTCTTGTAACAAGATGTCGGATTAATTTTGCTGAATTTGTTAAAAATCGCTCGCGTTGAATGTGCCTGGCATATCGAGTTTGAATAAAATCTTAAATTATCTATGTGATCCCGTTTTGTACGACCAAGGTTTTGACGCCATCCATCGGGCTGGTCGCGGAGTTTTGAAAGAAAGATAATTGTCCACCACGCGCTTTTTATCGGGACTGTAAATCGTAATAAAAGAGGCTCCCCCGTGTGTGTCATTGTGTATCTATTGCTGAAGCGCCCAGTGCCTTGGGAACGCTGTTATTTGTGTTGTGAGTAAGGTGACTAATTGGTAAGGTCTGCAGAAGAAGACGAAGAAAGGACCCCAGGGGCGCGCGCGCTCCCTTACACCACTTCTGCCTTGGAGACGTTCGACACACAGACCCGTATGTAACCTCACCTTACTTAACATTCTCTCCGCTGTGTACCGCAGTCCAATTGTTCAGTTTACATCCCCGCTGAAACCTAGTTTTTTGTCCGGAGTCTATATTAGTAATACCAGCTTCCACTGCGCTAGCTGATTCCGCGGTATAGGCAGGGGTGTACTGAACAGATATACTTACCAGTTTATTTACTTTGATATATCGCCGCGAAACTGTTTTACCGGATGATTAATGAAGCGTTTAAAATAAAATAAAAAATCATCACCGAGGTTTATTAGCCTCGACTCACACGAACCACAATCATAACCACACCACAACCACACACACGTGGGCGGGGCGCATTTTGTATTGGAAATAAACAGTCAATTCACACAATGGTTGATACCGTCCACAACGCAATCACCAGCGACGACGCGACGCGACGCAACGAACTAGTGGCCGGCGACATCCACATCACAACTGCTAGCGACAACGACATTTGTCGCACTACCACATCGCAACCACAACGCAACTGCTAAAAGTTGCATCGACACTATTCACACGTACCTACCACATTTTGTCGCTGCGATGTTGTGTGGTTATGCTACGTGTGCGTTGACACTTAGACATGGGGAGTGGACGCACAACGCTACGTCATTTCGGGTCGGCCAGAAGTCATGGATGAACGGGGTACAATATGACAAAGGAAAGATAAATTGATTGATAGACACCTTCAAGCGATGCGATTTTGTTTACTAAAAATTAAGTCTCTTGGTCTTCATTAGACGAACTCAGATTTTTAATTCTAATAAAATTATTTTCAATGTTGGCTAAAGTAAGAAGTTTACGAGAAATACGTAAGTTGTGACGAGGTTGCAGACCAAGTGGCGTAAGCGTGAATCAGACGTTACGCAATGAGACCTGGGTCCAGAACAGTAACTGACAGGAGGGAGAAGTGTCAGCAGGCAGAGGCAGGCACACATACTTTAGCCACGAACTTACTCCGCCAGGCTTGCGGGAGAAATTGTCGCTCTCGCATCGGTTTATTTAGACACCAAAAAAGTTGCCTCCGAGGCGATGATTAAATTGTCTGCAATAGACGTAAAGATCTATGCTACTGTTGTTTGTTCATTAGTAGCTATTGTTACTCTGCCTTTTCATTGTTTCCACGATTTTAAGGGGGTTTGGTGAGGAAAATTCACCTTCATTGTTTTTCTTGGTACCTTTTTGTGATTACGGAAAAAGCTCGACGATACTACGATAGAATCGTGAACCTTTATCTGTGATCGTGAAGCATTCCTGTTTAACTCGGCTAATAAACCATATCGCGTGCTACAAATTGCAGCGTACTACGTGGTGCTACTCTGTGGCGCATCCAGCTAGAGGTTACGTAGTTACAGTGTGGTTCATTCTTATTGGCGGTCGTGAAGTTAGCAGCTATTTGCTGTTGCGTATCTATCTTGCAAGTTACCTCTTCTTCCATACAGCATACATTTAAATAAGAGTGTTTTACTGATATTTATTCAAAATATTTATCGAAATACAAGCTACACGAAAACAAGCTATTATTTTGATTTTATTAAACATTTTCAAAATTCTAGGACATCTAACTTTCTAATTAGACAAGGAGAGAACGACTGTCTATCTTTGTGACGTCACCAAGTCAGTAGCGTCACAGTCTCGCCATAGAAGATTTCAAAGTCAAAGTAAAAAACTCTTTATTTAAATAGAGAGACAGCTTTAGTCAAAACTAAACAGCTTTGTTGTACACTAATTCGCTGGTTATAAATTATTTTTTCACATTTAGTATTCGGCAACATTTTATTAACTTCATCATTATTATCTACATTTCAACTACAAGTACTTGTTACCAAACAAAAATTTAATACCTACACCACGTAGTACCCTACGTGCAATTCTGCTTGCACCTAGACACCCTTTAACTTTACTGTGAAAACTACCTTTATTACGAGTTACATAAGTATAACTTTACTGTAAAGTCTAACCTGCTGTCTGTTACTCTGTGGCCAGAGGTTACGTTGTTGCCTGTGATTACTTGCTGGATTTCGCCTGCATTAATTAGTGAATGGAAGGGTGATTACAGTTCACAGCGCTAGACGGTTTTCGTACAGTGAACAGGTATTTTGGTAAAACAGATTGTTATAAGTATTATTAGCGTAGACCAACTCGAACTATAAGCCTGGCTAAATTGATGTCCTAAAATAATATTGTTATCTATATATATAAAATTCAAAGTCCTGACTGACTGACTGCCTGACTGACTCACTGACTGAGATATCAACGCACAGCCCAAACCGCTGAACCTAGAGACTTCAAATTTTGCACATAGATACGTTATACAGTGTAGGCATCCACTAAGAAAGGCCCGCCGCACGTGGCAAACGTTCTGCGTCGCGCGAGGCTGCTCGCTTGGTGAGGGAGGACCCGCCTAATCACGTAAAAACGGCTGATCGGATTTTTATGAAATTAAAACATAGAATACTTTTTATCCTGATTATTGGTCCCCTAAGTATTTTCTCGAATGTCCACGCGGACGAAGTCGCGGGCGGAAGCTAGTAAAATAATAAAAAAATAAAAATGCATTTATTTTCTCTCACAATAAATCTTGTTCTTAAAAACTATACAATGCTTAGTCAGCTAGTAGACAGATATAAATTCTAGACAGATAGTATTCGTACAGAGATTTCTGAAGAATGAATGCTTGTATAATATCTCATATAAACTAACTGGCGTACTTGCTTGATAAATGTGTAATGAAATAGGTAAGTAGTGAATCCAAAGTAAGCATTTCTATCTGACTGTTATTATGAAGACAAATAGTTGAGCAAGTTTTACTCATTTATTATTAATGTCACGTTTATTTCTATTGTATTAGAATAAAACTGGAATCTACAAAAGAATACTGCTGTGCAGATATTATGAAATCAAGAATGCCTATCTTAATAACTCGATTTTTAAACTTGTTTATAGATTTCATTCGTTTTAAAAACTATTGGTTTATTATATAATATTAGTCAATTTATCGCATCAGACAAAGTCAGCCAGTCTGTGTTTCTGCAATAGGTATGTTTATATGATGAATTAACAAACCATTAGGCAGTAAGATATTTTTTATGCATTCAAAGTAGACATACTTTCTTAACGTGAGATTTCATCCAATAACGTTCTCCAAACAACAAAAGTTGTTATAGAACACGATATACTTTTAATTCCCAAAGTTATTTTGTTTGTACTTTCCTGCCCACCATAAAAGTTGGTCAGGATTGAAGCTCTAGAAAGTTCCCATCTTTGATTGATGATGTACTGAGTGAAGCCAAAGCCACCTCAACCTCATAGATTGTTGAAGCCGGATCAACAACGAACAAAGCCATCCATTTATTTCATGTCTTTAAAGTTATTCAGTTACATTACTCAAGCAACCTCAACGTTTTCATCTTTCTTAGACTCAATGATAAACACATTTCGTAAAATGGAAAATGAAGTATTTAGAAAAAATCGACCCGTCTCTCAACCACGTTGAAAAATGGAAAATGAAGTATTTTTTCTAAATACTTCATTTTCCATTTTTCAACCATAAAAATTGCATTGTTAATGCAAAAAAGTAAAAATTTTAATAACATTTCGTAAAATCATATCAATAATTTATCTATTCTAAAGTAAGTGCTAGAACTTGTGTTATGAATTTTATACAGGGTGTTTTAGTGCATCGTGTTCCAAATTGAAATGGTCGACTTGAGGTTGTGTGTTGCCCTTTCAGAACCCTTTACACCTCCAATGCCCTACGTGCCCATGATACAAATAATACACTAAAATACACATAAAAAAGTATTATGCGTAGACTGTGAATTTAAATTTTGTTTTGCTGTGTAAGATCTTAAGGTTCTTTTAAAATCAAAATTATTTGCTTAAGCCATAATATCTTTAATTTATTTGCTCGCAAAGTTTCAAAATATGTAAAGTTTAAAAATACTAAGCCGTTTGGTAGCAGATAACCCCTTCAGCCGACTATTTCAATTTGGCACATGATGTACTAAACACCCTGTATTACCACGTATATACATTACACAAGAGCTTTTTTGTTTACGGTGGAAAAATACGACTTTATCGACTTCGGCTCAGAATAAATATTACTACGTAGTATAAATACTAATAGGAATTTCTGTGGTCAGACCCTGTGATTTCTGGCCTCTAATCTGGTTCTGACTGGGCTCGAACGTGGGGCACCAAATACATAGCTACCAGGGTGCCTACCATCAACTTTAAGACAGCGATTCAAAAATAGCGCGATGCAGAATAGGTTCCTAAAATGAATTGCTTTCTTTCGTACTCTGACCTTCTAAAAACTGGATCGCAAATGAATTGCTAAATGTGAATGACCAAACGATTTGTGTCCTTATTTCTTCTACCCGTCTCTTTCACTCGATTCTGTCATGCCCGGAGAGTGAAAGGGACGGGTATAACCTGCAGGTGACATGTTAACTTGGCCGAGTTATAAGTCAAATAAGAGTTGATGACAGCTCAGCGGCTGTGAAATGTCATTGAATGATCACTGAATCGCTGTCATTGATATTAAGCTGTCGTGGTACGAATAAGCGAAGCAGATCAGTTTAGGTTCCTAAACAAAACCGCAATAAGAGTTGATGGTAGGCACCCAGGGCTCAGACGTGGGACACTAAATACATATATAGTTACCAATAAAATGTACAATTAAGCACCCAGTAAAAAGGGTCCAAGATCATGGATTTTTGTCTCGTGTAGAAATCGAACTCACATCACAACCTCTCCCCAGAAACCCGGTACCTATCTCTGTAGCGCACAGTCGTCAAATAATTATAAAAGTATTTATTCCATCTAAGATAAGAGGAAACGCGGGTGTTGCGCCAAAAACAACGTTGTGAGATAGCAAAGTAGCTATTCGTCTATTTACGTACATTGTTCCGGAGTTATATTATGCTGCGTTCACATTACCGTCCACATCCGCTACAACAATGGAGTAAAACGAGGCGCAAACCCAAATAGCGGGTATATTAAACTTTATAGAACAAAGGGAATATTTTATTTTTCCCTCCTCTCGCTCGTGGCGTAAGTGGAACACGTGTTGCTAATTGAAACGAAGAGAAACATTCTTTTTAGGGTTCCGTACTTCAAAATAGAAAACGGAACCCTAATAGGATCACTTTGCTGTCCATCTGTCTGTCAAAACGACGACGTTAATAATAAGTTACTTCCAGTTGATCTAATTCTAGAATAATTTAACTTGGCAAGAAGTAAAACATACAGTATGTAAATAACGGAAAAGATACGATAATTAGTAATTTATAGTGATATCACTAACACAAACTGTACAAACTTTTATTTCTAGTTTATTTCATACAAAATGAGTGCATACGACTGCAAATTTAAGTGTGTAGGTATACTTTTATAATTTTGTCATGCTCGTACTTCCCGTTGACCTGCAATCATGAAATTTGGATTCGATTCACATGATGAACAACTATTTACCTACATCATTTACTACTCATCAAGTTGGTACGGAATCCTCGGCGCGTCGCGTGTGTCAGACTCGCACTTGACTGGTTTTTTGTGTAGGTACGCGCACTTGGAAATATGTGTATGGACTGAATTTTGTGTCTGATGAAAATGTGGAAGTTATAACGAAGTAAACTGAGTTTACAAGTTGGACATGTGTCTCGGTAGCACGAGGAATGGGTTTGAGACAGGAACAGCAGGCCTACTCTAATTCAACGAAAAACGGAACTTCCTTCTATCCGTCCCTTTCACTCTCCGGGCATGATAGAATCGAGTGAAAGCGGCGGGGCTAACGAAGTTTCGTTTTTAGGTTGAACGAGAGTAGGGTTTTAGGAGACTTACATTGTCTTGAGGGGTCTCGCTCGCTCTTGGTAAACATTTCTATCATTTTATGTTATTTGTAGTACACTCGACAGCACATCAGGTTAAACAGTTGAACTGCGATAACCGCTTTTATTACGTCGGGCTTATGCCCTACGTAATAAAAGCGGGCTTGAGACCGCCTTTATAGGCGGTCTCAAGGTCAACATGTATAGTCTGATGTGCCGCCGTGTGTACCTATGGAAAATAGAAAATGTACTTGTGCCGTAAAACTTTTTAAGGAAATGTTTTAGGGTGTACGAACAGTTAATAGTTATATACTATATCCATGTGTTTTCAATAAGGCTACAAATAATGCTTGTAATAAATAGGTAAGTATCCGGCTTTTTTATGTGAGTAATGCCCGAATACTCGTACGCTACTTCTCACACATCGCCCTGTCACTTTAAATGTCAAACGTATGAAAGAGATGCCATGATGTTTGAGACGCTCCCAAAGATGATTCGCGTTCGAGTATTCGGGCGTAAATTAGATAAATAAAAAATCCTAGTCGAGGAAATGAATAAATTAGGTAAAATTTTGGAATCTGAAAAATATATGGTAATGTTTTTCACTTAAAATTGAATAAGTATATCGGTACAATTTGTAATAATGTGGAAAATATGTAAGCAATATCAGATGCAATCAGATACTCTGGAATAACTGAACTGTAATACTCGTCTACTTGAATAATTTCACGAGTTAGGAAATAGAACAGATTTATCGAATCGACGCCATCGAATCGGATAATTTAGACTCGACAAGATTCTCGAGATAAAACAACTCGGTCTGACTTGCATTTTCATGCCCATTCATCGAAGTTTCACGTAGAATATAATATAATATAATGCACAATAGAATACTGGTTCATTTCAGTTAATTTGTATAACATTGTTTGTCGTGTTAAAATTTATGGGCCTTTCAAATGTACGATGCCAATCAAAACACGGTAAATGCTTTTATCACATCATAACAATTTCACGCACTCGGTTACGACAGAGCATAAAGCTCGAAATGAATTGAATTACATTTAATTAATGCTTTTGTTTTGTAGAAAATATATGGGATGTGTCTGTCTCTTCTGTCCTTTAACCGCCTCTGTGGTTTAGTGGTACAAACCACCGGTATCCGACCCCGAGGTCCCGGGTTTGACTCCCAGTGGGGGTTGGTGGTTGGACTTGTTCTAAGGCTAGCTACCATGACTGTTGACATAACGATGTTTTCAGCATTGTTGTGACCCGGCAATTAGAGATAAGACCCTCAATGGTTGAGGATTCCGGGAGTAGTGCGCTTCCAGCCTTATCACCAAATAACATCAGATGTGATAAAGGCTATGTGTTGCCCCTGTTGTACATAGATAAAAAAAACCTTTGACACTGAAAAGTTGGGGTTGTTTATACGTCATAGGTTATTCTTAAATGGAAAACTAATTTAGAACAAAGTTTGGTAAAAGCAGATCATCGAGGAGATGTTCGCGAAATGCGTCGTTATAACTATGAGTCATAAACATCGTAATTCTAACCGAAACTTTCGAAGTGTATTAATAATTATATGGTCGGGTGTAAGGTTTATATTACTTCATGAGAATAATTCTGCTCTTTAGCTTTCTATATTAATATAATTCCTAGAAGTTATTCCGTGGTCGTGGTGCCTACATCTCTGAAGTATGGCGAACTCCACAATAAATCTTAACCTAAAAATAAATCCATTAGTACTACTAATAATTTTTTAGTAAAAATTTCATTTTTATGACAAGCTTTTTTGCTGACTGTACTTTAATATTATATTGTCATCTAAATCAAACCTGTATACTAAATTTCAGCTCCATCGGACACTGGAAAGTGGGGTCAAATTAAGCTTGCAAGATTTGTACCCCACTAACTAACTAACTAACATGGCAAGTTAATAAAAATCTTGTAATAATAAATCCTAGTACTAAAAATGACCATGAAATTTATTAACCACTAGCTTTCCGCCCGCGGCTTCGCCCGCGTGTTCTACACGACGTTATCCCGCCGGAATTTGATACTTTTCCGGGATAAAAAGTAGCCTATGTTCCTCTCCAGGCTACAAAGTATCTATGTTTCAAACTTCAGCCAAATCCGTTCAGCCGTTTTGGCGTGACTGAGTAACAAACATCCAAACATCTAAACATCCAAACATCTAAACTTTCACATTTATAATATTAGTAGGATTAAATGATAAAGTGTCAAATATTTTAGATTAGAGATAAAATTTGGATCTGCTATTCGTCCTAGTCATAATAGAATTATTTTGTATATACTTACTAGATTTCATTTCAAGTTTCGCACCAATATATTTTCTAAAATCATGATTGATTTAATCGCGTTTCCTTGAAACGTCAAATGAAACAAAAACTCTACTTGAAAAGTGCTTTATTCATAAATATTTAATAGAATATCTTATGGAATCGGTATTCTGTCTCATAAATAAAAATGCGAAATCCCTACAGAGTTAAGGATTACCGTGATATTAACAATGGTCGACATTTTACTGAAAGCTGATATTGAAGACCAATTCTTAGAAAAAACTCTGCCGAAACTTATTGATGGTTTCGATATTAGGTTTCCTATGTGAACTGAAATTGTATTTTGTGCTGAAGGTCAGGTATCGATCACAAGACATCAAGATTTACAACCGTCTTTTTCTTTCCAGTCATCCTTAGAATTCCATCAGGGTTATGCTTGACCTAAGATAGCAGAAAATAGGTATTCAAGCATGATTGATTTATGTCACTCAAGATATTTAAACACAGCCTAAGGCCGACCTTACACTTGTAAGTTTTGTAAGTAAGTTGCTTACGTGAGCGACTTTCGATAAAATTTGCAAATGTAAACACGCTTTGTAAGTTTATTTGTATGTGACTATACAGCCGTAAGTTTCTTACATAAAATTTACGAAAGCAACTTACGAGTGAAATGTCGGCCTAAGGATGTGCACAGCTTTCTGAAAGATCTTAAATATTGTAACCGGAATGTATTCAACCAACTCTTAGGCCGACCTTACACTTGTAAGTTTTACTCACGTAAGTTGCTTACGTGAGCGACTTATTATAAAATTTCCAAATGTAAACACTCTTTGTAAGTTTATTTTTATGTGTAATTATACAGCCGTAAGTTACTTACATAAAACTTACGAAAGCAACTTACGAGTGAAATGTCGGCCTTATAAATCCATACTAATATTATAAATGTGAAAGCATTTGTGGGTTTTTTGTT
This sequence comes from Crambus lathoniellus, assembly GCA_949710035.1. Classification (NCBI taxonomy): domain Eukaryota; kingdom Metazoa; phylum Arthropoda; class Insecta; order Lepidoptera; family Crambidae; genus Crambus; species Crambus lathoniellus. The sequence continues at coordinate 9,944,901 of OX453302.1, read as the reverse complement.
TGTTTGTTCCTTTTATGTCAAAACAGAGCAACGGATCGACGTGATTTTTGGTATGGGGATAGTTTGGGAGCTGGAGTGTGACATATGCTAATTTTTATTCCGGAAGTATTTCACACTCCCGTGGGATAACGTCCTGTGAGTTCACACGGGCGAAGTCGCGGGCGAAAGGCAGGTAAAATTATATTTTGAAGGTCTTTACTTTCATATCACCCATAAACTCCGTCATTGACGGCTTGCCGCTAACATGCTATCCGTGGGCCATTCAAGAGATAAACGCGTCGGCTAATGGCGACAAACTTGCTCCTGGCTCGTAAACCAACGTAACACATGATAGCCAACCCCAGTGTCCCTTACTTTCCAATCACCCCTAAACTCCGTCAGGCACGGCCTGCCGCTAACATGCTATCCGTGGGCCATTCAAGAGATATACGCGTCGGCTAATGGCGACAAACTTGCTCCTGGCTCGTAAACCGAACGCGATGATTTAGGCCAATCTTTAGAACATACGTGTGTTGTTGGTGCTTCCAAGTTTATGCTTTGAAAGGTTGGACTAAAGCCGGTAAAGTGGCTCTTAACGGTTAGGCTCTGTCTACGACACTGAAATTACACTTTTACGATCGCGAAAAAGGGAATATAGGATTTTAGAAAGTTTACAATAGGCATGATGACAGATTTTGAAAAACTGTTGTATTATATTCGGAATTCTATACTAATTGTAACGAATACCATATTTGGTAAAAAAACAAGATTTATATAAAAAAATGCATTTTAAATTTTAAGTTTAAAATTCCCACCAAAACTCTCCATAGTGTCATGGCGTCGATTGTGACGTCACGTTAGAGTAAACAAAGTGCAAACATAAGCGTAGGTTATGATCATTCATTTGTTTGTTTACTCTAACTAACGTGACGTCATTCGCATGTCATTGGCGTTCAGAACATCATGGCGAATTGACGTACCTATTTGGTAGTTTTATTTTATAAAATATTAATTAATCTCGCATAAAATAATAAAAAAATACTTGTTTTGTAATCTTTTATTTACGTTTCATTAAATGGTTATATTGTTTGTGTTTTTTATTCACAGTCATTATGCCTATTGGAGAGTGCTTGGGATATAACATCCGAGAGATATAAGCGTGAAAAGATTAGCAACCAACGTAACACATAAAAGCCAATCCCAGTGTCCCTTACTTTCCAATCACCCCTAAACTCCGTCAGGCACGGCCTGCCGTTAACATGCTAGCTATGGGCCATTCAAGAGATATACGCGTCGGTTAATGGCGACAAACTTGCTCCTGGCTCGTAAACCGACCGCGATGATTTAGGCCAATGTCTTGAACATACGTGTGCCTTGCTGTTCCAAGTTTATGCTTTGAAAGGTGGGCTAAACCCGGTATAGTGGCTCTTAACGATTAGGCTCGGTTTATGACACCCAAGTTACATTTTTATGATCGCGAAAAAGGGAACATATAATTTTAGAAAGTCTACAATTGGAGAGTGATTGGGATATAACATCCAAGGGATATAAGCGTGAGCAAAGGCGACATAACTTGAAAAAAGATTATCAACCAACGTAACACATAAAAGCCAACCCCAGTGTCCCTTACTTTCCAATCACCCCTAAACTTCGTCAGGCACGGCCTGCCGTTAACATGCTAACTCTGGGCCATTCAAGAGATATACGCGTCGGCTAATAGCGACAAACTTGCTCCTGGCTCGTAAGCCGACCGCGATGATTTAGGCCAATGTCTTGAACATACGTGTGCCTTGCTGTTTCCAAGTTTATGCTTCGAAAGGCTGGACTTAACCCGTAAATACCGGTAGAGTGGCTTTTAATGGTAAGGCACTGTTTACGACACACCGAAGTCACATTTTACCACAGAACTCAGAAGGAGGATGTTACGCATATAAAATCATGCGTTTTTTTAAACAAGTACTTCTGTGGCGTGGTAAAAATAACAACCACGAAATTAAGACGATTGCGAAGTGCTGACGAAACTAGGTACCTACATAAAAAGTGTAGTCGCTTTCATTTTACTTCCAAAACATTCTGATGTAAAGTATAACAAATGCTATATCGCTCTAGCTTCGTAAAGATTGATTAAAGTATCTCGATTTCAGATAATCAATCAATTTAAATTCCTGTACTTGATTTATATCTATATAATTTAAGGCCCTATTTCAAGCTTTGTTCACGAAAATTATGTCTGAAATCTCAATTTTGCTGATTACGATTTAAAGCAAACAGCAGATTCATTTAGTCAATGTAAAGGAAGATATTAAATTTTAATCGGAGCTTAGCCAGGTTCTAAAACATTTTGTACGGATTAATGAGTCGCTTTGGAGAGGAATTCTTAATTACCTGGTAGATCTAGACAAAGGTGAGACAAAGGAAATGTTCAGTTCAGTCTAATTCTGGACGTTTGGGCTTATGAACTGTCTACATGAATTTAAATCTATTTTGTTCGCTGATTTAAAAGCAATCGGGTAGACGTCTCGGTCGGGTATATAAGATTTATGCTATGAAATCCAACATAGTTAAGTACTTACGATTGTTGCCCAATAAATATATTTAGGCTGTGACATTCAACATCCCTACATCAGATATTTGTACATTATTTGTTGAAAAGGATCTTTTGGACTGTAGAATATTAATACAATGAATCCCACCTAATCGTACTTCTACGGTAGCAACTGAAAATGCAGTAGCAACACAAGAAAATGTGGAACTCTCAAGAGCTCGCCTTTGTACTTTATAAATTCATTTGAAATAAATTGAATTGTTAGTGTAGACGTCTTTCTACTTAAACTAAACAAAATGATTTACGGGAAGAAATTATGAAGCATAATATATTTTTGTTTGTTTTTAATTGGATAAACATTTATCAAACTTAGTTGACGTTGAATTTGAGTAGGCATACAGCATATTTTTTTGAATGTTTGAAGGCGACAAGAAACCTTGAACATGCTCTGTCCGCCTGTCGTCCATTAAGCTTGGGTATTCTTGGTATAGTTACCAGCAGCCAGTAGATTTTGTTAGCCACAATTTGATGACCGTGCAAAAATAATAAATATATTCTAACCATGCTTATTTTATTTCTGTGATAAGTAGATCTCTATTATAAAGGTATACGAGATCGTGTTATGTTGTGGATAGCATCGAAACCCATCATTTAGTCGGGGTCAACCACGGTTGAATTGATCTCAGCGTTGAGTCAGCGGCTCCAGTCGCTCGTAAAAATGTCGTTAAAATATCTGAAATCGCGTGCCCCGTTAGACGGCTGTGTCGTAGCGTGCGGCTGATTCCGAATAATGAGGGGAAATCTTTGGCTGCCAGTATCTTACAATGTGTTTTACGAGTGGGTTTATTTATCCATAAAAGTAATTTTAATTCTACTTTTTTTACGAAGAAAACATCCAGTAACAATTTGTCAATATTTTACCTACACGGTAAATATTTACTAGCACTATTTACAAGTTTCCGCATATGAATTTGAAAATAAAGCTCTGTCTGTATGTTAACTTTTAACCCATTGACACAATTTTGATTAACGTTAGCGTAAATATAGATTAAACCACAAAACACAAGTAAGCGGCTGGCGGGGCGCGCATGAAAATCCCTTTGTTCAAAATGGTAAGCAAACCCTTCATACCAGTGGGTCGATATAGCGAAAGTAAGCCGGGGTCAAAAAACACTTTTGTGATGATCTCCATAGTGAATTATTTTTGCATTCAAAATGCAATTTTTATTATTGAAATTAATGAAGTTTTAGAAAAAACGACCCGTCTTACAACTAGCTCCGATGGGACTCGAACCCACGACCTTGCACTGTACGTATGTTATTCGTTTTTTTATAGTACCTACTTCATTTTCGATCTCCATAGTTGGTGGGTGGAGTGGGGTTTTTTGAGATTTTTTTAAAGAGAAGCCGATGGGAATTCGCAAGTAATGGACCCTCCGCTACTGCTACATACATTTTGCTCTTGTACGATTTACATTTTGCTTTTGTACGATTTACAGTTTCTCCAGTTTGTCATAGGAAAGAACCTTGTTTTCCAGTCCACCCTTCGTTTGGTACCACCAACCAACCAATTGATCGTTTTCTGTAGATAAAACTTTATTATGCTACTACTTATCTTTCGTTTAAAGGACATCACCCATTTTGAGGTAATTTTGAAAGTGCCAGCCAACAATTTATTAACATAATATAATAACAGAAGACATTATTTATGTTCTTTGAAGTTATTCCTAACCTATATGATTTAATCGGGAGGAATTCCACGCGGGCGAAGTCGCGGGAACGCCAGTTAATTGCACGAGTATATAAGAATGATTTTGAAGCTTTGTAGTTCCGATGTAACTGTAGTCACTGCTTCGAAAGATTGTAACTCACCTTCATATAGGTAAGAGTCTCTCGTTTGGGCTGTAAGAGGACTAGAATTTTCCTTCCTTCTAATAGATTTTAGTTCTTCGGGTTATTATTATAAATGAGATCAGAGATGGATAGGATCTTTGTGGATAGAATATCCAAAATCACAAAGGTAGGGAGGTGATTTGGTGTTTCCGTCTCCTGTTTACAGTATCTGCAAACATTAGTGTCACTCAATTTCATGCGAAATTGTGTCACGGTTAACCAAACATCAGTAATTTGACGGAATGCTGAGATAAATTTTAAAATCAAATCATTTCACTGTGCTCATCGGCAATCCCAATTAGTCTCATCTGAAGAGAAAAGTGGCTAATAATTAAAATTTATTTTCTCAAATAAGGATTAAACATATTATTACATTTATACGAATACTTTAATAACCCTTCATCACGACGCTCACTGCTGGGCGTAATAACCCTTAATACAATGTTATTATTAATATCGTATGTACTTGTATCATTAAACAGATTTATTATTTTTTATTTATTTCAGAAAAGCAATAACATAATCAGTTGTTAATGCCTAATTGATTAATTACTTATGCCCGAATACTCGTACGCTACTTATCTTTGGGAGCGTCTCAAACATCGCCCTGTCACTTTAAATGTCAAACGTATGAAAGAGATGCCATGATGTTTGAGACGCTCCCAAAGATGATTTGCGTTCGAGAATTCGGCCGTTAATCACATACATAAGTATGGCATTTGTTACTTAAATACTAATAATAGTATTTAAGTAACTTCTTCATACTTTGTGGGCATGACTTTTAATAAAGGGTGTCTCAAAAGTACGTATAGGATTTTAATTTCGCACTATTTCCAAAATATTCAAGTTGGCGGGTTGAAATTTGACATACGCCATCTCGACACATGTAAAATTAATCGTGGAGCGTTTCACAATAAAACAGCGCATAGAAGTTATACAAATATTTAACGAAAATTCACGATCAATTACAAACACTCGTCGAAATGTCGAAAAATCTCGTAATTTCAAGAAGAGGTGATGTCAAATGGCCACCGATATCTTGCCATCTGATGCCACTGGATTTCTTTCTTTGGGGCTACGTCAAAGATAAAGTCTACGCCAACGAACCACAAAACATAGACAATATAGACAAAATATTCGCCGAGTTATTGGTGAAATATGTAGCGAAATGTGTGAAAGTGTCATGACAAACTTGCACACAGCAAAAATGCCCTTGGCGGCCATTTAGCACATATTCTATTCAGATAAAATTGTACAAGGCTCTTCTTTAAAATAAAATAAAACTACGAAGAAATTCCAATCCCTTCGCGTTTTATTGAGACAAATCATCCTTTACCTACTTTTGGGACACCCGTTATAAGTCAAAAATAATGTCTGTCGGAGACCTTAGATTTTAGACATTGAGTGTAGATGATCCGAGATTAAGGTCGCTTCAAGTATCGACTCGCGAGTATAACCTTGACATATTTGAAACCGATTTCACGTAAAAGTAGTCAGACATTTATCTCTGTATGTAATCTCGTGCAATATAATTTTATGCTTATCTTTGTGAGCTTTATGTTAAAAAAACCTAACAGAAGAAGGATTTTATTTTAGTTAATGTTTTTTTCTATTAATATCTTATTGTCATTGCAAAAGTTAAAAATTATAATAAAAGTAGTCTGATCTTATCACACAACTGTTGTTGCACAACAACTTCTGTGTGCAAGCAATCAAAAAGTTGTTCATAATGCGGAGTTGTACGAGAACAAACGTTTGGAGTTTCCGAATAAAAACGATATTGAAATTATACGGCGTTTTCGGGTTAAAACGCGAAATTAAAAAATAACACAATTCAAAACTTTTTTAAAAGATTAATTTAGTTTGATTTCATCGACATTACATTTGATCGATAAGTCCACAAGACTACCTTTCTCGATCAAATGAATGTAAGTGTTCGTTTTTAATCTAAGTGTTGTTTTTTTGTACGCTCAAAAATGTATAAATTACATTGTATAACATACGAAAATATAACGATTAACCTTTATACTTTTTGTACTGTACTTTTGATTTCTATAAAATAAATTAAATTCTAAAATAATACATAATTAATTGAAAAATTGTTGGAAAAAACCCACAAGCCAGTCCCACAATTTAGGTTGTATGTTTCCGAAATATATCGGACCGGATTCCGAATCGGTTTCGAATGCAATCCGAAAAACTACACCTTCTTTTTACCCCAGGACTGGAAAAAGAGGGGAGTTTTAATTTTGAGCCTATGCAAACTGCGTCTTTTTGCTGCGCCGTAAAAAAACGCGTGTCGACGGCGCGCTTTTTTCCTGCAGAACAGTTGGTTTACGTTTGTATCGATACACACGTGAAAAATCGCGGTGTGCATAGACTCTGACATGTCAGTCAGTGTTTGTCTGTGGCATAGTAGCTCCTGAACGAATGGACCGATTTTAATGCAGTTTATTTTGTTTGATAGCTGATTTATTACATTTATTAACTGTATTTAATGCATTGTGAAGTAAAATAAAATTAAAATAGTTAAGTTTACAAGATTTATCTACTCTGGACTCAAACGGAATTCCATTTAATCCTATATATGTGGTCAAGTTAATTCTGTATTCACAATGTAGTTGTGTTACCGCTGCAGTGGTCGTTCGTGGATTAGGTGGTTAGTTAAAACAATTTGAACATTCACGTTACTAATTCTATTAACGGCTCCTAATTAGTACCTATTTTAGAAAGCTTAATTTGTAGAATATTTTTAGCAACACTCTTTTGTACGTGGAATCGGGTCTTCGTTCTATTTGAAGCCTAAAATTTTGTTATGTATTTCAGTTTTGTCTCGATAGAAAGAAACTACCTACGTCAAACTATTATTTATAACTTATCACGGAGACGCTGTCTACAATTTAATTGGATTGTAGTAAGTTGAATTGTTTAGTTGAATTTACTGTTTTAGATAAACTAAGCTGAGAGAAAACTTGTTGAATACTAATATTATAAAGAGGAAAGATTTAATTGTTTGTTTGCATTGAAAAGGCTCTGAAACTACTGGACCGATTTGGAAAATTCCGTGAGGATCCACTAGTTATTAATAAAATGATGCAGTCATCTGTTTTCACAGTGATTTATATTCGTCGCTACACCGATAAAATACATTTTGTTAAAAACACAAAATGTCACTCATCGTGTAATTTCCACTGAAGTTCTTCAAATTGTGTTCCGTACCAGAATTGCACCGGCAGCCTTGACTGAAAGCATGCGCTGAATTCAGAATTCAGATTATGCATCGACCGTTTTGAAAACACAATCCGAATTCATGCGGCCATTCGCTGTAGGATGTTTACGTTTCGCGTTATTTCGCAGACTGGCCGACTGAAGTGTCCTGCTGTTTATGCAGACATTTTGTTTTTTTTTTTACTTTAACTGGAGGTAATGTATTTTGGTGTTGTAAGGATTTTTTTTTGAACTCATTTGCTGCTGTTCCTGTGAAATATAATTAAAGAAAGCGACTGTCGACGGGTTAAAAAAGTGTTCTCAGTTTCAGATTCAGAGTACCCAGTAGTTTTTTTACCCTGTGTGCAGAGTTCAGATTTTAACTGAAGCCAACCGTCTTTGCTGTTGCAGGTAGGTATTTATTTAGGTTTTTGTATTGCGAGTCATTCGGTCTGAGCTGCCGCCTAATTCACAAACCGTCGGAAATGCTCCTGTCAGCGGAATGTTTGCACTTGTCTCTGTGACTCACTATAGAATATACAAAAACAAGGCACAGCATTTGAATCAAATTACGCTTCTGACGGTTAGTGAATCGGGGGACTCATCATCAAAAGAATGTGGACTTCAAAAAAATGTGGAATTCAAAAACTTCGTCAGATTTCAACTATGGAACTGTGATTGAAATCAGCGTTAGTTTTTAAACACTGACATATTATTCCCTTTATTACATTTTAAATACTTACAAAATTATATTTCTAAACATTAAATTTTTACAATGTATAACACTAAAAAATATAACATTTAAAAATACAAAAATGCAGTTCCCCAACGGCAGCAAGATCAGGGTCCCGGCTACCGATGGTTAAGGATCCAGAGACAGGAACCTTCTCACTATACGGGCCGTGTCCAGAAGTACTGCCTTCTGCATCTGACTCCCGATCCATCCACCTAACGCAAGCCTCTTAAGGTGTTTATCATGTTTATATTATTATTATTATAATCATTTATTGCAGGCTACATAAATATTATCATTAACAATAATATTATCGTTACATAATGTCCCACGACTGTACCAAAAGGGATCTAGATCCGTTTTGGTACAGTCGTGGGACTATCTCTCTTTTTTATGTTGTCTATAGTTGTTTTTGTTTATGTTATTTTCATTTAAGAATTTGTCTGGTTATTTTAATTTTTAGTTTTTTGCATTCACAATGCATGCAAAAAACTAAAAATTAAAATAACTTGCAATAGTAATTTCATCTTTAGCGATTACCAAATACCTGGAAAGGTATTTCTTTCGCGTGTGAGGGTAGTAATATCTCCACATTGATGAAATAAACGCTGACTATACAGCGAGTAAGAAGTATTGGATAAATTCGACGCTTCTCGTAACGACTCCGTAGCTCAGTGGTTAGAGCAGTCGCCCGGAAAGCGAAAGGTCGTGGGTTCGAGTCCCATCGGAGCTAGTTGTGAGACGGGTCGATTTTTTATAAATACTTCATTTTCCATTTTTCTATTATAAAAATTGCATTGTGAATGCAAAAAACTAAAAATTAAAATAACTTGCAATAGTAATTTCATCTTTAGCGATTGCCAAATACCTGGAAAGGTATTTCTTTCGCGTGTGAGGGTAGTAATATCTCCACATTGATGAAATAAACGCTGACTATACAGCGAGTAAGAAGTATTGGATAAATTCGACGCTTCTCGTAACGACTCCGTAGCTCAGTGGTTAGAGCAGTCGCCCGGAAAGCGAAAGGTCGTGGGTTCGAGTCCCATCGGAGCTAGTTGTGAGACGGGTCGATTTTTTCTGGATACTTCATTTTCCATTTTTCTATTATAAAAATTGCATTGTGAATGCAAAAAACTAAAAATTAAAATAACTTGCAATAGTAATTTCATCTTTAGCGATTGCCAAATACCTGGAAAGGTATTTCTTTCGCGTGTGAGGGTAGTAATATCTCCACATTGATGAAATAAACGCTGACTATACAGCGAGTAAGAAGTATTGGATAAATTCGACGCTTCTCGTGACGACTCCGTAGCTCAGTGGTTAGAGCAGTCGCCCGGAAAGCGAAAGGTCGTGGGTTCGAGGCCCATCGGAGCTAGTTGTGAGACGGGTCGATTTTTTCTAAATACTTCGATTTCCATTTTTCTATTATAAAAATTGCATTGTGAATGCAAAAAACTAAAAATTGAAATAACTTGCAATAGTAATTTCATCTTTAGCGATTACCAAATACCTGGAAAGGTATTTCTTTCGCGTGTGAGGGAAGTAATATCTCCACATTGATGAAATAAACGCTGACTATACAGCGAGTAAGAAGTATTGGATAAATTCGACGCTTCTCGTAACGACTCCGTAGCTCAGTGGTTAGAGCAGTCGCCCGGAAAGCGAAAGGTCGTGGGTTCGAGTCCCATCGGAGCTAGTTGTGAGACGGGTCGATTTTTTCTAAATACTTAATTTTCCATTTTTCTATTATAAAAATTGCATTGTGAATGCAAAAAACTAAAAATTAAAATAACTTGCAATAGTAATTTCATCTTTAGCGATTGCCAAATACCTAGAAAGGTATTTCTTTCGCGTGTGAGGGTAGTAATATCTCCACATTGATGAAATAGACGCTGACTATACAGCGAGTAAGAAGTATTGGATAAATTTGACGCTTCTCGTAACGACTCCGTAGCTCAGTGGTTAGAGCAGTCGCCCGGAAAGCGAAAGGTCGTGGGTTCGAGGCCCATCGGAGCTAGTTGTGAGACGGGTCGATTTTTTCTAAATACTTCGATTTCCATTTTTCTATTATAAAAATTGCATTGTGAATGCAAAAAACTAAAAATTGAAATAACTTGCAATAGTAATTTCATCTTTAGCGATTACCAAATACCTGGAAAGGTATTTCTTTCGCGTGTGAGGGTAGTAATATCTCCACATTGATGAAATAAACGCTGACTATACAGCGAGTAAGAAGTATTGGATAAATTCGACGCTTCTCGTAACGACTCCGTAGCTCAGTGGTTAGAGTTGTGCTAGTTGTGAGACGGGTCGATTTTTTCTAAATACTTCATTTTCCATTTTTATCTGGTTTTTGTAATAATTTGTCCCTCGCCTGTGCTGAATAAATGTTTCTGATTTTTTTTTATTAATGTTTTGGTTTCTAAAATAGCTATATAAATAACTAATTAAGTCATAATAATTTTACAATAGTTTTGTCATTATACAGTACCTATGTTATGAAACTTTTACATTTGTAGTATTACCGCGATTAACCAGAAAGTTTTGCAAACACAGACCGAACGTTCGTTTTATGGAAGGATGTTTACGTCTCGCGTTATTTCTTGGGCACGCGCGGGCTGCACCAAAATGTCCCACGAATCATTTATAGGCCGCTATCGTTTATTGGGCTTGCCTTTTGTTGTTTCCAGACGAATTTCAGCAGGTGATAAGACAGCTGTATACTGTTTTTCATCAGCTCTTACTAACAGTCCCCTTTGCAGATGCAGGTTAAAGAAACAGCTGCTCCTTTTCTGCCATATTCAAATGTTCTTACTTATCGGGCACTACATTGCATATAATATACACACACATATAAGAAGTCCCCTGCTGCCATCGGTGAGCAATTATGGATGCCATGATGCTTAACCCTTAACTGTAGTTGTGGGTCCAGTGGACCCAAACTCAATCTTTAAACGCGTGTAAAAAACACGGCGTGTGCCCCAAGTCCTCACTAGTTTTCACCACTACAGTTAAGGGTTAAAGCGTTCTTGGATTAGCGATTCTGGCTGGAGTAATCAGATAGTACTGTTTCCACATCAAGATGCGGAAACTGCTAGTCTTGAATGAAACAGAAGAAGCTGCTATGTTTGCATGGCTATTATATCATAATACACGGTATTGTCCTTTAAGGGTATTTTTTTTATTCAATTCTTAATGCACAATTGTAGAATAGCGGACTTAATGCCTTAGGCATTCTCTAACAGTTAACCTTAGGGCGATGTGGAGACTTTTATGTAGTAGGGTGCACAACCAGGGCATATACGAAAAATACGAAATAATATGATATAACTACATAGTTAAAATAAAATACTCTACAATTTCTTACTATAAATAAAACATATTGTAGCATACATTGGTACATACAGACATAAATATAAATATATACATATTTAGATAGGCAGAGAACATTTTATTTCAACTGTCTACAATTCTCAAAAATCTATCATGCTCATATAATGCTCATGCCTTCTACCCATCATTAGCTATACTTGCCTCTTTTTTTCCTTCCTTCTTTGCGAACGATATAGACCATAAGCCTCCCTCAAGGCTATAAACGTCACATTTACACAATCCTAGTCGTCAAGGTTTCAGAAGAGGCTACTTCATGTTTCCTCATAGCTGTGATACCTTAGGTACTCCGCTTTTACGACTCCTACGGGACAACATATGTTTTTTTAAGGCAGGCACTGACATAAAAATAAAGATAGAATGTAATGAAATAAAAATCGGGATTAGAAATTACCAAATGTTTACTATTTACGACATCGTAGCTACGTATTGGGCAGAAGCACATCCGATGGATTAAATTGTATTTGAGGCAATCTTTCAATCGACAATTCGATTCAAAAGCAACAGCAAAGATGAATACTTATATAATGCTGTATGCTTTTTATACCTTAAAAATTCTTCTGACATTAAGTATGTTTTATAATTTTCTTCATACCAATGCCACAAAATTATTTCTTGATTGCATACATATAACCTGTAGGCCTGTCTCTCGCCGCGCCCAGCCCTCCCTCCAAGCCTAATAGGCTTCGCGTCAGGGCTGGGTGGTTCTAACCCCTGCCCCGCCCCTTGACGAGCTCGAAAGCTCGACAGGAGGCGGGGCAGGAGGAGAGAGCCTCCTCTCAATCTCCCCATAAGGTTACCCACTCCGGGTGGGCTGACCAGATGGGGTGGTTGAGAGCAGGCACCACTACCAACTAAACCCCTCACTACTTGCTCTCCGCCGTCAGTTGCTTCTAAGTCGTCCTGACCAAATCGTTTTTCTTCTAACTGGTCATTCTGATAGAGAGGGAGTTCTTCAGTGGTTGAGGATATCGGAAGTAGCACGCTTCTACCTTTAGCTTTATCATCACTTAACATCACCTCGTTGCAGATAAAAAAAACAGTCGATTGTGTGAGTGAGGCATATGAATCTGTCTCATGTATATTTATACCCGTGCAGGCGCGAATGTCGATTGTAGACGTGCATAAATGATGTGGTTGCCTTTACATTTGTTTTGTGGGTCTGCCATTTTTCACATTTCAAGTCTTTACAAATTGTACACGAATGTAAGTAATCGTATAATTTCGTGGCGTTATATGATAAATTATAGTTTTTTGTAAGACAATAGTGTTATCCACACCAAATATTGTTTATAAAATATCATATTATATTGCTGCTAACTGATAAAATAATTGCAAAAGGTATACAGGGTGACATTGAAGTCGTTAGCATCCTTTTAAAATAAGAACATACTCATGATATAGTCTTTTCCCCAAGTATGAGGCAAATTCAAGATGTATTTTTTTTTAAACCCTGAAAAATCGCGAAAATACTCAGTAACTGATCACTAAAGCAAATAAAAATTAAAATAACTAAAAATAACAATTTGATAAAAAAAAACATTGATTAATTAATATTCAAATAACATACAAGCCTTAAACTACTTTATTGGCCTCTCGACAAAACGCGGGCTCTACTATAACGTGAATTTATTCAAGTTCGCGCACGGAATTCACCGAATGTCACCCATGCTTTATGCCCGCTTTGCTCGCGTCCCTGCGCCCGCGCTGACACCGGGCACTACCCCTTTTCACGTAAAAACGTAGCTTCAATTATGAGTACATTAATGGGCCGAATGGATGCTAATGACTTCAAAAACATCCTATACATTGGATACAATTATTGATATTGTTAAATCGATTAAATAGGTTATGCGATAGCAATATCCAAAGTGGTTATATTTAAAATTATGAGAATTCTAATAACCATGACTGTGATAATAATTTTATTTTATCGAAGTATACGGAAAACAGTCAATTCAACTGTTAAAACATGTAGGTATGTAGAGAATCGCTTTGTTCTTTGTTTTGTAATCCCACAACGACCCTTAAGCAAGAACAAAAGGCTTGGCGAAGCACCTTTAGCTACCTTTAGAGCTGGTACACACTGGGCGTTAGCGTTAGCGTTGGCGTTGCATTTTGTATGCAAATCTGTACAGCGCCTCTAGCGGGCAGTAGCAGAACTACAGATTCTCATACAAAATATCTCGCGTACGCTCACCAAACGCTCGCCGAGCGCCCAGTGTGTACAGGGGGTTACAGTTATCTACAGTTTGGCGTATCAAATACTGTAAATGACCTTAGAACAAGAACAACTGTGAAATACTTAGTTATTGAAACTGTAGGAGGATAATAGTTAAACATTTCAATTGCGCGCCCCAATAAAAGCAAGAACAACACCAAGAATTCTGGTAGTGTAGGACGCCCTCAGACTAGGTAAAACGACGATCTTGGCAAGGTGGCTGGCAAGCTCTGGATGAGAGCAGTCGCAGATCGTACTCCATGACGTGCTCTTGGAAAGGCCTATATATCCACCAATTTGGCGTAGGGGTAGGTAGGCTACCCACCTTCTGCGCCAGTGGTCTCGGGTTCGATTCCCGAACAAGACAAATATTTGTGTGCATGAACATGTCTATATTTTGTCTTGGTCTGGGTGTTTACTATGTATATTAAGTATGTATTTACAAACAAAAAGTATTTAAGTATATATTTATCCGTTATCAAGTTTTCCATGATACAGTTTCTTAATGAAATTAAAACGGGCTTAGATAATTTGTGGGAATGTAAGAAGTTATTTATTTATTTATTTATTATCCAGCATTGGACGTTAATAGGCGAATGATGAAGTCCAAAAAGCATTATTATCATGGTGTTTTTATATACAACATAATAATGATTTAAAAAGTGATAAGAATCTTAGGTTTGCGAGAGTGTATACACAGTTCTCCTTCCTCTCAGCCGGCCCAAACAATATTTGTAAGTACTTAATTGAACTACTACAATCAATTGCAGATTTAACAAGTAATCCATGTACCATTATTCTAAAGCCACTGGTTGCCGCAAATTTGTTTACCCTTTTTACTTTAATGACCTGTAAAATTAAGCCTAACACCCTTCGACCCTTCCACGCTTCATAACCTACGAAGGGAAAAATAAAATAACCTTTAACTTTACACGAGATGACATACACATTTATAATGGCATGGAGCAGGTGCTACTTTTATGTAATATGATTTTTTTATGCGATTTGTGTACAGTGCAAGCACTATACAATAAAATTACATTAGCGTCAGCATTTTACCTGCGCGCGGCTATTAGTTAATTACTTATAATTAGTACACGTTTGACATTCAGAGTGAACTCATATCAATTTTATTATCAATTAAATCTCAGTGAAAAGCAAGTTTCGCGTATCATTTACATAGTTCTAAGTTGTATGGTTGAAAGATCATACATCTTTGTGGTCCTTCGAGTGAAGAAAAATTGTGTTTTGTGTTGTGTCTCTCGTGTGCGAAGCGGATCGGTTCGCTGGCCTCCCACAAGCGGGTCTCACCAGTTGGATTGAGAAGTCGCATTTCCGTGCATTGGATATACAATACATACAAGGGTTATCGATTTTTTATCAAGCAAAGAAAGCAAGCATATCAAGCAAGCAAGCATATCAAGCAAGCATTAAGCATATCAAGCAAGTATTTTCTCATCATATCAAGCAAGCATTTAAAAAACTCTCGATTTCATCATCATGGACAGCCTTATCCGTGAACAATATCAAATCTATGAAGAAATTCAAAGAATAAATATCAACTTTAACAAGGACAGTGCGAGCAGAAAAACTGCGCCGTATATTCAACAACGTATAGCAAAATTGGACGAACTTTGGAAAAAGTTTGATCAGAATGACAAGATCGTTGAAAAATCGGGAGATAAGTCGCATGATTATTTTACCAATGATTTTGCTAGTGGTGTTCATCAATATTTCCTTTCCACAAGGCTTATGATTTCGTCATTCAAGAGTAAGAGCGAAAGTATGGAAAAACCACCCTCCTCATCCTCGGAGTCATATTTTAGTGAAGAGCAGGAAGTGGAGGAGCAAAGCAAGCAGGAAACGTCGGACAAAGCAGAGGAAGAAACTGTGCCGCTGCAGCCTCTCAATCCCAAGCATAGTAGCCGGGGTATGGAGAGTAAAACTGATGAACTATTAAAAAAGCAAGCCAGCAATTTTAGAGCATTTACACGCACCGTGTCGAATATCAACCTGGACACCGTCACTGAAAAGTGGGAGTTCGAAGATTTACTTCGAAACCTGGAAACACGCTGGAAGATTATTGATGCTGCGCACTGGGAACTGGACAGTGAACTGGAGGGCACCAACACTATTTATGAAAAAGCATTTTCTACGCATGAAAAAACGTATGAACAGATGAAACGAAACATCAATAGCAAGCTGTGGTCAGTTTCCCACCGAGAAAAATTCACCCCTAAAATGAACATTCCGGAGTTCAGCGGCGATTACAATCGTTGGACTTCTTTCAAGGATCTATTTAACGAAGGAATCCATAACAACCCTTCTTTATCACGAGCTCAAAAGATGCAATTTCTCAAGAGCAAAGTCAAAGGGGAAGCAGAACGCCTTATCCAGCATCTATCCATAAGCTCAGAAAACTATGGTACCTGTTGGGAATTACTCAATAACCGATACAACAATACAAAGCTTATATTTAACTCCCATATCAACGTCATGATAGAACTTCCATCATCTAAGCAACAATCTGTGAGCCATATCAAGAAAATTCATGACACGACTAATGAGTGTATAAACGCCGTGAAAAACCTGGGGGTAGACACGAGCTCCTGGGACCCATTAATTGTGCACTTAATGTCATTAAAATTGGATAGTCAAACATACAATGAGTACGTAGATTCACTCAAGAACAAAAGAGATCTTCCTGTATTAAGAGAATATTTGGAATTTCTAGAAAGCAAGTTTACAACCATGGAGACTTCGTTCCGAAAACAAGATGGATCCTCGCTCTCATTATCAAACAGCATCCCACTCTCATTATCAAGCAGCATCTCACTCTAATTATCCAGCAACATCAAGCAACAAATCATCATATGAAACGAATAATCAAAAATCAAATTTTTTCAAACGCCCATTTTTGAGCAATCAAGTGATGGCGCAATCAAATAGCAAAAAATATAATTCCATTAAATGCCCACTTTGCGACGGCGAACATGGAATTTATCATTGCAAGCAGTTTATAACTATGTCACCGTTTATTAAACGAAATACAGTTGCGAAACTTAATTTGTGTAGTAATTGTTTATACAATCATAATTCCAAAGGTTGCTTTTCTACAAAAAGATGTCGAGAATGCAATGGAAATCATAATACGATTTTACATGACGCATACAAGAATTTTAACAACAATAAATCAAATGAGAATGAGCCCCAAGCAACATCATCTCGTCAATCAGAGCAGTTTCAAAGGAGTACCAGTGGGTCACACGTATCTCAGATGTATGAGGTCCCCGAAATATTGCTAGCAACGGCAATTATCAAAATTCAAAAAGCCGATGGTACTTATCAAACTATGCGTGCCCTTATAGACCAAGGCTCGCAGTTATCAATAATAACCGAAAAAGCAGCCCAAACATTATCATTACCGAGACAAAAATGCAAAGAAGTAGTTTCGGGTGTGGGAATAAAAGAAAGCAGCTGTAAAGGTCAAATCAGGATCAATTGTGCGTCAAATGATGAATGTTACAAATTCAATACTGATGCACTTATTATGAAGAATTTAACAAGAAATTTACCTAACTACACGTTTAGAAAACCAGACTTAGAATATCTACAGAATATCAAGCTATCAGACCCTGACTTTAATCTTAGCCGCCCAATAGACATTCTTCTGGGAGCAGAAATCTACTCTAACATAATTTTGGAAGGAATATGTAGAACCGAACAAGCATCAATAGTTGCACAACAAACAAGACTAGGGTGGATTTTATTTGGCAACGTAAACACTTTACAATGCAACGTCGTTCTAACTACAAACAGTATCAATCAAATCGAGCGCTTTTGGGAAATTGAGGACATTTCGGAAGAACAACAACTTTCTTCAGAAGATTTAGATTGTTTAAAATATTATAAAGAAACAACAAGAAGATTGGAAGACGGAAAGTACCAGGTTCGACTTCCACTTAAAGCAAAATTTGAAGAGGAATTGGGGTCATCCAAATCAAAAGCAATCGCTCAATTCTTACAAATAGAAAAGAAATTGTCTAAGCAAGAAAATGTGTCACGAGACTACAAACAATTTATAAATGAATACCTATCGCTCGGACATATGATATTAGTAAACAATAACACGAAACCCAGCTGTTTTCTGCCGCATCATTGCGTCATACGCGATGAATCCTTGACGACAGCGTTACGAGTTGTTTTTAATGCGAAAAGTTTGACATCTAGTGGGAAAAGTCTTAATGACCTTATGTACAGAGGTCCAAACTTACAGCAAGACCTTCAGTCACTTCTACTAAAATGGCGAAAATATGAAGTCGCATTCACAGCAGATATAGAGAAGATGTTTCGGCAGATTTGGGTCCACCCAGAAGACCAAAAACTCCAAAAAATCATATGGCGAGACAGCCCGACAGAACCCCTACGTGAATACCAACTTTGTACCGTCACTTATGGTCAGAAAGCTTCACCATTTCTTGCCATGATGACCTTGAAGCAATTAGCAAGGGATGAGGCAGAGAACTACGTAGGAAGTCAAGCACCAAAGGTCATAGAAGAGTCATTTTTTATGGACGATTTACTTTATGGAACCCATGGAATACAAGAAGCAAAAGAACTACAGCAAGATTTAATAAGTTTATTAAGATCAGGAGGTTTTAATCTCAGAAAATGGGCTTCAAATAAGCCACAATTACAGCAAAGCAAAGACAGCAATAATCAATTTGAATTTAAGCAAAGTGAATCTAGAAAAACCCTGGGCTTATCTTGGAATCCAGAACAAGATAATTTCAGTTTTGAATCAAAGATAGATTTAACAAATAAATCAAGAATGACCAAGCGAATGTTATTATCAAATATTTCAAAAATATTTGATCCCCTCGGATGGCTCACTCCAATCACAACAAAACTAAAGTTATTATTTCAAAAACTGTGGCAGCAAAATATCAACTGGGATGATGAATTACCGCCTGAAATTACTTCCGAATGGATAAAGATAAGAGACGACATCAAAAACATAAACAAAATTATAGTTCCACGTTGGCTCGGTACGACAGAAACGACGAGTATCGAGTTACACGGTTTCTGTGACGCATCCATAAAGGCATACGGTTGCGTCATATATTGCAAGATAACAAATAAAAATCAATCTAAAATTATATTAGTAGTAGCAAAAGCACGGATTGTATCTGAGAAGAAAAAACACACTCTTCCAAGATTAGAATTATGTGGAGCAGAACTTTTATCAAAATTAATGAGCAAACTGCTGAATTGCCTACAAGAGTATGACATAGCTATTTATGGCTGGACGGATTCGACGGCAGTATTAGGTTGGCTACAAAGTAATATAAGCCGCTGGAAACCATTTGTTGCAAACAGAGTGAGGCAAATCACTGAAATTATACCAGCGGACAGATGGCGCTATGTAAAGTCAGCCGAAAACCCAGCTGATCCTGCGAGCAGAGGTATATTTGCTGAGCAACTAATACAGCACCCGCTTTGGTGGCATGGTCCAAAGTGGCTTTCAACATTTAAGGGAAATGAAATACAGGAGCAAAAGCCAATTTATATCACACAAGAAGAAATAAAAAGATCAATTGAAATAAATGTTGTAACGCAAAGTGTGGACATAGCCTTACAATTATTAAATAATAGCAGCAATATCAATCGCGCGACACGCCTACTTTCTTGGCTATTGCGACCCTTTTCACGCAATCAGCATAAATCACGATACATAACAATAGATGAATTACGCAAAGCAACCAACATTATAATCAAGCGAGTTCAACAAATTGAGTTTAAAGAAGAGTTGAACAGTCTCCAAAAACATAAAAAAGTAGATCCCAAGAGCAAGTTGATAAAATTGACACCATTCATCGATCAAGACGGCCTAATAAGAGTTGGCGGCAGACTTAGCAACGCGAGCATGAATCAAAACATGAAACATCCACTCATAATACCCCCTAACACCCACCTAACGAAACTACTTATAGAACAAGGTCATCAAATGACACTTCATGGGGGAGCACGTCTGACGCTGGCATGGTTACGTCAGAAATACTGGATCATGGGCGGTACGAGAGCCGTAAAGAAGCAAATACGTAGATGCGTGAATTGCAGACGCCACAGCCCGATCAAACAAGAACAACTAATGGGTGATCTACCATCAGCTCGTACAAATCCCTCCCGACCTTTCTACCACACAGGAGTAGATTTCACGGGGTTCGTAGACGTAAAAGCAAATAAAGGTCGTGGAGTGAAAACAACGAAAGGATATATCGCCGTGTTCGTGTGCATGACTACGAAGGCTATTCACCTTGAACTAGTTGCTGACTTAAGCTCTTCATCATTCTTAGCCGCGCTCCGCAGAATGGCGGCGAGGCGCGGTGCACCAGGCCACGTCTATAGTGATAATGGCACAAACTTCGTGGGAGCAAGCAATATCCTAAACAAGGAGTTTAAAATCATTCAAAAAACCCTCGATTTTTCCAAGAAATCACGTCCATGGAGATCCAGTGGCACTTCAACGCTCCATCTTGGCCCAGTGGAGGCGGAGTCTGGGAGGCGGCTGTGAGAAGTTTGAAATTTCATCTCAAAAGAGTGATTGGGGAACAAAAACTGACTTTTGAGGAGTACTCGACCTTACTGGCACAAATTGAAGCGTGTTTGAACAGCAGACCGTTATGTGCTCTTAGTGAAGATCCCGAAGATCTGGATTATCTCACGCCGTCACACTTCCTAGCAAGTGGGCCCACGCTAACAAT
Organism: Crambus lathoniellus; assembly: GCA_949710035.1. Lineage (NCBI taxonomy): Eukaryota > Metazoa > Arthropoda > Insecta > Lepidoptera > Crambidae > Crambus > Crambus lathoniellus. The sequence goes on along the minus strand of OX453302.1, from coordinate 9,924,169 downwards.
TATTGAGACCGAAAAAGACTTACGCACAAGATGGCAACTCACACAAAAAATCTTTGATGACGTATGGAAACGGTGGAGAGCTGAATATTTATGTCAACTCTCAGCGCGAAGCAAGTGGCAACAACCAAAACGCAACCTTCAAATCAATGACGTCGTTATCATACATGACGTCAATCTGCCGGCTGGGAAGTGGCCCCTTGGCAGAGTTATTCAACTCCATCCAGGAAAAGATGGCTACGTGCGAGTCGTAACTCTAAAAACCAAGAATGGTATCTTAAAACGCCCGATCATTAAACTATCACTTCTATTAGAACAAGAAAGCAACGAAAAACCGCTTATATCAACTCAACAGCGCGCTGTGACTTCACCTATGACGTCACAGTCAAACGTCACAAACAAAGTCGTCACTCACAATATATCAAGTACAACGTCACCGCGAGTAAACAACAATGTGCATCGAAAGTTCAATTTGATGTCCACTCTTTCAATAATTCTACTTTTGTTTATAAATATTATATCAAGTACAGAAGGTACAATCAACATAACAAAATTCAGAGCAAACCAACATTTATATTTTGACAAAATTTCAGACATGATAATGGTCCGAGACGAATGGAAAATGATTGTATATTACGATATAGAACCTTATTGGCAAGGCACTAAGGTGTTGAGTAACTATTTACAATCACTAAAGACGACATGTGATACTATAAAGCAATACGCACACTGTGAAACAATAGTATTACAATTAAATCACGGATATACAGAGCTAGAGTACTATGACACCATGTTGCACGGTCAGCACAAAAGCGCCCGACCTGCCAGACGTCGGAGGCGCGGCCTTATCAACGGCCTTGGTTACGTCGCAAACAGCCTGATCGGCGTATTGGACCAAAGATTCGCCGAACAGTACAAAAAAGATATCGCTCTTATTAGAAAAAATGAACAACATTTAGTTTCACTCTGGAAGAATCAGACTTCCGTCATAGAAGCCGAATATAATCTTCTAAAGCGCACAGAAACCACCATCAATCAACAACATAAGGCAATCAATCAGCACATGAATTATTTAGATCAAGCTATGAACAATCTAAAGAGCGAATCACAAATTAATTATTTAGTTAACTCATTCAACACCGGAGCTATAATAGCAAACAACTTGTTAAGTAATCTGAAAAACATTCAAACAACGTTACTAGACACAATGACTGATATATATCATGGACGCATTAATTTCCATTTGCTTTCGCCGGAACAATTGATCGCAGAGCTAAGCATTATTTCAACGAAATTGAATAAAGATGTTTTGTTACCAGTTGACAACATACACACTGAACTTAGGAAAATATACGAGCTACTTCGAGTGAAAACAAGAATGTTAGAAGATATTTTGATTTTTGAAATAAAACTTCCGCTTATCAGCCGAGATGCTTATGAAATCATGAAGATAGTGTCAATACCACAGATAGATGGAAATAAAACTTTACAAGTCGTTCCAATTTCAACTTACATTTCAATTAATATGAAGACAGACGCTTATTTTACATTATCTGAAAGTGATCTACAATTATGCTTATCATTGTCAGGCACATATTATTGTCATATCAAAAAAACCAGAATTTCAAGTGAAGGGAGATCAGAGCTTTTGTGAACAAGAAGGAACAGAATGTAAAATAATAAAAGAAACATGTAAAAATAAATGGGAAGAAACAAGCAATATTAACACATATATTTACTTTTGTTGCGATAAGTGTCAAGTGAAGACAATATGCGGGGATCAAGTTACCGCTCATCAGCTGACGCGCTCCGGCCTCATTCATACGGGTTACGACTGTGTTATCAAGACAGCTGAATTTACTATTTTATCCAGTAAGCCGGGTATGACTCAATTCAAAGCCTCAGCAAATGTTTATTTGCCTTATATCGCACCGATTAACAATGTAGTGAATATAACAATACCTAAATTCACTGCTCTAAATGAATCGCATCAGGAAGAAATATTTGAAATCGGACGGAAAATCAATGAAATGAAAAAAGTTGACCCACTTTTAGAAACGATCTCGTATCATGATATCCATCATTACACTATGATTTACGTGCTACTTGGAGTAGTCGCCATCATAGGAGCAGTATTTGTAATAAGAAGAATCCAATGCAGATGGCGACCCACAGCTGGGCAAAACACGGCCGCCAATAGTGGGCTGCCTACACCAGCACCTGCGATACGATTTTCTTCTCTTCGAGCGCGAGCTTCTAAACAAGACCAGACGTATCCGAACTCGTCGCAATCAGAAGATCCAACAGCCCTCTATGCTACGGTGACAAAGGGCTCAACCACAGAAGTCGCCAAGGAAGATCAACCCAGTAGCAGTGGTGGCAGCATCGTCGTCAACAAGGCGACGTCACCAGTTATTAGGAAACATTTTTTCAAATCAATATAAGACTTTGATATTTTATAACTATTCTTTATTAATTATTTTTATTTAATGTACAATTTTACATTTCAATATTTTCATTTTGAGTTTATCTCAACATGATCTTCTCGTGGCCGGGAGCATGTACAGTGCAAGCACTATACAATAAAATTACATTAGCGTCAGCATTTTACCTGCGCGCGGCTATTAGTTAATTACTTATAATTAGTACACGTTTGACATTCAGAGTGAACTCATATCAATTTTATTATCAATTAAATCTCAGTGAAAAGCAAGTTTCGCGTATCATTTACATAGTTCTAAGTTGTATGGTTGAAAGATCATACAATTTGTTTATGTTTTCTCACATCTTTTAGCATAGACCCTGATCCAAGATCAAGCAGCTAATGGCAACCATACCACAGACCATACGCAATTTATTGATTCTAAGCTTATGCATATTTAGCTTCATGTTTATAACCACTCTAGGGGTTTTTATGTAAAGGGTTTTTCAAGAGGGACGCTCGAACTTTGAAAGTTGATAGCGGCCATCTTGGAAAAGCGATAGCTGTCAAATTTGGCGGGAATACATATTTATTCATGACATTTCACCATAGAACATGTGGTTCCAACAGGACGGCGCCACTTGCCATACTGCACGGGAAACATTAAATTTATTGGATGAGAAGTTTGAGGGCTTCGTTATCTTGCGTGGTGGTGACATCAACTGGCAACCGAGATCGTGTGATCTAACACTGCTCGATTACTTTTTGTAGGGCTACATGAAATCTTGAGTCTATGCTGACAAATCACAGACAATTGCTGCCCTGAAGGTCAACATGACTCGCGTTATTCATGAGACTTGCTTGCTTGACATTTATGCGAATATGTCCTCCAAAATTGCCCACCAGGATACACCACCTTCAGCGGAATCGCGGTCGTTATTTGGCTGAAATTATATTCCATAAATAATGTCATCAAATGCTTTTTAAAATAAAATAAAAATTGTGGCAATATCATTATAGGAAAAATGTGTGATAGTAAAAAACCACGAGCCCTATAAGTAGCTTTCAGGCGGGATTCGAACCCGCGCCTCCGGGAATCCGGCCCGATGCTCTGACCAACTAAGCTACCGAAAGGCTTACACGACTCGTCGAATTTTGCTATCACTTGTTACGCTGTAGGCCAGCGTTGCTTCATCAATGTGAGGAAACCCTCGCATCCGAAAGAAACATTTTTACAAATGTTTAACAATCGATTAAGATGAAACAGCCATATTGAGGTTTTATATTATTTTTATGCATTCACAATGCAATTTTGTAAGTATAGGAAAAATGTGTGATAGTAAAAAACCACGAGCCCTATAAGTAGCTTTCAGTCGGGATTCGAACCCGCGCCTCCGGGAATCCGGCCCGATGCTCTGACCAACTAAGCTACCGAAAGGCTTACACGACTCGTCGAATTTTGCTATCACTTGTTACGCTGTAGGCCAGCGTTGCTTCATCAATGTGAGGAAACCCTCGCATCCGAAAGAAACATTTTTACAAATGTTTAACAATCGATTAAGATGAAACAGCCATATTGAGGTTTTATATTATTTTTATGCATTCACAATGCAATTTTGTAAGTATAGGAAAAATGTGTGATAGTAAAAAAACCACGAGCCCTATAAGTAGCTTTCAGGCGGGATTCGAACCCGCGCCTCCGGGAATCCGGCCCGATGCTCTGACCAACTAAGCTACCGAAAGGCTTACACGACTCGTCGAATTTTGCTATCACTTGTTACGCTGTAGGCCAGCGTTGCTTCATCAATGTGAGGAAACCCTCGCATCCGAAAGAAACATTTTTACAAATGTTTAACAATCGATTAAGATGAAACAGCCATATTGAGGTTTTATATTATTTTTATGCATTCACAATGCAATTTTGTAAGTATAGGAAATCTTACTATCACACATTTTTCCTATACTTACAAAATTGCATTGTGAATGCATAAAAATAATATAAAACCTCAATATGGCTGTTTCATCTTAATCGATTGTTAAACATTTGTAAAAATGTTTCTTTCGGATGCGAGGGTTTCCTCACATTGATGAAGCAACGCTGGCCTACAGCGTAACAAGTGATAGCAAAATTCGACGAGTCGTGTAAGCCTTTCGGTAGCTTAGTTGGTCAGAGCATCGGGCCGGATTCCCGGAGGCGCGGGTTCGAATCCCGCCTGAAAGCTACTTATAGGGCTCGTGGTTTTTTACTATCACACATTTTTCCTATACTTACAAAATTGCATTGTGAATGCATAAAAATAATATAAAACCTCAATATGGCTGTTTCATCTTAATCGATTGTTAAACATTTGTAAAAATGTTTCTTTCGGATGCGAGGGTTTCCTCACATTGATGAAGCAACGCTGGCCTACAGCGTAACAAGTGATAGCAAAATTCGACGAGTCGTGTAAGCCTTTCGGTAGCTTAGTTGGTCAGAGCATCGGGCCGGATTCCCGGAGGCGCGGGTTCGAATCCCGCCTGAAAGCTACTTATAGGGCTCGTGGTTTTTTACTATCACACATTTTTCCTATACTTACAAAATTGCATTGTAAATGCATAAAAATAATTTAAAACCTGTGGCAATATCACTTAATCGGGTTGTTTTATTCCATTTCAAAGTTCGAGCGAAGAAAAACCCTTTATATGTATATAATTACGTCATTCTCGCTAGCAGGTCATACGATCCTTGCGTGGATATTAATAGCATCTACACACGTTCCTATCCGACCGCCGATTTGGTCTGCTCCCAGACCAAATCGGAACGTGTGTAGCGCAGATTTGGTCGGAACAGACCAAATCGGAACGTGTGTAGATGATATAAGGTTTAGGTAAGTCTAAGATGTAGTCAACATCGGGCTATCTTGGAATCATAATAAAAGTTAAAGTAGCTGATTGTAACTAAATAAGAATTTTAAACTATGTAGTTATTTATTACATACGTGTTACATACGGCTTTTCAGCAATGTTCGCTTATCCCTACGTCATTCATTTCATCTCTCCAATTGACAGTTCTCATTACATTTTTCAGAAAAGCTGGCTGTTTTTGGGGGTTCAAAATATCAGATAACAACGAAGCACAAAAAGGTGAATCTCTACGTCCCCTTGTCTTAATCCATCAAAGGCGATGCCGCGCTATTTCGTTGTCGACTCCAGCGATAGCGACTCGGTTAGATTTAATGAATATCGCATTGTATTACTGCCGGACTCGTAGCTTTCAAAAGGTTTTGTGCGCAGCCACGGTCGCCTGTCTATTGTTCGTGCAAACAGCGGAGCCTCGTTTGCACGGCCAATACCATTACGGCTTTACATTGTAGCTTCACGAAGTGGCCAGTTGGAAATCAATATTTTTATTACATAGTTTCATGGGGACAAATTGCTGTTTTGTGATTAAGCTGCGGTGTTATGGCACACATTAAAAGCTTGTTTTTTTCATGAAAGTTAATCTTCCTTTATATTGTAGTCTTAACCGAAAAGATCTGGCAATTTCTAAGGCCTAGTTTATCTTGAAATTTTAATGATAACATTTTGTAATCTTATCTATTTGTACGCAATATGGTACCAAAGGACGACGCAAATTAGCGTCCCCAGTGGGGACGGGTTGGTCGGTGGGGACTCCCCACCTACCAACAGAAATCAAACGTATCTCAGTTTATACGTCTTGGCACGCTGATGTTTTTTTTTAGTATGACGACATTTACCTCAGGACTGTGGATTTCACACAAATCGCATTAGAAAAATGGCAGTCTAGTATGGAAACGATTTGACACACTTGTAGTAGGATTTGCGTGTGGTTCTTTTAAGTGTCAATCTAAGATATTTTATAATACGTTCAAGTTACTGACTCGGGTTAAAACGTTTTAAAAATATTATTATGGTAGCGCTGCCAGAGGCCATATTAATATCATTAGGACTCGTCGTGTATTTCAAATCGGATTCTGACAATCGGGTTCAGACTTTGACCAAACAGACGCGACCAAACGTCTGCGAATTGGGAGCGTCGTCGACGCGGAGTTTGCGCGTCGTAGTCGATTTTGAATGAGATAAAGTGATAGCGACTAGCATGCGGGTGACGCGCGACCAACTTTACCGCATCGCTCCCGTTACGCAGACGCGGGGTCGTGTGTGCCTGTGAACAGACACTGTCTGTTTTTGTGACTCTCTCTCTGTCTGTGAAAGATCTGTGTCTGGAAATTATTTTATAACATTATTACATTTTTATATTCAAGTAACCGACTCTGCGGTAAATGACTCACTGTCTTGAGACGTGCATTGCGAGGCGGCGATGTCCTATCATCGGGACTCGTCGCTTTAATATTTCATTCTTTACAAATGGACTGACGCTACCGAATGGTGTCGCAGAAACCGAACGCGGAAACTCGACACCATATTCTTCAATAAATTTGTTATAGTAAAAGATATTCTCGTCTCTATCAAAACGATGTGGCCATTTCAAAATACTATTGCTGTACTCGTACTCGTAATGTTGGACATTGTATGTATTTTTCTAGAAATGGAACCCTCAATATCAAGTTTTAATTATTTGTATTAGATTTAATTTTTAAATTATTCATTTTTTTTAATGATCATGTATAGAAATTATATATTTTGAAATGTATTAATCAAGGCCTTTGATTTGATACCCATATTGCTACAATTCAAGGAACAATTATTTAAGTTTTTATGGCGCTATAACCATATTTAAATAAAATACATAAAACTCACATACATACAATAACCACAAACACATTACACCCATTTTTTGGGCAGTTGTGTAAAAAAAATGTTATAAAAATTACATTTACATTTTAATACTTATACTTTGGTACCTACTTATGATTTATGACTGAAATTCCAATGAAATCGTAATGTGTTTTCATTTTGTTTAATAGATCTATTGGGACTCACTTCCAAGTTGTCAATATGTTATGGACCAAGTGATAAATGGTGGCACTTTTCATAATGCCCGGGCACTATCAATAATGACAAGCTACTGAAGCTCCTCGCACCTATCAAGCACCTTTCTTGGAGTTAATTGTAATTTGATAGAAGTCGAGTTGACCATTAAGGCATAATCAGACGAGGGACTTTTGTCCCCGGTGGACAAAAAGTCCCTGTACGTCCAAAATATGTCCTCCGAGGACTTGTCGCGGACTCAACGCATACGGTGTGCGGTCATTTATTGCCCGGAAACGTACTTCACTATCGAGCGCTCAATGTAGACTCAAGTTCGTTGTGTGCGTTGTTGCGCCTAGTTACGTTCGTTCTATTTTTTTCGCGGACTACCGCGAACTTTTGTCCGGTCCAGTCTCTCGGTGTCCGCGGTAATTTCGCGGACTTTTTATCCGCGGTACTTTTAGTTCCTCGTGTGCGTTATTAAATACAATTTATAAAAGATCTATATCGATGGACAAAAAAGTACCCGGAGGACAGTCCGTCGTCTGATTAGGCTTTTATGCCAATATTCCAGCGCGCTGAATTAATACTGCTTTCATATTGGGCATCTATCAAACTGTCGGGGCATTATAAAAAATGCCCTATTAATAACTTGGTCCATAACATATATAACTTATACAATTAGCCTACAAGCTTTCAATAAATCAAAAATCGATCATTTATACATTATTAATAGTTATTAAAAGCTCTTCACGTTAAGTATAATTAGTTAAAAGCATTACTTAAAATTCCCATGGTAAAACAGGAATGGATGCCAGTTGAATAGTCCAACTATCGGAATTTCAATGAAGATAGCTTGGAGCAATTAAACGTAGCTCCACCGCGAATTTGGGTTCATTAACGTTGAAAACGGGATCTTTTATTTCTCGTCTGGGAGAGGATGCTTTCAGGTCTTGAATACGACGGGATTTTGCAGATTTATTTTTTTATGAGAATTTTCGTTGTTTACTGATGCATCAACTCTGTTATTTTGACCTAAAATGTGACGTTGATTTCGATATTCCTTTTTAAGTGAAACAACGTAGCAGTAGTAGAGCCTTCCAGGGAGTGTAATGAGCAAAGAAAGCTATGGTGTTGGCTTTTTTAGTATCGGTGCTCAGGCCTCAATAGCGCATATCATAGCCAGGAAGCTCCTGAAAAATCTAGAATCATCCACTCTTGGTAGTTTTTCAATTGTCCTTATCACAACTATACTTAGCATTTCCTAAAAACAGGAATGGATGCCAGTTGAATAGTCCAACTATCGGAATTTCAATAAGGATAGCTTGGAGCAATTAAACGTAGCTCTACCGCGAATTTGGGTTCATTAACGTTGAAAACGGGATCTTTTATTTCTCGTCTGGGAGAGGATGCTTTCAGCTCTCGAATACGACGGGATTTTGCAGTTTTTTTTATGAGAATTTTCGTTGTTTACTGATGCATCAACTCTGTTATTTTGACCTAAAATGTGACGTTGATTTCGATATTCCTTTTTAAGTGAAACAACGTAGCAGTAGTAGAGCCTTCCAGGGAGTGTAATGAGCAAATAAAGCTATGGTGTTGGCTTTTTTAGTATCGGTGCTCAGGCCTCAATAGCGCATATCATAGCCAGGAAGCTCCTGAAAAATCTAGAATCATCCACTCTTGATAGTTTTTCAAATGTCTTTATCACAACTGTACTTAGTTAAAAGCATTACCTACCTAAAAACAGGAATGGATGCCAGTTGAACAGTCCAACTATTAGAATTTCAATTGAAAATGGCTTGGAGCAATTAAACGTAGCTCCACCACGAATTTGGGTTCATTCGTTGAATACGGTATCTTTTATTTCTTGTCTGGGAAAGGATGCTTTCATGTTTCAAGTACGGTATTTTATGGATTTATTTTTTTAGAATTTTTGACACCTAAATAGGTGTGTTAAATAGGTGTACGAAAGTAAGTAAATACTTACTTTCGTTTTTCGTTGAATTAGAGTAGACCTACTGGCCTTACTTCGAACAAAGTCCTGGGTGCCTACCATCAACTCTTATTGCGGTTTTGTTTAGGACCTAAACTGATCTGCTTCGCTTATTCGTACCACGACAGCTTAATATCAATGACAGCGATTCAGTGATCATTGAATGACATTTCACAGCCGCTAAGCTGTCAGATCTCTTATTTGACTTATAACTCGGCCAAGCTGACATGACACCTGCAGGTTATACCCGTCCCTCTCACTCTCCGGGCATGACAGAATCGAGTGAAAGAGACGGGTAGAAGAAATAAGGACACAAATCGTTCGGTCATTCACATTTAGCAATTCATTTGCGATCCAGTCTTCAGAAGGTCGTGGTACGAAAGAAAGCAATTCATTTTAGGAACCTATTCTGCATCGCGCTATTTTTGAATCGCTGTCTTAAAGTTGATGGTAGGCACCCTGTTGTGTGTATGGTGGGACTGGAAAGGCATTGTGTATTTTTAGGTTTTGCCACATGGCCAACGATTAATTCTGATATCTACTGTCAGCAATTAGAAAATCGGAAACAAGCTCTTAAAGAAAAACGCCCAGAATTAATGAATAGAAAAGGTGTAGTCTTTCACCAGGACAATGCTCGACCGTTAACATCTTTGTCGACTAAACAAAAATTGATGGACCTTGGTTGTGAAGTTTTACTCTTTACTTACTTTGCTTCGGATTATCATTTATTCTACTCTTTACAAAACTCTTTAAATGGAGGAAAATTGCATTTAAGGAAAGACTGTACAAATCATTTAAATCAGTTTTTCGCTCATAAACCACAAAAATTTATAGCGACGACGGGATAAAGGTTCTGCAAAAAAAAAAAATTGCCAAAGATTGTCGAATTAAATGGACATTACATAATTCAATAAACATTTCATGTAACTGAAAAATAGTAGATTGTACAACAAGTGCATAAAACATACCATTTTACCCGAGACGTATATATCCACCCGAGCCGTAGGCGAGGATGGATAGTCAATTCGAGGGTAAAATGGGTTTTATGTACCAGTTATACACTCTGCTTTTCACTTCGAGTATGAGGAAAATAAATTACAATATTGCAAAAAAGAAAAAATAAAGACTTCGCCATATTGGCGGGAAAACTTTATTTTTCTTTTTTTTATAGGTACGTGGAAGTGGCAGCACAGTTACTTAGCATAGATCGTACTTAGTCCATAATGCTCTTGAAATACTCATTTCTTACAAAACTCATTAATTTTGCCTAGTTTTATTTATTTAGTAATTTAACATGGAATAAGTACAAAATTTAAGAAACAGAATGAAACAACAAGTTTATTTAACGAAGTTTAATTGCATGTGTGACTGTTTACCTGACGACCTTTGTCTTAGAGTCTGTGAATATAGACGAAGATTTTACTTTATGCACTAGAGCATAAAAAGCGATTTTATGCAGCGTATACCCAACATAAACACGAACTTTACGAGCATGAGAAGTGAAAAAAACTTTATTATTTTAACTACAAAATTCCGCGAACTTCTCCGACTACCTATTACTATTTTCTCGGTTCTCGGAAACACTTGTTATCCAGTTAATTTAGACTTTGACTACAGATGATAAAAAGGTAGGTACTTACAATCAGTTTGTATGGTTTAATAAGGCTCCTGTTAGTTTCAAACCAGTCAACAATAGTGACTCTTTATAGGCTGAATTTCTCGCTGCATCAAAGGGCTGTCTCGCGCACAAGAACAAACGTTTTGTGTCTACGCGTTTTCAAACTTGCTCTGAAAAAAAAACAACGTGCAAAATTCAACCTTATTCTATCCACAGAAGGTCCAAATGGGTCACATGCGTAGTTGAACTGTACTGTTTTCTTTTCGTGTTTCCCGATAAATGCTAAAATTGCAAAAGCATCCCAACGTGAATGAACGTTTTGCGGGAAGCGAAGAACAACCAGTGTTTTAAAAATGTATGTATTTTACGTACAATGTGTGAGTGAAACATTCAAAAAGACTGCAAACGTTACATTCAGAAATAACTTCCGTGCGTACCCTAACATAATATCTTTTCTTACTAGGTTTGGAATGTAAATCAAAACAGTTCGATAAAAGGTACTTAGTTATTAATGCAATGACTAAATATTATCCACTTTAACTAGTAACTTATTTGTTTATAAGAAGTTTTTAGTAAAAAATCTATAATCATATTATTATTTCAACACGTGGCCGACCGTGGTTTTTCCTGCATGGTTCCCGTTTCTATGCTAATATAAAAAAATCTGTGACCTAACCCGTGTGTAAAATAGTATCTAAATGCAAAACGGCTAAATCCGTTCAACCATTCTGTAACAAAAAAACTAAAATACATACCTTAGATTAAAGGATACTACCAACTGTAAAATTTTAAAGAATAATTCGATTGAGGTTCTTACTTCTTGGAAAACGGTTCGACCAGTCACGAATATGCGGCAATTCAGAATACTTCCGTTCCAATTAGGTAACCCCACAGTCGGTGTGCTTAAAACTGACGGCGGAGAGCAAGTAGTGAGGGGTTTAGTTGGTAGTGGTGCCTACTCTCAACCGCCCCATCTGGTCAGCCCACCCGTAGTGGGTAACCTTATGGGGAGATTGAGAAGAGGCTCTCTCCTCCTGCCCCGCCTCCTGTCGAGCTTTCGAGGTCGTCAGGGGGCGGGGCAGGGGCTAGAACCGCCCAGCCCTGACGCGAAACCTATTAGGCTTGGCGGGAGGGCTGGGCGCGGCGAGAGACAGACCTTGTCTGACTGAGTCCAACATGCCGTTAGCGGTATACGAAAAAGACTGTATTTGCCCTCACTATAAACAAAAAAAAGGTAACGCAACTTAATTGTTTTTCATTTCAGATAGTCCCTTGAAAAGGCAAGAAGCAAAGGTCGATAGTCATTGATTCTAAAAGGGTCCAGTTTAAAAAGTGATTTCTCCCAACAAAACCCAGTAATGTGTCAAAGGAAAGTTCTTGGCGGCAACAATGCGATTGTGATAAAGGGACTCAGACAGTTTTTTCTTACTGAATTTTAATGAAGGTTCTCTTTGGTATTTTGGTAGTGAACATTTTGTTTTTCTTAACAAGAAATGTATTGAGATTTCTTTTTTCACTTTTTTGGTTAATTAAACTAGATTTGCGGATTAATCGCGAACTGTTTATTTACACAAATCTACATTTTCGGATATTGTTTTGTTAGGTATAGGTATGCATTTTCTAATGTTTGCAGGGGCCGATGTTGCAACTGGTTAAAAAGATGTGATTAATTATTTAATAAATTAATTTTTATTTCAAAAACAAAGCTGACCTGTACAATCACTTTACTTTATAAAATAGAGCTATTAAACATTCTTAAAAGCCATAAAAAGAGCATTATATATTCTGAGTGTAACTCCCAATACAACCCGATAGATGGTTGGGCAACAGTCCAAGTGGAAAAATAACGTGCCCCCTAGGGCTTCCTTCCAAAAGCCGCGTCATTTGTGTACCTGATATTGAAGCAACGAGTAGCGGCGGGTTAACCCTTGGGGCTACTTTAATAATATTTTCTTTTCAGTACCTACACATTAAGATTAGTGCCGATTTTAAAGCGTATTCTATGTTGAAATAAATACTTATAAAGATATATTAGCTACTTAAGGATTATTAGAAATGATAACTTAATTAATTAATCTATATATATAAAAATGAATCCCTATTTCCCTTGGTCACGGCATCACGCGTGAACGGCTGGACCGATTTGGCTAATTTTGATCTTGAATTGTTCGTGGAAGTCCAAGGAAGGTTTTTGCGGTGAGAAAATAGGGGAAGGAGGGGTAAGTAGGGGTAGAGTAGAAGTAGGGTAGGGGTAGAGTAGGGGTAGGGTAAGGTAGGGGTAGGGGTAGGATAGGGGTAGGGTAGGGGTAGGGTAGGGGTAGGGTAGGGGTAGGGTAGGGGTAGGGGTAGGGTAGGGGTAGGGTAGGGGTAGGGTAGGGGTAGGGTAGGGGTAGGGTAGGGGTAGGGTAGGGGTAGGGGTAGGGTAGGGTAGGGTAGGTGTAGGGGTAGGGTAGGGTAGGGGTAGGGTAGGGTAGGGTAGGGGTAGGTAGGGGTAGGGTAGGGTAGGGGTGGGGTAGGGTAGGGTGGAGTAGGGGGTAGGGCCACGGGAACGAAGTCGCGCTGGGTCAGCTAGTAGGTTATATTTATTGCTTTTTGGTGCCAACCGCCTCTGTGGTCTAGTGGTTCACACCACCGATTTCAAACCCAGATATCCCGGGTTCGATTCCCAGTGGGGGTACATATTATATTCAATTTGGTTGGTGGTAGGACTTGTTCTAAGTCCGCCTGGCTAGCTACCACCATCTTATTTAAGTTTGACGCCATAACAATGATGTTTTCTGCATTATTATGTTCGTTTTCTGCATTGGTGCTACGGCAAATAGAGATAAGATAGCCAGTTCCTCAGTGATTGAGGATTTTGGAAGTAGTGCGTTTCAACGTTCAGCTTTATCAAAACTTAACATGAGGTGTAATGATGATGAAGGCTTAGTGCTACCTTGCTGTGGATAAAAAAACTAGAAAATTCACGAACAAAATTACTTGAACTTATGTAAGAAAATGTTGATTCCGATCTTGATTGGGATTCTTGATTGGGATCAAGAGCAAGCCCATTAAAAGTAAAAAAAAACTTTACTCATTACTTATACTTAATTCAAAAATTATGTAAGTTTGTGTTAAAATAGAAATGTAGATTTTTTTTCTGTGTTGTATGAAGTGCTCTAGATGGGCTTCCTGCACGACATAATAATAAGATATTCTGCCCACAGACCTGCAATTAATAGTTGTTCATACATCGACACGAAAGAAGCAGAAGAAATTGTTCATAAAACAAAAAAATTAAATGTCGTCGGTTCCTTTACAGAAAGTAAATGTAAAATCTTGTAACACTAACCTCAGTCGAGTCATGAAATTTCAATGAAGCTATCAAACCACCTGGTACACGGGGTGCATTCAAATTTTAAAATGTATTCATGAATTTCTCTGCGATCTAGTTGACCATACTGCCGCCAGTACTTAATAAATCAACTCTATTTCCAAGCAACCAAAACATAGTTTTAGTTGGCGTCCAACGGATTCAGCAATGTCAAGCTAACTCCAATTTTGTACGGCACTGAATAACTTAGATTTTGTAGTTGAAACTGGAAAATTGTGTTATGCGCATTTTGTCGACTGTAATGATATGGCAAAGACAAAGTTGTTCTGAACATTTAATTCAATTTCTTAGGCTTCGACTCGCGAGCTCTTGCTCAGCTCAAGATTTGTTTAAAGGAGTATTTAGTTATTTATGTAATGCCCTCCTTAGTTGTTTACATTTGAATAAGACCAATATAAGAGTTCGTACCAGATAAGTCTGCGTGCGGTCCAAATCAATTCAGTAGGTAGGTACTAATCTTTTACTTGAACTTTAGAACAACAATGTACTGTAAGTAGCCCCAAAAATGCCCCAGTCATACTCCGAGTGTTTTGACACGGTCTCTATATTGTACTCACTGCTGGGGTTTATTTTTGTGTTTTGTTTAGCCTGTACGAATGTTAAACATCAAAATAACTGAAAATTTAAATGTATTGTAGCTAAGAACATTTTTAATCACGTCAAACAAAATAAACCGCATCTGATTTGATCCATTCGTTCAGGAGCTACGATGGCACAGACAGACACACAGATACACAGACAAGTCAAACTTATAAGTCAATCTTTTAGCAGTTGGGAGTTCAAAAAAAGTACAGAATACTAGGCAAAACTATTTCTAAGGTAAGACTTCTATAACTATACAGCGGGCGCGCATGTATTTTTTTTATTATTGATAGGCAAGCGCTTGCCCGCAATGATGCGATATTACGACGAATCGCGCTTGCCTAGAAGATACCGGTTCAGAGAGAACTAGGCACTTAACAGGAAACACAGACTCATTATAACGTTAATCGTCTGTATCTTACTTAATATTATAAATGTGAATGTTTATATGTTTGGATGTTTGTTACTCAATCACGCCAAAATGGCTGAACGGATTTCTCTGAAATTAGGGACACAGATACTTTGTAGCCTAGATAGGAACCTAGGCTACTTTTATCCCGGCAAAATATCACAATCCCGCGGGTATCGTCGTGTAGTCCACGCGTGCGAAGCCGCGGGCGGAAAGCTAGTAGCAAGTAAAACTCTTTTGTTACCTTTAAACACTTTGAACCACTAAAAATCTTCCCGGAGCTCATTGTTATGATTTCAAACAAACTCTATTTCATCTTTATATCAAGAGTAAAATGAAGGTTAATGTCAAACATTAGTTAATACACCAATAATCTGGACCAGGGATTTTTCACGTTGGATCTTAGCCAATCGCCATGTTTATTTATTATGGACAATTTTATGGAGCGGCCCGATGTGTGTGAAAATAAAGTTTGCCTCTAGTAAATCCACATTTATAATTCAATTGTTGTTGGCAACCAATGTATTATTTGGCCGGAAGTTGTTCAATTATTAGCAATGTTGTGTCAACGAGTTTGGTCTTTGATGGTTTATTTAATATCAATAATTTATTTCGATGTGAAAATAACTTTAGCTGTTACGATATTCATTAAGGTGATGCAAGTTTTTTTTAAATCTCTAGAAAAGTACATTAACAACTAACAGTTAGGTTTATACCTAAAAGTAACTTTTATTATTTGTTGAATTCCAATTATTAGAGGCCGTTTCTGTTTTTGAGCGATTTAGACGGTTTATTTTGATATGAAATTCTGTTGGAGCTGATTGGGATCAATCAATTCAACCTGAAAATGTAACGCGATTGATATTTATATACCTAATTAACGCCCGAATACTCAAATCAAAAGCGACTCAACTTTTCGAAGCGTTTCAAAGAACATGCCGTCTCTCTCATACCTTTGACATTTAATGCAACAGGGCGATTTTTGAGACCTCCTAAAGTTGAGTAGCGTTCTAGCAATTATATATTCAGTGGTTCTAGTAACTTTAGTAAGAGATACATAGTCATTTTATAGAATAGGTACTTTATAGCGTTATACTTGCCACCTCCAAAATATTTCTATAACTTTAAATAATTTAAAGACGCGTAATTTTTCGCGCTGTTTTTGCTCCTTAAAAGATTTGATGGCATAATCACATTAAGCGACTGGGCTTGTAAATGTCGCCCGCAGTTCATTAACTTTTAACGTTGAAAAGATTACCCACCGAGAAGTTTTAATAAAATAAAAATTTAACCGACCAAATTACGTTTCATGCAGTCTGGGGTTTTTTTTTACTTAATACTTTAGAAATGCTCATGAAAAAGCAATGATTTATAATGAGTAATATGAGCTTAAGTTTATTCGCTTAGGTATAAAATGTTTAATAAGCAAATTTTTACCACTATCATGGTCCGTTCTCTCGTTATATTATTGTATTACTCGAAGAATAATGCTGCATATCTAATGCAATGAATTTAGCATTGTGCCTTTTGGTTGTAATAATATTTTAATTATTTATTGTGGGCGGTTCTAGAGTCACTTTCGATGTGAAACACAAAAGTTCCGACAAAATAGCACTTTATTCACCGAAAAAACACCAAAGCACGTGTTTTATAGCAGCATAAAACAGTAAAATTACAAATTTGAGAGCATGTCGTCGCTTACAGTTAAGTACTTTAATAAAATAGGATATCAAAATGTAACAAAATATATAAACTGCAGGCACTTGTAACATAAATCAGTCTTTAAGAAACATTAACTTGAGTTAATCATATAAGATTGATTTGTAAAAAACAAATCTGAAATGAAATTGAATTTTATTAAATAAACATTGTTGCAAATTTTATAGCTCAAAAAGTGCAACAATGTCGTTACAAAATAAACCTTGCTACAAAGTTATAAGATTCAATCTTTTATTTGATTAAACCAGTGTTGGGTTTTATAGTTGCCAGAGTCGCGTGTGCTGCTACAAAATACTGATTTGCCAGCTTTTTATACTTCTTATCGCACCACTTTTATTGGTATTGACATTGCCACATAAAGTCACGCTCGTTCGGGTAAGGTCGCATATTGAATACAACATGAACTTTTGATAATAT
Organism: Crambus lathoniellus; assembly: GCA_949710035.1. Classification (NCBI taxonomy): domain Eukaryota; kingdom Metazoa; phylum Arthropoda; class Insecta; order Lepidoptera; family Crambidae; genus Crambus; species Crambus lathoniellus. Next base: position 9,906,704 of record OX453302.1, on the reverse strand, counting down.
AGAAGGGAGCATTTTTAAAATAAGCGAGTGTTCTGCCCGTACTTCGAATGTGTGGAGTTGGTTTAAGGTCACAGCAGACATACCAACTCGTAAACGGATCGTAAACGTATCAACTCGAGCGGTTCAGTATTCTTTGTATGAAACCCCCTACTGCAATGCACACTAATCGGAATCGTAACGTAATCGCCTCGCCTCGGGACCATGCTCAAGAACCGCTTTGCGGGTCGCTCAAATTGCTATACCCGCGCTTACCGCTAGTCGTCCACGCGCTCACGTCTCTCCGTACCCTTACGGCTCTACGCACAGTGGTCTGAAAATGAAAATGAACTAACCACATTTTACAAAGACAGACTGAAATTCCCCATGTGATCCCATGTCCACCATTTTACGATATGGAACCACTGTAGGGCGAGACGTAAGCGCGGCGTCGCCTAGCCGTAGCCGAGCCAACGTACCGACGCTGATCCGGTTTGGTTACGTGCTTGCGTTAGGTTGACGCCTGGTTGACGGCGAGGAGAAAGGCGATACGGTGTCGATCCCTTTCCGAGTTGATATATGTGCTGTGACCTTTATCGTGCTGCTTGAGGATTCCGATACAAGGTGTTCCTTTTGATATCCACTAACGCTAGGGTTATATTCTGACATCCATCAAAAATAAATCAAATAGTCAAGGGAAAATTAGTCAAAAGAAGAGTTTTTTTTTCACTTTCCCATACAAACTTCTTTATAGAATAAAGAGAGAGAGAGACACATATGGGACAGCCAAAAACAAAACTGATATTTCGACCTATGTTTCTTGGACTTTTTGATTTGTTTTTGATAACAAAATATAACCCTAGAGTTATGGAATAGTAAAAGGAACAGCTTGTATACTTTGAATGGTGAAAAAAAGTACTCTATGTTTTTCTCCTAGATCAACTCTATCCTAACTTTATCGATATGCCACATATTTTATTGTCATACCAACAGTTAGACTGTTATTTTCACATTAAGGTGAATAAGTAAGTTTCGAACTTTGGTTTATATGTAATATATGAACTTTGCTTATTTTGGTTATCGTTCTACATAATTTTGGTGTAGGTAAGCCGGAATTAAAAAACCTCTTTTCAAAATTATAAAAGTAAAGATTTTAAATTATTTTTATGCATTCACAATGCAATTCTAACTATAAGAGGTTTGAATCCCGTCTGAAAATATACTTGCAGGGCTGGTGGTTTTTTATCTTAATTTTTCCTATACTTTCATATAGGTATTTGATTTACAGGAGTTGCAAGCATAAAGAAAGTAGTAATTAATCAAACATCTTGTGTATAATAAAATAAAATAAAATAAATAAATAAACTATTACCTACACAGACACAAAAAAATCGGCCAAGTGCGAGTTTGACTCGCCCGTGAAGGGTTCCGTACCCACTTAACATACCGATTTCCTATACCTATCCAAAATACCACTACCATTTTTCGTCAGAAGAATAACTTTGTTTTTCATAGTGTTTGTATGAACGACAAACTTACATTTGCGGTTTTCGAAAATGTGTTATATCTCAAAAACTACTTTTTATAACTCGTTCAAACCAATTTTCGTTGAAAGTTTTTATTAAGATCTACAGCATATATTTTTTCTTATTTTAAAAGTTAGAGGGGGGGGGGGGGGGGGGACACACACATTTTACCACTTTGGAAGTGTATATCTTTCAAAATATCGACTTTTCTAAAAAATTATAAAAAAAACCTAAATACTATTTTTAAATACCTATCTAAAGATACCTCACCTCACTTATGGTGCGACTTTGTTACTAATGCTATCAACTTGAAATTTTGAATAGTTTTAGATGACGTTTGCTCGAATATTTTTTTTGCAACAAAGACTGAAATGGGGTCTTAACAATTCGAATAGTGCTGCTCGCACATTCTCAATAATTTTTTCTTTTTTTCTTAGGGCGCACAATTTTTGACTTTTGATAAAAATCTAAAAAAAATACCGTTCCTCCCCCCCTCCCTCCCCCCTTATCTCCGAAGTTTGCATAGAGAAAAATCTGAAATTATTTTATGTGATACAAGATTATGTGAGGATTATAGGGAAAATAAAACAATGTCTCTAAATAGTAAACTTTTTCCGAAATCGTCTACAAAAATTACATTAGTTCCACTATCGGTCAAGAGACAGCGCTGACCTAAAACTGCAATATTCTACACCGCAAACTCTCTGACGAATATAGCCTCGCATAAAAACATTTACATATTTATATTTATGATTGTACGAAACCCTCGGTGCGCGAGTCCGACTCGCTCTTGACCGGTTATTTTTTCCTAACGTAACCCAACCTAACCTAACCAAAAAGTAAAAGGGTCTGTGCGTGAATGGCGAGGCACCAGTTACACGAAAAGAAGTAGGAAGTGTTATTGAAAAATTGAAGTTTTTAGAAAAAATCGACCGGTCTTACTTTTTTTGCATTCACAATGCAATATATGTAATAGGATCCCATCGGAGCTAGTTGTGAGACGGTTTTTTTTCTAATACTTCATCTTCAAGTAAGAAGTGGTCACCGAATTCGTCCCTAAATGTATTATTCCATCCATAGTCAATATTTTTTGATTCATATGAGTTTAGCTATAAAGACTTATGGATCGTTTAACATTCTTTCCTAGCACCTGCTAAAATTTGGTATTTTTTTTTATGTAACAAGCATGTATAAATAATAAGCTTTCGTTTGGTTTTCAAAGCTCTTTAGCGCGAGAACTCATATCAGGAAAAAACTACATGAAGCTCGTCTTCATATCTTATTTTGGTCAGAGTCGTCAGGGGAATGGGCATTCGTTATCACAAATCAAAAATTTTGATAATCTTAGTAGTTATAGTAGTTAAGATAAAAATATGTTCGCAGCTTTGTTTTTTATTCTTGTCATTTTATTATTGTTAGTTACGTTATTTTTTGGTGAATGTATGATCTGAGGTTGATACCTAAGAAATGTTGGCAAGGTTATTGCGCCTGTTTTTCTTGCCAGTTAAAAAAGGTCTTGAATGGGTGGCAGGAAAATGTTGACGATTCATAAGTAGGTACGTATTTATTATGTCTGTGAAAAAAAAATCTATCATGTTTTACTAGATTTCCGCCCGCGGCTTCGCCCGTGTGGACTTCACGACACGACGTTATCCCGCGGGAATGTGATATTTTCCGGGATAAAAAGTAGCCTTTGTTCCTCTCCAGGCTACAAAGTATCTGTGTCCCAAATTTCAGCCAAATCCGTTCAGCCGTTTTGGCGTGATTGAGCAACAAACGTTCAAACATCCAAACCTCCAAACCTCCATACATCTAAACTTTAGTAGGATCTTTGCTCGTGATTTGCATGTGTTGTCAGTCACAGATGCGATTCATATCGAGAGAAGTTCAACGGTACAGAAACTTTTTGTGTGCAATCTGTAATTTGAAAGCCATTGCTAGCAACGTTTAATTAAATGTTACTTTTCCAACGATTCTGTATCCGTACGTTGCATTTTTGGTTTTTACTTTTTATCTAGCGATCGACGGCTAAAATGGATATCAAATATCCAAGTATTAACGGCATGTTGTTTTAACGAACGTCATTAACAAGCACTCTGCAATAACGACAGTTATTTGTTTTTTATTTGTTTTAATAGGCTATGTAGAGCAGTCGGTTTTAATTTTAATTTTTGAGGAAAAATAATGAATATTCTTAATTAATTATGATAGAAGGACGTGTCAACGCCAATTTTAATTTTCACAATTAGCATGGGCTTGTTGGTCTCCAAATTAAATTGCCCGGGATATTATACTCGCGGCGCGAAGTTATCAACGTGTAATACTCGTCATATGAGTGCCTCGGAATAAATTAATGTTACAAGGCGTGAAGCTTACTTAATAATGTAACAGTTTTTACATATTCAAGTTAAGGTTTTCCATAAAATATGATTAGAAATATCAAGATGTTTCTACATGAATTATACCTACCTAATAACAGTAAACCATCAAAATAAAATATTTAAATATTTCAATAAATATTTTAAATAATATTTTTACAGTAGGTTTAATATATAACTCGTTTATCTGGACTTGTATCTGTGGCATACAAAAGTGTACTTCAATAATTAAATTGTAAATCAGTGAAAAATGGAAAATGAAGTATTTAGAAAAAATCGACCCGTCTCACAATCAGCTCAGATTATTTTTTTCTAAATACTTACTTCATTTTCCATTTTTCAGTAATAAAAATTGCATTGTGAATGCAAAAAACTAAAAATTCAAATAACTTGTAAATCAGCTTTAAAAATGTGTACAATACAGATATACCGAAAAGACGGACTCGCACTAAGCTTTTCTGATACTGATAAACGCTTTGAAGTTAAGTACATAAGCATGTTTAAACCTTGTTTCAACCATTTCGTTTATAAGATGTTTAAAATCTTTTCACTTTTGTTATTGCCAAATTAAACATCTATCCAAAAAAATTTATAAAAACTCGAATCTAAATTAATGATTTGTTGTACAAAATATTCACAGAAAATTTTAATTGAAATGTCACATTAATTCTGTTCACCAATTTGTTGTGAAGAATTTATAACAAATCTGATGGTACGTTCGGAATTTCTCGGCTTAAAATTACATTACTTAGAAGCGGGGATACCTACATACGGCGGCGATAAATTCTCAGTACAAGAATGGAATGTCGACAAATGTTGTTCTTATTAGAATGATATATTTGTTTTAAAGTCTACGTAGATTGTTCTAGATAATTAATTGACATAAAATACCTATAAATATTACGAAAGACGTGATTTTTACCATCTTTTGATTTGTTGTCGAGTTCCCGATATTTGGTAATATTTACAGTGTTAATGACCATGAAAGTTTAAAAAGTTATAAAATACCTAGTTGAGTTAAGTATTTGATTGTTTTTTAAGAAAGTAAAATACGAGATACGATTATCTATAAAATTAGAAATAAATATTATTATAGTTCATCCTTATTGATTGCCAAATATCAGGAAAGATATTTCATTCGAGTATCGGGTTTTCTTAAGAACAGCTGGGACCATCAGTTTAACGTTCGCACGTGCTAACCACTGCGCTACGGGGTTCATCAGGCTCACAAGGGGCAAAAACAAAAATTATATTATCTGCACATTTTAGTTTGGACTGTCACTAAACAGCTTAAAAGCTTTAAAAGTTTTATTTGTATTTAAAGCATACTGTGGGTTACACACGGTTTTTTTATTTATTTTAGTGTGTTTGTACCTACTGGGTATGCATTTGACCATATCCAGCATAGCAGAAAGGATGCAGTCTAGGGTGTTGCATGCTAACCCAGGAGGTGCCCATTCACTCTTGCTTTGAAAATGCCAAGGTTCTAATGATCGGGGGGTTATACGAATAATGAAGTCGTACAATGCCCTACGCATCCAGTACAATAATGTTCTCAGGGTGCTTTTGGTGCTGCCGCGGTTCTGTAGCGCTTCGTGCATGTTTGCGGAAGCTCACGTACAAGATTTCTATGGCACAATACGCAACAGAGTCGCTTCGATGACGCACAGAGTCCGCTGCAGCACTGTAATGGTCCAATACTGAGACACTGGGTCACTTTACATGTGAAACCTGTCTCAATTAGGTACGTAAGTGTTTTGTATTGCTAGCTTTATTGGCTCTCTGTCTGAAATAAATATGTATTGAATTGACAAGCTATATGACTGTATCTATTTTTGAAATAATGAAATAATTGTTTTCTGGACAACCTCGCACCAAAAACCTTACAGTTCCAAAGGGAATGCAGCTCTCTATAACTACATTTGCATGTGAAGTGGGTCAGTTTAACGATCCTGCGCGTACTTTCAAAGCTTTAAGCTCAAACTCGCTTTTAGAGCTATCTTCTAAATATGAAGCTACTAAAAATATGAATTACTATGATATTATTTTAAATTAATGATATAAATTTTGACCAGCAATAAGATATTTAAATTTTTACTTTTTTGCATTCACAATGCAATTTTTATTACTTATTAAAAAATACTTAATTTTTTTTTTCAACAGCAATTAGATGTTATGCACGTAGAATATTTACAATTGCAAAGTTAAGTAGTAAAACAAAAACTTAAAAATAAAAATGTACTTACAAGATTATGAAGCGTCAACATTTTCCGACCACGCATTCATACTCTTTTAACCGACAAGAAGAACAATCTTCCTCAGTAAGATTTTAACCTTCAAATATTCTTAAAAAACGTACTCTCATCGCTCATTCATGTTGAGAAATAATAGATTTAGTCCATTAAGTTAATAATGGCGAAAGATAATATGTTTTCCCAGCAAAAACACTCCAAATAATCTTATATATTCCGTACAGGAAAATTCTGTACCACGATAAGCACAGTTAAGTGAAACATATGTGTCACAGAAAAATATTGAGGGAGAAAAAAAATCACTAACGTAAGTATTAACGCTGTAAAAAGCTCGTTTAGGCTTCAAGGCTTTTGCTTCAAGGAGAAGAGTGTTTTTTAGAAGAAAATCTAGATTTTCAATCGCAAGTGTAAAATACTGAAAAAAATTACATAACTTTTTTGTAAAGCTCTCATACATTTTGTCAATACTAAATAATAAAAAATATTTTGTTACAAAAAGCAAAACATACCTATAAAGCGTCTTATTAGTACTTCTTCCACTTGAAATACAAGCTATAACTATTGAAAAGGATATGGATTGGTGATCAGCCTAAGGCACCAGCTCCTCGGCCTGGTCTCCTGCGTCAGGTACCGTAGAGCCACGGGGGTGAACCCAGGGAACGGGAGGCCCTGTCCCACCGTACTCTCTGTACTCAGCCCCCCCTCAGAATCCGACTCTCCCCCCTCAGACTCTGAGCCACCCCCACTCGACGCCGACCCCTCTCTGTACCCGTAATAAGGCATCTCTCCTGATATCAACTAAAATTATAAGCTCATTTTATCACTTAACAGTCTTATGCTATTTCACCATCTTAGCGGTTCAACTATACAGATAGGTGTCGGTTTGGATTCGTAGGGAATGGGCTAACTGCTTCGACAGACGGCTGGAAGAGTGATGCATGATGGAAGGTGGCACTGCTTGGAAATCTGAAACAAGGAAACGAGGATGTTAATATTCGTGTTAATCATGAAACTTTGTTACTCTTAACTGCTTCAATCAAACAGTCATAATAAAAGATCATTAACCGGTCTAGTATCGAATTTCAATGGGTGTCAGACCACTTGACATTTGAGTAATAATAATAATAATAATAAAAAGAAGCGTCAACGTGACAGGACATTCTTTCCCCATTTTATATCTAATATTTTATTCAGAGATCGAAATTCTCATATTTTCTGTAATACTTCGATCAACAATAGCATCCACTTTGTAATACCACAATTATTTCATATTTATTAGACCTAAAATACCAAAAACAAATAGAAAATTTACTATGACATTTGAGAATGTCATCACCAGTCATCATCATATTGCCAAATTACGAAATCAACAAATGGGATAACGAATGAAGAAAAAGATGTTGACGAGAAGCCGAGCAGCACGTCTTCCACCTCCGGGCTCGTCACCTCGCTCCGCCTCGCAGTTGTCGGCAACTGCCTCAGTGCCGTGTGTTCAGCTGACATCTGCAGTTGCGTCGAGTGATAGTGACGAGTACTTCTCTCCGCCGACGTCGCCACCGCCTGTACGCCGGAGGAGGGGCCGGCCACCGAAGAGTTTGGGGCTTCTGGGGCAAACGGCTCCGGTCAGGGCCCCCGCTCCCGGTGGAGTGCAGCGCATGCGATGGACAATTTCCATCAATGAAAATGTCATGCGCGCATATTTTGAGGCAACAGAGGCAGGAACTAATCTTACTGCGTATCGTGTTCGGATGCTTTCTCTGTTTCAGGCTCTCGAACCATCAATCAACGTTTCGGCTCAACGACTGTCGGATCAGGTGCGAGCCATTCAACGGGGTCACTTGTTGGATGACTCGGTACTTGATCGGCTCCGTACAGAGGTGCAACGTAACCGTATCATTACTACTGCATCGCAGGCGGCAACTCAAGCTTCTGCAGCGGCCACATTGCAAGCTGGCGTTGCTGATAGTGATCGTGGAGATGATATGGTTACTACTGTAAGTCCCCAATACAATGATATATTGAGGAGTACTCTTGAAGATGTAGTTCGGGAATTTCGATCGACTTTGGTTCACCTTAGACCTCGGCTTCCACGTTTTCCCATGCACAAAAAAAATAGGGCGCTGATGTGTGCTTTAGATTTGCTACTACCAAATTACTTTGATAGTAGTGAAGACCTGACTGATACTCATTCGATCCTGTACTGTGCGGCTATTACAGCTTGTCGTGTTGCTCATGTCAAATTTCCAAATACTGACACAGCAACACGCCCTCGCCTGGCTGTACCAGCCTGGCAGTGTAGGATTGAGCGTCGTATCAGTGAGGCTAGGGTACTCATCGGTAAGCTCAGCTGCTTTAGGGAGGGCAACATGCGCCCTAGGGTCATGCGCTTTGTGAAACGTGCATTCTTGGGGACTGGTATTAGTCCTCAAAATTATATTTCATGTGTCACAGAGCGCATCGACTTCCTGAAGCAGAAAATTTGTGCATGGGCTAATCGTATTCGAAGGTATAGGGTGCGAGTCGATCGCTTTACTCAGAACCGCATGTTCGAGAGAGATCAACGACGTGTTTATGCATCCTGGGAGCGATCGTATCAGAGTGATACTGATATGCATCGGCCGGATGATGAAGCCATGATTTCTTTTTGGCACAACATCTGGTCCGTGCCTGTCACTCACTCTGAAGGCGCGTGGATGGAGGATGTTGAGCGTTCGTGTGAGCTTATACCTGATATGAATGAAGTAACCATTGACTACCAAGACGTAGTTTGTGCAGTTCGTTCCTTACCCAACTGGAAATCTCCAGGCCCGGATGGACTGCACAATTTCTGGTATAAATGGTTACCTAGCTCGCACGTTTGCTTAGCATCTCAATTTCAATGTGCTTTATTATCTCGATCGCTTCCAGAATTCATGACAACAGGCATAACCCATCTGCTCCATAAATCTGGTAGTACTGCGGACCCCAAAAACTATAGACCTATCACCTGTCTGCCAACAATTTATAAAATTCTTACGTCCATTTTGAGGTCGAAGATTAATGAACACATTAATCAAAATTCTATTATGGTCGCCTCTCAGAATGGATGTAGGAATGGGGCCCGTGGTACTAAGGAGCTACTCCTCATTGACATGGCTATTAACCAACAGGTTCGTCGAAACCGAAAGAACCTGTCGACTTCCTGGATAGATTATAAGAAGGCCTATGATTCCGTGCCGCATTCGTGGCTCATGAGGGTGCTGGAGTTGTATAAAATAAATACAACTCTACGCACTTTCTTGATATCGTGCATGCGAAAATGGAGAACGGTCCTTTTCTATCCAGGATCTCGACGGATTCTAGGTCAGGGCGATCCTATAAAAATAGAGCGAGGTATCTTCCAGGGTGACGGTTTGAGTCCATTGTGGTTCTGTCTCGCCTTGAACCCTCTGAGTACACTTCTCGAGAGTTCAGGGTTAGGCTATCGTTTACGGAGAAATGGTCAAGTAATATCACACCTGCTGTACATGGATGACCTGAAACTATTTGCCCATAGCAGTTCTCATTTGACAGCGTTACTGAAGGTTACTGAAGCTTTCAGTAATGCCATTAAAATGGAATTTGGTGTGGACAAATGTGCAGTCATGCATGTAAAGCGTGGTCAGATAATGGAATCTACGGGTATACAACTCTCGGATTCTATTCATCTTAGATCTCTCTCCGTAAACGAAACCTATAAATATTTAGGTATTTCACAGGCATTAGGCATCAACGATGCTGACATGAAACAGTCGTTGCGTGAGCGTTTCTTGGGGCGCCTTTCAAAAGTCCTTAAAAGTCTTTTGTCTGGCGGAAACAAGGTTCGCGCATACAATGGATGGGTCATGCCGGTACTAATGTATTCCTTCGGCATACTTAAATGGACTCAAACTGAACTGGATGCCCTGGATAGAAAAGTTCGTACATTGCTAACAGCACACCGCATACATCACCCACGTTCATCGACCATGAGATTGTATATCCCGCGGAAGTGCGGTGGTCGTGGCTTCTTAAATGCTAAGACATTGCATAACCGCGAGATATGCAATCTTAGGGAGTATTTTCTCCAAGTCGATATGGGGTCTCATAGAGATGTAGTTGCTGTTGACAATGGACTGACTCCTCTATTTTTAGCAAAAGAAAACTGGCGCAAACCTGTAGTACTTAGTACTTCCGACCGCAGCACTGTGTGGCAAAGCAAGGAGTTACATGGCAGATTCTACCGGGCTCTCCATGGGCCCGACGTAGATTTATTAGCCTCAGTATCCTGGCTCCGCTTCGGTGATCTTTTTGGTGAAACCGAAGGTTTTGTCTGTGCAATTATGGATGAGGTTGTGATGACGAATAACTACCGAAAGTATATCCTAAGGGATGGCACAGTGGATATTTGCCGAGCGTGTCATCGTCCGGGTGAATCCCTTAGGCATATAATCTCCGGTTGTTCTCGTCTCGCAAACGGCGAGTATTTGCATAGACATAACCAAGTGGCCAGGATAATACACCAACAACTTGCTCTGAAACATAGTCTTGTGGCATCCGAGGTGCCGTACTACAGGTATGCACCAGAACAGGTCCTTGAAAATAGCCATGCCACATTGTATTGGGATCGATCTATCATTACAGACAGGACTATTGTAGCTAATAAGCCTGATATTGTATTGATAGATCGACACGAACGCCGCGCGATAATTGTTGATGTCACTGTTCCCCATGACGACAACCTTGTGAAAGCTGAAAAAGATAAAGAAAACAAATATCTTGATTTAGCTCACGAGATTGTTGACATGTGGGACATTGATTCAGCAATTATTGTTCCGATAGTCATATCTGCCCATGGTCTGATAGCCAAGAGCCTCGATAAACACCTTAAGAGGCTTGCGTTAGGTGGATGGATCGGGAGTCAGATGCAGAAGGCAGTACTTCTGGACACGGCCCGTATATTGAGAAGGTTCCTGTCTCTGGATCCTTAACCATCGGTAGCCGGGACCTTGATCTTGCTGCCGTTGGGGAACTGCATTTTTGTATTTTTAAATGTTATATTTTTTAGTGTTATACATTGTAAAAATTTAATGTTTAGAAATATAATTTTGTAAGTATTTAAAATGTAATAAAGGGAATAATAATAAAAAAAAAAAAAAAAAAGCGTCAACGTGACAGGACATTCTTTCCCCATTTTATATCTAATATTTTATTCAGAGATCGAAATTCTCATATTTTCTGTAATACTTCGATCAACAATAGCATCCAGTTTGTAATACCACAATTATTTCATATTTATTAGACCTAAAATACCAAAAACAAATAGAAAATTTACTATGACATTTGAGAATGTCATCACCAGTCAGCATCATATTGCCAAATTACGAAATCAACAAATGGGATAACGAATGAAGAAATAGATGTTGACGAGAAGCCGAGCAGCACATCTTCCACCTCCGGGCTCGTCACCTCGCTCCGCCTCGCAGTTGTCGGCAACTGCCTCAGTGCCGTGTGTTCAGCTGACATCTGCAGTTGCGTCGAGTGATAGTGACGAGTACTTCTCTCCGCCGACGTCGCCACCGCCTGTACGCCGGAGGAGGGGCCGGCCACCGAAGAGTTTGGGGCTTCTGGGGCAAACGGCTCCGGTCAGGGCCCCCGCTCCCGGTGGAGTGCAGCGCATGCGATGGACAATTTCCATCAATGAAAATGTCATGCGCGCATATTTTGAGGCAACAGAGGCAGGAACTAATCTTACTGCGTATCGTGTTCGGATGCTTTCTCTGTTTCAGGCTCTCGAACCATCAATCAACGTTTCGGCTCAACGACTGTCGGATCAGGTGCGAGCCATTCAACGGGGTCACTTGTTGGATGACTCGGTACTTGATCGGCTCCGTACAGAGGTGCAACGTAACCGTATCATTACTACTGCATCGCAGGCGGCAACTCAAGCTTCTGCCGCGGCCTTATTGCAAGCTGGCGTTGCTGATAGTGATCGTGGAGATGATATGGTTACTACTGTAAGTCCCCAATACAATGATATATTGAGGAGTACTCTTGAAGATGTAGTTCGGGAATTTCGATCGACTTTGGTTCACCTTAGACCTCGGCTTCCACGTTTTCCCATGCACAAAAAAAATAGGGCGCTGATGTGTGCTTTAGATTTGCTACTACCAAATTACTTTGATAGTAGTGAAGACCTGGCTGATACTCATTCGATCCTGTACTGTGCGGCTATTACAGCTTGTCGTGTTGCTCATGTCAAATTTCCAAATACTGACACAGCAACACGCCCTCGCCTGGCTGTACCAGCCTGGCAGTGTAGGATTGAGCGTCGTATCAGTGAGGCTAGGGTACTCATCGGTAAGCTCAGCTGCTTTAGGGAGGGCAACATGCGCCCTAGGGTCATGCGCTTTGTGAAGCGTGCATTCTTGGGGACTGGTATTAGTCCTCAAAATTATATTTCATGTGTCAAAGAGCGCATCGACTTCCTGAAGCAGAAAATTTGTGCATGGGCTAATCGTATTCGAAGGTATAGGGTGCGAGTCGATCGCTTTACTCAGAACCGCATGTTCGAGAGAGATCAACGACGTGTTTATGCATCCTGGGAGCGATCGTATCAGAGTGATACTGATATGCATCGGCCGGATGATGAAGCCATGATTTCTTTTTGGCACAACATCTGGTCCGTGCCTGTCACTCACTCTGAAGGCGCGTGGATGGAGGATGTTGAGCGTTCGTGTGAGCTTATACCTGATATGAATGAAGTAACCATTGACTACCAAGACGTAGTTTGTGCAGTTCGTTCCTTACCCAACTGGAAATCTCCAGGCCCGGATGGACTGCACAATTTCTGGTATAAATGGTTACCTAGCTCGCACGTTTGCTTAGCATCTCAATTTCAATGTGCTTTATTATCTCGATCGCTTCCAGAATTCATGACAACAGGCATAACCCATCTGCTCCATAAATCTGGTAGTACTGCGGACCCCAAAAACTATAGACCTATCACCTGTCTGCCAACAATTTATAAAATTCTTACGTCCATTTTGAGGTCGAAGATTAATGAACACATTAATCAAAATTCTATTATGGTCGCCTCTCAGAATGGATGTAGGAATGGGGCCCGTGGTACTAAGGAGCTACTCCTCATTGACATGGCTATTAACCAACAGGTTCGTCGAAACCGAAAGAACCTGTCGACTTCCTGGATAGATTATAAGAAGGCCTATGATTCCGTGCCGCATTCGTGGCTCATGAGGGTGCTGGAGTTGTATAAAATAAATACAACTCTACGCACTTTCTTGATATCGTGCATGCGAAAATGGAGAACGGTCCTTTTCTATCCAGGATCTCGACGGATTCTAGGTCAGGGCGATCCTATAAAAATAGAGCGAGGTATCTTCCAGGGTGACGGTTTGAGTCCATTGTGGTTCTGTCTCGCCTTGAACCCTCTGAGTACACTTCTCGAGAGTTCAGGGTTAGGCTATCGTTACGGAGAAATGGTCAAGTAATATCACACCTGCTGTACATGGATGACCTGAAACTATTTACCCATAGCAGTTCTCATTTGACAGCGTTACTGAAGGTTACTGAAGCTTTCAGTAATGCCATTAAAATGGAATTTGGTGTGGACAAATGTGCAGTCATGCATGTAAAGCGTGGTCAGATAATGGAATCTACGGGTATACAACTCTCGGATTCTATTCATCTTAGATCTCTCTCCGTAAACGAAACCTATAAATATTTAGGTATGTCACAGGCATTAGGCATCAACGATGCTGACATGAAACAGTCGTTGCGTGAGCGTTTCTTGGGGCGCCTTTCAAAAGTCCTTAAAAGTCTTTTGTCTGGCGGAAACAAGGTTCGCGCATACAATGGATGGGTCATGCCGGTACTAATGTATTCCTTCGGCATACTTAAATGGACTCAAACTGAACTGGATGCCCTGGATAGAAAAGTTCGTACATTGCTAACAGCACACCGCATACATCACCCACGTTCATCGACCATGAGATTGTATATCCCGCGGAAGTGCGGTGGTCGTGGTTTCTTAAATGCTAAGACATTGCATAACCGCGAGATATGCAATCTTAGGGAGTATTTTCTCCAAGTCGATATGGGGTCTCATAGAGATGTAGTTGCTGTTGACAATAGACTGACTCCTCTATTTTCAGCAAAAGAAAACTGGCGCAAACCTGTAGTACTTAGTACTTCCGACCGCAGCACTGTGTGGCAAAGCAAGGAGTTACATGGCAGATTCTACCGGGCTCTCCATGGGCCCGACGTAGATTTATTAGCCTCAGTATCCTGGCTCCGCTTCGGTGATCTTTTTGGTGAAACCGAAGGTTTTGTCTGTGCAATTATGGATGAGGTTGTGATGACGAATAACTACCGAAAGTATATCCTAAGGGATGCCACAGTGGATATTTGCCGAGCGTGTCATCGTCCGGGTGAATCCCTTAGGCATATAATCTCCGGTTGTTCTCGTCTCGCAAACGGCGAGTATTTGCATAGACATAACCAAGTGGCCAGGATAATACACCAACAACTTGCTCTGAAACATAGTCTTGTGGCATCCGAGGTGCCGTACTACAGGTATGCACCAGAACAGGTCCTTGAAAATAGCCATGCCACATTGTATTGGGATCGATCTATCATTACAGACAGGACTATTGTAGCTAATAAGCCTGATATTGTATTGATAGATCAACACGAACGCCGCGCGATAATTGTTGATGTCACTGTTCCCCATGACGACAACCTTGTGAAAGCTGAAAAAGATAAAGAAAACAAATATCTTGATTTAGCTCACGAGATTGTTGACATGTGGGACATTGATTCAGCAATTATTGTTCCGATAGTCATATCTGCCCATGGTCTGATAGCCAAGAGCCTCGATAAACACCTTAAGAGGCTTGCGTTAGGTGGATGGATCGGGAGTCAGATGCAGAAGGCAGTACTTCTGGACACGGCCCGTATAGTGAGAAGGTTCCTGTCTCTGGATCCTTAACCATCGGTAGCCGGGACCTTGATCTTGCTGCCGTTGGGGAACTGCATTTTTGTATTTTTAAATGTTATATTTTTTAGTGTTATACATTGTAAAAATTTAATGTTTAGAAATATAATTTTGTAAGTATTTAAAATGTAATAAAGGGAATAATAATAATAATATAATTCATTTATTCAAGTACCACAGACTCATTTTTATTAGTAAACTTATTCTAGGTTAGTAGGTAAGTACATACACTTAAAATAAAAAAATAAAATAAAAAACATATGTAATTTAATGTCACTGCTGCACAATTCCATGTGCGATAGCACAGCAGCGACTTAAGTACGGACAGTCAAACCGGCTGGCAATGTAATAATAATAATAATGTAATGGCCGCCGATAAGATAAACAAAAAATTTTACGACCCACTAAAAAATATCTTATAAGAATTTTTATTTTCTGTTTGTTGGTACCACTGCAAATTTTAACCTTATTGTCTATGAGCTAAAGTTATCCATACACGAATACTATAGATTAGGAGGAATAAGAGTATAAAGAGGTCTTTGTACGCACGCGAAGCATGTTCACCGGTGAGTCATATGATCCTGTAGAGAATTTCTATGAAAATAGGCGTGACTCCCCGGTGACTCAAAAAATCCTATACGGGTAAACAATATACCTCAAAAAGACTAAAAGGTCAAAAAGGTGTTAAATTAGGTCAAAAAGACCTTACGCCTTGTTCACACGGTATCCGTGAATTTCACGATTCTTGATACGTGTGATATGAACATGGGCACTTCGATCAACAATAGTACTAGATGAAGGCTCACAAACTAAATGAAAACTCTATATGGCCAGAATAATTTTTTTTAAACGTAGAAAAAAGGTTACGAATGTTACGATCTTACATTATAAATGACAGGAACCGTTCCAAGTTTGAAATACCTTAGTATTATTGACACTGTCAAAATAATCCACTTATAATTTTATTATACTCTCAAGTGGGCTTATGAGGCTTGGACATATCTGTCACTCCAAGTATGTATCTAGAACTAGGTGTTATTGTTGATCGAAGCATGGGCATTTAAAAAGTGTGACTGCTGTCAAATAAAATAACGAATCGAGAAAAAGACGATACGTCAGATCGTTCTGACGTATCCCGTTAAGCGTTACATTGCCAAAAAACTTGTAGGTAATTTTTTTTGTATTGATGATATTTATCTTCTAATCGTACTTATATTACGAGAAAAGATTTGATTGTTTGTTTGTTTGCATCGAATAGGCTCCAAAACTACTGAACCTATTTAGATAATATTTTGACCCTTAGAAAGCTACATTCTTCCCGATTGACATAGGCTATATTTTATTCCGATATTCCCACGAGAACGGGTGCCACTCGGGTAAAACCGCGAGGATCCACTAGTATATTAAAAAGAGGAAAGATTTGAATGATTTTGTTTGCTTGTTTGTTTTGAATAGGCTCCGAAATTACTAGTCCGATTTAGAAAATACTTTGACCATTAGAAAGCTACATTCTTTCAGAGAGACAGGCTATATTTTACCTCGATATTCCCCCGAGCACGGGTACCACGCGGGTAAAACCGCGAGGATCCGCTAGTTGGTAATATTATAGAAACCTTGTAGAGTCGCTATCACTACATAATTATGTTATGGATGATGTTCTATGATGACGGAATCACGTAACTAGAGTGGGTGTCATATAACTCTGCGCGCGATTGGGGCGTTTTTGGCGCTAGTTACAGTACATTTTACGTTCTAAGCTTAAGGAAAAGATTAGTATTCGATTTTGACCGCGCGCAGACTTATCTAGTGCGCACTCTAAATGTAAGGTAAAGGTTATATAAGATTTAAATCTTGCTAACGGCAAAGAAAAACTTCTTGAAGACTATAAAATATTCGGGTCAGGCGTAGAGAATAATATTAATCTTGTAGCTGTCAGTTGCGAGACCCGTGGAGGGTAAGCACAGAAAATAGTTAAATGTCACTTGGTCACCAGGGACTATACGCTCAATAGCAAGGCTTTGGATTTCATTCATATCGCTTTATAAGTTACCGAGATCAAAGTAAATGTTTTGTGTCCCTGTTATTTTGACGTCTGTTACATTTACTAAATAAAATAAAAAAGTTCAAAAAGCGGAATGTTATAAACGTAAAAATATTTTTTCAGTAGATCAAAAAAACCATATTATATCTCCACTCATTTCTTGTTTTTGTAAATAATAGTCCAATGATATTATGTAAAGAGGATATATATAAAGGGATTTTGTTTGCTTTGCTTCTACAAATATGCGTCAAAGAGAAATATGCTTCAAAAGGCGGCCAGTTTTATTTAAAAACTACATAAGTCACTTGTATCAATGCTTTCTTTGGCTTTCTGAATGAAATTGTGACAGGAAAAACCGCGTTCGACATTGGCAAAAACACAATTGTTAAAATTAATATACTGAGCTTTACATAATATCTTATAATTCTGATAAAAGCAAGCAGTATAAGAAGAGCAATATTTTTGATTATCAAAATCAAAATCATTGATTCATTTTAGGCTGATACAGCACTTGTGAACGTGTCAATGAAGCTACGCTATCGGTTCGTAAATCCTACGGCGGGAGGCCTTGTAACGAGAAGAACCGGCTAGAAACTCGCCAAGGGCTATTTTTTTCTCCCTGTCATATTTCATACAGAGTCGTCAAATTCGAAAGTGACTTTAAAATAATATATGTAAGGTCACTTTCCATCACAAAATATTAAATTTAATAACAAAATTAAAAAACCTAGTAATCATAGCAGTAAATAATTTTCAATTACTTAGGAACTAGACATTAAAACACACCAACCAAACATTTTTTTTAATAATAATAATAAAAATAATAAAAGTTTCAAAAGTTTAAGAACATAAGAGTCAATAATAAGCAGAGAGATACAAGCCACGCCACAATTAAACTTAAACCAAAAACAATAGAACATAAAAATCATGTTCATGTCATTTTGAGACAAAAAGCCAGGAGCCATCCCACTGGTGGCACCCGTTCATGAGCATGACGCATGAAACCAGCCATCGCTTCGCTCAACCATATTTTAGGGAACGTACCTAACGACAACCCTCAGTAGGTATGAGTAGGTATGCGTGTCCAAAAATATAAGCCAGAAATCAATAGGTATCCTACCCGCCGCTGTGGTCTTTAAATGGTACACACCATCAGTATCTGATCAAGAGGTCCCGGGTTCGATTCCCAGTGAGGGTACATATTGTATTCGGTTTGGTAGGTGAAAGGACTTGTTTTAAGTCCGTCTAGCCAGCTACCACCATCTTGTCTAAGTCTGACGCCATAACAATGATGTTTTTAGCATTATTGGTTCCGATCCGACAGTTAAAGAAAAGACAGCCAGTCCCTCAGTGTTAAAGATTCCGGGAGTAATTCGCATCCATCTTCAGCCTCTATCTTCACCTAACATCAGGTGAAATGCAGGCTTAGTGCTACCCTGTTTGTGGATATAAAATAACTACTTATTCCATCTAATATTAACATCCAAAACCTTTTTATCAATTCCCCCAGGAGGATTTAACGAAATAGATTCACCAACTACTTTAAAAGTAAAACGGATAAGTAAAATCCAGTAACATCTTCCACATCACTTATAAAATATGGAGATTTCAATATAAATCTCTCACAATCGCTGCGTGATCCAATTTGTCCCCGTGAAACTTATTACGGATAAGTAGCTGGTGAAATTGGAACGAAAATACATTTTGTACGTACCACGTACTACTCGTTCGTGAAGTTTTTAAAGGCTTATTTGCTCACAAAAGCGAAAATTTTGCAAGCCAATGTACGAGTTGAAATAACATGTGACCTCAAGCAAATTGTGTTATAACCCGAAATTGGAATAGCGGTAAAAAGTTGGCAGATTCAATTTAACTTCCATAAACCAGAAATGTGGAATTATGTGGCAAGATGTCTATTTATTATTTGCGAGTAGGTACATAACGAAGCAGAATCCTGAACATGAAATATGTTATGAATGGTACTATACCACCTTCGATCAACAATAACACCTAGGTCTATACCACACATAGATACCAAAGTAATAGCCATAAAATTTTGGTTTTGCTTTTAACGCAATAATTATTAAATATTAAATCATATATAAATATATAAATATACTAGCTTTCCGCCTGCGGCTTCGCCTGCGTGGACAACACTACGTTATCCTGCGGGAAGGTAATATTTTTTTGGTATAAAAAGTATCCTTTGTTCCTCTCCTGGCTACAAAGTATCTGTGTCCCAAATTTCAGCCAAATCTGGTTAGCCATTTTGGCGTGATTGAGTAACAAACATCCAAACATCTAGCAGGATATTAGTAGGATAGGATTAGTAGGAAGTAGGATAATTGCCGAGGACAATACTTAGGATACTTTAAATCGCTGTAAAATTAATTATCCCCGTGGCAAAATGAAGTCTCATCTTATTGAAAATTTACTCAATCATGAAATGTTTATATTTAACAATAAATCGGCTATTCTACTGAAACTCTTCTCAATAGATCTATTGAAAAAAAAAATGAGAGAAATCGACCCATACCCATACTCCAAGTAGCTCCGCCGGGGATCGAACCCGAGATCGTTCAATGTCCGGGCGAATGCTCTGACCGCTGAGCTACGGTGTCGTTAGAGGATCCCGGGTTCAATTCCCGGCGGAGCTATTGGAGGATAGGTCGTTTTTTCTTATATTTCATTTTCAATAATAAAAATTGCATTGTGAAGGCAAAAAAGTAAAAAACCATTTCAATAGATCTTGTAAGTATTTTTCGTTTTGCTGATTGTTTAATTAAATGATTTATTGTAGAACTTTTTCCCGTGCAAGAGAAGCTTAACCCGTTTAATTTAATGGATCGCATAACGTTTTCCTCTTAACCAATTCGATGGGTTATAATCCTGGAGCGCATATCCAATGATTGTAAGCATAAATAATAAATTAAACGAATTCGAAGAATTTGATATAGGAGTAGCATAGCATTTACGTATGTGTATGTAGGTAGGTAATATATTTAGTGATTCCATTGAAACAAACATAATGAAGGAGCTCTTCAGAAAATATTCCAGTAAATTATTTATGATCCACTCTTTGATATCAGTACTTGTCATCAATATATTACCATAATAATATTGACAAGTGGACTGTACACGGCTCTTCCTTATTTATACAAATACCAAAATGAAATGTTATTTTATCATTAATGCTATAAAAAACACAAATTCCGAGTAAATAATACAGAGGAGCCCGTGGCGCTGTGGTTAGCGCGCTCGGCCTGCGATCGTTGTGGTTAAGCAACTTTTGCATTGGTCGGTCACGGGATGGGTGATCAAAATTTTTTTTATCTCGAGCAACTGCGTGCTTTGGAAGGCACGTTAAGCCGTTGTCCTGACTGAGATTGCAGTTGTTAATAGTCTAGTAGCCATATTCTCCTTTTCTATCCAGCTGTATCCTTTACGCTGATGATTACTTTACGCTCCCCTTTCCGAGAAACTCAGCCCAAACATAAATAAAAATATTTAATAAAATTGGCAAATAAGTGAAGCACAATAATTATGATTCTGCCTAATTCAGCGAATTGCCTTATTGGATGTGAAACTTTACTACTTAAATCAAAATAAAATTGACCTTTTACATAAGTACACTTTGTGAATATAATATAGACTTAGAAATTAAAATTATTCCACAGCGTGGTTGGTACCCCGACTGCAATGAATGCTTGTTTTATTCTTTTTAGTTTGATTTTGGCAGTCGTATTTTTAAATTATTAATTCTTATTTCATTCCTAGGGCCAGTGATTATGTATACAAGTTATATATTTTTGAAATATACTCATTGAGGCCAAACATTTTTTATGGCGCCACACGTCCGCCATATTGCAGCAAAACAATATACGAGTATATAGCCAGTGTTACTCGGGGTGACATAACGTTTTTAATGATACTACATACTCTCACACATTAAAATCCGTTAAGGCCTAAGCTCATTGGTTAAGACATTCAAAAGTTATGGTGGAATAAAGAAACTCGCATACCTACATACTAACCCTAAACACATTACACTCTGGCAATCGTTTAAAAAATACCAGCGCTACTGCGCTTTAGAAGTTTCGCTCAGTTTTATTCGATCAGTTTTATATCACTAGTTATTGCTGAAATATAGATATATACTCTATATTTCAGCAATAACTAGTGATATAAAACTGAAATAACACCCAAAACAAGGGATTATAGTACTTAAAATTACATTATTTTAGTAAGATCTATTCCCAGTTGTTTTAGTGGAATGTTTAGATGTAAATTACTTTGGGACCTCTCTTAAAACGCTATAAAACTTTTATGAAGGTAATCGTGTAATATGGCGCCAGAATTGCGGTGATAAAGCTGGTATATATTCGCATTTGTCAAACGAACGTGATAAAAAAAATCTTAACGACTCTTAGTGGGGATTATGTGAATATGTTATTTTCTCTTACATCGACGATGTTATGAAATAAAACCAAAAAGGTGAAAAAAGAGTAGAATTAAATTAGAAAACTCTTTAATATTATACTTTTTAGCCAATACGGAGTAGCAGTTTCTTTCATCACAGTGAAAGCGGAATCG
Organism: Crambus lathoniellus; assembly: GCA_949710035.1. NCBI lineage: Eukaryota > Metazoa > Arthropoda > Insecta > Lepidoptera > Crambidae > Crambus > Crambus lathoniellus. The sequence continues at coordinate 9,884,925 of OX453302.1, read as the reverse complement.
TACTATAAACTCCCGCAATCCTCTACCACTGAGGAACTGGCTATGGAGGAGGAGATGGCTACGAGGAACAATGCTGTGAACTTCGTTGCTATGGCGACAGACTTAGGATAAGATGTTGGTAGGCAGCCAGGCGGACTTAGAGCAAGTCCTACCACCAACCAAACCGAATTCGGTTGCGTGTACGTGTAAACCACAGATACCACTAGACCACAGAGGCGGTTAATAGTCCATCCAGCCATATGTTCCCGTTGCTGAAGCCCAAGACTTCTTCAGGGATGATGGAAACAGACTGTGACCAATAGCCCAGTGCCTTCAAAAGTGCGGAAATACTCGAGATAGTAATTTTTACCCACCTATCCCGTGACTAGCCATATTCTTCATACAATCAAAATGCTTTATAGGTATAATACCTAAATAAGCTCTTCAGAATTCAGCTTTATGATATTTATTACTGCCCTACCCTTTCCGGTTTATTGGTAGCGTATGTTTAATGACAATCCTGCCATAAATATACCTACAAAATAAATAAAAAACGACCAGGGATTGGGTCTATGGCGTGTTTATGTCTATGATATAAAAGATTAAAAGCTCTCTCCAAACATACGCGATCAAGCGTCAGAAAAGCGGGAGTGTCAGGCACGCGGCAGACGCCAAGGCAGAGTTTCCACGTCGTGGTTTGTCTATAAAAACATTTTGTATTTTTGTTTTTTTTTTGTAACGAATGAACTCAATAACTACACTACACCAATTTTGAAAATTCTTTCACAAGTAAAACGCTACATTCTTCCCGAGTGACATAGGCTATATTTTATCCCGATATTCCCATGGGAACGGGTACCACGCGGGTAAATATGAGATAAAGTGACAGCGTCCGCTGCAGCGATTGACACGCGACCAAGTTACCGCGTCGCTCCCGCTTTGCAAACGCGTACTTATATTATCGAATGCTATCTGTGAATATGTTATTTCCTCTGTAATTTACGTGAAAAAAAAAAAATATAAATTGCACCATAATTCATCTCGCCCCCAGTATTATAACTTTAAAAAATTACTATTATCATTTTTATTATTTTTATAAGCTTAATTATTTTAGTTTAAACTTTTTTCTAGTTGTTGACATACCACCTTATCAAAAAAGTTAGAAATAAATAATTTCTAGTTGGAAAAACCCTCCAATCGAGTATTCTATGATCTGAAAAAATCCTCTTTACATTTGAATCTTAATATTAAACCAACATTTTATAGTATTTCGTTGGTCTGAGTGTAAAGATGTTGCTTTTATTGATTGTACTACAATAAGCTCGAAGCGACCCTACCCATATCAAAATTCTTGACATCCAAAAATATAACTTTACCGCTAGTTACCGCTCAAAAAGGCGAATTTCAAGATGAAATAATAATATTTACTGACATGTTTTTTTATAAAAAAAATTATGCTCCGCATTTTGCCTAGAAAATGTTGCAATATATTTTATGTGATATGCCGCGAAACATTATGCACAACATATTTTTCAGTTGAAACCAGTCGTAAGGACGTAAAGTTGACGTACTTAGATAGGATCAACTTTTGAGAGCAGAATAAAATTATGTTGTGACTTATTTGTTTGCACAATAATTTGGATTAAATAAATAATATTTTCTATTACTTAAACATATTCTACATCGTTAGTAAGAATCAATAAATTCGTTGCAAATATGAAATAGTTAATAAGATTATTATAGAAATTCACCGCAATCAAGCATAGTAACGCCTCATACACACATATCACCTGTAGTAGCAAGCTACTCTTACATGAGAAAAATCTGAAATGGTTCAGAATTTATTGACAGATATTGTATTCAATAGTCAGGGTCTCTGACAGCCGTTCCTGGTTTTGATTTCCTTTAGATCTCCTATTGGTTTATACACATCAATTTATTGTAAACTAGCTTCCCGCCCGCGTCTTCACCCGCGTGAACTACACAACGTTATCCCTAGTGATGAAAGGACTCGAGGTTTTTAAACCCTTTTATTCAAAACTCGCCTCAATTTTTAGGACTCGACTCAAAAAATACGACTCGAGTCTTTTTACTAATGTGAAATGACTTCAGTCATTAGAGTTCAAGTCTGAAATAAAACGACTCGAGTCTTTTAATAAGAGTTCTAACGACTCAGCCGCGAGCCTTTTAGTAAAGAACTCGAGTCGTTTAACATAAGATGAGCTGTTTAACATGAGATTATAATCTTAGACTTAGATCTTTAAAACTACGCAACGGATTTTGATGCGGATTTTTTTGAAAGATAGAATGATTTAAGAGGAAGGATTATGTGTATTAAACATGCATAATATAGTGGAGAAACACTGATAACTTAAGAGTTTTCTAATGTGATGTCGTAAATAAACTCATTTTTTATGCTTACATTGCATACGCTGGCTGAATCCTACGAGATTGATCAAAATAATGTACTACAGTATTGTACAACTCAAAAAGGTCCACAAAAAAGTCCGCGATGGTATATGTCTATCTCTTAGAGATAACCCACAATAAGCATTTTTATCCCTCACTTTTTACGAAAAATAATGGCTTATTTACGAACCAATTTTAAGCAATATAGCATTAGTTTTTATCCAATTAAGTACCTTAAATATGTTCTTTTACGTAATTTAAATTACGGCGCGCGGCGCGTATCGTGCCAATACCTATTCTCGTAAATAGCGCGTTAAGGCGCTGATTCCCGAAAATAGGGTGTTTTAAATTATGGATTACTCGCAAACCATAAGTACTCAAAATTTGGAAAAAATATATGTTATTTAACAGTTATTTATCTAGTGCTTATTGCCGTATTTTTTCGATTAGTGATATTTTACTGTATCAAATAAAAACCTAAACACCCGTCTAATTATAATCCAAATATCCTATTACCTGCAGTATACTTGGTTTTAGTTAATGAAAAACATATAAAAATATAAATTGTCTTCGATATTTGGGATTCCGGCCGTCATAATTTTTTTTTATTATTTAATTTTTAATTTTATTGAATTTTAAGTGATTTTCAATTCGCGGGGCGCTCGCGAGTTCACATTTCACTGCCGGCTGCCGCTGAGTCCGCAAGAAGTGTATCAAGCGCGGCCGAGCAAGCGTTAGCGTGCCTATTTCGGTCGGGAATCCTCGCCTTAATATTATAAATGCGGAATTAACTCAGTGTCTCGGTCTGTCTGCTACGCTTTCACGTCTAAATGAAGCAATTTTGGTGAAATTTGGTACAGAGATTAAGCTGACCCTGGGAAAAAACATGGCTAATTTTTATCCAGGACAAACATCATGTTCCCGTGGGAAAACGACGTGTAGTCCACGCACGAGAAGCCACGGGCGGAGGGCTAGTAAAATAATAAACTTAAGTGCTTGGTTATTGCACTTTTATTGAGATTTTTAGTTTTGCGTCAGTTAATATTTTTATCATTGCAATTAAAAGATAATAATCGTAATTCTAAATTACTTATTACAAAAATAGTTTCTTAATTATTACAAAATTATTATTAACTAGCTGACCCGGCAAACGTTGTTTTGCCATATAAATTTATTTGGACACGAACTTCGTATCACCAACATCTAATATAGTGCCTGCAACAAATGTCACTTAGTAAAAATCGGCCAAGTGCGAGTCAGACTCGCTCATGAAGGGTTCCGTACCCACTTAACGTACCGATTACGTACACCTAGCAAAAATACCACTGTCATTTTTTACCAGAAAAAAATAACTTTGTTTTTCATAGTATTCGTATGAATGACAAAGTTATATTTGCGGTTTTCGAAAATGTGCTATATCTCAAAAACTTGTAAAGCCTACTTAGCTGTGATAGTTTTCCTTTTAACTTCGTCATATGTACTACTATCGTGAATTTTTTCACGTATCCAAGACCAACATTTTGGGTATGTAATTTTTTTTCGTAACCTTAAAAAACTTTTTTTCAAAATTTTACTTTACCACTTTGTTGGCGTGATAAATATGTATATATAGGGCAGGCGTACCGGTTTTGGCCACTGTACCGGTTTTGGCCACTTTTTGCTCTAAAAGTTTTCTAAACAACTTTTAGCCATTTTGATAAAGGCAATTAAAATAAGGTATTTTAAGGTAATAATAACAACCGTTGGAATTCCTTATGTCATAAGATTTTTTTAAATAAATTCCATTTTCTGTTTGAAAAAATATTTGTATAAAAATTTAAAAAAAATTGTTTTGGATGAAATACTTTATTAACCTTTGTTTTTGACAATTATATTGTTGTTTTGCTATTGACTGGTTTCTAGCGAATTAGAATATATTTATTTTACCTGGGTTTGGTTTTGATTTTTCGCAATACTTACAAAAGTTTAACTATCAGTAAGTGGCCAAAACCGGTACATTTGGCACCTCGCACACATTGTGTGTAATATAAAAAAAACTATTTAACTTTTCAAATTTGAAAAACTTTACCTTTAAAGGTAGATAAATTATCTATAATTTAAGATATAATTTGTGTCTTAAATACCTAAGACCATATAGTACTTAGTGCTTAAAAGTAAAAAATCCTTAAAGTGGCCACAAAGGGTACCTCTGCCCTACATGCTAAAATATACAGCTTTCTAATACTAAGAGTCTATGAGCTAGACTGGGGTCAGACGGACGGACGGACAGACGGACAGACGGACATGGCGAAACTATAAGGGTTCCTTGTTGACTACGGAACACTAAAAAAGTAATCCTAAGCGGAAAAAACGTCAGTGATTACATACTCTTTGACACATGTACTCTTTGGAAGCGGCTAAGAAATGACAGTTGTGTAAAGTACACGACTAAACGATTTTCTAAACAAAATAACAATTTTTATTTTTATAATTTTCCTGGATAAAAAGTAGCTTATGTTACTCTCCAGCTCTCAAATTATCCCCATTACGAAAATCTCGTCGATCCGTTGCTCCGTTTTGACGTGAAAGACGGACAAACAAACACACTTTCACATTTATTTAGTATGGATTATTAAAAAAAATATAACATGATTATAATGAAACAAATATTATTAAGTCATTTTTTATATTAATTAGTTACCTTAGTCATCATTTTTTTCTTGGCACTCTAATACGTCGAGCCATGAAGGTAAGCACATAGATGCCCTAATAGTTTTGTGTCCTAGTCGATTCCTTTTCTTGGTGATTAGATTTCCAGCCGCTGAAAACGCTTGCTCACTGGGAACACTAGCTGCCGGTACAGGTAAAACATCATACGCCATTTGTGTCAAAAGTGGCAAATAATTACTTTGCTTAAACCACCAAGACAACACATTTATATCTTCCGTTTCAATGGGCAATGAAAAATATTTTTCTATTTCATCTTGGGTTGTCATTGTACTTTTCTGTTTATAAATAACAGAAAAGACAGTTTTTTTGTTCGTACTTAACGGTTGTGAACTGTCTAGTGCGTTTTGCTCGTTATCTGTTTCTAACGTAGAAGAACCTAGTTGTTGTGCATTGTTTACATAGTGAATTGTAAAATACTGTCTAAAGCGAACCAAGAATTCTTCGTTTCCTTGTTCTAAAAAATAATCATTTTTTAAACGAGGATCTAGAATAATGGCAAATATGGCATAATCTGTATATAAATGTGGCAAATATTCGTCCAACTTTTCCTTCATTGCTTTGGCACAATTATCTAGATTGAGAGCAGCATCATTATGTTGCGATATTTGTTTTTGCAAGATGTCAACTATGGGAACAACATATAATATACTGGGATATTTAGATTTTGACAGTAACAGTGTTGCGTCGTAGAAAGGTCTTAGAAAATTGATGTATTTATCTATATCATCCCAATTTTCTATTAAATAGCGGTTATATTCCCTTTTTTCTTTACAAATATAATCTAGTACTGCTCTCATCTTGTATGCTCTTTCTAGCATCAAATAAGTAGAATTCCATCGCACCGGCATGTCCTGAAGCAGAGATAATTCAGGAGCTTCTAACAACGTGCATGTTTCAAAATACATTTGCTTTTGCTTTGGAGAAAAATTAATGTGCTTCACTAAGTTGCCAATATCTTTTATTGGTTTCTCTATACATGACAGTCCACGTTTCACCATTAAGTTTAATATATGGGCAAGGCACCTGGTGTGCACAACATTCTCGTAATCATCCTCAAATAAAGTTAATAGCTGCATAAATTTGATATTGGCAGCTTCATTATCAGATGTGATAGATGATATTTTCTTATCTATATTGTAATATCTTAAAATATCCTTTACTTTTACTAAAATTTGTGCACTTCGGTGCGGATAAGGTAGCAAATCAAAATCTAAAATCAGTGTAGTTAATTTTGAGTTTAGCATAAAGTGTGCTGTGATCACAATATACGGTTTGTTTGTGATCGAAGTCCAAAAGTCCAGTGTTAATGCAATCTTATTCGAAACAGATTTTAAACACTCTTTTACATCAATCTGTTTTTCTTCAAAAAGTTTTGTAATGTTTGATTGTAGTTGTGTGCGACTAATTAGAGAATAGCCAGGATTCAGCCTTTTAATGAAATTTTTAAAATGTTTTTCATCTACTATCGAAAATGGATGATTTCCGTAAACAATAAAATTCACAAGTAATCTATTGATATAAATGTTTTCTTCACTTTCTTTGCGACGACGACAACTTACGACTGCAGATGTTCCAGCTGCATCCGGAGTATATTCTTCGTGTTTCAAAATGTGTTTTTTTAACACAGAATGAGACGATTTGATAGAAAAATCTTTTTGACATATTTTGCACTTCACTTTAGAATCGCTTTTATCATATTTCTCTAAAATTAACGATTTTCGATTCCGTTTTCGTGGTACTTCGTGATCACCCATTATAATTTAATAATTGATTATTCAATTCACTGAGATTTACGTAATTAAGCGGATAACAGCAGGAACTAATTACTATTGCAATCAGTATACAAGCAAGTGTAACTATATGTATGTCAAACTATTTGCAAAATACCCTCACTAAAAATATATTATTACTGCCATAGATTGTACGTCAAGAGATGGCGCCACATAACTTGCACTTATCTAATTTAATTACGGTCTAAAGTAAGCGATTTTTGATCAGAATAATCACGTTGATCATTTTATGTTGATATTGTTACATGTTGAGTTAATGTTATCTATACAAATAAATAAAATTGGAGTGTCTGTTTGTAACATTAAAATAACCGCCTTTTACTACATGCATATTATGATTATATATACGGTACATATACCAAAATGACATGTTTTAAAATTTTTGTCTGTCTGTCTGTTTGTTCCGGCTAATCTTTGAAACGGCTGGACCGATTGTGACTGGATTTTCACTGGCAGGTAGCTGATGTATTATGGAGTAACTTAGGCTACTTTTTATCCCGGAAAAATATCACATTCCCTCGGGTTTTTTTCTTTTTATTTTATTTTTAATTATAAACGCGAAAGTTTGTGAGTATGGATGTATGAAACTTTGTTACTCTTTCACGCAAAAACTACTGAACGAATCTGGATGAAATTTGCAACAGAAATAGATTATAGGCTGGAATAACACATAGGGTACTTTTTATCCCGATATTCCTACGGGAACGGGAACCACGCGGGTGAAACCGCGGGCGGCCGCTAGTTATTTAAGGCACTGATTTAAAGAGGCAGCTGTAAATAGCAGTTTTGGTAAGTTAAAAATTATATATGGCACGTTTAATAACTAGTTCAGCAGTTAAAACTAAGCAGTAAAGTAAACAAAAATGTGTAATAAAAAATAATGAAATGGATCAGTGACACAGATAATATAATAGATCAGTGAATATATAATTTGAGCAGGAAAATAATAAAATGAGCGGTAAAAAATATTAAACGAGCGGTTACGTGTGGGCAGTAATAAATCGGAATTTGTCGGTAAGAAATCTCATCCTAAGCAATTCTATAAACAATGAATCTTGGTAGGTAGATGAATTCTGTAACCCGCACTAGGTTTAAAATTTTCACAAAAAAAAATAACCACGAAATTTAAGGCAATCGCTTCGCTGCGCTTAACGATCGCCTTTAATTTCTAACCTATCACGTGTTCTACAGTACCCCTAGTGTAAGTTTTTATGTCAAGCAAACGCAAACTATTTCGATTCCGTATTTATGTCAATTTGTATGAAAACTATATAAGCGCGCTACTCGCCGCTAAGGCTATTACAGTTTGTATGAAAACTGTAATAGCGCCTCTAGTTTGGGCAAAAAAAAAAGTGGCCGCCATCATGGATTTTTTATATTTTTAACATTGCGTTGCTGTTTTCTTGTCAAAATAGTACTAGAAATCGAGTTTCATCGAAATCGGCCCACAAACAATAAGTTGGCCGCCATTTTGGATTCTTTTATATTTTTAACATTGCGTTGATGTTTTCTTGTCAAAATAGTACTAGAAATTGAGTTTCATTGAAATCGGCCCACAAACAAAAAAGTTGGCCGCCATCTTGGATTTTTTATATTTTTAACATTGCGTTGCTGTTTTCTTGTCAAAATAGTACTAGAAATTGAGTTTCATCAAAATCGGCCATCAATCAAAAAATTTGGGCGCCATCTTGGATTTTTTTAAATTTTTGACATTGCGTTGCTGTTTTCTTGTCAAAATAGAATTAGAAATCGAGTTTCATCGAAATCGGCCCACAAACAAAAAAGTTGGCCGCCATCTTGGATTTTTTATATATTTTTAACATTGCGTTGCTGATTTCTTGTCAAAATAGTTCCCCAAACAGAGTTTCATAAAAATCGCCCCACAAATAAAAATACAGAAGTTGATAAAATTTTAGTTCTTTATTTACCTACCTTTGTAAGATGAATATTTGCACACACTCACAGTACATGTCTAATTGCATAAGAAAGTAAAACGATAAAGATGCGATCGAGATTCTAGTCTAGCCTATGATGAGTTCGCCTCACGACTTAAGACTCCCGCGAACCGAGTCGTTTTAAAAGGGTTCGAACCTTTTCGTTGAAACTGAGTCGTTTAAAATTTGGAGTCATTTCAAAAAGACTCAGTCTTAAAATACGCCTCGAGTCCTAGACTTGAGACTCAAAAAAGACTTAGGGTTTAGGGTTTAAAGACTCATTGAGTTGTTAACCGTATGAATTGAGTCGAGTTCCCTTTAAAGAGCTTAAAAACCTCGAGTCCTTTCATCACTAGTTATCCCTCGGGACCCTGATATTTTTTCGGGGTAAAAAGAAGCCTATGTCACTCTCTAGCTCCCAAAATATCCCCATACCAATCCGTTGCTCCGTTTTGACGTGAAAGACGGACAAACAAACAGACACACTTTTACATTTTATAATATTATGTATGGACTAGGGGCTCGGCGCGGCTTTGGGAATATTGGGATAAAATATAGCTTATGCCGCTCGGGAAGAATATAGCTTGAATTGTGAAAGAATTCCACTAGTTTTTGAGTTTATCATTTACAAACAAACAAACAAAAAATCAAATCTTTCATCTTTATGATATTAGTATAGATGGTTAAAAATAAAGTATAGATACATTATGCCTTAAAGAGCCATTTTACTGTAAAATCTTTAAATTTATTCAATTTCATGACAAAGCGTTTCAATTTGAAAACGATTCCATAAACCGAGATGTGGTTATAACCTATTGCAGACCATTTCTTACGAAATATGGAGACGTTTAGGACTCGATATTATTCTTTGCAGTGGAACTATCTCGCGATAAAAGATCTCATATTTTTCAGAATGCTTTTCTTAAATTAAACTATTTTCCGAGTTTTATTTTGAAGATTATTAGATCGGTAGCTTTATGCGCATCTTTGGAAATATGAGGGGCACAATGAATTTCTTTGAATTGAATATTAAAATTTATTATAATAGTGGTAAACCGTAGTATCCATAGCAACTAGGACAATAGAAATACTGATTTTGTAATACTATATTTTTTCATTAGCGGGAACGTGATATGATATCTTTCGGGATAAAAAGTAGCTTATGTTTCTCTCCAGCTACAAAGTATATGTGTCCCAAATTTCAGCCACATCCGTTCAGCCATTTTAGCGTGATTGAGCAACAAACATCCAAACTTTTACATTTATAATATTAGTAGGACTAGCTTTCCGCTCGCGGCCTCGCCCGCGTGGACTACATGATGTTATCCCGCGGGTATGTGAATTTTTTCGGGATAAAAAGTAGAGTATCCTCTCCAGGCTACAAAGTATCTGTGTCCCAAATTTTAGCCAAATCCGTTCAGCCGTTTTAGCGTGATTGAGTAACAAACATTCAAACATCCAAACATCTAAACTTTCACATTTATAATATTACTAGCTGACCCGGCGTTGTTTTGCCATACTAATTATAGTGGACCCGGTAAACTTCGTATCACCAACTTTTATTATAGATAGACAGATGAAAATAAATGATCGCGAAGAAGTTTTATATTAAAGAGTAGGTAATCCAAAGCGGCTAAAACGTCAGTGATTACAATACTCTTTGACATACCTCTTTGGAAGCGGCTATGGAAGAAATGACAGTTTAGTATAGTACGACAGTTTATCGATTTTCTATACAAAATAATCATTTTTATTTTATAATTTTCCGGAATAAAAAGTAGCCTATATTACTCTCCAGCTCCCAAACTATCCCCATACCAAAAATCGAGTCGATCCGTTGCTCTGTTTTGACGTGAAAGACGGACAAACAAACAAACAAACAAACACACTTTTACATTTATAATATTAGTATGGATATAATAGGATTAGTAGGATAATCCCATAACCATGAGCCTTTTCCCCACTTCTTTCTTCTGAGTTAAGGTGCGTTTCTTTAGAAGCGGAGCTGCGCGATGCTGAACTGTATATTCATACATTTGACACAACAGGGGCGGTGTAAACTCAACTGTCAAATAAATGGTAATATAAATAATTTCTTACAATCACACAAAGCACATACAGTTATCTAAGCCTATGGAAATTTCATCAAGAAACTGTGTCATGGAAAACTTCGGATAAATTTAAACTTCAATACTTTTTGTTAGCAAATACATACTTAATGTACATAGAAAACACCCAGACCAAGACAAATAGACATGTTCATGTACACAGATATTTGTCTTGTTCGGGAGTTGGACCCGAGACCTCTGGCGCAGAAGGCAAGTATCCGTACCACTTGCCTGTGCCAAATCAGTCGTCAAAAAATGTATGGAAAAACAGCTCATCTCCGCGCAAATCCGCTTCTGTAAAAACGCACCTTTACAAATCGCGCAAAAGCAGACAACATTAATTTTAATTCCATAATACTCAATACTCTTTATTGCATTCCATAATAATAGTAGTGTTAGATAGGTGTTACATAAAATTTTAAGTACAATTGGGCCCTGTTAGGCACAACAATTGAGAGGAAGCCTTTCTAATTCATATTTTGTCTCAATTATTATTAATTATTAACTTACTATTTTCAAATTGTTATTATTAAATAATAAATAAATTCTTATCACATTTAAAACATAAAATTATGTATTATAATTTGTTTATTATTAATATTTCAAAAGTATTTTTATTATAAGTATTTTAGGATGTTAATTTTTTTTAATTACTTATATAATATTTTAATATAAATTTTTACTGATATTTTAGTTAAGTATCCTACTAATATTATAAATGTGAAAGTTTAGATGTTTGGATGTTTAGATGTTTGGATGTTTGTTACTCAATCACGCCAAAACGCCTGAACGGATTTGGCTGAAATTTGGGACATAGATACTTTGTAGCCTGGAGAGGAACATAGGCTACTTGTTATCTCGGAAAAGTATCACATTCCCGCAGGATAACGTCGTGTAGTCCACGCGGGCGAAGCCGCGGGCGGAAAGCTAGTTAAATAATAATTATTTGGTGTCAAGTTGTGCACCTTTATTATATTTTTTATGAATTCTTATCTTCCAAATATTCTGATATTTTATAATAGCACTTTCTTGTAAGTAATTGTTTTAAGTTTTTTGTAAAGTGTTTGTCATCCTACTTAATATTATAAATGTGAAAGTATTAGATGTTTGGATGTTTGTATGTTTGTTACTCAATCACGCCAAAACGACTGAACGGATTTGGCTGAAATTTGGGACACAGATACTTTGTAGCCTGGAGAGGAACATAGGCTACTTTTTTATTCCGGAAAATATCATATTCCCGCGGGATAACGTCGTGAAGTACACGCGGGCGAAGCCGCGGGCGAAAAGATAGTTTTTAATATTTTTATTGAGTCGGGCAGCTTATTGAAAATTTTTGTGGACATAGCTATTGGGCTAGAAGAGTGGTGAATATATATATAAAAAAGAACATTCAGGAACATAAGAAACATACTTTGATTATGTAATAGAATTGTAATTCAAAAAATTCAGTATTTTACTCTGACTTTACTAGAAAAAAAAATACGCATATAATATAATAAATAAATGCTGGCTTGTGAGTAATATAAATTACAAAATGAAGGATCAAAATAGTAACTTAAGTATATAGTTTAATATTGCGATGACGTAGTCACAATCGAGTTTGTAATGAAGCAGAATAGACCCCCAGTTATTTTCATTTTCATTCAATCGGCGCGGCGTGTCTTTTGTAAACGATTCGTGACCAGAGATGGAGTGCAATAAAATTTAATATCAGCAAAGTTGGTAGCTGTGGTTTTTGTTGGTATAGAATGACATTACTATGAGCTGAGATATCTTGCTAAAGATAGATTTTCAGACTCTTTGCAATGACTTTCGTAAACGTATCATGACCAGAAGCGGAGTGCAAACAGATTCAATATCTTTGAAAAGGCCAGGCTGTGCGGCTGTGGTTTATTGACATAGATCATTCTTCACAATTTAATGTAGGGGACGGTACTATGAGCTGTTATAACAGTGCAGTGTCGCTTGTAAATGATTCGTGACCAAATTCGGAGTGACATTAAATTCAATATCCTATCGAAGCTTGTCGCGGTGGTTTTTTATTGACATAAAGTGATGTAGGGAGACCTTACTATGAGGTGTTTAATCAATATTGAAGTAGATTTTCAGGCTTTTTGCAGTGTCTTTTGTAAACGAAACGTGACCAGAGTGGTAGTGCAATAAAATTCAATATCTTAGCAAGGCTCAACGCCTTTGTTTTTATTTTACATAGATCATTCCCCCAATTCAATGTAGAGGGACCTGGGAGTAATTTTGAACGCTTGGCATCTAAAATTTAGATTATAAGAACTTGTCTTATTACTTAATAATAATTATCTCTTTTCAACACCTTACGAAAGATAAATCAATTTTCTTTTTCATAACTCATTTAAAAATTTGGATATGAAAGGTTACTTTGATCCGAAAACATTGAACGCACATTAAAGTCCGAACTCTTTTCTTAATCTTCGTCTAGCTTCTACGAAAGTCGTTAAATAATAACAGGACTATGATAATAAAATTTTACGGCTCACTCACGGTAAACGTTGAAGGCAATTAGCATTAAAATCCCCCTCAAAGCTCCTACAAACCATAATAGGATCAGTGCAATCGCGGCGAACGTAAACCTGTATAGTTACTGCCGGATTAAAAACGTATCGGCCTCGGAAAAGTTTTAATTGAAAAGAGTTTAAACTGCCTTGTCATTTTGTAGCGCGCGATATCGAATCGTTTGCCTCGGAGCATGCTTGGTTTTTTTATAACAATTGATGCTGAAACGTGTAAATTTAGTTATAACGTTTAAGAAACGCTACGTAACGTTTAGGAAACGTATCGTATCGTTTAAGTAACGTAACGTAAGGATTAAGAAACGTAACGTAACGTTTAAAAAGAACATTATCATTCCGATATACGTAATATTTATGAAAATTAGATACTGAGTTTGTCTAATAACAAATTACTATAAAATTGTAAGTTTGGGTTGCTATAAAATTGTAGACCAAATATTGCTTCATTGAAAACGTATGCAACGCAAAAGCTTTAATTGAAAAGAGTTTAACGCCCGAATTCTCGAACGCAAATCAAATTTGGGAGCGTCTCAAACATCATGGCATCTCTTTCATACGTTTGACGTTTAAAGTGACAGGGCGATGTGTGAGACGCTCCCAAAGATAAGTAGCGTACGAGTATTCGGGCATTAGTATTACAATTATTACAGGTAACTATTAAAGGACACAATCAGCTATGCAAAAGTAATGGTCATTTAAATTTAATTCGGGGTTTGTCTAATCAACAAACTTAGTTTCATATTAAACTAGCCTTCCGCCCCCAGCTTCGTTCGCGTGGACCTACACGACGTTATCCCGTGGGAACCCGATATTTTTTCGGGATTCCCCATACCAAAAATGATGTCAACCCGTTGCTCCGTTTTGACGTGTAAGACGGACAAACAAACAAACAGACACACTTTTACATTTATAATATTATACCATACTAATATTAGTATGGATTGAATAAACATGTCTTAGTTTTTAAGTTTGCGTAAACTATAAAATTTTAAGCAACAAATATTACCTACTTAGTATCTATTTGTTCTCTAAAATTATACATTCCATTTCATTGTCAGAAGCTGTAAATGTATGTTGAAATGGATTGGTTGAATTATGTTCTACTTTTGTTTAGCTTCCATTGAATCCATTGTAGTTCTAGAACCAATTTGTATCAATCGATAGATACTCTATGGCTGACTAGGTAGTTACAAATTTTGGTAACCATGCTAAGAGTGTTGGCATGAAAAAAAGTAATTTTGTGGACGTATAGGTGTCTTAATAACTGGTACTGTTAGAAACATAGTTGCATTATTTTTAACCAACACAGGGTAGCACTTAATTTTCAGCACACCTGATGTAAAGTGAAGATAATAATAAATTTATTGCTATTATGACTTCAGTGTAAGACCAATCAACAAAACGTGTTATCCAAAAGAAATGATTATTTTTCTATTGAAAATGAAGTATTAGAAAAACGACTAGTAGCTCAGTGGTTAGAGCATTCGCCCGGACAGTGAAAGGTCGTGGGTTCGAGTCCCATTGGAGCTAGTTGTGAGACGGGTCGATCTATTTCTTATATTTTTTTTTTATTTTTTTATCCACAACGGGGTCGCACTTAGCCTTCATCACACCTGATGATAAGTGGTAATAAGGCTGAAGGTGGAAGCGCACTACTCCCGGAATCCTCAATCACTGAGGAACTGGCTATCTTATCTTTAACTGCCGGAACACAATAATGCTGAAAACATCATTGTTATGGCGTCAGACTTAGATAAGATGGTGGTAGCTAGCCAGGCGGACTAAGAACAAGTCCTACCACCAACCAAACCGAATACAATAAGTACCCCCACTGGGAATCGAACCCGGGACCTCTGGGTCTGAAATCCGTGGTATGAACCACTAGACCACAGAGGCGGTTAAACTTAACTAACTTTATTAAAAAAAAAATACTTATAAACATCGATATTTAATACAGTTCCCATTTGATTCCCTTTGATGACACACAGGTTTATAATTTTATTCCACAGGTACTTGTACTCAGCTGAATACTAAAACGCTTTGCTTTGAGTAGTAACAACACATGTCTGAAGTATCATCATATATCATATTTAAATATGAATGAATTGTTCAGGAGTCGTTCGTCATATCCTATTTCTGTTAGTCGACATCAAAGTGAATGCTATATTACTCCACGGTATTTTCCAGAATGAATAGCTTTCAGATATAACATAATAGACTGAATGTCGAAGTGAAAAGAACTTAAAAAAGAACATGTAGTGACAGATATTTATGGATGTCTGGGTGCCTACCATCAACTCTTATTGCGGTTTTGTTTAGGACCTAAACTGATCTGCTTCGCTTATTCGTACCACGACAGCTTAATATCAAAGACAGCGATTCAGTGATCATTCAATGACATTTCACAGCCGCTGAGCTGTCATCAACTCTTATTTGACTTATAACTCGGCCGAGCTAGCATGACACGTGCAGGTTATACCCGTCCCTTTCACTCTCCGGGCATGACAGAATTGAGTGAAAGAGACGGGTAGAAGAAATAAGGACACAAATCGTTCGGTCATTCAGATTAAGCAATTTATTTGCGATCCAGTTTTTAGAAGGTCAGAGTACGAAAGAAAGCAATTCATTTTAGGAACCTATTCTGCATCGCGCTATTTTTGAATCGCTGTCTTAAAGTTGATAGTAGGCACCCTGGTTTTCAAAATTCAAATTAAATTTGTAAGTTGTGAAAAGATGACTAATGCTACACCGTGCCGAGTCCGAGCCGAGCGTCGTCCGTGATATTTGTATGGACACACTCAAGCTATACTTACACCACTAAATTTTTAATATACAAAGATTTTAAGGATGGAAAAATCAGCTGTTCCATACATTTCAGTCGAGTCGATGTTGTACTTTTGTATGGAACAGCTGTTTTTTTTTTGCGATTCCGTGGTTGGCCCCTTTGTAAAAATTTATCGTATTGATGGACACTATCATCCCTTAAAATCTTTGTACTACCTACCTATATTTAAAATTTAGTGGTGTATATTATTATAATATGTGTTACCTATGTAATAAGAATAAATAAAAAAATTAAATAATAATCCTGCAAGTTGATAAGTGTCTTCAATTTTTGTTACCACACTTTTATTAGCTTCACTTCTAACTAAGTCACAATGTAAGAAAATCTTGGAATTCAATTTTAACCTACTTCTAATTGTCGTATTGATTTGAAACTTTGCAAGTCTATATGAATCCGATGACAATACAATAATTTGCTACCATCAAGCTGATCTGATGATGGAGTGAAGAGGTGGGCAATAGAACTCTTCAATGGCTGCTAGGAAACCCCTCGAGTTTGTTTTGTTTGTCGAGCTCATTTGTTTTGTTCTGATGAGACCTATTCGCTACACTTAATGGTGAGGGTCTGATGATGGAGCAGGGAGGAAGCCAGTGGCACTACTTAATGACCACTAGGAAACCCCTCGAGTTTGGGCTCCGTTGTTTCGTTCTGACGAGACTTATTAGCTACACTTGGTGGTGAGGGTCTGATGATGGAGCAGAGAAGAAGCCAGGGCACTCCTTAATGTCCAATAGAAAACACCTCGAGTGCTGGCTCATTCGTTTCGTTCTAATAAGACCTATTCGCTACACTTGGTGGTGAGGGTCTGATGATGGAGC
Organism: Crambus lathoniellus; assembly: GCA_949710035.1. Taxonomy (NCBI): domain Eukaryota; kingdom Metazoa; phylum Arthropoda; class Insecta; order Lepidoptera; family Crambidae; genus Crambus; species Crambus lathoniellus. The sequence continues at coordinate 9,867,784 of OX453302.1, read as the reverse complement.
AGGAAGGAAGCCAGTGACACTCCTTAATGACCAATAGGAAAGCCCTCGAGTTTGGGCTCATTTGTTTCGTTTTTATAAGACCTATTCGTTACACTTGATGGTGAGGGTCTGATGATGGAGCAGGGAGGAAGTCAGTGGCACCCTTAATGACCACTAGGAAACCCCTCGTTTGGGCTAATTTGTTTTGTTCTGATGAGACCTATTCGCTACACTAGTGGTGGTGAGGGTCTGATGATGGAGCAGGGAGGAAGTAAGGGTTCGGCTCGCGCATCTGGTAACTAATAGACTCCGCTTGAATTTGTAAAACTAAATACATACAATCACGCCTTTGAGTTATAATGTTTACGGGGTGGGCAAACACATGAATAGACTGTGGAATCACCATCCCTATCCATAGCTTGCCATTTGTTAAACTAAAAAGTAAAAAAATAAATATGTAGTTTAAAAAACTATAAAAACCCACTTTTATAGGAACATACTAAAAAGTACAAAATAACCGTCTATACAGTTACTGAAATTAAAAAGCGTGGTGCGCCCTTTGCAAAGCATGCATTCAAGTAGGTATATAAGTACTTAATATTGACAACGCGCACCACGCTTTTTAATTTCAGTTACTGAATAGACGGTTATTTTGTACTTTTTAGTATGTTCCTATAAAAGTGGGTTTTTATAGTTTTTTAAACTACATATTTTTTTTAAATAAAACACTTCATACTTTAGTATTTACTCCTGTATTTCCAAGTGTACCTATTTGTCTTTAAGTCCGCAGTTGCGAGAAGCGACTTATTAATCACACGTGTGACATACTAACAAGTTCATCCGAGTCGCCCCATCCGAGTAATAAATCAGTGCGGAAACTTCTATTGGACGTGTCTGTATAAATGTTGAACTAATGACGTTGGTCACGGAGTAACGCGTTATTTTCACGGATTCTCAGAAATGCCTGCCTAAGTGATGTATTGTTGTACTAGATTAGATTGTTTAACGGAATTTTGTAATAAAGACTTTTGATAATATAATAAACTTAACTTGTTATAACACTGACTAGCATGAGTACCTACCTACTTACTTTAAGGTATGTTTTTTTTTGTTCTTTTTGGCATACTAGTAACAAATGATTATAATAATTCGTAATTTATTAAGTACAGTGTTAAAATGAAGTCAGAAATGAAAGACAGCTGACTGTTACTGTCAATAAATCAATATAAGCCACCTCACTGGAGTAACACTTTACTTTGACGGTTTCTCATAGTGATGTGTTAGCTGGTTGAAAGTCACATCACACTTATCAACTCGGAAAGGCATCGATACCGTATCGCATTTCGCCTCGCCGTCAACCAGGCGTCAACCTAACGTAAGCACGACTCGGCTAGGCGAACGCCGCACTTACATACGGCTCGCCGACCGCTCTGTCTGGCTGGCACCAGATCATTTTGAATGCAAACATAACGCGTAGCGCACGATTATATCCCGGTTACAATTCGCAAGTTGGCTATCATAGCCATAGCACTTGATTACGAGGAAAAAGAAAATAGAAAGAAAAGAAGAAGAAGATAATGGGTACACAATATCGTACCGTAGAGTCGTAAGCTCGGGTACGGAGAGACGTAAGCGCGTGGACGACAAGCCGTAAGCGCGGCGGCACCCGCAAGTTGACCGACCCGCAAAGCGGTTCATGAGCTGCCCCCCAACCGCCTAAGCGCCGTAGTCGGCTTGATTACGATTACGAAGCATCGTGCCATCCTTGTCATGTCTTAACACATTTGGTATGGCATGACAAGGACGGCACGATGCGTCGTAATCGGCTTCAAGCCGACGGTGCTTGGGCGGTAGGGCCCCTGGTCCCGAGGCGAGGCGATTACGTTACGATTCCGATTAGTGTGCATTGCAGTAGGGAGCTTCATACAAAGAATACTGAACTGATCGAGTTGATACGTCTACGTTCCGTTTACGAGTTGATAAAGGTCACAGCAGATACATCAACTCGGAGAGGGATCGACACCGTATCGCCTTTCTCCTCGCCGTCAACCAGGCGTCAACCTAACGCAAGCACGAAACCAAACCGGATCAGGGACTGCACTCTGAAACGCTAATCCGAAACTTCGGTTAGCCCCACCCCTTTCACTCGATTCTGTCCCGACTAGAGAGTGAGAGGGACGAGTAAACCGAAGTTTCGGGTTTTGCATTTCAGAGTAGGCCCTCAGCGTCTGTACGTCGGCTCGGCTACGGCTAGGCGATCGACGCCGCGCTTACGCCTCGCCGCACAGTGATTCCATATCGAAAAAAGGTGGACATGGGATCAAATCTCGGAATTTTAGTCAGATTTTTTGAAAAGTGGTTAGTTCATTTTCATTTTTAGACCACTGTGCGTAGAGCCGTGAGCTCGGGTACGAAGAGACGTGAGCGCGTGGACGACTAGCGGTAAGCGCGGGGATAGCAAGTTGAGCTACCCGCAAAGCGGTTCGTGAGCTGGTCCCGAGGCGAGGCGATTACGTTACTGTTCCGATTAGTGTGCGTTGCAGTAGGGGGTTTCATACAAAGAATACTGAACCGCTCGAGTTGATACGTTTACGATCCGTTTACGAGTTGATATGTCTGCTGTGACCTTAGTGTGCTGTGACCTTTAGAGGGATGTTGTATTTTTTATTGGATTTCAGAGAGATGTAATTAGATTAAATTTGACTCTCATTGTAATGTTATGTAAGTAAACTATTTATTTATACCATCATTATACCATGCTGTCATATATCTATCGATTTTTCGATCCTTAGATGTAATAAGACATGATAACTGTAGTTTTACTTAATACGGCTACTTTATGATTTAATAAAAAAGCAATTTTAAAAACTCCGAAAGCTACGAAATAAGCCAATAAAATCTTTATAAGTACTTCACTACATAGTATAAAACAAAGTCGCTTTCTCTGTCCCTATGTCCCTTTGTATGCTTAAATCTTTGAAACTACGCAACGGATTTTGATGCGTTTTTTTTAATAGATAGAGTGATTCAAGAGGAAGGTTTATATGTACTTATTATCCCGATATTCCCACGGGAACGGGAACCACGCGGGTGAAACCGCGGGCGGCCGCTAGTATTTTATAAAATTTAAAAGTAGCCCTGTAATTTAAATATTCCACTGAACTGCACTGTAGTCCATCATCATCATCATCATCATCATTTCAGCCGTACGACGCCCACTGCTGGGCATAGGCCTCCCCCGTTGGTAAGTCCCCTGTCCTGCAGTCCATAGGTAAATATATAAACTGTTTCACTCAACATGCTGCAATTTCACTTTGTGTACTGCAAGCTTTTTTAAGGCGATACTCGGAAAAAATGTGCTAAAGCGAGATAGCAATGAGAAAACGACGCGCGCGGGAGCGAGACCGATTTTGCAGATAAGGCAAAAAAAACACAAATTCACTTCGTATTAAAAAACTACAGCGATTTAAAAAAAATGCTTCTATACGATCCTTAATATTATTGGTATCCACTAATTAAACCAATTTCCAATAGTGTAAGTAACCCCATTTAAGAATAATCTTCACTTTTCGTATTTTTTAAAGGTCTTTTCGAAAATAAAAAGTGTCGAGGCAAAATCATAAAATCGTGTTTTTGAAACTATACGATTCTAGGTAAAGGTATGAAGAAATATATATCTTATTACCAGATTTTTAACAACTGTAACCGTCCTATAGTTTTAAATCAAAAAGTCCATATTTTTCCGAGTAGCGCCTTAATATACATATTTAACTCATTTCGGTGCAGTTTAAAAGCATATTTTGTCGTTATTAAAATTACTTTGATTACTGATATTTTGAGAGTTTGGCAGATCATTAAAGCTTATTCATCAAACGGATGACCGTATTAATTAAGGAAAGTTTCGAAATCCCGCATTTTATTAATTGCAATAGCACTAATATATAGTAGGTACTTACTTATAATAATGATAAAACGGATTGTTTTTTATATATCAAGTACATAAAAAATATTAAAAATACTTTGTTTGTGAGTAATAGATAACCTCAAAACTAATGAGCCGATTTTAAAAATTCCATAAAAATTCTTTCTCCATTAAAAGCTATATTCTTCTTGTCACAGTCTATATTTTATCCCGATATTCTAACGCGGGTAAAACCGCGCGAAGCCCTTAATGTCATTTAATTTATTATTTGCAAATGTCTGAATACTCAAGTAACAATGTTTGTTACTTGTTATTAAATTAGTTCTAATGATACGGAAAGTTAATATTAGTGCAATCACAAAATAATAAAACGTACAGTTGGATTTAATTACTAAACGTAAATTTTCTTTATATGTAGGCAGTACTTCACTTAAAGCCGATCGCGGACCAAACGGCTTTTTAGAACACGGCCATTTTGTGGTTCAAAGTCTTTCGACATAATTAAACCAAAGGAAAGTTAAAATAAAAAAAAATAAGACAACATAATTGTCAAATCTCTTCTCACCCGCTCAATCAGATCCCAATAATAAGTTAAAAGGTCTTTCTCCAGTCGCTAAGTTTATCGCTCCCGCAATAAAGCTTGGAAAAGCGCTAAAATTTTGTGCTTGGAAAAGCGCTAAAATTTTGTGTTGTATTGTTTCCCGATTTTCTTTCGTGCCAGGCACGAGCGATTCAAACACGCTCAAATGGTATTTTATTGAACCTACTACTTCGTCAAAAGTATAAAACGAATAAGTGCGAACTAACTGGAATGGAATATGTATTGTTTCAACAATGAAATGTTTTTGAATATTTTCACAACACGATACCACATGTTTTATCATATTGATCATGTTATTTGGTAAGTACAGTATTTATAGTGATCAACAAAAATAATATAGGTAGTTAGCTTGCTATTTCACGTACAAGTATTTTGCATACTTTGCCATTGTATTGTGGAAAAGTACAAAATATTTTATCATATGGAAATAGTCAATCAAAGATTTTCTTTAAAAGTAATTACTTATGGTCTTAACTCAAAATATTTGCAGAGCAATGTATTGTTCTATTCTTATAAATACGAAATTGATATTCTTAAAAAAAAAATAACCGGTTCGTATTATAATTTGTATTTTATTTTATTATTTTAGGGAAATTTACAGCCAAATAACTTATAATGTATAGTATTACTAGTATAGTATTATATTATCTGTGATAGTACTATGCACAATCATATGACAACAAAAATTCCCACACATAGTTATAAAAAAGTATAAACTAAATAACTGACATTTAAGTTCAACTATTTGTAATATATAAAAATGAATCCCTATTTCCCTTGGTCACGGCATCACGCGTGAACGGCTGGACCGATTTGGCTAATTTTGGTCTTGAATTGTTCGTGGAAGTCCAAGGAAGGTTTTAGCGGTGAGAAAATAGGGGAAGGAGGGGTAAGTAGGGGTAGAGTAGAAGTAGGGTAGGGGTAGAGTAGGGGTAGGGTAGGGGTAGGGGTAGGGTAGGGGTAGGGTAGGGTAAGGGTAGGGTAGGGGTAGGGTAGGGGTAGGGGTGGGGTAGGGGTAGGGTAGGGTAGGGGTAGGGTAGGGGTAGGGTAGTGGTAGGGTAGGGTAGGGGTAGGGTAGGGGTAGGGTAGGGGTAGGGTAGGGTAGGGTAGGGTAGGGGTGGGGTAGGGTAGGGTGGAGTTGGGGGTAGGGCCACGGGAACGAAGTCGCGCTGGGTCAGCTAGTTTGTAATAAAACCATGAAGATGTCGTAAACCGACTGGTACTTAAAGTAATTACTTAGAAGACACAACTTTTATGGTAAATAATCAAAGTATTTTTCATAAAACATTCGCAGTATGTGACTATTCATACATTATCTAAAAAAGTTAATCAAAATCTCTTTGGGAAAATTTTGTTTTTTCATTCACAACATTGTGAAAAATTATTTAGTAGACAAATTACTCTAATTTTTTTTGTATTCACAATGCAATTTCCAGACGGATCGACTTTTTCTAATACTTACTTCATTTTCATTTTTTTTAGTAGACACGTCTTAAAATAGATGTCACCCTTCTTTCAATCATAAATAGACATCTAGAGGAAATATAAAGATATTTTTATCGATGATGTATTTTTAATGTTGCCAACATCAAATGATAATTGCTACGGAATAAACAAAAATAATGATTACTTTCGAAAACTCATTCCGCAGTGTCGTTACCTTCATTTTTAACCGACTTCTAAATCAAAAAGGAGGAGGTTCTCTATTCGTCGGAATGTATGTTTTTTTTTTTTTTGTGTATGTCCACCGATTACTCGAAGACGGCTGAACCGATTGAAATGGTTCAAACGTTCTTACATCAGGTTGGTTTCCAAGTTGGTCCCATTTTTTGAAATTTTGAAATCCGTTCAGTAGTTTTCAGGAAATCTTGAAAATACTGTCGTTTTCGTTACCACTTAATGTGAATTTAATACGTATCTTTAAGCATAACTCCTTTGTTTATGAACCGATTTAGATGATTCTTGTTTTGTTAAAAAGGGGATACCTCAAGGTATTTTAACCGACTTCGAAAAAGGAGGTTTTCAGTTTGATCACATACCTATTTACCAGAAAACACGTAAATTGCCTGCACGATGCACTAAAAAGAGTGAAATAAAAATTATTTTTATAAAAAAATAAAACCGCCTTCAAAAAAACCACATCAAAAAAGTAAGAAATAATTCCTCACCAAATAAATAACGTAAGTACTTTGAAGTCGGGCGGGTTTTAACAAAAACAACAAAAAAATTGTACGACATGTTTCACGCCCGACTTCAAAGTACTTACGTTATTTATTTGGTGAGGAATTATTTCTTACTTTTTTGATGTGGTTTTTTTGAAGGCGGTTTTATTTTTTTATAAAAATAATTTTTAATATAATTTAATGTCAATTTTGGAAGATATTACTTTGCGATATGCTTCGTAATATTGCGCTGTAATGTTTATTAAAGCTTAAATCGGTCACTTCATTATTGTTAAAATCTTTTTATCACAGATTTTTTATTTTTACTGACAGATTGAAATTATAAAAATCCGTTATTATAAATGTACTTTTTTAAACAAAATCCTTATGGGTGTCTATTGATGTTTTTATTCATTACAAGCTCTAACCATAAGTCGTTATTGCCATAGTGAATATAATAGAAGGTGCTATACTTATTTAAATACTTTGACTTTGCTGTATCTAAGTCATGGTAAATCCTTAACCTAAGTCCAGACAGTAAATTATATGAAAAAGATAAAAAAGGTAGCACGCTTATTCCTAGGGTTCTCTTATCATATTAGAACGTACGCCTTTGTTGGGTTGCAATATAAATCATCTTAGCACCTTATTCTTAAATTAAATACTAACACCCGTTTGCATTAAACTTAAGAATCGCTTAAGTCTTTTCCTAGCTAACTTAAGACATTCTTAATAAAAAATTGCTTTGCACTAACCTTATGACATACTTAAATGCACTTTAGGCTATTCTTAACTTACGGGCCCAATATCGAGCACCTAAGGCTTAAGAAATACCTATATCAATGGTTATTGTCTGTGGCATTGTGAGCAAGAGTAGTGCGACAAGCTTTTCTGTTCCGGTGATTATCTTTGGAACTAAAACAGTTTTCATACGACAGTCCATTTTGACAGCTAATTTGGAATTGTAAGTGACTCCTCTGTCGGCTCGGCTGTCACCGGAACAGAAAACCTTGTGGCTTTTGTATTCTTGTTTGTTAGATAGAGACACAACACATGTGACATACGTCATTCATCATATATTTAAAAAAAAAAACTTTATAAAGTTTTTCTTGACAGTTGAGCTCAGTTGACTTTTTCTTTTGTCGGTGAATTACCCCTACCAAATAAAATAGACAACGTCTTAGCTTTTGTCTCCTTTTAACTCACGAAGGAATCAATGAGAAGTTTCAACCAAAAAAATATCCAGTGACCTACTTTACCTCGCCAGTTTTAAAACTTATCTCGAAAGTTACGACTATTTTTGTTTCCAGAATTTCGTACTTTATTAGTTGTAACTTAGTGAAAATATTTTTTTTGCTCTTAACGAATATGTCATTTAGTAGGTAAAATGTCCATAAATACGTGTGTAAAATTTTGTAAAGTTACATAATATTAGTCGTCGGAATTTCAAAGTCGGTTTTTTTTTTACTAAAATCTCCATAAAAACGGCAATTTGATACTTTAACCCCTAATATTATAAACTAACAATTACCTCTCTGACATTTCGTTTTGCCATGATAATAAACATCTAAATATCCAAACTTTCGCATATTTATGATATTAATATTAATAAGATAATTTTGATCTGCGTGCATTGCACTAGACACTTAAATTCTCCTCCTGCTTTAACGTAGACCAACCGAGTAGCATGAAGCATCTTGTCAATATCCAATATGAGATGCCGGGGCCACGGCTCAGACCGGTACTCAAATGAAATTCCTGGTTTGGTAGACAGGCAAGTGCTCAACAGGCAGGCAAATTGGTAGCGTGTGTGTTGTGCATACGTAAGCGATTGGTAAGGCAAGCATTTGTTTTCAGCAAATCTATTTGATCTCGGACCTATTGGACCTCCAAAATTCACCCTCACCTACAAGTTAGTACCCATTCGACCCTCTATCAAAAACCGTGTACGATTGGACTTCATGTTGTCTTTTATTTCTCATTTGTTTTAGAACGTTAAAATACTTCAGGTAAGATCTGATTAGATGCATCCAAAATAACATTAAAGTGCTCATCATAATAGTGTGAAACTAAATATTAGATTTGACACACACGACCACGAACCAAACGAATCATAAATTAACAAAGATCGTGGCTTGCATACCTGCGCCTGAAACCGCGGGAAAACAGATCAAAGCGATGCTATACTAGGGCTGTACATTTAAAAAATATGTATTTATACTTGTGCATTTTTTAGTTATGATATTCTTAGAGTAACATTTAGGTATGAGCTTATCCCTGAATATCTGAAAATCGGTGTTTTGTCGACTGGCAAATTAATACACCGAGCCTTGACCCTTATTGCTGCTGCACACACGTAAATCCTCTAAATAAGTATTTTTGTCTATCTATCTATCTAATAAGTACTTACTACCGTTCGAACATCATAGTATCGCTTTAAATGTCAAAGATATAAAAGAGTGGCCATGATTTAGTAAAAATTGTGATTGAAAAACAAAAACAAAGCGGAATTCGAACCCGCGCTCCTGGGTGCCTACCATCAACTCTTATTGCGGTTTTGTTTAGGAACCTAAACTGATCTGCTTCGCTTATTCGTACCACGACAGCTTAATATCAATGACAGCGATTCAGTGATCATTCAATGACATTTCACAGCCGCTGAGCTGTCATCAACTCTTATTTGACTTATAACTCGGCCAAGTTAACACGACAGCTGTAGGTTATACCCGTCCCTTTCACTCTCCGGGCATGACAGAATCGAGTGAAAGAGACGGGTAGAAGAAATAAAGACACAAATCGTTTGGTCATTCACATTTTGCGATTCATTTGCGATCCAGTTCTTAGAAGGTCAGAGTACGAAAGAAAGCAATTCATTTTAGGAACCTATTCTGCATCGCGCTATTTTTGAATCGCTGTCTTAAAGTTGATGGTAGACACCCTGTTCTGACTGCATAGAACTCAAAAGTGAGTAGAAATTTTAAAAATATTTACTTTGGTACATACATACTTCCCAATATTTTTTATATTATTGAGGTATACTCGTATCAGAAGAAGAAATACTTAACAGTTCTTATGTTAAATTTTCTAGGTACATTTAAAGTTTTCTCAATCGTTTCCAATAAAAAAGAATTGAAAGCTCCTAAGTTGTCCAAATTTTTAACTTTCAACATTTCACGGCCACTTCGCACTTATTTTTTCGGGCGTAAAATATCGAGTTCAGTAATATTGCTTCTGAGGTGTTCTGAGTGAGAAATACATTATATCTTCACGCTTCGGAGCTCTGACATTTTTCTATTGGCACAATAAGCTTGATCGAATTTCAACAAATAAGTATGAATGTGTTTATTGAGTGTAAATATTTGTAGCATGAAATTATTTTAACTAGTTACATAGGACAAAATACACGATTTTTATAGGAAAAAAAGAAATTGTTGTTTTACTCTATACTTCTATAGATAAATTATACAGAGGAATTATTTGATTTTTAGTTTATATGTTTGTAATGGATAAACTTAAAAACTACTACACCGATTTTAAAAATTCTTTCACCATTAGAAAGCTACATTTTTCCCAAGTAAGGACCTTTACACACGACTGACGACGATGACGATGACGCGTGTATTTTATACGCGCGTTCGATGTGCGTTTGTATCAATACAAACGCGCGCACAAAAAACGTCGTGTGGAGCTACCCTAAGATAGACATTTGATATTTTATCCTGATATTCCCACGGAGACGGGTACCGAGTTAAATCGCGGGAAGCCAATTGTATTTAATATTAAGAAGGATTTGTTTGTGTCTCACGATGAATATATCGTATTTTTGTTTTCGTTCTGTCTGTCCCATATAAAATTCCTTCGCACCGATGAAAAACTGACTTCGAAGCTAGGTTACCGGTGTGAATAGTTAAACGTGCCATTTGTTTATTCATGGAAGGTCACTGGAGGCGAGAGGCAGCCCTGCATGCCGATGTGTAGTATCGAACCGGCACAATAGGTTAGGTTTATTTTCGTCGGGCGTCTGCCGATCCAGTCAGTACATGCCCGTAATATCTATATTAACTTGTGTACGATAATGTATCTAAATTGACGTTTGCAGTGGAAAGAATTCGTACTCGGCTTCCGAGCGTGTTCTTTAGTGCCTATAGTGTTCTACTAGGTCTCTCGATTGTAGTTAGTGTATGAATTTATTGTTCTGTTTGCGCACCCAAAAGTGATGATCTAATAATAGTTAGATCGATAACCGTAGCCCTAGCATGTAAATCTGTCGTTATGGTAACCGCTGTCGTTCATACAAAATAATTGTATTATTTTGTATAAAAATTACTACAACAACTTACAAATTTCTTGATAAAAACCAGAGCTGCGCCTCTTTCGGTCGTATATGGAACTGAAATTCAATATAAATGTTTGACAGCAACAATTTGTCAGTTTTCGAAGGATGATATAGTTTGTTAATCGATTACCATAACGATAGTCGATTAGGCTAGTGGTACCGTTATGCAAAAGCCGTCATCATCATCATGTCAGCCGAACGACGCCCACTGCTGGACACAGGCCTCCCCCAAGGATCTCCAAAACGATCGGTCCTGCGCTGCCCGCATCCAGCGGCTTCCCGCAACCTTGACTAGATCGTCAATCCATCCGTAGGGGCCTGCCCACGGAACGTCGTCCGGTACGCGATCGCCATTCGAGAACCTTTCCGCCCCAACGGCCATATCGGTTCTCCGCGCTATGTGTCCCGCCCACTGCCACTTCAATGATGCAATCCTTCGAGCGATGTCGGTTGTTTTAGTTATCATGCGGATCTCATCGTTTCTGATTCGATCGAGCTGGGAAATACCAAGCATCGCTCTCTCCATTGCTCGCTGGGTGACTTTGAGACCTTCTTATGAGACCCATAGTAAAAGACCACGTCTCACTTACATTGGTAATTACTGGCAATTCACACTGGTCAAAGACTTTCGTCTTGAGACATTGAGGTATTTTAGACGCAAATAACTGTCGGAGTTTCCCAAACGCTGCCCATCCGAGCTGGATTCGACGAGAGATCTTAACTGGACCTTGCAAATGCAAAAGCTGTAGCAAAGATCAACTCTCAAAGGTCAGGATCAACTCTCAACTATCAAGGGAATTTTAGAACAGAACATTTTGATTACCGATACAATTAAGTACCACCTTTTGCGAAATAAATGATCTCAGAACAAGCTTGCAAGCAGAATAAAATTTTCAATTTTTTCTCGGGTCTGGGTGTATGTGGTAATACCCGTCGTTGTTTTCTATTTCCATGACGTTAGTGCTTTCCCTACTATAGTTTAGCATTGGAACAATGTAGGTATGTGATGGTGTCCAATATTTATAAGTACTTATTTATGATGTTATCGAAATTGTAAGGTTAAAGTCAGTAACATTCCAATTTTATACTCATGAGTTATTCACTCCTTTGATCAATGTATAAAAGCACAAAATAACTATGACTATCAAATCAATTAGTTCGCGTATTGCTTTCAAATCCATAAACCATTCACTAGTTAGGTAATAAGCTGCTTTCAATGTATATAAGATATAAATAGATTTTGCTAATAATGGAATTACCATTTAACCATAAATTTACAATATAGTTATTGAGTATGTCTTTAGAATATCGTTTTTGGAGTGTAAAATTAAAGCTAAAGAATAATCATAAATTATTAAATTAAATCATCTTTAGGTAGGTATACTCTTTTCCGCTGAGATATACGTAAGAATTAGCTGAGAAAATACGTAATAAAAGAAACACAGTTAAATGTTTTTTAACATAGGTAGTACGTACTCATCAAAACCATATATTTGCAGCTTTAATTATGTTTGGCAGACGTATTATAGGTATTTTACGGTAAAAGCTTCCAGAAACTATATAAATATGAAGGTAAATACTTGGTTGATATACGCCCCCCGTCGATTCAATACTTTCACTTGACTGTCTTTTGACAGACACCCAAAACATATTAAAGAGGGATCTTTCTGCATTTTTCCCTAAGGTGCGGGCAACAGCAAATAATGTTATTTATTTATTGATTCCACGAACAGCAAAAGGTGGACTTAATGCCCTTAGGCATAGCCCTGTCATCCAAATGATGACAGGGCTATGCCTGAAGACATACTATACCTATATTGTAAATTTATGGTTAAATGGTAATTCTATTATTATTAGCAAAATCTATTTATATCTTATATACATTGAAAACAGGTTATTAACTTAGGAATGGTATATGGATTATGCATACTACAAAAAGTGATACCTACACAGCATATAAAAAAGACGTTAAAAGTTGTAAGTCTCTTTTAACGTGTTCCTTGTATTGGGTGAGTATAATCCTTTGCTCGAAATATCAAACCCTCCATACGCGATTTTGTATTTCTTCAAGTTGTCAAGGCGGCGTGATATGCTCCTTCACTTTCTTATGTTCCGTTCAATTTGTTATGTTATGACATTCCATTTAACCATACCACTAGATAACCGGTTGGAGTACAAAAAACAGACGAGCTAATAAGAGCGCACGTTAGGGGTGAGCTCTTATTTTATATCGATTCCTGTCATTTTTTGACGTATCGTAACATGCTTAACCTTTTTTTTCGCTTAAAAAAGTCATTTGGTGCCATATTTGTGTTGAGTTCGTGAGAGATCTTGTGGGTATTGTTGATCGAAGGTTATGACAGGTTATGACACAACCAACATTCAGCAGTAAAAAGTTATTAATACCGCACTGTTAACTCCTAAATAATGCCGTCCGCTAATTCAAGTCTGGCAATATTCAATTTGATTTAGAATCGCACGTGGCGGGAACACTCTACGTCTATTCTAGTAGTTATTGTAGCAATGGATAAATGTTGTATCCGATTGTTCAAATGCGGAAATGAACAGGAATGTCAATAAAATACCACATTTATTAGCTTTCGATGTTATATTGTTGTAGGTAGTAGAACTGTAGAACCAATGGTATCGTGACACACTTTGCTCATAATTTGTGTGAAAGCGTCAAAACTATACCTAAAGTTTAATGTCAGCAAGCTTTCGACCTTTGTCTGTTGGAAAATAAACATACCGTGGGTCACCGTATGATCATTTAATTAGTTTGACTGTACAATGAGTTGTAAAACGAGAAAATTTCATATAGTTAATGTTGGTGACGAGTGTCGTATTGTCATGTATTGTGTCGTGTTGGTCAATGAAGAAACACAGACAAAAGATTATCTTTGGTCATATTAACGTTTAGTAAGACCAATTATTAATCTAATTACAAAGTAGCACATAGCAACATATCTGTCAAGTATCTGTGTCAGAGTGGAATGATAATGACAGTTCAATAGAAACAAATCAACATCGGCACCATTGCTTCCTGAGGTCAGTGTTCCTGCGAGTCTTCAAATGTCATATTATTTTTAACGAGCGGCGCTTGAATTGTCTTGTCCCCAGTCTTATCTGCGATCATGTGCCAGGTTTCTTGACGCCAAGCTTTTCATGTACGATTATTATTAATATGGAAAGCAAAAAGTTATAGGTAGGCTTCGTTCATACCTACATGATCCGTCATTGGCGATTCGTGAGCACGAATCATAAACCGATGTCGTTTTTTGGGTATCGTGTCGTGTCAGCCATTGAAGAAACGCCAATTACCTATGCTTATCATGGCGCGTTCGTAGCTAAGTGTTCTTGTTTTCAATGTTTATTTAAGTAAGTATAATTTAAATAAAATATAATATTATAAATTTTACTCAGAACTCAGCGGATGCCCATCGTTATCGGCAGCTCAATAGACAGATATCTAAGTCCTTGACGCGCGACCTTCGCCAATTTAATACCGAGCGTATTAAAGAAGCCATTGAGCGGAACAAAGGCTCCAAAGTGTTCGCGAGAGATCTGTCTATCGGGCAAAGTCAATTGACGAGGCTGAAAACTGGGGAAGGTAGCATCGTTTCGTCAACACCTGAAATCCTGAGGGAGATTGAGAGTTTCTATGGACAGCTATATTCCACGCAAACACCTGTTGAAAGCAAGGCTAATAAAGACCCTAGAGCCAAGCTTACCCGACACTATACCGAAGATATCCCGGACGTCAGCCTGTACGAGATTAGAATGGCTCTCAAGCAGCTCAAAAACAACAAGGCGGCGGGTGATGACGGAATCACAACAGAACTTCTAAAAGCGGGCGGTAAGCCGATACTTAAGGTCCTCCAGAAGCTCTTCAACTCTGTCATCCTCGAGGGCAAAACGCCAAAGGCATGGGGCAGAAGCGATGTGATGCTGTTTTTCAAGAAGGGTGATAAAACTCTCTTGAAGAATTATAGACCCATCTCGCTTCTGAGCCATATCTATAAGTTGTTTTCGAGAGTCATTACGAATCGTCTCGCTCGCAGGTTCGACGACTTCCAACCTCCCGAACAAGCCGGGTTCCGGAAAGGCTACAGTACCATAGACCACATTCATACGCTGCGGCAAGTTATACAGAAGACCGAAGAGTATAACCTGCCACTTTGCTTGGCGTTCGTGGACTATGAGAAAGCCTTTGATTCGATCGAGACCTGGGCCGTGGTGCAGTCTCTCCAGAGGTGCCAAATAGACTACAGGTATATCGAGGTGCTGAGGTACCTATACCAAAACGCCACCATGTCGGTCCGATTACAGAACCAGAGCTCTAATCCTATCCAACTACAGCGAGGTGTGAGACAGGGAGATGTCATCTCTCCCAAACTGTTCACAGCTGCGTTGGAGGATATTTTTAAGCTGCTGGACTGGAAAGGATGCGGCATCAACATCAATGGCGAGTACCTAACACATCTACGGTTTGCCGATGATGTAGTTCTTATGGCTGAGACCTTGGAAGACCTGAACACAATGCTCGAAGATCTCGGTAATGCTTCGCAAAGAGTGGGTCTTAAGATGAACATGGACAAGACGAAAATCATGTCCAATGCCCATGTTGCACCCGCTCCAGTTAATGTTGGGAACATTACACTCGAAGTTGTTGACCACTATGTTTACCTAGGACAGACGGTCCAGTTAGGTAAGTCCAACTTTGAGAAAGAGATCTCTCGTCGAATCCAGCTCGGATGGGCAGCGTTTGGGAAGCTCCGACATATATTCGCGTCCGAAATACCTCAATGTCTCAAGACGAAAGTCTTTGACCAGTGTGTGTTGCCAGTAATGACCTATGGAAGTGAGACGTGGTCTTTTACTATGGGTCTCATAAGAAGGCTCAAAGTCACCCAGCGAGCAATGGAGAGAGCGATGCTTGGTATTTCCCTGCTCGATCGAATCAGAAATG
Organism: Crambus lathoniellus; assembly: GCA_949710035.1. Taxonomy (NCBI): domain Eukaryota; kingdom Metazoa; phylum Arthropoda; class Insecta; order Lepidoptera; family Crambidae; genus Crambus; species Crambus lathoniellus. Next base: position 9,851,815 of record OX453302.1, on the reverse strand, counting down.
ATGAAATCCGCAGGAGAACTAAAACAACCGACATCGCTCGAAGGATTGCATCATTGAAGTGGCAGTGGGCGGGACACATAGCGCGGAGAACCGATGGCCGTTGGGGCGGAAAGGTTCTTGAATGGCGACCGCGTGCCGGACGACGTTCCGTGGGCAGGCCCCCTACAAGGTGGACCGACGATCTGGTCAAGGTCGCGGGAAGCCGCTGGATGCGGGCAGCGCAGGACCGATCGTTGTGGAGATCCTTGGGGGAGGCCTATGCCCAGCAGTGGGCGTCGTTCGGCTGACATGATGATGACTTAATTTAAAAAATTAAAATGCTTAAGCATTTTTCTCAACGACACCTAACATAAATTTATGATAAAATTTTAAAATAGGTAAGTAAATACATAAAATTAATCATTTTTTAATACTCTTTCCCGATTTTCCTCATTCGCCATCACCGGTTTTTCATACAAAGACTGCTTATGCACACGGGATCTGTCATTGACGATACGTCCGGCCTTAGTTTTGATATTTTTGTTTTTATGACGAATCATGAATGACGGATGAGTGTGAACGAAGCGGTACATTGAATTCCGTCTGAGACCTTTCTTTTCATATATTTTGCTCTATTTCCTCAAAAAGTGACGTGACGACAAGTGGTACTAAGGGTACCTAACAAGTGTTACTTTGGGCAACAAACAGACTGAGAAAAGTAAATTAAAGGTTTTCATTCATAAAAAAAGCTATAAATGAAGTAGTCTTACAAGTAAGAAAACAACCTACTTAATTATTTTAGCTAAAGTTTGAAACGAACTGAACAATAAATATTAAAATATTCCTATTTATCGGTGGAATAGGAACAGAAACTTTGCCTATGAATAACCGCAAACATTAATACCGGAATAATGGATCCCTCCAACAACAGTTTGGTTAATTTCCGGTCGCGTAAACTCCACTCAGATTTTACAATACTTTTGTTGAGCTTGCTGAATTTATGCTTTCAGTTTTTCAAGTAATTTGTTCGCGAAGTTTTTTTTTTCCAGAGAGTAATACGTAGTTGATAAACATTATGAACAAGTATAATGTTTTCTGATGTTTTCGCTAACATACTTAAATATTATTTATTTTTTATATTTACAGATATCTATAAGCACAACCAACCAAATACAATATGAAAGCAACAAATTCATTGTCTTAATCGTTTGTAGTATGGATACATGGATAGCAAAACCAAGGAAGATTTTAAAATTTATCCAACTTAATAAATGATGTCTCTCCATGGTTTCACCTGCGTGGCGTCCATGAGAATATTGGAAACAAATAAAGCCTGTGTTACTCAGGAATGTAGATTCAAATAGTGAAAAAAATAAAATAAAATCGGTCTAGTTGTTTTTGAGTTTATTCGTTACAAACAAAAATATAAATCTTTTCTCTATTTATAATTGTAAGTATGGATTATACCACTTGCCAACAATCTTAATTTAAGGTGGTTCGTTGAGCTCAGTAGCGCCACCAATGGAAATAAATCAATTACACTTTATTAAAGGCTTAGATCAGAAGTTTCGGTTATTTTGCGCAAATAAAAGAGTAAAATTCATTTTATAAATATACTTTTAAGAACTCAAACTTACGCAATAAGTCGTGAATGTGAATAGTGCCAAAAGTGGCCACATTTAGCAATATCGACATCCATAACTTAATGCTCATATTTGAGGCCCTGAAAAAAACAATAAAAAATTGCATTTTACTCTTTTATTTGAGCGAAATAACCGAAACTTTTATTCTAAGCCCTTGATAAATCGTAAATGATTTATTTCCATTGGTGGCGCTGCTGAGCTCAACGAACCACCTTAACCGTGTAATGCAAACGTGTGTCAGTCGTGTGCCCAAGAAGTAATATTTTAATTCAAGTGGCTCAACTTTCCCTAGGTGACTGTACGTATTCATAAAAAGGAAAAAATGAAATTATTCTTACAAATAAAATCATAAAATGTAATTTGTAAAAGCAAATTTTTACAAATTACGTTTTTTTACTGATAATTTCTAAGCTTAGATCTATCTGAGGTTTTTGTTTTTGTTGCAAAAGTGACTCAAATGATTGACATTACGCACATTGCGTCACAAAGCGAATTGCAATGAGAGTGCTTTTCATTAGGTCGTCACTTTGCATCACCGATTTACAAACAGCCCCGTCAAATGCATTGCGTATTTCGGAATCAGCATATTTGTGTATCCCGTCACAGCATAGAATTTGCTCATATTTGACATGCGGCTCAATTGGGAACTAATGTGGATGTTGAATCTGTATGTTCCGGGGCAAAACAGATTCGGTTTTCCTATTTTAAGATGAGTAAGGCTAAAATAATAAATTTAAAGGCAAAGGACACAACAGCTGTATTTGTTGAATTTTTAACCGACTTCTAAATCAAAAAGGAGGAGGTTCTCTATTCGTCTGTATGTATGTTTTTTTTTTTTGTGTATGTCCACCGATTACTCGAAGACGGCTGAACCGATTAAAATGGTTCAAACGTTATTACATCAAGTTGGTTTGGTTCAGTAGTTTTCAGGAAATCTTGAAAATACTGTCGTTTTCTTTACCACTTTATGTGAATTTAATACGTATCTTTAGGCATAACTCCTTTGTTTATAAACCGATTTAGATGATTCTTGTTTTGTTAAAAAGGGGATACCTCAAGGTATTTTAACCGACTTCGAAAAAGGAGGTTTTCAGTTTGATCACATACCTATTTACCAGAAAACACGTAAATTGCCTGCACGATGCACTAAAAAGAGTGAAATAATAGTTATTTGTTATACAAGAGAGCAAAATCATTTTTCGCTGCGAGTGCCTAATTTAAATCACGAACTAGCGAAGTAGTCTAAAATTGAATCACGAGCGTAGCGAGTGATTCAAATATAGACTACTGAGCACAGTGAGTGATTTAAAGGCACGAGACATCAGAAAATTTTGCTCTCGTGTTAATCATACAACTTTTCACCTCTACCAGCGAGAAAAATGTTACAGGTCAGAAAAACAACATTGAAGGCAACATTTAACAATAAAGAAAACATCAAAATTAATAATTAAGAGTGAAATTGGTGCAATTATGCAAGTTGAAGGTAACTGTTTGCATTGCGTTCAAAAACTGCACTGCATGTAATTTTTATGAAAACCAAACATGATATTAGTAAGCGATATAATGTTCACTTCATATTATTTATTTTAAATATTGCGTGTTTAATAAAAAGCAATAGTAGTACAATCGTATTTAAATAGTTTGTTATTAGAATTCATTAATTTTTCTTATTTTATATTTATATCATGCATGCGACCTCATTTCGTCCATACTCTTTATTTCGAACCTTTGGTATCAGTGTATTTCTTTTTTAAGCTTTATTTTTCATGTCCATCGACATAAAGCTATCTATCTATCCTTTTTGCTCATATTAATTTTAAAAGTCTCATCCTTGTCACTCTATTTCTTTTTTCTTAATTATTTCAAAAGATAGTGTAAGAAATTAAAAAAGCACTTTGCCTCACGCTCGCAGCAAAAATCGATTTTGCTGCGAGTTTTTAGGCGCCAAAAGCGCCCTTTTCGAGCTGGAGTGGTGAAAAAATTATTTTTATAAAAAAATAAAACCGCCTTCAAAAAAACCACATCAAAAAAGTAAGAAATAATTCCTCACCAAATAAATAACGTAAGTACTTTGAAGTCGGGCGGGTTTTAACAAAAACAACAAAAAATTGTACATGTTTCACGCCCGACTTCAAAGTACTTACGTTATTTATTTGGTGAGGAATTATTTCTTACTTTTTTGATGTGGTTTTTTTAAAGGCGGTTTTATTTTTTTATAATTATTACTCATATCATTAGCATTGCCTTGTTTTGACATTAACTTCTAATTTCCTGATAATTATTATAATTTCTTTTGACATTTATTTCTAATTTCCTGATTATTATTATAATTTATGACATTTCTTTCTCATCATCATTTTAATCCTGCATGATGTCCACGCACACACACACGCGCACACACACACACACACACACACAAACACTAATTTCCAGGATTTCTATTGTTTTAATAATATAATTTTGTTTACCTGCGTCTCCTTTGATGGCTGAAAATCAGTGTTTTTGCCTCCCGGGCAAAAAACCACAATAGGGTATTTTACTGTTGTTGAAATGTAGATATTTAATGATGACGTTAAAAAATATTGCAATTAAGAATACCAAATGTGAAAAAATAATTTGAATCTGTTTTATAATAAAAGAATTATAGTCTGTTTGATTTTGACTATAGCTGTCTCTTTCTAAAACGAAATCTTCTATGGCGTGACTATGACGCTACTAACCCACTGACGTCACTAAGATAGCATCCTCTCCTTGTCTAATTATAAAGTTTGAAGTCCTATATCTTTGAAAATATTCAAGATAATTCAAAATGAAAACTTGTTTTGTGTACTTAGCTAATATTTCGAAAAACATTTTAAAGAAATAAAAAAAAATCAGTAAAATACCGTATTCTTTTGTCTCGTAAAATAACTATTTTACTGTTCTATTTATTATACATTTTTAATACCCTTTTTGGTTTTTTATGTTTACCACATTGAAATTGAATGTGTGTTAAATAATCAGCAAATAAACGATCTATAGATGTATTTATAAGGAATTTTCTAAAATCTAAACGCTTATTAATAAGCGCAAATAAAATTATAACATAAAAGCTTCAGGATCTCTTTTCAAGATTACTTAGTATAACAAATAGTATTTAAAGATTAAAATTCCCTAAGAAAAAAGAAAGTCAGACCCACATTCTGAAAATGTAAGAAGAAACGGATTGTCCTATGAGCACATAGGTACTTTAAAGGAGGTTTAATTTAACGATTTGTAGTAGCGAGTATTAAATTTTTCAGCCGTTATTAATAAAATTTCAACCGTTGCGCCGCGCCGGTGAAAAATAGGTAAAACTGTTAGACAGTTTGGAGCTAGACGAAATTATGGTCGGCGAGCGGCGAGGCTATCTATTTATTTGATTCAAAATGTTCCTGAAATCAGTACGATTTGCTGCAGCGACTCACATTCAGGTTCGCTTTAAACCATCTTAACGCAGCATTTAGTCTCTGTGAGAGGCGACGCATATATAGCATAGTCAAAGAAATCACTTTAATAACTTGTCGTAGGTACCTAGCGACTACTCACCCCGAGATTCTTCTTCCTCGAGTCCCTAACGATGCGAGTGGCGCAAATCTTTACATACAAATAAATAAAATTGAAGTGTCTGTTTGTAATATTAAAATAACCGCTTTTTACTACATTCATATGATTATATATACGGTACATATACCTAAATATCATTTTTTACAATTTTTGTCTGTCTGTCTGTCTGTCTGTTTGTTCCGGCTAATCTCTGAAACGGCTGGACTGATTTTGACGGGACTTTCACTGGCAGGTAGCTGATGTAATAAGGATTAACTTAGGCTACTTTCTACCCGATATTCCCACGGGAACGAGAACCACGCGGGTGAAACCGCGGGGGGCCGCTAGTTAATAAATAAATATTGGACACCATCACATAACATACTGTTCCAATACCAAACTTTAGTAGCATTAGTGTTATGGAAATTGGAAACAACTACGGATATTACCACATAAACCCATACTCCAGAACCAAGGAAATATTGAAAAGTTTGTTTTTAATATTTATCCGACCGGTAATCCAACACAGTACCTCCAGAGATAGCGGCACATTGAAAACCGCTTCGTACACCACTCGACTACGGAGGTCGTGCAAAAGTCGCATCATGTTCATCAACGTCATGTGTGCACCATTTAACCAAAAATATATGAAAATTGCCGACGCAGATTGTCGTTGCAAGTTTTTGAACGAGACGCAGCGAGTTTTGTTCGGTAGAGAGCTTAAAAACGTTTTCATCTAATACATGAAAAATTTAAACACCCCAATAATCTGCGTCAAAACACACACAGCTCTAAGAAAAAAAGGTAAAATCAGAATTCTCCGCTCGTTCGAAAATAAATTCTTGGCCCGAGCCACAGAATAAATAATTGCTTAAACATAAACTCGACGCACACACATGGTGGAGTTTATAATTCATTCATGAACCCGCTGCGTGTAAGCCCGAACTTATGATCGATTTTATTGCGCGATAGACTGAAACATTCTATAGGTAGCTATGTGGATTAGCGTTTAATTTTATACCCTAATGTCGTTGGTGGAAAGTCAATTTTATACTGGCCTGTGTAACAGGTAAAACAGAGTTCACAGGTACCTAAACTAATTTTACTTGTTGCTGTTCCGAAGTAAGTCGTGGTTTGTAAATGGGAGATTTAAGGTATCTTCGTTGTAGCTTCTCTGCTCTTTGAAGTAAATTGGTGGCTACCAATTTAAACTTTAAATTTTTAAATACTCTACTCGTATTATTTTTTAGGAAAATAAATAAAAACGGAAGACTTTTTAAACATTGCACGGAATAATATCAAAACACTTATGTCGGTATTTACAGTCAACTGGTTATCAAATATGTTAAAAAATAATTAAATTACTTAATAGTTGGTAATTCCTTTGGCATATTACTAAAGTCTCTGCTATTTTTGTACTTATATATCTTTGACTATTATCAATTGTTAAGCGTTTTATCGTACCTACCTACGAATTAAGTTTTACTGATTACTTATTAAGTCTTAAAAATTTTCGTATACAGTGGAAAAGTAGGTAATATATGAACATAAAACAAACACATTTTTTTCAATATTATTGCATGTAAATAGTATGAAAATGGGTATCCGTGAGTAACTTTCTGATCATGATCATGACTTCATGACGTATGAATGAATGTCATCAGAACGTATCAGAAAGTTACTCAGGCAGGGAACTGTTATGTAATGAACAGTGATCTTCAATATATACAATATTCCGACTTCCTTAACAAATATACCAAGTAATATCATTGAAGGTTTGCAATGTTATCGCAAGTAGCATATTACACTAACCGCAAAGACACTCGTCATCGCTAAACGTCGGTGATAATCGCGTCTATTTGCTTCTCCCAGCAAAAACACTAACAGTTCTATGTCGGCGTTGAAGGCAGATACCCTTTCTATGTTGTGATTAATGATGGCCGTCACGATAAGAATCGAGATGGGATGGGGGGCAAGACGAATGGGTGCACTTTCTTGCTTACACGATGTTATTAGGGCAAACATGAATGGGTTGTTAATAGCTGGGATATAGGTTTTTTGGCTTTTGGAGTACACCCTTAGCTCAGAACAACAAACCCTCCATTCATGTTGTCATGGCAACTAGTTCATCTAAATCATCAATATACGTCCTTCTTACCTCATTCTTGTATTCTGTTCAAACAGAGGTGTTTGTCGTTAATAGTTGGGGCGTTGGTGTTTTGGGTTTCCAGAAGACGCTTTATGAAAATGCAGCTGTGCTCCAAAGACTGTGCGGTTTTCCATTAAGCAACTACTGAAACTTTTATGCAATATAAATAAAATAATAAAGCAGGTTTATAAAGGCAGCAAAGAAAAAACCTAAGGAAACTGGCTATAACCTATTATATTAACAAAATAAGATTATCAAAATCTTGTCATGTTTATAATATTCGTCACTCCGCTATTTTCACGTTTAATATTCATACAAAATAACGTTCTATAAATCATTATTTATTCATAATGTTTACACATAGGTACTCATGTTGTCAAAAGCTCTCAATAAAGGTTGTTAATATCCAGGTAACATGAAAGGAAATATTATGTATTATAACGAGCTAAGAGATCTTCCATTGGAGGTACTAATTAGTGAGTCATTGAAAGAATTTCAGTGACGTTGAAAAATACGTTGTATGGCTTATTGAATAGCAGAGTTGAAACGCATTTTAATTATTATTTTCCGTTAACTGTTTTCATGTATTTTTGTGAATTAAATGGTTTCGTTATGTGGGTAGGTCTGTACTGATTGATAGTTACGACTCATAATTGTTATTCCTATTTTTTATAAAAAAATTAAAACTTTCCGGCACCGTCAGACCGATCTATAAATAAAGGGTGTCTCAAAATTAGCTATAGGATTTGAATTTCGCGCTATTTCCGAAATATTCAAGATGGCGGGTTGAAATTTGACATACGTCATCTTGACACATATAAAATTAATCGTGGAGTGTTTCACAATAAAAGAGCGCATAGAAGTTATACAAATATTTAACGAAAATTCACGATCAATTACAAGCACTCGTCGAAAGGTCGAAAAATCTCGTAATTTCAAGAAGAGGTGATGTCAAATGGCCACCGAGATCTTGCCATCTGATGCCTCTGGATTTCTTTCTTTGGGGCTACGTGAAAGATAAAGTCTACGCCAACTATCCACAAAACATAGACAATAAAGACAAAATATTCGCCGAGTTATTGGTGAAATAAGTAGCGAAATGTGTGAAATTAGCAGCGAAATGTGTGAAAGTGTCACGAAAAACTTGCACACAGCAAAAATGCCCGTGGCGTCCATTTAGCAGATATTCTATTCAGATAAAATTGTACAAGTCTCTTCTTTAAAATAAAATAAAACTACGAAGAAATTCCAATCCATCCGCGTTTTATTGAGACATATCATCCTATACCTACTTTTGGGACATCCGTTATTACGGAAAGCGAGATTTTTACCATGTTTTGATTTTGATTTTGCGCCAGAGTTCTCGTCTCGGGTTTGATTTCCCAACAAGACAAATATTTGTGTGCATGAACATGTCTGTTTGTCTTGGTCTGGGTGTTACCTATGTATATTAAGTACTTATGTATTAAAAAAATATATATTTATCCGTTATTTAGTTTCCATAACACAGTTTCTTATTGAAAACTGGCAAGAAATTTATTTATTTATTATTGTTATATTATTATGTACCTATACTATACCTATCTAATATTGAATACGGACGGTTAATACGGACAATTGCTGCCGCTGTGGTAAGTTTGGTTATTCCAGTCGACTTTACCGATTACATAAGCATACGAGATTTCTTGACACTGCATTTTTTAATGCAAAGAAGTAGCGAGCGCCCTCTGGCCGTAATTGAAATTACTTTTTTTTCAGTTACCTGTAGCGTAGTTAGTAAATATAATTTTCGTGTGGCCGTGACTGTGCAACCGTTAAGCGAAGATTAAATTTTATGATCCACAAGGTATCGATTTACGAGGCAATCACCACCGCGGACTATGCACATTTGCCAAGTACATACCTATTATAGTTTGATCCTTATATCAGACATCAAATAAATGCTGTCCAATTTTACGGTAGTATTATATAGCTGATGATCACAGTCTTACGCCCGTATATAGGGTAAAGACACCAAAGAGTACGCGGTACCAAAGAGTACGCAGTGTATTTAGTCTTGGTTGAGTCCATGAAGCTCGACTTAATACTGAGGTAACTGGAGAGTGCAGTACTAACACTTTTTTGTCTCCAAAAATTACACAGTGGCTGTCTTCCGTCTCACCTACACTTTAAAAAAATACGTATGGTCATATAAGACAACTGACAGCCACTACATACATAAATGTCAAATTTGCTGGGTATCTACACTTTTTTATTCAGGGTGAGAACTCCAGTTACCTCAGTATTAAGTCGAGCTTCATGGTTGAGTCAGATCACAGCTTTCTCTATCGTCAAGACGATAGAGAAGGCTGTGGTCAGATCGATAACGATCATTTGGCACTTGGATGACATTTGACAGTAGCGCTAGTTGACTGATTGAATAGCTAGAGGAGGTTTAGTTTCGATTTCGACAGCTTGCCATATAATGCCATCCTTGCACTCCAAAACTGCTCAACGCACTGCGTACTCTTTGGTAGCGCGTACTCTTTGGTGTCTCTACTATACAAACGTTACTTCAAGGGATTCTTAAAAATCATGGCGTCTCTTTTACACCTCTGACATTTATAGCGACATTATTTAAGAAGCTTCCAAAATTGAGAAGCGTTCGGGTAAGTATTCGGGTGTGTTAGTGAAGTTTTCAGGAGTTTACCAAAAACTTCGTAATAGTCATTAAACAAAAACGCATCTGGCCGAAAAGATATCCACGAGTCTAACTTTAGCAATTTCCTAGATTTAGTAAAAACAAAAAAAGGACAAATTCCATTGAGTCATCCAGCTTTCGCATGAGTCACTAGTCGACAGTTTGGCAACAATGGTAGCAATCTATCAACGCTGTTGGTGAAACCACTCAACTAGCACTTGCAGATGGATGTGCCCGTGTAGTCATTTCTATTGAAAGCTCTTTGAAACTCACTTATTGAATTTTTGACCTTAGCTACTGATCAATTTAAAGTTTAATTTCGGTTTACACACATTTATTAATGCAAAGAGACCTTTTGTTTCGTCTTCAAATATTAAAGAATAAATCTTGTTGTAAACTGGGATTTTTGAGGTAATTATTAAAGTTATTCGTCCTGTTTATTGATTCGTCAAAGATCCAGCTGTATATTATTTTGCTATAACTAGGCTCCTCTTTGGTATTCGCAATTTCACCCTCATAAATAAACTACTTATTCATAATACTGTCGCAGTTCATCAACATTTCCGCTGAATCATTGATATGAAGAGGCATATACATTTGAATCGCAAACGCAAAACCGATTGGCCGTTGCAACTCAGCAGTTTTTGAATAGCACAATCTACAGGTGAGCTCACTTCCCCGTGACTCACTGCGTAGCATCAACAGTGTAAAAATAATGAGTAAACAAAAAGCGATCGGAATAAGGTTTGTGCAACTCCACTGCGATATCAAAAGCTCGCTTGCGTTGGTTTATCTCACGGACTCGCATCGCTTTGTCCGCAATTGTTTACGTTACGTTCTATTTTAGTTGTCCATCATCTGGCCATTGTTAGCTGTGTTTACGGAGTGCGATAGTGCCGGAGTGGTGCGGATAGTGCGGTCGGAACAGCCTTTTGCGGTAAGCAGAAGACTGAAAACCGCACGGTGACGGATCTTTTAGCTTGGGAATGAACTAGCTTGTGCTCGCTTTGTGGTATGCAACGTCACTGTGGCAGGTTGCGAATCCAGGTTTTGCTGAGTATCTTTCTTTGCGGCGTTTTAAAGAATAGCCGACGCCCGTATATTGTCATTTATCAAACAATGACCTGAGACATTTGGAGTTGTTTTGTAACTCGGTATTATATTAACACATCATTGCCGTTATCCATGCATTGCCAGTGATTTAGCAGTAGGAACATTTAATGCCTGATGTTGACAATTTATAAGAACTAGACATCTACAACTTTAGCTTTTTCATGAATGGCTATTTACGAGCTACAACTTTCAATATTTTTTTTTCCATTGAACAGGGGAAAAGTTTAAATATTATGGTTTTCCAAATAATAAACCATACAGTTGCGAAATTCCTGAGATATAATGCTTCTGGCAGGTTGAAGGTTGCTATACTTATAATTAACCTCATTTTAAAATGTGTTTCCAAACAACGTTACCGTCAAAGCTGTTAATATAATAATAATATAAACTAAACTACTGCTAAGTTCAGGGAAAGGTTAGCGATTTCATAAGTGCAGAAATATAATGGTCAAATCGAATTACTATTACACACACTCACTAGTTTTATAATTATAGAACTTATTATAAATTGCACAGGATGGAAATTCCATAAACACAAAACCAAATATTGCATTCCATGTGTCGGTGCGTGTACGGAACAGAACTTCGCTGAAAATTATGCAAATGAAGTTGTGCCAATCAACTTTGACCTTTAATGCTATAATGATAAGGTTCAGGTTGGTGGCATAATATTAATACGTAAGAATAATATGTATCAATGAAATGTTTGGCGTTAAATACAGAAATAGGTGTGTGGGAAACCGAAATATGTTACCGAAGTATCCGAAGCGTAGAAGTAATCCTCAGTAATCGTATTAACCTGCGAACAAAATAAAACGTGTTTTATGTTTTGCTTTAGATACACACATTTTCTTTGTGAATATACGATATGGCACAAAACAATTTTGTTTGTGATATATGTTTACTCTCAAAGCTTTTGAAATGTTATTAACTTAATACGCAATATTTTATCATTCGTTCGTGAAAAGCTTTATAAATTATTGCACGGTAAACTAATCAAATGAATACTTTGAATAAACAAAATTGTACAGTATAGGTTATTTTTTTTATAATTATATTTCAGGTAACATCTATTTCTTCGATGCTGTGCCAATTCTTATCAAAAATATGTAAATGATTAAAAACAACTTTTAAAGTATTTATTTAACACAAGCCTTAGATTTACAACATACTTCTTGTATTGTTATAGTATTAAAAGTAGTTTTGCATGAAGAAATCAATCGTATCGGTTTTAATAGAGCGATCCTAGGCGAAGGAAAATAAATATCCGTTTTCTTTGTATACCAATTGTTGTAAAATGATTGTGTCGAAATATTTGATGTACGTTTTAATGGTAAAACTGCTTTGTTCTTCGATTTTCAATGATTCACAGGAAAATTTAAACGTCGATTATATCAAAGAACCTGTAAGAGCTCGGTTGTATATTTATTTTACGTCAGAAAATATTTATTGCTCTTAATGTATTTGTATGTTGATTTATACAATGTCTATTTAGTAGTTGGTTTGAATAGTAATTGATTCTAATAATATTTCCAGGCGTCATATTATTAGAATCAATATAACTATCGTATTATTCTATTATTAAGGCGATACTCGGAAAAATTATGCTAAAGCGAGATAGCAATGAGAAAACGACGCGCGCGGGAGCAAGACCGATTTTGCCGATTACGCAAAAAAAAAACACAAAATCACTTCGTATTCAAAAACTATAGCGATTTAAAAAAAATGCTTCTATACGATCCTAAATATTATTGGTGTCCACTAATTAAACCAATTTTCAATAGTATATGTATCCCCATTTAAGAATAATCTTGATATTTCTTATTTTTTAGAATAAAATAAAAAGTGTCGAGCCAAAATCATAAAATCGTGTTTCTGAAACTATAAGATTCTAGATAAAGATATGAAGAAATATATATCTTTTTACCAGATTTATAACAACTCTAACCGTCCTATAGTTTTATATCAAAGAGTCCATACTTTTTCCGAGTAGCGTCTTAAACATCTGTTACTCAGCAGCAGAAACAAATTTTTGTAAAGAAAGAAAAGGAGGAAAAACATTTGTTTAAGAAAAACACACTTCCATAGGTATTTTATTTGCATCTTTAGTTGTTTTACATGTGAGCATAAAAATGTTTCCATTTTAATAACGCCTCTTTATAGCTCTGCCCCCTAGACAAGTGGATTTCTATTATCAAGGAAATGTCACGTGACCGCTAATGTCAATCCCATACATTTTCTTTCTATTCTACTGGCGAATTCGATATGTAGCTTGCTACATACAGGTGATCTGTGGATATCGATAATAGAAAGCCACTTGTCTACAGGGGCTGAACAGACAGAGACGCAACTACGCGTTGCAAACTGGGAGCGTCGCGGTAAAGATTGTCGCGCGTCAGTCGCGTGGCGAAGGCTGTCACTTAATCTCTTAAAGTCCCACATTCCTGTCTGTTTCGGTGACAGCCGTGACAGAGGAGCTTGTAATACAATATTTGCTGTCAAAATCTTTGAGGTCAAAATGGACTGTTGTTTGAAAAATGTTTTAGTTCCAAAGATTACCACCGGAACAGAAATGCTTGTCGCACTATATAACAAGTGACTATGAGACGCGAGCACTTCGCGTCAGCGTCAGCCGCATGCCTGAAACTCCCGCTTCGCAGACGCTTCGTAGCGTCTGTTTGGTAACTCTACTAATAAAAAACTTGTATAAGTACATAACTATATTTGCATTTTCGTGACGAAATCCAGCGTAGTTTAACAATAATAACCAATTACTTAGAGCGGGCGAATTGTTCGCAATCTTGTTTCACCGAGCGAGCGCTATGAAATGAAGGTAAAAGTTTATGGTAATTAGTTCGAGCTGCGTTTGGCAGCTAGCTGACTTTGGGGGCGGTGCGATATTTGAGCTGAAAGCGCACACAATATTATCGAGGTTATGAAATAAAGTAACCCTTTCAAAAGCAATATTATGGAATAAAGTTACCTTATCAAGATAAAAATTATGGAGTAAAGCAACCTTATCTTATTATTATGAGATGATGATGTTTACATGTAAGGTACTGTCTATTTGATTGCTTACTCATTGTGAAACAGAAATATACTGTAGCTTACTTCCGAAAAAAAACACAACATGAAAGATGCCCGCTCGCCCGCCAGCACGCGTATGGTTTTGGTTGGTGCTGATTTGGGGATGCCCCGGGTTGGGGCGAAGCGCGTGTAGAGAGGTCTAATCGGTGGTGGTGCAAAGTGTGTCGCTGTCTTGCTATGTGCAGCTGCAGGTATTGTGCACTGCTAGTTTCGTAGTGTGCATGTACATTATTTGTCTGCGGGCGGGCGGTGCATCTTGCACGTTGTGTTTTTTTTTTGCGGAAGTAAGCTACATATATATATATATATATTTTCACAATGCGTAGGGACTTCCGCCAAGTGACGCCTAATTCAATCAAATGTTTGTTACTCAATCACAGCGAAACGGCTGAACGCTGAACGAATCTGAATGAAATTCGACACAGCGAAAGATTAGTTAGTCTATTAGATAGAATAGTATTAGGCTACTTTACCCCGGGGAAGTATCTCGTTTCTAGGGGAAAACATCGACTACTTCACGCGACCAATGAGCAAGTGGAAAACTTACTACTTATAGATAATGTTACAAAGTTGTGTTTAAAAGTAAAAGTTTATGGTAATAAGCTTGAGCTACTTTTGGCAGCTAGCCGTCTGTGTAGAGGCCAATACGGCAACGGAACGATGTTTGATCCGAAAACACTTAGGTACTGTTGAATGCAAAGCAAACACAACCAAGTTTATGAAATAAAGTTACCTTTTCAAAATTAAGATTATGGCAAGCTTTAATCCCGGAGCATCACCTGCGTCTAATGCCATTAGTTAGCGCGCTATTTGATATAGCACGCAGGGCAGGTGAGCCGGGTCTTAGCGCGCTAATTTGCTTTAATTAGCACGTTGAGACGCGCATGCCGTTATTAACGCCGTCAGGCGTCACGCAGGTGAAGCCCCAGCATAACAAGATCTTATTATGCCTGATCAAACATAATGTTACAAAAATGTGTTTTAAAGTGAATCATTATTTAATTAGAAATTAACTAATTTAGTTAGGTGCTGCTTTTAGCAGCTAGCCGATTACGGAGAGCAAACGGTGCGATAATATTGCAAACACAAAAATAAGTTAACCTTCAGAATACTGCATAACATTTGTATATGACAGTAGTATACGCATGTAAAGTAAGCAATAGGAAGCAACGATACTTGAAAATAGTACTTAAAATAAAACACTTTTTGTAAGATCAATGATTGACTATTAAATTACACTGATTCAGATGGGACCCAAGTATTGCTAAGACGGATTGAGAGATTAAAAATTTTATTGTTCTTGGAAGATTTATTGTGAATGCAATATAATATTATAGTCTAAAACTTGCTAGACCTTTAATAAAATAGTTACCATATAGGGCACTGGGCTCTTTAACTTAATAATTTCCTTAATAAAAACAGTATTTCACTTAGATGAAAGTTTTATTTCAACTTTTCCATGTTTTCCGAATTTCAAGCAAACGTGACTGAATCGGAAATCGGTTAAACTGATATGTTGGCAACGTAAAATATTTTTGTTGAGCACAAACTGAAGCTTGGCAGTTGGCAGTTGTACCTTCCAAACTATCGGAGCCGTGGAATATAAATATTGTGGCACATTCAGCTTATTGCAAGTAATAAAAAGCAAGAAAAATAATCACCAAAACCTGGGGGAATGTTTCGAGTCTAATGCAATTTGAATATTTGAGTCTAATACAACTTCATTTCGATCATTAACACGTTCGCTGGGGCACTGATTCGCCATTAGTTTGCGTTAGTGTATATATTCTTTGCCATTAGTGCGGTACGGGGCGTTTTGAACCTCGTACCAAGCCAAACATTGTGGAGGTACGAGGCTTTTAGACCCCTCTGCCCTTAACTCGGGATCTAAAGCATAACTTTATCCCTTGTCTACACTGAACCAAATAAAAGTCTGTCCGCACAACAGAGAAGATTAAGTATGTTTTTTCTTGGTGCACCACAGGTGGAACACGGACGAGGTGCTTTAGGCCTCGTACTGCAGTGAACGTGAATCGGTAAACTGCCGATGTTTTATTGTAGGTACGCAATTCCATATGAGGGCTTGTACTGTTCATTGTATTCGAAGTATGTGTATTACACCGTTTAAATTAAACCCAAGCTTTTCAGTATTCTTTTTTATCAATAAAATGCAATTATTAATTAAAAAAATTCTATTTGTAACATCGTTTAAGTACGATTATGATTATGGCACAAATTTCACGTATACTGCAGTCACTATTTTTGTTGTTTTTCGATATCATGTATGTTCGTTTCGAAGTCAGTATTGTTCGTTATTCGAGGGATCCCTTTGCCTCCACACCGCAAAAACATTCATTTGTGACGACACTCCACGAGTTGTACCAATTTGTATGTTCCCCGGAATTTGGAGCTCGTTTTTTTACAATTGTAAAAATGGTGAAGGTTTTCTTATAAGAGTGAAAAAGGTTAAGGCTTTTTATTCCGAAATGTAAAAAATTGTGCTCCGAAGTCCGAAATAGGTGTTAAACGTACTTTTGAGTTTCAAATTTTTCAGTTTTACTGTATTATAATTATGATCTGAGGTTTTACTATTATAAAATTGTAGTACATTGCGTTGTATCAAAAAAAAAACATTATAAATTATTCAAAGTCACTAATCAATCACACGATACTTTACTTTGTCACTGGTAGTAGTATCTAATAGCATGTGTTGTTGTTTGACCTGTCCATTTTTATACTAGTAGCTCCCCGCGATTTTACCCGCGCGGCTCCCGTTCCCGTGAGAATATCGGGATAAAATATAGCCTAATTATGTCACTCGGGAATTATGTAGCTTTCTGTAGCGTAATTTTTAAAATCAGCTTAGTAGTTTTTGAGTTTATCCGTAACAAACATACAAGCGAACAAACAAACAAACTAATACCAAATCTTTCCTCTTTATAATATTAGTTTAATAGAAAAATAATGTAAGATTAAAAATTGTTTGTAGTACCTACGATATAGAATAAGACGAATTTACTAAAAATCTCATTTTATCGCGAATAAAAAAATATTTTATAATTTCAGTGTTGTGATTGTACCTATTGTATTTAATGGCGATGTACAATATGTTCCCTTGGATATTCTATATGTAGAGTTATATTCTGTCATCAAAAAGTTCAAGGAACTAAGGTCAGAAAGCAATGTATGGGAAAGCAAAAAAAAAACTCGTAGTAAGACCTTTTTATTTCTTTTGGTGACAGAATAACTTCAGAGTTATGGGAAAACAAAAGGATTAGGTACCTTTTAGCTAATATTGTAAATATTATCATACATCTTTTGACTAAGCTGGTGCTTTTGTGCCCTTTAATCTCGCCAGTAAAAAGAGTCAAAAATGCTTATTTAACGATATTTATTTGTATCCGTACTTATATTATAAATGGGAACGCGTGTCTGTTTGTTTGTTTGTCCGTCTTTGACGTCAAAACGGAGCAACGGATGGAAGTAATTTTTGGTATGGGATAGTTTGTAAGCTGAAAAGTGACACAGGCTACTTTTCATTCCTCAAAATTATAAAAAAATGTACCTAATTTTCTAGAGAAAAACGTTTAAAAGATGTCTTTTTATACAATACTGTGAACTCTTCTATGGCCGCTTAGAAAGAGTATGTAATCGCTGACGTTTTAGCCACTTCTTTTAATAAGTGACATTAAGGCGATGATTCCCGACCGAAATAGGCACGCTAACGCCTGCTCGGCTGCGCGCGATACACTTCACGCGGACACAGCGGCAGCCGTCAGTGAACTGTGAACTCGCGAGCGCCCCGTCAAAATCACTTAAAATTCAATTAAAATCTAAATAATACATGTTTTAAACTTATGACGGCCGGAATCCCTCGGCTATTCAAAGACAATTATTTTTGTATATTTTCCATTAACTAAAACCAAGTATACTGCAAGTAACTAGGATATTTGGATTACGATTAGACGGATGTTTGGGATTTTATTTGACACAGTAAAAGTTTATTTTGATGATCGAAATAACGATTTTTTATCTTACAAAGTTATTTAATAACCCGGGATGACGTCGTGTAGTCCACGCGGGTGAATCCGCGGGCAGCCGCTAGTAAAGAATATTTCTATTTCTGTAACGCTGTTTCGTCATTGTCTTTATTACTAGACTTGCCTATGTAACTACCACAACAAGGAGTGTGATACCTGACTTCGAAAAGTGTAACACCGAATACCATGTCCCCGTTAGTTTACTAATACGAATCACTTAACAACGAATGCACGCCACCACGAAAAACTTAGCACCGAAACCACGCGACCTCGAATAACAGAACCTCTAATTCGCTAATACGAATCACTTGAATACGAATGCACGCCACCACGAAAAAGTTTGCACTGAAGCCACGCGATCTTGAATAACAGAACCTATATTTCATTAATTGAAAACGAATGCACACTACACAATAAAAATCCAATTTTTGTGCAACAAAAACTATTTATTCATTTGACAATCAACTAATTGCAACAAAAACTACTTCCCATTCATTATTTGACAATCAACTAAATGCAGTAAAAACTATTTATTCATTTGACAATCAACTTAATGCAACAAAAACTAAACACATATCCTTCGTGTAGCAATTGCCTTTTATTCTTTTGAGATATCTAATAGAAATTTTATTGTAAATGCGCCATCGTCACTGACAGCTTAAATAATGGCGCTTTAACTTTAAAAAAATTGCGATAACATTTTAATAGGTAAATTATATAAATGACAATTACACAATTTATTATTAAATTATAGAGGTTCTGTTATTCGAGATGAGTGTGATACCTGACTTCGAAAAATGGAACACCGAATACCACGTCCCCGTAAGTTTACTAATACGAATCACTTAACAACGAATGCACGCCACCACGAAAAACTTAGCACCGAAGCCACGCGATCTCGAATAACAGAATCTCTAATTCATTGATTGAAAACGAATGCACGCCACACAATAAACATCCAATTTTTTGCAACTAAAACTTCCAATTCACTTTAAACGATAACTTTACATTTTGAATTCATATGTTTTTTTCCTTTCCTCGAAATTTTTATTCAGTTGATTGTCAAATGAATAAATAGTTTTTGTTGCATTTAGTTGATTGTCAAATGAATAGGAAGTTTTAGTTGCAAAAAATTGGATGTTTATTGTGTGGCGTGCATTCGTTTTTAATCAATGAATTAGAGGTTCTGTTATTCGAGATCGCGTGGCTTCGGTGCTAAGTTTTTCGTGGTGGCGTGCATTCGTTGTTAAGTGATTCGTATTAGTAAACTTACGGGGACGTGGTATTCGGTGTTACACTTTTCGAAGTCAGGTATCACACTCATTCGAGATCGCGTGGCTTCAGTGCAAACTTTTTCGTGGTGGCGTGCATTCCTATTCAAGTGATTCGTATTAGCGAATTAGAGGTTCTGTTATTCGAGATCGCGTGGTTTCGGTGCTAAGTTTTTCGTGGTGGCGTGCATTCGTTGTTAAGTGATTCGTATTAGTAAACTAACGGGGACGTAGTATTCGGTGTTACACTTTTCGAAGTCAGGTATCACACTCCACAACAAGTTGTAGATATAATCACTAAGTATAATTATTGTATGTCTTTCATTTATAAATTCCGATACTTACAACAATGTTCTGTCTCTCGGCGAAACATATAGGTATTATTCGATGTGCTATCGATTTCGAATAACGAGTATGACACTCACTCCCTAGAGTAAAAAAGCAGAATCGCTTTCATATTGTCATGGAATCGAAAATACACCAAGAAGTTTAATAACACTTGTGAGAAAATTTCAATGCTCTTTTTATTTATTTACAGTAAAGTAACCAGTAAACTGTCCCATCATATTCCGTTGATAGGCATCTGGATCTTTAAAACAAAATACTGATATACCTACTATAATATAGTACAATGCAGTACTTATATTATAAGTTACATTTTAGTAATTAGCCACCTCAGATCATATAATACTATCTCAGATTATATAGTACTAGTTAGCCACCGTATTTGTAGTTTTGCATACATTTAGGTTAGTGATATAATTAAAAAGGTTTCATAGTTTGTTGCAGGCCTGGGATATCACTACCAAGGGGGGTATCGTAAGCCGGATATTCATCCGGTAGATATCATAAACACCGACTAGTAGTATGGGAGTGCCAAACTCGCGTGAACGGCTGGTGGAACCAAACGTGGAAGTTTTGAAAAAATCTCTCCATATTTAGTACCTGTGCCTTGTGAGGCAAAAATTAGGGTTTGTGGACAGCGTGTACTAAAATCAGATACTTCCGGAATAGTGCCAGAAACAATAAGAAACCAATTTTCGTTGCTGCAGATAAAAAAAATAGGAATCAGTGGCGAAGGGTCCCCAGCAATACTACTAGATAACCGGTTGGAGTGTCAAAACGGCCCAGCGAATAAGAGCGCACTTCGAAGGAGCGCTCTTATTTATTATCGTTTTCTGTCATTTATGACGTAAAATCGTAACGTTCGTAACCATTTTCTCAGTTAAAGAAAAAAGTCAGTCGGTGCCATATTTGCCTTTTGTTTTAGTACGTGAGGCGTTATTTAGTGGTATTGATTGTTAATCGAAGTCATAACGTGGTAAAAGTGTTTTGGCCCCGCTTTACCTTTGCCACGACCTTCGCCACTGATAGGCATTATACAATTTCACCCTGTTTCGTAATAAAAAATCAGCTTCATTTTCACGGCTACACTATAACACACATCTAACGAAAATTGGCTCTCTAACACACGTTCTACACGGTTTACCAAGGTCGGTTGAAGTTTTTTCGATCGACGGACGGCAGAACCAATTGTTATGATGCTTGATTTATAGAGTGCACATTTTGTTTCGGCGAAGCTCGTTGCGTAGACTCGCCATGAATCATGGTAACTACCGGTTCAGATAAACAGCTGGGCCAGACTGACGTATCTGGTGGCCGATGTAAGGAACGTTTATATCAGTTTTATGTGGTTTAGGTTCATTAGTATGTTTAAAACGATTTAATTTGGCGAAAATCTTCCGTTGTTTCATATTGTGTTTCATTCGATAGTGTAGCTGTACTATAGTGGATGACGCATTTTGCTTTCAATAGAGGTTTCTAATTATTTCATCTTTATCGCTTGTCAATTATCTGGAAAGGTATTTGTTTCGAGTGTGAGGGTAGTAATTACTTCACATTGATGAAATAAACGCTGGCTAAACAGCGTTTAAGAGGTATTGGATGAATTCAACCCTTGTCCTAACGACTCCGTAGCTCTATGGTAGGAGCATTCGCCTGGACAGTGAAAGGTCGTGGGTCTTTCTAATACTTAATTTTTAATTCGATAGTGGCTGTTAAGAAATTTTAAGTCCAAGGTTTAATGACGAATAATTCGTTGTATGTCATAAGTCGTGACTGCATTTGCAGGCCAATGTTATTTCTACTTTTACGTTTTTAGCACTCTGATTATGGCTTTTATGAATATCTTAATTCAACATTAAGAAAACTAAATCATGGTGTGTCTGTATACTGTTAATTTACTAACCTTAACTGAACTACTAATTCTACTAATTAACGACCGATTTGGCGCAGGGGTAAGCTACCTGCTTTCTGCGCCAGAGGTCTCGGGTTCGATTCCCGAACTAGACACATATTGATGTCTATTTGTCTTGGTCTGGGTGTTTTCTATATATATTAAGTATGTATTTACAAACAAAAAGTATTTAAGTATATATTTATCCGTTATCAAGTTCACGTAGACACAGTTTCTTAAGAAATTTACTATGGGCTTAGATAATTGGTGGGATTTTAAGAAAATATTTGTTATTATTTTTTATTAATTCCAATATTACTTTATGAGATAAGTAAAAAGAGTTTACGTTTTACATAATTATATCGGAAGAGGTAAGTGTGTGTGTACACATGTCGCAGGAATTTTGTCAAAGTCGTGATATTGTAATTCCACTAGTGAAATTATAATTTCGCGTGATATTATGAATAGACATTACGAGACAGTAGCACGCGGCTGCGAGCCTCGGAAGTCATATAGAACACGTGATAGGTTAAAAATTTCGTGTTTTTTTTTTGTATCAATACAACGGATTGTTTCATTGTCTATTCATAATTTTACTAGTGGAATTCTAATATCACGCGAAATTATAATTTCACTAGTGGAATTATAATATCACGACTTTGGCAAAATCCCTGCGACACACACACTACAAGTATTATTATCCGCAGTCAAATCTTATAATTTTTGAATATGTATCACTTATACTGAACAAAGTTTCCAACTTGAGTCTGATTGAAGCATCTTGTCAAGCCCAGCAAACTATCGGACAGTAATATGTTTGCTCAAGTAATGTGCGGTGACGGAGCTCAAACACATTAAGAGTCACTTGAGCACACTCGAGCCTTCACGATGGATATCGAACGTGTGGAAAGCCTCATGAGATTGGCATTTTATTATTTAGTGACTTCTTATTATGCAGTATTACAGTTTTTTAGAAGAAAACTAAGAAAGGCTAAACATGTTATTTTTTTTTTGCATTCACAGTGCAATTTTTATTGTTGGAGTAGTAGATAAAAGAGCATACGCCCTGACAGTAAGGAACGTGGGTTTGGGTCCCATCAGTGCTAGTTGTGAGATGGGTGCAATTTTTTCTCATACTTTATTTTCAAGGCTAAACAATTTTTTGTGACATAAGGACCAAATAAATTGCTTAAATCAGGCAACACTTAGCAGAAGTCCAAATTGAACTATAAACTAGCTTTTTCCATAAAACCATGCAAGATGCATTGTTTCCGTATAGGTAGACAAAGGTACTTTGTGATGCATTGCCCATTCGAAACAAATAATATACTCGAATGCTACTCAACTTAAAGAGTGCCTTCAACATCATGGCGCCTTGATTGATTTTACACTTACTTATCTATAAATAAATAAAATAATAATAATAAACTTCTTACAATCGCACCAATTATCTAAAGGTTTTTATCAAGAAACTGTGATATGGAAACTAATTAATAAATACTTACATACTCAATAAACATAGAAAACACCCAGACCAAGACAAATAGACATGTTAATGCACACAAAGTAGTCTTGTTCGGGAATAGCGGAGAAGGCAAGTATCCGTACCACTATGCTAAGTTCTAAGCCCCAAGTTCTAAACCTACTGACATGGGTTCCGTAGAGGGACATATTGTGTGCTTATAAGGGATTATAACTGATCCACTATAAAGGGATAGTGGTTATTGATTAAAGGTATCTTGCCCGTTAAATATCTCGGCACACCTCTTGGAAAATGTACGAGTACCTACACTGTTTGCCTTGGTGAGATCCCCACAAATAGTCTCACACTATTCTCCCTTATTTAACGACCATAATTGCACGATAGCTAAAGTGATGTTACATTAGGTACAACATCGAGCATTCTACAAAATAATATTTTCTTTGAGAACATCGAGCGTTCCCTGAAAGACAAGATAATTGAATTGAAAACTTCTTCTTCTTCTTCGTGTCGTTGATTCAAACTCTGGACTGCCTCATCAGTTGCCGTCATTAGGTCACTTGCACTAACAGGTGGAGAAGCATAGACAGGGGATATGGGGACACTCCAGAAGGTGCTGCGAACTGAAAGCTAACTTTCAACTTTGCTTTAACTCAAGTGTTTTCTTTATTTGTTGCTTTCACCATCAACATAGTTAGCCATATTAATGTCCCTACTGCTGGTGCACAATTTTTTCTCATGGATATATAAGAAAAACCGTGTTTTGTTGTGTGCACCCGTGTATATTATACATGGTTTGACAGACAGTTTGTATGGCAAAAGGAGGCTGCGGTCTACACACACAAGTGTGGCTCACCCGCGCTCGTGAGATAAAACAACTGTACCTATGTTATTTACCAACAACTTGTAGTTTGTGACTTACCTAAGTACGTAACAATCTAACACAATAGGTAAGCAATTAATAAGGCAACGAAATAAACACATTATTTTCCCAAATAACCATTAATTTAACCACAGTTTAACTAATGATCTCCGTAATTTGTGCTAGTAAATTTACTTAAGGCAAATTTACTTGGCACCACATTTCGCCTGAAATCTAGACATCCAATGTAACTTGAAATATCTGAGGAATGTTGCCAAATTCCTTCCACCTAGCTGTTCTAAGCCAAGCATTCATTACTTTCGTAGATTTTACTTATACAGATCAATTTACCAGAATAGTACCTATTTGAGTTTTTGTAAAAAAAAAGGTTTGTTTAATAGTGACTTTATATATATTTTTGACTCTAACGCCCTAATACTCGAAAGCAACTCAACTTTGAGAGCGTCTCAAACATCATGCCGTCTCTTTCATACCTTTGACATCCAATGCGACATGCGACAGGGCGATGTTTGAGACTCTCCCAAATCTGAGGGCCTACTCTGAAACGCAAAATCCGAAACTTCGGTATACCCGTCCCTCTCGCTCTCCAGTCACGACAGAATTGAGTGGAAGGGGCGGAGCTACAGAAGTTTTGGATTTTGCGTTTCAGAGTACTGGGTGCCTACCATCAACTTTAAGACAGCGATTCAAAATTAGCGCGATGCAGAATAGGTTCCTAAAATGAATTGCTTTCTTTCGTACTCTGACCTTCTAAAAACTGGATCGCAAATGAATTGCTAAATGTGAATGACCGAACGATTTGTGTCCTTATTTCTTCTACCCGTCTCTTTCACTCGATTCTGTCATGCCCGGAGAGTGAAAGGGACGGGTATAACCTGCAGGTGTCATGTTAACTTTGCCGAGTTATAAGTCAAATAAGAGTTGATGACAGCTCAGTGGCTGTGAAATGTCATTGAGTGATCACTGAATCGCTGTCATTGATATTAAGCTGTCGTGGTACGAATAAGCGAAGCAGATCAGTTTAGGTTCCTAAACAAAACCGCAATAAGAGTTGATGGTAGGCACCCTGCTCCTGCATAGCGTCTCGTACATCATGCTGTTGCTTTAAAATCAAAGGAATGAAAGTGACGCCATGATATTTAATACGCTCCAAAAACCGAGTAGCAAGCGTAAACCACCTAAACAAATGCACTTTGAACACTTTTCCATATCAAGAACATGCATCAGATAAGATCCATGCATTCACAAAGCAATTTTCATTACAAATGAAGTTGTGAGACGAGTCCATTTTTTCTAAATAGGTAGGTACCTAGCTACTTCATTTTCAAGTCGTCCGTCGTAAGTCGTTGTTGTTGTTATACTATTTGGTTGCCTTAAGTTTCTAGTCAAAAGTATTTTTACTGAATTTAAGTCCTTTTGAATGTATGTGTGTGTGTCTGTTCCTGTGTTCCCTCGTAACTACTAAACGGATGAACCGATCAATATTAAAAAAAAACAAAATTGCGGCTTCTAGGCGGCATATTCTGTGAGCTGTAAAAAATCATTTTTCAATCCCATCGAATGCGGTATCAAAATGAAGGGTTTTAAATAGCAATAAATAAAATTATAACTTGCAGTTTTGCAGAACACTCTGCATTCATTTACCATAGTAACACAGTACATTTCTCGCAGACTAACCACCTAAATTATTTAATTTTTCTAATTGTGTCAGCTGATTTTTATTCCTCAAATTTAGGATATGAGAAATAACTGGTGACAGAAAAATCTCACTCGCATCCTAATTCAACTCTTTTACTAACCTTATTATTATGTCAGTACGTCAACATTACCTAAGCTTATTAGCTTGCAATAAGAAATTAATCAAAGTTGAGCAGTTCGATTTCGTGTGACGATAACGATGACGTCACTGGTTCCTACTTGATCGATGGGTGATATAATTAAGCACGTGAGGGTTGAGTAGTTGAATCGCGTGATTTACTAAGTGGAACAACTCAATGAATATTTAGTGGACACTTTCTTTCAACATAATTAGGAATTAAGTAGCTGTGAATGGGTCAATGTGGGTGTTGTTTTGGACACTTGTTGATGTGATTAATAATAACTGGGTTACGGTACGTCCAAATATTTACCAGTGGCTTTCACTCTTAAAACATAAAGACTTATTATAGCTTTTATTTCAATAACCGAGTCCTGTAACGTCTTAAGTGTGTAATATGATAAATAAAGGTATTTGCTGCAATTAAAATTCTCTTAAAATTAGTTTAGACACACTAGCTAAAAATGAAAACAAAAAACAAGGTTAACTAAACGCCAAGCAATCAAATGGCTCCTCACACGTTGCTGGAATTATTCCAAATGCTAGTTACACGTGACCCTTTATTCCCTATCATTGTTCCCAGTTCCCACATAGCCCTCTACCGCTTTGGCTTGGCACTGACACAGGACAATCCTACTAAAGCCGTGTTACGCCTAATTAGCGCCAACTTGTTTCCTCGTGCCGAGAAAACGGTGTTTTTCGTTAAATGTAACAGACATTACCTAACACATATTACGAGTAGTATTTGTTTCGGGAGATTTACATTGATCCGATTTCTGGCGCTAATATCGCTAACTATTCTTTTTATCCACCACGGGGTAGCACTTAGTACCTGTTAAGTAAAGTTAAGACTGAAGGTGGAAGAGCACTACTTTCGGAATCCTTAACCACCAAGAAACTGGCTTTCTTGTCTCTAACGGCCAGAACACAACCTTCGTTGTTATAGCGACAAACTTAGATGGGATGGTGATAGCTAGCCAGGCAGGCTGGAAATAAGTCCTACCACCAACCAAAAAATCAAACCCAGGACCTCTGATATCGGTTGTGTGTACCAATAGACCACAGAGGCTTTTAAAACAGCGCTGACTTCTTTTAGCCGTTTTTCGTGCCAATCCAGCACTGGCGCACGACCCCTGGATTGGTGTAAAACGGATTACTACTTAGATGCACCGTTTTTAGGCTACTGGATCATTGTAAATCTGCTACTAAGTTTCACACTTGACTTATCGACCTTTGGGCCAGTAATGGTTCTAGTACTACGAAGTTGTATGTGCTACAAACACTGCCAGCTACGGACAACCTCTACTTGCTACGAACAGCTACGACTCCGAACTCCGTAGCTTATCCAATTTTGCGCATTTACGCCCGAATAATAGTCGAACACTATTCAACTTTGGAAGCGTCTTAAGCATCATGGCGTCTCTTTCATACGTTTGATATTTCAAGCGACGACAGGGCGTTAGCCTCTATGCAAATAGGTATATAATAAAAAAGTATGCTGCTTGCTTAGTAAAAACTATCTTGTCGATGTCTTCTGAGACTGTTTATCAATAATAGGTATATTTGTGTAGTAGTTTTTTCCCGTATTCAGTTCAGTCCTATTAGTTCCCTGATCATCGTTCCCACATAACCCGTGTATTTCACTGCGTTGGCACAGACACAGGACAATCCCGCTAAAGCCGCGTTACGCCTAATTAGCGCCAACTTGTTTCCTCGTGCCGAGAAAATGGTGTTTCTCTCTCAAACAAATAGAAAGTAATTGGCTGGAGTGTCATTTTGTTTTACTCGTAGTTGTGCTAACTGGTGCGGTTGAAATTGGATTTTATAGTAGGGGGAATAGTACTCTTACAATGGGTTTTGTCTTGAAATAAGTAAAAATTGAATTAAAGAGGCTTAAGAGATAAAGATAATATTTAAATTATATAAAAAAATTAATTCTTAGGATCAATTCAGGTATTCCCCAATCATTACAACCTTAGCCTCTTCAAAGCAAGAGTGAATGGGCATCTGTTGGGTAAACATTACAGCACCCTAGGCTGCATTCTGTCTGCTAAGCAGTATGGAGGTGAAATACTTAGCCAGTACTTAATAAAAAAAGGATATTCTAGCAGCTCTTTATTTCTAATGGTCTAAGGTTTTATTTTGATTTTACTTCTTGCAATATAATATATGCAAGCATATTTTGTAGCACCAATAGCAGACGATAAAATACTATAAAAGTTTCTAGTAAAAATTTCATTTTTATGACAAGCTTTTTTGCTGACTGTACTTTAATATAGTATTGTCATCTAAACCTAACCTGTATACAAAGTTTCAGCTCCATCGGACACTGGCAAGTGGGTAAAATTAAGCTTGCAAGATTTGTCCTCCACTACAAACTTACTAACTTACTAACATGGCAAGTTAATAAAAAGCTTGTAAAATGTAATCCATCGCTTAGTTGATATTAAGCGACCTTACTGACGTAAATTCGAAAATATATAAAAAGGGTTGTCACATTACGGAATAACGAAATAGAAAATTTTGGGCGTAGAAAAATCACAGGACTTCAGTAATAGATGATATAAATGAGAGGACCAAATAAGTACCTAATGGTTCCCCAAAGAACCCTAGCCCCGATATATTGAGATTAATGATCTCGGACCATTCAATATAAATTGTCTTTTTAGCCTGAATAAAATATCGGCGGTCCATGAAAAACTGAAGAGGCCATTTTTATATTGTTGGGTTTAATACTTTTTATGTTTAAGTCAGAAAGTGTTTTGTTTACTCTCAACTATATTGGTAGGTTGTGATAACTTACTACCGGGTTGAACAGTTGGGATAATTTATTACTTTGGTAAAAATACCATTTTTTGCATAGAAATCTTAATTAATCCAAGCAGAAATAAAATAATGGGTTGCTCCTTGTTATCCTACATTATATTATACATTATATCCACGGGTGGCCACTACTTAAAAATAAAACTTTTATTTGTAACCGCACCGTTCAGAAAAAGTTTTAATTTCCATTGTTTCAAAATAAAAATAGAAGAATGCTGGAATTTAATGCAGCTAGGCTAGAATCAGGCCAGAGCTCTGCGAGTTGTATGGGTTGCTTCCTAGATGCCACTTTTGTCTCGCTGCGAAAAATATAAATGCGAGAAAAAAGGAATGAAAAGATGAGGAATTGACGCGTTAAGTCATTACTCCGAATAAGTTTTACATATTTTGTAACATTCTTTAGAGTAGATAATAGTGTTGGACGAGACTGGTTCGTGTAACGACCTCTGTGTTTCATAGAAAATGAAATATTAGAAAAAAAATACCCATCCTCCAAATAGCTCCGCGGAAAATCGAACCTATTACCTATTTCATTTTCAATAGTAAAAATTGCACGAAAAAAAGTAAGTTACCTCTGAGTGTGTGTTCCAAAACCAATACTTAACGTAATTTAGATTCTATCGTCTTTACTTAACTATATTGACCAATGGGTCAGTATTTTTTATTACTTTGAAATTTCGTAGATCACGAACACTGCCAGCAACGTTCAACCTCTACTTGCTACGAACATCTACGACAGTGGAGTCCAGTATCATAGATTTGTCGTACTGATATCCACTAGTTTTAGTGGTATTAAATAAAATAAATATAAGTATAGTCAATTATTGCTATGCATTCACAATGCAATTTTGTAAGTAGGAATGGGACAAAATTAAAAAGTGAAAACCACACAGTCTCAGTTGCTGCTCTACCTGGAGCTAAGTAAGGGCTGGATTCCCAGGGATGCGGTTTCGAATCCCGTTCGAAAATCCACTCTGATTGTTTTCTATTTTTTTTACTATATTTTTCGTATTACGTTTTTAGCATTCTACGTAGACGAAGTCGCGGGCTTCCATTAGTTAAAAATGTAAAAAGTGCTGGACTTACACACAACTTGCTTGCCGCAGTGTGAGGGCAGGAATCAGGCCAGAGCCGTGAGCTTAGTGCCGGTGGCTTCCTCGTAAAGACACATTTGTCTCGCTGAGAAAAATATAGAATGCGAAAAAATGTGGAATCGGCGTGGAATGGTGCGGGCACGTTTTCAAGCTACAAACATAAGTAACGATTTCTTTCGGAAATACTAGTGGGTAGCTTTAGTACTTACTTGTGTGGATATCAAAAACAACGGAGGTAATAATAATACATATATATTACACCCAGACACGGAACAAACTCAATCGCTCACCACAATGTTGGGTGGCGATTGGACCCACAACCTAGGCTCAAGAGATGAGATCAGTACGCGCCACTGCGCCATCGGTACCTACCTACCGTCAAAACCTTTGATTAAATATAAAAAGAAACAGTAATTTTAAAGTCAGATTAAATTTTTGGTTAAGCATTCGATATTTTATTGCAGTTGTTTGGGATAACATGTTGTTTATAAATTATCATTTTGTTACTATAAATTATACTTCATGCTTCGTCCTCAAGATTAGCTTGATTTAACACTTGTAGTACGCCCTAGTAATCGCCAATTTCACACTATATTGAGAATATACCTACTTATAAATTAAAAAAGTAATAAAAGAAAATTATTATTTTTTAAATTTCAAAAGTGGGTAGTCAACACCAATCTGGCTCAAGCGCCCATCATAGCTGTCATTCGCTTTCTAGTGCGTCGCCGATTCACATCTAGTTTTTAAATTGTGTTAAAAAAGTTGTTAGTTGTTGTTAAAAGTGATTATTTAGGATGCCCAAACGCAAAAAAGATAACTGTGAACACATTAAACGAAAAATTATAAGATTGGAGAGAAAGTTGGAGCGAAAAAAGAAGCACCACCACCGGTGAGATTTATCTTGTTCTGAGTTATCGGAACAATTCTATCGCTCGTCGTCCTTATCTTAAGGTACGTTATGTAGTACATGGAAATCGTACCAAATAAGTGGTGTTGCCTTGCATTAAATGAGGTAGTTCTGATTTTTTTATATGTTAGTAGTGATGAGATGGTTATGACAAATCCAAGTTTTCCACCTCGAAAGCCTTCTGGATCATTGTTTAATACTTAAAAATCCATAAAATTTTCGGATATTTTTCAGTTTTTGTAAATTTTTACCACCAAGGATCTGAGTCACGGCAAATGTTACTATGCACTCTTTAAAGTAGACTAAATTTGCAATAAAAAGAGAGTAATTGGGTTTTTGTAAGCCAAATAGTTTTTAAGATAAGGCTATTTTAAAATTTGCAAAATCACAAAAAGGAAGTATTACAGGTTTTTTTTTATTTTTCGTCAACTTTGACCCCCTAGTAGTGGGTTTATGGCAAAAGTTTTTATTAGTAATTAAAGTCCATTAAATTTCCAACAAAATGAGATTAATTATGTCGATTTACACCTGATAGTTCCTAAGACACAGCTGTTCAAAGTTATAGGGGTAGGTAAGTAAACAATTATGTAATAGAAGGCTTTGCAAAAGGTAGTAAGCCCTAAAAGAAGAAGGATCTGGGAGACGTTCCCGTTCTACCCTGTTAATGACACGCAAACCTTAATCACCTTGAAAGCATACCAAAGATGTAAAGTTGTACCAGCAGATGTGGTTGCAGGAAAGCAGAACTCAAATGTTCGGCTGTTTGCAGCTACTGCATTGGCCAATCATGCGAGAACATACCAGACCTGATGTGTGATGACATTGATGAACCATTGATTGATAACCCACCATCAAAGAACGATTTTAACCTTCCAGAGCAGTTCGATGAAGAAATTATACCTCAGCAAGCTGCCCCCAAAAAGTGTGTGTGGATTCAGAGGACGTGCCTGGTCCATCAAAATTATACATACAATGTACATAATTGATCCCACCACCTCCCAGATCCTCCTTCCTTTATGGCGCATTTTGCAAACCCTTCTATTACATAATTGTAAACTTACCTCAATAACTTTGAACAGCTGTCTCAGGAACTATCAAGTGTAAGTTGATATTACTAATTTGGTCTCATTTTGTTGGAAATTTAATGGACTTTTATAAATTAGTTATAAAAGTCCATTAAATTTCCTTTTGCCATAAACCCACTACTATGGGTCAAAATGTTGAAAACTAAAAAAAACAGTAATACTTCCTTTTTTTGAATTTTTGCAAAATTTTAAATAGCCCCATCTTAAAAACTATTTGACTTACAAGAACCAAGTTATTGTCTTTTTATTGCAAATTTAGTCTACTTTAAAGCGTGCATAGTAACTTTTGCCGTAAAACAGGTCCTTGGTGGTAAAAATTGAGAAAAACTGAAAAAAATCTGAAAATTTATTAGATTTTTAAATAATAGGTCTTTACCTATGAAATTGCCGTTTTGTATGGAGATTTCTGTAATTATTTTTTTTTCCATACTAACGTTTTTGTTATTATTTAACGACTAATATTATGTAAATTTACAAAATTTTACACACGTATTTATGGACATTTTAACTACTAAATGACACATTCGTTACGAGAAAAAATTTTTTTTTTCACTAAGTTACAACTAATAAAGTACGAAATTCTGGAAACAAAAATAGTCGTAACTTTCGGAATAAGTTTTTTCTATGTAAATAATCAAATATCGTGGTTATTAAATTATCAAAAGTTGCTCGATACGGTCTTAATGTAACGCAATATTAAAGAAATTATATATTTATAATATTATAAAAGTTGTTAAGTTATATGTACAAAAGAAAAAAACGGCAATTTCATATGTAAAGACCTATTATTTAACAATGATCCGGAGGGCTTTCGAGGTGGAAAACTTGGATTTGTCATTACTATCTCATCACTACTAACATACAAAAAAATCAGAACTACCTCATTTAACGCAAGGCAAAATGTACGATTTCCATGGACTAATGTATTTTTATACATTTATAAGTCACTGGCCTTGACATATTATATTGCATATTGAAGTTCAGTGACCTGGTTTTCTAACGTTTCGCAAAAATGCAAACGATAATTACGTTCAACGATAAAACGGTTTGACTATTTAACTACCTACTTATTACTAAGTTTGTAAAATAAATACTTTCAATAAAGTGTAACAAAATTATTAATTAATTTTAAAGTTATAATTGAACATAAATGCATTAGTTCGTCACAGACTTTAACAAGTTCTCGTATAAGTAGATTTCAAACAGTTTGCGGGCAGTACTTTCTATGAACTGGGACTGCTTCTTACTGAAAATAATTCACATAAGTGACTAAGCTAAAAAAGAGCTTTGTACTCTAAAGTATTATGCTTATTATGATGTGTCGATTTTCAATAGTTTGCGGACAGTACTTTTCTTTTGAACTGGTACTGTTAAACAGTTTGCGGGCAGTACTTTCTTTGAACTGGGACTGCTTCTTACTGAAAATAATTTACATAAGTGACTAAGCTAAAAAACAGCTATGTACTCTAAAGTATTATGCTTATTATGATGTGTCGATTTTCAATAGTTTGCGGACAGTACTTTTTTTTCGAACTGGGACTGTCTCTTACGAAATTTAATTGCATACCTAAGGTTAAGCAATACATAATCTCAAATAAGGATAACATAATCATCATTATATACACTGCAGTCACTGGGTCCTACAAACAGTACAACGGGACTGTTATAAGGTACTACTAAGTGTTGTTTGCGGACAGTACGTGTTGTTATAACTGGGGACTGACTCTTACAATATTATACTGACATGCTAAAATTGTATGAACATGAGGCTTACTCTGTCCCTTACATACGACCAAGAGGTCATAGTTGACCTCGACGCACCATGTTCTAAGGGTTAACCTGAAGGACAATTAGAACAAGTACTTGGAACCAATCCCCAGTACATCCGAGTCTGAAAACATTACAAATATACAGGATGGTCATTCGTCGACTGAGGCTCCGAAGCGTGATCTACCTTCAGATCAAACGTCTGCTCTTGAAACAGAAAACATACACTTAGATAGTGAAGTATTAGAAATATTAGGTACTGACCCTACTTCAGTCAGGAGTGCTGGAGTTTTCCAGCACTGGGTCACAACAGGTATTAACAAAGAATTGCGTAAAAAACTCATAAGTACATGATCCCAGAAAATTGCAAATTGATTGACCCACCTGAGCTTGATCCTAAGATTAAAGCTGCTGTTTCAGATATTATTGCTAAACGCAATAAGGCCATTCAACTGAAACAGAAGGAATGGACTGCTGGAAACACTTGTCTGGTAAAATCTATACTATTATATTGTCTGCAAATGAGAAAAATACAGCCTTGCTAAAACACTTATGGATTTGGCAAAAATTATGTGTGATTGTCAACATTCTAATTCAATTTACAATTTTTTTTCTGAATGCCGTGAAGATGGATCTAAGGGATTCTCTTCAAAAAATCAAAATTGATAAACAATTATTCGGCGAAAACTTAAGGGAAAACAAAAAATCAGCTAAAGCTATTAACAAGTCTAGCACAGACCCAAAGCAATCAACGACACAAAAGTTTCCTAATAAGTAAGTTATACAGTTCTTCGCGAAATTTAAACTGGAAGGGTCCGGGTCCTAGTCGCAGGCCGACGGGCCCTCCCAGGACGAAGGAGCCTGCAACGACTTCGACGCGTAGACGGCTCATCAACTTATCGAAGCAGTCGCAGTATCCGTGGCAGAGACTGAACAACAGCCGACGCTAAATACGTTAACGCATGTAGGTCGTTTATCATTATTCTATAAAGAATTTTTAATGATTACCAAGGACCCACTGGTTCTTTTTCATAAAAAGGATATAAGATTCCCTTCAATCGAAAGCCAATGCAACCTGTATCACCGTCAACCCAAAAATGTAGTGAAAAGGAAAAGGCTCTTTTCATACACGAAATAAAAAATTTGCTGTCTCTGCAATTTCAGAGATCTCTGAATCTGATCGATATCTATCAACTATTTTTTAGTACCCAAGCCAAATGGGAAAATGCGCTTCATCTTAAACTTATCACTAAATAAATTTATTGACTCAAGACATTTTAAACTCAAGGATTTAAGAACAGTAATAAAATTGATACCGAGAGATTGTAACCGTGCACAGTAGACCTAAAAGACATACTTTTTGTTAAAAATTCACAAGGAAGACCGAAAATATCTAAGATACCAATTTGATCAAAAAGCATATGAATTTAATGTCTTATTATTTGGTTTAAACACAGCTCCTTTTTTCACTAAAGTTATCATGAAACCGGTCATGAAATACTCATGATTATATGGTTACCTGTTAACAATATATTTGGATGACCTCTGTCTAATATAAGGGTCTTAAAACTTACAAGATACCGTAAATTTGCTTACAAGCTTAGGTTTCATTATAAATACCGATAAAAGTAATTTTATACCTTCTCAGTCTTGTAAGTTCTTAGAATATAGTTTAAACTAAAAGAAATTCTAGGTCACTTTGCCAAAATTAAATTTGCAATACAAAAGTTTTCTAACTTAAAAAGGTGTAAAATTAGAGAATTTGTTAGTTTTATTGGACTGTTAATATCCGCCTGTCCCGCCGTGAAATGCAGCTGGTTGTATACTAAATTATTTGAAATATGTATAATTAGTACATGGATATACCTTGTTACTTGGAACAGGATTTCTATTGGTGGAGCCGCACCAAAATAAAAATGACAAGTATGACCTGGAAGTTTTTCAGGTGCCTCAACTACGGGGTGGGGAATTGCATGTGGAGACGACAGAGCTAGTGGTTTATGGAGTGTAAAAGAAAGTAGCAGACAATAAATTATTTAGGAATTCTTGCTGCGTTTATTGGTTAAGATACTAACTGTCAAGTACTTCTACGAACTGACAATACCACGGTAATTTCCTACGTAAACCGTATGGGTGATATACACTCCCCACACCTGACAGAGATCGCAAAAGACCTCTGGCAATGGCGTAAACGTAAAAATCTTTACGTTTTTGCATCTCATATTCGATCTTCAGATAATACTATGCAGGCAGACCAAGAATGGCAGCTAGCTGGTTATGCCTTTCAACAAATTGTTAAAAAGTTTCATAGATATTTTCATTGATACGCTAGTCGTTAAAAATAATAAATGTCCAAGATGGCATAAAGATCCGGATGCATACGCCGTAAATTTTAATTACGCCGTAATTTTTTTTCAGTGTCGTGGTCGAAATTAAATTTTAATGTTTCTCCTCCTTTCACAATGATGCCTAAATGTTTAAAAAAGATTATCTCTGACAATGCCACAGATATAATAGTTGTTCCATTTTGGTCCACATAAACGTGGTATCCACTATTTAAGAGTCTTTTAATAAGTAAACAATTCGTTCTCAAAGCAGATTCAAACCTAATTTTGTCTACAAATTCCAGCCGCAAACAAATGCGCAACTCCATTGCCCTGGTGATGGTGATGATACGAAGAGGCGTTAAATAATTTTCTCTGGACGTCATGCTTAACCCCTTTTTTGGATAACTCGTATAAACAATACGAAGTTTGCTATTAAAAGTGGTTTATTTATTGTCAACAAAATAAACTAAACTTATACGAAAGTATCAATTCCCGATATACAAAATTTTTTGCATCTGCTTTAAACAGTGGCGCTCAGTGTGGCACAATTAACTGTTATCATTCTGCTTTGGCTATAATAACTAAAATTGATATATCACTAAATCAAGAAATAAAAAGATTTATTAAAGGAGTTTTTCGTACCAGACTTCCATCCCCTAAATTTAATGAAGTCTGGAATATAGCACAGATTTTAAATTGTCATGAAAAGTGGTTTGCTAACGAAAGTTAGAATCTGGAAAATATATATATATATAAAAAAAAAAAAAAACATTGCTCGTTATACCATTTTATAACGAAAAGCCAAGTATTTGTCCTGCAAGAGTTTTGATTACTTACCTTGAAATGAAAATGTTTCTCTGTCCTGATTCCGACAATTTATTTATTAGTTACCGAAAGCCATATAAGCCTGTTACGTCACAAACCTTATTCAAATGGATAAAAAATACGTTACATTTAAGTGGAATTGATATTTCTACGTTCACTGCGCATAATACCCGGTATGCTGCTACGTCAGCTGCGCAAAATTTAGGTTTTAGCATAGACCAGATTATAAAACTGCAGGTTGGTTTTCAGAATCACATACGTTTGCCAAATTTTATAACAGGCCAGTAAACAGCAATTGTGATAAAAAATTTGGCACCACTGTTTTGAGTGCTTAATCAAAATATTTTTCGTTTATTTCATAAGCGATGTTGATTTTTTATGTAACAAATAATACTTTTTTATTGCTTTTTGTTTCTATGTTGAGAAAATAAAGAAGCAAGATAGTATAAGTTAAGTTATAATTTCAATCTATATTATTCAGTAGCCTATATATTACAATTTTTGCATATTTTTCGAACACTTAGTCTCTAAACGTCTACAAGTGTTAAATCAAGCTAATCTTGAGGACGAAGCATGAAGTATAATTAGAGATTAAACGAACTTACCTGAAGTGAAGTTCTATCTTAATTATACGAAGGCTTCGTCCGAAGAGATTAGCTTCCCTCCCTCCCAAAAGTTATTAACTACTCCCCTATATGATTCGAAAAATATAATACTCTAAACTAAATGACAGCTATGATGGGCGCTTGAGCCAGATTGGTGTTGACTACCCACTTTTGAAATTTAAAAAATAATAATTTTCTTTTATTACTTTTTTAATTTATAAGTAGGTATATTCTCAATATAGTGTGAAATTGGCGATTACTAGGGCGTACTACAAGTGTTAAATCAAGCTAATCTCTTCGGACGAAGCCTTCGTATAATTAAGATAGAACTTCACTTCAGGTAAGTTCGTTTAATCTCTAAAAATAACTCATAATCAGTGCAAAAGTTATAATCGCGTCCGCGTTAAGACTTCTATTTTCGATCTTATTTCTAAACAATAAGCTACAATCCAATTGTCAAAATTTATTTTATTCAAACGTGATAGTAGCATGCATTTTTGAGAATTTAAATTATTTTGATGCATTCACAATGCAATTTTGTAAGTATAGGAAAAATGTGATAGTAAAAAACCACGAGCCCTATAAGTAGCTTTCAGGCGGGATTCGAACCCGCGCCTCTTACAAAATTGCATTGTGAATGCATCAAAGTAATTTAAAATCTCAATTTAATGGCTCATAATATTATTAATGCATAATAATGTTGAAATCATATTAGTAGGCATAATATTAAAAAGCATAATCTTCGAAATTCATATTTTCGTTTGATCTAATTTCGTAAAGCATGCTTTATAAAGTTATGCATTAAGATGGTTATGCTTATTGAAATTATGCTTTTCGATTATTATGCCTTGCAGATTTCGGACAAAGTATGCGTTATGAAATTATTAATTATTAGCCTTTAAGAATTATACATTTCGATGATTATGCCTTTCAACACGACGCATTTCATGTTTATAGCTAAAAACGTTATGCGTTTGATTAGGTAACCATTGCGATGGTTAATGTATATGTATTTAGGCTCTAACTCCACCCCATAAGTAGGACGAGATAAGCCGTCCTGCGGATGGTAAC
Organism: Crambus lathoniellus; assembly: GCA_949710035.1. Classification (NCBI taxonomy): domain Eukaryota; kingdom Metazoa; phylum Arthropoda; class Insecta; order Lepidoptera; family Crambidae; genus Crambus; species Crambus lathoniellus. The sequence continues at coordinate 9,813,367 of OX453302.1, read as the reverse complement.
CCTGCCCTGACCATTATCGAGTTAACACGTTACAGCTTATGGTACATTTAACTTTGGAACCGGATTAATAACGAATTAGGGTCGTACACTATTAAAGGAAGGCCTTTTATAAATACATGAAGCTTTTGAATTACATTTAAATTTTCGCTTACAAAATATGTCATTGATGTTTATTTATTAAGGCCACCGACAAAACTTATAACATTAAGTACTACTGAATAAATAGAGGTTAAATTTTATCTTAATTAAAAGTAGTCACAACATGGTATATCTTTAGTTGATTATTTATTATTCAAAATGTAGAGTGTGGGGATAGGTACTAATGAAAACAACCAAGACGTTTTGTTGTAAACTTAATAAATTACTGTGTTTATCAAAATATATAAAAATATAACTATACCTACACTAACATTAATACCTACTCGGCATTTGTTATAAAGAGTTTTCTTTGAAAACATAGAAACTTAATAAATATATTTGTGGATAAGAGCTACTTTTATTAATTGAAGTTAAAAAAGTGAAAATGGGGAATATTATTCACATTTTCACTGTTTCAAACAACACCGTTAGCTCAGACTTTCTTTCAGGAAAATTTACCGATTTCCACTTTTCAAGCCGCTAAAAGACCTGTTGAGTCTCGTAGACATATGGTGTAGAGTTTCACAGGATTAGTCATTGTCAAGGCCCCTTCGTTTTGGTCGGAATATTGCGGCATAAAATACGATTTCCAACACATTCAGCCACGGACTACCGACCACAACCGGTTGCGTTGTGGTTGGTATCACCATAAGGGTGAATGGGCCCTTGAGACGGCGGTCATCGCATCTGTACGAGCGTGACGCAAGCATATTTACCCGGGAGTGGCTGGGACAGGTAATTCTTCATGCTCCGCGACAAGTATGAAAAAAAAATGGTTGTCTTTCAAGTTGGTTTACGGACGATAATTTTACGTGATAACAATAATTATATGCTGCTGTCTCTCTTCTACTTGGACGCTTAGGCCGATCGTGCCTCTCTGTCGCTTATTCCGCGTTCTCGCTTGCACGCGGAACGTGACACTTTTTCGTGCGAGCGGCCGGCGTTCATCGATTAGTTATAAGACGTTATCACGTCAAAAGCATTTTGAGTTTTGAAAGTTGTGGTTGTTTTTAAACAGTGTTTAGAGGGACAAGTGGCGTTCTATTATCGATATCGCCAGTAAAATAGAAAGAAAATGTATGGGATTGACAGCAATCGAAATGTCACGTGACCGCTAATGTCAGTCTCAAACATTTTCTTCCCATTCTACTGGCGATATCGATAATAGAAAGCTACTCATTTGGGGGGCTGGTAGGGTAACTATTTAAAGAAGTTTTATAACAATATATAAAACTAAAAGCTTTCTACTCATAAACCGTTTTAACTACAGTTTCGTTAATTTAATGTAGTCTGCTATTCTATGCAATCAGCAAAGTGTTAGCATGCACCCGTAAACTTACGACCATTATGGTAATCATGTAGTTAACGAGAGTTTCCATGGTCTTCTCACAATAGGCAGAGCTAGAGAAATCATAGCACGACAAACTATAGCTTTCGTTATCGTGATCGTTTTTTTGTATGAAAACCAAAGCTCTTTCGGTGGTTTATGGAACAAAAAATTAATAGATATTTGACAGCTTTTGATGCATGGGTTAACTATTACAATTACCAATTCGTGTTAGGGAAATCTGTACAGTTACAATTTGTGGGGTACAAAGTGTTTGTTATCGTTGTTTTTCTCCTATGGTTATAAAGTTATTATTAAGTGTAAAAAAGTTGATAAGACTTATTATTTTAATTTTGAACCCACGACCACTGAGGTACGGAGTCACTACTGAGTTAGTGAGTAACGTCTCCGTAGCTCAGTGGTCAAAGCAACCGAAGCAAGCGAAGACCGAAGCGGAAGCGAAGACCGGGCTTAATACACAGTTTGTTTACCATCATCAATTCCATGTACTTAAATCTATAGCAACTCCTTCGAGCGTGAGATGTGAAGCTATAAAATTTTATTCCGATGAGAGGCACTCAAGATACTTCTATTAACTTTTACGATGTTTTCCCGATTTATATTTTATAAATATCAATCGAAAATAAAAGTTTAATAGTTGGAATTTCTCTCACTGCGTTTGCAATAAAAGTATTATTAATATCAATATTAGAATAATGAAACAGTAGACTTAGGTATATCTAAAAGATAAATTATGAAATAATATCCATAACACGAATACGTATAAAATCGGAAGTAGTTATGTGATTAACTATTCGCTTTGATTTTATAACCCCGTTTTATTGTTTATTATTATTTGTTATTTAGCCATCAAATTAATTGAAAATTTATTTTTTATCGAAGTATTCAGATATCTGTGATCAACAGTTGGTTATTTAACCATCCAGTAAAATATGATTTTGTCCATATTGTGTGAACGTATCCTAACGGCTCGTTCACTCGGAATTCTTCATTCACGATTTTTCAGAAAACACGAAACTCTAAAGTAAAGGAAAGACGTATCAGTAGTTTTCACGATTCGTGTGACTAATGAGCATTAATAAGCAACACCGCCGTCAAAAAAAGACGATTCGTTTAAAAGACCCAGAACGATATTAGGGGTGAATTTTGCTCACCATTAAGCCAAAACGTACATATCGGAAAAATCTGCGAAGTTCATAAGCCGCGACATCGGAAGCCATTGTGATAAGGCCTGGGTGCATACCATCAACTTTAAGACAGCGATTCAAAAATAGCGCGATGCAGAATAGGTTCCTAAAATGAATTGCTTTCTTTCGTACCATGACCTTCTAAAAACTGGATCGCAAATGAATTGCTAAATGTGAATGACCGAACGATTTGTGTCCTTATTTCTTCTACCCGTCTCTTTCACTCGATTCTGTCATGCCAGGAGAGTGAAAGGGACGGGTATAACCTGCAGGTGACATGTTAGCTTGGCCAAGTTATACGTCAAATAAGAGTTGATGACAGCTCAGCGGCTGTGAAATGTCATTGAATGATCACTGAATCGCTGTCATTGATATTAAGCTGTCGTGGTACGAATAAGCGAAGCAGATCAGTTTAGGTTCCTAAACAAAACCGCAATAAGAGTTGATGGTAGGCACCCTGTTCCCGACTTCGCGATAATCCCGATATAATTCACCCGAAAATTGAATCGCTACGAAGATTAAATATGAACGTGAAGTTAGAAAACATTTTTTTTATGACTAGCTCGGTGGCATAGTGGTACTTTGGTTATTATTCCCAACTAGGGGGTCAGGTTTGATTCCGACTCAGGACCAGCATAATTTCTTGTAGTTTGTGTTATGATATGGTACGGCAAGTTGTCTTGCTTACCCCTCTAAGGTGTAAGCAAGACGGCATGCCGTACCATATCATATCGCGCGTTATAAGCCGCTCATGCTAGGCCGGCTGATTGTCAAAAGGACAACGCAACACACACAGCGCTCTGCATGGCGTTCAATGAGCGTTAGAAGGGCGAGTAGGTATACTCCTGGTTAGTTCGGATATACATAGATCTCGAAGATTGCTTGTGTGTGTGTGTGACTTCTCTACCATATCTACAAAAGACGACGATAAAGAAAACAAGAACTACGAGACAAAATAGACTTGACGCATGGAATGTTTTAGATAAGTACCTAGTATCCAAAATTTAGAAAATATGAACCATTTTTTTTTAATTGTTTTAGAATTTCTTTAAAATCATGTGATTAATTTCTGCATATTACTATTACTGTAACTGAGAAAAATAAATAAGACCATCAATTTCTCAAGAATTTTCCTCAACGTGTAGAAACTACAGGAAAGCCCGCGATCAAATGTACCTACAGCCCAATGTATCTGAAAGCGCGCGACTAACGCCAAAACTGACAACGCGCATCTGATGCGTCCTTGAGAAAAAACGCGCGCTTCAATGTATACGAAAATTAAATAGTACCCACGAATGTATGAGATTGCAGGTTCTCAAGGCGCGCGTTACCAAAGCGCTCAAAGGCTCTAACTGTCTAATTTAATTATGCATATCTCGCATTTATTACTAGTTAGCCAGAGGTTTGAATTATTGTTGTTACAGAATTCCAGATATTGGTTTAACAAAGAAAGTTTTTCTTCCAGAAATAGAAGCTATAAAATTTTACACTCGGTAAATTTTCGGTTGTTGATGTTCGGAATGGGAAACTTTTCTTTGTGAAATGAAATGAATTACATTTTTGTGTTCTAAAAATACCTGCCTCAGAAAGTAACTCTTTACTTGGTTATCTTTAACAATAAAGTTACTAGATAGATGTCTAGTTTTTTAACCGAATAAAAAAAGGGGAAGTCTATATCTATCCTACCAGTATTCCATCTTCATCTAAAAGCTCAAACGTGAGTATGACTCATCGATATGATTTGGTAGGATCTCAGTATGCACTTCATACTGAGATCCTGCTGAGCTTTCTTACAGCTGAGAAATTCGATTGTAAAGGGAAATAAGTATAAATTGCTTGCTGGGTGCGACATTGATCTTTTCTTTTAAGGCGAGGACTCCCGTAAATTACATCACAAAAATATACTAAGTTGCAAACCTAAACCTTTAGGTCTGCATTTCCGTATTTTCGTAGGTTAGGTTAGATTGGTGATCAGTTAAATACTAATAGCCTTTTAAATTATGGATTACTCGCAAATCACAAGAACTCAAAATTTGTAAAAAAATATAGGTACCTATGTTATTTTACAGTTTTTTTCTAGTGACTCAGGCCAATGCTCTATTTGTGATACTTTACCGCATCAAATAAAATAAATTCAAATATCCGTCTAATCGTAAATCATATATCCTATTTGTTGCATTATACTTGATCTTAGTTAATGAAAAATATACAAAAATAATTGTCTTTGAATAGGCGAGGGATTTCGGCCGTCATAAGTTTAAAATTTTGAAAAGGCATTCTTTATTTTTAAAATCATCTATTTTGTTATGGAAGTATAGACGCGCGGGGTCCTAGCAGAGTTGAGTCCTTCGAGCAACGCGGGTCTTCGACGGAAGACCGTCGAAGACGGTTGGTCTTTTGTCGAAGACCCGCGTTGCTCGAAGGTTGAGTCCTACCGTGCGATGTTCTTCAAATTGTTTCGACGGCCTTCGAAGTGCACTTGATATTTAGTAGATACTGAGATCGCTTATTTTTAAAGGCTACTATTTAACTGATCACCAATCTAACATAACCTAAAAATATAATCTCTTCTTTTAAAATTTATTTTTAAAAACAATTTTTAAACAGACTAGAAATATTTTCCAATAGAGTTTTATTCGTCAAGACGATTCAAACGAGCCCAAACTCGATGGGGTTGCATGGTTTCAATATTGAGTTCCTTCCTATGGCATGACCTTGCGGTTTCATCATCAGACCCTGAACCTCGTCTCCCGTCAGAGTACGTGTCAAGACAACTCTAACGAGCCCAAACACGATGAGGTAGCACGGTTTCGTCATGGAGTTCCTGTGGCGTTCTTCCGGCTCCACCATCAGATCAGCTCAATGACACCGTAATATTGCATTGTTATCCAGTTCTGACATATGTTCAATTAGCTATCAATTTTAATAATATCTGTCAATAACATGGATTTGTTTGGTTTTGTCGATTCCGGTTTCCGTTTTCCTCATATTTATACGTTATTCATTTGCACAGCCAACAACACATAAAACTACTTAGGTTGCAAACGATTTCATACTGGCTTCTCGATTAGCTAGAGATTTGAAACTTTGAACTTCAAAGTTTCAAATATCTAGCTAATCGAGACTTTGAACTTCAAAGTTTCAAATCTCTAGCTAATCGAGAAGCCAGTATAAAATCGTTTGCAACCTAAGTAGTTTTATGTGTTGAGATTTTATATTATTTTTATGCACTCACAATGCAATTTTGTAAGTATAGGAAAAATGTGATAGTAAAAAACCACGAGCCCTATAATATTTTTACTATCACATTTTTCCTATACTTACAAAATTGCATTGTGAGTGCATAAAAATAATATAAAATCTTAATATGGCTGTTTCATCTTAATCGATTGTTAAACATTTGTAAAAATGTTTCTTTCGGATGCGAGGGTTTCCTCACATTGATGAAGCAACGCTGGCCTACAGCGTAACAAGTGATAGCAAAATTCGACGAGTCGTGTAGGCCTTTCGGTAGCTTAGTTGGTCAGAGCATCGGGCCGGATTCCCGGAGGCGCGGGTTCGAATCCCGCCTGAAAGCTATTTATAGGGCTCGTGGTTTTTTACTATCACATTTTTCCTATAGTTATATGTGTTGTAGGCTGTGCAAATGAATAACGTATAAATATGAGGAAAACGGAAACCGGAATCGACAAAACCAAACAAATCCATGTTATTGACAGATATTATTAAAATAGATAGCTAAATGTGTTGTTGATTCGTTATTTCCCTTATTAATCATCATCATTTTAGTTTATTTATGTAGGTAAGTGAAACATTGTCAATTTTCTACACTATTACATTCTAATTCTGTATGAAGTGTGATGCGAAGTAGTATGAATGACCTAAGAATTCCTTGCGGCTCGTTAAGCAACAGTACTTTGTTATATTGTATTAAGATCCAAATATTCTTGTTATAGTGGGGTGTAAATGCATTTATTGCTAAAGATGCAAATAATGGTCGTATCTACCTATTTGAATTCAGTTTTCTTCACTTTAATTATATTTTAATATCTTACTACTGTAGCACAATAGAAAAGATTTTAATAAATTATTTACTTATAGTGCCATAAATAAAATTATTTTAAAATATTAAACTGGAACTAAATAAACGTAGAGTGCGCGCCAGATAAGTCTGCGCTCTGTCAAAATCGAATTTATACTAATCTTTTAGTAAATCCTTAGAACAAAAATTTTAGTTTGTAGTAGAATACTATGCAAAGAGGATTATAATCGATTGTTGTTAGCACACAACATGCTTGCCGATGACCCAAATTGCAAATTTACTGGTAACATATTATCCAAATCATTTAGCAATTAACATACAATCAAATCGCGTGTACTCATGTCATTTACAATTAATTTTAGATTTTAACGTAAACACAAACAGTTAAATTTATATTTATATCACTTCGTCTACATCTCACTCAATCAGGTTTTTAACATTTGGTTTTTTAGGTCTGAATTCTAGGGCATGAGCCATTTCACAACTAGAGCCATTTGGCAGTTGTCTCGCTCGCACAATGCATTATTTTCATAGATTGTGGAAAACACATTATGTTTCTTAGAAAAGTGTTACATTATGTCACTACAACGCAATGTTACGGATATTTTAAGTACATTTATTTTATTAATTCCATTAAGTATTGAGTGGGTTGAAGATGAACATGGATAAGACGAAAATCATGTCCAATGCCCATGTTGCACCTGCTCCAGTTAATGTTGGGAACATTACACTCGAAGTTGTTGACCACTATGTTTACCTAGGACAGACGGTCCATTCGCCCCACCTGGCCTGCCCCCACGAGCGGGTAGCCACGTGGGGAGCTGGGGAGGACGCTTCCTCCTCCTGCCCGGCCTCCTCTCGAGCTTTCGAGCTCGTTAGTAGTCGGGGCAGGGGTTAGAACCGCCCAGCCCTGACGCGAAGCCTATTAGGCTTGGCGGGAGGGCTGGGTGCGGCGAGGAACATGCCCTCGGTGTGACCGAGTCCAACATGCCGTTTGGTATGCCTAAAGATAGCATTCTCCTCTTGATACAAAAAAAAAAAAAAAAAAAGGACAGACGGTCCAGTTAGGTAAGTCCAACTTTGAGAAAGAGATCTCTCGTCGAATCCAGCTCGGATGGGCAGCGTTTGGGAATTATTCGCGTCCGAAATACCTCAATGTCTCAATACGAAAGTCTGTGCCAGTAATGACCTATGGAAGTGAGACGTGGTCTTTTACTATGGGTCATAAGAAGGCTCAAAGTCACCCAGCGAGCAATGGAGAGAGCGGTGCTTGGTATTTCCCTGCTCGATCGAATCAGAAATGATGAGATCCGCAGGAGAACTAAAACAACCGACAGCGCTCGAAGGATTGCATCATTGAAGTGGCAGTGGGCGGGACAGATAGCGCGGAGAACCGATGGCCGTTGGGGCAAAGAATATATACACTTACGGTTGGGGCAGAAAGATTCTCGAATGGCGACCGCGTGCCGGACGACGTTCCGTGGGTAGGCCCCTTACAAGGTGGACCGACGATGATGATTACGATCACCAGAACGACAGTTTTCGTTCCACGATTACAGATCATTATTGTGATTAGCTGCTACATAGCCGCCTAGCTTTAACAATGATAGAACCTTGTTTGTGTAAACCATGAGTGTGTGTATAATGTATGCTTAATCCATTTGAATAAACATGGGGGATGGAGCGAGGCATCGGACTAGCACACAAACATGTCGACATAGGTACGAGTGAATCTAAGCCATTAATACTAGTGATGTGACGGGTTGGAACGTATACGTATGTGACGTATAGGACCGAATTTAACTATTTATACTTATAAATAGTTAAATTCGGTCCTATACGTCCCATACGTATAAGCACTGTTTATTAACCCCTTTAGATTTTTATTGCATTTGTTATTAATTTTACTTGTTCTAGCGGCATAGTCTAATCCAAGGTATAGTCTGTTATAAGATGCTACATTACCGAGGACTGCAAAATCTTTATGTACTTACCTACAGTTACTGTCTGAGCTGAGATCTTTAAGCTTTGAAGCCGAGTTTCTAGAATGCTTCTGGCTTATCAGAGATTGTAGACTTCAAATTAACTACAATTGAGATTTTAAATTATTTTCATACATTCAGAATACGCTTATGTTAGTATATAAAAAAACAGGGCTGTTTTTTTTTATTCTATCACATTTTTTTTATAACTACGATTGCTTAGTCACTTGTTGCACAAATTTTTGGAACGACATTTTAATAACCGCAAATGATGAATGGTGACGATTACTTTTAATAAGAATTATTTATTTTAAAAATAGAAAAGAAACTATCTCATAAATAAAATATTAAATCGAGAATGTGAACTGATTTCCCTGCACTACCTTTATATCTGCAGTAAATTAAGGTGAGAGGTCGCGACGATATCTACCTTCCTGTGCATCGGCGAGTTCAGTTTCCTGTATGCAGCTGGTAGCTGCCTTTTTTCACGTCGAAATACATATGTATGAGCATGTAAAAAGTTTAGTTTTTTTACAAGCTTTTTATTAACTTGCTTTTTATGTTATTTAGTTAGTATGTTAGTAGTTAGTGAGGGACAAATCTTGCAAGCTTAATTTGACCCACTTCCCAGTGTCCGATGGAGCTGAAATTTTGTATACAGGTTTAGTTTAGATGACAATATAATACATTAAATTGCAGTCAGAAAAAAAATGGCCATAAAAATGAAATTTTTACTAAAACTTATTTGCCTTTCTTATTATAGTTTTTACTACAGTACCTCTACCCCGTTGTCACCTCCATATGTTTCAGAGACGAAAAGATCTTCAGAGAAAAGATGAGTGGTTTTTTAATAATTTCCTTATCTTTTTCACAAGAGCAGCCCTAAAGCAGAACTTCATTACTAAGACATGTTATAAAGTCCTTTTGAAATTTGACTTGTACTAACAAGAAATGTACTGTAATATTTAACGCGAATGCAATTTCACGACTTGTTTCTTTAGAAGTGACGTTTGCTCGAGTATGCAACCATTCCCGAGTTAATGACCGCCAACGATCTTTACGATTCCTTTGAGTTTTGCTTCAGGCGATTCTGCTTTTATTTTTTCCCCTGGACGGTTTTATGAGTCTTGGCCGTTGTGAACCGATCGCTTTTATTTTAGGTCAGTTGTTTCAAAAGCATTATGTCAGACTTGATGTATGGAGAAAATTAATCAAACAGTTCTAACGAAACTTCTAGGCGAACGTGCGAAAAATCCTTTGGTATGGAGGCAGGTATAATTTATATTTAACGATTTGAGATTGCCAAGTTTTTTCATATGAAATCATAAGAATGTTATAGACTTATATGTCTTGATTATATGTGTATTGGCAAGGATTCAACTTAAGCCCCCACCAAATTAGAGGGTTGGGGAAGCGCTGCAGTGGTGCCACTGAAGCGCGCTCAGCACTAGACGCGCCACTGCCTGCTAGTTTTCACACAATTTTTATAAGAGCAGTTGCATCGCCACTCACTGTCGTGGCACTCGTCGACGTGTGTGGCAATGCGAATGCGCTCTAATTTGAAAGCGCCCTTGATATTTTATATGGAAAAAAAATTTTTAAAGGTCTACATTTATCTTTTTCATTAATTATCGCGAATATATGGACGAAGTAGCACGTCAGTTTTGACTTGCAAATAATAAAATAAAAGGCTTACGCGTATTTCAATGTTCTGCATTATGTACAAGGACAAATTGTGTGAAATCAGAGCGACAGTACCCAGTGCGAACCGCAAAGAGCCTTTCGCTGTAAGGCCTCAGAAAGAACCTTTTTACCAAGTTTAGAAGTTTTTGTGCCAAACGCTCGGATTACAGATGGCTGGAATTATTATGTGAGCTGTACGGATTAAAGGGTGCCAAAGAGTTTTGGACTTTTATGGCAAAAAATTTGGACTAAATATAAACTTGAACAGGCAGGAAGCAACACATGATCTTAGTAATATATAGCAAACTGTTAGTAGTTTCATGTATGTAGGTATTTGTAAATGACTTTATGATGATAATTTTAGCTAGGCTTCTATTTTTATCTATATATATTTATAAAAATGAATCGCGGTTCGTTAGTCTCGCTAAAACTCGAGAACGGCTGAACCGATTTGGCTAATTTTGGTCTTGAAATATTCGTGGAAGTCCAGGGAAGGTTTAAAAGGTGAGAAAATAGGGGAAAGAGGGTAAGATAGGGATAGAGTAGGGGTAGGGCCACGCGAACGAAGTCGCACCGGGTCAGCTAGTAATAAATAAATAAATAATATTGGACACCATCACATACATTGTTCCAATACCAAGGTATAGTAGCTTGAGCACCTAGTATTATGGAAATTGGAAACAACGACGGGTATTACCATTTACATCTAGACCCGAAAAAATATTGAAAAGTTTGTTTTCAACATTACCGACCGGGGATCGAACCCGGGACCTCTAGAGGTACACCACTTGGCCACGGAGGTCGTCAAGTCATCAATAATGCTGACTGACAATAGATTTTCTTGCAACAAAACGTTAACTAACTTGTTGTTCCTTAGTTTTTTTTGGTAAGAAACGCGGGAAGGCATATAAAACTAGTATTCCTATTTACTTATTCGTTTATTTAGACTTTGAGTGGTGAATTGTGTACGATTTATCTGTGTTACCCTATAGTAGTTAGGTAAGTAGGTCGCATGCATAGGTAATTGGTAGTTAGCTTGACTTCGTCCATTTCAGTCTATTTAAGTACGACCAATAAAAGGTAAGTGAGGTTGCCCACAGCTTACAACTGATACAATATGTATGGTTAATAATAGGTCTTTACCTATGAAATTGCCGTTTTGTATGGAGATTTCTGTAATTATTTTTTTTCCATACTAACGTTTTTGTTATTATTTAACGACTAATATTATGTAAATTTACAAAATTTTACACACGTATTTATGGATATTTTAACTACTTAATGACACATTCGTTAAGAGAAAAAAAAATTTTTTTCACTAAGTTACAACTAATAAAGTACGAAATTCTGGAAACAAAAATAGTCGTAACTTTCGGAATAAGTTTTTTCTATGTAAATAATCAAATATCGTGGTTATTAAATTATCAAAAGTTGCTCGATACGGTCTTAATGTAACGCAATATTAAAGAAATTATATATTTCTAATATTATAAAAGTCGTTAAGTTATATGTACAAAAGAAAAAAACGGCAATTTCATATGTAAAGACCTATTATTATGCTTGATACTATAATAGAATATGCTATAAAACCTACTTGCAGGGGATAAATGTTTTTACTATTGAGCATAAGACACACACAAATACTACACTACCTCTACCCACCAGTCCGCATTTGGCCTGCGTGGTGGGTCATCGCCCATTCTCTTTATCCACCCATCCAGGAAGACCTGGCCCCCAGCAGTGGGGATGTAAAAAACTAAAAAGGCTGGTGATGATAATTCAGCTTCGGAAGTAAGTACAAGACGTCCCAGAGGCCAGGAGACATAAAGTCAAGTCACGCTTTCATTCTCCACAATTTTTAAAAAGTTTTCTCCTCAAAATACAGCGTTCTACAAAACGCTTTTCATCCTTCACGACCCAACAGATAGCACTTACAAAAATCATAAAACTTGAACAACCTTTTTTGAGACTGTTAAAGAGCATGTTTACAGACTTTATCGGCAGTAACAGTTCAACAGTAAACAACTCTTGCTACTGCCGTTCCGGAGAAATCCGGCCCTTAATAAATAACGAGATACAGCATAACAGCGAACCCGTATTTCTACGATATTATCATTTTATTACGCTCCAAAGAGTTTTCAGGAGAGCACAGGGTCGTATTTATGAATGTTTGAGAGTCTATTCTTGGCATGATGCGAGTAATGCCTTTGCATTTCGCAACATTAAAAATATAAAAGATTTTTGTTTGTTAATCACACTGGGAATGGTAAGAATGCTTCTCTTTTGTGTCTGTTGGATTATCTCGTACCTATTGAAAATCTGTTTGTGTTTCACATTTCTTATTTGGAATAAGTATGCACTTAATATAAGTACTCTGACGTAGTAAGTCATCAGTTATATAATTAATGCAGAATATAGGTGACAACTTTTGCTACAAATAGTATGCTAACGTATTAGGTTATAATCTTGCCTGTTGCTCTCTAGATTGTGGCCTCGATTCCCAAACAGAACAAAAAGCATTGCACAAACAACTATCTTTGTTCTGCTTCTGTGATTTTCGATTATTATATAAATTTTAGATATTACTAAGATTATTTCTTGATCTAGTCACTAAAACTTAGCTGTGTCTTACTCGTACATTACGGTAATTATAGACGACTCGTATCTTAATCTAGGCGCGGAGACGAGTCGCCGAGACGTATCTCCTTTCATTTGTAGGTACGGTGACATCACAATTTTTTTTATCCATAGCGGGGTAGCACTTACCCTTCATCACACCTGATGTTAAGTGGTGATAGGACTGAAGGTGGAAGCGCACTACTCCTGGAGTCCTCAATCACTGAGGAACTGGCTATCTCATCTCTAACTGCCGGAACACAACGATGCTGAAAACATTATTACTTTGGCGTCAGACTTAGATTAGATAAGATGGTGGATGCTAGCCAGGTGGACTAAGAACAAGTCCTACCACCAACCAAACCGAATACAATAGTACCCCCACTCGGAATCGAACCCGGGACCTCTGGGTCTGAAACCGGTGGTGTAAACCACTAGACCACAGATGCGGTTAAAGGTATACTTCGTTACCAGGATGTCATATGTCACACAATTTACACAAATGACTCGTCTTCGCGATTAGCGTAGGATGCCAATCGTTTATAAGTTTTCGTAATGTAAAAAGGGATTATAGTCTTACTCTACCTGCAAACCACCTATTAATAATAATAATAATCATCATCAGCCACTTAATCTCCCCACTGCTGGGGCACAGGTCTTCCTTATGGATGGATAAGGAGAATGGGACATGACACACCACGTGGGCCCAGTGTGGATTGGTGGGTATAGTGACTGCAAAAGCAGCCAACAGCTTAACGTGCCTTCCGAAGCACGGAAGAGCTCGAGATGAAAAGTTTTTGGTCACCCATCCCGTGACCGACCATTGCGAAAGTTGCTTAACTGCAACGATCGCAGGCCTAGCGTACTAGCCACCTGCGTCACGGGCTCCTCATTTATAAAGTAGTATAGTATTCATATCAATAAAATAGTTATAGTCTTTAACCTTGAAGAAATTAGTTCAAACGTTAACTTTGATGATTAAAATTATGATTATTGATTAAGTGGATGTTTCACCAACAATTATGGAAAGCAAGATCCCATTGAAATCGCCTTCTCATTTAATTATACGTGCCCTAAGGGACTGTCCCTTCTAAATTGGACAAGAATTCTGAACGTTCATTTGCAACATATTTTTCTTTTATTAGAATGTTGCATTTTTAGCTTTTAATTTATGGAAATCTTCTCAATATTATAAATGCGAAAGTTTGGCTGTCTGTTTCGATGTTTCTTACACCTGAACGGATCTAGATGAAATTTGGCTCAGAGATAGGTTATGGTCTAGAATACCATATAAGCTACTTTCAACCCGTGAAATATTTGATTTAGCTCTTTTGGGTTGAACTTTTAAAAATCTTTTCTTATTCGATGTCTACGTTGTAATGACAGTCGGCTTGTCAAATTTCAACGCATTTCGTTCAGTTGTTTAGGCTATGTGTCGATAGATAAGTCAAACTATAGACCCCCGTTTCATCCCCTCAAAGGTTATTTTACAAAATCATTTCTTCGGGGATGCCTACGTCATAAAAACTATTTGCGTGCCGGAATTTAAGCTCGATCCGTCCAGTAGTTTGAGGTGTGCGTTGATAGATCAATAAATTACGGTTTCCATTTTTTTTAAAGACTTCGTGACTTTCTGACAGATTTTAAGCTCTACTATAACGTAAGAGAGCACGTGACGGGTTGCGCGCGTATTGAATGAATAGGCAGTAGAGACACAAACATTTTTAAAAGCGGCAAAAAATGAAAACATTTTTGTTGAAAATTTAACCCCTATCAAAAATGTGTGCAATCGATTCTGTTTTCGATTCTGAACAAACTATTTTCACACGTTTTTCAAAGTATTAACACGTTGTACCTTTATACAGATTCCCACGGCAACGAGAGCCACGCTGGCCAAGCCAATAATAAATACTAGGTATAGGTAATCTATTTATCTTCATCAGTCAATTTAATAAAATGTTAATGGATGTAAAACCAATTAAGTCCTCAAAATTTATTGCAAATAAGTTTTTTTGTAAAAAAATCAGTTTAAAGGTAACCTTTTTTGCTGACTGTACTTTAATAATGTATTGTCATCTAAACTGTATCTAAAATTTCAGCTCCATCGGACACTGGGAAGTAGGTCAAATTAAGCTTGCAAGATTTGTCCCCCACTAACTAACAAACTAACATGGCATTGTAAAAAAGTCGTGTCATTTCAGCAGCATTCTTAACTTTATAGAAAACTAGTGAAACTAGTATTCATTAATATAGTTGTTCTATTTGAATACATAATCATAATAAGCCCAAGGGAGGAAACTAGGGCAGACAGAATCGTCTTATCTGTATCTCTAGGATTGTTATTAATATCCATTCATAAGTAAAGCTTTACGCTTATTTCTGTTGGATGTAGTTTCTCCCTCTATAATTTAATCGATAATTCAGATGCTTTAACTAGTTTTAAAACTTAATGTTTTTTGAGTTATTTGTGTTTACCTGATGTTTTATCTTTGGTATAAAACAGACTGATTCTAATTTACAAAATTTTAAAGCAACCTAAAAAAAAGAAGTAGGTTCACGTTAAAGTGTTGCCAAAAATATTTAGAGTTTATGTACAGCTCTAGCAAAAAACTGTAGCAGAATTAGATTCTGTCTAATTTTACAGAAATATCAACACCTTAATGCTTCAGATAAAATGTTATATGATTTTTTGAATATCACAGTAACTCCACCAAATAAAATACGTAAGTAAGAAGTTCGTAAAACCGGAAAACCAAACCAAGAAACACCGAGTAGCACAGAAGACAACGAGCAAACGATTTAAAAAAAACACTATAACAGGGATGCTGTGTAGAAGTGTAGAGTGAGGGCGTTTGTGCACTACACTGAATTTTACCGATCCGGAAAAAAACGGATGCTTGTATTTTAATAATTTAATCATTTAAAATAGTAAGAATTTATTTATTTCGTGTAATTTCAATGTTTCGAACCCAAAACTACACGAAATAAATAAATTCTCTTATTTATAATAATTAATTATTAAAATACAAGCATCCGTTTTTTCCGGATCGGTAAAATTCAGTGTAGTGCACAAACGTCCTAACGCGCCATATAACTTGGCGCGTGTCAATATCTGGAACTAAAATAATGACATGAAAATAAGGCTTATTTTTCCGACCGACCACGACGATCGGCGCCGGCGCCCTCTGACAAATGCCAAGTTATGTGGCACCGATTCTATCGTTGCGATGATTAAACACTTTATATACTTTATACAATATTCTTTCAAGTGTCAAAATTTTAAATATTAGCGGTATTTGCAACTTTATTCATATTCCTTTTTTTCCTCAATACTCGCCTTAATGAGAGAGAGAGGTAAATAGAAGCTCCTTCCTTTGAATAATCATTTTGCACCCGCTTACAGTCACAGCACAATACCTGAAGGGCGCGGACTGTAAACTGGGGCAGCTATCTGCCTTATCTAGGAGTTCCGCGTTCATAATGTTCACAATGGACTTTTGTTTGAACTTTGATGTCTGATGTCGACGAAAAGGTTGAAATAAAAAAAATACGAAACCTCTGTAAAGTATTTTTTTTTTATTGACAATATCTTAACACATACACACCCTTAACTTTTAATTACCTAGTACTTACAAATATTTCAGGGGATGAATGTATCCTCAATACAATTAGTTTTTACTAAGTCCCATAAAAAAGTACAACACCGACACGGCCAAAATCTATGGAATGGTTTTTTTCTTTTACACATAAGTACATACATTTTTTGAAATTTAAAAAAAATAAAATAGTTTTTTGTAAATACTTAACACAAAATGTGTGAGAGGTGCCAAATGTACCGGTTTTGGCCACTTACTGATAGATAAACTTTTGTAAGTATAGCGATCGAATCAAAACCAAACCCAGGTTTAATCAATATATTCTAATGCGCTACAAACCAATCAATTGCAAAACAACAATTTAATTGTAAAAAACAAAGGTTTATAAAGTATTTCATGCAAAACAAATTTCTTAAAATTTTCATACAAAATATTTTTTAAAAAAGAAAATGAAATTTATTGAAAAAAATCGTATGACCTATGGATTTATTACGATTGTTATTTTTACCTTAAAATACCTTATTTTAATTATCTTTATCAAAAATGGCGAAAAGTTGTTTAGAAAACTTATAGAGCAAAAAGTGGCCAAAACCGGTACAGTTGCCAAAACCGGGGCTTCTGCCCTACATAGAAAAATTGTACAAGAGGTTTGGCAAAATATACCCATATATTGAATAGTAGATAACTGTAAAATGGGGCAGCTATCTGCCTTATCTGTGAGTCCCGCGTTCATCGTAATGTCCACAATGGACTTTTGTTTACGTAGCGTTTGGCCTCCTTGAACTTTAATGTCTGACGTCATTAAGGTATCATGAAAAAGGTTGAAGTTTAAAATGTAAGAACCTTTTTACATCCAATACTTCTTTCTAAGAAACGTGATTATTTATCCATAGCCGAATGGCAAAAAACGGAACCTTTATTCGACATGTCTGTCAGTGTGTCCGTCCCGTATGTCACAGCCACTTTATTCTGAAACTACTAGAATTACAGAGTTGAAACTCGTCAGCATCGTAAGAAGATTTTCAATGACCCAAGTTATTGTATTATTTGATATTATCATTTTTGGTATTGGAATCATATGTATTATATTTTATTTGTTTGTACTTAAACAATATTTTTATTTAAGTGTTTTTTTATATATTGATTTATATTATAGATTGATAGCGTGATTTTATATAAACGGTATACTTATTTAAATATTGATTATTTTGATTGAGTAAAAAAGTATTAGATGATGGGCTAGTATGAGTTATTTATATTTTTTCATAATAAATTATTAGTTTTATTAATTTGATTGGAATAAATCTGAAAATGTACCTACTGGTTAGAGCAGTATACATTATTTATTTTTTTCAGTGTAATTTGTAGCAAATGTTGTAGTTTTGCCTGCGAAGATCATTTCGATAATGGATATAATATTATCGAAATGATTTAGAGATAGAAAATAAATATAAATAGCTGCTGCTGTGTTCTGCATTTTGAAGAATCGTTTGAAGTGACTATCTTTGTTAAAAAAAGCTTTTTTTACTACATACGAATAATATCTAAGATCTACTCTTCCTACAAACCGACGTTTACAATAAATATTCATTAATAATTCTTCTTGTATTCTACATAATATAATGTCCTTAGTAAAAGCGCACATAGGTGATATTTTAGATGTAAATAGAATGCGCGCTGCATGCCACGTCTACACGTATTTCTCAGTCTACGAGAGTGCCGCGGCCGGAGTCTTACCGATCCCAGCACCCCCTCGCTTGTGTAAGCAACGGCCATCGACGATATTTTTTTACCTATGCTATATCCTTAACGATTTTTATACAAAATAAAAAATAATAAAAATGGGGGGCTCCCCATACATGAAAACGAAACTAAAAAAAACCTTTTAGTGTTAAACCTATTCAGTGTGGGGTGTCTGTAGATAGGTCTTTAAAAATGGCATAAAATTTTCTTCAACTATTTTTCTCAAGATAAATTATTTTATCCTCCAAAGTGGTAAAACATGTGTAACTGTTAAAGTATGAATGTCAAAAATCTGAAAAAAATATATTATTCTGTAGATACACTTTCAACGCAAATTGGTTTGAACAAGACAAGTCAGCAGTTTTTGAAATCAAAACTGAAAATATTACTTTGTCATTCATACAAACACTATGAAAAACGAAGTTATTTTTTGCCGGCGAAAAATGATTGTGGTATTTTAACCTTTCATGGGCGAGTCCGACTCGAACTTGACCAATGACTTAGTCGCTCTCCAGCTCCCAAACTATCCCCATACCGAAAGTTACGTTGATCCGTTGCACCGTTTTGACGTGAACGACGGAAAATCAAACAAACAAACACACTTTCACATTACATACTGTAAAAATATTTGTCAAAACGGTTTAATGTAGTTTCTAAGAACGTAGAAAAGACGAGACTCAACTTTTAGGACAATCCGATAAATGTTCTACACATTTTTTTAAACAATCCAATAAACCAGAATATTTTATTGGAATTACCTATCAGCTAAGTTCATTATACTGAAGGTATTGTATAATGTTTTTTGTTCAAGCTTAGATTAATTTTAATCCCCCTTTTTACATTCGAATCACGTATTTCACGAGTATTGATAAATATTGTTTGAATTCATCAACTTTGATTTCTATTGAAACAAAATATCCTTGAATCCGTAATTGAATAAAAACCCGATAGAAAAATAGAATTGCTTATTTACCATACCTATATTATAGTATTGTTGAAAACAATTCGATTTCGTTAAATGCTTAATAATATTAAAAAGTATATTTACCTTGAATTGAATAAACCTGTAGCTACAGAAGTTACATCAGCAAATGTCTCGATAAAAGAAAAACAAGTAGGTACCTATTGCATTAAAGAATCTAAATTAACCGAAGTAAACACGCTCAATTTAAAAAGTAATTAAATTCAATACTAAACGCTTACCTTTCTCAGAAAGTTTTGAAAGATCCCGTAGCAGCCAATGGAACTTCAATACTCGTACACTTCACTTATACTGGAGGAAGTTTTAATTTGATAAGTTTTATTTTGTATCACGACTCAGGCCAGCATCTGTAACAAATGATTTTATAATTACTTTGCGTTGTTAAAGTTCTTTAGCCAATTAAATCTGTGAAGTCCTTCTCTCGTATAAAGGCTGTTTTACACCGGAGCAACACTGTGCGAGACGTAGCGGTATGCATGACATAAGGCCGCATGCTACAAAATTAAAAATGTCGCATTGTGGCAAGAATCGTGCGGCATGACAACACCTTGCGTCATGTGGTAGACTGTCGCAGCTTGTATCCAAACACGATGGATACTATGCGATATTTTTGACATAGGCATGCCTACGCCGCATGCCGTATTCTGCAAATGCACAAGATGACGTACTAAGTATGTAGCATGCGCGGCAATTTCGCACAGTATTGCTCCGGCGTAATAACATTCAAATTAGGTTAAGAATTGATAAACTGATTATACTGAGTTTACACAGTGTTTAAATGTAAGTATAAGTTAGTGTCTATGTTTGTGTTTTGTATAATACAGTGTTCGCGTTGTGTGTGTCGAAATAAATTACTTTTCTTTCTTTCTTTATAAAAATCTTGAGCAATCAGGAATAAAAGCAACGGAAAATAAAATTCCTTAAAACATTTTGTGATCTTTTTCAATTGTTTTTTTAGTTACAATACCAAATGTTGTACCAAATGTCGCTAAACATCTAAAGCGAAGTAAATACAAATTAATCCTCTATCATGAAACAATTTGCATAAAGGTGTAGCCTAAAAATTGCTTTCTTTAAGCTGACATTTTAGTTATTTTTCAGACGATTCAATAAGAATTTAAAGACAAAGCTTTATTTAGAAACTAAACTGTGGAAAGGCTTTTGTATTGTATTAAAAATAAAGCATGTGAATTAAAATTATGAAACGTAGATAACTATGCATGTAATTTTTAATTGTGCAACCCTATTTATTTATACAGATGACGATACATTAAGTTTTATACTAGCTGTTGCTCGCGACTTCGTAATTTTTTTGTGTCCAGCTGTGCGAGACGATACGTGCATTCTTAGCACGTAAAACTATTGTTATCATATCGT
Organism: Crambus lathoniellus; assembly: GCA_949710035.1. Classification (NCBI taxonomy): domain Eukaryota; kingdom Metazoa; phylum Arthropoda; class Insecta; order Lepidoptera; family Crambidae; genus Crambus; species Crambus lathoniellus. The sequence continues at coordinate 9,792,673 of OX453302.1, read as the reverse complement.
ATTATTTTGTATGAAAACAAAAGCAACGGCTTTTTCGGTCGGATAATAAAAATCAATAGATATATGACAACACCACTTTGACAGCTTTTGATGGATGGTATATTTATTTATTATTACGATTATAACACTGATCTGTATATAGAGGTCAGTGGATTATAATATCTGCAGTTTTCGTGTCATGGCTACTGAACAAGAAATTATACATCTCAAACTAGCTTCTATAAGTAGTGTGTACAATAGAAACGCTTCCACAAATACCTTACTTAAAAAGATAAGTTATGCTTAGAGTAAATTTCTAGCTTTACGTGATGTCGACCGTATTCAAAATAAAATCAAATGACGATACTTTTGTGGTTTTGCTTTTTCAATGTAAAGGTAATTTCAGGTAATTAATAAAATTTTACAAACGAATACCGAATCCAATAGAGCTTTTAATTATTTTCTGCGCATACATAATCTACGGATGCGGTTAAATGCAATCCCATTAAAAACATAAATGTGTAGTGAGAGCCAAGTTCAATATTATGATATAAGTATACCTTGAATGTTGACTTCAACGACAAAAGAAGTTAGATGTAAATGGGTGCCAAGTTCAATGGTAAGTTCTGCAATTTATTTATAACAACATAAAATATTTTAGAATTTCTTCTTATAACTAAGGATAATATATTAAAGCCTAAGGTCTACCTTGGCTAGTTCTCATATACGAATTACTATTAGTACCTACTAAAACAGTCATAAAAGAGCGCTATGTTCGATGGCTAGTTTCTACCAGCAAGCCAAACTTTAAGAAGAATAAAATAAGAACTTAAAATTGTTTAATTTTAACTATTTACGAACGTTAAAGAGGATATTTTCAAGACACTGAACTGGAACGATTTGGGAATAAACGTAAACGGAGCCCCCCTAAATCATCTTAGATACGCTAATAATATCGTACCCAGAGCTAATTCAAGGTTGGTCAAATTATCTGCAACGCATGACGGAGTTACACCACTCGTCAATAAATACAGGATTAAAAATTTCACCTCGATCCGTCTAGTAGTTTGAGCTTTGCGTTGCTTGCGTTGATAGGTTCAGCCGTTTTACGTAAGTAGGTACCTTTCGTTTTTTATATACAGATTTCTTGTGTGTTGTTACTGGGTATTAACATTATGTTCTTATAATCATTAAGAAGGAAACTTTAAAAGTGTTTTTCTTTTTCCAGAAAAGCTCCAGTCAAGCATATCGTCTGCCTCTTATGTGTTCGATTTATTGATAAACATTGAAAAGTGTATTACGTAATTTGTTTCCTTCTACGACGATATCTTCGCCTTATTTCAATATTAATTTGATTTATACGTTCGTGTGTATCAGTTATATGTCTTCTGTGAGTTATTACCAAATGCTATTGGTTGATATTAAAATAGCTGTTTCTCCTTTGAGAGGTGGAGTTATTATTGATAAAGTAAAAGCTACTCTATTCAGGCGTCTTATTGCTGACACGTTTTAAGTTATAGGTCTTTTTGACTAATGAATTACTTTTCATTAATTGTATAGCGTAGATTTACGTGATTAATCAAATAATTTGCGCAATGAAATTTAACCTAACCTAACACGTTTTTAGTAAACTGAAGAACCTTTATCTAAGATTGCATCATTTCGGATACATGTGTTGTATCATTTGGGAGTTTTCAGAAGCACGAAACTTCACGCAGGCTTGGCTCACACTTGTGGTCGCGGATTGGGATGATTGGGAAACTTAGGATAAGAAGGGATCCGGTGTTCAAAACGCAAATAGAATAAAATGTTGATTTGACTTCTATCAAACATGTTAAACAAAGACGAGTTTTTGAGTAGGTACTGAATTAGGTGTCGTAAAAAATTTCAAGATTTCATCAAAATATAAGCCGAATGAAACTTAACTTTGAATATTTATTATCAAAAAATGTATAAAATAAAACAATGGCACTTGTGATAATAATATGTTTAAATTTCTTTCGGCGGCCATAATTTTTGATTTTATTGAAAAACGTTGCAACTGAGATCGTTTTCTGACTTTCTTAATTAAACGTGATGTTAGTCAATTAAAAAGATTCTCACTCGTTTTTCATATACTTACATATTTGGCACTAATACCACCACCGATCCAAATGAGTTATTTTGACAGTGTTGAACAATAACGGACATCCGGTTTCGGTTGTGTGTCAGTAAGTCATAATAATGTCGTATTTGAATAAACATTTGTACGCAAGCTTTAAGTGTTGAATGCATGTTCCCGTCCCAATTGGCACTCATCACGTCAGGAACATCCTGGCATGAGAAATTACAGACACTAAACGTTAAATTATGAATGATTACATGAGGAAAATATTTTTAACTAGCTTTCCGCCCGCGGCTTCGCCCGCGTGTACTACACGACGTTATCCCGCGAGAAGGTGATATTTTTCAGGAATAAAAAGTAGCCTATGTCCTTTCTCAGGCTCTAGACTATCTCTGTACCAAAATTCATTCAAATCGGTTCAGTAGTTTAGGTGTGATTGTGTAACACACAGACAGACAGAGACGCATTTATAATATAAGTAAGGATTATCCCTAACTCTTTACATTACATTACATACTCTTTACTCTTGTCTTTAGTCTTGTGTTTCCTTCCAAGAGTTCGTAATCGCTTCGCAGCGCCATTTACTGAACATTGTTAACGACCCATAGGGCGTTTGTGCACTACACTGAATTTTACCGTCCGGGGCGGTCCGTTTTTTTACGGACCGGCGGCGTGGCATGAAAAACACGGATGATTGGCTTGTGCACTTGTCCGTCTTTTTACTCGCCGGGGCAGTGCAGTGATTACCCCCTCCCCCGCCCCGCCGGTCATGAATATCACGTTTTCAGTTCAATATCACAGTTTCAATGTTTCAAAGCCTAAACACGAAATAAATAAATTCTTACTATGTATTATAAATAATTTATGATTAAAATACGACCATCCGTTTTTTTCCGGACGGTAAAATTCAGTGTAGTGCGTTGTACACTACACTGAATTTTACAGTCGTTCGCACTTTGGTTGAAAGGCGCATAAATACAGTCGCACATTGACATTGAATGATTCACTTTTACGTTTACATTGTTCAATTTGGTTGCTTCATCCCAATTGAAAGGCAAAAGTGATCCGTGTATTTCTGCCATAAGCCCACACGGACCACAACCATAACTCCATCACAACCACACCACGTGGGCGGGGCGCATTTTGTAATGGATATGAATAGTCAATTCATACATAGGTACCACATTTTGCAGTCATTATCGACCGCGTGGGTGATACCGGCCACAACGCAACCACCAGCGACGACGCTGCGAACTAGCGGCCAGCCACATCCACATCACAACTACTAGCGACAACGACATTTTGTCGCACTACCACAACGCAACTGCAAAAAGTTACATCGACACTATTCACACTTACCTACCACATTTTGTCGCTGCGATGTGGTGTGGTTGTGGTACGTGTGGGTCGACAGGGACACGGCCTTAGGTGGCCTTAGGCCTCGGATTTCGTCCGTCCGACGTGCGTTTTGGATGCGTAGAAGATTTATAGCATTGCCTCGCAAATCCCGATGAGCTAATGAATTGAGCATTCCGAAACGATATTACGCCGCCATTTGATGAAACCCTAAATACGTTGAGATAAGGTTTATTTTGTGTGCAAATGTTTCTTATGTTAACGCAGTAGGCGTACTTATGTTTTAGGCAAAAAACCTATGCAACTAACGAAATACGGATATGTGACGGAAAATGCAAAAGATTGAGTAGGTATAGTAAGTGTGGTTTTAGTTGTTTAACCTCAACGATTGCAGGCCGAGCGCGGTTACCACTGCGCCACGGGTTCCTCAAGATAATAAATAAATAACTTTAATACTCCGATGAAATAAATATCATAGCGATCATTATGAACCGCAATGCTAGACCACGAACTATTGGTATTATGGCATCATAGCATCTACACAAAGAGTCACGTTTCTCCAAAAGTCATATCGGCTTCGTAGGAACGAAGGAATTTCCGACAATTTGATATTGGAAACGCATTCCGATATCACACGGCATTGGGCTTAATGCATCGAGATATAAATGATCGGCCTATTTATAGCGGCTAATGGAAACTGAAATACCTTTAAATTGTTTGTACAACTTCAATTGGAGCATCCGAATTTTTGCGTATGTGCACTTTGTTGAAGGAAACACGGGTTAAAATATCATGTTTATTGAAAATTTGGGGCTCCGCGCGGTTTCACCTGCGTGGTATCTGTTTCCGTGGGAATATTCGTCACTCAAGAAGAATGTAGACATCCAATTGTATAATAGTAAAAGAATTTCTAAAATTGATCCAGCAGTTTTTAAGTTTATCCATTACAAACAAACACACAAAAATACGTTTTCAGTAAAAATTTCATTTTTATGACAAACTTTTTTGTTGACTGTACTTTAATATTGTATTGTCATCTGAACCAAACCTGTATACAAAATTTCAGCTCCATCGGACACTGGGAAGTGGGTCAAATTAAGCTTGCAAGATTTGTCCCCCACTAACGAACTAACATACCTACTAACTAAACAGTTAATAAAAAGCTTGTAATAACATAGCAAGCTAAAAAAAATCTTGTAAAATAAAATCTTTCCTCTTTATTATATACTAGCGGCCGCCCGCGTTTTCACCCGCGTGGTTCCCGTTCCCTTTGGAATATCGAGATAAAATGTATCCTATGTATTATTCCAGTCTATAATCTATCTCTGTTGCAAATTTCATCCAGATCCGTTCAGTAGTTTATGCGTGAAAGAGTAACAAACATCCATACATCCAGACATGCATACTAACAAACTTTCGCATTTATAAAATTAGTAGGAAGTATAGATTAGCATAGAAGTAAAGATATTTCTTAACACAATCGTATTTAAATTGATGAGTACCTATGATGATATTATTCTCATCGACTAATAAAAAAATTTATGACAAGCTTTTTTGCTGACTGTACTTTAAAATTGTATTGTCATCTGAACCATACCTGTATACAAAATTTCAGCTCCATCTGGACACTGGGAAGTGGTTCAAATTAAGCTTGCAATATTTGTCCCCCACTAACTAACTAGCATACTAACTAACTACCTAACATGGCAAGTTAATAAAAAGCTTGTAATAAGCTGCTAACACAATAGTTATTTTTGGTCTTGGTGCACGTTTCAGTTTCGCAATATTACTTATATTTTTTAGGAAAAAGGTTAATCAGAACCAGATGTTATTTGCAATCTGTAAAAGCTTGCCAAGTTATGAATATGCGCTCGACTTCCTAGAGCTTAAAGAATGGTCCGACAATCTGCGTTTCGTGCAACAAACAGCATAAATGAATAATCGTGACTGAATTTACAGCAATTCCGAATCACAATTGCGAGGAAAAGTTGGCTCGTAGAAATACAATAACTTCATTTGCTTAGCCAGTTTGTTTTGCGAATAATTGTTCGTTAAATAATGTAGTTCTTTATTCTTATTTCTTATTTTCTGTTGTAACAATGTATGTTACCCACAAAAATAGCAAAGATAAATTAAACAAGCAGAGAATCAGCCTATCTCACCTTTTGACTTACTTTTTAGGATTCCGTACCCAAAGGGTAAAAACGGGACCCTATTACTAAGACTTCGCTGTCCGTCTATGTGTCTGTCTGTCTGTCACCAGACCGTGACAGCTAGACAGTTGAAATTTTCGCAGATGATGTATTTCTGTTGTCGCTATAACAACAAATACTAAAAACAGAGTAAAATAAATATGAAAGGGGCTCTCATACAACAAACGTGATTTTTTTTGTAGGGCCTGCGTTCTTTGTTCATTAGCAATCGGCAACCCGTTTATTTTACAGATCTCGAATGTACCTATAGTTTGCATTTTTATATAGACTCATACTTTATCACGTTACTTCCTTTATATAGAAAGACAAATATTAATATATCCTACTATCCTACTATATAATATTATAAATGTGAAAGTTTAGATGTTTGGATGTTTAGATGTTTGGATGTTTAGATGTTTGGATGTTTGTTACTCAATCACGCCAAAACGGCTGAACGGATTTGGCTGAAATTTAGGACACAGATACTTTGTAGCCTGGAGAGGAACATAGGCTACTTTTTATCCCGGAAAAACATCACATTCCCGCGGGATAACGTCGTGTAGTCCACGCGGGCGAAGCCGCGGGCGGAAAGCTAGTTAATATTATAAATGTGAAAGTTTAGATGTTTGGATGTTTGTATGTTTGTTACTCAATCACGCCAAAACGGCTGAACGGATTTGGCTGAAATTTGAGACACAGATACTTTGTAACATAGAGAGGAACATAGGTTACTTTTTATCCCGGAATACTATTACATTCCCGTGGGATAACGTCGTGTAGTCCACGCGGGCGAAACCGCGGGCGGAAAGCTAGTACATCATAAGAAAGCTAGCACTCTCCGTCCACTTGGCAAATATTTTGGTGGCAACATTTCATTTGTAAGATGGACTTTTTGTCTCCGGCTAATATTGAGAGGCAGGTATTTCCTACTTTGTAAGAGTCGTTCATTATTAGAAATCTTCGTCCAAATCAAAGAGCTCGGTTTGTTTGTTAGAACTGCGGCAAATTCAATATCAGGTTGACCTACATGTCTCAACGGTCACATTCAGTAAAATTGGAAGAATTCTCTTTCGTTCAATATCCTAAATTACAACTTTGCGCATCCAAACTTTTTAATCAAAACTTTTTCATAAAAGGTAAGTCACTTATCTAATGAGAAAGTGGAACACATATTTGAGACAACTGTCTTTTCGAACTTTCAGTCAGCTTATTGGAAATATCGATAATGGTAAAGTCAATCAAATATTGGTATAAATTCGATACACGAAAAACTTTCGTTCTCGTTATGGTTATCGTGATCGTATCATTTTTATGAAACCAGGGCAACGCCACTTTCGCTCGTTTAAGGAACTAATTCTTCGTAATATTTTCATCACAATTATACATAGGTACTTACAACACTTATTTTTCAAATTTCTTAAATATTTTCAGAGATAAAGGAGCACCAATCTTTCTAATTAGACAAGGAGAGCGCTACAGGCGTGTGACGTCACTTAGTCATAATTAAACTGCTCTTAGGCTAGTTGTTTTACAGATTTTATTTAACACATTTGGTATTCTTAAATGTTACATTTTTTATATCATTATTAAATTTTAATCAGTCTAAATACCCTACTATGACAGCAGTACTTGGCAGCTTTGGTAACATTTTAACTGATGGTATTTACTATACTACTAACATAACGAATGTTTTTCCTACTTTAGAAGATTCTACTATTTTAGTTTTATAAGCGGTACAAACTGTGAAAGTGAAATTTATTAAGAAGTTTTTAATACAGGGTGTTAGGGGCACCGTTGCGAAAACTTTAACCATGGCTTCAGACCATCATGCTAAACAACGCACAGCAAGAATTTTTGTCGGAAATGAAAAAAATATTTCGACTCTCCATACAAAATGTTCCGATTAGTTGTTAAATTTGTATGGAGAGTCGAAATATTTTTTCATTTCCGACAAAAATTCTTGCTGTGCGTTGTTCAGCATAATGGTCTGAAGCTATGGTTAAAGTTTTTGCAACGGTGCCCCTAACACCCTGTATATAATTAGGCGAACAGTTAAAAGAAACCCCCATGTTAAATAAAAAAATCCAAAGTCAGACATTCTTATATATTACTAGCCTTCCACCCGCGACTTCGCCCGCTTTGAGTACACGACATTATCCCGCGGAAATGTGATATTTTTCCGGCATAAAAAGTAGCCTACGTCACTCTCCAGCTCCCAAACTATCCCCATACCAAAAAAACACGTCGATTCGTTCCTACGTTTTGACGTGAAAGACGGACAAACAAACACATTTACACATTTATAACATTACTAGCGGATCCTCGCGGTTTTACCCGCGTGGTACCCGTTCCCGTCAGAATATCGGGATAAAATATAGCCTATGTCACTCGGGAAGACTGTAGCTTTCTGACGGTGAAAGAATTTTCGAAATTGGTCCAGTACTTTTTGAGTTTATTCGTTACATACAAAAATACAAATCTTTCCTCTTTATAATATTAGTGTAGATAGTATGGATTTACTGATTGCAATTTATCAGTAGTGAAGAACTTATTGTTGCAAACAGCTGAGTAGTAAACAGCGAGGTTCTCAGTCAAGTGCACAAACATTGTTGATCCAGGTCGACGAAACGTCGTGATCTGTTTACTATAGAGGAATTATAAATGATTTTGTGGGGTGTTATAAATGTTTGTTGGAGGATGTTTACCGGAACTGTTGAGATAGATAAAAGCATTTTTATGGAGTGCTTTTTTTGAGACTTAGTAGTTAGTATTGGCCTTAAGAGCGAATCACATCGGGCTATTTCATACAAACTTAGTACCCTGTTTCCTCCCTGGATAATGCCATTTTTAAATACTTAGTTGATTGTAATTAAACCACTATTTTACGGATTTAATCACGCGTGTTATATTGTACACAATGATTGGTAATTGATAGTTGTATTTTCGGTTGTTTATATTTTGGTGTGTTAGGTAGCTGCTTGCAATTAAAGTAATTGAACCAAAATTCCAAAAAAAAGGAAAAAACTTGTGATTAAATTAAATTAATTAAGTAATAATTTGTAGATTTGACCAATAACAACGAAAGAAAAAAAAACATAAAACATTAAGATTATGTATCACTAGCTTTCCGCCCGCGGCTTCGCCCGCGTGGACTACACGACGTTATCCCGCGGGAATGTGATATTTTTCTGGGATAAAAAGTAGCCTATGTTCCTCTCCAGGCTACAAAGTACATATGTCCCAAAGGAAAATGCCCAAGTTGCAATGGACGGCCGTCTAATGTTGCATCAAAGCCATACCTGTTTTATTATGTAGGTAAAATATCTAATTACTTCTCTCCATTATTATATTGAAAGTAAAAACAAGGGCTTAGAAATTATTTCCTAAAATGTAACAGTAAGTATAAACAGCGATTGTTTCAGTCGAACATTCTTCCAAATAGCAATGCACCACGCGAATGATTCGATATTTTTAAAGAAAATATCACGATTCACAAATACCACAATTTAAGGTTTAAAAGTCTACACCAACGATTTTTTTATCAAAATAACAGAAATCTAGTTCTTAAGCTCCGTCCGATGTCGATCAAAGAGTATGTAATCATATGTAATCACTAAAGAGTATGTCGCGCCAGATAAGTCTGCGCGCGGTCAAAATCGAATACTAATATTTCCCAAAAACCTTAGAGCAAAAAAATGTATTATAACTAGCGCCAAAAACGCCCTAATCGCGCGTAGAGTTATTACTCTTTGGTCAATATTGTCGATGACTGACACTCAGTGTTGCCGCCTATCAAACTCAATTTATAATTTTATGTATGTAGGTATATTTTACTGTTGTATTATGTATGTAGGTTTATGAATTTTTTATTTTAGTAGGTTTTTGTATTTCTTTTTTAATTTTTTTTGCACTTTGCATCTCCTACTTTCATTCTCTCACACGTCCTGGGTTGGCTGCAAGAGATCTCTTTTAGAGATAAGCTCTCCCTTGCATACTCCATTTCTAAAATTGTATTTTTACTGTGTTTATTGAGTGCAATAAAGAGTATAATAATAAACTAGAAAAAGTCCGTAACCGAATCAGAAATTACCCGAATTCGTCGGGGCTAGGGCGAATAGGCTAAAGATAGTAATAATGAGTGTTTCAAGTAACATAATAATATGAACTTTCATAACACACAACACACAATCACACAATAGTTACTATTTTAAATAGTGTTGGGTTCTTGCCTGTAAAATGCCACAAAAATACCCATATTTATCCGACAGTCGTCGCTATCCGTAAACGTACCCGCTCAAAGCCTAAATTATCCGAAATCGGGTAAAAATACCCGCAACGGCAACACTGCTGACAGTGGCAGTCACACAGCAGTGTCCTGGCTTCCGTGGTTGATAAATACACTGTTACTTTAATACCTAAAAAGTAAATCCCTGTTCAAAATTAAAACTCTGGGCCATGAAAAATGGTCAAATATTAAGAAATTAATTATAGTATGTTTTTTATCTTGAAGCATGACACAAATGAGTACCGTCCATGGGCATTCTCCTTTCAGCCAAATCCGTTTAGCCGTTTTGGCGTGATTGAGTAACAAACATCCAAACATCCAAACTTTCACATTTATAATATTATAGTAGGAAGTAGGATAAGTACTCGTTATAACGAGTGTATATTAAATGAATGTTTTTTGCTATTAAATGGCAATTTTAAATGCGAATATGCTAAAAAAACTACATGTTAAGAATGAAAGCTATATACCTATTTAAGTACTTAGTATAGATATAACCATAACCAAACCCTTGCACAAATCTGTATCACATTAGCTACGCTTTGAATGTCAATTATCCCTTTGTGATTAATCGTGATGGTGAATGCCACTGACAAGAGGCCTATGAACGAGCAAAGTCAGCGCTGCAATTATGCAACCTGCTTCTGACATGTATCATTCAGAACCTTGACTCATGAGTCGGGGTACATATTGTGAATTCATAGAACGAGACGTACTACCTCTGCGTATTCAGATTATCTGTGCATTGGCAGTTGAAGATGTGTTGGATATTTCCCCTGGTCAGATGTTCCCCCTTTTTACCCCTTAAATTTCCGAAAAACCTCTGTTATTGCTCCCCTACACTCCCCAAGGAACATACATTCCAAATTTCTGCTTCTTGCGCCTAGTAGTTTCGGCTGTGCGTTGTTAGTCAGTAACGCAAGAGCTTTATATATAAACAATATAAACTAGGTACTCGTAATTCTATGCTGATTAAGTTGTAGACGGAACGCTATTAAAGAGAGAACCTCAAGGGACATACATCTATCACTATTCGAGTATGTAGGTATTCGCTTTTCTTGATCGTGTTTAGAGCTACTCAATTTCAACAACCTTCATGGATAAAAGTCATCTAACATCAGAGGGCAAGCAGTTTTGAACTGCCCTCATAACAAGGGCCACTTCATTCCTTTTAAAAGTTAGCTTATTAGAAGTGATATGAAAAGTGTTAAAATTTCATACTATTACTTACAATACTTGAGAATAGAATCAAATATAAGAAAAAAGTCTTTTATTCATTAAAATTTATAGATTTAAGCAGGTAATTACATATAAATTTTCCAAAATTTTAAGGTAATATTGACTAAAACTGAGTGTATTTTCTCTGAATTACATAAATTAGCTTTAATTTATTATTAAGGAAACCCAACAGCGAAGATGCATACGTCTAACTAGCTATTGCACATATATAGGTTTTATTATTTACCGGCCTGGGGTTCCGAATCAGTGAGTGGGTATCTTTGTCTATAATTTTCAGTTATTATAATATTATTAAAAAATAAAATGACATGTAAAGACAAAAGGAATATATTTCCACGTAATAATGATAGTAGGTACCTACAAAATTACAAAATCACTGTACTTTGTTCACCCGGGTGATTATGATCTAATTTTGGGTACCTATAAACGCTGACCTCGTGCGACAAGACCCTAACAGATCGTGACTTTCTAACTTGAGCAAACCCCCGGGAGTCACGGGGCTAACGTTTAAAGGGAATCACAAACAGCCAATTTCACGAATGACTTGTCAGCCAGACTTCCTATTACGTTCACCGACATTCTACACATGTAGCGAAATTCAATAAACATCATCATCATTCATCATTATCAGCCATTTAATGTCCCCACTGCTGGGGCACTGGCCTTCCTTATGGATGAATAAGGAGAATGAGCCATGACCCACCACGCGGGCTCAGTGCGGATTGGTGGGTATTAACGACTGCAAGTGCAGCCGGGACCAACGGCTTAACGTGCCTTCCGAAGCACGGAGGAGCTCGAGATGAAAAGTATTTGGTCACCCATCCCGTGACCGACCATTGCGAACGTTGCTTAACCTCAACAATCGCAGGCCAAGCGCGCTATCCACTGCGCCACGGGCTCCTCCAATAAACATAGCTGAGTGTAAAGAAGCTGCAAATTGTAGAGATGAATATTAGTATCTGAAATTCAATGAATGAAGTATTTAAACGATAGACACACGTCTTGCTTCCACCGACAAGACCCTATCACATCGTAAGTTTGTGACTTGATCAAACCCCAGAGAGTCACGGGACTAACCTTTAAAGGGACTCACAAACAGCCAATTTCACGAATGACTTGTAATCCGGAATTCCTATTACGTTCACAGACATTCTACACATGTAACAGAATCCAATAAAGATAGCTGAGTGTGATTAGCTGCAAGTTACATACTCCGAAAGTGAAGTAGAGAAGTATATTGCGGTGTCTGCAATTTCTGAATGCAATATTGAAATGAGGGAGACACAATTTCTTGCTTCCTCCGCCAAGACCCTAACAGATCGTGACTTTGTGACTTGAGAAAACTCCGAGAGTCACGGGACTAACGCTGAAAGGGAATCATAAACGCCGGTTTCACGGTCGGCTTGCCAGCCTTCCTCTTACATACGTACACGATACGCAACCCATGTACGAGTACAAGCATAGGTTCCGAGCATCTAAGATCATGTAAATATCTAAAATAGGTGCATTTTTTATCCACGACGGGGTAATACTTAGCCTTCATCACACCTGATGTTCAGTCGTGATAAGGCTGAAGGTGGAAGCGCATTACTATCGAAATCCACAATCACGGAAGAACTTGCTTTCTTATCTTTATCTGCCGGAACACAATAATGCTGAAACCATCATTTTTATGGCGTCAGACTTAGATAAGATGGTGGTAGCTAGCCAGGCGGGCTAAGAACAAGTCTTACCACCAACCAAACTGAATATAATATAACCCCACTGGGAATCGAACCCAGGACCTCTAGGTCTGAAATCGGTGGTGTGAACCACTAGACTACCGAGGCGGTTTATGATACTAGCTGCGGTGCATTCTAGTTTAGTGTTATTTTCACCAGTAAAAAGCTTCATTTTTCTCGAGTAACAAAGGCTATTTAATACCACTATTCCCATGGGAACGGGAACTACGAGGACAAGAGCTCGCGGCGCCCCTAGTATTTAGGAGGTATATAATTTGGTACGGTTTATTCTTTGTCATAAAAAAGTTGAACCTATATAAAACATGTTCCTTGTGTTCATTACCTACGGTTTATCAGTTACTTAGCTCGAAATTGATTCGGCAAACACGTCGTTATTTAGTGATAGACTCGCCAAGCAGCATCGCGGGACCCTCAAAGGGAAACGTAAACATACGTGTTTCACGGCTCACTAGTCGACTGAACATCTTCTTGGGTATTGGGTACAGTCACCAAATGAAAGAAAAATGTGATTTAATCTTATCTAGAAATACAAACAAAACTTTTTAGACTCACGTAAATTTTTTATATGTACCTAATCGTTATTGGACGGTGATAATAATTTGTTAATAAAATGAGAAATATACTTACCTATTGAAAATTAAGTATTAGAAGAAATCCACCCGTCTTACAACTAGCTCCGATGGGACTCGAACCCACAAACTTTCACTGTCAGGGCTTTAACCACTGAACGACTCCGTAGCTCAGTGCTTAGAGCATTCTCCCGGACAGTGAAAGGTAGTGGGTTTGGGTCTTATCGTTCGAATTAGCGAACTAGTGAACTCAGTCACATTCCCATAGCAGACCATTGGACTTCCAAACCAAATCGCAATCGCAAACACGCGTAGCTTTCACGGCTGGCTAAACGTACTTCCCCTGCGATTGGCTACCAGCATTCCCTAGTCACGAGCAATTATAATACTGTCAGCGTCATAGATACGGTGCCATCCAAAGTGGTCAAATTGGCATACTAATTGTATGGTGTACCGAACTATTTGACCACTTTGGATGGCATCGTATCTATGACACTGACTGTACACACCATAGCACTTTGTCACATTGAAGCGTTACGAAACAAAACTATCTGTGCCACCAAAGTCATTCAATATTGTGATATGACATAGTCCTATGTTATTTACATATTATTGCTCGTGACTAAACCTAACGGGATGATCCGTTTGCCTTAAATCAGGATAAAAAGTAATGCGAGATAAACTCCAATTTTAACTGCTTTAGATCTATTTTTTACAGAATAATACTACCTAATAGCAACTGCCATATTTCCATCATATTCAATAGTGAAATCTATCTCTCTCGCTCATTTATTTAGGAAATTTTACCTCACCACTTCGCATATCACGATACGAATTAACATTATCAGCACTTTATTTAAATTTTTACATTTTTGCATTCACAATGCAATTTTTATGATTGAAAAATAGCGCGTAAGAAGTATTTGATAAATTCGATGCTTCTCGTAACGACTCCGTAGCTCAGTGGTTAGAGCAGTCGCCCGGATAGCGAAAGGTCGTGGGTTCGAGTCCCATCGGAGCTGGTTGTGAGACGGGTCGATTTTTTCTAAATACTTCATTTTCTATTTTTCAATCATAAAAATTATATTGTGAATGCAAAAAAGTAAAATATTTAATTAACTTGCCATAGTAATTTCTTCTTTAGCGATTGTCAAATATCTGGAAAGGTATTTCTTTCGCGTGTGGGGGTAGTTATATCTTCACATTGATGAAATTAACGCTGGCTATACAGCGCGTAAGAAGTATTTGATAAATTCGACGCTTCTCGTAACGACTCCGTAGCTCAGTGGTTAGAACAGTCGCCCGGATAGCGAAAGGTCGTGGGTTCGAGTCCCATCGGAGCTGGTTGTGAGACGGGTCGATTTTTTCTAACTATACTTCATTTTCTATTTTTCAATCATAAAAATTGTATTGTGAATCCAAAAAAAGTAAAATATTTAATTAACTTGCCATAGTAATTTCTTCTTTAGCGATTGTCAAATATCTTGAAAGGTATTTCTTTCGCGTGTGGGGGTAGTAATATCTTCACATTAATGAAATTAACGCTGGCTATAGCCAGTATACAGTGTACTTCTTACGCGCTGTATACAGCGCGTAAGAAGTATTTGATAAATTCGACGCTTCTCGTAACGACTCCGTAGATCAGTGGTTAGAACAGTTGCCCGGATAGCGAAAGGTCGTGGGTTCGAGTCCCATCGGAGCTGTTTGTGAGACGGGTCGATTTTTTCTAAATACTTCATTTTCTATTTTTCAATTATCAGCACTTATGGCAAATTTAAATTGACGACATTGGTGTATGCTACTTTGTAATGGAGAAAGTCCAAAACGTATGAGCTAAAAGCGACGAAAGAAAAGTGCGCTCCTTTGAAGTGGGCACTTACCTATTCGCTTGGATGTTTTTGACACTCCTTATGTAGTGGTATTGTTGATCGAAGAATGTACCACTGTGATTCTTCCATTATTTTGAAACTTGATTAAGTGAGCTAGTGAAGTCAGCCACATTCACATCCGAACATCGGACTTCCAAACCGGATGGCAAACACGCGTAGCTTTCACGGCTGAACGAACCTCCTGCGATTCGCTACCGGCATTCCCTTCACATGTACCGAACGGAATGATCCGTTTATCATTCAATCAGGATGAAAGGTAATGCGAGATAAAATCCAATTTCAAACTGCCTTAGACCTAATGTTTCAAATGAGGATCTTTTTCGAATAAGATTAGGTTTTACTTGAGTCTCGGATTTTAGACCGTACCTAATATTTAGTCTCGTCAAATATGTGGAATTTTATACTTTTATAAATTTGCCTGCTATCTCATATGGCTATATACTAAACAAATGACGACCAACTTCATTGTAACAATCCCATTTACTGTAAAAAAATATTTGTATTTGTCGTTCGTTAGGAGAAGTCAGATAACAATATTATGTTGCATTAATTTTATTATCTGCTCTAAGATTTTTAGGCAATATTCAGGGTCACGGAACTTCACTTCTTTGAGATTAAACAAAATTTCTTAAGGCCATTGTTATTTTAAGAAATGCCGGTGCTTGATTTTCTGCGCGGCAGTTACTAAACTTTATTACATGGCGATGAAATTTGTAAACATTTTAGATCCAGACTGTTGCCCGTCACTTGTCACAAAAGGAGGTCCTATCCAGAATATGCCAAGAGTACAAGAAACTGACTGAGAATTTGATTGATTATAAACCCAATTATAAGAAAAAAGAAAGCTAATCAGTTACTTAACAAATCAATATAATCTAATAAACTCAATACTTACTGAACCAATTTTAAAAATTCTTACATGAGCAGAAAGCTACATTATTCCAGAGTGACATAGACTTTATTTAATTGCAATATCCCAACAGCAATGGGTACCGCGCGGGTAAGACCGCTCCGAAGCTACTTGTAAAAAATTAAAAAAGTATTCAAGTAGCTTGGCTGCTGATTTAAGTAGGTAATGATTTACCTCGTGTTTGGCCAGCATTTTGACCAAATAAAACACTGTGGCATAATAAGATGTCACTAGAAAAATATAGTCCCAACAAAGTGTGATGAAACAAGACATCATGATAAACGCCTCCTATTTCCTTTTATTTGTGTAACACAAGGAAAACATACAGATCAGTTGCCAAAATAACACCCGAGCCACATTTACTTGTAGTGAAAATCATACGAGAAGACTATTGGCAGTTTACTATGTACTATGTACCTCTATCGATACTTTCTCAAACTTTATTTACTGTAGAAAGAATTATTAAAATCGGTCCGGTAGTTTCGCTATTCTTTTTTTTTTATCCACAACGGGGTAGCACTTAGCCTTCATCACACCTGATGTTAAGTGGTGATAAGGTTGAAGATGGAAGCGCACTACTCCCGGAATCCTCAATCACTGAGGAACTGGCTATCTTATCTCTAACTGCCGGAACACAATAATGCTGAAAACATCATTGTTATGGCGTCAGACTTAGATAAGATGGTGGCAGCTAGCCAGGCGGACTAAGAACAAGTCCTACCACCAACCAAAGCGAATACAATATGCCCCCACTGGGAATCGAACCCGGGACCTCTTGGTCTGAAATCGGTGGTGTGAACCACTAGACCACAGAGGCGGTTAAAACAAACTATTAGGCTATTCGATGCAAACAAACAAACAAATAAACAATTAAATCTTTCCTCTTTATAATATTAGTATAGATAAAGCTATCGAAACAGTAGAAATTATGATTTCTGTTCTCTAATCGTTAAAATTAAAGCATCGATATTACTTGTCTTTGTCGACCTCCGTGGCCGAGTGGTGTACGCACCGGATTTTCAAGGTGCCGCTATCGAATATAAATATTGGAATCGACAAAATATTTTTTTAAATTTCCTCGGATCTGGGTGAATGTGGTTATACCGGTCGTTGTTTCCAATTTCCTAAACACTAGTGCTCAAGCTACTACAATTTAGTATTGGAACAATGTATGTGATCGTGTCCAATATTTATTTATTTATTTATTGCAATTAAAATGCAATCACAAATGATACTCCACTCCGAACGCCAATAAACTATATAGTTAGAAAGTAATTGTAGTAGTAAACTCTTGAGTGGTTTCGATCGTCTTAATTAAGTTAGGTAAGCTTATAGGGAGAGGCTGCTGGCAAATCAGTAATTTCAAAATATTACCAATGATTGTTGCATTTACCTTTTAAAGAAGATCCTTAACCTAAGTAGGTAAAGCAGCAAAAAAAAGTTGGGTATGAGAAAAAAACATTTACAACGACATTTAATACACCAAATGAAACTGCAAATAAATTTTCGATACTTCAATCAATATCGATACAACGGCACAACACTATTCAGAGCCGCGGGCATCGAAATTGGAAAAATATATTCACTTACAAAGGTTCAAGCTACAATACGCTCCCCGAGTTTACGGGACAAATGACGTAGAAATCACTAGATCTATCTGGGCCCGTAAATTTGGACATTCAACTCTGATTATTGGATTCTTGGGTGGAGATATTTTCCGACGGACTTGAAAGGTGAGAGCGTATGATGGCAAGCCCTAACCATTTGACGTTATACGTGGTTTCGCTATGATATCGGGACGACCTATTTTTTGCTCGTGTCTTTTTAGTTACGGCATGTTACGGTCTTAAGTAATAGGAATAACTTATCAAAGTCTTCTTAGTACATACGTAGCTGTCAAAAGATATTTACTTATTTATCATTCGTATCACATACTTATTTTCCAGTCCAGATAAATCAATTCTATGGGGTGTTTCCTGTTGACCTAAACTCGAGGAAAACAGGAAGGAAAGTCTCATAACCCATGGAAAATCAAAAATCTTTTTTAATATTACATAAAAAGGATAGAATAGGTAAGTAGGTAGTTAAAATCTAACAAATATTGATGGAGAAAAAGAAGATAATATATAAAAGTTAAGGAGTAATAAGGGAGAGGTAAATAATTCTTACTTGATCTCCAAAGGATTTCATAGTCTGAACCTTTCTGGAACCTTTCGGAAGCGCGTACTTAAGAAAAAAAGTCGGAAGAATGACGTGGGATTTCAAAGGTAAGGTTAGAGGAAGAACACAAGGTACATGAGGGAGATGATATTGAAGGTTAGAGGAAGAACACAAGGTATATGAAGGAGATGATATTGACATTCAAAAAGAATAACAAAAAGTACAAGAAGTAAACTGTCTGTTTAAAAAGAACAAAGCCAATTATGAGCTGCTTAATTAAATGTCCAGCTTTCTTTTTCTATAACCAAATTTTCTACACCGAGAGTATGACTCGACCGGCTTGTAACCTCACAGGTAGAGCATGCAACGCTTTTCTTCACAGATGAGTGAAAGCTTGAGGTTTTCATTAATAACAATAGCCTGATAGTAATAGTAGGTATTACCCACGTCATTTAGTAACATAAAACGTAGTCACACATTGTTCTAACAAACTTTAGCAAAATGAAACTTGTTACTAAAAATCCAAGGCTTTCTCTTATCGAACCTATTCAAGTGGAAATCAGTAGACTATTAGTGAATCGATTTTTTGATAAAACATAGACTGTTCCCTAATTTGGAATACACCTTATCAAAATCAATAGACCTCTCGATTTATCTTTAAAGTTTTCGAGAAATTCGTGGACAAACATACAAACCTATAAACATACTACACTTACGAAATTTAGCACACGTGCTTGGAAGTCTAAATATAACGTTATACTCAACTATCCAACTCCAACAATATCACATATAATTATACAGATCAAACTGATAACCTCTTTCTTTTTTAAAGGCGGTTAAAATCCCACGTACTTACGGAATATTAAATGTAGTCACACATTGTTCTAACAACTCTAGCTAAATGAAACTTGGTAGGTACTGAAAATCCAACGCTTTCTCTTATCGAACCTGTTCAAGTAGAAATCAGTAGACCGATCTCGAGAACCCTTATAAAAGCTCTGCTAACAGTACCATAGGGCTTTGTATTAAGTACCTGCGTAGCGTAGGATATTATACATGTAATGCTTTAAACTCAGTATTAAGTACCTGTTTGATATCGGTAACCATTGATTGGATATAATGATAAAAAATATATAATAGGGTATTGAATAAATGTTACAGTTCAGCCACATGGGACTTTTTCCGAATTTGAAATATTTTGACTTTCGATATCGTTTAGTTTATGTTAGATCTTTTCTTGTTTTTACTTTTACGTAGAGATATTAGGTAGGTACCACAAGCAAGGAAAACTCTCACTCTCGAAATCCTATATTTTGTATGAAAACCAGAGCAGCGCTGCAACGGTCGTTTCCGGGACTAATATTCAATACACAAAAAAATTAGCTTAAGGGCGTATAGTCTGCACACTAGCGCCGCCATTGGAAAAAAAAAGTAGTGCTTAAAGACGAAATTGTCAAATATCTCTCTGTAGTGCGCTCCGAAGAAGCTTTGTGGTACTTTTTATTGCTTGATCTATATTTTCTAGCTTGTCATTTAATTTAATGGAGTTTTATTGCTAAAAGTGGCTACTAATCGCAAAAAAACTGAATTAAACTAAACGACAGGCTAACAAATATCCTTAAAGCGTTAAAAAGTACCACAAAGCTTCTTCGGAGTGCTCTCTCAAGAGACATAATTCGCAATTTCGTCTTTATTTAAGCACTGTGTTTTTGTTATTTAAATTTTTACTTTTTTGCATTCACAATGCAATTTTTATGTTTGAAAAATGGAAAATGAAGTATTTAGAAAAAATCGACCCGTCTCACAACGGAGCTGGTTGTAAGACGGGTCCATTTTTTTTAAATACTTCATTTTCCATTTTTCAACCACTGTGCTTTTTTTTTCAATGGCGGCGCTAGTGTGCATACTGCGCGCTCTTAAACTGACAGCATTAGAAAGGGTTGAGAACGAGTTCCGTTCTTGGGGTACAGTAGCCATAGCATGATAAACCATATTATGGTAATCGAATAGCAAACTAGACCGTCCTTCAAAAGCTGTCAAATATGTATTGAATTTCAGTTCCATAAGCGACCGAAAGGGGCGCTGCTCTGGTTTTCATACAAAATAATACGATCACGATAACAGTTACCATAACGACAGTTTTTTGTGCTATATACATATATATACTGAAATACATTTTGTTAGAAACAGTCGTTTCACGGTTACCATTGGTGATTTTTCCAAGTTGATAATGTTTTCAAATGATAATAACATAAAACAAAAGAGTGTAGAATAAATATTGAAATCAAGAACAAATATAAGTAGGCAGATACTCCGTCCCCCTTGACCCAAAAATAGTCATGCTTGCAGCGGAAAATAAAATAATAATAATACATTCGTGAAGCGTTCTTCACTGAGAGCGTCAGTACTTTATGCTGAACTCGAGGGCTTCAATTATTTATTAAAATATTACGTCGGAGAAACATACGACGTGAAGTGAAAATAACATCACCGTGAACATAGAAAGTGCTAAGTTCTTAAGATAACGAGTACCAGTAGTGCTAGCACAACTCAAGCGCGACTCGAGTGAGAAAGAGTTGCGGGCACTTTTGACCAATCAGATCGCTCGTAGATAGCGCGCGTGACTTATGGCGAACGTGCTGATTGGTTGGAAGAAGCGCGACAAACTATGTCGTTGCCGTCATGCTACTTTTGCTAGCCCTGCTGGCTTATATTGCTGTCACTTAGGATTACGTAAATTCTTAGAAGTTTTGTGTTCTTTGACGAATCGTCGATGACGAATCTCGTGTGAACGAACCGTAATAATATATTTAAAGCGTATTTTACTGAACGTCAGAACCACTCGAGCGTCAGTCTTTCGTGTGATCTGTGGCTTCAATATTGAGATATTAATTATCAGAACAAAGACTAGCCTCTATTTAAGCCAAAGCAAAACTGAAATCCCATATTTCTATTTGTGAATTACAAATACTGAATTAGATCTGACATTGAATAATGAAATTTACATCCACAGGCTTAATTACGATACACGGTATAGTCGTCATATTGACACGTGAAATAATTACAGTACTAATACCCCAGCACCATTAATGCCTGAATCGGGTTTATTTGTATGAAGTTAATGTAAACGTGAAGCCAAAAGCCATTTATCATTTTGACTTCGGATACGGGAATTTTTGCAACGTAATTTTAATTTGATGAAAGGTCTAAAATGTGTGGAATGTTTTGATTATTTTAATCCAATCAACACTGTTAAGCTGATTCCAATTACTTGAGCAGCTCAGAATGTCATCAGCTTGGGAAACATCTAAAAAAGATAGTTTTTGAATGTCTAGTAGGTACTTATAAGACACTCAAAAACTCTCTTTAGCGTAGAATTTCTTATGTATTGTATATATTAATAAAAATTCTATTTCGGCTGTTTCAATAGTAAAAGAGGTTATATTTAATGTAAAATATCGCAAAAGTACTCTTTGTAATGTAAATGAGATGAATTTTATAAAGCCGAGGTCCGCATTATGTGTTTTCCTTATAAAATAAAAAGGTTAAAAGATTTTTTTTGCTACGCATAAAATTGGGTTCTATTCATTCGCTTGATTTTATCCAGTCGTATTTATAACAGAGTTTGTATTGTGATTTCAAAAATTCATAACTTTACCTCGCGAAGTGGAATAGCGATCCGGTGTGTACTTAAGTAATGGAATACTTGAGCCTTTAATAAAATAGGGCGAAATTTAGCGAGTTTCCTTTAATTTTGGTTTACTAAAAATATTACTTAACAAAGCAAGTACCACTTTCAAATTATTTCGTCTCCGCGTACCAGCAATTTAATAATAAATTAATAAATGAGTATAATAATTACCATCACTTAAGTTCATTCATTGCTTCAATCACAAATTAAGTAGCTTAAACACCCGCTGGTTACTCTAAGCGTACCTAAGCGTTAAATATACAAGTATTATACACCACCAAAAAAGTTAATTTCTTTTATTAATAATTAAATCCGAACTTGTGTTATGGTAACTGGAAACAACGACGCATCGCGATTGCGAGTGAAAATGACCGTGACTTACAATCGATCCATCACTTACAAATACACCAGTTTATATCTTTATAATGCATAGCAAAATTTCAGAAACTAGCTTGTTGCTATACTAACTTGCAATATTGTTTTTCTTTCCTATTCCATTGCCAACCGTGCTTCAATCAAAATCGTATTCCAGTCTCTCGTTCCATAAATAATTCGTTGGTCAGCCCCCAAAGGGAAACATCGAGACAACATCAGTCCAAGCGGATGCTTTGAGAGACCCGTGCTGGTTAATAATGTAACAAGCAAAGAGATTACGCTGCATACATACCTACTACCAGAGAACATAAGATAATGGTTAGAAGGAGAATTTCAATCATTTTTACCCGACTACTACACTACGACAGAAGTTAAAGGTAATGTTTTATTCTTAATGAAGTGTGAATCGGAAACAATAGCTAGTTATCTGACAACTTGGAGAAATTTAAAACTGCGAACTTAGGTGTAAGCCGTGCTTAAATCAAAATCGTATTCCAGTCTCTCGTACCTACTGGTCAAACTCTTCACAGACCTTCCATAAATAATTCGTCGGTCAGCTGCCCCTAAGCGCGTAAGTGTATATATTCTTTGCCCTAAGGGAAACATTGAGACAACATCAGTCCAAGTGGATGCTTCGAGAGGCCCGCGCTGGTTAATGATTTAACAAGCAAAGACATTACGCGGCATGAGCACCAGAGTATACAAGATAGTGGAATAAGGAGCATATCAAGCATTTTTTAATGAATGAAGTTTGAATCGTAAACAAGCTGGTTATCTGACAACTTAGAGAAATTTAAAACCGCGTACTTAAGACTGTAATACAATCAAAATCGTATTCCAGTCTCTCGTATCGGTCAAGCTCTTCACATAGATTTTCCATAAATAATTCGTCGGTCAGCGCCCAAAGGGATACATTGAGACAGCATCTGTCCAAGCGGATACTTCGGGAGGCCTGCGCTGGTTAATAATGTAACAAGCAAAGAGATAACGTGGCATACATTTTAACCGACTCTGTGTTCTACTGATACACACCATCGGTACCAGACCCAGAGATTCCCAGTGGCGGTACATATTGTATTCGGTTAGGTTGATGGTAGGACTTGTTCAAAGTCCGCCTGGCTAGCTACCACCATCTTATCTAAGTCTGACGCCACAACAACGATGTTTTCAGTATTGTTGCATTCCGGCGGTTAGAAATAAGATTCCAGTTCCTCAGTAATTGAGGATTCCGGGAGTAGTACGCTTCCACATTCAGCCTTATCATCACCTAACATCAGAGGGTGACACCCCGGGTGCTACCCCGTTGTGGATAAAAAAACATATAGTAAAGGAAGGTATTTTGGTGGTACCTAGGTATATAATATAATTTGGTGATACTTTTTGAACCCAGACCTATACACGCAATGACACTTTCATGATACAGCGCTAGCGCGTTGTTACGAGTGTAAGGAGGACAAATATATATCACACGCGCCGCTAAATCGTTCCTGCGTTTCCTAAACAAACTTTTATTTTTAAATATCACCCATATAACGTTTATCACCAAAATACCTCCCTTTACCCTACTAACTGTTTGCTACAATACTCGCAGAATAACTGCAGCGTCATAATACAAAGTACGTAAAATAGTAAAGGTGCGGAGCAAGCTCAGAAAAACTTACTACTTTAAACAGACAGACAAACATGGTGTGATTCCTCCCAACAGCGCCTCCGGTCAGGATTCTGAAACCGTTTAGCTAGAAAAACTATTATGAAATAGTGCTATTTTACTTACTTACAAAAAATATGTAGTGTTGTATTTATTGCGATACTTTACTTTTTTGTGGCACTGATGAGAAACACAAACAACAGCGCCATCTTAGGTATATATACCATTAATGGATGATACATACATAGAAGAAGAAGACTTATATAAAATATGTATTCAAAATTTATGACCATTATGTGTACTTACATTATTTGCATTTTTTTTTTATATTTTGTATTAAAAGGGTTGAGTCCCTGACATTAAAACTAGTAGGAACTGTATTTTCAGTGCCAGTAAGTGCTAATTAATTGTAGTTAAGTTTAGTGAGAGGTAGTCGGGTAAATTGAAACAGAAAATTTAGTTTTGAATTTCTTCAAATTGTCATGGCAACTAGCTTGTTTTCGATTCACGCTATATATTTAGTAAAAAATGCTTGAAATGCTCCTTCGAACCTCTTTCTTGTGTTATCCATACTTAATGTTATAAATGTGAAAGTGTGTTTGTTTGTTTGTCTTTCACGTCAAAACGGAGCAACGGATCGACGTGATTTATGGCATGGGGATAGTTTGGAAGCTGAGGAGTAACCTAGGATACTTATTATCACGGTAAAGTATCATATTCTCAGGGGAAAACGTCGTGTTGTTCTCGCAGGCGAAGCGGCGGGCGAAAGGCTAGTGAAGTCATATGTATACCACGTAATCTCTTTGCCTGTTGCATTATTAACCCGCGCCGGTATCAGGAAGGATCCGTGCCTGTGTATCGTATAAACTTCCAGTGTTTAATAAACCATGGGGTCTGAAATGTTTCGACTGCCTTAAGTCAGTAAGGCACAGGAAAATTTGAAACACTGTGTTGTTTACACAGTCCTCAAAATGAAACATAAAGACAGCATCGGTCCAGGCGGATCCTTCCAGAGCACCGGTTAGTAATGCAACAAGTAAAGGGATTACGTGGCATATATACGACTTGTTTGCTACAATGCTTGCAACCATGGCTTCAAACAGTAGCTAAAATGAGAGGAACAAATTCTAGCGAGTTTTTGTGCGCGGTTGGTGTATGATAGACTCATTGTCTAAGCATATTTAGTGTATTTTTCCGTTGGAGAGTTAAGGAGTCTTGAAATCATGTTTCCTATAAGAAAGTTATTATGAAAATGTTAGTTATTATAAAGGCCTCTACACTATCTGGCTGCCACTTTGGCTGGCTTATTTTACTTATGATACTGGAGAGCAAGCCCATCGGAAAATGCCGGGTTGTGCCGCCGAGCCGGTGGTTTTGGTTTATAAAGGCATTAATAGGTACTTTAATCATAAATAACAATAGGTCAGTTTGGGTTTTGAATTAACATAACAAGTCAGTTCTTTATAAATAGACCCTTTTGTGGCCACTTTAAGGATTTTTTCACTTTAAACTTGCTAAATGGTCTTAGGTAGATTGAGATTTTAAATTATTTGTATGCATTCTTAGCTACTTATAGGGCGTAGTTTTTTACTATCACATTTTTCCTATATTTTCCTATGGTCTAAGGTATTTAAGAGAAAGATTAAAAGGTACATTTTTCAAATTTTAAAAAATGAATTAAATTTTTGTATATAACACAAAATGTGCGAAAGGCGTTAAATGCCCCGGTTTTGATCACTTATTGATAGCCAAACTTTTGAAAGTATGGCAAAAAATCAAAACCAAACCCAGGTTAAATCAATATATTTTAATGTGCTTGAAACCAATCAATTGCAAAACAATAACGTGAGTGTAAAAAACAAGGTTTATAATAAATTAGAAAATTTCTTGTCATACAAAAAAATATTAAAACAGAAAATGGCGTCGCGGCCGCGCGGGACTCCGCGCCTGAGCTCGCCGCCAAGCTCACCGCCAAGCATGGCCAAGCTCACCGCGCACATCCGCGCAGCAGATCCACGAGATGGTCAGTAAGTCAGTAAGTACCCACCTACTGACGGAAAAGAATCGTATGACATAAGAAATTATAACAATTGTTATTATTACCTTTAATTACCTTATTTTAATTGCTATTGCTAAAAACGACGATAAGTTATTTAACAAATTTTAGAGCCTAAAGTGGCCATAACCGGGGCAGTGGCCAAAACCGGGGCTTCCGCCCTACCAAATGTTTACCTCCGACCAGCGTTGTCGAATGATGTACGCACCAGTTTCCAAAGTGCTACTATCCTTTAAAAATACTTTTTAATTTTTTCTATGTACTTAATAATGGCAATAGCCGTGATCGTTGTTTCCATTTTCCCTAACACATGCGGTAATACCTATTATTTAGTTTAGCGTTGAAACGATGTATGTGATGGTGTCCAATATTATATTCTTATTCTTTACTCGATGTTTACATATTTGCCAACTAAATATTAAATAAAACAATTTTTTACGGATTCTATCACGCTTTATTAAAACAGATTTAGTTAGTAATTGGTTGTGTTTTTAAGGAATTTTTGAAAACACAACCAATAAACTAACTAAATGTGTTTTACTTATGTTTAGTATCCGTGAAAAATTGGTTTATTTAAATTAACAGTTCGCGCAAAAATGTAAGAAATTAATTCAACAGAGAGTCGTTCCATTTTCAATCAAATTAAGTAGGTATTGAGATTGAGCTTATTATACCTACATCTCAAATCATCCCGTATCATATCAGAAAGAATAAAATTCACATATTTTCCTGCTATACCATTATAGTAAGCCCCTCTGATCCTTGATGCGTGTAACATATTTCGCATCACGATCCCGTCACAAATCCCTAGTTTGTTTCGTCTACCCGCATTAATATTTCATCAACAAATTCAATCAAACTGACATGATATCCATACTAATATCAATTCTTCTATATTACGAGTATAGGTACTAAACTAACTTGTCCATACTAACTATTATAAATGCGAAAGTAGCCCTGTCTGTCTGTTTCTTTGTTATGACTAAACCATTGAACCAATTTTAACGTATGGTTTAGCCATGGTTTAGCGATGTTTTTTTATCTACAAACTTTAAAGTGATTCCTAGGGAGCGCGCTATTACTAACTTCTGTGTGGAATTCTCTTCGCGGGCATCCGACTAACATTAAGTAACATTTTAGCACCTCGATCACTGAACCAATTTTAATGTTTTTTGATTATGATAGGTTAGATATAGTTTAGTTAGACCAGTGACAGGCAAAGTATTTAATCCGGCCCGCCGACGACCTATATGGCCAGCGATAAATATTTTGACGGTCCAGAAGTATTTACAGTAGATTAATAAATGCGTAGGTAGAAGATCCAGATAGAATAGCTGCCGCGAAGGAGGTGGCTATTATTCCTCTAGTTCTGACCCTACTCTGAAATTTCTTAAACTTTCTGGCCCCCATTAGTAATATAATATTGTTGTACCACTGCACAGGTTTAGACCTTGGGGGATTCCGGGAGTAGCACGCTTCTATCTTCGGCCGTATCATCACTTATTATCAAATGTGATGAAGGATAAGTGTTACACCGTTGTATATGAAAAATACATAGAATAGCTCCTTTTTGTGCCTTTTGTGTGTGTGTGTGAAAGAACATGCGCAATATAAACGAATCGAAATTATTGCGTACGAAATCACGGCCGGCCGCTAGTTTTCCATGTTTCGTCAAGGTCACTAAAACAAATACACAGTAACTTCAGTGGTCTATCGCGATCTCTAATCCGAGATTTGAACCCCGGCCAAAACTCAGATTAACAGAGTACCCACTGGATCCAAGTTACAATTCGCTGAGATTCCTAACTTGGTTTTGATATAGTTTGACTAGAATTATCATTATGCGGTTGATTCTGCGGAGTTATCGCGACAGAACTTGCGAAGATGTGATTGTTGTATTGTATTACAGATTCAATTTTAATCATTATATTTTATCTATAACACACCAAAAGACATTGTAAAACTAATATATGTACCTATAAGAAAACCTAACAAAAGTTCAAATTCACGCTAACATCAGCTTAGGCTCAGCGCCTACAATTTTTCTCTCCAAAGCAATAAGTAGGGCAGAGGTACCCTTTGTGGCCACTTTAAGGATTTTTTGACTTTTAAGCACTAAGTACTAAATGGACTTAGGTATTTAAGACACAAATTATATCTTAAATTATAGGTAATTTATCTACCTTTAAAGGTAGATAATTCAAATTTAAAAAAGTGAAATAGTTTTTTGTATATAACACAAAATGTGTGAGAGGCATATATGGTGAGAGGTGCCAAATGTACCGGTTTTTTGCCACTTATTGATAGTTAAACTTTTGTAAGTATACAAAAAAACAAAACCAAACCCAGGTTAAATCAATATATTCTAATGCGCTAGAAACCAATCAATTGCTAAACAACAACTTAATTGTAAAAAACAAAGGTTTATAAAGTATTTCATCCAAAACAAATTTCTTACAATATTCATACAAAACATTTTTTAAAACAGAAAATGGAATTTATTGAAAAAAAATCGTATGACAACAAATTCTAACGGTTGTTATCATTAGCTTAAAATGCCTTATTTTAATTGCCTTTAGCAAAAATAGCGAAAAGTTGTTTAGAAAACTTTTAGTGCAAAAAGTGGCCAAAACCGGTACAGTGGCCAAAACCGGGGCTTCTGCCCTACATAGATTTTCAGCCATCACTTATCTCACGCTCAATTTTGTTGAAATACTTCATCATAGTTATTAAAATGTAAAATGGTTTTGACATCATTTTAAACATGGTTCAATTCAATGATTGCCCATAAACATTAAAGAAATCTCCAAATTTAGCTTCCGCTCAAGGTTACACGATTAAATATAGTTCTCATAAAAGCAGTCACAATATTTACCAATAGCGTTTAAAAGCCGTTTGCATAAATAAATTATGTGTATGTGCCCACGGCAAGAATTTGTTATTCTAGGTCATACTTCAGTGCGACGAAACTCATTATTTTGACGTTGTTACCACGTCTATGTTATAGCAGTTTTAATAAAAAGTAACTCACCATAATATATTACTTTCGATAGTACATAAATTTTTCTTCAGATTGGATTGGATGTGGTGTTGAGATTTCAAGATTGTCATAATAAGAATTATAAGACGGCTTTTACATTGCAAGATAATTATAACGTAGTAGAGATTTACGGAAGGAAAATATGAAGAAAAGCTTAAAGCTTTTCTTTCTACAGTCAGCGCTCCACCTTGGTACGATGCAGTGAAAAACCGCACTTACGGATGCTCGCTCGCGAAAACTTTATTGTAGGAATTTCTGTACATAAAGATTTTTGTAGGTTTGAGACTTTTAATCCTTTTTTTCATTAATTTCACATTAGTATTCCGGATATCAGTTTTAAGGCGCAGTATCAGAAAAAAGTAGTTTATGTGTGTAGGTATGTGTTCCAAGAGCTTATCTCCAAAAAATTATTAACTCCAAAACTTACCCACTCTGTAGGCTTACTAACAAAAGTTCGTGAACTTTTACGAGTACCTCTGAATCCATGCATTGTCATCGTCATTCATTTAAGAATAGACAGCATATAAATCGAAACCATTGTCGAACAGTTGTGAATTAGGGTGCTGAAGAACCGCCTCTTAAATACTTTGTTGCTAGCTAACCCGAAACTCTGGGGGCCTGAGGGCAAGAGTAACCCTTAACAACCATTAATCTTTTATCCTTGAGCACGTCGGCGACACGCAAAGATAATTATGATAATTAGCAAATGACGTTTTAGTCTAAAACACAAGGGGTGTTAACGATAACCTACTTTAGATAGTGGACGTAAATTGCTTTTTTCTATTTATTTACGTAAAACGAACAATGTAGGTACTCTCTAACACTAAAATGTAAGCGGTGTGTAAGAAATTCATTGGTACTTGAAAATACAAAGTGCACTCAAATGTTAAGGTCGAGTACTTAACAGTCTTGTAGGAAACCAATTTGGTATAAGTACCTTCGTTTGGTAATCTTTCGGGAAAATCTGAACCACAAAATCCGAATTTAAAAAGATTTTTTATGGCACCCTATATTTTAAAGAACACACCTTTTTACGGTCCGGCAACTAAGTAGTCATTTATTATTCAAAACAAACTTTTCGTACATGATTCATAATATTATTTTTTGAAAGGTCAGCCTATTTGCATTGCATAGTGTAAACTTATGCAATCATTTAAATGGCGAGCTTACGTTGCCTATAAAAAGCTGTTATTGCACTTTTAACAATATCCTGAGGGCGGGCGTAGCAATTTCTGATAAGTCATGCCTTGCATTGTTATAAGAGAGGCGTTTCTTACAATAGGTAGGGTAGATATCTACTGGCTTATTTTAAATTAATCTATTCTTTGATATTATATAAAGAAAAGATTTCATTCTTCGTTTGTTTGTTTGTAATGGATAAACTCATTAACAACTGGCCTGAATTTGAAAATTCGTTTCTATTTTTTTATCCACAGTGGTGTAGCACTTATCCTTCATCACACCTGATGGTAAGTGGTGATAAGGCTGATGGTGAAAGCGCACTACTCCCGCAATCTTCAATCACTGAGCTATCTTATCTCTAACTGCCGAAACACAATAATGCTGAAATCATCAATGTTATGGAGTCAGACTTAGATAAGATGGTGGTAGCTAGCCAAACAGACTAACAGAATTAAATGTACCCCCACTGGAATTGAACCCGGGACCTCTGGATCTGAAATCGGTGTTGTGAACCACTAGACCATAAGAGTCGGTTGTAGTCCTCGGCGGTATTTTGTAGAAAGCTTAATTATTCCCTAGTTATTCCTGGCCACTTAGTTAAATATATTACTAAAGAGTTTTTCAATAGGGACGCTCGAACTTTGAAAGTTGATAGCGGCCATCTTGAAGAAGCGATAGCTGTCTTTGGCGAGAATACATATTTATTCGTGACATTTCACCATGGAACATGTGGTTCCAACAGGACGGCGCCACTTGCCATACGGCACGGGAAACATTAAATTTATTGGATGAGAAGTTTGAAGGCTTCGTTATTTCGCGTGGTGGTGACATCAACTGGCCACCGAGATCGTGTGATCTAACACTGCTCGATTACTTTCTGTGGGGCTACGTGAAATCTCGAGTCTATGCTGACAAATCACAGACAATTGCTGCCCTGAAGGCCAACATAACTCGCGTTATTTATGAGATTGAGCCCAATTTATGCGAAAATGTCCTCCAGAATTGTCCACCAGGATACACCACCTTCAGCGGAATCGCGGTGGTCATTTGGCTGAAATTATATTACATAAATAATGTCATCAAATGCTCTTTAAAAAAAAAATTGTGGCAATATCACTTAAACGGGTTTTTTTTAATCCATTTCAAAGTTCGAGCGCTCTTAATGAAATACCCTTTAGTAGTAAAGCACTGTAGTTAAATTTCATTTCAAGTTCAATCAAAGTCATTTTAGATTAGGATGCCAAAACTAGCATTACAATTATTTTATATCCCTTGTCTCGTATCCCTTAAAAGATATAATCTTCCCCTAGATAAAAATACATAAAGCCGTATTGCGCTTAGTAACTAACAGAAAACTCTGAAAATTTCTGGAATAAAGTACTTATGGAAAATTTATTTAAAAAAATGCATTCACTGTGCAATTCTGTAAGTATAGGAAAAATAAACTGTGATAGAAAAAAACCATTAGCCATGTAAGTAGGTCCCGCCTGAAAGCTACTTGCAGGAGTGGTGATTTTTTCCATAACAGTTTTTCCTTTTTTTTTTGATTGTTGTAAAAAGTTAAGTCAAGTTTGTAAAAAGTCATCAATATTATCGGCTATTTAATGTCCCCACTGCTGGGGCACTGGCCTTCTTAATGGATGGGTAAGTAGAATGTGCCATGACCCACCACGCGGGCCAAATGCGGATTGGTAGGTGGAAATCCAGCCGGGACCAACGGCTTAAGGTGTCTTCCAAAGCACGGAAGAGCTCTAGATTAAAAGTTTTTGGTCTTCCATCCCGTGACCGACCATTACAAAAGAAGCTTATATTAAAACGGCCGATCGCAGGCCGAGCGTGCTAATCACTGCGCTACGAGCTCCTGTTGTAGTTGTAAAAAGTAATCTTTTAAAATCCTCATCCGATTCCCAATATACTTTAACCCATGAAAGCTAAATTATCCCTAAGTGACATTGACTATATTTTATTACCAAAATTCTCATGGGAAGTTCAATTACTCGCGGTCAGACTACAGTAAGCCATAAAGTTTAATATTTAATAACATTATTCCACTAAGTTGGCTCTCCGCCATGAAACTAAGGTATATTTCCAAATTGCTTGAGAGCCTCCAAATCTTTGAGATTAGACGGTAAAAACATTGGAAATGCGATTCGACCACAGTAAGAAAAAGTCTTAATATTTTTGGTTCTATTGCCTGAAGTATATTATGGCTCTCAATAAAATCTACTTTATGTAACTGGAGAAGATTGCAAATTGTCTTCAAGTTATTTGTTAGTATATTTGTTGTTGTTAGCTTAGACAAATGCTTTCTGCCCGCGGATTTTCCCACATCGCATTACATGATGTTTTCCCGTCGGAATTAGACATTTTCCCGTGGGAATTGGACTTTCTCCAGGGGTAAAAAGTAGCCTATGCTACTCTAGACCATAATAGACATATCTTTATATCGAACTTCATCCAGATCCGTTTAGTCTTTTTAAAACGGCTAAACTTTCGCATTTAAAATATTTTTAGTACGACTGAAAAATGGAAAATGAAGTATTTAAAAAAATCGACCCGTCTCACAACTAGCTCCGATGGGACTAAAATACCTGATTTTCCATTTTTCAGTAATAAAAATTGCATTGTGAATGCAAAAAAACTAAAAATTAAAATAAGTTTTTAGTAAGATTTATAAAGCGCGAGCTTAAGGTTGTACAAACAACATAATTTGTATCTTGACGGCATAAAGACGTATGAGTATCAATATTTTATAACAATTTAACTAAATAATGTGATTTTTATTGTTATAAAAAATTATAGTTACAATTTAAAAAGGTACACCAATGGTTAACTCATCCAATTTCGAAATCAATTCGTACTTAACCTGTGCATTTTGCTCTATTTAGACTTTTTTAGACTGAAAATAGATCGCTCTTTAAATTGTGAACTGGATTGCGCATGCGCTCCGTTCGCATTCAGAGTTCAGCTACAATGATTACTTCTTTTGGAGATAAATATTTTGAGTTTTAAGATAATTAACACTGTTTTATGTAATCTAAAACAAATGACGACAGAACAATTAGTTTCAACATCTTTCCGCGCATTTTAGTCATTGAAATAAAACAGTTTCACCAATTAAAACGCGTTTTGTGTCTATTAATGTACAGAAACTATGTTTTAGGGAGGTCGGTGTTTAAATGTATCATAAAAAATAATACTTTAAGATCTTAAAGAATTTCCAACGATATAAAATAATATTTTTCCGAATTTCACGTAAAATATGCGACCTTGTTAATTTCACAGAGTTTGCGTTGCAATGTTTCATTGATCATAAATTTAAAATAATAATTTCTTTTGATAGTTCACGACAAATAAATATATTTCTTTGCGCTCGTTCATGAATGCGATAATGTTTCACAAAGAATTACAACCTTTTTGTGATTGAAATAGTGCTACCAACATTATAATATCTCATGTTCAATTTACTGTTGCTCATAAAATGTATTTTAATGTTAAACAATAAAACAGAATAGTCAAAGTAATATTCATATTTAAATTTACGAAAGTTCTTTGAATACCTGTAGCTTCATCCGCGCTGGGAGCTTTTCAATGCGTTAAATTTTACAGGAACATTGTTGTATGAAAAATGTATTGGAAAATTATTTAAGATATTGAAAAACCGCTGCTGAATAATAATTACTTATTTTCCATTGTTAATTATAAAATATATTTTATAAAAAAATAGATACATACCTGACCCGTAAAAAAAAGTTGCACTATACCAAAAAATCTAAGAAGACAATAATTTTACACTACGTCTGTCACACTCCAGTTTTTCAATAAGTTCACAAACACTGAGCTTTTTATGGTTCGTTCGCGCGGCACTGACTGTTGTAGGAAGCGCGTGCGTGCACTCCTCACGACCGCCCGAATTGCACTGATCTCCTGTCGAGTCCCAGTCCCAGGCTACTCCCTCCCTTTCCCCTCCCCACCTGTTACAGGTGCCTCTCCCGAACATCCAGAAGTAAGTAGCTGCTATTGATGGACATATTGAATTGATTTCCTTTGCAAATAATACACGGCTCGATGGCGAACTTTGCTAATTTTGACTTTACGAATATACGATAAAGTTTTTAGTCTGTAATTTTAATTGGATGATTGGAATTGGATGTCCATATGTATTTAGGGAGGGCTGGAGTTCGAAATAGCTTACATATTAGTTTTCACTTCGAGTTGTAATTAATTCCGTGCAGATCACTGATAAAATTCGTCAAGTATTCGATTGAAGTTAGGTGTGTACATGAACCTTATTTTTACCTGAAGTTCAGTGAGTTTTTGTATTAGTAAATAAATGTACTGTACTGTGCTCTAAAATGCTTACAAAACCA
Source organism: Crambus lathoniellus (assembly GCA_949710035.1). NCBI lineage: Eukaryota > Metazoa > Arthropoda > Insecta > Lepidoptera > Crambidae > Crambus > Crambus lathoniellus. The sequence continues at coordinate 9,757,883 of OX453302.1, read as the reverse complement.
GAGTTATTTTAGGTTGTACTTTTCCAACACAACCACCACTCAAACCGAAAGCGGTCCATTTTAATGCTGTGAGCATGCAACGAGTTAATATTTAAAATGTTTTGAATGATGCCACGACTACACATTGGTCATATTTGCACCAATGCTTAGGGCATTGTGTCGTACGTATAGTACGATGTATTGGCCAAACTTTGGTGGTGAAAATCTCGTGAAAATATAACCAATATCGTCGGCATTAGATATCGAATCATTCCCATATAGGTATATCAATTTTTTCACATTATTTATCGTGCATTTATATTTATCATGAGCTTTAGGAAGAGATTAAAAAATATATGGTAACTATGGATATTGTACCCCTTTCAAAACAGAGTTTTTAAATGAAAAGCTCTATAGGAGCTACGGCGGGCGGGAAGCTACTTATAGGGCTCGTGGTTTTTTGCTATCACATTTTTCCTATACTTACAGAATTGCATTGTGAATGCATAAAAATAATTTAAAACCTTAATGAAAAGCTCTCTTAAAATAAACTATTTCACCTTAACAAATGTGTAAAAAATCAGTTCCCTGCTCTGATTTCGGAGCATCTCGATTTTCCCGAGGGTGTTAAACATTCTTGTTAGCCCCTTGCGTCCTACTAGGAAAGGAAATTGAATCTAAAAGCAGTTAAGTACGCTTTTCCACCCGAAAAATGAAGATTGGCTCACTACTCCGTTTTGGTTAGGGTTGATAAGTTTGTGTCTATGTCAGCATTAGGTTAGGTACGCGTTTTTGTAACTGAGCAGAATTTTAAATGGTTGACTATGTATAACAGATGACTGACTTATAGTTTGAACATTCTAGTATTAGCTATGCGGTGAATATCTAATTTTGATTTTTCAATATTGACTTTGAAATAGAAGCAACTTTACTTAAACTGAGCATTTTATTTAACTGTTTAATTTAGGTTGTGTGTTTTTGGATTTCTTAACTTTTCGTGGTGCTTCCTAGCCATTGCAGGACGGTAGCACATGTTTTTAAGACCTTGAAACTAAATTGATAAAACAGTTATAAATCTTATACCTATGTGGTTACAATCGTAACGCATTGTTAACCGTTGAAATACTACTAACTAATACATTAATTTTTATTTAGAACTTTATTAACAAGTAATGACAACTTAGATAATGACAAAAGCTTGTATATTTTAGTTATTCCTTACAAACTTTTATTTCTTGGAAAAGCGCTAGGTAAAATGTTAATATTACCGATTTTTTTAATATTTTACCTGACAAAGAAAAGTGTTTGCTGTAAAAAATTATAAATTCGTAACGATTTATTAGGGTTCACCGTCGACGGAGGGAAAACGCAATATTCTGTCAATTTTCAACCGGTGCTAAACTTGATGAAATTGTATTAGAGATTTGTATTTTGTTTTCAACAGTTTACTTTGGTATTATTAACTGGAGCTACGGGGTGAAAAGAAAAATTACACAAGTTAGTTTTATCAAGTAAAATTATCTTTGTTTAAAACTAAAGTTCTTACATACTTTACGTTTTTTACTTACTAGGTGGGCCTTGCGATTTTACTCGCGTGGTACTCGTTCCCTTAGAAGTATTGGGATAAAATAAAACCTATGTAAGTATTACTCACGAATAACAATATTCCCATAGCTAGAGGTGAGACAATAAAAAAATAGGTTCTGTGGATTCAGAGATTGCTACTTAGCTACACTATATTTACCTCTTCATAATGTTAGTGTAACTATGCGTAGATTTAAAAAACAAACACACACTAATTTTCTCCTTCTCCTCTCCGTTTTTTTTCTTATATAACGTACCTATCTAATAAAAGCGCGTTCAAATCAATAATAAAAAAACCACAAGTTACTAATATTTGATAATGAAAATGGAGTACCACTTACGTCTTCAGTTTAAAACAATAACATTTTTCTGTACTTCTGTAACTTTAATATTGTTACTTCAGAACCTATACATGCTGTTTAAGAACAAATTGTTGTTTGTTGTCTCTCGTAACTAAGTGTAGTAACATAATCGCTTATCTTCTAACATCAAGTTTTGATACAACCGCGCGTGTCCAAAATATGTTTCATTTCGTGCGGCCATCTGCGCCCACAGGTAAAATATTAAACGCAATTTGAAATAATGATATTCAGCCCTTTAAGGCTCTCCCACGCTGGTGCGTTTATATCGTCGATAATACCGGATGCGTTATTGCGATAATGCGTCCCGATTCCTTGCACACAAGTGCAAGTCCTAATACAAATGTTCTAAGAACTTGTAACGATGTCGTTTCGTTCCAGTCATTATGGATGGTTAGAAACTCCATAATGGCTGGAAACTCCATAGTTCTACATACTGGCCATCAATTTTATCTAATCCTATCCTGTTCCTTCCTAATTTAAATTCAAATTCTTCGCTCCACGTGCCCTGTTCAGCATTTTGACTCAGTCCTACAAAAACCATCGTGATGCACAGTGCTTCCATTAGTTACCAGTTATTATATTAGTTGAAATTGTGTTGATTATAGTAATAATAAAGTGGAACTCTTGACCCTTGGAAAGTGTTCCTTATTCCTACCTTTTTACCTATTTCTACATAAAAGAAAAAAAACGAGTCTCAAGTCCCTATAAACATATTTTATTTATCTATCTACTACCACTACATCTTGTGCGGCGAGTACTGACGCTCCAGCACCTATACTGTGGCCCTGTGTCACACTGGCCACTTTGCTAAACACTCATATCGCAGGACGGAGGAACGCAAGCGTCCTAGTCGATATTATCGCAACAGTGTGTAACTTCGTAGCCATCCTAAGTGCTAGTTCAGACAACGGCGGGAACTGCGCGGTTGAACACGCGATTTGTTCTACACTGTTCGCTCAGGATCAACGGGGTCAGTAACTTGTGAAATATTGACAGCAGTGTAACCAAAATCGCGTGTTTAACCGCGCAGTTCCCACCGTTGTTGTCTGAACTAGCACTAATATATAATGTACTAAAAACAAATATCGCAATAACGCATCCGATATTATTGACCGATAATAACGCGCCTATGTGGGACAGCCTTAACTGTCACACTATGGTCTTGGGTACAAGGGTAGAAAAAAAGATAAACTTACAGTGCCACAAACTTTTCTGTTCAGGTGGCCAAAATGTGAAACTAGCATGTTTTTTTTCATGTCATTTTGCTGTCAAGTTGTTGTCCAACCATAGCGCTGCTGGCGGCTGAAGGTCCACAAAGTACCTTTGTATGTGAAGGTCTTAGAAGTCAGGGCCGGTTAAATTGCTACAAAAAAAAGAAAACCGTTCATAGCGCCCCGCTGTCACCGGAACAGAAAAGATTGTGCCACTGTACCTATTTAACAAGGAATAGTAGAGTGATAAAAACTACGTAATATGTAGCCTTAGCACGAAAAACAGTCGTTATGGTAACCGTTATCATGATCGTCTTATTTTGTATGAAAATCAAAGCAGTGCCTATTTCGGTCGTATAAGGAACTAAAATTCAATACATGTTTGACAGCCAGCACTTTGAAAGCTTTTGAAGGACGGTATTGTTTACTAATCGATTACCATAAGATAAGATAAGATAAATTTATTTGCAGCAAATATGGTACATTTGATGTATTGTTGTCATATAAAGTTTCACATATTTGACCTATACAAAGGCATGCAAATTATATTAAAAACAGTATTTGATTACAATTTAGGTAGCATTTAGTCACAATTATTGTCAACATCAGTTTAATATTATTACATTTTAACATGCAATGCGACATTATTTTCCTTTTTTTTAACTTTTCCATCCAAGTGTTATAATAATTGTCAAAATCTACAGTTATACAAAGTGTCAATCAATCTAATAAAATTTATACAAGTCAGCAATTTATTGTAATGTCAATATTAAAATTAATGTCAAATTCAATTAATGTCAAAATCAGGAATTTATTATAACTATAATTAATTGTAATTAGAATTTAAAGTCAAAATATTCATTCACATGATAAACTCTTTCATTCAGAAGAAATTCTAATAGTTTTTGTTTGAATTGAATCAATGGTAATTTTTTTATGGTATCTGGCAATTTATTATATATCCTGATGCTCATAAATATACAATTTTTCAGGAATATAGATGTTTTAGGAATACGGTCAATCACAAGCCTGCTAGGATATCGAGAGAAGGAGCCATTTTTAAAAAGATTTAAGTGGCATTTTACAAATATGGCCATTTCAAAAATTTATATGCAGGCTACAGGTATTATTCCTAGCTTGAGAAATAGCGGTTTAGTTTACACGACTCTCGAGATGAAGCGCCGCATACTGCCCTTATGCACTTCTTTTGAGCTAGACATACTTTTTCTATGTCTGTCGAATTTCCCCATATTATTATGCCGTATCTTAAGTTCGAAGCTATATAACCGTGATATGCTGTTAGGGCGGCTGCCATATTTACTGTTTGTCGTATTTTCCGTAAAGCGTAAACAAACCTATTTAATTTGGAACATAGTTCTTTTATATGGAATTTCCAGTTGCAGTGTTGATCAATTTGGAGTCCAAGAAATTTAATAGTTTGGACCATCTCTATTTTTTCATTTCCGTAGGAGATGCTGTAGTTATGAGGCTTAGCGCCCTTATTTATAAATTCCACACATTTAGTCTTGATTACATTTGTTTGAAGATTATTTTTCAATTTGTCTGTCTGGTCAGATTTGGGTGAAATATGGCACATAGATAGATTGTGGTCTAAAATAACATATAGGCTACTTTTTATCCGGGAAAATGTTTGATTTTCACAGGAAAATATTATTTGGTTGCTCACGCTGACAAAGTCGTGCGTGAGAAGCTAGTTTCTATAAAAGATTTTAAATCATCATCATTTAAAAAAAATGAGTTAAATAAGGTGTTACCTACTTTAAACGTGTAACGTGTTACTTTAAAACAAAGTACGCAACTTGAGACGGGAGCTTGTTAAAAATCAGCCAGACAGGAGACAGGAAGTGAAAACTGATACGTCACAGGATTTCCGTTACTCCCTTGTTGATAAGTTTTTTCTTTGTTTGTACGTGCAAAATGACTTTATTCACCCTCCTATACCATATTTTACTATTTTTGCATCGATACTTACTGTCAAAATCCAATATTCTTTGATATTTAATACGTGATCATCATTCTATCATTTTAATTTACCCTTGCCAGGGTACATGCTTTCCATAAAGATAAATATTTTTTTTCTACTTAGACATAATAAATAAGATGAATTGTCAACATTTTCTTACCGCCCATTCAAGATTTTTTTAAGTGACAAGAAACAAAGGCCCAATAAGCTGGCAAGGAAGGAGGAAAGAAAGAATTAGTTAACGAAATAAAAAACTTACTTACCTACTTAATATAACAATAAAATTGCTTAGCATAAAAATATGCAATATTTTTCATAACATATTTATAACATTTTAAGTGGTTAGGTATGTTATATTTTACAAAACATAATAATCGTTATCTTATGGACAGAGGAGGACTTATGAGAATATTGTATAGATAAATAATGAACATATTTACTTTGATTCCTCCTAAATCTATGTCAGCAACAGTATTTGAATGCCTATTCTCAGCTCACTTCTCATACACATATGATAAAGCGAGCACATTTGCTATACATTACAGAGCATAACTATATTAATGATATGGGTATTCAAGTTACGCGATAAGCCTTGCTTTCAATTTGAACCTAATCACCCATGAGTGTTGTATTGAGCTAAGTAAGGCAACAATGTAAGCACTGTATAGAGGGAATTAACTTGATCTGAGGGCTACCATCAGCTATCATCGCAATATTCAAGTAATGTTGACTAAAGGTGGCGGAGCTATACACTGCGTATAGCGCCGCCATCTTATTTGTTTTTTTTTCTTTATTTTGAAGGTTAGCTAACAGCAAACATTTAAAGCACAAATACCTACATTTACATAAAAATTGATCTAAAATCAAAATGAAATTTTAGGTAAGTAATTAAAATTATGTAAGTATGTAAGAATTTAGAAACATTTTGAATAAGTAGGTTAGAGTTAGGCCTAGAGTTATTAAAATTGAAACTAAATAAAAATTTTGCTTACCATTATGATTACTTTTACACTGTTTTACAGCTCGTAAGTCGTAACGTAAGGCCCCTGATTGCAATGAAAAAGTTACTTCATACTCAATAATAATATCTTCATTGCAGGTTCATCATTGAGTTATTAAAAATGTGCTTGATGTACCCCTTTGCTGCGAAGGTAAATAAATATAAAATTTTCAGAACATAAAGCTAGCAATCACCATGTCTGACAAATTCATATCATATTTAGTTAGGTCGTTTATAACTACTGTCATAAACAGGTTTTATTAAAAAAATACGTCAGACTTGTTTTGTTGTCGTAGACGACTGGATGGCTTTTGTAAATCCTAATAACAAAGATAAATGTACAGTTATTAATCATACAATATCATATTTAGAGTACCAAGAAAGAACTTCGAGGACCTTATCTACTCGAGGAACGAGAAAGAGGAAGTTCACGTAATCCAGTAGGCTTTTAACTAAAGTACCGTGTATACAGTAACTTCACTATATGTACAAAGGTATGTTAAAGACGATCCATTATCTCAAATAGGTGGTTTACCTACTTATACTCAAGAGTACGGACAAGTAATTTATTATTCAAAGCATATAACTAACGCTACGGAAAGCCAAACTCAGGAAGAATACTTTAATGTTTTTATATGGTTGTGGGATGTTTTATTTAATTATCATTTATATAGCAATAATAAATGCTTTCTAACACACAAACAAATGAACTCAAAAAGAAAACAATCCCAAAAAAGCGAAGTATACAAAAGGCGGCCTTATTGCTAAGCAGCAATCTCTTCCAGGCAACCTTGGCTGAAAGAATAAATAAAGATAAAAGGACAAAAGGGGAGTCAGTGCGTTTTTGAAGGACAGGTATAATTCTATTAATACTTAATAAAATATATAGATCCACAAAGTATGAACAAGAATGCAATACAAATTAAACCACGAATTATTTGAAAAAAAGTTTATAGATATATTACAACATACTTGAAAGGGACTGGACTAACATAAACTATAATAACATTTTGCCGATAAAAAAATCACAAAGTTCTGGTCCAATTTTCAGCTATAATCAATTTATTTTTAACCGACTCCAAAAAAAGGAGAAGGTTCTCAAGTCGTGTGAATGTTTTTTTTTTATGTATGTTCCACGATAGCCAAATCTGATAATTCTTTTTTATCTGATAGACCAAAGTTTCAATTTGGTCCCATGAAAAATTTACAGTTAAGTAGTCAGTTCAGAAGTTTCTTCAGAATCCTGAAAAAACACATTGTTTTCGTCTGGTAGTTCTTGCTTTACGCTCCAATATCTTCGGGAACTATTAATAATATCTATAGTTCTTTTTTTATTCGAAAGAGTATACTCTTGAGGTGGTTCCATTGTAACCAAGTTAGGAGCTAATGGTGGAATCCAGGGGAAATTGAGGAAAACTCGCAAATTTTATAGGTATTTTACGTGTTTTATATATTTTTAAAGTTTTTCATGTGTTTGCATCTGCTAATCATGATCTCATAATAATGAGCTGGTGAGGGAAGGTACAACTCTTCAATGGTTAGGAGTTGGAGGGTATTTTTTAAAATCGTTAATCACAGATAATATTATAATACTATTTAATAAGTAAAGATTTGTAGTTGTAATATTTCAAGTTATTTATGTGAGCTGATGATGGAAGGTAAAACTCCTTAACGCTTTGGAATAAGAGCATGTTTTTAGGTACCACATGCACGAATAGACCTTTAGTTGTATTCTTTCAAGTATTATTGTATTCTTAACATCAGTGTAACATATCATTTTTTAATATGTTACATTCACAATAAACTTTGATAGTACCAACCTTCATTTCTGCTTTTTATCCTATATTTTTGTACCAATGCACAACACAGTTTTTATACATCCCTTATTTCAAAGTACATACATTCTCATTAACTCAATTCCAAACAATAATTGCTAATTTTTACATCTTAGGTACACTTAAATTTGTCAACAAACATCTATCACGTCTGACGTTTGACATTTTAATTTTATCAGAGTAAACATCATAATTTTTGAACCATTGGCTCAATCTTGTGAGGAATAGCAGAACTATTTCCACGAGCAATTATCCAGAGATATACGTCTTCTCATTCTTGCATGGATGTCCAGCTATTTCCATCTCTTTTTCTTATAAAGACACCTTGCGTTGAGATTCCACACTTCATCAAACTTTAGCGCCATCTGGTGTCAAGTTGTGGCAAAGTCTGTCGCGCGTATATTGCCATCTCTCTTACACCTAAAGGCATAACTATCCTGTCATCTCGTTCATGCAACAGCACCAGAACTGACATCTGGCGTAGAGTAGCTTTCTTGCTTTCATAATTGAACTTCTACATATTGAGCCTAGATTATCTATGGTACCTAAAAACTTTTATCAATAACTTTATGAATATCTAATCTACAATGAAAGTAATTAGTTATTTATAATCTACAAATCCTCCTTTATTTGATTTTATATAATCCTTCATTTATCTTTAGCTAATTTTCTTAACCATAGACTATATTCGGATCATTCTAGAAATGTACAAGTGAGCATTGTCTATGCTACTGACTTTGGAAAATTCGAGATTTATGGTAAAGCAAAATGAGTTAAAAACAAGATTCTAGAAAAATCGAGGCAGAACATATAAATAGGGGCCATCTCGCCCCAGTTTTTTTTTCTCTCTCTGAACCTCTACTTAACTGACTGTGAAAAAGTCATTGTGAACTGTTATTGCATAGACATTTTTGATAACTGTGATACCTACGTAGTTTATCCCTGATAAACCTCGCTAATTGCGTCCTAAGCTGCATCATTGTGTGAACATTGCAATTTTCTTTATTGGTCCTCGATCTTCAGCGTCCGGTTCTTATTCTTGACTGGACTACCTGTCCGGAGCGAGCACCTGCGAAGCTGATACCATACCGGCGAGCCCTCGTTCGCTGACCTTAGGCCTTGAGTGACCGGCGTTCGCAAGCCCTCCTCGGAATATAAATCTCAGGTGTAATCGTTCTTATATCTTTATCTCTTACTACATTTCTTTCCACCCTTTTCGCTTATGAATTATCCATGAGCGTGGCGCCCAGTAATCATCTCTGATCTTCTCTTCTCTCATAAGTTTAGCTTAACTACATACATATATGTATTACCTATCTTCCTTTCAATTTTGTAACCTTCCCAACTTAATTTAAACTGCACTTGTGAATTTGTTAAGTGTTTAATATTGAATAACAATCCATATTTTAATTTGTATTTGTATTTGTATATCCAGTCTGACACGTTGTAAACCTACTTGAAGGATAGCGATAGCCTAGGACTACTATTCATTTAAATTTCTCTTGAAACTTTATTTGTTTAGCTTCAACTTCATTACCTGTCTATGTAATCTTCAACTCAGTGAGAATACTGTAATTTATGTCCCTCCGACAGTGCAACAAGTGAGCTGCAAAGTGAATTGTTATCCCCACGCCCTGTATCTATATATATAAAAATGAATCTCTATTTCCCTTGGTCACGGCATCACGCGTGAACGGCTGGACCGATTTGGCTAATTTTGGTCTTGAAATGTTCGTGGAAGTCCAAGGAAGGTTTTAGCGGTGAGAAAATAGGGGAAGGAGGGGTAAGTAGGGGTAGAGTAGAAGTAGGGTAGGGGTAGAGTAGGGGTAGGGTAGGGTAGGGGTAGGGGTAGGGTAGGGTAGGGTTGGGTAGGGTAGGGGTAGGGGTAGGGTAGGGTAGGGGTAGGTAGGGTAGGGTGGAGTAGGGGGTAGGGCCACGGGAACGAAGTCGCGCTGGGTCAGCTAGTTTCTTATAAAAACCTGATTTCATATGTGATATAAATAAAACTTCATACTCCATTATATTTTTAATTTCTTTTATTTCACATCAAAACCTACAGCTAAAAATATTAGTTACATCAGGTGTGATGAAGGCTAAGAGCTACACCGTTGTAGATAAAAAAAAATACCACATGCACGACTAGACCTTTAGTTGTATTCTTTCAAGTATTATTGTATTATTAACATCAGGTGTGATGAAGGCTAAGTGCTACACCGTTGTGGATAAAAATAAAATAAAAAAAAGTAATTTAGGTGAGCGGTGGAAGCCAGTGGAAGGGTAAACTGCATAACAGTTAAGAGTTGGAAGGCGGAGCTTGTCTTGGTGTTCTAATTTAGATATGGACCACCATCGGACACAAGTTTTATTGTTCCACTTTGTTGTAGGTACATTTGCTCATTCTGTGGTTTCTTAAGGTAGATTTCTTACACTAACAATGAAAAAATAAACAAATTTTTTCAAAAAAAATTAACCGCCTTCTAAACAAAAAATTGCAAACAAAAACTCACTTCCCAAAACACGTAAAAATGAAAAATTAATTCAATCATTCAATTCATAGGACGAAAATGCGCTACTTTTTCTAACTAATCTTGGAACTTATCATTATGAAGCATATTACTGAGCCAATATTTTAATACATAATATTAAACTATATTAAGGTATGTTGGAGTAAGATCGGATCGGGTAAAGACCGGATCATTGAAATAACTTCTAAACTATTAGGTATTTTTTACTTCTGGAAACACATTCAGCGACACCATTTTGTTGCGTGCCACAATTCGGTGTTCGATGTCAGTTTGAAGCAAAAAAACGCATGATCGCGAGCAAAATGCTAAATGCTCAGTGATTTTTCAGCTGATTTCAACACATCCGGACTTTCCCGTCACAGTAAATCTCACTATCAGAGTGAGTATTTCGCATTTATGTAAGTTTTTGGTGCTTTTTACTGCTATATCATTTATTTTTTCTAGGTTAGGATACCGAATGATGCATAGCTTAGCCTGTAAGTCTTTATCCGATCTTCACCCTTAGGGTTAAGATCGGATTAAATTTCGACCGAACTTCTCCCGTATAAAAATCGAATTATCGAATAAGGCAGTGGTTCTCAATTTTTAGTCGCGATATTGATAACACGGGAATTGACATTATTTTATTATTTTGTCATTTGGTCTATGTAAGTATGGGTGAGTGTGTTTTTGTGTCTTGATTATGATAGGTGGACTAAAAATGCCTCAGTTGTGTCTTAAACTTTTCTTTTTATTTTATTTATGTCATTGAGATAAAGTGCATGAGATTGAAGTACAAAGCATCCTCCTCTCTTTTGTTGTTGCAGTGCCCAACAGGGTCTATAATGCTTCTTTATAAATAATATAAGACCAAAATGTACATTATAGTTGCAATGAATAAATGATATGATATGGTAAACTAAACTATAGCCACAGTGACGTTTTTTTCTTGTAATCAGCATTAAGGAGCTCTTGGGATTTATTTTCTTAAGTATGATTGCAAAAACGCATTTATATATTTACTGAGTTGTTTTTAAGCCTCTGGAGGAAAGAGACTGGGAGGTTATATCACTAAGTAATTGCTACCACACAGCATGTTCTAAGCATCCTATTCTTTTTACTTAAGTACTTGTTTATTTTTTGTTTTAGATCCAATTATGCCCCGGAACTACGTTAGATAATCACAATTTATAATTTAAAGTTTGAGAAGCATAGTTTTGTTTTATTTTTGTATGGGGTAAGATCGGATAAAGTGTAGCTTTATTTTTAAATCCCGGCCAAAAGACGAAATAATCGAGATAAGTCTTTTTTTCATTTTCGTCTAGGGAAAGATCGGAATCTATCTCTCTATGAACCTTATGCGTACGGCTATAGGAATGGATTTTATAAGTAGTCCGGTCTTCCCCCAATGTAGTCCGGACTTTCCCTGGTTATAAAAAAAAACCTTTTTGTCACTTTGAACTCATTTTAATAATTAACCGTGTCTTGATGAGGTATGAGGTAAGCTCAAAAGCAAGATTTTAATTTTGCACTCTTTCTTATGAAGCCGCGACAAAAAAATATCTTTAGGCATTTGACAGCTTGATGGTTGTTATTTAAATTTTTACTTTTTGCATTCATAATGCAATTTTTATTATCGAAAAATTGTAAATGAAGTATTTAGAAAAAATCGAACCGTCTCACAACCAGCTCCGATGGGATTTGAACCTTTCGCTATCCGGGCGACTGCTCTAACCACTGAGCTACGGACACGTTCCATAGCGACTTCTTGTTAGCAGTTCAGTTTCAAGCTATAAGCGGACTCGCAGAACAGTAGCGATACTCGAGAGTGATAACAAGCTTTAATAAATGGCCAAGTTTGTTATTTTATTATTTATTTTATTTATTAATTTTAGGAAGACTATCGACTAATTAATACATTCTCATACATAAAAAAATAGCAAAAAAGAGCCATTTATAAGACTAAGTCTCCACTGATAGTGTGGTTAATGAAAACTTTATGTCTACATACAACAGATAATATTTTTATAGTTAACGGTGGAACGCTTGGCTTTAATCACAGCTGATGCTAAGTGATAATAAGGCTGACGGTTAAAGCACGCTAGGTATACAATTTCACTGAGGAAGTGGCTATCTTTCGTCTAACTGCCGGACCACAAGAATGCTGTAAGCATTGTTTCTTTGGTGACGGACTTAGATTCTAGCTAGCCAGGCGGAATAAAAACCAAACCAAATACAATATACTTAAGACCCCCACTGAAAATCGAACCCGGAATCTCTGGATTTAGTACCAGTGGTAGTGTATACTGTGTCGAATAATAGATGTTTTATCAGAATATCGAGTTTACTGCGGCATAAGCGCCGACCATCCAATACTTCCAGGAATAAGAATGAAAAAAGAAGATTTCTATATTTAAATACAGTTTTAGAAATATAATATCATAGATACTACCTACTGAGGTGTTCACTGACATGAACGCATCATACCACAGTACCCATAGACCGCAGAAGTGGTGTTTGTTCCATAAGTCCGAATATAAGTTATTCGTATCGCATTCTGGTCAGTCCGCTCGTTAAGCTACTTACCTTGTTAGCGGTTTAGTTTCCAGCTGTTGGCGAACTTGCAGAACAGTGGCGATACCCGAGAGTGACTAACAAGCTTTTATTTGAGCCAAGTTTGCTCGCGTGGTTAATGAAAACTTTAGAATGTTGAGGTAACTAGTGTACCTAACTGTGCAATAACAAATACGTGGAAATACGTCGGACAGTACGTAAGCTCTCGTGTTCAATTAAACAAAGCAATGTTGTTTGTTTGGCTTAAACGCAAACACTAAAAAACACGTAAAAATGAAAAATAAATTAAATCATTCAATTTATAGGACGAAACTGCGCGACTTTTTGTAACTAATCTTGGAACTTTCTGATCAGTTTGATGTCGGTGTCCAGACTTATACCTAACTAGCTTCCGCCCGCGACTTCGTCCGCGTGGACATTTGAGAAAATACTTAGGGGACCAATAACCAGGATAAAAAGTATTCTATGTTTAAATTTCATAAAAATCCGATCAGCCGTTTTTACGTGATTAGGCGGGTCCTCCCTCACCGGGGTGCGAAGTCAGACAACGTCCCTGTCGTGCACCCTGGGCAACGTCGCCCGCATTTCCCGCGGCGACGGCAGATAGTCTGACGGGAGGGGAACCTCGCGGTTCTGTCCGCATTCGTGGTTTCGGTGGCTCCGCGTCGGCGTCCCAGACTTACTCTGGGTGGCGGTGACGCGGTTCGGGCTCGGCTGGCGGCCTGGACAGTCCGGGCAGCGGTGGTGCGAGCGTAGGCGACGGGTTCGTCCGGTTGTGGTGATCGCAACCTCGGCGGACGGGTCTTCAAGACCAACCGTCGGCGAAACCGTAACCCTTTCAGTCATGTTTTGGGGGCCGGTGGGGCTGCCCTTAATTGGGTGTCCCCGCGAGGAGAAAACCTCTATAAAAAACCCTAATCCCACGCCTGCCATGGGCTAGGGGATGGATGGCTGGTGGGAGACCAGTCGCAATGTGGCCAACGGAGTAGGGGACAAGCCGCCCCTCTGCTTCGAGAACCTTAAGCTTACCCGGGTATGGGGCCTCTGCCCGGGCGGACCGACTTTTTGCCACCTTTCTCGTGGGACTAATGAGTTTATCAAATAAAAACCAAAACGTTTCGGAGGAGTTGGACATCGCCCAGGGTCCAAAGGAAAACTGCGGCCTTCCTTCAAATGGAAGTAAAACAAAGAGCGCGGAAGACACTGTAGGTTTGGCGGAAACAAACCATGCACAAACGGGAGTCATTATCAACAACGTCATTGCGGATGATGACTATACGGACATGAGTTGTCCCAGTAAACAGGAGAGTTCAGCGGAGAGTAGGTCAGTCGCAACAAGGTCTATGACAAAAAGTCTGGAAAGGTCGCTTCGGCGTCGCGTTTCTCACATCCACCTGACAAGCGACGAAAAGTTAAATCTTCAAAAGATGAAGTGAGGGAAAAACCCAAAGACCATGGTCCAGCGGCCAAGACTACCGTCGGTCTGGCTGATGCCAAAAAACGACTTCGCAGCCAGGGGAGTTCGGGCGAGGAGTGGCGCGAGGATGTTGTTGTTTCCGGGGGTTCATCCCCGTATTTGGTCTCTGGTTCGGCGCGCAGGTCACCATCACCACCGATTTTGTCTCCGAGTGAAATTCGAAAAAATGCTTTCGGCGAAGTGGACAAGATCTGGAAGGCGGTCGAGCAGTGCAAGCAAATCCCGAAGACGAGAAGGAATGCCATTAAAGAGGCCTCGGAAAACCTCAACAAGGCAATAGGCGGCCTCAGCGAATCTTCCCTCGCGGAGGAAGTTAGGCGCCTTCGGGCACACAACGCCAGGCTGGAGCAACAGGTCTCCATATTAAATCAAAAGGTGGCAGCCATCCAAAGCGGTTACCAAGATAAGAGCGCGGAGGCAGCCAATCTGAGGCGCGCGCAAGGTAGGCCTCAAATAGTTGTCAGTGGCGTCGAGGAAGCTTTGGGCTCGACTATCTCCCCGGAAGTGCTCGAGATAATTATTAGGTCGGTGCTCCAGTCTGTCGGCACGTACTTACAGGCGAGGTTCGAGGGACTCGAGGAGAGGCTTCTCCCAGCCCCTAACCGCCGTCCTCCCTTGCAGGCGAGCAAAAATAACGCGGCCAAGGCGGCAAAAATCACGAAGAAAGGGGCACAGCCCGCCTCCTTCGCAGACGTAGTAGCTGGGCCCTCCCACCTGAGCATGCCATCACCGCCCTTACCTCCCCCGCTCCCTGCGGGACAGACTGATCAAGGCTGGTCAGTGGCGGGAAAGGACGGGAAGGCCGTTAAGCCGAAGAACGCAAAGGCCCAGTGTAACGGTTCAGAATCGCACCTGAACTATCTCGAATATTTCTTAAAGATTTAAAAGTCGAAATGTAATAATGTTACTTACCTCCATAACTTTTTAATAGTATAAATGGATCCTGGTGTGGGAATAAATCACAAAGTCAAATTGGGTTGTGTCAACTGGGTTGTATTGAACAAAATTAGCCATTTACCATGTTATTGCGCTGAGAATTTGCTTCATACTTTGCCAACACAGTGTAGATAGGTGATAGATTCTGTCTATAAGGCTTGGGGCTTGTTTAGTGGTTTCAGATTACTTGAGGTAAACACTGAAAAAGAAACAGGTTAATAGTAGCAGAGCAACTGTGGTCATTTGCATTTAATTTGGAAGTTAGCACTTAAAGTTTTATGATTAATCTGAGGAAGTTAGATACAGTAAATTTGTTTGAATTAGCGAGAAAATATAGTTAATAAATACCTGAGATTCAGGGATTGAAACAATGGTGTTTCACAATAGTTGGACTCTGTGACAAATTATTTCATATAAGAAGATGCACTTTGTTGAGGGTTTTGTCAATCTAATTTGCTTCACGGGAGTGTGGACAATACTTGTATTTCGATATTGGTTCACGAAATAATCGACACGAACTGTTATTAGTTAGTGAAATTATAAATCTTGTTGTGAACAAATGTCATGTCAAAATGGAATAATCCTGTCCAAGTGCAGCGACAACTAGCGGCAGAGTTGAGAGCTAAGACAAGTCAAATGACATCACATAAATATAGCGAGAAGGTTTTTACTCACAGAATGTTAAATTAACATTATGTATAACTTAAATAAAAATATGGGTTAAATAATCAAAAGTACAGAATATTGGTTTCTATCTTAGATAAGGTTCAAAGTTTCAAATATGGGGAATGTATATTGGCTAGAGGTGATACGTTCGGAAATTATGTTCGAACAATTACCATTTTGATAATAGTTTTCATTCATAAATAATAAAAAAAAGGGATCATACAAAATAATGTGCTTATATTATGTGAGAAGGTAATATTTTGAATAGTTTAGTAAATTCTATAACTTAACTATCAAAGGTTTCTGAACGAAAGCCAAGCTGGGCGTTCAGGATGTTTGAAATGGTTTGGCGTTAGACGCTAGATGGCCTATCAGTTTTGTGGGGGGGTGAATAGGGATTTTCAATGAAATGTCTCCTATTGGGTAGGCAGGAATAGTTGGGTTGCCATGTTGTGAGAAATAAATACCTTATTTATAAAACAGGGAGAGGGGGTAATTATTGATGTATGGTATTCACACAAGATTAAAAGTAAAATACTTTAATTGTTGTAAAGGGGAAAAAGAAATATTTATAGGAAATAAAATTTGGAAAAATGAATAATGTACAATTAAGACATTAAAACTAATAAACCTTAGTCAAATTAGTATTTCAAAGTTAAATAATTAGACATGAGACATTTAAGAGACGGATTAGAAATATACTGAAAAGTTTCCATTAAACATAGGGGTAAAATTTCCCTGAGAGTGGGGAGAATTTCTAGGATGTAAAAGAAAAAAAAAAAGGAAAAAGGACGCTAACTTTTGGCGCGGTTTGAGTAGGTCTATATAAGCAAAAACGACGCGACGCCCGCTCTTATTTCTCCGGGATAGACTTCGAGGCAACACGTATGGAAGACGAAGCACTTTTTGAAGAAGTTTTCATTTTAAATCAAGCGAGAAGTAGTCTTCAAGCAAGTGTACAGTGAGTCCTTGCACCATAGGGCGTTTATTGGGTTCGCGATCTTTTAAACGTTTTAATTTTGGAATTCTGACTGGTAAATTGGATCCGAAATTAAAAGGTCTAGTTTGTTTACAGAAAGCATTTCAATTAAAGTAAATTATTCCCAAGTAAAATCCTAGAAAATGGGCTTAATTTGAGTCAGAGAGGGTTGGAAGCATAGAGTTTGTTTCTTCAGGAGTACATGTTTATGTCTCCGGGCTCCAGGCAAGGCTCACGGGAGGTCGCTAGGTAAAGAAAGTCTGGCATTGTGGAGTGTCAGATGAGTGTTCAATGGATAACGCTTAGTAATTTCCACATGGTTTGATCAGGCGGGCTGTTTTCATTGACAGTTTTTCAGTTAACACGTCTGATGGCGCGGGGCGTATGCCCCAGATTTGGAGGCAGTTGCGGCCTGATTGAACCATACCTACCTGTAGGGTGTCTATCTGTTCCCTTCCCAAGCAGATGGACCACGGCATGAGCGATAGGATTTTAGGGGGCTCACTCACCCAAACTTGACAGAATTGGGGCGTCAGAACTGGCGATACAGGCGCCAGGTTTGTGTTTGTTAGGAAAGTCGCATTTAGTCGGAAATTAAGCAGGTAGGTACCTACTTAGAATCACGAGCTAGGTAACTCGAAGACATTTGTTCTGGCAGAAAGGGGGAGGTCTGCTGGGGCAAGGCTACGAGGGGAGTCTGGTATACAGAGTAGGTAGAAAGAGTAGAGTCGCTGTAGGTCTATAAGTAGCATTATGTGTTATCACAAATATATCTACGATCAAATCCGAATTTTGTTGACATCCCTAGCCATAGATTCTTGTGACAGACGAACAAACCCGGGCAATTTGACAGAATGATTATAGATAGTGGGGAAAAGTCCGATTGACAGTTTCCAGCAAAATGGCTGTCTTTTATCAAACAAAATAATGTTACATCTTAAGAAGAGAGATTAGGTAAACTAGTGCTTTCAGTATTTGGGAAATGATTTGTGAAGTAACAGTGCTAGTGGAACAGTCCAAAGAGCTTGATTAGAGTAATCTTTATAGGTTCACGCATTGCAAAGATATGAAGGTAGAAATAATCTATCAAACATAAGTGGAGAATCTAAATTTACCTATATATTTGGCTTGACAAAAGGTAATTTATTCCTATGATGCAAAAGGCACCTATAATAAACTATAAATTGAGCTGGTTGCGGAAGAGTTCTCTGGATCAGACTACTGCTATATTAATGTATGAAAAGGATTTTGTTCGGTGGCGGGAGAAGATGTTTAAACTCGAAGGAACTCGGTGTAATGTTGACCAGTGTCTTATGGAAGCTGATGTGGATTCAAGGTTTTTCCAGACACTAACCTATTGAGTTGGAACATGGTTCTATTTTAGCCATAAATTATGTAAAGCTATCGGGGTGAGGCGAAAGCTTCTGTTCAATTTGGTTGGATTCTTAAGTTATTTCCAAGACCAATCCAATGGTGAGATTAAGGATATATTACCATGAGTGAGATTCTTTAGAGACAAATTTTAACCAACAAGTTGCAAAAGTTCAATAAGATCCGAGTCAGACACGTAGACATAACTAGGGAATTTAGTTCTACGGGGAAACTTGGTCATAGAAAAGGTTAGGAGAGTCTATATTTATATGTACTTACTATGAATTAGATTTGAGTTCTCTCCCCTCAGGAGTCAGACTTGCTAGTTCTCCTAATTTAAGCACTCAACCTGTTGGATTTATCCCAATAAGGATTATTCAACAAAAGGAAAAGGATATATCAATTAACGTTAACTTTAACTGCTGCTGCCATGAAGGAGAAAGATCTCTTCATGTAGATTAGCAAGTCGCTTTGAAGCATTTAGCTTGATCCTCTTTATTTATATATATAAATATAGAACTGACGAACATGACAGCTTGACTTTATATGTTGAAGTTTGTTTCTTATATAAAAATTAAATAAAGCAGCGCCGGGAGAGGAATGTCCCAGTCAGGCGACGAGTTCCATCGTTATGGGCGGGGCGGTGCCCATGACTTTACCGGTTAAATAATATTGCTGGAGCATTTGTATTAGGCCAAGATGGTGATTAAGATCAATAGACTCTCTTCACCCTAATTATTATACCAATTTCCATCTCTGACTTTGCCAGCAAAGCCAAATGCTGTAGCTAGTAGGTACTATTATAGATATAGTGTTTCCATCTTCCAATAGATATAACAAATTTTCATTTCTAATTTGCAAGCAAAGCCATATGTTAAAGCTAATAGGTACTATTATAGCAATGGTGTCTCCATCTTCATATAGGTATATCAAATTTCATTTCAAACCACACATGCCAATTTCACCTTAGTCCTTGCAAGCAAATCCGGATGCTGTGACTAGTTTCAGTTCCATGGTAACCTAAATTATTAAATTCCACCAGTTTTAATGGACAGTTAACCTTGGGTCAGTAACCAGAGAATTAGCATGGTGGACTCAGCAAAATAACTCACCAGGTTTTCAAAGTATATTGGACCTAGGAATCGGTTGGGACCTTGTAACATATCATTTTTTTAATATGTTACATTCATAATAAACTATGATAGTACTAACCTTCATTCCTGTTTTTTATCCAATATTTTGTACCTTTACACAACACAGTTTTTATACATCCCTTATCGCAAAGTACATACATTCTCATTAACTCAATTCCAAACAATAATTGCTAATTTTTACATCTTAGGTACACTTATATTTGTCAACAAACATCTATCACGTCTGACGTTTGACATTTAATTTTATCAGAGTAAACATCATAATTTTTGAACCACTGGCTCAATCTTGTGAGGAACAGCAGAACTATTTCCACGAGCAATTATCCAGAGATATAAGTCTTCTCATTCTTGCATGGATGTCCAGCTATTTCCATCTCTTTTTCTTATAAAGACACCTTGCGTTGAGAGTCCACACTTCATCAAACTTTAGCGCCATCTGGTGTCAAATAGTGGCAAAGTATGTCGCACATATATTGTCATCTCTCTCACACCTAAATGCATAGCCATCCTGTCATCTCGTTCATGCAACAGCACCGAAACTGACATCTGGCGTAGAGTAGCTCTCTTGCTTTAATAATTGAACTTCTACATATTGAGTCCAGATTATCTATGGTACCTAAAAACTTTTATCAATAACATTATGAATATCTAATTTACAATGAAAGTAATTAGTTATTCATAATCTACAAATCTTCCTTTATTTGATTTTATATAATTCTTCATTTATCTTTAGCTAATTTTCTTAACCATAGACTATATTCGGATCATTCTAGAAATGTACAAGTGAGCATTGTCTATGCTACTTACCTTGGAAAATTCGAGATTGATGGTAAAGCAATATGAATTAAAAACAAGATTCTAGAAAAGTCGTGGCAGAACATATAAATAGGGCCCGTCTCGCCCCAGTGTTTTTTTTTCTCTCGATAACCGCTACTTAACTGACTGTGAGAAAGACTGTGAAGCAAAGTCACTGTGAACTGTTATTGCATAGACATTTTTTTTACCTACGTAGTTTTTCCCTGATAAACCTAACTGTCCTAAGCTGCATCATTGTGTGAACACTGCAATTTTCTTGATTCGTCCTCGATCTTCAGCGTCCGGGTAAGTCGATCTGCTAAATGGCAAACAAATTACCAACATCTCTTTATGTCACTGCTTTGGCATAACGCTGTGTTTTCTTCTTCCTCGACAGTTCTTATTATTGACTGGACTACCTGTCCGGAGCGAGCACCTGCGAAGCTGATATCATACCGGCGAGCCCTCGTTCGCTGACCTTAGGCCTTGAGAGACCGGCGTTCGCAACCCCTCCTCGGAATAGAAATCTCAGGTGTAATCGTTCTTATATCTTTATCTCTTAACTACATCTCTCCATACTCTCTTCGTTTATGAGCTGTTCATAAACGTGGCGCCCATTAATTGTCTCTAATCTTCTCCTCTCTTATAAGTTTAACTTAACTACATACATATAAGTATTACCTACCTACCTTTCAATTTTGTATCACTCCCAACTTGATTTAAACTACACTTGTGAACTTATAAAACGTTTAATATTGAATAACAACCATATTTTAATTTGTGTTTGTATTTGTATATCCAGTCTGACACGTTGTAAACCTATTTTAAGGATAGCGATAGCCTAGGTCTCCTATTCATATGAATTTCTTTTGAACCCTTATTTGCTTAGTTTTAACTTCATTACCTGTTTATGTAATTTCCAACTCAGTGAGAATATTGTAATTTAAGTCCCTCTGACAGTGCAACAAGTGAGCTGCAAAGTAGAATAATTATCCCCACGCCCTGTATTTCTTGTAAGGACCTAATTTTACAAGTTATAAAAATAAAACTTCACATTTCATTATATTTCAATTTCTTTTATTTTACATCAAAACCTATAGTTAAAAATATAAGTTACATTTAGCGCCCAACGTAGTTTGCACTCAATTCTTTGTTGACATTTTCTCACTGGGTTTCTACCTCTTTTATATTTATTTGTTGTATCTCTCTCTCAAATTGTACCTGTATCAATTTCAGTGATGGAGCATACTGCGTTCTACGGTCTCCTCAAGGACGAGGTCAGCTATGAGCTCAACCTGCGGGGAGTGGAACACGAGCGTGGTGCCACAGCGGAGACGTTGGCTGCCCGGCTGGAGAAGGCTGAACCGGCCGCTGTAGAGGTCGAGGACAAATTTATTGATTCCCTTGATACGGGAATAGAAATAGAGGTATGTGCACGGAAGTTGGCCGAACTAAGCGCTCTTGTCCCCAAGTATTCTACCACTACACATTTCCAAAAATGCTGGGCAAGGTTGACTCACGTTATAGACCGACTAGACCGACTGACCGGGCAGACCAGGGAGCAAAGGCGTATAAAATCTTCGTCACTGGAGGAGTTATACAGACTCCGCTTTTGGATGTCAAATAATCCACCGCGCAGTAGAGGTCCTTCCCCGTCAAGACAACACCTACATCCGACTGCTTCCCGTGATGAAGAAAACCGCATCACAGACGTTCGGAAGAACGGTGTCGATGGGGATGTACACTCTGAGGGAGCATCTATCCCTGTCCCTCCTCCTCATCCCTCTCACTCCTCTCCTTTTCTCAGAAATTCTCCTATATTGAAGTGGGGTGTAACTTTTGACGGACACACCTGTGTCTTAGAATTTATTACTAAAATTAAAGAATTAGCTGCCTCCTGCTCTGCCCAAGACCATGAACTGCTCTCAAACTTCTCACATCTGCTTACTGGTGATGCATTGGTGTGGTTCCGCGGTTACAGGGACAATATAACTTCTATGTCTCAACTTTTTGATTATCTAAAAGAGGAATTTATACCTGTTGATTATGACAGACGACTTCTACTGCAAATAAAAGGCAGATTGCAAGATAAATCTGAAGACATAAAAATTTATATCAATCTCATGCTTTATGAGATGTCTAAACTATCTAAACCACTCTCTGAAACTGAGAAGTTGGATATAATATTATCAAATATGAACACTTTTTATATTGCAAAATTAGCTCTCCATGATTTCTCTTCGACTGCTGAACTCAAATCAGTGTGCTCCAGGCTAGACATAGCAAAGCACAGATGTGAGAATAGAGGTGCCTTAAATCCTGGCAATACTGCTATTGTTCCCGGTTTCACAGTGAAATCTAATCTTACTAAATCGGTAAATCAACCGTTTATTAAACAAAAACCTTTATCGGGAAATGTTGCTACCATCTCCCATAATGCTTATAATTCCGCCATGCTACAAAAAGATAGTGTCACTTGTTTAAAGTGTAGTGGCAAACATCACTATTCAAAGTGTAATGTATACAATACACCTATATGCTTTAAATGTAAAAAACCTAATGTGCTTACTCGCGACTGTACTTGTTCAAAAAACTGAATAAGCGGTCAGTAGCATGTTCTCTCTCTCTTGAACCTGAACCTTCAAAACTAACTAAACATACTACTGACCGGGAATGGCAGGAATATCTAACTTTCTTAAAAAACTTTTTCTCCTCTCAGAAGATAGCTCCACTTTTTGAGTCAAACTTGCCTGACAACCGTGCGTTTATCAAAGTCAACATTTTGGGAACAGAGTGCTTGGCCTTGGCCGATTCTGGTGCATCAACTTCTATACTCAGCAATGATGCGCTAGTGACGCTTAGGGAATTAGGTCTACAGACTCATCTTCAGCCATCTTCTAAAACTCTTAAAGTTGGCAATAACGCTAAACTTAATATTTTGGGATCCATTACGATACCTATTACTTACAAGTCCAATCTAAGACTAATTACTCTCAATGTATGCACAGATATCAACAGTCCTCTTATTTTAGGTGTAAATTTTCTTAGGGCATTTAACCTATGTCAGGATATTCTGGAATATACGACCGACTCTCAGTGTACTTCTGCTTTCAACTCTTTAATTGACACAAACACACACTTACATGCTTATGAGGATCTGTCGGTTGTACAAAAATCTCAGATTGATAACATTATCACTGATTTTAAAAATATTTCTGCTGATTCTAACAACTTAGGTCTCACTGATCTTGAAGAACATGTCATTGACACTGGTGATCATCCCCCAGTGAAACAAAAATACTACCCTATACCAGTTCACTATAAACAGCGGGTCGAGGCTGAAATTAATGATATGTTAAGAATGGGTATTATTGAAAAAAGTAATTCACCTTGGAATTCCCCTCTCTTAGTAGTTCCCAAACCTAACGGAGACTTAAGGATCTGCCTAGACAGTAGAAAACTGAATAGTGTCACCAAAATAGATTCATATCCTATGCCGCGTATCCAAGACATACTTGATTCTCTTAATAATGCTAAATTTCTAAGCTCTATTGACCTGAAAAGCTCATTTTTTCAAATTAATTTACACCCAGACTCGCGGGAGAAGACTAGTTTCTCCATTCCTGGGGTTGGGGCTTTCCAATTTTGCCGCATGCCTTTTGGACTTGTCAATGCATCTGCTAGAATGATGAGACTTATGGATAAAGTCTTTGGACCAGAGTTTGCTGGCCGTCTGTTTACCTACGTGGATGACGTAATACTGGTCAGTAATTCATATGACGAACACGTCGAGTTATTGAAGCGTGTCTATCAACGTTTAAAAGAAGTAGGTCTCACCATCAATTTTGACAAATCAGTTTTCTGCAGATCTTCCCTTAAGTTTCTAGGGTTCATCGTCGACCGACACGGACTACGCACTGACAGTGACAAGGTTAAGGCCATTTTGGAATACCCTGTCCCTACTAACCAAAAAGAAGTCAGACGTTTTCTAGGCATGGCGTCATGGTATAGGCGTTTTATCCAAAACTTTTCTTTAGTAACTGCTCCTATAAACAACCTAATTAAAAAACAGCCCAAGGGCAAAGCTTTTAGTTTTCCGCAGGAAGCTCTCCTTGCCTTTAACGAGATTAAGCAACGTCTGGTATCTGCACCCATTCTTTCTATACCTAAATTTGATAAGCCTTTTATCATCTCTACCGATGCCTCTGATTTAGGTCTCGGTTGTGTCCTCTCTCAAAAGGACGACGAGGGTAAAGAACATCCTGTCGCCTTCGCTAGCCGTTCTCTTACTAAACCAGAAAGAAACCATGCCACTACTGAAAAGGAACTAAATGCTTTAATCTTTGCTCTAGAAAAATTTAGGGGTTATATTGAAGGCTCTCCCTTCCCCACTACGATTTATACAGATCATAGTAGTCTGAAATGGCTTGTCAGTCTTAAATCTCCTACAGGAAGATTGGCGAGATGGGCAGTCCGGCTTTCTCAATTTAATCTTAAAATTGAGTATCGTAGGGGCTCTGATAATGCCTTGGCCGACGCTCTTTCTCGTTCATTTCCCGTAAATGTCACTTCTGATGACGATCCATCTCAAAACTCCCCTTCTTCTTCTTCTACTACCAAAGACTCTTGGTACCTCAAGAAAGTACAAGACGTCAAATCTTCTCCCCACAAGTTCTCTGATTGGAAACTAATTTCTGATCGTCTCTATAAAAGGATGAAAAATTCCAACCCTCTCTCTGCTGACTGTGAGTGGAAACTCGTGGTTCCTTTCGAATCGCGGCATGACGTCATAGCTAAATGTCATGACCACCCGAGTGCAGCCCATTTAGGCATCTTTAAGACTTTGAAACGTCTTACTCAATCTTAATATTGGCCATCTCTACATAGAGATGTCAAGAAATACATCAAAAATTGTCAAGTTTGCTTGGCGTATAAGAGCACGAATGAAGGTCCCCCAGGCATCATGAAAAATCCCAAACAGGTCCAACGTCCCTTCCAAATGATATCTACAGACATAATGGGTCCTTTACCTCGATCTTATCAGGGCTACAAATTCATTCTAGTAGTTACTGACGTTTTCACTAAGTATACATGCATATTTCCTATGAGGAACTCACTTGCCAAGACAGTAGTTTCCATTATTGAAAACAATATATTTATGAAATATGGGATTCCTCAAACAATTGTCATGGACAACGGTCCCCAGTATATCTCTAATGCCATGAAGGATTTAGTTGCGAAGTATAAAGTTCCTAATTCATTTTATAACTGTAGGTTCCTGCCACAAAACAACCCTTCTGAAAGGACTAATCGTGTCATTGTCACTGCCATATCTTCCTATGTAGGTACAGACCACAGAAAATGGGCTGAAGAATTACCAAAAATTGAGTTTGCAATCAACACAGCCGTTAGTGAATCCACTGGTTTTAGCCCATACTTTCTAAATCATGGCCGCGAAGCTGTACTCTCTGGTGACTGGTACCCTAACTCTCCACTTAAAGAAGAAGATATTTTGTTTACCGACAGGACTTCATACTCATCTACTCTACCTCATCTTAAAGACATTTTTATTAAAGTAAACTTGAACATGTCCAAAGCCTACTCCAAATATAAAATTCATTACAACAAAAATAGGCGTGATATTGAATATCAGGAGGGCCAGACTGTATGGAAGAAAGAATATCCACTTTCTGATGCTAGTAAATTTTTCACTGCAAAACTTGCTCCTAAATTCACTAAATGTATTGTGAAAAAGAAGATCTCTCCTCTTACATACATTCTGAAGGACTTTCACACATCCAAGGATTTAGGCACTTGGCACATTAAGGACATTTTAAAATCTGTACCTATATAACTACACCTATATTTTGCTCATTTCATTTTATTTATGTATGTGATTATCTATATGTATTTTTCTCTTTTCTCTCTTGCTCTGCATCTAGGTACTATCTCCTACTTACCTTATCCGTATGGTTGCCGGAGAAAGAATAGTACCATCGCTCTCCCCTTGCGCGTCGTAAGAGCCGACCAAAAGTCCCATTTTCCCATCCTATATTTTCCTTCATCATGACACCCATTCCCTTACCTTATCCGTATGGTTGCCGGAGAAAGAATAGTACCATCGCTCTCCCCTTGCGCGTCGTAAGAGCCGACCAAAAGTCCCAGTTTCCCATCCCACATTTTTCCTCATCTTCATACCCATTCCCAAACCCTATTATATATTCTTTTATGTACTCTATTTTTTTTGTATGGTTTTTATTATATATATATTAATTTTATAGTATCTAGTTTATTCTATGGGACGGCTGGTAATCCCATAAATGAAAAATCAAAAGCCTTACTACTCAGAGCGGATTGTAACTCTGTATAAATATGCCTTAACGACAACAGATTATTCTTATCACACTAGTATATTATACTCATCTATATATCAGAGCGGCAGCGACTCTTAAAATAGGCCATCGGCACTCCATTTATTTATGTATATCCATATTTATCTAGTATACGCACACTTTAAATTTTCGGCAAGGGCGCATGGTACATAGGCCAGAAGTAAGACCCACCGTCGATATCAATTATCTGTATCGTTTATGTATTCCGTTTATTTATATAACTTATTTGTTTACAGCTGGCATGTAGTATACGTATATTGATTATTTTTGTTGTTTTTGCTTTTGTTTCCTTTTGCCCTTTCCTTTCCTTACTTGATACCCAACCTACAACTTTCTTTACTTTCCCACTCTACTATACCGTGCTATCCATTCCTTCTTTCTCTACACAACCTTTTCTTTTTCTACACAACTTTCCTTTCTCTACAATTTTTTCTCCTCTTGCTCTATTCTTGTTTTATCCATTCCCTTCATGCTTCCTCACGCTTTCGCTTTCTTTTCTTTACTGTGTGGGGATAGTGACCTGTCCTTCACTCACCTCATCCCAGTTCCTTTCTTTATTTTTTTTCTTTTTTTTTTCTCAACTAATGAGGTATTGTAACATATCATTTTTTTAATATGTTACATTCATAATAAACTATGATAGTACTAACCTTCATTCCTGTTTTTTATCCAATATTTTGTACCTTTACACAACACAGTTTTTATACATCCCTTATCGCAAAGTACATACATTCTCATTAACTCAATTCCAAACAATAATTGCTAATTTTTACATCTTAGGTACACTTATATTTGTCAACAAACATCTATCACGTCTGACGTTTGACATTTAATTTTATCAGAGTAAACATCATAATTTTTGAACCACTGGCTCAATCTTGTGAGGAACAGCAGAACTATTTCCACGAGCAATTATCCAGAGATATAAGTCTTCTCATTCTTGCATGGATGTCCAGCTATTTCCATCTCTTTTTCTTATAAAGACACCTTGCGTTGAGAGTCCACACTTCATCAAACTTTAGCGCCATCTGGTGTCAAATAGTGGCAAAGTATGTCGCACATATATTGTCATCTCTCTCACACCTAAATGCATAGCCATCCTGTCATCTCGTTCATGCAACAGCACCGAAACTGACATCTGGCGTAGAGTAGCTCTCTTGCTTTAATAATTGAACTTCTACATATTGAGTCCAGATTATCTATGGTACCTAAAAACTTTTATCAATAACATTATGAATATCTAATTTACAATGAAAGTAATTAGTTATTCATAATCTACAAATCTTCCTTTATTTGATTTTATATAATTCTTCATTTATCTTTAGCTAATTTTCTTAACCATAGACTATATTCGGATCATTCTAGAAATGTACAAGTGAGCATTGTCTATGCTACTTACCTTGGAAAATTCGAGATTGATGGTAAAGCAATATGAATTAAAAACAAGATTCTAGAAAAGTCGTGGCAGAACATATAAATAGGGCCCGTCTCGCCCCAGTGTTTTTTTTTCTCTCGATAACCGCTACTTAACTGACTGTGAGAAAGACTGTGAAGCAAAGTCACTGTGAACTGTTATTGCATAGACATTTTTTTTACCTACGTAGTTTTTCCCTGATAAACCTAACTGTCCTAAGCTGCATCATTGTGTGAACACTGCAATTTTCTTGATTCGTCCTCGATCTTCAGCGTCCGGGTAAGTCGATCTGCTAAATGGCAAACAAATTACCAACATCTCTTTATGTCACTGCTTTGGCATAACGCTGTGTTTTCTTCTTCCTCGACAGTTCTTATTATTGACTGGACTACCTGTCCGGAGCGAGCACCTGCGAAGCTGATATCATACCGGCGAGCCCTCGTTCGCTGACCTTAGGCCTTGAGAGACCGGCGTTCGCAACCCCTCCTCGGAATAGAAATCTCAGGTGTAATCGTTCTTATATCTTTATCTCTTAACTACATCTCTCCATACTCTCTTCGTTTATGAGCTGTTCATAAACGTGGCGCCCATTAATTGTCTCTAATCTTCTCCTCTCTTATAAGTTTAACTTAACTACATACATATAAGTATTACCTACCTACCTTTCAATTTTGTATCACTCCCAACTTGATTTAAACTACACTTGTGAACTTATAAAACGTTTAATATTGAATAACAACCATATTTTAATTTGTGTTTGTATTTGTATATCCAGTCTGACACGTTGTAAACCTATTTTAAGGATAGCGATAGCCTAGGTCTCCTATTCATATGAATTTCTTTTGAACCCTTATTTGCTTAGTTTTAACTTCATTACCTGTTTATGTAATTTCCAACTCAGTGAGAATATTGTAATTTAAGTCCCTCTGACAGTGCAACAAGTGAGCTGCAAAGTAGAATAATTATCCCCACGCCCTGTATTTCTTGTAAGGACCTAATTTTACAAGTTATAAAAATAAAACTTCACATTTCATTATATTTCAATTTCTTTTATTTTACATCAAAACCTATAGTTAAAAATATAAGTTACACTTAACTGTTAAATGTCCAAGCAATGTAGGGGTAAACTAATGTTAGATTTATACAAGAGTATTAACTTATTTTGAGTGTCTTGGTCGCTATAAATGAGGTTAGAAAATTAGAAGCAACGGCCATGTAATATGAACAGCTGTTAAGTTGATGTAGGCATTTAGGCAGTTCAATGTATGAGTTAGTTAGTAGTAAGGTTAGTCTCTGTCGCTTCATTTAAAAGATCATGGGTCTACGCTTTACAACCAGGGTTCTCCATTACGACATCACAGGCCACTTCAGATTTGATTCAGAGCATCCATAGTAGTTATCTATATATTAATCGGACAACAGTTAGGTATTACAGCGTTCAAGCTAGCTAGGTATTATAGTAACTAATAGAATCCTTGACAGAGGTTCAGTATTAGCTTAGAGTAAATACTAGAATGGTTTGTTAGTATATTTAGGTCATCTTTTAGGTTAGGCTAAGCAGAGCAGAAAGGAAGTAAAGAGGTAGTTACACCAGCCGCCGCCTAAACCTAAACAGGCACCGGCGCATCAAAACAAGAAGGGGCCAAAGCTGTCTCTGCCTCGATCCGCAGCCGTGGTTCTGTCCATCCCAGCGGAGGCAGCCGAGAATGGGGTCACATACGCAGAAGTAATTGCGCGGGCCAGACAAGCTATTAACCTGGAGGAACTACAAATCGACCGCCTCCAGGTCAAGGAGACACAGACCGGCGCCCGTAAAATTGAAATTCACGGCGTGGACGGCTCGGAGAAGGCGGACGCCATGGCGGCAAAACTAAAGGAGGTGCTATCGGACGTCGCGACAGTCTCCAGACCCGTGAAGTGCACGGATATGCGCATCGCCGGGCTGGATGAGTCGGTAAATGAGGAGGACGTCCGCGCCGCATTGGCTAAGAAGGGGGGTTGCTCGCCGGAGCTTATAAAGGTGGGCCCCATTAGATCTGGCTCATGGGGACAGCGCACTGTCATGGTCAAGTGCCCGGTAACAGCCGCGAAAATATTAGTGGAGACCAGGATTTTGATCGGTTTCAGCAGTGTCCAAGTCAGGGCGTTGGAGGCGCTGCCATCACGATGCTACAGGTGTATGGCTCCGGGGCACATGAGCCGGCTTTGTCCGCAGGAAGTGGACCGTTCCACCGTCTGTTATAGGTGTGGCAAGGACGGCCACAAGGCGGCCGAATGCACAGATGACCCTAAGTGCGAAGTTTGTCTGGCAGCCAAACTGCCAGCTGCGCACGTCATGGGCGGAAAGCGCTGCCACCCGGCGAAAGTTAAGCCAAAGACGCCGTCCTCTAAACAAAAGGGGACAGATGGAGGGGCTGCGGCCATGGAGGTAGCTGAGAGAACACCCGATGTCTAGTCGGACACTCAGCTTCCTCCAGGCGAATTTGAATCACTGCGCTGCTTCACAAGACCTCCTAATGCAGCAGGCAGTGGAATTCGACTCCGACTTTGTCATAGCGTCGGAGCCCTATTGCGTCCCTCAGCGCAGCAACTGGGCGCAGGATGAGGACGACCTCGTCACGCTATTGGTCCCTCAAAAGGCTGGCTACTCCCCCCCTCTCTCGGTTTTGGAGAGAGGGCCGGGCTATGTAGCTGCAGCCTGGGGAGAATTTGCCTTTGTAGGCATATACTTCTCCCCAAACCGACCTCTAGTCGAGTTGGAGGCCTGGCTCATTCTGCTCGGCGGAGCGCTCCGACGATTGGCGCCGATCCAGGTCATAGTCGCGGGAGACTTCAATGCCAAACATTCGGCTTGGGGCTCCCGTCAAACTGATTCGAAGGGCAATGCCGTGCTCGACTGGGCGATGTCGCACGGACTCGTCATTTTAAATCGGGGCACGACATACACCTGCGTCCGAGGAACGGGAGGATCAAGGCCGGACATCTCATTTGCCACACCCGCCCTGGCCTCTAGAGTTGAGGGGTGGACAGTGCTAACAGCGCCACTCACACTATCGGACCACCGCTACATCGTCTTTAGACTGAGACCGAGAGAGGGTGGCTCAGCGATGAGAACGCGTACGGCCGGCTCCCACTTTCCCAGGTGGTCAGTCACGCGTATGAACCTCGATCGAGCGGAGGAGGAAGCGATTGTCCAGGCCTGGTGCGCAGATGCACGGGCCAGGGGGGACAACATCGCCGAAAGAGTAGAGCGGATCTCGCACTCCCTTACTGCGGTATGCGACGCCGCCATGCCCCGGTCACATGGGCCCCCGACGAAGACCCAGGTGTATTGGTGGTCGGAGGAGATGGACTCCCTCCGAGCCGCCACCCTGAGAGCTAGAAGGAGTCTACAGAGATGCCGCAGGCGTCACAGGGTTCAGCCGGACGAGGAGCAGCGTCTCTTGACGGCCTACCGAGAGGCAAAAGAGACATTTAAGACCGCCATCTTCAGGGCGAAGTCCCAGGCGTGGGAGGATTTCCTGCAAAGTCTCGACGCAGACCCATGGGGGCGCCCATTTCGGATGGTTCGGAGTAAGCTTCGCCACCAAGCGCCCCCCATGGACTCCATGGGACCAGAGCTGCTACGTAGAGTCGTTGAGGACCTATTTCCTTCGTACCCCTCACTGGCCACCCCATTGGTCGCCCCACGGAGCCCCCGAGAGCTAGACTCCGGATTTTATGCGGTGTCGGAGGCGGAGATGGAGGGCGTGATTGACCGTCTGCGGCATAAGAAGAAGGCGCTGGGCCCGGATGGCATCCCTGGCCGAATTCTGCCCACGGCTTTTAAACACCTGGGAGAGACACTCCGGGAGTTATTTTCGGACTGCCTGGAGTCGGGGGAGTTTCCAGACAGGTAGAAGATCGGCCGCCTGTGTCTCCTTTTGAAAGAGGGCCGGCCGCTGGACTCTCCGTCAGCCTACCGTCCGGTCGTCCTCCTGGACGAGACCGCCAAGATGCTGGAACGGATCATCGTTAATCGTATTGTCCGGCATCTCGAAACGGTAGGTCCTGACCTGGCGGAGAACCAGTTTGGTTTCCGGAGGCAGCGGTGCACTGTGGACGCCCTACTGGCACTGAGGGAGTTTTCGGAGCGAGCGGCGGAGAGAGGGGAAGTGGTCGTTGCGGTGTCCCTGGACATCCGCAATGCCTTCAACACACTTCCTTTCAGTGCCATCAAGGACGGGCTCCAATATCACGGCCTGCCGCCGTATCTGGTGGCCATAGTGGAAAGTTACCTCCTCAATAGGAAGGTCATTTACCCCTCCGGCGATGGGAACTTGATAGAGAGGGAGATGGTGTGCGGTGTTCCACAGGGATCGGTATTGGGGCCGCTCCTGTGGAACATCGGATACGACTGGCTCCTCAGAGGTGTCCTACTCACCCGGATGAGCATATTTTGCTACGCTGACGATACGCTCGTCACTGCCCGGGGTGAGTCATTTGAGGAGGCCAGGAGGCTGGCAAATGTAGGGTCCTCCCTTGTTGTTGAGCGGATTGGGCTGCTCGGGCTCAGTGTCGCGTTAGACAAGACTGAGGCGGTGGTCTTTCACGGGCCGCGCAGGGCCCCCCCAATGGGAGCCGCACTGACGGTGGACGGCGTAAGAGTTCCACTGCGCCCGTCGATCAAATACTTGGGGCTGGTTCTCGACGGGCGGTGGAGTTTTGAGGCTCATTTTAAAGAATTGGTCCCAAGGGTGGCAAAGGCGGCGGGTGCACTTGGGAAGGACTTGCCAAACCTCGGAGGTCCTGGAGACAGGTGCCGCAAATTATACGCGGGCGTTTTGAGGAGTATGGCCCTCTATGGGGCGCCAGTGTGGGCCGACAAATTAAACGCCACAAACAGTCGTCTGCTTCGTCGGCCCCAGAGGGCCATTGCTATCCGGATAGTCCGGGGCTATAGGACAATGTCCCACACGGCGGCCTGCGTTTTGGCGGGTACCCCTCCCTGGGAGCTAGACGCTCGGGTCCTCAGGGAGCTGTACCTTGAGCGTCGAGCGCTGCTCGCAGGGGGGGTAGGGTGACCCTCGAGGAGTTGTCCGCGGCCCGGCGTGTAGCCGACGGGCGGCTCATGGGTTTATGGGAGGGGAGGCTGGATGGGGAATCAGCTGGGAGGCGGACGATCGATGCCGTCCGTCCTCTCCTCCGAGAGTGGTGTCATCGCCGGCATGGGTCGCTGACCTTCAGGCTGACGCAGGTGTTTTCCGGGCACGGGTGCTTTGGAAAATACCTGTGTCGGATAAGAAGGGAAGCGACCACACGGTGCCAAGATTGCGGCGCTGGGGTGGACAGCGCGGAGCACACCTTACAGGTGTGCCCTGCCTGGGCATCCCAGCGTCGCGATCTGCGCGCCGTGGTAGGGATGGACCTCTCGCTATCAAGTGTGGCTCGTGCCATGCTTGATAGTGACAGGTCCTGGCAGGCGGCAATCTCCTTCTGTGAGGATGTCATCTCGCAGAAGGAGGCGTCGGAGCGGATCCGCGAGCAGGAGGCTCATGTGGACCGTCTTCGACGAAGGCGGCCGGGGCGAAGGTGGCTGCGCTTTGCGCGCCTCATTCCCCTCTAGTGGGGCGGTGCGGACCGGGCGGGTTAGTTGGCCTTACGGCCGGTTAACTGCCGTCTGGATTGCACGGTCCCCCCCCCCCGGTTGTATTGGGAGATGGCCCCGCTTGCTCGGCCATCTCCCGCCGCGCAGGGGCCCGGAAACGGGCCAACCGTCAGGCCGCAGGGGGTGCATACCACCACGGCCCCCCCACAGTCGGTGTGCTTAAAAGTGACGGCGGAGAGCAAGTAGTGAGGGGTTTAGTTGGTAGTGGTGCCTACTCTCAACCGCCCCATCTGGTCAGCCCACCCGGGGTGGGTAACCTTATGGGGAGATTGAGAAGAAGCTCTCTCCTCCTGCCCCGCCTCCTGTCGAGCTTTCGAGGTCGTCAGGGGGCGGGGCAGGGGTTAGAACCGCCCAGCCCTGACGCGAAACCTATTAGGCTTGGCGGGAGGGCTGGGCGCCGCGAGAGACAGACCTTGTCTGACTGAGTCCAACATGCCTTTAGCGGTATACGAAAAGACTGTATTTGCCCTCACTATAAACAAAAAAAAAAAAAAAGGGCCCTCCCTCACCAAGTGAGCAGCCTCGCGCGAGGCAGAACGTTTGCCACGTGCGGCGGGCCTCGCACGAAATTAAAATTTGAAGATCCTAACTTCAAAACTGACGGACTTTCATACAAACACTCATCCTCTATTTCACCCCCTTAGGGGTGGAATTTCCAAAAATCCTTTCTTAGTGGATGCTTACACTGTATTTAACGTATCTATGTGCAAAATTTGAAGTCTCTAGGTTCAGCGGTTTGGGCTGTGCGTTGATATCTCAGTCAGTCAGTCAGTCAGTCAGTCAGTCAGGACTTTGAATTTTATATATATAGATTTATTTGATTGGTTACAACTCACATCATTATTGTATAGGTACTTATATTGCTTCACGAAGTATTTTTCTTGTTACTTTCGGCTTGACACCGACTTCAAACAGATCAGAAAGTTCCAAGATTAGTTAGAAAATATCACGCATTTTCGTCCTATAAATTTAATGATTTAATTTATTTTTCATTTTTACGTGTTTTGGGAAGTGAGTTTAGGTTTGCACTTTTTTGTTTTGAAGGCGGTTTAATTTTCTTGAAAAAATCTGTTTATTTTCCATTTTTAGTGTAAGAAATCTAACTTGAAACCACATAATGAGCAAGTGTACCGTAAAGTGCAACGATAAAACTGTTGTCACATGGTGGTCCATATCTAAATTACTACACCAAGACAAGCTCCGCCTTCCAAATATTAACTGTTATGCAGTTTAACCTTCCACTGGCTTCCACCATCAGCTTACCTAAATAACTTGAAGGAATACAACTAAAGGTATATTCGTGCATGTGGTACTTAAAAACATTCTCTTACTCTTAAGCGTTAAGGAGTTTTACCTTCCATCATCAGCTCACTTAAATAACCTGAAATATTACAACTACAAATCTTTACGTATTAACGATATTTAAAAAATTACCCTCCAACTCATAACCATTGAGGAGTTGTACCTTCCATCACCAGCTCATTATCATGACATCATAATTAGCAGATGCAAATACTTGAAAAAAATATAAAACACGTAAAATACCTATAATATTAGCGAGTTTTCCTCAATTTCCCCTGGATTCTACCATCAGCTCTTAATTTGGTTACACTGGAACCAACTCGGGAATATACTCTTTCGAATAAAAAAAGAATTATCGAAATTGGTTAATAGTTCCCGAAGATATTGAAGCGTAAAGCAAAAACTACCAGACGAAAACAGATAATAAAAGAATTATCAGAATCTGTTGACTATTTCTTTTTTTTTCTTTTATTGTTTAAATTTTACACATGTTATGAGAATAGTACATACACCGCAGCAAAAGCCGTTTCGGCTTTAACTGTTGCGGAGGTGATCAGTTACAAATAATTAGTTACATAAATAAAATTTGTCATTAAATACCTTCCAATAAAAGTGATAAGTATAAAAAAACAGGATATGCTGCCGTAGTAACATTAATAATATGAACAAAAGAGAAAAAAAATCTTAATTTAAAGATTTTCACTATTGGCGGAGTAATAGTGGAACATACCTACGTAAAGAAAAAACATTCACAGGACTTGAGAACCTCCTTCTTTTTTTGAAGTCTGTTAAAAATACATATAATTCAGTGAAGTTCACACAAGTGAAGATAACTTGTTTTGCTACCCAGTTCAATATTATGGATAATTTTAACAAAAAAAAATATTATACTCATAGGAAGTTCCAAATTATTGTTTATTTTTTTGGTTTCACAATGCAAATATTATTATTGAAAAATTGAAAATCATATTAGTAAAAGTGAACCCGTCTGGTCGACTTTTCCTAATACTTTTCTTTCAAATATTCATAGGAAGTTGCTAAATACCTACAAAATCTCAATTACACTGCAACTTGAACTTGACAAACAAATTGATAAAATCCATTGTTATTGAAAAATGGAATAAGTTTTTAGTAAAAAAATATTTTTTTATGGCAAGCTTTTTTGCTGACTGTACTTTAATATTGTATTGTCATCTGCATCAAACCTGTATACAAAATTTCAGCTCCATCGGACACTGGGAAGTGGGTCAAATCAAGCTTGCAAGATTTGTCCTCCACTAACTAACATACTAACTAACTAACTAAAATGCAAGTTACTAAAAAGCTTGTAATAATGAAGTATTTTTCATCATAAAAATTGCATTGTGAATGCAAAAAAGTAAAAATTTAAATAAAATCCATTATTGTATTGATCAATTTTTATGTAGATATCGGAATAAATAGAGCTATTTCGTATAGGTATTTAGGTATGTAGGTATATGGCAATAATTTTTATTAAATGGACATTCCTAGATAAGTATTTAATATATTTTAAAAAAACGAAGTTCCTCTTATTGTTTTTAATGCAAATGCCTTTTCATTGACGTTAAAATCATCGCGGAGAGGCAAATAAATTTCCCATTTTATGAGACAATAAATTGAGTGAGTAAGTTTGTATGAAGTTTGTGCGTCAGGTCAGCCAAGCCAGCAATGACAATAGTCACCGAATAGTGGGGGAACGAGGGGGTGCATCCCAATACTTCATCATTTCAGCCGTACGACGCCCACTGCTGGGCATAGGCCACCCCCAAGGATCTCCACAATACTGACATAATTGAAAACCGTGCAAAGAAGCTCATTGGAGACACAACTTTAGATAAAGATAAACTACAAAGTCTCATTCACCGCCGTAGAGTTGCTAGCTTATCTGTGTTCTATAGGATACACTTTGGAGAGTGCGCACAAGAACTCCATGATCTTGTTCCTCCCGCCCCTTTCCACCATCGGAGTACAGTACAAGACGCAGGTTAGCTTACCATCCCTACATAGTAGACATTCCACTCGTCCGTACGAAGCGCTTTGCTAATTCTTTCTTGATGCGAGCTGCTAAAGATTGGAGTACGCTGCCTGCGCATGTATTCCCCGATCATTACAACCTTGGCCTCTTCAAGGCAAGAGTGAATGGGCACCTACTGGATAAGCATGCTACACCCTAGACTGCATCCTGCCTGTTTAGCAAGATGGCGGTCAAATGCTTAACCAGTTTTTATAAAAAAAAAATTGAAGATATATAGATTTTAAAAAACTCTTGCATTGCTGACTGACTGACAGACAACGCACAGCCGAAACTACTGGGCGCAAGAAGCTGAAATTTTGACATGTATGTTTCTTGGGAAGTGTAAGGGGTAGAAAAGGGGGTTCAGGCAGACGAAGTCGCTAGTGAAAGCTAGTTATTTATAAAAAAACCCAGAGTTTTAGTCAGAATTTTGTAGAATGAAATATTTGCGGTCAATGAACCTAAACAGCTCTAAATATTCTGAGCTCTGTTTTACTTTGCTATATCTTTTCTTTTTAATTTTCTAATTATATTCCATTACCAATAAACTGATTATCTCACGAGATAATGTTACGCTTGCAGATGTTCCGTATTGTTATCGCTTGTAATTATGATAATACCAATAATACCGGTAAGTATAATCCCTGCGACACACCAAATAGTAATCCAGAAACTATCCTTTCGGGAAACATTCATGTGTTAAGAGATTCTAAAGATAAATACGAAAAATCTTTCGAAAATACGAAAAAAAATCTTCTGTGATATATATACAATAATGATTAAAAATAATCGAGCCGTCTCACAGCTAGCTCTGATGAGCTACGGAGTCGCTATCATTAGGGACTCCGGAGCTCAGTGGTTGGTTAGAGCATTCGCGCGGACAGTGAAAGGTCGTGGGTTCGAGTCCCATCAGGGTAGATATTTTTATCATTTTCAATTGTAGATCGAAAACACATCAATATTTATTTATTGAATGTTTATCCCTGGTAGGGTTCGAACCCACGACTTTAGATCAATAAATATAATTGGTAAACGACGTACTGTTTAAATAGATTACTTTGTGTTTGTAAGCATTAATGGGCGCCTGTTACATTAATTCGTATAAGCCCTTATTATGTTCAAATACCTAGATATTAAATTATCCAGCCAGTTGCGTTCATTCTAAAGTTTGAAAGGCTTTTTAATTAGATGTGATATTTACCTTTAACTGATAAAAAACGTAGATACGTCCATTAGACGTAAAAGTAAAACCACGTCAGTGATTAAGGGTTAATATGAACTATATTTTATAACTTTCAACAGAGCAACATTGCAAATTTGACGACCGATTTGGCGCAGGGGTAGGCTACCCACCTTCTGCGCCAGTGGTCTCGGGTTCGATTCCCGAACAAGACAAATATTTGTGTGCATGAACATGTCTATTTGTCTTGGTCTGGGTGTAAACTATTGTATATTAAGTATGTATTTACAAACAAAAAGTATTTAAGTATATATTTATCCGTTATCAAGTTTTCCATGATACAGTTTCTTAATGAAATTAACATGGGCTTAGGTAATTGGTGTGAATGTAAGAAGTTATTTATTTATTTATTTATTTATTTATTATTTAAAAAAAAAAATATATATATATATTTTAGATAATTACTATTTTTTTAAGTTACTTGATTAACTTACTTCAAGTCTATAACTATCGCACGTAATGAAGAATAAGTACCAATACCGACAAAGGTGTTTCTCCATGGAATGAGAAACTCGGAAGATTTTAATTTATGATTTTCTACAAATCTTTTAACGTAAGCATCCGATCAATGTTAAGAGCCTCTTAACCTGGATAAAATATCTTTAGATATAGTCATTTTATATTAGACGGTTTTCAGACGCTTATTTTTGGGTCGTTTTAACTAAAAGGTTGATTCTCCAAATAAAGCCATGTCACAAACTATTAACAACTTACTTAGTTTAAAAATATCACAGTAACAGAGTCGAACCCTATCTTTACTTCCTATAACCACAGAACAGAACACAATAAGGTTAAATGGTGTATATCACGCATTTTGTAGCATTTTGCATACTAAATGAAGCGGTGAATTAAAAGCAAGGTAATTATTGCCATGACAGCCTGAAAGGAGATGCTTAGTTTTGTATGGAGCAAATGCCAATATCGAGCACACCCCACCGAAAGCTAGTTAATGTATGAAATAATCTTATTCATAATTATTTTCTTCAAATAAATGTATTATTTTCGTGTATAAATTAACTGAGAAATAATAAATGAAATCAACTCTCCTAATGGCGGGTGGTAGGGATTATGTCAATCTAATTAATTGTTAAACAAAATCTACTTACAACCATAACTGACCTGTGGTCACATCATCATCATCATCATCATTTCAGCCGTACGACGCCCACTGCTGGGCATAGGCCTCCCCCAAGGTCACATATGGAACTAAAATACTTTTTTGGCAGCTGACAGCCATTTCGATGAGTTTGTACAGCTAGTGGCGCCTCCACCACTAGGTTAGAAAAGTTTGTGGGATTTGTTTATAAATGTCTTTCGGTATCGACAGTTGGTGACAGTTTTAGAGTGCGTCTGAGCGCGGTCGAAATCGAATACCAATATTTTACCATAACCTTAGATCAAAGAAAAGTACTGTAACTTACGCAAAAAACGTCCCAGTTACGCGCAGAGTTATTGCGCACGGACTCTAGTTTTGACTTTTTTCGTTCTTAGCATAATAATCTCAAGATGGAAAAATGTGTTTCTTTATTTTATTTGTACACATAAAACGATAAAGCAAATTGAGGTGTAACCTATTTCAACGAAATACCTTCCTAAGTAGATGTATTTTATACTTTTTTTACGTCCTAAGTATGTGTACAAGGTCTTGGCATAAAATTAAACATCTCCTTTTTCATAATCATACTAAGGTTAAATGTGTCAAGGGGTTTTTGTGTTCTGTGTGTCCAACCCACAAGACCTATAACTTTTTTATATTCATTTAATTTAAATTCAATATTCATTTGCATGTGAATCTAGATAGAATCGCTATCAAGAACGTTGAACGATAGTTATTTTATTTTATCCCGATGAAATTTCTAGATAGAATCGTTATCCAGAACGTTAAAAAGGTAGTTAAGTATTTTAATTTATACCAATGAAATTGCAAGTAATAATATTTCTTTGTTCGACAATAGTTTACAATAGCTTGTTACTCCGAAAAACACCTTGCTAAACAACGACATAGTTGCAAAGATAATACAGTAATAGAAAATTAACTTAGGACTTCCTACGACCAGATGACAAAAATATTTCCACAAAATAATCTGAACACGTATCCGCAACTGACACGTTGTGAACAATATCGCTGAGATAAATTGATACGTGACTTTCATAACGTTGTGATGTTAAGCAGGATACTCATTAGCGAGCTGTTACTGTAACCAACTGTTACAATAACGATAACGAAGTGTTTTTGTTGTAATGTGTCTATTCATAGTGGCGTCTTGCGCTTCTTTAGTCAACTGGTCCTTTCGAGATGGGACTCTTGGGTCCAGACCTAATGTTATTTGAGTTCGTTGAATTGATCTAATGTCATATAATTCTAAACTTTTGCAGAACTTTTAACTGCTGAGTTTGATGACATGATTTTTTTCTAAAGATAATACTACAGAAGAACATACAGGTTTTTTTGTGAAAATAACACTAAGAAACTACACTAGAGACACAGATAAAGGAAAAACTAGGTGCGTGACTCTCTTGCCATGTCTTTTTCATTATTGTTTTCACATCCTGAAAAGAACGCGGATGAATAAAAAGTAACGTCTCTCTTAAAAATAAAACCTTTCCTCGCAGAACATTTAACAAAAACCATTTGCGATCGCTTTATACTCTAATTAAAAATAAATACCTTCTTAAGAGGCGCTTAATATTCTCTTTATAACCAACCAACCCTTTTTTATTTATAATTCAATTTGATTACTTAGAGAAAATCTTTGAACCTTTACTTTATTCACTTGTATACCTAATTTTTGTATTTTTTTCCAATCTCGAAGGTATTAATTTTTTAGGGTTCCGAACCAAAGTGGTAAAAAGGAACCCTTATGTTGAGACTTTGTCTGTCTGTCACAAATGGACATGTCGAGACCTAGGTACTAATGCTATCAACTTGAAATTTGAAATAGTTAACTTAGATGACGTTTGCCCTACTATTTTGCAAATAAGAGAGAAATACAAATATTTATATTTTTTTGGCACCAGAGACTGAAAGGGGGTCTTAAAAATTCGAAGTGGGGCTACTAGGGCACATGGGGTATCATATAAAAGAGCGCTGCTAGTACATTCTCAAGCATTTTTTATTTTTTACTTAAGCCGCATAGTTTTTGATGTTTTGATGAAAAAAATAAAAAGTAATGTTGCTGCTCAGCTGTAGTAGGTAGCACCTGAAACAAAAACGATCTAGATAAATATGAAAAGTTAGAAGAAAAGGTTACATCATTTTATACGGTAAAGTAAGTACCGTAAAGTTTAAATTATTTTCGACAGTATTAATACCCTGTTCTTGTTCCTGACAAATTCGAGGTAATCTGCACCAACCGTTTTAAGGTGTCATTCCAGTGATGCGGGCACGCAACCTGAATGTTTTGTATATAAATACCGCATGTCCGTACTGTCCGTCTGTGTATTTATTTTGGTCGACAATTAAACAGTGTGTAGTAACAAGCGAGCACATCTGTTGGTACCAGGGTTCGCAACCTACAGTTGTCATGAATTCATTGAACAAAGGGTTAAAAATCAAGCCAAAATATTTTAAGGGTGCGGGGTCGATTCCCATCCGCAAATCTCCTCAGCACGTGGGTGGCTTTTTAAATTTTTCCTATAATTACAGACTTGCATGAATGAATAAAAATAAGGTTAAAATCATAATTCAAATATTTAATTTTGTTCAAAATGTTATCAAAATATGTCATTGTGTAACAAAAACATATCTAAACAGGGTTATTTTGAAGACATTGGCATCCATTCGGGCCATTAATGTGACGTGAAAAGGGGTAGTGCCCGGCGCCACCAGCGCGGGCGCATGGACGCGGGCAAAGCGGGCATTGTGGCGGGCATAAAGCATGGGTGACATTTGTTTGTTTCGGTGAACTCCGCGCGCGAACTAGAATAAATTCACGTTATCGTATCGCCTGCGTTTTGTCGGGAGGCCGATGTAGCAGTAGTTTGATATTTGAGTAATAATTTATCAATGTTTTTTTTTATTAAATTGTTATTTTTAGTTATTTTAATTTGTCATATTGATCAATTACTGAGTATTTTACATGATTTTTAGGGATTAAAAAACATAATTTTACCTCTTGTTTTGCCTCATATTTGGTGAAAGGACTCTAAAATATAAACATAACTACTCATGATATAAATATGAGTATGTTTATATTTTAAAAAGAATGCTAACGTCTTCAAAGTCATCCTGTATAGGTATGTATAGGTATAACCTGTATAGGTATAAACACAGGTAATTGCTACTACAAACAGGTGTGTGGATATAAGCGGTCGAATACAATCGCCTAAATGTATGTCAGGGTATCACTTGAGAGCGACTGCACCAAATTAGATTTTTTTGTTGTGTTTGTTATTGTCAGGAGAAAAAATATTTTGTAGAAAAGAAAAAATCGAAAAAGTTGCGCAAAAATTACAAATATTAACGACCATAAATGCTAACTTTTCTAATGTAACTATCGCATCGCAGATATTGCTAAATTGGAAAATACATGGACAACCCTGCGTAATGGATTCGACCACAAGGAAAATAAGTTACGTTACAGAACCGCCATTTCTCGATCGTAAAACAATTAATGTCGTTTAAATTTCACAATCCAATGCTCTCGACCCAGAATTGTTGGAATTTAGTGAAATTCTACTAAAGAAATTAATTAGCTTCCAAAATCACGTAAAACATATAATTTAGAACCAAAACGTGTTTTAATTTTTAAATAAATTAAATTTTATAAATTCACAATGCAACTTTACTCTGTAATTATAAGAAAAATTAACCACTAGCCGTGTAAGCTACTTACAGAACTTAGTGGTATTTTTATATCACAATTTTTTCAACAAATTCTATAAAGAGATAATGACTGAAAACAGTATTAGGAGCTTAAATTTTGTGTAAAGTTTACAAGTGTTGTACTTATCTACTTCGCTAACAACTAAACGAGTGTACTCGGTATTTCACTGTTGTTGAAATGTAGATATTTAATGATGAAGTTAAAAAAAATATTTAAATCTGTTTTATAACAAGCTAATTATGAACTTTTTAATTTTGACTATATTATTAGTCTCTTTCTAAAGCGAAATCTTCTTTGGCGAGACTAACCGCCGGTTTCCGAAACGCCAATTAAAAATAAATTACCTAATTCCCAATTAATTGTAGTTTGGGTTTCTAAAAGAAAAATGTGACAGACTGTCAACAGTCTGTTAAC
Organism: Crambus lathoniellus; assembly: GCA_949710035.1. Taxonomy (NCBI): domain Eukaryota; kingdom Metazoa; phylum Arthropoda; class Insecta; order Lepidoptera; family Crambidae; genus Crambus; species Crambus lathoniellus. The sequence continues at coordinate 9,714,202 of OX453302.1, read as the reverse complement.
AGTCTGTCAGTGCCCATACAAATCTCAAACCATTTCTAGATTTGGGTTTCCGATAGCATAATAACATGATTTACAAACTGTCAACGCTTGAAAAATTAATTTAAGAAATTTCGCCAATTATCTGAGAATCAAATAAATTTTACCAAGTATAATTACATTATTCCAGTCAATTGAGTTAAATGTTCCCCTAAATTGTGATTTTTAAAAGTGATAATTCATAATATTTCGCTCGCCGTGCGATTTCTTTTGCTATTTTCGCAATTCGTCCCGTGGTTCGTTACGGTGTCAAAAACATTTTATCTAGCTACACGCTAGGTGGCGCTAAGGATCAAATAATTTTGTTGATTTGTCCTGCAATAAGTACCAACAAAAAAAACAGTCAGAGATAATGGATACAATAATTATGTATGATAAGTACTAATTCGTTATTGTTAACTATTATTGTGTAATTGTGTATCGCTGTTGGTATGCCTTAATAATAAAATAAAATAAAATAAATAAATAAATAAATTCGATTGACTTCAGTCAGGGTGGCCAAACTAATAATAAACCAATAATTAGCAGTCAATTACCTAATTGTGAGATAATTTTCGTTTCAGAAACCCAAGGTGCTTTTAATGAGAGATTTTCTGCCAGCAAATTAAAAAAAAAAGTTTATTTATTAGCTCGATAGATGACGCTGACCTGACATGAATCCACTCACCTATATTGTTTATTACCACACAGAGATGGGCCTATTTCTCGAAAGATACAAGTTTACAAGTTCACAAGTTTCGAAATGTAACATGGACTTGTAAATTCTGTTTCACGAAGTAAATAACAAGTGTTTTTTACGGTAACAAAAAAGAGTGTCATTGGAATACCTAATGACATATAAATGGATTGGCTGATAAATATTTTTCATCTCTCATATTCGAAAAGTGATATATATTTAAGGCCTAATCAGACGAAGGACTTTTGTCCCCGTGGGACAAAAAGTCCCTGTACGTCCAAAATATTTCCTCCGGGTACTTGTCGCGGACTCAACGCATATAGTGTGCGGTCATTTGTTGCCCGAAGACGTACTTCACTATCGGGCGCTCAATGCAGACTAAAGTTCGTTGTGTGCGTTGTTACGCCTATTTACGTTTGTTCTATTTTTTTCGGGGACTACCGCGAACTTTTGTCCAGTCTAGTCTCTCGGTGTCCGCCGTACTTTCGGGGACTTTTTGTCCGCGGTACTTTTAGTTCCTTGTGTGCGTTATTCGATACAATTTATAAGAGATCTATATCGATGGACAAAAAAGTACTCGGCGGACAGTCCCTCGTCTGATCAGGCCTTTAAACTGAGCGGGTTCAAAACTCTGCGTTGCACCCTAGGGTGTAAAAGTATTTTAAAAATAGAACTGAATTTGGTTACAGTCAACCATAGAGTTACCTCATCGGCAATGAAAAAGTTTTCTACTGATGTTGTATGGGTATGGGGGCCGGAACTGTTTCAAAAATGAATTTTATAAAAATGAGAATATCTCAAAAACGGTGCGTCGAAGCTAAAATCTAACAAAATTTTCAACCCCACAATAATGTTTATAAATGTCTTTCGGTATCGACAGTTGGTGACAGTTTTAGAGTGCGTCTGAGCGCGGTCGAAATCGAATACCAATATTTTACCATAACCTTAGATCAAAGAAAAGTACTGTAACTTACGCAAAAAACGTCCCAGTTACGCGCAGAGTTATTGCGCACGGACTCTAGTTTTGACTTTTTTCGTTCTTAGCATAATAATCTCAAGATGGAAAAATGTGTTTCTTTATTTTATTTGTACACATAAAACGATAAAGCAAATTGAGGTGTAACCTATTTCAACGAAATACCTTCCTAAGTAGATGTATTTTATACTTTTTTTACGTCCTAAGTATGTGTACAAGGTCTTGGCATAAAATTAAACATCTCCTTTTTCATAATCATACTAAGGTTAAATGTGTCAAGGGGTTTTTGTGTTCTGTGTGTCCAACCCACAAGACCTATAACTTTTTTATATTCATTTAATTTAAATTCAATATTCATTTGCATGTGAATCTAGATAGAATCGCTATCAAGAACGTTGAACGATAGTTATTTTATTTTATCCCGATGAAATTTCTAGATAGAATCGTTATCCAGAACGTTAAAAAGGTAGTTAAGTATTTTAATTTATACCAATGAAATTGCAAGTAATAATATTTCTTTGTTCGACAATAGTTTACAATAGCTTGTTACTCCGAAAAACACCTTGCTAAACAACGACATAGTTGCAAAGATAATACAGTAATAGAAAATTAACTTAGGACTTCCTACGACCAGATGACAAAAATATTTCCACAAAATAATCTGAACACGTATCCGCAACTGACACGTTGTGAACAATATCGCTGAGATAAATTGATACGTGACTTTCATAACGTTGTGATGTTAAGCAGGATACTCATTAGCGAGCTGTTACTGTAACCAACTGTTACAATAACGATAACGAAGTGTTTTTGTTGTAATGTGTCTATTCATAGTGGCGTCTTGCGCTTCTTTAGTCAACTGGTCCTTTCGAGATGGGACTCTTGGGTCCAGACCTAATGTTATTTGAGTTCGTTGAATTGATCTAATGTCATATAATTCTAAACTTTTGCAGAACTTTTAACTGCTGAGTTTGATGACATGATTTTTTTCTAAAGATAATACTACAGAAGAACATACAGGTTTTTTTGTGAAAATAACACTAAGAAACTACACTAGAGACACAGATAAAGGAAAAACTAGGTGCGTGACTCTCTTGCCATGTCTTTTTCATTATTGTTTTCACATCCTGAAAAGAACGCGGATGAATAAAAAGTAACGTCTCTCTTAAAAATAAAACCTTTCCTCGCAGAACATTTAACAAAAACCATTTGCGATCGCTTTATACTCTAATTAAAAATAAATACCTTCTTAAGAGGCGCTTAATATTCTCTTTATAACCAACCAACCCTTTTTTATTTATAATTCAATTTGATTACTTAGAGAAAATCTTTGAACCTTTACTTTATTCACTTGTATACCTAATTTTTGTATTTTTTTCCAATCTCGAAGGTATTAATTTTTTAGGGTTCCGAACCAAAGTGGTAAAAAGGAACCCTTATGTTGAGACTTTGTCTGTCTGTCACAAATGGACATGTCGAGACCTAGGTACTAATGCTATCAACTTGAAATTTGAAATAGTTAACTTAGATGACGTTTGCCCTACTATTTTGCAAATAAGAGAGAAATACAAATATTTATATTTTTTTGGCACCAGAGACTGAAAGGGGGTCTTAAAAATTCGAAGTGGGGCTACTAGGGCACATGGGGTATCATATAAAAGAGCGCTGCTAGTACATTCTCAAGCATTTTTTATTTTTTACTTAAGCCGCATAGTTTTTGATGTTTTGATGAAAAAAATAAAAAGTAATGTTGCTGCTCAGCTGTAGTAGGTAGCACCTGAAACAAAAACGATCTAGATAAATATGAAAAGTTAGAAGAAAAGGTTACATCATTTTATACGGTAAAGTAAGTACCGTAAAGTTTAAATTATTTTCGACAGTATTAATACCCTGTTCTTGTTCCTGACAAATTCGAGGTAATCTGCACCAACCGTTTTAAGGTGTCATTCCAGTGATGCGGGCACGCAACCTGAATGTTTTGTATACAGGATAATTTTTTTATCAGTGCACAAATTTTTAAGATCAACTCAGAATCGGTAAGTGAACAACTTTCTCTTAGAAACATGGGTCGAAATACGACGAAAATTTTTGGACTTCCCATACTAAATCGATCACGTGATCAGTCCGATTTGTATGAAGAGTCCAAAATTTTTTGTCATATTTCGACCTATGTTTCTTGGGGAAAGTTGTTCAGTTACCGATTCTGAGTTGATCTTAAAAATTTGTGCACTGATAAAAAAATTATCCTGTATAAATACCGCATGTCCGTACTGTCCGTCTGTGTATTTATTTTGGTCGACAATTAAACAGTGTGTAGTAACAAGCGAGCACATCTGTTGGTACCAGGGTTCGCAACCTACAGTTGTCATGAATTCATTGAACAAAGGGTTAAAAATCAAGCCAAAATATTTTAAGGGTGCGGGGTCGATTCCCATCCGCAAATCTCCTCAGCACGTGGGTGGCTTTTTAAATTTTTCCTATAATTACAGACTTGCATGAATGAATAAAAATAAGGTTAAAATCATAATTCAAATATTTAATTTTGTTCAAAATGTTATCAAAATATGTCATTGTGTAACAAAAACATATCTAAACAGGGTTATTTTGAAGACATTGGCATCCATTCGGGCCATTAATGTGACGTGAAAAGAGGTAGTGCCCGGCGCCACCAGCGCGGGCGCATGGACGCGGGCAAAGCGGGCATTGTGGCGGGCATAAAGCATGGGTGACATTTGTTTGTTTCGGTGAACTCCGCGCGCGAACTAGAATAAATTCACGTTATCGTATCGCCTGCGTTTTGTCGGGAGGCCGATGTAGCAGTAGTTTGATATTTGAGTAATAATTTATCAATGTTTTTTTTTATTAAATTGTTATTTTTAGTTATTTTAATTTGTCATATTGATCAATTACTGAGTATTTTACATGATTTTTAGGGATTAAAAAACATAATTTTACCTCTTGTTTTGCCTCATATTTGGTGAAAGGACTCTAAAATATAAACATAACTACTCATGATATAAATATGAGTATGTTTATATTTTAAAAAGAATGCTAACGTCTTCAAAGTCATCCTGTATAGGTATGTATAGGTATAACCTGTATAGGTATAAACACAGGTAATTGCTACTACAAACAGGTGTGTGGATATAAGCGGTCGAATACAATCGCCTAAATGTATGTCAGGGTATCACTTGAGAGCGACTGCACCAAATTAGATTTTTTTGTTGTGTTTGTTATTGTCAGGAGAAAAAATATTTTGTAGAAAAGAAAAAATCGAAAAAGTTGCGCAAAAATTACAAATATTAACGACCATAAATGCTAACTTTTCTAATGTAACTATCGCATCGCAGATATTGCTAAATTGGAAAATACATGGACAACCCTGCGTAATGGATTCGACCACAAGGAAAATAAGTTACGTTACAGAACCGCCATTTCTCGATCGTAAAACAATTAATGTCGTTTAAATTTCACAATCCAATGCTCTCGACCCAGAATTGTTGGAATTTAGTGAAATTCTACTAAAGAAATTAATTAGCTTCCAAAATCACGTAAAACATATAATTTAGAACCAAAACGTGTTTTAATTTTTAAATAAATTAAATTTTATAAATTCACAATGCAACTTTACTCTGTAATTATAAAAAAAATTAACCACTAGCCGTGTAAGCTACTTACAGAACTTAGTGGTATTTTTATATCACAATTTTTTCAACAAATTCTATAAAGAGATAATGACTGAAAACAGTATTAGGAGCTTAAATTTTGTGTAAAGTTTACAAGTGTTGTACTTATCTACTTCGCTAACAACTAAACGAGTGTACTCGGTATTTCACTGTTGTTGAAATGTAGATATTTAATGATGAAGTTAAAAAAAATATTTAAATCTGTTTTATAACAAGCTAATTATGAACTTTTTAATTTTGACTATATTATTAGTCTCTTTCTAAAGCGAAATCTTCTTTGGCGAGACTAACCGCCGGTTTCCGAAACGCCAATTAAAAATAAATTACCTAATTCCCAATTAATTGTAGTTTGGGTTTCTAAAAGAAAAATGTGACAGACTGTCAACAGTCTGTTAACAGTCTGTCAGTGCCCATACAAATCTCAAACCATTTCTAGATTTGGGTTTCCGATAGCATAATAACATGATTTACAAACTGTCAACGCTTGAAAAATTAATTTAAGAAATTTCGCCAATTATCTGAGAATCAAATAAATTTTACCAAGTATAATTACATTATTCCAGTCAATTGAGTTAAATGTTCCCCTAAATTGTGATTTTTAAAAGTGATAATTCATAATATTTCGCTCGCCGTGCGATTTCTTTTGCTATTTTCGCAATTCGTCCCGTGGTTCGTTACGGTGTCAAAAACATTTTATCTAGCTACACGCTAGGTGGCGCTAAGGATCAAATAATTTTGTTGATTTGTCCTGCAATAAGTACCAACAAAAAAAACAGTCAGAGATAATGGATACAATAATTATGTATGATAAGTACTAATTCGTTATTGTTAACTATTATTGTGTAATTGTGTATCGCTGTTGGTATGCCTTAATAATAAAATAAAATAAAATAAATAAATAAATAAATTCGATTGACTTCAGTCAGGGTGGCCAAACTAATAATAAACCAATAATTAGCAGTCAATTACCTAATTGTGAGATAATTTTCGTTTCAGAAACCCAAGGTGCTTTTAATGAGAGATTTTCTGCCAGCAAATTAAAAAAAAAAGTTTATTTATTAGCTCGATAGATGACGCTGACCTGACATGAATCCACTCACCTATATTGTTTATTACCACACAGAGATGGGCCTATTTCTCGAAAGATACAAGTTTACAAGTTCACAAGTTTCGAAATGTAACATGGACTTGTAAATTCTGTTTCACGAAGTAAATAACAAGTGTTTTTTACGGTAACAAAAAAGAGTGTCATTGGAATACCTAATGACATATAAATGGATTGGCTGATAAATATTTTTCATCTCTCATATTCGAAAAGTGATATATATTTAAGGCCTAATCAGACGAAGGACTTTTGTCCCCGTGGGACAAAAAGTCCCTGTACGTCCAAAATATTTCCTCCGGGTACTTGTCGCGGACTCAACGCATAGAGTGTGCGGTCATTTGTTGCCCGAAGACGTACTTCACTATCGGGCGCTCAATGCAGACTAAAGTTCGTTGTGTGCGTTGTTACGCCTATTTACGTTTGTTCTATTTTTTTCGGGGACTACCGCGAACTTTTGTCCAGTCTAGTCTCTCGGTGTCCGCCGTACTTTCGGGGACTTTTTGTCCGCGGTACTTTTAGTTCCTTGTGTGCGTTATTCGATACAATTTATAAGAGATCTATATCGATGGACAAAAAAGTACTCGGCGGACAGTCCCTCGTCTGATCAGGCCTTTAAACTGAGCGGGTTCAAAACTCTGCGTTGCACCCTAGGGTGTAAAAGTATTTTAAAAATAGAACTGAATTTGGTTACAGTCAACCATAGAGTTACCTCATCGGCAATGAAAAAGTTTTCTACTGATGTTGTATGGGTATGGGGGCCGGAACTGTTTCAAAAATGAATTTTATAAAAATGAGAATATCTCAAAAACGGTGCGTCGATGCTAAAATCTAACAAAATTTTCAACCCCCTATGGGACCCCGGAGATACATAGGAGGCATCCGATGGACATATATTTTTTTTTATTTTTTGCTTAATTCAGTTCTAGTTCAGAGGTAGGCGTACATGTACCTAACTTTACAGGGTTTCAAACTTTTCCATACTGACCCGTCCCAATGGATCTTACAATAGCTTTCTTACATAATTGTAGACTTGTAAAAATGGTTAAACAGGGCCCTTGCCAGCCAAATTTAAAAAAAGCAAACCCATGTCTGATGAACGCCATCTGTTGAGTTTTTTGGAACTAACTTTTTTCTTTTTTAATCATCTGTCAGAAAATCCCTAATTGGGAATTAATGGGGAACTTGCATTAAAATTATTTTGAGAAATTATATTAATAATCCAATGATGATAGCCATTAAAAGTGCATTCGTGGAAGATTTATTCCAAAATTATTATTATTTTGCAAAATATTTCAATGTAAAGTTACGTAAATTGAAACGTGATTTGAAACACCAATCAGCGCGCAGTGACGTCATTCCATTAGTCACTTAAGCTGAGTTCAAAAACATATAGGTAATCATACATTCAAATCATGTCATAAAACATTAAAAATATCTACAAAATGGAAAAAGGCTTGACTAAATTCGACTCGCGAGATTTGCTTAAGGTTTATATGGACATAGTGCGGTGGTTTTTTATGGAAAATTCAATTTTTTCAAGTGTAGAGATTGCTGTTTACTTTATACACTGTTGATGCAAGATCTAACGAGGTTATGATTTTTACGAATACAAGGTACTTACATCAAAATGATCTTCACAACATTGCAAGGCAGATTTTGAAGAGGGTGAATGTTGTCTTATATAGCTCCTTTCATCCACTTTTCTCTAAGTTTAGGCTCTTGAGGCACAGTTAAAACTGCACACTCTATTTTGTGAGATTTAGCTTTACTTGTAAAAGAATTATCCATTGTAGTAGTAATAAAGTATCGTTTCCTGACTTTTTTGTATGTCAAATAAAACTGAAATAAATTAATTCTGTCTTACAAAAATAATATTTACGCGCCGTGAAAAGTTATGTGCATCTGAAAGGAGTGACCACTGACCACGAAAAAAGAAACAGGTTGAGAGCCTATCAGAGAATCTTTACGCGACATGAAAAGTTATGTGCATCTGAAAGGAGTGCCCACCAAAAGAGAAACAGCTTGAGACCCTTGTCAGAGAATCTAGTAAAAAAATTGTTGATTCCTAAGCAAAGCTCCAAATAATTCGTATTAATTCTGAGTTGGACACTCAGTTCAGCAACTGTTAAAAATTTACTGTCACCTGTCAAAGTAATTAAGCATTGTGTGTTAATCTAGTAAAGAATTTAGCTTGGTCACTGAGTTCATACAATTTGTGCATTATCGAATCTCTCAAATTTTGCAAGTAAACTAAAGAAATACATAAAATTACTTTAAATACCTAATTGTTTAGCACCTTATGAAGAAACAATGGTAAAAACGTTAATAGTTTTATAATAAATGGAATTTATCTATTTTGACAACTAACGACAAACGTTTGAACTGAGTGACCAAAGTTTTCGGTTTTAATGACTAGGCTTCGCCACATAGATAAATGAAAGTAAGCTTAAGTTTTTTTACTCGACTGCGGCGGGCGAAGTCAAAAATTACCTGACTGCGGCGGGCGAAGCCCAAAAAGTGTTACGTTTTTGCCCTGAATCACAGATAATATAATACTATACTAGTACCTGAATGTATGTGTTTCTGTTCCTATGTTCCCTCGTAACTACTAAACGGATAAACTGATTTTGTTAATTGATACGTCATCAGATTCGTCTTAATAGCCCGAGTGAAAATAGAACATCAATATTAACAAAAATCAAAATGGCGGCTTTTAGGCGGCATATTATTCTGTGCATTGTAAAAGAAATATTTTTAAATCTCATCGAGTGGGGTAGGTATTAAATGAAGAGTTTTAAATAGCGATTCCATAAACATCTATAACTTGCAGTTTTGTAAATCTCTCCGTATTAATTTATCTAAAAAAGAAAAGAATTTACGAATTTTTAAATTAGTAAGTTCTTACTTAAAAAGATGATTTATTGACAATGAACTAAAAAGTCTAAAATAAAAACGTAGGTAATATTTAAAAAACTAAAAACACGACTGCAAAAATTTACCATTAAAAATGAAAAAACCAGCTCTTTACTTCTCGGGTTTTTTAGTTTTTTATTAATTATTACCTACGAAATCTTTACTAGAAGTTGGCATATCATCCGTTTCTCTGAGGGTGCCATACTTTTAGAGATTGAATTTTTATTTTTTGCTAAAACAAAATTGACAGATGGTTACCCTCATTTATTTCATATTTTAAGGATTTTAAATGCCGCTATAACATTGTTGTCCATCCTGTCATGCTTACAGAATTGCATTGTGAATGCATAAAAATAATTTAAAATCTCGATTTAATGGCTGTTTCATCTTAATCGATTGTTAAACATTGTAAAAATGTTTCTTTCGGATGCGAGGGTTTCCTCGCATTGATGAAGCAACGCTGGCTTACAGCGTAACAAGTGATAGCAAAAATCGACGAGTCGTGTAAGCCTTTCGGTAGCTTAGTTGGTCAGAGCATCGGGCCGGATTCCCGGAGGCGCGGGTTCGAATCCCGCCTGAAAGCTACTTATCAGGTGGCCTGTTCGACTAAGGACTGCAGGCGGCCTGCCTGCTGAGCTGACTGATACATATACATATGTAGTAAATATAACTCAGTACTTATATTTTCTACCAACATTAACAACTTCGTTTAAACAATATATTTATAACAATGTAACAGTATATTTACTCCAGTGTGCAGCAGAAATAAATCAAGTATCAATATAATCAATCAAGCAACAACAAGTATTTTTGCCTTTGTCAATGTTAGAGTTCACAATATTTTAGACTAATGCAAAATAGGCATATTTTCAATACTTATATGTTAGTGCGTTTTACGTAAAGTTTACTTAATTTTTAATTACTTTAAAAAACAGTAAAAAATGATGGCAGCCATATTCTGTCAATTTCGTTTTCACAAAAATTAAAAATTCAACCCCTAAAAGTATGGTAAGTACTTTGAGAAACGGATGATAAACCAAGTTCTAGTAAAGATTTCGCTAAAAACATAAGTTTTCTTTCATTTACCTATCTGGCGAAGCCTAGTCAGTAAAACTGAAATCTTTGGTCACTCACTTTTAGCGTTTGTCGTTAGTTGTCAAAATTTCTTGGTCACTCCTTTCAGATGCACATTGAAAAGTTTGACGTCCTAAGAAATGACGTCACGTCCGGCCATTGAGCGTTTACGCGCGGACTTTGAAATGTTAATTTTTGATTTGCATTAAATAAATAATTTAAGCATATTTCAACTTTTTCGCTTGTGATATCTTCATACAATCCTTAAATCTTTCAGATAGACTACATTTATGAAATAATGCAAGTTCCCTATTGTGACAGTCTGTTAGCAAATTTTTATTTTGATTAGCGTTTCAGAAACCGGCGGTAAGTCGCTACCATGAAGTTTGACTTAATACTCTGAGGTAACTGGAGCTCTTACCCTGAATAGAAAAATGTCGCCAGCAAATTTGACATTTATGTATGTAGTGGCTGTCAGCTGTCTCATATGACCATACGTATTTTTTTAAAGTGTAGGTGAGACGGAAGACAGCCACTGTGTTATTTGTGGTATTCAAAAAATTGTTCGTACTGCACTCTCCAGTTACCTCAGTATTAAGTCGAGCTTCATGGTCGCTACACTTGCATGGTCGCTACTGACTTGGTGACATGTTGTCACAAAGACAGTCGTTCTCTCTTTGTCTAATTAGAAAGTTTGATGCCCTTTATTTTTGAAAATATTCAAGGTACATAATTCAAAATAAATACTTGTAGTGTGTTGCTAATATTACACAAAAAAAATATTTGTATAGGTACTTAGTACCTTTTTGGCGAAAATTTTTATTGTTTTGTTTTTACAAAAAATGAAAGTTTCTTTTATGGTAGTCTTAAGCTTTCCCTTAAAAACACCACAAGCAAACCAATCCAAACTTTTTTTTATAAATATACCTCTTGAGTTTCCAAATATCGTAAGCTATAGCTGAGCCGATAAGTCAGGAGCAGTAAGATGTTAAACAATAATATAAAAGATTCCCTTTATTATTCTACACACGTAGCAATATTGCGGGATCTTCAGAAACAAACCATCTCTATTTTGTACGAGAATCTTGATTCAATATTATGTAGGTACGTGTATTTGATATAGACGAATCAAATATCAATAGATTGTGAGATGTAGAATAATTTAGTTAAGTTATATGTTATACTCGTTTATAGGGCAGAAGCCCCCGGTTTTGGCCACCATTTGCTATAAAAGTTATCTTATGTAGGATAAATCATTCAGAAATAAGTCACACTATCACAGTCACTTCATAGAACATCAAGTAGGTACCCTATTTACGAATAAAAATCCTTATAAATACTCGAGAATACCCCGAAGTTAATTTATTCATAAGGTCATCTACGGGGATTTCGCAGCCTCTCATTTTGCCCTTGACCGAAATTCCCTGATATCTCCAGGACCATACCTTTGTTGTGGAAACAATGGCCTTTTGATAAAATTCATAATTGTTCTTGATTGTATTGGGTTGGACATGATTTTGAATAACAAGCGTCCTCCGATCTCTATTGTGCAAGGATTTATATCACGTTGATTGTTTACCAATTCATTTTATTGTATTTTCATACTTTTTATTGATAATATTGTTGCGATGTGATGTTTTGTTTGAATTTCCTGCTGCTTCATTGTTCATGCTGTTCGTCTGTGGAACGCACTTCCAGAAGAAGGTATCAGAAAGGGTCAGACTCTAAAATCCTTTGGCGATCAAGTTAGAAGTTATTTCCTTTGCCATATTAAGAGGTATGGGAAAGGTATTTATATAGGTAATACAATATCTTCTTTTCTTCCATCAATATTTGTTTATATGTACTTACTCTATCCCATTTTATACAGCCTTTCCCCTAGTGTCCCAATTATTTATTTCTATTTCACCCATGGTTCCCTGGAAGAGATGCCTATATAGCAATAAGGTCGCCTGTTGTCTGTTCTCTTTCTAGTTTTAGTCTCTGTGTGTAATTTATTTTGGTATGTTGTGTGTAATTAGGCTTTTTATTTATCATTGGGCTTTTTACACTTATCCTAGTTAAGATCCTAATTCAGCATACATTGCTTTCTTTGAGCTCATTTTTCTTGCTCTCTTTTAGCAAGTGATGCAATAAAACAAGCAATGTATGCTTAATTAGGATGCTAGTGTAATAAGCCCTTTTTCAATTTTATTAAAACAATCAATAATGTTGCATTTTTCTTCTGTTTTATATTTTTACACGACTGCGCAAGGAGTAGTTTGTGTTTAGGGTTTTCATTTCATTTATTTATTGCAACTATAATGTATATATTTTGGTGTTATATTTATTTATAAAGAAGCATTATAGACCGTGTTGGGCACAGCAACAACAAAAGAGAGGAGGATGCTTTTTTACTTTAAACACATGCACTTTATTCAATGAAGATGTCATCACGTTTATGTATAAACCTCATGCACACTTATTGTATCTTGTTTTTTAACTCAAATGGTTATGCTGTGCCTCTATTGCATTTGTTTTTGACGATAAGTAATAAGGACCGAGCTAATATTTTTCGGTGATAAAAAAACGTGTTGGTACCTTTGATTTATCGCTCAAAATCAGCACGATCGCTCCTGTTATATAATCGGAAGCTCTTTTTGATTAAAGCACGTCCACTTTCAGATCACAATAAACCACTTAGTCACCGCCAGAGTCTTCCGGGCACGTTAAAAATACGTTTTGCACCTTATCGTGGGCCCCGATAAATCACTCCATTTTTCACGCTCACACCTTTTATACCCCGTGAATAGACTCAATAATCAGAGGAACTTCCAAAATGTAAATCACTTTGTGTTTTATGGGACTCAAGGGAAATTGTGAGCAATTTAAGGAAGGTACGTATGTTTACGTGTTAACGTATGCTTACGTGGTCCTTGCTGACGTTGCAATGTATTCTGTAGTGCTATTTATTGGGTTAGTGACTGATAGTGCTAGTTTAGGGCTGAAATATTTATTTGTTGTTACATTACAGGTGATATACCTAGCAGACTTACTATCACTAGATCGCTTATACTGTTGGTATCAATAGATCATTTCTTGTAGAAGTCGCGGGCGGAAGCTAGTATATATATATTTTTCATTTCAATCCATCCATTACATCTATGGGAGATTAGCAGTCCGCACCAAATCGGAAGTTGGGTCTGGATGTGTGTATGTATAGCAGATAAACGTGTCACCGAAGCAAGTTGTATGGCGACACTAGCTCGCGGTCACAAAGTATTTTTATGAAATTAAAACATATAATACTACCCTAAGTATCGATTTTTAGGTATATTTATCCCATTTAACCTCTAAGGGGTTGATTTTCGAAAATATACGAAATATGTGTTTGCTTATTTGTTTTACTTTCCGACCATAAGCCTAAATAATAAATTTAATAAAGGACTTTCCAGATACAACATTTCATCCCCCTCTTCACCCCTTCGGGGGTGGAATTGTCAAAAACGCTGACACAGGAAAATATTAATTTTCAATTGCCAGCCTAAATACATTGTTTAAAGATCCTAACTTCAAAACTGACGAACTTTCATACAAAATTTCATCCTCTATTTCACCCCCTTAGGGGTGGAATTTCCAAAAATCCTTTCTTAGTGGATGCCTACACTGTATAACGTATCTATGTGCAAAATTTGAAGTCTCTAGGTTCAGCGGTTTGGGCTGTGCGTTGATCTCTCAGTCAGTCAGTCAGTCAGGACTTTGAATTTTATATATATAGATAGATGAAAAATATTACTAAAACTTGCTAAATATTTACTTAAAGCTGCACATATTGGTGAGCTGTTAGATATTGTCTTCTTTATAAAGATCTAGTTTTACGACAAAGTGCGAGTTATTAAATAAAACTAGCTTCCGCCCGCGACTTCGTCCGCGTGGACATTCGAGGAAATACTTAGGGGACCAATAACCAGGATAAAAAGTATTCTATGTTTTAATATCATAAAAATCCGATCAGCCGTTTTTACGTGATTAGGCGGGTCCTCCCTCACCAAGCGAGCAGCCTCGCGCGAGGCAGAACGTTTGCCACGTGCGGCGGGCCTCGCACCCCGCTATTTATCCCATTTAACCTCTAAGGGGTTGATTTTCGAAAAAATACGAAACATGTTTTTGCTTATTTGTTTTACTTTCCGACCATAAGCCTAAATAATAAATTTAATGAAGGACTTTCCAGATACAACATTTCATCCCCCTTTTTACCCCTTCGGGGGTGGAATTTTTAAAAACGCTGGCACAGGAAAATATTAATTTTCAATTGCCAGCCTAAATACAAAATTTTAAGATCCTTACTTCAAAACTGACGGACTATTATACACATATTCATCCCCTATTTTACTCCCTGGGTTTTATTTTGGGAAAATAACGAAATGGGTTGCCTATTTGTTTTAAGAAGTAAGCCTACAAAGTTTCAAGTTGAAATGTCTATTTTACGCCTGATTTTTCATTCAAAACTTCACCCCTATTGCAACCTTTTAGGGGTTGAATCATGTTCAGCGTGTTAAACGTCAAAATAAATGCCATTTTTGCAACCGTCATCCCATAAAACCTCAATAACGACATCCATATCGATTTTTAGGTTTATGTACCCCATTTAACCTCTAAGGGGTTGATTTTCGAAAAAATACGAATCATGTTTTTGCTTTTTTGTTTTACTTTCCGACCATAAGCCTAAATAATAAATTAAATGGAGGACTTTGCAGATACAACATTTCATCCCCCTTTTCACCCCTTCGGGGGTGGAATTGTCAAAAACGCTGACACAGGTAAATATTAATTTTCAAATTGCCAGCCTAAATACAACGTTTGAAGATCCTAACTTCAAAACTGACGGACTTTCATACAAATATTCATCCTCTATTTCACCCCCTTAGGGGTGGAATTTCCAAAAATCCTTTCTTAGTGGATGCCTACACTGTATAACGTATCTATGTGCAAAATTTGAAGTCTCTAGGTTCAGCGGTTGGGGCTGTGCGTTGATATCTCAGTTAGTCAGTCAGTCAGTCAGTCAGTCAGTCAGTCAGTCAGTCAGGACTTTGAATTTTAAATATATAGATAAACGAAGAAAAAACTAATAGATAAAAGAATCTTTGCATAATTGGGAAGATTTAAACATTTCGTTCGTTCATTCCTACAATATTGTGCAATCAGCTGATCGTATAGCGTCTCTTTTAGTGGTATTACAACCTCAACAGTAAACTGGATAAGGTTAATCGATCTGGATAAGGTCAAGGCCAAAAATCCTGTAATCGTTCCATACACAAATAAAAAAATATTAATGTCTTCTTCCTACATTCTGTGAGGGTCAACTTTTTCGCAGTATGATTGATACGGACAAATGTCACCATAATGTGGCGTAACGTCCCATTCAGCGGAAGGATAGTGATTGATATACCCTTTTTGGCAGGGAACTCGGGAAATATTCCAAGGAGAATTGCCCATTTATTCCCTGATCTGATAGCGGGATAGGTGCAAATCGTGACTTTATGCTGCTCGAACTCAATGGCATAGCCAGTTACATTGCCAAAATTTCAACCGTCATTTGTTTTTGTATTTTTTGCCAGTTTTTGTTATTGCCAAAATATCGATTTATTGAAGTAATTTAATTAGTGTGTTTTGATGAAGTAGGTAGTTTTATCTCACGAGCGCGTTCCGCCTTTTGTTGTGTGCATCCGTGGAGGCTGCGGTCTACACACACAAGCGTGGCTCACCCGCGCTCGTGAGAAAAAACATCTACTTATACTGTTTTCTATTTTTTGCTATTTTTGCCCACGGTTATTCAACTACCCAATTTGTTGTGTGAAGAAAAGCAACTTAGACTGAGGAAAGATATCGGGTAGCCTATCAATCAGATTATTATCTTGTGCAGTTCCTTGCTTCCGCCCATATTCTATTTTATGGACAGGTTTTTTATGGTGTTTTATATGGATGACCCACACCCTAACAGTAAAAATATTTAGAGGCTGATTATGATGCTATTATGAGATGACACTATCGTATCGATGTTTTCCAAACGTAAAAAAAAAAGGCCAGCGCTACAAAAAACGCAGACTGCATAGGCACTTATCTAACATTATTAGCATAAGCTTGATTTCTCATTGCCAGCATCAAATCAAACACAATGATTTAATTCCGAAATATGCAATGGAGCTGAAGAACTTGTGTTTCGGAAATCGGAACACCCAGACACAGTAAAAACACAACTATTCACAACATAAAATGTGTGTCCCAGGTGAGGAACGAACTTTCACCCTAGCACGGGTAGCATGATGAACTCGAGAAAGGTTTTGTCTATATCGAAACGTCAAAAATGATATTTCATCGTAGATAATTCGGCTGTCAATTATAGACTTTCGAGGTAGACAAAACTCTTCTCGGGTTTGTCACGCTACGCGTGCTGGAAAAATAATAATATGTAGTAGGGGTGGTACCTACCATTGCGCCACTTCTGCCCGTAAAATAACAGCTGTAATAATAGGTAATGTAAATACATAAATATATGTGATATTATGTTTACCAAAAATGGATATACGACGTATACATACAATTATTTTTGTGTCAATATTTGTGGGCGGTATATAAACTGATTTTTTAAGGCGTTCTCTCCTGAAAAGTCGGGTTTTGGTTTATACGTCCATGGAACCCAAAGTCATCGATATATTTTCAATTTCGCTGCTTATCCTATTATTTTGTATTTAATCGTTGTCTGAAAAACTTCCATTTTGTACAAGTTCTTCGTCACTCAGTCTCCAGCAAAACAAAATAATATGCGCGCTTTATTTGTTATTTTTTACCTAATATCGTAAGATGTCTAAGGTTTTGCGCTATTTCAATTATTGCACGTTGTATGTAAATTAAAATGGTTGTGCCCCAATTCCAAAATGACTGCAATGATATTGAAAGCTATGTTAAAATGTTGTTATAATTGTAAAACAACATACATTTTGACAAAAAGAGGAACTTTAAGAAATTGTATAAACAATCTCATACAAATTTGCATAAAACTGCAATCGTAAACTGAATCTGTTAAAGAGCCTGTTTGCAAGTGTCTGCATAAATTGTTAACGGTATGTTGGTACTCAATGAGGGGGAAATAATGGAACTTGCGATCTAGAAAACATGTTATGTGAAAATATATAGAAGAGAAACATTTATCATCATTCAGAGATAATGAACAACATTGACAAATCTACTAATTTCTTCTATACCTACTATTCTATGTAAAACAGTAATATGTAGAAAGCTGCGTTATTCCTGACTATGAGTAGGCTTACTCGTTCACGTAGGAATGACTTATCACGATATTCCAAATAATCGCCATCATCAAGATCATAGTCACGCTCAAATCTACGAACAAATATTTTTACTTATGTATTTGTTAGCGATAAGCGACACTTGTTCCAACATTAAAAAGTCGTTATCATGTACCTTCTTTGACCTCATTTTATTCTCTGAAAGGGAAAAGTTTACGTGCATTATGGATAGATTGGCATTTCGCCCGCGACTACGTCTGCAATTTTGTTGTATTCGCACTTTTTAGGGATCACTTAAATTTTTTGAGACAAATATTAGCATTTGTCGTTGTCAAAAGTCTTATAATCTCTACGATTGAATTAATCTTAATCTGGTGCAGTGCTTGAGGCATGAAAAGGCAACTAAAGAGTTTAACTCTTGAAGCATCGGCGGGGCCCGTACTGGCCTCCGCCAAAGCCAAACTGAATGCTGCCTTATTTCTATAAACCGCCGATGCTTCAGAGGTTAAGATTATATACTATTTGTATGCATTCAGGATGATATTTTGTAAGTAAAGGAAATATTGTGATAATTAGTAAAAATCTAATATTTTTCCTTTAGCTAATAGTTACTATGCCCAGCAGTGGGCGTCGTTCGGCTGACATGATAATAGTTACTTATTTTTTGACTAGCGGCCGCCCGCGGTTTCACCCGCGTGGTACTCGTTCCCGAGGGAATATCGGAATAAAAAGTAGCCTAAGTTACTCCTTATTACATCAGCTACCTGCCGGTGAAAGTCGCGTCACAATCGGTCCAGCCGTTTCAGAGATTAGCCGGATCAAACAGACATACAGACAGACCGACAGCCAGACAGACAGACAAAAATAGTAAAAAATGTTATTTTGGTATATGTACCGAATATAATCATACTCATGTAGTAAAAAGCGGTTATTTTAATATTACAAACAGACACTTCAATTTTATTTATTTGTGTTGAAGATGTGTAGATAAGTAAATATTAGTATGGGTTAAAAAACAGCAGAATTTAGACTCATGACAGTTCTTCATAGCTTGCTCTAAATAATAAAATATAACAAGTACTTACTTTACAGAGAAACCCGGAAAACCCAAATGAGATGAACAAAAAATCAAGGCTGCGTTGTCGGTGGAGTAGGCCTATTGAGTGGCGACGACTGCAATTACGGCGCTTGGGCAGAGCGCCTAACGATGATCTCAGGGTGAGGGTTGGCAGCCCTAGGAGGAACATGTTTCGTTTATACTAATAGTCATCATTATGCTACTCCAACACTGCTGTTAACCTACATTCTGTTAGGAATTGTTAGATGTCGGAGGGTATTGACTACGGGAATGTCTAAAGAGCCTTCCTTCGCTAAATTAACCTTGCCTTTATAATAAATATACTTTATTAATAGCCAGTTAACTGATATAAGTATAAATAGATTGTATTAAATGCATTGTTATTTTAATAAATTGTTATGTTTTTAACTTACTTTCACAAAACCGATGTTTATGTTACAAGTATTACTAAGTTTAGTTATCGCTTAGATTATTTTGCACTACTTACCTTACAATAAGAGAAGTAGAAGTAATTTTGTGATACAATAAAATTATACCTCATCCATTATGAACAAAATTGATGTCACTTTTTAAGTTCAATGTACTCGTATATTACGACTAAGTTTTCTTAAGAAATAAATTATTATACCTATTTTATTCTATTCATACTTACCTCCCTATGAATATTCTGGTCCAATGCTGTTAAATTACTGTCAGAATTGAATTTTACTTCGGTCAACGACCACATTAACGCTGTACTGCTTTTCATACAAAATACTACAATAACAAGAATGACGATTCCTCTTATTTAGGGTACAGAATGTGTAACATGGAACAGGCGTAAAGTCACGTGGTTCAACAAAATAAAGTTTTAGCTATTATCTGTCACAAAATAAGAGGACATTATTATTTTTCGACAACCCTAATCATGGCGATGGATAACGTAATAACGGCTCGACAGTCACACAAGAGGCAGTGAGAGTAACATTGTAGAAAATCTGAATAGGCGTTCTATATTCAGATGAATAAATTAATGACGGCGCGACATTTTATAAAGATTATGAGAAGTACTAATTAATGTTTCTAACGTACTTAGCACTAACTTTAAAACGCGCAGATTGCCTTATGTTGGAGCTGTAAAAATCTGGTTATGTATGTTAACGTAAACAATAATTAACGTAACATAAGCAAATAAATCCAAACAGGTAGGTACGTTTTGCATCTATTTGCTTACGGTGCATGACCAAGGGTCATCGAGGTAAAATTAGTTCAAAACGCGAAAACGCAATAATATAATAGTTGGTTCATGCACATGTGTATTAAGGTACTATTCTGATTCCGGCTGCAGACTGCAGCTGCAGATAATATGAATGAAAAACACTTCGAACGCATCTGCACTATTCTGCACGTTCAGCAGTATTTCATATAAATTGCCTGCATTTGGAGCCTGCAGTCGGGATCGAAATAGCACTCACTGTCGTGCATCTATTGGTCGCATTGCGTCGCGTCGCGTCGCGTCGTCGTCGCCCATCTAGGACAACGGCAGCCGTAGCACGAAAAACTGTCGTTATGATCACTTTTAGTGTGATTATATCGTACCGTATCTATCGTAGAGTGTGTGTCAGATTACTCTGCACGTGACTGGCGCGTTTTTGGCGCTAGTTACAGTGCATTTTTTTGTTCTAATGTTATTGAAAAGATTAGTATTCGATTTTCACCGCGCGCAGACTTATCTGACGAGCAGCTAAACCCAATAGTAGACTATTGGGTTTAGCCTGAGCAGCGGCTCTTTCGGTCTTTTATGGAACTGAAATTCAATCCATGTTTGACAGCAGCACTTTGACAGCTTTTTATAGTTTACTATTTGATTACAATAAGAATAGTTTTTCAAGAAACTACACTAGGTACAAGATATGTGTACTTTTTTCACAATACTACTGATGGTCACACCACACACTACATTCACGTCACATCATACTGTCATAATTCTTATAACTAGTGTTTTAAAGAGCACTACAACTGAACTACAATTGAAACACGATTGAGACACGATTGTGACTTAACGCTAGCAGACTTGGCGCCCTGGTAAGGCATGTTTTCTTGGGGAAGTTAGATAGAGTTTTTTTTACAGTTAGATATCTTGCCTCAATATATGAGGTCTAATTTTAACAAAACTTTTTGGGTTAACTAGTTTACTTAGTATAATTTATATTAGAAAATTACTTTAAAAACCTGCTTTTGCTTTACAAATAAATAATTCCAAATAAATAAATAAACGGAAACCGTCTTCTAAAGAGTTTTATTTTTAAATCCCTTGACAAAACTCAATTAAACTTTATACCCTTGCAATCATAAATTTACAAGTAGGCGGCACATTTTCGAACTTGACTTCCATTTTCTTCCCTAGTTCCTCATATGGTATTTCGAAGACTGTTTCCCACCCATCTCTTGAGCAAGCTTTCTGTGAGGCGTAACTTGTGACCCAGGCCCCGGCCATTGGGATCACAGCATCCTTGCATACCAGGCGCCTGAAAAACAAATGTTTTACTTACAAAGGCACAGATAAAAAAATATGAAAATAATACTGAACAGAAAGTGAGGAAGCACATGTATTTCACATTTTTTTTAAACGGGGAAAAGTTGACCTGTCTTCTGGCAGAAATCGAACCAGCGACAATTCGCTGTCTGTGTCCAACGAATGGTATGTCCCCTGAGTTAAGTCTCCGTAGATTGTGGGCCTCGATCCACTTAAATTCATTGCAAATATCCATTGATGGATCTTTTACACTCTCATATCCACTATAATTCTTGATCCAGGATTTTTTGCAAAGTGGATTTTTTAGCACTAACATTGTCCATTGCAAAGATCCATTGATGGATCTTTTTGCACTCTTATTTCCACTTTAATTCTTGATTCAGATTTTTTTAAAGTGGATTTTATTGCACTGATATTGTGTCAGAAAATCCATGGCTGACACATGCAATCTTCTTTTATCAAACACAACTTTCCTGTTTAAAACATAAACCATAACTACGTAATGTCAATCAAGAAAAAGCAATCAAGATTTCGAATCCGATTCCGTTTCCGACGGTTCGTGAATCGTGATCGGGGCTGGTCAATTTAGCTACCTGGTCGTTTTACTATCTAGACCATACAGCATACAGTACTATCCCAGTGACAGACAATTGACATTACGTAGTTATGGTAGGTACATACTTATATTTCAGCCAGGGAAGCCATGGATTTTCAGACACAATGTTAGTGCTAAAAATCCATTTTGCCAAAAATCCTGGATCAAGGTTTAAAGTGGAAATAAGATTGAAAAAAGATCCATCAATGGATCTTTGCAATGAATTTAAGTGGATCGAGGGGATTGTGGGAGGCTGGTCGATGTTTTCTAGTATTTAAATATAATAGGCATGACGAAACATTTTGAAATCCTCTTCTGTAAAGTGGGTATTATACAATTTACTATAATTACGAAAAAAACTTTATTTCGGTAATAAACTAAAGTTTAACGAAGTTTAAAGCCATTTGTTTCTAATATTTTTTCAATAGTGCGCGAAAAAAGCTCGCAGGTGTCATGACTTCCACTCTGACGTCACGCCTAGGTAAGTATACATCAGCAGTCATATCATTGTGTAAGAAACTAACGAAATTCGTGGTAAAAATGAATTCTATAAGTCCAAAGTCTATAACTGGTGTGCAGTACTTCAATGCGTAAGCAGTAGTAGGATAAGAACACAACAAAACACAGTGAAGTTTGTTTGTTTACCTAGGGATGACGTCATGCGCTGTGATTCGTGTTTCAGACAAAATGGCCGATTGCAGTATTTTATTTTTTTATTTTATTGAAAATCTTATTAATCTTAATTTTTTTAATAAAACTAAATCATTCTTATAAATGCTTTTATGTATTTTCTCATAAAATCATTAAATCTTTCATTATTTGATACTGTCGTCATGCCTATTGTGGGATAAAACAGCATTGCTTAATCAATTACTGCTTAATTATTTATCATTATTTTTATGGCTCTTTATGTCATCCCCACTTAGTTCTCAATATCATAAAGCATGATTATCTTACCTTACGTGAAAAAATTTTTGAGCAATCCCAAGATCTCTATATGACTGATGCACCACTATACCTCGATCGTCGTAAAAGTCGCCAGAATTCACAACTTCCATATTGTCCAATAAATTATACAACTCATCTATAAGTTCAAATAGTTTTGCAACTTCTTTGAATTTTGGCTATAAAACAAAAACAAAGTTATGTTTAATCTAATAGAACTTGGTCCCAAACTAAAAAACTTTTTAGTGTTTTGTTTACATTGTATTTGATTATAGAAACACTAAGTGGAATTTCATTTCACCATTATCTAAAGACTGCTAAAGACAGACATGTTACCACAAATGTCACCATCCCTCAAATGTTATAAGTACTGTTATATTAGTACTCTACATTCTAACACATTGTCTAGATAAAATAATCCAAAGCGGCGTCATACTTTTTAGAAGGGCCATGGAAGAATTGACAGTTCTGTATGTTCCGGTGACAGAAGAGCCACTTGCAATACGAAATTAGCTATCAAAATGCACTGTATGAACACTGTTTAAAGGGCACCACAGACGATCAGTACGCCAGCAGGCAACGTTGCCCGAAATGCATGCTATACGGCCATTAGGTATATTCGTTTTTTTATGAAAAACTGTAAGTGTGTGGTCGATTGCGGCAAACTGACAGACCGTTGTCAACAGGCGGACAGATCGTCTGCGGGGCCCTTTAGTTCCTAAGATTATTACCGGAACAGAAATTGTTGTCGCACTATCGTGTATAGTTCGTATCGTGTATTTTCCATTAAAAATTCCATTTTTTGTTTTATAATTTTATTTTCCGGAATAAAAATAAAAAGAAAAAAATTAAACCGCCTTCAAAACAAAACTGCAAACAAAAACTCATTTCCCAAAAACACGTAAAAGTGAAAAATAAATTGAATCATTCAATTCAAAGTACGAAAGTGCGGGACTTTTTCTAATTAATCTTGAACTTACTGATCTGATTGAAGTCGGTGTCAAGCCAAATAGATATTAATATTAATATGTATTTGATAGGTTACAATTTACACCACTCTGCGCATGAGATATTGTTTATTATTGTTTCACTATTTTGAAATGAAATGAAATTGAATTTTAAGTACTCGTTCTTGTTACTTTCGGCTTGACACCGACTTCAATCAGATCAGTAAGTTCAAGATTAATTAGAAAAAGTCCCGCACTTTCGTACTTTGAATTGAATGATTCAATTTATTTTTCACTTTTACGTGTTTTTGGGAAATGAGTTTTTGTTTGCAGTTTTGTTTTGAAGGCGGTTTAATTTTTTTTGAAAAATTTTGTTTATTTTTCCTTTTTTAGTGTAAGAAATCTACTATAACAAACCGCATAATGAGCAAGGGTAGCTCAATGTGCAACGTTTATAGCCCATATCTAAATTAGAACTCAGACAAGCACCACCCTCCAACTCTTAACTGTTATGCAGTTTCCTTCCAACATCAGCTAACCTAAATTACTTGAAAGAATACAACCTAAAGTTCTATTGGCGCTTGTAGTACTTAAAAACATACTTTAACTCCTAAGCGTTAAAGAGTTTTACCTTCCATCATCAGCTTAACTAAATAACCTGAAAGGTAACAACTACAAATATTTACGTATCAACGATATTTAAAGAATTATCCTCCAACTCCTAACTATTGAGGAGTTGTACCTTCCATCACCAGCTCATCATCGTGAGATGATGACTACCAGTCGCAAATACTTGAAAATTACTTATGAACCTTAAAGGAATCGTATTGCGCCCGTAACATATTTAGTATTTAATTAATGTTTTCGATGGCCATATGTGGTCTTCATCATCAGTTACTCTTCACCAAATGGTGCTTACCGAAAGCAAATGCACGAGTTACTTAAGAAAATACCAAAATCGCTATAGGTGTGCCTATAATATTTGAAGAGTTCCCTTGATTTCTCCAGGATGCCATCATCAGATCCTGACCGTATAACAATGGGACCAATTTGTAACTATATGCTTTCAACCCAAAAAAGAATTTCTAAAATCGGTTTATAATTGACAAAGTTATGAGGTAACAAACATTAAAAAAAAAAAATAAAAAAAAAAAAATCAACCGAACTGAGAACCTCCGCCTTTTTTTGAAGTCGGTTAAAAATAACTTACGAGTATGTCACTTGCCAGCACCCAAACTATGCCCATACCAAAAATCACGTCGATCCATTGCTCCGTTTTGACGTGAAGGATGGACAAACAAACAAACACACTTTCACATCTATTCTATATATATAAAATTCAAAGTCCTGACTGACTGACTGACTGACTGACTGACTGACTGAGATATCAACGCACAGCCCAAACCGCTGAACCTAGAGACTTCAAATTTTGCACATAGATACGTTATAGAGTGTAGGCATCCACTAAGAAAGGATTTTTGGAAATTCCACCCCTAAGGGGGTGAAATAGAGGATGAATGTTTGTATGAAAG
Source organism: Crambus lathoniellus (assembly GCA_949710035.1). Classification (NCBI taxonomy): domain Eukaryota; kingdom Metazoa; phylum Arthropoda; class Insecta; order Lepidoptera; family Crambidae; genus Crambus; species Crambus lathoniellus. The sequence goes on along the minus strand of OX453302.1, from coordinate 9,688,838 downwards.
TCCGTCAGTTTTGAAGTTAGGATCTTCAAACATTGTATTTAGGCTGGCAATTAAAAATTAATATTTACCTGTGTCAGCGTTTTTGACAATTCCACCCCCGAAGGCGTTGAAAAGGGGGATGAAATGTTGTATCTGGAAAGTCCTTCATGTAATTTTTTATTTAGGCTTATGGTCGGAAAGCAAAACAAATAAGCAAAAACATGTTACGTATTTTTTCGAAAATCAACCCCTTAGAGGTTAAATGGGATAAATAAACCTAAAAATCGATATGGATGTCGTTATTCAGGTTTTATGGGATGACGATTGCAAAAATGGCATTTATTTTGATGTTTAACACGCTGAACATGATTCAACCCCTAAAAGGTTGCAATAGGGGTGAAATTTTAAAGGAAAAATCGGGGGTAAAATAGACATTTCAACTTGAAACTTTGTAGGCTTATTTCTTAAAACAAAGAGGCAACCCATTTCGTAACTTTTCCAAAATCAAACCAAGGGGGTAAAATAGGGGATGAATATGTGTATAAAAGTCCGTCAGTTTTGAAGTTAGGATCTTCAAATTTTGTATTTAGGCTGGCAATTGAAAATTTATATTTTCCTGTGTCAGTGTTTTTGACAACTCTACCCCCGAAGGGGTGAAAAGGGTGATGAAATGTTGTATCTGGAAAGTCCTTCATTAAATTTATTATTTAGGCTTATGGTCGGAAATTAAAACAAATAAGCAAACACATATTTCGTATTTTTTCGAAAATCTACCCCTTAGAAGTTGAATGGGATAAATAAACCTAAAAATATATATCGATATGGATGTCGTTATTGAGGTTTTATGGCATGACGATTGCAAAAATGCCATTTATTTTGATGATTTAACACGCTGAACATGATTCAACCCCTAAAAGTTTGAAATAGGGGTGGGGTTTTGAATGAAAAATCAGGGGGTAAAATAGACATTTCAACTTGAAACTTTGTAGGCTTACTTCTTAAAACAAATAGACAACCCATTTCGTAGTTTTCCGAAAATCAAACCCAGGGGGTAAATAGGGTATAGAAACCTAAATCATCTTAAGTACCCTAAAAGTTCTTGGTAGGTTAAGCTACTCAAAACTAACTTTTTGATTGTGAAACAGACACTTATTATATACTAGCTTCCGCCCGCGACTTCGTCCGCGTGGACATTCGAGAAAATACTTAGGGGACCAATAACCAGGATAAAAAGTATTCTATGTTTTAATTTAATAAAAATCCGATCAGCCGTTTTTACGTGATTAGGCGGGTCCTCCCTCACCAAGCGAGCAGCCTCGTGCGAGGCCCGCCGCACGTGGCAAATGTTCTGCCTCGCGCGAGGCTGCTCGCTTGGTGAGGGAGGATCCGCCTAATCACGTAAAAACGGCTGATCGGATTTTTATTAAATTAAAACATAGAATACTTTTTATCCTGGTTATTGGTCCCCTAAGTATTTTCTCGAATGTCCACGCGGACGAAGTCGCGGGCGGAAGCTAGTTTATAATAATAGTATGGATATTATGGATTTGAATTGCCTGTAGTACAGTTTAAACCTACAATGGGCAAACAAACAGTAGACACCATTTTCAATCTTATGTTTTCTGTCCTGTGTTGCTGATATAGTTGTGTTCGTGACGATAGTGTAAGATTTTATTATTTATTTAACTAATAGTTTAACTTACTGGTTCTTCTTCGCCGTTGGGCTCTTCCTTTGAAAAGATTTTCATAATTGATGCTCCTAATATTTTTCCAACATCATTTGTATCGTCTAAACAACATATCGTTATGTGATGTGGAGAAGCAGTAAGCATAGTTCTAACGAATTCATTTAATTCTGTAAGGGCTTCCTCGTTTTCCGGCAATCCTATGGGACAAAAAAGACAAAACAATCCCGGACACGAAATAATCTCTACAAAATAAAAAATAAAAATTGTCTTTCAGTCAGGGCAATTGGCACCCCAATATAAAATTACCTAGGTACTCTTTTAAAACTTCTCTTATAATTGTGGTCCCTGAACTAGAGACAATAGTAGATTGAATTACAAGGGAGCAAAATAACATATTTACGGCGAGGGCGCTCTATTTTGAATCCAGAGCGCAGTGAAGGATTCTAGAAGCGAGGGATTCTAAAGTAGAATCCTGAACGCAGCGAAGGATTCAATATACGTCGCCCGAGATGAAAATAATTTTGCGGGCGAGTAATACACTCTACTTTTCATTTCGAATATAAGGAAAGTAAATACACTCTGCTTTTCATTTCCCTCTATAAGAAAAGCAATAAAGACAACTAAAACTATCTAGAAAAATAAAAGAAAGGTGGCGGGGGGCTTCGCTTTCTCTGTTTTTTCTATAATAATATCCTTTATTTATTATTTATAAATATTTACAACAAAAAGTATGTTCAAATACCTGCAGCTTTATTCATTGTTTCTTCTTTTGAGAAATATGTAGCAAATAAATCGAAAACTTCATCGAAACGATCAGTCGGCATATCTTGTATTCTAAGTTTGATAGTATCGTCACCAGACTTTAATTTCACTGTAAACTTCGACCAAACACGAGAGTCTGCCATAATAGTGCTTTAATCAGTATTTAACAAATGAACAAAAAAAGAATAATGAAAAATCTTCGCAAATGTATATTAACAAACGACCGAGTTTGATAAGATAACACATGTTTTGGGATGTTCTCAGTGTAATTATGACAGTGCTGTTTGATCTGCATTTGGGTGATAAAGTTACAATGAAGATTTGCTTAATTGCGGTTTATGTTATGAGACAGATAGCAAAAGTAAATAAATTGTCTGGCCTCAAACGCACGAGATATACCTACCTTATATACTTTGCTGCCGATACGATGGCTTGCTGGATGACTTTTAACTGCCTCTGTTCTTTACTGTATATTAATTATTTGTGTTAATTTTGTATATTTCGAACGAAAATATGTCGCTGCAATTAACAATATCATAAAAGAAAGCCAAAATCAGCCATATCTTCGATCACGTCCTAAGGTCTACTGAAGCAACAATCACATGTAAACACAATCACACAAGTTCCATTGGGTAACTCCCAGTGGGATGGAAAATTGGCGGCGCTTGTTACAAATGGCTATCTCAACACAACCTCGAGCATAAGCAATATCGCTTTGTTTGCGAGAGAGGGATTATTACCTTCGTTATTCAGTGCTGATTGAACATCAATAATGATTTTTTTTATTTCGATGAAACTACCTCTATTTATTTACTGTAATGTATATTTCGAATGAAAAGTCAGATAATCTATTGATATGAAATTCATCCATATTGAACAATCTTCGTTCACGTCCTACGGTCTACTGAAGCTACAATCACATGTAATACAATCACACAAGTTCTACTGGGCAACTCCCAGTGAGATGGCAAAATGGCGGCGCTTGTTACAAGGGCTATCTCAAGACAACCTCGAGGTTGGCGGCAATCAGACCATAAGCTTTATCGCTTTGTTTGCGAGAGAGGGATTATTGCGTTTCAATCCTGAATGAACATCAAATACTCGTAAATATAATTACCATTTTACAGCACTGCACTATACAGGATTATTTTTTTACCATCACGAATAATTTTAGGGATTATTTTACTCATGAAAACAAACAACTTTTATAACAGAATTAAAACTGAAATCGCGAAAAAAATCAGCCTTTTGACATTTATTTAATCTAAACGTATGCAACAGCTGATTTTTTTGGACTTCGAATGCTACAAAAATGCAAACGAAAACGAAAACGGGTGTAATAAAATTCGATTTCGTAGACGACTGGTTGACGTATACGTTTGGTCGAGCGCTACGGAAATACGTCTCCAGGGTGCCTACCATCAACTTTATGACAGCGATTCAAAAATAGCGCGATTCAGAATAGGTTCCTAAAATGAATCGCTTTCTTTCGTACTCTGACCTTCTAAAAACTGAATCGCAAATGAATTGATAAATGTTAATGACCGAACGATTTGTGTCCTTTTTCTTCTACCCGTCTCTTTCACTCGATTCTGTCATGCCCGGAGAGTGAGAGGGACGGGTATAACCTGCAGGTGACATGTTAAATCGACCGGGTTATAAGTCAAATAAGAGTTTCTGACAGCTTAGCGGCTGTGAAATGTCATTGATCGATCACTGAATCGCTGTCATTGATATTAAGCTGTCGTGGTACGAATAAGTATACGTAATAAGAGTTGATGGTAAGCACCCAGGGTGCCTACCATCAACTCTTATTGCGGTTTTGTTTAGGAACCTAAATTGATCTGCTTCGCTTATTCGTACCACGACAGCTTAATATCAATGACAGCGATTCAGTGATCATTCAATGACATTTCACAGCCGCTGAGCTGTCATCAACTCTTATTTGACTTATAACTCGGCAAAGTTAACATGACACCTGCAGGTTATACCCGTCCCTTTCACTCTCCGGGCATGACAGAATCGAGTGAAAGAGACGGGTAGAAGAAATAAGGACACAAATCGTTCGGTCATTCACATTTAGCAATTCATTTGCGATCCAGTTTTTAGAAGGTCAGAGTACGAAAGAAAGCAATTCATTTTAGGAACCTATTCTGCATCGCGCTATTTTTGAATCGCTCTCTTAAAGTTGATGGTAGGCACCCAGTACCCCGCCAACGGACCAGTCACATGACGTGCTAACAGTCCAATTAAAATCAGTAAGACATCGTTTATGTGTTGCAGTTGTTCCCGCGAGTCAATCAGGGGGACTTAGCTTATTTCCTCTTCGTGATGAGAGAACGATTGACAATCAAACGTTCATTTCCAGTGGACATGGGCTGGCCTTGGCAATGTTGACGAGTCAAATCAGTAGAGGGATGGTAAGAAACTACTAGTTTCCTCTGTTGTTCGTAAACTTCAGATGTGTGCAATGTAATCATCATTAGGGTTCCGAACCAAAATGGTAAAAAGGAACTCTTATATATATATTTTACTAGCCTTCCGCCCGCGGCTTCGCCCGCGTGTACTACACGACGTTATCCCGCGGGAAGGTGATATTTTTCAGGAATAAAAAGTAGCCTATGTCCTTTCTCAGGCTCTAGACTATCTCTGTACCAAAATTCATTTAAATCGGTTCAGTAGTTTAGGCGTGATTGTGTAACACACAGACAGACATTTTCGCATTTATAATATAAGTAAGGATTACTACTATCTTAGCCTTCATCACACCTAAATAAGGCTGATCAAGGTGGAAACGCAATACTCCCAGAATCCTCAAACTCTGAGGAACTGGCTATCTTATCTCTAACTGCCGGAACACAATAATGCTGAAAACATAATTGTTATGGCGTCAGACTTAGATAAGATGGTGGTAGCTAGGCAGACGGATTAAGAACAAGGCCTACCATAAACCAAATCGAATACAATATGTACCCCCAGTGGGAATCGAACCCGGGACCTCTGGATCTAAAATCAAAGGTATGATCCACTAGACCACAGAGGCAGTTGGTTTAATACTGGTTCAAAGTTCCAAAAGTAGGTAATTCATCTGTTAAATCTTTTTGAATAAAAAGTTTTAGACTTTGACTATATTTGATTATTTTATCTCAGTTTTAACGCATTTCTTGATTTTGGCCAGATTAACCATATCGGTTAATTAATACTTAATTTATAGGATTTTATTATAGCGGAAATCTAAGGAATCCGGTAAAGGGGCTGACATGAGCCAACTAGCGCCGCCAATAATTATTTTTCTAAATATGCCCAATTTCTAAAGAAAGCATTCAGGAATATCGTCTAATATTCATTGAATAACTTTACACGATTTAAAAGGGATTCAAATAGTTTTAAAACGGTATATTGTAAAAAGTGGCCACTTTTGGTTTTTAAACTCATTTCAAAACTATTTAACGCATTTTATAATAGTGAAAAGTTATTTAATAAATATTAGGAGTTATTATTATAAGATTTTGAATGATACGTTTTTTAGAAATTGGACTTATTTAGGAAAAAAAATCGATTGACGTTGCTAGTTGGCTCATGTCAGCCCCTTAATTTAGAATATCAAAGTTTGGGTAATGAATTATTATCATCTTCTAATAGTGGCGTTTGATTAATTATTTAAAAAATCCTCCATGTGCAGTTAAAGAGGTGATAGACAATAAATACCTATGTATGGTAAATCTTTTTCTTTACTTTAAGGTAAAACAAAAAGAAGAAATCATGTCTTTTAGCTAGATAGATACCGCCAGTTTTCGGTGTTTGGAGGTATACCTACAGATTATTAATAATTCAAAGTAGATATTTCGACTAACCAATAATGTTCTGTTGCAAACTGCGAATGGTTAGCACAGTGAATTGGCCAGCTGTAAAGGAACAGGCGTTTAAAAAATAATTTAGTTGACGTCATGCAACTGATGAATGGTATGATGTTAACCCTCCGTCGCTGTATATCATATTCTAAAAAGACCACATTCGTAAAACACTACATTCGCAAAACACGATATTCGCATAACATCATATTCTCATAATCTCATAAAACATCATAATCTTATAAGACCACATTCGCAAAACACGACATTCTCCAATCATCATATTTTCAAAAAGGTAAAAAAAGACACTGGGCTCCAAAACAATAATAAATGGTGATAAGGCTGAAGGTGGAAGTGCAATACTCCCGGAATCCTCAATCACTGAGGAACTGGCTATCTTATCTCTAACTGCCGGAACACATTAATGCTGAAAACATCATTGTTATGGCGTCAAACTTAGATAAGATGGTGGTAGCTAGCCAGGCGGACTAAGAACAAGTCCTACCACCAACCAAACCGAAAACAAAATGGACCCCCACCGGGAATCGAACCCGGAACCTCTTGGCCTGAAATCGGTGGTGTGAACGATTAGACCACAGAGGTAGTTGAAAATTCAACTTAATTTCAGATATAATTTACCAGCCTCCTAACTAGCTACCAACAGGATAGTTGAGAGGCGAGTCGAGGTTTTCTGGCTAGGTAATTATTTTATTTAATATCGTGGTTTAACCAGCAGCTTGGTAACATTTCCGTGGGAATATCGAGATAAAATATAGATAGACACTAGCATATGTCACTCGGAAAGAATGTAGCTTTGTAATGGTGAAAGAATTTTCAAAATCGGTCCTGTAGTTTTTGAGTTTACTTTATTCGTTAGGTACCTATAAACTAAAAAGCAAAAATACAAATCTTTTCTTTTTATAATATTAGTATGGACTAAGGACTACATAATATGGATAATTTATGACACTTTATTTTTCGCGATTCCATGGCTGCTTTTTTTTTATAAAAGAGGTTGAATATTGATGGAAATTATCATCACCTAAAATCTTTGTACTATTTTTTTTAAATGTTGTGGTGTATAATGAGATAAGCTAGAAGCAACTAACTGTGGGACACGGCCAGTTTGGGCAAGACATACGAATAACAAAATAGAAAAGTCAAACAAACACTACTGCCGTGTTAGGCAAATCTCTTCGATCTCAAAATACAACATTTTGAGTAAATCGCGTTTAAGGGCCGGCTGTAAGCCAGCGCGTAGGTATTGACGAAGCTAATCTGTATATGTGTGCCTTCACTCACACAAACTTCTCCGCCCTACCTAGCACGAAAAAATGTAATTCAGAAAATTAAAAAAGTAATAACTGTTTTTTTTTGTCAGAAAGTAACTTTACGTATTTGATGCGTTTGATTTGCCATGTTTGACATCTGGGGGCTGATACAGCATCTTACAGACAGTCAAAGGATCTCCTCAACATTTCAACGTAACCAGTTGGGAGTTTGGGCTCATTTGAATAGTCTTGCTGAGAACTCTTGTGCCAAGTAGTTTCCTACGTCTGATGCTGGAGTCAGGAGGTGGTTGATGGAACTCTCCAACAATTCAACGTAACCACTTCGAGCTTGGGCTCATTTAAATGGTCTTGATCAAAACTTTGGTGCCAAGAAGTTTCCAAGGTCCAGTTCTGGAGCCAGCAAGTGGCTGATAGAACTCTTCATCAATTCAACGTAAACACTTCTAGTTTGGGCTTGTTTGAATAGTCTTTATGAGAACTCTTCTGCTAAGTAGTTTCGAAAGTCTGATGCTGGAGTCAGGAGGTGGTTGATGGAACTCTTCAACGATCCAACGTAAACACTTCAAGTTTGGGCTTATTATAATCGTCTTGATGAGAACTCTTGTGCCAAGTAGTTTCCAAGGTCAAATTCTGGAGCCAGTAAGTGGCTGATGGAACTCTTTATCAATTCAACGTAAACACTTCGAGTTTGGGCTCGTTTGAATCGTCTTGATGAGAACTCTTGTGCCAAGTAGTTTCGAAAGTCTGATGCTGGAGTCAGGAGGTGGTTGATGGAACTCTTCAACGATCCAACGTAAACATTTCGAGTTTGGGCTTATTTGAATTGTCTTGATGAGAACTCTTGTGCCAAGTAGTTTCGAAGGTCTGATGCTGGAGTCAGGAAGTGGATGATGGCACTCCTGAACAAATAAACGTAACCACTTTGAGTTTGGGCTCGTTTGAATTGTCTTGATGAGAACTCTTTTGCCAAGTAGTTTCCAAGCTCTATTGCTGGAGCCAGGAAGTGGCTGATAGAACTCTTCAACGGTTTAACGTAACAAGTTCATTTTTAGGCTCGTTTGAATTGTCTTCATGAGAGCTCTTCATGGCGGCTAATTTTTTTGTTTGTGGGCCGATTTAAATGAAACTCGGTTTTTGGTACTATTTTGACAAGAAAACAGCAACGAAATGTTAAAAATATTAAAAAAATCAAGATGGCGGCCAACTCTTTTGTAAGGTCAATTTTGATGAAACTCGGTGTTTGGTACTATTTTGACAAGAAGAAGAAGAAGAAAGGACTACATAATATGGATAATTTATGACACTTTATTTTTCGCGATTCCATGGCTGCTTTTTTTTTATAAAAGAGGTTGAATATTGATGGAAATTATCATCACCTAAAATCTTTGTACTATTTTTTTTAAATGTTGTGGTGTATAATGAGATAAGCTAGAAGCAACTAACTGTGGGACACGGCCAGTTTGGGCAAGACATACGAATAACAAAATAGAAAAGTCAAACAAACACTACTGCCGTGTTAGGCAAATCTCTTCGATCTCAAAATACAACATTTTGAGTAAATCGCGTTTAAGGGCCGGCTGTAAGCCAGCGCGTAGGTATTGACGAAGCTAATCTGTATATGTGTGCCTTCACTCACACAAACTTCTCCGCCCTACCTAGCACGAAAAAATGTAATTCAGAAAATTAAAAAAGTAATAACTGTTTTTTTTTGTCAGAAAGTAACTTTACGTATTTGATGCGTTTGATTTGCCATGTTTGACATCTGGGGGCTGATACAGCATCTTACAGACAGTCAAAGGATCTCCTCAACATTTCAACGTAACCAGTTGGGAGTTTGGGCTCATTTGAATAGTCTTGCTGAGAACTCTTGTGCCAAGTAGTTTCCTACGTCTGATGCTGGAGTCAGGAGGTGGTTGATGGAACTCTCCAACAATTCAACGTAACCACTTCGAGCTTGGGCTCATTTAAATGGTCTTGATCAAAACTTTGGTGCCAAGAAGTTTCCAAGGTCCAGTTCTGGAGCCAGCAAGTGGCTGATAGAACTCTTCATCAATTCAACGTAAACACTTCTAGTTTGGGCTTGTTTGAATAGTCTTTATGAGAACTCTTCTGCTAAGTAGTTTCGAAAGTCTGATGCTGGAGTCAGGAGGTGGTTGATGGAACTCTTCAACGATCCAACGTAAACACTTCAAGTTTGGGCTTATTATAATCGTCTTGATGAGAACTCTTGTGCCAAGTAGTTTCCAAGGTCAAATTCTGGAGCCAGTAAGTGGCTGATGGAACTCTTTATCAATTCAACGTAAACACTTCGAGTTTGGGCTCGTTTGAATCGTCTTGATGAGAACTCTTGTGCCAAGTAGTTTCGAAAGTCTGATGCTGGAGTCAGGAGGTGGTTGATGGAACTCTTCAACGATCCAACGTAAACATTTCGAGTTTGGGCTTATTTGAATTGTCTTGATGAGAACTCTTGTGCCAAGTAGTTTCGAAGGTCTGATGCTGGAGTCAGGAAGTGGATGATGGCACTCCTGGACAAATAAACGTAACCACTTTGAGTTTGGGCTCGTTTGAATTGTCTTGATGAGAACTCTTTTGCCAAGTAGTTTCCAAGCTCTATTGCTGGAGCCAGGAAGTGGCTGATGGAACTCTTCAACGGTTTAACGTAACAAGTTCATTTTTAGGCTCGTTTGAATTGTCTTCATGAGAGCTCTTCATGGCGGCTAATTTTTTTGTTTGTGGGCCGATTTAAATGAAACTCGGTTTTTGGTACTATTTTGACAAGAAAACAGCAACGAAATGTTAAAAATATTAAAAAAATCAAGATGGCGGCCAACTCTTTTGTAAGGTCAATTTTGATGAAACTCGGTGTTTGGTACTATTTTGACAAGAAAACAGATACGAAATTTCAAAATTATTAAAAAATCCAAGATGGCGGCCAACTTTTTTGTTGGTTAGCTGATTTTAATGAAACTCAGTTTTTGGTACTATTTTGCCAAAAAAACAGCAACGCAACGCAATATCAAAAATATTAAAAATCCAAGATGGCGGCCAACTTTCTTGTTTGTGGGTCAATTTCGATGAAACTCGGGTTTTGGTACTCTTTTGTCAAGAAAACAGCAACGCAATATTAAAAAATCCAAGATGGCGGCCAACTTTTCTGTTTGTGGGTCAATTTCGATGAAACTCGGGTTTTGGTACTATTTTGTCAAGAAAACAGCAACGCAATATTAAAAATATTAATAAATCCAAGATGGCGGCCAACTTTTTTGTTTGTGGGTCAATTTCGATGAAACTCGGGTTTTGGTACTATTTTGTCAAGAAAACAGCAACGCAATATTAAAAATATTAAAAAATCCAAGATGGCGGCCAACTTTTTTGTTTGTGGGTCAATTTCGATGAAACTCGGGTTTTGGTACTATTTTGTCAAGAAAACAGCAACGCAATATTAAAAATATTAAAAAATCCAAGATGGCGGCCAACTTTTTTGTTTGTGGGTCAATTTCGATGAAACTTGGGTTTTGGTACTATTTTGTCAAGAAAACAGCAACGCAACATTAAAAATATAAAAAAAATCTAAGATGGCGGCCAACTTCTTTGTTTGTGGGCCGAATTCGATAAAACTTGGTTTTTGGTACTATTTTGACACGAAAACTAAAACGCAATGTTAAAAATATAAAAAAATCCAGGATAGCGGCCAATTCTTTTTTTTATAAGCCGATTTCGATGAAACTCGGTTTTTGGTACTATTTTGACAATAAAACAAGAACGCAGTGTAAAAAATTACAAAAGGTCAAAAAGGTTGTTAACTTTAGTTTTTTCTCTCTCTTTTGCCGTTATTAAAATGTAACACGCTTTTATTTGAAAGCTTGAAACAGTGACTAGTACACAATTAATATAAATTAAAATATATTACATACTACGTACACAAATGTTTTAAATGCGAAAGTAACTCTGTCTGTCTGTGTGTTACGCAATCACACCTAAACTACTGAACCGATTTCAATAAAATTTGGTACAGAGATAATCTAGAGCCTGAGAAAAAACATAAGCTGCTTTTTAATGCGAAAAAAGGGCTGTAAGGGGTTGAAATAGGAGACAAAAATTTGTATGAAAATTACGTTAATTTTAAAGCTAGAAACTTGAAACTTATTATTTAGGCTTTTGATTAGATACAAATAAATACGACATTCAAAGTTTGTATTAATTTTACTCTAAAGGTGGTGTCCACTAATTCGATGCGTTCGAATAAATAAAACTAAATTTTTACTGCCACAAAAAATCTCCATTTTTATTCGACCATGTCACAGATTGCATTTACACGGTAGCTTCTAGAAATGGCACAGATCTGCTCTGTGCCATTTCTAGAAGCATTAAAAAAGAGGACGGTGCGATTCTAACTTTTAATTTAAAATTGGTGGAGCAAATTTACTGTAAATATTGAAAACTAAGCAGGTGGTAAAAATAGAGAATGAAAGTTTTTGTGTAATGACGTCGACAAAAAGCTTACGGCCCACAAAATAAAATGATAATAGAAAAACAAAGATTTACGGAGTCATTACAAAATGTGAAACTGAAATTAACGGAAGTAAGAAACTTTCCAAACGCCGCGCACCATACACAATGAGCGGCGGCGGCGTAGCGCAGCGTATGTGGGGGAACGGGCAATATGCTTAAGTGTATATGCAAAATAATATGCCAAAAAATAAAAAATGCTGCCGAAAGTCACCATACCACGCGGACGAAGTCGCGGGCACAGTAAGTAAATGATACTTATAAAGTTTCAGGGTTATAAAATATGTAATTGCGATATGGGATTATTTTGATATTGACGAAGGAGCTTTAGTGGCTTAGAAATATAAAACGGCAAATTTCCAATCTGAATTAAATATTTTTTAAACTTTTTAGTTTTAACTAATAAAAGCTTGTATATTTTTTTTGTTTATTTAATTTTTTTAGTTATAATTATTTAATTTTTACTGTTGAACTAAATCGAGACCAACAGAAACTTAACAGGCCATCATAAAGGATTGCTTATAGAAAATTTCATGGCATTGCTATTGACCGTTGCAGAGTTCTCGCGTCCGGGGCCAACCTTAGGTGCACCGTGCAGGATCACCCACCATAATTGAATGCATATATAAAGAAAAATGGAAATGGGTTCGAGTCCCATCGGAGCTGGTTGTGAGACGGGTCGATTTTTTCTAAATACTTTATTTTCCATTTTTCTATGATAAAAACTGCATTGTGAATGCAAAAAAGTAAAAATTTAAATAACTTGCATATATAAAATTTCGTGTCAGTGCTGTTGACTGTTGAAGAGCTTTCTCGTCTAGAGTCAATTTTACTGTTTTCATGTTTAAGTAGTTCCAAAAATCAACTTTTATCAAAATCGGCCCATAAACAAAAAAGTTGGCCGCCATCTTGGATTTTATAATATTTTTAACATTGTGTTGCTGTTTTCTTGTCAAAATAGTACCAAAAACCGAGTTTCATTTAAATCGGCCCACAAACAAAAAAGTTGGCCGCCATCTTGGACTTTTCAATAATTTTAACATTGCGTTCCTGTTTTCTTATCAAAATGATACCATAAACCGTGTTTCATCAAAATCGGCCCATAAACAAAAATGTTGGCCGCCGTCTTGGGTTTTATAATATTTTTAACATTGCGTTGCTGTTTTCTTGTCAAAATAGTACCAAAAACCGAGTTTTATCAAAATCGGCCCACAAACAAAAAAGTTGGCCGCTATCTTGGACTTTCAATAATTTTAACATTGCGTTCCTGTTTTCTTGTCAAAATAGTACCCAAAACCGAGTTTTATCAAAATCGGCCCACAAACAAAAAAGTTGGCCGCCATCTTGGATTTTTTAATATTTTAAAATTGCGTTCCTGTTTTCCTATCAAAATGATACCATAAACCGTGTTTCATCAAAATCGGCCCATAAACAAAAAAGTTGGCCGCCATCTTGGATTTTATAATATTTTTAACATTGTGTTGCTGTTTTCTTGTCAAAATAGTACCAAAAACCGAGTTTCATTTAAATCGGCCCACAAACAAAAAAGTTGGCCGCCATCTTGGACTTTTCAATAATTTTAACATTGCGTTCCTGTTTTCTTGTCAAAATAGTACCCAAAACCGAGTTTTATCAAAATCGGCCCACAAACAAAAAAGTTGGCCGCCATCTTGATTTTTTTAATATTTTTAACATTGCGTTGCTGTTTTCTTGTCAAAATAGTACCAAAAACCGAGTTTCATTTAAATCGGCCCACAAACAAAAAAGTTGGCCGCCATCTTGGACTTTTCAATAATTTTAACATTGCGTTCCTGTTTTCTTGTCAAGAGTTCTCATCAAGACAATTCAAACTGGTTACGTTGAATCATTGAAGAGTTCCATCAACCATTTCCTGGCTCCAGCAATAGACCTTGGAAACAACTTGGCTCAAGAGTTCTTATCAAGACAATTCAAACGAGCCCAAACTCAAAGTAGTTACGTTGAATTTATGAAGAGTTCCATCAGCCACTTACTGGCTCTAGAATTTGACCTTGGAAATTACTTGGCACATGAGTTTTTATCAAGACGATTCAAACGAGCCCAAACTCGAAGTGGTTACGTTGAGTCGTTGAAGAGTTCCATCAACCACCTCCTGACTCCAGCATTACCTTCGAAACTGCTTGGCACTAGAGTTTCCATCAAGACGATTCAAATAAGCCCAAACTCGAAATGTTTACGTTGGATCGTTGAAGAGTTCCATCAACCACTTCCTGACTCCAGCATCAGACTTTCGAAACTACTAGGCACAAGAGTTCTCATCAAGACTATTCAAACAAGCCCAAACTCGAAGTGTTTACGTTGAATTGATGAAGAGTTCCATCAGCCACTTACTGGCTCCAGAATTTGACCTTGGAAACTACTTGGCACAAGAGTTCTCATCAAGACGATTCAAATAAGCCCAAACTCGAAGTGTTTACGTTGGATCGTTGAAGAGTTCCATCAACCACCTCCTGATTCCAGCATCAGACTTTCGAAACTACTTTGCACAAGAGTTTTCATCTAGACGATTCAAAGTGGTTTCGTACGTTGAATTGGTGAGTAGTTCCATCAGCCACTTCCTGGCTCCAGCATTTGACCAGATATCTGATGTGATGACGTATCAAACAAATTGTTGAGTGGAAAACTAATTATGTCCTGATATTTGTATCGCTTTCCGGATTTTTGGAAATTTTACTTTACCTACCTTTTCTTTACCACCGCTCAAAGTGTTTGTGTACAGATAGTCTGATTTCGAGTGTCAGAAGCTGAGAAAAAGCGACGTGCTCTCACCTTGAAATCAGCGGGCTTACTAAATTTTGCTGCTAGGGCGGCTTGTATAATAGGTCTTTACCTATGAAATTGCCGTTTTGTATGGAGATTTCTGTAATTATTTTTTTTCCATACTAACGTTTTTGTTATTATTTAACGACTAATATTAAGTAAATTTACAAAATTTTACACACGTATTTATGGTCATTTTAACTACTAAATGACACATTCGTTAACAGAAAAAATTTTTTTTTCACTAAGTTACTACTAATAAAGTACGAAATTCTGGAAACAAAAATAGTCGTAACTTTCGGAATAAGTTTTTTCTATGTAAATAATCAAATATCGTGGTTATTAAATTATCAAAAGTTGCTCGATACGGTCTTAATGTAACGCAATATTAAAGAAATTATATATTTCTAATATTATAAAAGTTGTTAAGTTTTATGTACAAAAGAAAAAAACGGCAATTTCATATGTAAAGACCTATTATAAACAATGTTTTATTTATCTTCGCGTTCTATACGAAAATGTATGAGCGAAGCGCGCTTCAAAATTGTCAATCTTTGACGCCAGATTGTTCTCAATTTATATAAAAAACGGAAAATATGGCGCGGTGAATCAATTCTATGTTTCATTGTCATTTAATTTAACATTAAATATTATTAAAAAGATTATTTTTCTTTAACAATATCTTTAAAACAAAAAACGTTGATTTCACTGTTTTTAGTGAAGTTTGCGTTTTTTTTTGCCATTAACGTGAGTAAAATATTTAAAATTTTCCACGGTGTTATTGTAGAGTAACTATTCCTGTTCACTATCATATTTTTTAAAGTAATATCTGTCGTTAATTCTATGTTCAAAGTTTAAAACCCTGAAAGCTGTTTTACGCTTTTCACTTACCGCCGGCCCTTAATGTATTTGACAAACTAATGACTATCAGACATTGAATACCCCGCAAACACTGCTAGGAAGGATGTCTAAATCACGCCTAAACATTCTAACTTTAGTTGACAGAGTTAGGCATGATTAAAAAACTAAAAACCTAAGCTGAACGACTTGGTAAAATTTTTATTTCACAGAAACTAACCACAATTTTCGACTTTTTTGTTTTTATTTATTTATTTTATTTATTAGCAATACTAACATTATGTTTATAATAAATCTTAGATAATTTTATAAATATTTTTAAACCTATAAACACAACAATTAAAAGTATTGACAACATTCACAGTAGGTATTATACCTTAACTTAACCTTAACTTAAAATTAACAAAAAATGGGTACATGTAATAAGAAAAGTAAAAGAACTAAAAACTAAAGCGACATTAAAATACACATCCTTAAAAACTAACAACGTTGAAAAAACTAAGAAAAAAATGTTATAAAGGAATAATACGCACTAAAGCACCATATTACCCAATTTGCGTTTAAACGATGTTAAACTATCCCAAAACAAGTCAAGGTCCGTAAGTTTTCCAGACACTACATTGAACTGTTTACACATTCTTACAAGAGGCGAGTGGAGTCTAATATTAGTTCGACAGAATGGTACACCTAGAATTGCTGATATTGGCTTACGTGGGTAATTATAAGGTATTGATATACTGATTTGTTCTAAGATGTGGCTAGAGTCGATTTTGTTATTCATCATGCAGTGCAGAAGTACCATGTCCGCTCTTGTGCGCCTATCACGAAGGGTTTGCATTTTGAAGAAAGCCAATCTGTCGTCATACGGGCATCTATGAGAAATTCCAGACCCCGAGAAGGCCAGATATCTTGTAAACGCCCGCTGCACTGATTCAATACGTTGTGATGACACAGCATATTGTGGACTCCAAGCTGGACTCGCAAACTCCAAGTGACTGCGGACGAATGCATTATATAATACTATTTTAGTACTAGGTGCACTAAACATCGACATGTTGCGTCTTAAAAAGCCTAACATTCGATATGATTTCTTAACAACGCTATCTACATGAGAATTGAAATTCAATTTGCTGTCGAGCAATACACCGAGATCTCGAATTTCATCGACAGTTTCCAGAGTTGTAGAGTCCAGCCTGTAGTTGAAGGTTATAGGATGTTTTTTTCTGCTGAAGTTAATATTATTACACTTTTTAACGTTAAGAATCATTCGGTTATCATCACACCATAGCCTTAACCTATCCAAGTCATCCTGAATTAGTTTGCAGTCTTCGACGGTTCGAACTCTTCTATACATTTTGAGATTTGTTTTGTATGATGTTAAGAATTAAATTTAAAATACTTAATTTAACAGTCGTTAAGCGTAACTCATTTTTATTTTAAGTTAGAAGAGATTGGCCTGACACGGTAGAAAAGTTAAAGAGAAATTCTGTGAGTGTGTATTCACAATCGTCTTAAAATGATCACTTCAGTTTGAAGTTCCTACTAGGAACGAGTGATAAAACATATTTATTAATGTCAATCAAAAGAAAAGTATCATCCATCTATTAACAAATACACCGAACACTTATCGAATGAGCCGTGACTAAATTCACGTTTAGTCACGTCAGTTTTATATTTTTACCGATAAACGACATATGATAACTCAAAAAATAGTTAGCATTATTCGTTATTCTTTTGTTACAACATATTTTAGCTACGTAGTAATATTATAGTACAAGCTGACCCGGCAAACGTTGTTTTACCATATAATAGTGGACCCGGTCACCAACATCTTGTGTGTGTGTTTATACACCAAAAGTTGCCTACACCAGACAACAGATAGCGCTAGTTACACACTACCAAAAAAAGGGGCCCAAGCTTGGTCTCTATTTCCTACATATAAAAAATTACTCTGTGATGTAGAGTGAGTGTCAGATACTCTGCGCGACTGGGGCATTTTTGGCGCTAGTTACAGTATTTTTTTTTATTCTAAGCTTATAGAAAAGATTAGTATTCGATTTTGACCGCACAGACGTCAGTGATTACATACTCTTTGGAAACGGCAATGGAAGAAATGACAGTTTTGTATCGAAGGTACGACAGTTAAACGATTTTTCATAGAAAATTACAATTTTTACTCAATTTTCCGGAATAATAAGTAGCCTATGTTACTCTCCAGCTCCCAAACTATCCCCATACCAAATATCACGTAGATCCGTTGCTCCGTTTTGGCGTGAAAGAAGGACAAACAAACAAACAAACAAACAAATAAACAAACAAACAAACACACTTTCACAATTATAATATTAGTATGGATATGGATTCTTTGATTTAGCTTACAAACTGTCAACGATTTCTCTAATTGCTTCAAAGTAGGTAGATTAGGTTAGGTTTGGTTGTCGTCAATTTGACTGAACTTTGAACAGTTTTTTTTTATCTAAGGCAGTTTTTTTTCCTCCTTGGGGGATGCCTATGCCCATCAGTGGGCGTCTCGTTGGGCTGACATGATAATGATGATAATGATAAAGGCAGTTTTTTAAATGAGATTATAGGCTGTTGACTGATCAAATCTCAAAAGTTTTGTTGAATTCAGAGTTCACATGTCTGAGAAATCCCGCCTGAAAGCTACTTATAGGGCTCGTGGTTTTTTACTATCACATTTTTCCTATACTTACAAAATTTCATTGTGAATGCATAAAAATAATTTAAATCTCAATCTTTGTAAGATAATTTCCAACTTATTACAATTTCCCCAATAAGACCTATTATAAGAATCTTTATTCGAACTATTATTTAAACCTATTATAACTTCTACGTCTTTAAAAAGGTTAAGAAAACGCAAAATGGAACTTTATTTTTAAAGTAAATTGGATCTTATTTGATAAACTAAAGACCGTACTCAATTTAGGACTCAATAAGATAACGTAGCCTACTACAAAATCATAATGTGATTGCTTTTAAAGGGGTGAGCTAGTGTTATAGGGTTTCTAGGACAATCTATATATTGTATAATATAATTTTGTTAGTTACTCATCTTAACAACAATAGAATAGTAATGCCAAAGTAAAACGATCCAGGAAATTTAACATAAAATTTGGTTTATCCGCGTTCCTTTACAAGTTGGCCTAAAAATAACTCACTATACCTACCTTTGTGTTACTTATGCCCGAATACTCGTAGGTACGCTACTTATCTTTGGGAGCGTCTCAAACATCGCCCTGTCACTTTAAATGTCAAACGTATGAAAGAGATGGCATGATGTTTGAGACGCTCCCAAAGATGATTTGCGTTTGAGAATTCGGGCGTTACAAGTTTATTTTGGTATTGTTTTATTTGTTCATCTAATAATGGTTGACTTATTTAAATAAGAATAAATACGAAATTTGTTGCGCTTTACTTTTAGAAAGTTTTATGTGAAAACTAAGGTTTATAAATACATTTACTTTAGTAAGTATGATCATGACTAAAAATGGTAATAAATAGAAAGAAGCCCTCTCTCAAAAATACATTTAGTGCGACTTCAAGAAAGCTACATTGCTTGACTTGGCCCAGAAAAGACTAAAGCACTAACCGCGATCAAATCATCCTACTAATATTATAAACTAGCCGCCCGCGGTTTCACCTGCGTAGTTCCCGTTCCCGTGGGAATATCGAGACAAAAAGTATCCTATGTGTTATTCCAGCCTATAATCTATTTCTGTTGCAAACATCCAGATAATTTCAGTAGTTTTTGTGTGAAAGAGTAACAAATATACATCCATACTCACAAACTGTCGCATTAATAATATAAGTATGATGAAAAAGTTTATATGTATGGATGTCTCTTTCACGCAAAAACTACTAAACGGATTTGGTTTAACCTTCGTATACTCGCGCGGAAAAGCATTACACATACTCGCGCACGGTGTCTCAGACCGAGATTTGATTTCGTCTATGTTATTTTTATATTATAATTTTAAGTATTATTGGTATTTATTTTAAAGAACAGGGTGCCTACCATCAACTTTAAGAGAGCGATTCAAAAATAGCGCGATGCAGAATAGGTTCCTAAAATGAATCGCTTTCTTTCGTTACCTTCTAAAAACTGGATCGCAAATGAATTGCTAAATGTAAATGACCGAAAGATTTGTGTCCTTATTTCTTCTACCCGTCTCGTTCACTCGATTTTGTCAGGCCCGGAGAGTGAGAGGGACGGGTATAACCTACAGGTGTCATGTTAAATCGACCGGGTTATAAGTCAAATAAGAGTTGATGACAGCTTAGCGGCTGTGAAATGTCAATGATCACTGAATCGCTGTCATTGATATTAAGCTGTCGTGGTACGAATAAGCGAAGCAGATCTGCTATGGAATTGCGTAAAGTCAATCGTATTCATTTGACAGTTCATATTGCATCATTAATGTCATTTCATACAAATTGCAGCCGATTGAATACGATATGAACTGTCAAATTAATACGATTACCTTACGCAATTGCCCCCCAGTTTAGGTCCTAAACAAAACCGCAATAAGAGTTGATGGTAGGCACCCAGGGTATAACTGAAGAATAAAAAGGTATGAAAATACCTATTGGTCGGGTGTTACCCATTTGTTTAGCAATCAGAAATTATACCATAACTGCATGCTCGAGACAAATATATTATTTGCATTTACATGCAATTTATGGAAAAAAAACAACGTTTTATCGATTTGTCGGTCTGTGAGACCAATGCGCGAGTATAGGAAGGTTAAATTTGGCATGCAGAGAGTAGATAGTCTGGATACGTCGGCGACGGGAACCACGCGGGTGAAACCGCGGGCGGCCGCAAATTTTTATTCTAATTTAGTTACATCATTTGAAGGGAACAGGAAAGAAGTACTGGTAGGCATTACAAACAATGAAAAATCAAATAAAAATTATTTTTATAAAAAAATAAAACCGCCTTCCAAAAATTCACAACAAAAAACTAAGAAATAATTCCTCACCAAATAAATAACGTAAGTACTTTGAAGTCGGGCGTGAAACATGTACGATTTTTTGTTGTTTTTGTTAAAACCCGCCCGACTTCAAAGTACTTACGTTATTTATTTGGTGAGGAATCATTTCTTACTTTTTTAATGTGATTTTTTTGAAGGCTGTTTTATTTTTTTATAAAAATAATTTTTATTTTACTCCTTTTAGTGCATCGTGCAAGCAATTTACTTGTACTCTGGTAAATAGGTATGTGATCAAATTGAAAACCTCCTTTTTTGAAGTCGGTTAAAATACCTTGAGGTATTCCCTTTTTAACAAAACAAGAATCATCTAAATCAGTTTATAAACAAAGGAGTTATGCCTAAAGATACGTATTAAATTCACATAAAGTGGTAACGAAAACGACAGTATTTTCAAGATTTCCTGAAAACTACTGAACCGATTTCAAAATTTCAAAAAATAGGACTAACTTGGAAACCAACCTGATGTAATAACGTTTCAATCATTTCAATCGGTCCATCCGTCTTCGAGTAATCGGTGGACATACACAAAAAAAAAAACATACATACAGACGAATAGAGAACCTCCTCCTTTTTGATTTAGAAGCCGGTTAAAAATGAGCTTAGGTACCTGGGCCCCGATCGCGGTATTTCTATGACGCATTAGTCAAGTGTACAGTGCCACAACCTTTTCTGTGCCGGTGACAGCGGCGCTACGTACGTTTTTCTTTTTTTTGTAGTAATTTAACCAGCCCTGACTTCTAAGAACTTCAGCCGCCAGCAGCGCTATGGTTGAACATCAACTTGACAGCAAAATGACATTAAAAAAATCACGTTAGTTTCACATTTTGGCCACCGGCACAGCCAGTGCCACAAGCTTTTCTATTCCGGTGACAGCCGTGACAGAGGAGCCACTTGCAATACGAAATTAGCTGTCAAAATGGACTGTTGTATGAAAACTGTTTTAGTTCCAAAGATAATCACCGGAATAGAATAATAGATAATCACGGATGTCACCGGATCAGACAGGATTGTAGGACTGAGGTAGGACTATAGGTTTGCGTGACGTTCGCGTCGTTATGTCATTACGGCAATACGAAGTCAAACGTCAAGCAAGACCCAAACCCAAGGAATTTATAATACAACAGGAAGGTGCACTGCTGCTAAAAAACGGTCCTAATGAGATAGTAAGAACGAGGTCAGTTTATCTCACTCCATCCCATTACGGCGGCCACGAACATGCGCGACGGGCGGCGGGCGGCGACGAGCGAATTGCGAACTTGACACAACGAAGACGGAAAACGTCAGAAAACGTCATTTGGCTTGTAATGTTGCTACTTTAACATTCTGAAATCTATCATTCAAATTCTTTTCTAGGATAAGCCATAAAAAACTTAAACGACCTGATACATTTTTATGCTTATTACGGTAATACCTAAATTATTATGCGATGTTTTCTATTGACTAAAAGTAATACGAAGCGGAAATTTTTCGAAATTTAATTTTTATAACGAAAGTTGTGAACCATAAATCTACTAAACCTGTTATTTAAGACTGCTGGCAATTTTAGAGAAAGGGACACCCTCACCTCGTTCTTGCGGTCTCAGCTGGACCGTTGACATTTTGTATTGAAATATAAACCTTATCTCTTAAAATTAAAGTGTATTTTTAAATACACAAAAATACGGAGTGCACCTTCCTGTTGTACGTAGTACTTATAAATTCCTTGCCCAAACCACAGCCATCTCTATCGTCTTCTACAAGCCATGCGCATAAAGTTGGCAACGTACTTTTAAGTGAACATTTGACACCGTTTGCACCGTTTGACAGGTAAACAGCGAGTAAACCTCGAGTACTGAATCCTATGGAGATGGCATATCTTCTATACGTCTATACAAATAAATAAAATTGGAGTGTCTGTTTGTAACATTAAATTACCGCTTTTTACTACGTGCATATGATTAAATATACGGTACATATACCAAAATGACATGTTTTACAATTTTTGTCTGTCTGTCTGTTTGTTCCGGCTAATCTCTGAAACGGCTGGACCTATTTTGACGGACCGATTATTACGACAATTAGAAGTAGTTTAAAATTGAATTCCAAGATTTTCTTACATTGTGACTTACTTACACCTCACTTTTTCGTAGGTTTGCCACCTCCATAGGATTTAGTACTCAGAGGAGTAAACCGGTTCACAGCAATGTTGCCGTTCCGTATCATAGCATGGCTTGTAGAAGACGATAGAGACGGCTGTGCCCAAACGCGATGAAGACGCGCTGCATAGAATTACGGCGATTGGCCCGCTGTTCGTTTTATAATTTCTCTTAAGTTCATTACTGAGATAAGAGTTTTGAATAAATTAATTATAACATTATTTTCACAAACGGAAACATATTCAAAAGAATTAAGTACTTGGCACTTATTATTTCTGTAGGTATAAATAAAAGCTATGCAATAGCTTAAAAACTATCAAACCGTTTGTCTTATATTTGACTTAATTTATCATATTTAAAAAATATTAAATTGTGTGAAGTCGTAGGCAGCAGGTATATAAAAATCATTTAACTGCTTGATATTTTTGCATTATTTTTAATGCAAATCTAAAAAAAACAGACAGGTCGTTATGAACGTTTATGTAATCTTCCATTCAATGTATATTGAATTTGCGTAGCAATATTTTAAAAACAACAATCTGAGCGGAAGAGATAAAATTGTTGTCGTCCCTACTTAATACCTATAAATCCAGTGTTGTTTCGAATTATATTTACTTTTTGCAAATTTTATTATTGAAAATGAAATAGGTAGGTATTAGAAAAAAACGACTCATCCTCCCAGTAGCTCCGACGGGAATCGAACCTGGGACCTTTCACTGTCGGGGCGAATGCTCTGACCGTAGCTCAGAGATCAGTTTTTTCTAATATTCCAGTGTTGTTGTCAATAGTGATTATTTCTATACATACTTATTCTCAAACTCAAACTCAAAACGTTTATTTGCTTAACATCGTGTAGTACATTGGGGTGGTCAACAATGATATTAAGACGAACAACAATGTTCTACCCTAATTATGTGGGCATGCAAATGTCAATTATATATTATGGGAATGTAATTATAATATCTCAATATAAATTAACAAAAATTAAAAATAATTAAAAATGTCTGATAAACCATTATGAGTCCTAATGTCAGTGGCTAATAAAAATTACAAAATGTCAAAATATGGTCAATACCTACATTAATTATTATAGAATGTCATTTTCTCTCCAAGTACTCATTAATGGAGTAGAAGTTATGCTGTAGGAGCCATTGTACCAATTTCTTTTTAAATATATTTTTATCAAGTGGCTGATCAGTAATGTCCAGCGGTAGCTTATTAAATATTTTGATAGCCATATAATAACAATTTCTTTGAAATAGGCTTACATTACATTTAGGTATAGCTAATTTATTTTTCCTAGAATTTCTTAAGTTCGTTTTTAATAGGTTACATTTTGTAAAGAACTCTGGGTGCTTTTTTACTAACATACATAATTCTAATATGTAGATACATGGCAGAGGGAGTATTTTGTGTTTTTCAAACAGGGGTTTACAAGATTCCCTTTGTCTTATCCCGCATAAGGCGCGAATACAGTTCTTTTGGGCTCTAAAAGCTCTTTCAAAGTCTACGCTGTTACCCCATATAACTATGCCGTAACGCAGCAAAGAAGAGACATATCCGTGGTACGCTTGTAAAGCAATTTGAAAAGACGCAATGTTTTTGATTCTATTAAGTGCAAATACAAATTTGTTTAATTTAGTGCAAACAGTATCTACCTGATTTTTCCAACTGCAGTATTCATCTAATTTTATACCTAAGAATACTGTGCTGTCTACGATGTCAATTTTATTATTGTTGTAGTGTATGTCAATATTAATTTTTTTTGTTTTATACGTGTGAAATTGAATAGCTTTAGTTTTAGATATGTTAATTTTAAGGTCATTTTTATTCATCCAATTAATTATGTCATAGAGTGTATTATTAATGTCAAGTTCAAGTTCGTCAATATTTTTATTTTTAAATAGAAGTGTGCAGTCATCTGCAAATAAAAAGCAATCATTCTTAGTAACATCTGGAAGATCATTGATGTAAAGAATGAATAGTAATGGCCCCAAAATACTGCCTTGAGGGACTCCATTAGTAATTTTGCGATATTTTGATCTTGCCTTTACTTGCGTTTGATTTTCTATCCGTGTTGTTTCGGTACATTGTTGTCTATTACACAAATAGCTGGCGAACCATTTATGTGCTATTCCTCTTATACCGTAGTCATGTAATTTCTGTAGCAGTATTTCATGATTCACGTGATCAAACGCTTTTGACATGTCAAGAAATACTGCTACTGTTGGTGTCTTATCATTTATTCCTTCTGCAATTTTTTTAATTAAAGAGAAACAAGCTAGAGAGGTCGATTTATCCTCCTGAAAACCATATTGTTGTTGATTTATAATGTTATGCTTGGTAATAAAAGAGTAAAGACGTGTTGCCATCACTTTTTCAAATATTTTAGATATCACCGGTATAAGTGTAATGGGCCTGTAGTTACCCATATCACTATCGTTGCCTTTTTTTAATAAAGGCTTAACTACCGATAATTTAAGTTTGTCTGGAAAGATGCCCTTTTCCAGGCATAAATTTATTATGTATGATAATGGAGTACATATTTTTGGCGCGCACATTTTAAGAACATCGGTACTAATTTCATCGTAACCCACTGATCTTGTAGTTTTTAATCCCATAATGATTTTTTGTACCTCAGTTTCAGTTGTAGGGTACAAGAATATACTGTTATTTAGTCTATTTTTATTCGAATTTACTAATTTACTACCAGTATTTTGTGCAATGTCAATAAAATAGTCATTAAATAATTCAGATATGTCATTTATATTATTCGTAATGTCATTGTTGTGTTTAATTGATTTTATTTCATTTTGATTAGGATTTTTGTTTATGTTATTATTTATTATTTTCCAAGACGCTATGCATTTGTTTTTCGCATTAAGTATATATTTAGAATTATTAATTCTCTGTGCAGCGTTCATACATTTATGTAGTAGTTTAGTATAGTGTTGATATTGCCTTTTATTTCCCTCTTTATTGTTTTTATTTGAATATATATAATTATGGTATAATTTACGTTTTCTTACACAGCACTTTCTAAGTCCTTTTGTAACCCATTTTAATTTTTTAGGATTAAGATCTTTTTTTATTCTAGTAACAGGAAAACAAAGATAGTAAAAAAGAGAAAAAATATCATGAAATTCGTTAAATGCTTCATTAGGATCATTTTGTTCAAATACATTGTTAAATGTCAACGAATTTATATGTGTTAAAAATTGATTTTTGTTTTCATGACTTAAATCTCTTTGTAGTTCAAACCACTGTAGTTTTTTACTGTAGTTTGCTAAATGAGCTGACAGAATTTGACATTTGGTATGGTCTGACAGTGTAAGTTCCTTAGTATAGCCTGTAGCTCCTTTCAAATTGCTAGCCATTAAATCTAGACAGGCGTTTTTTCTAGTGGGTGTATTGATATGTATGAGTAGGTTATGATTTTGCATGATACTCATTAATGTCTGAGTATTTTTGTTATTCTTTAAGATATCAATGTTCCAATCCCCACAGATTATTATATTTTTTTGTCTCTTATTTATTTTGTACAATAATTCGTCCATTTTATCAAAAAATATAGATATGTCTGATGTAGGGGTCCTATACACACAAATTACAATTAAATTAATATTTTTTATAATTACACCGCAGCACTCAAAGTTGTATTTTTCCGACAGAGATTCTGCTATTTGCAATTTTGTACAAGT
The DNA here is from genome assembly GCA_949710035.1 of Crambus lathoniellus. NCBI lineage: Eukaryota > Metazoa > Arthropoda > Insecta > Lepidoptera > Crambidae > Crambus > Crambus lathoniellus. The sequence goes on along the minus strand of OX453302.1, from coordinate 9,662,249 downwards.
TATATGATTTGCAACTAAGATACACGAACCCCCTCTTTTTTCATGGTCACGTGACCATATAGAACCCATTTTATAATTATTTAATTTTAAGTTTTGTTCGTGTCCTCTTTTTATAAAAGTTTCTGAAAGACAGACTATGTCTATTGCTTTTTTACTCGCTTTAAATTCGTTGAGAGCAACTTCAAGTTCATCTTTTTTTTTTAGTGCACTACATATATTTTGATGAAAACAATATAGATTAGGATTTTGGCATGTCTCGAAATAGAGTGTTTTTGTTTGCATCTGCGGGAGGTTGTTTATTTTGAAAATAGTATGGGATCGTGCCCTTTTTTTGTTTTTGTGAGACTGAGTTAGTTTGTAAAACTTGTTGTTCTATAGAACTAGGTGGTTTTTGTTCCAGTTTTTTAAAATAGTATGGAATAGTCCCTTTTATTTGACTTAATAAATCCATTTTATTTTTTTGTGAATTCTTTTTTGAAATATTTTGTTTTATCATAAGTAATGCTTTTTTGTAGTAGTCAGTAGTGTCAATTTCTAATTTAATTTTATTGCAAACTTCTTGTAATGTCAATCTGTGTTCATTTTCTGTCAGAGATATAAATTTACAATTGTTATAGTTTTGGCTTATCAGTTTAAGTTGATTATTTATCAAGTTCGTATTTAAATTTATATTATTTAATGTTTGAATAAGCAATATTTGTGTATTTTGGCATTGCGCTAAGAATACAGATAATTCACAAAATATCTTAGTAGGTATTTTGTCATTTGCACCAATTAATAGTATCAAAAAGTCGTCCCTGCTCAAAGTCTTATATAATTGAGTGTTAAGAACTTCACGAGTGTTTGCATTTGGCTTAGTAAATGAGGTAATCATGATACTTTCGTTGTTACATTTCTTACTTAAAAGCTTTGAAAGATTATGAGCTTGTTGATCACCTAAAATTAGTACCCTGTTTTGTTTTTTACTAGCATTTGAACAAGTGTGATATTTATCAAGTGGTGTAATTTTAATTAAATTGCTTTCTTGCGCCGGTTCTTGAGTAGCGCCATCTAGTGGTGATGCGGCGGGACACTTAACATATTCACGTTGAGGTTCTGCTTTTTTCGCCTTAGTGCTGCTTTCGTTGAGAGATGGATCTTGAGACTTGTCTACGGTCCGAGTATGTGTGGTATTTGCTACTAAGCAGTTTTGTAGCTCCAATCTTAGATTATTATTGAGCATTTTCAATTTTTCAATTTCTTTATACGCTGAGCAAAGTTGTGTTTTTAAATCTTCTACTTGTCCCTTTAAATCAGTTGTAACACTATCGTCCAAAGATGAATCATTCGAGATGCTCTTCATAGTTGCGTCAAAAATATTAGTTTCATTTAAATTATTGTCTATGTTAGAATTAAGGAATCTTGATCTGTCTATCGAGTGAGATCTCTGTACTCGGCGTCTTTGGGTAATGTTGTCCTGTAATAAGTCTTCCGGATTGTTCATTTTTATTTAGTGGTAACTCCGGTATAAATAAACAAAAACAAGTTTATATTGGTGATATTTGTAATATTCCATCAATTCATCATTCGTAATACATACAGACTTACAAAATTTACCACTTTGGAAGGCTCTATCTTTCAAAAGATAGACTTTGAGAGAAAAAATGGTTTGTGAAGCCTTTTTGTCATTTTTAAAGACCTATCTATAAACACCCCACACGATTGTTTGATTAAAAAAAAATTCATGTATTTGGAAATTTAATAAATTTTAATTAAGCTTTAATTAGCCCTTAATTTTTTCTATTTTTATATTAAAATCGTAAAGCCGTTTACAGAATACATCTACCTACCAAGTTTCAACTTTGTAGCTATTATAGTTTTTGAATGAAGTGGCTGTGACATACGGACGGACGGACGGACAGACAGACAGACATGACGAATCTATAGTGGTTCCGTTTTTTGCCATTCAGCTACGGAACCCTAAAAATGTAGGTGATTTTACAGATTTCGATGTGCCCTTTCTGAATTTTAACTTTTGATTAAATTTTATTGAAACTCATTATTCAATAAAAGGAACATTATTTTAATACCTGATAGTGATAGATTGGCTATTCTGTTCCCAACACTATCAGTATCATATCAGAAGCAAACTACAGAGGTATATCTATCTTGAACACTTGCGGTAAAATTTTCGAGCAAATTATCATCAAAGCTATAATAATCCCATCATCAATCAAGGATTAACAGATAAACAACATGGCTTTCTTAAACAACGCTCCACCTTAAGTAACCTAGCGTGTTTCTCGAACTACCTCAGCCAATGTGTGGATCATATTATTATCATCCTGCTCGACAAACTCTATTCATTGGGTATTCGCGGCGATCTACTTCGGTGGGTAAAGTCCTACTTGTCCAATCGTTCTCAATCTCCTCCATAAAACCTCCGTTTTAGATCGGATTTCTCATCTATTCCGACAGGGGTACCTCAGGGCTCACATTTGGGCCCATTGTTCTATAATGCATATCTATAATGATATTTCTGACTGTTTTACATCTGCTAGCTATTTACTATATGCAGACGATAAAAAAAATATTTTGTAAAATCCGGAATGATACTGATTGTGCAAATCTGCAGATTGATCTAAATAATTTATATAATTACTACCAAAGTAACAGAATAACAGTTAATATCACAAAGTGTCAATGCATTAGCTTTACACGAAAAACACAACCAATAATTCACACTTACAACTTTAATGGTACCCCAATTGATAGGAACAATGTTATTCGTGATCTTTGAATACTTTTCGACAGCAAACAAACATTCCAAACCCATACCGGTACTATTGTTATCAGGGGTTTCAGAAACCTCAGGTTTGTAATACGCGCTTGAAAACCTTTCCATGACCCCGCCGCTATAAAGTCTGTTTATTACGCATATGTAAGGAGTGTTTTGGAATACGCTAGCAGTATATGGAACCCACAGTACGAAATATACAAAGCATCTTTAGAAAAAATCCAATCAAAATTTGTTAATCATCTTAATTATCGCTACTTCATATAAAAAAAATTGTAGAAAACTCAACATGATTACATTAGAAGATAGACGGTCGCTTCTAAATATGTGCCTTTTGTACGACATCCACCGTGGAAATAAAGACTGTGCCGAACTTCTGAGCCAAATCGGCTACTGTACACCCACTTATCGCACACGTCACACACCGTTGCTCAGCGTGCCTCAATCACACACTAAGTACGCTAAAAACAGTGTTTTATTGGTTTTATGTCGTATTTCCCGTACACATATAACAAGAGATTCAAAGACATTGATATTTTCGCATGCTCCAAAAATACTCTTAAAAACATATTTTTTAAAAATTACAAAGGTCACAATAAATTATATTCAATTAATTATCGATAAAGGGCAGATAATGACTAAGTGCCTATTTCGCTATCTATTATAAGGATAATTACAGAATTTGTATGAAATTACCCTTTATGTAGGTAGGATTTTGTGACTCAGGCACTTACTATTATTAATTTGTAGATTACGTATAATAATGTATAATGTATTCGTTCTTTATACTTATGTCATTATTTTTTTTTACAAATAATATAATGTACTCTAACACACACACACACACATACAACACGATAAGTAGCAATTCCAAAATTAATAAAAAAAAACATGTAAAAATGGACTTCAATTTCTTTTATATTTTGCCTATGCATATAATAATATAGGGAAACCTGTAACTGGCTATACATAATAGATAATACTTGATGTAATAATATATTGTAAACGCTGTTGGTTTTCTTAAGATCAAATAAATTAAAAATTAAATTAAAAAGTAGCATACAAACAAGTGAACAAAATCATGCCCCAAACAAATACATCGTAATACATGTCAAGCCTTATTTTGACAGTGGCCTCAGCCCAATAAGCCGACAGAGCCTGCTCGCATCCTTCAATATCAAAAAGCGTAACCACAATAAAGACTGACAACATCAAAGCGAATCCCTTTAATTATAGATATGTTAGATTTTTTTGTAACTTTATTTGTAAGAACGCAGAAAAGGAAAGCTGGATGTGCAATTTTTAGCTAACACGCTTAAGATTTACGTGTGAAGCTCAAATTCTAACTACCTCTACTATTAGTGGTACAAACCACCGACCCAGACCCAGAGGTCTTGGGTTCGATTAGTGGGTTATTAGATTGGTGGTAGGACTTGTTGTAAAAAATTCAAAAAAATAATTCAAAATTCAATATTGTTTATTCAATTTAGGTTTGTTTAACAACACTTATGAACGTCAATGAAGCTACGCCATCGGTTCGTAAATCCTACGGCAGGAGACCTTGTAGCGAGAAGAACCGGCAAGAAACTCGCCAAGGGCTATTTTTTTCTCCCTGTTTTAACTTATACAGAGTCGTCAAATTTGAAAAATGACCTACACATAGTAAGGTTACTTTCCATCACAATACAGAATACCGCTTAAATTAAGTACAATTTTGCTTATTACCTAAAACAGTAAACAATTTTCAACTAAACAAGGAATCAAATAGTTTAATGGACACACTAGTCTTAATCTTATTCACATTATATTATACGATTAATAAAAAGGAAACTGCAAGCTGTGCCGTATATTCAAATCTATAAGTATTAACAAATAAAAGGATTTTTTGAAAAATAATACAATTATTAGAAAAATTGCTGTACTGTAAGACACGGGTACCAAAATTACCATGAGACACACCTGCTCGCTCATAAAACTATTATAAACCATATCCCGAACACCTTTAACATAAGTAGACATGAGCAGACCCACCCCACTGGCAGCACCCGTTCACGAGCATGACGCATGAGCCAGCCATCGCTTCGCTCAACCATATTTTAAGGAACGTATCGACCCGACACCACCGCAGGAATGTTTAACGAGAGCATGACATACTTAAGCTACCCGTGTTAAATGCCGAATTTAAAAAAACAAATGCGAAATACTAGAATGTAACACAATACAATAAAAAATTAAATTAAATTATGACCAAACCGTTTTGTCCTATAAGTAATCGTTAACAGTATAATATCCTTTTTTAACGAGGTCATTTTTTATGTGCATCTTAAACTTTTCAATAGGCAAGTCCAATAGACCATCTGGAATTTTGTTGTAAAAGCGTATTCCAAGACCCAGGAAAGATCCATGAACCTTCTCTAGCCTGTACCGAGGCATTACAAGTTTATTTTTATTTCTAGTATTACGGCTGTGCAAATCACTATGTTTGATATATTCATCTATATTGCAACGAACGAAAACTATGCAATTAAATATAAATTGGGATGCGGCTGTTAAACCAATCTCTTTGGATTTGTCCCTGAGAGATGTCTTGGAGCCTAGCTAATAAATCGCCCTTATAGCTCGTTTTTGTAAAATAAATATAGTCTGTATATCAGCTGATGTCCACCATAACAGAATACCATAAGACATGATACTATGGAAATAACTGAAATAGACAATCCTAGCCGTTTCAACATCTGTTAACTGTCTCACTTTCCTAATAGCATATGCAGCTGAACTAAGTTTACCAGCAAGCGTCGTGATATGTTTGGTCCATTGAAGTTTTCCGTCAAGAGTTACACCCAAGAAAATGGTTGAATCTACTAAATCCAGTTTTTCATTTTCATTAATTTTAATATTAATAGGTTGATCACATACATTAGGCGAAGCAAACTGGACACACTTTGTTTTCTTTGCATTAAGCTTTAGATTATTTACATTAAACCAAGTAAGGATTTTTGAGAGTGCTTCATTTACATCGTCAAACTGAGTTTTATTCCTGTCAATATTAAAAATCAGGGAGGTATCATCCGCAAAGAAGACAACCCCACAAAATCTTTCTGCAAAGAATGGTAAATCATTTATATGTAGGTAGAAACCAAAAAGAGGAACGGCCCTAAAATTTAACCTTGAGGTACGCCCATCTTAACATGACAGCCGGATGATTTTTCGCCATTAATGTCAACGGCCTGAGTCCTGGAACTGAGATACGACAATAACAAATTTTGAGCATTATTCTTCACACCATAGTGATTTAGCTTCAACAGCAGCGTCTGATGCTCCACGCAATCGAAAGCTTTAGACAGGTCGCAGAAAATGCCAAGAGCATTCTGCGACCCCTCCCAGGCCTTAAATATATGACTTAAAAGCGCAACCCCAGCAGCAGTTGTAGATCGACCCTTTGAAAAACCAAACTGTTTACTATGTAAAAGATGATTTAAATTAAAATACGTTAATAACTGTTCCAGTATTATTTTCTCAAATATCTTACTTAAGGCGGGCAGTATTGATATTGGTTTATAATTACTTTAGTCTTCTTTGTCTCCTGATTTGAATAAAGGAATAACTTTAATTTCATAAGATCATGAAAAACTCCTTGCTCAATACACAAATTAAAAATGTCAGCAAGGTAAGGAGCAATTGGGTAAACAATACTTTTGATAATATTTACAGATATACCCCATAAATCAGTTGTGTTTTTCATTTTAAGTGACTTAAACGCTTTTATAATATCTACAGCTTCAATACTTTTAAAATGAAACAAAGACCCGCATTCAGTTACGTTGTTTCTAAGCATGGAGGCAGCAGCCGCTGGTGAAGAATCCAAATCTGATGTCGTTTTCAACGGAATATTTACAAAATAATTATCGAATAATAATTATAATTTCTTTATCCGACTTAACTAATGTATTGTTTATGTTAAGCGTCAAACTATTTTCACGGGGTTTGTGTTTACCCGTTTCACGATTTATAACATCCCAGGTTGTTTTAATTTTATTATTAGACTGTTTAATTTTTAATTTTATAATGTTAGATTTGGCTTTAGAACATACTTTTTTGAAAGTCTTGGAATAATTTTTAACATGTTCCAAGAAATCTGTACAGTGGTTACTTTTCCTCAATTTATTCCTCAGGTTATTTCTACTTTTATAAATTCCTGGCGTAGCCCAATCACAGAACTTTAACTTTTGTGTACATTTAATAGTTTGAGTTTTGAAACATTTTTGAAACTCATTATTGATCGATTGTCGTACAAAATGAGAGAGGTTACCGTACAAGACATCATGATTGTCATGCTTGTAAGGCATTACTAAAATGTTATCTTCAATACTATGTTTAAACTTGTCCAGTCGCTTTTTTGTTATTGGCCTTCATACTATAGTCTTAGTTTCATCCACACTCTCAATCCGTAATGGTCAGATGTGATATTACTAAAAACCATCTTGCTCACCGGGTCACATTCCGTAAAAACATTGTCTAAGCAGAGTGGCTAGTTACCCTAGTGGGTTCAAAGAACTGATTTATTAAATTAAATGACTTGAACAAAGTCAGTAAACGAGTGGTTAGCGACGAACTTTCCAGAATATCAATATTAAAGTCGCCACAGACTAATAAAGACTTTTTTTTATTTTAACTTTTTAAGTACATTCTCCATTACTGATTCAAAGATGTCAAAGTTACCCGTAGGAGGTCGGTATACACATACTATCACCAAACTATTTAATTCTATGCAAGACAGTTCAAAATCCGCCTTATCTAAGTGAAATATTAGATAAGGACGCATGTAGCCGTAGCACGAAAAACTGTTGTTCTGGTAACTCAGGGTAACGATAATCGTTATCGTGTTATTTTGTATGAAAACCTGAGCAGCGCCTCTTTTGGTCGTATAAAGAACTGAAAATTAAAACATGTTTGACAGCACAGCAGCACGTTTGACAGCTTTTGAGGGATTGTTCAGTTTATTAATAATCGATCATATCGCTAGTTTTTCATGCTAGGGGCACTGCTGTCAAACATTTGCGGCTTGGCGACGCGTAGCAACCAAGGCGCCCCGCTAAGTGGTTAAGGGCTAGGAATGATGACTGGAGTCGGTCGCGGCTGGCATCGATGCAGACATAGGCGCTGACGTAGCCGCTGGCGTAGCCGCTAGCGTAGCCGCTGGCGTAGCCCTTGGCGGGCGTAGCCGCTGGCATCCTAATTTTTATTCCGCAATATAAACAATGTGTACAGCCTTTTCGTGATCCAGCAGTTAGAGATAAGATAACCGATATCTAATCATAATCATTCACCTATTCTGTGCACTTAGGTACAAGTATGAATAGCTGTTACATTATGCTTAACTATACAGGGTTTTAGTTTAAACAAGGGACATACTTCAGGGGGTGAAACTACCCATCAATACAAACAACTTTTACTATGGGACAAAGTGCGATATCGCGAAAAAAAAATCGGCGGTTTCATACAAAAGTGCAATACCGAATGCGCCAAAATTTATGGAAAAGCAGATTTTTTTTGCGATATCGCACTTTGTCCCAGTACTTACTTACTTTGTATAAGTAAATATAAATTAATGTTGCTAGGCGCAAAACTTGAGAACGGCTCGACCAATTCGGCAATTTCAACAGTGGTAGAGGATTTTGGGAGTAGCGCGTTTCCAATTTTCAGCTTTTCTCAACATCAACCCCTGTGAGACAAGTGGCTTTCTATTATCGATATCGCCAGTAGAATAGGAAGAAAATGTATGGGATTGACATTAGCGATTGTAATGACATGTAACCGCTAATGTCAAATCCATACATTTTCTTTCTATATTCTACTGGCGATGTCGATTGTACAAAGCCACTTGTCTAGGCCCTCTGTTGTGACGAATACGCTACCTAGTTGTGGATAAAAAACTAATGTTTTGTAAATATTAAACATTTCTTGACCTCCTATACCTACCTAATAATGACTTTGGCAGTTAGTCCAAGCAAGTTACAGCATATACATTTACTTTTATAAGTTTGTCGAACTCGACTGTTGATAATAAGAACATAAACAATAAAACTTAAGAGCGAGATATGAGACTGGAAACATGAAATAATAGAAATAACATTTGACTGGCCTTTTTGGAGAATAATGAGGAATCTGACGAGTTAACGAAACAGGCGAATTAAAGAAACTGACGACTTAGAAAAATCCCTGGAATTGACGAATAAGGAAACTGACGAGTTTATGAAACTGGCTAATTAGAACTAACGAGTGATAACTCGACCCGCACCGCACGGTCATACAGACGGTCGTACGGTCTGAATAAAATCTTGGTCAGGCATCCAGTGACCGATCAGATTGCAAGCTCGAAACTGTGCTGGCAAGTTACTTATCTATAGGTATCTTATTTATTAAAAAATACCCTTGCTTTACTGACTGACTGACAGACAACGCACTGCCGAAACTAATGGGCGCAAGAAGCTGAAATTTGGCAGATATGTTCCTTGTGGAGTGTAGGGGAGGATTTTCGGAAATTCCTCCTCTAAGGGGGTAAAAAAGGGGGTCCACGCAGACGAAGTCGCGAGCGGAGCGCTAGTTTGAAATATTAGACTATTCTTTGGCGACTCGGTCAGTCAATCGGACGGATGTCAACAGATCAAGAAATGTGCCTAACATAATAAATTTTTGATCATTGACCACTCATTGACCATCATCATTGATCACTCATCATCAGCCCGACATAATAAATTTTTTATCACCCCTTGACCTATCACTGCGAATGTCGTTTAGCTATCACTGCGAATGTCGTTTATACTTATGCTGCCGAGTTCCACATCTTTAGACTATTCTTGTTTTGACGTCTCAGTCAGGGCCACAGACAATCAGAAGTCAATAGATCAAGTGAAGAATATTTACATGTTAATAAACTGTATGTAAATGACGGTCGTAGAATGCTTGTAGACGAATAATGCTTAACCTATTTTAGGTAATAATTTAGGTATGTTTCCTAAATATTTAACGGAATTGTCAAAGATTAAATAGTTGTGATTTACGTTGTCTCCAATTACTTGTTATTCTACACTTGTAGGTAATGATTTGATTTGTTTTTTTTTATTTCTTTATTATTTATTTCAATGTTGCTCTTGCTCTTTTTATTTACGCTGTTTGCACAATATTAGGGTGTTACAGCACAGAATAATATTGTGTTTTAGCCTGCCCTTGCTGACTGTATTGTGTTTTAGTTGTTTTTATCCTGTTGTTATACTGTTTAGCGCATAAATAAATTAAATATTCATATTTAAGTAATTTTGCCTTAGTATTTTCTTAGGGTCTACCCACACGAACCACAACCACAACCACCCTACAACCACAACACGTGGGCGGGGCGCACTTTGTATTGGAAATGAATAGTAGTTACAATTACACGTACTTACCACATTTTGCCGTCATTAAAGGCGATACTCGGAAAAATTATGCTAAAGCGAGATAGCAATGAGAAAACGACACGTGCGGGAGCATGACCGATTTTGCAGATTACGCAAAAAAACACAAAATCACTTCGAATTAAAAAACTATAGCGATTTTAAAAAATGCTTTTATGCGATCCTAAATATTATTGGTGTCCACTAATTAAACCACTTTTCAATAGTATATGTAACCCCATTTAAGAATAATCTTGATATTTCGTATTTTTTGAGGTATTTTCGAAAATAAAAAGTGTCGAGGCAAAATCATAAAATCGTGTTTCTGAAACTATACGATTCTAGATAAAGGTATGAAAAAATATATATCTTATTACCAGATTTATAACAACTCTAACCGTCCTATAGTTTTATATCAAAAAGTCCACACTTTCTCCGAGTAGCGCCTATAATACTAACTAGGTGATATCAACCACAACGCAACCACCAGTGACGAACGCTGCAAACTAGCGGCCGGCCACATCGCATACGCTAAAAACCACCACATCACAACTACTAACGACAACGCAACACAGCGACATTTTGTCGCACAACCACAACGCAACTGCAAAAGGCTGCATCGACATTATTCACACGTGACCACATTTTGTCGCTGCGATGCGGTGTGGTTGTTAACCCTTTTGGGGGTTTGTCACCAACTCGACACGAGAGGCTGGACACGCGTGTGTCCAGTTGGTGAAACTCAAAATTAGTATCACTTATTATTTCGTCATCTGGACACGCCAAAATTTTGATGCGTGTCCAGATGGTGAAATTTAAAATAAATCATTTTTATGTTTTCGCCAACTGGACACACCCATTTTTTTATGCAACAAAAGTACAGTCAAGTAAATAAGCGTTTCGTCTGGGGAATTAAAAGCTGAAAAAGCTGCCTCACTTTTTTGTTTGAAAAACCTTACTAGTTTAAAATTGTGAAATAAAACAAATATGTAAAAAAAAATAAGATTTATTGATATGAAGACAAGTACACTTCGCTAATACTTATTACTTATTTTGATTACCTATAGGTACCTACTTCAAATAATCTAAATATACCTAACAATCATCACTTCGAGTATCACAGAAAAATCAACATTCAACATTGAGCAGCTCTAAGTGGCATAAAATATTATAATAAAATATCAGAATAATCATCAAAAGAGGTTACTTATAACATCACTTTTACAAACAATAATCTTTCTACTTAACTCTGTAACAACAATATTTGCCACTTTAGAAATAGAGTATTTTAGTTATAAATAACGTAATTGTATCACAATTAAGATTAACCCATCGGTTGCCAAGCTTTTTTCGCAAATCGCGTTATCTGCCAGCCATTAAAAATGGCGACGCAAAATTGTCCACTCAGCACTTGCAAAAACAATTTGAACTATTATATATTTATATATCATTATATATTATTTATTATTGGTATCTTTATAAAATAATCAATCAAAATATCTTATTTGCGGAGTAAATTATTGTTTTTTAGTTTGTTTATTTTTTATTTATTTATTTATATTTTATAAAAAATATTTTATGTCACAAAATTTTAATTATGCATGTTTAACAATGTATTTCACTATTACTTGATAATAAATAGACTAAATTATTAGAAAATAATAAAATTAAATGGTTTTATTCTAATAAAACTATAAAAAATACAAAAACGGCAACAAATCACGCGTGACCTTGAATGACCTTGAACTTTAAAACGTCTATAGTTAAATCCAAGTGACGCATAAAAGTGTAAGGATGGTCTGTGGTGTTAGCGTATTACATTATTTGTCGTTAGAGTCCAAAAAACACGGTAAAATAGACTCTATATTCATTAACTTAGCTAATAAAATCGCTTCAAGGTCATAGTACCCGCCACGGGATGTTGGCAAACCGATGATGTAATTTGTTCCCGTGACAGGTAAGCTGGCACGGTAAAGGCTAATATAATTAAGAGATCAATAAAATCAACAGTATAACATAGAATATTAATATAAGACAATATAAAGATATTTCTACTTAACTTTTTCGATACAGTGATCGATACTAATCTGATTAACTCTGTAAAAACAATATTTGACACTTTGGAAATATAGCAATTTAAGATTTTAAATTATTTTTATGCATTCACAATGCAATTCTGTAAGTATAGGAAAAATGTGATAGTAAAAAACCACGAGCCCTATAAGTAGCTTTCAGGCGGGATTCGAACCCGCGCCTCCGGGTATCCGGCCCGATGCTCTGACCAACTAAGCTACCGAAAGGCTTACACGACTCGTCGAATTTTGCTATCACTTGTTACGCTGTAGGCCAGTTGCTTCATCAATGCGAGGAAACCCTCGCATCCGAAAGAAACATTTTTACAAATGTTTAACAATCGATTAAGATGAAACAGCCATTTTTTAAATGTTTTAATTTAATTTGTATAACTTACACTGATTTACAACAAACCTGTTTAACAGTACATTCCTCCTGGAGCTACAACATATCGTGTATCTATGCCTGTGTTCTATTGATCTACGCTGTATTCTGCTGTATCTCTGTTTATGTACTTACAAATAAAATAAAAATAAATAAATTTGATCAAAGTATCAGGTATAAAAAGACATGTATTTAGGTTCCATTCAAATTCAAAATTACTTATATGGTATAGTTAGAGTTCCCAGTGCTTTACGTCCAAACTTATCAAGAACAAAAGTATGTCCAGTCTCCTGGGATCCAAGCGATTCCGCTCATCACTGGCGAAGACAAAAAGTAAAATAATTAAAAGTTTGTGAAAATGTTGCCGGTAATCGAAAAAGGTACAGATTAGGAATGGCAATCGATTCAGAATCGATTCAAATCGTCGTTTTATAAATCAATTTACAAAAATATCGAGGCGGTCTCAATTCTTTCTATTCTAATCTCCCGTTTTTATTTGCTTTTAGAGTTTGTATTTTTGTCACAAATCCAATCATAAAAACAAAGAGGCTAAAATCGATCTTTTATAATTTCTGACTAATTTAAGTTTTTTTTACATCACAATATCAGGTATAAAATATAAGACATTATTTCTTTTTATAATTATTTCAGCTGTTGCTTATTATAAACAACAGTCTGTGCTTTCTACTAGGGTCCAAGCTATTCATAAAGAATTGTTACTTATTTCTTTTAAATGTGTTTGGGTAGTAAATTCAACTAATTATAAATATTTTATGGTTGTTATCGTAACAGAAAAAAAAACGACTTCTAGGATGAAATATCGCTTCACTGGATCGATTCAGTGCAAGATATCGATAAAAAAAATTTTTTTGGTCTAAGAAATCGATTTTTCGATTAATCGATCTCAGATTATCATCCCTATCAACCAATCAGAGCAGACTACGTCATTGTTAGCCACTGGCTGCCGGCCAAAAACACCAAAATGTAATTAAACTCGATACGTTGAAGATCTTGTATCTTCAACGTATCGATTTTAATTACATTTTGGTGTCATAGAGATGTGACTTTCGAATACTATCGGTGGCACAATGTTTTTTTCATAAATTTACAAGTGGCGAATAATTTTGCAGTTTAGTGGCCGATGATGATTGTGATACAACATTGAACAAAACAAAACATGTGAACATTTATTTGCGTGACTGTACTTTGTCATGGAAATGGATAAAATGCAGACGTGTGTCCAGTTGAAGAAAACATAATAGTTATTAAATTTAAGTTTCACTATCTGGACACGCGTCAAAATCTTGGCGTGTCCAGATGACGAAATAATAGGTGATACTAATTTTGAGTTTCACCAACTGGACACACGTGTGCCCAGTCTCTCGTGTCGAGTTGGTGACAAACCCGTTTTTGGTGTGGTTGCAGTACGTGAGAGTTGACACGTTTTCCTTTTTTTACATTACAGACAACTATTTAAGTAGAGATTTTATATTATTTTTATACATTCACAATGCAATTTTGTAAGTATAGGAAAAATGTGATAGTAATAAACCACGAGCCCTATAAGTATCCCGCCTGATAGCTACTTATAGGGCTCGTGGTTTTTTACTATCACATTTTTCCTATAACTGTTTTAGTATTTTACTAGACTAAGTCTTTGTAAATTATGTTAAACAGTGAAAAATTCCTAAATATTTTTTTTTATTTATTACACACCTTACTTCCTTTGGATATTATACTACTTATACACAACTAGGAAAGTCTGTATACATATTATATAAAAAGAAACTTTGACTGTCTGATCTATCGATGCACAGCTCAAACTACTGGACGGATCGAGCTAAAATTTTGCTCACTGTTAGCTATTATGACGTAGGTCGTATAGACGTTCGCTAAGGAAGGATTTTGAAAAATTTTACCCATACGGGATGAAACGGGGGTAAATGTTCCCCGAATTTCACGCGAGCGAAGCTGCATGTAATAGGGAAAATTAAATAAAAATTGAAAAAAAGCAATGTAAAATATACGTTACGACAGTTCGTAGGTATATAATTCAGTTAATTTCTAAAACACCCTTGGCCCAATTTCAGTGACATACCTTTAGGGAGTGGCGAACTATCCAGCTTGTACCAGTACCTTGTACACACCCAAACCCACAGTCTAACAAACTATCTACGCAGAAGTGTGAACAAAACAACAGTTAGTATTAGTTTCGTGCCAGCTTCATAGCCGAACGGTTTTGTTTTTTTTTAATGATAAAACGAAAAACTGCTGTTCCGATATAGCTGATAACAACTATTAATATTGTCATAATAGGTACATATTCAAATAAAAATGATTCGGTTCTTCGATAAACATAAAGTTCGGAGTTGTGAACATATTTTTTTTTTTTATCGGAAATGCTTTAATACCCTTTGATGTATAAGAGCTCATTAGTTTTTACATGTGAAAAACGAACAACAAAATTGTAAGAAATTAAAATATTTTATTTTATAGCATAAGTAACTCGTTCGTGAAGTAACTTAATAAAAATACAATGAAAGTTAAATTCTGTTATAAAGTAGGTACCTACTCTAACAATGAAATTTTAACAAATTTTGCATCTGAGTAACTAAAAAGTAACTAAACAATTCTACCAGTTGCGTACATATGGGTAAACAATAGGACCAATAAGTCATGCATATTAAATATTCTGTGATATTATGTTATTACACGATACATTATCGGTGTTACATTATAGGTAGTGATTTCTTTCAGTTACGGATCACACGAGCAATAGTTCGCGCGCGCATCAGAATCACAAATGAAAAATAACAGATCAAAAATGCGTACACTATTTTCCGCAAAGATATTTTTTTGTTGCTCACTCGTAACCATATTATTTCTATTATATTTGTCCGTTAAAGAACGTAACACAAGACCATACACCAGTGCACAGTTTTCACAAATGTTAGAAACATCAAAAACAAATAACGCGTATCCAGAAAGTGAAGTGACAACAACAAAAAATGTTTCTCGACCTATGAAATATATTTTGCAGTGGACTTTACAGAGAAATGTGCCTTTTGTTTACATGGGAGTAGGACAAGAAGGTTTTACAAGTAGAAAGTGTCCGTATACAAACTGTATTGTCACTTCCGACAGAAAATACCTAAGTGACTTGACCAAATTCGACGCTATTGCCTTCTCAGGACCCGAAGTGATACATTACCAGACTAGACAGCTACCGGAAGTGCGATCGCCGAAGCAAAAATATGTTTTCTGCTCCATAGAATCATCTCACTACTATCCGATATGCTCTAACAGGTTGGACGGCTTTTTCAACTGGACGTGGACTTTCAGACTGGACTCTGAAGTACGGTGGGGCTACATGTTAATAAGAGACTGGAATAATGAAGCAATTGGTCCCAAAAAAATCATGCATTGGAAGAAGCTGGAGGAAATGGACCCGATAAGCGCCGAGCTTAAAGAAAAGTTAGCGAACAAAACTAAAGCAGCTGCCTGGTTCGTTTCCAACTGCTATGACAAATCAGGAAGGATGAAGTTCGCGAAAAAATTGAAAAAAGAACTCATAAAATACGGATTAGCGCTGGATATATATGGCGATTGTGGTACCCTATCCTGCCCTAGAGATAAACAGGATGAGTGTGATAAAATGCTAGAGAAAAAGTATTATTTCTATTTGTCATTTGAAAATTCATTCAGTGAGGATTATGTGACTGAAAAACTGTTGCATGCATTACGAAATAACGTAGTGCCCATCGTCTATGGAGCGGCTAACTATACAAGGTACGTTTGCATTCATTTACATTGAAACAAAAGAATTTTTTGAACTAGACACAGAAACACACATAACAATTCATTGTAGCAAAACTTGTCTTTTTTACCTAAATATAAAAAATAAACTTCATTCAATGTTAGAAAGTGAGCGGATGCGTTTAAACCATTTTATCAAAAATGTTATTTAAAAAATTAAACCGACTTCAAAAGTACCTTTCAACTGAAAAGGAAAATAATATCTTTAAAGGTACCTAACCTACCTTTTTGAGGTCAGTGCCTTTTTCTCGCTTTTTCTTGCTCCTGGCTGGCACCAACCTCAATATATTATTTTCTTCTTTTCAGTTGACAGGTACCTTTTGAAGTCGGTTGAATATTTTAAATTACTTTTTTATTTCTTTTATATAAAACTAAAACTGTTCCCTTAGTAGAAATACACCTAATTTAAGTCAAAAAGAATCATCTTGATATGACTTTTAGTTTTTGATAAATTTCTGAACAAACGTACAAATCACTACATAGTATAAAACAAAGTCGCTTTCTCTGTCCCTATGTCCCTTTGTATGCTTAAATCTTTGAAACTACGCAACGGATTTTGATGCGTTTTTTTTAATAGATAGAGTGATTCAAGAGGTAGGTTTATATGTATTTTTTATCCCGATATTCCCACGGGAACGGGAACCACGCGGGTGACACCGCGGGCGGCCGCTAGTATACTTATAAACATACAAATATACATACTCTTGCGAAATTTAGCACACGTGCTTGTATGTACCTAAGCCAGAATAAAATGCTATACCCAAATATTATCCAATTCCACCCAAAACACCAGGTCAAACTGATAACCTCCTTTTTTCTGGTGTCGGTTAAAATCAGCAAACCCTCCACACATTTTACTTTTGTGCGATTTTGGATTTCTTCACTTTGACATGGCAACTAGCATGTTTTTTACCCAACAAACATTGTAGTCGTAGTAAGTGACTGAAATTAGTGCTAAAAACTTCGTATTGAAGTAATTTTAGAGTTAATACAACTGGCCCTAAGTTGTCATATCATCTTTATACAACTTGTAGTCGTATATAAACGTCGTATCAACTTCTACACAACATGATCATACAACTATTGCACAACTGTATAACCACTGTTGTCGTCTTAGTAACATCCATGTCATCCATAAAACATTTACATCGACATTAACCGTATTAGAGTGGCTAAAGTTCCTTCTAAATTACAGTCGATTAAGAGTGATAATGTGCACTATTATGTGGTTTTAAGTCAATTTGAACACTTTTTTAAGTCTTCTTAATGACTGAATGTCCTACTTTTGTAGAAAGGTTTTTACCTAATACGTACGATGTGATGTGACCATAAGATGTTTTCCAAATCATCGTTTTTTTCTCAATAATAATGAAAATCAATTATTTCTAAACTTATAATTAGATACAAACTAAATTAATCATGAAAAAATTGAGGAATTGATCTTCATTTTTTGTTTATTTTAAAGGAAACAACTTACACAAGCTTCTCCAAGGTCTCCCGCCGTAGGGTTTGCGAACCGATGGCGTAGCTTCTATGACGTCCACAAGTATTGTAAATAACAATCTAAATTGAATAAACAAGTTTGACTTTGACTTTACGGAGAACTGAAGCTACCTGAAGCTCTAGTTTTATCTAGCCATTGAAAATATAGCGATCAGGTCTCTTGCCATGTAACTTTATGGATAAAAGACTTTAAGTCAATGTCTTTTTAAAGATTTAGCAGAAATCCATAAAAAAATACAAATTATCAATTAAAATAAATTCTATATTTCATTCACATCCCTATCGTAAAAATGGCGGATTTTATGGCGGTTATGTCTGCCACTGTAAGTCGAACAAAGGTAACTGTTTCTACGTTCTCCAAAAATAATAATTAAAATATTGCTTAATTTAAAGAATTTAAAAGGCGCGTTTATTATATTAAGAATACCAGCAAATATCGCTCGAAAAATTAATTTCCCAACAAAGTTTGTTTTGTAGATGTAGCACGTTAATAAAATCTTTATAAGGAAACCACTTTATTATATAGAACCTTTTCACTGATAAACATTCTAACGCATTATAAAATTATTCGTCACAGTCTATTCTGATCACTTGACATCAAGATTTTAAAAAGTCGTATACACATTGTTATCCTACAAAATGCCCTAGCAGCGGTAATAAATATCTCACGACGTCTGTACGACCTCTAAACGACACAAAAATGGTCTATACGACCGCGACATGACTCTATTACGACACTGAGTCGTATAAAGTGGGCCTTTTTGCGGTCGTCTCGACGTGATAGTAACGTAATGGCGACCAGCTTGTGTAACCAAAAGTTAAAATCAGCATGTTCGCAGCCACCTTTCAAATGTTTGTTGGGTATTCCACTCGTCATTCAGTACAAAATGCGTAACATTCTCTTTATTTATCTCAGTATTTCCTAATAGGTATTCTCTGGCGACTTAGGTTGTTTTCAGCTAAATGTACTTACATGAATTATTAGGAATTTCTAAAGTCTTCGGAGACTTAAAAACATGCATGTAGTACAACAATGAACTACATGCATGTAAGGAAGGACATACAATACAATAGGTTTCTTATCAAACGTTCTTAACGGTTTTACGATTTGCAGCTCATTATCACATAGGTACAGTCATGGTCTGACAATATTTGTAACCGCTTACGGTTGTTAATTTAGATAGTTTTTGGCAGTTTCAATTCCGACCACTTGACATCCACCAACTAATTGACCTTTTCAATTTGTTAAATAAAAGATCTAATAAGAGACAATATAATAATACTCATGTTACTTATTTATTGAAAGAAAAAGAAGTAATGCAATATTTTATATGTATATTAATTACACTTAAATACTGGTGTTACTGACCATTTCCGACGGTGATTACATTAATGCCAGCGCTAGACATACCTAGCACAAACATTTGAACAAATATATTTGAATACTTTGTCTTCCGACATGGCAAAGTACTGTAGTATTTTATTAAAGCTTTGAACAAATACTCAAATACCCGTGCTACACATGTGTCCAAACATTTGTTCAAATATTTTTTCAAATGTTTGTGCTATGTCTGGCGCCGGCTTTATAATACAAAACTGAGAGTCATTTCTGCAAAAACTTAGCAATCATTTTTTTCCCAAACATAAAAGTCATTCAAAGTTATTTTTTCAAAGAACTAAAAAAAGAGGTTAAAAGGGGCGTGTTACGTATTTAGTACTGAATGAAGCGTGGAATGAAGCGTACAAATTGGAGGAGCCTTCGGCGTAGTGGTTAGCGCTCTCGGCTTGTGGTTAAGTTTACGAGCAATGCATGAGCATGTCTGTTTTTTTTTAAACAAGTAAGTAAGTGATTTCTTTCTATTATCCATACAACCATTTGGACTTTGTTGTTCACAGTATAGCAAAATATAACTTCAATTTTAAGTAAAGGTTTGAATGATGTTCTTTCCATAATGTTGATATTTGACTCATATTTTCAATGTCTGTCGCAATATTTCTAAAGGCTAATTTACGCCGAAGCAACACTGTGCGACATTGCCGCATGCTACATATTGTGGCGTACGTCATCTTGTGGTATGCTGCATATCCAACATTTGCGGCATGCGGCAGCCTATGTCAAAAATATCGCATGGAATCCATCGTGTTTGGATACAAGCTGCGACAGTCTACCTACCACATGACGCAAGGTGTTACCATGCCGCACGACTCTTGCAACAATGTGCGACTTTTTTAATTTTGTAGCATGCGGCCTTGTGGCATGCTGCAATGTCGCACAGTGTTGATCCGGCGTAAAACAGCCTTAAGAGCTCTATCTCATTGAGATGCCATGGTGGCGACGCCACCTGCCGTTTACCAGTCAGAGCATGTCCTAGCCCCTCTTATGGTGCGCTAACACTAGCATTTTTTGGCAATAATTGCTTGGCAACGCTTTCACACTCTTCAGCTATACATACAAGGTGTTAGGGGCACTGTTGCAAAAACTTTAACCATGGCTTCAGACCATCATGCAGAACAACGTACAGCAAGAATTTTTGTAGGAAATGAAAAAATAATCGACTGTTCATACAAATTTAGCAACTAATCGGGACATTTTGTATGGAGAGTCGAAATATTTTTTTCATTTCCGACAAAAAATCTTGCTGTGCGATGTTCAGCATGATGGCCTAAGGCCATGGTTAAAGTTTTTGCCCTTTCGGCCGCCATGGCAACTGAGTTTCGCAACCAGTTGCGGAAAAGCAATTTTTATTCCTTCTTGGCAACTAGTTGCGATATAAGAATTATTTTTGTTTATACGCAACCAGTTGTCAACAAAGAATACTTTTGCCGCCATGGCAACTGAGTTTCGCAACCAGTTGCGGAAAAGTAATTTTTATTCTTGCATGGCAACTTTTGTAGCACCATTTTTTCGTGGTTTATGGTGAGAACCTTAAACTACGAAAAATCCTAGAAGATAGTGTAGTAGACTGCATAACTAACAATCGATCCGACTAACATGAACTAGGTAATTGCAAAGTTGTCCTGAGTTACATTACATCTACCTGGGAGGGATCTAAAATCACAAATTTTGGTAGTTGCGAGGAATATAATTATCTAAATGGGTGCGCTGCGGTGTGACGTATCGGTCCATTAAATTGAAATAAACTTGTTGATCAGTGTTTGCACGACAAATAATTATATTTTATTAGACTAACGCTCCGCCCGCGACTTTGTCTGCATGGAATTTAGATATTTGAACAGGAAAATGAACTTGTATAAATAAATAGTTTCGCCTGTGCGTTGTCTGTCAGTCAGTAACGCAAGAGTTTTATATATACAGGGTGATTTTGAAGTCATTGACATCCATTTGGCCCTTAAATGTAGGTAGGTAAGACGTAATGTGTAGGAAAAAAAGAGGTGGTGAAAGGGACGCGGGCAAAGCAGGCATGAAACATGGGTGACATTGTTTGTTTCGGTTAATTCCGCGCGCGAACTTAACAAATTTGCGGTATTGTAGCGCCCTCGTTTTGTAGTATCAAAAGTTTAAGGTTTTATGATAATTGAATTTTAATTAATCAGTCATCATCATTATCATCATGCCAGCTGAACGACGCCCACTGCTGGGCTGGGCATAGGCCTCCCCTAAGGATCTCCACAATAATCGGTCCTTCCCGCGACCTAGACTAGATTGTGGGTCCACCTTGTGGGCGTAGAGGGCCTGCTCACGGAACATCTTCCGGTACGCGGTCGTCCATTCGAGAACCATTCCACCCAATGGCCTCGAATTTAATTAATTAACATTATGTAATTACTCAACTATTTTTTTTAGTTAAATTGTTATTTTTGATATTTAATATTTTTTAGAGTTAAATTGTTATTTTGTTATTTTTTTAAAATTAAATTGTTATTTTTATTTTGTAATGTTATTGTGATCAATTACTATATATTACACTTGATTTTTGAGGAAATAAAAAAATATATCTTGAATTAGCCTCATATTTAATTTTGGGGAAACGACTCTATATCATGCATGAGTATGTTCTTATTTCAAAAGGATGCTAACGACTTCAAAGTCATCCTGTATGATAGATGAGGACTACATTACCATATGGTTGCGTAAGAAGAAAAGAAATTTTTCTTTCGAAACTAGCGTTATTGAAAAATTCTTTGTTGGCAACTGGTTGCGTATAAACAAAAATTATTCTTATATCGCAACTAGTTGCAAGGAAAGAATAAAAATTCCTATTTCGCAACTGGTTGCAAAACTCAGTTGCCATGGCGGCCGAAAGGGTTTTTGCTAAGGTGCCCCTAACACCCTGTATAATGACCGCAAAAGCATAATGTAATAAATAATATTGAATTCACATTAATATTATTCCACCCAAAAAAAGTGTTACATTTCTATATTTACTCCATAACGCGTGCGGCACAAGTTTGTATTATATTGCAGTTTTAGATAAGGTGACGTTATACCACATTGCCACATCGTGTTATAATATTTGTAGAGCAATATATTTGGATAAACCAAGGTCCTTTTAAATCAGTTTATTTATAGAAATTGGTTCAGTAGTACCTACTGTCTAATGCTCGACCATTTCGTTCAGTGGTAGCTAGAAGTTTAATCTGCCTTATCATCATTTATCATCAACCCCCGATTCCCAAACCACAGGAAACGCTCCCGACGACAGCGGAACGTATGCGCTATCTCTGTCACTCACTATAGAATAGACAAAGACAAAGCACAGAACTCGAATCTGATTCCGTTTCCGACGGTTCGTAAATCAGGGGGCATGTGATGGTTATAAAGGATAAGTAAGTACTACGCCGCTGTGGATTTAAAAAAAACTAATAATTTGGAGACCTACTCTAATTCAACGGAAAACGAAACTTCGAAAGCCCCGCCACTTTCACTGATTCTGTCATGCCCGGAGAGTGAGAGAGACGTATTACGAAGTTTCGTTTTTCGTTGAATCCGGTACCCGCGGTGGGAAAGATTATTCGTCATTGGTTGCAGGAATAGACACATAAACAGACCAATCATTAACTGGGAAAAGTGGATGATTCGTTGGGAATAACCCCGTCGACATTTAACTGACGTTATCTATAAAAAACAATATTTTTTTATCTGGTATAACCCCACTTATCTATATTAATTGCAAATCTCTGGCATAGTTGGTATTAAATCTTTGTTTAGTAAAACAGAGCCCGTCTAATGTATATGATATTATATTAAACGTTATCACTAGCGATAACCGGTCAACATGTCACGTTAAATCAATTAATGATATGTTTAATTTTAGATTATAATATCCAACATTTGTGCTCTGCATGAAGTGCATGTACCTACATCATTTGAATACATGTAATAACAATTGCATTTTTACGGTTCCGAACCAAAATAGTAAAATGGTGCGACTCAGTCTGTCTGTCAGAGCTGGATATTTCGAGAACTGGTACTAATGCTTTGAAACTGAAATTTGGAATAGTTTTAGATGACGTTTGTCCAACTATTTTGTCCAACTAAAAAAAATATTTATATATTTTTTGCAACAGGGACTCAAAGGGGGGCTACTAGGGCTAAGTATCATTATGAAAGAGCGCTGCTTCCAAATTCTCAAAAACTTCTTTTTTTAAGGCTGCATAGTTTTTGAAAATTGAAAAAAAATACCGTGTCCCCCTTTCCCCCTTACCCCCTTATCTCCGAAGTTTGCATTGAGAAAAATCAGAAATTCCCACTAATTTGGAACTATTCTGTAACAATAATGTAGGTACTGTAATATAATTCAGTTCAAATCTTCCGAATTTCATCATAATCATAAATCTAAATTTCGTCAAGTGTATAAGCGAATATTATTTATCTTTCCAGGTTTATGCCAGATGGGACGTACCTTAACGCTAGAGAATTGGGGGTTGAAAAATTGGCCGTGAAGATGCATGAGCTCATAAATGACCTCGAAAAGTATGCAGACTTCTTCAGATGGAAAAAGTACTACTCTTACCACAGTCTTCATGATAGTCCAGAGACCGATGAGTACTGTCGGTTCTGTGCTGTTCTTAACGATGAAAATTTGGTGGAAAGGACTAAAGTTATACAAAATTTTAGGGAGTGGTGGGACAACCCAAAGTTTTGCTAAGTGTTACTTATGTTCTGCAGAATGTTATATGTTTAAGTGTTTTAATGACTTGGAATCCTCTTAATTGCTGGGCAAGTTTTTGTGGGTCTGATGTTTGTTAATTTTATTTTTGATCAACTTTAAAGTCCTGAGACGATCAATTGTTAGTTTAAATTTAAAAGGGTTCCCAAAATATTCATTGGTATTGGTGTAAAGTGATCATTATACGACCAATCTGGCGTGATCTTGAAGATTTATTGTGTAAGGTGTTGATTGATGCCAGATTGGAATAGATCACGTATCATTCAAAAATTTGATTTTTGTCATCAATGCAAGGTCACTGTTTGAACTGACGCCAGGTTTATCATCTAATGGTCACCTTACACTATCAATACCTATTGTGATCGTACGTACATAGATATAGATAAATAATTGTTACGATACTAGATCACGATGGGTACTGTAGTTAATTTCTTGATATTGACATTGACACAGTTCCTTTAACTCACAAAGATAACGATCTTAATGCCACGCAATAACGTTGAAAATTGCTTCATTTACGTACTGTCATCTATATACAGGGCGTCCCAAAACTATGTCACATGGATGGAAAGTACCTTAAATACTGAAGATATAAAAATTTACTGAAAAAAAACTTCATTTTTATTTTGAAAAGAAAACGAACTGCATTCAAAGAATTTCAAATAATCGCATGTCTGAACTGGGAATCGAACCCGCTGAATGTGAAAAAAGAAACACTTATGATAGGAAAATTAGGTATTGCTCCAATCTTCAATCATTAGTAATACAATGAAATGTTAAAGTTTTCAGCACGACAGTCACAGAAAAGGCTATCCATTTGCGTTGCACAAACTTGCTATTCAACATTAAATGTTATATTTCGTAGTCTTCCTTTTATTTCGGATGCTATGTTACTTAAAAGAAATTCTTAGGTATAATTGAGCCTTTCGATCGGTATACAATAACTTTAGGTATAGATTTTTTTTACATTCAGCGTGTTCGATTCCCAGTTCAGACAGGCAATTATTTCAAATTCTTTAAATGCAGTTCGTTTTCTTTTTAAAATAAAAATGAAGTCTCCTTTCAGTAAAATTGTATATCTTCAGTATTTAAGGTACTTTACCTCCATGTGGCTTAGTTTTGGGACGCCAATACGCCATGTATAAAACTCTTCCGTTACTACTACTGGGCGCAAGAAGTTGAAATTTTTTACTGAGAGTCAATGCTGAGTCGGGACCGTTTTTGGGCAAAAGGCAGTAATATATTCCCTCAGGCGCCAGAGGTCTACTTCTCAAATAGCCCATTTCTCATTTTGACTTCTTCTCTATGTGACTACTTCGCTATCGGCCCACTTGGCCAAACAACCTATTTCGCATTATGTCTATTTCTTGAACTACCTATTGTGTCTTTAAATATGTTGTATTGTCTCAAATAAATGTTTTTTTTTTCTTTCTTAAAAGCAATCCCTCCAATAAAATTTCACATATGTACACTTTTGAATTACACAGATAGTGTAGAAGAACTAATAGGGCTGAGGAGCGGCGCATCCCTTTATACAGTTCGGCCTGATGCGCGACCCTCCCGCGTTTCGCGATAGGGACCGCTACCAGCAATATATTATTTATTTATTGACATATTATTGAAATTTTGATGGGATGGATCTTTGATTAAAATTTAGACTAATTTTAATTTTAAAGTTTATCCCCCTTATTACAAAACGTGGACTAAAGTTAGACCTGGTTTTTAAATTGATGCTAATTCAGTTTAGTACCAGTTTTAAACTAGGGCTATTTTAGTCCACGTTTTATAATAAGGTGGTATATGTTATGTTCGATGTTAGATTTTTCTTTGCTTGAATTGTAATTTCAAATATTTCTTTTATCTGCAAAAATTTGTAATAAATTAAAACTTATTCATAATTCAATCTTGTCGACCGAATCCATTGTTGTTAAGGCAAAAGACCCGTAACTGCTGCATGTAAATAGAATGCAACAGGATAATTGATAAAAACACGTCATTAATTCTCCATAACTGAGGAAAACTCCCATTATTTTATTATTGTTCTTATACTCGTATCTTCAATGCTGTGTTTAACTGAATTTCGCTTGTATGTTCAAACTGTTGAAACTGTACATTTATTGTAAAGACTGTGAACACACTTGATTGTGAAGAGTATTTATTTATTTAGTTATGCAGTTAAGGATTCTGTAAAATCTTGCCAGTTTTTATACAGAACCATTACAGATTTATTTCGGAAAATATATCGAATTTCAAGCAGTGTGTAATAAATGCGCATTCCGGTGTTCCTGATACTATTTGATCTTAGTAGAGCTTTTGATCACATGTCTGCTCAAAAAATTAGAAGCATTGGGCATACGCGGCCATGCAAAAGAATGGATTCAATCATATTTGCAAATAGAGTTCAGAGAGTGGAACTTAACAAAGTTGGCAAGTCTTTACATTTAACAACTTGCCACTCAAATTATTAAAAAAAATATTTGATGTTCCCCAAGGAAGCATCCTTGGACCCCAGTTGTTTCTTTTATACTTAAACGATCTTCCATCTAAAATTGGGTATCGATGCACAGTATTTGCTGATGATATTTCTGTAATATTTAATAAAATTCCTTATACTGACTATGAAGCTGAAATAAATAATAAAATTTCTAATATAACGAATTATTAGACACTTGCCATGGGTTGCAGTATTTTTGTGTCGGTGTTAGTGGCCGGTAGCAGCCAAAAGAAGTGAGTGGATTATTAGCATGTGGCGACTATCGGCGTCAACCGTGTGCGGCGAGTCCATATACAATGTAATGTAGGGCAGGCGTACCGGTTTTGGTCACTTTTCACTTTAAAGTTATATAAAGAGGAATTAAATAATTATTGCTTATATTTATTAATGGCGAATAAAAGATTGGACTTTTAGTTAATAATTACAGCACTTAGCTTTTTTTATGTAGTACGATATTTTTGAAATAAACACGTGTTATGTTTCAAAGTTAACATTTTGTAAAATTCTTAAGCAAAATGTTAAGGGTAAAGGTTTTGTAAAATCATTTTTTTTCTACAATAAAACTATTTTATGGTAATTTAATATTTTATATCATATTGGAATATGTTTCTTCTAGATGGATTAAGTGTTGTTTTTTCACTGTTCTTACAAAAAGTTGGTAAACAATAAGTGGCCAAAAGTGGGGCTAGAAATTTTAGCATTGTGCCACCTTTGGCCACTTTGGCATTAGTAGAAAGTTTCCAACCTATCATAAAGTTCATTTATTTTAAAAGACTCACAACTCACTTTTGTTAGCTAACGTACTAGAAAATTAGCGGATTGAGGCTAGTGTAGGCACTAGCCTACACTAGACTCAATCCGCTAATTTTCTTTTAATCAAGTGTAAAGGTATACGTATAAAATTGTAGTAAGGAGCTAGCTGTGATTGAAATACTATTTCATGTAGTGTTTTAGTCCAGAACTCTAATAAGACATCAATTAAGCATAAACTCAACTTATAAATATAGTAATTTTATGAAAGTGGCCAAAACCAATACAAACGGTGTATTTGGCCCCCTCCGCAGAATTTGTTCTAAATAAAAAAAACTATTGTTTTTTTTACTTTGTAGATTGTACCCTTAAAGTTCGATAAATTATCTATAACTCTACATTATAAATTTTCTCTAAAATACTTAAGATCATTAAGTACTAAGCGGTTAAAAAAGTGGGGCTGGTAGAAATTTCTACTTGAAATAAGCCGTGCCCCTGTACAATACTTTTCTATTTCTTTCTTTTCTGTTTTACTCTTATGTGTGTGTACTAAATATGTAAATAAATAAATAAAAGTGAAAAAATCCTTAAAGTGGCCAAAACCGGTACGCCTGCCCTATGTATATTACAGGAAATATGTCGATGACGGCGTTTTGTGGTTTAGTTGGTGATATTATAGTATTCTTTGGTAGAGTGAAACGCGTAGCCGCCACCGTCCACACGTGTGCGGCGTGACCCTGATAACTCTGATTACCGCCAGTAGACGGTATGGTAGGTTTAGTACTACCCACCCACGAAACCTGGTAGGTACAAGAGAAAAATCTTTCGGTGTTCTGTGGTACCACCTGTTGTGCGACTCTCTAATGCCCGAATACTAGTACGCTACTTATCTTTGGGAGCGTCTCACACATCGCCCTGTCACTTTTTTATGCCATGATGTTTGAGACGCTCGGGTGTAAGATTCAATCAACAAACTCGACGTTCTTTTTCGCTCGACTTTTAGTTGCTTATGAATTTTGACATAAAAAATCGAAGTAAACGACTATCACATCGTTGTTCACTTCGATTCTTTAGGTGGTTGGATTAGATTCTTAGGTATAGGTTAGGTGAAACTTCGTTAGAGAATCGGACCCCTGATTTTATGACATAAATAAAGTTTTTTTTAACTGAATTGAAGAGTGATTCTCATTAAGGTCACCGTCCACAATTTTCTAGTCTTATTAAAAAATTGACCTAAGTTTAAGGTATCTGATTCACAGAGCTTTAACTAGTACCCCCGCTGCTTTTTCTCGATTCTGTCATGCCCGGAGAGTGAGAGGGATAGGTATAATAACAAAGTTTAATATTTCGTTGAATTAGACTAGGGCTGCTTATCTGATAGACATAAATCCGTCTGGCGAGGTTCACGTCAATAGTTATCCATTAGCCTATTTACTAATTAATTCGATTTCTATGTGTAAGTTACGAGGTTGTTGGAGTTTGACCTCAGATAAATGCAAGACCTTAAAATAAGTTAGTCTTTTTTTTAATAATTTAAAATAAGACCAACTTATTTTAAGGACGAATCATAAGAAGTCAACTTTTTGTGTCTCTATAGCTGTCCGATAAACACTTTCCCATTTCAAATAATTTTTACTTTTTTGCTTTCCCAATGCAATTATTATTAATGAAAATAAAAAAAATCGACCCGTCTAACAACCAGCTCCGATGGGACTCCCCACGTAACGACTCCGTAGCTCAGTGGTTAGAGCGTTCAGCCGTATAGTGGAAGGTTGTGGGTTCGAGACCCATCGGAGCTGGTTGCGAGACGGGTCGATTTTTTCTAAGACTTAATTTTCAATAACATTCCCTTTCATATCAGAATGGTAAAAGGCAGGTTAAACTTTTTTTTGTAGTTCATTAAAATTTTCAACAGCAATCGTTCAGACATGGAAAGGTTACATTTATTAAATATTATTCTATTCTATTCTATTCTTATGCTTGGTCAAGACTTTTATCATTATCAATCGCATGAATATCCTGGGTAAATAAAGTTTATATAAAAACATCGCATGCACATTACAAAAATTAAATCACAAAATGTGGTTTGAAAATATTTTTACATTTATTTATATTCACAGTGCAATTTTTATTATTAAAAATGAAGTAAGTATTAGATAAAATCGACCCGTCTTACAACCACTTTCAATGGGACTCGAATGCGGTCCATCGGAGCTAGTTGTGAGACGGTTCAATTTTTTCAATATTTTCAATATTTTTAAAAATTGTTTAGTGTTTGCACCAGGCTACAACACTTAAATCAGCTCAGTTTTCTTAAATTCTTCCAGTGAAATCCTGAGAAAAAACCTGCAAAACAAAGGTCCCTAATACGGCATATCGTTAGCAGTAACGTAATAGGGAACCCTACATTTGGGTAGGATTTACCTCCGGACAAATCCTTCTTTCGGTCAAACAACGACATTGGCTATTGTTGTGTAGAGAAGCCTTTTTGTTCACGGCAAAAACAGTCTTATACACTCGGAAGATAAATTAACGTCGTTGCGCTTGCCAAACTCGGTATGTAGTAAAACAGTACTTTAGAGGAGACACAAAAAACTAGTTTTCTGTGGTAATGATAACTTTATTAAAAATGTATTAATGCCACAGGGAGAAAAAAAAAACATGTCTAATTATTAACTATATAATAGCATCTGACAAGGCATAGATTAAGCGAAATAATTTTTTTTATGATTTTTAGGCACATATAGGATTTGGTTTGACCCTGTAAAATGATATATGTGAAAATAATGCACATAACGGATTAGTTTCATGTGGAATATAGGCAAATTAATTTCCGTCATGTGCATCATGAACACCTTATAATTAACTTTTCACTGAATTACAAAAGTAAAGTAAGGTACCTACAATATAAAAAAAACACATTAATACGATCGGTTCAAATCAGACTTTAATATTAAGTACTTAAATACTTATTTCAACAACAAGTAGTGTTGATTACAAGAGCCATTGCCAGTAATCAGTGTTTTAATGGCTTGCTTTCTTCAGAAAAATTTGGAACTGTCTGTATTACAATCTTTAACTCGCACAAAATACTTTGCTTAAAATTATGGCACTATTCGAAATGTCTGTGCCAATAATGTTTGTGTCTAAGCCAACAATACATAAAATAAACAAAAACAACAAAATTAAAAACATCCAAAACAACTTAATTATCTTAAAATGGCACTATTTAAGAACTTGTTCAGTATTAATAACTATATTACTCCAAAATAAATAGAGACGGTCTATTTATTTTGGAGTAAAGCACAAATTGATAAGTTATTAAAGACACTTTCCAGTGTCTAAACTTGTCAGAATGCTTAACAATAATTGAAGCAATATTCCAGAAAATACTTAATAATATTTTTTGATTAATTACTTAGGTATTAATACTTTCACTTTTTAACTAAAGGCACGAGATCAGTCTTATAAGTAGGTGGTACATGAGAATAATAAGTATTATCTTAATTGATCAGCCTTCTCAGCATTATCAGCAAATTGTATGCAAAGGTATTGATTGAAAGAGTGATGCATGAAACTGTTCAGAGTATTTGGGATGTGCAAGCAGGATTCAGGAAAGGAATGGGATGCATGGATCATGTCTTCTCCTTGAGGTGCCTGCCTGAAAAACACCTGGCTAAGCACAAAAAGGTTTACTGTGCCTTTGTAGACCTAGACAAGGCCTACGAACGAGTCGGAAGGAATGAGCTACGAAAGGTGTTGTCTGAATACGGATTGGAGAGCAAACTGATTCATGCACTGAAATCTCTCTATGAGGATTCCCGTGCATGTGTCAGGATTAACGGCGCGTACACTGACTGGTTTGGCATCTCTAGAGGGGTCAGACAGGGATGTGTTGCGTCGCCATGGCTCTTCAATTTGTTTTTTAGACAGTTGTATGAAAGGCCTGAGAGATCGTGTCTGTGGAATTATGATGAATGGGACCCAATTCAAGTGCCTCCTCTATGCTGACGACCAGGTAATACTTACGTCTTCTGCGGGGGAGTTGCAGGAGATGTTGTCCGTTATGAATGATGATTTTGTGAGAAAAGGGATGAAACTAAATGTATGTAAGACGAAAGTGATGGTTTTTGAGCGAGATGAAGAAATGTCTGACTGTACGGTAATGATCGCTAATACGGTGGAGCAGGTGCGTGAGTTTGTATATTTGGGCAGATTATTTACAAGGGATGGAAAGTGTGAGAAAGACATAGAAAGACGAGTGAAGAAAGGGAATTCAGTGAACGGCGCTATACACTCGGTTATGAGTAGCCAAATCGTATCTGAAAAGGCACGAATTGCTATTCATAACGGAGTGCTGGTGCCGAAATAGATGTTCTAGAGTCGAGTGAACACTATCCACCTCCATCATGGTATGGCCTTTCTCAAGTATTCTTTGTTAAATTTCTACATTTTGATTTTGTTTTTTTAAAGTGATCAGAGCTGAAGACAGAATTTTATTCCTATTCTGGTATGCACATCCATCAGGGATCACTATGATCTTCTTGTACCCTTCTTCAATTTTGATCGTCAAAAAATCTAAGAGGCACCTAGTGAATTGATTGGCCGTCACGCCACCGTCTCCTTCGTGCCACACATACAAGGGAACTTCTTTGTCATTGTTACAATAAATCGTATAATTATAACGTTGCAGTTTTTGTTTGTAATACTGTACAGACACTGTGAGTTTAGGACATAAGAGTACACTTTGAACATCAACGGTAATTACCAAAACTTCAGACGAGCACATAGTTTTTGCCTCTTCTTTTGCAGAATATGCTTCTTCTTTCATTTCTTTATGTATGTAATATTCTTCGGCTTTTATGTTTCCTTCTTTGAAAGCAGTGCATGTATGGCACTGATCTTTTCGTGGCTTAAATATTGATATTTTTCTTTCTTTAAGACTGAACAGAAAAGCTTACGCTGTAGAGCTCCTTTGTTATTTTGGACACACCATTTTTTGTACTCTTTAAACATATGGGACTTTGACCTAAAAGCCTCTTCAACATAAACTCTACTGTACTGGATCGGCAATTGTGGCTGGGCACCTTTGGCAACAAAGTCAGCCACTCTTTAACTGTAACAGATTTTCGAGGAACGTCCTCAGCAGAAGCATTGGCGCAATGTTTTCGTTTTTTAGCTCTCACTGATTTCTCTCTCCAAATTATCTGCATTTAATTCTTTTACCCAATCGGTTAATGTATCGTTTTGCATGTCGATTATACTAAGTAAAAAGTTTTTGCAAACCCTCACATGCTCACCATTATCACCTGCTAAATAATAATCAAATCCTAATTGTTTTTTCAATGAGTCTGACCTAGAATTTCTGCGTCTCTTCAAGATGGGTCGAATACGTATCAAATTTTTAAGTAAGTAAGCTTTTTTAGATTGCCATGTGTCTAAATCCCAAAAATAATTAAAAATATGATCTCTTTGTTCTTCGCCTAAGGCTCCACATAAATAACTTCTAGGTGTTTTTAATACCGTTGATTCATGACTACATGACTTTAATTTGTTTGCTTTCTTTGTTTTTGAAACAAAAGTAACCAAATGCTGATTTTCATTCTGATTTCTTTCTCTTTTTCTTCCCATGTACTGCTTTCTTTTCACTATTTGAATCTTATTATACTGTCTGTCTTTCTTTTTTGTCAAAATGATGATGATTGCAATTTTGATGTGCTTTTATTATCAACATCATGCGAGAAATTATCAGCTGTAATCGATCTTATTAACGTATCAATAGTTATAAATCCAATTCAATCAATCAATAACGCCAAAGTGCCATGCTATTTATAGAATTTAAGTTAAAAGCCACTTACCTGCCTGTTTGTATATTTTTTTCCTCCAATGAGTCTCCAACTAACCTCAAAAACTAGCCAGCACGTGGCCTGCAAAACTCGATATGTGCAATACAAACCCGTTATGTGCATTTTATTTACATCGTACAAAATCGGTTTGTATTTATAGTGCACTTATCGAGTTTTTCTTAGAAGTCAGCGTACATAAATATTTTTGCAGATCCATAATTATGCTGTACTTTTACAAACCGAGTTTTGCAATCGATTCCGCCTTAGAAACTAGTGCCATCTAGCGAAAAAACGAAAAATCGAAAAAATGCACATATCGGATTTGGCAAGCGCAACGACGTAATGTCATAATTTTTTTTTATTTTTTTTTATTCACAACGGTGTAGCACTTAGCCTTCATCACACCTGATGTTAAGTGATGATAAGGCTGAAGGTGGAAGCGCACTACTCCCGGAATCCTCAATCAATGAGGAACTGGCTACCTTATCTCTAACTGCCGGAACACAATGATGCTGAAAACATCATTGTTATGCCGTCAGACTTAAATAAGATGGTGGAAGCTAGCCAGGCGGACTAAGAACAAGTCCTACCACCAACCAAACCGAATACAATATGTACCCCCACTGGGAATCGAACCCGGGACCTCTTGGTCTGAAATCGGTGGTGTGAACCACTAGACCACAGAGGCGGTTAAATCTAGAGAACATTCAATACATAATGTAGTAAAGTGAAAGATCTAGATTACTGTAGATTTTTCTTTCTTGTCTTTGTCTTATAAATGAGAAAGTTTGGGTAACCATCTTCCCAAACTTGGAGAATCAAACGTCCATGCTTCGATCAACAATAGTACTAGATGAAGGCTCACGAACTAAATCAAAACTTTCTATGGCACCTTTAAACGGAGAAAAAAGGTTAATAATGATGTTGTACGATCTTAGGTCATATAAAATGTCAAGAATATGATTAAAAACTTTCATTAGACTTCATAGAATGTGACTAGAATTTAAAGTTACGCATAGCAGACTTATGTGAAAAGAAGGGTGGTTATGCATCGCCATCGCCACGGTACATTTAGTTATATAATGAGGAAATACCATCAAGATCATTAAAAATAAGTTTTCCTATTGACCAAATAAACATTAACTATGTAATGAGTTACAACACAAGCAATCATTGAATTATTTGCACAGGTTGTGGTACATATCAAGATCAACAAACTTGTATAGGCAACCCTGTAACAATAACAGTTTGAAAGAAGTGCAATGCAAACTTTTTTGTAAACTATACATGTGCAGTAAAACAACTGGAACTTATTACAACGTGTTATTGAAGCTATATTTGATGAGCAAATACAACCAAAATAAATAATTAACGAATTGAAAAATGGAAAATAAAAATCGACCCGTCTCACAACCAGCTCCGATGGGACTCGAACCCACGACCTTTCGCTTTCCGGGCGACTGATCTAACCACTGAGCTACGGAGTCGTTATATCACGACTATTGCATTGTGAATGCAAAAAATTTAAATAATTATCAATTTATAATTATCATAATGTAGCTGTTTAGAATTAAAATTGTTCGGTGTTAAAATAAAAATATATTTTTAATTTTAAAAATCCCGACACAAAAAAATACAACAAATTTATTTTATTTCATCCTTTTTAAAAGTACTTACACATAAAGTTAAAAAAACGCATTGAAATCGCTAATTTCAGACAAATCGAAGCAACTTAATTTTTGGCGGCCAGTTTTTTTGCCGTCATTTTGTTTTTTTTTTTGCACCTTGTTGAAGATTAAATTGCCACGTTCCAAGTCGATATTAGTTGACAGTGACTGAAGCACTGCTCTATGGTTCTTTCTCTTTGGTTGTGTGCTTAGCTGTGTAACGCCATTTTTCTGTTTAATAAAACGAGTTTATTTAATTAAATTCTTTTAATTACTACAGGTTATGGGTCCTCCGCAATCTGTTTGTAATAGTCAGTACAGGAAAATTAGTCAGGAAAAAATATCATCATCATCATCATCATCATGTCAGCCGAACGACGCCCACTGCTGGGCATAGGCATAAAAATATACAAACCGAAAATAAGGTCGCCGGTCTAAAAGTGATACGACCAACAATCTGACAGGTACTGAAACAAAAGAACAATTTTTTCACTAAAAGATCAAATAGCTACAATGGCTCTTATCGAAAAGCTAGTTGGTCGAGATAACTACAACACATGGAAATTTGCCGTGCAAACGTTTTTGCAACATGAAGACCTCTGGTGCTGCATCGAAAATGGTGATAAAGCAGTAGATCCCAAGCTCGACCTGAAAGCAAAAGCAAAAATAATATTATTGGTAGACTCAGTGAACTATATTCATATTCAGGAGGCAAAAACGGCAAAAGAAGTATGGACCAACTTACAAAAAGCTTTCGACGATAAAGGGTTGACACGTCGTGTTGGACTATTGAAAGATTTAATAACTACAACGTTAGAAAATTGTCAGAGTATAGAAGACTATGTAAACAGAATAATGACAATGGCACATAAACTCCGAAATATTTCTTTTGAAATTGATGACGAGTGGCTCGGCACTTTGCTCCTTGCTGGATTGCCAGTGATAAGCCGATGATAATGGCTCTCGAAAATTCCGGTGTGTCAGTTACAGCAGATTCAGTGAAGACTAAGCTCCTGCAAGAAATAAAGGGCTCCGAGTCAATGGCACTATATGCTAATAAAACTAATAAGTATAATAAACCAAAGTTCAACAAAGGACCACGTTGTTTCAAGTGCAATCGATATGGTCACCTCGGTAAGAACTGCAGAACTAAAAATAAAGAGACAGAAAAAGGAAAAGAAACTGGATATGTTGCAGTATTCTCAGCCTCAGTAGCAGCAAATGATAGTAATAGCCGGTATGTTGATTCAGGGGCATCTATGCATCTCACTATGAAGCAGGACTGGCTATATGATGAATCATTACCCCCGGTTACAAGCATCCGTATCGCAAATGATAAAATGCTTACTGTCAAAAGCTGTGGAAAAATTGATCTGTCTGTTATAAGTAGCAGTGGAAAAACACAAACAATACAAGTAACTAATGTGATATATGTACCAGAGTTAGCAAGCAATCTTCTATCTGTGAGTCAGCTCATAAAGAAAGGGTGTTCCGTACAGTACAGTACAGTTTGATAAAGATGGGTGTAAAATCTATATATATAAAAATGAATCCCTATTTCCCTTGGTCACGACATCACGCGTGAACGGCTGGACCGATTTGGCTAATTTTGGTCTTGAAATGTTCGTGGAAGTCCAAGGAAGGATCTAGGGGTAGGATAGGGGTAGGGTAGGGTAGGGTTAGGGTAGGGGTAGGGTAGGGGTAGGGTAGGGGTAGGGTAGGGGTAGGGTAGGGGTAGGGTAGGGGTAGGGTAGGGGTAGGGTAGGGGTAGGGTAGGGGTAGGGTAGGGGTAGGGTAGGGGTAGGGTAGGGGTAGGGTAGGGGTAGGGTAGGGGTAGGGTAGGGGTAGGGTAGGGGTAGGGTAGGGGTAGGGTAGGGGTAGGGTAGGGGTAGGGTAGGGGTAGGGTAGGGGTAGGGTAGGGGTAGGGTAGGGGTAGGGTAGGGGTAGGGTAGGGGTAGGGTAGGGGTAGGGTAGGGGTAGGGTAGGGGTAGGGTAGGGGTAGGGTAGGGGTAGGGTAGGGTAGGGGTAGGGTAGGGGTAGGGTAGGGGTAGGGTAGGGGTAGGGTAGGGGTAGGGTAGGGGTAGGGTAGGGTAGGGTAGGGGTAGGGGTAGGGTAGGGTAGGGTAGGGGTAGGGGTAGGGTAGGGGTAAGGTAGGGTAGGGGTAGGGTAGGGGTAGGGGTAGGGTAGGGGTAGGGTAGGGTAGGGATAGGGTAGGGGTAGAGTACGGGTAGGGTAGGGCGGAGTAGGGGGTAGGGCCACGGGAACGAAGTCGCGCTGGGTCAGCTAGTATTTAATAAATGCAAAGAAGAAGTTGTAGCATGCGAGTTAATAAATAACATGTATCGTCTGAACTTACAAAGTACACCAGCGTTCATGTGTACAAATGAAAGAGTAAACATATGGCATCAAAGGATGGCCCATCTAAACTTTTCTGACCTGAACAAACTGACCAAGTGTACAGGAGGTGTAAAGCTGAATGAAAATAAGTTGAGTATGGTATGTGAATATTGTCAAGAAGGAAAACAATTCCGACTGCCGTTCCCTAAAGAAGGTCCCCGTGCGAAGAAGGTTCTGGAACTTATTGTTAGGTACACGTACAATAACGTCGATTGTTAAAGGATATAACTAATATTTTGGTTGTATAGTTGTTGTAACATGAACTCTAAGTTGTATTAAAATTATTAATTATGGTTAAGGTGCGGTATTCGATTATTTTAAATATTTTCACATATCGTTTTGTTAAAGCCAAATTATAAATAGGTACGTTTTTCTTAAAACCTCTTTGGTGCCGCTGCCTTAGAGGAAATTAAAAAAGAAAAAGGAAAAAGCGGCAGA
Organism: Crambus lathoniellus; assembly: GCA_949710035.1. Lineage (NCBI taxonomy): Eukaryota > Metazoa > Arthropoda > Insecta > Lepidoptera > Crambidae > Crambus > Crambus lathoniellus. The sequence goes on along the minus strand of OX453302.1, from coordinate 9,624,544 downwards.
TGATGTTTTGGACACGAAAAATGGCGGAATGTTGTAAAACTAATAATTATTGAATAAATGTTGTTGAAATATTTAACTGATGTTTGAACTTTGGCCTGAAGCTTAAAGTTCAGAAGGGGACACGTAAAGGATATACAAAATTTCCTTCCACGCCTGCAAAACCAAAGTTAAGTGAACTTGTTGCATGTTATTATATGGCTAAAGAAGATAGTTTTTATTGCAAAATAAAACCTTAGCGTAAAGTTTCAAGGCAATTTTTGTTGAAAAAGTATTGAGATCGCATGATTTATGTATTTGACAATAATTATACTCATTTGGTGTTATTTGATTGGAATGAATTGTGAAAATTGACAAGAGAAAATTGTTGTACTTAGTGTGATTTGAAATTGGAATTGCATTGATTTTTTTTTCTGTAAGCCTACAAGATTTTAATGATAAATAATAAAATCTGTGTTATAGTATTTTGGAATGGAATCAATGACCAAAAAAAAAACGGTCAAGAGCGAGTCGGACTCGCGCGTCGAGGGTTCCGTACAATCATGTGACTGGGTAAAACGTGAGGATGTTTTCATCGGCGAGGCTATATTCGTCAAAAAATTTGCGGTGTAGAATTATTGCAGTTTTGGGTCGGCGCCATCTCTTGCCCGATAGTAGAACTAATGTGGTTTTTGTTGATTATTTCTGAAAAGGTTTGCTGTTTGGAGACATCATTTTATTTTTCCTGTAATCATTACATAAACTTCTTTCTGTTTCTTCTGTTCTTCAGAACCTGTTGCAAAAAACAATGAAATATTTTTAATTCTCTCTTATTTGCGGAATGGTTTGGCAAACGTCTTCTTAAACAAGATTTCAAGTTGATGGCATTAGTGGTTCTCGAGATGTCCAGCTGTGACAGACAGACTGAATCGCACCATAAGGGTTCCTTTTTACCATTTTGATTTGGAACCCTAAAAAGCAGCTGCAGCTGAGCGCTGTATATCTAACCATACCATAGATCTCGATTCCCGTTCGGAATAACAGCTGTCATTATGTTCCGTTCAAGCAGATTACAAACTTCAAACAGTTGCTAATTAAGTTATTGTCAAGCTGCTACAACTTGTGATAGTATTTTTTTATTGTAATAAAAGTAATAAATGAACCTAAGGATCCTGATAGTTTAATTAAAACAAAAAAACCTTTTATTTAATATTGTTGGCAATGCAAAGATGTTGATCAAATATAACGAAATAGGTAGGTACATACTAATTTTTAACCGACTTCAAAAAAAGGAGGAGGTTATCAATTCGACTGTATATTTTTTTTTTTTATTTTTTTTTTTATTTTTTATGTGTGTTACCTCAGAACTTTTTAGTTAATGAACCGATTTGGATAATTCTTTTTTTATTTAAAAGGTGACGCTTCTCGTGTGGTCCCATTCAAATTTTATCAAGAACTGGCAAGAAGTTCAGGAGTTATCCTGAATAATGTGTATTCAGACTTTATTTGGGTATATGGACGATTTCATACTTTCATCAAATTGGGGATCATTTTCAAAATATTTTTTTTTTAAAGTTGGTACTTCTGACCTGATCTTACTTTCACCAAGTCAGGACCAGGGGATCAAATCCCAGGAAAATTGAGAGAAATTCTCAAATATAGGCAAGCCTTATGCGTTCCATTTATTTTTGAAGTTAGTCAAGTATTTGCATCTGGTAGTCATCATCTCATAGTGATGAGCTGGTGATGGAAGCTACAACTCCTTAACGGTTAGGAGCTGGAGAATATTTCTTTAAGTATTAATCGTACGTATGGGCCAATAGTTATATTCTTTTAGGTTATTAGGGTGAGCTGCTGATGAGAGGTGAAACTCCTCAACAGTTAGGAGTTATATTATGATATTTTATAAATACCATATGCACGAATGGACCTTCAGTTGTATTCCTTCAAGTTATCTAAGTAGCTAAAAATTGAAAACTGAATTCCGTAAGGGATAGGATATTTACAACAATTTATCATAATCACTATGTAGTTTCTTAAGCTAGGTACTTCACTAAAAATCGAAAAATAAAACGTTTTTGAAAAAAAATGTAACCGCCTTCAAAACGGATCTTCAAACAAAAATTAACAAACACTAAAAAACGAAAAAAATAATAAGATTTTTTAATTTAAAGGACGATGATACGTGACTTTTTCTAATTTATCTTGGTACTTACTGAACTGTTTGAAGTCGGTGCCAAGCCAAAAAGAATAAGAACGAAATATACTGAGTGAAATAACTTACATAAAAAAAAAACCGGTCCCAAGCGTGAGGTGTAGGACGTAATTACCTCAATACGTATAAGACGGCACCGACTTCAAACAGTTCAGTAAGTACCAAGATAAATTAGAAAAAGTCACGTATCATCGTCCTTTAAATTAAAAAATCTTATTATTTTTTTCGTTTTTTAGTGTTTGTTAATTTTTGTTTGAAGATCCGTTTTGAAGGCGGTTACATTTTTTTTCAAAAACGTTTTATATTGTTTTCTTTTATGATTCAAAGCTATTCTAAATGTAAAAATAACGTTATGCAGCAAATCAAAATTATTATTGCGTTATGGTTTCGGTTAAGAATCCTGTTTAGGTACAAGTTAAGGATTCTATAATCTTGCTTTTAATAAATGTAAGATTTATGTAAAATTCATGCAAGTAAAAAAAAACATTAAGTTAAAATTCGGCAATTGATAATACAGAATAAAATTGTAACCGTCCAAAAAGGAATTTGCCTTTGATAATGAGCCGTGCGCGGATGAAAAAAAGATTATGTAGATGGCGGGTGTTGAGTGGTTAGTATGAAGGTTTAGACAGCATTGTCTCAAGAAATAAGCAGTTTATTTTTATTGGATTAAAGAGAGATAAAGAGTTTTTGATGGAGTTTCATTCCGGGGTTCTTCTTACATAAAGCCGTTTTTCTTTTGTAAAGGTTTTTAATTATAACATTTTGATCTATGCGTTTCTCTAAATTCCAGAGACAATGATGGCAACGACACACCCGAAATCAAGGGCTAAAATGTGATGATGCTCGAGGTTAAGAGCTGGTATATGATGATGCCTGAGGACAAGGGCTAATATGTGATGATGCTCGAGGTTAAGAGCTGGTATATGATGATGCCTGAGGACAAGGGCTAATATGTGATGATGCTCGAAGTTAAGAGCTGGGTTATTAGGATGCCCGAGGATAAGGGTTAATATGTGATGATGCTCGAGGTTAAGAGCTGGGTTATTAGGATGCCCGAGGATAAGGGTTAATATGTGATGATGCTCGAGGTTAAGAGCTGGTTTATTAGGATGCCCGAGGATAAGGGTTAATATGTGATGATGCTCGAGGTTAAGAGCTGGTTTATTGGGATGCCCGAGGACAATGGCTAATTTGTGATGATGTTCGAGGTTAAGAGCTGGTATGTGATGCTGCCCGAGGTGAAGGGCTGGTGTCGTGTACCGGACGACGTTCTGTGGGTAGGCCCCCTACAAGGTGGACCGACGATCTGGTCAAGGTCGCGCAAAGCCGCTGGATGCGGGCAGCGCAGGACCGATCGTTGTGGAGATCCTTGGGGGATGTTTATGCCCATCAGTAGGCGACGGCGACGTTCAGCTGACATGATGATGATGTATGATGATGCCCGGGGTTAAGGGCCGGACCGGATACAGAAGATGAAGTTGGTGAAGGCTGGAGCGAGACTCCCATAGACTCCCTAGCCTATGGAAGAGTGAGACGAAGGACAAACCGGTGTTTTTACGAAAGGAACGTTGCGAGTCAATGCAACCATATTATTTGAGCACGGGTTAATTCTGGTCAAGCAAACATTATAGCTGAAGGATTGTCTATCTAAACTTAAGTAAGTATTTCAATAATGTTCTGTGTACGACATTGATTGACTTATGATTTTCCGTTAGTACATGCACGTTTTGTGCCGTAAAAAAAAAACGTGGATCACCTAAGATGTGATACAAGTCACAACACGATTTAGGTATAATATTTAATCGTATGAGAGGTGTGCCCGTATGAACGCCATTGTATCACTCACTTGTGGTGGCTTTGCGACTTGTAGATCGACATATTCGACTTGCAAACATTATTTTTAAATGCGAAATTTCAATTATTTGAATTAGTATAGCAAGTGATTCGTAATAATGGGTGTTCTTTGAGGCTAATGTGACAGTATGACCTTTTTCTCCAGGTCATTATGAAATTGATGGAGTAGGCAGTACTATCGTCATTAGCCATTAACATTAGGTATTTTCAGTGTGAATTAGTTTAACTTTAAACTTCTTGAGAAGGCTGCGGTGAAAGTCTGTTTGAATAACTTTAACGATACTTATTCCATACCCAACTATGTAACAATATAAGAAATATAATATGAAGCGCTAACAAGTTCTTTCCGTTATGTATTGTGAAGTTTGAGCAATAGCAAGGACTTATAGCGTGCTATATCGTCGAGATCCTCGGGGGTCGGATAAGACGCAAGTTTGTGCAACGGTAAGGGCGTTAAAAACAGGATAGACCCATAGCATAGCTTCAGTGGGACTACAGTGGTGGTAAGCAAATGCATGAGATTGAGATGGAGATTGAGAATTGAGATTGCGTGTGCGACTGAGATTGAGGTTTAGATTGAGATTGTGAATTGAGATTGAGAATTGATATTGAGATTTGAGAGGGAGAATTGTTATTGAAAATTGAGATTGAGAATTGAGATTGATAATTGAGATTGAGAATTGAGATTGAGAATTGAGAATTGAGAATTGAGAATTGAGATTGAGAATTGAGAATTGAGAATTGAGAATTGAGAATTGAGAATTGAGAATTGAGAATTGCGATTTGAGATTGAGATTGAGATTCAGATTAAGATTAAAATTGAGATTGAAATTGCGACTGAGATTGAGATTGCGATTGTGTGTGTGACTGAGATTGAGATTGCGATTGCGTTTTCGACTGAGATTGAGATCGAAGTTTAAATTGAGATTGAGATTGAGAAATTGAGATTGAAATGGAGAATTAAGATTGCGATTGTGTGTGCGACTGAGTTTGAGGTTAAGATTGAGATTGAGATTGAGATTGAGATTCAGATTCAGATTCAGATTGAGATTGGGATTGAGATTGAGATTGAGATTGCGACTGAGATTGAGATTGCGATTGCGTGTGTGACTGAGATTGAGATTGGGATTGATATTGAGATTGAGATTTAGATTGAGAATTTAGGTTGAGATTGCGTTTGCGAGTGAGATTGAGATTGAGGATTAGATTGAGATTAGATTTGGATTTGGCATTGCATTTGAGATAGCATTCGGAATTGAATTCGTGATTTAGATCCTGGATTGGAACTGGGATCGGATCTGAGGTTTGGTCCAGGATTGAATTCGGGAACTGATTCGGGATTGGATTCGAGATTTAACTTGGGATTTGAGATTGGATTTGGGATTGGATATGGGATTGGATTTGGGCTTGGATTTGGGATTGGATTTATGATTGGATTTGGAATTGGATTTGGGAATAAATTTATGATTTGAATTGGGATTGGATTTAGGATGGGATATAGGATTGGATTTGGGATTGGAATTGGATTTATGATTGGATTTGGGATTGGGATTGGATTTGGAATTGGAATGGAAATTGGAATTAGAATGGGAATGGAAATTAGATTTGGAATAGTGTTTGGAATTAGATTGAATTGGATTGCATTATGTTGCATTGTATTAGGAATCCTAATTTAGGATTGAGATTTGAATTGGAATTGGAATCTGAATTGGAATTGGAATTGGAGTTGGAGCTGGACCTGGATCTGGCACTGGAGCTAGAGCTGGCGTTAGAGCTTGAGCAGGAGCTGGAGCTGGAGCCTGAGCTGGAGTTGGAATCTGAATTGGAATTGGAATTGAAATTGGAGCTGGAGCTGGACCTGGATCTGGCACTGGAGCTAGAGCTGGCGTTAGAGCTTAAGCTGGAGCTGGAGCTGGAGCCTGAGTTGGAGTTGGAGCTGGCACTGAAGCTAGGGCTGGCGTTGGAGCTGGAGCTGGAGCCGGAGCTTGAGTTGGAGCTGGCACTGGAGCTAGAGCTGGCGCTGGAGCTGGAGCTGGAGCCGGAGACGAAGCTGGAGCCTGAGTTGGAGCTGGAGCTGGAATCGAAGCTGGAGCTACGTTGGAGCTGTAGTTGGTTGGCGTTGGCGCTGGCGTTATGGTAAAATGGATGAAATGGCTTTATAGGGTTTTGTTTATAGCTCATGATAACAGCCAATCACTATTGTTTTATTAACAAAGTAGGATGAAGAATGGAGAATAGTCATTTACTACAATAAATAAATGGCATTATTGGCTTGCTGAATTGCCCGTTAACATGGTTTAATCACGCCCCCGCCCGTCGTTCGTCCGCTGGTCGCCTCCGCTGGGCCTCCCAAACGGGTCTCACCTGGCGGGGCAGACCACGCGACGACGGTGAAGAGTACTGACTGGGATAGGTCCGATGACCGAGTCAACCGTGCGTGAGCGCCCCGATGAGCCGATGCGCTATAAAGAGGCTCGCGCCAAGAAATAGTCACCCGAGATGAAGAAGACAAGGACTTGATTTACATTGTGTTAAAATAAGAAACAGATAAGGCTCTTGCGAGGGCTTTTGCGCAAAGCTTCGGTGGTGTGGTGTATTTACAAACATCATATAGTTTGGATTCTCTTAGATAAAATTGACATTGTCTCATGTCCCAATAGGCGCGAGATAACTATATAAATGAAAATAGAAACATTGGTATCAGCAGGGGCGTGCATCAGTTTTCCAGCGCAGTAGGCACTGTAGATCTAACTAGTGGTAGTTGCACTGATCATTTTAAAATTCGTAATATTTAGGCCGAGCGACGGCGACGTGACGCGGACAAAGTCGCGAGCGGAAGGCTATGTTGGATATAAATTCGCTTACCATATATTGTCCCGCTTTCTTCAGACTGTAACTAATGTTCTGTATGTTATGTGAACTTACTTCCTAGTGAACTTGCTCTGCTCTTACCCTTTGGCACCTGGCGGTCGTGTGCGGTGGAGCGAATTTTTAACCACCACAGATATCTCAAAAATGCATGAATATAGGTAACATGACTCGTAAAGAATCACACATGTCATTTGAGCGATAGCCGTAGTGGCTTTAAGAAAAGCCGTTGTATTTGTTTTATGTCACTTCACATCACTCACGATCACGAATACCGGGTTTAATTAATTAATAAACGAGTTATAATATAACACACATATTGAGAGGTATTTAAATTTAACTAGATTAAATAAAATTTAGAAATAAACACAGTCTTCGCTGTAGAAAACAAAAGACACGGAAAGCAAAATAATAAATTCGTATGGCGGCAACCAGCTAACCAAGTATAACTGTCGTAATATTTGGTATTAAAATGTCTGAAATTTTTACCTTTCTGTTGAGTTAAACTAATATTTGGCATAGGTCTATTGAATGAAACAATTTTTGTTTTATCTATGAACGAAAACTGTGCGAAAGGATACGTACGTAATTTCTGTAAGCAAATCGAATCCGGACAATCGGCACATTCTAATTTCTCCATTATATTTTAATTATTGATTACCTATATTAAGCACAAACACACACAGCAATTTCTTTTTATCACAGTACAAACACTCGATCACTCAACAGTAATTATCTAATTAGGTCTCGCGCGCGTGTGATGCCAAGAAGACAAAAACGAACTAAAAACAAAATGGCAGGAACTTTCGTTGTTGCAAATTACATCCGTAATTATTAATAATTCTATAACTCAATCACGGGTGCGGGCGGTTAACAATCACTCTTAAAATCAGCGCAATAAGGTTGAAACTCGTTGAACGAACACGCACTGCAGCGCGCGGAACTAGAAAGAGACGGGTCGGAAACCATCGGTTCATTTCGCGACAGTTCGTCTAAGTAAGCTGAACTACCTAACCCGGTTAAATTGAGAACATATGCATGTCCTTAGGACGACGCACATTTTCGGTAAACATTATACGCGGTTGTATTACCTTGACCAGTACTTTTTCTAATTTATGTTGTATGAAAGGCTGCTTGCATCGAATAGGCGATTCGGAGTCTGCCTACCTTAGAGTTAGGTACCTAAGTATTTAGTATTTAGCGAGGAAAAACTTATTGGGTGAGGTGTTGAATAGACGTTTTATTATAGAATATCTGAACCATATTAAACTAAATTAACTTTAAGTATATAATTAAATTAGTGGAAAATTAGTAGCATGTTATTTAGGTTTTTAATGAGGTAGGCACAGCCTAATTGCCTATATGGTATGCACGCCCCTGGGTATCAGATATATAACAGTAGCTTGAAAACGTCCCAAGATATAATATCGCCACTATTTCGACTTTGGTATGCAACGTTAAAAGTTGTAAAATATATCGCCTACTGTGTTTGTTTATAGAATTCGTTTCTAAATTTGTTAAACATTATTGTACTATTCAAATCAAAGGTGTTACTTATTTTATTGAACTAAAATGTTGGCATTTGTAATAATTATTTTGTATTAAATTATTGATCTGTAGTTATGGTCCAGGAAGCGGTCGCGGGCGGCGTGCCTATGTTAATAGAGTTTATTGGAAATAGATGAATTATTTATTGATTGTTGTAGTAGTTAGGGAGTCAGCATCGCCCTACGCGGCTGTTCTTGTAAAGAGAAAAACGCCATTATGGATGCACCATTGTCGGCAAAGACGGGCGAATATTTATGAGAGAATGATAGCTATGGATAAAACTCAACCTTAGATGAGTTAAGATCAGGACATTGATAGAAGTTCTGGTGATGATGATGATGATTATGACAATAATTTTGAAGATGCTCTAGACAGACTATTTGGTACTGATACAATGTAAGTTTCAGATATAAAAAAAATGTTCTGGTTAATCGAACGATGTATTTTATTAGCGTTTCAGGGCAATAGTATCTACCAAAATGTTTGATGCATGGGATGCACATTTTTCTTATATTTTACGGAATAGTTCTGTGGTAGTCTATGCACCGACTGCTTTTGAAATTGTGATCTTGTAAATGTAGGTACTAAGGAATAAGACATTTTATTGGGTGACTGATAAATATGTGCACCTAGGTATAAATAAACATACTTATTTTAATTGTGTAACTGATTATGTTAATGATTGTAATCATAATAATGGTTGAGGAGCATGGCAGGTAGGTATTAATTGTGAAAGTCAGGTAAGTACTAAGTGTAACAAATGGCTAAAAATAGGTAGGTATAAGTTTTAAAAAATACGACCAACTGCATTGTATTGTACTTACCCTAGTTACGGTGAATTGAAAATTGTAATAATAATTAAATGAGCTGGCCTATTTATATATTTTTCATATTTTTGCTGTTCGTATAAGAATATTTTGAGTAAGTACCTAGTACTTTGTGTAAATAATTTGTTCTTTGATTTTGTATTCGCTGAAAGTATAATGTTTTTCTTTGCTTTGCATAAAACGCGAAGGGACTCGCGTCTAGCAGGAAGGCCGAGCTGTTAGGTACACGTACAATAACGTCGATTGTTAAAGGATATAACTAATATTTTGGTTGTATAGTTGTTGTAACATGAACTCTAAGTTGTATTAAAATTATTAATTATGGTTAAGGTGCGGTATTCGATTATTTTAAATATTTTCACATATCGTTTTGTTAAAGCCAAATTATAAATAGGTACGTTTTTCTTAAAACCTCTTTGGTGCCGCTGCCTTAGAGGAAATTAAAAAAGAAAAAGGAAAAAGCGGCAGATGATGTTTTGGACACGAAAAATGGCGGAATGTTGTAAAACTAATAATTATTGAATAAATGTTGTTGAAATATTTAACTGATGTTTGAACTTTGGCCTGAAGCTTAAATTATACACTCCGATGTATGTGGACCACTAGAGGTGAAGTCATTTGGAGGGGCACGATACTTTCTTACATTTGTGGATGATTATACCAGGAAAGTATTTGTCTATTTTCTTAATAACAAATCTGATGTTTTCAGTAAATTGAAACAATTTAAAATACTAGTAGAAAATCAACTTGATTTAAAAATTAAAAGAATAAGAACTGATAATGGTAAAGAGTATCTAAGCAATGAATTTAAAGAATATTTACAAAACTGTGGCATTATACATGAATCTTCTAATCCATATACTCCACAACAAAATGGGTTGGCAGAACGTATGAACCGGACCTTGATGGAGAAAGCACGCTGTATGTTACTTAATGCTAATTTTCAGAAATGCTATTGGGCAGAGGCAGTGGCAACAGCGGCTTATATAACAAACAGATGTCCAACAAGATCAATTTTGTACGTTACCCCCGCGGAGTTATGGTCCGGGAAGAAGCCTAATTTGAAACACCTTCGAATTTTTGGATGTGAAGTTATGGTACTTATACCCAGCCCAAAACGTCACAAACTGGATGCAAAGGCGAGTAAAATGTTTTTAGTTGGTTATTCAGAAACTACCAAAGGGTACCGTTTGTTAGATACTAAAGCAAGAAAAATAGTAATCAGTAAAGATGTTGTGTTTATGGAAAACTCTATAAAAAGATCTGAGGTTCCATTAGCTGATAATATGAATAATAAAGAGAGAAAATTTTCTTTGGTTCCACTACAAGTACTAGAAGAAAATATTAATAATAATGAGAACTCTAGTGTAGTAATAAATGGAAGTATAGAATCAGAAAGTTCAGATATACTAAACACTCAGATACCTTGTGAGTCCACAGTAACTTCATCAAATGATAATGAGATCTTTGATGGTGATGACTCCGAGTATGTACTTAAAAAAGAAATAAAAACAAATGTGATTAGTAATATTACTACTAGATCTAAAAGTAAAAGTTTAAAACAAGCATCTAATACTTACCTTTGTCAAGGTGGAGATCAACTACCTGGTGACACACCAAAGACTTACCGAGAAGCGCTGTCATCTCCAGATAAAGAAAAATGGGAAAAGTCTATACAGGAAGAGCTGAAAGCACACAGTAAGAATGAGACCATGGAGTTGGTGCAGAAACCTGATGGAATAAAACCAATCAGAAGTAAGTGGGGTTTCCGAATTAAAGATGAGTTATCAGGGCCACTATATAAATCAAGACTCTGTGCCATGGGATGTTTACAGAAGTATGAAGTGGATTATTCTGAGACTTTTTCGCCAACTGTCAGGTATGATTCTGTAAGAGTATTGCTTTCTAAAGTGTGTCAAGATAATTTGAAAATGATACAATTTGATGTGAAAACTGCTTTTCTCTATGGAAATATAACAGAGAATATTTATATGATTCCACCAGAAGGCTTAGAAGTTCCTGAAGGATTAGTCTGTAAGCTGAAAAGATCCTTATATGGCCTAAAACAAGCACCTAGGTGTTGGAATAAAAAAATTGATTTGGTGCTGAAGAAATTCGGTTTTACTAATAGTCACTCAGATAAGTGTATATATACTGGTGAGTTAAGTGGAACTAAAGTATATTTAATTCTGTATGTAGATGATGGATTAATTATTTCAAGAGATAAAAGTATATTGGATAAAGTAATTAGTGATTTAAAAGAAAATTTTGAAATAAAAGTATGTGAACCTAAAAACTTTGTAGGGCTTGAAATAGAAAGAGGTGAAAACTTCATATTCTTACATCAGACTAAATATACAGAGAAATTACTTAATAAATTTAATATGACTAATGCCAATGGAAACTGTATACCAGTAGATCCAAACATCAAGTTAGAAAAAAATACATCAGAATTAGATAGAGAAATACCATATAGAGAAGCAGTCGGCTCTTTAATGCATCTAGCTATAGTTAGTCGTCCTGACATTATGTATGGTGTTAGCTTGCTGAGCAGATATCTTGATTGTTTTGATCATAGTCATTGGAATGCAGTTAAAAGAATGCTTAAATATCTTAAAGAGACTAAAAAATATGGCCTGTACTACACACCTCGAGAACAAAATATAGTAGAATGTTACAGTGATGCTGACTATGCAAATGACGCTGAAACAAGAAGGTCAATGACAGGATATGTTTTCATAAAGAATGGTGCTGCAATAACTTGGGCCAGCCAACGTCAACAAAGCATTGCATTGTCAACAACAGAAGCAGAATTTATGGCTGTTTGCCATGCTACCAAAGAAGTGATTTGGTTAAAGAAACTTTTGTTAGACATAAATGAATATAACCAGGAATCTATAAGTCTAAATATTGACAATCAGAGTGCAATTTCAGTAATTAAAAATGAAAATTACCATAAAAGATGTAAGCACATTGATGTAAAATACAAATTTGTTAAAGAAAAGTATGAAGAAAAAGAGATATTTGAGAATATTTGAATTATATATGTAGTAGTGAACAAAATGCTGATATGTTTACAAAACCATTGGTTAAAAGTAAATTTCAATACCTTAGAAGTAAAATTGGTATTTCTAGGTTGTAACTAATAATGTTTTTGTTTTAGTATAGGTGTGGCGTTTGTGTAGTAGGTACAAGAAATTGTTTCTCTTTTAATTTTAAAAGTATTAGTAAGTTAGCAAGTAACATTTTTTTTTTGTTGTACTAACTAATAACTTTTTATGAGTGTTTGCTGAACATGTTTATGTAACATACATTCTGATATATTGTACCTACCTACTGTGATGTTAGATGGTCATTTTTAATGTTTATAGGAGAACGTTGCAATTTGGGGGGAGTGTTGAAGATTAAATTGCCACGTTCCAAGTCGATATTAGTTGACAGTGACTTAAGCACTGCTCTATGGTTCTTTCTCTTTGGTTGTGTGCTTAGCTGTGTAACGCCATTTTTCTGTTTAATAAAACGAGTTTATTTGATTAAATTCTTTTTATTACTACACACCTAAATTTGCCCAGGGTGTACATTATTTTAGTAAAAGCACCACGTCTGTATCTATTTCCGTTTTGGCAGGCAGTTGACCATCTCCATAAATGGCCAGATGATTTTTTATCAAACGTGGCTAAGAACCATCTCGATTAATATAGCTTTCAATTAAAAAAACCGCAATAAAATCGCCTGATCCGTTTAGGCTGCTTCGGGGGGTTAAAAATATGACAATTGTGGTAAATTATTAGACTATATTATTTGATGAAGAAATAAAACCATTGCATTGAATAAAAATATTATTATTGAATAAAATTAAAAATAAATTTATTCGTTAAACAGACATTTGAAATAATTAATACAAAATATAAAAACATCATTGTATTACCATTTAGAAATTATTTAGAAACATCATTACCATACCATTTAAGATAAAACATAGAAAAATCAATTTGTTACTATTTAAAAATTATGTAATAAAATAGTTTAAAAAAACTTTAACAAAGTAGTTCATCCGCCAAAATAATAATTCATTAATTACTAGTAGTTACTAGTAACTGTTATTTATTCTGTGCTAGTAGCCAGTGAACTAATATTATATAACTACTAGTAGCTGCTCTACAGAAAGGGATTTTTTTTCGTGTGTGAGGGTAGTAATATCTTCACATTGATGAAATTAACGCTGGCTATACAGCGCGTAAGAAGTATTAGATAAATTCAACGCTTCTCGTAACGACTCAGTAGCTCAGTGGTTAGAGCAGTCGCCCGGATAGCGAAAGGTCATGAGTTCGAGTCCCATCGGAGCTAATGAGACGGATAGATTTTTCTAAATACTTCATTTTCAAATTTTAATAATAAAGATTGTGAATGCAAAAAAGTAAAAATTTAAATACTTTGTCATGTTGTTGTTATGGTGGTTGTTGTGTTGTGTTTTTGTTGTAGTTGTTGTATTGTGAGGTGAATGTTAGAGGAAAAGTAATGCAACAACCCAAACACATCCCAATCACCAACTTTAAATTGTAAATAAGGCCTAATATCATCTTTCTTAGGTGAAAACAGGACTGTAGAAATAGAGCCATAACTATAAAATTTCTTAATTAAGTTAACAGAACTATAGCCCAGGGGGCCAAGTCTGCTAACGTTAAGTCAAAATCGTGTCCCAATCGTGTTTCAATAGTAATTCAGTTGTAGTGTTTTTTTACACACTAGCAACAAGAAATGTGTTCTTTTTTCACAATACTACTGATGGTCACACCACACACTACATTCACATCACATCATACTGTCATAATTCTTGTAACTAGTCTGTAAAAAAGCACTACAACTGAACTACAATTGAAACACGATTAAGACACGATTATGAATTAACGTTATCAGACTTGGCCCCCTGAGCTTTTAGTTTTTGAATATTTATTCTTATTACACTTTGGACAGGTCGGGAACGTATAGCCTAATTCACCAAATTTAAAACACTTTATTGGATTCACTTGATTAAGTTTACACAACCTAAAAGAATGGTCAGGTTTACCGCCCTTGTAACAAACTAACTTTGGTAAAGCCTGAACCTTTTTCGCATTATTGGCTTGTTTAGGTAGTACCTTAGGTACTACCTAAACAAGCCAATTGACGTAGAATCGCTCTTCACAAATGTACCAGTAGCAGATTGTATGAAGGTCGTCAAGGTGAAGCTAGAGAACAACAATATCCCGATGGAATATGTTAGATTGTTACATCACTGCCTATCAAGCAACTTCTTTGTATATCAAGGTCAGTTCTACCTTCAGATTGATGGTGTAGCTATGGGCAGTCCCGTAGCTCCAGTAGTTGCAAGCATCTGGATGGAGTATTTCGAAGAGCTTGCCATCCCCACCACACCAACACCAATCAAACTGTGGAAAAGGTACGTCGACGACGTTTTCTGCGTACTTCCCGGTGATAGGCAGGATATTGAAGTGATTTTGACACATTTAAATGACATCCATCCGAAAATCAACTTCACCTATGAGATGGAAGAAGAAAGGAGCATAGCGTTCCTTGATATCAAAATAGGAGTCCGCAATGACGGTTCGCTGAGCCACTCGGTGTACCGAAAGCCTACACAAACGGATCGATACCTCAACGCGAAGTCACATCACCACCCAAAGCACCTTAACTCTGTTCTCACATCGTTGACGAATCGGGCATATGATCTTTGTGATGAAGACCATCTGAACGATGAGTTAGATCATGTGCGCCAAGTCCTGCGTATGAACGGGTACAAGGGAAAATTACCACCCAGACACAAAACAAAAGAATACAGGTGCAAAGTAAACAGACAGCCAGTGTATTTGCCCTTCATAAAAGGAGTGACGGATAAGGTCTCAAATATACTGAACAAATTCTCCATAAACACTATCTTCACTCCTGGAAAGAAAGTTGCACAATGTCTACGGTCACCTAAAGACAATTTCCCATTGGAAAAACCTGGTGTTTACAAAATTGACTGCAGCTGTGGTAGCTCCTACATAGGGCAAACTAAACGCGCGGTAGCATGCCGCGTTAAGGAACACATCAAGGCCGTCAAAAATAACGATACACAAAAATCGGCCATTGCAGAACACCTGATCCACTCCGGGCCGAACCACTGGATGGAGTTTTATAACCCTCAGATTATTTCGACGGAACGCCACTATGTACCAAGACTGGTCAGAGAAGCGATTGAAATAAAAAAGCATAAGAATAATTTCAATCGCGAGGTTGGGTTTAAATTGTCAAATGTCTGGAATCCAGTGATTCGATTGTGTAAAAACAACAAAAATCAAAAAAGTGTTCCGCGGAGTGATACTGTGAGTATTGTGTGTCGCGAACAAGTTCGAGTTGAGTGCGAGAACGAAAACAGTGGTACGGGTATCGAGCGCAATAAACGGACAAGAAAGAGGGTAGACAGATTCGTCTGCTCCTAATACCATCCACCCGCATTAACTTTATTCAGTTACTCCGTGATCATGGCGTGTGCAACTGCGCCGAAATATCGGGAACTCGAAAAACAAAATAAACATGGTAAAAATCCCGTTTTTCATAATAGTTATACCTTAGGTACCTTACGTACTACCTAAACAAGCTTATTTTAATACTTTTGATCCAATATTTCTACTGGATGAAGAATCATGTGGGTCAAACAGTGGCGCACAGCTAACAAATAATATCTCCAACATTTCGCCCATTGAGGTCGCCCACTTACAGGTGGTTTTACTTTTGCCTAGCCTCGAATCTATGATCAAAATAATACCAGTAGCGGCACGAATCTCTTTCGCTGACCGTTATTGCGCAAAAGTAAAAAATAAGGTATTACGATAAATATGCGCAGCTTATGCCCTCCACATCACGGTCAGCGCTTAACTTTCGTGCCGCTACTTATACGATGTAAAACACTTTAAAGTCCTGACAGGTTCACTAAAATGTGTACAATCAATTGCGATCTGTCCTCCAGAAAAAAGTCCTGTAGCTCACGCACATCCATCCCTGTCTCCCAAACCCGGGTAAAGATCCCTGTAGCATCAATCATGGCCGTTTGTCCAGTCCACGCTATAAATAATAAAACCGCCAATATGTCGTCTTCTCCTGAAAGCCAGTTAATAGTCTATTTATCTCTCGATAGAAACAAAATTGGTATCTTGTGTGGAATTCTTCGGTTGACCGGTCAAACCAATTTCAGATTACTAATACTTATAGGTACTATGATCGATTAGTTGAAAGTTACGTACTAAATTTGTAGCAAACGTTCATATCTAGCTAAAAGTTTTCTTCAGATTTTGACAGAGGATTTGTAAAGAAAGTTAACTATCCTGTTTTCCAGGCGCAGCCAAACTGTGATTAAATTTCAACCGCTTGCAAAATAAAGAAAGAATCCATATTTCAACCAACTTAAAAATTGGAGGAGGTTCTCAACTCAAATGAATGATTTTTTATGTATGTTGCATTTGGTAGTCATCATCTCATGACGATGAGCTGGTGATGGAAGGTACAACTCCTCAATGGTTAGCAGTTGGAGTAAAACTCTTTAAATATCGTTGATACGCACAGATTTTTAGTTTCTATTCTTTCAGGTTATTTGGATAAGCTGATGATTGAAGGTAAAACTCCTTAACGCTTAGGAGTTATGCACGAATAGACCTATAGTTGCATTCTTTCAAGTAATTTAGGTAAGCTGATGGTAGAAGGTTAAAAAAAAGCATAACAGTTAAGAGTTGGAGATTGAGTTGGTGGTTGTCTGAGTGTTCTAATTTAGAAATGGACTACAGTTTTAAGCGTTGCACATTGCGCTACACTTGCTCATTATGCGGTTTCTTTATGTAGATTTAAAGGTACACTAAAACTGGAATAATAAACAAATTAAAAAAAACCGCCTTCCAAAAACTAAAAATATATTGAATCATTCCATTCAAAAGACGAAAGTGCGAGACTTTATCTAATTAATCTTGGAACTTACCTACTGATATGCTATGGAATTGCGTAAAGTCAATCGTATGATCATTTGACAGTTCATATTGTATCCTAATAAATGTTACTCCATACAAATTGCAGCCGAATAGCACCCTAAGAGCGGTTGCGCACTACGTCCGATTCTTATTCTATTCTTATTCGTGACGGTGTGGCGTGGTCATAGAACCATTTGTATAGTAGTTGACGCACTAAATCCCACTAAGTCACTCTACCGCGCAGGATTGCGTGCTGGAAAGCCCGCACGCGCCATCACGCGCGATTTTCTGTTTGAAGTTGTTTAGGCTAACGTTCTTTCCCTTCCCCTTACACACACGTTCTTTCTCACACGATTGTAGTATCACCAGTATCACGCGCGATAGAGTGTCGGTGTAAAACCAGTAATTACGATATGAACTGTCAAATTTATACGCACCTTACACAATCGCACCCCTGATTGAAGTCGGTGTCATTCAACGTCAAGGCGAAAGTAACAAGAACAAATACACCTGCCGCCAGTTGCAGAAAGCTCTATTAAAGTTAATACTTCACTAAATCTATTGCTGTCAATTTTTCGTTGTCAAGAAAAAAAGTGACAGCAATAGATTTATTAAATGCAGCTTTCTGCAACTGGCGCATGGCGGTTATTGAAACAATAATACAACTTACACCATATCTCATGCGCGGAGTGGTGTAAATTGTAACCTATAATATTTTTTATGAGTTTTTCCATACTTGCGATGCGAGTACTGGGTCATTATTTGGGACACGTTTTTCACGCGGCATCGCTTATAAATAATGGAAATCAATAAGTCAGCAAGCCATTTATTTTTTTGCGCGAACCTTAAAACCTCTAACTGGGAAACTGATTATTATTCAATTATTGTTATTAATTAATATCATTAAAAAATAAAATGCCCCCATTCTTTGATTTTCGTGGAGTGTCCCAAGCCCCGATCTGGTCACTTCGTAAATTATATATTATAAACTAAACGCTACATGCTTACCAAAAAAATAACACTAAGTCCTAAGAAGTTTCCAATGCTATAAAAAATTTGACTATAGTTCTAAAAGAACTACATTTCCTAAAAAAAATTAAAATGTAACTGTCCGCTGGTAGTTGGTGATTTGCGTGGATCATTATAAATTCACTAATACATCTCTAAATTCGCGGCCCTATGTTGCGTCATTCTAATTCAAAATACAACTAGTCGCGCTCCGGCGGCCAGGCATAGAGTTTATGTGACAGTGCGTCGAGTTTTCGAAAAATAGAGGTAAGAACCTCGTTGCGTGGGTTTGGTTTCTCAAAATTTTGATTTGCGTGGTTCAATTTTCTCCAGTCTCTGTGGATTTATTTATTTAATAAAATATTGTAGTGAACAAATATAAGGTAACGTAACTTATATTCAAAACACAGTTTATTAGCTTAAAAGGTTTTGTATATTTTTAGCATAAAGGATTTATTTTGATTTACGTAGTCGTGATTTGCGTGGTTTACGTGGTAGTTTTGACCTACGCACATTAGTTGCGTAGGGTTACGCAACTAATGTGCGTAGGCTACGCACATTAGTTGTTTGGAGGTGCCCGTGGCGCAGTGGATAGCGCGCTTGGCCTGCGATTGTTGAGGTTAAGCAACGTTCGCAATGGTCGGTCACAGGATGGGTGACCAAATACTTTTCATCTCGAGCTCCTCCGTGCTTCGGAAGGCACGTTAAGCCGTTGGTCCCGGCTGCACTTGCAGTCGTTAATACCCACCAATCCGCACTGAGCCCGCGTGGTGGGTCATGGCTCATTCTCCTTATTCATCCATAAGGAAGGCCAGTGCCCCAGCAGTGGGGACATTAAATGGCTGATGATGATGATGATGATGACATTAGTTTTTGACCATGCAAATGAAATAACTTAGAATTTTGTACTAGTTTATGTATATTATTTATTTAAACGAATTTGCATTTAACTAATATATGCAAATACGTTTAAATCAAACTTAACATGTTATATTCAATAGGTTTAGGTATAATCACACAGGTCACATTGAATAGGTAGGTTTTTTGGACTGATTCTGATAAAAAACGATTTCTGCCTTGGTAATCTACCTATTTTTTTACCTTATGATAACACAATAACTTTTTTCAATATTAAGTAACATTAAGTAACTCATTTGAGAAAGTAAAATTACAATTTTCATTTTCGTGGGGTATTTTGTGATTTGCGTGGCCTCCACTTTTTTAACCTCGGTTATCTCTGTAAGTATATCGCTCTCCGAGGTGCCTCTTCTAAAAAAAATATTACTTTTACGTATATTTTAAGAGTCTGATGTCAAATTAGAAAAAAAATTGGATTTGAAAATTGCCACGAAAGTCACCAAAGAATGTCTTACTCGAAGAAGCACCCTACTGTCGTCGCTTTTTGAGGCAATTGTGATGAAAATAGCATAGCAAAATTATATTGGCGTCTTTAATATGAGCACTCTTAGTTTAATTAAGCATGCTAAAAAAATATTTCTTAAGCAAATGTTAACCTGCCTATAATTATTGTGAAAAAATAAATATAAATGTAGCTTACCTCCGCTTATATTTCTTTTTTCAGAATTATTGGAGTCTATATCTGATTCAATCAAATAATCCAATATAGCAACATAAAGCTAGCGTCAAAATATCATTAAAACTAGCGTGATTCTTATAAATCGCAATAAAATAGTTATGACGTTAACCAAATCACCAAATACAATAAAGCTCTGTCTATGGGCGCCGAACAAAAACATAATAAAAGTCGAATATCTATCCATAAAAGCGAAATAAATCGGAACGAAGGGACCAGAGGTGATCCATCATCGTGCCCACATGTCGGCGAGCTGCCCGGAATATTGCCAGTTTATTATGGATTATGGAGAATGGACCGCGATAGCTCTAAAGGATCATATAAATTGCATCAGCCGAAATATCTTATGCGCCGTAAAAATCTATTTGTTCTTGTCGACAGTGTTCTTCTAGCTTGCTGGTACTGATAGTGATAGTTTATTTCGAAACAAACAAATTTTATTTGTGTTTACTATAACGTTGTAAAATACCTAAGTGTCTAAATTCGTAAAAATAGCAAATCTGTTGATGCTGCCTTAAGGTACAAGTTGAAATCCGGCGTCAGACGACAACTGCAAGCGTCGACGCTCGATTTCATACAAAACAAAGAAACATCAACTAGGAACTTGGATGGTGCTGCGTCATGTCGCTTGCAGCAAGCTTGCAGCTGTTGCGATTCGACGCCCAGTTCCAACTCGTACAACTGTCAAACAATGTTATATTTTGGTAGTAATATTTTATGCGAGATATACACTGCGTATAGCGCCATCTATTTATTTCCCAAAAAGGAGTTACATGATAAGTTTGACAATGCCTCGCAAAACCTTGGTTTGTCTGCGAGTTGCGGTCAAATTCGAATACTAATCTCTTCCATAAGCTTTAAAAAATATGTACTGTAACTAGCGCCATCATATTGTATGGCGCGATGCTAGCGAAGATGCGAGCTGTGCCGATCTGAGATTAACCTGGGTGGTGGCGGTACAAACCAAGATGTGAGCTGTGCCTCACAATCACAAGCTATCAATTTATTCTGCTTCCTCGTACTATAGTTCTTCTTCTTCAAGTAAATGAAGATACTGTTTTTACAGAGACATGACTAAGACCTCTACTCTTGAAAATTTTAAAATGAAGTATTTAGAAAAAATCGACCCGTCTCACAACCAGTTCCGATGGGACTCGAACCCACGACCTTTCACTAAGCGAAAGGACGACTCCGTAGCTCAATGGTTACAGCAGACGCCCGGATAGCGAAAGGTCGTGGGTTCGAGTCCCATTGGAGCAGGTTGTGAGACAAGTCGATTTTTTCTAAATACTTTATTTTAAATTTTTCAATAGTAAAAATTGCATTGTGAATGCTGAAAAGTAAAAATTTAAATAACGTCTCTTCTTGTCAGATCGCGCTTTACTTTGCGTTTACATCCAAAGCCCGTCACGCAGCTCATCCTAGCCAGCACACATATCCGCTACAGTCTAGCAGTACGCATCTCCGCACAGCTTCGGTGGATACACCCTAACTGAAAAACATCTCTTCGCGTCTCCGCTTCAGACATATCCGCACACTTCCGCTTTGGTGGAGTCCGGGCCTTATCGTTTTCATAGTACAACCTGTTAGGCATGATATAATACAAGTAAAACTGTACAATTTACTGTCGCCGCACACGAGTCACACGCGACAGCCACAACCGCCAAGCTAGAAGAAGTAACAATTGACGAAAACCGGCGTCAACCATGTGCGGCGAGTTCATATATAACCCTAGAAGCCCAATCTTCGCCTACGCTGCGAAGCGTAGACATTCGCAACTTTCTACGACTTGGGAACCGATTTATTACGCATGGAAAGGCGGTACAAGCGTGTCAAAACAGGAACAGGCCTGTCGAAACAGGCGCACAGAGTTTCAGCACTCTAGCTGGAATTCCATCGAGGCCTACACGAAACCGGAAATTGATTGTCTCATTCTAACGGTTGAAGCTACCGCTTTGTGCTCTTTAGCCAACTCGGTGTCCGCCAGGAGACTGGAATACCTCGCGGGCGTACGGTGCCTGTATCGTTCCAACGAGGCAAGTTCCGCCATTTTTGAATTATCAAGGTATAGCACGCCTGAGAGACGTACCTATGTTTAGGCTTTGTGTAATTTTTAACTTCAGTAGTCGATTGTTCTAAAATGTTTGCAAGTTGTAAAAGGTACTAATTTGAGTACTTAATAGAATATTAGTTTTTCTAGAAAAAAGTAAGTGATTCTGGGATTTTCAAGAAGTCAATTTTTTGGTTGGAATTTATAGATAGATAGATAGATATTCTCATCCAATCACACCAATTATCTAAGCCCGTAGTTAATTTCTTAAGAAACTGTGTCTACGTGAACTTGATAACGGATAAATATATACTTAAATACTTTTTGTTTGTAAATACATACCTACTTAATATACATAGAAAACACCCAGACCAAGACAAATAGACGTGTTCATGCACACAAATATTTGTCTTTTTCGGGAATCGAACCCGAGACCTCTGGCGCAGAAGGCATATTATATATATATTTATGCATATATTTTTTTTTAAGTTGTTTATCTTTGTTGTTTGTTCTTTAGTTGTTTAGCTTTTCAAAGATTTTATCAGATCACCCAGACAGTCTATCCTTGCTGTTTTTATTTACTGAACCCAAGATGTTTGTAATCGTAGGGCTGGGTGAGCTGTTTATTCTACTATTAATAATAATTTGTCTTACGTACTATAGTTAACTATTACTTAACATACCATACTGCCTTGATGTTACTATACTTATTGTAAGAAGAGGGGGCTTCCTAACACAGGCTCTGCTTAACTGGAAGCTCTTATCCACTATATTTTAAGGTTTTATTGTTACAGAAAATAAATTTATTTTATTTTATTTATTTATTTTTTATAGTTGAATAAAGAAGTTACTGATTATTTATCTGTAACTGTTGTTTTAATTAATAACAGTGTGTATATTATTTACACATACTGGAATTTATATGTGTGAGCCTCTGAGACCTATATTATGGCTTTGTGTACCCCTAAAATACATTAGGCTTCTAGGGTCAACATGTATGAAAACTACAGGAAACAGGTCGGTGGCGGCGTTTTGTGGTTGAGGTCGGTGGCGCGTGTGCGGCCAGACTTTTAGTTTAGTATCAAAACCACAGCCAAAACCACCTGTTTAACAAACTCCGTTCATAAAATGTTCATGATGCTGACAGAACTAAGGGAGATTAAAAAAAACTTCATTACTGTCTTTGTCAGTCTAAAATAGTCTGTCATAACATAATATGTGCTCAGCAGATTTTAATAAAAACTAACAAACACCTAACATACTATGCGCCCCGTTTTTGTGTATAAAAAATATTCTCAATACTTCAAAAATGTGAAAAGGGTCGTTTGGTGAGTACCCCTTTTACCTATCAAATAGTATCATTGTGAATTTATCAGAGCTACGGTAACTCATTTGTATTTCTCCTGATCGAAAATCAAAACGGAAATTAAGTTAGTCTACATACCACGTAGAACATAACATCGTACAACATGTACGAATTAGTGTCGGTAACTTGTAGATCCTGAAATTTATATGTTTAATCTGGGGAAAAATATAGATACCTGCTGCAGGTTTTAGCGAGTGGGGAGGCGGGCGGGGGGGGAGGGGGGAGGGGGACTCCCCCCCCCACTAACCACATGGAGTCGGGGTTGACTAATTCGGTTCTGTCACTAATTTTGCTTCCGAACGTCTCCGGCGCTGCGGGAAGTGCAGCCCCTCCGCCCCTGCGTAACAAAGTTCGCCTACGCAGCTTCGGCTTTTTGGTCGCCTTCGGCGACCAGCCTCAGCCGCTTCGGCTCACATGGTGCCTGTGGTTTGTTACAGTGTTGTTTTCTTTTATATACACTCTAGGGGTAGGGCAGACTAGTACCACGTGGGGTCGGCGTTGACTAATTCGGTTCTGTCACTAATTTTGACCTATTAACACTATTCTGAGTTGCCAAAAAAAATAAAAAAAAAAAAATTGCGTCTCCGGTAAAAAAAAAGTTTGGGGGGGGTTGGCCCTGACACACCCTACAACCCCCATGTACTTCCAACCTCCAAAGCCTGCGGCAGATTTCTATAGCCAACCCTTAATCTGTTTAATATGCTTATAAACTGTGCCACTTTTACTTTTTTTTTTTGCATTTACTATCCAATTTTCGTTATTGAAAAATGGTTTTTCTTTAATTAAACTTGTGAGATGGGTCGATTTTTTCTAAATACTTAATTTTCCATTATTTATTTTTACTCTTGTAAATAAAGGCATTAATAGCTGTATCTATGCCATAGATAGAATAATAATTAGTGGTTCGCCCCTTCTATTTCACCTTTATTATGCTCACCCACCTCACCTGCCTCTTAATCTTCAATAAGTCAGCCCAGTAATGGGAAAGGGCCGACGGCTAATAGCTTCAAGTAATTCGAATTTACTTTCTCAAACTGGCATCAACATAATCTAACTTTGTGAAGCCACTTATCTAATAGGTACGTGTGTCGCTTAAATCACAATTTGCCCTTAAGGTGATACTCGAAAAAATTATCCAGAAGCGAGATAGCAATAAGAAAACGACGCGCGCGGGAGCGAGACCGATTTTGCAGATTAGGCAAAAAAAACACAAAATCACTTCGTATAAAAAGCTACAGCGATTTTAAAAAAAAAATGCTTCTATACGATCCTAAATATTATTGGTGTCCAGTAGTTAAACCAATTTCCAGTAGTGTAAGTAACCCCACTTAAGAATAACCTTGAATTTTCGTATTTTTTAGAGGTCTTTTCGAAAATAAAAAGTGTCGAGGCAAAATCATAAAATCGTGTTTTTGAAACTATACGAATCTAGATAAAGGTATGAAGAAATATATATCTTATTACCAGATTTGTAACAACTGTAACCGTCCTATAGTTTTAAATCAAAAAATCCATACTTTTTCCGAGTAGCGCCTTAATAAGATTTTAAACTTACATGGTCATTATCACTATAACTATTATGAAAAACGGGAAATTTTTACCATGTTTATTTCGTTTTTCGAGTTCCCGATATTTCGGCGCAGTTGCACACGCCATGATCACGGAGTAACTGAATAAAGTTAATGCGGGTGGATGGTATTAGGAGCAGACCATCCTAATCATGGCTCCTAATCATGGCGTGTGCAACTGCGCCGAAATATCGGGAACTCGAAAAACGAAATAAACATGGTAAAAATCCCGTTTTTCATAATAGTTATAGCGCCTTAAGTATTATCATTATAAGGGTCGACTTCTCTTCAACGTCTGCTTACGGTTGGCCTTTCAAGTTTATTCCTGTTTCAAAGTCTGCTTATGATTATTGCGTTCACAGCCTTCATTATTTTTGGACGTACCTTATTGAGAAAGTTAGGTTTAATGAAAAAAGTTTGTTATGACAACGGTTCAGACATTTACCAAGTTTGGACAACTTATTCCATACTGAAGAGTATTGTCTACGTATTTTTATTATATAGGTATATTCAAGTAGCTTCAAACGTATATTTAATAGTTATTCCACATTCCTATTGGTAAATTATGTCTGTTAGTCCTTCTGCTAATTAACAAATATCATAGACATGAATTAAATATTAAATAAATATGCAGGAATTTGTTATTAAGGTGAAAATCCTTTTGCTAAACTGCGTATTTATTTAAATGAATGCACTCAAATATGAATAATTATAATAAAATTAATAATATAAAATTGCCGGAGTTGCCTTTATGCATATTGCTCTAATCTGAATTGTCATACCTAATTAAAGGTTATGTTCAATCATTTTGAATTTCCAAGTCCATGCTACAATGATATTAATTTTAAATTCCTACCTACCTACCTACGGCATTTTTTACACTCTTTGTCTACATGTTGGTAATAGTTGCTAAATAAAAAAGAGCTGAAACATAATTGTCTGATAGGTTCAAGCTTGAAAAAGCATCAGGCAGACTCACTCTGCTTTGATAATAATATTTCTAAAGATAATGAAAATCTTGTTTAATTTTAAATCAAACCTTTTAAAAATAGATTTCCTTTCCAGGTATATCTACTATACATTTTAAGAAAAAAAAAACAACAAATGTGTACGAATTCCGGGCTAATCGACAGCTTAGAATGTTATATGGATGACCTGGTCGATTGCTTCGAGGACTTCGTGACCAAATCCCTGGTCATCATATCCTTGGCAATCGGCGCTCTTATGGTCATGGTAGCATATGCACTTAGGGTTGCAATCGATCGCAACCTCTTTATTGGATTGCCCGGAAGGCATACAACTTCGGATTCTTTTCAACCAGGTGAGATTAAATAAAATACATTTTTTTTTTATCCATAACGGGGTAGCACTTAGCCTTCATCTTACCTGATGTTAAGTGGTGATAAGGCTGAAGATGGAAGCGCACTACTCCCGGAATCCTCAATCACTGAGGAAGATCTTAGATTTCTGCGCGAACTGTCCATATAAATAAAATACTTTCACGGATTTTTTCACGCAATTTATTTAACAACTTGGTTAAATTTTAAACGTCGGATAAACCAAAATATCTCTAAAAACAACTAAAATTTAACCAAGTTGTTAAATAAATTGCGTGAAAAAATCCGTGAAAGTGTTTTATTTATACAGGTGAGATTTGTTTAAATACCTAGATAAAAATAAATAAATATTTTTAACATCCACACTTCGATCAACAATAACAACTAGTGTTGGTAGAAGCATCCACACCAATATCTAGTTATTCCATATAGTGAACAAACTGACTTATAGAAACTTAATACTTTTTGTTTATAAATACATAGGTCTTCATATAAGTACATAGAAAACTCCCACTTTGTTAAAATAAATATCGAAAACGTTTTAGCGAGCGTGCTAAGTGTGGCCTCTTTAAGAATAAAAAAATATATCACAACAACTCACCAGGACTATTCCTCCAGTTGGGTTTGCCGTACCTTATGTGTTATATATATATGATATAAAAATTAAAAGATAGTAGGTAGCTCATGGTAACACCGGTCATAGCTTTGCAGACCACCGAGGATGTTTAAATACATCAATAGATCCTTGATCACGATATTCCTTGAGAATACTTTTCCCTACCATCTATCACATTACAAATATTTTTCCACTTTTTCTGCAGAGCCTGGAGGGATGACTGTTTCAGAAGTAACGACAAACTACTCTCCATCAACCGAAAGTGCATTCATGGAGACGATGAATTCCTCAGAGAGCGACACAAGTCTTCAAAATGTTCAAAACGAGAAGACTCGACAAAGAAGAAGCAGCGATGCATATCAGCAAAATGTTCATAATGAGAAAACCCAACAATCAAGGAAGAGCAACTCACATGCTAAAAATGAGAAAGTTCCAAAAACAGCTACACCAACACAAGATGTAAATATGTCTTTAGTTACAAATGAATCTCAAAACACTTCAAATGCTACAAATAATGGTATTCTCAATAAAAACAGTGCTCCTAGCTATGATGAGAGAATTTTGCTAAGTATTGGATTATCTAGCTGCTGCTCAGCTGTAAGTAAAAAAAAATCGAATGCTAATTATGTTTATAATTTAAAATACATTCAATAATACTTAAGCAATGCGATGTGTCGTACTTCCTCAATAAATAAAAAGAGGTAGAGACTATCTATGAATAGACGATCTAATGATGTTGCTTTGTTTTTCAGAACTGCAGCAAAAGATCTTTAAAACGAAAAAATTCAACATCTAGGTGAGTCTCTCTTACTACATAGTATGTTTTTACCGAAGTTCCATTAAATCTAGTACTTGACTGAAACTTTTCTGTTTTCAGGATTGTCATTCGCAATCAACCAACGTGTATACCAAATTGTTAGTCACCACTCATTACCTATCTATAATTTGATGGAACGTTTCGTTTGCGCCGGGCTTGGGTTTATTTGAGCATTCTATTTTGATAAAAAAAATATATTCTTTAATGGGCACAGTTTTTAGTTAGGTAACTCAACCTAGGCAGTATCTAGCATTAAAATCTTTATTTAAATTAATTAACAGATGAGAGTAGATATTTACTTATACCACCGGTTCTCGTACCATAGGGACATTAAAAGATAACGATTTATTTTTCTTTCACCAGGTCACCTGTCCAAATCCCGCCCGTGCTCCCGTTACTTGAAAATGAAGTCTTCGTGCTGCTCCATGTGCTGTGCTGATGACGACAAACGATGACGTCATTCCTTTGTTAAATAACATTTAACCTAACACGCAATACATAGAAGTTTTGACTTTGACACGTGAAAACGTTATGGATTAGATTTACCTACATTTATCCTGCCTGTAGCTGGCGCCGAATTTAAGCGCCTAAATTCGGATAGAAAGTAAAGCAGCTGTTTACACCTTATCAGGTGTGACGCAACAGTCGTTTACGTTAGCCGTTGATTAGTTGGTTGGATATCGCACATGATTAGTGCTCCTAAAACGACAACGACTGTTGCTGAACTCAGGCCTAAAACGACAAAACGTATAACTACACGAATCCAGCGCTGGACTGTCTGCGATTAAGCGCCAGCAACTGGATTCATATAAATCATCCATTAAACTTTTTCTCCGTTTAAAACAAAGTCATTCGTTGTTTTAGTTCACAAGGCGTCATCCTTAAAGTTTACTTACTTATATATTTGCATAAATTAATTATTTAAATTTTTACCTACTTACCTATGTCATTGTTTGAATAACTGATATTTTAATTGGCGAATTGTATTGCGTATTATGAGAAATGTGTATTTATAAATTGTTTTTTTAATAATATCTTGGTGCGCATAGAATGTTACAATTTGTCTTCTTAGTATTTTTAAGAAAAGTAACTTGTTTTAAATTTTTGTATAATATGTTTGTTTTATTAAAGTTATGACTTTTTAAAACTAAATATGGTTATTGTTATTGATGAAGATTTCTTTGTATTTATTCGTTTATTTTAGGCATCTATGTATCAGCACTACCGCCCGCGTAGTTACTTTGTGGTATCAGTTACAAATTAGGCCCAGAAGAAATTATGCAATAATTAATTCCCGTCATATGTGTTAAAAAGAACATCATTAAAATTAAATTAAATATTTATTTGAGTTGTATTTAACCAGTGCAACTGGGATTATCTAAACCACAAATGCAGTTCCCGTGGTGCACCTAAATTGCATATATTTCAGTGCCTATTAAGAATATTCCTGGACTGGATTTGATAGCTACTGAAATCTCTCATCCATATCCAATCTAAAATTATAAAGAAAATGTGTTTGTTTGCTTGTTTGTGTGTTTATCCCGTCATTGACGTCAAAACGGAGTAACGGATAGGCGTGATTTTGGTATGGTGATAGTTTGGGAGCTGGGGAGTGTGAACGTGATGCTCTACAGCAGGACCACCTTGAGCTACGTTAATTTAATTAGCATCAAAAAAATGTAGAAAATTTGTATATAATTGTATACGCAATTAAAAAAAATGTATATCTATAGTTTCGTTGTAAAAACGAAATCAATGTGGTCCCGCTGGGGAGCATACTCTACAGCGGGACCACCACTATAATTCCGTTACTGAAGGCTTTTCAAAATTGTTTATGAGACCAAAAAAATGTATATTAAATGTATATTAATAAACTACAGTCAATTTGATCTTTAGTTGGATCTTTACCAAATTACGACTAATTTAAAATTTCCCTACGGATTTTAGGTGTCCGTTACCCCAGCCAGAAAGAAGTTTCTAGAGGAAAAGATTTGATTGCATAATTAAGGCATATTTTGCACAAATATGCGCCAAATGTAAAATGAGTGGGCCTTATACTTTCGGAATAAAACGGATAAAAACTCTTTTGGTTGTGTATGTTCCATCTAGTTACATTGTAGTTAGTTACATTAATATAACTAGTTGGAGTTTTATTCCAAGTAGCCACACTATTTAGAAATCCTCACTTGTTTAATGTAACTAATTAAACTTCTTTTCCAGTTAGTTACATCTTTAATATTCACTCAGTCATTCATGAAAACATAATAACTACTTTTTAACTAAATTCAAAATTTAAAATCGGCCAAGTGCGAGTCGGACTCGCCCATGAAGGGTTCCGTACCCACTTAACGTACCTATAACTTACACCTAGAAAATTAGTACTATCATTTTTCTCCAGAAAAAAAATAACTTTGTATTTCATAGTATTCGTATGAATGACAAAGTTATATTTGCGGTTCTTCCGCCAGAGCCTTCTTAGCTGTGATAGTTTTCCTTTTAACTTCGTCATATTATAGATGTCGTAGGTATATTGTCAAAGTCTTGATATTATAATTCCACTAGTGAAATTATAATGTTTCGTTAAATAATGAATAATACGTACGAGACAGTATGCACACGGCTGCGAGCTCACGAATTCGCCTCGGAAAAGTCCTATACTCCTTGAAGGCGATCGCGCGATTGAAATTTAAGGCGATCGCGAAGCACAAATTTCGTGGTTGTTTTTTTTTGTGAAATAATCCATAAGTTATATTGATACAAAAAAAAATAACCACGAAATTAAATTTCTAACCTATCACGTGTTCTACAGGACTTCCGAGGCTTGCAGCCGTGTTTTCACAATGCAACGGCGACATATACAACTATCGTGAATTTTTCCACGTATCCAAAAACAACCATTTGGCTGGCAGAGGGTGGGGACACTTAACCCCAACAAAATTTTGCACTTTAAAGCTTAATAATTCACAAACAGATGCCTCAATCAAAAATATGTTTTACAAACCCGCAATATTTTTAAAACTGCTATTCAGCGACACCCCACCCTATCGGGTAGACAAGAAAAAAAATACATCCCTGCTTCACGTGTAGGTAACTTATTTATGGGGTATATCTGTAACTATTCTTAAAAGCATTATTTACACCATTGCTCCATATCTTGCTGTTATTTTTAATGATTGCATGCTGAAGGAATTTTTCCTGACTTAATGAAATTTAGAAAAATTATTCAACTATTTAAATATGGGAACAAAGAAGACCCGGGTCAGACAGACCAATATCCATTTTTCCTGCCTTGAGCAAGATCCAGGATGATGATGAATCTTATGATTTTGTAACAAAAGTAAAAATTTTGTTGTATTATGGAACTTTATACCATGTTTTTGTTTATACCATGTGTCAAATTCAAATCAGTGTTAGGAGAAGTGTTGCCAGATAAAAGAAGTAACATAACCACTGTAAAATTATTAGTTTCGCAACGAATTCACAATGGCTTTGGGACGAATTTTTATTTCTTTATGTAATATAGGTATGACGCAGGCATCTATATCAGGCATGATATATTAATTTTGCAAAAACGAGCAATAAGGGCCATTTATCAACTGAGCTCTAAAACTTCTCTTAGCGAGTAGTTAAAAAAATTGCTATACTGACAGCTGCATCTCAATTTATATTAAATTGCATTCTTTTTGTGCGTCGTAATATTAATTTTATACTTAACATAGCGATTTGCATGGTCGCAATACAAGAAATAGGAATGGACTTGTAATGCCTTGGTTGGTACCGATTAGAGAAGAGTACATGGGTCCTTCATGGGTTAAGGTATACACATCTTTAACAAGATTCCAAGTGATATGTTACCCTTTGAAGAGTTTCCTCCTCAAGAAGGGCTACTACACTGTAAGTGATTACTTAAATGACA
This sequence comes from Crambus lathoniellus, assembly GCA_949710035.1. Lineage (NCBI taxonomy): Eukaryota > Metazoa > Arthropoda > Insecta > Lepidoptera > Crambidae > Crambus > Crambus lathoniellus. The sequence continues at coordinate 9,592,984 of OX453302.1, read as the reverse complement.
AAGCAACTTGGTCATAAGCAGACAAGGTTTTTTTCTTGTAGTTAATTGTGAGTCTTGTTTTACAAAATTAATCATGTAGTACATTCTTACATTGGTTTCGGTGTTTCGAGATGAGTTGTTTGAGTAAGTCATGCTCTCTGTAAACATTACTGCGGTAGTGTCGTGTGAGGCGGGTCGTTACGTTCCCTAAAATATGGTTGAGCGAAAGTGATGGCTGGTTCATGCGTCATGCTCGTGAACGGGTGCCACCAGTGGGATGGGTCTGCTCCTGGCTTCTTGTCTCAAAATAATGTTGATTTTTATGTTCTATTGTTTTTGATTTTATTGTACGTAGTTTAGTGAATGTAATGTAGTTATTAGGTACACTGTGCATAATATATATTAAAAAAAAAATGATATCACACATTGTTTTCGAAATGAGCTAGGTAAGTCCTTTACTAAGCACATATTGGAATTTCTTACATCCGTTTTTCCTAATTTTTTTCTAATTTTCAGGGTTTTCTTACGTTTTCGAGCTCTTTCTGCATTCTTGCAGTCCACTATTTTTGATATTGACTGATAGCGTTTAGTGCCAAAGCCAAGGCCAAAAACGTGCTAAGTCATTACAAATTCGTTCCAAAATGTACTATTTACTGGACTTCTTAGAACGTTTTGAGCATGAAACCTCAATTTCAAATTGAATTCGTAGGTGACTTAGCTAGTAGGGTTTGGAAGATATTTTTTAATCAACTCGTTTTCCTCTAATAACTTTTTTCCGGCGGGGTAACGGACACCTAATATTCGTAGGGAAATTTTAAAAGTGGCCGTAAGTTGGTATAGATTAAACTAAAGATCAAATTGACTGTAGTTTATTAATATACATTTTTTTGGTCCCATAAACAAATTTGAAAAGCCTTCAGTAACGGAATTATAGTGGTGGTCCCGCTGTAGAGTATGCTCCCCAGCGGGACCACATTGATTTCGTTTTTACAACGAAACTATAGATATACATTTTTTTTAATTGCGTATACAATTATATACAAATTTTCTAAATTTTTTTGATGCTAAATAAATTAACGTAGCTCAAGGTGGTCCCGCTGTAGAGCATCACGTGGAGTGTGATAGGCTATTCCCGTGGAATATCGTCATGTAGCCTATTTGGGAGAAGTTGAGGGCAGATGCCTAGGTAGTAAATAATAATGTAAACTGCAAATTTTACGCTAATTTCTCTTTCACAAAGAAGTCATAGGTATACATCAACAACGAACCAATCAGATTAATTTCTCTCTACAATTAAGATAAACCCTAATTTATCAAAATATATTTACTTATAACAATTTCCTGCTTAAATCTCACAAAAGCCTGCTTCGTTAGTATTATTAGAACCTGTAATTTAATCATTTTTTCACAGGAGAAAACAGTAGTAGGAAAAATAATATATTATACCATGATTATGAATGCAGGATGCTGATGATGTCACACTTTATAGTGCGCCAATCTTTTCTGTTCCGGTGATTATCTTAGGAACTAAAACAGTTTTCATACGACAGTCCATTTTGACAGCTAATTTCGTATTGCAAGTGGCTCCTCTGTCACGACTGTCACCGGAACAGAAAAGCTTGTGGCACTGTAAGTTTAATTTTATCTAATCTATTCTTGATCATTTGTCACTTCCTACCTGTCACATGTTTGACATGACAGAGTAATCTTGTCATTTTACAATAAGGGTAAAATAGAAATTTTATAAATTAAATAAATTCAAAGAAAAGGAAGGTTGTGATATCTCCTTGTGGACGATGTGAGCATGGCAAGGCGGCACGTTTACACAGGTATAATTTAGTGATCTACTATAAGTAGGTAAGTGGAATTCACGAAAAAAATACTACTCAAATATACACAAAATTAGTTTAAACTAGTAAATTAAAGTAGAATACACAGAGACTAGACATGCTTTCATAGCTTTTAGTTACTGTAGGAATATGCTTTAAGGGCCTTATAGTTGTGCCATCCCCAATATTTGGTCCTGACACAACTATACGCACAACTCAGCAACTTACAACTAATTGTACTAAAACCATTCTAATAACACAACTACAGTCGATAGAGTAAATAGATACGCTTCCTTTATTTCGATTTTCTTAGAAATAAGCAGATCGTTACTCCTATCTGCTTTTAACGACTTCTATGTATTACTTACCTATGGTTATGCTATTGGGTTATGGGTATTGGTTTTCCTTTTGGATGGGAGAGAATTATCTCTGACCCTGAACGCGTACCTACCTGATATATAACTCACAGTAGCTTGAAATCACCACTATTACAATCGGAACGCACTTACACTATGTAATATTTTCTCTTCTGTCTCTCTCCAACCATCTACAGTAATCTACACCATAATAAGAACTGGTACTAAACTAAGAACCCTATACTTACCCGTCACCAGTAGCACCATTTTTACTATTTTACAATCTGAACGCACTAACACTGCGCCACTGAGTTATTTTTTCTGTTCTGTCTCTCTCCATTTATCTACAGTATTCCCATAATAAGATCTGGTATTAAACTAACAAATTGCTAGGCATGTATACCCGTCACCGTCGACGACCTGCAGTCTCCGTGCCGTCTCGCAACCACCCCGACATCGACAGCAAGACGTTTAGCGACATCGCCAATATGCTGTCGCAGTACGTCTGGACAGGCTACAACATGATCTACGGCAACTACCTGGTCTTGGCGACGGTCTTCGCGGTCGTTTTACTGAGCTTCCTCATACCGGACATATCGCAGAAGATACATGCTACTACTGAGCTAAATAGCATTAAGAAAGTGCTTGATGTGATGACGGTAGGTGAAATTGTTTTTTGGTTGCCGGTTTGATTGGCATACAGCCTATTTGATGAACCCGTGACGTAGTCCCAATTCATACCGAGCCAAGCGAAGGGCCGCGAACGGCCGCGACTTCAAGCGTCAAGGAGCGACCGCTAACGGCCTCCCGAATCCCGAACCCACGCGCCTTGTATCGACGCGCAGCTGCAGCTGCCAGCAGTGTCGCGAGAAACTGCTCGTGGACGCTCGTCTGCTCTTGGTTCAGAAAATGTAATACAGTCTTGTGATTTCTTGAGTTTTTTCTATGGTTTTTTTATTTGCAAAATCTTAACAAAACACATCACTTAGGTATTTATCTTAAATTTTTCTGAAAAATGTGTAGTTTTTGTTATAAAATTACTTTTATGTATTATTCCTATGAACTTTTGAAAGATTTTATTTCGAAATGTTAAAATTTGTTAGAAATTTGTACCTCTACTAAAGTATAGGTATAATATAGTATTTAATACTTGTAGAAGCAAATACAGTTATAACTTGGTCCCATCCCAGTGCGTCCCCGTCCCCGTTACTTAATAATCGCTGTTTTTGTAATGTAAAACGCAAATAAAATAATATGGATACCTATATTGAATTATAATGTGAAATACTTATTATAGAATAGAAACGTATGTAGCATTTCACATAATGGTACAACTTCCATTTGATACAGCTTTCAAGCGTTAAAAGTAAACAAAATGTACAAAAATGTGTGCTGAATTGTCGAAAAAGTGAGCATTTAAAAATAAACTGGTACCGAATTCACTCGACTACGAAAACGTGACTGACATACAAACAAGCTGGGGAATATTTTTATAAAATTTCACTTAGTATTGATGTTTTTAAAATCATAGGGAATGATTCGCATTTTCTTGTGGATAAGTCTGATATTAAATAGGTACCTAACTAAATAGTTTTTAGGCTTTCGATGAACTGAGAATGGATGTTAAAGGCCAAGAGCCGACTCTTCAAGTAGAAGATTATACTCATAAAAAGTGCTTTCATCTAGATTTGCATGTTTGTTAAAAATCGTAAACCATTTTTCTGTGTGTTCATATCTGACAAGTAAGTTTTCAATGTTTCTATCTATAGAATACATTTCAAAACCAACTAACCAGGAATGAAAAGAAATCATTAGATAAAAAAAATACTTTTAGAACAATAGACTTTAGTAGGTAAGTATTGAAAGAAAGAAAAAACTTTATTTGATACACACAGAAAAACATCATTTTCTCATATTTATCACTATAAAAGAACATGCATGCATCAAAATGATCTCCGCTCAGCATATGTCCTGGTATTTACCAAGACGCTGGTCCTCCGCGGAAGATTTATTATACAAATATTCTTCCTCCTTAGCCTGCGATAAGCTGTGCTAGCTAGACTAAGACAGGTTTTATTCTATTACCAAGAAATGGGACGATATAAGGAGCACAGACAGCGCTAAGCTTCAGACTGCTTAACTTGTTGCATCCCCTGATCCCGACAGCGAGAAAATCCTACGTCTGCAGTTTCAGACGCTGCAGTTGCAAGTGAATTGTTTTATTCGTTCCCATTTGGGAGACGTAAACTTCAGTCCATACTTAATACCTAACCTGTCGAGAAAATGATTTGAAGGATTGATTTATTGCCCTAAACTTAACATTTTGTTACATGATGTTTGAGAAAATCGTTCTAACTCTCTTAACTACTGAAATATTTTTAGGTATATCTAACTTAATAACTCGTACAAGCAACCTCGACGGGTAGCAACTTTGCTTATAGATCTGGTCAAAGTATACCTAGTAAGCTAGTAAACTCTGGGTTGGTGCTTTTCAACAGGAAGAAGTAAGTCGTGCTGAAGCAGCATGCCTCACCGCTGCCAACGAGATCTGCTACATGCAGAATTCGGTACAAGACAGCAGCACGGAAACTGTTAGTATCAGGTCGATATTCCATCATCGCATCAAGTTGTATTTGGGCTTTTCCGTATCCAAAATCTATGATATATTCTATTGAAATAACAATGATATGAAGTCATTCCTCAAGGTCAATAATTACCTAAAAACAGAATTGATAATAAACTTAAAGAAAAAACAACTTTGTTTCTTCAGTACTTCGATCAACAATAACAGCTTCAGTACCTATTTATCTATATCTTTACTAATATTCTAAAGAGGAAAGATTTAATTGTTTGTTTGTTTGCATCAAATAGGCTCCGAAACTACTGGACCGATTTAGAAAATTCTTTCACCATTAGAAAGCTACATTCTTCCCGAGTGACATAGGCTATATTTTATCCCGATATTCCCACGGGAACGGGTACGCTAGTTGTTTAATATGTAGAGAACCACCTCTGTGGTCTAGTGGTTTTCACCACCGATTTCAGACCAGGAAGTCCCGGGTTCGATTCCCAGTGGGGGTACATATTGTATTCGGTTTGGTTGGTGGTAGGACTTGTTCTTAGTCCGCCTGGCTAGCTTCCACCATCTTATCTAAGTCTGACGCCATAACAATGATGTTTTCACCATTATTGTGTTCCGGCAGTTAGAGATAAGATAGCCAGTTCCTCAGTGGTTGAGGATTCTGTGAGTAGTGCGCTTCCACCTTCAGCCTTATCACCACTCAAAATCAGGTGTGATGAAGGCTAAGTGCTACCCTGTTGTGGATTATAAAAAAATAACCTTATTTGAATCCCTTTTTATTTTATTACCTACCTACTAGCTTTCCGCCCTCGGCTTCGCCCGCGTGGACTTCACGACGTTATCCCACGGGTATATTTTTTCGGGATAAAAAGTAGCCTATGTTCCTCTCCAGGTTACAAAGTATCTGTGTCCCAAATTTCAACCAAATCCGTTCAGCCGTTTTGGCGTGATTGAGTAACAAACATACAAACATCCAAACGTCCAAACATGTAAACTTTCACATTTATAATATTACTAGCTTTCCGCCCGCGGCTTCGCCCGCGTGGACTACACGACGTTATCCCGCCGGAATGTGACATTTTTCCGGGATAAAAAGTAGCCTATGTTCCTCTCCAGGCTACAAAGTATCTGTGTTCCAAATTTCAGCCAAATCCGTTCAGCCGTTTTGGCGTGATTGAGTAACAAACATCCAAACATCCAAACATCCAAACATCCAAACATCTAAACTTTCACATTTATAATATTAGTAGGACTAGCTTTCCGCCCGCGGCTTCGCCCGCGTGGACTACACGACGTTATCCCGCGGGAATATGTTGTTTTTCCGGGATAAAAAGTAGCCTTTGTTCCTCTCCAAGCTACAAAGTATCTGTGTTCCAAATTTCAGCCAAATCCGTTCAGCCGTTTTGGCGTGATTGAGTAACAAACATCCAAACATCCAAACATCCAAACATCCAAACTTTCACATTTATAATATTAGTAGGACTAGCTTTCCGCCCGCGGCTTCGCCCGCGTGCACTACATGACGTTATCGCGCGGGAACGTGATATTTTTCCGTGATAAAAAGTAGCCTATGTTCCTCTCCAGGGTGCAAAGTATCTATGTCCCAAATTTCAGCCAAATCCATTCAGCCGTTTTGGCGTGATTGAGTAACAAACATACAAACATCCAAACATCTAAACATCCAAACATCTAAACTTTCACATTTATAATATTAGTAGGATATAGTAGGAAGTAGGATTCGTGGTCCCAGAACTATAGTTCTTTTATTTAAGTGGTAAACTTGGTTTCCTAACAGGAAACTTCAATCTGCGCCAATGACTACCCAGAACCGATTGCCTCCAAGCCAGTTCAAGTTGAAGGGCAGATCGGGGTGTACCAACAAACATTGTACCCCCACAGCAACACATCCCACAAGGTATTGGAATTATTTATGATAATAAAAATCATATTCATGTTGACTTTATAAGTAAACTATTTCCAATCGTCCTTCCGCCTATTCAAGACTTACAACTGAACCGAAACCGAACGGACAACGAAACAAATTTAAAACAGTTTTCAGCAAACTTGGAAATAGCAAGCTAAAAAAGTTTAAAATATCGCAAATGTGAACTAGGTTTTACATACTTGCTTATTTAGATAAAATAATCAAATATTTGATCAAAGAAATTGGACGAAGACTAATTTATGAATGGTTTCATTGATAAATTCTTTGATCAAATGTATATTTGACAAAGATCTTTGATAAGTGGAATACCACCCTAACTGGTATAGAGGTATAGGACAGATATTGCGTAGAAAATTATATCGCTAATAAAAAATAATCTGAACATAGGTACTGTACTTAGTTCTTTGTTGTAAACTATAATATTATAGAGTACCATACGCAGGTATTTTTAATCTAAAATTTCGAAGTTAAAACTTTGCCATGCTTGTTGAACTTCTTCGAAATTTCTTTCGGTAAAAGATTGACTTACAGCAGTTCTCTAGAAAGCGCACTGCAAAAATAAGCTTTTTTCAACCTATTTCATAAATAACATTTTATTTTTTCAGGAAATCGCAATCATGTCCTACCTATACACGGATTCATTCAACGCTGATAAAACGGTAGAAAATTAACTGCAGAACTATCATAATGATCCAAATTGTGTTTAATGAGTATTTTTTATTTCTGGCACTCCAATAAACATTTGTTTAATTAATCGATGCGCTTTATTCGTGTTTGGTAATGGAAGGCTTATCAAGAGTTTATAATGAGATTTTTTCATATTTCCACTCATTTGGAAAGTTTGCTAGTAGATTGCTCTTAGGCTTTAAGCCGGAGTTCCTCTTTAGCGTGGAGGCATTAACAATTATTTAAACCCTGACTTTGCCCTCGTCTTGGAACTTTTATTTTAAGAATGTAACACTTGTTACACGGGATTTGTCTTTGACGATTCGTCAAAAAACACGGAACGCTAATGTATTGGAAAGTCGTATCCTTCATTTTTAAGGCTACCTGTCCATTGTCGCGGAGCGAGGCGGCCAGAGCGGAGAAACGACGAAAATATTAACCAATAGGATTTAATAAAATCTGTGGAGCTGAGATTTTATGGCGTTTCTCCGCTCCGCTACCTCGCTCCGCGTCAATGGACAGGCAGCCTTACGATCCCTAATTCGTATTAACACTTAACACGGGAATTTGAAAAGCATCACCGCAGTCGAAAATACGAATAGTTTTCAAAGATGATACCTCAAACGTCGTCTTGTGAACGAGCCGTTGGTTTTACAGAAAAAATATTGGGAAGCATAACAGGCAGCCCCGTATTCATGGTAAACATTTGTTTAGCTACAGTTGATCAACATTGTTGATGAGTAGCGAGAATGTTGCTGGAAACTGTTTAAATCAATAAATTAACACGCAGTGTTACCAGCAACATCTTTACAGCAACTCCGCAACACGTTGATTCAACTTTGTTGCTTAACAAATGTTTACCATGAATACGGGGCTTGACTGACTGACTATAGCGTGTCGTGATTTGTGTTGTTTTGGAAGTCATAGCGAAGCCTAAATGTATAATCGTTAGCAATTAAATATGTGAAGTTCGCGTGTTTGAAACCGAAAACTAATCTTTTTTTGTTTTACCATAAACTTAGGAGCCCACAAACTATCAGTCCGCTGTACAGATCACCTGTAGTAGGAAGCTACAGTCCGCTGGCAGGCCACCTGCAGTCCTTGATCGAACAGGCCACCTGACATAGGGTTTTTGTATGTAAAACTGAGTGTGTGGCCGATAGCGGCCAACTGACGGTACCTGCGGGCGGACTGATAGTTTGTAGGGCCCTAGAATGCGCCCCAGACACGCTCAGTGTTAGAGTGCTCGTCAGATAAGTCTGCGCGCGGTAAAAATCGAATACTAATCTTTTCTATAACATTAGAGCAAAAAAATGCACTGTAACTAGCTGCAAAAACGCGCCAGCCACGCGCAGAGTTATCTGACATACACTCTATCAGTATTTTTTCACAGTTGTGACCATGAAGTTTGACTTAATACTCTGAGGTAACTGGAGCTCTCACCCTGAATAAAAAAGTGTCGCCAGTAAATTTGACATTTATGTATGTAGTGGCAGGTAGTGGCTGTCAGTTGTCTCATATGACCATACGTATTTTTTTAAAGTGTAGGTGAGACGGAAGACAGCCACTGTGTTATTTGTGGTATTCAAAAAATTGTTCGTACTGCACTCTCCAGTTACCTCAGTATTAAGTCGAGCTTCATGGTTGTGACGTAGTAATATTATAGTATTCTTTGGTTGTGCAGTAGGCGGTGATTTAAAGAACACAGAACAGAAACCAAATAGTCTTTAATCTTTTTTACACCGAACTGTCAATGATTATCGCAAGAAAAATGACAGATCAGTCAGTGCAAGTCAGTGGTCATTAGAACAGCAAGTAATAAACTAGAAAGAGTTAAAAAATGAAAAATTTTCAAGTAATATAAAAATATTTTAAGTACAAAATGCCTCGTCACAGGTCATTAACTCATATGTGTGTAGATTTATTTGTATTTGTCAGCATGTTTGCATTAATGGGGCACCTTTCTATGAACTTTTGGGAGCGTTTTATTATACAGAAAGAACTCACGAATATGAAGTCCAGTCTACATTCTCTTAAAGTGAGTAAATAGATCATCTAATATCTTTTATACTTCTGTATCTTAATTATTTTCACTGTAAGTAGTTTATCCAATACATGATCATTTCTACTATTGTCGTTAGTCTGATATAACTCAATATCAATGAGCAATTCTCTAGCAACTGCCTTTATAATTAGTCCTTCATACATTTCAGGAAACAATAAATCAGATAGGCTTTGCCTATGACGGATTACATAGAGAACTAACAGGACTAGCAGAGAAAACTGAACAAAATCCATCACCACCATCAATTTTATCCAAAAGGGAAATCGGACCACTACAAAGTAAGAAGTCTCAACATTTTGACAAACGAATTTACGATGTTGAAGATATAATTAAAAGAAAGGACCGTACAACGAGCACTAGACCAGTCCTGACCAATAAAACTGCTCAAATTTTCATTCATAACGTTAAAAACAAATCTACACAGTTTACACAACCAGAGAAGCGAAAAATAACTAAAATCGCATCAACTATGACTGGGTATCCTGTTAAATCTACAGCTGTTGGTTACGAAAGTGATGGACCTGACTTTTATAAAAATAGGAAATCTGATAACCAAATGCCCGAATGCTGCAAAGATCATAGATGTCGCAAAACTTATGAAAATTTGAAGTTTTAGTTTCATAACATTTATTATTTAAGGAATTTTTACAATATTGTGTGATTATATTGCAGATCGCTACGGAAATGAAAGGGCTAATAAACGACTTCAAGAAATTTAATTTTATTGTATTTGAAAATATACATTACTAGATACCTAGGTACTTATTCTTTCAAAAATACCCCAAACATCGGCTTCTTAGTTCTTGTATGATTGTCAATTTCTAGTCAATCTTGACTTACTGGTATTGGTTTAGCTGGTGTAATTGAAGAAACAACATCACTCATATTATTTTTATATAGTTGGAAGGATTTATTAAGAAAGACGTCTACATTAGGTAAAGGTATCTGAGTTTTTGGGTCCCAACCTCCGAAATGAGTATTTTCTATTGTGCTGGCTAAACTCTCTAAAATATCTATCTGTCCTTCTAATTTTGGCAACTCTTTGGCGAACCGAGCAATCTTCAATTCCAAATCTTGGTAGCTGGCTTTCATTAGGGATATATTATTCTGTGAAAGAAAAAATAAGTTCTTGGACGTCATTTCAATTACAAAATGCAAGTACGAGTACAATAATGAGTACCTAAGGGAACGTAAATATTGGATCCGCTTTTTAATTTTACCAATTTTTACAAAAATTTTCAAAGGGGTTGATCATACACAGCAATCGAAATATTCATGTGATGGGAAAGTAAAATGTCCCTTTACTGGTAACGCCAGCCAAGCGGTAGTACCATGGGCAATAAAATAATGTATTATTAGAGTGCGTGGTAGATAACTTTGCTCGTGACTGGGGCGTCTTTTTTGCGCTAGTTACAGAACATTTTTGTCCTAAGGTTATGGAAAAGATTAGTATTAGATTTTGTTCGCGTGCAAACTTATCTGGCGCGCACTCTAAGGCTATAACTGTATCACAATACAGATTTATGCCTGGTTTCTATAAATTGCAAATACGATCAGTTTTACTTACGAATGTTTTTTTGAAGTCAGTAAACTGTCAATATAACTGTGCTACAAACTTATCTGACCCGATGATCAAAGGAACCAAAAACCTTTCCTTACTGTGGACACCCTTTTCGGTATTTTTTTATTATTAGTGGTGCCTCCACAAACGGGACAGATATGTTTGTTTTTTCGTTGCTAGTAGGTGTCAACCATCATCGGTAACAAAACAAACGGATTGCCGTTAGTTATTACAGCATTTACACGGAGCTAATACTTGAGACAATCCACTAAGCCAGTCCTATATTTGCATCGTGTAAGTAGAGACAGTCATTGGATTGTCCTCGTAAATGCTGCATAATATTTTTTATAGAAACCCAACACTACGATAGTATACGTAAGGCCTAAGCTTCCGTCTAACTATTTCAACTCTGCAAGTTGAAACTTACCGCAATATCATCCAGGCTCTTAGTGATATTGTTGATGTTACACTTTTCCTTACAATTTTGGCAATGATACTGAAGCATCAGGTAAATGAGGGCTATAAGAGTAGACATGATGAAGAAAGAATAAAGAGTGCTCAGAAACGAACTTTGCTTTGGATTTTGTGGAGGCGTGTATGAATGAGCCATTATATGGTTACAATGTGATCGACCCCGTCCTCTACGAGATTTTCTTCCACGCTCCATTTTTTTTAATCAATATTTTGCTGTTTCAGATTTTCACTATCATTGCTTTTGGGTTTTTCTTTTTATTTTGCTTTAAATTTAGTGCTTTCCCATTGTTAATTTTCTAAAAATAATTTACTGCTGCTTTTGAGGGACTGTGACATTTTTGTTTGACATTTTATATTCTTCTTGTGCTCTTATAATGTTGTCTTTGTTTAAAAAGTTTTAGCACCAAGTTCTTCTTATAAAATTTGTTCGAAATTATTTCTACTAGCATATTTACCACTCAAGTCAACCCTCGATCACTTTCTTTCCATGTTTCTTGCTTTTGACCAACCTTATGGGCCTAAACTGCGTCACGCGGACGCCCGCGCGGTTCCATCAAAAGTGCTCCGTCGCGGGCACCCGCGCGGGCAACCGTCGCGGGGAGGTGGGCCCGCGCCCACGCCATGTGGTCCATTCCCCGCGACGGTCACCCGCGCGGGTGCCCGCGACGGGACCCGCCAGCCGCCAGCGGTAGCACGCACGGGCTTGTTCAGTCAATAGCGTTATGTGATGCGGTTCCACGGAGCCCGCGCGCGTGTCCACGGACGGAGACATACGACGTGTGCCCGTCGCGGGCGCCTGCTTTACTCAGTTAAGGCCCTAATAATCAACCATCCCGTGAAGTGAAAAGGCGATCGTCTCCAATTATTATTAATCAAATGATGCAATGAAGATGGGTGACCTAGAAGATAGCTGGCTCGTTACTCAAGGCGCATAAGAAAATGTAATTTGAAATGATGAATTGAATTTAAATTGAATTCCTTTTATGCAGTAAAAACCATAGATGTATTATTCCTGTAGATGGAGCATAAGAAAATGAACAATTCCTTCTATAATCGACTCTCGTCTCTCAAACGGCGACATGTCGTGTGTTAAAAAGAGATAACAATAGCCCAACGTGTGCGTCTTAATGAGATGCGCGCCACTTGAAAGTAAACGTCATATTTGTTTGTTAACCAGCTGGTTAACAAATGCTTCAGAAAGAAAAGCTTTTTTTGTACAAATATATAGAAAGATTTGATGGTGTGGTGCGGTAAATCTGTTGTTTGTTAAGAATGGCCTGTACTGTTCCCGGTTATTCAAGCAGAGTGAGTGTTTTGAAAGAGAATAATGAACACATATCATTTCAGAGGTAAGTCACACTCATTGTTTTGTGTTTTTACGAACACATTTTTATTGCAAATTTGCAAAAACTAAATCGCTGTACGTGTATATACAGTTTAACATTGACTTGGTTGAAGAAAATCGGGTGTTTTTAGGCTAAAAATATATAATTTAAAGCCAATTGGGATTTTTTGACATTTGACCAACCTGATAGTGTTGTAGTCCGATTTTATTATGTAATATCGATAAAAAATTGTAGTGTTAACAATTTTGTATTTAAACTTAATTTTTCTCAATTCTAAACAGATTTCCCACCGCCGCGCCGCCGTCGATGTAAAGGAAACGTGAATAAGAAACGTAAGAAAAGGCGACGATTGGAGACCTTCGCAACAAACAAGAATATGCTCGATGCACTTATTAAAGCAAATTGTGGATTTATACTTAATAAATTGAATACATTAAAAGTATAAAAATTTGCGTGAAATCTGTATTTTTTACTTGATATCATTCAGCAGATTATTTAATTTAATAAATTGATTAGAAATCTCGTTCAGTTTTACGACTATACCTCCTTGTATAGTATAATTATCATCATTATCATATTAATGTCCTCACTGCTGGGCCTTCCCTGTGCAAGAAAACACCACAGGTAGAACGGGCCATAAGTGCCATAACCCACCACGCGAAGCCAATGCGGATTGGTGGGTGAGGGTGCCAACGACTGCTAATACAACCGAGACCAACGGCTTAACGTGCCTTCCGAAGCACAGAGGAGACGAGATAATAAAGTTTTGGTCACCATTCAGATGTCCATCCGCAACGAATGTTGCTTATCATCAACGACCGGATGCAGAATGCGCGTACCAATGACCCATCGATCTCATCAAGTATAATTATAGTACCTACTTCATATTTGGCACTGATTCAAAATTAAAAGGCTTGCTTAGACCATGAAACTGAACAACTTTCTCTTTGGAGCATAGCGTACGTCGAAATATAAAAAAAATATTCTGCCACACGAGATCGATCAGCTGAGCATGCGCTTTTGTCTGGAGGGAAGAAATTTTTGCCATATTTCGACCTACGCTGAAGTTTCATAGCATAAACAAAATTCTAAGGCCGTGAGCACTTTGGACACGATTAGTACTAAAAACTGACAGAAACGATACGGCGTATCTTGAATCCGCCGCATTACAATGCGGTACTGTTTTTTCCAATACAGCTAGTTGCTATGTAATACGGTGAAATATACAATACGCCTGCGATATATACATATACATTGTAATTTTATGTATCGCATTGCATTCAAATTATTTTGACATCTTTTATCGATAACTTGTTATAAAAAAACCACAGCACTATCATTGCATCATCATCATCTAGCATTGCATAGTCAAAATGGAGACATTCACTAATGTCGACGCAACAGATTAACATGTATGTCTCTTTCTATCTTATGACAATTTGATAGTGTTAGAAGGGGTAAAAGATGGGTGAGTTATAGCTTATTTTTGTGATCCATCTACAGGAATAATACATCTATGGTAAAAACACAGTAAAAACTAAAGGAAAAATACTACTTTTTTTTCGACAAGCATTACTTCATAAATTAAAAACAGAGTCACCTAGCGGTAAACACAGAAAGTACTTATAAAACCTTTCCTACAGCCAGCATGCGGATAAGCCTTAGTTGGTTTTCACAAAGCGCGGTAGATGACGCTTGCGTCTCGGACGCGGTGTTTTTTTTTTAACATTTTAATTATGAAATAAGTTCATAAGTTCATTAATTAAATCATTTTACAAGCTTTTATTATTTATTATTTTTTAACTTGCAGTGTAGGTATGTATGTAGGTATGTCCGTTCGGGTCAAATCTTGCAAGCTTAATTTGACCCACTTCCTAGTGTCCGATAGAGCTGAAATTTTGTATGCAAGTTTGGTTTAGATGACAATGCAATATTAAAGTACAGTCACCAAAAAAGCTTGTCATGAAACTGAAATGTTTAATAAAAACTATTTTTTATAGGTTATGCTAAGGTTCGAAAATAAAAAGTTACTTTCGCTGTTTCTACTTCGCAGGATAAAATAATATAGGTACTTACCTAGAAAAGTGATAGAATTTATCCCAAGTCACTGTGCGGTTAATAGTAGGTAATAATAATTAAGTACCATAAAAGTTAAAAAAGTTATTAAAATTAAAAAGTTTCATGAAGAAGAAGGATGAATTTGCTGCCGGCTTTTTTACAATTATGCAATGCAATGCCCGGAGGAGCCCGTCGTGGCGTAGTGGTAAATGCACTCGGCCTGCAATCGTTGAATTTCAAGGGTCGGTCACGGAATGGTTGACAAAAATTTATTATGTTTCGGAAGATACGTTAAGCCGTTGTTCCCGGCTGCGTTTTCAGTCGTTAAAACCAATGAAATTAAATTAAAATTAAAAATTACCAATTAAATCCGCATTTGGCTCGCGTGGTGCGGTGGGTTATGCATGTGGCCCATTCTTCTTATCCATAAGTAAGGCATGTGCCCTAGCAGTGTATAATAGGTATGATGATGTTTGAAAATGCGTTCAAACTTATTTATAGTTGCCCTTACATTTTTCATACTTGTATGCCTGCACTTGTGTGTCTCCTTTAGTGGCATATGGGTCAGGCCGTAGATTTTGCCACAAATAGCGCAATGGTGACGCAAAATTTTCTACGAGTCGGTCGCACAAAGTGGTGCAAAATGGTAGCGCAAAATTATTAAGGAGCACGTACATTAATGTGATTTTATTTAACAAACATGTACTAACAAGAGGTATTGCATCAAACTAGAAAAAGAAACACGATGTTGGTATGTAAGTATGTTTAATTAATAATTAACAATAATGTACCTATGAGTAATTCTTTTTTATATATTGCGCACAATGAAAAGTTAAACAGGATGACAAAAACTAGTAAGTACCTATGTATGATTTGTTCAATTTACAAAAAAAAATACATTTAATTTGTTAGATGGAGGTATTTGGTATTATTCATTATTAATTATATAAATATAATACAACTTTAAAATTTATTTCAACTCTTTTCAATGTTTGAGAGTCCATTACTTTAACTCTAGCAACAACCTGCTTGAAGTATCACTTTTAAAAGGACCTGCCAACCATTAGGATGCCAAAAAATAAAAATAAAAAAAAAGTTACATGGGTAAGTTAGTATGAAAGTGACGCAATTCCAAAACTTATAAAATACAAAATAAAAAAAAACTTTGGACCTAGGTAAAATCTTTGAGGCTGGTTAGGTAGCAGACCACCGCACCTACCCCTATTTTCGTATGTTTAACGTTCTGCCGAACACCCTGTACTTATAGAATATTAATAAAAGCTAACAAATCAATTAATAGTAATGCTAGTCATGTTTTTAGCGGAATTACAGCTAAAAGTAATTTCAAAATAATAAAAAACTTGAAAACCTTGTGTGCATGCACTATTATTCAATAGCGTAAAATAAGTGGCGCAATTTCTACGCAACCGGTATCGCAAAGTGACATAAAGACAGTTTTGCGGAACCGAGGCGCAAATGAAATCGATTATAACTCTTAAAATATACTATATTACAAGGCTAGTTTAACATATACAGATCACACACATCTAATTAAACCATGCGCAACAAAAATTATAAGTTTTAATCAAAAACTTACCTTGAAATCTCAAAAAATGCACTCTGCAAAGTAGGCGACACTTTTCACTTTGATCGGAGTTGACACCGAAATGTCAAAAAATATGGTCGTCAACGCTGCACTGACCATAGAATACGATACTTTGGTGATGCCAGCACTCAAACAAAATCTTAATAAATGTTTTAAAACCATAAAATGGGTGAAAATGGTTACGCAATATAAGTAGCGCAAAGAAATGGTTTTTCAAAAAAAAAATCTTATTGCCGAAAACTTATCTTTTTTCTTAGGAAAGACGCAAAGATATTAAAGGAATGGCAACCTTATTATTATTTTATAACGTCAAATCAAACAGCTCATCAATAAGTTAAAAAATGATAATTTTATCGATGTTTAAGCTGTACACCTACCAATGCGGATTCGCGGTTTTTATAAAAAATCCGTCACTTTTGGTAGGGAAATGTCAAATAGTTTTCCAAATATATAAACTTATCCAAATATCTATATCTGCCTTGGTTTGCTATTTCTTAGGAAACACGATGATAAGATTGAGACATTTCTAAGAGTACTATATTTAAAATTATATGAGGCGGAGACTTTTGTACCCTCAAATGTGGCAAAATCTACGGCCTGACCCATATATGCAAAATGGCATCTAAATTTATGCAACTTCTTGCGTCATTGAGTACCTAACTTACAAACTTACAATCCATCCTTTCTAGTGGACATTTGGACGGGAGACCTCAAGCTCACCCAAGTCACATTTCCTTGCCACGACGAGCATTCGGTCGCTGGGCGCGGAGGTTGCCGCCGTTTCGGCGAGACTCGAGACGTTAGCAGAGCCCAGCCTGTCATCTCGCTCCCTCACACTCATTGTATTCCATACTTGGTTTTCGTTTTACATTTCGTGCTGTAGTGATGTTATGATATCGATAGAATTGCCTTATCGATAACTTTGTTGGAAGATTCTTATGATTTGAAATCAATGTTGTTTTCTACACGACTGCCCAAGGGGTGTTTTGTGTATAGTGTTAATATACATTAAATGTATAGTGTTAATATAATTTGAAAAAAAGAAACTCACATACATACACACATACATACGTATGTGTGTATGTATGTGAGTTTCTTTTTTTCAACATTACATTACTTATAAATGCATTAACGGATTTTAATGCATGAGGTATCAATAGAAACGTTATGTGATCCTGAGTAACACTGGTGTATGATATTTTTTTTATATTCAATATGGCGGACGTGTGGCGCCATAAAAAAAATATTTCTTCATTTATATTAATATGGGTATCAAATGAAAAGTCTCTACAAGTGACTTATAATTCAAAAATATATAATTTGTATAGTCACAAAAAGGAATAAAATAAAAAATATTAATTTACAATTATAATAGGCCTTGGTTGGTGAGCATGGTACCCCAATTGCAATAAGAGCTTGTTTTTTATTTACTTTTTAGTTCGATTTTGGCAGTCGTGTTTGTTTTAACGTACCTATATTGTTTTATAATGTATTTTTATCTTAACAGGTAGGTAACATTAAATTATAAACTACCGAATCGGTAGGTACTCTAGTATGAAATTCTAAAAAACTAGATTCTTCAAATTCTAGTTATTCTCACTTCATTAATTGCTATACCGACACCGAGCAGTGATCGTAATTTATTCAGTCACCCTCCGAAGAAATAATTGTATAGAAAACGATTATGATTTGACTGCGATGTGTAATTGTTAAAATGTTTTCCTTTTTGTATAAAAAAATTATTTTTAGTATTGTAGATGGTGAATACCCAGTGTTCAGTAAAATCTAAGTTGATTTTTGTAACACTGATAGTATATAAGTTTTGTTGTAACATTTTTGTATATTATAAATAAATAAAATAAAATATACATATTAAATTAAAACAAATGTTTAAAAATAAATAGGTACTTACTGCAGAATATTTTTTTTGTGTATTATTTTATTTTATTTTATATAACTTCATTGCACAAAATACATTTGTAAAGTACAATAGGCGGACTTAACGCTTAAAGCATTCTCTGCCAGTCAACCTTTAGGAAAAAAGAAATCAGCGAATGCGGTACAAACAAAGAGAAAAAAAAACTAATGAAATAAAATAATAATTTGTCTAAAAATAGGTAACATTATATACATATAAACATAATAATACACAACATACCTACATACATGTAAATATTTGGAACCTAAAGTATTAGTACCTAAATAGTGTAAAAAACTCGAGCAGTATTATTGGTAACTATCGCATAGGCAATAACGTTGCTTTTATATATTTTTTAATATTATATTATTGAATGGCCTTAGTAGTAGTGAGTGATTCTAAAATAAAGAAATGTGTTATGTATTAAAACAAATATAAAAGTGGCTACATGTTACTGACTTTTTATGGGAGACTTATCGATAGTTCTAACGCCCAAAGCTATCGACAACAGGTTTGGGCGCCCTACCCAGGAGCCGAGGCGCGCCGCGCACCGTCTCATGATGTCATTCATCGGCACACACTCACACATCCAACCCGTCTGCAAGCAACCCAACGCTGTTTACATTCTATACGCAGTGACTCCACGGCGACCAACCGTGTCTGTGATTTATTTATAACAATTATTCATACAAAATAGATAGTTTAGTTAACCCAAACATGGCTAACAATCGTGCAACCAAATCCGGATTTGCCGCTGAAGCACAGAGAAAGGTAAGCTTAAACAATTTTTTCAGAATTTTTATCTGCCGGGTTATTATACGGCCGTTTTGTATAGTTCCGTTTGCGATATCACCCGTTATAAAGTAGTCTCTGATCAGACGGTCCACGTAAATAGGACGTGTTACGCCTAGTTATTGATTCGGGATGCTGTGGTCCAGAATTGTGTTACAAGGACTCGGCCATGACCTACATTCGTGACACATGTTGGTACTTGGTACTTGCGACATAGTGCCCAGATTTAGGTTAATATACCTATACCTACTTTAAATGACGAACCTTAAATGAATGTAGATATACTCAGTATAGGTACCAAGTCATTACTGTTTGGAAGTCGTTAATTTTTTATTCGTAGATGCAGACTGCATTAGAGTTGGTTGGTTAGAAGAGTGACACAACACGACAAGTGTTGTCGTGTTTAAACAATTAGAATGACACCGCTGAATAGGAAGTTTGAATGTGTGGAACAGTGTATGAATACAATATGCTAAGATGGTCTGTCTTATCGTCATTACGAGACGATAGTTTCAATTCATACCGACAACTATGCATCATGCCTTCCGTCACCCTTTGCTGTATTAGATGTTTGATAACATGGAACGTGGAACGTATATAAATGTAACTACCTACATTTATGCTACCTGTTGAATACCTATTCCTTCTGATAAATATAAAAATCTTATAGATCTCAGGAAAGAAAACTACCCAGAACTTTTGGTAGGTACCAAGTTTATTAGAGGGAGTGAGTATACTTATCGATAACATAGACAGCACTAGTTTATTTTCTTTTTAAAAATATGTACTCAGTATGATTGGCAAATTATTATATCCCAAAATAAAATGATTTAAACGAATCAAACTAAAGCAGGTACTAACAACGTTCGAAACTGGTTTTCCGGCAAAAACTCCAACGGACATCGAATGGAATCAGTTTTGCCAAACTTTACGAACGAAGAAAACCTCAAAGACAATCTTCAAAGATGGGAATAAACCTAAACTAATTAAGAAGATAAAAATTAAAGGAGATTATTACATAGTAGAAGATAATATAAATAAAATGAAACCTTTATTTTTACTATGTAAAAATTATCCTAATATCAGTTATAGACAAATAACTGAACATACTTGCAGTTAATTAACTTACATCAGGAAATAATACAAAACAAGCATCTTGAAAAGCCCGGATACAACATAAAACGTAATATTTTATAGGGTTTTTAAAAGAATTTACCCAGCAACAGTAGGTATTGAAAAGCAACTTTGTAGACAGAAAATGTATGAGCTAACCAACATTCATTCTTAGAATATATGCTTCAAATGAGTCATTTTCCGGATACCTTATCAAGTAATCGTTTTTAAAGCAGTTTGCAAAAGCCGGCTCGCTAGTTAAAATGTTGGAGGAGCATAATACTTTTATGCACGAACAAATTAAGAAATCTGAAAGTTGAACACTGTCAAATTCTAGACAAATTGAATCAGATATACTTAGTCTAGATAATTATCTATGTTTATTGGTAACGAATTTGGTGAAAGGGTGACAAGAAGATAGCATAATTCAAATTCGGTTGAAGATGACTGCCCACTACACTGTTTCCCGGGCGTGTCAGTAGAATATCACCAACTATTACCTGCAACCAAGAAATGGTTAACATACTTAAAAACTGAGGTTTACATAATTCAAATTCAGTTGAAGATGACTGTCCACTACACTGTTTCCCGGGCGGGTCAGTAGAATATCACCAACTATTGCCTGCAGCCAAGAAATGGTTAACATACTTAAAAACTGAGGTTTACATAATTCAAATTCAGTTGAAGATGACTGTCCACTACACTGTTTCCCGGGCGGGTCAGTAGAGTATCACCAACTTTTGCCTGCAGCCAAGAAATGGTTAACATACTTAAAAACTGAGGTTTACATAATTCAAATTCAGTTGAAGATGACTGTCCACTACACTGTTTCCCGGGCGGGTCAGTAGAGTATCACCAACTTTTGCCTGCAGCCAAGAAATGGTTAACATACTTAAAAACTGAGGTTTAGGATGACGCAGTCTGACCATTCGCTATCTATGATGACGAGTTAAAGATGGCACTTTCAAAAAAAATTTTTAATAAAAAATAAAACCGCCTTCAAAAAAATTATATCAACTTTAAAGTACTAACGTTATTTGGTGATGGATTATTTCTTACTTTTTTGATGTCATTTTTTTGAAGGCGGTTTTATTTTTTTATAAAAATAATTTTTATTTCACTCTTTTTAGTGCATCATGCAGGTAATTTACGTGTATTCTGGTAAATAGGTATGTGATCAAACTGAGAACCTGCTTTTTTGAAGTCGGTGAAATACCTTGAGTGATCTCCTTTACAACAAAACAAGAATCATCTAAATCGGTTTATAAACAAAGGAGTTATGCCTAAAGATACGTAATAAATTCACATAAAATGGTAACGAAAACGACAGTACTTTCAAGATTTCCTGAAAACTACTGAACCGATTTCAAAATTTCAAAAAATGGGACCAACTTGGGAAAAAACCTGATGTTATAACGTTTGAATTATTCCAATCGGTTCAGCCGTCTTCGAGTAATCGGTGTACATACATATAAAAAAAATATACGAGACGAATAGATAACCTCCTCCTTTTAAATTTTTGCAGTCGGTTAAAAATATCGTTAAAACTATGACTCGAGTAAGTAAATAAATAATGCTAAAGACGCAAAGTAATACAATTGAACTGGAAAATCACACAACGACAACAGGCAGTGGGTAAATAAATATCAATTAGCATTTAACACACGTTTCTCCTTGCTTGTAAATAAACATTTATTCTGAATCTTGTCATAAAAGTGTATCCTTGTCATTGTGAAAACAAAAGACAACCACTCCATCGTTTTTAGGGTTCCGTACCAAAATAGTAAAAAGGAACCCTTATGGTGCGACTCAGTCTGTCTGTCTGTCACAGCTGGATATCTCGAGAACTACTAATACTATCAACTTGAAAGGAATAGTTTTAGATGACGTTTGTCCAACTATTTTGCAAATAAGAGATAAATAAAAATATAAGTACTTATTCTTTTTTGCAAGAGGGGCTGAAAAAGGGTCTTAAAAATTAGAAGTGGGGCTACTAGGGCATATGGGGTATCATATGAAAGAGTGCTGCTTGCACATTCTCAAACATTTTTACTTCTTTTTTAGGCTTTACAGTTTTCGATGATTAGATTCTTGCTATGAAAAATGTTATCTCTAATTCTAATTTTTTTATTATTATCAATATATCAAAATATATAATAGTCAGTTTCGAAAAAAGAGTATGTCGTAATGTTGAATATATTAAAAAAAAACACGCGTCTAAATTTTTTATAATTTTTTTCTTTAACTTTGGTAGTCGCCAATTTGACTGCTTCGAACAGAATTTTTTTTAATGTAAAGCAGTTTTGTAAATGAGATTTTAAGCAATAGCACAGAATAGATATAAGTACTACCGTAGCAATACTTAGATTGATGTTGTCTGATCATATCTAAAGTTTCGTTGAATTCAGGGTTCACATGTTCAAGAAATACCCATATTATTATATCTTTGTATGATAATTTCCAACTTCCTACATATTCCCCATACAAATCGGTAATTTCATAGGTAAAGACCTAATATTAATGATGGTATAGAACCCTGTGTGCTCGAGTCCAACTCGCTCTTGACCGGTTTTTTTCTTGCTCTTGGTTACCCCTAGTGTAAGTTAAAATGTAAATCTTATTAGTTTTCAATCAGGTACAATCTACTTGTCAAAATTGAACTCAAACGCGTTAATATACTTATTTATTAGCACTAACACAGCCCTCTGATTTCCAAGTGGACGAAAGGGAGCCAAGTGTAAGTTAGCAAAATCTTGCACTCGAGTCGGGGTACTGAACCCAAAATTAAAATAAATATAATAATAATAATAAATAAATATTTTCTCACAATCACACGAATTATCTAAGCCCATAGTAAATTTCTTATGAAACTGTGTCTATGTGACCTTGACAACGGATAAATATATACTTAAATACTTTTTATTTGTAAATACATACTTAATATACATAGAAAACACCCAGTCCAAGACAAATAGACATGTCATGCACACAAATATTTGTCTTGTTCGGGAATCGAACCCGAGACCTCTGGCGCAGAAGGCAGGTAGCTTACTCTTGCGCCAAATCGGTCGGCAAATGATTGCTTACATTACGGCCACTCTCAAAAACCTATCCTTAGTATGCAATAAGCCTATCTAGGTTAGTTTACTTGGCAACTGTTGTTATTTTTGGACTAATGAACAAAAATAGCTAGGCAACTAAACACTAAACATGGCCATTTCTTACTGAAGATTAGTTATTGGTACGAGCCGTTAGTGGTTCTAAAGGTATTTACACAAATGACAGTCTAGGGATATGCTTAGTGTTAGCTGAAGTAGAGCTTAAAAATAACCAAATCCCTCGTATTTCAATAGCATGTTTTGCAATAGTTACAATTAAAGTTTTACTTTTGTATAAAATTTTCTTCTATGCTTAGAGCAAGATGAATTCTGCAATTCGTTTGGTATTTAGTCTCAGGTCGTTACCCTAAAGCTTCCATTACTTACGCTCTGTCAGCCAAGCTTACCCTCTACATACTTACACCCACACTGCCTTCGAGTAAATTTTTGGTTATACTGTTATAATATCGATTACAACCAGTTTTACAGCGAATTCCTTATTTTAATGTTAACTTAATACTTGCATACCCAAGTGAAATCGTCGGTCGGCATTGACGATTTCACTTGGGTTTATTTGATAATTAAAACTGCTTACAACCAAGACTTTGCTTTGCAAACATATGAAAATCATATAAAAATGTGATAAATTTATTACAGAATTATGATTTCAAAATTCATCTGCAATGCTATATTACGTATTAGGTATGTGATAAATTCTAATATACTATAACAACTATAGATAAATAGAGTTTCGAATTGATAACAACATTCTTGGACGTTATGATTAGAAAAAAGTAACTACTATACGATATTAAGTTTATATACATACTGATTTTTAGTTTCTTACGATTATAATATAACATATTATGTATAATTTAACCTTCTCCAAAGTTATTTGAACAATTTGTCGTCAAGTTTGCGATACGGCTCATACATCAAAATTAAATACCATTAGTAATGGATCATTAGATCTACTGTAAGGTATTAGGGTGCAGCTTGTAATAAAATTTATAAGAAATAAGCTTGGATAACAATACTTATTTTCAAGAGTTATTTTTTTATATTTACATGTTTTTGCAATAAAACTTTTGAACTTTGAACTAATACTAAGACAACATCCTCGTCAGTGGTTGAGGATTCCAGGAGTAACGCGCTTCCACTTTCAGCCTTATCATGTGATTAGGGCAAAGCTTTATTCCGTTTTGTATTTCAAAAAAAAACATCTTTATTCGTAATCTATTTCTACTACATCCATGATTTGCATTGAATCTTACAAAGCGTTGATGTCTTTTACTCTAGGCTTATCTATATTTATTTATTGAAAAATTATTTTTTATTATTGAAAAATGGAAAATGAAGTATTTAGAAAAAATAGCGATAGGTCGTGGGTTCGAGTCCCATCGGAGCTAGTTGTGAGACGGGTCGATTTTTTCATTTTCCATTTTTCTATTATTTATATTTTTTATCTAATTTTATGTTTTTTTTCTAATTTATATGTTTGTTATAGGTACATTGTCACTAACATTGCTGAATCGAATAAATATTCATTCTAACTATTCAGAGTTACACCAACTTATTACCTAAGTATTACTTACTTATCTGTAATACTTCTTCATAATATTTTACTTAACTGTATACTTCTTCCTATAATATTTCTTCCTGCCTTGCGCGTGTAATATTTAGGTCAAGGAGACTCAGCTTTTACATTTACAACCGGTTTTATAAGTGTCCCGGGTTAAGGCAGGTGATGCCACTGATGCGTCAGTTTTCTTTTAGTATTTCATACAAAATAAAGATTTGTCAGAATAATCAATGCGATTAAGACTTACATCGGCGAAAGTGATGCACTGCTTTAAAGTAAAATTAAATGGAAGAAAATAAATTGAATTAAATATTATATAAAATATACTTACACAAAATTATACATAGGAAAGACATGAGTTTTTGTTGTTGGTAATGGAAAACTCAAAAACTAATATACCGATATTAAAAATTATGTCGCACTTAGAAAGCTACATTCTTCCTGAGTGACAAAGGCTATATTTTATCCCGATATTCCCACGAGAACGGGTAGGGCAGGCGTACCGGTTTTGGCCACTGTACCGGTTTTGGCCACTTTTTGCTCTAAAAGTTTTCTAAAGATTTTTTAGCCATTTTTGATAAGAGCAATTAAAATAAGGTATTTTAAGGTAATAATAACAACCGTTAGAATTCCTTATGTAATAAGATTTTTCTTCAATAAATTCCATTTTCTGTTTGTAAAAATGTTTTGTATGAAAATTTTAAGAAATTTGTTTTGGATGAAATACTTTATAAACCTTTGTTTTTTACAATTAAATTGTTGTTTTGCAATTGACTGGTTTCTAGCGCATTAGAATATATTGATTTTACCTGGGTTTGGTTTTGATTTTTCTCAATACTTACAAAAGTTTAACTATCAGTAAGTGGCCAAAACCAGTACATTTGGCACCTCTCACACATTGTGTGTAATATAAAAAAAACTATTTTACTTTTATAAATTTCAAAAATGTACTTTTAAAGGTAGATAAATTATCTTTAATTTAAGATATAATTTGTGTCTTAAATACCTAAGACCATTTAGTACTTAGTGCTTAAATGTCAAAAAATCCTTAAAGTGGCCACAAAGGGTACCTCTGCCCTACTACGCGGGTACAACCGCGCGTCTACCGTCTCATAATAATTTGATTAATTATTTGGAAAAATACAGAAATTGATCAGACTGCAAATTACCTTATAAAATTTGCTTTGTGAATGATAACTTGAGCTAAATTTTTAACCTCCGCTCAGTAGGAATGAAAATTTAAGCAGTTGTCAACCATTGTCGGGCTTAGAGAATAAAATACATAGTGCATAGTGCCAGTAAACAACTTTAATATGACCAAACTGCGTTCAACTTATCGCATTGCATTTATGTTTTGAAGAAACGTGATATTATTTGCTTTATCAGCGTTTGTATTAGCTACCGTCAATATTTGTACGGTATAGGACCAATCCTCATCGGCTTACTTATCAGATCCGTCTATACCTTACGTGACAACTAAATAAACGTTTAGAAAACTATTTCTCATGTGAACATAAAGATTTTTATCTTTTCTATTATTCAAGCGACTACTTACTCCGCAAAGAGGGATATTTTTCAGTAGGTAATAAATAATCTTTCTGTCAATCAGATTTTTGTGTCAATTAAATTGGACATCGCAATTCATACTTGTTACATTTCTATAAGGTAACTCAATTACCTGCTTATTTCTACACATTAAAGTACAGTAAATAACAGATGTTCGATCAGTCGAGTTTACTTTACTAATTCAACACGATGACTCACATCGGTGTGGTTTACTTACAACACAACATGGCCATTTAAGGCTAGGCCTTTACGCAGGATAAAACTGGCCACTTTCAGTACAGGCCACGCCATATGCTGTGTTGATTGACGCTTGTAAGAAATTTCTCTTTAATTTCGACACATGTTTTTCTTGCACACCTATTTGAATTTTGTTGTATTGGCTACAAGGACTGTTTCTTTTTTATTTCAACACATAAACTCTTATTTCGGGATAAATTAATTAAAAACCATTACGCAGGATAACACTTGTAAGAAATTTCTCTTTAATTTCGACACATGTTTTTCTTGCACACCTATTTGAATTTTGTTGTATTGGCTACAAGGACTGTTTCTTTTTTATTTCAACACATAAACTCTTATTTCGGGATAAATTAATTAAAAACCATTACGCAGGATAACACTGGCCACTTTCAGTACACACGTCAAATCGTCAATTTGTTTTTATGTACAGTCGCCAGCACGTCAGGTTACTACAAACTGTCAAATTTCTTTAAATAAAATTCAACCTTATCTCCAACGGAAAGAGTTCAGTTTCAATTAATAAATTTTGACATTTTGTAGTAACCTGACGTGCTGGCGACCGTACTATCAATATTGTTTGTTAATCTCCGACTCGAGTTAGTGTTAATGAAATTATGAAGTTCATTTACACCAATTTAATTTTACGAGCACATTTCCGGTCTAAGAATGACACTAACAATAATAATAATAATTTACGAGAATACCTACTCTGTGTGTGGCCTAGAACAAAAGTTTGTTATTATAATGTGAATGTTGTTAATGTTTTGTTGAATGCTGATGTAGAGCTACTAAGCAAATTTATATTTATTTCGATGCCAACTCCTAAAATGCAAATGCCGTAAAGGTTGTTTGAAGGTCTCATTTTCTGCCTTTGGCTTATATCTGTCTCGGAAACTATGCGTCCTAAATATAAATACTTAGATATAAGCGAAAAACCGAAAAATGAGACTTTCAAATCCCCCCTTCCCACTGGCTTAGGGGTTTACGGGCGGGTACTTTTGGTTGATGTTCATTCACCTCCTCTTAACTTGTCTATACAAAGTTACGGAGTCAAAACTTGAGTTCCAATCATTAACTGGGCTAGTAATAAATATTTATATTAAACTAATACTTAAAAGTAGATTTTTCTATTGAATAGAATATACTATTCCGTAAAATATAATACCTATGTAATGTTAATGAAATGTCTCATCGTGATATTATTGTTGTAAATTAAGTCGTTTTATCATTAATTCAAACGCTCTATTTGTTTAATTGGGCGTTAACGTCACTTCGCTGGAATAAACAGAAATTTAATCTGCCTAAGAATTTGATGAGCTGTACTCAAATACGTAAATAAGCCAATTTATACGTTCTTGCCGTCATAAGAGGATATATACTCACGAAAACCTTACAAACACGTTTGGAGGATATAATTGTAATCCATCTTATATCATGACTGCCGAAATAACTGTACGTCAAAACTAGACAAATTCTGCATGGTTGTCAGCCAGAATTATATGCTGTTTCCCATGAAACCGATAATGTATGAGATTAAATATTTGTTTTGAATCTGTATGATCAGTCTTTTTAATAAGGCTGTTGAAGGTCCACAAGAATAAAGTTGTACGCCAATGTTTAAAATGAAGCAACTAACTATTGTCATACCAACTAACTATTGTCATATTTACTTGGTGTAAATATTATACTGACTTTAAAACTGATGTTGACACTTTTATTAGCTACAATAATGACAGAGACAACAACAGATTTACACCAGATGTAACTTTACACTACGTTTATTAGTAAGGGTTAAACAGTTATCGTCTACACGCCTGCACTAAAACAAATACCGTCTACATTTACTCAAAAAGAACCAACCTGGCAATTAGCAAATTGCTTAGCAAACTGGTCAACTCGCCCGGCTCAACAGTATTTCAAACAAACCGTGACATTACAATGCATACTATAATGGCAGTTTATGAACCATGCCAGCGCCGAGAGTAACTCTGAACACTTCCCATAATTTACCATAGCCAATACCTACTAGCCAACTACTGAACGACAACACTATAAAACTATAAGTCTTAGCTGAATAACTATAGGTATAGAGGTAGATCGAGACGATAGTTTTACCTGAAATAACACGTAATAGCTATCCCATGAAATCGATTTAACAATTTGCATTTTTGAAGTGAAAACTTCTTATGCGGCGTTGTGCACTTTTAGTGATGGGTAAAAAATGTTAAACTCGCGTTAGGACACGTGACCGTCGATCGAAAATTCGTAAGACGGACACGTGACCCGAAAAACTGTTACAATGTCATTAGAATGTAATAGCTCAGGTAAGAAAACGGGCGGCATTGAAGCCAGAATACCTTGGTTCAAATCGAGACTGTAAGTATATTTTTTTTTGTCAAATTTCTTTTTTTTTTTTTGGTGAAAAAGTCTAGGGAGCCCTTTTCACTTGTGCCGGCACTTCCAGAGTGCAACCCGTTGTTTTTTTTTCCATCGAATGTTGAGGAAATTTAATGATACTTCCAAGGTATCACTAGCTTCGATTGAAGAGCAGTCGTTTGGATAGCGGGAGTTTGTGAATTCAATACATGTTTGGGCACTGATAAAAATTTACTTACAACATTATTACCAATAATGTTGCAAAAATTCGAGTCGTTAATTTTAAGTGCATTGATCTAGTTGCTACCGATCAACTAGAAAGCGATGAAGTAACACTGGATTTGATTCCAGAATCTTCGTGATCCGTGCTTAAGACCGACTTATCAAAAGCTCTTTCGCAACAAACTGCAAGCATCGCATTGGCCGATGCAGCCTCGCTCGATGACCCCATTCCAACCTCCGTACATGTCAACGGAACAATGTCAACGATTCCTTGCAAGGCTACCCACTTTTTATATCATTTACCTCCTATCAATGCTGTTTTTCTGCAGTGGTTCCCATTTAATCAAGGTCTGTTTTGGGTCTTGATGAGTAGCTACCTCAAAAATCGCCCTGATCGTAGTTACCCGAGGGGACTTTTACAAACCGCATTAAGAATCATCGCTAGTTAGTTCAAAAACGAAACACGCTAGACTAGGCCCCTACAAATTAAATGGCTCTGAAGTCTGACGTAACGATGCCTCTGAATCCGTTGACATTGAATCATAGTTATTTATGGCAACAACCGTTTTTGTTGTCGGCTCTGTATGGTCGGTAATGGAAAGATTAGCAATGAACGCATGCCTTAATGTCATTACCGGAATAATATCCGTAATCTCATCCATCTTGACCTCTTTGAACATATGGCGCCAACTACCATGAAAGGTCTTATAAAATGTGTACTGCAGTCGATTTTGTAAAAATTATTTTCTCTGGACTAGGGACAGCTTACGACTTTATCCACGTGCTATATTTACCAATTCCCAACATGCTTATATAAAACCCCAAAGTGATCTTTACAGGAAAAATGACAAAAAAATCGGCCAAGTGCGAGTTGGACTCGCCTATAAAGGGTTTCGTACCCACTTAACGTACCGATTGCCTATACCTAACCTAGATAAAATTCCACCATCATTTTTCGTCAACAAATTATATAACTTTGTTTTTAAGTGACATTTACAGTTACATTTGCAGTTTTTGAAAATGTGTTACTTATATCTCAAAAGTGCTTACTATATCTCGTTCAAACCAATTTTCGTTAAAAGTTTTTATTAAGATTTGCAGCATAGCATTTTACCACTTTGGAAGGCTCTATCTTTCAAAGGATTAATTTTGAGAAACCTTTATGTCATTTTTAAAGACCTATATTATAAACAACCCACACGACAGGTTGGATGAAAAAAAATATTTATGTTTTAATTCCATGTATGGGGAGCCCCCTCTTAATTTTTTGTTTTTTTGTGTTGAAGTGTAAAGCGGCTTACAAAATACATGTTCTTACCAAGTTTCAAGTGTATATTCTTAATGGTTCGAATCTCTACATGGTAAAAACAAAATTTCCACAAATAAATATTGGCCACCATCACAATATACATTGTCCTAATACTAAACTGTAGTAGCTGACCCAAGGTAATATTGAAAAGTTCGCTTATAATATTTACCCGACTGGGAATCGAACCCGGGACCTCCAGAGATAGCGGCACCTTAAAAACCGGCGCGTACACCACTCGGTCACGGAGGTCGTCAAAAGTTGACAAAGTTACGACTTCTGCGGTCTCTGTATACGTTAGATTTAAATGTTAATATACTTGTAGGGTAAAGAAAGGTATATTGATGATAAAAGTAATTTGGTGATATTTCTTTAAACAAATTACCACAAAGTTCCCTATGTGTTTTCATTCATGAGACAGCGCTAGCGAGTTCCTACGAATGTGAGGAAGATAGACATATATCACGCGCTACGCTTCAAGCGTTCCTGTGTTTAGAAAACAATATTTATATAAAATATCACCAAATTACTTATATCATCATTATACCTTTCTTTACCCTATACTATGCTTCCGTTTAAAGCCGGAGTGTTCCTAGTTCAAGATGAAGGATCTGGCGTAAATATGTAAAAGGCAGAATAAAATCACTTTCACATGCAGAATGATTAAGCTGGTAGATATTTACAGACTGATTTTTTTTTAGCAGATATAGGTAAAATGAGCTTAAACATAAAAGTAAATGAAACTAATGAAGTAGGTATAGCTGCTATCGTTGTTTAGTAATTCACCCGAACGACCTTCTGTTAGTTTGATAGAAACGTAATGAACGCTTTAGATAACGGTATGTTGTTTAACATTGCTGTGTTTAATTCGATTCCCGAACAAGACAAATATTTGTGTGCATGAGCATGTCTATTTGTCTTGGTCTGGGTGTTTTTACTATGTATATTAAGTATGTATTTACAAACAAAAAGTATTTAAGTATATATTTATCCGTTATCAAGTTTTCCATGATACAGATTCTTAATGAAATTAAAATGGGCTTAGATAATTGGTGTGAATGTAAGAAGTTATTTATTTATTTATTTATTATTTATTTATTTATTATGGTAACAAATTAATTTAAATAGGTAATAAGTACTATGATTTGAACTACAGATTAAAAGGAAAGAAGATTTATACTCTATCGATTTTTCCACACAAAGAAGGTTAAGGTTTACTTTTTTAAATACTTATGCACCAAGAGAAATTAAAAAGAAAGGTCAGTACAGTTTGTAAAAATTCCACTGCACTACAGCCCATATTCAATTAAAACAATATGGCAGGTGCCTTAAACAGTTTGAACAGGACACGGCTTACAACGTCCACTTCCTTTGTCTACGAACACAAATTAGATAGCGCTTTTGAATAACAATGAAGCCGTAGAGGTCTCATATCTCGACGACCCATCTCTAAGATGAGGCATTCATTGAACCTTTCCGCTATTTCAAGTTCAACTTTTATACAAGTTTAGTGCAGATTACTGTATTATTTAGTCGTCTTTGAACAAATTTAGTTTTACATAGAAGAACCTCATAGAACAAAATGATAACACTGAAATCTCGTAAAAAATTATGTTTTGTATCAAATAGTAACATGGTTATAAGAGAAACGGATTTTCTTTGCGTTTCAATTTTATCTCTTTAATACATGACTTGACTGACCAAGTTCAAATGATGTTGTATTATTTTGAAATCCTTGAACAATCATTCATTAATACTTGTGTCGGTACTAAGTCCATTTGGAACCCCGTCATGAGCAACATTCTCATTTTTTGTTGCTAACGTCTGACCGCTGACGGCAGGCTTGAGTCACGTTAATTTGGCTGGTTTGGCATCCCTAACTTATTACGTCATCGTCAGAATCAATGAATTCGCTATATTCGCCTCATAAATGGGGACTTTGTTTTTAAAACTTTATTAAATTCTTATTAAAAATTGGCCTCTAGCACAATATGTGTAAGAAAATATCTTACTTCAAAGGCAGTAAAATATTCTAGTGATGTTTATAAATTAAACAAAAAGGCTGCCGGCCGGCTGACCCTGTTTCTTCAGTAGAATTAATTATAGTTTTCAGAGTCTAATACTGAAGTTAGTTTCAAAATTTGATTACTTTTATTAAAAGTGTGGCAAATCTTTCCGTGTTCTGTGAGTGTGGCTTTTACTCCCTTCTCTTCCTTCTCTTACTAGAACCTGTTTTAGTAATTGGGTGCGGTGATTATGTTAGTAAAAATCACTAGTTAATCGCTATTTTTAGGACTGACCCACATGTTTGCACGACGTGACGCAATTAACTGAACTATAATGATTCAAACAATAGAGGTAAAAACATGCTATGAATTCAAAGAATGTGTGACAAATAGTGATAGGAATACTGTGCTAATAAAGCGTACAAAGTCTGATGACCTATTTTATAGGTGTTCGTTTGGTCATACTGCAAAAGGTTTTTGAAATTTGAGAGAAAAATATTTTTAAAGTTGTCTTATCATATCGCACTTTAATACCTAGGCATAATAATATGTCATTCATAAGTTTGATGATTGGTATTTCCTTTTCCGTATTTAGTGACTTTCCGTAATTACAGTATTTTGGACAACTTCCTGTACTGTAGGTATATGTAGACTGTTTACCTAATTTCAGGGTTGACAATCCAGAACAATAACAGAACTTCGTCGGATGCACATGCCTTCTCGAGAAAATGATTCGAGAAAAATTTCCGTGTTCTGTGCCTTTTCGCTATGTATTTCGCAGCTCCCATCCATAATTATTTCCGTTGTCTACTGGCTGGGTTTGTCAGCAGGGTACTTTATATCATTATCTTTTCATTTCAGATCAACAGCAAATACAGCGAGGAGTTGGCCCAAGAATGCTTAGAGTGGGTGCAGAAGATCACCGGCGAGCCTCAGAATCTATCTGGTGACATGGACAACTTTTACGAGGTGCTAAAAGACGGCACATTACTTTGCAAGTAAGTTTTCTTCAATTTTTTTTTTCTCTAATCTTATAATGTTGACAACCTGTGGCCGAGTGGTATTCGCTTCGCACCAGTTTTCAAGGTGCCGCTATCTTAAGGCGATTTGACGACCGATCAGTAGCGGATACCTGCCTTCTACGCCTAAGGTCTCGGGGTCGATCCCCGAAGAAGACAAATTTTGTGTGCATGAACATGTCTATTTGTCTTGGTCTGGGTATTTTCTATGTATTGTAAGAATGTATTTACAAACAAAAAGAACTTAAGTAGGTATATATTTATCGGTTATCAAGTTTTCCATGACACAGTTTCTTAATAAAATTTACATGGGCATAATTGGTGTGATTGTAAAAAAAATATGTATTTTATTATTTATCATGAGGTTTATTATTTATCCCGGGTTCGTTACCCGGTCGGATAAATATTGAAAACGTAGGTAGGTACTTTTCAATATTTACTCGGGTCTGGTTCATGTGGTCGTTCCAACCAATTTCCATAATACTATACTTTTGTAATACTATAGTTTTGTATTGGAACTATGTGATGTGTGATGGTGTCCAATATTTATTTAATATTTATATTTTAATGTATTATCATCCATAGTATCACCATAGTAGTTTTTTTACTCTGTGGTATCACTGTCCTGTATCCCTAGTCTAAGTTTGTCAATGAACAAACGTAACTGTCACGTTTTTGTTAAGGCGATACTCGGAAAAAATGTGCTGAAGCGAGATAGCAATGAGAAAACGACGCGCGCGGGAGCGAGACCGATTTTGCAGATTAGGCAAAAAAAACACAAAATCACTTCGTATTAAAAAACTACAGCGATTTAAAAAAAATGCTTCTATACGATCCACAATATTATTGGTGTCCACTAATTAAACCAATTTCCAATAGTGTAAGTAACCCCATTTAAGAATAATCTTCACTTTTCGTATTTTTTAGAGGTGTTTTCGAAAATAAAAAGTGTCGAGGCAAAATCATAAAATCGTGTTTTTGAAACTATACGATTCTAGATAAAGGTATGAAGAAATATATATCTTATTACCAGATTTTTAACAACTGTAACCGTCCTATAGTTTTAAATCAAAAAGTCCATATTTTTCCGAGTAGGTAGCGCCTTAAGCATTTTAGATCTTATTGTTTTGCTTTTACGGTCTATAATTATGTCAAAATTTAACTCAAACGCGATGGTAACGTTTGCATATTTAATAACTTACAATCGGCCCTCTGATAACTAGAGTGCGCGCCACATAAGTCTGCACGCGGTCAAAAACGAATACTAATCTTTTCCTTATGATTACAACAAAAAAATGTACTGCCACTAGCGCCAAAAACACCCCAGTCGCGCGCAGAGTTATCTGACACTCACTCTAAATGTAAATCGTAATGGTCAACATCATTAACATTATTACAAACAGGAATTCAAACTATTCTACTGATGACGGTACGTAAAAAAGTTAATTACTTATAGAGATTTAAAAAAAAATAAGTAGGTAGATTCTGTTAAATGAAGTCATGTAAATCCAGTAAATTCACCCCTCTGCAGCAGAAGGACAAATGAGCATAATCCCGGAATAGCAAAATCCCAGATTAGATTTGCACAAAGGCAGAAAGTGTAGGTACTGTCGTCGTCAAAAGATATCGACATTGGGAATTAAAGGTGACATTGAAAAAAAAAAATGTGGTTTTTGCCTTTAAAACTACAGTTTTTAGACATTAAAATGTAAATTAGCTTACACAAGTTGAAATTTATTATTTCCCATTGAAAATAATGTTCTATTCTAAAGAAGAATTAGGGTTAGGGTTCGATGTAACATAAGTAATAAATCTCTAAAGTAGTTTGATCATCATTTGTATCGGTATCATCGGCGTCTGTGTATATTAACAATAATTTAATGATGTCATGCATAGTCATGCATTAATCTAACATTTGTCAAGTGCTCTTTACGGCAAGCTAAATAGTGTAGGCGTAAATCGAGAATTCATCTCATAACGATCATATTGAATCACCTTAATAAAAAATAGTTTTGTCGTTAATAGTAGATAGATAATAATGATCATCAATTTTATTACACGATATAAAACTAAAAACGAATATTTGTCGGAACAGAATAGAGCCATTCTTTTCAAAAATGTACACTTTGGCCTGGCCACCCATGTATGTTCCACATGCATAGGTCTCGAGCTGAATCGGAGGAGCAGTTTAGGTACTGTAAATCCATAGGTTGTGGGATTAAGTTCCGTCTGAGTTGGGGAACTCTGTAATAAGCTAACTAAGGTCTTTCATGCATTGTAAATTGTAAATGAGCGGTTAAGTTTTGAAATAAAAAATAAGAGTTACATGGACACTACCTAGTTGTTACAGTCTAATTTAAACTTCTAATACTTCCCTACTCTGTTGTGACTAAAATTGGGAACAAAACTCCAATAATAATATTCCTGACTAATGTTTTTCAGGTTGGTGAACAATATTCAACCAGGCTTGGTAAAGAAGATTAACGAATCAAAGATGGCGTTTAAGTGCATGGAGAACATCAACGCCTTCCTGGAAGCAGCCAAGAACCTCGGCGTACCGGCACAGGAGACATTCCAGACAGTGGACTTGTGGGAGAGACAGAATCTCAACTCTGTGGTCATTTGCTTGCAGTCTCTTGGGAGAAAGGTGAGCTTGAGTACTTAAATGAAAGCAGCCAACAACCTCGGCGTATCGGCACAGGAGACATTTATTTATTGGTTTAATTGGACTGCCATGGAAAATTACAGTATGAATAAAATTAAAAATAAATAAATAAATAACATTTTAGTCGGCAAACTTGTGGAAGAGACAGAATCTCAACTCAGTAGTTATTTGCCTGCAATCTCGTATGCGGAAGGTGATCTTGAGTACTTTATAAATGGAAGCAACGAAAAACCTCAGTGTGTCAAACAGAAGATTTAATAATTTCTTCAGAAAATGTTTTCTATCTAGAAAGAACGTCAGAGTTCAGATGTTTTTAGAAGAGTACGGTAATTATTTAGACCCCATGTAGCTATGAAAAGATTGAATAGTTAACGATGCGCAAGTCTGACGTCACACTCTACATCAAGACAGGACTGAAACCAGAGCATCCCTTTTAGCTGAATATAATATAGCGAATGGTCCTGCCTCTACAGATAACATTACCTTTACTTCCATGTTCACGTCCAGGACACAGAACACAGTTATGCTACAGTACAGTAGGCTTTGGTTGAGTTAAATCAGGCTTAATAAAGTGACTGTACAAGAACTAAGCAACCAAGTGCCCGAAAGATAAAAGTGTAATTAGAACTTGGTTTAGGCAGTTGTCCCACCGCCCCGGCGGCGATGAATAAGAAGCGAGCTGAGAGAGTATCGCTGAGCGAGTATTTATCTTTAATAGCTCTTGTCGGTCGCTCAGAAACAAAACTAGTGGAGCGAGTCCTCGCTGGCAGTGTGAACAGTCAGCGATCAACAATTACACGAAATGTATATCTATTGTACGTTTAGACGATAGTTAGTCGCATCCTTGCCGGCGGTGGGACAACTGCCTTAATACGACCAGAAAAAGGATACGATATATTCTTTAGGAATATTTTTGCACTAGTTTTACGCTCGCGGCTTTGCCCGCGTGAACTACACGGCGATGAGACAATTATTTCCGAGAAAAAAGTGGTATTCTAGACTATAATCTATCTCTTTCACACGTCTAGATTCTGTTCTGTTCAGTCTTTCCGCCGTGATTGAGTTATCGAGTTATCAAACATCCAAACTTTCACATATTAGTAAGATTTTGTACACTTTTCATGACATGTTTATATTGTATTTTCTAATCTGGATTCCCAATATTTCCAGGCCGGCAACTTTGGCAAGCCCTCAATAGGCCCCAAAGAGGCTGAGAAGAATGTGAGGAACTTCTCGGAGGAGCAACTGCGCGCAGGGCAGGGCGTCATCTCTCTCCAGTACGGCTCGAATAAGGGCGCCAACCAAAGCGGCATCAACTTTGGGAACACGAGGCACATGTAATTTGTACCGTACTTACTTTGTGACAAGGTCGTTTGTTGTTTGTCAATTCTTTGCAAAACTATAGAAAAATTTAGGATTATCAACATCCTTTTTTGTCATCTTTCGGCAACATCGTTGATTGAAAGTATTTGACTGGGAATTCATTCATCTCCAAATGGGTAGGACTATTATATTTAGAACTCGTTTTACTTTTGTATTCATTGTCTATTTATATTTCGCTTTTTGGCTTAGTTACTTAATATAGTTTTGCTTAGAATTGATCATTAATAAAACTGATTGTTTTAGAATATTTTGATATTCCCATAATGATGATAATCTCAATTAAAACCTAAATATTGACTACATAGAAACAGTTTGTACTACTTAGAGCTCGATTTGATAACTTAGAAGACTTAATTATTATGGACCATTCCGATGTGGGATTTCTTTGAACTGCGAATCTCTGAGTGTCAAAATTAATTTTACAAAGATTATGCTTTCAGTCATTATTTCGTAATAATTTAGCATTTAATTTTGTATAATAAATAATCATTCCGTAACTATTCCATATTTGGAAATTATTTAAGTCGATCATAAATGGGTTTGTTTTATTTATATTTGATAAGCTTAAGTCAAGTAGCACTCTACGTAAAAAAATCATGACTATTTAAAAAACACTTAGAATAAAAATTCTAATTAAATATTTATATTCTTGTTAAGTGCCAATGTCTAAAACACAATGTTTATTACACTTTTTACTAAACAGTACAATTTATTATCATTATAATTACTTAATTATAAATTATTTTGTCTATAAAATATTATAATTATGATAAAACTATTGTGCCTTGAAACTTCATAGAGGTTTTGAAACTGAAAAAGTGTCTAACAACAAAGAAATTGGCTTCCTTCAACTATTTATTGTTTAAATAGAATTGAAATTAATCATTCCAGAGTTGGTAGTATGTTAGTACACACTGTGATTAATGATTTTAATTAAATACTTTTTAATAATTATATTTTCGTATGTATAGCTGTTATGTACGTACTTGACGCGTAAGTAAGTTTCGTGAAGTACTTTTCACTTTATGGAAGTACGTAGAATAAATAAATAAGTTATAATGTAACTGAGATTTTTATTTACTTACTTCATAGCATCAGAGATCTCCTAAATACTCGTTTGCAGAAAAAAAACGAGCAATATCTTTATTTTCATACAAACATGTTCACTTCACAGTATAATCAATATCTATGTCGCAGGCGGATGGTTGAATCCGCCGGATGGTTAAGCATGGCAGCATGTACTCCTCGGAAATCCTGTAGAAGACGTGATAGGTTAGAATTTTTTTTTTGTGACTCTGTCAACTTATGGGAAGATAAAATAGCTTACTGAAAAAATGATCGGCCTAGGCGTTTAATTGAATGGTGGATTCAACCAGTTGGCTGCGACATCTATATACTAATATTATAACGAGGAAAGATTTGTATCTAAGTATGTATGTAAGTAATGAATAAACTCGAAAACTACTGAACGGATTTCTTTCAATTTTAGAATGCTACCTACTTACATTATCTTAGAGATACTTAGGCTATATTTTATCCCTGATATTCCCACGGGAACGGGTACCACGCGCGTAAAAACGCGAAGGTCGGCTAATTATATATAATATGAAATAGGGCTCGATAACAATCATATTGTTCCAATACCAAATTTAAAGAAGCTTGAGCACTAATATTAATTTATGAAAATTGGAAAGAACGATGGGTGTTACCACAGACTCTGATCTAATCTTCGTGAAGATCATCTACTTACTCGTTATTTTTCTATATCTTCGAGCCTTGAATT
Organism: Crambus lathoniellus; assembly: GCA_949710035.1. Classification (NCBI taxonomy): domain Eukaryota; kingdom Metazoa; phylum Arthropoda; class Insecta; order Lepidoptera; family Crambidae; genus Crambus; species Crambus lathoniellus. The sequence continues at coordinate 9,553,449 of OX453302.1, read as the reverse complement.
CAGATCTCCCAAGGTTTCAGCCATAAGAACTAGGTAGGTACTATAAAAAAAAGGTAGGTAGGTACATCATCGGCAAATCGCAAGTGTGTCAGGTAGGTACTCGTTATTGATGTTGATGCCGCATCCTTTTCAGTACAGAATCTTAAAAATATCCTCCAACGCAGCTGTGTACATTTTTAGAAAAATAACGTCTTCCTATCTCACACCTCGCTGTAGTTGGATCGGATTAGAACTCTAGTTCTGTAATCAGACGGGACCGACGTGGTGGCGTTTTGGTATAAATACTTACCTCAGCAACTCGACGTACCTGTAGTCCAAGGTTTCTTAACCTGTGGTCCATGGACCCCTAAGAGGTCCGTGTAATAAAAGCTGGGAGTCCATGCCTACTTACGTTCTGAGATGTTGCGAACAGAATTTGACGCAAAGAGCTTAGCCGACTTTTGGTGTCATTTAGCTCTAGCTTACCCCCGACTTGTCAAACGAGCTATTGTTGTTCTGATTCCGTTTGCAACTACTAGCGTAACGTGGCATGCTTACCCAGTAGGTGCCCATTCACTCTTATGGATACCACCAAGATGTACTTACTCAGCCTATGAAAAACCTACTAGGTACTTATGTATTATTATTTAGTTTCTTACGAAGCCATTGGTAGTTCTAAAATAACGTAAGTTAACACGCTATTATCACGTGATTGCTTATTTGTCTTTCTAAGAAGTAGGTACCCGTACCCCCAGCAAGTATGCTGTCTACTTACAAACCGATAACCCCGACCGACCCCGTCCCGCTAAGAAGATAATAATAAAATTTATTGCGCTACTTCACAACTTGAGCAATGTCAGCGTGATGGGCTTCGTATTACCATATTATCTGTGGGGGCACTAATCGATCTCACGTTTTTAATTTGTAAGGTCCCGTACGCACTAAGTAAGTATAGGAATAGGTAGTAGGTAGTTAGGTAGGTGGTTTGTGGGTAGGTAGGTAGGTATATAAATGCACAAAGAAACCCTCTGAATGAATAAAATAAACTTTATTTACTTAAGATATTAAATTATTTTTATGCATTCACAATGCAATTTTTGTAAGTATAGGAAAAATGTGATAGTAAAAAACCACGAGCCCTATAAGCCCTATCCCGCCTGAAAGCTACTTATAGGGCTCGTGGTTTTTTTTACTATCACATTTTTCCTATACTTTATTTACTTCTTACTCTTAATGTCAAGTCACTCGATTCAATACAATAGTAAAGAATACAACGGTCACAAGCGCACGCCTTCGCCCCCGCACCGCACCGCCACAATATTATTCTGTGCCGCCACGTTTCTCCGCCACTCGCATCGCAGCGCATGCCGCCTGTTTGTGTCCCCGGTATGTCCCGCCTCGACATCGCGCCATCACGGCTTGTGTGTTACAAAAAAAAACACCGATGCCTCCGCTGTCTGTGTGTGGTGACTTTAGAAGATGAAACACGTGGGTCCATAGGAAAAGAGGAAACAACGCGGGCGTAGGTAGGGCGTACCGGTTTTGGCCACTGTACCGGTTTTGGTCACTTTTCACTTTAAAATTATATAAATAGGAATTAAAAAACTATTGCTTATATTTATTAATGGCGAATAAAAGATTGGACTTTTAGTTAATAATTACAGCACTTAGCTTTTTTTATGTAGTACGATATTTTAGAAATAAACACCATGTTATGTTTCAAAGTTAACATTTTGTAAAATTCTTAAGCAAAATGTTAAGGGTAAAGATTTTGAAAAATCTTTTTTTTTTCTACAATAAAATTATTTTATGGTTATTTAATATTTTATATCGCATTCGAATATGTTTCTTCCAGATGGATAAAGTGTTGTTTTTTCACTGTTGTCACAAAAAGTTGGAAAACAATAAGTGGCCAAAAGTGGGGCTGGAAATTTTAGCATTGTGCCACCTTTGGCCACTTTGCCATTAGTATAAAGTTTCCAACTTTTCATAAAGTTATTTTATTTTAATAGACTCACAACTCACTTTTAAATTACTTATGTTTAGGTTGTCCGCTGTCGCGGTCGGCTACCTCACTCCTTTTAACACCGTAAGGCTGCCTGCCCGCTGAAGTAGACGGAGTGGAGTTGCGATTCCATACTTTTGAAAGTAGAACCTAACTCCACCTTGAAGTCAAATGTATGAAAACACAGCTTCGCTCCGCTTTATTATATGAAAAGTTAAATTTTTTTATGTATGTGTACCTACTAGGTACACACGGCGGCATATCAGACTATACATGTTAACCTTGAGAACGCCTTTATGCCCTACGTAATAAAAGCTGTTATCGCATTTCAACTTGATGTGCTGTCGAGTGTACTTCGGAATGAGTGTATAAGAATAAGGCTTAAGTTCGTAGCGGACTCCTTGGAACTTAAAGTGTCTCTTAAAGTTAAGCAACACTCACTTGAACTTGACGTCGATCGAATCGACGTGTTTCTGATATCAAAGATAGAAGACCCTATCATGTTTAAGTGTCACTTAAATTTAAGTGCCCCTTAAAGTTAAGTGATGTGACACTCATATTAACGTGAAATCGGCGTGTTTTGATGTCAAAGATAGAAACCACCATATAGTAGTTAAGTGGCCCTTAAAGTTAAGTGACACTCATATTTACGTGAAATCGGCGTGTTTTGATGTCAAAGATAGAAACCACCATAGTAGTTAAGTGGCCCTTAAAGTTAAGTGACACTCATATTTACGTGAAATCGGCGTGTTTTGATGCCAAAGATAGAAACCACCATAGTAGTTAATGCCCGAATACTCGTACGCTACTTATCTTTGGGAGCGTCTCACACATCGCCCTGTCATTTTGAATGTCAAACGTATGAAAGAGACGCCATGATGTTTGAGACGCTCCCAAAGATGATTAGCGTACGAGTATTCGGGCATAAGTGTCCTTTAAAGTTAAGTGCCCCTTAAAGTGAGATACACTTATCTTAACTGAACGTGACGTTGAATGACGTGTTTCTGATGTCAAAAAAGGTAGAAGACGCCGTCATGGATAAGTGTCCTTCAACTGATCTCTCATTGACTGATAAATAAATAAATAAATATTTTTCTAACAATCACACTAATATCGCACATAGTAAATTTCTTAAGAAGCTGTGTCTACGTGAACTTGATAACGGATAAATATATATTTATTTACTTTTTGTTTGTAAATACATACTTAATATACATAGAAAACACCCAGACCAAGACAAATATACATGTTCATGCACACAAATATTTGTCATGTTCGGGAATCGAACCCGAGACCTCTGGCGCAGAAGGCAGGTAGTTTACCCCTGCGCCAAATCGGTCGTCGTAGATTGATTTGATAGGTTGATTTTAGTGGTGAAGACTACATAATGTTTAAATGTCCCTTAAAGTCATGTGTCCCTTAAAGTTATGTGTCCCTTAAAGTTAAGTGACACTTATCTTATCCAAACATGACATCGACGTGTTTCTGATGTCAAAGGTGGAGGCACTATTGTTTTATTGCCCCATCTACCTAAATTAGCGGATTGAGGCTAGTGCCTACACTAGCCTCAATCCGCTAATTTTCTTCTAATCAAGTGATAAAGGTATACTTATAAAGTTGTGGTAAGAAGCTAGCTGGGATTGAAATACTATTTCATGTAGTGTTTTAGTCCAGAACTCGGATAAGATAGCAATTAGGCTTAAACTCAAGTCATAAATATGGTAATTTTATCAAAGTGGCCAAAACCAATGCAAACTGGGTGACCAAAACCAATGCAAAATGGCCAAAACCGGTGTATTTGGCCCCCTCAGAACATTTTGTTTTATGGAAAAAAAACTATAAACTTTTTTAAACTTTGAAAGTTGTAACCTTAAAGTTCGATAAATTCTCTATAATTTTAGATATAAATTTTCTCTTAAATACTTAAGATCATTAAGCACTAAGCGTTTAAAAGTGAAAAAATCCTTAAAGTGGCCAAAACCGGTACGCCTGCCCTACCTATCTGCGGGCGACGGCTATTTCCTATTATAAGACTTAAAGGGTTTATTATTATTATTCCTTCCTTTATTACATTTTAAATAGCTACTTACAAAATTATATTTCTAAACATTAAATTTTTACAATGTATAACACAAAAAAATATAACATTTAAAAATACAAAAATGCAGTTCCCCAACGGCAGCAAGATCAAGGTCCCGGCTACCGATGGTTAAGGATCCAGAGACAGGAACCTTCTCACTATACGGGCCGTGTCCAGAAGTACTGCCTTCTGCATCTGACTCCCGATCCATCCACCTAACGCAAGCCTCTTAAGGTGTTTATCGAGGCTCTTGGCTATCAGACCATGGGCAGATATGACTATCGGAACAACAATTGCTGAATCAATGTCCCACATGTCAACAATCTCGTGAGCTAAATCAAGATATTTGTTTTCTTTATCTTTTTCAGCTTTCACAAGGTTGTCGTCATGGGGAACAGTGACATCAACAATTATCGCGCGGCGTTCGTGTCGATCTATCAATACAATATCAGGCTTATTAGCAACAATAGTCCTGTCTGTAATGATAGATCGATCCCAATACAATGTGGCATGGCTATTTTCAAGGACCTGTTCTGGTGCATACCTGTAGTACGGCACCTCGGATGCCACAAGACTATGTTTCAGAGCAAGTTGTTGGTGTATTATCCTGGCCACTTGGTTATGTCTATGCAAATACTCGCCGTTTGCGAGACGAGAACAACCGGAGATTATATGCCTAAGGGATTCACCCGGACGATGACACGCTCGGCAAATATCCACTGTGCCATCCCTTAGGATATACTTTCGGTAGTTATTCGTCATCACAACCTCATCCATAATTGCACAGACAAAACCTTCGGTTTCACCAAAAAGATCACCGAAACGGAGCCAGGATACTGAGGCTAATAAATCTACGTCGGGCCCATGGAGAGCCCGGTAGAATCTGCCATGTAACTCCTTGCTTTGCCACACAGTGCTGCGGTCGGAAGTACTAAGTACTACAGGTTTGCGCCAGTTTTCTTTTGCTAAAAATAGAGGAGTCAGTCCATTGTCAACAGCAACTACATCTCTATGAGACCCCATATCGACTTGGAGAAAATACTCCCTAAGATTGCATATCTCGCGGTTATGCAATGTCTTAGCATTTAAGAAGCCACGACCACCGCACTTCCGCGGGATATACAATCTCATGGTCGATGAACGTGGGTGATGTATGCGGTGTGCTGTTAGCAATGTACGAACTTTTCTATCCAGGGCATCCAGTTCAGTTTGAGTCCATTTAAGTATGCCGAAGGAATACATCAGTACCGGCATGACCCATCCATTGTATGCGCGAACCTTGTTTCCGCCAGACAAAAGACTTTTAAGGACTTTTGATAGGCGCCCCAAGAAACGCTCACGCAACGACTGTTTCATGTCAGCATCGTTGATGCCTAATGCCTGTGACATACCTAAATATTTATAGGTTTCGTTTACGGAGAGAGATCTAAGATGAATAGAATCCGAGAGTTGTATACCCGTAGATTCCATTATCTGACCACGCTTTACATGCAAGACTGCACATTTGTCCACACCAAATTCCATTTTAATGGCATTACTGAAAGCTTCAGTAACCTTCAGTAACGCTGTCAAATGAGAACTGCTATGGGCAAATAGTTTCAGGTCATCCATGTACAGCAGGTGTGATATTACTTGACCATTTCTCCGTAAACGATAGCCTAACCCTGAACTCTCGAGAAGTGTACTCAGAGGGTTCAAGGCCAGACAGAACCACAATGGACTCAAACCGTCACCCTGGAAGATACCTCGCTCTATTTTTATAGGATCGCCCTGACCTAGAATCCGTCGAGATCCTGGATAGAAAAGGACCGTTCTCCATTTTCGCATGCACGATATCAAGAAAGTGCGTAGAGTTGTATTTATTTTATACAACTCCAGCACCCTCATGAGCCACGAATGCGGCACGGAATCATAGGCCTTCTTATAATCTATCCAGGAAGTCGACAGGTTCTTTCGGTTTCGACGAACCTGTTGGTTAATAGCCATGTCAATGAGGAGTAGCTCCTTAGTACCACGGGCCCCATTCCTACATCCATTTTGAGAGGCTACCATAATAGAATTTTGATTAATGTGTTTATTAATCTTCGACCTCAAAATGGACGTAAGAATTTTATAAATTGTTGGCAGACAGGTGATAGGTCTATAGTTTTTGGGGTCCGCAGTACTACCAGATTTATGGAGCAGATGGGTTATGCCTGTTGTCATGAATTCTGGAAGCGACTGAGATAATAAAGCACATTGAAATTGAGATGCTAAGCAAACGTGCGAGCTAGGTAACCATTTATACCAGAAATTGTGCAGTCCATCCGGGCCTGGAGATTTCCAGTTGGGTAAGGAACGAACTGCACAAACTACGTCTTGGTAGTCAATGGTTACTTCATTCATATCAGGTATAAGCTCACACGAACGCTCAACATCCTCCATCCACGCGCCTTCAGAGTGAGTGACAGGCACGGACCAGATGTTGTGCCAAAATGAAATCATGGCATCATCATCCGGCCGATGCATAGAGAGTGATATTGCACTCTGATCCGATCGCTCCCAGGATGCATAAACACGTCGTTGATCTCTCTCGAACATGCGGTTCTGAGTAAAGCGATCGACTCGCACCTTATACCTTCGAATACGATTAGCCCATGCACAAATTTTCTGCTTCAGGAAGTCGATGCGCTCTGTGACACATGAAATATAATTTTGAGGACTAATACCAGTCCCCAAGAATGCACGTTTCACAAAGCGCATGACCCTAGGGCGCATGTTGCCCTCCCTAAAGCAGCTGAGCTTACCGATGAGTACCCTAGCCTCACTGATACGACGTTCAATCCTACACTGCCAGGCTGGTACAGCCAGACGAGGGCGTGTTGCTGTGTAAGTATTTGGAAATTTGACATGAGCAACACGACAAGCCGTAATAGCCGCACAATACAAGATCGAATGAGTATCAGCCAGGTCTACACTACTATCAAAGTAATTTGATAGTAGTGAATCTAAAGCACACATCAGCGCCCTATTTTTTTTGTGCATGGGAAAACGCGGAAGCCGAGGTCTAAGGTAAACCGAAGTCGATCGAAATTCCAGAACTACATCTTCAAGAGTACTCCTCAATATATCATTGTATTGGGGACTTACAGTAGTAACCATATCATCTCCACCACCACCATCAGCAACGCCAGATTGCAATGTGGCCGCGGTAGCTTGAGTTGCCGCCTGCGATGCAGTAGTAATGATATGGTTACGTTGCACCTCCGTACGGAGCCGATCAAGTGCAGAGTCATCCAACAAGTGACCCCGTTGAATGGCCCGCACCTGATCCGACAGTCGTTGAGCCGAAACGTTGATAGATGGTTCAAGAGCCTGAAACAGAGAAAGCATCCGAACACGATACGCAGTGAGATTAGTTCCTGCCTCTGTTGCCTCAAAATATGCGCGCATGACATTTTCATTAATGGATAATGTCCATCGCATGCGCTGCACTCCACCGGGAGCGGGGGCCCTGACCGGAGCCGATTGCCCCAGAAGCCCCAAACCCTTCGGTGGCCGGCCCCTCCTCCGGCGTACAGGTGGTGGCGACGACGGCGGAGAGAAGTACTCGTCACTATCGCTCGACGCAACTGCAGATGTCAGCTGGACACACGGCACTGAGATAGTTGCCGACAACTGCGAGGCGGAGCGAGGTGACGAGTCCGGAGGTCTTGAGCGTGCTGCTCTGCTTCTCGTCAACATATTTTATGTGGCATTCTTTTCAATTTATTTGGGTACTATCAGTCTGGCGCAACTGCCATACAAAAAAGTGTTGTATGAAGTTTGTACCAAAAATATCGCTGTCTTACTTTCACCTATTTGACTCTCACTCACTCTGACTGACAGTCAGCCGCCAGCCGCCAAATTTGACATTCTTGTCTTGTTGACTGTTTGTAAACGAAGCTTGATTTTAGTATTATTGTGTGAATTTGTACATTTTGTGAATTACTCGCAAAATTTCGCCTTAATTGTACGTTTTCGTGGTCCCGTGTGATGTGTTGAGAGATGTATTACAAAACTTGTGAAATATATTATGTGGTTTACGAGCCGGCCGGTCAGAAGGCCAAAAGCGAATATTCATGGCCAAATTTCCATTTAATGAAGAAAGGTAAGCATACATTCACATTTTGTTATAGCCATTACATTAAGGATTACGTGATTTAAAAGTTTTCTATTAAAATTAAAAAAATTGAGAAGATAACCTGATAAATAGTGCTTGACATTTTTTTATCGACAATCGATAATTTTTTAACCGACTTCAAGAATTGAAAAGGAGGAGGTTATCTATTCGTCGCGTTTTTTTTAAAGTATGTACACTAATTACTCGAAGTCGGCTGAACCGATTTAAATGATTCAAACGTTATAACATCAGGTTTTTTCCCAAGTTGGTCCAATTTTGAAATGCCTATTGCATAATGAAGTAAAGTCCGTTCGGTTAGATAGTGTCCTGTGTCGGTACACCCGCACGGCATTGTGGCTCTTTTTAAGTGCATTCGTGCATGCAGTCGGGCGGGTCTAAACAAAAACACAAAAAAATTTAAATACATGTTTCACGCCTGACTTCAAAGTACTTAAGTATGTATACTTAAATACGTATTAATTAATTACGTACCTACGTGAATTTTTTAAGGCGGTTTGTATGATTTACATTATTTATTCATTTACATGCTATGCTATATTAACATGTTTCTTGTGAATATTCCAGAACCTTCAACTACAACTGCAAAAATAGCACCTGCAGCCCCTCGGAAAAGAAAACAGGTTTTTTTATAGTATCTTTATTGCCAAATGCATGTATATATATTATAAGTTCGATTAAATTAGACTTTGACTTTAATAATGGAGTTTACTTTTAGCTCCATTTGCGCCAACGTGAAATTCTTGTTAAACTTGGTTTATCTTTTTGAATGAAATTTTTATTGTCACATAACTCTTGTTTAATTTAAACCGAGAATTAACGTTAGCGTAAGTAAGGCATCAATTAGACCCTAAAGTTTGCAAAATGATAGAAATGGAATCCTGATATTTTTTAATATCGCCATCGATAAAAAATCCCATGACTGGTACATCACTATTTCGGTTATTATGTTGGGAACCCTGTACGTCATGTACGTCATAATTTCAGCTATGTGGTTGGTATTCCGTTTTAGTATAACTTCCATACAAAACGATAATTTACTTTTTTTCTATGAAAGACCCGTCTCTTAAACGTAGTGATTACATGCTCTTTGGGTACTATGGTAATGACATTTTCAAATGTCATTGGAGTATTCATTGTGAATTTGTCAGTATTTATATTTCAGTGTAGGTAGGTTTTCTCTTTGGTATTGTAAAAGGTAATATTGAGTAATTAATAATTTTGGTCTTGCAGTCGGAATGAATATTATAAACTCTGAATAAAATATTAAATAGTAAATTTATTATTCCCATTATTACATTTTAAATACTTACAAAATTATATTTCTAAACATTAAATTTTTACAATGTATAAGGCTAAGCCCGCACAGCGATTAAAATTCGCGCGAATAAAAATTCGCGCGATTTTTTAATCGCTAATTTTATTACTACCACGCACTGCAAATAAAAAATCGCGCGATTTAAAAAGGACAGTCTCCTGTCAAAAATTACCCCATACTTTTTCGTCAGTTATCAAAGAGCATGTAGAGTGTTTGTCAGATAACTCTGCTCGTGACTGGCGCATTTTTGGCGCTAGTTACAGTGCATTTTTTTGTTCTTATGTTATAGAAAAGATTAGTATTCGATTTTTACCGCGCGCAGACTTATCTGACGAGCACTCTAATCACTACGTTTATCAGTTGTCGGCTGGTTCTCGACTGTGACACACGTAAAAATGGATGACAGAACCAAAGTCCTAATTTATCTGCTATTAACAAGAAGAAAACGAAACACAAAAAGATCTAATGAATATTGGGTTCACCCATATACGGCCTTGAGGCCTATGAAGGGATTTTTCTTCTTAAAATATCAAGAGCTGCGGCAGTACAACAAACTATTTTTCGGATTGTGAAAAACGAAATATATGTAGCTTACTTCCGCAAAAAACACAATATGCAAGATGCACCGCCCGCCCGCCCGCAAAAAATTGCACATGCACACCACGAAAACACCAGTGCACAATACCTGCATCTAGCAAGTCATTTCTAGACATAGCATTTGGTGTTGGTTTTTCGCACGAACTAGCACGAACTATCTCCTGAGGATGCCCCGGGTTGGGGCGAAACACGTGTAGAGTAGTCTAATCGGTGACGGTGCAAGGTGTATTGCTGTCTTGCTAGATGCAGGTATTGTGCACTGGTGTTTTCGTGGTGTGCATGTGCAATTTTTTGCGGGCGGGCGAGCGGTGCATCTTGCATATTGTGTTTTTTGCGGAAGTAAGCTACATATATTTCGTTTTTCACAATGGTTAGAGACTTCCGCCAAGTGACGCCTGATTCAATCAAATTCTATTTTTCGGATATTACCGAATGTCTATAAAAACATTTGATATGTTACTTCGGCTAGTTAGTCCTGCTATAACCTACCAGGATACGACTTGGAGAAAAGCAGTTTCAGCTGAAGAGAGACTCTTAATTACTCTTAGGTAAGATTTTAGGCCCCGGGCACGAAATCAGCGGGCAGGCAGCGGGGCTGGCATCGGCGCGGCCCACGAATTTTCCCGTCTCCGTCCGTCGCGTCTCGTAGCGCGCGCGTCCGTCGCCCGCCGCGTAGCGCAGGCTGCTGCCCCGCTAACTTCATGCCCACCGCCACATATGTACCTACTTACTATTACAATATTTCATTCATGATCTCATACTTTTTGTCCTCTTAATTTCTAGAGTACGAGCCATATAACTTGGCGCGTGTCAATACTGTCATTATCTGGAACTAAAATTATGACATGGGAAATTCCAACCGGCCACGACGATGCCCTCTGGGTTACCTAATGAAACGCATAAAATTTTTCGCCATAAACATGAAACGCATCGTGTTGAAATGCATAATCATCGAAATGCATAATTCTTAAAACCATAATTTCATAACTCATACTTTTTTTGCCCGAATTTTAAAAGGCATAAATCATCGAAAGGCATAATTTCAATAAGCATAGTTATCAAAAGGCATAACTTTTAAATGTCATAATACTTAAAAGGCATAATATTCAAAATGCAGAAATTTAACGTGGTATTATCTTGTATTTATTTATTTTGAAGCTAGGTCTGTGAAAATAGGTTTTGGTCACTGTTCTAACCTAACCTAACCTAAAACGACTGTTAGGATTTCTTTGGTGAACCCCCTTGGTGGGGGGCTGCGCCCCCCGTCCCCCTACTCTTCTGTTTTCTTCAACTTGAACTAAATTCAAAACTTATAGATAAAAAAAAATTTTTTTTTACCATTGGATGTCTCTCAAATACCTCCGGGGTTGTTAAAAGGGTATCGAAAATTTCGTCAGATTTTGGCTACGACGCACCGTTTTCGAGATATTGACAATTTTATACAATTATGTTTTTAAATAATAATTATGCTTTTTAAAGTTATGCGTTTTAAAGTATGCTTTACGAAATTATGACAAACGAAAATATTAATTTCGAAGATTATGCTTTTTAATATTATGCCTTTCAACTATTATGCATTATTATCATTATGCGTTATGAAATTTATGCCAAGGAATAAAATGCTTTTGAATATTATGCCTTATGATGTATGCCAAATGAAATTATGACAATCAACTGTATGCGTTTCAATGTGTCACCGGGCCCTCCGACAAATGCCAAGTTATGTGGCGCGGACTCTATTGGGTATGTATTAACATTTTATGTTTTCGACTCTTGATGAAAAATGTTAAAAAATACCGTTCCTCAAATGTAACACCTTTTTTAGACAATGATGAAATCTTAACTAATGCTTGTAATTAAAACTATAATAGCTTATTTAATTATATTTTCTAACATCTTGACTTTTCTAAGATTACCGTTACCGATATATATTTTGATAAAAAAAAACATAGAACCTAGAAACTTATAGAACTCCCAAAATTTTGGGGAAATTCCTCAATCTGAAATCATGGGGCTGTCCGACTGTTGTGTGCATCTGTGCGTAGCATATGTGCATGTGTGCGTAGTATAACTTTAACAGACCCACGGACCGGGCAACGGACGAAATTCTTCTAAGTAGGTAATTACTTTCTTTCTCCTATGGCATATCAACCCAAGTGAGTTTTAAACTCCAACACAAGAGATTGCCACTTCCTTCAGGCCTCATTTCCACCTGCAAGTAAGTCTTCTGCGATAAATGTCCGACAGTCTATCAGATAGCAACTTGCAAGTGTAAACTACAACTTGCAAGTGTGTTTACACTTGCAAGTTGCTATCTGACAGACTGTCGGACATTTATCGCAGAAGACTTACTTGCAGGTGGAAATGAGGCCTCAGTCTTGCAAGTTTTCAAGCAAGTCTAATTAGGTAAAGCTTGACCAGAAAAGTAAAAAAACCTCGCCATGTTGCGGAAATGTGACGAACTTAATTTTTCTATAGAATTTGACATTTGTATTAATGAAGAGGTGAAAGTGGCACGTGAATTCATTAGTTAGGTACTACAAAAACATTTCCCGGAAGCCTCAGGGCAACATTCTTAGTCTGAGCAATTTCATAAATAAGCAAAGACACGGCATTACCGGCCTTTCTGGCTTCTTTGCATGGGGCCCTGAATCTAGTCACTCGAATCCTCAACATTAATGGTGATAGTTTTAGGCACCCTTTGTGGGCGAGGTTTTGACTGCCTGGTCTATATTTTGCCCGAATCATGATCCTCCCGATCATCCTGAAGTTTCGAGAAATTGGGATGACAATCACCAGCCAATCCAAGTTAACGCTCGAGGAGCTTATATTTGAGTCGAGTAATACTGATATGGCTAGGCTTAGGGCGGTATCACGACCAGAGGCTGGGGCTTGGCTACACGCACTGCCTTCTCCACAGATGGGCACTCTCATGGATGACGACTCATTGCGGCTGGCTGTAGGTTTGAGACTGGGATGCAATGTGGTTGAGCCACACCGCTGCATTTGTGGAGTCCAGGTCGAGGCTAACGGGCACCATGGGTTGAGCTGTTCTAGGTGCGCGGGTAAATTCCCCAGACATGATGCTCTTAACGATGTAATCCGCCGAGCTTTGATCGCCGCCAACATTGCACAAAGCATTTTTTTATTAAATAACCACGAGCCTTATAAGTAGCTTTCAGGCGGGATTCGAACCCGCGCCTCCGGGGATCCGTTCCGATGCTCTGACCAACTAAGCTACCGAAAGGCTTACACGACTCGTCGAATTTTGCTATCTCTTGTTTACGCTATAGGCCAGCGTTGCTTCATCAATGTGAGGAAACCCTCGCATCCGAAAGAAACATTTTTACAAATGTTTAACAATCGATCAAGAAACAATCATTTAATTGAGATTTTAAATTATTTTTATGCATTCACAATGCAATTCTGTAAGTATAGAAAATTGTGCTGGTAAAAAACCCTATATAGAGCCCATATCTAGAGTTAGGCCATGGTCTCCTATAAACGCCGTCGGCCGCGTACAGCGATATAACCTAAATCTGCAGCGTTCGAATGGTTCGGAGCCGACGAAACCCCCTGTCCGGTCCTTGCGTCTGTTACGACCATTTGACAGAGAGAGTAGAATAGGAATGATAGGCAAGTCGTCAAATTAACCCGGCGTCGTCGTCGGTAGCGGCGGCGGCTTGGCGGCGCTGGCGTCTTGGTGGCGATGGCGGCGGCGGCGGGGTGGCAGGAAAATAGTTGAAGATGTATAATTTAGTAAAGCATTATTTTATTGCTACCACCTAATTATATTGTTGTGATTCAATACGTTTTAATATGTAAAAATCACATTAATATTTAAACTTAATAGTATATAAAATATATTTTAAAACTAGCTTTTGTTTGAATTCGAAATAACGGAGTGCTCTATAAACTTTTTTATTTACAAAACATTCTTTACTGAAAGTGTTTTATTTTAATATTCTATACTAATTCTGCATACAAAAGTTAAACCTTATTTAATCCCATTAGATTAGAGGGTGAATTTTGGCGAATCCTTTCTTAGTGGATGCCTAAGTATAATAACTTTCAGCCAAATTTCAGCTCAATCCATTCAGTGATTTGAACTTTGTGCTGATAGATCAGTCAGTCATGGTTACCTATTATTTTAAAGATTTAAGTCAATACGAACAACGTTTACTATGGGAGCAGCCACGAAGAATCAGCTGTTCCATAGAAAAGTACAACATCGACTCGACTAAATTGTATGAAATTGTTGATTTTTCTTCGCGATTTCGTGGCTGGCCCAACAAGAAAAAACGTTTGTATTGATATATACTTTCATCCCCTAAAATCTTTGTAAGTACTAGTTAAAATTAAGTTGTGTTTAAACTAGGGATTAAAAAAAATACGTATAATTATACATTGGTAATACCCTAAACCATATATTTTTTCAGTCTAGCTGATAATAGCCGGTTTACACGAAGCCAGTAGCACTAAGTACTTAATGGATTAAGTAGTCAGTTGTTTTACTCCATACCTACCAGGGCTGACGCCAGCACTGAATCGGCATCGATTTCGGTGCCAGTCATTGGATCCAGTAAATCAGCCGTAAGATTCAAGGTTTGACAATTGAGAGATTTTTGATTAAGCCATAAAAGTGTAGGAAAAGAGATGCCGAGACCGGTATAATTATGTTATTGAAGTTATCTTATTCACTTCTCATGCTCGTAAAGTTCGTGTTTATGTTGGGTATAGGCTGCATAAAATCGCTTTTTATGCTCTAGTGCATAAAGTAAAATCTTCGTCTAAGTCTCAAACTCTAAGACAAAGGTCGTCAGGTAAACAGTCACGCAAGTAATTAAACTTCGTTAAATGAACTTGTTGTTTCATTCTGTTTCTTAAATTTTGTACATAATACATGTTAAATTACTAAAATAATAAAACTAGGCAAAATTTATGAGTTTTCTAAGAAATAAGTATTTCAAGAGCATTATGGACTACGATCTATGCTGAAGTCACTGTGCTGCCACTGCCACATATAAAAACTTATCTTCCCGCCAATATGGCGAAGTATTAATTTTTTCTTTATTGCAAATTGCAATATTGTTATTTATTTTCCTCACACTCGAAGTGAAAAGCAGAGTGTATAACTCGTACATAAAACCCATTTAACCCTCGAACTGACTATCAACACTCGTCTACGGCTCGGGTGGATATATACGTCTCGGGTAAAATGGTACGTTTTATGCACTTGTTTTACAATCTTCTATTATTTATGTATGAAGTTTAAACATTAAAATTATACATACTTAAAAATAATGAAAATACTTCTGTATTTTCAGTAGGTAGCGACAGAATATATTCGAAAAAGGGGCGCGCCTCCCGCAGGGTTAGGACGCGCGATTATTTTACAGCAAACAGCGATTTTTTATACGCGCGATTTTTAAATCGCGAGTGCGTGTACCTGCATACAATTCCATGAGTTACAAAATCGCGATTTTTAATCGCTGTGCGGGCTTAGCTTAACACTAAAAAATATATAACATTTAAAAATACAAAAATGCAGTTCCCAACGGTAGCAAGATCAGGGTCCCGGCTACCGATGGTTAAGGATCCAGAGACAGGAACCTTCTCACTATACGGGCCGTGTCCAGAAGTACTGCCTTCTGCATCTGACTCCCGATCCATCCACCTAACGCAAGCCTCTTAAGGTGTTTATCGAGGCTCTTGGCTATCAGACCATGGGCAGATATGACTATCGGAACAATAATTGCTGAATCAATGTCCCACATGTCAACAATCTCGTGAGCTAAATCAAGATATTTGTTTTCTCTATCTTCTTCAGCTTTCACAAGGTTGTCGTCATGGGGAACAGTGACATCAACAATTATTGCGCGGCGTTCGTGTCGATCTATCAATACAATATCAGGCTTATTAGCTACAATAGTCCTGTCTGTAATGATAGATCGATTCCAATACAATGTGACATGGCTATTTTCAAGGACCTGTTCTGATGCATACCTGTAGTACGGCACCTCGAATGCCACAAGACTATGTTTCAGAGCAAGTTGTTGGTGTATTATCCTGGCCACTTGGTTATGTCTATGCAAATGCTCGCCGTTTGCGAGACGAGAACAACCGGAGATTATATGCCTAAGGGATTCACCCGGACGATGGCACGCTCGACAAATATCCACTGTGCCATCCCTTAGGATATACTTTCGGTAGTTATTCGTCATCACAACCTCATCCATAATTGCACAGACAAAACCTTCGGTTTCACCAAAAAGATCACCGAAACGGAGCCAGGATACTGAGGCTAATAAATCTACGTCGGGCCCATGGAGAGCCCGGTAGAATCTGCCATGTAACTCCTTGCTTTGCCACACAGTGCTGCGGTCGGAAGTACTAAGTACTACAGGTTTGCGCCAGTTTTCTTTTGCTAAAAGTAGAGGAGTCAGTCCATTGTCAACAGCAACTACATCTCTTTGAGACCCAATATCGACTTGGAGAAAATACTCCATAAAATTGCATATCTCGCGGTTATGCAATGTCTTAGCATTTAAGAAGCCACGACCACCGCACTTCCGCGGGATATACAATCTCATGGTCGATGAACGTGGGTGATGCATGCGGTGTGCTGGTGCTGTTAGCAATGTACGAACTTTTCTATCCAGGGCATCCAGTTCAGTTTGAGTCCATTTAAGCATGCCAAAGGAATACATCAGTAGCGGCATGACCCATCCATTGTATGCGCGAACCTTGTTTCCGCCAGACAAAAGACTTTTAAGAACTTTTGAGAGGCGCCCCAAGAAACGCTCACGCAACGACTGTTTCATGTCAGCATCGTTGATGCCTAATGCCTGTGACACACCTAAATATTAATAGGTTTCGTTAACGGAGAGGAATCCGAGAGTTGTATACCCGTGGATTCCATTATCTGACCACGCTTTACATGCATAACTGCACATTTGTCCACACCAAATTCCATTTTAATGGCATTACTGAAAGCTTCAGTAGCCTTCAGTAACGCTGTCAAATGAGAACTGCTATGTATAGCAGGTGTGATATTACTTGACCATTTCTCCGTAAACGGTAGCCTAATCCTGAACTCTCGAGAAGTGTACTCAGGGTTCAAGGCCAGACAGAACCACAATGGACTCAGACCGTCACCCTGGAAGATACCTCGCTCTATTTTTATAGGGTCGCCCTGACCTAGAACCCGTCGAGATCCTGGATAGAAAAGGACCGTTCTCCATTTTCGCATGCACGATATCAAGAAAGTGCGTAGAGTTGTATTAATTTTATACAACTCCAGCACCCTCATGAGCCACGAATGCGGCACGGAATCATAGGCCTTCTTATAAGCTATCCAGGAAGTCGACAGGTTCTTTCCGTTTCGACGAACCTGTTGGTTAATAGCCATGTCAATGAGGAGTAGCTCCTTAGTACCACGGGCCCCATTCCTACATACATTTTGAGAAGCGAACATAAAATAGAATGTGTTTATTAATCTTCGACCTCAAAATGGACGTAAGAATTTTATAAATTGTTGGCAGACAGGTGATAGGTCTATAGTTTTTGGGGTCCGCAGTACTACCAGATTTATGGAGCAGATGGGTTATGCCTGTTGCCATAAATTCTGGAAGCGATCGAGATAATAAAGCACTTTGAAATTGAGATGCTAAGCAAACGTGCGAGCTAGGTAACCATTTATACCAGAAATTGTGCAGTCCGTCCGGGCCTGGAGATTTCCAGTTGGGTAAGGAACGAACAGCACAAACTACGTCTTGGTAGTCAATGGTTACTTCATTCATCTCAGGTATAAGCTCACACGAACGCTCAACATCCCTTATCCACGCGCCTTCAGAGTGAGTGACAGGCACAGACCAGATGTTGTGCCAAAAACAAATCATGGCATCATCATCCGGCCGATGCATATCAGTATCACTCTGATTCGATCGCTCCCAGGATGCATAAACACATCGTTGATCTCTCTCGAACATGCGGTTCTGAGTAAAGCGATCGACTCGCACCCTATACCTTCGAATACGATTAGCCCATGCACAAAGTCGATGCGCTCTGTGACACATGAAATGTAATTTTGAGGACTAATACCAGTCCCCAGGAATGCACGCTTCACAAAGCGCATGACCCTAGGGCGCATGTTGCCCTCCCTAAAGCAGCTGAGCTTACCGATGAGTACCCTAGCCTCACTGATACGACGTTCAATCCTACACTGCCAGGCTGGTACAGCCAGACGAGGGCGTGTTGCTGTGTCAGTATTTGGAAATTTGACATGAGCAACACGACAAGCCGTAATAGCCGCACAATACAAGATCGAATGAGTATCAGCCAGGTCTTCACTACTATTAAAGTAATTTGATAGTAGTGAATCTAAAGCACACATCAGTGCCCTATTTTTTTTGTGCATGGGATAACGCGGAAGCCGAGGTCTAAGGGGAATCGAAGTCGATCGAAATTCCAGAACTACATCTTCAAGAGTACTCCTCAATATATCATTGTATTGGGGACTTATACAGTAGTAACCATTTCATCTCCACCACCACCATCAGCAACGCCAGCTTGCAATGTGGTCGCGGCAGAAGCTTGAGTTGCCGCCTGCGATGCAGTAGTAATGATATGGTTACGTTGCACCTCTGTACGGAGCCGATCAAGTACAGAGTCATCCAACAAGTGACCCCGTTGAATGGCTCGCACCTGATCCGACAGTCGTTGAGCCGAAACGTTGATAGATGGTTCGAGAGCCTGAAACAGAGAAAGCATCCGAACACGATACGCAGTAAGATTAGTTCCTGCCTCTGTTGCCTCAAAATATATGCGCGCATGACATTTTCATTGATGGAAATTGTCCATCGCATGCGCTGCACTCCACCGGGAGCGGGGGCCCTGACCGGAGCCGTTTGCCCCAGAAGCCCCAAACTCTTCGGTGGCCGGCCCCTCCTCCGGCGTACAGGTGGTGGCGACGTCGGCGGAGAAGTTATTACCGAATAAAATCAATAAAATTTAATAAAATGGGAAAAGAATGATCTGTCACGTTGACTTTTTTTTTATTAGTTATTTTTATACGATTAAATAATAATAATAATAATCCCGGCTGCACTTGCACTCTTGCAGTCGTTAATACCCACCAATCCGCACTGAGCCCGCGTGATGGGTCATGCATGGCTCATTCTCCTTATTCATCCATAAGGAAGGCCAGTGCCCCAGCAGTGGGGACATTAAATGGCTGATGATGATGATGATGATGATACGATTAATTATAGCATGATATTCATGAATACAGATATGATTTACTTAATAATGTTTTTGTTGTCACTGTATTTTCTATAACATTTATTCTCTATAACATTTAGTATGAAAAAACCAAAGATGTACTAAAACGAGTGGATACTCACCTTCATTTTGGTGGTGTAGAGGTGGTGACGAATATCTGCGCTACCGTGGCGTTAAAGTATGAAAATGGTGGCGAATTTCTACTTCTATGCCATCGTCGCGTTGAGAAAACGATTCGTATCTCTGTAAATAACGTACGATTTGAGTGGCATTCTAGCTCCAAACATGGCTTTCACTTCTACTTACATGGTGCACCATGAAGCTCGACTTAATACTGAGGTAACTGGAGAGTGCAGTACGAACAATTTTTTGTTCACCACAAATTACCCAGTGGCTGTCTTCCGTCTCACCTACACTTTAAAAAAATACGTATGGTCATATGAGACAGCTGACAGCCACTACATACATAAATGTCAAATTTGCTGGGGACACTTTTTTATTCAAGGTGAGAACTCCAGTTACCTCAGATTATTAAGTCAAACTTCATGTGGTGCACTGATAATTTTTATTGTAACAGATAAACTTAATTTTTAGTACGCAAAAGTCTGCTCTCGAAAAAAATGTGTAGGTACACAATCCGAATCCGACGTTCACATGTCAACTGTCAAAAAAATGGCCACATGGCCACCATCGAGCCGCTGTCCATTTTATAAACTTAGTGTTGCCACCTCCCGATACAAAACTTCCTGAGAGTTTTTGTGGGATATTCCTACCTTTTTTGAAGTTTTATTAGAAATATATTTTTGGTTGATTACCAGGGGGGCAATTGCGTAAGGTAATCGTATTAATCTGACAGTTCATATCGTATTCAATCGGCTGCAATTTGTATGGAATGACATTTATTATGATACAATATGAATTGTCAAATGAATACGATTGACTTTACGCAATTCCATAGCTTAAGTGAAACAATTATTATAAGTTACCTACCAACATTTTGATAAATATCATACTTTACAAAATACTGACCGCGGAGAAAAAAGTTTGTGAAATCAGCAAAAAATGGCGGCCTCACCCATATGTACCTCAACCATGAAGCTCGACTTAATACTTCAGAGTATTAAGTCGAGCTTCATGACCTCACTCAACCAACACCAACCTCAATCAACGTAGTATAAATTCCTTGACCTCAGTATTAAGTCTAGCTCCATGTTCTGAGGTCATAACTTTTTCGATTGCCAGTCTGTGACTATCTGTCATGATGTCAAAATTGATGCGGAGCGGAAAACGGAAAACTAAAACAAACAAACAGGCTTGCCAAAACTATTTCCTTTCATCTGATTGGAAAATACGTTTATGATAAAAGCCGATTGGCTAGAAGATAGCACTTTGTTTTGATTCAATGAAAACAAACTTTTAATTTTAAGGTTAAATTATTTATTTTTCTTTCAAATTCATTTTGAAAAATAAATATTTTTTATTTTACCAAAAACGAAGTATCAATCACTCTACTCCAGTGTTTACAATGGATCGACGACGGCGAGGATTAGCAGCTATATGAAATGCGAACGATATTACAATCTGTACATTTGTAGGGTTTCATGTTTACTCACATCCCATGAGAATCAATCATAAATGTCGCATCAGATTGAAGCGTTTTCAAACGGCTGGGCGATCGACACAGTCCCGCCTACTGACCTCAGCCGACCCGAAGACGACGTAAGTGGTCCCCTGCGAAGTTGTTTATGCTATCTGTTATCTTACTGTGTCCTCTAGAGTGACCCTATCTGTTGCATGTGAGGGGTAAGTATTATTCTTGTCTTATCAAGGCTCCTGCAATGCGTCTGTAATGTGGCATCACTACTCATCTTTTACTAGATTATTTGGTAAGTCTGTTTGCTCTCAGCACAGATATCACACAGAACATAGTACCTATGGAGAGTTGTAATCAGGTAATGTCAATAGAGACTAATTATCTTTACTTCTAATAGTTGTACTTAATGTTATCAGTGTTCATGATGAAGCAAACATTTTTATCTGCTAAATGCCTATTGCATGCAACTCATTCAACATATTGCAACTATTCCTAATCACCATTAAGTTATCAATATAAACATTTTGGTAAAACCCTGAAATTAATTAAATCTATTCAAAAAATGTACAGGTAAAGTCTTGAAATAATACATTAAGTAGGTATAGGTACTTTCTTACTTGTTCTTTGGTCAGTTCAAGTATTGTTTAGAACATTAAAAATAAAAGTAGTCATGGTTGAATGAGTTACCACTGAGAATGATTAGCCGATAAAAAAATCTGTGTTTAAAAATTCTGAATGTTAACTGTTTGTAGCACTTGTAATTACTTAAAAAAATAATTTAGCCCTTCAAATTGTAGCTAGGGCAAAGAATATATACTTACACTAATGGCTAGGGCTAAATGGTTCTTCAGCCTCAAAATCTTCGATCATACCACCTCTATATGCTAGACTGTGTCCTCTTACGAGACACCTTTAAGAAGCAGGGGGGCTACCGGCTAATAAATATGTATAGGTACGTATATGGACTTCAGCTGTCATTTGAATTCCTTATTTTGATAGATTTTTGCTGTTTTGTTCTGTTGAATGTTGCTAGCTAGCTATTATTATACCCGACGTCACTAAACAGGGAACTGATAGTGGTTATTTTTCTCATAAAATTGACTTAAAGTTCCGAAAAACATATGAAGTTCATATCCATAAAGTTACGTGGTAGCCCCCCAGAGTTTGTAGAATCAAACAACTGAGCCAAAAACTCGTCATTGTCGAAATCTATAAGCAAACCGCCATTCCATAAAACGAAGAAGAAAATTAAATTCCTATTAAAAAATAACAAGTGGCTATTAGTGTTGTTGTGAAGTTTTATATTTATAGTAGCTATGCCAAATAGCCAGACAGGACCACCACATACTTAAATTGATAGCATAAATTATCTTTAAATAAGTACCTTCTTCTAAGTTTATAATAACGGTCTTTAATAATGTTAAACTTTAATATAGTGAAGCAATTAATTTGATTATGCAAATAAAACTCTGCGATGAGATAAATAGCAACACTGTCATGCTTAAATGAATCTGAGCAAAGGTTAGATAGATAAATGAGATATGTAACTAAACTTCACATATTTGGAGTAAACAGATAAATGATATTAGGCAAATATTTATAGACTGTCTGTTAAACGATTCGATTCGATTTAAATACCCTTGACGTTAAGAAAGCATTTTGTATTTTTTTAATGTAATACATAAATTAATTATTTAAATTTACCTACTTAGAATAAAACAACAGGCGCTTCAAAAATGAATTATTAAATTACTTATTATAGTATTCAATTATGATGAGATTGATGAGGTACAAATGCTAACAGTAATAAGTGTGGCTTTTGTTTCTTTTATTGTACCAGGCGTAGGTATAAAGCGATACAAAATGCATTCAATACTTAACCTACTTCGGGTCACGGTCTATCCTGTACATTTAATTTCATCCAAATCAGTTAAATTACTTTGAGATTTAGAGCCTAGCAACACTTTGGTGATAAATTTTTATTTAATATTGATTACATAATATGTAAATATTGTATGTGCCTACCTATGTTATAGTTACTTGAGAAGCCCGTGGCGCAGTGGTTAACGCGCTTGTTGATGTGAAGGAACTTGCGCAATGGTTGGTCTCGGGATGGGTGACCAAAAATTTATTATCTCGATCTCCTCCGTGCTTCGGAAGGCACCTTAAAGTCGACGGTCCGGCAGCATTTGCTATCGTTAATACACACCAATCCACATTGGGCCCGCGTGGCGGATTATGGCCCAGGCCCGTTATGGCGTCAGTCTTAGATGAGATGGTGGTAGCTGGCCAGGCGGACTAAGAACAAATCCTACCACCAATCAAACCGAATACAATATGTACCCCCACTGGGAATCGAACTCAGGACCTCTGTAACCAGTGGCACAGAATAAATAATAGTGCCGGCCTTAGGTGGTGTGAACCACTAGACCACAGAGGCGGTTAAAGTGATTAGTAGGTATAGTATTCTATTATCTGCTAGTAGTTGTCTCATTGTTTTGGTCCGGTTGACAACGCGCCTCTGATACATACACCCAACTACACTACAGTGACCGCTTATCAGGCCTACCAAGCTTGTCTCGATCCCACCCATCCCAAATGCTGAAAAACAATACCCGGTATCTGCATGTTTTGGTAGGAAAAGTTTAAGTTTTATACTTAATAAGGAAGCCTAGTTTTTTGTGTGGTAAATAATAAATATTGTGGTGGTTGTAAAAATCCGCTCTACTAGTCAATTTTAATTAAGTACTCATTTCTTTATGCTGTAGTGTAACATTATAAATGTGAGGCTGTTTTACAGGTTGTCATATTTATAGTGCCCTTGAAATGTAACCCTTATACCTAATGGTTAGTTACATTCTAAGCATGGCGGGCGGCGCGACGGGTAAAATAGGAAAATATACAATAAGTATAATGTAGTTGTAGTTATATGGTACGATGCAAAGTGTTTATTAAGTCACGTATAACATTATCTTGTTTGTCAGATAAAGTAGGTAATCAAATCACTTACGTTATTATATTGTATTTATTACGTCTGACATTATACTACTTACGTTATATTTCTAAATGTAAATGTTTTGATTTAAAATTTGATTACATTTCTCATGAGTAAAATCGGCCATCTTATTTTATTGTAGAAGACGTCATTTAAGATTATTCTGTGATTTAAGTGCCTACAACCAGGGACAAATTCGGGGAGCCAACTCTTAAGTACCTACATCTTTAGTGTGGCTGCTGGCGTCTCACCGTTGTTCACTTGCAGTCCGTATATTGTACTAGGTACCATGATCTAACTAATACATAACTTTATTAAAAGGGTTTGTTGGTGAATGGCGAGGCACCAGCCAGCCACAAGAAAATAAGAAAGAAGTGGTTTACCGAATGTATCGACTTTGAAATAGGTATCTAATACCTAATATTATTATTATGCTTATGTATTTATTCCCCAGTTTAACAAAATATCGAAGTAGGTATTTTAAAATAATGCTTCAACTTTTGTAGAGGTCCAGAGCAGAGCCAACTAGCCCCTTACATAATATTCAAGGTAGTTAGACTGCCCTTATTTTTAGGTTTTTTGGACACCCTAAATTACTTACTTTTACTCGCCGTATCAACCCATCAGTCGTCTTAGCGGATTTCCAGACGTGTTCATTTATACAGTTTCTAGTTTTTTTATTATTAAATAATTTTCTTTTATTTTACTAAAACCCGGGCAGGCTTTTGACCGCCATCTTGCTTGGCTAACAGGGGGCAGTCTAGGATGTTACATGCCTGTCCAGGAGAAATCTATTCACTCAAACTGTTCCAAAGCAGCTTGAAAGAACTTCACCGCTCTGTTTTAGGTGGTATTCATCTCATCTCTATTTTCTGTATTCTATCACAAGGAAAACGATAAGAACATTAAATTTGGTTGTCGTTCTTCTTCTTTATGTTAATCCCCAAGGGTGCCAAGGGTAAAACGGCGTAACTGACATTCTGGGCAATATTGTTTGTACAATATATCCCGAGTTTATATCAAGGAAACGGTCGGTCTTTAGTTTTCCTTATCAGTACCCCCTAGTTAGTAGGCACGGATACGTTATTATCGGGGGTTGATAAGTGCGACCTTACGCCTTTAGCACTTCGATCACCCGCGGCGGGCGTCTGCAACCGATAGCAAACGCCTATAAATGTACCTATGTTTATCGCATCACACCATTAGTCAGTTATCAGTCGTTCAGTCCGCTTCCATAACTCGATCTGAGAACACGTCTTACTCCCCCGCGAACCTGGTGTTTAATAGTACATCGCTATTTATTGTTTATTTTTCATTTGTTCCTCATGGCTAAATTCGTTAATTATTGTGATTTCTTGTCTCCAAATTAGTCAGTTGTGAGTTTAAAGTTAATACTGGACAGTTTCAAGTGCGCGCAAGCTTCGGTGAATCGGCTATTCAGGTCGAAAAAATTTGTACGATTCGATCTGGCAACTGCATACATGATTTATTCGAGCGAGCTGCTGCAAAAAATGACCATTTCTTTGATGTTCCGTATCAACCCTATATATTATTCGGACTACTCGGATACGATCTAGGCTTACACCTGAAATTGTTTCAACTAAAACGCTCAATTTGCCATTGGCTCTACAATTTTGAGTATTACAAATTTGGGGTTTATCCAAAAGACGTCACCTGACATAGAAACTATAGATAGTTGCAAGAATCTTCTCAACTATCATGGATATTGTCGCAAATGTAAGTAAAACAAACGCTCGCTACTTATCATTGTTAAGTTATATCTCACAAACGAGAATAGGTCAAAGAGTATCACTGTCAGCTTTAAAGTAATGAGTGTGCGTGTTTTCATTTGCCTATTTATTTGTCCACAGTACCACCCTGTCTTTAAGGCCTTCCTTGCGGGCTCCTTCTCTGGAACATTCAGTACAATTTTGTTCCAGCCTTTGGATTTAGTGAAAACGAGGTTGCAGAATCCTAGCCAAAATGTTATTGCGGCGACAGTCAAGTAAGTTTCTCATATTCCACTAAGTATAACTTTATTTCTATAAAGTCCCCAATTGAACAGTGCTATTAGAATTCCAAAAATACCCAATACTTATTAGTATTCTTGTTTTCACTTTTACTTCCATTTTACTTCAAACATACTTCATAAGCTCAAAGTTCTACCTACATAACTTCATAAGTTTTACTAACCTTTTATATTTTCTTTCAGCGGCCGAATCCAACCCGGCATGATCTCGATTTTCACTAGTATAGTTCGCACTGAGCACATCGTTGGGTTATGGCGAGGCATGGTGCCTTCGGTAGCTCGTTGCGTTCCTGGTGTTGGTCTCTACTTCTCTTCCCTGCACTGGTTGAAAGTCAAAATGGGGAAAACGAGGAACCAAGACTTGGGTGCTATGGAAGCAGTTATGCTTGGCGTTATGGCTAGAACTATGAGCGGAGTTGCATTGATACCCATGACCGTCATCAAAACAAGGTAAGAACTTACGGCAAAGATTATCTACGATAGTAGGTACACTATTTATATGCAAATTTTGCAGAATAGTTCTATCGTGTCATATTCATTAAAACACTGCACGACGCAGTAGCCTGAAAATTTAGGGCAAAGAATTACAACTTCTATTTGCATACAATTGTTATCGACACAATGTTACGACAGAATTTCTCCAATGCGTAATACTAAAAATGCCTTTTACTTCCAGGTATGAATCAGGAGTGTACAAATATGATAGCCTTGGTGGAGCCTTGAAGGCCATCTACAGGGCTGAAGGCATTAGAGGCCTTTCATGCGGCCTCGGCCCAACACTTGCTAGAGACGCTCCTTTCTCAGGACTGTATTTGATGTTCTACACACAAGCTAAACAATCCGTTCCTAAAGGTAAGAAACTTGTTCACAAAGACTTTTATTAGGAATTTTCGGACGGGATTCGAATCAAAATGCTCAATTGTAGCTTTCAGTTGTTGCTGAGCAAAAAAGTATTTTATCATGCCGTGGCAACAGCACGTTTTTAAGTTTATTGACCGTTGTTGTAGACATCTAATAAGTTTACGTCGTTGAGAGATTATTTATGGATTATAATGTTAGGTTAATAAGTTGGAATTGTAAGCATTCATTGTAATCTAATCAAAACGCACCATCACTTATATCTCGATTTGATAAAAATAAATGATTAGGTACTAATTTCATAGGAATAATATTTCTTGAAAATATTTAAAATGAAGTGCCTATTTAAAAAAAATCGATTCGTCTCTCAACTAGCTCCGCTGGGACTCGAACCCACGACCTTTCACTGCCCGGGCGAATGCCCGCTGAGACCACTGAGCTACGGAGTCGTTATTAAAAATATTTCTTTCACAAAACTCCCGTAATGGTACGAATGTGCGATATTAGTACAAATATTGTGTTGTATTGTACTTACTTTAATTTTATGATTAGATATTTATAATGAAATACTAGCGCTCCGCCCGCGACTTCGTCCCCGTGGAACTAAGATATTCACAAAAGTTTCATAAAAACTCAGACCGCTTTTTTTAAAGTACTTACACCGTTTTACAGTATCCGTCTAAATAGCTTTCCAATTACCGCATTGTAAGAGACTAAATTTTTTAGAAGATATAATGGGAATATAATGCCATCGCTGACTTTTTTGTAGATCTATAAAAGAGGAATATACCACCATGCTTTCGCTGAAAGGCGGCTTGACTTTCCGGCAATATACACAAATCCTTGATAAATTAATAACTAAAACCTTTCTCAAGAATCACTATATCTAATGGTGAAAACCGTTTTAAAATCCTAGGAGTAGTTTTTGAGGTTATCGCGTACAGACAGCCAGACGCGGCGGAGGACTTTGTTTTGTAATATGTAGCTGTACTGACATATTGATTGATATTTATATGTTACGAAGTTCCTTCTTAATAAATAATTCTTATTGAATAGTTTGAACATTCAGCAAGCCTTTTGCGTTTCAAGTTTCCGGTAGAACTTTCTGCGTCTTGTAAATTCTAACGTTTTTCATAAAATATCTTAAGTAGATATGTGTTTGTGCAAGGGTTTAGCACGTCGTCGTCATCTGATAAATAATATTTGCGCCACTTATTTTGATTCTACATCAAAGACATGTTTAAATTAATACCCTTATCTTATCTCTGATATGGGCGTGAAAAACAAATTTTACCTGGTCATTATGTAGGACTTAAAATATTATTATCAAGAAATCAAGATAGATCATGTGACGATTCATTATTTTTCCAACGATGTTGAAAACTGATAAATTGCGTGTTTACTTACATTTTATAATACCATGCTTTAGCAATACAAAAATGGCAGATACATTGTTTTACGTTTGAAGTTTAGGTAGAAAGTAAGGTACCTCCGCCTAACAAGGACCAGGGGGGCTACCGGCTAAGAAATATGGATATGGGTATGGGCTTCAACTGTCATTTGAATTCCTTATCTTGATAGATTTTTGCTGCTTTGTTCTGTTGAACGTTGCTAGCTAGTTATCTTATACCCGACTTCACAAAACAAGGAACTGATAGCGGCTATTTTCTTTATAAAATTGACTTAAAGTTCCCAAAAACGTATGAAGTTCGTACCCATAAAGTTACGCGGTAGCCCCCAGCTCATAAAATTTAACACAGCAAATACATCTAGGCGTGTATTGTGAAAGAAAGTTATTGGAAGAAGAGTATTTGCTTGTTATTTTGATCGAATTTCTTTGGAATAACAAGTGCCTAATTAGGACCGGTCCTTAA
This sequence comes from Crambus lathoniellus, assembly GCA_949710035.1. Classification (NCBI taxonomy): domain Eukaryota; kingdom Metazoa; phylum Arthropoda; class Insecta; order Lepidoptera; family Crambidae; genus Crambus; species Crambus lathoniellus. The sequence goes on along the minus strand of OX453302.1, from coordinate 9,524,679 downwards.
AGGGCGTATGAAAATATGAAAACGACTAAACTCTTTGGCGTGTTGGAATATCACACAATTTAAAGGCCAGTGTGTAGGAGAGGTGAAGTTGCGGGGTACCTACTGCGCTTAGTGGCAGTGGCTAACTTCACGACAGCTAATAAAAGTGACGAATTTTAGAATTCTATAAACACCGCGTCGAAGATTCTGATGATTCGACTCCGGCTGGTGTGCGAGATTTAATAGTACCTATTTCATATAAGTAAAGAATTTTAAAATTCGATTCGTTGGGCGCGTTCGACTCTAATAAGTATGCGTTCACCATAATATTAAATCGCACTGCAAACCCAGAGCTACCGGCAAGCAATAATAACCTTTATCCTCTTCCCCAGAATGGCTACAGTCCCCCGGTGCAGCTAGCGCGGTGCACTTCAGCTGCGGTATAATGGCCGGCATAGCGGCCTCCTTGGTCACCAATCCAGCGGACGTCCTCAAGACTAAGATGCAGCTTTACCCGGAGAAGTTCCCCAATGCGTTGAGCGCGGCCATTTATGTTCGACAGGTAAATTGATTACCTACACTTTAATCTTATTGCCAAGGATTAGAGGTGATTTTCCCGAAGCAGAAGCTCTTATAAGAGCAACCAACACAAACGCTAAGACCAGTTATCGTTTGGTTGGTTATTAAAGGATACAAAGAAGGAATAGTTTTGAATAAACGATGATGACTTTTCATAATTGTGATGTTCGGCATGTATTGGCATCTTTATGTACTTAAGGCGATGATTCCCGACCGAAATAGGCACGCTAACGCTTGCTCGGCCGCGCGCGATACACTTCACGCGGATGCAGCGGCAGCCGGCAGTGAACTGTGAACTCGCGAACGCCCCGCGAATCGAAAATCACTTAAAATTCAATAAAAAATTAAATAATAAAAAAAATTAACTTATGACGGCTGGAATCCCTCGGCTATTCAAAGACAATTATTTTCGTATATTTTTCCATAACTAAAACCAAGTATACTGCAAGCAATAGGATATTTCGATTACAATTAGACGGATGTTTGGGATTTTATTTGACCCAGTAAAATATCACCAATCGAAAAAAACGGCCGGAAGCACTAGATAAATAACTGTAAAATAACATATATTTTTTCCAATTTCTAAGTAAGTACTTACTTGTGATTTGCGAGTAATCCATAATTTAAAATACCCTATTTTGGGGAATCCCAGCCTTAATATATGTTGGTATTGCATAAGCTCAGGCGCGGATACAACTGACACACATGAAATGAGCTTAGATTAAATTATATTTACATTTGCCTAATAAAATTCAATGAGTGGCAATGGCAAGCGTCTCATAAAAATGCGACGCGCACATACCTAAGTATACTTACGCGCTAGGTTGAGTACCTAAATGTTAGCGTTAATTTACTGGGCCACATGTAGGTACTGCCTGTGTATTTTTTATCCAAGTAAAATCACATTATTTTATTAAATTATTTAACTATAACACGATAACATGGGAAACAATACATAATTTTACTTTGTTGTTACAGAGACCCCTTCTGCTTGTTAGCAGAAGGGGTCTCAAACCGATAGAATATTATGTAACTATTCATGATTCGATAAGAAAATACTATATATAATTTACTATGTTAGCAAGCAATTAAAATACTAAATGTTATCTTTCACGACTATGGCACGTGGATGCCCCATTGTGCAATTTTTTTGATTAGTACCAATTAACTTATGTTCAATTGTGGTTTTGTGGTCAAAGATTATCACTACTTCATCACATTAAGGCTAAAAATTATTACGCATTAATTATTATAAATGAATACTGGAAGGATAAAAATGCTTAAAAATATAGTAAGCTCAAACTTAATTTTTATGAATTATCAATTTTCACGACATTTGAACATTAACAATATTCACATTTGCACTATCAATAAATTATATATGCAATTTTCGCCTCTATTTGGATCATAATCATAATAGGATCTCTGAATAATACTAGTGTAATAGAGTGCGACTATTCATCTTCATTAATATTAGGAAGCCACTGAAGTAAATTATTTGCGGATATTTGGCGTTGGCTGTGCTTTCAACCAACCAAATTAAACCATATGCTACAAAAATTAAAATCGAATTTCAATTGATAACGGATCTGTTTATTTGCTTCCCCTTCGGTTTTTGTTAACTCTTTAGGTAGTGTCACTTGGCCTCGGTGCATAAACATTAATAAGATTATCATGGGGCCATGAATTTTGTTTAGTACCTATATCGCAATAATCGTACAAAAATATGATTGTTATCAGATAACTCTTAGCGGAGGAAACGTTACAATTTTGTCTTTCCTGCTTACATTACATCGCAATTTACAGAACATGTTAGTAATTTAACTTTTTTATTTGTTACAGACTTATGGCGTCAAAGGTTTCTTCAAAGGGGCTGTTCCGCGTATGCTGCGCAGGACTCTCATGGCAGCCATGGCGTGGACCGTGTTTGAAGAGATAACTCGTACGATAGGCTTGAAATGACACGAAAATCGTTATTTTTGAAACATGAAGTAGGTAACTGATCAGCTCTACATACAAAGTGCTGCCCTCTATCACTGCTTTGAGAAAGCAAGTGTTGCAAGGAATAAAAATTAAATTTAATTCATTCATTTTCTATGAACTAGAGGGTGGACTATAGTTAGTTATCGGGTGCTATGTTCCTAGAATAATATTCCTAAATTCGAATATGTAGTTGCTTTAATTTGATTTTTATATCCTTGGAATCACGTCATACCTGTGATTTTTTATAGTCTCTTTTAACTTGTGCTGTCTTTAGTATAGTCCTTTATCAATTCGGTCTTTACGATTCAGTTAGTTTACTTGAGATTTTGGGTATCATGGATACAATGTTTATTACGGTTGTTAAATAGTTGTATGTAGTCCATTTCGTTCTATATATTTTGCAATATATTTTAGATTTAAAATGTGATACTTATTTTAAATATATTTTAATAAATGTTATTCAAATTAAAATAGTTGTGGTTTCATTTGATTTCACTAATATTATAATAGTCGATAGGAACATTTATTACCTATAGTTTGAAATTTCAATGATGATATAAGCCATTGTTAGACAATTTACCAAGGCCACAGGTGTTTAAAGGTACCATTTCTGTTATAAGAACAATAAAGAACAATATATAACAAAACTAATAATATATTTTACATATTTACACCTGATTATCATAAATAAAAATTCATTTATTATACATTACAAGTTTGCCTATTGATTTGTTGATCTCATATAAACTCTATGCCTTCATACTTAAGGTTCTCTACAAGTGTATCGTGGAGAAGAACTGTACCATCAGTTTTAAATGCAGTTATGTACGTAGCTGTTTTCCCTTCAAACTCGGTTGTTTTTAAAGCAACTATGGCTTCATCGTTCGATCCAGGAATGAACTTGAATGAAGAGAAGCCGTGCTTTGGTTGATGCTTTGTTATCTGTAAATAAGCAATCAATAAATTAGAACTAAGTACTAAGTAAAATAAAATAAAATAAATTGAATACTGGAACCAGTGTCGCCTAGAAAATCAACACTTGTGCTTTAAGGCTTGTAAAATGTGAAAAGAGTGAAAAATCTAGAAAAATATATGCTGTGATCCTCGATCAACAGAACTAGGTGTTATTGTTGATCGAAGGCTGTGATCTTAATAAAAACTCTCAACGAAAAGTGGTTTGAACGAGATAATAGTAAGCACTTTTTCAAAAACCGCAAATATAACTTTGTCATTCATAAAAACACTATAAAAAACAAAGTTATATTTTGCTGTCGAAAAATTATAGTGGAATTTTGGCTAGGTATAGGCAATCGGTACGTTAAGTGGGTACGGAACCCTTCATGGAAGACTCCAGCTCGCACTTGGCCGATTTTTTATTTATACATATACTTAGACATGACATGTGTTACTCAGAACTTTTTAGCTAATGAATTAATTTGGATAAATCTTTTTTTAAATCTACCTATATGACTAAAAAGCTTTTGATCTTTTAAAAAACAAGCTAGTTTTCATGACAGCTTCAAGAAATACGAAATCATAAAAAAGTAAAATTAGGAATGCAGCGTTTGTTGTTTAGAGCAACGGCACAGAATAAATAATAGGTAACACTGGTACATAAGCTTCACTCCGCTAAACGCTGCCTTCGGCACACTTGACGGAAGATCCGACGCCAAACTTCTTGCTGTAAATCCGTTATTAAACATCGCAGCCACATTGAATATTCCGCCGTGGCAGAGTCGACTGCCAACGCTTTCGGTGTAGTCGTCGCCGTCTCGTCGCGAGTTATCCGCCGAGTGTGGCGCGATACATAATTATCAATACCTGGAATGCGACGTTGCCGATCTAACGTCGACGGAAGATCGGTGCACGGAGGACGCAACAGGGACCGTACTCTGAAACGCTAATCCGAAACTTCGGTTAGCCCCGCCCCTTTCATTCGATTCTGTCCCGACTAGAGAGTGAGAGGGACAAGTATACCGAAGTTTCGGGTTTTGCGTTTCAGAGTAGGCCCTCAGATGCAGAAGGCAAGCGGTCCGCGACGGAACGACCGATATTCCGCGTAGTGTGCCCGTTATTAGTCATTTATATGCAAGAACATGTATTGGCCTTTCGTCGCGGAAGATCCGCGTCGGAATTTCCGTCAAGTGTGCCCAAAGCCTTAATTGCAATGCAATAAAGTGGAATTCAGCTTGTACCGCGTTAGTTACGAACGGCCAGACGTTGCATCTCTTTCTATCGCATATACTCTAGCTCTTTTGCAGATCTAATTTCTATGGATCTCTATAAAGACTATATGGACTTCTATGGACTCGCGAGAGTAGTGCGCAAGTACATCCGAGTGACAGAAGCCTAACAAAGGGCATATATATGCCCCCGCCCACTCACTACCTACTTATAACGTCCTTCTTGTGTTCTGTGGTCAGGTCTAATTATAAATGAATACACAAACCTCAACAGCTTGAATGTGTTTGAAATCAGTATCCGCTGTTATCAGATAATTGCAACCCATAAGTTCGTCTCTTGTTTCATTATAGCTTTCGTGGCTGCATCTCCTTGGTAGAAAATGCCACATCTGCTTAATGGGTGACCATACACCAGACTCATGTATCATGTAACCTGGCCACTGGATTCCGATGGCACTTCTTATGGCTTTGTAATGGTTTGCCCAGTTCAGGTGTTGGACCTGGAAAACCATATAAGTAATTATTACAAAAAGCTGGATACTTACTTATACATTATTTTGATTTGTTGTTGAGTTCTCGATCCTGTTTTCCGATAAAGTAATTTTAATAATTTAGGACACGGTCACAAAAATGTTTTTACAGTTTTTTAACCGCCTCCGTGGTCTAGTGGTACACACCACCGATTTCAGACCCAGAGGTCCCGGGTTCGATTGCCAGTGGGGTAATTCCCGATGGGGTACATATTGTATTCGGTTTGATTGATGGTAGGACTTGTTCTTAGTCCGCCTGGCTAACTACCACCATCCTATCTAAGTCTGACGCCATAACAATGATGATTTCAGCATTATTGTGTTCCAGCAGTTAGAGATAAGATAGCCAGTTCCTCAGTGATTGAGGATTCCGGGAGTAGTGGGCTTCCACCTTCAGCCTTACCACCACTTACCATCAGCCTGCCTAGCATGAACATCATTATATCACGTGATATGATATGATACGTCATGCTGTCTTGCTTACCCCACTAAGGTGTAAACAAGATATAGGCTCTTTATCATGCGTCAATAGTTGATAGAAGCCGCTCATGGTAGGCCGGCAGGTATACTGAAGGCTAAGTGCCACAACATAGTAGCTTTCTATGAGTAGTTTTAAAGTTTATCCATTACAAACAAACAGAAATTAAGTCTTTCCTCTATATAATATTGGAAATAGATTGAATTACCTCTCCATTGATGTTTATAGCTTTCACCCACATTGGGTCATAGCTGGAGAACTCGCCACTAGTTGTAGTCCATTCTTTTCCCATAGAACCAACATAAAGTATGTCATCCTTTACAGTAGCCCACTCAGACTTGAAACCTTTTTCAGCGTATCCATTACCATCTGTTAGTATCACCCATGGGACGACTTTGTTATTTATTATTTCAAATACCTGGAAAATAACAAATAAGTTAAGAGTAGTTTCTTACTTGAAATGGTTCCTCTGATTCAGGCTGTATTTATGTATCTGGAATTTTTGTATGCTTTGTTAATAAGGAATGAAATAAATATAATAATACAATTAGAATTACAGTAATTGAAAGAGCAATTATAATCTCAGTATTTTATGTAATCTCTGAGAGGTGACTGCTTAGATGTTTATTTTTTCTACAAATCAATAAAATTGCACTTAACTCTAGTCTCACTATTGTAATAAAATATTTCTACATACCATACCCGACCTGTCATCAAATGAAAGAAGTCTGCCATCATAAACAATAAGTTCTGACAGTTCCATTCCTCTTCCTTTGTGCGAGTAAGTTGATGATAGTTGAAGTGGAGATGCCGGATCCCAAGAAACAGCAGCATAGTTCTTTCTCTTATGATAACTCAAAAAACCTTTTTTCAAATAGCTATTGTATGTATGAGGCTTCGTAGAACTCTTAGAATTTGTGTCTAAGTCAGCCACTAAACCTATCCTATATGCAATTAAATCACCAGAAGCAATAGGCGATGTAAGAGGATATGTGGCGTTATATGGCCTGATATGATTAATCCACCTGTGGCCTGTTGGTAGCTGGCTGCTTGTCCACCAATTATAGTAAAAGAGTATCAACAGAAAAAAACCAAGAAGTATTATTAATAGTACAAATTGTGGCTGGAGTCTTACAGCATTGCCCACCCTGTAGGTGGCTGGTGTTCTTAGCGCTTTACGCCAATCCCGAAGGGTACCTTTCATTTTTCTATCTTCCAATTCGTAATAGTCGTACATAATAAATTATATTTATATCATATTTCAAATCACCAAGAAGGCATTGGTACTGAAGCAATGACTAGCACTAATTATCTGTGATAACAGCACGGAACTGGCCCACTTATATTTTATATTATACATACACAATCTTGAGTCTAATCGAGCACTTTCCTATTTATTAATTTGGAATGTGTATAACTAGTATATGGGTTTGGATTTCATGGAGTAATATACACTGACTACTGATAGCGATATTCTTTTGATCAAGTTATGGGACATTTTGTCTCAAATATCATCATTTAATGATCATTTTTATCACAAAATTAACTCCATTTACGACACGAAAATTATGAAATGACACATGTGCGCAACGTCAATTTGACAGTCAATGACATGACATGACAGCATCTTGACATTTCATGCGTTTCGTTTCCTAGAATTTTTCCGCGAATGGACTGACACATGGGACTGAGTGTATTTTTTTTGTCGGGCCATCAAGACTCTGCCTAAAATTGTTTTTTTTTTTAATATGTTTATTAATTTTATTATTTGTCTTGTACCTAGGAGCCTAGGCCTACCTACCTAGTGTTTTGAGCAAAATTAATAGACACAGATTTGCTAAGGTCACTACTAAAGGCGTAATTATTACTTACTCAATAAAATTAGTTGTATTGTAGTTAAATACCTATGTGAATACATCGTGATGCGCCCAGGAAGATCTCGATCGGTCGGCTCCGTTGAGCGATATGACCACGACAATTTATGCACTTCAGTTTCAGGCGTAGCACAATAAGGGCGTTTGTGCACTACACTGAATTTTACCGATCCGGCGATCCGGGTTTTTCCGGACCGATATGGCAGCAATGAAAAACATATGGGCGCTTGTGCACCACACTGAATTTTACCGTCCGTCATTTTACTTTTCCCCATTCCGGACCGTTTTTTTCCGTTCCGAGATGACGGCAATGAAAAACATATGTACGCTTGTGCACTACACTGAATTTTACCGTCCGGAAAAAAACGGATGGTTGTATTTTAATCATAAATCACTACATAGTATAAAACAAAGTCGCTTCCCGTCTGTCTGTCCCTATATATGCTTAAATCTTTAAAACTACGAAACAGATTTTCATGCGGTTTTCACTAACAGGTAGCGTGGTTCTTCAGAAAGATTTTAGTATATAATTTATGAAAGTTTTGTGTAAATTGGTAGAAATATAACGATAATTGTCGAAAGTGCCGGCAAACGGCAAGCCGCCCGGGAGTTTTCTGCAAAAACGCTGCCTAATCCTTTCGAGGTTTAAAAAAATAATGCATGTTGGGATATTCCTCTTCTATAGATCTACAAAAAAGTCCGCGATAGCATATGTCTATCTTTTAAGGATAGCATATTCTAGCCATATTATCTCTTAAAAAATGGTTACGAACAATGCGGTAATTTGGAAAGCTATTTAAACGGATACAGTATTAACCCTTATCAATCTAAATACGTTAGTTGCTTTAAGCATTTCATGCACATTATTTTACTCTTTTACACCATATAATTTAAATGAATATCTTAGGAGTTATCGCAAATAAATTAACGCACGCCAAAATAAATTCAAGCGCCTTTCTCGATTGACGACCGATTTGGCGCAGGAGTAGGCTACCCACCTTCTGCGCCAGTGGTCTCGGGTTCGATTCCCGAACAAGACAAATATTTGTGTGCATGAACATGTCTATTTGTCTTGGTCTGGGTGTTAACTATGTATAATATGTATGTATTTACAAACAAAAAGTATTTAAGTATATATTTATCCGTTATCAAGTTTTCCATGTTACAGTTTCTTAATGAAATTAAAATGGGCTTAGATAATTGGTGTGAATGTAAGAATTTATTTATTTATTATTATTATTATTATTTTTCACCAATAACACGTAATATATCTAGCACCAAAAATATGGATTTTGAAATTTTTGTTTGTCTGTCTGTCTGTCTGTTTCACGCAAAAACTACTAAGCGGATTTTGATAAAACTTTTTTTGTTATATAGCTAGCTGTAGACATTCGATAGTAGTTAAAAATAATTTTTCATCAAGCCTCAATTAATTGTGATTTCGGTAAAATGACCCTGTCAGGTACCTTTCACTGATAAGAGGATGAACCCAAAACTCTTTCTGTCTTCTACGTCTTCGTACATAAAGCAATAAAGCAAGTAATTGCTGACGTTCCAAGGAACTCATTATTCCTCTCGTTTAAAACGCGTCCGTAGAGTGTAGTTTCAAAGAGATCACTGCGCTGCCCCGGCCAGTAAAAAACCGGACAAGTGCACAAGCCTATCATCCGTGTTTTTCATGCCACGCCGGTCCGTAAAAACACGGACCGCCGGATCGGTAAAATTCAGTTGTAGTGCACAAACGCCCTCACACTAGGTTCACTTACCTTTATCAGAGAAATATGTGTGCACTTCACTTCAGGTGCAGGCACATAAAATTACTCAAACTGTATTTAGGTACACTTGTATGTGACTGGGCGTCATGACGTCAGTTCAATAGGGTCGTCAATTTGGCGACACATAGGTAAGTAAGTAGTTCGTGTAGGACCTACATTATTTTTAGATGGATTTATAAAAATCACTTTATTGCACATGACAGGAATAAGACATAGGTAGGTACTTACAACAAACATAAAAGCAAAACAAACAATAGTCAGCCTTATTGCTGCATAGCAATCTCTTCCAGGCAACCTTGGGTGAAAGAAATAATAGGAGAATAAGGGAAAGGGTGCACAAAAAGATAAGGTTCCTAATCTAGTGTTTGAGCCTTTCTGATATCTTCTAGTAGTGCATTCCACAGTCGAACGGCATGCACAGAGAAGGAATAGGCAACAAAGTCGGTGGTGGCGTGGCATTTCTACTTAGGGAAAGAAAGGTTATAGAAAGAACGCAAAGTAGGTACAAACAGTGTGAGGATGAAGGACGGAATGGGACGAAAAACATAACAAACAAGACAGTTAAGCATAAACAGTTTAAATAAATTATCACAATCACAATTATCTATTCGTCCATGCTCCACCTAATTAGATAAGAACAACCTTAATCGTTGTTTCATAGGCTTTTCTCACGATCTTCGGCGGCGTCTGTAGACTACAAACGATACGAACCTATCGACAGACGAACAAAAAACGAACGCACACGACTGCTTTCACTGTACAAAGAAATCCAAAAGTGATTACCTACTCTCGTCACAAGCGGACGTCCTGTACAAAAATGTAATTGAAACAAAATTAAACTAAACTAGGTACCTACCCATTTGGTGGTCTGCCAATTTGTATTTTCGGCTTCTTTTTAAGATCGAATCATAGATATCATCCGTGGTTCGATGGCACATGCCCATTTGAGGAGCATACCTGAACATTACTCTCACTTCTATCAATTATGATAGACATCAAAGCTTTAGGATCACCGTACACTGACGCCCTTAGAGCATTTAAAGTAGCAGACAATTTCTTATAATTTTGAATTAATGTTATGCATTCACATTTCAAAGAGCATTGTACCGGATTTCGAAACTACGAAAATCTATTTCGAGGCTGGTTGTTTCTTGCTAAGTATTATTTTTTCATATACCTAAGTACCTAACTAGCGGATCCTCGCGGTTTCACCCGCGTGGTACCCGTTCCCGTGGGAATATCGGGATGGGATAAAATATAGCCTATGTCACTCGGGAAAAATTTAGCTTTCTAATGGTGAAAGAATTTTCTAAATCGGTCCAGTAGTTTCGGAGCCTATTCGATGCAAACAAACAAACATACAAACAAATAATCAAATCTTTCCTCTTTATAATATTAGTATAGATATAGATAAGTAAATACCAGTTATTTTCTGTAAGTCTATAAATGTAAGTAGGTACCTAAGTATTTAGGTAAGTATGTAAAATTATAGTCTGTATTCGATCATGACATGAAGTGCGTTCATCTAGAACACTGTTGAAAGATCTAAAATATGAAGCAAACTCATCATAGTCATCTACCTACTTAGGTAAGTACTATACTCCCTAGAAACCTACTCGGTTAGGTACTGTAAGACAGTATTTTTAGACGTATGTAGGTAGGTACCTATAACAACAGGTTATATTATTATATATTGCAATAATGTCGTACCTATACAAATCTTGATACCTACCACATTAGTGCGCGCAGGTCCTTAGATCTTATCGAGACGATCTAACATTAGTACAGAGGTAGATCATCGAATTTATGATTGAAACTTAATCTTTGTTTAATTGGCTTTGATTAGTTTGATGGTTTCATCAAAACCCTTCGCTGACAATATTATTATTCAGCCAATTTCAATGCTTTCTTTGGATAAATAAATAATCTTTGAGTAGGTACTTATCTATGTATAGTGACGTAAGTATCTATTTTATGTGTTATACAGTTATGTGTTATACAGGTAACATACAATGGAAATCTTATATGTGCTCTGGAGGGAAACTGCCCAAAAAACTTTAATTAAAATTTACAGAAAGGAAACCATATTTTATTTTAAAAAAATAACAAAACTGCATACATAGATAAAAAATCGGTCAAAGAATAAATTGCGATTTTCGTATTCTGTGTTTCAATTAATAAAAGCCAGGGTCAGCAAAAATCAGAAAAAAAACAACTTGTCATCAAAAATGTAAACATCAACAAACTGTTTTTAGTTTCGATTGAATATAAAATTTTACATGGCGCAAGGCGTATTCACAAACTTCCTATGGTATTTGGAATTTTTAGGGTTTGCCGTTATACTAATATTATTCTTTATGTTTTTCTTGTACCTCGCCAAACTGAATTACGTTGATTATAGTCCCAAACATGATATGAGAGTGAAGTAAGTGATATTTTTATTTATTCCTTGCCTGTATGTAGGTAGACGTAGCTTCCTGTTATATACCTAAGAAATTTGGTAAGTAGACGCTTTTCTGGCTGTACTTATATCGACCGACGTGATTTTGTCCCGTTCGCTTTCACACGAGCCACACGCGACAGCCACACTGATTAGTTACATGTTGAGTTACATGCTCTTTGACAGCCACAAACGCCGCCACTTGAAGCTAATGAAAACGGCTACAAAGGAAGGCTAGTAAAAACTTGTGGCCCAAAATAAAGACTCCGGCGACCGCCGCGCCGCCGCCGCCGCGTACTTACTTTGTGCTTGTGGACGGTAGTAGCTGACACTTGCGGTTGGTGGCCGCTACTTTTTGTATTGCTTGCACTGCAAGCAAATGCAAGCCTTGCAGTATTATTACCCGTCTGCGGCGGAGCCAAAAAAGGGTTATGTATTTGACCTGTATGTATGTGGGTGTGTCTGTTCCTATGTTCCCTCGTAACTTACAAACGGATGAACCGATTTTGATAAATGATACGTCGCGCGTCGTCAGATTCGTCTGAATGGCCCGAGTGACAATGGGAAAAGTTCCTAGTTCTTACAAGTAAATTGAATACAGCGTTATTTATATCAGGTAACTAATACAAATTTTAGGTAAGAGAATTCTTGGAAGCAGGCGGGGTCCATAATATTTTTATAGATTTTATATACAAATGGATCCCGCTTGCTTTTAAGAATTCTCTTACTTAAAATTTGTATAATCACTACATAGTATAAAACAAAGTCGCTTTCTCTGTCCCTATGTCCCTTTGTATGCTTAAATCTTTGAAACTACGCAACGGATTTTGATGCGTTTTTTTTTAATAGATAGAGTGATTCAAGAGGAAGGTTTATATGTACTTTTTATCCCGATATTCCCACGGGAACGGGAACCACACGGGTGAAACCGCGGGCGGCCGCTAGTTACCTAATAAAAATAACGCTGTATTCAATTTACTAGTAAGAACTAGGAACACATTCAATTCACAGTCGCTCATTTTTTTTACTTTTTTTTTCTTTTTAGTTAGTTAAACAAATCATTTTTGCACCGCAGACGGTTTTTTTTGTTTTTTTAATTACTTTTTTTTGGGTGTTACTTACTGGCCGGTGGCGGCCACAAGAAGCGAATGGTAACGATTTGTAGCATGTGACGTCCACCGGCGTCACCGTGTGCGGCGATTTCATATAAAATGTATGAAAAGTACAGGAAAGAGGTCGGCGGTGGCGCTTTGTGGTTGTGGTCGGTGGCCCGTGTGCGGCCGGGGTTAGATAAAGGGCTTATTACACTTATCCTAATTAGGACCCTAAATAAGCATACAATGCTTGTTTTGATTGCATCACTTGCTAAAAGTGAGATCAAAGAAAGCAATGTATGCTTAATTAGGATCCTAATTAGGATAAGTGTAATAAGCCCTTAAGCTAGACAGCAACACGCACACTGTCGCGAATGAGAGTCGACTAAATTATCTCGTGTTGCGCATACTAAACCTACTGGAGAACATAGGTACCAGCAAATACACTTTACGTCGTAGTGAGAGAGGCTTATGCACTCCGAGACTTTTTGAAGCGCCCTGTCGACGCGCTTTTGTATACAGACATAGACGCGATACTCACACAAGTCACACGCAACAACGCAGCATGCAGACATTTGCACACCTGCCGGCCTAGCATGAGCGGCTTTTATTGCACGATATGATATGGTACGGCAAGTTGTCTTGCTTACCCCACTAAGGTGTAAGCAAGACGGCATGCCGTACCATATCATATCGCGTGATAAAAGCCGCTCATGCTAGGCCGGCTGAAGTACTCAAACGTAAAAAAGTGTACCGTCGACGCACGTGTGTATCGGTCGATACATACGCGCGCCATAAAAAAGCGCGCCATCGACGCGCGTGTGTATCGGATACACATGAAAACCAACTGCTCTGCAGGAATAAAGCGCGCCGTCCGTCGCCGTTAGGAATTTTATACTAAGTAGATCTTCATAGATGTACCTATATCAGGAGAACGAAAACAACCGACACTCAGTTGAAGTGGTAGTGGGCGGGACACAGCGCTGAGAACCGATGGCCGTTGGGGCGGAAAGGTTGTCGAATGTCGACCGCGCACCGGACGAGACGTTCCGTGGGCAGGCCGGCTCCAAGGTGGACCGACGATTTGGTTCAGGTGGCGGGAAGCCGCTGGATGCGGGCAGCGCAGGGCCGAGGCCCTACGGCTTACGGCTGAGAGGATGATGATGATGATGATGATGATGATTGGTATATTAATTCACTCTAGATCACGTAGCTTTTGTATGTATGTTGAATACGAGTTTTCCAAAATAGCGCCATGTGAGGAAAGTAAAACAAAACAAAAGTATTATTCTCATTAAAACAAGGCTCGTCTCTGAATCATGTCATGATTCAGAAATTCTTATCTACTCGTAGAGTAGATCTTTATCTACCGATTTAAATTTAGAAATCCTGTTAGTTAAAACCTCAAATTTCTTAAAACCAAAGTAACATCATAAAGTTTTTTGACGACCGATTTGGCCCAGGGGTAGGCTAACCCACCTTCTGCGCCAGTGGTCTCGGGTTCGATTCCCGAACAAGACAAATATTTGTGTACATGAATTAAGTATGTATTTACAAACAAAAAGTATTTAAGTATATATTTATCCGTTATTAAGTTTTCCATGATACAGTTTCTTAATGAAATTTAAATGGGCTTAGATAATTGGTGTGAATGTAAGAAGTTATTTATTTTATTTTTATTTTAAAGTAAAAATAAGCCTTTAAACGGTTAAAATAGTTGGCTAATAAAGGCTATGATCTCTATTTTAATTGCTATGTACTTATTTAAGGCCTTCGCATCAAGTAAAGTAATGACGAATAATAAGAGCTGCGATTTTGCGGTCAGTCTCTCGTTCCTTCTTAATAATTTGACCACAAAACCACGCTTATTTATTTAGGTACGTAATTTAGTACTTACGTGATGATGATCGGTAAAAACTTGTCTAGAATTAGTATGATGAATTTGTATAAAAATATATATGTATAAATATATATTGTACGAATAAATTCCGTTGTTAAATAGCATGTTATAACAAAGTACGGAAAGCTCTCGTTTTCGTAATCGTAAACTCTAGTTACCTATTCGTACCATACCATACCGAACCTTATCATTCGTCAAATGCTATCAAAGCTATCAAAATACTAAGTACTCTGTCTTCGTAGTCCGAGTAGCATTTTGATACAGAGCCAAGAGCCGAGCTCTGGCTCGGAACTCCTTTTTAGGGTTTCGTAGCGGAATGGAAAAAAACGGAACCCTTATAGATTTGTCATGTCTGTCTGTCTGTCTGTCCGTCCGTCCGTCCGTATGTCACAGCATCTTTATTTCAAAACTATAAAAACTACACAGTTGAAACTTGGTAGGTACTTAGATTTATTCTACAGGGTGTTAGGGGCACCCTTGCAAAAACTTAAACCATGGCTTCAGACCATCATGCTGAACAACGCACAGCAAGAATTTTTTGTCTGAAATGAATAAAATATTTTGACTCTCCATACAAAAAGTCCCGATTAGTTGTTAAATTTGTATGAAAAGTCGTTTTCTTTTTTCATTTCCGACAAAAATTCTTGCTGTACGTTGTTCAGCATGATGCTCTGAAGCCATGGTTAAAGTTTTTGCAAGGGTGCCCCTAACACCGCTTTATGATTTTAACACAAAAATAAAAAAAAATTATGGGGGCTCCTCATACATATTCTTGTGTCGTGCTTCCATCAAACTATGTATAGATAGGTCATTAAAAATGACATAAAGGTTTCTCAAACCATTTTTTCTCAAAGTCAATCTTTTAAAAGATAGAGACTTCCAAAGTAGCAAAATGTGAAAGTAAAAAAATCTAGAAAAAATATATGCTGTAGATCATAAAAACTTACAACGAAAATTGGTTTGAACGATATGTAGTAAGTACTTTTTGAGATATAACACATTTTCAAAACCGCAAATGTAACTTTGTGATTTATAAAAATGATAGTGGTATTTTGGCTAGGCTATATAATTGGTACGTTAACTCATTGACGCCTGACCGGCCGAATAGGGCCGAAGAACAATGGAAAATCTATTGTGTCTCATTTCTGTGGCGTTGTGCGGAGGCGAGTCCAACTCGCATTTGGCCGATTTTTTTTAAAGTTAGAGAACTTGGAACTCCTTTTTAGGGTTTTTAACGTTAGCGCGTAAATGCGCCTAATGTACACGCATCCTTAAACTCCCGATATATGAGCAGCCCATCGTAAATAAGTAGTTACTAGCAGTTCAAGTTTATTGTCTTGCACAGGATGAAGGGATGAGCGGAAATTAAAATAATTTCATTTTTATTGCAGATACATGGCGGATGGTACCTGGCTGATACAATAAATTCCGATAATACAATACATGGCTGATGTGTTAGAAGGACCGCAGAAAACTACGTAAGTTCATTGACACTTGCTTAGTACCTATAGTCGAACCAATTGAATCATGATATGACCGCCATGTTAGGTAGTTAGTTAGTGGGGGACAAATCTTGCAAGCTTAACACTCCATTACACGCGCTCTATAAAGTTACACGATTCCACGCGCGGGGCACAATTGTGCCCCAAAATATTATAATTTTTTAGTAACGTAGGTATAGAAATAAAATAATTTCGTTTTTTAAATAATATTCAGTCTTTATTTGACTATTAAAATATAACAAAAAAAATAGTCATTTCTAAACTAAAATAAAAAATATTTGCCTTCATATCGAAAAAACGAAAGAAAAATGGCACTTATACTTAAGGTTTTCGTCATAATTCAATTTCGGTTGATATTTATCATAACAACTAGGCATACATCATATTTATTGTCGTTGCACACAAGCTTCTGACATTTCTGGCAAGATTAGCAAAAAAAGACATTTTCGCAACCATGGTTGCAAAAATACTTACACTGGTCATATCTGAGGGCCGGCGCAGTCGAAACGAGACTCAAGGTCACGCGAAGAGATTTGCAACAGCTACTCAAAAAATAAAAATCTTGGCTGTTAAGTTTTGTAATAGACAGGCAAAAATATGCACCTGGGGCACGCCTGTGCCCCACGCGTGTAACGGAGTGTTAATTTGACCCACTTCCCAGTGTCCGATGAAGCTGAAATTTTGTAAACAGATTTGGTTTATATGACAATACAATATTTAAGTACAGTCAGAAAAAAGCTTATCATGAAAATTAAAATTTTACTAATAAACTTATTATTAACTCGCCATGTTAGTTGTTAGTTAGTGGGGGCAAATCTTGCAAGCTAAATTTGACCCACTTCCCAGTGTCCGATGGAGCTGAAATGTTGTATACAGAGGGCCTACTCTGAAACGCAAAACCCGAAACTTCGTAATACCCGTCCCTCGCACGCTCGAGTCATGAACAGAAGCTCTAGGTACTCTAATTCAACGAAAAACGAAACGAAACGAAATCGAGTGAAAGGGACGGGGCTAACCGTAGTTTCGGATGTGCGTTTCAGAGTACGGTCCCAGGTTTGGTTTAGATGACAATACAATATTTAAAGTGCAGTCAGCAAAAAAGCTTGTCACGATAATGAAAATTTTACTAAAAACTTATGTTAATGATTTGTTTCAAAGCGTCAAAACTTTAAAGCTCAGTGTCAATGTCAACGAGTTTGAATTTTAACCTTATTGAGTATCTGTTAGAAATATTAGGGTGGCTTACAATTCGGTTGGTTCGACTATACATTCACTTTCGTAGACATGAGACTCTAATTAAGTAGTATCATAATTTAGAATCAAGATACAAAATAGATGAAATCAGAAAAGCTTTGATAACAGATCAATGAATATCTATAAAATACAGATCAAAGAGAACAATGTGTTAGCGTCGCCGCACACGAGCCACACGCGACAGCCACAAACGCCGCCACTTGAAGCTAGAACCTGCTACAAAGGTAGCTGAAGCGCTCGACAGACACTTGTGGCCGGTAGTTACGAAGACACTTGCCGTCGGTGGCCGCTAGTTTCTCTAACCCAATTTGCTTGCATTGTGTTGTGTCGGCGTTAGTACATGGCTGGTGGCGGCCACAAGAAGCGAAGCGAGTGGCAACGATTTGTTAGCTTGTGGCGATCACCGGCGTCACCGTGTGCGGCGTCAAGTCGTTATGCTAATATTACACGGTTCAATCAAATTGATTCACTTTCTTTGGTTGAAAGGCGCGGAACTACAGGCGCACATTGACATTGAATGATTCACTTTTAGCTTGTAGCTTCATCCAAATTGAAAGGCAAAAGTGAACCGTGTATTTCTGCTATTACCTAATTGAATCGAGATATATATAATGGACTAGACGAGGAGACATCATTATAAGCCAAAAGCCCATCCCAAAAAATAGATTTTTACTAATTATAAAATATAAAACTTTCGGATGTTTGGATGTTTGTTACTCAATCACGCGCCAAAACGGCTGAACGGATATGGCTGAAATTTGGAACACAGATACTTTGTAGCCTAGAGAGGAACAGAGGCTTTTAAGAACTTTTTATCCCGGAAAAATATATCACATTCCCGCAGGATAACGTCGTGTAGTCCACGTGGGCGAGGCCGCGGGCGGAAAGCTAGTCTTCTTTATATAATAATTCTTGTGTACGTGTGTTTGTCACATAACACCTTATATTTCAATGGATTGCTGCTGTCGGCTAAGGCGGAACGAAGTTCGCCGGGTCAGCTAGTAAGACTATAAAGTTTATCTTAGTATCAAATATTAGGCTCTAAGGAGCCTTCAAGCGAAAAAAGAAGTGTACGGTTTCTTTCTCAGAATAGATAGTAACGACGACCGTCTATCGATGACAACGACCGACGTTGATCAACCAATTGGTACGGTATCTTTAAAAATGAACTATCTAAATTATAAAGTGAACCATTCAATTCGCATTGCTTGAAAATGTCTACCAATCAGGTAGCACATTGAGAATGATCAACTTAGTGAATCATTCAATTCTTATGTTTACACGTTCCACTTTCGTTCAATTGCATTGAATGTTGAACGCAAATCAAAAGATTGACAAAGCCCAATTGTTTCAACGCGATATAATGTGGTTAGACATTGCCATTGAATGATTCATTTTTGCGTATACCTACATTGTTCAATTTGGTAGCTTCACCCAAATTGAAAGGCAGAACTGAACCGTGTAATACTGCCATTATCCAAATCACGATCGATTTATCTATGCCAGCGCTGCCAACTGCTTCGCTCCCAGCTGTGTGCTCTGCCGCATGGGTGTGTAATATATGATATAACAACATTTTGTATAATACTCACAAAAAATAACAACACATTACATAAAATCATTTCAAATATAACGTTCATTTTGTATAATCAACGAATGATATAAATTCAAAATATATAATTTTAAACCGTATAATGAACATTTGATATAAAAACGTTTCATATAATAAACATTTACTATAACACTTACACTGTATAATATTTGAAACACATAATGGCTATATATGATAACAACATTTCATATAACGTTCATTTAGTATAATCAACGAATAACTATTTCTGGCGCTTCGCCGGCCGCTGCCGCGGCAAGCTCGCGACGCTCGCTCGGCTCGCGCTGTTTTGTTCACAGATTTATTTATTTTTATTTTATTTATTTTATTTACTTATAGGCACAACTACAGAATACAATTTAGTACATTTTTAAAGACATAACATTGCGAGTATAAACAATTTCAAATTGCAGTCCGGTGAATGTTGTACACAACGTTGACATAAAAAATGCAAATTAAAAACAAAGAAAGAACATCAGATACTTATTCTAACACTTAAACAATTAAACAATATAATAGTTTAACATCAAACTGTAGGTGTAGTATATAGCTGTTTTATATCTTTATAATAAGAGTATGAGCTCTGAGAGAATATATCCAAACCATTGACATTATCATTGTATAACCTGCACATTCGTAAAAGTGGACTGTTATATGCGACGTTGTTATTGCAAACAGGCACGGAGAACAGTTTAGGTTTTCTATTACTACCGCTTGTTTTAAATGACAGATGGCTCAACAAATCCATGGTGTCCCATTGATTATTAACGATCTTATATAGTATGTAAAGATCTTGAATTGAACGTCTAGACTCCAATGTATTTAGACCAAAATAATGAAGTCTGGCATTGTATGTCGATAACTTTCGTCTTAATCCCAGTTTAGAACTCAAATGACGCAAAAAACGCCTTTGAACTGCCTCCAGTCTATCGATGTGAACCCCGTATTGTGGACACCACACAACAGAGTTATACTCCAAAACACTTCTAGCAAGGGCAAAGTATAACGTTAAGATACTATCTGGTCTACGAAATGGTTTTGTAGTTCTCGAAATGAAACCAAGCATCCTATTAACCTTTGATAGAATGCTTTCATAGTGGTGTGTATAACTTAGCTTTGAGTCCAACCATACCCCAAGATCTTTGACCAAATTTTGACGGTTAAGTAAGGTATGATCAATGTTGTAAGAATATTGGAATGGTGATTTCTTCTTTGTAAAAGTAACAAGGCAACACTTTGACACATTCAAGGACATGCTATTACTTTTACACCAATTATGTACCCTATCAATGTCGTTTTGCAGTAACATGGCATCCCCTTCACATCTAACCTCTCTATATATTTTAATATCGTCTGCATATGCAATACAATTAGACGTTATGGATTGCACGAGGTCATTTATAAACATTATAAATAAAAGAGGTCCCAAATTCGAGCCTTGCGGTATTCCCGAGGTAGATAAATACGGCACCGAGTCATAGCCATGTACTGCTACCAGTTGTGAACGATGAGAAAGATAGGATATGAGCCACCGCAGTAGTACTCCATGAATTCCAAGGTGATGTGCTTTGCGACAAAGGATATAGTGGTCAACCTTGTCGAATGCCTTGGCAAAATCAATATAAAGTGAATCAACTTGCACATTCTTGTTGAACGCAATATTAAGGTCATGAATATAAACCATGAGATTAGTTGTTGTGGAGCGCCCACTGACAAAGCCGTGTTGTTTGTTACTAATAACCGGTTTCAGATGAAAATAAAGATGTTTATAAACCAGACTCTCAAAGATTTTTGCAAAACAACTAATTATACTGATAGGTCTAAAATTACTAACGTCTACCTTATTTCCTGATTTATGTATAGGCACAATTTTAGCAATTTTCCATAACTCGGGAAAAATACCCGTACTTAGGCTCTTGTTATATATTAAATAAAGAGGCCGAGACAATGATGTGCTACATTGTTTTATAAATGAAGCGGGCACTCCGTCAGGCCCTGCTCCTTTACTAATATCTACACTATCAAGGGCTTCGGCTATCTCTCGTTCTGTTATAATAATAGAGGAAAGAGTTTTATTGGACTCTGGGAAATTAGGGATGTAATTACTCGTAGTTGGTTTGTTGTAAACTGAGGCAAAGTGACTTGCAAACAGATTAGCTATGTCAACCCCATTATTGGCAGAATCAGATTTGAAAAACATTTGATTAGGTAATGCGTTAGAAGGGCTTTTTGATTTGGTATACCGCCAAAAAGCTTTAATGTTGGTTTTGATACTTTTCTCCGTCCTTTCCAAATACTCTTTGTAACATCTATCAAATTCACTTTTACCTCTGCTAACCTAGATCTAACCTAACCTAACCTATTATCAATTGTTTTGTCACCGTTGTGGCTTTTTATGGCGGGGGGCTTCGCCCCCCGAGCCCCCCTTTCGAGCGCACTATAGCCCCCGTGCCCCCTGCTCCTTTGCCTAACCTATACATTTAATTGACTAATTGATGATTATATAAAACAAAATTATATCAAATGAAATTATTACATATGATGATTATATGAAACAAAATTATATCAAATGACCGTTATTGCAAATGTGTTTTAAGTATATAAAATATTTTATATAAAATGAGCGTTATGTCAAATGATATTATATAAAATGATGATTATATGAAATAAACATTATGCAAAATGAAATTAGTTGAAGTGTTGTTATGATAAACGTTTATTATGTCATATGAACGTTATTGAAATGAAATTATACCAAATGAAATTATATCATTCATTACGCACCCCTGCCGCATCATCGGGAGCATGGCAGTTATCGCCCTCTGTTCCATCATGAATGACTTAAAAACCTGTTAGGTACCTACGTTTCTTTCACAGCATAGTATTAACGGCGCCTGCGGGAAGACCTATTATGCAGGAACAGAAAGTGTACCAGCGACCTGCCTGCTTCGATCTCGGCTGCGTGCTGTTCTGCCGCATCATCGGAAGCGTGACGGTGATCGCTGTATGCTATTACCTCGCCTACTCCCTAATCAGTGACACTAAGTTGAAGTTCGGAATGTTTGTTGCGTAGAAAGGATTGTAAGGTTTTGTGTCAAAATAAATTTGTTTGTACGTTGATACTTTCTCGTTTTGAACTGTTGTAAAAAGCGATATTAGCATAGATAAAGAAAAAATAATTATTATTTAAATACTTACCTGCTTAACCTTATACAGCCTTATGAATAAACGAAGAGTAAGTTTACACCTAGGTCAAAAATATTGCTTAGAGTGTGTGTCCAGATAACTCTGCGCGCGACTGGAGCGTTTCTGGCGCTAGTTACAGTACATTTTTTGTTTGTGCGACTGGAGCGTTTCTGGCGCTAGTTACAGTACATTTTTTGTTTTAAAGATATGGTAAAGATTAGTTTTCGATTTTGACCGCGCGCAGACTTATCTGGCGAGCTCTCTAGCAATATTAGTATTAGTCCATACGTTTGACGTTTCAAAGCGTCATATTCCTAAGCAAACTTTTTGGTTAAACTTAAGTGTAAACCATAAAGTTAATATACCTATCGGAAAAGGTATATTAAATTTATGGTGTAAACATACTCTTCGTTTATTTATAAGAGGGTAACACCCGTTTGCACTAAACTTAAGAATCGCCTAAGTCTTTTCCTAGCTAACTTAAGACATTCTTAACAAAAAAATTGCTTTGCACTAACCTTATGACATTCTTAACTTAGGGGCCCAATATCGAGCACCTAAGGCTTAAGAAATACATATATCTGTGGTTATTGTCTGTGGCATTGTGAGCAAAGAGTAGTGCGACAAGCTTTTCTGTTCCGGTAATTATCTTTGGAACTAAAACAGTTTTCATACGACAGTCCATTTTGACAGCTAATTTCGTATTGCAAGTGACTCCTCTGTCACGGCTGTCACCGGAATAGAAAAGTTTGTGGCTTTTGTATTCTTGTTTGTTAGATAGAGACACAACACATGTGACGAACGTCATTCATCATTTATTAAAAAAAAAATCTTAACAGTTGAGCTCAGTTGACTTTTTCTTTTCTCGGTGAATTACCCCTACCAAATAAAATAGACAACGTCTTAGCTTTTGTCTCCTTTTAACTCACGAAGGAATCAATGAAAAGTTTCAACCAAAAAAATATCCAGTTACCTACTTTACCTCGCCAGTTTTAAAATCCATAAACAATTAATATTTGAATTCATTCATTCATTCTCTTATCAAGGTGATGACTAAGTTACGGTGTAGTCTGTCAGTGCAAACAAAAATTTTAGCTCGGCTGTTTTAGGCTGTTCATAAACTATGATTTATTTTATCTAGGACAAGCTCAACCCGAGTTTAGTGCAAACGGGCATAAGTGTGCTAGAGACTTCCAATATCACCACCGGCAGGCTGAGAGATAACTTTTCTTTAAAAAGTTAACTTACAAACTTTGTCTCACGACATTGTGTCAGTTTTGATGAACTTTTACAACTATGTTCAATAGTATACGAGTACAGCAGTGGCAAAAATAAAATTGAGAAAATTGACTGACCGCGAGTCATTGTAAAGGCAAGTCACTTATCCGACGACATAAAGTTTGTTTAATCGAATTCACATGTGCTAAGCCACAGTTTCGGATTTCGCTCCAATTCTCACCTTTCTATTTAAGTATGATGAATTAGTTTTGCCAGACAGCCAAGAACATCACTATGAAACAATGGGATTAACAGTATTTTGAGTAATTACGTGTAACGTACATAAAACATAATGTTCTCAGTCAACCATCATAGTAAAAAGATGAGAAACTATATTTGAATAATGTTTTTACATTGTATTTATTCCATCTATTTTGCATATATGTACTGCTTTTGATGAACGTGAGCCTTTTTTATTAAAATTCGCTATCTGGTTTTGTATCTTTATCGAATTTTGCATTCACTGTTATAATTACTATTCCAAACTTAATATTCTTAGGTTCTGTCTGAGAGTAGTTTGGTGTATTTTAAACTCCATCACTTTATCAAAATTCATAATAAGCTCGAAAAGTCATACGGTTCCTTCATCCTTATCTTGGAATCAAAGGAAGGTACGTGTTGTCTGATACTAATACTTTTATTTTATGTGACGTAGTTATCAAATCATTTAAATAACTCAACGGTAAACAGGCTATAATATCGACAAATTAAAGACAAGGGATCTAATTTATTGTCTGTTATTGCCTGAAATTTACTGTCATAACGTCGACATGAAATAAAACTAACGGGCAGAGCATTCGCACCGCAACCGATTTGATGAAGGTATTAATGCTACTACAGTGTAACTCTAGCCTTATTCATCACCAAATAAAAAAGGAAAGATATGCAAATACATGAGGATAGCAACAAGATCTACATAGTTCAATAAATTCAACAATCTTATAGGTAAGCACATTCCCTAGGACCCGATGACGCTTCAATCCATGCCCTTATTAGGTCATTCGGTTACCTGTTCTCGCTGGTATTAAAATTATATGGCTTGAACAACGTTTAAGGTTACATTACTTCGATAATTTCACTTATCTGTACGAAATTCATGATTTTGTTCTGTCTTCGGGGAAGGCCTTTATAATTCCATTGAATACTGTATTGAAATTTAAAGATTATGATGACGTGATAGGTCAGAGGAGTACTTTCTTTAGTTTTGATTTTGACTTTCATATTTTATAGATTGTTGTGTTGCGTCCTTGTGTTATTGTTGATCGAAGGTTGCGTCTTATAAATCAGAGGGAATATCCGCCAAATCTCTCACACTCACTTGTTCTCTCCACCACCGCCGTCATTTTCCCCGTACGAATTTTAGCACTGACCATAAACAATGTACCTATCTAATGTTATATGTTACTAGCTTTCCGCCCGCGGCTTCGCCCGCATGTACTACACAACATTATCCTGATGGAATGTTATATTTTCCGGGATAAACTATGTCATTCTCCAGCTCCCAATCTACCCCCGTACCAAAAATTACATTGATCCGTTACTCCGTTTGGACATGAAAAACGGACAAACAAATAATACCTACTTATTGATTTTCCCGTGGGAATATGATTTTATAATCCTTGCCAGGGTCTCAAATTATTTACTTAAATACCAATTTCTGCTCCCAAATTAGCCCGCGCTTAAAGTGATTTTTCCTTACAATGAGATTTCTCGCGGTATAAAGTAAAATATGTCCTTTCCGGGGCCTTAAACTGTCTCTATTCTAAACATCATCCTTCCCATGAACTCAAACTATCGCCTTAAATACGAATTCCAATCTACAGCTTTGCCCGAGCTAAAACTTATTTTACCATGGGAATGAGCCTTATTCGCGCGGTTAAAATTTGCCGATGTCCTTCCTAGCATCAGGACATGTGTGTCCCGGTGCTCCTATCAGTAGAAGTAATTAGTAGGAGCACCCGGAAGCACTGTCTCAAACTATCTCCATTCCAAATTTCATCAAAATTGGTTCAGCCGTTTTGACGTGAGCATATACAATTTCGCATTTATAATAATAGTAGGGATAGTAGAAATAGGAATATGAATGGCCGGCGGCCGCGACTACGTCCGCGAGTAGGTACCTACTACATCGCAAAATTTTGTGTCAAAAAGTAGGTAGATATGCATCCTCTAAGGTCTCATCAGTACCATCATCAATCTATTTTAATGTCCCCGCTGCTGGGGCACAGGCCTTCATATAGATGGATAAGGAGAATGGGCCATGACCTTCCACACGACCATTGAAGTTATGGTGTACTAACCAATCCAAATGCAGCCAGAAACATCGGCTTATCATGTCTTCCAAAGAACGATATATTTTTTAACAGCAATCCCATGATGACCATTGCAAAAGTAACATAACCTCATCGATTGCAGGCCGAGCACGCTACCCGTGGTTTAGGCATAAGAAGGTAACGATACCTAGACAAACAGGAGCTACTATCGTATGAATAATATTCGGACATTCTCCTTCTCTTGAACTACCAAAATGCAAAAAATCAAGTCAATACTTTGCTAAAAAATGTGTAATACTTACTGATTTTCTTGAGTTTTATTCTAATGCATAAAGAATTGTTTGCTTTGCACGAAAATGAGCTGTCATGGGACCCATGCTTCATTGAATAAAGTGAACAAAAAAAACTGTATCCCAAAGAACTGTACTTTTTCGAGTTAAAAAAACCGTATGAAATATTCCCGGCCAGAGTTCAATTATCCCTTTCTACCCTATTAGATGTTTTTTTTATTTTGCCTGCGTAGATCATTTTTAATAATGACCTAGTATTCTTTATACCAATTTCCATACCCAACTAACAAAATGGTTATAAAATCTCAACATTATATGACTATTTCATCGTAGATACGTCGTAAATAAGCAAGTTTTAAAACGTGACGTTATGTAACTGTCATTTATACAGCATTTTAGTTTAAAAGCAATTTGTTCATAAAACACAGTTGTACACACGTTTGTATGACATAGTACTACAGCAATTTTAATCTTTGTCGTACAAAAGTTTTAGCCGTGACATTTCCCCGGTTTTACAACATAAATATGACATTTTACAGCAGATTGTTCATATAAAAGCTCTTAGATTGACTACTGTACGATTAATCATAATTTTAACTTTTTACAACTTTAATACTGTTAAAATGACATATGACAGTCATATACACAGCCGTCTTATGATAAAAAGATAGATCTTACGACTTAAATGTTTCATAACATCTTCAACTCGGACAGTGACTTATAGTTAAATCGCAAAATGTTGAAATTAAATTATAAAAAATGGAAGCAATACAAAAGGAGCGGTACCTATAGACGAAAAGTTCGTCACAATTATTCTTCTTTACTTCCTAATACACACATGCCAGCATCAGTTCAGTCAGTTTCACCTGGTATAAGTGCAAAACAGCCAAGAGAAATAAACATGCCAGAGAGGGAAGGTTCCGTAGATATTTTTCGATAAAATCGGTGTGACGAGGATCCCCATGAAATAGAGAGTATTGTAAGCGATGATACTCGTAGTAATGACAATGACAGTAACGAAAACGATAGTCAGAATATTTTCAATCATTCATCGCTTGGATAATGATCATATATTGCGAAAACGTTGCAGTGTCGGCACCAAAAAAATGTATAGTGAAGAAGCATTCTTATCATGTTGTTATTTGTTACGACAAAATGCTCAGGTATAGTTGGTGATGGTGGGAAACCGCAATTAATACATCTTGCTGTTTTGACAAAATACGTTACACGCAGGGCCATCTTAATTCTCTCAGCAATTCGAAATCACCTTTCTTAAGAAAAGTGTCCACATCCAAAAAGGCCATATTTGTATCTTACGATCTACAAAAAAATACGAATTACGTGTTTGAAAATTAAATGCACAATTTTTTTCAGCAACTAAAATTAATAATAATGAATAATAAATTATGTCACCACAGAGGTAATTAATATGGCAGCGTCAAAGTCAAAATGTCTTATTACTATTATTCAAGTACATAATATCACAAGTACATGACTGCGTCCCACAAGGTTTAGGCCCCAGCAGTAGGGAACCCATCTAGGTAGTGATGGCGTCGGCAAAGTGTTATTCTAAGTCATAAGTCAGCGTTTTTAAGTACAATAAGTTTTAACAAGTCATATTTACACAGAGACTAAAACCTAAATTATTTTAATTAACTAAAATATAATGAAATCAACAATATTTAAAGGGGGCTTTTAAAATATACTCAATAACCTTGCAAATTGATCGATAAAGTAATGTTCGCATTTCATTCATACTTGTAGATCTGATGTCGAGTCTGTTACTTAAAACGGTAAAGTAAATATATTAAAGTGTAATAAACTTAATAAACGTACTGTTTTCAGAAATTATTTCTACGATAATAATATCACTCACAAACGTTGTATGTTGTTATAATTAAAACCGCAGACTTATTTGTCATACAAACGTCTGCGCTACGATAACTCTACAACCAATTGCTTAGCGAGCACTTACGATACTTTTCTGACGAAATAGTTGTTTAATATCTATTTTATGACAGCCGTGTGACTAAATGTGTTTGCTTATGACCATTGTATGATCACTGTACGACTATTTTGTCTTAACAACTGCGCCAAAATCGTATTTTATAAACGTTTATATACCTTAAATGCATACCATTAAGTTTTATCAAAAACGTTTGTAGAACACTTGTACAACATATTTTTGCTAGTCGGGTACTCCTAACTCCAGAAATGAGGAAGTTTTCATATAAGCCTTAATCCCCCCTTTCTACCCCATTATGGGTTTTTTATAACTTCGCTTACGCAGATAATTTTCAATCGTGATCAGTATTCAACATACCAATTTTCATACTTCTAAGTTCAGAAATGAAGAAGTTCCATATAAACTTTATCTCCCCATTTACCCTATTAAGGGGGAGATTTTTTTAATTTGCTTACTCAGATCATTTTCAGTCATAACCAGTATCCAACGTACCAATTTTCATGCTTCTAAATCCATTAATGAAGAAGTTTCATATAACCTTAACCCCCCATTTTACCCCTTTAGGGGGGGAGTTTCCTAAAATCCGTTCTTAGCGGACGTCTCCTAGGCATAATCTACCTTCCTGCCAAATTACATCTTCGTTGGTCCAGTAGTTTTCGAGATTTCGTGATGAGTGAGTTATGTCCCCTCAATTTTATATATATATAGATTCGTCATCTTCATTCAAAATTTTCTCAGTCGGAGATCGAGCTCGCGAAGAAAATATTTCAGTGCGACTAACCGCTACACTCGACGGCCGTCAACAATTGCGTGATTTAAGTTATTAGATCATTTATTTAACATAATAAAATAGATGATAAGGTAGATGAGCAGATCGGGGTGGTAACTAGACTGTGTCGTCGCCGTCTGGAGATCGTTTCACTGATTGACATCTAATTAAGAATTTGAGATCTTTTAAAGAAAAACAAAGGGTTGGATCGTTATAATATAGTATACTAGTGTATATCGCGCTAGTGTTCAACGCTCTATGTATATGTAGGTACTCAACATCAATAAGAACACCTTTAGTAAGTATATTGCCACCCCAGAAACCACGACAAAAATGAGCAGCAAGCCAACCAATAAGATATTTTTCGCAAACGATGGAGCTATAAACTTTATGATATACCTACTGCTATATACCATGTCGCTTACATTATTAATTTGAATGGTTTTAAGGCGCCGATTCCCCAAAATAGGGTATTTTAAATTATGGATTACTCACTTTACAGGTATTTATCTAGTGCTTCCGGCCGTTTTTTTTCGATTGGTGATATTTTACAGTGTCAAATAAAATCCCAAACATCCGTCTAATAATAATTCAAATATCATATTACTTGCAGTATACTTGGTTTTAGTTAATGAAAAACATATGAAAATAATTGTCTTTGTATAGCCGAGGGATTCCGGCCGTCATAAACAAATTTTTTTTCTTATGTAATTTATAATTTAATTTTAAGTGGTTTTCGATTCGCGGGGCGCTCGCGAGTTCACAGTTCACTGCCGGCTGCCGCTGGGTCCGCGCGAAGTATATAGAGCGCGGCCGAGCAAGCGTTAGCGTGCCTATTTCGGTCGGGATTCCTCGCCTTAAGACTGTTCTTACATTATGAACTTTCAGACCACTAATGGTTAACCGACAAGAGTCACAGAGTTTAAGGAATCCTAAAAATGAGCAATTTTTGGTAGGTATACTTATTTATAACACAATCAGTAAATAAACTACTGTATCAAAAAAAAGATGTACTTAATGAAGAAAAATTTCTACAATTTTCCACAATAAAAATAGCATTATATCGAAGCAACATATAAGCAACATTTTTATTTCTATAGGTACAGGTTTTACATGCCTTTGAATATTTCACTACCGTTAATACGTAGGTACCAATATAGTGTTTAAATTTTTTCACATAAGTACGCTTTTTATGTTCATTCTTTTATAACTTTTCAATTGATTTTTGCCATTGTAGGTACTATTTTACTTATGCATCAATTTAGATACCTATCGTCACCTGCACTACAGCAACGTTTGATGAAATGATATTTCAGTAGTACAGTACAATAATTTGTTTATTCGCACTTCACACTTGTACTTATATCATACAAATAAATACTATATTATCACCAATCACAATAATTACTGCTGATCGTCCTCTCAGCTCGACAGCTCGAATGCGACTGGCTGTTCGGCTGCAGAGTGGTTTCCCATCATATTTCCCCCTACCATAACCAACACAGTGGCGTCACGCCGCTTTCTGTTGCCAGGGGTACGTATTTAAATGTCTTAAATTAAAAGCCTAACGTTAAAACACCTACGTTCAAAATACCTAAAATCAAAATACCTAATGGTTGTTTCACTTAAATTCAAAATACCTACAGTTTAAAATGCCAAATGGTTATATATCTGTAAAACTTGAAATACCTATGAACAAAGTTCCTAAAATTAGATCTAACAGTTATTTGACCAAAGAAAAATACCGAACCGACGTACGAATCGTTTGGTAAAAAAACGTTTGGTAGAAAAGTCCTGTACTCCTCGGAAGTCCTGTAGAACACGTGATAGGTTAGATATTAAGGCAATATTATTTAAATTAGGCAAATTAGGCAAATATAGGTATTTTGACCATTTGGTATTTAAAGTGTGTGTGAATCAAACCTTGGTGTCATAGCTATAGATATTTTAAACATTAGATATTTAGTCCTATCGGTATTTTGAACTAAGGTGTTTCTTATGTAGGTGTTATTTGCTTAGGTATTTTAAAACATAGGCATTTTGATTTTAGGTATTTTGAACGTAGGTGATTTAACGTTAGGTTTTTAATTTTAGACATTTAAATACGTACCTACCCGTTCCCAGAGTAATAATTAAAATTCATACTACAATAATTTAGCTACTTCCATTATTACTTTTTTTTAAATACGTCAAACGTATCACCTTGTAATTTGAATTAATATAAGTTTTACGTTTAAACTTGTTATTAGAACCACAACACAAAGTACTGAATTGTACACTTCCATTGGAGTTCTATTTCTTAGGGGCCTCAAAGACTGTGTGCATAGTGCAGACTTGATAGTCTGTGCACCCTTAGGTATAGTTTAGTTGAATGTAGTGCGCGCGCTCACATAGTCATTCATGCACATTAACGACCGGCCCATAGTTGTGCTGTGCGATAGTTTGATCGAACAGCTATCGGCCGATAGTTTGATCGGTCGATTTTTAATCGTCAGTGCGCGCACTGCCATTTAACTCTATACTGAATCCGAGAACGATCAAACTATCACCCGATTAAAAATCACAAGTGCGCTTTGGCTCTCAAAGTCAAAGTAATTTCTTTTTGCTCAATTTAGATTGTGATTATACATTACTTACGAACGTCATAGAGGCTACGCAAACCCCACAGTGGGAGACCTTGGAGATGAACCGGCAAGAAAGGGGCTGTCCATTAAATCACGTGATGTTTTTAAGCAACTTTTTAGACTCCTCCCTGGTGATACATTTTGAGGCTTTGTACTATGTGATTGGTGATTCTTTCCCGGACCCTTTCGGCCTCACGTGATTAATGGACAGCCCTAAACTTACTTTTATCTAAAGACGAAAGTCTTCAACCAGTGCGTCCTACCTGTTATGACATACGGAGCCAAAACGTGAACACTCACGGCAGGGCTGGTTCACAAATTCGCTCAGCGAGCTATGGGAAGGGCTATGCTTGGAGTTTCTCTGAAGGATCGAATCCGGAACGTCGTAATCCAACAGAGAACCAAAGTAATCGACATAGCCCACCGGATTAGCAAACTGAAGTGGCAGTGGGCCGGCCATATAAACTGCTAGAACCGATAACCGCTGGGGTAAGCGAATTCTAGAGTGGAGACCGCAAATCGCCAAACGTAGTGTAGGACGCCCTCAGACTAGGTGCAGCGACGATCTTTGCAGGGGAGCTGGTAAGAGCTGGATGAGAGCAGCCACTGATCGTGCTTGATGGCGTACTCTTGGAGAGCCCTATGTCCAGCAGTGGACGTTAATAGGCTGATGATGATGATGAAACTTGGTTTTATCATTTTATTTCGTTCGTAGTATCGGGTGTGGTCGTTGATGTCTTTTGGTCGTGGCAATACATTCAAGTCAAGTGACTTTGCTCCCCCGGCGCCAATGACATAGAAGTTGAGAAATCTGGCTTGCCCAAATAAAAGCCTAGCCTGGCAGTATTACAAAAAACATAAGTGAATTTTAATTAAATTATATTTAATATATTAGGTACCACATTTTTTTTATTAGGTAGTAGGTATTTCAGGGTATGAAGTGTCCATCAATACAAACAACTTATGCTATGGGGCTATCCGCAAAATCGTGAAAAAAATTGGAAAGTAATATTTATTTTATATTTACTTTTTTGCATTCACAATGCAATTTTTATTATTGAAAATGAAATATTAGAAAAGTTGGAAGATGGGTAGTTTTTTTCTAATATTTCAGTTTCCATAAGTAATATTTATAGGTACTAAGGCGCAGGACACACTGCGTCTAGCGCCCAGAGTTCCGAGGTCTGCGTTCCGCATTTTCTGTATTGTATGCAGTGTCTTAGAAACCTTCACACATAAAATCAGTCAGACAGTGACGGTCAAACTGAACGCGCGTTCTGTCAGAGTTCCATTGTGAGCCAGTGTTGTGAGCATCTGTGAACGCTGAACGTAGAACACAGACTACGGGGGCGATGTATTCGTAAAATTAACGTTGAACAGTGAAAAATAGACAACTGGCCTTCCGCATGTATTTGTCCGTCTTTCACGTCAAGCCGGGGCAACGGATCGACGTGGTTTAGGAGCTCGAGAGTGACATAAGCTGCTTTTCATCCCGGAAAAATATCACATTCTCGAGGGGTAACGTCGTGAAGTCCACGAGGGCTATTTTCAAAGGTAACCTATTGTGACGAAAGTACCTACACACATTTAAATTAAAACTACTAGGTATATTTTTATCTCTGGTGTCTATAGACACTGTAAATATAATGCCAATTATTATAAAACTCGTTACATTTTTTTCCATTCGTATAGTTACAGAGAGTTCGGTATCTGCAAAAACAAACAAAACAACAACGATAAATTATCGCAATTGAAACTAATGGGATCAGTCGAAAGTGAGAACTGAATGAGTGCTCAACAAAGTATTTTATCTGTTCATCTTTCGTGATCATTACTTGCATAATCTTTTGTATGGCGGTTTATTTCGGCTAGTTTAGTTTAGTTTAATAATTAAAAAAAGTGTTCATATTTACAGTAAGTTGTACTGTAAATATGAACACTTTTTTTATTAGATTGAGTCGATTGTGGGAGCCACGCCTGCCACCTTACTCTTGAACGAAATCGCATTGGCTTATGATAAATTTTATGTCAAACTTCAAAAGTAAGAATTGTATGCATTGCGTTAAGTTTCACTGATGGAATGTTTAAAATTAATCCAATACTCCGAAACTAAAACAGCTATACAAAATTCAATAGCCAATTATTAAATTATTTTATTTTCGGTGGCCCATATGGCTTGGGTACCTAACCTATTGTCCTAGGTGGGCGACGCGACGCGATTTGACACAGAAATGCGTGCTGATGCAGAAAGATTATTTTAGTAATTTATTTATTGATAGTACCAAGTGCTCATGTAACATTTACATTTACATTTTACATTTTGTATTTACATGGTATAATTATGGTATGAATCAAAAGGGATGAGTCCCTGACATCGAAACTAGTAGAAACTGTTTTTTCAGTGTCAGTGATTCCTCGATTATTGCGACACAACGTGCATAAATCAACTACTTACTTACCTGCTTGATGCACTCAGGATGCGTAGAAGCAGAGCATGGAGCTGAGGGGCCACCGGCTAAAATAAGAATATGGACTTCATTTGACATTTTGAAGACCATGGGCCCGTTTATCAAAAGCTTGTAACTTGTGTCACTTTTTGACAGCTTTTGTTAGAAAGGGACTTCCACTTGTATTACAAGCTACAAGCTTTTGATAAACGGGCCCAATATTATGCACATGTAGGGACATCATATTGTCTTCAAATGTGATATGAAGTCAATGCTCATATCCACATTTTCAGAAGGTAGCCCCCCAGAGCTGTATATTAACATTGACACCACTGTTGCGCCAAATGTAAGAAAACTCAGCTAAGCTCCGCCTCTGCGAATACGCACCATAATTATGTATTTTGGTAAGTATAAGTAATATGACAAACAAGAAAATAATATACATTTCAGTCTCCAATTTCCGTCGTGTATTATAACGAACTGCATATTACTCACGACCTAAGATACGACAAAAACATGATTGCTCCTCCAATTGCATATGCGACACTTTCGCAAAGTTTAGTCACTCACGCGCACTCTACATAAAACACGCGAAAATATTTTTTTTTGCTACCATAATTTAGCTAAGTATGTACACGCAATGAAAATTGCCCTACGGTATGCTAGCGCAAGATTTGAAATTGAAATCAAAACTATATGCTACCCTCGTTGGTAATACCGCAAAACACAAGAAAGACGAAAGAATTAGAAGTACAGTCGAACCAATTGAATCGTGACCCACTTTGCTAATAAAGTTTGAAAGCGTCAAAACTATAAAGGCTAATGTTGGCGTGTCGACTACCAACATACCACCAAGTAGGTAGCATCTACACGTTATCCCAATATATTGGTCCAATACTTGGCCCAATGTGTACAGCGGCCTTGAGTGTGCCTATTTTGGCCGGAAATCCTGGCCTTAAAAGATTGTTTTTAGAAAACGCTTCCCACACTTTGAAAAAATTACATCCTGTGCGCTTATTACATCAATCGATAGGGTAACCACATGGATTAAATCTCTGTAGCAGCATGAAAATTTATATAAGTATACAAGGAAAACAATGAATACTTACATCATGGATTCGATGTCGAGTCGAGTCGAGTCGGTGGATACTTTTCTATAGAAAAGGGGTTTTTTTTCTCACAAAATCTGTGAATGCTTTTTTGTTTCTTGGGAAAAATAGAAAAATGTTTCCGTTTATGAAACAGCTGATATTTTCATTATTTCATGGTCCCATATTAAAAGTTTTTGTACTTAGTGATGGACAGTTTCATACCCAGATTATTATTTGTAGGTACTAATTAAAATTTAATAGTGTATAGTTAATGTTGAAAATAATACAAACTTCAATATTAATTCAAGAAAGATATGTTCCAAAAAAGGTACCGTCTTCAGGAGAAGTTTCTTCAGAGCATTGTTTCTGCAACCTTTTATAACTATGTGTCCCATTCACACGCGCGTTCGTGAGATAAAAGGACATAAAGTAGAAAATAAAGTTTTGATTGAAATCTTGTCCCTTCTTGTCACCGCTGCAGATAGCTAATTCAGCTGTAACGGCTGGTGTTTGCGTTACACCCAGACCTAATATTTTAGGTGCTAATAAATTAAAGAAGTATATAAATATTCGAAAATTTATAAAGAAAACTGGAAGGTTCATTAAGAAAAATAATTGTTTTTATAAAAATATTGCTTTGCGGAAAGAAAGAATTAGTCTTTTGGATTCAATGGAAATTTACAGTAATAAATTAACTGAAAGCAGGCAAATGTATGACCGGGACACTAAACAATTGCAATTAAATATAATAAATTTGCATGAGTCACTTGAGTCAATGCAAAATAAATATTGTACTGCGCAGAAACAAATTGATGAACACATCAAATCTGCCACAGAGTTAGTTGAACTCTGCAAATATAACGCGGAGAGATATGACTCTTTAATAAATAGTCAAATTGATACTTGTAATGATTTCTCTAAAGAGGAAAACATAATTCGGACACCTCAGAGCCCCTGTCATTCATTAACCTGCATAGAGACCTTAAAAAGTAACTATTGCAAACAGTCATTTAAATCAGCTACCTCATGCAAGTCAAAAGACACAAAAACTATTGTTTTCTCAGATAAACTGGAACAAGGTCTAGGAGTAACGATGAAAAATATATATAATAGAAATGTTATAAATGTATGTACACCTGGGAAGTCTTTTGAAGATATTGTGCATAGTTTATCTTTGTATGAATTAGATAGTTTGACCAACATAATTATTTTATGTGGCGACAGCTCCCAAGTTAGGAAACGTGAAACCTTGATGAATATTAACTTTTTATTGAAACTACAGTCTGAAACCGGCTGTAAATTAGTAATTAGCTCATTTCCTTACGCGAAAAACCTAACTAGGGAGCAGAATCAGCATATATATGAGTTAAACTCATATTTGTTCAACTTGATAATTTGTCATAGTGATAAGGTTTTATATTTTGATATTAATAATTTTATTAATAATTTTATTTTGACATCGGATACTATGTATCTTGCAAATAGGTTTAGGACAAAAATAGCTAAATTGTTAGCTTTTAATTTACGTGGCAAGCCAAAGTCTTTTGACTCTGATTTTAGTAGCTTACCTACTAATAATAATTTAATTAATTTAAATAATATAAACACTTCTTTACAAAGTGAAAATGTCTCTAAATCGGCTTTAAACTAAAACATAAGACAACAGCCAAGCCCTCTTGCCTTAACGTATAATGTCAAAACATTCAGGGCCTGTCTGGCAAAGTTTTAGAGTTAGAATTATTTGCAGAATGTAATGACATTCATGTCATTTGTATAACTGAGCACTGGCTGAATCATTGTGATTTGTCATGTAGTGTGAATAATTTTCAGTTAGCAAATTTATTATCTAGGAAGACAACAACGCGTGGCGGCTCTCTAATTTTCGTAAAAAATAATATAAGCTACAGAGAAAGAAAGGATATTGTAAACCTTTCTATAGAACGTCATGTCGAGCTGTCATGTGTAGAATTAAAAAGCTTAGTCATTGTATGTGTATACCGACCACCTAAAGGTAATTTTGAAACATTTGAATCGGTGATGGAGGATGTGTTGAATAAGTTAAAGTTAAAAAATAAACCAATAGCAGTATGTGGCGATTTTAATGTTGATATTCTCGAAAGCTGTGCATTGACTACACGAATATTAACTTTGTTCAATTCTTTTAATTTAATTAATCAGTTCTTGGAGCCCACAAGGGTAACATCTCATTCAGCCACTTGCATAGATAATGTTTTTTCGGAGTCTGATCCGACTAACAAACTAGTCGTTAAAAATATTACATCCGACCATTACGGATTAAAGGTATCCTATGAATTAGATATTGTTGATGGGCCTAAAAGTGTACAATGCAGGCCCGTTACAAAAACGCGACTACGTAATTTTGAAAATAATGTAGCTGATAAAGTTTCTACGATGCCATATGTGCATGATGATCCTAATGCGCTTTATGGAACCCTTTTTGAATTAGTAACGAATGAGTTCAATAATATCTTTAAGTCTAAAACGATTAAATGCACCCAGAAGTTAAAGTTTTGCGAATGGGCTACGACAGGTATTTATAAAAGTAGAAACAGGCTGTATGAACTATATAAATTAAGAGAAACTAATTACAGCCCTCGTTTCGTAGAACATGTAAAACAATATTCTAAGATTTTCTAAAGCAAAGTCTATATTTTTAAAGGATAAAATTAAAAAGTCAAATAATAAAATCAAAACAACTTGGGATATTATTAAGCGTGAAACCGGAAAAGGTAAACAACATGACAACAGTCTAGCGCTTAACATTAATAACGCAAGAATAAACTCTGAAACAGAAATTGCTAATATTTTTGATAACTTTTTTGTAAATATACCATTAGTAACCACCTCTAATTTGAATTCTTCACCAGCTTCTGCTGTCTCGGTTCTTGAAAAACATGTGTCTGAGTGTAGTTCATTATTTAATTTTAAAGAAATTAATTCGAGCGATATAATCAAAACATTTAATTTACTTAAAATGAAAACTACCACTGATTTATGGGGCATATCTGTTACTGTACTTAAAAACATTATTCATGCTATTGCCCCTTATCTTGCTATTATATTTAATCAGTGTATCGCTCAAGGATTTTTTCCTGATTTAATGAAATTTAGCAAAGTGATACCTTTATTTAAATCAGGAAACAAAGAAGACCCAAGCAATTATAGACCAATATCAATATTACCCGCCTTAAGCAAAATATTTGAAAAAATAATACTAGAGCAGTTATTGTCTCATTTCTCATTAAACAATCTCATGCATAGCAAACAATTCGGATTTATGAAGGGTCAGTCAACCACGGATGCTGGGGTTGCACTTTTAAAGCATGTGTTTGATGCCTGGGAAAAGTCGCAAAATACTCTTGGAATATTTTGCGACTTATCCAAGGCTTTTGATTGTGTTGATCACCGGACGCTGCTGTTGAAGCTAAATCATTACGGTGTAAAAAATAATGCCCAGAAACTAATACTGTCGTATCTCAGTTCCAGAACTCAGACAGTTGACATTAATGGAGTGAAATCAAACGGCTCTCAGATTAAACTAGGCGTACCTCAAGGCTCTATTTTAGGCCCTTTTCTATTTTTGGTTTATATTAATGATTTGCCTTTCTTTGCCAAAAACTTCTGTGATATTGTGTTGTTTGCAGATGATACTTCTTTAATATTTAACATAGACAGAAACAAAACCAATTTTGACGATGTAAACAAAGCACTGTCACAAGTACTCGGTTGGTTTAATTCTAACAATTTGCAGCTTAATGCAAAGAAAACAAAGTGCGTACTTTTTTCTCTGCCAAATGTACAGACGGTACCTGTAGAAATTGTAATCAACAACGAAAAACTGGATTTAGTACAATCAACGATCTTTCTGGGTGTAACTTTAGACTCGAAACTTCAATGGCATGCGCATATCGCAACATTAGCTGGTAAGCTTAGTTCTGCTTCCTACGCTATTAGAAAAGTACGACAGCTAACAGATGTTGATACTGCTAGAACTGTATACTTTAGTTATTTCCATAGCATCATGTCATATGGCATTCTTTTGTGGGGATTAGCGGCTGGCATTAATGCTATATTCATCTTGCAAAAACGAGCAATCAGAGCCATCTATAAACTAGGCTCCAAAACTTCGCTTAGAGACAAGTTCAAGGAAATAGGTATACTGACAGCTGCATCTCAATTTATATTAAATTGCATTCTTTTTGTACGTCGCAATATTAACTTGTATACCAAACATGGTGACTTACACAATCGTAATACTAGAAATAGAAACAAGCTCGTAATGCCTCGGTACCGTTTAGAAAAGGTGCACGGATCTTTCGTTGGTCAAGGTATACACATATATAACAAAATCCCAAGTGATATCTTGGATTTACCATATCTAGAGTTTAAGAATCATATAAAGAGTGGCCTCCTCAAAAAAGGCTATTACACTGTAAATGATTATTTGAACGACAAAACACCTTGGTCGTAACACTCGTAACAAATGTTCCTAGTATGATATTGTGAGTCGTGTCCTATATTTTATATTATTACCGTTTATATTAGTTAAGCTTTTAATTCGGTCATTTAAGGTAGGCAGTTTGAGTATGTCATGCTCACTAAAACATTTCTACGGTGGTGGCGTGTGAGGCGGGTCGTTACGTTCCCTAAAATATGGTTGAGCGAAGCGATGGCTGGTTCATGCGTCATGCTCGTGAACGGGTGCTGCCAGTGGGAATGGGTCTGCTCTTATCTGCTTGCCTTAAAATGTGTTTTCTTTTGTTTTTATTCATTTTATTAAGAACTAGCTGTAGCCCGCGACTTCGTACGCGCGCTGTAGTGACTTTTGTGTTAGTTTAGTTTATGTGTGTTTGTTGCTCAGATTTCATAACGCACTTCTTGAAGTCCTATTCTCTACTAAAAGGGTCTAAAGAATATCGAATATGCAGGCTAGGGTATGAACATGGTATGTTGTTATCATATGCTGCATGAACATAGTTGAGCCCTCATTCAAAGATCTGTCCGTCTGTCAAGAAACTTTTTCTCAAGTATGCGTGGGAGGTATCAAGCTAAAATGTATGTCAAATTAAATACTGAAGTCTGCAATCCCTTAGAGGTGACAAAAAAAACAAACTTCTCTTCTCTTCTTCATAACTCAAAAGGGCCACTTGGATCTCGATTTTCTTTTAAATCCCATTTAGTTACTTGTTATTACCGATCCCGATTTAAATTTAAACCGCTATCAAGGTCGGTTTAGGCTGTCAAATCTCGATTTACAGTAAGTTGTGATAACTTATCTATATTTTCATATGGTTTTTATACGCAAAAATGCATGTATCACACATAACAGTGTATAATGATAACGATTATTTTGAACAGCCGTTCTTCGTTCTTCGACGTTGCTTGCTAGCGGGCAATAGATCTATTCTACGCGAGGTTCATAAGACTGAACCACACCAAACGATCCATCTTGGATTGGCCAACCACGACCTAAGATTGGGGATCATGGATCGTGAAGTCGCGGGCGGAAGGCTAGTATTTTGATATGGAGACATTTCTTCTTTAAGTAACAGGTATAAAATGTAATGATATACCATTTAATTATTTAATTTTAATCAATCATCACTTATGTAAGCTTTCCTAGTAAATAAATGAATAAATAAGTTAGATAGAAAACTATTTTTAATATTCCTTTATTTTATTGGATGGTACAGATCGCGCGGCGAGAGTTTGGCTTTGACCGTTATTGCGCAGAAATCAGAAATTGGGTATCAACGGGCAATTAGCGGGGTAAATGCATGCGCAGTAATCCCCTCCACCCGAAGGTCAAAGCCAAACTCTCGCCGCGCGATCTGTACCTACGGCTGAAGGACTAAGTAGCCAGAGCCGGTTAAATGACATAAAAAATGGTAGGTATAATGCGCCAATCTTTTCTGTTCCGGTGATTATCTTAGGAACTAAAACAGTTTTCATACGACAGTCCATTTTGACAGCTAATTTCGTATTGCAAGTGGCTCCTCTGTCACGACTGTCACCGGAACAGAAAAGCTTGTGGCACTTGTAGTTGTATGTAACTACGTACTGGCCACTTAGCGTTTGAGCAAAATTTTCAAAACTACATTGGTGACATTTTGTCTACATTGCGACAAACTTATTTCACACAGTGGTTATTTTTTGGTACTAAATATACTGTTGACTGCCGGCAGTCCATTTTGAAGGTTAATTTTGTATTGCTAGTGGCTCCTCCAGGACCACTGTCACCGGTTCAGATATATTTGTGGCACTATACTTACTGTAGCGACATCTAGCGTCGAGTGGAAATGCGAAATATAAATTTTACATCAATAGGGTAAGAACTTTAGTTTTGGCCACTGCCCCGAGTGCTTACTTAGCTTTAAACATTTCGTTAATAACTTTTGCTTGATAATATACTTTTTATCTATGACTTTTAAGTCATAATAACAATAGTAATAATTCTTTATGACATAGGAATATTATTCAATAAACGCTTTTCAGTTTACATCGAATTAGATGTTTCTTTTATTTTATCTAAGTTAGTTATGTATTGATTTCTCGATGTATCTTTTAAAATTTGATTGACAAAAAACACATCAATCGGCACCCTTCGCACATTTTAAGTTTAAAAAATAGGTTTTTAATTGACTAAAATAAAACTAAATTTCGTAAGTATATGAATACTTAGTTATATGTTTTTACTATGTATGTCCACGAATTTCTCGAAATCTAAAGGCATATCGAGATGATTCTATTTGATTTAAATTAGGTGTATTCTAACTTTGGGAACAGTCTAAGATTCATCAAAATCGGTTTAGTAGTTTTCGTGGGTATGTTATTGTACAATATACACTAAAACTTAGGAAATAAATAGTAATTTAAAAAAATAAACTGACTGGCACTGACCTCAAAAAGGTACCTTAATTATAATATAAATTATATTTTTCCTTTTCAGTTGACAAATACTTTTTGGAGTCGGTTAAATTTTTTAAGTAGTTTTTTTGTATTGTAAATTTAAAAATTTAAAGAAAAGTATAAGATACATTCTTGACAATTTTAGATACCTACTTAAGACCATAGGCGAAAGAAGTGAAAAAAAATTAAAGTGGCAACAGCGGGGGCTTTCACCCTACTTAATATAGATAATCATTCGGATGTACTTTTGTGAAAGGTATATCGTAATCTTACTGACTTCCCGCGACATCTATTGCTTAGTAGTTATGATGCAAAAGAAGTGAAAAACATCTTAAAGTGGCAACAGAGGGGGCTTTCACCCTAATTAATATAATCATTCGAATGTTCTTTTGTGAGAGGTATATCGTAATCTTACTGACTTCCTGCGCCATCTATTGCTTAGTAGATATAATGACGTAAATAACATGAAATTATTTTTATGATTTTATATGAGCCTGGATGGGTTTTAATTTATATTATGTTTTGAAGCAGGTAAAAAAAAATAACATGATTCATTATTAATTGAGACAGCGATTAAATATAACGTATTTTCATAATCATGTGGCGCCATCTATTTTAGTAAGAATCAGTTTTTGTATTTTCCCGTAGGAATAATTAAATTTCCCGCAATAAAAGGTACCCTATATGTTGACCCGGGTTATAAGCTATTACTACACAAAATTTGGTAAAAATCCGTCCAGTAGTTTTTGCGTGAAAAGCGAACATACAAACAGACAAACAGACAAACAGACAAACAGACAAACAGACAAACAGACAAAAATTTTAATATCTATCGTTTTGGGGTCTATATCCTGTACACATCACATAGCAGTAATTTTTTTTTTTTTATATTTCATGTACAGACTTTTTGTCCGTTTCTGTTTTATTATATGTATAGATTACATTTGAAACATGTATGGCGCAACTTGCAGTATATAGTAGAATTGTCTTTTGTTTTAAACTAATATTAAAGCTTTAAGTAGAGTTCCTAAGTAACTGAAAATTGTTCACCGCTATGATCATTAGTTCGCCTATACTTAACTGTATTTATCATAACCCATTGTGTAATTGTGATGGAAACTGACCTTAGTCATACCATGTTAAGGTCATTTTTCAATTTGACGACTCTGTATGAAATAAGACAGGGAGAAAAAAACAACCCTTGGAGTTTCTTGCCGGTTCTTCTCCAAGGCCTCCCGCTGTAGGGTTTGCGAACCGATGGCGTAGCTTCTATGACGTTCACAAGTATTGTAAATAAGAATCTAAATTGAATAAACAAATTTGAATCTTGAATCTTGAATCTTGATACAAGTAGTATTATGAATGACCCGAGTTTGCCCACTTAAGAATATAAAAGCAATAAGTTAAGTGAGCAACGAGTGTCATGCAATCTCACATCTAAAGCCCTCAACTAGTTCTGTTTCGTCGCTGTTATACAGGAACCGACCGAATGCACTGCAATCTGAAAAATGATAAAAGCTGCGATGGACGATTCGTCCGGACAGTGAGTGGGTTCGAGTCCCATCTGAGCTAATAGTTGTGATTGTGAGACGGGTCGATTGTTACTGATACTTCATTTTCAATATTTTCAAGGATAATGTAAATGTTTATACTTTAGATTTTTTTTAATTTTAAACGGAGAATAGTAGAAATAAATAACTATCTTATTTTTATAACAACTGCTAACGTTTAGAAATAGGAATTTAATAACAATTTAAGTACTTACATGATAAAAACATCATCGGAAACATCCATAATTATGTCTTTTATGACTAGAAAATCGCTGAGTGATACAATATAATTATTATTTATTATCTTTTTATGGCTGGATATAAACTTTTTCTTTGCTTTTTGTTTGCTGTTACAATCATAATGTTTTAAAATGGTTAGTCTTTGCATTAATGTTCATATTTTGATTTGGGTCAAAGCCCCTTTTGTCGCCACTGAAGGGATTTTTTTTTACTTTTTATCGCATCTAGTGCTTATTAATAACTAGCTTTCCGTCCGCGTGGACTACACGACGCTATCCCACGGCAATTTGATTTTTTTTCTGGAATAAAAAGTATTCTATGTTTCTCTCCAGGCTACACAAAGTATATGTGTCCTAAATTTCAGCCAAATCCGTTCAGCCGTTTTGGCGTGATTGAGTAACAAACACCTAAACATCCAAACTGAACTTTCACATTTATACAACCTAAGTAGGATTAGTAGGATGGTAATGGTCTTACTTAGGTAAATGAGACAAATTCATGTTTATTTCTATCTTTCAGATTTCTAGATTGGTCATACGTGACAGTGGCTATGACAAATCCATTCATCGAGGGGGGGTTAAGCCCAATACTTATAAATCGATTCCTTTTGAACGAAAAT
Organism: Crambus lathoniellus; assembly: GCA_949710035.1. Taxonomy (NCBI): domain Eukaryota; kingdom Metazoa; phylum Arthropoda; class Insecta; order Lepidoptera; family Crambidae; genus Crambus; species Crambus lathoniellus. Next base: position 9,480,236 of record OX453302.1, on the reverse strand, counting down.
ACGAAAAATTGGTGTTCTACCGTTATATCAACAAGCATTCCACGGGTTAAAATAAAAAGAGGAAATGAATGTATATGGATTTTTTGTTTGTAATGGATATAAACTCAAAAATTACTAGACCCATTTAAACAATTCTTTCATCGTTAGAAACATTAATAATCGCATATTCTTTCTGAGTGACAAAGGCTATATTTTAGTCCAATATTCCCACGGGAATAAGTACCATGCGAGTTAATCCGCTGCCTGCAATGAATATTTGTAGAGACTCATCGAGAGCGGTTGCGAAATACTGTCGAGTCTAAACTGCATCGGCACAGTTTGACTCATCTTGTACTTACTATTCGGCTTCACGTCTACTTTAGTAGTAATTGCGTTAAATAATAACAAGAATGTTACTATGTCCCACGTTAAAACCGGTTTACGATACTTTCATGGTAAAACAAAACATAAGGCCTGATGTACACGGGTAGAGTAGAGTAAACGGTATATAGCTACAATGTAGCATGGGTCCTATGACACCTTATTTTCGTGGAAACCGACATGTTGCTTCTGCACAAGAAATAGGGCTTTATTTTCTAGGATAAGCTGCATAAAAAATGTCTAATGATGTTTTTCTTGAGTTTTATTCCAATAGCATAAAAACTTTTTGCTTTGCAAGAAGGAGCTGACTAAAGGACCAATATGCTACATTGAACAAAATATAATAAATAAATATTGGACATCATCACGTACAATGTTCCAATACCAAACTATAATAGTTACTAGCTAGTCATAGTGAATATTAGTAAATTGGAAAGATAGATGGAAACAACGATGGGTATTACCACATATACTCAGACCCGAGGAAATATTGAAAAGTTCTTATTCAATATTTACCCGACCGAGAACCAGAACCTCTAAAGATAGCGGAACCTTGAAACGCGGTGCCTACGCCACTCAGCCACGGAGGTCGTCATATCATAATATAGTCATATCATCATCATCATCATCATGTCAGCCGAACGACGCCCGCTGTTAGGCATAGGCCTTCCCCAAGGATCAGGATATAATAGTAGCGAAATAGAGTACAGAACCACAAGCTTGTCTGACCCGGTGACAGAGATAGTAGAAGATCCTCTCACAAAAAAATTGAGAAATATTTAAGGCGATACTCGGCAAAATTATACTAAAGCGAGATAGCAATGAGAAAACGACGCGCGCGGGAGCGAGACCGATTTTGCCGATTACGCAAAAAAACACAAAATCACTTCGTATTCAAAAACTATAATGATTTTAAAAAAATGCTTCTATACGATCCTAAATATTATTGGTGTCCACTAATTAAACCAATTTTCAATAGTATACGTATCCCCATTTAAGAATAATCTTGATATTTCTTATTTTTTAGAGGTATTTTCGAAAATAAAAAGTGTCGAGCCAAAATCATAAAATGGTGTTTCTGAAACTATACGATTCTAGATAAAGATATGAAGTAATATATATCTTATTGCCAGATTTATAACAACTCTAACCATTCTATAGTTTTATATCAAAGAGTCCATACTTTTTCCGAGTAGCGCCTTAATGTAGGTACTTTACTGTCGAGTGCATTCCAGTATTTTAAGGTGGAAGGACCCAAGTAGGCCGTTGCAGACAAAATATGCGCCGATGGGGTCAAATCCCCACTTCAGTGGGAGCACTGCGACTGCGAAACCCCAACTCTAACAATGGAACCCTTGCTTCATTGCGCATTGTGCCCCAAGCCCCAACTCCTGTACCATGGACGACCTAATTGAGGGCAAATGAGTCGGCAGTAGTAGTCGCTAACTAGTGTTCCGCCAAAATATAGAAGGAATCAATGAATCACCGACATGCGAAGAAAAAGAAGGTGCTAACTTAGTATTTTCATAGGTTAGGTTATACTGGCGATGAATTAAAAACAACCCAGGTCAATGACACTATTACTCTCCCTTGCCTTTATTTAGTTTACTCTATCCATGTAGATAAGGCTTTATTCTGATTGTAAACTCACTAGTTTAGCCAGGTAACCTAATTATAGTGCAACTTAATCTTCTGAAACATGATGAAATAAAAATATTTTAGTTAGAGGCTACTTTAACGGCCAATCCCCAGTAAACATTTATTTTTTTATTTTTACTTTTATTTTTATTTTTATACACAACGAGGTAGCACTTAGCATTCATTACACCTGATGTCAAGTGGTGTGTATGGCTGAAGCTGGAAGCGCGCTACTCCCGGAATCCTCAGTCACTGAGGCTATCTGATCTCTAATTGCCGGAACACAATAATTTTGTTATGGCGTCAGACATAGATAAGATGGTGGTAGCTAGCCAGGCGGACTAAGAACAAATCCTACCACCAACCACATATCCTTAGACCTAAGTTCACCTATAATCGGTTACGTTGACCGTCGGTTAGTTGGTTGGTTAACGAACGTGATTGGTGTTCGTATGGGTTAACCAGCGGTTAACCAACGGTTAACGTAACCCACTGTTAGTGAACTCAGGCCTTAGTGTAATGAGTCATAGTTCTATATCTTGACTAATTTACTTTCGCGGTAGTTGTATTTTGGAGTAATGGACAAATATATCAAGGTACGAGATCCGCAGTGTTTGAAGAACCTCGATTTTGTGACATGCCCGTTTTACCCCGAATCCCTATAGATTAAGCTAGTCTAAGCACTGAAAAAATTTTACGGTTCGTATAGTTTTCGAGAATATTTTTTTTCATTGTAATAATGCCAATATGATTTTTTTAAACAAGAAAATAATTTTTGCCTAAGTAGTTATAACGACGTATGTATATATTTGGATGATATTTATACACGAAAACATTGAGCTCTGTTTGTCTCTTTAAACAGTTTTTATTATGCTGTCGAATACTGCACTATGTGCGTGCAGCCAGGGAAAAATTCGGTGAACCACTTCCTACTACTTTTCATGTGGCTGATGACTCTTTTACTACATATTTGGTTATGTTCAACTACGGTAGTACAATGCTTATGTAATTAGGGATAGGGTAGGGACTGCAAGTGAACGGTGAGACGCCAGCCACACGAAAAAAAGTAAGAAGTGGTTCACCGAATTTGTCCCTGGCTGTACAAGTTGTGATAAAAATCTATGTTTTCAGGGTTAGCAAGCATTTTCTTGGTGCGAAATTAAAAATATCTTTACATATATTTTTGTATTAGTCATATTCGTTATTATCAATATAATACAGACAGTTTAGGTCCAGAAAAATGCATATCACAAACATGTTGAGAATAGAGCACTACCTCAAGGAGGCGTGCAATATAAATCATTTCTTTTATATAAATATTTAAAATTAATCAATCTATTATCTGTAATTAGATTAAAAATATCGGCGTAGTCAACAAAGTCACCTGCAGCAGTTTCTTTATTAGAAGTGACATATTCAAGTGAAACAGTAAGTGATTCTGAGTTCTGTACTTACTATAGAAACAAGTGCATTAGCAAAACAGCGAGAAAAAAATGGTTAACATTTTCATTTTTCATTCAGATTTTGGAGAAGCCCGTGGTGCAGTGGTGCTAACCTAAGTTCATTGAGATTAAGCAACATTCGAAATGGTTGGTCACGAGATGGGTCATCAAAAATTCATTGTTTCAGCTCCTCCGCGCTTCGGATGGCACGTTAAGCCGTTAGTCCTAGCTGCGTGGGCAGTCATTAAGACCCACCTATCAGCATTGGGCGCGCGTGGTGGGTCATGGCCCATTCTCCTACCATTATAAGGGAGAACTGTGCCTCAGCCAGTAAGGCTAATAAAGGCTGATGATGACGTTTTCATTTCATCCCCATAGGTCCCATAAATGTAGTGAAAGTACCGCACTCCAACACAGACTAAAATCGATTTAACTTACATTTAATTATCCTTCAGTTCCGGACCTACTACTGAAAAAGTTCTTCGAGGAAAGGCTTTTCGCTTTCAATAAACTGCCTCTGTGGTCTAGTGGTGCGCATGGTACTCGCCACCGGTATCAGACCCCAAAGGTCTCCGGTTCGGTTTGGTTAGTGGTAGGGCGTCAAACAACGCCAAAACAACGATGTTTTTAGCACTGTTGTGTTTTAGCAGTTAGAGATAAGAAAGCCAGTTCCTCAGCAGTTGAGGATCCCGGGAGTAGTGCGCTTCCACCTTCAGCCCTATCATCACTTAACATCAAGTATGATGAAGGCTAAGTGCTACCCCGTTGTGAATAAGAATGTCAAGCGAAAAATCATAATAATAATAGCTTAGCAAATATAGGAAAAATGAGATAGTAAAAAACACGAGCCCTATAAGAAGCTTTCAGGCGGGATTTTTACTATTACATTTTTCCTATACTTACAAAATTGCATTGTGAATACATGAAAATAATTTAAAATTTCAAGCTTAGTAAATGCTATTCGACGACTGAATCCTTATTTAGGAAGGTGGAATAAGCCCTGCGTAAGCAATTTAAAAAACAATTGTTCCCATATTTCATCCCCATAGTCCCATATGTGTAGCGAAAGTACCGCACCCCGAGACGGACGTAAAAGCGTGCGCCCGCGGCGGCTGCGCGCCATTCGCGACCGAGCGTAGACGCGCGCGCGCGTGCCCTCCAAGTGACGTGCCAGTGATTGAGATCCCAATTTGTGAACATTGCGAATACAATTTACTTTCTACGGGTGCTATTCTGGTGCTCATTTGTCATTGGTGAGTTTTCTTTTTTTTTCTGGCAAAGGGCTTTTCGTTTTTAGAGTATTGTGTTGTTTAAAATGGCTCGCGTATGAAAATTCTTGTTATCGGAATTTCAGAAGTTACAGGCGGGTTTCGCTATCAACTGTTGTTTTTTATATTTGTTGATAAGTACGCAATTTATATTTAGGGAGTAGGAAGGTAAACTAAAGACGGCAAGGTTTTTCATTAAAAATTGCCATGTCGTTTAAAAATTTCATTAGAAAATGTTATATATCTAAAAACCAATTGACTTGATATAGGTGTACATAAAAATGTAATGTACTTAATAGAAAACATTCCAAGAAAAATATAATAACCATAAAAAAATATTATCGTGATAAGCACTCATCATTTTTTTTACAGAGAAATACTTCTGTTTACTATTTTCATGCCAGCCCGTTTGATTAGTTGCTTGGATGATTTGAAAATATTTAACATATTTCAGTTCATACATTATTCAGACCATAAAACCGATTGATGAATTGTCATTATAAGTCATTCGATACAAAACTGAAAACATTTAAAAATTCTTCAGGTAGAGATTGCATTATATAACTTTAATCGTCGCAAATAGCGCAATATAACAATTTGCACTAAAATAGAAATCTTTCAAAAAAACTGTACACTCATCACCATTAACTTGTCAATTATATTAATAACGTAACAATAATTTTCGCGATGTGATTCAGAGTAGAGGAATCGATTATTCGTTACCGTTTTGCCGATAATAATCGATTAGTGGAATCGTTTTCCGCACGTTTCCGTGAAAGTGCAGATTTGGTGCTAGGTGTATAGAAAGTGAAGTAGGGTGCCTTATTGGAGTGGTCTTGGGATTCGTGTCTGTCTACGGTTTTTGCTAAATCACAGAGAATATATTTATTACAACGCCAAGAACAGTGTCTTATCTTTCATTCTTCTACGGAACAATTTTGTTGTCCACCTTGTAGAGCCACTTCTAGGCCGAAAATTATATTCTGGGTACCAAATATAAGGTCTCGGGACCGCTCCTTGCTATCCAGCTTACACACTAGTCCTCTATTTCTTTATTTTCTTTCCTTATAGTATTTGTGAGAGCGATCGTGTTGTACCAGCCTGTGTCGCAATGCTTAAGCCTAAAATATGGTTCAGGTACCGTTAGTGAGTAGACGCTGCGTGCAAAATTCAGACTGAAACAATTTTGCTGAAACTTGGCATAGATTAGACCTTGCAGGTCTGAGCTTTATGTTGCAATATATTAGAGAGAAGTATACTTCTTTAGTACAAAATAATACATTGTAACTTTATAAGTCAAACTTTTAAATACCTTCGTAAATATTGGTATGTTTTATATGCACCTATACTAGCGCTCCACTCGCGACTTCGTCTACGTGGACGCCCTTTTTTAAACCCTTAGGGCGTTTGTGCACTACACTGAATTTTACCGATCCGGAAAAAAACGGATGCTTGTATTTTAATAGTTAATTATTATAAACAATAGAATTTATTCATTTCGTGTAGTTTAGGGTTCGAAACATTGAAACTACACGAAATAAATAAATTCTTACTATTATAAATGATTAAGGGCGACTTTCATCACTGATATTTAAACGTGATTAACCCTAAACGTGTTTATACTTAGCTCTGCCTCTGTCATCTGTTTGAATGTGACAGGGACAGTTTAGCGTTAATCGCGTTTAAATATCATTGGTGAAATGGGGCCTAAATTATTAAAATAAAAGCATCCGTTTATTTCCGGATCGGTAAAATTCAGTGTAGTGCACAAACGCCCTTAGAGGGGGAATTTCCAAAAATCCTCTCTTAGTGCTTACATACCCCAAGGAACATACCGACATGCTAAATTTCAGCTTCGTGCGCGCAGTAGTTTCGGCTGTGCATTGTCTGTCAGTCAGTCAGTAACGCAAGAGTTAAATAATAAATAGATTTGATATTCTTGTAGAAAACTTGTAGCAAAAGTAAGAAACAACAAGAAAAAATGTTTTCATTATAATAAAAAAACTTAAGTCTTAAATCTTAAAATAACGAATTCAAAAGTGGCATTTACATTATTTAAACTTGAAAAGCAAAGCTAAATAACAAACTGTTAAGTAAAACAATTTCACTAAATTCTTCGCAAAAATAAATAAGGATAAAACCGATTAAGTTACGTTTCGCCAATTCACTTACACCGACCACAAACCTATTGTTGTACTGAGTGGTGAAATGTTTTTAATTGAGAGTAATTTGTATCAAATTGGTAAAAAAACTAAAAAGTCTATTGACGGCATTGTTGAAATGACTGCGGTTGCTTCCTTAGAAAATAAAATGGTGTATTCAGATCAAACTTAAGTGCTCTAATAAAATATCTTTTGAAAGTTCGCATTAGTATTTGTGTGTGATATTAGTTCTATCAATAACATGGATGTGTGGAATTTGAAACTCGATTTTTGTTTGAAGAGGGATTGTTTTAGGTGGACTCATAAAAAAGAGTTAGAATGATTAAAGATTAATGTCTTCATAATACAAGGTTTTTTTATTAATCGCAAGCAAAACGTTAGTTTTAGTTATTTGCAAATTAGATAGAACGAAGTTTTTGTCTTATTCAGAAGTCGCTTGTTAATGTTTAAGTACTGTGTCTCAACTATGATAGAGTCTATTGAAAATGAAGTTTTTGAAAAAATAACTATAACTAATACAACCTTCTTCACACTCCATTAATTCTATCTATCTATCTTGGTCTTTTCAAGGCCAGAGTGAACAGGCATCTCCTGGGCAAACATGCAACATCATAAAACACATCCTGTTAATAAACAAGATGGTGGTCAAATGCATGCCCAGTTTTATACATAAAAAAATCGACCCGTATCACAACTAGCTCCGATTGGACTCGAACCCTAGTGTGAGGGAAGTAATATCTTCGCATTGATGCTAAACAGCGCGAAAAAAGTAATGGATATATTCGACGCTTCTCCTAACGGCTCCGTAGCTCAGTGGTTAGAGCATTCGCCCGGACAGTGAAAGGTCGTGGGTTCTAGTCCCATCGGAGTAAGATCTGAGACAGGTAGTTTCACTAATAAAAATTGATTTGTGAATGCAAGAAAGTAAAAATAGTTTGAAATGATTGAGTTTGTTATGTTGAGTTGATTAATGTGTTTAAGTTTTTAAAATGTTAACCTTAAACCCGATGTTTCTAATATTCGCACCTCATAAAACGCGTGACAAAAAGTTAAAGATTTTTTCTTTATTGTCGAGTCTTTCTCGTTGCTTTCTAGTAACTAAAGGTAGATTTACATTTAAGTAGGTATCCAATATAGTAGAGACACCAAAAAGTACGCGTTACTAAAGAGTGCGCAGTGTGTTTAGTAGTTTTACTGTGCGACAAGGATCTTTTGACACGCGGTTGAAATGGGAACTAACTCTTCTCTTGCTATTCAATCAGTCAACTAGCGCTCTTGTCAATGTTATGCAAGTGCCAAAACATGATCCTTGTCGCATATGACCATGAAGCTCGACTTAATACTGAGGTAACAGAGTATTAAGTCAAACTTCATGCATATGACTAAACGCACTGCCTACTCTTTGGTAGCGCGAACTGAACTGATTTATCGATGTTTTTTAGTGAACACCTCTACTTTAAACCATTGGTGCCATAACAGGAATGCTTTAATAATATTTTAAATTATTTTTTCGAACCGCACCAAGTGGTGCCGTAACGGGAATGCTTTTAATAATAAGCCTTTATTATCCGAAATTTACATAAGTGTTATAGCTAGAAGTTCTTAAACCTAAAATTTATAAACTAAAATAACATTAACACAGTACACTTAAAGAATGTCTCTAATTTCGGTATGCCTTACGGCAAAGGCCTCCTCCAACTCTTTCCACTGATTTTTGTCTGCCGCTACTCTTATCCAATAGGGTCCCAAGGTCATTTTCATTATTTCATCCTCCCATGTTCTTGCTTTATGCCCTCGGCTCCTAGTGCCATCCCTTGGATACCAAACTGTGACCTGTTTGCTCCACTTTTCCTTTCTGCAACGAAGCATAAGTCCAGTCCATCTCCATTTGAGCTGGTCAATACGTGACAATATGTCTGTTAATTTCGTTTTGCTCCTGATGTCTGTACTTCTGACTTTGTCCATTAGTTTCAGGCCTAGCATGCTTCTTTCCATTCTTCTCTGGCATCTTGCTAGTTTGTCTCTATGGTTTTTCGTCAAAGCCCAGGTTTCACATCCATATGTAATGCAGGGTAGGATGCAGGTGTCGAAAGTCTTCTTCTTGATCTTCAAGCCCAGTTCTTTGCTCTTCATGATTTCTTTCAAGGCCCAATACTTTTTCCACCCAGTCGCTATCCTTTTATTATCTACTAGCTTTCCGCTCGCGGCTTCGCCCGCGTGGACTTCACAACGTTATCCCGCGGGAATGTGATACTTTTCCGGGATAAAAAGTACCCTATGTTCCTCTCCAGGCTACAAAGTATCTGTGTCCCAAATTTCAGCCAAATCCGTTCAGGCGTTTTGGCGTGATTGAGTAACAAACATCCAAACATCCAAACATCCAAACATCTAAACTTTCACATTTATAATATTAGTAGGACTAGCTGACCCGGCAAACCTTGTTTTGCCATTTATTAGTAAACCCGGTCACCAACATCTTGTTTATACACCAAAAGTTGCCTACACCAGACAACAGATAGCGCTAGTTACACACTACCAATAAAGGGGCCCAAGCTTGGTCTCTATTTCCTACATATAAAAAATTACTCTGTGAAGTAGAGTGAGTGTCAGATATCTCAGCGCGCATGCGCGACTGGTGCATTTTTGGCGCTAGCTACAGTACATTTTTTTATTCTAAGCTTATGGAAAAGATTAGTATTCGATTTTGACCGTGCAGACGTCAGTGATTACATACTCTTTGGAAACGGCAATGGAAGAAATGACAGTTTTGTATCAAAGTTACGACAGTTAAACGATTTTTCATAGAAAATTACAATTTTTACTTAATTTTCCGGAATAATAAGTAGCCTATGTTACTCTTCAGCTCCCAAACTATCCCCATACCAAATATGACGTCGATCCGTTGATCCGTTTTGACGTGAAAGAAGGACAAACAAACAAACAAACAAACAAATAAACAAACAAACAAACACACTTTCACATTTATAATATTAGTATGGATTAGTATGGAAGTATGGATTAGTAGGATTTCTTTGGACATTTGGTCATTTGGCGATATTATCTGGCCTAAATATACATATACATAACGGGAATGCTTTTGGTGCCGTTCAAATGGTGCGGTTCAAATTGGTGCCGTAACTGGAATACCACGCGTACTCCTTAGTGTCTCTACCCTAGGCGCCAATGTCGCGTAAAGTAAGCGTTTTTCTTGCTATGCCAGCGCTGGCGCCAGTCCCTGGTTTGGAGTAAGTAAAACGGCTGTCAACTTACTGGCGTTTTAGGGCGCCTAAAATTTGGCGTCAGCTGCGGGAGCAATGTAAATCTGCCTTAAATACCTACCAAATTAGTCACATAAATAAAGCTGCTTTTATGAACTTTTTTGCTTCGATTTAACTGCCTCTGTGGTCTACTGGTATATTATATACCACCGTTATCAGACCCCGAGGTCCTGGGTTAGAGTCCCAGTGGAGTTACATTTTGTATTCGGTTGAGTTTGTGGTAGGACTTGTTCCAAATCCGCCTGGCAAGCTACCACCATCTTATCTAAGTCTGATGTCATAACAACGATGTTTTCAGCATTATCGTGTTTCGGCAGTTAGAGAAAAGATAGCAAGTTTCTCAGTGATTGAGGATTCTGGGGAGTAGTGCGCTTCCACCTTCAGCCTTATCACCACCTTACATGAGGTGTGATGAAAGCAAAGTAAAGGCACCTAAAATATGGCTTCAGGCGATGATTCCCGACCGAAATAGGCACGCTAACGCTTGCTCGGCCGCGCGCGACACACTTCACGCGGACGCAGCGGCAGCCGGCAGTAAACTGTGAACTCGCGAGCGCCCCGCAAATCAAAAATCACTTAAAATTCAATTAAAATAGAAATAATAAACATTCCAAACTTACGACGGCCGGAATCCTTTGGCTATTCAAAGTATACTGCAAGTAATATAAATAGTAAGTATTTGGATTACGGATGTTTGGGATTTTATTTGACACAGTAAAATATCACCAATCGAAAAAAAACAGCCGGGAACACTAGATAAATAACTATTTAATAACATATATTTTTCAAAATTTTAAGTACTTGTGATTTGCAAGTAGTCCATAATTTAAAATACCCTATTTTGGGGAATCTCAGCCTTCAGCTACGGGATCAATGTAAATCAGCTTTACATACCAAATCAACAACAAAAATAATGCAGATTTTTACGCACGTTTTAGCTTAGATGCGTAGAGCCATCATTGAAGATCTAAAAATAGTTTGCTCGTTATAATTACTCGCTGAACAAGGGCAATGTATTATGCAGTGCAACAAGTTCATATAACCACTATCCATATCAGTTTTTTTATGATACTATACAAGTTCTGGTATAGACTCTTATAAACTTCGATTATTTATATGTGAAAGAATGGTAGACATGTATGTACATTTTTTTTAACTCTATTTAATTGTACATTTTCTGTCTGATTGCTTACATGTGTCATGTAACTTTCATTTTATATATCACCTTAAAGTTCTAGGTACTTGAGAAAAGTTGTGTTTTTTTATCGACAACGGGGTAGCACTTAGCCTTCATCACACCTGATGTTAATTGGTGATAAGGCTGAAGGTGGAAGCGCACAAACCCCGGAATCCTCAATCACAGAGGAACTGACTATCTTATCTCTAACAGCCGGAACACAATGATGCTGAAAACATCATTGTTATGACGACAGACTTAGATAAGATCGTGGTTGCTAGCCAGGCGGACTTTGAACAATCCCTACCACCGACCAAATCGAATACAATATGTACCCCCACTGAAAATCGAACCCGGGACCTCTAGGTCTGATTCCGGTGGTGTGTACCAGTAGACCAAAGAGGCGGTTAAGTAGGTATATTATTGGAAAAATGTGATAGTAAAAAACCACGAGCCCTATAAGTAGCTTTCAGGCGGGATTCGAACCCGCGCCTCCGGGAATCCGGCCCGATGCTCTGACCAACTAAGCTACCGAAAGGCTTACACGACTCGTCGAATTTTGCTATCACTTGTTACGCTGTAGGCCAGCGTTGTTTCATCAATGTGAGGAAACCCTCGCATCCGAAAGAAACATTTTTACAAATGTTTAACAGTCGATTAAGATGAAACAGCCATTAAATAAGATTTTAAATTATTTTTATGCATTCACAATGCAATTTTTGTAAGTATAGGAAAAATGTGATAGTAAAAAACCACGAGCCCTATAAGTATCGTTCGAATCCAACCTGAAAGCTACTTATAGGGCTCGTGGTTTTTTACTATCACATTTTTCCTATACTTACAAAAATTGCATTGTGAATGCATAAAAATAATTTAAAATCTTATTTAATGGCTGTTTCATCTTAATCGACTGTTAAACATTTTTAAAAATGTTTCTTTCGGATGCGAGGATTTCCTCACATTGATGAAACAACGCTGGCCTACAGCGTAACAAGTGATAGCAAAATTCGACGAGTCGTGTAAGCCTTTCGGTAGCTTAGTTGGTCAGAGCATCGGGCCGGATTCCCGGAGGCGCGGGTTCGAATCCCGCCTGAAAGCTACTTATAGGGCTCGTGGTTTTTTACTATCACATTTTTCCTATACTTACAAAAATTGCATTGTGAATGCATAAAAATAATTTAAAATCTTAGGTATATTATTGATAGTAAATTAAAAAAAAAGGGACACAATCTCACATTCCTATATAGCTCTAATCCCAAAAATTGGAAACAACGATGAGGACGGTAGGTATATTAGGTACCACAATACCTACACCTAGACTAGGATGTTAAGAAAAAATTTAAAAAATCGTTTTCAATATTGAAACCTTATCTATCCTATCGGGCTATATATACCTTAAAAATAGCGGTACTTTGGAAACCGGCGCATACACCGCTCGGCTATGGAGGTCACAAACGAAAATATGAACATAAAATAAAGAAAAACCGATCATAAAACTAAGACTAATAAGCAAAAATAAAAAAAACTTTTTCACTTCTCATGCTCGTAAAGTTCGTGTTTATGTTGGGTATAGGCTGCATAAAATCGCTTTTTATGCTCTAGTGCATAAAGTAAAATCTTCGTCTAAGTCTCAGACTTTTAAGACAAAGGTCGTCAGGTAAACAGTCACACACGCAATTAAACTTCGTTAAATTTAATAAACTTGTTATTTCAATTTGTTTCTTCAATTTTGTACATAATCCATGTTAAATTGCCAATTATAATAAAACTAGGCAAAATTAATGAGTTTTCAAAGAAATAAGTATTTCAAGAGCATTATGGACTACGATCTATGCTAAAGTCACTGTGCTGCCATTGCCACGTATAAAAAAAAGAAAAAAAGTCTTCCCGTCAATATGGCGAAGTCTTTAATTTTTCTTTTTTGCAATATTGTTATTTATTTTCCTCACACTCGAAGTGAAAAGCAGAGTGTATAACTCGTACATAAAACCCATTTTACGCTCTGATTGACTATCCACCCTTGCCCACGGCTCGGGTGGATATATACGTCTCGGGTAAAATGGTATGTTTTATGCACTTGTTCGCTTCTGAGCCATATCTATAAGTTGTTTTCGAGAGTCATTACGAATCGTCTCGTTCGCAGGTTCGACGACTTCCAACCTCCCGAACAAGCCGGGTTCCGGAAAGGCTACAGTACCATAGACCACATTCATACGCTGCGGCAAGTTATACAGAAGACCGAAGAGTATAACTTGCCACTTTGCTTGGCGTTCGTGGACTATGAGAAAGCCTTTGATTCGATTGAGACTTGGGCGGTGCTGCAGTCTCTCCAGAGGTGCCAAATAGACCACAGGTACATCGAGGTGCTGAGGTACTTATACCAAAACGCCACCATGTCGGTCCGATTACAGAACCAGAGCTCTAATCCTATCCAACTACAGCGAGGTGTGGGACAGGGAGATGTCATCTCTCCCAAACTGTTCACAGCTGCGTTGGAGGATATTTTTAAGCTGCTGGACTGGAAAGGATACGGCATCAACATCAATGGCGAGTACCTTACACACTTACGGTTTGCCGATGATGTAGTTCTTATGGCTGAGACCTTGGAAGACCTGAACACAATGCCTGAAGATCTCGGTAATGCTTCGCAAAGAGTGGGTCTTAAGATGAACATGGACAAGACGAAAATCATGTTCAATGCCCATGTTGCACCCGCTCCAGTTAATCTTGGGAACATTACACTCGAAGTTGTTGACCACTATGTTTACCTAGGACAGACGGTCCAGTTAGGTAAGTCCAACTTTGAGAAAGAGATCTCTCGTCGAATCCAGCTCGGATGGGCAGCGTTTGGGAAGCTCCGACATATATTCGCGTCCGAAATACCTCAATGTCTCAAGACGAAAGTCTTTGACCAGTGTGTGTTGCCAGTTATGACCTATGGAAGTGAGACGTGGTCTTTTACTATGGGTCTCATAAGAAGGCTCAAAGTCACCCAGCGAGCAATGGAGAGAGCGATGCTTGGTATTTCCCTGCTCGATCGAATCAGAAATGATGAGATCCGCAGGAGAACTAAAACAACCGACATAGCTCGAAGGATTGCATCATTGAAGTGGCAGTGGGCGGGACACATAGCGCGGAGAACCGATGGCCGTTGGGGCGGAAAGGTTCTCGAATGGCGACCACGTACCGGACGACGTTCCGTGGGCAGGCCCCCTACAAGGTGGACCGACGATCTGGTCAAGATCGCGGGAAGCCGCTGGATGCGGGCAGCGCAGGACCGATCGTTGTGGAGATCCTTGGGGGAGGCCTATGCCCAGCAGTGGGCGTCGTTCGGCTGACATGATGATGATGATGATGATGCACTTGTTGTACAATCTACTATATTACATATAAAACAAATACGAAAATAAAATGTCGTGTAGTGTCAAAAATGTGCTCAACTCGGAATGAGCAGCAATCGGGGCAAGCTGATGAAAAAATCGGTTCGAACTGGGCGTCGAACCGCAACAGCAAGCGTCGACGCTCGATTTCATACAAATACCAAAGAATAGTATAATATTACTACGTACAAATACCATAGAAACGAGTATGGCGTGACGTCATGTCGCGTGCAGTTGTCGTCCGACGACGACGCCCGGTTCCGATACCTTTACTCACAAGGTGTAAAATTGTGTACAAAAGTTGACTTAGGTATTTTTAAAACTTACGACTCGGCCTAAAGGCAGCAGTACACTTTTCATTTGAATAAAACATTAATCTTTATCTGTCTAACCCGCTTCTGTGGTCGTTTAACCGCCTCTGTGGTCTAGCGGTTCGCACCACCGATTTCAGACCCAGAGGTCCCGAGTTCGATTCCCAGTGGGGATGTACAGTACATACTGTATTCGGTTTGGTTGGTGGTAGGACTTGTTCTTAGTCCGCCTGGCTAGCCACCACCATCTTATCTAAGTCTGACGCTATAACAATGATGTTTTTATTGTGTTCCGGCAGTTTGAGATAAGACAGCCAGTTCCTCAGTGATTGAGGATTCCGGTAGTAGTGCGCTTCCACCTTCAGCCTTATCACCACTAACATCAGATGTGATGAAGGCTAAAAGTGTTACACGTGCGTATAAGAAAAATGTAATAGTAAAAAATCACGAGCCTATAAATGCATTGTGCATTGTGAATGCATAAAAATAATTTAATATCTTAACCTATTCGCGTAGTTAAATATTCACACTTAGAAGGAATCTAGATTAAAACTAATTGGAATTCACACGGAGAGCAATACCGTGTTCCGTATAATTTTAACATTGAAATTCGCTAGGAATCCGCGTGGAAACGTAACGGCTCGTTAAAGCTTAACCCATTAGCGGGTTCGTGATAGCCGTGATCCAGAAGCTAGCCATATTTGTTAGGGAGTACTAGAGATGTCTAAACTACTGATAGATGCTAGATTAAAAAAAAAAGTTTTATTAAATAAAAGTATATATATACCAGGTATATATATAAGCTAGGTGTTCGGAAAAGATCGACGTTTCTGAACGCAACTCTAATGTCACGTCAAATTGACATTAGCTGTCACTTGAAGTTGACAGGGACACTTGATTGGAAATTCTTGTAAAAAATGTCTGATTAATTTTGCTGAATTTGTTAAAAATCGCTCGCGTTGAATGTGCCTGGCATATCGAGTTTGAATACATCTTAAATTATCTATGTGATCCCGTTTTGTACGACCAAGGTTTTGATGCCATCTCTGGAGTGGCCGGTCGCGGATGCTTTGAAAGATAACCTTTTCTACCACACGCGCTTGTTGTCGAGACACTATATCGTAATAAAAAAAGCTCCCACGTGTGTGTCTTTGTGTATCTATTGTTGAAACGCCCAGTGTCTTGTGAACGCTGTTATTTGTGTTGTGAGTGAGGTCACTAATTGGTAAGGTCTGCAGAAGAAGAAGATACCTGGGGCGCGCGCCCCGTCTCGCCGCAGCCGAGGAGATTTTCGACACCACAGAACCGTATGTGAAATCACCTTACTTAACATTCTCTCCACTGTGTATCGCAGTCCTATTGTTCAGTTACATCCCGGCTGAAACCAAGATTTGTCCGGAGTCTATACTCATGATAGCCTTCCACTGCGCCAATGCTGACTCCGCGGTCTAGGCAGGGGTGTACTGAACATTTCTTGGTAGCAAGAGCGTAGCTTGAAGGCCTGAGAGGCCCACGCCAAAAGTTTGTCTATTAATCAGTGCCGTTTGATGACCATCTGGTCCGGACTAGATTAATTTGTACTTGTAAATGGTAATTAACTTGCATTTGAAAAGTAAAGAGCATTCCTTTGTTATTGGTTCCATGTCTTGTAATTAATTGTCATGTATTGAGGTTCCAAAATGTAAACAGATGCCTTTCTTTGCTCATAATAATTATTATTCAGTTTTGTTAGCAAATTTGAGTTGTGAATATTGACAAGTTTGTTGCTAAAATAATAGCTAATAAAAGGTTAGCTAATAAGTTTGCACTCAATACTTAGTGAAACTTAGATGATTTAAGACATTGTTTACACATTGAAACTCATTGAAACTTGTGCTTTGAAATAATTAAAATTAATTTGTTGTATGTTGATATCCAAGTGAGTTTCAATAGTCAGTGAGTTTTGTTGTTTTCTGATAACCTCCAAATATTTAAGAGTTTGTGTCATTATAAATACTTTGTTGTTGTAATATTGGAATCTTGTGGTTAGTAATAACCTCCAAATATTGGAGATTTTGTGTTATAGTGAATATTTTGAATTTGTTGGTTTTGTTGATAAATTTGTGACGTTACAATGACGGCCTCCTCTGCTAAAGCCAAAATACGTTCTGAGTTACGGTGGTTAGCTTCTGCGGTCGCATTATTGGATCGACCGGATAGAACGGAGGCCTTGTTGAACAGATACGTAGATCTGCCCGTACGTTTGGCTGTTGTTGATGAACAGTATGCCTTATTTTTGGAAAGGACTGTTGAGGCCGATGTGGAAATGCGACAAGAAGTCGATTTGGATGTGGACCAGTGTTATGATTTTGCGGACAGAATTACCCAGGTGGCTCGACCTTTGCAAGTGGCAAGAGAGAATGAACCGAGCCCGTCCCCGGTCACATCTAAAAGTATGCCCCCTCTCTTTGCTAGATTGGCCCCCTTAGACTTAAGGCGTTTTGCTGGTCGTCTAGAGGACTGGGAGGGCTTTATTAACATTTTTGAGTCTTGTACATGCCCGGGACGATTTGACCCAGGGCCAGAAGTTAGCTTATTTGTTATCCGTGTTGGAAGGGGAGGCCCTTGAATCAGTTCAACATTTGGCCCCCTCGGATGAAAACTACCCTATTGCTAGGGATTTGATTGCCCGTCGGTACCAGAACGTACGACGTCTGGCGGACAACCATGTTGCCGCCATTTTGAATTTACCCCGCGTTGCCAGCGTGATGCACTTGAGAGTGGCTTTGTTGAATCCGCTGTTGGTGGCATACAACGCATTAAAAAACTTAAAACTCCCAGTGGAGCAGTGGTCGTTTTTGTTACTGCACATTGTCCTGGGAAAGTTGCCGGACTCTGTTAAGGTCCGTTTTGAGCAGCAGTATGGTGGGGATAGTGCGACTTATCTGCCACCCTTCTCGGACCTCTTGACGTTCCTGGAAGGAGAAAGTAGACTGGCAGATAATTCCTCTCTGGCCGGTCCTATGGGACCCGAACGACCTGTGCCACAGAGTAGATCCCCCACCGGACCCCCCCGTAGGGGGCGTATGGCCCCTCGCGCGCCCGGCCGCTATGCCGCCGTCCAGGAGACCGCCCGCTGCTTGTACTGTCGGGAACCGGGTCACAGCACGACCCGTTGTGATAAGTTCCTCGACCAGCGCGTCCAAGGCCGTCGAGCGATCGCGCGACAACGGACATGGTGCTACTCGTGCTTGGGCCTGCACATGCAGCGCGAATGTACCCAAGCGCACCCATGCCGCTTTTGTAAGGGCAACCACCATCCCCTCCTCTGCATGAACAGCCCAGAGGGCGGCGGAGCGCCGCAGCGCGTCGCTGCAGGATCACCGCGTATGGGTGGGGGTCTCGGACCCCCCGCGGTGTTTGCATCCCGCAGCAGTTCTAGTGGCCACCAGAGTGGCCCCAGACGCTCTCCGCCACGTTTGGACCCTCAAACGGGCGGGGGTCCCAGGGACCCCCCAATGGGAAACCGATCCCCAAGGATGGGGATGAATTATGCGAGCGTTGCCGGAGGTCGTAGAGGCCCCCCGCGACGTTTTGAGCCTCGCACGGGCGGGGGTCCCACGGACCCCCCCATGGGAAATCGGTCCCCAACTAGGGGGTTCGATTTTGCGAGCGTTGCGGGAGGTCGTAGAAGCCCCCCGCAACGTGTTGAGCCTCGCACAGCCGGGGGTCCCCGGGACCCCCCCTCTGAAAATCGGTCACCGTGCCCCCGCGACTATGGGGCGACGTACACGGTGGATGATAGGCACCGATTCTCGCCGCCGCTCGCCGAATACCCGCGTTTGGAGCGGCGCCCGCCCCGTCTTCAAGGGGCCGGGAGATATAACCCGCCTGATACCGGGCGAATTGGACGTAGGCAGTATGTGGGAGATTGGGACCCACTGGATCGCTATGAGCGACCCCCTTACCATGGGGGGACGTCTGGGGACCCCACATACTAGCAATCAACGTGTTTACGGTCGATTGTAGCCACCCCTCCAGAGACCGTTTTGTTGCCCACGGCCTCTGTGCTTGTCAGGGGATTGAATGGCGACCTTGTGGAAGTTCGCGCCTTGTTGGATTCCGGTGCTCAGGGGTGTGTTGTGTCATCTTGGTTAGTTAGGCGGTTGGGCCTCAAGGTGCACCCCCACACGGAAGGCGTGAGAGGTGTTGGCGATGTGAAAGTCCCCGGGTTGTTAGGGCATGTTGACTTCACATTTACCTCACGTAATAAGTCCACGCCAGGCATTAAGACCTCGGCGATTGTGTTGGACACAGTTGTTGGCCGTCAACCTTCAGTTGACTTGGGACCGAGTATGTTGTCTTTGGTGTCTGATTCCCCACTCGCCGATCCAAATTTCTTCCGCCCAGGCCCGATCGATGCTCTCCTTGGAGCCGATGTCCTGGGGCGAGTTTTGTTGACGGGGAAGCGAGTTTTGCAGCCAGATGGCTTGGTAGCTCTGCAGACGACACTCGGTACCGTTGTGATGGGCCCTGCTCGCCGCGTTTTGGATTCCCTTGATGAGGATCGCGGTCTTGTTTTTAATGTGTCTCTCTCCGAAGTGGTGCAGAAGTTTTGGGAGGTTGAGGAACCTCCACCAGCCCCGCGGGTTGACCCAGTAGCGGATGAATGCGAGTTGTATTACCAGAATAACACTGGTCGCCTCCGCTCTGGTCGTTTGATCACCCGTCTCCCCTTTCGTGCCGGCCGACCTCCTCTGGGCGAATCCCGACCGCTAGCGGAACGTAGGCTAGTGGCGATGGAGCGTCGCATGAGCAAGGATCCGGTCTTCCGCCAGAAGTATGTTGAATTCATGCGGGAGTATGAGGAGTTAGGGCACATGTCCGTGAGCGATTTGGATTGGCGCTCCGTTGAGCACTTCTTTCTGCCGCACCACGCCGTTTTGAAATCCGGAAAGATTCGGGTGGTCTTTGACGGTTCGGCTCCCACCTCTACTGGAGCGTCCTTGAACCAGTGTCTGCATGTAGGTCCCAAGCTGCACACGGAGATCTCAGACATCTTGACCAACTTCCGGCGGCATCAAATTGTATTTATGACTGACATCCGGATGATGTTCAGACAAACGGTCATCCATCCCGAGGATAGGAGGTACCAATTGATTTTGTGGAGAGAGAGTCCTAGGGACCCCTTGTTGATTTATGAATTGAATACGAATACGTACGGTTTGGCTTCGAGCCCGTTTGTTGCGATTCGTTCTTTGTTGGAGTTGGCCGAGAAGGAGCGCTTGAGATACCCTCGCGCCTCCGCCATTTTGGCCAGTGACGTCTATGTGGATGACATTTGCACGGGCGCCTCATCTGTCTCAGAGGCGATTGTCCTGAGAGACGAACTCACCGCCCTTTTGAAGTCGGGAGGTTACGAGTTGAGGAAATGGATATCCAACTCGCCTGATGTACTGGTAGGTTTGCCCGAAGAGCACCAGCAGGACCCCCACCTATTCGAAAATGTTGATAATCCCCATGTGGTGACCGTCCTTGGCGTACAGTACAAACCGGTCTCTGACACTTTCACGTATTGTGTGGATTTACGACCACCGAAAGTCTGGACCAAGCGTTTAGTATTGTCTACTGTCGCACGTACCTTTGACCCCAATGGGTGGATTTGCCCCGTGCTGTTTATGGCCAAGTGTTTCTTGCAACGGTTATGGGCTTCGGGTGTGTCGTGGGATGAACCCCTCTCGGACGAGTTACTCCGAGATTGGTCGAGCTTCGTTTCATCCCTCCCCGAGATTAATGAAGTGCATTTGCCGAGGCTATTCCTCCCTTCTGAAAATTGTAAAGTTACTCTTCACGGCTTTTCCGATGCCTCCGAACGTGGATTTGCTGCGGCCGTGTACCTCCGCACCGTTACTGTTGACGGAGTTGTTGCTGTGCATCTGGTGATAGCGAAAAGCAAAGTCGCTCCCCTTCGGACTCGTCATACGATCCCGAGGTTGGAATTGTGTGGAGCTGCCCTCCTAATGCGTTTGTTGAACCACGTATGGCTCACATTAGGTCGATCTATTAAGATACAAGAGGTTTATGCTTGGACGGACAGTCAGGTCGTCCTTTGTTGGTTGAAGGCTCCGGCGCACACCTTGGACGTGTTTGTGGCCAATCGAGTGTCGCAGATTTATAATTCCGACATCGAGTTGATTTGGAGACACGTGCCGGGAACCATGAATCCCGCGGATTGTGCGTCTCGGGGTTGTGTAGCCCCAACCCTAATTAACCACCCCCTCTGGTGGGGCCCACAGTGGTTGATGCGGCCTGAGTCGGAGTGGCCGCCCTCTCCAGCGTTGTCGAACGTAGCCGTTCCTGATATGCGGGCATGCGTCCTGGAGACTAACCCCGCCGGGGAAAAGGATTTGTTGTTGGATCGGTACAGCTCCTTACAGAAGCTGCTTGGTGTTACCGCTTGGATCAGACGTTTTGTGTACAATTGCAGAAACCCACGCGCGAGGCGTGATTCGTCGGTTCTCACTCCGGACGAGCGTAGGGACGCGCTCTTGTTTTGGGTCCGGAGAGTACAAGCTGATAGTTTTGAGTCCGAGATTGAAATTTTGCGTTTAGGCCGTCGCAAGTTGAAGGGCGCGGTATCGCGATTGAATCCCTTCCTGGACGAGAGTGGGCTTTTGCGAGTCGGCGGAAGACTTCGAAATGCGAACCTGCCGTATGGAGCTCGTCACCCCCTTTTGTTACCTAAAGCCGGACATTTGACTCAACTGATAATAACAGATCGCCATGTGAATGCACAACATGCTGGCTGTAATGCTTTGTTGGCCATTTTGCAGCGTGAATTTTGGATTTTGTCTGCTCGTCGAGCCATTCGCACTGTGGTTTTCCGTTGCCTGCCTTGTTATCGATTGAAGGCCGCGACCATGCAGCCCCAGATGGGTGATTTGCCTGCTGATCGCGTCACGGAATGTAGAGCTTTTGCCGGAGTCGCCACCGACTTCGCCGGTCCCTTTACTGTAAAGGCTTCGAGACTGCGTAATGCTAAAACCTATAAGGCGTACTTGTGCGTGTTTGTGTGTTTGTCCACCAAGGCTGTCCATTTGGAAATTGTCTCGGAATTGTCTACCGAAGCCTTTGTCGCCGCCTTGAGCAGATTTGTTTCCCGTAGAGGACTGCCGTCATTGATACGTTCCGATTGTGGTACTAATTATAAGGGAACGTGTAATTATCTTAAGGAAGTAGTTAAGTTTTTTGTTGATAATAAAATAGACATTGGAACCACCCTCTCCCGGCGTGGGATAATCTGGAAGTTTAGCCCTCCAGCTTGTCCGACCTGGGGAGGAATTTTTGAAGCTTGTGTAAAGGCTGCCAAGACACACTTGCGTCGCGTGATTGGAGAAACTATTCTCACGTTTGAGGAACTTGATACGGTATTTTGTAAAATTGAGGCCGTCCTCAACTCGCGACCCTTGTGCCCGTTGTCTTCGGACCCGAATGACCTGGAAGCGTTGACGCCAGGTCATTTCTTGATCGGACAGCCCCTTTTGGCGTTGCCTGAATATCCGATTCAGGATGTAGGATCCCATCGTTTGTCGCGATACCAACTTTTGAAACAGATGTCCCAAAACTTCTGGGCACGTTGGTCGATGGAGTATTTGCATATCCTACAACAGCGCGTGAAGTGGACAGATAAAACCACCCCACCCCAGACTGGCGACCTCGTGTTGATTAAGGATGCTAACCTGCCGCCCCTATGTTGGCGAAGGGGGCGCATTGTTAAACTCTACCCCGGAACTGACGGAGTTCCTCGTTTTGCTGAGGTTTTGGTTCGAGATTCGGTTTTGAAGAGAGCAGTTAGTGGGCTCTCCCGATTACCCGTAGATTGACGTACCGTTCTTAACGGTCCGGGGCGGGGGGATGTTCGGAAAAGATCGACGTTTCTGAACGCAACTCTAATGTCACGTCAAATTGACATTAGCTGTCACTTGAAGTTGACAGGGACACTTGATTGGAAATTCTTGTAAAAAATGTCTGATTAATTTTGCTGAATTTGTTAAAAATCGCTCGCGTTGAATGTGCCTGGCATATCGAGTTTGAATACATCTTAAATTATCTATGTGATCCCGTTTTGTACGACCAAGGTTTTGATGCCATCTCTGGAGTGGCCGGTCGCGGATGCTTTGAAAGATAACCTTTTCTACCACACGCGCTTGTTGTCGAGACACTATATCGTAATAAAAAAAGCTCCCACGTGTGTGTCTTTGTGTATCTATTGTTGAAACGCCCAGTGTCTTGTGAACGCTGTTATTTGTGTTGTGAGTGAGGTCACTAATTGGTAAGGTCTGCAGAAGAAGAAGATACCTGGGGCGCGCGCCCCGTCTCGCCGCAGCCGAGGAGATTTTCGACACCACAGAACCGTATGTGAAATCACCTTACTTAACATTCTCTCCACTGTGTATCGCAGTCCTATTGTTCAGTTACATCCCGGCTGAAACCAAGATTTGTCCGGAGTCTATACTCATGATAGCCTTCCACTGCGCCAATGCTGACTCCGCGGTCTAGGCAGGGGTGTACTGAACACTAGGTATAAAAGAAATACAGTGATTCCTAGGTACTGTAGGTACCTATATTTCTTCATACCTTTATCTAGAATCGTATAGTTTCAGAAACACGATTTTATGATTTTGGCTCGACACTTTTTATTTTCGAAAATACCTCAAAAAAATAAGAAATATGAAGATTATTCTTAAATGGGGATACATATACTATTGAGAATTGGTTTAATTAGTGGACACCAATAATATTTAGGATCGTATAGAAGCATTTTTTTTAAATCGCTATAGTTTTTGAATACGAAGTGATTTTGTGTTTTTTTGCGTAATCGGCAAAATCGGTCTCGCTCCCGCACGTGTCGTTTTCTCATTGCTATCTCGCTTTAGCATAATTTTTCCGAGTATCGCCTTAATTCATGTACCTACTTATATTGCCTTGTAATTACGAATCTGAAATCGACAGCGCATCTATTTTTATTTTATTTAACTTTTATTGCTTGAACAGTACTAAATGTCGCGATTTATGCTATTAAAAATTCACTCCCAGTCAACTGGAGAGGGTAACAAAGATAGAAATCTAGAAATTAGAAATGATTTCAAATATTTTTATAGAAATGGAAATAACGAAGGGTTCACAAAACCCGAAACACGGGTTCTCTAGACAAGAAAAATATTGTGTAAATTGTCACTGACATCTTGAGAGTAGAGTACTTACCTCGCCGAGGCGTGCAAAAGTTGTTTTTTTTTATATTATAAGGGGAACACGATACCTACGCAATTACAGAGGTTATCAAGTAGGGTCGCCAAAAACTAAAGGATTTTTTTTCGTTAACGGCCATGCTTTTTATTTGTAGGTAGCTGTGACAACAGCCGCATTTAGTAAACTTAGTTCATTGATCTGCGGTGCATTGCTATTGTCACCGCTATCAATTTTGCAAAATTTAAACGATTTACAGGTATAAGCTTTGCGGCTATCGTTTTAAACGGTTAACGTGAGAAATTATCTGAAAAAGCTCATTTGAGAAAGAACAAATTAATTATTTTTACATTTCCACTTCAGTCTTGTCTTTTTGTCTTGATCTGCCCCCTGATTCACGAACCGTAGGAAACGGAATCGGATTCGAATTCTGTGCTTTGTCTTTGTCCTCTAACCAATCGTTAGAGGCGTAGTAGTGCTGTTACCTAACTAAAAAAACATCGATAATACAGTAATGCCTGTAAAATAATAAAGAACTGAACTGTGTTATCGATGCTTTTAGTTAGGTAACAGCTCTATTATGCCTCTAACCCTTGCTGGCAGTAACTGGAGTGCTTTTATAATATTTTTAATTCATTTTTCGAACCGCACCAATTGGTGCCGTAACTGGAATGCTTTTGGTGCGGTTTGAATGGTGCGGTTACTAGAATACCTCGACGCGACTGCTCGAGCAGTCGCGCGGCCACGAGCGGCTTCTCTCTCAGGACACCAATAGCAGCCGCGCGCCGATAAGGGACCGTACTATGGAATGCAAATACGAAACTTCGGTTAGCCCCGCCTCTATCACTCGATTCTGTCATGACTGAAGAATAAGAGGGACGGGTTCAACGAAGTTTCGTTTTCGGCATTTTACAGTAGACCCTCAGACGCGTGGGTTCGGGAGGGCGCTAGCGGTCGCTCATTGACGCCCAAGGTCGCGTCGCGTCGTGGCCCTTCGCTTCCATCTCGGTATGTTTTGTACCTTTAGAACGATCCACACGACACCAACTTATGCTGTGCAAACTGTTGCACAAACAAACGTCTGTACGAGTCTCATCGTCCACACGGCACAAACAATTCGTTGGTCGTTGGCAGCAACTGCTGCAGCAACTACTGATGAGGTACTCCAGTTGGAGATGGTACCTCATCAGTGCCCATTTTTTTATAACAAAATCTCTGTCTGTTGTTGGTTCAACTTCCTTCCATTTCTCCACCAAGACTTCATAGGCCTGAGTTTTCATATCACGGTTGCTATAATCTCTTGATTTACGGCAGGAACAAACTTGTACTTATAAATCTATAAATTCTATTAAAAATTCTTTTGAATATTTTCTCAGGTCATTCATTTTCAATTGTAATTACTTTAATAACACTCAAACAGGTCAGAAAATGCGTCTACATGCTGCAGTAGTAAGCGTATGTTTGCGCCGATTTTTTGATAGAAAATACAAATAAACACAACTTTCGCACCAACTTCAAACTTGACGTTTAACATGTTCCGTTTTGCAAAACGGCTATTAGAGATTCTATCGATGCTGCATCGCGTTATGGTGACTTCCTGCATTCGGACACAATTTATCTTATCAGAATTGCGCGTTTTAGCTACTTTTAGCCTCGTTCTGAAGGTACCAAATCGATGCGACCGGCAGCGGCATCCTAATGTAACTACTTATGTGTCGCTGTTTCGAGTGAAGCGACTCAATCGCAGCGTTTGGCATTTTAAGTGTGCGGTGTGGAATGTTTGACCGCTGCATTAGCTCTCGAAAAGCAGTTAGGTAATTCGCCGTTTGCCGATGCTAAAAGTACCACGTCTGCTGTACGCCATAAAACCAACTTCCACTTACTCCAGCCACTAATTAGGAATATGCCTACTAATTCAATAAATAACTCTATGACTGACAAATTAACTGTGCAGAAAATTAGTGGAGATTATCTTCCGTTATGAACCCAACCTTGCTTGTCATCGCATTGATCCGAATCATTCTAATTACGCCTAGGTTCTGCGTTCATAGTCATCTAGGGTGGAACTTGGGTCCGTCTAGACACAGCTTTAGACCTCAAATTGGGAATTTCAACTCTATTGTGAAAGAATTAGAGCTCATCAAGAATTAATGAGGTGTTGAAAGTCGGTGCGGACGACGACGACGTGACGAAGTCATCGTGGCTTGCCAGCGAATTAGTGATTCTGGTCATTATCTTTGCTACGGGCAATGACAAATTTAATGACACGTACAATGATGCAGTTACGTTGTAGTACTTAACAGAGGAACGCATATTTTGAGAAGGTACCTAGTAGCCGCTCGGTGATAATAAATACTTATAATTAAACTTTTACTTTTAATTTTCATCACCAACTTAAATGTACTACAGTAGGAAGATTACAAACTTTATACATTGATATCGCGCTCTTTCATAGTTTTGGGACAGGAAATAGCCCGTTTATGTTTTTAAGTGGTTGAAAGTATGACAGACAATAGCATTTCTACTAAACTGTAAGGCTTTTCATTTATTACGTACTAAAAAAAAATCGTAGGTATAAAAATAAATCCGACTTCAAAAAGTACCTGTCAACTGAAAAGAAAAAAATAATATCTTTAAATTACGTAACTACCTTTTTGAGGTCGGTGCCAGCCAAGAGCATGCATGATAAATCGGCCAAGTGCGAGCTGAACTCGCCTATGAAGGGTTCCGTACCCACTTACTACTACTTATCATTTTTCGTTTTCTTGGGAAGTGAGTTTTAGTTGGCAGTTTTTGTTTGAAGGCGGTTATATTCTTTTAGTATTATACGTATCATTTTGTTTAGCAACGAAATAATCATTCGTTGCTTCTATTAAAGCTGATGAGTTTTTCGCCCCTTTATCTTGTCAGTTAAAATATATCCTTTAACGGGTTAAAAAGTTGGAAGATTCCTAAACATTAATATTATTTCATCTATATGAATAAAACTTTTTGACTTGAACTTCTTCACACTTTTATCGATCACTGCACTACACTAGTGTCCCTTAATTTTATAAAAAAACTATGTACCTTCTTATCTCACTTTTATTCTGCCATCTCTATCAGACATTAAATTATTTCAGTCTATGCGAGCAAGACAGGTATTAATATAACATCACTGAAAGAAATTAATTTCAAACCACTGACCTCTAGTGTGTAATAGTAGATTGTATTACAAGGGAGCAAAATAATATATTTACGGCGAGGGCGCTATTTTGAATCCAGAGCGCAGTGAAGGATTCTAGAGTAGAATCTCGAGCGCAGTGAGGGAATCTAAAGTAGAATCCTGAACGCAGCGAGAGATTCAATATACGCCGCCAGAGGGGAAAATAATTTTGCGGCCGAGTAATACACTCTGCTTTTCATCCCTCTCTATAAGAAAAGCAATAAAGATAACTCAAACTACATATTTGAGTTTTTCTTTGGCGTTCGGATACATCATAGCCCTAGTCGGGCAAAGGCTACGCTTGTTTGAAAAAAAAATTGAAGATTTGAAATAACAAAAAAAAACAAATGTCCATCGGATTCCTTATAAGTATCTCCGGAGGTGCCGTAGGGGGGTTGAAAATTTTGTTAGATTTTAGTTATGACGCATCGTTTACGAGATATTCTCAATTATATAAATTCCTTTTTTGAAAATTTTACAAGTACCGGCCCCATACTTGCCCATACATAATCACTTGATTTTTATTACAGTACTGCACACCCTTTACTACAGTCCAACCCATGCTTCTTTAATTATGTTCTAAACTCAAATGTCAATCTTTTTGGACCCTGTTATGAAGCTGTTCAAAATTCAAATCTCATTGTTACCCTCTTGTCATAACAAATAAACAATGAATCGTTTTGGACCCTGTTATTAGATAAACAAACATCGCTTTTCGAATCGATGGGATGAAATAGTAGATTGTATTACAAGGGAGCAAAATAATATATTTAAGGCGAGGGCGCTATTTTGAATCCAGAGCGCAGTGAAGGATTCTAGAGTAGAATCTCGAGCGCAGCGAGGGATTCTAAAGTAGAATCCTGAACGCAGCGAGGGATTCAATATACGCCACCCATAGTGAAAATAATTTTGCGGCCGAGTAATACACTCTGCTTTTCATGCCCCTCTATAAGAAAAGCAGTAAAGGCAACTCAAACTACCTACCTTTCTTTGTCGTTCGGATAGATCATAGCGCTAGTCGGGCAAGAAAAAAAATGTTGAGTTATGAAATAAAAAAAAAATTTATGTCCATCAGATTCCTTATAAGTATCTCCGGGGATGCTGTAGGGGGGTTGAAAATTTTGTTAGATTTTAGCTACGACTCACCGTTTACGAGATATTCTCAATTTTATAATATTCCGTTTTTGAAAATTTCTCGGTCCCGAAAATGTCCCGGCCCCAAACAAAATCTGTAGATTTTTTTTTTAAGTACTGCACACCCTTTGCTACCCTCCAACCCATGAAGCTCGACTTAATACTGAGGTAACTGGAGAGTGCAGTACGAACAATTTTTTGAATACCACAAATAACACAGTGGCTGTCTTCCTTCTCACCTACACTTTAAAAAAATACGTATGGTCATATGAGACAACTGACAGCCACTACCTGCCACTACATACATAAATGTCAAATTTGCTGGCGACACTTTTTTATTCAGGGTGAGAGCTCCAGTTACCTCAGAGTATTAAGTCAAACTTCATGCTCCAACCAATGCTTCTTTAATTATGTTCTAAATTCAAATCTCATCGTTTTGGACCCTGTTATGAAGCTGTTCAAAATTCAAATCTCATTTATACCCTCTTGTCATAACAGATAAACAATGAATCGTTTTGGACCCTGTTATCAGATAAACAATCATCGCTTTTCGAATCGATGGGATGAAAATAATATTAAAGGTCAGTGGTAAATAAGAGAGGTCAGTGTTTCAATGCAGTCTTATTTATTGGTAGTTTGATTTTTCCTGAAAAGTGTGATTGGTTCATTTTAAATTCCTGCAGCAGCGCCAAGAGAGGTTGATTGTAAGGTTTTATTTGTGTGCGGAACATGGAACTGTTACTACAACAACATACAAATTTCTTGGTGCGGAAGGAAAAGTAAGAATACCCACATTTATCGACACGGCGACCCGGTGATGGACCGGTGTCCATCGGTGGTCCTCGAGCAATCAAGATATCATTACATTTTAGTATTTTAAGTTCTGAGGAATACCCACTTATTATCGTTCATTAAAGAGTATTATAGGTTGGTACTTTTATTGGTGTAGACTTCCATTTGTATTTATTTATATTTTAATTTTCAAATGTCTGTCAAATCTCTCTAGTCAAGAGACAAACATAATAAAGTCGGCAGTTACTGGGAATAATAATTAATTCTATTTTATTTACTATAAGTACCTAATGTCTAGTAGCAATAGTATTTCATCACAAATTACTTAAAATTTCTTAAATTTTATTATGATGTTTATGAGAATAGATTAGAATCAAAGTTCATAACAAAAATACCGAGACGGAAGTTCGGAATGCGAATTTTTTTGTTCATAGAAATCGAAAAGCCATTGTCACATTATGTACATCATACAATGCGCGTCCAACATATAATTCACACGATTAATTGGATGAAAGCTAGCGAATAATTGATCAAAGCGATTCGTCTGCTATCAGTCTAGTCACTAATACAATAATAGATACCAAAAATTGGTTTTCCAGTTCATACGGTCACGCAAACGTTAGTTCTATGTGAGCACGCAAGTGGTTGTGTTAGAGTTGCTTTTCCGGTAACTATTTTTGTTGTTACTTACGATGTTTTGAAAGAACTTTCGCCGCGTAAATTATTGCTTTATAATGATCGACAAGTAGTGTTTTAGTTACGACATTTGACCGATGGCTTTTGAACTACGTTTACATGTAATTGAGTGGGGGTAAGGGATCACATTTGATACACTCTTTAGGTCAAGCTCTTATGCGAATGGTTTGTGAAATTGATAGGTTTATTTGTGAACTTGTGATTACTGATTAGTTACTATTATATTTTTCAATTAAGCGTTTTAATCAAGCCACGATAGAAACCAAGTAGGTATAATATTTATGTGATTTATTTATTGCTAGCTTTCCGCCAGCGGCTTCGCCTGCGTGGACTACACGACGTTATTCTGCGGGAATTTGATGTATTTTATATTGCCTTTGTAGGTAGTGCAAATGTTAAGACTGTCGTATTCGTGACTGGACAAACCTTAATGTAAGATGAAAGTTTAAAGTTTATGCAATTATCAAAGGTTTGTTTGCATAATAATGCTAATAAAGTTATTAGAAAATCTTTTGTCTACAAATTGACGGTCATAGGCTTATTTCCCAGTGGATATTCTCATTATTTCGAATCTTGCGTGCTTGTACTCACGCACGAGATAATACACGCGTCACTACGCATTTGAGAATCTAGCCACATTGCTTTCGTATTTTTAGATGAAGTTAACAAACTCTTAAAAAAACAGGAATGTCCTGAGCCCTGCATTTAATAATAATAATCTCAAATAAATTTCTTACAATCACACCAATTATCTAGCTCATAATTAGTTTTCATTAAGATGTGTAACTAGATACCTATCGGATAAATAACTGTACTTTTATACTTTTTGTTTGTAAATACATAATTAATATACTTACATAGAAAACACCCAGCCCAAGACAAATAGACATGTTCATGCGCACAAATATAAGTTTTGTTCGGGAATCGAATCCGAGACCTCCGGCGCAGAAGACAAGTATTTGGTCGTCTAATTGCTTATGTATGGGACTTAGCCATAGCTTTTGATTTCATTTCCGAATAAGTAAATAAAGTAGTTACATTTCAATATTCAAAATAAAGCAAAATATCCTTTTAGATAAAAATATTATAATTGAAGGTTTAAAAAAAACACTGCAGGAATTCTACGGAATTCTGATTTGTCATTTGGTTCACGGCTCAGATCATATAATACTATATGATCTGAGGTTCACGGTAACCAATCAAAAATATAGCAAGTGTGCATGAGAATGAACAATAAACCACTTTATCAAATTCTATAAATAAAATAGATATAAATTAATATTGGATAACATCACATAATGTTCCAATACCAAACTGTACCTGTAGCTTGAGCACTAGTGTTATGGAAATTGGAAACAACGACGGGTATTACTCTTTAATCAGTTACGAGACTTACGAGTACCGACAACTCGGCGAAGTCTATATGCTTCAGACTCTATTAAAACGACCAACCCCGGTTTCGCACGGGTGCGATGAACATGATTGATATTACACATATAAACCATATTCTTGAATCATTCTGTCTCATGGCGAAAATTACATGAAAATCCGTACTTCAGGAAGCAAGTTTGTTTTAAACTTTAATTCTAGTCAAAGTCAAAGTTAATTCAATTTAGATTGTTATTTACAATACTTGTGAACGTCATAGAAGCTACGCCATCGGTTCGCAAACCCTACGACGGGAGACCTTGGAGAAGAACCGGCAAGAAACTCCAAGGGTTGTTTTTTTCTTCCTGTTTTATTTCATACAGAGTCGTCCAATTGAAATAAGGTCAGTTACTAAGTAAGTAGGTACCCAAGCTGGAGTGCTTAATGCTTAGTGCTCAAGCTACTGTCGGTATTAGAACAATGTTTGTGATCGTGTCCAATATTTATTTATTTATACTATAAAGGTATTTAGAGATTTGCATGAATTCTCTTGAATGACAATATTTACTTCTTTCTCTATGAACATGTAAAGGAAGTTACATAAACAATTCTCAATTTGGCTCCCAGCCTATATTTATGTCCGAGATTTTGTTTACGTCAACGTCGCAGTGTCTGAAATAAAGCTATTGAATTATGCATTTAACGGGTGTTCTAGGAACTAACTGTGCTTAGATTAAGTGTTGCTCGCTTTACTTAGAAATGAGCTCGTAACATGTTTGAGCTGTGAATTTTCATCAGCGAACTACAAGGTTTATAGGTGATGTGATAGTTTTATCAAAACTGGAAGCAATATTTTAAATCATCAGCTCCTTTCTTCCTTTAAAACATAATCACGCCAAAATGGCTGAACGGATTTAGCTGAAATTTGGGGTACAGTTACTTTGTAGCCTGGAGAAGAGCATAGGCTACTTTTTATTTCCGCGGGATTACGTCGTGTAGTCCACGCGGGCCAAGCCGCGGGCGAAAAGCTAGTTACCTATAACAATGAAAGCGCTTAATATGTTAGTATAGATGTGATGTAGATACTAGTGTAGGTACAGTCGAACAAACCGATTCGTGACGGTGAGTCACGTAAGTCATAACTCATAAGTTCATTCTAGAACAGATATTAAAATGCAATAAGGTCGAAATTCAAACTTGTTGACATTGACACTAAGCTTTATAGTTTTGACGCTTTCAAACAAGTTATTAGCAAATTAGCTCTCGATTCAATTTGTTCGACCGTACATTCTGTTTATTTTGCCGATAAGAAGTTCGAGTCTATGGAATTGATCGTTTTGGAAAAAGTATTATGATTTTTAGTACTTAAAGCTATATTTTTTGCTTGAGACAATAGGTATATCTTTGCTGAAATATAGAGAACGACTAGTTTGCACTAGTAAAATAATGTACCTGGACCTACTCTCTTTTTGATGACACTTGGATTAGTATAATATGACCACAATGTCATTTGCATGGAGATTTCGTTTGCTGTGGTTTTGTATATGTTTTTACCAAAGGTATTATGTAAGAAAGCATGTAAAAACTGACACTTACTACCTACTTTTAGGTATGTGTGTTGTTAAGAATAAACTTAGTCATTCCTCCTTATTACAAAACGTGGTTTAAAGTTAGACCTGGTTTAAAATTCATGCTAATTCTGTCTTTCATTTGGAAAATGAAAGTGACAGTTTGGTACCAGTTTTAAACCAGGACTATTTTAGTCCACGTTTTGTAATAGGGGGGGTTAAAGTTTATTCTTAACAACATATAATTAAATCATTAAGGTTAATTAAGCTATATATAGTTATTATAGTTGATATTAGTAGTAAAATAAATAATAAAATACAAAATATTAATAGTAAAATAAGGGCAACATGTTATTATCTTATCGCATTCGGCAATGTAAATTATCGAAGCTCATTCGGCGAAGCACTTCCGTGCCCTCGAATCGGTGAAATGAAAGTTCGCAAACAGAATTACTCTTTGTTTAATTACCTTATTACATTCGCGAAAAGGCTTTGACGGGAGCTCTCACAATCTTTTGTGTTTTCAGTCATTACACCTGCGGTTTGGAAAGAAATAAATTGGGCCAAACTTTAATGTCTGCGTAAATTAGAAAGAGAGCTACAATTATAGTAAATGCTTGTTTCAAATTACATTTTGGGTTTCGTTTTTTTTGTTTGTTCTTGATGAACTGTTAGAGTTCTGTATTTTTTGCAAACGTGTTTGTTTTTTAATTTTGATAGGCGGATTCTAATTAATCATTAATAACATTAGTGATAAAAAAAAGAATTGAGAGTGTTATTAATTATTTATGTTATTATAATCATTTATAATTCCAGTTTTGGTTAAAACCGCGAATTTTATGAGTGATTCAAGTCGAAATAGAAAAAGAAGTCTATTACAAAATTCATTTTCTTACTAATTTATCATTTTTGGTTAGGTATAATTTTGCATTAAATTAAATATTTTCTTGTGATAACTGTAATAAAAATACATTAATAGGTAATAACCAGCAAAAAATTTAAGATTAGCTTTAAAGATAGCAGTTAAGTACAACAAGCAAAAAAACATCGTAAAAACAACAACAACAAAGAAGCAGTGCACTATAATTGAATTACATAGTTTTTGCAGGTTACAAAGTACAAAGCAATTAATTCAGTTATATTATTATGTTTTATATCTTTAACGCGGAAATCAATGAAATCTTATTCTATGTAATCAGTGCAATTTTTTCTGTTCAAGAGATAATTAGATCACAAACAACTATGGTTCTTAAAGACAATTTATTAATTGATAAAAAAAATATGCTAGGAAAGCTCATTAAGTTTAAGTACATGAAACGCTTATGACGACTATTACGAGTATGTTACTTGATATACTGTTTTATTTACGTAAATGGTTGGCAGTTGTTGAAGTCTTAGGTATATTGCCGCATTTCAAATGTATGTTTTAATAATATAGGACTAAAATATCTCTAATATTTACTCGACAAAAATCTGTAAAAAAATATATTCAGTTCAGACAGCAAATCGACGACATTA
Source organism: Crambus lathoniellus (assembly GCA_949710035.1). Taxonomy (NCBI): domain Eukaryota; kingdom Metazoa; phylum Arthropoda; class Insecta; order Lepidoptera; family Crambidae; genus Crambus; species Crambus lathoniellus. The sequence continues at coordinate 9,445,714 of OX453302.1, read as the reverse complement.
ACGTCGCGCACAGTTCGAAAAAATAAGCTTGCTCGTGTTTATGACTTTATGACAATAACCCCATGTTTACATAGAACGATTGTAAAAATATTTAGTTCATAATTTTGATTAAGTTGCATTCACAGATATGATACCAAAAGTCCGCTATAAAAAGGGCAGAGCTTAACATAATTTCACCATTTTCGAATGTGCATGTGAAAAATCAACTTACGCATCTCCAAATTTTTTAAACTTTCGCTCGAGCCACAATCGTTTGAAATCGTTCAAGATTAGCTCTCATTATTTCGAACCAATTCTATTCAAATCCCTCGCTAATTTTATTAATAACCCAAACAAAGCAAGCAAATCTAACTGTAGCATTAGATATTCCAATAACTGTGTATTCTGATTCGGCTGTCACTCAAAATTCAGAACCATTCTTGGAAACAGTCGTTTAAACCAGAAGTAACTACTCGCTTTAGTACCATGTCATACTAACTGTTGCGTTTGTGCGTATACAGCCGTCGTACTATAAAAGCGCAATGATTGAAGTGAAATAGTTCTATAATGCTAAGCTATTCCAGAGCATGATACTCGTTACTCCCGTCTCGGTTCGTGCTTCTGAATACTGCAATGCTAATAGATGTTAAGGTCGTTGGCTTTATCATATAAGCCGCATGACGCCCACTGCTGGACATAGGTTTGTCTACACCCAACAAGGATTTACAGGTGCTCTTATGAATTTTTAATAAAAATAATTAAATAAATATAGATGAATTTGAGCTAATTTTTTTTGAGGTGTCCGTGGCGCAGTGGTTTCCGCGCTTAAACTGCGATCGTTTAAGTTAAGCAACTTTGGCAATGGTCGGTCATGGGATGGGTGACCAAAAACTTTCATCTCGAGCTCCTCTGTGCTTCGTAAGGCACGTTAAGCAGTTGGTCCCGGCTGCATTTGCAGTCGTTAATACTCATCTAATTGGAAGGAATGCTTACCTTTACGTCTAACGAATGAGATAATCAAAATGAATGCTTATGTAAAACAATGTAAGATCAATATTTAATATCTACCCATCGTTTTAAATTTTAATTTATTTTTAATTGAGATTGAATAAAAATGCAACATTATTCAAAGTAAGAGATTTTAAACTAAAAATAAAAACATTTTATTCAAGTATATTTACAAAATGAAAGTACAAAAGTACAACATCGACTTAACTAAAATGTATGGAACAGCTGATATTTTTTTCGCGATTCTGTGGATGGCCCATAGTAAAAATTGTTCGTATTGATGGAACTATCATCCCCTAAAACCTTTGCACTAATTAAAATTTAGAGGTGTTTATAGAGGACAAGAGAATGTAGGTAAACAAACAACGACAGTAAGAAAAAGAAAAGTGTTGGTGTAAGGAGGTGTGTGTAGCCAGACCCTTGAGGCCCGGCGCATATCGCATATATAAACGAACGCACCGCCCGCGCTACTAGGTAAAAATAAATCGCTAATCGAAAAAAATGGAAAAAATAGCCGTGTTTTACGAAAAACCTGATAACTTAGGAATTAGGCTATATTTTTTCATTATGTAAAGTGTGTTTGGCTTATGAATGTTTTATCTATTTTCAGGTACTAAATTATACTATATTACTATAGTAATATATTAGTTCTACATGGTATAAGTGCAGCAATAAGCTATTTGACTGAATTCTTTGAAGAATTTTTTTGAAATTTTTTGACATTTTTTTAGATATATTATTAGATTTGATTCCTATAACTTCCTCTGTAAAACACTAAAATAACACTTTTTATAACAGTAAAACACAATTTACCTTGCTTTTTGCTTCGAAATAATAAGATTACACATATTATAAAATATTATAAACATTTGCAGAGGCAGAGCGAAAAAAATGAGACTTTCTTTTTTCTATATCAATTCGAACGAAACATGCAGAGGGATATGAATTTTACAGCCTATAGACAATGTATGCAGCTTCCATATAAAATCAAGTGTCCCATACACGCATAGACTCCTTCATGGAGTAAAAAAATGTAATCTGTGCCAAGTCTGTGGCGGACCGAATGGTCCTTACGGGGGTTGACGGAACGGCAATATGGTGGACCTTAAGGTCCTTATCGGGTTTAAAACCTAGGACCTTAAGGTCCTTTCTCAGTGAAATGCTTCTCATTGCCGTTTTCACCAAAACTTATGAATTGCCTAAGTCTTTGCTTAACTACTACCCGAATAAGTTAACTCGGCACCTGGCTCGAAAATGTTGCTTACACTCAGGTTCGAGTTAATTTGTTCGGGTAGTAGTTAAGCAAAGACTTAGGCGATTCATAAGTTTTGGTGAAAACGGCCATTAGTCACATGTCGATGAAGGCTAAGCTAAGTGCTGCCACGTTGTGGATATTAAAGAAAAAAACCTTTTCATCTCTCAGATTCGGAATAAAAACTAAATATTTAAACTGAGCAGCGGGTCCAAAACTATCCGTTTCACCCTAGGGTGAAAATAGTAGATTTCATTACAAGTGCGGAAAGCCTGTCATTGCAAAGAGTTCCGACAAATGTCTACCCGAGCCGAGGCGCAGCCGAAGGTGAGGGTTGACAGTCGGAACAAGTTGCAATGGCGGTTCCGCACGTGTACTGAACAACTATTTTTAATACAGTTGCGAAAAAATTAAGCAATTTAATAAAATAATAAAACACAATAAACTCAACTAACTAATCGTAAAAGAATATAAGCAGAGACTTTTTTTTTGTGTTCTTCACCCATTCTGGGTTGGCAAAGGAAACTATGATCATACAGCCAAGGCTTCAGTAGAATTTTTTTATTGATATGAAATGAAAATTAAATTAAATGAGATGAAATGAAATGAAACCTAACAAAAGCAATCCGAATCCTACAGGAGCGCCTTTCCTTATTTCTCTCTTTTACCACATCGTTTTCCATTAAAGCCACATTATTGCACTAATTCCACCATACTAAGTACCTACCACAATAAAAACCAGAAAAAACTAATTTAGAAAATTAAGAAATAAGGTCCCTCATTTTCTTTTCACTTACTTGCGCAAACTCCTATAAGCAGATACTATGGTAAATAGTGCACGTCATACCATATTTAGTAACCTGTGGTCATACAGCCAATTTTATGTATTTTATAAGTTCATAAATTTAATTTGGCCGATACTAATATTAATTTAATGTATAATTAAAATTACTTTTAAATCTGATATTGAAACAATGCTTCTTTTTATAAATATTTGCATGAATCATAAAAACTTCTATGATTTTTTTTTGTAAAAACTTCGTGGTTGGTTTTTCTTTTTAATAGACAATATTTTGACAGTTGGGAAAGAAAACGCACGAGTTCGGGAAAGGTAAAGAAAAAGTTCGAGTGTGTAATAGCCCACATCCCGAACGCTATACGTCCCTGCAATACGCCACTTTTTGAGCAACTATATTAAAAAAGAATTTTAACCCGTGAGAAGGCGCGCCTAGTTTTCTTACACGAGGAGGCGCGCGCGAGCAAATTGCTCACACTACCGAAAACGTTCATATCTTTAAAGTTTCTATGTTTAAACGGTCCTGATAAATTTTAATAAATAAAACAAGGTTTAGTAAGTAAGAAAATAATTGTTTTTCATGAAACTGTTAAACATAAATGCAACTTATAAATCAAACAACAAAACAACATATCATTATTTAATTTTTTTGGCAGGCTTCATTAAAAGTAAAATAAAAACTCTTACAGAATAAATACTCAAAAAAATTACTCATCCATGAAATCTACACTAGTGTGGTTCTCGAAACACAGTAAACACATAAAATGTATGTTGTATGCTCGGTGCTAAGTAATTGCTTGTACGAAATACACCCTTTTTTGACCTTCTACTCTTACGTAGGTATAGGACATACTGCACATACAATACACTCCATATCTGTTGCTGAGGACTCTGAATGACAGAACTATCTCTTTTTATGGTGTCAACACGATATTGTTCTCCATTTTCAAGATCTGCATCCAATCCATCACCAGAATCCTCTTCTAACCACGAACTAATTTGTGCTTGCACTTGATCGTCCATTTTGCATGTGTGGTGTAGCTAGAAATGAAATAATAATAATAAAATTATTTCTTAAAAGTGTTTATATAATAATCAACCACTAAACATAAAACAAATAAAATAATATGGAAGAAAACACAACTTTACTTTTTTAAACTACAAAAATGAATACTTACATGGATGGGCGCGTGATGAGCAAATTGCCGCACGATGGTATATGGCCTCCACCACCTCTTCGCTGTGCAGACGCAATGCAACTGACCGGCACGAGAGTTGCGTCAGGGGAAAGGTGATGAAAAGTTAGGAAGGTAATTAGGTGCTTGAAGCGGTTTGGCGAGGGTAAGACGAAAAAATGTTGGATTATTTTTTTGTGTGAGCAATTTGCTCATAGCGCGCCTTCTCACGGGTTAAAAATAGAACTGAATTTGGTTACAGTCAACCATAGAGTTACCTCTTCGGCAATGAAAAAGTTTTCAACTGATTTTGTATTGGGACGGGACTTTTAATATTTTCAAAAAACTAAAGTACTTACTTAATACTTTCAATAACAAAAAAATTATAAGATCGACAAAATCTCAAAAGCGGAGCGTGTCGTAGCTAAAATCTAACAAAATTTTCAACCCCCTATGGTACTCCGGAGATACTTAGGAGGCATCCAATAAAAATTTTATAAAAAAAAATATTTTGATCAAATTTTTTTTTTAAATTGTTTTTTTTGTTTAATGAATCGAAATGAAAAGTAGAGTGTATTACTCGGCCGCAAAATTATTTTCACCTCGGGCGACGTATATTGATTCAAAATAGCGCCCTCGCCGTAAATATGTTATTTTGCTCCCTTGTAATACAATCTACTATTTTCGCCGTCAAGAATGTCGACCGCGACCACGCTGCTACGGTATGCGCGCGGTGCACACGTTAGCGCCACTTTGTGAATATAAAGAGCGATAAATCAGACTAGTAGAGCAAAACGCGATAGGTGCGAACTGAGGAAATGATCTCAGTTTGATACCGCTCTACTGATTCTGATCTTTATTGGTTGCTAGATTCCAAATCAAGAATCTGAATGTTAAAGACTTTAAGGCCCGAGTTCACCAGCAGTCGTTGGTTACGCGCTTGATTGGTGCTAGTATGGGCTAACCAACGGTTATCGTAACCGGCTGTTGGTGAATTCGGGCCTAAGATTCTTTTCAGCATAGAGAATGATGGTTGAAGAACCGCCATTTATTTATTTTAAAATAATTAAAGATCGATAAATCAGACTAGTAGAGCGAAACGCGATAGGTGCGAACTGAGGATATGATCTGAATTTGATAGGTACCGCTCTCTACTGATTCTGATCTTTATTGGTTGCTAGATTCCAAATCAAGAATCTGAATGTTAAAGGCTTTAAGGCCCGAGTTCACCAGCAGCCATTGGTTAGTTGGTTGGTTAACGCGCTTGATTGGTGCTAGTATGTGCTAACCAACGGTTATAGTAACCGGCTGTTGGTGAATTCGGGCCTAAGATTCTTTTCAGCATAGAATGATGGTTCAAGAAAACCGCCATTAATTTATTTTAAGATCTATAAATCGGGCTAGTGGAGCAAAAGAGGTGCGAACTGAGGAAATGATCTGAATTTGATACCGCTCTACTGATTATGATCTTTATTGTTTGCTAGATTCAAAATTAAAATCTGATTTTAAAAATAATTCCTCACCAAATAAATAAATTAAGTACTTTGAAGTCGGGCGTGAAACATGTAGGTACAATTTTTTGTTGTTTTTGTTAAAACCCGCCCGACTTCAAAGTACTTAATTTATTTATTTGGTGAGGAATTATTTCTTCCTTTTTTGATGTGGTTTTTTAGAAGGCGGTTTTATTTTTTTATAAAAATAATTTTTATTTCACTTACGTGTTTTCTGGTAAATAGGTATGTGATCAAACTCAAAACCTCCTTTTTCGAAGTCGGTTAAAATGCCTTGAGGTATCCCCTTTTTAACAAAACAAGAATCATCTAAATCGGTTTATAAACAAAGGAGTTATGCCTAAAGATACGTATTAAATTCACATAAAGTGGTAACGAAAACGACAGTATTTTCAAGATTTAGCGTTTGAACCATTCCAATCGGTTCAGCCGTCTTCGAGTAATCGGTGGACATACACAAAAAAAAAAAAAAAAAAAAACATACAGACGAATAGAGAACCTCCTCCTTTTTGATTTAGAAGTCGGTTAAAAACTAAACCGATGGTTAGTTGGTTGTATAACGCACGTGATTGGTGCTAGCACGTGCTAGTATGGGCTAACCAACGGCTAACGTAGGTAACCGACTGTTGGTGAACTCGGGCCTAAGATTCTTTTCAGCATAGAATAATACTTAGTTGGAGAACCGTCATTAATTTATTGAAATGGCGGAAGGTTGTAACATTTCGTTAATAATTGTAAATAATTTTTTGGACGATTCTGCATTTCATGTTTTAAATCTATTTTATTGAAAAGTTTTTTTTTATTTGAAATCTCTTACATTGAATATGTTGCATTCTAATTCAGGCTTAATTTAATATGATTTAAATTAAAAACGATGGGTAAATATTAAATATTGATAAATATTGTATAATTAAATATTGATTGTTGATCTTAAATTGTTTTACAGAAGCATTCCTTTTGATTATCTCATTCGTTAGACGTAAAGGTAAGCATTCCTTTCAATTAGTCCCACTTCTATAACAAGAGTCCTAGAAAAAGTACATATCGCTTTAGTCTTTTTACAAGGATCACATCACAATCAGAGATCAAAGTTCCTTGAGAAATGCAGAGAAATACCAAAGCTGATAGCTTATCCGGTTCTTTAAAGTAACGGCTAACATTAGATCGTGCTATGATGAAAAATGTTGATTGCCATGCTGACTCTATTGCCGGACTGGCCGTTTAAAATGATATGTGTATTATATTAGATGGCGACGAAATAGCATCAGCTATGTATGACGTACGTACTACTGTACACGCAATTGCTTCAAAGATTAAACATGGAAAAGGTGATAGTTACTCGTAATAGAAGAATAGATTTATTTTTACACGTACAGTCACGAGCAGTAACATGTATACAACCTGGAACTTTATCACATTTCCGTTATCACAGAAGCGTTCCGAAAGAAACTATCAGTGTCACAGAAGTCATTCAATATTGTAATATAACATAGTCCTATTGTCTACCTTGTTTAATAAAAATTTTTAAACTCTTGAAGTGAGATTCAAGTAGATTGACAGCCTATGACCCAAGAATACAGATAAGCCATCATCATCAGCCATTTAAATGTCTCCCCACGCAGTAGTTGCCCCAGTGGGCAAGGTCGTCTTTATAAATTGATAAGGAGAATGGGCCATGACCCACCACTCAGGCAAACACAGGAATGCAGATTGGATTAACGACGTGCAAACAGCTTAACGTGCCTTCCGAAGCACGGTGGTACTCGAGATAATGAATTTTTCGTCACCCATCCTATGACCGACCATTGAGAAATTTGCTTAATCTCAACGGTCGCAGAGGCGTGCTAACCACTGCACCACGGGCTCCTCAGAAGTACCTTGTTTAAACAAAATCTGTTGAGATTCAGGTAGCTTGTAGACTGACAGACTTTGACAGACAAGTGGTTTAATAGAAATATAAACAGCACGTTATTTTTTTGTTGTGTATCACCAATGAAAGAGCCCTGGTGATGTTATATTTATGGCACAATGTATACTTGCGGCTTACTCTGGCATAAAAATTGTGGTTTTTTTGATGAGGTTATCATTTAAATTCTAAGGTTAAAAAAATTTCCTTTGTACATTACAGTGGGAATTCATGAAAGAACAAAGCACATAAGCACCTTTTCCAAGTTTTAGGCGATAAAACCTGGAACACGAAAATATTCCTCAACTTCATTCGTCACTTCTAGAATCATGTTTTTGAGTTTCCTTTTTAAGATTCTTTATCCGATTGCTCAAATCTCTTTCTAATTAGCTTAGCTTAAGCTAATTATTTGAATTCCTCGTAACCACTTATATCGAATTGTTTATAAACATCGGTTTTTATACTGTTACTACGTCCAATACGCGTTGTTAATATTAATGCGACGTCTGAAAGAGAATACCCGGTCGTGTGAACTGAAAATTTAAATATCCGTAACGACGGTGCGCGTGCGTTGCCTGCCTGATCGGTAACTGTCCGCTCCGAAAGATCTGACTTTATCTACTTGTAGGGCTGCCAGTGTTGTGAGGATAAACTATTAAACTGGTGATGAAAATGATTTGACAAAAATCTTTAGAGCTGTGAAACAACCCAGGCTCTTCAAACCTGCATTAAAAGCGGTCCATTGGTTTGGTAACTCCAATGCTACAGATTTGCATATTATATCGTCTGGTATTGAACAAAATGTGCTAATTACACACTGAGAAAGATAAGGCTTTTCTTAATTGAACCTGTTGATTTATTTTATATTTTTGACTAGCGGCCGCCCGCAGCTTCGCCCGCGTGGACTACACGACGTTATCCCGCGGGAATGTGATATTTTTCCGGGATAAAAAGTAGCCTCCTTATTACATCAGCTTCCTGCTAGTGAGAGTCCTGTCAAAATCGGTCCAGCCGTTTCAGAGATTAGCCGGAACAAACAGACAGACAGACAGACAGACAGACAAAAATTGTAAAAAATGTTATTTTGGTAGGACGGGCCGGCTTCACGGCACCAAGTCTCTACGCAGGACACGGCGGCGGTGCGGATCCATTGCTTGCTGTCGCCGAATGCTGGGGAATGGTACGGAGTATATGTACCGTATATATAATCATATTCAAGTAGTAAAAAGCGGTTATTTTAATATTACAAACAGACACTCCTATTTTATTTATTTGTAGATATAGATCTATTTGTATAGATATTGACTGACTCAATAATAGCTTTGTGTAGGAATGGAATTTGTTTTATAGCTTTTTTTTACCAAACAATATAAGTAATTTGGAAAATGTTGTTGATTATTACTTTTATTTTATTCTAAACTTAAAATTAAAGAAATTTCAAATTACTTTTACTTTTTTGCATTCATAAGGCAATTTTTATTATTGAAAATGAAGTACTAGAAAAAACGTCCCGTCTACAACTAGTCTCTTTAGAGTTACTTATTGTGAGACGCGGGACGTACTTCATTTTCAATAATTAAAAATATTGTTTTACTTACTTAGTTTTTCTTTTTGTACCAACATATCAATACCTTTCCATGCTTTCTTGTTGTGGCCACGGTAGGTATAGTTAGATTATATTTTGGATATTCTTTAATTATTTGCTTGTACTCAAACTATTATTACGATTGATTATTTGTGATTAAGTATAAGAAAATATACATAAACAAGTTATACACATTTCCCAAACCCCACAGTTATTCTAATTAATATCAAAACTGTGTGTCAACCCTATTACGGATCACAGACACAGCAAATTCAACCTACAATAAATGAACGATCGGAAAATCTCGAATTGTTTTTTACATCAATACCGTCAACTTAACTAAGGGTGTAAGGGTTTTGTACCTAATTATTTCTAACGTAGCGTCTATTATTGAATGAGGTGCGATGTTGAACAACTTCCCGGTTAGAAAGAGATCTGATCTGCATGGTTTAGAAGACACGGGTGAATTAAATTGGACGCGTACTGAATGTTATTTGTTTAGCTATTTATTAGAGTTGTGGAATTCTTGAGGATTATACTTTCGTTATTTATAGTAGTGGATGTTCAGCTGTATTTGCGATAACGATATGAAGCTAGTTAGTTAGTTAGATTAGACAGCTGATTAAAACGTTTGAGTTAGATGACCGCGTTTCTACATAGATGATTTTTCGGTGACTGATACCTTACCGAACGCGTTAGCCCTGGCTGCACACGGGCCACCGACCACAACCACAAAACGCCGCCACCGACCTCTTTCCTGGGTGCCTACCATCAACTCTTATTGCGGTTTTGTTTATGACCTAAACTTATTTGCTTCGCTTATTCGTACCACGACAGCTTATATTCAGTGATCATTCAATGACATTTCACAGCCGCTAAGCTGTCACGAACTCTTATTTGACTTATAACTCGGCCAAGCTAACATGACACCTGCAGGTTATACCCGTCCCTCTCACTCTCCGGGCTTGACATAATTGAGTGAAAGAGACGGGTAGAAGAAATAAGGACACAAATCGTTCGGTCATTCACATTTAGCAATTCATTTGCGATCCAGTTTTTAGAAGGTCATAGTACGAAATAAAGCAATTTATTTTAGGAACCTATTTTGCATCGCGCTATTTTTGAATCGCTGTCTTAAAGTTGATGTAGTAGTTTTCATACATTTTCATCCGGTGACGCCGGTGGTCGCCACATGCTACACCTCCTTGCTATTCGTATCAATCAAAGAGGGATATTAATTTGTAATAATAATTATTACTTATAATAATACTTTTTTTTACAATCATACCCACCAAACCACATTGGGCCCGCGTGCTGGGTCATGTCATGGCCCATTCTCCTTATCCGTCCATAAGGAAGGCCTGTGCCCCAGCAGTTACTCGACATTAAATGACTGATTAATGATGATGATGATGACTTTTTATTGAACCTCGCTTATGCCTTTTAGACTACCATAATGATTAATATTATGCGATCATATCATATCATATCATGTCAGCCGAACGACGCCCACTGCTGGGCATAGGTCTCCCCCAAGGATCTCCACAACGATCGGTCCTGCGCTGCCCGCATCCAGCGGCTTCCCGCGATCTTGACCAGATCGTCGGTCCACCTTGTAGGGGGCCTGCCCACGGAACGTCGTCCGGTACGCGGTCGCCATTCGAGAACCTTTCCGCCCCAACGGCCATCGGTTCTCCGCGCTATGTGTCCCGCCCACTGCCACTTCAATGAAGCAATCCTTCGAGCGATGTCGGTTGTTTTAGTTCTCCTGCGGATCTCATCAATTCTGATTCGATCTAGCAGGGAAATACCAAGCATCGCTCTCTCCATTGCTCGCTGGGTGACTTTGAGCCTTCTTATGAGAGCCTTCTTCATATATTATGCGATAATTTGCCTTAAATATAAATATATGTGTTGTGTGAAACAAAGCCGTGAAAAGGTATGAAACTAACGTCTTTCAATAATAAATAAATAAGAGAATACGTATAAACTTTCGAAATATAATTTGATATTTTATCGGCAAATAAGTAAACGTAGTTGTTGGTGTTTATATCCTTGTAAATTCATTAATTACCAAGAATAATTAAATGAAATTAAACCCTTTCACTGCTTAATGAATAATTGCAACTTCATTTTTATTGTTTATAAAAATAAAAACTGCTACTGGAATACAAGAATCAGATAATGTGAAAGTAAAGCTACTTTCCCACATTTAATTTAACGAAATGATGACTGCTATGGTATTTTTTAAATACTCATAAGGCACTGCGCAAACGTAAACACATTTCATACGGCTGATCCTTGTATTGGGAGGATAATTCAGTCTAAACCCTGCGTTACCGGGCTTAGCTGTTTTCAGAGTGCGCCACGTGGAGGCTCCTTTCTTGCACCCCTTTTGCCCCAAAAGTGGGGCTTCGCCTCAAACCATGCGTGCGCCTGTGGAATGATCCAAGCGATGGAGCATATGACCTGCTGCCCAAAATCTCCCCACTGATTGCACTCAAGAAGACTTTTATGAAGCCAGTCAGAGAGGGGTTGACGTCGCGCACTACTGGCAAAATATCATTTAAAATATCTACCTTTGACACGAAAAGAAGAAGATACGGCTGATTTCATAATCACTGGTAGCTTAGTATCCCACACAAGACACAAAAGTGTCTACGTTTGCGCAGCGCCTAACCAACTGAACAATTAAAAAACCGCCTTCTAACAAAAACTGCCAACAAAAACTCAATTCCCAAAAACACGTAAAAATAAAAAAATAAATTGAATCATTCTATTCAAAGGATGATCTTTATCTAATTAAGTATTATTGTTTCACTGGATATTTTGTTCTTGTTACTTTCGGCTTGACACCGACTTCAATCAGATCACAAATACCACAATGCACTGCACTGAAATAATGTTAAAATAAATATGTAGTTTAAAAAACTAAAAAAACACACTTTTATAGGAACAGACCAAAAAGTACAAAATAACCGTCTATTCAGTAACTGAAATTAAAAAGCGTGGTGCGCCCTTTGCAAAGCATGCATTCAAGTACTTAATATTGACAACGCGCACCACGCTTTTTAATTTCAGTTACTGAATAGACGGTTATTTTGTACTTTTTGGTCTGTTCCTATAAAAGTGTGTTTTTTTAGTTTTTTAAACTACATATTTATTTTTTACTTTTTAGTTTAATAAATGGCAAGCTATGGGTGGTTGATAATCGATTTCACAGTCCATTCATGTGTCTGCTCACCCCGTAAACATTATAACTCAAAGGCGTGATTGTATGTATTTAGTTTTACAAATTCAAGTGGAGTCTATTAGTTACCCGATGCGCGAGCCGAACCCTTACTTTCTTCTTACTTCATCATCAGACCCTCACCACCAAGTGTAGCGAATAGGTCTCATCAGAACGAAACAAATGAGCCCAAACTCGAGTGGTTTCCTATTGGTCATTAAGGAGTGTCACTGGCTTCCTTCCTGCTCCATCATCAGACCCTTACCACCAAGTGTAGCGAATAGGTCTCATCAGAACGAAACAAATGAGCCAGAACTCGAGGTGTTTCCTATTGGTAATTAAGAAGTACCACTGACTTCCTCCCCGATCCATCATCAGTCCCTAGCCACCAAGTGCGACTAAAAAGTCTCATTAGAACGAAACAACGGAGGCCAAACTCGAGGGGTTTCCTAGTGGTCATTAAGAAGTGCCACTGGCTTCCTCCCTGCTCCATCATCAGACCCTCACCATCAAGTGTAACGAACAGGTCTTATCAGAACAAAAGAAATGAGCCTAAACTCGAGGGGTTTCCTAGCAGCCATTGAAGAGTTCTATTGCCCACCTCTTGACTCCATCATCAGATCAGCTCGATGGTAGCAAATTATTGTATTGTCATCGGATTCATATAGACTTGCAAAGTTTCAAATCAATACGACAATTAGAAGTAGGTTAAAATTGATTTCCAAGATTTTCTTACATTGTGACTTAGTTACAAGTGAAGCTAATAAAAGTGTGGTAATTACCCTTACAAGAGGCTTCAATGGACCTGCTATATAAGTTACTTACTAATTTTCTTAAAAAATATATTAGGAAAATGTGATACTTATAGAGCTCGTGGCTTTTTACTATCATATTTTTCCTATACTTACAGAAATGCATTGTGATTGCATAAAAATAATTTAAAATCTCAATATATTATTAATCACTAGTTTTCCACCCGCGGCTTCGCCCGTGTGTACTACACGACGCTAACCCGCAGCAATGTGATATTTTCCGGGATAAAATTAGCCTATGTTTCTCTCCAGGTTATAAAGTATCTATGCCCTAAATTTCAGCCAAATCCGTTCAGCCGTTTTGGCGTGATTGTGTAACAAACATCCAAACATCTAAACCACCCACCATCTAACAGCCAAACTTCTATACTTTCACATTTTTAATATTTTAAGTCGGATTAGTCAGATTATATTACTTATCTGTTCTTATTTCATACATTTTTTTCATTTGGTGAAGTTCGTTGTGAATGGTGTCCATGGCCTGTTGAAAACAAAAACAATGCGTTTAACATTGCAATGTAATTTTTAAGAATTTCAACAGAAGTTAATTTCTCCACTCCAGTAATTAAATTTACACGTTAAATTATTTTATGCGGTTTCTCTTATGATTTGTACAGGTTTTTATGACTTATCCCTTGTTTGCCAGTAAAGATAAAGATAAAGATAAAAATATTCTTTATTCACTTAGACATAATAAATATGTAGGTACTTATGAATCGTCAATATTTTCCTACCACCCATTCAAGACTTTTTTAACTGACAAGAAGAATGGGCGCAAGAAACTTGCCAGCGTTTCTTAGTTAGGTAACAACATTTACAAAAAAAACATATCGTTACTAATACAACAATTGCTTAGTATAAAAATACATCATATTAAACAGTGATTATGTTATGTGTTACATCATGACCATGCATTGCGGCCATTCAAATAATCGTCTACTTTATAGTATCCTTTGCTCATCAGCGACTCTTTAATGTAACATTTAAATTTATGCAATGGTAGTTCAATTATACGCTGTGGAACTTTATTAAAAAAGGCTATGCTTTTCCCCAGAAATGAGGCTCTGGATTTTTCTAGCCTAAACTTGGGAACGGCAAGTTTATCTTTATTTCTTGTGTTAAAGCGATGAATATCGCACTGCTTTACAAATGTATTATAATACTTTTTCACATAGATTATATTTTCATAGATGTATTGTCCTGCAACAGTTAAAATGTTTATTTCTTTAAATAGATCTCTTAAAGAATCTCTCGATCGGAGGTTGTAAATGGCGCGAATAGCCCTTTTTTGGAGCACGAATATACTGTGGATGTTAGCGGCTGAGCTCCACAACAAAAGGCCGTAGGACATAACACTATGAAAATAACTAAAATAGACTATTCTAGCCGTTTCAATATCGGTTAAGAGCCTTATTTTCTTAACTGCGAATGCGGCCGAACTGAGTCTACTCGCCAAGGCTTCGATATGAGGATCCCATTGTAGTCGCGAGTCTAATATAACACCTAAAAACTTTGTATTGTTAATGAATTCGACCATATCGCCGTCTAGTCTTATATGAAAATCAACTTGTCTTACATTAGGTAACGAAAATTTTAAACACTTAGTTTTCTTTGAGTTTAATGATAAATTATTACTTTTAAACCAATGTGACACTTTTGAAAGAGCACTATTTACTTCGTCAGAACAGTCATCACCTCTATCTACTTTAAAGACTAGAGATGTATCATCGGCAAATAGCACCGTCTCACATAAACTCTTCGCGTAGTAAGGAAGGTCATTTATGTATATTAAAAACAACAGCGGGCCCAATATTGATCCTTGGGGTACGCCCATAGTAATGGGAGCTCCGGTAGATTCAGTTTTATTAATAACTACCTTCTGAGTTCTTTCACACAGATATGAATGCATAAGGCTTACTGACATTTCAGAAACACCATAATGTTTTAACTTCCTTAATAGTGTTTGGTGATCAACACAATCGAATGCCTTGGAAAGGTCACAAAAAATAGCGATTACATCCTGCTTGTCCTCCCAGGCATCAAGTACATGTTTTAGAAATGCAACCCCAGCATCAGTTGTACTTTTACCTTTTGAAAAACCAAACTGTTTCTCATGCAGTATACTATTTAATTTAAAATATTCTAAAAGTTGAGCATAAATTAATTTCTCAAATATTTTACTTATTGCTGGTAGTATGGATATAGGTCTAAAATTTGCTGGGTCACTTTTGTCACCAGCTTTAAATAGAGGAATTATTTTACTATTTTTCATTAAATTAGGAAAGACCCCTTCACTTATACATTGGTTAAAAATTATTGCTAATGATGGAGCTATCACATCAATTATTGATTTGATGATACTTGTAGATATGCCCCAGAGATCTTCTGTTTTTTTAATATTTATTGCTTTGAATGCTTTAATAATATCTTCGGTAGTGACATAGCTAAAACTAAATGTTTCCTGGCACTTGTTCACACTAGATTCCTTAAGAGAGACAGCGGTGTTGGGGCAAGAGTTAAGTCTGCTAGTAGTTTCTAACGGAATTCGAGCAAAGAAACCTTCAAAAGCACTAGCCACCTCAATATCCGATTCAAAAGTCTGATCACTAATTTTTAAGTTAAATGAGTTAATTTTGCTTTTTGTTTTGCCAGTCTCTTGGTTTATAATACTCCAGGTAGCTTTTATTTTATTTTCAGATGATTTTATTTTATTTGAAATATACCTAGATTTTGCCAAAGCACATACTTTCCTAAATGTTTTTGAATATTTCTTGACATATTCAATGAAGCTAGGATCACAGGAAGTCGTTTTTTGTGCATAGAGTTTAAATAACTTTCTTCTACTATTATAGATACCAGGTGTGGCCCAGTCACTGAACTTCTTACGATCATTACACTTTATAACTTTTTGTTTAAAATTGTTACTAAATTCTTTTTCAACAATATCAAATAATGATTGATAAGAGTTATTAGCGTCAGCAGAAGCTGGCAAACATTGAATTTTATCTTGTACATTATTTCTAAATTTATTAATACCACGTTTCGGTATTGGCCTGCAAATTACTTCGCGTTTAGGAGTAACATTATAGTGCTCAAAAGAAGCTAGTTGTCCACTGTGGTCGGATTTAATAATATTAATTACCGATTTCTCAATTAAGTTACAGTTGGAAAAGATGTTATCTAAGCAAGTAGCCGATGTTGGCGTAATTCGCGTCGGTTCATTAAAAGTGTGAAGCAAATTAAATGATTTAAAAAGGTTAAGGAATTTACTGGAGAGTTGTGCTAATTTAATATCTAAGATGTCTATATTAAAATCTCCACAAACTACAATTTTTTTATTCTTACGACAGCATATTTTCAAAACATCCTCCATAGTGGACTCAAAGACTGTGTAATTTGCTCCAGGGGGGCTATATACACAGATTATAATCATTTGTTCAAGTTCCACGCATGATATCTCACAAATTCGTTCAACAGAGAGGGATATTATATCCTTTCGCTCTTTATATTGTGTGTTATTAGGTAAAATTATTAGAGAACCCCCCCTTACTGCAGTTTTTCTATTGAATGAACTTACAACACTATAATTATCCAAATTTAACAATAATTCATATTCTTTTAACCAATGTTCAGTAACACATAACACATCAATATTTTCACAATTTAAAAATAAACTTATTTCTAGGTCTTTGCCAGCAGAAAAGCCTTGGATATTCTGGTGTACTATTTTTAAACATTTAGGCCTTCCTCTTGTCAATACTGGGCTAGAGTATGCCTCCGTTGTCTCTAATGGTAATTTAAATTAACCATGTCAGTATTTGGATTCAAAAGAATCGAATTATTTGGAACAGATTCCAAAGTTGAATTAGAAATGTCACATTTTAGCTGCTCAAAAGAAGCAGAAGTTAGAGTAGCCAGATTTTTGGCTAGTTGATTAAAATAAAAAGATAGCGATAATGCTATTTGTCGCTTATGATAATTATGCAGATAATATTTATCTTTCGTCAAGTTAAGATTATATAACAAGGTATTTATGTCAATTATTTGTATCTGACTATTATGAGATGCTATTGTGCTTAATGTTAAATTAAGATTATATCTCAATTTATTCTCTAATTGTGAAAACCCTTGACTATAGGGAAATGTAAACATAACAACTTTTCTAACATTTAGAGAGCATAATGAGTTACAGTATGATATTAAATGGTTTTTGTTTATACTATCTCTATTCCCGATTAAAACAATCAAGTTTGTGTTTTCACTATAAGATTTTTTTACAATTACTTTCATTATCTCATTTATGCTTGATCCAGGCATACAATAATTAGTAACACTTTCCTTAGAATGTTTCTGGATTAATTGGCCCAAGCCCTTCCCAATCTCATCGCAGAACATAATTGTTTTAGTGTTACTTATTCTTGTAGGTGGGTTATTTTCATTATTCAGTAATATACTATCGGGATTGTTAGAGGTGTCAGAGTTTGTTGGTATATAAACCTCCTGAGCAGCCCGGCCTAATGTATCAGTTTTACATAAATTCTTTCTCACTTTGGTACAATTGCAGCTGCGTTTTTTACCTAGCGATTCAAACCGGTCTGAATTAAAATTACAAAGATCAATCATATCATAGGCAGCCATTTTTTGATTATTTAGTTGCTTGTGAGAAAACTCACACAAGTTAGTGTACATTTCCCTTAGTGATAGTTCCAAATTGTCAATTTTGTTACCTATTTGACTACATATCATTTCACTTTCTTTATTTTTATTACATGTTTCCATGTTTATCATATTTAATTGTTCTAAAAGTACCTTACGTTCTTTCTTTAAGTGACTGTACTTATTATAATAATTTTGTCTTTTAATTAACTTTTGTGTTTTCCTAATGTATCTATTAACTTTAATATATTTTTTTAATTTCTTTCCGCTACTAAAGCCACAAATAGTATTATTACTAAACAATGGTTTATCCACATAGCTTGATATAGTCTTTAATAGTACCTTTTTATTTTCTTTTTAATTGTTAAAGTACTCAGTGATTAAGTGTCGACACTGTACTTACTCGGTTTAGTAAGTAAACACGAAATACATCGGAATACTTAGTACTTTAACAATTAAAAAGAACGAAAACAAAATGAGTTTTGTGGTAGGTATACCACACCACTATATTAAAAGTCGGTCAAAATTATTTTGTAATTTATTTAGGTACGTTACAAACGTTGTTACCGTAGGTTTAAAGGAGATTTTACATTAATGAGCTTTACTTAGTCGAGACAAGTTTTCCGCCTGTAGCATTGCCCCCGTGAAATACATGATGCTTTCCCGTGGGAATAAGACATTTTCCCAGGGTAAATAAAAGCCTATACCTACGCTATTCCAGACCACAATTAATCTCTGTGTCAAATGTTATCCAGATCTGATTTACTGTGGCCGAGGACATGACACGAGGTCATTGCTTCGGGCACAGTCTTCTCTATTGTCTATAGTAAGGCTGTGCTTCGGGCAATGCCCGGCACTATTACTAAATGCCTAATATTTAGAATAATAAACAAAAAAAAACAAAAAAATTATATTTAGGTCACAGCTTTATAGCAAATTTTTGGGAAAATGTTGATTAACCACCGACTAAATATCACTAATATTGACTTACATACCTTAAACTTTAAGCCCCAAAGCAAAAAACAATGATTGCAGAAACTAAAAAAGTCAACTTTGAAATCAAATCACGCAAGTAATCAAAGAGAAAAGTAAGTCTGCTAATAGGTGTAGCAATTTTCGAACAATTTTAACATCTTTGCTGCCAACCCCGCATGTGTGCGGGGTGCGGCTAGCGCGCGGAGGGCCAACTCCGCGTATCTGCGGGATACGTCTGTTGAATTTCTATGGTCCAGTGTGCGTTCAGCACTAAGTTCGAAGCGTAGCTTAGTGATGAAATATCATTGCCTCCCGCGCAACGGGCGTAAAATTATTGGGACATTGTTTTGTTGTTAGCAGCTAAAACATTTCAAATTTTAAAATTTCAGCTAGCACCTAACAAGTTGTTAAAATATATTCAACTAGCTTTCCGCCCTAGGCTTCGCCAACGTGGACTACACGACGTTATCCCGCAGGAATGTGATATTTTTCCGGCATAAAAAGTAGCCTTTCTTCCTTTCCAGGCTTAATTCTAGCAATTACTTAATTTTAAATTTAAACCTAACAAGAAAACTAACTAATATAATCATAATAATATACTAAAATATTGCAATTCTACGGAATGCATTATTGCTCTCACTATAATGTTACAAAGTTGTAAAATGGAAAATATAACTAACATTTTAATATAGAAATTAAACATAACTAGCAAGTTGCACGCGTCTATTTGTTTCTCTGTAACTTTTAAATTATCCAAATAAAATGTCCAAATAAACACTTTTTCTATACTTACACAGTAGACGAGTTCGAGATGCCTAGGCTTTCATTTTAACAAGAATTTACGGTTTTACAAAATTTTATTTAATTACTCATTCTACCAAACACTTTGTAAACATTAAAGTTGCAGTTTCTATCAACGCTGATATTGCTCGTAATCTGCATTGCAATTGTTACGAGTAAAACCAATATGCGTTTCAATAACCGTGGGTGGTCAATAAACTAACCGATCGACATTCAACTTGGATAATCAGAGCAAGAAAATACGGAAGCTATTTCGAACGCCTGGGGGTCAAGAAATGATTAGCACTTTCTTACTAGTGTTGGACTGATCGACACAACTCAATCGATTTATCGATGAGCAAGACACAGTTATGTACACACGATTACAGTTTGACTTTAAGCGCTCGTCCAGAAAGGGCCATTCGTCGCGATTTCAACTGTGATTTGATTAGGTACATTACTGTCAATGTAGCAGATAGGACGCGTACCGCCAATACCTAGCGAATAAATTTATGTCAAACAAGTCCAACTCGCGCTTAGTCGGACCGGCCGGCCCCCCTAGACAAGTGGCTTTATACTATCGAATTCGCGAATCGAATAGAAAGAAAATGTATGGGGTTGTCATTAGCGGTCACGTGACATTTCGATCGCTAATGTCAATCCCACACAGTTTCTTTCTATTCGACTGGCGAATTCGATAAAAGAAAGCCACTTGTCTAGGGGGGCGGGCGGGTCTTTGAGCGTCCCTATGTCGTCGCTCGCTTTTTGTCGTTCCAGTGTTAGCGAAATGTGCTTATGACTATGCAATTGACATTATTATAATTTTAAATCATGTATTCACGATGCTATTATGTATAGGATTAGACGACCTCCGTGGTCGAGTGGTGTTTGCACCGGTTTTATAGGTGCCGCGATCTCTAGAGGTCCCGGGTTCATCCCGGTCCGGTAAATATTAAAAACGAACTTTTCAATATTTCCTCGGATCTGGGTGTATGTAGTACCCGTCGTTGTTTCCAATTTCCATGACACTAGTGCGCAAGCTACAATAGTTTGGTATTAGAACAATGTAGGTATGTAACGGTGTCTAATATTTATTTATTTATTATTTTATTTCTAGGATAAATCTTATTAGAAAAAAGCAATAGCTTCAAAAGTTGATGTCCCGTCCGGAAAGTCTACATAATAGTGGCTAGTGGTTCTTTTCTGTTATTAAAATTAAAATTTTAACTTTTTGTTCTTAGTCAAATGATACAAAAACACTAAGGTTTGACAACGGACCTATACAATTTTTATAGTTATATTTTAGCTACCAAGCCGTGAAAATAACGAACAAAATCTAATGTTTGATTGATATACAATCAGTTTTGTACAATCGATTCGTCACTATGGCCATCACTAATTTCGAGAAATGTGAGAAATTGCAGCTCCCGTCTCTAATATGTTTTACGTGTATTTAACAAATGATTAATTCAATGAAATTGTTGTGTTAGTCAATCTTTGGTTGGTAACGGGATGGGTGACCAACAAATAATAATTTCTTGCTCCTCCATGCTTAGGCTAAATCATTTGATATCCTCATTCGTGTCAGGGAGGTCATCTTACTATAAGTGGTTTATTAAACGAGAAAATTAAAAATAATTGTAACTTAGTATTGTACCTACCTACGTAAACATTTAGGGCGCTTGTGCACTACACGGAATTTTATCGTCCTGCAGTCCGTTTTTTTACGGTCCTGTCTACAAAATTGGACGGCCGGACGGTAAAATTCCGTGTAGTCCACAAGCGCCCTTAGGGTGCAGCCATTACGGTCCCAGTACTCCCAGTCCATGTTGCCTCCGGCCATTTCGCTCCCACATTCAAAATTTTGTTTGTCCATTTCACCCACGTCCAGCTTGCACCCGTTTTTTAGGGTTCCGTAGTCAACAAGGAACCCTTATAGTTACGCCATGTCCGTCTGTCCGTCTCGTCTGTCCGTCTGTCCCCAGTCTAACTCATAGACTCATAGTACTAGAAAGCTGTAACTAGGCATTCATATACATATTTATCACGCCAACAAAGTAGTAACGTAAAATTTTGAAAAACAAACAAATTTTTTTTTGTTTTTGTTTACCTCCCCTACACGTGAAGTGGGTATGTATTTTTTTTCTTGTCTATCCCATAGTGTGGGATGTCGTTGGATAGCAAATTTCAAAAATATTGTGGATTTGTAAAGACAGTTTTTCGTCCGTTTGCGAATTATTAAGCTTTGAAGTGCAAAATTTTGTTAGAGTCAAGTGTCCCCCCTCCCCCTGCCAGCCAAATGATTGTTTTTGGTTTTGGAAAAAATTCACGATAATAGTACATATGACGTAGTTAAAAGGAAAACTATCACAGCTAAGTTGGCTTTACAAGTTTTTGAGATATAACACATTTTCTAAAACCGCAAATATAACTTTGTCATTAAGACGAATACTCTGAAAAACAAAGTTATTTTTTTCTGGCAAAAAATTACAGTGGTATTTTTGCTAGGTTTACATAATCGGTACCTACGTTAAGTGGGTACGGAACCCTTCATGAGCGAGTCCGACTCGCACTTGGCCGATTTTTCATTTTTGGTCATGATACTCGTACTTGCGAAAGTATAGTCGAATAGACAATAAAATTGTTAAGTTATTACAGCGTACAAGTACCTACAAGGCTGTTTATTCTACATATGTATTGAGGTATTGCGTATAAGTAATGAAGGTAAAATAATAAAAACCTGCTAAGCGTTAACTTTTAAGTACTCCGAAACTAGTTTCCGCTAAAAACACAAACTGTTTAACAGTAAGTAGGTACCCACGCATATAAGCATATTTGCCGAGCAGATTATAATTTGCTTACACTATGGTAGTGTGATAATAATAAAAACAAATTGAATTCAACTGGCTTGATTATCTTTACGAAGGGTCTTCAACCGTACACACGGCTAGTTATAAATATTTATAACATAATGATAATAATGTCCGATTTACAACGGCCATGTATAGTGGCGAGAAGCAAATTCAAGTAGGTAGGTACAGTGGCGAGTGCCGAGCGCCTTGCGACTCGATACTCGCTGTCGGTTTAGTACAACAAGCATATCTGTTACGGTGATAATCTTTGGAACTAAAACATTTTTCATACGGCAGTTAATTTTGTCAGCTAATTTTGTATTGCAAGTGGCTCCCTCGTCACTGCTGTCACCGGAACGGAAGGTACCACAAGCACGAAAAACTATCATTCTTGTTATCGTAATCGTAAATTATTTACTATCTGTCTTCATCATTATCATCATCATCAGCCATTTAATATGGCACTGGCCTTCCTTATGGATGGATAAGGAGAATAGGCCATGAGCCCATGACCTACCTACCACGCGGGCCCAGTGCAGATTAGTGGGTATTAACAACTGCAATTGCAGCCGGGACTAAAACGGCTTAACGTGCCTTCCGAACGTCTTCCGAGCTCGAGATTAAAAGTTTTTGGTCACCCTTCCTGTGACCGACCATTGCGAAAGTTGCTTAACCTCAACGATCGCAGTTCAAGTGCGTTAACTACTGCGCCACGAGCACTATCCGTCTGAATCCAACCAAAGCTGACAAATATCTGTACTTAATATTGAATTTTAGTTTCGTAAATTACTGTTGCCTTGCTGCTCTGGTTTCCATACAAAATAATACGAGTATTATAATGAGAACGAGGGTTTTTCGTGCTAGGGTACTGTACTTATCTACTTCGCTTAATAATTAATGTTTTATGTATTCTTCATCTTTTTATCGAGTCGGTAGCAAACTAAAAACCTAAACAGTGTCAGACCAAAATTCGCCTACGCGGATCGCAGCATTGGTAAAGCCTCCATTAGGTCTTCCTGCGTGCAGCTCGTTGGGCACGCAGGGCACTATGTCAGATGTTCCATTGTCTGAGGAGGCACCACACTTACACTAGAAGAATCTCCACCTATTTTATGTAGGGGAAAGGTGTCCAAAATGATCCCCCTAAGGGAAATCGGTTACTGTATCCAAAATATTATAGTAAGAGCAAACATTGAAAAGGTTTTGGGTAAGTCATTTAAGTGTTTTGATGTTATATCTTTAGATTTATTAGAGATTTTCTAAACCTCTACTAAAAGATCATTTTGTACACCTGGGTGTCTAAAACGATCCCATACTATCTTGTTAGATTAACCCATACATTTTTGGTTCAATATATTTTATGTGCTCAACGAGTTCTCTCTCATGCTTAGGTGTAAATACTGTTTGCTTACTGCCCAAAGTCTTAACTGCACCAATTGCGTTTTTGTTTTTAGCACCATTACAGGTACAAAAAACTGTCTTGTCGTACAGAAAACTGACCCCCAGTTTTGTCGGTAGGTTTTTCTTTGATAATGTACGTCTGTAAAAAAAACAAATAGATAGGAATACAAAATAAACATGACTAATTTCAAAATTGTTTTTCAAGTGTGATGGTAAAGTTATTCCTAGGATCGTTTTATACCCACTAAAGGGGATCGATTTACCCCGAATGTTAAATTTACTAAAGTTGTCGAAGTATGGCCTCAAAACATAATCTTGGTGAGATCAAAACGAGTTTCAAATGTTACTGAATATCAATAAAAACTACCAGGAAAACTTTCATTCACATATCCACAAAAGAATTTTAACAATTTAACTTTGATTGCAGGCTTATCTTAGACCGATTAAATTTTTGCAATAAATCGACGCACTGTACTCACACCGCCATGACACTTTATTGGGCTACTGAGTGGAGTACAGGGAAGACGTTAGCCAACAAATCGCAAAGATGGCACTAGTATTTTCGTTGAAACTGTAGGGAATCATTTTACCTCGAGGGATCATTTAATACACCTTTCCCCTATTAGTAGCGGTCCATCTACTTCTGACTGCGTTCACAAAGATTTCGGTAACCTAAATAAAACGGTTTACACATCACTAATTAAAACAAGTCCCTAACCATTGTAAAAAAAGAAAAATACGTAGCTTGGAAGTAAGCTACATATTTTTCTTTTCTCACAATAAAATTAATCCGCCTGTTCTTGGGTCCTTCGCAAAAGTTAAGTAACAACACAGCTTGTCTAAGCTAGGCGCCATCCTCGGCATAATGTTGTAATTACAATAGGCTGCCGTTGCAACGATGGTAATCTGGAAGGACCTATTTTGGGGATGACGGTCGTAAACTTACTCGGGCAACTAAACAACTAAACAGATGCCAGTGTAAGCGCATCTTACCAGAGACAAAATAATACAGTTACAATAATACAATAACAGTTAATACAGTTAGGTAACCTATGGACTATACCTGAGCAATAGCATGTTACAAATACGAGTACCCTGCAAGCTCGCGTTCTCGCCAGAAAACCCAAAGGAAACGGCAATTAAACTGCATAATTTAAAGGAAAGTAAGTTCATTAGAATTTGCACGGGCTAAATTTATTCAGTAGCAATAAATATCTTTTACTGGCAACTCTACTTAAGTCTAATTCTCACGTTTGCTAAACGCAGCTGTCTGTTTCAGAACGAATTACGTAGTCTGCTAATCTGTATTAACACAGGACTGTGCTCTTGAAGTAAAATAGTTAAACCCTCCATTTAATTGTATTTGACTTATGATTATGGACTTTTTTGCATAAATACATGATGCAATTATGCTGGTTTAGGAAAAATGGTAGGCAATACACAAACAAACTTCTAATTGTGGTATTTTTACGAAATTAATTTATGAAAATTTGTTCCTGTAGGTATATTTGACTTTTTATCGAACTAAAAATGCTATATTACAGCTTGGTGGTTATTTTATACGCTTATAATAAAAACTATATATTATTATTCTGTAAGGAAAATAAACCTTAAGTGCTTGCTAAAAGTTTGTACAAATTAGAGCGCTTTCCTTACTGTAATTTTTTTATAAAATGTGTCAATAATAGTTGTACTCAAACCATCTAATTTGCCTTGGATTCAAGTAAATATTCTGTTTAATTAATTTAACCATCTAACCAACTGTATTTTTTTTACCTCTAAGAATTTACATAATTGGCGGTTTATTACTCATTACTGCAAACACTCGATTATATAATTAGACAGTTACTTATTATGATGTGCAAAAAATGTGACGAAAGCTCGTGGAAGTCATGTGTCTAATATGAAGGTGCTGTTATTACGACTTCTTGGTTTCAGAACCAGAAGCATTAACTGTAGTTACCGTGCTCAGACGCATGACAATTTTTGTATATGTAGAGAAGGAGACGTCTCGATTAGAGTTCCACATTAATTTTATTGGCTAGTGATTTTTTCCAAATAAATATTTTAATTCATACGATACATTTTAATTACAAGAAAACATCCTGTGAAAACTTCGAATGGGAATATATATATATATATTTAAATATATATAAATATTTATTCGTAAATCGGAAATTTCTAAGTTTTGTACTTTTGTTATTTATTGAACCCGTATATAATAGACACTGGATTAAAAAATAGATTAGGTATTTACTCATACACGAGTGAAACGGCGACGCGCAACCTATTGCTGAATGAATATGCCTAATAGCAAAAAGAAAGATGCATGTTTTACGCTGTACTAACGTCAATAGTTCATTAATACACCTTTTCTTTTTACAGGTACAAAAAATTTGGCGTTTTGCGAAGAATCAAGTTTTTGAAGTGGACCCAAACAACTTGTGATAAGGTAAAGTTTTTTTATAATTAGAAAAATAATGTTTTTTTAATTTTTATGTTTTACATTTATTTTATTGTTAAGTAAAGATTTCAGAACAATCAATCCTATAAAGAAAATGAAAAAATAATTTATTCACTTAGACGTAATAAATATGTAGGTACCTTTACACAGTACTAAGACTTAAAAATCAAATAAAACTGAATAGAACCAATAAAACTAAACGGGCTTAAATCTTGACCACTTATTTTTTCGTAGGTAGTTCTTTAATTATTTGCCTTCTTACAAACAAAGTGGGAAATATTTGTTTTGCACTTCATATAACGTTGTTTTCCGTTTTTATTTGAGAAACAGTCGGTATTAACTGCCGAGCAAATACTGTCGGCCATAATAGGCTCGCTGTCCTGTGATTAAAGTCGCAAGCTATACAATGTTGACGAAGCTACGTTAGGGCTTATTCACACGGGATCCGTCAATAACAATTCGTCAAGAAACACTGTAAGTACGTCATTGCGGATATTGCTTACGGAATTGTGTTTTTTCACGATCCGTCAAAATATCTGAATTGAGGTTCAAGTTAGGTAGTTTCAAGATTCAAGTTCAATTTTGAATGTATCTTGCAGCAAATCCGTGACCAAAATTCGCGATTCATGTTTTTATGATGAATGTGACGTTGAAAAGACGATACTACCTAAATATTATGTAATTGAAAACGTTTCCATCTTTTTCTCACGATTCAATATATTTTTGACGTTGGCTTGCTTTTTAAAAGCCCGTGATCACACGTATCACGAATATAGGACTTAGCCCACTTATACCGCACTGCTCCTACCCAACCAATGTATGAGCAATCAAATATGGACCTAATGTCGTGCTCTGTAAATGCACTTTAGCATGCGGCATGCTATTGTTTATTTGGTTGGGTGGGAGCGGTGCGGTATAAGTGGGCTATGACCTTAAGTCCTAAAATATTTCGTGTTTTTTTGACGAATCGTCAATTATAAATGAGCGGTCAAACGTCGTCGTGTGAACAAGCACTTACTCTTACAAAGATACTCAGGAATGAGCTCATAAAACTTACAATCGTCACCGTAACGAACTCTCAACCATCTCACGATTGTTTTCGTCCTAATCAAAATTCTCTGGCTATTTCGTTTTAATAAGTCCGTTCATCTTATGAAAATGCTTTTCTAATACTTAACTTACCGACATACTTCTAACTGTATTTTGGTTCTTAACTCGTTGTGCAGAATATAACAACGCGTCTGCGATGCGGCGAAAATAATGTTCGCACGACTTACGCTCGGTGGACTCAGTTATTGTATTTTATCTCATACTTTATACCTTTTTTATATACTTTATCTATAACTAGTGGCTCCCCGCGGTTTTGCCAATGTGGTACCTACCGGTTCCCGTAAAAATATCGGGATAAAATGTCACTCGGGAAGAATGCAGCTTTCTACTGGTGAAAGGATATTCAAAATAGGTCCAGTAGTTTTTTTTAGTTTATTCGTTACAAACAAAAAACAAAAATACAAATCTTTTGTCTTTTTATTATTAGTATGGACTAATCGATGACGCGAAAAGCATTAACAATTTAAAAAAATATATATTGAAGATACAAACTCGCAGTAAAAGTTTTATAAAAATTTAATAAATTCAAAGTTGTGTTTCGTATTCTCATAGTGTTACACAGGTTATACTACTTAATTGTCGGTATGTCTTAATGTTGCTATATTCCTTTTTAAAACAGACGAATACGGTGTTAAGTAATCTTATAGGGCAACATTCTCACATTTAAGCAAAAACGTAATGACTGCTTATAAAAGTTCAAAAGGGCCGGTAAGGTGCTTCGAGACATATTATGGAAGACTGTATAGGTAATTAGTTATCACTTTACGGTAGTATGAAAGCTTTTTACATAGAACTCTTTAATCTATGGACATGACGTTTCAATCACTCGGGGGTACCTTTTTGTGAGGTAGGTATGGTAGGTACAGTTGTCTTAGAAGTAGTTGAACAATTGAGTACCTCGTCACAGTAAAGATAAAACTTGATAAGTAATGTTACCTTATTGTATGAACGCAATTACTGATGCGACAGAGTACTAAAATGTTAAGCCGGTTCATCGTAACTGTGTAAATTCAACCTAGCGTACAAATAAAACTATGCCTATTTAGCGTCGTAAACCAAATCCCGCTCTTAATGTTAATTCAAATGACTAAAAATATTAAATATCCACTCCATTACCAAAATAAAAAACCCCAATTCAGCCAAAACTTGCGTTCCATTTGTAACTTTTTAGGTACTTCGTTTCTTTCCTATACTTCGTTTCTTTTTTCGCTCTTATATACTGAAACATATTTTTAACCGACTAGATAGATATTATTAGAATACGATAAAACAGAATTATCTTAACTTATCCATATACAATAGTTGGCTATAATTTTTGATAAATAAGTAAAAGCCAGTATTTGTCCAAAATACTCAAAACCACTAATCATTAGTTTTATTTTTTTAAGTAAAGTCCTCAACGTAGATGTGTTTTTTTTTATTTCCATAGTTAGGGCGTTTGTGCACTACACTGAATTTTACCGATCCGGCGGTCCGGTTTTTTACGGACCGATATGGCAGCTATGAAAAACATATGAGCGCTTGTGCACCACACTGAATTTTACCGTCCGTCATTTTACTTTTCCCCATTCCGGACCGTTTTTTTCCGTTCCGAGATGACGGCAATGAAAAACATATGCGCGCTTGTGCACTACACTGAATTTTACCGTCCGGAAAAAAACGGATGGTTGTATTTTAATCATATATCACTTCGCTTCCCGTCTGTCTGGCCCTATATATGCTTAAATCTTTAAAACTACGAAACAGATTTTCATGCGGTTTTCACTAATAGGTAGCGTGGTTCTTCAGGAAGGTTTTAATATATAATTTATGAAAGTTTTGTGTAAATTGGTAGAAATATAACGATAATTGTCGAAAGTGCCGGCAAACGGCAAGCCGCCCGGGAGCTTTCTGCAAAAACGCTGCCTAATCCTTTCGAGGTTAAAAAAAATAATGCATGTTGGAATATTCCTCTTCTATAGATCTACAAAAAAGTCCGCGATAGCATATGTCTATCTTTTAAGGATAGCATATTATAGCCATAATATCTCTTAAAAAATGGTTACGAACAATGCGGTAATTTGGAAAGCTATTTAAACGGATACAGTATTAACCCTTATCAATCTAAATACGTTAGTTGCTTTAAGCATTTCATGCACATTATTTTACTCTTTTACACCATATAATTTAAATGAATATCTTAGGAGTTATCGCAAATAAATTAACGCACGCCAAAATAAATTCAAGCGCCTCTCTCGCGATTTGGCGCAGATTCTATTGATTTAAATTAGGTGTATTCTAACTTTGGGAACAGTCTAAGAGTCATCAAAATCGGTTTAGTAGTTTTCGTGGGTATGTTATTGTACAATATACACTAAAACTTAAGAAATAAATAGTAACTTAAAAAAATAAACTGACTGGCACCGACCTCAAAAAGGTACCTTAATTATAATATAAATTATATTTTTCCTTTTCAGTTGACAAATACTTTTTGGAGTCGGTTAAATTTTTTAAGTAGTTTTTTTGTATTGTAAATTTAAAAATTTAAAGAAAAGTATAAGATATAGTCCATTCGCTTAGATAGTGTCGCTCTGCCATAATGCCGTGCGGGTGTACCGACACTATCTAACCGGACGGACTATACATTCTTGACAATTTTAGATACCTACTTAAGACCATAAGGGAAAGGAGTGAAAAAAAATTAAAGTGGCAACAGCGGGGGCTTTCATCCTACTTAATATAGATAATCATTCGGATGTACTTTTGTGAAAGGTATATCGTAATCTTACTGACTTCCCGCGCCATCTATTGCTTAGTAGTTATGATGCAAAAGAAGTGAAAAACATCTTAAAGTGGCAACAGAGGGGGCTTTCACCCTAATTAATATAATCATTCGAATGTTCTTTTGTGAGAGGTATATCGTAATCTTACTGACTTCCTGCGCCATCTATTGCTTAGTAGATATAATGACGTAAATAACATGAAATTATTTTTATGGTTTTATATGAGCCTGGATGGGTTTTAATTTATATTATGTTTTGAAGCAGGTAAAAAAAAAATAACATGATTCATTATTAATTGAGACAGCGATTAAATATAACGTATTTTCATAATCATGTGGCGCCATCTATTTTAGTAAGAATCAGTTTTTGTATTTTCCCGTAGGAATAATTAAATTTCCCGCAATAAAAGGTACCCTATATGTTGACCCGGGTTATAAGCTATTACTACACAAAATTTGGTAAAAATCCGTCCAGTAGTTTTTGCGTGAAAAGCGAACATACAAACAGACAAACAGACAAACAGACAAACAGACAAACAGACAAAAATTTTAATATCTATCGTTTTGGGGTCTATATCCTGTACACATCACATAGCAGTAATTTTTTTTTTTTATCTTTCATGTACAGACTTTTTGTCCGTTTCTGTTTTATTATATGTATAGATTATACATACATTATTAAAGGAATATTTTTTAAAAAAAACCGCTGTTCTTGTAATTGACTCCTTGAAGGACACACTACTACCCTTGTTTTATAAAAACTATCCCAAATACTCGTAGTCTATTTAACTAGTAGTCTCGTAGTCTCTGTTATACTAAGATACGTTTTAATTATGCATGGTATGCAGGTGGTGGTCGTAAAAGTACCTTCGTAATTTTTTACTAAACATCAGTTGGTTCAGGACTACCATGCCAACGCCTTAAGTATTAGCTTAGTAACATGAATTACAAGCTATAACCACCTACTGCTCGTAACGGATCTTGTCGTTAATGTCTTTAAGTTAAAACAAAGCACTGTACATCATCATTAATACCAAGTATAGTGACACTGTGAAAAAGTGGTGGTTGTGGACGTAATAAAATAGTTTTTCAGAAAATTTCAACAATCAAAGATTGATGAAGATGCTAGAATGAGTAAAGTGGCTCTTGCCAGTCTTTTTCCAATTTTTAAATATTTAAAATTACTCTATTCAATAAAATTCCAATCGCTCTCGATTTTGAAAGGTTTTCGAATTACTTGAATAACAAAACCCAAGTAAAATAAAAAAAAATAAAAAACAGGACTGACAAAATCGAACTAAAAAGTAAACTCCTGTTTTTTTATTTTTAAGTTATTGATTTTTATTTTATTCTTTTTAGTGATTATGTAAACAAAATATATATTTTGAAATGTAATTTGTTGAGAATTTTCATTTGATACCCACATTGTTATGATTGGAAATTTATTTTTCAGTATTTTTTATGGTGCCGCAAGTTCGCCATATTGCATATTTAAAAATTGATAGTGTCACTCTACCATTTCTAATGATACCTCACATACTTACATTCATTAAACCTAAATACAATACCTTCTGTTTTTGTGCAGTCGTGTAATAATTATCAAGAATCCGGCCTTACAGATCCTGTGCCTTACTCCGAGTCAAGATCAATCGGCGTGCAACAATTCATTCAAATACTAATTTACGCTTTATTTACGCATTACCGAGAAACTCATTTATAATTCCTAATACTAAACGTAAAACCTCAACGGCAACGATTGGTGTTAATTTTATAGAGGCTTTATTCTAGTATTTAAGAGTCAAAACACAACGCACCTTAACTTCTATAAAATATTGCTTTCTACAACCGTTACACAGCCTAGGCGTGGTCACAACGGTCGACATTTTCTTACTGACCACAACACGTACTTCGATCACAAGATGCGGTATAAAAATGCACTGACAATCGCTTGTCCTACTACTGTTTACAAACTAATTGTTGGGTGGTCAGTGTTTAAATTATAATCTAATTTAGAACGAAACATGTTACCAAACCAAACATTCTTTTACTAAAAGCGAGGAACGCTAATTGGTTTATGGTTTACACTTAAAACGTAATGCAAAAAAGTGTGTCACCACGGTATAAGTAAGTAGGTAAGGTTATAGAATTCAAGCATTCCGCCCATGACTTCTTTCGCATTAAATTCGGTTGTAACACCATCTTACGAAAAAAATAGGTTAAGTTTTTGCAAAACTTTTTTATCCCAGCGAATCGTGATAACAGCATGGATACTACGTCAAAGTTGAAGTCTGGAAAGGCAAAAAGCGCGGGGGAAGGGAGGTGCGTCATAATCTGCTACGCACGGCGCATGGTGCTAGGTGTTTGAATAGCTTTAAATTAATAATTTTACTACTGGATGATAATAAAAAAGACACGTGTTTTGTAATTTTCTTCAAAGATTATAATAAATTAATTTAGATAGTTTTAAAAATATCCCTGTATAAAGCTCCCGGTTGAGAGAGCCACTAAGCCCATGGCCCCAAAGCGGGGCAAGTTAAAACTATGGAAAATAAGAACGATATGAATTGTAGGTACAGTTGTCATTATTTGGAACCCCTAGTGCCCCTAGTTAATACATATTAATAAATAATAAAAAATATTAAAAAAAATTATTTCATACACAATAAGTTACTTAACAATAATCCGAGGCTAGAACTAACCTAGTAAACGTATAAAAATACGTCTGTAACAGGTGGCACTGCTCTTCCTTAACAACAGGTAATGTATGAAAACATAATAAAGGTTTGATAATAACAGTGCTTTTTTACAAATTACTTATTTACAGTTCGTTTATGTAAGTGTGTGAGTGTTTGTGTGTGTGTGTGCGTGCATGTGTGTGCGTGTGTGTGTATGTGTGTGTATATGTGTGTCTACACAATCGATTTTAGCAACTCTTCAGTCTCTTCATAATTAAAAGTTGCTAGTGACTCTAGTAGTATTTTTTTGCATTCTTTATATTGCAGACTGTAAATATTTAATTTCTTTTGTATTTTATTTTATTATAAAGGCGTGCAGATTGTGATTGAAACTGACGCAAAAGAGGTTTTACATAAATGGATCGGGGCCACTCGATCTTTTCTTCGTCCACTCAATAACTTGGGGTTAA
Organism: Crambus lathoniellus; assembly: GCA_949710035.1. NCBI lineage: Eukaryota > Metazoa > Arthropoda > Insecta > Lepidoptera > Crambidae > Crambus > Crambus lathoniellus. The sequence continues at coordinate 9,412,317 of OX453302.1, read as the reverse complement.
ATGGTAGAGTTTACATATAAGGATAGTATAGCTTATAGCGTTTTCCAAAATATGCCAAAACTGATCAAAATACTTATATGCAATAATATAAATTTTAGCAAAGCACGATAAAAATAGAAAAAAGAACCAAGTTTACCAATCGTCCTATTACGAGTACAATGACTGAACTGCTGACAATGCTGTGTCATTCCTCACTTATCGGACGATAGCCCGAGATTCACTTTCAATCATTTTTTACCACAACACCGTTGTGTTCGAAGGAAACTTTTTGTGTAAAAATTCCGTACAATTTTCTATAGCTTTGGTGGTTTAATAGGCCGCTTAGCAACCAGTTTTTAACTTAAGGGGGCAATGAGCGCTGGCAATTGATTTTATTTTATTTATTCTAAATAAGCTCAATTTCTAAAAATGAATCAATCAAGGTCATGTGAATGATGTCTAATATTTATTGAATAACGTTACGTACGACATTACAAAATTCGTTCGATAGTTAAAAACGGGTTTGAACCAAAAGTAAATTCAGTTTTAAAACTGTTTATGCTTTTCAAGCTATGTGAAGTTATTCAATAAATATTAGACGTTATTCAAAAAACCTTGCTTGACTGATTCCTTTTTAAAGAAATTGGGCTTATTAAGAATAAATAAAATAAAATTGATTGGTGGCGCTAGTTGGCTCATGTCAGCCTCTTAATTGAGATTATACTTTATAGCATTGGTTATAAGACTTATAAGTTCGGTTGATAGGAAAATTACTTTGAAACCGATCTAACCATTCTATTATAATAATACTTAATACCGACTTAATACTTAATACAGACTAGGAGCTCCGTGCGGTTTTACCCGCCCGTTCCCGTTGGAATATCGGGATAAAACTTACTCGTGTTAAAATAAAATATATTACTAATTATAATAATATTGTGAAGTTGTGGACATTTAAATTCATAAGACTCATTTATAAGATTAATACATTACCAACTCTATGTATGAATTTCGTCTGGGCAAATCTTCTCTCACAAAGTTTTAAATTTTAGTCTGGTATCGTAAGATATGAGTAAAATGATTGTTTAATTAGTAAATGAATAGCTAATGATGCTGCTAACGGTACTCAACTCCGGTACATTTTTTGCCGACTTACCGGCGCTTATTTTTTATCCACATCAATCTAGAAACGTATTACGCTATAACGTTTTGTGCGGACTATGTAATTAACTTGATTGCTTGAATTAATTCAAGAAAAATGTTGGTTATGAAAATCTAGTTGAATGGTTGAGTTTTAAAATTGTGAGGGATAAAGCTTTTGCAGCCAGCTTTATTTGATGAATTATTCTGGCTCACACTCTATCTAATGTAACTGCATTAGGTATTAAAGTTGTAATATTTAAATTGTTAATTTTATTCCTGTTATTTTCATCCTAAGTTTGGGAGATTTTCATTAAAATTGAGATAACTTGGGGCTTCGCGTGGTTCTACCAAGTTCCCACATGGTACCTGTTCCCGTGGGAATATTGGGATAAAGTATAGCTTATGTCACTCAGGACGAATGTAGCTTTCTATTGGCGAAAAAAATTTTAAAATCGGCCTAGTAGTTTTCCAAAATAAACAAACAAACATTAATATCCTCTTTATAATATTAGTATTGTATTGTAAAGTAAGTTGTATAAATATTAATAGTGCAAACGAAACTAATTACTCTCATCTGCACCATCAATGGTGCAGGTCAATGGTGCGTACGGTGCAACAGGAATAGATGTCCAATTGACAACATTTCATAAAATTTATCATGTGTTTTTATTTGCTATTTAGAAATAACATTTAAAAAGAGGAGACTCGTATTTTTTCCTTTTCCATTTTTTTTATTTTAAGTCATCGTAAAATTAATTTGAAAACTTACTCATTCAAAAAGAGCCTAAGTCCAGGAAGAAGGCAGGTTGGCGGACATACCTTTGCAAATTATTTAAAAAAATACATTCTGACGTCGTCAAGTCAACGTGACACTAATGACGTTTGTTGTTTGTTGTTGTTACGGTTTCTCGTTTGGTTTAAGTTGATTTATTTGATGTTATTTCTCTTCATAACTCGTAAATTTAATTCAAAATAGAAAAAACTGTTCGTGAATTAGATCCCTTAATTTTATGTGTAGTTCCTGGCTGCAAAAATACAGTTCTGAAATGCCCAAAAAAACATTTTTTTACGTGCCCATGTCCACACGTTCACAGTGGTGTGCTGCTTTATATAAAAATAAAGTACCATGACGTGGTAGTGTGTACTAAATTACAGGGAGGGATTGGATGGAGAATAAAGTCACAAGACCTCGACTAAAACCCCAAGTACCAAGAAGGCTTCAAAATGTTAATAAAGATCCAGCATTTCCTTCAACATCAGGACATTTAAATCCCTTCCCAAATACACAAGAAAAAGGTGTTGTGTGTTTTTTTTGCATTGGTTATGTCCCAGTTGTCTCTAATCCAACTGTTTTTTTCTGGAATATATTCAATGTACAGTCATTTTTCTAGTTTTTAGTAGTTTAGAAAGGTAGATTCTTAGATCAGGAAGTAGATAAATATTGAAATAAACGCATATCAAAATGAAATTGTATTTTATTAAACAGACAAAACACGACTACTTTTTAAATATTATCAAACACAGATTTTCATTTTATATAACAAAAATAAGTAGGTACTTAAATACTAAACTATAGCCTGACTTGATATTTCACACCACACATGTAATGGCGGGCAGAGTAACTACTGAACGAAACAAGGAGAATTTCTCAAACATGCTATTTGTTTGGCTATGTGGTTTATAAAGCATACTTGTGTATGTGTGTATACTAAAGTGTCTTAACTCTCATCAATAACTGCTTTAACTAGATACATTTTTGATCGAACTTTGTGTTCAGGAATTACTCTGCCCTTGATGGTACACATGGCTTGCTCTCGTTTTACTTCCACATAGCCTACAGAAGTTTGAAGTTTCCACGTAGGCATCTCTCGATGAAAATAAAACTTCAGCTCCCCTTATTTCCGCAACGTTAAATGAGTCGTGTTCACGCATATTCCAATAACATCATCATGTCAACTTTGGGAAGGTTGCGAATGTCTGCCATAACAAATCCTTCAGCCACCTTCATAATTTTCAATTGTTAGTTTAGTAAAGTTATGATAAGTTAGCTTTATTAATCTTCCTTCTGTAGGAGTAGGAGGCACAATATTATTTTTAGAATACTGATATCGCAAGTCCATAGTTCTATCTATGTCAAAATATGTCAATAAACAAAACAGGTTAGGTTTAGCGAAGAGTATCACTACAACTCGAAATTGACATCTGCAGTTTATACCCATCTCTGTCACTCTCCGGGCATGACAGAATTGAGTGAAAGAGGAGGGTATAATTTTTGTACTCATTACTCATCTTGGCAGCGAGAGTTTTTTTTAATGAGAGGCGTTTTTTTGTGTTATGCAAAGGAATGGCAGTATAATGCTCCTTCATCAAGATAAAAGGGACTTTTTTCCGAATATTTCAATAAATAAGTGATTTAAAAATCCGAAAAAATATGTACAGTGTTAGAAATTGAAAAATCTCGAAATGGTTTTCGATTTAAGGTACCTTGTTAAAAATGAAAACATGTCAATTGAGGCATAGGTACATTTTATGTAACCTTCGTTACTTACCTATTTTTTTATCTAGAAATTAAATCATGGAGAAGTGCGCTCTCCACCTTCAGTCTTCATCAAATGTGATGAAGGCTCAGTGCTATCCCGTTGTCAATAAAAAAAAATATATAAGAGTTTTCAGTCTTTCAATTTCTAATAGAAAAGCGTCAAAGGAACAGTGTCTATTCACTAATGCCCAAACATAGACTTAGCTATTCAAGTACGAATCAATCTTTAAAACAATCGGCAACGGTCCTTTAACATGGCTGCGCATTCAAATCTCCAACTATATTGACCATTGCGCCGAAGTATATTGAAATTACGATACAATACGGATAAGATCCCATTTACACCTGCTTATTTGGTCATACGGGCATTAAACGGCTATCGATAGCGCCTTCTAGTTTCGTACACAAAATAGAACCTTAGACTTCTTAGTTTGACCTGGAAAACGCTTATATCGCTAGTCATCAAGGTTGTCTTCGCAGTACAAGTGTGAAGGCTGAAGTTTTGGCGACTGTACAGCTACTTGGAATGCCAGAACGAAAGTACAATTAATATTGTCTTCCCTGTACCTTAGTGTATTATCAGATTAAAAGCAATGGTTACCATGGTTTTAGTCCTAGGTATTCTGATTTTTAATATAGACTAGCCTTTCGCCCGCGGCTTGGCCCGCGTTACTAGGTATATCCCGCGGGAATGTGATATTTTTCCGGGATAAAAAGTAGCCTTGGTCACTCTCCGCATCCACACTATCCCAATACCAAAAATCACGACGATCCGTTGCCCCGCTGTGACATGAAAGATGGACAAACAAACACTTTCACTTTATAGGAAAAATGTAATAGTAAAAATCACGAGCCCTGGGTGCCTACCATCAACTTTAAGACAGCGATTCAAAAATAGCGCGATGCAGAATAGGTTCCTAAAATGAATTGCTTTCTTTCGTACTATGACCTTCTTAAAACTGGATCGCAAATGAATTGCTAAATGTGAATGACCGAACGATTTGTGTCCTTATTTCTTCTACCCTTCTTTTTCACTCGAATATGTCTTGCCCGGAGAGTGAATGGGACGGGTATAATCTGCAGGTGTCATGTTAGCTTGGCCGAGTTATAAGTCGAATAAGAGTTGATGACAGCTCAGCGGCTGTCAAATGTCATTGAATGATCACTGAATCGCTGTCATTGATATTAAGCTGTCGTGGTACGAATAAGCGAAGCAGTTCAGTTTAGGTCCTAAACAAAACCGCAATAAGAGTTGATGGTACGCACCCTGCTAGCTTTCAGGCGTTGCAAGGCTCGTGGTTTTTTACTATCGCATTTTTCGTATACCTACTTACAGTATTGCATTGTAAATGCATAAAATAATTTAAAATTTCGACACTTTGACATTTATAATTATTAGTATGGATTTAATCTTAATTTAAAAGGTGATTTTTTTCCGCGTGTAATTTAGTTATAGTACTTCTAAAAGATTTTAAAAGTTCCCGACGAAAATTAGCATTTTTCAAGGTTTAGAAGTGAGAAAAGAAAGAACATACAGATAGGCATACTTGCGCATTTATAATATTTGTATGGTTATACGCATACCTCACCAACTCATGAACGTCTCTTCTCTATGTCGCCTCTGAATATGGACCCTCGACACAAAAAAAAACTCATTAATGTAAAAAAAAAACTCTCTCAGTCGGGGGACCCCCAACATTATAATACCCTTTTAATACATCTCTTTTTTATTGTTTTACTTTTTTGACTACAACATTTAATTTAATTTTGCATTGTCGTCTGCATATTGTAGGTATACTAATAGGCAAATTACCCCACTAGCAAATTGAGTGTAAACTTAACCAATGCTGCGAATAAGTAATTACCTATTACCTCTCGCTAAAGTAAGTACCTTCCCTTTCTAATAATCATTACCATACCACCATCACTGAGTATTTTAGAATTAGAATTATACACTGTCTCACACTCTTCACGTTTTACTCTCTGTTATTTAATGTTGGACATTGAAATAAAACAACTTGTACGGATTAATATACAGAACACGCTTATTTTGTGTTTCTAAGGTATTATATTTTCTCGACGTTTTTTTACCTTTTCAGGGGCAATGGTCGCGGATGTACGAAAAATAGATATTATAAATCCGAGCGTAATTAAAATTTTTCGTACTTACATCCGTAATTAATTTTTTTCGTGTCATATAAATCGTAAAAAATCTTTAAAATAACTAGGGTTTTGGTTTTATTTTTATATTTAAGTAGCTTCATTATTTTCCCCAGTTATTAAATAATTAATTATAAACTTTACTTTTTAGAATAGTCTGTAGCTAAAAATATAGTACGTAATATGTGATTGCATATCAATATGTAGAAGTACCGTGTTAACCCTGCGGCGTCATTGGTTGAATTACGAGCGGATCGGGACTACCGGACCATAAAGGTGGTTATACACTGGCCATTATGCCGGCGCGCGGCGACGGAATTATAGAGCGTACGCTTTGACGCGCCAAACTCGCCGCGGGTAGACTTGATTATGCAGGGCTGATGATAAAAAAGTAATAAAAGAATATAAATAGTAGTATGGTTATACCACGTCATACCGATTGTACGAATTTCCTTACACTTATTCAGAGAATGATGAAATTAACTCTAAATCTTATTTTTTTTCGTATTATGGTATTTCGTTAATAGTTATGTAATATAGATCATTTTGTAGGCTTGAGCGCACAAAAAGTTAGTTTCAGACTGTGTTCCCAAATGAATTGCTACAAAATACTATCAAATAAATGCTATCAGGAGGTCACAAAGCAAGTTCTCTTTTATAAATAATGCTGGTCTTTTTCTACTGGACGGCTTAAATTCGTAGATCTTAAGCTTATCATCATCCTCATCATCATTTATTTCATTTTTGGTTTCATTCCTTTATTAGTGTATGATTTATATGTACTATTTTATAAATTTATATTGTATTTTGTACAGAAGTTAAATAAAATAAAAAATTAAATATTGTTTCCACTACTTAATCGTTATGTTAAAAATCCAATTTTGCATTCTGTATGTATTTCGCGTGCATTTTTTACTCCGTTAGGTAAACGTCAAACATTTACGTGTTTATAGTCTTGAAAGCCATTGTAACTGACGTTAATAGACATTTAATTTTTAATGTATGCATGATACTAATTACTATATTATGCTTTAACACGCTATGCATACGATAGTTGACAGCATATCAGGCTATAATACAATACAAGTGTTAGAAAATTGTTAAAAAGTTTTGTTTGTTATCTTGTTATTTAAAAGTGGGCGCTTCTGCTCTCAACTATCATTATTAAACTTACGCTTTCCGTGGCAGCCTTTAAGTGAGGCAGCACCTTTTTAGGATAATTTATGAATGCAATGTTAGCAAGTAAGGTGTATGTACTCGTTGGTTGTCCAAATAAATAAAAAAAAAAAAAAAAAAAATCAATGTGGTCTACTGTTCAATTCAAAATCATAGATATTAATCAGGTTTTAATGAAAAAGGCAAAACATATTTAAGGTCTGAATCGACAAGAGTGACAATATTCCCTTGCAGATATAAATCAGTTCTAGACACATTTTTAAGAAAGAGCCTAATATCTTGCTTTTATTACATTACGCTCAATCGTAATATACGCGTTTCATTGATTGCTTATAATTAAGGCACATAATAAGTACTGGTTTACTTCTGTTCCTTTAATTAAAACATAATGTCGCAACAAAAACCAATCACGCTTCCTCTATCATTAAAATATGAAACCGATAACAATTTATGCTTAGTTAATTAAATTGTTATTTGATTGGTAGTTCACCTGTTTTTTATGCACAGTACTAAGAGACAGCCCTAAGTGTAAGTGTCCAGGAGGTTTTTTATCTATCACTTTCATTCCGATGATGTCTTCAGTATCGTACGGGTGTAGGTACTAGTACATACGAGTATTACTATCATTCGAATCTGAAGTTGAGATTGTTTTTGCTTTATTTTTTAACTTTCGCGCAAACAGTTTTATTAATTGAAACAAAACGGCTTTTACAGACTCAAATGCGCGCTACTGATTTATTTTTGTTTTTTCTTTGTTTCCCGACAGCATCTTTTTAGTGACGTGGCCTATGAAAAACAAACACTAATTTTCGGACCAGTTTGACTTCGGGCGAGATAATAGCTAAATGGGTTTAGGGTTGACGGGATGTTTTTTGATATACAAAAATATACGAAGAAAAAAAGACAAGCTTTAAAGTAATTCTGATATGTACCCCGAGTGTAAGTTTTTATGTCAAGCAAACGCAAACTATTTCGAATGCGTATTAATGTCAATTTGTATGAAAACTATATAAGCGCGCTACTCGCCGCTAGAGGCGCTAATACAGTTTTCATACAAATTGACATTAATACGCATTCGAAATAGTTTGCGTTTGCTTGACATAAAAACTTACACTCGGGGTACTGAACATCAAGAAATAGGCGTTTACAGCTAACTTTTTTAGTTCATTGTAATTTACGTCTGTTTTACGCTAAAGATGCGGTTTTATTGAAATGACCGAGACGATTCTTTGTCTTCACGCTATGCACTTTTATAAATTACTCTGGATCAAATTATTGCTACTTCAAATGTGGTCAATATGGCATTCAGAACCTCGTATTTAGGGTAATTACTTACTTAAAAAGGTAAACTGAGACACTTGTTAAACTATCGCATGATTTTTTTCGTCCCTTGACTCAAGGCAATCGTGTGGCTAAAATAATAAAACTTAGCAGGTTTGCTGCGATTTTTCCTATGTAAAGATGTTATTCATACTTATAATCACCGCATTTGTGGACACTGCAACTTTATTACCGTAAAGTGTTCACCTTCACACACACACATTTTACACAATCACCTAATTGGCTAACTCAACATCTAACGCGCTCGCTTTCAGTTTCATATCCATCACTTGTTGTTGAAAGCAGTTTAAAAAAATACTTGTCTTACTGCAGCAATGGTTATACAACATCTTTAAAGCTGAAAACAATCGCGATAGATATTCAAGTTAGATAGACAATCAAGAGATTGTACTCCAAGCAAAGAAAATACTTTTACTTGTAATCATAATCGTAAGCGATTATTGTACAAAATTTTGAATAAAAAAATAGACCTGTCTCACAACTAGCTCCGATGGGACTCGATCCCATGACCTTTAACTGTGTATGGGCGAATGCTCTAACCACTGACTCCGTAGCTCAGCTACGGTCACTTTTACTAATACTTCATTTTCAATAAATAATATGACGGCCGATTTGGCACAGGGGTATGATACCTGTCTTCTGCGCCGGCGGTCTCGGGTTCGATTGATTCCCGATCACGACAAATAATGAACAAATCTATTTGTTTTGGTCTGGGTATTATCAATGTACCTATATTAAGTATAATACAAAGAAAGAAAATCATTTATTTCATTCAGAAAACACTTCTTGTATAGCGCTCGCATTTTCGAATTTTCGATACAGTATGTATTTGCAAAAAAAAGTTATATATTTATCCGTTATCTAGTTTCTATAATACAGTTTCTTAATGATAGATAACTTCTTATGAGCTAGTTTAAAAAAAACAAAAAAGTAAAAATACCTAATGTCTATCATTGAATTTTAGTTCCGTAAATGATCGTGTAATAAATTTATTCGCTATCTAGTTTCCATAATACAGTTTCTTAATGATAGATAACTTCTTATGAGCTAGAGATAATTGGTGTAAACGTATGATTTAAAAATAAAATGCAAATAATTAAAAATAATGTCTATTATTGAACTTTAGTTCCGTAAATGATCGTAGCGGAGCTGGTTCTGGTTTTCATCCAAAATAATAAATAATAAAATAATGAGATGAGTTTTTGATGCTTGGAGTAGGTACTGAAGATAAATGTTAGTCAAAATGATTATTTATACACACATGTAAAGACATTCGGAAAGTAAAACTTTTACTAGACATATTTTTTGTGACCATAAAGTAATACATACCTATACTATTGCGTGCATTTTCAGTCACGAAATTAATAGCCTATTGCGATTATGACGGAAAAATTAGTAAACTTCTTTTCCTGAACAATTATGCTAATTGGATTTCCTCACTAAACATTAATGATGTTATTATAGTATTTGCATATTACATTAAAGTATGGTGTATAAATCAATTAGGTTCATATATCAAGTAGGATGTTATCGGTATACTTAACGGCTTTTCCTTTGACTATGAATTAATGCGAAAAGGGGGTTTCACGATAAAATTAATAATATAAGAATATAGTTAGTACCTACACTATTAATCATAGATACCTACCAACGATATTTTTAACCCCTAACTGTAAAAATATGTAGTTTAAAAAACTTTTACACCACGCTTTTTAATTTCAGTTGCTGAATAGACGGTTATTTTGTACTTTTTAGTCTGTTCCTATAAAAGTGTGTTTTTATAGTTTTTTACACTACATATTTATTTTTTACTTTTTAGTTTAACAAATGGCAAGCTATGGATGGGGATGGTAATCGATTTCACAGTCCATTCATGTGTCTGCCCACCCCGTAAACATTAACTCAAAGGCGTGATTGTATGTATTTAGTTTTACAAATTAAAGTGGAGTCTATTAGTTACCAGCCGAACTCTTACTTCCTCCCTGCTCCATCATCAGACACTCACCACCAAGTGTAGCAATAGGTCTCATCAGAACGAAACAAATGAGCCCAAACTCGAGGGGTTTCCTAGTGGTCATTAAGGAGTGCCACTGACTTCCTCCCTGCTCCATCATCAGACCCACACCACCAAGTGTAGCAAATAGGTCACATCAGAACGAAACAAATGAGCCAGAACTCGAAGGGTTTCCTATTAGCCATTAAGGAGTGCCACTGGCTTCCTCCCAGCTTCATCATCAGACCCTCGCCACCAAGTGTAGCGAAAAGGTCTCGTCTGAACAAAACAAATGAGCCCAAACTCGAGGGGTTTTCTTAAGGTCATTAAGGAGTTTCACTGGGTCCTGCCAGCTCCATCATCAGACCCTCACCACCAAGTGTAACGAATAGGTCTTATCAAAACAAAACAAATGAGCACAAACTCGAGGTGTTTCCAATTGGTCATTAAGGAGTGTCACTGGTTTTTTTCCTGCTCCATCATCAGACCCTCGTCACCACCAAGTGTAGCGAATAGGTTTCATCAGAACGAAACAAATGAGCCAGAACTCGAGGTGTTTCCTATTGGTCATTAAGGAGTGCCACTGGCTTCCTCCCTGCTCCATCATCAGACCCTCACCACCAAGTGCAGCTAATAAGTCTCGTCAGAACGAAACAACGGAGCCTAAACTCGAGGGGTTTCCTAGTGGTCATTAAGAAGTGCCACTGGCTTCCTCCCTGCTCCATCATCAGACCCTCACCATTAAGTGTAGCGAATAGGTCTCATCAGAACAAAACAAATGAGCCTAAACTCGAGGGGTTTCCTAGCAGCCATTGAAGAGTTCTATTGCTCACCTCTTGACTCCATCATCAGATCAGCTCGATGGTAGCAAATTATTGTATTGTCATCGGATTCATATAGACTTGCAAAGTTTCAAATCAATACGACAATTAGAAGTAGGTTAAAATTGAATTCCAAGATTTTCTTACATTGTGACTTAGTTACAAGTGAAGCTAATAAAAGTGTGGTAAAAAGAGGGTTGTTTGTTATGAGTTTGACGTGTCTGTGATTATGTGTGTCTATTTATGGCTCGAATATACTGCTTCTTATTTTTAAAACGGTTAGTTATACTATGCTTAAAATGATAAAGTAGTATTCTAAAGTTTAAATATTACGCCCGAAAAAAAATAATAGATAGCATAAGTAGGTAGAGACCAAAAATCGTAAATAAAAACACTTTGGTATGTAGTTCCTAAAAAGATGTATATTTTTGCAATTGCAAACCCAATGATACTTAAAGCTTTGCGTTGCTTCAACTACTCACCATACTGTGAGAACCATCAACTACCATAGGTTTTATATCAGCAAAACGTGCTAATCAAATTGGTACATAAAAAGAACATGTCCATCACCAGAACAGGTGTACATCAATAGGTACGCGAACCTTTTATGTTAATGGTCTTACTTTCCCTTTCATTCAGATGTTCACACGTCGCCATTGAAACATGTCTGACTCTTAAACGGCGTGCGATTGACAGCGTATTTCCACGTATGGGACGTGATAGAACGCGGAAAAGAGGGTAAATTCTGATTTATACTGTATTATACTGACGTACAACGGTCCGTCTAGTCTGGCTTATAAAACAAGCTATTAGTACTCAGGTAGCAACTCTAGGTGAAGTTGTCTGCTTATGAAGTAAGTTTTGCGAAGGCTTTACGCTTGTATTACACGTCAATCTTACTACGGGTGTCTGAAACACAAATAGGAGAGACATGACTGAAATAACAATCTGTTTATACCTATGGACTTTATGCGATTTATCGTAATGAATCGACAGATAACAGATGTTATTCTTTTTTTAATCCACCTTTGTTTGAATCTGTTTTATTCAAATAAAAAAAATGAACAGCTGGCAAACATTTCCTTAGTTATAAACTCTATAACGCTACGTGATGCGTCAGTCTCTCATACAAACGTAATACCAAAATAATTTAAAATTTGAGTATGATTGACTGGACTTGTGATGTTATTTGGATTAAGACAGTATTTATTTAGAATTCTTAATCCAAAAACCATCACAAGCACAGAAAACAATGTTCTAATTTCAAATAAATTTTTGGTATTACGTTAGTACAAGGAGCTGACCGGTCGCCCCGGGGCGCCGCCGGCCTCCTAAGGGCTCTCACACAAAACTGCGAATTCGCGTCACATCGCAAGAATCTTCGATGCGTGTCAAGTATTTGACATGCAATAAGGTTTACATTAGCATAGCACACTGTTTATTTTTGCTATGCGACGAGACGCCCGCCGCATTGCAGTTTTGTGTCGGAGCCCTAAGCGTGCCGAAGCGCGAGAATTTTGTGAAACTACAAACTTAAAAATATCCAAAGCAATTACGTAACAATTAAAAGTTGAGTGTAACATAAAGCTGTTATATTCCATACCCATGTTCTTGTTTTTTGTAATTTAATGATTACAATAGAAATGATAGTTAACATTTTTAGCAAAAGACTTTAAACTTTTATTATCTCTTCACGCCATCTCATTTGTTTGTCTAGCGTTAGTTTTAATTGCTTAACAAATAAATGGATTAACCTAAATATATATTCATTTGTTTTAGTTAATTGCTGTATGTAGTTCTTTTGTATTTCACATGATAATTTATATACCAATTATAATCTATCTTGATTTAGATATACACATATGATAAGTGTAACAATAAGATTTTAATCATATTACTTAAGTCATTTATAATCCGGTATAATGTGTTCATAATTTTACTGGTATTATTATACAGAGAGTGTTGATTTAGTTATGAAGATTTCGTTTATATTTTATTACTTTTATTGTAATAGCGGAATCGTTATTTAATCTACCTCTTGTTTTACTAGTAATTGCCTTTATTATGTAGTATTTTTTAACAATAACGATATAGTGTTAACCTTCTTGGCACCTGAGGGCTTACTCTGAAACGCAAAACCCGAAACTTTGTTATACCCGTCCCTCTCACTCTCCAATCATGACAGAATCGAATGAAAGAGGCGGGGCTAACCGATGTTTCGGATTTGCGTTTCAGAGTAGGCCCTCTGATGCGGGCAAATGAAGATAAGGCTAAAGAAAGCGCAGTACTCCCGGAAGCTTCAACCACTGAGGAACTGGCTATCTTATCTCTAACTGCCGGAACACAACACTGCTGAAAAAATCGTTGTTATGGTGGATAAGATCGTGGTAGTTAGCCCGACTAAGGACAGGGTGCCTACCATGAACTTTAAGACAGCGATTCAAAAATAGCGCGATGCAGAATAGGTTCCTAAAATGAATTGCTTTCTTTCGTACTCTGACCTTCTAAAAACTGGATCGCAAATGAATTGCTAAATGTTAATGACCGAACGATTTGTGTCCTTTTTCTTCTACCCGTCTCTTTCACTCGATTCTTTCATGCCCGAAGAGTGAGAGGGACGGGTATAACCTGCAGGTGTCATGTTAAATCGACCGGGTTATAAGTCAAATAAGAGTTCCTGACAGCTTAGCGGCTGTGAAATGTCATTGATCGATCACTGAATCGCTGTCATTGATATTAGGCTGTCGTGGTACGAATAAGCGAAGCAGATCAGTTTAGGTCCTAAACAAAACCGCAATAAGAGTTGATGGTAAGCACCCAGGTCCTACCACCAACCGAATATACGACAGTCAAGGGAAGGAATAAAATGGTATTTCTCGACACCACTGACAATCAAGGACCCCTAGCTCTCCATGTGTCGCCAAAATACGAAAACATTGTTTTAAAGCCTTACGCTAGCTTTCAAACAATAGTATTATTGTAAGCGAGACAGTGCAATACGCAGTGATAGTTCCGTCTTGTAATCAACACCCATATCCTAACGGTGCGACGGTCTCTGACGTCATAATCGAATAAGTACTATGTAAGAATTCACAGACGGGATGCTAGTGCCTACATACAAAATAAATTCATAATGTGAGAGAAACTTTCTTTTTAAGGGTTCCGTAGTCAACAAGTAACTCTTATAGTTTCGCCATGTTCGTCTTTCCGTCCCCAGCCTAGCTCATAGATTCGTAGTACCTACTAGAAAGCTGTAATTTGGAATGAATATACATATTAATAAGTGGTAAAGTAAAATTTTGAAATAAATAAAATACGTGGAAAGGGAATGTATTTTTTTTCTTGTCTTTCCTATAGTGTAGGGTGTTGTTGGATAGCACTTTCAAAAATACTGCGGGTTTGTGAAAACTGTTTTTGGATTAAGCTATTCGTTTGTGAATTATTTAACTTTAAAGTGCTAAATTTTGTTAGAGTCAAGTGTCCCTCCCCACCCCTGCCAGCCAAATGGTTGTTTTTGGATACGTGAAAAAATTCACGATAGTTGTATTATGATGAATTTAAAAGGAAAACTATCAAACCTAAGCAGGCTTTACAAGTTTTTGAGATATATCACATTTTCGAAAACCGCAAATATAATTTTGTCATACATACGAACACTATGAAAAACAAAGCTGTTTTTTTCTGGCGAAAAATGATAGTTGTATTTTTGCTAGGATGTATGTAATCGTATGTCAAGTGGGTACGGAATCCTTTATGGGCAATTCCGACTCGCACTTGGCCGATTTTGTTTTAAATGTCGTTTTATTTCTACAGTGCGATCTTTAAGGCTTAATCTAAGCTGGTAATGCAGATTTTATTAACATCAATCAAATTTACATTAGATGCTAATAGCTCCACAACAGCTGTAAATTGTTTTAAATAAGCTTATAATTGACGTAGTTAAGTGAAAAAAGAGAAAAATACCATTAAAACGTAATTTCTATGTCTACAGATGACTTCAGGCGTTGGTAATCGCATTTCATTAAAATGAGTCCACGACATAATCCAGTGTAATAAATATTATGAATGGAAAAGTTTGCAGTGTGTCTATTTATTTATAAGTATAATCAATTTTGTTAATAATCAAGAATTTACCTCTTTATAATATTACCATAATTGAGTTAATACTTTCTGATAAATTTGTATACTTACATATTATACATGTAAATTGTATGGATTATGGTGAGGATTAAATGATTTTATTATTATTATTACTTATTAATAGAAACTGACTTTTGGTTTTCTTGCAAAAATAAAACTCAAGGGATCGGTCGTTTAAACTTTGTAGGTACTAGAAAATGTTGTAAAACTAAGTTTTTAATTCGTTAAACTAATATTAACTACTAAATATCTATTGTTATATAAACTCTGCCTACCTCTCCACTGATATCCATACTAATATTATGAATGTGATAGTGTGTTTGTTTGTTTCTCCGTCTTTCATGTAAAACTGAGCAACGGATCGACGTGATTTTTGGTATTGGGATATTATGGGAGCTGGAGAATGACGTAGGCTTCTTTATCTCAGTTTATCTTACTTTATCAGGATATTTTATTCTGAAACAATATCACATTCTCCCAGGATAATCAAATGCGGGCGAAGCTGCGGGCGGAAGGCTAGTAGAAAAATATACTTAATTCAAAATTATTATAGTCGCGCGGCCACCTCGCACGAATTACAATTTAGGACACCTAATTCGACATTAATTTTTTCGCGGATTTATACGAATAAAATTCGCGGGAACTGGCGACGCTAAAAAGACAACGAAGCAAGGCCATCCGTTGATATGTAGCTCATAGAACCGAATTACACACAGTCTGCCGCGTTAAAAACCCAATCTATATTTATTTGAAAATGGTACCCTAAATTTAAAACACAAATACTTTTGAAAAATTGAAAATGAAGTATTTAGAAAAAATCGACCCGTCTCACAACCAGCTCCCATGGGACTCGAACCCACGACTTTTCGCTATCCGGGCAACTGCTCTAACCACTGAGCTACGGAGTCGTTAGTCGTTAATCAGTATTTAGAGCAGTCGCCCGGATTTTCAATAATAAAAATTGCATTGTGAATGCAAAAAAGTAAAAAATTAAATAACTCACAAATAGGTATTTAATAAACCTAATAGTCGTTTCAACAAAAGAAAAGATAAAATTACAACACAGTTATATCACTAACATCTCCACTTAAGTATCATCATGAAGGTTACACATCCGTGGTAATAGGGAGTACTTTCACTCACCAATTAATTTTAATCATTGCGGATACGTCATTCAATGATAAAGCAACAAAAATGTGATTTAGTTCCGCAATAGTACCATGAAAATGTACTGCTGAGATATCCGTGAGTAGGTTTATAGGTACTGATTGTTCCCCACGATTTTATCCGTATGGTACCCGTTCCTAAGAAATATCAGGTATGTCACTCAGGATTATAATGTTGCTTACTAATACTGGTAAAAGAATCTTCAAAATCGGTTCAGTAGTTTCGGTGACGGAATTACCGCAAACATCCAAACATGCCAAAATGTCGCGTCGGGAAAACAAAAGTCCAAAACATCGAAATGGTTTGATTGTTTATTTTTTTGTATCGCAATAATATTGCGGATTTAATAGGACCAACACTTTAGATGATGATAAATTTTAGTATGGTAAAATATTGTTCTTAGGTAAGTACTAAAAGAAACGGGAATTTTTTAGCATCGTTATGGGATGAAAGGTTGTAAGAAAAATGGGGAAATAAATATTCATGCCGACAAAACTTCGAAAATAAATTATAATTAAAACGGGACACCAAACTGTACCACTGTTTATCTCAGTTTGCTTTATTTGGCACTGAGCACCATAACGGATCTTCATTATAAAACTGCTGTCAAATAAAGCAATAATTGCAATTAATCATCGATAAACTCATCTCGATAATGACTGCTCTGACAAATAGGAAATTGCGATGTACGAAAAAAAGAATTTATAACTTTATTGATCCTTCATAAAGATCTACCTTTCTCCGGACGTCGTCGTGACCCGAGTAAGAGCGTTTGCACACTGTGTCCGATCCGAATACGACAATGGGGATGTTGAGAGAGTAATAAAATAATGAAACACTAATTAAACGTGAACATATCAAACGTTTAGTCTCACTTGTAGACCTTTCGGTTTAATATATTGCGTTTTATTATTATTATGACCCTTTACAGTTGAGTGGGCAAGTCCACTTAAAAAATACTTTTTAATAGTTCATATAATTTATAGCCAATTTGACTTAAAAACCATTTTGATGAGTGTACAACCTTTAATATATCTGCCGAACAAACTAACGCGTTGCATACAAACTAGGGGGGGTGTGATGTCACAACTTGTTAGCCGTTAGTGTGGAGCGATTTGAACGAGTCCAATTTGTATGCATTTCAAACTGTGATATCTCGCTATATTTTCAATGGTAGCGAAATAATTCTTTTACCAATTATTTTTACTTTTTGGCATTAACAATTCGTTTTTCTTTTACCAATTTTTCTAGTTTAAATAAAAGAACAGTCAATATGCCTTTTGTCCGTCCCATTAAACACGAAAAAGTAGTAAGTTGGTGGAGTGCACGTACAAAATCCTCTGGTCCAAACAGCAAACCATATATTTAATTAACCTTTGACCGACTTAGAATTTATTAATTTATTTTTTTATCAATTTTCATGACAACTAGATTGTTTTTGTTTCAATGCTTCATTCAGAACTTAATGTTTGGCATGCTCCTTGTAATGTTCTTGGTCGATGCAAAATAGCTGTAGCACTTTTGTATGAGTTGACGGAGAGAAACCAAATGTCGGAATTCGGATCTAGGTGCGCAGCCATCATACAAAAATTCTATGGATGGCTGGTTCATGCGTCATGCTTGTGAACGGGTGCTGCCAGTGGGAATGGGTCTGCTCTTATCTGCTTGCCTTAAAATGTGTTTTCTTTTGTTTTTATTCATTTTATTAAGAATCACATTTGAAACATGTATGGCGCAACTTGCAGTATATAGTAGAATTGTCTTTTGTTTTTGACTAATATTAAAGCTTTAAGTAGAGTTCCTAAGTAATTGAAAATTGTTCACAACTATGATCATTAGTTCGCCTATACTTAACTGTATTTATCATAACCCATTGTGTAATTGTGATGGAAACTGACCTTAGTCATACCATGTTAAGGTCATTTTTCAATTTGACGACTCTGTATGAAATAATACAGGGAGATAAAAACAACCCTTGGAGTTTCTTGCCGGTTCTTCTCCAAGGCCTCCCGCTGTAGGGTTTGCGAACCGATAGCGTAGCTTCTATGACGTTCACAAGTATTGTAAATAACAATCTAAATTGAATAAATAAATTTGAATCTTGAATCTTGAATCTACACAACTGAGACTTCGGACCGGCATACAGCATTTTTCGGATTTGGATCGCACGCAGTGTGCAAACGCTGTTAAAGTACCATTCCACTTTACAATGCGATATCTAATCTTGCAAATTGGTTGAAGATGAGTGAGTTATTTGTGTAAACCTAATGATTGATGGGCTCATGCGAATCGCATGTTTTTTGCGATAGCATTGTCTACTATGAACACAATGAGAATGTTGATTACTCAAAATAACTCATTTCTCAAAAGCTTTCATCATTAGTATAATGCTTTAATTTTGTTATAAACAAGTTTTATTTTACTTTCATGGTCATTAAAACTGTAAATACTACGAACAGCGGGATTTTTACCATGTTTCGATCAGGGACTCGACAACAAATCAAAACAGTCAAAAATTAAACAGTCGTTAATACCCACCAATCCGCGTTGGGCCTGCGTGGTGGGTCTGGGGATGGATAAGGAGAACGCTCCTTATCCATCCATAAGGAAGGACTTATAGTGGTTGATCATGATATTTTTTTTGCAGTCTAATCAATTTAACCTTTTACCCATTGGAAAGTGAAGTATTTAGTCTACACAGAGTTATAATAATATAATACAGTTGATGTTGCTCTTACTGATAATAAAATATGAAAACAAAACGGTGTACGCACAGGTTTCCAAATTATTTTTTAATTATTATTATTAAATTTCCGGGGTCGATCCCCGGTTGGGTAAATATTAAAAACTAACTTTTCAATATTGGGTCTGGGTGTATGTGGTAATACCTATCGTTGTTTCCAATTTCCATAACGCTAGCTCAAGCTACTACAGCTTGGTATTGGAACAATGTATGTGATGGTGTCCAACCATTGATTGAGAAAGCACACTGTGTCCGCGGCGAACTAAACGAATTTTAGAATTCTCACTGTGTCCGCGGCGAACTAAACAAATTTTAGAATTATGAAAACCGCGTCAAAGATTCGGACGATTAGGCATCGACAGGTGTGCGACGTTTCATAGGATTTCAAAAATAAGGAATTCTAAAATGCGTTCGCCTCGGACAAGTATTTGAAATTAGAAACCACATTTCAAGTACGTAGTGTATCCAAATAAAGTTATTTACTATTATTGTTTATTATTCAGGCAGGCAGTTGAGACAACTGATAATTAATGCTTGCATACAATTATATTACAGTAGAAATTTAAATTTGAATTCAAAATATTTTCAGTAGCTACTAAAACAATATTATTACCGTTTTGCAATTACAATCAACAATGAACTAAAATTGCTTTAACATTATTGCTGTATTTAATTGTCATAAAAGTAATCGAAGCACAATAGGAAAATGATTTTAATAATATGTTTTTCATTTTAACGAGGCTGAAGATAAACTGTTAGTTCCCCAAAAATCCTTTACCTAGTTTGTAGTGAAAATAATATTGGAAAAAATAAATGGAATGGAAAATAATATGTGAAATTATTTTATGTGAGGATTTTTGAGTCGTGGTCCCACCAATTTTGTCCCACTGTTACTCGTGGTCCCACTAATCTTCAACACTAGGACTCGTGGTCCCATTGCTTAGTGGGACCACTAGTCATAGTAATAAAGTAGGGTTCGTTGTCCAACTAATAGTGCTGCGACAAGTATTTCTGTTCCGGTGATAATCTTTGGAACTAAAACCGTTTTTTTGTTACCTATTCCTTTTAAATTGTAAGACATAGATGGATTATCCATAAGTAAATTAAAAATGGGAAATAATTTTTCCAACTGTTATTTATAGATAGAAGTTTATGTAAAGATTACAGGAAAAAAAAAACGATGTCTCTAAATAGTAACTTTTTCAGAAATCATTAACAATGATTATATTTGTTTCACTATCGGTCGTTGACCTAGAACTGCAATTTTCTAAACCGTAAATACTCTGACGAATCTAGCCTTGCCGATGAAAACATTTTCACGTTATATTTATTTAAATTTATAATGGTACGGAACACTCGCTGCGCGAGTCCGACTCGCTCTTGACCGGTTTATTTTAATTAAATTGATATATTAAGTTAATTTTTATTTTTATTGGCTAGAGTAATCAATTACTGATCTATTATCTCTAGATGAGATTTTCCAGTAATTACTAAAAAGAATTTTCGCGCCATATCGCTTATAATATATATGATATATATTACCTATAATAACTCGCGCGGATAAAGAATCAATCTGTAAATGGCGGCCAAGCATTAAGTGTGAGCGCGAAAGCATGATCCACCCACGTGCTCTACATGCAGCATGACGGTATGTGTGAGCGAGATAGCATGACCGACCGGCCGCCATTTCCATATTGCTCCTTTATCCGCGCGGCTATAACATTGTTTTATAGCTCGCAGTAAAGCGGGTATTACACTACACGGTATTCAGGGCTAGTTAGTGCCCCAATTCAGAATACATTGCTTGTTTTAATTGCATCACTAACTAAAAAGGAGCTCAAAGAAAGCAATGTATTCTGAATTAGGGCCCTAAGTAGCCCTGAATGCTGTGTAGTGTAATACCCGCTTAAGGCCCGATGAAGCGGATAGGTGAGTCCCACATAACCACCGTCCATCCGCACACCGTACGCGGGGTATGCGTAAAGTAAACGCATGATCCTCTCACTATAAAAAATCGGCCAAGTGCGAGTTGGACCCACCCATGAAGGGTTTCGTACCCACTTAACGCGCCGATTGCCTATACCTAGCCAAAATTCCACTATTATTTTTCGTTAGCAAAAAATAACTTTGTTATTTATAGTGTTTGTATGAATGACAAAGTTACATTTGCAGTTTTTGAAAATGTGTTATATCTCAAAAACTGATTATTATAATAGAGGAGAGAGGACACACATTTTACCACTTTGGAAGGCTCTTTCAAATGACTGACTTTGAGAAAAAATGGTTTAAGAAACCTTTTCGTAATTTACTGTCAAAGACCTATCTAAAGACACACCCCTCGAATAGGTTTGATGAAAAAAAAAATTTTAGTTTTTATTAATTTTATGTAAAAAAAAAAAATTCGTTTTGTATAAAAAATATGATGCGGTTTACAAAATACATCTACCTACCAAGTTTCATCTGTGTAGTCCCTATACTTTCGGAATAAAGTGGCTGTGACATACGGACGGACAGACAGGCATGACGAATCTATAAAGGTTCCGTTTATTGCCATTAGACTACGGAACCCTAAAAAGGGAATTCTGACGTTTTGCGCTATTCCATTAAAACGTCGTATAAACCATTTAGTTACGCCCGTTTTACTTTGTATTTCTGATGTAATCAAAGGTTGATCGTAATACGGTAGTAATCGTCAGCATATTGTCATTACTGGCAATTTGTCTTCCATAATAGCAAGACAAAATTGCATGCCGAATATAGACATGAAACTATAACAATGGACAAGGGGTGGCAATTAATATGCTTTAACATGCCACTAAGGTGTGAGTTATTACATGCAGCCAATCGATTACACGTTACACGACATAAATAATCGATAATCGATTTGAATGTCATGTTTTTGTTCCGAATGTGAAGCATCCGTGTGGAATAATCGAGAAATAAAAACAATCGGGAAAAAGTGAATCCGTTACGTTTGGTTGTGGTTCCGCAACGGATTAGACGTGATTATTATCTTTCTTATAAATAAAAATCAATGTTTGTATGTTTGTCCTTTTCGTCCCTCCTTTGACGACCTCCTTGACTGAGTGGTGTATGCACCGGTTTTCAAGGTGCCGCTATTTCTAGAGGTTCCGGGTTCGATCCCCGGTTGAGTAAATATTGGAAATGAACTTTTCAATATGTCCTGTCCTGTCTGGGTGTATGTGGTAATAAGGTTGTTGTTTCCAATTTCCACAATACTAGTGCTTAAGCTACTATACTTTGGTATTGGAACAATGTATGTGATGGTGCCCAATATTTATTTTTATTTTTTATGTTCCTCTATGAGTACCTCGCTCCGAATGCATTGAACAGATTGTGATGACACTTAGGGTGTTCTAGGGACGCCGTTGGCGTTGGAATGCCGGTTCCTAGCAAAAAAATATATTAACCAAAACAATATTACTTAAACTTTACATATGGCTTAACATTGTAACGCACTCCGGGTGAAGCGTCTATTTAAATAAAAAAAATAATGTTTGTCCTCTCTATGCGTTCAGAAACCATTGACCAGCCCAATATTCACAAACTGTCGGAAAAGTTCTCGACAGCGGAATGCTTTGCTCTGTCACTATAACTTACTACAGAATAGACAGAGACGAAGCACAGAATTCGAATCCAATTCCGTTTTCGACCGTTTGTGAATCAGAGAGCAGATTGTGATTTTGGTAGGTTGTTTAGGGGACGCCCCCGAGAGGGTTGATTGTAGAAAAAAGTAGAAATAAAACATCTATATTTAAATGATTTACATTTTACGTGGCATTGCAACGCATGCCGGGTGCAGCTACTCGTAGTAATATTATAAATAGAAAACAGTTTGTATGTAGGAAGTTTAAGGCTGACACACACCAAAACACACATTATGGTTGCAAATAAAGTATTGAGTATTGAGAAAAAAAGTGTCGCAGACGCATTGCAATGCAACACTGACGTCGTCGGTGTGAACGTACGCGT
Organism: Crambus lathoniellus; assembly: GCA_949710035.1. NCBI lineage: Eukaryota > Metazoa > Arthropoda > Insecta > Lepidoptera > Crambidae > Crambus > Crambus lathoniellus. The sequence continues at coordinate 9,389,122 of OX453302.1, read as the reverse complement.
ACAAGTTCAAATAATACAAAATCATGACGCACGCAGACACAATGCAGCACGTTTGCGATACTTTTTGGTGTGTGGCAGCCTTTATCTGGAACTACTGAACACAGTATAAATCTGTACTTATTATTTCTAAGTGATATACGAACTAGGCGAGTAATGCCGCACAGCGCAGCTAGTTTTTATATTAACAAATTTGCAAGCTTTTCGAAAATAATTATTTTATTACTGGATTTATTTTACAAATTTTTATGTTTGAAAACACATGCATAAACATTTATTTTTACGTGTTAAAGTCTTAAAAGAAATATTCAATTCAAAATTAACAGCAATAACATTGAAAAATTAAAAGAACACATTTTTGACAAAATTTAATTTTTCCTTATGTTAACTCTATTCATCTACTTACATTTTTAATCAATTTCACCAGATCCCACTCTCTTCTACACGTAGAATAATTTAAACTGACAACAAAACATTCATCGCAGCCGGATTTAGCACTCGTATAATAACCATTATTTTATTCTAAGATCTTTTCAGCCTCCGTTTAAGAAAATTGTGTTTATAGTTGCTATTATGTGCTTATAATTAAACCGTTAGAATCGCTCGCTTTGTAAGTACCTACAAAAACATAAGTACTTATTCTATAACAAAACAATAGGCGTTTCTCAATACGTTTCCATTATTGATGAGTGCTAAAATTATCCTATTAAGTACTACAGAACGTAAAATTTTATGAAACATTCTAATTACTATAAAAACATTTTGTTGATGAAATGCTTTCATTCATCGTAGTTTTATAACTTTATTTTATACTTTATTTATTGTTAACCACGAGGGATTTTATAAGATTGGATTATTTTATTAGAATTTCATATATAGGTGAAAACTTGTATTGGCTGTATTTTTGTAAAGATTTGAATTTATGAAAATGAAAAATAAATAAAATATACCAAAATTTTGTATATTAATCGAGGCCTTATACTCATGAAAATCAGATTAATTATAATAATACGAGTTACAAATGTTACGGTATCATAAACCATGTTCATAGAATAAACAATTTGGTGAAACCATGTTCAATTTAAATATCAGAGTAAAATTTCCACATCAGTATAATTATTATTATGACGTGTACAAGCAATTAGCATTACTATGGTCATTAATTCTGGGCCCTTAGACATCATTATGATCAAAACGATTGCTCGCACTAAATACCATGTGAAACGTAGTTCATTTTAACCATGGAAATTAGTGAAATGTACCTGTTGCTAGGTTCGTTTTAACCATGGAAATTAGTGAAATTTTCTATCTGATTACTGGAATTATTCGGTTCGCGTCTAATAGGCTATTGTTTAATGTGTTGCTATCTGTTACAGATCTCGAGATAACACGCTGAGGTGAGAAACGTGAGGCTACGGTACTGCAGTTTAAAGCAGCGTCTACATTAAGGTAAGTACTTATTTTAATGTCTTCTTAGTATACGTATTTATATGATTGTTTTTGTATTATAAAATTTTTCTTAATTGTTGTGTTGCTGATATATGTATAGTATAATTCGTTTATCTTGATTTTATTTAGAAAATTGAGTACTATGAAATTGGCATATTTTATAAGCGTATGTGGATATTGTTGACCCATGTTTGTAGGGGAAAGTTATTCACTTACTGATTCTGAGTCGAACTTAAAAATTTGGACAATGGTTTTAAAATAACCCTGTATAAAGAAAATATAAGAGCCATAAGAAACGCTTCCCAAAAGTACAGTTTGAAAATGCCAATCAGACAGTCACACAAGGCAAAAGTACGACGCATCTCATAAAAAAAATTAAAGCTATAGCTGCCGGAACTAAACGCGAACGGTTACGTTATACATTACCAAAGTGTAACGGGAACGAATGTAATGTAGCCTCTGCTCTAAGAGCCGTATAAACTTAGCTTAATTTTGATTAATGAGGTGGTTTCTATCGGTTTAGGGCTTACACATCTAGGTATAGCCGTGAGGTGCGACCATAAACTTATTTATACTAGGGGTAATAGACGGACAATGGTGCGAGTGACAAACCAATCCTTACGGCAGAAGCTATGTGCGAGAAAGAGTTGGAAGAAAATGACAGCAGAACCCGATTTGACTTATTTAGCGTCTTTTATCATCTTGATGAAAAACGTCCACTCGATTATTTTGTGATTTTTATCGCGATCGCGTCGATTTGGCTCTTATAACTATATAAATCAATAATGGTGTAGTGTTCTGTGTTGAATTGTAATGTTACTTACGACAATAAACCAAATAAACACTAATTTCACAGGTAAATAGGATTGTACAATTACCATTTTCATAGTTCATATTTTAGTTGAATATATTCCCAAATACACTAAGTGACACATTAATATCATACTATTTACCGTCTATTTTCTAAATAAAGGCTGATTTTTAAACTTTATGTGTTAGATAAAAAGATATTATATCCGTGAACTTGAGAAAATATGACGTAGAGGTTGATCAAAAATTATCGATATTATTATCGATACTCAGGTCGATGGTTTCCAATATAACTTTGTTTGTCTTTGTGAACACTGATAGTTTTATTTAAAGCTGATTTGAACCGACTTTTTTTAAATAGTAAATTATACCTACTTCAGTACCAATTTAACAATATTTTCAGGTTTCCTGTAAATCCAGTGATTAAGTTAAACTGGATAAAATTAATAAATAGAATAGACTGGGAGCTTCGCCAAAACTCTGTGGTGTGCAGCAAATATTTCAAGCAAAACTGCAAAGAAACCTTGTGAAATTATTTAAATAAAATTGTTCTCTTCAGAGGACAATAATTAAAGTGTACCTAAATGTTCAATGGGTTTGGGAAAGGTATTTTTACATTTTTGAAATATATACATTTTAACTTAAAATATGTCATAATTGTTTTTCCGTAGCCCTTCAAAATACTTCACAATGAATTTTTAAAGATTCGTAAAAATGACCACCAAGTTATTTAAATTTTTGCATGCACAATGCAGTTTTTATTATTGAAAAATTGAAAATGAAGTATTTAGAAAAAAATCGACCCGTCTCACAACCAGCTCCGATGTGAACTCGAACCCACGACCTTTCGCTATCCGGGCTACTGCTCTAACCACTGAGCTACGGAGTCGTGGATCGTTGTATTCGTCGTCGTCGCCGTCGTTAACGACTCCGTAGCTCAGTCGTTAGAGCAGCCGCCCGGATAGCGTAAGGTCGTGGGTTCGAGTCCTATCGGAGCTGGTTGTGTGGGACGGGTCGATTTTTTCTAAATACTTCTGGGCGGTCAAAAAAGGAGATTTTAGGGGGCTAACCTGGTTCGACGTTGCTCCCGCGTGCTGGTTGTAGAGGACGCGCGTCTCTCTTCTTATTTGACTTTCCACACCAAAAGTTCGTGACCACAATAGTCAATTCAGTTAAACTCGCGGCGATCACTTGGAAGATGTTACTACTTGACCGATATGATGAGGAACAGGAGAGCTCGACTCAAACACTCTGTCGCGTGGGCAGGCTGGATCGGAAGTGGCGAATATGGCCGACACGACACGGCGAGATGTTGGTTTACCCCCATAGGATCAAAGGATAAAAATGATGTGAGGGTAGAAGTTGGGTTAGGGATGTAGCATCGGTACAAGTCTAACTCGATTGATGGTGAAGTGAAAATTATTGAATATGACATGATGAGTCTAAATCTACCAACTTCATTTTCAATTTTTCACGTGCTAGTGTTTTCGTGACAGCCACAATGCGTGCTTGAATAATACAATATTGTATAGTCTTATACAATATTGTATAATTCAAGAAAATTATCAACATGTCTTCACGAAGTACAAGGTATTTAAATACTGCATTGTGCCTCTATGTACGAATACTTCGATCAAAACGCAGAATAAAAACAAAACGCAGAATAAAAATAATTATTCGTAAAAAATCGAAAAATTTGGTGCAATGCGATGAAAAGGGACTCCAAAAACTCCACAACTAGTTTTATTAAAAAACAAGATTTCAACCAGTGCAGCTGTGCGACTAGGTAAGTATGACCGGCCGGTGCGGTATACGGGCGGTCGGGAGGAATGACGTCGAACGTGGTAAAAGCCGATTGCTAGTGAACAACCGAGGCAATAGTGTTTTAAGCAAATTAATTTTTACAATAACTTTGTAAATACTTATCGTATTGAAGTGAAATGACCATTATTATTGAAAAATGGAAAATGAAGTATTTAGAAAATAAAATCTATTTTCCATTTTTCAATAATAAAATTGCATTGTGAATGCAAAAAAGTAAAAATTTAAATAACATGAACTTTATTTTTATTTTCCCATGTCCATTGAAGTATACTTCATATCATATGAATTATTAAATCTTGTTTGTGTTTTATTTACATTATTGTTATCGACAACCTAAAATGGGCTTGAGGGCAGCTCTAAAACTCACACACACGTTTACAAATTACACACACTAGCTCATGTCATTTTCGGTCTCACAACCAATCGAACTCTGTCCGTCTATTACTAGAGTATAATAAGTTTATGGGTGCGACCTTAGCCCTACCACGGACAACTGTCGTTATGGTAACCGTAATCGTATTATTTTGTATGAAAACCAGAGAAGCGCCTCTTTCGGTCGTATAAAGAACTGAAATTCAATACATATTTGACAGTAGCACTTTGACAGCTTTTGAAGTTCGGTATAGGTTAGTTTACTATTCGATTACCATAACGATGGTTTTTCATGCTAGGGGTACAGTACCTCAAGCACGGAAAACTCTTGTCTCGTAATCCGCGTGGACTTCACGACGTTATCCCGCGGGAATGTGATGGGATAAAAAGTAGCCTATGTTTTAGTATATGTGTCCCAAATTTCAGCCAAAATCGTTCAGCCGTTTTGGCGTGATTGAGTAACAAACATCCAAACATCGAAACTTTCACATTTATAATATTAGTAGGAGTAGGATCTCCATAATTTTTTTATACATAGGTCTTACTTAGCCCTTACCACTTAAGCTTTTTCGTAGCTGTCAGACATGATGATCTTATATAATTATTGAAAACAAACATCTCTTACATTAATAAAATCTATACTAATGTTTTGAGAGGAAAGATTTGATTGTTTGTTTGCATCGAATAGGCTCCAAAACTACTGGACCGATTTAAAAAATTCTTTGACCATTAGAACGCTACTTTCTTCTCGAGTGACATAGGCTATATTTTATCCCGATATTCCCACGGGAACGGGTACCACGCGGGTAAAATCGCAAGAATCCGCTACATAGTTATATTATAAACGCGAAAGTTCGTATGTATGGATGTTTGTTGCTCTTTTATGGTAAAACGTACCAGTATTATTATTATAGTAAAACTTACTTACTTACTTACTACGCTGGCTCAGCGACCCGAAGTGGATCTTGGCCTCCGACATTAAAGTGCGCCATTCCTTCCTGTTTTGTGCCAAGTGAGACCAGTCGGGTACTTCCAGCTCTTTCAGGTCTTTGAATTATAATAAAATTATAGTAAAACTACTAGAAGGATTTAGTTGAAATTTGACACAGTGATATAAGATAGACTGGATTAACATTTGGTACTTTTTATCCCGATATTCCCTTGAGAACGGGAACCACGCGAGTGAAACCGCGGGCCGCTAGTTATATGATATTTGGTTGGATGGTAAAGTAAAATATGTATCATAATAACCAGAAGTTCATCATTTGAAAAACTATACAAGGATGATTATAAATATTATGAAAAACGGGATCTTTACTGTTTTGTTTTAGAGTTCCCGATATTTCGGTGCAGTTGCATACGCTATGATCACGGAGTTTTCATGATAGTTATTAGTGATAATGACCATGTAAATTTAAAATGTTACAAGGATGATGGCAACCCTATAAATATTTTTTTTTCTCCTAGCTACCTGTCAAAACAAACTTGCGTGCGAGAGCAAGCAACGACCGGTAGAAATTGATTATAGATCGTAACAAATATTGCTACTCAATATTCATTCTTAAATTATAGAACATAAGGTTTCCAGTTTAATCGGAGCTACTTCCATGCAATTAAGTGTGGATGCTTTAAATGTATCGTTAATTAGACTTACTAATAATGTAAGAAGAGTTAAATTCATGACTTATGAGTATTCTTTCATCAAGTTGTTGGTAATTTTGAACTGGATCGCAAATTTTGAAGGTATAGGGTACTTGTAATCCTACTAATATTTTAAACGTGAAAGTTTGGATCTTTGTTACTCTTTGACGCAAAAACTACTAAACGGATTTGGTTGAAATTTGGCACACAGGTAGCCTGGATTAAACTATTTTGTCCCGATATACCCATGGGAACGGCAACCACGCGGGTGAAACCGCGGGCGGCCGCTAGTAATTTAATTAAGAAATAAATTTTATTACGAGCGTCAACCTACTTGAAAGTTCATTAGAAGATTTGATAAAGTTAGCTTCATTACGATCTGTAAGGCGCAAGAGTAGGATAATTGCCTCGTGCTCGTAGGTCACGGGTTCGATTCCTTTTACAACACAAATGTTTGTGAATGAACACGGTTATTACACTTAATGAGACTTTGTTGGTATGGCTAAATAATTGTTACTTATTAAATTCAAGTTAATTTGTACCGATGTGAAATAAAGCAAAGGAAATATGCACACCATGAAATTTTATGACCCATCACTTAGTATGTTTTGGTTTTATTTAATTTTAAATAATGTATTATTCTGAACAACAGTTACAATATTTTACGCATACATTGACCATTGTTGAACTTTTGACTTAAATGACGATATTATTCAAATTACGCAATGAATTACACAGTAATTCGATTATAAAGCAATTTGTGTCAGATTTTCTTAATTTAAAAGAAACTATCGTATATCACTGCTTCTATTCACTAGCTCTACTAATTCTGTTTTTTTTATTCACTTTAAAATTATAAAATTTAGAATGACATCACATTCACGAATATTTCCACTGGTACCTACCTATAATATTATGTCCGACATATTTCTATTCCTATGGATATTTATATCAAAGTGCATAAAACCTACCAACTTTCTAGTAAGTATATAATATTATTAAGGAACTTAAGGAGTCTTGAAATATTTTCAGTAAACGTAAAACGTATCATAAAATGTAATTAATATTGGAAACTAGTGCCATTTTCTACACTTTACTTTGTTGTTAATTAAATGAAAATAGTTATCTAAGCGTAATAAGCATATTCTAGAATTTAATAGATCGTAAATGAATATTTCTAATTTACCGTCTGTGCATAAAACTTTTACGATTTCTCACTCATAGATAACAACATTGTACTATGTTTGTTCCACTCAGTCACCGTATCGCTATTTCCTTCCATTGAAACGAATATATTTTCTATACAATGCCTAAAGCAATTCGAACCCCGCCATATCTATTGATTTACCGAGAATACCGATTAATTTCTTCCGTTGTTAAACTGACTGGTACCACGCCTACAGTAACACGTTACGATTATAAATGGACAGTAGCGATTAAGTATCGATTAAACATCGATAGCAGATCTAATGATAGATACGATCAGCGGTATTAATTGCGGAGCAGCCACCAGTCACATTTGTAATGCTCCAGTGGCACTGGTGACAAATGAATAGTTAGCCTCTTGATATTTCAATCGAGCCGTTCATTCTTTTTTTTTCACAATACATAGCGATTCTCATTTGTTTCTGTCATTACTGTATCAGTAACAGTAATTGGAAATACAGCCATCTTTCTTTTGTATTTTTTTCATATTTTACTTTTTTGACAGACAAGTTTGAAAATTCTTGCATTTGTTTTTGTAATCTGTAAATATTTTTTTTATTGAGTTGATCGACGTTTGTGACATCGACTGCACGGTTACATGGTGCTTCTTTACGAGCTCTTAATGAGCAGTATTTACATTAATTTGCCAATACCTGACTCCACCTATCGTATCAGGTAATAAAAAAGATGTTACTTGCAATTTTAAATGTGCAAGATAATTACGATGTCTATTTTTAATAGCTTACTGAGTTTACAAGTACTAAGATTATAACTTTACTATCATGTCATGACCGTTAAAATCACACTTTAAACTTATTCCTAGTTACGTTGACAGCTAATGTTCACAAACGGTAGCAACAAGATAGCTGTTTAACGGTTTAAACCTCGTTTGAACCGTCGAGACAGGTTTTATTCAATGCAAAACGGCTGTTAATGTGCAACGCTATGGTTTTGTGTATAATGAGCTCGGGTTTAACACACATCCGTGGACGCTAAATACTGACAGTAATAAGGCGTGTATATCGTTAAGGCGATACTCGAAAAAATTATGGTGAAGCGAGATAGCAATGAGAAAACGACGCGCGCGGGAGCGAGACCGAATTTGCAGATTAGGCAAAAAAAAAACACAAAATCACTTCGTAATAAAAAACTACAGCGATTTCCACCCGCGGCTTCGCCCGCGTGTACTACACGACATTATCCTTAGGGAATTTGATATTTTCCGGGATAAACTACGTCACTTTCCAGCTCCCAATCTACCCGGGGTACCTAAAATCACATTGATCCGTTGCTCCGTTTTAACGTGAAAGACGGAAAAACAAATAATACCTACCTACTGGTTTTCCCGCGGGAATATGATACTTTCCTGTGGCAAAAAGTAAAAGTAGCTTATTATAATCCTTCCCAGGCTCTCAAATTACTTAACCAATTTCTGGCCGCAAATTAGCCCGCGCTTAAAATGATTTTCGTATGGGAATGAGATTTTTCCCGCGGTAAAAAGTGATGTCTTTCCCAGGGCCTTAAACTGTCTCTATCTATACAATCTATACATCTATATAAATAAATAAAATTGGAGTGTCTGTTTGTGATATTAAAAAAACTGCTTTTTACTACATGCATATGGTTATACGGTACATATACCAAAATAACATTTTTTACAATTTTTGTCTGTCTGTCTGTCTGTTTGTTCCGGCTAATCTCAGAAAGGGCTGGACCGATTTTGATGGGACTTTCACTGGCAGGTAGCTGATGTAATAAGGAGTAACTAATTCTACTTTTTATCCCGGAAAAATATCACATTCTCGCGGGATAACGTCGTGTAGTCCACGCGGGCGAAGCTGCGGGCGGCCGCTAGTTCTCAATATAATCCTTTCCATTAACTTAAACTATCACATTTAATACCAATTCCATTCCACAGCTTTGCCCGTGCTAAAACTTATTTTACCATGGGAATGATCCTTATTCCTGCGATAAAAAGCCCTTGCTAAGGTCACAAAATATCTCCATTCCACATTTCATCTGAGTCGGTTCAGCTGTTTTGACGTAAAAACAGAACATACAGACAGACAGACAGACAAACAAACAAACAAACATAAATTTTCGTATTTATAATAATATTAGGAATAGTAGAAATATGAATATGATTGGCCAGCCGCGACAACGTCTCCGTCCGTAAGTAATTTAATTGGGTACATCGCCAAATTTCGTGTCAAAAAGTAGGTAGATAGGCGTTCTCTAAGGTCTCATCAGCACTATCATCAATCAATTTTAATGTCCCCGCTGCTGGGGTTCATATTGATGGATAAGGAGAATGAACCATGACCTTCCACACGGGCCCATTGCAGTTATGGGGTATTAACCAATCCAAATGCAGCCAGAACCATCGGCTTATCGTGTCTACCGAAGCACCATATATTTTTGAACAGCCATCCCGTGAAAGACCACTGCGAAAGTCACATAACCTCAGCGATCGCAGGCCAAACACGCTACCTATACTTACTTTATACCAAAATTGAAAGTCAGATCAGTGGTTTAGGCATGGGAATAGTTTACGATACCTAGACGAACAGTAGCTACTTTCTTATGAATAATATTCGGACATTCTCCTACTCTTGAACTACCAAAATGCAAAAAATAAAGTCAATACCTACTACAGCTCATTCGTGCAAAGCGAAGCTTTTTTTTCTCCTTTTTAATTTATAGTGGCAATACGCTAGTTGATTCCATGCCATGTTGATACATAACTACTCTTTAGTGGCAATGAGATACAGTGGCACAATCTTTTCTGTTCCGGTGACAGCGGCGCTATGTACGTTTTTCTTTTTTTTGTAGCAATTTAACCGGGCCTGACTTCTAAGACCTTCAGCAGCCAGCAGCGCTATGGTTGGACCAAGGTTGGACTTTGGGTTGGACATCAACTTGACAGCAGAATGACATTTAAAAAAAACACGATAGTTTCACATTTTGGCCACCGGAACATAAAAGTTTGTGGCACTGTACGTCGCTTGTTGTAAAACGGATTGAGTTTTCAAACATGTGTCAAAACAAAATGAAATTAAAAATCAAAAGCACTAAGGAGTATTGATATCAACTTCGATGCAAATCACCCCCAAAATAACTTTCTATCCCTTTTTAATCCTGTTAGGCGATGAGTTTCAATGAAATATGAAACACATCTTCGATTAATTCTCATAAAGAATGTTTATGCAAAATTTGAAGAAGATTGGACAAAGGAATCACGTTGTCCCATACAAACTTTACCCCCGTTTTTCACACCCTTAGGGGTAGAATGTCAAAAAATCCTTTCTTATCGGATGCCTACATCATACAAGAAACCCACCCTCCAAGTTTCAAGTCTCTACGATAAGCGGCTTAGGCTGTGCGTTTATCCGTCAGTGATTCAGGACAAAGGATTTTTATATGTATAGATTACCAGATTTTTAACAACTGTAACCGTCCTATAGTTTTAAATCAAAAAGTCCATACTTTTTCCGAGTAGTGCCTTAACTAACGTTCGCATGCGACTTTGTCTACGAATTTATTAGTTTATTAGGAACTAGCTTTCCGCCTGCGGCTTCGCCCGCGTGGACTACATGACGTTATCCCGCGGGAATGTGATATTTTTACCATACCTAAAATCACAACGATCCGTTGCTCCTTTTTCACGTGAAAGACGAACAAACACACAAACACGCTCTCACAATTTTATTATAATTAAATTCAAGAGAATATTATTTCAAATTCCACTAAATCTTAATATGTCAGGAAAACTTTGTAAGTCGCCATATAGGACATTATTGAAAAGCACTTAAGTATAATAAATAATGAACGTATTGTCGTGTCGTAATAATTTGTGTCTTACGGTAAGCAAATTGTAAAGCGAAATTGTTTGAATTCAGCTCGAAGCTTTACGTATCTAATAACTGTTCCTGCTCGAGTAATGTTTTTACTATTATAAGACCGTATTGTCATCCACCGTGTGACTGATATGTACAACGGTTTTGAAGGAGCGGCATCTTTAAAGGCCTAGGTTCAACTAAATGTCAAGTCAAAGTGGAATAAGTGTAAAATTATAACATCCGTCTTGAGTATTAAGGCTGAATTACAAGTTATTGCATACAATTTGTTGTACATTGCTATGTGAGTTTATATATTGCTTTGATACTTTAAACTCACACAGCAATATACTGCAAATTGTATGCATTATCTTGCCTGGTGTAATTCAGCCTTTAGTCATACATTTTATGCCAAAAAGTACCTTTTTCAGCTACTCAAATAACTTTTATCTCACAAATAAAGCATTGTGCAATTTTGACGTTCAGATATTGGACTATATTATCTAACTGCAATCATTTATTTTATTCAATCCTAATACATTTCACACCTTAAATGGCTTGCTTGCAAATAGAAATCCCATTTTTCTCTGAACTGGTTTTATTTATAATCAGATTGACTATGCACGACTTGAATAAAGACATGTCATGGTTCTGCATCATGCGTTGTTTTATTTCGATCACAATTTGTATTACCTGGAAATCACTGACTATTAAACTCTCTTAATACGCAGAGGCGTTTCAAGCTGACTAGAAAATCGCTCCAGGGTTGTCCACTATTAGTGAAATTGAATGAAGATACCTTGAATGATTCACGACGTAATGAGGCAGTGGTTCAAAAAGGATCGATTGAAAGATCAATCGAGAATAATTTAATAGTCGCTAATCGATTTGAGTAACCTTTAAAGGAATGAGGGTGAGAGAAAAACTGTGATTGGTATTGGAATTGGTATTGGAAATGAGCCCTGCGTGTGGTAAGAATAAATGGTGGGATGTAATTGTTCTTGATTTTCTACAGACAATTTGACGGACAAAAATGTTTTTTTATAATGTAATTTTTTTACGAAAACATGATTTAAAGTAAAAATAGACTGTTAAATGGAATCAATAAAAAACTTAAAATGAAGAAGAAAAATAGTAAACCAAATACTTTTCATCGTAGGCATATTGTCGGCAATCGTAATAAGGAAACAACAAGCGAGTTTGCCTTGAAAGTCCTATAGAACACGTGATAGGTTAGAAATTTATGAAATATAGTGGTTATTTTTTTTTCACACCACCAGAACCAAGAGTTTTATCGGTGAGTTGTTTTCGGTGAGTGAGTTTGGTTTTAAGTGAGTTTATTTCGGTGACTTTGACTGGATCCAAGATACACAGACGATTGGTACCATACAGCAGTAGCCGTAGCACGAAAAACTGTCTTTATGGTCACCATTATCGTGATTGTATTATTTAGTGTCAAAACCACAGTAGCGCCTCTTTCGGTCCTATATAATAAATAATAAATAAATAATAAATAAAATTTTATTTTCAGACCAGACATCCATAGTGTTAGTAACAAAGTGGTAATTAACCTAGTGTTAGTAAACTATAAAACTACAGGGGAGAAACATTATTCGTATTTGTAAGAAATCAATAATTGATTTCTTAATTATTATAGGGCTACTACAACAGATGTGGTTGTCTACATCTACACAACACTAAAATTTTTGATGCAGACTTACCCAATGTCGCAGAAAAGGGGAGTCCCACTTATCTGCCAACGCGTTCAGCAAGCTGTTGGTGCTGGAACGTACTCGTCCTAATAACGACGCGCACCTCTTGCGTATAATAGCATAAAAGTCGTTGGTTGCAGCCTCGGCAAACATGCTGGAAGCGCTACAAAAACGTCTCAGATTTGAAAGCAGCACTTTGACAGCTTTTGAAGGACAATATAGTTTACTATTTACGATTACGATAGTTTTTATAGGGGTACAGTCGTAATGTATCTAAGTAACGTTCTGAAAGAGATTATACGTTATGTACCTATAGCTCCGTTTTTAATCAGCATAACTTTGGTATTAATGATATTAATAATAAATCAATATTTAACACCATCCCACACATAGCTCCAGTCCTTAATTATGGAGCTTGAGTATTTGTGTTTCAGTATGAAGAAACAAACGACGGGTATATTACCATGCACTACCAGATACAAGAAAATATAGGACAATTAGTATTCATACATATACCCGACTCAGAAATAGCGGCACCTTGAAATCGGTGTGTGTGTGGTGTGTTACTGTCTTGCTTTCTGTAGCTGCAAGTATTGTGCACTGATATGATGAGTGTCTGGGTTTGCATGTGCACTTTTTTACGGGTGGGTAGGCGGGCGGGTAAGGTGCATCTTGCATGTTTTTGGCGGAAGTAAACTACATACCTATATCTCTTTTTTTTCACAATAGATAGGGAACTTCTGCCAAGTGACGCCTGATTCAATCAAATACTTATAGTATTGTAACGATGCCGTTTCGTTCCGGTCTTATGGATGTTTAGATAGAACCTTCATGATGGCTGGAAACTTCATAGTTTAATTTACTGGCAATCTATAGTATAGTATTCTGGACCTGTCCATTCAAATTCAAAATTTTCGTATCACGATCCTTGTTCAGCATTTTTGACTCAGTCCTACAAAAACCATCGTGATGAACAGTGCTTCCATTAGTTACCAGTTATTATATTAGTTAAAATTGTGTTGATTATAGTAATAATAAAGTGGAACCCTTGACCCTTGGAAAGGGGTAAGTTATCATAGTCATACCTACTACTACCTACCTACCTACCACCTAATACCTTTAGAATTTTAAGTACTAGGATTTTTTGATATTCATGTATTTTTTTTATCTTGTTGTTACAGTTCCTTATTCCTACCCTTTACCTATTTCTACATATAATAAAATTAAACAAGTCTCAAGTCCCTATAAACATTTTTTATTTATCTATCTACTACCACTACATCTTGTGCGGCGATTACCGACGCTCCAGCACCTATACTGTGGCCCTGTGTCACACTGGTCACTCTGCTACAGAATGGCCTCTGATGAGGTCCAGTTTAATTAAAAACTTTGTGGATGAACATTCAAAGACATAGCCAGTAAGGCATTTGCCTCAGTTTACCTACAAATCCTTTTACTAGCGCAGGAAATCTCACTTGTTTTATGGAACCCTGTGCAGAAACTGTTTATAGTATTTTAACTGAGCAGCAGTTACTAAATTAAAGTACCTGTAATAAACACCTAACTATTTTACGACGGAACATTATTGGTAACAAAAGGAACAGCTTTTCACTTTGTTTACTGTGTTTTCATAATGTGGAGATTGATGATAAACTCCGGCCTTATTAATAAACAAGGGGTAAGTTTACATTTAGTTTTAACCAAAAATATTGCTTTGCAATATTACTCCTTACTATTGACGTTTTAAAGCGTCATATTCCTTAGCAAACTCTTTGGTTTAAGCTAGGTGTAAACTTACTCTTCGGTTATTAATAAGGATGTAGGTAAACGTGCTCGTTAAGATTGATGGTTTCATATTATTGGTTTCGGTGACGAGGGTAACGGACACCCAATCTTTGGCTAATGCGACTTTGCTATGATGGCTCATGGCGAGTTTATGGTGACTTCATCCGGTGAAAAAGATATAGAAAAAATTAAACCGCCTTCTAAAAAACCACATCAAAAAAGTAAGAAATAATTCCTCACCAAATAAATAACGTAAGTACTTTGAAGTCGGGCGTGAAACATGTACAATTTTTTGTTGTTTTTGTTAAAACCCGCCCGACTTCAAAGTACTTCCGTTATTTATTTGGTGAGGAATTATTTCTTACTTTTTTGATGTGGTTTTTTAGAAGGCGGTTTAATTTTTTTATAAAAATAATTTTTATTTCACACTTTTTAGTGCATCGTGCAGGCAATTTACGTGTTTTCTGGTAAATAGGTATGTGATCAAACTCAAAACCTCCTTTTTCGAAGTCGGTTAAAATTCCTTGAGGTATCCCCTTTTTACCAAAACAAGAATCATCTAAATCGGTTTATAAACAAAGGAGTTATGCCTAAAGATACGTATTAAATTCACATAAAGTGGTAACGAAAACGACAGTATTTTCAAGATTTCCTGAAAACTACTGAACCGATTTCAAAATTTCAAAAAATGGGACCAACTTGGAAACCAACCTGATGTAATAACGTTTGAACCATTTCAATCGGTTCAGCCATCTTCGAGTAATCGGTGGACATACATAAAAAAAAAAAAAAAAAAAAAAACATACATACAGACGAATAGAGAACCTCCTCCTTTTTGATTTAGAAGTCGGTTAATAAAAGGTAAGCGGAATGGAAAAAGAAAAATTGGATTCTACTGACTTGGATCTTCAGGTCAGACAGCCAATAGTTGGTTGAGACTCTTGAAACATGATCTTTTGTTTTGTGTGTCATCAAACTAACGAAATGGAACATTAGTCAAATTATTTTTACTTTTATGCATTCACATTGCAATTTGGAAATGTTTTGTGAGAATTGAACCCGTAACTTCTGAGCAAACATCTGATATTTTTTCTCTCCTACCATTTACTTACGTAATAATTTAAAAAAATATTAAAAACATTTCTGTTTCCGCAACCCTAATGTAACCGTTCGGCGTCGCGTGCGCCGATCCTGGCGACAGCACCACGCTGCGCGACCTACTTGGCTGACGTCTTGTTTGTGTCCGACCGATGCACTAAATAATGCTAAACTCTATTTATAGACCGTCAATATTTCTTTCTGCACTTCTATTAGCTTGTTGCTCACTTATCACATGACGTGCTGGGCTAGGGTTAACTATTATAATATTTTTATTATTGCCTCTGTGGTTTAGTGGTTCACACCGCCGATTTCAGACCCAGAGGTCCCGGGTTCGATTTCCATTTTGGGTACATTGTATTCGGTTTGGTTGGTGGTAGGACTTGTTCTTAGTCTGTATGGCTAGCTAACACCATTTTTTCCAAGTCTGATGCCATAACAATGATGTTTTCAGCATGATTGTGTCCCGGCAGCTAGAGATAAGATAGCCTCAAACCCTCAGTGATTGTGGGTCCCGGGAGTAGTGTGGAAGCGCACTACTCTCTTACTCCCGAACTAATACCTTCAGCCTTATTACTACTCAACATCTGCCTGCCAACAACAACATCTAAAAGATAAGCGGTTTTCTATTATCGGTATAGATACATCTATGGTATAGTAGAATAGACATTAGCGATCATGTGACAGTTCAATCGCTAATGTCAATCTCATACATTTGCTTTATATTCTACTTGCGATATCGATAATAAAAAGCCACTTGTCTAGGCCCTCAGGTGAGATTCCCCTGGTCACTGCGCGAGCGTCCGCTCCGGATCCCGCAAGACCAGGGTAGGCTCTGTGGTTGCAAAGTGGGGGGTTTAGTGGGTATTCCTAACATTCCCTAGGCGAGTCCCACATGACCACCGTCCGCACAACGTAGGCGGACGGGGTATGCGTAAAATGCATTCCCCTCACTATTAAAAAAAGGCCCCCAGGTGTGATAAAGGCTAAGAGCGACCCCGTTGTGGATTAAAAAAAAACTATCCAAACAGTACACGCGGCAACGTGGAACACCTAGGTGAACCAGGGGGCTTAGACAAAGTAACATCGTTATGTGGCGAAACGACAATCGCTATCGCTATCGTCTTTATGCTCCAATCAACTTGCGGCAAGGCCACGTGATTTAGCGCAGCTTATACCAATCCGCCAATCCTATACCTTGAATTTCTTTCGAACTTCGTTATCGCTTCGCTATCGCTATCGTTATGTTACTTTGTCTAAGCCCCCAGGGGTACAAGAAATTAACCGTAGAACACCTAGCTAGTAGCTAGGTGAACCACGTGTACAAAAAGTTAACAGTGGAACACCTAGGTGAACTATTAAGGTGAACCACGGGTCTGAAACGTTACTTTTAACTGTTACGCCTTATTTTGAACAAACTTCAGGTAAATTTTTTAATCAAATTTCAAGTGAACTTAAAGATAAATAAGTAGGAAATTTACCTACCTTCCGTGCCAATTTATTTACGCTTGTTTTACTAATATAGCAACCGTTGTTTTTATTAAAAAGAAGACATGCTTGTAAAACAAATTTATTATATTTTGACACTTTATTTTCTAATCTTGAAAGAGTATATATTATTAATTCTGTCTTACGTCTGTTGGTTATAAGTTGAAGTCTTAAATCACTAACCTAGTATCGTTATGAAACAACGAAGATTTAATTTCTATTGAGCGTAAAGCAAAACGCGTTGATGTCGTTTGTACGCAGTTTTTGCCGTTGAGGTAAAATTATCCAAATATTATAATTGAAGATTTTGATAAAGAAGGGAATGGTGTTTAATGTCCTTTCGTATTTCAACTCGTATATAAGTTTGACAATATACGAAGTATAAATCATAGCTGACGTGACAAAGCTCAAGAATATGGGAGTATACGCTATTATGGGAGGAGGGGCATTGCACGGTGCAGTTTAATGCATAGCTCTGCAAGTGCAATGTGTCAAAAGGCTTCGGTGACATTTACGATCGTTTTATTTATCCAAGCTTTATGGTGTCTTTAGGAAGAGATTTTTATAGCCTCTTAGACTAGGAAAAATTTATTAGATTTGGTTTTTTGTTTAATTTATATTTTCTTTTCTAACGCTTCCTCCACCCTGTACGTTGGCGTACGTACGAGCAATTATTTTTGTAGAATGTTTTTAAGGCTTATTTGTTAAAATATAAACAAACTGCAAATTCTTTTCTGTGTTGGAGTGTTGTATTGTTAAGTGCACAAACTATTATCCTGATCTCTTCGTGAGCACTGTTTCAATTGTGATTATTATTCGAAATATTTTATTTCAATAATATTTAGGGATTACTTTTAGTGTTTTATTAAACCTACCCAGTTGATAGGCATAGCAAATATCTATTTTATATATCATTTTTATTTTCTTTATTCGCGATTGTCATTGTCAAATAAAATATTCATATTGGTAGGTATCTTAAATAAACAATAGCTAAAACCGCCTAAAAATACTTACTTACTAGGTACTTACTACCACCAGACCAGAGGCAATTCTTTTAAGACTTCCAGACATGTAAGAATGTTATTCTACACTCTACATTTCATAATTTTAATTCAAATAATTTAATTACACCGAAACCAATCGTATTAAAATTGCAAATTGGATACATATACTGGCGTAGACAAGCGTGAAACTCAATAAAAGGCTCTAAAGGTAATGATAGTTTTCGATCACTTTCTTCGTCGTAAAAAGCGTACGATTCATTGTGAGGTAATAAAAAAATAGCTAAAAAACTTAACTGGATTGTCACGGCTGTCTGTGGAGGCCACTGCGACCGCGCAGACTTATCTAGGGTTGTCAATACCTTTTGCAAGCTTTTTAATACACCACTTATTTTTCTATGGGACCAGCCAAAATATTGTAAAAAAAATCACAAGAGTACAATACCGACTCGACCAAAATGCTTAAACAGCTGTTTTTTTCCACAAATGTTGTTTGTATTAATTGCACTTTCATATCCTGAAATATTTGTACGAAATCAAAATGAGTGATGAAGTAAAATCCATAAATTTCAACAGCCACCTTCACGGAAAAAAATATTTATGGATATTTGTATTAGACCCCGTGTCAAATGATTAATTAACTTAATGGTATTTGCAATTGTATAAGAACATAAAGCTGCCTTGACTAGAATTTCTTAATAAAATATTAGTAATTGATTTAGCTAAATCAAATTCACTACAAACCACAAATATTATTTCATAGTGTTTTACCTTATTGGTTTTTTAATTTTATAATATGAGTAAAAGCTGTTTGACAATTTTAAATAATATGGCAAAAACTGTTTACTTGCTCAAAATTTGTGAAAACTGCAAAATAATGTTGTAGTTACATGAGTAAATACTAATTAACGAGAATAAATATAACAAAATGATGAGAATGGTGTAATGAAGAGATAATAGGAGATTATGAAGACTGAAAGAAAGTTTACCACAATTAGAATTTATTGTTTTATTTAGAAGTTATGGGCAGGAAGTAAACAAAATATGTAAGTATTTTTTTATTAAATGCTTTCAACAATTTTAACAGTGCTAGCTAAGTCTAATACATAACTAATTAACGTAAGTATAAAGGGCTTATTACACTTATTATCCTAACTAAGCATACATTGTTTGTTTTGATTGCAACACTTGCTAGAAATGAGCTCAAAGAAAGCAATGTATGCTTAATTAGGATCCTAATTAAGATAAGTGTAATAAACCCTTTACTAATTTTACAGCTAACACAAATTATGCGTGATCGGTTTCAATCCAAGTTCTCATATAGGGACCCTAATGGCTAATAAATTCAGATGTCCTTTCCCAGCTGATATGTAGTTTGTTAAGGCGATACTCGGAAAAAATGTGCTGAAGCGAGATAGCAATGAGAAAACGACGCGCGCGGGAGCGAGACCGATTTTGCAGATTAGGCAAAAAAAACACAAAATCACTTCGTATTAAAAAACTACAGCGATTAAAAAAAAATGCTTCTATACGATCCTCAATATTATTGGTGTCCACTAATTAAACCAATGGTGTCCAGAAATTAAATTAATTAATTAATTAAAGTTGTCTGTGTTGTTTAAGGCTTTTTATAAATTAATGCTAAGTAGTCCGTCGCGCGACCCGGTCGCAGTCGCCGGAGTCAGTCGCCTGTCGCGGTCATGAACATCGGAATGGGTCCAAATTAATAAATTAAAAGCTTCGATCAACAATAACACTATTGTTGATCGAAGATTAAAAGGCATATTTTTATGCTGCATAATTCAAATAGAATCGATCGATTGGCATATTTAATTTCCGCATAACGCCTTTTATAATAATAACTAGTTTTCCGCCCGCGGCTTCGCCCGCGTGGACTACACGACGTTATCGCGCAGGAATGTGACATTTTTCCGGGATAAAAAGTAGCCTATGTTCCTCTCCAGGCTACAAATTATCTGTGTTCCAAATTTCAGCCAAATCCGTTCAGCCGTTTTGGCGTGATTGAGTAACAAACATCCAAACATCCAAACATCCAAACTTTCACATTTATAATATTAGTAGGATATATCAGTACAATTATTTTTGGCATCAATAGGTAGGTAGTTTTAGAATAACCATTACTATCAAAACATAAGTATCCGTCATAAGATTATGCGTAAAAACTTTATGCTAAATCTGTTATGCCAAAATTTGACAATAATGTCACTGCCGATAGATAACACAAATATTATGATTAAAAAGTTTATGCCCATGAAATGGTGCCCCGTCGGAAGTTTACCTTGGCTGTAAATTTTCTCTTGTTATTATGCATTATGTCCATCTCCGTAAACATTATTATAAAGCTTGCTATAACGTAAGTCCTTTATTTACTTTGATTAAGAAGGTGGATATGAATAGAATGCATACTCAATTTACAAGGATTTACTTTTACTTCTGGACAAGCACTAAAGTTTGATTTATTGGCACCTTAACTAAGGCCCAATTTGTACCGAGATGGCAGCGACGCGGCCGTTCCCGGCTCAGGCTGCCTGTCCATAGAAGCGGAGCGAGCTGTCGAAGCGGAGAAACGTGAAAATATTAACCAATAGGATTGCATAAATAAATAAAAAATATAAATAAATAAATTTCTTACAATCACACCAATTATCTAGCTCATATATAAGTAGTTATCATTATGAAACTGTGTTATGGAATCTAGATAACGGATAAATATATACCTATATACTTTTTTTGTAAATACATACTTAATATTCATATATAACAACCAGACCAAGACTAATAGACATGTTTATGCACACAAATGTTTGTCTTGTTCGGGAATCGAACCCAAGACCTCCGGTGCAGAAGGCAGGTATCCTACTCCTGCGCCAAATCGGTTGTCGAAAATCTCAGGTCACGTGATTTTATACAATCCTATTGGTTGTCTGAGCGGGCGCAAATTGAGCCACTAGTCGCGGCCACTAAACGCGATCACAAGCTGCGGAAGAGTTTTTTCATACATTTTGTATAGCATCGGCGAAAACCGAGCATTCGAGCCACAAGCTGCGGCGGCAAACATCTAGACGCGAAGCAAACACAAAAATATCACATACATGTTTGTCCCGGGTGGTGGGAATTGAACTCATGCCCCCCGGCTTAGGAGTATCACTGCTCCAACGGGTACATTTAAAATCAGTAGGTCATTTCCCAATCGAGACAGCCCTATGTTACCAACCGATTATGCTACAATTGTTTTTTTATTTTTTATTTTTATTTGAATTCTCTTCGCACTTTCACTCACCGTGTATCACTATATTTTGTTTAAACAGAGTAATGCGAGATCATTAATTTGTGTTTACAGATAGCAACGTTTTGTTACAGTTTCATGCTTTGGAAATATTTTGTAAATTTTTTGTCGAAATCTATTGTAAATGATCATAAGGCGTTGGTAAACGTTTTCCTATTTTTGCCACTTATCTAACAGAGCTTTTAAATTATCCAATATTTGTTCGCGTACTGTGAATTTCATATCTAGTCACTTCCGAAAATCTACTATTGTGAGGTGTGGTTTTTTTTTTCTATTTGTATTTATTATTGACTGATTTAGCGCCTTCTGCGCCAGAGGTCTCATGTTCGATTCCCAAACAAGACAAATATTTGTGTATATGAACATATCTATTTGTATTGGTCTGGGTATTTTCTATGTATATTATATATGTATTAAGTATATATTTATCTGTTCTCTAGTTTCCATAACAATTCTTTCTTTCTCGATTTCTTAATGAAAACTAAGCTAGTTAATTGGTGTGATTGTAAGAAGTTTGTAGTTATTATATCATACATTATCGGTCCATTATGTATCCTACGAAAAGTGGCGTAATTGCAAAACAGCAATTTTAGAGAAGCTTTTCTGTGTTTAAAAAAAATCGGATAAAGGTATTGATAATGTTTGATTTAAATAGCACGTATTGGCATCCTGTTATTTGTATACAACATAATTTTGGTAATAATAATAATAATTCCGGTTGTTCTCGTCTCGCAAACGGCGAGTATTTGCATAGACATAACCAAGTGGCCGGGATAATACACCAACAACTTGCTCTGAAACATAGTCTTGTGGCATCCGAGGTGCCGTACTACAGGTATGCACCAGAACAGGTCCTTGAAAATAGCCATGCCACATTGAATTGGGATCGATCTATCATTACAGACAGGACTATTGTAGCTAATAAGCCTGATATTGTATTGATAGATCGACACGAACGCCGCGCAATAATTGTTGATGTCACTGTTCCCCATGACGACAACCTTGTGAAAGCTGAAAAAGATAAAGAAAACAAATATCTTGATTTAGCTCACGAGATTGTTGACATGTGGGACATTGATTCAGCAATTATTGTTCCGATAGTCATATCTGCCCATGGTCTGATAGCCAAGAGCCTCGATAAACACCTTAAGAGGCTTGCGTTAGGTGGATCGATCGGGAGTCAGATGCAGAAGGCAGTACTTCTGGACACGGCCCGTATAGTGAGAAAGTTCCTGTCTCTGGATCCTTAACCATCGGTAGCCGGGACCCTGATCTTGCTACCGTTGGGGAACTGCATTTTTGTATTTTTAAATGTTATATTTTTTAGTGTTATACATTGTAAAAATTTAATGTTTAGAAATATAATTTTGTAAGTATTTAAAATGTAATAAAGGGAATAATAATAATTTAATTAATTATGTTCCCTAGTTCTTTATTCTCCGATGTCTTTATGCTAACGAGCTCCCAACTTGGGTTAGTAAGTTGTGTAAGTAGATATTTGTCGGAAATATAAAAGCAACAAAAGGACATAAATTTTGTTAACAATATAAAACACTAGTAAACCTCATAATATGTAGAATAAAGACACAAATGACAAAATGGCTTCCTCTCTTCCATACGTTAGTTTTTTCTATTTCGCAGAAAAAGGACACAACCAACACAATGGCTTTTTTCAGCGTTTTAAGGGCTGTGCATAAATCGAAATATATTTACTATTATAACTAAGCAAATTAAGATAGCTAAACAAATTATTAATAATTTTCTCTCAAATATGTGTCTGTAACATTAAATAGTGCATTAATGTGGTGAATGACTAACTTGTCGACTCTTTTAGGACAAATGCACTAACAATAGCAGTCCGCGGAATAGAGACCGAACAGCGCTTGCACCTCCTCTACGATGGCCCTGATGCTAATATTACACGGTTCAACCACATTGATTCACTTTGGCTGAAAGGCGCAGAAATACAGGCGCACATTGACATTGAATGATTAACTTTTACGTTTACATTGTTCAATTTGGTTGCTTCATCCAAATTGAAAGGCAAAAGTGAACCGTGTATTTCCGCTATAACGGCGGTCGTGGCTCTATTCTACTTTCTGTCACCACGCAAGTAGGGCTTATTTTAGAATATCAAGAACATTTTTTAACTTTTTAAGACGATTATTAGACTGAAATATGATTAAATTAACGTAGAATCCAAAAATCCAATAAAAGAAAAAAACCCTTATGAACATTGGGGCTGTTTTCTTGGGATACGACGCTTTTTGCTTGTTTTGTAGTTAATAAATAAGTTTTTAGTAAAAATTTCATTTTTGTGACAAGCTTTTTTGCTGACTGTACTTTAATATTGTATTGTCATCTAAACCAAACTTGCATACAAAATTTCAGCTGCATCGGACACTGGGAAGTGGGTCAAATTAAGCTTGCAAGATTTGACCCGAACGGACATACATGCATACATACACTGCAAGTTAAATAAAAGCTTGTAAAAAGACATGGATTTGGTGTTTTGAAAGATTTTTTACTTCTCTAGTTCTACGTAAGTATACTTAGTTCTAGGAGCAATGACCAGAGATTATTTTATTACAAATACCTATGTTTTTTTATGATTAAATCTTGATTTTCTCATCACAAATACCTATATATTTTTTGATGCCTCCATTAAGTGTGATTTTGCATCAATTTACCGGTCTGAGGTCTGGAGGTCTCAAATAATGAAGAAAATACCACAACATCACGTCATCATAACAGTACAACCTCAATTTTGCCAAAACTCCTTATTTAATTTATTTTATTGGACCTATACCTTACCTTATACATATTTATTTTCGGCAGTGACATAATGACTGTCATACTTGTATATTGTAATTTTAGAAGTTATTTTAGTTCAATGACCAGACATATAAAATTTCTTGCATCTGCTCCCATTAGATAGATGCAATGTGTGGTTTTAAGCCATTGTTACCGTCTGTCAATAATCATTTGGGTAAGTTTGATATACTTTTGCTCTTGTATGGCCTACGTCAGCCATCATTGGATCAACAATATTTATTAATTTCATTTATTAGCAATACTTACATTATGTTTATCAAATATCTTAATAAACATTTATAACTATTTTTAGACCTATACACACAACAATGACAAGAATTGACAACATTCTTATTATAATCAAAAACTTAATATTAACAAAAAATACATAGGTATTCAAAACTATTTCGAAATTTAAAATACAAAAAAGATTTATTTTGTTTTTTTTTTCGTTTTTTTAATAAACTGCAACATAATTGAGCTACAGTACGTTCATGGTATTTTAATATAATAACAATTACAACTGAATTACCCACCACTGCAAACATTACAGACTCTAGTAGACTGTATATTTAGTGGGTACTAAGCTAAGTTAATAGAAATAAGAGAACCCACCAGATAAATAACATAGTTAGTTAGTCAAATCATAGCCTTTTCGCAGATGAAACTTATTTCCTAGCAATAAATTATGTGCATATTAATGTCCAGAAAATACTTGAAACATATATTATTAAAAACTGAATCAACATGATAAGCGTAAAAATAAAATCTTTTACGAGTGTCGAGAACAGTATTTAGCTATTTTATGTCGTCGTTAATCTATTTCTTGGTTCAAAAGAAACTGGCCGGCGGGATTAGACTGTACACGTTAGATTCAAGTCGTAATAAGTGGGCATTTACCTCAGTGACAGCTATGACGAAGCTAATTTTGTACTTAATGAGCCATCTGAGTCTTAGCACGAAGAATTCGTGTTACAACACAAGAACCAGCTGTTGTAAATAGGGAACATTACGATACGGGATCAGTTGACTGACAGCGGTGGAGATGCTATAGTAAAATAGCTGTTGCTGCGATTGTAATCTGCCTTTTTGTAGTAGCGGTGTTGTTTAGTTATATCTCAAGCAGAGACTGATAAGACAAATTGTTCTCAATTTTTTTTCGGATGGATTAGCTAAGGCGGTTGCATCATGTTTGTTTTGGTTGCATACTGGTGGCATAGAGCTACTGTTGCAATTAGATCTGACATTGATTGAAGGAGGAAAATCATTATTAGTATAAACACACCGAATTACTTAGGAACAACAATCTTCTTATCAGAGGCTTGTAATGTAATATGGGATAGAAGGGTAAGGCTGGACAATTTTTTCAACTATAATGGATCAATTTGGAGCAATCAGGTGGAACAATCTCGAGCAATAAGAATAAATTTCGCCATTGTTTTTGGGAATATGGCTTCTAATTGCTCCATAATTTCCACATTTCTCAATGTCGGAAAATCTCTAGACAATTTTTTTCTTATTTCATTTTAAACGTATAACTACGTCTCGTTTTCGCGGGTGAAACAGGCCGGCAGCGGGGGTGGTCGTGGTTACTTATTTTGCCTAGCTTTTAAATTCGCTCCATATTTCGCGGTATCGTGTTGCCGTATCATAGCAACAGGTTGCTACATTTTGCCATCGCCGTCGGGATGTCATAACTGACGGGTATTGACAGGAATTGAGCAATTTTAGTTATTCGTGTAAGAGTACCTTAATAATACAAACGGAACATACATAAAAATGTTTTAGGTAGACTCAGGTATAATTGTTCATATTCATCATAAGATCATTTACTTTACACCTACCTGGATTTCAACCCAAGGACTCAGACTAGGCCTTGAAAACCACTATTTCAATCTTCCAATGCAATAAGAATAAGTAAAAATTAAAAAGAGATAAAGGCTTTTTAGTATGTGATGCAAACCATACAAAAATGTTAAGTATAATGCACACTGACGTTTCTGCCCGCTTTACTGGAGTCATAAAGTATAAAAATTCCATTTGACCGAAGATATCGAGCGTTTTAAAAGGCGTCAAACCAGAATAACGATAGATAAAGAGATAAATACTGGTCAGTTCAATGTTAGATAATTACCGAGTGATATGAGTATAATGTTTATTGAGCGAGTAAATAGAGCAGGCTATATTATGGATATATTATGCAAACGGGATAATACAAGTCTGACGCCTTAACAACGATATTTTCAGCATTGTTGTGTTCCGACAGTTAGAGAATATACAGCCAGTTCCTCAGTGCTTGAGGATTTTGAGAATATTGCGCTTCTACCTTCAGTCTTATCTACACTTAACATCAGGTGTGATGAAGGCTATAAGTGCTACCCGGACGTAGTTAAAAGAAGACAAAAGGTAAGATGCCATGCCATGAAAAACACATTGCCATGACAAGGCGAAAAAATTCAAGATTTTATGTAGGGAAATGTACAGGGCACAATAGAACAAGCATAGGTATTTGAAAAGATTGTAAAACAAAATATGTGGCCTACAGTTAAAATAAAACTATGCACCCTTAGACAAATAAATGCAGTTTATTAAAAAATATAATTTATCATCTAAATAATGGCTGCGTCAGCATCCACACTTCTCTAATCGTGAACGTGGATTTGAAAAAATATTTCCTCAGCAGATTTTCTTGTTTTGACTGATTGTACTCTTTCAATGTTGTCTGTGGTCCAAGATGTTCGAGAACGCGTACGGCCACAGCCTTCTCTATTGTCTTCTACAAGCCATGCTATTAGGTTTGACAACGTCTCATTTTTCGTTGGCTGTGAACCGATTTAAGGCCTGTCGCATGTTTTACGTTTTTTTTCTGTCACAAAATTTGTAACGCCCGCCGGACGCACTCTGCTCATATGTTTTGTTGTAGACTCCGCATACTATCAGAATTCTGACGTGTCTGACGTCCGCTTCTGATGAGTCTCGGATGCAAACGATCGGACGGCAGAAATTTTTCTGGCTTTTTGAGGGCGCACTCTCCATACACTTTGTACTAGACCCCGCACACCTGAGAGATTTTTGAGGGACAGAAAAAAAAAGAAAAAAAAGGGTTCTAATAATGAAACGAGATGGCGCTGACAAATAGCGACGTCGGTGTGGTCAGAAATAATAAACTAAAATGACGAGTTGATAACATTTTGATTTGTTTTCAAATTCGTAGGTAGCAAGTAGGTAGCACTATCTAATATTAAAACAGTAAAATAACAACGAAGTAACAAATATATCAGTGAGAACGCAACGTAAATCTACTACCTAGTTGAAGCATAGGCAATCAAAAAGTGTGTAAAATCCCCGCGCTTGACTGACATGACATGACAAGCATAGCCTAGCAACGTCGTGCATGCGTGTTTTTGAACGTCTAGTCTTTTAAATTACTTTTGATGCGAGCGCCATCTGTCGCCACTTTAAATCAACTTTTTTTCCTTTATAGCTGTCAGAAAAATCCCCCATTCCCATCAGATATCAAGTCGAGTGGACGCGGACGCACGTGTGCACTTTGTACGGCAAGACAATAAGTTCATCAATCGGTCTGAGCGACATTCGAAACAATAAAAAAAAAACCGGTAGTTTCTCATTTTCGTGTGTGTCATTTAAATAGAATACCTCTGTACTTACCAAATTTCATTGAAATTGGTTCAGTAGCTTAGGCGTGATAACTTTCATCCCCTATTTTAACCCCTTACAGCCCTTTTTAGGTTCAGTAGTTTAGGCGTGATTGCGTAACACACAGACAGAGTTACTTTCGCATTTATAATTTTAACTAGGGATAATAGGCTGATTGGCGAAGTTTTCGACACTCATTCTGAAGTAGCGAAAATATTTTTTGGATATGCTCTCAATTTCATAAACATTGTTTGTATGTTATTTTCCTAGTGCCAGCCAGTCAGTTTAATTTTAACAACGGCATTTGTTTAACTTTCAATAAAAAATATAACAACAAATCGTGTACTTTTAAGTAATGCCAATGACTAGCAACTCTGTTCTATAAAATTTAGATTCCTTGAATCTGAAAAAACCTTGAAGTTCTATATTTACCTAACAAGTAGTTAGGTAAATATAGAATTCAATAATTTTAAATAGATTCATTAACAAACTATAAAAAATTTACATTTGCATTCTTAGTTAACTTCTCATATAACAATTTACCATTTCTATTGTATTTCCTGCGATAATCATAACAATAATAATAATAATCATTGAGGAGTACTCTTGAAGATGTAGTTCGGGAATTTCGATCGACTTCGGTTCACCTTAGACCTCGGCTTCCACGTTTTCCCATGCACAAAAAAAATAGGGCGCTGATGTGTGCTTTAGATTTGCTACTACCAAATTACTTTGATAGTAGTGAAGACCTGGCTGATACTCATTCGATCCTGTACTGTGCGGCTATTACAGCTTGTCGTGTTGCTCATGTCAAATTTCCAAATACTGACACAGCAACACGCCCTCGCCTGGCTGTACCAGCCTGGCAGTGTAGGATTGAGCGTCGTATCAGTGAGGCTAGGGTACTCATCGGTAAGCTCAGCTGCTTTAGGGAGGGCAACATGCGCCCTAGGGTCATGCGCTTTGTGAAACGTGCATTCTTGGGGACTGGTATTAGTCCTCAAAATTATATTTCATGTGTCACAGAGCGCATCGACTTCCTGAAGCAGAAAATTTGTGCATGGGCTAATCGTATTCGAAGGTATAGGGTGCGAGTCGATCGCTTTACTCAGAACCGCATGTTCGAGAGAGATCAACGACGTGTTTATGCATCCTGGGAGCGATCGGATCAGAGTGATACTGATATGCATCGGCCGGATGATGATGCCATGATTTCTTTTTGGCACAACATCTGGTCCGTGCCTGTCACTCACTCTGAAGGCGCGTGGATGGAGGATGTTGAGCGTTCGTGTGAGCTTATACCTGATATGAATGAAGTAACCATTGACTACCAAGACGTAGTTTGTGCAGTTCGTTCCTTACCCAACTGGAAATCTCCAGGCCCGGACGGACTGCACAATTTCTGGTATAAATGGTTACCTAGCTCGCACGTTTGCTTAGCATCTCAATTTCAATGTGCTTTATTATCTCGATCGCTTCCAGAATTTATGACAACAGGCATAACCCATCTGCTCCATAAATCTGGTAGTACTGCGGACCCCAAAAACTATAGACCTATCACCTGTCTACCAACAATTTATAAAATTCTTACGTCCATTTTGAGGTCGAAGATTAATAAACACATTGATCAAAATTCAATTATGTTCGCCTCTCAAAATGGATGTAGGAATGGGGCCCGTGGTACTAAGGAGCTACTCCTCATTGACATGGCTATTAACCAACAGGTTCGTCGAAACCGAAAGAACCTGTCGACTTCCTGGATAGATTATAAGAAGGCATATGATTCCGTGCCGCATTCGTGGCTCATGAGGGTGCTGGAGTTGTATAAAATAAATACAACTCTACGCACTTTCTTGATATCGTGCATGCGAAAATGGAGAACGGTCCTTTTCTATCCAGGATCTCGACGGATTCTAGGTCAGGGCGATCCTATAAAAATAGAGCGAGGTATCTTCCAGGGTGACGGTTTGAGTCCATTGTGGTTCTGTCTGGCCTTGAACCCTCTGAGTACACTTCTTGAGAGTTCAGGGTTAGGCTATCGTTTACGGAGAAATGGTCAAGTAATATCACACCTGCTGTACATGGATGACCTGAAACTATTTGCCCATAGCAGTTCTCATTTGACAGCGTTACTGAAGGTTACTGAAGCTTTCAGTAATGCCATTAAAATGGAATTTGGTGTGGACAAATGTGCAGTCATGCATGTAAAGCGTGGTCAGATAATGGAATCTACGGGTATACAACTCTCGGATTCTATTCATCTTAGATCTCTCTCCGTAAACGAAACCTATAAATATTTAGGTATGTCACAGGCATTAGGCATCAACGATGCTGACATGAAACAGTCGTTGCGTGAGCGTTTCTTGGGGCGCCTTTCAAAAGTCCTTAAAAGTCTTTTGTCAGGCGGAAACAAGGTTCGCGCATACAATGGATGGGTCATGCCGGTACTGATGTATTCCTTCGGCATACTTAAATGGACTCAAACTGAACTGGATGCCCTGGATAGAAAAGTTCGTACATTGCTAACAGCACACCGCATACATCACCCACGTTCATCGACCATGAGATTGTATATCCCGCGGAAGTGCGGTGGTCGTGGCTTCTTAAATGCTAAGACATTGCATAACCGCGAGATATGCAATCTTAGGGAGTATTTTCTCCAAGTCGATATGGGGTCTCATAGAGATGTAGTTGCTGTTGACAATGGACTGACTCCTCTATTTTTAGCAAAAGAAAACTGGCGCAAACCTGTAGTACTTAGTACTTCCGACCGCAGCACTGTGTGGCAAAGCAAGGAGTTACATGGCAGATTCTACCGGGCTCTCCATGGGCCCGACGTAGATTTATTAGCCTCAGTATCCTGGCTCCGTTTCGGTGATCTTTTTGGTGAAACCGAAGGTTTTGTCTGTGCAATTATGGATGAGGTTGTGATGACGAATAACTACCGAAAGTATATCCTAAGGGATGGCACAGTGGATATTTGCCGAGCGTGTCATCGTCCGGGTGAATCCCTTAGGCATATAATCTCCGGTTGTTCTCGTCTCGCAAACGGCGAGTATTTGCATAGACATAACCAAGTGGCCAGGATAATACACCAACAACTTGCTCTGAAACATAGTCTTGTGGCATCCGAGGTGCCGTACTACAGGTATGCACCAGAACAGGTCCTTGAAAATAGCCATGCCACATTGTATTGGGATCGATCTATCATTACAGACAGGACTATTGTAGCTAATAAGCCTGATATTGTATTGATAGATCGACACGAACGCCGCGCGATAATTGTTGATGTCACTGTTCCCCATGACGACAACCTTGTGAAAGCTGAAAAAGATAAAGAAAACAAATATCTTGATTTAGCTCACGAGATTGTTGACATGTGGGACATTGATTCAGCAATTATTGTTCCGATAGTCATATCTGCCCATGGTCTGATAGCCAAGAGCCTCGATAAACACCTTAAGAGGCTTGCGTTAGGTGGATGGATCGGGAGTCAGATGCAGAAGGCAGTACTTCTGGACACGGCCCGTATAGTGAGAAGGTTCCAGTCTCTGGATCCTTAACCATCGGTAGCCGGGACCTTGATCTTGCTGCCGTTGGGGAACTGCATTTTTGTATTTTTAAATGTTATATTTTTTAGTGTTATACATTGTAAAAATTTAATGTTTAGAAATATAATTTTGTAAGTATTTAAAATGTAATAAAGGGAATAATCATTATAATAGAGACAAATAAATTGCCGTGTAAATAAGTGCGGTGACAGAGATAAATAAATGGCCGTGAAAATAAGCGTGCGCGCTAGCCCTAAGTTGAAGTTTTAACAGAAAATTGGGAAAATTTTATGAATCCTTACCTTGTTTAATAGTACACGCTATCAATATAATGCTTAATGATGTTTTCATAAGGAAAAGCATATAATTTCTTCAAATTTACTTTAAAATTCACTGAAATCACAACAAACCTTGCACCAAAACAACCAATTATTTTAAAATGACACTTGTGTATTATCCGACTAAGTTTGCTTTGTAGGAAGTTGTTACGAGCATAAATATGTCCTTAGCGCGAACGCAAATAGGACGCATAATATTAACCACTAGTTATGGTTGGTCAAGTTGCCCATAGGTTTCCATAGCATCTGCTTATTTTTAACTAGGTCGGGTTACCTCTAACCAAATGTTCGGTCTACGCTTAGGTTCACAAGCGACGTTGCCAAACCGCTATAGCATGGCTTGTAGTAAAGGAGGCTGTGGTACGGCCGACGTCCGTACGACATGACAGTCAAAACTATTTTCCATACAAATCACCATTTTCGTTTTATATTTTTCCGGAATAAAAAGTACTCTATGTTACTATCCAGCTTGCAAACTACCCCTATACCAAATATCAAGTCAATCAGTTGCTCCGTTTTGACGTGAAAGATGGACAAACAAACAAACATTAACATTTATAATATGAGTATGGATTTTACACCACTCCAAAAGAAAACAAATAACTATTCTCTTAGTAATACTTTTTCTTTTTAACGTTACAGAATGTAAACGAATAGGCTATTTACCGTTAAAGAGGCAAAAGTGTTTTGGATAATGTAAATGATAGCAACAAATTTACTTGCAAATAGTACCTATTGCCAGTAAATTACCCCACAAATGGTGTTTCACGCACTTTTTTTGGCAAAATTAGATTATTTTGCAAATTAACACACTTTCTTTAGCCTCTGAAGCTATGGGAGAAATTTATAATGGAAACATTAAAGCATTTATCTGGTGTTAAGTATAATTAAGTTTTATGTTGTTTAGATGAAATTTGTGCAAATTCGGTTAATAGTTACTGGTTTTTTTCCTACTAAAGTATTTTATGTGGAGCTAGCTTTTTCCAGCGACTTCGCCCGCGTGCGATTCGGGGGTATTCATATTTACCTACGTTTCATCCTTTTAGAGGTTGAATATTACGAAATACTTAGTCTGCGTGTCAAATTTCAGCTCGACCCGTCCAGTAGTTTGAGCTGTGCGTTTATAGATCAGTCAGTCACCTTTCGTTTTTATATATTACTAGCTTTCCGCCCGCGGCTCCGCCCGTGTGGACTTCACGACGTTTTCCCGCGGGAATATAATATTTTTCCGGGATAAAAAGTAGCCTATGGTCCTCTCCAGGTTACAAAGCAAGTGTGTCCAAAATTTCAGCCAAATCCGTTCAGCCGTTTTGGCGTGATTGAGTAACAAACATACAAACATCCAAACATCTAAACTTTCACATTTATAATACTAAGTAGGATAAGTACAGATAAAGAACCATGTTTAAATATGAGTAATTTTATTACTTTTAACGTTTTTTATGTTCACCTTTGCTGACTACAAAACTAAGGATTAATAGCGGAGCTGGGTGCCTACCATCAACTTTAAGACAGCGATTCAAAAAT
Source organism: Crambus lathoniellus (assembly GCA_949710035.1). Taxonomy (NCBI): domain Eukaryota; kingdom Metazoa; phylum Arthropoda; class Insecta; order Lepidoptera; family Crambidae; genus Crambus; species Crambus lathoniellus. The sequence continues at coordinate 9,355,709 of OX453302.1, read as the reverse complement.
AGCGCGATGCAGAGGTTCCTAAAATGAATTGCTTTCTTTCGTACTCTGGCCTTCTAAAAACTGGATTGCAAATGAATTGCTAAATGTTAATGACCGAACGATTTGTGTCCATTTTCTTCTACCCGTCTCTTTCACTCGATTCTGTCATGCCCGGAGAGTGAGAGGGACGGGTATAACCTGCAGGTGACATGTTAAATCGACCGGGTTATAAGTCAAATAAGAGTTCCTGACAGCTTAGCGGCTGTGAAATGTCATTGATCGATCACTGAATCGCTGTCATTGATATTAAGCTGTCGTGGTACGAATAAGCGAAGCAGATCAGTTTAGGTCCTAAACAAAACCGCAATAAGAGTTGATGGTAAGCACCCTGATCTCTGTTTTCATACATTTGACATAACAAGGCGGAGTCACCCCAATTGTCAAATGTAGGAAACCCAGTCACTGCACGTAGCTCCACTTTTGTGAAAACACACGCTTTCCCATAGATATTTCAGATATTTGTAGGTTTCATTTTCGTAGTTTGCAGAAATCGTTATAATCATACCAAATTGACGTGAACGACCCAAGCAGACCCAAGTGCATGTCGTAAAATTCACTATACGTCGTACGTTCGTTAATGTAGATATTTTAATTGGCATTTATTAAACTATAGCCTTATCGTAAATCATCATCCTGATTACATTAACAAATTCTGTCCAACTAGGCTTTCTATAATTCGAATAGAATGCGATAAAATTAACCACCCCTGTAGGTCTAGCACAACTTAGTGCGACTCTTTGTCGCGCTCCTTTCAACCAATCAGCACGTCGTCTTAAGTCACGCCCGCTATCTACGAGCGATCTGATTGGTTGAAAGTGCCCGCGACTTTTTCTCACTCGAGTCGCGCTCAAGTTGTGCTAGCCCTACTGGTTCTACCGCGATCTCTGGGTCTGATACCGGTGATTTGAACCACCAAACCACAGAAATGGTAATAGTTATATCGTGATGGTATTATCTATATATATAAAATTCAAAGTCCTGACTGACTGACTGACTGACTGACTGACTGAGATATCAACGCACAGCCCAAGACCAACCTAGAGACTTCAAATTTTGCACATAGATACGTTATAGAGTGTAGGCATCCACTAAGAAAGGATTTTTGGAAATTCCACCCCTAAGGGGGTGAAATAGAGGATGAATGTTTGTATGAAAGTCCGTCAGTTTTGAAGTTAGGATCTTCAAACATTGTATTTAGGCTGGCAATTAAAAATTAATATTTACCTGTGTCAGCGTTTTTGACAATTCCACCCCCGAAGGCGTTGAAAAGGGGGATGAAATGTTGTATCTGGAAAGTCCATCATGTAATTTTTTATTTAGGCTTATGGTCGGAAAGCAAAACAAATAAGCAAAAACATGTTTCGTATTTTTTCGAAAATCAACCCCTTAGAGGTTAAATGGGATAAATAAACCTAAAAATCGATATGGATGTCGTTATTCAGGTTTTATGGGATGACGATTGCAAAAATGGCATTTATTTTGATGTTTAACACGCTGAACATGATTCAACCCCTAAAAGGTTGCAATAGGGGTGAAATTTTAAAGGAAAAATCGGGGGTAAAATAGACATTTCAACTTGAAACTTTGTAGGCTTATTTCTTAAAACAAAGAGGCAACCCATTTCGTAATTTTTCCAAAATCAAACCAAGGGGGTAAAATAGGGGATGAATATGTGTATAAAAGTCCGTCAGTTTTGAAGTTAGGATCTTCAAATTTTGTATTTAGGCTGGCAATTGAAAATTTATATTTTCCTGTGTCAGTGTTTTTGACAACTCTACCCCCGAAGGGGTGAAAAGGGGGATGAAATGTTGTATCTGGAAAGTCCTTCATTAAATTTATTATTTAGGCTTATGGTCGGAAATTAAAACAAATAAGCAAACACATATTTCGTATTTTTTCGAAAATCTACCCCTTAGAAGTTGAATGGGATAAATAAACCTAAAAATATATATCGATATGGATGTCGTTATTGAGGTTTTATGGCATGACGATTGCAAAAATGGCATTTATTTTGATGATTTAACACGCTGAACATGATTCAACCCCTAAAAGTTTGAAATAGGGGTGGGGTTTTGAATGAAAAATCAGGGGGTAAAATAGACATTTCAACTTGAAACTTTGTAGGCTTACTTCTTAAAACAAATAGACAACCCATTTCCTAGTTTTCCGAAAATCAAACCCAGGGGGTAAATAGGGTATAGAAACCTAAATCATCTTAAGTACCCTAAAAGTTCTTGGTAGGTTAAGCTACTCAAAACTAACTTTTTGATTGTGAAACAGACACTTATTATATACTAGCTTCCGCCCGCGACTTCGTCCGCGTGGACATTCGAGAAAATACTTAGGGGACCAATAACCAGGATAAAAAGTATTCTATGTTTTAATTTAATAAAAATCCGATCAGCCGTTTTTACGTGATTAGGCGGGTCCTCCCTCACCAAGCGAGCAGCCTCGTGCGAGGCCCGCCGCACGTGGCAAATGTTCTGCCTCGCGCGAGGCTGCTCGCTTGGTGAGGGAGGACCCGCCTAATCACGTAAAAACGGCTGATCGGATTTTTATTAAATTAAAACATAGAATACTTTTTATCCTGGTTATTGGTCCCCTAAGTATTTTCTCGAATGTCCACGCGGACGAAGTCGCGGGCGGAAGCTAGTTTTGTATAAAAACAAGAGCAGCACCCTCTTTCGGTCGTTTAAGGAACTGAAAATCTATAGATATTAAAATTTGACAGCAGCACTGCGATGAGGTGCTGAAGACGCATGTTGCGGATCAAATGGACTGCTCGCCTCACGAATATCTGCATTTTGAAAGAACTTCGTTTTAAACAAATACTTCCGTCGATTGTGCAATTGTGAGTACTAAAAATAATTGGACGTATCATCCGAAGTAGAAGTTCCCTGGAAAGATTGGTAGTAGGTACCTACAAGTAAGAGTGGAAGGCCAACGCTCTCGCGGCTGATCACCTACAAGATGGACAGACCTCATCAAGTCATCTACCAATTATTCACAAATAGAGAGAGATGGAGGAGTATCGCGAAAGCCGCAACCAACATATCAGACGATCCATGACCACGACACTCCGCCAGGAGTGTACGACTAAGAAGAAGAAGATAGTGCATAAAGTTATTTCGTGTTTGTGCTTGGGGTACCGAATACCCCCGAGACGAGAAAGGTTTGTGCTATTCTCGGCGAGCACTTACTAAGTCTTAAATCAATGTCATACGAAATAAAGTTTACTTTAACGCGAAAACGTAATAGCAAGTAGACTTGCCAGCATTAAACATAAACCTCATTTCAGTGAATGTCCCCAGGCTACTCGCTATGGCTAACTAAATTGCGTGATTTGTACTTTACCGTTAATTTTATTAAATGATATAAATGGATATGGTGGCGTGAGAATTACTCGCTTTAGATATGAACATCTTGAGGCGATTAAGCTAATAGGATGTCTTTCGCCGGTAACGAAGAACTTGCTCACGTTTTCTAGTAGATTTAGAGATTGGCTAATAAGGTTAAGTGTAATTAAAATAAGTGAGATGATGTAACGCGGTCTTTTTACCACACTTTTATTAGCTTCACTTGTAACTAAGTGACAATGTAAGAAAATCTTGGAAATCAATTTTAACCTACTTCTAATTGTCGTATTGATTTGAAACTTTGCAAGTCTATATGAATCCGATGACAACACAATAATTTGCTACCATCGAGCTGATCTGATGATGGAGTCAAGAGGTGGGCAATAGAACTCTTCAATGGCTGTTAGGAAACCCCTCGAGTTTAGGCTCATTTCTTTTGTTCTGATGAGACCTATTCGCTACACTTGATGGTGAGGGTCTGATGATAGAGCAGGGAGGAAGCCAGTGGCACTTCTAAATGACCACTGGGAAACCCCTCGAGTTTGGCCTCCGTTGTTTCGTTCTAATGAGACTTATTTTTCGCACTTGGTGGTGAGGGTCTGATGATGGAGCAGGGAGGAAGCCAGTGGCACTCCTTAATTACCAATAGAAAACACCTCAAGTTCTGGCTCATTTGTTTCGTTCTGATGAGACCTATTCGCTACACTTGGTGGTGAGGATCTGATGATGGAGCAGGAAGGAGGCCAGTGACACTCCTTAATGAACAATAGGAAACCCCTCGAGTTTGGGCTCATTTGTTTCGTGTTGATAAGACCTATTCGTTACACTTGGTGGTGAGGGTCTGATGATGGAGCTGGGAGGAAGCCAGTGAAACTCCTTAATGACCTCAAGAAAAACCCTCGAGTTTGGGCTCATTTGTTTCGTTCTGATGAGACCTATTCGCTACACTTGGTAGTGAGAGTCTGATGATGGAGCAGGGAGGAAGCCAGTGACACTTCTTAATGACCACTAGGAAACCTCTAGAGTTTGGGCTCATTTGTTTCCTTCTGATGAGACCTATTCGCTACACTTGGTGGTGAGGGTCTGATGATGGAGCAGAGAGGAAGTCAGTGGCACTCCTTAGTGACCACTAAGAAACCCCTCGAGATGGGCTCATTTATTTCGTTCTGATGAGACCTATTTGCTACACTTGGTGGTGAGGGCCCGATGATGGAGCAGGGAGGAAGTCAGTGGCACTCCTTAATGACCACTAGGAAACCCCTCGAGTTTGGGCTCATTTGTTTCGTTCTGATGAGACCTATTCGCTACACTTGGTGGGGGGTCTGATAATGGAGTAAGGAGAAAGTAAGGGTTCGGCTCGCGCATCTGGTAACTAATAGACTCCATTTGAATTTGTAAAACTAAATACATACAATCACGCCTTTGAGTTATAATGTTTACGGGGTGGGCAGATACATGAATGGACTGTGAAATCGATTACCATCCATCCATAGCTTGCCATTTATTAAACTAAAAAGTCAAAAATAAATAAAAAAAAGTAAAAGCGTGGTGCGCCCTTTGCAAATCATGCATTCAAGTATACAAGTTCTTAATATTGACAAAGCGCACCACGCTTTTTAATTTCAGTTACTGAATAGACACTTATTTTGTACTTTTTAGTCTGTTCCTATAAAAGTGTGTTTTTTTAGTTTTTTTAACTACATATTTATTAGAGAAACTATCGTTTATTTAAGTATTGAGGGTTGCTGCAAATGCATCACGAGATGTGGTCAAGTTTTTTTTTTTATTTATTTATCATTTCATACAAAATAATCCTAATACTTTTACCTAATCCTATTACTATTAGCATTCTAAAAACCAATGAGGTTTGTACTTAATGCTAAATAAGTCTAGAATAAAAATTACCTAATTAAACATAATGGATAACTTATCGGTCTGTAAAATAAGGAACGTAAAATTTATATCCAATATCAATCACTTATAATTAGGTAAGTACCTACATAGTTTTAAAGTGTGAATTGAAGTGTGAATTGTGTGAATTAAGTGGTAGTAAAGAGTTATAACAAGTTAAGATTCATCATCATCTGCCATTATAGTCCCTACTGCTGGGGCACAGACCTTCCAGATGGAAAATGAGATTAGGCCATGCATGACCCACCATGCACGGGGGCCCAAATGTTCCCTTAAAAACGATTTAAATATTTATGTGGATGTGAAGGGATCTTTTCCACATAAATATTTAAATCTTTTTATTAATATCGTATTTCTTAATCCTGAATTTTAACTGAGGAGCCGTGGCGCAGTGGTTGGCGCGGTCGGCTTGCGAACTCAGTGGTCGGTCACGGATTTTTTTCATTAACTAAATAGACTAGATGGAAGTACGATAAACCGGAGTACAAGCTAGCCTAGATAGCTATGGATAAAAGGCTAACAATACCTAAATGGCAGAAGATGCAATAACCTCAGGAACGCATTTCCCTCTCAAATGATCATATTTATAGAATTTAACCATCAAGGAATGAATTACTATACTTATTACTTTTGTAATCCTCCTATATACAACGTGTTAATGCAATAACTGAAAAGCCCATACGCCCCAACTAATTTATTTTATATTAAATTGAATTCCATAAAAAAACTAAAGTAACTTCCAAGATAATCGTGCTCATAGGCATAGGTCTCCGTGACTTTCTGACAGATTTTAAGTTCTACTATGACGTAAGAGAACACGTGACGGGTCGCGCGTGTATTGAATGAATAGAATAGGCAGCAGACACAAACATTTTTAGAAACGGCAAAAAATTCAAACAATTTGTTGGAAAAATTTAATCACTATCAAAAATGTGTGGAATCGATTCTACTTTCGATTCTGAACAAACTTTGATCTCAGTTTCTCTAAAAGTATTAACAAGTTGAAAAACTCTTTTTATCGTTACAAATAACGATTGCAGCAAAATGTTGTTGATCTTTTCTTTTTGTCGTATAAAATAGAACCTGAAGTATAATTTAGTTCAAAAGAGTTCTAAAATGGTCTCCTTACGCACTGATGGCAGTAAAACTACAAACGCAAGAAAACAGGAATGTTAAGTTCACTTACAGGTTCCATACAAGTAACGGTGATCCCCTAGATTATTACAAAAACATTCTACCACCACAACTGATACAGCTATGCATCCCAAAGTGGTCTGTTTTGACCCCAGGGGGTTCTACGGTCACTACTATTCAAAATAACTTTTAAAACATTCATGGTCATTATCAGTATAAAATAAAATGAATAAGAAACGTAAGTTTATGTTATAAATCCAAATAATAGGTCTTTACCTATGAAATTGCCGTTTTCTATGGGGAAATTGTAGGAAGTTGAAATTAGCATACAAAGATATTTGGGGATTTCTTGGACATGTGAACTCCGAATTCAACGAAACTTTCGAGATATGATCAGACAAAATTAATCTAACTATTGCATATAATCTCATTTAATAAACTGTCTTAGAATAAAAAAAATATCTGTTCAAAGCTGTCAAATTGACGACAACCAAGGAGCGGTACTTTGAAGCAGTTATAAAAATTTTAGACGCGTGTTTAATTATTCTTTTCTTAGATGTTTAACATGACGACATACTCTATTTTCGAAACTGACTATTAATTTTGATATATTGATATTAATTAAAAAATTAGAGACCAATAACTATGTGAGAAAAAGACGGCAATTTCATATGTAAAGACCTATTATATACATTCAAAGGCTTCGGGTTACCAATACCACGTATTAACGGAGAGGCATCATACATGCAGAAGTTAGTTTAGTCTTTATGTAATTGTCCAAATAATTTCATATTTTAAAGGTGACCACAAATCTGATTTCAGAAATTTAAATAAAACCAAATGGTTTATTGCATTCTATATCTATAGGCGGAATTTAGTTATTAAACTAAACAGTATCAATGAGATAATATTTGATTTGCAATTAAAGAAATATTAATTATAACAACAGTTTTATTTGGAAAAATGGCCATCGCCGCCGCCACGACTCACAGGTTCGATCTCCTCTTATGACAAGCATTTATTATTTGTGTTCTGTATGTGGAAGTTGTGATAGTTTGGTCGAAACTAATATCCCTTTCTAGTGTAAAATGGAATCTAAATATTCATTTTTTTATTTCTTAAACAACAACTTTGGAAACCACTGCGGTACAGGTTCTCTGTACACGTCTTATTCACACCTAATGACATGAAGACGCCCGGAAACATTACTCCACTGCTGCCGTATATTCCCTGAGACTTATATTCTAGGAGACTTCAATCAAGCGCGCGCCGTCAGGATTTATAACTAACAGTCAATTATCTGATCGCAGTAGGGACGTTTATATTAACTGCAGGGGCCTTAACTGCTAGATCAAGAACCTTATCAGGAACTGGTAGCTATGTAAAAGTAATTTTGTATGCGAGATGACGTTACACACTCTCAATTAAGTCGTATTTCATTTAACATTAAGGGGCTAAGCAGACATTATTCGTTTTACTATAATAATAATGTAACCAGTCCACTAGATTGGTCAAATGCTCACAAAAATATAATTTATTTAAATTTTTACTTTTTGCATTCACAATGCAATTTTTATGGTTGAAAAATGGAAAATGAAGTATTTAGAAAAAATCGACCCGTCTCAAAACCAGCTCCGATGGGACTCAAACCCACGACCTTTCGCTATCCGGGCGACTGCTCTAACCACTGAGCTACGGAGTCGTTATTATCAAATACTTCTTACACGCTGTATAGCCAGCGTTAATTTCATCAATGTGAAGATATTATTACCCCGATTTCGACTCCGTAGCTCAGTGGTTAGAGCAGTCGCCCGGATAGCGAAAGGTCGTGGGTTCGAGTCCCATCGGAGCTGGTTGTAAGACGGGTCGATTTTTTCTAAATACTTCATTTTCCATTTTTCAAAAATATAATTATTATATTTTGATTAAAAAAATCAACCAAAATGCAGTGGTAAGTTAGAAGTGACTTATATTCTAGGACACTTCAATCAAGCAAAAATAAATAAATAAATGAGATTTCAAGTCCTTGTTTGTATTGGAGGAATCTCCAACTCTCATGGTACATGGTGTCATAGTATGACAGTTAAAGATATTCTGTCTTTTAAGCATTTACAAACCCATAAAAAGATTAAAAATGAATGACAAATTGTAAAACAAAAGTTTTAATAAGAGTAAAGTAATGTATAAACATTCATCGTACGAACAAGTTCATAAAACATACAAAAGATAAACACCAATCATTTCGACAGTCGAATAAATAATTCATAATTATATCGATTTTATTGATCATAAAATAATACCACGTAGGGCAACCTTTTCAATAATAGCAGAGATCTGATACAGATTACACTCAACTTTGTAATTCACAATAACAAAACAACTTTTATGTTTTAAAAAAATGCGCGTTTTATTGTCACATTTGACGACCGATTTGGCGCAGGGATACCTTGCCTTCTGCGCCAGAGTTGCGTGGGCCTGCGTTCGATTCCCGAACAAGAGAAATATTTGTGGACACGAACATGTATATTTGTCTTGGTCTGGGTATTTTCTATATATACTAAGTATGTATTTACAAACAAAAAGTATATTAGTATATCTGGAGCTATCTCTGGAGGTCCCAGATTCGATTCCCGGTCGGGTAAATATTGAATAGAAACTTTTTAATTTTTTCTCGGGTCTGGGTGTAGGTAAGTATGTGGTAATACCCGATGTTGTATTTCTCAATGCTCAAGCTACTCAAGTTTGGTATTGGTATTGTTTGTGATGGTTTCCAAACAATACTAATACCTACTAAACTTTAGCCTATGCTTTTTTATTTTATTAAAAGTCCATGGTATCATATTATGGTTCCTAATGAGTTTACTACTTTAAATAGTCTATAAAAAATAACCACGTGGCGTAGTCAGTCCATCTGTAAATAAAAGACTGAAGACAAGTGGTGACTGCAGATGCAAAAAATAGATTTAATCTCCACTGTGACGGCTCAGTAAATACTTAATAAATCAGGCGCTTGCATGTCTGCAGGGTGTCTAGTGAGTAAGCAAAACCAACAAGGGTTGTCTGGTATGGAAGTTTATTAAATGATATAATGCACATCTTAGATTTCTGCGCGAACTGTTCATTTAAATATAACAACTTTTCAACGGATATTTTCACTATTTATTAGACACATTTATTTAGTTATTTGTTGTGGTTTTTCCAACCACTGTTTCCAACCAATTTCCGTGACTGATAAAAACTGAAAATCCTTTAAAAATCACAACCAATAACTAAATAAATAAGTCTAATAAAGCGTGAAAATATCCGTGGAAAAGTTGTTTTATTTATTAAATTATATTGATTTTTGTACGCTTTTATTTTTCTTAAAAAAGGAATTTAGTTAGTAATTTTGTCGATTAAAAATGAAAATAATAGGTCTTTTTAGAAATAAAAAAGAATATTTTAAGTAAAATTCTAAACTGATTTGTATTTGCTTATTACTACAAGTCATATTTCATATAACTTAGAACAGCAAGCGCTAATAATGGGTATTGCTAATATAACTGACTTCTATGCTATGTAGATAATAACTTGGATACAGACACTTAAATACTAACTGTAGTTAAGTTGAAATTTAAGCTAAGCAGTAAAATATAGATATTAGAGTTATAGCTAAGTATATTAGCTATATACTCGTATCAGGGCTAATAGCTCTTAGGAAAAAGATATGTTTAATTTTCCGGTGGATTAGGAACTTGAACTAATACAAACTCCAATGAAAGCTTAATTTTACTTGAGATACAAAATTTGCCTGCCTGTGTTCTTACGCATAATCTAATTTTTCTTTTTTCCGGTAAATATTGCCAATTGACATGCAATAAAACAATAGTTATAATTCAGAGGTTGTTAATTAATAGCCTTAAAATATTTTATAACAAAAAAAGAGGATGTTTTAGTTTTGTAGATAGTGACACCCTTAACTGCAATGTAGATTATTCATGGTCATTCTCCTGGTAATTTGATCATGTTAACAAGTTGTTGACATGATTGATATTATCATGTCGTGTCATCGGTCGATCTACATACGGAGCTAAATAAAAGTCTTTAATGTAAATAAACGGAGTAGTACTTATTTCAACATTTAGCAATAAATCAATTTTATTTATTTTTAAACTCAATAATTATTTACCAATAAATACTTGATTGAATAAGGCTGTCACTTAACGGAAGCCCCTACCCATTGTGAACAAAGAAGTAGTATATGTAGCTTCATCATCTTCATCATCATCATCATCAGCCTATTAACGTCCACTGCTGGACATAGGCCTCTCCAAGAGTACGAATATGTAGCTTACTTCCGCAAAAAATCACAACAGATTTGGTTCTGGATTTCGTACGATCTAACAACTCCTGAGGATGCCCCCGGTTGGCGGGCGAAACACGTGTAGAGTGAAAATGAAAATGAAAAAATAATTTATTCAATTCAGTCTACAAATTACAGTTTTACAAAAGTGGTTGGAACCAGCCTATTGACACTTGTGACAAGCGGCCCCGCTCTTCCTGACTTATCGACAATATCTTTTTTTCTTCATCAACTAATATAAAATTTAACATTTTAATAATAAAATTTTGATTCCTATATGTTTGTATATAAAAAAGGCCAAATTATAACATGATCAAAGAAAAATAAACATGTTTGGTGTGTGGTGTGTGTGTGTGTGTGTGTGTGTGTGGTGCGGAAGTAAGCTACATAAAATATATTTATTATTTCACTACCTATCAACAAAGCTGAAAAGTGTTTCTTTGATCGCATTTATTGGTATATACCTACTACTACTGCTACACTATACCTACTAACGCCGAGATTAGTATCTCGTATCCCCAGCAGTGGGGACATAATGATTGACTATCATCATCATCATATCAGCTAGCCCCCCCTCCCCCCTTTTTATGGATTAGTAATGAAATGATTGATTATAAATCCCACTAATTCAGCAAGTTAAAAATAAAGAAATGTTTTTAATTGAGCCATAATTGTTTCAGGTATGTGCCACAAGCGCCCATCAAGATTGGATAATTTATAGTCAGCCTTCCGTACTTATAATCATTTTATAGCATAGAACCGTTAAAACATTAAAGGTAAGTTATTGCGTTGAAGCTAATGTGTTAAAGATTCCATTTTTAGTAAACAATATCCATCAAAATACCAGGCTTTTATCGATAGGATTTATATTAAAATTTATAGTTAACACCACAATATAATTATTACGGGGTGCAGTTTAGAAAACTAGATAATCAACACCTGCAATTCGAAAGAGCGATAGGACCAGTGTATAATGCTGCGTATAGACCGGCCCAACGAACGCCAACGAACGGCACCAAGCGTTGCCCGCTGCACGTTCCTGGCCTTCGATGATCAATCCTTTTTTTTACCCACAACGGGGTAGCACTTAGCCTTCATCACAACTGATGATAAGTGGTGATAAGGCTGAAGGTGAAAGCGTACTACTCCCGGAATCCTCAATCACTGAGGAACTGGCTATCTTATCTCTTAACTGCCGGAACACAATAATGCTTAAAACATATTGTTATGGCGTCAGACTTAGATAAGATATGGTAGCTAGCCAGGCGGACTAAGAACAAGTCCTACCACCAACGAAACCGAATTCAATATGTACCCCCACTGGGAATCGAACCCGGGACCTCTTGGTCTGAAAATCGGTGGTATGAACTACTAGACCACAACAGAGGCGGTAATCTAAAGCTAAATAAAGGATCAAAGGGTTTTTCCGATTATGTTATTGAGACAGAGGGGAAAACAGAACCCCTTGGCTTGCGTTCGTTGGCCTTCGTTGGTCCGGTGTGTACGCAGCATAACGCGATGCTTATTAGGTTAAAAATATGGTTCAGTAACCGTCAGACCCACAGAACACGGAAAAAAAATTCTCTGGCAGAACGGTTTGTTTTTCAGATATATGGTGTACGCACCGGTTTCAAGGTGCAGCTATCTCTAGAGGTCCCGGGTTCGATCCCGGGTCGGGTAAATGTTAAAAATGATCTTTTCAATATTGCCTCGGGTCTGGGTGTATGTGGTAATACCCGTCGTCGTTTCCAATTTCCATAATACTAGTGCTTAAGCTACTATACCTGAGTATACCTTGGTATTGGAACAATGCATGTGATGGTGTCCAATATTTATATTTTATATTTATAATATTATAACACGTATGAAGTCACGGGGATAAACTTAATAAATTATTAATACAGAAACAAATATTCAAAGCACAAGAAGTTAATATTCAAGATATTTTACAAGCTTTTTATTAACTTGCCATGTTAGTAAGTATGTTAGTTAGTTAGTGGGGGACAAATCTTGCAAGCTTAATTTGACCCACTTCCCAGTGTCCGATGGAGCTGAAATTTTGTATACAGGTTTGGTTCAGATGACAATAAAATATTAAAGTAAAGTCAGCAAAAAACATTGTCATAAAAATGAAATTTTTACTAATAACTTATATTTACGTTTTAGACGGCTGCAAAGCTTGTTCTAAGAGTACACGTACATAGGTTTATTTTTCAGCATTTTGTAGTTAAATCCTATGAAAATAATGCCTCCTATCGGTACGGTGTATACAGTAACAAGTGCGGTGTAACCCAGCACTTGTTACTATATTTCATTACCATAAAACGGTCTTTCACAGCCCGAACGTAATAATTTAAATGCACCTATGCGATGCCGAAATGCTTGTACCATCCAAGAATCTAGTAGTTATAAGGGCAATCCAAAATGGCCTCGGGCATACAAAACTATTTTCGTAACAACATTCCAAGAAGTTCATCTTACGTTATTATTAGTGTAAAGACAGTGTCCAAGTCAGCTACGAAGCAGGGTTGACTTATATTTTGATACAAGCTGACGCCCGCTACCATGTCCGCGCTTGAAACCACCCTACGTCCGTTTTTCTTTTCGTTAAATATTCTACACTAGCTTTCCGCTCGCGGCTTCGCCCGCGTGGACTTCATTTTATCCCAAAAAAATCACATTACCGCGGAATAACGTTTTAAAAAATAAAGGAAAAATTGTGACAGAATGAACCACTAGCCCTGCAGATAGCTTTCAGGGCATTTTTCATTTTATTACAGAACTAGTGGCCGCTCGCGGTTTCATCCGCGTTGTTCCCGTTCCCGTGGGATTACCGAGATAAAAAGTAGCCTGTGTGTTGTTCAAGCCTATCTATCCCTGTTGCACATCCAGATCCTTTCAGTAGTTTTCGAGTGAAAGAATACTAAGCATCTACACATCCAAACTCACAAACTTTCGCATCCTACTTCCTACTATATATATATATATATATATATTATATATAATATTATAAATGTGAAAGTTTAGATGTTTGGATGTTTAGATGTTTGGATGTTTGTTACTCAATCACACCAAAACGGCTGAACGGATTTGGCTGAAATTTGGGGCATAGATACTTTGTAGCCTGGAGAGGAACATAGGCTACTTTATATCCCGGAAAAGTATTAGAGGAAAACACCGCCCGTTTCACACAAACAATTCCCGCGGGATAACATCGTGAAGTCCACGCGGGCGAAGCCGCGGGCGCAAAGCTAGTTTTTTAATATTAGTAGGATTGCATTGTAATTAATGCATAATAATAATTTGAAAATCTTAATAAAAAAAAAATCGAATCGGTTAAGTCGTCCCAATGTTAATGGCGGAGTAATTTTTCTACATGTTAATAATTTAACTCAGCACGAGGATCATGTAGATGACGGTGTGTTGACGGTTTAGTGTGACGGTAAAGCAACTGCAAGATCAGGCATGAGATGGATGACCAAAGATTTGGTATTATTCAGCTCTTCCGTGCTTTGGAAGGCATATTAAGTGGTTGGTCCAGGCTACATTTGCAGTGATTAACACTCAACAATCACAATTTGATCCGAGTGGTGAGACCTGGCCCATTTTTCTGTGCTCTAGCAATTGGGGCATTACATTAGCACGTTCGCGGACACTTCGTCCACAGCCACAGATTATTTACAAGATCTTAATATGACACCATGGCGTATGACAATATGACACCTTTGACGACCGATTTGGCGCAGGGGTAAACTACCTACCTTCTGCGCCAGAGGTCTCGGGTTCGATTCCCGAACAAGACAAATATTTGTGTGCATGAACATGTCTATTTGTGTTGGTCTGGGTATTTTCTATGTGTTACAAACAAAAAGTATTTAAGTATATATTTATCCGATATCAAGTTCACGTAGACACAGTTTCTAAGAAATTTTCTATGGGCTTGGTGTGATTGTAAGATTTTTTTTTTATAAATATTTATTTATATTTATGGCTGTTAAGAGCAGTTAAACTCCGAACAACTAAAACAGGCGTTCCGTATGTAGCCTATATACAGTTGCTTAGCCTGATGCTACTCGCTTTTCTTTATATCCACAACGGGGTACCACTTAGCCTTCATCACACCTGATGATAAGACTGAACGCAAAAGATCTCTACCAAAACAAAAACAATGGTGAAAAGATCGTTGTTATGGCGTCAGATTTAGATAAGATGGTGGTAGCTAGCTAGGCGGACCTAGAACAAGTCCTACCATCAACCAAACTTGGCCCATTTTTCTGTGCCCTTGCAATTTTGTCATTAAAAGGGTAAGTGATTAATTTTTCTTTAAGTTGATGTGCATTGTTCTTACTTTTTATCCTCATTCCTTCATAGAATAGACTTTAATTTTTGCAAAACTTTGCTACGCTTGGTAAATAAATTCTTATTTAATACGACCGCCTGTCGTTGTTCGAATATCTTAACTTTAGATCTAGATGTTCTGGAACACTTTATAGCAGCAACTATGTTCGCGATGGACTGAAATTCCTTTTCTTTGTGACATTGTTGTGTTGTTACAATACATATTAATGCTAATCAGGTATATAGTTTGGAACAAGCATTCTTTTAGCTTATAGATTTAAGTTTCTTAAATGTTTTCAAATACAATTTCGACCCTATTTTTACAAGCTTTTTATTAACTTGCCATGTTAGTTAGTTTGTTTGTTAGTGGGGGAAAAATCTTGCAAGCTTAATTTGATCCACTTTCCAGTGTCCGATGGAGCTGAAATTTTGTAGGTATATAGGTTTGGTTTAGATGACAATATAATATTAAGTACAGTCAGCAAAAAAGCTTGTCATAAAAATGAAATTTTTACTAAAAACTTATTGCTGAAAAAGGAAAATAAAGTATTTTTATTTCGATTCGCGGGGCGCTAGTTCACAGTTCACTGCCGCCTGCCGGCGCAATCGCAAGCGGCCGAGCAAGCGTTAGCGTGCCTATTCTGGCCGGGAATCCTCGCCTTTCTTCATCTTTCTTTGATTTTCAAAAGCCCAACTGCGGCAGTTTAGCAGGCTGACGTAGCCAGATAATGATCATAGGCTTCGTTTAAAAACTGTTTTTTTTTTCAGGAAAAACATGCTGCTGAAAGCATCGACATCTCTAACCGTGGTCGTGGTGGACATTTTTCCAATATTATTTTTCTTTCGTAATTGCCAAACATTACTCTTTCTAATACAATAAAATTTTGTATCATTATCAACTAAATACTTTGTTTTATTTTAACTTAAAAAGCAAAGTTCTTGTTGCAAGACCATTTTATTTACTAAGTTTTCTATGCCTGGTTGGCATTTGTTATAAACACTAATCTTACCAATTACACAATATGAAGATAAAAACGAATGTGATCTTTTTTATTTAATAAATAAATAAATCATAAAAATGTTCTTACAATCACACCAATTATCTAAGCCCATAGTAAATTTCTTAAGAAACTGTGTCTGATTGAACTTGATAACGGATAAATATATACTTATATACTTTTTGTTTGTAAATACATACTTAATATACATAGAAAACGCCCAGACCAAGACAAATAGACAGTAATTTTCATGCACACAAATATTTGTCTTGTTCGGGAATCGAACCCGAGACCTCTGGCGCAGAATGCAAGTAGCTTACCCCTGCGCCAAATCGTTCGTCAAATCGGTAGTAACAAAGTAACTACAATTAAGAAAACTATTACAACTTATCGTTAATGATATTTTGTGATTGTAAGTATAGGAACTAAGATATTGTAAAAAAAAATAACAATTCGTGATAAATACCTATGCTGTTAAAATAAATAAATTATTCAATAAAAAAAAACTATGAAGTATAACAAGAATTTAAAACGACAGAAAAACAATAAACACAAATTTTGAACTACAAAATGTATTATTGAATATTTTAGCAAAAAATAAAACTTCCGTGGATACGTCGCATGCGCACCTACTTACTGCGTGCTGTCAAAAAAAGTTAAAGTTATGTTGTTAGCGTGATGTTACATCTCGCTTACAATATTATCTTTATACAACATTACAATAACATTGTTTGACAGCTCGCGTTATGAAATAGAAATGTATTTATTTTTCTTTGAATAGGGTATATACATCGAAGGTCTTAATTTAGTTTGTAAGTTCGGCTCATTCAGCCATTAATAACAGCAAGCAATTTTATTTTCACAAATTCAATTTGCGCCCAACTTAAGTTACATTGTTACTTAAATTAAATGCATTACTTATTACTATAATATTAACTCAATTAATTCACAGTTTTTTTATTTCAGAAATAGATTCACAAAGTAATACAGATTATCAAAGTCAAATAATTTGAAATGGCCTCTGCAGTCTTTTCCAAGATAGAAAAGACATCTGAAAAATGTGTGTGTCTAACTAATTAATCCTCTCCCACCATTTCATGTCCAGGCTTTACTATGAAATTAATCTCCAAGAAATAGTGTTTAAGTAAGGAAACTGTCATTTGTTTATCAGACATTTGCCAAAACGGGCGCGCCATTAAGTAAATCTGTCTTACCTCTATCAAAATAGAATTTATTTTCCTTTAACGATCTTGGTTCTATTCCTCAAAGTCGGGATAAAAAATTGTAGTACATTTACATTTTATCTCTAGTTTTTTGCGTTTTTGTGGAGAATTTATAGTTTCACCTGTAGTTTTACTTTTGAATGAGTGATGTTTATTTGTTACTTGTGGCCTCCTGTTGCTTTGCTCGATCAGTTTTGTAGCAAAGAACTTTAATTTTTAGTAAGTAGTTGATAGTATTTCCTCTGAGTTACATTTACCTGTACCAATATCAAAAAACTCGATTAGCTCTCTTTTCACATAGAATGTGAAACTACTTACGACATTTACACTAAACATTTTAGTTTCAAACTAAGAATAGTTAAGGTTATGATTAGGATTAGGACGCATGTGACTCTAAGTCCGGCTGCACACGGGCCACCGACCACATCCACAAAACGCCGCCACCGACCTATTTCCTGTAGTTTTTATACATATTATTATATGAACTCGCCGCATATGGTTGACGCCGTAGGTAGTTGTCACTTGTTTCTTCTTCTAGCTTCAAATGGCGGCGTTTGTGGCTTTCGCGTGTGGCGGGCGACGGTAAGCCCATTCTGGAATCTAGATAATTTTTTTAAAAAAGAAAAAATATTTTATTTTTTGTATGTTTTTCTTTGAAATCAGTGACCCAATCCATGGCACAAATTAAACTTAGAAACTTCGTCAAGTGTCAAACATTCTTTCAAACAAATCTGTAATATGAAGCTGAAATTTAAAATCTATAAAATGTGAAATAGCACTGAAAAAGCACCAAGTAATTTCACTTTCAAATAAAACTATTAATAAAACGATGCAAAAGATATAATGTTACCAATTTATTTCGCTGTTTGCACAAAGACTATAACATTTACATGTAAACTGTTATGAACAAAACCTGAATGATATGCTAGTAAACCAGCAGGACATGTACGAATATACGATAAATTTAAGTTAGTAAAAAAAAAAGTTTAAGTATGTACACTGAAATAAAAGACTTCGGAGTCTGGTTGGCCATTAGATATGATGATAATATAATATTACCTATTCAAAAATGAAATATAATAAAATTGAATATTATTAACGCCATGAAAATAGCTTTTGCGATTTCGATTTCGTAAATTGAAACAAAAAATATGCTCTGGTGTGCCTAATTTTTATTCGCAATAATTATTTTAACTGTTTGGTGTTATTTACTCAGGTAGTTTGGATTATCCTAGTTTAGCTATACGAACATACCGATTTGTCAATTTTTTGTTCAAAACTTCTCAGGATTTTAATAGAAATTCCTCAACCTTTTCTCCCACAAAAACAAACAGAACAAACAACTTTTATTATGGGGCTATTCACGAAATTGTAAATACATTTTTTCACACAATGACATGTTTGGTCGAGTCTGTATTGTATTTTTCTATGGGACAGTTGTTTATGGCTTCATATTAAAAGTTGTTCTAATGATAGACATAGTAACTCTCCTGAAATATTTGCACTAAAACTACTTTCAACGGATTTAATCACGCGTATAATTGCACGCATAATTAGCAGTTTTTAGGTAAAGGATTATTAGGTCTGCTCTCGTCAGGAAAATCCAGAAAAAAAGAGGTTTATTTCAATAAACAGTTATCAGCAGATATCCAAGATATGCTTATATTTGTACACTAATTAACCATGAACTAATAATCATGGTGTAAAGTTACACTAGGTGTAAATATGTTGTTGTCATTTATGTTGTCTAAATTGATGACAGAGACAACAACCGATTTGTACCAGAGGGCCTAGACAAGTGACTTTCTATTATCGATATCGCCAGTAGATTAGAAAGAAAATGTATGAGATTGACATTAGCGGTCACGTGACATTTCAATCGTTAATGTCAATCTCATACATCTTCTTTCTATTCTACTGGCGATATCGATAATCGAAAGCCACTTGTCTAGGGTGGCAGGTGTAATTTTAGACCATGATTATTAGTGAGGACGTTTATTAATAATAAGAGGGTAAGGGTTTTTAAAAATGTGACTCGTACAATATACTCCAATCCCTCTTCCCTAACATAAGCTACCATTGAAATCGATAGTGATAATATGAAAAATGATGACAACATTCAAATGCCAGCAACTGGTTTATCCCACATGCTACTGCATGTGCATTACAATAAATGTTGTGCACTTTTTCAACTTCGTAAAAGCACTGCGATTATTTTTTATCGGTTGTAATATTTCCTTTCTTTCTGCCCACTGTGTATTATTTGTGATATAAAAAGAGATATGCTAATGAAATATATCAGATGGTTCTGCGTTTTATATTAATAGGTGATGGAAATCTGTATTCCGCAAATAGGGAGTTAAGTTAAACATGATAAAGTATTAACACCAGATAATTTGCATACATTAAAGGTAAATTCATACAAAATTGAAAGAAGCGATAAATGATTATTTACATTGTTGCATAAATTCCACGCCATCATTATAATAAATTATAAACTACTAGCTTTCCGCCTGCGGCTTCGCCCGCGTGGACTACACGACGTTATCCCGCGGGAATTTGATACTTTACCGGGATAAAAAGTAGCCTATGTTCCTCTCCAAGCTACAAAGTATCTATATCCCAAATTTCAGCCAAATCCGTTCAGCCGTTTTGGCGTGATTGAGTAACAAACATACAAACATCCAACCAAACATCTAAACTTTCACATTTATAATATTATAGTAGGAAATAGGATAACCATCAAAAGCTATCAAAATGCTGCTGTCAAATATCTATTGCATTTTAGTTCCTTATATGACCCAAAGAGGCGCTGCTCTGGTTTTCATACATAATAATACGATCACAATAACGATTACGATAACGATAGTATTTCGTGTTTGAGATACTGAAATGTGATTTGTTTCAAAGTCAAACATTAAGAACGTTGTTAGACCGACAAATTGTGAGGATTTTAAGTGGTTAACGAGACCGAGATGTAATTTTTGATCAAAATGTCTTTGCTAAGATACAAGATGAGGACTTTGTTTGTTTTACTATGATAATCTCTGGATTACCGGTTGAACTAGATTTTATACATTTGATAGCCTAGTCCTTGAAGAACGTTATCAATACTTACTAATATTATTAGTGGTGAAAGTGGTTATGTCTGTCTATCTGTTTTATCTGTCTGTTACCTTGCACGCCTGGCCGCACACGGGCCACCGACCACAACCACAAAACTTCGCCACGGACTTATTTACTGTAATTTTCATTCATTTTATATGAACTATCTATCTATACCACAGATTACTAAATAGTTACAATGTAACAGATAGTTCACTCCGCTAAGTCATTTAAATAAATAGCAACTCTAACTATAACGCAATAAAGTAGAATTCAGCTTGTACGGCGCAGGCAAATTACGAACGGCCACTCGTTGTCGTTGCATCTCTTTCTATCGCATATAGTCTAGCTCTTTTGCGGACCTAATTTCGATGGATTAACAACGCTGGCGTTGCCGCCGCGTTTTCGAGCCGAGACACAGGGAGTAAAATAGGCCTGTCTATACGAATATTATAAAAAGGAAAGATTTGATTGTTACTTTGTTTGCATCGAATAGGCTCCGAAACTACTGAACCGATTTAGATTACTCTTTCACCATTAGAAAGCTACATTTTTTCCGAGTTTTATAGGCTATATTTTATCCCGATATTCCCACGGGAACGGGTACCACGCGGGTGAAACCGCGAGGATCCGCTAGTCTTTTATATGAGCGGTCGATCAGAGTCGTCATCGACGGCTGCTGTTCTGACCTTATTGCTATCGATGTTTTGATGCACAGCACCATCACAGAAAGATCAAAATTCAGCGCAAAAGCCAGCAGTGAGGAAGCCCGTTCTTTGAGAGAGGCCATGGTAGAGCATACAAACTTTTCCCGAATGACTACAACCCTATAATTATTAAAGCTAGAGAGGCTGCTTCTGGGTAAGCTCGCTCCATCTTAGGCTTCTTCTCAGCCCTATGGTTCAGTGTAAAGCCAAGAGCAAGCCCAGAAAACATAAAAGAGAAAATAACGCACACCGTTGACGCCTCGCCGGTAGTCGTCACTTGTTCCTTCTAGCTTCAAGTGACGGTGTTTGTGGCTGTCGCGTGTTGCTCGTGTGCGGCGCGGCATATAAGTAAGCCAATGATAAAGTTTTTAAGCGTAGAGATAAATAAACTTAATTTGAGGAAAGCGTAAGATGCTCTTTTTGCAAAAAAAAACGAAACTGAAAGTACAAACAAAAAGTAAAAAAATTAATGCAAGAAATAAATATAGCTTATCTAACGGAACAAAATGCTAAATAGACATAGAATCTTACACTTGTTTGTAGCTATGCCCTAAACGTCTAAGGAATGGCCTTAAATGATAATTCTGAAGCCAAAGCTTATAGGAATGACATAGACGAACTTGATACGAAAGGCGCACCCATAACCGTCCCACAAGGTCCGTTTGCGATAAGCCTAATTGGTGGTATGTATAATGAACTTCTTAGATGGAAGTCAGTTTTTCTTTGACATATTTCCTTGACAGAGACGTGTTACATATCATAATGTTAGCAGTTCTAATCTCGGTCGTACCTACCGTACATAATGATACTTGAGGTTTTCACCAGCCCATGGTCCAGGCACCGACCGCCCGCCCGCGTAGTTACTTTGTGGTCCAGGGGAGGACAAGTTGCCAGCCCATGAAAAAAAAATAATAACTTTCATTAATTATGCGTTTAAAATATTTGATTATTATGTTTAAAATAAAGATTGTGAAATAAAATACGATTCATTAATCACATAGAATAGAAGTATTACCTACTACAGAAGACCTAAGTAATAAATTCTAAAAAAGATGAACGGAACGTAAACAAAACAGCTTAAAAACAATATGAGCTTGTATCAAAATCTGCGAAGGCATCCATAATCATAATGCCAAGATCCAAGTGCGGACAACAATAGCAGCTGAGCCGCAGTGAAGGTCGCGCGGAGGCCGGTCGTTGACTGCGCTATCGCTATTTATACAAGTTGCCTATCAACCTGTCGTCGGACAGAGCAGCCGGCCACAGAGACAGAGGGGGCGTGCTCTTTAAAATTTCGAACGCAGCCTTTAAATTATATAATTTAAAAAGTAAACTTTATTTTTTGTTTTGACCGCAACCTCCTTTCTGTCAAGTTAGACTTTCCTTTTTTAAATAATCAAGAAAGAAACAGGGTTTACATTTTTAATTTTAAGCTACTTTAATCAAATGAAAAGAAAGAAAAATTAATGATCTGTGTGTTAAAGGTACACTCGACTGTTCAATTTTAATGCAACTTTCAAAACTTAATAAGTTAGTTTTAATTGAAATGTTATGTAAGGAGTCGTGCGCTAAAATTCGCGTATGGATTTCAAATGTTTATTGTGAGTGAAATTAATAGTTTGGTTTGAACCTGTCGTTACTCTGTGGTTGAAGATTGAATGACGGCTGCACATGAAGCGATATGATCGCCGCATTATCGCCGGGCGCCTAGCACTTTCCAGTACCTAGTAATCAGGGTTGCCATGCTAGAAACCTACTAATATTATTATGACGAAAGTTTTTATGTATGAATATTTGGTACAAATATCGTATACTTCATCAGATAAAATTTTGGGCACAGATAAATTGTTATAGACTAGATATCACAACATACCTAGTTACTTTAATCCCGATTTTCACACGGGTGTCAAAAACACGCGGGCAATACCATATGTTCTAGCTAGTTAACTCTATCTATAGCCCCTCTATATAAAAATGTTAGTTCCCGAACACATCTTTTGCTTTTATGTTGAATAAGTATTTCGTGTTTTGATTATTACGCTACCTTAAGTTGTATTGATCTTGTTAATAGATAAACGGTTTTTTTTTCAATATAGGACTGTGATTTTTTATATATTTTTTTGTCTAACGATTCGATCTAAAGACATTTAAGTAATAAATATAGTAACAAAATAAGCAATATTATTTTTACTTTCTATTTAATTGGATAATATCATTTACTTCAAATTACTCCTTGGCAGCCCTGTTAGAACGTCACTACCTCACTTAACCAAACCAACCTTCTTATATTACATTTTAATTTTAACAAAAAGCTACCATGATAAAGGTATCAACACACGGCCGTATTATACTTAATACAATTTTCTGCATTTATCTCGTATCAAAATTATACGTTGTTTGTAATTGAACAAAAAAAAGTATAATTTTACAATTAAGACGTCTTTTCGGAACCTTCCCTCCACTTTCGTTGTGTATAATTATTTTTATTTAATCCGGTGTATTTCTATAAGTGATCCCAATTAATCCAATTTGAGATCGAATGCAGGCAACTTTAATGCAACAAGAAAATGATTTTATCTTGGTTTGTTATCCAGACAAAATTGTACCTACCTTTACTGGGTTCTGTACCCAAAGGGTAAAAACAAGGCCCTATTACTTCTAAGACTCCACTGTACGTCCGTCTCGTCTGTCTGTCTGTCACCAGGCTGTATCTCATGAACCGTCATAGGTAAACAGTTGAATTTTTCACAGATGATGTATTTCTATTGCCGCTATAACAACAAATATTAAAAAAGAATAAATAAATATTTCAGGAGGCTCCCATACTATAAACGTGATTTTTTTGTTGTTTTTGCTCGATATTAATAACGGCAAAAGGTAGACGCTTGAATATATTATTATATTAAGTTGTATATTCACTTTGTTACGGAACCCTTCGGGCGCGAGTCCGACTCGCATTTGGCCGGTTTTTTGTTTTAAAGCCGTGTCTAATATTGTAAAGATGACGAGTTCGTTTATTTACCTTTCACAAACGAGTAAGTACTTATTATGTCACTGATAAGCAATAATCGTATATTCACTTTGGTACGGAACCCTTCGATGGCGTACTCTTGGAGAGGCCTATGTCCAGTAGTGGATATTAATAATGATGATGATGATGAAGCAATTGTGTGAACGTGTCATATAACACTGGTCGACAAAACAAAACATTTTCTTTTGTACGCTTGGTTTTAATTTTAATAATATTACAATCACACCAATTTATACTGGCTCATAAGCAGTTTTCATTAATAAAATATTTTTAATGAAAACTAGATAACGGATAATATATACTTATATACTTTTGTTTGTAAATTAAATATATGCCAGGAAAGCACTTTATGGCCACTTTAAAATTTGTTCAATCTGAAGCACATAAGTACTGCTAAATGGTTATAGGTATTTAAGACAAAAAACATATTATTATAGAGAATTAATGTACATCTTTAAAATTCAAAACATAAAATAGTTTTTTGTATTTATAACACAAAATGTCCGAATGGTGCCAAATGCCCCGGTTTTGGCCACTTATTGATTGACGAACTTTTGTAAGTATCTATAGCGAAATATCTAAACCAAATCCAAATTAAATCAAAATATTTAATTTGCTTGAAACTAATCAATAGCCATACGATAATTTAATTGTATCCTTAACAAATTTCTTAAAATTTTCATACAAAAAAATTCAAAACAGCATTTATTGAAAAAAAAAAAGTATCTTAAAAGGAATTCTTACGATTGTTATTATTACCGTTAATACCTAACTTTTAAATGCAATTGGCAAACATAACTAAAAATTGTTTATATAACTTTTAAAGCAAAAAGTGGCCAAAACCGGGGTTTCTACCCTACAACGAAAACACCCAGACCAAGACAAATATACATGTTCATCTAAACAAATATTTGTCTTGTTCGGGAATCGAACCCGAGATCCCTGGCGCAGAAAGCAGGTTTCCATAACCCTGCGTCAATCAGTCGTCAACAACATTGTTTTAGAACTTGTTTCTGATGAACTTCCTACAACTGTCATAATTTGTATCACGTGTTTCACGCTTAGTAATTTTTGAATCCTCAAGAATAGGGTACTCTCTATAAGAAATTTCATTTCAAGTTTTTTTTCCCACCAAGCTCAATCTCCATTCTAAACTAAATGATTTGTCACAGATCTTTGATTTGCTACAAACGTTGTAAGGTACCTACCTAAATATTTCATTCCTTTCCCTCAGAGTGAAACTAGTTCATTTTTCTCGTAGGCCATACTTAAGTCACCCATTGTAATGACATTGTACTATTGAGTTTGATCGCAAAACAATAATTTAATAAATCGAATTAAGAAAATAGAATGTCGAAGCATCCGTGTCGGAACTTTCCAATTTTATTGCACAGGAAACAAAAGAAAGAACAATGGTAATTTGGAAGTAATGATCAGCTGTATTTATTGAGCAATACAATAATTTGGAGGAAGATCTGTCGCACAGTGGTCTCTTGGACTGATATTTTAGTTGATAAGCAACTCTCGATATAGTCAACAATTAATCGCCTCTGTGGTCTAGTGGTACCCACAGATATCAGACCCAGAGGTCCCGGGTTCGATTCCCAGTTCATGTTGTATCGGTTTGGTTGGTGGTAGGGCTTGTTCAAAGTCTGCCCTATCTAAGTCTGACGCTATAAAAACGATTTCTTCAGCATTTTTGTGTTCCTAAGAAAATAGAATGTCGAAGCATCCGTGTCGGAACTTTCCAATTTTATTGCACAGGAAACAAAAGAAAGAACAATGGTAATTTGGAAGTAATGATCAGCTGTATTTATTGAGCAATACAATAATTTGGAGGAAGATCTGTCGCACAGTGGTCTCTTGGACTGATATTTTAGTTGATAAGCAACTCTCGATATAGTCAACAATTAATCGCCTCTGTGGTCTAGTGGTACCCACAGATATCAGACCCAGAGGTCCCGGGTTCGATTCCCAGTTCATGTTGTATCGGTTTGGTTGGTGGTAGGGCTTGTTCAAAGTCTGCCCTATCTAAGTCTGACGCTATAAAAACGATTTCTTCAGCATTTTTGTGTTCCGGCAGTAAGAAGATAGCCTGACTCAGTTATGGAGGATTCCGGGAGTAGTGTGCCTTATCAATCATCACTTAGCATCAGGTGTGATGAAGGCTAAGTGCTACCCCGTTGTGTATAAAAAAAATTAGATTGGTCACGGGAGCGGGCGATCGAAATTTTATTATCTCTAGCTTTTCCGTGCTACGGAAGTAATTTTGAGCAAGTCGAAATAAGTCATGTCGGATTCGGCATGTCATGCATGAGACAGTCTACTACTACTACTACTACTACTTTTATTAATATGTTTGTGTATTGAAAAATGGAAAATGAAGTATTTAGAAAAAATCGACCCGTCTCACAACTAGCTCCGATGGGACTCGAGCGATTTAGCGATTGCCAAATACCTGAAAAGGTATTTCTTTCGCGTGTGAGGGTAGTAATATCTCCACATTGATGAAATTAACGCTGACTATACAGCGCGTAAGAAGTATTGGATAAATTCGACGCTTCTAGTAACGACTCCGTAGCTCAGTGGTTAGAGCAGTCGCCCGGAAAGCGAAAGGTCGTGGGTTCGAGTCCCATCGGAGCTAGTTGTGAGACGGGTCGATTTTTTCTAAATACTTCATTTTCCATTTTTCAGTAATAAAAATTGCATTGTGAATGCAAAAAACTAAAAATTAAAATAAGATGTTTGTGTATGTTTGTTAAAATATTTTTTAGCAAAATGTCGTGTCGAAAAAACTACCAATATTTTTCTACGAAAATACTCACTCCCATAGATTTCTTTAAATATAGGTAAGTACTAAATGTTACATACCTATCTATAAATCACTCTTCAACTGTTAACAACAACCATCAAAAGTTCAAAATTATTTGCCACATAAGAACATTACACTAGGTACTACCACTAGTAAGTGGGGCTATTAAAAATGGCCGATTATGTTGAAATATTTGAATATCCATCTGTTTGTTTTTCACGCGTATACCCCTTAATATTTTTAACAAAATTTTGTGTCGAAATAACTACTTACCAATATTTTTCTACAAAAAACTCACTCCCATAGAATTTTTCAAATATTAGTAAATGGTACACAAAGAATAAATCACGTGTCAACTCTTAACAAAAAACCACCATCAAAAGTTCAAAATTATTTGCCATTATCTTATCTTATCTTATCTTTATTAATATTCACTTCTTGAACATACATTAGATTACTCAATAATCACAGTAGTCGTTCCATATCAACTTAAAGGATTTGTCAGCGATCGAACAACATATTAATACTTAATTCCATCTTGCTGACACGTACATCGCTAACATTAGTCACATCTATCATTTTAGCTTACGCTTAAGGCCGCGGGTACGATGTCAGCGGACTGTGAGGCGGTAGCGGCAGTGGCGCATGAGCGGCATAAGTCCAAAGGCATACATTTACATGGAACCAGCGCGCTTCGTGACAAACAGGGCTCGGAACACTTGGAAACATTTCCGTTCTGTATACGAAATCATTGTAAAGTCACTGTCATTCGCATCAGAATAGACAAAGCAACCGCCTCTGTGGTCTAATGGTCCACACCACCGGTTTCAGACCCAGAGGACCCGGCTTCGATTCCCAGTGGGCGTACATATTGTATTCGGTTTGGTTGGTTGTAGGACTTGTTTTTATTCCACCTGGCTAGCTACCACTGTCTTATCTAACTATGACGCAATAGCAACGATATTTTCAGCATTGTTGTATACCGGCAGTGAGAGATAAGATAACCAGTTCCACAGTGATTGAGGATTCCGGGAGTAGTGCGCTTCCAGCTTCAGCTTTATCTATCACCACTTCTTAACATCCAGGGGGGCTACCGGCTAATAAATATGGATATTGACATGAGCTTCATTTGACATTTGAATCCCATTCAAATTTCAAATCGTCCATATCTATATTTTTAGCCGGTAGCACCCCAGGTTTGAAGAAGGCTAAGTGCTACCCCGTTGTGGATGAAAAATGTATAGAAATCGATTCTGAATCCATTTTCGAACGGTTGCGAATTAGGGGGTAGGACTTACCCCCAAATTCTCAAGCACCCGACACACCGGGGCTCACCTACACTATCCGGTGCATGGGTGTGCGCGCCGCCTAGCTTGCTAGATAAAGGTGACCTGTGGCACCGCTACGCTGCAACCGCTGCCGCCCCGGATCCCGCTGTCATCGTGCCCGTAGCCTAAGGCTGCGCCGACAGGATACAATCTGTATTAAATGCCCTTAGCCAGTTAAACCAGTAGCGTATTCCTTAGGGCGATGACAGGAGAACCAAGTCCATATTAAAACTTACTACTATCCTACGCACTTTAAAAGCAGATGAAATTTTAAATCAATTAATAAGCATGTAGGCTAGACGCGTGTTTTATATGTCAAGGGCTTTATGATCCTGTTTGTTCAGTTAACTAGAGTAGTGAGGTAGGTACATTCTTTATGATACCGACGACGTAGGAGAATGGATATGAATTTAAAAAGGAAAATAAGTTGACTAAAGAAGTACGCAATTCAAAGCCGACGATTCTAATTCATTGTTTTTCATAGTAACTACGATTTCATTATTTTAGATTTGTTAGGTTAAAAGAGTAAACGTAAACTTGCAAAGGTGATTTGAGCGTAAAAATTTTTCGTTATAAAATACTTTTATAATTTCTCTATTATTAATATTATTATGGGTGAAAAAAGTAATTTACAAACCATATTTTATATGTCGAACTGCACTTTTTTCAGTAGGTATCCCTAGAAATATTCGATCTCCTGCTGATATGTCACTGAGCTGGCAATGTTTATTTGCGGTTTTGAACACATTTTTAAATCTTTGCGTGTTAAAGTAGCTAAAAATAAGCAAACAATAAAAACAATCGCAGCAGGAGTTAAATTTTTAAGCCCTTATCTTTAACAATTTTAAATAAACAAAACCACATATTTCACTTGATTCTTTTTTATTCTTACCTTTTTTGTCATTTTATAATCACTGCCACACCATAATTTTAATAGCACTACGGTGCATATTTTTACCATTTTAATATTAATTGCATAACATTGTTTTTGTTTAGGAAAAATGTGATAGTAAAAAACCACGAGCCCTATAAGTAGCTTTCAGGCGGGATTCAAGCTACTTATAGGGCTCGTGGTTTTTTACTATCACATTTTTCCTATACTTACAAAAATTGCATTGTGAATGCATAAAAATAATATAAAATCTCATTGTTTTGTTTCTTTCCTTTTTCGCATTGCTATATTACATCGTATTAAATATTATAATATGTTGGAACAATAAAATAATAATGTCTCCAATGCCACGTCTAGTAGCAGCTTACTTATAATTTAAAAAATACACATTTACAGATTTTATAAAATCATGCACTTTAAATTTTTCTTGAACATATTTCACTTTAACCGAATCCCATTTCGTGGTTAAAGTACGATTTTATCACTGCAGGGTGCTTGCTACTTTTAAAGTTACTGTGTCTAGATGTTGTAAAGATGTTGAGAATAAATTTCGCAATTACCATCTTCTGTTCGTAATAATGGAAGGTTTCAACTCTGGAAGTGATTATAAGATGTTCTATTGCTATCATACAAAATGGTTATGTTCACCTCTTAATTAGTGGTATAAATAACAAACTTGGCAGTATGAATCCAAGCTTTTTATTAGAGTGGTATAAACATTTTTTCTTCTTCGTTTGACTAGTATTTAAATTGAAAAAAATAAACGTGCAGATCGGCATAGAAAACAAATATAAATAAGAAAAACGTACAAAAGAAATTGCCGCTGCTTTCATATTTTAACTAATACTATAAAACGGTAATTTCATACTTAACCCATTAAAAACAAATTATACGGCTAATCGGTAAAGCTTTTCAAAACCGTCAAGTTTGAAAGAAAATGCAACAAGGTGTTATCCTATTCAATAAATCAATTTCATAAGCATCAATGCTAACAATTATTTATAGGGCATCAATATCGCTATTAAATTGAAAATTCTATTGAAAACCCATGAAGGCGGAATTCCTTCTATACCTAAGCTTTGTAATTAATAACTTCAAGTTGTGGTAACTTATGGGGTACAGTGGGATTCCGTACGCCTTAGCGCTACTGGTATTAAAAGTAATAAATCTATGAGGATTGCGTGCTTCTGCGCAGCCTGTACTAAGTACTAGGGCTGGCTATTCTAGTTTGAAACAGACTTAGATGAAAATGAAATTAATTTATTCAATTTAGGCTATTACTTCCACTTGAGATGCGTGCCCCTGCCCATACAAGGAAGGCGAGCGATGTACCTATATTTGACAGTTGAGCTGACACCGCATTGTGTCAAATGTATGAAAACAGAGCTCAGCTCCGCACAGGTCCGTTCAGTAGAAACGCACCCTTATTAACATAAAAAAACTACGCCATCTTATGGATGGATAAGGAGCTTGAGAAATGACCCACCATGCGGGGCCGGTTAGCTAATAAATTTTTGTTTATTGCAGGCCGATCGCGTTTACCATGCGCCACTGGCTCTTCGTTGATCGGATATAGATCAGGACAAATTTAAAATTAATACTTACAATAAAAATATATTACTTATATCTGTCGTCTCTCTGTATGCACCGCAATGACGTTTTATTCATTGATGCACCGGAGCATATTTTACAAGGTGCCAGCTAATGTTCGCGCCAGCCATGCAGCGGGGACAGCGACAGATATCGAACCGCCCGATGCAGGCCTATCGGCTTGCATCGAAGATGAAATTATTCCCTTTTGACGTTCTTATTTTTTTGTATATTTTTAATTATAATTAAACGACACTTAATTAGATAGTAATTTTCAATAGAAAAGAATCCCGTGACGTGATGAAGTTTTTTAAAAACAGTAATTTCGAGCGCACAAACAACTTTTTTAAATGTTATGCTTGACAAATATTTTCTAAAAGTATTAAATATGTTTATAAAAGTGTTGTTCTTCATATCTCTGTAAGTACTTATATTATTTACTAGCTGTGCCCGCGACTTCGTCCGCGTAGAATAGTGACTTTCAGCAGCATTTTTTAATTTTATTAGCTAATAAGCTTTTTTTATTTATTAATTTAAAATATATTAGTACAGCGCTATTTTACATATTAAAACATTAAAATTTATATCACACTAGCTGTGCCCGCGACTTCGTCCGCGTGGAATAGTGACTTTCGGCAGCATTTTAAATTTTTTAGGGTAATAAGCTTTTTAGTTTTTTTAATTTATTTATTTAATATATATAAGTACAGCGCTATGAATGCTATGATACACATTAAAAATTTACATTACATAGCCTTCCGACCGCGGTTTCGCCCGCGTGTACTACACGACGTTATCCCGAGGTAAAGTGATATATGTCCGGGATAAAAATTTGCCTATGTCACTTTCTAGCTCCTAAACTACCCACATACTAAAAATCACGTCGGTCCGTTGCTCCGTTTTGACGTGTAAGACAGACATACAAACAAACACAATTTCATATTAATAATATTCGAGATAGTATGTCAAAAGAAAATACCTACTTATTACGCTGAACAACTTCTCTTATGATGCTATATTTGTATCTCTTATAGTTTAGCTGGGCTGCTAGGGTTCCTCATCAGGTGTAGGTCCAAGACCTTCGATATTTTTCGTCAATAGAAAATGTTCATTACGTTAAACAACTTTTCTTAGGACGCCATGTTTGTATCTCATATAGTTTAACCTGGCTGCTAGGGTTCCATATCAGGTGAACCAGACCTTCAAACTTTGTATGACAGTAGAAGATGCTCATCACGTTTAACAATTTTCCTTAAGACGGTATTTTTATATCTCTCATAGATTGGCTGGACTGCTATGGTTCCACATCAGATATGACGATCGTCAAAAATAATATTATATGTTGGCGAGGACCAAATAGCCTATATAACAACAAAAGTTTCATCAAAATCCGTTTAGTAGTTTTTGCCTCAAATGCGGACAACAGACAGATAAACAGACAAAAATTCAAGACTATATTTTTGGTATCTGTTCCTTTTAAGAAGACTCCAGCCCCCCTAGCATGACCAACAAAATTCGATATGATATGATAAGTTATCCGGTTTAACAGTCAAAAGACTTTGGGTTTTGACGTTTGAATGTCGATAAGTCGCTCTATCATGCGATACATATCACGTTTTGGGTGGTCATGCTAGGCTTACTGGAGGTATAATTTTCTATTTCTTTTAAATGTAAAGAATTGGATCGTTTACAGTTTTATTATAAGTATAGATAGGTATTAGTACAGTGCTATGATACATATTAACACATAAAAATGATATATCACATAGCCTTCCCGCCCGCGATTTGCCCGCGTGTACTACACGACGTTATCCCGAGGGAAAGTGATATTTTTCCGGGATAAAAATTAGCTTAAGTCACTCTCTAGCTCCTAAACTTCAATTCGTCAATTCGTTGCTCCGTTTTGACGTGAAAGACGGACATACAAACAAACACACTTTCACATTTATAATATTAGTATAGACTGTATGTCAAAAGAAAATACTTATCACGCTGAACAACTTCTTTTAAGATGCTATATTTGTATCT
Organism: Crambus lathoniellus; assembly: GCA_949710035.1. Lineage (NCBI taxonomy): Eukaryota > Metazoa > Arthropoda > Insecta > Lepidoptera > Crambidae > Crambus > Crambus lathoniellus. The sequence goes on along the minus strand of OX453302.1, from coordinate 9,322,875 downwards.
CTTATAGTTTAGCATTGCTGCTAGGGTTCCACATCAGGTGTGCCAGACCTTCGATATTTTTCCGTCAATAGAAAATGTGCATTACGTTAAACAACTTTTTTTAGGACGCCATGTTTGTATCTCATATAGTTTAACCTGGCTGCTAGGGTTCCACATCAGGTGAACCAGACCTTCAAACTTTGTACGTCAATAGAAAGTGCTCATCACGTTTAACAATTTTCCTTAAGACGGTATTTTATATCTCTCATAGTTTGGCTGGACTGCTATGGTTCCACATCAGATATTACGATCTTCAAAATAAATTATAGCCTATATGTTGGCGAGGACCAATACCTGTATAACAAAAAAAGTTTCATCAATATCCGTTCAGTAGTTTTTGTGTGAAACGCGGACAACAGACAGACAGACAGACAAAAAATTCAAAAACTATATTTTTGGTATCTGTTTCGTTTAAGAAGACCCCTGGTGGTATTTTTTTCTATTTCTTTTAAATGTACAGAATTGGATCGTTTACAGTTTTATTATAAGTATAGAAGATAGTGCAATATTTATATAAAAGAGAGAGTTTAAGTCCAGAAAAAAGCTTGACTGTGACATGTTGAGAGAAAAGCACTTGCTTGAAGCGTGCAAAAAATTAGTCTAAAAATGTGCTAATCCCAGTAGTAATTAAAACTAGCGATCGTCAGCAGCTTATGGGGAAACGGCAGAGTTACAAACAGCTTCCCAATGTGACACTGAATCAAGGCTATAAATCTAGGAAGTTCGCGTGCGTTGCACTCTGCTGCACTTTATAGGGCTGTCGAGAAAGCATCCTAATTTCTAAATAAAAAATGATAATAAAGGAAAAGAGAATAATAAGCATATACGATGTTAGATTCTGTCTAATAAAAGATTAAATTAAGATTGTTGATTTTACTCCTTACATTTTTCACAAAGGAAAGAAAGAAAGAAAGAAATATAGTTTATTCGATTAAAACATACAAACAAGGTTGTTTACATAAACAAAAACAAACATTTTAGCCGAAATGGACCCAACCTCGGCTTATGCCACAGCAAAGGATGGTGTAGTTTCACATTAAACTCCAATTCAAAATAAGCCAATATAGCATTCTATCTCTTGAATAAGAATGATTTGTTAGTTTTAATCCATACTAATGCTTAATGCAGAAGTAACTCTCTCTTTGTCTGTTTTTCGACTGTTACCTTATTTCACGCCTAAATCTCGGAAGCAGCAAGATATTACCAAATTTCATGCTAACGTAGGTAGTTGCCGGTGACCAAAGATACCTAAGCAAGCAATTAAATAATAAGAACTATCATGTGCCAACCCTGTTGTACTAGTACAGTGGCAACAGACGACGGCCAAAACACAGTCGATTTAAATGTAAATACAGCAATTAGGCTCTCCACAGTGGCCATTCACTCCCCAATCTTCAGTGACCGTTATCCATTTGAATATCATAATTAACACCTCATTTTAACATGATGACTATCTGAACCATTGTTGAGGTTAAGCAACTTTCGCAATAGTCGGTCACGGGATGGGTGGCCAATAGGGGATAGGACTATTTTTTTTTTATTTGTTTAAAATGTTTTTATTAATATCAGAAACACGACACAGGTATTTTTTTTCCATATTTTTGGAGGTATAGCTCATCAAACTTCCTTATTAGACAAGGACAGCGCTAGACACAGATGACGTCAGATGTGCTTAGAGCCATAGGGCGTTTGTGCACTACCACTGAATTTTACCGATCCGGAAAAAATCGGATGCTTGTATTTTAATAATTAATCATTTATATTAGTAATTAATTAAATACAAGCATCCGTTTTTTTCCGGATCGGTAAAATTCAGTGGTAGTGCACAAACGCCCATACTCCCGTCATATAAAAATTTCGTTTTAAAAAGAGATAGCTAGAGACACAGTTTTTCATAATTCAGCAGTTCATTACTTGCTTAAATCAACATAAGTATTGTTTTTTTTTCACTTTTGTTATTTTTCAATATTATATTTTTTTATGTTACCTACTATTAAATATTTACATCAATAACAGACTATTTACTATCTCGAACTCCTCTTCACTTCAGAAGATATTCAAATGGCCACTGAAGATTGGGGAGTGAATTGCCACTGTGGAGAGCCTAATTGCTGTATTTACATTTAAATCGACTGTGTTTTGGCCGTCTTCGGTCGGTCGTCTGTTGCCACTGCACTTAGTACAACAGGGTTGGCAAATGGTGGTTGGTCCCGGTTGTGTTTGCAGTCTTTATCCACCAAACCGCATTGGACCCGTGAGGTGTGTCATGGCCTATATTCTACATGTACAAGGGAGGCCTGTGCCCCAGCAGTGGGAACGGAAAGTGGCTGATGATGACGAAATGTGACGATCTTGTAAAATGAACGAAATAATTCACTCCTACTTATAAACCTGGAAGTTGTAAACCGTAAAATGTTAAGGTTACCTTTAGGCTAACTTTGATTAATCAAATAAAATAGTTAAGTAATTTAATCTGTAATAACATTATAAATGTGAAAGTGTGTTTGTTTGTTTGTCGGTTCCTCACGTCTCGAAACGGAGGTACAGATTGACCTGATTTTGGCATGGAAATAGTTTGAGAGCTGGAGAGTGATATGGACTACTTTTTATCCCGGGAAAATTCTCCGGTATAACATATCGTATAATCCACGCGGGCGAAGCCGCGGACGGAAAGCTAGTTAAAACATAAATTTATTATTATTATTTTTCTTTGCAGCTTTACCTGTAAATTGTAACAAAATATTGCAATATTTCAAAATTTATTGTATGTAATTCTGTTGTAACAGTCGCTAATATTAATGAATTATTCATATTTTTATTAGTTGGCCATAGTGATAAAGGATTTAACTTATAGTGCATTGTTCAGACGGAATCTTACAAATAAAGAATATTTGTAAATAATATTTGTAAGTTGTAAGTAATAAAATTTGAAGAGTGAAAGATGATGTGAAACAAGTAATTGAAGTAATTCAAATAGGTTATACAATAGTAAATACTACGTTTATTTTTTCGTCCGAAAATTAGTTTAAAAAAACAGATTTTTAGCTTTCGGCCACATAAGGTTGAATTAGGCCGTAAAATAGATAATATTTATCTGGTTTTTGGCCGTCAAAGTATGGATGTTTATAAGCGTTTTATAGGATATTTGATAATAAATATTTGGCCGTGTGTTAGCCATAAAAACCAGTAACAACCATAATCAGTATCTTATTATACTTTATGTGCATAAGTACGTCATTATTGCAGTATATTGTGGAATAAAGATTGCAACTTATACATTGGTTAAGCAAATTACCACTCTAAAATACATTCAGTTACCCACCCAGTCATGAAATATTAAAGCCTAACAGTGAATATTCTACATGTTTATGCCGAAATAACGGTTTCTATACTAATTTAACACATCTAGTAATAAAGTGTATGCGCGACAAACTATAAACAGCATTGTAACTTAGCTTGAAAAAACTCACCTACGATGTGCAATGTTCTGATGCTCACTGACGCGACAATTCGATCGTTATAAACCTAGCAATTTGAATACGCATAAAATCGTTGAAAAAATTATGAAGACATTGGTTTTTTTATGAATAGAGTAAAGTTTTTTTGTTATACGGTTTCGTTTCCGCATTGGTCGAAAACCGAAGGTGGCCGGCAAATCGGCAAAATCAGCCTTTATAAGGATTCGACATAAAAATCGAAATCGACATCTGCGGAATAGAATCATATCTGATGCGGCGTCATTTACGGTGGTGTGGTCATGTGCTTCTTATGCCAGAAGAGCGACTACCAAAGCGCATCTTTTACAGTGAGCTGCAGGAAGGCAAGCGCAAGCAAGGCGGACAGCTCCTGCGTTACAAAGACGTGCTCAAAAGGCACATGAAGAGCTGCAATATTGATCCCTTAACGTGGGAGTCAGTAGCTGCAAACCGTCCGGAATGGAGACGTCTCCTAATGCAAAAAACCGAAGCATTTGAAACTTTACGCAGAGATGAAATTGACGCTAAGAGAGATCCGTTAAAAGCTAAACCACCAGCGGCTTTAAATTACCATTTTAGTGACGGCGTACTCACTTGCCCAAAATGCGTCAGAACTTTCAAAGCCAAAATTGGCTACAACAGTCACATGCGAGCACACCACCGCGCGGAGCAAGTAGACGCCACTAGCTGAGCCTAACCAGCAGTCGCTGTAGCCGAAATCGGCTCAGAATCTATTATTATACACTTCAAAACTTACTGCGTTTCGAGTTGAATAACATATTGGTTTCAATACATTTTCAAGTTGATAAAAATACAGTCCTAATAAAATACTTGACTACACACTTGCTAATTTTCACACCTGCAATCCTATAAAATTCAAGTGTGAAAAATATTTTTATTTATTACAGTACGTAGTTTTGAGTGTACACACAGTTTATTGTACTGGATTCACTTAAAAAACATCACATTCTGGACTAAGTCTAAACGTAAAATTAATTTAACGTTGGTTGTGGTATCTAAAGGTAACACAAATTAAATAAAACGTTCATGAGATAGGGTGTATGTGCACTACCCGGAGTTTTACCGTCCGGCAGTTTTTACGGTTCTGCATATAAAATTGGACGGCCGGACGGTAAAATTCCGTGTAGTGTACAAGCACCCACGATGATCATGGTAGGCCCCCAGTAATGTGGAACTGGTATCGGTACTAATATCAGACTGGTACCAGTCGAGCAAGATTTATTGGTATCGTAACCAAATAGATTGCATTGCCCGTAGATTAGCCTGGTACATTTTGATTTGCGTACTGGCGAACAGACCGAGTGTTTCTAACCAAATAGGAATCTAGTATGCTTGATCACGATTGCTGGGATTTCCTAGTATGTACAATAAACGGTATAATATTTGTTTTAGTATTTTGGATTAATTTTGTTGGGATTTCGAGATACGTACTTATATAAAAAGCGATTTGAAACTGGATTAAAACTATTTATATACCTACTTAAGGCAAGGATTCCCGACCGAAATAGGCACCCTAACGCTTGCTCGGCCGCGAGCGATACACTTCGCGCGGACGCAGTGCAGTGGCAGCCGGCAGTGAACAGTGAACTCGCGAGCGTCCCGCGAATCGAAAATCCCTGGAAATTCAATTATAAAAAATTTAAACTTGTGACGGCCGGAATCCCTCGGCTATTCAAATACAATTATTTTTGTATGTTCTTCATTAACTAAAACCATGATGAGAGGATGTTCTGAGTTTTATTTCATACAGTAACGGCCGGAAGCACTAGATAAATAACTGTAAAATATTTCCAATTTTTTCCAAATTTTAAGTACTTGTGATTTGCGAGTAATCCATAATTTAAAATACCCTATTTTAGGGTATCCTGGCCTTAAAGGCTATTTCATTTATAATATAATTTATATTATTTTTTTACCAATTAATTTTTGATGATGGTAATGTGTGCTCAGTTATGGTTCATTCTTCTTACCCATTCATAAGGAAGGCCTATGCCGCAGCAGTGACTGATGATGAAACCAACAATATAACACTTATTGTTGGTTTCATCATCAGTCACTGCTGCGGCAAAGTGACATTCCCAAAACCATACGGTTGCCTTCATTAGTTTAGACTACGACTCTTACACGTACACTACGACTCTAAAAAAGTCCTCCCTTTTCCTTGTACGTTTTCTACCTGGGGGACTACCGGCAAAAGAATTATGGGTATAAGTATAAGGACAAAACATGGGTTTCAAAATGTCAAATGAAGCCCATGTCCTGTCCATATCCATATTTTTAGCTGGTAGCCCCCTGTATTCTGTATGTAAAAAATGTGATGATTACCTACCTATTAGAAATTTTATAGTTTATACTAACGAGCAAAGGTAATCGTAGATCATATAAAAATACTAGGTATATTTCTTGATTAAATCATCATGTTCATTAAAAAAGTATGTTTATAACTCAAACAGCATGAAATTGCCTGCAGTGGTGTCCTTTAATATGCAATTTCATACGATTTTTTTATTTACATAAACTGCTCGAGGGATTAAAAATGTTTTAAGTGGTATAATGTGAAACAACACGCGTAATCAAATACGCATCAAGACATCTTATTTTCATTAATAGGCAAGTATGATTTATGTGTTGTTTTTTAGAATTACAATTTGCAAGTAAATAAGCAGTGACTTATTACTTTATACTCGTAAATAAATACTTTCTTTCGCTCCGTATTCATTAATATTTACTTGTTTATGAAAAAAATAACTGTGCATTGTTTCTGAGTTAGTATTATAATTAAATGTAATCAGAAACTATTTAGTTTAATTCCACTTCTTACATTTTTTCTCGGGATGATGTTAATAATATAATAATATAAATATTAATATAAATAACTCTTGGCAACTTCACATATACCTGGGATACAGCCTTCAGCATATCCATCGTAATATTAAGACAACGTGAATTATAAAGGCTGCTGATGCTGTCTATTTATCTAACCGCAATGGCCCGCATGGTGGTTCATGCATGATAATATTAAGGCAACGCAAACTGTAAAGGCTGCTGATGCTGTCTATTCATGCATGATATTAAGGCAACGCATACTATAAAGGCTGCTGATGCTGTCTACTCATGCATGATATTAAGGCAACGCAAAGTATAAAGGCTGCTGATGCTGTCTACTCATGCATGATATTAAGGCAACGCAAAGTATAAAGGCTGCTGATGCTGTCTATTTATCTATCCGCAATGGACCGCATGGTGGTTCATGCCTGATATTAAGGCAACGCAAACTATAAAGGCTGCTGATGCTGTCTACTCACGCATGATATTAAGGCAACGCAAAGTATAAAGGCTGCTGATTCTGTCTATTTATCTATCCGCAATGGCCCGCATGGTGGTTCATGCATGATATTAAGGCAACGCAAACTATAAAGGCCGCTGATGCTGTCTACTCATGCATGATATTAAGGCAACGCAAAGTATAAAGGCTGCTGATGCTGTCTACTCATGCATGATATTAAGGCAACGCAAAGTATAACGGCTGCTGATTCTGTCTATTTATCTATCCGCAATAGCCCGCATGGTAGTTCATGCATGATATTAAGGCAACGCAAACTATAAAGGCTGCTGATGCTGTCCATTCATGAATGATATTAAGGCAACGCAAACTATAAAGGCTGCTGATGCTGTCTAGTCATGCATGATATTTAGGCAACGCAAACTATAAAGGCTGCTGATGCTGTCTATTCATGCATGATATTAAGGCAACGCAAACTGTAAAGGCTGCTGATGCTGTCTATTCATGCATGATATTAAGGCAACGCAAACTATAAAGGCTGCTGATGCTGTCTATTCATGCTTAATATTAAGGCAACGCTAACTGTAAAGGCTGCTGATGCTGTCTATTCATGCATGATATTAAGGCAACGCAAACTGTAAAGGCTGCTGATGCTGTCTATTCATGCATGATATTAAGGCAACGCAAACTATAAAGGCTGCTGATGCTGTCTATTCATGCATGATATTAAGGCAACGCAAACTATAAATGCTGCTGATGCTGTCTATTTATCTATCCGCAATGTCCCGCATGGTGGTTCATGCATGACTCATAGTCCACTCTCATAATGCACCAGCAGCGGGGACATAAAAAAAATACTGGTGATGATAAAGGCTTCTGTAAATACAAGAATTTATACTTACTAGTGGCTTCCGTAGGTTTAACCCGTGTTACCATGCATTACTGCCCGTTCTCGTGGAAATATCGGGCTAAAATACACTGTCACTTCGGAAGAATTTAGCTTTCTAATGATGTAAGAATTTTTCGTAATTAGTTGAGTAGTTTTTATTTTATCCATTACAAACATAGTAGTTTATCAGTATTATTTACCGAAACCTCATACTACATTAATTTGCTGAATTTCATGATATCAAATATGACTTGCAAACATTGTAGAATCAAAATTTAGAGCCTATAAAACTTAATTAGATAATTTGATCAAATAACGTCATTCAATCAAAGCCACGCTGATTGTTCTAGCTACGAAAAATCCCACGCAAATTGAAAAGCCTAGATCAACAAAATTGATGGCGCCAACGAAATAAAGCGCAAAAAATTGATAAAACATGAGATTATTTTTTTTAAGTTGAAATGAAGCTATGACAGTTACACAGAGCTATTTATTTCAAAATGATGGATAGAGCATGTGTTTTCGTCGGTCAAAACAAATATTTCCAATCACTAAAAGTCAATGTACAATTTTCATTAGTATTGTTCTTTATTACTTTGTCTTTAAGTCTAAAATCATTTGAAGAATAAAAACTACAAAATATTCACACTTTAAAATTTGAATGCATAAGTAACAGTATAGGCATCATTAGTTTTGGCAAAAAATCTTCGTGTATTGACCTGCGGTTTACTAGTGAAGTGACGAGTTATAAATAGTCTTGTTGTCTATAAACATATAATAAATTAATAGTACTTGCTACTATACATCACTGTCATTGCAACCTTAGTGGCATTCTTTGTTAGTGAAACAATGTTAACTATAATCATCATCATGTAGGTGATCGAAATTTCAAATTGATAACGATCACAATAGATGTTGTTCCGAAAACCTTCGTCAGTTGCCAAAATTATTTTATAAGCTATATTTAAGCTCTTAGTACCTTTCAAAGCTAAAGCTCTAAACAGACAACTGCATAGATAAAGTTATACTTAATTGTTACATGAACAAGGGCCAAAATTGTATACACCTTTGACATACGTCTAGTTTCATATCAACTTCCAAAAAAAGTAGATACTAATAATAATAATATAATAAATATTTTCTTACAATCACACCAATTATCTAAGCCCGTAGTTAATTTCTTAAGAAACTGTGTCTACGTGAACTTGATAACGGATAAATATATACTTAAATACTTTTTGTTTGTAAATACATACTTAATATACATAGATAATGTTCTATTTTTCGTCAGTGTCTTAGATTTTGTATTTCTTGCAATAAATAGGTAGCAACGATATCATGGCAGTAAGAAATTGTTGACAAACTGAAATATTGAAGTATTACATAAAGGATGACTAATAATGTTAATGACATTACGAAGCAATACACCATGTATGCTCATTGCTCAATCGGTAGGTAACCAAAGACCTATAGTGTAGACTGAGCAAACGAAAACAGACCTTAAAGTGACGAACTTATTAATATTCCTACTGTACATAATCAGATCCAGGTCCTAGTCATTTTGCGGTCAACATTATGTAGCCAAGATAATGTTTCCAATGATGAATTATTAGATCAGCTATGACCAATTTCGTAGGCCGTTTTGCTGGGGGAATAGAAATGAAACAAGAAAACAAAGATTGAATAAATGAGGCTTCCTTTGGATTCATCGTGTATAACAGTGCTTCTTTTTTTACAGGTCAAAAGTGCAGTAACTGGATTGTGTTCGGTGTATCCTGGGATCAACTTTAAATGTAAGTTTTACAGCTTGATTTATAACATGTACTAGGTACTTGAAGATGATATCTATTATTATTATATAAATATTTTTATATCTTTCTATTATATGTACAGCCCATACACCCCAACTAATTTATTTTATATTAAATTAAATTTTATGAAAAATATTTTTTTTAAAGAAACTTCCAAGATATTCTTGCTCATAGGTCTCCGTGGCTTTCTAACAGATTTTAAGCTCTACTATGACGTAAGAGAGCACGTTACGGGTCACGCACTTATTGAATGAAAAGGCAGTAGACACAAACATTTTTAGAAGAGAATTTTAGAAGCGGCAAAAAGTGAAATAATTTTTTTTGAAAAATTTAAACCCTATCAAAAATGTGTGGAATCGATTCTACTCTCGATTCTGAACAAACTATTTTCTCAGTTTCGCTAAAAGTATAAACACGTTGTATATCATCTATATAGATAAAACACTTGCGTTACAGACTGACTGACAGACAACGCACAGCCGAAATTACTAGGAGCAAGAAGCTGAAATTTGGCATGTACCTATGTTTCTTGGAGAGTGTGGGGAGCACTAAAAGAGGAATTTGGCAATTCACCCCATGCCTGTTTATGTTCAGATAACAACGACCAATTTGGCGCAGGGGTGGCAAGATGGGCTTAGATAATTGGTGTGATTGTAAAAGTTATTTATTTATTTATTATTTATTTTAACGTAAATTAGATGGAATAAATAACTTCTTACATTCACACCAATTATCTAAGCCCATTTTAATTTCATTAAGAATCATGGAAAACTTGATAACGGATAAATATATACTTAAATACTTTTTGTTTGTAAATACATACTTAATATACATAGTAAACACCCAGACCAAGACAAATAGACATGTTCATGCACACAAATATTTGTCTTGTTCGGGAATTGAACCCGAGCCCACTGGCGCAGAAGGTGGGTAGCCTTACCCCTGCGCCAAATCGGTCGTCAAAAAAAACAGTCATGACTAGCTAACCAATCGGTATAGAGGAACATCGGGTAGCGTTATGAATGGTTCATTTTGATTGGCTTAAATAGTCATGACTGACAGCAAACTGATAGCAAAACCTACCGTCTAATGTCTCAGATTTTTATCTACAAATGTAAATATTTTGTTATTTGTTAGTCAAAGACCGTTAAACTTAGCTGGAATCTACTTACCTCGAATTCAGATCAATTTATAAGATATTGTCTGATGTTTATTCATAATAAACCATTTATTCATTCTATGCTGTTACAACCACTTGTGAATGTCGTAGCAAACTCAGCTCATTTGAACTTTGAAATTGAACAAAAGTTCCGAGCAGCATATTACGCGTTTAGGTTGTTTAGATGTCTCGATGTTTGTTACTCAATCATAGCGTAACGGCTCAACAGATCTGGATTAAATTTGGCTGATCATGGTCCCGAAAATATATTTCATTCCCACGGGAAAGCATACAGGAGTTCACTTTTTACCTAATTACTAGTGGCCCCTAGTGGTAGAAGTTTTACCAATTTAATTTCTAATGAGCATAAAAGCAAAACGCGTTGATGTCGTTTGTACGCAGTTTTTGCCGTTGAGGTAAGATTATTGAAATATTTTCTATTAGCGGATCCTCGCGGTTTTACCCGTATAGTACCCGTTCCTGTAAGAATATCGGGATAAATTATAGCCTATGTTACTCGGGAAGAATGTAGCTTTTTACTGGTGAAAGAATTTTTAAAATCGGTCTAGTAGTTTTTGAGTTTATTCGTTACAAACAAAAATACAATATTTTTTTATCCACAACGGGGTAGCACTTAGCCTTCATCACACCTGATGATAAGTGGTGACAAGGCTGAAGGTGGAAGCGTAGTACTCCTGGAATCCTCAATCACTGAGGAACTGGCTATCTTATCTCTTAACAACCGGAACACAATAATGCTGAAAACATCATTGTTATGGCGTCAGACTTAGATAAGATGGTGGTAACTAGCCAGGCGGACTAAGAACAAGTCCTACAAATCTTTTCTCTTTATATACTTATACTAAAAACAATCAACAACAATCTCTTCTTTTAAAATTTTATTTTTTAATAACCATTGCACGTTTTAAAACAGACTAGAAATATTTTCCCATAGAGTACTTGTCAAGACGATTCAAACGAGCCCAAACTCGATGGGGTTGCATGGTTTCAATATTGAGTTCCTATTGCATGGCCTGCCGGCTTCATCCTCAGACCCTGAACCTCGTTTCCTGTCAGAGTACGTGTCAAGACAAATCTAACGAGCCACGGTTTAATCATGGAGTTACTGTCGCGTTCTTCCGGCTCCATCATCAGATCAGCTCAATGACACCGTAATATTGCATTGTTATCTGATTCTAATTCAGACCTATGTTCAAAGTTTCAAATCTCTAGCTCATCGGGAAGTTAGTACTTATAAAATCTTTTGCAAAATTTGCGTACAAACAAGAAAGCAACCTAATAAAAACGCGGTAATAAAGGGCCACTGGGCTTTAACTTGCCATGTTAGTTAGTTTGTTAGTTAGTGGGGGACAAATCTTGCAAGCTTAATTTGACCCACTTCCCAGTGTCCGATGGAGCTGAAATTTTGTATACAGGTTTGGTTTAGATGACAATACAATATTAAAGTACAGTCAGCAAAAAAGGTTGTCATGAAAATGAAATTTTTACAAAAAAACTTGTTCATACAAACGTGCTCACTTTTAGCATCTCATAGAAGAGTAACTTTATGCAACTTTGCAATGATTTTTACGTCAATGGAGCGACAAAACGCCCAATTGTCAAATCTCAGTTACAAAATTTGCCAAAAGCCGCTCAATATTCTCAAAAAGAAAAAACAATATACTGAACTCCACGCTCCATATATCGTTATATGGCACAAGAAGTTTTTCCTTTTTGAGAAAATTGAGCGGTTCTTGGCAATTTTTGAAAACGAGATTTGAGAGATGCAAAAGTTAGTTATCTATGAGACGCTAAAGTGAGCACGATTGTATGAAAAAAGCCCAGTGACCTCTACTTTGTTTTGAGTAGTATAGTATAATATTAGTATGGATTTTAAGCATTTAGTCTCTACCAGTTACCTATGTCTATAAACGTGGGCTTTGTGTCAAACCTCAAAATAAATATGCATTTGCATATATACATTCGATTTTGATTTCGAGACAGTCATCATCAGTCATTTAATGTCCCCACCGCTGGGCAAAGACCTTCCTTATGGATGGATAGAGACAATGGGCCAGGACCCGCCCCGCAGTCCGAATGCGGATTGATAGATAAAAAACTTAACTGGAAATAAAAATAACAATATTCTATAAAAAATTAGAAAGGCTGAAAGTTACACAATACTTCAATGATGGATTACATATTCGTGTATGAATCGAAAACAAACTAGTAGATAGACGGAACGCAAATAATAATTAATTATTTTCTACTCATCATTTCTTCTAAATTAGTTTGTACTTACTAATTGGTATATGTATTATGCATACCTTTTAGCCGAGTTATTATTTAATTCTCGTAAGTAAGGATAGCTCTATAATTATATTGTATCATGAACATGAGTTAACGACCGATAGTTAATTACGTACTGTTAAACTGGTTGTTAATTAATAATTCGATTGTTCAAATAACTCAAACTACGCGTGAGATGAATTATGGGTAATTGAATTTGTTATGAGAATACGATTTATCATTTTCTCAGCTCAAAGGAGTATTCATTAGACGTGTAATAATTGCTTTGTAAACGTTTTGGGATGTAATCTGTTATATTTACTAGCTGTTTGTTTGAAGGTTTGTTTGGTTTTGCGTGTGCACATTTCAGTATTTTAGCTGTGCAACTTAATTTTTTTTTGTAATGCAATTAAATGTACGATGGCCACCATAACATAACCAAAACGATAGCTAGTAAAGATTTCTCCTTATTTCTTCATCCTTAAATATGATTAACAGGCGGAACGCGGTATTCTTATTTTATTTGTTCCATGATTTAACGATAGATATATGCGATAGTCACAGCCTGCCTTCAGTACAACGTTTGATTCCAGACAGATTAAGTGTATTTACAATAAAATGTCCAATTAAAACACCGTCATGCTTTCTTAAGGGAGATGTAGGCGAGATGTGTGTTACTCAAGATTTCATTTGTATTTGTATTATGCGTTTTGTTACCGGTGTTTTATTGTTCTCTACTCCAGCCACAGATTAAAATAGAAAAAAGATGCAAAGAGGTGCAAGCGCTATGTTAATAATAATATCTAGAACGTTAAATCAAAAAACTTTATTCATTACATAATTCATGAAATAAAATTGAATATTGCTTAAGACACTTTAAACGAAAAAATTACGGGAATAAATTTTATGGTAATAAATAAAACACATTGGTTCTGGTATACAGATTATTTTATATAATGTTAAGTTACTTTGCCGATATGTAGATAAAAGAATAGAGACATAAAGTACACACGATAGTTAGTTACATAAGTAACTTTTAGAACTAAATAAAACCACACTAACAACGTACCTACTCAGTGCATATTACATTTTTAATTATCCACCATACTTACTGATAGATACTCATAGTTACTATTATAAAAATAATATCGAAAACAAGATTTGCATTTTTATTTGTAACGAATAAACTCAAAACTACTCAACGAATTTAGAAAATTCTTTCACCAGTATTTACATATATTTATCCCAATATTCCCACGGGAACGGGTACCACTCAGGTAAAACCGCCAGGAGCCACAGTACTATAATAAACTACTAACGGCCGCCCGCGGTTTCACCCGCGTGGTTCCCGTTCCCGTGGGAATATCGGGATAAAAAGTACATATAAACCTTCCTCTTGAATCACTCTATCTATTAAAAAAACGCATCAAAATCCGTTGCGTAGTTTCAAAGATTTAAGCATACAAAGGGACATAAGGACAGAGAAAGCGACTTTGTTTTTAACCGACTTCTAAATCAAAAAGGAGGAGGTTCTCTATTCGTCTGTATGTTTTTTTTTTTTTTTTTTTGTGTATGTCCACCGATTACTCGAAGACGGCTGAACCAATTGAAATGGTTCAAACGTCATTACATCAGGTTGGTTTCCAAGTTGGTCCCATTTTTTGAAATTTTGAAATCGGTTCAGTAGTTTTCAGGAAATCTTGAAAATACTGTCGTTTTCGTTACCACTTTATGTGAATTTAATACTTATCTTTAGGCATAACTCCTTTGTTTATAAACCTATTTAGATGATTCTTGTTTTGTTAAAAAGGGGATACCTCAAGGTATTTTAACCGACTTCGAAAAAAGAGGTTTTGAGTTTGATCACATACCTATTTACCAGAAAACACGCAAATTGCCTGCACGATGCACTAAAAAGAGTGAAATAAAAATTATTTTTATAAAAAAATAAAACCGCCTTCTAAAAAACCACATCAAAAAAGTAAGAAATAATTCCTCACCAAATAAATAACGTAAGTACTTTGAAGTCGGGCGTGAAACATGTACAATTTTTTGTTGTTTTTGTTAAAACCCGCCCGACTTCAAAGTAAATAATAAAGAAAATACTTTTTTATTTTTATACTATGTAGTGATTATGGAAAATATACTCACAAATCGTAATCACAAAAACGAAGCAGTATGTTTTGAAGAGGTCAATGCCATCATACTAAATGGTCACAAGTTCACATGACATATACCTAAATAACGCGGAATGATTTATTTTCACTCAAACAAAAGTGAATTATATAAAAATAAAGTATTGAAGAAGCGCTCAAGAGTAATTGCAGGCAATAACAATTTCAAAAGAGATCTATACATCATTGTTTTTAATGAACAGCTATATGGTCTTTATTTCAAAGTGTCACTTTTAAGCTTCAAGGTTTATTTTGATGATATATGAATGAATGTTGAAGGATGGAAGGGAAGCGAAAGTCCGCTGAAAAGATGGTTAGATTGTGTGCGTAATGATTTGAATGAGACGATGCGACGTAAGGATGTTTTACCCTGACCTTACAAAAAATATTGGCGTATGATGATGATGATTTTATCCTTTCTTATATTACAAATTACTTGTCTAAACTTTGACCGACTTGAGGAGCCCGTGGCGCAGTGGTTACCTGCGATCGTTGACGTTAAGCAACTTTCGCAATGGTCGGTCACGGGAAAGGTGATCAAAAACATTTCATCTCGAGCTCCTCCGTGCCTCGGAAGGCACGTCAAGCCGTTGGTCCCGACTGAATTTTGAGTCGTTATACCCACCAACCCGCATTGGGCCCGCGTGGTGGGTCGTAGCCCATTCTCCTTATCTATCCATAAGGAAGTTCAGTGCCCCAGCAGTAGGGACATTAAATGACTGATGATTATGATGAAGATGTCAAAACTTTTATAATTTATTTTCATGACAGTCTCAAATAGGTAGTATAAAAATATTATAAATAACCCAAAAAAGTGTAATTTCCAGCTGTATTAGTTATTTGTGTAACTCAAGTTAGTCAAGTTTTTCGAGGTCGGTTTGACACAAAAAAATATTTCATTGGTACCGTTTTTAAGGTCTCGTGGCTGGACACTGCAGAAAAACAGGACTGAACCAATTGAGATGAAATTAGGCATAAAAATACAAAATACTTAACTGAATGTATCGTGAGCGAAACTAGAGTATAATCTAGTTTCCTTTAAAGATCTAACCAGCACCACTTGCGAGCATTAACTCGAGCATTTAACACAACCAATTCGTCATCCAACTCCCAGTCAACGTTTCCGTCCGAAGATGAATCGGTCGCATCTAAATCTAGTTTCGCACGAAACGTTCTTATTAACTAACTTCGTTAGTTATTATCTGTTGCTATTTGTCATTATTAATCTCGCAGTGAGTTTACGCATTTGTCAAGGTACCGTGCTTGCTAGGAGGTGAAGAGGGAACTGATAGAGTTATGTCATTTTCTAATAGAAAATATCAGAAACAGAAAAACCAGATTATCGCATTATTAAAGTAATATTGATTAAAAGATGGAGATAAACACTGCATCCAGCGCCATCTCTTTCAGAAATAACTCATAGTATGGCCTTTTACAGTGCCACAACCTTTTCTGTTCCGGTGACAGCGGCGCTACGTACGTTTTTCTTTTTTTTTGTAGGTTGGACATCAACTTGACAGCAAAATGACATTAAAAAAACACGTTAGTTTCACATTTTGGCCACCGGAACAGAAAAGATTGTGGCACTGTAGAACCCACTGACATCATAAAAAAAACAAGAGTTACATACGGTAATTCTTTATTGTTTTTCTTTTATATGGGTACACTATTTTCTACAATGCAACCTTGTTTTAGTTGGTGCAATGGTAAGACTTATTCTAAGTTCACCTGACTAGTTCCCACTATCTTATCTTACTCTTGCGCGATAACAATAGTAGATTGTATTACAAGGGAGCAAAAGAATATATTTACGGCGAGGGCGCTATTTTGAATCCAGAGCGCAGTGAAGGATTCTAGAGTAGAATCTCGAGCGCAGCGAGGGATTCTAAAGTAGAATCCTGAACGCAGCGAGGGATTCAATATACGCCGCCCGAGGTGAAAATAATTTTGCGGCCGAGTAATACACTCTGCTTTTCATCCCCCTCTATAAGAAAAGCAGTAAAGACAACTCAAACTACCTACCTTTCTTTGTCGTTCGGATACATCATAGCGCTAGTCGGGCAAGAAAAAAAAAATGAGTTTTGAAATAAAAAAATAAAAAAAAATATATGTCCATCAGATTTCTTATAAGTATCTCCGGGGATGCCATAGGGGGGTTGAAAATTTTGTTAGATTTTAGCTACGACTCACCGTTTAGGATATATTCTCAATTTTATAAAATTCCGTTTTTGAAAATTTCTCGGTCCCGAAAAGAGTCCCGGCCCCATACAAAATCAGTTGTTTTTTTTTTAAGTACTGCACACCCTTTGCTACACTCCAACTAATGCTTCTTTAATTACCTATGTTCTAAATTCAAATCTCATCGTTTTGGACCCTGTTATGAAGCTGTTCAAAATTCAAATCTCATTTATTCCCTCTTGTCATAACAGGTAAAAAATGAATCGTTTTGGACCCTGTTATTAGATAAACAATCATCGCTTTTCGAATCGATGGGATGAAAAGATGTTTTTAACATTATTGTGTTCCGGCGGCAGTTAGAGCTAAGTTACTTAGCCAGTTCCCCAGTCGTTGAGGATTCCAGAAGTAGTGCGCTTCCATCTTCGGCCTTATTTTCACTTAACATTTAACTGTCATGAAGGCTAAGTGCTACGCCGGTTGTGTATAAAATAATAAATAAATTCAACAGTGTTATTCTAAAACTCTATTTGAAATTTTGAGCATAGAAAGCATAGTAAATCCAGCACCAAATAGTAAAAATGTTTCATTCCAATCGATCAAAATTCAAACAATTTGCAAAATCGAGATGCAGGTGTTTGCAGTTGCTGGATTTAAAATGAATACAAATAATATTTGAGTGCATAAGAGTGCAGGTTATTCAAATGGAAAAGCGTTTAAAATAAACCCTTAGCTCTATGATTTATAGCTTAATAACCATCATCCTTATAGTAAATACTTAGCATAAACTGGGGTATTACGCTTTACAATTTTATATCACTTTTTGCAACAAAAGCGCTCTATCGGTTCACTAATGAAACCCTTTAGACTTGTTAAAGCTATCCCATTACTTGCTTAGATTATGTCTAGCTTTACAAAGGTTGACTCGGAATCTATTGCTTTCCAGATAATGATGAAGGCATTAGTGCCTTTACTTTTTTGTGCGTACACTTAATGCACCTAATCTACTATGATATTACACTCTCTTATAAGAGCGCTTCACGATGAAATTGAAAGGATTACTTTCGTTGTAATAAGCAGTTTATATTGCATAAAATTTCGTTTCAATTTTTTACCATTGCGCATCAAAATTAAATAATATTAGTTCTTACGTAAGAAACGAACCACAAACGAACAAATTATTTTATGATTTCATCTCCTTTCTAAAGTGATCTGTGATAGTATGGCTTATCTATCTTTTTCGGAAAACCGATTTCAACCTACTATTTGGATTGTAAAAGTGGAAAAAATATAATATCGGTAGGTATGTGTCTAATTGCTCTAATAATTTCTAGCTTCATTTGATTAGACCATTTAAAATTAATGACTTCAAATAAAATGGCGGCGCGGTGGCTCAATATTTTTTTATTATTAGATGATAAAAAATGAAGAAGAAAATGAAATGATAAAAATATGATGATGTTGATGACCTCCGTGACTGAGTGGTGTAAGCGCCGGTTTTCATGACGCCGCTATCTCTGGAGGTTCCAGGTTCGATTCCCGGTCAGGTAAATATTGAAAATGAACTTATCAATAGGAACTTCGTCGGGTCTGGGTGTATTTGGTATTACCCGTCGTTTTTTCCCATTTTCATAACGCTAGTGGTCAAGCTACTAAAATTTGCAATTGGAACAATGTAGGTATGGTGATAGTGTCCAATATAAAAAATAACGTTATAGCTAAAATTTTAGTTGGTATTTTTTCCGCTAAACAAATTAATAAATCCCCACACCATCCTTTCATTGAACAAATTAGCAACAATCACTTAACCAGATAAGAAAACCAATAAACACCACACACAATCAATAACAGAAGTTAACACCCGACAAAAACAACAGCTATTAGCACTCAGAAGATACGGTGGATCAATAAATATGAATAATGGGGCATTATATCCATCGGTCGACTACCGTAGGAGTGGATCCATTTATCACTGGACTGTATCATCAGGTTTAACGGTATGTTAAGGCATAGCGAACGAGATTCATCTGCCACCAGTAGGACTACCGAAACTCAGGGTTAACAATCAGTATCCCAAGCACGAAAAAGTCTCGTAATCGTGTTGTTTCGAGTAAAAACGATATCAACGCCTCTTTGGGTCGTTTAAGGAACAAAAATTCAATAGACTTTGACAGCAGCACTTTGACAACTTTGAAATAGCATTTTGACGCATGGTATAGTTTACTATTACGAAATCCATAACGAGGGTTTTTCGTGCTTCGGGTAACCTTTAAGCAGGCGTAGTACCTTAACTTAGCCTCTTTTTTCATACGGAAAAATGAGAAACATTGTTATCTGAATAATCATTTTGTTTTTCTCATCCGCTTAGAACGATAGCAAAAATGTTCATATCTGAACGTAAAGAAAGTTTAATTTTATTTTCAGCAATTTATATCAAAACTATTCAATGACATTCGAATTTTCCCTCTAATATCCTGCGGTAACCCTAAACAGGTTGCCCGATTCAACAAGTTCCCGAGTGTAATTTATGTGTCAGAAATTATTTTACTACTTATGTACTTTTATTGCAGTGTTAGGATTAAGCGAAAACAAAAATAATAGACCTTTTATCTTTATACGAGTCAGTTTTGTGGTTTTGTACACATTAATTTGAATTATTTAACTTTAAAATAGCCTATATTCACTGGATTTTTTTTTAAAGACTAGATATACATAAAAAAGAAATATTTACCATTTTATCAGACTATCCCTTATTTTATTTAAACCCGTTAAATCAGGCTTTATTCTTCTGCAAAGGCTTTTTATTTAGCTACTTCAGCATAAATAAGATAGTAAATAGATTTGATTGCGCAATTTCATCTATTATCAACGTACATACGTACGTATACCTACATAGGTATGTAAACTGGAAGTTGCTTCAATTTAATTAAATGTAATATTAAGCCTAAAAATCTACAGGGTGACATCGCAGACGTGATCAGAAAATTCAATATTCCCAAGCATTATTAGTGGTCACTAGAAACAAATATTTTGATGTTAATCTAAAAGGGAGGGAAAAATTTCTTGCGGGAAGGAATAGTTCGTGGTAAAATGTTTTACCTACTTAAATAGCCAAGCGTTAGAAGGCTTACACTTTAGTACCATGTCGCGCCAATTATAGCGTTCATATAGTAGCGTCCCAACTTACTTAAACCAGCGCTATAATGGCTATGACATAGTGCTAATGCGCTCAGCTACTTGCCTCAGGATATTAAAATAGGAATAAGACTTCTTTACGTTCGTATGAATTAAAGTTACCATGTTACTTAAGAGTTTCTTCATCACGATTTTATAAGGTTAAGTAATTTTTAATCTAAGTTATGACGTAGTTAAATATTTCATATGAATTAATGACTTCTTATAGAGTTTAGGAGCAAAAGTATTTTCAAAAACAAATTGTGAAAACAGAAATATATAAATAAATAAAAACTTAAACAAATAAACAATAAACTTGATAATGAATGATACTTAAATACTATTTTGTTTGCTAATACATACTTACCTAATATAGATAGATAACATCCGGAGATAAATAGACATGTTCATGCACACGGAATAGGAAATTCGGGAATCGTACCCGAGACCTCTAGCACAGAAGGCAGCAACCTACCCCAGCGCCAAATCGGTTGTCAAAATATATGCACCTTATTTCCGCGAAAAAACAGGACATGCAAGAAGCACCGCCCGCCCGCAAATAGAATCCCGCCCGCATCTGCAGCTGCATATAGCGACAAACCTCGAACATTCACCAATTAGACTACACTACAGGTGTTTCGCCCCAACCCGGGGCATCCTCAGGAATTGTTAGATCGTGCGAAATTCAGCACCAAATAAGTACTCATACTTATTTCTTTTTTTTTTACAATGGGTAGGGACCTCCGCCAAACGACGCCTGATTTAATAAAAATAAAATAAAATAATCTTATCAAAACTACCTACAGTAAGTTGTGAAGCTCCAAGAATACTCTAGTCGTCGTAATAGACATCTCCGTCGAAATGCTGTCAGTACCCCTAGTGTAAGTTTTTATGTCAAGCAAACGCAAACTATTTCGTTTCCGTATTTATATCAATTTGTATGAAAACTGTATAAGCGCGCTACTCGCCGCTAGAGGCGCTGATACAGTTTTCATACAAATTGACATAAATACGGAATCGAAATAGTTTGCGTTTGCTTGACATAAAAACTTACACTAGGTGTACAGTTTCCATTAATTAACTAGGGTTTTCTAGTATAATGATTAACTATTATAAAATAGCTTCGTTATCGGCGCTGCTCTGGTTTTCATACAAAATAACACAAATATGAGAACTTTTTACGTACTTGGGGCACTAAAGTCTTTCAATTTTTTTCAATAAGAACAAGAATTAACCGTACCTACATAAGTAAAGTTAATAGTAGTTAAAGCCCTTTAAATAACTCTGAAGGTGTCTAGAGTCTTATTAAAACATCTTACCTCGGTAATGGTTGTATCATAAATACGCGTGTAATTCTGTTATTATAAACGATCTGAGAAAAATAAGATATAATTCAATAATGCATGATGTTGTAAGTGTGCTTTAAGCAAGGAACGCTCAACAATATGTTTCGTTAAACTATTTTATTTTTATATCTTTGCATTTTGATTTAATTTAAAGCTTAATAGTGTAAAAAAACTTAATTGAACATTACATAATAAATAATACATAGTTACATAAAACCTACTACCACAAAATATTAGCAACGATAACGAACATGAAAAATGAACTGAAGGTACTTACTTACTTAGTAAACGACTTGATATTAAAACAATGTTATTCTTATAGAAAAGGTATCTTCTTGGTAAAGTGAGTTTCAGTTAATTATGTAATTATATTTTAAATAGATTTTATCGGTGATGTTGAATAGTAAATAGTTTCAATAAAAAATATCTACGTTTTACGTCGTCATACAATTCTCAAGTGTTTAACGGGCTGCGAAAGGTTGCGGGTTCCAGTCCAGTCTTTTAAAAAAGTTAAAGAAAAGTTTTTTTTTTCTAGAAGCCTGAGATTAATCTTCTATCTATGAGTATGTACCTATTTTTCTATATATTATTCGTGAATCAGATAATAATAATCTAAGTATATTATCCAAAAAATATAAAAATAATGAAAATTTTCTTTGTTTTTGAATTTTTTTTATAATCAAGTGAAGATACGAATATCGTGTTTTTAGCCACAAAATAATCAAGATCGTTTATGAAACTTCAACCTACATTTTTATCTCCTCAAAATAAAGAATATTTCATTGTTTACTTTTGAATCAACATAGGTTAATTTCGATAATTTCAGAGATCCTGCCTGTAAAGAGCCTTTACATGGCTTTTATTGCGTTATTACCTATATATCGATGAAACATGGCAACAGCTAAGAGCATTACTATCTATTGACACCAAGCTTTCTAATACAGATTAATAAAGTCGTAAAGTTGTGAGGTTGTTGTTATGGCTTTATGCTGTCTTGAAAGGATACGGTATCCAGGTTAATAATGTAAAATGAATTAATGCTAGCGCGCACGAGCAACTTTTGTCTAAATAACTAATAGTATGTCTCTCTCTCTAAGACCAAGATTTTAAATGAGAGACAAAAAAGTGTCGGAGACAAAAGTTGCTTGTGAGCGCTGGCGTTTAGTCTATCTGATAAATTGTATTCAAAGCTTGAAATAACTATCAACGTTGAAGTAATCTTTAGGACGTTAATAAAACTACGTGAAATGCTACTTTTTAACCGACTTCTAAATCAAAAAGGAGGAGGTTTTATGTATGTCCACCGATTACTCGAAGACGGCTGAACCGATTGAAATGGTTCAAACGTTATTACATCAGGTTGGTTTCCAAGTTGGTCCCATTTTTTGAAATTTTGAAATCGGTTCAGCAGTTTTCAGGAAATCTTGAAAATACTGTCGTTTTCGTTACCACTTTATGTGAATTTAATACTTATCTTTAGGCATAACTCCTTTGTTTATAGACCTATTTAGATGATTCTTGTTTTGTTAAAAAGGGGATACCTCAAGGTATTTTAACCGACTTTGAAAAATAGGTTTTGAGTTTGATCACATACCTATTTACCAGAAAACACGCAAATTGCTTGCACGATGCACTAAAAAGAGTGAAATAAAAATTATTTTTATAAAAAATAAAACCGCCTTCTAAAAAACCACATCAAAAAAGTAAGAAATAATTCCTCACCAAATAAATAACGTAAGTACTTTGAAGTCGGGCGGGTTTTAACAAAAACAACAAAAAAATGTACATGTTTCACGCCCGACTTCAAAGTACTTACGTTATTTATTTGGTGAGGAATTATTTCTTACTTTTTTGATGTGGTTTTTTAGAAGGCGGTTTTATTTTTTATTTGATATTATTATAACTTTATCCCATGCTACAAATTGTCGCCACTCGCTTCTTGTGGCCGCCACCACCGGCCAATAACGCAGACACAAAAAAAAATAATTAAAATTAAATGTATGTATTTTAGTCTGTAAGGTATTTATTGTATGGGCCTGATTTTGTAAAATTTCATTGTGTTGCCTGAAATAAATGATTTATTATTATTATTAAAATACTGCAAGCAAATGGTTTAGAAGAAGTATCGGACACCGAACGCAAGTGTCTTCTATCGGCTACAAGGGTCTGTGGCGCGCTTTGTGAGAGGGTATAAACCTAGAAAAAAATCATATAAAAAACAGGAAATAGTAAACGTCGAATTAGTTTTATTTGAATTACTCGTAAAATAAACATTATTTTTGCAAATCGTTAATAGGGTCGCTAGATATTGTAGTTTCATATTTATTGGCTCGGTAATATGCGTCTTTTTTTGTGATTTTTTTATCGACAAAATATTATTATTTTATGTGTTCACTTAGTTCAGTCCCATTCAAGTATGTTGTAATATCTATAAACTTTCTTCCAAATAATTCGTGTTTTAATTTGTATTGTAAAAATCAAATCTTAAGGGCTTATTACACTTGGCTAAATTCAGCATCTAATTAAGCATACATTGCTTTCTTTGAGCTCATTTGTAGCAAGTGATGCAATCAAAACAAGCATTGTATGCTTAATTAGATGCTGAATTTAGCCAAGTGTAATAAGCCCTTAAGACTGGCGATTTGCCTTTATACCTATAAGTATTTATACCTATATAAGTGGCGGTGTTTGTGGCTGTCGCGTGTGGCTCGTGTGCGGCGACGCTTAGGCGTGAAAAGGTAAAAGACAGACAACTAATTACTTTCGCATTAATATATTAGTATAGATCGATGAAACATTACAATATTTACGAGCATTGTAATCGACACCGCCGCGCTTTCTATGCAGCAGATTAATAAAGTCGTTAAGTTGTGTTATTATGACTCTAAGTTTCTGGAAATGAAAAGGTATCAAGATTTAATACGTTTACGGTATAAGGTTGTATAAAGGCTGTATTGAAAGCTTGATATATCTATCAGTAGAACAATCAAAAGGGATTAATCGGAATCCTTACGAGTCAATGTTAGGTTTGAATGAATAATAGTTGAAAAGTTAGCTTACATATTTTAATACTAGCTTATCATTGCTTATCATAAATATTTTATATTATAGCACAGGCTAGAAATTGATATTTTAATTTAATTAATATTTTAAAATAGCATTATGTGCTTGAAAATAAACATATCTATCATAAATACAGGTTTCTTTCAAATTATTGCAATCAGCATTAAATAATTATTTCATCTTAATACAAAGTAACTATAATCAGCTTGATATTGTCGATTACGGATCATATTATCCGTTGAGTTAGCGAGCTAAATGCATTTAAACACGAAACGGTATTATCTCATGCAATTCCTCGTGCATTTCCAAGTTTTCCACCTGATGTTTGTCTGTAATTATCTCGATCTAAGAGTAAAACTTTCAGACTAAGGCTGCCTCTCCATTGATGCTACGTAGCGGAGCGAACCGAGCGAGTAGGGAATGCAAGGTGGAGTTTGGAACTGTATTTGACCATTAAAAAAGCATAAAATCCTCGCTTCGTTTCCACGATTTACTACTTCGCTCCATTTCCTCATTATACACATTTTCACTCTACTTTCTTGCTCCGCTTTCCCGCTACGTTCCTCATTTTCACTTCATTGCTTCACATTAAGGCTCTTACATATGTAGTTGCCAATTTCTATCTGTGGAAACTTTTAATTGGCCCTCTATAGTTATGTCATTGACTATATGTACTTATAAGTAGCTGTAAGTTTTCCTAAAATTTCTAAAATAAAATAAAATAAAATTTGAATGGAAACTTAGAACAAGAAGGGAAAATCTGGAGACATCAAAACGCATTAAAAGACTTAAAAAAAATTGATTTGACTCGTAACGAAAATCAAAACAAACCACATCATCCGTGTTTTGAGTAGTATTTATCGTAAAAATTACAAGTTTCCCACAAATAATAACTGAACGACACTGTATCAAGTGTGAAATTAGAGCTTGATTCAGAATTTCAAAGAAACCCGTTTCAAAAAATAGTTTGCAGTTCCCTATCCACTGAAGCGAAGCGGGGATTTTATGCAATTTGATTGGTTAATATTGTCACACCTTCGCTCATGTGCTCCCCCGCTCCAGTGGACTCGTAGCATATCTTTACTTACCAGCAATTATTGAATAGCTATCAATTCTCTATTATCATTGCATCAATTGTTTTGCGAACCGCTTTATAAAAAATATTGCAATTTTTTTCACTTTGTACTGTTGATAAATTGCCGCGTAAAACTTAAATACTTACTGAATTCTTTAAAAGTAATGCATTAAAATAAGTGCAGTTTATTTATTATGTGTAACTGTTTTCGCCCTCAGTGCGGTGGTCTACTGCCCCATTACGGCGTAACTTTATGGATATGTACTTCATACATTGTTGGAACTTTATATCTATTTAAAGCATAAAATTTTTGCTTGTCACGTTTAACGAGGTTCGGCATTATAATAACTAGCCACTGATGTTTAATCCAAGAACGTACCCAGGGGGGGGGGGGGGGGTCCAGGGGGTCTGGACCCCCCCCCCCCCCGAAATCCATTAATCCGCGGGATGGGTGAACTTCACGAAAACATGATTGAGCAACAAACATCTAAACTACAGCTTAATGCAAAGAAAACGAAATGCATTCTATTCTCTTTACCAAATGTACAATCTCCACCCGTAGAAATTGTAATGAATAATGAAAAATTAGATTTAGTTGAATCAACAGTCTTTCTGGGTGTAACTATAGACAGAAAACTTCAGTGGCATTCGCATATTGCTGCATTAGCTGGTAAGCTCAGCTCTGCAGCTTACGCTATTAGAAAAGTTAGACAGTTAACTGACATAGAAACTGCTAGGACTGTATACTTTAGTTATTTTCATAGCATCATGTCATATGGCATTCTTTTGTGGGGATTAGCAGCTGACATTAATGCTATATTTATTCTGCAAAAACGAGCAATAAGGGCCATTTATCAAATAAGCTCTAAAACTTCTCTTAGGGAGAAGTTCAAAGAAATTGGTATACTGACAGCTGCATCTCAATTTATATTAAATTGTATTATTTTTGTGCGTCCTAATATTAACTTGTATACTAAACATGGCGATTTGCATGGTTACAATACAAGAAATAGGAATAAACTTTCAATGCCTCGGTACCGATTAGAGAAGGTTCATGGGTCTTTCATGGGTCAAGGTATACACATCTTTAACAAGATTCCAAGTGATATCTTGGAGTTACCCTTTGAAGAGTTTAAGAATCATATAAAAAATTGCCTCCTCAAGAAGGGCTACTATACTGTAAGTGATTACTTAAATGACAAAGCAACTTGGTCATAAGCTGACAAGGATTTTTTCTGTAGTTAATTGTGAGTCGTGTTTTACAAAATTATTAATAGTGGGTACATTCTTATATTGGTTTCTGCGTTTTGAGATGAGAAGTTTGAGTATGTCATGCTCTCTGTAAACATTTCTGCGGTGGTGTCGTGTGAGGCGGGTCGTTACGTTCCCTAAAATATGGTTGAGCGAAGCGATGGCTGGTTCATGCGTCATGCTCGTGAACGGGTGCCACCAGTGGGATGGGTCTGCTCCTAGCTTCTTGTCTCAAAATATGCAGATTTTTAATGTTTTATTGTTATTAGTTTTATTTTATCGTGGCTTGTATGGCACTGTTTATTATTGACTCTTGTGTTCTTAAACTATTCAAAGTTTTATTACCCTTGTTTGGCATTTATATTTATTATTTTATTTGCTACGTTTTTGGTTGGTGTGTATTTTAAAGAATCTACCTTTTGGATGTCTATTTCTTAGTTATTGAAATTTATTTACTGCTATGATTACCGGGTTTTTTATTTTGTTTTTAAACTTAAGATTAATTTGTGATGGAAAGTGACTTTACATAATATATTATGTTAAAGTCACTTTTCAATTTGACGACTCTGTATGAAATATGACAGGGAGAAAAAAATAGCCCTTGGCGAGTTTCTTGCCGGTTCTTCTCGTTACAAAGCCTCCCACCGTAGGATTTGCGAACCGATAGCGTAGCTTCATTGACGTTCACAAGTGCTGTATCAGCCTAAAATAAATAAATGATTTTTGATTTTGATTTTGATTTTGAAACTGCCCCCCCCCCCCCACAACGGACCCCCCCCCCGACAAAAAATCCTGGGAACGTGCTTGGTTTAATCGAACTAAAATAAGAAATTCAATGAGTCACACCAACACATCAAAATCCATACTAATATTATAAATGTAAAAGTGTGTTTGTTTGTTTGTTTATTTGTTTGTTTGTTTGTTTGTTTGTCCTTCTTTCACGTCAAAACGGAGCAACGGGTCGACTTGATATTTGGTATGGGGATAGTTTGGTAGCTGGAGAGTAACATAGGTTACTTATTATTCCGGAAAATTGAGTAAAAATTGTAATTTTATATGAAAAATCATTTAACTGTCGTACCTTCGATACAAAACTGTCATTTCTTCCATTGCCGTTTCCAAAGAGTATGTAATCACTGACGTCTGCGCGGTCAAAATCAAATACTTACTAATCTTTTCCATAAGCTTAGAATAAAAAAATGTCCTGTAACTAGCACCAAAATTGCCCCAGTCGCGCATGCGTGCAGAGTTATCAGACACTCACTCTACTTCACAGAGTAATTTTTATATGTAGGAAATAGAGACCAAGCTTGGGCCCCTTTATTGGTAGTGTGTAACTAGCTCTATCTGTTGTCTGGTGTAGGCAACTTTTGGTGTATAAACACACATACAAGATGTTGGTGACCGGGTCCACTATTATATGGCAAAACAACGTTTGCCGGGTCAGCTAGTATGACTATAAAAATTACTGCATTTAATGCGCGCACTCGTGCAAGTACTAATAGTTGTTTCATCAAAATCTGGCCAGAATTTCCAAAGTTACAGCGTTGTAAAGTTTCACCAGCTTTTGTAAATTTGCTTTCCTTGCGCGCTATTGCGATGACGTCATGTCGCATTGACATCTCCGATTGCGGCTGTTGCGGGTGATTTCCGTCTAACTGTAGCTACAAAGAGTCCGTCTGTGCGCAATCTGCGCGCAACTCGTGCGTTTTTGACGCTAGTTACAGTACATTTTATTCGTTCTAAGGTTGTGGTAAATGATTAGTACTCGATTTCGACCGCGCGCAGGCGCACTCTAAAACTGTCACCTACTGTCGATACCGAAAGACATTTATCCCACAAACTTATCTGACTCAGTGGTGGAGGCGCCACTAGCAGTACAAAATTATCGAAATGGCTGTCAGTTTTTAGGGTGCATATTTAACCACCAAGTCAGTTAAGTTTGTAAGTTTTGTTTTGACGGTTGCTATATGTATTGACAGAATACCGCCCGCCATTACGAAAGTTGATTTAATTTAATAATCACGAAAATAAAACATTATTTGAAGGTGTTTTTTCACATGGGCTTAATACAAAATTTCTAAACCGTTTCATTGATCGACTATATGAAAAATAAATAAATTTATTTCAAAACCGTGAGAGCGCAACTATATACATATATAGCCAAAGGATTCTATGGAGGTATACGGAAGTGCGACGTGACGTCACACGTTAATGCCATTGGTTCACCCGAATTTTTCACGGAGGCCGTACTTTAACGTTTAATATCTCAGTCATTTTTGAAGACAGGAAAAAAATAAAAACAGATTCCTTTTTCTCGAGTTACATATTTTTTAGATATGCTGATAACAAAAATCGTTGGTGTGACTCATTGTCTTTTCATGACGTTGATATGACCCGGACGTAACAAGGTAGCTACCACGAGTTTATAGAGAGATTGGTACTCAATATGTAACAAAACAGCTGCTTATATATGCTTCTATTGAAATACATTACTATAGGATTAAATCTTTCTCATACTAAATATTAGGTAGCGGCAGCCATCTTTATCATATATTTTTTAATTCAACGGGAAGTATACTGTACTGTACGGCGTCAAATTAAGGGTTAAACGTCCTAAAAAGAAGTAAGGGTAAAAATAAAGGCTAATTCCACGTGCACGAAGTAAGGAGTAGTCACTACTTCATTTTATTGTTATGCAAATCAGGCAACTTTCTTGTTTTTGTACTTAACCGCCTCTGTGTTCTAGTGGTTACAGTGATTCCTAGTGGGGGTACCTACATGATTATTGTATTCGGTTTGGTTGGTGGTATGACTTATTCTAAGTCCACCTGGCTACCACCATCTTATCTAAGTCTGACGCCATAACGACGTTGTTTTCACCATTTTTGTGTTCCGACAGTTGAAGATAAATGTTGTTAAACAAACATAAATTGAATAAACGAAATTGATTTTCTTTAAGAAAGCCAGTTTCTCATTAATAATTGAGGAATCCTGGAGTAGTGCGCTTCCACCTTCAGCCTTATCATCACTTAACATCAGGTGTGATGTTAAAAGTCGTAGCCCACATATAGGGCAACGCTCCCATCCAACCAAAATATGAGCAGCCAATTAATGTAGATGCACTTTACATTAAAAATATAAAATAGCAGACAGACCATTGCTCACATACTGTTTATTTTTTTCTATTTTGTGTTGAAGTGCAATAAAGAGTTAAAAAAAACAATAAAAAATAGTTGTCCTGTCATCTCGCGTACCACACGCTTTAATACAGCGGCCCGCGTGCAGAAAGCACGGCACTGCCGGCGCCGCCGCCGCGGTGCGGAGTCTGTTAGCCTGAAGCGTGCTTACGGAAGACGTAGATGCGAATTACATGCTAGCTGCAAGCGCGGGGACAGCGAGTTGTCTGCTAGCTGTAGGCGCGGCGACAGCGAGTTGTCTGCTAGCTGGCGCGTGGACAGAGAGCGGTTTCCTCTATTTGATAAAGTGTTGAGCGGGAGCTGTGTTGGAGCGGTGTCGTATAAGTGGGCTACGACCTTTAGTGATGATAAGGCTGAAGGAGGCTACGTGATACCCCGTTGTGGATAAAAAAAGATTGTATATTAAAAATAATAGTTTTTTTCTAATGCTGATACAACACAATTACACTTGAATGACGAGTGATGACTTGAATTCAACACGGTTGCAAGAAAATACTATGCGTAACTAATTGTCAATGAGATTCTAGTATGTTATTCTGACATCTGTGATGAGATGGAGGGAACTAGGTAATTGGTGTTCAAAAAACTAGAATGACTGGCGACATTCATTGTTTAACTTTTTGCTAATATAAAATGCAGCTGATTTGCAACTTATGCGGTGCTGATGTGATAAATACTTTTTTACCAGGGTGCCTACCATCAACTCTTATTGCGGTTTTGTTTAGGACCTAAACTGATCTGCTTTGCTATCAATAACATTTCACTACCGCTAAGCTGTCAAGATCTCTTATTTGACTTATAACTCAGCCAAGCTAACATGACACCTGCAGGTTATACCCGTCCCTCTCACTCTCCGGGCATGACAGAATCGAGTGAAAGAGACGAGTAGAAGAAATAAGCAGACAAATCGTTCGGTCATTCACATTTAGCAATTCATTTGCGATCCAGTTTTTAGAAGGTCATAGTACGAAAGAAAGCAATTCATTTTAGGAACCTATTCTGCATCGCGCTATTTTTGAATCGCTGCTGTCTTAAAGTTGATGGTAGGCACCCAGTTGAAGTAAAACTTTGACTAAATGGCTGTTTACGTCTACTACTACTTACTTACTGTACCTACTGCATTGTGATAAACATAACATTACTAGTAGTTTTTTGAAGTGAAAACTTCTTTATTTAGTTATTTAACCTTTGTAAAGTAATATACAAGGTGGACTTAATACTGAAAGTAGTTTCTGCCAGTCAACCTTAAGGAAATATATATCGTATTGTATTATTCATATATAATTTGCCTATATTTTTTTGCCTCATTGTGCTTGGCATTTTGCGTCTTTGATGGTTGAAACATTCCTTAACTTATGTGGAAGGAACACACAATAGAAAAGCCATAACAGATACAATAACTTTACCTTGGTTCGTTTGATATTAATTGGTTATTTAAACACGAAACAAAGCTTAGCGATGTCAATTTGAACGAACGTGATCGTTTTTTGTCTACGCAAAAGTTGCCAGCGTAAAATTGTTTCCTTCATTTATCTATGGTTATGTGTATTCGCGTAGAGATTCACAAATGGCTTCCTTAATTTGCGGTCGGCTCAAGAAGTTTATATGTGTTGTACGATTCGTGTCTTTTAAAACTAAATCGTTGATTCATTGTTTCTAAGATCGTACCGCATTGTGGTAGGGTTAAGGCACAGCGGTGACACTCCGTGTCCGTGAGAGTTCGAGCGCCGGTGACGTTTAGCCGACGCTAGGGTTGATACCGAAATTGAATATATTATGCCAAAGAAGGTTACGTGTAGGATGTTATATAATTTGTGTAAGAATATTTAGGTACCTAATAAATGACACGTTCAATTTTCAATCAACTTTAATAGATATTTTTATTAAATATCTTTACAAATGGGAAATAACAAAATTTCTGACAAAATAAAATATGAACGACATTAAATAAAATACTCAAATAAGAAACCGAGCAGCGTTATATTTTGTTTGCGAAACATTAACTAAGCTAGCGACAATTTACGAATGACTAATTTCGAGTCGAAAATACTTTATTAGAATATGTTCAGGAATACGTAGGTATATCTCGGTAAACAAGTATCATTTTGGTGAAACCGCAGGTTTTGTCTGAGCAGTTATGGATAAGGTTGTGATGACGAATAACTACCGAAAGTATATCCTAAGGGATGGCACAGTGGATATATTTTGCCTAGCGTGCCATCGTCCGGGTGAATCCCTTAGACATATAATCTCCGGTTGTTCTCGTCTCGCAAACGGCGAGTATTTGCATAGACATCACCAAGGATAATACACCAACAACTTGCTCTGAAACATAATCTTGCGGCATCCGAGGTGCCCTACTACAAGTATGCACCAGAACAGGTTCTTGAAAATAGCCATGCTACATTATATTGGGATCGACCTATCATAACAGACAGGCAGGACTATTGTAGCATTAGCTACAATACAACAATATCAGGCTTATTAAAAGCCTGATATTGTATTGATAGATCGACATGAACGCCACGCAATAATTGTTTATGTTGTTCCCCATGACATGACAAGTTGACGACAACCTTGGGAAAGCTGAAAAAGATAAAGAAAACAAATATCTTGATTTAGCTCACGAGATTGTTGACATGTGGGACATTGATTCAGCAATTGTTGTTCCGATAGTCATATCTGCCCATGGTCTGATAGCCAAGAGCCTCGATAAACATCTTAAGAGGCTTGCGTTAGGTGGATGGATCGGGAGTCAGATGCAGAAGGCAGAACCTACTTCTGTACACGGCCCGTATCTGTCTCTGGATCCTTAACCATCGGTAGCCGGGACCCTGATCTTGCTACCGTTGGGGAACTGCATTTTTGTATTTTTAAATGTTTTATAATGTAAAAAAATTATGTTTAGAAATATAATTTTGTAAGTATTTTAAATGTAATAAAGGGAATAATAACAATAATATATGTACGTAAAATAAGCTACTAACAGTGGGACACAGTTAATATGTCCGAATAAAATACTAAATCGTCCAAAGAAAATACTAAGTTAGCGACAAAATACTGAGTAAGTGAATCAATAATCGCCCAAATAAAAATTAATCCTCTCAATAATTATTTATTATCGACTGAATTTTAACAACTTTCGCATTTTTTGGCTTTCTAGTAGTTCCTATTTGAATGTATGAAGATTGCGCCAGCCCTCGGCCAAGGCATTCACCCGACTGCCCGTTCCCCGCCCCGCGCGCCTCTCACGGCCCCCGCTCACATCCAGACACCCACACATAGCCGCAAGTGATTTTACGTGCACACATGCTTAAGTGTCGTTTCTTTTCGCGTAAGTGTATATATTCTTTGGTTAAGGTAAAATACATTTTACGTTACGCGGGTACATTACGCTGCTATAACATTTTTAAATCATTTTGAAGAATGCGCATCTTTTTCCTTGTAAGGTTAAACTTGCTTTTAAGTATTAAATAAAATAATACCATTTACTTTTTAAGGTTTCTATTATTTCTTGTCCATAACATTCCTTGTTCTATTTAAATAAGCATGTAATATATAAGGAGAATTATTGATAAAATATAGAAAAAGCCCCAATGGTTAAAAATTTTGAAGTAGTGCAGCCCTTCGTGGCCACTTCAAGGAATTTTTCACTTTTAAGCACTAAGTACTAAATGGTGTTAGGTATTCCTCTGATCAGTCCGTGGTAGCTTTTGCTACCATGTGTAGGCTACTCTCAACAGTCCCACAGTACATGGTAGCAATAGCTACCATGGACTTACCTGCTGTTTTTTTTTAATCTATGTCGATTCCGACGGATAACTAACAAAAGTATTCCTTTTACTTACTGAGAATACCATCTGTGACATTAAAAGCAATAAAGGACCTCAATAATCGGTTTTGAAAAAAAAACATAAACAAACGTGTTGTTGCGTGTTGCGTTCTGTGAGTCGGTTGCGTAAATTGGTGATATAAAATTGAATTATGCCGTAAGTTCCTATTATTTTTGCTTTTAGAAGTTTCTACATAATTGTGATTATACAAGCTTTCATATTTTCAAGAGATTATCATGAGAAAAATGATCTGGATATTTTAAACATAGCCTCAAAGTTGGTCGATAAATGTCGATAGATAAAAAAATCATTGACGGATTTCAATGGCGTATAAAAGTATATAAAATACTATATTTTAACAAAATATTGTAAAATTACGTCGTGTTATTAATTACAAAACCTATTTAAATAGATAACATTCAAAAATACGTGTATGTTAGCATTAGATGTATGTATCTTGTCACACGGTTGTTTATTTTCCAGCCATGCCGCGATGTATTTGGAGTCGACGTGATGTTAGATTTTGTTTTTTTTGACAAAGTTACAGATCGAATAAAATAAAGATTTTGATACCATTAAAAAGGTAATTAAATTTCCTTTATTTTGAAAACAATAACATTTCACATTTTCCGAATTTCTTTAAGAATTATGGCAGCATTTCAGTTTTCCGCCCGGGCGTCGAAGAGTTACCCGCTATAGTTAATTGATTTTTGAGTACCAGAGACCCAAATATTTTACCATAATATTCTTTATTTAATCAGCTTGACGGTAGTATTTTTTGTTTGGTCCTAGCTTTATTAATTAGCTAAAAAATAGCATTTCTATCTAACGCACGGACGCCGGAGCGGCCGCAAAGGCCACAGTACATGCTGGGACTGACGAGACGAGTGTCGCGCGCGTTGTCGGACAATTCAGTGGTAAGAAACAAATTATATAGAATTTATCTACCTTAAAAAGGTACATTTTTTAAATAAAAGAAGTAATATAGTTGTTTATAACACAAAATGTGTGAGAGGTGCCAAATGCCCCGGTTTTGGACATTGATAGACAAACTTTTGTAAGTATAGCGAAAAATCAAAACCAAATCCAGGTTAAATAAATATATTCTCGGGGCTTCCGCCCTAGGTTACAAACATTTTGAAGGGATTCGGACCAGCATTCTTGGAAAATCTATCAAATTCCCTAACTAGTGGTGTTTTTTTTAATATTTTTTTCCTAGGCTTATTTACATAATTGTACCTTGGATACAATTAATCTAGAATCATACGAAGAATTAGGAATTGTCTTAAATATGTCTAAATTAAATAACTACCTATACCTATGTTAAAGAACGACTAATTGTCCAGTTCACTATAAATTAGTCAACTAGAAAAAAAATGCATTAACATATTAATTGAGATACTATTTTCCATCATATAAAAACGCAATATCAAAACAACGGGCAAAGCTCTTACTTTGAAAATAATAAAAAAAATTGTTTTGATACTTTTTTTACACACATACTTCCAGAAATAATGGGTGTGGGTGGCCACCTCGTCAAAAACGGCCATTGCAAATCTGATTAGAGAACCTCATTAAACGACATCCTCTGTTTATCATAATGACTGCCAATCATAAAGGTTAATAACCTGAAACACTTTATTCAATAACTATAATATTAGCTTGTTAACCGTCAAATTATGTGTGGTTATCAAATGTAAAAAGCTAACTTGATAACACCCACCGATTTTAATTTAATAATCCATCAATAATAATATCGTCAATGGCTAATAATCCATCAAAGTCTAAGTGAGATGAGCCAATATCGCTATATGTAACACCTATACAATTTAATAAAGCGTGTGAGTAGATTCCGCGGTCAGTCTTTGGTTCGGCGGCGGCAGAAGAACTATTGATACTAAAAGTGCATTTCGTTAAAAAGGTGTCAAGTGATAATTTTCCGAATATTTCATCTTAATGAAAGGTTGGTGTTGTTTTAACTTTCAATAATATTTGTAAGTTGTTTTTTATTCGTTTTCTTTTTCATTTCTTTTGTCCATAAAAAATATAGAAGTGTGTTAAATTTATAGAAAATAGATTTACCTATATATTTGCCAGCGTTTTTCGCTAGTAGTTCAAGACTATAAAGGTTTGAGATGATAAGTATAATTTCTTCGAATTTAAAGATATGGCATTAAAATTTCTGCTGAACTTTATCATTTTATAATGTTTTAAGAAAATATCACAAAAATATCACTAGTAGCTAGGTATTAAGTGATATCATTTGCCATTTTCAGATACTAGGGACTTTTAATGACACGTCGGCTAAAGCTCAAGAATATTAATTAAATCAATTATTTTAACTGAGGTTCTTGTTTGAAATTCATTAATTCAATTTATAAACTATTTTCAAATTGATCCGTGGTAGCTAAGAATTTTATAAAATTTAGTTCAGTGATGATTGAGAAAAGGGCAAGGCTAAATAACTACATAAACTATAACTATTAATAGTGATCTACAAATAGATTTCAGTAAGATGCTGATTAACTAGGTAGGTAGGTAATAATAAATGAAATCGAACCCAGGACCTCCAGACATAGCGGAATCGGCACCTTGAAAACCGGTGGGTACACCACTCGGCCGTAGTAATATTACAGAGGTCGTAATATTATACATATAATCTGTTGTAATATTAACATGTTGAGCCTATTTTGGCACAATATTCCTATCAATTTAACTGGACCTAAGCTCATAACCTACGAAGTTAAATTAAGTTACAATGTCAGTTTAGATATGACTTCCAGCCGCCCCTGCCACTTCGAGTGTTGGACTTTGAATGGAATTTTATTGCCCTTTGAAACATAATTATGTGTATCTTACCTGAAATGTTTAACTGGGTAGCAAGTTATCACACCATCAGGGTGCTTACCATCAACTCTTATTGCGGTTTTGTTTAGGACCTCAACTGATCTGCTTCGCTTATTCGTACCACGACAGCTTAATATCAATGACAGCGATTCAGTGATCGATCAATGACATTTCACAGCCGCTAAGCTGTCAGGAACTCTTATTTGACTTATAACCCGGTCGATTTAACATGTCACCTGCAGGTTATACCCGTCCCTCTCACTCTCCGGGCATGACAGAATCGAGTGAAAGAGACGGGTAGAAGAAAAAGGACACAAATCGTTCGGTCATTAACATCTAGCAATTCATTTGCGATCCAGTTTTTAGAATGTCAGAGTATGAAAGAAAGCAATTCATTTTAGGAACCTATTCTGCATCGCGCTATTTTTGAGTCGCTGTCTTAACCTGTAGAGCATCGGCGGGATCTCTGGAGATCCCGCACGACTACCCTCATTATTTTATTTTGTAACTATTTCAATTTTTATGTGTTTTGAACGCGGTTTTCGGTGTTTATAAGAGAAATAAACTCTATTTACTATAAAAATACAATATAATATGTGATCCGGAACAAAAAAAATAATAAAAAATTCTTGCAAATTTGCAAACATGCAAATCTAAAAAAAAGATTTCAAAAATTTTATAAAAATAAAATATTGTTAGTTTTCGATATATTATAATTTTATCCGATAGGTTTTTTATGTAAATTATAAATATATATACTTTTTATATGTTATTTCATCGATAACTATGTGAAAAAAAAAAATTTCGAAGGGACCGCACTATTGTCTTTTGTTTACACAAAAGTTGAGTTTGAACGTCGATTATAAAAACAAAATATCTCGTAAAAGTGTCGGATAAGTTTTATGCGCTGCTATGACTCATATGCTGCTCATAAATGTAACTTCCGTCGTCGCGCGCACAAACAGATGTTTGGGAGAGCAGAAACGCGCGCTTTAGTGCATTGTTTACGTAAAAAATTAGCCTGTAATTTGATACCCCTGAGTGTTGAGAGGTTAAAGTTGATGGTAGGCACCCAGGTGCGGAACAAGCCGTTTAGAAGTTATTGCGAGAAAACGAACAGATTGACATTAAGAGACAAACTTACAAATATATCAATACTACCTAATGTTTATATACAACTACAGTGTAGATAAGATGTT
Source organism: Crambus lathoniellus (assembly GCA_949710035.1). Lineage (NCBI taxonomy): Eukaryota > Metazoa > Arthropoda > Insecta > Lepidoptera > Crambidae > Crambus > Crambus lathoniellus. Next base: position 9,284,571 of record OX453302.1, on the reverse strand, counting down.
ATAATTTTTTTTATAAAAATATCACTCCCTTATATTTTTTATACGCACCTATAAGTAATGCTTGTACATATATACTTTCTTAAGTAGTACTTATACTATACATACACTTTCACCGTTATCTACAATATTTGGACGAGGTTTTACTTATTCTTTTTGTTTTATAGGTGGTAAGCTATTTTTCTTTGCTTTACAGGTAATTTTACCACCTAATAACTCCTGCATTGTAAAATACATAGTTCTTAGAAAATATATTTTTCCTTGTTTAATTGTTCAATCAACAAAGCAGTCCTAGTGAGATTTCTAACCACATTTCCGGCGGTTTCTTGTGACTTTCGCTCTTTATGACTTCTGTGGAAATGCCATAACGAGGTGATTTTATGTTACTGTGGTCATGGTGTTGTAAGAAATAAGAAACTGTTATGAAAGAAAATACACGTTACATAATAAGTAACACTTTTACTAACTATTTAGTAATCTATGATTTTACTATACATAACTTTAACATTTGTGTTATATTTCGCGAGGGCTTCAAAAGCTCAATGTTTTGCATTATGCAATTTCCTTACTTTGCGTTAAGCTTAAGTTCATTAAGTTTGAAGGCGTCGCCTCAAAGGATAAGTTTGTAAACTAACGGGTTGATGGAGAAAACCCATCGACAATATTAACTTGTGTACCTACTGATACTTTTTTGCAGTTACTTTAGTGCAAAAACTGAAACAGTGTTTACAAATTATAATCGTTAAAAATTCGTGTTCTCATATACTGTAGTACTCAATCATGTTTATAAATTACTAGGCTATTTTAACAAATTTGAGGGCGTCAAAATGTAATTGTTTTAAAACACTTTCGTTGTGAAGTCAGTTAGCAAACGCAAATTGTATTTTAATGTCCGCGCTTTCTATCGCACGCATGTGGTCATTTTTAACTGACGTATGGTTGCTCTTCAACTGTTTTTTACTGAAAATTTAATGTGAGATAAAAGGTGAGCACTTGAGGTAAAGGTACTACTGGAAATAATTTAGATACAGAGCCTAGTGCTCGAAAAAATGTTGCCTAATCCACAAATTATTAGTTAAGGCCCACTTGCAGCAAATTTGCTAAATCTCGGTTTTACTAAAACTAGATTTAACTAGTAATCTATGATTTTACTATACCTAGCTTTAACATTTGTGTTATATTTCGCGAGGGCTTCAAAAGCTCAATGTTTTGCATTATGCAATTTCCTTACTTTGCGTTAAGCTTTAATAATTATAAGAATAAAAGTTACCTGCATCTGCCATATCGCTTATTTATTGAATATCTTATCTATACGATAAAAAAAAATGGTTTTTATTTAGTACTTAGATACTTAGTAGGTACGTTAGTACTTAGATACTTTTATTTCTTTAAATTAGCCATCCCTGTTTACTGTCAATTGTTAGTAGAGCTAGTTCACTTATAACCTATACTTATTAAATAAAATTGACATAATTATAATTCTACAAAAATAAGTGAATACAAAATTAAATAAAGAAAAACAAATCCCGACATAAGTAGGTACCTCTATTACTCTGAAAGTATAAAAATAAACAAACTTCTTTCTCGTTCGGGGGACCCGTAACATAAACCCCTCTTTTTGCGGTCCCGCGACCGTAAGAGTTTTTTTTACTATTTGGAGGACTGTTTTATTGGGGGGTTTGTTAAGTTTTTTTATTAATTTTGTATTTCATAATTTTCAATTAACTATAAACATAATTATGTTTGTAATTAAATATCCACTTTACGTGTTAGATCCCTACTGCAGCTATCAAAACGAGCTGATGACCTTGAACCTTTAAACAGACCTACACAAACTTTAGCTTCATTAGAACTATCTCGATTACGTCAACTTTCGAACAAAACAAACCATATCAAAATCGGTCCATTCTTTCAGGAGCTGCGATGCCAGACAGGTACACAAACACACAGACACACATACCCATCAAACTTACAACACCCCAGTCGGGGCTAAAAGGATGAATAACAATAAATCTTACTGTCTTTTAGACTGGACAGTGGATTTCTGGATTCATATCGCAAATTTATACGGAACTCTCTACCATTGTGCCAAGTGACAGGCAACGTCATTTCTCGAAGCGTTTCTTTCACAAAGAAACTTCGTTCAATTAGAAAAAAACATCAATCGCAAAACTATTCCTTTATAACTAAGACATAATTTCTGCGTTAGTATGACAACAATGCGGTACAAAGCCTTATACAGACATTACTGGTCTTTATCAAGAATGCGCGATAAACGAGTTTTCAATGGCAACTAAACAACTGAAGCTTAATTAATTCAATTAAAGAGCGGAATGGTTGCGACTGGAGAAAATAGGGACGTGAAAAATCATTGGGTTTTATCAAAGGCCGGGGTTGTTTTGCCGATCAGTTACGTGAGGTGATTTTGGCGATTTATCGACCCCCCCTCCCCCCTTGGAGAGATATGGCTGGCCTCCCTCCTTCCCCCCCTCCCCTAATCATTCTAAAAATTCGTATTTTAGTGAAAATATTTTAAAATGCTTTATTAATCATGACTGATGAATGACTGATTGACTGACTGAAAACCCCAAGTCAGTCTCTTAAGAATATCCACCAAAAACTGGTGGCGCGGATTCGTGACTGTCTGGTTGTCCGATGGAAGAAGGGAGATGGTGGCATTAGGTATGTTGTGCTTTTCCACTGCGCTCTCGTTACGTGATATTTGCCGAGACCTCCTCTCTCCCCGACGTGAGATTAGATGAAATTTGGCTCGACCCCCCCCCCCCCCCCCCCCTAAATGCTTCACGTAATAAATGGACGCCCCCTATTTAGTGAGAGATGACATCGCGCTTACCTACCCTGGCTGCACACGGTTCATACGATAAAATAAAAATAGACCTCACATAGATTAATTAACATTATTTTATAACAGGGAGGTCTTTAGTTTTATTTATCCGGTATAACATAACATTCTCCGCGAGCAAAGACACAGGAATAGAGTAGTTAAAAACATATTAAACGAGAGCTCGTTGCACAGAACATGATGCTTTAGAAGATTTCATTGCTAAAAAACAGTATATCTACTCATGTTACTAATCTTTTGCGGAACCGCCCAGCACTTAAAAAGATAGTAGGCATGTTATTTTTTGCACGATATAATTGTCTTTTATGTTAGGGCACTGCCATCTCTATCGTCAAGACGATAGAGACGGCTGTGGTTAGGGTAATTCAATAAATACTAAGTAACTCGAATTTGAAATGTTTGTAAGAAAATAAACACATTCATATTTTCATTAGTCATTTTAATGTCCCCACTGTTGGAGCACGGCCTTTCAGATGGATAAGGATATTTTTTAGCGATAATCTAAGGAATTCCCCCAGTCCTCCAAATGACGAATCTCAGACGAGAACGTTGGAAAGTAGGTATTTTAAAATGGGGACACTTGAATACATTAACACGAAAAACTAATTTGGAAAAGCTTTTGTTCTGTTGATATTTTCTATAACCTCTAGAATCATGAAAATTTCGCAAGAAGGAATTAAAGCTGCAGCCTACCTTACTTTTTTTCGCATCGAGTTAAGGTAGTTCAAAGATGTTACTGTCACGTGCGATTTGAAGTTTATGTGTAGTTTGAATGACTGAAATTAAAACCATAGCTTATTTTCTATACTAATATTATAAAGAGGAAAGATTTGATTGTTTGTTTGTTTGCATCGAATAGGCTCTGAAAGTACTGGACCGATTTAGAAAATTCTTTGATCATTAGAAAGCTACAGTCTTCCCGAGTAACATAGGCTATATTTTATCTCGATATTCCCATGGGAACGGGTGCCACGCGGGTAAAACCACGAGGATCCGCTAGTTATTTTATATACTGTGTTAAAACTGTCCAAATTTGGTTCAAAGGTCACTCAAAGTAAGCGAGCTAGGTCTGTCTTATAGTTTTGACAAGAGTTCGGCATAAATGTTCTCCCAATATTTTTTAGACATAATCTCGGCTCCATATATTATCAAATCGACTGTAACAAATTACTTGAATACTGTAATCATCGTAAGAAAGGTGTTAAAAAATTTAAATATGGTTAGACGATCATTAAACTGTCGACTACGCTATGATATCGCTATTTAAGAGTTTTGAACTTAATCTAGAGGCAATGTATTGAGCCGGTGTCTGTATTTAAAGAGCGATAAAATGTTAATAAGCCAATAATCTTGTTAAATTAAGTAACGTTAGATGAAAATTACTTTAAAATTATGGTTGGTGAGTTTTTGGAGTCTATTAGATTGATGATTGGTCGCGAATCATAAGTTCATTAAGTTTGAAGGCGTCGCCTCAAAGGATAAGTTTGTAAACTAACGGGTTGAAGGAGAAAACTTATCGACAATATTAGCTTATGTACCTACTGATACTTTTTTGCAGTTACTTTAGCCACTCAATGGTTCCTTGCCTCTCAGAGGCAAGTATTTTTACCCGCTCCAATGGTTTCTTGCCTCCTGGAGGCAAGCTGACAGCTAATTAAAATACTTTAATTAATTGTGTCAAAACACTCTCTGTTCCTATCCAAATTATACCAATCTTAATCAAGACACCTTATTTTAATCGTAGAATATGAAATAATGTCCAATTTAATACAATTTTGTCGGATTATATTCGATTGAAGTTCGCCGACTTGCTTGCCTCCAGGAGGCAAGGAACCAATGCGTGATTTAGGCAATGTTAGCTAAGGTCCGGTTGCTCGTACATTACAGTAAAGTTAAAGTTAAAATTTAACTGTTGTCAATTTTGACATCGGTAAAAGAAAAATACCTTGGTTATCTAGGGTTAAAAGTGCTGTCTGTACTATTTCATTAACCTTCCCTTAATTATTAATGTCAAAATTTAAACCACCCCACCCTGTCGGTTATTTTAACCACCGTTAAATCTGTAATTTGACTGCTTGTTAAAGTAACCGCTGCTTCAACAACGCTTTTTAAATTTGACCGCCCGGTTAATTTTACTTTAACCATAATTTAACCCTAAAGTTAACGTAACCAAGCTTCGAGCAACCGGACCTAAGTATGGAAAAATAAAATATAAAAATATAATTAAATATATTGTACTAAATTTGTTGTAATAAATATATACTTGTTATGCCCTCAATACCCATAAAAAGTATATATTCAAAATTTATGTACTTACAAAAAAGAAGTCGATACGAAATCGATCCATACTTTTGTAGCCCGGAAGGATGATTCTTTACTCTATATCTTTAATTAAACAATATGTTTCTAAAAGAGAGTTATTTTTTTACTTTTATCTAATAACAACATTGTAAACTATTATTTAAACACAAATTGGTCCTGTAATAATTGTTTATTTATTAGTATTTATTGCATGTTTTAACAAGAAACTGGTAAAATATTTCCTTTTCTGCAACTTCAACTCGCTGTTTCTAATTAAATCGTAATAAAAAGCCATCTGCAAATCATACAATCTTATTGAAAATTTAACTAGCATTATAAATCAATAATTTGTTTTTATTAAATCCTTCTAGTTTTTGAGTAAAACTTAATTAAAATCCGAGTGAGCGAAGCGGAGCGGAGCGGAGCTGTGCTGAGTAACCATTGCCCCGTAAGCATGTTTATGCGTGTGTAACCATTGAGTGGTTAGTGCAAAAACTGAAACAGTGTTTACAAATTATAATCGTTAAAAATTCGTGTTCTCATTTACCGTAGTACTCAATCATGTTTATAAATTACTAGGCTATTTTTACAAATTTGAGGGCGTCAAAATGTAATTGTTTTAAAACACTTTCGTTGTGGAGTCAGTTAGCAAACGCAAATTGTATTTTAATGTCCGCGCTTTCTATCGCACGCATGTGGTCATTTTTAACTGACGTATGGTTGCTCTTCAACTGTTTTTTACTGAAAATTTAATGTGTGATGAAAGGTGTGCACTTGAGGTAAAGGTACTACTGGAAATACTTTAGATACAGAGCTTAATGCTCGAAAAAATGTTGCCTAATCCACAAATTATTTTTTAAAGGTCCACTTGCAGCAAATTTGCTAAATCTCGGTTTTACTAAAACTAGATTTAGCTCATACTGGAATGTCAAATTTTTATTATCTAGATTTAACAATTTTAAATTTTTGTATGGGTTAAATCTAGTTCAGTTAAATATATACCTACATTCTTTGGAAGTGGCCATGGAAGCAATGTCAGTTTTGTATAGCACAACACATCAGACTATTGTTTCACACAAAAGTATCATTTTATTGAACAAAATTTTTTAGGTTTCCTTTAGGATTTTCGAATTTTTTCCTCCATGAACATATAGCGGTCAAGAAGCCTTGTGCACGGTGGATACCTCATAATTTGACCGAGACAATAACTCCGAACGTGTTGATTGGTGTCGTGAAATGGTTCAAAGATTTAACGGAGGTGATTTGAATGCAGTGTTCGACATACTCACGGATGATGGAAGCTGGATTTACTGTTATGATCCTAAAACCAAAAGATAGCCTGCTCAGAGGGTGCTTCCTTCCGAAGAGTTGCCAACTCAAGTGAAAAGAGGTCAAAGTGTTGGAAAAAGATGGTGGCCTCGTTCTTCGGAAGGACAGGTCATTACGCGACAATTGTTTTAGAGGAACGAAAAACAGTTACTGCGGATTAATTTACTAACAATAATTGTTAGCCACTTGTCTTGGAAAGAGTTCGGGAGAAGCGACCTCACAAAAGGATCCTCCTTCACCACGACAACGCCTTGTCTTGTATTTGGCGACCTCGCACCTTGCGATTTTTATTTATTCCCGAAAATCTATGTAAAAATATGTCTTCAATGGGATGTCTGTTTTGGCATAAGACAGACGCGCCGTCCTATATCCATTTGTAACAAGTGCATATAATTTTCGCATCAACTTCTAGCTTTAGTTTGTTTGCTCTACACGCCCTATATTATCTCCAATACAACTTACACCAACACCCTTTAATTATAGTGGCAACAATTCAAGTTTCAAGCAACAAAGTAGTTAAGTTAAAAACGTGCATTTAAACAGCTCTCTAAAGTTCACTTCGATAAATATAGACCCTCATAAAATTTACCAATTAAAATCGACGTTTAAATGTAAAAAGTTATAAAAGCTGGTGCTAATTGAGATACCGCAGAGCTATAGGCTTCTGTACAAGTAGAACATGGAGGTGATAATCGTTTATCAAACCGGCATAAAATTAATTATTAGCCAGCCAAGCAATTACAGAAAAATGTACGTATGAACCGTGTTTGTGTTGCGCAACATGGAGCTCACTATGGGGAAATAAGTCAATTCACATTTTATTTAGAAGTGAATTTACGCCACACAATGTCCTATAAAATGCCTGAGTATATTTCATGCAGAAAGATGTAAAAAAGTCAGGAATTTAGAAACACCTAAAAAAACCTGTTTTATATTCGTAATTTGTTGGTTGGTGGTAAGATCAGGAATATAGTTCTATATTTTGTTTCTAAACAAAATAAATATCGTGATTTTTGGTTGGTTTATCTTGTTGGTTGGTGGTAGAACTTGTTCTTAGTTTGCCTGGCTAGCTACCATCATAGCTATCTAAATCTGATGCCATAACAATGGAGTTTTCAGTATTATTGTGTTTCGGCAGTTAAGGATAAAATAGCGAGTTCCTCAGTGATTGAATTTTACGTGAGTAGTGAGCTTCCACCGTCAGGCTAAGTGGTACCCTGTTGTGGATAAAAAAATACCTAGTTGTATTCAATGACCAAAATTTATTGCTTCCAAAGATAATTTAATAAAATGCAAAAGAACTGGAGGAATTTCCCCAGATCTGCGAGAAAATTTTCATAATTTAAGTAAGTATTTCAACTCTTTCATAATCTAAGAAAACGGAAACAAAATGTGCTTAACTCGTGGTTTAGTGTCGGTCTTCATAAAAATTTATGTTTATTACCGTCTTTATCAAAAAGGATGTCGTGAACCGTGAACAAAGTAACAACAATTACTTACCAGCTAAACTATGAGCAGAATCCATAATGAAACAAAAATCACCCTTAACCCTAGCGAAGTACCTAATGACATTTTACAACCATCTATAAAGCTATCTTAACTGAATAATTGCTTTTTCATTGATACTGATCAGTCTCTTCTGCATTATGTAACAACATATTATCAATCCCAGCAAATAACGTACCTATTGATTTATACAGACCATTTATTTGATTTAGACAGTAAGTAATTTGTGATCTATTCATAGAAACATTGGTACCTACTTTTCCATGTTTTTGTCAAATGAATGATGAATTGGACGCGCAATAATATTGTTTTCATATGAATAGTTTAACATGTAACTCGAGCATTCTCACCGCATTGGTTCACAAATGCAAACATGTGGACAGGGATTAAAAATAGAAAAATATGATGGATGGTAGTCCGGTTTAGTTTGTGAATAATAAACACCGTCGTATAAGGTATCTGGTGAAGCCTCCTTTTCTGTAATTCTTTCCTCGGGGAGTTATTTACATTGTATGATTCTTGTTTATGTTTCATAAAGGTTATATAATGTGCACTAGGTCCACTTAAGTTGACGCCGATTCAAGATATAATAATATATTTTATTTTTAGATAATAATAACATAGTTCATATAAACATGTTTTGTTAAATAAACACAATAAAGAGTATAACGAAGGGTTATTAAGCCCTTATTTCTTTACTTGAGACAAAAAATATATCAGTTGAATTCGCAAACAACAAAATATTATATTACAGACTGATTTTGATATTATCAATGTATCATTACTTTAATACTACATTGTTTTAGTAGGGTCCACTATGGGTCCACTATGGACCCAAAATAAAATAAATAAAGAAACTTCTTTGTATTGTCAAAAACTATTATTAATTGGAATCATCTAGTCAAATCTGAACACGCTAAAAGTAAATCTCAGATGGTAATAAACAATTTAGTTGAATAAAAACAGGATTTAAATTACATGCACCATGGAACATAGCTCACATACCTACCTCGTAGGTATCCCATTACAGATAAATAACACTTATTTGAAGAACAACAAGAAGAAAACAAAAGCACCATAAGACAACTTAAGGTATTAATTAACGTTGATATTTCTTGCCGATACCTTCTAGTCATATGTAATCATTGTGTTAACGATTCAATAAACATTTATATTTATCTCGCTTTTGCTGAGAGTTTAAATTGGATCTATCAATTTGCAAAAGCCGGCTAAGTAAATGATTTCAGTCGAATAGATTACTAGCTATGTACGAGTGCAGGGCCAAGAAACGACCTTGTGGGATAGCTATTCGCGGAATTATGGAGCAATGTTTTGCTCCTTAAGCACTCACTCAAATTATCGAGGACAACTCAATGTTGTTTTGAATTAAATTGTAAAACATTTGTCTTTTATTAAAGTTTCTTTTGCTTGCATTAATCAAATGGTTTTTAAACGACTGATGGACTCTTTTTAAATCTCTTATATATAAAAATGAATCGCAAAATGTGTTGGTAAGCGCATAACTCAACAACGGCAACGCCTGGACCAATTTGGCCAATTTTTTTTTTAATGTTCGTGGAAGTCCAAGGAAGGTTTAAAGAAAGAAAAGAAAATAGGGGAAGGAGGGTTAAGTAGGGGTAGAGTAGAAGTAGGGTAGGGTAAAGTTAGGGTAGGGTAGGGTAGGGTAGGGGTAGAGTACGGGTAGGGTAGGGTGGAGAAGGGGGTAGGGCCACGGGAACGAAGTCGCGCTGGTCAGCTAGTTTAATTATAAAATATCATGCTTTAATTAGAGGAAGGGCAGATAAATGGCACATCATTGCAAGGATTGTTTTGGAAAGTTATAGCTATAGCAATATAATTGATTTATTTTATAAATTATATTGCTATGACTATCTTATCTTGTCTTTCATTTTTATTTACAGAGTGGAAAAAATTATGAGCCCTGGAGGGCTAGGCAGGGAAATAGCTCATTTTACCGAAAGGAAACACCTTTAATTTTAAAAAGAAACAAATAAAAACTGCATAAGTACTCGTACCTTTATCTGATAGCTCATAAGCCCCTGTACAACTGACTTTTATGGAATTTATTACATTGGAGCACTAATATACCCACATTTTAAGTTTGTGTGTATGTGGTTTTTTGTGGATGATGTAATGTTAAATTTTTTGATAAATGTGTAAATGGAAAAAAGGTGTAAGTTATTCTGCGATATCCAGTATTTCTGAAGTTAGACATAAAGATAACGAGAACGATAATAACAAGCCTATATAGCTTATTATTTTAGTGAGTCAGACTCTTTCGATATTTTTTTTGCGTGATATTATAATGATGGGCATCTTCATCAGAATACTAACTAATATGTTCAACCAATTAAATGGCCTGTAGGCTGTAATGTCAGTGCACTTTTATTCATTTTTGAAGTCAACAGATTGCGAATGTCGTGAGAATAGCAGCTGACATTTAGTATGTTAATTTATTTTATAATTAACTGCAGATATGACTTCATGATTTAGTACAGTCGAATCAATTGAATCATGACCCGTTTTGCTAATAATTTGTTTGAAAGCGTCAACACTATAAAGGTCAGTGTCATTGTCAACAAGTTTGAATTTCGACCTTATTGTTTTTTTTTATCTCTAAGAAAATTAACTTATAGTGGGTCACGATTCAATTGGTTCGACTGTACCTACTCTCAGTTTTTTGTCGTAACAGAATGACTACCTATTTCGGAAGCTTCACTTTGTAAGAATGGAGATGAAGGAAATGGAAAAAGGATCATTAAGTACCTATACCTCTCTTCTTTCCTCTGCTCTCATCATAATGATGATATGAAAAGAAAAGGTTGTACTTACCACTGTTAGAAAGTAGTCTTGGCCTTCCCCTACCAACCCTGTGATTCACAAGCTGTCCGTCGGGAACTATGCTTTTCAAAGTCTATTCTATTGTGAGTGACAGAGACTGTTATCCGGAGCTTTCCGACGGTTTGTGAATCAGGAGACAGGAGAAACGGAATCCCTAAACAAATCGTCTAATCCAGCAGTCAGCAACGCGCGGACAACTGTAACCGAAGTTGTTACAAATCTGGTAATAAGATATAATATTTCTTCATACCTTTATCTAGATTCGTATAGTTTCAAAAACACGATTTTATGATTTCGCCTCGACACTTTTTCTTTTCGAAAAGAACTCTAAAAAATACGAAAATTCAAGATTATTCTTACACTATTGGAAATTGGTTTAATAAGTGGACAATTTATCTTAAATCTTAATTTATCAATAATATTTAGGATCGTATAGAAGCATTTTTTTAAATCGCTGTAGTTTTTTAATACGAAGTAATTTTGTGTTTTTTTTTACCTAATCTGCAAAATCGGTCTCGCTCCCGCGCGCGTAGTTTTCTCATTGCTATCTCGCTTCAGCATATTTTTTTCGAGTATCGCCTTAAATTTCACGCCGCGTGTATCATCTCCGAAAGCGACCATAATGGTATTTCACTCGCTACATAATTAAATGGGAACACCGGATAATTTCTTGTAATGCTCACCGACAATACCTCGTAATTGGTCCGACCACTTTTAATCCATTATACTCTTATTACTTACTATTGTGATTATTCACGATAAAGGATTCCGATACTACAAATTTATGGACCTTAATTAGTTCTTCGATCTTTTAAACATTAAAATTAACGAAGACTAAAGGTTACTTCAACCCTTTTTTCGTCATTTAGTTTTTATCTGTACCGAGTCAGGCTTTTAAGTATTCGTATTACAGAATCTTTTCATCAGTATTACATACTCGTCTACCTACTGATGATCTTTGTAATTTTCAAGTTTCCATTTTAATATTATAGTGTTTTTTGTCGATACCTCTTTCGTTCGGTACTTTATTATTAGAGCTAATTTGATTACTGTTTTAGAGCTTAAGTATATTTTACATGCAGTAAATAAGATCTGACCTAGAAGTTGTATGCAAATACCAATCTCAGATTATTTTTATCCTTCTTACCTTCATAAGACTTGAGGCATAATTCTACTCTATTTCTTTAATTGTACGGAAAATGAAATAAATAGAGACAAAAGTCTTAAATAGGATCAAAGCAAAAAATACTCCCAAGTTGTTAATAAATAAGTCCACTCTCAAGTGTGAATATATTATTTCCAAGATAATTGAGTAGAATTACGGCACAGGAGGACATTTAAAAACTTTACTATACAGAGTAGCTGGCACAATCATTTTAACCTGTTCTCAATAAAGGTGCCATGGAAACAATTTATTAAACTCACAACCATTAATCGACCATACATTTATTTGTCTTAGCTTTCGCACCTTAAAGAGCAAAAACGTACTTGTTTTACGAATATTTATGCCTATTTAAGCTTTTATGGAGGAAAAATTATATTGCACCTCAATTACATAAATCGAGCCTTTTTAAGGACTATGGGAATTCAATTTTATAACAGTTGGTTGTTATTTCATGTTTATGTGAAAGATTGCATTATTAATCAATGATTGCATTAACAATATTAATTTGTTTTATTTTCTTCTTTTCAGATTTCAAAATGGAGTTTTCAAGCAAGCTGTTCTGCTGCCTTGTCCTATTATACTTGGCTGTCCAGACCCACAGTGCACCGAGTTCGAGGAGATCACGTGCTGCTGATTTATCAGAAGAAACGTTTAGTCGTGAAAGCAAACTACAAGATGAATTTAAAGAAGTCAGCTCAACAGCAGCACCGGCACCAACCAACAGAAAGAACAAAGCCCTCAATCTATTCGGATACTACCCCTCTTTCCTATCTTCAGGGTTAGACTACAATGAGGACGACGACGATGACGTAACATTTTCCGTCAATGATGACCATTTCGACGCCGAAGATCTTTCTCGAACCATACCAAACAGAAGAAGGCAGCAGAACAAAAAGAAAAATGGAAACGCGGACTTCTCTGGTGACAACATTAACTCCCTTCAGTACGATAACTCGCCCATCTTCTACATTAGGCTTCCACCCACGCCTTATATGTTCGTTCCTGGCTTAGGATACGTCTCCCAGCCTCCTACTCTTGGCCCACCGATGGGACCGATGATGTCCCCCGTGGGACCCCCACAAGGCGCCGATCCCTTCATCAACTTGCCTCTCGACTTTGTGTCAAACGGGAAACCTACAGGAGTCTACCAATGGAGTGGTGGAGCGGGTTACCCACAGATTCCACAAATGCCGCCAGTTGATCCGTTCGGTTACGGAGGCCCTCAGCCTATGATGCCACAACCGCCTCGACCAAGCTACAACAATATACCTTCGTACTCGAAACCTAAGCCTAAGCCGGCTCCTACAAACTCTAAGATCACAAACCTCAAAGGCCAGTACGCCTTTAACGGCAAACCAGGGGACAGCGTCTATGTTCTAAGAGACACTTACAACTCTATTTACTCGGATGCCCTTCAGAACTTTTACCCTTAAAACGACTTTTGTGCTATGAACGAACTCGTTTGGCTCGTATCGAGCTACTTAAGTATATAGTTTATTAAAGAACAAACGTCAAAGATCAATACGTGCTCTTGCAACTAACATTTTTTTTAAGTGGAAGTTAATGAACTGAAAGCAAGATGAAATGCATGGAAAGTTAATTACTCACAGGCAGGTGATGAAAGTTTCTATTTGAAGACTATTAATGATTTAGTAAAAATGAAATTGCAATGCACTATAATCATTACTCATTGAAAAATCTCATAATAATGTACTTTTATACGAATTTATTTTTGAGGCACTGAATTAAGAAATAAGATTGTCCTACTCATAAAATCTAACCTAAATATTTGATTGTAAGAAAACCTGTTGATGCTCTGCTACATAGATACATTTTAATAAATGTAATAAATATATAGGTATAAATATCAGGTAGACAACAGGAAAATTTTAGAGCAAGCATGAGTCGTTTCTGCTTACCATAACGGCTATATTTTATAATAAGACCAATAAAAAAAATACTTTTGACCATTACTGTTTATAACAAGAGAATTCTTTTGTGGAATGTTTTAGCCTCCCATTATATTATTATCAGTTAGGTATCAGTGTTATCACTAATAAAGAAGCTGCAATGTTTTTCATAAAAAAGCTAACTTGAAAACTTCTTAATTAATATCATGATAATGTAAAATTTATGCCTTGTCGCAAGCTTTTTCTTACTTTTATTTGTGCAATGTCAACTTTTATTGTAAAATCAAGAACTACGCTGTTTTGTGATTTTTAGTTTTTTTCTTATATCTTGTTGTAAGTTCTAAGTTATGCAATAAGCTAAAGTAACTTTAAGGCACTTTTGTAATTTTCGTATTGATAATAGGTAACGAAATATTTTCAGTCAACGCTAGCTGTAATAGTTTTCTAATTTATTCATATTTATTTTTTAATTAATTTATTGTATTTAAATCAATTGGATATTTTAGTTCGTAAGATTGTAATAGGTACAAATAAATAATAAAAATGAGAGGACAATAAAAAAATTACAAGTACTTAGCTAGTTGATATATGTATTTCTTGCAAAATTATTGTTTTTGTATTGAAATACTGATGTAGAAAACTTAATTGTGATTATAATAATGTAGTTTACCTAGTTAGGTATAAAAAAATGTATTACCTATGTTTATGCTCAATTTTAGTAGTAAATACTTAAATTGTAAGCGTGGAATAGGTACCTAAGTAGTGATAGCTGCAATGTTAGGAAAGAAAGTAGAAAAAAAATTACTTAAAAATTCAATTCTTACAAAAATCTTTATCAAAGTTGTCACTTGAAGAAGGAATCCTTTCGAATACGGGACCGGACTGTTATTGACATGTAAATACTTATTTAATGACATTCAAAAATATAATATTGAAGTATACAAAGGTGAAAAAAACAAGTGTGTTATGAGTTGCTGCATTGTGTTGTATGTGACCAACGGCAACTCTGACTCTATCTCTTTCTAAAACGAAATTTTATATGGCGGGTGTATGGCCCAACCAACTTGTGACGTCACAAGTTGGTAGAGCTTTTCTCGTCTAATAAGAAAGTTTGATGCTCTATATCTCCGAAAATATGTAAAAATAATAAATAAATACCTTCGTTGTTTTGCTGATATTTCTAAAAACATTTTAAATACTTAAATTAAAAAATACACATTCCGGTCCTTTATTTATACTACTACTATTAATACTACCTATACGTTTCAACGAAAAGTCGGTCTTAGCAAATTGTCGGTGTCGTCTCGTATGCTATTTTCTCGAACATTTTTCGATCTGCTGGAAATCGCAGTCTTACGTAGAGAAAAATGGTATCCTATAGCTGCGAGAGAGTTTTTCCGAACCCCTTTACTGATGTGCCCTACAATTCAATTGATGATAATGAGCTGTATGTACATTATTTGTTTCACATTTTTATAACATATTTTTAAAAGCAATAAAACATTCAGTATTTCGCCTCTAGCACACCACGACCACCGCAACAATAATGCGTTAAATTACAGAAATCGACCGATACTTATGTTGACATATTGCGGTAGTTATGCTTTTAAGTTTTCCGGTCAATTAAGCTAGAAAAATTAGATGGCGTTGTATCGATGGCGACTTTTCACAACTTCATTAAAATGTCCTAAAACTCATGGTAATTTTTAGCTTTTTTGGAATAATAATGCAAGGGTAAAAGTCAATTGTGACTGGATCTTAAGGACTTAATTAATAAGAATCTAGTGTTTTGGTGAGATATAAGCGATCTAATAACAATAAAATTTAAAATAAATCCATTGAATAAGAAATTCATAAACGGCAACTGTATAGATATGGAGTGCAATTTATTTATAATCTAGCTAGAGGATAAGTAGAAGTACTTTGAAATTAGTCACCTAGGATCGTCTAAATTAAATTTTTAAACAAATAAATGTACTTATTTTTTATGTGTGTTCTTTTATTTTAAATAACCACTGTCTGTTGTTGTCACATATGTTGTCTAAAACGATGACAGAGACAACAACAGATTTACATCAGGTGTAACTTTACACAACGTTTATTAGTAAGGGGTATGTTTACGATCTTTTTATTCACAATGCTATAATACGAATCTGAGAAAATTTGTACGTACCTACTTCTATTTCCGGTCGCCCTTGAGCAGTTGGAAACGATTTTTTTTATCTTGCCGGTTCTTCTCGATAGGTCTCCCGCGCCGTATGATTTACGAACCGCTGAGCTTCTTTGAGGTTCGTGTTGTAATTACAACCAGAGGGCCACACCAGTAGAATAGAAATAAAATTTATGGGATTGACATTAATGGTCACGTGACATTTCGATTTCTTTCTATTCTACTGGCGATATTGATAATGAAAGCCACTTGTCTAGGGGGGCTAAACTGAATAAAGAAATTTTGAATTGAATTCGATTGAATATCTTAAATTTAGCATTGTGAAAAAGTGAAATGAAAGATTAAATATTTATTTGCGAACAAAGTATTACCTACTTTAGTAATGTATGACTATACTTAAACTACCATAATCGTAGCCAGCGTAGCCTTCCGCCCGCGGCTCCACCCGCGAGGACAAAACGACGTTATCCCGCGAGAATGCGAGATTTTTTTGGATAAAAAAGTAGCCTATGTCACTTTTCAGCTCCCCAAACTACTTATCCCCATGTCAAAAATCACGTCGATCTGTTGCTCCGTTTTGACGTGAAAGACGGGCAAACACAAAAAAAACACACTTGACAATATACTTTTGTCAAGTGTGTTTGTTAATTTCATAATATTAAATATGGAATATGGATTATGGCACATGATCGATAAATCGGGTCGAAGTGCGAGTGTGAGGGCAAATATTTTATTTTAGCTTGGTCAATCGCGCATTCCCTTTGGGCAGCCATGTCAATAGCGTGTCAACTACTAACACATTATGACTTGTCGCCCGTCTTGCGGTTCCCCGCAAAACATACATGTAGGTACTTATTTTTTTTAGAAGATGTGATATCAAAGCATCGGTTGATTTTATATGCAGTAAAATCAATGTTATATCACTGCCATTGGATTGGAATACAAAACTTGTTTGAACTACTATTTATATGAAAAAAAAACATACTTACTTAAAATACACTTTTACCGCAGTAAATATACAGGGCGTCCCAAAACTATGTCACATGAAGGGAAAGTACCTTATATACTGAAGATATAAAATTTTACTGAAAGGAAACTTCATTTTTATTTTAAAAAGAAAACGAACTGCATTCAAAGAATTTCAAATTATCGCATGTCTGAACTGGGAATCAAGCCCGGTGAAAGTGAAATTTTTATTTTTTATTATATTTTATTATACCGATCGAAAGGCTAAATTATAAGCATTTATTTATTCTTAGTAACAAAACATTTTAAATAAAAGGGAGACTACGAAATTTAACATTTAATATTGATTATCAAGATTGTGCAGCGTTTTGGATAGACTATTTCTGTGACTGTCGTGCTCAAAGCAAACTTTAACATTTGAATGTATTACCTACTAATGAAATGCGTGAAGATTGGAGCAACATTATACCTAATTTTCCTATCATAAATGTGTGATAAAGTTATACATATTGTGATAGTAACACAACCTAGACTGATTCAAAAGGTTTGAACAATTTGGTGCGAGTTCGATTCTCGGTTTGGACAGGCGATTATTTAAAAATCTTTGAACGCAGTTCGTATTGTTATTTAAATAAAAATAAAGTCTTATCTCCATAAAATTTTCAATCTACAGTATTTGGTGCGGTCTATACCACAATGTGGCATACATAGTTATGGGACGCCCTGAGGGCACCCTGAGGGCGTCCCACGACTATGCAACTGGTGGAATAGACCGCATCAAATTATTCAAACCTTTTTAAATCAAACGAGGTGGTACTACTTATCACTTATGTATAACGTTATCACACACTTATAATAGGGAAATAAGGTATAATATTGCTCTAATCTTCACTCATTAGTGGTACTTAAAGTCAGTTGTTTTGAGCACGACAGTCACAGAAAAGGCTATCCATAACGCTGCACAAACTTGTTATTCAACATGAAATGTAAAATTTCGTAGTCTTCCTTTTATTTAAGATGCCATGTTACTCAGCATAAATAAATGCTTATAATTGAGCCTTTCAATCGGTATAATAAAATTATAAAAAAAAAAAATTTCACATTCAGCGGGTTTGATTCCCAGTTCAGACATGCGATTATTTGAAATTCTTAGAATGCAGTTCATTTTCTTTTTAAAATAAAAATGAAGTTTCCTTTTAGTAACATTTTTATATCTTCAGTATTTAAGGTACATTCCCTCCATGTGGCATAGTTTTGGGACGCCCTGTATATGCTACTTTTACTCTTCGATCAACAATAGTACTTACTAGATATTTGGATGAAAACTTTATATGGCCAGACTGACTTTTTTTTAAACGGAGAAAAAAGGTTACGAATGTTACGTTCTTACATTATAAAATGACAGGAACCGTTCCAAGTTTGAAATACCTTAGTATTATCAATTGACACTGTCAAAATAATCTACTTATAATAATTCTCCAAAATAAGGGTTTTTATTATAGATGTAGGGAAAATTTGTGTAGAAAATATGTTCTGGGGGATTTTTAAGGGTAACAAATCTGTGTTTCAGGATAGGTACGTGTGGTTTTTGTTACAGTAAAAGCTTCGATCAACAATAACACCTAGTTCTAGATACATAGTTGGAGTGACAGATATGGCCGAGCGTATACTCCCACTTGAGAGTATATACTCTCAATCGAATCGAAGCTTTTACTAAACCCTTATTTTTGAGAAATTGCCAAAACTCGGAGTTCGATAACATAACGATCGCTATCTCTGTACAGACTTCTGCCCGTCTCGCACTGTATCAACGCGGGTCAGATTACTCCTTCAATGCCATAGTTAAACTGCATACGGCTTCAATTTTTTGTGAAAGTTATTATTTGATATTTATATAAGTACCTTCCCTTAATGAGAGACATTTAATTCTTAAATACACCAATATGAAATTTAGGATAAGACTATTTTGTAGTGCCTCACAGTCCTCATAACTCGAGATAAGTATGAAAATTTTAATGTAGTCTGCATAGGCAAGACAATCGCATGTAATGGTGTTAAGAAGATCGTTAAATAAAGATTAAGAAAAGGAGAGGTCCCAGGTTTGAACCTTGAGGAACCCTGGAGCCTGGACAATATGGCAAAGAATCATAACCATACAGCGAAACCAACTGTGTACGGTTTGAAAGGTACTATGTAAGCCAGCGCAATAGACTTCCGTGAATACCTATCATGTGAAGAGCTTTAGCCAACAGTATTGAGTGATTAACCCGATCAAAGCCTTTGCAAAGTTATTTTTATTTCTTACTAGCTGACCCAGCGCGACTTCGTTCCCGTGGCCCTACCCCCTACTCCACCCTACCCTACCCGTACTCTACCCCTACCCTACTCTACCTCTACCCTACCCCTACCCCTACCCTACCCTACCCCTACCCTACCCTACCCTACCCCTTCCCCTACCTCTACCCTACCCCTACCCCTACCCTACCCTACCCTACCCCTACCCTACCCTACCTATACCCTACCCTACCTTTACCCTACCCTACTTCTACTCTACCCCCACTTCCCCCCTCTTGCCCTATTTTCTCACCGTAAGAACCTTCCTTGGACTTCCACGAACATTTCAAGACTAAAATTAGCCAAATCGGTCCAGCCGTTCACGCGTGATGTCGTGACCAAAGGAAATAGGGATTCATTTTTATATATATAGATTATTTTTTTTACTATTTTATTGAATTTATTGTGTGCTCACGGATTTTGACAACTGACTGACTGACTGATGCGTGACAGCTGACGGCTGAACTGACAGCTGCGTTTTGTTATTGCAATGAGTGGTTTTCTGACAAAATGACAATATTTTAGTATAATTTTATGTTGATAGATGGCGCCATTCAACTAATAAAGGAAAGAGCTACATAACTTGGAGCTAATGGTATTTCTAATGGTATCGACTTGCTTTCTTTCTACTATTAGAAGAATCACACAAAAAAGTAACGTAGACCAATAAAGGTCATTGGGCGGAATCCAACCCGGTCGCGGACATTATTGAAAATGAAGGAGTATAAATCCACTTAACATTATATATGGTTATTTTATTTGGAATCTATGGGAGAACAAAGTTTGAACCCAAAATATATTTATTAAAAATACGAATACGGACACTAAACGGTGTCGTACTTGATAGAGTTATGTAAGATATCACTTCATACAAATTATTAAATGATATAACTTAAGTCTTAATTTCATTATTTTATAAAAGTATTGTGATAGTTTTTATATTGACTGGTTTGTATATTGACTAGTTGTTGTATTGACTAGCGTGGTTGTGTAAGATGGGGATAAGTTTGAAATGGTAGGGGAATGGAAGCGGATAAAAGCTTGTGTATTTCATTTTACCCGGCATTCTTGTACTATTCACTGACCTAGTGGAAACTCTGCCACATAGTGTATCGATTTTGAATAAACAGTGTGAAAACTCTGCATCTTATTTCATTATCCTCGGATGATAGTCTATAGTTATATCGGCACCAAGGCCTAGTAAGGCTTAATAAACAATAAAATATTGATAAAAGGACGAATTGAGTCGCGACATGTCAGAGCGCGACAATACTACATACATATAATAAAATCGTAGACTTTCCGTGTCTGTATATTGAAGATTATTGCAAAAAAAAAACCAGTACATGCTAGAAATAAGCAATAGAACGTAAAAATCACTTTTTTTTAAATAATTTGTTTGTTTGTCGGTTGGTCTGTTTGTCAGTTGGTTTGTGACGGCCGGCAGTAGGTACGCAATAACCACTGAACGAATTTTTAATAAAATTCTGTACAAAAACAATTGGTTACTCAAGCCAAGATGTAAAATACTTACTGTCTTTTGGTCACTTAAAAATTAGGGATGGGCCGAACTTCGTTTAACATTCGGTTTAACCGAACTTCGGCGGCTTGAACCGAACTTCGGCCGAAGTTCGGTTTTAATGCCGAATATTCGGTACAAGAAAAAAGCAAATAAAACACCTGCATTATTTTGATTTAAATTAACAGAACATGAAATCTTTCATACGTGTTAAATAAAATAAGTCCATAACATTCTTTATTATCATGGTCATATTTTATGTTAATTACAGGTAACAAACTATCATAATCATTTTGCTACTTTGCAATTTAAATCTTAATTTGTAAGTAAAAATCAAATTAAATAGGTAAGTTCTTCTTAAATAATTAGTATATAAATATAGTAATATTTTATATATCAAGTTTCAAGAGAAACCTTAAATAGGCTTTGAATAAAACAAAAAAATACCACCTATCCACATTGGGCCCGCTTGGTGTGGGCTATATATGATGGCCCATGATCGTTATCCATCCATAAGGAATGACTGATGCTAAAGTTTCGTTGTTGCAAAGACCCATGTACGATTCCAATCAGATACATAATTTAGTAATAATCAACCAACCCAGTTTTATTTTATTTGCTTTAAAAGATTTGTTTAAAGCATTATTGTTACTTAAAAATAAGTGTTATTGAAATTTAAAGATTTTTAAAGACGTTTTCAAGCACTTTTCAGTGAAAATGAATGCTAAACGCATTCCGTTTCAATAAGTGGTTGTGGCTGCCTATAATGTGAGATTCCTTTGGGATGTGATGATTTGTGATCGAGTGTTGTTTGATAGAAAAACGGACTTTACATAGTAATGCATAAACAAGACACGACTTGTTACTCCCGAAACAGGGCGGTGAAAATGAACCGAATTTTATATTTTTACCGAATGTTCGGCCGAAGTTCGAGCTCGGTTCAAACCACATTCGGCCACATCACTAGTAAAAATCCCTCATTCCTACGGAAAAATACTAAAACTGATTCTTGATTAAATATATGTTTGTATATATTATGTATATGTATGTATGATTATGGAAATACGTTACATTTAACCGCTGTTTCAATTGGTCATGAATAGGGAACTTGCATTATTTCATAAATGTAGTCTATCTGAAAGATTTAAGGATTGCATGAAGATATCACAAGCGAAAAAGTTGAAATATGCTTAAATTATTTATTTAATGCAAATCAAAAATTAACATTTCAAAGTCCGCGCGTAAACGCTCAATGGCCGGACGTGACGTCATTTCTTAGGACGTCAAACTTTTCAATGTGCATCTGAAAGGAGTGACCAAGAAATTTTGACAACTAACGACAAACGCTAAAAGTGAGTGACCAAAGATTTCAGTTTTACTGACTTGGCTTCGCCAGATAGGTAAATGAAAGAAAACTTATGTTTTTTAGCGAAATCCTTACTAGAACTTGGTTTATCATCCGTTTCTCTAAGTACTTACCATACTTTTAGGGGTTGAATTTTTAATTTTTGTGAAAACGAAATTGACAGAATATGGCTACCATCATTTTTTACTGTTTTTGAAGGTAATTAAAAATTAAGTAAGCTTTACGTAAAAGGCACTAACATGTAAGTATTGAAAATATGCCTATTTTGCATTAGTCTAAAATATTGTGAACTCTAACATTGACAAAGGCAAAAATACTTGTTGTTGCTTGATTGATTATATTGATACTTGATTTATTTCTGCTGCACACTGGAGTAAATATACTGTTACATTGTTATAAATATATTGTTTAAATGAAGATGTTAATGTTGGTAGAAAATATAAGTACTGAGGTATATTTACTACATATGTATATGTATCAGTCAGCAGGCAGGCCGCCTGCAGTCCTTAGTCTGACAGGCCACCTGATATTCGGTTTTTAAGTGCGCGCACTAGGCCACTTGCAAAAGTAATAACTGCAACGGCCAACTGCAAAGTAAATGCTGCCTTATTGCTATATAATTCTCCGGCACTATTCGGCCGGTCCGGAATAAGGAAATAAAGGAAATTCTTTTTTTTAAAAGGATATTTAAAGGTTATTCACAAAAATATATAAGGTCCTTCTTAAATAGTGCACATAATTTTAAGGGGTCAATGTACTCACGCATACAAAAAACTTTTACTAAAGTACCAACATTGAAAACGTGATAAGAAATCAGCTGTTTCAAAGAAAATATTAAATCGAATAGATTAAAATGTATGGAACAGCTGATATTTTTTTTGCGATTTCAATGTTGGTACCATAGTAAAAGTTGCTTGTATGCATGAGTACATTGACCCCTATTAAAATTATGTGCACTATTTAAGAAGGACCTTATATAACATAAGCCCTGCCTTATCTATATAGTGTAATTATACTAAAAAGTTTCAAGCTTTATTTAAATGTATTATTAATACTAGCTGTTTATCGTGTTAATTATAGCGATTTGGAGGCAACTTCGCAATTTCTTTCTATTGACAAAATTTTATGTAATCGTGATTTTGAGTAACATAGTCACTAGTGTTAGTCCTGAAGTTTGCTGCATCTTAATTTGAAATTCAGTTTTTCATTATTGATATTACAGACGATCATGTAAAGCAATCTAATTTTCGTTGGCATATAGCAGGCCCTTAATGTAAAACTGTGGGTGTGTGGGCGAATGTGGCCAATGACAGGCCATTGCCTGCAGGTGGACTGATAGTCGGTTGCATTGCATTGCATCCTTTATACTTGCGACCGCATTCGCATTGCCTTGAACTTTCTCGTTAATATTTTCATAGTGTCCACATACTTGTGCACTCGCGACGTTTACCGCTGTGCTTCACATTCCAATATTTGTCGCATGACAGGATGGACAACAACGTTATAGCGGCATTTAAAATCCTTAAAAAAAAGTAATAAGTGGGGGTAACCATCTGTCAATTTTGTTTTAACAAAAAATAAAAATTCAATCTCTAAAAGTATGGCACCCTCAGAGAAACGGATGATATGCCAACTTCTAGTAAAAGATTTCGTAATAATTAATAAAAAACTAAAAAACCCGAGAAGTAAAGAGCTGGTTTTTTCATTTTTAATGGTAAATTTTGGCAGTCGTGTTTTTAGTTTTTTAAATATTACCTACGTTTTTATTTTAGACTTTTTAGTTCATTGTCAATAAATCATCTTTTTTAAGTAAGAACTTACTAATTTAAAAAATCGTAAATTCTTTTCTTTTTTAGATAAATTAATACGGAGAGATTTACAAAACTGCAAGTTATAGATGTTTATGGAATCGCTATTTAAAACTCTTCATTTAATACCTACCCCACTCGATGAGATGTAAAAATATTTCTTTTACAATGCACAAAATAATATGCCGCCTAAAAGCCGCCATTTTGTTTTTTGTTAATATTGATGTTCTATTTTCACTCGGGCTATTAAGACGAATCTGATGACGTATCAATTAACAAAATCAGTTTATCCGTTTAGTAGTTACGAGGGAACATAGGAACAGAAACACATACATTCAGGTCAAAAACGTAACACTTTTTGGGCTTCGCCCGCCGCAGTCAGGTAATTTTTGACTTCGCCCGCCGCAGTCGAGTAAAAAAACTTAAGCTTACTTTCATTTATCTATGTGGCGAAGCCTAGTCATTAAAACCGAAAACCTTGGTCACTCAGTTCAAACGTTTGTCGTTAGTTGTCAAAATAGATAAATTCCATTTATTATTAAACTATTAACGTTTGTACCATTTTTTCTTCATAAAGTGCTTAACAATTAGATATTTAAAGTAATTTTATGTATTTCTTTAATTTACTTGCAAAATTTGAGAGATTCGATAATGCACAAATTGTATGAACTCAGTGACCAAGCTAAATTCTTTACTAGATTCGAATTTAAAAATAATTAACACACAATTTTGACAGGTGACAGTAAATTTTTAACAGTTGCTGAACTGAGTGTCCAACTCAGAATTAATATGAATTATTTGGAGTTTTGCTTAGGAATCAACATTTTTTTTACCAGATTCTCTGACAGGGTCTCAAGCTGTTTCTCTTTTGGTGGTCACTCCTTTCAGATGCACATAACTTTTCATGTCGCGTAAAGATTCTCTGATAGGCTCTCAACCTGTTTCATTTTTCGTCGTCAGTGGTCACTCCTTTCAGATGCACATAACTTTTCATGGCGCGTAAATATTATTTTTGTAAGACAGAATTAATTTATTTCAGTTTTATTTGACATACAAAAAAGTCAGTAAACGATACTTTATTACTAGGTACTACAATGGATAATTCTTTTACAAGTAAAGCTAAATATCACAAAATAGAGTGTGCAGTTTTAACTGTGCCTCAAGAGCCTAAACTTAGAGAAAAGTGGATGAAAGGAGCTATATAAGACAACATTCACCCTCTTCAAAATCTGCCTTGCAATGTTGTGAAGATCATTTTGATGTAAGTACGTTGTATTCGTAAAAATCATAACCTCGTTAGATCTTGCATCAACAGTGTATAAAGTAAACAGCAATCTCTACACTTGAAAAATTTGAATTTTCCATAAATAACTACCGCACTATGTCCATATAAACCTTAAGCAAATCTCGCGAGTCGAATTTAGTCAAGCCTTTTTTCATTTTGTAGATATTTTTAATGTTTTATGACATGATTTGAATGTATGATCACCTATATGTTTTTGAACTCAGCTTAAGTGACTAATGGAATGACGTCACTGCGCGCTGATTGGTGTTTCAAATCACGTTTCAATTTACGTAACTTTACATTAAAATATTTTGCAAAATAATAATAATTTTGGAATAAATCTTCCACGAATGCACTTTTAATGGCTATCATCATTGGATTATTAATATAATTTCTCAAAATAATTTTAATGCAAGTTCCCCATTGTATTTCAATAAATCCAGCAAGACAAGGCAGACAAAGTGTTAAAAATTACTAATGCTCGTGTAAACAGGGCCGCGCGCATTTGCTTTAACAAATTATAGTTCATTTTTTATCCAGGCCTACTTAATTTTTTTGCGGTGTTAGCCCAATTGGTAACTCGTTGGACTTTTAAACATGAGGTCCCGGGTTAACATCCACGTTCGGGCCTTTACTTTTTATTTTTAATTAGGTACCTACCTGAATTTGTCAATAATTTGCAAATTTTTTATTTCTGTAATATTGCCTATACAAAATGTGACATCATTCGGTTAATTACTCATTCAAAACCGACGTTTTGTATCAAATCTAAGAAAAAAAATAAGATTTTGAGTTCGCGATCTTGAGATAAATCTCAGGTGATACGCTCTTGATGATGATTTATTAATAAGTCACCATCTTAAGATCGTGTTACATCTTGAGAGCGTATCACCTGAGATCGCTCTCAAGATCGATCTTAAGTGTGATTTATAAATACGGGCCTAAGCCCCTGCGATATTTTTAGATGAAATCACAGTAGACTAGAGAATTATGTCTTATGTTTTTTTTTTAATTTCAATCACCCACAACAAAGCGACCCTTATCATTAAAAACTAGATACATTTTTTATCTATTTGTCCACAAAATTTCATTGCTATCCGCCGTGGGTTTTCTCCCATACTAAATTTTGCCCATTGACCTTTGATTTTGTTGACTTAACTTCGACAAAACTGTGCAGTTTATGACTAAGTAAAGTAAAGGCTGACGTGATTGTACAGTGGCACATTCTTTTCTGTTTTAGAACAAAAAATCTCAAAATTCATAACTTTTTCTTTTTATGCGTTTTATTTATGGGTTAAGCCTATCCAGAAAAATAATATCCATCAAATACTAAATGAAGTGTAGGTACCTATTTTATTTAAGAAATCGTGAAACACCTCGTTTTGTGATGTGGTGCCCATAATGCCAAACATAAAACTACTGTAAGTAATCTCGTGTGGAGATCCTTGGGGGAGGCCTATGTCCAGCAGTGGGCGTCGTTCGGCTGACATGATGATGATGATGATGAGGTAATCTCGGGGCCTACTCCCAGGATATGACTATATCGTACCGAAACCACTGCTTAAACTCAAAGTAAGAAGGTAGCTTGAAGGAAAACCTGCTTTTTCGGCTCACTTCAGCATCATAGGCACTTTTTCACATTTCCTCCAAACAACAGCGTTTTTACTATGTTTTTTGTCGGGTGAATATGCGCGTCCAGTTTGAAACCGCTCCACGCTTAAAAGGAAGGTAAATCTAGCCTTGAATGAGACCTGTCGCGTCATAGGAAGGTGCCTCAAAACTGTAAAAAATTAGTGCTGTACGCGCTTGCAGGCAAAGCTCCTCCTGCAGTTCGCCGAGAGCTATTGTTAGCCTGTGCCGCCACCCGCCATCGTAGGGAAATTCGAACAGGAGAATGATAACAAGCATACTTGAAGGGTATAGGGGCAAAACAAGGAATGTCACAAAACAAACAAGTATATTTGTGAGCATTTGTCAAAAGTTTATTTGTATTTACAGCCGATATTTGTAAAGTAAACTTAGGTTTCTATCAGTAAATTAATAAAAAATAATAATGCAAAAAAAAAGAATTAAAAAAAAACCTGTTTGTGACATTTCTTGTTTTGCCCCTGTACCCTTCACTTTCTATGGTCAAACTTCTTCTAAATCAGCTGAAAAATAAACATTTTCTCAAGCTTAACCGATTCTAATAATAATTTATTTCAGGCATCAAAAACTTTAACAATTTAAGGCCCATATAATAAATACCTTACAAACTAACATACATAATTTATATAAAACTTAATAATAGACTATTTGTTTACACGTAGGTAGATATTGTAGGGGGCGACGTGTTGCGCAAAGCAGTGTCCGGTAGCCGCCCTCGAAACCGGCGGAACATGACACTCCTCGGTCAAAAATTCTCTTTCATTAAGGTCGACAGATGTTCAGTCGGCACCCTCACCACAAATGAGTTCAAATTCACGTTGTGGCGGGACTCCAACCGCTCGACCCTCAGAGTAAAGTTGGTTTTTACTCTCATATACTCCACAATATCTTCAAGTTTTGTGAAGTAATGCAAGCGTGACACGTAGACCAGCGTCGTCGTCGGGATAGCCGGCCGCAGCAGGTGGTTGTGTCTAGTCAGGGCGGTGCCACATATGTTACGATGAGAGGTCTTCTTCTTCTGCTCCAATAAATTCCATTTTCTGTTTTAAAAAATGTTTTGTATGAAAATTTTAAGTACCTAAGTAATTTGTTTTGGATGAAATAGAAACTTAATAAACCTTTGTTTTTTACAATTAAATGAGGATCACCAAAGGTATAACAAATTGGGTCTAAATTATACTCACGTCATTTTCTATGATTTAGGTACTTTTGATTTTCCTTTTTGAATTATGTAAATCGAGCCAGTGATCGTTCGCTCGCCTCGTTCCGCGCGGTACTCTTTTTCATAATTTTTTTTTCAATATAATGAGAAATCGGGTGTTTTTGGCTTGTCTAAAGTTTTAGAATGAGTAATAAACTGGAAGTTGGATTTTATAGTAAAATACTGTCTGGAAAAGTACCTACTTATCTAAGTAAATATACAGTACAGTCACAAGTTACAGTGTGAATGCATGTCTTATCTTCTGAGTTTGTTTCGTTTGTGTTACCTACCTACTAAAGCTAGTTTTTATACGAGGTATACTTAGGTTACCTACACCATCCTACACGAAAGAGGTACAAACAGCACATCAATCGTTATTCGTTACAGTGGAGCATGCATGTGTCAAATTTGCTTTGTTAAACGAAATGATCCTCGACGACGACGGCTAATTTCGTTTATATTACACTAACTATTACGCTAACGGGCAGTGTAGTAAGAGAACAACAAATAAAGCATCTAATAATAGGTATGTACATTGCTGTACCTATACTTCGCAGTGTTGTTCATGAACAACATACCTACCTAATTTCAACATCATAAGTCGTGATTATAAATAAGTAATATAACGGTTTTACAAAACAATAAAACCGATATTATGTGCCGAGAGGGAAAACATACAGCATTGTCTATGAAGAAGCAGTGTGTACTTAGCTTTACGATGGTGTGGTCTGGCCTTTAGCCATAGACAAATTCGATCTTCCACTATTCATCCGCTAGGAGTCACCTGTGTCCCCAGCTAGGGCGGAAGGTGTCTGCCGCCATTCCGAGTCTCATAGTCTTCACCAGGAAGAACTTCCTGCAATGCTGTATGTTTTCCCTCTCGGCACATAATATCGGTTTTATTGTTTTGTAAAACCGTTATATTGATGTGCCTCCGGAAAACATACAGCATTGTCTATGAAGACGTGTTTGTTATCTGCTGGTGAAAATAATTAACACAACGCTATGATGATTAAGACATTTAATATTTATGTCTGATAAAATAATGTTAAATTGTCATTATAAATATAATAAGAAAGTTTTCAGAGTTAAAGAAAACGATCAAAATGGTTTTTACTTATTTCTAGGGAGACTAATCGTTTGCAATAATTGTTACAAAAATTATGTCTTGGACAATTTCCAATTGCCCCTAGAAAGTATTTTTTACCACCTCAAAGAGGCGAACAGATCTGCAGCTTCCTGAAGCTATCAGTAAGCACATTTTATACTTAATTTCATTTACTGCAGTATTAAGCTTTAATTAATTATTTAATTTGGTTACTTTGTCTTTTAGTCATGACCTAAAAGAAGTATTCTCTAATTATCTCGAGAAGTATTACTGGTATTACTGCCGGTATATTTGAAATGGTTTCCAAGCTGGCTATGAACATGTGAGTCAGTTTCAAGCCCAAAATATGGAATAAGAAAACTGTTTTAATGGACTCTGCGTCCAGATGATAAGAATAGTACTTTGCTGATATACTAGCGATATCGAGGAGTTAATAATCTTAGACTTGGTTGGCAGAAAGCCACTTTAGGAATAGACTTGGGTCCCAACCACATTTAAAATTTCGTTTCAAGTTTCAGTTGGAGAATTATAGTTTTTCTCTGTGAAGTCCAAAGATTATAATAATTTTTCTGTTACAATAGATTTATCAAGAATTTATGCGATATTATAAGGCTTAGTCAAGAGATGTTAAGGATCGTCTTGATTATCACCATCTAAAATATCTTCTACTTGCTTGCATATAAGCCGTTTAGGTATATTTACGTCAGTTTTTATTTAATAAATCTTTTCCTTCTTATGACCACTCATACTTGACTACCCCACCCCCATTTTTTTTAAATTTTCAGGTGATTTGTAATGCTTGAACCTCTGGAGGTGGCAGTAACAACCTTATACCTATCAGCGTCTTGGACAAGTGCAGGATTTCACGCGTGTGATCCAGAGATCGCGATTTCAGAACTTGTGATCAGAGAAAGAAAGCTCGAGTACACTCTGGCTCGACTATCATGCATGTTCTGTATAGATGAGTGCCCCAACTCTACTCGGAAGCGTCCGTTAGCTAGAAAGTGAGTAACTGGAGGTTCTAGTATTTTTTTCGAGTGGTTTGTGGCTCCGCGCCACAACACACACAGCTGTGTGGCTCCGCGCCACATCATCTCTTGGCATACCCTTGTAGGAATCGAGATAGTATGTCGAATTTTAATTTTGTCGAATTAGCGTTACAATATTTGTGAGTAGTAGCGGCAGTACGGCCGTGCTGTGGCCTACAGAATCTCGCCGGCCTCGCTGTTACGCATAACGAAATTGGCAAAGCTCCGCCAGGGCACAGCAGACTCTAAAGTGCACGCAGGCCAGGCAGTACCTCTGTTCTATGAAGCGATCTAGAGTCTTGTTGCATTTGCCTACTTGCTACTAAATTATTCGCTATATTTTGAATTTTCTGCTGTATTTCGCCGAATTCGGGAATATTCCCAGTGTTGAGAGGGCGTTAGGGTAGGTTTTTAGTAATTGACTGTACAAACCAGGCTTCTCCAGGTGTCTAACGGCCTTCGCAGTTTCTTGGTCCATCGGTCTATTAGTAGGCAGGTAAGACCTTGACAAACTTCCGGGTCGGGATAGGGTGTCCGCGACCCTGCAGGTAAGACCTTGACAAACTTCCGGGTCGGGATAGAGTGTCCGCGATCCGGCACGTTACTGGGTCTCAGCGACCCAGCACGTTGCTGTTGCAATAATTTTCTACGAACTTTCGCTGGTAGGGTCTCCGCGACCCTGCACGTTACTGGGTCTCCGCAACCCAGCACGTTGCCGTTGCAATAATTTTCGACGAACTTTCGCTGATAGGGTCTCCGCGACCCAGCACGTTACTGGGTCTCTACGACACAGCACGTTGCTGTTGCAATAATTTTCGACGAACTCTCGCTGATAGGGTCTCCGCGACCCAGCACGTTACTGGGTCTTTGCGACCCAGCACGTTGCTGTTGCAATAATTTTCGACGAACTTTCGCTGATAGGGTCTCCGCGACCCAGCACGTTACCGGGTCTCCGCGACCCAGCACGTTGCTGTTGCTATAATTTTCAACGAACTCTCGCTGATAGGGTCTCCGCGACCCTGCACGTTACTGGGTCTCCGCGACCCAGCACGTTGCCGTTGCAATAATTTTCGACGAACTTTCGCTGATAGGGTCACCGCGACCCAGCACGTTACTGGGTCTCTGCGACCCAGCACGTTGCTGTTGCAATAATTTTCGACGAACTCTCGCTGATAGGGTCTCCGCGACCCAGCACGTTACTGGGTCTTTGCGACCCAGCACGTTGCTGTTGCAATAATTTTCGACAAACTCTCGCTGATAGGGTCTCCGCGACCCAGCACGTTACTGGGTCTCTGCGACCCAGCACGTTACTGTTGCAAAAGTGTATCAGCCTCCGCGTCGCAGCCTGTAGGCGCAACTTAGTAGGTGTAGGTGGTCATGACCTGACCTCTCAAACACTAAGCGGTCATCTGAGACTGCGCTGTCAGATCCCACAAACGAAAATGCAAACACAAAAACGAACCTTGATAATTGGTCCTTAAAACCACCCGATGCGATTGTGCAGTAGGGATACGAGTGTAGATTCCTATACTCTAGTTTTATATCTAGTTTTTTTTTCCATTCAGTCTCCAAGCTGAAGGAACACTGACTTCGCAGAATGTGAAATATGACAAAAGTGACTAGTTCTGACAAGTTATATGTGTTGGTGATGTAATTATAATCAGGTACTGTCTGCGCAAGTAATAATAAATAACAAAGTGATGAGTTATTTTAATTAACTATTCGTTCAGCTTTCGAAGATTGGATGCATTATTCCATTGCTTTTCTTCCGCAGAAAAGGCTTGGAAATGAGACTGGGAGTCTTGTTTATAACAAACAGACCATAATGAAATAATATATAAACGTGTATAAAACAAACGTTACCTGTAATGTGCAAGATAGTGAAAGCCCAATTTACATGTGGGTACTAACATTACGTTCTAATAAAATACATGAAGAAAATAATGTCAAATATACGAAATAGCACATTGCTTTAGTTTTTCAGTCTGTTTTATTCTATTTTCGTTGCCGATGTGAAAGGAATTTGTTCCGTGAAAATTTCTTAAATAATTTCAAAGATGAGGGTAGGTAAAAACCCAGGCTCATTTCTGGGAGCAAACGTAGCCTTTTTAATAAAATTCTACCGCCTTTAAACCAATTCACCTTTGTGTAAGTAAATTCAAAAATTTATAGGGATTTATAACGATAAAGACCCGCAATGCATGATATTGATGTAACATAAACACTAGATATTATGTTTTTTTTTTCTATTTTTATTAATAATGTGTAATGGGTAACGATATAAATATCCTTAGCTCAGAAAACGCTAGCAAGTTTATTGTGCCTGCTATTCATGTTGGTTAAAAAAAACGTAAACATAACTCTTTATTATTTTTAATTCCAATACAGCCGGCCTAGCATGACCGGCTTATAACGCGCGATATGATATGGTACGGCAAGTTGTCTTGCTTACCCCACTGAGGTGTAAGCAAGACGGCATGCCGTACCATATCATATCGCGCGTTATAAGCCGCTCATGCTAGGCCGGCTGGGTTGGTTAAAACATATCATGCAAAGCTTGTAGTGAACGTATTGCCGATTTTAAGAGTAACAAGGTTGAAATTCCATCATAAGTTTGAAAAGTTTCTTGTCAACTGGTTTGATAGTATTGTATTTGTAAAAAGTCTGACCTGATCACGCATCGATCCGAGGATCGACCGTTACCTCAGCTCTTAGTTTCCTTTTCTCGGTGTTTGATGCTTGTTGATCAGTCTCACTGGAGCTGCTGGTCAAACTCTCCTCTTGTACTGGATCCCTCTCGTCGATGTCGATGTAATGGAGCCAGTTGACCAACGCCATATTTTTCCGCAAATTCCGTAATAACCGAGAAAAAAAATAACAAATTTAATATAGATCGTTTATGAAAAAACGTTAATAATTAACGTGTGAGTTGAATTTCTGATCTTTATTTGAAGATCATGAAGATTCAGGACGATTTTCGTCCGTACGTGACGAAAGTACACAACGCTATGAGACTCGGAATGGCGGCAGGCACCTTCCGCCCTAGCTGGGGACACAGGCGACACCTAGCGGATGAATAGTGGATGATCGAATTTGTCTATGGCTAAAGGCCAGACCACACCATCGTAAAGCTAAGTACACACTGCTTTTTCATAGACAATGCTGTATGTTTTCCGGAGGCACATCAATACATTTTTGCACATAAACAAATTCAGTAGGTAGGTACACTATTTTAGAAAAACAGTATGACTTCAGCATTTTGATAAATCAAAGCTCATAAAATTAAAATAATTTAACTTTGAACCAAGAAATTTGTATGTTCATTACGTAGTACTTACATATAAATTCCTTGAATAAGCCTTATTCCCATGTCATAAAATTTAGTTCCAGAAATAGACAAGCTCCAAGTTATGAAGCGCGTACTCTTTCCTTTATAAGTTGAATGGCGCCATCTATCAACATAAAAATATACTAAAATATTGACAGTGTGTCAGAAAACCGCTCATTGCAATAACAAAACGCAGCTGTCAGTTCAGCTGTCAGCTGTCACAGTCATCAGTCTAGGCTACGTTCCGTTTTGCGTCAACAGCGATAATATCACTGATATCGCGCTCACACATCGTTCCGATTTGTTGTGAGCGCGACAACGAAAGCAGTAATTACGTCACGGATGACGTCACTACCGCCGCCATTTTGCGATCACGGTGATATCGTTCTCAAGCGTTAGCACTGTGAGCGGGCTGTCATATTTGACGTTTTGTTGTCAAACGTCATTGTTTGTTGTGGTTTTGTTTGAGTAATCTCTGCGTTTTAGGTTTTATTTAGGTATTTTATTTGTTTATCCCGAAGCAGAAAGCCAGAAAAATGATAGTGCTTATTAAAGATGAGACGACGGGTAGAGACATTACTCTAAATTTAAGCACGGATCACTATCATCATCGCTGTCCAATAAAACGTTTACTAATTGACGAATATCCATACTAAACCGGTGATTATTTACTTACAAATTCAAATCAAAACAACGCTCGCTCGCGATGCTTGCAAATAGCCGTTCCGAATTGAAATCGCGTCAACAGTGCTGTCAGCGCGATAATCAAATCGGAACAGCTTTTAGCGCTCACAGCGCCAACAGTACTATTGACTCAAAACGGAACACGGCCATAGTCTGTCATGTCAGTCAGTTCAGTTGTCAAAATCTGTGAGCGAGCTGAGCATACAATAAATTCAATAAAATAGTTAGAAAAATAATAAGAAAATACTAATATCGCATAGAAAACAGGCAACAAAATTATTTTTGTGAATATTTTCTGTATTGTGTTTAGGTTTAGGTCTCCGGACCTTATCATGGTTATGGCCATTGGTGATAAATGGTTTTAGTGACGAAGTGCATCGTATGATCGTTCGACACACAATACGATAAAAAAATGCGTCGTTTCCTATAATGAGTCCGGAACAAACACTGTGAAATCATGTTCCGTAGCAGAAGTTGGTTTGGTGGAGCGTGGGGACGTCCAAAGAACCCTCATTCTTTGGAAAGATTGAAATATTTACATAACATCCTTTGCAAGAACACAACTGTATCAGAAAGTAACAGAGGTACCTTGGTAGAATCACTAAGGTGTATAGCAGAAATCCTTATATGGGGTGATCAAAATGACAGCTCGGTCTTTGAGTAAGTACACATGCTCAGTCTTTGAAACTGAATTGGGCTTCAATGACATATATATTCATGTCCTTGACTTATCTAGATTAATTTTATGCCCAGAATT
The DNA here is from genome assembly GCA_949710035.1 of Crambus lathoniellus. Taxonomy (NCBI): domain Eukaryota; kingdom Metazoa; phylum Arthropoda; class Insecta; order Lepidoptera; family Crambidae; genus Crambus; species Crambus lathoniellus. Next base: position 9,249,437 of record OX453302.1, on the reverse strand, counting down.
GTCTATTTACTGATAACACAGTGACACAATTTAGCAGATAGCTTTATTAACATTTTGACATGAAACTAAGTTCTTGTAGACAAGCAACAAATGTTTATTACATACGATAATTTATTTCTTACAGTTTTTTCTTGGAAAAGAATATGTTATCATACTTCCTGAAGATAATGAGACAAAAATGTGGCGGTTCCTCTTTTGTCTGTGTCCAACTTCTCCAGACTTTAAATATCCTCTTTGAAAACATCAGAAATGAAACGTCATTGTGTAAGTAATATTGTGTTTCCTCATAATCCAAAAGTTTAGTTTTAAAGTAATCCAAAGAAAACTTGGCTGGTATGTATGAATATTGGAACCTTTTATTAACATTATTAGACAATAATAAACAAATTAGTGACAAAAATAGTTTTTTTTTATTAATTACTAGCGGATCCTCGCAGTTTCACCTGTGTGGTACCCGTTCCCGTGGGAATATCGGGATAAAATAAAGCCTATGTCACTCGGGATTAATGTAGCTTTCTAATGGTCAAAGAATTTTCAAAATCGGTCCAGTAGTTTCGGAGTCTATTTGTTGCAAACAAACAAACATACAAACAATCAAATCTTTCCTCTTTATAATATTAGTATAGATTAACTATTGAATATTTTCCTTCATGGAACTAACTTTTTTATAGCTTTGATAGCCTAATCAACACAAAGAATAATCAATATGAAGACACCAAAAAATTTTTGTTACTAATTAGTTTGTTCAAAAGAAATGTTGTTGCAAACCTGTCCTTGTACATACATACCAGGAAAACTGTTAATATAAATCAAAGTTTATTTTATTATTTAATTCTTCAACACCCCCAGAAATGAGACAATAGATTTTCCATTTTTTTAGCCCTTTTCAACCGGTCAGGTGTCAATGGGTTAAAATGAGAAATTTCTGTAAACTTTTAAGTAAGTTTACAGAAATTTCTACTTATTTTTTTTTTTTGCAGATTACTTATTGAGTAATAATCATGTGAACTCAATAATAGTACATAAATTTGATTTCTCTGATGAAGAAGTGATGGCTTATTATATTTCATTCCTGAAAACACTCAGTTTGAAGCTGAATAACCATACAATACATTTCTTTTACAATGAGGTGAGTAATAAATTATTGTAATATGAATATTTTACACTTTACAAAAAGTTAGTAATGGTATCTCAATTTAAACATAGTAGGATCATACATTAAGCTAGCTGTTAGCTGAAACTTTAATAGCTAGAAGTTGGAGTTAGCAGGCTAATGGAGTTACTTAAACAAAGTCGCAGTAACTACAGCTCCTTTGGGAGCTGCATAGTGTATAGCCCCTAACATTAAGACAATAATATATAAATAGCTTTATTTTTATACCTTTTTTACATATTCACAATGCAATTCTTATAATTGAAAATATTGAAAATCTTTTAGAATATTAACACTTGCTAACAGCATGTCAGAATTATTTAAATTCGACACGTCTGCTAACGACTCCCTAGCTCAGTGGCTAGAGCATTTCCCTGGACAGTGAAATATTGTGGGTTTGAGTTCCATCAGATCGGAGCTAGATGTGAGACAGGTCCATTTGCAATTTTTCACATAAATTCCTGTTAGCTGTTAATTACAAATTTTCATTCTTTCCAGCATACAAAAGACTTTCCTCTATACACTGAGGCGATCAAGTTCTTCAACCACAGTGAATCGATGGTCCGTATTGCTGTTCGAACTCTCACACTCAACGTTTACCGAGTTCAAGATGCAAGCATGTTAAGATTCATAAGAGACAGGTAAAGTTTTAATTATAATCATTATCATTTACACTAATATTATAAAGAGGTAAAGTTTGGATGTCATGGTGGGTCTTTGACCGTTCTCCTTATCCACTCTGAATATTATAAAATAAATGTTAAAGTGTGTTTGTCCATCTTTCACGTCAAAACGGAGGAACGGATCGACGTGATTTTTGTATGAGGATAGTTTGGAAGCTGGAGAGTGAGATTTAGGCTACTTTGTATCCCGGAAAACTAATACACGACCGCCAAATTTGCTATAAATTTCAGCTTCTTGCGTCCAGTAGTTTCGGCTGTATGTTGTCTGTCAGTAAGTCAGTCAGTAGCGCAAGAGTTTTATATAAGTACACAGATTTCAGCTATTATAATGTTTGAGTTGTGCCACTTTAAATAATAAATGTATAATTGCAAAATGTGTATAAACATTGTGCATAGTATGTTAATAACTCTTAGGTTGGGATAAATCAATTTCATTTATATCACAAATAATAGTGTAAAAAGTCAAAAAGACATGTTTACTTGTATGTAACCAACACTCGCCTGGTCTAAAATAATATCGGCCTATTTGGTTGTTTGCCGTGATGACGTCATATTATGTCTAATCAACTGTGCAAATATTCTGTTGGTTAGAGCCAGATGCCAGTTCATTATAATTATAACAATGCCAATAAAAATCTGTTTTACATAATGATGATGCATTTATAATAATTATCTACCAAATGCTTATAATAATATTACTAGAATAAAATTACACACCTCCCAACTAGCTTCCGAGAGGATACCTGTGACCTTTCGCTGTCTTGGCGAATGCTCTGACAGGCGAAAGATCGCAGGTTGAGTTCCTGTCCGTTACTAGTTGGGACTTTGGGAGGCGCGGGTCGATATTTTCTAGTATTTCAATATATTTGTGAAATAAAAATAGCATTGCAAATACAAATTTTACCTATCTTCTATATATATAAAATTCAAAGTCCTGACTGACTGACTGACTGACTGACTGACTGAGATAGATTCAAGATTCAAGATTCAAATTTGTTTATTCAATTTAGATTGTTATTTACAATACTTGTGAACGTCATAGTAGCTACGCCATCGGTTCGCAAACCCTACAGCGGGAGGCCTTGGAGAAGAACCGGCAAGAAACTCCAAGGGTTGTTTTTTTCTCCCTGTTTTATTTCATACAGAGTCGTCAAATTGAAAAATGACCTTAACATGGTATGACTAAGGTCAGTTTCCATCACAATTACACAATGGGTTATGATAAATACAGTTAAGTATAGGCGAACTAATGATCATAGCGGTGAACAATTTTCAATTAAGTACTTAGGAACTCTACTTAAAGCTTTAATATTGGTTACTGGTTTCTGAAACCTGGCTCAAGCCATCTCTTCCTTCTTCTTGTTGCTCTCTTCCAGGCTATAACCTGTTCCGCAATGATCGCACTGGTTTGGGTGGTGGTGGTGTAGGTATCTATCTACGTAGCCACATCCCTGCCAAGGTGGTCACTTGCTCTCCTTCTCAATATACGGCATCCCTTGAATTCTTATTCTTAGAAATGATTATTCACCACAAAAAGATCCTCCTTGGTACTCTATATAGCCCTAGTGATAAAATTAATTATTTCAGTGACCTAGAAAACACCCTTGATAATCTTATACCTCAATATGACCATACCATTCTCATGGGTGACTTAAACACCTGCCTCCTAAAACTTGACGCCAGAGCTAGCAAACTGTTATCTCTTCTCTCCTCTTTTAATCTTCACATTCTTTCAACATCCTCTCCAACTCATTTTTTTCCCAACTGCACGCCGTCTCTTCTAGATCTTACTATGGTGTCTGATCCTGATTTGGTTGGATCCTATGGGCAGATGACTGCTCCATTTTCCCACCACGACCTGATCTTTTTTACCTACAGAGTGCGTCCTCCCAAGGTCAAACCCAAAGTTCTTCTCCTGCGAAACTTTCGCCAAATAATACTTGAGCGCTTGAAATCGGATGTGAATGATATTGACTGGTCACCGATACTAACATCAAACAACATCGACGCTAAGGTTAAATATTTTACGTCTATGCTTATCAAGATTTATAATATTCACGCCCCAGTACGTCCAGTAAGGGTCAAACATTTACCTGCACCTTGGCTGACCCCCGAAATTCGTGCCGTTATGGCTAAGCGCGACAAGGCAAAAAACCGACAAAAAACTTCACCATCACCGGATAACCTGTCTTCATATAAAAAGCTTAGGAACATTAGCAATAGGATGTGTAGAGATGCTAAGCGCAATTATATCCACTCACAAATTGCTAGCTTAGATCAAAAGCATATTTGGGGTTTCTTGAGGTCATTAGGAGTGGGAAAACTTGCCGACATCAGTCCGAACGCTGTCGACCTTAATTCTCTTAATAAACACTTTTCTACACCCCCCTTAACTTTAAACTCGGGCTCTAAGTCAGCTACTCTCGCTTCTCTGTCTAGTCTTGACTCATCTCTTTTCCCTTCTTTCACCTTTAGTGCAGTTTCCGAAGCAGAAATTACGAAGAGTATCAAATCCATCTCCACAAAGGCTATTGGCAGCGATGGTCTCAGCCTGGATATGATTCTTCCGGTGCTGGAGGACATTGTGCCAGTTATCACTCATATTATTAATTTTTCACTGCAACACAATGTCTTTCCTTCATCATAGAAGAAGGCCCACGTTATTCCCCTACCTAAAACTCCTAATCCTTCATCGCCGTCACAATAACGTCCTATCTCTATCCTCCCCATCTTATCCAAAATACTCGAATCTATTGTCCACCACCAATTATACTCCTTCTTTTCGTCCAATGCCCTACTATGTCCGTACCAATCTGGTTTTCGTCCTTCCCACAGCACAGTTAGTGCACTGTTAAATATAACTGAGGATATTCCCGGTGCGATGGATAATACCAGGCTTACAGCAATGGTCCTGCTTGACTTTAGTAGTGCATTCAACTGTGTTGACTTTGACCTTCTCCTCGGTACTCTTCGTTCTTTTAATGTCTCTGTCCCTGTGATTGAGTGGTTTAAATCTTATCTCTCTGAGCGTTTCCAGTGTGTAGTTCATGATGATTCTTTCTCCGATTGGTCATGTATGTCAGCTGGTGTACCACAAGGTGGTGTTCTCTCTCCATTGTTATTTTCAATTTTTATTAACGGTATTTCCAAAGTTATCTCTTCCCCTTTCCACCTCTATGCTGATGACCTACAAATCTACAGACACTTTTCCATTGATGAGGTTTCGGTAGTTATTGACTCATTAAATCAAGACCTGGGGGCCTACCGCCGAAAACGCCCAAAATGGTTTTTCTGCAAATCCAATTTGGATTTATGACGTAATGATTCTGTCGTACCGCCGAACGACCGTAAAACGCGAAGCCGGTTTTATGACGTCACATCATCTTGGGCAGGCCGATTGAACGAATGATTTCATATATTTGACAGTTGTTTGACAATTGGCGGTACCGCCGAAATTATCCAAGTTGGGAATTTGAAAGCTATTACGGATCTAGCTGTCAGTTGATTGCGGGAGCTCTGTAGTAGCCGACATCAATATTTTTTCATATTTTTACCACAGTTTTACTGTTTTTATCAAAACGGTAACATCTTTTTAAACTTTTCTTACAATTTTATATTAGCTACGTGGATTTTCTTGATAAAATACCGTAGTAAATTCCTGAAATTGTTCGTCATGGAGAGAATGATTTTGTGGGCTGCTGCCTTCGATCAACAATAACAGCTGCTGAAGAAGACCGTCTTCAGAATCTCGAGCGAATTGATCGCAGGATACTTCGAGAGAATAGCTAGCCCATGCTCCTCACAGGTAAACCTATTTCTTACATTTTTTCTGACAAATAAGTAGGTATGTTGAGAAAAGCTATATTTAAGTCATTACCTACTAAGTATTGTTTTGTTTCAGAAAGTAGCTTCATTGATAATTTTCGCCTGACAAAAGATGCATTTCGCACTTTGTGCACGCACATGATTTGTGACATAAATGTTGACCAAATTACCTTAAAGACAAAATGAGGTTATTTATAATAGTACAACCTTTAATATACCTATGTGTATTTATTACAGGTATTAGCTGCTTTCACACTACCAACACTGACGGCAATCAATGACTATAAATTTGGACATGGACAGCAGACTGTTTCAGATAGGTAATCTTTCAGAGGTGACAAAACATCTTGAGCCTAACATCATAAGCAAATAGGTACATCAAGTTTCAATTTTCAATAGGAAGTATTACTATTCACTGAATACTGGTAAGTATCATGCATAATTTTTATTTAATTATTATTTATTAAGGAAACAAACAGTCATACATAATACATTGTACCTACAATGTTAAATGAATCTAAAAAGACCTATAGTTCCATTAAAGTAAGTTACAAAAAAAAAGTAGTAACAAAATTTTTTGCAATCTAAAAGATATTTCAGAGCAAACAAAAGAAATTGTACTTAAGTGTTATATGTTAGAAAGTTTAAATTGATTTATAAACCTAACCTATAATGGCAGTAATACATGGTTCACTTTTGCTTTTCAATTTGGATGAAGCAACCAAATTTAACAATATAAATGTAAAAGTGAATCGTTCAATATCATTATGCACTTGTATTTCTGTGCCTTTCCACCAAAGTGAATCAATTTGGTTAAACCATGTTACTTATATTACCATTAGGTACTGAATTTGTTTTAATTCTTATGATAGTTAATAAAAAAATATTTAAATTTTCTTTTCAGGTTTGTGATACTGATGCGAATAAGTGCACTAAGTAGGTACATAGGTATTACGATGTGCCATAATGCCAGCCACAATTCCCATATTTGGAACAGCAGCGCTCTGAAAAGGAAAATGAATCATCTCCATACCCTAGGCAATTCATACTGGCTTTTGGGAGACGTTATTAAAATTGATTAAAGTTAAAATGTATGTAATTAATAAGCTTGTATGTAAATAAATTAAGGTATGTTATCTTAGTAAATGGTCCTTTAAATGTTATACATTTAGTTAGACCATAAATATTTATGATTAATTATGTTATCTATGTTGACTTGTTACATCCTTGAAATATCCTGAAATACATAACTGTCTTTTTACAATAAAATTTACAAGTGCCCCACGTCCATCAGTTTTTCTTTTGTGGTAAACCTATCACACAAGCTAAGAAAACCTTAGCTTAGTATTTTTGAAGAAAACTATTTTATAATTTTAGGGTGTAGTGTAGTTTGGTAAATACTTAAAATTAAAATGACTAGTTACATATTTATGTGTCATCATTTCACTCATTCTCACGCTGCACCGCACATCGCTCCGGTTTGCGTGGTAGTGCGCTTGTTATCTATGGCTGTAGAATCTTGATGGGCATACAAAACCCGCATTGAAAAACCAAAAACGCCTGCCACTTTTCGAGAGCAAATTTATTCTACTAAAACTTTGCTCTTTCATTTGTTCAGGTGTTGTAGAAGTGAAAATGTTAAGTAACAAAAAGACTTAGCTGTGGCTCAAACAAACTGAGCTTATGTGATGTTACGTCCGTCAGAAGACATCGGTTTTCATAGTAAATGTATGCACTAGAACCCTGTTTTCTCGTGGGCACACTTCTGTGTGTGACGTGTTATAAAATATGTAAGTGCGTTTCTAGCTGAGTTTGTTTGAGACTTGCAACTTAATTCCGGTAATGTTACACGACTTTCGAGAATTATTATCTGAGTTCTAAATCTAAGAGTAGTTGGTTCAAAGAAATTAATAGTAGTTTTGTGATAGCAGCTTGATTCAACCAACTTCACAACAAATCTCCAAGTTTTCAAGAAATGAATCATGGCAGTAAAACCCTACTAATATTATAAATGTGAAAGTTGTGTTTGAATGTGTGTTACTCAATCACGCCATAACGGCTCAACGGATTTGGCTGAAATTTGGAACACAGATACTTTGTAGCCTGGAGAGCAACAGAGGCTCTCAACAGAGAAAAATATCACATTCCCGCGGGATAACGTCGTGTAGTCCACGCGGGCGAAGCCGCGGGCGGAAAGCTAGTTACAAATAAAACTATAAAATACTAGCGGATCCTCGCGGTTTTACCCGCGTGGTACTCGTTCCCATGGGAATATCGGGGTAAAATATAGCCTATGTCACTCGGGAAGAATGTAGCTTTCTAATGGTCAAAGAATTTTCGAAATCGGTCCAGTACTTTCGGAGCATATTCGATGCAAACAAACAAACAATCAAATCATTCCTCTTTATACTATTAGTACCTATAGATTATTTTCTTATAATATAGGTATTGATAAATAAAAAAATAAAATTCTTTGTTGCCAAAACGGTAATCTTAAATACATACCTCAATAAAAAACTAGTGTTAGCGATAGAGTTTAATTTAACACTTCTTATACATAGTTTGTTTGTATTATTAAGTAATTTACTTGAAGAGGTGTAAATAATTTTCAAATTAGAGATCATTTTTGTTCCATATTTCCATTTGGCACATACTTCATTATCTTGAATTGAGTTGGATATGAGATTGAGGTTAGAGGTCGGGAGCGTTGAATCTGTGAAAGAGAATAAAAATTACAACATCATTCTAATTTATTTATTTACTCACTTAGTACAAAGACATACAAGTAAAACTAACAATAAAGAAGTACGTAGATATAAGTGTTGGCATTGTCTTTTAATTTAATATTAAAATATAGGTATAATATTAGGGAAAGGTATTTTGACACCTTTGAAACTTAATCACCTCATGCCATTTGGCATTTTGCCTGGTAGTTGACATTCACATTTTTCGTTAGGTAGGTATATATTTATTTTTAATGAATCCATAATTCTTCCTCTACAAACTAATGTTGGATGTACCAGCATTGGTTAATCAAGATAATCAAGCACCCTGCTTTGTAACACATAATGCAACTGCTACTGTATCAAGTACGTTGGCATGAGCCCGCTCGCAGTGAACCATCGAGTGCCGTTTTCATTGCGAACACAAAGGCAGCTAGTACTGCGGATCCAAAAGCTCATAGCGCAGTGACTGGACGAGCCATACTCACTTGCAGGTTGATACAGTAGCAGATATGTTACATGCTACAAGCTAGATGAGTAGGTACCCTGTTAACACGGTTGCATTGGAAAACAATGATTGTTTTAATGTTTTTCCAGTTACGTGAATGTTTAGTCCTTCATATGAAAACATAATATTGTAAATCATGTGTAACGTTAATGTAAAGGTTAAAACTTACATTTACAATACCTACTGTGAGCTTGTTATATCTCCACCATTAAGAAAACGCGAAATCTGGGTTTTTCTGCATTAGTTGCAGGAGAAACCGTTCTTGTGCACCCGGCAATGGTTATGTGCAGGCATCTGAAAACAATCGGAGCTATTACGACGCTGTTAAAATACTCAAAATGAAAGCTCACTATATAAATAAGTACGTAAACAAATTGATATTAGAACAAAATATCAATTGTACAAAAAACATTCACTTACCTAGGTATACTATATTTAGCACAGCAGCTTTGAGATATTGAGTTATTTCTGTTTATCTCTTTAAAATCAACCATCATACAACCAACAATGAAGCAACAACTTTGTTAAATTAATATCATAACATAACCTCTTTGCTTTCTTGACTTGCGTTTAGTTTTTGTTTTGTTGCGTTAGTCCATCGTTGCGTTTTTCTTTTATTTAATCATTTTAAAGACTTCACAAAGTAATTATCATAAAATATCATCATGTACATAGAAATAGCATACAAAGTCAGTCTGCGTTTTAATTTTTATTAAAGTAAAAAAATTTAAAATTTTATCAAAATCTATAATCGAAACGCAAAACAAAAACATTCGTTCAAACAGTCGCCTCACTAGAATGTCTACTATTGTCTATGGATCCATAATGGTTTTCTTAAATTGAAGTCTGGAAATTTCCCCGGTACGAAATAATCGTAATCAAAAAATTTTAATCGGGATCAAATGCCCAAGTTGGGCGTTTTCGGCGGTAGGCCCCCAGGGGGCCTATCAAAGTTGTTGCTTCATTGTTGGTATGATGGTTGATTTTAAAGAGATAAACAGAAATAACTCAATATCTCTAAGCTCAGCCGGTGTCAACTTTGTATGGAAGCCTTGAGATACCTACAAGGGCTGAATTTTTAATGTTGCTATATAAATAAATACTCCAATTTATCAGTTATGGCAATACTGTTATACCACGTGACGTGACCGACTAGTACCTACGTACCTACCTACCTACCCACTTTGGATCCTGAAAAAAAGTAAAACCCAGCCCTTAACTAATCCCTAATTTCATTTATTTGTAATTTACCACCAAAACGTTGAGTTTCAGTTCTATGTGTTACAAAAGTTTGTGATTCGCATCGTGAGACAGTGACTCTTTACTAAACCACCTTTGTTTGCTGTACATCTTTTCGTGAGTTATTGACTCTTTGAGACTTTGACCCTATCTATTTGGTGCCTGTGATGTGACCTGCAATCCACGGTTCTACCATACCATGGCGGATGCAGAGCAAAGGAGGAAATGCTTCATCAAGTGCGGTTGCTCATTTGGCCAAGCAAGAGTACCAAGACAACGTCAAATTGTTTCGGTTTCTGAAACCATTTAAAAGAAACCTTGTTCGGTATGTATTAGAAGAGAGCCGGCCTGCTAATTCTGTTTAATAGATGTTATTTGGGTAAAAATTTAGTATAGGTACCTATCGGGTATCGTCCCACGATTTGGATGCTGGTAATTTTATGGTAAAAAGTCTAAGAAGACTTCCTGCAAAGTTTCAGGCTTAGAACGCTTATAGTTTTCGAAAACATAATTCCTGAAGATTCGACTTTTCCTATGTTCTTAGGTGATTTAATGAATTAATGACAATTTTAGTACTTTTTGTTGGATAGATCTTCAATTCTACAACAATCTACTGAGAATAATAAAAGTTTTTTTTGTACCCCTACAGCTATTAGAGTCCCGCTATTTGCCTTTAATTTTACTACTTACAATTACAACGATACTGACAATTCTCAAATTAATTAATAATAGGTGTTCAAGTTTCTCACCAGTCTACATCACCAGTAATCCCTACTACCTACTATTATTGTATAAGTTGTATAATTATATTTCTCAGATATCATTATGTTTTTCAGCTGTTAACATTGGGCACAATACATATTCCCTGAAAAAGAGTACAGCTCTATTGCAATGCAAACAAAATTTCACAATGAACACAGAATGTTGTGCCAGAAACACTTCAGGGATGAGGATTTTACTGATTCATCTAAGAAAAATCTTCTCAGAACAGCTGTTCCTTCAGATGTAAGCTAAACAAATACCTATACTTATTTATTAATTGCAAGTGAATAAAGTACATGTAAAAACATTTTAATTAAACCATCATTTTGTTTCAGACCAAAGCTGCATCGCTAATTTAAATAGAATCTCAACCTGGGCCTTCACATCTGGTTCCTTTATATGATCTAGCATGAGATATTGACTGTGAAGTCAGAGCATCTGGGTTCAGTTTGTTAAAGGCATTTCATTTTCATATTTCAAATGCATAGTTAAATACAAACTGTACGGTTAAAAAGACACCATGTATAATTGAATTTGTTCATGTGTTTGTCACATTGCAACGCGTGAGTATATTTTTATAATGTATTAATATTTTGTATTAGAGGTACATAGAAAAACACTTGTTGTTAAACAGAAAACATTATGTATACAAAAATTAATAAAATTATGATGAAATATTGGCTAGAAACAAAAGTTTTATTTTTAATTCCCCGATAAATAGATTCCGTTTATGGCACATCCAGACCGGGTGAGTGGTCTCGACTCGAGAGGATGAACTCTCACTCGAGGCTGCTCGCCTGGTTTGGATGTGCCTATCAAAAATCAAAACCCAAGTGAGTTGTAGGTGTTTCAAATTTCCCGCTTCAAACAGTTTACCTTGGGCCGACTTAAGATGGCAGCACTTCCAAACTAAAAATCGTTCCTATTTTTTTTATATGAAGTTGACCTTCTTCTCCGCTAGGAGTAATTGTGTTCTGTGTCTAAGCTGCTGTGCTAAATATAGTATACCTAGGTAAGTGAATGTTTTTTGTACAATTGATATTTTGTTCTAATATCAATTTGTTTACCTACTTATTTATATAGTGAACTTTCATTTTGAGTATTTTAACAGCGTCGTAATAGCTCCGATTGTTTTCAGATGCCTGCACATAACCATTGCCGGGTGCACAAGAACGGTTTCTCCTGCAACTAATGCAGAAAAACCCAGATTTCGCGTTTTCTTAATGGTGGAGATATAACAAGCTCACAGTAGGTACTGTAAATGTAAGTTTTAACCTTTACATTAACGTTACACATGATTTACAATATTATGTTTTCATATGAAGGACTAAACATTCACTTAACTGGAAAAACATTAAAACAATCATTGTTTTCCAATGCAACCGTGTTAACAGGGTACCTACTCATCTAGCTTGTAGCATGTAACATATCTGCTACTGTATCAACCTGCAACTGAGTATGGCTCGTCCAGTCACTGCGCAATGAGCTCTCGGATCCGCAGTACTAGCTGCCTTTGTGTTCGCAATGAAAACGCCACTCGATGGTTCACTGCGAGCGGGCTCATGCCAACGCACTTGATACAGTAGCAGTTGCATTATGTGTTACAAAGCAGGGTGCTTGATGTGTAATTAACCAATGCTGGTACATCCAACATTAGTTTGTAGAGGAAGAATTATGGATTCATTAAAAAAAAAATATACCTACCTAACGAAAGATGTGAATGTCAACTACCAGGCAAAATGCCAAATGGCATGAGGTGATTAAGTTTCAAAGGTGTCAAAATACCTTTCCCTAATATACCTATATTTTAATATTAAATTAAAATTAAAAGACAATGCCAACACTTAAATCTACTTACTTCTTTATTGTTAGTTTTACTTGTATGTCTTTGTACTAAGTAAGTAAATAAATAAATTAGAATGATGTTGTAATTTTTATTCTCTTTCACAGATTCAACGCTCCCGACCTCTAACCTCAATCTCATATCCAACTCAATTCAAGATAATGAAGTATGTGCCAAATGGAAATATGGAACAAAAATGATCTCTAATTTGAAAATTATTTACACCTCTTCAAGTAAATTACTTAATAATACAAACAAACTATGTATAAGAAGTGTTAAATTAAACTCTATCGCTAACACTAGTTTTTTATTGAGGTATGTATTTAAGATTACCGTTTTGGCAACAAAGAATTTAATTTTTTTATTTATCAATACCTATATAAGAAAATAATCTATACTAATAGTATAAAGAGGAATGATTTGATTGTTTGTTTGTTTGCATCGAATATGCTCCGAAACTACTGGACCGATTTCGAAAATTCTTTGACCATTAGAAAGCTACATTCTTCCCGAGTGACATAGGCTATATTTTACCCCGATATTCCCATGGGAACGAGTACCACGCGGGTAAAACCGCGAGGATCCGCTAGTATTTTTTAGTTTTATTTGTACCTAACTAGCTTTCCGCCCGCGGCTTCGCCCGCGTGGACTACACGACGTTATCCCGCGGGAATGTGATATTTTTCTCTGTTGAGAGCCTCTGTTGCTCTCCAGGCTACAAAGTATCTGTGTTCCAAATTTCAGCCAAATCTGTTGAGCCGTTATGGCGTGATTGAGTAACAAACATTCAAACACAACAACTTTCACATTTATAATATTAGTAGGGTTTTACTGCCATAATTCATTTCTTGAAAACTTGGAGATTTGTTGTGAAGTTGGTTGAATCAAGCTGCTATCATAAAACTACTATTAATTTCTTTGAACCAACTACTCTTAGATTTAGAACTCAGATAATAATTCTCGAAAGTCATGTAACATTACCGGAATTAAGTTGCAAGTCTCAAACAAACTCAGCTAGGAACGCACTTACATATCTTATAACACGTCACACACAGAAGTGTGCCCACGAGAAAACAGGGTTCTAGTGCATACATTTACTATGAAAACCGATGTCTTCTGACGGACGTAACATCACATAAGCTCAGTTTGTTTGAGCCACAGCTAAGTCTTTTTTTGTTTCTTAACATTTTCACTTCTACAACACCTGAACAAATGAAAGAGCAAAGTTTTAGTAGAATAAATTTGCTCTCGAAAAGTGGCAGGCGTTTTTGGTTTTTCAATGCGGGTTTTGTATGCCCATCAAGATTCTACAGCCATAGATAACAAGCGCACTACCACGCAAACCGGAGCGATGTGCGGTGCAGCGTGAGAATGAGTGAAATAATGATGACACATAAATATGTAACTAGTCATTTTAATTTTAAGTATTTACCAAACTACACTACACCCTAAAATTATAAAATAGTTTTCATCAAAAATACTAAGCTAAGGTTTTCTTAGCTTGTGTGATAGTTTTACCACAAAAGAAAAACTGATGGACGTGGGGCACTTGTAAATTTTATTGTAAAAAGACAGTTATGTATTTCAGAATATTTCAAGGATGTTACAAGTCAACATAGATAACATAATTAATCATAAATATTTATGGTCTAACTAAATGTATAACATTTAAAGGACCATTTACTAAGATAACATACCTTAATTTATTTACATACAAGCTTATTAAATACATACATTTTAATTTTAATCAATTTTAATAACGTCTCCCAAAAGCCAGTATGAATTGCCTAGGGTATGGAGATGATTCATTTTCCTTTTCAGAGCGCTGCTGTTCCAAATATGGGAATTGTGGCTGGCATTATGGCACATCGTAATACCTATGTACCTACTTAGTGCACTTATTCGCATCAGTATCACAAACCTGAAAAGAAAATTTAAATATTTTTTAATTAACTATCATAAGAATTAAAACAAATTCAGTACCTAATGGTAATATAAGTAACATGGTTTAACCAAATTGATTCACTTTGGTGGAAAGGCACAGAAATACAAATGCATAATGATATTGAATGATTCACTTTTACATTTATATTGTTAAATTTGGTTGCTTCATCCAAATTGAAAAGCAAAAGTGAACCATGTATTACTGCCATTATAGGTTAGGTTTATAAATCAATTTAAACTTTCTAACATATAACACTTAAGTACAATTTCTTTTGTTTGCTCTGAAATATCTTTTAGATTGCAAAAAAAATTGTTACTACTTTTTTTTGTAACTTACTTTAATGGAACTATAGGTCTTTTTAGATTCATTTAACATTGTACAATGTATTATGTATGACCGTTTGTTTCCTTAATAAATAATAATTAAATAAAAATTATGCATGATACTTACCAGTATTCAGTGAATAGTAATACTTCCTATTGAAAATTGAAACTTGATGTACCTATTTGCTTATGATGTTAGGCTCATTATGTTTTGTCACCTCTGAAAGATTATCTGAAACAGTCTGCTGTCCATGTCCAAATTTATAGTCATTGATTGCCGTCAGTGTTGGTAGTGTGAAAGCAGCCAATACCTGTAATAAATACACATAGGTATATTAAAGGTTGTACTATTATAAATAACCTCATTTTGTCTTTAAGGTAATTTGGTCAACATTTATGTCACAAATCATGTGCGTGCACAAAGTGCGAAATGCATCTTTTGTCAGGCGAAAATTATCAATGAAGCTACTTTCTGAAACAAAACAATACTTAGTAATGACTTAAATATAGCTTTTCTCAACATACTTATTTGTCAGAAAAATGTAAGAAATAGCTTTACCTGTGAGGAGCATGGGCTAGCTATTCTCTCGAAGTATCCTGCGATCAATTCGCTCGAGATTCTGAAGACGGTCTTCTTCAGCAGCTGTTATTGTTGATCGAAGGCAGCAGCCCACAAAATCATTCTCTCCATGACGAACAATTTCAGGAATTTACTACGGTATTTTATCAAGAAAATCCACGTAGCTAATATAAAATTGTAAGAAAAGTTTAAAAAGATGTTACCGTTTTGATAAAAACAGTAAAACTGTGGTAAAAATATGAAAAAATATTGATGTCGGTTACTACAGAGCTCCCGCAATCAACTGACAGCTAGATCCGTAATAGCTTTCAAATTCCCAACTTGGATAATTTCGGCGGTACCGCGAACTGTCAAACAACTGTCAAATATATGAAATCATTCGTTCAATCGGCCTGCCCAAGATGATGTGACGTCATAAAACCGGCTTCGCGTTTTACGGTCGTTCGGCGGTACGACAGAATCATTACGTCATAAATCCAAATTGGATTTGCAGAAAAACCATTTTGGGCGTTTTCGGCGGTAGTCCCCCTGGTTTCCATTTGTGACTGGGCTTCTTCATTTGGGCTTATGGTTAACCCGGCTAAGAGTCAAGCTCTGATTGTCGGTAGCAGCCGAATTAGGAGCAAACTCGTCTGGGAATCTGTTCCTCCACTTGTTTATGACAATGTTACCATCCCCTATACTGATAAGGTCAAAAACCTTGGACTCGTTGTCGACTGTACCCTGTCTTGGTCTCAGCATATTAGTGAGGTCAGTAAACGGATTCACTATACATCTCACTCCCTCAAGCGTCTCCAATACTTCCTCCCTTTCAAAACTAAACTGCTCCTGGCGCAATCTCTCATTCTTCCACTTCTCGACTACGCCGATGTTTGCTATCTGGACGTGACAGAAGAACAGCTGAATAAGTTGGAGCGCCTTCAAAATCTGGCGATACGATTTATTTTTGGATTACGCAAATATGACCATGTGTCATCATTTCGTAATCAACTACAATGGCTCCCAATACGACTGCGCCGTGATATGCACATCCTTTGCACCCTATTTAAAATCCTCAATGACCCGAACTCACCCCAGTACCTTGTTTCCCGCTTTCAAATGCTCCCCCCTCCCTCTCGCTCTAGGCGGCCTTGTATCACCAAGATGCTTGAGCTACCTAGAAGCAAGACCAACTTCCTCCATAACTCCTTTTCCGTTAGAGCTGCAATGCTCTGGAACAAACTCCCGACAAACATTCAGACCTCTCCTAGCTCAAACTCATTTAAATGGAAATTAAAAAAGCACTTTCTAGCACAGTTGTCAAATCCATAGAAATCATCAGACAGCATTTAAAATCATCTCATATTTTATAAAAGTATGATATAAAATAGCTTTTTTATGTACTTATTTTATATTTATTTTATGTATGTATTATATAATTTTATGTATGTATATTTTATTTGTATTGTATGTAAGTATATTAGTTTTATATTTTAATAGGAATTAGTCTTTTTGTTTTTTTTTGCACTTTGCACTTTGCATCTACTACTATACTCTCTCACACGTCCTGGGTTGGCTGGAAGAGATCTCTTTTAGAGATAAGCTCGCCCTTGCATACTTTATTTATAATATTGTATATTTACTGTGTCTCTTGAGTGCAATAAAGAGTATAATAATAATAAAAACAAAAGACAATTCTACTATATACTGCAAGTTGCGCTATACATGTTTCAAATGTAATTCTTAATAAAATGAATAAAAACAAAAGAAAACACATTTTAAGGCAAGCAGATAAGAGCAGACCCATTCCCACTGGCAGCACCCGTTCACGAGCATGACGCATGAACCAGCCATCGCTTCGCTCAACCATATTTTAGGGAACGTAACGACCCACCTCACACGCCACCACCGTAGAAATGTTTTAGTGAGCATGACATGATATCAACGCACAGCCCAAACCGCTGAACCTAGAGACTTCAAATTTTGCACATAGATACGTTATACAATGTAGGCATCCACTAAGAAAGGATTTTTGGAAAATCCACCTCTAAGGGGGTGAAATAGAGGATGAATGTTTGTATGAAAGTCCGTCAGTTTTGAAGTTAGGATCTTCAAACATTGTATTTAGGCTGGCAATTGAAAATTAATATTTACCTGTGTCAGCGTTTTTGACAATTCCACCCCCGAAAGGGTGGAAAGGGGGATGAAATGTTGGATCTGGAAAGTCCTTCATTTAATTTATTATTTAGGCTTATGGTCGGAAAGTAAAACAAATAAGCAAAAACATGTTTCGTATTTTTTCGAAAATCAACCCCTTATAGGTTAAATGGGATAAATAAACCTAAAAATCGATATGGATGTCGTTAGAAAAATGAAAAATTAAGTATTTAGAAAAATTCGACCCGTCTCACAACTAGCTCCGATGGGACTTGAACCCACGGCCTTTCGCTTTCCGAGAGCAGTTGCCCGGAATTATAAAAATTGCATTGTGAATGCAAAAAACTAAAAATTAAAATAACATGGATGTCGTTATTGAGGTTTTATGGGATGACGATTGCAAAAATTGCATTTATTTTGACGTTTAACACGCTGAACATGATTCAACCCCTAAAGGTTGCAATAGGGGTGAAATTTTGAATGAAAAGTCAGGGGTAAAATAGATATTTCAACTTTAAACTTTGTAGGCTTACTTCTTAAAAAAAAATAGGCAACCCATTTCGTAATTTTCCCAAAATCAAACCCAGGGGGTAAAATAGGGGAAGAATATGTGTATAAAAGTCCGTCAGTTTTGAAGTTAGGATCTTAAAATTTTATATTTAGGCTGGCAATTGAAAATTAATATTTTACTGTGTCAGCGTTTTTGACAATTCCACCCCCGAAGGGTGCGAGGCCCGCCTCACGTGGTAAACGTTCTGCCTCGCGCGAGGCTGCTCGCTTCGATTTTTATGAAATTAAAACATATAATACTTTTTATCCTGGTTATTGGTCCCCTAAGTATTTTCTCGAATGTCCACGCGGACGAAGTCGCGGGCGGAAGCTAGTGCATTTATAAAAAAATCAATGAACTGGTTAGATAGAAGCTTAACAATTATATTATTTTTAGAACTGCTGCGCCTTACTTCAGTAATTTAGTTTGGTTTATCGGAAAACATATACTGGAATTGGATGCATGCGTCAGGAACGATGCAGAGTAAGTATATTATTATATTATTTAGAAAGAAAATTAAGAATTCTATGTAAGATAAATTATTAGTATAATATTGTTTGATAAATTGCAGCCACCAGTCTCAACAAAAACTAGATGATTTAGTTGCAGAACACCTAGATTATTTGCATTATATCAATGACATACTTTGTTTAAACATACCAGATCTGAACGATGTATTGACGGAGCATCTCTTGCATAAACTTCTTGTACCCCTTTATATTTATTCATTGACGTCAGAATCGACAAGACGCTTACCAAGCTCATCTTCTTATAATAGAGATCACATACAAAGTATTGAAGCTATTACGAGGAATTTGGAAGCCATTTTGAAAGGCAAAAATTCAGACCATTCCCCTACTAGAATGCCCTTCCTCAGACAAAGGGTAGACTTAGACGATGAATCAAAACCTTCAGTGTCCTGTGTAGTCTCCTTATTTCTTTTATCACAAGTATTTCTAATAATAACGCATGGCCCAATAGTTCACGCGTTAGCTTGGATCATATTACAATCAGACTTGTCAGTATTCGAAGATGGAGCTACGAAGATTCTAGAAATGTATATAAGCAACGCCAAGTCTAACGTGAAATTGGAGTTTTCAAAGCCACAGTTGAGCTTGGAGAAAGCTTTAGAAAATAATTCGGGACACGAGAGGGATTATACTACCCCGGAGTACAGTGGTACAAAGCTATTTGGGTATGATGATAAGGATACCGACCAGTCTAGCTGTGATCTCGATCCTGAATTAGTCTCAACATCGCTGCCGTCCACTTCGCATATTAGCGAGTCTTCCAGCGTAGCTCACGATTCAACAGAAGATCTAGTTACACAGATACATTCGATCAAATCTCAAGTATCTGTAAAAGAAAATATGCCAGATTCTCCGTTACCCGACTCTGGTATAGACTCGAGTTCATCTAAAACTGCGTCAGAGTTTAACAATATAACGGATGAGGAGAAACAGAAACTGCTCGGTGTAACTGCTTCTCCTTCAGTAGCAGAGAGAATATTGACTTGGGAGACAATAATAGAAAAAGAAAACAAAGAGGTTGAAAAGAGGCCTTTTCTAAAGACTATTCTAGACTCTTTGGATAGCAGTGAAAATGACTACAAGGCGTTGTTTGCTTTATGTCTATTGTTTGCGCTCATAAATAACAAAGGTAAGGAACAAACAAAGCTGAGTCTGCTAACTCGATTTGAATGACTATTTTCTGAATATTTTTATCTCATTCATAGTATTTACATAAATTCTCAAACAAGTGAAAGAAAAATCTTGTTTAATGATTGATTGCTATAAATTATAGTGAATGGTACTAATTTATTGAATTTCTTTTCTGCTTGCTTTGGCTGTTAGTGGGTAAGAAAATTCATCTCACAAAGTTTTACCTTGACTGTTTGCATTGTAAGTATTTATGCCATAACGTGAGTTATTTGTTTTAGGTGTAAATACGGAGTTACTAGATACTCTACTATGTCCAGAAATTGATGGGTCTGTGAAAGAGTTGAATAAGCCTAGCAGTAGCCATACAGAAACTGCTCAAGACGAGAGATCTGGACAAAACACTCCAACACCCTCACATTCCAGAAAACAAATGCAGAGCTTTAATACCCTTTTGATAGCTAAGCTAATGGCAATTGCCAATTTGAGCTGTAAACCAGGTAAGATGTTTAGAAATGAGTACCTATTAAATTAATTGAAAGTAGTGTATTTGATCATGTTTTCATTTACATACATTCATTTAAAAGTATGTCTCAGTACCCATTTTTTAGAAAAATATTTTGTTATTTTTCTAAACAAGCCTAATAATTGCTAAAAAAAGAATCAGTTAATTTCTTGTAAATAATATATAATATTTATTGAATAACTTTACACAATCGTAAAATGCGTTTCAGTTTTGAAATGCGAATAAACCAAAAGTGGCCACTTTAAACAAAATCCAGCTATAAAACGGTTTGGATGCTTTTTTAAATTGGTTAAAGTTATTCATTAAACATTAGTCATTATTCTGGTAATCTTCACTGCTTCATTTTTTAGAAATTGGGCTTATTTAGAAGAAATAATAGAAAATCGATTGGTGGCGCTAGTTGGCTCTGAAAGGGAAACTTTAGTTAACCTCCAGTGCGGGCGCATACATATTTTACCAACTTTTATTTTTCCACTTAAGTTGCCTTATTCTATTTCTTAACACTTAAGTTTGAACCCAGAACCCATTCAAGAAATTTCGTAAAGCCGGTACTCACATACTTATTTATATTTTTCAGCGTCCAAAGTCCGACTAGTAACGTTAGAGCTAAGCGTAACGTTAGTGCGCATCGCCATGCAAGGGGCGACAGGCGTCGCGGGTTCTAGGCACATTGCTTCTGCTGAAGCATTGCGGGGTCGAGCGGCGGCGCTAGCTAGGAACTTCTACAAGTGCGATGACATATTCTTGGACATGTTTGAGGACGAGTAAGTGTAAAGTGATGGTGACGTTAGAGCTAAGTGTAACGTTAGTTCGCATCGCGATGCAAGGAGTGACCGGCGTCGCCGGCGCAAGGCACATCGCTTCTACTGAAGCATTGCATGATCGAGCGGCGGCGCTAGCTTGGAACTTCTACAAGTGCGATGACATATTCTTGGATATGTTTGAGGACGAGTAAGTATCAAGTGGTAGTGACGTTAAAGTTAAGCGTAACTCTAGTCCGCATCGCCATGCAAGGCGCAAGGCACATCGTTTCTGCAGAAGCGTTGCGAGGTTGAGCGGCACCGCTAGCTAGGGAACTTCTACAAGTGCGATGACATATTCTTGGACATGTTTGAGGATGAGCAAGTATCCAATCCAGTCATAGTAACATTGCACTTGCACTTAGGGCCTTAATGACTGACGCTACTGACAAGTTATAAGAATCTGCGTGCCGCTATTGACCTGACTGACCATACCGTACTTACCCAACTATTTCCAAACATGTCCCGATTCTAGTGGTTCCTATTAACATTAATTAAGTTTGCCTATTTCTTTTTTGTAAAAGTTTGTAATTTATTCCCATTCTTTAGGTATTGCGAGATGAGTAAACGGCCTTTGAACGTAGAGTGGCTGTGCATGGACGCCGCGATACTGCTGCCACCTACTCGTACGCCTATGTCGGGAATTGCCTTCGCTAAAAGATTACCCAGTGGAGAGGTAAGAGACTGCCATTATCAAGATAACTCTTACGATTAAGTAGTAGTTTGGTAAAAAATACTCGCAATCCAACTCTACGCAACAGGGACCGTGCTCAGAAACGCAAAATCCGTAACTTCGTAAACCCCGCCCCTTTCACTCGACTCTGTTATGACTGGAGAGTAAGAGGGACGGGTATAACAAAGTGTCGATTTTTTCATTTAGGAGTAGACCATCTGAATCTGAGCAACATGTCTTCTGAAGCCAGGGGAACTCGAGATGATAAATTTTGGTCACTTATCTTTCTGGCATATTTAATTCATCTCTACCTATACAGTAGCAAGCCAAACGATAACTACTGCGAAATCAAGTTCTTACTTCACTATAAATATTCAGAATTATTTTCTTACCATATTAAATTTTTTAAATTGTTTTCGCAGATGGAGAGGGCGCGACGAGCTATAAGGACTTTCTTCCTTATACGAGATTTGTTCTTAAAATTAACGGGCAAACAAGAGACGCAGTTGCCACTGACGAACCCCGCCCCTTTCGTACAAGTGGGAGACGTTTTGGACCTTAGTGAGTTATTCATAAAGTTCATAATACTTTGTAAACAGGTTTTTTCTGGTGATAAAGTATAGATAACATATCAAATTTACATAAAAAGAGTATTTTTCTTACAAAATTACTGCTTTATCTGGATGATTTAAAAAATATAAGAAGACTTATTTACGGTTTCAGTGAAGAATAAAATATCTGAATGTTTTTCTATTATAAAAAAATACCAGTAGCTAATGTGAATTGGACGAATACAAACCTAAATATTATTTATTTTTCAGATGACTCTGATCTCATATCGTGCGATATTATTCAGAAGGATGGCACTTGGCACCATAGGTTCTTGGCAGTGGATAACATTCAAATTATATTGGTTGAGCCTGACAAACAGAGGTTAGGGTGGGGTGTTGCTAAGTTAGTCGGAAGCTTACAAGACTTAGAGGTAAGATTCCATTGTCTGTAATATTTAACCTCTACAACTACTCTCTATACAATAAGCAAAGTGTGCATGCTACTTTTTTTCAAAAAAGCTGTCTTAAATTCAGCTTTTGTTAAATCAAATTCACTAAAATATTGTTGCTTTTTCAAACCCGTAGTTAAAAATTACAACTTTAAATTCCTAAAGTAAGAATAAATTGAGTCGAATTGCTCCTGCGTTTGACATTTCTGTCATAATAGTTTTTTTCTAATAAGTATTTCATTTTCAATAATAAAAATTGCATTGTGAATGCAAAGAAGTAAAAGTAATAATCTAAATTTAAAATTATCTTCTAACACAGATCCAAGGTGATAAAGAAGATCCCCGTTGCCTTCACCTAACGATTCACAAGCCTAGAGTGGGCGCCAGCGGAGCGCTACCTCGTACAGTTTTGCTCAGAGCCAAATTCAAGTTCGACGACCACATCCGAAGCATGGCTGCTAAGCAGAGACTTACTAAGGTGAGTAACTTCACTAAAATGTGTCGTCTAATATATCCAAGGCGACAAGAACGATCTCCGTTGTGTTTATTTAGCCATTCACAAGCCTAGAGTGGGCGCCAGCGGAGCGCTACCTCGTACAGTTTTGCTCAGAGCCAAATTCAAGTTCGACGATCACATCCGAAGCATGGTTGCTAAGCAGAGACTTACTAAGGTGAGTAATTTTACTTAAATGTGCCCTTTAATATATTCAAGGCGACAAGAACGATCTCCGTTGTCTTTATTTAGCCATTCACAAGCCTCGAGTGGGCGCCAGTGGGGCATTACCGCGGATTGTGCTACCAAGGTATATTTTCACTTTTGACGATCACATCCGAAACATGGCTGCTAAGCAGAGACTTACTAAGGTGAGTTACTTCTCTAAAATGTGTCCTCTAATATATCCAAGGCGACAAGAACGATCCCCGTTGTCTTTATTTGACCATTCACATGCCTCAAGTGGGGCATTACCGCTGACTGTGCTACCAAGGGCTATTTTAAAGTTTGAAGACCACATCCGAAGCATGGCTGCTAAGCAGAGACTTACTAAGGTGGGTAAATTCACTAAAATGTTTCCTCTAATATATCCAAGGCTACAAGGAAGATCCTCGTTGTCTTCATCTGCCTCCTAATTACTGACGGACATTTTTAAAGAAACATGTAAATTAACGTCTAAAATTATTGTAAAAACAGTTAGATAGGGCTAGAAAATTTGCTTTGAGCATAAATAAATGCGTGATGGTTCATTTGTATTTACGATTATTTTTACTAGGGTCGAACGAAGTCCCGTCAGAAGAAAATGCAACAAATAGGCCGTCTTCTAGAAGTCTCCGGAATATCAGCGCCTGCGATGGCGCCACGACACAGGCCATTGTTCTCGCGACCTGGCCTGACTGCTATTAGGAGATCTACAGGTAATTATTTTTATTTTTATTATTTAGCCTATATGAGGCACTCACATTCGACGATCAATCTGACGTCAGTTCAATCTGTGACCTTGATTGTGATGTAATCTATCCATATCCGTAATCCATATCACTCTGCCATCAATAAACACTTTACTCGATCAATCTGAACTCAATCTTAACCAAGGTCACGGACTGAGCTGACGCCAGATTGATCGTCTAATGCTCTTAAAAGGGTTAAGAGTCAAACTTTTAATGCTTGCACTTGAACCTTATTTATTTTCATTTGTAGAAAATGGTACGTATTAAAAACTTATAGATGTGTAGTTTATTATTTCGTACTTTTCTTTTCAACGCAGCTTTACAGAGCTAAAGAAAGACCCTAAAGTACGGTCGCAGAGCTCGAAGAATCTCTTACAATGACCTGTTATTATCTGTTCCTGTTGCTCCCGCGTAAATATAGTTGCGTCACGCTCGCACAGATATCTTGAGACGGCGGTCATCGCATCTGCGATAGGATAACAGCGAAGGGATAACTGATAACAGGTCGATGTACGTCATTCTTCGGGCTCCGCGACCGTACTTTAGTATTGAAACATGATGCGACTTTTTATGTGGCAACTAGACGTACAGCCAACAGAAATTAAATCCATCGTACACTTCACTTTTACAAAATATATTGTTTTACTGTTGTAACATTTAGGTTCTTTATTCGTCGCAAACTGCACCTAAACTGTACCAATTTATCGGCGCAGAAGGCGACGAAACAGATCGTCGCTTGCGAAGGCCCAGCGCTCACATGCTCAAAGACGGAATAGTGGTGTACCGGGAGCGGACCACTAGCCGGGAGAGGTTAGTCAAGGATTTGGTTCGTTCGTGAGATTTGATTTTTTTTTCTTTTTTTTTGTTGGTGGTGGGTGGGTATGGTATACGCATGTTGTGAAATTGTCCTCGCATTTTATCATTCATGAAGTAAATTCATCTAGTAAGTAAGATCACTAAATTATTAACTCAAAATCTTCTCTCAGCATTTAACATTTTTTTTATTGATCAGCTTTTATTCATCTTAAAATACTTTTATTTTTAACAATTACCGTTGTCTAGATATGGTAAAAAAAACTATTCCAAGTTTCAAGTTGATAGCATTAGTAGTTCTCGAGATGTCCATTTGTGACACACAGACAAAGTCTCACCATAAGGGTTCTTTTTTACCATTTTGGTTCGGAACCTTAAAAACTACATAATGAACATTTCCTGTACTGCGTGCACCATCAGTTTACTAGAAATACCTCAAATATTCAGTGTTAAAATGTGCTGTAACGGCAATTTTTGTCATAACTTGTCTGCTACAAGCAATTATTGTAATAAGTAACGATATGTTTTTTTGTAAGTTTATTGTGCCCGTTCTTCTCGTCTGTTAAAAAAGTCTTGAATGGGTGGTAGGAAAATATTGACGATTCATAAGTACATGCTTATTATGTCTAAGTCAAAAAATAAATATTTGCCGCGTCTGTCAGAATCAAATCAATCGATCAATGAGTCTGTAAGCCTGGCCGCACACGGGCCACCGAAAAACACCGCTACCGACCCTTTCCTGTAGTTTTCATATACTTAAGTACCTATTTTATATGAACGCCGACACCGGCGCCTGCAGTCGTCACTTGTTTTTTCTTCTAGCTTCAAGTGGCGGCGTTTGTGGCTCGTGTGCGGGGACGGTAACGGCTCCTAGTATCTTTTCTGTGAATCATAATTTACATTGGTTCAGTGATTGGTGCCGAAATCGACGACAGTCCAGCCCTGGCTCGTGTAAATTAGCGTCAACCCTGATGGTCGTCTTCAGGGCTAACCCTCGTCGGTGTGATTTAAATGACGGCGGAAAGCAAGTAGTGAGGGGTCTTGTTGGTAGTGTTGCTTACTCTCAACCGCCCCATCTGGTCAGCCCACCTTGAATGGGTACCCTTATGGGGAGATTGAGACGAGTCTCTCTCCTTCTGTCAGGTCGTCTCGAGCCGGTATACGATTATTCTGTAATGGCCCTCACTATAAACAAAAACGCCATGATACTCGTATAGAGTAAAACAACTGACTACCTTCTGGCGCTGCATATAGCCGCCTAAATTCGGATCCAGGAATTAGAGCTACTGGTTTCATGTAAATCGGCCAGCAAATGGCAACTAACCTAAAGTTCAGTATTATAATTTATTGAAAATGAAGTATTAGAAACAAACCCATCCTATAAGGGTTCCGTTTTTTCCTTTTGACGTGGGTTCCGTACCGTACCGTAAAAAACGACCCGTCTCACAATCGGCTCTACCAGACCATACGCCCGGACAGTAAAAGGTGGTGGGTTTGAGTCCCATCGGAGCTGGTTGTGAGACAGTCGATTTTTTCTAATACTTAATTTTCAATAAAAAAAGTAAAGTTTTTTTCTAATTTAATTAAAATATAATTTCTATTTGCAGTAGTGTATCAAGAAGCAGTAGCACCCATGGGTCCCGCGAGGGGTCGCCTCGAGCGCGATCTGAAGAAATCCCGCTCGAAGATATAAGGAGGAACGCTGCCAGCGCTTCTGCCGCGCCCGTCGTTGCAGTCACTCAGGTTAGTTTCATTGCCAGTACTGCACTGCACTGCAACACAGTTTATACTGAATGCAGTTACTAGCGTATTTACGAATTGAAATTTTGTTGCTCGATCGAGTCAGAAAATGATGAGATCCGCAGGAGAACTAAAACAACCGACATCGCTCGAAGGATTGCATCATTGAAGTGGCAGTGGGTGGGACACATAGCGCGGAGAACCGATGGCCGTTGGGGCGGAAAGGTTCTCGAATGGCGACCGCGTACCGGACGACGTTCCGTGGGCAGGCCCCCTACAAGGTGGACCGACGATCTGGTCAAGGTCGCGGGAAACCGCTGGATGCGGACAGCGCAGGACCGATCGTTGTGGAGATTCTTGTGGAAGGCCTATGCCCAGCAGTGAGTGTCGTTCGGCTGACATGATGAAATAAATTTATTATGATTTATTTATTTCCTTTTTTTTTCTTCGCCTAGACATTCTTCCAGTATTCCATACTAAATTTATTTTCCGATACATTTTCAAGACTATTTGCTATAAAAGTTTACCCCCTTTTCATCGATTAAAATTCGCTAGGAACTAGTTTCGTATTTCTAATTAATAAAATAATCTTTCATACTCAATCATCTGATTTGTTTATATTTTAGAGAACTGTCATTAAATACATGTTTTATGTTTAAATAAAAATGCGATATATAATACTTACCAACTTTTCGACAATCCACAATATCGCGTCATCTATCGGACTTAATTCTACCTCCATTCCAAAGTATCGTCTTTCATACTGTTATTAACGTATTGTTTTGTATCCGTAGTCGCAACCCAGTACCTCCACACCTCTACCGAAGCTAACACGTGTTTCGTCAGAAGAGACCTCCTTCATATCCGGCGAGCCACGCCCCAAACGAAAAGGACTGATCGAGACTATATGATATTAGCTCAAACACACCTAATTTCAAGGTATGATGGGAATTTGATCTCTATCTTGAGGAAATAAGAACGAAATTTGAACGAGTCTATATTATTATGACGGTAGCTCAAAGACACCAACTTGAATGTATGATCGTAATCTGAACTCTATTTCAAAGAAATAAGGACGAAATTGTAATTGTTATTTCAATCATTAGATGTTTAAAGCCTTTAAGGCAAGAGATAATAATTAATGCAATTGAAATGAAAATGGACACGAATTATTAAAAAGGATTTCTTACTTGAAGCGTTCGTAGTAAATAAACTTCTGATTTTAAAAATTTTGATAAAACAATAAAATAAAAGCCAACCAGTAAACGAATCGAAAGTGAAATCCATTGTTTTAATGTATTTTTAAGGAGAGTTACTCATTCGTCTTTTATAATAATAACTCAGAAATAATTTTATGATATAAACAAAAAGAACATTTTGATCATTAATGACATACACCAAACCACATAACACATATTTTTTTATTTAAATTTCTGACGTCATTTTACCTCTTCATGTACTTATAGTCAACCGCCCCTCAACGTTTGCATATTGACTTTGTGTGAACCCTTATTACAATGTAATAAGGGTTATAGTCGTTCTACAAATGTAGCTTGACATGTTTTCGACTGTATTAGGCTGGTTTACACCTACCCGGAAGCCCCGTACAGGCCTACTGTACACGGGAAATAGCAATACAAATACCGCACGAGGTAATATGCGTCGCTGTAAAACGATATTCTAGTGCACTCGTGAGTCGCTCACGAGTGTCTCCGTTACGGGAGCGGCTCGTACGCAGGGCTCGGAAGCCAGGTTAAAACTCGCGAACAGGTTCGCAAGAAACTCCGTACAATTTCAAAAGAGTATTATCATTTGGGTCTCGCTCTTTTAGAATCAAAAAATATTTCAGTTCTAATCAAAGATCAAAACGAAACGGTTCCTGCTCGAAATACCGATATTTTTGGGGCTGGTTACGATTATTAATTATACTAAGCGGTATTTTGCGAACCGTTCCCAAGACCTGCACGTACGGCTGTGATACCAGTCTTATGTAAGTATTTTGTAAAATAAAAAAATCACACAACTGAAAATGTCAAATTAATTTCAAAATATTAATACTATATAAATAGCCTCAAATGATATAAATATTTATGTATCCTATATTTTGTATTTAATGCCGAACTAGACACTACAATCAATGTTCTTTAAGAATCATACATAAAATGTTTAATGATAATGAGGTTAAATATGTTTTTAAATGATTTTTTTCATATAAATCGCCGTCCATTGATTTCATGTTTATTCTTGCTCCACTTTTTGACTTTAATTAATGGCTGATTTACATGGGTCCAGTGACTGGCGCCAATATTTATGGCAGTCCAGCGCTGGCTTCGTGTAAACGTCTTGACATTTCAATCCAGCTACTGGGTTCATGTAAACTTGTCGTAATGCATTTTGAATAATATGTAGGTATGTATCATGTTCGACATGCAATTGAATATACAGGTTGTAACAGTTTCATGTAGAGTGCAATAAGATATTTAAGATTGACAAAAATCTAGTTAAACACAATTATCACGCCTCATTACAATGTGCGCACTCTTTTATCAGAGATTTTCTCTCACTCTCAGATGTTTCCATACATTAAGTTAATTTTTTATATATTTTCATTTATAAAAACACTGTGTGAACATACCCTATCCGTTACAGCCTGTATAAATAACATTTGCAAATCCCTTCAATTATAAATAATGAGTAGATAAATGTATGCTAAGTGTTAGATAGTTATTATAAAAGGATATTTTTATAAAGATGACTACAGATGTCGCTTAACGTCCGCATTTCTTGTAAAGAATTTAATGTCTTGACTCTTGCTTGACCACAAATATGAAAATTGCTTGACTAGGTTTCTTTATTTCACTGACAAGTTAATTTGCAATTTAAAATATTTCGATAATACCTATTCTGTATTATAGTTAAACCATATACAGTAAGTTAAACATAAAACGACGGTAACTTCTATTTTGGTTTAAAAGATTAAAAATGTAATTTTATCTTTGAATTTTTTACACCTATTTTTAGACTTCAAAATATAAATAAATGTAGATGTAAGCTTTTTTAAAGAAAGTAAATAAAAGTTGCGTTTCATAAAAAATATATGTTAAATGTAGGACTTTTTGGTATAATTTTAAGATTTAAAAAACGTCTCAACGCACTATTTGGTTGTTCAAAGCAATGCTAATTTA
The DNA here is from genome assembly GCA_949710035.1 of Crambus lathoniellus. Taxonomy (NCBI): domain Eukaryota; kingdom Metazoa; phylum Arthropoda; class Insecta; order Lepidoptera; family Crambidae; genus Crambus; species Crambus lathoniellus. Next base: position 9,219,329 of record OX453302.1, on the reverse strand, counting down.
CTTATAATATTGTTTAACAAATTTAAAGTCTTGAGACTACTGGTGATTTTTGCGGTAAGTATATGATTAATTTTATGGAGTTTAATTTTATATTTTAAGTCTCAAAAAAAACTTATTTATGTAATTTATTTTCTTAAATGTAGTAAGATTTTCATCGAAATTACTACTTATTTATAATATTAGCGCTTGCTCTCTTTTATTACATTGGGAGAAATAAATATGAGGCAGTTAAAATTATCCTTAGAAATAGTTTTTAATTAAATAAAAAGGTGTAAATGATTTTTTTACTAATACTGGTATTGATGACTACGATAATAACCAGAAAAATTATTGAATTTAGAATATTCTGAAATGCCAGATTATTAAAATACGATTTGTTATAGAAATTTATTTTAAAAGAACTTCATGGAACACTTAAATAAAAAAAAGAACTAAGTAACAAAGTTTATAATATATTATGTATCCATGACATAAAACAACTCAAACAAAAAAGTAACTAACTTGATGAAGTAAAGTAACTTGACTGTGTCGTTTCTCGAGTGATCAACAATAAAAAGATATTAACAATCACTTGTAGTATAAGTAAAGAAAGGATGTAACACAGGTGCGAGTTGTATTCTCGTACAACATGGAAAATTGTTAACTTCTTCTTCATTTATTACCATGCCGATTACTATGATCTCATGCAGTTTTCAATCAGAATAATAATACAATTCTTATTTCTCAGTGATACTTATGGTGTAAAATAATTTGAAAAGTTTGGATTTTTATTAAACTTCATAAAAGAAATTGTTATGAAGTTCGTTGTATTATAATGTTTATTTTATTTTCCAGTATGTTTGAGAGGTTTATTACCTCGTCTTATGTTGTGATTTTATTTTAAGACTTGCAATAATTAATTCTTGTAAATATTTACTGTAATCTTAAAGACATATTATTGTAGAGTTGAAATCGAAAATATATTAATGTTACATTCACTTCTGTAGTTTTATTAATCTCTTCTCGTGTTATCTTGTTATTAAATTGTGTTAACGAAATGGAAGTTAAAAATAAAACAATGTTCTCAACTCTATTTTCTTCTAATTTATTTGATTAATCATCTGCTCTATACACATGATATGCACCAATGCCTATAAATTATACAAACGATGTAATGAACCATACGAGGTATGACAAAAATTATTTACAACAAATAAATATAATTAACAATCCATTGCACTTTCACCAATGACTTTAATTTACTTATATAAAATCTATTAATATCCTTTAGACAACTTTCTTGAGCGCATATGCATACATCGCCATGCAACAACTAATTATTTATTATTTTTAAATAAAATTTATCTCACTTCGGTCAACACTTTTAAACAACATTTAAATCACAGTGCTCCGTATATATAACCTGTACAAACTTAAGTACAATCCTACAATGTAGGTACATAAAACATTTCGATGTAAATAATCTACTTATACTTTTTTGCATACAATTTAGTTATATATTTAATCTGTTTTATTAGAGAACTGATGTTATGAAAAATGCTGTCTTGTCTGTTTCCCATAATAAGTCTATGGAAATCTTTGAAGCCACCTTCAACATTCCAAAATGAGTATTATTGCTATTGAGGTACTCGTAGGTAGGTAAGCCATATCTTTTGCCCCGATAATATTGCGTGAAACATAAAAGGGACTCTCAATCAAGGAATCAGAAGTATTATTTCTCTAATAAAACGACGAATTAAATAAAGCTTAAATGAATAAAGAGCGCTTTTCTTTCAAGTCATATCCATCCTTCATCTTATTTTGTAAGTGAAATTAATAATTGAATTTATTATTAAGATCTGTATAAAAGTATTCGTATAGTTATATTACGTACTAGCAGTGAAAGAAATATATTACAGTTTAAAATTATTCTTATGTTACTGTAACGAATGGGTGACTTATCGGTAACTTGGTCGGCGCAACTTATAACATACTTAGTGGATGTAGGCATTAATAGCAAATATTGGAACATCGAACTTCATAACTAATATCTTACTTTAACCAAATATTTTTTTATTGTACGCTATCATAATATAATAATAGTTATTTCACAGTCGTATTTCTATGAGTTCGTCACAATATGGAAACTGCCATTATTTGTACTTAAAATATGAACTTGTTCGATAATTTACAATCAATTAGATTTAAAAACAAAAACGCCATGATACGATTATGTCCAAATTAAATTTAAGCAATAAGTAGAAAGGTTAGGTACTTAATATGTATTTTGATTTGCTTTTAGCATTAAAATTAAGATATAATCAATATGAAAGCAAAATAAATGACATAATGTCCTCAAATTTAAACGAAAACAGACAACAGTAGTAAAATTCTCTTTCTAAGCAAGCACTTACACAAAAGTACCAAACGCTAGCTACATATAATTATCTAAAAGTATCTCTAGCTAGTCTCTATATGACTAGAGACTACTTCGAAACCTCTACCGCGAAACGTCGAAACTGGCTAGAGACCACTGACTTAAAACCAGCAAATAGTTAACTTAAGTTCTTTCCGTGTTTTACTAGAAGCTCATTCGTAACGCGGTTCGTTCTATTTAGAGCTCGGTATCAGCTGCTCAAACAAGACCCTATTCGGAATATGGTTCGGCGAAAAGTGGCTTGCTTGGCTCTGCTCACAGTCCTGTTGACTGTGATATTATCTTTGTGTTAAGATAAGCGTTTTCACCTGACCAATTTGGTTTCTTTGTTTGTCTCTAGAAAGTTTTGACCCGAATTACTGAACTACCACTGCAAGCACAGTAGCGTTTAAAAAAACAACTCTCTATGATTGTTCTCTTTTGTTTTGTTGTGCACAAAATTAACACACACAAACTTACACGAACATGGAATATTACTGCGGCTTCAATAAACATAGTTTCAACTTTGAACTCATTTCAGTAAATTAATTATCTTGGTCAATTTAAGTCAATCTTAACATTAAAATTACATATATTATTTTCATTATTTTCACTTGAGAAAATTAACTATGCATAGAGAGTCGCTTTATTTTAAGACGACAAACAACTTAAGTTACGAAAGAAAGAAAAACTATGTTAGGCCTTGAATTTAAATACCTAAAATAAATCTTAACTATAGGATAACGATACTTATCAGCACTTTTTAGGAAACACGAAAAAAGCACAGTCATGCGAGCTTTTGGAAGCACAGATGGCCGAAATAATCGAGATATCCTTATTGACAACGTGACTAAGCTAAAACTAACTTAAGATACGGAGCTAAGTTAAGTATAAAAAATGTGCAAATGATCAAATACTTTTTAAAGTAGTAACATATAATAGCGATTGTATTGCTAATGTAAGTATTGTCATGAAATTCATTCTTATTTCATACAAAGCATTTGTTAGCGTCGAATGAAGTAACTATGAAATTTTCAATCAATAATTTCAAAGATAAATTGAATTAAATGTTTCATAAAATTTGAGGCTGAAGTGAAAAAAAAAACATATGGGTACCCAAGTACTTAGGTTGAGTATATAAATCGCATTAAAACAAATATATATGTAGATATAGTGACTTTCAAAAGAAGTATAAAATAGAATGGTGCTGTGTATATAATTAGTGAAGTTAGATTTATATTATTTATCTATATAATATTCAATAATATCTAAATAGATGCAGACGAGCCAGTTTTGCTTCTGTAAAATCCGCACTTAAAAAGGAACATACTTAAGTAAAACACAAGAATTAATTTGAAAATTGGAAACCTAATAGCTACTACATCGAAACTGAGAAGATGATTAAATCTTTTATAAATTAAAATAAACTTTTTTAAACCAACCAACAAAATTATAAATACGGAATTACTTACTAAGCTTCTCGTCTGCGTTTGTCAAAAATAAAATAAACCCTGTAACCTGTTTATGTGCGCTTAGGACGTCAACAACAATCCCGTTGCAAAATTATACTTATCAATTTGAAAGAACTCGACTGAGAAACACATGTTTTAAAAAAACGAAAGCTCTTTCAATTCTTTAGTCAGTAACTGTTGGCAAAGTCGCGCCTTTAGTGTTTGGAGGCATTGCCTACAAAAGATTTGCATTTTTTTATTTAGTTACCCAAATAAAAAACTATTCCTACATTTGAGTTCTCTCTATAAAAACTTTTATGAAAAAATATTTTTCATTAGAAATAATTTAAAAAGAAAACGTAACAAGTAAAAAAAAATACAAAGAAAAAATAAAGTTCGTGTGAGTTTCAGATTACTGGTAAATTGGGACCATAATATTTTATTTGATGGACACGAAATTATTTAGTTAACATACACAACATTTCGTCACACAAGCCAGTAAGTCTAAACGAAGCTCATATTTTTCTTAAATCTATTTTATGTTTATGTAAGATACATTTACCTCCAAGAATTTGTAATAACATTTAGATTTTTTTTTATATTTTCGTTCTGTTATAGTAGTTATATTTTAAAACTTACAGTCATTATTACTGGTACTTTACGATTGAAATACTACACTTCTTTTATCTCACGAGCGCGGGTGAGCCATACTTCTAGTTGTGATGCGTATAGAGGCCAAAACGCGTCCGTCACTCGCTCAAGGACGCGAGATAAGTGCCTACCGCTTCGCGTATATCTCGGGATACAATTTATAGCGGACCGCCCGCCGTACGCCCGCCCGAGCGAGATAGAATATATGCGATAGAAAGAGATGCAACGTCTAGCCGTTCGTAATTAGAGCCGTACAAGCTGAATTCTACTTTATCGAGTTGAAGTTAGTGTTGCTATTTGTTTAAATGGTTTCGCGGAGTGCAGCTTCTAGTACTATTATTTATTCTGTGCCAAAACTGAGCGCTCCCGAGCTTACAGCTAAGACAGTGTGCATGTACATTTACACACACAAGCGTGGCTCACCCGTGCAAGCATGGCTCACCCGCGCTCGTGAGATAAAACATCTGTAACAGTAATGCATTTTATCGTTTTGCAAAGGAAATTGGCTTTATTTGTAGGAACTAACTTTATGTTGACACCAAGTTGACACACGAAACACACCCACTACTTAAATCGTATCGTATATGAACCATTTATAAAAATATTACGTATATTTCACTGTTGTAAAATGTAGGTAGTATTGAAACACTGCTATACTGTATGTCAACATTTATAATCCTCCATATTTGGTATATAAATTTTAATATACAAGTACCCTTCAAGTAGTACATAATCGTGTAGGTACTTACAGAGATTATAGATTTTGAAATGAACCTCAAATCTTACCCCGAAAATAATCAGTGAGTAATTGACCATTCTTACATTTAAATAATACAAAATAACTACTTTTAATCTGATTACAAAGGTATAATTGACAAAAACTAATCAAAAACTTTTACAATACATATTATACAAACCTCTGTTTCGTCACATAGAAACTTAATTTCGAAATGTTACCATGTTATAACACTCTTTTTCAAAAGTGTTGTCATAAATATAGTATTCTAGCTAAAATCTGCAGTTATATATTTTAATATTTCACTACTAAAGGTGCAAATATTTCTAAAATATATAGTATATTTATAAACAGTATATTGTGCCATATACAACGCACGCTTAACACACATATTATTATATTACTATACTTACTTACACATAAAAACATATACTGTCAAACAGTATCACTCGCTATACACCAACCTTTAGTATTTAACTAACTATGTATATAATAATATATATACTTGGTGTCTATTTGTAGTTCATACGCCAAGTCAAAACTATATTGATAAATTTTATGTATTTTTTAACGTTTTTGGTGTCCTTTGTATTTTTTATATACTTAGGTCTTAGGTAAGTATTTACTGCTTAGTTTACAAGTACTTAAATAATTTTTTGTACAATAAAATCCTACCTGATAAGAAGGTCTAAGTAGCTAAATGTCCAACAGCGCGAAACGTCTAACTAGCAAAAAGTCATTTTTAAAATGTGTAAGTAGGTACACTCATGATAAAAAGGAAAAGTCTTTTGTAAATTACATAACATTTATTTGAGAAAATCTGGATTAAGAAGCTAGTAGCGCCATAAATATTATTAGGATATTAGGCGCACAAATACCCCTGCATTTATTTACTTATTCTTTTGATATTGCCAAGGTTTATCAAAAATTCAAAGGGACTATCTTTTTGGCCCTCAAACTTTTGCAGCTCTTTTGTATTTGGCATTAAACATTAAATCGATCTTCCTTCTTTTATTTACTTCAAGTAACATATTCTTGTATTTGCGATCTTGCCAAAGCGCCTCTTTTCTAAGAGCTTTATGTAATGCTAATCAAATTGACAATAAATTGTCAGTCACCATCAAAAAGATATTATGATTTAAGCTACGTAGACCAAAGAATCTGTAGGTATGTACAAGTCTGTACGTACGTACATATTATAATTCCGTGTCCGTTTCCCTCCCAAAGTAATTTGTGTGTTGAATTTTGTGCCTGAGTATCCAGACATTTTGATAATGTGACGATTTGCTAAATAGATGTTCTGCTATAGAGACCATCTGATATTTAGACGTTTTGCTACATAGACATTTTGCTAATGAGACTTACTGCTAATTAGACGTTTCGCGATGTTGGACATTTAGCTACTTAGACCTTCGCATCAGGAAGGAATAAAATATTGTTAAAGAATAATTTGTAATAACAACAAAAACCGTTGTTACAATTTTTCGTTTTTTACCCCCGACTACAAAATTAAATTCAGAAACTCTAAAGAAAATAATAATTTATCGAAATGTTAAAATTGGTCTGGTTCGTTGTTCGATATCTGTTTATCTGATAGGTGTTACTTTTGCACAAGAAACTCAAAATATTTATATCACAATTTGATATTATAATCAATACATAAGTAATAATAGTAGTTTATGTGACTGTTGCTTAATAAGGGGTATTAAAACACAAGTTTTAATACCGAGTTATGTGCAGTCTCATACACTACTTTATCTAAACTCATTACATTTATTATATTTTTCAAAAATAAAGCAAAACAATATTAATTATAAAATGTGAATAGGTGCCAAACCCCACTCATAGGAGTTTACGGTTTTATAAATGCTTCAAAGTACCCATCTTTGGTTGGCGTCAGTTTGACTGCCTCGAACAGATTTTTTTGTAAACCTAAGGCAGTTTTTTAAATGAGATTATACTAAGCAATAGTATATGATTAATGTTGCCTGATCATATCTCTAGTAGTCATACCAAGTCAACATAATATAAGGTGCAGCGCAGACGGCACACTTTTTTGTGTGATCGAGTCTGCGGAGCACAAAAAGTCTGCATGGCGCGCAAAAAGTCGGTCGCGGATTTTTCACAGACTTAACGCACACGACGCACATCTTCGATCATTCTGTCGGCTGAACAGTAGGGACGTAGACGCTATGGAAATACGCTATGGACAGACTATAGTGTGCGCCGTCTGCGTTAGCGCGCGTTCTATTTTTTTCGCACACTTTTGTGCGGCGCGGCGCGGTCTGCCCGAATTACACGGATTTTTGTGTGCGTCGGACTTTTTGCGTTCGTGTGCGTTACTGTATACTTATAATTGCATAGGTTCTATTTTCACAGACTAAAAAGTGCGTCACGGATAGTCTGTCGTCTGCGCTGCGCCTAAACGAAAATTTTCGACACACTCGGCGCTTGAACTACTCTCAATATAATATTATGTTGGACATCATTAAAATAAAATCAACGCATACATACGCCATAACACTTTATACATCAGTTAACAATCATTATTGTCAGTTATAAATCTATTTTTATGACTTTTATATTTATATTTAAATATAAATTCGCATCTAGTAGTAGGCAGTTTTAACACAATTATATGTTTTTATATTTAAATTACTATTTATTCGAACTGCTACGAGGTGTGATTATATGTTTCAGATTAAGGTATAGACATACAATACAAAGTGTAAGAAAAAGCAACAGGTAATATTTAAGGGCGGGATTCTACCAATGAAACAGAATATCTTTCACTAAGATACATAGGTCGAAACAAGACAATACCTAATTAACTTAACAACCACGACTCCAAAGAAGAAGAATAATATCATTGAATTTTATTCAAGTGCCGCAATTTTTTTTAAGTAAGCACAATATTTTGCATTCTTAATGGTTGGCTAAATTTATGTAAAAAATGAAGTAAAATTTATTTACATTCCGTTCATACAATCACACCTCGTAATGCAGACGTGACTCTACATATTGGCTTTAAGATGGATGGAACTAGCACATTTATTATTAATCGCTACACAGTTAGAATGAACGCTTCAAAGTTTACACGATACGAATTCTACCGTAAAATTAAGAGCTATCAAAGCTTTCTGTTAAAACTATGCCTTGAGCAATCAAAGTAGGTACCTATGTCAATTTCTTCAAATAGGCTTAGGAATGTCATGCTTATGTACCTACCTACTGCAGGCCTATTTCACTCCCCGCGTCGGCTCGAAAACGCGGCGGCAACGCCGGCGTTGTAAATCCATAGAAATTAGGTCCGCAAAAGAGCTAGAATATATGCGATAGAAAGAGATGCAACGACAACGAGGGGCCGTTCGTAATTTGCCTGCGCCGTACAAGCTGAATTCTACTTTATTGCGTTATAGTTAGAGTTGCTATTTATTTAAATGAGTTAGCGGAGTGAACTATCTGTTACATAGTAACTATTTAGTAATCTGTGCCTACTGTTAAACTCCGTATAAGGTCATTGGTGGTAAAAATTTAAATACTTACACAAGACATAGCTTTAACTAATTAAATCATCCTACGATCTCATAAAATGGCTGCGCTATGACGCTCACATTAATCGAAGCGTTCTTTAATGCCTATCTTAGATTATGATCGGTCATCCAGAAGCAATTGGTTAACTGAACATTTCATTTAAGTGTGTCACTAAACATTTGAATCAAATCCAATGTTTGCAGAGTTTTCAAAGATTTAGGCTTATCGAACTATCAAATCACTGTGCTTTAGTAAGTTAACCGTCAGTCGTATCATCGTCAAACGTTTGGTCACACACTGACAGGTACGCGTAGATGCCTCACAGCAAGGTAACTAGCAAAATATTCTTAAAATTAGATACGAGTATCGATAGGGAGCTTGCGAGAATATTCAAACGTGCAAAATAAACGACCGTAGCTTATCGAATAGAAAAATCACTCATAACGGTCAGAGTCACGCTATCACATAACTAAGTCGCTTCGATCACTAAGAGTTAAATCGTCCGGCGAGTATAAAAAGGGGTATTGCGACAACCTTTATTGCTTGTGGGTTTAGGAGCGCAGTTGGGCGGGGCTTAGGACGAGTTCGCCGTCGGACCAGCCGGCGAACGACACGTTGCGGGGCGGGGGCCGCCGCGCGCTGGGTTGGTGGAAGGCGCTCTGTTGGATACCGCTGGGCTGGAGCGTGCTTTGCTGCGACCCGCTCGGCTGAAGCGCGCTCGGCTGCGACTCGCTCGGTTGAAGCGCGATCTGTTGCGACCCGTTCGGCGGGACTACAGCAGACTGGAAGGCGGTTTGAGACGCGCTTGGCTGTAGAGCGGTCGGTTGAGACGCGCTCTGTCGCACTACGGGCGCTGTCGCACTCAGCCTCGGCGCGCTGGATTGTGAAGAGTTTTGTCGCAACGCTTGCGTTCTTGGTTGAACTTGCACGCCTTCTGTGTTTTGCTGCGCACTTTGGGGTAAGCCCTGGAAACGAATTTTAAGTTGTAATATATTTTAAGCGAATTTATTATTATACTAATTACAAGTAAGTGTTCGTCTCATAAGTGCCATAATACCTCTATAAATATGGTCTGTTTTTATCATCATTTGTTTTATAGGTGTTTCGTCTCTGTGTGATACGTGTATACGATACGTGTGGTACTGGTACGTATGATTGGCACTAATTTCTGGTTAATATACCAAAATCTCCTATATTAATAGTCAATTTACCTATTGCACCGACATTTTCGTTATAGGGCTCGTTGAAGTAGAGACGGCGCGGCGCGGGCAAATTGTGCTGTCATCATCACTCGCGACAGACGCCTAATCAAACAAGTCAGTGTGACTATAGGAAAAATGTGATAGTAAAAAATACTTACAAAATTGCATTGTGAATGCATAAAAATATTATAAAATCTCAAGTCAGTGTGACGCTGACGCACCAACTGATGTACATTGTGGCGCCGCCGCCTGATGTGTCACCTCTCCTTGAACGAGCACTTATGCAAGACCTAGGCAAGTGCTAGTAGTCCGGACCAGCAGCAAAACCTACTTCACTAAACAAGATGAAAGTCTTCGTCCAATGATCTAGTAGGCAGCTCACCTGTTGCACCGGCATATTCTGTATAGGCGCAGGCAGGTGCGAGGGCGCGTTGGTTGTGCGGTCCTCGCCACTAGGGAGGCTGGATATGTCGTACCAGGACGACTCGAGCCGCCGCGCCAGCGAGCACTAAGAGGCATCACCTACTTTGTTGCACCGTTAGCGTCATAGGCAAGGGCAGGTGCGGTGCTGGTGGTCTGGTCCAGGTTCCAAAACATGAAGAAATACCTTTTCCAATGATCTAGTTACTTGTTACTAGCTTACCTGTTGCACCTGTATATTCGTCATAGACAAGGGCAGGTTCGACGGCGCGTTGGCGGTGCAGTACCGGCACAGGCGCTCGTCGTCCTCGCCGGTGGAGACGCTGGACACGTTGCAAGAGGATGACTCGAGCCGCCGCGCCCGGCGAGCACTCGGAGGCATCACCTAATTTACTGGTGTTTTAGGTATTGCACCGTTGTCGTCATAGGCAAGGGCAGGTGCGAGTGCTGGTGGTCTAGTTCAGGTTCCAAATCAGAAAGAAATATTTTATTTTATTTTATTTTTATTTTAACTAGTAGTCAGCTTAGGTACCTGTTGCACCAGCATATTCGTCATAGCCAAAGGCAGGTTCGACGGCGCGTTGGCGGTGCGGTACTGGCGCAGGCGCTCATCCTCCTCGCCGCTGGAGAGGCTGGACACGTCGCAAGAGGATGATTTGGGCCGCCGCGCCGGCGAGCACTCAGAGGCATCACCTACTTACTGGTGCTTTAAATAGTCGGCTGTTGCACCGTTATCGTTATAGGCAAGGGCAGGTGCGAGTGCTGGTGGTCTTGTCCAGGTTCCAAATGAAAAAGTAACACATTTCTAATGATCTAGTTGTCAGCTTACCTGTTGCACCGGCATATTCGTCATAGGCAAAGGCAGGTTCGTCGGCGCGTTGGCGGTGCGGTACCGGCGCAGGCGCTCATCCTCCTCGCCGCTGGAGAGGCTGGACACGTCGCAAGAGGATGACTCGGGCCGCCGCGCCGGCGAGCACTCAGAGGCATCACCTACTTACTGGTGTTTTAGGAACTTGACAGTTGCACCGTTGTTGCCATAGGCAAGGGCAGGTGCGAGTGCTGTTAGTCTGGTCGAGGTTCCAAATCAAGAAGAAATACCTTTTCCAATGATTTAGTAGTCAGCTTACCTGTTGCACCGGCATATTCGTCATAGGCAAGGGCAGGTTCGTCGGCGCGTTGGCGGTGCGGTACCGGCGCAGGCGCTCGTCCTCTTCGCCGCTGGAGAGGCTCGACACGTCGCAAGAGGACGACTCGAGCCGCCGCGCCGGCGAGCACTGCGCAGGCCCCAAGCGGGGTCCGCCCCCGCCAGCGAGCGGCATCTCTTCGCCTTCCCCGCACCCAGACAGTCTGGTGAGGAATTTCGAAAAGTTGCAAGCACAGAACATACGAAAGAAGAGCAAGTAAGCTTGAGTGACCCGCTTGCTGGCAGTTCCTGAGCAAACGCTAACATCATATCTCTTTATCAGATTAATAATTTATTCATGTCCAATCGTCAATAATAAATACAAACAGAGCATTAGTACTTTCTGTCAACTTTTTCTTATGAAGGGTGGTTGTAAAACCACTTCAAATTAAAAACAGATATATAGGGGAAGTAGCTAGAAGTCTTGCTCTATTGAACAATTGAGAATTAAATTGACAACCTATCATCATAGCCCTTCATCCCGCCTGAGTAAGCTTTCTTCAAAGACCTTACATCTAAATTCGTCGCAAAAACTTTACCTTCTGTTCTCCTTGTAATTGGTCCGCCGTTTGCAGCATGGCTTTGCAAATATGCAGAACGCAATGCGCAGCAGACAGCACGCAAGCCCAGTAAAAATGAGTGACGGCCCCACCAGTCGAAGCGCTGGCGTCTTGAAACCCTGGAAGACATTAAAATGTCACATCAATGTCAGATTAAATTACAAATTGCTTGCAAAAGCTTGTATTAGAAGAGATGTGGTGCTCTACTCACTATTTTTGTAATTTAGGTAACTAGTGAAAGGCTGTAGTAATCTAGATAAGACTTGGGTATTTGTGGTGCGGCACGCGGAGTGTGGTGTTATAACGTGAGTTCACAACAGGCTAAGGTATGTTACAGGCTAACCTTGTCGGCATCAAGGCATCGAGCAAGGTTAAACTTATAGCTTGACATTGCTTCTTTCAATGAAATCTATACTTTAATAATTGGCAGTAGCAGAATGGCAGTGTTAAAACGTGAGTGAACAAGACCGGCGTACAGCAGCCGCGCCACGCACGCCCCACGGCTCGCAGGGCGCGCTCCGCTTCCCCGTGGTAATTTAGTGACAGTGGCAATACGGCAGTGTTATAAACGTGAGTGCACAACAGGCTTACATTATATACCTTGTCGCCGGTGCCGATGAAGTACACAACCAGCCCGAGCGCGAGGATGCCAAGAGCAGCGTACAGCAGCCGCGCCTCGCCCTACGGCTCGCAGGGCGCACTCCGCTTCCCCGTGGTCATTTAGTGATAGTGGCAATATGGCAGTGTTATTAACGTGAGTGCACAACAGGCTTACATTATATACCTTGTCGCCGGTGCCGACGAAGTACACAACCAGCCCGAGCGCGAGGATGCCAAGACCGGCGTACAGAAGCCGCGCCACGCCCCACGGCTCGCCGGGCGCGCCCTCTGCCTCCCCGTCCGAATCCGACGACGACCCGTATGACGCATCTCGCACCTGGAAATCGGAAGAAGAAATATCAGTTAGTAAGCTAACTACTTAGAGGACCTACATGGTGGTGATAGCAGAACATAGCGATTTGCAACCCGCAAGCCACATTTACAGATGTATTTGACATGTTGTCTGTTCCTGTCTGACGTTGCTCATGCATGCCGCAAGTTAGGCGACCTCAAGAGGTAAGTCCATGATTGACCACACTATTGCCTATTGCCGTGTTTTCAGAGATAGATCCATGGTTGATCACAGAAGACTACAAAGGCCAATGCCATTTTCACTCACCAGTTCATCCAGTCTTCGATCACAGAGCAGCACCGCCGCCTGGCCTGCCATATGCCATATGCTGTACACAACACTTACCCGGTTGTTCCTGTGCCACTTTCTCTGGTCGGGCCTGGCGCCCGTGTGGTCGCCGAGCACGGAGCAGCGCCGCGCTGCGTCATCGCCTGCTGCATGCCACAAGCCACACGCTAAGCGAGTCTCGGAGGTAGACGTAAGTTTGATAACACTCACCCTGTTGTTCCTGTGCCACTTTCTCGGGGCGCGCCTGGCTCCCGGGTGGTCGCCGAGCACAGAGCAGCGTCGCGCCGAGCTACCACCTGCAATATACCGCAATCTGTGCGCTGGGCGACCTTCTGGCCGGTCTGCAACAGTTGACCTCACTCACCCGGTTGTTCCTGTGCCACTTTCTCGGGTCGCGCCTGGCGCCCGGGTGGTCGCCGAGCACGGAGCAGCGCCGCGCCGCGCCACCTGCGCCCGCGCCGCCGCCGCCCACCGACAGCGCCGCCGCCTCCTGCCACGCCGTGCGCCCAGCTGCGCACTGAAACAGGTATTGTTTCTTTTAGGAGTCTTGCAATAATAGGTGATTCTTTTTTTTAAGTTTATTCCTAGAATGCAGTACTAAGTACAAACTTTTCTGACGCAAAAGATTGCGAGAAAGGATCTCGAAGACGAGATTAGGCATGTTTTCAAACCTATTTCTAGAATACAGTGTGCCACAAACTTATCTGATCCGATGGGCGAACTTTCCTGACAGCTGGAAGCCATTTTCATAATTTTATATTGCTTGGTAGTTAATTTTACATCGCTTAGTTAAACGCAAGCAAATAGACCACGGTGAAAAACTTTTTGATAATACTAATTAACATAAACTTTGTCAGAGTGAAACTTTGTTGTCTCTTATTAAATTCGAAAATTCTAGTTTTCTTCTTATCAAGAATTTTTGTTTTACGCGTACCTATCTTTTAAAGACGGACTTTGGAGAGGGATAACATTTTATCCTTCTCCTGTTAGAAAGGCTATACAGAATATTAGCTGTGATATTAGCTAGCATTAATATGCGATCAACCATTTTCCTACTATGTGCGGTTGAGGAAGGATTATCTTCTTCCGGAAGCTATTCTTAAGGAATCTTAAGCATATTTGTAAATTGAGGTCAAAGATTTTATACTTAATCACATTCATTACAATAAATCTTTGATACTGTCTAACTCGGGGCTAAAAATACCAATTGTAAATTCACTCTTGAGCAGTTCTCTAGAGACAATCGTGAATATTGGTAATTTATAGACATTAAATAGATAAGTAAATAGAGAAGAAAGTACCTTGGTTTGTTTAGGCTTGGTATGATAGCAACCGTAGATATAGGTAGGTAGTTTCTTCTGGTTAACCGACATTAATAAAATAGGTTATCAGTTTGACTCGTAAGTATGTGATATAGTTGGAATTGGATTTGAGTAAGTATCTAAATAGCGTTGTTTATAAGCTTTTTAGATGATTATTTTTGACTTAAATTAGGTGTATTTGGACTTAGGGTAGGTTTTGAGATATGGGTAGGTAGGTACTCATATTATGGTACAATCTACACTAAAAATAATAAACAAATAAAAAGTAATTTAAGAAATTAAACCGTTTTCAAAAAGAACCTGTCTACTCGGTCGGTTTATGTAATAACAACTGGATTTTTCTTTTGATAATATCAAAATCCATGTGAATTTCTAATGAATTGCATTACAAAATGTTCGTTTTTCAATTGTATTGCTACATTTTATTCTCAAAATCGGCTTGACTAAAAATCAGACTAAGTATCTGGGGTTTATTGCAACATTTGCAACTACATGACATCAGATGATAAAGGCACTACGATTGTATGAGACAATTTTTTTAGTCCTATCAACTGAGCTTTTCATGAGAGCTTGATACCTTTATATTTTTATTTAAATACATAAGAGCTTTGAAACGTTTAAATGAAAAAGCTCCTACCTACGATTTAAAAGCACAGAAAACCGTTTTGCTGTTATATGATCAAATAAGTTTTTTTTTAATGTTCCACAGTGCCTTTAACAACTGACGACTTCTTATATGAACGTTTTAAGAGTAAGTGATCAATTGTTAAATATAATTCCACATCAAAACAAATACAAATCATTGTATTATGACAAATCGTTGGATCAAGCTACTTATTAGCTATTATCCTTATCGGAAACAAGCAGCTCTACCCAGTCACGATTCCCATAGAAGCAAAATGGGGATTTATTATAAACCCACACTGGATTTACTGAGCTTTACCTATGGCACCGATATTTCATGTCGGAAACGTCGGTTGTAATAAATGCCCATAAAAATACCCGTAAACATACCGTAAGCCGAACGGAAGATAATACACAATAAGGGTGATATCGGTGTAATGCTTTGGGTTTATTGAGCGAAATGTAAAAGAAAATGTACGGCAATGTGCAGGCTATGATTTTGTAATAGCTCGAGTTGAATGTTTGGTAAAAAAATAGTAGGTACGAGCGCGAACATCAGAGTAGCACAGTAGAGTGGAGTGCTACAAAAGGAATCTAACCCGTCCCTTTACTCACTAACCGTCGGAAAAGTTGCCGACAGCGGAATTAAATTAAAATTCATTGATTTCAGACATACTTATTATCCACAGGCATCAAAATAAAATGTAGAATGGAATGCATTGTGTGTCACTGTCACTCACTACATAATAGACAAAGACAAAGCACAGAATTTGAATTCGATTCCGTTTCCTACGGTAAGTACCTACTTATGTGATTCAGGGATCTGCTGGTGACAGCGGTGGTGCCACTCGGTGGAGTCAGAAGAATATACTTAACTTTTTTTAGTTCCGAAAATATTCCCCGCACCAGCTAGTCCCCTGATTCACGATCCGTGGGAAACGGAATCGGATTAGAATTCTGTGTTTTCTATTGGGTGAGTGAGTGAGACAGAGACAGTGCATATATTCCGCTGTCGGGAGCGTTTCCGACGCTTTGTGGATAAGGAGGCAGCAGGGTTAGCACAACTTACCGCGACTCTTTGTCGCGCTCCTTCAAACCAATCAGCACGTCGCCTTAAGTCACGTGCACTATCTACGAGCGATCTGATTGGTTGAAAGTGCCCGCGACTCTTTGTCACTCGAGTCGCGCTCAAGTTGTGCTAGACCTACTGGTCAGATAAGCCAGCACTCAACTCTACCCTACCCCACTACAGGGCTTCAATTCAAGGTAGTTTCAGTAGGTAGAGAAGCGAATTCAAAAATGAATTAGAGCTAGTAAAATAGGTAGGTAGGTCTGTACTTTATTTTTTAGTCCATGAGCCATGGGAGTGTAATGTGGAATTTGTCCGCGTCTGTTGAATACTTAATTAGGTATACAGGATTTTATGTCGTTAATTTTTACAACCCTACATTATTGCTGTTCTTTATGAGTTAGTTTAAATGAAAATGTATTTATTGAATATTTTCTGTCCATGTTGAATGATATGAATAATAAGTGATAATCATCGTTGTTTTATTCTATTTATAGAAATACGTTAACCAACGTTAACGAAAAACTATTACTTAATCAGATTTAAACTGCCTATAGCGCTTTAGAAAAAAAGCAAGTCGATCGATTCGAAAATTGAAAACAAATGAAATGAGTCAATTCTAAACAAAACGCTAGCACAGCCATTCAATTAACCAACGCACAAAACGTACAGTTTCTATTTTGTATAGGCAAAACTCTGAACAATGACGCTGTGAGCGAACTAAAACTAACATTAATCATGTGTTTAGTCGTACCCATAGTTATTAATCATTACGAGGTTGACAGTGGAACTCTAGGTACTGTTTATAGAACGAAATGAAAAAAGTTGAAGTTGTAGAATTTTCAGAAAAACATTTAATTTTTAGTTTCGATGCAAAGTTCATAACATAGCGTGCAAAAGCTTCATAGAATGCAATTGGCATTATAAAGTTGTTCCGCAGACTTGCACGGGGCCAACTATGCTAATTTGATCTTTGAATGTTACACGATAATTTATGCGAATGCATTGTGGGCGTGCCACAATACCTAGGTATCTTGGTAAGTTGCTGAGTAATTGATCTGACGGAATACATGGATATTGTAGTAGGTCACCTAGCGAGCAACGGACAGACCGATGCTTGGTATTTCCCTGCGCGATCAAATCAGAAATTATAAGATCTGCAGGAGAACTAGACCAACTGACATCGCTCAAAGGATTACCTACTCAGTCGAAGTGGCAGTGGGTGGGACACATAGCGCGGAGAACCGATGGCCGTTGGGGCGGAAAGGTTCTCGAATGGCTATCGCGCACTGGACTACGTTCCGTAGGCAGGAACCCTACAAGGTGGACCGAAGATCTGGTCAAGGTCGCGGGAAGACGCTGGATTCGGGCAGCCACGGAGGTCCTTCGGAGGAGGAGGGAGGCCTAAGCCCAGCAGTGGGCATCGTAAGGCTGCCGATTTTGAAGACTACATGACGTATATTGTTCAGTTAGGTACATTATATACCTAGTATTCGTGTTTTACCCGTGAAGTATCTGTTTCTGTGGCAATATGTAGATTAAACAAATATTTTCGTATTCTGTGGATTAAACATACCTACCTGAATAATGTAGCTTTTTACTTGTGAAATAATCAAAATCGGTTTAAAACATCCGGAGGTTTCTCCTTACATGTCCTAATACTTAAATACTTAAATACAAAGGAACAAAAACTAGGGCAAAGACCGAAAGCAGGCAAACAGATTATTACATTTGACAAACATTTTGTATATCGATTTATACAATCTATTAGCTATTTTATAATAGAAAACATTCTAGAAATATTCTAATTTGACGAAATTAGAAAATATAAGTATGAAATTGTACTAGCGATAAGAACTAGAGTTAAGAATAATGTAAAACGACAAACAACAGAAGACAACATTAAAACATGTAGGTATTAGAATCTAAGAAAATTGTAACCTGATATTTTAAAAAGAGAAAGAATGAGAAAAGAAACACTCATTTAAAAATATATAAAATAGCAAAAAATTATACACATATAAAAGAAAATAAATTGGGAAAACAGACAAAAAAAGACCTGCAACAAAGCGGGAAGTACTGAAACAAAAAAAAAAAACTTAAATAAATGCTCTAAGCTCTCAGCGCAGCTCTTGCTACCTAGTTGCTACAGATTTATAGCTGTTTGACTCATTTCCCAAGCTGAGAACCAAAGAAAGCTACCATTCTATGAGGATGTTAAAACAGAAGATCTAACAAGTAACGCAACTGAAACTTGATCGAACTGAAAGATTATTTTTACTTTCATGCATTTACAATGCATTTTTTTAAATATCGAAAATAACATTTTAGAAAATTATTAATTACTTATCCTTCAAGAAGCTCCGCCAGTATTCGACGCGTCTTCTGACGACGTCGTATCACAGCATTCGCCCGGACAGTGAAAGGGCCCGGGTTCGATTCTACTTACTTGGAGGATGAGTCGATTTTTTCTAATACCTAGCCTACCTATTTCATTTTCAACAAACTGGAAAATAGTTATATTATTTAACGTTATTTAACCATCCTTACACTACCGTTGCCTATAGAGATGTTAAGTAAATCCTGCATTTAAAGGTGTTGAATACGAGAAATACGGTAAAACACAACTTCATTGTCAATTTATACAACGACGACGCTTTGATTGACCAAAATACTTGCTTAATCTTCCAAACTACATATAAAAAAGTTACTGAATACGTCTCAATCTGAGGTCTCAATGTTGTTACGAGTATTACGTTAAAATATAAAAGGAACGCCTACAAGGTCGTAAAAGTAATTTTCCAGCTTAATATAGGTACGTAATAATATCTAGGTACGTTCTCAGCTCGGCGAGTGGAGAGAAATGAATAAGAAATTCTGCGATGGCTTGGGATAGGTCATAGAGATTAAGGTAGAATTGAAAACATTATCTTAATGTAGTTACCTACTTGCTTGTTTTAGAATACCTATAGGTACGGCTCTAAACTCTGTTCAACGAGAGTAGATAACATACAACAAACGTGATTTTTTGCCGTTTTTGCTCGATATTAATAACGGCAACAGGTAGACGCTTGAAATATTTACAGAAATTTTAGTCGTATATGGATCAAAAATAGATAAGTTATTAAATTAAAATAAAATAAATTAAGGCCCCCCTTAATTTACCCCATACAACAAACGCGATTTTTTGATGGTACGGAACCCTTCGTGCGCGAGTCCGACTCGCACTTGTTTAATAATTAGCGGGCCGAAATTAGCGATGAGTTATGAAACTCTGAATTCTTAAACTCCCGTTGAACTGAGTTTACAAAATGAAAACATATCAATCAATAATAGTTGATCTCTACTTAACTTAGTAACCTACTATAAAATAAAGTTTCGCTCAGCGGCCCTTCCCGCCGTGCGTCTGTACGATGGTCTTTCAAACTACGCAAAGGGTTTTTTAACGTGGATTTCATCAATTACTCAAGAGAAATAATCATAATAATTTATTTGCATAAGACTTGGTTTATACCACGGTCTTACAAATAAAAAGATACACAGGTTTTGCCTTATCTAAGAAGCATGCAAAATGTTCGTGACGTAAGGCGCCGGCCACACTACGGCGGTCTAGCGGTCAGAGTTCCAAGTTCTGCGTTCCGCGTTCTCTTGTAACGTACGCGGTGCCTTAGAAACCTACACATACAAAATCAGTCAGACCGTGGGGGTAAAAATGAACGCGCTTTCTGTCGGAGATCCATTCTATTTTTAAATCGAGTGACACAAGTGACATTTTTTAAGTAAGAACAGCGTGTGACATGTGGATCACTGAACTCTAAACTTAGGTATAGACCGCTTGCAGTGTAAGCAACTGTGAACGCTGAACGCAGAACCCGACCGCAGAACGCAGACAGCAGGGGCGATGTGTTCGGCCCCTAATGAAAAGATATACGTTTTAGCCAAACGAAGCCAGGGTCGCTAGTATTTGCATGTTAAAAAGTCGAAATAAGGGTTATTGAAGTCTTTTACATGCATAAAATTACATGTGCTAGGAGTTTTTTTAATAATATTTTTTTTATTTGATGGCTTAATAGCAAAAGCTCGAAAGCATAACACCATAAAAGGGAAAGTTACTTAGGTATTTACAGAAAGTTGTAGGTTATGGTAATTCCTACCTACCTACCTACAGCCACTTCACCTTAGTACTGCCTTAGTATTATATTTCTTCGAAAGCCTAAGCAAATTATGTTATAACGACCGTAAAATTGCCAGGTTTGAAAATAGAAGAAATGTCATTATTTTTATATAATTTCTAGTAAGATATTTTTTTATTCATCACTTAAACTCTTATTTGGGGCCATAAGTGTGCTTTGATCTGTCTGTTCGTAATCTTTTCACGTCTGAATAACTATGCCAATTTAAATTAATTGTGGTAGACAGCGATACTCGTATTAAGTAGGTACTTAGGTAGTTTGTTCCACATTTTAGCTGACACTAGTGGCACCCGTTCCCTTGGGAATATCGGGATAAAAATAGCCTCACTGCCTCACTGTCACTCAGGAAGAATGTAAGTAGGTACTTAGCTTTTAATAGTAAGAAAGAATTTTTGAAATCGGTCCACAATACTGTATCATTTTGACGACCTCCGGTAACCGAGTGGTGTAGGTACGCACCGGTTTCAATGTGCCGCTAACTCTAGAGATCCCGGGTTCGATCCCCGGTCGGGTAAATGTTGAAAACGAACTTTTCAATATTTCCTCTTGTCTGGATGTATGTGGTAATACCCGTCGTTGTTTCCAATTTCCATTATACTAGTGCTTAAGCTATTATACCTTGGTACTGGAACAATGTAAGTATGTGATGGTGTCCAATATTTATTTATTGATTTACTTATATGTAGGTATATCAATATTTCCTCTTAATAATATTAGTATGTTGCGACCAGACCACAACGTAAAAACTCCGCGTGGTGGCGACGCTTTCGCTTCGTATTACATCAGGGTGTGATGAAGGCTAAGTGCTACACCGTTGTGAATAAAAAAAAAGATTAAATTCAAACTTGTATATTTTTTGAAAATGTTTGAAGAACTTGTATTTTATCTTTAGGTATAATGTTGAAAGCAAAATTAATCTACCGATAGGCACCTACTCGATTTCAATACCGAATCGTTACATTTGTATCAGTGTTATCTATGCCTGTAATACCTATGCATGCGCTATCGGCTGAAATGGAATTGTAAGGGAAACAATAAATAAACGAGGGTTACGGCTTGACACTTGTAAAGTCTTGCAAGTTTATTTCCATGTCGGAAACGGGAATAAAGCGACTAAATCTGTGTCGTTACTTTTTATAAGCACACACGTCGTCGATAGCTTTTATGTTTTTCCGGTATTGCAGTATTAGCACAGAATACTAAATGGTACAAGGTGTTAGATAACCATGTTTTTCAAGCAATTCTTTACGTCTGCGTCTCTACTGAAAAAGTTTGACTATCAATAAGTGGCCAAAACCGGGGCATTTGGCTCCTCTCACACATTTTGTGTTACTTATATCTAAAAAACTATTTTACTTTTTTAAATTTGAGAAATGTACCAAAGGAAGATAAATTCTCTTTAAGTAATTTAAGTCATAGATAATTTGTGTCTTAAAAACCCTAGACCATTTAGAAGATACTACCTTAGGTAGTGCTTAAAAGTGAAAAATCCTTAAAGTGGCCACAAAGGGGTTTTACATTTATTTAAGTTGTTTTATTATTAACTAGCTGTGCCCGCGACTTCGTCCGCGTGGAATAGTGACTTTCGGCAGCATTTTACATTCTTAAGCTAATAAGCTTTTTTGTTTTTTTTTTTTGATTAATTAATATACTTCTATTAATTTAGCGCTATGCTACATATTACCACATTAAAAATTTATATCACATAGCCGTCCGCCCGCGGTTTTGCCCGCGTGTACTACAAAGTCAAAGTTAAATCTGAGGTTTTAAAGTGATATTTTTCCGGGATATAAATTAGCCTTTGTCACTCTCTAACTCCTAAAGTACCCATATACTAAAAAACACGTTGATCCGTTTCTCCGTTTTGACATGAAAGACGGAAAGACGGACAAACACACTTTCACATTTATAATATTAGATTGTATGTCAAAAGAAAGTACTTATCACGCTGAACAACTTCTCTTGAGATGCTATATTTGTATCTCTTATAGTTTAGCTGGGCTGCTAGGGTTCCACATCAAGTGTACCAGACCTGCGATATTTTTCCGTTAATAGAAAATGTTCATTACGTCAAACAACTTTTCCTAAGACGCTATGTTTGTATCTCATATAGTTTAACCTGGTTGTTAAGGTTCCACATCAGGTGTACCAGATCTTCAAACTTTTTACGTCAATAGAAAATGCTCATCACGTTTAACAATTTTCCTTAAAACGGTATTTTTATATCTCTCATAGTTTGGCTGGACTGCTTATGGTTCTACATCAGACATTGCGATCTTCAAAATAAATTTATAGCCTACCTATATGTTGGCGAGGACGAATAGCTGTACAACAAAAAAAGTTTCATCAAAATCAATTCAGTAGGTAATTTTTGCGTGAAACGCGGACAACAGACAGACAGACAAAAATTCAAAAACTTTATTTTTGATATCTGTTTCGTGTAAAAAACCCCTGGTATTTCTTTCTATTTCTATTCAATGTTCGAATTGGATCGTGTACTTACAGTTTTATTATAAGTAGGTAGGTACCTATAGAATAGATTTACTGAGCCAGTATGGTTTATTTAGTTAAATAATACGAATTTATGATATACTAGCTTTACGCCCGCGGCTTCGCCCGCGTGGACTACACGACGTTATCCCGCGGGAATGTGATATTTTTCCGGGGTAAAAAGTATGTTCCCCACCAGGCTACAAAGTATCTGTGTCCCAAATTTCAGCCAAATCCGTTCTGCCGTTTTGGCGTGATTGAGTAACAAACATACAAACATCCAAACTTTCACATTTATAATAAGGATTTATGAGTTGAATATACTGTGCGCTTACTATATAAGGTCCTTCTTAAATAGTGCACATAATTTTAAGGGGTCAATGTACTCATGCATACAAACAACTTTTACTATGGTACAAACTTTGAAATCGCGAAAAAAAACAGCTGTTCCATACATTTTGATCTAATCGATTTAAAATTTTCTATGGAACAGCTGATTTTTTTTTCGCGTTTTCAATGTTGGTGTTGGTGCCATAGTAAAAGTTGTTTGTATGCGTGAGTACATTGACCCCTTAAAATTATGTGCACTATTTAGGAAGGACCTTATATATGATTTTCATAACATGTGACAGATTTATAGAACGATCTCCAAATAAGTATCTACCTAGATACGTTTTCAACTTTATTTATGAAATAACTCACTTAATCAGTCATCGTGTCTCGAGAACTGGAGTCTCTAGTTATAGAGACCTCGTGTCTTTATAACTTGTAAGGCATAACATGGCATCCTTATTTTTGCTCGTTAGTGTAGGCTCAAAATGTATATTTTTATAGTACGAAAAGGCTTTCATCGTATTCCCTCGTCGGTGAAATCAAGTGACCGTAACGGAGAATTAGGTTAGGTACGCTCCGTATGCTAAGTCCATGTCAGACATTTTGTTTACTAAAACTTAATATAACATGATAGTGGCGAGGCTGAAATATACTTTTTAACCACCGTATTTTTTAAAGCAGGTCCCAAACGAATTGCTTATATTTGAGAAGAAATGTTACTGTAGGTAGGTACTGTGGTATTATATTGTGAGAATATGATACCTCCTTGCGTTGTCTATGGTCGATTTATATTTTTATAGTATTCAAAATATCGAATGCATTGTCATTACGCG
Source organism: Crambus lathoniellus (assembly GCA_949710035.1). Lineage (NCBI taxonomy): Eukaryota > Metazoa > Arthropoda > Insecta > Lepidoptera > Crambidae > Crambus > Crambus lathoniellus. Next base: position 9,195,093 of record OX453302.1, on the reverse strand, counting down.
AGTAGTTTGTTTTAGTCCAGAACGATTCCGCGCTTGCGTGTTGTAGTAGATAGATTATATCGGCCGTAGCGCCGCAGTAAAGATTTGCCTCTCTATAATTCCATCTTTTTATTAATTAATTCCCATACGTGGGCTTCTCAGTACCTAGTGTATACCTACTGTGGTTTTGTGGTTTACCGATCGTCATGCAGACCTGGGTGCCTACCATCAACTTTAAGACACCGATTCAAAGAAAGCGCGATGCAGAATAGGTTCCTAAAATGAATTGCTTTCTTTCGTATGACCTTCTAAAAACTGGATCGCAAATGAATTGCTAAATGTGTGTGACCGAACGATTTGTGTCCTTATTTCTTCTACCCGTCTCTTTCACTTGATTCTGTCATGCCCGGAGAGTGAGAGGGACGGGTATAACCTGCAGGTGTCATGTTAGCTTGGCCGAGTTATAAGTCAAATAAGAGTAACAGCTTAGCGGCTGTGAAATGTCACACTGAATCGCTGTCATTGATATTAAGCTGTCGTGGTACGAATAAGCGAAGCAGATCAGTTTAGGTCCTAAACAAAACCGCAATAAGAGTTGATGGTAGGCACCCTGAAGGTGAGGCGTTCAATCCCCAACCGAGACGAACATTCGCCTACCCTACACAAACGTAAAAAGGCAGGAAACTCTACCCAGTTGAAATGGCGTCTCGGTCGCAGCGCAAAACAAAGGCCCCTCAATTAAATTACGGCAAAAGCAGGCCTGAAAATGCTTTGCTACTGATATAGTAGAGCGCTCACTCTATTTATTTCATGGTTAATATATTTCTTCTTTTCAAATCCATACAAAACTACAGCGTAGCCTCATTCAGTCGATCCAACACAAACATATGCCGTATACCTAAAGGCAGAAAACTTTACGCAGATGAAACGTCGCCATAACACACAGACTTCTGAATCAAATTACGGTAAAGGCAGGCCTAAATACTGAAAATGCATGACATGAAATGAAAAACATAATAACAGACCCTAGCTCGATTCTTCATGGTTAAAAGATTGTAAAGAAGGCTTTTATTCAACTCTACACAAAACTACAGCATAACCTCATTCAGTCGATCCAACACAAAAAACGTAAAAAGGCAGAAAATTACCCTAATGAAACGGCGGCTGCAACACACAGGCTTCTCAACCAAAATTACGGTAAAGGCAAGCCTAAATACTTACTGAAAAAGCATGAATAAGTACGCTGTTACTAACGTAATAATAGACCCTAGCATTGCCCGTAGTGTAAGTTGTTATGTCATAAAACGCAAACTATTTCGATTCCGTATTTATCTCAATTTGTATGAAAACAGTATTAGCGCCTCTAGCGGCGAGTAGCGCGCTTATATAGTTTTCATACAAATTGACATAAATACGGAATCGAAATAGTTTGCGTTTGCTTGACATAAAAACTTACACTAGGGGTACAGATTATTCATGGTTAAATGATTGTAAAGAAGGCTTTTATTCAACTCTACACAAAACTACAGCATAACCTCATTCAGTCGATCCAACACAAACAACGTAAAAAGGCAGAAAATTACCCTAATGAAACGGCGGCTGCAACACACAGGCTTCTCAACCAAAATTACGGTAAAGGCAAGCCTAAATACTTACTGAAAAAGCATGAATAAGTACGCTGTTACTAACGTAATAATAGACCCTAGCATTGCCCGTAGTGTAAGTTATTATGTCAAAAAACGCAAATTATTTCGATTCCGTATTTATGTCAATTTGTATGAAAACTATATAAGCGCGCTACTCGCCGCTAGAGGCGCTAATACAGCGCGCTAATAGAGCGCCTTTAGCGGCGAGTAGCGCGCTTATATAGTTTTCTTACAAATTGATATAAATACGGAATCGAAATAGTTTGCGTTTGCTTGACATAAAAACTTACACTACGGGTACAGATTGAAATGATTGTAAAGAAGGCTTTTATTCAACTCTACACAAAACTACAGCATAACCTCATTCAGTCGATCCAACACAAACAACGTAAAAAGGCAGAAAACTCTACCCAGATGAAACGTCGGCCGCAGCACACAGACACCTCAATCGAATTACCGTAAAGGCAGGCCTGAATATACATGAGCCTTGCTATACGAGCTGCGGCTACTAACTTTAACCATGTATTTGGCCCGAACGAGGGAACCTCAGTTAATGTACTAGACACTATTTTGAGAATTACGTAATATTGAGGACGCGCTTTAAATAATAATAAAATAAATACAACTACGCACTTTCTTGATATCGTGCATGCGACAATGGAGAACGGTCCTTTTCTATCCAGGATCTCGACGGATTCTAGGTCAGGGCGATCCTATAAAAATAGAGCGAGGTATCTTCCTGGGTGACGGTTTGAGTCCATTGTGGTTCTGTCTGGCCTTGAACCCTCTGAGTACACTTCTCGAGAGTTCAGGGTTAGGCTATCGTTTACGGAGAAATGGTCAATTAATATCACACCTGCTGTACATGGATGACCTGAAACTATTTGCCCATAGCAGTTCTCATTTGACAGCGTTACTGAAGGTTACTGAATCTTTCAGTAATGCCATTAAAATAGAATTTGGTGTGGACAAATGTGCAGTCATGCATGTGCGGTGCGATGCATGCGTGGTCAGATAATGGAATCTACGGGTATACAACTCTCGGATTCTATTCATCTTAGATCTCTCTCCGTAAACGAAACCTATAAATATTTAGGTATGTCACAGGCATTAGGCATCAACGATGCTGACATGAAACAGTCGTTGCGTGAGCGTTTCTTGGGGCGCCTTTCAAAAGTCCTTAAAGTCTTTTGTCTGGCGGAAACAAGGTTCGCGCATACAATGGATGGGTCATGCCGGTAGGTACTGATGTATTCAATACTTAAATGGACTCGGAACTGAACTGTATGCCCTAGATAGAAAATTTCGTACATTGCTAACAGCACACCGCATGCATCACCCACGTTCATCGACCATTAGATTGTATATCCCGCGGTAGTGCGGTGGTCGTGACTTCTTAAATGCTAAGACATTGCATAACCGCGAGATATGCAATCTTAGGGAGTATTTTCTCCAAGTCGATATGGGGTCTCATAGAGATTTAGTTGCTGTTGACGATGGACTGACTCCTCTATTTTAGCAAAAGAAAACTGGCGCAAACCTGTAGTACTTAGTACTTCCGACCACAGCACTGTGTGGCAAAGCAAGGAGTTACATGGCAGATTCTAACGGGCTCTCCATGGGCCCGACGTAGATTTATTAGCCTCAGTATCCTGGCTCCGTTTCGGTGATCTTTTTGGTGAAACCGAAGGTTTTGTCTGTGCAATTATGGATGAGGTTGTGATGACGAATAACTACCGAAAGTATATCCTAAGGGATGGCACAGTGGATATTTGCCGAGCGTGCTATCGTCCGGGTGAATCCCTTAGGCATATAATCTCCGGTTGTTCTCGTCTCGCAAACGGCGAGTATTTGCATAGACATAACCAAGTAGCCAGGATAATACACCAACAACTTGCTCTGAAACATAGTCTTGTGGCATCCGAGGTGCCGTACTACAGGTATGCACCAGAACAGGTCCTTGAAAATAGCCATGCCACATTATATTGGGATCGATCTATCATTACAGACAGGACTATTGTAGCTAATAAGCCTGATATTGTATTAATAGATCGACACGAACGCCGCGCAATAATTGTTGATGTCACTGTAATGTTCCCCATGACGACAACCTGTGAAAGCTGAAAAAGATAAAGAAAACAAATATCTTGATTTAGCTCACGAGATTGTTGACATGTGGGACATTGATTCAGCAATTATTGTTCCGATAGTCATATCTGCCCATGGTCTGATAGCCAAGAGCCTCGATAAACACCTTAAGAGGCTTGCGTTAGGTGGATGGATCGGGAGTCAGATGCAGAAGGCAGTACTTCTGGACACGGCCCGTATAGTGAGAAGGTTCCTGTCTCTGGATCCTTAACCATCGGTTGCCGGGACCCTGATCTTGCTACCGTTGGGGAACTGCATTTTTGTATTTTTAAATGTTATATTTTTTGTGTAAAAATTTATTGTTTAGAAATATAATTTTATAAGTACTTATTTAAAATGTAATAAAGGGAATAATAATAAATAACTTCTCACATTCACACCAATTATCTAAGCCCATTTCAATTTCATTAAGAAACTGTATCATGGAAAACTTGATAACGGATAAATATATACTTAAATACTTTTTGTTTGTAAATACATACTTAATATAAATATTAAACCCCCAGACCAAGACAAATATACATGTTCATTGTTCATGCACACAAATATTTGTCTTGTTCGGGAATCGAACCCGAGACCACTGGCGCAGAAGGTGGGTTGCCTACCCCTGCGCCAAATCGGTCGCCAAATACTATTAAGTACTTGTAGCTAAGCGATACTTGGAGTCATCTGGCTCTAACTCATATTACACAAAATCTAATCTGGCTGAGATGTCTATTCTATACATTATAACTCAATGTCTAAAACTCATTTCCTTTTTATTTGCCGAAAGAAATTATCCTTTTTTTATTTGAACTTTATTGCTAAGTATGTCACAGTCCAATGTTGTATTTAACTGGTCAATATCAAAATATTCTATGCTAGTTTGTTTTAATCGATGCAAAAAAGTGCTAAGATGGCATATAAAAATATTGAATAGCACACAAACCCACGTACACTTTGAATACATAATAAGTAGTTTTTTTGTTGCTCGATTACATAAAAATGTTCTTTAGATATATTTTGAAAAGTTGTACCTACCTACCTACCTAGTGACTCAGTAAAAGTTCACATAACGTTTAACTAGGTATTTGTAACAGGGTGTTTTAAACTACTGTACCTACTGCTTCAATATTATATCGTGCTCTGTATAGTTGCAACAGTTTTGACATTGCAACATGCGACAAATCAATTCTATAATGTAACTTTTAAACCCATGTTTTTGATACACGTAAAATAACGCACGGTTTTAGTTAAATTTATCTCTAATTCCCGAATAAAATATAGAAACATAGGTGACCTATAGAGGATTATTCTCAGGCTACTTTTTCAAAAAGTGAGTTTATGTTCAAAATAACAACAAAAACATTGAAAACCTCTGATTTTACCTTTACTTACCTACATCTACCTACACACGCTTTTTTACCTCTTTATTGTACTTACCTATTCTGTGGATACAGCACTGCATTTACGTCTCCATAATCTACGTATAGAATTATGCCCACATGACATGTTTGGTCCGTCAACCAATCAATTATGCTGGGATCATGTTGAGGTTACGGGGTCCTGGGATAATTAAGCTATGGAGGATTAATTAATTTCATCGCCCCGTGACAGGTGGCCGGTTGGAGAGTATTTGCATTATATTGTTAAGCTCGCCCATAGACAAATAGCTTATGGCGCAGAGGTTAGGAGGTGATTGTGATTGTTAAACAACTTCCGCAATGGTCGGTCACGGGATGGGCGACTATATAACTTATTAACTTGAACACCCCGTTAAACAAAGTTTTGTTCATCTAAAACTGTAAAAAAAACGACCGGTTAATGAACAGTGGTACTTACTGCAACAAAGTAGGTAGGATACGTAGGTATATAATATCGTTGGTGTGAGATAAAATTCTTACGTTTTTTATTAAAAACTTACAAGAAATTCATGAATCTTTTGAACTTACGGTTTTTTATTAATTCAGGGACTTCAACAGACAATATACAGAAACGCCGATAGCAATAATAAAAATCCATTCACAAAAACCAGCATTATTGCATAGGTACCGAATAGAAAAAAGTTACAACTGCATTAACTCCAAACCACTATAATGCAACAAATAAAATTACCGGCCAATAAATTGTGAATTTGTGAAATAATGTCAGCAAAAGGGTATAATTATTCATAAGCGGTTTCAGGGGGTGATTGCTATAGGCATAGTGCGGTGACACGGTTAGGTATGTCAAGGTCCCGCTATGCAGACTATCGATGTGAACTTTGCCGATGATCGCACCACTGCCCCACTGATGATATAGCGTAGCGCTGATTGGAACATGGAACCATTGTGATTTTAATTAACGCTGATTTCTACCTAGAACAATATACGGATAACCAACGTGCGTTTTACAATCTCTTTTGTCTCTTATTCTTAAGGGCTTTTTGTTTTCACGAGGTTTCGACGTCTCTTCTAGGGCAGCCGGTGACCATGACTAGGATCTTTTATATCAAGGAACAGCCGAAATAGTACATTACAGCCGAGTACGGGAAACTAGCAATGCAAACAGCTTCCAGCCGGCCTAGCATGAGCGCCTTTTATCACGCGATATGATATGGTACGGCAAGCCGTCTTGCTCACTCCTTAGTGGGGTAAGCAAGACAACATACCGTACCATATCATATCGCGCGTCATAAGCCGCTCATGCTAGGCCGGCTGAACAAGGCTGTATCTATACTTAAAACTTTTCTCACGAAATGCGAGGAAATACAATTTTTTGGTAACATGGAATGTTAAAATTTCAGAGCATGAGTGAGAAAAGTTATAAATTCGAAAGCTTTTATGGCAGATGTTTGATTGAATTATTACCTAACTAGCGACCCGCCTTCGCTTCGCTACGGTGTAGTGTGGTATTTGACACCATGTAACAAACATATAAATCTTCCTCTTGAATCAATCTATCTATTCAAAAAAACCGCATCAAAATCCGTTGCGTAGTTTTATAGATCTAAGCATACATAGGGACATACAGCGGAAATCGACTTTGTTTTATACTATGTAGTGATTCATGCCACAACAAAACTATACAAATCTAGTATTTAGATATTTCTGTCTATTTTTCCCTGGTTTTCTCGCAAAGAGTAGTAAAGTGATTTAAACGTGTAGTAGAGATAAATAATTTACGGTCAATATCAAAGACAATTTTTTTCACAGACTTAATTTCTCATTTCTTTATAAATACCTAATATAAATATAATTACTACTTACTTACTACATAATGTATCAATCAATATCAAGTCAATCAAACAACTTTTCCACGGATATTTTCACGCTTTATTTTTTGTTTTTTTCCGACGTTTCAGCACTTTTCCAGGGGCCGTGGTTACGGAAACAATACGGTAATATCAAAATTATGTATGAAAATATAAAAATAAAAACTAGCGATACACCCCGGCTTCACAAGACTATATCGATGACCATGTGCAATAATATGTAAGTACCTACCTACCTAGATAATAATAATATGGTGTCAGTGTGGAGCGATTTATTTATTGAAAATTTTCGGCTTTTCTCTGCTATGCATGTATTGTGTAAAACCTTCGTCATGAAACACTCTGTCTTTATAAGAAAACCGCATTAAAACTCGTTTCGATGCGAAGTTTGAATGATCAGTGGCCTTACTGCGAGCTGTTAAACAATGTTATAGTAATGTTGATTGCTGGACGGAGCTATACACTATGTATAGCACCATCTCTCTCACAATATTACTATAACATTGGTTGGCAGTTCGCGTGTCGACCCACACGTACCACAACCGCACCACATCGCAGCGACAAAATGTGGTAAGTACGTGTGAATAGTGTCGATTCATCTTTCTGCAGTTGCGTTTTGGTTCTGCGACAAAATGTCGCTATCACAGTCTTTTCTTTTTTTTTTTTTTTTTTTTGTTATGGCATCGCGCGGTTTGCGCATTTTGCCAGTTTCAAGGTAGGGAAACGATGACAAAAATTAAAAGGATGCGGATACGGAATTTTGGATAGGATCAGGAGACTGTGGGTTATTAGTTTATTACTTACTTACGATAATTTGTGTTACTTACATAATAATATATAATATATACAGATAGATTATATCTTAATGTCATTGGAATTCAGGAAAGATACGATACATTTAAATATTAATAAATCATTTGAAGAGAGCAGGGAAATAATAGATGTCGGAAAAGGAACATCAAGGGAAAGGAGATCATTTAGGAATACGGACCGGTCGTAAAATGGGCATGAAAAGAAAATGTGGTTTAGATCGCCTATGTCCGTCCCACACTCACAATATTCATCGCTAACAATACCAAGTTTAGCAAGGTGAGCCGGTGTACAGACGTGACCAAGCCTCATGCGTATTAAGATGCTAGTAGCCATCTTACCAAACTTGGCCTTGCGGAACCATGGCTTTGCTGGTATAGACGGCTGTAATAAAGAGTAATATCTACCTTTTAGTTCACGACTGTTGATCCAAGAATTATGCCACTCCTTACGCATGTCAATCATGGGCAAAGACAGCAGATCATGACTATAGTTTTTATATGGAACCATATCTCCGCAATATACAGCTTCCTTAGCTAACTGATCGCATTTTTCATTACCTTGGATTCCGATATGACTTGGTACCCAGGCAAATTCTACTACATAACCAATATTTATACATGTATTAAGACGATTTCTCAAGTCATAAATGATGGGAAGGTGAGTTCGGGTGCGAAAAGGATTTTTGTTAATGGCTTGAAGAGCACTCATAGAATCAGAAATAATTATAGTCTTTTTTAATTTCATGAGAAGGACATATTCTACCGCTTTAAGAAGACCAAGGCATTCTCCTGTGAAAACAGACGATTCTGGAGGAAGTTTAATTTTCTGAACAATAGAGAGTTGGGTGTGGTATACTCCGACTCCAGTACATTCGGAAGAGGATATTTTTGAAGCGTCGCTGTATATGTGGTGGTAGTCACTATATTCTAAATCTAGAATGAATGTAAATGCTAAGTTAGGACTAATGTTATCTTTTTTAATTAGATCATATCTAATATATGGGCAGATATGTAAGGCATTATAATCAATTTCAAAGAGAGGTAGGCGCATAGATCGGTGTGTGGGAGATAATAAGCTAAGATATTTTTGATAACTGACCACCAAGCAAGGGGAAGCTTTGTGTTTCCAGTATTGGGCTGTTTTCATTTCTTCAGTCAGCGAGTGAAGTGATCGGAAAATAGGATGATCGGAGAATTGGAGCGATCGGAACAAAAATTTATCAGCAAGAAGTTGTCTCCTAATGTTTAATGGAGGTTCACAACTTTCAATTTGTAGCGCGTTAATAGGGCTTGATTTCATAGCTCCGGTTATTATTCTAAGTGCCTTGTTCTGTACAGCATCCAATTTTTTAAGAGAAGCTAAATTAGCAGGTTCTAAAAGAAAAGTTCCATAGTCCAATACACTACGGATTAATGCATTGTATACTAATCGAAGGGATTGAGGATGTGCCCCCCACCAGACTCCGGCGAGGCATCGAAGTAGATTCAGAAGTCGCTCAGTTTTACCAAATCACGACCAGTAAGTTTTGAATCTAGAACAACACCTAAAAACTTAAAGTTAGGTTTAACGGGAATAAGTGTGTTATTGTAATGAACTTGCACGGCGGGGGGATTTCTTGTTCTTGAAAATATAACGATACTACTTTTAGACGCTGACAAATCTAATCCGTTAGCATTCATCCATAAGTTTAAACCATTCAAAGCAGATGAGATATGTAACGCAGCTATCTGGATCGACTGGTTTGTGGAATAAATTACCAGATCATCAGCATATTGTAATATTTTTATACTATTATTGAAGCACCGGTCTAAATCATGTGTATAAACACTGTACAACAAGGGGCTAAGAACAGATCCTTGTGGTAGGCCTTTCCTTACAGTCCTTTTAATTTCAAGGTCATTGCAATTTAGTGTTAAATGTCGTTCTTCTAAAGTATTTATTATAAAATGTATTATCATAGGTGGGACTGATAGAGATTCTAGTTTAGTTTTTAAAACTGGTAAGAGAACATTATCATACGCAGCATTAATATCTAGAAAGGCTGCTATTACTGATTCATTGTGTGTGAAAGCTAAGCGTATGTCAGTAGTTAAAATACTTAAACTATCCATTGTACCTTTGCCCTTTCTAAAACCATACTGAGTATTGGATAGCAAATTATTATTCTCTAAATACCATTCAAGACGGTTTTTGAGTAATATTTCAGCTATTTTAATTAAAACAGACGATAAAACTATTGGACGATAAGAACTAGCATCAGTTGGAGGTTTGCTAGGTTTGAGAACAGGCAACACTATTTGACATTTCCATGACAGAGGAATGACACCTGTCATCATGATAGTGTTGATAAGATTTAAATAATAGATAAGAGCTTCATCAGTAATATAAGAAAAGAAAGAATATGGAATACCGTCTGCACCTGGTGCAGAATCTTTAGTGCCATGTATTGCAGCTTTTAGTTCGTGGAGCGAAAAGGGACAGTTTAAGTCTGAAAGGTTATCGGGCGAGGTATCTGTGTTACTAAGTGGTGCTACCCATGGAGGAGATAGTTTGTCCATGAAATTATTGGCCACAATAGGAGGAATGTTCCTTATGGAAGTTGGATTAGAAGCAGATTTAAATCTTTTAATATTGCGCCAAACTAGTGTAGAGGGGGTGTCAGGTGAAATAGAACTACAAAATTTCCTCCAGCCCTCAAACTTTTTCTGTTTGAACAACTTTTTAGTCTCTGCAATGATTTCCATCAAGGCATCGTAGTTGGCTTCAGACATATCACTATTATATGTCTCTTCTGCCACTGTTCTTTTACTGATAGCAATAGTACAATCATTGTCCCACCATGGTGGTGACGGTATTTTGGTACTTGAATTAGATTTGACAGGGAATATTCCTCCTGCTGCTTCATTTAAAATATAAGCCAAAGTTTCTGCACATTCATTTACAGTCTCAGGTGTCACAGCAGGGAGTGAAGTCAGCTTGGTTTCAACAGAAGTTTTATACTTAATCCAGTCTTTAGAATGTTTGTCAGGAAGTCTATATTTCCTTGTAGACATTTTTTTTCCACTTGTTTGTTTTTTTAAGGGAAGTGTAATAACTATAGGGAAGTGATCACTCCCAAGTGTAGATGAGTGAGTATACCAAGATACCTGAGAAGCCAAATTTGGAGTACATATTGACAAATCAACAGCACTTAAATTACGTCCAGGGGCTGTGATGCGAGTGGGAGAACCTGTGTTCAAAATACATAAGTTATGTAAATTAGTGATATCTAATAGGTTTTCTCCATAGTTATCAGAGACAGTACTTCCCCAAGCTTGGTGGTGGCAGTTGAAATCTCCCAATACTAAAAAGGGTCTAGGGAGAGTGGTAAACAGTTTATTTATTTCATTCATAAGCGTAGATGTTTGAGAAGGAATATAGATAGATACTAAGTTAAGGCCATGTACATGTACAGCTATAATTGATATTAGTGGGTTATAAGATGGTAAAGAGATGATGTCATATTTAACATTATTTTTGATAAGAATGGCTACTCCGCCATACCCATCATTTCTATCGCTTCGTATAGTGTTGTAACCAGATATTTTAAAGTTCCAATGCGGCTTGAGCCATGTTTCTGACAAAACAAGAACAGATGGATCATATTCATTTAACAGATAAATTATTTCATGTCTTTTATGTGGAGCACTATGACAGTTCCACTGAATTATTTTGTCTGTTTGTCTGTCCATTTTGAGAGAATTGAATATTATTAAGTATAGGTTGAGCAGCGTTGGACGGTGGGAGAAGGTTAAATTGGGAAAACAGTTTAAATAGAGCTGTGACAAAATCATTAGGTAATTGAGTATCAGTAGGTAAGATTGAGTCAACATTGTTGCTATACCCACAGCCATTATTAGGAGTGGGAATTGTGTATTCTTGTAAGAGGGCTTGGTGAGCTACTTTGTCATATCCCTTAGATGGGATAGGGCGAGGATGAGGTTTTGCATATGTAGTTTTCTTGTATGATACTGAGGGATTTACTGTAGGTGATAAGTTATTATAAGGGGTTTCATTCATAGATGATTTCATGGGAGGGTTGGCCAAAACTTCAGCAAAAGATTTTGAAATAGGTGGGTGCAATTTTAAAGCTTCCATGTAAGATACACAATTCTGTGCCATATATAGTTTTATTTGGGTTTGTCTCACAAACTCTGGACATGTTTTGTTACTTGCAAAATGTCTACCACCACATGAACTGCAGGATGCCTCTTCTTCAGAGATTTTACAAGACTCACCTATATGGTCTTGAGCACACTTAAAACAACATGGTTTTGATCTACATTGTGCCTTGGTATGCCCAAAGCGGCAGCAATTAAAACACTGAATAGTGGGGAATATGTACATATCTACAGTGAGTGAATTGTAACACTTAAAAATGCGTTTCGGCAAGACTTGTCCGTCAAAGGTTAGCACTATAGTTTGAGATGGCTTCCAAATTGAGGTACCATCAACAGAAGTTTTAAAATCCAATCTCCTAACCTTGATAATTTCGCCACACCCTATTGGGACAGATATATTATCCTTAACTTCCTCAGGAGACCACTCCGCTGGGACTCCTCGGACTAAACCCATTCGTGTAATATTAAAGGTAGGTATGATTGCCTTTAAGTTATTTTTTGTTAAACTATCATGACTAATGAAGGAATTGGCATCTTGATATTTTGAAAATGATACAGACATTTTATTACGGCCAATTTTTTTAACACTTCCATTTATTATGTTATTAAATGAGTTATTTTTCAAGAATTTACCAAAAGCCATAGGGTGCATAGTAGTTGCATCGTTTGGAGAATCCTGATGTCTTTGGACATGCACTACGTAAGGAGCAGCATCCGTCTTTTCATATGAGGTCCTACCTATGGGTACAGGAGGTGCAGTAGGTGTGGAAGTGGACACAGGCGAATCTTGCACAAGAACATTTTTAAAAGGAGCTGGAGAAGCAATTTTGCGATTTAGTTCAGGCTGATCCGTTGTCGATTCATTACAATTACAATCAGAGGGTTTTGGCGGGTCGGCTGTGTGATGTCGGCGTCTTTTTTTATTGCAATGTTTGCAAATGTGTAATCGACTACGTTTCAGAGATCGACTTGCGACCGATCCGTCTGTTTCCATGCCAGATTCATTGTTTGAGCCAATTGTAATAAAATTAGAAGCCGGGGGGACAAAGCCCCCCGGCTCAGGGGGATCTTTCATGCAAAGGAGTTAGCTAAATTTTGACTTACCAAAGCTGCTACGGCACAAATAAATAATAAATACACTTTAAATACGAGATAAGGAATAACAAACCAATCAACTGATCACTATTTCGGAAAGAAAATTGATTAAAATTGTAAGAGCTTCAGAAGACACGTCCGCGAAGTTTAACGTTTCCCGCGCTTTTTTTGCACAGTCTTTTCTGTTCCGGTGACAGCGGCGCGGCGCTATGTAAGTTTTTCTTTTTTTTTGTAGCGATTTACCCGGCCCTGACTTAAAAGACCTTCAGCCGCCCGCAGCGCTATGGTTGGACACATAGAGCTAGACTTAATACTGGGTAAGTGGAGAGTGCAGTACTAACACTTTTTGTGACCAAAAATTACACAGTGGCTGTATTCCTTCTCACCTACACTTTAAAAAAATACGTATGGTCATAGGTCATATGCGACAACTGACAGCCACTACATACTAAATGTCAAATTTGCTGGCTACACTTTTTTATTCAGGGTGAGAACTCCAGTTACCTCAGTATTAAGTCTAGCTCCATGGTTGGACATCAACTTGACAACAGAATGACATTTAAAGAAAACATGATAGTTTCACAATTTGGCCACCGGAACAGAAAAGTTTGTGGCACTGTAGGTAGTTGTGATGTGGCAAAGCCATCTTCTATCTCACTCGTTGCTAGGGGCGCAAGCAGCCGAGAAATAATAGCGGGCCATGGATGTGGATGTTGCCGGCCGCTAGTTCGCAGCGTCGTCGTCCTTGGTGGTTGCGTTGTGTTTATACGTTGTGGCCGGTATCACCCACGCGGTCGATAATTACTGCAAAATGTGGTAAGTACGTGTGAATTGACTATTCATTTCCAATATAAAATGCGCCCTGCCCACGTCGTATGGTTATGGCATCATGGTGTGGTTGTAGATTGTGGTGTGGTTGTGGTTCATGTGGATGGAGCCAGGCCCCAGAGCGACAAGACGGGGCGGGAAGTGACTTTGTTTTATACTATGTAGAGAAGTATAAATCAAGCTCGTTTATTATTATGTTTCAGTTCATTGGCAACAAAACTACGTCCGTAAACCAACTGTTTTACTTCAAGATTCATATTTAAGTATCATTTTCACTAAAACAGACGTTCACTCAAGGTCTATAAGTCACTTAGTAAAACTTTTTCCATGTCACGCCCAAAAATCGGAAAAGCCTTGGCAAATTGTATCATTACAAATGCATCCTTAACGTTCAGTTAATAAGGTGCATTCATTTGTTTACGTTGTAAATGTTGCTGGTTAGTATCACCAAGCTTTTTGTGATATAAGTAAGTAAATTGTTTTATTTTGTCACATTTGTGCTACGCTTTTGAAGCTTTCCGTGCGACAAAAATGTTAATTTTGTATGTTTTCAATACCCATATTATAATTTTTTTTTTGAAAAATAAAGAATATTTTTCGTCGTAGCCACACGCTGGTATCGGCTGAAATATACTACCTACCTAAGTAACTAGGTACCTTTATTTTATTTTTATTAACCTTTACTTAGGTTATGTTTAGGTTGTTATAAAGATGTTAATATTATTTAAAAACCATTAAAAGCAACTGAAAGTAACCTAGGTTAAAGATTTTTAAAATTGTGGTAAGCAAGGGTGTATACCTCAGTGTTACTTATTTGAATACTCTAATACTAATTCTTATAAAACTAGCCTTACGCCCGCGACTTCGCCCGCGAGGACTAGGTACACACCGTTATCTTCAGCTCCCAAACAACCCTGTTTACCATAAATTACGTCGATCGTTTTGACGTGAAAGACGGACAAACGAACAAGCAAACACACTTTCACATTATTTTATATTGGTATTATAGATCCAACCTATTGATCGAACACGTATAAAAATCCATGTATCTACAATAATGTTATAGCTACATAATGGTAACTATATTATTGCCGCAAAGTATCTGTATGTTGAACATTTGCGGTGGGAAGAAAACCGGTAATAGCTTCCTCGCGATAACTGAACGGCTCCTTCAGCACACCTGTTTATACCCTTTATATTCAACAACAGATACGGAAAATACACCTTATCACTTTGTAGTAAGTCCTAGTTTGGTGTAACAAACGCTGCTAACGTAAGTCGTGGCATATTGATATACCTGCCTACTACTATCGACTACGTCACTTATAGAAAAATCAGAGTGATACGCGAAAATCATATTCGGTGAAACGTTAGTCATCAATCATTTTAGCTATGGGTAAACAAAGGGGTACTTAAAACTTAAAGCATTACTTAGAATTATATTTTAAACGAAAGTTAAGACAAAAATTGCTATTAAACTTAAAAAAAAATAGGAGTAAAGTCGAATAGTGTGTAAGATTGTTATAATGATGAGTTGTCTACATGTAAAATTAGTTTATGTATTTAGTTAAGTATCCATTTTAAATGAATATCAAATGTAGTGGTCCGTAAGTTGTAAGTAGAACATAGTAAATAAAAAAAACAATTGATTCTTGTATGCTTTAGTGTAGCGTAATAGTTTTTCAGTTTTCCGATAACGTTTCGGAACCTCTCCAGCGTGTTTGTATGCGCGGAAAATCGGGCAATCCGATTTTTCTTACATTTTCCAAAGGAGCTAATGGGCAATTGTTAGTTGTACTGTTTATTTTTTAAAAATCTCAACCTTATTTCAAATTCGTATGAAAATAGTATGTTGTAGGTATGTAGCTTATTATTATAATAAATACCTATAATTTGTTAAAAATATGATAGGTCCGAGAAATCAGAGACTTGCAGACACACTGGCGATGAGCATTTGTAAGTTGGATGGAAGTGATAATATGTTCCGTGCGATAGCGGAATCAGCCGACACCACTCGTTGCCTTCATGCACTATTTTGCACGCGATTCTAATGCGATGTATTCTAATGATGACGGATAAGGTTTGCGATTGCATAAATACAATTTGAGTTGACGGTTTAATTGGAGCTATGTCTCATGAGGATTTGTAGTTTAAACGGGAAACTATGTTAATAGTCTGATGTGTTAATTTTTTCTATTTCTGACTTTAAAATGCTTAAATGCTTAAAGTTGTACTGAATTTGTTCCTATAGCAATAAGCATTATCCACCGATAGGATACGCTCATTTATTGTAGATATTTCAACATAGCACTTAGGTATGCTTTAAACTTAACTTATTATGCCATCGACATAATATCTTAAAAGGCGAATAGCTTAAGATTTTCGCAAAATCAGAAAATCTTAATTTTGCAGATATTGTAATCTGCAGATATTAATGCAGACAATGCAGATATTGTAATTTTGCAGATGGGAATCTATTAAACTGTCGATTAAGAAAATATCCTAAAAAGTTTCGCCTTACCCTTTCAAACTTTTCACAAAATGTTTTCTAATGTCCGCAGATAACGTGATGTTACCCTGCTAGTTTTAAAACGAAATGATGTTGAAACTTGTATGATGTAGGTAGCGATCGTTTGCGGAACGAGGACGATAATGGCATCTCTGAGAAAGCTGCTTTACATCGACTCAGCTGCATACGCCCATGGACTTGTTAAATAGATAGATTGTATTATAAGTAGGGTAATTCCGGGGTAGATAGACCATACGGTAGAGAAGGCCAATCGAATTATTTCTAAAACTATTCACTGGACGGCACCGCTTACTACCTACTTAGTTAGCTTGGTATTGTGTACAAGTACAGGTGCACGATCAAAAATTTGGTGAAAATAAAAGCAAAAGTGGCTAACGCCCCTATAGTTGTTTCAGACTAATCTATACATATAATAAAACAGAAACGGAAAAAAAGTCTGTACATGAAATACAAAAAAAATAATTACTGCTATGTGATGTGTACAGGATAGACCCCAAAACGATAGATAATAAAATTTTTGTCTGTTTGTCTGTTTGTCTGTTTGTCTGTTTGTATGTTCGCTTTTCACGTAAAAACTACTGGACGGATTTTTACCAAATTTTGTGTAGTAATAACTTATAACCCGGGTCAACATATAGGGTACCTTTTATTGCGGGAAAATTTCTTTAATTTAAAAAAAACGTTGATAACGACTGTTTGTATGTTTGCTTTTCGCGCAAAAACTACCGGACGGATTTTTACCAAATTTTGTGTAGTAATAACTTATAACCTGAGTCAACATATAGGGTACCTTTTATTGCGGGAAAATTTCTTTATATTAAAAAAAACGTTGAAAACTTATATTTGCAGGCGTCTGTTTGTATGTTTGCTTTTCACGGAAAAACTACTGGACGGAGTTTTACCAAATTTTGTGTAGTAATAACTTATAACCTGGTTCAACATATAGGGTACCTTTTATTGCGGGAAAATTTCTTTTTATATTAAAAAAAATGTTGACCAACTTATATTTGCGGGCGTCTGTTTGTATGTTTGCTTTTCATGCAAAAACTACTGGACGGATTTTTACCAAATTTTGTGTAGTAATAACTTATAACCTGGTTCAACATATAGGGTACCTTTTATTGTAGGAAAATTTCTTGACATCTTATAAAACGTAGACAAACTGACTCACATTTTATATGAAATTAACTACAAATGTAAGTTTGTATTAGTTTTTTTAGTGATTAAACTATAAATTACCATTATTTTTTACCTTTATTTGTACTGTAAGATCTGAAGTTTGCCAAATTTTATGATTCTTGGTCAAACGTTTGTAAAAGTTTTTTTCTGTGATATTACTTAGACATATAACCAATTTTAGGATATTTTCCATTATTTGTATTATTCAATAATGTACCTAATAGGTACCATGCTTAAGACAAATAATGATTTGATGATAATGATGATTTTTAGGGTTCCGAACAAAACTGGTAAAAAGGAACCCTTATGGTGCGACTTAGTCTGTCTGTCTGTCACAGCTGGATATCTCGAGAACTACTAATGATATCCACTTGAAATTTGGAATAGTTTTAGACGACGTTTGCCCAACTATTTTGCAAATAAGAGACAAATAAAAATATTTATATTTTTTCTTCAATAGGGGCTGAAAGGGCGTCTTAAAAATTTGAAGTGCGGCTACTAGGACATAAAGGGTATCATATAATAGAGCGCTGCTTGCACACTCTCAATATTTTTTCTTTTTGTATTAAGCCGCATAGTTTTTGAATTATGATGAAAAATGTAAAAAAATACCCCCCCCCCCCCTTATTTCCGAAGTTTGCATAGAGAAAAATCTGAAATTATTTTAGGTGATAAGTAGAAGTTTATGTAAGGATTACAGGAAAAATAAAACAATGTCTCTAAATAGTAAACTTTTTCAGAAATCATCAACAAAAATTATATTAGTTCCAATATCGGTCAAGAGATGGAGCTGACCAAAAACTGCAATATTCTACATCGCGAATTCTCGGACGAATATTCCACGCCGATGAAAACATTTTTACCACACTTTTATTAGCTTCACATGTAACTAAGTCACAATGTAAGAAAATCTTGGAGTTCAATTTTAACCTACTTCTAACTGTCGTATTGATTTGAAACTTTGCAAGTCTATATGAATCCGATGACAATACAATAATTTGTTACCGTTGAGCTGATCTGATGATGGAGTCAAGAGGTAGGCAATAGAACTCTTCAATGGCTGCTAGGAAACCCCTCGAGTTTAGACTCATTTGTTTCGTTCTGATGAGACCTATTCGCTACACTTGGTGGTGAGGGTCTGATGATGGAGCAGGGAGGAAGCCTGCGGCAGTCCTTAATGATCAATAGGAAACACATCGAGTTCTGGCTCATTTGTTTCGTTCTAATGAGACCTATTCGCTACACTTGGTGGTGAGGGTCTGATGATGGAGCAGGGAGGAAGCCTGCGGCAGTCCTTAATGATCAATAGGAAACACCTCGAGTTCTGGTTCATTTGTTTCGTTCTAATGAGACCTATTCGCTACACTTGGTGATGAGGGTCTGATGATGGAGCTGGGAGGAAGCCAGTGAAACTCCTTAATGACCACAAGAAAACCCCTCGAGTTTGGGCTCATTTGTTTCGTTCTGATGAGACCTATTCGCTACACTTGGTGGTGAGGATCTGATGATGGAGCAGGGAGGAAGTCAGTGGCACTCCTTAACGACCATTAGGAAACCCCTCGAGTTTGGGCTCATTTGTTTCTTTCTGATGAGACCTATTCGCTACACTAGGTGGTGAGGGTCTGATGATGGAGCAGGGAGGAAGTCAGTGGCGTTACTTAATGACCACTAGGAAACCCCTCGAGTTTGGGCTCATTTGTGATAAGACCTATTCGCTACACTTGGTGGTGAGGGTCTGATGATGGAGCAGGGAGGAAGTCAGTGGCACTCCTTTGTGACGACTAGGAAACCCCTCGAGTTTGGGCTCATTTGTTTCGGTCTGATGAGACCTATTCGCTACACTTGGTGGTGAGGGTCTGATGATGGAGCAGGGAGGAAGTAAGGGTTCGGCTCGCGCATCCGGTAACTAATAGACTCCACTTGAATTTGTAAAACTAAATACATACAATCACGCCTTTGAGTTATACCTAATGTTTACGGGGTGGGCAGACACATGAATGGACTGTGAAATCGATTACCATCCATCCATAGCTTGCCATTTATTAAACTAAAAAGTAAAAAATTAATATATAAGTAGTTTAAAAAACTAAACAAACACACTTTTATAGGAACAGACTAAAAAGTGCAAAATAACCGTCTATTCAGTAACTGAAATTCAAAAGCGTGGTGCGCCCTTTGCAAAGTCTACATTCAAGTACTTAATATTGACCACGCGCACCACGCTTTTTAATTTCAGTTACTGAATAGACGGTTATTTTGCACTTTTTAGTCTGTTCCTATAAAAGTGTGTTTGTTTAGTTTTTTAAACTACTTATATTACGTTTAAAATGTCCTCCTTCCTACATACTCGCAGGTCGCTTTGGGTGAAGCACAGCTGTAGTTTTTTCTATTTTATAAAAGAAAAGATGGTACGGAACCCTCCGAATCCGAATGGCTCTTGACTGGTTTCTTCTTAGTATATTTTATACCGGTACCTTTTAGACTGTGTACGGACCGGCGGGCGGCGGCCCCACGCACGCCAACGAACAACATCAGGCATTGCTCGCTTCACGTTTCTGGCCTTCGAAGATCAATCTAAAGCTAGGTAAAGGATTACTGGGAGCGATTCCAGTTCACATTCGGAGTTTCTGATCATCTGATTGAGACAGAGGGGAAAACAGAACCTCTTTGATGGCGTTCGTTGGCCTTTGTTGGTCCGGTGTGTACGCAGCATTAGCACAGAATATGGCATTAGGCAAGCGCGATTCATCGTAGATCGCATCAACGAACGCTTAGGGGCGTGCGCTTGCCTATCAATCAATAAAAAAAAACTTTACAGTTTGTTATCGCTACAAATCTACTAACATGTTGGCTTCTTACGTGCTTTTCTGTTGCAGTGATAATCTTTGGAACTAAAACAGTTTTCATACGACAGGACAGTCCATTTTGACAGCTAATTTCGTATTGCAAGTGGCTCCTCTGCCACGGTTGTCACCGGAACAGTCAGAAGTGTGGGACTATATTAAATTGCTTATGACACCCTGAGAAGACTCAGTTATTGTGATTTTAATGAATTAAAAATACGTAAACTATACTTGAATTAGATTTCGATTTATTGATTTGTAGATCAATTTGAATTGTTGGAAAACGGACATTGATTATTGTGATTTGATTACGATTATTGTTATTTGAAATACCTAGAAAAAAAATAGTAATTTATCGCAAGGCTCTAGGTCAGCTAAGAGGATGAGGTTACTTCGTGCTTTTGAAACCGATGAGGACCGTGAAGCTCGGTTAACAAGCAATCGCGAGCGCAACACTGAATCCTGCGCTTCCGAGACCTACACCCATATACACACACATAATACTTTGCGGTCACTGGAAGGAAGTGTAGATTACACATAAAATAAACAAATACAAAAGTCACTTTACCGTGCGTACGAAGTCGCGGGCAACAGCTAGTGAAAAAATAATATTGTGTGTGCAGGTTTCAACATATGAACAAATTATTTCGTAATTTTTTACTTTTGTTATTGGTTTATGAGTAGAGCTTTGTTAAAACTTCAAAACTGGTATCATGGCAAAATTTGTATATTATGTGTGGCCATCTCCTCCAAAATATTAGGAGAGATGGCCATGTGCATTCAGTGTACGATGCCATCATGTCAGCCTTATCAGAAAATGCAATATCAGGGTTCAAAGCTACGGAAGTTTATCCCTTTAATCCAGCAGAAGTACCAAACTATGTTTTATTCAAGAATCTGCAGTTCGCCTTGAAGGCACACCAAATAACCAACAGAAAATATAAAAAAATCTAAATAAAATAAAAAATACGGATTACTGTCTTGAGACGAAAACTAAGCAAAAATGATCAACAATTAAACCATAAACCCAAAACATAACGTACCATCAAGTACTGGCTCACTCTTCTTTATTTCTATGGTCGTCTCACCCGGGCACTAGGGGAGGGATGGCCAATCATGATTTTACAAAGAAACCGATTTTAAGGTTGATCCCATTGAAAAATCTTTAAAATTTGTTAATTATTCTGAAGTTTAATGATTAAAGTGTTATAATAAGAAAAAAAGAACATAGAAATGTTTATATTTTATTTATGGCAGAACCTAGAAATAATTATGGCCAACTATCCCGGACTTACGTAGATTTTGGTTATAAGTTTTCAAACTTTTAGCAACTTGTTTTTAACTTGGCGATATTCGCTGTGGTATTTACAGAAAAATACTTCAGATATAAGTACTTATTACAAATATTTCAATAGCGCTACTAGTATGATGTGGTGATCGCTTGCGGGGCTCGGGCGATAATAGCAGCCGAGATAGCTGAATGGGCCACACAACTCGCCTGCATCCTGCATCGCACGCTTCATGCACGGTAAGCAATTTAATTTTCAACTCATGCTGATGGCGTACAACAGCCGACCACAATGATGGCTATGCATTTTACATTCTTGTAGTGATTCGGTTCGTTCTAAGTATTATATATGTCGCGGGGATATGAGGAAATCAGAGATTTCACGAAATCCCTAGGGATACCACGAAGATGGAAGATGTCGAATATTATTATTTACGACGTCTTCTTCTTAAACAAGTTTAGTGATATGTCATTTCACTAAACTAATGTTTAATGTATGATTGAGTATTTGTATTTTATGTCATCAACAGACACTTCTAATATACTCACAGCAAAAGAGAACAGTCTTCTTGAAAGTACCTATACCATTAATGGGTAACTACTTCTATATTATTTTTATAGCGAATTGTCAGAATTCCATTCGTTTTCATGTGGACAAGCTAGTCTCTGGGGATTGAAATGTCACTAATTCTGGTCAGGAAATGTCAACTATTTTAAGCATTGTTCCGTGTTCACGAGTTATGAGTTAAACTAACTTTCATGAATTCAACACACAATAAACCCACGACCACGGCCTTTGAAGGCGCCAAAACGCCAAAAAAACTTAAAGTAGTAGGGTATATAATCCATAAGAGATGTTTTGAATGAAGTACGCGCTTAGGTAGGTAGTGTACCTATTTGTGATAACCGTTTTGTAAAATGGTTCTTGTTAATATGAGGTGCTAGTTGTGAGACTATATTTTATCCCGATATTCCCACGGGAACGGGTACCACGCGGGTAAAACCGCGAGGATCTGCTAGTACTTTATAATCATTTAGAATGTCCCCTAACTGCAATGAGAAATTAAAGAGCTTTTTTCAAATGATCCTTGTATTTTTCAATAAAATACAGAAACTTTCCTTGCGGAAATCGGGTTTAACCTTTCGCATATTTAAGTATTTTACATAAATTGTATCTTACGGTGTATGTTTCGCATTATTCATTCGTTTTTATGTATGTTTGGTAAGTTTACAAAGTTTTCCAAATCTGATACCGTTATTGAAGTTTGTTTTAATTGTATTTTGTTTTTTATTTATTTTAATTTTTCCGTTTTATCTATTTTATTTGATAGCGCCATCATGTCATGAATGAATTTTATTTAAAATGCAGTATTTATAATTTTTTTGCATCATGTAAATAGCTATAACTGTACAATCTTAAAAATCTTGGATTATAGAAGTAACGCATTGTTGCTAGGAATTGAGAGTAAGAATAATCCATGGCTACTTAATACTGAGGTAACTGGAGTTCTCACCCTGAATAAAAAAGTGTACCGAGCAAATTTGACATTTAGTATGTAGTGGCTGTCAGTTGTCTCATATGACCATACGTATTTTTTTTAAAGTGTAGGTGAGACGGAAGACAGCCACTGTGTAATTTGTGGTCACAAAAAAGTGTTAGTACTGCACTTTCCAGTTACCTCAGTAATAAGTCTAGCTCCATGGAATAATCTCTTTTAAGTTTTGTTTCTTAATAATTAATAGGTATATTAGCTATTAAATGTTGTTCATTATACATCTGATTAATGAAAAATATGTGTAGTATTCTTCTTAAATCATTATCTAATTTTAAAAAGAGGTAAAATTGCAACTGATCATCTCAAAAACTACAGGACCAATTTTAAAAATTATTTCACCATTAAACGCTACATTACTTCCCTCTGAGTGACATTGGATATATTATGACATTGCAACAGATGCCACGCGCATAGTGGTACCTAGATAGATATAGGTCTTTCCTAAGTTGTACATACGCGGTTATAATTTAAGTATGAACTGTCAAGTCGCATGGCAAAGTTTGCTTTGATTCGCCACTGCACAAACTCACGACGCGAAACAAACATGGCTTTTAGTTGTTAAGTTTGTTTTGTAAAGAGGTTTATGTATTTTACGACAGCAAGTTATCTATTTGTGAAATTATTATTTTTATTTTCAAACGCATCGATTGTCGTTTTTGCTTTAGAATTCACTAGGTATCATTCAAGGTTCTAGGTTAAATTGTCACAAATAACACAGATACAATAGAGTGAAGTAAATATAAAAGATATTCTTATTAAAATTAATAAAATCCTCAAAAATAACTTAGCTGGCACCCTGTAAAACACTGTTTTTTTAATGAGCGTTATGATACGTGCACATTTGGATTTTCCTTTTTTCGACAAAATCGCAAAAGAAAAACCTTCTTTTTGCGATTTCGTAGCCAAAAGAAAGCGCCCCGTAGTTGTTCGTGTTGATGGACACATTCATGCCCTAAAACATTAGTAATTACCAGTGGTGAGGGGTTGAAATATAGCGAATTGGTGGCAATAATGAGTGATCATAGTGAATCGGTGGGATGGGGTTTTAGGGATTTTTAAAAAGGGAGCCGATGGCAATCGGCGTGTATGGACTAATAAAAATATTGTATACCTACAGTTAGTACTAAGTACATATACAGTATTTCTTATAAGATTAAATTGAATATATTATTATGATAAAACCGATATAGTTAAACAAAGCATGAAACATGGCACAAAGTTTAGACGTACCCATGAAGCAGGAGGATATCTCGGGAACGGTGCGATCTGCCTGGTAGCCACGTTGCTGGGTAGCTCTTGCTTGATTCCTCGCTTCAAACGCTGTTTTCTTCTCTCCCGCGATTTAGCTCTTAGCATAAGAGCTGCCTGCATACTTGCCAGTTTTGTGGCCGTGGAAGAACGCGGGCGGAAAAGTTAGCCAACGGCTTCAGCGCGTTACGACGCTACGCGCTTTTTCACTTTTAACGCGTAAGTTTTTTATAACGTTACGTTATTGTTGTATTTTTTGTTCGTTTTGACACTACGACTAGCGCGGCTACTCTACTAATTACAATTTTTTTTGTGAAAGTTGTCTTCTATATTTTGTTTTTTTTTCTACTTTTATTAATTTAAGTAAGTATTTATTTACACACCGAAAGACAAAAACGTGCTAATGTCCCATCACAGTATCTTTTACTTTTTTTTTACCTCGAAGAAAAATTTAGAATTTGATCGAGATAGGCACAAGAAAGGCGCGAAACTATATTTATTTTATCGCTAATTGAACATTTTAATTTATCTTAGAGTGGTCGTTTACCTTATAACTACGATATGTATTGTGAGAAAGAATACGTAATGGAAGCAAGCGCAATTTGGCGTTTAGAGTTAATTTAGTAATAATTAGGTTAATTGAACAATGTTTTTATTGCAAGTTTTTTACTTTATCACTCATGTCTCGTTCCGCACATCAAGTCGCAGTCTTTGGTTCTTTGACACCTGCCATCTGACGCTGCTTTCACACACGTATCGCTGTTTCATGGCCGGCCCACTTTTGTCACTTTATTAAATAACACTTCCAAGTAACACATATTATTGCTGAATCTTCTTTAAGCGGCACACTCTTGGAAAAACAACACCAATTCAACGTCGAGCAAACCACACCAAAGTTGACGATAATATAAAAGATGACGTCAAAACTGCCTACGACATAGTTGCATTACCCCATTTACAAACATGCTTAACCTAACGGCTCATTACAGAAACATCTTAACTACGTACCTACATACTTCAACTTAGTTTTAAGACATCCAATGCTCAAAATTACGTACAACAATTAGTTTAATATATTCGCTCAATGACAATAACAGCATGTCATCCGATAAATTGGTTCAAACATCTCAAAAGCCACGTAATGCTTAATTGTACAGATCGAGAAAACTCAAAGTTATTATCCAAACTGAATCTTTCAAAAAAGAACAACATCACTAGTCTCCGAATACCCGGGGGAAGACGGGACCCAAAACCTCTCGACTCGTCTAGTGGTACATAAAGACTACTTGTATTTTCTATTATAATTTATCATATAAAAATCATGCTATTGCCATCGAGCTTCACATACCATGCTTAAACTAAGACGACACTTATACAACGGCAACCAGGCATTCATATACCTCGACGAGGTCGCATGGTGAGTGTGGCTCGGAGACGAGGGCGGAGAGGGGGCGTGGCAGGGGCGCAGACAAGCGCGACTCCCAGTGCTGGCAGGAGTATGCGCGGACGCCGGTCGGCGCGGGGTGGACGGGGCTGTTCGGGTGCGGACTCGGCGGCGCGGGCTGGCGGCCGTGCTGGCGCGCCTATGTTGAACAATTACGAGAATTACTACACGTGAAAGCATTATTTATGCTTAATTTTATTTCCTCTGCATTTTGATTGCCTCAAATCTAGTACTTCCACAGTATTTTCATTATCCTCGATAAAGAATCTGCTAAATGGTATAGTTACTTAAAAGTGCAGTATCCTGCATCATTCATAACATTGCGAATGCTCGAGTATTGTAATGAAAAAATAATAAAATCATGTTTTAC
The DNA here is from genome assembly GCA_949710035.1 of Crambus lathoniellus. Taxonomy (NCBI): domain Eukaryota; kingdom Metazoa; phylum Arthropoda; class Insecta; order Lepidoptera; family Crambidae; genus Crambus; species Crambus lathoniellus. The sequence goes on along the minus strand of OX453302.1, from coordinate 9,168,734 downwards.
TGTTCTTGTGCACAGAAGAAATTATTTTGATTATGACTATGTTAATAGTTTAGTTATTTATGCATAAAGGCCTGATCACGAAAATGCGCGATGAGCGGCGGTGGCGAGCGAATCCCGCATCATTTGGTGCGTCACATTGTCATTATTGCTTAGACTTCTGTCGCGAGCGCGCAATGAATGCGCAAACCACTCGCTACTGCACCCGCCGCGCATTTTCGTGACCAGGCCGTAAACTATTGGTAATGCTCACCTTACGGCCCGCTAGCGACGCGCCGCCCGCCGCCGCGTACATGCACCGCCGCCGCGGCCCGCTCACCTAGCGCGGCTCATCGTTTAGCGTCGACGCGCTCTCACCGCCCGACGGAGGGCGCGCGGCGCCGCCTCGCCGCTCCACCGCATCCGTTCAACTGGTGCACACCTGGACGTTATAACGTTATAGTTAACTGCTATTTTTTGTCCATCTCTAGTTCATTCATTTTTACAACTTTTAAACAATTTTTAGTAATGATAATTAGATAACCATCCATCAAGTAGAGTAGCTGGAATATGTTGTAAATAAATACCATACAAAAAACCCTTTAAAACCATAAAGTTAACCATTTTTGAGTCGTCCAGTTATATTTATACCACCTTAAACCATGGGTTCAAAAAACATTTCAATGGTATCGTGTAACCAACGAACAAGTTAAAAGTAAAAGTTCATGAATCTTAAGATAATCTTAGTAAAAAAGCATTTTATTGTTTATTATACATAGCTTTTCAGTAATCACTTTGAACATTTATTTCTGTTTTTTTTAAATAATATATAATAAATATTGGACACCATCACATACATTGTTCCAAAATCCAGAAAAGTTCCAATACCCAAGTATAGTAGCTTAAGCACTAGTATTATGGAAATTGGAAACAACGACGGGTATTACACACCCAAACCCGAGAAAATTTTGAAAAGTTCGTTTTCAACAATTTTATCAGACCGGGGATCGGACCCGGGACCTCTAGAGATAGCGGCACCTTGAAAACCGGCGCGTTCACCACTCGGCCACGGAGGTCGTCTAATTGATTTTCAAATTGATTAAATTAAAGCCTTGGTAATCGGGCTCGAGTGCCACTCGATTGGCAACTTGTGTAAATTACGTTTGCGTTCTCAAAGCTGGTTTGAGAAAAATCTTACCCTTCTGAAAATGTGACGAAATCATTCGTGAATCGTTCCACTTAAACTAAGGTCAGTTTCGTTACAAACTCATAAAATGCGTCTTGTCAAACCCTTAGTCTTAATATTTAATTCATTTATACTGTAGCCGATACAATTGAATTATGACCCATTTATTTAATACATAATTTGTTTGAAAGCGACAAAACTATCAAGATCAGTGTCAATGTCAACTAGTTTGATTCCCCTCTGGCCACGTGCTTCTACTTCCTTTGTCCTACCGATCGGACTACATGAACTTTTTTTCCGGTTGGTCCGCTACACTATTGAAAAAATCTGTTAGAAAATAACTACATAACTGGGTCATGATTTAATTGATGCGACTGTACATATTTATTGTTTACATTATCGTTCTTTCATCAATAGCTGTTTATGTTACAAAATCACTTATAAGTATGTAGAACGTTAATGAAGCAACGATGCAAACAATATTCTTAGAGTAAACAGCTCTTGAATTGCATCAAAACAAATATTAATACCCTAGAGGAAGTAATTAAAGCTAAGTAATTAGAACGCTCGTAGAGCTAACTCTCCGTAAATAATCACGAAGTAAATGTGATGCGCAAAGTGATATCTTTATATCCAAATGGACGTAGGTATGAATGAAACTGAATTTCGTACATTTTTACTCAATTATATTATATCAGGCGGATATTTCTTATCTATGTATACGTCATATAAACCTACGTAAAAGCTTTTGCTACGAATGTATCCAGGAGAATAGCATGCCTTTCGAAGCATGGAGCACGAAAACGGGCTTGCAATTTTATATATTTAGACAGCGTTAGAAAAATTATATGTAGGTAGATTGCTTAAGTTTTATATGAGTACAGAACCTTAGCCAAGTTTAAATTTATAATGCATAGCAAACCTAATATAACTTTACACATGTTTTTATGAGTCGTTATTAAACAACCATTAAGTGTTATATTAATTAAAAATAAAATACGATATCTTCTGTAAATAAAGTATAGCATTTTCCAGTACTAAAATCTTATCGAAGACATTCTTAAAAAAAAAAAACTATATCAGGCATCCAGACATTAACGATACCTGCGAGCTTCTTAGTTCACTCCAAAAATTTTAAAGTTAATATTTCAGAGCTTGAGACCGTAATAACTGACAAGTTAATGGATCCAAGAGCCTGTTACATTGAGTCTTTTCCGAATTCGGATACTTGTAGGTGATTATTCGGGTTGCGTTGCGACTAGTGAAATTAAAAGTAGAATTTCGTTTAGGGCCGGTTAACTGTATCTCAGTATATAAGGGATAAGGACTCCGTAGCTCGGCGGTTAGAGTATTTGCCCGGACAGTGAAAGGTTCCGAGTTTGGTGGATGGGTCTTTTTTTCTAATATTTTATTTTCAATAAGTCTACGATAGGGTAGATATTTCATGTCTTTGAAATCAAAATTATAAATACTTGTAATTAAAAAAATTTAGTTGCTTGTTCCAATAGTTACAACAGAGGTGTGTTTCGGTATTCAAGACAGTAGTGTAAAAACGTATCTGACAGTACATCGCCCCCATTTTTAATAAGTTCGACTTTCAGTCATCTTTGGTTAGATATTTATCACAGTATGTAATCTTTTTTATGCCGTTCCGAAACCTGGATTTGGAAAACCATCTAGTATAGTCGCACCATTATTCGGCCCCGCGGGAAGGCTCGACCTATGACAATCTAAATTAATGTTCCATACATAAGCTGTATAATAGAACTTAACATAATTTAAGTAACCACGCGCTTCTTAATAGATCTCGGTAAATTTTGATTAATGTACGCTAATGTGATTTAATATTTTATAGACTCGTTCATGCGGGCTTTATAGTCATGGTTAGAATAGTCAGTAGTTACAATACTAATGGAATGATTTGTATCAGACTAAATCGAATTTATTTAACTATAAGTAGGTTAGCATGACATAATAAATAGGCTTTAGTAAATACAGTACATAAATAGAGACAAAATTTTATACATAATATTATTTATTTATTTATGTAACCTTTATTGCAAGAGTTACAAATGGCGGACTTAATGCTAGTGAGCATTCTCTAACAGTCAACCGGAAAGGATGTCAGTGAGAGAAAAATAGGCGGCAATAATAATAAGAAAAACAGCAAAATAAAGAAATACAATATGTATCAAACACAATATACTTACTTATATTAAATACATAAATATATAATAATAAATACATATTATACAATATATAAAAATATTATACTTATATACCTACACTTATATATACCTACTTATATACATGACACAGTAACGACCAATTAGACCGGTTAGATTACAAAACTCGGAGCCAAATTGCTCAAGTAATATTCTCGAGCCAATCTCTTGAAGACGCACTTACTAGGGGCATTACGAATGTCCAAGGGCAAAGCATTCCAGAGTCGTACAGCCGAAAGGGAGAATGACTTTGAGACAAATCCGGAAGAATGAGCGGGAGTTTGCAACAGAGAGTTGTTGCTAGAGCGAAGGTCACGTACATGAGAGCTACCCAGAAACTGAAACCTGGATTTCAGGTATTCTGGGGCAACCGGATCGAACAAAATGTTGAAGAGCGCACAGACAACTCTAAGTTTCCTACGCTCGCGAATAGGAAGCCATTTGAGCTGCTGGCGATAGTGGGAGATATGGTCGTATTTACGTAAGCCATATATGAAGCGAATACAATTATTTAGAAGACGATCCAGCTTGTTGAGAAGATTTTCGTTGAGTTGAGTTTAATATATTAATTTTATTACCATAAGTATTGATTAAAATTTTAATACAACAATTTTACCGTTGATGTTACGAGTATTTTAAACATGATTGTGAATGCATAAAGGACAATGACCAAATGGTCCAAAAGTCCACCAGCAACGGGACTTATATACTTCGATCAAAAATAACACCTAGTTCCTTATAAAACTAAATAGGTTACTAAACACTGAGTAACAAACACCAGACGGCAGTAAAAATTAATATGCAGTCAGTAAAAAGTTATGAATTAATGAAAAAAATATGTTTTGTATCCTTAAGGACTAAACATGTCTAATAACATTGATATGCGAATCAGAGCTCCATGGCAAGGCGCATCGGTCGCCAGTGTAATTACTGCCTAAGGTCTTATACATACATCATCATACATACATACATACATAATAGATCTAACAAAACTCATAAAAAAATCAGTAGCCTTTATAACTTTAACTGAAAGACTTTTCAACCTGCGCTTGTTAGATAAAAGTCCAACATTTCTTATAGGTACGCGTGCCTAACTTTGCCTTTCACAGTTTGATCAAATTTCGAAGTTTACACAATAGCTAACTGTACCTGATGTATCCCAGAGGCGTCGTCGGACCCGTTGTAGCGCACATTAATTTAGATTGTGGTAGGTCGGTACAGGCCCACAGGGCATTTGTTGGACCATGGAACACGTTGGCTTTTGGCTTTTGCCTATTGATTGACAAAGAGATTGATGGTAGGTAACTATAGGTGCTTTGTACAAAACCTTAGTGTTCAATGAGCTTAAAATAGATTTGAGGTGAAATTTTTTTTTAAAGCAAATGGTGAAAAGCCTTTGAGAAGGTGACTGACCTGTACCTATCCTTTTTTCGATATCTTTCGCATTTTTTCTTTCGGATAGCCTCTTAATGATAAAAAGTGGTTTTATTCTACATCAATAAAATCAAAAACCAGCCAAGTGCGAGTCGGAATCGCGCACGAAGAGTTCCGTACTATCAAAAAATCACGTTTGTTTTATGGGAGCCCCCCTTAAATATTTATTTAATTTGGTTTTTAGTATTTCTTGATAGAGCGGCACCAGAAATACATCATCTGTGAAAAAGACTTCGAACTTTTTATATGGAGCCTGGCATATCTACTTGCAAGTATGACATATTTTGGTGTACGTACACCTATGAAACATCCGCCAGTAAACCGAGAAAATAATTACAAACGGCAAATAATAAAGTCAACATGTCGTACTTAAATTATATATCTTTTTAAATATTTCAGTTCGAAGATGTAGTACATTTACGACATTTTGTCGATTGTATTTGTCGTTTGTACTTAATTACTTTCTCTGTTGACTGGCGCATGTTTCATAGGTGTCCACCAAAATATTTCATACTTGCAACTTAGGTACCTATGCCAGTAAGGCTCGATGCCTTTTTGACTGGCTAGCTATCACGGTTCATGAGATACAGACTCCCACTTGTGGATGCCCTGCTCTTCGTATTGTTTCTAGCGTTAAATACCTTGGCGTCCATATTGACTCTGATCTGAAATGGCACTCTCAAATCGAAGCCTTAAAAACAAGAGTGCGTAAACTAATTTATATTTTTAAAACCATTAGACACCTTGCTGACCCTGAAACAGTGAAGACTGTATACCTGGCTTTGTGTCAGTCGGTTCTGGCCTACTGCATTCCGGTTTGGGGTGGAGCTGGATGTACAATAATGCTGAATTTGGAAAGGGCACAAAGAGCCTTCTTAAAAATAATGACTACTAGTTGCCTACTGAAGCTGTCATATTTAGACACAGAAAATCTCTTAAAATGAAATACCTGATGAGAAAATTATTCAAGTTAAACGTGTTTCTGATTGTGATCACAGTACACTAAAGGCCAATTTCTTTTATCAATTTATAGGATTGCGCGCTCGTACACATATACTCATGTGCACACGCTCACACATGCATTTATACACACACCCACACACACACACACTCACACACACACAAACACACACACAACAAGCATCCTTACTCTCTCACAACACTCATTAATGTATGTAAACAATTTTCATCCCTCATTTCAACTTCCCGTGCAGATTTTGTTAGTGCATGTCCATATTACACACCTGTGTTTTACTGTAAAAATATATAAAATTATCGAGGAATCACTGACCCTGAAAATACAGCACAACTAGTTTCAGGGTCAGGGGTCTACTATTCTTGTCTCGACTTATGTAAAACCCTAGATTTAATTTGTGTTTTGTACTAATTATGTACCTATTGTTACTGTCGGGTTGTGAATAAATGATTATTTATTTATTTATTTTATTATTAGACTGGTGACAGACAAATAGACAGATAGACGGACAGCAGAGTCTTAGTAATAGGGTCCCGTTTTTACCCTTTGGATACGGAACCCTAAAAAACGATGAAGTTCTATTTAATTGTCGTTCGGTGGTTGCTCTAGCTAACCTTATAGCACCGAATCGAAGAGTATGCAATTAGCCATTTTTGTTTTTGCTCTACCTTGCTCCCATTACAATTTCCCAAACATAGTAAATGAAGGAACTTGCTCGAACATAACAACTACGAGGGTTAAGGGTTCAAAGAACGTTTAGATCAAACGATAACCACAAATATCGTGACGCCATGAAACGTACTACCAAGAATCGCTGAGTTTGTGTACTACAAATTTTATTAAGTTCAGGTGTTGGAAATTATCTTAACATACAAATTACCTTTTAACTGAGCGTGGAAAACATCGAATGAAAAACTGTTTATTACAAATGAGGAGGCTAGGATCAAAACCATATCCACTTATGTTGTGACAAGTTGGCTTTTTTTTCTCTCTATCGTCTCTATAGGATAAAATTCATAATCTGGCAACATATTTTGGAACAAAACAGCTCCTATCTATCAGTAAAATGTAGATGAAAGCAAAAGTTTCGTTCTAAACCAAACATATCCTCCTAAAAATGTATTGTAATAGTTTTAAAAACGCTACAAATATACTGCAATCCTATAATATAAAATTGTTTTAAGGTAGACTAAACGAAATGATCTAAGTAATTCAAAGGTAATCATAACTTACTCGTGTCTTAAAATGGGCCGAAATATTATACCTTGGACATTTTTAAGTATAAACATATCTTATTTGCGTCATCAACTAGATTTACAAACAACCATTTTTCATTCTTTTCTTTCCCTAAATTCATTAGTACCTTCATGAAAACATTTGACGAAATGGCGCCATTTCGTCGCTACCACGATATTAGTTGTTTACATAGCAATTAAGTATAATTGACAAAACTAAGGAAATTGTCTTTTCAAAGTAAGACTATAATTACCAAAACCTGATACGAACAACAATCCACAATACGAAATTAAATGACAAAGAAAGAATCATTTTGAAAGAAATTATTGCCCGATTAGTTTCGTAGCTACGATTTTTTTTTCGTAGCAAGTCGTATAAAATCCTAGCTCATAGCAGCAAATAAAATAATATTGTGTCATGAGCGGTTCGGTCGCGTAGCGTGTAATAGCGCGGTATAGATGTGTAATACAAATATGTAATCATAAAAATGAATGATCCCATTTAAATAAGCAATATAATAGAAAAAATTGAATATAAAAATGATTACAATAAAAATATATGCATATTTTATCATACTTGCTGCGCCTCTGGGCTTCACTCCCGTGGAATTTCGGGCTAAAAAATAGATAACGACCTATTCTCAGACGTACCGAATATACCTACATATAAAATTTCATCAAAATTGGTCAAACCGTTTCGAGGAGTAGGGCAAGGCAAGTAGCACTGTGACACGAGAATTTTATATATTAGATTTTATCATATATTTTAATTGATTCGTTTTTATGATTATTTGTATTACACAACTACTAAAATTTGGTTTTTAGGGTATTTCTAGTAGGTAATAGAAATACCCTAAAAACTAAATTTTAGTTGTGTAGTAGTAGGTACTACTACACAAAATGTGTCTTTTGATGTTTAAAATTTATATATTTGACAAATATTAAAAATTACAACTAATTTAAAGCCTAATTACACAATACAATTTCAAAAAGTCAGTAGATAGTGTTTTGTTAAGTATTAATATTTTACTTAATTGGGACTGTTTGAGAGTCGTTATAGATAATTACTTTGGCAGCTCACCATTTTTAGGTGTTTTTAGGTGGCTACTAAGTTGTTCATTGAATTTAAGTCGTTATGTAAATATTTCTATGATATAAATATCTGTGTAAGGATAAAGATAATAAGCCATTTTTTATGGTTTTTAATAATTTCACTTAAAAATATTGCACACAATTAATTTGCGTAAATTTACAGTCTACATACATTCATGTTAAGCTTATTATTCGTTTAAAATGAAACAAAGATTTTTTTTTTAAAGATTTTTATAACAGAGGCGCACGTTTGCATGGAGTATGTCAAAAAACAAAATAATTTCTATATTATTAATTTATGAGGATAATAGGCGCATATTTGCAATAATGGAAATATCATCATTTATTACACTTATAATGAAAATTTGGATATTTTTATATAAAAGGAATATAAGTAAGTGATTTACAAATAAAAGGGCGACACTATCTAAGCGAATGGACTATACAAATAAATTTTTTCAAAAAAATCTGAGTGCGCTGTTTATAAAGTTATAAACGTGAAAGTTCATTATATAAGGCATATAGTTAGAAGGTATCCTCAATCGTTTTCAAGCAAAAAAGCGTCACTCTAAAAAAAGAATTGAATGTCTATAAAACGCTAATTTTAGCCCACTCCTGTGCGGCGCGGCAACGCAGAAAGTATAAAGTTTTGCGCTCCGCCATTATGCGCGTCACCAGTGTGAAAATTATATTATTATTATACTTTATTGAAAGTCAACAATATGGACTAATTTACAAATAATAGGTACTTACTTAAATCATAATTACAAAATAGATAATAAATTTAAAATAATATTTCATTATTAGCCCGTACGTATATGATGAAGCTAATAATTTTACTTTTTTCTGAGAGTAAAAGATAACTTTGGTTTATTTTTTAATTAGATAAATGACTGGTCTTTCTAGTAATTTCAATTTTATTTCTTTAAAATGTTTTTCGAAATATTAGCTACACAAAACAAGTTTTCATTTTGAATTATCTTGAATATTTTCAAAGATATAGGACTTCAAACTTTATAATTAGACAAGGACAGGACGCTATCTTAGTGACGTCAGTGGGTTAGTAGCGTCATAGTCACGCCATAGAAGATTTCGTTTTAGAAAGAGACAGCTATAGTCAAAATCAAACAGACTATAATTCTTTTATTATAAAACAGATTCAAATTATTTTTTCACATTTGGTATTCTTAATTGCAATATTTTTAACGTCATCATTAAATATCTACATTTCAACAACAGTAAAATACCCTATTGTGAAATAGCATTGCAAATAACACGGAGTAACTAACGCCATTACCATCGTTCTCCATTCGTGTGCAACTACGCTGAAATATCAGGAACTCGAAAAACAAAATATGGTAAAAATAAAACTAAAAAAAAAGAGCCAGACCCACCCAAATAACTGAACTGGACCGACTAGGCCTGAGACAGTCAAATGTCTACAAAAAATTTATTTTTTATTTTTACGGAGTTGTATAAAAAAAATTAATTAGGTCCCTGATGTTATTATTATGTACATCCTACTATCCTACTAATATAAATGTGAAAGATTAGATGTTTGGATGTTTGAATGTTTGTTACTCAATCACGCCAAAACGGCTGAACGGATATGGCTGAAATTTGGGACACAGATACTTTGTAGCCTGGAGAGGAACATAGGCTACTTTTTGTCCCGGAAAAAAATTACATTCCCTCGGGATAACGTCGTGTAGTCCACGCGGGTGAAGCCGCAGGCAGAAAACTAGTAGGTATATATAAAATTTCGTTAGATTCCCGTTTCAAAGTACAGTTACCGTACAGAAAAAAAACATCAAAATTAACAGGTACTCTACAAAATCGCCCTTTTTATACAGGATAAATTTTTGACCAGTGCACAAATTTTTAGGATCAACTCAGAATCGGTAAGCGAACAACTTTCTCCTAGAAACATGGGTCGAAATACGACAAAAATTTTTGGACTCCCCATACTAAATTGATCACGTGATCAGTCAGATTTGTATGAAGAGTCAAAAAAATGTTGTCATATTTTGACCTATGTTTCTAGGAGAAAGTTGTTCGCATACCGATTCTGAGTCGATCTTAAAAATTTGTGCACTGATAAAAAATTTACCCTGTATAATAATTATTTATATTACCATGCTGCAGGCACAGGTGAACGTGTAGACTTTAATGTGTCGTTAATTGTACAAATCGTTATTATGAAAACCCAAGGCTGCCTAATGACTCTTGGCATTTACAAGCAGCATAAAAGATTATGTAAGGGTTATATTTTTATGTCACCGGTGTGTTATAAAAAAATATACACTAAATTACACAGAAGATTTTAAAATAAAGACTTTAAAAAAATAAAGCCTAAAATAATGATTTATTTTCCTCCTTTGCAATTTCAATCACATTGTAATAGTTTTTTAAGAACAAATTATTGTGAGAGAAAATAAATTCATTTTTTTTATTTGTTTAAATTTCTCAATTTTTTTAAATCAAAATTGATTTTTGTATATAACACAAAATGTGCTAAAGGTGCCAAATGACTCGGTTTTGGCCACTTATTGATAGTCAAACTTAGCGAAAACTCAAAACCAAACCCAGGTTAACTCAATATATTCTAATATGCTAGAGGAGTAGAAGCAGGTCATAGTTTTTGGTCACCCATCCCGTGACCGACCATTGCAAATAACTTATTCATAACGACCACAATCATAGGCCGACCGCGCTTACCTGTGCGCCACGGGCTCCTCAGCAATAGCCGTTCCTATTAATAAAACTCATTGAAATCACAAAGCCTACCGATTAGAAGGGCGAGGGTGCGTGACCGCAGAAATAGGTTAAACGGCGGTGTGACGTCATAGGACTATCCTGCAAACCACTAGACGACTGACATTGGGACTGACAAGAGGTTTAGGCAAAAAATTTAACTGATCAAGTTACAGCAGTAACCATCATAATATTATATATATCTACAATTGCTATGAATAAGCTTCGCTCCATCGTAGCATTATCGGCCATTAATACTCAAGAATATATCAAAGAAAACGTTATGAACACAAATCCATTACTTCGAAAAAAAAAATGTAACATTCAAAACAAACCTTAGCAACAACAGTAGAACTAAAGTGCATTGTTCGGCTTCGAAAACGGAATTCCGTGCTTGGAAATTGTTTGTCTGTACTAGTTTTCTAGGTTTTCTTTTCACAAGCTTTCTCTAACCGTGGCTATCTAATCATACCGATTTGCTCTCCAAATGGGTAAGCACGCGATCTTGCTTTTCTGTAGAAACGTAGTATTGAATTTTGAACGACCAGACACTTTCAAGTTTTGTTATTAGATTTTGAAATCACCAGGTTATTGAAAAATGGAAAATGAAGTAGGTATTTAGAAAAAATCGACCCGTCTCACAACCAGTTCCGATGGGGTCGTGGGTTCGAGCCCCATCGGAGCTGGTTGTGAGACGGGTCGTTATTTTCTCAATACTTCATTTTCCATTTTTCAGTAATAAAAATTGCATTGTGAATGCAAAAAACTGAAAATTTAAATTACTTACCAGGTTATGTTGTAATAACGTTTGTTAGTAGAATTCATCATCATCATCCCCACTGCTTGTATTGATTTGATTGTAATCCCCACTGCTGGGACACTGGCCATTCTTATGTATGAATAAGGAGAATGGGCCATGACCCACCACGCGGGCCCAATGCGGGTTGGTGGGTATTATCGACTGCAAATGCAGCAGTATTTAAGTACTTATATATTTATCCGTTATCAAGTTTTCCATGATACAGTTTCTTAATGAAATTAACATGGACTTAGATAATTGGTGTGGTTGTAAGAAGTTTTTTTTTATTTATTTAATCGTCATTATCAGCCATTTAATGTCCCCTGGAATGTGCTGGAGCACTGGCCTTCCTTGTGGATGATAAGGATGGGCCATGACCCACCACGCGGGGCCAATGCGGGTTGGTGGCTATTATCGATTGCAAATGCAGCTGGGACCAACGGCTTAACGTGTCTTCCGAAGCACGGAGGAGCTCGAGATGAAAAGTTTTTTGTCACTCATCCCGTGACCGACCATTGAGAAAGTCGGTCGGAAAGAAAAAAATGCGCAGGTCGAGCGCATTAACCACTGCGCCATGGGTTCCGTGTCTGACATTGTTGAATTGGTGATAATAAAATGCTTTAATTCTTGTATATGTCACCGGAAAAAAACAAAAAGCGTAAATTTATAAATTTCTTCGCTGCGCCTCGCGATCGCCTTAAATTTCTAACCTATCACGTGTTCTACAGGACTTCCGCAAATTTATAAATTTGCGGTTCTTGTTATTTTGCGGTGACATTATATACTCGTAACATAAGACTGTTTTAGTAGTCAGATTAATTTGTAGGTAGTATCATAATTAGATATACATCGATTCTAGTACATAGCGTTATTTAGGCGGTCTAATTAGTAAGTACCTATATAATAATAAAAAAATACCTATATAATAAAGCCATTAAAATTAACTCGATTCAGCTTAACGCATTTTAATTCTGTTCTATATCAAACTTTAGTGGGTGCGCTTAATTACCGTAAACTATAATTATCAGTAAAGCTTAAGTATTCTAATTGTCTAGAACCTTGGGAAAAGTTGTCTGTTCGAGAATACGACCTTCCTTAAAACGCGTTTTTAAACACGCAAAAGTCTGTCGTTATTATCTTATATCACACGATACCTTCCACTGGTAGGTATTTCAATATTGTAACATCTCTCTCAATTTCGAATAAAATGTAGAGAGAATAATTATTGGAAATGATATCCTAATAATTTAACAAATCCATTACTGAGTATAAGCTCTACCATACTATTGTATATACTATGCATATCCATGTACTAATATTATAAATGTGAAAGTGTGTTTGTTTGTTTGTCCGTCTTTCACGTCAAAACGGAGCAATAGATCGACGAGATTTTTGGTATGGGGATAGTTTGGGAGCTGGAGATTGACATAGGCTACTTTTTATTCCGGAAAATTATAAAATACAAATGGTAATTTTGTATGGAAAACCATTAAACTGTCGTACTATACAAAACTGTAATTTCATCCATGGCCGCTTACAAAGACTATGTACCTAATCATTGTCGTTTTAGCCGCTTTGTATTAAAATGTATAAACTTCCGGTGAATCTAGATGCAATTTGCGATAAAGTGTTTATTTTTATCTGTCTATTTTTTTTGTAGATGCTGGTGATACAATCTTCACCGGATCCGCTAGTGTTAAATAAAAATATGCTGTTCGAATAACATTTTAGCAAATTGTTATTGAATAAAATTATATGCATTAGATTTATAAATAAAAAAATAAACTATTTAAATTTTTACTTTTTATTTTTAATATTGTAAAATTGAAAATGAAATAATATATTTAGAAAAAAATCGACCCGTCAAACAACCAGCTCTGTTGGGCCTCGAACCCACGACCTTTCGCTATCCGGGCGACTGCTGTAACCACTGAGCTACGGAGTCAAAACCACTGGAGCTACTGAGTTTGACTCCGTAGCTCGTAGCTCCGTAGCTCGTAGCTCCGTAGCTCCGTAGCGTAGCAATTTTACAAATATCATAAATTATTTAATGTAAAGTAAAACCAAAAACAATAATAGTCTTGCTGCATAGTTTGTCATAATAATACAGTAAATAACTGCATTTCAATACGATTTGTCGCTTAGTGTGTAGATTTACCACTAGTGAATGAGTTATGGAAATCATTATAATTTCATGAACATTGTCTTCGGTTGACAGCCAAATAACTACTTAATGTAGTAATAATTATAGGTTGGATTTAGATACAGAGTTCTGATTTCAAATGACTGTATACATATCATGAACGTATGGCCATTACAAACAAACTTAAAATTAGATAATGTCTGTTTATTGCATCAGTTTATTTTGATCAACTTCGGTATACTCGTAGCAATAGACTGTATGTTATTAATTATCTAATTGATTGTTTTATTTTAAGTTGGTCGTAAAAGTAAAACTGGGGAGAAATGAAAGTTTGTGTAAGCTATGATTCAGACCAACCGGCTCGGATAGGCCGGCTCGGCACGGAGCCGTACGGCTACCGTCCGCGTTGTTTCCTACCAGTCACGAACGAGTCTGTTTTTGTATGTGACCAAAAAACACGTAAAAATGAAAAGTAAATTGAATCATTCAATTCAAAGAACGAAAGTGCGGGACTTTTTCTAATTAATCTTGGAACTGACTGATCTGATTGAAATCGGTGCCAAGGCATATTAATATGTATCCACTCCGCGCATGTTTTAGTTGTTGTGTATTTTTATTTCACTATTTTAAGTATTTATTCTTGTTACTTTCGGCGTTTAGTTCCTAATAAGATCAGATCAAAGCAGGGCGAATAGGTTGTTTTCCTTATAAGTGGTCATAAAGGAAAATTTGACAAGATGCAATTTCCTCTAACTTTGCTGTTACAGACGTTTGCTGAATTGCTGCATACTATTTCAGGCTTATTAACTAAATAAGTAAATAAATATTAAATAGGCACTTAGTAATTTCGGGTGAATTGATAGGTGATCAAAGATTTCTGATGTAATTTTGAATAAGACTAGAATATAATAAAATCGCATTTCTTTGCTGTCAAGCAATTTAATTATATTTAAGTTTGTTGGGTTGTTGCAAAGCCATCTTCTATCTCACTCGTTGCACTTGTAACAAGCAGCCGAGAAATTATAGCGGGCCATGGTTGTTGTCAAAATCTTTCTTACAAGCTTTTTATTAAATTGCCATGTTAGTTAGTGAGTGGGGGACAAATCTTGCAAGCTTAATTTGACCCATTTCCCAGTATCCGATGGAGCTGAAATTTTGTATACAGGTTTGGTTTAGATGAAAATACAATTTTAAAGTACGTCAGCAAAAAAGCTTGTCATAAAAATTTAATTTTACTTATATTATATAGTTCGATATTTTCTACGTCTTTTCAATGTGACTTTTGTTTCAAGCAATGTCATAGATCCAAGAAAACACAATCAAGTTGTAAAAGTATTAATCAGTGCGATGACTCCTTAGAACAATCTAGTTAAGGCGCTACTCGGAAAAATATGGACTTTTTGATTTTAAACTATAGGACGGTTACAGTTGTTACAAATCTGGTAATAAGATATATATTTCTTCATACCTTTATCTAGAATCGTATAGTTTCAAAAACACGATTTTATGATTTTGCCTCGACACTTTTTCTTTTCGAAAAGACCTCTAAAAAATACGAAAAGTGAAGATTATTCTTAAATGGGGTTACTTACACTATTGGAAATTGGTTTAATTAGTGGACACCAATAATATTGAGGATCGTATAGAAGCTTTTTTTAAAAATCGCTGTAGTTTTTTAATACGAAGTGATTTTGTGTTTTTTTTGCCTAATCTGCAAAATCGGTCTCGCTCCCGCGCGCGTCGTTTTCTCATTGCTATCTCGCTTCAGCACATTTTTTCCGAGTATCGCCTTAAAATAAAAATGGTCACATAAAGAAACCTTTCAAGTAAAGTATTAGACAAAACTCGACAAACAGGTAACTATTAAATCAGTTACTAGACACGGAACATGTCACGGTAGAAAATTAAGTCCCTTAGTTTCTGATTGAGTAAAAAATTCAACCCCAATTTATGTAAATCAGGCTCGCTCATCAACTTGTATAGAGGTCGCTCTGACATTAATGACTCCATTACACTGCGTGTCAAGGAACTTTGAGCCTTATTAACTAGGGCATTTTGCAAAGACATCAAATAGGTTTGCAAACAGGGTAAAAAGTGGAGTTGCAGTTTCAGGTAGATCATAACAGTAGGTCGTAGTTTATGTGACTGTCACATAATAGGAATAATTAAAATAAAACACGAGTGGGAGTGTAGGTGAGTTTTATAATTATATCCCACCTTTGATCATATAAGTTCCTTATTGTGGCCGGCTAAAGAAGGGCTTGGGAGAGTTGGAAGACAGGGTCGGTAAATCCTACGGTTGCCATGGAGATTGTAAAATTAACAAAAATAAGCCACTATATGATAGCCACAGAGCTTAGACTAAATACTGAGGTAACTGCAGAGTGCAGTACTAACACTTTTTTTGGGACTGTGGTTGTCTTCCGTCTCACCTACACTTTGAAAAAATACGTATGGTCATATGAGACAACTGACAGCCACTACGTACTAAATGTCAATTTTGTGGGGTACACTTTTTTATTCAGGCTGAAAACTCCAGTTTCCTTGTACAAACTCCTTGATGACAGCTGTAACATAATGACCATTATAATACAGTTTAATTTTTAAATTTCTTTAAAGTTGACTATGAATTATTAAAGTGTGTCATTAATTATAGAGTACGCGCCATATACAGTGCCACAACCATTTCTGTTCCGGTGACAGCGGCGCTACGTACGTTTTTCTTTTTTTTATAGCAATTTAACTGACCCTGACTTCTAAGAACTTCAGCCGCAAGCAGCGCTATGGCCATCAACTTGACAGCAAAATGACATTTTAATAAAATACGTTAGTTTCACATTTTGGCCACCGGAATAGAAAAGATTATGGCACTGTAACTTGGCGCCTATCAATATCTGGAACTAAAATTATGACATGGAAATATAAGGCTTATTTTTCCGACAGACCACGACGATCAGCGCATGTCAAGTTATGTGGCGCGGACTTTACGTTCGTATGAGTTCATTATTCGAACATGAGTGTAGATAGAGTAATGTGTAAAAGAATTTCAATTCTTTTACTTGTTTACATGACATAAAACTTTGATGATAGATACTTTGGGCTAGCTGCTAGATAATTGGTATGATTTTAAAAATGTTAAATATGATTACTGAGCAGAGCAGTACAGTAATAATATATGCTAAGCTGCACATCTTAGCATCTAATTTAAAAATAAACCGAAAGTTATATTTTTTTAACTTACAAGTTGAAATCGACGAAATAACGTTGATATTAAAACGTTAAATAGTGTTCTGACTTGATATATTCTGAGAAATAGTAGTGAGTGACAAGCACAGAAGAGAAGAAAGTTCTTACCCATTATAAGTTGGAATAAGGGCTGCGATTAAGTACACAGAATAAATAAAAAAATAAACACTGAACCCATCCTACTAATATTATAAATGTGAAAGTTTAGATGTTTGGATGTTTGGATGTTTAGATGTTTGGATGTTTGTTACTCAATCACGCCAAAACGGCTGAACGGATTTGGATGAAATTTGGGATACAGATAATTTGTAGCCTGGAGAGGAACATAGGCTACTTTTTATCCCGAAAAAACGTCACATTCCCGCGGGATAACGTCGTGTAGTCCACGCGGGCGAAGCCGCGGGCGGAAAGCTAGTTTAAAATAAGACTCGTGCTAGCTAAACAATTCTATAGTAAGGAAGTCTTTCATGAACAGGTACATCTAGAGTGCGTGTCTAGCGCCTATTAAGGCTAAAGAAATTTTAGATACTTGTCATGTCTAGGTATATATTGATTTATCTATCTATATACTTATATATAAAACTTTTGCGTTACTGGCTGACTGACAGACAACGCACAGCTGAAACTACTGGGTGCAAGAAGCTGAAATACATAAGGGTTTCGGTTCAAACCGGGTGTCGGACGATAACTGCAAGCGTCGACACTCGATTTCATAGAAAACAAAGAAACATCAACTAGAAACTAGTATGGGGCGGCGTCATGTCGCTTGCAGTTGCATAGAGTAAGTAATAAATATGTGCAGTTGCGATTCGACGCCCAGTTTCAACCGACGCGTCGGACGATAACTGCAAGCGTCGACACTCGATTTCATAGAAAACAAAGAAATATCAACTAGAAACTAGTATGGGGCGGCGTCATTTCGCTTGCAGTTGCATAGAGTAAGTAATAAATATGTGCAATTGCGATTCGACGCCCAGTTTCAACCGACGCGTCGGACGACAACTGCAAGCGTCGACGCTTTCATACAAACATACAAAACAAAGAAACATCAACTAAAAAACTAGTATGGTGCGGCGTCATGTCGCTTTCAGTTGCGGTTCGACGCCCAGTACCAACCGATACTTATTTTTGGAAATTGCCCCTCTAACACCCCAATACTAGAGCTCTACCTACTCAATTTGAGGAGCGCCCCAAACATCGTCCTGTCGCATTTAATGTCAAAGATATGAAAGAGACGCCATGATATTTCAGACACTCCCAACGTTGAGTAGCGTTCGAGTATTCGAACGTTAGGGGGTAAAAAAGGAGGTCAAAGTTTGTATGAAACTTTTTGTTTCTTCAATGGATTCCCTTGAAACTTTGTGTATAGTATCAGCTATGAATGGAAATTTCTCTCCTGAGAGGGTAATAAGAGAGGTAGAGTTTGTATGAAACTTTTTGTTTCTTCAATGGATTCCCTTGAAACTTTGTGTATAGTATCAGCTAGGAATGGAAATTTCTCCCCTGAGAGGGTAAAAAGGGAGGTCGAGTTTGTATGAAACTCTTTATTTCTTCAATGGATTCACCTGAAACTTTGTACATAGATTCCTCAATTGACATTAGTGAGCAGTAATAAAGGATTTTTGTAATTTAAACCGGAAAATAGACGGTTTCGTATTGATGATGTAGGGTAGACTGTACAATAAGCAATATGCACTTTAAAGTGTTACACGCTAACTAATACAGTTCAAGGAAAGTATAAATTGAATGTGTAGGCCTATACAAAGGCCTGTCTTTACATTTATTAATTATTTTTGTTCAGTAAGAAATCAATAAGTCTATAATTTTCATAGGTTGATAATGAGTCTTCTATTTTCACATGCGCCTTTGTTAGAATTGTTAATACAAAGTATTTTTTATCGTAAAACGATAAAAATCCAAAAGATTGTTTAGCCTTTTATAAAGTTTATGCCTACAGGTAGTGATGATGGCTGCCGTGATCGGCCCATCAGCTATCCGTAAAGAAATAAGCTAGATGTCAAAATACATTAAGAAGCAAACAGCGCACAATAACGACAAAATCGAAACTGAATAGGTACGTTGCAAATTTTGATTTATTGATGTCAAAAACAATTAACTTTCTTTCAATTAGGTATATCAACTTGCTAGTTACGGTCATCAATTAATAGATAAAGCAATTTAGCAAATACCAAAATAAGAAGTGAAGAGCGCAAAGGAACGACCAAATCAAAACTGAAGCGTTGCAATTTTAATATAAGTACGCTGTACGATCTATGACTGAAACAATAAATTTTCGTTCAATTCATAACGATTTGGTAAGGAACTCGATAAGGTCTCAACGATATTTCCAAATTAAATAAGTAATATTATTTATTTTCGTACGGCTGAAATGTTGATGATAATGATGATGATGATTTATATAAGAACTGCAATGATCAAGTTTTTGGTTTTATAGCTCAAAAATTAGCGACAAATGACAAACCCGAGAAAAGTTTTGACAGCTAACCGCAATGTAATATTGTGACTTCTACCTTTAAGTTTGTCATGTTACTGAGGCAGTATGTAAGAGTTGAATCACGCTCAGTCCTACCAAAATAAAAATCAAACTAATCAAGAGCTCATTATAAACTGGTAATAACAACTGTACTTACACGTAACGCATTAAGGTCGACAATCCAAGCACAAAAAGCACATCATTTAAGCAACCACACCACACATCACTGAATCACTCCATCACATAAGTAGGTATTACTGTTTTTTTTTTACTATTGAGCCTATTGTTTTTACACAGCGTTAATCATATTTACAATAATTTTATGATATATAACTTAATACAAGATATCACTATCACTAATAATATTATTAAAAGTTACCTTACAGGACAGTTATCATAAAATTTCTTATGCTAGGTATATCGATTAAAACAAAAGTGTTAAATCAATAAACTGTTCAAATCAAACATTAAAGTGTTGATCGCAAACTAATATTGTTTGTTCAAATCAAACATTAGGTAAAATGTTAAAATCGCAAACTTGTTTGACAAGAATAGGACAAGAATAGCTGATTAATATTAATGAAGGAATCAGATATAAATAAACGATTCGGAAAGCAATATTTTATATTTATATGTATTGTTAAAGAATCACGAAAGTGCTTTCTAATCTGAATCAAATGATCGGAACAATACAGTTCTATTTTCAACTCTATAAAGAAATCGATAGTTTTAGCATAGGTACGCACAATTCTATTGTGTGGCCAAATACGAAAGCAATGCTGGAGCTACATTAATGCTCATTAGAATCTAATATTGTTTTCGATCTATAATAAAATTGCTGTTCACATATTTTTATTTGCTTTTGGACTGTATTCATACAATGCGCGTGTGACAGATGAGAAATGTAACTATTTGATCATTGTCCCGGTAATAAGCTTCGACAGCCCATTTCCGATTGTTGGCTGTGAAATGTTCAAAAATTGTGAAGCTCAATAAATTTGTGAATACACCAGCTTTCAGCTTGCGGCTTTGCCCGCCAGAACAATGTATACGATGTTTTTCTACTGAAATGAATGTATTATGACTATTTCCTGGGGTAAAATAGTTTTCTACACTTTTATCTATCTCTGTGCTTTCGTATTTATAATATTAGTAAGATTAATTAATACAAAATAACAGGAACTGAATAAAATAACTTAGTGAAAATAAAATAAGCAGATGTGTTTTGTATATTTATCTTATCCCTTACATTATTTTATTATACAAAAAATAAGAGAAATAGTTCAATCGATGGTCGGAAAATTACATTCAATGACATTCAATTCATTGTTGTAAGAATAGACTTAATTATTGGATTCTATATTAAAAATTTTATGAGCTGTGTAAATATGTAAAAACCCACTATAACCCGTATCTATATAACGAAAATGGAAATAAAATAGGACCTGAAAAGCATTGTGTGACAAAAACTATTCGCCCTTAATTCTTTTTTATGTAGCAGAAACTGACCAACCATCGTAAGAAATTCATTGTTCCGCACTTGATAAAAGCCTATGGGAAAGCTGGCAGGGTGGCATAAAAGAGGCGATATATTATATTATCTCCTGATACAAATGTCGAAAGGTTTTATTGCTACGAGAATATACTGGCTATTTGTATACATTCATCTTTGCTATTAGAATAATGTGGAGCAGCAATAAGAGAAAATAGACGTTCCTTGATTTATTGCTATGTATGAACTGGATGAATTATGGTTCACTCAGAGTAATTAGTTTTGGTAAGTTTAATTTTTAACGTTTTATTTAATGCGATTATCGAAAAACTCATAAATACTAGTTTCACATGTTTACATAATATCAGGCTCCTCTACAGAAGTGGAAACCTTCTTTATGACAAACTACAAGTTTTACTTACATTTACTATTTTCCATGATTAGATATAGAGATATCCTTTGATTAGAAAACTATGAAAACAATATATTTCCCTGCATACAAGTAATTTATATGTTTAAAAGCATAAACAATAAACAGTGCAATGGGTCTTAACAAAATACTGATTTTACTTTATATTAAAAACAGTACCGACAAAAACGTATAACTATTACTCAACACACTTTACATATTCATGGTGTATTGGCAAATTTAACCGTTTCTAGTTTATCGATAACACATTTCAATGTCAGCGAACAAAAGATTAGAAGTAAATCAAAGCTTAACAAAGGTATAACGTCAGCAGGTGTTTACATGAATTGCAAAGAATGCAATAACGTTTAATAATCAATATTGGTTTGAGCCGTAGTTCTGAGGATGGACACGCCAGAAACGGTTCCACTGTGTGATCACAGGGTAATGCAACTATGACATATAAAGCCAATTAGACAAGTAAATTGGAGTGGCTCAAAAAGTCGCCCACACTGACGTCACCTTTTATTAAAAAAGGTATGAACACGAATTTGTGTTGGACGCGTCTCACTATCGTTGGATCCATAATGGCGAATCAACCCACATCAAAAATTAAGGCCACTCAACACTCGCGACTAGAGCACTTTAAACTTTTTTGGGACGCGGCGGGTGCGTTTGAATTTAAAAAGTTACAACTTTGGAAGAGTTTGGGCGCGCGCTGTAAGTAGAGGGCGCGAGAGGCGCGCGCGGTGTGAGCGCCGCGCCGCCGGGGCCTCGACTGCCGGCATGGAAATTCGATTTTTCTGACGATACTGACGTTTCCTCCGCGCCTTGGTTCGCCACGATCGAAGTGCACGCGACCGGCCGCGCCGCTGATTTTGCACGTCCATTTGCGCCAGTAATTTCGGTTGCTTTATGCCACTTTAGGCTGAAGCAGACAGTCGCTACGCCGAAAGGGCAACGAACACGCACTACTATATTTTTCGATAGATGCGTTTGACCTTGCGGCTTCATTAGAATTGTTTTTACATTATATGGAATTATCAGCTTTTGAACTAACAGCTTTGGAAATTGTTTATAAAAGGACATTAAGATTTTTTTTTAGTTATTTTAATTTTTAGTTTTTTGCATTTACAATGAAATTTTTATTACTGAAAAATGGAAAATGAAGTATTTAGAAAAAAATTCATTCCATTTCTTCATTTTCCATTTTTCGACATTAAGATTGTTATATCACTCCTTAATATAGTTCACACTGTGTCCCTTTTATGAACTATGTTTATAGTTTTGAAATGTTTATAAACAACGACGGGGATCAAAACTTATTTGACACTAGAACCTAAACTTTTGCAAAACAATAGAATATCATGTTGACTCTACTCAAACTTAATGTACTTAAGAATGAAACGCTACAATAGGACCGTTAATATTTGCTCAACAAACTTTAAATTCCAATTCTATTCATACGAAGAATAAGAATCAAGGCGCCCAAGTTACACTGCGCATTGTTCGTGATAAGACGATATCATGCTTCACAAACAATCACAAGTAAATTGCAAGTTCATTTCTCATAATCATTTTTTAGCTTTGTTTATGAAATTCAGAGTGTACGTGTATCATTTGAACCGAGCTCAAAAAATGATGTCTTGACTGAACGGATTTGTTTAAAACTTTGCCTAATGAAAAACAATGTCCAGAATAGCACATCAAAATCATTTATTCATTTTAGGCTGATACGGCACTTGTGAACGTCAATGAAGCTACGCTACCTATCGGTTCGCAAATCCTACGGCGGGAGACCTTGTAACGAAAAGAAATGGCAAGAAACTCGCCAAGGGCTATTTTTTTCTCCCTGTCATATATCATACAGAGTCGTCACATAGGATTCTTTTATCACCGGAAGGGTAACCTGTCGTGTAAAACGCGGACTCATATTATTAAAATTTCAATACATTTTTTATCCAGTATTGTGTAGCACTTAGCCTTCATCACACCTGAATGTTAAGAAGATAAGGCTGAAGGTAGAAGCGCACTACTCCCGGAATTTTCAACCAATGAGGAATACGTTTTATTTATGAGAAAACTAAACAATCAATGTGACATTTTTACTGGTAAAGTTATTTTATTTTTACGGGCAACAATTTGCTATAGAAAAAGGAACAAGTGCATTCCTTGAAATTGAAGTGAATATTTTATCGTGCGGCAATAGCCGCATCTTCTATTTCCAGTGCTAATTACTACTGCAATTTTGTAGTAGTATTATATAATAGGTAAATAGTTGGTAATAGTTATGAAGGCCTGATTTCCGCGGACTAGGTTCTATGCCTTTACTGTACGACAACTATTTTACAATGAATGATGGATGACACATTTTTACTATGTGAAGCTCGTTTGCCCATGTTTTTTTTTACGTAGTAATATTATAGTATTCTTTGCTACGAAGCTATAATACATTGCTCTAGGATAAGTTTCTATATGTTTTTTGTGTGTGTGTTTTTTTTATATAAATAATGATGTTTTGCTATTAACACTTTCTTGGTATAGTTTTACCGCAAACGCTGTATGTCCACAGGGTAAAAAAACTACTACGTACTAGTATGGCTCCCCACCTAGCCGCGCCTTCCTAATGAATGGTACAACGCTTTTTGTTAAACAATAACTTAATATCATTTTAAAATACTATGATCATTAACACTATTTTGAAAAAAACGTGATTTTCATCATGTTTTATTTTGTTTTCAAGTTCGCGATATTTCGGCGGAGTTTTGAAATAAGATCGTTTTATCTCCGTTTAAAAAAAAAACAGTCGGTGCCATACTTGATGTTTTGTTTCAGTTCGTGAGGCGTTCGTTAGGGTATAGCTATAGGGTATAGGACAGGGTGCTTACCATCAACTCTTATTACGGTTTTGTTTAGGAACCTAAACTGATCTGCTTCGCTTATTCGTACCACGACAGCTTAATATCAATGACAGCGATTCAGTGATCGATCAATGACATTTCACAGCCGCTAAGCTGTCAGAAACTCTTATTTGACTTATAACCCGGTCGATTTAACATGTCACCTGCAGGTTATACCCGTCCCTCTCACTCTCCGGGCATGACAGAATCGAGTGAAAGAGACGGGTAGAAGAAAAAGGACACAAATCGTTCGGTCATTAACATTTAGCAATTCATTTGCGATCCAGTTTTTAGAAGGTCAGAGTACGAAAGAAAGCGATTCATTTTAGGAACCTATTCTGAATCGCGCTATTTTTGAATCGCTGTCATAAAGTTGATGGTAGGCACCCAGGAAGCTACTTTGTTATACAGGTATACTATGATGTAAGCATTTCAAAAGCAATAGATTTAGTAGTAATAGTTGCATGTCAGTTCATATACGTACCAGTTTTGGACTTTCGCCAAAACACAAAAAAACCATAAGCTTAATAATCTTTCTTGCGTGCAAATTCAAAATGCATTTAAAAAAGTTGTAAGCCTAATTCGCTACTAAGTACTACTAATGAAATGGCTCGGTTGACCAATAGGGCAATACACCGGAAATTTAAATTATTCATAGCACGAAACCAAGTCAGTTCCAAAGAGTTCTATACTACGAGTACTACGAGGATTGGAGGAAAATTTGACAGGAAACATATTACGCTGGTAGTAATAAAATTTAATGACAGCAAGAGTGCGGCGGAGTTCGTTCGTTATGGGCATAAAAATGCCAATACCTTTGTAAAACTTGGTTGGCTGCTCAATATACAACATTATTTTTATATGAAACTGATTTTTCAACAAATCCTAACTTAAAGTAGGTACTAAAGTGTCAGTTTCTTAAAGCTTTTAAAATATCTTAAATTAAAATTAGAGGCGTGAGGAAGCGCTTGAGAGTGGCGCCATCATAAAGAAGCGCTGTAGTGGCGCGACTGTGTCGCAGTAGTCGCGCGTAAATAATGCTTCAATAAATTCAAGTGACGTCTCGTTTCATTACATTTCAAATAACCAAGTACAAGTGCTTTAGATACAGGAAACTGGTTCAATATAAATTAAAAGCGTGTCACTTCCCTATGCAAAAATGACGAGCGTGTGAGCGTGTGATCGTGGGCACGACGACAGTGGCTATGCAACTGTTCTTCTGGAAATTGTATGAAAACTAGGAGTGGCGCGGCTAGCGCGCTTCAGTAGCGCCACTGTAGCGATTCCGCAAGCGTCTAATTTGAAGATGCACTAACACGAATTCAATAAAACGTTGCCATGGATACACTAACCGTCCGCTAATCTATTTTAAACAAGTCAGCCACAAGCAGGAAGTACGTAATTGCAGTTGCCGAACTCATATCCATAAAAAGGTCGTAATCAAATGCTACTACAAAATACATCTAGCTACCAGCCGTGACTTCGTCACGTGTACACGGCTCATAAGGCAGGTCTAGATGTATCCATGTGTATGGCAGGTCCATGTGTATAGTAATAACGTGATCAAAACCAAACGATTTTAGTAACAGTTTAACGGACATGATATGGAACAACTGTCTATAACGGGATTGTAATATTCATGAGTCAAAGTCATTTGCTATACAATATCTTCAGTACTTGACTGTTTAAAAATAGCTCTGTCTCTTCGTGAACTCAAAGCTCTCGATTCTGAGGCCCCCTCGAAGCAAGAGGTTATTTTTCAAGTACCACGTCATCGTCAGCGGTTTTCGATATGGATAGAAAGTCACGTTCTTCACGAGACATGATAATATTGATGTTTGCATCTTGACCTAGGGCAATGATGAAAAAAAAAACAAATTAAAAGCCACGGCTTGTCATAAATTGTTGTTTAATTTTTTCGTTTAGCAACAATCTGTAAATTAGAATTCTTCTTCGTTTGAAAAGTGTTATATGTTATAATCGTGTCTTTTTGGTAAAGATTAAAATTTTCGTAAAACCTTATACTGAGAAGCAAGTAAAAGTATCAAAGCGATTTAAAAATCTCATAAAATATACCAATAAAACGTATTTTTTGAACAAACTCTAATTTGTATCTTAAGGCGATACTCGGAAAAAATGTGCTGAAGCGAGATAGCAATGAGAAAACGACGCGCGCGGGAGCGAGACCGATTTTGCAGATTAGGCAAAAAAAAACACAAAATCACTTCGTATTAAAAAACTACAGCTATTTAAAAAAAATGCTTCTATACGACCCTCAATATTATTGGTGTCCACTAATTAAACCAATTTCCAATAGTGTAAGTAACCCCATTTAAGAATAATCTTCACGTTTCGTATTTTTTAGAGGTCTTTTCGAAAAGAAAAAGTGTCGAGGCAAAATCATAAAAGCGTGTTTTTGAAACTATACGATTCTAGATAAAGGTATGAAGAAATATATATCTTATTACCAGATTTGTAACAACTGTAACCGTCCTATAGTTTTAAACCAAAAAGTCCATATTTTTCCGAGTAGCGCCTTAAATTTCGTTAGCGTGGTCGGAGTCCTTAACAGGAGTGGCGCTGTGCTCAAAATCGCGACAGCAATATCGCTAATGATCAGATGAAAGAGAAGCAAAGGGCTTTGGGCACTCCTTTCTGGACTAGCGGAGATCAAGGTTTTTATTTTAACCGACTTATAAAGAAAGTTAATTTTATGGAAGGAGTTATGAAATTTCATTTTGTATCAGACAATTAATGAGTTAAAACTTTCAGAATTTTATTGTAAACACTTTCAAGAATCTCTTATTATTACTTTTTTCAAAAAGTTATTTGCTCAGGAACAAAAGAAGTTATATACCCAAAGGTTACGTCTCTGTAAAAAACTATTAAATTTTAAATTTTTCTACGTAGCTTTTAAACCCTCAAGAGTTGCCAAGACAGATGAGCCGTGAAACCGTTTAAAACTCTAAACCAGAGCCAAATGTTCATGAAACCAGCGCGTTAACACCAAGTAAGGCTACTTGGCACCCCCAAGCTATTCCAGTGTCAGACGCTATTTAACAAAATGTTCCTAGATTTTTATTATGCTTGTGAAAGCGAGCGCGAGCACTTACTGCGCAAGGGTTGAAATATTAATAAAAATTTGAAATTTAGTAAAACCAATTAATGGTACTACCTATATATTGTCCTATTTATTTTTGTTTAAATATTTCGCTATGTGAAAAAATTCGTGTAAACACAACTAACTGGTTACGGTTATCCCTACTTATATTATAAATGCGAAAGTGAGTCTGTCTGTGTGTCTGCTACGCTTTCACGTCTAAACTACTTAACCGATTTTGATGAAATTTGGTACAGAGATAGAGTTAACCTTGACAAAGGACATAGGCAAACTTTTATCCCGGAAAAGCATGTACTCTGTAGGCCACGCGGGCGAAGCCACGGGCTAGAAGGCTATTTAAGGCGCTACTCGGAATAAGTATGGACTTTTTAATTTAAAACTATAGAACGGTTACAGTTGTTAAAATCTGGAAATAAGATATATATTTCTTCATACCTTTATCTAGATTCGTATAGTTTCAAATACGATTTTATGATTTGCCTCGACTTGCCTTTTCGAAAAGACCTCTAAAAAATACGAAAATTCAATATTATTCGTAAATGGGGCTACTTACACTATTGGAAATTGGTTTAATTAATGGACACCAATAATATTTAGGATCGTATAGAAGCTTTTTTTTTTAAATCGCTGTAGTTTTTAATACGAAGTGATTTTCACCCACTTGCAGGAAGCTCCATTAAAGTTAATGCTTCATTAAGTCTATTGCTGTCACTTTTCGTTGTCAAGAAATAAAAAGTGACAGCAATAGATTTAATGAAGCATTAACTTTAATGGAGCTTCCTGCAATTGGGTGTTTGTGTTTTTTTGCCTAATCTGCAAAATTGGTCTCCCTCCCGCGCGCGTCGTTTTCTCATTGCTATCTCGCTTCAGCATAATTTTATCGCCTTAACCTATATTTTTACCTACTTTTGTTAGTAAGTAATTGTATGTTTATAAGTCGTTGTAGAGTGGTGGTTGACGAAAGCACCTTACTTTATTTCAACTAATATGAGAGTGTAATGAAGTGGAAGTGGCATTTTCGTGATATTTACGTCTCAAGAAGCATAGCAAGCATAGAAGCAATAATGCATGCATTTTCGACAAACTGCAGCTTAAACGTACTTTAAGACTTTATTACGGTAAAGAGCATATTATTGTGGTAGAAGTATGAAGCCACTTAAGCCTTCCCTGGCACAATTCCAGTATTTCCTGTAATGGGCTGGTGGCAATTACGATCAGTTTTAGGGGTCCCAAGGCAAGTCGGTTGTGATGAATGGTTTTAAAACAGTGTAGTGACGGTGGAATCGTAATGCACAATTTTATGTACTGGATATTCTTTTAAATCTTCTTTTTCAAAGTGGTTCTATTTCCAGTAATGGACTGGTGACAGGGTTTTAAGGGTGTCCAGGCCCCTGCAAGCCGATTGTGGTGAATGGATTTAAAACTGCGAATTGGCGGTGGAGTGGTAAACCCTGATTTCAGTGCAAGTGGGTATTCTATTAAAATCTTCTTTTGTTTCAGTTCTTAGAATAAAAGTGTTAAATCCTTTTTATAGGCATTCTAGATAAGGCAGTGTGAAGGGAACTAAAGATTTGAAATAGACTTTTTCTGCAAATACCCATACAAAACTTTTGTGTGTGGTGGTACACATGTAGGTATCTATTGTAACTATACAAGCAGCAATATAAATAGCACAAGTCCATTTTAGACTATTTTGATATGGATACCGGCTAGTATTCCAATCCAGGCTGGCAGACAAGCAGGAGAGCAGACAGGAAGTAGTACTACCAACTCTTTCTCATTTCCCTTGTTGACTCATAAACCGGAACATAAAGAAAACAGGCAGCTCTAAATTTAACATCCTAATTATTAGAGTACTTTTCTTGCAACTTAAAATTATGTAATTTGGATTTAAAATACCGTTTCTCATGTTCTGCTAGAATGGTAAGTTGGTTTATTTGCCTCAATTGAATTGTAAATGTAAATGACTTGCCAAAATATTTCACTACCAATTCAAAACTTAATAAGTGAATGTTGCTCAAAACGTTTATACCTCAAAGAATCACTTGCCAGCCTGAAACATGCTGCACGTGTATTTGTTAATTGCACCAAATTTAATACACATGTGACTTTGTAAAAGCTTGGAAAAAACAGTTTACGTTTTTGAGTTGAAATTAAATGTTTGTCCTACATTCCATTTGAGGATTGAGTGAATGTTTACGTATGTACACAAGCTGCTGTAGTAATCTTGTTTTCGAGGGAAATTGTAGCTACAAAACAATAAAATTAAGTTGCTAGCTGTGTCACGTGGTTTTAAATGCGTCGTTTCCTTTCTCGTGAGAATATCGGTGTATAATATACATATTCTGTGTCACTTAAGAATAATGTCAGCTGTCTACTCGTGAAATAATTACTAGAATCTGTTTAGTGCCATCAGAGATTACTTTGTACATACAAAAGGTGTGTTTATAATATACCTAAGCGTAAATTTTAACGAAATTAAGTACTTACTTAATACTAAGTACCAAGTTAGCTAGTTAAAGTGACGTGATTTCGATGATCATTAATTTTGTTCGAAGAAATAACAGTAAATGTTACTTACTGTGTTACTTAGGTACTTACTATGTTAGCAACCAATTTTTAACCTAAATAAACCTTTCAAAATTCCAATTATGCCAAGTATTATTATATCTTATTTTTGTTGAAATAAACATAGGTATTTCTTTTTTTCTAATTTTTTCAACGTAGAATACTCGCATTGCAGTGTTTTCATGTTTGCTCAACGTGACATCATTCGTTTGTCATTAAATTCCTACTGAAATCGTTACTTGGGTCAACAAAATATAGATTAGTCGAAGGCGATGCTTGGAATACTTGACATTTAATTAACTTCTTTGACGTAGTGTATGACTTGGTATGACTAAGTATTTCAAGGAATGTTGTGTGGCTTAATTTTTGCCTACGTTGCATTCAGTGATATGTATAAATTTTTTGCTGTTATATTATTAGTTGAATTAAATAAAAGTTCGAAGTGCGATTCCGTTGTGCTTTATTTCTCATAGAAATTACATACTTTACTGCAGTTAAAACTTTTGCAAAATGCTAACATCTCAGTTAAATACATTGGTTTGTTATGTCCACACAAAATTAGGTTGAATCTGTTAAGTTTTTATGTGCAAAAATAACGCACACAATATTTTCCACGACTATTGTTTGTTTCGAACAAAGTTCCGAACATTAAACATGTTACTAGAATGTCAATACCTATATGTCATACAAAATATAAGCTTTCGTTTACAACTGAAATTAATAAAGTGAAATTGTCAGGCCCGCCGGTTTGTTGACGTGATTCAGTAGTGCACACATATTCAGGCTTTTTCAGGCGCGATGGAGGCGTGGCGCTGACGGCGAACAAGCCTTCAAGTTGGTTGAAAATTCATTTGTCGTTGCATCGTCAATGTAGTTCAATAGGCTTTTTTTACAATTACATTTTCTGTTTAAATTGACTTTTATGCTGTACTACAGTTCCGCTAGCGACTTTGTCAGCATGAGTTCGATTTAAGATTGATTTTAACAATGCAAATGTAAGTAGGTATAGGAAAAAAATATAGAAAGGAAAAGTCCCATCCCGACCAAAATCTTTGTTTTATTGCAATTTTTCATATACCGTAAATTCGGTTAAATTGCACTCATTTACCTAACAAGAAAGAGCATATTTTCTTCTCCAAGGCCAGACTCTAACCTTTACTAGAAAAACATGATCGCACAACAACACGCATAAACACATCATGAGCAACAGAGTGATCACTGCGTGGAATAAATTGCCACACTCCCGACAACATCAATTGTTTAAAAAGCTGATTAGACAAGTATCTGCAATTAAATAATATTAAGTAAGTGGGAATGTTCACTTTATACGGGCATTGTCGACCTCTGTGGCCGAGTGGTGTACGCACCGGTTTTCAAGGTGCCGCGGGTAAATATTAAAATAGAACTTTTCTATATTTCCTCGCGTATGTGGTAATACCCGTCGTTGTTTCCAATTTCCATAATACTAGTGCTCAAGCTACTACAGTTTGGTATTGAAACAATGTAGGTATGTGTTGGTGCCCAATTACCAGTTTTATTAACTGTCTGTATATTATTGCCCTATTAGCAGTTTCTAAATAGTCGAATAAAAGGTTTACAGATAGGTAGTAGACAGATGGTTAGTTTCTCATATATATATAATAATAACATATTTTTTAAGAATAGCTCGATTGTTGGGAATCCAAAATCTTTTGAAGACCGTTTTGATTTTATTATATTTTTAATATATTTTATCTATAATACCATAAACTATTTCGACCTTGAAAGGTTAATTTCTATACTATTTTCTATGGCAAACTTTGTTTTGCCATATAAATTATAGTGGACCCGGTGAACTTCGTACATAACACCAACATCTACCATGAAGTTGTAGGTCTTACATACAAATTTCTTGACATCTACTAAAGATAGACAGATAAAAGTAAATAATCGCGAAGAAGTTTTATACACTGCCTGCCACAAATGTCACTTTTTAAAGTGGCTAATCTGTCAGTTATCATACTTTTTAGAAGGCTATGGAAGAAATGACAGTTTTGCTTAGTACGACAGTTTACACGATTTTCCATACAAAATTACCATTTTTATTTTATTATTTTCCGGAATAAAAGTAACCTATGTCACTCTCCAGCTCCCATACTATCCCCATACCAAAAATCACGTCGATCCGTTGCTCCGTTTTGACGTGAAAGACGGACAAACAAACACACTTTCATATTTATTTATTAAATAATATGGATACATAGAATAGTAATTAGAGTTAGCATCAACACGAGTCACTGTCCTTTTAACTGTCACTCTGCCATAAAACTTATACTAAATTAACGACAGTTTAAATTTTATGTCAGGGTTATGTCTGTGTACAAGGTCAACAAAAAACACTACAATCCTGACTAATCTTGTACAAACAGAAAACCGATTACTAACGAAGAGTTAAAAAATCCTTATAACAACTAATTTGCATGAAATAGAGCAGATATATTTAACAAATATTCATAGGTACTTGAACAGATATTATTACTCTTACATAGAAAAAACAATAAATAGCTATAGTTTTGATGATGAGAAACGAATTTACGCCCTTTGACGCAAAACTGATTGTACCATAATAAAAAAAGTTTCATTCGTTCCATTTCTCTAGCTGCTATCAATTCGCTCCAAATTCATTCTATTAAATACAAAATAATTACTTAATAGAATTTAGAACCGAAACTAAATCATAATAACATTCCTCACCCATGTGCACCAAAATTTAAGTAAACAGACCTTCAAAACGTTAAACTAGTAAATTCGAAACCGATTGAGTTCCAAAGATCCATTTGGAGCAGACAATGGCGGTTTAGCATCGCGAATCCCCCGGCGAAGGCATTGTAAACTCGACACCGGATTGACTGGCCCGCTAACCGGTTTACGGATGTACAACACAAACATTAACTTTGGTATAATGAAATCATACCGAGTTCTCGCATCGTGTGTGTACAATTCTCCGAAAAGGGAATATATGTGGATGCAGTTGGCCTTTTGATGCGAAAAATTTGATTTTTCATTACGTATTTTGTGGAAATAGGTAGCGTAAAGGCAGCTGGGTAGCGTAGTGATTAACGCGTTCGGTTTCCGATTTCGGCCGTAAGTAAAGCAACTTTCGAAATGATTAGTTATGGGATGGCGTGCTCCGTGCTTCAGTAGGCGGTGAACGGATGTATGACACAAACATTAACTTTGGTATAATGGTATCATACCGAGTTCTCGCATCATGTGTATACAATTCTCCGAAAAGGAAATATGTCGATGCAGTTGGTCTTTTGATGCGAAAAAATTTTATTTTCAATACGTATTTTGAGGAAATCGTTACCTAGCATAAAGGCAGCTGGGTAGCGTAGCGTTCGGTTTCCGATTGTGGCCGTAAAGCACCATTCGCAATGGTTAGTTAAGGGATGGGTGTGCTCCGTGCGTCGTTAGGCTAACTGACTAACTAGCCCGCGGTGAACGTATGTATAACACAAATATTAAAGCTATGATACCCTAAAATAGGGTATTTAAAATTATGTATTACTCGCAAATCACAAGTACTTAAAATTTAAAAAAAATATATGTTATTTTACTGTTATTTATCTAGTGCTTCCGGGTGTTATATTTTTGATTAGTGATACTTTACTGTATCAAATAAAATTCCAAACATCCATCTAATCGTAAACCAAATGTCCTATTGCAGTATACTTGGTTTTATTTAATGAAAAATATACGAAAATAATTGTATCTAAATAGCCAAGGGATTCAGGCTGTTTAAAATTTTTATCATTTTATTTTTAATTGAATTTTAAGTGATTTTCGATTCGCGCCGAGCGCCCCGCTCGCGAGTTCACAGTTCACTGCCGCCGGCGCCGGCTGCCGCTGCGTCTCAGGGCTAAATGTAACGTGCGCGCGGCCGAGCAAGCGTTAGCGTGCCTATTTTGGCCGGGAATCCTCGTCTTAACAGATGGTATAATGAAATCATGCCGAGTCCTCGCATCGTGTGTGTACAATTCACCGAAAAGGGAATGCGTTTGGGTGCGGCTAGCATTTTGAGGCGAACAATTAGATTTTTCATTACGTACCTACTTTAAGTAAATGGGTAGTATAAATACAGCCCCGTAGCGTACTAGTTCACGTGCTCGGCTCTCGATTGTGGCTTTTAAGCCACTTTCGCAATGGTTGGTTATGGGATGGATATGCTCCGTGCTTCAAAGCTCAATGACGGACAGGGATTGACTGGCCCGCTAACCGGTTTACGGATGTACAGTCGAACTAATTGAATTATGACCCATTTTGCTATTTTCTTTTAAAGCGTCAAAACTATAAAGATCAGTTTCAATGACAACAAGTTAGAATTTCGATCTTATTGAATTTTAACATCTGTTAGAAATAAACTCTAAATTTATTAGGAAAATATTTTCAAAATTGCTTTCTCGGGGTTGGATATGTAATAGCATCATTATTACATATCATTTTAGGTATATTTTACAAATAATGATTCAACAAAGCCCGAACTGGAACAAAGGAGCCCAAACTAGTTATTTTTTTTTTATATAATTATTTTCATACAATCACACCAATTATCTAAGCCCGTAGTTAATTTCTTAAGAAACTGTGGCTACGTGAACTTGATAACGGATAAATATATACTTAAATACTTTTTCGTTTGTAAATACATACTTAATGTACATAGAAAACACCCAGACCAAGACAAATAGACGTGTTCATGCACACAAATATTTGTCTTGTTCGGGAATCGAACTCGAGACCTCTGGCGCAGAGGGCAGGTAGTTTACCCCTGCGCCAAATCGGTCGTCAAAATTTTTATATTAAAATTAAAATAATATATTAAAATCATTTTAATTTTAATATAAAACAAACGACTGAAATATAATGATGTCATATATTTTTAGAATCGGCTATAGAAGTCATTAGATACTACACACGATAGGATTCAGAACAAATAAAAGATGACGTCATAACTCCTCTCCATTTTTGTTTTTTTTCGTGCTACAGGTCAAATTGATTTGTATGGCCTCAAGATCAATCGTTCCAATTTTCATGCTTTTAACACCATTTGCAGTTTTTTTTTGGCGTACCGCTAGGACTATGTAGACAGATAGCGCTGGCCTATTTTGAGGTCATAAGTTTCAAAAATTCAAAAAGTTACTAATTCCTTAACTGTGGGTACAGTCGTACCTATGAAGCTTATTATTGGGTGAAAATCATTTAAAATGACCATTGTGACAAAAATGAAACAAAAATGATACCGTAACAAAAATGAAACCCGTAACAAAAAATAACAAAGCTGAAATATTAGGGTCTTTTCACAAGTCACATAAAACTGATTTATTTTTTCCAGGAACAATAAAAAGCATTATTTTTATGATTCTTTTAA
The DNA here is from genome assembly GCA_949710035.1 of Crambus lathoniellus. Lineage (NCBI taxonomy): Eukaryota > Metazoa > Arthropoda > Insecta > Lepidoptera > Crambidae > Crambus > Crambus lathoniellus. Next base: position 9,133,277 of record OX453302.1, on the reverse strand, counting down.
TAAAAAAACACTTATAATAACAAATAAAATGTTTTAACTTTCATGAACACAAAGGCTTCATTCATTGGTAGCTGATTGGTAAAATCAATGTCAATGACACTTAAACTCTGTACAGTCACGATCAATAATATGTAAAAAAAAACATTTATGGGCATTCTGGTCTTTCAGCCTCTGTCTATAAGGACGCTGTCGTTCAGCTGCTGACATCGGCATTCTCAAAAGAAAAATATTGAAAAATTGCATTGTGAATGCAAAAAAGTAAAAAAATAAAATACGAAAAATATTGTTAGTAACAAACAAAATGGACAAATAACCAAACAGCACAATGACAGCATGGATACTACGTAATTAAAGTCTGGAAATACATAAAAACACAGATTAAACACATAACCCTCATTTTGGACATCACCGTGTTTGGGTAAAAAAAATCAGTCTTGTGAATACGGCTTTTGTTCATTTTTGTTATATCATTTTTGTTACGTGAGAAAAAACATAACAAAAATGAACAAACTTACTACTTAGAATAGAATCGAAAATATTTTAAGCCAAACGAGAACGTCATGAGTAAAAGCTGTTTGCATTCCAATCAAGATCGAAGACAAACCGTCTATATGAATTGATTAAATATATAAGTATTTTCTTGCCTGCATAGTTTGGTAGACAACAAAAATGATGAATCAAAATTGTAATTTCCGCTCGGAGACAGAAAACCCCGCGTTCACTCACTTTTTCATGCGATGACAAAATTACCGACACATAATCGCTTTTGGCATCTGATTGGCTAATTAGAGAGCAAGTGTTGCCCTCTGGTAAACAACAAATAATACTAATTTATCTCGTTAGAAAAATGGATAACAAAAATGAACACATTATTGGACATTTATTTGAGGACTAAAATTTATTTATAGAAATAAGAAAATAAAATAGTTTAACCCGATATCAGCGACAAATCATTTGTCTTAAACAAAAAATAATCATTTGTTTGAATACTGTTTTTTATTATATTTATTTATGTGTACTTTGTAACGCTAGTCACGCAGAGGACAAATTATTTTGTATGGAGAAAATCCGGGCTCGGAGCGAATATAGGAGTATATTTGTTAAATACTGATAAGGTACATTGAAATTTATATATATTTATTTAAGTAATGTTTCATTCTACTAACGTGGGTACTCATTGCTTTATTTAAAAGAATATTTTGTAAAATATCGCGCGTGGACAAATTTTGATGTCAAAATGGTCATTTTAAATGATTTTCACCCTATTGCGTTTTGTGTCACATCTGCCACTTTTCAGCAATTCGTTGATTTGTGGTTGATTGTTTTTATTACAGTCAAAACTGGCAAAATAAATTTAAAGTTCAAAATAATTATGGTAATAGTCTAGGATAGCCTGAGGAGTGTGCAAACCGAATTTGTGCCATCTTCGGCCAGTGCAAACTGACATAGAGTCAGTATGAGAAAACAGTGCCCTTCGTGCGAAGAAGTCTGTTTTTTTCCAAATTATAAGATTTCGTGGATAAAAACGACACAAATTATGAATAGTGTTTTGTTACACCATCATAATCAAAAACACGTAAACTCTAATAACTTGCATTTTCTATTGTGGCTTATCTAAGGTGTTGTAATAAAAAAAAACTATAAAAGTCGTGGATGAATTTGACACAAAATATTTTGAACAAAAGATATCAGTACTCTTAAACACGTAACACCTATTTAACCTATTGTAATATTCTTTTAGAGCTAGTAGAGCGAAGTGTTAGTTTTTGGTTAAATATCAGGATTCTTGTGGACAGAGATGACACAAAATGCCTATGTACATCAGTTCCTACTTCGATAGTATCATGAATGTAAAATTTTCATCTTGAATTTTCTTTTACGTCCTATACTGATCGAAAAGACAAATACCTAAATTTACACTTAAGCATGTACCCAAAGTGACACAAAATAAAGTATAAGGTTGGGTAAATGGTCCGGAAACTATATGCGAAAAACCATCAACTTTAGTATTTTTGAAACCTCAAAACTTAGCGCTTTCGGTCTATATGAAGGCATTGGAACATTACACGGTTGGACTTTTGATATCAAAAAAACAAAACACTTAAATATAAACTTCATTTAAGTTACAAATTATACTTAAAAGCCAAATATATCGAACATCTTGACATAACAATAATAACCTATTATTTCAAACAATTAAAAATAAACATACAACAATCATCTCACGTGCAACACCATTTATGTTATTACACAAAAACAACATACAACACTATGCATAAGGTGTCTGAAACTATTTACAATTTTAATTCCGTTTCACTTTTTTCTCGATGCTTTTTACAAGGGAAATTTCCATTTCAATTTTCCATTTCAATAATGCAGCCGGGCACACGTAAGTGAATAAATCTAGGCTAATTCTCGTCGAATCGTGGAAAAAGTAGAAAAAAAGTGTAAAAGGGCAGAGGCAGACCAAGGAAGGCAATTTGTTTGCACCTCCTGTAATGAAATCGTGTTTAGTCGGATAAAACTTTAAAAGAGCTACGTTATGCAGTAAAGAAATAAGCGATGTTCAGTGTTTGTTTAAAAGCATTCATTTGTTATTGTCATTTGTAGCCACAGATCACCTGTATGGGCGGTTATCTGTGTTTGTAGCTGACCTTGGTTCGGAGAAAATATTTGTGTTGCTAAAAATTACATTATGTTTTCGATGTTATGAATTTAACTATTGTACCAAAAAACATATCCATTATTTTTCTTAAAAAATACAACTTTTTCTAATTTAAGTAAAACGTGATGAATAATTAGAAACATTTCATCATTTATGCTAAAATATTGCAGACACCTTTGTCACCTTTTCATGAAATCTTTCCACCATTAGCAGCTATTTCCAACCCCTAGTGGGCATATACCTATGTAATTAGCTGTGAATATTTGTAGGCTTCCGCGGTCTAAGTCAGAGGTTGTACAAATACCTCTTGCACTTTGTTTGTACTTGTAATGCATCAGTAAAAAAACATTGTTTGAAAACCAAGGAGGGATTTACGAAGAAAAAATGCCTTACTTTAGCTTTCTTTTTGTAATAGCAAACTACGTAATTGGTATTAGCAGGCTTAAGGACACAGCACATTACATCAACTCGGAAAGGGATCGACACCGTATCGCCTTCGCCTCGCCGCAACCAGAGGGCCTACTCTGAAACGCAAAACCCGAAACTTCGGTATACCCGTCCCTCTCACTCTCTAGTCGGGACAGAATCGAGTGAAAGGGGCGGGGTTAACCGAAGTTTCGGATTAGCGTTTCAGAGTACGGTCCCAGGCGTCAACCTAACGCAAGCACGTAACCAAACCAGATCAGCGTTGGTACGTCGGCTCGGCTACGGCTAGGCGACGCCGCGCTTACGGCTAGGCGACGCCGCGCTTACGGCTCGCCGCACAGTGGTTCCATATAAAAAAAAAAGAATGAGAGAAAAAAATGATAAGTAAAAAAAATTTAAAAAAAATAATAAAAAAAAATTAAAAAATTACAAAAACATGAGAAAAAAACATTAATAAAAAAAAGATGTCCATTTTCATTTTCAGACCACTGTGCGTAGAGCCGTAAGCTCGGGTACGGAGAGACGTGAGCGCGTGGACGACTAGCGGTAAGCGCGGGGATAGCAAGTTGAGCGACCCGCAAAGCGGTTCGTGAGCTGGGTCCCGAGGCGAGGCGATTACGTTACGAATCCGATTAGTGTGCTTGGCAGTAGGGGGTTTCATACAAAGAATACTGAACCGCTCGAGTTGATATGTTTACGATCCCTTTCCGAGTTGATGTATGTGCTGTGACCTTTACCCGCGTGGTTTCCGTTCCCGTAATATCGGGATTAAGAATACCTTATAAACTACTTACTATGTCCAGGGTCTTAATCAAGGTTATATTCAAATTCGTTTAAGCGTTTACGCGTTATTGAGTTACAAACCAATTTACAAAATTAAATATTTATAACAATTTTACCCGCGTCGTACCCGTTATCGTGGAATATCAGGATATATTAAAGATTTCTACTGGTGACAGAATATTTAAAAGTGGTCCAGTAGTTTTAAAATCCATTACAAACAACTAAAATCATAAAAAAACAAAATTTTCCTCATTTTATTATTACTAGCTTTCCGCCCGCGGCTTCGCCCGCGTGGACTACACGACGTTATCCCGCGGGAATATGATACTTTACCGGGATAAAAAGTAGCCCATGTTCCTCTCCAGGCTACAAAGTATATGTGTCCCAAATTTCAGCCAAATCCGTTCAGCCGTTTCGGCGTGATTGAGTAACAAACATACAAACATCCAAACATCTAAACATCGAAACATCTAAACTTTCACATTTATAATATTAGTAGGATTATAGTAGTATTACAAGTATAGAAAATTAAGATTTTCCATTTCTTATAGGTAAAAAAACATGAACAGTGTAACTTGTTTAACCTTTTTGATTTGGAAGTCAGTAACAAAAAAATCAACCAAACCGAGAACCTCCTCCTTTTTTGAAGTCGGCTAATAAGCTAGTTGCCTAAAAAAATGCTTCAATAAATCTATGGATACGCTACGAGCTACTACGTGCTGCTACGAAATTGCTACGATCTGGTACGACATAATCTACTAAGTTTCCTTTCTTATCAATTCTCATAGATGTTTTACCTAACGTAAATAACATTATTTAATTTTATTACGACCGATTTAGAGCAGAGGATACCTGCCTTCTGGGTTTAAAGACATTTATTCTCATAAAAACATAAAATGTTCACTTAAAATGAGATTACAAAACAAAACTTAACATTAATTAAAATTAAGCGCAGCGCAACTGCATTAAATTATAAATAAACAAAACAAACTAAGTACTAATGGCTGAATGGTTATCAGATTAGCTTCGTACGCACACAGGCGCACACACACAGCCCTTCTGCGTCAGAGATCTCGGTTTCGATTCCCAAACAATACAAATATTTATGTGCATTAACAATTTTATTATCTATTTGTCTTGGTCTGGGGCTTATCTATGTATGTTAAGTAATTTTTTTTATAAAAAAAAAATTATCATTACTTATATATTTCTCCGTTATCTAGTTTCCATAAAACAGTTTCTTCATGAAAACTACTTGTGAGCTAGATAATTAGTGTGATTGTAAGAAAATTATTTATTTATTTAGCATGAAACGCTTAACCACGTTATTTCCATATAGATCTAATATTCCATTACAATTCATGACGTTGAAGAAATCGGATTCCAGTTCCATGGAAATCGGATCGGTCGGATAACTTTGTTGCATTTTAAATTCGTTCGCGTATTGCTCGGAATCTCGTTATACGGCGGCAGTCCTCATCCTCATGATATATGTACGGAGAGCATACACAGGTATCTTGGATAAACTAGAAATTATGTCGAACTTTGGTTTGGATAGTAGTATAAGTAAAATATTGGGTTCAAAATGTATGACATTGAATATAATTTAAACATCTTAACTTAACCTTGAATGTTATAATGTGCTACGAGTAGTAATGTCATATTTTATTATTTTGACCAAAATAGTAAGTGGGTAATTCTCAAGCGAATGAAAGTACTTAAAGATAAAATGTTGGACAAGGCATTGACATTAAGACGACCAATTTTGTGCACAGGTACAGGCCAGAGGTCCCGGGTTTGATTCCAGGACAAGACAAGTATTTGTGTGTAAAATGTCTTGGCCTGGGTGTTTGCTTGTACAAAAACCAGTCGTCAATTCTTGTAACATGTCTGATTGATTAAGGGCAGGATCTTCCAAAAACTGTCTTTGTCTTTTTCCTTACGTGTGAAGAGTAATGAAAATAACCTCACTTTTTCATTTTTTCTATGTTTTTGTTGTTATTTTGAGCATAAATTCACTTTTTGAAAAACTAGCCTGAGAATAGTCTACAATATGTCATTACCTATTTTTATATATATTATTCGTGAATTAGAGATTAATAATCTGAGTATAAAACCAAAAAAAAAATATAAAAATAACGAAAATATTCTTTGTTCTCGAAATTTTTTATTGTCGAGTTACGATACGAATATCGTGTTTCTAGCCACAAAATAATCAAGATCGTTTATGAAACTTTAACATTATATTTTTATCTGCTCATAATAAAGAATATTTGATTGTTTACTTTTGAATCAAAAATAGGTTGATTTCGATAATTTGGAAGTACGTGCCCTTAAATAATTCGCGCGTTAAAATTGCACGAGTTATTTATCGCAAGTCTGTGACTCGGAACAAAAACGCGACTATTAAATCGCGCGATTTGAAAGTCACTGTGAGCCTTTAAGCATACTAAGGTAAAGTTAACAAAGCATCCTCTGACTTATTCAGGCAGGCTGTAGTTTGAGACAACAAGTCGTAATTGGTTCTGAATATTGCATCGTCCGCAGTCGATAACAATCGAATGATAGTTTCATAAGAGTATCGATTAGTCGCTGAATTCAGTAAACTTCACCGATAATCAAAACTTAAAGTTTACTGCTTATTTTTCAATAGTAAAATCACAATTAATTATTGTGCATTTGTTAATTACTCAAATCAATTAACCATTTATCATGCACTGCCTACTTAGTGCCTGCGGCTAGAGAAAAAAATTATCGAGCATAAGCATAAGGGGATACTGATGTCATGTTAATGACACTTATTGCAAAAATCCACTACGCAAGTGGATTGTTAGCCACTACGCAAATATGTTAATAGAAAAATAGAAGAAAATATTAAAGTAAAGGAGCCATTTATATTTAATTTAACATTGCATGTACGGAATAATCAAAGTTTATTATTAGGGATCAATGCAGTTAGATTCTATTTGGTTCAGTTTAATTCTGTTTGGTAACCACTAGTCTACATTAAAGCGACCAACAGCACCATCTCTTGACAAGACCCGACAACACTATGGTATTACGTTCCGTTGAAGAGGCTTGTACAACCATCCAAACACGTATAAGTGTATTACACGGGTCGTATTGCTGCGGTGCACTCTATGTATTTCCCGTGAGAGAAACGGCACACACGGAGGCTCAGATTTATCATGTTGCTGAATACGTAATCGAATTATACTGAGATACGACCAAACGATAGTGTTATTGGTGTTATCGAGCTTAGAGAAATGGGGATATTGTAAGGATGAGACACGATATGCCTCGCTACAATAGGGTATTTTACTGTTGTTGAAATGTAGATATTTAATGATGACGTTAAAAAATATTGCAATTAAGAATACCAAATGTGAAAAAATAATTTGAATCTGTTTTATAATAAAAGAATTATAGTCTGTTTGATTTTGACTATAGCTGTCTCTTTCCAAAACGAAATCTTCTATGGCGTGACTATGACGCTACTAACCCACTGACGTCACTAAGATAGCGTCCTGTCCTTGTCTAATTATAAAGTTTGAAGTCCTATATCTTTGAAAATATTCAAGATAATTCAAAATGAAAACTTGTTTTGTGTAGCTAATATTTCGAAAAACATTTTAAAGAAATAAAAAAAAATCAGTAAAATACCGTATTGCATTAGATGTGGATTCTTATCTCCTAACCTAACCGTATTGGCATCACCTACCTACTTTTTGCTAAAATACTTTATAGGTATAGCAAAAACATATTATATAGGTCACAATTTAAAATTTCCCAACGCCACTTAATTATAATACCACAAAACCAAGACGAGTCTTATGCGCCAACGATTTTATTCTAACTCAATCCATATAAGCCAATATTTTATAGCATCTGACAAAATCTACTCTAGTGCATTTTAAAATTTGTCCCAAACATCACGGATCAAACCCCCAACAAACAATCCGGGACCATCAATCAAGCTTGTGTTAACGCCGGTATAACACTGCCTTCAATAAAATTCCAACCTTCACACTACAGGTGCCACTCCGAAGTGGACCTTATCAAAACCACATTAAGGTCCACAACTTTATTTTATCACGTATTCACTTTGTCAGCAAACGTGCTTTACCTACTATCAATGAAGTATATAGAGGGTTTGATTATTCGTCGGACTTTATCGATTTTCTGAACCTGTGTTTTGGTTTATTGCTTGTGGAAGTTTGGATCGAGGTATCAATTTATTATTATCCATAGCAATTTCTATGAATTTTAACGCATTTGAATTGAACCGAGAATTTAAAGTATGTATTCCACCAGGATCTATTTGTTTAATGAGTATATTATATAAAAATGTGATTTCTATAATATAGAAACGAAAAGTGCCTGACTGATCTATCAAGGCACGGCTCAAACTACTCGACCGATCGAGCTGAAATTTGACATGCATATTTGACATAGGTATGTACGTCCGCTAAGAATGGATTTTGTTAAATTCAACCTTTAAGGGGATGAAACTTGAGTATGCGTTCCCCGAATAGCACTCGAGCTATTACTCTTGTCTCACCAAATAACATTTGAAATAACCCTAATATTATCTATCATAATAACTGAATGTTTGGATTAGTATGTAGATCATGGAATTGTAACAACATACAAATTTCTTGATGTAGATATACACGGAAATGATCCCTTCAACCATATCAACAACAACAAAACAAACGTCTGTATTCACAACTGCCATCTTACGGGAACACTTAGGACCACAATATTGGCGGCATGTTACAAAGCTGTGCTTATACTGGGAAGATACTTTCCGTCTAATGACTCATGTTTTGTCTGAACAAAGCACAAAAAGTAAAAAAAAACATAATTTATGTAACAGACAGTACAACAAAAAGATTAAACAGAACGAGTCCAAGCCAGCTATAATTTTTATGTAGAGTGTAGGTAAGTGGGTCAATCAACTATACCTTGTACCTATCATGTCCCTGCAACAAAATTTTTTAATCTCCAAAACCATCAGATTGCTATAAATTTATTTCTTATCCAGATCCTTCTTTATACAGATCCCTATATTCCTCCAATTCAATTTTAACGATAAACATTAACGTTTTAGTGGTAGGGGACTTCATCACGGTTCCATACCAAACTTAAGTCTACCAGCTACCAATAAAACGTGATAATTTAATGTATTTTAATTGTAATTGTGTTAAAAAATCTGGCTATATCTTCGATCAGAACTAGCTGTTATTGTTGATCGAAGGGTTATATTGCAATATTTTTTAAACAGATCACGAGTCCAAGCCAGCTATATTTTTTATGTAGAGTGTAGGTAGGTGTTTCAATCAACTATTTTTTGTACCTAATCATGTCCCTAGATCTTAATTTTTAAATCTCCCAAACCATCATATTTCTAAAAAAAATATTACTTATTTTATTCCGTCAATTAAATTTTACTAAAACGATAAAGCTTAACAACGTTGTAGTGGTAATTAAGGGTCTTTATCACGGTTCTATACCGACGTCCCCTAAGCTACCACCACTAAAACGATATATTTTAACGTGTTTTATTTGTAATGGTGTTAAATAACCAAAATAATCTGGTTAAAATGCAATCACAATATTGATGTTTAATTCTAGTGCATTAAACAGTAGCTGTTGCTCGAAGCAACAGTTGATAGGTCCCCATCAATCACGCATATCTGCGTGAATCGAGCGTCCCTGCCACGTCTACAACATTCTATATGCTCATGTCAAAACAATGGAGGAGCGTGAAGCGATCTGATTGGCAGTTTTGATTGCTTACAATATAGTAAGTAATGGTTATGCAACATTTCAAAATGTTTCTGTAGCAAGAAATGTCTAGCAAGAAAAACTCTCCTTTTATCGTGATCGTATTATTTTGTATGAAAACCAGAGCAGCGCCTCTTTTGGTCGTATAAGGAACTGAAAATCCATACATATTTAATTTTGACAGCCGCACTTTGGCAGCTTTGAAGGACGTTAAAAAATAGTTTATTTACCATTACGATATTTTTTTATGCTAGGGGTATTGCTGTTTACTTACCCTATCACTTAGGCATGTAGATAGACTTTTAAAAGCTATTTTTATTAGGTAGTTTTCCTGCGCTACTTTAAATCGCGAGTGCGTCTAACCGGCATCTATACGCTATGGCTTAAGCTGTTAAATGTACCTACTCTGTTTATTTGATTGAATCAGGCGTCACTTGGCGGAAGTCTCTACCTATTGTGAAAACATAAATAGATTTAGCTTACTTTCGCAAAAAACACATCTTGAAAGTTGCACCGCCCGCCCACGCGCACAAAAATACACATGTTCACCATGAAACAAGCAGTGCACAAGACCTGCATCTGCAGATAGCAAGACTGCGACACACCTTGCACCTTCACCGATTAGACTACTCTACACGTGTTTCGCCCAAACCCGGGGCATTCTCAGGAGTTGTTAGATCGTGCGAAATCAGCACCGAAGCAGCAGTTTCGGTGTGCACTTTTTTGCGAGCGGGTGGACGGAGGCTCTTGCATGTTGTGTTTTTTTGTGGAAGTAAACTAAATAAATATTTCTTTTTCCACCATATACCCTGTTTATTTATTGCTAGCGTTACGCACAGCGAGCAATTCTGTAACATCGCGCTTTAGGAATAATTCCAAAAAGTACATTATTAAAGGACTACTCTAACTCTATGCCAAAACTCCTGAAAACTTGATCGTCATTCATTAATTATGCGTGTAAAGGTAGCAAGCATTTTATGGGTCAGAAAATATCATCCTTTCTACATAGTATTAAAACAAAGTCGTTTCCCAACGTCTGTACCTCAAACAACGGACTTTAATGCGGTTTTTAGGCAGAGTGAAGAAAAAGATTCATAAATACATCTAAATTGCATCCGTAGGAAGCCAGGATTGGTCACTAGGTGCAATGCGGGCAACGGCCACCATGCTGTGGCCTGGATCGCACGGCCCCCTCCCACCAGCCTCGGGAGGTGGCCACACTTGCTCGGCCATCTACCACCACTTAGGGCCGTGGACAGCTGGGCCGTCCGTCGATTCGTAGGGAGAGCTTGTCACACCGGGCCCCTCAGAATGCGACTCCTAACGATGGTGGTGAGAGCAAATAGTGAGGGGTTTAGTGGGCATTCCGCCTTTCTGACCCCACATCGAGTCCTCGAGATTGGATGGAGGGTCAGGAAGCGGCTAGGCGAGTACCACATAACCACGTGGTGTATGCGTAAAGGCATTCCCCTCACTATAAAAAAGGTGGGTCACTTGTTAAAAAAAAAATACTATTACGAGTGTAATCAATCAAAAGGTTGAGCTAGACATATTCTCTACTATATCTATGCATATTCTCGTTCCAATGTCTGTGGGAGTGTGGACATGTTACAATACTTTATTAATATACTTAATGAGCTACACGGAAACTCGTGATGTATGACCGTGATACACGACAGGAAGTCGGAAGTCGGGGAAGGCACACAGGATGTTAGGTTTTGTCATAAGAACAGCATCACAATTTGACAATGCGGCAGTAGCAAAAGTACTTTATGCTGCATATGTTCGCAGCAAACTTGAATACGGTGCAGTTGTATGGAATCCTTATGAGGAAAAATATGTACTAATGGTAGAAAAAGTACAACGGAAATTTGCTCGATGGCTTTATAAAATTGTTTACGGGTACTATCCATATTTATATCCATCTCTATTTGTATCTGGTATGACGGAAATGGAAACTTTGAAGCTTAGGAGAGCCATGCTTTTGATAGTACATTATCTTTTAATATTGCACCAGGGGATCGACAGTCCACAGACACTGGAAAGATTTCGTATCTTGGTTCCGACCAACATATCATGGGACGCAGAGGGGCTGGTAGCACCGCGCCGTCGGCAGCGCCTTCTGGCGCTGCCTGCGGCTCGGACCCAGTATGGTAGGCTTGCGCCAACTAACCGTGCACTGCGTACTATCGGGGACATACTTGCTCAGCACTACGAAATTGATTTGTTTGCCGATGGCTTAGGACTACTTTGTAATCAATTTAGAAAATGTTTAAATGACATTAAATACTGACATTAATATTTTTATTCTCTGACATTTGTAATTTGACTCAAATAATTCTACCAGTTGATTATTACCTATTATATTTCTGTGTTGACATAATATGTGTATTGTGTAGTCTTGATAATTTTTAAATAATCAAAATCGACACGATTTTATTTCTGACATCATTGTTTTTATTGTGTACGTAGTCTTGACATTATTTATTTGTTATTCAATGTGTTCCACTTAGACCATACTCTTATTATTTAGACTCTAGATGTGACATGATTGTTAATGTATTGTTTGTTTATTACTTAGTTGTGATTATATAATATTACTGCATGCTTATTGACTAATCTTCTAAGCGCTTTGGATTCAGAAATCTGTTAGCTTTTAAGATCATGTATGAATAAATAATAATAATAATAATAATTCTCCAAGTCGATATGGGGTCTCATAGAGATGTAGTTGCTGTTGACAATGGACTGACTCCTCTATTTTTAGCAAAAGAAAACTGGCGCAAACCTGTAGTACTTAGTACTTCCGACCGCAGCACTGTGTGGCAAAGCAAGGAGTTACATGGCAGATTCTACCGGGCTCTCCATGGGCCCGACGTAGATTTATTAGCCTCAGTATCCTGGCTCCGCTTCGGTGATCTTTTTGGTGAAACCGAAGGTTTTGTCTGTGCAATTATGGATGAGGTTGTGATGACGAATAACTACCGAAAGTATATCCTAAGGGATGGCACAGTGGATATTTGCCGAGCGTGTCATCGTCCGGGTGAATCCCTTAGGCATATAATCTCCGGTTGTTCTCGTCTCGCAAACGGCGAGTATTTGCATAGACATAACCAAGTGGCCAGGATAATACACCAACAACTTGCTCTGAAACATAGTCTTGTGGCATCCGAGGTGCCGTACTACAGGTATGCACCAGAACAGGTCCTTGAAAATAGCCATGCCACATTGTATTGGGATCGATCTATCATTACAGACAGGACTATTGTAGCTAATAAGCCTGATATTGTATTGATAGATCGACACGAACGCCGCGCGATAATTGTTGATGTCACTGTTCCCCATGACGACAACCTTGTGAAAGCTGAAAAAGATAAAGAAAACAAATATCTTGATTTAGCTCACGAGATTGTTGACATGTGGGACATTGATTCAGCAATTATTGTTCCGATAGTCATATCTGCCCATGGTCTGATAGCCAAGAGCCTCGATAAACACCTTAAGAGGCTTGCGTTAGGTGGATGGATCGGGAGTCAGATGCAGAAGGCAGTACTTCTGGACACGGCCCGTATAGTGAGAAGGTTCCTGTCTCTGGATCCTTAACCATCGGTAGCCGGGACCTTGATCTTGCTGCCGTTGGGGAACTGCATTTTTGTATTTTTAAATGTTATATTTTTTAGTGTTATACATTGTAAAAATTTAATGTTTAGAAATATAATTTTGTAAGTATTTAAAATGTAATAAAGGGAATAATAATAATAATAATCACGTAATTACGACAAAGAAATAAGGTGGAAAGTCGTTTAGCATTATTGATAAGCTTTCAAGAAAATTGTTTCATGTCTTTCAGGTTTTAATTTTTACGCGTATGTTGTTCAAAATTATATGTAAAAATATGTAAGAGATGAGACAGATGTCTCCCTTAATAAATTTTGTTTGAAGAGTACTTTACGGTTGGTTTTATTCTAAAGAAAATCATGAACCACCATACTAAAAATACAATTTGATCTTTAATATTATGGAGAATTAAGATGATTTTTGGTCAGTTTAGTGAAAAACTAACTCGTGAAATCTAAATGAAAATGTGGAAAGATATCAAATTTCATTACTTATTATTACGAAAGATTGATACCATAAGTTGTAAAATCCTGTTGTTTAAAGAAACAGTTTTCCTTACAAAAGTGTAAATTGTCACCTGTAACGCGAAAATAATGACTTCAAATGCAGTCAGAACCAAGACATGCAGAGAAGAGCAGAGATAATACATTTTTGGTCACCCATCCCGTGTCTGGCCATTACGATAGTTGATTAACTGCTACGATCCTGGACCAAAAAAGCGGCAAATAGAAACCAGCACCACTTAAACGTTTAAAAGATGAACGAGCCGATCTTTCACCCTATGAGTTGCTTCACTGCACCCAAGTAGCACGGTTCAGGGCTGTCGCAATATTTCATCTGAAATAACTCCAGATGTTCAGCCCGCGACCTAAAACATGCCCGCCAATTACGCGGCCACAGTTGGCACCCCTGATGTATTAGGGTCAGGGGCATACGACATTACCGCAGCGTTAAGCGTAGCGGGCTAAAATACTGTTAATATTTTGCCCAATAAGCAATTGGGCAAAATAAAGGGAAATTAAATTGTACAAATTTCAATTTGGTCTCTACTCATAAACATCTAAGAATAAACAATAAAAATATATTAAAATATAGGTACTTATAAATAAACACATGAAAAAATTGAATAAGATTTGAACCCTACCGATTGATGTTACAGCTGTTATTTTAATTAACTCTATAATATATTAATTGTTTGAAATATCAAGAAAAAAATACAATAGTAGTTTATGTGACTGTAACATAATAGGGGTTTATAAAACACGAGTGGCAAGTTTTTTAATACTATCCCACGAGTAGTTTTACACTACTTTATCTTCACTCATGTCATTTATTAAATACTAGCGGCCTCCGGCGGCTTCGCCCGCGTGGACTACACGAACTATACGAACACGAAAAAACACGACGTCATCCCGGGGAGCTAAATAAATTTTTATGTTTAACTCCCTAGCTAAGCTAAAAAACAGTTATTTCGATTTTCAAATAAATTACAACTTATAATGTTGCCGAGGGACCAATAGCTATATAAAAAAAAAGTTTCCCCAAAATCCGTTCAGTATTTTTTGCGTGAAACGTGGACAACTGATGTCTGTCAGTACATCCAGGACAGACAAAAACTTCAGAAACCACAGTTTTCAAATTATTGACGAAGGCATTTAAAAAGATAATATTAAAATACCAGTAGGTACTTATACTATTTCCGCCTTTATGTTTTACGAATTTTTATTTTTCCATGCATTCATGTACCTAGCAATTCTTTAGAAAATCTTTTATTTGAATGCTCATATTATTTTAGGAAGTTTGTAAAAAGTAACAGTTGTGATATGACACTATGTAATACGTAAACAGATAGTGCTCATTCGCTGATTGAACAACCTTCCTTAAGGCGGTATATTCAGATACCTTAAGCTTTATCAGTGCTCTTGGGGGACATCAGTTGTACCGGACTTCAGATTATTGTATGTCAATCCAGTTAATGTTGGGAATATTACACTCGAAGGTGTTGACCACTATGTTTACCTAGGACAGATGGTGCAGTTAGGTAAGTACAACTTCGAGAAATAGATAGGTATTGTTATTCACCTACAACCTTTTGGACACTGTAACATCTGTATGGTAACATTCTTTTCATCTAGACTCCACAACCTTATATGATATTATAAATTAAAGTAAGTGTCTTTCCTCTTTATGTTCGGTAACGCAATATTCTTTGGGGCATACGAACTGATTTAATTATAAGAGTTACCATAGCATAGAGACCGAACCAGCCGTTCGCGAGGACGGTAACAAGGTTAAATTGCTTCGTTAAGTTCCCGCAGGATCCGATATGATCCAACAAACCTCTATGACTTGATTGTTATTGGCAAGATGCTGTGTTTACTGTTTGGTTAGTAGAAACATTGAAACACTTGAAACTATGCTCTTTTTATTGAAGAAGAACTCCAAGACGTAATTATTTGTGTTTAAAGAATTTTTATTTCTCATACGAACACTTTTTACATGGTTCACTTAAAATGAGAACTTAAAACTATACAATACATACTTAATATTATTAAGTATTACTTATATTCTGCGCAGCGCAGCTATAGTAAATAAATTATATTTAAAAAAACCTTTTATTTAAAATCAAGCTTTTATTCAAATGTCCTAAAAAGAATAAAATAAATTTTGTATCAAGTCAAAACCAACAAATTTATTACATTAAACAATCTATATGTTTTAAAAGCTTGTCGCTTTAATTTCATATGTCAAATAATAGGTCTTTACCTATGAAATTGCCGTTTTGTATGGAGATTTCTGTAATTATTTTTTTTCCATACTAACGTTTTTGTTATTATATAACGACTAATATTATGTAAATTTACAAAATTTTACACACGCATTTATGGATATTTTAACAACTAAATGACACATTCGTTAAGAGAAAAAAAATTTTTTTTCACTAAGTTACAACTAATAAAGTACGAAATTCTGGAAACAAAAATAGTCGTAACTTTCGGAATAAGTTTTTTCTATGTAAATAATCAAATATCGTGGTTATTAAATTATCAAAAGTTGCTCGATACGGTCTTAATGTAACGCAATATTAAAGAAATTATATATTTCTTATATTATAAAAGTTGTTAAGTTATATGTACAAAAGAAAAAAACGGCAATTTCATATGTAAAGACCTATTATAAGTAAAAGCATTTGTGTTTAGTGCAAGTAGCCCAGTAACAATAAAATCTCGCGACAAGCTTTTAAAACGTATAGATTGTTTAATGTAATAAATTTGTTGGTTTTGACTTGATACAAAATTTATTTTATTCTTTTTAGGACATTTGAATAAAATCTTGATTTTAAATAAAAGGTTTTTTTAAATATAATTTATTTTTGTATTTTTAGTTATTATTGGACGTGTTTGTAAGTCGCTTCATTTCATTTAATGCATCATTATTGCATGGTCGTTTGCCAGTTAATTTATTACAGTCTAGCTCTTCAACTGCATCAAGTCTGCAAACACACAAATATATTTTACCACCAAAAAGGGATTGTAGATTCTTACTACAGACACACACCATATTCATTAAATACAAGGCATGGTATTGGTATTGACATTTTTCCGCATTTAGACTCATATTTGGTCCGTTATGCGTGAACATGGCTAGTCGAGCCATCCTAGCTCCTTCCAGAAGCGCAGAAGCCTCCTGGGGCGTTCACAGGCTTCTAGGAGCGACCTCACCTCTGTGAGGATTTCTGTTCGTTGTGCGGCCAAACCTACGCACTCCAGGATCACGTGGGCGGCTGTTTCCTCAGCGTTCAGGCAACCTCTACATAGAGGACTGTCTGTCGCATTCATAATAAATAGTTGTCGGTTTAAGGTAAGGTGACCTGTAAGTGTACCAACAACTATCCGGAGGTCTGGACGATTGAGGCTGAGCAGCCTGCAGGTCAAACGCGGCGAGACTGCAGTCATCGCCATCTTAGACTGTCTACAGCTTGTTAGAGCTACCCAACGAGTATTATGTGCAGCACGAGTTCGTTGCCTTACCCATGAGCGCAGTTGGCTGAATGGGAGTGGCAGAATGGGTGTAGGTCCTGTCACTATTGTGGAGGATCCCATTCTAGCCAGCTCATCGGCGGCATCATTCCCGTGTGATCCACTATGCCCTTTAATCCATTGTAGGATTACTCCGTTGTTGGATGCTAAACGATCCAAAACTTTGTGGCATTCGTAGACGATACTGGAGTTGATCGTGTTGGCCTCCAGTGCTGTTAGGACGGCCATGCTGTCAGTCAGTATGCGGATGTTTAGTTCCTTTATACCTCTGGACAGGGCCGTGGTAGCGGCGTTTATTATTGCAACACATTCGCATTGAAATATCGAACTGTGTTGGTCCAGCGCTAGTGATATTTTGATATTCAGATCTTGTGAGAATACTCCAGCTCCAGTTCCAGTCCCCATCTTGGAGCCGTCCGTATAGATTCGGACTTCATGTATGCCAGAGTGATCTCGGTCATTTTACATAGGTACAATACAAGGCATATTTACATAGGTATAAAAGTAGGTAGCACTGTATTACGAACAAGAATAGAAAACACAAATTAGACCCATTATGACAAAAAGTTCCAAAAAAAAATGTGTGTGTGTGCCGCAGCAGTACTCAATGGTCGCAGCTCAGCGTCATATTACTTGTCTTGCAACGCAAGCAAACGCTGATTTTCAGCTGTAAATTTTAGTAAGTATTTCAAAAATAAATACATAAGTAATAACAAGACACATTTAAGTTTCTATCAAAGTTGATAAACATAGTATACCTACTTATAGAAAAAAAGGATTTTTCTTTTCTGTAGGTAGACTAATGCTTGTATTAACTTGGAGCCATCTGTCGTATACTTTAGTGAACTATTTATGTGCAAAGCATGGAAGTATTACATGGTGGAAAGTGACACATGAGTGACACCTAGTAGGGTCTGATAGGCTACACACGTCCAGACCAGACCTAACCGCCGATTTGGTGCGGACGAACTTTGCTGTAAAGCAAATATAATCCGTGCTACACACGTTCATACCAAATCAAAATCAAATCAAATAAAAAAAGCTGCACCAAATCTGGCCTTGGCCAAGGCTTTGTATCACATCACTGGACAAGGCCTTGTATCACATCACTTTTTCTTATCAAATACCCACAGAAATCACCTGGATTTGCCAATGCAATGGGCTTGTAAAGAAAAAGACCTATTAACAAAAAAAGGTCTTGGATTTGAAAAAAATTGAACCGTACCTGTCACAAAAGAATGACGAAAAATTCTTCAAAACTATTTCGAGTG
This sequence comes from Crambus lathoniellus, assembly GCA_949710035.1. Taxonomy (NCBI): domain Eukaryota; kingdom Metazoa; phylum Arthropoda; class Insecta; order Lepidoptera; family Crambidae; genus Crambus; species Crambus lathoniellus. The sequence goes on along the minus strand of OX453302.1, from coordinate 9,114,684 downwards.
GCCTGTAACTGACAGGGAAACTTCATTTTTAATTAAATGTCGATTTTTTTTAATCGAGTAATTGAGAAAAAGCCTAGGTCCAGGGACTTTAAATTATTGTTTTAATAGAAATAATAATAATTTGATAATCTCAAATTTATGTAAATAGTATATTATACTCGTAGCATACTTTTCAAAACTGCATCAAACATTTTTACTGCTTGGTATGTGTTTTTAACAGACAGTTTTTTGCCTCCCAACTCATGTTCTTTCTCAAATAACCAATTCAAATCGGGTGTCGAGTTGGGACGTGTGTTCTATTACTAGTTGAATTTAGAGTGTGCGCCAGATAAGTTTGCGCGGGGTCAAAATCGAATACTAATATTTTCCATAAGCTTAGAACAAAATAATGTACTGTAACTAGTGCCAAAAACGCCCCAGTCGCAGAGTTATCTGACACGCACTCTATAAAGATTGCGCTCGCTGAATGCTCGCTGATTATAACTTTATGGTACATTGACAATGTGTCAAGTAACCATCACAACAAAACAAGAATATAGAACTTGAAAATTTGCAAGAATTCTGAATTGATAACTATACTGATTATATATTTAATTGCATTGTCATCGGAACCAAACTTGCATACAAAATTTCAGCTCAATTGGACACAGGGAAGTGGGTCAAATAAGGCTTGTAAGATTTGACGAACGGACATACATACATGCATGCATGCATACATACACTGCAAGTTAAATAAAAGCTTGTAAAAAGGCAAAAGATTTATTTATACAAACAAAAACATAGGTACTTACATTACATGGCAAGCTTCTATGCTGTATTTAATATTGTATTGTCATGTAAACAAACCAAAACCGCATGCAAAATTTCAGCTCAATCGAACACTGTGAAGTGGATAAAAATTATCCACTTCACAAAAAACTATTTAAAAAATTAAACCTACTTCAAAAAGTACTTGTCAACTGAAAAGGAAAAATAATATCTTTTAAGTACCTATCTTTTGAGGTCGGTGTCTTTTCATTATGCATGCTTCTAGCTGGCAGTGGTACTTTAAATATATTATTTTTTTCTTTTCAGTTGACAGGGTATTATTTGACAACGGTTTAATTTTTTTAATTATTTTTTATGACTACTTTATAAAGACACCTTATACGACAAAATCCTTCAAACCGTTTAGAATGTAGCAGGGAACATAGAAATCTACATACGTACATACAAACATACACTCGAAACACATAACCCTCTTTCTGTCGCAGTCGCATAAACATTATTTCACTGTTAGAAAGCTACATTCTTCCTGAGTAACATAGGCTATATTTGATCCCGATATTCTCACGGGAACGGTTACCAAGCGGGTAAAACCGCGGAGATCAACTAGTGTTATAAAAACTTATTTTAAGTATGTACAGAGTTGACTTCTTTCATTTTACACTAAGTAGATATTCTAGCAAATAATGACCTACTTAAACTAAACGTAATTCTTGTACTCAGTACTGAGTGGATTTCCCGAAGCTACTCGTAATATTATTGGCTTCGTTAGAGCTTCCACGCTTCGAAGGACCCGCCTCCGACTGCGCTGCAGCCCGAAGTATTTTCAAATAAACTCTAACATTATTCCAAGAACATTCGAAAGAGGTCGAATGGAATACGTACTTATGCAGATTATTAAACTTAAATCTGTTTTCTTATGGTCGTTATAAAGGTAGGTAAATGTACGAAAATCAGACCTTGCGTGAGACGTCGACGTGAGTCCAGCGATCCAGAGCTGCACATTCAGGAAGGAAGAGGTCCAGTAGTTCAAGTAAGATCTTTCCATATTTTTCTTGCATTGCAATGGAGGCCTTAATTGAGCGACAGAAGCATATCTTTGAGGAGATCAAGAGAACCCATGCTAATTTTAAGAAGGATTCGGCCAGTCGTAAGTCTAGAGAATAAATTGAAAAGAGATTGGAGGCTTTAGATAACTTATGGGCGGAGTGTCAGCAAAACGACGGAGAACTGATGAAGGCGGAGCAGAAAACTCATCAGTATTATGTTGAAGGCATCATCGGTGTAATCCAGAAATGGTATGAAGGTACACGCTTTGACTTATTATCGTGGGAAGCGGAGCAGAAGGAGGTTCCAGTTGTGGTGGAGGAACCGAAACCACCAACCAGTTCCGGGTTTCTTGAGCAGTTACAGCAAACCAGCCTACATTATCTACGAATCAAACTTGGCAGTCAAATAATATTGTATTTAGGTCCCATTACACGACAACCGGTCCCAGACTTGCAGAGCTTGAACAAAATGTACAATCGATATAAAAAAAAATATATTAAGCGCAACTTAAATTTTTATTATTTTCTAGTTTTAATTAATACATTCCTATGGTAATCCTCTATTGTTTTCTATTTTAGAAATACAATAACAGTTGCCCGCTACCATCTCCGCTCATGACTAACTTACATCCTAATCAAGGTCTACGTTCGAGGTCAGGCTCTGTATGGCCGAGCGCTTACCATGCAACAGCGCTTATAGATCTTATGCAATGATCGCTCGAAAAATTGCGAACGAAATTGTTGGTAGACATGGTTTTTATTGGAAAAACTGTTTTTAAATTAATAAATGATAAATAGTTACTATTATTTACTATTAAAAGGGATTTTTTCCGTTTGATAGTGATTTATGAGGTAATTTTTTCTTCTTTTAAGTATTTTTCAATAAAGATTTTTTAAAATATTAAGTTCACGATACACGATCACGATTTTCACGAATAGTAAGCCTCACGAATTCACGATGTCTGTATACGCCTCAAGAACTCTTAGATTATACTTTTTCATACACGGTATATTTATTTTTCTTTGACCCCTTGTAAATTTACCTGTCTAATCTTACGAAACGTAAAGCATGTACGAAAGTTAGCTAGTTAGTTAGTTCCGCTAGTAGACCGAATCCACAAAGTTACTTTCGTATTATTAATAAATATATTCTTCGGGAACTTAAATTATAACAGGTATAATTAATAGTTTATACAACGTGTTAATACTTTTAGCGAAACTGAGAAAATAGTTTGTTCAGAATTGAGAATAAAATCGATTCCACACATTTTGGACACCTAGGGGATAAATTAAAAAAAAAATTGCCGCTTCTAAAATTGTTTGTGTCTACTACCTATTTATTCAATACGCGCGCGACCCGTCACGTGCCCTCTGACGTCATAGTAGAGCTTAATATCTGTCGGAAAATCACGAAGAACTATGAGCACGAATATCTTGGAAGCTTCTTTAAAAAAAAATTATTTTCAATGGTATTCAATTTAATATAAAATAAATTAGTTGCCCATAAAATAAAAAGCCCATACACCCGGCTTTTCGGTTATTGCATTAACACGTTGTATACAAACTAAGTATAAAAATTAAATATACTATATAGCTGCTCTGCCCGGCGTACCCGCGTGGTACACGTTCCCATGGGAATATTGGGATAAACATATAAAAGAAATATAAAATAATCTAGCTTTCCACTGGTGAAAGAATTTTCAAAATCGGTAAAATTGTCTTTGATTTTATCCTTTACAACCAAACACCAAAAATCTAGTCTTTTTTCTTTATTATATTAGGGTAGACGTGTAATCATCAAGTCATATCTGTTAACAAATACTTGAGATTTACAAGTTACACTGACGCGAGATTTAAGTAAGCATTTATTGGTCCATACTACAATATATTTAACATACCTACTATCCTACTAATATACTATCCTACTAATCCTACTAATATTATAAATGTGAAAGTTTAGATGTTTGGATGTATGTTTTTTACTCAATCACGCCAAAACGACTCAACGGATTTGGCTAAAATTTAGGACACAGCTTTTTTGTGGCCTGGAGAAGAACATACATACTTTTTATCCCGGAAAAGTATCACATTCCTGCGGGATATCGACGTGTAGTCCACGCAGGCGAAGCCGCGAGCGGAAAGCTAGTAAAGTAGAAGTAGTAAAAGTAGTAGTGTAGTAGTAGTATTTAAAAAAAGACTCAGAAATTCGTTAATTAGCCAACTAGGACCCTCCTCAGCTAATGCTGTTACACTGTGCAACAATGCTCACTGTAATAGTGCTGGTATTCGCGAGGGCCTTTAAAACGTAACAACGTAATACATATCGTAAAACAAATTGTTTAATACAGACACAAATACAAAAAATAAATTTAACAAGCTACCAAGCGAGCTCCCAGAACGCAACGATACAATTTATTACAATAAAAATTATTACTTACATGATTTCCTTTTTTTGTATAACCCGTTCGACATTTTTCGCACGATGCCTGCGTTAGTCGCTTGGCGTCAGCTAAACTCGCCGACAGAGTAAAGCTACGCCTGCATTGTTTATTCATGCTTAATAACGAGCCATTTTCCCCTTTATACCCAAAGTAAATTGAGTTGAAAATTGTATAGATAGCACTCTCACACTTTTATACTAATGGCATTGGATTATAATCTCTTAATACCGGTTTAAGTGATGATATTTTAAACGCTATCGATACGATGAAACAGACTGGTTAAAACAGGGGATTAAATACTTAAATAACTTTTATTATGTATTATATAATAAGCCTTTTTTCAATAAGAATAGGTCTTAAGTTTATTAAATCTAAGAGTACAACCATTATAAATGCTTGAAAAATGAAAAATGAAGTATTTTAGAAAAAATCGACCCGTCTCACAACTAGCTCCGATGGAACTGGAACCCACGCCCTTTCGCTTTCCGGGCGACTGCTCTAACCACTGAGCTACGGAGTGTACGTCGTGTGTCGTGTGTGTATCGGAGTGAGTACGGTCGTGGGTTCGAGTCCCATCGGAGCTAGTTGTGAGACGGGTCAAGTTTTACTAAAATACTTTATTTTCCATTTTCCAATAATAAAAATTGCATTGAAAATGCAAAAAAGTAAAAATTTATATATAAACAACTCAAAAAAATACTTCGCGTTGAGAATATAATTCAATCTATTCAAACTTAGCAAAGGCATTTCTTATAGGTGGATGAGGATAATGAGTCATGGCACGACCCACTATGCGGGCCCAATACCCAATACAGCGTATTGGTTTGGTACAATCTATTACTGAAGTGTTAAAAAGCAATGTAATAGTACATTACAGCCGAGAACGGGAAGCTAGCAATGTCTACTAAAGTATTGAAATTCATTTCCGCACTGAATTTCATGTTCACCTCGGAAATGTGAAACGCCCTGCATTCTTTTTTCAAAATGGAATGTTAACATTTCAGAGCATGAGTGAGAAAATTAGGATTTTCCAGACAATGCTAACTACGACGACTACGGTTTGCTATGAAGCTACGAGTTATGCTACGACGTAGCATCGTAGCAATGGCGTAACTTAGAGTTTGCTAAATGTCGGGTTACATAAATAACTAATAAATTATTATTGACGATCATCCATAGTCAGTGAACTGTCAATAACACAGTGCCACAAACTTATCTGTGGTGATACAATTTTGAACTAAAACCCTTTTTTTTATAGCTGACGGCTGTATTCGGAACTTTTTTATTGCTAGTGGTGTCTTTACTACTGGAACAGATATTTGGTTTTCTCGCCGCTGGTAGATGACAACAGTCATCGGTAACAATGATATGGACGCTAAAGTATTCCGCCGGTTTCGAGGTCGGCTACCGGACACTGCGTTGCGTATCTTTCTTCCGTGTTACAGTCTTAGGCTCGTATCATGTGGAGATCTCTTCTCAAGTATAGTTAGCAAGGGATGAATGTATTCGTTATATGTATTTGCATCCCTTTCTAACTATACTTGAGAAGAGATCTCCACTTGAGTGTTGTTTTATAATACTGACCTTAGTTTTGAGTAAGTATATTTAATTATATATATATATTTTTTGTGAAAATGAAAATAAAAAATATGGAACTTTATAGTTGTTCTGCTAGTCGGCAGGTGTCGCACCTGCATTACACCTGCCTGGCGCGCCGCTCGCAGCAGACTAGTCAAACGGGCCAGCGAACACCACTGGGCGGCGCGATTCCGTGCCGCCTTGTTGTCAGTGCCATTTGTTTGATTTTGTTTTAATTTTAATAGAATTTAGCTGTTAGGTTAAGACCCACAGATAGGGCGTTTGTGCACTACCACTGAATTTTACCGATCCGGAAAAAAACGGATGCTTGTATTTAATTAATTACTATTATAAATGATTAATTATTAAAATACAAGCATCCGTTTTTTTCCGGATCGGTAAAATTCAGTGGTAGTGCTCAAACGCCCTTAGACGGCTGCCTTGGCATTCGGATGTCAAGGAAAAAGGGATCTAGTTGAAAAACAGCGTCAGTTTTTAAACAATGTTATTATGCTGAACTAGATTCCTTTTGGTACAGTCGTGGAACTATTTTTCTTTTTTTAACACTGTTTATCGTTTTTCTGTGTTGTTTTCATTTTAGAATTTGTCTGGTTTCATGTAATAACTTGTCCCTCGACTGTGCTTAATAAATGTTTTAAATTTTTTATTTGATTTGATAACACGTCGCCGCCTTCTACTTATACGTGTAAATAAATGGTTAACATTAGTAATATATAATCGACGTATTGGTATGTATTATACGGGCCTTATATTGTAAATGATACTGCGATAACAGCCATTTTCTGTAAAAGACCGATGTAGAAAATGAAGTCGCTTTTGAACGTTTATTTCATCGTGAGCCGTTTTAAATTCTACTTCTTCTTTTGTAGAAAGTTTTAATCTCAGATCATATAATACTATACTTAATTATTAAACTAAATATAATTCTATCAGTTCATATAATAATATCTAGAGCAAGTGATGGCCAGTTCCTACATGTGACAGTTGTTTATTTTCTTTTGTTTATGTGCTCTATCGTGTATTGTGTGCGCACATTATCAATGCCAGTTAATCATGCGCGCGACAGGGGCGTTTTTCGCGCTAGTTACAGGTTTTTATTTGGTTGTAAATTTGTGGTACAAGATTATTAGAATAAAGACCCATCCTCCAAATAGCTCCGCCGGAAATCGAACCTGGGACCTGTCCGGGCAAATGCTCAATTTCAATACTAAAAATTGCATTGTGAATGCAAAACAGTAAAAGTTATTTGAAAACGATTATATAGATATATTATATATTGTGCTCACTTAAAACGATTATTTTATGTAATAATCTGTAAGATATACAACGAGAGGAGAGAGAGAGAGATTAAAATTGAATTTTACTGAAGATAATAGATAAAATGGAAAGAAATTAACCGCTTTCAGATAGTAGCGGCTGCTCGTCAATTCAGAGACACAGACTAAATTACTTAGATGGAATTGAAGTTATGGGAGTTCTGAAATACACATGAATGTATTAACTAAATAACTGTAATAAACGTTAAAGCTTTTATTATTTATTGAAAATGAAATCTTAGAAAAAAAACGCCGGTAATCGAACTCGGGACCTCTCATTGTCCGGGCGAATGCTCTGACCGCTGAGCTACGGAGTTGTTATCTCAACGATCATGCATAAAAGTAAAATTAGCTTTTATTATTTCATAAATTATTATTATTATCTAAGTATGCATCAAGATTTATAACTCCACACTTTTTAAAGCCACCTAATAGTATTTTTTTTACATGATTCTTATTTATTACTACAGGGTGGAATCATTTCATGATACCTGGAGAGGAGCTCGTGGCGCAGTGGTTAGCGAGCTCGGCTTGCGATGTTTGAGGTTAATTTCGCAATGGTCGGTCACAGGATGGTGATTAAAAAAAAATTTCATCTCGAGCTCCTCCGTGCTTCGGGCACGTTGAGAGTCCCGGCTGCATTTGCAATCGTTAATACCCACCAAACCGCTCTGGGCCCGCGGGTGGGTCATGGCACATCCTCCATAGCGATTCATAAGGAAGGTCAGTGCCCCAGCAGTGAGGACATTAAATGGCTGATGATGAAGGGAAAAATACTCGAAATAATGGAGATATCAAATTTCACTCAAAGGAAACATTGCTTTATATTTGTCAAGAAACAAAACTGTATTCATAGATTTAAAAAAACTCACCTTTTCAATACTCAAGTACACATCACTCGACTCGACATCGAATCCATGATGTTTTCATTGTTTTCTTTTCATTTAATTTATCATGTTTCTCAGAGATAAGAGTTGCCCCATCGATTGATGTCATAAAAGTACAGGGTGTAGTTTTTTTTTTTGTATTTTAGCCAGTTCAATTCTTGGCTGATGTGGCAAGTTTATTTTTAAAATCTTTGAATGCAGTTTACGGAGTGGTTAGAGCAGTCGCCCGAATAGCGAAAGGTCGTGGGTTCGAGTCCCATCGGAGCTGGTTGTGAGACGGGTCGATTTTTTCTAAATACTTTATTTTCTATTTTTCAATCATAAAAAATTGCATTGTGAATGCAAAAAAGTAAAAAATTTAAATAAGAAACTATAAATTAATTAAATAACTTCATATCCACAGTAAACACTATTACCACCAAGAATTACGAAAACGAGTTAACATTACTTTCTAGTTATTCTTCATAAGTCGTCAATTCACAAACGTAATTATCAAGTTTCAAACGTGTTCATACTAGCCCAATGCATTGTTTGCTGAAAACTAACACATTCAAATTAATCCAGCAAAGCTGGCAGCTAGCCCAAACTTTCGTTCTATGTACAGTCAACAACATGTCAGGTTGTTCAAAACTCAAATTGCAACAATTGTGTTTGGACTTTAAGTTGTTGGATGTTAAGTTTCAGGATTGAATAAAGACATTTGAATGCTGCAGTAATGTATTGTACAAAGTTCCGTTTCTGTAGACTGTACAAAAGTTGTAATAACTTGGAGTTTACTTCCCAGTTTGTTACTGTTGGGTGCACATACAATGGTATTGGATGGCGAGTGATGATAGAGCGGAGCGAAAATGAAGCGGTGACGGAACAGTGGTGAAACATCGTGATGAAAACCTTTTCGCTTTCTCTGTATACGGATTTTATGTCAATTGTTATTTCTAATGGCTCGACCAATGCGAGTCCAAAGAAATCGAGCTTTGTGATTTATTTTAGTTGTATTTATTTTGTTTGGGCATTGATTTTTAATAATATCGTAAAAGTATGACTAAATAATTTTGATAAAAAAAAACATCTCCATTTATTTTTATTTTCTCGCATCTCTCTTGCTGTTCTAGGTCTTTTCCCGCAGCTTTTGTCAGCTGTCATATCTTTCTCCGCTAGTTCGATACTCGCAACTTTCGTATTTAGCATACTGTAACTCATTAGTCTGTGTCGGCGTGCGTTCAGAAACCAGAGAATAACTCTTCAATTAAGGCGCATCGAGCTGGCTCCGCTGCCAGTCATTTCCGTGCCTTAATTTTCCTTTCGTTTCACAGTTCCCTAATTCATTTCCCTTCACGTAATGTTACACTAATTGTAATTTGATAACTGAGTTATGGAATGCAATTAGTATTGATAAGACGGTTTCATTTGTTGGGATCCTGGTAGAGGTTTATTTTTAACTGATGTTAGCCTGTAACTTCAATTAAATAATTATCTTTCTTTAAATTCCATTTTTAAAGACCACGTCTTGATAGTACGAATATAATTTAGCAACTGAAAATAGCATATGTCCTGTCTATTTCCCAATAAATTTACTTATATTTTACTGCAATTTAATTTAAGCCGTTTAATTTTATTTTTGCTTCTGTGGTCTGGTGGTTCACACCACCGGTGTCAGCAGATTCAAAGGTCCCGGATTCCCATTCGGGTATACATTGCATTCGGTTTGCTAACCGGCTGGCTATCTACCACCATCTTATCCTAAGACTGACGCCATAACAACGATGTTTCCAGCAGAGATAAGATAGCCAGTTCATTCCGGGAGTAGTGCGCTTCCACCTTCAGCCTTATCACCATCTTACCACCACTTAACATCAGGTGTGATGAAGGTTAAGTGCTACCCCGTTATGGATATATAAAAAAAACATCCAAACAAACAAATATTACCTCTATCTAATATAAGTGTAGTAATTCCAAAATAATATTAATCAAAACCGATTGTTCATATCAAAGAAAACTTCAAGTACCTACTACCGCTCAAGACTGTTAAAGAAATCGCAAATGACAGGAAATATATTATAATGCTAAGAACCGACCAGCTCAAAGAACGAGGTCTCAACGGCACATTTTCTATTTCCTGCCCGAAGAAAATTACAGTATAATAATAACGGGAAAGGCAAAGCGCATCCGTCGTGTGCAATCGGGAAAAGGAAAAAAGTAATTGGAAAGGCACGGAGATCTTTATGTGGTTTAGCTTTTTGTGCTGTCTTGTGAGGACTGCATCGTATTGACTCCGACTTCGCAATCCGTAATTTGACGAAAAATCCTTAAATACGACGTATGTACTCTAAAATAATTATACTGGTAGTTTATCTGGCTGCTTGTGGTGGCTTATCTTTTTTGTTTTTGTTTATGTCAACATGGCATTATTAAATATCAAAATGTTGTAATTTAAATTCATTCAGTAGAAATTTAATAGAAAATGTTTTTTTCTTTTTTATCTATAATATTGTTACTAAGTAGGTACTTATCGCTTGTTTGTGTCAACGTTACTTTGTGATACATTAATTTTGGTATACGCAACTTATTTTTTAGAACCTATTGGTGGAGATTTGTAAATAGCATTGTTTTAAACTACCTACTGATTATAATAATCATATATATTTGTCTGTAAATCTTCCAAAGAATAAATAAATAAAAAGTATGATAATGATGATGAATAAATTATCAGTATTGTAAAATTATGCTAGCTAATGGAGTTGAACACAATTGACTCTATTCCACGATACTAACTGAGTCTTGGGCTTGCAAGGTGGGCTAAATGCAAAAGACTAAGCGCATCCGTCGTGTGCAATCGGAGAAAGGAAAAAAGGAATTGAAAAGGCACTGAGACCTTTATGTGGTTGCTTGTGGTTTCGCTTTTTTGTGATGTCTTGTGGCCTGCATTGAGTGATGCGTTTTTGACGAAAAAATGGTAACAACAATCTTAGAATATTTTAAATTGTACTTTAAGCACAGCGGGCTAACTGACCTAATAATGTAGGATCGATCGTAGTGTAGATCCTTGGGAGAGACCTATGACAAGCAGTGGGCGTCGTACGGCTGATAAATTATGATGATGAAGACCCAAGATACAGTTTCCACAAAATGTCTCATTATATTACTGGCAACGAGTGGCTCATGAAATTGAGGCATTTGCAACCTAGCGATTCGCATTCGGCAAGCATGGTGGACTAAAGTAAAATCTTCTTATCCATCCACATGGAATGCATGAGTCCCAACAGTGATAGTGTAAACTTTACTTAACCAAATTATCAAAAAACATAATTCATTTATCACTATCAGCCGTACGAATTCCATTGCTGGTCATAGGCCTCCCGCAAATAACCATCATATAAACCTTGTTTTCATCTTAAAATGATATTGATAAATTTATTTCATAATATTATCTAAATTAAGGGAGGTAATCCGCCAATCTATTTGCCGCTATCTGCCACTTACTTTAAGCTAGTTAGATACACCAACAGCGGGAGCGGCCAAGGCCTCGCCATCACTCAAGTGTTTCGGGAAAAGCAATTTCTAATAGTCGAAATATAACACTGTATTATTTGTGGAAACTAGATTTTTCCGCCGCTGTCGCCATGGGTAAAAGTAAAAATATGGTTCTGTCTGGTACCATTAAGTATTTTTTTTCATAAGTTTAGTTTTTCATAGCTCCTTTTGAATGCATTGCTTAGTTCCTTAATTTTAAAACAATCACTATGGTGATCGAAAATAATTTAAATGAACTCTTTTATATTAAATGTTTAAAATTTGATGACCTATTTGGCGCCAGTGGTCCCGGGTTCGAACCCGGACAAGACAAATATTCGTGTAAATGTATATTAGTCTTGGTGTGGGTGTTGTCTGTAAACATAGAAATACTTAACTTCTTGCTTGTACCTAAATAATTTAATAAACAATATGTAAATATATGTAAATATTTGCTTGTAAAAGCAAAAAGTGTTTCAGAATCTACCTATATATTCATCCGTTATCAAGTTTCCATAACACAGTTTCTTAAGTATCTTGTCTGTTTATTAAAATATAATTATAAGTTCATTATTGTTTCCGTGCTATCACCTCAATTATTCGCTTGTTTTGTTCGGATAAGTATTTCATTTGGTTTCAAATTTTTTGAATTCCTTCTTTCGATGTTTCGGATGACTATTTATCTAGTCAGGTTTTTAAGTAATTAGAACCTGATTATGCAAGAACGGTAATAAACCCAGAAAATGTCCAGTATTAAATATGTTAATGTGCTCACTTTGCAAGTTAATAAAGCCTGAAATAGTATGATTTTAAAAGCGCCATTTTGAAATCATACTTATTCATACGAAAAACGGAAAAGAAGCAAGTATTTCACCGCCCCTGTAAAACGTCTGTGCCTCGTGATAGGCCTGGATTTACGATCCAGATAACTCAGTTGCTTTATTTACAAAAACGTAAGTCAGAAAGCAGGACACAAGTGAAAAGAGCCCTTATTTCATGTGCACTTAGGCGCAAATTCGATACTTTGCGGTTTATAGAACTTTATAATTCAGAGATTTAAACGTATTTTGTCGTTGTGACAGCAGAACTTAACTGATGATCGAAAATAAATAAAAAATAAATCTACTCTATTTTGTTACGGTGGTTACGGTAATTTAAAAAATGTATTGGATTGACTCCGGTTGGTGGGGAAAAGTTTTTAAAACAGCAAACTTTAAATATATTTTCTTTGTGAGTTATCATTCTAATATACTTACTTTTTTGATTCTATTGATAACATTGGATAAATAATATTAAAACAATATTTAAATATTGCAGAAGATCAAATACGACCTTACATAAGGCAATCATCGATTGCCATCGGCAAATTGAGAGTGCGATGCTGTCAATCATAAATAGGTTGCTTAAATCAGTATGATGATGAACCGGTTAGGGTATAAAAAACGGCCGAGATAATAAGAGCGCACTTCAAAGGTGCGCTCTTGTTTCATATCGATTCCTGTCATTTTTTACTTAAGATTGTTGTAACAGTCGTAACCTTTTCGTTCAGTGCCTTATTTGCGTTGAGTTTTAGTCCATCTAGTGGTTTTGTCGATCAAAGCATTCAACACTAGAAAGTAACACAAAAAATAAGACTTTGAAAAGTATAGAGTACCTACTTACCTTTTTAAAAGTTGAAAACCTTATTAATTTAATTGATTTGAAATTAGAATTTCAAAAGCATATATCGTGATTTTTGCATATACTTACGTGTTAATTTCTTTTACCAAGTTAGTTGCTGTCAAACAAGAATCGATATTTACCTGTAACAAAAAATATCAATTATTAAATTCACGTGTTACCTGCAACTTGCATTTAGTTATATATCAAATTTTAGACACGCCATAGAAGTTTTCAAAAATTAGGGTACTCAATATTACATTATTAGTCAGAAAGGTTAACTAGATTACGTAATCTAAAGCTTGCCAACGCTCCCGACCGCAATTTATTAGCAATAGGTAGCTGCCTATTTTTCAGCCGTACGTCAGTCCGGTACTGGCGAAAACCCGTCAAACTTCACCAATATTATTTTTTTTTTTATACACTACGGGGTAGCACTTAGCCTTCATCACACCTGATGATAAGTGGTGATAAGGCTGAAGGTGGAAGCGCACTACTCCCTGAATCCTCAATCATTGAGGAGCTGGCTATCTTATCTCTAACTGCCGGAACACAATAATGCTGAAAAAACCATTGTTATGGCGTCAGACTTAGACAAGATGGTGGTAGCTAGCCAGGCGGACTAAGCACAAGTCCTACCACCAACCAAACCGAATACAATATGTACCCCCACTGGGCATCGAACCCGGGACATCTGGGTCTGAAATCGGCGGGATGAACTACTAGACCACAGAGGCGGTTAAAAATTTACGTTGACCACGCCTTTATCGGATAAATAATAATGTTTGGTTTTGTAAGGCAACTGCTTAGTTTGATCTGTTGTCGCCAGTACAGCCTTGAAAAACGACCTGGGTCAATGCAGACTTTTAGCAGTTCAGTATGACCCCTTTTTGGTTTTTCGGCCCCTATTTTAATATATCTGGACTAATATAAAAAAATAAGAGGATAAAGTTTGTAAGTACATTATAGACTAGCGATGTAGTAGTAGTAGGTAAGGTAATAGATTTTTTTTTATTTGTAGGTGCAACATCAGTTTTTTTGTCGCTGTCAGAAAATGAGCCATGTTTGTAAATCTTGTCATTGAATAAAGTGATCAAGGGATGGTGAAAGGAAACGATAGCTATTCAATTTATTTTTATTTTGTTGGCATTCACAACGCAATTTTTATTATTGAAAAAAAAAATTCTCTCACAACCAGCTCCAATGGGACTCGAACCCACGACCTTTCACTGTCCGTGTCAAAACATTTGCCTGGACAGTGAAAGGTCGTGGGTTCGAGTCCCAACGGAGTTATAGTTGTGAGACGGGTAAATTTTTTCTAATACTTCATTTTTAAGTATTGTTATACCAAAGAGATAGAATATAATCTGAGAAACGCAATCGGTAAAATCATTTTTAAAATAGCTAATTGATAGTTATTTATTACTTTTTATTTAAATACTAGCTTTCCGCCCGCGGCTTCGCCCGCGTGGACTACACGACGTTATCTCGCGGGAATGTGATGTTTTTTCGGGATAAAAAGTAGCCTATGTTCCTTTCCAGGCTACAAAGTATCTGTGTCTCAAATTTCAGCCAAATCCGTTTAGCCGTTTTGGCGTGATTGAGTAACAAACATCCAAACATCGAAACATTCAAACATCTAAACTTTCAAATTAATAATATTAGTAGGATAGTAGGATCTAACCGATACCGATACGTAGTTAGGTTTTTTCCCTGGATGTCAATGGTTTTCGGTAGTTACATGGTAAGTGGAAAGTTTTTTTATTTTACAAGCTTTTTATTAACTTGCCATGTTAGTTGGTTAGTTAGTATCTTAGTTAGTTAGTGGGGGACAAATCTTGCATGCTTAATTTGACCCACTTCCCAGTGTCCGATGGAGCTGAAATTGTGTATACAGGTTTGGTTCAGATGACAATACCATATTAAAGTACAGTACCAGCAAAAAAGCTTGTCATAAAAATGAATTTTTTACTAAAAACTTATTTTTATAACACTTCCTCCTTATGTACGTACGTTGAGGAGCCCGTGGCGCAGTAGTTAGCGCGCTCAGCCTGCGATCGTTAGGGTTAACCAACGTTCGTAATGGTCGGTCACGGGATGGGTGACCAAAAACTTTTCATCTTGAGCTCCTCCGTGCTTCGGAAGGCACGTTAAGCCGTTGGTCCTGGCAGCATTTGCAGTCGTTAATTCCCATCAATCCGCACTGGGCCCGCGTGTGTGCCTTACGGTGGGTTCTTATCCATCCATAAGGAAGGACAGTGCTCCAGTAGTGGGGCCATTAAATGGATGATGATGATGATGACGAATATGTACGTAATCATATTTTCAATGCAAATAATATCTCATCGATATTTTATTAAAGTTGAAATGAAGGCGCGCCCCAAGAGCCTTTCAAATTGCGATCAATTAGAGCACGACCTCAATGTCTCACTAATTGCTTACTATTTTTATTTTTCCCTCTATCTTTTATCTGTTCAACATACGAACAAACTCATTTTGCATCAGCTTCATGAATAATGTAGGTATAATTTTAGTTTTTT
Source organism: Crambus lathoniellus (assembly GCA_949710035.1). Classification (NCBI taxonomy): domain Eukaryota; kingdom Metazoa; phylum Arthropoda; class Insecta; order Lepidoptera; family Crambidae; genus Crambus; species Crambus lathoniellus. The sequence goes on along the minus strand of OX453302.1, from coordinate 9,098,918 downwards.
TTATTGCCCTTTCAGTTTAATCAATATTATGCGTAGTGAAATCTGTTGATATCAATTAATAAAGTATTGAAATCAGTTTTCTCTTGATAGTTAATTACTAGTTATGTTAATTTTTAATTTTTTGCATTCAAAATGCAATTTTTATTACTGAAAAATGGAAAATGAAGTATTTAGAAAAAATCGACCCGTCTCACAATCAGCCTACAGCTCTAGTTCTTATGCGTTTCAACAACATACCGAAAATTCATTGCTGTATGTTAAGGTAGGTTTAGTTAGAGAGGATGGAAAACGTTATCGCCGTTTGTACCGAGACCGTTTGCTACACTATCCTCTTAAGCTTGAAAGATATCGTTAGACAATTTGCTGCAGTTGTCCAAATATTTTAACCAACTTTCTTCAACAATAAAGCTTGAAAGACACAGAAAGCGGGCTCAGTGTGCGCGCGCCCCTGCAAGGTATGACAACCAGTGCCCACTTTCTGAGTGTTTCAAGCCTTATTGTTGAAGACCGTTAAAAAATAACCTTGACGTGTCTCTTGCCGGCTCTTCTTCAAGGTCTCCCGCTGTAGGGTTTGCGAACTGATGGTGCAGCTTCTTTGACGTTCACAAGTGATGTATCAGCCTAGACTGAATAAGAGTTATTCATTTTCATTTAATTTGCATCTAACAATATCTTTTAAGCTGAAAGCTATAGGGATATCTTGAGTTTAAACAATTAGCCAAAGCTTAGCCAATTGTTTAGTTAAAGCAAAATAAAAGAAAAGGTCAAAGTATTTTTTTGCTATTAAAAAAACGCATTTATACTCGAGTAGGTACAGCTGAGATTGTTTTTTTTTAATATTAAAAAGGGGCATACGAGCAGACGAGCCACGTGATGGGAAGTAGTCATCGTCGCCCATGGACATCTACAACACCAGAAGGGTTGCATATGCGTTGCCCGCCTTTGTGTTTTGGTGCTCTTAAAAATACAAAAATCGAGTTTTAAATTTCCATTTGTTGTTTTTAAAAGCTTCAAAAAGCGTAGGTATACCATTTATGAATACGTCATCAACGCTTCAAACTGCCGAATGCAAAGCCGCTGCTGTTAAAAAACTTGTTTGTGAACAATTTTAGAGTTGATCGGAATCATGTTTTCAGGTTAAAATTTTGTTGCTGTTAACTTTTTCGTTTTAAGTTCTTCTTATTTATTTATATTGTATTTATATAATGTAAGCTTATATCTCACATTGGTTTCATTTTACTCTGATAAAGCAACTAGGAGAAACACCTATCTTTTAAGGAACATTCGAACATTCGTTGTGATATATCCTACTAATATTATAAATGTGAAAGTTTAGATGTTTGGACGTTTGGATGTTTGGATGTTTGGACGTTTGGATGTTTGGATGTTTGAATGTTTGTTACTCAATCATGCCAAAACGGCTGAACGGATTTGGCTAAAATTTGGGACACAGATACTTTGTAGCCTGGAAAGGAACATAGGTTACTTTTTATCCCGGTAAAAAAAACATAACGTCGTGAAGTCCACGCGGGTGAAACAGCAGGCGGAAAGCTAGTCCTTAATAATCAGTAGGTTTACATTACAGGTGAAGACAAAGATGACTTCATCTCACTTGGTAAGATCCTTATATGTCCCTCTTGCTTTCTCTACTATCACTACATTCGAGAGAGGCAGTGAGGTCAATAGCCTCCGCTCCCTGACCCACATTTTCTTTATATTTACCACTTTCTCGTAGGTAAATTAGGTAAAATTAGCTAAAATAAAAAAAGAGATAAAATAAAACGGCGCAGATCTATTACGTAAATATAATGTTTCTCTTAACTGTGAACTAAAAAAACCGCATTCAGAACAGGCCTTGAGTAGTTTAACTAAAGTAAAATGTAAGTTAAAAGCAACTGTGAAAGGCTAAGCTCTGAACTTTAACTCGGCATGTTTTAAATGCTTTTGCAAACAGCAAAGTGGAAACCACATTACATTTGGTACTTTTTAGTCTAAAGAAAATAACTTAATCTTTTGAGCTTGTTACTTTTAATAATAATTTTTTTTTTATCCACAACGGGGTAGCACTTAGCCTTCATCACCCCTGATGTTAAGTGTTGTTATGGCTGAAGCAGGAAGCGCACTACTTCCGGAATCCTCAATCACTGAGGAACTGGCTATCTTATCTCTAACTGCCGGAACACAATAATGCTGAAAACATCATTGTTATGGCGTCAGACTTAGTTAAGATGGTGGTAGCTAGCCAGGCGGACTAAGAACAAGTCCTACCACTAACCAAACCGAATACAATATGTACCCCCACTGGGAATCGAACCCGGGACCTCTAGGTCAGAAATCGGTGGTGTGAACCACTAAACCACAGAGGCGGTTAAAGCGATATATAAATATTAAATAGGTATGTACCAGGTGACAATTGAATTTAATTGAGTCTACTCTTATTCGCCACAACGCGTGTTGCTGTCTCGCTTATTTTATTGATATGTGAACAAGACAAAATCACTTTATAAATCGGAATTCGACATAATCGCTCAGCAGAATAAGCAAAAACTAGATAAAAAAACAGATGAACGTATCTACATATTATAAACATTATTGACTGTTGTTGTATTAACTTACTAATTTGCTTGCATGGTTTCCGTTCACGAATAATAAAGAGAAAAAAATCTTTCCGTGTTCTGTGAATAACCCTGTGTCCCATACACTTATAAATATTCCCATTAGTAGACACAGAAGGAAGTATACAACGAACGCTTTATACCACTTTACACACAATTAATTTCAAATGCTGACCCATATACGGTTTTTTTATTTCCTGAAAACCATGTCAATTCCATGCAAACAATACACATCCTTCAATATTCCAGCGGACAGGAGCGCTGGAAATTTCAGGCCTCAGTGGGAATGTTATTTTGTCGTTTTATGGCCTCCTGCGAGTGCAAACAAACACTAGTGATGTACACGTACGAATGTTTCGGATATTTTTGTAAAATAACTAAAATTAAGGAAAGCAACTAATATAGGTATTTCATCAAACAAAAAAAAATTTCCGTATCCGTTTAAAAATTATGCACAGTTTATGCTGATACAAAAAAGTTTATTTGGAATTTTGACCCTTAAGAACTACTTTTTACCAGCAAAAAGTTCTAGCCTCTGAATTTATTCCTAAAGTACTGAGATTTTAAATTATTTTTATGTATTCGCGATGCTATTCTGTAAGTAAAGGAAAAATTGTGATAGTTAAAACCACCAGGCCTGTAATTTTTTTTTTGCTATCACAATTTTTCCTTTACCTAAAATATTGAATAATATAACGTTTGCCAGATATCAAAATTCTTAAGTCATGGTTGTTTAATGTCGACGAGTCTTGCAAGCCTTTCGGTAGATTACCTGTTGATCAGAACATCGGGCCGGATTTCCGGGGCACGGGTTCGAATCCCGCCTGAAATTTACTTGCGGGGCTGGTAGTTTTTGACGATCACAATTTTTCCTTTAGTTACAGAATAGCATTAGTAAAGTAATTTAAAATCTTAAAATATACATTTTCAAATTCTTTAAATGTTTTGTTTAGACTAAACCAAAGACCAAAAACGGAACAACAAACCACTACAAGCCACCTAAACAAAGACACATTAAACTGTAACAGTACCTACGTATAAACGGTTTTGAAGCCAACATAGAATTCCTTTCAAGCCTTCAAACTTTCGAACAGATATCCGAAACTCCGAAACTAACGAATATGTTTGTTTGCCGCGATGAGTTACTGCTCGACCTTGGACTAAATAGAATTCAGTCGTAATATGTGTCATATTTACAGGCCACTAAAGGGTATAATAAAGAAAGGTACTTTCGTCAACTTGCCGTTTATTAAGGTTGAATGATGTGGCTTTGGTGGTACTATGGACAGAACAATAAACTTAACAGTTGCGATACGAAATCGCTCTTATTAGACATACGGTAAGGTTGATGTGTTGTCTGTATAATCAACCTTGTGGCATAATATACCTACGAGACTATGTATGTCACTTTTACAAAATATAGTCCGATCACAGCGAACAAAAATGTGTTTAAATAAATGGCAACTACCTGCCTACATAGGACTTTTGCCACAACTTCTTTGCACGATCTTTGTGTTTTGTGTGTTTAGGTCATGTGATTTCGAAATAAATGTTTTTTTAAAATTAAATTACTTTCTATAGATTAACACGTAACGTAAGTACTAAGCTCTTTGTATAACACATGATACATGTGATAAACTAATAGTATCCAATAATACCAAATCATCATACATTCGTACCTGTAACATCTAAATATCTTTTTAATCGGTTCATTCCATTAGAGATAGCCACAATCGATCATATTTCCGATTCGCTGATTTTGCTGATTCGGACTCGCGGTGAACCAGCGATTTAGTTTTGCGAGCTTAGATCTATGGAGTGATCTTATTGGTATTAGTTCGCAGTTTATCCGAAAAGCGCGTTGTCAGCAAAATGTTTGGTGGGGATTATGTGGTAGTAAATGTACAGTCACAAGCAATAGTAAACAAAATAGAACTATTTTATACTAGCCTTCCGCCCGCGGCTTTGCTCGCATGGACTACAATTACGTTATCCCGCGGGAACCTTATATTTTTTCGGAAAAAAAGGAAATTTTGTCACTCTCCAGCTCCCAAACTATCAAAAATAAAGCCTCCGTTTTTATGTGACAGAAGGATAAACGATTTACGTCAAATGCTTGATAGCTGGTTTGTATGGGAAAAGAAAAGTGTTAGTTTTTTACTAGTATTTATGTTTTTCTCTCCATAAAAACCTTCCGTAGGACCTAGGAACATATGAAAAATAAAATGGCCGAATTGGTAGAGCCGTTCTTGAGTTTTGCGCTTAGCAACATTCATTTTTATTTATAAGAAGACTACCTGATCCGGCAAACTTCGTACCATCTTATCGACAGCACCAGCCAGCCACCTACCGGGTCCAATTGTAAATCTAAACCATTCTCGAATCCACCTGAAGACACACAAAAAAATAACTAAAATCGGTACAACCGTTTAGGAGGAGTTCAGTTACATACACACGCACATAAGAAGTATATAAGTATATGAAAGACCCGCCCGATAAGCTCACGGCCGACCTGACCCGCCTATTGGAGGCTCAGGAAGCCGCTGTAGCCCTCACTCCTCAGGACCCTTCCGGTCAACCCCCAGTAATTTCACAGGACCCTTCAGGTCACCCCCAGTCCTCTCAATCGGCGGTCACCCCTTCTGGGAGCCAGTCGATCTAACTTCATTCATTTCACTTTACTTTGTTTTATACGATTTTATTTTTACCACATTTCAATTCATTTCATTGCCGACCCGCCCGCCTTGGGCGTCGGTATTTTTGTTTTTGATTTCAGATATGACCAGTCACCTCCTTTGGATGCTGGTCATCCTCAGTGTGCACTTCGCCTAGGCGGGTGACGCCCTGCGCCACGGCCCTCCAGGGACGTGGTCGCCACAGATATGCTGAAATACCCGTCCAGGTAACAGCAGTTTTCAGGCAGTGTTTAGTCGGTAAGAGTCCGACATAACCATTACAGCCGGCTGTAATGGTATCCATGAGGATTCACTGCCTCCTTCCCCCGTAGTCCGGAAGGTTGCCGGATGAGCGATTGTTTCAATAGGAAACGATAGGTCGTTCGACGCAAAAAAAAAAAAAAAAAAAAAAGTATATGAAAGTAAGCAATAATAAACATTTATTTGGAACATCACAAAAGAAAAATTACATAAACACAAAATACACATAAAGCCGGAATGTCACAAAACGGTCACGACTCAGCATAATGCTTGCCTAGTGGCCAGCGCTGATCTTTCGTCGGAACCGTGTTTAGTAAGGCTGCAATGTTTACACAATAAAAAAATATAAATCTAAAGATAGATTACAATATTGAACCACGTTTCGGAACGCTTCAATATGACAAAGTCCTAGGTAGGTATGTTTTTGATATATTATTGACTGTATACAGGTAAAAAGGTAAAGCAGGTTAAAAACAGCAATAGCTACCGACAATAAACGTTTAACATCCAGTTTTCCTCTGCGGCAGAAAATCTAATTTTAAGGGAGTTTAATTCATTTACGTTTTAATACATAATGATCCCTAATTTAATAATCCCCGGCCAGGTAATCATTTAATAACGCTAATATGGCTTATTACATCACTTAAACCTCAAACTAATTGGACAATAAGCCCTGCGGGCTATGAATTGCTCAATCTGTTGATTTATTAATAGAAATAAGACGCTTACATTGAACTTGAATTCTTATAGAAATTAATATAACTATAAGAAGTCGGTTAAAAAGTACGCTTCTTTATTTGGAAGTGTTAGTTTTTGTTATGAAAGACAAAATGAAATTAATTTTATAACCCAAGTCTTTTGGGAAGGATATTGACTATTTAACGCTACGTTTTTTTCCACAACGTGGTAGTACTTAGCCTTTATTACACCTGATAAATACTATAATAATAATGACACATGGAAGAAGTTGCGCCTGCCATTACAGATATTGTAACACACAGCTAAAATAACTCAGCGAAGAGAGTTCCAGAAAAAAATTGTGTCACCTTTTTAACTTACGTGTCTTTATGTTCATCGCATGTTCGTCAAATTCTTGTCAGCATCACGTTATTTAGTCAATCACAATGTTTGCAGTTTGGTAATATCACAATTTGTAGCTTAAGTGCTTTCAGCAGTTGCCGTTAAAACATGACTTATTACATAAAATTTCTTATTACACTCCCGAAACCCGTTTTTAATTAAAAGCAATTTCTCCAGAAATGGCTCTACTTTTAAGAGTCATAAAATATGATGACAGCAGAAAGTATAAAATACATCTGTATTTTACCGCGGAGGCTGTAACATATGATGGAATCGTTCGATTGTAAAATGCTCGGGTGAAAATCGGGCGGCGAGCAAACATCGCGATCCATCAAGCCACCTCAGGCGTAAGGCTAAATAAACGCTTTATTGCTTGTCGTTACAAAATATGTTACATGTTAAATCTTTACGTAACAAAACGTAAGGAAAACGGTGAAGGTGCCTATGGTGGAAGCAATAATTTCGAATGACGTAAGGGAAAATTTAATTTAAGAAATGTATGTATGAGAAACATGTTTTCTTGACAACAATAAAATTATCATCATGTCAGCCGAACGACGCACACTGCTGGGCATAGGCCTTCCATAAAATGCTATGCCCATAAAATTATTATTAATATTATTTATTTGATGTTGGAGGTTTAGCAAATCACTGATAACTTTTTGATTTTAAGGCATTTATTTAGTTTTTTAAGAAAGGTTTACAGTGTAGATTATTTCCTGCTGCTCCTGTAGGTTGGCTCTAAACTCGATCACCGATTCGCAATTAACGTTTTCGCTTGACTTTCACTTTTTTGTTACAAGACATAAGATTCGTGTTCAAATGCATGGTGAAGTTGAAGTAGTGGCGGAATATCCCTGATTCTGTTCAATTTCTTTCGTGACGTATTTTGTAGGTGACTAAATTACATCAAACTCGTTGATAGTATTGACTTTTTTAAGTCGATCGCACATCTAATACCATCAAACACTCACATTCTTCATTGTACTAAAGCGTTCTAATAAATTAAGGTCCGAAAGCTCCAATTGTAGTATTTCGCACGTCATGAAAAGAAAGGGTACCCTTTTCTCGCGCAAATGTAAGGAATCGTGAGTGAAATCCTTGAATTCTAAAAAGCGACCAAGGACTCTTGATCCATTCTGCAAATAAATATGAACGGCCACATTTTATGATCATTAAGTATATTTCTGCTTGCCAATGCTATTTAATGACTCCGTAAAAATAATATTGCGACATAAACCTTCGTCAATACCTGGCCAATCTTACTCCTCATTGCATGCAGTAACAATTGTTAAGACATAAAAACAAGAAGCAAGCTTTGACAATAAACTTGTTCAGTAACATAGCAATCTCGGAGAGCCTTCTCATTTCATCTCTCGAGAGAAATATCACAACAGCACACCGAAGTAAACACAAACAAAACGATTCTTCGCGCGAACTATTGCCGAATTAGAACACAGTTTCTATAGTAAACAGTAGAACAAATACTATCGATTGATGGTATTTGACAACTACTTACATATCGGTGTGTCATCAAATTACTTTAACGCGATGGCTTTTGAAGCAGTCACTATTTTTGAAAAATAAAAAAAAAATAGTATAAAATGTTTTAAAATTTATACCTCAAAGTGGCCACCCGTTCTGGTTCTTGTTCCCGTGTATATATAAGGACGATGTATCCAGTGTCCTATTCCGAATCATAGCACATATGTACACAAAGTTTCACCCAATTTCGTGCAGTGTACGCGTATTTCATTTACAAACAAAGATAACAAACTGCTTTATATTTTTCAATAGCAGCTGTTATTTTCTTTTTAAAAATTTACGCTCACTATTTAGTAGTAATTAGCTGGATGAAATTTAAATAAGTAGTCTATAGCAATTAACGGAAATTTAATTTATAATAATATTAAACTAACGGTAATTAAGTAACCAAACCAAAGGTTTTAATGTAAAAAAAACATATTAATAGTAAAATGGATAAAAAATACTGCATATCAACGTTCTTTTTTTATACTAGAAGTATCATCAGAAGACCTTAATTTCATTTCCGTCGTCTCTTACTGCTCGCTTCGCCAATACCGCGCAAATACTATTTTATTCAAAGCTCTGATTTTCCCATTCATAGTCCTCAATGTAAGTTTTTCTTTATAATTAAAATTCAAATTGGCTCAAATTTTTATAACACATGGGTCAGGCTGTAGATTTTGCCACAAATAGCGCAATGGTGACGCATAATTTTCTACGAGTCGGTCGCACAAAGTGGCGCAAAATGGTAGCGCAAAATTATTAAGGAGCACGTACATTAATGTGATTTTATTTAACAAACATGTACTAACAAGAGGTATTGCATCACACTAGAAAAAGAAACACGATGTTGGTTTGTAAGTATGTTTAATTAATAATTAACCATAATTGTACCTATGAGTAATACTTTTTTATATAATATTGCACACAATGAAAAGTTAAACAGGATGACAAAAACTACTAACTATGTATGATTTGTTCAATTTACAAAAAAAATATACATTTAATTTGTTAGATGGAGGTAGGTATTTGGTATTATTCATTATTAATTATTTTAATTTTTAGTTTTTGGCATTCACAATGCAATTTTTATTACTGAAAAATGGAAAATGAAGTATTTTAGAAAAAAACGACCCGTCTCACAATCAGCTCCGATGGGACTCGAATTATTATATATAAATATAATACAACTTTAAAATTTATTTCAACTCTTTTCAATGTTTGAGAGTCCATTACTTTGACTCTAGCAACAACCTGCTTGAAGTATCACTTTTAAAAAGGACCTGCCAACCATTAAGATGCCAAAAAAAAAATAGATCTGTCAATAAAGAAAAAAGTTAGATGGGTTTAAAAGTATGAAAGTGACGATATTCCAAAAACTTCTAAAATACAAAATAAAAAAATCTTTGGACCTAGGTAAAATCTTTGGGGCTGGTTAGGTAGCAGACCACCGCACCTACCCCTATTTTCGTATGTTTAACGTTCTGCCGAACACCCTGTACTTATAGAATATTAATAAAAGCGAACAAATCAATTAATAGTAATGCTAGTCATGTTTTTTTTAGCGGAATTACAGCTAAAAGTAATTTCAAAATAATAAAAACACTTGAAAACCTTGTGTGCATGCACTATTATTCAATAGCGTAAAATAAGTGGCGCAATTTCTACGCAACCGGTATCGCAAAGTGGCATAAAGACAGTTTTGCGGAACCGATGCTCAAATGAAATCGATTATAACTCTTAAAATATACTATTTTACAAGGCTAATTTAACATATACAGATCACACACATCTAATTAAACCATGCGCAACAACAATTATAACTTTTAATCAAAAACTTACCTTGAAATCTCAAAAAATGCACTCGGCAAAGTAGGCGACACTTTTCACTTTGATCGGAGTTGACACCAAAATGTCAAAAAATATGGTCGTCAACGCTGTATTGACCATAGAATACGTTACTTTGGTGATGCCAGCACTCAAACAAAATCTTAATAAATGTTTTAAAACCATAAAATGGGTGAAAATAGTTGCGCAATATAAGTAGTGCAAAGAAATGGTTTTTCAAAAAAAAAAATCTTATTGCCGAAAATTTATCTTTTTTCTTAGGAAATACGCAAAGATATTAAAGGAATGGCAACCTTATTATTATTTTATAACGTCAAATCAAACAGCTCATCAATAAGTTAAAAAATGTAAATTTTATCGATGTTTAAGCTGTACACCTACCAATGCGGATTCGCGGTTTTTATAAAAAATCCGTCACTTTTGGGAGGGAAATGTCAAATAGTTTTCCAAATCTATAACTTATCCAAATATCTATATCTGCCTTGGTTTGCTATTTCTTAGGAAACACGATGATAAGATTGAGAAATTTCTAAGAGTACTATATTTAAAATTATATGAGGCGGAGACTTTTGTACCCTCGAATGTGGCAAAATCTACGGCCTGACCCACATATCATAATACATAAAACTTCTCAATTTATTTTCATTAAGCTTCGCCGCACACGTACCACAGAAGACAGCCACAAACGCCGCCACTTGAAGCTAAAGCGGCTACAAAGATAGCACTGTGAACTGTGACCGCTACTTATTCTAACCCATTTGCTTGCTGTATAACCCGTGCGCTCTAAGTTTGCCGGTGATGATGTGACGTAACTCAAGGTACCTTGGTACTATTATATATTCTGTGGTATAGGCTAAAATAAGGTTAGCTAAAAATGTTTATATTTTCAAAATTTACAAATAAAAAATAGTAAATAAGCATGTTAATAAATAAAGGAAAAATAATAGCAAGAAATAGCGGTTGAGGCAGGGCTGTATTTTGTATTGGCGTTGGTGGCCGTTAGCGCCCACAGAAGCAAATGGCGATAATTTATAGCATATGGCGACCACTGGCGTCACGGTGTGTGGCGAGTTCATATAAAATGTATGAAAACTACAGGAAAGAGGTTAGTGGCGGCGTTTTGTGGCTGTGGTCGCTGTCCCGTGTGCGGCCAGGGTTAATTGTATCTCGACTCCTACCGACGGCAGTGAGAGCAAATAGTGAGGGATTTGATGGGTATTCCTCTTTCCTGCCCCCCATCGAGCCCTCGCGACTGGATGGAGGGTCAGGAAGCGGCTAGGCGAGTCCCACATAAGGAACCACCGTCCGCACACTAACGTGGACGGGGTATGCGTAAACGCACTCCCCTCACTATAAGAGAAATAAAAGGGTTAATTGTATTTAAAAAACAAGGAGAATCTAAAAATAAAACTCTAACAATACAGCTCAGAGATTAAAAGGGGGACTACTTATGCCCGAATACTCGTACGCTACTTATCTTTGGGAGCGTCTCACACATCGCCCTATCACTTTAAATGTCAAACGTATGAAAGAGATGCCATGATGTTTGAGACGCTCCCAAAGATGATTAGCATACGAGAATTCGGGCGTTATTCGACCACGAAGGTCGCTGAATGAATGAGTTTTGATGTTTTTAATTTTATTTTATACTAGGGGCTACTAAATGTAGCTTATATCACTCAGGAGTATAATGTAGCTTTCTACTAGTGAAAGATTTTTTTAAATCGGTCTAGTAGTTTTTGAGTTTACCCATTACAAACAAAAAAATCAAATCTTTCCTCTATAAAATATTAGTATAGATTGTATACCTACTTATTTAGGTGTATGTCGTCAACATTAATGTTTCTCTTTCTTTCTTTGTCACAAGGGTATCAAAATCAACGTACTCGACTACACTGTACTATGTATTGCAAAAGTAGTTTGCCAAACAGATATCCCCGTAATTGGACAATGCTAGTCAATAGCATAACTTGTTGTTTTAGCCTACCGCTGCTAATAGATTACTTTTCATTAATACTGGGATATAACTAGCTATACTATGAGCATTCCGAGTGCACATTGTTTATGGAAGCAATTTTGTAAATGGACCATTTCAATGCAGTTGTTCAAATACACGTTTCTGTTAAAAATTACTTCAGCTTGGGTGATCAATTTCTTGTTTTGAAATCATTATTGCAACTCACACATTGAAAGAAACTTGCGTTTGCCAAGATTATGTAAGTAGTATACAATAACACAAACACGGCATAGGAGCCAATTATGAAAAAACAGAATTTTATTGTAATTGAGAAATCAAGATCTAAATAAACGATACCAAAACTGTGTGTTGTTTTCTCTGTGGCTATAACTTAAAACAATAAAAGTAAGATATTGTATCGAGTATTGACACCGATATTAAGACACATTTACTCCACTACATTGTAGGTACTATGTAGGTATTTCAAAAGTCCTTTACCAAACAGATATATCTGTAATTGGACAATGCTAGTCAATAGCATAACTTATGTTGTTTTAGCCTACCGTTGCTAATAGATTACTTTTCATTAATACTGGGACATAACTATCTATAAGTACTATTAGCATTCCGAGAGTGCATATTATTATGTATGGAAGCAATTTTCTAAATGAACAATTTCAAGGTAATCCCACCTACACACATCCCTTTTCGTTTAACCTTGTAAGTAATTAACTTCTTGTTTTGAATTTAGTTTTGTTATTGCAACTCTATTGGGGGTCAATGGAAACTTATGTTCATGTGGAATCAATTTAATTATTTATCGGAATACCAACAGAACTCATTGATAAAAGTAAAAGATAAATTATAATAGTATGATAACGACGTATAACCCAAAACGCGTTATAATGGTATTACTGAATTTATTTAAATTTTTAGTTTTTTGCATTCACTATGCAATTTTTATTACTAAAAAATGGAAAATGAAGTATTAAGAAAAAATCGACCCGTCTCACAATCAGCTCCGATGGGACTCGAACCTTTCGCTTTCCGGGCGACTGCTCTAACCACTGAGCTACGGAGTCGTTAAGTTAAGTCGTCAGTGGTTAGAGCAGTCGCCCGGAAAGCAAAAGGTCGTGGGTTCGAGTCCCATCAGAGCTGATTGTGAGACGGGTCGATTTTTTCTAAATATTCCGTTTTCCATTTTTCATTACCGAATTTGTTACTGAAACACTTACAAGTACTTAATAATCTTACTACAAGTAATAGTTTTATTCTTGCAACCGGTGGTATGCACAGCCGAAAAATATTAAGCTACGCCGTAAACGTATGTTAATTTTATGTTAATCATCGTAATAGCTCATTATCAGCTCCCGCTTTATTCAGCCAATTCAGCGTACAATTTACGAGCTACTGCCCTTATACGATATACTCGTAGTTAGTCAGTCTTGTTGATGGTTTCCTTCCTTCACATCAAATTTCCGCGAGAAAAAGTAGATTATATCCTTAAAATTTAAAATTTGTGCATTCACAATGCAATTCTGTAAGTATAAGAAAAATTGTGGTAGCAAAAACCACCTTCCTTTTCCTTTTCCGTCCTTTTAATTTTCCTTTTCCTATGTCCTTTTCCGAGGTTCCCGTTCATCTCTATCATTTTGAACCTTGGAAAAAGACACAACTGAAACCTTACGGCTTACCTACTGGTTAATGAAGTAGTGGTTTAGGCGTTAAATGTTAATAGACAAGCAGATTAACTTTCGCATCTGATGTAGAAATGACTATCACAAGGTAGCATCACAAAATAAAGAGTTTACAGAAGGACCGCTCTCACCGTTTTTGAAAATCTATACCTATCCTTGTCTGACTCACTATGGTTGCTTCTGTATTGATTCTGAATTTAAAAAGGAGTAGGTAGTATAAGTTAACAATCATACATACATCAATTCGTTTATACATACATCTTAAACATGTTTACATGCCTTAGAGGCTGCTTAGATGGTAAACTAAATGGTGGTCTAATATCCATTTAAAGTCCCGACGCCACACACGACGAAGACAAGATCCTATATTATGTTGTAATGTATTCCAATCCAATCCTATATGTTATACTCTATGAACAATATATAAATATGGTGTAATAGTTATCTCACTAAAAACATAAACGTGAAAAAGGCACTAAGTTCGACGAAAACATAAATGTAAAAAGGGTGCCAAGTTCAGCGAAAAATAGTTGAAATCTAAATGGGTTACAAGTTCCATAAATTTTTTCGTTCATGAACTTCAAATAATTAATTTTCTTAAATGTTGAATTTATAACTTGTCATCTTCAAAAATTGAAAAACCTTTATAACGCAAGAACTATCAAGCAATAGTGATTATTATTTTCAAAACAAGAAAGTGTATTTAAATACCTATGTTGAGTGTTTTTATCGTATATAGGTAAATAAAAAAATATAGTTTAATAGTCAAAGTCAAATTTGTTTATTCAATTTAGATTGGTTTTTACAATACTTGTGAACGTCATAGAAGCTACGCTATCGGTTCGCAAACCCTACAGCGGGAGAACAGCGAGATGAAAACAGGTTCATATTTGTTTCTGGCGCAGCTGTTCTTTTTAGTCTTTTCTTGCACTCAAGAACATCGTTTTTCAGCTTTCTTTTTCTGGGAGAATTTGCAGAAAGGTGAGCTGCTTTTTGTGATTTTGAGTCACATTTAAGTTTTCATATTGTGTACAAGATTCATTAGTCTCCACAGTTGCTTGCGATTCTTTATTTTCATTTTTTTCACAGGTATCTACAGTTTGGGATTAGTGCCTTTTTCAGGACAGTTCGGTTTGATGTCTTGATTATAGAATTGGTTTCATAATGGGCCTCACAAACTCGGAGATATGTTGACCATATGTTGTGTACATCTTCTCGATCAATTAAACTTAACCATAAGGTTCGCCTGAAAAGAAATCATTTGATTTTTAAAATGAACTAGATATTTTTGCAACGAAAATAGCCTATGGCACTTCTACGATTAAGATGTTAAAATAAATAGGTAAACGCATAATCGTGCGTGTTCCGTTTTCTCCTGAACTTGGCTAGCACACTGCCGTGCGTCAAAAAAAACTTTACTGCAAGTAAAATGTCATTTGGGGTAATTATAATGACTGGCGTTCTCTCCCAAACTTGGCAGGCACACTGCCGTGCGCCTAGATAAAGAAAACTTTACTGCAAGTAAAATCTTATTTGGGATTTAATGATTGGCGTCCTTTCCTGAACTTGGCTGGCACACTGCCGTTCGCTTAGATGAAAAAAAATAACTGCAAGTAAAATGTTACAAAATTTTACAATGACTGAAGTCTCTAAAATGTAAGTAGGATCTCTTAGCACTGCTAAAATAAAAGAAAATTCAACGACAACTTTTACTTGAAAATTCGTCAACATGACTTGTGGCTGTGCTCGCTGAACCGCCAAGAAGTTTTGAGAATACTATAACATCTAAATAAGGACCAGCGTCATCATCATGTCAGCCGAACGACGCCCACTGCTGGGAATAGGCCTCCCCCAAGGATCTCCACAACTATCGGTCTAATTAGATTACCTATGCGTGACCCGCTACGAGTTGTGATTGTGACCGGGCGGCGGCGGGCGGCGGTCGAGCGCCAACAAAGAATATATCTAGGTAGGTACCTACTTAACTAAACCATAGAACCCAAATACTGGCGTTTTACCAGCGAACGATAAGATGAATGTGTATGGTTGATCGTCGTTATCAAAGCGGCTAGTTCCAAAAGTACTCACCTACCAACAAGAGAAAACAGTTTCACATAACTTACCTTTCAATATCGTTTGGAAATTTAATGAACGTGTATGCACAGTTTTTAGTCGTATTTAGACAATCAAATACACTGTAACTGTAATAATATTGGTTATTATCATTCGTTCTCGCGTTTGCGGGCAGTTCGGTCGTGCGCGCGTACCCCTTCTCTCGATACCTCTTATCGGCTGTGCTACGTCACCGCGCTTCGGTGACTGTGTCTTCCCAGTGCACAGAGTAGCTCGCGCGACAGAGTCCAACTCACAAACGTAAACAAACAATGGATGTTACATTGGATCGTAGTGGAATGTCTATTGACGAAAATATTGCCAACGCCTCAGTTGATCTTCGTCTGGATGGAGAATCTACACCACCAAACTTCGTGAATTTACGTCCTCGTGCACCTGCACCATCATTGAATGGAAGTGATGAAAATCAAATTGCAGTCGCCAATTATAAACAAGACTTCTGTATATTTGAGACGCGAGTGTTATCCATTCTGGACAAGTGGGGAGATAAGCAGGATTCGAAATTCACGAAAATTATTGAAGATTTTGAAGAGTTAAAAACATCTGTCATCTTTATGAGTAACAAATTTGATGAACTCGAGAAAAAGAATGAAGTAACAAAGCAGGACATTATTCAGATTCAAAAGAAGGTTGGCATCGTCGGCACCCACACTGAAAAGATCTCTTCACTTGAATCGAAGATCGAGTCCCTTGAACAGCAAGCTCGTCAAAACAATTTAGAAATCGGTAACATTCCCGAGCGCAAAGGTGAAAACTTGATTGCCCTTATGGAACAGCTGGGATCTGCTATTAAGCACACTATCACTCGGAACGACATTGCGGCAGTTCATCGCGTGCCGCACGCAAAATCCTCCAGCTCACACGCCAAGAACATCATAGTGAAATTTCATTCGCGTATCAACCGAGATAACGTTTTGGCTGCATTCCGTCTGGCTAAAGGCATCACAACCACGGATTTAGGCATCAGTGGCGATTCCAGGAAAGTGTATGTTAACGAACACTTAACATTGGCTCACAAACTGTTGTTTCGAGAGGCACGGTCAATTGCCGTTAAAAACAACTTCCGCTATGTGTGGATCAAGCACGGGACCATTTTGGCCCGTCAAAATGACACATCCAATGTCATTGCTATTCGTTCTCATATCGATTTATCTAAAATTAAAACCGACCCGGCTTGATTTTCTAGGATCTAAAATGTTTATATATTTTTATCCCACTTGTGTTAAAACTAATAAGTTCATTAATTTGTTTTTCGTAAACTTACTGTTTATAATCTCACAACAAGCTCCTCGATCTGCCATTAATCGTTGCCTCTGTCGTAATCATTACTCTGTCGTTCTGTCTATTACCCACTATGCCCGGTGCAAATATTATTACGTTTTTTCTAATAATTTTATTTCTGAATACCGCGATTTATGCAAGATAACTCATTTAAAACAAAATAATTTCACCCGTGATGCACTCATTTACGTCGCTCTCAACACTAAATTGATATGCTACTCGTTCTATAACTATTTGCTTTGTTTACTTCACATCACGCAACTGCTACGTAGCACAAATGTAATAATAACATTTTTTTACATATTTCTTTGGTCAAATTCAGTACTTTAGTTAAATATTATACCTTTTTCTACAACACTGCGATGCATTTTAGTTTCCATAAATTACCTATTCTTATATATAGCCTACATGTTATTTTTATTTTAAACTATTACCTATTTTCAATTCTACCCACTCTCTTGAACATAATTATTATGAACCCGCTATTTAACTCATTTAACCCATTTAATATTCCAATTATTTCAATGTTTATTCACACAATAATTATGCAAAATGTCTTCTGTAAAATGTAATGATAAATTAATAGTGTATTACCAGAACTGTGGCGGTCTACGTACTAAATTAAATACTTTATATATGAATATTTTGTCACAGTCTTATGATGTCATAGTATTAACAGAAACCTGGCTAGTCCCCCATATTAGTGATAATGAATTTATAGATAACAGATATATCGTATTCCGATGTGATCGCGACCGTGTCGCGAGCGGGCGGCGGGACGGGGGCGGCGTGCTGGTGGCGGTGAGGCGGGCGCTGCGGCCCGCGCTGCGTGTGCCGCCCGCCCCACTCCCAGCCGCGCTCGACTGCGTCCTCGTTGACCTGCCGCTCGTAGGCACTACACAACCACTATTACTCTGCGCTGTTTACATTCCGCCTAAGCAGCAATCTGAAAGTTATTCCATCCTTTTGGACATGGTGTACGATGTGCTGATTTCCAGTAACATTGAACAGTTTTCACTTATCGGCGACTTTAATTTACCAGACCTTTCTTGGGATCCTGCAGGCCAATTAATACAAATAGACGAACTAGAATTATCCCCCTCCAGTAAATTACTCCTAAACTTCATTTCTCTGACTAATTCGACGCAATTTAATACGCAAAATAAAAACATTAACGATCGTATACTTGACTTGTTTATTTCCAATTTGGATTGCAGTCCCATTGCTTTGCCGGACCCTTTGTTGCCTGCGGATCGTCACCATCCCCCGTTTCTTATTTCCACTGATTGTAACCTTGTCACAACTAATATGGCCCAACAAAAACGTCTTAAGTACTGTTTCGATAAGGCAGATTACAGTATAATTAACAGTGAAATCGACGGTATAAACTGGTCAGACTTATTTTCAAATAGTTGTGCAGAAGATTCCGTCAACATTTTATATGAACAGCTTTATGCGTTGATTAAAATTCATGTACCCACAAAATTAACAAATAATTCTAACTATCCAATCTGGTTCACGCGTTCATTAATTCGAATATTTAATTCAAAAAATAAATACTGGATCAAGTGGAAAACTTACAGGAATATCTGCGATTACGAACAATTCTCCCTTTACCGCGATAGATTTAAGTCTGAATGTTTAAAGTCTTTCAATAATTTCATAGGTAAAGTAGAAGATGGTATCAGCAATAATAATATAAAATGCTTTTGGAGCTACGTTGACAGTCGTAAAGCAACGCACAAAATTCCTTCTGAAATTAAATATAACGGTGTTACATCTGATGATCCCGAGACTATTTGTAACATGTTTTGCAACTATTTTCATTCAGTATATGAAACTTCAACTTTTTGCGAAAAAACATGGCTGCCCCCAAATGATAATGCCAGTAATGATATTCACCTTACTAACTTATGTTTTCCACTTGAATCCATTATCAAAGAATTAAAATCCCTCGACACAACAAAAGGTGCAGGACCGGACGGTATTTGTCCCACGTTCTTCAAAAACACTGCAACTTCTATAGCAGAACCTTTATTTATAGTTTATAATAAATGTATGCAAGAAGGCGTATTTCCACAAATATGGAAATTGGCACACATAACTCCTGTTTTTAAAAGCGGACCGAAAGACCTCGTGGAGAATTACCGTCCTATATCCATCTTGTCCACTTTGTCGAAACTTTTTGAACGACTGGTGCATAACTGCATTTATCCTACACTGCATAACAGAATTATACCAGAACAACACGGATTTGTTAAATCTCGATCAACGGTTACCAACTTAATGATTTTCACTACACATCTGTTTGAAAATATGGATAATCGCGTCCAGGTTGATGCAGTGTATACGGACTTCAAAAAGGCCTTCGACAAGGTGGACCATGAAATCCTATTGAATAAAATTGCATTTAATGGCATCAGAGGTAATTTACTTCGATGGTTTATTTCGTACATTACACTTAGGACGCAAAAGGTTGTCATTAACGGGTTCGAGTCTAATGCTGTTACAGTTTCTTCTGGTGTACCCCAAGGATCTATCCTGGGGCCACTTTTGTTCGTATTATTTATTAACGACATCGGAAAATGCTTCGAACATTGTAAATTTCTTCTGTATGCTGATGATCTGAAGGTTTATCTAGGTATTCGATCACCAGCTGACTGCCTTAGATTTCAAAGCGACTTAGATAGGTTAACGCAATATTGTTCAAATAACAAACTCCACTTAAGCTTACCCAAATGCAATAAGATCACTTTTACAAAAAAATGCAATGTTATAGACTTTAGTTATAAACTTATAGGCACCAACTTAGCCTCCATGCCTATGATACGAGACCTGGGCATTCTTTTGGATCATCAGCTTCATCTAGACAAGCATGTCAACAAAATTGTTAATAACGCTTTTCGAGTTTTCGGCTTTATAATGAGAACCTGTCGCGACTTTAAACGTCCAAATACGTTTATTTATCTCTACAACGCTTTAGTACGCCCACACCTGGAATATGCATCGCAAGTTTGGAACCCATTCTATAACAAATATAATGACAAGATTGAGATTGTCCAAAGAAAATTTTATCGTTCCCTACACTTTAGGTGTTTTCGTAGGAAAATCTCTTACAACCAACTCAAGGCCAAATATTCTACATTGTCTCTTCAGTCACGACGAGTACTGTTGGATGTTACGTTACTTCATAAGCTATGCAACAATGCACTTGACTGTTCGAATCTCATGAGATATCTTGCATATAGCGTTCCTGTTCGCCCCCAGCGATCAACTCACCCCCACAAATTATTTGTTACCGTGCCCTGCAAAACGAATGCAGGGTTACGCTCTCCCTTGCGCCGTTTAGTCTCAACCTATAATGATAAGTTTTTGCATATCAACATTTTCTCATCACCTCTTGGCAGATTTAGGAACTTGGTGTTAAAAGAATTAGTTACCACTGATTTATAATATAACTTTTGTACCTTTTTATTTATTTATTTAATGTGAGATTGGACCCGTGTCCAACTGACCCTCTACTTGTTAATTTAAGCCGTGAGCATTGTGGTTGGCTGTGTATAGACCTTAGTCTGTATAATTAATATTTTAAGTTAACTGTTTGTACACTGCTGTTGTATGTTCCAAATAAATAAATTAAAAATTAAAATATTAATTTTGTTAATTATTGGTAAAATAGGTATATAAATGTCACAGTGACACGTAGCGGCGCGGACGTGAAGTGATCAATTAAATACTCTTTGGAACTTGCGATCACTGACCTCTTTGCGATACTCGCGACTGAGTACTGTCCCAAACTGCCCCATTTTGTCTGTATATGTGACGTCTATGTGTGCGTGACGAAAATGGCACCTTGTTCTAAGCGGACTCTCTGCTAGGGCGACCGCCCGCGTAGTTACTTTGTGGTAGCATAGCGATAGATATATGGACGATAGTAAACATAATGTACCTATATGCGGAAATGTCCCCTTATCTGAATCGCTTATCGTCATACGTTGTCCGGAACAAAGTGACCCATATAGCGGACAGTTGGGAAACGTTCTGTAAAACAACTAAGTGGTTCAGGAGTTTTTAACCAACTCCACCAATATATTATGAGAATTACCCACCTACCTGATAAAAAAAATACTTTTTTGTTTTGGACATAAATCTACGTCCACGGTATTCAAAAATACAACAAGACTAGCAGTACCTACCTAAGGAGTTTCCTTTGTCATTGGCAAAACATCGAACAGCTGTTTTTTTTTACTTTCACCTCCTGAAATATTTGTAATGCAATAAATAATCTAGTTTGACAAATTATATTACTGACTTACCTAAGTACTTGTAAAAAAATGCGTTTGTTAAGACGTATGAAGTACTGCTTTCTTTCGAAATAAATCATCCGTTATCTTGCAGATGTTGTTATAATTAATCCAAAGATTATGAATTTAAGTCCTTCGGGCTGATAATGTAACTTCTTAGCAATCGATTGCTTGTCAAAGGAGAATGCCCAAGTTGCAATGGACGGCCGTCTAATGTTGCATCAAAGCCATACCTGTTTTATTATGTAGGTAAAATATCTAATTACTTCTCCCCATTATTATATTGAAAGTAAAAACAAGGGTTTAGAAATTATTTCCTAAAATGTAACAGTAAGTATAAAAAGCGATTGTTTCAGTCGAACATTCTTCCAAGTAACAATGCACCACGCGAATGATTCGATATTTTTATAGATTCACAAATACCACAATTTAAGGTTTAAAAGTCTACACCAACGATTTTTAAATCAAAATAAAAGAAAATGTCGATCAAAGAGTATGTAATCACTAAAGAGTATGTCGCGCCAGATAATCTGCGCGCGGTCATAATCGAATACTAATATTTCCCATTACCTTAGAGCAAAAAAATGTATTGTCACTAGCGCCAAAAACGCCCTAGTCGCGCGCAGAGTTATTACTCTTTGGTCGATATTGTCGGTGACTGACAGTCAGTGTTGCCGCCTACCAAACTAGAACAAGTCCGTAACCGAATCAGAACGAAATTAGCTGTCAAATTGGACTGTCGTATGAAAACTGTTTTAGTTTCAAAGATAATCACCGGAACAGAAAAGCTTGTCGCACTATGCTATGCTATGCTTCAAGGTAAAAAACATACTATAGTATGTTTTTTATCTTGAAGCATGACACAAATGAGTACCGTCCATGGGCATTCTCCTTTGATTTCAATGTCAGTTAAATTGCTGCCTGTAACAGAAGCTGCACTCTGCAAGACCATTTAAAGAAATAGCAACTCTAACTTCAACACGATAAAGTAGAATTCAGCTTGTACGGCTCTAATTACGAACGGCTAGACGTTGCATCTCTTTCTATCGCATATATTCTATCGCGCTTGGGCGGGCGGCCCGCTGTAAATTGTATTGAATTGTATCCTGAGATATACCTGAAGCGGCGCACTTATCTCGGGTCCTTGAGCGAGTGACGGACGCCTTAGTAAGAATCAATGTGACAACTGTCTTACTAAAGCAGCAATGCTAATACAATTTCTGACAGTTTTAATTTCTAAAATTGCTAACATCTTACATAATCAGCTTGCAGTTT
Organism: Crambus lathoniellus; assembly: GCA_949710035.1. Taxonomy (NCBI): domain Eukaryota; kingdom Metazoa; phylum Arthropoda; class Insecta; order Lepidoptera; family Crambidae; genus Crambus; species Crambus lathoniellus. Next base: position 9,076,265 of record OX453302.1, on the reverse strand, counting down.
GGCTAATTTGGAGACTTATTCAAATAATTTTTACTCTTAATGCATTCACAGTGCATTTTTTTTATTAAAAACGAAGTATTTGAAAAAATCGATTTGTCTCACAAGTAGTTCCGATGGGACTCGAACCTACGACATTTCACTGTCCAGGCGAATGCTCTAACCACTGAGCTACAAAGTCGTTGCTTACTTTTATTACTTCAATAAAAGTTATTCGTGAAATATGTTGTGTGCACTGTTTTGTTATAATATAACAACGCTGTCCGGAACAACGGAACAAGGTGACCTACATTCCGGACAGATGGATCCGACTGCGTAAGACCTATCCGACTCTTGGTCGGTATTTCTACTTTATAATTTATTTAGTAACAAAACTTGAAAAATACTATCATATGAATCATTATTTTGTTCCAAATAAAACGTATTTTTTTCAGTTTAAATATTATCTTAGGCTTTACCTCAATAAAAGTTATTTGTAAAATAAATGTTGATTGCACTGTTTTGTAATAATATATCAACGCTGTCCGGAATCACAGAACAAGTGTCGCAACGGGTGTCAATTGCGAATAAAGAAAAAAATATTATTATCCATACCTCTAGATCCTACTTCTATTATGGTTATGCAGCAGCATGTAGCAATATTTCCCACTCTGAGATCTTCATGAGACTTGGCTGTGACCTGCACATAAAATTCAACCCTGACACCGAGCCGCTCGGTGCCACTAAGAGAACCTTATCACAAACAGTGACTCAGCTCTCGCACATATAGAAATTCAAGTACACAGTCGATTACCATATTCTTACCGCAAATACTATGTACCATACAGACATTAACTGGCAAACTCATGATCACATTAAAAGAACAACAGAACAAATTAACATAATGTCCTTACACTAACCTGCCCCGCAGACCAAGGAGAAGGGTATTAACGGAACCAATCAGGTTCAGGCCTTGAGTCACTCGAGCTGACTCTCCCGACAAATCCTAGCACGTCAGGATGCGGGTCATAATAAGGCCTCTAGTTGCTCATTCTTATTACTTGGGTTCGGAGTCGCTCGAGCCGACTCTATCACCACGCACAAGATCTTTAGTTACTTACATGAGCCAACTCTTCCCAGCAATCCTTGCAGCTCAAGGATGTGGGGCTATTGCAGGCAACTAGCCTTTCAGTCACTCGAGCTGACTGATCCCATCCTTACACCTCAAGGCATGGGTTGAACAACATAAGACATACAGGAGTACATGACGACTCTAATCGAGACGGGCAAACAACTACCCGCGCTAAGAGCCACAGGAGATCACATAGGCCATGTTAAAATATAATGTAGCTCGGTTAAAGGTTTCAGTAAGATAGATTAGTTTGCATATTAAACATAATTGGCTATTAAAGTGCACTTCAACAACTACGAAATGGTATCATACTTAGCTGAGTTAGGTATACTTAGCTTTAGTTAGTGGATGTAAAGATGTCCAGCACCAGCTACCACTTAGCACCTGTTTCACACCATAAAACTTTTACAGGCAGAATGCCATATTAGCTTACTTACTCTTTTACAATTGGCGCGCTGTCATCATTACAGCGAGCATCGGTGTTGCCATCTATAATATTCGCAGACTGGCTAGTTCGCGACACTCCCGCCCGGAAGACCTGAGAATAGACACTGCAAGTCGCGTGTCCATTCCTTTATCTTCTCCAAAGCCTTTGTAGCTGCTACTCTTCTCTCTTTCGGTGCGTCCATATCCTTTGATTGATCCCTTTCGTCGATTCTCTCGACTGTATCTAATAATTCTGACCTCTCGAACATATTATCTTGGTATGTATCGTCTTCTTTACTCTTATCAATGTTATCTGAATTGTTTAGGTTGTCATCACTACAACTCGGTTGTGGTTCTGTTTCGAAGTTGGGCTCCACATATTGTAAATCTTCATCTTCGCTTAAGTTTTGATGTCTCGTTTCCTCAAGTTGATCCTTATAAGAATATTCATCTGATTCATTCTCAATTTCCAAGGGGTACAAATGTGCTATAGAGCGAATAAACTCTTTTCCATCTACGTTTACCTTTGCGATCCTACTTTGACCATCTGCACCCTTGGGAAGGGCTGTGATCTTTCCTATCTTCCATTCATGTCTATTCTTTGTCTCACCTTTAAGCTGTACTAACTGTCCTAGTTGTGGCGAAGACTTTGCTTTGACTCTTGGTTCACGGTGCGAATTGTTATACCTCTCTCTCAGACTAGGTAGGTATCGATTGATGAACATTTCTTTAAATTCTTCTTGAATGACGAGTGCCCTCCTCCAAGCTTTGATTAGTTCAGTCTTGGTAGCTGTGCCTTCAATGACCGAGTCTTCGTGAGAAGTTTCCAAAGTGATACATCGGCCAACTGTCAGAAAATCTGCCGGTTTAAGGATGTGCTCCAGCTCCGAGTCAACGCAAGTAAGTGGTCTCGAATTGACAACACTTTCAATTTCTTTTATGATGGTACATAGTTGAGTATCATTCAATAAATGTTTCATAAGTGTTCGTTTCATACAAATTTTGACTATTCCAATCAACCTTTCATAAAAACCGCCGAACCATGGGGCCAGTTGTGGTATAAAGCGCCACTTAATATCATTTTTTATACAAAATGGTTTTGCCAGAATTTCTGACATTAATTTAAACTGCGTTGCGTTGTCTGATGTGAGGGTTTCTGGTTTGCCTCTACTAGCGATCATTCGCCTGAGTGCGAGTAACCCTTCCTCAGCTGTGAGATCCTTGACAACTTCAAGGTGGATTGCTCTCACTGCTAGACATGTGAATAGGCATATCCAACGCTTCTCAGTCCCGTTCTGATGTTTAACTAAAAGAGGTCCTAGGTAATCTAAGCCTGTGAATGTGAAGGGTGGTGAATAATTAACTCTTTCAGGTGGGAGCGCAGGAGTGGGTGGAAGCGGAAAGGGTCCACCACCGTGCTTAACGCATCTTGGGCATTTCCTCAAGAGTCTCTGCACTTTACTTTTTCCTTGTGGAATCCAAAAGGTTTGTCTGATAATGCTTAGAGTATGATTTACCCCAACATGATAATTATCATTGTGAGTCTTGTATATTATTTTATCTGTGAAGTCACTTTCCTTTGGTATAAGTATAGGATACCTTTGGTCGAATGACCAATCTGCGTTCTTGAAGCGTCCTTTACAGCGTAGAATTCCATCAACATCTTTAAACAGATTAAGATTCCGACTCAAATCGGTTTCTTCATTTCTAAATTCTCTTGGAAAATAATGAGCTTGTAGTTCCTTTATTTCTTCTGTCGTACTTTTAATTGGCTTGACTGATTGTTCCTTATGTTTGTTTTCCTCGTCTTTTGATTGAATAGTTTTTGTAGCTTCACCCGGTTTGGGACTAGACGTTTCACTCGTAAGACCCTCCCCAGTCAAAAGAAAAGATGATTCTGTTGTAGTTGTGCTTAGTGGCCAGGATTCTTGTTTCTTAGAAAGAAATTGAGGTCCTGAAATCCAAGTTTGTTTATTTAATTTAGAATCAATGGGTCTTGTTGCTATGTCAGCAGGATTAAGATCTGTGGGGACATATCTTACCTGCAAATCTTTGTTCTTTTTTACTTCTTCTACTCGTCTAGATACGAAGGGTGGTAGGAGTTTATCTGTCTTGAGCCACTCAATCACTATTTGACTATCAGTCCATATTATTTGTAATGAGATTTCGATATCAAGAACACGAAGACTTTTAAGAACAAATTTTATAAGACGACTACCGATTAAGACGCCGAGTAATTCCAAACGGGGAATCTGTAAGTGTTTTTGATCCTTTATCGGTACTAATCGCGACTTCCCAATTATAAAATTAATTTTATTTCCATGTAAGATATATACGACAGCTGCATACGCCTTTGATGATGCGTCAGTGAAGCAGTGAATTTGAAACTCTTTATTATTAGTATTTTGCAAATAACATCTTGGAACTATTATGTTCTTAATATCTTCTAGTTCTTTGCAAATCGCCAACCATTCTGCTAACAATTCTTTAGATAATTGCGTATCCCATTTAATTTTAGCTTTCCAGAGTTCTTGAAGGAATAGTTTCGCTCTCAGTAATTGTGGTACAGCGAATCCGCAAGGATCATACGCTGAAGCAATTATTTTTAGGACGTCTCGTTTAGTATTCGCTTTGGTTTCAATATTGTATCTGAGCTGCAGAGTATCTTCGGATGAGTTCCAGTCCAAGCCCAATATTTTGACTAATTTGTCTTCAGTTGCATCTGGAACTGTTTGCATGAATTTCTCTGAGTTTGAAGTCCACTGTCTTAAATTCATAGATATTCGTTGAAAGGCTTCCTTAGAATATGTATATAATTGTAATGCTTCCTCTTCCGATGAGGCTCCAGTAATTACATTATCTACATATATATCGTTAGCTATATTCTTCAGCTTTACTTCCCTCGACAAATGGTGTTTTATTGTAGCGTTCAAGAGAAATGGACTAGAAATCACCCCAAAGGGAACTCTACAGAATCTAAGACACTTTATGTTCTCTTTGGTCACAGGTTTTGTTATATCCTTTACCCATAAAAATCTTGTCACTTCACGGTCTTGGTCATTTAGAGCAATTTGTAGAAATGCCTTTTCTACATCCGCTGAAAGAGCTATGCGATGATACCGGAACCTTATCAAGAGACCCGTCAAGTCTTCTAGTAACAACGGTCCACAATACAAGCAATCATTTAGACTTTTGTTGCCCTGAGTCTTCGCAGAAGCATCATATACTATTCTTATCGATTTGCTCTTCTGTTTTATTCCGTGATGAGGTAGGTAATGAATAATATCATTATTCGATTCAGTTGGATTAAGAACCTCTTCTATAATACCGTTTTCGATTTGTTCTTTTAAAATTGAATCATAGGAAAGTAAAGTATCAGTATCACTTCGTTTTATTAGATTCACTAATCGGCCAAAGGCTAGGCCAAAATTGTTAGGTAGATCAGGAGGAAAGGTTTTCCAAGGCCAGCTAACCGAGTATCTGTTATTTATTAGTTTAGTTGTACTATTAAAGGACTTCAACGCCTCTTCCTCCCTAGTTTCAGCCGGAGAATCCGTAATGCCAATAGCTTCAATATCCCACAGAAGAGGAATATTTCCTTGATCTAACGGGAGGTCAGGTGAGTTTAGTTTCATGTCTACTTCAGTTTTGAAATAAGTTACTACTGATAGTGCCTGGTCGTCTGTAACGCAAGGTTCTAATTTACCCGACACAATCCATCCAAATTCGGAGTCAACTAAAAATAGATTATCCTTTATTTGTATTTTCTCTTCCTTTAACATATTATAGTAATAATCATTGCCAAGTAGTACATCTACACAGTCAGAGGTTCCGTCATCTGCTAGTAGTCTCTTATCTATCCAGTTGCTAAAGTTATTTGGAGGACATGGAATTCCAGAAGTAATTGTTGGAACTACGTTCACAAAGATAGTTCGTTTAACTTTAGTTCGAGTTTCTAGTTGTAATTTAACAACAGAACTGTCAAACTCTTGAGGCCTATTAGCTCCAAATGTAAAGACTGACAGGCGTTCTTCTTCCTCCACGGGTAGTTTTAATTCTTCAGCAAGTTTTGCCGTAATATAGGACCTCTGCGATCCTGTATCTAGCAAAATTCGACACTTCTTCTGATTTGAATTCCCGTCCTTTGAAGCAAATGCTATTGCCGTCTGCAAAATAGTTAAACCCTTTATACCAACCGCTGACAGAGTACTAGTTCTGGTGGTATCGTTTGATGTAACTGTGGGATCATTTGATCCCTCTGCCTTTAAAGTGAATTTCTTAGGACACAATGCTCTATTATGACCATTGTTATTGCAATAACAGCATTTTATCTTATATCTGCATTCTCTTACACTATGTCCTTTTCTGAGGCATGCATAGCAGTTGTTTCTTAGCAGAGATCTCCTTCCACTTAATGTTTTATATTTCGTGCATTGGTCATTGTAATGATCTTCTTTGCAAAAAATGCATGAAAGTTTCCTTCTTTTTGTAGATGGTACTTCGTCAGTTTTCTCATCTTTCCTAAATTTTGTTTCTTTTCTCCCATTATATCCCTTTCCTTCTCTTTGATCGTAGAATCTCTTTCGAGAACTAAGACTCTTATTGTTTGACTCCAGCTGATAGTTTCTTTTCCTTTTAAATCTTTCCCTCTTAGCCTCATCATGTATATGCAGAGTCTTTAATGTATAATTCTCAGCCTCTTTGGTGTCTTTCCTCTGCGTAATCCTATTAGCTTCTTCCCGAGCCGAAATTATCTTCTCTAGTTGCTGTCTTATTTCAACTATAGAATCACTGGTCGACTTTAACTTTAATTCATAGATAAGTTCTTCAGGAAATTTTGCAGTTATGAGATGCCGAAGGTGATTATGATTAACATCTTCCCCTAGCGACTCCAGTACGCGTAAGTGTTTTTCAATTTCATTTAGAGTTTGCCTATATGAACTTATTGTTTGATCAGATATCGACACTTTGGTGAGAGCAGAATAATGAGCATCAATTAAAAAAATTTGTTTACCGTATCTATTTTTCAGAGAGTCAATAGCAATTTTGTAATTTTTACTCGTGGTGTCAAGGCCATCAATAAATTTTTTAGCATCGCCCTTAACACAGCACTTAAGATATAAGAGTTTGTCTACATCGGGTATATTCCTTCCATGGATGTTTGATTGGAACTGATCCCAAAACTGGTGCCAATTGATTATTTCACCATCAAATTCAGGTAAGTTCAATTTTGGTAAACGACATGTATTAGACATTTGTACCGAATCCTTTAAGGATGAACCACTATTAGAAGGTAAGGACCTTTGTTTTAATTTCACTTTAAGCTCGACTAAATTCTCTTCGGCAGCAATCTGCATACAACTCATATCAGAGATTACATCCACTGCTGGGTCATTTACTAAACGAAAATAATTATTCAATTCACTGTTGAACCTTTCAATCGCATTCTGCATTTTAGCAGCAATAATTTCAGCTTGACAAAAGTTTTCATCGTTAAGAGTAACATATGAACATGCCTTGTCCGAGAGGTCAGATAATTGTTTTATAAAAAGTTGAAGCCTTCCTAGAATTATCTCTTCCATATTCCTGGAATATGGAAACAAAGTCAGATCGTTTCATTGGTTTGCATCAGAAATGATATGCAAATAAACAAACTATTTATTCCCATTTATTTTTGAATTTGTTAAAACTTTATCCGAGTCAGAATTACTTTCCATTACTTAAGTTTATTCTATTATCTTATTGCATATTACAATTATAGTCGCACAAATACTATTGTGTATTATCTGAGGCACGGAGAGACTGTTATAACATCAGGCAGGTAAAATCAGTCCACTAAGTAAACAGCATCATCTAGTTTAGTTAGCCCTTATAAGTTAAAATATGAATTAATTACCTGGTTTACTATGAGAGAAAATATCTTGCTCAGTTTCTTCAACTTATGGACCGGTATAGACTGCACCGTAATTTCTTCTAGTAGATAGTTCAATGTAACTAGCCGTCCAACTGCAGTATACCTAATGTTGAATACAAAGCATTCAATTTCTATTTCTTACAATGTAAAACACACAGGGAGCATACAGAACTTCATCTCTGTATATAAATACATAACAACAGGGTAGTAGAATACTTGTCTGATCTACCTACATAGAATTTAAGTACCTATGTCATTTCCAATAAGAATCCACTTTTAGTCACTAGTTTTCTTTGAAATTCTTTGTACCTAGACATGAATTAGGCCGGTGGGTCACCCTTTGAGGTAACCTTAGGCAACAACTGCTGAGGTGTGTGTGATCATCACAAAACGAGGATACGTACAGGTAGGTAGGTACACAGTACCAGTTTTCATTCCTTTGTAATCATGTTTGAAAGAACATAAAGTAGAAAAGTAGGTACCTTATCTCTTTGTTTGTCGGCCAAAAGGAGTATTTCAAGTTTTCTGTGTGTTCCACGGATGCACTCGCTAGGAGCCGGCCGGTGGTCCACGCAAAGGGACGCGTGCCTCGATTAAGTTAGGAACGCTCTGGAAGTAGATTACAACTTCTTACACATATTGTCGGTAATCCAGCATAATCGACATAACTGACAGACTTTATTTTGATACTTTTCACTAAAGATGAAAAAGTTTCTTACCTAAAAAATGTGAAAGAATTGTAGACGTGAAGTATGCGCCGCGTTGTTGGGTCCGGGACAAGCGGAAACCGAGAAAAGTTTTTCGATTCAAAGTTGACTGTAGTGTAGTGCACACACTGTACCGTATCCGAAACCGGGCCTTATGACCGATCCGCATTCCGATTCGAATAATCGATTCCTGAAATGGTCTCTGATAAAGAATCGTATATCCTTGTTGACAAGACCGAGTGTCTTCAAGGCAACGCAACAATCTATTCCTTCCTCTCGAGTTTCAATCGCTCAAACACATGTACCTGAGTTTAGGAAAATCCACTCACTGCACAACCTTCGTATCCTGTTGTTTGTGAGGCAGCCCGAACTTGTAGGCGTAGGTTTCCCTCTAAAACAACTTATGTTAAGATTTATTACATTTACCGTGCGGCTAAAAGGACCATATTTACCTCAAAATAAACATGAGTAAGCAAGCCAGCAATCACGGCTATATACCACTAGGCAGCTCAAGCCCGTTTTCCGTAATATACAAATATAAATCCATGCCGCATTAACACTTCAATTACCTACTAATTCTTGCCTTAACTTAATCTCTCATACACATAATTAATAATATTCACAAACAATTACATATTTTCTTTATAATTTAAGATAATATTGTAGGTAACAGGTAAATATAGAAAACAAAGTATAGTTTAAGTATTCCGGTCATAAGGTCAAGATTCAATCGATTTTAAATCGATTAAACGTACCTTTAAATCGTTAAAGGATCGATTAAGTTACCGAATTTCCGAAAGCATTGACAACACTAAGTGCTACCAAACATAACGTCAACGTCAGGTTCAAAGAATCTCATTCGTCGTTGTCAAACACTGTCAGCTAATTGGCCAATTAGCAACCCCCAGTCAGTTTTCATTAGTCTTTATTGGTTAAAAAGTCAGTATGGCGTTATACGCGCGAAATTTCTTCGCATTCAAAATTGTCAGGTTTTAGGGTAAAGGTAGTAAAAACAGCATACACGCCTTAAATATGGTATAATTTACAACTTTATTTTATAATAAACGCAACAGATTAGAAATAAGCATTAAAATAAATCAAATACGATCTCATCAATGTTGTAAGGATGCGGCCTCTAGCGCCATCTCTTGAGAGTAAATACAACTAATGACCATAAGAGCTTTACCAAAATATACCAAAATGAATGAAATATTGTTGTAATGCAAACAATATATCATAACAAAACTAGCTTGAATTAATCATGCTATAAGAATAAAATTAAGGTCTGAAGTACTTGTTTGCTTATAATTAAACTAATAGGTAGGTACCTGTATTAGCATACCATCATGAGTTTTAAACATAGGTATATCTGCTTACTAAAGTAATCATTCTCATTCTGATCTCCAGTGAGTGGGAAATTGCTACATATTTCTATTGTTTACAACAATTTTTCTCAGAATATCCTTTAACAAGCTGCTTCTCTGCTTCGCATGTTTCTTTGTTTCTCCATAAACTTATTCATCAATTATGAAAGGAACTTTACATCATCTGTCAGGATTTGGTTGAGTTGCTGAAGGTGCTGTTTCTCAGATCCCAGCACCTCCACCATGTCGCAACGGGTGTCAATTGCGAATAAAGAAAAAAATATTATTATCCATACCTCTAGATCCTACTTCTATTATGGTTATGCAGCAGCATGTAGCAATATTTCCCACTCTGAGATCTTCATGAGACTTGGCTGTGACCTGCACATAAAATTCAACCCTGACACCGAGCCGCTCGGTGCCACTAAGAGAACCTTATCACAAACAGTGACTCAGCTCTCGCACATATAGAAATTCAAGTACACAGTCGATTACCATATTCTTACCGCAAATACTATGTACCATACAGACATTAACTGGCAAACTCATGATCACATTAAAAGAACAACAGAACAAATTAACATAATGTCCTTACACTAACCTGCCCCGCAGACCAAGGAGAAGGGTATTAACGGAACCAATCAGGTTCAGGCCTTGAGTCACTCGAGCTGACTCTCCCGACAAATCCTAGCACGTCAGGATGCGGGTCATAATAAGGCCTCTAGTTGCTCATTCTTATTACTTGGGTTCGGAGTCGCTCGAGCCGACTCTATCACCACGCACAAGATCTTTAGTTACTTACATGAGCCAACTCTTCCCAGCAATCCTTGCAGCTCAAGGATGTGGGGCTATTGCAGGCAACTAGCCTTTCAGTCACTCGAGCTGACTGATCCCATCCTTACACCTCAAGGCATGGGTTGAACAACATAAGACATACAGGAGTACATGACGACTCTAATCGAGACGGGCAAACAACTACCCGCGCTAAGAGCCACAGGAGATCACATAGGCCATGTTAAAATATAATGTAGCTCGGTTAAAGGTTTCAGTAAGATAGATTAGTTTGCATATTAAACATAATTGGCTATTAAAGTGCACTTCAACAACTACGAAATGGTATCATACTTAGCTGAGTTAGGTATACTTAGCTTTAGTTAGTGGATGTAAAGATGTCCAGCACCAGCTACCACTTAGCACCTGTTTCACACCATAAAACTTTTACAGGCAGAATGCCATATTAGCTTACTTACTCTTTTACAATTGGCGCGCTGTCATCATTACAGCGAGCATCGGTGTTGCCATCTATAATATTCGCAGACTGGCTAGTTCGCGACAACAAGGTGACCTACATTCCGGACAGATGGATTCGACTGTGGCGCAACTGTCCGACTCTCAGGCGGTTTTGGCAAACCCCCACACGGCAAAGTTTTATTGCAACTTCTACTTGATTGACAATGTTTCTTGTTTTTTGATGTAAACGTTCTTGTTAAGCACAATAATGTAGTTAAACAAGTATGCATGATTTGATTACATACCTGAAATGAGCTACTATTTGTGGGGTTTTCAGTCAATCTCTTTTCACTAGTTCGATTCTCATTGGCATCGCCCATTCTCATATGACTTCGATGTTTTTTTTCGATTGTCTTTGACAAACATGTTTGTTATAATTTGACATAGAGATTCGTGTTCAAATGCGATGTGAAGTACTTAACGGTGGAATATACTTACAGATTTGCACACCAACTTAAAGGTTCTGGAGATTGGGAAAAGGTTCTGGAATAGGGCAGATCATGGGTTTTAAACAGTTTTAAAATTAAAGTGTTGGAAACATCGATCTAAATTTTGTGCAGAAATAATGGGAATCCAGAAAAATCAAACAAACAAATATCTCCCATTGTTAGACAATTAAGACAGACTAACGGCCGAATACTCAAACGCCACTCAACTTTAGGAGAGTCTCAAACAGCGGTCTGTTGCATTAAATGTCAAAGGTAGGTGGGTAAAGGTAGGTGGGTGGGTAGGTAGGAAAGGTGTTGACAAGAGAAAAGCCAAACAGTTTAACAATTGTCCATCAAAATATGGAAGGCTTTTCTAACAAAGATCTAGAATTAAGTTTGTTTTTAAATTGTAATAATGTTGATGTGTTATGTGTTACTGAGCATTGGTTTAAACCACATGAATTAATGTTAAACTTAGATAATTATAGAGTTGTAAGCTCATTTAGTAGGCAATCTGCTATCAGGGGAGGGTCTCTTATAATGTTACATGATAATTTCCAATACAAAGAGCGCAAAGATGTTGTATCCCTCTCTATTGAACGAGTCATTGAACTATCCTGTGTGGAACTTGACCAACTAATTATAATATGTCTTTATAGACCGCCCAATAGTAATTATTCTGAGTTTGAGTCCACTATGGAGGAAGTGTTAAGAATAACTTGTAAAACCAATAAAAAAGTTGTCATATGTGGGGATTTCAATGTAGATATTTTAGACCGTAAATTGGCCACACTCTCAAGTAGATTTTTAAACTTGTTTAAATCATTTAATTTAATACACACTTTTAATGAGCCTACTCGAATCACACCCACATCTGGCAGTTGCTTGGACAATATTTTTACAGACTGTTCGGTTATAGAAAAAAAGGTAATTGATGTCATAAAATCTGACCATAGTGGACAAATAGCCTCTATAGAGCACCATCATGTCTGTCCAAAACGTAAAATAATATGTAGGCCAATTACGAAAAAGGGCATTGATAAATTTAGAAATCATGTAATTGATAAAATTGAAACTTTACCAGCTTCTATTATGGAACCTAATAATCTCTATAATGATTTATTTAGTGTGGTGCAAAGCGAATTTAGTAAAACATTCAAACAAAAGGTGATCAACTGTAATACTAATAGAAAGAAGTTTAGTGATTGGGCCACGCCTGGGATTTATACAAGTAGAAGGAAATTATATGAACTTTATGCATTAAAGCGAACTTCATGTGACCCTAGTTTTATTGAATATGTCAAGAAATATTCTAAAACTTTTAGAAAAGTATGTGCGGCTGCCAAGTCCACATACATCGCTAATAAAATAAAAGTAGCTGATAATAAGAAAAAGGCTACATGGAATATTATTAACCAAGAAACTGGTAAAACAAAAAATCATATAAATTCCTTCACTCTTAAAGCAAATAATAAAACATTTACATCTGACGATGAGGTTGCCCGTGTTTTTGAAGACTTCTTCTCTCGGGTACCCTTAGAAACTACGAGAAATTTAAATTCCTGTCCTAATATTGCGGCTGCCCTCTTGGTGTCAAGCGTTGATAAGTGTAACAAAGTATTTAATTTTCAACATATAAATGGCGATGATATTCTTAAAGCATTTAAAACAATAAATATTAAAAAATCGGAAGATTTATGGGGTATATCAACTAATGTTATTAAATCAATAATTGGTCCAATAGCTCCTTATTTAGCTTTTATTTTTAATAAGTGTATTGACGAAGGAGTCTTCCCCGATTTAATGAAATATAGTAAGTTAATTCCGCTTTTTAAATCTGGAGACAAGAGTGACCCCACTAACTTTAGGCCGATATCAATTTTACCAGCACTTAGTAAAATTTTTGAAAAGATAATATACGCTCAATTAGTAGATTATTTGGTATTAAATCAAATCTTTCATAAGAATCAGTTCGGATTCTCTAAAGGTAAAAATACCACAGATGCTGGAATTGCACTTCTTAAACATATCCTTGACGCTTGGGAGGGTAGGCAGGACGTAATTGGTGTATTCTGTGACCTTTCCAAAGCTTTCGATTGCGTTGATCACCAAACTCTTTTAATGAAGTTAGAACATTATGGTGTCTCGAAAAAATCAGTTAACCTTTTGCGTTCATATTTGAGTAATAGAAATCAAAAAGTGATTGTTAATAATACTGCGTCCTCTGGAGCCCCCATTATAATGGGCGTGCCCCAAGGCTCAATATTGGGTCCTTTACTATTTTTAATCTACATTAACGATCTACCTTACTACGTGCATAATTTATGTGAGACAGTACTATTTGCAGATGATACTTCTCTAATTTTTAAAATTGACCGAGGGAATAATTGCTCTGACGAAGTAAATAGTGCTCTCTCAAAGGTCGCACATTGGTTTAACATTAATAACTTGTCTTTAAACCCTAAAAAAACAAATTGTGTCAAATTCTCACTACCAAATGTAAGGAAGGTTGATTTAAGTATTAGTTTGAATGCAGATGCAGTCGAATTAGTTGACAGCACGAAATTTCTTGGTATTACCTTAGATTCACGACTACAATGGGATCCACATATTGAGGCCTTGTCGAGTAGACTCAGTTCAGCTGCTTTTGCAGTAAAAAAGATAAGGTTATTAACTGATATTGAAACGGCAAGACTTGTTTACTTTAGTTATTTTCATAGTGTAATGTCTTATGGCGTGTTGCTGTGGGGCTCAGCAGCCAATATTGGAAATATTTTTGTACTTCAAAAAAGAGCGGTACGCGCCATTTACAGCCTCCGCCGCCGCGATTCATTAAAGGTTTTGTTTAAAGAAATTAATATACTAACCTTAGCAGGGCAATACATCTATGAGAATATATTATATGTTAGGAAACATCTTGACTCATTCACTAAGAATAGTGATATTCATAATTTTAACACAAGAAATAAAAATAAGCTTGCCGTTCCAAGATTTAGACTTGAAAAAAGTAGAGGCTCTTTTTTGGGAAAAGGCATAGCATTCTTTAATAAAGTTCCACAAGAAGTAATCGAGCTGCCTTTGAATAAATTTAAAAAACATGTTAAAAAGACGCTCTTAAGCAAAGGCTATTACAAAGTAGAAGATTATTTAAATGATCATAACGCATGGTTGTCATAATTATAGTAAGTAACACTAACAATGTATAAAAGGAAAATATTCCTATACTTAAGTATGTGAAAACTTTCCTTCAGCATTAGCTTTTTGTATAAATTTTATTATTGTACCATTTTGTCTAGCAACGACATAATTATTTTGTAAATGCGTTGCTTCTGTTAAAGCTGATGAGTTTTTTTCGCCTGTTTTTCTTGTCAGTTAAAAGATGTCCATAACAGGTGGTAGGTTAAAAAAATGTTGGACGATTCATAAGCATTAAGTTTATTTAATCTATATGAATAAAAATTTATTGACTTTGACTTTGACTTTGGTATGAAAGAGACTGCACGATGTTTGAGACGCTCCCAAAATTGAGTCACTTTCGAGTATTTGCGCATAAGTTGAACAGTTATATAGTGATTTATTTCGAGATATAAAATGTAAAAATATACCATTGTTTTGGAATCATACAAACAAAAATCTCCCATTATTATGGCAGTGCAAGTACTATGACTAATGAGGTCATGTATTCGATTCCCGGGCGAGCTAACCGGGTCAAGGCAATGTCCTGTGATGCACCCGTCGTCGCGACGATTATTCTCCTTGAGCGGACTTCTAGGGCGGTTTATGCATTTACAACTAAAGATGTTGTGTGTTCCAATCGAGTAAAAACAGCACGTAATAAGTGTCTAAAAACTTTGTGCCTGGATAGATGATGTTTTGCTCAACGTCACTCTTGAGTGAAAGATACTTCAAAAACGCTTCCTTAGGGTAGTTTTTCGAAAAAACTGAAACAAGTGCCAAAATATTTTTCGAGCACCATGACGGTAGTACAGAGTTTTCAGGGTTGCAAACTTGGGTGTTAACAACTCTCAAGGGACCTAACAACATATAAAAAAATCGTAGTTACATATGCGCGTTTGCGATGTTTGTCCTTTTTTGTGTCGATATTGACTGGCCTAAAGTTACGAGAACCAACTTATATAAGTATTTCAAGAGTTTTTAAATTACAAGAGACCGCTTGCGACTTCATCCTTCGTCCGGTCAGGCTACTTTAATTTAGGGATCACGAAAGACAAATTTTTCGCGACAATTGTATTACAGTGCCACAAACTTTTCTGTGCCGGTGGCCAAAATGTGAAACTAGCGTGTTTTTTTTAATGTCATTTTGCTGTCAAGTTGATGTCCAACCATAGCGCTGCTAGCGGCTGAAGTTCTTAGAAGTCAGGGCCGGTTAAATTGTTACAAAAAAAAGAAAACCGTACGTAGCGCCGTTGTCACCGGAACAGAAAAGGTTGTGGCCATAGATGTATTATTCCTGGTTGTGGCACTGTAGAATAGTTAGTATAAAATCGATTCAGATCATTTTTTCTTAATTACAACAATAATTCTGTCAAAATGTCCAAAAAGACTGTAAACACAAGTCCTCCACAAATGCAAATCGTGTCACGGACTATTTGTTATTTCCGCGCCGTCCCGCTATGTTCCGCAAATGGCCGTAATCTTTTACCGCGCGTCCGCGGGATTTGCATAATATCTGGGGAGGGGTTGCAATCCCGTCAAATAAACATCTTGGTACGCTCCGTCCGGCGTCCAACTGGGCCCGCTGGAATGCAGAAAACATATCGACTTTCAGCCAGCTTTCAGCTCACTTGCATAGCATACCTCAATTCTCTTTCACTTCAACTCAACAACTCTCCCTCATAACATATTTTCAAATCACTTACATAGCACAATGATATAGTGATATGTAAGTGAGTTGTAATAATCCATGGTACATACATCATACCGGCACCGTAACTACACTGCTGGAACACGGTATCGCCTCGAATTTAAGGATAAATTCGAGTTGATACTCTAGAAGACGAAGTACCTATATGGGAAAACTATGAATTTTATGTCATTTTGAGCCTCTACGACTAGGGGGAAGGGCCACAGACAGCCTTTTAAAGACATTATTTAAAGTAGGTATTTCTAGTAACAACTCATAATACATCACTAGGTTCAAAGTACAAGGACATGTAGCTTTGCGAATTATCGTTTGGATTATACAGTAGGTACCAATGTAAATAATGTCTTTTCAACACACTTGCTCATAAAGTGAGCCTTATTACATCGATCTTAGGGCGCGTGCATAATAATATTACAGTACTACAGTCCTCACAAATTAAGATGCCCGTTTTGACACATGGTAATGACCCTAGAATGTAACTTGTTACGAAAACCAAAAAATCAAATATATGCTGATTACTTATCAAAGGTGTATGAAAATAATATGTTACAATTTTTAACGCATCATAAATTAAGGCAAAGTGAATTCCGCGTATTATTTTTGCGTTTATTCTAAAGTAAACGCAGATTAGATTAACTACGAAACGTCTCGAAAAACAGTTACGTTCTCAGTCTTTATTTTTTTTAATACTAGTGTTGTAACCGTTGTGTGCAGGATTTCTCCAGCTTCATTCAATTTTATCGAAATAATCGTTATAACCACTTTGATAGATTAATTTGTAAAATTGATCTTTTTTGTGTGAAAACTAGATTGGCGCTTAAAGCATTAGTGAAATTATGAATTGGCAACAATGATTTCGATAAAACGGTTTCTAGGCAAACGCAAACTTATCAAGGGAGAACGTTTCGAATGAACCGAATGAAAAAAAAATCTTTAAATAAAACCTAGACAACCTTGCACACCTCACCATGTCAAAACATCACGTTCACCTTTCCAGAGATTTCTTAAAACACGTTTCGTTTGGCTTGTTCGAAGCGTTCGCATCGGACAAGCGTGCGTTCACCATAAGCGGCCTACACGTTGGTCCAACCACTTGCCAATACATCGTACATTGACACTTTTGAACGAACAAGACGTTTAAAAAGGTTCTTTCAAAAGTGTTAATATACGACGTAATGGCCAATGGTTGGGCCAACGTGTACAGGCCGCTATAATAAGTAATGTAGCTACTCTATGACCATGTCCATGCTGTGAGCTGTAGTTAAAATACTTGCACTTTTAGAGCCAACGCGACTTGTGATTTTTAGTCGACCGATAGTTTAGTCGGAATCGTAAGACGATCGTGATCAAACTGTCGGCTGATAGTTTGGTTTTGAGAACCTGCAAGCACTTGTGATTTTTAGTCGACCGATAGTTGGTCGATAGCTTAGTTGAATCCGGGCGCGCGCTCACATAGTCCTTCATGCACAGGCCGATAGTTGTATAACTGTAACTATAACTATAGTTGTAGTAACTATTATTGGCCAGTCATTTTCGATAGTCCGATACTGAATGCGCAGTCTACCGATAGTTGTGCGATAGTTTAGTTGAATGCAGTGCGCGCGCTCACTATATAGGTACTTAAAGTATAAATTGACCTTTTATGTTATATAAACTTGAATCGAATCCACTTAAATTGCATAATTTATATAAGAGCGAACTCGCACTTGTGATTTTTAATCGGGCGATAGTTTGGTCGTTCTCGGATTCAGTATAGAGTTATATGGCAGTGGCAATCGTCAGTGCGCTTAAACTATCGACCGATCAAACTATCGAAAATTACTGGCCGATAGTTGTACGATCAAACTATCGCACAACTATGGCCGGGCGGTAATGTGCATGAAGGACTATGTGAGTTTAACATTTTATAATAATAACTTTAGTCTTAATCCACATAAGTTGCAAACCTACTATAATAGATTAGTTACTCAGAACCTTAATCGATTAATCGCGAGAATCGATCACAGACTCGTATGGTTACATGCCTAATCACGTCACTTTAGCATGTGTCAAAACGGGCATCTTATTTTGTGACGACTGTAGTTGCCATGAAGCTCGACTTAATACTGAGGTAACTGGAGCGTGCAGTACGAACAATTTTTTGAATACCACAAATAACACAGTGGCTGTGTTATTTGTGGTATTCAAACTACTTTCCCAACTGCACTCCCTCACTTCTCGATTTGATAATAGTTTCCTCCCCAAATAACGTTGCTAAGCATGGTCAGTTTTCTGCTGATGCCTTCTCATACCATGATTTGATATATCTCTCTTATAAAATCCGCCCTCCTAAGGCTAAGCCTACAATTCTTCTGCGACGTAATTTTGGTGGTATGAACTTAGACTGTCTCCGTGCCGATGCTCAAAAGGTGGATTGGAGTGTTATTGAAAATGCACCTACTGTAGACCAACAAGTCAGCTTATTTAATTACCACCTTATTCAATTGTATGATGTCCATGCGCCTATTCGACCGGTCAAGCTAAAGCATTTTCCAGCGCCATGGCTCACTGAGGACATTAAATTACTAATGGACCAGAAGAACCGCGCTAAGGCTAAATATAAGACCAACCCTACCGATTGTAATCGTGATAAGTATATTCGCATCAGGAATCGCTGCAATACAATGTGTAGGGACGCACAGAGACGCCATATTCACAAATCAGTGGAAAACGGTGACCCCGTTAAAGTCTGGAAATTTCTAAGAACATTGGGTATCGGCAAATCACGTGAAAATAATATTCCAAAAGATTTAAATATTGATCATTTAAATAAACATTTCTCTAAGTCATCTCCTCTTGATGATAAAGTCAAAGATACAACTTTGCTGCACCTTAATTCTATGCCAAAACCCGACTTTGCTCCTTTTGTCTTTAGTCGATTCTCCGATTGTGATGTTGAGAGGAACATTCGTGCGATTGACTCTACAGCAATAGGTAGTGACAGCATTAGCCGTAATATGATCATTCCTTTAATAGATATCCTAATTCCAGTCATCACATTGATCCTTAACAAGTCCATCTCCTCGGGTGACTTTCCTCACTTATGGAAAGAAGCTCAGATTACACCTCTCCCTAAAAAATCCAATCCATCATCTATGTCCGACTTCCGACCTATTTCCATTCTTCCTTTCCTTTCAAAAGTGCTTGAACGCCTTATCCATCGTCAGTTAAGTGATTTTCTCAACAAGAATCACTTACTGAATCCACTCCAATCCGGTTTCCGTCCCGGTCATAGTACGGCTACTGCGCTAGTCAAAATAACTGATGACATTCGCTTTGGTATGGAAAATCAGAAGCTAACACTGCTGACATTGTTGGACTTCAGCAATGCGTTTAACAATGTTGATTTTGACATTTTGCTGGGCATTTTGCGTTCCTTAAGCATATCACCAACGGTTATTGGCTGGTTTCGTAGTTATCTACATGGACGTCGGCAGCGTGTCCACATTGGCGATACTTTCTCACCATGGTGTCCCACGTCTGCCGGCGTGCCTCAAGGCGGCGTCCTTTCTCCTTTATTGTTTGCTATCTTTATTAATTCTATTTCCCGTGATCTTTCTTCCTCTTATCATTTGTATGCAGACGATCTCCAAATCTACTACCATGAATGCTTTGAAAACCTGAGTGATGCCATTCACATCATGAATGCAGATTTGGCGCGTGTTCTAGAATGGAGCAACATTTACGGTCTAAAAGTCAACCCTAACAAAACCCAGTCCATTATTATAGGCAGCCCTTATTTTATATCTAGAGTTGACCACAATCACTTACCGAAAATCTTATTTGATGGAACTCCTGTTCCTTTCTCTAATAGTGTCAAAAATTTGGGAATTCTTTTCGATCAGACATTATCATGGTGTCCCCAGATAGCGGAGGTCAGTAGGCGTACTTTCGCTGCGGCGGGGTCGTTGCGGCGATTACGAAATTTTCTACCTACTGCCACTAAAATTACTCTTGCACAATCTTTACTTCTGCCTTTACTTGACTATGCAGATACATGCTATCCAGACCTTACGTCTGAACTTCTTAATAAGCTAGAGCGTATCCAAAATTTCTCAATACGATTCATATTTGGTCTTCGCAAATATGACCATGTCTCCCAATACCGTCAAAAGCTTAAGTGGCTTCCGATACGACGTCGCAGGGATTTGCACATCCTTTCTCTTCTCTTCTCGGTGCTGTTCAATCCCAATACTCCTATTTACCTAAAAGAACGTTTCAAGTTCCTTTCTTCCTCTCACAATCACTGTCTCCGCTCCTCCGATAATCTCCGTCTTGTTACACCTCTCAACTCAACAAAATTTTATAGTCAATCGTTTACTCTGCAGGCTACTCGATTATGGAACTCCTTGCCTGACACAACTAGACGTGCACAGACCCTTAACTCCTTCAAGTCCCAGGTTAAGGAGTTCTTCCTATCCCAACTATCCCATGAGTCCTTCCCTTGAAAGTTCGTGCTTTGTTTGGTTCTCGGTTTCTGCTACTACACTTTCTTTGATCTTGCTGTACAGTATAATAATATGTATTGTATCAAAAGTATATTTATGTATTTTATTGTATTATATTATATTTTAATATTTATTTATTATTATGTATTGATTATGTATGTATTGATATATCATAGTAGTTAGGTATCTACTTTTTTTTTTTTAAGAAATTTATTTTCCCATAGCTATTGCGCACAATCTGCCCTTATTATCTTCTTCAAACTCTGTAAAATACGGGTTGCCTGGAAGAAATCGCTGTTAAGCGATAAGGCCGCCCCTTTGTTCACAATTTTTTATGTTACTGTATTTCTTGTATGTTTGTTGTTTCTGTTTTTGTGTGCAAATAAAGAATTAATCAATCAATCAATCAATCTGTCTTCCGTCTCACCTACACTTTAAAAAAATACGTATGGTCATATGAGACAGCTGACAGCCACTACATACATAAATGTCAAATTTGCTGGCGACACTTTTATTCGGGGTGAGAGCTCCAGTTACCTCAGAGTATTAAGTCAAACTTCATGGTAGTTGCGTAATAGAATTATCCCTACAAAGTTAAGTTAGTACCTAACTGCAAGTTATATGCGAATAAACAGAGCATTTTCAATTTCAGCGGGTAATAGGTACAGTTCTTTTTTTGTAACAACAAAGAGGTTTTATACGGATGAAAATCCATTTACGTTTTTAGAATAAATAAATGTGTCCCTAATTAAGACAAAAAAACATAATTAAGTGTATTGTTATCAAATTATTTATAATCCACAATAATTTGTTATAAAACATTTGCATTTTATCACTATTATTATAATTATTTTGAAGTAGGCCGTATGTAATCAAACACCTTAAATTTTGCGCGTGCGAAAAAAAAACTTGCGCGCTTTCTCCCTTGGCTAATATTAAGTCATTCTAATTATGTTATGTATTCAATAAATGTTTGTTTTTTCTCGCAAGTGTGTTGAAAAAGTGCGTATGAAACTCGTGAGCAACTTACTCACTAGACACTCGGCTGATTTACGCCCTCGCCTGCGGCTCGGGCTGCAACCCACAGCCTCGTGTATAATGAGCAACCTTAGCTCACTTGTATCATAATATACTATTTTATAAATACTAGAACAACATTACATACGTAGTGATTACCTACTTTCTCTGTGATTACATTGACAGCACTACATTGACAGGGTTATAAACATTGAACTGTGACGAAGTTAAAACAAAATATCAACTTTACTTGAATTGAATAAGAGCTTCTACCGTAAACAATATCAAGCATTAAAATCAATACAAAATCAGTATAAATGCCGAAACGTAGATATAAAATATGTGGCACAGATTTTCCGCTTTCATCTGGGTATCGGCCGATATCGCGGGGAACCCGGAAATATGTGGTTTTGTACAGAAATACATTTTACTCATTTTATCACGTCGATTTACAGTGCTTCTGGGAATCTTTTTCAACTTTTGCTTTTATAACTAGAAAAAGTTTAAAGAAGTTAGTTATATCGTAGATTACTAACGTTATCAAATTAACGATTATAATAAGAGAAATTCAATGTAGAAAAAAATGCTGTCGAACGGGCGTTGTCAGTAGGTTCCCAGGTTGAAAACTCGAAGTGGAATTTTATTATAAAAGTAATAATAAATAATAATAAAAAAAAGCTTTATCGCACACAAAGAAAGAAACAATAACACAAAGAGACATAGCTATGAGAAAACAGACAACAGGCGGCCTTATTGCTAAATAGCAATCTCTTCCAGGCAACCTTGGGCGAAAGAAAAATAAATAAATCAAAAGAACAGAGGGGAGAGGGTGCATAAAAAGGATAGAATAAGTCTAGAATGACAAATAGAGAAAAATAAGATAATACATAAACTTTAATGAGTAAGGGAGAGGAAATGACTTCTAACTTGATCTCCAAAGGATTTTAGAGTTTGAGCCTTTCTGATACCTTCAGGAAGCGCGTTCCACAAACGGACAGCATGGACAGAGAAAGAGTAGGAAAAAAAGTCGGAAGAATGACGTGGAATTTCAAGGGTGAGGTTAGATGAGGAACGCAAAGTACATGACGTAGATGAAGAGTGAAAGGAGAAGCAGTCTTTAAGATAAGGAGGGGAAGTAGGCATGAAAAGGATAGAATAGAGAAGTTTAAGTGTGTGTAAGTCCCTGCGCCGGCGAATTGGGAGCCATTGGAGTTTGCTACGGAAGTGAGACACATGGTCATATTTACGAAGATTAAATATAAACCTGATGGCAACGTTCTGCAGACGCTCCAACTTATCAAGTAACCCCTCCGACAGGTCAGTAAAGCAGACATCAGCGTAGTCCAAGATAGACAGCAGAAGCGATTGTGACAGAGTGATTTTAGTACTGGTCGGCAAAAAGTTACGAAGCCGGTTAAGTGAGCCATATGCTGCAAATATCTTTTTCCTAGTTTCCTCAATATGAGGTCTCCAAGACATATGCTGATCAAAGATAACACCTAGATTTTTAGCAGAACTTGAAAAAGGAATAATAGTACCATCCAAGGAAACTGCCGGAAGCTGGTTAAAATCGATCCTCGAAACAAAATGAGGGCTGCCGATGATAATACACTGCGTCTTGGCTGGGTTAACAGTCAGACCAAATGACTTGCTCCAAGAGCTTATTTGAGCGAGATCTTTATTAGTAGCTGTAATTGCACGTGAGAGCTCTGATAATGGTGCCTGAGTGTATATCTGAAGATCATCAGCGTAGAGGTGATAAGGACTTGAAAGGAAATGAGTGATCGAATTAATAAAAATTGAAAAAAGAAGTGGAGATAGGACGCCACCCTGAGGGACACCAGCATTGATATCACAACACCAGGAGAAGGTGTCACCAGTGCGGATACGCTGCCGCCGCCCTAGCAGGTAACTTTCGAACCAATCAATTACAGATGGAGATATGTTTAGAGAGCGTAAAACACCGAGAAGGATATCAAAATCAACTGAGTTAAATGCATTGCTAAAATCTAGTAAAGTCAGTACTGTCAGTTGTCGATTTTCCATTCCCAAGCGTATATCATCTGTTATCTTCACAAGTGCTGTAGATGTGCTATGGCCTTTGCGGAAACCAGACTGAAGGGGATTAAGGAGATGGCTAATGTTTAACTTTGGAAGCTCGAGTTAGAAGATGAGCAGGATAGAAAAAGGTCATCACTTTTATTAAAAAGAGATAGATCCATAAACTAAAAACAAATACAAATAATACAAATAAAATAATACATAAATACAGTACCCACAGGTTGACTGAAAGGATCGAGAACGCAAAGAGAAAACGTAAAAATGAAAAGTCAACAACACAGACATTAAAAACAAATTAACAGAGAAAGCGAGTAATTTTAAAACAAAAATAAACTATCAAAATCACTGTGACAGACCAAAAAACCTGGCTTAATACGACATAAAGTTATAGTTAGTTTGTGACCGAAACCGGCTGTATAACTATAAATCCCAAAGCAATGACAGTTGTACGGTACAACTACTACGACGGTCATAGTTTAAACTTTAATACGGTACAACTTGTTCCCAAAATCTATGTAGAAAGACGTGTTTGTGTCCATTGGAATGTAACACACACACAGAAACTATAATAATTTAAAGAATTTATTGTAAATTAAAAGTGTGAGATAGCTCCGTTAATATTATGCATTAAATTGTTAACCTTCAATTGCTAAACGATTGCTTTGGCGCGCTTTACAATAATTTTGTGCCAGAAAACAATTCTACTCAAAACGCGCCACGCAATTTTCATATAACACAAAACAAAAGCACACACAGAAA
This sequence comes from Crambus lathoniellus, assembly GCA_949710035.1. NCBI lineage: Eukaryota > Metazoa > Arthropoda > Insecta > Lepidoptera > Crambidae > Crambus > Crambus lathoniellus. Next base: position 9,051,819 of record OX453302.1, on the reverse strand, counting down.
AAAAATAAAGCCATCTGACATTTAATAGCCGTACAAAACATTCGTGCATTTAAGAATATTGCTTTCCTCCCTCCAGTGAAAGTGGGAGAATTTATTCAAAACAATTCAGTGTAGTACCTTATTGAATAAAAAAAACACAGGTCTAATGGCACAAATTATTTTAAACGCCATTTCACAAGCCAAATGACTGTCGTGCCTGTTCTAATTCATGGTTATTTCAAAGATAATCTGAATACTTATGCATTCTTATGAAAAAGTTAGCAGAGCGAAGAATTTCAGAGACAATCTTGCAAACATTTTATTTTTTGTTACGATAACGATGTATGGGAGTCAACCAAGTTTGAGAACATTCAAATTATTTAATAAATGAAATTAGTTTATTAATTTTATTGAAGTCAATTCTTAAAAGGTTACTTATATCCGTAAACTAATCCTATGTTATTTTAATTATTTTTCGCCTCTGTATGCTATTATCTCTCATCATGTCAGCCGAATGACGTCCACTGCTGGACATAGGCTTCCCCTAAGGATCTCCGCAACCATCGGTCCTCCTGCGCTGCCCGCATCCAGCGGCTTCCCGCTACCTTGACTAGATCGTCGGTCCACCTTGTAGGGGGCCTGCCCACGGAACGTGTCGTCCGGTACGCGGTCGCCATTCGAGAACCTTTCCGCCCCAACGGCCATCGGTTATTATCCCTAATAGGTATTTATAACACCTTTCTTGGTAGATACTAATAACCGTAACAAAATGAAAAATGTAGTATTTAAAAAAAAATCGACCCGTCTCACAACCAAAAATACTTCATTTTCCATTTTTCAATAATAAAAATTGCATTGTGAATGCAAAAAAGTAAAAATTGAAATAATCGTAACTAAACTTATACTTAATGCGCATCTTCGAATAAGATCTCTCAATTTAACACCACCAAAATTAAAAGTGAGTTACACTTTCATTTATCAGTGAAGCGAAAAAATAACATTTCCAAGCTGCATGTTATCCTTAAAAAAGCATTACGGGCGTCGAGAACGTTCTCAAAAGATTTAGTTAGCGGCCCATTCTTATGCGAATTTTGCAAACAGCAATTCTGAATAGAAACAGCAAGTGGGGAGTAAAACCCGCTAAAGGAATTAAACAGCAGCTTTGAGACGGAAGATTGGAAAACTCTGAGCAGCTTGGTGCAAACGATTTAACTGGGACGATACTAACCACAGAACACAGAAAAAAATCTCTTGTATAATAACTTTCCTATGGAGTTACTCTATTGGTCTTACTGCGAGCCATAGAGTAGATACCTTTTATCCTGTACGCTCGGAGATTTGATGTAACGTGACCTTAACGTGACACCCGTCAGTCGCGACCTTGTAATGGCGGAAATCGAAGCACTGTAACAGCATTTTTCGAGTGGTTGGCTGAGGCACACATGTGAGCCTAATCCGAGTTTCGGCGATAAAATGTTTAGGACGTATGTGTGCCTAATTCGAGTGCACAGGTATATACTGTAAGTACCTACTGCTGCTAGCTGTCAAAAAATGTTGCAAGTTATATTAATTTTATTGCAGGACGGAGCTATACACTGCGTATAGTGTATCTCGCTTACAATTTTATTATTGTAAATTACTTACTTTATAGTCCATTACAATCTACATATAAATGAATTTTATTGTGTTTCAATATACATGAGTATGTATGTGTGTGTGTGTGTGTGTGTATAGTGCAGAAAAAAAATTACGAAATAACGTCAGAGCTTTTTCTAGAAAATACTTTTTATCTCTAACTAAGGCTCAACCTACTTTGGCGCAGCCTTTTTTAGTCGTCAAGAAATGTGTGCATTACATAGTGGAGATAAGGGTGAATTTGCTCTGCAAAGTTTCAGATTGACGCTTCGACTCTGGGCCAGCGTGAGTTACTAGTAGCTCCCCGCGGTTTTACATGTGCGGTACCCTTTCACGTGGGAATAGCGGGATAAAAGGTAGCCTATGTTATTCGGGAATAATGTAGCTTTCTACTGGTAAAAGATTTTTTTTAATTGGTCAAGTAGTTTCTGAGTTTATCCATTACAAACATACAAACAAGAAATTAATATTTCCTCTTTATAATAATAGTTAAAATTATAATGTAGATCAGTGATGATGTATATCGAGATTTTAGATGTAAACAAGGTGTAGATAGAAAAATGGAAAATGAAGTATTTAGAAAAAATCGACCCGTCTCACAACCAGCTCCGATGGGACTCGAACCCACGACCTTTCGCTTTCCGGGCGACTGCTCTAACCACTGAGCTACGGAGTCGTTAAAAAATCGACCCGTCTCACATCGGAGCTGGTTGTGAGACGGGTCGATTTTTTCTAAATACTTCATTTTCCATTTTTCTGTGATAAAAATTGCATTGTGAATGCAAAAAATTAAAAATTAAAATAAGGTGTAGATAGTATAAAGTGTTCAAACAAAAAATAAACTCTCATTAAAAGTATTGGTAGGATTTAAATCCCTGACCACAAATGGTGACCGTAATTGACAAGTTCATTAAAATTGTAAACATTTGAAATAAGCCTCAACATTGGAAGGAATCCTCGCGAGCCTCGTCAGTGATTAGCACTGATGGAAAACTCTCGGAGAGATTTTCTTTGCAAATTAAGGCTTTGAAAGGAACAATGAGGACCTCATTTAAGGTATATAAGAATAATAAGAATAAGAATAATTTATTGGCTAATGGTACAGTCATACACAAAAAAATACAAATTAAAATTAAAAAGACAAATTTACTTAAAAATGTACCTACATATAGCCAACTAGGCCCCCATAGTACTAGGTCTTATGGCGATATTCCGTCGGAAAGCTGCACTTTGTGATAAAGGAAAGCCGCTTTGCACAGTGATACTAGGGACCAAAATAATCGATTTCACCCGCAGCAGCGAAAGTTTCATCCCTTAGGAACATAGGTACCGCCACTTCTTTAAAAAAATAATTAAAAAATTCTACAAGCCAAACCACCGCACCGATTTTGATAAACATGGTGTCAAATGAAAGATAATTACATAATCTATCAAAGAAAAAATATATTGATAAGATAAGATAAGATAAGATAAGATAAAAATATTCTTTATTCACTTAGACATAATAAATATGTACTTATGAATCGTCAATATTTTCCTACCACCCATTCAAGACTTTTTTAACTGACAAGAAGAATGGGCGCAAGAAACGTGCCAGCGTTTCTTAGTTAGGTAACAACATTTACAAAAAAAAAAACATATCGTTACTAATACAACAATTGCTTAGTATAAAAATACATCATATTAAACAGTGATTATGTTATGTGTTACATCATGACCATGCATTGCGGTCATTCAAATAATCGTCTACTTTATAGTATCCTTTGCTCATCAGCGACTCTTTAATGTAACATTTAAATTTATGCAATGGAAGTTCAATTATATGCTGTGGAACTTTATTAAAAAAGGCTATGCTTTTCCCCAGAAATGAGGCTCTGGATTTTTCTAGCCTAAACTTGGGAACGACAAGTTTATCTTTATTTCTTGTGTTAAAGCGATGAATATCGCTCTGCTTTACAAATGTATTATAATACTTTTTCACATAAATTATATTTTCATAGATGTAATGTCCTGCAACAGTTAAAATGTTTATTTCTTTAAATAGATCTCTTAAAGAATCTCTCGATCGGAGGTTGTAAATGGCGCGAATAGCCCTTTTTTGGAGCACGAATATACTTTGGATGTTAGCGGCTGAGCCCCACAACAAAAGGCCGTAGGACATAACACTATGAAAATAACTAAAATAGACTATTCTAGCCGTTTCAATATCGGTTAAGAGCCTTATTTTCTTAACTGCGAATGCAGCCGAACTGAGTCTACTCGCCAAGGCTTCGATATGAGGATCCCATTGTAGTCGCGAGTCTAATATAATACCTAGAAATTTTGTATTGTTAATGAATTCGACCGTATCGCCGTCTAGTCTAATATGAAAATCAACTTGTCTTACATTAGGTAACGAAAATTTTAAACACTTAGTTTTCTTTGAGTTTAATGATAAATTATTAGTATTAAACCAATGTGACACTTTTGAAAGAGCACTATTTACTTCGTCAGAACAGTCATCACCTCTATCTACTTTAAAGACTAGAGATGTATCATCGGCAAATAGCACCGTCTCACATAAATTCTTCGCGTAGTAAGGAAGGTCATTTATGTATATTAAAAACAACAGCGGGCCCAATATTGATCCTTGGGGTACGCCCATAGTAATGGGAGCTCCGGTAGACTCAGTTTTATTAATAACTACCTTCTGAGTTCTTTCATACAGATATGAATGCATAAGGCTTACTGACAGTTCAGAAACACCATAATGTTTTAACTTCCTTAATAGTGTTTGGTGATCAACACAATCGAATGCCTTGGAAAGGTCACAAAAAATAGCGATTACATCCTGCTTGTCCTCCCAGGCATCAAGTACATGTTTTAGAAATGCAACCCCAGCATCAGTTGTACTTTTACCTTTTGAAAAACCAAACTGTTTCTCATGCAGTATACTATTTAATTTAAAATATTCTAAAAGTTGAGCATAAATTAATTTCTCAAATATTTTACTTATTGCTGGTAGTATGGATATAGGTCTAAAATTTGCTGGGTCACTTTTGTCACCAGCTTTAAACAGAGGAATAATTTTACTATTCTTCATTAAATTAGGAAAGACCCCTTCACTTATACATTTGTTAAAAATTATTGCTAATGATGGAGCTATCACATCAATTATTGATTTGATGATACTTGTAGATATGCCCCAGAGATCTTCTGTTTTCTTAATATTTATTGCTTTGAATGCTTTAATAATATCTTCGGTAGTGACATAGTTAAAACTAAATGTTTCCTGGCACTTGTTCACACTAGATTCCATAAGAGAGACAGCGGTGTTGGGGCAAGAATTAAGTCTGCTAGTAGTTTCTAACGGTATTCGAGCAAAGAAACCTTCAAAAGCACTAGCCACCTCAATATCTGATTCAAAAGTCTGATCATTAATTTTTAAGTTAAATGAATTAATTTTGCTTTTTGTTTTGCCAGTTTCTTGGTTTATAATACTCCAGGTAGCTTTTATTTTATTTTCAGATGATTTAATTTTATTTGAAATATACCTAGATTTTGCCAAAGCACATACTTTCCTAAATGTTATTGAATATTTCTTGACATATTCAATGAAGCTAGGATCACAGGAAGTCGTTTTTTGTGCATAGAGTTCAAATAACTTTCTTCTGCTATTATAAATACCAGGTGTGGTCACTAAACTTCTTACGATCATTACACTTTATAACTTTTTGTTTAAAATTGTTACTAAATTCTTTTTCAACAATATCAAATAATGATTGATAAGAGTTATTAGCGTCAGCAGAAGCTGGCAAACATTGAATTTTATCTTGTACATTATTTCTAAATTTATTAATACCACGTTGCGGTATTGGCCTGCAAATTACTTCGCGTTTAGGAATAACATTATAGTGTTCAAAAGAAGCTAGTTGTCCACTGTGGTTGGATTTAATAATATTAATTACCGATTTCTCAATTAAGTTACAGTTGGAAAAGATGTTATCTAAGCAAGTAGCCGATGTTGGCGTAATTCGCGTCGGTTCATTAAAAGTGTGAAGCAAATTAAATGATTTAAAAAGATTAAGGAATTTACTGGAGAGTTGTGCTAATTTAATATCTAAGATGTCTATATTAAAATCTCCACAAACTACAATTTTTTTATTCTTACGACAGCATATTTTCAAAACATCCTCCATAGTGGACTCAAAGACTGTGTTATTTGCTCCAGGGGGGCTATATACACAGATTATAATTATTTGTTCAAGTTCCACGCATGATATCTCACAAATTCGTTCAACAGAGAGGGATACTATATCCTTTCGCTCTTTATATTGTGTGTTATTAGGTAAAATTATTAAAGAACCCCACCTTATTGTAGTTTTTCTATTAAATGAACTTACAACACTATAATTATCCAAATTTAACAATAATTTATATTCTTTTAACCAATGTTCAGTAACACATAACACATCAATATTTTCACAATTTAAAAATAAACTTATTTCTAGGTCTTTGCCAGCAGAAAAGCCTTGGATATTCTGGTGTACTATTTTTAAACATTGCCTTCCTCTTGTCAATACTGGGCTAGAGTATGCCTCCGTTGTCTCTAATGGTAATTTAAATTAACCATGTCAGTATTTGGATTCAAAAGAATCGAATTATTTGGAACTGTAAAATAATACAATTAAAAATGCCCAAATATTAGCTTTGCTTGAAAAAATATTGAGAAATTTGTCGGATTTTACTAAATTTATAAAAATAATTGTTCCGTGGGGTATCTTTTTATCCACTAATATTGTTGACAATTTAATAGAGTATTTGATAAGAAAAACTGCTTTTCGATATCTTTAATAATTATGGAGATATAAGATTACTAATGAGGGCAGTAATTTCTCGGGCGCACCGATTTCAATGATCTATGTATGAAACGACTTTTTTTTGTCTTTATGCATATTGCATTGCATACTTCTTATATGCATTTAAAAATATATTTTAAAAAGTATGTGAAAGTTTATTTTTGTGAGGTTTAAAAAAATATGTCAGAAGTTTTACTTTAGCAATACCTAAAGCAAGTAAAATACATAACAAAATAATTTTATTTAATCATATCTTCTTAGAAATCGACGATGATACTGTTTGAACTTAAAAAAAAACTTATTATTTAGTGCAAAATGCAATAGTTTAATGATTTTGAAGTATCTACTCAATGATAAAGTTAATTGAGACTTTAAATTATTTTTATGCATTCACAATGCAATTTTTTAAGTACTTATAAAACCACGAGCCCTATAAGTAGCCCGTAGTAGTATCCCGCCTGAAAGCTACTGATAAAGTAATTGTTACATTTTATTGGAAATAATTTTGAATTGTGTATCTTTTATACATTAACCTTGGATTTTCACAGTCACGATTGCAAAATTTGCACTGTAGAGTACATGGTAGGCCAATGCATCGACAGGAACAGCGCATAGTACCTATTGCAGAAAGTTCTGCACCCGCAATGATCGAGAAGGTTTAACTCTGACCTGACCAGATCGGCGTAGCAGTAGATAAGATAAGATAAGATAAAAATATTCTTTATTCACTTAGACATAATAAATATGTACTTATGAATCGTCAATATTTTCCTACCACCCATTCAAGACTTTTTTAACTGACAAGAAGAATGGGCGCAAGAAACTTGCCAGCGTTTCTTAGTTAGGTAACGACATTTACAAAAAAAAAAACATATCGTTACTAATACAACAATTGCTTAGTATAAAAATACATCATATTAAACAGTGATTATGTTATGTGTTACATCATGACCATGCATTGCGGTCATTCAAATAATCGTCTACTTTATAGTATCCTTTGCTCATCAGCGACTCTTTAATGTAACATTTAAATTTATGCAATGGAAGTTCAATTATATGCTGTGGAACTTTATTAAAAAAGGCTATGCTTTTCCCCAGAAATGAGGCTCTGGATTTTTCTAGCCTAAACTTGGGAACGACAAGTTTATCTTTATTTCTTGTGTTAAAGCGATGAATATCGCTCTGCTTTACAAATGTATTATAATACTTTTTCACATAAATTATATTTTCATAGATGTCATGTCCTGCAACAGTTAAAATGTTTATTTCTTTAAATAGATCTCTTAAAGAATCTCTCGATCGGAGGTTGTAAATGGCGCGAATAGCCCTTTTTTGGAGCACGAATATACTTTGGATGTTAGCGGCTGAGCCCCACAACAAAAGGCCGTAGGACATAACACTATGAAAATAACTAAAATAGACTATTCTAGCCGTTTCAATATCGGTTAAGAGCCTTATTTTCTTAACTGCGAATGCAGCCGAACTGAGTCTACTCGCCAAGGCTTCGATATGAGGATCCCATTGTAGTCGCGAGTCTAATATAATACCTAGAAATTTTGTATTGTTAATGAATTCGACCGTATCGCCGTCTAGTCTAATATGAAAATCAACTTGTCTTACATTAGGTAACGAAAATTTTAAACACTTAGTTTTCTTTGAGTTTAATGATAAATTATTACTATTAAACCAATGTGACACTTTTGAAAGAGCACTATTTACTTCGTCAGAACAGTCATCACCTCTATCTACTTTAAAGACTAGAGATGTATCATCGGCAAATAGCACCGTCTCACATAAATTCTTCGCGTAGTAAGGAAGGTCATTTATGTATATTAAAAACAACAGCGGGCCCAATATTGATCCTTGGGGTACGCCCATAGTAATGGGAGCTCCGGTAGACTCAGTTTTATTAATAACTACCTTCTGAGTTCTTTCATACAGATATGAATGCATAAGGCTTACTGACAGTTCAGAAACACCATAATGTTTTAACTTCCTTAATAGTGTTTGGTGATCAACACAATCGAATGCCTTGGAAAGGTCACAAAAAATAGCGATTACATCCTGCTTGTCCTCCCAGGCATCAAGTACATGTTTTAGAAATGCAACCCCAGCATCAGTTGTACTTTTACCTTTTGAAAAACCAAACTGTTTCTCATGCAGTATACTATTTAATTTAAAATATTCTAAAAGTTGAGCATAAATTAATTTCTCAAATATTTTACTTATTGCTGGTAGTATGGATATAGGTCTAAAATTTGCTGGGTCACTTTTGTCACCAGCTTTAAACAGAGGAATAATTTTACTATTCTTCATTAAATTAGGAAAGACCCCTTCACTTATACATTTGTTAAAAATTATTGCTAATGATGGAGCTATCACATCAATTATTGATTTGATGATACTTGTAGATATGCCCCAGAGATCTTCTGTTTTCTTAATATTTATTGCTTTGAATGCTTTAATAATATCTTCGGTAGTTAAAACTAAATGTTTCCTGGCACTTGTTCACACTAGATTCCATAAGAGAGACAGCGGTGTTGGGTCAAGAATTAAGTCTGCTAGTAGTTTCTAACGGTATTCGAGCAAAGAAACCTTCAAAAGCACTAGCCACCTCAATATCTGATTCAAAAGTCTGATCATTAATTTTTAAGTTAAATGAATTAATTTTGCTTTTTGTTTTGCCAGTTTCTTGGTTTATAATACTCCAGGTAGCTTTTATTTTATTTTCAGATGATTTAATTTTATTTGAAATATACCTAGATTTTGCCAAAGCACATACTTTCCTAAATGTTTTTGAATATTTCTTGACATATTCAATGAAGCTAGGATCACAGGAGGTCGTTTTTTGTGCATAGAGTTCAAATAACTTTCTTCTACTATTATAAATACCAGGTGTGGCCCAGTCACCATTTAGGAGTCCATCCCGCTTGTGAAATTTTGTGCCATATCCCCAAGAAGCTGGACATGGAATTGTGGCTCTTAAATTCAAAGCGTTACCCCATATAAGGCATGTTTGTTGAATGCGGCTAATGTCGGGGGAAGGCTTGTCACTGTGGCAAAAATTCACAAGGGGGATGGACTCCTAAATGGTTCACTGCTACGCCGATTTAGTAGGGTCAAAATTAAACCTTCTCGACTATTGCGGGTACAGAACTTCCTGCAATACTATGCGCTGGTAGCTGTCGATGCATCGGCCTACCATGTAGGTACTCTACAGTGCAAATTTTGTAATAGTGGCTGTGAAAATCCAAGGTTAATGTATAAAAGATACAAAATTCAAAATTATTTCCAATAAAATTTAACAATTACCTTTATCATTGAGTAGATACTTATCTAAATTAAAATCATTAAACTATTGCATTTTGCACTAAACAATAAGATTTTGTTTCTTTTTCAGTTCAAACAGTACCATCGTCGGTTTTAAAGAAGATTATGATTAAATAAAATTATTTTGTTACGTATTTTACTTGCATTAGGTATTTCTAAAGTAAAACTTCTGACATATTTTTTTAAACTTCACAAAAATAATCTTTTACATACTTTTTAAAATATATTTTTAAAGGCATATAAGAAATATGCAATATGCATAAAGACAAAAAAAGTGGTTTCATACATAGATCATTGAAATCGGTGCGCCCGAGCAATTACTGCCCTCATTAGTAATCTTATATCTCTATAATTATTAAAGATATCGACAAGCAGTTTTTCTTATCAAATACTCTATTAAATTGTCAACAATATTAGTGGATAAAAAGATACCCCACGAAACAATTATTTTTTTAAATTAAGTAAAATCCGACAAATTTCTCAATATTCTTCCAAGCAAAGCTAATATTTGGGCATTTTTAATTGTATTATTTTAAAATATATTTTTTCTTTGATAGATTATGTAATTATCTTTTATTTGACACCATGTTTATCAAAATCGGTGCGGTGGTTTGGCTTGTAGAATTTTTTAATTATTTTTTTAACGAAGTGGCGCTACCTATGTTCCTAAGGGATGAAACTTTCGCTGCTGCGGGTGAAATCGATTATTTTTGTCCCTAGTATCACTGTGCAAAGCGGCTTTCCTTTATCACAAAGTGCAGCTTTTTTTCCATAAGACCTAGTACTACCCACCTCAGCACAATGTTGCGACAGCAAAAAAAAGATAAACATGATATACACGATTGCTTCTGTTTTAATAACCTATCCAAAGTAAGGTTTTGTGGTTCTCTGTGGTCTAGTGGTTTATACCACCGATTTCAGACCCAGAGGTCCCGGGTTCGATTCCCAGTGGGGGTACATATTGTATTCGGTTTGGTTGGTGGTAGGACTTGTTCGTAGTCCGCCTGGCTAGCTACCACCATCTTATCTAAGTCTGACGCCATAGCAATGATGTTTTCATCATTATTGTGTTCCGGCAGTTAGAGATAAGATAGCCAGTTCCTCAGTGATTGAGGATTCCGGGGGTAGTGCGCTTCCACCTTCAGCCTTATCACCACTTATCATTAGGTGTGATGAAGGCTAAGTGCTACCCCGTTGTGGATAAAAAAAATAAAAAAAAAGGTTGCGTTTGACAACCAATCATCGTAATCATCATCATCGTCAGCCATTTAATTTCCTCACTGCTGGGGTACTGGCCCTCCTTATGGATGGATAGGGAGAAGGGGCTATAACCCACCAAGCGGGCCCGATGGATGGGACCAACAGCTTAACGTGTCTTCAAAAGCAAGGAGGAGCTCGAGATCAAATGTTTTGGTCACCCATCCCGTGACCGACCATTGCGAAAGTTGCTTAACTTGAACGATCGTAGGCGGAGCGCGGTAACTACTGCGCCACGGGCCCCTCAACTGACAACCATTGATACTTGTCAAATCTTCTCCAATTAATAAATAAAGAAGCCACGATGATAAGTTTGGCTTCTTAGTCACCCATCTTTTTTACCTGTGTTGGAAGCATGCACTGAGAAACTTTCAGCTATACAGGGTGACATCGAAGTCGTTAAAATAAGAACATACTCATTATGATATAGTATTTTCCCCAAATATGAGGCAAATCCAAAATGTAGTTTTTTTTAAACCCTGAATAATCACGTAAAATACTCAGTTGTTGATCATTATAGCAAATTAAAATAACGAAAAATAACAATTTGATAAAAAAATATTGATTAATTAATATTCAAATAAAATACAAGCCTTAAACTACTTCATTGGCCTCTCGACAAAACGCGGGCTCTACTATAACCACAGAATAATAACGTGAATTTATTCAAGTTCGCGCACTGAATTCACCGAAACAAACAATGTCACCCATGCTTTATGTCCGCTTCGCCCGCGTCTCTGCGCCCGCGATGACGCCAGGCACCACCCCTTTTCACGTAAAAACATAGCTTCATATGAGTACATTAATGGGCTGAATGGATGCCAATGACTTCAAAAACACCCTGTATATAAAATCGTACTTGCATAATAGAATCGTGCTTAAACGCTTCGTTTACACGGGATTCGTCATTGACGATTCGTCAAAAAACGCGAATGTTAAAGGTATAGGAAAGACGTATCCGTTATTTTTACGATTCGTGATCATGTGAACACGCGCGATTAAAACGCATACCACCGTCAAAAGAAAAATAGGTAAGTCAAACGTCATCGTATGAACCAGCCGTTAGTATTGAAGGAAGTCCACGCCACAGTTTGTAAGAAATTTATTATTATTAACTAAAGACAGGGCGAATGATAGTATAAGAGATTGTAGGTTTGTATTCATGCAGCCGTTTGCCCGCAACAATAGCTCCATCGGGATAAAAACCCTTTGAGCTTTGCTGTAAAATGCGGTGAAAGTGAATATAAAAAGATAAAAGATTCACAAACCAAAGAACTGGGGCGGTCCTTTGCTCTTGTATTAGAATATTTCATTACAGACAAACTGTTTACATTACATAATGGCTGGCGCAATTTTCGCCTGCAAAGAAATTTAAATGGCGTCAGTAAGTAGGCAGCCGTTTTAGTCTATGCCAGGGATAGCGCCAGTTCTGGACTGGAACAAAAAAATGTTTACACGAAGCCAGCGCTGGGTTGCCAACGACATAGGCGCCAGCAACTGGATCAATGTCATAGCCAGTTAACATGAAGCAAGTGGCATTTCTTACTGGATCCGAATTTAGGCGCCTAAATTCGGATCCAGTTATTTGTTAGTTATAGGAAAAATGTGATAGTAAAAACCACGAGCCCTATAAGTAGCTTTCAGGTAGGATTCGAACCCGCGCCCCCGGGAATCCGACCCGATGCTCTGACCAACTAAGCTACCGAAAGGCTTACACGACTTTTGCCATCACTTGTTAACGCTCTGTGTTGTTATTTCATCAATGTGAGGAAACCCTCGCATCCGAAAAATCATTTTTATAAATGTATAACAATTCATTAAGATGAAACAGCCATTAAATTGAGATTTTAAATGCATTAAAATTATTTAAAATCTCAATAGTTGTCAGTTGTTTAACTCCATACCAGGGACCTATGCTGGCGAACAGCGCTGATTTAGCATGTAAAAACATTTAAACAAAGCCAGCGCTAGACTGTCAGAAATTTCAGGGCCAGTTACTCGACCCATGTAAATCGGCCATAAAAGCAAATGATAAGCAGCACCTCACTGTGTGTAGTGTGTGTAATGTAAACTCTTACTTTATATCAAAACAAGTGATACACAAGAATGAGGTTAAAAGAAGCATGTTACGCATTTTCTACAGAATGAAGGTTAGAATCGACTACTAAACTAGTTGCCATGAGAACCTAAAGAAATTGAAGTACTGATTCCATACCTATGTTACTGGTGGGTGGCTGCTATACCACGCAAGACACAAAAGTGTCTACGTTTGCACAGGTAGGACTGATTTCATATGTCACTTGTGGGTGGCTGGTATCCCACGCAAGACACAAAAGTGTCTACGTCTGCGCAGGGTGGAATAACTTCATATGTCACTGGTGGGTGGCTGTTATCCCACGCAAGACACAAAAGTGTCTATGTCTGCGCAGGGAGGACTGACTCCATATGTCACTGGTGGGTGGCTGGTATTCCACGCAAGACACAAAAGTGCCTACGTTTGCGCAGCGCCTTGGGGAAAGGGTTTTAAACGCGCGTCATGCCCCTAACATAACATAACATAGTGCCAAAAAGTAAGGTTATCATGACTCTAGATTGTAGACAACAGGCATTTGATATTTTAACGACTTTATTAGTGACTAGTGGCTCCCCAAGAGCTCGTAGTAAGTCTCATTATCATGTTTCAGTTTATTTGCAGACCGATTTGGCACAGAGGTACGGATACCTGCCTTCTGCGCTAGAGGTCCCGGTTCGATTCCCAGACAAGACAAATATTTGTATGAATGAACATGTCTATAATGTCTTGGTATTAGTGTTGTCTATGTCTAATAAGTATAGGAGATAAAGTATCTTTCCGTTTTGTAATGGAAATTTTCGTTCAATTTATTTTTCTAATGTACCAACTTTTATCTAATTTATTTAACGACTTATATAATCTAACTTTTCAAAATTTTACACACGTTTTGATGGACATATCGCCAGATTATAGATACATACTACACACTACATACTTTGTAGCCTGGAGAGGAACATCGGCTACTTTTATTCCGGAAAAATATCACATTCCCTGTGGGACAATGGAAGCCGCGGGCGGAAAGCTAGTTGTCAATATATTACTAAGGCAAAACGATCGCCGTCAAAGCCACTGCCGGCGAAACGTTAGTCGGCAAAAGATAATGCAGTGTAAAAATTCATATGTGGATTAGATTTCCGAGAAACATTCGCCGATAAAAAGTTGTGTAGACTAAAACATAGTTCAACGGACAAATTTATGTAGGAGAACGGTCCCAGACTCATAAATTAGAAAATCAAATACAAATGCTAGTGGCAAAAATTTATCCTTATCCGTCCATAAGAAAGGTCTGTGCCCCAGCAGTGGAGACATGAAATGGCTGATGGTGATGATGATGATGATGATGAACGGCAAAACAAACTTGACATACCTAATTATATCATACTGATAACCAAGTACTCAAATTATTGGGATTACTTTTACGGAATAAAGGAGTTTACCAATTACCACTACATTTAGAATTTAGCTGGGTGGCCCTGTACGCTGTGTTAGATATACACCGTGAAATTTTACTTGTTGACTTCCCGAAAACTACTTGAAGTAGGTACTCATCAAAACAAACAACTTTTATTATGAGAACTCTGAAATCGCGAAAAGAAATCAGCTGTTCCATAGTAATTTTCAAATCAATTCGATTGAAATAAATGGAACAGCTAGTTTTATTTTGAGTACTTCAGGTAAATTTTGGGAAGTCTACAAGTACAATTTCACGGTGTATAAGTAGTAGGTAGATACATTTATGAAAATTTTATTTGATATCAATGATGTGTTCATGAAAAGGAAACAATACCTAACTAATTATATTTTTATACAACTATTTTTCTATGACAAATGTTATACTATAAAAATCTAATACTTCCGTCTTATCTGAGAATTATTTGAGGGCAAACTCTTTCAGTAACAAACAAACAAACAAAAAATCTAATCAATCCTCGATATAATATTATAAGTATAGATTTGTTTTTGTTTTTTTTTATTCTTATTTGAAAAGAGGGTTTAGTCACATACTGACTATGTCACCACCGTAAAGAAATCTACAATCGTGAACTTAAATAAATTAACTAATAAACACTACATATTGACACAATAAACAGATAACACTCCTGGCAGTCGTTTAAAAAAACTAGTTTCTACATAGATTAATTCTATTTACCAAATTGTATAGCATCCTCGCCTCATTAGATAAAGGTGAGGCGAGAATACTATTATATTTACCCAATTAAAATCAAGAGAAAATAATTAAGCAAGAGCTGAGGTTCTTCACCCTTGGCAGTTGGCACACTCCACCAAGAGGTGGTGTACATCTTTCACAAATTGCAAACAGAGCACTTAGCTGAGTTAACGATTATTCATGCAGAATTGCAGATGCATATCATAAAATAAGTATGTAGTATAGTAAAAATTGTAATAGAAGATGAAAAACCACCGGTCACCTACTGTTAGTGATGAAAATTATTGTTCAGAAATACCTATACATATTTTTAAACAATACGAGTAGCCAAAAGAAGGCTTTGTTTGATCATAAACAGTCATTATTCAAACGTACACCTACCCTGTAATTAGGTTAATTTCAGAAAGGCACACATAATTTTTATTTGAAAGGCGTCTTTCAAATACTTGTCATGGAGCTAGCCCCATTAAATGTACTGTTTTTTCTTCCATTTTCTTTTAAAAACCACTTAGCACAGTCACCAAATTTTGATTGAAAGCGTGTCAAATTATATTGTTCCAAGCGCTCATCATCAATACGACTACGAGGCCTACGACGTCGCGTTACAACCGTAGCCAACCGTAGCTACGAAATTTACTGCCCAAGAATAGCTACGAGTTACTTAATGAAATAAAATTGTACTATCTCGTCTCGAATAAATGTCACAAGATGCACTTAAACACAAACCTTAAGTGATATTAAAAAGTGACACCGAACGATTTCTTGGCAAGAAGCTACATCCCGCACATCCATTACTTTTACTATCCATAGTAAACAATACATTGAACATGCGAGCACCACTAAATTATACGGATACATTTTATGTAATCTGTCAACGGACACACGCCTAGATAAGCGTGACTTTCCAATAACAAACGACGTCCTTCGGTTACGTAAAGCTAGAAATTTTGTAAATCCAGAAACGAAATTTGGAACGATCGATAGGAAAAACGGCGTTTACGAAAAAAACAAATGATTGGAGGCTTCTATTGTTTTGGACTTCGAGTGTTAAAAAATGGGTGGTGGCTTACTTTGGTTTTGTTGGAGGGGTAGGTGCGTCGGAGCGGTCACCTAGTGGAATCCATTGATGGGTCGGATCGGGTGGGTGTAACGCGGGCGGCGACGGGACGCGCGCTCGTGCCGGCGGTCGCGGGCGTACTGACGCGCACGTGTGTCGTGTCGAGCAGTGGCAGTGCGTTCCCTTCCCGACCAAGGCAAACCTTATCCCTAAGGAGCTATTCGATGAACCTTGCAATCAGCCTTGTAATAAGAACCAAGCTTGTTTAAAAACAGCACGAGTCATCTATAACTCTGTATGTTTGCAAAGCTGATAGAAAAACAATTCCACTAAGCAGCCAAGCCTTCTCAATTAAAAACGCTTGATAATTACACGTTACCAAGGCTTTTTGCTTTCATCATATGCTTGATATAGCCCTTTTATATTACCGCAATATATTAACGAACGCCCTTGAAATTTTATGGCCTTTCTGCGAAAGCATTTCTTATAAAACCTTATTTTGCAAAGCCTAATTCAATAGGTAGTTTTAAACCTAATACATTGTTAAAAATTGTGTCATGTTAAAGTCATTACCTAAGCTCTTTTAATGTAACCCGTAATAATGAACTATACAATTTACACTACGTTGTTAACCCACATTTGTTTTAAGCTAGACGTCTCCAGTACAGCAATGTGCAGACCACACGTCGACTTCTTACATATTCAAGCCAGAGAGACGATATAACGTCGTGAGACTACACTACGCGGTGTCTACACTCGCCTTTCCAACATCAAAGTACGTTTTCAGCGATGTACGCTATCCAGAGGTTTCCCGGAGGAGGTTCGGGAGCGCTCCCCCAGGTATCAATCAATGGCCGCGGCGCGGGCGCGGCACATTCATGGAGAACAGCTGACGCCCGGCGTAAACATGAATAACCCCCTCCCCCCCCTCAGCGCTTCTGCGCACGACGCCGCCGCCTCAGCCCGGCCCTATTCAGATACAATTTAACACCGACATGTCTTTAAGACATATTACTACTAGTAAAACAACGTTTATGTAAGTATCTTTTTCTGCTTGGTATCAATGTTTCACGTGATTTTACTTAACTTATGCCGATGCCGAAACTTCTTTCTGTCTTTTACTCTAGATTATGCACGAACGAACCAATTTTTTTAAAGCGACAAACTATATAGGTTAATGTCAATAACTCTGAATTCCGTTCTTAATGATTTTTAAATATCTGTTTAAAATTAACTCAGTGGGTCACGATTTAATCAGTTCGACTGACCTACTTCAATAAAGCGATTACAGCTGGTAACGCAGCTGATTAAACACCAAGATGTCTTTTGCAACATCTTTACTTCCTTGCCGATCGTAGAAATTAATTTCACGTGAAGTACTTACCTACATAAATTTGGAGTTGACTACAAATCTTCCATTACCTACACTAAAAGTCATTCAAAGCTTAATAATATAATACATATAAAAATCTGATGACGTAGTATGTACCTTGATTTTGTTCACGTTACGAAAAAATACCATAACTATACATTGACATTCAAAAGCTCGTAAATATATTTCATAGTCAACTAATATGTACCTACTTGGAAATAGATTGTTTCATTTTCTGCCCATATTAAGGGACTATAATTACGTGAGAGCTTCTTAAAATTTTACCGCCTCTATAGTCACGGCACGGTACCACAGAATATATAATGGTACCAAGGTCGGTACCCGTGATCGGTATCAGACCCAGAAGTGTCGGGTTCAATTCCCAGTGGGTATACACATTGTATTCAGTTCAGTTTGTGGTTTGTGTGTTCCGACAGTTAGAAATAACATAGCCAATTCATCAGTGGTTGTAGATTCCGGGAAGACCTACAGCCTTCATTTAACACTAGGTGTTATGAGATGAAGGGTAAGTGCCAAACGTTGTGATAAAAAAACCACCTTCAAAAAAACTGCAAACAAAAACTCACTTCCCAAAAACACGTAAAATTCAAAATAAATTGAATGATTAAATTCAACCGAAGGAAGAAAGTCTTACAATATGTATTTAGGTTACAATTCACAACATTCCGCCCATAAGATTTTGTATTATTGTTTCTTTATGTATTAATTCTTGTTAGTTTTAGATCAGTAAGTTCACCGCACTTTCGTCCTTAGAATTGAATGATTCAATTTATTTCTAACTAGCGCTTCGCTCGCGACTTCGTCTGCGTGGACTATTATTTTTACCTCCTTGGTGGGGGAATTTCCAGAAATCCTCTCTTACTGCTACCCTTAACTCCCCAAGCAGCATACATGCCAAAATTCAGCTTCTTGCGCCCAGTAGTTTCGGCTGTGCATTGTCTGTCAGTTATTCAGTAACGCAAGAGCACAGAACACAAAAAGATTTTTCATGTCTTTCCATGTTCTGTGGATTTTTCTATGACTTTACATATTCTGTGCGCAAGAGTTTTATAGGTATACAAACTTACCTTTTTACGTGTTTTTGAAAAGTGAGTTTTTTTGTAGTATTTTTAAGCGGTTCATTATTTTTGAAAAATTGTTTATTTTTTACCCGACTACGGCAAAGCAAAAAAAAGGAGGGTTATGAGTTTGACCGGTATGTATGTATGTATGTATGTTTGTATGTATGTTCATCTGTTCCCACATAAGTTCTAAACTGCTGATCATATATTCACAATTGAGGTATCGTTGGAAGCGTCTTGATTGTCTGCTGGTTATAGGCTATGTCATGTCACATGAAATTGAATACGGCGCCCTCTAGACGACATAAAGTTGTGAACTAAAAAACTTTTTTCTGAGAAGAATATCGTGTTTGGTATCAAATGAAAGCTCTTGGTGAGCTCGTTTCAAAAATATATATTTTATTAGTTGTTGCTTGCGGCTTTGCTTGCATAAATCGAATTTTGACTTTATCACGAAATTCATCATCATCATATCGCCGAACGACGCCCACTGCTGGGCATAGGCCTCCCCCAAGGAACTCCACAACAATCATACGCTGCCCGCATCCAGCGGCTTCTCGCAACTTTGACCAGATCGTCGGTCCACCTTGTAGGGGGCCTGCCCACGGAACCGGTACGCGATCGCTATTCAAGAACCTTTCCGCCCCAACGGCCATCGTTTCTCTGCGCTATCTGTTCCGCCCACTGCCACTTCAACAGTACAATCCTTCGAGCGATGTTGGTGGTTTAGTTCGCCTGTGGATCTCATCGTTTCTGATTCGATCGAGCAAGGTAATACCAAGCATCGCTCTCTCCATTGCTCGCTAGGTGACTTTGAGCCTTCTTTTGAGACCCATAGTAAAAGACCACGTCTCACTTCCATAGGTCAGTAAGCCAGTAATGACTGGCAACACACACTGGTCAAAGACTTTCGTCTTGAGACATGGAGGTATTTCGGACGCGAATATATGCCGGAGCTTCCCGAACACCCGAGCTGAATTCGTCGAGAGATCTCTTTCTCGGAGTTGGACTTACTAACTGGACCGAAGTGGTCAACAACTTCGAGCGTAATGTTCCCAACGACTGGAGCGGGTGAAACATGGGTATTGGATATGATTTTCGCCTTATCCATGTTCATCTTTAGACCCGCTCTTTGAGAAGCATTACTGAGATCTTCGAGCATTAAGTTCAGGTCTTCCAATGTCTCAGCCATAAGAACTACATCATCGGCAAACCGTATGTGTGTTAGGTGCTCGCCATTGATGTTGATGCCGCATCCTTTCCAATCAAGAAGCTTAAAAATATCCTCCAACGCAGTTGTGAACAGTTTCGGACAGATGACGACGTCTCCCTGTCTCACACCTCGCTGTAGTTGAATAGGATTACAGCTCTGGTTCTGTAATCGGATTGACATGGTGGCGTTTTGGTATAAGTACCTGAGCACATAGATGTACCTGTGGTCTCCTTGGCACCTCTGGAGAGACTGCAGCACCGCCCAGCTCTCAATAGTATCAAAGGCTTTCTCGTAGCCCACGAACGCCTAGCAAAGTGGCAAGTTGTACTCTTCGGTTTTCTGTATAACTAGCCGCAGCGTATGAATGTGGTCTTTGGTGCTATTAGCCTTTCCAGAACCCGGCTTGTTCGGGACGTTGGAAGTCGTCGAACATCTTATAGATAGCTCAGAAACGTGATGGGTCTGTGGTTCTTCAAAAGAGTCCTATCACCCTTCTTGAAAAACGCTTCTGCCCCATGCCTTTGGCGTTTTGCCCTCGAGGATGATTGAATTGAAAAGCTTTAAGTATCAGCTTTCCGCCCGCTCTCAGAAGCCCGCCCGCCGCCTTGTTGTTTTTAAGCTGCTTGAGAGCCATTGTTTTAAATTTGAGCCGGTATTGGTCGGAGCGTGGATTTTTGCCATAATCGCCACGCTTAGCCTGCCAAGTGTTGGCGATCGCAGTATGTCCTGCTGTTCGCGAAGCCTATTGGGCTTGGCGGGAGGGCTGAGCGTGGCGAGAGACAGACCTTGTCTGACTGAGTCCAACATACCGTTAGCGGTATACGAAAAGACTGTATTTGCCCTCACTATAAACAAAGAAATATAAAAAATATGTCCTGCTGTTACATGGAGACGCTGCTGCCCCTCTCTCGATGGCAGTTTTCCCTCTGTCGCCTCTTACGACACCCTCGAGAAGAAAGGGGGTAGTGCTATTATTTTTATGTGCCGGCACTACACAGCGCAAAATTATGACCCCAAAATAATGTAAATAAAAATTAAGTTCAAAAACTAAAACCCGACTACTGAAAAATCACGCTTTAAAAGTATGAAACAAGAAAATATTCTCATCTGAAATTGCCGTGGTCGTATGCCCACGACTATATAATATAACAAAACAATATTTTCATTCTAGGGAAAAGTGGCATACGACCACGGCAATTTCAGATGAGAATATTTTCTTGTTTCATACTTTTAAAGCGTGATTTTTCAGTAGTCGGGTTTTAGTTTTTGAACTTAATTTTTATTAATTTTTATTATAAGAAATCTACCAAGAAACCGCATAATGAGCAAGCTAAATGTGCAACAACTAAAACTGTAAGCCCATATCTGAATTAGAGAATACCGTTAATATTTAAATAAATTATCCTCCAACTCCAAACCATTGACGTTGAAGTTGTACCTTCCATCACCATCTCATTATCATAAGATGATGACTACCAGATGCAAATACTTGAAAATCTTTAGAAAATATTACTTATAAAATTTGCAGGTTTTCCTCGATTTCCCCTGGATTCAACCATCAGAAACTGACTTGACTGACTGACCACCTCAGGTGGTAGTGGTAGTATATTCTTTCGAATAAAAATAATAATTGAAATTTGACGCGTAAAGCAGGAACTACCAGTCGACAACAATCTGTTTTTTCAGGATTCAGAAAAAAGCTCCTGAACCGTCTACTGTAAATTTTTCATTGGACCACACTGAAACTTTGGTATATCAGTTAAAAAAAGCATTATCAAAATCGGTTCACAAATTGGCGGAGAAAATAAATAAAATCGTGGAAAATACATTTAAAAAATCAGATGATTTGAGAACCTCCTCCTTTTTTATAAAGACGGTTAAAAATATATTGTAAAAGAAATTTTTCGCGCGGATCACATAAAATAATAGGTTTAGGTCTTTCTTTCGACGACGTTGAAAAATACCACACAAAGCAGTCGTCGTAAACTGAAAAAAATATATCAAAGTTTTCAATAGGTAAGAAACACTTTATTTCGGTCAAAACATTAGATTTCGGTATATACTAAATTATATACTAACGTTTACCAAACGTTGAATACCTACTAAGTACAATAGGTACTTAACTACGAAAACGCAAACTTTGAAGTTTGACAATTAAAACTTACGGACCAAGCACTTTCATTTGAAGACGGCTGGAAGACGGTTAATTACAGTTGCTTACCCTTCAAGTGTCGACTGTTGAAGTCCAATGACTAAAGCAATGAGTTGAATTCAATGTTGATGAGTGTTGTTCATTGACCTCATAGAATTTATAAAAGATTCCACGTCTCGACGACGACGTCTCGACGTTTCCCACCGTAAATGAAATCAAACGAGCTTTATTTGAGAGCTAAGCGAAACGAGTTTGTCCCACGTCTTTTCAAACATTGGGTTCATATTGCGAGCTGTAGCCCTAGCACAAAGAACTGTCACTAGGTATCACAATAACGTGTGGTTGTATTATTTTGTAGGTATGGAAACCAGAACCAGAGCAGCGCCTCTTTCGGTCGTATAAGGAACTGAAACTTAATATTTGTTTGACAGCTTTTGAAGGATGGTATAGTTTACTATTCGATTACCAAAGTTTACACGGGCTTAGTACTTGTCATTTAGTAGCTGGTCTTGATTGGTGACAAATGAGGAGTTAACTGTTTACACGGTGGTGTTAGCATGGTACTAGGTATAGTTACCTGACATCCGTTCGAAATGGATCGCTGCCGCCTTATTTGGCGTAATGTGTCGTCGTTTCAATTTGTCACTAAGCACTTGCCGTGACTATTTACAAAACACAGCAAGTGAAAAGTGCTTAGCGAACTTTGGTTGAGGTAGTCTTCTTGACTACCTCAACTTCTTGAATTAGTAAATAGGATGGGTTTCCATTTACTTGCACTGGCAGTGGTCACTAATACCACTAATACTAAGCACTTATTCAGCCCGTTTACACAGTGGATATTAGGGTAAGTGACAAGTACTAATCTTTAGCTACTAAGCTTGTGTAACCTCTGCATAATGCATAGTTAACACGGGCTAAGTACTTGTCATTTAGTAGCTTGTATTGATAAGTGACAAGTCCTTAGCGAACTGTGGTGGGGTTAGTGTTCTTGTCACTTAGTAAATAGGATGGGTATTAGTGTAAGTGATAAGTAAGCATTAGCTACTAAGCCCGCGTATACTCTGCATAACGATAGTTTTTCATGCTACTGTAATAAAGTTTCATAATTCACTCACCATAGGATTCTGGGACCGATAGGCGTACCACAGGGTAGTATTCTGGGACCGACACTCTTTCTAGTGTATTTAAATGATCTCTGTCAGCTTAAACTTAACGGCGGCAAAATATTCGCGTTTGCCGATGATACTGCCTTGTCCTTTGTCGGTCACAGTTGGAATGAGGTTTTCGCTTTTGCTCAATCAGGATTTGAGGTGGTCTGTCAATGGTTACACCGCAACGTCCTTACATTAAACGTCCTCAAAACCAAATACATGACTTACGCTTTGAGAACAGACCAGTTACCACCTCCGTCACTCCTCATTAAAGCTCATGTTCCCAATTGCCAGGACCATTTCCAATGTGACTGTCCTGAACTTTTAGAAACAGATAACACCAAATATCTCGGCGTCACCATTGACCGAACACTAAGTTTTAGGCACCATATCCAATCTGTGGTTTGCAGAATGCGAAAGTTGATCTACATTTTCCAATCACTTAGACACATCGCCGATCGCCGCGTCATTAGGATGGTTTTTCTAGCTCTCTGCCAGCCTCTTGTCAACTATTGCATCACCTCGTGGGGTGGAGCCAGGAAGTCACTATTTATTGATGTCGAGAGAGCACATCGAGCCGTACTGAAAGTTAGTGCTGGACTACCTTTTCGTTTCCCGTCAGTTGACCTTTACCAGTTATGGGACCTCCTCACCGTTCGTAAATGTTTCATCCTCCAGACCATCATCAAGCAGCACTCTCGTTTAAGTTATGATCCCGCTCAGTTTCAAGAAAAGCGCAGAAAAGACAAAGTGTGCCTTATACAAAGATGACGTACAGCTCTCTCTGACAAAATGTTTTCGTTTCTCGGTCCTTTCCTTTATAATTAGAGATGGGTAGAGGGTAAAAACCCATTCAATCCACCCGGGTTAAAACCGGGTTAAAACCTTAATCACCCTGTTTTGACCCATTACCACCCAAATTGGTGGGTGAAAACAACTTTATGTTAAAAATATAATTTAAGGTTATTTTTTAACGAGTAAAACTTGTAGAAAATTTTATTTTACAGCTTTAACTGATACAGACTATAACAATTAGGTAAAAGAAACGTTTCACCGTGCAAATGTATCTGTCTAACTAGTAGTAAGTACAAATGTTTCATCTCACCAGCGCGAGTTTGCTCTTGTGTGTGTTTACGTACTCATGCACATTGTCTTTGAGAGCGTGGCCTGGCTTGCCGAGCCGAGAGACAGCGCTATACCAAGAAGCAAGACAGAAATAATTATATGTATATCTTTTCTTAGTATAGCGCTGTCCCCCTCGGATCGGCAAGCCACGCCACGCACTCAAAAACAATGTGCATGTACATTTACACACAAGTAAAGCAAACCCACGCTCGTGAGATGAAACATATTGTACCTAATTTGTGCGACGCAACGCGTGTATTAGTTAAACAAAATTAATTCAATTACGATACACTTATTATTATTATTGCAAATAAATAATAAACAATTAGAGAAGATAACTAGGTATTGTGTTCATATCATACATCTATACATATAATAAAACAGAAACGGAAAAAAGTCTGTACATGAAATATTTTTTAATAATAATTACTGCTATGTGATGTGTACAGGATATAGACCCCAAAACGATAGATAATAAAATTTTTGTCTGTTTGTCTGTTTGTATGTTCGCTTTTCACGCAAAAAGTACTGGTCGGATTTTTACCAAATTTTGTGTAGTAATAACTTATAACCCGGGTCAACATATAGGGTACCTTTCATTGCGGGAAAATGTCTTTATATTAAAAAAACGTTGATAACGACTGTTTTTATGATTGCTTTTCACGCAAAAACTACTAGACGGATTTTTACCAAATTTTGTGTAGTAATAACTTATAACCTGGGTCAACATATAGGATACCTTTTATTGCGGGAAAATTTCTTTATATAAAAAAAACGTTGACAAACTTATATTTCGGGCGTCTGTTTGTATGTTTGCTTTTCACGGAAAAACTACTAGACGGATTTTTACCAAATTTTGTGTAGTAATAACTTATAACCTGGTTCAACATAGAGGGTACCTTTTATTGCGGGAAAATTTCTTTATATTAAAAAAAAACGTTGACCAACTCATATTTGCGGGCGGCTGTTTGTATGTTTGCTTTTCATGCAAAAACTACTGGACGGATTTTTACCAAATTTTGTGAAGTAATAACTTATAGATAAAGATAAGATAAAAATATTCTTTATTCACTTAGACATAATAAATATGTACTTATGAATCGTCAATATTTTCCTACCACCCATTCAAGACTTTTTTAACTGACAAGAAGAATGGGCGCAAGAAACTTGCCAGCGTTTCTTAGTTAGGTAACGACATTTACAAAAAAAAAACATATCGTTACTAATACAACAATTGCTTAGTATAAAAATACATCATATTAAACAGTGATTATGTTATGTGTTACATCATGACCATGCATTGCGGTCATTCAAATAATCGTCTACTTTATAGTATCCTTTGCTCATCAGCGACTCTTTAATGTAACATTTAAATTTATGCAATGGTAGTTCAATTATATGCTGTGGAACTTTATTAAAAAAGGCTATGCTTTTCCCCAGAAATGAGGCTCTGGATTTTTCTAGCCTAAACTTGGGAACGACAAGTTTATCTTTATTTCTTGTGATAAAGCGATGAATATCGCTCTGCTTTACAAATGTATTATAATACTTTTTCACATAAATTATATTTTCATAGATGTAATGTCCTGCAACAGTTAAAATGTTTATTTCTTTAAATAGATCTCTTAAAGAATCTCTCGATCGGAGGTTGTAAATGGCGCGAATAGCCCTTTTTTGGAGCACGAATATACTTTGGATGTTAGCGGCTGAGCCCCACAACAAAAGGCCGTAGGACATAACACTATGAAAATAACTAAAATAGACTATTCTAGCCGTTTCAATATCGGTTAAGAGCCTTATTTTCTTAACTGCGAATGCAGCCGAACTGAGTCTACTCGCCAAGGCTTCGATATGAGGATCCCATTGTAGTCGCGAGTCTAATATAATACCTAGAAATTTTGTATTGTTAATGAATTCGACTGTATCGCCGTCTAGTCTAATATGAAAATCAACTTGTCTTACATTAGGTAACGAAAATTTTAAACACTTAGTTTTCTTTGAGTTTAATGATAAATTATTACTATTAAACCAATGTGACACTTTTGAAAGAGCACTATTTACTTCGTCAGAACAGTCATCACCTGTATCTACTTTAAAGACTAGAGATGTATCATCGGCAAATAGCACCGTCTCACATAAATTCTTCGCGTAGTAAGGAAGGTCATTTATGTATATTAAAAACAACAGCGGGCCCAATATTGATCCTTGGGGTACGCCCATAGTAATGGGAGCTCCGGTAGACTCAGTTTTATTAATAACTACCTTCTGAGTTCTTTCATACAGATATGAATGCATAAGGCTTACTGACATTTCAGAAACACCATAATGTTTTAACTTCCTTAATAGTGTTTGGTGATCAACACAATCGAATGCCTTGGAAAGGTCACAAAAAATAGCTATTACATCCTGCTTGTCCTCCCAGGCATCAAGTACATGTTTTAGAAATGCAACCCCAGCATCAGTTGTACTTTTACCTTTTGAAAAACCAAACTGTTTCTCATGCAATATACTATTTAATTTAAAATATTCTAAAAGTTGAGCATAAATTAATTTCTCAAATATTTTACTTATTGCTGGTAGTATGGATATAGGTCTAAAATTTGCTGGGTCACTTTTGTCACCAGCTTTAAACAGAGGAATAATTTTACTATTCTTCATTAAATTAGGAAAGACCCCTTCACTTATACATTGGTTAAAAATTATTGCTAATGATGGAGCTATCACATCAATTATTGATTTGATGATACTTGTAGATATGCCCCAGAGATCTTCTGTTTTCTTAATATTTATTGCTTTGAATGCTTTAATAATATCTTCGGTAGTGACATAGCTAAAACTAAATGTTTCCTGGCACTTGTTCACACTAGATTCCATAAGAGAGACAGCGGTGTTGGGGCAAGAATTAAGTCTGCTAGTAGTTTCTAACGGTATTCGAGCAAAGAAACCTTCAAAAGCACTAGCCACCTCAATATCTGATTCAAAAGTCTGATCACTAATTTTTAAGTTAAATGAATTAATTTTGCTTTTTGTTTTGCCAGTTTCTTGGTTTATAATACTCCAGGTAGCTTTTATTTTATTTTCAGATGATTTAATTTTATTTGAAATATACCTTGATTTTGCCAAAGCACATACTTTCCTAAATGTTATTGAATATTTCTTGACATATTCAATGAAGCTAGGATCACAGGAAGTCGTTTTTTGTGCATAGAGTGCAAATAAATAATAAACAATTAGAGAAGATAACTAGGTATTGTGTTCATATCATACATCTATACATATAATAAAACAGAAACGGAAAAAAGTCTGTACATGAAATATTTTTTAATAATAATTACTGCTATGTGATGTGTACAGGATATAGACCCCAAAACGATAGATAATAAAATTTTTGTCTGTTTGTCTGTTTGTATGTTCGCTTTTCACGCAAAAAGTACTGGTCGGATTTTTACCAAATTTTGTGTGGTAATAACTTATAACCCGGGTCAACATATAGGGTACCTTTCATTGCGGGAAAATTTCTTTATATTAAAAAAACGTTGATAACGACTGTTTTTATGATTGCTTTTCACGCAAAAACTACTAGACCTATACCCACAAATTTTATGATTCTAGGTCAAAAGTTTGTAAAAGTTTTTTTCTGTGATATTACTTAGACATTTAACCAATTTTAGGATATTTTGTATAATTCAATAATGTACCTAATACCATGCTTAAGACAAATAATGAATTAATGATAATGATAATTTTTAGGGTTCCGAACCAAACTGGTAAAAAGGAACCCTTATGGTACGACTAAGTCTGTCTGTCTGTCACAGCTAGATATCTCGAGAACTACTATTATTTTAGGTGATAAGTAGAAGTTTATGTAAAGATTACAGGAAAAATAAAACAATGTCTCTAAATAGTAAACTTTTTCAGAAATCATCAACAAAAATTATATTACTTCCACAATCGGTCAAGAGATGGAGCTGACCAAAAACTGCAATATCCTACATCGCGAATTCTCGGACGAATATACCACGCCGATGAAAACATTTTTACGTTTAAAATGTCCTCCTTCCTACATACTCGCAGGTCGCTTTGGGTGAAGCACAGTTGTAGTTTTTTTCTATTTTATAAAAGAAAAGATGGTACGGAACCCTCGGGGCGCGAGTCCGACTGGCTCTTGACCGGTTTCTTCTTAGTATATTTTATACCGGTACCTTTTAGACTGTGTACGGACCGGCGGGCGGCGGCGGCCCCACGAACGTCAACGAACGACATCAGGCATTGCTCGCTTCACGTTTCTGGCCTTCGAAGATCAATCTAAAGCTAGGTAAAGGATTACTGGGAGCGATTCCAGTTCGCATTCGGAGTTTCTGATCATCTGATTGAGACAGAGGGGAAAACAGAACCTCTTTGATGGCGTTCGTTGGCCTTTGTTGGTCCGGTGTGTACGCAGTGTTTGTTGGTACGCAGCATTAGCACAGAATATGGCATTAGGCAAGCGCGATTCATCGTAGATCGCATCAACGAACGCTTAGAGGCGTGCGTGATAGCGGACAAGCGCTAGGTTATCAATCAATAAAAAAAATAATAAAAATGGTCCCCTAAGTATTTTCTCGAATGTCCACGCGGACGAAGTCGCGGGCGGAAGCTAGTATGTAATAAATAGTATATTATATTACATTTGACATTGCATATTTTTATTTTAGGTAGGTACCTACGTAATTTAATCAATATTAATATAACATTCAAAACATATTTTACTAACGATAGTCGGTTAGTTTTCACCCGGTCAGTGGGTGGTTTGGGTGGATTGAAATGGGTGATAACTGGGTTTTAACCTACGCTTAGGTTTTTACCCGGGTGATTACCCATTGCTATTTATAATAAATTCAATAAAAAATTTAACATATATCCTATGACAAAATTCCAGTGTAAAAAAGCTGTTACATCATATCTAAATAAGTTAAATTACGAAGAAACCGAAAGTGCCTTATTGCCGTCAATCTAAAATAACTACACACACTTCTTAACCCAGATCCTACTCCCACTACTACTAATGTAAACGAAAATTTATTCTTCTTATTTTTATTCCATTGTTTTTTTGGTTGTTATTATATACTTACACCGAAGTAATGCGTAAATATCCTAACATACTGAATGTTCTTGCCTACATAATACGATCATTCTGACCGACCCTACAACATACACATTACACTCACAACAACCACCCGCTCACATACACACACACACATGCACACACATTCACACAACATTGTCTACACTTTCATACACCTATACCTATACACACAACACAAAATACAATTTACTCTCAGATCAAACACTCTTATCGCATCTAATGGAAAATAAGAATTGAATTGTTCCTAAAATACTATACTTATATACTATGCAGTGATAATATATAAGAAATAGTAGATTGTTTAGCAAGGGATGTATGGCACCCATAACAGTCGAGTGTTTTGGCGCACGAACGCCAGTGAGGGTGCCGATAGTTCGAGACTGTTATGGGTCCATACGCCCGAAGTAAACACTCTACTTTTCATTTTGAATATGAGGAAAGTAAAAATAAACAGAAATAATCTAAAAAATATTTTCCTATGGCCTCGGAATTTTCGAAAGACTATAACTTTTTTGTTCATTTTCTCTATTTTAGGGAAGGCAAGGGAAACTAAGTCCATACAGTCTTGTTTGGTGTTTGACCCGTACTCTATGCAATTCCATGAAATTAATAGCCAGATTTTTTATGTTACAAATAACTTATTTGGTTTAATCTGTTTCTAAAAACGCATTCTTTAAAAAAACAATGTTTTAGATACCTATTAAAATAATAATTCTACGATTTAATTATTTTATATGATAGCAAAACATGACTGTATAGGCTTCTGTGCCTTTGCCTTTTCTAATACCTTTGGTAAATAAATGTCCAAAGAGACTCTACACACGTTCCTATCCGACCTCCGATTCGGTCTGCTCCCAGACCAAATCGGAACGTGTGTAGATGCTATTACAGATTTTGACATGACCTCTCCTATTCCTTTTTTAAATTTCATAACGGCCCTAGGGCCGCCACATACCACTTTCAACCCGCATTTTAGGCAAGTTAGGAGTTACTTTCAGAATATGAGACATGAAAAATTAGTTTACCTACTTGTGGTTCATTCTTTCATATTTACCTATGTCAACTTGTGTTATCAGCGGGGGGGACCTGGTGACCTGTAATTTCAGGTTTTTAATAAATCTTTATCAGGCACCAATCTCTCACAATGATCTCGTAAATAGTATAAGCATTGTAATAGTCTTTAAAAACATATTATTGTGAGAGAAAATAAATTCATTTTTTATTTATTTATAGGAAATAGGCAGAAAGAAAATAATCTTTTTTTTCTTATCTTCGCTTGCGAAGAGTTATTAATCTATGGTTTCTAGTTACAAATTGCTTTAAAAATTATATTTAACAAGGTCTAATAATACTATTAATATTGAAACCTTTTTTTAAGTTACAGCAATAATGAAAACTTTTAAGTTATCACCTTGAGACAAGGTGAAATCATAAGACTTATCCCGTGGTTTCAAGTAATCACAACTTTGCGAAGTAAATTGCAAAGTTTAAATTTTACTTCGAGTTTTCGCAAAACTTATTTAGGTTACATACTCGCACATGTCTAACGTGTATGCGTAAACACAACATGCCTTATTTTTAAATGTAATAGCATTGATTTTATAGCAAGCGTAGGAAATGGCAATAATACACCTATCGCCCATACCGTTGACAAACCGAACGTGATGATTAAGGCGCCGATTCCCCAAAATAGGGTATTATAAATTATGGATTACTCGCAAATCACAAGTACTTAAAACTTTGAAAAAATATATGTTATTTTACAGTTATTTATCTAGTGATTCCGGCCGTTTTTTTTTCGATTGGTGATATTTTACTGTGTCAAATAAAATCCCAAACATCCGTCTAATCGTAATCGAAATATCGTATTACTTGCAGTATACTTGGTTTTAGTTAATAAAAAATATACGAAAATGATTGTCTTTGAGTAGCCGAGGGATTCAGGCCATCATAATTTAATTTTTTTTTTAGTTAATTTTTAATTGAATTTTAAGTGATTTGCGATTCGCGGGGCGCTCGCGAGTTCACAGTTCACTGCCGGCTGCCGCTGCGTCCGCGTGAAGTGTATCGAGCGCGGCCGAGCAAGCGTTAGCGTGCGTATTTCGGTCGGGATTCCTCGCCTTAAAGGTGAACGCACACTTATCCGAGCCGAACGCCCCGAACAAAATGAATTTTAGATTTTTTTATATAAAATCCTATGAAACCTCCCACACCTGACCGCATCAAATTTTCCTATCGTTTCATAGGATTTCGAAAATTCATTTCGTTCGGCGCGGTGACCTCGGACAATTTTATTATGCGTTTACCTTTAGGTATATTTTACTAACTGCACCGCCCTGGCTTCACACGGGTGGCGCATTCTACAAATTTTCTTTTATACAAACCTTATCCTGATGATACCAAACACAACAATAAAAGAATTATCTAATTTGGTGCAGTCGTTCTAAAGTTATGCGCTTACATACATTTCGGCGATTCAATTTTATTTATAAAGATATATTTTTACAGCTCTATATAAGGTCTTGTTTCATTTACTGCAAACATGTTTTCTAAATAAAGCGTACCTACTTAAGTATTTGCGTAAACATAATACGCCTTATTTAAATAAAAGCATTGATTTTCATAGGAAGTGGCTATTATCGCCTATACCGTTGACAAACCGACATGGCGATTAATATTTCACAAGAAAAACATGGGCCGGCCGATACGAGGCCCTCACGCGAACGAGAGCGAGCGTACACAAACGCGCTACCCACTACTTACAACTGTTGAAAGGAGCCTAGAATAATTAATAGCGCAACTTCATGGAGGCTTTTTCTTTTTAAATTATTTATCATCTGGAATATTTTGCGAATTTTCTTCAGCTTTTCCCTGAATGTACATGAATGTGACCAATATAAATGAGGGTAGGTCACGCGTTTAGTATTTCATCAGTTTAGTGTGTCAGTCTGGTAAAAATTATGGCAGAATGAGCAGCTATGCAATACTCTAAGAAACACATCGACGCTGCACGCATGGCTAAGATCATGGATGTTACATCACATCAGTCACAATATATCGTTCTCTGCAATCACGGCGTTACACTTTGGTATTCTGCAAGCTCTATTAGCTCGCCAACGATCTCTCGGCTGCATGAACGCAAGGCTGATCGCAAGGATGTGCTAGAGAGTAGCCTTAATCCTAGCAGCATAATCGATTAATTCTTAACATTTAAATTTTAAACGTTTTACTTAGAGTAGGTATAGGTAGGTACCAATTTCATAAAAGAAATTTAAAATAATTGTATGTGTTAGAATATGTTTGTAAAAAATCTTAACAGCGTTGTGTGGGAGGTGGAGTAGGTACCGCTATGTTTGGTTTCTGAGGACGAAACGCCGGAAAATCCAAAAGACCAGCAGGACTACTCTAATTCAACGAAAAACTAAATTTCGTTATACCCGTCCTTCTCACTCTTCGGGCGTGACAGAATAGTGAAAGCGGGGGCTAACGAAGTTTCGTTTTTCGTTGAAATAGAGTAGGGCTACAAGTACACACAGTTTTAACTTCACCCGTATCGCAAATTTGCGACACAGTAACAAGGTTTCCCGCAGCATGTAAGTAATTGAAAATGAGCACCTACCGTTGGATGCGCGCCAAAACAGAAGCAACAGTTCCCCACAACGATGCATCGCAGCTCTTGGCACGGTCCGCTCTTTAAATTGTTCCATTGTTCTGCGTACATCGGTGTAATGGGAAGAAACTGTTATGACTTCTGTACTGCGAATTTTTGTTGGTGAATATTAATCATATTACTTAGTTAAAAATAAACGGTTTAAACCAGACGATGTCATTCCGTTTTCAGAGTACTTAGGTACCTATGTCGCTTATGAGCTCTATATTCTTGATGTTTCTAATACTTGCATGATCAAATATTTAAGTGTCTTCAGTTCAGATCATATGAGTACCTAGGTACCTAAATAAGTATATAAATATATATATATATATCAATTGTTTTGCTGCTTGCGATTTAGGCACCTACTAACTAGGGCAGAAGCCCCGGTTTTGGCCACTGTACCGGTTTTGGCCACTTTTTGCTCTAAAAGTTTTCTAAACAACTTTTCGCCATTATTGCTAAAGGCAATTAAAATAAGGTATTTTAAGCTAATAATAACAACCGTTAGAATTTTTTATGTCATACTTACGTTATTTATCAATAAATTTCATTTTCTGTTTTAAAAAATGTTTTGTATGAAAATTTTAAGAAATTTGTTTTGGATGAAATACTTTATACTTAAACCTTTGTTTTTTTACAATTAAATTGTTGTTTTGCAATTGATTGGTTTCTAGCGCATTAGAATATATTGATTTAAGGCGCTACTCGGAAAAAATATGGACTTTTAAAACTATAGGACGGTTAGAGTTGTTATAAATCTGGTAATAAGATATATATTTCTTCATACCTTTATCTAGAATCGTATAGTTTTAGAAACACGATTTTATGATTTTGCCTCGACACTTTTTATTTTCGAAAATACCTCTAAAAAATACGAAATATCAACATTATTCTTAAATGGGGTAACATATACTATTGGAAATTGGTTTAATTAATGGACACCAATAATATTTAGGATCGTATAGAAGCATTTTTTAAAAGTCGCTATAGTTTTTTTAATACGAAGTGATTTTGTGTTTTTTTTTTTGCGTAATCTGCAAAATCGGTCTCGCTCCCGCGCGCGTCGTTTTCTCATTGTTATCTCGCTTGAGCATAATCTTTCCGAGTATCGCCTTAACCTGGGTTTGGTTTTGATTTTTCGCTATACTTACAAAACTTTAACTATCAATAAGTGGCCAAAACCGGTACATTTGGCAACTCTCACACATTTTGTGTTATATACAAAAAACTACCTATTTCACTTTTTTAAATTTGAATTATGTAGGTACCTTTAAAGGTAGATAAATTACCTATAATTTAAGATATAATTTGTGTCTTAAATACCTAAGACCATTTAGTACTTAGTGCTTAAAAGTCAAAAAATCCCTAAAGTGGCCACAAAGGGTACCTACCTCTGCCCTAGTTACGTAATAAGTTTTATTACATACTTTGACAACTTACCAATACGAAATGCTGTTATTGTACCTACATCATTTCATAAAACAATAACATCTTAGATTTAAAAATGTACCTAATAAATTAAATTGAAAATTACAAGTCTTATAATGCAGATTCATTTATGTAGTTTGACTATAGGTACGTATAGGTACTCGTATCCGTTAATAAAGTCAGATACAAGAAGCCTCCAAGCTCTACCGCAATTTTATTTACTAATTACTATGTACCTAGATAATATGTAGGTAGGTATATGTCGCAGGGACATGAGGATATCAGAGATTTCACGAAATCCACGGTAGATGCTGAATATTCTTATTTACGACTTCTTCCTAAAAAGTTCAGGGATATATCGTTTCACGAAACTAAATCTAGTGAAATGAAGAATAACTGAAGTAATAACTAGGTATAAGGTCACGGCTACAGGTGACAGGTATAAGCCGGAAGTCCTGTAGAACACGTGATGTGATAGGTTAGAAATTTAAGGCGATCGCGAAGCGACAAGCTATTTTTTTTGTGAAACACAACTTATGGATTGTTTTCACAAAAAAAATGACCACATAATTTAAGGCGATCGCTTCGCTGCGCTGCGCTTCGCGATTGCCTTAAATTTCTAACCCTATCACGTGTTCTACAGGACTTCCGAGGCAAACTATCACCTTTGAAATCCACTTTTCTGACGTTCCACTAGATTTAGTTTAGTGAAACGACATATCGATAGATTTTATATTAGTATTTTGTCATATCCCTAACATTTTAAGACGTCGTAAATAAGAATTTATTCAATATCTACCGTGATTTCGTGGTCGGTATCCCTAGGGATTTCGTGAAATCTCTGATATCCTCGTTTCTCTGCGACATATATATAGTAGATTGTTTAGCAAGGGCTGTATGGCACCCATAACAGTCGAGTGTTTTGGCGCACGAACGAAGTGAGGGCGCCGATAGTTCGAGACTGTTATGGGTCCATACACCCGAAGTAAACACTCTACTTTTCATTTCGAATATGAGGATAGTAAAAATAAACAGAAATAATCTTAAAAATATTTTTCCTATGGCCGCGGAATTTTCGAAAGACTATAACTTTTTTGTTCATTTTCTCTATTTTAGGGAAGGCAAGGGAAACTAAGTCCATACAGTCTTGTTTGGTGTTTGACCCATACTCTATGCAATTCCATGAAATGAATAGCATGATTTTTTATGTTACAAATACCTTATTTGGTTTAATCTGTTTCTAAAAACGCATTCTTTAAAAAAAACAATGTTATATATATCAAAATAATAATTCTACGATATTAATTATTTTATATAATAGCAAAACATGGCTGTATAGGCTTCTAGTGCCTTTGCCTGCATACCTTTGGTAAATAAAAGTCCAAAGAGATACTTAAAGACTCTACACACGTTCCTATCCGACCTCCGATTCGGTCTGCTCCCAGACCAAATCGGAACGTGTGTAGCGCAGATTTGGTCTGGGAGCAGACCAAATCGGCTGTCGGATCGGAACGTGTGAAGATGCAATTACAGATTTTGACATGACCCCTCATATTCCTTTTTTAAATTTCATAACGGCCCTAGGGCCGCCACATACCACTTTCAACCCGCATTTTAGGCAAGTTAGCAGTTACTTTCAGAATATGAGACATGAAAAATTATATACTTTACCTCTAACGTAATATTTTGCATAGCTAGACTCCTCTGGGGCGGTCGTTGGATGCACCTGTGCAACGTACTTATACCTACACTGCAAACTATGCACTCAAGTAATTGCTTTTAAATTAAAAGAAAAATACTCTAACCTGTAACCTACTTTTTACGGAAAAACGTAGGTACCTAACTACTTGCCTTGTTAGTTCATGCCTTTGCACGGCAAACATTTCAAACGTTCAACTACTTTTCTAATAGTGGCTAAGCTACTTAGTAAAGGTTTGATTTGGCTTCTGACCTTATTCATATTCAAAACAAGGTGAAGACCACTAGACTTAAGATAAGATAAAGATAAAAATATTCTTTATTCACTTAGACATAATATATATGTACTTATGAATCGTCAATATTTTCCTACTTTAAATTTAATACTTATTATTGACAGTCAACCCCCTCGATAGATAAGTATACTTACCTAACTAAATAGACTGAAATGAGCGTGATATGTCCGGTTTCACTAATTTATTAAAATACGATTACCTAGTTTTATGATTTGTTTTTGTTTAGTGGCTTCATTCATTTTACACAGAAATTTCGCCAACATTCCGTGGGTGGCGTAATGAGACTCTGTGGTCTAGTGGTTCACACCGGCTACAGACATCAAGTTCTAAGTCTGACGCCATAACAATGATGTTTTCAGCATTATTGTGTTCCAGCAGTTAGAGATAAGATAGCCAGTTCCTCAGTGATTGAAGATTCCGGGAGTAGTGCGCGTAAACCTTCAGCCGTATTACCACTTAACATCAGGTGTGTTGTGAAGAAGGCCAAGTGCTGTGCTACCCCGTTGTGTATAAAAATATGAGAAAAACTCGCTTGTGACCGTAGTATACGGGAAAGATTTGCAGTTTCATGAATAGAATAATCCCTAAAATTATACGAGTGATAAAAAATTACCGTGTTTAAGGTGTATCCAAAATAAGCGACATTATTTTAGGGAGTGATACTACGCACGAAACTGCAAAACTTGTCTGTATAAGCCAAAATATAAAAAAATTTTTTCGTCGTCCCAATACTATACTGCTCATCGACCATCCCTTATATATGGGATGCCGAAAATGTTTTTTTTTAATATATTTTGACCTGTGTTTCTACGGGAAAGTTTTGCAGTTTCATGGGTAGAATCACTAAAATATTGTCGCTTTTCCAAAAAAGGATACACCATATAATATAAAAGGAATAAGTAAATAAAAAGTTCAATGGGTATAAAATAACATTTACTTAATAATTAAATTACAATCGTGGCGTGACATAGTCACTAGCTGAATCTGTTTTCCTAGTGATTCAACTACTTCTTGCATTTTGCCTTAAAAGTTAAAACATAACATATACAGGATGGAATTATTTCATGACACCTGGAGGGAAAGTAGGTACTTACTCGAAATAATGGAGATAGCCAATTTCACTTTAAGGACCGATAGCTTACTTTTTGACAAGAAACAAAACTGCGTTCTCATTTCATATATTATTATGATGAAATAATTCCATCCTGTATACGCAGTATCTAAACATAGACAAGATGAAGCAAAAATTATTTATCTTTCCTCAGTTTACACCCAACATTGAGACAAAAAACTACTTACCTGTCTTTTCAGTTACATTTATAAACATAGATAAAAAAAACCTGCAGAAATAGTTGAGCTTAAAGATAAGTTCATAATAATTACCGAGTCCGTTTTACTAAAAACTTAAATTTGGTAGGTAATAATCATCAATTGGATTTAAACCTATTTTTGATGTTTTATAATTAATCATTAAATACTAACAATCACATTTATTATACAACTTAAGAGACATAAATTATCTTATGATTAACGTGTAAAATGGTTATAGTATGTACACTCAGGGTTGGAAAAAAATCATGTTTTTTTGTTTAATTTCATAAAACTAACAGTTCAAATTGTTTTAAATAAGGTTTTTTTTTTTTGTTATTTTTATTTAAGGGCATTATTTCAATTATACGGGCGGGCAATTACCTATGAACTATGAATTATATTCTGTGAATAGGGAAAATCCCCAAAATGAAGGGAATACCACTAAGTTCATGTGTGATAAAAACACGGTTTAAATTCAAACTGTTTTGAACATGTGTTTTAAAACAACTTGTTTTAATTATGCCAACTCTGAGTACAGTAAATAGCAAAACAGTTGATTTTCTTAAATTAACAATTCAATTAGGACCATAACATGATAGACATTGGGATCCAAATCTGTTGAGGAAATTAACATTGTCTCGGTTCGACTGTATTGAAAGACCTTGCTTATTATTCAAAATTATGTCTGCAAAAATCATGTATTTGGTTACCTATTTATAATTTATATTCGTCTTACGCAGAAAATTAAGTTTAAATTCGGTTAGGTTAGGCTAGTGTTGTGATCAAGCGATGTGGAGTTCTGCAAAGCGGGGCTCCGTCAAATTATGGGAAGGTAAAATAGCTTCGGCCTAGGCATTTTCTTAAATGGCGGATTTGTGTTATGTAACTATGGGTATATTGCCTGAAATAAAGCTATATTATTATTATTATTATTAACTATTTGGCTGCGACATATACACACCACTAAATTACTTGGTACAATTATTTTATTTTAATTTGTCCATCAACACGAACATTATTTACAATACCACTAGATAACCGGTTGGAGTTTCAAAAATGGCCGAACGAATAATAGCGCACTTTCAAGGTGGGCTCTTATTTCTTATCGATTCCTGTCATTTTTGACGTAAGATCCTAACATACGTACTATCAGCAAATCGACCAGGTATACACCGTAAGGTTCATCAGCAGTTTTAGTATACCTACTGCACTAAAGCCCTTTTGCAACGGACTGCCATCTGGTAAATCTACCAATAGTGTCACAGATGGGCGGTCCAAACCCTACACAAAAATATTTTAAAAGGTCATTTGGGTTGACCCGCTATCTACTTGGGATCTAAAACTTTTTCAAAAGAAAGAGCTTATGAAAGGTTATAACAACAAACAACAGATGGTTCCGGTGGTTCCCAGAGCAATAAAATTTTAAAAGAAACAATGACGCCATTGTTGAAAATATAGAATACGCTTGTCATTGACCCGTCCTTGGTAGAAAAAACAAATGGGGCGGGGCCAAGGATTGTCCATGCAAGCGAAAAAGTGTGATTAGTGTATACTTGGTGGATTTGCTGATTGTACCTACTTAACCTTTTTCTAAGTTTTTAAAAGAGTCAGTCAGTGCCATATTCGCCTTTTGTTTTTTATCTATCTATTGGTATTGTCACAGCCATCTCTATCGTCTTCTACAAGCCATGCGCATAAAGTTGGCAACGTAGTTTTAAGTGAACCGATTTGACATCGTTTGCACCGTTTGACAGGTAAACAGCAAGTAAACCTCCAGTACTGAATCCTATAGAGATGGCATATCTTCTATACATCTATACAAATAAATAAAATTGGAGTGTCTGTTTGTAACATTAAATAACCGCTTTTTACTACGTGCATATGATTAAATATACGGTACATATACCAAAATGACATGTTTTACAATTTTTGTCTGTCTGTCTGTTTGTTCCGGCTAATCTCTGAAACGGCTGGACCGATTAATACGACAATTAGAAGAAGTTTAAAATTGAATTCCAAGATTTTCTTACATTGTGACTTAGTTACACCTCACTTTTTCGTAGGTATGCCACCTCCATAGGATTTAGTACTCAGAGGAGTAAACCGGTTCACAGCAATGTTGCCGTTCCGTATCATAGCATGGCTTGTATAAGACGATAGAGACGGCTGTGGTATTGTTAAATGAAGGGAGCCAGACACGAAACGAAAACTGCTGTTCAATACATTTTAGTCGAGTCGATGTTGTACAGACCTACTTTTCTTTGGAACAGCATTTTTTTCTGCAGCTTTCGTGGCTGGCCCCATAGTTGAAGTTGCTTGTATTGATGGGTAAATTCATCCCCTAATGCCGGCTCTACACGTTGGCCAACATTGTGGCCAACGCAACGTACATTTCCTTGGTAAGAACTTTTAAAACATTGTTTGCTACAAAATCAGTACAGTACGATGAATTGGCGGGTTTTTGGTCACAATCATGGCCAACGTGTAGAGCCGGCATAAAATGTTTGTACTGATTAAAAAATAGTGGTGTATTAAGTACAGGATTACTGATACAAAGGAAAGTAAATCTCATGTTTTTATACAAGGGTCAAAACACAACAGCGATTCGGCGCAAAGCTAATTTCTAAAGTACAAAATAGCGCTATTAAAATTTCTACGATTTCCTAGGATATAGAACGAATAGGTACTTGTAAGTATAAGTTTTTTTTTTAAATGATAATTCTTAATAAGACGGTGGTTTAAAGTATTCTTACATATACATTGAGGTCGTGTCGAATAAAATATCATCGCTTAATTGAGTAAGTGTGAACTAGGCTTTATTTAAAAAAGTTGAAGTACAAGACTGAATATTTTAGTAGCGATAAATTGCAAAGAAACTAAAAAAAAGATATTTTATAGCTAAGAAGAAATCTGGAAGATAATTTCAACATGAAATCTATGAGAATTTGTGAAGCTTTACTTATTATAGAGCAAACAGCATTATAGAGCAAACAACAACAACCGTAGGAGTTTAGTTCAGAAACAACAATGTTTTGTTCAAAGGTCCGTATTTCTATACTTGAGCTAAGTAGTAAACAAACAGCACTCGATCACAAATCATCACATCCCAAAGGAATCTCAAAATTTAGGCTGCCTCAACAACTTGTAGAAACTAGTTTATACGTACCTATACGAGTTTTCCGAAAAAAGAAAACAATACAATATACAAATGACAAAAAATTCCGAACAGCTGATCGATTTTATATGAAAAGTTACATTTATTTTACTTTTTCGGAATGGTAGAACAAACGTTGTTGTATATGATGTTAGAAATCTACTCCCTGCGAGGTTGTTGGTGTTTTTCAATTAATAACCTTGTATAATGTCCCCCAAATTTTTCTGTTAAAACTCGAATATAAAGCGTTTAAAGCATAATGCAAATCACAAAAGTTTTATTCATTTGTTTACTAGCGTAAACTGCCCTTATTGTTGGCACCCATCCTATTATTGGCACCCTAGAGTTAAGCTCGAATAGCAAAACTAAGGGCCAACTTTGTGCAATACAATAATACCTTTTCACATTTAAACGCAAACCTAACTTGTGTAATCTAGTTTTCCTTGATTTTCGAGCTAAACTTTGGGGTGCCAATAAAGGACGGATGCCAACAAAATTAGGGCAGTTTCAAGTAATGACAAATTGTTTAACCTAAAATACGAGGTCATGCATGACCAGTGACCAAGTGAATATTATTTTAGAATCACAACAGTATAACAAGTTACTAACGTCCAACCCAAAGTAGAAGTTTCATCACTAGCATTTTGGTAAGAATTTCTAAAAATCATGTTTATCTTTAAAAAAAATCACTTATTTTCTTCGATCAACAATAACACCTATTCACATATTCTAACAAAAAAACAATATTATTTTACGTGAAAATAACAACAGAAAATATTACTTAAATGTCTTAAATTGAACATTATCACACCCAACATTGTTTCGTGGGATATAAGTATTATTATATTTGGAAATAAAAATTACCATTATTTTCTCACCAAAATGCGAGTAGTTTGTCGAAACTTTGTCTATCAGTGTGTTAAAACGTAATCCATGCAATAAAAATCATGTTCAATAGACGCAACAATCCTGTCACTATGTTTATATACTACAGAAAAGGACAGCGAGAACTACATCAACAGACAAAAACATATTGGCTTGTGGAACCTGTAGGACATGCATCAATGCAAGACGCAAGTGCCAAAAGGCAATGCCTAAAATTGGCGTCTCTTTTTTTTTTGTCTCGCGGCCATCAACAAAATGTAACACACAATATTTGCCAAGACAGTATAGCTGTAAACTCAGTCAGAACCAAGTTAGAACCATTCGTCCGTATATAACATTTTTAAAAGCCGCAAATGTAACTTTGTAATTCATACAAACACTATGAAAAACAAAGTTAAGTTCTAGCTAGTCTCACTCGGTTCGGACTGAATTTACATGTATACAGTGCCACAAACTTTGCTGTGCCGGTGGCCAAAATGTGGAACTACATGATTTTTTTTAATGTCATTTTGCTGTCAAGTTGATGTCCAACCATAGCGCTGCTGGCGGCTGAAGTACTTAGAAGTCAGGGCCGGTTAAATTACTACAAAAAAAAGAAAAACGTACGTAGCGCCGCTGTCACCGGCACAGAAAAGGTTGTGGCACTGTACTTCCTTTGCAAATTATGGTCTGTAGTGCTGCCAACAAATTATACTTCAATGTTTGGTTGATGGCCGCAAGAAAAAAAAGACGCCAGCTGCCATACAAAAATGGTCATTGTCCTTTCTCCATTTGAAATTCTACCTTAATTCATAGAGATAAGGTTCATAACAGAACACAAGGAAAAGATAAGGGAGAGCTTGTCAAGCATATACTTATTGTAAAGAGAGTCGTCTCAAAAACAGAAGCGTTGCCATGACAATGTGAAAGCAATTAAATTTAAATGGTACAATGGGAAATTGTATGGATTTCTTTTTGTTTTTTTGCGCAAAAAGGTGGAGCCAACTTACTAAGCACTTGTATTAGCTCTAAATTGTTGGAGGTATTAAAACATTTCTTACAATCTAGTTTGCAAGATCCTTAATAGTCTAAAGCCCATTCATTATCCTGTAAAAACGCGTCGACAACCTCCTTCATAGTGAAGTTCGGAATGAGTTGGTCTGATGTCAACTTCACGCGAGTCACGGGGTCGAAATGGCCGACCCGCTGTAAGGAAAATATACTCTGGTCAACACCAAGTTTATACTAATAAAACTTTAATCCGTTTTATTTTATCGCTTCTATTTTTGATGTTCATACTAAATTGAGTTCTACTATTTATTTTATTACTAAAACTCAGTTTTAAAGCAAAGGAAAAATCTTTGAAGGCATTCCTATAATTTCTAGTGATTAAAACTATTTAGTCTGTTACGATCGATGAAACGTATCTGGGGGCATGACAAATAGTACCGATTTTAATATGTATATTTTATTAATTTGAACCGCAATTTTCAGACCAATTTCTCCCAGAGAAAGTAACAAATTGCCATTAAAATAAAATAATCATTTATTTATTGAGACTAAGTTTATAAATTCTTCTGAATGAGTCACACCAACACATCAAAATATGACTATAAAAATTACTGCATTTAATGCGCGAACTCGTGCAAGTACTAATAGTTTTTGTTTCATCGAAATCTGGCCAGGATTTCCAAAGATACAGCGTTGTAAAGTTTCACCAGCTTTTGAAAATTTGCTTTCCTTGCGCGCTATTGCGATGACGTCATGTCGCACTGACATCTCCGTTTGCGGGTGTTGCGGGTGATTTCCGTCTAACTGTACCTACATAGAGTTCGTCTGTGCGCAATCTGCGCGCAACTCGTGCGTTTTTGACGCTAGTTACAGTACATTTTCTTCGTTCTAAGGTTATGGTAAATGATTAGTATTCAATTTCGACCGCGCGCAGGCGCACTCTAAAACTGTCACCTACTGTCGATACCGAAAGACAT
Source organism: Crambus lathoniellus (assembly GCA_949710035.1). NCBI lineage: Eukaryota > Metazoa > Arthropoda > Insecta > Lepidoptera > Crambidae > Crambus > Crambus lathoniellus. The sequence continues at coordinate 9,007,871 of OX453302.1, read as the reverse complement.
TTATCCCACAAACTTATCTGACCCAGTGGTGGAGGCGCCACTAGCAGTATAAAATTATCGAATTGGCTGTCAGTTTTTAGGGTGCATATTTAACTACCAAGTCAGTTAAGGTTGTAAGTACATTTTGTTTTGACGGTTGCTATATGAATTGACAGAATCCCGCCCGCCATTACGAAAGTTGATTTAATTTATTATTCACGAAAATAATACAATAATTGAAGGTGTTTTTTCACATGGGTTCAATAAAAAAATCTTAAACATTTCATTGATCGACTATAAGAAAAATAAATAAATTTATTACGAAACCGTGAGAGCGCAACTATATAGCCAAAGGATTCTATGGAGGTATACGGAAGTGCGACGTGACGTCACACGTTAATGCCATTGGTCCACCCAAATTTTCCTCGGAGGCCGTACTTTAACGTTTAATATCTCAGTTATTTTTGAAGATAGAAAAAAAATAAAAACAGATTCTTTTTTCTCGAGTTACATATTGTTTAGATATGCTGATAACAAAAATCATTGGTGTGACTCATTGTCAACATTTTCCTACAACCTATTCAACTAAGAACAGGCGTCAGGAACTTGACAGCGTTTTCTGGGTAACGTGTAACATTTGTACTCACCTCAAGATGCTCTTCAATATCTTTCTTCTCATAAGTAATCCCACTAGGTGTTATAACCGGCTCATTCAAGATCTCAAAACTGATCTTGCCGCACAGATAATCCGGCACGTCTCGCTTCTATTTCAAAGATAATAAAGTCGTTAATCGCATACACAAATGTACAGGATTAGTGATTGTTACACTAATTGAATAAGAGCGTGAACTTTCATGCTGTACGAGCGTCATTGATGCCATATAATTAGAAACGGAATGGCTTCTTGTCTTTCAACTCCCAAGCCAATTGGTCAATTCAGGCGTGAATGGCAACCGAACTTTTCATTGATACTTTTTAGAATTGATTAGCAAGTTATTTAAATTTTTATTTTTTTTTGCATTCACAATGCAATTTTTATTATTGAAAAATATAAAATGAAGTATTTTAGAAAAAATCGACCCGTCTCACAACCAGCTCCGATGGGACTCGAACTCACGACCTTTCGCTATCCGGGCGACTGCTCTAACCTCTAAGCTCAGAGGCTCGATTTTTTCTAAAATACTTCATTTTCAATTTTTCAATTAATTAGCAACCTATACTATGTATAATATTATGTAATATTTGATTTTTTTTATTGTTTGTAATGGACAAACTCAAAAACTAACAACCTCTGTGGTCTAGTACACCACCGGTATTACCCAGAGGTCCCGGGTTCGGGGTACATATTGTATTCTGTTTGGTTGGTGGTAGGGCTTGTTCAAAGTTCGCCTGGCTAGCTACCACCATCATATCTAAGTCTGACGCCATAACAACGATGTTCTCAGCATTGTAATGTCCCGGCAAGCGGCTAGGCGAGTCCCACATAATCACCGTCCGCACACCAACGTGGACGGGGTATGCGTAAAAGCATTCCCCTCACTATAATAAAAAAAAAAAAAAAAAAAAGGTAGAGATAAAAATAGCCAGTTAAGGCGCTACTCGGAAAAAGTATGGACTCTTTGATATAAAACTACAGGACGGTTAGAGTTGTTATAAATCTGGTAATAAGATATATATTTCTTCATACCTTTATCTAAAATCGTATAGTTTCAGAAACACGATTTTATGATTTTGGCTCGACACTTTTTATTTTCGAAAATACCTCTAAAAAATAAGAAATATCAAGATTATTCTTAAATGGGGATACATATACTATTGAAAATTGGTTTAATTAGTGGACACCAATAATATTAAGGATCGTATAGAAGCATTTTTTAAAAATTGCTATAGTTTTTAAATACGAAGTGATTTTGTGTTTTTTTTGCGTAATCGGCAAAATCGGTCTCGCTCTCGCGCGCGTCGTTTTCTCATTGCTATCTCGCTTTAGCATATTTTTTCCGAGTATCGCCTTAAGGCTATACGGCGAAGACTAAGACTAAGTGCTACCGTGGAGTGGATAAAAAAAACTACTAGCCTGATTTAAAAAAAAATCTTTCTTCATTAGAAAGCTAAATTGTTCCCGAGTGATATAGGCGATATTTTGTGCCAATATTACCACGGGAACGGGTACCACGCGGGTAAATCCGCGGGGAGCCACTAGTTATATTATAAGTATAATTCCATTTGAAAAAGATCAGTAAAAAACTGCAATTTCCTATATTGTGGAGACCACATTCACATACATAAATGTTTGACATTCAAAAAGTTAAGAATGAGGGAAATAACTTACCCTTCTCCTATCGTCAATTTTTGAGAATAAATTGTTTAATTCACTAGAATAATTATTCTGAAATATACAAACAGTACTATTAAAATCAACTGTATTTTTTGTATATAATATACATGTTCAAAATTGAAAAGAAAACTTACACATTCCTCTTCAACTTTCGAGACCCTTGAATTCAAATCTTCTTCATTGGTATTTTCTAGTTTTATGGCTTCTATTCTACGCTGCATGTCTTCACTAATTAATCTGTTAAATAAACAACTGCCTATAAATACTGATTAGCAGTAAGAAGCATAGGTACTACTGCATTTTAGGTCTCATCCAACCAAAGAATAGGGGATTATACTGTTTTTTTATAATTTATGTATATAAAATGTTTTTAGAAATGTCAGCAACACAACACAGCTGTATTTATTTTCAAATATTTTACATATTTTCAGAGTAATAGTGCATCTAACTTTCTAATTAGACAAGTACAGCGCTACCACTTGCCGTCACAAGTGAGTACCGCCATATAAAATTTCGCTTTAGAAAGAGATAGTCACAGTTGGTCACAATTCAGCAGCTCATTACTTGCTTGTTATTTATTAAACAGATTGTTATTTTTTTCACCTTTACTATTCTTAAATGTTATATTTTTTAATGTCACTATCAAATATTTACATATCAATAATAGTCCGGTCCCCATTATTAATAAACACATTCACAGACAGTAAGTCACCCCTTGCGCACACCAAACTAAGATACGCAAATGCGAATAATAAAATACATATGCAAGCACTATAGAAGGTGTGTGTATGTGAGAGGTTAAAAGGGGTTAATACCCTATAGACATCAAACTTTGAATGTGTGGAAAAATCGTCTTATTGGACAGGGCTTCCTGATTCAATAGAATATGGCAGTAAAGAACGCGCTCTAATACATTTCTCGGGGAAGCTGAATGCTGAAGCAGGTTTGCTCAGAAAAAAGGAAAACCTTCGATTGGTATAGCATCTGTGACATTGACCTAATTGATTGAATTAGGTAAAATCGCTGTCCATAGTGTTTCTGTCAGTGAACATGTTAAGCTGTAAAAGCAAAAATTTTGTTGGTGGATTTGTCTAGATTTCGGAAAAGTCTGGCTGTGACAAAAGAATGGCAAGCTGTTGCTATTATCAATATTTTACTTTGCACTTTAAATCTTTCCCATTCAAGCATTGTTTTACTTTTATTAAAAGTTCATTGTCTGAATCTGGAGTGAAATATGAAAATGGTGTTAAAAATCTATTGAGTTACCTATTGAGATAAGTTTGCAGTTCTATCTCCTGAGATATTCTCTTTTCTTCCTGCACATTCCATCTTCTCTTTCTTGCTATACGAAGCTGAGCAGCAATGTCATCACCAAAATTCAACTTTTGTTCACGTGCCAAGTCACTTGCTGGAAAAATATTTATAAAACAGTCAGTACAGTATTAAGTTTTGTTTCATTCTAATTGCAGGAAACAACAGAAGTATTTTTATGGTATTTGTTTTAGCAGGTGCATGTAAATTCTCTCATTTGAATGCAATACAAGAGACACTTTTATACCAGATAGTAAATATTTCAATGTCACAGTAAACTTAAGAATTCAAACTAGACTGAAGAACCTGTTATTAAGGGGTAAAGAATTGCACAATCTATATTGTTATTGTCAGCAAAGTATGGCCCGCGAAAGCACTTAATTTGGCCTGCCCTTCCTTCCTCCTTCAAATGAATAGTTTACGGTGTAAGTTTCAACACAATAATCACAAAATGCATTTTTCGTATATTTTGGCCTTAATTTGATTTTTCTAAACTTTCTGGCCCACCATAATAAAAGTTTGCCCATCACTGATATGTGATCTGTTGTCACAGCACTTTCGCTTTTGAATGTGGAGGCTTTTGGGGCACTAATATTATAAAAGGTAAAGGTTGTAATTGTAATGTTGTAAGTTTGGGTATAACAGGTAATCTCTCAAACTATTTACACCTATTTTCAATTGAAATCCCCAGTAGAATGACAAAGGCTATATTGTATCCCAATAAAACCAATAGAACTGGTTCCACCGGTAACCGCAGGTAGCAGCTAGTATTACATAGAATCAGAATATCAGGGGTAATTTCACCTCGGTGTAAATGCTTGATGGCCTCATCGTAGCATTCCAATTCCACAAGTGCTTGTCCAAGAAAGAAGTGTCCTTTGACCTGATTGTTGTCTATGTCTAGTGCGCGTCTGCAATCTTGGCATGTCGCTTCCCAATGCTTCATCTTCAGATGGCATAGTGCACGATTTGTAAAGTATGTGGCCACAGATGGATTTTTAATCTGTAAATATTAAAGAATTCGCACAACTAAATATTTGATGAAATAATTTGGTATTCTTATGGACAAATTATGATTTATCATTGTTTGTGTGGTTTGTTTGTTGTTCAAATAAAACAGACATCATTCAACATTACAATGATAATGATATTTCAGTGGTTTGTATGGATTTATTGTGTAAAACAGTAAGATATTATATTACATGTATTGTAAACAAGGAAAGTTCTGTACATAATCTTTTTAACCATAATAGGAAACAGGACAAAAAGAACAATAAGGAAATCCGATAGGTACCTGGCGAAAACGAGCCCTAAAGACAACAACATTTTATAAAACAATAGTTATGCAATGGCTAACAAATAAAATACAAAGCTCTTTCTTCTACTTTAAGCCTTGAAGAAACAGAGCGTGAACAACAAATAGAAATAACGTCACGAACTAGGAAATCGCATAAACTGTCTTGTTGTACTTACTATTGCCTTAGTATAGCAGTTCATAGCATCTTCAAACCTTCGTAAACTAAATAATCTGTTTCCTTGCTCCTTCAACTCTTTGTCGGTGAGATTTGCTGTCGAATACATGTGCTTGCTCATTTTGTACCACTTCTCTTCTCTGATAATTTATCTAAACTACCATTATAAATGGCACAAATACTGAAAAATGTAACACAACAACTATTTTCTGAATGAGGCTCAAAGAAATAAGCAAATAATTATCTTTCTTTTTTTCTAGAAAAACAAACTTGTCAATGTCAAAAGACGAATTGACAGATGACAGTGACAGATTTGTTTGTTTTTTTTTAGGTTCGTTCCTAAAGGAACAGGCTAAGGTCTGAGACCATACTGCCTCGTCATTAGTAAGTTTTCTTTCTTCAGTCTTGAAAATATGTTTTTAGTAATAAAATTCTTCTTCTTACGTTTTTTTTCTTAATATTTATGTCTTCAGTCTTGTTGACCTAACCTAACTCATTAAAATGCCCGGGTCGTTCGTACACATTTCAATGCTCATGGGAGTTTAGCAATCTGAATCGTACGGAGCGCCTTACTTTATTTCTCACTTTTACTTCATTGTTCGTCATTAATGGCACATTATTGCACTAATCCCACCACACTAACACAATAAAAGGCCCAAAAAACTAATTTAGAAAATTAAGAAATAAAGCCTGTCCTTTTCTTCTCGCTTCCCGCGCAAAACATTCCAGATTTGTTTGATTATGTCAGAATGACATTTGCTTTTTTTTTAAAATCACCCATGCTAAAGAATCGTACATCACACAGCCAAAATTTATTTATTTTATCTATTTATTTATTTATATAAAACTGGGCAGGCATTCTTGAAAAGCCTAAAATTTTATTCAAATTGAGCTCAGCTCGATGGAATAATATAAGGAACACACTTCTGTCTATCTAGCTAGCTAGACGATAACTAGAAATGAAATAGATGTAGGTACCTACGTACAAAACTTGCAACAGTATTTAATAAGGGAGCTCTCGGCTTTTTAACGAAATAAGACTGCAATTTTATTTAAATAAGAAATGATGATAATATATTTTTCAACACACTTGCTCATAAAGTGAGCCTTATTACATCGATCTTAGGGCCATAAACCGAACTATAACACACGCGTGCATAATAATATTACAGTACTAGTTGCGTAATAGAATTATCCCTACAAAGTTAAGTAAGTACCTAACTGCAAGTTATATGCGAGTAAACAGAGCATTTTCAATTTCATCGGGTAATAGGTACAGTTCTTTTTTGTAACAACAAAGAGGTTTTATACGGATGAAAATCCATTTACGTTTTTAGAATAAATAAATGTGTCCCTAATTACGACAAAAAAACATAATTAAGTGTATTGTTATCAAATTATTTAAAATACACAATAATTTGTTATAAAACATTTGCATTTTATCACTATTATTATAATTATTTTGAAGTAGGCTGTATGTAATCAATCACCTTAGGTACATTTGGCGCGTGCGAAAAAAGAACTTGCGCGCTTTTTCCCTTAGCTAAAATAGTTATTCTAATTATGTTATGTATTCAATAAATGTTTGTTTTTCCTCGCAAGTGTGTTGAAAAAGTACGTATGAAACTCGTGAGCAACTTACTCACTAGACACTCGGCTGATTTACGCCCTCGCCTGCGGCTCGGGCTGCAACCCACAGCCTCGTGTATAATGAGCAACCTTAGCTCACTTGTATCATAATATACTAATATTTATCTGACGTTGTAACCATTGTTTTACAATCTTTATGACATTTTGCAGTAGGCTTGTACGAGATGTTGCTGTGCATGCCTACAAGTAGTTCTTCGGTTTTTCTTTTAACTTCTATTATGTAATGTGCCAAATTTATTTAATTTGAATTTCAATTTGATCGTTTAGAGAATAAAATAAAGATAACAGAAAATAAAACTACAACTAGGGAAACGGTCAAAACTTAAGTTGTAGTTGGTGTGACGGTATTTTAAACACCGGATACAGTTTGGAGAAGTCTTTTGTCCAGAGACTGTACTTTTCGGCGCAGTGATGTCTTGGTACGTCCATGATTGTTCCGCTTGAAATGTTCCTCTTAGGCTTTGGAGCTTTACTGTAAAACAATTTAATAAATTTATTTCAGAAATAAAATAAGAGCATATAGAAGTATACTACAAGGTGGACCGACGATCTGATCAAGGACGCGGGAAGCCCCTGGATGCGGGCAGGGCAGCGCAGGACCGATCGTTGTGGAGATTCTTGGGGGAGGCCTATGCCCAGCAGTGGGCGTCGTTCAGCTGACACGATAATGATGATAGAAGTATAAACTGCCCCCCAGTTTATACCGCGTAACTTTATTAGCCAAGTTCAACAGAACAAAGCAGCAAAAATCTATCAAAATGGAATTCAAATGACAGATGAAGCCCGTGTCCTTATCCATATCTTTTAGCCTTTAGCCACCCAGGTAGGTACAGTTAATAGCTAGCATCATTTTTCGATTCTTATAAGAATACTAACATAGCATTATAAAGAAGACACTTACGCAACAGCTGGATCTTTGCAGAGAGGCGTTTCTAAGGGCACTTCCAGGCTCGTTTTCATCTGTGGATACGGGAAATGCATGTTTCCCAATCCTAACTGAAGAATGTCTTCTATAGATCCTTGGATTACGACCTAAAAATTACTAATATGTACTTGCTTAATTATTCCATAATGGTGACCAGTGGCGGATTTACACATTTGCCGCCTGTAGGCTTCGTGTTGAAATTTTGCCGAATGGAAGGGTGGGTGGGGCGTGTAGTCAAGAGTTTTATGAATTGATTGACAAATAAGCGTGAAATATGCCGCCCCTTAAAAATCTCAGCCTGCTGGTTACTCCACCACTGATATGGTGACTTACACTCGGACCTCTGAAAGCGATTTACACCGGTTTCAATTATTTTAAAGAAAATAATTCAAACCGGGAGGGCAGAATACAATACAAAACGTATCGCTGTATCACTCATAGGAACCGTATCACTCGTAGCGTAGGTAGGAAACCGGTAGGTCTAGGGCCAGCCTTAACTAACCGTATCCCGTTTTTTAGCAGGTTTCGTTTGCTTGATAATGTTCCGACACCAAGAAGACAAATTATCATCGACTGCTCCACGCCATTCCAGCCTTTGGTTGAGTTCAGCCAGATTGCGGAAAGGTTTTTGTGCCTGTGTGCAATTATTCAATTAAACCCTATGAGACATGAGTTAATTATAAAGTAAGTAGGTATAATACTAATAGTAGGCATTTCTTCGAATCAAGATATTAAGCCCAAAATTTTTAATTTCTATTTATAAATTCAGTCTTACAAAAACACGTCATATTCTAGTAGTAAGGCTAGGCATAACCTGTCCTGGTGAAAAGCACGGGTAAGTATACCTAATTGGAAAGTAAGTATATTTAAAGTTTAAAGAGGAGCCCGTGGCACAGTGCTTAGTGCGCTTGGCCTGCGATTGTTGAGGCAGATTGTTGCAACTTTCGCAATGTTCGGTCACGGGATGGGTGACCAAAAACTTTGTATACAAAACAAATACTTAAGTAGGTATATTGTTTTAATTACTTACGTAATAATAATAATGGCAGACCAAGGCCAAAACCAGGCCTGTCTCACTTCCATACAAGCGGCGCAAAATCCCCGAGATATTTACCTACTATTCTGGAAAACAACCTAATTTCAACCTTTTGCATTGCGCATAGCGTTCATAGTACAATAACTGTCTGCCGTCTCGCTTCAATCTGCTAGGGCTGTCAGAGGTACTACTTTATCTGTGAAAGTAATACACGCGAAGCGAGACAGATGGCGATGCATGCGGATGCGTGTGCGACAAGTCGAGCGAGTGCCAGCCTATTGAGACTAGTCCGCAGGCTTATTACCGATCTTAAAGTGACAGTCGCAATCGCGACAACTAACAATTAATCGCTCCCAAAACACATATTCGTATTACGGATCGTAGATCGCTACGATTAGCGCCACAAGCGAGCGATTTGTAAACTAAAATTGCATGAAAGGTACCGTACTGTACTGTACCGATTGCAAACCAACCGCAACTAGTAGCAGTCGCGTTGCAATTGTACAATTAGCAACAGGTTGCTTGTTTTGGTAATAAGCCTGCCGGTGACCGGACGCTTGCGTTTTACATACCTAAACTCGGGAGTGAAATTTCTGTACCGTAAGGTACTAATATATATTCTGTGCCAAAACGATGAAAGTAAAAGGAATGAACTATATAGGTACTTCTTCTTCGTTCAGTGCCTCCCGAGGTTGGCCGTCAGCTCCGCAAATCCATCTCTATTTTTCGCCAAGCGAAACAGTTCTTCTGCTTTGGCGATACCAGTCCACTCCCTTATGTTTCTCAGCCATGACTTTTTTCGTCTTCCAGCACGTCTTTTGCCTTCTATCTTGCCCATCATAATAAGTTGAAGCAGCTGATATCGGTAGTGTCGTAATGCATGTCCCAAATATTCAACCTTACGCTTTTTTATGGTCTGCATCAAGTTCCGCGACATTGCGACGCGCTGGAGCACTGTCTCATTTTGTATTTTATGGGTCCAACTTATACGCAGCATGCGACGGTAACACCACATCTCGAACGCTTCGAGACGTTTCCTCACGTCTTCTTTTATAGTCCATGCTTCGCAGCCGTATAGGACCACCGGCCAAATGTAGCACTGGAGGATCCGTACTCTGAGTTTTATGTTGATGTTTCGGCAGCATAATACTTTCTTCATCTTCATGATGGGCGCTCGAGCAATTTCAATCCGGGACTTAATTTCTTGATCCGAGTCCCATAGTTCATTCACCCAAGCGCCGAGGTATTTGTACTGCTGTACTCGCTCTAGATCTCTGCCAGCCACTGCTAACTTCGGCTTCAAGTCGGGATTACGAGATACAACCATGTACTTGGTCTTTGAGATGTTCATTGTGAGACCGGCCTCTGCACTACTTTTTTGCACTCGGTTTAAAATCTCTTGCAGGTCACGTTCTGAAGAAGCGATAAGCACTGTGTCGTCGGCATAGCGCAAATTATTAATAATTTTGCCGTTTACTTTTATGCCCAGTTCTATCCCCTCTAATGCTTCGGACATTACTGCTTCGGAGTACAAATTAAATAGTAAAGGAGATAGGATGCAACCCTGCCTGAAGCCCCGACTAATTAGGATCTCTTCTGTGACGTCTTGTTCCACTCTTATCGTCGCTTTTTGGTTCTCGTACAAGTTTTTTATTATTCTGATATCTTTGCCGTCGAGACCAACATCCTTCATATGCCTTAGAAGAAGATCGTGTTTGACTCGATCGAATGCTTTCTCGTAGACAACAAAACATATTATGACATCAGTCTGCATATCCCAACACTTCTGTACGAGAACATTCAGTGCAAATAGGGCCTCACGTGTACCCTCTCCTGAACGGAAGCCAAACTGGCTCTCTCCCAGTTGTTCATCACATTTCCGCCTTATTCTGTTTTGTATGACTGTGAGAAATACTTTGAGAACATGGCTCATGAGACTAATTGTTCGAAAGTTGCTACATTTTCTAGCATTTTGCTTTTTGGGAAAAGTAAAAAAAGTAGATTTAAGCCAGTCTTCAGGGAGAGCGCCTGTATCGTAAATTCTGTTAAACAGATGCGTTAGCAAGTTAATCTGTTCCTCTTCCAGAAGCTGTAATATTTCGACCGGTATGTTGTCTGGACCAAGAGATTTTCCTTTTTTTGCTGCAGTGAGTGCACGCAATACTTCGGTATTTAGAATTGGTGGGACATCATAGTTATAGGTACTTAGGTATACTTATATTCAAAATGTATTCAGTTGTTCCTTACCACAGCAGTTTTATTCAGTTTATCGCCAAGCATATGCCTGAAAGACAGGACCCCAGCAGACCGCTCACTGGGCCTCAGACTGGGAGCGAAGTAGCGGGCTCTGAACGAAGGGGCGACGCTGGTTGCCCCCTGGGAACTCGGCTGGATCGCCCTAAGGTCGGAGGGGGCCAGAGCTTCCAAGCTTATGTCGTGGCGAATCATCAACTCCTGGTTAGTAAAAACATACGTAGGTATTTTTACTAATACAATTTTTTTATTTTACCAGAGACATTACAATAAACATTACATAGGTAATAAAAACAAGCACTAGGTAGGATAGTGTACATAAAATAATAATAAAAAACTTATTAATAGGTAACACAAAAGGTAATCAGTGTCCCACCCACATCAGTAGGTACCAAATGGGCCTAGGTACTGCCTATAGAAACATTTTTAGAAGCGGAAAAAAAATTAAATAATTGTTTGAAAAATTTAACTCGTATCAAAAATGTGTGGATTCGATTCTACTCTCGATTCCGAACGAACTATTTTCTCAGTTTCGCTAAATACAAAAATGGAAAATGAAGTATTTAGAAAAAATCGACCCGATTCGATCGATCGATGACGATGATGATGATTGTGAGACGGGTCGATTTTTTCTAAATACTTCATTTTCCATTTTTGTATACTTAATACAAATTGCATTGTGAATGCAAAAAACTAAAAATTAAAATATTAACACATTGTATATCATAAATACATACTTATAGCTTAAATGTATATAAATCTATACATATAAGTACCTATATATTTTTTATACATACAAAAATTTCTCTTGTGCGGGATTCGAACCCACGATCTCAGAGTCGTAGAAGCACAAATGCGGGCTGCGACGAGCGATAAGAAAATAAAAAAATAGGTTCCCAAACATTTGAAACACGCAATGTATCGAAAGTGGCGCTGTTAGCAGACGGCCAGACTTTTCATATTACTATTTCCTTTTGGTCGCCATTACAACTTACTGTAGGTAGGCCTACTCTTTCAACGAAAAGCTAAACTTCGGTAATACTTATAGGCGTCCCTTTAACTCTCCGGGGATGACAGAATCGAGTGAAAGCGGCGCGGCGGGGCTAACGAAGTTTAGTTTTTCCTTGAATTAGAGATAGTAGGGCTACTGCACGTTTAAAAACTTTAAATGTTGGTCTACCTACGTCACTGGCCACTTCTAGTTATTAACATTTAAGAACACATTTTAGAACATCTTACCTGTAATTTACACAAATCGCTATCGATCTTCGCCCTAGCTGCTAATTCTGCCTTGTAATCGTCTACTAAATACGTCCAGTACTTGTTGACTTTGGCGTAGTCAGCAAGGTTCGAGCGAGGCAAGTAAGATAGGATCCGTTTCCCTACAGATGCGGGCAATAGTTGAACCTACAAGCAAAGGCATTGGCAGGCGGGGGCTGGATGCGAAGAGCTGAGGACTGGGCTCAGTGGTGTCATTAGGAGAGGTCTATGTCCAGCAGAGGACAAATACAGGCTGCTTATGATGATCTTTATTAGCCTCATCACATTTATATTATCAAGCGCATAAAGCCCGCGGCTGGGCAAAGAGCTCCCCATCAGATTTGGAAAAAAAGATCTCGTTGTTAAAAGTTGATTTATTTGTAGGTACAAACATCACAGATAGTCCATGGAAATCGTACATTTTGCCTTGCGTTAAATGAGGTAGTGATGAGACAGTAATGACAAATACAAGTTTTCCACCTCGAAAGCACTTCAGATCATTATTAAATATTTAAAAATCCAATAAATTTTCAGATTTTTTTTCAGATTTGTAAATTTTTACCACCAAGGACCTGTGTTACGGCAAAAAATACTATGCACGCTTTAAAGTAGAATAAATTTGCAATAAAAAGATAATAATTTGGTTTTTGTAAGTCAAATAGTTTTTAAGATAGGGCTATTTAAAAGTTTGCAAAAATTCAAAAAAAGGAAGTATTACAGTTTTTTTTAGTTTTCGTCATTTTGACCCATAGTAGGGTTTATGGTAAAAGTTAAATTATTAATCATTAAATTTCCAAGAAAATGAGACCAATTAGTCATTTGATAGTTCCTATTAACTTACATTTGATAGTTCCTGAGACAGCTGTTCAAAGTTATTGAGATAAGTACCTAAACAATTATGTAATAAAAGGGTTTGCAAAATGAAGTACGCCCTAAAGGAAGACGGATCTGGGAGGTGGTGGGATCAATTATGTAGGTACATTGTATGTATATTTTTGATGGACCAGGCACGTCCTCTGAATCCACAGCACACTTTTTGGGGGCAGCTTGCTGAGGTATAATTTCTTCATCGAACTGCTCAGGAAGGTCAAAATCGTCCTTTGATGGTGGGTTATCAATCAATGGTTCATCAATGTCATCACACATCAGGTCTAGTATGTTCTCGCATGATTGGCCAATGCAGTAGCTGCAAACAGCCGAACATTTGAGTTCTGCTTTCCAGCAACCACATCTGCTGGTACAACCTTACATCTTTGGTATGCTTTCAAGGTGATTAAGGTTTGCGTTTCATTAACATGGTAGAACGGGAACGCCTCCCAGATCCTTCTTCCTTTAGGGCTTACTACCTTTTGCAAACCCTTCTATTACATAATTGTTTACCTACCTCTATAACTTTGAAGCGCTGTGTTTCAGGAACTATCAGGAGTAAATTGACAAAATTAATCTCATTTTGTTGGAAATTTAATGGACTTTAATAACTTTTGCCATAAACCCACTACTAGGAGGTCAAAGTTGTCAAAAAGTAAAAAATCTGTAATACTTTTTTTTTGAGATTTTGCAAATTTTAAAACATCCTTATCTTAAAAACTATTTTGCTTACAAAAACTAAATTATTCTCTTTTTATTGCAAATTTAGTCTAATTTAAACAATGCAAAGTAACATTTGCCGTAACTCAGATCCTTGGTGGTAAAAATTGTCAAAAACTGAAAAATATTCAAAAATTTATGGATTTTTAAGTACCTATTTAACAATGATCCAAAGGGCTTTCAAGGTGGAAATCTTGGATTTGTCATTACCATCTCATCACTACTAACATATAAAAAAATCAGAACTACCTCATTTAATGCAAGGCAACACCACTAATTTGGTACGATTTCCATGTACTAAGAAACGGTCTACAGCCACAACACAAACGCCGCCCTTGAAGTTAGAAGAAGAAACCAGTTACGACTACCGGCGCAACCGTGCGCCCGGTAGTCAACCGTGACTACCGGCGCACGGTTGACTCCCGAGTCCCGCCGCGGGAGTCATCAACCGTGTGGGGCGGGTTCATATTATATGTATGAAAACTACAGGAAATAGGTCGGTGGCCGCGTTTTGTGGTTGTGGTCGGTGGCTCGTGTGTGGCCAATCTTAAGCCTGGCTTATTTATTTTTTTATTGTGTCTTCTGCTTCATGGCAATCTGTTTAGGCAACAATAAGCCACTACTTTGGTGATAGGTAAATCTGAATTTGTGATCTACGTGAGACTTAACTGGTTGGAAAATTTCTTCCCAATGACCCTCTTTCTGTTTTATTAAAGCCATCCCCCCTAGCATGACCAACAAAATGGGATATGATATGATAAGTTATCCGGTTTAACTGTCAAAAGACTATGGGTTTTGACGTTTGAATGTCGATAAGTCGCTTTATCATTCGATACATATCGCGTTTTGGGTGGTCATGCTAGGCTTACTGGCGTTAACGCCATAAATTAAGAAAATCAGAGGGCCCTTTTACAATGTCATTTTTTGCAGCGCGCGATTGACAGCCGCGCGGCGCGACTGCATTACATCGCGATTATATTGCTACCTACTTAAGGCGCCTAGGCGGCATAAACATTTTTTGAACGTATCGATGCTGCATCGCGCTTGAATCGATGCTGTATCGCTGCAAAAATATTGCATTGTAGAAGGAACCTAATTGACTCGCTTACGAGTTTTATAATTTAATGAAATAATCCATATACCTATTCATCCTCTACGGGCATCTAACCGAAGTCGAGAAAAAAAGCCTCTGCAGTAGAGCTAGCATACGCACTGTCTCGCTTATCTTCATTATATGTGAAGGGAACAAAAACACTTTGCCAATCCGAAAAGAGTTGACATAATTTCTCGCGGTGCGCATGCTAGGCCTAGAGGGAATTTTTCACGTCTATGAGTAACTCACAAAGTCCACAGTCTCAATAATCTCCGGCTTAGTTCGGTTGACTTTCCAGATCTTCCGTTTGGTTCCATCCGTAAAAGTCATCTCCAACTCTTCAAGCTTCACGTTGTCTTTTAGCGCTTTTATAGTCGCATGCCACGCCAACAGGTTAGCTTCCAACTAAAAATGGGTAACCAAACCAACCATCTAGTACGCTTGTATGACTAAAAGTAGGAAGACTTACATTGGAAAAAAATTATTACAGTTTTCAAAGTATCAAATTATGATATTAGTATTGTTCAGTACACCCCTGCCTATACCGCGGAATCATGCTAGCGCAGTGGAAGCTGGTATTACTAATATAGACTCCGGACAAAAAACTAGGTTTCAGCGGGGATGTAAACTGAACAATTGGACTGCGATACACAGCGGAGAGAATGTTAAGTAAGGTGAGGTTACATACGGGTCTGTGTGTCGAACGTCTCCAAGGCAGAAGTGGTGTAAGGGAGCGCGCGCGCCCCTGGGGTCCTTTCTTCTGCAGACCTTACCAATTAGTCACCTTACTCACAACACAAATAACAGCGTTCCCAAGGCACTGGTCGCTTCAGCAATAGATACACAAAGACACACACGGGGGAGCCTCTTTTATTATGATTTACAGTCCCGACAAAAAGCGCGTGGTGGACAATTATCTTTCTTTCAAAACTCCGCGACCAGCCCGATGGATGGCGTCAAAACCTTGGTCGTACAAAACGGGATCACATAGATAATTTAAGATTTATTCAAACTCGATATGCCAGGCACATTCAACGCGAGCGATTTTTAACAAATTCAGCAAAATTAATCCGACATCTTGGTTACAAGAATTTCAATCAAGTGTCACTGTCAACTTCAAGTGACAGCTAAATGTCAATTTGACGTGACATTAGAGACGCGTTCAGAAACGTCGATCTTTTCCGAACATCCCCCCGCCCCGGACCGTTAAGAACGGTACGTCAATCTACGGGTAATCGGGAGAGCCCACTAACTGCTCTCTTCAAAACCGAATCTCGAACCAAAACCTCAGCAAAACGAGGAACTCCGTCAGTTCCGGGGTAGAGTTTAACAATGCGCCCCCTTCGCCAACATAGGGGCGGCAGGTTAGCATCCTTAATCAACACGAGGTCGCCAGTCTGGGGTGGGGTGGTTTTATCTGTCCACTTCACGCGCTGTTGTAGAATATGCAAATACTCCATCGACCAACGTGCCCAGAAGTTTTGGGACATCTGTTTCAAAAGTTGGTATCGCAACAAACGATGGGATCCTACATCCTGAATAGGATATTCAGGCAAAGCCAAAAGGGGCTGTCCGATCAAGAAATGACCTGGGGTCAACGCTTCCAGGTCATTCGGGTCCGAAGACAACGGGCACAAGGGTCGCGAGTTGAGGACGGCCTCAATTTTACAAAATACCGTATCAAGTTCCTCAAACGTGAGAATAGTTTCTCCAATCACGCGACGCAAGTGTGTCTTGGCAGCCTTTACACAAGCTTCAAAAATTCCTCCCCAGGTCGGACAAGCTGGAGGGCTAAACTTCCAGATTATCCCACGCCGGGAGAGGGTGGTTCCAATGTCTATTTTATTATCAACAAAAAACTTAACTACTTCCTTAAGATAATTACACGTTCCCTTATAATTAGTACCACAATCGGAACGTATCAATGTCGGCAGTCCTCTACGGGAAACAAATCTGCTCAAGGCGGCGACAAAGACTTCGGTAGACAATTCCGAGACAATTTCCAAATGGACAGCCTTGGTGGACAAACACACAAACACGCACAAGTACGCCTTATAGGTTTTAGCATTACGCAGTCTCGAAGCCTTTACAGTAAAGGGACCGGCGAAGTCGGTGGCGACTCCGGCAAAGGCTCTACATTCCGTGACGCGATCAGCAGGCAAATCACCCATCTGGGGCTGCATGGTCGCGGCCTTCAATCGATAACAAGGCAGGCAACGGAAAACCACAGTGCGAATGGCTCGACGAGCAGACAAAATCCAAAATTCACGCTGCAAAATGGCCAACAAAGCATTACAGCCAGCATGTTGTGCATTCACATGGCGATCTGTTATTATCAGTTGAGTCAAATGTCCGGCTTTAGGTAACAAAAGGGGGTGACGAGCTCCATACGGCAGGTTCGCATTTCGAAGTCTTCCGCCGACTCGCAAAAGCCCACTCTCGTCCAGGAAGGGGTTCAATCGCTATACCGCGCCCTTCAACTTGCGACGGCCTAAACGCAAAATTTCAATCTCGGACTCAAAACTATCAGCTTGTACTCTCCGGACCCAAAACAAGAGCGCGTCCCTACGCTCGTCCGGAGTGAGAACCGACGAATCACGCCTCGCGCGTGGGTTTCTGCAATTGTACACAAAACGTCTGATCCAAGCGGTAACACCAAGCAGCTTCTGTAAGGAGCTGTACCGATCCAACAACAAATCCTTTTCCCCGGCGGGGTTTGTCTCCAGGACGCATGCCCGCATATCAGGAACGGCTACGTTCGACAACGCTGGAGAGGGCGGCCACTCCGACTCAGGCCGCATCAACCACTGTGGGCCCCACCAGAGGGGGTGGTTAATTAGGGTTGGGGCTACACAACCCCGAGACGCACAATCCGCGGGATTCATGGTTCCCGGCACGTGTCTCCAAATCAACTCGATGTCGGAATTACAAATCTGCGACACTCGATTGGCCACAAACACGTCCAAGGTGTGCGCCGGAGCCTTCAACCAACAAAGGACGACCTGACTGTCCGTCCAAGCATAAACCTCTTGTATCTTAATAGATCGACCTAATGTGAGCCATACGTGGTTCAACAAACGCATTAGGAGGGCAGCTCCACACAATTCCAACCTCGGGATCGTATGACGAGTCCGAAGGGGAGCGACTTTGCTTTTCGCTATCACCAGATGCACAGCAACAACTCCGTCAACAGTAACGGTGCGGAGGTACACGGCCGCAGCAAATCCACGTTCGGAGGCATCGGAAAAGCCGTGAAGAGTAACTTTACAATTTTCAGAAGGGAGGAATAGCCTCGGCAAATGCACTTCATTAATCTCGGGGAGGGATGAAACGAAGCTCGACCAATCTCGGAGTAACTCGTCCGAGAGGGGTTCATCCCACGACACACCCGAAGCCCATAACCGTTGCAAGAAACACTTGGCCATAAACAGCACGGGGCAAATCCACCCATTGGGGTCAAAGGTACGTGCGACAGTAGACAATACTAAACGCTTGGTCCAGACTTTCGGTGGTCGTAAATCCACACAATAAGTGAACGTGTCAGAGACCGGTTTGTACTGTACGCCAAGGACGGTCACCACATGGGGATTATCAACATTTTCGAATAGGTGGGGGTCCTGCTGGTGCTCTTCGGGCAAACCTACCAGTACATCAGGCGAGTTGGATATCCATTTCCTCAACTCGTAACCTCCCGACTTCAAAAGGGCGGTGAGTTCGTCTCTCAGGACAATCGCCTCTGAGACAGATGAGGCGCCCGTGCAAATGGCATCCACATAGACGTCACTGGCCAAAATGGCGGAGGCGCGAGGATATCTCAAGCGCTCCTTCTCGGCCAACTCCAACAAAGAACGAATCGCAACAAACGGGCTCGAAGCCAAACCGTACGTATTCGTATTCAATTCATAAATCAACAAGGGGTCCCTAGGACTCTCTCTCCACAAAATCAATTGGTACCTCCTATCCTCTGGATGGATGACCGTTTGTCTGAACATCATCCGGATGTCAGTCATAAATACAATTTGGTGCCGCCGGAAGTTGGTCAAAATGTCTGAGATCTCCGTGTGCAGCTTGGGACCTACATGCAGACACTGGTTCAAGGACGCTCCAGTAGAGGTGGGAGCCGAACCGTCAAAGACCACCCGAATCTTTCCGGATTTCAAAACGGCGTGGTGCGGCAAAAAGAAGTGCTCAACGGAGCGCCAATCCAAATCGCTCACGGACATGTGCCCTAACTCCTCATACTCCCGCATGAATTCAACATACTTCTGGCGGAAGACCGGATCCTTGCTCATGCGACGCTCCATCGCCACTAGCCTACGTTCCGCTAGCGGTCGGGATTCGCCCAGAGGAGGTCGGCCGGCACGAAAGGGGAGACGGGTGATCAAACGACCAGAGCGGAGGCGACCAGTGTTATTCTGGTAATACAACTCGCATTCATCCGCTACTGGGTCGACCCGCGGGGCTGGTGGAGGTTCCTCAACCTCCCAAAACTTCTGCACCACTTCGGCGAGAGACACATTAAAAACAAGACCGCGATCCTCATCAAGGGAATCCAAAACGCGGCGAGCAGGGCCCATCACAACTGTACCGAGTGTCGTCTGCAGAGCTACCAAGCCATCTGGCTGCAAAACTCGCTTCCCCGTCAACAATACTCGCCCCAGGACATCGGCTCCAAGGAGAGCATCAATCGGGCCTGGGCGGAAGAAATTTGGATCGGCGAGTGGGGAATCAGACACCAAAGACAACATACTCGGTCCCAAGTCAACTGAAGGTTGACGGCCAACAACTGTGTCCAACACAATCGCCGAGGTCTTAATGCCTGGCGTGGACTTATTACGTGATGTAAATGTGAAGTCAACATGCCCTAACAACCCGGGGACTTTCACATCGCCAACACCTCTCACGCCTTCCGTGTGGGGGTGCACCTTGAGGCCCAACCGCCTAACTAACCAAGATGACACAACACACCCCTGAGCACCGGAATCCAACAAGGCGCGAACTTCCACAAGGTCGCCATTCAATCCCCTGACAAGCACAGAGGCCGTGGGCAACAAAACGGTCTCTGGAGGGGTGGCTACAATCGACCGTAAACACGTTGATTGCTAGTATGTGGGGTCCCCAGACGTCCCCCCATGGTAAGGGGGTCGCTCATAGCGATCCAGTGGGTCCCAATCTCCCACATACTGCCTACGTCCAATTCGCCCGGTATCAGGCGGGTTATATCTCCCGGCCCCTTGAAGACGGGGCGGGCGCCGCTCCAAACGCGGGTATTCGGCGAGCGGCGGCGAGAATCGGTGCCTAGCATCCACCGTGTACGTCGCCCCATAGTCGCGGGGGCACGGTGACCGATTTTCAGAAGGGGGGTCCCGGGGACCCCCGGCTGTGCGAGGCTCAACACGTTGCGGGGGGCTTCTACGACCTCCCGCATCGCTCGCAAAATCGAACCCCCTAGTTGGGGACCGATTTCCCATGGGGGGGTCCGTGGGACCCCCGCCCGTGCGAGGCTCAAAACGTCGCGGGGGGCCTCTACGACCTCCGGCAACGCCCGCATAACTCATCCCCATCCTTGGGGATCGGTTTCCCATGGGGGGGTCCCTGGGACCCCCGCCCGTTTGAGGGTCCAAACGTGGCGGAGAGCGTCTGGGGCCACTCTGGTGGCCACTAGAACTGCTGCGGGATGCAAACACCGCGGGGGGTCCGAGACCCCCACCCATACGCGGTGATCCTGCAGCGACGCGCTGCGGCGCTCCGCCGCCCTCTGGGCTGTTCATGCAGAGGAGGGGATGGTGGTTGCCCTTACAAAAGCGGCATGGGTGCGCTTGGGTACATTCGCGCTGCATGTGCAGGCCCAAGCACGAGTAGCACCATGTCCGTTGTCGCGCGATCGCTCGACGGCCTTGGACGCGCTGGTCGAGGAACTTATCACAACGGGTCGTGCTGTGACCCGGTTCCCGACAGTACAAGCAGCGGGCGGTCTCCTGGACGGCGGCATAGCGGCCGGGCGCGCGAGGGGCCATACGCCCCCTACGGGGGGGTCCGGTGGGGGATCTACTCTGTGGCACAGGTCGTTCGGGTCCCATAGGACCGGCCAGAGAGGAATTATCTGCCAGTCTACTTTCTCCTTCCAGGAACGTCAAGAGGTCCGAGAAGGGTGGCAGATAAGTCGCACTATCCCCACCATACTGCTGCTCAAAACGGACCTTAACAGAGTCCGGCAACTTTCCCAGGACAATGTGCAGTAACAAAAACGACCACTGCTCCACTGGGAGTTTTAAGTTTTTCAATGCGTTGTAGGCAACCAACAGCGGATTCAACAAAGCCACTCTCAAGTGCATCACGCTGGCAACGCGGGGTAAATTCAAAATGGCGGCAACATGGTTGTCCGCCAGACGTCGTACGTTCTGGTACCGACGGGCAATCAAATCCCTAGCAATAGGGTAGTTTTCATCCGAGGGGGCCAAATGTTGAACCGATTCAAGGGCCTCCCCTTCCAACACGGATAACAGGTAGGCCAACTTCTGGCCCTGGGTCAAATCGTCCCGGGCATGTACAAGACTATCAAAAATATTAATAAAGCCCTCCCAGTCCTCTAGACGACCAGCAAAACGCCTTAGGTCTAAGGGGGCCAATCTAGCAAATAGAGGGGGCATACTCTTAGATGTGACCGGGGACGGGCTCGGTTCATTCTCTCTTGCCACTTGCAAAGGCCGAGCCACCTGGGTAATTCTGTCCGCAAAATCATAACACTGGTCCACATCCAAACCGACTTCTTGTCGCATTTCCACCTCGGCCTCAACAGTCCTTTCCAAAAATAAGGCATACTGCTCATCAACAACAGCCAAACGTATGGGCAGATCTACGTATCTGTTCAACAAGGCCTCCGTTCTATCCGGTCGATCCAACAACGCAACCGCAGAAGCTAACCACCGTAACTCAGAACGTATTTTGGCTTTAGCAGAGGAGGCCGTCATTGTAACGTCCCAAATTTATCAACAAAAACAACAAATTCAAAATATTCACTATAACACAAAATCTCCAATATTTGGAGGTTATTACTAACCACAAAATTCCAATATTACAACAACAAAGTATTTATAATGACACAAACTCTTAAATATTTGGAGGTTATCAGAAAACAACAAAACTCACTGACTATTGAAATTCACTCAAAATCACTGACTATTGAAATTCACTTGGATATCAACACAACATACTGTTACACAACAACAAGTTAATTTTAATTATTTCAAAGCACAAGTTTCAATGAGTTTCAATGTGTAAACAATGTCCCAAATCATTTAAGTTTCACTAAGTATTGAGTGTAAACTTATTAGCTAACCTTTTATTAGCTATTATTTTAGCAACAAACTTGTCAATATTCACAACTCAAATTTGCTAACAAAACTGAATAATAATTATTATGAGCAAAGAAAGGCATCTGTTTACACTTTGGAACTTCAATACATGACAATTAATTACAAGACATGGAACCAATAACAAAGGAATGCCCTTTACTTTTCAAATGCAAGCCAATTACCATTTACAAGTACAAATTAATCTAGTCCGGACCAGACTGGGTCATCAAAACGGCACTGATTAATACAAAGTTTTGGCGTGGGCCTCTCAGGCCTTCAAGCTACGCTCTTGGCTACCAACAAATGTTCAGTACACCCCTGCCTATACCGCGGAATCATGCTAGCGCAGTGGAAGCTGGTATTACTAATATAGACTCCGGACAAAAAACTAGGTTTCAGCGGGGATGTAAACTGAACAATTGGACTGCGATACACAGCGGAGAGAATGTTAAGTAAGGTGAGGTTACATACGGGTCTGTGTGTCGAACGTCTCCAAGGCAGAAGTGGTGTAAGGGAGCGCGCGCGCCCCTGGGGTCCTTTCTTCTGCAGACCTTACCAATTAGTCACCTTACTCACAACACAAATAACAGCGTTCCCAAGGCACTGGTCGCTTCAGCAATAGATACACAAAGACACACACGGGGGAGCCTCTTTTATTATGATTTACAGTCCCGACAAAAAGCGCGTGGTGGACAATTATCTTTCTTTCAAAACTCCGCGACCAGCCCGATGGATGGCGTCAAAACCTTGGTCGTACAAAACGGGATCACATAGATAATTTAAGATTTATTCAAACTCGATATGCCAGGCACATTCAACGCGAGCGATTTTTAACAAATTCAGCAAAATTAATCCGACATCTTGGTTACAAGAATTTCAATCAAGTGTCACTGTCAACTTCAAGTGACAGCTAAATGTCAATTTGACGTGACATTAGAGACGCGTTCAGAAACGTCGATCTTTTCCGAACAAGTATGATATTTTACCACATGAAATACGTAAGTATGCCGAGATTGCCAAATCCTGGATCCGTGCCCGAGTGCCTAGTAATGGCAGATTTAAATTAACCCAGTAGCTGGCAATCTAGCGCTTGCTTCGTGTAACAAACGTTTTACCGTGCCAGTCCAGCGCTGGCGTCAGCCGGTATGGAGTAAAATAACTGCCTAAAGTGCGGTCGCGTAGCATGAAGAATCTCGTACAATGAACTTTTATTACCTGTCCCTGTCGCTCCCGCGTAAATTTAGAGCGTCACGCTCGCACAGATGAAATAACCGCCGCGCGACGTCTGGAGGGAACTATGCGAGAGCGTGATGCTACTCGACAGGACAGTAATAAAAGGTACGAGACTCTTCGTGCTCCACGACTGTACTTTAGTCAATTCAGCGCTAGCTACTGGGTTTATGTAATCTGCCATAATTCTACACAGTTTCAGGATCCACTTACTGAAAATATAAAATATATACCTACTAGCTTTCCGCCCGCGGCTTCGCCCGCGTGGACTACACGACGTTATCCCGCGGGAAGGTGACATTTTTCCGGGGTAAAAAGTAGCCTATGTTCCTCTCCAGGCTCCAAAGTATCTGTGTCCCACAGCCAAATCCGTTCAGCCGTTTTGGCGTGATTGAGTAACAAACATACAAACATCCAAACATCCAAACATCCAAACATCCAAACATCTAAACATCCAAACATCTAAACATCCAAACATCTAAACTTTCACATTCATAATACTAGCTTTCCGCCCGCGGCTTCGCCCGCGTAGACTACACGACGTTATCCCGCGGGAATGTGATATTTTTCCGGGATAAAAAGTAGCCTATGTTCCTCTATAGGCTACAAAGTATCTGTGTTTAAAATTTCAGCCAAATCCGTTCAGCGGTTTTGGCGTGATTGAGTAACAAACATACAAACATCTAAACTTTCACATTTATATAACTAGCTGACCCGGCAAACGTTGTTTTGCCATATTAATTATAATAGTGGACCCGGTAAACTTCGTATCACCAACATCTATTATAGATAGACAGATGAAAATAAATGATCGCGAAGAAGTTTTATACACTGCCAGCAACAAATGTCACTTATTAAAAAGTAGGTAATCCAAAAAGCGGCTAAAACGTCAGTGATTACAATACTCTTTGACATACCGCTTTGGAAGCGGCTATGGAAGAAATGACAGTTTTGTATAGTACGACAGTTTATCGATTTTCTATACAAAATAATCATTTTTATTTTATAATTTTCCGGAATAAAAAGTAGCCTATATTACTCTCCAGCTTCCAAACTATCCCCATACCAAAAATAGAGTCGATCCGTTGCTCCGTTTTGACGTGAAAGACGGACAAACAAACAAACAAACAAACACTTTCACATTTATAATATTAATATGGATAAGTAGGATTAGAAGGATTTACCTCCTTCTGTGCTTGTCCCGGAGGCGGAAACATTTTATCAAGTGTACCTCCACTCTTTTGGTGTTGTGGTGTAGTATCTTTCTTAGTCTGAAATAATTAAATGACGACGGATGATACTGAAAATTTTAACTTTCTAAGTAATAGGAACAGCGACATATTGAAGCCTTCTGAATAAGTACATAAATATCGAAAGAACTCTATAGATTCTCCAAATTCCACAATTTGTTGTTGATTGAACCCATGCGGAGATTAGCGGAGCAGCAGAAGTGTTTTCATGCGTTTTCTAAGTAATGAGACCCTTTGTACATACCTACCAATAGGATACTTATTTAGGTATGTGATATCTAAGACGCTGTCGTATAGCCTGCAAGAACCAGAGTTTAGAAGGAGCGAGCCACAGAAAACAAGAAAGGGCATGATACTAATTTTATGCTGAATGAAGCGTGAATTGAAATGACCATGACAACTTCAAGAAATTGAAAAATGGAAAATGAAGTATTTAGAAAAACTCGACCCGTCTCACAACTATGTAGCTCCAATGGGACTCGAACCCACGACCTTTCGCTATCCGACTACTCTGACCTATGAGCTACGGAGTCGTTACGAGAAGCGTTGAATTTATCCAATACTTATTACGCGCTGTAGCCAGCGATAATTTCATCAATGTGAAGATATATTACTACCCTACCCTCACACACGAAAGAATACATCCAGGTATTTGACAATCGCTAAAGATGAAATTATTGCTATTGCTATTTACATAAAATCATGTAGATTTTTCTAAAATACTTCATTTTCCATTTTTTTCAATAATAAAAATTGAATTGTAAATGCAAAAAAGTAAAAATTTTAATCATCATTATCATGTCATTCGAACGACGCCCAATGCTGGGCATAGGCCTTCCCCAAGGATCTCCACAACGATCGGTTCTGCGCTGCCGGCATTCAAGAAATTCAAAATCGTACACAGGTAGGCAGGTACTCGTA
The DNA here is from genome assembly GCA_949710035.1 of Crambus lathoniellus. NCBI lineage: Eukaryota > Metazoa > Arthropoda > Insecta > Lepidoptera > Crambidae > Crambus > Crambus lathoniellus. Next base: position 8,982,214 of record OX453302.1, on the reverse strand, counting down.
AAATCTATGTTTTGAGTTTGTTGTTTTAAGCAAAGGGCTACGCGTGTTCCACCCTCTTACTACTTCACGTCTTTGTTGTGTTGTGTCAGATAAGTATTTTGGCTCTCCGTTGACGAAAAAATCATTGTAGAGATGCAAATAGTTTCCCATCTATGTGACGCCAAAGTGAGCACGTACGTGTGTATGAAGATTGTACGTTGGCCAAGTTTCAGTGCCGCGGGGTCCCGGGGAGTTTCGTTTCACTTACTTTTTCCACAACTGGTGGTTGTGCCTTCTCTACCGGAGGATCGTGCACCACGATGCAGTCCTCGAGGTCTTGAAGCTGGTCGACCCTGTACTTGTCGTAGATCTTCTCTGCCTGCTTCAACACCTCCCACATTACAGGGCCGCCAGACACAGCCAGCAGTTGGGACATTACCAAGGCTTGAGATTCCTAGGAATTTTAGAATTTGAATAACAATCGTAAGAGCATTGCCTCTTTATTTTTTTGTTTTCAATAAGATAATAATTGTTTCATTGCCTCAGAACAAGATTGCAGTTGAAGTGGGTTCTATTCTACCACAATACCATATTAACGTAAGTTAGTGTTTAAGTGTTATAAATATATCCCGCAAGCAACCATCAAACTAACAAATAGGCAATGAAAGGCACCTCCTTCTAGACATTAGAAATGACATGCTAACATCCAGAGTTTCAGACATTGAAACAAACAAACTGCTAATCCTACACAGAATCAGAGTGTTACATATCTCTATACCTACTGTGACAGAATATTAAGCCGTCATACTAACCGGCTTCAGGAGGAACCCGTGGTGTTCAGCCGTTAATTTTGTAGTCGTTAAGCAACTGTCGCAATGGTCACCAAAAATTTTGAAGGCGATAAAAAATTTATTAAATTGAGCTTCTTCGTGTTACGGAAGACATTAACGAAAGAAATTAGACCGTTGGTTCCGGCTAAATATGAAGTTTTTATAACCCATGAACCCGCATTGTTTTCATAACCTATATAGTTTGATCGTACACACTTGCAACATATTATAATTTTAGTAATTAAGTATATTCCACGATATTTTATATTACAAAATATATATAACAAACACTTACCTACTATTATTTTACGACAATATATATAAATACTTATATTATATTAGACATACTTTCTGTTACACATAGGTATCTATCTACTCTTATTTTTGTAATAATGCACATTGATTCTTTGCTTGCGATTTATATAGTAGGTACTATCTCTCGTCATGTAATTTTCAACACTCAGAGTAAGTACATTGTATTTTTTTTCCTTTTACATTTATATTTGGAGTGAGCCTGGTGAACTGTGCTGTGTGCACCTGTCACACAAGGGGATCGCATCCTACCTAATGCAGGCACCAGTTATCTCAAATTAAGTTAAAAACGTAGCTGTATTGCTCATAATCAATGTAACCTTGATGTAACTTTTGAGAGAAAAATAAATATGATATTATTGGGACCGTGTGGACGGTTATGGCTTATTCGCCTTATCTAAGACCTAAAGAAGGTCTGTGCCTCAATAGTGGGGACATGAAAATGGCTGATAATGATGACTAACCGGCTCTAGTGAAAGGAACCACACGCGGTCGTTCTTCATCACCATCGCGAGAGTGGCGCCTGGCTGGGCGGTCCTGTTGTGATCCAGCGGCGCTTGGTCGTAGCTACTCCACACATGTGGACTATCACCAAAAAGTAGCAATTTAAAATTGGTCTATACATATTATTTAGCTAGTTGTATCTACGCAAAGATTTCTTATTTGGGAAGCTCCGGCATATATTTGCGTCCGAAATACCTCAATGTCTCAAGACGAAAGTCTTTGACTAGTGTGTGTTGCTAGTAATGACCTATGGAAGTGAGACGTGGTCTTACTTTACTATGGGTCTCATAAGAAGGCTCAAAGTCACCCAGCGAGCAATGGAGAGAGCGATGCTTGGTATTTCCCTGCTCGATCGAATCAGAAATGATGAGATCCACAGGAGAACTAAAACGACCGACATCGCTCGAAGGATTGCATCATTGAAGTGGCAGTGGGCGGGACACATAGCGCGGAGAACCGATGGCCGTTGGGGCGGAAAGGTTCTCGAATGGCGACCGCGTACCGAACGACGTCGACGACGACGTCGTCCGGTACGCGGTCGCCATTCCGTGGGCAAGCCCCCTACAATGTGGACCGGCGATCTGGTCAAGATCGCGGGAAGCCGCTGGATGCGGGCAGCGCAGGACCGATCGTTGTGGAGATCCTTGGGGGAGACCTATGCCCAGCAGTCGTTCGGCTGGCATGATGATGATGAAAGATTTCCTATAGAAATTCGTTGGCACAGTGGTTATGGAGGTCAAGCCACACTTAATTAGCAATGATCTGTCACATGTCAAATTAGGTATTATCCCGTACGAAGGTACCTACTCTTTCGTGCTTCTGAAGGAAGATTTAGTCCTGCTATGCTGGTCTCTGGTCGCGTTGGTCACCCGATACTTGGGTCCACGTGGAACCTAGATTCTAGATCGTGCGTGACTCATTTTCTTTATCTATCCATAACAACCATGAAATATAATGTAAGATTGCAACAACGACGGTACCTAGGTGTATTCTTTAAATAGGTAACCCTTAAACATGAATGAACTAACTCGCTTGCTGAAAGCACAGCATCCTTAGGTCGACAGTTCCAAATGGATTTGAGGAGTAAAGATAACGCCCAAGCACTGTTCATGTCGTTCAGCAGTGCTAGCAAGTACCGCTTCTTATTCGACCAGGATATTCTTGAAAACCAGTGCACAGTGGATAACAGGTGACGGTTGAAACTCAACTTTTCCTCTGCTGCTGCGTCTTCTTTGTTTTCTAGACCAAATGTAAGTATTTTATAAGACAAGATTAATGTGTATTGTTTGTGCAAGGTGTAAGTTTTTAAATAATTTTGTACTAACGAGTATCTAGTTGTGACTTAGGTACATTAGAGGCTCTAGCCTCGGTATGGTGCAAGACCACCAGCAGTAAAATTAACCAACCGCAATGACTGAATACTTTATGCTATTTTCCCGATATAAGAGTATTATTTACATCATACATACCACACGTCATATCTGATAAAATCAAGTCATTAATTAAATGTACTTTCTTCGTCAGCTCTACAAAAGAAAGATATGGCATTTTTATAAATAAAACGGTACATACGCAAAGTTTATAAAAATATAAAATTTTATGTTGTTTGTTATCATATCAGTGTCATTCATTCGTTGACAAATACAAGACAAATAGTTGACGAATAGGTAAGTTAATTTTTTTTAATTAATGCAGCCTGCAGGCCTTGGGTTTTTAGTAAGTACTTACGCAGTAAACGAAAATATATTTTAGTCGTTCTAAAGCTTAGTTCAAAAGTAATAATAACACATAAAATTAAATGATGTATGCATGTATGCAATAAAAATAAATCAAATATATTATTTCTTGTTTAGTAAAGCCCTATAAATTAATTGTGTCCTTTTATAGTATATGAAAATGAGCAACATAAAACAACCATCGATCCAAAACGCACGGGCGCGCATTAAGGCTGATTTACATTTGCATAAGTACAGTAGCGAGTTAACTTACGGTCTTGGCGAGTTAAGTTCTTATCATCGTTTGGACAGGGATTTGCCAGTTAAGTAATAACTTAACGATTAAGTACAGAGAATAGAATGAAGTTCTATTTTTTCGGTAAGTCAAGTGCAAGTCCACCCCGCCCGTGCCGTCTTCCGCACCCCGCCAACTAAACTCGCCGCACGTGTGGACGGGCGAGTTTAGTACAGTTCATAAGTTTTCTGGTTGCAACGTGTTTTGTTTTAATAATTTTGTTTCTTGAAGTTGATTTGTTTAGAGTTGAGTTTTAAATCTGTTTAAATCACAGATCGATGAAGTGATCGGAGGAGACAACATTAAAGTTCGTCAAGGAATGTTTAGGACATGATTGCCTATATAAATATAACACTAAAAGCGATGAATATAAGAACAAATTAGCTCGAGATGCTGCATAAGTAAAAGAACAATAGGCACTACTGCCCATACGACATAAGAAAAGCTGTAAAATAAAAAACTAAATCAAACAATACTTATACATTTTATATTTTTATTGGTTTTCTATGTTAGATCTTTGAATGACAGGTCCCACTTATCTGTAGAAACAAAAATGAATCTTTGGACATGCGCGAAGATAATTTATACTCTTTAAGGTCCTCATCTGCCAGTACCATTAGAAGTTGATTGCTTGCGCCCCGTGTTTCTCTTCTTGCAATCTACTTTCTTTCCTAGGTATATAAATAAATAAATAAATAAATAAATAAATAACTTCTAACATTCACACCAATTATCTAAGCCCATTTTAATTTCATTATGAAGCTGTATTATGGAAAACTTGATAACGGATAAATATATACTTAAATACTTTTTGTTTGTAAATACATACTTAATATACATAGTAAACACCCAGACCAAGACAAATAGACATGTTCATGCACACAAATATAATAATATGCGTTTAGGCAAAGAATATATACACTTAGTTTAGGTCTATTCACGATCTATTCCTTTCTATTACAATTTCATCTTCAATATCTTCCACAAGAAAAAGCACTGTTAATTCTTCGATTATCACGCGTAAATTGATGATGATGATGATTCTCCGATTATGACACCTAATATTTCATATTCCATTTCTATTCTTCGTCCATTTTTCTCAATCCGAGTAGGTAGATACTTACCTATGTAAAATAACCAACAACTGTCTGTTGTCTTTGTCGCGGAGCGGATACTTCTTCTCGGAACGGCAACTTATGACTACTTACTCGCCTATCCGTTTGGACGCTACTTACAACTTACTACTTGTTACTTAACTGACTGATTTCTTAACTCGCTACTGTACTTATGCAAATGTAAATCAGCCTTTACGCGAATAAATACCTACCATTCAAAAAGGAGCAGCATCGAGTCTACGCAGTTCGCAATTTATTCCACTTACTATGTCCGAATGACGCAGGTAATAATCCTCCTTGCTGTCAGTTTATACCAGCCATTTGACTGCCATGACGCGAGTCGAAACGCGATGTCCATCCCAACCTCAACAAATATTATCTATTACACCGCAACGAGCGAATTTATATAGATTTCTTTCTTTAATATTTATAGCATCAGTTTTAGCCGTAGGATACTTTACACTCAAGAAGCCCTTAGATTATCTAGATGATCCATCTGATCAGTACGTAGTGAAGAACATTCCGATACAATATACTAAGTTGGAAGGTGTGGATTCTGAAGAAAGAGAGGTGTTTGAAGGTTTCAAGACTTCGTTTCTCCCGCCGGAGGAGATTGCGCTAGCTCGCAATTATCCTAAAACTAAAAGAGAAGCAAATGAAGGAATCGTGACAAGTGACATACTATTATGGGGCAATGTAGATGAACAGTATTCTACCCCAACGAGATTCAAGCGGAAAAGTCATTTTACTTTCACTTCACAAAACTATGAGTAAGTACCTACCTAACACCTGTATGTTTATAACATGTATTCATGTTGAGCAGCGGTTACCGTTTAATCTCGTACGTATTGTATAATATTAATTGATAATATCTACATTTAATTCAAGGTCTACAATCAACTCCCAAAGTCATGGAGCCGATCTTGAACACGATGATGATGATGGTGAAGATGAAGAAGAAGAATACAACGTTTCAGACGCCACTTATGAAGATACCCTTGACGATGAAAATAATTCGGCAGAAAGGTAAACATATTATGATATTCATTTGGTATTTAATTTTCGAAGCGATGAAATAATTACCAGTGAACACTCTTTTAAGAAAAGATATAGATTTTTTCTAACAATCAATGAAACCTTTCCAGTATAGCACATACAGAAAGTCATATTGATCGAGGACCGTTTGATGATGTTGTTGAACAAATTCGAGGACAACCAGAATTGGAAGAAGAAGAAATGGGCATATTACTAAATGTGTACAAGCCAACGAAATCTTATACAGGTACCCGCCTAGTTTGTAAAACCAACTCACAGCGCAGCATAAGAAGTAGGTACCTATTAGAGAATTTCGATGTCTATTTTAACGACTCGTTAGCTCAGTGGTCAGAGCATTCGCTTGGAAAGAGAAAGTTGCGAGTCCCACCCACCGGAGCTAGACAGGTTTCATTCCCTTTTATTTCATTTAGAATATTAACTGAAAATGTAATACGTTAGATAAGAAGAAGTAACTTTTTTATAATACGTAGTCTTGTGCGTCGTAAATTGAACAATACCACTCTGGCGCCGCCGTAGTAGCCATTATTCAATTGACTATGGACGAAATAAGTCAAGGTCACGTTTCACTAACCCTTGTATTAAATCCCACGGTGTGTTTGAATGACTTGATTGTTGTGACATCCTAATTTTAAATTATTGTACCAATCAAAAAGTAGTATTAAAGCGACTACATATTTTTGTTTGGTACATATATTTCCTAAAAATGTCTTACCAAGCTAATGTTTAAATGTTGGGCCTTACACTTTTCGAATGTTTTTTTCATTTATTCAGGTATCCATGCGTTTTGGAAAGGCCAAGGTGATAAAGACACTATAAGAAAAACCCAGGCGAATATTATGCGACAGTACATGGATGCAGAAGCAGACCCTTGTCATGACTTTTATCAGTACGCCTGTGGAAACTGGGCTGCCCTCAACCCCATACCCGCTGACAAAGCAGGGTAAGTACATAATGAATAGAGTAGTCGAATAGATAGTCAATGAAATAGCATTAACGGTTTATAAAATATCAAAAAATCTTGCAGCTATGATACATTTGAAATGCTGAGAGAAAATTTAGATACTGTCTTAAAAGATTTATTAGAGCTCAAGGATCACCAACAAATTCAAAGTGTCTATCCTGGTCAGCAACTTGATTTAGATGATAACTTTTTAAAGAATATTTTCCCCAAGTCTAGTCATTTCAAAGAAACAAATACAGAAAGCTTGTATGTCGACATTATAGAGGAAAACTTTAGAGGGAACATTAATAAATCAGTTGGAGCACATCATAATTATGATTTGGCCGTGATAGATAATAAATCGGAAATAATTAACCGCATTCGTAGATACTTGGACAGAAAATCAAAACAACTTATGATGCCTGTGAAAAACATCAAGCATAAAATTCATGCGTACTTTAAAAAGGGCAGAAAAAAAGAGAGAGTTAAAAGGCATGATCAAAAGATGTTACAGAATCAACCAAGCGGAAAACGAAATATAGCTCGTCGATCGAACGGTCACAATAGTAAACCGTACAATAAGCAAATTAAACGAGAAATTTTTGTGGCAAAAGAAGAGACACCTCATGTAAAATCAATAAGAGAAAGTAAGGATTTATCAAATGGAGACGCCACTTTAAAAGCTCAATTTTTATTCAAATCTTGCATGAACTATGAGATACTGCAGAAACGAGGACACAAGCCGCTTTTAGATCTTTTGGATATTTTGGGTGGGTGGCCTATTCTTAATAATCAATGGAATTCAAGCAACTTTGACTGGCAAGAACAAATGGCTAAATTAAGATTATTCAACAACGATATCCTCATTTCGGAGTGGGTTGGTCCGGATATAAAAAATTCTGATGAATTCGTCATTCAGTTTGATCAAACTAGTTTAGGTATTACAGGTTCTTTATAAATAAATAAATTACTTAGTAAAAGAAATTAGTGACGAAGTAACATATGCTTCCTTGCCAGGGTTACCTACCAGAGATTACTTCCTTCAAGACGCAAACAAACCGTACTTAGATGCATACAAGGGCTACCTCATCAAAATAGCTTTGCTTCTCGGTGGTCATTCTGAATATGTCGAAGAGAGTGCAAAGGAGCTAATAGAATTTGAAAAAAAGTAGGCGCATTTATTATACATACAAAATAAGCTAATATAATTTTAAATTATAGCTCTACTCTTGTTATTATAACTCAAAAACCGTAAACATTAGTTATTAATTATTATCTTCATATTGTTGATATAATTTCCTTTGTTTGTCCTATTTACCAAACTACATGTACCTACTCTGTAACGTAATTACCTATATCCCACTTCGGCTTTGTAAAAGATTAATTCACTTTTTTTTTCTGACGTTTTGCAATGTCATTGGCAGACTTGCTAAGATAACATCCGCTCCTGAAGACAGAAGAAATGTTTCAGAACTTTACAAACGCATGCCACTTCATAAATTAGAGGAGTTGGTTCCTCAAGTTAAATGGAGAAGGTATCTCTGTATAGTTATGAATCGGACAGTAAAGTCGGATGAGACGGTTGTTTTGTTCGCTTTGAGCTACGTGCGTGTAAGTAACATACATTTTCAACAATTCTTTTTGAGTTTTATTCTATTTTTAATCCACGTCTTACTTTCCAGCATCTGGTACAGCTTATTAAACAGACTCCACCCAAAGTCCTTTCAAATTATTTGCTTTGGCGGTTTGTAAGGCATCGGGTTAATAATCTTGACGATCGTTTTCAGTCAGCTAAACAACAGTGAGTTTAAACAGATTTTCAGCTTATTAACGGTTCAATATCCAGCTTTCAATATTCAGTTACCTCACTAAACTTTAGATTTTAAATTATTTTTATGCATTCACAATGCAATTCTGTAAGTATAGGAAAATTTGATATTAAAAAACCACGAGCCCTATAAGTAGCTTTCAGGCGGGATTCGAACCCGCGCCTCCGAGAATCCGGCCCGATGCTCTGACCAACTGAGCTACCGAAAGGCCTACACGACTCGTCGAATCTTGCCATCACTTGTCACGCTGTAGGCCAGCGTTGCCAATGTAAGGAAACCCTCCCCTGAAAGCTACTTATAGGGCTCGTGGTTTTTTACTATCATATTTTTACTATATTTAAGTTGCGTTACTTATAAAAAAAAATCAAACGTTCGCAGATTCTATTACATACTTTTCGGTCGAGAACAAGCCCCACCTAGATGGAAGAACTGCATATCCCAAGTAAATTCTAACATGGGAATGGCTTTAGGCTCGATGTTCGTAAAAAAATATTTTGACGAAATCAGCAAAAATGACACTCTCACAATGACGAGAGAGATCCAGCAATCCTTTAGAGAATTATTGCATTTGACCGACTGGATAGACGATAAAACTAAAAATCTAGCGGCCTTAAAAGTAGACGCTATGATGCTCCGTATAGGTTACCCTGATTTCATACTTAACAAGAAAGAATTGGACGATAGATATAAAGAAGTGAAAATACATCCAGATAAGTATTTTGAAAACATATTGAACATACTTCAGCATTTGACAAAGATGGAACAGTCGCGGTAAGTGAAATTCAGCAATGGGTATTCAAAATAATAATTTTCTTTAAGTAAGTAGGTAAAAATGCTTAGATTAGTCTTGCGCTTTACCACCTTCTCCAAATGTTTATGTACCTGGTGCCGTTCATATAAATAATAAATAAATAAATAACTTCTTACAATCACACCAATTATCTAAGCCCATGTTAATTTCATTATGAAACTGTATCATGGAAAACTTGATAACGGATAAATATATACTTAAATACTTTTTGTTTGTAAATACATACTTAATATACATAGTAAACACCCAGACCAAGACAAATAGACATGTTCATGCACACAAATATTTGTCTTGTTCGGGAATCGAACCCGAGACCTTTGGCGCAGAAGGTGGGTAGCCTACCCTGCGCCAAATCGGTCGTCAAAAAATATCGAGTATATTCACGCACATACTCGATAACGGTTAAGAATTTCACTACGAAAGTCGAATACAAAACCAATTAGGCATAATGTCTACACATGGTCAACGATGCGCCAGCCATCCACAGTAAAACCTGAGAAACCGGAAACCCTGACTGAACGTATTTCGTGACCACCACTTTTACTCCACCCTTAATACAGTTTCCAGGTCGCGGGAAGCCGCTGGATGTGGGCAGCGCAGACCCGATCGTTGTGGAGATCCATAAGGGAGGCTTATACCATGCGTTCACTGCCTATACCTAGCAGTGAACGTCGTATGGCCGAGTTGATGAAATATAGTTGTATGATGGTTACGGGTGAATTGGCTTTTCTTAAAATTCCTTATCAAATTTTTAGCCTTGGACAGCCCGTAAATAAGACATTGTGGAACACAGCACCGGCGGTGGTGAACGCTTACTACAGTCGTAATAAGAATCAAATTATGTTTCCTGCCGGCATTCTTCAACCACCCTTTTACCACCGACATTTTCCACGATCACTCAACTATGGCGGCATCGGGGTTGTTATTGGTAAAATTATTTTGAGTATCTGTTTACTAAAATGCATTATGATATATTACATTATGTATATTACTCTGAATTAATTTAACCACCGAAAAAGTTGCCACAAGGCACTGATTAAATCACAGAACACATACTCCTCCCTCCTCCTCCTCCTTAAATTGTCTGCTACAGACGTAAATGCCTATAGACATTCTGAATTATTTATTTATGCCCTGTCTGTGCTCTCACATTTTTTGTAAAGATGTTGGCTAACTGTGTCTGAAAATGTTCTGTAAGTTTATCTTGTTCTACAAAATTATAACAATTAAACGACAGAAACTTTATTACTTTATAACAATATCGATCGACGTCTGCATCATTAAAACTAGCATTTTCAGTGACACCATTATTTTTTATGGTAAGTATAAAAAGCTTTGATAGCGTAATTCGAAAGCAGTTCGCTGTGCACGGAAAGGGTCTGGGTTCGAACCTACACTCGGACTGAATTAAGTTTTTCTACTCAGTAACAAAATACTTTCCCTCAGGGCACGAAATCACTCACGGTTTCGACGATAAAGGACGCCTGTTTGACTGCGACGGCAATCTGTATCGCTGGTGGTCGGACACCGCCATCGAGGCGTTCCACAGGAGGGCTCAGTGCCTGATCGATCAGTACGGCCATTATGTCGTACCTGAGGTCAATATGAAGCTAGATGGCGTTAGTACGCAGGTAAATGTTGGAGACGATGTGATACCGATACGACATGATGACGATATGATTTATATACGATATTTAAACTCTTATTAATAGATCACCTATATGCTAATACCTATGTATATTCCACATTTTTCTCGCTCGCAGATTTATTGATCTTCCATCTCATCAGTCGTTACGTTATCAGTCGCTTTATGAGATTCATTAGATGATACTGGAATCATAAATTCTACTTAAACGGTTATTCTCATTTTTTCTATGGAACATGACGTCATTGGACAAAATAAGACATTTTTTCTCTGTTTTATCGCTAATTATTAAGTTGGCATTATTAATGTGTATTAGTATATTGTCATGGAATATTTTAGGAAAACATATTATGATTCCTAATGGTAGTAGACTTAGGTCACAAAATAAAGAGTTTACAGAAGGACCGCTTCCACCATTTTTGAAAATCTATACCTATCCTTGTCTGACTCACTAGGGTTGCTTCTGTATTGATTCTGAATTTAAAAAGGAGTAAGTAGTAAAAGTTAACAATCATACATAAATAAATTCGTTTATACATACATCGTAACAAGTTTACATGCCTTAGATGCTGCTTAGATGGTAAACAGAGCATCTAATATCCATTTAAAGTCCCGACGCCACACACGACGAAGACAAGATCCTATTGTACCTATACCGTACCTATTATGTTGTAATGTATTCCATTCCTATATGTTATAATGTACTCTATGTACAAGATATAAATATGGTGTGATAGTTATCCCACTAAAAACATAAACGTGAAAAAGGCACTAAGTAAGTTCGATGAAAACATAAAGGTAAAAAAGGTGCCAAGTTCAGCGAAAAATAGTTGAAATCTAAATGGGTTACAAGTTCCATAAATTTTTTCGTTCAAGAACTTCAAATAATTAATATTTTCTTAAATGTTGAATTTCTAACTTGTCATCTACAAAAATTTAAAAACCTTTATAACGCAAGAACTGTATCAAGCAATAGTGGTAACTATTTTGAAAACAAGAAAGTGTATTTAAATACCTATGTTGTGTTTTTATCGTATATAGGTAAATAAAAAAATATAAGTAGTTTAATAGTCAAAGTCAAATTTGTTTATTCAATTTAGATTGGTTTTTACAATAGTTGTGAACGTCATAGAAGCTACGCTATCGAGATGTAAACAGGTTCATATTTGTTTCTGGCGCAGCTGTTCTTCATAGTCTTTTCTTGCACTCAAGAATGTCGTTTTTCAGCTTTCTTTTTCTGGGAGAATTTGCAGAAACGTGAGTTGCTATTTGTGAATTTGAGTCACATTTAACTTTTTCATATTGTGTACAAGATTCATTAGTCTCCACAGTTGCTTGCGATTCTTCATTTAATTTTTTTTTGACAGGTAGCAAAAGTTTGGGAACCGAACTGTCCTGAAAAAGGCACTAATGCCTTTTTCAGGACAGTTCGGTTCGATGTCTTGATTATAGAATTGGTTTCGAAATGGGCCTCACAAACTCGAAGATATGTTGACCATTTGTTGCGTACATCTTCTCGATCAATTAAACTTATCCATAAGGTTCGTCTGAAAAAAAAATAATTTGATTTTTAAAATTAACTAGTTAGTTTTGCAACGAAAATAGCCTATGGCACTCCTACGATTAAGACGTTAAAATAAATAGGTATACGCATAATCGTGCGTGGTTCGTTTTCTCCTGAACTTGGCTGGCACACTGCCGTGCGTCAAAAAAAACTTTACTGCAAGTAAAATGTTATTTGGGGTTTATTGATTGGCGTCCTTTCCTGAACTTGGCTGGCACACTGCCGTGCGCTTAGATGAAAAAAAAATACTGCAAGTAAAATGTTATTTGGGGTTAAATGACTGAAGTCTCTAAAATGTAAGTAGGATTTCATAACACTGCTAAAATAAAAGAAAATGCAACGACAACTTTTACTTGAAAATTCGTCAACATGACTTGTGGCTGTGTTCGCTGAACCGCCAAGAAGTTTTGAGAATACTATAACATCTAAATAAGGACCATAGAACCCAATTACTGGCGTTTTACCACAACCAGCTAACTATAAGATGAATGTGTATGGTTCATCGTCGTTATCAAAGCGGCTAGTCCCAAAAGTACCTAGGTATACTCACCTACCAACAAGAGAAAACAGTTTGACTTACCTTACCTTTCAATATCGTTTGGAAATTTAAAGAACGTGTATGCACAGTTTTTAGTCGTATTTAGACAACCAAATACACTGCAACTGTAATAATATTGGTTATTAATTTTTGTTAATTAATAGTAAAATTGGTATATAAGTGTCACAGTGACACGTAGCGGCGCGGACGTGAAGTGATCAATTAAATGCTCTTTGGAACTTGCGATCACTGACCTCTTTGCGATACTCGCGACTGAGTACTGTCCCAAACTGTCCCATTTTGCCTGTATATGTGACGTCTATGTGTGCGTGACGAAAATGGCACTTTGTTCTAAGCGGACTCTCTGCTAGGGCGACCGCCCGCCCGCGTAGTTACTTTGTGCTTAGGTGAAGAGCTAGTATGTGAATTCTAAGGAACAAAAAGGGGAAAATTGTTGTTTTGTCCAATGACGTATATTATGTCCCATAGAACAAATGGGAACTACCATACCTAACTAAATACACAGATTAAGAGACTACATCAAAGAACACAAGAAAGAGAATAGAAGGAGCATGTCACGATCACGAATTTAGTTCTGTTTCTAAAACCAGGCACTTTGCCATGACTTGTTGTTTTGAGCAAAGGGGCTTACCACGCGCGTTTCTTGTGTTTGCAGGCTACATATTCGCTCTTTAAATAACTAGCATTCCAGGGTGAGAACATAGCTGACAACGGAGGAGTAAAGCAGGCATTCCGGGCATACCTTCACTGGCTGCAGAAACACGGCGCCGAAGGAGAAACACTACCGGGATTGAACCACACGCATACGCAACTTTTCTTCCTTAACTTCGCACAGGTTGGTTATAATTATTCATATTCTTTTTGTCAATTAGAAGTTTTCAATGGGTGGTAAAAAGAGTAATTACAAATATTATTATTCAGTAGGTTAAAAAGACAAATTACATTTTTCGTATCATTTCCCTACTCACTAATCATCATCAGCCTGTCATCGTCCATTGCTGGACCTAGGCCTCTCCAAGTGCTCGTTATAACGAGCACGATAATGATTCCCAACAAATGTCAGTGTTACACAATTTTTTATAGTTTTTCCAACGAGTTCCTAGCACCCCAAGAGTGCTAGGAACTCGTAGCAATACGCGTGAGGAATAAAAATCCAAACACTTAACTCTCCAAATAGGTAAGTAGATTTAATGCCATATATCGTCGTGGAATCAAAGTATGAAAAATGTTTCTTATTCCAGGTGTGGTGCGGCGCTATGCGGCCAGAAGCGATGCGCAACAAACTGAAGACCGCTGTTCACTCCCCTGGAAGGTTCCGCGTCATCGGGACCTTGTCCAACTCCCATGACTTCGCCAGGGAGTTCCAGTGCCCTCCTGGCTCCCCTATGAACCCAATCCATAAGTGCACAGTATGGTGACGACCAAGCCTTAAATCTCTTATAGACCAGGCGTTGGATAAACCTAAGACCACCGCACCGTCCACTTCCCCGGAAGGTCCTACGTCATTCGGGCTTTTCCAACGCGCACAACTTTGCCCGGGAGTTCCAGTGCCCTTCCGGCCTTCTAATGAATACAATCCATTAGTACATAAAACTCTAATAGACCAGAAGTTGGAACAGCTTAGACCACCGTCCACTTCCCCGCAAGGTCCCACGTCATTCGGGTTTTATCCAACTCGCATGACTTTGCCCGGGAGTTCTAGTGCCCTCCCGGCTCCTCGATGAATCCAATCCATAAGTGCACAGTCTGGTGACGACCAAGCCTTAAATCTCTGACTTCGTCCACTCCCCCGGAAGGTTTTGCGCTATCAGGACTTTGTCCCACTCCCACGACTATGCGCCCTCCCGTTTCCCCTATGAACTCAATCCGTGCACAGTCTGGTGACCATAGATGGGTCAGGCCGTAGATTTTGCCACAAATAGCGCAATGGTGACGCAAAATGTTCTACGAGTCGGTCGCACAAAGTGGTGCAAAATGGTAGCGCAAAATTATTAAGGAGCACGTACATTAATGTGATTTTATTTAACAAACATGTACTAACAAGAGGTATTGCATCAAACTAGAAAAAGAAACACGATGTTGGTATGTAAGTATGTTTAATTAATAATTAACAATAATGTACCTATGAGTAATTCTTTTTTATATATTGCGCACAATGAAAAGTTAAACAGGATGACTAAAACTAGTAAGTACCTATGTATGATTTGTTCAATTTACAAAAAAAATACATTTAATTTGTTAGATGGAGGTATTTGGTATTATTCATTATTAATTATATAAATATAATACAACTTTAAAATTTATTTCAACTCTTTTCAATGTTTGAGAGTCCATTACTTTAACTCTAGCAACAACCTGCTTGAAGTATCACTTTTAAAAGGACCTGCCAACCATTAGGATGCCAAAAAAAAAAAAAAAAAGTTACATGGGTAAGTTAGTATGAAAGTGACGAAATTCCAAAACTTATAAAATACAAAATAAAAAAAAACTTTGGACCTAGGTAAAATCTTTGAGGCTGGTTAGGTAGCAGACCACCGCACCTACCCCTATTTTCGTATGTTTAACGTTCTGCCGAACACCCTGTACTTATAGAATATTAATAAAAGCTAACAAATCAATTAATAGTAATGCTAGTCATGTTTTTAGCGGAATTACAGCTAAAAGTAATTTCAAAATAATAAAAAACTTGAAAACCTTGTGTGCATGCACTATTATTCAATAGCGTAAAATAAGTGGCGCAATTTCTACGCAACCGGTATCGCAAAGTGACATAAAGACAGTTTTGCGGAACCGAGGCGCAAATGAAATCGATTATAACTCTTAAAATATACTATATTACAAGGCTAGTTTAACATATACAGATCACACACATCTAATTAAACCATGCGCAACAAAAATTATAAGTTTTAATCAAAAACTTACCTTGAAATCTCAAAAAATGCACTCTGCAAAGTAGGCGACACTTTTCACTTTGATCGGAGTTGACACCGAAATGTCAAAAAATATGGTCGTCAACGCTGCATTGACCATAGAATACGATACTTTGGTGATGCCAGCACTCAAACAAAATCTTAATAAATGTTTTAAAACCATAAAATGGGTGAAAATGGTTACGCAATATAAGTAGCGCAAAGAAATGGTTTTTCAAAAAAAAAATCTTATTGCCGAAAACTTATCTTTTTTCTTAGGAAAGACGCAAAGATATTAAAGGAATGGCAACCTTATTATTATTTTATAACGTCAAATCAAACAGCTCATCAATAAGTTAAAAAATGATAATTTTATCGATGTTTAAGCTGTACACCTACCAATGCGGATTCGCGGTTTTTATAAAAAATCCGTCACTTTTGGTAGGGAAATGTCAAATAGTTTTCCAAATATATAAACTTATCCAAATATCTATATCTGCCTTGGTTTGCTATTTCTTAGGAAACACGATGATAAGATTGAGACATTTCTAAGAGTACTATATTTAAAATTATATGAGGCGGAGACTTTTGTACCCTCAAATGTGGCAAAATCTACGGCCTGACCCAGATAGCGTTGGAACCCGTCCATTTCCAACTTATTATCCAACTTGCACAACTCGGTAGAATTCCCCAAGTCAAATAGATTTACCAGGAAGAGATAAGCGTACTAGAGTGTAAAAATGGCCCAAAGTTTTATTTTCAATTTTATGTGAAAATAATAGAACCAAAGTATAATTTGTGATATTACTATTTAGACTTAATTTTGTATAGATTTACCGTAGATTTGTAAGACTTTTATTGCATTGTTATTAAGTATTATGAAATAAATAACAAAAATAAGTTAGTTATGTACGTAAACAAAATATTTTATTTCTCTCTCATTAGAATTTGAAATTACAAAATAAATTAACATTTGAGACGCTTTTTGATACCCACTCTTCACGGATGGCAATATAGTTCTTATATCTTGAGCCTTATCTCATTGGACATTCAGACACCATGTTTGCGCTCGGTTGCGGAATCTCATCTGCCCCCTGATTGATTAGCCGTCGGAAACGGAATGGAATTCGATTTCTGTGCTTTGTCTTTGTCTATTATATTATAGTGAGTGACAGAGATAGTGCATACATTCCGCTGTCGGGAGCTTTTCCGACCGTTTGTGAATCAGGGTTGCAAAACCAATCATTTACCAGCTTCCTTCCGTATTTGCAAACCGTTTGTTCTGTCCCTATCACTCTCTTTAGAATAGACAGACAAAGCATGGAATTTTAATCCGATACCCTTTCCGAAAGGTTGTGAATCAGGGGGCAGTTGGTGGCATAACCATGGTGTCCAAATTTTAATGAGATAGAGCCCTTACAAAAGCACGTGAATTTAACGAGATTCAACAACTATATCAGAAGGGTGGAGAGCGTTAAAACAAAAGGAAAATATACTTGTTGGTTATGTCTAGTACACATAGTTGCGGACTTCAATGCTTTGCACGTCATCGTTGCTCCAAAGAGTCTCGACTTCGTATTGCGCGTCGCGGGCAGAGTTGATGTGGTCGCGGCGCTCCCATCGCGTGCGCACCAAGCGCGCTATCTCTAGCCACATGCGAGCTTCTAGTACTGAAATGGGAGAAATAACTAAATACAATAATTGAAATAGGGAATCGTAAAAATGCCGTCATGATATGAATACGTGATCATTTGCGCGTAGTTCCCATTTGTTCTATGGAACATAACGTCTTTGGACAAAATAAGTTATTTTTTCTCATTTTGTACTATAGATAGTAATTTAGAAAGCTATTTAGTAATGCTTCTATTTCTCAAAGAAAATAAGACCTGGGTTTTTATCGCTAATCATAAAAGTTATCATTTTCTATGTCGTAATATGTCATGGAATATTTCGGAAAAATTATGATTCCTATTTCGTAAGGACTAGTGATTCAAGTGGATGTAACAATAAAAATTTTCTGAAGTGTACTTGTCTCCACCGATGGAGACAAGTGGATGTAAAAATAATATTTTCACTTCTCATGCTCGTAAAGTCCGTGTTTATGTTGGGTATAGGCTGCATAAAATCGCTTTTTATGCTCTAGTGCATAAAGTAAAATCTTCGTCTAAGTCTCAGACTTTAAGACAAAGATCGTCAGGTAAACAGCCACACACGCAATTAAACTTCGTAAAATAAACTTATTATTTCATTCTGTTTCTTCAATTTTGTACATAATCCATGTTAAATTACTAAATTAATAAAACTAGGCAAAATTAATGAGTTTTCTAAGAAATAAGTATTTCAAGAGCATTATGGACTACGATCTAATGCTAAAGTCACTGTGCTACCAATGCCACGTATAAAAAAAGAAAAGGAAAGTCTTCCCGCCAATATGGCGAAGTCTTTATTTTTTCTTTTTTGCAATATTGGTATTTATTTTCCTCACACTCTAAGTGAAAAGCAGAGTGTATAACTTGTACATCCCAACTAGCACAAACTAGTTGCTTAAGAGCTTTGGAGCCAATCCGATTATTCCCAAAGGCGCCAAGCTCAAGCGCCAGAGCGTGCACTGCAGACCTTATGCAGCCGATTTGCAGCCAAAGGGGCACAACTTTTTGCAACCTACAGTTCCATTAGAACTTCACAATAGCGGCATAAAAGCGCTACAGGAGGTGCAACTAATAATTAACACCACACTAAAGCTCTTGTGGTGCTTATTGAATGAAGGACAGGTTTAACTGAACGAATAAAGGATCACTGATTGTTCACCTTGTCTCTCATTTATTAAATACAATTCTGCTGTTCCTGAGTCAGACATTACTGAATACAAATAAATAATAAGTGAAGTGAAGGTAAGTGTTATTGAGCTATATTTTGTATTATAAGCAAGTGGCTAAAACGCCGATCAGTTTATCGTGCATATAGTTGATATTATTGGAGTATTTTTAACGCGCCTCAATAATTACCTCAGAATATCGTTAAATATGTAAAATATTATTATATAAATAATATTATATCACATACCTACACGATATTGAAATTAAATACTTGACAACATTTGTATTTAATAAGTTGCTGGTTCTATATTTAGTTATATTTTACTACAAATTATGATAAAAACCTATGAATTTCAAAAGTAATGATAAATAATTGTCTTGAAAACATGGCGTCTATGAGAAGCAGCTTTAACTTGCAACTTCAACCTTAATACTTCCTCTCTGCACGTCAAAGCGTTAAGTTTCACTCCTCTGAAGGGCCAAGTAATACCTGTACCACTAACGCAGTTCAAGTCTTTACAAT
This sequence comes from Crambus lathoniellus, assembly GCA_949710035.1. Taxonomy (NCBI): domain Eukaryota; kingdom Metazoa; phylum Arthropoda; class Insecta; order Lepidoptera; family Crambidae; genus Crambus; species Crambus lathoniellus. The sequence goes on along the minus strand of OX453302.1, from coordinate 8,962,812 downwards.
CACTTTTATTTCGTACTTACTGCAGGTATCGAACCACACTAATGGTTAGTTGTTCAGAGATCCGTAGAACTCGTTGAAAACCCTAAAATACGATGATCGTTTGTAGCTGCTTCTATATATTTCGCTCTTTCAATTGTTTAACACTTTATGTCTTACCATGTTTTCAGAATGCCTTTCAAAATAATTCAAACTTATAATGAACAACAAAATAAACAAGAACTTTGCATCTTTCTACGTGGGAAAAACATGGAGTGTTACACTGGCCGAACAAAAAAAGTAAAAATTTATGTAAAATAGAAGATTCAACTCCACAACCAAACTGGACAAATAAACAGCATAGTTAAAAGGAACAATATTATAAGGAAATTGCTGACAAGCACTTGACAGAAATGTTAGATGGTTCGACAACAGAACAAGAAGCCACAGAACTCTTACCAACGCTCTCACCACACCTTATCGGACCAACCAACCAACTTGAAAATTTCAACATTATAGTCAAATCAATCAATTTCGAATCATAGTGCTTAAATAAATACAAAGAAATTATAAATTATCACTTTGTAGTTCACTCCAAAGAAGCTTTGTGGTACTTTTTATCGCTTAAAGGATATTTGTAAGCCTGGCGTTTAGTTTAATTCAGTTTTTTTGCGAAAAGTGGCCACTCTTAGCAATAAAACTTTATTTAATTAAACGACAAGCTAGAAAATATAGATAAAGCAATAGAAAGTACCACAAAGCTTTTTCGGAGTGCACTACAGAGAGATAATTCGTTTATTAATTCATTTATTTATTTATTTACACTATGTTTTTTTTTCCAATGGCGGCGCTAGTGTGCATACTGCACGCTCTTATTAAACGTGTTGATTATTTTAATTAAGTAATTTAGGGCCAATTTGCCAAAGAAACATGTTGATTTTGATTCAAATATTTGGTATAAGTATTCCGATTCACCATGTCAGACACAATGTTGTGCAAATACTGTTTAAACTGTTGTTATTTTAGAATTTACTTAGTTTAATTGTTTTAATAATGTCAATTATGGGCCAATTTGCCAATAAAACAAGTTGATTTTATCTCAAATATTATTTTAAATCAATTCACCAATACAATTCTACAAGAGGCGCTTCGATTGTACTAGTTACTCGCTTGTGTTTGTTGAACTCGAACTTGGCGCATTATTTTTGTTTGTTTCCAATGAATCCCTTAAAGAATAAATGAAACACATGATTGCATCTAGAATAAAGAAACAAAGAATTACGCAAAGAAGGTTATATTACTTTATTTTTTATAATATGCCACACCAAGCTATAACTTACTTTTCCTCTGTAACTGGTCCGTTATCACTAATTGAGGAAACAAAATCTACGGGACCCTCGCTTGTGTTTGTTGAACTCGAACTTGTTGCATTATTTTTGTTTCTTTGCAATGAATCCCTTAAAGAATAAATTAAATGAATAGAGTTTTATAAATGAAAGCTAAATTACTCTCATGTAATTGAGTTTAAAAAAAAACTTAGGTACGTGTTATTTAATATTTCAATTGTTTCAACTGTTGTCTTTTTTAATTTCTGCATATTCTGGTAAACTCTTCGTACTTTCTTGCGATATCCACCAGTTCTTAGTATGAACTTCCATGCTTTCATATCCATATTTTTTTTAAGCTGGCTCAAATATTTTATCAAGATTTCTACAATAAAAATAGCAGAATGTATCCAAATGTGTAGGCAATGTCCATTACGCTCCTGCTTTTATTGTGAAGCCTTAATGTCGCTATTAGTAAAACAGTCGATCAAATTGCTACTTATGTCTGTGCAAAAGTACAAATTACTTCTGCAATGAAACTTTCAGTGGCAGAACAGTGATAAATATATCTTTTATACAGTTCCGTTAAAAAGTCTGCAATTAAAGTCTTTATGCAGTTTTGAAGCGTACAGCAGCGGCAAAAGAAGCTTTTTAGCAGCTTTAAGCTTTAACATAAATGTTTAACTCTCTTTTAAAGCTTTAGTCGGCAAATGGGTTGTAAAATGAACTCTTATAAGGCCTAGAGTGGCATTTGGTTCAGTTTCTACTACCCCTAGTGATATTTACAGCTATGAGCAGTTACGGAAGCAATAATAGAACTTAAAACCACTTTCTGAACCCCTAAAGCGCTACTGTACAGCTAAAAGTTGCAAAATAGGCTGCTATTTCCACTAATGTGCTAGTTGGGATAAAACCCATTTTACCCTCGAATTGACTATCCACCCTCGCCTACGGCTCGGATGGATATATACATCTCGGGTAAAATAGTACGTTTTATGCACTTGTTGTACAATCTACTATTTCTTGAAGTTTACTTGTCTCCCCCGGTCTGTGTCTCTACTGGGGTAGACAACGGGGGAGACAAGTGCACGGACAGAAATGGGAACTACCAGACCATTGCACTACCTACTTAACTCAAAAGACTAGTCGACGCGGATGGAATATTTTTTATTTTTTATTTTATAGTATGGGCTTGCTCTTGGCTTCATACTGAACCTTAGGGTTGAGAAGAAGCCTAAGATGGAGCGAGCTTACCCAGAAGCAGCTTATTTACTCTAGCTTTAAAAATAACAGGGTTGTAGTCATTCGGGAAACAGACGCAGGCAGGGTATTCCATTCCTTGGCGGTGCGCATCACAAAGGAAGAAGAAAAGCGCTTGGTACGCATCCGCGGGATGTTGACCAAGGATGATATGAACCTAGTTTTTTAAATTGGAAAACATGCTCTTACTTAAAGGAAGAAATGAGATAAATTTTATTGTGCAACTAAACAACTGACGTTAAAACGTAACATAAATGCCTGCTGCATTATTGGGGTGCAAGGAAGGAGCCTCTCCATGTGACGTTAAGCGAAACCTCTGATCCTAACCGTCCGGCGCACCCTGGAAAGTAGTTTTCGGTAACGTAGTAGAGACTAGCTGACTAATCCTTCCACCACGATTTTTCCGCAGAGTATGCACCACTAAATTAGTACAAATTCGAAACAATTCGAGTTGAAAGTGTCCATCAATATGATAATTTTCTACTAAGGTTTCAGCCACGAAATCGCGAATAAAACAATCAGCTATTCTGTTTTAGTCGAGTCGATGTTGTACTTTTCTATGGAACAGCTGATTGTTTTTTTTCGTGATTTCGTGGCTGGCCCCGTGATAAAAGTTGTTCGTATTGATGGACACACACATTCCCTAAAATATTAGTATCTACTTATTAAAATTTAAGTAACTTAGGTATATTATAAGTGAATCATCGACACGAAAAAGAAAAAAAGTTATAAGTTATGTCGTTACATAACTTATAACGTAAGAACTCGTTAGTTCTTGCCTGAAACCTTGAAATCTAAATAGGGACACCATAGAACACGAGAAAGAGATTACAAATAGTTCCCAAGTTAGTTGGTTGTAAGTAGGTACTGTATTACTATTGCTAAACTTTTGCGCAAAACACACGAGTTATTCCTCTTTCTTGTGTTCTGTTGTGTTAACTTACGAAAGAGAAAGGAGAACGCCGTGAGGAAGAGTGGGTTGATGTTGCCATTGACGACAACCATCGTGTACAGCAGAGCGCCCGCGGTGGGGGCCTGCCTGAGGAACAGCCCGCGTAGTGTGGCCCCCAGCCACGGGAGGAACAGGTATTCCCTAAGCGGCGATCGCTGTAACATAAGCATCACCATGAGGCATGAGCACCCGAAGCTGGCAAAGGCCTACCATGTCGATTTATAGAGAGACCCTTTCTTGACAAGGATTTAACTTGGGTAAAGGTAACAATAGAACCACAACTATCGTTTATAGTACGGCGCCTACAGTGGGAGCCTATCTCAGAAACAGCCGCGTAGTGTTGCCCCCAGCCACGGGAGGAACAGGTACGACCTAAGAGGTGATCTCTGTAAAAGAATTAGTGTCACCAGCCATTTTAGTTCTCATAGCTGGCAAAGGCTTTCCTTGTCGATGGTAAAGGAGATATTATTTTTTTATCCCTCGACAAAGATTCACGATGGGTAAAAGTTAACATGGAACCACACCCATCGTGTACAGCAGAGCGCCCGCAGTGAGGACCTGCCTCAGGTAGTGTCGCTCCAAGCCACGGGAGGAACAGGTATTCCCTAAGGCCTGAGCGGCGATCTCTGCAACATAATTATCACCATCAGCCATTTTAGTACTCATAGCTGGCAAAGGCGTTAATGATCGCTGGATAAAGAGACCATTTCTCTTTATCACTACATAGTATAAAACAAAGTCGCTTTCTCTGTCCCTATGTCCCTTTGTATGCTTAAATCTTTGAAACTACGCAACGGATTTTGATGCGTTTTTTTTTATTAGATAGAGTGATTCAAGAGGAAGGTTTATATGTACTTTTAATCCCGATATTCCCACGGGAACGGGAACCACGCGGGTGAAACCGCGGGCGGCCGCTAGTCTAAAGATATACGATGAGTTAACATGGAACCACACCCATCGTGTGACAGGGCACCAGCGCAGTGTGGCCCCAACCACGGAACAAGCGAATACTCCCTGAGCGGTGATCTATATTCTATGCGACATAATCATCACACCTGATGTTAAGTGGTGATAAGGCTGAAGGTGGAAGCGCACTACTCCCGGAATCCTCAATCACTGACAAACTGGCTATCTTATCTCTAATTGCCGGAACACAATAATGCTGAAAACATCATTGTTATGGCGACAGACAGACGACAGACATAGCCAGGTGGACTACGAACAAGTCCTACCACCAACCAAACCAAATACAATATGTACCCCCACTGCGAATCGAACATGGGACCTCTGGGTCTGAAATCGGTAGTGTGTTGTGAACCACTAGACCACTGAGGCGGTACCACTAGAGGATCTAGACCACAACGGGTACTATCAAAATTATATACTTAATTCACATTTTATTACCAAATTATAACCATTAGTAAAATAACTTGTGATAAAGTAGGTACCTATTAGTATTACTAATAATAGGTCTTTACATATGAAATTGCCGTCTTTTTCTCACATGTTTATTGGTCTCTAATTTTTTAATTAATATCAATATATCAAAATTAATAGTCAGTTTCGAAAATTGAGTATGTCGTCATGTAAAACATCTAAGAAAGGAATAATTAAACACGCGTCTAAAAATTCTATAACTGCTTCAAAGTACCGCTCCTTGGTTGTCGTCAATTTGACAGCTTTTTGAACACGAGTTCCCCGTGGAACAACCGTTGGTCTAACTGGTAGTACCATGGGGATTTTCTTTTCCCGATAGACTAACTCTTCCGTGGTACAACTAAAATCATTCCCTGTGGAACAACTAAACAAAGTCAATCATAAAAATAGACGAATCGTTATCCTTATTATGGAATGGACGGGAGATGTTTATTTCCCATATTACTAACTGTCACTGAATATATAATAGTAGGTACTAACGCTACTGCATAGAGAATATGCATAAACCATGTTTTCCCCATAGACCCACTGCACAAGAAATGTCTTTCTCGACAGTACGAATACATTAAAATTAAAAAAATATTAGCTGAAGGTACCAGGGTTGCATAGCTAACCAGGAGTTATTTTTAGATATTTTGAGATTATATAGGCAGCAGTATTTTAAGTAGGTATACTCGTAATAACTCCTGGTTAGCTATGCAACCCTGGTACTTTCAGTTATTTTTTTTTAATCTAAAAAGTAACCCTCCGTCCACTTGGATCCACCGCCAGGATCCACCGGTGGAGCCATTCAATCGAACGAAAGACAATTGTGCAATGTGTCTACGGGGAAAACACGGTATGTATATCCTTTATGCAGTAATAATATGGGAAAAAAAATCTTCCGTCCATTCCATATTATGGATAACCATTCGTCTATTTTGATTGACATTGTTTAGTTGTTCCACAGGGAATGATTTTAGTTGTACCACGGAAGAGTTAGTCTATCGGGAAAAAAAATTCCTCATGGTACTACCAGTTAGACCAACGGTAGTACCACGGGGAACAGGTGGCTTTGAACAGATATTTTTTTTATTCTAAGACAGTTTATTAAATGAGATAAAAGGCAATAGTTAGATTCATTTTGTCTGATCATATCTCGAAAGTTTCATTGAATTCGAAGTTCACATGTCTGTCCAAGAAATCCCCAAATATCTTTGTATGCTAATTCCAACTTCCTACAATTTCCCCATAGAAAACGGCAATTTCATAGGTAAAGACCTATTATCAATGTCCTTTAAATGGCAGCGTGCTAAGTAGTATTTCTCCTACGATACGAGATAAGATAGCCAGTTCCTCGGCGGTTGAGGATTCAGGGAGTAGTGCGCTTCCACCTTCAGCCTCATCTTCACTTAACATCAAGTGTGATGAAGCTAAGTGCTACCCGAGTACAAAAAAATATGGTTAGCAATTCTATGCTTTCTTATTTGCACCTTTAAAAATTACACCATAATGTATTACTATAGGTACGTTAAGGTAAACGTAATAATTATCATGTCTCAGTTGAATTTTACATACAAATATACTAAGGTTATAGAATAGCAGACAAAACCTTTTTTTGTTCTTATTACTAAATACCTCACATTTTAACGTACAATTCATGCCTTTCTTCCAGATAACCAAGATAACACGTATCATGTTTTATAAATATCATAAAAGAACGCACACATCAGCGAGCGGGACAATGCGTGTGCCCATCCGTTCTGTCTGTCTGTGCTACAAAACTGCGCTTCAATCGCTAAAGACGATGAGTACCTAGTTTTTTTTCCTTAAAATAGCAGCAGAAACAAAATTTTACAATTAAAATAACATTCGGAACGTTTCTCTTTTAGAACTGTAAACATACAGACGTCCTATAACTACTTATTATGAAAGACGGGAGTTTTTACCATTTTTATATTTGTTTTCGAGTTCCCGATATTTCGGCGCAGTTGCACACGCTGATCACAAACACACTTTCACATTTATAATATTAGTTACTATGGATGGTAAATCTTGTGATTCAATCAGGGTCAATACAAAACATGTATGTAACTCTGTACTACACATTTTAGACTGTTATAAAAATTCAGAATTCTTTCTATTCATGGTGAGAAGCAAAAGATGTAATAAGTTGCTAAGAGAAATTTCCCGGGGTTTTGCACATCGCTGAATCTAAGAATCTCTATTAGCACTTCGACATAATATTACTCCTTGTGCCTAAAATCCAAGATGGCGACTAAAATATTAAGGAATTTATATACATAAAAAGAAAAATGTGCATCTTGAGTAGGTAGATTACAAATATATAACATGTTACCATATCAGCACCCCTGGTCAAGCTTTGTTTAAAAAACATTGAATAAATCAAGTTTAGGAGTTAATATACTTTTTTGGCGGAATTGAATTTGATTTGAAATTTGAGGAAATTATTGATAATTCGAAGTGCTAATAGCAATTATCGGATTCAGCGATTGCGAAACCCCTGAAGTAACTCATATCTTACTTAATTTTAAGTGAGTCTGGGGAAAAAATCTATACCTACTATAAAATCTCAAATGTTGGAGTCCATATAGCATGTTGAATAAACACATTCATTCAATTCATAATGCATTGCTTTAAATTTTTTATAAATTTTACCACACCACAGAGCACAGCATGAATACGTAGGAATCTAGCGCTTTTTGGCTATATTTAACCATTTAACCGGCATTTGAACGAACGCATCCGCGAACATAACCTCATATCGCGAGCCAGTCTAATTTTCGTTTTTGGCCTTGACCGTCACAAACACGTTCCCGAATACTTAGCTGTTATCGGTTATATAACCGCAAAATATAAAACAAACACTAGTTATCAATCAAGAGCTGACTATTGAGTTTAGTAGCAGTTTAATTTTCACCAGTTTTAAACGTAAGTAATATAGTAAAATTTAAAGGTCAAAGATGGTTTTACTTTCCGTTATTTTGACCTTCGTAGATATTTATAGACAAATGTGTTTTGGACTAAGTACATCAATGTTTTTAAACTAAATTAGGTAAACGCAGTGATGTATTTCTGAATAGTCTGTAGACCTACATTGTGGATTGTGGAATAATATTGTAGGTACTTGCACTGAATGATAAAAATAAAAGTACCTAATCACACAAAACAGCGAATTCGCCTGTTATTCCAAATTTCCAATCCGACCAACTAAACGGATCAACTGGAAACTGATCAACTATTTTTCTTCCCAACAACGGCTCAACTATTTGGTTTGTCGGTTAGGAAATTTTTTGATCAACTATTTTGTTTTCTGACGGAACAACTATGGTAGGTGATTTTATATTATTTTTATGCATTCACAATGCAATTTTGTAAGTATAGGAAAAATGTGATAGTAAAAAACCACGAGCCCTATAAGTAGCTTTCAGGCGGTATTCGAACCCGCGCCTCCGGGAATCCGGCCCGATGCTCTGACCAACTAAACCTATCCTATACTTACGAAATTGCATTGTGAATGCATAAAAATAATAAAAAATCACAATATGGCTGTTTCATTTTAATCGATTGTTAAACATTTGTAAAAATGTTTCTTTCGGATGCGAGGGTTTCCTCACATTGATGAAGCAACGCTAGCCTACAGCGTAACAAGTGATAGCAAAATTCGACGAGTCGTGTAAACAAGCCTTTCGGTAGCTTAGTTGGTCAGAGCATCGGGCCGGATTCCCGGAGGCGTGGGTTCGAATCCCGCCTGAAAGCTACTTATAGGGCTCGCGGTTTTTTACTATCACATTTTTCCTATAACTATGGTAGGTACTTAACATACTTGTTGTTGGTGTTGTGCCGGGCCGTTGATCTGAATCATAGCATAGAATAGCTCATTGAATCACAGCATGAATTCGCAGTTTTGTGCCCACACAAGCCCTAAGATATACCTTAGGTATATTAAAATATTTTAAGATCAATCATCGTTCGATTAGAAGTGTTTGTAAAAGTAGCAGCTAATCTTAACGATAATACTTTTCGTTTCAGCTGCAAGGAGTTAGAAACAAAATATGGTCAAGGCAAGAAAATATGTGGTCAAAAAATATTTCCAAGGTAAGCCCAAAAGAGATGACTATGAAATAGAAGAACATGAACTACCCGAACTAAAAGATGGCGAAATTCTTGTCAAAACCGAATTCTTCAGCGTTGACCCATATTTCCGGGCGTATAATTCCTTCAATCCACTCCCATACGACCAATTCGGTTACCAGGTCGCCGTGGTTCAAGAAAGCAAAGATGAAAAATATCCAGTAGGCACCAAAGTAGTATCACATAAAGGTTGGTGTGATTACAGCATCTTGAATACAAAAGCGACCCCGAAAGAATTTAAAGATGTGGTCTACAAGTTGCCGGATTTGACAGGGTTCCCAGATTCTTTGGGTGTAGGAGCGGTTGGTATGCCCGGTGCTACAGCTTACTTTGGATTCCTAGAAATCTGCAAACCCAAAGCTGGTGAAACAGTCGTAGTGACGGGAGCCGCCGGCGCCGTTGGCTCCATAGTAGGCCAGATCGCCAAGATTAAAGGATGCAAAGTAATCGGCTTCGCTGGTTCCGATGATAAAGTAACGTGGTTAGAAAAAGAGTTGGGTTTCGACAAGGCCTTCAATTACAAAACTGTTGATGTCGTTAAATCTCTTAAAGAAGCCGCTCCGGATGGTGTCGACTGCTACTTCGATAATGTGGGAGGTGAAATCAGCAGTCAGATCATAAGCCAAATGAATCAGTACGGTAGAGTTTCAGTTTGTGGCAGCATCAGTGCTTACAACGAAGATCTGAGTGCACTGCCTAAGGCAACAATTTTGCAGCCTTCTTTAGTCTTTAAGCAAATAAAGATAGAAGGGTTTATAGTGTGGCGCTGGGCCGACCGCTGGACTGAGGCCCTTGATAACTTGGCTGCCTGGATTAAAGACGGGAAACTTATTGCCAAAGAACATGTTACGGAAGGATTCGATAAACTATATGATGCGTTTGTTGGTATGCTCGCTGGTGAAAACATTGGCAAAGCTGTAGTTAAAGGATAAAAGTGTAACTGAGCTTTAATGTGTAACCTTAATAACTTTAACAAATAATATGAATTGCATTTAATAGTTATAAATAAAAAATAAACTACAAGTACCCAATGAATTTTTAGTTATTATTATTATTATTATTTATTGCTTTATTGTACAGAATACAAAGTAAGGTACAAAAGGCGGGCTTAACGCTAAAAGCATTCTCTACCAGCCAACCTTCGGGAAAACAGAGAAAGCTCAAAAGCGGTACAAATAAAAATAATTTATACATACATAGAACATAGCAAAGTATAGACATAAATATATAATATACCTACATACATACATACATATAATATAGTAACTTAAACAGTGAAGATGATCAAAACTACATTCCACATCATGACTGAGATCCTTCAAGAAGGAACGCATGAACATTTCTTTTAAATGCGAGCTTGGATGGAGATCTTCTTATGGAATCTGGGAGACTGTTCCAGAGACGGATAGCATGCAGTGTGAAAGAGTCGGCCATATAGCCAGAATGGAAGAGGGGAGTTGAGAGTGCTAAAGAATCGGAAGAGCAAAGGTGACGATCGTTAGACTTACAGAGATATTTAAACTTGCATTTTAAGTATTCAGGTGAGAGGTGATTATTTAAAAGAGTGTAAAGAGTACTCAGCAGCCTCAACTGTAGTTATTATTTATTTATATCAATCTTATTATTATATCTTACTAGCGATTCTCTCCTTGCGACAAAGAGAGATTCGAGAAACGGTTGATTTGTTTCAACGTTCAACCATTGTTTGGTTTAACAAAATATTTGCAAGCCTCTCGATATTACTTACTGGGTACTTTCCAGTTTGGTTCCCATACGATATTGTTAGCGAATTTGTGTCAGATTGTCTATTAATCAAATAGGTTTGTGGTGTGTGACATGACATGAGCATTTCCTACTTATTGATGTTGTTGTTTGAAGCATTTATTAATATACTAGCTTTCCTCCCGCGGCTTCGCCCGCGTGGACTACACGACGTTATCCCGCGGGAATGTGATAAATTTCCGGGATAAAAAGTAGCCTATGTTCCTCTCCAGGCTACAAAGTATATGTGTTCCAAATTTCAGCCAAATCCGTTCAGCCGTTTTGGCGTGATTGAGTAACAAACATCCAAACATCTAAACTTTCACATTTATAATATTAGTATAGGATACCTATACTAGATTATTTCGTTAGATATATGTGCCATCTCGCTTACAATATTACTTTGACAAAAGCCCATTTCTTACAGCGTGATGCGATTACTACCGAAATTTTATAGATACAGTATAAAGAAGTGTTATTGGCGTAAACATGTCGTGGGGTTAGTGTGAAGGAGCAGCAGTCGCTGGTTAAAGTAGGTATGCATTGATTTACTTCAAGTGCTTATTTTTCATCTTTTTCAGTGTAGGTAAAATGTTTCTCAGTCTAGCTTATCATTATTAGGGATCATTTTAAATTTTCTGCAGCGGAATTGCAGGAGATGATGTCCGTTATGAATGATGATTTTGTGAGAAAAGGTATGAAAGTAAATGTATGCATCTAAGACGAAAGTGATGGTGATTGGGAGAGATGAATTAATGACTGCCTGTACTGTAGTGATAGGCGATGAGAAAACTTGTTTGTATATTTGGGGAGTTAATTCACATCACAAGGGATGGAAAGTGTGAGGAAGACATAGAAAGACGAGTGAAGAAAGGGAATTCAGTGAATGGCGCTATACACTAGAGTTCATAACGATTGTCTGAAAAGTCGCGGAGTTCACAACGGAGTGCTGGTGCCGACACTGATCTATTGAAGTGAGTCTTGGGTATGGCAGAAGAAGAATGAAAACAATAAATGCGGTAGAGATGGGATCGTTAAGGAAAATATGTGGAGTCAAATATATAAATGATAGATAGAAGGGTTGAAAGATGATATAGTGACAAGAGTTGAGAAAGGAATGTTCCGGTGTGGTTTGAGAGGATGAAGGAAAGGCGAATCACGAAAGAAATATATTGTGCGAATCTGTAAGGATCGGTTGTGCAACTATAGGACAACAACAGCTATACTACACAAATCAAATAGGGTTTTAATAAAAAAGGCTGGTGTAGCACGCAGTGACAAAAGTCAGAACAAGTTCCGTAGTACACCCAGGTGAACTTGTCAGGTGAACCACGGGTAGGGAAGGAAATCGCCGAGCACGTATGAAAATATTGATGGATGTGAATGAAGCGAAAGAAGTGTGCAAGGATCGTAGCGTAGCAGGTGGCGATCCATAGTCTCTGCTTACCCCCATGGGAAACAGGCGTAAAAAGGTATTACCTATGTATTTAAAAGTTCACCGTTCTGTTATGTGGATATGATTACATTTATCTAATTTTCAAAACATTGAACCTTATTAAAAAAGCAAACTTTCTCGGAAGGAAACTGCGAAAAATCACAACAACCTAAACAAATACAAAGGTCATGTTTTTCAACACTTATCAAATCAAAATCACGATGAACATGCATAAACAGTAACTAAAGTCCAAAAAAAAATATCTGCCTTGTCATTCATGGCTTTTGACGCAACAGCTATCTGAGTCTAGTATCAAGCAAGTGTGTGTTACGTTACGCGAAGGTCATGCGATTACTAATAACGATGATAAATACACCTCAACAAGTCCTCACAACAAAGTCCAATATATTCGATTTCAAGTTGGCATTATAGTTTTGTATACTCTGAGTCGCCGGCCGGTTCAGTGCATCGTTAGTATTATTCATTTAAGTCCTAACAGGTGAGTTAAAGTATTTATATCTGCACAGTACCTATTATTCTTCTTTTTACTTTTAATTTATTAGATATTTAGTAAACACATTTCTTTTTAGTTACCATAGCCTGTAGGTATTACAAAAAAAAAGTGATGTAAAAAAGTTATCTTCTTTGAATAAAACTGTGATTGCTGCTTATTAAACATTTTTGTTTCTTTAGTACAAATAGTCGTGTGGAATAACTACTATTTAATTGTTAGATTTAAATAAGAATAATTAGATTTAAGATGTTTATATATTTTATACCTAGGTAATTGTATAAAAACAGTATTAGAATTCATAAAATGTTTAGTTCGCGACAGATCATCAAGATTTAATTACTTACTTGGTATTATTTGATAAATTTTGGTAGGCCTATTTATTCAACGTCTTAATTTCTAAAATGTTATACTGTGTTTGTATGGGTCTCGGCCTGTAATAAATGATGTTTATTTAATTTCATTTATTTAATTTAAATCCATTACCTAGTGCTTTTCATAAAATGGAATTAAGTACTAGATCTTCATAACTATAAAAATGAAAAAAAACGGTATAAACTAAGTAGGTAGGTACTTATACTTACCAATTAAAAAATCTTTAATACTTATAAAATTTTAAGCTTTTCAAAATGTAATTTGCATATTCAATTGTAAGTACTTATTTATAGGTAAGTATTTGTCGCAAACATGGACCATGAAGAAAATAAGTTTATATGGTAACTAGCGGATCCTCGCGGTTTCACCGGCGTGGTACCCGTTCCCGTGGGAATATCGGGATAAAATATAGCCTATGTCACTCGGGAAGAATGTAAGCAGCTTTCTAATGGTGAAAGAATTTTCTAAATCGGTCCAGTAGTTTCGGAGCCTATTTGATGCAAACAAACAAACAAACAAACAATCAAATCTTTCCTCTTTATAATATTAGTATAGACTTAGAAGCTAAATGACGTCAAAGGTGCGTCAGAAAAAATCTCCAATTTCATAGGTAAAGACAAAGGTATTATTAAAACTAAATTAATATAGATGAAGACGCAACCGACTGCTAATTATACACAACTAGCGGCCGCCCGCGGTTTCACCCGCGTGGTTCCCGTTCCCGTGAGAATATCGTGATAAAAAGTACATATAAACCTTCCTCTTGAATCACTCTATCTATTAAAAAAAACGCATCAAAATCCGTTGCGTAGTTTCAAAGATTTAAGCATACAAAGGGACATAGGGACAGAAAGCGACTTTGTTTTTATACTATGTAGTGATAATTGTTGCACTATTTGCTAATTTATTTAAATTACTTATATTTTATTCTATGGATTTGCAGATCATCCTACAGCAACATGGTGAAGGCAAGAAAATACGTCGTCAAGAAACATTTCCAAGGAGTTCCAAAGAAAACCGACTACGAAGTCGTTGTGGAGGATCTACCTTCTCTAATAGATGGGGAGATCCTGGTAAAGGCCGAATGGATCAGCGTAGACCCTTATCTCCGCGCCTACAACCCTGCACAGAAGTTGCCATACGACCAATTCAGTTACCAAGTCGCTGTGGTCATCGAAAGCAAAAACGCCGACTACCCAGTGGATTCTAGAGTCGTCTCACACAGAGGGTGGGTCGACTACACCATTATCAACCCGAAAACCGAACAGAAGTTATACAAGTTGCCCGATCTCCAGGGACTATCGCCTTCTTTGGGTGCTGGCGCTGTAGGCATGCCTGGGGTGACCGCATACTTCGGGTTCCTCGATATCTGCAAACCAAAAGCTGGAGAAACTGTTGTGGTGACCGGCGCTGCTGGAGCCGTTGGATCCATCGTTGGACAAATAGCCAAGATCAAGGGATGTCGCGTCATTGGTTTTGCTGGCTCAGACGACAAAGTCAAATGGTTAGAGCAGGATCTAGGATTTGACAAGGCTTTGAATTACAAGAAAGTTGACATCGCCAAAGCTCTTAAAGAGGCTGCTCCTAATGGCGTGGACTGTTACTTCGACAATGTTGGTGGCGAAATCAGCAGCATAATCATCAATCAGATGAATTTGTACGGCAGGGTCTCCGTATGTGGTAGCATCAGCTCTTACAACGAGGATTCGAAGCAGCTGCCGAAGGCGACTATCCTGCAACCAGCTTTAGTGTTCAAACAGTTGAAGATCGAGGGGTTCTTGGTGTGGCGGTGGGACGGGAAATGGAATGAGGCTATTGTCGAGTTGGTTAAATGGATCAAGAATGGTCAGATAAAGACCCAAGAACACATTACTGAAGGCTTTGATAATCTATTTGACGCTTTTATTGGTATGCTGGCTGGCGAAAATACCGGAAAAGCTATTGTCAAGGTATAACATTATATAGGTAGTTTAAAGATCAAATTTTACAAATTAGATGACTGAAAATGAACATATTAGTACCTGCTTTTACCACCCACAGTGAAATATATCACATTTCAAAGATAATAAAATATAGATTCATGTGTCGAATGTGTTACGATTTTGATTTCATATCTAAGTACTACAATCAGCCTATGCAGATAAATAAATTTTCCACTTAAAAGATTCTTATCAACTGAAGATTGTTTATTTAAGTAGATATTTTTTAATAAATGACTAGAAAAACAACACCTGTGCAATCTTTTACGGTAGTAGACTAAAATAGACCTCTTACATCGATAAAGAACTTCTACACTTGAAATGATAACTTTGTAGTAAGTACCTTTTTTAACGTGAGGAAAATGCTTTACGCCTTTTTTCCTGGGGAAAACGAAAATGCTCCGGCAGTGGGAGTTTGCCGGGGGAAGGTATCTGGGAGTTTGCCGGGGGAAGTATGTGAGAGTTTGCCGGGGGAAGTATGTTGGAGTTTGTCGGGGGAAGATATGTGAGAGTCTCCGCCCAGCCGATCCCTCACCCAACCCTAGTGGTTCGATAGGAGGTCGGAGGGGGGGCCTACCCACTAAAAACCACACGACGTCCCTTCACATCACCTTGCATGGCGACAGAGCCTCATCGTCATCTGACGAATAATCGTTTAGCGAAGTAATGCCAGCTTGCGGAGTCGCGGAAACCTTCTGCGGACACTACCGCCGCCGGTGATTGTCCGCCCGTGGCCCGTCCATATGGTAACTCATGTTTAAGTCAAATTATATAAGTACCTACTTAGGTACGTAGTTATGAATGCATTTACCACGTAAGAAGAGTTCCATATGAGAAGACAGCTGATGAGTATAACCAATGTGTCAGAAGCTTCAAGGCACCACATGACTCCTGAAATCATAAAAATATTTCAATTTCAATGTAAGTAAGATAAAAATAGGGAATAAGACTAGGGTGTAAAATGCAAAATAAGCATTATTCGGACAGTCCTTATCCCAAAAGTACCTAGGTACTTTGGTCGTTCACCATTTAACAAAGTACTTACCGAAGGATGACGATATTATGATTTACTAGCTTTCCGCCCGGCTTCGCCCGCGTGGACTTCACGACGTTATCCCGCGGGAAGGTGATATTTTTCAGAGATAAAAAGTAGGTAGCCTAAATTTCTCTTCAGGCTACAAAGTGTAGTGTGTGTTGTCCCAAATTTCAGCCAAACCAGTTCAGCCGTTTTGGCGTGATTGAGTAACAAACATCTAAACTTTCGCATTTATAATATTAGTAGGATGACCATTTCATTCAAAACGATACGAACTTATCAACACTTCTCAAACAAAATGCAATTTATATTTGAACCTTTATGGAATTAATAATAATCTATTAAATTAAAATGAATCGCCAAAATGTCTTGCTGAGCGCATAACTCGAGACAGATTTGGCTAAAATTCTACATACCTACCTAATCTACAGATTGACCGATACCGATCTTGATATTTCTACGGGAACGAGAACCTAGCTAACTAATAACGATCGTGACCAGGAGCTGCTTCTGAACGACCTGGAGATCAGCGGTCTTCCCGAAATACCCGCAGAAAATCCAACTCATCTTGTGGCTTTGGTTGCCAAAAAGCTAGGCCTGACTGTGGCGGAGCAAGAAGTAGCGAGTGCTACGCGTGTTGGTGTGCGACGTAAGGACAAAGAGGGCGGAGGGCCACGGCCATTGGCTGTGCGCCTTGTGAGGCGCGTGCTTCGGGATGAGCTTCTGCAGGCCGCGCGCGTGCGACGCGCAATCGACACCTCTGGTCTCGACCTCCCCAGCGCCGCTGGTGGCGCCGCCGTTGGGGCCCCCCACCGCCTTTACGTAAACGAGCGGCTTACACGTTACAACCGAGAGCTGTTCCACAAGGTGCGCATGGAGGCGCGCCGGCTACAGTGGCGCTTCGTATGGATGGACCCGCCAAGGCAGTATCTTCGTTCGCCAGAACAGCGAGAAACCTGCGTGGAGAATACGTAACGAGAGCGACATAAAGAGGGTTTTTGGTGAATAGTTGGTTTGCTATGAACAATCTTTGGCTGTGTCTATTTATTATTGTCGGTGTAATACCAACATATTATAAAATTGTTTTAATTATGTTTCTGTTCAAGTTTTTTATTGTGTACTTTTATTGTAATAAAGAACTTTTCGATTGCTTATTTTTGTGTATATGCAACATGTTTGTTATGTCATGCCTGATAATCTTATTACATTTCTTATTCTTATATTGTGATACATGTTATTGCTCCTGCAATGGGTGGAATTGTACTTTAATGTTTGTATTTCTATTGTTTGGTGCGTGCTTTGGTGGCTATTATAAAGTTGCTTTATCTAAGTTACTGTTTGAGTTGTTTTGCGCGTACTTTAATAACTTTTTCACTTCTCATGCTCGTAAAGTTCGTGTTTATGTTGGGTATAGGCTGCATAAAATCGCTTTTTATGCTCTAGTGCATAAAGTAAAATCTTCGTCTATGTCACAGACTCTAAGACAAAGGTCGTCAGGTAAACAGTCACACACGCAATTAAACTTCGTTATATAACCTTGTTTTTTCATTTTGTTTCTTAAATTTTGTACATAATCCATGTTAAATTACTAAATAAATAAGTTTTGTAAGAAATAAGTATTTCAAGAGCATTATGGACTACGATCTATGCTAAGTCACTGTGCTGCCACTTCCACGTATAAAAAAAAGAAAAAGAAATAAGATTTTTAAATTATTTTTATGCATTCACAATGCAATTTTTGTAAGTATAGAAAAAATGTGATAGTAAAAAACCACGAGCCCTATAAGTAGCTTTCAAGCTACTTATAGGGCTCGTGGTTTTTTACTATCACATTTTTTCTATAAGAAAAAGAAAGTTTTCCCGCCAATATGGCGAAGTCTTTATTTTTTCTTTTTTGCAATATTGTAATTTATTTTCCTCACACTCGAAGTGAAAAGCAGAGTGTATAACTCGTACATAAAACCCATTTTACCCTCGAATTGACTATCTATCCACACCGTGTGTTATATTTTGCCTAATAATCTTTTTATGTGACTTACTATTATATGATGATTTTTATTGCTCCTGCATTGGATGTATATGTGTTTTATTGTTTGTATTAGAATTGTTTTGTACGTGGTTTGGTGGCCTTGAAGTACTTACACTTCGTCCATTTCAGGACCCGTGTACTGTTGTGTTTTGGCAAATATTTTTATTGTGTAGCCTTTTAGTATGCGATGATATTTGTTGTTGTTACTTTTGGCATATACACACATATTGTATCTTAAATATTATAAAAACATACACTATTCGCACTTATTATGATAATACACAAACTATATGTTATACATATTCCACTTTTGTTGACTGGCGCCATATCACATTATTAACAGTTTTTCTTAATAATTCAAAATACATTGAAATATTTTTCTCCTTTGTTATTATTCATATTGTTTCAAAAAAATATATATCATTAGGTCTACTTAATCCAGGATCCCTGGGTACACGGCACGACGAATTCGTTGCGGCCATGGAACGACAGCCGGTAGACATTATGGCCATAAATGAGACGTAGCTGCGCTCAGGCGAAGACGGCCGTGCGCCTACTTTGCCCGGGTATCGGCTACGCCATGTACCACGACCCGCCAACTTGCGTTCGCGAGGTGGCGGCGTTGGCTTTTATATCCGCCGTGGAATTACTGCGCGAGTGTTAGTCCATCCGCCCATCCACTCTGTTGAGCAAATGTGGCTTGGTCTCAAAGTGAACGGACGTAAGATAGCTGTTGGTACGGTTTACCGCCCACCCTGGTTTAACGTAGATAACTTTTTTGAAAGTCTCACCGAATCTTTGTGTTCATTCTCAATGTATGACCATATTGTGCTATTAGGCGATTTTAACATTGACTGTTGGAAGACAAACGAGTCTAATACCAAAAAAATGGCTAATTTTTTACGTTGTTTTAGTTTACAGCAATTTGTTACCGAGTCTACACATTTTACTGACCATTCAGAGTCTTTAATTGACGTAATATGTTCTAATGTCAGGATGAACAAAGTAAATGTTAATTACATACCTGATTTAAGTCGTCATGCCTTCATATCATGTGAGCTAAATATCAAAAAACTCAAACCACCTCTAAAATGGCGAACGTATAGGTCATTGCGAGATTTATATATAAAAAAATTCAATACTGACGTGGAATCAATTGATTGGAATAACTTGATCAATTGTGAAAATGTTAACGATGCATTGAGTGCTTTTAACGCGTATATGTTGATTTTGTTTGACCGTTTTGCACCTCGCAAAACAAAATGTTTTAAAGAAAACGGATACCCCTGGATTACGTATACTATCAAAGAAATCATGAAACTCCGGGATGAGGCTCATACTAGAAGTCGTAAAACTAAATTGGATGTTCATAAGAAGTACTACAAGGAACTTAAAGGCATTGTGTCTGCATCCATGTATAGGGAAAAATCTGCATATTATAATTCTTACATAAATAAAAACGTCAATGACCCACGCAATTTATGGAAAAATATAAAACGGAATGTTGCAGATTTTAACAAAAGTAAACACGAAGATTTGCCTTTTTTAATGATCCTGACAAAATGAATTATCACTTCCTAGAAAATGGTTCTAAACAGGATTTAGACATTTCCACTCTTACGTTTTTCGAGTTTCATCGTTTTGGTTCTACATCTTTTGCATTGAAGTCTGTTAATGAAACCACCGTTTTAAAATTTTTCAAATCTTTTTCTACTAATGCTCAGGGCGTAGATAGTATATCAAGAGACATGTTATTGCTGACCTTACCTAGTACTTTGAGCATCATGACTGCGATCATCAATAAATCCATTGAATCAAGTGTGTTCCCTGATCTTTGGAAGGAGGCTATAGTCAAACCGATTCCTAAAAAAACCGACCCAGTTGACCTAAATGATCTTAGGCCAATTAGCATTTTACCTACAATGTCTAAAGTTCTGGAAAGGGTTGTATGTGAGCAAATAACTGGTTATCTAGAATCAAATAATATATACCCATAAAGCAATCAGGTTTTAGGAAATCGCACAGTACAGCAACAGCCTTACTCGATGTAATTGACGATGTCTTGTCGGGTCAGGACATAGGTGAAGGGGCTATACTTGTGTTATTGGACTTCTCTCGTGCCTTTGATACGATTAACACCACTCTCCTCTTATCCAAGCTTTCCTATTATGGGTTTGACTCTAGTACAATAAAATGGTTCGCAAGTTATCTTCAAGAGCGTTCACAAAGAGTTGAACTTTGTAATGGGCTGGGATCCTCGGTCACCTCTGAGAAGTTATCTTTAAAACACGGTGTTCCACAAGGTTCTATTTTGGGCCCCATTTTGTTTATCTTGTACATTGCGGACATAACAAAATGTATTTCCAACTGTAGGTATCATCTTTATGCTGATGATCTGCAGATATATCTAACTTTTAAGCCTAAAGATACTGCTGCTGCTGTAAACCTAATCAACAACGATTTAGAACAGTTAACGAAATGGTCTGAACAAAATAGTTTAGTACTTAATCCTAAAAAATCTAAGTTTCTAGTCCTTGGTTCCAAGTATCAGATAAGTAACATTATGAGCTATGACCCCCGAGTTAAATTGGGGGAAGTCTTGTTAGATAATGTACAAGTAGCGCGAAACTTGGGGCTTTTAATGGACAGTCAGCTGCGGTTCGAAGAACATGTACTTGAAACTGTCAGAAACTGTTTTTACAGATTAAAGGTGCTGTATCAGGTTCGCGAGCACCTTAGCATTGACATTAGGATTAAACTTTGCGATAGTTTAATATTATCCAAGTTGAGTTACGCAGATACTGTGATCGGTAATTGCTTGTTAGCTAGAACAAAAGCACTAATACAGCGCGTACAGAACGCATGCGCGCGTTTTTGCTTCCCAATTCCACGACGTGCACATGTTACACCTTTTCTGAACTGCAAGAGCATAATTAAGATGGAAGCACTGCGCTCGTTACATTTCTATTCTTTGCTCTTCGGTATTATACAGTCTCGTCGACCACGCTATCTGTATGAAAAGCTTATTTTCTCCCAACGCGAAATAAGATTGGCATCTAGACTCACTTGTCCAAGACATAGTTCGTCTGCTTTTCGTGGTAGTTTCCGTTATGCTGCCACGAAATGTTGGAATAATATACCGCCTCCAATAAGATCAGCTCAAACCATTTACTCTTTCAAACGTAATCTCAAAAAGTTTTTGCTTAGTAAAAAGAGGCAATATTAAAGGACAACTATGTTTGTAATAATGTTAATATATTTATTTTTAGGTAAATAATCTGAAGTAAGTATAGTCCGTTCGGTTAGATAGTGTCGGTACACCCGCACGGCATTGTGGCAGAGCGACACTATCTAAGCGAATGGACTATACCGATGTATTTTATTTATGCATTATTAAGTATATAATATATAAGTATATATATTTTCTCTTCAAATAATATTTGATTTAGATTATTAGTATAATTTCTTGCCACACATGCACACATACCCGCTAGGTTGCTTCTGGCAACGATTGTTTCCAATCTGTGTCCTCAAACTTTGCTTTTGGCAACAATAGTTTCCAAAAATTATGTTCTGTTAAACGACTTTAAACTGTATTTTAAAGAGCGTAAAGTCCATTTTAAACGCTGTTAAACCAAAGACTAATAGATTATCTAATTTCTGAGTGCATGTTTGCCAACATAATAGAACATTTTTTTCTACGATATTAAGGAGTGAAGTTAGAAGTGTGTGACAAGTGGCCATATTGTGCAACTGCTTGTAGATAGTTTTAGTTTTATATATATATTTTTTACCACAATTAGTATTGTTTCTGATTAATTAAAGAAATAACTTTTGTTCTTAACAAAAGCAGTAAAAAACAATATACTTATCACTCAAAATTTTTCACAATTTTAAGTTATTTGACTGAAACTGGAAAAATACGCTCAACCTTATCTTTAGTCTCCTATAAAATATTATACATACAACTATGGTCGAAAAACAAACGTTATTTTATTCACTATTTTATCATCTGCACAAAACGGTAAAAAAAATGATGCTAGGCCAGTTTAATGAGGGCGACCGCGCCGAGTGAAATGTGTAAAATTTCAGAAGCAAAGTTCGCGGACTTTTTGCAAATCTAAAGCAAGCGAGCGGATACACGTATTATTAGGGCTCTGCAGAATTATCAGCGTTGCAGGTGATGTACATGCTGCAACTTGTGCTGAGCAGGGTCCTTTTTGGTTTCACATTATTTTAGTTTCATGTTAATTTGAAATATTGTTTTTGTATATTTGTGGAACTGAATAAATATCTTTGAATTTGAATTAATAATAAATAATAAGCTGATATCGATACTTACGAGAAACATCAATATCGTCGATATACAACTTGTCATCTTTGCTCATCAACATGAAATGCAGATCATTGGGCAACGGTTCTTCATCAAATTTCACCACCTCGAACTTCAAGTTGGATGTCAGACCCATGACGAGGCATACGGTAGCCATGAAGGTAGCCGAGAGAGTAGCCCTCGATGCTTTGGCGTGAAGATTCTCGGCTCTTGCAAAAGTTTTCTTCCTCAAATATCCTAAAATGCGAATCTAGACTAGAGCAGTTCCTCGAACTTTTCAATGCCGGAACCACACCAAACAATCCATCTTGGATTGACGATCCAGGACCAGGAGCCGTATTAGATAGGTACTCCGAAATGCGAAAGCCGAAATTTCGTTAGCCCAGCCTCTTTCACTAGATTCTGTCCCGACTGGAGAGTGAGAGGGACGAGTAGATAGGTATAACGAAGTTTCGAATTTTGCGTTTCAGAGTAGGATCTCCAGGATCGTGGATTACTTGGATCGCGCGAGGCACGTCCAGATCAACCGCTGCTACGGAGATCCAATGGAGCGCAAGAGCGCTGCATGAGCAGAGCGCGATTAGAGCGCGTTGGATCATTTGATGTGGCCCCGGTTGATGTAATGTACCTACGTCCGTTCCTACGAATAGAACAAAACACGCAAACGCTCAGTTGCCTTGTATCATTTGAATGTAATGTAACGTTCAAGCGAATGCTTGACAATGTGTTCGACTTTACCTTGTAACATTCCTTACACACCTAGCGTATCTCTTTGTTGAAATGTTTCAACAGCGCGCCCTTACCTTTGCTCGATAGAAATCAAAGGGTAGGTATACTCCGAAAATTCGTTTTACCCGTAGGTACTTAGGTACCTCTTACTTTCCAGTCATGATAGAATTGAGTGAAAGGGGCGGGGCTTACGAAGTTTCGGATATATGTTGCCTTCCTGTCCTGAGTACGGTCACAGGAGGGGGCTACCGGCTAAATATATGGATATGAACATGGGCTTCTTTTGACATTTGAAGCCCACTATGCCCATAGGACAAAATATGGGTTTCAAATGTCAAATGAAGCCCATGTCCATAGCCATATTTTTTACCCGGTAACCCGCCTGGGGGGCTACCGCGTAACTTTATGGATATGAACTTCATACGTTTTTGGGAACTTTAAGTCAATTTTATAAAGAAAATAGCCGCTATCAGTTCCTTGTTTTGTGACGTTGGGTATAACGATAACTAGCTAGCAACGTTCAACAGAACAAAGCAGCAAAAATCTATCAGAATAAGGAATTCAAATGACAGTTGAAGCCCATACCCATATCCAGATTTCTTAGCCGGTAGCCCCCCAGGTTGTAATAAGCGTCATGTTCTATGCGTGATAGAAATGCTCGATGTTCTGTTACAGTAAATGCTCTATTCTTTAAAGGTACTCACCTAAACTTGTCTCCATATAATCAATTAGAGCTCCCAGTATAGGAACCGAGGATTTCGAATAGGTCATGTGTTTCGGCAAATCTGCTTTATCACCACTATCCATGGCGATTTAAGTAACAATTTTCGTTGTTATCTAATACTTCTCAATTTGCTTTTGATATCTTAATTTTATTTTCTCTACTTTTGACACTCGTTCGCTCTGCCAACAATGCCAACGACAAGATAGAATCTTTAAAGAATAGCAGCGTATTGTGTAAAAAAGTTTCTCTATGAATAGCATCAATAGTTAAAAATTAAAATATTGAATTATTTTTATGCATAAAAAAATGTGGTGGATTTTTCCACCAGCCCTGCAATCATAAGTAATCGATTATTAAACATTTGTAAAAATTTTCATCTCATCCCTCACATTTGAAAGAGTTTCCTAAAGCCTAGCGTCTTCGAGCAACGCGGGCCGCGGCAGCGTTGAAATGATAGTAAAATAATCAGACGAGTCTCGTAAGCCTTTTTTGTGCCAAGTTATGGCGTACGGACTTATACCCTCCAAAGAGCATGTAATCACTACGTTTAAGAGACGGGTCTTTCATAGAAAAAAAGTAAATTATCGTTTTGTATGGAAGTTATACTAAAACGGAATACCAACCACATAGCTGAAATTATGACGTACATGACGTACAGGGTTCCCAACATAATAACCGAAATAGTGATGTACCAGTCGTGGGATTTTTTATCGATGGCGATATTAAAAAATATCAGGATTCCATTTCTATCATTTTGCAAACTTTAGGGTCTAATTGATGCCTTACTTACGCTAACGTTAATTCTCGGTTTAAATTAAACAAGAGTTATGTGACAATAAAATTTTCATTCA
This sequence comes from Crambus lathoniellus, assembly GCA_949710035.1. Taxonomy (NCBI): domain Eukaryota; kingdom Metazoa; phylum Arthropoda; class Insecta; order Lepidoptera; family Crambidae; genus Crambus; species Crambus lathoniellus. The sequence continues at coordinate 8,937,965 of OX453302.1, read as the reverse complement.
AAAAGTTAAACCAAGTTTAACAAGAATTTCACGTTGGCGCAAATGGGGCTAAAAGTAAACTCCATTATTAAAGTCAAAGTCTAATTTAATCGAACTTATAATATATATACATGCATTTGGCAATAAAGATACTATAAAAAAACCTGTTTTCTTTTCCGAGGGGCTGCACTGCAGGTGCTATTTTTGCAGTTGTAGTTGAAGGTTCTGGAATATTCACAAGAAACATGTTAATATAGCATAGCATGTAAATGAATAAATAATGTAAATCATACAAACCGCCTTAAAAAATTCACGTAGGTACGTAATTAATACGTATTTAAGTATACGTACTTAAGTAAGTACTTTGAAGTCAGGCGTGAAACATGTATTTACAATTTTTTGTGTTTTTGTTTAGACCCGCCCGACTGCATGCACGAATGCACTAAAAAAGAGCCACAATGCCGTGCGGGTGTACCGACACTATCTAACCGAACGGACTTTACTTCATTATGCAATAGGCATTTCAAAATTGGACCAACTTGGGTTTTCCCAAGTTTAACCTGATGTTATAACGTTTGAATCATTTAAATCGGTTCAGCCGACTTCGAGTAATTAGTGTACATACTTTAAAAAAAACGCGACGAATAGATAACCTCCTCCTTTTCAATTCTTGAAGTCGGTTAAAAAATTATCGATTGTCGATAAAAAAATGTCAAGCACTATTTATCAGGTTATCTTCTCAATTTTTTAAATTTTAATAGGAAACTTTTAAATCACGTAATCCTTAATGTAATAGCTATAACAAAATGTGAATGTATGCTTACCTTTCTTCATTAAATGGAAATTTGGCCATGAATATTCGCTTTTGGCCTTCTGACCGGCCGGCTCGTAAACCACATAATATATTTCACAAGTTTTGTAATACATCTCTCAACAGATCACACGGGACCACGAAAACGTACAATTAAGGCGAAATTTTGCGAGTAATTCACAAAATGCACAAATTCACACAATAATACTAAAATCAAGCTTCGTTTACAAACAGTCAACAAGACAAGAATGTCAAATTTGGCGGCTGCCGGCGGCTGACTGTCAGTCAGAGTGAGTGAGAGTCAAATAGGTGAAAGCAAGACAGCGATATTTCTGGTACAAACTTCATACAACACTTTTTTGTATGGAAGTTGCGCCAGACTGATACCCTCTTCCAAAGGCTGTCAAAATGCTGCTGACAACGATCTATGTATTGAATTACAGTTCCTTATACGACCGCAAGAGGCACTGCTCTGGTTTTCATACAAAATAATACGATCGCGATAACGGTTACCATAACCATGTATATGTCGCAGCCAACTGGTTGAATCCGCCATTCAATTAGACGCCTAGGCCGATCATTTTTTCCGTAAGCTATTTTATCTTCCCATAAGTTGACAAACAAAAAAACCCCTTACCTTCTTCCTTCTAACCTATCACGTGTTCTACAGGACTTCCGAGGGGTACATGCTGCCATACTTAACCATCCGCCTGCGACATATATTGCCATAACGACAGTTTTTCGTGCTACGCTACGACACCGCCGCGCAGGGGCCCGGAAACGGGTCAACCGTCAGGCCGCAGGGGGTGCAACCCACCACGGCCCCCACACAGACGGTGTGCTTAAAACTGACGGCGGAGAGCAAGTAGTTAAGGGTTTAGTTGGTAGTGGTGCCTACTCTCAACCGCCCCATCTGGTCAGCCCACCCGGAGTGGGTAACCTTATGGGGAGATTGAAAAGAGGCTCTCTCCTCTTGCCTCGCCTCCTGTCGAGCTTTCGAGGTCGTCAGGGGGCGGAGCAGGGGTTAGAACCGCCCAGCCCTGACGCGAAACCTATTAGGCTTGGTGGGAGGGCGGCGAGACACAGGCCTTGTCTGTCTGAGTCCAACATGCCGTTAGCGGTAATACGAAAAGACTGTATTTGCCCTCACTATAAAAAAAGGGCTACTGTCGTTGTATGTATCGAAACGTAACCGGTCTTACTGTAATAAATAAAAAACGGAAGTATCAAAATTGATCCTTATATTGCAAACAGAAAAGACAAATTTTACAATACAACATAAAATTAACAATATTATATCAGTAGGTACCTATGTGAGAATGTGAAGACGTAGTAAGCAAACTTAAACATTACCCTTAAAATGCAATTCTCCAGTTAATATTGAAAATTATGCAGTAGGCACTAACATTGTGTCTCTTATAACAACTACATTAGGGCTTTTACACAAGAGCTTTTTTATTTACATACTTTCGCTTATGGTAGCGCGTTTAGCACATTCTTCTGAATGTGTTAAACGAATATTTAAAAAAAAAATGTTTAACAAGACAAAAAGACGAGTCTTACAAGTGGCTCTCGGATGGAACCAGCTTGTGAGCCAAATCTTTTTTTTTCTGGTATAATTTTATCGTATAATAAACTAATAGAATGCTCAGCAAACGTCTCGTCGGCTAAATGAACCGGTGCATACTTTCATTTCATGTCGTGAGCATATACATTTATAGACGCGCGTTGTAATGTCGATGAGTAGAAGTCGTTAGTGTGTAAAAGCCCTAAGCTAAAAGATTTGTTTTTATATTTTTATTATTTATTAGAATTTAAGACTAACATCCTAATATAATAGCTATTATGCCTAATGTAATGAGATAATTTTAAAATTAAAAACGCCAATCTTAAGTCTTGTTTAAATTAAATAAAATGAAACCTTATTACTAGCACACAAGGTTTATTTTAAAAAACAATATTCTTATCCGTAATCAGTAATCACTATTTTTTTATATCTTTATGTGAATTTTTCGTACTTATGGATTTCTGAAATATCAAGTGAAACGATTTAGTAATGACCGAAATGAAGTTATAAGTTGGTAAGATACTTAATAAACTCAACACAGGACGACGTTCCGTGGGCAGGCCCCCTACAAGGTGGACAAACGATCTGGTTAAGGTCGCGAGAAGCCGCTGAATGCGGGCAGCGCAGGGCCGATCGCTGTGGAGATCCTTGGGGGAGGTCTATGCCCAGCAGTGGGCGTCGTACAGCTGATATGATGATGATACTTAAAAGCGCTTGTGAAGAAATAGCGATTAAAATTATATAAATCAGTCTGTTGCTTTAGCTCACAATAATGATAACGAATGAAATGATCAATAAATTAATAACAGACGAAGGTATCAAATAATTCAAATACCATACGAATACAATACGTTGAAAATTTTTTATACTAAGTATACTATTACTTTGAAACTTGAGGTTCTATTTTAATCTTTACGCAGCACATTAAGGTTTAAAATCAAAGGGAATAAGAGAACATAATATTATACACTGGTTTTCAGAAAAAAGGGGTACTTTAATTTATTTATTTATAAGGGGGACGCCAGCGAAGCCGGACGGGTGATCAGTCACCTTGATAGGAACCATTTTATCCAGTTCCCTAAGTCCCCTGAAAGCTGAGAGCAGGGGGAGGCGGGTTATCGTTTACCCCACCGGCGTCGGACCCTCTAACCTACCTGTACGCTTACAGTAGCTGCTTAACCTTTGTAAAGCCAGGGTCCTTTTTAATGGCCCATTTTTTATGTAAACAAAGCACTTGAGTGCGCGGCTATCGCTATCCCGAACATCTGGTTATACTTAGGCCGTCTTTGGTTACATTTATGATAAGCTGAATAACAAGGCAATAAACTAAAACTGTTTCGATAGTTTTACGATATGTTTTGTTTTTATAATGGTCGTTCGAACTTGACCTTTGAGTAAACAAAGAACAATAGTGCGGTCCATGCGATATATTTTTTTTCACATAGTTATCGATAAAATAACATATTATAAGAAGTATATATATATTTTGAATCTATTAAAAAAAACCTATCGGATAAGAATATAATATAAGGAAAAACTATTTTTTAATTATTTATTTGAAATATTCAAAAACTAATTACTTACTTCCGATTTTAAAAAAACTAAATTAAATGATTTTTATTTATTTTTTCTTCTGGATCACATATTATAGTTTATTTTTACAGTACGACGAGTTTATCTCTTTTTTGAACATCGAAAACCGCATACAAAACATATAAAAATTGCTATACTTACTAACAAAAAAAACAATTGAGGGTAGTTGCTTGCGCGTGTATACACGCGCCTGGTCGTTGAGAGGAATTCATAATAATAAAATATTGGACACCATCACATACATCGCTCCAATCCCAAGCTAAGTAGCTCAAGTCCGTATGTTATGGCAATTGGAAACAAAGACGACTATTACCACATACACCCAGACACGAGAAAATATTAAAAAGCCTGTTTTCAATATTTACACGACCGGTTATCGAACACAGGACCTGAGAGATAGCGGCACCTTGAAAACCGGTGCGCACACCACTCGGCCAAGGACCATTCGGTCATCGACAAAATTTCGTATATGTCTTAAAAAAACATTGATATTGTAATGCGAGAATAACAGCACGAAAAGAACCACTCGAACACGCGAAGAATCACTAAAACAGTAACTTGGTCTTTTAGGTTAGGAGTTAAAATATTTCCTCTGGTTGACTTCGGATATCAAAAATTTATTTAAATAGATTAAGGTCTGATCTGAAGCGGAGTTTGAAACTTGACTATTTAATACTTCAATATTTCTGAGATGTTTCGAACTTATATTTTTTATTACCACACTTTTATTAGCTTCACTTGTAACTAAGTCACAATGTAAGAAAATCTTGGAGTTCAATTTTAACCTACTTCTAAGTGTCGTATTGATTTGAAACTTTGCAAGTCTATATGAATCCGATGACAATACAATAATTTGCAACCATCGAGCTGATCTGATGATGGAGTCAAGAGGTGGGCAATAGAACTCTTCAATGGCTGCTAGGAAACCCCTCGAGTTTAGGCTCATTTGTTTTGTACTGATGAGACCTATTCGTTTCACTTGATGGTTAGGGTCTGATGATGGAGCAGGGAGAAAGCCAGTGGCATTCCTTAATGACGAATAGGAAACACCTCGAGTTCTGGCTCATTTGTTTCGTTCTGATGAGGCCTATTCGCTACACTTGGTGGTGAGGGTCTGATGATAGAGCAGGAAGGAAGCCAGTGACACTCCTTGATGACCAATAGGAAACCCCTCGAGTTTAGGCTCATTTGTTTCGTTTTGATAGGACCTATTCGTTACACTTGGTGGTGAGGGTCTGATGATGGAGCTGGGAGGAAGCCAGTGGCACTCCTTAATGGCCAATAGGAAACGCTTCGAGTTCTGGCTCATTTGTTTCGATCTGATGTGACCTATTCGCTACACTTGGTGGTGAGAGTCTGATGATGGAGCAGGGAGGAAGTCAGTGGCACTCCTTAATGACCACTATTAAACCCCTCGAGTTTGGGCTCATTTGTTTGGCTCTGATGAGACCTATTTGCTACACTTGGTGGTGAGGGCCTGATGATGGAGCAGGGAGAAAGTCAGTGGCACTCCTTCATGACCACTAGAAAACCCCTCGAGTTTGGGCTCATTTGTTTCGTTCTGATGAGACCTATTCGCTACACTTGACACTTTGACTTTGACACTTGGTGGTGAGGGTCTGATGATGGAGCAGGGAGGAAGTAAGGGTTCGGTTCGCGCATCTGGTAACTAATAGACTCTACTTGAATTTGTAAAACTAAAATACATACAGTCACGCCTTTGAGTTATAATGTTTACGGGGTGGGCAGACACTTGAATGGACTGTAAAATCGATTACCATCCATCCATAGCTTGTCATTTATTAAACTAAAAAGTAAAAAATAAATATGTAGTTTAAAAAACTAAAAAACACACTTTTATAGGAACAGACTATAAAGTACAAAATAACCGTCTATTCAGAGTGAAATTAAAAAGCGTGGTGCGCCCTTTGCAAAGCATGCATTCAAGTAACTAATATTGACAACGCGCACCACGCTTTTTAATTTCACTTACTGAATAGACGGTTATTTTGTACTTTATAGTCTGTTCCTATAAAAGTGTGTTTTTTAGTTTTTTAAACTACATATTTTAATTACTTACTTACATAGTATAAAAAGTCAGTTGTAAACTTGTGATACGGGTACAGTCATCATAGTCTGTAAAATATAGCTTGATTAAAATGACAGCTCATTCGTGCAAAGCAAAAAGTTCTTTATGCTATTGGAATAAAGCTCAAGAAAAATAGCTTTAAGGCATTTTTTAATGTAGCTTATGCTAGAAAATTAAGACCCTATCTATATATATAAAATTCAAAGTCCTGACTGACTGACTGACTGACTGACTGAGATATCAACGCACAGCCCAAACCGCTGAACCTAGAGACTTCAAATTTTGCACATAGATACGTTATACAGTGTAGGCATCCACTAAGAAAGGCTTTTTGGAAATTCCACCCCTAAGGGGGTGAAATAGGGGATGAATGTTTGTATGAAAGTCCGTCAGTTTTGAAGTTAGGATCTTCAAATTTTGTATTTAGGCTGGCAATTGAAAATTAATATTTCCTTGTCAGGGTTTTTGACAACTCCACCCCCGAAGGGGTGAAAAGGAGGATGAAATGTTGTATCTGGAAAATCCTTCATTTCATTTATTATTTAGGCATATGGTCGGAAAGTAAAACAAATAAGCAAACACATATCCGTATTTTTTCGAAAATCAACCCCTTAGAAGTTAAATGGGATAAATAAACGTAAAAATCGATATGGATGTCGTTATTGAGGTTTTATGGGATAAAGATTGCAAAAATGGCATTTATTTTGATGTCCACGCGGACGAAGTCGCGGGCGGAAGCTAGTTCCTTATACAGAAGCAACGTTTTGCTTTGCACGAATAAGCCGTAATTTTAATCAAGCTATATTTCACAGACTATAGTTAGTAACAAGTCGAAATATAAAAAAACTTAACACATCATATAGATTTAGTTTTACCCTAGAGGCCGCCCAATAAACGCGGTTTTTCATAAATTTTAAACGCGGCAATTTGAACGCTCGGTTTGCTTCGGTGATATAGAACATAATTATATGAGGAATCTTGTCCACAGCTTGTGGCCGCGTTAGTGGCGGACACTAGTGGTTCAGTGAAAGGCAGCACTTAACATATAAGACAACTTGTTTTCTATTACAGACCTTTCAGTTAATCTAGCCCTAGTAATACAGTTATGTGTTAATTGTATGTGAAAAGTAAATAGATTTTGCTGGTAAAACAACTAAATTCATTCTTATCAGTAGATATTCCATCGAGAAAACATACACTCGTTTGCAGAAAAAAACGGGCACTTGTCTTATTTTTATACAAACATGCTCACTGCACATCTTTATTGCAGATCTTTTACTCGTTATATCTATACTATACTTACACTATCATCAATATTAACAAAATGCAAAATGCCTCGTCTGTCAATTAAAAGCCTCAAATAAGAACAAAAACTACAAGTTTGTTGACGTTCCATACATTGTTCTATGAATTTCAACTAATGTTTGACATTTTTTGGAGGTCATAAACTTATTTATTTGGAAGTTTGGGAATGTGAAGAGATTTTCAAAGTTGTTTTAAAAGATTAACGGAAAATAAAACACTTATGCAACACATTTGAAACAGTAATTATTGTAAAAATCTACTGAGAGTTTTATTTAAATTATTGAAGGTATTATAATTTGTAAGAGAATAAAGTAAGTGCCCGTTTTTTCTGCAAAGGGGTTAACTATACAAAATGCAAGTAGGAAAAACTTATAGAATTCCGATTGTTTTAGGTGTACAGAAAACCGAAAGGTAAAGAGAGTATAAGATTAAAATGGTTTAATCATTCTTCCCATTCGCTTTTGCTAGACTTTATTATATTTTTGCAAGAGCATCGCTAATATTAAAGAGTTGTAAACAAAATCTGGAGCGGTTTAGATATGGCGGGAAGATTGTATCTTGTTGTCACCTAGTAGGTAACTATTTCAGATTCAGACATACTTACTTAAAATAGCGTTTCTATTGAAAAAAAAATGTTTTAAATCAAGTAAAATCTGATTAGGCTGCTCATTAAATAGTAGGTACTTATTTACTTACGTAGGTACTTTTTACTTTCTTTCGATTTCACGCTACACCCACAAAATACAAAATATTTCTAATAAAACGTTAGTAACTTTTCAAACTACGCGCTAACTGACCCTACTTTATAAAATTAAATAAATATTCGTTAGTTCACGTATTTGCTCGCTTGGGTGCGGAGGCGCCAGCGTCGCTTTCACTGGATTTCCGTTTCCTCTTGATCAGGTGGGAGATGTCGGAAGCAGCTGGTTTAGGTTCTGCAGAACTGGAACTCGCTCCGTTGGTGAGTGAAGATGAAGATGAAGAAGGTCCATCACCGTTTGACGCGAATAATGTCTCTCGAACTCTTTTTATCGTCTGAAATGAGGTTTATGTTATTTTGCAGGGGCTTAAATACGAGTACAATCAGTATAGTCCATTTCAAACCCATTGTCGCTAGATGTAAACAAACTTGAAGTTCGTCAGCTTACCAAAGTTTGTGCTGATAGTTGAACACGCGTCACAAAAAACTATTCGAGCTCATATGCATGTCCGTGTGAATTGAGGAGCCACTTCAGATATTAAATTCATTTTCGAAGACGAGCAAAGCGAAACGCCTATCTTTTCTCAAAACGCTTCGACGTTTTTTGAACCCTTATCACTTGGGTTTGGTTGGATTATACCAGAATTACCAGATAAACAAAATTTCGAGATACGATGTCCTTATGGACCTATTAAACATATAAAGTTTCGATTGCATAGCTCTTACACTTTAAATTATAATGGTAGGGTACTTCATGAAGTCCTAGAAAGCTGAAATTTGGTATGTAAGCTAAGTTGTTTTAGTACTCAAACAACAAAAAAATCCTAAAAGTTGGAAGAATATTTACCCTCCAACCCACTAGGGGATGGAATTTTGTACGACTTCCGCAAATTTTGATGCTAGAGGTATGAAAATTGGTATTTATACAGACAACCTTTCTACAGGTTAGGTATCAATATAAGAACGAGGAAACATTTGATTTTTTGTTTGTTTGTATGTTCGTAATTGATAAACTCGAAAACTACTGAACCCATTCTAGACTAAAAAATCTTTCACCAGTAAAAAGCTACATTATTCCCGACTGTAGGCTATATTTTATCCCGATATTCCCACGGGAACGAGAACCACGCGGGTAAAACCGCAGGGAGCCACTAGCTACCTAAATCAAATGAGATTTGCACCTTGATTCACGAACCTTCGGAAACGCTCTCCCGACAGCGGAATGCATGCCCTGTCTCTGACACTCACTATAGAATAGACAAAGACAAAGCACAGAATTCGAATCGGATTCCGTTTCCGATGGTTTGTGAATCAGAGGGCTGATAACTTTTTGACAGGACGATAGTCTTCGGTAAACTGACGAACCTCGTGTTTCGAGCGACTTTATTATGGGCTTAGAATAGGCTATAGGTTATAACTGGTTTTCAAAAATCTTCAATTGATTTTGAACTGAACTTCAGGGTATATTATGGTTGGTTAAATCTATTGTATGATATTGTTCGAAATATGTAAGTATCTAAAAACTATGCAGTATTCAATAAATTAATTAGTTTTTGTTTATGATACGTCTTTTTGTTCTTCAATAGATGTCATTGTTATTTTAGAATGTGTTTTTAACCAATAAATTATGACTTTACTATAATTTTATTATTCAAACTTTGATTTCAGCTAAGTATTCTCTGGTTACTCTTTGTTTCTTAAATTAATATTTTATTAATCATGGGATATTCTGATTCTGACATCAATGGCCATGATAATAAAATAAAATAACAGTTCAACCACATGGCCATTAATGCAACGGGATCCTGTGGAAATAATACACGGACCTCAATTTTGTAAATGTTTTATTTCAGAATATGTATAAACATGATACAAAAATGGCCTTGTGGTTAAAAAGTAATTACAATGACAAAATACGCTTACAAACTATAAGTTACTGTGTAAGTTGTGCTTAAGATTAAAAACTACCAATGAATTGACAATCATATCACATTGAGAATCACTAATACTGATAACAATAACCAATTTCGAGGAACATCACAAGTTTTGGCACAACAACAATTAAATTAACATTTAAAATTAATAACGATTATTGGAATTTCTTATTTCGAATGTAAAACAGTCTTATTTCAGTCTGGAAATTCTCTTAAATCTTATTTGAGATTCGTATCATGCATGTAATAATTAAGGCGTCAGTGGGAAATGATACATGGCAATATTTAAAAATTTAACTTTTAAGTATAATTTTAGTTACGGTGGAGCGAAGTCACCTGTTACAGGCTTTATATGCTTACTAGGTGACTTCAATCACTAGTTTTTACTGTGTAATTGTTTTGCGAAATAAAGATGTTTATGTTTTTATATTTCATAAGTAGGTATTCATGAAATCATCTTACTTATTTGCCTACCCTGGTATAGTTGAGTATTATTATTAAAGTGAGTTTTTTTTTTCAAGTTTTGATCAAGACAAATGCTAGTCAAGACTTTGTAAAGATGTTATATTTAGTAAAAAAAATAGCTGCGTTATTTCAGCAAAATATTACAATTAATTTCTAGATGAGTGTTTGACAAGATCCAAATGACCCTTATATAACCTATGCAATAATTGCATTGCATTCCGTTCATCTTTCAAATTACTTAAGAATGCTTGGCTACACATTAATGTTAATATAGTAATTAGGCGGTACATATTCAATTAGTAATCCCTGGCTACTGGCGGCTATTCAGTCTAAACGTAATATTTTCTTTCAAAATTGAAAATATTAAAAAGTTATCTTGCATTGGCACATAGCCTTAACATTCACACTCAACATGTCTATTTTTCTCCTTAATAATCATATCGCGAAGCATACGCCTGGTTTCCTCCAAACAGTCACAAGGTCTTACCTCGGCTTTGTAATCCATCATATCTTGAATCTTCTCCTGAATCTCTGGGAGCAGTTCCTTCAACTCCTTGATCTCACTTTCCACGGAGTAGAATGGGTCTGATGCCTTGAATTTCTTGACAGTAGCATCGTCAGTGGCTGCTTGAGGATTTTCCAGAGTTTTAATGCGAGTCTCAAGGATGTTTGCAGCGTTCTTGAAGTGAGTAATTGCATCTTCGAAGTTGGAAGCCAGCGAGTTAGCCAAACCTGTAACAAAGAAGGATTTATTGTCATTTATTTATACATTTTTGGGTATACTATGTAAGCCATATTTCAATTGAATGAGCTTAATAATACATTTTATTATTCAAAATATACATACCAATTTGGTAGTGTGTTTCTGCAATGCGTCTGTCATCACTGCTGTATAGTTCTTTCTGCAGTTCAAGGCAGCTTTCTGTTAACAAAGAAAAACAAGTTTAAGTTCCAAATCCATAATAGTGTCACAAATTTTAATATGGGTTGTGCAGGAATCAGTGCTACTACAAGGCTACTACCCAAGAAAGTAGTCTAGTTGCTTTTCAGCTACTTATTTATTTAGAAATATTTAGCATTGTGTTAGCAGCTGTTTGTCTTGGACTGGGTGCTCTCAATGTAAAACACGTATGATTTATATTCATCATATTATGTGGTTTATATAAATATCATAAATTATTTATAATAGTAAGAATTTATTTATTTCGTGTAGTTTTAATGTTTCAAACCCTAAACTATACGAAATAAATAATTGCTTACATTATAAATAATTTATGAATAAAATACAATCATCCGTTTTTTTCCGGATGGTAAAATTCCGTGTAGTGCACGCGGCCTATTTCTGTTTGTTATAACGTGTCCATTGATTGTTCACAGATGTCTCAAAAAAAAAACAATAAAAAGTATTAAACTCACGCATATCAATAACAGCCTTATCATAAGTTTCGCTTTCCAGAGCGACCTCTCCCAGCGCCAAATGCACGTCAGCCAGAAGCGCTTTTGCCGCCGCTCCGCTGTCTTCTTTTTCCGCTCGTCGTCTCAATATACTGCGAGCCAAGTCCAACATCTCCCATGCTAGTTGCAGATTATCAACATCGTCTTCATTGTCCAAGTTGACTTCGGATTCCTCGTTAGCTTCGCCGTTGGATGGGCCCTGGAAAATGAATAATGCACAAACATGCTTTATACCGTGAATCCTGATAATGGTTTCAATATGTGGCCTAAATTGTCTGAATTAGAACAAAAATATGATCTGATCGGAGACAGATTATATTAAAGGATTATCATGCACCCAATGGGATGTAGTAAATAACAATGAAACAGTTAACATGTTTAAGTAAGTAGTTACCTAGACACGTTAAATTCATTATAAGTCCCGACTGCTACAGGGCACAGGGTAGATAAGGAGAATGAGCCAACCATATACCCATTTAAAAATCGATCATGTAAGTATAAAAACTTATTTTGCTCTTAAAAACTAGAAACTACAGATATTATAGTTTTAAAACAAGAAAATCTTAAGTATGACATACCGGCTCCTCAATAGTTTCACTAGATTCCACCGGTTCATCAGCACTCTTGCTTGGCTCATCATCTTTTGTAGTTGATTCCGGTTCAGTTGCTTCTGCTTCTCCAGCTGTGGTTGCTTCTGTTCCTTCTTTAGCCTCTTCACCATTCTGCTCATTTCCTTCTTCATCATTCTCTTCTTGTCCTGATAAAATCAAATGTGTGTTTAAACTCATTTGATTGTGATCAAATGGCCTAAATTCTAAATTTACTCAACTTGAAGGCATATTTTTCAATTTGTTTAAATTCAGTTTAATTAGGTGTTTATAATTAATTATAAATCTCTCTATTCTCTTGTTAATGTTTTAATTTCATTAGCTTTTAGGTACACACTTTAATTATAATTAAAAGGCATGTAACTAAAAGCTAAAAAAATTAAACATTTACCAGACCTGCCTGGAACCATATTTTTTTTATAACAATATAATATATAATAATAACAAAATGATTGCAAATGGCATTTGTGCAGTCTTTGGAACACCAACTTGATGCATGAACTGATATTAAAAAATATTATTTACCTTCATCATCCTCTTCTTCGTTTTCAGCAGACCCAGCACCTGGCATACCATCTCCGAGAACTCCACTTTCTTCTCTTGACAAGCCTAATAGAGCCTTTCCATACCTATCAAAACACAATTTGGTTTTATTGTGATTTTAATAAACTAGCTTCTTAGCCATCTTTGCCATAAAAGTATTGACTAATAGTTTCAAAATTATATTAACATACCACAGATAAGCCTCAGCACATTGATCGGCAGTGTCTCCATGTTCTGTCGCCAGGAGCTCACAAGCTTTAGCTAGGGCTTCCGCAGCAGCACTGAAGTCTCTCACTGCAAGGTGCCGCCGGCCTGTTCCCAGCAACTCAGTAGGAGTGGTTGTGCTTACTTCAGCCGTTTCAGTCATCTAGAAAAAAAATTAAGCAATTTTACTTATGATTAGGTTTAACCCGGCGGGAGTGTGGTGACGAAAAATTACTTATAGTATGTGGCGGGGTGTGACGACCAATACGAATCGGCATTTAAATTATAAAAAAATAAAACCGCCTTCAAAAAAACCACATCAAAAAAGTAAGAAACAATTCCTCACCAAATAAATAACGTAAGTACAGTCAGCGTCAAATTGATATAAGCGTCTAGAGTAGTCAAAAAGATCTAAAAAACATAGAACCAATTTGATCTAGGCAGTTCAAATCATCATATTGTTGTAAGCGCGCAAAGTGTTCAAAATATCTAGGCACTCATTGTTTCATATTTATATGAGCATTCAGAGTGTTCAAAATCATCTAAGCAAACAAAGCTCTCAAAATATCTGTGCAATATGGAGTTGTACATTATGCACAGATGTTTTGATAGCTTTGTTTGCTTAGATAAATTTGAACACTCTGACTGCTATATGAAACAATGAGTGCCTAGATATTTTGAACACCTTGCGCGCTTACAACAATATGATGATTTGAACTGCCTAGATCAAATTGGTTTTATGTTTTTTAGATCTTTTTGACTACTCTAGACGCTTATATCAATTTGACGCTGACTGTACTTTGAAGTCGGGCGTGAAACATGTACAATTTCTTGTTGTTTTTGTTAAAACCCGCCCGACTTCAAAGTACTTACGTTATTTATTTGGTGAGGAATTATTTCTTACTTTTTTGATGTGGTTTTTTGAAGGCGGTTTTACTTTTTTATAAAAATAATTTTTATTTCACTCTTTTTAGTGCATCGTGCAGGCAATTTACGTGTTTTCTGGTAAATAGGTATGTGATCAAACCTCTGAGTACTGAATCCTATGGAGATGGCATATTGTTCTATATGAACTATCGGTTATACAAATATGAGCTAAATCGACATTGTACTCATAAACCTGTAGCCATCTTGCTCTATCTTACCTCCAATACTTCATGTAAAAAGAGACAGCAATATATTTATTCGACCTATTTTTGGCAACATTGAAACGTGACGTCATCGTAATGCATGATTGAAGCCGGTCGCCATTTAGGTTTCTCGGTATGTGAGCTGTCAACGCGAGTTGTATTTGCAGTGTTTTGTGATAAAAGTCTTTTAATTTGAGACTTTCATGTGAATAAAAGGTATAATAAGTGAGAGAAAGCAACAAGGAACATGTCTAATTGCAGTGTGGTAGTTTGTGGCATCAAAAAAAGTGAAAATCGTCCAAACATTACATTACACCCGGTACGTACTATTTATTTTGCAAAAACACTAAAACAATACAATAAATGCCTTGTGTTTTGGTTTTCCTGTGAATAGTTTACTTAGAATTCATACCAAATGTAGCTTACTACTTATTTTGGTGACATTTGTTGGTGTATTTCAAGAAAATATAAATCTGTTTGTTTTGCGCTAGAGTTGCCCTTATAGCATTTTTCTTATCGAATTATCGATGTTTTCAAATTTCAAGTGTAAATTGAGTGTATTAATTTTAAACTGTTTTTATTGTTTTAGGTTGCCTAAAAATAACAAAAAAAGAATAATATGGCTGGATACAATGCGAAAGGAAAATTTAAAGACTCGTACGAAAACTAGTTTTATGTGCTCTTTTCATTTTGAATAACAGTTTCAAACGTCAACGACAGTTTAAGTTTTGACAAAGACGTTAATTAGGCCACTGGCAAAATCGAAATTATAGTGCGACAACGTTTTCTGTTCCGGTTGCCAAAAACTGGATACTTATATATAACGTGTTTTTTTAATGTCATTTTGCTGTAAAGTTGTTGTCCTACTTACATTCATTCTAGCACATTAAAAGTAAGTATATTTTTTTACCACTAGATGTCGCTTCGCTATATTCTAAATATATAAAAAATATGCTTGCTAGTAAAGATCTCGATTCAAACTGTTTATTATTTTATTACTTAATAATGCTTGTTTTTTTTTTTGAGACATTTCTTTTTTTCTATGGTAGGTAGGTACCTTCACCTAGTAGGCATTCTCCTTTGTGATTTATATTGTAATGTGTGTTATGTATAAAAAAAAACAATCCTTGTTGTATAAACATAATAGGTTTTTAAAATATGGAGCTTTTTGTTTTATTTCATTACCTTTTTTTACTTAAACTGGTTCTCGCGACCTTTGATCTGGAATTCTATGGAGGTCTCGCATTGTATAGACGCGTGACTCGGAAAACATAAAAAATTTGATCATAAAATTGCAGTTTCTAAGTAAAGACGAGTGGAGCCGACAAGTGGGGCGCCCTCAATCAAATTTATTGCTCGCTAAGTATTAATGTATCTACAACACAGATCACTATATACTAGTCAGATCTACAATCGTACAGATTGAAGCTAAGGTCGTGTAGTTTATTTACAAACTATAACCTCAGTAAAATATAGTAGGTTGGTCTTTTATCTACTACTACTGCAACATGAACTATATTTTACTAAGGTTAGTTTGTAAATAAACTACAGGACCTTATTTTTAATCTATATCTGCGTTGGAATTTTTGATACATTATGTACTTAACAAGCAATAAATTTAATAATAACATGCGGATCCTCGCGGTTTTACCCGCATGGTACTCGTTCCCATGGGAATATCACGATAAAATATAGCTTATGTCACTCGAAAAGAATGTAGCTTTCTAATGGTCGAAAGAAATTTCTAAATTAGTCTAGTATTTTTGGATTAAATTAAATTATTAAATTCAAACGGCAATCACACGCAAACCGCCCCTGTACACGATGGCCCATCATGGTCGGCCAACATGATCGGCCATCCTGTACTGGGGGCTTTACAGTTGTTGCGTCTCACCCGCGCGGTAGGGCCAATGATTGTGTGCGTACATACACAAACACATACACATTGTGTCATTGTCATAAAGAAATTAATTGTGTGCAAATGTAGGTATAATTTAAGCACATTATTAAGTTATATTATTCTAAAAAACTAGGTATATAATTATACACTATAATTCCGTTTTAAATTATCGAGGTGATTACGAAACTGCTTTTATAAAATATAGGGTGATATAGGTAGGTAGTCACAAAAATACTTGTATCTATAACTTCATCAATAAATATATCGATGTACAAATAGGGCAGCACTACGGAAAGGCGCCATTTTGGTTTCTCGGTATGTGTGCTTGTGTGTGTGTGTATGCTTCAATTTTTCGTAGGTATGCCATCTCCATAGGATTCAGTACTCAGAGGATCAAACTCAAAACCTCCTTTTTCTAAGTCGGTTAAAATACCTTGAGGTATCCCCTTTTTAACAAAACAAGAATCATCTAAATCGGTTTATAAACAAAGGAGTTATGCCTAAAGATATGTATTAAATTCACATAACGTGGTAACGAAAACGACAGTATTTTCAAGATTTCCTGAAAACTACTGAACCGATTTCAAAATTTCAAAAAATGGGACCAACTTGGAAACCAACCTGATGTAATAACGTTTGAACCATTTCAATCGGTTCTGCCGTTTTCGAGTAATCGGTGGACATACACAAAAAAAAAAAAAAAAAAACATACATACAGACGAATAGAGAACCTCCTCCTTTTTGATTTAGAAGTCGGTTAATAAAATAGGTTTTTCAATGAAATAACATGAAATGAGTGGTGTATATTATACTTGGTATTTACTTACTTGTATTAAAAATGAAAAATACTGTTAATTCTATATTTTTTTATTAATTCACATAATGAGATCTAAGGCACTAGTTTTTAGTAACAAAAATATTATCCTCTCTTTAAAAATCACAAAAAATAACAAGTTTTATTTAAACAAAAAAAACTCTAAAAACTTACAAGAACATGAGATCGTTGACAAAATAAAGCTATAAAACCTTAAAAAATTGTTTAGGAACACTTTAAAAAAATTATTCAAAATCAGTACAATTTTTGCAAGAAAAAATAGCATGATCTATATATATAAAATTCAAAGTCCTGACTGACTGATTGACTGACTGACTGACTGAGATATCAACGCACAGCCCAAACCGCTGAACCTAGAGACTTCAAATTTTGCACATAGATACGTTATACAGTGTAGGCATCCACTAAGAAAGGATTTTTGGAAATTCCACCCCTAAGGGGGTAAAATAGAGGATGAATGTTTGTATGAAAGTCCGTCAGTTTTGAAGTTAGGATCTTCATTGTATTTAGGCTGGCAATTGAAAATAATTATTTACCTGTGTCAGCGTTTTTAACAATTCCACCCCTGAAGGGGTAAAAATGGGGATGAAATGTTGTATCTGGAAAGCCCTTCATTTAATTTATTATTTAGGCTTATGGTCGGAAAGTAAAACCAATAAGCAAACATATATTTCGTATTTTTTCGAAAATCAACCCCTTAGAAGTTAAATGGGATAAATAAACCTAAAAATCGATATGGATGTCGTTATTGTGAGGTTTTATGGGATGACGATTGCAAAAATGGCATTCATTTTGATGTGTAACACGCTGAACATGATTCAACCCCTAAAAAGATTCAATAGGGGTGAAATTTTGAATGAAAAATCAGGAGCAAAATAGACATTTCAACTTGAAACTTTGTAGGCTTACTTCTTAAAACAAATAGGCAACCCATTTCCTAATTTTCCCAAAATCAAAACCAGGGGGGGGGGGGGTAAAATAGGGGATGAATATGTGTATAAAAGTCCGTCAGTTTTGAAGTTAGGATCTTCAAATTTTGTATTTAGGCTGGCAATTGAAAATTAATATTTTCCTGTGTCAGTGTTTTTGACAATTCGACCCCCGAAAGGGTGAAGAGGGGGATGAAATGCTGTATCTGGAAAGTCCTTCATTAAATTTATTATTTAGGCTTATGGTCGGAAAGTAAAACAAATAAGCATACACATATTTCGTATTTTTTTGAAAATCAACTTCTTAGAGGTTAAATGGGATAAATAAACCTAAAAATCGATATGGATGTCGTTATTGAGGTTTTATGGGATGACGATTGCAAAAATGGCATTTATTTTGATGTTTAACACGCTGAACATGATTCAACCCCTAAAAGGTTGAAATAGAGGTGAAGTTTTGAATGAAAAATCAGGGGGTGAAATAGACATTTCAACTTGAAACTTTGTAGGCTTACTTCATAAAACAAATAGGCAACCCATTTCGTAGTTTTCAGAAAATCAAACCCAGGGGGTAAATAGGCTATAGAAACCTAAATCATCTAAAGTACCCTAAAAGTTATTGGTACCTAAGCTACTCAGAACTAACTTTTTGATTGTGAAACAGACACTTATTATTTACTAGCTTCCGCCCGCGACTTCGTCCGCGTGGACATTCGAGAAAATACTTAGGGGATCAATAGCCAGGATAAAAAGTATTCTATGTTTTAATTTCATAAAAATCCGATCAGCCGTTTTTACGTGATTAGGCGGGTCCTCCCTCACCAAGTAAGTAGCCTCGTGCGAGGCCCGCCGCACGTGGCAAACGTTCTGCCTCGTGCGAGGCTGCTCGCTTGGTGAGGGAGGGAACGAAGTCGCGGGCGGAAGCTAGTCTAGACATATGGCTTTTCCACACCCTGTACATGCGTATTTTGTTTTGCGATCTCTCTTGCGTGGGCAATCCACACATCGAGTATATCGTCCAGGCTCATTTTGGACAACTGGGCGCAGCGGTACATTGATTTGTGAAGAAATTCTTTGGCGAATGTGCACAGGAATATTTTTTTTGTGTCTCCTGCAATGCAATGTAACTGCAAATGCGGAGAAATTCTGTATGTTTATTCCTTTTGTTGGCGTTTTCTTGAAATATTATGTTAGCATTGATAGCTGCCATATTTAGAAGTCCGTAAAAGATCGTCATTGGCCAGCGTTTGCTATTGCGAGAGACATCATAAGTTGCGCTTAGTTCATCAACAACGTCTACTCCAGCTTTCGTTGAGTTATAAAAAGTAATCATTTCCGGTTTTCTCTTATCTCCAGTGCTCTCATCAATTTTATCGTCATGATGAAGAGTGGACATTAAAATTACCACTTTATTCTTTTTAGGAGAATAAGAGACTAAAGAGGTATCTTTCTGGAAACCAAACATCGAACTCCCTGGTTGCTTTCCGGTCTTCAAAAAAGCAGGTGGAATGCATCGCTTGTTCTTGCGTACAGTCCCAGTGGAAGTCAGTCTATGTTCTGTCAACAGATGCATGCATCATTAGTTCGTGGCTGGTAAACCAATTGTCAAAGGTCAAATTGCGGTTTGACTTCGATATCGGTTGAATCAACCTTTCCACCACGTCAAAAGTGCTGTTACTTTGATTGTACATCCCTGCGGGCTGCCTTCCTGCATATACTTCTAAATTCAATACGTAGTAAGATTTAGCATCAACAAGTGCGCACATGTAGTCCGAACGCTGGCCGGCGCCAGTTTCACGCTACTTTCCGCTCCCGCAACCCTTCCCCTCCAGCTGCACAAAGCCGCCAAAATGTAACACCGCGAATTAAAACGATATAGCCATATGAACTGTACTAGGGGTATATTACACCCCACCACACTCCCGCCGGGTTAATACATTGTCTGATCTGACAGTCACTAAATGCCTAGAATGACATGAGGTAACCAAGTGATATAATAAATAAATAATAATAATAAATAACTTTTCACAATCACACCAATTATCTAGCTCATAAGTAGTTATCATTAAGAAATTGTTATAGAAACTAGATAACGGATAAATATATACTTATATACTTTTTTTTTAAATACATACTTAATATACATACAAAACACCCAGACCAAGACAAATAGACATGTTTATGCACAGAAATACATATTTGACTTGTTCGGGGATCGAACCAGAGACCTCTGGCGCAGAAGGCAGGTAATAAAGTTTTTAATAAATAATAATAATCCTACCCTTGTGTCAAATCGGTTGTCAATTATATGTTTTGAATTGAGTTACAAGTTACAAAGTTAGGTCTCTTTGCAAATTATAACAACAATTGTAAATTTTACCAACACCTGTCCTCCATGTCCACCATGTCAAACAAACATTCGAGTTTCTGTGTGTTGTACACTTTTAGAAAATATTAAATTTATTTTAAATTTTGATGCACTGAACACTGACCTTAATTTGCTGAGAAATAAAAGTAAAAAGTAGCCGAGCGCGAAAAATCTTTAGTTTGATTTGCCCTAACTAACATTTAGTTATGAGGTAGGTACCTAGGGAGGTATTTGTATGGGTTAATAAAATGATGATCACTGTTCAATAAATGTATCCATCTGATGTAAAAAACTTTAATAAAATATTAAATAAAATTCAATTACTCATAGTAATCTCGAATAGATAACGGCCGTTTTAGAATAACAATGCCATGCATCAATACAATGGATAACGCCACGTTGACATCTCTCTAACAAATCGTATTCAAATGAGACGTCTGCTTTATAATAATTATGCATGAAGATTATTAGGTAATTAAAACAGATTATTCGCAAAACTCGAGAAAGGTGTACCCACCATCAAATCGCAATCATTAGCATTCATTACACATGTTGCATTTGCATGTAGAAATTTTAGGTCTACCTAAGTCAATTACGTTGGTTCGTTCTTACCTTACTACGATTTTCTGTCTTGTTAATAATTAGTGGAGATAACACTGCCTTTTTTCTAGAATTATTAACTTTTCCTTTTGGGAGGATGAAAAGAAAACCAAGAAAACCGAATGAGCGCGAGCGGGCAAAATGACAAATGACAGTGACAGTGACAGCTAGTGTTGCCAACTTATTTTTTTACGAATAAAGGCCTGATACCACAGATTACTAAATAGTTCTTAAGGTAGAAACACATTTCGCTGGCGCAGCGCAGCGCGATCGGTTTCATACATTTAGTATGGCTAGAAACACATTTCCCTAGCGCAGCGTTTCCGCCCAGCTCCGATTGCGCCAGGCCCCCCACCACTTTCTAGCATTGTATCGTCAGATGGCTCGGTAGCGGACTGCGTAGCGGAACTCTGCATTTTGCTTTTTACTACTTATGTTCTCCGATTTCTCGGTCAATAATGGGCCAATTTAAAAAATATTGTTTTTGTTTAGAAGAGTCACCAATTCATTATCATGTAGGGTTGTTAGATATACTGTTAAAACAGTATTATAGTGTTTTTAGTACACTATACTTTTTAATTTTATAACAAATTGAATGTATAAAGTTGATTTGAAAATAAAGTACACTAAATATTTCTAAAATCGGTTCAGTATTTTTTGAGTTTATCTATTACAAACAAACAAAGTGTATTTATAGTATTAGTATAGATATAAATTGCATCTCGTAATCATTCATCATCATCTTATCATCGTAATCATCAACATATTTTTTTTGGATTTAATATGTTCAAGTAAGAACAGAAATTGTTTTCAAAATTAGAAGAAAACATAATGCAGATGTTAGCTCGGCAACGACTCGATTGACACTGATCAAAAATTTCGTCAGGAAACGCTGCGCCACGCTAGTAAAGTGTGCACACCCCGGTCGACGCTGCGCTGCGCTGCGCTGCGCTGCGCCAGCGAAATGTGTTTCTAGCTTTACTTATTTTATTTATACCTACTTACAGTGCCACAAACTTTGCTGTGCCGGTGGTTAAAATGTGAAACTAGAGTGTGCGTCAGATAACTCTGCACGTGCCTGGCGCGTTTTTGGCGCTAGTTACAGTGCATTTTTTTTGTTCTAATGTTATAGAAAAGATTAGTATTCGATTTTGACCGCGCGCAGACTTATCTGACGAGCACTAAATGCACTGTAACTAGCGCCAAAAACGCGCCAGGCACGTGCAGAGTTATCTGACACACACTCTAGCGTGTTTTTTTTAATGTCATTCTGCTGTCAAGTTGATGTCCAACCATAGCGCTGCTGGCGGCTGAAGTTCTTAGAAGTCAGGGCCGGTTAAATTGCTACAAAAAAAAGAAAAACGTACGTAGCGCCGCTGTCACCGGAACAGAAAAGGTTGTGGCACTGTAAAGCTGGAAGCCACACTTCGAACAAAAGATTGAAGACAAAATTCCGTGACATTTGAATAATATGTAAATTATATCTTTTTATGTTTATTTACATGGAACCTCCCTATATTAAAAAATATTTAATTAAAAATATTATTTCATATAATTTCAATACCACTATCACAGTGCTGATAATTGGTTCACTCTATGCTAATAATTGGTGGAGATGGTGCTGATAAATGGGGACATGGTCATTTTTTGCTTTTGCTTATATAAAAAAATTGGACAAGGATAAACTATTTTTTAATAATATATAATCATACTGATTAAATATTGAAACTAGAAAACTCGTCATAACGGGTGAAAACGTATTTTTCAATGTCATAAACGGGTATAAGTTAGGACTATACTCTTAAAGTGCTGATAATTGGGTCCTTTACCCTACTTTTCTCTAAAAGGGAACAAGGAATAGTCTGGTTTTCTAGCAGGTAAGATTATTATTATGAACCTTAATAAGGCTTAATAAGAACCTAATTTGAAGATCAATACTATTCATCTCATTCACTCGAACACATCTCATCCACCTGAAATGCATTGAGCAGGTTATTTAGAAACATGTTAATGAGAAAATGACTGTTATTTCGTAGGATATATGCAAACTTTAATTTAGCAAAGCCATACCTACTCCACCCTAAAGCTGACCCCATGTACT
This sequence comes from Crambus lathoniellus, assembly GCA_949710035.1. Lineage (NCBI taxonomy): Eukaryota > Metazoa > Arthropoda > Insecta > Lepidoptera > Crambidae > Crambus > Crambus lathoniellus. The sequence goes on along the minus strand of OX453302.1, from coordinate 8,914,849 downwards.
ATACCATAAGCTGAAACTTTAATCACTACTTGTCATTTGTTAAAATTATTGTAGGCAGAAAAAATTGAAATTATCTTTACAAATTTACCCAGCGAAAACTCGATATTTATTTTTGATCACAATAATACACTCACATACTTCTCACCGCGTCCGCCGCTAGCAGGCATTGTCAGGCGACGTGGATGGAGGAGTAGAGACTCATTGCTAAGTTAGTTTGCGAACCAACGGAAAATATTTGAAGTTGAAGTGGTGTAGGTACAGGTGATGTAGAAATTATTGCTTACAAAACATACGAAGCTACTTATAGGGCTCGTGGTTTTTTACTGTCACATTTTTCCTATACTTACAAAACATATTTATTTTTTTCTCTCCTACTTTCTTGATTTACGAGTCACAAAGGAGATCAGTCAAATTGGACCAAAAAAGTAAAAGTGCCGGCCAACAAAAATAAATTGCAAATTACTATTGTAAACAGTGTAACGATCATTTTTTGTTATGACGACAACAGTGTACGATTAGCGGCCAAGCAGTTATTCAAGTTTGAAAATGTCATTTTTTCTTCATTTTCAAACTTGAATATAGCTTGGCCAAAGTGCAGCCAACAAAAAAAATTGCAGATTACTATTGTAAATAGTGTAACGATCGTTTTTTGTTATGACGTCAACAGTGTACGATTAGTGGCCAAGCAGTTATTCAAGTTTTAAAATGACAATTTTTTCTCTTCATTTTCAAACTTGAATACAGCTTGGCCAAAGTGCGGCCAACGAAAAAAAAATGCATATTACTATTGTAAACAGTGTAACGATATTTTTTTGTTATGGCGTTAACAGTGTACGATTAGCGGCCAAGCAGTTACTCAAGTTTGAAAATGACATTTTTTTCTTGATTTTCATACTTGAATACAGCTTGGCCAAAGTGCGGCCAACGAAAAAAAACTGCATATAACTATTGTAAACAGTGTAACGATATTTTTTTGTTATAGCGTTAACAGTGTACGATTAGCGGCCAAGCAGTTACTCAAGTTTGAAAATGACATTTTTTTCTTGATTTTCATACTTGAATACAGCTTGGCCAAAGTGTGGCCAACGAAAAAAAATTGCATATAACTATTGTAAACAGTGTAACGATCATTTTTTGTTATGACGTTAACAGTGTACGATTAGCGGCCAAGCAGTTATTCAAGTTTGAAAATGACATTTTTTTCTTCATTTTCAAACTTGAATACAGCTTGGCCAAAGTGCGGCCAACGAAAAAAAAATGCATATTACTATTGTAAACAGTGTAACGATTATTTTTTGTTATGTCGTCAACAGTGTACGATTAGCGGCCAAGCAGTTATTCAAGTTTGAAAATGTAATTTTTTTCTTCATTTTCAAACTTGAATACAGCATGGCCAAAATGCGGCCAACGAAAAAAAATTGCATATTACTATTGTAAACAGTGTAACGATCATTTTTTGTTATTACGTCAACAGTGTACGATTAGTGGCCAAGCAGTTATTTATGTTAGAAAATGACATTTTTTTCCCTTTCAAACTTGAATACAGCTTGGCCAAAGTCACTTTGTGTTGTAGTCAATATTTATTTTAGGGAGACATATTTCCTTATTCTGGCTCTGTAGTGTACTAGACCTTAGTTAAAGTTACTATTTAGCTAAAAGTATTGCATTATTGTTTAGTCGATTCACGTACCCAGCAGGTGGGACGTTCGTGGGTCAGTTATAATGCTGACGAGGAACTGATCTCACTGTAATAACTGATATTCTGATAAACGATTACATTTTACGTGGTGAGTCAATTATGACATTTTCAAACTTGAATAACTGCTTGGCCGCTAATCGTACACTGTTGACGCCATAACAAAAAATGATCGTTACACTGTTTTCAATAGTAATGTGCAATTTTTTGTCGTTGGCCGCACTTTGGCCAAGCTGTATTCAAGTTTGAAAATAAAGAGAAAAAAAAAATACAATTTCAAACTTGAATAACTGCTTGGCCGCTAATCGTACACTGTTGTCGCCATAACAAAAAATGATCGTTACAGTGTCTATAATAGTAATGTGCAATTTTTTTTCGTTGGCCGCACTTTGGCCAAGGTGTATTCAAGTTTGAAAATAAAGAGAAAAAAAATGTTATTTTCAAACTTGAATAACTGCTTGGCCGGTAATCGTACAATGTTGACGCCATAACAAAAAATGATCGTTACACTTTTTACAATAGTAATGTGCAATTTTTTTTTGTTGGCCGCACTTTGGCCAGCTGTATTTAAGTTTGAAAATAAAGACAAAAAAAAATTACATATTCAAACTTGAATAACTGCTTGGCCGCTAATCGTACACTGTTGTTGCCATAATAAAAAATGATCGTTACACTGTTTACAATAGTAATGTGCAATTTTTTTTCGTTGGCCGCACTTTGGCCAAGCTGTATTCAAGTTTGAAAATAAAGAGAAAAACAATGTTATTTTTAAACTTGAATAACTGCTTGGCCGCTAATCGTACACTGTTGTCGCCATAACAAAAAATGATCGTTACACTGTTTACAATAGTAATGTGCAATTTTTTTTCGTTGGCCGCACTTTGGCCAAGCTGTATTTAAGTTTGAAAATAAAAACAAAAAAAAAGTACATTTTCAAACTTGAATAACTGCTTGGCCGCTAATCGTACACTGTTGTCGCCATAACAAAAAATGATCGTTACACTGTTTACAATAGTAATATGCAATTTTTTTTCGTTGGCCGCACTTTGGCCGTGCGGTATTCAAGTTTGAAAATAAAGAGAAAAAAAATGACATTTTCAAACTTGAATAACTGCTTGGCCGCTAATCGTACACTGTTGACGCCATAACAAAAAATGATCGCTACACTGTTTACAATAGTAATATGCAATTTTTTTTCGTTGGCCGATACTTTTACTTTTTTGGTCCAAACATGTATGAAGCGTGACTGATCTCCTTTATAAGAGACTATTGCTGGACTTTCATCAATTAAGTATTTCAGTTGCAGTTTGTTTATCTCCAATGTGCACTATTTTATGTAGGTATTAAATTTCTCACACACTCGTGTTTTGGATACGCAGGTTAATTAGAAAATGGAGTTACAAACTTAAATTCGAGATCTCCATCATTATATAAATGGGTTTGCCTCGATGCAACTGATGTACTTTAACCTATTTTTATCAGTTGCGTTACTTTAAAACCAAAAATCAAAGTAAAACCAGGTTTGAAAGTCTGGCAGATGAAAGCGGCAATTTTTTGAAAACTACCCCTCTTTTTTCCCTCGAATTCCCTCGGCATCTTGCTTTCGAGGATGACAAAATTTAAGAGCTTTTGGAAGACCTTATAAATATCGGCTTACGGCCCACTCTCAGAAGCTCCGCTGTGATTCCGTCATCAACCGCCACCTCGTTGTTTTTAAGTTGCTTGAAAGCTATTCTAATCTTGTACAGACTCAGGTCCATGCAGGGGCGGATTGTGAAATTGTGGGGCCCTGGGCTGATACTACTCAGGGGCCTATTAATTATTTGTCATTTTCAAGAATCTGTTTTCTATAGTGATGTGAGTGGGTAGGGTAGGTACCTATCCGGTATAAGAAACAATTTTATTGTCAACTAGCTTTCCGCCCGCGGCTTCGCCCGCGTGTACTACATGACGTTATCCCGCGGGAAGGTGATATTTTTCAGGAATAAAAAGTAGCCTATGTCTTTTTTCAGGCTCTAGACTATCTCTGTACCAAAATTCATTCAAATCGGTTCAGTAGTTTAGGTGTGATTGTGTAACACACAGACAGACAGAGACGCATTTATAATATAAGTAAGGAAGTAAGTATAAGGATTAAAAAATATTCAAGATGAGTTCGTTTATATGTACAGTACAGTACCTACTAACTGGAATTGCAGAGCCCAATAGCCACATAACTTGGCAAATGAAGGAGGGCGCTGATCGCCGTCGTCGTCGGTCGTAAAATTAATTTCGGATTTCGCAACATGGCCCATGTTAATATGTTACCTATTCAAACTCAATATTTTAAGATCACGCTATTTAGCGCCTCAAGTCCAACCCACCAACTGATCAGGAATCAAACGATTCTCATTTAATGCGTCTTACTTACCACGCTGATCTCTTTTTGGTATGGTAATATCCACCGCGGGAATTGGGATTGCACACAAATCTAATAATTAGAAAAACTGACTTAATATTTCTTTTTACGTCTACACCATTTTCCTTTGATTCTTACTATGATAATCAATAATTGAAGCAGCATGTATCTTTCATGCCTAAGCACATGGCCAAAGTATTCAATCTTGCACTTTTTCACTATATGAAGTAGTTTCATTCATGGACTTTCTGGCGCGCTGGAGAAGTTTCGTTTCTGACTCGTGTCTAACTGATCCGAAGCATTCGACGGTATCACCACATTTCAAGTGCTTCAGGCGTCTCTTGGTGTCCTCTTTTATGGTCCAATGCTTCGCAGCCATACATAACGACAGGCCAGATAGCACAAGAGGAGTCTGATTCGGAGCTTCATATGAATTTGTCGACAATACAAGACTTTTCTCATTTTATTGGATGACGCTAGGGCAAATCTCAATCCAGGTCTGAGTCGCGGTAGGAATTAATATTCATAACGCTAATATTGCGTTTGTAAAGTTTGTAATTACAGAACTAAAAGCAGGGTAACATTCAATCTATTAAACTGCGCGTTCAATCGCGAGTACTGGGGTTCTGAATACTGAAAGGGTTTTTTTTATAAACGAAGCTGGGGGCCCTGTGTATCCTCGGGGCCCTGGGCTTAAGCCCATCAAGCCCTTAGGTAGATCCGCCCCTGTGTCCGTGATATCATAAAGGATATCTTCGGTATAGTGTCGGGTAATCTTGGCTCTTCAGTCTGTAGCCTTGCTTTCAACAGGTGTTTGCGTGGAGTACAACGCTCGTACTCTTGTGATAGTGAAAAAACCACCAGCCCTGCAAGTAACTTTCAGGCGGGATTCAAACCCGCGCCGGGAATCCGGCCAGATGCTCTGACCAACTAAGCTACCGAAAGGCTTACAAGTAGTGATGGGCAGTGGATAAATACTCAAAGAGTAAATACTCGGATATTTATCGAAAATGGATAAGTACTCGTTTTTATCAGTTTTTATCTGATATTTACTCAAAATCACGAATAAATATCTTTTTAGCTGTATCCACGCACAACTTTTGTTTTGCTGGACTAGATTTGACGAATGTGGGCCGCTTTTTATGGAACTCGGTTTTTGGAACTATTTTGACAAGAAAACAGCAACACAATGTTAAAAATATTAAATAATCCAAGAGTGCGGCAACTTTTTTGTTAGTGGGCTGATTTTGATGAAACTCGGTTTTAGGTACTATTTTGACAAGAAAACAGCAACGCAATGTCAAAAATGTCAAAAAGTCGAGTTTCATCAAAATCAGCCCACAAACAATGAATTTGGCTGCCATCTTGGATTTTTTTTATATATTTGACATTGCGTTGCTGTTTTCTTGTCAAAATAGTACCAAAATCCAAAACCAAAGTACCAAAATCTACCACTATTTTTTTTAACCAGCGAAAAATAACTTTGTATTTCATATTGTCCTTTATTTTCGATTTTTCAATAATAAAAATTGCATTGTGAATGCAAGAAGAAAAAAATATAAATAGCTTGAAATATTAGATAGTTCTTTTGCTATTATTCATTATCTGTAGTTTAAAAACGCAGAAACACTTATTATCTTAAAAATACTTGTTACCTACATTCTAATTTCAAAATTTACGTTAAATAGAAATAAAAATGTTCAAAGAGTATTTATCCGCCTTTTTGGATAAATACTCGAGTAAAAATGGATATTTATGAGTATTTATCCATTTTGAGTATTTATCCATTTTGAGTATTTATCCGGATAAAAACCCAGCACTACTTACAAGTGGTCGAATTTTGCTATCACTTTCTAACGCTGCTGTACCTATGTTGTTGTAACTTTGATTGCTACTAAAAGTAATACTTATGTACCTTACGCAACGGATTTAGTAAATTTTACATACGTTTGACTGGTTTGATTATGACTCTCATAGCACATAAGTATATAGTAGGATTACCTAATTTTCATCCCAATATCCATAAGCCAAGGAATATGAATGGAAACTGCAGAGATTATGGAGCGAAACTAGGTAGGTAAGTAGATATTTAGTGTCAAACAAAATTCTTCTCTACCCGTCTTTAAAAAGTTACGTACAAAAACGAAAAATTAAAGAATTTATGCTACAAGTGGTTAGTATAAAGAATTAGGTAAGTACCTACCTAGCTACCAATCTAATTTTAAAAGCGAATGTATTATTTTATTTTATCAAAGTTTAAGGGAAACAGAATGACATAATTAATTATGGTGCAGTGTGCATCGCGTAATGACACGAGGTGGGTATCGACTTTTCCCCCGCCCAGCTCGGATCGCCCGCCCGCCCAATTGGCCTAGGGATGCTTCCGACACTTCCGACTCTGAGAAATAGGGTAAAGTATAATATTCAATTAATTTAATTATAATCTATCAGTAGGTGTTTAATTCAAATACATATAAAAAAAAATAACGCGACGAATAGATAACCTCCTCCTTTTCAATTTTTGAAGTTGGTTAAAAAGTATGCTTTGTATTTTTTGGTGGACAATATTATGGCAGAAATCATAAGATTTCGATTTTAGTTATTAAAAAAGAAAAATAGTTACCTACCTAAGTATTTAGGTTTCCTCTGTGTAAGTTATCATATTACTTATTATGTAACAAAAGTAAATAATATTTAAAACTACCTACTTTATGTAATTAAGGTATCTACTTACATTCATCTTCAGTCTTCACCTTACTTAGAGCTTTTGTAGCTAGGTACTTCGTAAATCTTTTGTACTATCAATTTGATACACCTCCAGTGTTCCCATACATATAATCGGCATTTTAGTTTTCCCTTGAGTCAACCCTAGGCTTCGGACGATTTTCCTTATTTCCCCCAGGCAGTGAGTGTCGTTCGTTCGGCGCGAGCGCTCGTGTGTCCCGCTATACACTTTGTTATAAGCCAAGGTGATCACGTCGCGTGACATAACGTAACAAATAACATACTTAAAAGTAAACAAAAAAATAACAAAAGCACTGTGTTGATGCAATGCGACGCGTACGATGAGCTAATTGTGAGTTAGATTTGGTATAAGAATTATTGTTTTATTATAATGACTAATTTTGTTGTTTATTAGCATATTCCAGTTTAAGCTTTCGCATCGCTAGTTCGATAGGTTTTTCCTTTGTGTACAGCTTTCATATACAGTTAGCAGTAGGTACGTAACAGTGGCGAGGGGTCGACATGGCGTAGGTAGGTAAGCCGGTCCAAAAAACACCACGTGATGCAAGCCTCATGCATTTCTTCAGAAGATATAAGGCCCCAAGATTTTTAAAAGGAAAGCCGATAGGAATCGCTATGTACGAGTGAGTATGGATGGACCCTTTGCCACTGGGTGCCACTGGTACCTACCTATGTACCTACCTACCTGCCATTGAAAAGTTTGCAAAATAAACAAAACCCATAAAAGCGAGACTGAGATGAATTTCGAAATCCAATCTCAAACGTAAGTTTCAAAACTGCTTTTATGACATACCATACCACAGAACATGGAAAGTGAAAAAGAAATCTGTGTTCTGTGGTACATACATATAGAAAATGAAGTATTATTAGAAAAAGTCGACCTGTCTCTCAACTAGCTCCGATGGGACTCGAACCATTGAGCTACGGAGTCGTAGTTTCGAGACAGGTTGACTTTTTCTAATATAATACTTACTTTATTTTCAATACTTAAAACTGCATTGTGAATGCAAAAAAGTACAAATTGTGACAGTCCAACCTACGTCACCATTGCTTTTCAATTAGCCACAGGAGTTTTTAATTTTATTCGACTTTTCTGAAAAACCGATTTTCCATATTTTCAATAACTGTTACATCCTGAAACTACATTTTCATGTTTCAGACACATCTGAAATCTGAAAACGTTTCAGTAAAAAAAATATATTTATATAAAATAGTATTATTTATTTCCTTTTCCTACTAAAAACATCTTTCTTTTCTTTTGAATAGTTATTAAACATATTTAAATCAATTATAAGTCGAACAGGTATATTCTACATCTTCAATTAACAATAATAGATAAAAAAATAATTTAAAAACTTTTAAGTTTGAATTGAAGTCAAGAGAAGCGATATCTATTAATCAGTTTTAGTACTATGTGAAAAACCAGCGCCATGCTGCGCAGCGGCAAGTAGCGGAGTTAATAGCATGTCTTTGATATAGTACTGAGAAGTTTTGCTACTCGTTACGAGATGGCGCTAGTGGACTTGGAAAATTTTAAATAAAATCATTTATGAAAATAACATTATTTAATCCTTTTCTTCTTAATTCTTCTTAGCAGCATGATGAGTAATAAACTAATAATTTTAATATTACTTACAAAAGCTTGGTTTAGGGTTAAATGTAGGAAAACCATTATGTCTCTTCAAGCATGCAAATACCTATATTAATTTCTCCTGAAATTCTTGATTAAAATTTATCCTGAAGAAATTTCTTCATCTAGGGAGTCTTTAGTAAAAGGTAATATAGATAGATAGGTGTCTACAACCTTGAGTTATGAAGTAATCCTGAAAATTCAAAACACCAAAATGAATATTTCTTAAATTCAATATTCTCAATTTATCTAAAAATACAAGTTGGAAATTGAATTAATTTAGTTATAAATTAGTATACTAATTATGCTGATGAAAGATAAATTGATTTAGAGTAAATCCTTTGCTTAAATAATTTGAAATAAGCAAAACTAAATGTTTTGAGTTTTTCAACGCAGTTGAAAAACTGACTATTACTTGAAAATAATATAGAATGTGTGTCTATTGTTATGAATAGTTATTTCTTAGTTCATCCTAAATCTGTACATAATTTTAAAACTAGAATTAGCTCAGAACATTCTGTCAATTGTAAGAAATCACTAAATATGGAATTTCAACGTTGCAAAATTTGATAAATTTTAGTAAATTCTAAAAGGTCAATAACTTTTATAGTATGTATTGGATTTATAATTCTGATATAAATTAGATAACTTCAAAGTGTCCTTCTTATAGTATAATAGAATTTATTACTTAAAGAAGTAATAAACATTGTGAATTTCCAGTTGTAAAATATACAAAATGACAAAAGGTTGTTTCTAAAAACTACATTATTGAATGTGTTTTATAGGTACATATAATGATGATATATTTACCTGGGAGCTTGGTATTTTTGGGATAACACCTTTTGAAAGATTTCTAGTAGAAGTTGTCTGTTTAAAAAGCTTCATAAATAGTGTTTTAAGTAATTCAATCCTGGAAAATAGAGTCACGTTCAGAGTTAGTTTAGGCTAGGTATGAGCACACTAAGATATTAGAAAAGGTTTTATTTTGTTAATAAATATACTTAACTGTTTATTTATAACTTACAAACGTCAGTTTGTGTCACAGATGAGACAAAATCTCTTAAAGAACGAAATAAGTACCCAAAGTCGATTTTGGGTTTAAAACCATGAATAAACCTAAATAAAATTAAGCAAGATATATATTAGGGATTTCTAATTAATCTTCTATTAATAAAACTTAGCCTAAATACACTAAATTCAATATTTAAATCAAAGTTTAGAATTTTGAATTACGCGCCATTGCATGAGGCCAACTAGTGCCTTATTCACAATGTGCAAGGAGCGATTGAACAAAATCTGTGTGAGTCAATGTACCTTTGCGCTATGTAATACATAGTTGATACATAGCGGAAAGATGATAAAAACATTCCTAGATCATTCGATTAGTTACACTATATGGAAGTCTGATAATTCTGTCCGACATGAGCCACAAAACATATTTGTGCACTAATGACACGAATTATAGCTTCTTAGTTTAGTTTCATATAGAAGTTCTGTAGCACAGGCATTGTTTTGCTATTTGGCTAGATTTTAACTACGTTATTACAGCTAAATATTGAATTTATTAAGCGACAGTGCTGTCATCTATAATGAAACTATGATTTTGTGCGTCTGTAGGGTCTCTTATTTAGAGAAAACAATGGAACCATAGACTAGAATACAGATTTTATTACAGTCTAGATTGTCTATGGTGAAGACTTGCTAAGGTGGCCACTTTCTGACGATTACCCGTTTTATAGGGAAAATTTGGGAATTTATACCTCTAATTCGATTTATTTAGATTAAAATATTTCGTTATTTAGACCTAGAATTTTGCTACAAACTGATTGAATATTGTATGTTGGAGATGATTGAAGTCTGGAGGAGCAGTTTTGCGATGAAGTGTACACAAACCACAGAGTTTGAACACGTCGATATGAAATTGTTTGAGATCTCGTTAATGGAAGGGAATGAACACTTTTCGCATACGGTTCTCATGATTTCGACACCTCTGAACATATATTTATGCATCAAATTTAATCTAAATCAAGTATTTAAATTTTCTGCAATTTGCACTTGAATAACTTTTGAATGAGTTTATCTGAAGCCGCGAAAATTGGAAATTTACTTGATTTTGGATCGAGGAATAAGATTTACTACAGTAATGTCTTATTTTCTCAAGATAGAACTAGATAATCTAGTTTTATCAAATAAATAATTATTTATACCTAAATCGAGATATGGCAACATATCAGAATAACTGAATTATTCTTATGGGGGAATCCCAAAGAGGAAGCGCGTGGAGAAGTATTGGACGACATGTGAGGGGAGTTCTAGAATGTTCTAGAGACGAGATATAAAAGAGCGAGGTTCGTGGACTAGAGGGAACAGTTCGGGAGAATTTATCGGGAATGCAGGCCGAAGCTCTGCCCGATCGCGATTCGGTATTTTACTAGTGAAAAGTATTTAATAGTGAATTTAAGAGAAATCTCTGCCCAAAATTATTTCAATTTAAATATTTTCTTTAAATATTGTGTTTCAAATCTGTAGTTGGTAAGCTTTATTAATTTATCTCCATTATTTTCTTGGAATCCTCATTTTTGAGTCTGGACTGAGTTTTGAAAGAGGCCGATGATGATTTACAGTTCTTGGCCAGATCTGTATTTCTTCAGTAAGGTTTCATGATGGCATTTCCGATCTTCTCTTGGGTAAATACTTTCCTTGTGGGAATGTTTGCTCTGGATGGGGGTCTGAAGGCTGTCACGTGTCAAAACTTCGACCAGTTATATTTGAAAGCAAGAATTGAATATTTCAGAATTTTTTTTAAATTCTTTTGAATTAATATTGCTACCATACCGTCAGTATTAAATTCGGATTTCGTGATCTAATCGTCGAATCGCTTATTCGATATAAGATTTGTTTGATTTACACGCCGCGAAAGTGTTAAAGTGTGTGTTAATCGTGAAAATCTGTTTGAAAACAAATTCTCCTCTTAAAATTTATCTAAAACAACTTTTTCACACGTTGTGATGTGTGTTATTTAAAAAAGGCTTATCTGAGCTCTTTGTACAACTTAAAGAGGGAATTTGGTCCATACAGAGTTTCATATGAAGTGAAGTGTTGTGCTTTAGTTCGCGAGGATTATTGCTAGATTTTGATCTGAAATCTAGCAAGGGTGAGTGTAGGAAATAAGGTGTAATTTGGATGTCAGACTTTAGCTATAGTTTCAGTACTAAATTCCTTGGAAACAGATACTCTCTGTCCCAGTAAATTGATTCCTGAAACTTTCAGAAGTTTCAAAGCTGAAGCTTGGCACAATGTCTGATAGACAAGTTCTAGTACTTGTAAGATCTGCCCTCATCTTATATTATCATTTGCTTGCATGTTTGTGCAAGTAGAATTCTGTTTATATGTTTTGATACTGAAATTGGAAAAGAGGTTTTTATCCTCATAAGAGTGAAACTTTTATGTCAGAAGTCTCTACTAGACTCTAACTAGTTAAATCTGATGTTATTTGAACATGACCTCTCATCCTGATCAGTATCAAAGTCTTGATATATGGAATTCTGCAGCGCCTCATCCAAACCATGTTTATTTATTTATTACAGCTGTTGTGTGAACAGGCTGCTGTTCTACTCTCATAATTAACTTTTAAAGTCTAATTTTGACTATAATTCTATCACAGATTCTATAGAGAGACCGTAGCCTTTCATACAAAAGCTATTTCATCATACTTATGTATGATTTATTTTACTGTATTAATATTTATATTATACAGACACATACTTACATCAGTTCACATTATCCATACACAACTCAGGTAATGGTTGTTTTATGTAGCTCTAGAGTGGATAGATTGAAGCTTTACCGCTGGCTTGAAGCTCGAAGAGTGAGGTAACTTGCCGTTGTGGTCTGACTCACCTAGTTTTCTGGTTGACGTCTGGCTACAGTGATGAGATAATGTGGAATTTGCTGTGAGTTGATGGTGATTTCTAAAGTAACTTATAGTCTATAATGGACTATGGGTGATCAGAATATGACTTCAACAAAATGTGTTTTACTATAGGTCTCTCAAGGATATCGTTTTGGTAGTACGGTAAACACTCTTCATTTCCCAAAGTCAAAAGACCGTGTTAGGATTTGAAGCTGTGTATCTACTAAATCACACTACAGGCCGTTGGCTGATCATGGTATATTGATTGATCAAATGCCTTAGTGTCATTTTACACTAATTTGGCCAATTATGGTGTCGTCTGGATGTTTGCTTGGACCCTTAGTAGTGTAATCTTACGAGCCGAGCGGCTTGGGGACAACGCACTATTAAGGACTCCACCCACAGCCTGATTCGCACGATTGTTGGTCATTCACCTTACCAGATGTCCTGTTGGTTTCCTGGCTTTGTCGATATCCGGATTACCGTTTTTGATTTGTGATACCTTTCAGTTCATAACTGTTGGGTAAAACCAATTAAAGACAAAAGTCCTCCTGTGTTTCTTTATATTGAAGCCATATGTTGGATCACACATAAGTCTCTGACTTAATTTTCACACCATGGGAAACTCATAGCATTGGTACACGGTTGGTTGAGTAAATGAATACTGTGCAAAGTGTTTTATTTAACTCCTGACAATTTAATATTGTCTTATCCAAACCCTACCTCTCATTTGAGAAGACCCAGTTTATATTTGAAATATAATATAACTATTTATTTGTTCAACATGGATTTGAACATAATATCCTCTTTGATGGATGCCATTTCATGTGCTGAGCGCTGAGTCTCATAACAGATATGCCTACACAAGCATACACACTACATAAACTATACAACAAGTGGCTTGATTCGTCGAGTCACTATAATCTTTATTCTTCTTCTCTCCGCTATGCGTTGTGAAACACCCTGTCTTTTGCTTGAGTAGTCGAGCTCTGTCCTACGATCCTGAGACTATTCAGAGGAGGATATCTTGGTGAAGTAAGCCCTATGTAGACAGTTCACCTCTGCATTTGCCGAGACCCGCACACTATACAGTTCCCTTCTGGCTGAAGGCTATAGGATCTGCGTCCCAGACAAGTAGGACTTGCCTCCAAGATCTCCACTCCGGTGGAAGGAGAGACATTTCTGAAAGGTTCTGGCTACGCCATCCTCTTCATGCTCAGATTGTGACGCTTTACATCTTTGTCCTGATTGTACGCAATCCGACAATGCATAACACTGTAATTTCTTAGATATGTTCTGAATAGACGCTCTAAGAATTGCATATGAAATATCTGTTTATGAGTACTTGGTGGCAGTAACTGGAGTGGGCATTTGTTAAACTGGATGTTTTTCCATTTAACTGATTGTTGAAACTGGGTTTTCACATTCCTTTGCCTTATACTCTCTTTTGCTGCACCACTGTTGTGCTTAAGTATACTTGAGCGCCTCGTTTGCGTTGGACTGGGACCGGAAAGAGCTAGAGGGGAGGTTGGACGTAGCTCCCCAGGGCAATGCCCTGGGCCACAAGCCATCAGGGTATTAGCCTGGGCCTAGATTCACTTTATCCTATCCTTTATCCAAAAATTCCTATCCACAAACACTATACTTATTACACTTAACTCTTTCTTTACCTATTTAAAATATAACTATTATCCACTGTCATGCTTAATTAACACTATTTATTTATTTATTTGTATTTATATATTTATAATTCATTTCAGCTTGCTTTAGGTAATTAGCTATAAGATTAAGCGTCTCTGTTATCATTGTACTTTGAACATACCTTATTAAAAAAGAACCTAACTATGGGATACTGAAACAAAAAATTACACAACGTAGTGTCCTAACCATTTAGTCGATCACAACAAACAGCCAAACATTGGGGTCAATAATATTAGACTTCTTTCTCACATTCAGCTAGTTCACTTTAGCATAGTAAGAGAGTTCATTCTACAATGGTCCACGTGACCAGGATTAGTTTAATAATAATATTTAATGATTAAATATCTTAATCTCTTAATCTTTTAGTATATAGAGCCCGACCGGTTAGCTAAGTGGAGGTAATCTATTTTACAATGGTGCCGTGTGACCAGAATAATGGGTCTCAAATGTTTAAAGGAATTGATATTCAGAGTCGCTTATTGCATGTTAATTTTTAAGTTGTGTGCAAGCTTTCTGCTATAGTTATACAGCTAACAAAGGGGTTTTACTTCTTGGGGGCGTTCAGAGTTTACACTAAGTAAAAATAAAATATAGAAAAAGCTTATAACTATGGTTCGCTGCATACCCGTTGCGATTGTAAGTATTCAGTATTGGGGATAAAATATAGAATACTTATATTTGCCCGCGATTAGAGCCAGTGGATACCTCTCGGTGGGAACTAAGCTGTGGCTAGAGCCCGACCGGTTAGCTCTCTTGTTCTCCTGAACAAGAAAAAACCGAAGATCCGAAACCATTGCACTTGGCCTTTCCAAGGTGAAGGATATGCGGCTATCCGTATTAGGGATACCTGCACCCTAGATTAAGACTTTATAATTTTAGTATACATACTGTAGACAATGGGTTATACAAATGAAAACAGCTGTGAGTGTAATAGCTCCAGGTGTATTTATTGGTGTGTTTCTTTTTCAGTTTTTTTTTATGGTTATTGTTTATTTTTTTATGATTTTTGTGTGTTTTCTTATGTGTACGGTTCTTTAATATAGCGTTTATCGGTGTTGTTCTTCGTAAATTACATCTAAAACATTTTCACTACACTAAAAACAGTCACTTGGTATGTTGTTTACTTTCATTCTTCAAATTTTCATTTTTGTACTAAATTTCCCAATGTGCGTCCTCTTGTTATGTTAGTGTAAGCTTGCGGAAAGATAGAGAGATAAGCGTGCTGGATAAGCTGGAAATAAAACAAAAACAGTTTTTAGAATTTTGCAAGCAAAACATTGTTAGTAGAATTTTACATACAAAATTGCAAACAAAATGTTGATAAAACAGGTTAAAACTTACTGCGGAAAAAATTGCGAGGTGTTCATTTCCTTTTTCAGTGGATTTACGGACATTTTCATTGAAAACAAGAGAAATTTAAGATAAAAATTTTGTAAAACAAGAAATTACATAGGTTAGTTTGACAGGAAATAAGGGTCAATATAGATATGACCAGATAAGGGCATGAACAGACATTACTTTGAACTTTATCGATTCGATTAACGATTTTATTCAATTTTATTTGAAAAGTAAGAAGTATTGTTTTGAAATGATAAAAAGTATTCTTTTATTGGTAAAATTAACTATACGTCATTAATAGGTCAAATAATTACATTTAAAACCGGAACAAATTATAAATAGACAATTTGATGTTCTTACATTGATAATAAATCTATTTCTAATAATAGTTATTGTACGTTGAATTAGTTAGTTAATTGTTTTTCTAAAGTTTAGAATTAAATAGGATAATAAATTTAAATAAAAAGAAATTTCTATTAAAATTATAACTAAAAATCGACTCGATTAGACGTAATATCGAATAAGTAAAGTATCGATAATTCAATTAATGTTCGTTTAATTATGGCTATGGTATAAAATAGATTGTCGCGTTGTACTAAGGTACATACTTTAGGTATGGTTATTTATTGATTTAATTCTTGATTACATAGGTAATTCTTTGAAGTTTGACTTAATATGAATAAGTAGGTAACTTAACTCTATATCACATTAAAATTTACATTTGTGACATGACGTGCTCGACAAAAGTAGTTGGGGGGGCGTACGAGAATACTAGCTAAATGAGACTTAGGATTATTTTATAGAAAAGGAGACGACCAAAATATTGGCCAAACATGTTTGCCAAACTTGATAGTAGATCTATTAGTGGTTAGTGTTGAATAGGGGGCGAGGAGATTGGCGAACGTGTTTGCCAAGTTAGTTAAACATGTACAGGACATTTTAAAACACGTATGCACATGATACAGAAGTATGTGCAAATAAATAATGATATTCGCGAATAGAGAAAGACAAGAAACGAGACAGGTGCTGTCTGTATTTACCTTTCATCATTCAGATAGGAACTTTGCCATGTCGACACGGTGCCTAAATTAAACAAACACGCCGTGATGTTATTTTATCACTTAGATGATTTTATCGATAAACAAATTTTACATTTACAGTTTATTTATTATCATTACTATTAATAAACAAACGAGCGATCTTCAAACGCAATACAAATAATAGACTGACAGCGCCATACTACATGTTATTTTGACATTTTAAATTAATATGGTTCATTTCTTTGAAATTCGGACAAACTAGAGCCTAAGTCCATGATTTTCAGAAAAAAAAAAACGAGAAAAATTTTGACAGATAAAATTAAGTTTGTTTTGAAATAGTTTTTCGTTCCAAAGCTTTTCAAATATGTAGATAGCTAGTTAAATAATAACTAAAAGGTGCATTTAGTGAGTTGAAATGTTAAGTGTTAAAGTTAATTGTGAAAAGGTAAATTGTCGGAAACAATCTTGTCGTTTTTCTTGTTGGAGATCTTTCAAAAGGTGTTGATTTAACTTAACTTCAAAATGGTTGTGTTGGAATTGTTCTGGGTATGTTTTAAAGCTAGACTATATAGATTTAATGAATATTCCTATGTGTGACCGTATACCAGAAGTCTTTAGTATGTTTTAGATACATAAGTAGGTGAGATGAAACTTAGTAGGTAACTCCAAAGTTACCTATACATATTTGTTGGTGAATTTCAGTAACCAAAGTCTTAAAATGAATACTTAGGACGGATTCACATAACACATAAGCATGTTGAGGACATAATTCTGGTTAATAGATCTAATAACTTGATTTGACATTCGTTAAAGTATAAGTTTGCGTTGAACTAATGTTTACTTCATTAGATACTTTTTTACTAGTTTGTTCTATTTTAAACGCATTCCACATAACTAACTTACAAAAGCAAGTTATTTATATCAGGATAGAATTAGAAATTGTTACTTTCAGTAAAGAAAATTAATACACGAGTACTTTTTAATACAGATTTGCTAGATAAATTCCAGTTTAGGTAATTAGGTTCAATAATAGAATGAAATTACATAGTGGATAACAATTGTGTAGTCTAGATAGATTAAAATTAACAAAATAGTCAAGTTTGAGTAGATTGCTATTTGGGAAAGTAGTTTTATAATAATAGTAGTTGTACATATCTGTTATTACATTCTGAAATAAAAATAAAAGGAAAAAATGCTATCATATAGACATTGTTTTGAATTCTTCTTAAAAGTAGATCTTGTGTACTATTAGGGAAAATATGTGTGCCACTAATAATTCAACATTTGACATGATTACTAACTTCTTTATGTATAGTTGGAAACGCCACTATCAGATGTAAATCGTTTCCGAGGAATTTTCCCTCCGATCAACTTTAGGAAAAAGGTTTTTTTGATATGGTTGTTTGGTTAGAATAGCATACAAATAGGTACATACTCATAATTTAGTGTTCATAAACACCATTATGCAGGGAAAATTTTTGGAAATTTTATTTCATTTTAAACAAGTTAACTTTTTATTACAAATTAAATTATACAATTTAACTTAGTTTATTACAAGTATAGAGTGTTGAGAGGATAACTGGTTATTTATTTATATCACAGATGTAGGATTTTATTGAATTAACTAAAATAGAATTTAATCTTATAGCGCTTACTTATTTATTTATTTATTAAACTTTTGAAAATAATACCTAGTGTAAAATACAAAGCGGACTTAATACGGGAGGTATTTTCTGCCAGTCAACCTTTGAGGATCTATCAACTTTTAAGAGGTTTTATTGTCAGTGAATTCTAGTGTTGTGTTATAGGTTGGTTTCAGTTCATTACTCAAGTGTTAGTGTGAGTTTTTTTTATAAGTGGGTTTTGTTTCAGGAAATATTTAAGAAGGTGCCAGTGCATAGTGATATTATTTAGACAGTGACTACTTAATAAGTGTATAAAATATTTAGTGAGTTTTAGTGAAAGTGACACTCTTTATTTCTTTATAGTCTAAGTTATAGTGAAAAATGACGCTCATTTAATTTTTTTTAAGTGATAGTGAAAGTGACACTCTTTATTTTATTAGTTCATAGTGAAAGTGAGACAATTCTTTTAGTTAGTTTTTAATGATTAGGTTTATGTGAACTATAATTAGTAAATGGTATTCAATTCAGTGATTCAGTGATTTTAAATTTTTAGTTATTTGATAAGTGGATATTTTTTCTTACAATCAGTGATTTTAAAACTAGTGTTAGTGACAAATAGTGAGTGTTTTGAGTGAAATATAAATTTTCATAATGCCTAAGGTAAGGAGTAAATCCAAGACAGCGGAGACGAGGAGAACTGGCATGGTAACTCGTAGAACTGCCCTAGTTGACCCTCCGCCAGCAGAAAAAAGGGCTACTTCGCTACAGTTTATGACACGTATGGTACAACGAGCGGTCAACACTCTTAATAGCAAGATCTCTGAGCTGGAAAGTAGGATCACAGCTACACCCACTCCGGTAGAATCAGCAGATATGTCCATACAAGGGGGCGCTTCAAATCTACAAACTCTAGTACAGCCTGGACCATCTACTATGTGTTACCCGATGGCGCCGATGTCTATTGAGAAGCCTAAATTTCCTACAAAGAGCAAACACCCGGTGACCTTCATAGAAGACCTAACAGCATATTTGAGAAAATGTGTACCAGGGGTGAATGATATAATTGATACAATTATTGAATGCCTGGAAGGGGATTCTAGGAATTGGGCTCGCATATATAGAGACAGATGGACACATTTTGAGGACTTCAAAAAGGACTTTTTGGACACGTACTGGGGTGAAGCAGAACAAAACGAATTAAGGAGGAAAATTGTGCAGAACTCCTGGGATGGAACGCAGTCTATGCTGAGTCACTTCATTACATTGTGTGGACAAGCAAAGATGTTGACTTATCCTATCCAGGAGAGACAACTAATAAGTGATATTATGAATCATTTTCCTAGAGAGGTTCAGTATGCTTGGTCGACAAGTAACTATACTTCCATACTTCAAGCTACTGAGTTTCTTCGCAAGCTGGACAACGTGAACAGACAAACTGATCCCAAGCGCAGCAGTGCTACTCAAGCAGGTGTGGAGCAACAGTCTGCGGCATCTGGTCAACATCATCAGCATCGTCAACACCAACGGGACAACAGGAGCAACTTCAAACAGAAGAAATCATTCAGCGAGAGGCCGGCACGTGAAGCAAACCAATTGGCGAAAACAGATGTTGTAAATAGTGTAGATACCACTAGTGGTAATACTTCTCAAATTGTAAATTCAGAACCAACAAATTTAAACTAGTAGATGTTGATGTAAATCGCCCCAATACATCAACATTAAAAGGGGCAAATTTTACTCCTATTGCTTTAAAAATTATGCTTGATCTCAGATGGGAACCTGGACAGTCATTAGGTAGACACGGTGATGGAATACTTAAGCCTATAGTTGCCAAAGGTCAGAATAGTAAAGCAGGTTTAGGATTAGGTAGTAAAGTAACCAATTCTACTAATTTTAAATTGCAAGTAGTGGAAACACTAAAAACTCAAGCCGAGTTAGGTAGGAATTCTTCAATTCAAACTAGGGAAGTTTCTTCTTTATTCGATGAAGAAGACAATATTACGGCGGATAGATTAGAAATGATCAAATCTGAGGTAGAGGTAGAAATATTTGACAAGCAAGTTAAATGTTTAGTCGATACAGGCAGTGATATCACTTGTATTTCAGAGTCATTTTGGGAATCTTTAAAATTACAAGTTGGGAATAAATTAAACATGTTACCTGTTAAACCAATACAAATTCGTGGAGCTGTTGGTCAAAAGAGTGCCAAAATACAGCAAATGGTTTTACTACCAGTAAAATTTGGGGAAATTAAAATAGAAATTAGATTTTTGATTGTACCTAAATTAGTCCATTCTGTAATTTTAGGATTTGATTGGCTTTTAACAAATAAAGTAAATATAAGATTACAAACACCTCCAGTAGGATTAATTATTAATTACAAGGGTCAAAGGATATTAATACCGTTTATTGAGTATGTATTTGAGGGACAAGGGGTTTCAGAAGTTGCCAAAGTAACTAGTGACTTTGACTTCAAAAAGTATTTGCAAGAAATTAAAACAGGTATACCTCTTAATGAGAAACAAACAATTAAATTAAAACAAGTTTTGATTAAACATGATGACACTTTTACTAAACGATTAGGTCGTGCAAATTGTTATGAACATGTCATAAAAATGACAGATCATAGCCCGGTTATAAGACGTTCTTATCCTGTTCCATATGCATATAGACCACAAATGGAGGAAAAGTTAGCTGAGATGGTTGATATGGGTATAATAACTAGAGGTTCTACACCTTATTGTAGTCCATTAACATTCACTTTAAAGCCTGATGGTTCAATTAGAGTTCTATTAGATGCAAGGGAAATTAACAAACATATGGTAGCTGAGGCGGAAGCTCCTCCTATGCAAATAGATGTTTTAAATTCATTTCATGGGGTTAATTACATCAGTATAATAGATCTTAATAATGCATATTTTCAGATTCCTATCTCAGAAGATAGTAAAAAGTATACTGGGTTCACTTTTAATGGGAAATCTTATATGTATAATGTTTTACCACAAGGACTTAAGACTTCTGTCGGTAGTTTCAGTAGAGCGATGGATCAAATATTGGGGCCTGGGGTTAGACATTTTTGTGTAAATTATTTAGACGATTTAGCCATTCTAACTCAGGGTACTTTAGAAGAGCATTTAGAACATATTGATATAATTTTAAACAAATTAAAATCTGCAGGACTTACATGCAACCTTGAAAAATGTAAATTCATTTGTAAAGAAGTAAAAATGTTGGGTCATATTATTTCTACAGAGGGAATTAGAACGGATCCAGAAAAAATAGAATCTATAAAGAATTTTCCGGTTCCGACAAAAATGAAACATTTAAGAGCATTTTTAGGACTTTGTAATTATTATAGGCGTTTCATTCCTGACTATAATAGTATTATTCAACCTTTGTGTAAGTTATTAAAGAAAAATAAAGGTTGGTCTTGGACTCCAGAAGCACAAGTAACTTTTGAAGAGTTAAAAAATAGATTTTTGAAAACAATAATGTTGCATCATCCTGATATGACTAGGCCATTCTATTTGCAAACTGATAGTTCAGGAGTAGGATTAGCGGGGGTGTTATTTCAGTATGATGATAACAACGAAATGAAAATTCTGGGATATTGTAGTAGAGCTTTGAGGGGCGCAGAATTGAGATGGACGGTTACTGAACAGGAATTTTGGGCAATTATCTATTGCTTAAGAAAGTTTGAAACTTATCTAAGGGGCGCGAAATTGATAATTAGGACCGATCACAAAGCACTAACCTTTGTTAGGTCATGGAAACTATATAATAGTCGGATTATTAGATGGATACTTTTTCTTGAACAATTTGACTATACTATTGAACATGTAAAAGGTAAAGACAACGTGGCCGTCGATGTTCTGTCTAGGTTTTCATCTGATTCATCTTTAATGCAGGAAGATAGGGTTTATTGTCCAGAAATCCATTATATGGAAATTAATAAAAATAAAACATTAGTAGCTGACTTGAGAAATATATCTAATTTTCAAGCTAGTGATAGAGAGATCCAGTCAATTATGAATATTGTAAATAATTCTAGTAATAATTTAAATGGTAAATTAGGGAAAATTGCTCAACGTTGTTATATTAAGGATAGGGTATTGTATTTTAAAATTAATTTAGACAAACATGTAATATATTTGCCAGCAAATTTGAGAGAAGAAGTAATTCTCCAAATTCATAAAGAAATGGGTCATCAAGGGGCTTATAAGGTTCTCAAATATCTTAAAGATAGATTTTACTGGCTTGGTATGAACAAAACTGTGAAAACATTGTTGAGAACTTGTCACATTTGCCAGGTTTCTAAAAGTGATAATATAAAATATGTGGGTGAATGTAAGCCTATTGTAACAAAACAAATAGGAGACATTGTAATGGCTGATTTATATGGACCTTTGCCTAGGGGTAGATTTGGGGCTACTTACATATTAGTAATTCAAGACTCATTTAGCAAGTTCGTTAAGTTGTATAATTTAACTAAAGCTACTTCTCGAGCAGTAGTCGCTAAATTAAAACAGTTCTCTAGAATAATCAGACCTAAAGTAGTTATGACTGATAATGGCAGTCAATTCTCATCTGATTGCTGGAAACAAGCTTTAAAAGATATTAATATAAAGCCTATATACACTACAGTTAGAAATCCTCGACCTAATACTACAGAGAGGGTAAATAAAGAATTGGGACGTTTATTCAGAACGTATTGCCATAAGAAACATAAAAATTGGGCGACTATTCTTAACAGAATAGAAACCATGTATAACAATACTTTCCATGAAAGCACTGGTTTCACTCCTAATGAAATATTATATGGTACAAGTAACAGTATGTCATTTGATAATTGTCTGCCACATTTAGATAAGACAAAGAACATTGAGGATGTTAGAGCACAGGTGACACAGAATTTGAAAAGTAATAGTGTCAAAAGACAGGTCAGATTTAACAAATCTCATCGTTTGATTGAATTTCAGATAGGAGATTATGTAAAGATTCGGAAGTTAAACAAATCAGAAGCACTAAAGAATCTTACTAAAAAGTTTCAGTTGCTTTATGAAGGACCATATGTAGTTAGTGCTGTTCCATTTCCAAATGTATATACATTGATGGACCCTAAAACTAAACAGATTAGAGGTAACTTCAATACCATCCATTTAAATAAATACTATATATAAAAATATTCACTTATGAGCGAAAAAAAAAAATTATAATCAAACAGTTATGTAGGCTAAATTCTTATTACTTAAATTCATGTTTTATTATTTTGACCTTATTTTGTGTCTTAATATGTGTTAAATTTTTTTTTCCTTTTAGATTAAGTTAAATTTTAATAGGTAGCTATTTAGTTAACATTTTGAGGTTAACATACATCATTCAATTATTTAGAATAGTGATTATCTCTTCTTTGAGTAGATAAGAAGGCTTTCTCTCAAAGCTTTGCTATTGGAGAAGTCTACTTGTTGGTTCTTGATATTCATATTAAGAGTAATGTTTCTATTTAGTTATCTAAATAAGAATCATATTTAATAAATACAATGTAAACTAGATATCAATATTGATACGTTGTTCTGAAAAGATTTCATTCAGGACTGATATTAAGTCATTGTTGGTAACTAGTATTAATTTAATACTAATGTTCATAATTTATTTTATAAATTAAAGTTATGGGGAAATGATGGGTCAGGGAAATGACTCAATCACATCTATAAGAGCGATTAAAAAGGTTTTATAAAGCCTGTTTAACATATATGTTCATATCTTCAATCTTATATGGTCTTTGACCATATCACTTATTAACTCCAATTGGCTGTTGCCTTCGCTATAATCTGTTAAGCGCTGTCTTAATAGATGTGGTTGGAGGGGAGATGGGCGGTCGTTTCACTTGGGGTAGTTTAATCACTTTAAATATATATATATTTATACATAAAAAGAAAAAGGGGTTAAGAAAATTAAAATTAATTTTATTTTTCCTGATGAACCTCTCTCCTTCCATTCTCTTCTTTTATGGTTGTCTCATTTTTTTTGCGGCGATCATAGGTTGTACTGTTTATTATAAGTAATTTATAATTACGGTAAACTTCTTTATAAATTAGGGGGCGGTTGTGACAGTCCAACCTACGTCACCATTGCTTTTCAATTAGCCACAGGAGTTTTTAATTTTATTCGACTTTTCTGAAAAACCGATTTTCCATATTTTCAATAACTGTTACATCCTGAAACTACATTTTCATGTTTCAGACACATCTGAAATCTGAAAACGTTTCAGTAAAAAAAATATATTTATATAAAATAGTATTATTTATTTCCTTTTCCTACTAAAAACATCTTTCTTTTCTTTTGAATAGTTATTAAACATATTTAAATCAATTATAAGTCGAACAGGTATATTCTACATCTTCAATTAACAATAATAGATAAAAAAATAATTTAAAAACTTTTAAGTTTGAATTGAAGTCAAGAGAAGCGATATCTATTAATCAGTTTTAGTACTATGTGAAAAACCAGCGCCATGCTGCGCAGCGGCAAGTAGCGGAGTTAATAGCATGTCTTTGATATAGTACTGAGAAGTTTTGCTACTCGTTACGAGATGGCGCTAGTGGACTTGGAAAATTTTAAATAAAATCATTTATGAAAATAACATTATTTAATCCTTTTCTTCTTAATTCTTCTTAGCAGCATGATGAGTAATAAACTAATAATTTTAATATTACTTACAAAAGCTTGGTTTAGGGTTAAATGTAGGAAAACCATTATGTCTCTTCAAGCATGCAAATACCTATATTAATTTCTCCTGAAATTCTTGATTAAAATTTATCCTGAAGAAATTTCTTCATCTAGGAAGTCTTTAGTAAAAGGTAATATAGATAGATAGGTGTCTACAACCTTGAGTTATGAAGTAATCCTGAAAATTCAAAACACCAAAATGAATATTTCTTAAATTCAATATTCTCAATTTATCTAAAAATACAAGTTGGAAATTGAATTAATTTAGTTATAAATTAGTATACTAATTATGCTGATGAAAGATAAATTGATTTAGAGTAAATCCTTTGCTTAAATAATTTGAAATAAGCAAAACTAAATGTTTTGAGTTTTTCAACGCAGTTGAAAAACTGACTATTACTTGAAAATAATATAGAATGTGTGTCTATTGTTATGAATAGTTATTTCTTAGTTCATCCTAAATCTGTACATAATTTTAAAACTAGAATTAGCTCAGAACATTCTGTCAATTGTAAGAAATCACTAAATATGGAATTTCAACGTTGCAAAATTTGATAAATTTTAGTAAATTCTAAAAGGTCAATAACTTTTATAGTATGTATTGGATTTATAATTCTGATATAAATTAGATAACTTCAAAGTGTCCTTCTTATAGTATAATAGAATTTATTACTTAAAGAAGTAATAAACATTGTGAATTTCCAGTTGTAAAATATACAAAATGACAAAAGGTTGTTTCTAAAAACTACATTATTGAATGTGTTTTATAGGTACATATAATGATGATATATTTACCTGGGAGCTTGGTATTTTTGGGATAACACCTTTTGAAAGATTTCTAGTAGAAGTTGTCTGTTTAAAAAGCTTCATAAATAGTGTTTTAAGTAATTCAATCCTGGAAAATAGAGTCACGTTCAGAGTTAGTTTAGGCTAGGTATGAGCACACTAAGATATTAGAAAAGGTTTTATTTTGTTAATAAATATACTTAACTGTTTATTTATAACTTACAAACGTCAGTTTGTGTCACAGATGAGACAAAATCTCTTAAAGAACGAAATAAGTACCCAAAGTCGATTTTGGGTTTAAAACCATGAATAAACCTAAATAAAATTAAGCAAGATATATATTAGGGATTTCTAATTAATCTTCTATTAATAAAACTTAGCCTAAATACACTAAATTCAATATTTAAATCAAAGTTTAGAATTTTGAATTACGCGCCATTGCATGAGGCCAACTAGTGCCTTATTCACAATGTGCAAGGAGCGATTGAACAAAATCTGTGTGAGTCAATGTACCTTTGCGCTATGTAATACATAGTTGATACATAGCGGAAAGATGATAAAAACATTCCTAGATCATTCGATTAGTTACACTATATGGAAGTCTGATAATTCTGTCCGACATGAGCCACAAAACATATTTGTGCACTAATGACACGAATTATAGCTTCTTAGTTTAGTTTCATATAGAAGTTCTGTAGCACAGGCATTGTTTTGCTATTTGGCTAGATTTTAACTACGTTATTACAGCTAAATATTGAATTTATTAAGCGACAGTGCTGTCATCTATAATGAAACTATGATTTTGTGCGTCTGTAGGGTCTCTTATTTAGAGAAAACAATGGAACCATAGACTAGAATACAGATTTTATTACAGTCTAGATTGTCTATGGTGAAGACTTGCTAAGGTGGCCACTTTCTGACGATTACCCGTTTTATAGGGAAAATTTGGGAATTTATACCTCTAATTCGATTTATTTAGATTAAAATATTTCGTTATTTAGACCTAGAATTTTGCTACAAACTGATTGAATATTGTATGTTGGAGATGATTGAAGTCTGGAGGAGCAGTTTTGCGATGAAGTGTACACAAACCACAGAGTTTGAACACGTCGATATGAAATTGTTTGAGATCTCGTTAATGGAAGGGAATGAACACTTTTCGCATACGGTTCTCATGATTTCGACACCTCTGAACATATATTTATGCATCAAATTTAATCTAAATCAAGTATTTAAATTTTCTGCAATTTGCACTTGAATAACTTTTGAATGAGTTTATCTGAAGCCGCGAAAATTGGAAATTTACTTGATTTTGGATCGAGGAATAAGATTTACTACAGTAATGTCTTATTTTCTCAAGATAGAACTAGATAATCTAGTTTTATCAAATAAATAATTATTTATACCTAAATCGAGATATGGCAACATATCAGAATAACTGAATTATTCTTATGGGGGAATCCCAAAGAGGAAGCGCGTGGAGAAGTATTGGACGACATGTGAGGGGAGTTCTAGAATGTTCTAGAGACGAGATATAAAAGAGCGAGGTTCGTGGACTAGAGGGAACAGTTCGGGAGAATTTATCGGGAATGCAGGCCGAAGCTCTGCCCGATCGCGATTCGGTATTTTACTAGTGAAAAGTATTTAATAGTGAATTTAAGAGAAATCTCTGCCCAAAATTATTTCAATTTAAATATTTTCTTTAAATATTGTGTTTCAAATCTGTAGTTGGTAAGCTTTATTAATTTATCTCCATTATTTTCTTGGAATCCTCATTTTTGAGTCTGGACTGAGTTTTGAAAGAGGCCGATGATGATTTACAGTTCTTGGCCAGATCTGTATTTCTTCAGTAAGGTTTCATGATGGCATTTCCGATCTTCTCTTGGGTAAATACTTTCCTTGTGGGAATGTTTGCTCTGGATGGGGGTCTGAAGGCTGTCACGTGTCAAAACTTCGACCAGTTATATTTGAAAGCAAGAATTGAATATTTCAGAATTTTTTTTAAATTCTTTTGAATTAATATTGCTACCATACCGTCAGTATTAAATTCGGATTTCGTGATCTAATCGTCGAATCGCTTATTCGATATAAGATTTGTTTGATTTACACGCCGCGAAAGTGTTAAAGTGTGTGTTAATCGTGAAAATCTGTTTGAAAACAAATTCTCCTCTTAAAATTTATCTAAAACAACTTTTTCACACGTTGTGATGTGTGTTATTTAAAAAAGGCTTATCTGAGCTCTTTGTACAACTTAAAGAGGGAATTTGGTCCATACAGAGTTTCATATGAAGTGAAGTGTTGTGCTTTAGTTCGCGAGGATTATTGCTAGATTTTGATCTGAAATCTAGCAAGGGTGAGTGTAGGAAATAAGGTGTAATTTGGATGTCAGACTTTAGCTATAGTTTCAGTACTAAATTCCTTGGAAACAGATACTCTCTGTCCCAGTAAATTGATTCCTGAAACTTTCAGAAGTTTCAAAGCTGAAGCTTGGCACAATGTCTGATAGACAAGTTCTAGTACTTGTAAGATCTGCCCTCATCTTATATTATCATTTGCTTGCATGTTTGTGCAAGTAGAATTCTGTTTATATGTTTTGATACTGAAATTGGAAAAGAGGTTTTTATCCTCATAAGAGTGAAACTTTTATGTCAGAAGTCTCTACTAGACTCTAACTAGTTAAATCTGATGTTATTTGAACATGACCTCTCATCCTGATCAGTATCAAAGTCTTGATATATGGAATTCTGCAGCGCCTCATCCAAACCATGTTTATTTATTTATTACAGCTGTTGTGTGAACAGGCTGCTGTTCTACTCTCATAATTAACTTTTAAAGTCTAATTTTGACTATAATTCTATCACAGATTCTATAGAGAGACCGTAGCCTTTCATACAAAAGCTATTTCATCATACTTATGTATGATTTATTTTACTGTATTAATATTTATATTATACAGACACATACTTACATCAGTTCACATTATCCATACACAACTCAGGTAATGGTTGTTTTATGTAGCTCTAGAGTGGATAGATTGAAGCTTTACCGCTGGCTTGAAGCTCGAAGAGTGAGGTAACTTGCCGTTGTGGTCTGACTCACCTAGTTTTCTGGTTGACGTCTGGCTACAGTGATGAGATAATGTGGAATTTGCTGTGAGTTGATGGTGATTTCTAAAGTAACTTATAGTCTATAATGGACTATGGGTGATCAGAATATGACTTCAACAAAATGTGTTTTACTATAGGTCTCTCAAGGATATCGTTTTGGTAGTACGGTAAACACTCTTCATTTCCCAAAGTCAAAAGACCGTGTTAGGATTTGAAGCTGTGTATCTACTAAATCACACTACAGGCCGTTGGCTGATCATGGTATATTGATTGATCAAATGCCTTAGTGTCATTTTACACTAATTTGGCCAATTATGGTGTCGTCTGGATGTTTGCTTGGACCCTTAGTAGTGTAATCTTACGAGCCGAGCGGCTTGGGGACAACGCACTATTAAGGACTCCACCCACAGCCTGATTCGCACGATTGTTGGTCATTCACCTTACCAGATGTCCTGTTGGTTTCCTGGCTTTGTCGATATCCGGATTACCGTTTTTGATTTGTGATACCTTTCAGTTCATAACTGTTGGGTAAAACCAATTAAAGACAAAAGTCCTCCTGTGTTTCTTTATATTGAAGCCATATGTTGGATCACACATAAGTCTCTGACTTAATTTTCACACCATGGGAAACTCATAGCATTGGTACACGGTTGGTTGAGTAAATGAATACTGTGCAAAGTGTTTTATTTAACTCCTGACAATTTAATATTGTCTTATCCAAACCCTACCTCTCATTTGAGAAGACCCAGTTTATATTTGAAATATAATATAACTATTTATTTGTTCAACATGGATTTGAACATAATATCCTCTTTGATGGATGCCATTTCATGTGCTGAGCGCTGAGTCTCATAACAGATATGCCTACACAAGCATACACACTACATAAACTATACAACAAGTGGCTTGATTCGTCGAGTCACTATAATCTTTATTCTTCTTCTCTCCGCTATGCGTTGTGAAACACCCTGTCTTTTGCTTGAGTAGTCGAGCTCTGTCCTACGATCCTGAGACTATTCAGAGGAGGATATCTTGGTGAAGTAAGCCCTATGTAGACAGTTCACCTCTGCATTTGCCGAGACCCGCACACTATACAGTTCCCTTCTGGCTGAAGGCTATAGGATCTGCGTCCCAGACAAGTAGGACTTGCCTCCAAGATCTCCACTCCGGTGGAAGGAGAGACATTTCTGAAAGGTTCTGGCTACGCCATCCTCTTCATGCTCAGATTGTGACGCTTTACATCTTTGTCCTGATTGTACGCAATCCGACAATGCATAACACTGTAATTTCTTAGATATGTTCTGAATAGACGCTCTAAGAATTGCATATGAAATATCTGTTTATGAGTACTTGGTGGCAGTAACTGGAGTGGGCATTTGTTAAACTGGATGTTTTTCCATTTAACTGATTGTTGAAACTGGGTTTTCACATTCCTTTGCCTTATACTCTCTTTTGCTGCACCACTGTTGTGCTTAAGTATACTTGAGCGCCTCGTTTGCGTTGGACTGGGACCGGAAAGAGCTAGAGGGGAGGTTGGACGTAGCTCCCCAGGGCAATGCCCTGGGCCACAAGCCATCAGGGTATTAGCCTGGGCCTAGATTCACTTTATCCTATCCTTTATCCAAAAATTCCTATCCACAAACACTATACTTATTACACTTAACTCTTTCTTTACCTATTTAAAATATAACTATTATCCACTGTCATGCTTAATTAACACTATTTATTTATTTATTTGTATTTATATATTTATAATTCATTTCAGCTTGCTTTAGGTAATTAGCTATAAGATTAAGCGTCTCTGTTATCATTGTACTTTGAACATACCTTATTAAAAAAGAACCTAACTATGGGATACTGAAACAAAAAATTACACAACGTAGTGTCCTAACCATTTAGTCGATCACAACAAACAGCCAAACATTGGGGTCAATAATATTAGACTTCTTTCTCACATTCAGCTAGTTCACTTTAGCATAGTAAGAGAGTTCATTCTACAATGGTCCACGTGACCAGGATTAGTTTAATAATAATATTTAATGATTTAATATCTTAATCTCTTAATCTTTTAGTATATAGAGTGCCCAGAGTCGTTAATTTTACAAAATGATAATAAAAAATTGATGTTAATCTTTATTGTCTATTTTTACTCTTTAATAAATAATGTCCTGAAGGTGTAGACACACTACATTCAAATTTAGTTGTATATATACCTACCTATTGACGAACGGCATAAGACTTGAAATTCTTTTCATTTTGGTAAATATTACTTAGCCTGCCTTGCCTTTGTATCGTTAGTCGTATAGTTTGTTTTATATCGAAGCCATATAAAGCCGTATAAGCGCCCGGTCTATAAAAAAAATTCTTATCAACACCCTCGTGTACCTAAGTCCTCGATACCCTTAGCTTGCAGGATGTAACAAACAAGGTTTATTATACTCTTATCTTAGGCATACGATGAATAACCCACATAGCTCATGTTATAAACCAGATCCTCCCTAGGTACTTTTTTATTTTATGCTTTATTATTAACGACAGTGAATATGAGCAATTTTGCCGTTAATTCCCGTAGACACCATAACACGATTCTAAACTCGAAACAATCGATAAATAATTTCATGTTTCGACAGCAACCGCATCTGAGGTGGTGGATTTGTAATTATGATGGAAAAAACACAATAAAATTATCATAATAAACAACTAAGTAGGGCAGGCGTACCGGTTTCGGCCACTGCACCGGTTTTGGCCACTTTTTGCTCTAAAAGTTATCGAAACAACTTTTAGCTATTTTTGATAAAAGCCAATTAAAATAAAGTATTGTAAGGTAATAATAACAACCGTTAGAATTCCTTATGTCATAAGTTTTTTTTCAATAAATTCCATTTTCTGTTTTAAAAAATGTTTTATATGAAAATTTTAAGAAATTTGTTTTGGGTGAAATACTTTAGAAACCTTTGTTTTTTACATTGTTGTTTTGCAATTGACTGGTTTCTACCGCATTAGAATATATTGATTTTACCTGGGTTTGGTTTTGATTTTTCGCAATACTTAGAAAAGTTTAACTATCAGTAAGTGGCCAAAACCGGTACATTTGGCACCTCTCACACATTGTGTGTACTTAATATAAAAAAAACTATTTTACTTTTATAAATTTGAAAAATGTACTTACTTTTAAAGGTAAATAAATTATCTATAATTTAAGATATAATTTGTGTCTTAAATACGTAAGACCAGTTAGTACTTAGTGCTTAAAAGTCAAAAAATCCTTAAAGTGGCCACAAAGGGTCACCTCTGCCCTACAACAATAAATCTCTGCTGACCAAAACCGTAACAAAACCCAATATTTTCAATGTCGTGAACCACATCGCATTTTATGTTAATGGAAAGTACCTAAGTAGTTAATTTTCATTTTTGTTATTTATTCGAAGGATTGTCATGAGCTTTTTTTTAAGAGATCGTTTAGGTTTATAAGCTGGTAATTTACTTGACCGTCAACTTCCTTCCCAATAATTTCCATAAAATGATAAATAAACACGAAATGAAACTTTCCAACTACAAAAAATAAATTATACTTACCTACCTATGCCGAACTCAAAAATACTGCCAAGTTGTTGCAGAAAGCAAAGCAATTAGGTAGGCATCAAAGGTGCTTTGCAAACCAAAGTTACATTCAAGAGAAAAAAAATCCGGTCTTTTGTGGTTACATTACTAACCTCTTCTCAATCCTGTTGCTGTTAAAACGCGTTATTTATTTAATGCTTGCATATAAAAGTTCTCTTAAACCTTTCCTTAAGTTAACGGCGAACCAGTCCCTGGAGAGAATTCAGTATCTGCTTGAATATTCCCACGCTGTTGTTTAGGTACTGAAATACAGGTTCTTGGCTTAAACTTAGAATTCAAAAGCGGCCTAATTAATTGTAGTACTGAGAACTTTAGCGTTAGCAAACACTTATTTTAATTAATGAACGTTTTTATTAACATTTCTAAGAAGTTTATTAGTTGACAAAAGAGTCATTAGCCATTGTTATGTAAGTAATTTGTCTTAAAAAATTACGTTTGTAGAGAGATAATTAAAACGACGAAATTTTAAAATTAAGATTGCATATTACTCTGTTTTGTAATCGTTCTCCATCCGAGTCGCCGTATAGGTGTTTTAGATACCTTTGACCACCTCTGTGATGTAGTGGTACGCGTGTACCACAGTAACAGCACCAGAGCTAGACATTCCGGTCCCGGGTTCAATCCCCAGCGGTAGTACAAATTGTTCCAAGTCCGCCTGGCTAGCTACCAATATCTAAGTCTGTTGCCTTAGCTATATAAATGTTTACAGCATTGTGTTGTGGTGTTCCAGTACCTAGTATCAGTCAAAATAGCCTATAGGTACCCACCCTCTGCTTCAGGGTTGAGGATTATGGGATTAGCACGAAACACGGGATTGCGTCTATCATCACTTCACTCAACATCAGGCGTTAAATGTTTGTCAGTGCGACTGCTGAATGTATGAATAAGTATCATATTTTTTGTTTCAGGTGAGGAGTCTAACCTCCTCGGCGACCAGATGAGCAGTTTCAGTCTGTTTGGTACCGAGTTACAGCCTCGAAAATTGCTCCTCACGGCAGCCCCGCGCGCGCGTACATCGCCTACCACAAGCTCGGCGCGGACGGCATGGAGACTCAGACCGCCACGCCACAAGGCGACTGCGACTGCAGCGTGCATCCTTCCGTCTTCTACCTGTTCGCCACGCTGCTACTCACCAGGTGAGACTAACTGACATCAGCTGATTCATTGTAGCGCCACACGGACGGCATGGAGACTCAGACCGCCACGCCACAAGGCGACTGCGACTGCAGCGTGCATCCTTCCGTCTTCTACCTGTTCGCCACGCTGCTACTCACCAGGTGAGACTAACTGACATCAGCTGATTCATTGTAGCGCCACACGGACGGCATGGAGACTCAGACCGCCACGCCACAAGGCGACTGCGACTGCAGCTTGCATCCTTCCGTCTTCTACCTGTTCGCCACGCTGCTACTCACCAGGTGAGACTAACTGACATCAGCTGATTCATTGTAGCGCCACACGGACGGCATGGAGACTCAGACCGCCACGCCACAAGGCGACTGCGACTGCAGCGTGCATCCTTCCGTCTTCTACGTGTTGGTGACGCTGCTACTCACCAGATGATACTAACTATGAGACTAAAAAAGTGCCACGCCACGCCAGAAGGCCACTGCCACTGGTAAGCTGTTACTTTGTTCCTATTGGCCACGCTTCTAAATATTAGGCGAGACCAGCAGCTGACTCATTGCGTTTGATTGGAAAATATTTAAAGCAAGTATACTTAAGTCGCCTTACTTAATACCGAAAAGCGCCGTTAAAAGTTAAATGTCGAGTATTAAATTAGGAGAGGCCTATCTCCAGCAGTGGACGAAAACGGGCTGATGAAGATGATGATGAAAGAAGAACATGGTTTACACCTCAAAGTTTGTCATTGACGATTTAAATTATTTTACAATGTCTAGATATTTCAGTTTCATAAGGCTATGGTATCGAGTTAGAATTAATAATCAAAGTTAATGTATTCATTTTAATTTCAAAGATAAGCACGTTTCGCTCGTACAAACTTCCGACAAAAATTACGGCCTAACGTAAGAAATGGTACATAATTTTCGCTTGCCTGCTTTGGAATGTTTTTCAAGGCCCTATTATCATCATTAAATCCCGAGAAAGGAGAATAATAACTTCATAAATATTTAAGACATTTTGATGTTATGAAATTGTAGAAGAAATCTAGTACTTTAAACAACTGTTGAGTTTCCTGCCTTTACACTAACAAAAGCGTTAGCTGCAAAAGTGCCGAGTAAAATTCACACCTACCTTTTCATTTTACGTGCGTAAACACAAAGTTAAATTATAATGAAGTGCTTTTGTCTTCATTACCAGCCAAAAATTATCGTTAGGTATTTGTTTACAAATTCGCGCAAACTAGATTATGGGAAAACGTATTTCCATAGCTTTTCAGCCTAAATCTTTAGCATAAACGTTCTTAACATCGGCATTTTACTTTCCTACATCAAGTGGGGAGTATTATCGTAAAAGTCACCGGGAAAATAGGGCCATAAACAAACCGGGAGGCACTCATTTCCAAGTGCAAATAGAACAACTCTATGCATATTGTAATAGAGTTGTAAATTGTAATTTATTCAGAACTACGCCCACGTGGATAGCGAGTGGCCGGTTTATATAATTAACTTAACTTGATAATTGACAGGCAGAGCAGATTTTTAAAGGAATCGCTAGCGTTTTGTTGAAAACTTTATCGCTTAAAAAACGGTAGTGTTAAATTGAGTTACCAAATTATATTCATAGCATGGAGTATCTACTTTATATGTATTGAGGATTTAAAATTTTACACATTATTTCATTAGGTATAGGTAGACATTATAGGTTTTTACTTTTAAAAAACTATGTAAGTAGGTATCCATCTGTGAGAGTCCTAAAAAAATGCGAGAGCTTGCAGTTTTCCATTTTATTTTAGAGATTTCGTTGAAACTTGACAACTGTTGTACACTTATGTCTCAGCAAAATAAATAACAAATAACAAAAGGTTCGACACCATTTACCATTCAGCGAAAGTAACAAAAGAAAAGTTGGAAAACAAAATACCGTACCTTATTCATCAAAATATCATTATCATTTTACGTAGAAACTACGGAAGCGTGACGAATTGTCATGCCTATTTCTGTAATATTACGCATTTTTACGCGTAGGACATCGAATCCAATAAGCCATTTCATATCACGTAATTGTATGTAGGCTTTTATTAATTTCCTTTGCAAACGAAGCATAATATCAATGTTGACAGTTACGTTATGGGTATACGTTGACTAAATGAGACACTCGTAACAAAATGGCAAGGTAAATATAAAAGGTCAAGAAAAATGGGCGCGTATATAAAATATGTAGGTACCTACTCTGTGTTTCTGATTCGTGTTTTGAGTTGAAACAGCAAACAATGAAAATATGGATTTTTGACATTTTGGGTTGGCTTGGCTAGGAAGTCATTCTTTATTAATAAACTAGGGTTCATAATTAGGGATAGAAATGGATGGAGGGATTAGAGAAATATCTGACTAACCCATAAAGGCCCATTTTAACCGCCTCTGTGGTCTGGTGATACACACCACCGGTATCAGACCCAGAGATCCCGTGTTCGATTCCCAATAACCTTCGGTGGTTGGTGGTAGAACTTGTGTTAAGTCCACCTAGCTAGCTACCACCATCTTATGTAGGTCCGACATCATAACAATGATATTTTTAGCATTATTGTGTTCCAGCAGTTAGATAAGATATATAGCCAGTCAGTTCCTCAGTAGTTGAGGAGTATACGTAAGTACGTAACTACCTATTATTTTCTACGTATATCGAGTTATATCAAAAAGTAATAGGAAGCCATGGAATGTTTTTCTAATGTCCCAGAGGTAATTAAGTATAGCAATAATTTCTAGAGTACCTTGAAAGGAATATTGCTTGCTTCGAACGAATGAACATATACGTGATTGAAATAGCAATTGGGAACAGCAATATTGGCTCTATGTTTATTATCTGATGTGGGTACCTAGGGCCCCGTTTCCATTAGGTCGGATGCCACTAGGCTGGATCCGGCCGGGAGTCCGAAGTTCTAGTGGCTCAATATTTTGTATGGAAACCGGGCCGAGTCTTTCCATCTGTCGGATCCGATTAAAATACCGGATCCGGCTCTTTAAGGCGATACTCGGAAAAACTATGCTAAAGCGAGATAGCAATGAGAAAACGACGCGCGCGGGAGCGAGACCGATTTTGCAGATTACGCAAGAAAACACAAAATCACTTCGTATTAAAAAACTATAGCGATTTAAAAAAAATGCTTCTATACGATCCTAAATATTATTGGTGTCTACTTATTAAACCAATTTTCAATAGTATATGTAACCCCATTTAAGAATAATCTTGATATTTCGTATTTTTTAAAGGTATTTTCGAAAAGAAAAAGTGTCGAGGCAAAATCATAAAATCGTGTTTTTGAAACTATACGATTCTAGATAAAGGTATGAAGAAATATATATCTTATTACCAGATTTATAACAACTATAACCGTCCTATACTTTTATATCTAAAAGTCCATACTTTTTCCGAGTAGCGCCTTGCCACAGCGAAGTTCCGATCAAAGTACCGGATCCGGCACTCGATCGGACAGTGGAAACGAAATAGAAATAGAAATATTTATTTGCTCATAAACATGGTATGATATTAACAGATCTTAAAGGTTGACTTCCGCGGATCGCGGCCGATCGCAGCCGCGCGCGATCGATCGCGTGCGACTGACGCGCGCGGCTGATGCGACAATAGTCAGTGTATGAAAATGTATGGCGCCGCTTCCGAGGTATGCGACAGACGCGTGCGGCCGACGACAGGTAACTATAATGAAAACTTCTTTGTATTGTATAGATACTCACTTTTCTGTCATCTTCCCATGGAAGTATTAGTTTAGGTAATACTTCCATGCATCTTCCTTATTTTAATCTCTAAGTTTTGGTTCTCTGTCACTGTTAGAAAATTCATGTGTCAACGCTGGATTGAGATGATTTTTATTAAGTAACTCTCCTTTTGGGCGCTTGTGCACTACACGGAATTTTACCGTCCGACATTTTACTTTTCCCCATTCCGGTCAATGATGTTTTCCGGTCCGTTTTTTTCCGTTCCGAGATAACAGCAATGAAATACGTATGGCCGCTTGTGCACTACACTGAATTTTACCGTCCGGAAAAAAACGGATGGTTGTAGTTTAATCATAAATTATTTATAATACATAGTAAGAATTTATTTATTTCGTGTAGTTTCGGCTTTGAAATATTGAAACTGTGATATTGAACTGAAAACGTGATATTCATGAGCGGGTGGGGCGGGGGAGGGGGTAATCACTGCGCTGCCCCGGCGAGTAAAAAGACGGACAAGTGCACAAGCCAATCATTCATTTTTTCACGCCGCCGGTCCGTAAAATAACGGACCGCCGGCCTTTCTGTAACACGCTTACTGCGGCACTGAATTAGCTATTCCTTCCATTGGTGCGGTACGCGGCGTTTTAGACCTCATACTAAACCAGACATTGTGGCGATACGAAGCGTTTTCGACCCCACCGAGATTCAAGAGACTGCAACTCCTTTTTTTAAGCGTGAAGTCAGAAACAATATGGATTTTAGTCTTGATAAGTGAGTAACTATACAATACAAAGAAGTTTTCATTATAGTTACGGCCGCGTGCGGCCGACGTCTGTCGTCGGCCGCACGCGTCTGTCGCATACCTCGGAAGCGGCGCCATACATTTTCATACACTGACTATTGTCGCATCAGCCGCACGCGTCAGTCGCACGCGATCGATCGCGCGCGGCTGCGATCGGCCGCGATGCGCGGAAGTCTACCTTAAGTAGGTATAACATTGTT
Organism: Crambus lathoniellus; assembly: GCA_949710035.1. Classification (NCBI taxonomy): domain Eukaryota; kingdom Metazoa; phylum Arthropoda; class Insecta; order Lepidoptera; family Crambidae; genus Crambus; species Crambus lathoniellus. The sequence goes on along the minus strand of OX453302.1, from coordinate 8,876,662 downwards.
CAGCATGTTTTGCCAGTTGCCAGGCATGCAAAAATTGTATAATCATGTCATTCATTATTAATTTTAAAATGTACTTACATGTTTCCATTATTAATCTAATTAAGTGTTAAAATGTCAAATTCATTAAAATAGATAAAAAAAAAACAAAAAAAACAAAAAAAAAAGAAACTCTCGGCATATTTAGTTGGCGTCCCCTGCTACCTCGCCCCACAACGGCCATTTTCATCCATCTTGCGCGGTGGGCCGTCGACTGACATCAGCCGGACAGTCCGTAGATGTGAACACCTACTTCCGACATCCGACTTCCGACCGAAAGTCGGATCCGACCTAGTGGAAACCGAGCCTATCAATTCTTGTATATTATAGGAGAGAAGCTTTCTACGAAATTATTTTTGTAGCTTATCGGTACTTATCCCATACTGATATTATAAATGAGAAAGTGTGTTTGTTTGCTTGTCCGTCTTTCATGACAAAACGGAGCAACGGATCGACTTGATTTTGGTATGGGTATAGTTTGGGAGATGGAGAGTGACAGCTACTTTTTATCCCGGAAAAATCCGCTGGATAACGTCTTGTAGAACACGCGGGCGAAGCCGCGGGCTAAAGGCCATTGTTATAATAATTTACGAAATTAAATTTGAGTTTTCAACATGATTGTGCTGCAAAAAGATCGACATAGGTAAGTACCTAATATATTTTAGTTATTTTGATTTCCATCTAGTAAATCTAATCATGTCAATTAACGTCCCTTACTTTGACGTCGTTCCTTAGGTAGGGACTCAAGTTTGATTTACTTAATCAGACTTTATCGAATTTCCAAACGCCTTATATAATTGGCATAAGAACTGTTCACGCCGCGCGTGATTCGTTCATTCACGTTCATTCGTGGGTTCGGCGCCGCGCGACATCGCTACACAGTTGGCCGTAAGCAGCCGTGAGGAGCGCCCGGTCCGGGTACGGACTTGTGACCCGTGTGTGTTCGCTTTGAAAAGCGCCGGGAAGTTTTAGCTGCCTATTAGGGCATTGTGTAGTATAAGAGTGTTAGCTGTAAGAGTATCCCATCGGGGGTTGTGTGGAGATCGTTTTGTCAGGCGCGCGCCGGCGAGACAACGTTCAGCCCCCCTGGATTACGGACACTATTTTCTAGTAAGGTAGGATTAGCTTAATTTACTTAATTTTGCATGAGAAACCTTCGTTTCAATAAACTGTGGAACACAGTAGATGTGGTCATCACAATTGTGCGTGATCATATTTTTGGTAGCAGAGCTTAGTTGATATAATTAATTTTCATATTAAAATTAACTACATAAAATTTCATAGTAAAAATAAAAAGCGTACCTAAAAAGCGTACCTAAAAATTATTTTTTTTTTGTTGAAATCTCGAGGGTAATTGAAGATCCCGAGACGATTTGAAGTACTAAGAAATTGTTCTAGTAAATTCTCGAAGCGAATGTTTCTCACTTGGTGGATCCGATAATAGATAGACACTTATATAATTGTTGTCACATACTAGTGTTTTGATACGAGTTTACTCGCCTAGATGTGTATATTTTTTTTTGTGTGTCCGGATTTATTTGACGAATAGTTCGTTCGAAAGTGTGTTTATTAGTACCACATACTAGTGATTTGATACGAGTTTACTCGCCTAGATGTGTATATTTTTTTTTGTGTGTCCGGATTTATTTGACGAATAGTTTCGTTCGAAAGTGTTGTTTATTAGTACCACATACTAGTGTTTGTTCCGAGTCCGCTTGCCTAGTTAAAAAAGTGGAACTAGTTTTAATTATTAGTAGTATTAAATTACGAGTATTATTATTAAAAATAGTTTTGTTTTTGTTTGTTGATAACGGTTTAGTAGTTGATTTGCGAGGTTGACTTGGCCGTGCCGTTATGCCATACCGTTAATCCTATACGTTTTGTTTATACCGTTATATTGTTAGCCCTTGAAATTGGTAAGTTGCTAATAATTTATGAAAATAGTAGGGTCCGTGTATGTCGTCCGAATTTTAATTGTGTTTTATATTATCGTGACGCGACCTATTTCTATTGCTTTTTTTGTTGATGTTTACCACCTTTATATTTCCTTGTTTGCTTTGTTTATTAAACGGAATATAAATGGCTCCTACGAATCCGACCGCCGTATCCAGGGCTGGCATCCAAGGAGCTTTGCGTTGGCTTGCTTGTGCGGTCACATTAATAGACCGAGCCGACCGGGTAGGCGCGTTGCTAGCTCGGTATGGCGGGCTGGCAGCTCGGCTGCAAGACCTGGAGCGCCACGCCATGGAGTGTCGCGCGTATTATATGGAAAACCCCCCAGCTGATGATGCCGTGTCGGAACAGCTGGAGCAGGATGTAGCCCAGGCCTATGAGCTGGCTGACCAGTTCACGGAGGCGGCTGAGAGGGCCCTGGCTGTTCGGAAGGGGGAGCCGGTTTTGAGCGGGGAGGTCAAACCTACCCCGACGGCGTTGCTAGGCCGATTGCCTACATTGGAGATTCCCACTTTTAATGGGGATCTGTCAGCCTGGATGGGCTTCATTAATTTGTTTGACAGTTTGGTGGATTCACGACGGGACTTATCCCCTAGTGAGAAGTTGGCCTATTTGCGCTCCTCCCTGCGAGGAGAGGCCAGCGCGGTAGTCCAGCACCTGCTCATCAGTGACGACAACTACCAGGTGGCTCGCCAGCTTCTGGTTAGCAGGTACCAGAATGTCCGGTTACTGGCGGACACCCACGTGGCCACGATTTTGGCCCTCCCGCGAATCACGCGGGTACACCTGTTACGGAGGGAGTTGCTGAACCCGCTACTGTCAGCGGTCAACTCCCTAAGGCGATTGGACCTGCCGGTGGATCAGTGGTCCTTTGTACTGCTGCACATAGTCCTCGCCAAATTGCCCGCTGAAATGAAGGGGCGTTTCGAGCAGAGGTACGGAGGCGACAGCGCCTCGTATCTCCCGCCCTTCGCGGACCTCCTTCGTTTTTTGGAGGACGAATGTAGGGTGACGGACCACCTGGAGCCTGCCCCGGTTCCAGGTGTTGGTCGTATGGTGGCGGCGAGGGAACAGCCCCGTCGCCCGACCAATCGCTATGCTGCCTTCCAGCAGTCCCCTCCCCCCGCACCGAGTGAGCGGTGCAGGTATTGCAGGGGAGATAGGCATGTGGTGCACGAATGTGCCATATTTAGAGGCCTCCGCCCAGAGGGACGGAGGGCCGTTGCGAAACAGCGCCAATGGTGCTATAGGTGTTTGGGGGGACACATGCAGTCGGCGTGTCCCCAGACCGAGGATTGTCGTCTTTGCGGAGGGAGGCATCACCCCCTCCTTTGTTTGGACCGCAAGGACGCCGGGAGCGACCGGGGTTCGAATTCCTCGCGCACGGGCGGGGGCCCGGCAGCCCGGAACCGGTCCCCTAGAGATTCGGCGGGGCTTAGCCCCCCCGTTCAGTCCCCCCCGGAGAGGGGGAACTATAGGAGAGACGCCCCCGCCACGGGCGGGGGTAGGGGGGTACCACAAGAGTACGCCACGGTGGCGATGGGCACGGGCCCTATTTGCTACTCCCCCCCCCTAATGGAGAGGCCTCGATTGGGGTACTATGTACCGAGGCACGCCCCACACGGGTATTACCCTGCACCTAGGAGTGCTGTTGGTCGGGGCCAGTACGTACCCGATTGGGACCCGCTCGCCCGGTACGAGCGTCCCACATTTGGCGCGCCGACTCAGGCGCGAGGGGGACAAGTACCCCCCCAAAATTTTTAATGGCGCCCCTGTCGGACCCAACCACCCCTCCGGAGCTTGTGCTGTTGCCAACAGCCTCCGTGAATGTTTGGGGACCTAAGGGCAATGTTGTCACGGTGCGTGCCCTTTTGGACTCAGGTGCCCAGGGGTGCATAATGTCCAGGTGGCTTGTCCGACAGCTGGGTCTTTTGCTTGTGCCGCATCACGAAGCGGTACGGGGGGTGGGAGACTCGCGGATCCCTGATCCGATTGGTCGAGTTGAGTTCTCCTTCTCCCCCCACTTCGCGCCAAGGCCGAAGATCGGTGCTTCGGCGATAGTATTTGATAAGGTGGTTGGACCACTCCCGCAAGTGCGAGTGCCGCCATCCACGATTGAGCTGACGTCTGGACTGGCTTTGGCTGATCCTTCCTTCCACCGACCGGGCCCAATACACTTGTTGATTGGTGCGGATGTCCTCGGTCGTGTACTGTGTGGAAGCAAGCGAGTTTTGCAGACAGCCGATCTTGTCGCCTTGTCCTCGTCGCTGGGTCATGTGGTGATGGGAAAGGTACCACAGACACCAGAGACCCCGTCGGTAGACCGCCAGACCATTGTCGGTTCTACTTTGTCCGACGTTCTCCAAAAGTTTTGGGAGGTGGAGGAACCTCCCACTGCCAAGCGGTTGGATCCGTTAGCGGAGGAGTGCGAATTGTTCTACCAGAACAACACTGGGCGCCTCCTCTCGGGTCGCTTGATTACCCGCTTGCCCTTCTTGGCGATTCGCCCTGCTTTAGGGAGCTCCCGGCCGATGGCCGAGAAGAGATTGTTGTCCATGGAAGCGTAGGATGGCCAGGGATCCCGCATTCAAGGAGAAGTATATAGACTTCATGCGGGAGTATTTGGACCTTGGGCACATGTCCATCTCGCAGTTGGACTGGCGTAATGTGGAACATTACTTCCTGCCACACCACGCTGTTTTGAAGACTTCCAATGGGAAGATCCGCGTGGTCTTTGATGGTTCAGCGCCCACGTCAACCGGAGTGTCGTTGAATCAGTGTCTGCATGCGGGGCCGAAGTTGCATCACGATGTCTGTGATGTTTTGACCAACTTCCGCCGGCACGCTGTCGTCTTTGTGGCCGATATCCGCATGATGTTCAGACAGACCGTGATTCACCCGGAGGATAGACGATACCAGCTCATCCTTTGGCGTGAGGATCCCCAGGATCCGATGTTGGCTTACGAGCTGAACACCAACACTTATGGTTTGCGGTCGAGCCCCTTTGTGGCGATCCGTTCGCTTTTGGAGCTCGCAGAGCGCGAACGGCTACGCTATCCCCGGGCATCTGCTCTTATTGAGGGGGGGGCCTTATTTGTCGACGATATCTGCACGGGGGCCTCGAGCTTAGATGAGGCTCTCGTCTTACGTGATGAGCTGATTGCGCTCTTGAGGGCTGGTGGCTATGAGTTGCGGAAGTGGCTGTCTAACTCACCGGACCTATTGGCAGATTTGCCTAAGGACCACCAGCAAGAGCCGCTCCTCTTTGAAAATCCGGAGACTCCAGACATGCTGTCTGTTTTGGGAGTCCAGTATCGACCAGTCCCGGATTTGTTCACATATAGATTAGAACTGCCAGACCCAAAGGTCTGGACTAAACGCACGGTGCTATCCACTGTAGCCCGTACCTTTGATCCGAACGGTTGGCTCAGCCCTGTAGTGTTTTCGATGAAGTGCTTCCTACAGGAGCTCTGGGCTGCGGAATTGTCATGGGATGAGCCCCTCTCTGGTAGCCTCCTACGAGAGTGGGTGAGGTTCGTGTCATCCCTACCCGACGTCAATCGGGTTTGTATACCGAGGCAAATGCTGCCTTCGGGAAAGTTTAAAGCCTCCCTGCACGGCTTTTGTGACGCGTCCGAAAGCGGATACGCGGCAGCCGTTTACATCCGAACGGTGGATGCAGCAGGCGTTGTCGCCGTACACTTAGTTACGGCCAAGAGTAAGGTCGCCCCCCTTCGGACTAGGCTAACCATTCCGAAGTTGGAGTTGTCCGGCGCCACTCTCTTAGTACGGCTACTCAATCATGTTGCCGACACCTTGGGAAACGGTGTCGACTTGGAGTCGATATTTGCGTGGTCTGACAGCCAGGTCGTCCTTTGTTGGCTGAAGAGTTCAGTCCACACCCTTGAGGTTTTTGTGGCCAACCGGGTCTCACAAATTCAGACTTCAAAGGCCCCGTTGATTTGGCGCCACGTACCGGGCGAATTGAACCCCGCAGATTGTGCCTCCCGCGGCTGCGAGGCGCCTGAGTTAGTGGACCACCACCTATGGTGGAGTCCATCATGGTTGTTACGGCCTGAGCGCTCATGGCCTGCCACCCCGGCTGTGGCCAGAGTCCCAGACCTAGGCATGCGTGTTCACACCGTGGAGACGGTGGCGGCTCCGCAGATGGAGTTTTTGTTAGACCGCTACAGTTCTCTTGATAAGTTGCTCGGCGTGACTGCTTGGATGAGGCGCTTTGTGCGAAATTGTCGCCAGCCTCAGGAGAAATCGTTGTCTCCGGTCCTCGCCCCACAAGAGCGGCAAGACGCTCTGTTGCATTGGTTGCGAGTGACGCAACAGCGAGAGTTTGAACCGGAGCTGAAAGCCCTGCGCTCAAGTAAGCCCAAGTTGAAGGGACCCTTGGTGCGGTTGAATCCCTTCTTGGACAGTACCGGATTGCTGCGTGTCGGAGGTAGGCTCAGACATGCCAACCTGCCGTACGGATCACGCCACCCTTTGTTGCTCCCCAAGGATGGACCGTTAGTTAGACTGTTGATTACAGACCGACATGTAAAGAATGCTCATGCCGGTTGTAATGCTTTGACCGCGCTCCTCCAACGAGAGTTCTGGATTTTGTCAGCGCGGAGAATAATCCGATCCGTTATTTTTCGTTGTCTCCCGTGTTATCGTTTGCGCGCCGATACGATGCAGCCCCAGATGGGTGATTTGCCTGCCGATCGAGTGAACGAATCGATGCCCTTCTCAGGAGTTGGAACGGATTTTGCGGGGCCATTTACCGTTAAGACATCGCGGCTTCGTAATGCTAGAACGGAAAAGGCTTACTTGTGTGTATTTGTTTGTTTGGCCACTAAAGCGGTCCACCTGGAGGTGGTTAGTGCCCTCACCACAGAAGCCTTTGTAGCCACGTTGAATCGTTTTGTGTCTCGCCGCGGAATGCCGTCGTTAATAAGGTCCGATTGTGGAACCAATTTCAAGGGCACCGATAGGTATTTAAAGGAAGTTTGTGAATTTTTGGATAGGAATAATTTTGAGATCGGATCCACACTCTCTCGCAGAGGGGTACGATGGCAGTACTCCCCGCCATCCTGCCCCCACTGGGGAGGGATTTTTGAAGCAACTGTAAAGGCCGCTAAAACTCACCTTCGTCGCGTTATTGGGGAGACGGTCCTCACGTTTGAGGAACTCGCGACCGTATTTTGTAAGGTTGAGGCGGTCCTCAACTCGCGTCCGTTGTGTCCGTTGTCTTCGGACGCGAATGATTTAGAGGCCCTTACGCCGGGCCATTTTTTGATTGGCAGACCGCTTAACGCCTTGCCGGAATATCCTTATTCCGAAGTGCCCTCCGGACGGCTCTCGCGATTTGAATTGCTCCAGCAGCTTACGCAGAGTTTTTGGCGCCGTTGGCATCTGGAGTATTTGCACATTTTGCAGCAACGCGTTAAGTGGTCGGATAGGACGACCCCACCCAAGACTGGAGACCTCGTGTTGGTAAAGGATCCAAACCTGCCGCCCCTCCGCTGGCGTTTAGGACGCATTGTTCAGCTTCATCCGGGGTCGGATGGTGTGCCCAGGTTTGCCGAGGTCCTGGTGGGGGACTCTGTTTTGAAGCGAGCGATCGCTACCCTCTCTCGCCTGCCCTTAGATTGAGTTGGCGGACAGTTTGCTACTGTCCGGGACGGGGGGATGTTCACGCCGCGCGTGATTCGTTCATTCACGTTCATTCGTGGGTTCGGCGCCGCGCGACATCGCTACACAGTTGGCCGTAAGCAGCCGTGAGGAGCGCCCGGTCCGGGTACGGACTTGTGACCCGTGTGTGTTCGCTTTGAAAAGCGCCGGGAAGTTTTAGCTGCCTATTAGGGCATTGTGTAGTATAAGAGTGTTAGCTGTAAGAGTATCCCATCGGGGGTTGTGTGGAGATCGTTTTGTCAGGCGCGCGCCGGCGAGACAACGTTCAGCCCCCCTGGATTACGGACACTATTTTCTAGTAAGGTAGGATTAGCTTAATTTACTTAATTTTGCATGAGAAACCTTCGTTTCAATAAACTGTGGAACACAGTAGATGTGGTCATCACAATTGTGCGTGATCAAGAACTTTTCTCGACTATCACGTAAAAAGCTTTCCAGTCACGTATTTTTTGCTAGGTGACAAAATTGTAAATGAACTTAAACGTCGCCAAACTTTTGTGCTAGCATAAAATACGTTGGAGTATAATTTACATAATCACTTATAAACTTTATAACTTTATAATCAATTATATCGTTGTATATAATGTAATGAGTTCACTTCAACAAACTTTAACCTATGCCGTCTAAGTACTTACTCAATTACCTTAATAACTCAAGAAAAAGTTTAAAGAAAGATGTTTTTTTACGAAAAGAAGCTTTTATCTAACTTCGTCTGGTTGTGGTTTTATGGAGAGGTTTGGCGCATAATTTCTGGATATAAATTCGTTAAATATTAATCTCGTTTGGTACATAACCATCCTCTTTTGGCGAAGATATTCTGTAGTAACCGCTGATTTTCGTTGGCTGTAGGGTTATCTCAAAGAAAAATTGTCAGTTTTGATGATTAAATATGGGGAAAAGTTCTTCAACTCTCTAAATTACATGACAAATATGTGCAATAAGTATTGATTCATCACGATTAAGCTTTTTAGTGCCTGTTTCACAATGTCCGATTAGGAGATACTTTCCAGTTAAATTTACAGTTTTGTATGGACTATCTGTCAAATAACAGCTAATGAGAACTTACTCAGACATTGTGAAACAGGCCCTTAACCTTTAAGTACCGACGTGTATGTTTTGTAACGTTAGTACCGACACGTGAGGCCTGGAGAGGCCGCTTATATTATGAAGTGTTTTTTTAAAGAGAGTGTTGATTTAAAGATTTATCTCTGCAATTGTAACAAGTTCTCATAACTACTTTAATAACTAGACTAGAGTAACTATTAAAGATCCTACCTCCTGGCAACTTCCAGGCACTTGCGAAACCAGTGAGACGGTATATTTCTTACAGTCTCAAAGGATCATAGACGCCAACATTCGATTTAACTTGTTACTGCCAAAGTGGTTCTCAATCAACAGACAAACAAACAATGACTTGATACCATAAATATCCAAAGTAAAAACGAATCACTTCTAATAAATCATGTTAGTACCTACCTACCTACGTTAATGTTACAACTCTAAAAATAAAACCGCCTTCAAAAAAACCACATCAAAAAAGTAAGAAATAATTCCTCACCAAATAAACAACGTAAGTACTTTGAAGTCGGGCGTGAAACATGTACATTTTTTTGTTGTTTTTATTAAAACCCGCCCGACTTCAAAGTACTTACGTTATTTATTTGGTGAGGAATTATTTCTTACTTTTTTGATGTGGTTTTTTGAAGGCGGTTTTATTTTTTTATAAAAATAAATTTTATTTCACTCTTTTTAGTGCATCGTACAGGCAATTTACGTGTTTTCTGGTAAATAGGTATGTGATCAAACTGAAAACCTCCTTTTTCGAAGTCGGTAAAAATACCTTGAGGTATCCCCTTTTTAACAAAACAAGAATCATCTAAATCGGTTTATAAACAAAGGAGTTATGCCTAGAGATACGTATTAAATTCACATAAAGTGGTAACGAAAACGACAGTATTTTCAAGATTTCCTGAAAACTACTGAACCGATTTCAAAATTTCAAAAAACGGGACCAACTTGGAAACCACCCTGATGTACTAACGTTTGAACCATTTCAATCGGTTCAGCCGTCTTCGAGTAATCGGTGGACATACACAAAACAAAACATACATACAGACGAAAAGAGAACCTCTACCTTTTTGATTTAGAAGTCGGTTAAAAATGAAAGATAAGAACATGTACCTATAAGTATGTTAGGTAGGTACAGATTTTTTGGTAACCCTAACTAAAAACGTGAATTAGCAAGTACCTACATGAACATGAAATTAGACATTCCAATTTCTGTTTCGTATATTTGTATAACTTTGAACAAGAACAAATAGTAAAACAATTTTAGTAATAAATGATATACAATACCGACAATATTGCTGCGTTTATGTTAAAAAAGAATTAAAAATTGTGTACTTTATTAAAAGACAACTTATTTTCCGTTTTCAACAACATTTTAATCGAAAGAATCTAGCGAGTTAAGATAGATGTTTAATATTACGACGTACTCTTAATTCGAAACTGACTATTATTTTGATATAGGTAACTATTGATAAAAAACAATAAGATCAATGAACATGTGAGAAAAAAACGGCAATTTCATAGGTAAAAACCCTATTAGATAGAATGCGCTAGTGCTAAAAGTGATGTCACGCGAACAATCTCTATTACTTCTTTAATCCGCCATAGCTACGTGTTTTCGTTCATTTCATTGTTGTACCTACCTACTCCATCACTCGCTCATCCGCTGACGGATGACCTACGCTAGTGGTCCAGTAGCCGTAGTGATGTGTCTTTCGTGGTAAAGCATCTGTCACGTACTCCTACTCCATGCGTCGGACAACATTCTCAACACCATTTTAATCTAAAAACGCAAGACTAACCGCTGCGCTGTCACGCGAACAATCTGTTTTTCATCCGCCATAGCAACGTGTATTCCCATAATCGTTCATTTCATTGTCGTACATATCGTACCCCATCACTCGCTCATCCGCTGACGAATAACCGCTAGTAGTCCTGTGACCGCCCGTTGTGAATATTATATTTCGCGGTTTATGTAACATCCGTTTCTTTGTGCGTTGGTATGTTTCGTACCGTTCGTGGTTTTGAGAGTGAAAGCAATAAACTAACTAGGTACCTACATGAGCTTTATGTAATGATCGTTTCTGATATTACAACCTGTTTTCATCCATCACAGGCTTGAAAAGAGATGTAGTGCTGCAAGGGGAAGATTTTCCAGATATTTCCTTTTATTTTGCTTCTTTTTTACACAAAATACTTTTACGACATAAATGTCCCTGCATTTACATAGAAAAAAATCTTCTTAAAATTGAAAACCACAATTCAAAAATATTGCACGACCCATAGCCATCATTTTTAAAAATCGTTAAAAGGAAATAGTTTTGATCGAAGGAAAATAGTCAATGATTCACCCCCATGACTCAAATGTCACCTAACTTTACTCATACCTACCTAAAACTTCCAAACTTTTACAATTAATAACACCTCAGAGCTATCACAAATAAAGCTTTTTAGGCTTCGATTAGGCAGGTCGTCGCCTAATTTATGTGGTCGTAAAACCTTGAAGATGCTCAGAGACAACTTTACGATGAGGGAGGAGAGCAATCCGGACCGTCCAATAAAGCCCTCGTTGAATCCGCGGCACGTGACTGGTGTCAGGTATTGCTTGGTACACAGGTGAATTTTATTCTGAAAATACATAATAGAGCACAGAGTAACCTTTCGCTCTACGCGACAGAACACGTAAGAGCACAACAATACGTATAGAACCTATAGGTATAATATATTCTGGCTATGTCCAGCGGTCTAGCCCGCGTAGTTCCCGTTCTCGTGGAAATATAAAGGCAAATAGCATTTTGTAAGAATAAACTCAAAAATGCCAACCATATACTGAAAACATCGTTGTTGGATTTTTCTAGTACCTACCTATACCTATGAATGGATAATACACCGCCTTAATAAGATAACACACATGACCTTAAGCTCTTTGTTTATAAAATCAATCAGACATAGAAATCAATAAATCGTTTGTACCTAGACGTGTTTCTAATAAATCAGAGGTCAGGGCAGGATACTCTACGCTACAGCAGATATATCAATGGGCCGCTGAACCCATCGGTCGTTACGTCAATTTGTCAGCTGAGCCGGTGATGGAGAGTAGCAATAAACTGAGCACTAGTATACATGCGTAGATAGATATAGGTAGGTACAATTGCTGTTGGCTACAGATTTTTAACGTGACTGTGTTTTATTTTGACAAGGGATTGAACTACTGTATACCTACTATGGCTTTCATGAAATCATGATGTACGAGTAATTTCTAATAAACCAGAGGTCAGGATACTGTACGCTACAGGCTACATCAATGGACTGCTGAACCCGTCGGTACGTCGTTTTTTCAGCTAAGCCGGTAATGGAGTGTAGCAATAAATGAGCACTAGTGTACATGCATAGATAGATATAGGTAGGTACTTGCTGTTGGCATCTGCAGATTTACGTGACTGTGTTTTATTTTGAAAAGGGATTGTACTGTTTAACATCAATAAGTCATTTCTACCTAGACATGTTTTTTTTAATTCGTCGGTCGGTCATTTATTTTGTCAGCTAAGCCGATAATGGAGTATAGTAAATATCGATAGGATACATACAAGCATATATAGATACCGCTGATATGTTTATGATTACGTGACTATTGTGTTTGGCCAAGGGATTGTACGGTATACCATATAATGTCTTGCTTGCTAATGCTTATAAATCAGAGTTCAAATTTACGTTACGCTACAGTAAGATACATCAATGGGCCGCTGAATCGTCAGTTGAACCGGTGATGGAGTGTAGTAACAATATGAGCACTTATAGTAGGTATACAAATACATGCTGATAGATACAGTTAGGTACTTGCTGTTGGCCACATATTGTTTACGTGACTGTGTTTTATTTTGACAAGGGGTTGTATATTGTATACAATGGCTTTTTTGGAATCACTACCTATATCCTTTCTACCTACACGTGTTTTTTAAATCAAAGATTACGTTACCGCAGATACACCAGTGGGTCGCTGAACCCGTCGGTCGGTCATCCGTCAGCTGAGCCGGTGATGGAGTATAGCAATAAAATGAGCGGCAGCAAACAAGCATAGATAGATACCTACATGCTGATATGGATAGACTACAGAAGGCCTAGACAAGTGGCAAACGATTGGAAGCGTTTCTCTTTCTACAACCGCTGACGCTTTAGCGATAACGATAATAAGTTGGTAGCCAAGGTGACAAGAACTTATCTAACGCTCATTCTATTCTATTCTATTTGAACTATCGCTAAAAATCATAAAACTGTCTATGGTTTCGTTCGCAAACGTCAAAAACCAATAAGTTATCTATAAATGTGCGCCAGATTTTAAATTTTGTTTTTATTTTAATGTACTTATACCGAAGACTGAGCCAATGTTTACATTAACAGCATTAACTTCGCACTTGACTGGGTTAAACAAGAGCTCTTTGTAAAAGTTGCAGGGAATCAAGAAGTACCTACCTATTGTGTGAAATGAATACGATGTTTGCTCCGTTCATTGTGCTTTTAGATTTTGATTAAAATCCTCGTCATACAGGAACCAAACAGGATCGTTCGCAGTGTAAATAAATCGGAACTTTTACAACTCTTAGTTTTTGTGAAAGGTAGTGAATAGTGAATTCAAATCTTATGGGGTAAGTACTTTTGAAATAATAAGGCAGTAAAATTAATACCTATATAATTTCTTTAATTACATACTTTAAATTCTTATCTTTTAGCAATATTATTACACACTTTAAATTCTTATCTTAATCTTTAAGCTAGTTTTGAGCAATTCTCAGCTCTTGTAGAGTTTATGGAAAGGTTTTTATGAGTACTTATAATAAGTAGTTTTACTGTCCACCTACCTACTTAATACACTTAAAAATAATTTCATGCAAACCTATAATAGTACCTAATAAAGTATTTTTTTTTAAATTATTGTCATGGTGACCTCTCCAGACCTCAGGCAGACCTCAGGGTCGATTGGGAGGAGAAAGACTATGGCAAGAGCTAATATGCTTATTCAATTCTATTGGTGGTGGTGTCAAAATGTCACAAGACAAATGGAAAAAAAGTATATTGGAATATTAACTTGCTTCTCATACACTAAGGGCCTATTTCACAATTTCTAAGGTCTGATTAGCTGTTATACTTGACAGATAGGCCATAATAAAACTGTCAAGTAAACTGGAAAGTATCTCCTAATCGGACATTGTGAAACAGGCACTAAAACTATCATTCATTCATTTTTGGTGCTACTTTAAAAAACATATATTTGAATTTAGGTTTGGTCCGACTTCAAAACTAAATCAAAAAGAAGTACATGCTTATGATGATATATACATTTGTCTTTCTATTCTACTGGCGTTAACGATTCAGAAAGCCACTTGTCTAGGCCCTCTGATTGTTTAAGTAACTATTTTGTATAGTGAAGGGATTGTACGTACGTTAGTATGCTTGCTTGAAAAATATGTCGTTTCTAATAATTCAGAAGCCATGCAGGTACGGTTGGCCCCTGAACCGGCCGGTAATTTGGCAGCTGAGCCGGTGATAGGGTATAGCAATAAAATAAGCGGTATTTTACACGCGTAGATAAGTATACCTATGGATAGATAGGTACATGCTGTCAGACGCGGATCCAGGATTTGTTTGAAATTTGGTTCAGTGGGGTAATCTTAGCATTATTTCACGTGGCAAAATGATGAATGCAAAATGGGGGGTGCGTTTTGCTATTTATTCATGAACACAAAAATAACTCGACCGATTCTGAAAATTGATTTCACCATTAGAAAGCTACATTCTTTTTTAATGACGTTGGCTATATTTTATCCTGATATTTCCACGGAAGCGGACACCACGCGGGAAAAGAATACTATAATATTACTACGAACGCGGGTAAGACCGCGCGGAACCCGTAGTTACGAATAAAAGAAACACTGTAGTGTTGCAGCTACGTACATACATTCATATAGACATAACAATATATAAAAGATAATCTGGTTATTCCAGAGAAGAAATACGAAATTTCCGCTACGCGTTTAACTTGCTATTCTGTAAGTGAATAAGACAAACTTATGTAAGAGGTTCGTTGGTCCAAATAAGGAAGGATAACTTAGTTTACTTTGTTAGGTTAATCCTCAGACTAAACCAAACATATACTCGAAAATACCAAGTTAGCTGAGAGATAAACCTATATAACATAGAGAGGGACTATGCACACATATGTTTTAGAAGTTTGCTGTGTAACTCGATCACCCGAGACGGATTGATTTTTAAAGGAGTTATGAAACTAACTTGCTTGTAGAAGACAAGTTAGTCAAACAAAAGACTAGGCACAACCTTTGCATTTAAATATAGCGATTTTCCCCCACTCTATTAAGCTATCAAAAAAGTTCCTAAACTTTTTCATGATTTGAGACTTATAACTCCGATGATTAACAGATGTCAGTTTCAGGATAATTACGATGGAATTCATGAATCTTTTTTTAAATAATTATAGTTTCTTAGCGTAAGCCACGCCAAGACTGTTTTTTTGCTGTTCATTATGTACTGTTAACAGGAATGCACATACTTTTTTACTTACTTTTTCGTAAAATACTGGCTACACCACTCGTAGACGGCTACGCCGAGCAGTTGCTACGAGGAGCAGTTGCTACGACTTTGCTACGAGTAGCGTTGCTACGAACAAAATGTATAGCGGAAATACACGGTTCACTTTTGCCTTTCAATATGGATGAAGCAACCAAATTGAACAATGTAAACGTAAAAGTGAATCATTCAATGTCAATGTGCGCCTGTATATCTGCGCCTTTCAACCAAAGTGAATCAATTTGGTTGAACCGTGTAATATTAGCACGGATTTAGACAACAATACCAAGGAGTTAATTTAGTGGCATTTTTAAACATGAAATACGAAGAATTGGAAGAAAGTGAGCTTATTTTTTTTCTTAGTAAAGCGACTTTAGTAACACTTAATTAGAAAATTTTTGTAAAAAATACTTGTTATTTCCATTTTATTTTACGAATGTATTATATTGTAGCAATTAACTGTAATAGGTGTATTACATACATTAGGCCAACATTAATCATGTTTTAATTAATCCAACTACTCAGGGAATGTTGAATAAAATTGCTTGGGCGTATAAATTACTCAGAACTCCTTTAATTTGTGTGATACGTTCTGGCCCGGCCACGGTGTCAACTAAGGCTGTGGTTGTGTCGGTATACGGTACGGATAAGTACCTCGTAGTACTTTGATGGAAAAAAAGAGTACCACAGTATTTCATCAGTTATAACACATTTTTGGTGGCCGGGCTGCAACGCATACGACCCAGCCCGGCCACGCTTCTATCGAAATAAATAGATAACTTAACGATGCAATTTTGGTACGGGGTAATGGTACGTATTCTGTACCAACGAGAATGTGTCCGTTTCCCCTTTAAAATGGTAATTAAAACAATATATTTTGGCATTGAAATTTCTGAAATAAAACGCCTGATATTGTTGATTGAGCAATATACGTAACTCGACGTCTTCTGTATATTTTTTTTGCAGGCGCAATGGCTCATATGATTTAAACTAGGCTTAGTTAAAATTTGATAAAAATTTATAATTATACATCTATCTTTTCCCATTGGTCTTTTTCCACTTACATTTTGTTTAGTGTAAATAGTTTCTAAGACCCCAAAATATTTTAAAAGCTTAGCAGTCAGGGCTGCCTCAATACAAAAAGGTTTTCGTAAAGAAGAGTAAATATATTTTCCTTTACATTTCGGAAGGGTGATATAGATTTGAAACATTTATAGTATGGTGGTCCCTTTTTATGGGCATATTAAAATAATAAATAAAGTTTTTGAAACTGAACCGTGCGACATAACTATACCATAGGTATTAGAAAAGATCGAAGAGAATCTCGTTTCGCAATTTGCCACAGTAGGACTCAAACCCACGACATTTCACTGTCGTCCGAGTAAATGCTCTGACTACTGTGCTACGGAGTCGTAAAAAGACGCATCGAATTTCTCTAATACTTCTTATACATCGATAGGTACGTAATCTTCAAACTGTCTTATATACGAAAAATAAAAAGAATAAATCGAACTCATCGCTTCATTATAACGTTATATGGGGGTAAAGTTTGACTTAAGCTGGCCATTGACGGTCAAATTTTCCTAAAACTGTGGCGTAAAACTCCGGCGTCAATCCAAAATTTGATCGTGAATGTCGAATCGTCACTCCAGAGTTTTAACTGACGACGCGCCACGCAATCACGTCAGTTCGATCGCTGCGCTCGCCCGCGGTGGTGCGGTGGTCGAGCGTGCTGCGGTGCTGCTGCGTATAGTTTTTGGTATAAAGGGTAAAAACGGGACCCTATTACTAAGACTCCGTTGTCCGTCTGTCTGTCACCAGGCTGTATAACATGAACCGTGATAGCTAGACAATTATTGTTTAACAGATGATGTATTTCTATTGCCGCTATAACAACAAATAGGTACTAAAAACAAAACAGAATAAAATTAATATTTAAGGGGGGCTCCAATAAAGTAAACGTGATTTTTTGCCGTTTTTTGCTCGATATTAATAATGGCAATAGGTAGACGTTTTAAGTATTTTCAGGATATTTAGTTGTACTTATAGGTACTTACTCACTTTAAAAATAAATAATTAAAATAAAATGAAGTTCATATTTAAGGAGGGTTCCCCTACAACGAACGTGATTTTTTCCTGTGTTTTGCTCGATATTAATAACTGCAATAGGTAGACGCTTGAAATGATCTTAGAATATTTAGTTGTATACCCACTTTAAAAATAGATAATTACCTATATTAAAATAAAATTCATATTTAAGGAGGGCTCCCATACAACAAACGTGATTTTTGCCGTTTTTTGCTCGATATTAATAACGGCAACATGTAGATGCTTAAAATATTTAGTTCTATTACTTATTCGGAATCAGAATCCTTTTTTTCTTGACAAAAATAAGTAGTACACGATGAGTACACGTCTGTCACACAGCCCGGCCGGTCGAAAACTGAAGAGCCGGCGTCACGCCAGTCAGTGGGGAAATCTAGTTGGCTTAAAACCATTTGGAGTGACGCCACAGTTTTACGCCACAGTTTTAGGACAAAACTGATCGTCAATGTCCAGCTTTATTGTTTTTAGAGTTCCGTAGCAAAATGGTAAAAAGGAATCCTTATGGTGCGACTCTGTCTGTCTGTCACAAACTGGTTTACTCGAGAACCACTTATGCTATCAACTTGAAATTATATGACGTTTGCCCAACTATTTTGCAAATAAGAGAGAAATAAAACTATTAATTTTTTTTTTGGAACAGGGTTTGAAAGGGGATTTAAAAAATTCGAAGTGGGGCTACTAGGGCATATGAGGTATCATATGAAAGAGCGCTGCTTGCAAATTCTCAAACATCTGTATTTTTTTGTTTTAGGCTGCATAGTTTTTGACTTATGATGAAAAATGTAAAAAAAATACCGTTCCCTCTTATCGCCGAAGTTTGCAAAGAGAAAATCTGAAATTCTTATATATAATAGAAGTTCATGTAAAGATTACAGGAAAAATAAAACGATGTCTCTTAATAGTAAACTTTTTCAGAAATCATCAACCAATTATTATTTACATTAGTTCCACTATCGGTCAAGAGATAGCACTGACCTAAAACTGCATTATTCTACACCGCAAACTCTGACGACTATAGCCGCGCCGATGAAAACATTTTCACGTTTTATTTATTTATATTAATTATGGTACGGAACCCTCGGTGCACGAGTCCGATTCGCTCTTGACCGGTTTTTTATGTACTTAGTTCCCTGTTGTGGCTGTTGTTTTCGTTATCGAAGTTTAAAGCCTGATTGTATCTACTAATATATTAAGTACAACAAAATAAACATTGATTTTGAAAAAAAAAATAGTAGTTTTTTTTCTTTAATATCCATTTCATACATAGGTATATAACGTTTTTTAACCAACTCAAAAAAGAAGGACGTTATCAATTCGACTGTATATTTTTTTTTATGTGTGTTACCTCTGAACTTTTTTGATAATTCTTTAGATTTGGATAATTCTTTTTTTATTTGAAAGGTGACGCTTCTCGTGTGGTCTCATTCAAATTTCATCAAGAACTGACGAGAAGTTCTGGTATTATCGTGAATAATGCGTATTGAGACTTTAGTTTGCTTATTTAGACGACTTCTTTATTTTCATCAAAGTGAGGATCTTTTTCAATTTTTTTTTTGTCGAAAGTTTATACTCCTGACGAGATCTTATTTTCACCAAGTCAAGATCAGGAGATGAAATCCCAGGAAAATTGAGAGAAATTCTGTAATATAGGCAACATCGTTACATTTATTTTTGAAGTTAGTCAAGTATTTGCATCTGGTAGTATGATCATCTCATAGTGATGAGCTGGTGATGGAAGCTACAACTCCTTAACGGTTAGAAGCTGGAGAATAATTCCTTAAGTATTAATCGTACGTATGGACTAACAGTTACCTATATTCTTTCAGGTTTCAGGTTATTAGGGTGAGCTGATTGATGATGAGAGTTGAAACTCCTCAACATAGTTATAGGATGTTTTATAAATACCATATGCACGAATGGACCTTCAGTTGTATACCTTCAAGTTATCTAAGTAGCTAAAGATGGATAGCTGAACTCCGTAACGGTCAGGATATTACAACAATTTATCATAATCACCATGTAGTTTCGCTACGATTATTTACACTAAAAATAGAAAAATAAAACGTTAAAAAAAATGTAACCGCCTCCAAAAAGAATCTTCAAACAAAATTTACAAAAAAAGTCGGTGCCAAGCCAAGCCAAAAAGAATAGGAACGAATTATACTGAGTGAAATAACAAAAATTGAAAAAACCCGGTCCCAAGCGTGAGGTGTAGGACGTATTTACCTCAAATACCTATTAGACTTGGCACCGACTTCAAACAGTTCAGTAAGTAGGTACCAAGATAAACTAGAAAAAGTCACGCATTTTCGTCCCTTGAATTATAAATTCTAATTACTTTTTTCGTTTTTTAGTGTTTGTTAATTTTGTTTGAAGATACTTCTTGAAGGCGGTTCCCTTTTTTAAAAAAATGTTTTATTTCTATTACTTAAAAATTCGTAAAACTCATATTTACAAACAATTTTTTGTATGGAGGCAGCCCTGAGTGATAATCTCACAAGACGTCAAATTACGTTAATTTGCTCAAACAATAATGTCAGGCGTTTTATTTCAGAAATTTCGATGCAAAAATAAATAGTTTTAATTACTATTTTAAAGGGGAAACGGACATATTCTCGTTGGTACAGAATACGTACCATCACCTCGTACCAAAATTGCATCGTAAAGTTACCTATTTATTTCGATAGAAGCGTGGCCGGGCTGGGTCGTATGCGTTGCAGCCCGGCCACCAAAAATGTGTTATATCTGATGAAATACTGTGGTACTCTTTTTTTCCAACGAAGTACTACGAGGTACTTATCCGTACCGTTTACTGACACAACCACAGCCTTATTTGACGCCGTGGCCGGGCCAGAACGTAACACACCTTTAATTTAGGTTTTGGAACTACCTGGTCCTAGTTTAGACGGGTTAATGAATTACTTTCAGAAGTTGCCTTTTGATAAGATTAATTTTCTTATTTAGAACAATAAAGGAACTACACTAATATCGTGTAAAATGATACATTATATAAAAAATAGATAGATAGATAGATATTTTATAGAAAATTTTCTTTATTTTACTTTTTGTGAAAATTCTTGAGTTTATAGTATGCAAACATTGAGTTGAGATAAATCACTTGAGAAAACGGATTGCTTAGAACTATAATTTGTATTGACTTACAAAGTATTCGTGGTACTTTGCTGATTATATTTGTAAATACAATTTTAACCATCTATTTTTTTTAATTCTTCATATCAAGAAGAGGTGCTAATTTTATTAATCTTTAATTTTTTTTTAAATTTACCTTTTTTTAAGTTTATTCCACGTTGCCATTGTTGACATGCTTACTTGAATATTCGCGGCCTGTTTTCGTTACGTAAATAAATAGTGATATATGTATGTAGTCACCAGAGCAGACGCCTCGGCGCGGCGCCAGACTTAATCGATGTAGCCGAATTCCGGAACGAGCTCAATCCAGCCGGAATTGTGTAACTAATTGATATTTAAATGTTTTCCCACCAAACATTTGTAACAAATTGTTAATCTCATTATTCAGTTCCACTTTGCACACGATTTATCATTGATTCACTTTAATCATTAAACATTTGTAGGTAATAGTTGTAGGTATTAATGCGAACTGAAAACATAATCGTAAAAACTCTTCATTGGGGCAGTAAAAAATAAGCTACATATTTAATTGGCAGTCACGGTACTGACATAAACCAAAAGATTCCGGCTAGCCCAAAAAACGGAGACTGTTTTCAAATAATGTATTCGCTTTACTACCTTACTGGCTCGCCAAGCCAAGAAACGGAAGACGAACGTGTAGCAAAATTTTAGCTTCCAGCATGCTCTTGTCTGAAGGGCTGAGTGCTTCACTATTTTAATGAACAATTTCTGAAGCGCAACCTTCCGCGTCAAGGTAGTGAAGGTATATTTTGCACATGAAAAAAATCTTTCCGTGTTCTGTGATTTTGCACTTTAAAAGTTATAGCTTTACACAAACGGTCCGCCCGCAGTAAAGAAATTACGACTAAAAGACGTGGAAATCGCTGATATACCCCGCTCTCGGTAGATTTGTAGTGATCCATTAGGGAACACTATAGAGTGTTCCCTAATAGATCACTACAAATCTACGATAAATAAAACGGTTTTAAAAAATATGTAACCGCCTTCAAAAATAATCTTCAAACTAAATCAACAAACACTAAAAAACGAAATAAATAATTAGAATTTTTAATTCAAAGGACGAAATATCTTGGTACTTACTGAACTGTTTGAAGTCGGTGCCAAGACTAATAGGTATTTGAGGTAAATACATCCTACACCTCACGCTTGGGACCGGGTTTTTTTTTTATGTTTGTTATTTTTTTATCCACAACGGGGTAGCACTTAGCTTTCATCACACCTGATGTTAAGTGGTGATAAGGCTGAAGGTGGAAGCGCACTACTCCCCTCAATCACTGAGGAACTGGCTATCTTCCACTCATCTTATCATCTTTTATTTCACTCAGTATAATTCGTTCTTATTCTTTATGGCTTGGCACCGACTTCAAACAGTTCAGTAAGTAACTAAGTAAGTACCAAGATAAGTTAGAAAAAGTCACGCACTTTCGTCCTTTGAATTAAAAATTCTAATTATTTTTTTCGTTTAAGTATTAGTGTTTGTTGATTTTGTTTGAAGATTATTTTTGAAGGCGGCTACATATTTTTTTTTCAAAACGTTTTAATTTTCGATTTTTAGTTTAAATAATCGTAGGTGATAATGATCAATTTTTGTAAATATCCTAACCGTTACGGAGTTCAGCTTTACATCTTTAGCTACTAAGATAACTTGAAGGAATACAACTGAAGGTCCATTCGTGCACATGGTATTTATAAAACATCATATAACTCTTAACTGTTGAGGAGTTTCACCTCTCATCATCAGCTCACCCTAATAACCTGAAAGTGTATAACTATTAGTCCATACCACAGATCACCTGTAGTAGCAAGCGTCCGTCCATACGTACGATTAATACTTAAGGAATTATTCTCCAGCTTGTAGCTTCCATCACCAGCTCATCACTATGAGATGATGACTACCAGATGCAAATACTTGACTAACTTCAAAAATAAATGGAACGCATAAGGCTTGCCTATATTAGAGAATTTCTCTCAATTTTCCTCCGGATTTCATCTTCTGATCCTGACTTGGTGAACATAAGATCACGTCAGAAGTATAAACTTTAAAAAAAAAAATTTGAAAATGATCTCCACTTTGATGAAAATAAGAAGTCGTCTAAATAAGCAAACTAATAAAGTCTAAATACGCATTATTCAGGATAACTCCAGAACTTCTCGTCACTTCTTGATGAAATTTGAATGTCACCTTTAAAATAAAAAAATTGGTTCATTAACTAAAAAGTTCTGAGGTAACACACATAAAAAAATTGATAACCTCCTCCTTTTTTTGAAGTCGGTTAAAAATAGCATGTACTTATGTATTATTATCTCTTCTTCAAAACAATTTCAAAGTTAGACTGGCACAGTTTCTTTTTCATTTATTGAACATGTGGAATCTTGGAAAAATCTCCTCAATAGAATTGTGAACAGACGACTTGTAAGCTAAATGTGCAAAATATGCTAGCAGGGCAAATATAATAAATTCAAGGTCTTCTCTTTCTGTGTGGTATGTGTGTAACTCAACCAGGACTAGGACCTAGAATTGATATGGTGGCAATGGAATCAACCATTGATGTAAAGCCAACATATTTTGTGTTATCTCTATACTCGATACATATAAGACCACCAGTGAATATGCCTTCGTCAAGTATGGGAAGTGATTCCTCTTATCTAAATTGGATTTCATCATCATCATCATCATGATGATGATTTTTTAATAATTGCCAATTTCAACACATCAAAATAATGTTTACTTACTTATTTAAAGTTAAAATTCAAATTACCCAACGTTTTCAGTTTTATTATCGTATTGAAGTTCATTGAAGCGTGGTCTATATGGTTAGGTGGTCTAACTAAAGTCTAAACTTTTAAAAACTGCCATTCATATCGGTCCGCTGCATCGGGCGACCCGGCCGCGACCCATACCTAGTGATTTGGGTCCAAATTGGCTGTCCCCACTCGAGGGCAATCCACTACGAAAAGGTGCGACATTTATTTCTTCGGGTTTACTCGGGTGAAGACATAAATCACTGCAAGCAGGAATTGGGAATTGGAACAAGCGACTCATTTATAAGGAGCTATTTTTGAACTGCCTAGGACAATCAGGTTTTTTTATATACATGTTATATACTTATTGCTATGGAAAGGTGTGGATACAATTACAATCCCACTTAAAGGCACAAGTACAAATATGAACTTATATTAAAAACTAATGAGAATGGTCAAGTTGGTTGGTTGGTCTAAACTAAAGTCTAAACTTTTATTTTAAAAGTGCCATTCATATGGCACTCGGGCCCCTGCATCTGGCGATCCGGCCCGTACCAAGTGATTTGGAGTCAAATTAGCTGTCTCGCGCTCGAAGGCAATCCACTACGAAAAGGTACGACATTTATTTCTTCGGGTTTACTCGGGTGAAGACATAAATCACTGCAAGCAGGAGTTTAGAATAGGAACGAGCGACACATACCTATTGTAAAGAGCTTGGCTTTGCTGGCTGGGGCAATCAGGATATATTTTATTCTAGCATTTTTATTATGATATAAAAATAATTCCAGTTCCGCGTACTTTAAATTTAGTAACTCTATCTGTCTGTTACGTTTTCACGAATTTTTTTATTAGTTTTGGTATCAAGATACATGAGGTTTCTTGTGTTCTGTAAAGGAGTGCGAACCGACACGTGGAGTGCAATCTAAAAAGCAACTAACGGACGGCTATGACATCGAAGTCTTATTTGAAAAACAAAAAGACAATCTAGTGCGCGTGAAATAATTTCTTTGGGGCCCATTTTCCTTGCAGGTTTGCTGAGCACCTTTTCAACAGTTTTTAAATTGCACATCTCAAGTTCTCGGGCTTACTATTCATTGCAATAAAACAACTTTACCGGATTTAAATGTACATGTTATACGTACGGTACGACATAATATGTAACACTAAGAAAACATAATTTTGTGTTTTTTTAAAGATTAATGAAAATTGAATACTTACTTATTAGGAAATAATCTGGGTTTTTTACAAAAATAAAAATCGCATTGTGATTTCTTTTTTATAATTTTTAATTCTCTGACATTTCGAAACTTTTTCAGGAGACACGTGCCACGGGTTGGCACAGGCATCTTTATAACTTAATAGACTCTACACACGTTCGGATCCGACAGCCGATTTGGTCTGCTCCAGACCAAATCTGGACGTGTGTAGCGTCGTCTCGTCCGACCATACAGTGCCACAACCTTTTCTGTTCCGGTGACAGCGGCGCTACGTACGTTTTTCTTTTTTTTTGTAGCAATTTAACCGGCCCTGACTTCTAAAAACTTCAGCCGGCAGCAGCGCTATGGTTGGACATCAACTTGACAGCAAAATGACATTAAAAAAAACACGTTAGTTTCACATTTTGGCTACCGGAACAGAAAAGTTTGTGGCACTGTAATTATTATCATTCGTGTTTGACGCGGTCGGCCGGATTTGGTTCGCACGAACTTCACTTCCTACCAAATCGGAACATGTGTAGGCTTCCGACCGGACCAACTTGGCAGTGTTGACAATTTTGGAGGTTTCCCCTAGATTTAGGGAGAAAATATTATGTAAAAGCGGAAATATTTAAAGCAGATAGAATTACGTTTAAGGGATTTTCAGAATATTCAATTTAATGCTCGTTCATGAGTTTTACGTAGGACTGAACAAACGAAAGGTTTAATTATGGCAATTTGTGCAAAGATTCTTTTATCTATTAGTTTTTTTTCGTTTATTTTATTTAAAAAGTCACATTTTGTCGTAAAACTAAATATTTACACACCTTATCAATTTCGTGTTGCTTTTAGTAAATATTTAGCATGTTTTAGTATTTTAATGAAAATTACAGACAATAAAAAAATAGGTAGGTATTGAAATTGAATTCTTTAGACGTAATAAAACATTAAAAACAGAAAATATTTAATAAAATATAATATATAATTAAAATATAATTAAAATAAAATCGATGTTTTCAGTATTTATAAATAATATTAATATTGGGAGATTAGCAGTGGCTGACAACACTGCAACAACAGCTAGGTGCGGCCAGACCAAATAGGAACGTGTGTAGCGCCGACCGATTTGGTGCGGCAGATTTGGTTTGAACTTGCAGTGAAGTTCGCCCGCACCAAATCGGCGGTCGGATAGGAGCGTGTGTAGCGGCTATAAGAGCGTGTGTAGCGGTGTAACTACAAAATCATGTGCCATGTCTTCGTAACCCAGCGCTAGCGGCACCTCTCCTTTTTACAAGCTTTTCATTAACTTGCCATGTTAGTTAGTTGGTTAGTATGTTAGTTAGTGGGGGACAAATCTTGCAAGCTTAATTTGACCCACTTCCCAGTGTCCGATGGAGCTGAAATTTTGTATACAGGTTTGGTTCAGATGACAATACAATATTAAAAGATGACAATACAATATTAAAGTACAGTCAGCAAAAAAGCTTGTCGAAAAATGAAATTTTTACTAAAAACTTATTATGAATGGATAAGGGATTCCCCTTAAGTCATCACGATCAGGCGGGCCCAGCGCAAATTGTGGGTGAAATATTATACTTTTCCTTTGTTAATAAGATAAATTATATCTAATATTATCAAAGTAAGACACTGTGCAGACCCTTGTTTCAGTCAAAGCATAGTGAATTTTCAAATATCTAAGTAGTCAGCTTAAACTGACAACCTTGCAAATCGCTAGGCTAATATCGTTGAAGTTGAGAATTTACTTTCTCTTATTTTTCTAATCTATAAAACATTTAAGCATTTTACTTTTTTTAACAAACCCTAATAGGTAGGTAAGTATTTAAAAATTGCATTAACCCTCACCCTCCCAGTGTTTATCCGACAAGTTTTTCAACAAGACAATACAAACACCATTAATTGATGTTTACATTAGATATGCTTTAGAAAGCTTTGAGCTTGTCAATTGAAAAAAAAGCAACACCCTCGCACCCTCGAACGCGCCAAATAAGCCAAACGAAATGAATGTTAGAAATCGCTATATGATACTAATAGAATTTCGCACCTCGCACACCTGGCGGATTCGAATCATCCTAATCTTTGAGGCAGTTTTCCAGTTTTCATACAGAATTCAAAAATTTGTTTCGTTCGGCGCGTTTGACGCCACGGCCAAGTGTGTGTTCACTCGACATGGCCGCGGCGCGGTGGGCGGAGCGGCGAACTGATTGCGCATTCATTGCGCGCTCGCGACAGACTTCTAATCAAATAAGTAAGTGTGACGCACCAACTGATAGGCAACCGCCGCCGCCGCTCCTTTGGTCGCCGCCGCTCAATGCTGTGGCCGAGGCGTAAAAGCGCTTCAAGGTTGTCTTTGTCTGAAGCTAATTGAAAATATGCAAAATGAATAGTGAAAATACATAAACAGGTGGTTTTACTACGGTTTTAAGCTCCAATTAACTTAATGCGCATTCAATCAAAGTAAACTAAAAGTAAAAAAAATAATAAAAGAAAACCGCCTCAATATAGCCTAATGACCTTTACAGAGCCTCCACTCGTAGATTTGCTTGGTGATGGCGTAACTTATCAACGTTTACAATAAAATTGCTTCTAACTATCGTACGCTGATTTCTGTATTTTCTAAAGCTATTTGACGAAAGGTGGAAATAAAGCTATAGCTTTACTATGGTTACGTTCCAATAAAAACTTTTCCTTAAGCGAATTCAATCAAATAACCTTAACCGCTTTAAAGAAAGCTGCCTCAATAAAGCCTAATGACCTACAGAGCCTCCACTCGTGGATTTGCTAGCTGATGGCCTAGCTACTCGACGTTTACAAGTGCTCTTCTAATTATCGTATGCTGATTTCTTTTTTCCATTCGTGACTCATGAAATGGAAACTCGTTTTCTGCCGGGATAGCTCTTTTATAAGCCTGTGGTAATTTATATGGAAATATATTTTGCTGAAGAGAGACAGGATTGTCTCTCTTGGTTGGTAGGATTACCAATATCTTAAAGTTTAGATGTTTGGATGTTTGGATTGTTGTTACTCAATCACGCCAAAACGGCTGAACGGATTTGGCTGAAACTGGCACACAGATACTTTGTAGCCTGGAGAGAAACATAGTCTAGATACTTTATTCCTGAAAAATGTCACATTTCCGCGGGATAACGTCGTGTAGTTGTAGTCGTAGAAAGCTAGTTTATAGTATTAGTAGTATTAGTCGGCCGAGACGCTTGGCTCGGACCAAGCACGGACCATGGACCATACCTACTCCGAAAAACAAGATCCGAAATCTCGTAAGCCTCGTCTTTTTCACTCGATTCTGCCTTGACTGGAGAGTGAGAGGGACGGGTATGAAGAAGTTTTGCGGGTTTTGCGTTTCAGAGTAGGCCCTCAAGCACGGTGTCGTTGTAGCGTGAGTCATCCTTATTAATGAAAGTGTAAAATACTATCCTGAAAACTGTCAGGTGGGCACAATCACCGACTAATAACATAACACCACACCACACGCACTAAGTATAATGACAGTTATTATGAAAGAACGTTTCTCTACAAATGACCAAAGTGATTAAATACGTATTAAACGATCGTTCGACGCTAAACATTGATTTTTATGTAATTACTAGATTTCCGCCCGCGGCTTCGCCCGCGTGGACTACACGACGTTATCCCGTGGGAATCTGATATTTTTTCTGGATAGAAAGTAGCCTATGTTACTCACCAGCAGGAGTTCACTATCCCCATACCAGAAATCACGTCGATCCGTTGCTCCGTTTTGACGTGAAAGAGTCCGTTTGTACAAACAAACATACATACTTTCACATTTATAATATTACTATGGATTGTCGCGTGCGTTTAATGTACTTTTTATGTTGAAGGTGGTTTTGAAACTGAAGAATTATTGATTAAATAAACCTAACCATATCGTTTTATAAATTATGGTTTTAATGTCAGCGTTCATTATTATTTTCAACGTTCTAGGTTCTGAGTTGGTGCTTTTATTTTTCAGTATTTTAAACGAAATAAATAATCCTTATTCATCCATAAGGAAGGCCAGTGCCCCAGCAGTGGGGACATTAAATGGCTGATGATGATGATGATGAAATAATTGTTGTTTTTTTTTCAGAATTAAACTTATTCCCCCTTAAACGTGGACTAAAAGAAAGTGACAGCACTAGTTTTGTTCCAGTTTTAAACCAGGTGCCAGGACTATTTAGTCCACGTTTTGGAATAAGGGAAATTGAGTCCATCTTACAAATAGTAAGCTATACCTAACCGTTACTATTTAATTTTTTATAGGATATTCGATATCGGTAAACAAAATCGAAGAAAATAGAATCCTTACATACATATTTGACAATCTAATTCTGAAAACCATTTTCACAATAATAATAGTGAGAGAGCTAGATTTATTTAATAGTTAAAACATTTTGATGAGCTATTATAGATTATTAATGATTTTTTTTTTATTTCAAAAGAAATAATCGACTTTTCCAAAATTTGTTTATACTATGATGAGATACCCGAGTAATACCGCACGGCGACGCTCCACGCGCCGCTAACCCCTAAAATACGACCTAAAATGTTCCCCGTCTCAATATCTCTAGGCGTCTCTCTCAGTTTTCGATTTTCGACCTCGCTCACGAGATATCGACGATATTCCGAGGGAAGGTGTTAAAAAATCAATGTTTTTTTTTTCAATTTTCGAAAAAAGTTTTCGACTTTTAGAAAAAAAGAATTCACCATCTGAAAGCCATTCAAATTCTGCGTCTTTTGAGCTCTCATACGTCTTCATGGCCTTAAACCACTAATAAACCACGGGGCAAACACTATTTCAGCGAAAATGGGGCCCTACCAGAGCGATCGAAAAAACATTATCAATGTTAAAAATGTACTGTAACTGGCGCCAAAAACGCTCCAGTCGCGCGCAGAGGTCTACTACGCACTCTAGTCTAGAAATACTAACTATTACTATGCGATTATTATAAGAATAGGACGGGTTGTTGACAAACTTCACTCTGAAAAGGTACAGTTCGCAAGAAAGTGCATAATATAAAGTATTTTTATTTTTTATTTTGGCAGAATGTGGTTTGGGTATTGCCATTTTCAAAACGAGTTTTTTATTTTTTAAATCAACGTGCAGAGTCTAGCTGATTTAAATCAACGTGCAGAGTCTAGCTGACCAATCCTTTTACCATGATAGACTAATACAATTTTTCACTAGACCCCCAATTTACCAATTTTATTGTAAAGTTGATTATTAAATTATTTTCATAACTTGAATTCCTGTTTTATTTAAATACCTACTTAATCCAGTAAATAGAATCAAAATTCAATTTATTCTGTGTTATTGAAGGATAGTATTAAAGTATCCCGCAGAACAATGTTTGAAAAAATGGTTTCAGTTATTTAACTGTAATATTTACTTATCACAAAATTTTAATTCGATTGAGATTCAAATTACCTGATCATTTTCGTAAAAGCATACTTTCATGAGTCCTATAGGTACTTTCCGAAAAAATTAAGTAAATGATTATTCATATGTTTTGGTTTGCACGAACATCACTATAAATTTCTTCTTTTGCACACCATACTGCAGTGAAGTGAAGTTAGTTTGACAGCACTTTGACAGCTTGACGTCACAACATGGCGGTGTCCCTATCCTATTCTTATAATAATCGCATAGTATTTCATAGCACAAAAATATGTACTTTTTTTTTAAAGACCGGTATTAAAACAGGTTGAAAGGCATTGAATCCCAGCTGCCAGTGCGATAGAAAGTTTTTCATTATTCATGGGTAGACTCTTCAACTTGACCCTTTACGCTACGAACTCACGGAGCGATTTCTGCCCGCAGCTACCTACTTGGGGTTCCCTACGCCATATCGAATACCAAATGATCGAAAATCAAAATATCGAACACTATTCTAAAAAACTTTTCAAAATATTGATATTCGATAAATTAATCATTCGATGTATTGAGCGTTCGGTATTTTAACCATTCGATATTTTGATCGTTCGATTATTTGTAAATTCGATATTTTGAACGTTCGATTTTTTGACCGTTCGATGAATAGTGTTCGATATTTTGATTTTCGATCATTTGGTATTCGATATGGCGTAGGGAACCCGTTCTATTTCAAAACTCATAAGACCGTGCCTATGTTTGTGCGATTTCACTGTTAATATTATTTATTCTTTGGACGTAGTTACCCGCAAACCAATCGCAGAAACTGTTGTGTGTGCCCCACGCTGGCAGCTTGCCTCTAGGAGGCAAGAAACCATTGGAGCGGGTAAAAATACTTGCCTCCAGGAGGCAAGGAACCATTGAGTGGTTAAGCGTTTTTGTGGTTTACGTACAATTTAATATGGTACCTATATTCTACGTGAGTTGCGGGAAGAAATCGCGCCGTAAGTTCCTAGCCTTACGTAATATCCTGTATATTGACTTTTCTTTCTTGGCATAAGTTCAGTCAATTTTGGAAAGAACTTCCCTAGCTTGTAGGCATTATGATAATAAGTCGAATGAAACTTTCCGACTTATTATTTTTGTGCCAAATCTGCGTCTCCAGAAGGTCTGTTATATGTTGAAATATAGGTAATATTTTTGCGGATATAATCGCAGAGTTTTGATTTTCTGTGCTAACTTTAGAATAAGTAATACCTACTTTGCTTTTTAACTTTCAATGTTTATTGTATACCTACTCCTAGTATCTACTACGAGTATAGGAATGAGGGTATTTGAGGGAAGTTTGAATTTCCATATCACTGATAGAAAAATTGGTATCCACTTGCCTTGGTATGCAATAGTAGGTACTTATTTAAAACTAGCTGTTGCCCGCGACTTCGTACGCACGGTAAAGTGACTTTTGTATTTGTTTATTTTATGTGTAATCTTCCTTCCAGTGACCGCAAGGTATTATGTGTGTGTATATGGGTGTAGGTCTCGGAAGCGCGGGATTCAGTGTTGCGCTTGCGATTGCTTGTTAACCGAGCTTCACGGTCCTCATCGGTTTCAAAAGCACGAAGTAAACTCATCCTCTTAGCTGACCTAGAGAGCCTTGCGATAAATTACTATTTTTTTTCTAGGTAAGTATTTCAAATAACAATAATCGTAATCAAATCACAATAATCAATGTCCGTTTTCCAATAATTCAAATTGATCTACAAATCAATAAATTGTAATCTAATTCAAGTATAGTTTACGTATTTTTAATTCATTAAAATTACAATAACTGAGTTTTCTCAGGTTGTCAGCCGTTAAGAGTAAGCAATTTAATATAGTCCCATACTTATGTCTGTTCCGGTGATAGCTGTGGCAGAAGAGCCACTTGCAATTGTATTTTTTTTTTCGTTTTTTTATCATAATTCAAAAACTATGCGGCTTAATACAAAAAGAAAAAATATTGAGAGTGTGCAAGCAGCGCTCTATTATATGATACCCTATATGCCATAGTAGCCGCATTTCAAATTTTTAAGACCCCCTTTCAGCCCCTATTGAAGAAAAAATATAAATTTTTATTTGTCTCTTATTTGCAAAATAGTTGAGCAAACGTCGCCTAAAACTATTCCAAATTTCAAGTTGATATCATTAGTAGTTCTCGAGATATCCAGCTGTGACAGACAGACAGACTTAGTCGCACCATAAGGGTTCCTTTTTACCAGTTTGGTTCGGAACCCTAAAAATCATCATTATCATTAATTCATTATTTGTCTTAATCATGGTATTAGATACATTATTGAATTATACAAATAATGGAAAATATCCTAAAATTGGTTATATGTCTAAGTAATATCACATAAAAAAAACTTTTACAAACTTTTGACCTAGAATCATAAAATTTGGCAAACTTCATATCTTACAGTACAAATAAAGGTAAAAAATAATGGTAATTTATAGTTTAATCACTAAAAAAAACTAATACAAACTTACATTTGTAGTTAATTTCATACAAAATGTGAGTCAGTTTGTCTACGTTTTATAAGATGTCAAGAAATTTTCCTACAATAAAAGGTACCCTATATGTTGAACCAGGTTATAAGTTATTACTACACAAAATTTGGTAAAAATCCGTCTAGTAGTTTTTGCGTGAAAAGCGAACATACAAACAGACAAACAGACAAACAGACAAACAGACAAACAGACAAACAGACACACAGACAAACAGACAAACAGACTAAAATTTTATTATCTATCGTTTTGGGGTCTATATCCTGTACACATCACATAGCAGTAATTTTTTTTTTAATATTTCATGTACAGACTTTTTTTCATTATATGTATAGATAAGTCCAGTCTACCTACTACCAATACTACGAATGAATTTGTCAAAGCGCCGTACACTCCGACCAATATAAAAAGCCATACTTTAGAGCTATTTTACAATGTTTTAGCCAGTAAGGATGATAACCAAAAGTATATCATTCTTTTCTACGTATTTTTAGCTATTTTTGAGATAATTAACATTGATGTTCGAAGTAGGTATTTTTTGCAACTTCTTCTTTAACTTTGACTTTGACTCTATGTGAAATTTCCAGTCCTTATAAATTCCTTGGAAATTTCAGATTGGCGCTTCGACTCTGCGTCAGTGAGAGTTGAGCCTATTATAAGCATAGATTAATAACTCTGCGCTTCGGCAGATTATAAGGTAGAGAGGAAGAGGAAGAAGCAGTAGGTATAGTGATAGAATACATACTATTGAATAAATAATTTGAGCTAATAAAGGAAAGAAAATAAAATAAGTAAGTATAACTAAAGCGAAGGTGGTATATAATGTATGTAATGTTCTAATATATATTGAAAAAAGTATGTAAAACTATATGAATGTCAACAATTTAATTTTTGGGATATTCTCTTTATCTATTAGACAAATATTTTTTTATTTATTGAATTCGTGCTCAACCGCCTTCTAATACCTACAAGCGGAAAAGCTGTAAGGCAGGCACACATCTCACGAATCGTGTTCTCAAATAGAGGGAACTACAATATTACACAATAATCCTTTTATGCCGCGACAAAGAGATCCATTCTGCCTTTTAGCGAGTCTTGCTTGTGTTGTGTAACAACTTTGAGCGCCATTCGTTGCTCTTTGTTTAGTTTTGTTTACCACTGCGCTGTACGCTTTGTTTCTACGACAAACATTTGTCTTGTTCAATGGATACCTAGGATTAGCGGTTTATTTGCCTTTGTTTTTTAAACAGGATATATATTGCAAAGACCTTTGTTTACCGGATTTACGAAATCCACACCTAGGTCTTGGCGGGTCAAGATACGATTAATAGCGATGATTATAGTGACTATAGAACGTAATTAATAGGGGTTGCATTTCCCGGTACTGGGCAGAAAACGGAATTCCCGGTACTGCGCTAACTCTGGTACCGGGAAATTCGGTACTTTTCGGTACTGAGATTTTTTTAATGTATCTTAAATAAAATAAAGTAAAAATAACGTTTGTACCATTGGTAATTCGTTTTAATCAACAATTATTTTTGATCTGACTAATCTAAGGCCTAAATCTAAATAGAGTAGAAAACATAACATAAAACGAGATTAATAAGTAATCGAATTACTTTTAATTGACATCCTAGTAACTAAACTATGATGAGGCTGGCTTAACCTTATAATGTTAAAAGTCCCTAAATAAACAAAGAAATTAAAAACAATATTATGAAACGAGTTATTTAAATTTTTACTTTTTCATTCACAATGCAATTTTTATTATTGTGGTTTGGTTTTTACATCGGAGCTGGTTGTGAGTTGTGAGACGGGTCGACTTTTTCTAAATACTTCATTTTCAGTAATATGAAACGAGATCAAGTAATTTCCAACTTGCACTCAGGCTTCTCTAATAAAAGTTAGTATAAGTAATCAAATTACTTATAAGTTATCATCATCGTCCACTGCTGGACATTGGCCTATCCAAGAGTACGCCATCGAGCATCAGTGGCTGCTCTCACGCAGCTCTTATCAGCCACCCTGCAAAAATCGTCGTTCTACCTAGTTTGAGGGCAAACGTAGTGTAGGCACTACGACTGCAATCTTAGAACTCGTTTAGCGGTTATCGGTTCTGCGGATTATAAGTTCGTTAATCCGATGGGCTATGTCGATTACTTTGGTTCTCTGTCGGATTCGGATTACCACGTTCCGGATTCGATCCTTCAGAGAAACTCCGAGCATAGCCCTTTCCATAGCTCGCTGAGCAACTTTGAATTTGTGAACCAACCCTGCCGTGAGCGTTCACGTTTCGGTTCCGTATGTCATAACAGGTAGGACGCACTGGTTAAAGACTTTCGTCTTTAGACTCTGTGGAATAGGCAACATAAAGACCCGCCGAAGCTTCCCATATACTGCCCAGCCCAGCTGTATTCTTCTCTTGGCTTCCTTCTTGAAGTTGTTTCTATCTAACTGCAGAATTTGCCCGAGGTTTACACATAATCCGTGACAACTTCAAGAGTACAACTTTGTACTGCAATCGGCTCCAGAGTAATATGTTCATTGAACATAACCTTGGTTTTGGCCAAGTTCATCCTAAAACCGATGAGTTGAGAGGAATCAGCTGGACCGTTCAGCATGTGTTGAAGGACGTGCAACGTTTCGGCCACAATGAAGATTTTGTCCGTAAATCGCAAGTGTGAGATGTATTCGCCGTTGATGTTAACGCCACGTCTTTTCCAGTCTTATAAGTTATATTTCAACTAAAGTCAGGAATCAAATACCTTTATTGCTTACAACGAAGTGAGTGAAATAGCGATTAAATGTAAAACGAACACAAAACATAATATAAAAAGAAATCAGCAATCAAATTACTTCGCGCGTCATTCATTCATTTTGTTCTCATCGCAACATAGGGAAATTTTTAAACAAATAGACGCTCAATATTGCAAACACGGAGCTTAACATTGGCGTAATTTTGTGTTATAACAAAAGTACCGAAAGTACCGAATTTCCCGGGAAATTAAGTCTCAGTACCGGTACTGCGTAAAAGGCCAATTTCCCGGGAAATACCGGGAAAAATCGGTACCGGGAATTCCCGGGAGCATGCCCTAGTAATTAACAACTATTTAGTAATCTGTGCTATAGATATGATATGAGGTCGCGGGTTCGATTCGAGATAATTCAAATATTTGTGTTCATGAACATGTCCATTTGTCTTGGTCTGGGTGATTTCTATGTACAATGTATTTACAAACAAAAAGTATATACTTACTTAAGTATATTATGCGCAAGTTTCCATGACACAGTTTCTTAATGAAATTTACAGGGCTTATAGAATTGGTGTGATTGTAAGAAATTGTTTATTATTATTATGTGATTCCATCATATTTTTCTTATTTATCCTAAAGCACACCAAAGCCGCTTATTAGAATAAGCCCGTCGTCCGTCGGATTGGTACAGCGTCCGGCTATGGTGTGTGAGGTGCAATGATTCTGAAAAAGGAGAATTCTTTAAAATGACATGACATGAAACAATATAATCATATACCTAATAAAAATAACAGAGAGCTTGACCTTGTAATCAGCAGTCTACCTTGCACGGTAAGTCATTGTAATAAGCCTCTATTGGTAGAGGACAAACACCATCCTGCGTTGGATATTATTTTACAGTCTGTTCAGTTGCGTACTCTACATCCTGAGCCACGTAAAATTAAATTGTTTCGACATGCCGACTATGAAAGAGTCAACAATGAACTTGCTCAACTGAAATGGGATGATTTGTTTGAAATTAGGGATATTAATCATGCAGTGAGAAAATTCTATGAGCTTTTGGAAACAATTATTTCTGTGCATATTCCTGAAAAAACTGTAAAATATGATTCTCGTTTCCCTCCGTGGTTCTCGAAGGCTCTTGTGAAGATCATTAGGGAAAAGTTAAAATTTCACAGAAAATGGAAAACGTATGGTAGAGTAAGCGATTATGACACCTTCTGTGTTCTAAGAGAAAGGGAAAAAGTTGTACACGAGCAATGTTATGACAATTTTATACGTACCGCTGAATTTAGAATACAGAAAAATAGTAAATATTTCTGGTCTTTCGTAAAAAATAAAAAGTCACATTCCGGCATTCCTGACTCTATGTTTTATGATTCAGATGCTTCAACTGACGGGTCTCAAATCAGTGAATTATTTAATAGATACTTTCATTCAGTTTTTGAGTTAGATAATACACCAGATCCACTATTACAACGACCCTCGCACAACAGTAATTCAATTTCTATTGGTCATTTGGTCCCTCTCACTGAAGAAAGTGTCGAAAAATATTTAGCTGGTCTTGACATTGATAAAGGCAGTGGACCCGACAGCATTCCTCCGATCTTTCTCAAAACATGCCGTAAAAACCTTGCTCGCCCTCTCAGTTTTCTATTTAATCTCTCTCTGGAATCAGGTGTTATGCCCCTCGAATGGAAGCGGTCATATGTTGTTCCTATTTTCAAATCAGGAAATAAACACAATGTACAGGACTATAGACCTACTATTCTTCTTCTAAATTGAGTACTATTCCTAAGCTATTCGAGAAAATAGTTTATGATAATATTTATCCATTCTTGAGACCTGTAATTATTGATCAACAACATGGCTTCGTCGACAAAAAGTCGGCTGAGACTAATCTCTGCGAACTTATTCATAAGGTGTCAGTGGCGATGGATCAAAGTGATCAGGTTGACGTCGTTTATACCGATTACTCCAAAGCATTTGATAAGATACCCCATTCGCTACTTATTAGAAAGCTTGGTGAAATCGGTAT
This sequence comes from Crambus lathoniellus, assembly GCA_949710035.1. Classification (NCBI taxonomy): domain Eukaryota; kingdom Metazoa; phylum Arthropoda; class Insecta; order Lepidoptera; family Crambidae; genus Crambus; species Crambus lathoniellus. The sequence continues at coordinate 8,839,384 of OX453302.1, read as the reverse complement.
ACATGGCGATCTTCTGCGTTGGTTGGAATCCTACTTGAAAAGTCGCAGTCAGGCAGTTACTGTGAAGGGATTTTGTTCTTCTTTTGTGCCTGTGACTTCCGGTGTACCGCAAGGGTCTCATCTTGGACCACTGCTATTTAATGTTTTCGTTAATGATATTTTGTCTGTTTTTCGTAACTCAATGATATTATTGTATGCGGACGACATGAAGATTTTCAGAAGGGTCAAAACTCTTGTTGATTGCCTCTTGTTACAAGAGGATATTGATGCCCTTTGTTTATATTGTAGGCATAATTGTTTATTGTTAAATATTAAGAAGTGTAATGTTATTTCATTCTCCCGGAAAAAGAATATTATTGAGTATGACTATAAAATTGATAATTCTTCAATTGGTAGAGTGTCTGAAATACGAGATTTGGGAGTTTATTTGGATTCCAAACTAACTTTTAACCCACATTTTAATCACATAACTTCAAAAGCTTTTCGTATGTTGGGCTTTGTATTGAGAGTTAGCAAAGAGTTCAAACACCCTTCAACCATGACTCTTCTCTATAACGCGTATGTTCGTTCCATCTTGGAGTATGCTTCTACAGTTTGGAATCCAAATTATAAGAAAAATATTTCCGAAATAGAAAGGATTCATAACAAGTTTTTAAAGCACCTTAAGTTTAAATGTCGCAACCAGGAACAACAAATTGCTGCGTCTAACCCTTTAAACCTGACAGATCGTCGAATGACGAGAGACTTAATGTTTTTATATAAATTAATAAATAATTTAATAGACTCTCCATTTTTGCTCGGTTGTCTGAATATGAGATGCCCTCGTTTTAGTTCCCGTAACTTTAAGTTGTTTAGTATGCCCACTACAAGAACTAATTACGCTTCTAACACATTTATTTTTCGTACGTGTAATTGCTATAATGATAAATGCCTCCACATAGACATATTTAATGCCACCCCAAATAGTTTTAAGAAACAAATAGAAGAATTGTTTTATTAACTGTAATTAATTTTAAGTTCACTGCACTTTCTTTCTTTCATTTAGTTTATTTGCCTTAGTTTGTTGTTTAAGTTATTTATACTTATCTGCTTTGTTTTTGCTGTATATGTATACCTATTAGTGGAAACTTCACTGATTTATGTACAATCTTATATTTTATCTGTATATTTGTGTATGGAATATTGTATGTTTCCCAAATAAAATAAAATAAAAAATAAAATAAAAAATACCTCCTTCGTGTATGTTATTAATTTTACTTTCAAGCGTTTAAGAATACAATCTTTTTTCAGCTGCTCAACAGCGATGTTGTGCGCTGCCATCATGACAGACCACTGGGAGCAGGTGCGGTGGGAGCGCTCAGCACTTTCAGCGCTCGCCAACGCGTCGAACACAGCGCTGCAATGGCTGCTGGATGACAAGGTCGTCAAGGTAAGCACAGGCAGCGTCACATACGTAATCTAGATACTCGCTAGAGATACAGCGATGTTGTACGCTACCATCATGACAGGCCACTGGGAGCAGGTGAGGTGGGAGCGCTCAGCACTTTCAGCGATCGCCAAGGCGTCGAACACAGCGCTGCAATGGCTGTTTGATGGCAAGGTCGTCTAGGTGAGCACAGGCAGCGTCTCATACAATCTAGATACTAGCTAGAGATACAGCGCTGTTGTGTGCTGTCATCATAATTGACAGACCACTGGGAGCAGGTCATGCAGATGTGGGAGCACTCAGCACTTTCAGTGCTCGCCAACGCGTCGAACATTGCGCTGCAATGGCTGCTAGATGACAAGGTCGATAAGATTAGTTTAGATAACGATAACGATAGATAACGGTAGTACAGAGTGAATAATTTACTGCAGTTAGGTAGATCTTTTCTTCTAGCAGCGTTTTGACCAGCGCTTTATAAAGCGCAGACCGTACTCGTTCCCGTCGAAATATCGCGATCAAATATAGCCTTTTTTACTCAGGAAGAATGTATTAAAAATAAATTGAATCTTTCCAATGGGAAACCTTACAGAATTGAGAACTTATAAAATATTCTTGGAACAGTTTCTTTGAAACTATCGCGAGTATGCAACTCAGTAACTCTAGTTTCAGAACTTTGAAACAAGTAGGTAAGTCTCCACTTCCAACATCTTTGCAGATGAATTTGATCAAGTTTCACATCATATTAGTTACATATAACTAACGATTTATGTCCAAACTACTGATTTTCAAAGTTTTTATAGAAAACTTAAGTTTCATTTCCTGTTCGTGTAAAACGAATCTCGTTGCGTTTTTGGAGGATTCTTTGAACAGAAATACGTATAGTGAAAAAGCAAATGTCAGTACGACTCCTGTTAGTAGCTTTAAATTCTCTTGGAATTGTTTATAAGTTTTGAAAAAAATCGGCCAAGTGCGAGTCGGACTCGCTCATGAAGGGTTCCGTACCCACTTAACGTACCGATTACTTACACCTAGCAAAAACACCACTGTCATTTTTTGCCAGAAAAAATAACTTTGTTTTTCATAGTACTTGTTCGTATGAATGCCAAGGTTATATTTGCGGTTTTCGAAAATGCGTTATATCTCAAAAACTTGTAAAGCCTACTTAGCTGTGATAGTTTTCCCTTTAACTTCGTCATATGTACTACTATCGTGAATTTTTTACGTATCGAAAAACAACCATTTGGCTGGCAGGGGGGGGGACACTTGACTCTAACAAAATTTTGAACCTTACACTTAATAATTCACATACGGATGCCTCAATCAAAAAACTGTCTTTTCAAACCCATAATATTTTTGAAATTGCTATCAAACGACATCCCACACTATGGGGTAGGCAAGAAAAAAACATAAGTACCCACTTCACGTGTAGGGGAGGTAACATAAAAAAATGTTTTTTTTTTAATTTTACTTTACCACTTTGTTGGCGTGATAAATATGTATATTCATGCCAAATTACAGCTTTCTAGTACTAAGAGTCTACGAGCTAGACTGGGGACAGACGGACAGACGGACATGGCGAAACTATAAGGGTTCCTTGTTGACTACGGAACCCTAAAAAACCGTCATCCTATCTTATTACTTACTTCAAAAAATTACCTGTATAAGGTTTAAGTATTTAAAGAGGAATAAGTAAATAAAATAGCTTTCATTTTAGGTATTTGTTATGCCCGTAAATTAGAAAACTATTAAACACAACAGAATAGATCATAGGTACAACTGATTTTCCCAATAGATTTCGAACCATAAAATATTCTTCATGGGATCCGAATATTTACAATAGTAAAACCACATTGCTATTAAATACACACAACATTTTCAAAATTGAAGGTTATTTTCATATGTTTAATTACATAACGAATGACAATATATGAAAAATTATAACGTAAGTAGTTACGAATGTATTAAATATTTCGACCTTCAAAGTTATTTTTTAACAACGTTCAAAATATGTACCTAATACACAACCAAGTCGGTTTCAGTATATTTTCACGGTGACCTTGCCAATATGGAACAACTTGCACGCGACGCTCTATTAACGAAAATATTGCTATAATTATGAGAGGTTGAAGGTATTATGGTGAGGGGATTAACAAAGTAAGAGAACTATTGCGACGGACGGTCAATTGTTTGATAAAAAATATGATGTGTATGCGTAACAGAATGAATGTGTTTTTGCGACAGTCAATGGGCAGTTTTCAGGCTAAGCTTTTGCCAACTCTCAAGAGACGAGAAATAGCTAAGTATATAAAAAAATGTAATATAGCTGATACATATTTGAACTACATAATGCTTATTATATTTTTTTTACAGTGGCTTTTACCGGCCGTGGCTTAGGCCTTGAGACGTTATTAGTAATCTTTGACAAAAATTATCGAAAAGAAATAAAACAACGCTAATACTATTTTAACAAAACAGTGGCACTATTTTATTTAAAAAGTCAAAAGCGTAATTTCCTAATAATAAAGCAACGCATTATTTAGATAGATAGATATACATGTTACACCACTGGACTGTGTAGAATAGAAGAGTAACAAAATAGGTAAATGTTCTTTTTTCTTCGAAATGTACTTTAATCATCATCAATTTAATGCGAGGATTTTTTTCTATAAATTAAAATAAAATATACTTATACGTATCATAAATGTAAAATAAGTATCACTGATAAATGGAATAAGTATTGCACAATGATACCTATTTTAGAACCAATATGAGACGATCCGATGACTCATAGGTGATCACTGATTACTAAGGCTCGAGTTCACCAACAGACGGTTACGTTAACCATTGGCTGGTTGGTTGGTTAACGCACATGTTTGGTGTTCGTATGGGTAACTAACAATTAACGTAACTGACTGTTCATGAACATCAACCTACGTATTAGAACGGAAACAGTATTTTGAGTGGGTATAAAAACTTAAGAATCAATCACATTGGGACAGTTTTATAATACTTAACTTTATTGAAATAGTAACCAGTAATAAGTTAAGTAAGAAGCTAAACTTGCTTTGAATTATTATAAGGAAAACTTCTACCGATTCAGCTTGTTATTAATTGAATAATTTAAGAAACGATTCTCTATTAAATGAGAAGGTAGTACCTACCTATATTGAATATTTTTATGAGCGAGCAGTACTTACAATGGACTGAAGTAGATACTTAAGTCTTCAAAGTAATTAGTTTTTGTAGGCCGAGTATTATTAGAAGTCCCTAATAGAAATTCGACAACAATAAAATGGGAATAGGGTGGAAGGAATGAAGTAATAAAAGCTCTCAGTAAAAGTAAGATTACGCTTATTTCGAGCAATGATTTTAGCTTTGTCCAAGGGTAGGCTTTCTTATTTGTAATTTTGTAGTCATATTCGCAGTTTATTTATGAGTACGTTGACTTCTGCCTGCGTGGCAAAATAGGTAGGTAGGTACTATTATTTTAATTTTTAGTTTTTTTTTTGCATTCACAATGCAATATTTATGACTGAAAAATGGAAAATGAAGTATTGAGAAAAAAAAATTGATTGTGAGACGGGTCGATTTTTTCTGAATACTTCATTTTCCATTTTTCAGGTACTATTATTTTAATTTTTGTTAACACAACAACTCAATTCATAAATATAAAATAAAAGTCCGAGAAGACTGAACCAAAAAAGGGCAAATAGGGGAACTAACCATGTAGTTCCAATAGTTTTAGGATTGTGTAGGGGTAACTCTCCTCAGCAAAGTCAAATAGGTATAGGTATAGGTATAGGTATTTTCTAAGCCACATAGGTATATAAGTATGAATAATTTTTAGTAATGTTTTTTTAAATACCATTTTTTTTTTTTTTAAGTAAGAATTAGGTTGGTAAGTAAATTACCTTCTATACAGGGTGTTAGGGGCACCCGTTGCAAAAACTTTAACCATGGCTTCAGACCATCATGCTGAACAACGTACAGAAAGAATTTTTTGTCAGAAATGAAAAAAATATTTCGCCTCTCCATACAAAATGTTCAGATTAGTTGCTAAATTTGTATGAAAAGTAGTATTTTTTTCATTTCCGACAAAAATTCTTGCTGTACGTTGGTATGGTATGAAGCCATGGTTAAAGTTTTTGCAACGGTGCCCCTAACACCCTGTATAAAATACCGCATCCACAGAAAGTCCTCCAATAGTTTGCGCACTCAACTAAATGCAAATGAACAACAGAGGTTGAGGCAATTCTGTCGAGTTCGCAAATCCGAATCCAGTATTACGTTGTATTACTCCACGCAATATGTGTATTTGATATTCCCTACCACGCTTTCCTTCCATATCCATATGAGTTTTACTAGGCAGACTAACATTTTGCATAAAACACGTAGGAAATTCTGTTTTTACTGTAGGAAACACAGAACACGGAAATAGGGAGAATGGCTATCATGCACCATTTGTATGGGAACCGATGTCGCCGCTTGGTCCCCACCACTGCGCCACTACTACCTAATATGCACCTATTAAACACAACCTTAACGCACACATAAACGAGTTCAAATAACTCCAATCAAGCGATCCATCGGTCGCGCGACGTCAAACGGACCCAATCACAGCACTCACTTACACTTGCACACATCGCATTGCGTATGTAGTGTGCAAAAGCAATTTATTTTAAATTTACGCTAGTGATTGACGCACGATGAATTGTTATCGATATTGAATATCCTACCCTAAGTTTAGCCAGCGCGCACTTGTGATTTTTAGTCGATCGATAGTTTAGTCGGAATCGAAAAGCCCGCTGTACACGTTGGCCCAACCATTGGCCAATACATCGTACACACGGCGGCACATCAGACATGTTGACCTTGAGACCGCCTTTATGACCTACGTAATAAAAGCTGTTATTGCAGTTCAACTGTTTACTTTAATGTGCTGTCGAGTGTACATTGACACTTTTGAAAGAACCTTTTAAAACTTGTTCGTACAAAAGTGTTGGTCAATAGTTGGGCCAACGCGTACAGCGGGCTTAAGGGCCGGCCGATCAAAATCAGCTAAAACGGCAGTCACCGTTAAATCGCTGGAGTTCAAAATTAGTTTCAAAAATAATTAAAATATTTGTAATTACTATCATAAAGGGTGTCTTTACAATGTATCTCTATTAATAATCTAAAATCATTTACAGTATAAAAGATACAACTACGTAAAGTTGCACAAAATATGAGAAAACCTGTGTCGGCGTTTAGGTAAAATTTAATAAAAAAATCGATAAATTAGATTCAAAAGCCTACTCAAACAAATCTCAAAAGTATTAACTACAACTTATCAATTGTTTTATTTTATAATATGCTTTGGTTATTTAATTATGATTTTTTTAAAACGCTTCTTAAATCCGCCATACAAAATTACTATGGACTCGAGACGTTGAATATAACAAGCGAGCAACACACGAAATATTTAGTCGCCCACGAGAGCTCAGAGAGAGGCGACGTTTCGATGCGGAGCGACTTGACCTAGAAAGACTTCGTTGCCTATCGTGTACGTATTCTGTGTTACACGCAGCAAAACAGCGTAGGTATAAATTTGTAATATTTTTTTTACTCAATTTTGGTTTTGATTTATTCTAATCACGACTGCTCAAGGAGTGTAATGTGTTTAGGGTTAATGTATGTATGTTTGTGTGTATGTATGCGAGTTTCTTTTCACCATAACTTTTGAATGCCTCAACGGATTTTAATGGCTAAAGATTTTTTAAATACTCAAATTGGTGGACGTGTGGTGTGGCGCCATAAAAAAATGTAGTTTTTTTTTCTTATTATAGCAATATGGGTATCAAATGAAAGGCTTTGACGAGTACATTTCAAAAATATATAATTTGTATGCATAATCACTAAAAGTAATATAATAAAAATTCATAATACAAAAACCTCAAAAGTAAAAAAAAACAAGCTCTCATTGCAGTCGGGGTACCATGCTGTGGAATTCTTAAATTTAAAAGGTCCCCCGACTGCAATGAGACTATGTATGTATGTTCCACGATAGCTCCGCCAATAGTGAACCGATTCTGATAATTCCTTTTTTATCTGATAGGCCAAAGTTTCAATTTGGTCCCATGAAAAATTTACAGTAGTCAGTTCAGAAGTTTCTTCAGAATCCTGAAAAACACGTTGTTTTCGTCTAGTAGTTCTTGCTTTACGCTTCAATATCTTCGGTCAAAGATAAACATTTGTAAAAATGTTTCTTTCGGATGCGAGGGCTTCCTCACATTGATGAAGCAACTCTGGCGTACAGCGTAACAAGTGATAGCAAAATTCGACGAGTCGTGTAAGCCTTTCGGTAGCTTAGTTGGTCAGATCATCGGGCCGGATTCCCGAAGGCGCGGGTTCGAATCCCGCCTGAAAGCTACTTATAGGGCTCGTGGTTTTTTACTATCCCATTTTTCCTATAAGTAAAGATTTGTAGTTGTAATATTTCAGGTTATTTAGGTTAGCTGATGATGGAAGGTAAAACTCCTTAACGCTTAGGATTAAGATCATGTTTTTTAAGTACCACATGCACGAATATACCTTTAGTTGTATTCTTTCAAGTAATTCAGGTAAGCTGATGGTGGAAGCTAGTGGAAGGTTAAACTGCATAACAGTTAATATTTGGAAGGCGGAGCTTGTCTTGGTGTTCTTATTTAGATATGGACCAGCATGTGACAACAGTTTTATCGTTGCACTTTACGGTACACTTGCTTATTATGTGGTTTCAAGGTAAATTTCTTACATTAAAAATGAAAAATAAACAGATTAAAAAAAAAAAATTAAACCGCCTTCAAAACAAAAAACTGCAAACAAAAACTCACTTCCCAAAACACGTAAAAATGAAAAATAAATTAAATCATTCAATTTATATGATGAAATTGCGCGACTTTTTCTAACTAATCTTGGAACTTTCTGATCTGTTTGAAGTCGGTGTCAAGCCGAAAGTAACAAGAAAAATACTTTGTGAAACAATATACTTAATAATAATGCGACTGATGTGAGTTGTAACCTATCAAATAAATTAGGTATGAGGCTTGACACCGACTTCAAACAGATCAGAAAGTTCCAAGATTAGTTAGAAAAAGTCGCGCGCGCATTTTCGTCCTATAAATTAAATGATTTAATTTATTTTTCATTTTTACGAGTTTTGGAAAGTGAGTTTTTGTTTGTAGTTTTTTGTTTTGAAGGCGGTTTAATTTTTGTACTTTTTAGTTCGATTTTGGCAGTCTGTTTTTAATTTTTAAACTAGTTTTTTCCTATGTTAGTAACAAATAAACTCAAAAATTACTGAACCGAAATAAAAAAATATTTCACCATTAGAATGCTACAAGCTATTCTGCCCGCGACTTCGTTTGCGTGGATGAAGTCGCTTACACAACAAACATTCTAAAGGTATCGGTTCAAACTGGGCGTCGCTCGTGACTGCACGCGACATGTCGCCCGCGCCACTACTGGTTTCTATGTACGGTCGCCAGCACGTCGGGTTAATACAAAATGTCAAAATTTATTAATTGAAACTGAACTCTTTCTGTTGGAGACAAGGTTGAATTTTATTTAAAGAAATTTGACAGTTTGTAGTAACCTGACATGCTGGCGACTGTATTTCATAGCGAGCGTCAGCGTCGGACGTCAGCGTCAGAGACTACGGTAGTCTACTCATCAAATATCTTTGTCCAATGTGCATTTGATCAAAGAAATTGGAAGACTTGGAACTTGGATCAAATGGCATAGGCACCTGACAAATAAATTTGATCAATTGGAAATAGAAACTGGACCAAGCTATTGGCTGAGTGGCATCAACCCCTTTGAATAAAATATCGGCACTTTTGTCCACCGGACTAACTTTAAAGTGGTAACTTTTGCCACGAACTCAATGCATTACGACGGTTATTTCATTCGTTAAGATCTAGCGAGGAGGCAGGAGGAACTTCATGGGCAGAACAATCTTCTTTTACGTTGCATTCGCAGCAAAAGTTTAAACTTTTAGGTTATGTCGGCGAACAAAAATCCCCGACAGTTTTGTATCGAAAGTACGACAGCCAAACGATTTTTCATACAAAATTACCATTTTTACTTAATTTTCCGGAATAATAAGTAGTCTATGCTAATCTCAAGTTCCCAAACTAACCCCGTACCAAATATCACGTCAATCCGTTTTGACGTGAAAGAAGGACAAACAAACAAACAAACAAATAAACAAACAAACACACTTTCACATTTATAATATTAGTATGGATTCATTCCATCCATAGGTTTCTAGACCGACAGTCCCAAGGTGGTGTCGGGTTCATCGTCCATAAATCCCTTGTCAACAACGTGATCACCATCGGAAGTGTTTCGAGCAGGGTAGCGTACCTAATACTCAGAATATCGGAACGATATTCGCTGAATGTCATTCAGGTCTACGCTCCGACCTCGAAACACGACGATGTCGAAGTGGAGGCTATGTATGAGGAGATCTCTAAAGCCATGCATAGCTATAAAACCCACTACACGGTTGTGATGGGGGATTTTAATGCTAAGTTGGGGCAACGTTGCGGTGATGAGTTGAGAGTGGGGCAATTTGGATTTGGGCAACGGAACGAAAGGGGCCAGATGCTGGCAGACTTCATGGAGAGGGAGAACCTCTACATGATGAACTCCTTCTTTAAGAAGCCCGTAAGCCGCAAATGGACCTGGATTAGTCCGGACGGTAAAGTCAAAAACGAGATAGATTTTATTATGTCAACGAGGAAGCAAATATTCAATGATGTCGTTGTGATCAACGCCGTAAAGACGGGAAGCGATCACCGCATGCTTAGAGGCACATTGAATATCAACGTCAAGCTAGAAAGATCTCGACTAATAAAATCTACGCTCCGACCAATACCGGCTCAAATTCAAAACCCCGAGTGCTTTCAGCTCGAGCTCCAAAACCGCTTCGAAGCCCTTGAGAACAGCATCGATATGGACGATCTATACAACATGGTGGTGGACACTGTCCGCACGGTAGGGTCCAAGCACTACAAAACCCACCATCCTAAATTAAAGAAACTCTCCAGCCATACTATCCGACTCATGGATCAGAGAAACGAAATGAAACTACAGAACTCAGCGGATGCCCTTCGTTATCGACAGCTAAATAGGCAGATCTCCAAGTCCTTGACAAGCGACCTTCGCCAATTTAATACCGAGCGTATTAGAGAGGCCATTGAGCGGAACAAAGGCTCCAAAGTGTTCGCTAGAGATCTGGCTATAGGGCAAAGTCAACTGACGAGGCTGCAAGCTGAGGACGGTAGTATCATTTCATCAACACCTGAAATCCTGAGGGAGATTGAGAGTTTCTATGGACAGCTATATTCCACACAAACACCTGTTGAAAGTAAGGCTACAGAACCTAGAGCCAAACTTACCCGACACTATACCGAAGATATCCCGGACGTTAGCCTGTACGAGATTAGAATGGCTCTCAAGCAGCTCAAAAACAACAAGGCGGCGGGCGATGACGGAATCACAACAGAACTTCTGAGAGCGGGCGGTAAGCCGATACTTAAGGTCCTCCAGAAGCTCTTCAACTCTGTCATCCTCGAGGGCAAAACGCCAAAGGCATGGGGCAGAAGCGATGTGATGCTGTTCTTCAAGAAGGGTGATAAGACTCTCCTGAAGAATTACCGACCCATCTCGCTTCTGAGCCATATCTACAAGTTGTTTTCGAGAGTCATTACGAATCGTCTCGCTCGCAGGTTCGACGACTTCCAACCTCCCGAACAAGCCGGGTTCCGAAAAGGTTATAGTACCATAGACCACATTCATACGCTGCGGCAAGTCATACAGAAGACCGAAGAGTATAACTTGCCACTATGCTTGGCGTTCGTGGACTATGAGAAAGCCTTTGATTCGATCGAGATCTGGGCAGTGCTGCAGTCTCTCCAGAGGTGCCAAATAGACTACAGGTACATCGAGGTGCTGAGGTACTTATACCAAAACGCCACCATGTCGGTCCGATTACAGAACCAGAGCTCTAATCCTATCCAACTACAGCGAGGTGTGAGACAGGGAGACGTCATTTCTCCGAAACTATTCACAGCTGCGTTGGAGGATATTTTTAAGCTACTGGACTGGAAAGGATTCGGCATTAACATCAATGGCGAGTACCTAACACACCTGCAGTTTGCCGATGATGTAGTTCGCATGGCTGAGACTTTGGAAGACCTGAACACAATGCTCGAAGATCTCAGCAATGCTTCCCAAAGAGTGGGTCTGAAGATGAACATGGATAAGACGAAAATCATGTCCAATGCCCATGTTGCATCCGCTCCAGTTAATGTAGGGAACATTACACTCGAAGTTGTTGACCACTATGTCTACCTAGGACAGACAATCCAATTAGGTAAGTCCAACTTTGAGAAAGAGATCTCTCGTCGAATCCAGCTCGGATGGGCAGCGTTTGGGAAGCTCCGGCATATATTTGCGTCCAAAATTCCTCAATGTCTCAAGACTAAGGTCTTTGACCAGTGTGTGTTGCCAGTTATGACTTATGGAAGCGAGACGTGGTCTTTTACTATGGGTCTCATAAGAAGGCTCAAGGTTACCCAGCGAGCAATGGAGAGAGCGATGCTTGGTGTTTCCCTGCTCGATCGAATCAGACATGATGAGATCCGCAGGAGAACTAAAACGACCGACATCGCTCGAAGGATTGCTCAGTTGAAGTGGCAGTGGGCGGGACACATAGCGCGGAGAACCGATGGCCGTTGGGGCGGAAAGGTTCTCGAATGGCGACCGCGAACCGGACGACGTTCCGTGGGCAGGCCCCCTACAAGGTGGACCGACGATCTGGTCAAGGTCGCGGGAAGCCGCTGGATGCGGGCAGCGCAGGACCGATCGTTGTGGAGATCCTTGGGGGAGGCCTATGCCCAGCAGTGGGCGTCGTACGGCTGAAATGATGATGATGATGATGATAGGTTTCTAGGAGTACCTAGTTGAGATTAATTATTACGAAATAATGAGTTACTAACTTTTACCACCGACACTGTACCGATCGAGCGAGCGAGGCGGCATTAGTGTGCGTGATTTTTTTTTTTTTTTTTTTTGCGTCGAACGACCGACCGTTTCCTATTGAAACAATCGCTCATCCGGCAACCTTCCGAACTACGGGGGAAGGAGGCAGTGAATCCTCATGGATACCATTACAGCCGGCTGTAATGGTTATGTCGGACTCTTACCGACTAAACACTGCCTGAAAACAGCTGTTACCTGGATGGGTATTTCAGCTTATCTGTGGCGACCACGTCCCTGGAGGGCCGTGGCGCAGGGCGTCACCCACCTAGGCGAAGTGCGCACTGGGGATGGCCAGCATCCAGAAGAGGTGTCTGGCCATATCTGAAATCAGAAAACAAAAAGGCCGATGCCCAAAGCGGGCGGTTCGGCAATGAAATGAGTGAAATGAAGGAATTAAAATGAGATAAGATAGAAAATGGGACTTTACTTAAAACTTTGAAGTGCTTTTAGGCACTGACTGTGTTGGGATATTATGATTACGCGCTCCCGGCCTGTCCGGGCATTGCGTAATTTATGGGCAATGACTGAGACCTCGTCGAGGTCAATGTTTTGGATTGAACTGAGGACGTAATCAAGGTCTTCCTCTTTAGAGTAGGACTGTGGTTGCGTCGGGGGGAGCGCTTCAGAGCGCCAATTTGGGGGGAGCGCTTGGGAGCGCCAATTTGGTGGGGCGGGTGCCTGACTGGGGGTGTAGGTGTTAGAGCCGCCCCAGGCCGACTTTGTGGCCTGTGCGGCTATCCTACCTCCCGATTTAGGAAGATCGGGGAAGTTCTGGGTATTGTTTGTTGGGGGGCCCGCCTGCGGCAACCTGGGAGGTTGCCGCTTTGGCCCTTGTTTTTGGGACTGAGATTGGGACTTGGGATTAGGGCGGGGGGCGCGTATGCACCCTCTCCAGTTGGCTGGGTGGCCAATGAGGCCGCAGTTGACACACGCGGGCTGACCGGGAGTGTCGCGAGTGCGTTCACACTCACTGGTGGAATGGGAGCCAAGGCACTTGACGCACCTTGGTGGGGCCGTGCAATTGGCCGCCGCGTGTCCATAAAGTTGGCACCGGTGGCATTGCGCTGGGACCCCGCGACTGCGCGGGGGCTCGACGGTGATTTTGGAAAGGCCGCAGATGACAAGTTCTTTGGCCTTGTATAGTTCTTTGGCTTGGGCTGTGTTGGTCATAGCGACCAACGCCAGAGGGAAGCGGCGCCTGCCGTGGCCGTACATCGGATGCACGGCTTCGACAGGGAAGCCCGGGCTGATGAGATCGGCTTTGATCTCATCGGTGGGAAGCTCCACGGGTACCCCACGGAGTACCGCGAGGATCTTGCGCTCTTCCGGGAGCGCGAAAGTGTGGTAGGCTATCTTGAGAGTAGATAGCTTTGAGATTAGTTGGCGGTAGTCAGAGATGGTGGACACCTCAATTTTGATGGCTGAGCCCGTGTTGGACGCACGGGTGTAATTAATTTTCTCGGTTAGGCACATTTTGGACACTTCGGTCCACTTGCCTTTTTCCCGGAGGAAAACGGGGGGAGGCGCCTTTGGTTTGGCAGACATGGGATTGGCCCGCGTGTGTGGGTGGGTTGGCGCGTCTAGCGCGGGGGTTGATGGCACAGTGTCCATGGGTGTCGCTGTGACCGCGGTAGCGATCTTGACCAGCGGAACGGGAGTGCGGTTGCTTTGAGCGACCGGTGGTGGAGTGGGGGAGGGGGGTTTAGGGAGCTCCGGAAGCGGCGAGGGCCGATTCTTGGATTTTTTCCCTTTTTTCCCCTTGCGGGGGAGACAGTTGACGGAGACTGTTGGGGGGTCCTCTTTGGGGGGAATGACTGACTCCTGGTCGGAAGTCGGTGAAAGGGACCTCTCAGACGAGGCGCTCTTCAACGGGTTGGGAGTTTGGTGGCTAGGGGTCGGGGTGGGCTGACGCTGGAAGTCCTGGATTATGGGAGTTAGCATTTCCCGCAGGTGAGGGAGGTGGCTCAAGTATTCCACTAGGCCGGGAGTATTTTTAATGTATTGGGCAAGGTTAGACCCAAACGCGGCGGCGTCCATGGCGGTGAGAGAGAATGAACACAGATAGAAAATGAGAATTGAACACAGATAAAAAAATTAACAAGTGAGAAATAAAAATAATAAATAAAACAATTGTGCTTGAAGAGCCAAGAAAGACTCCCCCCGCCGGAGGCAGGGGGGGAGGGGGCCTACTGCGGGAGCAGGTATCCCTAATTCGGATAGCCGCTCGTTCCCTTCCCCTTGGGACTAGGCCCAAGTGCAATGGGTCCGGAACTGCGGTTTTCCTAGGCCTGGAGGCCTAGAGAGCGAACCGGGGGCGCTCCGTCGGGGTAGTTGGCACCGTTAGGTTTCAACCGACGCAAATCGCGGGCAAAAATAGGCACTTAGTATTTTGATACAAACACTAAGAGGACTATGTTTGCAACGAGTGCAAAAACAGCAAGTCGTTTTGCACTAAAAAGGTATACGTACGTAATGCGGCGAGCGGGAACCACTCACAACACTAGCACAACACACGCGAGAGCGCGAGAGAGGTCGCAGCTGTAAGCGGGCACGAGAACGCGTCCGCACAGCGCGGAGGTCGGTGAGAGAGGTGTGTGTGCGTGATGACGCACACACAGGTGGAACGCTGCGCTAATACCTAATCGTTGCCCGCGTTAAAAGCTCGGTGCAGTCTTAAGACGATCGTGATTGAACTGTCGGCCGATAGTTGAGCGATAGTTTAGTTGAATGCAGTGCGCGCGCTCACATAGTCTTATAATTCTTGTAATTATTTTTTATAAGTTTACTTTCCGCTATTTAGAAGGTACGTTATTTTATCATTTTAACAATAATTATATTTTGTACTGTGTGTACATAGTTAAAATAACTAGTTATCTCTGAAGAAAAAAAAATCTTTACAGATATCCAGTTATCTGGCTGTAGTTATCTCAAAGGAATAAAAGAAAAAAAAAACATCATACATTCGAACAATATACCTTTATTACAAAGTAAACGTAAGCTAGCCATGTAAAATAGTGACTTCACAATAATTTATTCAAAATCACGCCGAGCGCATAAAAATAGTAGATTGTACAACAAGTGCATAAAACATACCATTTTAACCGAGACGTATATATCCACCCGAGCCGTAGGCGAGGATGGATAGTCAATTCGAGGGTAAAATGGGTTTTATGTACGAGTTATACACTCTGCTTTTCACTTCGAGTGTGAGGAAAATAAATTACAATATTGCAAAAAAGAAAAAATAAAGACTAAATAAAGTAATCGAATATATATTTACAAAATATTTTTATTTTAATGAACAACGATTCTATTTTAAAAGTACTTAAATGTAAGGTAAAAATTCAATAAAATATCGAGAACAATGTACTCTTTAAAATAAAAGTAATAAAAACTTATATTCATTAATGTACATCGATAGATCAATATGTGAATCGATATAGCGCCCATCCCTATTTGCTACTGCAAAGACGCCACCACAGAATAATAACGTGTAGCGCGCTACCATGATGCCAAGCAATATTGCGATCTCATTTTTTGTACACTATCCATTGCGCCGTGAAAGCAATGTTGTTCAACAAGATTTTTTAGATAAACAGCAATGTAA
The DNA here is from genome assembly GCA_949710035.1 of Crambus lathoniellus. Lineage (NCBI taxonomy): Eukaryota > Metazoa > Arthropoda > Insecta > Lepidoptera > Crambidae > Crambus > Crambus lathoniellus. The sequence continues at coordinate 8,823,284 of OX453302.1, read as the reverse complement.
ACAAATTTTATAATGACTTACATTATTGTGTTCTTTACGAGTCCATTTAGAAATATGACATCCAATATTGTTGTTTAAATAGAAAAAAACACTTTTTTAAGCATTTACCTGTGAAAAGTTATTCCATGGGCTTGGAAATTAATAGTTTCACTCCGATTTCTGCAGGTAACAATGGCACAAGTTGGCATTTTGCAATAAAACCACGCGGGCCTACACGTGCAGTTCGTGTACTTAGTTGGATGCGACCACAAATTATATAGACTAGTGGCGGCACTGTTGGCCCGTTGGCATAGTAAAACAATATAAGTAAGCGGACTGGAGCCCTCAGCGAGCGATAATAGGCTAAACGCGTAGGGCTGTCGCTTCGAGTTTATTAAATCGTCAAAAATGCATAGTCAATATCTATACAAAACAGTTTTCCCCTGTAGGGTGGGCGTCAGGAATCTATAATACAAAGTTTTTTAATTATTTTTGTACATAGACCAGGGGCTGACTAAAATTTTTCATTACCTACGTCATGTTATCTGTTTAGTGGTTTGAAAAATTACGGTCGAAATAGGATAAATTAAAACGTGGCTTTACAACAACACCAAGGTCCAAGACCAAGACAAATAGACATGTTCATGCACACAAATATTTGTCTTGTTCGGGAATCGAACCCGAGACCACTGGCGCAGAAGATGGGTAGCCTTACCCCTGCGCCAAATCGGTTGTCAAAAACCGAATACAATATGTACCTACGCCCACTGCGAATCGAACCCGGGGCCTCTGGGTCTGAAATCGGTGGTGTGAATCACTAGACCGCAGAGGCGGTTAAAAATTTATATTATGCTCCCAGTTTATTAATCTAATCACATACCTACCTACACATAGGATTACAAGTTACAATAATTTGTTATTATAAATGTTTTTCTTTCTTCTTTCTTTCTATTTGAAAATTAAACTACAAATTGGGTCTACAATCTGGTCAACGAAATCGGAAGCAGAACTATTTAGGTAGGTAAGCAGCTATACAAAATATTATGTACGTATCTACGTATGATAATTATAGTAGGTAGATTGTACTCACCGTTCTTGTTCGCTAGGTAATGCGAAGAAAGATAGTTCTGCACGGGTAGCATGACGAACTCGAGAAAGGTTTTGTCTATATCGAAACGTCGAAAATGACATTTCATCGTAGACAAATCTATTGTTCAGCTGTCAATTATAGACTTTCGAGGTAGACTAAACTCTTCTCGGGTTCGTCATGCTACGCGTGCTGGATTAGACAACCCGCTACTGAGACATCCGTATACACTACAATATTTTTTACTTCTACTCGAATTTTTAGCCATCGTAGGTACACGCACGAATTATTACAAATACAAATACAAAATTATTAGAGGGAGGCAGAGGCAGCGCAGCGGCGCGGAGCGTGCGTGTGGTGGGCACGGACAGTTTTACCTTAATAATATTATGCGCGGTCGCGGGCGACCGGCCGCGGCGCCGCGCGGGCGGCGGGCGGTGGGCGCTGCCACGCATGACTGTCGCCCCGTTATCACCGATAAATTTTGTCAGTGTGTGCGTGCGACGACGCATGACGACGCATACGTACGGGCGCGCTCACATACAAACCGATTGCGGTGCCTGTCCAGGCAGTCAACGTACTTATATTGTTTTACTATGCCGTTGGGCATACAGTGATCGGTCGCAAGGTAGCGGGCTTATCCTCTCTCTAAATTTATTTGCTCTGTGGTAGGAATAGTAGATTTCATTACAAGTGCGGAAAGCCTGTCATTGCAAAGAGTTCCGACAAATGTCTACCCGAGCCGAGGCGCAGCCGAAGGTGAGGGTTGACAGTCGGAACAAGTTGCAATGACGGTTCCGCACGTGTACTGAACAACTATTTTTAATACAGTTGCGAAAAAAATTAAGCAATTTAATAAAATAATAAAACACAATAAACTCAACTAACTAATCGTAAAAGAATATAAGCAGAGACTTTTTTTTTGTTTTCTTCACCCATTCTGGGTTGGCAAAGGAAACTATGATCATACAGCCAAGGCTTCAGTAGAATTTTTTTATTGATATGAAATGAAAATTAAATTAAATGAGATGAAATGAAATGAAACCTAACAAAAGCAATCCGAATCCTACAGGAGCGCCTTTCCTTATTTCTCTCTTTTACCACATCGTTTTCCATTAAAGCCACATTATTGCACTAATTCCACCATACTAAGTACCTACCACAATAAAAACCAGAAAAAACTAATTTAGAAAATTAAGAAATAAGGTCCCTCATTTTCTTTTCACTTACTTGCGCAAACTCCTATATGCAGATACTTTGGTAAATAGTGCACGTCATACCATATTTAGTATTCTGTGGTCATACAGCCAATTTTATGTATTTTTTATATTCATAAATTTAATTTGGCCGATACTAATATTAATTTAATGTACTTAAGTATAATTAAAATTACTTTCAAATCTGATATTGAAACAAATTAGTAGCTTCTTTTTAGAAATATATTTGATGAATCATAAAAACTTCTATGATTTTTTTTTTGTAAAAACTTCGTGGTTGGTTTTTTCTTTTTAATAGACAATATTTTGACAGTTGGGAAAGAAAACGCACGAGTTCGGGAAAGGTAAAGAAAAAGTTCGAGTGTGTAATAGCCCACATCCTGAACGCTATACGTCCCTGCAATACGCCACTTTTTGAGCAACTGTATTAAAAAAGATTTTATATCGTCAACGTTGAGCACATATATAATTTTGTTCTTCTTTATGTAAAGTTTGGAGAACTGAGATCACGTCAATACTAAATTGCTTAATATAACAAATTTTATTATAAACTAGCCTTTCGCCCGCAGCTTCGTCCGCGTGGACTTCACGATGTTATCCCGCGGGAATGTGATATTTTCCGGGATAAAAAGGAGCCTATGTCACTCGCCAGCTCTCCAACTATCCCTGTACCAAAAATCACGTCGATCCGTTGCCACGTTTCGACGTGAAAGACGGACAAACAAACCCACAATCACACTGTCGCGGAAATTTATTTTTATTTCTGAAAAATGGAAAATGAAGTATTTTAGAAAAATCGACCCGTCTCACAACCAGCTCCGATGGGACTCGAACCCACGACATTTCGCTATCCGGGCGATATAGGTTCCTACCCAATGTTTGCATATTTCTAAACTTACACAAGAAATGACATAATTACTTAAAGGTAGGTACTTACTTACAAACCTAAAATAAGATTAATTAGTGAGTTAATAAATTATTTGATAACAGACCTAGCAAGTTATTTGTTTAGGTACTTATCTTCCTCCATATTTCATCAAACCTAAATCTATCTCCATCCTTTGCACAGACATTTTAATTGGGACATTTATCGCTAACACCAAACTTGTTGCGTAGGACGTTCAAACAATACGCCGAGAAAAAGCCAAATTAGCTTAATTCCAGACGCGAGTAAAGTAAAGTAAAAAAAGTAAAGTAAAAAAGGGGTTTATTAAACAAACAAGTTTTAACAACAACAGAGGTTGATTCCTCCTTTTAAGTGTGAAAACACTAGTGCCAGGAGATAATCGCTCTCACTTAACAATAACAGTATTTGAGTATTTTTTTCTATACTTAAAGGAAATATAAAAAACAAAATAATAAAATATTAAACTTAACTATTTAGTAATCAGTGGTGTAACTAAGTGTGAGTATTTGTGTGTGTAAATCAAATGTGGTGTGTGTGTGTGTGTGTGTGTGTGTGTATTTGTTACGGACTACTTTTACTTTTTCTTTTAATTATTATTACTCATGTTGTTACAAATTTTATTATATATTTTGTTTTATTATAGGTATATTTTATTTTATTTGTCAATATGAATAATTACTCTTTCTGCTTGTTCATAGTCTAATTTTTTTACCCATTCTATCACTAGTCGCTTACATGTAAAGGTTGTTTTAGTGTAAATGTTTAGAACTTTATTGGCAAGGTTATACAAATGAGATGATTGGTATGCATATTGATGTTGGGCAAAGTAAGTTTTACATTTTTTTAGTTTAACTGCAATATCTTTGCGCCTTTTTGCTAGAACTGTGGGATCAACCGCCACTGATTTATCCTACTAATATTATAAATGTGAAAGTTTGGATGTTTGGATGTTTGGATGTTTGGATGTTTGGATGTTTGTTACTCAATCACGCCGAAACGGCTGAACGGATTTGGATGAAATTTGGAACACAGATACTTTGTAGCCTGGAGAGGAACATAGGCTACTTTTTATCCCGGAAAAATGTCACATTCCTGAGGGATAACGTCGTGTAGTCCACGCGGGCGAAGCCGCGGGCGGAAAACTAGTGTTTATATAAAATTGTGTATAAGATATACAACTGTCGGACAGTCAGTAAGTCAGTTTCCGAGTAAAGCGTCTGAGTAGGAAATCTACGTTTTTTAAAGAACATGACCTTTAGTAGAATTCTTTGGGCGCGTTCAACTTCTAAAAATTTTACTTTTGATGTACCTCCCCACACTGGGATGCAGTACATTATAATTGATTGTGCCAAGGCAATATATATGTTTTTTAAGAGCTCTCTATTTGCAGCATACCTGAGCGTTTTAAAGATCCAAATCAGCTTCCTTATTCTGCAACTAATTAAATCAATTTGGGAATGCCAAGAGAGCCTATCGTCAATCATAATTCCTAAATATTTTGAAGTAGCTACTTTATTAATTTCTGGGCAATCACAGCTAATGTTATTTGGATTATCGCAGTTGTGTATTTTGAGTTTGTAACCAGCCAAAGGTTGAGTTCTACTATTAATTGCAAAGCACATAAAATTTGTTTTTGCAGTATTCAATGTTAGCATTGTAACGTAGTGTTACTCAATCTTAAATTATTTTGAAATATATGTAGTTAGGCAGATCAAATAAGATTGTTTACTTAATAATATTCTCTAGTCACCGCGGCCTATTGTCTCACGCGCTTGGACCGGTCGTCGCCTCGCCTCCCACCATCACCGCGAGCGCCTGTCCCCGCTACAGGGGCGGCGGACGTCATGCAGGCTAGCTCGCCCGGCTCAGACCGATTTTTAACACCAAGGCGAAGCTACGCTGGTTTGAGTCGCGCGCGCACCTTTTTTCTGCGCCGCGATCTTATATTTTCATACGTCTTTCTAACGAACGCAAATCTTTTAGTGTTTTATTGTAATCCCGTACTGGGTAAGTTGTGCAGATAATTTACTATGCTTTATTGTGCTTCTGTTTTAGTATTTACATGATTTTTAAATGTAGTGAGTGTGAAATATCCGTTAGTGTTTTTAAAAATGGTAACGATGTTATTTAGCGTACCTACCTACTTAGTTTAGTTGGTATCAATTTTATTAGTCCCTTTTACTGTAGTATTTAATAATCATTATTTAATTATGCCATTTGCCTAGCCGTTACTGAATGACTTAAAATACCACCTTCACTATCTTTTCCCCTTGTGCTGGCTAAATAATTGTAGTGCTGGAGTGCTTCACGATTCCTTGCTCTCAGCTTGTACAACAAAAATAAGGAAACTTACATAACGTATTCGATCGGTGCGTTACAGGAACACCCTTGGGAGTAAGGAGATTGCTAGCTCCGCACGCCTATCCTAAAGTCTGAGGAGACCTGCCTGTTGAAGACCTAAGCTAGACCTGGATCGTTGCGCCGCGTCGCCGTACCTGCGAGACCTAGGAGAGTGCGGTATTCCGGGCCCTGGATAGTTTACTCGTTATGACCTAGGCAACCTAAAACCTACCTTATAATCTAGATACTCAGTTTTAACATACTATTATTATTTTTCTTGATACCTTGTTTTTAATAAATTAATTTGTCTTTATTTGCCGCATTAATTTTATTTATTATCATTAACTCAATGCGACAATGGCGCCCATATACGTGGTTTAAAGGTCATAAGGTGTAAATCTGTCCAGGTTTGCTACATTTTAGTTTAGTTACTTGGTGTTGGATGTGCTTGGTGTGCTTTAACTGTAAAAGCGATCGTGTTTTCTCAACTGATGTGCTAAATATATATTTATGTTTAAGCTACGAGTTCAACAATTTCTTGCTATTCACAGAAAAAAAAATTTTTAAGTACCTGCATTTTTTTGTTTTTTGGATTGTTAAATTAAATTATTTATTCCCAACTGTTTTCACTACTGCAGTGTTCAATATATTAGGTAAACATATTTCCAATGTTTTTTATGTAGCACATTAGTTGAAAATTTTAGTTGTAGTTTAGAACTTTATCAATCTAGATACTAGTGATACATTTGGTTTCACTTGTTTTTTTTTCTTATTTTATTTAATTGTAGTTTAGTTATAGTTTTCGCAATACACAATCGTTCTGTAGCAAAAGTTGATTGTTGTAACAGAACGGTATAGGATTTGGCCACTTTGTTATTATTATTTTTTTTTTTTGCTTTGATTGTGTTTGTGTATTCTTTTTTCTTCCTGCTTTTTGTTATTATTTGCACAACATACCAAACGTTCTTTTTTTTAATAAATCTTAAGATGGCTCGCCCAATTAAATACTTATTATTACAAAAAGCCGAGTTAAGCTACGAAGTAGCTATACGGGGTGAAGATCCGTCAGATAGTGTGGAAAGGTTACGACGACAGGTTACAAAATTGACTCAATTATACGGTGCAGAGGAAATTTTAGATTCTGTGTTTGATTTCCCTAAAGACATAGAGGGTTGTAATGTAACATTGGAAAAAATTAAAAATAATCTCGACTCACTTATAGTCAGTTATAATGAACCGCTTTTGACTAGAACAAAATCTTTGGCAAATCACTTATATTTTAGGATTCAAAGAATTGTGAAACCGAAAGCTGCCGATGATAAAGCTAGTTTAGATAAGATCCTTCGCAGCTTTGATAACTATAGTGCCGTTTTAAAGGGATTCTCCATGCCCACCACTAGTGCGTCTAAAAGTTCAGATCCCCCGGCACCTATTGATGAAGAAAGTGTTGATAAATCTAATGGCTTAAATATTACTGTTACATGTGACCGCGGTACTAGTGATTTAGCAAGGGTAAAATTTGATGGAAAATCATGTGTCCGCGCTTTCATTCAAAAGTTAGAAGAATTTCGTATTTCTAAAGGCTACTCTGAGAATAAGATGCTACTTTCTGCAATAGATATATTTACGGGCGACGCGCTGCATTGGTACCGTTCCATGAAAAGTGAGCTTAACGACTGGCAAACTCTAATATCTCGTCTTAAGGAGGATTTTGATAGTCACAATTTTGATTACCTTATGTTAGCTGAGATACGTGCTCGAACGCAAGGACCTGAAGAAGGTATAGTCGTGTTTTTGGCGATTATGGATGGCATGTTTGCTAGATTAGCTAGGCCTTTGTCTGATGAGTCTAAACTCGAAATCATATTGTTTAACATACATCCTAGATACAATATAATCATCGCTACAAACCCACATATCAAATCAGTAGATGACTTGAGATCTGTTTGTAGGCACTTTGAACGGATTATGGGTCGATCTGACAATTATAGAGAGCCACCTGTATTTTCATCTAAATTGTTAGCTCCTGAATTCTGTTATCAACCACAAAGACGTAAGGACAGTAGTAAGAATTTCTACGGTAATTCAAATCCATCGAGTTCTTTAAATACTGAAGATCAGTCGAATTCTGTATATGCAATTTATAAACCTTACTGTGCTCGTTGCCGCGTTAACACACACTCGATGAGGGATTGCACGGCCGAGCGTACTATTCTTTGTTTCGGTTGTGGGGAAAAGGGTATTCGTAAGCCTGATTGTCCCAAGTGTAATAATGCTAAGGCCCATTCTAAACCGATTTCAAAAAACTCAATGCTAAAAATTGTAGAAACACACTAGTTAGTAATTTTGATAGCTCGGATTGGAATGATTGGCTAGTGTTTGTTAAAAACTTCTTTTCTGAATGTCGCAGTTCGGTTTCTACAATTTTTAACTCAAGACCGAGTAATGATCCTAGACCATATATAAAAATCTCTATTACTAATAATAATATTTCAGTGTTCGGACTACTCGATTCTGGTTCAGCTGTGACTATTTTAGGCAATAATTTTCACCAAAACTTAATTCAATGTGATCTGACCCTATGCACTGATGAGAAGATTGTTGTCACTGCAGCTGGTGGTCAGAAAATTACTTCTATAGGTTACATTCTGCTTCCAGTGACCTTTGAAGATAAATTTTCAATCATAAAAGCGCATGCAATCCCAGACATTGAAACTACTTTAATTTTAGGTATTGATTTCTGGAATGTTTTTAATCTTTGTCCAAAACATCTTGTCAATCCTGATAATTTATTTGAAAAAGATCCTTTTCTGGCAGAAATATCAAAACAAAAGGATATATATTTACATGCTTACGAAAATCTAGAGAATCCTGAAAAGCGGATTGCTAACGAAATTGTCGACAGGTTTCGTGGAATATCTTTTGCAGAACGGGGCCTTGGAAGAACCAACCTAATTCAACATCACATTGACACTGGCGATACGCAACCAATTAGGCAGCGTTACTACAGGATGTCTCCTGACAAACAAAGAGTCATCACTGAACAAGTTGATGAAATGCTTAGCCTGGATGTAATTGAGCCTTGCGAAAGCCCTTGGTCTTCGCCAGTGTTAGTAGTAGGCAAAAAGGACGGGAAACCCCGGTTTTGTTTAGATAGCCGAAAGTTAAACTCGGTGACTAAAAAGGATGCCTATAGTTTACCTTACGTCTCTGAGATATTAGACAATCTTAGGGATGCTAGATACCTCTCTAGCATTGATTTATCTAAAGCTTTTTGGCAAATATTAATAAGAGAACAGGACCGAGAGAAGACTGCATTTTACGTACCTGGTCGGGGCACTTTTATGTTCAAAGTAACTGCTTTTGGGCTCACTAATGCTCCAGCAACACAGCAAAGGTTAGTGGATCTTCTCTTCGGACCTGATTTTGAATGTAAAGTGTTTGCCTATCTTGATGACGTCATTATAATTAGCAAAACCTTTGAAGAGCATGTTTCTCTTCTTGGGCGAGTATTTGAAAAGCTTCGGATGGCAAATTTGACGATTAACTTCGAAAAAAGTCAATTTTTTAGAAGTAGCCTGCGTTATCTCGGTTATGTTGTGTATGCGGGAGGTTTGCGTACTGATCCCGACAAAGTAAAGAGTATTTTGGATTACCCTACTCCTACTAACAAAAAAGAATTGAAACGTTTCCTCGGTACAGCTTCTTGGTACAGACGTTTTATACCTCATTTTAGTACAGTCGCAGGCCCTCTGAATAGGCTTACGTCAACTAAGAAGAATGCACCAGCTTTTGCATGGTCTCCGGAGGCCGAAAGAGCTTTTCTCGAATTAAAGTCTCGTCTAGTTCAGGCACCGGTATTAGCTTGTCCTGATTTTGAACACTCGTTTGAGGTGCACACTGATGCCAGTAGTTATGGTGTTGGTGCAATGCTTTCGCAAACAACTGAAGGTATTGAGCATCCAATAGCTTACATGAGTCGTTCTCTCACGAAGCAGGAGCGTAATTATAGCACAACAGAGCGGGAAGCGCTTGCTGTGTTAACTGCTCTTGAGCACTGGCGGTGCTACCTCGAAAATGGTAAAGTATTCAAAGTATACACGGATCACTCATCTCTGAAGTGGTTTTTGTCCCTTACTAATCCAACTGGGCGATTGGCAAGGTGGGGTATACGATTATCTTCATTTAATTTTGAATTAGAACATCGTCGAGGCAAGGATAACGTAGTTCCCGATGCTCTTTCCAGAAGTGTGCCTGTTAATACTATTGACACAAATATAACTGGTGTCACAACTCAAGATGAATGGTACCTTAAGATACTCAATGGCTGCCAAGAGTCTCCAATTAGCTTTCCTAATTATAAATTGGAGAATGGTACCTTATATAGATACATGAAGAGTCTGAATGTCCTTACTACAGAGTTTGCATGGAAGGAGGTAATCCCGGAAGAAAATCGTAAGAGCATTTTTGAGCAATGCCACTCAGAACCAACTGCTGGGCATTTCGGTGTGTTCAAGACATATAAACGCTTGTCACTTCGATTTTACTGGCCTGGTATGTACTCTGACGTGGTAAAGTTTCTCTCTCAGTGCGACACCTGTCTTGCATACAAACTTCCTTCGCATGGAATCTTGGGAAAAATGGGAAGACCAAAGGACGTTTCTCGTCCATTCCAAGCTCTTTCTATTGACTTGGTTGGCCCTTTACCCAATACCAGGAAACAAAACCAGTACATTTTGGTTGTCACTTGCTGTTTCTCGAAGTATTGTTTCCTGTTTCCATTGCGTAGAGCTACTGCTAATTTAATCTCTAAACATTTGGAAAATGATGTTTTTCTTGTACATGGTATACCGCAAACCATCATCCTAGATAATGGCAGTCAGTTTATTAGTAGTGAATTAGATAGACTCTTCAAGAAGTATAAAATACCGAACATCCACTTCATTCCGAAGTATACACCTCAAATAAATACAGTTGAAAGATATAACAAAACTGTAATTACGGCCGTATCTACTTTTGTAAATAATGATCACAGAACTTGGGATTTGCATTTACCACAAATACAGTTTGCTATGAACAATTCTGTCAATGAAACAACTAAATATACACCTGTGTTTCTGGTTCACGGTAGGGAACTTGTAACTTGCGGATCACACTATCTAGACAATGCCGATTACAGTGAGTTGATATTCTTACCACGTGATCCCTATGCTGAGAATTTAGGTCATTTAGCTGATATATTTGGTAAAGTTCAGGCTTCGCTATGGCATGCTCATAAAAAGAATACTCAACGTTATGACTTGCGCCGTAAAGAGTTTGAATTTAGCGTGGGAGATACTGTCTGGAAGCGTTGCTACTTTCAAAGCGACAAAGACGCTCATTTTAGTAAAAAGTTAGCACCTAAATATCAAAAATGTAGAGTTAAAGAGAAACGTTCTCCTTTGGTCTATGTGTTGGAGGATTTAAACGGACGAGATATTGGTGCTTGGCACATTAAGGACCTCAAAATCGTTAATAGCCAACTTGTGGATAAGTCCTAATTCCTATTTCGGATTTTGTTCTAGGTCAAAATCCTCTCGCACGAGAGGGGGTATTGTAACGTAGTGTTACTCAATCTTAAATTATTTTGAAATATATGTAGTTAGGCAGATCAAATAAGATTGTTTACTTAATAATATTCTCTAGTCACCGCGGCCTATTGTCTCACGCGCTTGGACCGGTCGTCGCCTCGCCTCCCACCATCACCGCGAGCGCCTGTCCCCGCTACAGGGGCGGCGGACGTCATGCAGGCTAGCTCGCCCGGCTCAGACCGATTTTTAACACCAAGGCGAAGCTACGCTGGTTTGAGTCGCGCGCGCACCTTTTTTCTGCGCCGCGATCTTATATTTTCATACGTCTTTCTAACGAACGCAAATCTTTTAGTGTTTTATTGTAATCCCGTACTGGGTAAGTTGTGCAGATAATTTACTATGCTTTATTGTGCTTCTGTTTTAGTATTTACATGATTTTTAAATGTAGTGAGTGTGAAATATCCGTTAGTGTTTTTAAAAATGGTAACGATGTTATTTAGCGTACCTACCTACTTAGTTTAGTTGGTATCAATTTTATTAGTCCCTTTTACTGTAGTATTTAATAATCATTATTTAATTATGCCATTTGCCTAGCCGTTACTGAATGACTTAAAATACCACCTTCACTATCTTTTCCCCTTGTGCTGGCTAAATAATTGTAGTGCTGGAGTGCTTCACGATTCCTTGCTCTCAGCTTGTACAACAAAAATAAGGAAACTTACATAACGTATTCGATCGGTGCGTTACAGGAACACCCTTGGGAGTAAGGAGATTGCTAGCTCCGCACGCCTATCCTAAAGTCTGAGGAGACCTGCCTGTTGAAGACCTAAGCTAGACCTGGATCGTTGCGCCGCGTCGCCGTACCTGCGAGACCTAGGAGAGTGCGGTATTCCGGGCCCTGGATAGTTTACTCGTTATGACCTAGGCAACCTAAAACCTACCTTATAATCTAGATACTCAGTTTTAACATACTATTATTATTTTTCTTGATACCTTGTTTTTAATAAATTAATTTGTCTTTATTTGCCGCATTAATTTTATTTATTATCATTAACTCAATGCGACAGCATATTGTGCCTTAACCATAGAGCAATAATAGAAAGTGCTGATTCTGCGTCTCTTTTAACAGAATCCCATGAACCACCCGTAATGACCATGGCAGTGTCGTCAGCATAGGAAAGAAGTCTTGTATTGGGAAGCTTAATATTACTCAGTTCATTGATATATATCAAAAATAGAGTTGGTCCGAGGACCGAACCCTGAGGTACCCCAAAGGTCAAGCAAGCATCATCACTCACAAATCGACCAACCCCTACTCGCTGCCTTCTCCCACTCAGGTAATCTCCAAGCAAGTTGAGAGCATTGTCTCTCACACCAATTCTCTCTAGTTTTTGAAGAAGGATGGGGACAGAGACGGTGTCAAAGGCTTTTTTTAGGTCTAGAAATACAGTAAGGCATTTACCTCCATTATCCAATTGATCAGTAATCAGAGAACTCAAAGCCATTACGGCGTCTTGGGTTGATTTACCGGCTTGAAAACCATATTGTGACTTTGATAAAATATTATACTTGTTGAGGAAATTTATAAGTCGTTTATTTATTAGTTTTTCAAGTATTTTGGACAATGAAGGCAAAACCGAAATTGGCCTATAGTTATTGACATTTTCTCTGTCCCCACCCTTATGCACCGGGGTAATAACAGCTTGCTTAAGTGCAGATGGGAAAACACCTTTCTTGAAACAAGTATTTGCCAGGTGTACGATAACTGGGAGCAGTATAAACTTTGCCAGTTTGAGAAAACTTACTGGAATTCGATCAAACCCTGCAGCACTGTTATTTTTTAAACTCATGAGCACTTCATGTACCTCAACAGAGTCTGTATCTAGCAGAACAAATGATGAAGGCAAGGATCGATCTAAATAATTTGAGAGAAACAATTTCTGAGATGAGCTGAGTGGTGTGATCCCATCGGCAAGCTTCTTCCCCACGCCCACGAAAAAGTTATTTATGTGATTAAGAGATTCTTCAGGGGTAGATTCAGCGTTCAAAAGTACTTCATTTTCAGTTTTATTTTGTTTGAAGTGCATTATATTTTTAACGTTTTTCCAAAGACTTTTCGAATTATTCATTGACTTTTCAAGTAGTTCGTTTTCGTATTTACGTTTTAATTTCTTGATTAATTTGGTACAAAAATTACGGTAGCGTTTATAAGTGACAGCAAGAACCTCATCCTCCGGATTTGAACGCAGTTTTTTCTGCATTTTGTTTCTATTTTGAATACAGCGTAATACCCCTTATGTTATCCAGGGCTTGATGATTCGTTGTTTTTTGGATGTATTTTTCTCGTGTGTGTTTTCTTTTAGTGATTCTGTAATTTTAGAAACCAATTCATTACATATAGTTTCAGGCTCATCAAGAAGAAGCAAGTCGTTAGTATTCTTGCTTAGAAGACTATCCAACGCTTTCATATAATCAGTAACCAAATAAACTTTACCACATTTAGATCCATTATTTGCCCGAGTTAGCTGTAAAAAAGACATGGAATGGTCCGTGATTGAAGTATCAGTTACTACTACTCGAGCACTTGTTTTGTTTTTATCAATTTTAAGCATAATATGATCTAGACATGCTTTTTCCCGAGTTGGCAGAAAATGACCAGGCATGATACTATAGCTGCTCAACATATTAAGATATTCCAAGCGGTTTTTTCGAGCAAGACTTTGACTAGTAGGATTATTTATAATATTTATATTGATATCCCCAACTATTATAATACATTTTTGAGAAGCAATTGATTCCAAATGTGAATTCAGCGAAGTAATGAATCTATCTGCGTTCGCAATCGAAGGTGATCGGTAAGTAGCTAAAATTATGTAATTAGTGGATTCAATTTGTAAGCATGATGCATCATCTAACATTATTTCTCTTATGTTAACTGAAATTTCCTCTTTGATATATACGATGACTCCGTCATTTTGATTAAAATATCGTGTAGTGAAATATGACACATAATCAGACAAGCCTGGTATAGGTTTATTTTCGTTGGTCCAACACTCAGATAAAATCACGATATCAGGCTTGAACCTTAAATGTGAAAGTGAAACAAGCAAGTCATCAAAATTATGATAAACGCTTCTAATGTTCTGTGATATCAAAGTTAGGTCATCTTCTTTTAATTTAATCAACTCATGTAATTTTTCAATGTTACAAACCGATGCTGTAGCAATTTCAGCTGTGTCTAGGTCGTTTAGGGTGTTAAGTGCGTCATCCATTAAAAATCATGATATATTTAAAACACGTGTTTGTACAATGTATGTGACATGTATTATAAATTATTAAAAATAATAGTTTTTGTTGTCTAATCGTTGTTTTCTTTAAAGCGAAAGATGACGTCTGAATATTTGAGTAATAATATTTTTTGTGATTGTTATGTGAAAGCACTGTCATCATTATATTTAGTAAATGTATGTGTGTATATATGTGAAGGCATGTGTAAATAAATGTGTAAAAATGGTGTGTATTTGTGCGTGTGAAGAAAATTATTTTAATGTGTTTAACAAAAATATGCATGCAAATTAGTATTATTATTTGGTTTGGCATACATGTCCGAGAATAAGAGTACAAGATGTGTGAATAAAGAACATTACCATCAATTAACAAAAAGAAAATACGGGAACATTTATCCAGGTAAGTACATACAGTAAAGTATTTTTGGCTATCATATAGTCACTCAGCATTATACAATTGTTGCACTTGAGCTTCAGACTTAATTGTTATAATGGGTGAGTTTTCTGACTTCCGAATATAAACTCGCCCGTAAGCAGTCCAACAAAACTTGTACCTGCCAGTCTTTACGAGATCACGCGCCAAAAAGTGAAGCCGTGCGCCCTTCGCCGTCAACTGCTCGGATACGAAAATGGAAGTTTCCCCAGACACTCGGTGCCCTAAATGCTTAGCGCACAACTTACTTTTGTGAGTAGTATTGAAGACTTTGCATAGCTTCAAGATGTCCGTTTTTTTAAAGGTGGATGCAGTTTCGACAACAATAGGTGTGTTGACAGAGTCTTTATTTTTGCCCCGAACTCTGTAGACGTCTTTAATGTCGGCTTTTTGCAACGAACCTCCTATAGCAGAGGACAAACAAAGAACCATGTCCAATAAGTCATCTTTTGTTTCTGTTGGACGCCGAGGTACATTTTTTATCTCGAAGTTTGATTTTCGGGCCCCCATCTGCATGTTTTCAATTTTTTCTTCCAAAAGGGTAATGTAGTCGCGGTCTTGTTTGGCCTTAACTTCCAATTGGGATACTTTTTTGCCAAGTTCCTCATTTTGTGCTGTTAGTAACATGATTGCATTTTCAATGTTGAGGTTACTCTGCTGTATCTCCTTTAGAGTCGCAGGAATAGATTTGATTTCTTGCACCTGTGTGGACCACAAAGATGACATCATACTCTTTATCTCCTCTTTGAAGCTGTGAAAGTCATCCACGGATACATTTTTACCGCGTGCAAATACGTAGTTAGGCGGCGTGTGCTCAATAGATGTCGAATTATTTTCGTCAACTTCGCTTACTGACATATCAGCTGAATGCGATGCCATATTAACGGTACCAATCTTATTTATTATTGTTTACCCAGCCGACAGTTCCGTAGCCCGCGTAGCATGCGCCTACGATCTTCGTAGCCTACGCCAGTCGTAGCGTGGACCGCAGGCAGGTGCGACCAGGTGAGCAATATTATGGCAGTTTGTCCCTGTCCCGCGTCGCTGGTAGCAGCCGCGGACGTTAGCAGCGGTGCGAGAAGAGTCCAACACGAATTAATCACTCACAAAAACAGACCGGTGCGATCTTACTTGGTTATTATTCACTACAAAAATGAACCTTATAGCCACATAAACTAACACACGTCCGCTCGCAGCAAAGCCCGAGAGGCGAGAGGGCGAGTATATGTACAATGGCAAACAGATGCATACCTATTTGCAGAAGCAGTGCGAAAATCGCTTTTATAACTTACGCAACAAAGGCACGCAATGAGAACTTGAGATGTAAAACTTGTGCTGACGACTGTACTATAATATATAGAGGTCAGTAACAGCGTCGTTGCTATGGCGACGAGGTAACTACGCCATTCTGCTTACAGAATAATAATTACGTATTATGAAGGTAAATTTTCGTAAAATATTGAGTTAAAAATCAGGATTTGTTTTTTCAAAAAATTATGTTAATTAACTGGCAATCCATACTAAATTGATAATGAGAAAGAGTGTTTGTTTGTCCGTCTTTCACTTCAAAAAGATTTTGTATGGGATTGTTTGGGAACTGGGGAGTGACATACTTAGGTTATTTTTTATTCCGGAAAAATATCACATTGCCGCAGGATTACGTGTGTAGTCCACAGGGGAGAAGACACGGGCGGAAGGCTAGTGTAAAAATAAGAATAAAGCTGCGATAAAGTTAAATCAAATACTCTATAGCTTTGCGTTTGATAAGGCATTCAAATTATGTTCAAGTGTACACTTGAACTTAATGTACATAAACACATTTTCACACTTATGCTCTGAAATGTTAATATTATATTTGAGAAAAGAATGCAGTACGTGGCACTTTTCCGAGGTAAACATTCTAAATTTGAAAATCACTGCAGTAATGAATTTCAGTACTTACTTACTGCACTGATTTTAGTGCAGTAAGTAAGTACTGAAATTCATTACTGCAGTGATTTTCTATGGTACTACCAACTTTTTTTCTTTATTTTTTCTTTAGTTATTCCTGTGTATAAAAACAGAAGCAAAGGGACATTTGCACCATACAGCCACATTATTATTATATCATAATTAGGTTAACTTTTTTTTTTAATACGGTGCGCACAGAGTATATTACTTCGTATTGTACCACAAGCGCTATGTACCCTTAGCACCATGAAGCTCGACTTAATACTGAGTTAACTGGAGAGTGCAGTACGAACAATTTGTTGTGACCACAAATTACATAGTGGCTGTCTTCCGTCTCACCTACACTTAAAAAAATACGTATGGTCATACGAGACAACTGACAGCCACTACATACTAAATGTCAAATTTGCTGGTATTCACTTTTTTATTCAGGGTGAGAACTACAGTTACCTCAGTATTAGGTCGAGCTTCATGCTTAGCACGAACATCAATCGAAAAAACAAAATGAGATTTATCATAGACAAAATATCCTTTACGAGTAATTTTGTATGGGAAATATATACAGCGCCATCTACCGCCCAGAAGCGGGTATTGAAGTTGCGCATTTTAGTAGCAAGTAGTAAGTATCACTAGGCTGTATGACCGTTCGACATGGCCTCACAAACCAATATTAAAAAAACGGCGGGAATGATTTTCAGCGGTTGATTAGATATCAATACAGTTTGTATTGTGTAATAAATTATCAAAATGAGTTCTGCCAATGAAACATATACTATGCGATTATTATAAGAATAGGACTGTCAAAACGGCCATATTTGTTTGCGTTTCGCTTCCACTTCAGGGTGTAGGATGTGCAAGAAAAGGAACAAAGATCAAGAATGCCGTTTGACAGTCCTATTCTTATAATAATCGCATAGTACAGACATTGTATGTACCTACTCCACCAAATTTGAGAGCAGAAGCAAAATTAATAACAGAAAACTTACTGCCAGCAAAATCAAAAGAAAGATATATGAAGACCTACGATCTGATTTGGAAAAGTGAAAAAAAGGCGCATACATTTTCGGAATCTGTGTTGTTGGCGTATTTTAATGATACATCATTAAAATAATATTATTATGGGCGATTTATACATAAGTGTGCCCGGGAAAACAATAACATTTACATTTAATAATTGCCCGAACATGTGTGGTATAAATTTTAATAAATATTATTTAGTTAAACAGTTTTTTTTATTTCCTCGCATTTCTTGAGAAAAGCACTATACAAGCCTTGTACGGTAAGCAAATTACCTTGCCTCGAATGATTAAAGCCCTCGCCTGCGGCTCGTGCTTTAAACCATCCTCGACAATGTAATTTCTTACT
Organism: Crambus lathoniellus; assembly: GCA_949710035.1. Lineage (NCBI taxonomy): Eukaryota > Metazoa > Arthropoda > Insecta > Lepidoptera > Crambidae > Crambus > Crambus lathoniellus. The sequence goes on along the minus strand of OX453302.1, from coordinate 8,805,149 downwards.
TACCTGTCCTCGGCTGTAATGTACTATTACTAAGTTACCAACGTTAAATACCTACCTATGATAAATAAAATAAATAAATAAATAACTTCTTACATTCACACCAATTATCTTAGCCCATTTGAATTTCATTAAGAAACTGTATCATGGAAAACATGATAACGGATAAATATATACTTAAATACTTTTTGTTTGTAAATACATACTTAATATACATAGTAAACACCCAGACCAAGACAAATAGACATGTTCATGCACACAAATATTTGTCTTGTTCGGGAATCGAACCCGAGACCACTGGCGCAGAAGGTGGGTAGCCTACCCCTGCGCCAAATCGGTCGTCATGATGTAAATAAAATGTTATGTTTAGAATTATAATATAAACAAAAACATAATAACTACGTAAAAAATAAAGTAAAATTAAGCAAGTCACAATGTCATGCCACATAGTTGCTGACGCAGCCATTTTTGAATGGTATTTACACGCAATGGTATAACATAGACACTCATTTGCGTTATCCAAATTTAATGTTTCATACGTATAAAAATGGAAATTATTAGTAGCCTTCATTAAGTCATCAACGGGTTCATAAATTCTTGAGGTGACACGCTATAGCATGTGAATATAGTCGAACTCGAACTACATAATTATTTACATTAATAACAACGAACTGATTTATAGGGGAAAATAATAAAAAAATGGGTTGTCTTTAACTCAAAAAATGAGATTTATTAAGTAAAATTAATGCAAAATTGTCCTTAATATTATTTATAATCATGGAACACCGTGTATTGCGTTCGTTAAGTATCGGTTCGAGCGTCGTCGGACGAAAACTGCAAGCGACATAATGACGTCACGCCATACTAATACTAGTTTCTATGGTATTTGCTTCGATCGACAAATAGGTGTTATTGTTGATCGAAGGGTAGGTATGTGTTCCGGTCACTGCGAGAGCGTCCGCTCGGGATCCCGCAAGACCAGGGTAGGCTCTGTGGGTGCAAAGTGAGGGGTTTAGTGGGTATTCCTAACATTCCCTTGGCGAGTCCCACATAACCACCGTCCGCACAACGTAGGCGGGCGGGGTATGCGTAAATGCATTCCCCTCACTATAAAAAAAAAAAAAAAAAAAAAAAAATGTATGTGTTCCTGTTCGACGCCCATTTCGAACCGATACCTTTTACTTTATCGAAACTTACAGAAGAAACGTCGACGCCAGTCGCTGTCGCCGGTAGTGTTCGAATCACTATAAGTACCTACTAGGGAGTAGTCATGTGTAGTACGTGTACTAAGTACTAAAAATGACGATACTCAGATCGGTACTGTACGTTACCGAACGCGTGCTCTTAATCGGACAGTCGGACTATTAGTACACCGTCTCCTGCTACCAAGGAGTTTGTACAAGGAAACTGGAGTTATCAGCCTAAAAAAAAGAGTACCCCGCAAATTTGACATTTAGTACGTAGTGGCTGTCAGTTGTCTTATATGACCCATAAACTTATTTATAATTACTAGAGTATAATAAGTTTATGATATGACCATACGTATTTTTCAAAGTGTAGGTGAGACGGAAGACAGCCACAAATTTGAAAAATGTACCTTTAAAGGTACATTTTTCAAATTTATAAAAGTAAAATAGTTTTTTCACTTCTCATGCTCGTAAAGTTCGTGTTTATGTTGGGTATAGGCGGCATAAAATCGCTTTTTATGCTCTAGTGCATAAAGTAAAATCTTCGTCTAAGTCTCAGACTTTAAGACAAAGGTCGTCAGCTAAACAGACACACACGCAATTAAGCTTCGTTAAATAAACTTTATTAATACCTAACGTATTTCATTCTGTTTCTTAAATTTTGTACATAATCCATGTTAAATTATTAAATTAATAAAACTAGGCAAAATATATACGTCGTATATATATACGTCTCGGGTAAAATGGTACCTTTTATGCACTTGTTGTACAATCTACTATTTTTTATATTACACACAATATGTGAGAGATGCCAAATGTACCGGTTTTGGCCACTTACTGATAGTTAAACTTTTGTAAGTATTGCGAAAAATCAAAACCAAACCCAGGTAAAATCAATATTTTCTAATGCACTAGAAACCAGTCAATTTCAAAACAACAATTTAATTAAAAAAAACAAAGGTTTATAAAGTATTTCATCCAAAACAAATTTCCTAAATATTTCATACAAAACATTTTTTCAAACAGAAAATGGAATTTATTGAAAAAAAATCTTATGACATAAGGAATTCTAACGGTTGTTATTATTACCTTAAAATACCTTATTTTAATTGCCTTTATCAAAAATGGCTAAATATTGTTTAGACAACTTCTAGAGCAAAAAGTGGCCAAAACCGGTACAGTGGCCAAAACCGGTACGCCTGCCCTGCCTGTTTTGGTCACTTTAAGGATTTTTTACTTTTAAACGCTTAGCTTAGTGCTTAATGATCTTAAGTATTTAAGAGAAAATTCATATCTAAAATTATAGAGAATATATCGAACTTTAAGGTTACAACTTTCAAAGTTTAAAAAAAATAGTTTTTTTACATAAAACGAAATGTTCAGAGGGGGCCAAATACACCGGTTTTGGCCATTTTGCATTGGTTTTGGTCACCCAGTTTGCATTGGGTTTGGCCACTTTGATAAAATTACCATATTTATGACTTGAGTTTTAGCCTAATTGCTATCTTATCCGAGTTCTGGACTAAAACACTACATGAAACAGTATTATAATCCCAGCTAGCTTCTTACCACAACATTATAAGTATACCTTTATCACTTGATTAGAAGAAAATTAGCGGATATAGGCTAGTGTAGGCTAGCCTCCATCCGCAAATTTAGGTAGATGCGGCAATAAAACAATAGTGCCTCCACCTTTGACATCAGAAAGACGTCGATGTCATATTTGGATAATAAGATAAGTGTCACTTAACTTTAAGGGACACATAACTTTAAGGGATAATTAAACATTATGACTGTAGTCTTCACCTCTAAAATCAACCTATCATATCAATCTACGACGACCGATTTGGCGCAGGGGTAAACTACCTGCCTTCTGCGCCAGAGGTCTCGGGTTCGATTCCCGAACAAGACAAATATTTGTGTGCAAAATGTATATTTGTCTTGGTCTGGGTGTTTTTTGTGTATATCACTACATAGTATAAAACAAAGTCGCTTTCTCTGTCCCTATGTCCCTTTGTATGCTTAAATCTTTGAAACTACGCAACGGATTTTGATGCGTTTTTTTTAATAGATAGAGTGATTCAAGAGGAAGGTTTATATGTACTTTTTATCCCGATATTCCCACGGGAACGGGAACCACGCGGGTGAAACCGCGGGCGGTCGCTAGTTAAATAATAATACCGTAAAACCTTACAAGATTGCCCAACCGATCTGAGTTTGCCCTGTAGGTCATTTATTACAAATGTTGAAAAATGTGGCAACTTTTTTTAGAACTGTGGTATTACGTAATCTATAGTAGAAATTTCAATATATTTCTGGCAACACTACGGATGTAACTTTTGCTAATGTCACTTCAGTTGGGTGTCAGTCTATGCCAAAGTTGGAGGTGTGATTCGCGGGCCAAAAACAGTGTGAAAAACTTTTGCCAGAACTTGATTTGGTATTGCAGCAGGTAAGTTATTTCTTAACTACTGTTTGTTTGAAACCAATAAACAAGTCCAACAGAATAAACACCGCAAAATCACTCTCTAATTAGAAAATATTTTGGTGGGCAATGTCAAATTACTTTTTCTGAAGCAGTATTTACAACTTTGCCCACTAAAATATTACCGTTAGGGTTGTCTCCTCCGCGTTAAAAACTGAAAGAGTGATAAATAGGTATAATCAGCAGCAAACAAGTTGAGCCCTGACGCAATGTATACTTTGTTTTAACCATAATACGTTAGAATGAGAATACGTTGAATTGTTATGAGACTTTAAAATGAAAATGTTCCTATTACCTATAATGAGAGTTGCTCGCTAGCATTAAGTATATTGTTTGTTTTTAGAGCGAAAAGCGTTTATATAATTTTTAAGAATCTTTAAAATATATGGTTCTTTAAGTTATGTAAAAGTTGCTTACCAATTATTGATCTTTAAATATTTTAATGTTTGTATTTATAGCTAGGTATATCTCAGAAATACTGTTTCATCTCAACTCATCTCATTTCAACTGTTTTAGTATTTTATTTTACATAAACAGTGTAGTAGAAAGTGAGCGTATTCATACCTCAAACCGCGTTGGTTACCACAATAAAAAGTGACAACCCTTGCACATAGTTTTATTTGTATGAAATATTACAAAAATCTTTTTGTGACTTTGCCCACACAATTTTGACCGTTAATATAAACTATTAAACTATAATCATAAAATCATATGTTACATTCACTATTTCTCTAAAATAACCCCTAAATCTTATAATCATAAGGTTAACAATAGCAAATTTAGAAAAGTTTCTGCACAGTGGGCAAACTTGTAAAAATTATTAATATTTGGCCCGCTCTTTAAATTAATGTTTTTATCACATTAATATACATTTTATTGGTATCATGATATGTTCTATACAAAGAGCTGATAATTTAACAATGGTTTAGCACAATCATGAATCAAAAACTTGATTATTTTTTTAAATATTCAACGCAAGATCTAAAATTGCAAGAAATTTGGGCAAAGTCGTACGGTTTTACGGTATGTATTTACAAACAAAAAGTATATAAATATATATTTATCCGTTATCAAGTTCACGTAGACACAGTTTCTTAAGAAATTTACTATTTGCAATATTAGTGTGATTGTTAGAAAAATATTTATTTATTTATTTATCAGTCAATGAGGGATCAGTTGAGGAACACTTATCCATGACGGCGTCTTCTACCTTTTTTGACATCAGAAACACGTCAGTCAACGTCACGTTCAGTTAAGATAAGATTATCTTACTTTAAGGGGCACTTAACTTTAAAGAACACTTAACTACTATGGTGGTTTCTGTCTTCGGCATCAAAACGCGCCAATTTCACGTTAATATGTCATTTAACTTTAAGGACCACTTAACTACTATGGTGGTTGTTTATCTTTGACATCAAAACGAGCTGATTTTACGTTATTATGAGTGTCACTAAACTTTAAGGGGCACTTAACTTTAAATGACACTTAACTACTATGGTGATTTCTACCTTTGGCATCAAAACACGCCGATTTCACGTAAATATGAGTGTCACTGAACTTTAAGGGCCACTTAACTTCTATGGTGGTTTCTATCTTTGACATCAAAACACGCCGATTTCACGTTAATATGAGTGTCACTTAACTTTAAGAAGCACTTAACTTTAAAGGACACTTAACTGCTATGGTGGTTTCTATCTTTGGCATCAAAACACGCCGATTTCACGTAAATATGAGTGTCACTTAACTTTAAGGGCCACTTAACTTCTATGGTGGTTTCTATCTTTGACATCAAAACACGACGATTTCACGTTAATATGAGTGTCACTTAACTTTAAGGAGCACTTAACTTTAAAGGACACTTAACTGCTATGGTGGTTTCTATCTTTGGCATCAAAACACGCCGATTTCACGTAAATATGAGTGTCACTTAACTTTAAGGGCCACTTAACTACTATGGTGGTTTCTATCTTTGACATCAAAACACACCGATTTCACGTTAATATGAATGTCACATCAAATGGCCAAAGGTGGCACAATGCTAAAATTTCCAGCCCCACTTTTGGCCACTTAATGTTTTCCAACTTTTTGTGACAACAGTGAGAAAACAACACTTTATCCATCTGGAAGAAACATATTCTAATGTGATATAAATATTAATTGACCATAAAATAGTTTAATTGTAGAAAAAAAATGATTTTCATTCTGCTTAAGAATTTTACAAAATGTTAACTTTGAAATGGTGGTGGTTTTTATTTCTAAAATATCGTACTACATAAAAAAAGCTAAGAGCTGTGATTATTAATTAAAAGTCCAATCTTTTATTTGCCATTAATAAATATAAGCAATAGTTTTTTAATTCCTATTTATATCACTTTAAAGTGAAAAGTGACCAAAACCGGTACAGTGGCCAAAACCGGTACGCCTGCCCTACTCTGCGAACCGAAAAGTGTCCGATTAAGCATAATACGCGTACTCGGCGACCGGCTACTTATTAAGTATCGTAATGTAAGAACGGGCGGGCACGTTTCAACGAATATTAAATAACAATAACAATTTCGACAATGCAAAATGTAGTAAGTACAGCTATTTCACGTCCGAAATTATATTTATACTAGCGGATCCTCGCGGTTTCACCCGCGTGGTATCCGTTCCCGTGGGAATATCGGGATAAAATATAGCCTATGTCACTCGGGAAGAATGTATTTTTCTAATGGTGAAAGAATTTTATAAATCGGTCCAGTAGTTTCGGAGCCTATTCGATGCAAACAAACAAACAAACAATCAAATCTTTCCTCTTTATAATATTAGTATAGAAGTATAGATTTACAAAACGAAATTCGGTTAACAAATATTTTTCTCGTAGCAAAACTTTCAGCCGAATGCCAGACGTTCAATACCTATACATACCTACACTAAACAACGCAAATTTATTTAACCGACTTGATAATCTACTAATGGATATCAATAAAACTACTATAGTAGGTAATTACTTCACATTAACCCAACTTTAACTAAAATTCGAATAAGTATAACTAGTTTAAGTTAATTGCAAACTCTACTAATTCGATAATTAACTTAGTTTCCAACAAGTTGTATTTTGAGGTGAAATGTTTTGATGATATCGTAATGACCAGACGGAAAGTTGTTAAAAGATTTTCATGCCTTAATATAAACTCGTTATATTATGGGGCTTAAATTTTGACTGTTGTCAGTTTAAAGTAAACTATTGAACTTTAACTATTGTAAGTAGTACCATAGTTAAAGTTCAATAGTTTACTTTAAACTGACTTAGCACCGTGCTCAAATAGTTATAATTAGAAGTTTAACTCTTTATTGATGATCAGGCAGTTAGAGATAAGATAGCCAGTTCCTCAGTGGTTAAGTTGAGGATTCAGAGAGAAGTGGGTTTCCACCTTCAGCTTTATCTTCACTAAACATCAGATGTCACGTTTTTAATAAAACATATCTATGGTATTCTACAAATTTAAATCCAAGTTATTTTTTATTCTAGTAATTTGCATGGGCCGATTTTTTCTAATTTTTCTTTTTGTACTAGCCTACCGTGTACTACCTACACGACGTTATCCCGCGGGAATGTGATATTTTTCCGGGATAAAAAGTAACTCTCCGTCACTAATCTCTTCAGCTCACAAACTATCCCCATGCCAAAATTCACGACGTTTCATTGCTCCGTTTTGACGTGAAAGACGGACAAACAAATTAAACAAACACACTTTCACAAAAGAAATAAGAAAAGAAAATCATTTATTCGAAAAACACTTTTAGCATAACGTTTAGATCTGCTCTCTATTGGTATCCTACTAATATTATAAATGTGAAAGTTTAGATGTTTGGATGTTTGGATGTTTAGATGTTTGGATGTTTGTTACTCAATCACGCCAAAACGGCTGAACGGATTTGGCTGAAATTTGGCACATAGATACTTTGTAGCCGGGAGAGGAACATAGGCTACTTTTTATCCCGGAAAAGTATCAAATTCCCGCGGGATAACGTCGTGCAGTCCACGCGGGCGAAGCCGCGGGCGGAAAGCTAGTGGATAATAAAAATTGCACAATCTTTTCTGTTCCGCAGGCTTATTACCAAAATAAGCAACCAGTTGCTAATTGTACAATTGCAACGCGACTGCTACTAGTTGCGGTTAGTTTGCAATCGGTACAGTACGGTACGAGCGCTTTCATGCAATTTTAATTTACAAATCGCTCGCTTGTGGCGCTTTCGTAGCGATCTACGTTCCGTAATACGAATATGTGTTTTGGGAGCGAATTATTGTTAATTTTCTCGATTGCAACTGTCACTTTAAGATCGGTAATAAGCCTGCCGGTGACAGCGGAGCTATGTAGCTTTTTCTTTTTTTTTTGTAACAATTTAACCAGCTTTGACTTCTAAGACCTTCAGCCGCCAGCAGCGCTATGGTTGGACACTACAACAACATACAAGTTTCTTGGGTTGGACATCAACTTGACAGCAAAATGACATTTAAAAATAACACGTTAGTTTCACATTTTGGCCACCGGAACAGAAAAGATTGTGGCACTGTAGGTACTTACTTAACTTATGAAAATAATAAAAGAATTGATATTTTCCGATTTCGATTAAGTTTATCATTCATTTATAGTAAGTACTTAAAAAGAAAATCCATCCTTATAATCAGACAAAGGTCATTCTGTTCGCACCCCATGAGGCAGAAAATAAGGTTTCAAAATTAATTAACCTCTTCGGTCCTGAATGAATAAAATGAGTTATTTAAATTTTTACTTGTTTGCATTCAAAATGCAATTTTTATTATTGAAAAATTTAAAATGAAGTATTTTAGAAAAAATTCGACCCGTCTCACAACCGTAGCTGATGGTTGTGAGAGGGGTCGATTTTTTCTAAAATACTTCATTTTCAATTTTTCATTAATAAAACGACTTAGAAATAAGTTTCCGTCGATTTTTTTCATTAAGTATTTAGACCAAAATAAATGGAATACTTACCTACTTATAGTAATTTTTTTATTTTTGTTTTTTTCCCATGAATTACTTACATTAATACAGATTATGCTTTTAGTAAAATAAAAATCTTTTAAAAGTCCTGAATACACTCCAAGAAAAAAATAAATGTTTAAAATGTTATGTCCGTTGAAATGGACACCAGGACCGAAGGGGTTAATAATTCAAGCGAACCACAAGCCTCGTTCGATTTATCGGTAGGTAATCATGATTGTGTATTTCCAGTAGGTCTCTTGATATCTATACGATAAAGGTTTGGCCGTGGAAACACGTCACGTGTTACAAACAAAGGCTTCGAGGCGAGCGTACCGACGACACTGCGATATCGGCGGGTCAAGGCTACGCGAATGCCTAAAAGGCTGATATGTGAATGGATCACAATCAATGTAATAATGATTTTCTTCCAAACCACACTTCCTTACTCATCAATACTAACTAATGCACTCGTCTCCAGAAGAAACTGATGGTACTTACTTGCTTTATTTTTACACAAACATGCTCACTGCACATCTCTATTCTACGTATACACACAGAAAGTTCTGCGCTCCTGGCCGCTCATAAATGTTTTATTTTCGAATGTTATATTATAATACTTAGGAAACTCAATGATTGATTTAAAAAAATTGGCGAGAAATCGCGTGTCATTTGTTTTTTAACACAAGTTGCGAAAAGATTTTAGGGCGATGATATAGCATGACTTTGACTCCGCAAGATTGCACTGCTCGTCTTGCTTTTGGGAGGGAAGCACCTCATTTAAGCACTGTAAGGCGTTAGTACGAAGAATTTGACCATGTCTGTTTTTCTCTCCATGATGAAATTCGTGGTCGGTTGGTACGGCCGGAAGAGGCCGTGATAGCTTTCAACCAGCGCGTGAAAAACATGCCCTCAGCCCTCAGGACAATTGGGGTCCTCATGTTTTCAAAAATAGTTTGACCGAATTAAAAAGTGTTAAAAATGTAATGGAGAATACTTCGAAAGCAGTTAATATATTACTTTACATGTGAATTTTTCTAATAATGAATTACGCAAAACTTTCAGTGTACCCCTAGTATTACAGAACATCTATTCGCTATTTTTCTATACACTATCACTATTATTATCAAAATGCAAAACGACTCAAATTAAAATTAAATAAAAACAAACACTTCCCCATTTCCCCATTGCGGAAAAGTTCAACTCATGTTTGAGAGAGTGAAAAGATTTTAAAAGTTGATTTAAATGATTATTTGAAATAACAAACATTATCTTACACAATTGACACAGAATTTATTGTAAAATTATACCGACAGTTTTGTTTTAATGCCATGAAATTGAATTGGGCGAACATGAAAGTGAGCGATGTTTGTATGAAAATCTGATGAAAATAAAGCTGGCCGTTTTTCTGCAAAGGGGCTTAGGCGGTTCTCACACTGCAACGCACACCGCTCCAGTTTGTGGTAGTGCGCTTCTTAACTATGGCTGTAGAATCTTGAATTGATGAGCATACAAAACCCGCAGTGTATAACAAACTCACGCCGCATCTCCGTCCACCGAAGTGAAAACCGCAGCAGTGTGATAATCGCATTAGTATTATAAATGTGAAATGCCTAAACAACTAAACCCTTAAAAAGTCGAGGACCGCATAAGTGGGAGCGGATAAGTCGCGGACAGCCACTAGTTTTAAATTAAAACAGTAAAAAAAAGTTTTCATAATACTTCGATACTTGGGAGACTAGTAGTTTTTTCTAGTATTTTATATCTCTTTTAAAGCCTTCGAGTCGAACGTACCGATACCGCGATATTCGTGGGTCAAGGCAAGCCTTGCTGACAGGTGAATGGGTGAAATAAAGGCAAACGGTTTGTTCAATTTCAAAAGTTAAAACATTGTTTTCAATCTTATACCATATACTTATTTTCATAAGACTAGCGGAACCGGTGAACTTCGTATCACCAACAACTAATAAAATTAGAAATTTAAAAATAAATAAACGCGAAGCACCAAACAAGTTTTATACTCTGCCTGCCACAAATGTCGCACCGCACCGTACTGGCAGAAGCGAAAAGCATTGGGAAGACGTGGAGCGAATTGAAACGCGATGCTGTATAGCATCTACACACGTTCCTATCCGACCGCCGATTTGGTCTGCTCCCAGACCAAATCCACCACGTTCCGTGTGTAGCGCAGATTTGGTCGGAACAGACCAAATCGGAACGTGTGTAGCGCAGATTTGGTCTGGGAGCAGACCAAATCGGCTGTCGGATCGGAACGTGTATAGACACTATAAGACCGACCACGTTGGAGATCTACTGTGGACGCCCTTTGCACCCAAAGATATTATAATATAACAAGATTGTGCACTATGAAAATAAAAGCAATGTTAATTCGATTCTATGCAGTTACAATAAGGTTTATTTTCGTATGACATTACGATAAACGGAAAAACGAGCCGAGCCGGCTCCTAAATAGGATTGCATCCCTGTCTACTGGGCTGCCACCATGAAATATTTTTGGTTGTAGTAGAACTTAATTCAAATTCATATTTCCTGTTCTCGATAATTTTCAAAGTATTTATTAATTAAAAGGAATGTTAAGCCGATAATAATAAAGTCCATATCATTTATATTATTTAAAACCTTGATAAACTACTTGTTTAATGTAAGAGTCGGTGTTATGGTAGTTTTAATTATAATAAATTTGCAACACTTTGGGTCTGGACAATTTTAATAAAAATAAAAACATCATCAATATGGCGACGGCAAATTAATTTATGTGTGTAAAGTTAGTGTGTGGATCTTAATTATCATTTTAAAATTACGTTTAAATCAATAAAAAACGTTTTTGAAAAAAAAATGTAACCGCCTTCAAAACGGATCTTCAAACAAAAATTAACAAACACTAAAAAACGAAAAAAATAATAAGATTCTTTAATTTAAAGGACGATGATACGTGACTTTTTCTAATTTATCTTGGTACTTACTGGACTGTTTGAAGTCGGTGCCATCTTATACGTATTGAGGTAATTACGTCCTCACGCTTGGGACCGGGTTTTTTTTATATGTTAGTTATTTCACTCAGTATATTTCGTTCTTATTCTTTTTGGCTTGGCACCGACTTCAAACAGTCCAGTAAGTACCAAGATAAATTAGAAAAAGTCACGTATCATCGTCCTTTAAATTAAAGAATCTTATTATTTTTTTCGTTTTTTAGTGTTTGTTAATTTTTGTTTGAAGATCCGTTTTGAAGGCGGTTACATTTTTTTTTCAAAAACGTTTTATTTTTCGATTTTTAGTGAAGTAGCTTTTTTAAGAAACTACATGGTGATTATGATAAATTGTTGTAAATATCCTATCCGTTACGGAATTCAGCTTTCCATCTTTAGCTACTTAGATAACTTGAAGGAACACAACTGAAGGTCCATTCGTGCATATGGTATTTATAAAACATCATAATTTAACTCCTAACTGTTGAGGAGTTTCACCTCTCATCAGCAGCTCACCCTAATAACCTGAAAGAATATAACTATTGGCCCATACGTACGATTAATACTTAAAGAAATATTCTCCAGCTCCTAACCGTTAAGGAGTTGTAGCTTCCATCACCAGCTCATCACTATGAGATGATGACTACCAGATGCAAATACTTGACTAACTTCAAAATAAATGGAACGCATAAGACTTGCCTATATTTGAGAATTTCTCTCAATTTTCCTGGAATTTGATCCCCTGGTCCTGACTTGGTGAAAGTAAGATCAGGTCAGAAGTACTTACCAACTTTCGAAAAAAAATATATTTTGAAAATGATCCCCAATTTGATGAAACTATGAAATCGTCCATATACCCAAATAAAGTCTGAATACACATTATTCGGGATAACTCCTGAACTTCTGGCCAGTTCTTGATAAAATTTGAATGGGACCACACGAGAAGCATCACCTTTTAAATAAAAAAAGAATTATCCAAATCGGTTCATTAACTAAAAAGTTCTGAGGTAACACACATAAAAAATAAAAAAAAAATAAAAAAAAAAAATATACAGTCGAATTGATAACCTCCTCCTTTTTTTGAAGTCGGTTAAAAATGGTTCTCACTTGATGTGTGAAAGGATGCAAAAGCGCATCATATAAACGTAGCGGTGTATCTTTTCATAGGTAAGTATTTAGCCAAAGTTTTATTCTTGCGTATAGTAGGGTGTCCATTTCGTTTGTAATCTATAGACTGGAATTTACTTTCTTACTTAACCCAAACATTAATTTTCATTGTTTCAGATTTCCTAAAGATGAAGAAATTAAAAAAGGTTGGCTTAACGTCATACCTGAAAAAAATTACACAATACTCAGCAGAAGAAGAAAAAGAAGAAGAACTTTTTCAGAAAATTGGCATGAAACAGAACTTATTAAATGTATTATACCATATGTATTTTAATTTAAGGTTAAAAAAGTAGGTACGCAAAAAACGAAACTTTAAAACTAATTTGACACAAAGCCTCCATGCGTCAAAAGATCCGAAAAACAATTTTGTTTAGCAATGTATAGTCTAACTATTAAACAAATTCTTATTACTGTACGTGGACTTTTTATTTCTATCCATTTTATCAAAATACGCCTATCAGAAATACAGACATACATTTCATATAAGTACATACAGGTCAAACTGACAACCTCCTCTTTTGAAGTCGGTTCAAAAGTAAGTATGCTTATAAAGCATACGTGTATGTGTCGATTGTCACATTATTGCCTCATAAGTAATGCAAAGTACCCTCTATGCTTTGCCGCGCGGAACCTCATCTTAACTAATATTATAGAAAGTGAGTTCGGATGTTTAAATGTATGTTTTTTTTAGCTACAAGAGCTCCCTAGGAAGCGTGGTGTTCGAATCCTACGTGAGCCAAGTCTGGTTAACTATAAATTGTCCTTGAAAAAACCAAATCGTGTAGTCACTCACGTCTCTCTCATTAGAGAGGGACGCACACCATAATAGGCCTATCTCGCTCGGCTCGGCTGTAACTCATGAGTGCGCTATCTTGTTATATTATAATATCTTTGTTTGCCCCATCCAAGGGACATATAAACGTAGTGATTACATGCTCTTTGGGATATAGGGACATTGTCAAGTATGTAAGTCAAGCCACAAATGTCACAATCCAAAGCGGCCAAAACGTCAGTGATTACATACCTACTCTTTGTAGGCAGCCACGGGAGAAAATTTTTATTTTACGATTTTCCTGAATAAAACGTAGGTAGCCTACTACATATTATGTCACTCTCCAGCTCCCAAACTATCCCCATACCATAAATCACGTTGATCCGTTGCTCCGTTTTGACATGAAAGACGGACAAATAAACAAACAAACACACTTTAACATTTATAATATTAGCACAGCGTAAGAACAAATATATAGACTGTGATATTAGTATGGATAATTATATGTTTATATACTAGAACAAAAATATAAATCAGTAGGTATACATAGTATAACTCATTTTTCTTTTGTCAATAATGCTCATAATGCTACATAACTTCTAGCCGAGCGTAGTCTTTTTCGTAGTCGTCGTAGTACAAAATAAAAAGTTCGTAGCACGATCGTAGCATGCTCGTAGCAATATGTTAATACATTGGCTATGTTACTTACGATACCATACTTTTCTCGAGAGTAGGCCTGCCGGCCTAGCATGACCGTCATTATAAGGCGATACTCGAAATAATTATGCTGAAGCGAGATAGCAATGAGAAAAGGACGCGCGTCGGAGCGAGACCGATTTTTCAGATTAGGCAAAAAAAACACAAAATCACTTCGTATTAAAAAACTATAGCGATTTTTTTTAAAACTTCTATATGATCCTTGATATTATTGGTGTCCACTAATTAAACCAATTTTTAATAGTATATGTAACCCCATTTAAGAATAATCTTGAAATTTCGTATTTTTAGGGGTCTTCGAAAAGAAAATATATCGAGGCAAAATCATAAAATCGTGTTTCTGAAACTATACGGATCTAAATAAAGGTATGAAGAAATATATATCTATAGTTTTATATCAAAGTGTCCATACTTTTTCCGAGTAGCGCCTTAATCACGCGATATGATATAGCACGTAATGCTGTCTTGCTTTACCTTACTTTACCTTACCTTAGTAGGGTTAGACAGCATGACGTGCTATATCATATCGCGCGATAAAAGCCGCTCATGCTAGGCCGGCTGGCCCATTATTTAATGATAATCAGATAAATAATTATAACAAATATATTGCAGTGTAAAGTACATACTTAATATTAACCGTATTATTGCTAACAACTAGATGTTCCATTTTGTTTAATTACTTTTTTTTCAACACACTTGCTCATAAAGTGAGCCTTATTAAATCGATCTTAGGGCCATAAACCGAACTATAACCCACGCGTGCATAATAATATTACAGTACTAGTTGCGTAATAGAATTATCCCTACAAAGTTAAGGCGATACTCGGAAAAAATGTGCTGAAGCGAGATAGCAATGAGAAAACGACGCGCGCGAGAGCGAGACCGATTTTGCAGATTAGGCAAAAAAAACACAAAATCAATTCGTATTAAAAAACTACAGCGATTTAAAAAAAATGCTTCTATACGATCCTTAATATTATTGGTGTCCACTAATTAAACCAATTTCCACTAGTGTAAGTAACCCCATTTAAGAATAATCTTCACTTTTCGTATTTTTTAGAGGTCTTTTCGAAAATAAAAAGTGTCGAGGCAAAATCATAAAATCGTGTTTTTGAAACTATACGATTCTAGATAAAGGTATGAAGAAATATATATCTTATTACCAGATTTTTAACAACTGTAACCGTCCTATAGTTTTAAATCAAAAAGTCCATATTTTTCCGAGTAGCGCCTTAAGTAAGTACCTAACTGCAAATTATATGCGAGTAAACAGAGACTTTTCAATTTAACCGGGTAATACAGTATCCCTACAAAGTTAAGTTAGTACCTAACTGCAAGTTATAAGCGAGTCAACAGAGCATTTTCAATTTCAGCGGGTAATAGATACAGTTCTTTTTTTGTAACAACAAAGAGGTTTTATACGGCTGGAAATCCATTTACGTTTTTAGAATAAATAAATGTGTCCCTAATTAAGACAAAAAAACATAATTAAGTATATTATTATCAAATTATTTATAATTCACAATAATTTATTATTAAACATTTGCATTTTATCACTATTATTATTATACTTAATTATTTTGAAGTAGGCTGTATGGCTGTATGTAATCAATCACCTCACATTTGGCGCGTGCAAAAAAAAAAACTTGCGCGCTTTTTCCCTTAGTTAATATTAGGTTAATACAATATGTATGCATTACATGTTTGTTTTTCCTCGCAAGTGTGTTGAAAAAGTGCGTATGAAACTCGTGAGCAACTTACTCACTAGACACTCGGCTGATTTACGCCCTCGCCTGCGGCTCGGGCTGCAACCCACAGCCTCGTGTATAATGAGCAACCTAAGCTCACTTGTATCCTAATATACTATTTGCATTCACAGTGCAATTTTTTAGTATTGAAAATGAGTATTAGAAAAAAAAGACTCCATAGCTCAGTGATTAGATAGAGTATATGCCCGGACAGTGAAAGGTCGTGGGTTCGAATTACTTCGAATCTATCGGACGGAGCTAGTTGTGAGAAGTTTAGATTTTTTCTAATACTTCATTTTCAAAATTTTCCACTAGAAGTTCCATTTAATCTTTTCTTCTTTTATGGGACAATTTTATTGGAGTCATGGCCGGAAATTTTATTGTTAGTATCAAATAAAATATGGTCTTGGGACTGTTCTTGGCCGAAAACTCTGACATTTTAACTCAAGAAGCGGCATAGCCACGGGTTATGCACTAGTGCTTGTATATTATTTATGTTACTCCATTTGGTTCAGTCAAGTTTTCGCCAGTACGGTTTGACACAAAAAAATTGGATCAGGTACCTTTTATAATTCTTGCGTCGGATACTGCACAAAATTATGACATTTGATCTAACGCGGACGAAGTCACGGGCAACAGCTAGTTGCCTATAAAACACTATGCTCTACATAATACAACGCGCTAGGTCAAGGGAATCGTTAAGCAATAATGCAGTATGAATGCATATTATCAGCGAAAGAGCCCTGAGACTGCACGTCACATTAGCACGCAAGGCAGCTTTTCTTCTTTTATGGGCTACTATAACAAAGATATAATGCAACTAACTATCGTAAATGTCTAGGGTGGAATGAACATAATCATCATGACAATGAACAATCAAAAACTAGATACTTATTGAATTTTATTATTGAAGAAAAAAGGTTTTTATTATTATTAAGCGCTTCATTTCTTGAAAGTAGTGCAGAAATTTAAATATCTAGGCCACATCATCACGGAGGACTTAAAAGATGACGAAGATATAGAGAGGGAACGCAAGGCGAACGGTGAGAAGTTAGTATTCTATGATGAGGTGAGAAATAATATGCTTTCCCGCAGATGCGCTCGATACATTGGGGTCTAGAATAAGTAACCATTATGAAAGCTTAATAAGAACTAACATAAGATTAACGAGATATTGTTACTAACATAAACCAACTAGGTAAATAAGATATGGGTGTAATGTATTATAATTACTTTCCAAAATAAATAATTTAATTTAATTTCTCTTGATTTCATAAAAATATTGTAGGTAACAATATTTAGCAGGTTTTCAAGCAATGTTTATTTATAAATTTGGACTTTCTTTTACTACAAGCCTTAAAAAGATACTACGTTATTGAACTTAATTTGTACAGAAAAAAGGAAGACAACACTACATGAGAGCAGAAAGAGAGATCTTTATAATTTTATAAAATGAAAATAACTAAGTAAATATTGTCTTTAATTTTTATGCTCGCGTCATTTGAAAAAACAATTGAATTTTATTGTTGTTGTTATAGATTACCGGTTAAAAATCTGGGTTTTTGTATTAGTAATTTTAATAGGTATCGAAATATGCAGTACTTCCACTATCTCTCATCTTTACTTGTATTACATGTGAACTTGACCCAATTATTCACCAATATTATGTTAATTAGCTAGAGCCATTAATTAAAATGCACGTGATTTATTCCGCTCGGCTGCGGAGAAGCCTACCAAGTGATGTAACCCACGAATTACCTCAAAACAAAGAACACTGTTCTATTTGTAATTTTATTTGCATCGATCAAGTCTTAAGATAACTCAACTTGGCTAGAGGTCGGGTCAGTGTATTTTGGGATACTGAGAGTTCAAAATTTTAGTAGAACCAAAACTGATATTTGCCTAACTGCACTAAAATAAGACGTACGTACGTAAACTACTAAGATTAAGTATGTACTTAATTTAGTTTTGAATTAATGCCCTTTTGTTATCTTTAAATCTGATATTAAAGATCATTATCAGCCGTACGCCCACTGCTGGACATAGACCTCCCTCAAGGATCTCAACAGCAGCGATCGGTCCTGCGCTGCCCCCATCCAGCGGTTTCCCGCGACCTTGATCAGATCGTCTGTCTACGTTTTTTCAGGCAGGGGGCCTACCTAAGAAACTTCGTACGCGGTCGCCTTTGAGTATCGCCATTCGAAAACCGTTCCTCTCCAACGATAGTCGGTTCGTTCGTTATCAGTGTGGTATAAATTTGAGGTAATAAGTAGTTAAACGTTTTTTGGTAAAGTCGGTCTTATACCTATGTAGCGAAGTCGGCAGTGATGGTAAAACTTGTGATTATTCAGAAAGCTTCGTCAGTTTCGTCAGGTTTCGTGCTAATAATTTAGTGCACTGTTTTGAGAAAACGTATACTTACTAACCAATAATTTAAGTCCGGTCTTACATTACGATATTTAGAGGCGACTGGTATCATACGCCAGTTGCGGAGACGAGTCGTCGAGGCATATCTACCATACCCGACTGGCACGCTTCTCTACCAGAGGGGTAATTAGACAATTACCCAGTAGTTAGTACCAGTAGTAGTTAGACAACTCAACATATCTATCGCAATCGCTTTCAGTTTGACATCATCACTTGTTGTTGAAGGCAGTTGAAAAAAATACTGGAATTATTGCGGCAATTGTTATTAATTAAAATAAATAGGTAACCTATCTTTTAAACTAATGGCGACTGCGATAGATACCTACAATTATATCTACAATCAAGAGGCAGTATCTTAAGGCACATAATACAAATGGCTCTTCTCCGCGACTGACTTTGGTTACCATGCAGTCTGTAAAATGTAAGACCGAACTAAGTCGTGGGCCACACTGGAGCGACCGCGGGGCGCGGAGGCGACCTGCGTATCCGCAGGACGCGCGAACACGTACTATTCCTTTGGCCGGTCGCGGCGACCGCTGGACGCGCCAGTGTGGCCCCTCCCGTCCGCGTCAATATATTTGTTTTTCCCGCTCAACGCGGACGCAAGACGCGCCGCTCCAGTGTGGCCCACGACTTAGAGTTGCACAAGATTGTGATAATGAAAACTGATTTCTTGCTTTGACAGATCGAAGAAACCGGCAGAGGGAAAGGAGGAGGAACATTTTTGGTGCCGATGAACGGAGGAATTTGGACCATGTGCGTGTCTCTAGAAGGTAAAATTGATTTACAGACAGACCCAACGACATTTTACACTTAGTAGCTCTCCACACATCGAAAGCTACGCGGCGCGGGGCGCTGCTGCTAGTGCTACCGATACCGCGACTGTCGAATTTTGTATGTGCTGGCGCCACTTTCGGTTTGTGGAGCTCCTTAAACTATCCTGGAGATGTAAACACAATCATCGAAAATAAAAAATATTTGAAGATTACTTTCCTCTCTGAGAGCGCGAATTAATTAGAACTTAAATGGATTCCCATAGCCATAGGTTTAATAATATAATGTTTGTTTTTCGGAAAATAACTAGATTACTAGAATAAAACATTTTTTTCGGGACACAGTCCCAAAAGCACTTGAGCGGTAAGTGATAATAAATTGATTCATTAAAATCAAAACACGCAAATTTTGATTCGTGTTAAGTATGTCAAAAATACACGACCCTAACCAAGGTGTTCACGACAAACATACGTGCATTTCAGGCTTGCAAATGTGGTATGAGTATAGCAGATATATTTTCGAAAACTTTTTGTCTAATAACACCTTTGTCCACTCACGCCTTCAATTGTTTGCCTCCATAATAATAGTGAAATAATTTTGATTTCAGAGGAGGAAGTAACGATGCTGTCCAGGATAGGGTTCCCGAAGGAACCGTTATGCACAAATTATTTAGCTAATAACGACGAAGACGAGCCAAGAGCGGATTGGCAACATCGTAAGTTCATTTTGTCGGTTCTTTTTACCACACTTTTATTAGCTTCACTTGTAACTAATTACTAAGTACTTATTTCGAAAGACAGATTTACAAAAGCTGCTGTTTTAGTAACCCACTAAAGGAGGTGGTTAAAGCCTGAACTCCATTTTGTGATCTAAAATCATCATTATCATCATTTATGGCCATGGCCCACCCATCCCTGGCTGAAGGCGTTAATCACTGCGCCACCGTACCTATTCTAGAATGATTTTCATTAAATATTACATTTTATTCTTTTCCACCGTAAAATTAAAACCGGTGTAAATCTGTTGTTGTCTCTGTCATCATTTAATAAATGTGTGAATCAGTTTTAAAGTAGAGTAGGTGTAACTTTACATTACGTTTATTAGTATCTAAGGGTATAAGTAGGTATAAGTAGTGTAACTAGTGTAGTATTATAAAATCAACAAACCTAAACTCCGCCAAAACTGTGTACATTTCCTTTATTTTGTGGCCTTGGTTACACCCTTCTGTCCTTCGTAACTTGGCTCATTTATCAAAAAATTATTACGATAAAAATGAACCAACAATTTTGTGTGACGGGGAAATCTATTCGCAACTCACTTTTATTTAATCATTCGCTGTCACAAAACTGTCAATGATGAGTCGGATTTTTTGAGTGCCCTTTGATCAATAAAGTTGTAAGTTGTAGTCACAAGTTTCTTGCATTTGATTAACTGATACCACGATACCTACCTGTAATGTCATATTGTGTATGAGTGTCGCAGCCAAGTGGTTAAGTTAACCGTTCAATGAACTGCCTAGCCATTTAACTGTGAGTGATCTTCTTCATTTACATGTAAAATTATGCTTGCCACCATTAGTAAAAATCGGCCAAGTGCGAGTCGGACTCTTTACGTACCGATTACATACACCTAGTAAAAATACCACTATAATTTTCCGTTAGAAAAAACTAACTTTGTTTTTCATAGTTTTCGTATGAATTACCAAGTTATATTTGCAGTTTTCGAAAATGTGTTATATCTCAAAAACTTGTAAAGCCTTACTATCGTGAACTTTTTCACGTATCCAAAAACAACCATTTGGCTGGCAGGGGGTGGGGACACATGACTCTAACAAAATTTTGCATTTTAAAGCTTAATAATTCACAAACGGACGCCTTAATCAAAAACCCTGTTTTCATAAACCCGCAATATTTTTAAAATTGCTATCCAATGACATACCACACTATGGGGTAGACAAGAAAAAATTACTTCCCCACTTCACGTATAGTATAGAGGAGGTAACCAAAAAAAAATTTTTAAAATTTAACATCACCACTTTGTCGGCGTGATTTATATGTATATTCATGCCAAGTTACAGCTTTGTCGTACTAAGGGTCTATGAGCTAGGCTGGGGACAGACGGACAGACGGACATGGTGAAACTATAAGGGTTCCTTGTTGACTACGGAACCCTAAAAAAGTGTCTCTACTCCAATTTGTCACTGGTAGAATTCCGACAAGTCCGATATCTTGTAAAACACTAATTGATTAATGGTAGGGTAGGGTCACAATGATACATTGGACTCCTATCCACTTTATTCCCCCTTCTACTTTACGCACGAATACTCGAGAGCGACTCAACTTTGGAAACGTCCCAAACAGCATCTCTTTCCTAACTTTGACATTTAATGCAACAGGGCCGACGTTTGAGACGCTCTTTAAGTTGAGTAAGTAATTCGAGTATTCAGCCGTAGGTAAGTTTGTCGACTCGCTAACGCGATAGTTAGAGTCCGTGCGTGCCAGGGTGCCAGATAAGTCTGTGCGCGGCAGGGGCGTGTAACTAACTTACAGTATTTTTTTTGTTCTAATGTTATGCTAAAAGATTAGAATGTAATTCGACCGCGCGCAGACTTACCTATCTGGCGACTTACTTGTTCCAGGCATGCAAAACTTGTCCATATCGTGCGCGCTGGTGTGCCTGATAGTGCTCGGTAGCGCGGCTCTGGTCGGCGCTTTCGGCATTTGCAAGCACCAGATCAGCGCCGTGCTCATCACAGGGGTCATGTATTTATTAGCAGGTAAGGATGTTGGCTACTTACTGCTTCATCATCAGTCCTTTAATTTTCCACTGATGGAGCACAAGCCTACTTTGAAGATGGATAAGGAGTATAGGCCATTGCCTTGTCTAGGCTTAAATACCATAGACTTCTTAAAGGCTTTCCTGTAATAGTTAAGTAAAGAACCATTTTACTGTATTTTTTTTTAATATTTTAGCCACTTACGTCGTTCTAGTATTCTATGATTTTTACCATTAATATTAATATACACCATCCTCTTGCAGGTCTCTTCGCCATGTTCACCCTCATGATAATCCACTTCAAGCGCATCCAGCGGGTATCCACCCGGGGGGCCCACGGTGACGACACAGGGGACGGGGTGGTGGGCTCGCAGGCCCCCGCGCTCCCACTCCTCTCTGCAAGAGAGTTTTCTACCGCCTGGTCGCTAGAACTGGGGTGGGGCGGGGTAGCACTTGCCACTACTACTTCTCTACTTTGGATATTGCTATCCAAGATCATGAGATACAACCCTATTTCGACTATGCTGCTGTAAATAACTCAATCTGATTATAAGTAGACTTTTTGCTTTGCGTTGTGAAACAGTTCTCTTGTAATTCGACACTGAGGAAAATCGCCGCATACAAAGTGAATACCTATATTGGGAAAATATTGATCAACATTCTGATAACAAACAATCATCATAAACTATATGTCCATAAAGAAACATCATTTCGTAATTGAACAAATTAAAACCACTTTAATCTGGTATCCACCTGGGGTGTCCACGGTGATGACACGGGTGACGGGGTGGTGGGCTCGCAGGCCCTCGCGCTTCCACTTCTCTACCGCCTGCTAGAACTGGGGTGGGGTGAAGTACTAGGTACTTCTCTACTGTGGATATTGCTGTCTAAAATAATTAGATACAATACATCCCTATTACTTGCTGCTGTTATATTAGCTCGGTGTCTTGAAACTGTTTTGCTTTGCTAAAAAAAACATGGTGTTTAAAGAAGTGAATGAGCATCAATACTAATCAAGAAAACATTGATCAATATTTAGACGACATGACTAAACAGCTGATGTGTCCATTATGAAATACCTATCATTTTCGTACTAAACATGCAACAAGATTTTAAATTAATCTTGCAAACCTAAGAGTCCTTTCACACTAACATTAGTCCATCATAGGTGTTCTACGTTCGTTGTCGCGGCATTTTTGCTGGGGCACAATGAGTAGGAGTACGTACGCTGGGCTACCGTTAACTACGACGGTGCAGGTATATATTGTACGAAATACGTCGCGTTATCGTGGCGTCTGCGCTGCGCAGCGCAGCGACGCGTATGCACAGCCACATTCTGCGCATACGTTCATCGAACGCCTGCGCTGGAAAAACGCTAGTATTAATTAAGGCAGTCTTATTCTTATTCCTACATAATGTTACAGTTGTTGCTTTTGCTTCTTGCTTTGAAAAGTCTGATCTATATACCTATACACTTATTTCATTGGGCCTAAAATTATACCAAGGTTCCTATAGACAGTCAATTAAGCGAAGATCTTACAGTCCAAAGCGCAGTCAATTTAAAACTCGGCTAGATACAAGAGTTAACTTAAATAGTGTTTAATATTTCACAGACGTTATGTTGCTTTAATCTACTTACTAAAACACATTTAAGTTGTTGTTTATAAATTGTAAAAAAATGTAAGCCTTTTGCTTTCGCAATCGAGTCTAAAATCGCCGAGCTTGCAACCGTCCAATAATTGCTTATATTAATGTTAAAATTACACCAGTTGTAATATCAAATTTATTGAAAAAGAAGCCATTCCAGCTACTTAAATTATGTGTAGGTATACTATGTCATTCATCAAGTATGAAATTGTCACGAAAATACCTATAAAAATATTTAATTTCTTAAAGCTTTGATCATTAGTAGCACAGTTCATTTTAAACAGTATATTTTTTACCATTGTCATTAAGTATATTCTGAACAGTGAAAAGTTAAAATGCAAAAATAAAACCTAATTTTCGCATGACATATTGAATCAGGCGCCACTAATTGAAGATGTGCGTCAAGTTAGCAGCCTCACAACAGAATTAGATGGTTTTGATTATGTCAAAAAATACTGTATAAATAGTGTTAAATAGTGATGTATATTAAATAAATAGTGTAACTTTGATTCAAAAGATATTTGAGTATCTTAGTGAGGCTGCTAACTTAACGTCAAGTTAGCAGTCACCTCAAGAAATACAGTTCGTATCAATGTGATTTATATGTCAAAAAATACTGTGTAAATAGTGTATCGTAAACGCAAAATTTCAAAAGTAGTGCTTTAATATAAGCCGAGATATTAGGGTCTCTAAGTGGGCTGCTAACTTGACGTTTCTTGCGATGGAGATTCCAGGGAAACAGGTACAAGTTTTAAATAAACAAATACTTGAAAAATTACTGTGTGAAATAGTGAATCTTATGATATAAATAAAAAAAGAATTCTTCTTTGCTATTTTCAAAAAATCTAATGTTAACTTCTACCATACATTCGAATTTAGGTACAGTCGTGTACAGTTTTCTTTAGACATACTGATATTGTCAAATTTTTTATTCCAGTCATTTTAAATGATACATAATCTATCGTATCATCATCATTTCAGCCGTACGACGCCCACTGCTGGGCATAGGCCTCCCCCAAGGATCTCCACAACGATCGGTCCTGCGCTGCCCGCATCCAGCGGCTTCCCGCGACCTTGACCAGTAGCCCGATTCTCGTAATATAAACCATGACGATATCGTAGCGATTTAGTCGTTGAAACCATATTCGTATTCACAACTGTCGATAGAACTTGAGCGGCAGCGATTCTATCGAAGTGTCGTCGAAGTGTATTCTGGTACATTAATCGTCCTTCAATCGTTTCAAAACGATAACTCGAAGGTATTCTACTATTTAGATGACCTTTGTTTCGATCGGATTTCAACGACTAAACGTCAAAATAAGCGATCCAAGTGTCGTTGGACAAAAGTTCAATTAGCTGGTACTTTTGTATGTGAAAAATAAGCTTGGGGCTAGCATATTTGTTATTATTTCTTTTTTATTTTATTTAATAAACTTTTGTACATAATACATAGGTAATGTAATATACAAGGCGGACTTAATACTAAAAGTATTTTTGCCAGTCAACCGTTGGGAAACAGAAAACAATTAAAGCGGTACAAATTATATAATTATCTATAAGTAAGTACTAATATTATAAAGAGGTAAGATTTGATTGTTTGTTTGTTAAATTGTTTTCATCGAATAGGCTCCGAAACTACTGGACCGATTTAGAAAATTCTTTGATCATAAGAAAGCTACATTCGTTCAGGTACCACGCGGATGAAACCGCGAGAATCCGCTAGTATATTATAAACAAACAAAATATACAAGCTACATAATCGACGCAAACAGCGTAAACGGAGAAATAAATTGAGAGCTGCAAGATGGGACGCTTCTGAAATGCCGGAGAGACTTCAAAATTTTGGTACAAACACTCATTTATTATTTATTATTTATTATTTATTATTTATTATTTATTATTTATTATTTATTATTTATTATTTATCATTTATCATTTATTATTTATCATTTATTATTTATTATTTATTATTTATTATTTATTATTTATTATTTATTATTTATTATTTATTATTTATTATTTATTATTTATTATTTATTATTTATTATTTATTATTTATTATTTATTATTTATTATTTATTATTTATTATTTATTATTTATTATTTATTATTTATTATTTATTATTTATTATTTATTATTTATTATTTATTATTTATTATTTATTATTTATTATTTATTATTTATTATTTATTATTTATTATTTATTATTTATTATTTATTATTTATTATTTATTATTTATTATTTATTATTTATTATTTATTATTTATTATTTATTATTTATTATTTATTATTTATTATTTATGAAAGAACGATCTAATCTAAATAACCTGAAAGAATACAACTAAAAATCTTTACATATCAACGACATTTGAGGAGTTGTACCTTCCATCACCAGCTCATCAGCATGTGATGATGACTACCAGATGCAAATACTTAAAAAACTTTAGAAAATCTTTAAAATACGTAAATTACCATAAAATTTACGGGTTTTCCTCGATTTCCCCTGGATTCCACCATCAGATCCTAACTTGGTAACAATGTGACTACCTCAGGAGTTTACTCTTTCGAATAAAAAAATAATCATTGAAATTGGTCAATAGTTCGCGAAGATATTGTCGTGTAAAGCAGGAACTACCAGTCAAAAACTATGTGTTTTTTCAGGATTGTGAATAAACTACTGAACTGACTACTTTAACTTTTTCATGATACCACACATAAACTACCTACCTATTTTCTTTCAGATAAAAAAAGAATTATTAAAATCGGTTAACAACTGGCGAAGTTATGGTAAAACATACATAAAAAAATACTGTCGACTTGAGAACCTCCTCTTTTTTGAAGTCGGTTAAAAAGTGGGTAGAAATATATTTGTTTAAATACCTAATCAATAGCATTAAACCGATTATACGTATGTATTGACACAATCAAAAATATATATTTCACTTTTTTGCTCGATAGTACGCACTTCACGATTGAAATAAAGTTTGAACCTTATTACTAAGGAGCAAAGTTCAACATTGATCGTCAGCATATATTCAGATTATTATGTAGAAGTTTACATTAGATTTTTTGAAAATAGCAAAGAAGAATTCTTTTTTTATTTATATCCTAAGATTCACTATTTCACACAGTATTTTTTCAAGTATTTATTTATTTAAAACTTGTACCTGTTTCCCTGGAATCTCCATCGCAAGAAACGTCAAGTTAGCAGCCCACTTAGAGACCCTAATATCTCGGCTTGTATTAAAGCACTACTTTTGAAATTTTGCGTTTACGATACACTATTTATACAGTATTTTTTGACATATAAATCACATTGATACGAACTGTATTTCTTGAGGTGACTGCTAACTTGACGTTAAGTTAGCAGCCTCACTAAGATACTCAAATATCTTTTGAATCAAAGTTACACTATTTATTTAATATACATCACTATTTAACACTATTTATACAGTATTTTTTGACATAATCAAAACCATCTAATTCTGTTGTGAGGCTGCTAACTTGACGCACATAATTGAAGGATGTCTCTACCCATTGTGAAAAAAAGAAAAGAAATAATTATATGTACTTAGCTTATATTTCCGCAAAAAACATATGCAAGATGCACCGCCCGCCTGCCCGTAAAAAATGTATATGCACACCACGAAACCATCCGTGCAGTATACATACCTGCAGCTGCAGATAGCAAGACAGTGATACACTTTGCACCTTCACCGATTATACTACAGGCACAGATTACTAAATAGTTAATGCGCTACAAGACACGTGTTTCGCCCAAACCCGAGGCATGCGCAGGAGTTTTTTGACCGTGCAAAGACTAGGACCGACTCAATGCATCTGCCTGTTATTCTGCACAGATAGTTTCGTGGTGTGCATGTGTATTTTTTTGGGCGGGCAGGCGGTACATCTTGCATGTGTTTTTTGCGGAAGTAAGCTACATTCTTTTTGACAAAATTAGTTATACTTATGCAATGCAAAATTTAAATATCTTTAATTACCTAAGTACCCATATTATCTCGTCAGATATACTCTTACCTAGATAAATATTGCTGAAATGAAATATGTAGGTACATCTAATCAAAATATAAAAACCTTAGTATTTATGTAAATCTGTTGAAAACTTTGAGAATTTGTGCGAGTTGTTGTAAAATATATGGTGCTGTGAATACTTTAGTTAGTTCAATTGAAATAGCTGATAAAGATAGTTCATTTAAGTAGTTTTAGTTAAAATAGTAGTACAAAAAAACATTTGACATAAACACACAAAACACTAGGTACTTATTATCATTTTAGGCTTCCCCACAAGGAATTTCAATTACATAGGTACTTACTACAAAATCTCGGAAAAAATTGAAAAAAACAGTCGCCCTGCGCATATTATGGACTTTTGTCCGCCGACATACCTAAAAGTGGAAACATTTGCTGCGAATGCAACGTAAACGAAGATTGTTCTGCACATAAAGCTCCTCCTGTCACCTTGCGAGATCTTTACGAATGAAATAAACGTCGTATGCATGTTCGTGAGTTCGTAGCGAAAATTATAGCTTTTTAAATTAGTCCGGCGGACAAAAGTCCCTCGTCTGCGCAGGGCGTAAGGAGAAATTGGTACAGACAGGTACCGATGTTTTATCTCACGAGCGCGGGTGAGCCACGCTTGTGTGTAAATGTACCTACCTACATGTACACCATAGACACAGATTACTAAATAGTTACCTACTATGTAACAGATAGTTCACTCCGCTAAGTCATTTAAATAAATAGCAACTCTAAATATAACGCAATAAAGTAGAATTCAGCTTGTACGGTGCAGGCAAATTACGAACGGCCACTCGTTGTCGTTGCATCTCTTTCTATCGCATATATTCTAGCTCTTTTGCGGACCTAATTTCTATGGATTTACAACGCCGGCGGTCCCGCCGCGTTTTCGAGCCGACAGCGACACGGGGAGTGAAATAGGCCTGCCATAGAGTAAAATATAGGAAAAAGAGTCCATCTTGGGCCCCTTTATTGGAAATGCATAACTAGCGCTATCCGTTGTCTGGTGCAAGCAGCTTTTGGTGTATATGTAAACAGACACAAAAACACATTATATAGTGATAAAAAAGTGACAACTAAGACCTGATTATAACAACTTTCGCATTTTTGGCTTTGTAATTCCCATTTGAATGTATGAAGATTGCGCTCCCTGGTTTTGGTAGAGGCGCCGGCCGACGCACACAGAAGTGCTGTGCCGCTGGCCTAGCAACTAATCTGGATCATGCCTACCCCTATCTGTGGGTAGATTATTAATTCTGGCCGTATATCTTTACGCATTACAACTACAAGTATAGCTCGCCCGAAATCGTGAGATAAAACGACTGTAGAGATTGTAGCCTTCAATTTACGTTTATACCACTTAGTAATATTTTATTGCGCACATTTATTTTTGCTGAAACGCCTAATTAAATATGAGATAACTGTTGATGGTTTAATATAAGTCATAATGTTTACTACTATATAGACCTCCTATACACTTTACCTGCAGAAAAAAATAGAAAGAGGCAACCCTTGTAAGAATATTAGAATATGACTGAGGGTTACCACAAGTTTTAGTTCTGCTAATCTTTAGAAATAGCTATGTACTTCATTATGCCATATTTTTATTTCTAGATTCAATTTATTGAACCATAATTCAGCGTCTGCATACAACGATAAGTTTACATCATTGTGATAAATATGTTACGTTATAAATATTAATATAACACTTACTTTATATTATATCTAGAGATATTCTTTAGACATTGACGAGCTTCGCCTAATTTTGTGTATTATAAACAAAAATGAACTCTAAACCTACTGATTCAGAGTTCAGAATTGTATCAATGATGAAGTGGATTAAGCATTATGTATATTATTATTACCTCTCATTCACACTTTTCTGAAGTTTGGTTTATATTAGCTAACGACTAGATGTAAATAGACGAGTAGATGGTTTTATAGCCATTCTCCATACATCTATTTGACTAAGAAACATTAAAATACTGCTACAAAAAACAAACTAGGTAGGTATGCACTTTTACCTATGTACCGCTCTGAGTGTGTGTCACTAAATAAATAATATAGTAAGTATAATAGTTAGTGTGAATGAGGGGTAAAAGAGATTATTACGATTTACGCACTTTTATGACATGAAAAGGCGTTATTATTACTATGTGATGTTGTGAATTTCATTTCTATGGATGTTGTTCGTTCGATGATTTGTTGATAATGTTCTTTTGTACTTAAAATGCATAAAGTTATATTATTTTGTTTATATTAGTGTTTTATTATACACCCTGTCGATAACATATTATAGGTGGATAGGGTACGTGAGTGAAATAATATGGTAAATAATAACAATATATTCATGTAACGTTAATTAATATTTACAAATATTACATCAAACGCCAAGTTTTCGATGGCGTGGACACTTTTAGATATCAATCAAAGATCAGCCCCAACAGACAGAAAAACGGCGAAGAGTAATTCATTCTCAATCGAGAATTCAACTTTAGATGCTTTAGGATATGGTTGAAATTGGAACAAAAGAGGAATGGTGGATTTTGAAGCTGGTTTTACCTCCAGCTCCGAGTTAAGTTAACCAATTTGAAACGTATGCTATAGTAATGAAAGCTCAATATAGATAGTCAACAAACAGTTTTCTTTACCCAACTCCATTAATCTTTGCTTTAATGCTTGCTTTGATGTGTCCAATCAAAAATACGAGATCAAACTCCCATTTGCAGGGTTCAGCATGATTCTAACAATGTTGGTTAACTTTTAACCTCGAGTTACTTAAATCTGTCAGTTTTTAAACTACGTTGTCCATACTTTGAATTCATAAAAACGGTACATACACATTTTTTTTTAACTCAACTTCATGTTTGCTGATTTTAGAACACAAACACAACTATGTATGTTCACAATCATGTTTTTTATGCGTCATAAACTTTTACAAACTATAGACCAAGTTCAAACCTTTTTACAAGTATTTTTGAAACGGACTACTCGTCTTTGTCTTTTAGAAGTTGGTCTTCAATGTCTATATCTTCTGCCTTCCGCTTCTTCGGGCGAGGTCGCTTGCCGTGCATCATCTCTAGTTTCACTTTCTTTGCTAATTTCTTCTTCTCCTTTACTTGAAGTTTGCGTTTCGCTGCCTTTTCGGGGTTGTTTACTTTCTCTTGTAATAATATCTGAAAAATGCAAAATATTTTTTGGGTATTTTTTATTTAATGTCACAAACTAAAATGAATGAGGTTAAAGACCAATCTCAAAAGTGCGGAACCCAATGTCACCAACAATAAAAACCGCCTCTGTGGTCTAGTGGTTCACAGCACCGATTTCATACCAAGAGGTCCCCGGTTCGATTTCCAGTGGGGGTACATATTGTATTCAGTTTGGTTGGTGGTAGGACTTGTTTTTAGTCCGCCTGGCTAGCTTACACCATCTTATCAAAGTCTGACGCCATAACAATGATGTTTTCAGCATTATTGTGTTCCGGCAATTAGAGATAAGATAGCCAGTTCCTCAGTGATTGAGGATTCCGGGGAAGGCTAAATGCTACCCCGTTGTGGATAAAAAAAATCGAAACCAACCTTCTTTCTTTCAGCCCTTTTAACATTCAGTTTAGTTTGCACTTCAGCAACCATTTTACTATACTCGATCTCCCCTATTTTCCTCCTCAGCTTCTTGCCCAGTCTCCCCGCCAGCTGTTTGACAGGCGACGCTGGCGCTCCCGCGTCGCCTATGGATAATTCGCGAACTATTGGCGGTAGTAGCACGTCTATCACTTTGTTCAAATCTTCTTGTTCTAGTGAACTTATTATATGAAGCCACATTGTGAATATTGAAGTCCTCTGTAAGAAAAAAAGAATGAAAAATTAATTAATCGAGAAGTTTGGTTTTGGTACCATATCAATGGGTTCTGTTTTTGTAATCAGTTATTTGTGATTCTAGAGATATCATTATTATAGTTTATTTCTGTACGTACATACATGTGTTATTCCAGCCGCTTAAATTTCAGACAGGCATAAACGCCACGGGCGTTGATGCAAATAAAAAAGTGCTGTTATTTATTAGGGTGGCAGTACTTCTAAG
Organism: Crambus lathoniellus; assembly: GCA_949710035.1. Taxonomy (NCBI): domain Eukaryota; kingdom Metazoa; phylum Arthropoda; class Insecta; order Lepidoptera; family Crambidae; genus Crambus; species Crambus lathoniellus. The sequence goes on along the minus strand of OX453302.1, from coordinate 8,773,361 downwards.
ACTGAGCTTATAAAAAGCATAGGCGACCCAAATCATGATCACGTTTCGGCTCGTTGACGCGACGATATTTGACGTATCGTCTTTTTTCATAGTCTTTTTTTGACAGTGGTAATACTTTCCAGATACCCGTGTTCACACGATCACGAATCGTGAAAAATTACGGATACGTTTCGATTTTTTTGACGAATCGTCAATGATGGATCCCGTGTGAACGAGCCGTTAGATATTTAATTACAATATAGAAATAATGATGAAAAATATTTATTAAGTATACCAGCAGGACTAGCGCAACTTAGCGCGACTCTTTGTCGCGGTCCTTCCAACTAATCAGCACGTCGCCTTAAAGTCACGCGCGCTATCTACGAGCGATCTGATTGGTTGAAAGTGCCAGCCACTCTTTCTTACTCGAGTCGCGCTCAAGTAGTGCTAGCCCTACAGCAAATCAAGCCAATGTTGACTTTGAGCGCGCCCTAAAGTACGTTTATTAATTCGGTGCAAAAAAATAATAATGTCACTTTCACATTTGAATTTGGCAACAGGGTGTCGTAAACCTTTTTCTTCATGTCTCTTTTAAACCAAATTTATTGTGAGGTTTTGGCTTTACAGATTTTGTTAAAATCTTCTTATAAAAACTATATCCTGGGGTAAAGCGCATAAAATAATGCAAAATGGGTTAGGTAGTAATAGTACAGACACAATAGTAACAAGTAACAACGGTTCAAACTTAACAATAAACAAAAACAATAACAGAAACAAGAAGAAATCTACAAAATAATGTAAAAGAAGCACTGTACGCGAAGCAGATAGGAGCCCACGTAAAGTAAACAAAATACAAATCAAAATCAATCAAATAATCACACACATGTTAAAGTAGGTTTGTCACCCCTGCGTAGAGATGTAAAATGACTGAATCTGACCAGTCACGATTGTCAAAAACCGTATTTGACCGGTCATTTACTGTCAAATTCAATGAAATTGACTTAAACATATTATTATTAAGTAATCTTAACTGAAGTGAACAATAAGTGGCAGGCGCCTGACTAACAGTGCTAAAAAGAAACTAAAATGTAACATCTCTGACAAAAATAATTCTTTTCTCTCGCCAATAAAGGGAAAATGTAAAGAGGACAATTTTGACCACAATATGCAAACACTACAGGATCGGATTACTGAACTTAAGCTTCATTTATCAAATGCCCAATCAGAAATGAAAATACTTACTTATCAAATCCAGACCTTAGAAAGAAATCTAAAAAGCTACAGTACCTCACCGCCAAGCTATTCTCAATCACCGCCCATACCAATGAAACTAGACAACAGAAAAAGGATCTTAATATATGGAACCCAACAGTGCGTCGGTCTATCTTCTGCATTAGTACGATCGAGAGAAAACACTGAGTATGAAAAATATAGTATTATATCTCAAACAAAGCCCTTCGCGCCCGCTGCAGAGGTATTAAAAAATCTACAAAACTTAGACTTAGAACCTGATGACAAATTGTTAATATGCATTGGAGAAAACGATTATGACTGGAAAATCCTATTATCACAATTACGTAATTTATTATTTAGATATAAGAATAATGACATTATAGTATTGAATTTATTTAGAAATATGTATCTGGATGTGAATGAACTGAATGACAATTTTAATAAAACTTGCAATATGTATAAAAATGGCCATTTTGTAACATGCCGCCGTAACACGATATTTGATATATGTAATTCATTAAACTTTGTAATTGACAGCATTGATTATGACAAAAAATATCTAAATGCTAGCAATTTAAAAAGATTGATGGATAGCCGAAACACACAAGCACGAGACATAATTCATAATAAACATAAAAAAGGTACAATTCCTTACTATTTTTCTCGTGTAGAGTCTGGATGTGATTTCGCTTGTAAACCTGACGAAAAAAAACCCGTAGTCTTAAAACGTACTATCTCTGATTACTTCCCTAAACAGAATAAAAAGTTTTTTTTTAACGCAAACGTCAAAAACTAAACAACATTTTATAGTTCTTCATCAAAATATAGCAAGTATCGTCTCAAAACAAGAGCTTGTAGAACTAACTGTGGAAGAATTAAAAGAATCAGGAAAAAAACCCAACGTAATCTGTTTGTCTGAAACGTTCCTAACAACTAATACTAGGAAATACATAAAGATATCTGATTATGAATTAGCGACAGCATTTTGTAGGGACAAGCAGAGAGGCGGCACATGTATACTTGTTGAGCGAAATATGGCTTACAACGAATTGACCTTTCCCAAAAAACATGCCGCGCAATTAACTTTTGAGGCTAGTGGAATCTATATTCCGTCTCAAAAAATGATAGTATTATGTCTTTACAGAACTCCAAAGTCTGACCCATCTGTATTCCTCAGTAAACTGGACCAACTACTAGATGAAATATGTAATCGCTACAACAAACAGACAAAAATTGTCATTGCAGGGGATTTCAATATTAACATATTAAAATCAGGAAAAGTTGTAGACGAACTAAAAGATTTATGCAATAGTTATAATCTAAAAATTCACATCGATGTACCTACTCGTAAAGATTCCTGCATTGACCACATCTTAAGTAATATGAAAGATGCAACCGCTAGTGTATTACCCCTCTACCTATCTGATCACGAAACAGCTCAACTATTAAGCTTTCCTGTAGATTATACAAATATAAAGCCCAGATCCCACTTTGTCTATAAAAGGGATTATAGCCCGGACAACATACATAAATTTAAAGAATGCCTTAATAGTTTATCCTGGTCTGACGTGTATAGTGCAAATAAATTAAACATAGCATTCGATAAATTTCACGAGACACTGCTACTTTTCTACAAGTTGTGCTTCCCCATTATTAAGATTAAAATAAATAACACTATTCCAAAAAATAGGAATTGGATTAGTCGAGGTCTTAAAATCAGCTGTAAAACAAAACGATTTCTACGCTTTAAATATTATACTCATAAGACTTCCTTGAATAAGGACAAGTACAAGACATATTCTGGTATATTAGAAAAATGTATACACAACTCACAAAAGCAATCTAATATAAATATCATTAGAAATAGTAAAAATAAATGTAAAGCTACGTGGTCAGTGATACAAAATCAAATCTCAAATAATAAAAATGTCAATAATATAATTAAATTAAAATTTGACAAAAAAACCCTAACAAATCCTTCTGACATAGCTAACACCTTTAATGAATATTTTATTAACCGGACATGTTCGCAAACGCCCAATATCAAATATGACCAAGGACCATTAGCTAACTCTATGTATTTAAATCCAGTGACAGCTCAAGAAGTAAAAAAATTATAATGAGTTTAAAAAACACTAACTCTGAAGGCTACGACGAAATATCTACTAAAATATTAAAAGCATGTGTCGTGGAACTGAACGATGTATTGGCTCACCTTATAAACCTATCGTTCTCTATAGGCACTTTTCCAGAAAAATTAAAACTATCCCTAGTTAAGCCTCTACACAAAAAAGGGGTTAAAGATGACGTAGACAATTACCGGCCAATCACACTAATACCGATTCTTTCAAAGGTATTTGAAAAGTGCATGTTGAAAAGAATAATTGTTTTCTGTTCAAAATACAGGATATTGAAGGATGAACAATACGGCTTTCAAAAAAACAAGTCCACTATATTAGCTGCTTTTGAACTTATACGTACAATACTAATTAGTCTTAATAAAAAGTACTTCACAACTGGGGTATTTTTTGATTTGTCAAAAGCATTTGACTTCGTTGATCATAAAATACTTTTTAAAAAAATTGAAAATCTTGGGATAAGAGGTCTTGCACTAGATTGGATAAAATCCTACATGAGCAGTCGACGGCAATGTGTTATTATCAATAAAATAGTGGGAAACGAAATGCGATCTATCTCATCAGACTTAAGGGAAACATCATGTGGAGTCCCACAAGGGAGCGTGCTAGGACCCATTTTATTTTTACTTTATATTAATGACATTACCCAAATGACAAATCATAAATGTATTTTATTCGCCGATGACATATCAATAATAGTTACATCTAATGACTCTTTATCTAGACATGAATCTGACATTAATGAAACAGTTGACATAGTTACTGAATGGTTAAAATCTAATAATTTAAATATAAATTTGACAAAATCGCATTATTTACAGTTTAATAAATCTAAACATAAAAAATACAATTTTAAATTGAATGTCACTAAAATAAAAGAGGTTCCCCAATTAAAATTTCTAGGTATAACATTAGACGAGGACCTAAATTGGAAAGGGCACTTAGATAATATTTGTAATCGTATAAACCAATACGTGTATGCCCTCAGACGTTTAAGAAATGTAACAAATAGGGAAACGGCTGTTATATCCTATCACGCATTTGTAGCATCGATCTTACGTTACGGTATCATATTGTGGGGCAACAGTACAGACAAAAATAGAGCATTCATCGCTCAGAAAAAATGTATCAGGGCTATATGTGGAATTCCACCAGACCAATCATGTAAACCCTTGTTTAAAAGTCTTGGATTGTTACCGCTTCCATTACTCTATATTTACGAGTGTTCCGTCTTTGTCCATAAGCACATAGATTTATTCGCAAAGACTAATAACAATAGGGTCAGATGCCCAAATAAACTAGTCATAAGTGATGTCCCGCGATCGGATAAATTTGTTAGAAGCTGCTTATTTATGTGTGTCAAAATCTATAATAAAATTCCTAATGATATGAAAAAGCTCAGCGTTAATATGTTTAAAAGCAAACTATACAAGTGGCTAAATGACAAAAACTTTTATGACATCAAACATTTTTTTAATTGACCTGAAATTGTAATCCTAACAATTATTTCCTTAGCATAATTATTGTGACATAAGTTTATATAATATTACTAGCGGCCGCCCGCGGTTTCATCCGCGTGGTTCCCGTTCCCGTGGGAATATCGGGATAAAAAGTACATATAAACCTTCCTCTTGAATCACTCTATCTATTAAAAAAAATCGCATCAAAATCCGTTGCGTAGTTTCAAAGATTTAAGCATACAAAGGGACATAGGGACAGAGAAAGCGACTTTGTTTTATACTATGTAGTGATCAATATGACATCAGCTGTATAACTCTTTGGATTTTCAATACCATTATCTTATTAATAATTTTAAAATGGACATATGTAGTAATTGCTTAGATTATTTATACAAAGTTTGCATGCTATTTTCATTGGCAAAACATGTGTTTCTCAAAATAACTGTAACAACTTTATACCATGTTTTAAGCAAATAAAGGAAATTCTATTCTATTCTATTCTATTCTAAATAAACCTAGTCACAACTATTTACATGACTGCCAATTCCGCCAACATCTGCGACACAATTTCAGTATAATTAATAATAAACAAAATTGATATTCTATGTTCTTGGAGGAGTAAGTTTCTCTGATGTTTATGTCATGTTTTCAAAAAAGTAGTAAGTATATTTAAGTATTTATTAGGTAAAAAAAATCAATTTACTCTTTGTTTACTCATACTGCGGTGGTGCAAGTCGTGACAAGTATCAACTGCGCGTGACGCAGCGTGGCGCGGGCGCTACGTCTTTGCCATTTTGTCAACCGACAATGTCTTTTGTACATGTTTATTCAAAATAAATATTAAAAGACACTTAAGATCATATTGACCGTATATGACCCTTTTTGACAGTAAATGACCGTTTTTGACCAATTTGACCGTAATTGACAGTCAGTCATATTCAGTCACTTTGGTCATTTTCATCTCTACCCCTGCGTCACAAATATTTTGTGCCTGCGTGTTGCCAGTACGTGAAAAAAATATCCATCTAACATCCCTTCGAAAAATTATTTTGTTGTTTACGTATGAGTAATTTCCATTTTTTTACTTTTATTAATAATGTTAAACAAATATCTATCCAGTCAAAGCATGTTTTGAATTAACGGCAATGTCGTTCACAAATAAAGAATTCTACAGAATGTGAATATAGTTTTAATATGGTAATACTGTTTTCTTTTTTTTTTTGCACCGAATTAAAAAAACGTACTTTAGTATTCTGGACTTTAAAAGTTGCTGTGGAATGCAATATTTTCTGTGCATCATCTTAGAATTCGGAGCCCTATCGCCCTCCACGTTGATAGCCTTCCTTAGCTTGAACTGTATCCACCTGAAGTTGACCTTCGATCGACCTTCCGCTTCGTCGGTGTCAATCTTTTTGCTATCTGGTTTGACTGTCACTTTGAAGGTTGCTATGGATTGAGAAAGTTTCTGTACATCATAAAGGCAATACTCACAATAGTCATAGAATTCGGAGCCTTAGCGACCTCAACGTTGACAGCCTTCCTTAGCTTGAATAGTATCCACTTGATGTTTACTATACCTTCCGCTTTCCGCTTCGTCGGTGTCCACTTGTTTGGTATCTGGTTTGACCGTCACTTTGAAGGTTGCTATGGATTGAGTAGTTTCTGTACATACAAAAGGCAATACTCACAATAGTCATAGAATTCGAAGCCTTAGCGACCTCCACGTTGACAGCCTTCCTTAGCTTGAACTGTATCCACCTGATGTTGACCTTACCTTCCACTTCGTCGGTGTCCACTTGTTTCTTATCTGGTTTGACCGTCACTTTGAAGGTTGCTATGGATTAAGATAATTTCTGTACATCATAAAGGCAATCCTCACAATAGTCATAGAATTCGGAGCCTTAGCGACCTCCACGTTGATAGCCTTCCTTAGCTTGAACAGTATCCACCTGATGTTGACCTTCGATCGACCTTCCGCTTCGTCGGTGTCCATTTGCTTGTTATCTGGTTTGACCGTCACTTTGAAGGTTGCTATGGAATGCACTAGTTTGAGGATTTGGAAGAGCGCTGCGGTCACCTGTGGAGACATAAGACTTTTTGAGTACAACTTATTTGTTGTATAGGTACCTCATATTTAATTGTATATTTAGTAAAGTCTTTAAGTTTTCAAAAATGTGTTTCAGAATGCAATCTAAAGCTAAATTAAAACGGCTGTTTTCCAATTCCTCATCATCAGCTTTTCCAACATCCTAAATGCTTTCAGCGGGTTTTTCTTGCTAAATAAGGTGAGTGAGCCATGACCAACCACGCGAGCCCAATGCTGGATGTTGATGACTACAAATACTATCGGAACCGAACGATTAATGTGGAAGAGCTTCTGATACTAAATTTTTGGTCATTCATCCCGTGAAGGACCATTGCGAAAGTTGCGTAACCGCTACTTATGCATATGCAACCCGTGTTCCTGATGATGAAGAAGTGGTGGCCTCACCTGATCAGCCAATTCCTTTGTGACTGAAGGGGTATACTGCGCGCAGAGATCGAGTACCAAACTCTTCAAAGTGCTCTCCGTGTCGCAGTACACGAAACCTCTATCAGTCTCTAGCTTGTTAGTAAGAACTTTCTCAAGTTGTTTTGGATCTACCGCGGATAATAGGGCGTCGATGATCTTCGCAGCGCGCAGTCTTACCCAGGCATGGGGGTAGGCTAGTAAAGCCTGTGAAAAAATAAAAGTTTAATTAAAGTGTAGGTTAGCTTCTTGTTTTACTTTTTGGGTCGATAATAATACTTTTCAATTTCTTTAGCTTTAGGATCTACAAACTCCAAAGCGTCAGATAACAGAGAAGCTGTTGAATGGTTCGAAATAAGACACAGATTGATAGATTTGCATCGAAATTACATCTACGAATATATCATACATCTAGAAGAATATTCTAAGAAGAAAATAAAGACATTCATCTTAACGAGTGGGTCCCATCTGAGTTACTTATTAGAGACAAACTATTTCCAGTATAATTTTTATTTACATCTTAGAAACAATTTTTATGTGTCGATATTAATGTTAATTAATAGATAATCTAATATATAAAATTTTCGTATCACACAGTGTTTGTAACCAAACTCATCCGAAATGGTTTGACCGATTTTATGGCTGGCGTACCCAAAAGGTTAGTCAGCAAGCAAGAGGTAAGTAGACGCTTGAAATATTCACATAATATTTAGTTGTATATTCGCTTCAGCTAGTTATTTTATATTCAGTATTTGTAAAATGATTTTTTCACAATTTACCTGACATTGCTGGCCTATACTGTCATACTCTTCAATAAAAGCCTTATTCTTCAAACTTGCGGGGCAATGCACTATAATCTTATCAATTAAATTGAGGAACTGTATCAAGCAGTGGTCCTTCTCCTGTTGCTTCTCTTCATCAGTCAAATCGTCGATGTGCGTTTGTAACTTGACGAATCGCCCTGCGGTTATGTCGTTGCTGAGTAGAAGTATTTTACTAGTGATTATTGTCAACACTTTAGAGATGCGCTGTTGGAAATCTTCCTTTTCGACGTTTACGAACCGTATGCAGAGTTGAGCAGCTAACTCGAAGTTTGAAGTCTGTAAAGAACGAGTGATTGAATAATAAATAAATAAATATTCACAAAATATCATTCGCTAAAAAGTGTTTAAAAATATTGCATTGGTGGTTTAGGATGACCATACGTTAGGATGATCTTACCTGAGTCTTCCTGAAGAACAGCAATACTAGCTCGAAGAGCTTAGTCCTGTAGTCCACTGGTAGTCGCGCTAACATCGCTTCAATACAGCCGGCGGCGGCCGCGCGGAGCTCCGGTGCGGAATCGCTCACCATCGGCGCGCCAAGAGCGAATAGTAAGAAATCGCTTAGGCTGACTAGCTGTTGCTGGAAGGTGAAGAAATCAGGAAGGATAAGTGACAGCGTTTTAAGCACTGAACATATGAAAAAGATTAGAAAAAGCACGCTACGCTTACTGAAATAAGTGTCAAAAACAAAGCACATTGCTATGAAACGACACGTCAAGAAGAAGAAGAAATTCTAAATCGTACAAATAGAAATCTATTGATTCCTTTAGTTTTCGTGCAAAAGAGCCTAATTTTTACTTTTAAGCACTTTTTTGTAATCTATAGTTATCAGCTTCTGAGAATACACATAACATGTTATCACATCGCATATATTTGTTTATATTTATTTTTGACGGCTAGCGTTTTGACTCCCTTGAACAGGATGATTATTATTCAAATTCTTATAGAATAAACCGGGAGTTTATTTTAGAGCAAAATATTAATATAACATTTTTCAAAACTATTCTACTACCTAAGTCAAACCAAAAAATAGTTGACCACATTAAAATTTTCATAGTCAAACTTACCACAGGGCATTTATTGATGATCATCTCTAAGAACTTAAGTGAAGATTCCCTTCCATGTTGCATTTCATACCGAAGCTGCGACACGAAGAAATCAATGCTTTTATGTATGTCTGGTCCGAGAGAGTAGTTCGTTACGTACATCACATATATTGAGCGAGCTTCTTCCCTGGAAACAATTAAGGAATATATTTTTTGGAAACTTCCACATGTTTGAACTTGGCCGGAGTGCGAGCGGACGCGCACTTTGACACGTGCACTGCACTGGAAATGTATCGAGTGTAAATCTGCTCTGCAATCCGCCATACGCAGTGCGCTGTCATTCAGGACGCATACTGCAAGGCAAAATTTCTTCGAAGGGCCTCACAATTTGTGGAGTCAGTAGTTTTTTTCAGATTTGTACACCTAAAAGGCCTGAATTCCTCCTACGCTGACGTCAGCGGCGCATAGGATGCTACGCGCCGTGTATGCGCCGCTGACGTCAGCGTCGAAGAGTGCTGCTACATCCTACTAATATCCTACTTCCTACTATAATATTATAAAAGTGAAAGTTTAGATGTTTGGATGTTTGTATGTTTGTTACTCAATCACGCCAAAACGGCTTAACGGATTTGTCTGAAATTTGGGACACAGATACTTTGTGGCCTGGAGAGGAACATAGGCTACTTTTTATCCCGGAAAAATATCACATTCACTGCACTTTAGCTTGGGGCAGGCTTGCTTACCGCGCGCTGTTCGCGCGCTGTCTGCTATTGTATATTGTAACTGTAAAGTGCATCTACAGTGAACGATATTAAGTCCATATTTGGCTGCTCATACTTTGGTTGGGTCGGAGCGGTGCGGTATAAGTGGGTTATGGCCTTTATTCTGACGACGTTAACATTAAAATATTTATCAGAAACAATCTCAGTCTTACCTGGATCTCGCCGATTCGCTTTGAATGCAAATCTTAGCCACTTTAGTCATGACTTCATGAAGTTCCTTCGACACCAACTTGGCTTCCAGTATCGCTTTTAATAGAGAAAACGAGTTTGCTTGTTTCTCGTCATTCTGGCAATCTTCTTCCGCATATAGCAAAAGAGTTTTGAGTTGGTCTACCTCGAGTTTGTAGTACTTTACATTCCTTATTAATACAGTTACAGCCTGAAATAATATTATTTTAGTTATTATTATTATCCAATTCTAATTTAAAAGTCTACTCGTTGTTTAATAACGTATTTCACCTGAATACACTGAATATACTGAAAAGTTCTCACCTTAAAAGCATTTCTGACGAGGTGATAATTATCATTCTGTTTACTTATTTCAAACGTTGCATACTTGTGAAGCATCAAGAAAATCGTCTTCACTATATCAGTTATCATTTCTTCTAAAGTCGGAGTACTGACTCTGATAGTCCAAAGTGAAGTTATACATTTCATTGCCACCGTAGATACTTTAACATGGTCACTTTTAAGTGCATCAACTAACAGAGGAATCAGAGGATCTACAAACGCCCTGCAATCCATTCTTGGAACCTTTTCTCTTTTAAGTATAACGTAGAGAATATTCAAACTGAATTCAACTAAAACATGAGCGTTAGCTTTTCCAGATGTTTTTACGTTTCTAGCTTGAGCTTCTTTATTGCGTTTAGGAGTTTCTGGTATGATAAAACAATCAGGTTTCGCTCTGAGCATACTTTCTCTTTGCTTCTCACTTATGACTCGCTTTGGTGCACCCAAAACGAACTCCGGTATACTCTCAGATGCGACACCGTGCAAGAAAATGAAAAGAGACTCTATATCTATGGACTTATTTGTGACCAATCCACTAGATATGTGCATCAAAGCCTCTTGCACTTTCAACACAACCTTTTTCGAGTGATGTTTCTGTAAAACTTCCTTTAAAGGCAGTAGGAGATTTATTAAGCATTGTTCTGTTATATTTTGAGCTACAATCATTAAGGTTACATAACTTTTTTTGCTCGGTTTCGCTTCTGGGGTTTTGTAATGTAGTTTGTCGACTTCTTTCTCTTCGGATAACGATCCAAAGAGATCATTAACACATACATCTAGTATATAATCGAGATTATCATTGATCTCGCCAGGTTTAAAGTCCGACTTAAGAGCATCTAGAACGGTGTGGATGGTGGCTACCAATACGTGCACTTGGAATCCTCTAGTCAGAAGTAAGGTAAGATGTTCTAACAAGATTCCTAAGTAAGAGGTTCCAACTGTAATCATTATTTTCTTAACTATATCTCGTGCAGCAATTCTCACTTGCTTTAGTGGCGATTTTAAGAAAGAACATAGTTTTATTATTATTCTGAAAGAAAATATAATTCAATCACCACTTACAGTTTTGATAAGGCTATCGTTTAATCGATCAGCCAATGAGCTTTTATAAGCTCATTGCGATCAGCAAATAAAAAAGGTTTTGATCAGCTCCAACATATATTATATCAGAAAAGCATCCATTGGTCAGCAAAAATAATTAAATGGATCAGAAAGTATTACGATATTGGACAGCAAAATTAATATTTGGTCAGAAAGATTAATAATTGAGCAGCAAATTGTGATTCGCAAATTATTGATTTTTGGCAAGGCTATTATTTCTGATCAGCAAAAAGAACCTACTTCTGTGTGCCTGAAATAAAGAATGACCACAAAATTGAAATCGAAATTTCTAACCTGTAACGTGCCCTACAGAACCGGCGGGCTGATTATGTAACTTATTAGCAATCGATTGCCTGTCAAACTTGATTGCAATGACAGTTAGATTGCTGCCTTAGTAAGAATTAATGTGACAACTGTCTTACTAAGCCAGCAATGTTAATGCAATTTCTGTGAGTTTTGATTGCTAATAACTTACATAATCAGCCTGCCGTTTGTTTAAGTAAATCTGCTGTTCAAAAAACAACAGTACAGAACACAAAAAAAGAAAGGCACGCGTGAAAAACCTTTGCTCAAACCAGCAAACCCTCCATGCATTTTACCTTTGCACGATTTTGTATTTCAGCGCGTTGTCATGGCAACTAGCTTGTTTTCGATTCCACGTTTCATACAATACGAAATGTGTGACATGCTATTATTTTGTGTTATGTGGTTTTAGATCGTAAAAATGTTGAATCTATTTCAAATGGAACTATTCCCTAATATTATGAAATAAAAAATGTAAGCAGGTACTTAAAAACTAGGGAATACTCACCCTGGCAGTTGATACCGCAGCAAATCTCCTGGCAACCTCTGCAGCAGTTTAACTAAAGCCAATGCTATAGGGACGCGGAGCATGTCTTCTTCCTGACGCTCAAAACCTTTTGGACGTCTGTTCACTTTGTGAGATTCTTCATGATCTGTCATTTTACCGATTGCTCTAAAAACAAAGAAAAGGTTTTGAGATGATAAAACTAAGAAACATACTTTGAAAACAAATACAAATATAGCTTTGTTTGGCTTGCTAATTCCTCCACAGAATATCAGCGTTGCAGTGATGTCCATGCTCCAACATATTATGCGCAATTATCTATATATATAAAATTCAAAGTCCTGACTGACTGACTGACTGACTGACTGACTGACTGAGATATCAACGCACAACCCAAACCGCTGAACCTAGAGACTTCAAATTTTGCACATAGATACGTTATACAGTGTAGGCATCCACTAAGAAAGGATTTTTGGACAGTAATAGAGGAGATGAATGTTTGTATGAAAGTCCGTCAGTTTTGAAGTTAGGATCTTCAAACATTGTATTTAGGCTGGCAATTGAAAATTAATATTTACCTGTGTCAGCGTTTTTGATAATTCCACCCCCGAAGGGATGAAAAGAGGGATGAAATGTTTTATCTGGAAAGTCCTTCATTTAATTTATTATTTAGGCTTATGGTCGGAAATTTAAACAAATAAGCAAAAACATGTTTCGTATTTTTTTCAAAAAAACAACCCCTTTAGAGGTTAAATGGGATAAGTAAATAAACCTAAAAATCGATATGGATGTCGCGATTGAGGTTTTATGGGATGACGATTGCAAAAATGGCATTTATTTTGATGTTTAACACGCCTAACATGATTCAACCCCTAAAAGGTTGAAATAGGGGTGAAATTGACATTTCAACTTGAAAACTTTGTAGGCTTACTTCTTAAAACAAATAGGCAACCCATTTCGTAATTTTTTCAAAATCAAACCCAGGGGGTAAAATAGGGGATGAATATTTATTGTGTATGAAAGTGCGTCAGTTTTGAAGTTAGGATCTTCAAATATTGTATTTAGGCTGGCAATTGAAAATTATTATTTTCCTGTGTCAGCGTTTTTGACAATTCCACCCCCGAAGGGGGAGAAAAGGGGGATGAAATGTTGTATCTGGAAAGTTCTTCATTAAATTTATTATTTAGGCTTATGGTCGGAAAGTAAAACAAAAAAGCAAAAACATGTTTCGTACTTTTTCGAAAAAACAACCCCTTACAGGTTAAATGGGATAAATAAACCAAAAAATCGATATGGATGTCGTTATTGAGGTTTTATGGGATGTCGATTGCAAAAATGGCATTTATTTTGATGTTTAACACGCTGAACATGATTCAACCCCTAAAAGGTTGAAATAGGGGTGAAATTTTAAATGAAAAATCAGGGGTAAAATAGACATTTCTTAAAACTTACTTCTTAAAACAAATAGGCAACCCATTTCGTAGTTTTCCGAAAATCAAACCCAGGGGGTAAATAGGGTATATAAACCTAAATCATGTTATGTACCCTAAAAGTTCTTGGTACCAGAATACTCAGAATTTACTTTTTGATTATGAAACAGACACTTATTATTTACTAGCTTCCGCCCGCGACTTCGTCCGCGTGGACATTCGAGAAAATACTTAGGGGACCAATAACCAGGATAAAAAGTATTCTATGATATAATTTCATTAAAATCCGATCAGCCGTTTTTACGTGATTACGCGGGTCCTCCCTCACCAAGTGAGCAGCCTTGTGCGAGGCCCGCCGCACGTGGCAAACGGACGAAGTCGCGGGCGGAAGCTAGTAGATAATAATGTAACTGAAAACTAAATGTATTTATTTACTGATTTTTTTTTTAGATGAAATGAAGTTATTTATATTATTTTTTTAATTAAAGCTTACCTATTTAGCTGTGGTAATAATCCCGCTGATAGAGACTTAATTATCCTTTTAGCAACTGAAGGAGATACGCTCGTCACTCTTTCAAATGCCGGACCGTCACTAACTTCTTTCGATGACTCATCATTCTCTGCTTCGACATCCGCTGTTTTCAATTCATCAACTAACTGGATTTCTTCTGCTTCATTTTCCCCTTCATCTTTGTCTTTTACAACATCTTCTTTAGTTTCTTCTTCATCATCTACTTCTTGATCTGCTCCAGGTTTCGCTTTTATTTCAATTTTACCTGTTTCTAAGTTGCTAACTAAAGCTTTAGGCAATTCAATGCTTTTAACCTTACTGAAGTCAAAATGAAAAGCGTCTAAAACACCGATCAATAAACGTGTCAGTTGTTTCTGATGCTCGGTTGTATGACGCATTTTATTCAAGTACGATTTCAAAATAACTTCATAATGATACCAAGGTAATAGTCTACAACATGTGGATACCACTTCAATACACGCATCTATTAATGTATTTTTATCAGTGTATTTGTCGTCAAATAAATACATAGTTGCTAATGGTAAAATGAAGTTCGTAAGAGTTCTAGGCGTCGGACATTTACTCAACTTCTTAGCGACTTTGCAGAATTTCAACAAAGCTCTTACCCGCCTGTGCATTTGTAAATGGCACATGTTCTCAAAGAAATCTACTTCCACGTCCTCCTTGTTTGTCAAATTCGCTAAATCTGTCAAAACTACATCTGCTTCTGGTGCCTCTCTAGCTAATTCTCCAAGCAAAGCAATGCTTTCATTTCTGTGAATCTCATTTTTAACATCCCTTACTCCAGTAGAAATAAGAGATAAAACGGTATCTCTAACCAAATATTGTCCATCATGCGTAGACCAATATTTTGTAAGCAATTTCGGTAATATTCTTTTTAAACATAACCCTGCTGAGTCACGAAGTCCTATATCTTTTTCCGTTCTAATGAAATAGAAACAGTTATTGACTATCAGTATTGCGAGATCCAAATCAATTTCATTATTTTCCGATAACTGGTATATTCGTTTATAGGCATCTAATCTCCTATCAAAGTCTGGCTGTTCAATCCACCTTTTATTGAATGCATTCATTTCTGCGACTATTTCAGCAATTTTGGTCAATGTTTCTTTATTATTGGTAGAAATCTCGGCTATAGAAGTAAGTAATTTTATGAGGAGTTTTCTAACATCAACAGGGGACACTTTGTTAAAAAGAACCGCTATATTTTTAATATAAACTTGAGGATTAGAACTGTGACCTAAAAGATTTATAATAGTAGTAACAGCATGTTCCATATTATCCTCAGCCATATTCATGCACACTTTTTTCACTAAAATCGGCAAAAGTAATTTCAGCAGATCATCACACATATCAGGTGTAGACACCAACTCTGTCACCCTTGATAGAATTAATAAATCTCTTCTATTAACAGTGTTTGATTTAGCTGCATTTGCGATTCTCCTCTTCATAACTTCCAGTATACTCGATATGTGTGGAATCAGTATAGTACTTCCAAAATTGATTTCTTTTATGCCCTCAATAGTTTTAGTGCCTAAAATGGGTAAAGTATTAAACGATACGATAGGGGTTACTTCATTATCTTCATTGTCATTGTCTTCTGTTAGTGTCAACAATTTTTCTACCATATCCAAAATCACATTGACGACACCAGAGCTGGTTTTGGGCGCCAACAGTAGTTTGAACATTGCAGGCAAAACAGATAACGAATCATCCTTTTCAGAGACTGTTATCAACAGAACATAGTATCTAGGATTCTGACACCATGTGTTTAATAGTTTAAGCAAAGCAGTTGGGGTATGGATCCCTTCAATTTGCAGTTTCGGTATCAAAGGCCATATTAAAGTTTCAAATATGACATACAATTCGTCTTTACTCCACGTGTAAGCGTGAAACTGGTCAAATAGTTTTCTCACCGTTGCTAAGCATAAAGTTCTAAGATTTTTCAAAACTTTTACATACCCAACATGTACTCTATCACCTTGTAAAAGAACTGCAGCTAATAAGGAACATACAGCATAAAAGATTTTTAAGAGTTCTTTCAGCAATTCCTCTTTCATGTATCCTCCGAAATACTCTCTTACTACCTCAAACAAATTCAAAATGCTGTGTAGTTTTCCAGGTGTAGTGATTGACTTTAAATCTAATTTTGTCAATACGTCTTCGTAAATTTCTTTAGGTTGCATCGTCATGTAATGGCTGAATTGAGAAAAAGCCATTTCTATAAACATTTTCAGTTCAGCTTCATTGCATCCTGCTAAATATCTCATCACAAGAGACCTTCTAGTCTGACCTCCACCCTTCTTATCTGCGCCAAGCTTTGATGTCATTTTACCGTAGAGAATCCTTAATATTAACGGAACTACATGTTCTCTATCTTCTGGCTGAATGTTATTAGAATCTTCAGTTATTTTGAACCGTGTCAACTCATCCTTTAGCTTATTCTCGTCGATTAAATTATACAAATTGTTCTTATACTGTATCACATTTTTATTCTTATAATTCAATATACAATCTAAAGCATATTTCTGGAGCCCTGCATTTTTATGTTTCAGAAATTCTAAAAAAAGTTCCCAGAATACAGGTTCTTTGTGGAGAGCTCTTGGATTTTTAAATTGGGCTAAAACCTGCATTATGCTTATAAGAGTTTTGAAAATAATCTTTCCAGATGGAGTATCGCTACTCTCCTCAATTGGTTCAATCATTTCTTCAACATTTTCTACCTGTTCTTGATCATTATTATCAACTTCCATTTCTTTGTTTTCATGTATCTCAACATTAATTTTAAGAGCATTTGCACTATCATTTTTCTTGTATTCTTCTTCAATAAAGTTTAAAAACAAAACTACTACATCCCGATTTTTAGCTTCACATACTTGAGAGCAATTGATCATTACTTTTAAGATAAGATTCCTGTAATTATATAAATCTGGTCTTTCTTGTATACTGTTGTAATTAGAATACATCTCTTTAAGCAAACCGTAAGTGGTATCAATATCATTATCGAATTGGAATTTTTTGAGATCTTTTTTCGCGTTATCAAAGGAAGCTGCTAGTGCTTTATAGAAAGAAGGCCAGAAATCATCAGCTGCCAATGCGTTACCATAGCCTGCAATGAATTCCGATACAGGTTCCCATAACAACTTGAAGTTGAAGTATAAAACCCCGAGCATGTAATTCAAAGCAAATAAATGGTAGTCAGTCTCTTTGGCGAGAGTGTACTGTGTTGTGCCAAAGGTCATTTTCTGAAGCATACTTATTTGCGCCCTGTACTCTTGGATTGATGGAGTTATAGATTCGACTTCGTAACACCTACTGAATATTGAAAATCTTTCAGTACTACCACCTACAACTGCATTCTTGTCCAGTTCTGGTACTATTTCAAATAGTTTGTAGATGTGTGTTGTTAATAGGCGAACCTTAAAAAATAATAAAAATAAATAATTAAAAACCTATTGTAAAAGGCATTGCCTTAAGTGGCATAGTATTTTTAATAGTTAAAGTTGATAAATATACAAATGTAAATTGTAAAAAATACTTACAATATGAAAAGGTGAAGATACATTGCTTCTCAAAAATGAATCAATCAGTGAGAGATGTGGATACACCAACCCATTTTCTTGTTCATATGCAGTCAGGTATATGTCCAGGAGATGCAAAGCTGCTAAGTAATTAGGGTCTGCTGCACACGGTAATATAACCGGCAATAACACATCAATGTCGCAAATATCTCTCATTCTCTTACAACTCGAAATATGCACAGAACTCTCTAACGCATTTGCCAATATAAACAAAACTTGTCGGGCACATCTTGATAAAGCAGAGTTATCGCAGTGATATCTGTTCTGCTCAGGCTGACTTTCAATATTGTAGCTTTTCAAAATATTCAACAATCTAGTTATCAGTAGACTAAGAGTTGTGATACAGTAACTAACATCAACATTTTCAATATGTGGCAAACAAAATAACACATTCATCAATTTGACAGGATTCTCTACAATATTTTCTATATTGTCAGATAAAACTCCATTACAATATTCCATAAACAATGGAAGGTTTTTCCCAAAATCTATAGGATACTTTACCCAGTCAAATAAATTTATTCCATTTTTTGATAAAGGTGATTTGCGTAAGCATATTTTTGTTAAGGTTCCCATTGCCTCATTGTCAAATCCAGACTGAACCACATAATTCAAGAACGGAGATAAAATATGCATGTCAAATTGTGGATAGTCAATAACATTTTTAACAAAATTCAACAGTATGGTTGGATATGGTAAAGGCAGCAATACTTTAACAATAATGCCTGCATGTTCTTGAGACAGAGAAATATTTGGTGAGAGAAGTAGCACAGCCCCTATCTGAGCACAGACTTCCAAAACATTTTCTGAATATTGTTCACACACAACTTTTACCAATAGTAGAACGAACTGTGGAGGATTAGTCAAATATTTTCCATTTTGATGTTCAATAACTTGCCCCGAAAGCCGCAGTATATATTCCAAGCCTCTGCTCTGTTCATCATTTTCTTGTAAAATCTCTTCTGTGAATTTAAACATGCTAGCCCAGAAAATTGTGTATTCTTTAGGCACTATAGTTTGTAAACTATCTTCTACTGCTTGTGTAAGAACTTTGAAGAGTATCTCCTGGTTTTCTTTGTTATCTTTGAGACTCTGCAGTAAAAGTGGCAAAAAAGTTTCTATACAGCTGTGAAATTTTCCATTCACACCTCTAATTATTTCAAACATCAGGTGGCCACACCCACTAACTGCCTGTAAAAATAAAAATAATTAATCTCTCTATGATCATAATTGCTATAAGTCAAAATTGATTTATTTAAGAAGGAAACAAAATTACATCGCACAAAGTATAATTAATTATTGCAAAAATTATCATAATTTATTATCAAACCATTACAAATATTGAACACAAAATTTGTCCTTACATCATCATTTGACTTCAGGTAAATCAACATTAAATCCACAAATTTTTTCTTATCTCTTATATCTCGAGCAACAAAGGCAAAACTCTCAGCTGCAAAATTGTTAATGTACTGAGGATGTGCCTCACTCAACAATGGGATAATTCTTTTCAATACAATTGCAATATCCTTCTTCAAATAAGGCTTTAATATTTTAAATAAGAAAGCAAGACATATCAATGTCCATTCTAATCTCTCCGCATCTTTTGTATTGAGAAGTTTTATCAATATGTCTAGAAATCTTGGGAATTGTGGGTAGAAGTCATCTCGCAAATCTTTTGCCAAAGAAACAAGTATTCTGAAACAAAAAATATGATATTAGTAGGGTGAATATGCCAAATACCAGCCCCCCCAAGGATTTTTCAACTTTGAATGTCTGCTGCTGCTACAATTACGGTCTTAAAAATATTGTTAATACAGTTTTAGATAGCTTGATTAATCTTTCTTACGAAAATAGTACATAGTTTTACGTAGTCTTGTGGAAAAAAAATAGACAAGCGTTTAAATGCACGAAGGGCGAAAAACCCTAACTCCAGCCGTCTTTGCCCTAATATCAGCCGCTTTGTTCCCTAATTCCAGCCGGGTACAGAATGTTACAAAATGAAACAACTATGTTTGTTTGAAATTTAAAGTTATTAATTTTTTAAGTTATTTCTTAATTTATGTTCATAGAAACGCTTTTTAACAAAAAAATAATCGTTTGCCAGCAATTTTTTTAAGTTTCGTGTTTTGATTAAAATGCGTAGGTAGACTTCGGCTTTTTCAAGTCAAGTTTAAACTAAAAACTCAAGTAGTAGTAGTTACCCACGAGTTTTCATAAAAATATCGAAAAATCCAGATTCCCGAAATTGTAAATATGTAGTTTTTCCGAGGTCCCGGGAACGTGATAACACTAGGAAATTCGAAACCCTACACGTAGCTAATAATATTAAATTCTACTTATTTGATAATAATAATAATATTTAAAGGAAATAGAGGAAATAGATAGGAAATAGATTAGCAACGATTAAAAATTTCAGTCAGTAGGTAGGTATTTAAAACAATACATATAAAAAAAACATAACAATAAAATCATATTTCAGAACAACCTGTATATTGCCGTGTAGTTTTGATGACCGGCTGGTGTTAGGTTCCAATGTATCCCTAATATCAGCCCCTAATTTGCAGAACAAATAACTTAGGAATTAAACATTATACACCCGGCTGTATTTAGGCCATTAGGTGCAGAAGTAGTATTTCTAGTTAATAGCATTACAAATTCCAACTTTAGGACGAGCAAATTACGATGTTTTTAATTTATAAAACGAAAGCTAAATCCCCAACATCAGCCCCCGGCTGATAAAAGGAAGTTATGGAAAATCACCTAACCAAACTCCAGCCCCCTCTAATTTCTCTTAAATTTAAAATATAATTACAAATAAGTAATCTTAAAACGTTATATTGCTAATCTATTACTTGTATTAAAGCTAAAAACCATAAAAAATAGCATCATATCTTTGTAATCACACTTCCCAAAGTTCGCGTTGATCGTTCTTTTAAGCTGTTTTTGAACACAGCCACTCTATACTCGGTCTCGGTGAACACCAATGCTCGTTGTGTGAACTGTAAGTGACGTAACGGGGAAATAGTGATTTTCCAACGTAGAGGATTAACAAGGGATGTGACTCCATTAAAAAGTTTCCGATTTTTATTGTGCTTTTAAGAAAGCAAAGCAAAAATGTATTGGGGGCTGACATTAGGGGGGGGGCTGGCGTTAGGCGTATCCACCCTATTTGATTTATTTATTACAGTATTCTTACAAGCTAACAGATGTCGCCATCCAAAGCGCTTATAAGTTTAGATGTTACATGTTACACAATGTTAAATCCGAACAAAATAACAAAAATAAATGTCAAGAAACTTACTAACTAATAATATTACTATAGTTTGGATGTCATAAAATAAATGTCAAATTAATAATTTCAGTCAGAGTATTAAATAAATTGATAACACAGTTAATTTAACTTAGGTAACAGCTAAAGGTGGCTAAAGCATGTCATTCAAAGCCCACTGAAATATGTTACAAAGCTTCTGCAGACTGTCAGCGAACAGGTCAATGTCATTGTGCTGAACAAGTATGTCACCGATCATGCGCAGTGCCCGATTGGTTGGTGCATGCCTACCACGCTCCGTCCGCGCGGCCGGCAGCGCTAGCAGGCGAGGGCGGCGACGCGGCGCCACTAGCCCAGCCTCATCCCATGTAATGTTAGGTACTAAAATCCGGAATCTCTCAACTATTTGTGGACTGTCGATACCCTGATGCAGAATTGACAGATAATGCGATGTTAGAAACATATTTCGCCTTAGTTCTAACGTCTCCATATCGACCATACCGGTCACGAAAAGAGAGGGATATAAATAAGGATAGTATCCATAAAGTTTTCTGTATAACCATCGTGCGAATTTTCGTTGTATTTTTTCAACCATAAGAGTGTATTTTTCCTCATATGGTTGCCAAACAATTGCGCCATATTCGACTTTACTGCGAACGAATGCATAATACAGAACTTTCGCCACCGCCGCATTGTCGAACTGAGACGCAGTTCGCAAAACAAATCCTAGCAACTTGCTGGCTGCTTTGCAAACACTAATTATATGAAGATGAAAATCTAATTTTGAGTCTAATGTCAAACCTAAATCTTTAATGTCACTACTTACTTACTTACTCTTGCCAATGGCGCGTCAGATAAATCATAATTATATAATATAGGGCGTTTTTTTCGCGTAAAAGTTATGACCTTGCACTTTTCGATATTTAATGGTAGGTGATTGTCTAGGCTCCACTGAAGCACTGCGTCGATATCCTTCTGCAGCAGAGCTGCATCAGCTTCGCTGTTTATGCCTAAACATAACTTTACATCATCAGCAAATAAAAAACATTCCGAAGCTGAAACTACTTGCGGTAAGTCATTGATAAATATCAAGAAAAGCGTAGGGCCCAATGTACTACCTTGACTTACTCCTGATCTAGTAAAGTATTCGTCGGAAATATAATTATTTATACGGATATATTGACTACGATCACTGAGGTACGATGAAAAAAATTTAAGAAGTGCCGGTGTAAATCCAATTATTGATAATTTTTGTAGTAGTTTGTCGTTATCGACCAGATCGAAAGCCTTTTTAAAATCAAAATAGGCCGCGTCAACCTGTTTACCAATATCCATTTGGGAGTGGGCATAGTCTACATGCGCAACTAGATTGGTTGTGGTAGAACGAGATCGCCGAAATCCATGTTGCCCTTGGTGCAATAGATGGCCAAGTTGGTTACTAATATAGGCGTTTAAAATTGCTTCAAACATTTTGGCAAAGACTGACAGGACCGCGATAGGTCTATGAGATGAAACGTCTTTATCGCCTGCACTTTTGGGAATGGGAGTAACACTTGATATTTTCCAGCTTGTAGGATATTTCGATTGCGCCAGAGATAAATTAAAAAATAAGTTCTAAGATGGTTACGGACTTGCTCGGTCGTAGTGCCTTCCTGCACGTAAAAGAGGTGTAGATATCGCCAGCGCTCCGAAGCTCGCAGTGATGTAGACCCAGACTGCGCGGTACCCCTAAGGAGCCCAGGTAGTGAGGCTCGTGTCGTTTTCCGCCCTACCTCTTCCCAGTCACCTTCTTTAGTATGTTCATCGTCTAGGATTAGGCTAGGAATAGATGAAGGTGGTTCTCCCTCTAACTGCTGAGGTTGCTCAGTTCTTTTAGCATTTCGGGTTGCTGTTACGGACACACTATCAGACTTTTCTTTGATTACTGCAGGTTTGACTTTAGATGGAGTTTTCCGTTTTAAATTTTTATTGTCAGTAATTGGAGCCGAAATGGTAATATTCTCCTTAGGCTGCATAGGTTTCTTGGCCATATCGGCTACGTGCTGAAATTGCTGTTCTAACTCCTCGATCTTTCCAGCGATGGTATTAATTTTGTCAAAATAAACTGCTTTAAATTGAAGAAATTGCTCAAGTATCAAATTATTGATTGTGCTAATTAGGTGCTCTTCAAAATCAGATTGCATTTTTTTCATTTCCATTAAGAAAGAGTCTTTCATATCCAGTAGGGTTTTATGGGTGATATTTTGACCAGTGGCTTGAGGCAGGCGCGTACCGGTGCGCATCGTAACATAGTCAGGACTACTCATTGAAATATCGGGACAATCACTGTTAATACTAGTGTCGTGTCCCTGGCGCACAGGGGTATGGGAATTATCACCCTTAGGTAGCTTACTGCGACATTCAACGCAAACCCAAGATTTTTTAAACCCAGCAGAAAGCTTTATGTACGTATCTGCGTTAAAATTAGCACAAAGAATATCGTAAATCTGCTTACATTTCATGCATCTCATAAAGGCACCATCTTCTTTGACAACGGCGTTACATCCGGCACACGAAGCTTTCCGCGGTGACATCTTTACTCTGCGGTCGACAGTACTTCTAGCCGCGCGCTGTGTTGTGTAGTGAGTGAGTCACCGCAGCGGGCGATCGGCGAGTTGTCGTAGGTCAGGCATTTAAACGATATGACCTTATAGTTTGAGAAACATTTTCCATACATTCTCAAAGAGTTTATATTAAGCAAATTAAATAGATTCTAAACTAATACTTACTCCAAAAGCGGTTGCAGACAAAGTTGGTCCTCCAATTTCAAATATTTTTCCAAAATATCAAAAACTTCATCTTTCTTGTGCACCAATTGAGGAACAGTTATAATACCAAATACTTCTTTCCTGAACTTTTTGAAGTTTTCTGTCAGGTTAAGAGCATACCACTTCTGAATGGCCAACGAGAAATGGGTCTCGTTTTCTTCTGGTTGTTGAGTATAAGCATGCTCAATGTGATATAATGCCGCATGGCGGATGTCAATAGAATTGATTCGCTCTGCAAATGGTATAAACTGTAAAAAGAATTTGATTTAGTACTTGAAACAAAATTTTAAAAGTGCTACAAAATTTAAGCAATATATTTAAAAACAAGTTTCTCAAGTTACAATATTAATAGTTTTGAGTGCAAGCAAAGCTATGTACTAAATAAGTTTGTAATGGTTACACTAAACGTCTAATAAAACGTGTTTTAACAGAAAATC
Source organism: Crambus lathoniellus (assembly GCA_949710035.1). Classification (NCBI taxonomy): domain Eukaryota; kingdom Metazoa; phylum Arthropoda; class Insecta; order Lepidoptera; family Crambidae; genus Crambus; species Crambus lathoniellus. The sequence continues at coordinate 8,748,913 of OX453302.1, read as the reverse complement.
ATTAATATTTTTGCAGCATTGAGGTTATTTTCATATCGTTTGATAATAACATAAACTAGAAACTTCATAAAACTATAAAAAACGCACAACTTACCTTGAAAGTATTTGTAGTTTTGTGTTTCACTGGTTTGCTTTTCATCTTTATAAATATTTAAAATTAATCACGAAAAACAAACGTAAACAAAGCCACATGGCCACATGTCGAACTTGTCAATGTCAAATTGACTATTTTTGTATGACATGTCAATGTCAATGCCAAACTACTAAAGGATCCCATAGACGATCAGTTATGGAATGAGTCACACCAACACATCAAAATATGACTATAAAAATTACTGCATTTAATGCGCGTACTCGTGAAAGTAATAACAGTTTTTGTTTCATCGAAATCTGTCCAGGATTTCCAAAGTTACAGCGTTGCAAAGTTTCACCAGCTTTTGTAAAGCTTTCCTTGCGCGCTATTGCGATGACGACGTCATGTCGCAGTGACATCTCCGATTGCGGCTGCTGCGGGTGATTTCCGTCCAACTGTACCTACATAGAGTCCGTCTGTGCGCAATCTTCGCGCAACTGGTTCGTTTTTGGCGCTAAGTTACAGTACATTTTCTTCGTTCTAAGGTTATGATAAGTGATTAGTATTCGATTTCGACCGCGCGCAGCCGCACTCTAAAACTGTCACCTACTGTCCATTTGACGGCTTCGTGTTATTGTTGATCGAAATTTGACGGTTGCTATTTTTATTGACAGAATACCGCCCGCCATTACGAAAGTTGATTTAATTTATTATAACGAAAATACAACTTATGTATTTGAAGGTGTTTTTTCACATGGGCTCAAAACAAAATTGATCATTGATCGACTATAAGAAAAATAAATAAAATTGCGAAACCGTGAGAGCGCAACTATATAGCCAAAGGAGAATATGAAGGCCCAACTCGCGATGTGACGTCACACGTTAATGCCATTGGTTCACCCGAATTTTCCTCGGAGGCCGTACTTTAACGTTTAATATCTCAGTCATTTTTGAAGATAGGACAAAAATAAAAACATATTCTTTTTTCTCGAGTAACATATTTTTTAGTTATGCTGATAACAAAAATCATTGGTGTGACTCATTGCGTATAGTCAATCGTATTCATTTGACAGTTCATATTGTATCATAATAAATGTCATGCATAATTCGTATGGAATTGGGTGTTTGACTGTTGTTGAAATGTAGATATTTAATTATGACATGCGAAAATATAACATTATTGAATTACAAATATGAAAAAAGAAATTCAATATGTATTATAACAAGCGAATTATGAGCTACTTAATTGTGACTCTAGCTATCTCTTTCCAAAACGAAATTTTCTATGGCGAGAGTATTGGCGCTATAGAAATGTGACGTCACATTTCCATAGCGCTCTCCTTGTCTAATTAGTAAGTTTGATGCTCTATATCGCTGAAAATACGCAAGATATTTGAAAATAAATACCTATGTTGAGGGATTTCCTGACAGATGATTAAAAAAGAAAAAAGTTAGTTCCAAAAAACTCAACAGATGGCGTTCATCAGACATGGGTTTGCTTTTTTTAAATTTGCTGTCAAGGGCCCTGTTTAACCATTTTTACAAGTCTACAATTTATGTAAGAAAGCTAGTGAAGTACTTGTATTTTTACTCTAGTAGAACATCAGAATCACAAGTTGGCGGCCATTTTAGAAGAAATCATTCACTATAATTACGAGTGTAATGTCAGTGATATTGACATTAAGATAATAGTAGATTGTATTACAAGGGAGCAAAATAGGATATTTACGGCAAGGGCGCTATTTTTAATCCAGAGCGCAGTGAAGGATTTGGATTCTAAAGTAGAATCCTGAACGCAGTGAGGGATTCAATATACGTCGCCCGAGGTGAAAATAATTTTGCGGCGGAGTAATACACTCTACTTTCATTTCGAATTTATGGAAAGTAAATACACTTTGCTTTTCATCCCCCTATACATATAAGAAAAGCAACAAAAACAACAAAAACTACCTAGAAAAATAAAATAATGGTGGCGGGGGGCATCGCCTTCTCTATTTTTTCTATTATATTTAAAAAAATTGAAGTTCAATTAAACAAAAAATAAAAAAATTATATGTCTATTATTTTAGCTTCGACGCACCGTTTTTGAGATATTCTCATTTTTATAAAATTCATTTTTGAAACAGTTCCGCCCCCCCCCCCCCCCCCCCCCCCCCCCCCCGACCCATACAACATCATAGACCTGTAGCCCGTGGACATTCAAATTACGAAAAAGGTTACCGTTTGTCTTCGTGAAATTATTATAGATTTCGCCATTGTTTAAACTATAAGCGAAGTCTTAAAGATCGTAACTCGCCGTAACCATAATAGTGATAAGTTTAAAATCTCCAAATATGTTAGTTATTTACATTTCTAGGTTACCGCATTGTTTCGCTATTGTCATGTTGTACAGCTTTGTCCAATTACCATACGTAATAGTAAGACTATGGAAAGTTGCCAAACACTAATTTAAGACCAGATGTAGTCCGACCATTTTGATCATAATTTACATTTTTGAGTTACCGTTTAAAATTTATAAATCTGTTAGTAGGCCCTCTAAACAAACCATATACTTATTTTAAAACTGTTTCTGTGGCCGGTTTAGATTTTAAGACTCATTTGGTCCATGAAGAAGAAATGCGAAAATGGCGTAAGTAAAAGCGCATTGAGTAAACTTACTTCTGCAAAACATAATGGAAGACTTAAAACTTGAAGGACAATGAAATCTGGTAACTGCCCCCCTCTCAGATTACTATAAATAAAGAGGAAATGCTAGTTCCTAATATTTTGTCTTGTTTGTTATGTCAGCTCTCTCTCGGGGTGCGAGCTAGATATCCTCCACGCGTGCTCACCTGCTGTTCGTCCCACTCTATGTTCGCATACGCTGGGAAGAACAGTAGGAGGGACGGTGCACCCTGGGCGCCATTGTAAGTAATTTTCTTGATTGTAAGTAATTACTTACAGTGGTGACAGATAATCTAGCGAAACCCAATCCAAGGTGTCAGACATACCGTCGCCGAGGGATGCGTGGCCAAGGGGGAGCTTGGTTCCGAACGGTGTCTCCCCAGGGAGATGGCAATCCTGGATCAGTAATTTCGCCTTACTCGAGCAATCGGAGCTCTGCTCGAGTGGACCTGTTCTAACGCCTAGCAAAGTGGCAAGTTGTACTCTTTAGTATTCTGTATAACTTGCCGCAGCGTATGAATGTGTGGTATGTGAGAATTATTTTGTTACGTGAACAATAGGTAAGATTTCTAGTGCGCTGTGTAGTGCCGGCACATAAAAAGAATAGCACTACCCCCTCTCTTCTCGTGGGTGTTTTAAGAGGAGACAGAGGGAAAATTGCCATTACGAGACGGGCAGCGCGCGCTGCCAAGACGGGAAGCGGTCAACGCATGGTCAGAGGCACATTGAGTGTCAACGTTAAGCTTGAAAGATCGCGGCTGATAAAATCCACGTTCCGACCAATACCGGCTCATATTCAAAACAAGTGCTCTCAAGCAGCTTAAAAACAACAAGGCGGCGGGCGATGACAGAATCACAACAGAGCTTCTGAGAGCGGGCGGAAAGCCGATACTTAAAGTCTTCTAGAAGCTTTTCAATTCAGTCATCCTCGAGGGCAAAACGCCAAAGGCATGGGGCAGAAGCGTTTTTCAAGAAGGGTGATAAGACTCTCTTGAAGAAATACATCTCGCTTCTGAGCCATATCTATAAGTTGTTTTCGAGAGTCATTACGAATCGTCTCACTCGCAGGTTCGACGACTTCCAACCTCCAGAACAAGCCGGGTTCCGGAAAGGCTATAGCACCAAAGACCACATTCATACGCTGCGGCAAGCGGCCTGGGGAGACACCGTTCGGAACCAAGCTCCCCCTTGGCCACGCATCCCTCGGCGACGGTATGTCTGACACCTTGGATTGGGTTTCGCTAGATTATCTGTCACCACTGTAAGTAATTACTTACAATCAAGAAAATTACTTACAATGGCGCCCAGGGTGCACCGTCCCTCCTACTGTTCTTCCCAGCGTATGCGAACATAGAGTGGGACGAACAGCAGGTGAGCACGCGTGGAGGATATCTAGCTCGCACCCCGAGAGAGAGCTGACATAACAAACAAGACAAAATATTAGGAACTAGCATTTCCTCTTTATTTATAGTAATCTGAGAGGGGGGCAGTTACCAGATTTCATTGTCCTTCAAGTTTTAAGTCTTCCATTATGTTTTGCAGAAGTAAGTTTACTCAATGCGCTTTTACTTACGCCATTTTCGCATTTCTTCTTCATGGACCAAATGAGTCTTAAAATCTAAACCGGTCACAGAAACAGTCTTAAAATAAGTATATGGTTTGTTCAGAGGGCCTACTAATAGATGTATAAATTTTAAACGGTAACTCAAAAATGTAAATTATGATCAAAATGGTCGGACTACATCTGGTCTTAAATTAGTGTTTGGCAACTTTCCATAGTCTTACTATTACGTATGGTAATTTGACAAAGCTGTACAACATGACAATAGCGAAACAATGCGGTAACCTAGAAATGTAAATAACTAACATAATTGGAGATTTTAAACTTATCACTATTATGGTTACGGCGAGTTACGATCTTTAAGACTTCGCTTATAGTATACTAGCTGTTGCCCGCGACTTCGTACGCGCGGTGTAGTGACTTTTGTGTTAGTTTAGTTTGTGTGTTTGTTGCTCAGATTTCATAACGCTCTTCTTGAAGTCCTATTCTCTACTAAAAGGGTCTAAAGAATATCGAATATGCAGGCTAGGGTATGAACATGGTATGTTGTTATCATATGCTGCATGAACATAGTTGAGCCCTCATTCAAAGATCTGTCCGTCTGTCAAGAAACTTTTTCTCAAGTATGCGTGGGAGGTATCAAGCTAAAATGTATGTCAAATTAAATACTGAAGTCTGCAATCCCTTAGAGGCGACAAAAAAAACAAACTTCTCTTCTCTTCTTCATAACTCAAAAGGGCCATTTGGATCTCGATTTTCTTTTAAATCCCATTTAGCTACTTGTTGTTACCGATCCCGATTTAAATTTAAACCGCTATCTAGGTCGGTTTAGGCTGTCAAATCTCGATTTACAGTAAGTTGTGATAACTTATCTATATTTTCATATGGTTTTTATACGCAAAAATGCATGTATCACACATAACAGTGTATAATGATAACGATTATTTTGAACAGCCGTTCTTCGTTCTTCGACGTTGCTTGCTAGCGGGCAATAGATCTATTCTACGCGAGGTTCATAAGACTGAACCACACCAAACGATCCATCTTGGATTGGCCAACCACGATCTAAGATTGGGGATCATGGATCGTGAATCTAATTTGTTCTCTTGGTGCTCTTGGATAGCACGAGGCACGTCCACTCCGACCACTACTATGGAGCTCCAGTGGTGAAGCGCACTCTTGCCGCGCGCGATTAGAGCGCGTATTATCGTTTTGCGCATATGCGCGCTTTCACGATTCAAACAGAAGTTCTTACTTGGTAATGCATAATATCAGGCCAATCATATTTTTACTATAAAATGTAAAAGAGGTTGTGTGTATCCATACTAATATTATAAATGTGAAAGTGGGTTTGTTTGTTTGTCCGTCTTTCACGTCAAAATTGGTGCAACGGATCGACGTGACTTTTGGGAATATATATGAATATGGGAATAGTTTGGCAGCTGAAAAGTGACATACTTAGGCAGCCATTAGACAGTCAATCTGGATCAATGATCAATGATCAATGATCGCGATGCAGATTGACTGTGTACGAAGGTGATTGACGGCTCGCGATCTTGATCGCAAAATATCTACAAAGTAAATCTCGATCGCGATCAAGATCACGATCAGTGATCGCGATCTGGATGTAATGGCTGCCTTTGGCTACTTTTTATCCCTGAAAAATATCACATTCCCGTGGGATAACGTCGTCGTTTAGTCCGAGCGGGCGAAGTCGCGGGCGGAAGGCTAGTATTTTGATATGGAGACATTTCTTCTTTAAGTAACAGGTATAAAATGTAATGATATACCATTTAATTATTTAATTTTAATCAATCATCACTTATGTAAGCTTTCCTAGTAAATAAATGAATAAATAAGTTAGATAGAAAACTATTTTTAATATTCCTTTATTTTATTGGATGGTACCTACGGCTGAAGGCCTAAGTAGCCAGAGCCGGTTAAATGACATAAAAAATGGTAGGTAGGTGTAGGAAACTACGTACTGGCTACTTAGCGTTTGAGCAAATTTTTCAAAACTACATTGGTGACATTTTGTCTACATTGCGACAAACTTATTTCACACAGTGGTTATTTTTTGGTACTAAATATACTGTTGACTGCCGGCAGTCCATTTTGACAGTTAATTTTGTATTGCTAGTGGCTCCTCCAGGACCACTGTCACATGTTCAGATATATTTGTGGCACTATACTTACTGTAGCGACATCTAGCGTCAAGTGGAAATGCGAAATATAAATTTTACATCAATAGGGTAAGAACTTCAGTTTTGGCCACTGCCCCGAGTGCTTACTTAGCTTAAAACATTTCGTTAATAACTTTTGCTTGATAATATACTTTTTATCTATGACTTTTAAGTCATAATAACAATAGTAATAATTCTTTATGACATAGGAATGTTATTCAATAAACGCTTTTCAGTTTACATCGAATTAGATGTTTCTTTTACTTTATCTAAGTTAGTTAAGTATTGATTTCTCGATGTATCTTTTAAAATTTGATTGACAAAAAACACATTAATCGGCACCCTTCGCACATTTTAAGTTTAAAAAATAGGTTTTTAATTGACTAAAATAAAACTAAATTTCGTAAGTATATGAATACTTAGTTATATGTTTTTACTATGTATGTCCACGAATTTCTCGAAATCTAAAGGCATATCGAGATGATTCTATTTGATTTAAATTAGGTGTATTCTAACTTTGGGAACAGTCTAAGATTCATCAAAATCGGTTTAGTAGTTTTCGTGGGTATGTTATTGTACAATATACACTAAAACTTAGGAAATAAATAGTAATTTAAAAAATAAACTGACTGGCACCGACCTCAAAAAGGTACCTTAATTATAATATAAATTATATTTTTCCTTTTCAGTTGACAAATACTTTTTGGAGTCGGTTAAATTTTTTAAGTAGTTTTTTTGTATTATAAATTTAAAAATTTAAAGAAAAGTATAAGATAAATTCTTGACAATTTTAAATACCTACTTAAGACCATAGGCGAAAGAAGTGAAAAAAAATTAAAGTGGCAATAGCGGGGGCTTCCACCCTACTTAATATAGATAATCTTTCGGATGTACTTTTGTGAAAGGTATATCGTAATCTTACTGACTTCCCGCGCCATCTATTGCTTAGTAGTTATGATGCAAAAGAAGTGAAAAACATCTTAAAGTGGCAACAGAGGGGGCTTTCACCCTAATTAATATAATCATTCGAATGTTCTTTTGTGGTATATCGTAATCTTACTGACTTCCTGCGCCATCTATTGCTTAGTAGATATAATGACGTAAATAACATGAAATTATTTTTATGATTTTATATGAGCCTGGATGGGTTTTAATTTATTTTATGTTTTGAAGCAGGTAAAAAAAAATAACATGATTCATTATTAATTGAGACAGCGATTAAATATAACGTATTTTCATAATCATGTGGCGCCATCTATTTTAGTAAGAATCAGTTTTTGTATTTTCCCGTAGGAATAATTAAATTTCCCGCAATAAAAGGTACCCTATATGTTGACCCGGGTTATAAGCTATTACTACACAAAATTTGGTAAAAATCCGTCCAGTAGTTTTTGCGTGAAAAGCGAACATACAAACAGACAAACAGACAAACAGACAAACAGACAAACAGACAAACAGACAAAAATTTTAATATCTATCGTTTTGGGGTCTATATCCTGTACACATCACATAGCAGTAATTTTTTTTTTTTAATCTTTCATGTACAGACTTTTTGTCCGTTTCTGTTTTATTATATGTATAGATACAATGGCGAAATCTATAATAATTTCACGAAGACAAACGGTAACCTTTTTCGTAAATTGAATGTCCACGGGCTACAGGACTATCAGTAGAAAACTTTTTCATTGCCGATGATATAACTCTTTGGTTGACTGTAACCAAATTCAGTTCTATTTTTAAAAATACTTTTACACCCTAGGGTGCAACGCACAGTTTTGAACCCGCTGCTCAGTTTAAAGGCCTGATCAGACGACGGCCTGTCCGCCGAGTACTTTTTTGTCCATCGATATAGATCTCTTATAAATTGTATCGACACACAAGGAACTAAAAGTACCGCGGACAAAAAGTCCCCGAAAGTACGGCGGACACCGAGAGACTGGACTGGACAAAAGTTCGCGGTAGTCCCCGAAAAAAATAGGCGTAACAGCGCACACAACGAACTTTAGCCTAGTGCATTGAGCGCCCGATAGTGAAGTACGTCTTCGGGCAACAAATGACCGCACACTATATGCGTTGAGTCCACGACAAGTACCCGGAGGAAATATTTTGGACGTACAGGGACTTTTTGTCCCACGGGGACAAAAGTCTTCGTCTGTTTAGGCCTTAAATATACATCACTTTTCGAATATGAGAGATGAAAAATATTTACCGGCCAAAGCATTTATATGTCATTAGGTATTCCAATGACACTCTTTTTTGTTACCGTAAAAAACACTTGTTATTTACTTCGTGAAACAGAATTTACAAGTCCATGTTACATTTCGAAGCTTGTGAACTTGTAAACTTGTATCTTTCGAGAAATAGGCCCATCTCTGTGTGGTAATAAACAATAGAGGTGAGTGGATTCATGTCAGGTCAGCGCCATCTATCGAGCTAATAAATAAACTTTTTTTTTTATTTGCTGGCAGAAAATCTCTCATTAAATGAACATTTTAAGTCATAAAAAAAAATCGGTCAAATACCCTTGAATACGATATGAACTGTCAAATTAATACGATTACCTACCTTACGCAATTGCCCACCAGTTCGCCTGTCGCATGGCCTGCTATTATTTCTCGGCTGTTTGCGCCCCCCCAGTGCAACAAGTGAGATAGAAGATGGCTTTGCCTGTCGGCAACGCACTCAAGCGCCCCACAGATGGATCGGAGGGGCTACCACGTAACATTATGGATATGAACTTCATACGTTTTTTGGAAGTTTAAAGAAGCATTGGTTGGAGTGTAGCAAAGGGTGTGCAGTACTTAAAAAAAATCCAACTGATTTTGTATGGGGCCGGGACAATTTTCAGGACCGAGAAATTTTCAAAAACGGAATTTATAAAATTGAGAATATCTCGTAAACGGTGAGTCGTAGCTAAAATCTAACAAAATTTTCAACACTCCCTACGGCATCCCCAGAGATACTTATAAGGAATCTGATACATATATTTTTTTTATTGAAATTTGTTTTATTTTGCCCGACTAGCGCTATGATGTATCCGAACGACAAAGAAAGGTAGGTATTTTTGTTTGAGTTGTCTTTACTGCTTTTCTTATAGAGGGGGATGAAAAGCAGAGTGTATTACTCGGCCGCAAAATTATTTTCACCTCGGGCGGCGTATATTGAATCCCTCGCTGCGTTCAGGATTCTACTTTAGAATCCCTCGCTGCGCTCGAGATTCTACTCTAGAATCCTTCACTGCGCTCTGGATTCAAAATAGCGCCCTCGACGTAAATATATTATTTTGCTCCCTTGTAATACAATCTACTATTAATGCCACTTAAAGTTAATTGACGTCTCTGAGTGCGGCAGTAAATGTGAAAGCGCTCAGTTTCCATCAAGGAATTTATAATACAACAGGAAGGTGCACTGCTGCTAAAAAACGGTCCTTAGTAAGAACGAGGTCAGTTTATCTCACTCCATCCCATTATGGCGGCCACGAACATGCGCGACGGGCGGCGGGCGGCGACGAGCGAATTGCGAACTTGACACAACGAAGACGGAAAACGTCAGAAAACGTCATTCGGCTTGTAATGTTGCTACTTTAACCAGGAATAATACATCTATGACTTTAACATTCTGAAATCTATCATTCAAATTCTTTTCTAGGATAAGCCATAAAAAACTTAAACGACCTGATACATTTTTATGCTTAATACGGTAATACCTAAATTAATATGCGATGTTTTCTATTGACTAAAAGTAATACGAAGCGGAAATTTTACGAAATTTAATTTCACAACGAAAGTTGTGAACCATAAATCTACTAAACATGTTATTTAAGAGTGCTGGCAATTTCAGAGAAAGGGACACCCTCACCTCGTTCTTGCGGTCTCAGCTGGACCGTTGACATTTTGTATTGAAATATAAAACTTATCTCTTAATTTTAAAGTGTATTTTTAAATACACAAAAATACGGAGTGCACCTTCCTGTTGTACGTAGTACTTATAAATTCCTTGGTTTCCATCCCTAGCACTCAGCTCCTCGGATTGGCAACGTCATAAATGTCAATGTCGCACCACTGCTCCTAATTTCTTGTATGCATGAGATGAGATGAATTCCTGATTATAGCGCCTTAAAATCAAATAATACGCGTACATAACTAAGGGTTGTTTTATTTTAACTATATCACAGTCACGAAAATGTTTATTAAACACTCCTACTGATGTTGTAAGCTCCCAGTCGGCTCGAGGTATCGCACGAATCCATCGCTGACGCAGTGTTCCTCCTTCGGGAATCCAAATCTTTCGAGATCCAAGGTTTCATAAGTAATTGCCAACAATGATCACGTATTTATATGCACTAACTAGCCTTCCGCCCGCGGCTTCGCCCGCGTGTACTACACGACGTTATCCCGCGGGAAGGTGATATTTTTCAGGAATAAAAAGTAGCCTATGTCCTTTCTCAGGCTCTAGACTATCTCTGTACCAAAATTCATTCAAATCGGTTCAGTAGTTTAGGTGTGATTGTGTAACACACAGACAGACAGAGACGCATTTATAATATAAGTAAGGATTATACAATAAATATTGTATTAAAACACCCGCAAAGCAAACAAGAAAGTTAAACAGCAACGTTTCTTGACATGACCAAAGAGTATTCCGACTTGCCACATCCAGATAAAAAAATTATCCAAAATGTACAAAAATAATAGATTTTTCTTTTTATTTTGTAACAAGCAAATTTAACCAAGTTGTCGTGATGAAGAATGGGTGTAAGGTTCTCCGATCACGATGTATGGATGATGAAAGAACTCACCATTGAGGATTCCTTCCCTTATCAATTAATGTCTACATTAGTGCTCTTGCCAATGTTTACCTGCTTCGCCTTAGTGTGTTATAAACGGTATTCATAATTCCAGCCCTGAGGTGTTGTGTTGAGAATTTGGTTTGACTTAATTACATCATCCTCCTGTAATTATAAATGGAGTATAATGCAACTGATATGTGCATTCTAAGTATTTAAGATGTTAATGTAGGTTCTGGCAAGTTAATCCCGATGTGACTCTCAGAAATAGTTAACATAGTTCTACCATTAGTCTGTTTCACTATGTGACCACCGGAGGACCTCTCATCACTACTCTAGGGCGCACCCAAATAGTGGTCTCAGAGTACGCTATACCGCTAGCATCCTCCGGATTTTAAGTATATAAGAATTGATATCTGTGTTCCTCTCGTGGGTGATCTAATCTCATTATTAGGCTGTGGCTACCGGAGGATCTCTCATCACTACTTCAAGGCGCACCCAAGTAGCGGTCTCAGAGTACGCTATACAGCTAGCATCCTCCGGATTTCATTAAGCTCTTGTCATCCAAGATTTTACTTATGCCTTACCGTCGTCCTTTGTAATAAACACAATATCCAAGGGGACGTTCCATCCAAGACGTATCTCATACCCCATTTACTTCAATAGAACTATCGCAATTGAGATACCTCTTGGATCACATCCCAGAACTGGCCAGCTCTCTCTTAAGCCGCATAGAAACAGACATAATAATTTGTGGTTAGTCTTATCAAGTAAATTTCTTATTCCACCGTCAATACTTATTATCGTAAAGTATCTTATCATGTTTAAATACTTAGCTTTATATTCAGCACGGTGAGCACGGTTTCCTCAGCTCGGTTTTCTATCTTGAATCACTTTAAACTATTTACTCGTCGTTTTATGGAATTACAACTGACAATCACTGTAGGCCTGTCATTGCCGTGACAGTTGTGATGTCACTTTATTGGCGCCAAGATCAAACTTCTTTGAGCATCGCGTTCGTCGCGACACTCCCCCCTCCAGGAAAGTTAAGGCGATACTCGGAAAAAATGTGCTGAAGCGAAGTAGCAATGAGAAAACGACGCGCGCGGGAGCGAGACCGATTTTGCAGATTAGGCAAACAAAACACAAAATCACTTCGTATTAAAAACTACAGCGATTTAAAAAATGCTTCTATACGATCCTCAATATTATTGGTGTCCACTTATTAAACCAATTTCCAATAGTGTAAGTAACCCCATTTAAGAATAATCTTCACTTTTCGTATTTTTTAGAGGTCTTTTCAAAAATAAAAAGTGTCGAGGCAAAATCATAAAATCGTGTTTTATACGATTCTAGATAAAGGTATGAAGAAATAATATCTTATTACCAGATTTTAACAACTGTAACCGTCCTATAGTTTTAAATCAAAAAGTCCATATTTTTCCGAGTAGCGCCGGTTATGAAACATGTTAACGTTAACATACGTTGGTTTTAATATAAATACATAAACTGAATAGATCGCGAGCATGTACCTGCACTTAAGTAGGTATTTAATTCCTTAATACTTACTTACGGCTTTATTACTATAACTATAGTTTCATAAGTGTTAGCAAACATTTAGAAATAATTATGGACTCAGAAAAACTTAAGTGCACACATACAAGTATGTACCTGCACCGGATCTGCACACATACTGTCATTGGCCTCTCGGCCTTATCTGATATGAACTGCAAGATACGCATCTGCTTCCCAATACTACAAATGAGGAAGTCCATCGACTTATCACACACTTTTTAACATACAATTTCTTATTTATCTCTTAACAACGCTGTAACATAACTTTTTCATATATTTTGTATCCGCCAAATTGCAGACAAAAGAACATCACCAGAAAACTTCTGATATTTATTTTTCGGTTGCCAGTCTATTGACAAATAATATTTTATCATTATTATTGACGGCTTGGAATCGTGACTGTTCACGACACTCCCGCCCCAGAAGAAACTGATAGTAATTCAGACCTCAATCTGACTAATGGCAATGAAGTGAAACATCAAATTTGTAACTAAACCAATTTTATTAGTTTTTTGGTTCATTGCTTAAACTAGGTTTTGAGTCCTTTGTGCCGACAATCTTTTAGTCCTCTCATGTTTGCCTCTGGTCCAAGTTTTTCAGATGCAAGCTTTATTCCCAATGCAGATGCGTTTATTCGGCTACTACGGGTGCGTTTAAATTAAGAGTTGTTTTTTCTATTTGCTATTTTGCCAGTCTCATCTATTTCAATAGGATATAAGTGACTGATTAATCTAGTAAATACTTCACCAGAAGATAGTGTTACTCGTGTAACTCTGATCTTTCCGTCTGAATCTGGTATCACCGCTGATACACGGCCAAGTTTTTATAAAGCCCTGCTCCACTTTTAATTTACACCATGTCACCTTTTTTCAGAATTCTATCCACAACTACTCTGGATTGTTTGTGTACGCTTCGTCTCTCTCTTAAATTGTCTAAATATTGTGTCTTGATATTCTTTCAAAATATCTTACCCACGCCTCAATTAATTTATTTCTTTGTAATAGCGGTTGGTTCTAAAAATTCAACTTCAGAATTATCTGTCACAATTGAGCCACTAATAAGTAGAAAGTCGGCAGGAGTCAGTACATGTTCAAATTCATCTCCGACTGTTGTAAGAGGACGTGTATTGATTACCGCCTCTACTTGTATGATTATATTGTGTATCTGATTATGATTGAGCAAATGCTTATTAAGTGTTTTCGTTAAACAACCTTTTACTAATGCAATCAACCTTTCATAAAATCTTCCAAACCATGGCGCGAGTTCTGGTATATCCGATATTAATACTTTCGCCGTCAACCTGAACTTTAGAGCATTGTCTGATATTAGAATTTGTGGCAGTCTTCTGACTGCAACAAGCCTTCCAATAGCCATAGCACATTCATCTACTGACAAGTCCTACACTACTTCCATATGAATAATGATAACCAATACTGAATAATTTTAACAGAATTGCAGGTTCTGGTTGCTGTGTCAGCGGGTTTTAGATCGGTCAGTCAGTACGTATCTCATGGTAAGTTCTTTATTAAATTTTATTTCATTAATGCGGCTAGCTACAAAAGGTGGTAATAACTTTGTGATATTATACCGGCTCAACACAATCTCGCTGTCGACCCATAAAAATTGATTGTGGATTGGTAGCCGGAGTGATTTATCTACATAGCGAAGTAAACAACTTGGAATGTCTAAATCCTTTTGATTTTTTATGAGAGCCAACCGCGACTTACCTATTAAACTTTCGAACGTCCTATTTCCTTGAGTGTCATATTCTCGCGACACGACGGCAGCGTATGCCTGTTTTGAAACATCTGCAAATGCGTGCAATTCATATTTGTTTTTATTGGGAGCCTGTTCATAGTTTGCATGACAGTAAAATGTAGGTATTTTAACTTATTTGACCTCGTTTAAACCGATTCTTATTAAATCCAATGTTTCGCAAAATGATTTTGGAATAATATCGAACCATTTTACTTTTTGTTTCCACAGATCGTCCTCCTTTTGTTGTAAATTCTTTAAAAAGGTAAATTTGGGATTGAGTCTTAGTTTGTCAGCTTTAATGTTCCAATCTATTCCTATAACTTTGATAGAGTCCTTTTCGTTATCTTGTATATTCTTTGGTATCTGATTAATAAAAAAATCCGAGTTAGATTTCCACTGCCTGATTTTCATAGCGAGTTCTTCAAATGATTACCTTGCATAGTTGAATAGTGCAACAGATTTCTCTACTGAATCAGTCCCTGTGACAAAATTAACTACCTAAATATCGTCTGAAATGAGTTTTTAGTGTCATCATTATCGTTGAACAAAAGCTGTTTAACGACCGCATCTAATAAAAATGGGCTAGATATTATACCGAATGGGACACGACAAAATGTTGAATGTTACCAGGTGTAAAGTCTTCATTTAAATATTTCAACTACAAAAATCTAGTCACGTCTCTATCAGGGAGTTGTAAACCCACTTGTAAAAAAGGGTTTCTCAACGTCTGCTATTATAGGTACCAATTTTATGTTTACAAAATCTGACGAGAAGGCCAGTAAGATTTTCTAACATTAGAGGTCATCTATATGTTTATACATTCGTTGAGACTATTCTTATCTTTAATCCTTGCGAATGCATCGACCACAGCTCTCAACCTTGTATTTTTTCCTTCTTGTAATACACAGTGATGTCGCAAATAATGCACAGGATGATCTACTTGAAGATTATGTGTCTTTAACAACCTCCCTAATCCCCTTTTTCTAGTTATTCTTTCAGTACATCACTATAAGCTTGTAAAGTGTCTGAATTCAATCTTTTAACTAAACTTGTCAGCCGTCTCAATGCTAATCCGTAGTTCACAAGAAGAGTGGTAGGTGGATATTCTACCCATGGCCATTTCACATTAGGTATATCGATTATCCGTGTATTCCATGTATTGGTGTCATTGAAATGATTTATCGCATCCTCATCTCTAGAGCACTTCGGAGAATCAGTGATCCCAATAGATTCAAGGTTCCCAAGTTGTTTAAGGTTATCGTTTTGTAGTGGTAAATACGGTTCAAAAAGTGATTTTCCATTACTTCACTAGACTGAAAGTGTGTTAAAACAGAAAATTTGTCTCGGTTCATCTCAGGAAAGTGGCATCGACCAGACCATACCCAACCAAAACCCAGATTGTACCACGAAAAGTCGTCACTGAATTCCTTTCTTGTATTGGAAGCGAATGAAAAGTAATAGTCATTGACAAGTAGTATATCCGCATTATCATTCCTTGAACCATCATCAGCCAATGTCATGTTGTCTTTCAAAACTATATCAAGGTTTGGTATCTTACGAATCTTACTATACCACATGGGCATGTGATCCCTTAGTTATGTGAGCCACAACATTTGCCTGTATAATCCGATCATTTATTTATCCTCCTGACACCTAAGCAATCAACCCGTACGATCGGATTAGGAACACAGACGTCCTAAACAAAATATCGACATATTACTCGGATTATGTACATGTGCCTCAGCCAACCAATCGAAAAATGACGTTACTATGTAATTAATAAAGTTTAAATTTCGATTTCCGCCACCTCAAGTTCGAGACTGACGGATGTCAAGTTATTGATGCAACTTGACACATCTCCGAGCGCACAGGTTAATGAGCTTAGTTGTCACTAAGGTCGAATGTACCTTACAAAGCAATAAACAGTTTTTGTTGCAAAGGCTGACACCTTGCAAGATGAATAAAACATAAATTTACCGTTTCCTGAGTTTTCACTCAAACAAATGTTTTTAACTATTATTTGACAAAGCCATTGGACATTTTGTGTTTAAGTATTTTTTGTCTTTTATAAAGGCCTTTAGGTCATTAATCTATAAATAGGTAAGTATAGGTATATTAACCAAACAGTGTAAATATTCAAATATGCATAGAATTGAATGTAAATGTAATGCCACAAATTAACCTGACGAATTTTGGCGACCGAATGGGCCAAACTAAATGTTACCTTATTTTATAAGAAATAAGGTATTTACGTAGGTCGCGTGTCGGGAGTCAGGTGGCTCCCACCGATGCTCTGCAGGTAGTACCAAACGTTAAACTCATCACGTTTCCAAATAGCTGCATCTTGAAACAGACCTGGACCTCGACTGCAAGTGCCCGCACGAGTACGAACCCCAGAGTGAGTACGTCCTCTGCCCCGACTTCGACGACCAATCCTGATGAGGTTACGTACGACTACGAACTCTGCCTGTTGGTAAATTACCTTCGTCTTCGCCATCATCGCTGTCGCTCGATTCTTTATCAGCTGAAGATCAGGATACCGTTATTGAAGGTGTAAAATCTGTCACCACACGACACATCATACTCGGAATCGTTTAGCAACTCTGTGTTATCGCGGTCTCGTTACGTATATCGGCCACGTGCCGCCATGCCGGCTGTGAACTCCTGAGCACGAGTACTTAATAATTCCGGCCACTAAGTGCAAAATGCGTCTCAAATCTCAAGGACCAACTATTGCCATTGGTTAAATTTTATCCGCTGCATCGAATCACGTTTTTAGTACCTTTTTTAGCAGGAAAAACAACGCTCGGCAATTGATGCTACATAAAGGTCGGCCGTTCGTTGTCAATGTAAGAGATTAAAAATATTCTGGCTATAAAGTATGGTCTATTTAGCACTTTGTAAAGGACGCCAGGTATCAAGAGGTCATACGCGTGACTAATTTTAATAGACAATAGAACTTTTAATTATCTGGGGGTATTGTGCTCCAAATGTAAACACAGACAGTCTATTTTCATCGAACCACAGTGACGGCATTTTCTTTAAGTTTTACATTCACTAGCATTGTTACCTATTCCCAAACGATTATAACATCGACCTTTTAGTTTTAATTTTCTACCTCGGTAATAACTTTGTATTCGGTACATTCATTATTGTATTGATATTACACGGCCCAATCAAATTGATTCACTTTGGTTGAAAAGCGCAGAAGTGAAAGATACTGCTGTTAATAAGTATATTAAAAGTGAACTATTTTAATTATCAAGTTAACCAATCAACTCGCGTTGCTTGAAAAGTTCTACCAATCAGGTAGTACATTGAGAATGAACATCCAGACAATCATTCAATTCTTATGTTTACACGCTCAACGTTCGCTCAACTGCACTGAACGCTGAACGGAAAAGTGAAAATATTGAGCAAGCTCGACCCTTTCAACGCGATTGAATGCGGCGATACACTTCCATTGAATGATTCACTTCTACGTTTACATTGTTAAATTTGGTTGCTTCATCCAAACAGAAAGTCAAAAGTGAACCGTGTATTTTCGCCATTATCAGTACTTTTAACACGCTTTAAGACCTTGCACACACTTATTAGTCAAATAAATAAATATGGAAAAAAAACGCAAAACACTTTAGCTATTTTCCTTTCACTCTGCTGATAATGGTTTTGTTCTTCTAATTTTCCTTTTTATGTTGTAATGTCCATCTACCTACTTGTTATTTCTATCTTGTCTTTTGAATTGTAAACCTTTATTTAATCCACTAGTCTCTCTCTACCCTAGGTGAAGTTATTAATTATTTTGATTATTATTATTTCTCTTAAGTTAAATTTTTCTTACTTATATAGTCAATTGATTGATAATATTACATTACTTTACTTTATCTAGCTTAAGAGAACTTTGTTATATGGAGTACTGAATAAACCATTTATTTATTTATTTATTTATTTATCTCCATTGCACATCTTTATGCGGAGTTCATAAATAAGATCTTCGGGAAACTTTTCCATGAGCATTATACCCTTAGGTGATTATGATTCGCGTCTTCACCAAGTGATTGCAAACTTTTATGTGACCCTGCACTTCACTTAATACATTTCTACATTCGGTAATTGAACTACCATCTGCTTCATTTCTGTAGTGTGCAACATAGTGCGCATCGATAATCGCACTTGTTTTACTGTAACGTTAATCCAACGTATCAACAGCAATTTTATAATTTTTGTTTGTAGTGGCAAGACTTTCAACAGCTTGTTCTGCTTCACCGCTTAACACAAATTTAAGTACAATAGTTTATCAACATCATTAATGTTGCGCGTATCCACGTAAGCTGAAAGTGGGTCCCAAAACTAATGCCATTTCAGTAGATCGCCATCAAATCAGGCTAGCTCAATGCGAGGTAAGCGGGCACTTAATTTGGAATTATCGACACATGATAATATAAATTTTACCTTTGTCAAAATTAAGGAGCTCTTATTTCTAACTCAGAAATTAACTCATCCGCTTCCACTTGCTTATTGGTGTAAGATGATACTTCATCAGCAGAAGGATCTTGAACAAGTTTGAAATAGTTGTATGTTTCAGAGACGAAGCGCTCATTGGAAAGTCTGAACTTCTTGGTTATGACATGAACATTTTCAATATTAAAATACCATCACTTAAATTTCTAAACGTTCTCGACCAGAACTCATAAGGGCATCAACTGATTAGCTAATTAAGTTCAGACGAGTTCGCACTACTACCTCCATTACATTCGCAATATTTTGTTGATAAAGGATAGGTAGGACAGGTCACAATTGAACACTAATTCCTATAGAATGATTCCAACTGAAATATTAAAAAGAAAATTGCCTTTTCACACAACTCGGTTTATATACTTACTCTTCATTATTTTTATTTAAGCCTATCAATATTGTTTGTAGAAACGAATAGTAATAAATATTAGCAACACATTTCAATTAAAATATTTTTCAGGTACCTATATAACATTTATATTCGTAATAAAACACGAATGATTCACCATTTGATTATCTTCTTAGTCAACTTTAATAATATTTTAGTTTCATATTTTTATTGTTCAATACAATTAATTTTAGTTTATTATATCAAAAACAATTCTTATTTTTCACTCGAATATTCACTTTCTATTCATACTTTTATAATTTAAAATATGTAGGTAACAATGTTTCTTCACTAAAATTTCCCTTTACAGTACCTAATTGTATACTTCCAATCTGACGTGAAATGGCTGTAATACATTATGATAAAATGCTTCCATTAAGTATGATCAACATGTAAGTACCTACTTTTACTCAGTAGGTTAAAAGGTTAAGTATTACCTAAATAATTTGTGAACATGTGGCATCCTAATTTCTAGACAAATAGTACCTACAGGTCTACTATTTCATGAAATAAGGAAAGGTATAATCTTATCTAAATAGTTAATCTTTAAAATATGGAAACTGAATTTACTAACACTTTTACTTGCTATTTTAATAAATTTAATCTTTAACTAAAATCCTTTATGTGCTCTAATAACTTGCACTATATGTTTAAAGAACATATAAACACTTCATTTAAACACTATCACAATTTGAATATAAATTTACCTATGTAGGTATGTACTATGTACCTACCTAATATTCCATTTTTGTTTATAACAGTTGCATTGTTGATTTATTGTGAATACTATACTCACATTAATTGATAACCACTGTCTAAATTAATTTATTCCCTTTGGGTTTCAATTTGGAAAAAATACTCATATAAGTACTTAATTAAAAATTGAGTCAATAATAACCTTAATAATTGCATAATAATAAAATCCTTTGGTCCCTATAAATTTTGGCCATATCAATGCTAATACTATAAGAAATGATTTGATGACTTTGATGTGCTCGCTGATGATAGGTGTATCGCTTTGATGACAATCTCTAGGCTGTCTAAAATGGGTCCTAGATTCACGTTTATTTTTAGTTCCTCAGAATTGAAGTCCGAATTACCCCCAGCTATCTCTTTACACACTCACACAACACTGCAGGGCTTGGTATCAAGATTAAGAACAAATTAGTACATTGTCTTGTATTATAGTACAATATTTCTTTTTAGTTTTCTTGTAAGTGGGTAGGTACATTTGATCCTGTGTTTTATATCCCAGCACCTCCACCATGTCGTGATGAAGAATGGGTGTAAGGTTCTCCGATCACGATGTATGGATGATGAAAGAACTCACCATTGAGGATTCCTTCCCTTATCAATTAATGTCTACATTAGTGCTCTTGCCAATGTTTACCTGCTTCGCCTTAGTGTGTTATAAACGGTATTCATAATTCCAGCCCTGAGGTGTTGTGTTGAGAATTTGGTTTGAGTTAATTACATCATCCTCCTGTAATTATAAATGGAGTATAATGCAACTGATATGTGCATTCTAAGTATTTAAGATGTTAATGTAGGTTCTGGCAAGTTAATCCCGATGTGACTCTCAGAAATAGTTAACATAGTTCTACCATTAGTCTGTTTCACTATGTGACCACCGGAGGACCTCTCATCACTACTCTAGGGCGCACCCAAATAGTGGTCTCAGAGTACGCTATACCGCTAGCATCCTCCGGATTTTAAGTATATAAGAATTGATATCTGTGTTCCTCTCGTGGGTGATCTAATCTCATTATTAGGCTGTGGCTACCGGAGGATCTCTCATCACTACTTCAAGGCGCACCCAAGTAGCGGTCTCAGAGTACGCTATACAGCTAGCATCCTCCGGATTTCATTAAGCTCTTGTCATCCAAGATTTTACTTATGCCTTACCGTCGTCCTTTGTAATAAACACAATATCCAAGGGGACGTTCCATCCAAGACGTATCTCATACCCCATTTACTTCAATAGAACTATCGCAATTGAGATACCTCTTGGATCACATCCCAGAACTGGCCAGCTCTCTCTTAAGCCGCATAGAAACAGACATAATAATTTGTGGTTAGTCTTATCAAGTAAATTTCTTATTCCACCGTCAATACTTATTATCGTAAAGTATCTTATCATGTTTAAATACTTAGCTTTATATTCAGCACGGTGAGCACGGTTTCCTCAGCTCGGTTTTCTATCTTGAATCACTTTAAACTATTTACTCGTCGTTTTATGGAATTACAACTGACAATCACTGTAGGCCTGTCATTGCCGTGACAGTTGTGATGTCACTTTATTGGCGCCAAGATCAAACTTCTTTGAGCATCGCGTTCGTCGCGACACAAGTTGTTAAATAAATGCGTGCAAAATCCGAGAAAGTGTTTTATTTAAATGAACAGTTCGCGCAGAAATCTAAGATGTGAATTGAATTACGGCGAAAGTTAATTTTTTTTATTATATTATATCAAGTTTAGCCTAGTCAACGAAGAGATATAGAGGGAAATGTTTGGAACACAATTTTTGACTTTGGAACTTTGTTTGGGCTAAAAGTTTTGTATAATACTGTATATATTTTACCGGCCAAACCCGATTTCAGGACAAACTAGTTTTTCCTAGGCCAAACTAGTTCATCGCGTTGACATTTCAGAGAGCGAGTTTGCCTCGGAAGTCCTGTACAACACGTGATTGGTTAAAATGGTGGTTATTTTTTTTGTGTCATGTTCTACATCTACAGGTCTTCCGAGGCAAAGTCGCTCTCTGAAATGTCAACGCGATGAACTAGTTTGGCCTAGGAAAAACTAGTTTGTCCTAAAATCGGGTTGAAAAAAAAATGAGACCTTCAAAAGTATTCTTAAAAAGTATTTTAATAATATTAAGGATATCCTACTTCCTACTTTAATATTATATTATAAATGTGAAAGTTTAGATGTTTGGATGTTTGTTACTCAAGCACGCCAAAACGGCTGAATGGATTTGGCTAAAGTTTGGGATACAGATACTTTGTAGCCTGGAGAGGAACATAGGCTACTTTGTATCCCGAAAAAATATCACATTCCCGCGGGATAACGTCGTGTAGTCCTAGCGGGCGAAGCCGCGGGCGGAAAACTAGTTAACTATATTTTAGATCGATAGTAGGGAGCGTATGTAGATTTTCCGTTACTACACACTATGGGCGTTTGTGCACTACACTGAATTTTACCGATCCGGAAAAAATCGGATGCTTGTATTTTAATAATTAATCATTTATAATAGTAGAATTTATTTGATAAATTATTAAAATACAAGCGTCCGTTTTTTTCCGACTCGGTAAAATTCAGTGTAGTGCACAAACGCCCTATCACGGCTATCACCCCGGGCGACGGTTGAGTAGCTAAGTACTGACCTACCGGCAACTTATTTGTCGCCGTGCGCGCACTTGCATTGAAACCAATAGAGAAGGAGACAGTTGTGTCGCGGGCTTGTCTTCGAACCCGCGGACAAGAAAGTCTCCTGGGTCATTATTCTGTGCCCGGGTGTCGCGTCGCTACGTGCGCGCACTTTCATACTAACCTGTAGACTTGATGCGAGTGACAAAATAGTTGCGGAGACAAAAACCCTTGGCGTTTTTTACGAACTTTGAGTTTGCCTTTGCGATTTGGACTAGACGTTTGAACGGGATTGGCCGTGCCGTGCATCATGGACAAGGACTACGGATCGTGGTCACTCGCTGCTTTGAAAGCAGAGCTGAAGAAAAGAAATGCGAAGCTTACGGGGAAAAAAGCTATTCTTGTGCAAAGGTTCATAGTTTTTATTTAGTTATCTATGTTGTTTGTATGGTTTTTATGTTAAACTGCAATCTCAATCTTTATTTATTAAATAATAAAATTTATTTGTCTTATTGATAGAACCACAGACTACTTATATACTACCAACACAGTAAATATATATGCAAATATAAACTGTGCTACCAAACTATATCTATGGCTACCAACGACTATAAAATATATTATAGTTTGACAGCTGACTCGAAATAGTGACATCTATTAAAAGATTTGGAACTAATTTTGACGTATTATCTGTCAAAGGAAAACAGCTCATTTGAGAGTTATCACCTAACCTGGCAACACTACACGATTGTTTATTCTTGAGAAGTATAGAGAAGAATATAAAATTTAGAAAAGTTAATACTAAACCGACAAATATAACCGATAACCAAAATATTTACAAACTCCAACGTCCGGCACCAATACAAAATCGACGATTTTTTAATCGACAAGTTAACGCTATAGAGTACGAACCACATTCTAGTAAGTCGATTGTCTTAAAGAAAAATTATAATCAGGAAAACTAATAAGAGTTGACCCTCTAGGGCCAGAGGGTTTAACTCACGGTAAATATAAGGTCTCTTATACACATCCGAATACGTCAGAAATTGTCTATAAACAAATGAGAAATTTAGGATGGTTGCCCGGTCTAGGCTTGGGCAAAAATCTTTAGGAAACCCTTATTTACTAACTATCATATCTAAGGTCAGATCCATGGATAGTGACATAAGCCAAATCATTCGATTAATTGATTTTAAGAGCGATATCTGTACAATAGGAAGTGGAAATCTCGAACAATGTCAAAAGGATTGTGAAGACAAAATAGTAACTACTGTCTTCGAAAATTTTGAGTACAAAGTGGTGCCGTGACCAGGATACCCGTCACTAAATGTATCAATCAATATCGATTAATACAACGGGTAAATTTAAAAATCAAAATATACACAACGTTTGGGTTAAGTCTGGAAACTAGGAAGGTTAAATTATAATAACAAAATTTATATCGAGAAAAGTTTTATAACGGGGAGTACAGCAAGTGTGCGATTCCTAATTTTGTAAGACCAAAACCCCTCAAACGGCAAAATGAGTAAGTGTAAGCGTGCCCCCTTAAATTTAGACAGTGAACCGACGCGTAAAAGTACTAAAACATCTTTA
Organism: Crambus lathoniellus; assembly: GCA_949710035.1. Classification (NCBI taxonomy): domain Eukaryota; kingdom Metazoa; phylum Arthropoda; class Insecta; order Lepidoptera; family Crambidae; genus Crambus; species Crambus lathoniellus. The sequence continues at coordinate 8,724,448 of OX453302.1, read as the reverse complement.
TTAGAAAGTTTAGTTGCAAAGATAGACGGTCTAACTGAACGCTTGGCTAGTTTGGAAAAAACAAATAGTTCTAGGAACGTAAATTCCAATAAAAATACCGAGACGGATGCAGTCGTTATAGAGAACACTTCAAACAGGGGTAGTGGGCATTTCGAGCCAGTTGCAACTCCCATTACAATAACTACTGAAGCCAGCCAGGGTAAAACCTTGGTCTCTGAAGTAACAGAAGGTTGCAGCAAACAAAGGGAGCGTGACGTATTATATATAGGAAAGATACCAGAAGTACCGTCTTTTAGGAATATGGATAAAGACAATCCTATTAAGTTTCTTGAGCAATTACAACGGTATATAAAAGGTGTAAAGGGTGAAAATCGGTCGTTAGAAATAGCTTTGGAAAGTCTCAATGAATCATCACGCAACGTGTTAAATATCTATAGAGGTAATTGGACTTCGTACGATGATTTCCGAAATGACTTCTTGCGCGTGTTTTGGGGTGAGAAAGAACAAGAAAATGCTAGAATAAAATTAAATATTAGGGAGCGATACTCTAAAATCGTTCAAATAGGGAATTCGCTAGGCCACTCCACAAAGCCTCGAACATACATCCACCTCACCTACTTCACACAGACATATTCTTGGTGTCAAATTGTCATTCAGAGAGACCATTTTAGCCCTAATCACTTCGCGAATATTTCTTTCATTTATCTAATAAAATATTACAAAAGTCAGTGGGGGAACTAGTGTTTGCGGTCGAGTTCCACAGGAATGATGCGGTGAGAATTAGGAGACTAAATTATTTTAGTTTTCTAGTGGGTGGAGCATCGATCCCCCCCCCCCCCCCAAAGAGGGGGGGCTGGCTAGAAATAAAACTCTAAAGTATTAAATTCATTAAATTTATAGACGACTTACAAAACCTGGGTTTTGGGCGTTGAGTCACAAAGTGGTGCCGTGACCAGGATCCCGTCATCAAATGTATCAATTACTATTGTTACAACGGGATCTTTATTTAAATAACTAAAGACGTTCGGGTACGTAAAGAAACGATCACCGCCAAGCCTAAAAGTGTGGTTTAAAATATTAATTAACCAAGACTTTAAGCGGAATTTGTATGGAACAATGGTTGCAACCCTTTTGTTTCAAGTCTCATTATTCAACTATTTCAACAATAAAGTTTTCAATACGCAATATCAGACGTAAATAAAAAGGAATAAAGTAAAATACAAAAAAAAACAGAAGAGTAACAACTGTTTACACAACGATAATATTTTGTTATGAACTAATAATATATTGTGATTGTTTAAGAAAACAAAACACAGTTATGTAATTACTACTATTGTAAGGGTTATGATTCAGTCCTCCAGTGAGTCGGTAACAATCATCTTTAATAAAACTAAGTATGATAGTAAAAAAAAAACAAGGAAAATATTCATTAATAATGTTTTAATCCAGGTCCCGATTGATCCGGGGAAAATCAGCCTTATAAACATTAAGGCACAGTGCCAAGGCACCTGTTTAATTCAGTTCGTTTTGAAAGAGGTATAAAATTAGTCGTTATTTGTCAGATAAACAAACACCTACTACAACGGATAAGAGTCGGAGGGGGGTGAAAATCAAAATGGCTTTAAAACGTTTTAACGTTTAATCGATAGTCCGTATAGCTAAAAAGGATTAATTTATTGGTTTGTACTATGTCCGATTTTCACATTTTTAAATCTAGCAACGCCATCGTGTTTGTTTTTATTACTCTACGTCCATTTTTTTTATTTTTTACATAACTGATGAATTCGTGTAAAATTTGGTAGTAACTTACTCCGTTGCAAATCAGTTTTGCTCTATCTCCATTTCATAGACTTTTAGCGGAAGATAGAATAAAGTCGTCGGCTGTCAATGTCAAAATTGTCAAACAAAAGGTCACTGATTTTGCGCCAAATTAATGTGCATGATGGACAAACGGAAGGAAAATGTCGTTTTAATGGATATTTCTTCAAAGCCGTTGCCTAATGTTGGTTTGAATAACCCATTTCAAGAAGAAGTCAATCCTGAATTACGTATATCACCTATAACTGGAGAATTATAAGCATTTGATACGACATATTATAAACAATTTTGACATTACTATACCAGGTTAAAAAAAAAGTATATACTTACTATAAGATTTTGAATAAACCCCAACATAAGGAAAAGTTGGTTAAATATTCATTTTGGTCCTAGATATTAATAAATGAAATAATGATTCTTCATTTTGCCTAATGCAACTATTAAAGAATTATAATAACTAAAGAGAAATTAATTTTCAAAAGTTTAGACCCAATTTTCTCCAATTGAGACTTTGTGAACATAGCATAAACCAATCCTCAGCAAGCGAAATTTAGACACAGATAGCATTAATGGCGTAGCGTATACGCTTTACTTATAGGGTTACTAGCCTTCCGCCCGCGGCTTCGCCCGCGTGTACTGCACGACGTTATCCCGCGGGAAGGTGATATTTTTCAGGAATAAAAAGTAGCCTATGTCCTTTCTCAGGCTCTAGATTATCTCTGTACCAAAGTTCATTCAAATCGGTTCAGTAGTTTAGGTGTGATTGTGTAACACACAGACAGACAGAAACGCATTTATAATATAAGTAAGGACTAAACATGGATACAACAATCTTTATTCCAATAATTAACATACTTAAGAAACAAACAACCCGTTTTCGTCAGGGTTTAAATATGATAGACTTTGATAAACAATTAAGCTATAGTTTAGGTTCAAATGTAAGTTATTATTAGGATGAGATATAAGTTAGCTAATAAATAATTATGAAACTTTTATTAAGATACTACGCCCAATAAAAGTATGGTTCAAATAAGGAAGAAGGGAGGAACAATACATCTCAACCTTATTTTGTCTTACATTCCATATCATCTGGGCACATGCTGAAACGAGGACTTCGAGGCTGAGAAACCAAATCACCAATTTTACTGTGTGATTTGCCGTTGTCGCTTCAATTAGGAGCCACCAGCGAGAAAAGTTTTCGCCGATGGTAGAAGACCCAGCAGGGGAAGGTTGACAAAACGAAGTGCCAGATATAAGTTAAGTATTTACATTAAATGTTTTAACTTTAGTCCTGTCATAAATAAAGAAAAACATTTCAATTTATTAAGTTTGTGATAAGTATTGGTTAGCCACAACGGTTGAGCAAATTATTTAGAGTAAAACCTAGGGGGAAATCTCGACACATATAATTAACAAAAGGTGTAGATCACATAGATTCAAAGTAAAACATTGTAGAATTATGATAATCACGAACAAGGTTTGTTCAGCTTGCTACATACAATAGCCATAGTTGCGGGTTCGAGTCTTGCAAACAGTTAGCTGTGTAATATTAAAGTAAGCAATTCATATGCCTACTATCTGTCTTATATAATGACTATTTTTAATGTCAGCGGTGTATTGGAGTACTACAGTTACTGGAAATAAAACCATGCGGTCAAAAGCTTTCGATTTGCCAGCCTGAGACAGGTACTTATCTTCTGTAATTTAGTTTAATAATACCATTCCAGCAGCACATGGTATGGTTGAAGGTGTAATATATTTGAAGCCTAATGGGTTTAACTATGACTAAACTTTTACACTTAGTGTGATGTGAGACAGTTTCGATACAGTCCAAACTGTTGGTGCGATAAACTAATAACCAAATGCGAAGTTTGCAGCATTGTGTAAAGCTAAAGGCAGTTCAGAGGCAAGGTAATTATCATTGCCTCCAGGAAAAAAAATAGTCAGGAATGTATTTAACTTATCAATAGGTATAAGTGTAAAGATATTATTAATTAGGGTAACCTATTACTCATGATAACTATGGTAGACAGAAGTGTGAAAGAAAGAGAAAGGGGTTATTGATGTATTATATACAAGTGACATTCCTAATTTTCTAACTATCTCATTTTCATATCGTACGGGTGTGACACAAACGGACACTGCTCAGTTGCCGAGCACCGGTACCTCGGAGTAGCGGCGGCCTGCTAATATTCCTGTAGCTGATAGCAGCGAAGGTTGCAATTCAGTGCTGAGGAAGGCGGTACGATCGTTCCTGGAAGTTGGGAGCTGAATAAATGGCAGATAAGTTGCATGTTTAAGTGTAATTATAACGATAGCAATTCGTCTATTGATAATAATGTATCTAGTAAACATTCAGATTCTGTACGAATGTGCAGGTGGAGATTAGGGTTGACTGGGATTGGGTTAAAATTATACCGTGGTTAAAATTTATTTAACAACTTGGTTAAATTTGCTTGTTACAAAATAAAAAGCAAAATCTATTATTTTTGCACATTTTGGATATTTTTTTTATCTGGATGTGGCAAGTCGGAATACTCTTTGGTCATGTCAAGAAACGTTGCTGTTTGATTTTCTTGATTGCTGTTTGGGTTACTTATGAAACCTTGGATCTCGAAAGATTTGGATTCCCGAAGGAGGAACACTGCGTCAGCGATGGATTCGTGCGATACCTCGAGCCGACTGGGAGCTTACAACATCAGTAGGAGTGTTTAATAAACATTTTCGTGACTGTGATATAGTTAAAATAAAACAACCCTTAGTTATGTACGCGTATTATTTGATTTTAAGGCGCTATAATCAGGAATTCATCTCATCTCATACATACAAGAAATTAGGATTAGTAGACGACATTGACATTTATGACGTTGCCAATCCGAGCAGCATGGCCTGTAGGAGCGCAAGCAGCCGAGAAATAATAGCGGGCCATGGTCTCACCCATAAACTTATTTATACTAGGTCTCACCCATGTCTTACCATAAGGGTTTCTTTTACCATTTTGGTACGGAAACCCTAAAAAGACGAAGGAAAGAGGAGAGGACTTTCGTCCGAACCTTAACAAATGCGTTCGAACTCCCTGACAACGAATATCTAAGAAATTATAAAATTTCTATTGAAATGGTACGTACAATATTTGTGTTCGGAGCTAGAGCAACTAACTGAAAAATGTATAAAAAGAAAAAAAAGAGTGAAAGAAAAGTGAATGATGAATGATATTTTTTTTCTAACTTAGCAACATTGGTTTAGCATACCACAGGATTTATCACTATCATAGCACATGATAACTTTTAATTCCCTATATCGATGCTGTTCATGCTCGCAAATTCGATAGATAACTCGTTGCGATAAGAGAAGATATCGTTTATCGTTTATCGACGTAATAATGGTCATGCTAGGGGGGCAGTACAGGTTTGCCGACCATGGTCGGCGACCATGACCGGCGATCATTTAGTGACAGTGTTCACACCTTTAGTTATTGTTCTGAGGTTCACACGATCGCCGGTTTCATTCTGCGTTGGACTGGCCGTGAGGATGGATGTGTATGCAATGACGGCTTATGCAATTTACATTTACAGCGCTTTTAATTTATTACGAGAATGATTCTATATTAAAAGAGTCTGGATCTTGTATAATATGTCTAGATAAATGTAATGAGCGATTTTCTGAGAGGCCATTTAAAAAAAAAGCTTCCAATGAGCGATTTTCTGAGAGGCCATTTAAAAAAAAAAAAGCTTCCAATTGCTTCACTAGATGGCGTTGAATAAGTATGTACATGTCTATGGTATATTTTGGTATGAAACATATTTAAATTAATTACTTTTTAACAACCCAAAGGAAACTAATAATATATTAAATACTAGTTTTCCGCCCGCGGCTTCGCCCGCGTGGACTACACGACGTTATCCCGCAGGAATGTGACATTTTTCCGGGATAAAAAGTAGCCTATGTTCCTCTCCAGGCTACAAAGTATCTGTGTTCCAAATTTCAGCCAAATCCGTTCAGCAGTTTTGGCGTGATTGAGTAACAAACATCCAAACATCCAAACATCCAAACATCCAAACATCCAAACTTTCACATTTATAATATTAGTAGGAAGTACTACTGTGAGGAACAGAAACGAAATAGGTAAATTTAAAGATTTAGGTAAATAAATAACATCTGTCTGACGTTCCGTTTTACGTAAAAAAGTCGCGTCAAAGTAAAATTTATAACGTTCCGTTCCTTCTAACTGCATAGGTGGGACAGCGCCATCTAGTGACTGAGCTTTCAGAAAATCGCCCATTGCTTCACTAGATGGCGTTGAATAAGTATGTACATGTCTATGGTATATTTTGGTATGAAACATATTTAAATTAATTACTTTTTAACAACCCAAAGGAAACTAATAATATATTAAATAAGTACAACTGTGAGGAACAGAAACGAAATAGGTAAATTTAAAGATTTAGGTAAATAAATAACATCTGTCTGACGTTCCGTTTTACGTAAAAAAGTCGCGTCAAAGTAAAATTTATAACGTTCCGTTCCTTCTAACTGCATAGGTGGGACAGCGCCATCTAGTGACTGAGCTTTCAGAAAATCGCCCAGTATGCATTAAAGTAATAATAGACATATTTATCATAACACCCAGACACAGAAAAAACAAATACTTACTTAGATCATATCAATATTTCTTGGGCGGGGATTGAACCCAGTATAATAATAATAATGGTATTAATAACGTTTTATACATTTCATTTTTATTTACTTAATTTTAGATAACAAAACAGAATACTCCTATACATCTTGTGAATTTAAGTGTATTTTATTATCATTTGAATAAAAAATATATTTTATCAAAGATGTAGAACATCAAGGATATTTTTGACAATGTAAAATGCTCCACAAAATGGCCTGATTGCGAAAAAAAACAATAAATCTAAAATATCCCACACGTCAGTCAACGCAGAAATATTCAGATGAACTGAATGAAGAATGATCGGCCAACGTGTGAACGCTGTTTGTGGCCTGCGACAAACTCCCTTTGAATCGTGCACGAAAAACCGACACGGGACGGATCGCCGGCGATCATTGCTCACAGTCAGCAATCACACGCAAACCGGCCCTGTACACGATGGCCCAACATGGTCGCTGACCGACCATGATCGGCCATCCTGTACTGGGGGCTTAAAATATCATTGACCCCTGGACTAGTCTATATAATTTGTGCCCGGGATCATTTTATGCCCCCAGTACACGATGGCCGATCATGGTCAGCGACCATGACCAATACATCGTACATTGACACTTTTGAACGAACAAGTTTAAAAAGGTTCTTTCAAAAGTGTCAATGTACGATGTATTGGTCATGGTCGCCGACCATGAACGGCCATCGTGTACTGGGGGCGTTACATAGTGACTTTAGCGAATTTTGATTTTTGTCCAAAGCTAGCTATAGTGCGCCAATCTTTTCTGTTCCGGTGATTATCTTAGGAACTAAAACAGTTTTCATACGACAGTCCATTTTGACAGCTAATTTCGTATTGCAAGTGGCTCCTCTGTCACGACTGTCACCGGAACAGAAAAGCTTGTGGCACTGTACATCTAGCTACTTTTCAAGCGTACCTTAACGACTTTTTGACATGTAGAGTAGAGTTGGCACATATAATAATTTGTGAGAGTTGGCAACACTGAATGAAAGGAGTGGGAAAATTATAGATCTATCGTGGGCATATATACAAGTTACTCTATGGTGGGCATCGTGATCGTGGGTCTATCTATATAATTTGTGAGCACAAATAAAGGAAGCTTAGCAGAAAACTTTTTATATTTATTAATTATTTATTCGGTTTAAATGGTGCAATAGTATTGTCGTTCAATGCTTGCTAGGTTTGTGAACTCTTTGCCGTTTGGGCTCTCACAGCAAATCACAAAGCTATACTTCCAAGGTAAGTTTCACGGACCTTTAGGTGCTTTAGGTCCGTGGGTTAGTGTATTTTTCTTATCTCCCGTACTACTTTCTTTATTGGATGTGATAAAACATCAACAGATTGAAAAGGCACAGCCTCAGATCTATTTAGTCTTAAGTATCAGCAACAACATTTTATAAAGATTTGTTTTATCAATTAGTTCTCTCACATAAATGTTACTCGTTTCTTTCAGCACTAGTTCGCAATCAGCGAGAAGCTCATAGTATAATAGAGCACCATGAATATAAAACAATGGACGTGAAGATACTGCCAGCATTACAAGACAATTATATGTATTTGATTGTGGATAAAGCGACCAACCAAGCTGCTATTGTGGATCCAGTTGAACCCAAAACTGTGCTCAAAGCTGTGCAAGAGCAAGGTGTGAATCTTACTTCTGTATTGACGACACATCACCACTGGTAACGTTATTTTCTGATTTAAGCATCTTATACCGGAATACTTAAACGAAGAATCACCATGATGTTTAATACACTTCAAAGTTCAGTAGCGTTTGAGTACCTATCAAACAAAAACTTGTATTGCTTGTATTTTTTTATTGTTTTTATGAAAAATCGTAAGTTATATTAAGAATTTTTATATTACAGGGATCATGCTGGAGGAAATGAAGATTTAGTGAAGCTTCACCCTGGTTTGGAAGTTTTTGGCGGTGATGACAGAATTGATGCTTTAACCAAAAAGGTTGAACACAACACCCGGTTCAATATTGGAAATCTAAATGTGCTGTGCCTTTTTACCCCATGCCATACTGCTGGTCACATCTGCTACTTTATTACTTCTCCTGAGGAGAGGAGTGATTCAGCTGTTTTCACAGGTTATAATATAATAATTTTGTTCTATTTGGTTGTAGGTACTATTGAAAAAATATCAATTATCATGTCAACTCCTAAAAATTTATTATGAAATCACAACATTTAGGCTACTCAATACAACTAATAAGTTTGTTATGCAGATTTGATAGGTTACAAATACTTTAATATCTTGTAATACCTATGTTTATGAACTAATAAATGATTGATATTGATACAAATCCAAATTGGGTTAAAAATTGATGGATAACATTAAATATGAGCCTTATCGCCTTGCAACAGAGCCCTATTGATTTTTTACATTAGCAGAAGGATTGTAAAATATAAATGTTTAGGCGAAACACTCAAGATTTGTTTTCATCTATTTATTAACAGGCTTTTTTTATTATTATCCAGGTGACACCTTATTCCTTGGAGGATGCGGGAGATTTTTTGAAGGCACAGCTGATCAAATGTATAAAGCACTAATTACTGTCTTGGGTACATTACCAGACCACACCAAAGTATTTTGTGGGCATGAGTACACATTACAAAATTTGAAATTTGCCTCACATGTTGAACCCACCAATGATGAAGTAAAGAAAAAGATTGAGTGGTCTTCAGCAAGACGTCAGGAAGGCAAACCTACAGTATGTATTTTTATTTCTGGGGAAGCTTTGACTTAAACACATCAGTCATCAGTCATATTTATTACTCTTAAATAGTTAACAATGATTTCAAAAATTAAAGATCCGCCTAGCTACTACCACCATCTAAGTCTGACATCTAACAACAATGTTTTCAGCATTTTTATGTTCCGGCAGTTAGAGATAAAATAGCCAGTTCTTCCTAAATTGAGGATTCTGGGAATAGTTAGTGCGCTTCAACTTTCAGCCTTATCACTTAACATCAGGTGTGATGAAGGCAGAGTACTACCCCATAGCGGCATTGTTGTGGATAAAAAAAATACTATTAGTACAAAAATTCTTAACAATAAGTTCACTTGAAGAAAGCCTTTAACTTTCATTTCAATGCTTTGTTTTATAGGTTCCTTCAACTATAGCCGAAGAAAAATTGTATAATCCGTTTATGAGAGTGACACAACCCACAGTTATGAAATTCGCCAATTGTGCAGATGCCATAGAAACAATGAAAACAATAAGACTTCAAAAGGATAACTTCAAAGCTTAGCTTTAACTGAAACTGTTTTTTTGCATTTTATTTTGTAAATGGGTACAAATTGTTTATTATTTTCTTTTTCTTGTTAAGAAATAAAAATTCTATGTTGATGGGGTAATATAGTGCGTTTTAATTACTTATGTGTAGTGTTTGTTTTTTTAGATAGCAAATAAATAAAAATGTGGCTAGCTCTAGTGAAAAAATAAACTTAGTTTACTAGCTTTCCGCCCGCGGCTTTGCCCGCGTGGACTAACACTACGTTATCCCGCGGGAATGTGATGTTTTTCCGGGGTAAAAAGTAGCCTATGTTCCTCTCCAGGCTACAACGTATCTGAGTCCCAAGTTTCAGCCAAATCCATTCAGCCGTTTTGGCGTGATTGAGTAACAAACATACAAACATCCAAACATCTACAACTTTCACATTTATAATATTACTAGCTTTCCGCCCGCGGCTTCGCCCGCGTGGACTACACGACGTTATCCCGCGGGAATGTGATACTTTTCCGGGATAAAAAGTAGCCTATGTTCCTCTCCAGGCTACAAAGTATATATGTCCCAAATTTCAGCCAAATCCGTTCAGCCGTTTTGGCGTGATTGAGTAACAAACATCCAAACATCTAAACATCCAAACATCTAAACTTTCACATTTATAATATTAGTAGGATAAGTAGGATACTATTCTAACAACTTATTGTCAATTTAATAAAACCCTTCTCCTACTTGGGTTGACTGGGGTCACTTGCCACTTTCTATAATCCTTGTATCATACACATACAAGCTTGATTTGCTTTTCTAAGATCTTGTAAAAATATGGCATGAAATAGACATTTGTTTGGCAGTAGAAAACTAAATTATTGAATTACATAGGTACTGTTTTGTTGAATTTTAAGTTAAAATACCAGTGTTTTTATAATGCTTTACTTAATCAGCATAGCACGTCTGAATTTCTAAAGTGAATGTTTGGAATTGGTTGCAGAAATAAAAATCAAGTATAATAAAAAAATGCTTTCTTATTAAGACAGTATTATTTACCACTATTGATTAAATTAACCTTAAAGCTGACTATCACATTTAAGAACTATTATATTTTTTGTCATTGTTCTTTCTTGATATTATAAGCTGTTAATTCTTCTGCATACTTTTCTTTTGATCTTTCAAACATTGCCACATATACCTGAAAAAAATATGTCAATGTTATCATTAATTGTCAAGAAAGTGATTTTATGTAGGACATTATATAAACATGGGCAATTATGCTTGAGATACACTAGTTAATTAATGCCAATGGCCAATGTATATAGGTATTAGTAAGGTGTTGGAGTTATATCAGACCATGATATAAATAATTTACCCTCTTTTCTTCATTTGAAAGAGATCTCCATCGTGATGCAAGTTGCCTTGTCACCTCTTGCTTGGTGGGTTCGGATCCCATTTCAGAATTGCTTTCAGCTACAATAAGTGGCCTTTGCTCTTGACAAAATTGAAAGAAAGCATTGCATGGCTTTTTGGGTGCATTTGGATCTCTTTCAGGCTGCAACAAAGATTTTCATTTTACAAATAACTAGAACTGATCTTATGCAAACCAAATAAAAGACACTCCGACCCAAATGATAGCTAAAGATGCATAAATTCATTACTAACATACCTTATCTGCTTTACTTTTCCTTTTCGGCCCAGGTTTTTTACCCCCTGCAGCACTTGGTTTTTCAACTTGTTTGGGAACTGGCTGTGCCTTTGTCGCTGGACGGCTCGGTCGGGCTATCACCTCAGGCTTCGTTTCCACTTCCATCGACGCAGTTCTAAATGCATCTCCGTGCCTGTCCAACCTCTCAACCAATAATTTGATATCTTTGCGATAACGCTTTGTGATTTTCTTTGCTTCATGTATTCTGAAAGAGTTACAAATAATGAATCAGACGCGGAACCTACCCAATGTTGTTTTTCAACAAAATACACACAAACCTATTGACTATTCTTTCGTTATCCTGTTGCAATACTTCACATCGTTCCAGTAACAATTGATATTTCCGCCTGTAAACCTCTTCTTCGGGTGGTAAACTCACCATATCATCTGAGTCGTCAGAAATATTCGAACTAACCTGCTGGACTGTCATTTTAATTTATTTCACGGCTTCATTCAAAGTTCATTATACGATCAAGTTTCTTTTTATTTAGCTGACGGCTGTCATTTTTACATTATTTTTCGGTTGGCAATTCGTTTTCTGTTCGGATACGCCATGAAGCTCGACAATACTCTGAGGTAACGGAGGTAACTCAGTAGTCAGTATTACGTCGAGCTTCATGGGATACCTACGCTTTGACTGATTTACATTTGCATAAGTATAGTAGCGAGTTAAATTACGGTCTTGGCGAGTTAAGTTTTTATCATCGTTTGGCTTTCGTTTGGATAGGGATTTGCCAGTCCAGTAGTAACTTAACGATTAAGTACAGAGAATAGGATGAGGTTCTATTTTTTCGGCAAGTCAAGCGCAAGTCCACCCCGCCCGTGCGTCTTCCGCACCCCCAAAGCTTAGTAAAATAACCTACAACTGTTGTTTTCGTCGCGGAGCGGACACTTCTTCTCAAACGGCATTATAGCCCCCCTGGGGGGCTACCGCGTAACTTTATGGATATGAACTTCATACGTTTTTGGGAACTTTAAGTCAATTTTATAAAGAAAATAGCCACTATCAAGGGGGCTACCCTCTGAGTACTGAATCCTATGGAGATGGCATATTGATCTATATGAACTATCGGTTATACAAATATGAGCTAAATCGACATTGTACTCATAAACCTGTAGCCATCTCGTTCTATCTTACCTCCAATACTTCATGTAAAAAGAGACAGCAATATATTTATTCGACCTATTTTTTGGCAACATTGAAACGTGACGTCATCGTAATGCATGATTGAAGCCGGTCGCCATTTAGGTTTCTCGGTATGTGAGCTGTCAACGCGAGTTGTATTTGCAGTGTTTTGTGATAAAAGTCTTTTAATTTGAGACTTTCATGTGAATAAAAGGTATTAATAAGTGAGAGAAAGCAACAAGGAACATGTCTAATTGCAGTGTGGTAGTTTGTGGCATCAAAGAAAGTGAAAATCGTCCAAACATTACATTACACCGGTACGTACTATTTATTTTGCAAAAACACCAAAACAATACAATAAATGCCTTGTGTTTTGGTTTTCCTGTGAATAGTTTACTTAGAATTCATACCAAATGTAGCTTACTACTTATTTTGGTGAGTTTTGTTGGTGTATTTCAAGAAAATATAAATTTGTTTGATTTGCGCTAGGGTTGCCCTTATAGCATTTTTCTTATCGAATTATCGATGTTTTCAAATTTCAAGTGTAAATTGAGTGTATTAATTTTAAACTGTTTTTATTGTTTTAGGTTGCCTAAAAATAACAAAAAAAGAAAAATATGGCTGGAACAATGCAAAAGAAAAATTTAAAGACTCGTACGAAAACTATTTTTATGAGCTCTTTTCATTTTGAAGAACAGTTTCAAACGTCAACGACAGTTTAAGTTTTGAAAAAGACGTTAATTAGGCCACTGGCAAAATCGAAATTATAGTGCGACAACGTTTTCTGTTCCGGTTGCCAAAAACTGGATACTTATATATAACGTGTTTTTTTAATGTCATTTTGCTGTAAAGTTGTTGTCCAACTTTTATTCATTCTAGCACATTAAAAGTAAGTATATTTTTTACCACTAGATGTCGCTTCGCTATATTCTAAATATATAAAAAATATGATTGCTAGTAAAGATCTCGATTCAAACTGTTTATTATTTTATTACTTAATAATGCTTGTTTTTTTTTGAGACATTTCTTTTTTCTATGGTAGGTAGGTACCTAGTTGGCATTCTCCTTTGTGATTTATATTGTAATGTGTGTTATGTAAAAAAAACCAATCCTTGTTGTATAAACATAATAGGTTTTTACAATATGGAGCTTTTTGTTTTATTTCATTACCTTTTTTTACTTAAACTGGTTCTCGCGACCTTTGATCTGGAATTCTATGGAGGTCTCGCATGTGTATAGACGCGTGACTCGGAAAACATAAAAATTTGATCATAAAATTGCAGTTTCTAAGTAAAGGCGAGTAGAGCCGACAAGTGGGGCGCCCTCAATCAAATTTATTGCTCGCTAAGTATTAATGTATCTACAATCGTACAGATTGAAGCTAAGGTCGTGTAGTTTATTTACAAACTATAACCTCAGTAAAATATAGTAGGTTGGTCTTTTATCTACTACTACTGCAACATGAACTATATTTTACTAAGGTTAGTTTGTAAATAAACTACAGGACCTTATTTTTAATCTGTATCTGCGTTTGAATTTTTGATACATTATGTACTTAACAAGCAATAAATTTTATAATAAATTGAATAACATGCAGATCCTCGCGGTTTTACCCGCATGGTACTCGTTCTCATGGGAATATCACGATAAAATATAGCTTATGTCACTCGGAAAGAATGTAGCTTTCTAATGGTCAAAGAAATTTCTAAATTAGTCTAGTAGTTTTGGAACCTATTAAATTCAAACAACAACCAATCAAATCTTTCCTGTTTACGATATTACTATAGATAAGGAAGCACTTGGCGGCTCTTCTCACCTTGAAGCCCCCAGTACAGGATGGCTACTCATGTTCGTCGACCATGATGGGCCATCATGTACAGGGGCGGTTTGCGTTGCTCGCAGGCGGCAATGACACGCAAACTCTCACACCGGGGGCTTTAAGCCCCCAGTACAGGCCATGGCCGATCAAGTTGGCCGACCATGTTGGCCATCGTGTACAGGGCCGGTTTGCGTTGCTCGCAGACGGCAATCACACGCAAACCGGCCCTGTACACGATGGCCCATCATGGTCGGCCAACATGATCGGCCTTCCTGTACTGGGGGCTTAGCCCCTCAGTACAGGTGGCCTACCACAAGCTCTTATAGCAGTTATTTTTTAAATGAGAGAGTGAGACGCCGCTATACGGCGTGTAGAGCGGCGTCTCACTCTCTCAACTTAAAAATAACTGCTATAAGAGCTTGTGGTAGGCCACCAGGATGGCGTTACTCACAGACGGCAATCACACGCAAGCCGCCCCTGTACACGATGGCCCATCATGGTCGGCCAACATGATCGGCCATCCTGTACTGGGGGCTTTACAGTTGTTGCGTCTCACGCGCGCGGTCGGGCCAATGATTGTGTGCGTACATGCACAAACACATACACATTGTGTCATTGTCATAAAGAAAGCACATTATTAAGATTTATTTTTCAAAAAACTAGGTATATAATTATACACTATAATTCCGTTTTAAATTATCGAGGTGATTACGAAACTGCTTTTATAAAATATAGGGTAATATAGGTAGGTAGTCACAAAAATACTTGATCTATAACTTCATCAATAAATATATCGATGTACAAATAGGGCAGCACTACGGAAAGGCGCCATTTTGGTTTCTCGGTATGTGTGCTTGTGTGTGTGTGTATGCTTCAATTTTTCGTAGGTATGCCATCTCCATAGGATTCAGTACTCAGAGGGGCTACCGCGTAACTTTATGGGTATGAACTTCATACGTTCTTGGGAACTTTAAGTCAATTTTATAAAGAAAATTGCCGCTATCAGTTCCTTGTTTTGTGACGTCGGGTATAACGATAAGTAGCTAGCAACGTTTAACAGAACAAAGCAGCAAAAATCTATTAGAATAAGGAATTTAAATGATAGTTGAAGCCCATACCCATATCCAGATTTCTTAGCCGGTAGCCCCCCTTCAAGTTCCCAAAAACGTATGACGTTCATATCCATAAAGTTACGCGGTAGCCCCCCTGTTCTTTGTTTCGTGACGTCGTCGGGTATAACGATAACTAGCTAGCAACGTGTAACGGAACAAAGCAGCAATAATCTATCAGAATAAGGAATTCAAATGACAGTTGAAGCCCATACCCATATCCAGATTTCTTAGCCGGTAGCCCCCCTGATAGCGGCATTTTTTTTTTATAAAATTGACAAAGTTCCGAAAAATGCGTGCTAAGTTCATATCCATAAAGTTAGGCGGTAGCCCCCCTGATAATAAATTAACAATGGGGGGTTTTCTGAGATGGTTGGTTTAGTCATTTGGTTTTGCATTAAAATTAATGTGCTTTGAACTGCTTTGTATCTGTAGAGTAGATTACTGTATCTGTATAGTTAAATGACCAACATATTATAATTTTATAACTTGATTGAATGTCAATACTGCATAATGGGCGATTTTCTGAAAGCTCAGTCACTAGATGGCGCTGTCCCACCTATGCAGTTAGAAGGAACGGAATGTTATAAATTTTACTTTGACGCGACTTTTTTACGTAAAACGGAACGTCAGACAGATGTTATTTATTTACCATAATCTTTAAATTTAGCTATTTCGTTTCTGTTCCTCACAGTAGTACTTATTTAATATATTATTAGTTTCCTTTGGGTTTTTAAAAAGTAATTAATTTAAATATGTTTCATACGAAAATATACCATAGACATGTACATACTTCGTTCAACGCCATCTAGTGAAGCAATGAGCGATTTTCTGAGAGGCCATTTAAAAAAGAAAAAGCTTCCAATTGCTTCACTAGATGGCGTTGAATAAGTATGTACATGTCTATGGTATATTTTGGTATGAAACAAATTTAAATTAATTACTTTTTAAAAACGCAAAAGAAACTAATAATATAATAAATAGGTACTACTGTGAGGAACAGAAACGAAATAGGTAAATTTAAAGATTTAGGTAAATAAATAACATCTGTCTGACGTTCCGTTTTACGTAAAAAAGTCGCGTCAAGGTAAAATTTATAACGTTCCATTGTGAAAAATAAATATATGTAGCTTTCTTCCGCAAATAATCGCAAAACTTGCACCTTCACCGATCACACTACTCTACACGTGTTTCGCCCCAACCCGGGGCATCCTCAGGAGATGTTTGTCCGTATGCAATCCAGGGGGGCTACCGCGTAACTTTATGGATATGAACTTCATACGTTTTTGGGCACTTTAAGTAAATTTTATAAAGAAAATAGCCGCTATCAGTTCCTTGTTCTTTGACGTTGGGTATAACGATAACTAGCTAGCAACGTTCAACGGAACAAAGCAGCAAAAATCTATCAGAATAAGGAATTCAAATGACAGTTGAAGCCCATACTCATATCCAGATTTCTTAGCCGGTAGCCCCCCAGCACCGAATGACTGGAAAACACAGAACAATATTACTCTAGGGAGAAGAATTGTATCTCCATAGAGAAAAAATGGCAACCTAAATTTATTTACGTATACAACTAGCGCCGCAACGGATTGTCAATGAAAACTTCCAAGCGCGCGATTATTCAAACTCTGCTATTTTTAAATTACCAAATCGAGCTTGTTTAGATCTTTTTGTGAAGAGATGTCGATAATATAACACTATAGATAGTTTTATATTATCTAATAACATCCCTTCACAAAAAGATCCAAACAATACACTAATTTGTCAGTAAAATGTTCAGGTGGCCTACCACAAGCTCTAATAGCAGTTATTTTTAAGTTGAGAGACAGAGACCCCGCTATACGGCGTGTAAAGCGGCGTAAAGTAAAAATAACTGCTAGTAGAGCTTGTGGTAGGCCACCAGTTCCTTATTATTTTATAAATAAAACAATTCTTACATACGGAATTCATATTTATTTGTACACTACATGTTCTTATTTTACACAAAATTGCACATAAGATTCTCATCATAAGTTTGATGTTAACATCAACAAATCTACACATAACATTGTACATTCAGTTTAAAATAGAATTGGAAAGGTTTCAATTGCATTACAAAGGCATTACATCTTAGTTTTTGGAGGTTCTTTTAAAAGTTATAAGCAATCAAGCCTTTGACAAATTCAGTAAAACAGCAGTAATTACTAAACCTTCTCTGATATAATAACTGTTCATCTTTTAAGAAATTGTAACAGATATGTAGACAGCAAAATGCAACAGAATAGAACAATATTCTATGTATGTAAGTATGCTTTTGAAACGACTGAAACAAAGGCAACAATAAATCATTCATTAAGAACTTCAAACTACAATCACTTAACAACTTTTTTTAAAACAGATGCTTGGAACTCAATCAATTATAAATACATAAAAGACATACATTGCGTGCACTAATTATTTTTTAAAATTTTCATTTTTCTCTCCACAGCTTTCTTTTTATCATCTTCTTCCATTTCTCTGTTTTTTAATATAATAAAACGTTTTATCACAATACAAAAAGTGCTAATTTTTAAATGGTTAACATTTAGTTCTAAATGCTCTTCACATTTATTTAAAAAATCTAAATTCACATTTTCTAATATATTCATAATTTTTGCTTTTATATTTGGAGTCCAAGCGTCTGTTCTTAAAAAGTTATTAATTATTGTTGCCATTGTTTCAACACACACAATCATATTTTTATTTGCATATTGTAATGATTTTTTTGTATCACTGTATTCCTTAAAAGTAATGAATGTGTGTGCAGCTTCATTATTTTCAGATAAGAATGCTTTTCTGCAATTTAAACATTCAGTATTTCTAATTCTTTTTATAATAAAGCCGCATACATATGCACAGGCTTGGCTCTCGGGCGTCGCCATCTCAGTTGCTTCGACTGCATCGCAATATATGGATTCTATGTCAACTTCGTTTATCGAAGACGGAGTTTTGTCAGCTATTGGGCTCTGATCTACAGCCATAATAAAATTTATCAAATTATTTGACAGTGTGCAGGTGTCATCTTCACAATTTTTTTTTAGACCCGAATATTTTAAATTGCTTACTATTGCGGTTTTAAGACCCGCTACAAATTGTTGGACTGTGGGGTTGTTGTTGGACCCACTACTATAGCGGATGCAGCCGAAGCAATTTTCTAGTGGATCCTGATTTAGCCGACGCGTTGAAAGTGATTTTATTCCACTTGATTGGAGGTTTTTCCACAGATGTTCTATAGCATTAATAGTGTGTAACCATCCATTCTGAGAGGGAGGATCGGCAGCAGACCCTACGTATTTCATATTCGATATGAATTTTTTCATTTCGATAAATAAGTCAATATGTGGGCTTCTTGGAGTCAAGTTGGTGGAATATTTTTTTCCACCGCGCAAATCTGCAGTGTCTGCGTTTACAGCATCGAAGAGTTTATCAAATTTGTGGGTGAATGTTGCAGTCACGTGGGCTTCACTTGGAAGTTCATCTGTAAAATAAGAATAAATGATATTAGAGATTAGATTACCTTCATATAAACGTAGGAGCTAGCTCCCGATCGCGACTAAAAGCCTGCGCGCATTTGTGATTTTTAGTCGACCGATAGTTTAGTCGTTATCGTAAGACGATCGTGATTAAAATGTCGGCCGATAGTTGGGCGATAGTTTAGTTGAATGCAGTGCGCGCGCTCACATAGTCCTTTCATGCACATTACCGACCGGCCGATAGTTGTGCTGTGCGATAGTTTGATCGAACAACTATCGGCCGATAGTTTGATCGGTCGATTTTTAATCGTCAGTGCGCGCATTGCTATTTAACTCTACATATACTGAGTCCGAGAACGATCAAACTATCGCCCGATTAAAAATCACAAGTGCGCGCTAGCTCTAAGTCTGCCAGCACCTATCTTAGTGAATTAAAGTTTGTAATTATTTTTTAACTCTATTAGTTAGATGTAATATGCTGACTGGTTGACTTTATAATCAATAATATTTATTACTCACTTGTTGCAATTTTGGCTAAGATACCAGCTGAAACGGAGTGGCTAAATACTTGCGCAGCCAGTTTAACCTTCATTTTTTGTTTGATGTTGGGGTTCAGATGCTGCTCCGATAAAGCAGGAGCAAAAACAAAATTTGAATTATTTTTGTCACAATTATAAAAGGCTTCAATGTGTGCCCATTTAGCAAAACCTAAAACAAACAAAAAAAATATTAAAACAAATCCAGTGAAGTTTCAAAGTCAACATCATCATCAATAGCCACAGCATCAGCCATCATAAGTCCCCACTGCTGGGGCACAGGCCTTCCTTATGGTTGGATAAGGAGAATGTGCCATGACCCACCACGCGCAGGCCCATTGCGGATTTGTGGGTATTAACGACGGCAAACGCAGCCGGGACCAACGGCATAACGTGCCTTTTGAAGCACGGAGGAGGTCGAGATGAAAAGTTTTTGGTCACCCATCCCGTGACCGACCATTGAGAAAGTTGCTTAACTTCAATGATCGCAGGCCGAGCGCACTGACCACTGCGCCACGGGCTCCTCAGTTTCGAAGCATTGCTTGAAAAAACTAAGCAATATGTAGTTTCATTCTGGAAGATAAGTATGTAACCTGTCAACCAGTACTAGCTACCTTATATAAAGTACTAGATTTGCTAGTAAGTAGGTACTACACGACGTAATCCCGCGGGAATGTGATATTTTTCCGGGATAAAAAGTAGCCTATGTTCCTCTCCAGGCTACAAAGTATCTTTGTCCCAAATTTCAGCCAAATCCGTGCACCCATTTTGGCGTGATTGAGCAACAAACATTTAAACTTTCACAATAATAATATTAGTAGGATTAGTAGGATTTATTTGTACCTTTTTCATTTCCTCCATTAGTCTGAAGTTCTGATGTACACTGAACATTATGTTTCATTAAAAGATTTCTGGTGCATTTAAGAAGATGTGGAGGATCAAAAATAGCAACCACTTCTCTATCATTATGTTTTAAAAATGGTTGTGTAGTAGTGGCACCTAATATTTTTAAAACTTTAACATTTACTGTTGACATGTCGCAGACAGTTGCAACAACATTAATGTTTGCATTGAAACATTCTGTCAGTATCTGAAAAGAATTAAAATATAATTTAAACAAATTATTCAAATAATATAACAAATAAACAAGAGTAATTTCTTACAGTAACTCAAAAACAAGTTTAAGAATCCAAGTTTAGTATCTAGCTGAACCAAGGCTCAATTTCTCCAGCTAGTGCATTCTATTAATATTATAATTAATGAGAATGCTAAATATGCGAATTTTAAATATAAACTAATTTATTACCTCTTTTAAAATCACAGCCATCCTATCTGCTTTTAAGGAATGTGATAGGTAATAAGCAATTGGCTGCTTCCATTTTTTTCTTATACCCGAAAGCATAAATACAAGTGCTTTGGTGGCAATTATATTCTCCCTGCCATAGTTGCCGAGATCTTGAAAACCTTTTATTTCATCACTTTTAGGGTTGTATGCAAAATGCTTCCTTATTGACATTTCATCAAAGGATAAAATACAAATATTATCTTCTTCATTGTCTTCTTTTAATTGTTTAACACTCATTTGTTTCAAAGACTCAAAGATATGTTTGTTGATCCCTGGTTTTAAGGGCACTCTGTTTAAAAGTTTATTCAAACTGCTTTGGCATGGCAAAGCAAATAGCCTTCTTAAGAGACGGTAACAGGCTGGTGACTTTTTATATATCACTAGGGCCATAATTTTTTGCTTTAATGTGTATCTTCGACCCTTCGGTTTTTTCGGGCAATTCTTTAATTGGCTTTGCAATAAAACCAAAAATGAACTGCTAATTTTCATGTCACATAGCTTTTGAATATTTTCATCTTCACTTAGAGTTTTAACAGCATTCTTTTTCTTTTTAATTATTTTTCTAAGCCGAGCAATTTGTCTGAACTTGTTTTTGCAAATTTTATAAAGTTTTATTTCTCTGGGTGACATTTCTTGAGATTTTAATATATTAAGTGACTTTAAAATGCCCTTGCGTCTTTTTGGTGCAGATGGTGATTTAGTTTGTAATGGCAAAACTGGTTCATTCTAGAAACAAAATAAAAACCTTTTATAAGAAATCAAAACTCAGTTTTCAAAACATAGTAGTCTACTTACACATTTTGTATATAGTACTAATCTCAAAAACATAATACATTTTGAAAAAGTAAAGTCTATTTGCCTACCTGTTGGGTATTTAATATTCCACTTGTAGAAGGTATGTGTTGAATAGAAGGATCAATATTTTCTATTTGTTGGGTATTTAATATTCCACTTGTAGAAGGTATGTGTTGAAAAGAAGGATTAATATTTTCTATTGATGATGGCACTCTTGTGGGTTGCTGTCTTCCAGCACAAGTTAGCTGCTCATTCTGAAAAATATTTTTTGTAATTAAGCTTACAATGAATCAATAATCTTTCTTTGCCCATTTATAAAATTTAATAAATTAAGATGATACTATATGCAAGTAAATTACACTTCTGGTTTAAAAAACAATACCAAGATAAATATTAAAATAATAGAAAAATAGTCCAATTGCATTTCAATCAAGACTGAGCTTGTTGTGGCCGTAACATTTTTTCTAGTTTTTTAATATTAATCTGGTAAATAAACAAGTAAATAGCATTATGAATGCAAAAAATTTATATTATAATTTAAATAGTAAGTTTGATAAAACTGTTTACTAGGTCAAGCTAAAATCATTATGGTTTTTCAAAGTTTACTTTTTCTGATATTACAATTTTTAGATTATACATACCACATTAAATACATTTTCCCGTTCATTCAATACTTCTTCACATAGACTTGCAGGAACAGCAAATTTACTTAGTTTTTGTCTTTTATTATCATAAAATTGCGAAGAACTAAAATGTCTTCCACATAAAACTTTGCTAGAATTATGCAGTGAAAGTAAAGATTCAATTGACCAATCTTCATTAGGCCAACAATATTTAGCCCAAGCACGTGCCCTGCAATTAAATAATTATGTCACATAGCTATCACGATGTAGAAATCAGACAATATTAAAAATTCAGTATAGGTCAAGTATAGGTAGGTACTACAAAACTAGGTAGGTACTTACTTGGTGGCATTGCTGGTTCCAGGATATGGGAACCTGTGATACGTCACAGTTAAGTCTTCAGAACGAGTTCTTCCGCACTTAGAACATTTCCGATGGTTGTTTGCAGACATTTTGCTTTTAATATAAAAAACAGTTCCTTATCACTACAGAACTTAACCTAAAACGTACTTTCGTATAATAAAGACTAAACCACTAAACTTAACTAATAACGTCCTTGCGTAAGTATGTAACAACACACAAAAATGCAAAAGGCAAAGAATTTGCAAAATATCACAACAAAATGTGGAGAGAATTGGCATGCACGCATTAACCTCGACTCGATCAACACAAATTTGTAAACAAACATGGCGGATGTGTGACCAGTCTAAAATCGTATTTAAAATGAAGGATCTTTTTTAAGTATGGTATACTTGGGCAACACACACATGTAAGATTTATTGTATGTGTGCAATAATAAGAGCCAAATTTTTTCTATGAAGATAGCGGACCCTGCTGGAAAACGCCCGCTGCGACCGTATTTATAGCTGTCCGCTCCCCACCCCCTCGCGCTCCGCGCCGAGTAACCGTTAGAGACCGTTGAAAACTGTTGACTTCCGCCAAGTGACGCCTGATTCAATCAAATACTTATAACGTTCCGTTCCTTCTAACTGCATAGGTGGGACAGCGCCATCTAGTGACTGAGCTTTCAGAAAATCGCCCATTGGAAACTTTTTTTTTTTAAATGGTCTCTCAGAAAATCGCTCATTGTTATTGAAAGTGAAACATTCAATAAATTGATAACATCACAAAGGCGTGTTCGGGTTCAAGCTTCTGTGGCGCTACCGCGTAACTTTATGGGTATGAACTTCATACGTTTTTGGGAACTTTAAGTCAATTTTGTAAAGAAAATAGCCGCTATCAGTTCCTTGTTTTGTGACGTCGGGGATAACGATAACGAGCTAGCAACGTTCAACAGAACAAAGCAGCAAAAATCTATCAAGATAAGGAATTCAAATGACAGTTGAAACCCATACCCATATCCATATTTCTTAGCCGGTAGCCCCCCTGCTCCTTCCCTGGGCTTCATTTCGCGAGGCTACTGCCCCACGGTTTCTGGTGCCTCTTAGCCCGGCCGTCCTCGGACGAGTGGAGTGGATGGAGCACACCCCATCGAATGTTTGCGATCCTCGGCACGGTCAGCCAGTAGCCGGGTGAGTTCGACCCCTTTGGAATGGAACCCCTGAATAACTCCCATTCATTTGTTGAAATATTACAAACGAATGACTAGGCAGTATGATCTAGACCTTAGCCTCGAGGTTGGAAAACGTTATTAAAACTTTCATTCAGGTACTTCCGGTGTGTGTGTGAAAAAGTGAGCGCGCTTATTCAAATGTTCACTTGCTGCTCTACTACTACCGTGTGAGTAAATTCATGCGCATTGCGACCGCGGTTGCGCAGTGAGCTGTGAGTTCCATGTTCTATATTTCCACAACAATATCTCAGAAGCTGTTTAATGCTTCGACAGGCTTCGTGTTTATTATATTTTAAGTTTTAAATTATATACGCATCGTGACATTCGTGACTAAACAAAATGTCCTGAAATAATTCTAAAAGCTGCACTCAAGTGCTAAAGTGATAGTGATAATATCGTCAATTATAATATCGGGGCAAAATGAATAATTTAAATAGTTTATGATGCAAGAGGTTAAGTGAACGTGCACGAAAAACTAAAAACAAATGAATTCGAGGAGCAGCAATGAAATGGGTTCCAGCGCTTACGAAACGAACTATGTTTATTTATTTCATATTAATATTTCTATTGTACTTATTGTATGCTCTGAATATTTGTTTAGTTGACCAAAAGCAGGCGAGTACCTAAAACTTTGATAATATTCATAAAAAAAAAAACCTTTGTTATTGTTGATCGAAGAAAAAACATTAAAATTGTCTTTGTGATTTTAATTTATAGTTGCATTCATAATACAATTCTGCAAGTATAGGAAATTCTATAAGTACTTACAGAATAGCATTGTGAACGCATAACAATAATTTAAAATCTCAATTTAATGTCTATGTTTCATCTTCATCGATTGTTAAACATTTGTAAAAATGTTTATTTCGGATGCGAGGGTTCCTCATCCTCACATTGATGAAGCAAAGCTGGCATACAGCGTAAACAAGTGATAGCAAAAGTCGACGAGTCGTGTTAAGCCTTTCGGTAGCTTAGTTGGTCAGAGCCGAGCATCGGGCCGGATTCCCGGAGGCGCGGGTTCGAATCCCATCTGAAAGCTACTTACAGATGGCTCGTGGTTTTTTACTATCACATTTTTCCTATAATTAAAATTCTGGTTTTTCTAATTATTAATACTTAAACTTTCTTTTTCCAGTTTACTTTAAAATATTTAATTCTAAAGCGACACATATCGAAATACAAAAGTGCCACAGTGCGGTTCGCTTCGTTCCTTGGTCTGGATTTGTCTGATAAGCCGCACAAACGACCAATAAACCAGAACGGGTCAGCCACCAAGAAGTTACCTGATGCTCTCATAATTGGTGTTAAAAAGTGTGGTACTAGAGCTCTTTTGGAATTTTTAAGGTACCTACCTACCTACTTTACTTCAACTACTTTAGTAGCTTTGTTTGATGTTTATTAGTTTGCCCCTATAATACCTCCATTTTACCACTCCGTCGAACACCGGTCGAACGGTGATCGTACCGGTTTTCAAGGTGGTTCTATCTCTGAGTCCGAGTCCCGGGTTTGATTTTGGTCAGATAGTACCTTAGTGTCTGGCTCTAGGTGTATGTGGTAAAATCGCCATAACACAGGTTCGTAGGTAATTAATTTGGGAATGCAGCAATGTATGGATGGGTGTCCAGTCCAATATTATACAAAACCGGGGCGTTTATTGAACTTTACTTCACTTGTTTAAATAGCTTACGAAAATATTAACGCTATATTTGGAGAGTTCGTTGGTATAATATTTTCGTTCGCTTATGTGCTATTGATAATTTTGATAGTAGCCATAGTAGGTATACTTAACTTAAGGCGCCACTCGGAAAAAGTATGGACTTTTTGATATAAAACTATAGGACGGTTAGAGTTGTTATAAATCTGGTAATCCTACTAATATTATAAATGTGAAAGTTTAGATGTTTGGATGTTTAGATGTTTGGATGTTTGGATGTTTGTTACTCAATCACGCCAAAACGGCTGAACGGATTTGGCTGAAATTTGAGACATAGATACTTTGTAGCCTGGAGAGGAACATAGGCTACTTTTTATCCCGGAACAGTATCAAATTCCGGCGGGATAACGTCGTGTAGTCCACGCGGGCGAAGCCGCGGGCGGAAAGCTAGTAAGATATATATTTCTTCATACCTTTATCTAGAATCATATAGTTTTAGAAACACGATTTTATGATTTTGCCTCGACACAATTTATTTTCGAAAATACCTCTAAAAATGCGAAATATCAAGATTCTTAAATGGGGTAACATATACTATTGAAAATTGGTTTAATTAGTGGACATCAATAATATTTAGGATCGTATAGAAGCATTTTTTTAAAATCGCTATAGTTTTTTAATACGAAGTGATTTTGTATTTTTTTTGCGTAATCTGCAAAATCGGTCTCGCTCCCGCGCGCGTCGTTTTCTCATTGCTATCTCGCTTTAGCATAACTTTTCCGAGTATCGCCTTAAAATACTGTAGTCATTCCACGATACTAAATTCCCTGTAGCTACAGTCCGCGCCATATTAACTTAGCAGATGAAATAGGGCGCTGATCGTCTTACTTGGTCGGAAAAATAAGCCTTATTTCCCATGTCATTATTTTAGTTCCTGATTTTGAGACGCGCCAAGGTAATGTGGCGCGTACCTTACTACTTACTTAAATTTATTTATTATAGTAGGTGGTACGTGTTTAGAAAAAAACATTTTTTTACAAGACACTGGATTTGTCCTATTTTTTTTAGACTGCACCCAGATGTTCGGGCGGCAGGATCCGAAGTTCACTTCTTCGATAAGTTCTACCATAAAGGATTCGACTGGTATCGGTATGTACCTAATCAATCAGTTCGAAGTTTTTAAATAGTTCAAAACGAAATCACTTACAATTTTCACGACATCATCACTATAATTTTTCTTTGGTAGGCTGACGCACTTTATGTTTTTTAACGCGCAGCGAAAATCCATAGATTGATCAGTTCGCCTGTCGGCAACAGCCGTCAGTACTCAGTACATAACATACCCCATACATAACATAAAATTACAGACGACATTCGTCTGGGTATGGAAAAGGGCCTCCTAACGGTACTAACATTGGTTGACTTCAAAAATGCCTTCAATACGGTAAACTTTGACATCCTCCTGGCTCTACTACGCTCTCTTAACATATCTCCAACGGTAATTGAGTGGTTTCACAGTTATCTGTACGGGCGCAGGCAAAGGGTTCGTCTTGATGAAGAATTCTCTTCATGGCGCAAGACTACTGCCGGCGTCCCGCAAGGTGGCGTTCTTTCTCCTCTCTTATTTTCTATCTTTATAAATACCATTTCTCAGAACCTTACTTCATCCTACCATCTGTATGCAGACGACCTTCAGCTGTATTGCCAAGCCAATGCTTCTAAGCTGCATGAAGCTGTGCTTAACATTTCAACGGATTTAAGTCGCATTGACGACTGGACAAAAGCCTTCGGCCTTCTTGTTAATCACACAAAAACACAGGCTATTGTTGTTGGTAGTTCTAGAACTTTAACGAAAATCGACCTTTCTTTGATCCCTCAGGTTAATTTTGGAGGAATCGACATTCCTTATAGTCGCTCTGTTAAGAATCTGGGATTAATTTTGGACAGTACTTTAAGTTGGGTGCCGCAGCTCCAAACAGTTAGCCGTAAGTTGTACGCGTCAGCGGCCTCTCTGAGAAGACTGCGCAATTTCCTCCCTACTGCCACTAAAATTGCGCTAGCGCAATCTCTCTTACTTCCCATACTTGATTATGCCGACGTCTGTTATCCTGATCTCACAGAGGACCAGCTAAATAAACTTGAGCGACTCCAAAACTTCTGTAATAGATTTATATTTGGCTTACGCAAATATGATCATGTTTCCTTCTTTCGTTTAAAGCTCAAGTGGCTGCCCATTAGACTTCGCCGGAATACCCACATACTATCTCTTCTTTACAACATATTGTTTAACCCATGTTATCCGCACTATCTCAAAGAACGATTTAATTTCCGTTATTCTTCCACCTCCCTTGCTCTTAGGTCATCGGAAAATCTGAGTCTCATTACACCTATGCATGAGACTTCCTTCTATGGCTGTTCCTTCACCGTTCAGGCCATTCGTCTTTGGAACTCACTTCCAGTTCCCATTAGACGGGCTCAGTCTTTGAACGTGTTTAAGAAGGAACTAAAAAAACATTACCTATCTATTTAAATTCCTTCTTCTCCTTAAAACTCTGTGCTTGCTCTTCATCGGTTTGCAGACATTGATATATTTATATATTGTTTATTGGTATATATATATATATATATAATTTATATGTAATTTGTGTATGTTTATCATTATAGGTATTTATGTATGTTTATAACTTCACATTTATAATTTCTTCAACTGTGCCACTACACCCCGCTTCTTGTCCTGTCAATATCTCCATACCATCGGGTTGTCTGGAAGAGATCGCTTTGAGCGATAAGACCGCCCTTTTAATGCTGTTAAAGTTAATTAAAATTGTTTTCTTTTTCTTTTTTTTATGTACCGTGGTGTTAAAATAAAGTGTTAAATAAATAAATAATAAATACCCCTAATATGAGTTGATTTTAACTGCCAACGTTTACGAAAACTCGGATGAACTGCTCATGTCGGTAAAGCAGTCAAAGGACATGACAGAGATAGAGCGATAGTTTTTGATTACAAATACAGTTTAGTACAATAGATACAGTAGTGCGCTTCCACCTTCAGCCTTATCACCACTTAAAATCAGGTGATGAGTCATGAAGGCTAAGTGCTACCCCGTTGTGGATAAAAAGAAAAGAAAAGAAAAGACTGACAGGCCCATTGCCAACAGGCCAACTGATCATCTGTGGGCTCTTTAATATGGCTTAGGTTTAAGCAATCACCAGATATAATGAAATATAACGCCCAAAAAATCGTAAGTACTTACCAGAATGTAATCCCCATTTTAATATGAACTTATCACCAATAAACATAAAGTCTGCTAACCTAAAAAAGGCAAAGTATCTTCAGAATAATCGCTGAGCTACCCAAAAAGGCCACGCATGCACCAAATATGTGTACAAATATGTACTCGCATTTTATTTAAAAATTTCATCCAAATATGTTACACAATTTTATCCTAATAAAGTAAATTAATACAGAAAAATCATTGTTTACCCAAAAAATATAAATGAAGTTCTAAAGGTTTACCGATACTACCGTAAAATGTTTACTAAAGGCTGACTGAGCTTCTTAGAGCTTTCAATAAAAAAACAGCCCCCAAAAAAGACATTAGTTTGCATTCACTTATTAATGGCTACCATTTAAAGCGGCAGTTTACATACAAATAAACTTAAAACTTAATAAGGCAGTCCTCATAGTAATTTTAAAATTAGCGGTGACGGTGTAGCGACGGGTGGGAGGGGTGGGAATAAAGCCGCGAGACTCAACCAATTTGCCATCAATATTATAATATACTTGGTTATATGCATAAGTCACCGGAAAATAATAAAAACAACAAAA
This sequence comes from Crambus lathoniellus, assembly GCA_949710035.1. Classification (NCBI taxonomy): domain Eukaryota; kingdom Metazoa; phylum Arthropoda; class Insecta; order Lepidoptera; family Crambidae; genus Crambus; species Crambus lathoniellus. The sequence continues at coordinate 8,695,104 of OX453302.1, read as the reverse complement.
ATTTATAAATTTCCTAAAAAAAATAACCACGAAATTTAAGGCAATCGGTTCGCTGCGCTTCGCGATTTCTAACCTATCACGTGTTCTACAGGACTTCCGTAAATTTATAAATTTCCTAGGAAAATTATAAATTTGCGGTTCTTGTTATTTTCCGGTGACACATACATTTTAGGGCAAACGTACCTAGTGATATATTTGGGTAGTAATGACACAAAACTTTGCTAGTTAAAATTTGGTGCACGCGTGGCCTTTTTGGGTTATGAAAAGTTTTTGTAGTGCAGGCATGTCTTAAATAGCCCAAAAGGTTTTGGTAGAGGTTTCATTTATTTGTACATAATTATATTTTTTTTGGATGAGGCTGTTTAGGGTAACGATTGTTTTTTTGGTGGTCATTCAATTTCATCCCCTTTAATATTATAAAATGTGAAAGTGTAGTTGTTTGTTTGTTTGTCCTTCTTTCACGTCAAAACGGAGCAACTGATCTACGATTTTTGGTATGGGGATAGTTTGGAAGCTAGAGAGTAACATAGGCTACTTTTTATTGCGGAAAATTATAAAATAAAAATGGTAATTTTGTATGGAAAATAGTTTTGACTGTCGTATGAGTGCGATACAAAACTGTCATTTGTTCCTTGCCCGCTTTCGCGTCTGCGCGCGGTCAAAATCGAATACGTTTCTTCTCTCGCATAAGATTAGAAACTGTAACTAGCGCCAAATAATTACCCCAGTTGCACATGCGCGCAGACTTATGTATCTGTCACGTACCCATAAAATTTCGTCGTGCGTGATTATTTATTTTCATCTGTCTAACTAATATTGGTGATACGAAGTACTCTAATAAAGTATGACAAAACAACGTTTGCCGGGTCAGCTAGTAGAGCATATTAAGCATTGGAAAAAACAAAACTGAACCAGCTGATAACCCGTGATAACTTGTGACACTGATTTGGTTCCCATCACCCTAGTCTTAGATCAATATGACGAAAACACTTGCGTTTTTTATGTCTGGGTATTACTTATAGAAATGTACAGGTTAATACGTTGTTAATACGTTGGGCACACTGAAAGTTCTGCGCTCCTGGCCGCTGATAAATGTTTGAATTTCGAATGATACATTTTTTAAAGTTTAAGCTTTGGAAACTCAATGATTGATATAAAAAAAAGTTGGCGGGAAATCACGTGTCAATTCTTTTTTATCACAAGTTGAAGTTCGTTGACCGTAGCAAAAATGGAATTAACGCGAAAAGATTTTAGGGCGATGATTTTTTATGACTTTAAAAGCTCACTGTCTCCGCAAGACTGCACTGCTCGTCTTCAAAATTCTTTTGGGAGGAAAGCACCTCATTTGAGCACTGTAAGGGCGTTTGTGCACTACCACTGAATTTTACCGATCCGGAAAAAAACGGATGCTTGTATTTAATTAATTACTAATATAAATGATTAATTATTAAAATACAAGCATCCGTTTTTTTCCGGATCGGTAAAATTCAGTGGTAGTGCACAAACGCCCTAAGGCGTTGGTACGCAGAATTTGATCGTGGCCGTGTTTCACTCCATGATGAAATGCGTGAAGGTCGGCCCTCAACTGCGATCACTGAGGAAAATGTGGCTATTGTCAGACAACTAATTGAAGAAAACCGGTGTATAACATATGAGGAGATTCGAGACCATTTGGGGATTGGTATGAGCCAAATCAAAAAAATTTTACATCAACATTTAAAAGTTTACTTGGATTCCTCATGAACTCATCCCAGCACAAAAACAGAATCGAGTTGATTGGTGTAAAAAAATGTTGCTAAAGTACGATCATGGACGTTCAAATGCTGTGTATGATATTGTGACAGGAGATGAAACATGGATATATTGCTACATGCCGAAAAGAAAGCAAAGCCTTCTGCATGGGTGTTCGAAGGCAAAAGCAAACCAACAAAATTGAGGCAGACGAGAGCGTAGGCAAAAAAATGATTGCGTTTTTTTTCTCCGGAACGGGCTTCCTGTGTGCACGATCCCAGAACAAAATACAGTCAATGCCGAGTGGTAGGTACACCACAGTTTGTTTGCCCAGTGTCTTTGAAAATTTTAGAGAAAAACGACCAAGAAGTCGCATCCTATTGCACCATGACAATGCTTCGGCGCACAACGCGAATAAGACAAAGTAATTTTTAACTTCTGAAAAGGTAGAGCTAGTGACCCATCCCGCACATAGTCCTGACCTGGAACCATGCGATTTCTTTATTTTCCCAAAAATCTAAGATTTAATGAGAGGTTTGACATTTATGGGGCCGGAAGAGGCCGTGATAGCTTTCAACCAGCACGTGAAAAACATGCCCTCAGTCAGACCAATGGTCCTCCTGTTTTCAAAAATGGTTTGACCGAATGAAAAATTGTTAAAAATGTAATGGAGAATACCTCGAAAAGCAGTAAATATACAACTTTATACGTATATTGTTTTATTACTGAGTTACGCGAAACTTTCAGTGTACCCCTCGTAACTTTGTTTATCCTGATATCTAAATAATTTTTGTATCGGCCTCCGCTGAAGTCAAATGGTATACGCACGGTTTCCAATCCAAGGTGCCGCTGTCTCCAAGTTCGAGTAAATGTCTAAAACTAAATTTACGAAATTTTCTAGTGTCTGGCTGTGTGGTAGGTAATACCTTTGTTGTTTCTAGTTTCCATATAGCACAAGTGCTGTTTAGTATTGGAACAATGTATGTCACAGGGTGGTCAATGTTTATTTATTTTTAGTGAGAAAATGCCGGCTACCTCCGAAGGTCAGATCACGATGGAGAAGACCCCCTCGTATTGGGTGACCAGGTCCGCTCCCAAGAGAGTGTATGCCATGAACCCATCAGTCAAACTGCTAGCAGTAGTGAGGGATCCAGTCACTAGAGCTATCAGTGACTACACACAGTCGGCAAGGTATGTTGTTACGAACTGGCTATGAGTCCAGTGACGTTATATCATCCTTAAAAAAGAAATATTCTCAACTACACACATATTCGCGCTTGTCTCTCTTCTTTTAACTACTTATTTAGTTATATTTCTTTTACCTCTTTTGAGCCTTACTTATTCACTCACCTCTCCTTAACATTTGGTCCTTCGAGCCGGATGTACTGAAGTGAAAGCAGTACCTTATAAAATCTATAAAACTTTTATGAAGCGAAAACAATTAAAATAGTGGTAGAGGTTTACATAATGTCGTATCTATTTCAGACTAACTCTCGAACACTAGTTAGATAACCAATAAGACTGGTGCAGGGTATTAATTCTACCTTCGACACCATAGGTCGTGGGGTTGACCCACTAGAGATCAACATATTCATATTATGATGAATATTTTTTGCGTGTTTGTCTTGAAATTACCTATTGTATTTATTCGTTCTCCGTTAGTTTTGATATCCGTAGCACTAGCGCTAAGCTACTAATTAATTTCGAATATTGAGATAGCTAGCATCTTATCCTTATCTCCACAACGTAATGCATTTTGAAAAAAAAGCATTCGCGCATCCTTTTATTCTCAAAAGAAATATGTGCCGTACCTTGTGGAGATAAAGGTGAACTTGCTGTGAAATTTCGGATTGACGCTTCGACTCTGGGACAGTGTAATTTGAGCCATAATGTGTGTTGTCTGATTAGTAGACCTACCTATGTATTTTCTAATGTTGTATAACATTGGTTTCAGTAAAAGGCCATCCCTCCCTCGCTTCGAGGACTTAGCTCTAGTGAACAGTACAGTAGGTTGGGGCGGAGTTCAGTGGTCGGTGGTGGACGCGTCGTGGGGGCCCATACGGCTAGGAGTGTACGCGCGTCCCTTCAGGAGATGGCTGAGACGGTTCCCTAGGTCAAGACTACTGCTTATAAGTGGGGAGAGACTGGTGGCTGAACCAGCTGCTGAGATGGCTAGAGTACAGGTAAGTTAGATAACATTACCAATATAAGTATTCAGTTCTTTCCTCCCTCGCTCTAGCTAGACCTTAGGCCCTAGTAATCAGGATGTTTGGGAAGGCTGGAATACCTACAGGTACAGTGTCTTAAACTTATCTGACCCGGTGGACAAATTAGGAACTTACTTTTTTTTGCAGCTGACAGAAAAAGAGGTTTTCTAGCTTCTCTCCAGAGATATTTTTTTTGTGATTCGACGATAGCGTAGCCGCGCCAGTAAAGTAAAAAATCGATTACCACATGAAGTACTCTATATTATAGAGTACTTTATAAGGTACTCTGTTTGATATGATGAATGCATGGGATACTGTTGGCTAGTTGCTTCGAAGAGAGAGATCTCTCTGTTAGGTATTACTAGCTCCTACTTCATGTGGCAATCGATTTTTAACTTTACTGTCTCGGCTAAGCTATCGAAGAATCACAAAAAAAAGTGATGAGCGAAGTTGCAACGGATGTCGTGTGGCTGCACATTCGCCTTGCTCGAGTGAGTGATGCCGTGGCCACGATGTTAGCGCGCGAGTGAGTAGGAGGGTAAATATTTAGTAAACATTTACGGCAATGCGAACGCGAACGCAAGGAGAAGAGTAGCTGCGCCATTACATTACACAGCTACATTTGAAAATATATTTAATCGATCCCAAAGACAAGCTGCTTAAAGTAAAACTCACATACACTCTTCTTTCACCAGGACTTTCTAGGTCTGAGGCGCGCGATAACAGAGAAGCATTTCTACTTCAACTCTACAAAAGGTTTCCCCTGTCTCCTCAAGTCTGACAGCAACACTCCCCACTGCTTAGGCAAGACTAAGGGCAGGAGTCACCCCCATATAGATCCGGTGGCGCTGGAACGGTTGAGAGACTTCTACAGGCCTTTCAATGAGAGATTCTACCAGCTTTCTGGCATTAACTTTGGATGGCCTTGATTTTTGTATACGGCATTCTTTTGGTATTTTCCTTTGGTCGTATAGAAGTCACAATCTTGAATGTTAGTCTTAAAATTGAGATGTGCAGTGTTGAAAGTGAACACACGCTAGTCCAAGCCGAACAATTTTTTTTTTTTAATTATGTATGAAAACCGCGTCGAAGATTCAGACGATTCGACTTGTTTTTTTTTATCCACAACGGGAGAGCACTTAGCCTTCATCACACCTGCCTGCCTAGCATGACCATCATTATATCACGCGATATGATATAGCACGTCATGCTGTCTTGCTTACACCTTAGTGGGGTAAGCAAGACAGCATGACGTGCTATAACATATCGCGTGATAAAAGCCGCTCATGCTAGGCCGGCAGATGTTAAGTGAGATGATAAGGCTAACTGCCGGAACACAACAATGCTGAAAACATCATTGTTATTACGTCAGACTTACGGCGGTAGCTAGACAGGCGGAATTCAAACAAGCCCTACCACCATCCAAACCGAATACAATATGTCTCACTGGGAATCGAACCCGGCACCTCTGGGTCTGTAACCGGTGGTGTTAGCCACTCGACTAAGAGGCGGATAAGCCCCACTGGGATTCGTGTGCGCGGTTTCATATATAGAACTATAAAATACGTTTCGCATACTCGCGTAACGAATTTAGACTATGAAAATCAAAGCTCCATGATGTGTGGCTGTTAACTCCTAAGTAAGAAATTGCATAGAAAATGTTTGCGAATTTTACCTGAATATATGGGTAGCTATTATTATTGCATTTAGATAGGTAAAGCTGCTTACTAGTTCCTATTCTAAATAAAACATTCCTTAAATGTGTTCCACTGAAATATCATTTTATAAAGGATCGCTTCATAATTTATACGATTATGGAGTACATAGGTACATTACATAATTTAGTTTATGATTAATTGTTGTCTAGTTATTTTAAGTTGATTCAATACTATCATATTTCGATGGTTATATAAGTTAAGTATGTACAGTCAGGGCCAAATTCGGTAAACCAATTCTTATTTCCTTACGTGTGGCTGGTGCCTCGCCATTTAGGCGCAGTCCCTTTTACTATACTATTTGGTTATGTATTATAATATAGCTGACCCGGCAAACGTTGTTTTGCCATATAAATTTTATTGGACACGAACTTCGTATTTTCGTATCAACTGCCTGACACAATGTCACTTATTAAAAAAAAGAAATCCTAAGCGGCAAAAATGTCAGTGATTACATACTCTTTGACATACCTTCTCTTTGGAAGCTGCTAAGAAATGGGAGTTGTGTGAAGTATGACAGCAAAATACAAAAATACAAAATTACCATTATTATTTTATATTTTTCCTGGATAAAAAGTAGCCTATGTTACTCTCCAGCTCTCAAATTATCTCCTTACCGAAAATCTCGTCGATCCGTTGCTCCGTTTTAACGTGAAAGACGGACAAACAAACAAACAAACAAATAAACAAATAAACAAACAAACAAACACTTTCACATTTATAATATTAGTATGGATGGTAGTTCACTGCTTAAGGCTTTAGGGTAATGGACTGCAAGTGAACGGTGAGACGTCAGCCACACAAAAAGAAGTAAGAGGTGGTTCACCGAATTTTACCCTGGTTGTACGGTAAACATTTCCTATACTTTTTTAAGTATGTACAGACGAACCAATTGAATCATGACCTGTTTTGCTAATATTTTTTGTTTGAAAGCGTTAAAACTGTAAAGGTTAATGTCAATAAGTTTGAATTTCATCTGTTAGAAAATGAAGTTATGGTGAGTCACAATTCAATTGGTTCGACTGTAATAGATTAGCAAAGTTAGCGACATTTTCTTAAGGCTTAAAGTAAAACTATCTTTCGAAAAGAATTTACATTTATGTATGTTTTTTAGATTTCTTCTCAATTACCCAAAGAATTGTGTTAACAATTAGATTACTAAGCCAAACGCACTGTGAGCTGTTCAGTTTAAGATATAACGTAAAAAATGATTACGAACTAATATTTTATTGTTAAAATAGTGCACTTAAAAAGGTTGTGTAAACTTAACGAAACATTAGTATTAGATTATAATAATGGTTCCTGTAACGCAGTTAAATTATTATTAAAATATAAGTGTAAAGTGTAAGATCTCATAAAGTTAGCACAAATCGTTGCAAGAACAGAGTATTTTATGAAGAAATAATGTTATAACCATTGACATAAGAGTTACAAATTGTTTATATTGTTTGAGAGCATGATGTGAGGACACATTGAGTCGCATTATTAAATTGTCTTCCTTTCTTATTGATTTAAAATTTCATTGTCCCGCCATGCAACTCTGTTCTTCAACACCCGGTGGAATTTTTGCAACTTTTTGCAAGCTATAAAATAAGTAATCTCAACAAAAGGAATTGTTTACTTTTTTAAATATTTATATAAAGAAGCCTCAAATACTAGTTAAACGCAATTAGATATATAAAGTAGCTCAATTATTATAAGGCCTATTTACATAATCTTAGAACCTAAGTAGATATACAAATTGCACCAAACCATCCGTTTAACACGTGCCATGTATCGCTAAATATATTGAAGCTTAAAGCCGTCTTATACCAAAATAAAATTTCATATTTGAAAAGTAACAAGTTTTATTTTAACTTAAAATAATAAATAGAATCAACCATACCATTATGTTCTAGAAATTGGATGATGTGTACACTGGTGAGTCTGTAGGATTCATTTGTATGAAAGAAATGGATGAGGAGCCAACGATAGCGAACACTGTCAACACGTCATCTTTGTATTTAGCGTGAAGACTGGAAATCTCGATGCCTGATGGGAAAGGTGCGGTGTCGCTGAAATTTAAAATAATAATGTAAATACGACAAATAAAGTGTACAGTAACATACACTGTATAGTACATACAATTTTAGATGGGGGTGGGAGAGGCGAGATCGGAGGGGGGGATGGTTATCTACTTCGTAAACAGATCCCATGTCTGTTACCAAGCTACATACAGTGCGACAATCTTTACTGTTCCGGTGACAGCGGCCCTATGTATTTTTTTTTGTAGCAATTTAACCGGCGGCCCTGACTTCTAACACCTTCAGCCGGCAGCAGCACTATGGTTGGACAACAGCTTGGCAGCATAAATGCCTTAAAAACACGTTCCAGGTTTTTGGCCACCGGAAAGGAAACGGAAAGCGTTAAGTACTTTTAAATAACTAATTGTAATTTAATAAGTTGATAAATAAAAAAATAAATAACAGAAAACGTCGCACTTTAAATGCCGTATGACAAATCATCATCATCATCATGTCAGCCGAACGACGCCCACTGCTGGGCATAGGCCTCCCCCAAGGATCTCCACAACAATAAAATTGGTCCTGCGCTGCCCGCGACAAATATTTTTCACCTCTCCAGCTCGAAAAGGGCGCTTTTGGCGCCTAAAAACTCGCAGCAAAATCGATTTTTGCTGCGAGCGTGAGGCAAAGTGCTTTTTTAATTTCTTACACCAACTTTTGAAATAATTAAGAAAAAAGAAATAGAGTGACAAGGATGAGACTTTTAAAATTAATATGAGCAAAAAGGATAGATAGATAGCTTTATGTCGATGGACATGAAATATAATGCTTAAAAAATAAATACACGGATACCAAAGGTTCGAAATAAAGAGTATGGACGAAATGAGGTCGCATGCATGATATAAATATAAAATAAGAAAAATTAATGAATTCTAATAACAAATTATATAAATACGATTGTACTACTATTGCTATTTATTAAACACGCATTATTTATAATAAATAAAATGAAGGGAACATTATATCGCTTACTAATATTAGTAAGCGATATAATGTTCCCTTCATTTGGTTTTCATAAAAATTACATGCAGTGCAGTTTTTGAACGCAATGCGAACAGTTACCTTCAACTTGCATAATTGCACCAATTTTACTCTTAATTATTAATTTTGTAATTTTGATGTTTTCTTTATTGTTAAATGTTGCCTTCAATGTTGTTTTTCTGACCACACTTTTTTCGCTGGTAGAGGTGAAAAGTTGTATGTTTAACACGAGAGCAAAATTTTCTGATGTCTCGTGCCTTTAAATCACTCACTGTGCTCAGTAGTCTATATTTGAATCACTCGCTACACTCGTGATTCAATTTTAGACAACTTCGCTAGTTCGTGATTTAAATTCAGCACTCGCAGCGAAAAATTATTTTGCTCTCTTGTATAACAAATAACTATTATCACTCATGTTATAATATTCGAATGATGAACTCATGCCTGAACGTATAATGATACACTTTTTACACAGTGCCCTCGAAAGGGGGGCTCGGGGGGCGAAGCCCCCCGCCATAAAAAGCTAATTAATTAATTGATAATAGGTTAGGCTAAGTTAGAACTGTGAACAAAACCAAGCGCGAGCCGAGCGAGCGAAGCGAGCGTGCCGCGGCAGCGGCCGGCGAAGCGCCAGAAATAGTTATTCGTTGATTATATATACTAAATGAACGTTATATGAAATGATTTTATGTTATATAACCATTATGTGTTTTAAATATTATACAATGTAAGTGTTATAGTAAATGTTTATTATATGAAACGTTTTTATATCAAATGTTCATTATACGATTTAAAATGATATATTTTGAATTTATATCATTCGTTGATTATACAAAATGAACGTTAAATGAAATGATTTTATGTAATGTGTTTATATTTTGTGAGTATTATACGAAATGTTGTTATATCATAATATGTTACACACCCGTTTATGAGACTGCACATTTTGTAATTTGACACCCACTTGAGATTGGACCTTTGTTTTTGAACTTATTTTACGCTCTAGTGATTGGCTAAGCATTTGAGAAAATGAGGAATTTATCAGGCTAACCAAGAAAAAAAAATCATAGGGATCTGAGCCTTATAAAAAATAAAAAATTACGAAAAAACTTTGAGCGCTTGAATTCAAGCGCGCCGGGAGCGGAGAGGTAAGGCAACTTTTGGTGCCGTTTCTCTCTTGAGAAAACTATTTTTATTAATTATACTACAACAACGAAGGGGCCACGGGCAGGGGGGTGTCACTCCGCAGTTTAGGTACGTTCGGCCGGCGCGCCTGCCGAGCAGGCGTATGGCAGAAGGATGCCGCTCGGCTCGTACGCTCCACGTTCGCGCGTAAAACGATCGATCATTTCTGTGATTTTTGTGCACCGAACAGTGACTACTTAACGTTCTTATAATCCGTATATAAGATACTGTTGTGTTAACGGGTGTCCAAATAAAAGAAAGAACCAAAGAAACAACAAAACCGAACTCGCAAGTCGCTCGCAACCCTAACCAGCGAGCGAGCTGTTTGAGACATTCATAGAAATAGAAACGCTCGTGCGTAGGTATTGGGTACAGTTTTGCTTGCATGCGCGAACTCTAGGTTATTATAACAGTAGGCAAGCGATGACAAAGCAACCGGAATTGGACTTTATTTCCACGCAGAAAGATTTATTTTTATTTGAATGAGCTTGCAGAGTGAGTCTTCTGTGCCTTAGCACTATTATTTATTCTGTGCCACGGGAAAGTTATCTTTCATTGCCTAATAATTATTTGGAAGGTCTTGGTTCGGTCTTGAGGCTTGAAGGATTGAGGCTGAAAATACTTACAAGGAACTGAAAAATAATTAACACGACGAAAGTCGTGGGACGTTTTCAGAGAATAAGACATAATACCTATTAAATTACCAGACAAGAATTTCAAATAATAATAAAATGGTTTTGCTTATTTGTAACCTAAGTAGGTAAATACTCACCTCAAACAAACAATTCTGAAGTGCGGCGTAGGTTTGTTAGTCTTACGAAAATTTTGCACATCTCTATTATACACATCAAAATCTACAGCAAGATTTACATCATCTTTAGTAGAATTATTTCTTTTTATGATATTTAACTTCTTCAAAACGGTCCGCATATCTGTGCAATCTTCAGATTTTATAATAGATTTTATGTCTACACTATCTACTTTCATTGCTTCGTCCCTAAATATTGCATTTGATTTTTCAGTATTTTCGAGGAATGCAATTTTTGTTTCTATCCAGTTGTTATACTTGGCGAGTTTGTCTTTTAAAAACTCGTATAGGTATTCCTCTTTCTTTGATTCTATTATGCGAATATTCATATTATCACGACTTAGCACTTCCGGTCTACCAAAATCATTGGGATTTGGCAACCACTTTTTGCAAAATGTTGATCCTAATAGCTCAGTTTTGGAAGTATCACTTTTGTTACACTCATTCAGATCTTCATTTGAGCATTCTTGTCTACTTGTTGTAGGAGACATAACAGGAATTTGTTTCTCTGAAAGTCTTTTTAAAATATTGAAAGGGTTTCTCAGTTTTTTACCGGTTTTCACTTTTGTGACCTTTTCAGGTACGCTTTCTGATTCCGAACTAGAATCCAGTGTTATACTTAGACGGTCTAAAACTTCGTTATTGTCGTTGATGTAAATATCAGCATTATAACATTTATTGTATGTTTTAATAAGATTGGAGAGAGCTCTTCGATGTCTAGCGGATGCTTTCTTTTCCATGTCCAATTGCTTTAAATTTAAGGCTATTTGGCGAATTTTATTGAAATGCAAATCACGGAAATTATCGTCATCATTGACACGTCGCCTTTTATGTTTTGTCTGTTCATCGTCATCGAGTTCAATAGTTTCTATTATGGTTTCATCGTTTATTATTTCATACTGATCTGTTAGTCGAACCTTTGTCCTGTACCTTACATTGTAAGTGTCAATCAGTCGCTGAAGAGCTACAAGATTTTCTGTCTGAAGATTCCCTGACATGACCAACTGGCGCAGTCTTTGAGCTAAGTTTTTTATTGCTTCCAAGTGATGTTTTCTAGTGTTGACTCTTTTTCTTTTACGACTAGTATCTTCTTCCCTGTTATACGAATCGGAGGTAGTATTGGCAACAAAATTAGTTGGACTCGGAAAGTATCTGGGGAACATTGCAAAATGAGTTCTAGGGTAAAATTGGAACCTAGGCACGTTGAAATTAGTCATGAAAGGTCTCTGAAAAAATAGATTGAACTGAAAATAACTGAGATTCGGCCGTGGTCGCCAGTACTGAAATGTTCTATGTCCTACATTTTGTCGAACATTTTGATAGAATGGTGGTATTATGACATTTTGTGGCCTGTCTAGTGTAGAATTGGTTACTCGCCTCACATGGTCGCCGTTAACTTCATCTGATGTGCTGTAGGTTCCTGTTTCAGGGCTAAGAGTGACGGCATTTTTTGATGCCATGCTATCTATATTGAGAACATAAGTCAAATTGTTTAAGAATATATTTTTGGGTAAAAACTCTTCTTTTGGCACCTTAATTGTGACTACTCGATTTTTAGATAAGTCAGGAATGTTCTCAAAATGATTGGTAATATTGGTGTTGGATCTAATTTTAGATTGCCTCTCTTTTAGTTTATCCAATTTCCATTCAATAAATTTTGTTAGAGGATCTTTATCAATTTTTGTTTTGGTATGCAAATTACATATTTCTATTTCGCTCACATCTTTACATCCAGTTTTTGAGTTATCCTCTGTTTCCGAATCTGAAATATCAATATGAAATATTACCTAAAAGGTTTTATATTTCGAAACAATTATTATTAAGAACATGGCAATTACTGCTACTGGACTCCAAATTACAAAAATATATTTGAAATTTAAATTACAATAAAGTTATTAGAGAAATCTGTATTCTTACCGATGTTCATCTGCGATTCATTTTCATTAAAATTAAATTCTTTTTCACCATTTTCAATATCTGCAACTAAGTCTTCTATTACTTCAGGGATTGATTTTTCACTCCCATTAGTGTTATTCAATTCATCTTCGCTTTTTTGCCTGGTTTCACTGTCGCAAATATCCATTGTCTCAGTTTTTTCATTATTTATTTTTTCGTCTGGTTTATTACATATCACCTTGCTTTCTTCCGTATCATTACTTTCATTTGCATTATTTGCAATATTTACTGTTTTATTATGTTCAGTTAACGTATTTTCAGGTGGTTTACTCACTTTTTCTTCATTATTATCATCTTTACTGGATTCTAAACTTTCATGCAAGACTAATTTGTAACCCAAACGACTTAAATATGCATACACTTTGTACTTATCCAGGGTTGCCTCACCGCGAATCAGTAAACTGTATGCTTGTTGTAAAGATACTACTATACCCTCATATGTCAATAGGAGACAATTCTGAAAGTGCAAATAAAAAAATCATATCATCTGTGTAAAACGGAAGAAGCCATTACAAAAAAAAAGATATTTAGGACATAAAGATTTCAGTTTTAGACTTCATTCACACTAGCATTCTTGCAGCATAGACATTCGAAAAATGTCTTCCTAGAAAAGGCCAGAATATGAATTATGACACTTATGACTCATGGCCTCGAGCTCAGTATAATAATAATCTATAATTTAAAAATGAGTCCAAATGAAAAAATTAAAAAATAAGAATAATTTAAAAATTTCTCTTGGTCACGTTATCACGCATGAACGGCTGGACCGATTTCGCTAATTCTTTTTTTGTTGTGTTTGTTAATGTCCAGAGATAAATCTCATGAAAGAAAACAGTAAAAAAATTATGAAAACTAAACAACCATATTATATCTGGGCTAGCTTTTCTAATGTAACCTAAGGAGGTTAGGTTAGCACTAAGGAGTGCTAACCTAACCTTCTGGCTTTTGACATAACCGTCAGTGTTATGATAGTAAGCGCGATTGACAGAATGCGTGCTGCAACTGCAAATCTTTATATACAGGGTGGAAAAAAAAGATAGTGGTTGGAGGAAAAGTACCCTTATTGATGATGGCAAATTTTACTGAAAGGAAACATTCCATTATTTTTTTAAATAATTAAAACTGCAATTAACGTTTATTGAAAAATCACCTTCTGAAGCCGGGAATCAAACTGGTGAAATGTGAAAAAAGAACGGAATTTATGATACTAACCTAAGTCATTCATAAGGATCAATTTCTTTTAAAAAACATAGTAATTTAAATTAAAGAAAGACCAAGAAAACTAAAGATACTATGGATCAGTAGAAGAAATGAAAATCAAAGTTCAAAATATTATTTTAAATATTCACCAATTATCAAATCAAATTCAAAGGTGTAACAAATTGAGTCGAAGAATATCTCTGTGCATGTACATGAAAAAGGGTCACATTTTGAGCAATTCATAAGTTAAGTGAATTATTTTCTTTAGATTGTATTATTTATAGGGGGGACACCAGCGGACACCACCACCACCAAGCCGGACGGGTGATCAGCCACCTAGGTTGAGACCATTTCACCCAAAGAGATTTAGATAGTATGCTTTACAATAAAAAATTAAGATACTATGTTGTTTTAAATGCAGTTTTAATTATTTTTGAAAATAAAGCAATGTATCCTTTCAGTAAAATTTGCGATTTAGGGTACTTTTCTTGCAAACACGGTATTTTTTTCCACACTGTATGTAAGTAATTCTTCTGTGCGTGTGTAGGTATGTAACTGAACTCCTCCTAAATGGCTGGACCGATTTTAATAAAAAAATTTGTGTGTCTTCATGTGCACTCGAGAATGGTTTAGATTTACAATTTGGACCCGGTAGGTGGCGCGCTGTCGATAAGACAGTACAAAGTTCGCCGGATCAGCTAGTATTGTATAGAACAGAAACATCAGTTGGAATTTCAATGAAAAAATATTATTTCATAAAAAATTTAATGAACCTTCAAACAACCCAGCCTAAGTGATACAGTTTATTTGGAGTATGTAGTTCCAAATAAAAAAACCTACCTAAACTTTTTGAGAGGGCTTGTCAGTATCGCATTGTATCTTGTGGATGTTATTTTTTGCATTAATAAAATGTAGTTTTTCAGACACAGAGGAAGAGTGTACCTCTCTTTTGCTGTATGCATGATAAAAGATGTTTAGACATGCTAAATGTGGAATCTAGGAACAGAGACCAGGCAGAGGTGCTAGCCTGCAGTGTTTTCTGAATGTTCAGACATCCAGACGCACTGCGTGGTAGCACCTTGGTAAGAAGGGTATGGCAGTATGAGCTCATGTATTTCTTGACACTTGACATTCAGTTGATTGATAAACAAAAGAGATAGAGTTGATACAACATAATATACTTACAACTTCCATTAAATACAATGCTTCTACAGGCCGTAGATAGGTTTTCTTGTCTTTAAGATGTCCAAGAAATTGCCAGTAACTGCCTGCAAATTTTGTTACTTCCGCTAGTTTCAATTCTTCACACCACACTGCTTGACTCAGTATTCCTCTGTAAGAGATAGTTATAATTTGATTCTTATGTTAGCAGTTCCCAGAAATCAATTGTAGTTGTGCACATCCTAAGCTTACAAATTAAATCTACTTCTAATATTGAAATTGAAAGACATATTTTATTGGCACATCACAAATTACAAAGTACTACAAACAAAAAAAAAATACAACCAAGAACTTAAAATAAAAATGAAACAAGTAGGTACACAAAAGGGCCAATTAGGACCCTGCCTCAAGATAAGAGGTCATTCCGCAACAACGCTGGTATTCTGGCAGGGCCTGGTAATACACTAATAATATAATATGTAGGTAGGAAGTAATTTCTGAACCTATAGAACAGTTAATGTAAACTTAACATTGCTCCTTTTGCTGATTATCAAAACAATAAATTCAAATAGGTACCTCTTTTCAATTCTTTGAGCTTCAACAAGGTGTTTCCTGGCTTCTAAAGCACTCTGTATCTGTTTCTGTTCCAGCCATGAACCATTTGGAGTGACATCTTTACTTCCTAATAACGGCAGCGTCACCTCTTTCTTAGTTACTCCTTTATCAAGTAGCTCTTCACCACTGCAAATAATTCAGCAATTTGTGCAATTACACACCGAAACCTAAAGGAAACCACTAAATAAAGCACATGAACACACTTACGAGAGCATTTTAATTTTATCCATAGCGAATAAAAGATTATGTACGGTTTTTTAATAAATACAATTTATAAGAGGAAACAGTCATTAAAAACACGTAAAATATGTGGTTTTTCCATTTTTACTTTACAATCTACAAATCACAAATAAAATTAATCCAATCTGCAATTTTGTATTACATGTACTGTCAATGTCAAAAAATGCCGCTGACACATGACAGCATCACAGCAGAGTTGAGACGTTTCATTGTATGCAGAAATGTTTAGTTGTGTTGTGTGGTAAAATTTTATTTCTTGAAGGTAGATGTCAAAATAGAGTGTGCAGTACTTCGAGTTAGCACCTTTGAGTATTCAAAGAGTAGCACAAAGTAACTAACTAGGGCATGAAGTTCTGAGTTACCCTCAGAACAATAACGAGTTACCTCAGTATTAAGTCGAGCTTCATGAACTAGGGCGGTCGCCGGAGGCACCGGAGGCCCTGGGGGGCTACCGGCTAAGAAATATGGATATGGGTATGGGCTTCAACTGTCATTTGAATTCCTTATTTTGATAAATTTTTGCTGCTTTGTTCTATTGAACGTTGCTAGCTAGTTATTGTTATACCCGACGTCACAAAACAAGGAGCTGATAGCAGCTATTTTCTTTATAAAATTGACCTAAAGTTCCCAAAAACGTATGAAGTTCATACCCATAAAGTTACGCGGTAGCCCCCCTGGAGGCAGTAGGCAAGTTTGTATGTTGTTGTATTACTAGCAAGGAATTTATAATACAACAGTACTTATAAATTCCTTGATTACTAGAGTTCCATGGCAGTAGGTACAGAAGACCGAAGAGTATAAATTACTTGCCACTTTGCTTGGCGTTCGTGGACTATGAAAAATCCTTTGACTCATAGATATATATATATCCTTTCATAGATATAGCATATTAACTTTGATTCGATTGAGACCGGGGGCGGTGCTGCAGTCTCTCCAGAGAGGTGCCAAATAGACTACAGGAGGCTTACCGCTTACCACAAGCTAGCATATCAGTTATTTTTAGGTTGAGAGAATGAGACGCTAAACGAGAGCTAGACGATTTTTTTCCAAAAATACCTACTTCATTTTCCATTTTTCAACTTTGTACTTAAGATTTTAAATTATTTTTATGCATTCACAATGCAACTTTGTACTTCTCAATGGTATCTATAGATATATGTTGTCAGAAACTTTTCAGTCGATGGTTCGCGGTTGCTTAGTTACCGACATTGTCTGTGTGCACTTTGGGAAAATAAATATCTTTAAAAGGTCAGTGCAAGTTTTATTCCGCGACAGCTGGTGACCGTGACAGGACTCTCTTTAGCATGTCCTTCATAACCCCTACCAATTACCATCCTTTCATAAAATCAATAAACCTAACTCAACTCCTGCCTGACTCAGCTCCAGTAGACAACTAGGATAAACTGGACTTAGTTCGTGATAATAAGCCGACGGTGACACGGTCGGGCAGGACAGGACAGTCAAGATGCCTAAGGCCACAGTGTAAAAAGCACCTAAGGCTAACCGTTTTGGCGACTTCTCATATTAACCTACCGGTTCTTCCCCTTCGGAGTTTCTCATAAACTTTTCAGTCGATGGTTCGCGGTTGCTTAGTTACCGACATTGTGTGTGTGCAAATTTTAGTTTGGGAAAATCAATATCTTTAAAAGGTCAGTGCAAGTTTTATTCCGCGACATAGGTTTCTCAAGTGTCGCAAGTAGGTAAATAATATTAGAGGATTTTTGGAAATTCTCCTTCTAAGGGGGTAAAGAGGGTGTCCGAGTTTGAACGAAACATTTTTTATTTTTCAATGGATTCACTTAACTTTGTACAAATGTAGGGTCGGGTCGGCAACAATGGCTCGGATTTTTTCGGACACAAATTTTAAAGAAAAAGTTCCAACCTGAAAATCACAGTCAACATCCTTTAGTTATTAAAGTTTCTTCCTACATATTTACTTTTTGAAACAAGGCATTATTAAAGATGCCTGACAATAGATAAAAGAAAATGGGAAATGAGCCACTGTGTACCGGTACCACAGAATAAGTAATAGTGTGCCGGTACTGGGCTACTGTGACTCTACCCTGTCTGTAGTACACAGAGACTCTTGAGCCCCCAGTACAGGATGGCTGATCATGTTGGCCGACCATGATGGGCCATCGTGTACAGGGCCGGTTTGCGTGTGATTGCCGTCTGCGAGCAACGCAAACTGTCCCTGTACACGATGGCCCATCATGGTCGGCCAACATGATCGGCCATACTGTACTGGGGGCTTAACAGTACACAGTTGCTCACCAGTACAAAATTGAATGAAAAACATTTATTATATTTGAATGAATGAATTAATGAAAAAAGTTTATTTAGCACCAGATATAACAATAAAATCCCATTCACATCACAAATATTTAATCACATTTACTCGTTTAGGTAGAAAAATGGAAAATGAAGTATTTAGAAAAAATCGACCCGTCTCACAACTAGCTCCGATGGGACTCGAACCCACGACCTTTCGCTTTCCGGGCGACTGCTCTAACCACTGAGCTACGGACTGAGTCGAGCTCGGAGCTAGTTGTGAGACGGGTCGATTTTTTCTAAATACTTCATTTACCATTTTTCTATATTAAAAATTGCATTGTGAGTGCAAAATTTAAAAATTAAAATAATTCGTTTAGGTAGGTCAGAATTATCTTTTAAACATAGTATGCATCAAAATCCGTCACATTAATAGTTATAATAAGAATAAAATACTGATAAATTGAGATTTACTTTAAAAAATAGAGACAAGACGAAAGTCATGATAGTAGATCGAGCTGACCATAACATTACGGGCGTACCTACATAAAATAGCCAACTGCGAAGTAGTGCAACGCTACATATATCTCGGTTCTACTATCTCGAACGTTGGAGGATGCGAAGACGAGATCAAACGCCGTTGCGCTATCACCAGATCGGCAGTGGAGCGATTAAAAAAGATTTGGAGAGACAGGAGGATAACTAAGAACACAAAAGTCCGCCTAATGAAGAGCCTTGTTTTTCCAATTTTTCTATACGGAGCCGAAACCTGGTCGCTAAGGCTCCAAGATCGCCACAAAATCGATGCACTGGAGATGTGGTGTTGGAGACGACTGTTAAAAATACCCTGGACAGCGTTCCGCACCAACTTATCCATCCTCAAAGAACTTGACATACGAAATAGGTTATCGTCGATTGTGCAGCTGCGAATACTCAAGTTCTTTGGGCATATCTCCAGAAACGAGGAATCGATAGAGAGGCTCGCGTAGTACAAGGTCACACAGAGGGGAAGAGATCACGAGGTCGCTCTCCGACTCGTTGGATGGACCTTATTAAGAAGACTAATACGCAGTCGACCGCAGTACAATGTTTTCGCAACGCTGAAAGTCGAACAAAGTGGAGAGACATCGCTCGACGTGCGGCCGCCCTGGGAGCGAGTGGCGACGGCGAGCCGCAACCCTGTCCATCGACAGTCACGACCACTCTGTCAAGAGTGCCCGACTAAGAAGAGAGAAATTGAGATCAACCAATTTCTCTGACCTTTTTCTTTAAGTCACTGTATACCTTTTTTTTGAGCCACTGAACACGCCCGTCGCCATTTTGATTTCAGGAGCGTACAAATTTTAACAGATTTGACGAAAGGCGAGCAATTCTATACCAATGCCTAGTATAATAATGCCACTTTCCATCCACACACTAACAATTTTATTATCAAAATCTCTACATAAATAAGTAGTATTTTTTCAAGCACGAATACAAATACAGACTCTTATCACCATTGAATGGCGTCGTCCGTCGGAGCGGCCGGATCATTGGTTTGTACATGTTTGGCTGTTAGTGGGTGAGGGCAGGGCCCTAAAACTGCGCGGAGCTGCTATGACGAATACACTACAAAACTAGTAGGTACCTACTAGACCGTCACAATTTTTTTCCACAACGGAGTAGCACTTAGCCTTCATCACACCTGGCCCCCTAGACAAGTGTGGGATTGACATTAGCGGTCACGTGACATTTCGATCGCTTGTAAATCCCATTCATTTTCTTTCTATTCGACTGGCGAATTCGATAATAGAAAGCCACTTGTCTTGGGGGGCGGATGTTAAGTAGTTATACTTAAAGCTGAAGGTGGAAGCGCACTACTCCCGGATTCCTCACTTACTGAGGAACTGGGTATCCTAACTGCCGAAACACAACAATGCTGTAAACATCGTTGATATGGCCTCAGGCTTAGATAAGATGGTGGTAACTGTAGCTAGCCAGGCGGACTTATATATAACCAAACCGAATACAATATGTACCCCCACTGGGAATCGAACCCGGGACTTCGTGATCTGAAATCGGTGGTGGTGAACTGCTAGACCACAGAGGCGCTTTATTACCTACTTAAATAATTGAATCGCCATTTTTAAAAATAATTAATCAACATCATCATGTCAGCCGAACGACGCCCACTGCTGGGCATAGGCTTCCCTTCAAGGATCTCCACAAGTTCCACAACGATCAGTCCTGCGCTGTCCGCATCCAGCGGCTTCCCGCGACCTTGACCAGATCGTCGGTCCACCTTGTAGGGGGCCTGCCCACGGAACGTCGTCGTCCGGTACACCGGTTGCCATTCGAGAGCCTTTCCGCCCCAACGGCCATCGGTTCTCAGCGCTATGTGTCCCGCCCACTGCCACTTCAATGATGCAATCCTTCGAGGGATGTCGGTTGTTTTAGTTCTCCTGCGGATCTCATCATTTCTGATTCGATCGAGCAGGGAAATAGGTATCAAGCGTCGCTCTCTCCATTTGATTGCTCGCTGGGTGACTTTGAGACTCATAGTAAAAGACCACATCTCACTTACATAGGTCTTTAATGGCAACACTTTCGTCTTGAGACAAGGTATTTCGAACGCAAATATATGCCGGAGCTATCCAAACGCTGCCCATTCGAGCTGGATTCGACAAGAGATCTCTTTCTCGAAAATAATTAATAGTTATGACAATTTTTTTTAGTTTAAAGTCGCATGATTACTTATCTTAATTTCACGCAGACGAAGTCGCGGGCGTCCACTAGTTAAATATACTTACCGTAAAAAGTATAAAAAGGATGAAAAGTAGCTCTCAAACACCAACCAAATTATCCCCATATACCAACTTTAATTCAATGGATGTACTACAGTCACTAGTCACATGAAACCTAATTGATCTCTTTAAAGTCGGTGCTAAGCTGAAACATACAAAAACAACAATGCAAATACAAGTGTGGTGTAAATCGTAGCGTCACTATCGCATACCTATTTGGCTTGGCTGGCAGCTGGCACCGAGTTCAGTCAGCAGACAGATCAGTAGGTTCCAAGACTATAGATAGAAATAGTCGTGCATTTCATCCTTTGATTTAAATAAATGATTCAATTCATTTTGGTGTTTATTAATAGGCACCTTGAGTTACCTACCTATGTTTGAAGTTTTTTTGAAAGAGGCGGTTGAATTTTTTGAGTTCAACCGTTAAAACAAACAAAAGATCAAATCATTCCTCTTTTTAAAATTAGTGTAGATTTAATATTTAATCTAAGTTGCCTTATTAAGATTTCGCTGTGTTCACTTGTGCCAATCTCCATCTATTCTATACCTTACTTAAACACGGTTATTTTTTTATCACCCCGGATAATTTTAGGGATTATTCTACTCATGAAAACAAACAACTTTTATTATTGGACCAACACTGAAATCGCGAAAAAAAATCAGCTGTTCCATACAAAAGTGCAAAAATATTTAATCAAAATGTATGGAACAGCTGATTTTTTTTCGCAATTAAGTATATAAAACTTTTGCATTACTGACTGACTGACAGACAAAGCACAGCCTGGGTGCAAGAACCTGAAATTTGGCATGTACCTACCTATGTTTCTTGGGGAGTGTAGTAGAGCACTAAGAGAGGATTTTTGGTAATTCCTCCTCTATAGGGGTAGGTAATAAGGTTTTAGTAAAAAATTCATTTTTATGACAAGCTTTTTTGCTGACTGTACTTAAATATGGTATTGTCATCTAAACCAAACCTGTAAGTATTCAAAATTTCAGCTCCATCGGACACTAGGAAGTGGGTCAAATTAAGCTTGCGAGATTTGTCCCCCACTAACACTAACTAACTAACATGACAAGTTAATAATAAGTTTTTTGTAAAAATTGCATTTTCATGACAAGCTTTTTTGCTGACTATACTTAAATATTGTATTGTCATCTAAACCAAACCTGTATATATTTCAGTTCCATCGGACACTGGGAAGTGGGTCAAATTAAGCTTGCAAGATTTTTCTCCCACTACCTAACTAACAAACTAACAAACAAGCTAACAAACAAACTAACTAACAAACAAACTAACAAATTAACTAACAAACTAACTAACAAACTAACTAACAAACTAACTAACAAACTAACAAACTAACAAACTAACAAACTAACAAACTAACAAACTAACAAACTAACAAACTAACAAACTAACAAACTAACAAACAAACAAACTAACAAACTAACAAACTAACAAACTAACAAACTAACAAACTAACAAACTAACAAACTAACAAACTAACAAACTAACAAACTAACAAACAAACAAACTAACAAACTAACAAACTAACAAACTAACAAACTAACAAACTAACAAACTAACAAACTAACAAACTAACAAACTAACAAACTAACAAACTAACAAACTAACAAACTAACAAACTAACAAACTAACAAACTAACAAACTAACAAACTAACAAACTAACAAACTAACAAACTAACAAACTAACAAACTAACAAACTAACAAACTAACAAACTAACAAACTAACAAACTAACAAACTAACAAACTAACAAACTAACAAACTAACAAACTAACAAACTAACAAACTAACAAACTAACAAACTAACAAACTAACAAACTAACAAACTAACAAACTAACAAACTAACAAACTAACAAACTAACAAACTAACAAACTAACAAACTAACAAACTAACAAACTAACAAACTAACAAACTAACAAACTAACAAACTAACAAACTAACAAACTTACAAACTAACAAACTAACAAACTAACAAACTAACAAACTAACAAACTAACAAACTAACTAACAAACTAACAAACTAACAAACGAACAAACTAACAAACTAACAAACTAACTAAGTGACATGGCAAGTTTAATAAAAGCTTGTAAAACGTTTTAAAAAAAATGTAACAGCCTTAAAAAAGAATCTTCAAACAAAATTAAGTAACACTAAAAAATTATTAGAATTTTTAATTCAAAGGACGAAAATGCGTGACTTTTTGTTACTTATCTTGGTACTTACTGACCTGTTTGAAGTCGGTGCCAACTGCCAAGTCTAATTAGTATTTGAGGAAAAATACGTCCTCCTATACCTCACGCTTGGGACCGAGGCTTTTTTCAATGTTTGTTATTTCACTCAGTATAATTCGTTCTTATTCTTTTTGGCTTGGCATTTGGATGGCAATTTTTTTTTTCGAAAGTTTATACTTCTGACGGTCAGAAGTATAAACTTTCGAAAAAAAAAATATTTTTGAAAATGAATGGTCCCCACTTTGATGAAAGTATGATGTCGTCTAAATAAGCAAACTAAAGTTTAAATACGTATTATTCAGGATAACTCCAGAACTTCTCGTCAGTTCTTGATGAAATTTGAATGGGACCACACGAGAAGCGAAGCGTCACCTTTCAAATAAAAAAAGAATTATCCAAATCGGTTCATTAACTAAAAAGTTCTGAGGTAACACATATAAAAAAATAAAAAAAATATACAGGCGAATTGATAACCTCCTCCTTTTTTCGAAGTCGGTTAAAGTCGGTGGTCGGGGTCCACCCACACACGCCGATGAAATCGCGAGCAGATCGCATAGTTACCAATATTTAGAGGTGCCCGTTGCGCAGTGGCGGTGGTTCGCGCGCTCGCACTGCGATTGTTCAGCCCCCTCATTCACAAACCGTCGGAAACGGAATACGATTCAAATTTTGTGACTATCTTTGTCTATGCCCTAGTGAGTGACAGAGACAGCGTGCATACATTCCGCTACCGGGAGCGTTTCCGACGGTTTGAATCAGGGGACAGGAGCCGTACTCTGAAACGCAAATCCGAAACTTCGGTTAGCCCCGTCCTTTTCACTCGATTCTGTCACACCTGGGGAGTGAAAGGGACGGGTATACCGAAGTTTCGGGTTTTGCGTTTCAGAGTAGGCCCTCAGGTTAGGGAACTTTCGCAATGGTCGGTCGGTCGGATGGGTGACCAAAAATTTATTATCTCAAGCTCTTTCGTGCTTCGGAGGGCACGCTGAGCCGTTGGTCCCAGCTGCGCTTACAGAAGTCAATACCCAATTGGGCCCACGCGGTGGGTCAAGCAAGGGAGCATAGCCCATTCTCCTTGTACATCCATAAGGAATCCAGTCCTATCCTGTGCTCCAGAAATCGAAGTACAGAATGTTAACTTATTATTATTTAGATTTTATATTATTTTTATGCATTCACAATGCAATTTTGTAAGTATAGGAAGTTTTTACTATCACACATTTTTCCTATACTTATTATTATTTATTTAATATTTTTTTATTTTATTTTTACTATCTGTAGGTACGTATCATATTGCATCGCATGCCGGGTGCAGCTAGTATTGTATCAAACAGAGTGTTTTGAAGAAAATTAATTGTAAAGTATGCAAGTTTAACTTTACTTTTATCATATCTATCTAAGATAATCACGACACGATGCTTGTACGATGAAACGAAGATCTATTCTTGATTATTATGCTACAAAATGCACAAGCAGTGCAAGATATTGAATGGCCTATTTAACGTGGCAGCGTTACATCGTAGCACACGCTACGGTACGTTCGTAGTACGTAGCCGACCGTAGCGGTTAACATTCTTTGCCGACAGCGTGGTGCTATCGATTAGCGTTACGAAGACAGCCGACTTCACCCGAATGCGCCCGACCGGGCCCGAGACTGCGCGAGGACCACGTCCATACACAGCGGAAGCAATGAAATGTACAAAAAGATATGAACCGGAAAAATTGTCGCTCTCCGTTTTCTTCGCGGCGCGTCTTATCCGGGTCCCTAAAAAGCCTTCCTTTGTCGGTTTTTCCTTTCGACGCATTTTTTCCTGGATAACAAATGGATGTTATATGCGAGTCGACGTTTTATTGTCTCTCTGTTCAATATTCCTCAAGTTGTTTGCATTTATGTGATGTAGAGTTCTGTTAATATTGGCAGAATACTTTTTAGGGATGAATCTTTAAATAAATAGTTTTATTTGTTCATCAAAGCAAAGATTTTCGAATATCATTATCAAAGGGTAATAGAGAACAAGAATCTTATCTATAGCTTGATTGCAAAAGTCTACAATCAAAGTTTCAAGACAACGTGGTGAACGATTCTTGGGAGGTTTAACACCGTAGTTCCCTCTCATAGGACCGCATGTGGCGAGGGTCGGAGCCAATCTAAGCTATTGTTATGCGAGTTTATATGCGCCTCCCCCTCAGGAGCGACGTCGCACGCCGCAGCTTATCCAATAGAAGCATAGACATAGCTATTCCAAAACGGGGTTGCATGGCAAGCTAACGTAACATCAGCTGGCATTATACCTCTGCTCTGTGTTACATTTTTAAAATTTCGTCGTAATTTCGGAAATAAATCGAGCCGGGCGTAAAATACGGCGCCCTCCCCTCCATCGAAGGGTGGGGGAAGAGGCGCACCCCGGATACGTACGATGTTATTTATGGTATATTTTGACGTGCCCGTTCGTTGCTAACTTCAAGTCGCGTAGGATAATGGGGTGATGGATAGTGTTATCGGTCGCTATTCACGGCGAATCGTGTTTAAATCGTGCTTTTATTATTGTCGTGTGTCGTGGAAAACCCAATAAGGTTACCGATTTACATAAGGCGGTGTTCTGTCAGTCGTTTCCGGGCGACTGCTCTAACCACTGAGCTACGGACTGAGTCGAGCTCGGAGCTAGTTGTGAGACGGGTCGATTTTTTCTAAATACTTCATTTACCATTTTTCTATATTAAAAATTGCATTGTGAGTGCAAAATTTAAAAATTAAAATAATTCGTTTAGGTAGGTCAGAATTATCTTTTAAACATAGTATGCATCAAAATCCGTCACATTAATAGTTATAATAAGAATAAAATACTGATAAATTGAGATTTACTTTAAAAAATAGAGACAAGACGAAAGTCATGATAGTAGATCGAGCTGACCATAACATTACGGGCGTACCTACATAAAATAGCCAACTGCGAAGTAGTGCAACGCTACATATATCTCGGTTCTACTATCTCGAACGTTGGAGGATGCGAAGACGAGATCAAACGCCGTTGCGCTATCACCAGATCGGCAGTGGAGCGATTAAAAAAGATTTGGAGAGACAGGAGGATAACTAAGAACACAAAAGTCCGCCTAATGAAGAGCCTTGTTTTTCCAATTTTTCTATACGGAGCCGAAACCTGGTCGCTAAGGCTCCAAGATCGCCACAAAATCGATGCACTGGAGATGTGGTGTTGGAGACGACTGTTAAAAATACCCTGGACAGCGTTCCGCACCAACTTATCCATCCTCAAAGAACTTGACATACGAAATAGGTTATCGTCGATTGTGCAGCTGCGAATACTCAAGTTCTTTGGGCATATCTCCAGAAACGAGGAATCGATAGAGAGGCTCGCGTAGTACAAGGTCACACAGAGGGGAAGAGATCACGAGGTCGCTCTCCGACTCGTTGGATGGACCTTATTAAGAAGACTAATACGCAGTCGACCGCAGTACAATGTTTTCGCAACGCTGAAAGTCGAACAAAGTGGAGAGACATCGCTCGACGTGCGGCCGCCCTGGGAGCGAGTGGCGACGGCGAGCCGCAACCCTGTCCATCGACAGTCACGACCACTCTGTCAAGAGTGCCCGACTAAGAAGAGAGAAATTGAGATCAACCAATTTCTCTGACCTTTTTCTTTAAGTCACTGTATACCTTTTTTTTGAGCCACTGAACACGCCCGTCGCCATTTTGATTTCAGGAGCGTACAAATTTTAACAGATTTGACGAAAGGCGAGCAATTCTATACCAATGCCTAGTATAATAATGCCACTTTCCATCCACACACTAACAATTTTATTATCAAAATCTCTACATAAATAAGTAGTATTTTTTCAAGCACGAATACAAATACAGACTCTTATCACCATTGAATGGCGTCGTCCGTCGGAGCGGCCGGATCATTGGTTTGTACATGTTTGGCTGTTAGTGGGTGAGGGCAGGGCCCTAAAACTGCGCGGAGCTGCTATGACGAATACACTACAAAACTAGTAGGTACCTACTAGACCGTCACAATTTTTTTCCACAACGGAGTAGCACTTAGCCTTCATCACACCTGGCCCCCTAGACAAGTGTGGGATTGACATTAGCGGTCACGTGACATTTCGATCGCTTGTAAATCCCATTCATTTTCTTTCTATTCGACTGGCGAATTCGATAATAGAAAGCCACTTGTCTTGGGGGGCGGATGTTAAGTAGTTATACTTAAAGCTGAAGGTGGAAGCGCACTACTCCCGGATTCCTCACTTACTGAGGAACTGGGTATCCTAACTGCCGAAACACAACAATGCTGTAAACATCGTTGATATGGCCTCAGGCTTAGATAAGATGGTGGTAACTGTAGCTAGCCAGGCGGACTTATATATAACCAAACCGAATACAATATGTACCCCCACTGGGAATCGAACCCGGGACTTCGTGATCTGAAATCGGTGGTGGTGAACTGCTAGACCACAGAGGCGCTTTATTACCTACTTAAATAATTGAATCGCCATTTTTAAAAATAATTAATCAACATCATCATGTCAGCCGAACGACGCCCACTGCTGGGCATAGGCTTCCCTTCAAGGATCTCCACAAGTTCCACAACGATCAGTCCTGCGCTGTCCGCATCCAGCGGCTTCCCGCGACCTTGACCAGATCGTCGGTCCACCTTGTAGGGGGCCTGCCCACGGAACGTCGTCGTCCGGTACACCGGTTGCCATTCGAGAGCCTTTCCGCCCCAACGGCCATCGGTTCTCAGCGCTATGTGTCCCGCCCACTGCCACTTCAATGATGCAATCCTTCGAGGGATGTCGGTTGTTTTAGTTCTCCTGCGGATCTCATCATTTCTGATTCGATCGAGCAGGGAAATAGGTATCAAGCGTCGCTCTCTCCATTTGATTGCTCGCTGGGTGACTTTGAGACTCATAGTAAAAGACCACATCTCACTTACATAGGTCTTTAATGGCAACACTTTCGTCTTGAGACAAGGTATTTCGAACGCAAATATATGCCGGAGCTATCCAAACGCTGCCCATTCGAGCTGGATTCGACAAGAGATCTCTTTCTCGAAAATAATTAATAGTTATGACAATTTTTTTTAGTTTAAAGTCGCATGATTACTTATCTTAATTTCACGCAGACGAAGTCGCGGGCGTCCACTAGTTAAATATACTTACCGTAAAAAGTATAAAAAGGATGAAAAGTAGCTCTCAAACACCAACCAAATTATCCCCATATACCAACTTTAATTCAATGGATGTACTACAGTCACTAGTCACATGAAACCTAATTGATCTCTTTAAAGTCGGTGCTAAGCTGAAACATACAAAAACAACAATGCAAATACAAGTGTGGTGTAAATCGTAGCGTCACTATCGCATACCTATTTGGCTTGGCTGGCAGCTGGCACCGAGTTCAGTCAGCAGACAGATCAGTAGGTTCCAAGACTATAGATAGAAATAGTCGTGCATTTCATCCTTTGATTTAAATAAATGATTCAATTCATTTTGGTGTTTATTAATAGGCACCTTGAGTTACCTACCTATGTTTGAAGTTTTTTTGAAAGAGGCGGTTGAATTTTTTGAGTTCAACCGTTAAAACAAACAAAAGATCAAATCATTCCTCTTTTTAAAATTAGTGTAGATTTAATATTTAATCTAAGTTGCCTTATTAAGATTTCGCTGTGTTCACTTGTGCCAATCTCCATCTATTCTATACCTTACTTAAACACGGTTATTTTTTTATCACCCCGGATAATTTTAGGGATTATTCTACTCATGAAAACAAACAACTTTTATTATTGGACCAACACTGAAATCGCGAAAAAAAATCAGCTGTTCCATACAAAAGTGCAAAAATATTTAATCAAAATGTATGGAACAGCTGATTTTTTTTCGCAATTAAGTATATAAAACTTTTGCATTACTGACTGACTGACAGACAAAGCACAGCCTGGGTGCAAGAACCTGAAATTTGGCATGTACCTACCTATGTTTCTTGGGGAGTGTAGTAGAGCACTAAGAGAGGATTTTTGGTAATTCCTCCTCTATAGGGGTAGGTAATAAGGTTTTAGTAAAAAATTCATTTTTATGACAAGCTTTTTTGCTGACTGTACTTAAATATGGTATTGTCATCTAAACCAAACCTGTAAGTATTCAAAATTTCAGCTCCATCGGACACTAGGAAGTGGGTCAAATTAAGCTTGCGAGATTTGTCCCCCACTAACACTAACTAACTAACATGACAAGTTAATAATAAGTTTTTTGTAAAAATTGCATTTTCATGACAAGCTTTTTTGCTGACTATACTTAAATATTGTATTGTCATCTAAACCAAACCTGTATATATTTCAGTTCCATCGGACACTGGGAAGTGGGTCAAATTAAGCTTGCAAGATTTTTCTCCCACTACCTAACTAACAAACTAACAAACAAGCTAACAAACAAACTAACTAACAAACAAACTAACAAATTAACTAACAAACTAACTAACAAACTAACTAACAAACTAACTAACAAACTAACTAACAAACTTACTAACTAACTAACAAACTAACAAACTAACAAACTAACAAACTAACAAACTAACAAACTAACAAACTAACAAACTAACAAACTAACAAACTAACAAACTAACAAACAAACAAACTAACAAACTAACAAACTAACAAACTAACAAACTAACAAACTAACAAACTAACAAACTAACAAACTAACAAACTAACAAACTAACAAACAAACAAACAAACTAACAAACTAACAAACTAACAAACTAACAAACTAACAAACTAACAAACTAACAAACTAACAAACTAACAAACTAACAAACTAACAAACTAACAAACTAACAAACTAACAAACTAACAAACTAACAAACTAACAAACTTACAAACTAACAAACTAACAAACTAACAAACTAACAAACTAACAAACTAACAAACTAACTAACAAACTAACAAACTAACAAACGAACAAACTAACAAACTAACAAACTAACTAAGTGACATGGCAAGTTTAATAAAAGCTTGTAAAACGTTTTAAAAAAAATGTAACAGCCTTAAAAAAGAATCTTCAAACAAAATTAAGTAACACTAAAAAATTATTAGAATTTTTAATTCAAAGGACGAAAATGCGTGACTTTTTGTTACTTATCTTGGTACTTACTGACCTGTTTGAAGTCGGTGCCAACTGCCAAGTCTAATTAGTATTTGAGGAAAAATACGTCCTCCTATACCTCACGCTTGGGACCGAGGCTTTTTTCAATGTTTGTTATTTCACTCAGTATAATTCGTTCTTATTCTTTTTGGCTTGGCATTTGGATGGCAATTTTTTTTTTCGAAAGTTTATACTTCTGACGGTCAGAAGTATAAACTTTCGAAAAAAAAAATATTTTTGAAAATGAATGGTCCCCACTTTGATGAAAGTATGATGTCGTCTAAATAAGCAAACTAAAGTTTAAATACGTATTATTCAGGATAACTCCAGAACTTCTCGTCAGTTCTTGATGAAATTTGAATGGGACCACACGAGAAGCGAAGCGTCACCTTTCAAATAAAAAAAGAATTATCCAAATCGGTTCATTAACTAAAAAGTTCTGAGGTAACACATATAAAAAAATAAAAAAAATATACAGGCGAATTGATAACCTCCTCCTTTTTTCGAAGTCGGTTAAAGTCGGTGGTCGGGGTCCACCCACACACGCCGATGAAATCGCGAGCAGATCGCATAGTTACCAATATTTAGAGGTGCCCGTTGCGCAGTGGCGGTGGTTCGCGCGCTCGCACTGCGATTGTTCAGCCCCCTCATTCACAAACCGTCGGAAACGGAATACGATTCAAATTTTGTGACTATCTTTGTCTATGCCCTAGTGAGTGACAGAGACAGCGTGCATACATTCCGCTACCGGGAGCGTTTCCGACGGTTTGAATCAGGGGACAGGAGCCGTACTCTGAAACGCAAATCCGAAACTTCGGTTAGCCCCGTCCTTTTCACTCGATTCTGTCACACCTGGGGAGTGAAAGGGACGGGTATACCGAAGTTTCGGGTTTTGCGTTTCAGAGTAGGCCCTCAGGTTAGGGAACTTTCGCAATGGTCGGTCGGTCGGATGGGTGACCAAAAATTTATTATCTCAAGCTCTTTCGTGCTTCGGAGGGCACGCTGAGCCGTTGGTCCCAGCTGCGCTTACAGAAGTCAATACCCAATTGGGCCCACGCGGTGGGTCAAGCAAGGGAGCATAGCCCATTCTCCTTGTACATCCATAAGGAATCCAGTCCTATCCTGTGCTCCAGAAATCGAAGTACAGAATGTTAACTTATTATTATTTAGATTTTATATTATTTTTATGCATTCACAATGCAATTTTGTAAGTATAGGAAGTTTTTACTATCACACATTTTTCCTATACTTATTATTATTTATTTAATATTTTTTTATTTTATTTTTACTATCTGTAGGTACGTATCATATTGCATCGCATGCCGGGTGCAGCTAGTATTGTATCAAACAGAGTGTTTTGAAGAAAATTAATTGTAAAGTATGCAAGTTTAACTTTACTTTTATCATATCTATCTAAGATAATCACGACACGATGCTTGTACGATGAAACGAAGATCTATTCTTGATTATTATGCTACAAAATGCACAAGCAGTGCAAGATATTGAATGGCCTATTTAACGTGGCAGCGTTACATCGTAGCACACGCTACGGTACGTTCGTAGTACGTAGCCGACCGTAGCGGTTAACATTCTTTGCCGACAGCGTGGTGCTATCGATTAGCGTTACGAAGACAGCCGACTTCACCCGAATGCGCCCGACCGGGCCCGAGACTGCGCGAGGACCACGTCCATACACAGCGGAAGCAATGAAATGTACAAAAAGATATGAACCGGAAAAATTGTCGCTCTCCGTTTTCTTCGCGGCGCGTCTTATCCGGGTCCCTAAAAAGCCTTCCTTTGTCGGTTTTTCCTTTCGACGCATTTTTTCCTGGATAACAAATGGATGTTATATGCGAGTCGACGTTTTATTGTCTCTCTGTTCAATATTCCTCAAGTTGTTTGCATTTATGTGATGTAGAGTTCTGTTAATATTGGCAGAATACTTTTTAGGGATGAATCTTTAAATAAATAGTTTTATTTGTTCATCAAAGCAAAGATTTTCGAATATCATTATCAAAGGGTAATAGAGAACAAGAATCTTATCTATAGCTTGATTGCAAAAGTCTACAATCAAAGTTTCAAGACAACGTGGTGAACGATTCTTGGGAGGTTTAACACCGTAGTTCCCTCTCATAGGACCGCATGTGGCGAGGGTCGGAGCCAATCTAAGCTATTGTTATGCGAGTTTATATGCGCCTCCCCCTCAGGAGCGACGTCGCACGCCGCAGCTTATCCAATAGAAGCATAGACATAGCTATTCCAAAACGGGGTTGCATGGCAAGCTAACGTAACATCAGCTGGCATTATACCTCTGCTCTGTGTTACATTTTTAAAATTTCGTCGTAATTTCGGAAATAAATCGAGCCGGGCGTAAAATACGGCGCCCTCCCCTCCATCGAAGGGTGGGGGAAGAGGCGCACCCCGGATACGTACGATGTTATTTATGGTATATTTTGACGTGCCCGTTCGTTGCTAACTTCAAGTCGCGTAGGATAATGGGGTGATGGATAGTGTTATCGGTCGCTATTCACGGCGAATCGTGTTTAAATCGTGCTTTTATTATTGTCGTGTGTCGTGGAAAACCCAATAAGGTTACCGATTTACATAAGGCGGTGTTCTGTCAGTCGTGTCGTCGGGAAAACCGACCGGCGTTTTTCATTCAATGAAGCTTTTAAACGGAGTGCAATGAAACTAATAATCGTAGGAATATTGAGGCTATTGTAAATTTTGTTGTAAAGTGTGGGATAAGTAATGTTTTTTTCTGCACGGCTGTGAAAATAGAAGATCTGCAGAGGAATACGTCAATTGAAATCATTTATAAGGTTAGTATATTCAATGAAAGAAATCCTTGTTTATAGTGTTGTGGATATGAGAGTAGGTACAGAATTATTCTGAGAATTGCAGTTTGTTTTGTATTTTTAAATCATGGAAAATAATTCATAAAAAAATCTCTCAATATTGCGAACGGAAAATCAAACATTCAAGTCTAATTTATTGTTTACAATCAAAACCAAATAAATTCAAGCTTTATAAATCATACATATTTCTCTTCAATACAAGTCCGACACAATATTTATGAGTCAGCGCCATCTAGTGCAGCCGCGCGGAATCTAACTTGTTAGTTCGTGATCCTGCCGTGAGTAAAAGCGCCAAAGTGTCAGCCGGCGACACGCCTGCAGTCACGCGGCGTTGACGCGCGTTGCAACATGTTTGCGTGGGTGTAGATCGCTTCGTGATACCAATAAACGTTTGTGTTTTCTTCCTTATCATAGTGATCACTAGTTCGGAGTATTTGTTTTGTTGTGATTAGCCGGCATTACATTAATGCAAACAAAGTTTACCTGTGTGCAGTGCAAATAAATGAGAGTGCAACAACCAGTGTGTGTGTGTTTTGTTATTACTGCGAGCAGGGGCAGGATTTTGGCCGTGCAGTGAAGGTCTAGGGCCGGTATGAGAAAAATAAACGGTGAGAATGCAAATTCAAGACGGTGCAACAGCACTAAGCTTAATATAAAATGCATGGCTTTATGTGTGGCCTAGAATAAAGTGGACTACGAAGCGGAGCACTAAACAAGTTGTAGTTCAAGATAAGGATTGAAAACACGATAATATTATATGGAAAGTGTATTAAAGTCATTGCAGATAACTTGTGTATGTTTCGAATAAGATAACCTTTTCGCGAGGCGTGCTTCGATATGGCGCGAATAGGGGTGATTTTAAATAACAGGGGGTTGTGAATGGCGCTACCTTTAGTAATAATAACATCGGGGGGAAATGAGTGACTGCCGCGCCGGGTCATTGGTTCCATCTGTGACTATCAGCTGTGTCTATTTACTCTAGAGTTGTGGAGTATATTGATACTCAGACAAATAAACTCGCACCTATTGAAGATAAAGGAAGCAGTATCTAAATAGAGTCGAAGCGAGGGAGAGACGAAATCATTAACCGTAGCAGATCCCATACAAATGGCCCATAAACGTAATCCGACAATGTTTGATGGGTTGCCGCCGACGATTACGAAACCAGCAGTCTGACGCTAGGTCGAGAGGTCGACGCATATCGTACGAATACGAATAACCGTCTACTCGCAAATAAGATAAATAAAACGAGGTCCTGATAAACTACCAATTACGTATTAGTTACCAAGGCTAAAATAAAAGAGGAACTTTGTTCTTTAGAATATATCTACATCAAAAGTGAATTCATAATATAAACGAAATGTAGCATCAAGAGCCGTTGTTAATAAAATTATTCAGTGTTAATAATATGCAAACAAAGGATCCTTCTTTCGGTGTCAAAATATGATACATTGAAATGAGTTTTATTACCTCCCTCTTACATTAAACATAAGAAACCGCAACCTGTGATTTCTCATTTACACGAGTCATGAATACTACTGCATATTTACATTGCAAACCTACTCGATTCTCACCACAAACATTATTCTCTATACTAACGGTCCATATGGGATTAAATGAATTCAAATACATTGTTTGGACGTTTACGTGTGACTGTGAATACACTTCATGTGTTTTATATGTTGAAGGAATAATAGGAGAGGTTGAAAGGGTCATTGTCCGATGTTTAGTTAATATGCCCTCACGTACGGCAGAAAATCAAATAAACAGACGCTTTCATCTCCGGTTTATCGGCGATGCACTTCGTATAGCCTTGCACTTTGAGTGTGTTCGACTGTTCGCTGGCAATAGCCATTACTCAGACATTCGAGGTTGTCGACTTAATAACAATTCGTTCCGCCTTCGTTTAACTTGTAGGTATTCCGAATAGGTATTCCAAATTGGAGGAAGTCCATTTCATTCAGAGTTTGATATCACGTTCCTTTATTGTTTGGTATTGTTGCTCTTAGTTTATTGAAATAAATACACATCTAAAGGGACACCATCATCGCAAACTATCAAAGCCCCGCTCATTTAACAACATTCACAAGCACTTTTTCTGAAACAGAATGGTTGAATCATGGAACATGGAATAGATTGCCAATACTTCTGATTTTAGCATAAACTACTAATCAATTTAAGAATGGATTAGACAAATACTTACAGGACTCGAAAACCTAACCATTGGATAACAGGATGCAGGCTATCACCAGTTGTGTTAACTGCCTGCCTGCCATTTAATAATTAATTCAAATCACTTGTAGACGCCTGAGAATGAGTTATCCAGTCAAAAAAAAAATAATTGGTTAGCTCGCTGAGACCTTCCTAACCTTATACTTATAAACCATATTTTTAGGCTTAGGCATCGTAACACATGCAGGCCGGTGGGGTAGAATCGATCTCACTCAAATAATATCCATATTGAGATAGGTTAATAAATCTTCTTTCTTAAATCAAGTCATCAATGTAATTGACACATTATTTATAATTTGGTCTATGATAATGATACTAAAACTTTTTTGTTAAACTACACTGCAACATTTTGATCATCTCACTAGGTACCTAACCTACCATGCTCATAAATTCGGAGCGATCAAACCAATAGAACGAGCTTATTCATTCCATATCGCCCATTTGTAATTCATTAGGTATCAATTGGAGAAACTATTGGTAACAATCATACGTCTAATATCCGATAATGTCTCTATTGATTTTGCCAGTGGTTCGGAACACTTCAATATTGACAATGAGCGGTAGTTTAGACGCCGGAACGTGATTCGAGAGTTGATGAGCTACCTACGTGACGCCCTGTTCGTTGCTCCAGTTTTTTGCGATTCGATCTTGTGAATGAGTTTGCGGACCTTGGCGCGAGACAAGGATCTTGGACAGAATTTATGGTGGCAAAAACATTTAACGCGTGTACGGACACTGTCTCACATAATGAGCTTGTTCTTATCTACTTTAATATAAGTGGTGATAACTGGCTGCGGCAGGTCTTTTTATTTCTTTTCCAGTGAGTAGGAAATATTGAAGGTCGGTGCTAAAGCGTACAGTCATTTACAGCTTCATTGTCATTGCACAGTTGAATCGCTAACTACATTTTGAAGCACGTTATAACTTTCAACCTCTACATTACTAATACTTGAGGAGACCCCCTGTACTTAATTCTAGTGTTTTATTTTGTTTTTTTTAAAGGTTACTATTGAGCTTTTCCGTGGATAGGAAATATTGAAGGACAGTGCTAAATTAATCACCCCGTCATGCGATCGCCGTAACTACATTTCGAAGAGCATTATCACTTTCAACCATTACATTACTCGCCTAGATCAATGTGTGTATTGTAACCGGGCGTGTTAGCGCGCCACCGACATTGAATGCTGATTTTCAATACGGGTGCATTAGCAGTAGGTAGTTGTGGTGTCGGTACGCGTGATTGCAATGTTGATTGAGACGCCTCTGTCACAAATTGTCGCTCCAATTTGTGTGTGAGCGGAATATGTTTACCTGATAAACTTTCCTGCCAGTCTTTTTACTATATTTAGTTTTAGGTTGGGAAACTCCGAATTGCCTTGAAAACAGTCGACTTTCTTTCGTCATTTTTAAATGTCTAACCTAAGCAATTTATGTATTTTGTTTGTTAAGTACGAAAACAAAGGTAAATCTAGGGTGAAACTTATTAAAAACTAGCCTTCCGCCCGCGGCTTCGCCCGCGTGGACTACACGACGTTATCCCGCAAGGATGTGATATTTTTTCCGGGATAAAAAGTATGTTCCTCTCCAGACTACAAAGTATCTATGTTCCAAATTTCAGTCAAATCCGTTCAACCGTTTTGGCGTGATTGAGTAACAAACATCTAAACATCCAAACATCTAAACTTTCACATTTATAATACTAAATTGTATAAATAGTAGGCTGTACGAATATAATCTTCTTTGCTTTTATGTTATGAAGTTTTTTTAGCCGCTACTTTGTGTTTCCGGTTAGCTGTATGAAAATGTCACTTGTTGTGAGCCGATTTTTTTCCTATTTTCCAAAGTTGCATTAAAGTGATTGTGTGTTAGAAATTCTCGTATTTTGATTACCAAACCCTCAATTCAAAAGGTTATGGGCCCAGTACTACGCTTCAAGACGAAGTTCAACAGAATTGAAAACAATACAAAGAAAGTTTTCACGACCATATTCGGTGTAATCTCAACTCAAGATGGAGTCTACCATGCGGTCAATGAATGTCGAGAAATTTGATGGAAATAATTTCGGCCAGTGGAAATTCCAGATTAATTACTGAAATAAATCTGCAAAATATAGAGCCCACTTTGATTTCAAATGATATTTAACCGAAAGGTCTACCATATTTCCAATCCAACATCCCGTACTACACGTTAACAAAAATCGTGCCTCTTCAAATGGATGTTCACATCGAGCCAAATCTAAGAACTCTTATTTTGTCAGGGTAAAACTATGACTAGAACAAATAAACAAAATGTAGAGCCCACGTTGATTTAAAAACGACGTTCGACCGAAAGGCCTTTCGTATTTTTAAAATCCCATTCCCATCCCTTTATTAACACGGTACAAAAATCGTATGCAAATGGGTGTTGACACCGCGTCAAATCTAAGCTAATTGCATAAAAAGGACTCTTATTTTCTCAGTGAAAAACCCCAATTTCGTGTTATGACTAAAGGGTTGTTTAAACAAAATTGAATGTGCTCCATTGCACTTAAGCGTTAATGAAGCTAACTCTGTTTATATCCTCAATCCAGAGCAGGTAAGCTTGGCCCGCTCGTTACCTCCTGGGGGTGGTGTGATATATTCAGAGCCCATTTAAATATTCCCAAGGGTGATAAGGGGAAGGGATGCCTACCGGTTAATCAAGTAACGTGATCCATTTATCTGGAGTACTCTTGATATGGCTATGGTGAACCTTAAATGATGCTGAACTATTAACTGTGAACTGAAGAACTGTGATTGAATGGTGTGTACTTGAAAATTATGAGTGCTTTACATTAATATTACGAGTGTCTAAAGGGTGTGGTGTTGTACACCTATGCTTAAAATAGAGTAGAACTCATTTAAAGGCTGTTTATAACTATACCTACTATAAGAAAATGTGTAACTTTTATCCTATATTTCTAGATCCTACAACATTGGCTGCGAAGGTTAAAATAGTTACTAGACTCACATAATTGTTTCCTATAAAGTGATATTATTGCTGGTCTCAATTCAAGGCAAAATATTGACTTCTATATCAAATGGAAAAAGGCGTTCTTTACATCAAATGAACTTACTATACCGCTTTCGTTTTCCGCTTACAATACACTATTTACGCGGTCGTTTAGCTCGTGATATACTTCTAGATGTTTGCTCAAGTGGTCTCGGTTCTTGAAGCACTACCTTTGAATGGAATTCGATCGATACCAATGCAGTGAAATTGGAAACAAGCCGGCCGTAGTGGCTCGGGTGCAGTATTCGCCTCGTTTTACTGCATTCGATCTATTTACGGTTTTATGAACGTCAATAAACTCGCGGCGTGTTCAACTACACCGGCCGGCCCACTGCTGAAATTCCGAAATAACCGTTTGCTTTTCAAATTTATTGTTTCATTTCATTGAGAAATCCTTATTTAATATCACACATCGATCTGGTTCTAAGCTTAGACACTTGTATTATGGATATCAGAACCAACAAACAAACATATAGTTAGTATTGATCATAACAGTAAGTAGGTAACAGAAACATTAATGTTTCTCTACATTTTAGTGTAAAACAAAGTCGCTTCCTACCGTCTGGAAACTACGCATCGGTTTTTAATGTAGTTTTCATCAATAGTCAGAATAATTCAAGCAGAAGATTAATATGTATATTACATCTCCATTGCATTGCACCCGTGCAAAGCTGGGACGGGTCGCTTGTTTGTAAGATGTAATTAGTTGTGCCCGGTGAAGATAGAACCCACGATTCAGTAGCTTAGTGCTACTAAGATAAATTAGTATCACTACGCTAACAGGCCTATCTTATTTCTGTCACTATCATCATCTAAGATAATGCATCTTCATGCCGCAACGTTAAGGCTGACGTTGTGAAACTTTGATGATGTCGCGTCAGCAATTTCCGCTGTGTGTGAATCATTGATGATTTAGGGGACAACACGAGGTCCCACGTCACGTCTGAATGTGCGCTATGAGACGCGGATGTCTTGTTTATGATACGCTTTGTCATTGTAACGAGATTGAGTGCAGTAAATTTACATATAGGTACTGCGATTGTGTGTGACAGTGCTACAGACTCCATTGTAACGTAAAAGACTTTCATTACTTTGCATATAACAATATGTGTTACGTATAAGAATAATTAGTAAAGGATGAAAGATACCTATCAGAAGTTGATATGCGAAAGCATAGTGCCCGCGACTTCTTACGCGTTGAAATCGTTTATATCGCTCTTTATAAGGACCAACTTAAGTTGTCACGATAAAAACTAATTCATCTTTTGTCTATACCAAAAAATTATTTAGTGGGTTAGGAGGTTAGGCGTGTAAATGTTACACCCTGAAGAAAAGACAGACAGACAACAAGTGCTACTTTAAGGTTGACAAAACCTTTTTAAAAATATTAGATTAAATAAGGAGTTAGGTACTTTCGTATTTTTAATATTAGCATGAATTGGATAGTATGGATGACATTAGCACAAGTCAAGCGATGGACGATAAAGGCGCATATTGCAGCAGAATTGCATGCAAATTGCTATGTGCGCCTTTAACCATTTTTTATCATGGGTAGAGCGTCTTTGTCGAGAATTCGTTTACGAAGTTCAATAAAATAACAATGCACTTGAAACTGTCATGTACTGTGTAAGTACTACCACCACTTTACAACATGTTTGAAAGCAATAAAAGGTTCATCGCTATTGACCCTATTTTATGTATCACACTCATTCATCAGGTTTAATCATGACGTAACTGTAACTAGCAGTGTTTTGTTTTAAGAATAATATGGCGTTTAAACTATACTTTATCGGCCATCAATCATTTGGTATTTCGCTCTGTATACATTATCCTATGCTTCCTAGAGAGAGTTTAAGAACTACACTTTCTTTTTAATTGTTTCTTGAAACACTTTAACCTTAATTTCGATAATCTTTTAAGCGTCTAAGTGAGTTTGCTTTACGTGTTATCGTCTAGTGAGAACCTTTTGTAGTAGAAGCCGTGCATTCGCTCAGGAAGTGACGTCATGCTAATGGCCTCACACGCGTTTCCTGTTCGTCTCCTCGACCTTCACCCAAAATGTTGTCTGTTCGATACTTATGTGCTTGTTTCTAATCAGTAGGTATGTACCGCTGTTTTCGTTAGTTTGCGAACGCTTGGTTTCTTTCGCCTCAACTCAAACGTGACTTACCTACCTACTTTAAAGTCTGCCTATTCCACCTCATAGTCATACCTAATACACCGAATCAATTTCGAAAACATAGGCATAGCTTAGCTGTAAATTGGATAGGCTTGGAAAGAGACTACATTTTTTAATGCAAAAATTTGAAGTTCCCTCTAACTAATGTAACCATATGGAGCACATTTTAGTTAGAAGCCTGATAATTCAAGTTCCATGGACAATGTCGCAGGCTTTTTAGTAAATTATTTACTATTTAAGAATGTAAGTTACAGTAACCTATTGATAAGTGTTAACTTTCTAAGTGGAACTAGACACTTGGACCAAATCTGTCAGCTTCGAAACACCTTTTAAAAGCAACGTGTATCAGCAACAAGCGTGGATCATTCGATGCCTTCTGCCCCCAGGGGTTATGTTCAGCAAATAAATAACCATTTTGTATGACTTTCTTGGCTGATTAACCGTGGATCGTGAGTCACGAGGTTGTCGAAAGCCATCTCGCTACCGTGTTGTTGGCAACGGTCTTTTCTTAATATTTTTTAACAGTGTATTATGGATGATGCGGGATGTCATGGCATGTTTTAAAATATAACATAACATTCGAAATCAGTTCTTCTGATTTTTGTAGTAAAAGCTTCTTTATGAAGGTTACGTCAGCTAATATCAGAAACAACTGTAAGTAATAAAATAAATTATATTTAAAAAAACCTATTATTTAAAATCAAGCTTTTATTCGAATGTCCTAAAAAGAATAAAATAAACTTTGTATCAAGTCAAATCCCACAAATTTATTACATTAAACAAATTATATGTTTTAAAAGCTTGTCGCTTTAATTTCATATGTCAAATATAAGTTAAAGCAGTGTTTAGTGCAAGCCCAGTAACAATAAAATCTCGCGACAAGCTTTTAAAACATATAATTTGTTTAATGTAATAAATTTGTGGGATTTGACTTGATACAAAGTTTATTTTATTCTTTTTAGGACATTCGAATAAAAGCTTGATTTTAAATAATAGGTTTTTTTAAATATAATTTATTTTTGTATTTTTAGTTATTATTGGACGTGTTTCTAAGTCGCTTCATTTCATTTAATGCATCATTATTGCATAGTCGATTGCTAGTTAATTTATTACAGTTTAGCTCTTCAACTGCATCAAGTCTGCAAGCACAAATATATTTTACCACCAAATAGAGATTGTAGATTCTTACTACTGACACCAAACTGACATATTCAACATTCAACAAGGCATATTCACATAGGTATAAGAGAAGGTAGCACTGTATTACGAACAAGAATAGAAAAAACAAAATTAGACCCAATAAGACAAAAAGTTCCAAATAAAAATGTGTGTGTGCCGTGCCGCAGCAGTACCTACTCAATGGTCGCAGTTCAGGTTCAGCGTCATATTACTTGTCTTACAACGCAAGCAAACGCTGATTTTCAGTTTAGTAGGTAAGTATTTCAAAAATAAATATTAAAGAACAAGACACATTTAAGTTTCTATCAAAGTTGATAAACAATACATAAAGAAAAAAAGGATTTTTCTTTTCTGTAGGTAGCCTATGGTTGTATTACCTAACTTGGAGCCATCTGTCGTTGACTTTAGTGAACTATTTATGTTCAAAGTGACATCTAGTATAGTGTGCCAATCTTTTCTGTTTCGGTGACTATCTTAGGAACTAAAACAGTTTTCATACGACAGTCAATTTTGACAGCTAATTTCGCATTGCAAGTGGCTCCTCTGTCACGACTGTCACCGGAACAGAAAAGCTTGTGGCACTGTAGGGTCTGAATCATGAAGCTCGACTTAATACTGGTATTAAGTCGAACTTCATGGTCTGAATATAGCAACTTCGCGTTTTTTGCTTCTTTTTATAGTTCGTTCGTTATAGTCCCACACTCCTGTGTTCTGGTAACAGCCGTGACAGAGGAGCCACTTGCAATACGAAATTAGCTGTCAAAATGGACTGTCGATGTCGTATGAAAACTGTTTTAGTTCCAAAGATTATCACCGGAACAGAAAAGCTTGTTGCACTATAGTTCTTGTAGCCGCTACACACGTCCAGACCAGACCTAACCGCCGATTTGGTGCGGATGAACTTTGCTGTAAAGCAAATATAATCCGTGCTACACACGTTCGTACCAAATCAAAATCAAATCAAATCAAAAAAGCTACACCAAATCTGGCCTTGGCCAAGGCTTTTGCTCACATCACTGGACAAGGCCTTGTATCACATCACTTTTTCTTATCAAATAGGTACTTACAGAAATCACCTGGATTTGCCAATGCAACGGGCTTGTAAAGAAAAAGACCTTTTAACAAAAAAAGGTCTTGGATTTGAAAAAAATTGAACGGTACCTGTCACAAAAGAATGACGAAAAATTCTTCAAAACCATTTCGAGTGGCCTGTAACTGACAGGGAAACTTCATTTTTAATTAAATGTATTTTTTTTTAAGTAAGTAATTGAAAAGAAGCCTAAGTCCAGGGGCTTTAAATTAATGTCTTAATAGAAATAATAATAATTTTCACTTCTCATGCTCTAAAAGTACGCAAATATAGCCCTACGAAGCGGGACTAAATAACCACTTTAGTCCCTAGGGAGTAAAATGTAACTACTTTTTTAATTTCCTTCATGTGACATTAGATAAACTCAAACAGCCAGTGAATATACTATTAATTGTGAAATGTGGACCATTTTCATTGCGAAAATGTTAAGACGTTTTTTGTTTCATGGTTTTTCCGCAAGGAAGGTGCTTTGTGCAAAAGTTTTGTGACTGGTTTAGCGGAAAAAACTGACTGAGACTTTTTGGCGCCATTTTGGCGGGTTAGGTTGAGTGGATATTTTAATTTACCGCAATTTGTTTTATAGTGGACTTTGTGACTAAAGATAGGTGTGGTTTTGTTCCCCAAATGTCTAAGCAACTGGAAGATATGTGGAATGATTAAAACAGGCGCTATCTCGGTAAAGTGATGCCGAGTGTTTTATTATAGTGGTGACTACCTCAGCAAGAATTATCGAAAAGGCTGGCTTGACACACTTGACGCCAAATACTCCAAGGAGCATGGGAATGTAACACACCTACATTCCTATGAAAACTTAAGAAACTATAATAAATTAATAATACTCAAGAATTGGCAGTATGGGCCTGTCCTACAAAAGGGCGAATATTTTTACTACTACTACTACTACTGACCGCGAAAATTTCAGAATTTGTTAAATGTTTTTGTACTAAATTGACTAGTTTTCTCGCACTCGAAGTGAAAAGTTCAGTTTGCACCTCGAGACTAAACGCCAACTTAATATACCCTCGGTTTCATTGACTCCCTCGCACGCTCGGACGCCAAAACTTAGTTTAAGATCTCAAATGTACCACATGAAATGCAATTAATAAATATTCTATTCTATTCTATTCCAAACCACCTCTGGTATATAATGGCTTTGTTTAGTCCCTCGTTATAAAATCTACTATTGATAATCTCAAATTTATGTAAATAGTATATTATTGCATACTTTTCAAAACTGCATCAAACATTTTTACTGCTTGGTATGTTTTTTAACAGACAGTTTTTTTGTCTCCTGACTCTCCTGAGCAATTATGTGACATGGACTCATGTTCTTTATCAAATTACCAATTCAAATCGGCTGTCGGGTTGGGACGTGTGTTCGATTACTAGTTGAATTTAGAGTGTGCGCTAGATAAGTCTGCGCGGGGTCAAAATCGAATACTAATATTTTCCATAAGCTTAGAACAAAATAATGTACTGTAACTAGCGCCATAAACGCCCCAGTCGCAGAGTTATCTGACACGCGCTCTGAAGATTGC
Organism: Crambus lathoniellus; assembly: GCA_949710035.1. Lineage (NCBI taxonomy): Eukaryota > Metazoa > Arthropoda > Insecta > Lepidoptera > Crambidae > Crambus > Crambus lathoniellus. Next base: position 8,650,667 of record OX453302.1, on the reverse strand, counting down.
GCTCACTGAATGCTCGCTGATTATAACTTTATGGTTTACATTGACAATGTGTCAAGCCATGGCCCGCTATCATTTCTCGGCTGCTTGCGCTCCTACAGGCCCTATATTGTTCTGAGTAGGTACAGGCTTTCCGTACATACAAAGGTACTTTGTGGTACAGGCCTACAGGCCATGCTGCTCGGATTGGCAACGTCATAAATGTCAATGTCGCACCACTAATCCTAATTTCTTGCATGCATGAGATGAGATGAATTCCTGATTATAGCGCCTTAAAATCAAATAATACGCGTACATAACTAAGGGTTGTTTTATTTTAACTATATCACAGTCACGAAAATGTTTATTAAACACTCCTACTGATGTTGTAAGCTCCCAGTCGGCTCGAGGTATCGCACGAATCCATCGCTGACGCAGTGTTCCTCCTTCGGGAATCCAAATCTTTCGAGATCCAAGGTTTCATAAGTAATTTCCAACAATGATCACGTATTTATATGCACTAATTATACAATAGATATTGTATTAAAACACCCAAACAGCAATCAAGAAAATCAAACAGCAACGTTTCTTGACATGACCAAAGAGTATTCCGACTTGCCATATCCAGATAAAAAAATTATCCAAAATGTGCAAATATAATAGATTTTTCTTTTTATTTTGTAACAAGCAAATTTAACCAAGTTGTTAAATAAATGCGTGCTAAATCCGAGAAAGTGTTTTATTTAAATGAACAGTTCGCGCAGAAATGTAAGATGTGAATTGAATTACGGCGAAAGTTATTTTTTTTTATTATATTATATCAAGTTTAGCCTAGTCAACGAAGAGATATAGAGGGAAATGTTTGGAACACAATTTTTGACTTTGGAACTTTGTTTGGGCTAAAAGTTTTGTATAATACTGTATATATTTTACCGGCCAAACCTGATTTCAGGACAAACTAGTTTTTCCTAGGCCAAAGTAGTTCATCGCGTTGACATTTCAGAGAGCGAGTTTGCCTCGGAAGTCCTGTAGAACACGTGATTAGTTAAAATGGTGGTTATTTTTTTTTGTGTCATGTTCTACATCTACAGGTCTTCCGAGGCAAAGTCGCTCTCTGAAATGTCAACGCGATGAACTAGTTTGGCCTAGGAAAAACTAGTTTGTCCTAAAATCGGGTTGAAAAAAAAATGAGACCTTCAAACCGCCCCCCCTCCCCCCCCCGGATTAATGGCTACGGGCGGGGACTTTTGCTATGTTTACCTCCTTATTAGCCCAAACAAAGTTACAAAGTCAAAAATTGTGTTCCAAGCATTTACCTCTATACTGTTTTTCGAGTGTTCGTTGATTTTTACTTCCACATAATTTGAGAGTTATCGCCTAACCTGCCAACACTACAAGATTGTTTATTTATATAGAACAAAGAGTAAAGTGTATAGATCAACAATCTTTTCTGTTCCGGTGACAGCAGCGCTGGTTGGACAGTGCAACTTGACAGTAAAATGACATTATGAACAAAACACGTTAGTTCCAGTTTTGGCCACCGGAACAGAACACGTTGACGTAATCGACTGCAACGTTGCCGCTTTTCCAAGGAGCATGGCTTGTTACAAGTGCAACGAGTGAGATAGAAGATGGCTTTGGTCAAGCACGTGTCAAGTAACCATCACAACAAAACAAGAATATAGTACTTGAAAATTTGCAAGAATTCTGAATTGGTAACTGTACTGTTTAAATATTTAATTGCATTGTCATCGGAACTAAAGGTGAATTCCAAATTTCAGCTCAATCGGACATTGGAAAGTGGGTCAAATTTAGCTCGCAAGATTTGACGAACGGACATACATGCATACATACACTGCAAGTTAAATAAAAGCTTGTAAAATTCTGGATAAAATATAACCAGATGCGAAATATCAACTTGCCTAATTAATTATATCTAGAAGAAACTTGATGAGATGACAGGTTTTGAGGCGATGTTATTTAATTGTGTCTACCAGTCTTGATTACAATAAGAAAACGATACACTTATTATTATGTCTCGTATTATCGGCATCAAATAGCTTAGACTAAATACTGAGGTAACTGGAGTTTTCACCCTGAAAATAAAAAAGTGTGCCCAGCAAATTTGACATTTAGTAGGTACGTACTGTTAGGTACACGTACAATAACGTCGATTGTTAAAGGATATAACTAATATTTTGGTTGTATAGTTGTTGTAACATGAACTCTAAGTTGTATTAAAATTATTAATTATGGTTAAGGTGCGGTATTCGATTATTGTAAATATTTTCACATATCGTTTTGTTAAAGCCAAATTATAAATAGGTACGTTTTTCTTAAAACCTCTTTGGTGCCGCTGCCTTAGAGGAAATTAAAAAAAGAAAAAGGAAAAAGCGGCAGATGATGTTTGGACACGAAAAATGGCGGAATGTTGTAAAACTAATAATTATTGAATAAATGTTGTTGAAATATTTAACTGATGTTTGAACTTTGGCCTGAAGCTTAAAGTACTTAGTGGCTGTCAGTTGTCTCATATGACCATACGTATTTTTCAAAGTGTAGGTGAGACGGGAGACAGCCACAGTGCCACAAAAAAGTGTTAGTACTGCACTCTCCAGTTTCCTCAGTATTTACTATTTAGTCTAAGCTCGTTGATCGGCGACCGAGAATCGCACCGAGACGCACAGCGGGCTATCATCCTAAGGGCGTTTGTGGACTACCACTGAATTTTACCGATCCGGAAAAAAACGGATGCTTGTATTTAATTAATTACTAATATAAATGATTAATTATTAAAATACAAGCATCCGTTTTTTTCCGGATCGGTAAAATTCAGTGTAGTGCACAAACGCCCTTACTTGGTCAACATCCCGCGAATGCGTACCAAGCTCTTTTCTTCATCCTTTGTGATGCGCACCGCCAGGGAATGGAATACCCTGCCTGCGTCTATATTCCCGAATGACTACAACCCTAAAATTTTTAAAGCAAGAGTGAATAGGCTATTTCTCGGTAAACTCGCTCCATCTTAGGCTTCTTCTCAACCCTAAGGTTCAGTGTGAAGCCAAGAGCAAGCCCATTATACATAAAAAAAAAGAAAAAAAGGTTATCCGACTTAAAGTTCACGCTCCGTTTAACACAGTCTCTGATGGCTATCCGTTTTGAGTTTATCTTCACATGTGAGTGGGCGATGGCGTTTGTTTCATAATGCCCATGGTCGATCTCGTGCGCAGTTCACACGAGCCCTCGGCGAGACAATGGCTGCTTGGCTGCCCTTGCGGGTTCAAGATCACGACCGCTCGCGAGCGATCGGGCCCGCGAATATCTTATGTAAAATGGCGGGAATTAATATTCAGATCTTGTTGGGAAGCGCGCCACTCTTTCGCTTGTTCTTTTTTGCTTTTTTAATGTCAACCTTAAAAGAGGTTTGTTCGGTTTTATGAAGATGACAATGAAAAAGTTTCTTTTTTATCCGCAGAGAAGTTCTTGTTTAGTTATCAAAATATAGTAAGTATTCCAACAAGATTTATTCAGATGAGACGTTATGCCTAATACAAAACTACTTACTGCTACTGCATTTACCTAAACGTTCTTCTTAGAAATAGGTCACTGCATCTTACATTCTAAAATAGTAAATAGAAGCGTTGATCCTGCGCCTTTGTCCTGTTTTAGCCCATGGGCTTGATTGGGATCAAGAGCAAATCCATTAAAGGTAAAAAAAATTGAACTTGAATTATCATAATAATATCTGTGATTATCAGGCTTCTAAATTAAGTTCTCCGTATGATTACCTTTGTTATTCCCTTCTTATTCTGCAATTCTACAGGCTAAAATATTTCAACGGCTTTCGTAAAGTTTTGTTAGAATGTGCCTGTATTGGTACTGGCATTCTGTTGTCCATTCGATGTCAACGCCCATTCTCAGCTGTGACAGTTAAATCTTTTGTTGATTGTTTACCGTGTTTTCGTATAGTCACAGTCACATTGAATTTCTATTTCTATATTGTGCTTTTCGGTTTCTGACGAAGAGCCAGTTGCTTTGTTAGGAATATAGTTTGGTCTTAATTGTTTTGTTCATTGATGACGGTTCAATGTTGCTTGTGTTGAGGTACTTATAAGTAAATTGAATTCTATCATTGATGATGGTTTCATATTGTTTTGTTGCTTTAGTTGTGTTGCGCCAGTACCTACTAAAAGATACAATTTATCCTCTATTTGCTAAAGCAATCAGCGTTCATTATCTTGTCGATGCAAATTGCTATAAAAGAAGGTGTTCTATTTTCGTTCTAAATACCTAAGTATACTTATAATTGTAAAACTTATCGCTTCAACTTCGTTGTTCGAAATATTTAAAAAATATGAACCCTCCGGCAAGAGGAGAGCTTAATACCATTTTTCTAACAATGAACGAGGCAACAGTCTCTTCCCTAACAATATTTTAATTTTGTAAAGGACGGAGCGGGAGGAAGCCTCGTCGTTATACTGAGGACATTTTATTGTGCAGGAAACTCAACAATGTAGTGCTAATAATTTGGAGACAATGGCTTAAGAAACAAAATAATTATGCGACACGAACAATCGTCAATGTAAAACGGAACTAGCTATTTCTTTTTGCGAATTGGTTTTATCGTATAGAGAAGCGTGTAATAAAAATTCTAACTTCTTAATTATGATGTTAGGATTTTATACTCGTAGAATATTGACTTTATAAATTTCTTACAACAATGATTAAGAACTAAATTTTTACCTAGCTTGTGACCTATTATTTACCACCAAGTATTTTTAGCCCTTTTCATCACAATTAATCGTAGAGAACGTGTACCGTGCATGTTATAAAAAAATATTATTTCGTCAAAATGCAAGCACTCTACAATTTCGTTTTAATTGCAAAATTGTAATAAAATGGAAACGTAAAGTCGGTAAATGTTTGAAAGTGCATTGCTCATTTTACGACTAGCCCTTTAGTGTCAATAAACGAAATAGGTTACGGATACTTATTTCACTAAAACCTGCAATTGAGTATTATTTTTCATTCCAAACAATTTTTCGTTACAACATTTTACGATGCGAAATGCTACAGCTCCGAGCCGTAAAGAGCGTAAGCTTTTTATCTCGTCATAACTGTTTTGGTCCTGAAACAAAAGTGACATTCAATTGTCAAGGCCGGTTTGACATTCGAAGTTCGAACGATATCGAAAACAATGGCGGGCGAAAGTGACAAACGAAACAATTTATTGTCTCTGTTAATGCGTGTTTGCAATCAGCTGGATCGGGATTATGTAAGAGATTTAACGGATACTAACTGGAAGCGTCAAGAGTGACATAAATTACTGTTGCTCTGGCGGATACCAGGACCGCGCGACCGCGCTGTACTGTACAGTTAGCAAGCAAAGTGTTTGAACGTCTCCTTTCGCGTGGAAGCAAAGTAAATATCATTCACAGTGTTTGAGATTCAAGGAGTGGAATGTGTTTAAATATAAGTATAGAAATTCATACATTAATTGCTGTCGCTAAGATTGCTTTAGTTGGTTAGGTAAACAAGTTGCGAACCTCGTATAATTTATACAGGAAACAATTTTTATTGATGTTTGATTAATTTGGTAGAAACCACGTAGAAACGAAGTTATTCACTAGAATAAAAATAAATTTCCAATGTGTTGTTTTTTAATTCAATCGTCTTACGGGTCGATGTCAACAAGTGGTGTGCGTATGCCGTAACGGCCGCGCGGAGACCTATTTTCAGAGATAAATTAAAATTATAATTAATGGAGATAGAACTCAAGGCTTTTTTTTTGGAAATTTCCTCCTCTCTAAGGACCTTTTTCGTAAAGTTCTTAATCATTAATAGTTTCGGAGTTAATAACAAAAAACCAAATGCCATTTTATTTTAATAACCTTTGCAATTTTTTAGAATACAAGCTATTACGAGTTGCTCTATGAAAAATACCCTTAATATAAAGTGTGCTCTTAAAGTCAAAAAGAAAATCTTGATGTGCTTTCCACTAACTACATAAGTATTACAAAAAATACCGTCGTCGTCGTCTTGAGTTACAGCTATGTATGAGTCTTTTTAATCAACATTCAACCCTGAGTCTTATGATTTGATGTTATAAAAGAAATAAGCTTATTAGTCTCCATCTTGTCTAGGTTTAAGTTCAGTTCAACCCTCAACCTTTAGCAGAAGATGGCACTAGGCTAGAAATAGAGCGAGTGTTCTTGACCTTGGCGTTTTGTTCTAGGTATGTTGCTGCTGTTCTGTTTTACCTAATTTTTTAGGAGTTTAGTGCGAATTAGTAAATAATCCTACTAATATTATAAATGCGAAAGTTTAGATGTTTGGATGTTTGGATGTTTGTTACTCAATCACGCCATAACGGCTGAACGGATTTGGCTGAAATTTGGAACACAGATACTTTGTAGCCTGGAGAGGAACATAGGCTACTTTTTATCCCGGAAAAAATCACATTCCCGCGGGATAACGTCATGTAGTTCACGCGGGCGAAGCCGCGGGCGGAAAGCTAGTTACCTATATTTTTTTACTTGTTATGTAACTACGACGTTTATATAAACGATAACTTTGAAGTGATCTTAACTTCTTTGAAAACATACATTAACCAAAATTTTTAAATTTAAGTTTGATCTGAGAAAACACATGTATAATAAAATATAATGCGATCTCACCCGTACAAGGGTGGTATTTCAGTTGAAAATGAAATTGATGTTTACAATCATGTTTCAAAACTTCAAATCATCCAATGCTTGTATACTCTTGAAATTAACCGTGTAAATTTGGTCACGTTGCGAATCAGCATTGGACCAGCAAGTCATCAAACTTTCCCGATCAGCCTCCTTTGGGCATCGTCGAATAAGTTTTCATAAATAATTTCTATCCAGATTCCATTAAGCGTCGCCAATATCGATTCCAACATATTAGAATAAGGTCGGTTATCGTTTGGGGGGCGTTCAAAATCTGTAAAGTGCTTAATGTTTTCAATTCTGTATAATCGGTTTAGAATTTCCGGAGTTCCGCCTCAGTAATTGGATTGGTTCAACTTGCCCGACTGTGGGGAGGTTTTTCAACGAGCTTCACCGCGCGATCCGCGCTTACGAATCAATCGGACGTATTTCGAGGACAATACTATCAGCGAAATTAAATTAATTCGATTTGTATTCGTTTTGATTGAATTTCGTTTACGTTTATAATTGGTTCCTGTTTGGTGACCGCTTTTTATGAGCGAGTTTCGTGTTACAATATTTGAGTTTTTTTTTGTTTGTTAAGGTAGCACTGGTAGCAAGGTAGTGTTTGTCACTGATTCTTTTATCAGATTACAGTGCTTTTAAAATTCTTCCTAGTTTTTCTATATAAACGTTATAATGGATTCCAAAAAAAAGCTTTTAATGTGAGAAATAAATGTAAGCATACTATATAGTGAAGATATTAAAGGCTACCTCTTTAAATAAGGATTTAACCTACACCTCACACTAATATATTGTTTCAATTTAAACTACCTACAGCCTTTTCACTTGAAGGCGGAGTAGGTCTTAAATATTTTAATTTAGCCCAAACGATACGCTTACGCCGGCACTTCTCAGGTTAATGCGAGAATATACGCAAGTAATACGCAAATACGTCGCGTATTTTGATGAAATTACACACGTTTAGCTCTATTCGGCGTACAATGAGATGACGTGTTTACCGACCTACTTTGGTATGTGCGTAATTTAGCTGGGCCTCCTTGAGTTACGACCTTTATGAAACGAAAATAAATTATGCATTTTTATCAGTAGGCACCCTAAGCATTTTCATAATCGTTATAGACGACAAGCTCTCCGCCCGCGGCTTCGCCCGCATGCACTACACGACGTTATTTATTTATTTATTAATTCTTTATTGCACATACAGCAAATGGCGAATGCCCTTAGGGATTCTCTACCAGTCAACCGGAAAGAATGTAAAGGAGAAGTTATCCCGCGGGAATGTGATTTTTTCCGGGATAAAAAGTAGCCTATGTTCCTCTCCAGGCCACAAAGTATCTGTGTCCCAAATCAAGTCCTATTTTGAAAAATATTATAGAAAGTCGATATATTATGTGTGTTTATAGAATAATAGACGAGCTGGTGCTTTCGGCTTAAGTGGGAATACCTACCGCTACTGTTTTCAGTATTCGCTGTTAGATTTTCACACTTTTCTCAGCCAATGCTTGAAAAGTGTGAAAATCTAACAGCGAAGTTAGATTTTTGTATTTAAATGTTATTTAATTAAAAGGGTCTAGACGAGAGTTAACCTCGTGTTGTACAACTCTATGAAGGCGCTCAATCTTAGCCCAAGGTTCGAAGAAATAAGTTGAAACTTTATCGTTATGAAAAATGTGCTCAATCGTGCTAGTTGGTTCCCGACAGGTAGGGTTGACAGTTTCCTGTCATTCCGGGAAATTAATTTCTCTTGATGATTGAGATTGAGATAAGTAAGGAATGTATTTGTAGGTAACTTTATTTATTAATTGTGGCTTTCCGCTGTTTTACCCGCCTGGTATCCGTTCCCGTGGGAATATCGGGATCAAATATAGCCTTTACTACTCAGGAAGAATGTAGATTTTTAATAGGGAAAGACTTTTTAAAATCGGTCCAGTAGTTTTTGATTTTATTCGTAACAAACTAAAAAAAAAACAAAAATACAAATCTTTTCTCTTTATTATATTATTTACGAGCAGATCCTCACGGTGTTACCCGCGTGGTACCCGTTCCAATGGGAATATCGGGATAAAATATAGCCTATGTTACTCGGGAAGAATTAGCTTTCTAATGGTCACAGAATTTTCTAAATCGGTCCAGGAGTTTCGGAACCTATTCAATGCAAACAAACAATCAATTAAATCTTTTCTCTTATAATATTAGTGTAGATAAGTATAGATGATATTAGATAATAATACTAGCAGGTGACAGCAAGTTCTCCTTGTGAACTCAAAGTTGCAAAGTGATATAATATAGCCTTTCTTTTCTAAATTATAGGTAACAATAGCAAACATATTTTTTTGACACGACACGACGATAAATAAGCAGATAAATTCAGACTAACGGTGTGATGCTTCATTCTGATGTAAAGTAAAGTAAAGTAAAGTAGGTAAAGTAAAGTATTTATTTCTCTCTATGTATAATAAATTTTTAATAACGCTCTTACGGAATATGTTAATAATTCAAGTAGGTACACTTATCGGCAATGAAACTTAGTCGAGACAATATAGATTCACATTTGAATTTCTTTAACATTTGTAACGATGTCGATTCGTACCAGTCATTATGGATGGTTAAAAACTCTATGATGACTGGAAACTCCATCTAGTTCTACATACTGGCCATTAATTTTATCGAATCCTATCCTGTTCTTTCAATTCAAATTCAAAATCTTCGTTTCACGTGTCCTGTTCATCATTTTTGATTGAGTTCTACTAAAATCACCAAGCCGTACAGAGCTCTCGGAGCATTACCAGTTTTTTATACCAGTTTGAGTTGTTTTTTTATAGTATTAAATAAGTGGAACCCTTGACCCTTGGAAAGGGTTCCTATGCTTCCTAATCTTCCTATACGTTTCTTTATTACTACCTTTACAATAAAAAGTCAAGTCCCTATAAACATCATCTTTTTATTCATCTATTATCTAAGTACAAATTAAATACTGGGCGGTGACTTCCGACGTTCCCGCTAGTGTACCACTGGCCGACGAGGACGTCCCGTCACACATTTATCAAGTCAAAGGAGATTTATTTTATTTTATTTATTTGGCAAATTGACAGACATATATTAATTTGATAGATTAGTTCTTAATTTAACCACAAGTAATTAAGAAATCGTGTTTTTTCCTTGAGTTTTTCCACGTTATCAGCCCTAGCACTCAGTCAACCCCTGGAAATATTGTTATCGATTGAACGCAGGAAGCGGAAATGTCGCGAGAGGTTCAGAGAGGTTGCGATTGGTTGCAGTTCGTTCACCTATACTGAATAACTTGTATTTATTGTTTTTTTTAAACATTTTATTTGACCTTCACAAAATATATATATATAAAAAAACCATTAAACAATAGATAATAGCACGAGAAGGATGCCGGCGCCGCCAGGCAGTTCTTATCGCTTATTATAACTCTTATTAACTCGCATACATTAAAGTGTTCAATCAAATGTATTTGTTATCTATACCAATTGTGTTATATAATGTCACAGTCAAAACTCACATCATAACCACTGTGACTGAAATATCAGTTATAGAAAATGTAATGTTTTGTTCTTGAATCTTGTTTTGCATGTCGATTGTCAACCTAACATGCTCGCCTTCAGGGGTTTCGAGTGATATTTCAGCCAAAATTGGGTTTGACCGGTTATGAGTTTTTACCGTAAGTAACAGTAATAATAATTATAACTGTTACTTACGGTAAGTAATAAATAACTAATAATGAGCATCATTGCAAAATTGTAAATAGTTTGGGGTTTTGGGTTCAGTCTTGAAATCAATAGATTTGACGTAAAAAAATTCTTTTTACCGTAATATACCTCATTGTATTCGTATTCTTTTCAAATTATGAAAATAAAAATTAAATGAGCTATTATAAATTATTTTTTTTACTAACACATTGTAGTATTTTATCTCTTCTACCTACACGTCAGAAGAAAACGTAGCATTTATTTGCAAAAAGCGACGAGTTCTGGAAAATAATCTTAAGATGGATGCTTTTGTAATATTTGATCTCCCGTCTACAGTCTAGACTAGACTGATTCCTTTGAAAACAGTTTACGTCTGGGTACTTATACATTAGTAGTTATTAATATTTTAAACCATCCTTTAGATATTCTGCTAGTGAATTTACTTGAAATTTTGAGATAAGTGATTGTAAGAGAAATATAGGTGCTTTGGCATATACGTAAAATAAAAACGATTGCAGAGATGCAAATAGGTACCTACGTACATAGTTTCCTGTCTATGAAACTCCAAAGTAAACACGTCGCCAAGTTCGTATAAAAGTGGTACTTCAAGTTTCAGTGGTGGTGAGTTTATTTAAAACTAGTTTTATAACTATTTTTTTTATTTACTTAAATGTTTGTTGTTTATGATATTTAGAGTTGCACAATACGTTAGATCTTTTACATTTTAAATGATTTTGAAGAGCAATTTTTTATTGCAGTGGAATTTTATAAAGTCTTGTCCCCCAAATTCAGAATGCACTTATTTCCGAACGTCTCAGTCAGGCACATCTTCAAAATAATAAAAAAATCTCTTAAGATTATTTTATTGATTTCTTGAAAAAAGTGTGTTTATTTTTCCGTGTTTTGCCCCTAGTCTGTATGTTTTATCTTGTATGATACCCAAAACATTTCGAGCATCTCTTTGGTACATATTTGGTATCTGTACTGTACAGTAGGCAGTATCGTTTGACCGAGTCTGTCAGTCGCTTCAGGCTTTGCCTAGTCGATCCTAGACTAGGCAAAGCCCGAAACAGATAATTTTACTTTCGATATTTGACTGAAAAGATAGGTAGGTACTTCTAGGTTTGACAAAAAATACTTCAGTCAAAGGCCGCAAATGGAATTTATTTCCGGGTTTAACTATAACATCTATACTATCTATCATACTTATCTATCTAGATATAAGAGATTTTATAGTTTTTTTTGTACATAAAGGAAAACAAAACCACCAGTCCTGTAAGTAACTTTCAGGCGGGATTAGAACCTGCGCTTCCGGGAATCCGGCCCGATGCTCTGACCAACAAAGCTACTTACAGGGCTGGTGGTATTTTTCTATCACAATTTTTCCTCTGAAAAATTCTTGTATTTAATCATTGCGATACAGTTTCCTCTAAAGCTCTTCAATTAAAGTTGATAATAAACCAAGATCAAAGGGTATATTGTCCGCAACTGGGACACGTTTGAAATATTCAGAAGTATCCCGACTTAATTAGGGTGGGTTTTGTAGAGGAAGGGAATTTATGAAGGCAAGGGGAGGTCGTCAGAAGTCACGGCCGATGTAATCCTGTCGAGTTGAATAGCACCCGTAAAGTATGGGAGGCGAGGCAATAAGCATGCTCTTTCAGTGACCGGGTAACGCCGGCGCCATGCTGTCTAGGGCTGCCCGAATATCGATCTTTCGGGAGTCCCTCGTTTGCCGGGAAACCTATTGTTGTTGCACACGCAACTGTTTTAATTTGATTTTGTGGGAATCGTGACAAATGATTAATTGACAATTTTCATCGGCTTTGTTAAAAGGTGGGGCGCTATCAGAGTTTCGTTAATTGAATTTTGGTGAGATTGTTTTTGAGGGTTCAGATTTGATGTATGTTTTCTTTTGGTTTTTGCTATTTCGACATTTCTTCTCGATGATTAATGTACAACAATGTTTGACCTAATCTGAAAAATACGATGTATAATTTAGGACCTGTGGAGTGGAGTATCGAAGATCGTGCAAATTAAACATCCAGTTCAATCTTAGTTAAAGTATCAACCGCTTTAGATTCATTCATTTAAAAAAGCATAATAATTATTGCATTCTATTTGGTTACGTAATATGTGGTAACATAGAGACTTCATGCTCTTCCTCGTTTCTCGTACGAGTTCTCTCTATTTGCTGATTTTTCAGAAGATTTTAAGCTATTTTTATTTTAATACACAAACAGTGAATGGGTTTTTTAGCTATCACACGGGAAATCACGGAATGTAGGTATGTGTTTTACAGCGGAATATTAATGACCAACATGACTGAAATAAAACCACTTATTTACGGATTTAATCACGCGTAGGTATATTAACATACATATACATATTAACATTATGTACACATAATTGGTAACTTTTAGTTGTTTTTAAAGGATTTTTAGTTTTTTCTGCCTTTCGACACCTTTCCAGGGGCAGTGGTCACGGAAAACTGAAATCTAAGATGTGCTTACCAACAGGCCTGATAAAGTCGCAGTTTTTGAAACAGATCTATATCGATAGTAGAGACATCACTAGAACATCGTTTTTCGGTCTAAGTTATACGACTGCAAGCACCCTCTCTTTCGGCCATTTCCTCGGGCTCCCGTCTCGAACTGTCGTTGGCTTAAACATTTTCTTTATTGAAAATCCTCTAACTTTCAGCATTCAACAGCAAGTCAGTATTAAAATTGAAATGGATACCTACTGTGTCTGTAATTGGTATATTTCCTATCTACGTATCTAGCAGAGGAACAGATACTCCAAACTTTTGACAAAATAATTTTAAGGAGTTCTGCGCATTTGGAAATATGGGTTGACTAGAAGAAAACGTTGTTAAGCGATAAGGCCGCTCTTTTATTTCACAACTAGCCATTCGCCAGCGGGTTTGCCCGCGTGGACTACGACGACGTTATCCAGCAGGAACGTGACTCTTTTTCGGGATAAAAAGTAGCCTATGTCACTCTCCAGCTCCTAAACTATCCCCATAACAAAAATCACGTCGGTTTGACGTGAAGTGAAAGACGGACAAACAAACCCACAAACACATAAACCCACACACTTTCACGTAATATTAATACCCACCTATATGGATGGATCTTTTTTTGCAAAAATGTCTTGTATCTTTGTTCTGTTTTTTGTGTGTACAAAAGCGGGTGTTCAACACACTTTCAGTCCGCCGGCAGTTCGCCTGCAGTCCTCGATCCATCAGGCCGTCTGAAATTCTGTTTTAGTATGTAAAACTGTGACTGTGTGGCCGATTGCGGCTTACTGAAAGGCCGTTGCCTGCAGGCGGTTGCATAGTCTGTTTGCCCTTTAAGGGCACGATCTTCCAAATTATCGAAAATAACCAATTTTTGATTCAAAAATATGCTTTATATATAAATATGCTTTATTTTTAGCAGATAAAAATGTATGTTGAAGCTTAATAAACGATCTTGTTTATTTTGTGGCTAGAAAAACAATATTCGTATCTTAACTCGGCTTTAAAAATGTTCAAAAACAAAGAAAATTTTCATTATTTTATATTTTTTTGGTTTTATACTTAGATTATTAATCTCTAATTCACGAATAATATATAGAAAAATAGGTGATGACATATAGTAGATTATTCTCAGGCTACTTTTTCAAAAAGTGAATTTATGCTCAAAATAACAACAAAAACATTGAAAAATGAAAAAGTGAGGTTATTTTCGTTACTCTTCACACATAAAGAAAAAGTCAAAGACAGAGTTTTTGGAAGATCCTGCCCTTAAGTCACCGGAAAATCAGAATACTGTTTAAATCAAGGTTTGATAACCGAAGTTGTTTCTTACTGTACTAGCTGTACTGGTAAAACTTTAAGTAACCTACCTACTCAAAAAACTTATTCAAAAAGACAAAGAAAATTAAGTATCTGTTGTTTCACAGCTTTAAATAGAAATTCATAAAGAATTCTACGTATTTTACTTTCGACGAACGATTTGGAGAAGAGGTACGGATACTTCTGCGCCACAGGTTCCTGGTTCGATTCCCGGACATGAAAAATATTTGTGTGCATGAACATTTCTATTTTGTCTTGATCTGGGTGTTTTCTATGTAAATTAAATATGTGTTTACAAACAAAAAAGTATTTAAGCCGATATATTTATCCGCTAAGTATCTAGTTTCCATGACACAATTTACATGGGCTTAGCTTAGATAATTGGTGTGATTGTTGGTAATTTTTTTTTCAATAAACTAGTATTTACTAACTTTCCAAACAGTACATTTTATTCATAATTATTTCAGAGGAACAAATTAACCGTTGCTAATCCAACATAACTCTTAATTTGCATATTCTCGTTTTAATAACATTATGTTGATGGAAATTTTGTCGAAATAATTTCGGACTAATAAATTAAAACAAGGTTCATTCATTACAATTTACTAAATCCTCGCTGTGTTTTAACATAATTATTTGATTCGGATAATGGTGCATTAAATTATTAAAAAGTTTTTGCGTTAAATGGATGCATAGTGTTCGTACTAATATTTACACGCTGCTTACCACATCAGCAGATTTATCCTGTAATAGTCGGCACAAAGAGTTTTGCCCCACACCACGTACAACCAACTTAGCTTATGTGATGCCACGTACCTACCTATGTGATGTTACGTCCGACAGGAGACTTATGTTTCTATGTTATAAGAAAAGTGTGCTTCTTGAAAACCGATGTCTTCTGACGGACGTAACATCACATACGTGGCATCACATAAGCTCAGCTTGTTTGAGCCGTTATACTTCTTTTCGTGTGGCTGGTTTTACCGTTTACTTGCAGTCCCTATAACTAATTGCGTATGCCTTGTATTACCCTAGTTATTAAAAGTGTCTGCGCGTAGGTAAATGGCGATTCACCGCCACACGAAAAGAAAAAGAAGTGGTTCACCGAATTAGTCCCTGACTGTACCTCCGTTCTCCACAGCAAATGGCACAAATCTATAAGTATTTCACTTTTTTGAGAGATTTGTTTGATTGTAGTAAGACTGTTACAGAATATTGTATAACATGAAACTCATATTGCGCTTGTGCGACTTTTACCTTTTCCTTGAAAGGCCTCAGGTGTGGACAGAGTAATGGGGGTCCCAACAAAAGCAGAGTTTTTCCGTAAATTATAAATATAAAGGGCCTCACACACGATCACGGTGACGCTAACTACACTCACTAAGTGCCGAAGTTACTTACACGCAGTACTTAGTGTTGCCATTATGTAGGCTGTACTGTAATTTGTCTAGAGTGTGTTTACATATAGTTTGTCTTGTATCTTCAAAGTTTTTAACTATCTCTAGCTTCTAGAGATACTGGTACTTACCTACTTATAGTGAGGAATTATAAAACTTAAAATTTGAGATAAAAGATAAGTACTTATTAGAGATAATTATACATCATCATCATCATGTCAGCCGAACGGCGCCCACTGCTGGGCATATGATTCCCCCAAGGATCTCCACAACGATCGGTCCTGAGCTGCCCGCATAAGTAGGTACCTATACATATAAGTGGAAAATAAAACTCATTCTATAAACCAAATTTTGTTTGTAATAAAACAGTTAATCCTACTAATATTATAAATGTGAAAGTTTTGATGTTATTTAAATTTTTACTTTTTTTTGCATTCACAATGCAATTTTTATGATAGAAAAAATGGAAAATGAAGTATTTAGAAAAAATCGACCCGTCTCACAACCAGCTCCGATGAGATGTGGGAGTTTAGATGTTTAGATGTTTGGATGTTTGGATGTTTAGATGTTTGGATGTTTGTTACTCAATCACACCAAAACGGCTAAACGGATTTTGCTGAAATTTGGGACACAGATACTTTGTAGCCTGGAGAGGAACATAGGCTACTTTTTATCCCGGAAAAATATCATATTCCCGCGGGATAACGTCGTCGTGTAGTCCACGCGGGCGAAGCCGCGGGCGGAAAGCTAGTACTTAAGAAACAAATAAAAAAATCAATTTCTTGATCAACGAATAGAATCTAGTGACTTTATAAACTTTCAAGTAGGTAGGTATGTAAAGGCCGATTTAATTTTAGGACTGGGCGTCGAATGAAAAAAGTTTGTTGTACAAAAAAGTTCGAAAGCAAAACGAGAAAAAATATTGCAAGGTTCGCTTTTAAACAATGGGTGAGGAGTAATGTTTGCTATAGGATTAGCGTGTTTGCCGTTCTCATGATATGATACATACATGTGAACTGGCTTGTTTTAGCCGCAATGCTGTTTGGATATTCCAACTGGATGCAACATGCAAGGGAAATTTTAAAATCACGTTCTTTGCTCATTTTTGAGTTGGAAGCTAACAATTTATTTAAATGGTGTTTATACATTGCTTAAGAGTGAAATTATACAAGAAAAAGCGGTATAAAAGAGATGTTAGGTATAATGTTTCTGCCAGTTTTTTCTGCTTCAATCAAATAAGTAGTTGTTTCATTTTACTACGGTATACGTAGTAAAATGAAACAACTATTTGATAATGTACCCCAAGAGCTATCCGATATTTTTGTAAAAAATTCAATAACAGGCCAAATTTTTGTAAACGGCCCTTAAATATAATTTTAAGAGACTATATTTTGGAATCCAACATAATATCGCATTGGAAGGTATAAAAAAAAAGTTATACCCCGAAAATGGTGCAATTCTTTCAGCAAATATGCTATCACCAATTTTATCGTTAACATGTGTTTATGTTCACCATATCTAAGCACCAAAGTCGAAATCCATAAATATATAAAACGGGAAACTAATACTTTAGGAAGAAGTCGGTTTTTTCTGATAGCATTTTTAACATAGGTGTAATGCCAATTTGAGTTTACGTAGAGAGTTTTTTTTAAAGTTTATTTGTTTTTCATTTACAAATATAGGGGGATTATATACTTTTACGAAAGATAATAATAAATGTATCCAAATGTAAAGTGAATAACACTTATACCATTTTTGCGTATTTTTTATAGATTTTTTAAACCTTTGTATTTGTTTTTTTTTAATGTCGCTGTCATAAATATTGGTGGATTACTAATGAATTATTTATTAAACTAGATAATCTAATTTTCAATGTTAAGAAATTACTGATATAGAATTATTGTTGAGTCTCCATAGAGCGAATTAGTTTGGCTCTCGGGCTAATGCGGATATTCGTTAATGTATGGTGTTATGAAAAATACCAATACAAACATAAAAGAGAGGGAGAATTTGTAACAATACTTAATGCTTTTATTGAAATAAATTGATCTATTAACTATGACAAATGATGAATTTAGTATAGTTAACATTTCGTTGATTTTGAAAACTATAGATGTTATTTATTGTATGTTCTTAAAAGTCATTCTTTGTTCATTAGTGATTTGACTTTGGTACAAGTTTAAAAATCTTGTACTTTTACAGCTGTGGTGACAGTGCCAACAATGTTTGGCTGTGTATTTCTAATAACTTTACAACTATACGTTTGTAACAGAACTTGGTTGTAAAAGCGGTTATTTATTGTGCTGGTCAATCTCCCGGTAGCTAGTTCCTCTGGCCAGGCGACAAGTTATTAATGGGTGACAACCTGACAACATTATCTGTAACATCTCGCGTGCTCACGGACTTAGCCGCGTTAGGGTTGGCCGCTAGTCGTCTTGGTTTGTGGTTTTTATAGCACGTATTGTATTGGGCTTATGGGTAAAGTAGAATTATAATAAATGCGGTGGTGAAAACCTCGCGAAACCCTTACCTGCGCAGAAACAATAAATTAAATGCGTGGATTGAATAAAGCAGTGGTGCGGTGTGACGGACGCGTGCTAACTTTTATTAAAACGTCTAATCGTAGTTTTATATTTATAACTTATCAGACATTGCCAAAGCTGTCACTTAAGCACTATATGTATAAAATTATAGTTAAGGTTCACTCTTGTTTAAGATGAAAACAAAATTTCTTTACAAAGTACCTATACTTCTTTACAGTAAAAAACCCTTTCTATATGAACCGACTCACAGTGTTACTACCTGTTTACCTGTTTACTACCTGTTTGTTAGTACCTATTCATCTTCTAGAGCAGCCCTTATAAAGATGCATATCTGCTGTCTACGAAGCCTTGAGATAGGGTAACTAACTTGTTGCTACTGCAATCAGCATTGATCTGTTGCCGATTATCTAGAATAAACCAGAAATCGATGACAGGTGTACATTCATTAAAACAATTTTATTACAAGTCTCATAAGCTTCATAGCTTATGAGACTTGTAATAAAATTGTTTTAATGAATCAGTCAGAGAGTCAATCAATCTTATTTGGTCATCCAAATAAGATTGATCTTCCTCTGTCTGACGTTCAGAAGAACAGATAGGCAATAGTTTTGTTGTAATTAATGTTAATTATACTTTTATTATACGAACTGAAATTTTCTTCCATACAAACATGCTCAGTATGGCGTCTCATAGATTGGAAACTAGTTGCATCTACGCAATTATTTTTAATGGAGAGACTAATGCCCCATTTTTCGAAACGAAGCTGAAGCCACCATTGGAATGAGAAGTTAGGTAAACTATCGCGAAGCCTTTGTACCCTACGAGTCACACCCAAAAGAGTAACTTTAAATAACCCAAAAGAATATCTTTGCCATAGAGAAAGACGCGACGCGTCTTTTTCTTTTTTATTGTCAAAATTTGCTGGCCCTGGCTTACGTGGCTTTCAGTCAGCCTTGTTCTTTTTTTTATTTTTCTTGTGACGGCTGACGGTCGCGGACACATGGAAAAAACATTATTTTTCTTTTTAAAACCTACTGGTTCGTGGCAAGGGCGTGTTTTTTTATTTTTTATTAGTTAATATTTTAGTTTTTTATTGTTAACCCTTTTGTGTTAATTAGCTCCCTGCCCCACCAAGACGGTTCCGACGGAAGATCAGCGCTGGTCACAAGCCAAGCATTATGCTGAGTCGGGACCGTTTTGGGACATACTATACTTTTTGTGTTTTTTATTTTATGTATTTTTGTGATGTCCCAAACAAATGAGTTTTCTTTCTTTCTTTCTTTCTAACACTGTTTCTTTAAGGGGAAAAAATCGAACCAGTCACACTGGACTCGATGGGACAAAATTTTAAGATTTTTAACGAAAAATTTTATGTAACTTATTCCCAGCCAGTCACACACAGTGATTGGAATTTCTTTTCACATAGAAATAGTGTTACTGATTTGGGTGTGACTTGTTGTTAACAAAGGTCACGGAGGAGCAGAGGGCCTACTCTGAAACGCAAAACCCAAAACTTTCGTTATTCACGTCCCTCTCACTCTCCAGTCATGACAGAATCGAGTGAAGGGGCGGGGTTAACTGAAGTTTCGGATATGCGTTTCAGAGTACGGTCGCAAAGTCGACACCCGACAGCAAGTCCACAACAAGTTAACATGTTGACTGACATCAAGCTTTACAATAGGATAGGTTAGGTACAACACTGAGGTACAGCCCGATTCAAACTTTTTGGCGTCTCGGAACACCGGGCGAGATTCACAGCACAATAAACAATTTAGGGATGGGAGAGGTAAGGTTGCGGGGGGTTAGTTTACTCTACTGTGCGTAGCGGCTAACTTAACGAATGCTAATAATATTTAATCGCACTGTATTGCAGAAGTCTGTTTTGCTGTCAGTTGTACTTCTAAGCAGCGTGACGGTACCTGCACGATTCGCGGTGACCGCTGCGCCGGCGCAGGACCGGATCGCTCGAGCCTTTTTTGGCAAGTTGCAGTCCATTCTTCGTAGAAACGGAGTCTTTACGGAGTCCACCTTACTGTTATCGCATATAAATGTAGATTTTGTTCGTATAGGTACTGGTAACTGTATTGATAGGAATGTTGAGAATGCGCTTTGTTTGCGTAGCAAAATTATGTATGGAATGTGTTTATGTATCATAGAAATCTGACTTGATGAGCGTAGCTTTGTTTCCTGGTCTCTATTTATTTGTTGGAGGAGCAAATAAAGATTTCATTTAATATTTGTACTTATTTACTGGTTGTATAAATGAAGCATTCATATTCCAAAGTGAAATTCTAAATACCTATTTGACTATGGACATTATGCATGATGATGTGATATCATCAGCAAAAAGGGGTTAAGTTTTCGTTTGAAAGTAGACACGGTAGGTACTACCATCAACCGACAGAAAATTAAAGGTTACATGTTTTTAAGTAGATACTAAAATAATGTTTTGCTTTATCATTTCACTCTATAAAAGTAAACAAGTTCTAAGTAGTCATTTATCCAAGATATCTGTCCAACAACGACATGTGTTAAGGAAACTGCGAGCTTAATACCTAAATCCTTTCCGCCCGGGGCCAGGATTACCGAGTCATTATAATTAGGCTCAGTAATAAAGTACCCCTGGGTATAATAGACCGTTGTCAGTGTCCCATCACGGAAGCCGGTTATGGCTGATTGATGGCAGTTCGATGGCCCTGGTACAACTATCCATCCAGTTTAAGGCTTATTCTTAGATCTTATTCTTAGGGCAGTAAAGCTTTGTTTTAGATGAGTAGTGTTGGATAGTTTCGTGTCTTTTTTATTGGATTAGGGACTGGGCTATAAACCAGTTAGTATTTATTAATTCCAATAACATGTTTCTATAAAATTTCAATAAAATCATTTGATGAATTTCTGCATATTTTATAAACTGACATTACGAATGATTCATAAATTTTAGAGGGTCAATTTCCCAAATTTTTTCTCAACGTGTATCCACTCTACACGAAAGGGCGCGATCACATTGATCCTAATTTTTATAGTTTATCCTTTGACTCTACCCCCTGTATGAAATTTCTGGTTTCTAGGTTTATGGGAAGTACTAGTTCTATTTTGATGATCAGTGAGTGAATAAGATAGTGCCGAATCAGTATAACTTTGCTTTCGTATAACTTTGGAAATTAATTAGCTTATAAACTTGAAATTTTGGGATTCTGGTGTGTGCTTATAGTTTACCAGCTGTCGAGAATTTCAACATTCTAAACCAATCCATTGGTCTTCAAATAGAGGCTTGAAAATACTCTGAAATGGTTCCAGAAAAAGATGGTACGACAATGTTTGCTTCGTGGCAAAATTTTAAAACATTCTTACAATCTAACAATTCTAACAATTTAAAGTTTCTGGACAACATATCTAGGTACACGAAAACTATGCTTATCGTCTTTAGTAAAAATAATTAATTTGAATCATTTTAATATACCTACCTACATGAAATATAGACAATAATTTTTGTTTGTCGCACAGCAACACTAGAAAAAAATATGAACAGCATACAAATTTTAAACAATTCACCTTCTTTTATACAATTCGATTTGATACGCGAATCATGGACGGCCAAATAAATGTCCCATAATATACACGTTTGTGCACCTGATGCGTACAGCAGGAATATATCAATGGGCCCAGTTGCCGCCTCTTTGTATGGCTGTCACGCGACATGTCACGCCACCATGCCGAAAACAAACGTGCACGACGGGCGAAGGGTTACGACTTACGGCGGATGATAGTGATGACATTTAGTGTTTTTTTTTTCATTTGTAATGTATAGTTCGATAATAAATAACCAAGAATAAAAAATGTAACACTTTTTGTTGCTTATTTACATATATTCTGTTGTTTCTTGTTTTCTTAACATGTGAAGCACCATAAGAGGCACTTGACCACGGCTCCTGCAAAGGTATAGTGAAAAAGTTACACTACTATGCATAGTACACTCGAAAAACGAAGTATTTATATGAGATGAAGTAAAAAAAATGTTTTCACTTCTCATGCTCGTAAAGTTCGTCTTTATGTTGGGTATAGGCTGCATAAAATAGCTTTTTATGCTCTAGTGCATAAAGTAAAATCTGCGTCTAAGACTCTAACTCTAAGACGAAGGTCGTCAGGTAAACAGTCACACACGCAATTAAACTTCGATAAATAAACTTGTTATTTCATTCTGTTTCTTTAATTTTGTACACAATCCATGTTTAATTACTAAATTAATAAAACTAGGCAAAATTAATGAGTTTTGTAAGAAATAAGTATTTCAAGAGCATTATGGACTACGATCTAGGTATGCTAAGTCACTGTGCTGCCACTTCCACGTATAAAAAAAAGAAAAATAAAGTTTTCTCGCCAATATGGCGAAGTCTTTATTTTTCTTTTTTGCAATATTGTTATTTATTTTCCTCACACTCGAAGTGAAAAGCAGAATGTATAACTCGTACATAAAACCCATTTTACCCTCGAATTGACTATCCATCCTCGCCTACGGCTCGGATGGATATATACGTCTCGGGTAAAATGGTATGTTTTATGCACTTGTTGTACAATCTACTATTTCACTTCTCATGCTTGTAAAGTTCTTGTTTATGTTGGGTATAGGCTGCATAAAATCGCTTTTTATGCTCTAGTGCATAAAGTAAAATCTTCGTCTAAGTCTCAGACTCTAAGACAAAGGTCGTCAGGTAAACAGTCACACACGCAATTAAACTTCGTTAAATAAACTTGTCATTTCATTCTGTTTCTTTAATTTTGTACACAATCCATTTTAAATTACTTACTAAATTAATAAAACTAGGCAAAATTAATGAGTTTTGTAAGAAATAAGTATTTCAAGAGCATTATGGACTACGATCTATGCTAAAGTCACTGTGCTGCCACTGCCACGTATAAAAAAAAAGAAAGTCTTCCCGCCAATATGACGAAGTCTTTATTTTTTCTTTTTTGCAATATTGTTATTTATTTTCCTCACACTCGAAGTGAAAAGCAGAGTGTATAACTCGTCGATAAAACCCATTTTACCCTCGAATTGACTATCCACCCTCGCCTACGGCTCGGATGGATATAAGTATACGTCTCGGGTAAAATGGTACGTTTTATGCACTTGTTGTACAATCTACTATTAAAAGAAACCTTCTCTGATGATTGTTTCATTTGTTTTATTATGCGTGTCGTCGCGTCGTATCTTAAGAACACCGTTGCCGACGCGGACGGGCGCGCGATTAGATGACATGCCGTGTCTCGTCTTCGTATAAAAGTTTATGACGTTTCGGCTCACATGTTAATACTTGTATATTATTATTTTACTAGTTATAATCAAGTCCGTCACTTGAATTATATGGCCATTTCAAATTATGAACATGTAGCTGCGCCGCGCGATTTTAACTGATTGACTTACGAAAAAAAAATCAATTTTTGCCACTTTAGGCCCAAGACCGTAAATGGCACCAGTACTAGTAATATTATAGTATTCTTTGCCAGCCCTATAGTGAATTTCACCTCTTTTCTATATTAAGTCGGGTTTTAAGCAATGGCTTTTGTAATTTCATATTGGTATTTTTTTTTGTTTTCCATCGTTCTTTTAACGCCTTTGCAGTACCTACTTATCTTGTAAAAGTAAGATGAGAAAACCGTTGTCAAGGTGTCGGCATTTTTTTTTATAAATTACTCGCGAAATAAGTTATATTAGGTAAGTAGGTACGTAAGTTAAATGCTTGAGTACTTAACTGTTAAGTTAGATTATTTCACATGTTTTATGAATGTTGTCGTATGAAGTGACACTGATGACACTGCCGTGTCTCCGCTCGTATAAAAATTTACGACGTTTCGTTTCACATGTTAATACCCTCCCGTTATAGTCAGTTTGCGCGACAAACATGGACGTCGCGGTTTTTTATGCTGACGTTACTGGAAATTGTTTCGAAAAATTGTAATAAATTTGATAAATTCTTTTGCGTTTAAACTTTAAGTACCTACAATGATACTCACTCGTTTGTTCAGAGTTTAGAGTTTGCAAAATCACTGGAGATTAATATAATTAAAAAATATATTTAAAACAAATCACATAGCAAGAACTAAGTAATTTTCCATAATCTGTTCTATTGCTAAGCAGATTTAATTTAATAAAAACAACATCAATTTGCTGAACTGACAGAGAAAATAATGTAAGCAATAAGATAAGTAAGTAAGTATATAAAAACTGAATAAAACTTGTAAGCTAACTTAAACTTATAGATATTAAACATTAAGTAGCCACTAATAGCCATTCATCTCCCACGGCACATTTCCTGGTAAAATAAGTACGAAGCGATAAATCTCAAATTTTGATAGTTAATTTAGTATAAGAACCCTTGAGCATTCATTCATTCATTCATTGGAGAACCAGCACAACAATAGCAGCCACTGAATAATAATTAGATTTTTGCAAAATTTATGTGAAATCATTAACATTAATCATTCTCCTACTTAACGGATATGCATTCAAAAGACTTGTGAGAGTTTCAGCGTATAAACGAGTGGATGCTCGTTACTTCGTTTCTAAAGAATCACTAAAATTCTTTGGGATAAAAAGTATATAATAATCCTACTTCATTCTCAAAAGTCCGCGGTCTTTTGCGTTAAAATGTAAAAGACAGAAGAAAGAAAAGCATTTATTTTTGACAATACAACATAATATAAAAGACAAAATAGATTATTGCCTTATGTCATGTCCCAAAACGGTCCCGACTCAGCATAATGCTTGGCTTGTGACCTGCGCGAGCGCTGATCTTCCGTCGAAACTCCCACTGCTATTAATTACTAGCTATAAATGAAACCTGGAAATGCACTTCATCTGTTTACTTTTAAATAAAATAACTTTTATTATACATTTATCTTGTTAGAGATCTCAGAGCTCTCGGCTCCAGGCCGGCACGTCAATGAATGTGTCATAATATCTTATTGCAAGCCTCTCTTTTTAATTTACTTTCATCTAGATGATTTGAAATAATCATCACTCTAAAAAGGTTTGCATACATTGCCCACAGACTACTAACCATCGCTTCAGAACCGTAGTAGTGGGGCTGAGAGACAGAAATTTGGACAAAGTTTTGGTGAATTCGGCTATTTGTCTTATATACGATGTAGAGATTAAGTACTTACTCGTACATATGGCTTCTCTAGGAAACGTCCGTCTGCTTATGTTTATAATGATATCTGGTTATATACCTTCAAAGATTACAGCTACAACTTTTCTTTACACTAATGTGACTAATACTTGTTTGCAGTAGCGAGTAAATCAATTTGTCTTGTGCGGTTTAAACGGAACTTACAAAGAACTATTTGCTGAGTACGGTCAAACGTGACCCGAAACTTGGTAACCCGGCGTTTAATATCAACCACAATGTTGGCAATACTTGAATTTGATAACATGGTGCATCGAATGGGTTATATTAGATATCGAATTGGTTTTAGGAGGGCTAGGATGAAACGTGAAATGTAGAGTTAAATTTAATCCTTACTTATATTATAAATGTGTCTCTGTCTGTCTGTGTGTTACACAATCACACCTAAACTACTGAACCGATTTGAATGAATTTTGGTACAGAGATAGTCTAGAGCCTGAGAAAGGACATAGGCTACTTTTTATTCCTGAAAAATATCACCTTCCCGCGGGATAACGTCGTGTAGTAGACGCGGGCGAAGCCGCGGGCGGAAGGCTAGTTCACTATAAAATATATACTTATAAGAAGATATTTGGTTATTAAATAAAAAAACCTGTTAGTAAACTTACAGAATAGCATTGTGAATGCATAAAAATAGTTTTAAATCTTAGAAAAACCTTTTTTATATTAAATACTAGCTTTCCGCCCGCGGCTTCGCCCGCGTGGACTACACGACGTTATCCCGCGGGAATGTAATGTTTTCCGGGATAAAAAGTAGCCTATGTTCCTCTCCAGGCTACAAAGTATCTGTGTCCCAAATTTCAGGCAAATCCGTTCAGCCGTTTTGGCGTGATTGAGTTACAAACATCCAAACATCTAAACATCCAAACTTTCACATTTATAATATTAGTTAGTGGGACTTAATGAAATATTTAAAATTATGTCTACAATACAAAACGTTTTAAATACTTATTTTTAAACCAGACATAATATAATTATATATGAGAATGCAAAAGCAGAACTCAAGGAAGCTTTAATCAAAACTTTGAAGCACATGTTTTCATAATTCATTCAAGATGTGGTACATAAATTCTACATATTTCATGATTACTTACTGTGCCATATAATTCGCAAACCGAGTTAGCAAAAACTACTATAGTAGTGACAGGGAAAAATTGCTTAAAAGCTTCTTTCGACACATATTGAATTTCGTGAAAACCTAGTGGACATTTTTTGTGCATAAAATCTGCACTGTTGTGTTGCGGCATCGAACACTATCATTCAATATTGGTAAAAAACATTATTTTGACTAGGTACCTACCGGATGAAAAAAGTGATTGCGTGTTGTGTATTTGAATATATTCCAATCGAATCATTAGATCGTTAGCTAAGTGACATTTTTCACTATTTTAAATAAAAATAAACATGATTTAGTGACTTGGGATGAATAGAATAGAAAAGAATATTTATTTATTGCATTTCATGTGACAATCAGATATTACATTAGGTTATTGATTCATACACATGAGCCCTGTAAGGACATAACAATCATTACATTATTTTAATACTACATATACCTACTAGTTGTAAAGATTTAAAATTGTATTCAAACTAAAATTAAATTATTGTCTCTAAAACATAAATATACAAAACAAAAACAGTAACATTACATTACAAATTATTAGATGTACAGAATAAATAGGTGTGTTTAAAATATTAAAAAGTTTTCAATTTTAAAATGCTTGTACTTATGTACCTAACTGCTTCCATCTAAGCTTCATAAATATCAAACTACTAAATTCGCTCTACCAATATATTTATATGGCCAATATCTACTCAAAACAGATGAAAGACGTATATTATTATTCCAATTTTGTACTAGAGGTTGACATTATCAAATCAAAGAAAGCTAACTTTTCTTCTGCTCTTAGCTATAGCTGAATTTTAGAATTCACATCGCAGAAACTCAAAAGGTCACTGAAACTGAAAATAGCTATCTTGCAGTAATACTACAAAACGATAAACTGAAAAGTCATCCAAAGTAATTGAGTAACTGTATATTAATGCGACTCTATCATAATAAGGAAGTACCCCACAAAAGTAATACTTACTATAAATTCAGCTAAATTCCGGTTTTGCGTACTGAGCGGATGTTTTAAGCCTTATTTATTTACTTTGGCTCGTTAAGCGAAACCTGGGGGTCTTACTATAGGTTTTAAGGGGATCTAAAAGCGATAATGCGAACGAGACAGAAGTTTTTAAAGCGCCCTGACTCTTTCTAACAATTGAACTTAACAACACCTATGCGTTGTAAGGCTCATAAGCCCCAGAACAATAGTTTCCTGCCCCCTGACCGATTTACATGCCGTCGGATCGGAAACGGAATCGGATTCGATTTCAATTCTTTGTCTTTGTCTATTCTGAAGAAAGTGACAATGACAGTGCTTACAATCCACTGTCGGGAACGTTTCCGACGGTTTGTGAATCAGGGGGCTGTAATAAAGACCTCCTTAATACGATCCGAGTGGGATAGAGAACATTTTTGAAGCGCACTGTCTCTCTGACAAGTGTGTTTTACTAAACGTAGTAGGGCCCTCACGAACAATAGCCTCGTGTAATAAAGACCTCCGTACTAGCGTGACCGAGCGACGGACAAAGGGACCGTTTTGCACATATATATGTTTGTCCGTATTGCTTCCAGCCTTTGTCGCTGGAATACAATGATTAACATCATTAAACTGAGCTTGTGCTTTATAAGATTTAAAGATTTGTTCCGTTATTGTCTGTTGTTGTTTACAGTTTTCTTACATTTAGTTTTCATGAGTAAGTATATTTTTCACACTTAACATTTTTTCCCGTTTTTCCCGCACACATCTTACAATTAAATCCATGTAACTAGGTAGGTACTTATGTGATGAATGAACACTCATCTTAATTTAAATTCACAGCTTTTTTGATATTTTTGTATATTAATATATATTGTATTAGTTATATTCTGATGAATAAGTTCCCACCGAACTGCTCTTAATCAACTTGAGTCTGAAAAAATGATCGCCTAACTCATCTTAAATCTTAGTTTTTTTATGTATAAAAGCGTCAACACTCATCAAAGAATGGATCGTATAATAATAGGGTCACACGAATCGTATTCCCATCTCAAATTCCAGAAAATGTGGTCACACCACCGCAACCAATAACATCTCGTAATTTCATTTTGATTAGGTATTTATATGAACATTGAAAAATGATACTTTCTTCAATGTTAACGAAACGATAATGTTCACTAAAATACGACAAGTTTGGAAACGACACTAAAAATTGTCACATTATATTTTTATTGCGTGAAAATTTAAATTGATTGGGCATTTTAGATTTGACTGCTTTTTGATGATAGTCATGAATATCAATAGGTTTAAAGTAAACGTAAATTACAAAGATCGTTCACTATGGTTTTAATTATAGACGTTTAATTATAACTTGTGCTAGTTACCATAAAGTTTAATAAATAAGTAGCGTTGTTTGCTAGGCGTTGAAAAGTAACTGTGTGTATCATTTTATTAATACTGTTTGATAAAGGTTAAGGACGATGGTCAAGCAGTTTGAGTTAACAACCTTTTTCATAAAACTAATAGGTTATGCGGGCGGGCGGTGCATCTTGCATGTTGTGTTTCTTGCGGTAGGTAATGCTAGCTAATGTTATATTTTGTTTTTCACAATGGTTAGGGACTTCCGCCAGGTGACGCCTGATTCAATAAAATATAGGTTTTATTTTCGTTATCTTATCACTTAATAATATTAAAAAACTCGCGGCTTCTTCACTACATAGTATAAAACAAAGTCGCTTTCTCTGTCCCTATGTCCCTTTGTATGCTTAAATCTTTGAAACTAGGCAACGGATTTTGATGCGTTTTTTTTTAATAGATAGAGTGATTCAAGAGGAAGGTTTATATGTACTTTTTATCCCGATATTCCCACGGGAACGGGAACCACGCGGGTGAAACCGCGGGCGGCCGCTAGTACCTAATATTTGGATAATCTAAGATTTTATAAGTTTCGTATCCAGTTATTTTATGAATAAAAAAAACAGCCTTAGACAAATTGAAAATTTGATTGACCATTTGTTTCGTAAAACACAAAGAGCAAAGTAGAAAGTACCCATTGCCACCTTGTAAGTAGATCCTCGACTGTCATGTAAATGTAACCACCTTGCCCCGGCTTTCATTACAAAACCAGTACAGTGAAACAACACTTTCCTTATGGATCACAATTTATTTACAACGCGGCTAAAGATAGTGACAAATAACTTAAAATTTCTCCACAACATTGTTCAGAAATTGAAGTTAGTAGGAAAGCGTGAATAATTTTCAGATCAGCTTGCTCTCGTATCTAGACTGGTTCCCCCACTGGTCGAAGGTAGGCTGGCCACAAGTCGTGGCAAGCCTATGGAGAAAATTAATCAATTTATTTATGTGCTAGTGGCTCCTCATGGTTTTACCCGCATGGTACCCGTTTCCGTATTGATATCGGGATAAAATATATCCTATGTCATTTAAAAATGTAGCTTTCTACTGATGAAACAATTTTCAAAATCGGTTCAGTAGTTTTTGAGTTTATTCGTTACAAACAAAAATACAAATCTTTTGTCCTTATAATATTAGTATGGATAGAGTACTTTATATGTTTTCACCGTGAAAGGTAGCCTATAAGTCTACTTCAAGTTTGAATTTGTTTTTAAACATTTTAACTATGTTGGTTAGTGTAGCGGTGCAGTCGCGAAAGCGTAGACTTTACTATATATACTATTTGTACATAGTAAAGCCTACGCGTGTGTGTTTTCGGTTGGTGGTAGGACCCCGTTCTTAGTCCGCCTGGCTAGCTAGTAGCTACCACCATCTTATCTAAGTATGACACCATAAGAATAATGTTTTCAGCATTATTGTGTTCCGGCAATTAGCCAGTTCCTCGTGATTGAGGATTCCCGGGGGTAGAGCGCTTCCACCTTCAGACTTATCAACACTTAACATCAGGTGTGATGAAGGCTAAGTGCTTCACCGTTGTCGATAAAAAAAAGTATATATTGTTTATTGCACATGCACAATAGTAGATTGTATTACAAGGGAGCAAAATAATATATTTACGGCGAGGGCGCTATTTTGAATCCAGAGCGCAGTGAAGGATTCTAGAGTAGAATCCTGAACGCAGCGAGGGATTCAATATACGCCGCCCGAGGTGAAAATAATTTTGCGGCCGAGTAATACACTCTGCTTTTCATCCCCCTCTATAAGAAAAGCAGTAAAAACAACTCAAACTACCTACCTTTCTTTGTCGTTCGGATACATCATAGCGCTAGTCGGGCAAAAAAAAAAATTTGAGTTTTGAAATAAAAAAAAATAAAATAAAAAAAATATATGTCCATCAGATTCCTTATAAGTATCTCCGGGGATGCCGTAGGGGAGTTGAAAATTTTGTTAGATTTTAGCTACGACTCGCCGTTTACGAGATATTCCCAATTTTATAAAATTTCGTTTTTGAAAATTTCTCGGTCCCGAAAAGAGTCCCGGCCCCATACAAAATCAGTTGATTTTTTTTTTAAGTACTGCACACCCTTTGCTACACTCCAACCCATGAAGCTCGACTTAATACTCTGAGTCAGTATTAAGTCGAGCTTCATGCTCCAACCAATGCTTCTTTAATTATGTTCTAAATTCAAATCTCATCGTTTTGAACCACAGTTTTGAACCCTGTTATGAAGCTGTTCAAAATTCAAATCTCATTTATACCCTCTTGTCATAACAGGTAAACAATGAATCGTTTTGGACCCTGTTATTTGATAAACAATCATCGCTTTTCTAATCGATGGGATGAAAAAATTTTTATCTGTTTACGTTGGGTTACTAAAGATATCGTTATTATATCTTGTTTCTTAAATGAAAGTGTTGGGTAACTGTAGTTCGCATTGGCTTTATTCTTATAGGTACTACAAAATAAATAAAAGGATAAAATAATTATGTACTTACATACAACCTTTCTTTAAACGGCATAATAATATCTTAATTTAAATATAGTTACATTTTCTATTAGATCTGTCGGCCATGGTAGCCCTTGCTACGACCAGTGCAGGGAGCGGTGTAAATTGTGCATCTATTTGCATCTCTGAATACATCAAAACCGCATAACTTTCAATAGAATTATCTAGATTCGCTGAATGCCATTATGCTAATGTTGTTTTCCTTCGTGACAGATATCCTGAACGCATTGGCTATGTCATGATGGGACAGGGAATTGATTATAGGACAGTGGAGTGGAGCCTCTGGTTTATATTTCAATATGTCACGTATAAGTTACAATATGTCATTCGACGCGCTGTTATTTTTTGCTAAGTATTCCCGACTGTTTCAAACTTTCAACAGAATTATCTAGATTCGCTAAATGCCATTATGCTAATGTTGTTTTCCTCCGTGACAGATATCCTGAACGCATTGGCTATGTCATGATGTGAAAGAGAATTGACCATAGGGCAGTGTAGTGAAGCCTCTGTTTTATATTTTTACATGTCACGTATAAGTTACAATATGCCATTCGACGCGCTGTTATTTTTTGCTAAGTATTCCCGACTGTTTCAAACTTTCAACAGAATCATCTAGATTCGCTGAATGCCATTATGCTAATGTTGTTTTCCTCCGTGACAGATATGCTGAACGCATTGGCTATGTCATGATGGGACAGGGAATTGATTATAGAACAGTGGAGTGGGGCCTCTGGTTTATATTTCAACATGTCGCGTATAAGTTACAATATCTCAGTCGACGCGCTGTTATTTTTAACCGACTTCAAAAAAAGGCGGAGGTTCTCAGTTCAGTTGATTTTTTTTTTTTTTTTTTTTTTTTTTAATGTTTGTTACCTCATAACTTTGTCAATTATAAACCGATTTTAGAAATTCTTTTTTGGTTTGAAAGCATATAGTTACAAATTGGTCCCATTGTTATACGGTCAGGATCTGATGATGGCATCCTGGAGAAATCAAGGGAACTCTTCAAATATTATAGGCACACCTATAGCGATTTTGGTATTTTCTTAAGTAACTCGTGCATTTACTTTCGGTAAGCACCATTTGGTGAAGAGTAACTGATGATAAAGACCACATATGGCCATCGAAAACATTAATTAAATACTAAATATGTTACGGGCGCAATACGATTCCTTTAAGGTTCATAAGTAATTTTCAAGTATTTGCGACTGGTAGTCATCATCTCACGATGATGAGCTGGTGATGGAAGGTACAACTCCTCAATAGTTAGGAGTTGGAGGATAATTCTTTAAATATCGTTGATACGTAAATATTTGTAGTTGTTACCTTTCAGGTTATTTAGTTAAGCTGATGATGGAAGGTAAAACTCTTTAACGCTTAGGAGTTAAAGTATGTTTTTAAGTACTACAAGCGCCAATAGAACTTTAGGTTGTATTCTTTCAAGTAATTTAGGTTAGCTGATGTTGGAAGGAAACTGCATAACAGTTAAGAGTTGGAGGGTGGTGCTTGTCTGAGTTCTAATTTAGATATGGGCTATAGTCGTTGCACATTGAGCTACCCTTGCTCATTATGCGGTTTCTTATAGTAGATTTCTTACACTAAAAAAGGAAAAATAAACAAAATTTTTCAAAAAAAATAAAACCGCCTTCAAAACAAAACTGCAAACAAAAACTCATTTCCCAAAAACACGTAAAAGTGAAAAATAAATTGAATCATTCAATTCAAAGTACGAAAGTGCGGGACTTTTTCTAATTAATCTTGAACTTACTGATCTGATTGAAGTCGGTGTCAAGCCGAAAGTAACAAGAACGAATACTTAAAATTCAATTTCATTTCATTTCAAAATAGTGAAACAATAATAAACAATATCTCATGCGCAGAGTGGTGTAAATTGTAACCTATCAAATACATATTAATATTAATATCTATTTGGCTTGACACCGACTTCAATCAGATCAGTAAGTTCAAGATTAATTAGAAAAAGTCCCGCACTTTCGTACTTTGAATTGAATGATTCAATTTATTTTTCACTTTTACGTGTTTTTGGGAAATGAGTTTTTGTTTGCAGTTTTGTTTTGAAGGCGGTTTTTTTGCTAAGTATTAGGTACTGACTGTTTCAAACTTTTAATAGGTAGAATTATCTAGATTAGCTAAATGCCATTATGTTAATGTTGTTTCCACAGATATCCTGAACGCATTGGTTATGTCATGATGTGAAAGAGAATTGACCATAGGGCAGTGTAGTGAAGCCTGTTTTATATTTTTACATGTCACGTATAAGTTGCGATATGCCATTCGACGCGCTGTTATTTTTTGCTAAGTATTCCCGACTGTTTCAAACTTTCAACAGAATCATCTAGATTCGCTGAATGCCATTATGCTAATGTTGTTTTCCTCCGTGACAGATATGCTGAACGCATTGGCTGTGTCATGATGGGACAGGGAATTGATTATAGGACAGTGGAGTGGAGCCTCTGGTTCATATTTCAACATGTCACGTATAAGTTACAATATGTCATTCGACGCGCTGTTATTTTTTGCTAAGTATTCCCGACTGTTTCAAACTTTCAACAGAATTATCTAGATTCGCTGAATGCCATTATGCTAATGTTGTTTTCCTCCGTGACAGATATGCTGAACGCATTGGCTATGTCATGATGGGACAGGGAATTGATTATAGAACAGTGGAGTGGGGCCTCTGGTTTATATTTCAACATGTCGCGTATAAGTTACAATATCTCAGTCGACGCGCTGTTATTTTTTGCTAAGTATTAGGTACTGACTGTTTCAAACTTTTAATAGGTAGAATTATCTAGATTAGCTAAATGCCATTATGTTAATGTTGTTTCCACAGATATCCTGAACGCATTGGTTATGTCATGATGTGAAAGAGAATTGACCATAGGGCAGTGTAGTGGAGCCCCTGTTTTATATTTTTACATGTCACGTATAAGTTACAATATGTCGTTCGACGCGCTGTTATTTATTGCACAGTATTATTGACTGTTTCAAACTTTCAATAGAATTATCTAGATTCGCTAAATACCATGCCATTATGTTAATTTTGTTTTCCCCCGTGAAGGATATCTTGAACGCATCGGCTATGCCATGATGCGACAGGGAATTGATAAGGGCTGCGGTACCTCTGTTTTATGTTACAACATGTCACGTTAGTAATGTCATGTATTCGACGCGTTTTAATTTCTACTAAGTGATATTGACCGATGGATGTCCGTTTGAGTGAAGCTTAAAGGTCGTCACAGACGGTGAAGATACTATAATATTTTATCTTAACATAGAATATCGCTCGCCATACAATTCAATGGACCATCACACACGCCGAAGATAACATATATTTTCATATTAAGTATCTTAAGATGCTAGGCGATACGGCAAAATATATATTTCGTATGTTAAGATACGGAAATATATATTTTGCATGTTAAGATACTATCTTAACATACGAAATATATATTTTGGATACGAAAAGATGTGTATACAGGTGGTCCCGTTTTCGGTGCTGGGCATAGAGAGAACTAGCGGCCCGCCCCGGCTTCGCTCGGGTGGACATTTATTTTTTAAACATTTTGGGATAAATACGAAAAAGCCAAAACATTTGTAACGATGCCGTTTCGTTCCAGTCATTATGGATGGTTAGAAACTCCATAATGGCTGGAAAGTTTAATAGTTTTACGTACTGGCCATCAATTTTATGCTGTACCACTGTTCTTTCGTAATTCAAATTCAAATTCTTCGCTCCACGTGCCCTATTCAGCATTTTGATTCAGTCCTACCAGAACAATCAAGCTGAACAGAGCTCGCGTGCGAGCTAGCGTACCAAAAATTTATAAGTGAAATGTAATAACTATTAAATAGCCAATTAATTTATTATAGTAACAGTTCCTATTCTTCATTTTCTTTCATATTTCTAATTTACAATATTTGATAAAACAACTCTCCAAGTGCTGAAACAATCTTTTATTCTCTACAACATCTTCTAATTGAATACTATGCGGTGACTTCCGACGTTCCGGCTAGTGTACCGCTGGCCGACGAGGGGGTCCCTTAACACATTCATAATAAACGAAGAGTAAGTTTACACCTAGTTTAACCAAAAAGTTTGCTTAGAAACAATGACGCTTTGAAACGGCAACGTAAGGAGTAGGTACCTACCTAATGATGATAGTAAGATTTTCTATCCAAACTTATCTAGAGTTCGAATTAGCTATAGCAATTTTTATATCAAATTCCAGTCAGAATCATCTTCTGATGAACTGTCCAATAAGTCTAATAGCAAATCCGAATTGCTCATTTTTGATCATCCTGTATAAGATGGTTTACAGAATATTCGTCCGCTACCTAGGACGGATATCAAGAGAGTGAAAAGATTCCAAAATATATCGTATCTTAACCGTGTGTGATAGTTTAAGATGCTATAATATTTTATCTTACGATATCTTAAGATAAAATATTATAGCATCTTCACCGTATGTGACGCGCTTTAGCCGGCCATCTTTATTTGTAGCAGAAAATTGGTTTTTAATTCTCAATTGTGGTAATGACCAGTTAGACTTACAGTGTTAATTACTTACGACTAGTATTACAGACCCATGAAAAATTATCCGCATAAGAAAGATAGTGACTTGACTGTAAAATCGAAAGTAATAAAATGGATGATGTTCCAACATCATCTGGATTTTCTTACTTTTGGTATCCATATCTTTTCCATATCGGTTTCTTTAGATATCCATATCTAACTAGATAAAAAATACAATCCTCGTCGAGTTTTTTTCAAGTGGTAGTCTTTCATACATGCGGTAATTCACTTTTAATAGACTCATTTGAATAAACAAAAGAGGGCAAATCATCGAAATAACGCTATTATTGAAATATCATTCTCGTGTATTCATAACCTCGTTACTAAGAATATTGCTAAGTAAGTGAACTACAATCGGTATGAAAATAACATTATCGTCTTGTTTCAGGTATGTTGCTTGCGTAAGCCAGACGGCGAATTATTGAAGCGAATAATTCCTGAATAGGTAAGTCTGGCCTATAGTGCTTGCTTACTGGGGCGTAGAGTCTCGTTTGAGACAGTTTTTGTGACTTGAAATTGCAAATAACTTAGAAGAAGTCTACTTCGTCATAATAAGGTGGTACCAAATTTAAACTTTATTAATTTTAAACTACGGATGCGGATACAAAACATAATGAAATTTAAACTACCTAGTCAGTCTTTTAAACAAATTAATTACGAAAGTAATTGACTATTTTTTATTATTTACTTCGCATTCAGGGTAAAAATGGTGAATCGTCTAAAAGCGTAAGAGCATTAACAAATTTATTAATGAAATAAGTTTAAACAGATTAAATTAAATGTATGTTTTGTTTTTAAGGTGTTTGGACCTTTTTCAAGGTTTCGGCCGGCACCTTTTCTGGAGCCAATTTTTTTTTCTGAATGCGAAGTAAGTAAATAATAAAAATATAGTCAATTACTTTTAATTTTTTGCATGAATTCACAATGCAATTTTTATTATTGAAAATGAAGTAAGTATTAGAAAAAATCGACCCGTCTCACAACTAGCTCCGATTGGACTCGAAGCCACGATATTTCACTGTCGCGAACATTCGCCCGGACAATGTAAGGTCGTAGTAGCCGTAGGTTCGAGTCCCATCGGGGCTAGTTGTGAGACGGGACGATTTTTCTAATGAGTAAGTACTTCATTTTCTATGGGCATTAGGTTAATCAATTTAAATATAATGTTAAGCCTATTACTATTTAAATATTTTCTAGTCTGCTGGTGACGACTAAGAAAACATTTGAAGTCGAGACTCACATTCATTTGTTAATTCCCAAAGACCTTTGCTTTCTCCTTGGCTCGTCCCTACTCAATAACGTAGACGGATTACAGGTGTCTGTCATTTGTCTATCATTGAACATCTAAAGACCGTTTAGGGCAGGCATAATGTATGCTTAATTAATAAAATTAGGCAATGACTTATTGGGTTTACGTACTTTTTATGTAAATAATTTGGAGTATCACACGATAACGAATAATATACCTACCTAATCCCAGTTGGGAACTTATATAGATATAGATATAGTTGCGAATTAGAGTAAGTGTTAGTAGGTACCTCTTGATCACTTTACAAAGGTCAGTAAGAGAGAGAGTTTGATTGAATTGGTGTTATTTATGGGAATGCTTAGATTCCGACTGTATCTTTCTAGCTGATTTAATTAAATGACTGCCAAACTACGAGTATGCGCCAAAAAAGTTGAACTGTTGTAAATGAAAATGCAGAACCGTAACCTACTTTGATTAGTTATTTAAATTTTTACTTTTTTGCATTCACAATGCAATTTTTATGGTTGAAAAATGGAAAATGAAGTATTTAGAAAAAATCGACTCGTCTCACAACCAGCTCCGATGGGACGCTGGCTATACAGCGTGTAAGAAGTATTTGATAAATTCGACGCTTCTCGTAATGACTCCGTAGCTCAGTGGTTAGAGCAGTCGCCCGGATAGCGAAAGGTCGTGGGTTCGTGTCCCATCGGAGCTGGTTGTGAGACGGGTCGATTTTTTCTAAATACTTCATTTTCCATTTTTCTACTTTGATTAAGTAAGAATTTCAAACTCCTTCTCCAAACTAGAATGTCGAACCAAACATCTAAAGGCATATCACACTAAGTTCCTTGTGAGGGTAAACCTCTTTCTTTACACACTGCAACTTTTTGCTTTTTTGCTTTTTGGTGCCAGTTTTTGGCAATGGTTCGGAGAACCAATGGCCGTTGGGGCAGAAATGTTCTCTTATGGCGACCGCGTACCGGACGATGTACTACAATCTGGTCAAGGTCGCGGGAAGCGCAGGACCGATCGCTGCAGAGATCCTTAGGGGAGGCCTGTTCCCAGCAGTGGACGTCGTATGGCTGATGATGATTATACGCGGTCAAAGTCGCGGGCAACAGTTAGTGCTTGTTTAATAACTGGTTTCAAGCGAGACGTAGTCGCGCGGCTGCTACACGCGAGTTTGTATCGTTGCAAAATGTCGTTGAGTATAAAGGACCTAAGCCGAATATAAGGCATGTCAGAGCGTCTTGGGCAGTCATTGGGGTGACAAATGTGACAATTGGCGACCGGACGCGGCAGCCCTTGTCGGACAAATCGTGTGTGTCAGCCCTGACGCCCGCTCGTTTGTGACGTGCGTTAGGGCTGGTGATCTGTGAAATGTCTGTATTAATTAATTGGTATTCGATTCTGTTATTAATTGTAGGTACCTTCTTTCTTAATATAAGTAGTTGGATTCAATAAATTATAAATTAGATACCTTAAATGTTAATTTCAATAATGTTTATACGCCCTTATTTTAAATTAGTACATTTTAACAAATATTTTATGGGATGATATTAATTATCTATCAATACGAAACTTTTATCAAATTTATGCTGTTCCATACATTTTGGTCAAGATTTATTTCTCGCGATTTCGTAGTTGCCTTCATGATTGACGTAAGGCGTACATCAGACGGTAGGTTCTTTTATCAGTTGCTGTCAGTCATCATGACTATTTTAGCCAATCAAAATGACCCCATTCATAACGCTGCCTGATGTTTCTCTATATGGAATGGTTAGTCAAACACTCATGATATGACTGATGGAATTGACTGATGGTTACATGACCGTCAAATGTACGCCTTACATGTGGCCTTACTCTTATAAAACTTGAAATGCTGTAATCGGAACGCATCGACACGATACGCTACGCCTTTATTGACGGATTAAACCGAAATCGAGTGTATGTGGTTCTCACACTTTCCACAATAGTGAGCAAATACAGGACGAGTGTATAGCCTCGGCAAATATGATTGATGTCAACGAACGCGACACTAGATACGGTTTATTTATTTATAGTAATACTTAATTATAATAATTTAGAGTGATTTATTATGGATTTTTATATTGTATTATGAAATCAAAACGCAAATCAAAATCAAACGCAAGAGTTTTATATTATATAGATTAAAAAACATTAATACAACCACACCAATTGTCTAAGTCCATAGTCAATTCCAATAAGAAACTATGTCTATGTGAACTTGATAACGGATAAATATATTAAATACTTTTTTGTTTGTTAATACATACGTAATATACATAGCAAACACCCAGACCAAGACAATTATACATGTTCATATGATACACACAAATATTAGTCTTGTCCGGGAATCGAACCCGAGACCTCTGACACAGAAGGTGCCAAATCGGTCGTCAATGAATTTGAAACGCTACTCGCATAAAATATACCTATCTAAGTACTTTGCTATTTTATATTTGTACCTATGCAAGTTAACATTGTGGAAGAGTGAAGCATGACCATGACTAATATAGGTAACGAACGATTGATCGCTCAAGGTTGCGATTAAAAACTGCACTTTTTATCGTTAATTTCATTTCATGAGTTAAATGCCGCAATCGCCATTGTGGTTGTGGCTCGGTAAAGCTATTGACTTGCAGTAGTGATGTAAACTACTAAGATTGATTAACTAGGTATATGACATACATTTTAAATTTTAAGTTGTTTATCATTTGATACAATTTGCTAAAATACGAGGAATCTTTGGAGAACTCATTTAAAAATTTTTTTTTTTTTACTATTTTGCATTCACAATGCAATTTTTATTATATTCTAAATATTGAAGTTGATGTTTCTAATACTTCATTTTTAATAATTTCAATTATTTTGATTTTTTTATTATATAGACAGATTGAACCTTCTCTAACTAATAGCTAGTTAGACTATTACACCTGCATGCAAAGGCATCACCAGGGGGGCGGGGTTAAAGGGGGCAGTTGCCATCTACCTAAAACTCATAACAATGATGTTTTAGCATTATTGTGTTACGCTTTCGGCAGTTAGAGATAAGATAACCAGTTCCTCAGTGATTGAGGATTCCGGGAGTAGTGCGCTTCCACCTTAAAAGCCTTAATATCACCACTTAACATCAGGTGTGATGAAGGCTAAGTGCTTACCCGTTGTGAATAAAAAAAAACTCATCATCTTCCATGGTATCAACTGTCCAATGCCATGGACTGGCGACGCGACGCCCTTGCCTGCCTTGACTTATGTCACAACTGAAAATAAAAACTGTACTTAGTAGGAAACTTGTTTTGTGTACTAACCGTAGGTACCATAAGTTAGTCAGTCCGTCCTGCAAATCCTGCAATCCTGTAAGGCCCGAGGGATGTAAAAACGTTAGGTGTTATGCGACGATAACACATTGGGAAAAGCAAGATTAATGACGCGCATAAAATTTCGTCCCGACTCCCAATTCCCAATAAAAAAAAATCAATTGTTTTGCGTAGTATAGTTAGTAACCCTAGCCTGTTACTATCATCCCAGGGCTGTCTATATCGTTATTATGTGACGGATGCGCCAAATGGCGGGGCGAATATGTTCACACGATTATGAAGGCCCGGAGATGCGGCCCTTTTGGACGTCCGAGTAGCTCCGGCTTTGCATTATTAACTGTCTTATTTATTTTAAGGCAAATGTTAGTTTTTTTGGCAGTCCTTCTTTAGTTTGAACCCCCGACTGGAAAGAGATAAGTCTGGCGTGCCTGTGTATCTGTGTGTCTGTTTGTCTGTGTGTGACATCGTAGCTGCTGAACGAATAGACCGATTTTGATGCGATTTATTTTGGTTGACAGCTGAAGTAAGCTGTAAGCTGTAAGCTGCGGTGATCTTACCCACCCCCCCCCCTTACCCCCTTTGATTGACTGCCAAACACTGAACATACATGTCAAATTTCAGCTTCTTGTGCCCAGTAGTTTCGGCTGTGCGCTGACCCTCTCAGTCAGCAACGGAAGAGTTTTATATAAGTACCTACCTAATACTAATAGCTGACCCGGCGAACTTCTTACCGCTTGAAGACACACAACAAAATCGGTCCAGTCCAGCTGTTTAGGAGGAGTTCAGTTACATACACACGCACAGAAGAATTATATATATATATATAAAGATAAAGATTGAAGTATTTATCGCTATCCACATTTCTAAAAATATAATACCGATATCTACACATATTGGCAAAACACCAATTGTCAAATTGAAGGAAGAGCGTAACTATCTGCGTACATACAATGCAATGCATTTTACTTTAGTTGACACAAATAAACCCGTATCACTCAACCGACGACTAGTGCGTAATTGATCCTTTTATGTGCCATTCTTACCCCTATCGAGAAAAATACAACACATCTCAATCAAGTGTCAAATGGTTTCTAACCTTAATACCGAGGAATAAGGTCCGAAGCAGCATTGGCGATAATCAGCATTTTCACAAACTTTTATTACTGGATTACTGGAACCCTTCTATAGGTTAATGTCCTCACAAACTTAGATCCTTTAACTTCAAACTTTTCGAATTGATTCTTTTTGTGAAAATGGCTACATACAATGAAAAGTTTTATTGTGCTATATCACAAATTCCGAGTTATTTGTCAAAAAAGAGTTAATTTCATGTAGATATAACCAACCGCTATGAAAAAAAGAAATCTATAATTAATATTCCTCCTCGGTTTTTGTTTCAA
Organism: Crambus lathoniellus; assembly: GCA_949710035.1. NCBI lineage: Eukaryota > Metazoa > Arthropoda > Insecta > Lepidoptera > Crambidae > Crambus > Crambus lathoniellus. Next base: position 8,608,721 of record OX453302.1, on the reverse strand, counting down.
TTTCGTATTTGAAATTTTATGAAACTACGAGTGAAATTCGATATTCAAATTGAAGTTTTTTTTTGACAGCTTTGGTTTACACATCTTTTTGTTTTCCTACTGTCTTCAAAGCTTTATTGAATACCACGAAGGATTTCTTTCATTTCCCACACATTCCTTAGAACAGTGACAAATAAGGAGCCGCTATACCTACTCGGACCAAGTTAGATTCGAGACGTGCTCGCCATAGCGACTAGCAGACATCCGCAAATGGACCTAGACAGGACTTCCTAGGCCATAACCAATGGTTATATAGCTGTCTATCCTTCTTGTACTGGTACGAGGATCTTTCCGCTGGACCATGTTTCAGCAAAATTCTCTTGCAAAGAATCTTCGCGCACGCTACTGTAGATACGCTGGAGCGCATACAAAAATCGCCCTAAAGTGTCCGGGAAGTTGTTCGGTCGTCACGTCAGGAAAGAGTCTTACACCCACTTGCAGGAAGCTCAATTAAAGATAATGCTTCATTAAGTCTATTGCTGTCACTTTTCGTTGTCAAGAAATAAAAAGTGTCAGCAATAGATTTAATGAAGCATTAACTTTAATGGAGCTTCCTGCAACTTGGTGTTTGAGAGAGAGACTTAAAGCTGTCGTTAGGCTTAACAGTTTTGTTTTCCTTTGTTATACCTAACTGATTGTATGGCTTGGGTACAAAGTGTTGTAATAAATAATGTACATTCGTACATTAATTCAGAAAAACGTTAAATCATCTAAGCCAAACGATCGCCACGAGAAGAATAAAAATAAGAACCTACAACAAAATAATTATAAAAGTCTTAGATATTTTACAATGATAAACTATAAATATAATTTGATTTTCGTGATAATTTACTTTGCCATGTTTTCTTTCAAAAGCTGGAAAATATTGTCGATACATTAATACATTATCAGTTACCCGAATTCTACGCGGGCGTAGTTGCGGGCGGATCGCTAGTTAGTGCTAGTACATAATATGATCAGATCACTAACATAAGGTACAATGAGATTCAATCACATCGAGAACTCGCATGTAATACTTACCTAAGTACAAAGATTGGTTGCAGCATTTTCTCTATGAAACATTGTGTATGAATAATTTCGTATGAAACGCATGGCTACCAACCTCACGATCTGTCATTCACACTCTGTTCTAGTGTTCCTACACCACGTAACTATATGTTTTTACATTTGATCGATTGTGGTTAGAGGCATAAGTTGTAGCGATGCCGACATGGCGGAATGTAGCCTTAAATAGTTTAAGATATTTCACCTTCTTGTATATATTAATAGCTTTCCGCCCGCGGCTTCGCCCGCGCGGAATACACGGCATTATTCCGCGGGAATGTGACAATTTTTCCGCGATAAAAAGTAGCCTATGTTCCTGTCCAGGCTACAAAGTATCTGTGTCCCAAACTTCAGCAAAATCCGTTGAGCCGTTTTGTGCGTGATTGAGTAACAAACATTCAAACATCCAAACATCGAAACTTTCACATTTATAATATTAGTAGGATTGTTGTTTTTTATGTTACTTTGATATTTAAAACTTGTTTCCGTTATTTCGTGACTGCTTTAGAAGCTAACGGAGTAGGCTAACGTTGTTTTAAGCCTGATCATCAGCAGCCATTTTAATGTTATCACTACTGGGCCCCGTGGCTGAGACACAAACCTTCGTTACGTGGATAAGCTAAATGACATTCATTACTCACCATGCGAGTCTAATGTGGATTGGTGGGTTTTCGAAACTGCAAACGCATCCAGGACTTGGCAACGGAGAGCGGCGGAGCACTTTTGGTCATAGTTGCTTTAAGTAGGTACCGCTACAATCGCAGGTCAAAGTAATAAAAAGTTTAATAGTTGTAAGAAAAATTTCACATGAAATTGAGTGACACTGATGTTTGCCACTACTGTAACCAGGAGAGGGAAACACGCACCTTCTGTGTGACTGCGGGCCCCTTATCGGCAAACGCAGTATACATCTGGGTCGAGACATTATGCGCCTAGAGGTGATTAAAACTCCTTAAGCTAGGAGTATTCTAGACTTGTTGGAAGCCTCCAGGCTAAAAGAGTTACTTTAACCAGGTGGCGTGTCACAATAGATCTTTTAGGTCGCAGTGACTACATCCCCTACGGGAGATGCATAGCCCCTTACATTCAAATAATAATAATAATAAAAAGTTAATAAAAACGCTTACGCTCCTGCCTTGACTTTGGCCGTCGCGCAAGCTCTCGAGAAGCAAGGATAATTTGCGATTTGTGCCGCGACGGACGCTTTCACCGCGCAGGGAAGTCGCGCCTGCCTTTGTCACGCGCTACACATGCCTAATGCGATGCGAGCCTATAATACTCGTGAGAGAGACATATTTCTTGACTAATACTAAATACCTAGTACTTACTTTACTACAAAGCACTACTAACAAAAAAAACTGATTACTTGCAATACAACCAGCTCCGATGGGACTCGAACCTATCGGACAAGAATAGATGTGAAGGTGACGTCTGCGTTACGAACTCAGCAGGAGTGTAAGGACTTTAGATATAATAGTACATTACAGCCGAGGACAGGTAAGTAAGAAATTACATTGTCGAGGATGGTTTGAAGCACGAGCCGCAGGCGAGGGCTTTAATCATTCGAGGCAAGGTAATTTGCTTACCGTACAAGGCTTGTATAGTGCTTTTCTCAAGAAATGCGAGGAAATAAAAAAAACTGTTTATTTAATAAAATTTATATCACACATGTTCGGACAATTATTAAATGTAAATGTTATTGTTTTCCCGGGCACACTTATGTATAAATCGCCCATAATAATATTATTTTAATGATGTATCATTAAAATACGCCAACAACACAGATTCCGAAAACGTATGCGCCTTTTTTTCATTTTTCCAAATCAGATCGTAGGTTTTCATATATCTTTCTTTTGATTTTGCTGGCAGTACCTAAGTTTTCTGTAATTAATTTTGCTTCTGCTCTGATATTTGGTGGAGTAGGTACATACGATGTCTGTATATGTTTCATTGGCAGAACTCATTTTGATAATTTATTATTATTACACAATTTAAACTGTATTGATATCAAATCAACCGCTGAAAATCATTCCCGCCGTTTTTTTAATATTGGTTTGTGAGGCCATGTGGAACGGTCATACAGCCTATTGATACTTACTACTTGCTACTAAAATGCGCAACTTCAATACCCGCTTCTGGGTGGTAGATGGCGCTGTACAGATTTCCCATACAAAATTACTCGTAAACATGGAAGTATTATTTAGGTAATACTTCCATGCTCGTAAAGGATATTTTGTCTATGATAAATCTCATTTTGTTTTTTCGATTGATGTTCGTGCTAAGGGTACATAGCGCTTGTGGTACAATACGAAGTAATATACTCTGTGCGCACCGTATTTAAAAAAAAGTTAACCTAATTATGATATAATAATTACCTATATAATAATAATAATAATGTGGCTGTATGGTGCAAATGTCCCTTTGCTTTTTCTGTTTTTATACACAGGAATAACGAAAGAAAAAAAAAGAAAAAAAGTTGGTAATAATATCTTTGGGTAGTACCTTTTCCGAGGTAAACATTCTAAATTTGAAAATCACTGCAGTAATGAATTTCAGTACTTACTTACTGCACTAAAATCAGTGCAGTAAGTAAGTACTGAAATTCATTACTGCAGTGATTTTCAAATTTAGAATGTTTACCTCGGAAAAGTGCCACGTACTGCATTCTTTTCTCAAATATAATATTAACATTTCAGAGCATAAGTGTGAAAAATTAATTAAGAACTCTTGACTTGAAAACATTCACTATCATCACTAATCACTAACATAGTATAAAACAAAGTCACTTCCCGTTTGTCTGTCCCTATGTATGCTTAGATCTTTAAAACTACGCAACGGATTTTCATGCAGTTTTCACTAATTGGTAGTGTGGTTCTTGAGAAAGGTCTAAGTATATTATTTATGGTTAAGGTTTTGTGTAAATTGGTTTTCACACTTATGCTCTGAAATGTTAATATTATATTTGAGAAAAGAATGCAGTACGTGGCACTTTTCCGAGGTAAACATTCTAAATTTGAAAATCACTGCAGTAATGAATTTCAGTACTTACTTACTGCACTAAAATCAGTGCAGTAAGTAAGTACTGAAATTCATTACTGTAGTGATTTTCAAATTTAGAATGTTTACCTCGGAAAAGGTACTACCCAAAGATATTATTACCATTTTTTTTTCTTTATTTTTTCTTTCGTTATTCCTGTGTATAAAAACAGAAAAAGCAATCGGACATTTGCACCATAACGCCACATAATTATTATTATTATATAGGTTATTATTATATCATAATTAGGTTAACTTTTTTTAAATACGGTGCGCACAGAGTATATTACTTCGTATTGTACCAAAAGCGCTATGTTACCCTTAGCACGAACATCAATCGAAAAAACAAAATGAGATTATTAATATCCTTTTCACACTTATGCTCTGAAATGTTAATATTATATTGGAGAAAAGAATGCAGTACGTGGCACTTTTCCGAGGTAAACATTCTAAATTTGAAAATCACTGCAGTAATGAATTTCAGTACTTACTTACTGCACTAAAATCAGTGCAGTAAGTAAGTACTGAAATTCATTACTGCAGTGATTTTCAAATTTAGAATGTTTACTTCGGAAAAGGTATTACCCAAAGATATTATTACCAAATTTTTTCTTTATTTTTTCTTTCGTTATTCCTGTGTATAAAAACAGAAAAAGCAAAGGGACATTTGCACCATACAGCCACATTATAATTATTATTATATAGGTAATTATTATATCATAATTAGGTTAACTTTTTTTTTAAATACGGTGCGCACAGAGTATATTACTTCGTATTGTATCACAAGCGCTATGTACCCTTAGCACGAACATCAATCGAAAAAACAAAATGAGATTTATCATAGACAAAATATCCTTTACTAGTAATTTTGTATGGGAAATATGTACAGCGCCATCTACCACCCAGAAGCGGGTATTGAAGTTGCGCATTTTAGTAGCAAGTAGTAAGTATCAATAGGCTGTATGACCGTTCCACTTGGCCTCACAAACCAATAATAAAAAAACGGCGGGAATGATTTTCAGCGGTTGATTTGATATCAGTACAGTTTATTTATATTGTGTAATAAATTATCAAAATGAGTTCTGCCAATGAAACATATACAGACATTGTATATACTATGCGATTATTATAAGAATAGGACGGGTTGTTGACAAACTTCACTCTGAAAAGGTACAGTTCGCAAGAAAGTACAAAACAAAATGAAAATAGTTATTTTTTATTTTGGCAGAACGTGGTTTGAGTATTGCCACTTTCAAAACGAAGTTTATTTTTATTTTTTTAATCCACCTACTCGTTATGCCAGCGCCAGACATAGCATAAACATTTGAATAAATGTTTGGACACATGTGTAGCACGGGTATTTGAGTATTTGTTCAAAGCTTTGATAAAATACTAGAGCATATTTCTACAGTACTTTGCAATGTCAGAAGGAAAAGTCTTCAATGGCTTTGTAGCAGTAGCAGCTGCAGTAGCAGTTCAGACCAGCGGGACGATGATTCTCAAATGAATGGAATAGAAGAGGTGGAATAGCATTAGCAAGCATAATGTGTTTTGATTTACAATTGGCGGATTCACGAAAGGCGCCTCCCCGAGTGGCTTGATTGAATCGCTCCCCGTGATACCAACACCTGGCGCACCCCGCGCACCCTGGTAACAGCTAGATTCTGTCGAATCTAACTTCAATCAACGTGCATAATCTAGCTGGCCAATCCTTTTACCATGATAGAACAATACAATTTTTCACTAGACCCCCAATTTACCAATTTTATTGTAAAGTTGATTATTAAATTATTTTCATAACTTGAATTCCTGTTTAATTTAAATATTAAACCAGTAAATAGAATCAACATTCAATTTGAATCAGAACAATAAGTATGAAAAAATGGGTTCAGCCGTTATTTAACTGCTGAACCCATTTTTCACAACTCACAAAATTTTAATTTGATTGAGATTCAAATTACCTGATCATTTTCGTAAAAGCATACTTTCATGAGTCCTATACTTTTCGAAAAAATCAAGTTAATGATTTGTATTTATCTGCAAATTATTCATATGTTTTGGTTTGCACGAACATCATTATTAATTTATCGTAAGCTATGACATGATCAGCCCCCTGATTCACGATTTAAATTTCTTTTTTGCACACCATACTGAAGTGAAGTGAAGTTAGTTTGACAGCACTTTGACAGCTTGACGTCACAACATGGCGGCGTCCCTATCCTATTCTTATAATAATCGCATAGTACCTACTCCACCAAATTTGAGAGCAGAAGCAAAATGAATAACAGAAAACTTACTGCCAGCAAAATCAAAAGAAAGATATATGAAAACCTACGATCTGATTTGGAAAAGTTAAAAAAAGGAGCATACGTTTTCGGAATCTGTGTTGTTGGCGTATTTTAATGATACATCATTAAAATAATATTATTATGGGCGATTTATACATAAGTGTGCCCGGGAAAACAATAACATTTACACTTAATAATTGCCCGAACATGTGTCATATAATTTTAATAAATTTTACTTAGTTAAACAGTTTTTTATTTCCTCGCATTTCTTGCGAAAAGCACTATACAAGCCTTGTACGGTAAGCAAATTACCTTGCCTCGAATGATTAAAGCCCTCGCCTGCGGCTCGTGCTTCAAACCATCCTCGACAATGTAATTTCTTACTTACCTGTCCTCGGCTGTAATGTACTATTTCACACTTATGCTCTGTGCCCGTAGTGTAAGTTTTTATGTCAAAAAACGCAAACTATTTCGAATGCGTATTAATGTCAATTTGTATGAAAACTGTATTAGCGCCTCTAGCGGCGAGTAGCGCGCTTATATAGTTTTCATACAAATTGACATTAATACGCATTCGAAATAGTTTGCGTTTGCTTGACATAAAAACTTACACTCGGGGTACTGAAATGTTAATATTATATTTGAGAAAAGAATGCAGTACGTGGCACTTTTCCGAGGTAAACATTCTAAATTTGAAAATCACTGCAGTTATGAATTTCAGTACTTACTGCACTGATTTTAGTGCAGTAAGTAAGTACTGAAATTCATTACTGCAGCGATCTGCAATGGTACTGGCAACTTTTTTCTTTGTTTTTTCTTTCGTTATTCCTGTGTATAAAAACTGAAAAAGCAAAGGGACATTTGCACCATACAGCCACATTATTATTATATCATAATTAGGTTAACTTTTTTTTAATACGGTGCGCACAGAGTATATTACATCGTATTGTACCACAAGCGCTATGTACCCTTAGCACCATGAAGCTCGACTTAATACTGAGGTAATAAGTCGAGCTTCATGCTTAGCATGAACATCAATCGAAAAAACAAAATGAGATTTATCGTAGACAAAATAACCTTTACGAGTAATTTTGTATGGGAAATATATACAGCGCCATCTACCGCCCAGAAGCGGGTATTGAAGTTGCGCATTTTAGTAGCAAGTAGTAAGTATAAGTATCACTAGGCTGTATGACCGTTCGACATGGCCTCACAAACCAATATTAAAAAAACGGCGGGAATGATTTTTAGCGGTTGATTAGATATCAATACAGTTTATATTGTGTAATAAATTATCAAAATGAGTTCTGCCAATGAAACATATACAGACATTGTATGTACCTACTCCACCAAATTTGAGAGCAGCAGCAATAGTAGATTGTTTAGCAAGGGATGTATGGCACCCATAACAGTCGAGTGTTTTGGCGCACGAACGAAGTGAGGGCGCCGATAGTTCGAGACTGTTATGGGTCCATACGCTCGAAGTAAACACTCTACTTTTCATTTTGAATATGAAGAAAGTAAAAATAAACTCTAAATAATATTTTTCCTATGGCCGCGAAATTTTCGAAAGACTATAACTTTTTTGTTCATTTTCTCTGTTTTAGGGAAGGCAAGGGAAACTAACTCTATACAGTCTTGTTTGGTGTTTGACCCGTACTCTATGCAATTCCATGAAATTAATAGCCTGATTTTTTATGTTACAAATAACTTATTTGGTTTAATCTGTTTCTAAAAACGTATTCTTTAAAAAACCAATGTTTTAGATATTAAAATAATAATTCAACGATATTCATTATTTTATATAATAGCAAAACATGGCTGTATAGGCTTATGTGCCTTTGCCTGCATAATCTTTGGTAAATAAATGTCCAAAGAGATACTCTACACACGTTCCTATCCGACCTCCGATTCGGACTGCTCCCAGACCAAATCGGAACGTGTGAAGCGCAGATTTGGTCTGGGAGCAGACCAAATCCGCTATCGGATCGGAACGTGTGTAGATGCTATTACAGATTTTGACATGACCCCTCCTATTCCTTTTTTAAATTTCATGACGGCCCTAGGGCCGCCACATACCACTTTCAACCCGGATTTTAGGCAAGTTAGGAGTTACTTTCAGTACCCCGAGTGTAAGTTTTTATGTCAAGCAAACGCAAACTATTTCGAGTACGTATTTATGTCAATTTGTATGAAAACTGCATAAGCGCGCTACTCGCCGCTAGAGGCGCTGATACAGTTTTCATACAAATTGACATAAATACGCACTCACGATAGTTTGCGTTTTTTGACATAAAAACTTACACTAGGGGTACAGAATATGAGACATGAAAAATTAATAACAGAAAACTTACTGCCAGCAAAATCAAAAGAAAGATATATGAAAACCTACGGTCTTATTTGGAAAAGTGAAAAAAAGGCGCATACGTTTTCGGAATCTGTGTTGTTGGCGTATTTTAATGATACATCATTAAAATAATATTATTATGGGTGATTTATACATAAGTGTGCCCGGGAAAACAATAACATTTACATTAAATAATTGCCCGAACATGTGTGATATAAATTTTAATAAATATTATTTAGTTAAACAGTTTTTTTTATTTCCTCGCATTTCTTGAGAAAAGCACTATACAAGCCTTGTACGGTAAGCAAATTACCTTGCCTCGAATGATTAAAGCCCTCGCCTCGACAATGTAATTTCTTACTTACCTGTCCTCGGCTGTAATGTACTATTAAAATAACGATTATTGTCGAAAGTGTCAGCAAAAGTCAAGCCGCCCCCGGGAGCTTTCAGCGAAAACGCATCCTTTCGAGGTTTAAAAAAATAATGCATGTTGGGATATTCCTCTTCTTGAGATCTACAAAAAACTGTACTTTTAAAAGGTTTAAAAAAAAAAAACTGCACAACTTTGACCTTTATAAAACGCTTAACTTTCAAAATTATAGGGCATAAACACAATATTGGTGTAAATTGTCGATAAATCTTCATTTTTTCTTTACGATCGTAAGAAAATTGATGATTTTGCGTCAATTAGGCAAGTGTTGTCCGTAACTATCTCACTTCGCTGTAAATTGATTCATAAAAATGATTGGAGCTCTGCAGTAATGGGAGCGAGTGTTGAGGCAAATTGGTACCCACAACACTAATCACCACTTTTTACGGGCTTGTGGTGCCAATGCCAATACAATTCACACGTGATGTTTCAAAATTCTACGCAACAGATTTTCCTAAAACCAAAATATTTACCACCTCTGTGGTCTAATGGTACATGTACACACTAACATCGGTATCAGACCCAGTGGTCCCGACTTCGATTCCCAGTTGGGGTACATCTTGTTCATATTGATGGTCACTACCATCCCCTAAAATCTTTATACTAATTAAAATTTAGTGGTGTATGAAAAAATGCCATGATTTATCGCAAACATGATTCCCGGAATTGGTATGCTTTGATTTCGATCTTTATTAATGTTTAAAATTATTTTTACTTTTTTTGCATTCACAATGCCATTTTTCTTATTTAAAACTAGCACATCCTCGCGGTTTCACGCGCGTATTACCCGTTCCCGTGGGAATATCGGCATAAAATATTATAGCCTATGTCACTAGAGAAGAATGTAGCATTCTAATGGTCAAAGAATTTTCTAAATCGGTCCAGTAGTTTCGGAGCCTATTCGATGCAAACTAACAAACAAACAAATCTTTCCTCTTTATAATATTAGTATAGTATAATAGATATTGAACATTAAGTATTAAGGAGAAAATCGTCCCGTCTGAGACGCGCCATCTCACAACTACTAGCTCCGCCCGGTGGGTGGGACTCGAGATACGGAAGTCCGTAGCTCAGTGGCTCAGAGCATTCGCCCGGAAAGTGAAAAGTCGTGGGTTCCAGTCCCACCGAAGTTAGTTGTGTGTGATACGGGTCACTTTTTTTTCTAATATTTCATTTTCAATATTTTCTATATTTGTGTTTTTCGTATGTTTTTGTAAAAACTTAAACTTTCTAAAGCATTCCATTGCAGTGTCATAATCATAACATAAGGATTGTATTTTTACAATTTCGTGTTATTGGATAACTCAGCAGGAGTGTAAAGACTTGAGATATAAAATTAATTAAGAACTCTTCACTTGAAAACAATTTGCTTAATAAAAGTGTCAATAACGAAGGTAATAAGCATTCAATATATAATTTTAATACAATCATCTTAACATTTATAATTTCATCACTTCCTTGGTTATCCATACTAATATTATAAATGAGTGTGTGAAAGAGAGTCTATTTGTTTATTTGTGGTTTGGCCGTTTTTCACGTCAAAACGTAGCAAAGGATCGACTTGATTTTTTGTGGTAAGGGGTTAGTTTGTGGCTAGAGAGTGACATAAGCTACTTTTTATCCCGGAAAAATATCACATTCCCGCGGGATAACCTCGTGTAGAAATCGTCCACGCAGGCGAAGCCGCGGCGGGCGGGCGGAAGACTAGTTCTTATATAATACCTACTAACTTATAATTATAACTACCTTCCGCCCGCAACTTCGTCCGCGTGGACATTCGAGAAAATACTTAGGGGACCAATAACCAGGATAAAACTTATTCTATGTTTTAATTTCATAAAAATCCGATCAGCCGTTTTTACGTGATTAGGCGGGTCCTATCTCACCAAATGAGCAGCCTCGTGCGAGGCCCGCCGCACGTGGCAAACGTTCTGCCTCGCGCGAGGCTGCTCGCTTGATGTGGTCGCTAGTAAGCCTACAAAATTGAAATGAAATGTTTTACCCCCTGATTTTTCATTCAAAATTTCACCCCTATCAACCTTTTAGAGGTTGAATCATGTTCAGCGTGTTAAACATCAAAATAAATGCCATTTTTGCAATCGTCATCCCATAAAACCTCAATAACGATATCCATATCGATTTTTAGGAGGGGTCGATTTCCGAACAAATACGTAATATGTGTTTGCTTATTTGTTTTACTTTCCGACCATAAGCCTAAATAATAAATTTAATGAAGGACTTTCCAGATACAACATTTCATCCCCCTTTTCACCTATTCGGGGGTAGAATTGTCAAAACCGCTGTCACAGGTAAATATTAATTTTCAATTGCCAGCCTAAATACAAAATTTGAAGATTCTAACTTCAAAACTTACGGACTTTCATACAAACATTCATCCCCTATTTTACCCCCTTAGGGGTGGAATTTCCAAAAATCCTTTCTTAGTGGATGCCTACACTGTATAACGTGTCTATGTGCAAAATTTGAAGTCTCTAGGTTCAGCGGTTTGGGCTGTGCGTTGATATCTCAGTCAGTCAGTCAGTCACTCAGTCAGTCAGTCAGGACTTTGAAATTTAAAAATATAGATAGATGACTATGAGTTCTGCCAAATTGTTGGGCAATTACTGAGTAACCGCCGATTACAGGTCAGTTTGCTGAGTCGGAAGAGTCGTTAGAGGTATCAGTGTAACGGACTTTCACAGGGTAGTGTCCTGGCGCCAAGTCTGTTCAACATCTACACAAACGACCAGCCCGGGACACAGAATACTAGACGTTTTATATACGCCGGTGACCTTGCATTAGCGGTTCAAGCGGACACCTTAATAAGTGTAGAGGAAATACTAACCGCATCACTGGACTAACTTGGCGGCTACTACACTGCAAACGGCCTGAAGCCAAACCCAAGTAAAACTAAAGTTAGTAAAATAATAACAGGGCTTTGAGGATAATCCGTTGTCACTCGAACACGAATCTTTGAAAGTCGAGCGAAAAAGAACATCGAAGGCATTATGCAAATTGAGAATCGAATTTTAGGGAATCGACCTACTGTCCATTTTGCAGAGAGTCTTGTTAAATGTTGCACTAGAAAACTGATAGCAATATTAGTCACAACACAAGTAAATAATTTCAATTTCTCCTAATCGGAGCTAGAATAGGAACAGACATCAAAGATGATGACGAGTGGTGACACCAATTAGGCCTCGTAAAATGCGATAACTAGCGTCTGCGCAGTGATTTGTTGGATAAATTAATTAGAACTGTTCCACTGACTACCGAACCGAACATTTAATATAGTAGATAATTGTGAAGGAAATACTTGAAATGGAAATTTTCTAGCAACCAAGCTGTAACGCTAGATATTACACATGGGTAAAGCATTTGTGACTTTCTGGGTACGCTCGTTCCATCTTAGGCTTTTTCTCAACACTAAGATTCAGTGTGAAGCCAAGAGCAAGCCCATAAAATATAAAAAAGCCACGCTTAAATATGCGCTATGGGTAAAGCATTTATATTTTGTCAAATCCACGCCACTTCTTGATTTTTCTTCTTTGTCGTTACGAACGCCAGACGGCTGAAAAACTATCTAATCGTAATGGGAATCAAATAGTAAACTAGGTATACGTTACCGTTTATCAAAAGCTGTTAAATCTCTGTCAAGTCCCTTGCTCTGGTGACATTGTATTGGACAATTCGATTTATTGTTTGGTATTCTCTTGTATAAAAAATACGGCTCGAATTGAGTACCTCCCTCCTTTTTTGAAGTCGGTAAAAATAAAATTAAAGATAATTTCATTCTCTAATCCACATTCAATTCGCGCGCTGGGTTATACCTTGCCACCTTGCGTCCTCCTAATCCATTAGTAGAAAGTCAGTCCCCTTGTTGTGCGGACATAATGGCTCATTATGATGATGCGGACACTTTGTGATGGGGCAGCGATCGTTTACTTCTTAATCCGAACTTTCTTTTCCCTGTTTGTCACATCTTATAAGATTTTTCTTTAAACTCCCTTCAACACTCGTTAGACTTTGAAAGGTTTAAAAGAGAAGCGTGTCCTTAGGCCATAAGATAATAATAAATGTAGCCATAGCCATATTATCTCTATGTCGAATTATAACTTGATTGATACAGTATTTTGATCGATATACTTACATATTTAACTAATATATTTAACATAATTTTAAAAGCCGACTGTTTAGAGATTTTATTAAAGTTAATGTTTAACCACGAAACACCAACTCTAGATGCAAACTGCAGGAACTATTAAGTATCTACGCTATAAATTACGAGTTCTGCTCTGAATGTACTTAATGTTAAGACTGTAGTTAAGTACATTCTTGTTAATTGTTCAGAATTTGCTACTAGACTACGTCCAAACAATCAAATCGAATAGTTAATCTATCGTCTTCTATAATTAACAAACTTTCCCGAGATCAGAAGATGCCATATGATATGCCACTAAGAGAAACTATTGAAACATGCTTCAGACAATTAAATGGTAAAGATGACAGTAATTAAATGTAATGGAACCCATAGCCGACCTGTGACCTCGATCGATACGGCTATTATGTTTAACCCACGGGGCAGGCGAAATATATCATATATCATTTTGGTATTAGTGTCTCCGTGTAGGTACTCATTACTCATAACTTCGACCTCTGTGGTCGATATGTCTTGTCAGGTTACTTGCTTCAGGTCGTCGTTGCAAGGTTTTAAGTCTTAGAGGTTTCGAGTTATCACGATAGATGTTCTAGCATCTAGATAGAGGCACAGACTGATTTTTTGAAGGAATTTATCAGAATTAAGGAAAGCACACTTATCCGAGCCGAGCGCGCCGAACTAAACAAATTTAAGAATGATTATATGAAATCCTATGAAACCTTGGACAACTGCCGGAGCCGAATCGTCCGAATCTTCAACGTGGTTTTCATACAGAATTCAAAAAATAGTTTTTTCGCGTTCGCCGCGTACAAGACAAGTGTTCACCTTTAAAGAAAAGTTGATTGATCATTTGTTTAATTAAATCAATATGGGTAAATAACTTGAAATATGTAAAAATAAAGTTGAAATAATGTTTTTTTTTTAATGTGCGATTCTTTTTTATCGTATGCAAGCAACACTTGTTTTTATGTCAGTGGTTTATAATGATCGAAGGATTCGTCCCTTGTCGATGGGATTGATGCTTGTCCCATTCGAACTGCTTGTGTGTCTTATATGCCCGAGTGAAAGTTATATTTTTTCAACTAATTTTACTTAAATATTTTTCTATGACAAGAAGAAAAGCGCTTAGCTTTACCAGCTTTATCAAAAGTAACTTTTTCTATAAAACCCTGAATTAGCTCAATATGAGCATCAAGCTTCGTTGACTGCACTACTCTAAGGCCCGAGTTCATTAACAACCGTTACGGTTACGTTAACCGTTGTTTAACCGTCGGTAAGTTGGCTGGTTAGCCAATTACAAGCCAAATACACATTTTTAAGCAAGGATTTCGCATAGTATTACTTACTAGATTTATCGGCCCCAAAAAAGTACTGTAGAAAGTAGATTATAGTACTAAGTTATGTGATTGACAGAAACATGATAGCTAAAACTTTTCTCGATAGAAAAAAAAATCTAAAGTGACTTCCAATTTTGTCGTTTTTCAATACTGTGCCAACCGATTGAAAACCTATAAGTAATCTTGAAACTATAAAATAAAAAAACCTTAGCTAGTTTTTTAGTTTTGTGATTGACAGTTTTCCAAAATTTGAAATAGTTAATTAGTAAAACGATAATGTCGCCTAACTCGATATTTTCTAAGCATACACCGGTGTTTGCATCTCTGTCGCATGCGGTATTTCAACGTATTTCTATCTCCTCTCCTCATCCTTATTTCTTCTAGCTTAATTAACCAACGGTTAACCGACTGTTGGTGAACTCGGGCTTAAATGTTTTGTTAAAAAATCCTATAATGTACGCCACCCATGATTCACATTTATTTGTCAAGGATCTTAAGTTGAGCCAATGTTTGTTCTTACTACGGAGACATTGATATGTTTGCCTTGATTACTCGGTGTGACATTCGGGCTTATGAGGATTTAAGCAGCCAGTCAATCTTCCACAGCGTACTTTAATGAAAGGTGAATGCACAAATAATAATATTAACGACCTGCCCTGGCTCTGCACGGGTGCAATGTAATGATATATAATATATATCTATACAAATAAGTAAAAAGCGGTTATTTTAATACTACAAACAGACACTCCAATTTTATTTATTTGTATAGATGTACACATATAGGTTATGAATTCGTAAGGATTTCAAAATTTCTGAAAAATTATTTTACACCTAATCAACGACATGACACGATTAAAACAACTCACTGTTTTACTACAGAGACTTAAGTTAAAACAGTAATGCACAAATACAACCATTATCAAATCAACTACTCAGAGATCAAACAAAGTAGCTACTGAGAGAAACTATTTTACAGTGAAAAAAATTCAGAAATGAAAAGAGATAGGTACCTATAGTAAATAATGCAAGCATAGTAAATAATGTAAATGCCTGACAAGTAAAATCTTACTACAAGTGACCCACGACATTGTCCCTTGGCGTCGGGAGGTCGGGTCAGGTCATTAGCAGTCTAAAGCACTAGTAATTAAGTTATTAATCGCCTGTTCTCTGCCCCTACCTTTCTCATCCGTTGACCCTTAACGAGTTATTGTTCTTAGCGTTTGTGTTTTAATTAATGTGTGGTCAAATACTCCCAGTAGTTTCATACCAGACTCCTTGGGGTGGTATATGAGAAAGCGGTTGTAAACTTAAAGGTTTGTTTTGAGAGGTCCGGACATATTTCAAACCTTTTCATGTATTAAGTTCGTTTTTAACCCCCGACTGAAAAATAAAATAACCTATAAGTTTGAAGTGTCTGTGTATTTGTGTCTGTCTGCGGCATCGTAGCTACTGAACGAATCTATCAATTTTAATGCGGTTTCTTTGATGTGTTTGATATGCCTTACTTTGTTTCTTCATTAAAATTCCCTCTATCACATTGAAATACAAATTTTATGAACAAATTGAGATTGTGATTCGGTATAATACTTACTCGTAATAAAAAATGGTGTAACTTCATAATAATTTTAGAACTATAAAATAAAATTAATCTATTCATTTTATAATGGTGTCTTTAGATAACTCAAGTCAATGACGAAAATAAAATAAAACGAAACCTATAAACAAAACCTATACTTTATTTGATCGAAGTTGCTACTGACTGCGATCAGATAATATAATCAGTACTTATCATGGAGAATGTGCGAAGATACCTTATCTTTATATTATGAGGTCGTTGTACGAGTTTGCCTCATCCATGCCGATATCCGGAGTGGTTTTAAAATTGGGTTACGTGGTGAATATCACGTAGGTAAGGTAACCGTGAGTTTGCGCTATCGGAACATGCTGTAAATAGTAATGAATAAGAAACACAGTACATACGCCGTGCCGTAATATCAAATGAAGTTTGAAACTTCTTGAGACCACCACTAGCCAATTTTTAGGGTTCCGTAGCCGAATGGCAAAAAACGGAATCCTTATAGATTCGTCATGTCTGTCTGTCTGTCCGTCCGTCCGTATGTCACAGTAACTTAGTTCTTAGACAATAAAATTAAGACCACACAGTTGAAACTTGGTAGGTTTTTCTGTGAACCGCTTTACAATTTTATCTTTATACGAAAAAAAAAAAGAGTTTAATAACAAACCAACATCAAAACTATTCATTTGGGGTGTCTATAGATAGGTTTCTAAACATGATATTAAGATTTTCTTTAACCATTTTGTCTCATAGCCAATATTTTGAAAGATACTTCCAATGTAGTAAAATGTTAATTTGTGACTCCCCCCTCTAACTTTTAAAATAAGAGAGTGAAAAAAGTGTGCTGTGGATCTCAATAAACAAATTCAACGAAGTTGGTTCGAACGAGATATAGCCAGCAGGTTTTTGCCTTTGTTGCCCGTGGTCCGATCGCCGAGTTCTACTGGTCGATCCATAGGTAATTTTTTGCCTGTGTTGTCCATTTTTCTATAATAAAAATTGCATTGTGAATGCAAAAAACTAAAAATTAAAATGACTACTTTGTCATTCATAACACTATGAA
Organism: Crambus lathoniellus; assembly: GCA_949710035.1. Lineage (NCBI taxonomy): Eukaryota > Metazoa > Arthropoda > Insecta > Lepidoptera > Crambidae > Crambus > Crambus lathoniellus. The sequence continues at coordinate 8,591,402 of OX453302.1, read as the reverse complement.
AAACAAAGCTATTTTTTGCTGGCGAAAAATTATAGTGGTATTGGCTGTGGCTAGTGTATGTTATCAGTACCTACGTTAAGTAGGTACGGTACGGATACCTTCACGGTCGAGTCCGACTAGCACTTAGGCCGATTTTGATGTCCCCTCAGCAGAGGCACATGCTTAGTTTAGGATGGTTAATAATGACCCTAAACTCACTATTTGAATATAGAATACTAGCGGCCGCCCGCGGTTTCACCTGCGTGGTTCCCGTTCCCGTGGGAATATCGGGATAAAAAGTACATATAAACCTTCCTCTTGAATCACTCTATCTATTAAAAAAAAACGCATCAAAATCCGTTGCGTAGTTTCAAAGATTTAAGCATACAAAGGGACATAGGGACAGAGAAAGCGACTTTGTTTTATACTATGTAGTGATTTCTATTTCTATATCACCACGCTCAATACAAATTGCAGCGATTTCAAACTTCTGGACCAGCATGTTATGGTTATGTCTGATCTGTGTGAGCTTCAAAGCCTACAACAAATCATGAAAATAATTCTGAAAGCAACCAGATATTCCGGCAGTACGAACGAGCGAAGTAGAGCGAATAGAATGAAGTTTAGAATTTTCACGCCGTGAGCTACGAATGCGATGCAACTTGATTTGCAATATCACAGGCTAATGCCCGAATACTCGTACGCTACTTATCTTTGGGAGCGTCTCAAACATCGCCCTGTCACTTTAAATGTCAAACGTATGAAAGAGATGCCATGGTGTTTGAGACGCTCCCAAAGATGATTTGCGTACGAGAATTCGGGCGTAAATTTCATATTGTCGTGACAAAATAGCGCCAAACCTTCCTTTCATTCTAATTAATTTTGATTGAGTATTGTCAAGCGCTCATTGACTTGTAGAGAGCAGATTGCAAATATTATGACGCAAGTAATGAATCGCCAGGTATTTAGGCGCAGACGCTCGCAGTGGTACCCCGCAGCGCGAATGATTTGCAGGAGCGACCACCTCTCGAAGCATTCTAGGTTTGTTACCTACTTACAATTACCTACAATTCTTTTAGCAGCTAAAATCTCTGTTTATGAAACACATAAATCTATACGAAACATATTATGTTTCGTATAGATTTATGTTATGTGTGTCATAAACAGAGAGTCGATATGTCACACTTAACTTAATTTTTAATTCGAAACAAAAGACAGTGAGTTTAGTGACAGCGCATTACCTATAAGCTTACAAAAAGTTGCATGAGTGTTTTTCAAAAAGGTGGGTTTGGTACGGTGTGAAAAGCTACAATCCTTTAATTGTGAGAGGTATTTTCAGATATAATTTATAAAATAACACCATACATTACCGGACCCAATATCAGCTGAATCAGATTTAAAACTTACAAATATATCACAATAAAACCTTTGAAATTTCACACGCGTTACCCGATTAAGCTTTTTCCTCATTTCGTTTCTTTCATCATGCGTTTCCGGGCGTTCGGTTTATATGTGAGCACGAATAAATCTCCCCTGTCCCTTTGATCGGGCCCCGTTACCTATGGCTATGGGCCCCAGGGGACTGGACTTGTCGCGGACGTGAGGTGTAACAGTTACATGTTTTGCGATAGACCGGCAATCTTTGGGAAAGGTGATTTTGGGAATGCTTTTGTTTTTTACGAGTGGAAACGAAGTGTAGCTGTATTTTGCACCGAGAATTTTGTTTTGTTTTTAAGGTAACTTAATTCATAACAGACGGTACTTAAGCTATACTCGAGGGCGTCGGAAGCCTATGGCCCAGGGGGGTGGGGCAAGTTGCTAGCCCATGGCCCAGGGGGTGGGGCAAGTTGCCAGCCCATGGCCCTAGGTTCAACTTGTATTATTTAAGTCTCTAGGGGGACTGCTCTCTCTGGCGACGCTCTTGGCTCTCGCTCTTGACATTACTCGCAACTTCGTGCACCTGAAATTCGGTCATATCGCGCTCCGAATTACTTCACTACAGTCTTTTAAAAGTAGTCTGCGTACTTCTAAAACTCTGTAAGTGTAGTGTGTAAGCTTTACAGCGCGTAAGAAGTATTGGATATAAATTCGCTTCTCGACGCTTCTCGTAACGATTCCGTAGCTCAGTGGTTTGAGCAGTCGCCCGGACAGTGAAAGGTCGTGGGTTCGAGTCCCATCGGAGCTAGTTGTAAGACGGGACGTTTTTTTTCTAATACTTCATTTTCAACACTATAAGTATTTTAAAATCACCAAAATTACGTAATTTTACAAATGTAGTAGAACTAAACACGGAACACAAAACTAATGAAGAACTTGTGAAAGCGGCCCTTAGCGTTGCCACTAAACAGAATGATCGTAATAATGCTTAAACCAACATTGTACCGCAAAATTAGTATTCTGACCGTTTCATTTATGACCCATGATTATGTTGTAAATGATTCGATAGATCGCCGGCTATTAACGACCGTTGACGTAACTCCGGTCGATCACGACTGGTCGTTATGGGCATCGAACTGTGGACAGTCGTCACTCTGACCAGGGACCTCAATTGTTTGCCAATCATTTATTTAAATGACGCAAGGCGGGTGCTGTATCGCAATATCTTAGAACTGTTGCTGATATTTTGTGTGTCGTTATATTAAAGGTTAAATCATTATCTATATTAGGTACCTACTTAGATATTCCAGTTTATTCGATGAGGGAAAAAATGTCATTCTCGTAGTTTATGTAGCGAAAGCAATGAATCCTTATGTTAAAACACCTAATTTTAAATTCAAAGTAGGTACTTATATCACAGAATGGCTCTGTCGGCCTGTCTGGCATAAAAAAATATTACAAAGTGATAGTGATAGAAAAAATAATGCCCAGAAACTATTACCCTCGTATCTTAGTTCCAGAACTAAGACAGTTGATATAAATGGGGTGATATCAATGGGTTCTGATGTAAACCTAGGTGTACCGCAAGGGTCTATCTTGGGCCCTTTCTTGTTTTTGGTTTATATTAACGATTTACCTTTCTTTGCAAAAAGCTCATTTAAGCTGACCCATCGCCGGCATATTTATATAAAAATATGAAATAAGTACTTATTTATTTCAAGTACTTAATTCCATGTTTTCATGTTATATTAAATGGATAATGAATGTACTTAAATAAAGAGACATATCAAGATTGTTAATTAAACATCTTTTGCTTCGCTGAATGGAGTGTAGTATTTTTTTAAATTTATAACACCAGGACGTTCGATACTACCATAAATAATAGGCAAAGCAAGTCATATTATTTATTAAACTAAAGCGGACATGCTGAAAGGAGGTTCAGAACAAAACCCTCCTTGAGAGGGAACTTATGCCGGGATCCTCGATACTTCGCCCTCGACCGCTATTGTGCTTCAAGTTTTATTTTATCATCGCTTTTTATTATACATTTCATGAACAGAATAACGGCAGATTTTGGATAGAATGCATGAACGGTTTAAAATATAAACGTTCAAGTTACTGGTATCTTTCTGCGGAGAGCACATAAGTTTGTAAAAAAAGCACTAGCACAAGTAAAGGAAGAATCCTAAAACCGTGAAGTAGTTACATAACCAAAAAAGCCTTTTTTTGCGATCTTAAAATATTTACACCTGCGGCGTCCTATGTCAATGAATGGGGATCACAGTTTTCCAATAGGAAAGTCTCAATAAATATCATTTTTTCCTAGAGCAATGTTTGGTACTTTCATTAATTATAATATTTACAAATTGTCACGGAACCCTCGGGTCGGTGCGCGAGTCCGATTCGCAGTTGAACAGTTTTTTCTCTTCAAGTGCCTCAAATAACTTTTTTTAAACTATTTACATCACACACTACACCCAAGTAAAAACCACCTTTTTCAACACCATTCCCAACCAAACCACCTACGTTTTAAGGCCATCTTTTATCAAATTTTGAAGTGTAAAAAGCGACCTTAAAACCCAGACATAAGTACTGGATAAGCAGCGCACGTGCCGCCCGAGGCCGAGTTTATTACGTAGCAATCTCCATTCTTATCCGCTCAAATCCAATCCGTATGGATTCGACGATCGGAGCTAACCTCACCGCTCAAATGAAATTCAACGGGCAAGTCTTTTTTTATAAAAGCGTTAGTAGGTAGGTACTATGCAGACTGATCAATTAATACTCCTGGTAAAAATCAAAGATTTTTGCTCTATCTATCTAGTAATCAATTTAATAACGCTCTTAAGGCTGGTGTACACGGGTAGAGTAAACAGTAGAGTAGAGCGGTAGAGTAGCTTGCCCGCGGTGCTAGCTACCACGATACCAAATTTCAGTACCTACTCTACTCTACCAATGATGTCTACATAATTATAGTTAGAAGAATAGTTAGTACTCTACCACTCTACTCTACCGTTTAAGTACTCTAGGTACCCGTGTACAGCAGCTTTTAGGGCTCTTTCTAAGGCGCTTCTCGGAAAAAGTATGGACTTTTTGATTAAAAACTATAGGACGGTTACAGTTGTTACAAATCTGTTAATAAGATATATATTTATTCATACCTTCATCTAGATGTATAGTTAAAAATACGAAAATTCAAGAATATTCTTAAATGGGGTTATCTACACTATTGGAAATGGGTTTAATTAGTGGACACCAATCACTACATAGTATAAAACAAAGTCGCTTTCTCTTTCCCTATGTCCCTTTGTATGCTTAAATCTTTGAAACTACGCAAAGGATTTTGATGAGTTTTTTTTAATAGATAGAGTGATTCAAGAGGAAGGTTTAGATGTACTTTTTATCCCGATATTCCCACGGGAACGGGAACCACGCGGGTGAAACCGCGGGCGGCCGCTAGTAATATATAAGTAATAAAAATAAAATATAAAATAACCCCTTAAATTATCCGTAGTTATAAAAAATACCGTGTATAGTATCTGTAACTACTACACCATCGCATTATTAGGTTTACCTGTAATGTTGTAAATTAATAAAATAATTATTCAAACGCGACGTAAAAAAACGACGTCAACGCGCGTTTTTTATGGCGCTCTGCAAAAAGACGCAGTTTTGAGAAGATATTTATTGCCTCTTAAGGCCCGTGGTATCGCCAAAGACCTTGGGCATAGAAGCGTGGCCTAATTTCCCCGCCCCGCTACACGCACCAAAACAGCTTAAACACACGTTTCGTCAAAACTATGTATTATTTTAGAACGAAAAATGCTCAGTTTTAAGTTAAACAAGTTAGCAATCTTTCCCTGAAAGAAACGTGAAAATATTACTTGAAGTTTTTTTTTTTCCCACAACGGGGTAGCACTTAGCCTTCATCACACCTGATGATAAGGCTGAAGGTGGAAGCGCACTACTCCCGGTTTCCTCAATCACTGAGGAACTGGCTATATTATCTTTAACTGCCGGAACACAATAATGCTGAAAACATCACTGTTATGGCGTCAAACTTAGATAAGATGGTGGTAGCTAGCCAGGCGGACTAAGAACAAGTCCTACCACCAACCAAACCGAATACAATATGTACCCCCACTGGGAATCGAACCCGGGACCTCTGGGTCTGAAATCCGTGGTATGAACCACTAGACCACAGAGGCGGTTAGAAGCAGTAGCGTATTTCAAGTTGAAAACAGCTTCATTTCAATGTTTTTTTTAATAGTATCGAGACTATGTTTTTTTTAATGCTCAGATTGCAGTTAAAGTATATATCAATATTTAATATTATATTCATTCTGGATTCATCAGTAGGCTAATTTACGAGTTTTAGGGCCTCAAAAATGATCGTTTCACGACTCCATGCGCCTTAAGAAAGGATATTGCCTATCTGTTCTTGCAAATATAAATCTTGTCAAAGCATAAATGTTCGCCATAATCACGCTCAACTTCTAATATCACTTTATGAGAATAACATAAAATTACAGATTACTATCAAAGTCCAAAGGTTGTCTTGACAAACAATTAAAACTGTATATTTTAAACATTCCCCCGTCTCATTAAATAATAAAAAATGATAAATAAAGAAGAATGTAGATTTGCAAAACTGCAGCTTTATTTAGCAAATCCAACACTATTGATTCTTATTATTGTAGGTCTCCTTGAAAATTTAGTATAAATAAACATAACGGAAGTCATTGAAAATCGTTTAGCACATAGTATAAATAGCAACCCCTTAGAGGCATACCGACCGATTTGACGACCGATTTGGCGCAGGGGTAGGCTACCCACCTTCTGCGCCAGTGGTCTCGGGTTCGATTCCCGAACAAGACAAATATTTGTGTGCATGAACATGTCTATTTGTCTTGGTCTGGGTGTTATGTATGTATATTAAGTATGTATTTACAAAAAAAAAGTATATAAGTATATATTTATCCGTTATCAAGTTTTCCATGATACAGTTTCTTAATGAAATTAAAATGGGCTTAGATAATTGGTGTGAATGTAAGAAGTTATTTATTTATTATTTATTATTTATATACCGATCGCTGACGTATCGAAAAAGGTGTTCAGTGGAACAATCAATAAAACGACCAATTTCTCAGAGCCGTCATACCTCTCCAACTTCTTAAATCAGAAGGTGTCTGGAAGGGGGTTACGGGTCTTGGTAAAGTGGTGTGTACTGCGTTCCCAGTTCTCACACGTCAGCCGGTATAATCCGGTCAATAACATAAATTTCTTGGAGGCACGGCTCTTTATTGGATTTGTCGGCGCCAGTCAGCCATTCAACCTAGCTCGTAACCTACGGAGCGCCAACCAAAATAAAGTTTACGGGAAATCTGCGACCGCTTTGATTCTTTCAAATGAAATATGAGCGGGAATAGAAGTGGAGCAGAAACAGAAATTTAGCTTTTGTGCGGAGTTGAATAAAGAGTTTTTGTAATGTTGGTCGGTCTAGCATAAAAATTAACTACGCGGTCGCCGGAGGTCTAAGTCTAAAGCAAAGACTCCTTGATTTTCTTTTTAAAAACTTTTAAAGCACTTAAATCTAGGGTTTAGACCTTTTTGTTTCTGTTCCATTTTTATAGATAGCAAAGAGTTTAAGATTTATGCAAATCGCTAACGTGTTGCAGTTGCTTCGCTCTCTTGTCTAGACAAAATTGTTGTACCTACATAAGTATTCAAAACGTCGTCGGCGACAACACCATACATTTTATGCCGTCTTAGAAGTTTGATGCCTTGGGACTTGGGAGTTGCAATGCTCTTGAGGAGGAACTTTTCAGACCGATAATAAATTTATATGCTACCTATTAATTTATGTTTTCTCGTCTTTGTTTAATCCCTTTAGAATTCAGTTAAGAATTTGTTTGAAACGTTAACTGCCATATAAGGTAATAATAGGCTTTCCTAGGCATATTCAGCCATTTTTGTGTCCCCAATGCTTAGGCTTTCTTTTTGAATAGTAGAAAATATCGTAAATACTTTAGAGCTTATTATTTAGAATTCAGGACCCTAATAATTATGAAACACCCACGCCATTTAGTGCATACCTACTATACCTACTACTTATAAAATTATTTTAACAAAATTCCTTGAAAGTAGGGCAGGCGTACCGGTTTTGGCCACTTTAAGGATTTTTTCACTTTCAAACGCTTAGTGCTTAATGATTTTAAGTCTTTAAGAAAAAAAAATATATCTAGAATTATAGAGAATTTATCGACCTTTAAGGGTACAATTTACAAAGTAAAAAGAAATCAATAGTTTTTTTTATATAAAACAAAATCTGCAGGGAGGGCCAAATGTACCGGTTTTGGCCATTTTGCATTGGTTTTGGCCACATCGTTTGCATTGGTTTTGGCCACTTTCATAAAATTACTATATTTAGAAGTTGAGTTTATGCTTAATTGATGTCTTATTAGAGTTCTGGACTAAAACACTTCATGAAATAGTTTTTCAATCCCAGCTAGCTCCTTACTACAATTTTATAAGTATACCTTTATCACTTGATTAGAAGAAAATTAGCGAATTTAGGCTAGTGTTGTGTAGGCAATAGCGTCAATTCGCTAATTTAGGTATTTGGGGCAATAAAACAATAGTGCCTCTTACCTTTGACATCAGAAACACGTCGATGTCATGTTTGGATGAGATAAGTGTCACTTAACTTTAAGGGACACTTGAATTTGATGTTGTCTTCTACCTCTAAAATCAGTCGATGTCACGTTCAGTGAGGGGCACTTATCCATGACGGCGTCTTCTACTTTTTTTGACATCAGCAACACGTCAACGTCACGTTTAGTTAAGATAAGAGTTATCTTTCTTTGAAGGACACTTAACTTTAAGAAGCACTTAACCACTATGGTGGTTTGTATCGCTGTTGTTAATATGAGTGTCACTTAACTTTATGGGACACTTAACTACTATGGTAGTTTCCATCTTTGACATCAAAACACGCCGATTTCACGTTAATATGAGTGTCACTTAACTTAAAGGGGCACTTAACTACGATGGTGGTTTCGATCTTTGACATCAAAACATGCCGATTTCACGTTAATATGAGTGTCACTTAACTTTAAGGGGCACTTAACTGCGATGGTGGTTTCTATATTTGACATCAAAACACGCCGAATTCACGTTAATATGAGTGTCACTTAACTTTAAAGGGCACTTAATTTTAAGGGGCATTTAACTACTATGGTGGTTTCCATCTTTGAAATCAAAACACGCCGATTTCACGTTCAGTTGAGTGTTACAATTAATTTTAAGGGATACCCAGCCTTAATTGGCACTCGACCACGAGTAAAAATTTCAACTGTCATCTGTCTAGCTGTCACGGTTCATGAAATACAGCCTGGTGACAGACAGACAGACAGACGGACAGCGAAGTTTTAGTAATTGGGTCCCGTTTTTACCCTTTGGGTACGGAACCCTAAAAAGAAGCGGAGTTAGGAAACCTAGCAGAGAAGCGGAGAGAGAGAGCCAAGCGGGGCAAGCATCCTGACTCCAATTATCCACTCGACACGCTCGCTCCACTTCCTCTACCGTGTCACTACAAAGCACGGAGATTTATATCACTTTTTAAGTGAAAAGTGGCCCTAACAAATACTAATGATTCCGAAGCAGAAACAGTGTGCGACTCCGCTCTGAATTGCTGACCCACTCCGCTCCACTACCGCGACAGCGGACAACCTTAACATTATTAATTTAAAAGTTTAGTGAGTTGTGAGTCTTTTATAATAAATGAGCTTGAAAAGTTGGATACTTCCTACTAATGCCAAAGTGGCCAAAGGTGGCACAATGCTAAAATTTCCAGCCCCACTTTTGGCCACTTATTGTTTTCAAACTTTTTGTGAGAACAGTGAGAAAACAACACTTAATCTATCTAAAAGAAACATATTCTAATGTGATATAAAATATTAAATAACCATAAAATAATTTTATTGTAGAAAAAAAAATGATTTTTCAAAACCTTTACTCTTAACATTTTGCTTAAGAATTTTACAAAATGTTAACTTTGAAACATAACATGGTGTTTATTTCTAAAATATCGTACTACGTAAAAAAAGCTAAGTGCTGTAATTATTAACTAAAAGTACAATCTTTTATTCGCCATTAATAAATATAAGCAATAGTTTTTTAATTCCTATATAAATAACTTTAAAGTGAAAAGTGACCAAAACCGGTACAGTGGCCAATACCGGTACGCCTGCCCTACTTTACTAAAATTATATCATTAATCAGTTACTAAATAACCAGGTACCTACTATACTACATTATTGTATTCACGCAATTAATTGGGATTTTATCTTTCACATTTCTCTTTGCCAATTAGACAAGTGAATAATAGCTGTTTACATAAAGCTTTAATTAAAATCCACATGTATATATCTACAATTCCTTACTTATCTTATTGTTTACTGCGCGGCGAGAACACTGAGAAACGATACCGCTATCATAATACTGAATTATGTTACTACATACGTTGGTGCTTCGATGGTCTTACGAAAACCTTTCGGTTATTATTATTATTAAACGTAATGACGCGTGACATAATTGCTTTCATATATTATTTAGTGAATGCGGCGGTTCTTCCAACGGGCCAAGGTGCCTTAAAAGGACCGTCGACATTTTTCTTCTCCAAGAGAAAGTTTTTGTATGCAAGCCGAGGAGTCCGACATCCAAAGCCTTTTAAAATATTTGCATTTCTTTGCAGATGAGCCTTTCTCGGTGGATTCCCATCATAGTGTAGTAATGCTGCTGGGGCATACTAATTCGATAGTGTCCCGATCGTGTTTTATAAAATTTTTCTTTTATATTACGCCATTGGGTTTTCGTTGGGCAGAAGCCAAGGACCGAAACTAAGTAATGGACATTGAATGGTCACGCCAAGAAGTCTCTTGCGTTTTATTGGAGCGTATTTTTGCGAAGAAAACTGTTTGGATAACTATTTGGATGTCGTTTCTGACCGATTTAGCTAAATTTTGATTTGTAAGATCAACAATATGTTTGAGAACCATTAATCTACTAAGAAACTTTCAGCATAATCACTAATTTTGCTTTTGGTTAAAATGTATCAAGAATCAATGACTAGAATTTTGACTTACAGGTTCAATTTCGACTAGTATAGTTTTAGATATTTGCAATTAAAATTTTGCGGTTTTAATTTAATTAGTATTGTAAAGAAGTGTAGTTTTATTCGTTTACGTTTTGTTTTATTTTCAAGAAATAGTAATAGAAAAAGTGTAATTTTGCTCTTAAAATAGTACTTTTAAAATAGTGAAGACTTCCTTGATGTATGTTTAGTAACAACGATAAAGCTTTCTGAAATTAAAATTCAGCTCTTGACTTAGCCTTCTATGAGTGGTGGTAGGGGGGGGGGGGGACATTAATTTCATGTATGAATAGAGGTAACCGCCAGGGTTGCCCTCAGGTAGACAACCCGCGTCATACCTGCCCCAACAATTAAAATTCACCCCTACAAGCATTGTCTTCCCTTATTTGTGACGTCATAACCCAGTATCACTATTGTCCTTGCTAATTAAATGCTATTTGAGACGCTAGATGGCGTTGATTGGATTCTGAGAAGGCCCGCAGTACCCTTGTGACCTGACCTTTATAATACTGTTAAGATTCACCTCGAAATATTATATTATGCTTCCCCTGACTTCTTGGCAGTTTAATTAAATGTGGTAATTAATTAATTGATTAGGTACTTACCTTAATTAAAATACGGCTACGTTACTTGATAGGCGTATCGCTGTGAGAAAATGTTGATTAATTATTCGGGAACCTTCGGAATTATGAAATTGCTGGAAGTATTATGGGATAATAACAAGAGTTATTCAATAAGACCATTAACAACAAGCAAGAAACATGTTTTTGTTTTCATTTTCTAAAGGATAAGAAAATTTCTTACTTTAGGTGTAGGTAAGGTTTCTTGCAAAATGTAATTTGTATTTTTACAGTCTTTCGTTGGTTAGATATATCGCTCCCGTTTTGTTTGACTAGCGGTTTGAATATAACGTCTAACAAATACTACCTATAACATCTTGAAAATCAATCTTTGTTGTTTTAATTTTTCCTTTTCTAGCGTTGCTTTTCCATAATTTTATTTACGTTACGGAATAACATTATAAATGATGGCTACTACCATCTTATCTAATTTTGACGCCATAACAATGATGGTATCGCTCAAGACCACTACATAATAATTAAAAATTTTAATGAAGGCAGTCCACTCTATTAATAAAATGTATATTTATCCTTACTTGTAGTGTTTGCTTAAAAATCGTCTCAAACATCACTTCTTTATTTTATTTTATTTTAATATTTTTGCTCTTAATACCTCAATTTAATTCGTTTTACGGAACCCATCTCTCTTGTCGCTAACAAGTCTAGATAGCTAATTTCAATTTTCGGAAAGTTTGCTTCGAAATTTCGCCTACCATAAAGGCAGTCCACACAGGGGCTATTTATCATCGATGTATGACGTATGGACCGGGTGCAACGAACCCTGTATTCGATTATGCGCAGTTCACACTTCCCGTATTGAAATTTGCGGTTTTTGGCGCCCCTCAACACAATATGTGAGTAGGTATGCACTACTATGCACCGTTGTCTGCATACACATTTTTACACACACATTTATTATACACATTTTTACACGAAGCGAATTTACTCATAAAGCAAGCGGTTGAAGTTAAATATTGATGTCTGCATGAACACATTTCTTTATTGCATTATTTCAACATTATTTATTGGATGTTGTAGGTATTCGAAATAAACTAAAATGTGTTCTAAAGGTATTGGATTTTGTATTCTAAGAGGGTCGTTAAATTATTATCTTTTTTAAAATTCACCAATGAGATAGCACTTAGCTTTCATCATTGCAGAATCCTCAACCACTGAGGAACTGGCTACGAGTATCTTATCTTTAAATGCCGGAACACAATAATACTGAAAACATAATTGTTATGGCGTTAGACTTAGATGATTTAGATAAGATAATACTTTATTGCAACACAAACGAATAACAGTGAACGATATAAGGCTTGTATGATCGTATGATATAGCTTGTATTGTATGATATACAGAATAAGTTCTTATTAAGGACTTCTTAATATCATATTGTTTAGTTTAACTCACGCGTAAGTACGGCGACATTAAGAACCCACTGTCATACCTACAAATTTCAAAAATTATACTACAACTAGCTATCCGCCCGCGGCTTCACCCGCGTGGACTACACGACGTTATCCCGCGGGAATGTGATATTTTTCCGGGATAAAAAGTAGCCTATGATCCTCTCCAGGCTACAAAGTATCTATGTCCCAAATTTCAGCCAAATCCATTGAACCGTTTTGGTGTGATTGAGTAACAAACATACAAACATCCAAACATCCAAACATCCAAACATCCAAACATCCAAACATACAAACATCCAAACATCCAAACATCCAAACATCCAAGCATCCAAACATCCAAACATCTAAACATCCAAACATCTAAACTTTCACATCCTACTAATATTATAAATGTGAAAGTTACGATGTTTGGATGTTTGTATGTTTGTTTCTCAATCACGCCAAAACGGCTGAACGGATTTGGCTGAAATTTGGATCACTGATACTTTGTAGCCTGGAGAGGAACATAGGCTACTTTTTATCCCGGAAAATGTCACATTCCCGCGGTATAACGTCGTGTAGTCCACGCGGGCGAAGCCGCGGGCGGAAAGCTAGTTTATAATATTAGTAGGGTGTCATTTTCGTAGAGCCGTGCGAAATCGTGCTACTAAAAATACTGACCCTTATAACAATCCTAATTCATCGGTTCCGTCAGCCTTCGCATCGATCCGCTGCTGGCTGTATTCCAATCTCTCCTTCGCCCAGTTTATTTGCGAATAAAGAACACAATTCTTTCTTACGTAACGAGTAATGTTTGCGATTGTTACCCGTCACTCTAGTTTCGAGAGAAAAACTTGACACAAGTATAATAGAAATGAGGAATATTTTATTTGATGTGAAAGCAGTTGTGTGTCGGTTTTTGATAGATTTGTTTCTTTTGATGTTCTTTGAAAGAGGAGGTTATTGACTGATATAAAAGGGAGTTTTTCATTCATAGTTTTAACAATTTTCATGGCCTTGCTTATTTGCGAAAGGAAAACACAATTATTTTTTGCATAATGACATTAATGACGGGTTCTTTTTCATTGGAACTCCAAGGCAGCATTTAATTGACTTTTGGAGGCTTGGCGTCCTAACCTTTCTGCCGCCAAGTGAGGTAGTAGGGCTTAAATGGTTTAATATAAATTATTTGACTGAATCTAAAATATTATGTATAAATGAATAAAAAATATTATGTAGCAGGTAGGTAGGTACATAAAACAATAGTGAAAAACTTATTGTCTTTCATCTGCAGCTGCAGGTATTGTGCACTGATAGTTTCGTGGTGTGCATGTGCACTTTTTGTGGGCGGGCGGGCGGTGCATCATGCGTGTTTTTGCGGAAGTAAACTTCATATTTCTCTTTTTTCACAATTAATATAAATTGAAATTTCCCTATGAGTTTCCCTTTGGCATATCCCTATGAGATAAAGATAGTCCTGAAACACAGGCTATTCTTTTTTCAGAAACCAGTCTCCATTTATTACTTATTTACTTTTTGTAAATTACTGCATTACTGTGCAACATTATATAGGTATTATTGTGTCGAGAAGAAATAAAGAATTACTTAAAGAGATCTATTGTTTGCAAGTGTTCTTTCTTATTTCAAACCCGCGTTATGGAATATGGGTGTGCTGAAAAACTCGACGTATGATTGAAATGAGCAATATTTTGATTCAATTTGAAGCGCGTGTGTTTGATTTTGATCGTTTTGTTTGTTTTGATTTACTTTGAAAGTAGGTTGGATATCAAAAGATAAAGAAGATTAGCTTGTCAAATTAAAGCCAGAATGGTTTTTTTTGTATTTTATCTTAACCATATTGACTTATATAAATATTAGTATTTTCTTTAAAACTTGTTCGTAAGATACACACACATACGAGTAGACGGTAAAGCGAAACTTAAATAATACAAATTCGTATTTCTCTGCCCTAACGTAATAAAACAAAATAGTCAGTACGGTAATATAATATTATTAAAAACTGTTTTTATTGCTTTTTCATCAAGATAAATAAATGTTACCCTACATTACTATTCTTCCCACCGACTGAAATTCGGAGATAAATGCGTATAATAAAAACGGTTGATCTACGCGATACAACAAGGTTCGAAGTGAAGGTACGGGGTACGGGCAGAACAAAGTTTGTAAGAGTGCGGTCAAGTCATAGCTCCCTAGGGAGTAAGTTTGGGAACTCCTCTATCGGAATCAGGATTCACCTTCGGCTGGGGTTTGGTAAACAGCGGGGCAATTTTTTAAAAGAGATAAAAGAGTTAGTGTCGTGCTTACAATAAATACCTACTGTTGCATTTAAATGCAGAGTTATACGTTCAAACTAAAGCGTCATATACACGAGCGGCTCGTTGTCAACAAATTCAAGTCCTGCAGTTGTAGTGACATGCTTCTACAACGTAAATAGGCGTTTCTTTATTGGCCGACTCGACACGACATCCAAAAACAACATCGGTGGACGCGTTTTTCTACAAAATCGTATGGTACGATACGACGCTGTCATTGGCACGACATGTCGGCACCGACAATGTATACAATTAATCTCGGTGTCAGTTAGCCAATTATGCTTTGAAATTACGATGTTGTTTTGATGTCAACTCTACATTACCGACTATTTCGTATTATGCTCTCCGAAAAATGCGATATCAAAATGACATCAACTTGTCATCAACTTTTGCGTATTATGCTCAACTTCTCAAAGTGATATCAACTTGATATCAATTTTTATGCGTATTATGATCAGCTTTTTGACATAAACCGGTATCGCATATACGTCAAAAATGTGATACAGATGTGATACAGACTTATCAAGTTTGGGAGGTGGTTTTTCTGTGTCATTTTTCCGTTTTTCTTTTATAAAAAGTGTAAAATGGCTCGTTTCGGATTGTTTATGGACTATTACTCAACGGAGAAACAGGGTTCTGGGGTTAGTAAATAAAATATCAATTATGATTACCATATACTTAGATCTATTTCATATTTACAATTTCTTATTAAGGTCAAACAATTTAAATGAAGTTTCATACTTAGTACTTACTTATTTTTAATACATTAAGTAATACATTAAGAATAACAACAGTATATACCTGAACTAATTACAATAAGCCTTACATAAATAAAACATTAACATCAACATAAGTTTGAAGAAACAATTTTACAGCCTGTGAATTAATTGTATAATTAAAAAATAATACGTACATAAAAAAGCTTATAATCAAAATCATTTTTGTAATCCGACAATTAAAACAGAATTTTATAAGTTATAAATTTTTTTTAGGTACTAGAGTTGGATCCCGAGCTCAGAGAATTCCGAAGCATGTTTATATCTGCAATGAAAAAAGAGTGAAAATATAAATTCAGTGAAATAGCAATCGCCGTTTTTATTGGGGCTGCATGCAGTCCACTGGGTGTCCTTCATAGTAATAATAATTTTAACAACATAATTTTCTTATTATATTAATATTTAGTTTTTGCATTCACAATGCAATTTTTATTACTGAAAAATGGAAAATGAAGTATTTAGAAAAAATCGACCCGTCTCACAATCAGCTCCGATGGGACTCGAACCCACGACCTTTCGCATTCCGGGCGACTGCTCTAACCACTGAGCTACGGAGTCGTTACGAGAAGCGTCGAATTTATCCAATACTTCTTACTCGCTGTATAGTCAGCGTTAATTAACTGGGTTTTACTCAATAAAAAAGGTTGATGTCATTCTTTGATTTAAAAATAAAATAAAACATGTAGGTACCTGATGCTCTCGTCGAAGTACCGCAGCTAGCTCAGATAAAGCTGCTGCTATGGCATGTAATGCAGAGGAAATTTGCTGTAAAACCTCTGCATGCCGTGCCTCAGCAGCAACACGTGCTTCTTCTATTCTAAGTATGTCAGCTCTCGCTTCACTTAATGAATGAAGACGAGGACGACCTGAAACAACAATCAATGTAATATTATTAATATGCCACACAATAATGCTGCCACACACTAACACACAATAAGAATAAATAATTAAGAACTTATAACTTACAGCAAAATGTTTTTTTATTATTGTAAAATTAGATTAAGTACCTACTTACAAAATATCAACATACTTAATCATAACTTGATTTATTGAATAATATTTTTTCAATTTATTCTTAAAAATTGTCCAATGCTGACTAACTTAACAATTAATAATGTTAACCCTATAGGTTTTGAAATGCGAGTCTTTAGTTTGAAAAATAACATAGTAAGTGACTAACTTTTGAATGCATTTTTTTTATAATCATATTCACTTTTTGTTTGACAAGGAGATAGAAAAAATTGACAGACAACAAATTACTCCATTATTCTTTTTATGTTCACAATCCTATAAAATAAAAACAGACATACCTTAGACCAACCAGCTCCATCCTTTTGCACCATCTCCAATGCTGTTTAAGGTGCTCGCCACTTCATTCCTTTTATTTCTTTGTCGCCATTTCATGTAGGTACCCAAAGCAAGGTCTTCGTGGTTTTCCAAGAAATCAATCAATGTGTGACACTGACTCTCATAGATTGGGATGCAGCTATTGTATAAGTAATTCTGAAAATTGATTATTTTATTAAAACTTTATTGAAATTGATATTTAGTCTCTACCTACATAGAATTTTCTATCAAAAATATGTGATATGCACCATCAACAAGATATAAAAACCAGTGATTATTTTATCTTAATCTCTATGTGGGTTCTAATTCAACTGACTGATACAAATATAATGAAGAAACGAAATGGAATTATGGAAGGAAATGTATTGTGTGGGAACAAAACAATCCCACTTTTTGTTTTCAAGTGGCCGACACTTGAAACTGCTTGAACCTTGTCAAATAATTTTAGAATTTATTGGCTCACATGAGCAAAGGAGGAAACAACAAAAAGGTACTTACTTTTTTGCATGTCCAAGCACGCAGTGTTATCCAGATACTTATCTCAACGAAACATTGCAATGCAACTAAATGATTTAAAGAACACTTATAAGTTATAGTTGACCTTTTTAATGTTTACCTATTTACAGTTTTGAAGTAAGTAAGTAGGTAGCTACAGTTTTATAATTTCAACATCGTCGTCATCATCATCTTTTATTTAAATAGGACTTCTAATACACATTTTTAAGTAGGTAGGTAATCCAATTTATTGTATACAAAATGATTGTTGACAAAAAAACATAACCACAAATTACAGCCGGGAAAAGTGTTGCCCGATTAATTCTCAATTACTTTAGAATTTCGATAGTTTTTAATCTAAACCGGCTCTAAAATTATTATTAGTGGTATTTTATATTGTTGTAATAATGTTACTTCGCCGAATACTATAAAAATATGCATTATCAGTGCTCACATCAAAGATAAACATTGCTCGATTATGCATTGCGTCAATCGAATAAATTGGATGGCAATACTAAAATGCGACACAGAATACGACTGTGATATGATCTTGACATGATCTCGATGTGACATAGGAAACTATCATAATACCCTAAATAAACAATGTCAACTTGGCATCAACATCATATTGACATCACATTAAGATTACATCACATAAGCATAATTGACCCTCTGGTGTCGTGTCGGGCAATGAAAAAACACACACAAGCGTTTCTAAGTTTCTGTAGACACTGACATTCATCCTATGTTATTTACACCGGTTTCATTTACACCTCAAAAGATAATCGTAGTACTTATGAGTTACAGACAATGGTTCAAACTATTATGTTTATGTACATATACATTTACACATATACATTTTTACAACAGCACAGTACAGAAATCGCTCAATTACTAACCACATCTCAGTTACCACTATTCGCTAGTCCTACCTATCGCCGCGTATCGTACAAAACTCAACAACTCAAATAAGTCAGTAGAACTAGCAACATGCTGTTGTTGATACATTAGCATTTCTTGGAACTCGTTTTGTATTGTTAAATTGTTTATATAAATTATACTACAATAAAGTACATACTTACTAATTTTCAAATAAAGTGGTTCCTTTAAAATGTAACACTTTATTAAATTATACAATAATAACGATGTTGTTCTCATTCAGAAACAATACAACACCTTCACCTATTGAGGTATAATAAAATTACGTCAAATAACAATGAAATAAGCAAAAATATCTTAAGTAATCAAGTATAAATTAAGCAAACATACGCAATAGAGGAAAAATATTTAGTAATTCATTAACAGGAATGAAAGAATTCAATACCCAATATAATTTCCGGAAGCCTAGAGCCTCCAGGGAGTTGTTTAAGTAGCCTCTTAAGAAAGGTTTTTAATTTTCAAGTGTCATTGAGGGCTTTGCAAGTGGCTTGGGAGTGAAATTGAGCGATATTCGGAGGAACCTCTCAAAGGAACGAAGTTTATAGCCGTAGAATATTATGGCCACTATGAACAAGCACTGAAAACGGACTTTAAAATGGGACGATGAATCTTACGACTGATATAAAAATAAAGCAATGCTTTGTTGTGCTATACTCGAGGCTTTCAGCGATTTCATCTGCTGGACTTAGGGATAATAGCGCGATTTTGTCTGCTGGACTTACGGATAATAGCGCGATTTCGTCTGCTGGACTTAGGGATCATAGCGCGATTTTGACTGCTGGACTTAGGGATAATAGCGCGATTTCGTCTGCTGGACTTAGGGATAATAGCGCGATTTTGTCTGCTGGACTTACGGATAATAGCGCGATTTCGTCTGCTGGACTTAGGGATCATAGCGCGATTTTGACTGCTGGTCTTAGGGATAATAGCGCGATTTCGTCTGCTGGACTTAGGGATAATAGCGCGATTTTGTCTGCTGGACTTACGGATAATAGCGCGATTTCGTCTGCTGGACTTAGGGATCATAGCGCGATTTTGACTGCTGGACTTAGGGATAATAGCGCGATTTCGTCTGCTGGACTTAGGGATAATAGCGCGATTTTGTCTGCTGGACTTACGGATAATAGCGCGATTTCGTCTGCTGGACTTAGGGATCATAGCGCGATTTTGACTGCTGGTCTTAGGGATAATAGCGCGATTTCGTCTGCTGGACTTAGGGACTATAGCGCGGCTTCGCCTGCTGGACTAAGGGGTCATAGCGCGATTTCGTCTGCTGGAATTAAGGATCATAACGCGATTTCGTCTGTTGGAATTAGGAATCATAGCGCGATTTCGTCTGCTGGACATAGGGATCATAGTGCGATTACGCCTGCTGAACTTAAGGATCATGGCTTGATTTTGCCTGCTGGACTTAGGTGATCATAGCGCGATTTCGTCTGCTGGATTTAGAGATCATAGCACGATTTCGAACTGCTGGACTTAAGCATCATAGTGCAATTTCGTTTTTGTGCCAGAACCAACATATTATGATTTTTTTCATGGAAATGAGAAAAAGTAAACAATACGTATCTTAACTCTGCAACTCTTAAAAAGAATACTTATTTAATTTATTTTTCTTTTTTTCGTACCAGTTCCTTACTTTAGAACATAATACTAACAATGTATTTTTTTGTTCACAGGTAATGAAATCATCTTGGACGACTATACGGAATATTAACCTACAACACATAATTAAAGTTGAGTATTTAACTTCACATTAATTGGCAAAGGAAACATTCCACAAGTGTTTGAGAAAGCAAGTGTAATTAAATTATTCAATTAATTAGCCATTGGCTACGTTGACTTGATATCTAATGAAAATGAGGAACTTTACTCTTGCTAGCACATCAAGTATACGAACCGAGTCGAGCAAGGGCAGCATTAAGACAAGAAGTTGGTGTTACTTCATCAATACCTTTTTGCTATAGATAGAGTATGACGTGAACAATATGGTAGTTCTCTATCCATGACGCTTATTACCAAAAATAACTCTATATTATAGGTACATCCAATATCAACTTTAGAGTTGGCAACGTCCTTGTATTCATCTATTGTATATCAAACAAGGTTAATAGGACACAAAATCATACTACAATAAATTAAGACTTTCTTCCTCTGGAACCTTCACACCTATCTCAAGCTCATAAAGCTCAAAGTCTTGCATTAAGTTCTCGTGCATTGGTAGCTAATTCATTTTGCATTTCTTTATTGTATGCAAACTAGTGTCTTAACGAGACGACTTCATTAGTTCAGCTTTCTACGGCATTTCCTTGCGAACTGGAATTAAGCTGGTTTTCATAAAGTTATTAAACTAATTTTGTAATGGAATAATCTTATCTGTTGGTAGTTGCTAAATTATGCGAGGAGTTGATGAAAATGTATCTTTGGTAGGAGATCTAGATCTGGGATCTGGGATCTCGGTTGCTTTTCGAAGTAACGGAGGGTTATACGATTTCTTCAGTGAAAACTTTTACAAAGTTGCGATAGTAATTCATTATTGTGATGTTTAACAGATATTACAGAATAACAACTACAGAACACACTCTTACCTACTTATAAATTTACATCAAAGTGCAATAAAACATTCTTCATATAGAAATCACGAATAGAGTTTGCGGTTTCTAAATGTTGTGTTGTAATTTTATGCTTTATTGCATTAAGAATAAGGACTGTGACCTTAACTGTGACTTCTGCGGTATTTCTCCAAAGACGGTGGCCAACAGCGGTTTGCGGTTAGCTGCAGTTTGAAGCTTCTCAAATAGTTATTGTAGGTACTCTTTTGTTAGTTTGCTACCCTTTAATAAGAAACTACTGTTGTATTTGAAATAACGTGGAGCAGCCCCCCTAGACAAGTGGCTTTCTATTATCGACATGCCATTAGAATAGAAAGAAAATGTATGGGATTGACATTAGCGATCGAAATGTCAATCAGACAATCTCTTACATTTTCTGTCTATTCTACTGGCGATATCGATATTCGATATTAGAAAGCCACTTGTCTAGGGGGCTGATATACCCACTTTAAGGGCCGAGTTCGCCAACAGTCCAACGTTGGTTGGTTAACGCACGTGATTGGTTAACCAACCAACTAACCGACCGACGGTTAACCAACGGTTAACGTAACCGACTGTTGGTGAACTCGGGCCTAAAGCTAACAATACATACTTGCATTTTATATTGCTTAAGATCTTCGATTCTTCGTTTTATTGATAATATTATTATGGTACTTAGGTACCATTAATATATTGAGGTGCACATTGAGCCTGCGTGGCGACATAAAAATAGATTAAATTTTTTTTTGCTTTCACTATTCAAGTTAAGAGTGCGGGCGAGTGGTTTTCTCCCGTCATTACCAACTCGACAGATTTTGAACTCTTTGCAATTCAATGATTTTCAAGTCGTCGTCAAATGTACAGCTGATTACACATTTTCTTATTATTTTCCTCAAACAACATGCAAGATATAACCTACGCGGAAGTTCATATTTTAACAACCATTAAAAACCTTTATTCATACCATGCTATGAACTATGTACTTACCTATAGCAAAGAATACTATAATCCTATAGGTACTATACCTACCTACTAATATTTCCTTTACTTATACTACTTACATAAAAATAGCTGCTGATGATGCTAATTAATTTTACTCGAATAAAAAAAAGTAATTACACGACTGCCAAAAAAGGAGTGTATTGTGTTTAGGGGCTTTTTAAATTCCAATAATGAGAAACGGGTCAGATAAGTTTGCACACTTTACAATTATTTGATCTCATTCAATATCGATAATTTATAGTACCTAAGTATAATTTATAACGTACATTATATTATACAAAGAAGGTTGCGGTTAGTGTGGTCTGCTTGTACTTATAATGTACTCAAAAGATTTATTAATAGTTAATGTATTATTGTTCTTTTAGCTTCTCTAATGAGAACAGTGAATTGTAAAACGTAGTAGAATGTGATGTTTTCCGGTATAAAAAGTGGCCTATGTTCCTCTCCAGGTTACAAAGTATCTGTGTCCCAAATTTCAGCCGTTTTGGCGTGACTGAGTTAACAAACATGCAAACATCCAAACATCTAAACATCCAAACATCTAAACTTTCACATTTATAATATTAGTATGATAAGTAGGATTGCGTTCCGCAGTAGTGTGAACTAAGCCTAAAATACCTAACAACAAAACTGCCCCTGTAGACAAGTGGCTTTCTATTATCGATATCGCCAGTAGAATAGAAAGAAAATGTATGGGATTGGCATTAGCGATCGAAATGTTACGGGATCGCTAATGTCAATCCCATACATTTTCTTTCTATTCTACTGGCGATATCGATAATAGAAAGCCACTTGTCTAGGCCTTCTGGCGATGTTACTAAACCTATAAAAATACTTCAAGCGTATTTAGATGCTAAACCAATTAACACTGAGATATAAGATAAACCAATAATATTTACTGTAGTTGTAGTTAACTATAAAATTGAAAGGTAAATTTTATCTGTAGGTATGTTATTTAAGAAATACAGTACTTAAGTTCGTTTTAGTTTAACTATATCCGTAAGCAATGAAACTGGCGGCCGTCTTGAGTGAAAAGTAATTTTGTGAAGAGCTATAGACAGTGAGATAGTAAGTGCAATCGTTTCGAAGCCTAAGGATGTAGCGCTAATGGAAGAGTCATTCTTACATTGCTTTGGATCTTCAAAAATGTAAATTTACTACAATAGTTAGTAGTACCTATAGTAATGTTGTAAGCGATATGGCGCTATACGCAGTGTATACTTAGTTCCGTTCTGCAATCAACATTACCATAACATTGTATGAGCAAGTTTGGGCTCGTAGTAATGCCCTAGAACATGTCACATTACACATCACATTTATCTTCAGGTGGTAAATTGTCTGCAAAAGAGGTAAAGGGTGATTTATTTAAACTTAAGGACGAAGTGTGTTTTTCTTTAAATTTGTGCGGTCGGTCAGCATGCTTATTCACGAATCGTCGGAAACGCTCCCGACAGCGGAATGTATGCACTATCTCTGTCACTTACTATAGAATAGGCAAAGACAAAGCACAGAATTCGAATCCAAATCCGTCCCCGACATTTTGTGAATAAGGGGGCAGGACAGGACATTTAGAATTTTCCTACGCAAATAAAAGATTTTATCGCATGAAACGACTTACCTCACACTCAACTTCATTGAAATCTTTTCATTCACTAGATAATAAGTGCATTCCAAAATTTTGACGACCTAAAAATGTAAAATTATTATACCTTTGAAAATAATAATTGTCAGCCTTCAAAGCTACTTTCTAAAATTGACAGTTACCACCTTTCCCTCCCACCCTGTTTATAGACAAGAAAGTCCTACTAATATAGTTGTATAGTTTATTGCAAAACATTAACTCAGCAGTAAATGGTCTTGGTAATTTTATTAGTGACACGAATCGCACTTTATAATCCTATAAGTTATATGTGCTTGTCTGTGAATGTGACTTTATAGTTCCCTTCACCTACATAACTATATTACTGACGATGTGTTCTTCTACTGTTATAAAAAATGTTATCTTCCTCTATTACCTATATTTTAAGTGAAAAGTTTGTTTCTCAGCTAGTTTTTAGAACACGCTATCTGGGAGTACCTACTAGTCGAATTGCATCGAATTTAGCATACGAGTAGAAAAAGACATAAGTATAGAAGTATTTAGAAAAATCGACCCGTCTCACAACCAGCTCCGATGGGACTCGAACCCACGACCTTTCATTTCATTCATTCATTCATTGAACTTTCATTTTCCATTTTTCAACCATAAAAAATGCATTGTGAATGCAAAAAAGTAAAAATTTAAATAAAAGACATATAGTTAGATTTTTTGATAAACGTCCGTACTTACTTACCTACTTAAATTGTTTTCAGTCGAACGCTCATTAAGCGTTAACGTCGAATGAGTCCTTTAGTCTTCGATCAACAATAACACCTAGTTCTTTAGTCCTTATCGTGTACGAATAAGAATGGCTTTTAAAGTAAAACTTTAAGGTTTGTTGTGCCCTTAGCACGAAAAGCTATCGTTATCGTAAATAGTTATGCTGATCGTATTATTTTTGTATAAAAACCAGAACCTCTTTTGGTCGTAAGTATTTATTATGAAACAAAAATTCAATAGATTTTTGGCAGTAGCACTTTGACTGCTTTTGACGGATGGTATTGTTTCCGAACCGCAATTTGAGGATTGTACTAAATTAACCATTACGATTTATGAGCAAAGCATCAAGACACATCCAGTATGACTTTATGATCGCGCTTGAGACTATAAAACTGTCATTCCTACTCTAGATGTCTTAGGGATCGAGTCCCTTACTTCGTCGAGAGAAAGTGTTTTATCACTGAATTAAAATGTAATCTTTTGTCAGGACGAACCATTTGATCTCATTTTATTGGAGTCGGCTTTATAGGGATAAATTGATCACATCGGCGTGGGATGAAAGTTTCAAAGCCTTTTATTGCAATAGGTACCAATGACCATTGATGTTTCGAAATCCTATTCAAATATTTCAAAGTTGTATTTAGTTTGATCTTCACTGCCTTAAAGCCGCTGCTTTATAGTCTTTTCTATGGAATTATCTTTGAATTTTAGATACGGTCTGTGAAATATTGGGTATTTATAATCCAAGTAATATACAGGGTGTAAAAAAGAAGCAGTAGTATTTTAGGGAGAGACTCTAAAGTGTTTGCCGCCCCATACCAGACTGCTGATCAACTTATACCATTTTGTATGGGACTAAGAAAGATTTTTTTCATATTTCGACTTCTGTTTTTTGGGGAAAGTTGTTCATATTCATGGGTAGAAGCACCCCCTATAAAATAGATGATCAAACGAACTACTGTGAAGTTCGATCGCTATTATATGAGTCGTTTCATTCGAAGATATAATATTTACAGAGTAGTCCCTTTAACCTACAGGCAACTTCGCACGTCTTTAGAGATTTAAAAAAAAAAAGTTCACTAATCTGTCATTTACTGTTCTGTGGTCAGTTTGACGCCATTTTTCTCATTTCGTTTAGAGCAAGTTCAGAGTAATAGCGGTGTTCTAGAACAAAGCTTAACTAGTGGGTTTGTAAACCTCCGCCTGCAGCTGAGGTTTACTGGGCTGGGCGGGTTGCTATATCTTCGAATGAAACGACTCATATAATAGCGATCGAACTTCACAGTAGTTCGTTTGATCATCTATTATATTTCGTCGTTTCATTCTTTGATATAATATTTACAGAGTAGATGTTTAGAGATTTAAGTTTTGTTCTAGAAGAAGTGTTGATGGGTTGTTTTTATAAGAATAAATAACCATCTCAATTAAACATATTATGTATTTGTTCATAAGCAGAATGTAAACAATCAACCCTTAAATAATAATAAGTTTTCTCCGTACAAATTAAATACCTGATCATAAATCAGCAACAAAAAAAAAAAAGTAACTAATCATTAGTAGGGAACGTTACGGTTCTCGCGAAGACATCTTCGCTTTCAATAGGCCGGTTATAGAACCGAGCAAAGGCTGTGTAGATGTAGGTACTTGTCCAACCAGCTGTTTTTCTTATCTCGTCTACAAACACTGAGTCGTGAGCAAGCACGGTCGAGATGGAGGCGTATAGTGTGCTGCTCTCTCCCAAGCTCCCAACAGCTTATTTAACCCAGCGGCTTATAGACTGCGAGCTGGTGCGCTTGTGGAGTTTTTTGTATTTTAACAACAGTTTGTCTGCGTTCAAAGTCATCATATTTTTTGAAAAATATATATGATCGACGAGGACTGAAGCAGGGCATATATTTATTTTCTCGTGAAAGAATGACAAGTACAGCATGGGTTGTTCGCGGCCGGGGACCGAAGTTTTAATAATGTCGGTTATGGCTATCTTAACACCGTCTTGAGAAATGAATACATTTTCTAGTTTTATAAGCGTGAAAGTTTGTACCCTGTGCATTGTACAAAGTGTTCTTGTCTAGGCTCAGTACTAAATTTGGGTATCAATTAGGTATGTGGTTGAGAACAAGTTGTGGGTCCCAAGACTCCCAAGTAGAGGTATATTTAAGGCGACTTGGTTTAAGTTTGTAAGCGCCTTTTAGAACTCGTTAAATACACTCATGTGAGCCGATGTTACTATTTAATGGTTTAAGAACAGTGAAACGGTACGGCACGGGACGGTGATTTAATATCAACGTAAGCTTCGTCAGATAGCTCCCATTCAGTATCGGGGTTGCTTTTACTTGACTCGATATCTGAGCCGTTATTTTTTGTGTTTACTTATGACGCGTGTAGCCAAATGGCGATAAATCTACCTACATCGTGTCAACTTCTTTAAGCGTGGAAATTTTATTCCATCTACCTTGACGTTAATGTAGCAATACTACTGCAGTACTATCCATGCGCAGTAATATTGCACAATATCGTCTTCTTTTGTAAAAGCTTTCATAGGACAGAATGTTGTAAAAAAGTTATTGCGCCACCAGTTTTGGTCTTCTTAAAATTAAATTTTTGCTTTGCATTTACCGTTATGGCGCTGCAATGCCAAAAACTTCTGGCGTTCTTAAAGATAAATCAATATTTAGCTGCTAGACAGACCGAAATTAGAACACCAATAAAATTAGCAAAGATTCTTATTGTACGTTTCGGTAATTTTAAATAATTTCTGATCATTTGTGCAATGTTTCTGCGTTTTACAGCGAGAAATGTTGCGTATCATAATTATAAAAAGCCTTGGAAAGTACAGACTTGAGAAGGCGTTAACACACTTTTTTCGCGGCTTACAACAAAACCTAAACATTGTAACAATTAAAGAGTCGTACCGCGTACGTAGTCTTACGGAAGTGTCCCCGATGCCTTATGTTAAGATTCTTTTTACTAACCTTCTATGGGCCACCGTGTTGTCTGATAAATAAAGAATTTATTTATTGCATCGTCGAAATAAATTTACTGATTTATGACCTTGGCTTCTAAGATAGGACATATAACCTCTCTCATAATTTTGGTAAAAACCCTGGATGCTGATGCTACGGATAGGCCGTAAGGCAAGTCAGTAAATTCGTCGATAGCTAAGTTTGAATTTGGAGCTTGAAAATGAAATCTTAAATATTATTCCGTCTTCCTTACATATTGGAAGTCATAAATACGCCTCTTTGAGGTCAATCGGTGCTACAAAACTACCTTGTGGTATAAGTTAAGGAGATGTTCTATAGTCTTCCATTCTAAAATAGTTTTTCTTCTCAATAAGTTTATTTAATGTTTTAAGATTTAAGACAAAGCGTTTACCACCATTAGACTTGGGTGCAAGGAAAGTTCTTGATATGAACTGGTCAATTACCGGGGAACATTGTGAAATTGCTCCAATTCAATTAATTTATTTATAGCTTGGACCATCTCGTGACTTTCTTCGGGGGTAAATTTAGATTAAAGCACGACAGACTGTCACTTCCGTACAAAAGGGTATATAATGTCCGTTTTGGATCCATGATAGTACAGTTTTGTTGTATGTTATATGAAACCAACAATCATAAAAGTATTGAATTCTGCCAGCGTGTACCCTTGTTATTGTGGCCGTGCACGGGGCCTGGATTGATTGCAGTTCTTCGCATGAGACGAAGCAGGCTGAGGGTAGGTTCGTCGCGGTGGCGGCGCTAGCCTCTGTCCTGTCCTGTGGTTTGACCTCCCCGCCGCCCCCCTGTTTCACGGGTACTGAGGAGGTCCTGACCGGTTTCCCTGATGGGCAGGACGAATGACTGTGGACTGGACTGCAGAAGGTTTCTGAATTGTGAATGTTTTCCAAATCTGTGAACCTTGTCGTTCGATTGCCTTACTGGCTTTTATATTTTCGGATGATGTATTACCCAATAAAGAGTCATAAAGAGTCAGTTTAATCCTATCTTTCGTTAGGAAATGGTGTAAATCAATACCAAAATGCGACAGTCGTCGCTTAGATACTAAAGAGATTGTATCTTATCGTCTGAGGAGAGCAGTGTGTCCATTGCTCTATTTACCTATTGCCGAGGTACCCATATCAAGTTGTTGTTGAAAACCAAGAAACATTTTGTAGCGTCCCCTCACGACGACGACGTCAGAAACTGCGGCAGCAATCGCTGCGTTTAATTTAGGTGCGTGCAACATTCAACAATTATTTGGTATCAAGTACCTTTGTCAAGTTCTCTTTCTGATCTTTTGGTAGACCTATTTTTCATAAAGGTGTCCATAAATTAGCTAAGCTGAATGGCATCTCCAAAATCAGGCGTATCGGACGTTGACGCCCTCAACGCTGACAATACTATTGTGGATCGAAAGTTATCGATGTAATTTCTTGAGTGAGCCGTTTGCGATACTGCGGCATCCAAGGTTTGTTGGATGGATATTTCCAAAGATTGTTCGATAAAGTCCCGCATCGTTTTGTATGATATTTATTGTATCCAAAACAAACATACTCTTTTTTGGCAAAAAAAAAAAAAAAACAACATGAGGGTAGAATGTAAAAAATAAAATTCAAAGAATAATTTAATAAGTTATTATGGCTTAATAATTTATATTGTCCCGCAGACAATAAACTATAGATAACGTGCATCTATCCTAGAATGCAGGTAGATTCTACTTTATGTCATAATATGTGACCCATAATTAGCCCGCAGCTAATTACGATATCGCGGTTGACCCACAGTCAATTGCGACTTAGTTTGATTTTATGTAACTTAATGAACTGTAGATAACGTGCGCCTATCCTAGAACGCAGGTAGATTCTACTTCATGTCATAATATATGTCCCATAATTAGCCCGCAGCTAATTACGATATCGCGATTGACCCGCAGTCAATATCGATTTAGTTTGATTTTGACTAACTACCTAAATAATCTGAAGATAACGTGCGTCTATCCTAGGACGCAGGTAGATTCTACTTCCTGTCAAGATTCAAGATTCAAGATTCAAATTTGTTTATTCAATTTAGATTGTTATTTACAATACTTGTGAACGTCATAGAAGCTACGCCGAGCTAATTATAGGTCATAATATATGACCTATAATTAGCTCGCAGCTAATAACGATATATCGCGATTGACTCGCAGTCAATCTCGATTTAGTTTGATTTTATGTAACTAAATAAAGTGTAGATAACATGCGTCTATCTTAGAACGCGGGTAGATTCTACTTCATGTCATGATATATGACCCATAATTAGCTCGCAGCTAATTACGATATCGCAATTGACTCGCAGTCAATCTCGATTAAGTTTGATTTTATGTAACTAAATAAAGTGTAGATAACATGCGTCCAGGGCCGCTCCGACCCCCCACAGCGCCTGTGTGCGAAACCTATGAAGCGCCTCTTTTTTCTTAATATTTCAACTTATTTCTATTTATTTTTGTTAATTTTGACCGAAATAAATGTTCTCTAGTTTTATACAGGGTGACATCGAAGTCGTTAGCATCCTTTTAAAATAAGAACATACTCATGATATAGAGTATTTTCCCCAAATGCGTAGGAGCGCGTCGATTCTCTTAATGCAGTCTCTACTCGTTCGTTCCTTAAAGTCGGGCTGTCGGGGAATCCCAGTGACCCCACCCCGCTTGCGTCGCAGGCATCGCATCGGTCAGATTGCGTTCATAAAGAGTGAACGCGCACTTGTGATTTTTAATCGGGCGATAGTTTGATCGTTCTCGAATTCAGTAAAGAGCCAACGCGCACTTGTGATGTTTAATCGGGCGATAGTTTAGTCGGAATCGTAAGACGATCGTGATCAATTTCTCGGCGGATAGTTTGGGTTTGAGAGCCTGCGCGCACTTGTGGTTTTTAGTCGACCGATAGTTGGTCGATAGTTTAGTTGAATCCGGGCGCGTGCTCACTAGTCCTTAGCTCGATAGTTGTGCGATAGTTGTCCGATAGTTGTGCGATAGTTGTACAACTATTGGCCAGTCATTTTCGATAGTTCTATACTGAATGCGCAGTCTACCGATAGTTGGGCGATAGTTTAGTTGAATGCAGTGCGCGCGCTCACATAGTCCTTCATGCACATTACCGCCCGGCCGATAGTTGTGCGTACAACTATCGGCCAGTCATTTTCGATAGTTTGATCGGTCGATAGTTTAATCGTCAGTGGGCGCACTGCCATATAACTCTATACTGAATCCGAGAACGATCAAACTATCGCCCGATTAAAATTGCCACGGCCGGGCGGTAATGTGCATGAAGGACTATGTGAGCGCGCGCCTTGATTCAACTAAACTATTGACCAACTATCCGTCGAACAAAAATCACAAGTGCGCGCAGGCTCGCAAATCCAAACTACCCGCCGAGAGTTTGATCACGATCGTCTTACGATTCCGACTAAACTATCGCCCGATTAAAACTCACAAGTGAGCGTTGGCTCAAACTCATTCAAACAAACTCATGGCGGCTCTTTTGATTTTAACGCTGAGCTCGTAATTATTGTAAACTAAAACCCAAAGCGTAAAATTAAACCACAAACGCAAATATTATCTTGGGACACTTGTACAATAAGCGCAATATTATGTTTTGTTGTTTACGAGGCATTTGTTGCGCCTATTATACCGACTTACTTATCGATACTCCACTAACAAAGAAATATGTTGTTGTGTAAGTGTAACAAAAATAATTTCGATAGCGGCGCCCCCATTGTCTTGGCGCCTGTGTGCGCCGCACACTTCGCACACAGGGGCGGAGCGGCCCTGCATGCGTCTATCCTAGAACGCGGGTAGATTCTACTTCATGTCATAATATATGACCCATAATTCGC
This sequence comes from Crambus lathoniellus, assembly GCA_949710035.1. Classification (NCBI taxonomy): domain Eukaryota; kingdom Metazoa; phylum Arthropoda; class Insecta; order Lepidoptera; family Crambidae; genus Crambus; species Crambus lathoniellus. The sequence continues at coordinate 8,560,182 of OX453302.1, read as the reverse complement.
TCGCAGCTATTTAGGATATCGCGATTGAGTCGCAGTCAATCTCGATTTGGTTTGATTTTATGTAACTTAATAAAGTGTAGATAACATGCGTCTATCCTAGAACGCGGGTAGATTCTACTTCATGTCATAAATATGACCCATAATTAGCTCGCAGCTAATTACGACATCGCGATTGACTCGCAGTCAATCTCGATTTAGTTTGATTTTATGTACCTAACTAAACTCATCTAGTGAAATCACTTGTTCATGTTCACCAGTGAACAACAAGAAACAAAAAAGTATTAATTGTATCTTAATATCTGATAAATTTAGTTAACTATTGTGAAGCTTGTTAATAACTTGTATGCACAAATATTTGAATAGGAATTGATAAAGCACTATAAACGTACCTTTTGCATTATCTTCATTCTCTGAAGACTATAAACGTTGGACTCGTTCATCATTTTCCTGTGCGCTGCGTTTCGGCATTTAAAATAGACGCGTGCGCTCGTTGCCTTGCACGAAAAAGGAATGAGAAAAATGGCGTCAAACTGACCACAGAACAGTAAATGACAGATTAGTGAACTTTTTTTTTTTAAATCTCTAAAGACGTGCGAAGTTGCCTGTAGGTTAAAGGGACTACTCTGTAAATATTATATCAAAGAATGAAACGACGAAATATAATTATGGGTCTTTTTTACATCCTGTATTTTACTTGAATATTGATTAACTTCAACTAAACCTACTACAATGTTATTAAAAAATTTAAGCATGTAAGCCGAACGGTAACCACTAAAGGAAGAAGAATACACTGTTGTGATAAAATCTTATAAGAATGACTAGTAACAATGAGAAAATTAAATTGATGAATTTTGCTCGCGAAGTTTACTGCTAGCTAACCACGTACCAAATAAACGCTTTATTACCGATGCACGGAGAAACCTAGCATAAAACATAATTAGTTTATCAACTTAAATTGATAGGGAGTAAAGAGAAATTTTACAATGTAATGCAATAACAGGCTTACGATTTTAATGATTATGTTACTGGGTAATTACAGTTGCTTTTTCTTGACTTCTGTGTTTTGTCTTTAGTTTGCGAATAGAAAATCATAAGACAGAGCATCATGTCGTCATGTCAGCTGAACGACGCCCACTGATGGACATAGGCCTCCCCCAAGGATCTCCACAACGATCGGTCCTACGCTGCCCGCATCCAGGGGCTTCCCGCGACATTGACTAGATCGTCGATCCCCCTACAAGGCGCCCGCGTACCGGACGTCGTTCCGTGGTCAGGACCACGGAACGTCGTCCGGTAGTCGCCATTCGAGAACCTTTCCGCCCCAAACGGCCATATCGGTTCTTCGCGCTATGTGTCCCGCCCACTGCCACTTCAACGATGCAATCCTTCAAGCGATGTCGGTCGTTTTAGCTCTTCTGCGGATCTCATCATTTCTGATTTGATCAATATAGTACGCATAAGAGTACCTAAAACTAAATATAATGTAGTCCACTCAAAATCCACTTCCAATAGGCGTTAGTGTGCCACTCAACAATTCTCTATCGGTCAGCAACTGGCTCACAAACCGTCGGAACGAAACGCTCCCGATAGCGGCATTTATGCATTGTCTCTGTCACTCACTACATAATAGACAGAGACAAAGGACATAATTCGAATCATATAAGGGAGCAGGATTGGTATCAAGAGTAGGTAAGGGGGCTGGCTGAAAAATATGAGTCTGTAGCTTTGTTTTGTGACTTGCTGGAAAAAAATTCTTGGTTGAGGTTTTCAATACGTGGAAGGTTTTAGCAGGGAGGTCTTCGGCTTACTGTTCACAGCTTATCTTTCAAGCCGTAAAGCTGACGAGTATATTACTTTACATAATATGCGTGCTTCTAGCGCATATCTTAAGTACCTATAACTGGAACCGTAACTATCGCATGTTGTTGGTGCTTTGGTGAGGCGCCTAGAATGGCCACTTAAAAATTGATATATGGCCGCCGAACCGCTAATAATGTGTTAACTAATAGGTCCCGGTGTAACCAAAGCGGCAGTAGTATATATAGGTGTACTATTTGTATGAAAGATTGCAGACTAGATTGGAGAGAAATCGGATGACTTTAATCGACAGATATCTTGTTTGCATTTTGTCACAGATTAGTCAGTGTGGTCGCCCCACAGATACAATTAATCCACATGGCCACGGCCACACCCCTTCATTAATTAAAGCAGGCGACCGGCCTACAAGCCCAACCTCGCCCCTATCTATGATCGAAGACTATAAACAAGATACAGAGCTGATTGAAGGTCTAATAGCTTAAGGTTTTGCTAATTTTAAAGACTACAATTCAAATGAATGGAACTGACATAAAGTCACGTGGTCAAAGCGAACGATGCCCTGCTCTAATCGGTGGCCGATTTTGTCTGATCTCCCTTTTCGCACTCACATAATAGAAAGGGAGATCAGACAAAATCGGCCAACGATTATCGGACGTGGGCGAGGGCCCTAATTCAACGAAAAACGAAACTTCGTTAGCCCCGCCGCTTTCAGTCGATTCTGTCATGCCCGGAGAGCGAGAATGACAGGGGGGTATGACGAAGTTTCGTTTTTCGTTGAATTAGAGTTGGCCTGCTGATTTAAAATGGCTCACTTTATGTTAAACTTAAACTTATGAAATAAGGTCGCTTCTAATATTGCAGCAAATTTTTATTGATTTTAAAGGTACTTACCCCTAGATATTTGAAAATAGCACTTCGAGATTTTTGACTGATGATATGGTATAATTTACTATTTATCATCATCACCATGTCAGCCGAACGACGCCCATTACTGTGCATAAACCTCCCCCAAGGATCTCTACAACGATCGGTCCTGCGCTGCCCGCATCCAGCGGCTTCTCGCGACCTTGACTAGATCGTCGGTCCACCTTGTAGGGGGCTCTTTACTATTATGCTGGCCATACACCATCCTGCCTATCGTCCAATCGGAATGGCGCTGCAGGCTTGATCCAATCTGCAGTTCGTCCATATACACCATAATTGATAACTGTCATGCCAATCCACGCCTACCTACGGTCAGTTCTACTTGATCCAATCGGCAGCGTCATGCCGATTGGACGATAGGCAGGATGGTGTATGGCCAGCATAACGGTTACTATAACGACAGTTTTCGGGCTAAGGCTACTGCAGTAATTTGTGTTGGCGTTGCTAAAATAAACATGTGTCGTACTTCATCTTCTTTCATTTGTGGTGGAGTATTTTCCACTATTCTTTTCAACATCAGCCATTTTATGTACCCACTGCTTGGGCACTGGCTTTCCTTATGGATGGAGGTGGAGAATGGGCCGTGACCCACCACGCGGGCCCAGTGCAGATAGGTACCTAGGTATTAACGGTTGAAAATGCAGCTAGGACCAACGGCTTATCTTACCTTCCGAAGCACGGAGGAGCTCGAGATGAAAGTTTTTGGTCACCCATCCCGTGACCGACCATTGCGAAAGTTGCTTAACCTCAACGATCACAGGCCGAGCGCGCTAACTCTTCATGACGTTATAGTACCATTATAATGATAGACTAGTGTTTAAGATATACTTTACCAGTAACACTGTACGTCCTGCTGTAAACCGAACGATAAAGGTTGATATGATTTATTAGGATCGTTAAAATGGAATAATGATTCCCGGATCAATTACTTATAAACTAACTAGCGGCCGCCCGCGGTTTCACCCGCGTGGTTCCCGTTCCCGTGGGAATATCGGGATAAAAAGTACATATAAACCTTCCTCTTGAATCACTCTATCTATTAAAAAAAACGCATCAAAATCCGTTGCGTAGTTTCAAAGATTTAAGCATACAAAGGGACATAGGGAAAGAGAAAGCGACTTTGTTTTATACTATGTAGTGATTAAACTATAATTGCCATTCCATGAAATCAATGTTCTTATTCAGTAGGTACCTAACATTTATTTGAAGGCCAAACAACAGTCGTACAAATTTAAGTAGGTAATAAGTAGGTAAATTGTTTCGGGTTTATCCTCCCTTCATGTATAGGTAGGTTTTGTTACTTAGCATAAAAAATACCAAAACACTATCAAAAACACATACCGCTTCCTAACTAATAATTTGATAAACTTCAAAGTAAACAAAATACATCTCATGAGTAATCATGACTCATTCTTATGGAGAGCTGAAATGAAACGAAGCTACTTTTCAGAAGGAAAGCGGCAAAAATGAAAGAGCCTGCGGTAAACAGTACCGTATATCATAAGGACACAAGATAGCTGAGAAAATGTCCGACTTCACGGTTTATCGCGACGACTGTTCGTACGAAAAATATATTTACGGAAATAAAGATTCACCTGGTATGCCGTTGAAGTATTCCAGTTATGAAGCTCTTTATTGCTTGAATAAATTTCGCTATGAATAAGAAAATGCTTTTAGTACACGCGGCAGATTAGGTTGTGAATTTCTGGAGTGTGACGCTTTTGATGAAAGTATGTTTCTGTGGAAGAGTATGGTAATTGGGAACTTTTATACGATTTGTGCAGTTCCTCAGACATATCTGACGCGGTGGGGAGGAGCAGTAGCTTCTTTCTAGTAGGAAATACTAAATTATTGAAATAACAGTCAGCTGTTAGAAAAGCTAAGATTTTATTACTAGAATAGAGAGCTAGAATTTAAAAACTGCTCAACCAAAGGGGAACTTTCTTGAGTTTTGTGATCGCACCCATCGTTTCACCTTACACATCAATTTTCCTATTGCCTCTTTTCTATACTATTCATGTTCAAGTGCTATTTGCCAGTCGTCGTTAAATGCGCCTACGCAAGCTCACTGACGGGAGCCGTCTTTTAAACAATAATACATAGAGGCGCTGTTTTAAACAGCAGCGCCTCTGTGTCTTTATGCCCACCTGTGAATGACACAGAGGTAACATGCTGAGACAGGGTATTTATTGGCCCTACGGCCCCAATACCAGACTTAAAGCGGTTTATAGCTGAACTTACCTATTATTATTTTAACACTCTTTATCAGATATAGGAAAATGTGATAGTAAAAAGCCACGAACCCTATAAGTAGCTTTCAGGCGGGATAGTAAGCTTAGCAGCTACTTATAGGTCATAGGATTGAAATTAAATATTGGAAAAATCTACCCATTCATTTTCAACTCATACCATTTCCTTATGCTCGCATCTTAAAATATCTGACTGAAATATATAACTGAAAATAGTTTGTTTATGTTATGTATTAAATAGTTATCATAAATTGCATTAGGTAAGAAAATATTTCAAACTTAGCCAAAATCAAGTTGCAAATAGAGTTTTCCAGCGTTTATTTCCCAGGCTAACGTAATTTTCATAAAGTTCCAAATAAACAAGTTATAAATTAAAAGCAAAACTGATCTTTAAACGAAATAAACAAGCGCACGTAATCTTTATTATGCCATTACGAACTAAGTTTCTGTCCCAAATGAAGACATTTATTCTCAAAAGTCAAGCATAAAACTCCGTCCGACTTCCTTCTCCGATGACCCTGCAAAAATTACGGTGACATTACCTCAGAGTGATTGAAAGTAATGATCCGCCGGTTTTACTCGTAATAGGACAACTGGCTGTTGGGAAACTCAAGGGACTGCTCATTTAAATGACTGCTGTAATCCGACTTTGCTATCCGTTAGAATCAAATGGCTGGTTTAACGACAGTGAGTCACTTTCACTCGGGATGCAAAATTTATTTGTTGATAGTGCAGCTGCATCCTCTTTTAGTGTTGTGGTTGTCTTGACATACACTAGCGCCACCCTTACAAGCTTAGCAGCGACTGAGATCATACTGGAATTACGTTGTCAGTGACTAGTGACTATTACTACAAAAGTGCACAAACGTAAAATCAGTATCTTAATAACTAAATACTATAATTTCGTGATATTATACAGGGCTAAATGATTTTTAATAGTTTTAATAGTACTCGCGAAAGTTTGTAAATGGAGTTGATTTATATTTTATGAAAAATGAGCTTTTTTATATCTGATTGCGAACAACTGATTTTTTTTGTGATAGTATTATCTTGTAGGTCCAGCCAGTACCCTTGGGTACACTGGCTGAAAACTATCCTTCGAAAAAAGAATTATGTTTTTTTTTTTGTAAAATGATATCTATTTTACTGCGTAAAAATGAATCTATACTTTTAATAAAAGAGGAAAGATTAGATATTTAGTGTTTTTGTTTGTTTTTTTGTACCGGATAAACTCAAACACTACTGGACAGATTTAAAAAGTATTTGATTGAATCAGTCGTCACCTGGCGGAAGTCCCTAACCATTGTGAAAAATAAATATATTTAGCTTTCTATATATTTATTTATTTTTCAGAAAGATTTAAAAGTTATTTCATCATTAGAAACCTATATTCTTCCTGAGTGGCGTAGACAATACCGTATCCCGATATTCCCACAGGAATGGGTACCACGTGGGTAAAACCGCTGGGAGCCACTATTCGCTAATAACATAAATTGGTATATTTACGATTACGACAGACTCTAAGCATGACCCACCTCCAACTTGGCGAAAGCTACCTTACCATATTATATCTTCTGCAACATAGTCAATTAATTGATCGTTAAAGATCGTTACTATCGTCAGATCACAATTAGATCAAGTAAACAGGCTATTTGTGGACGGATGTGTAACTGACACTAAAGTCTCGAGCTTTCTTACTATACTACAGTCTAGAAATTTCTATAAGCTTCAGTCAGTTTTGTCTTTAGGTCGGTCGCGTTTTCATTTCGTCCTCCAGTTTTATTGTACACGCGAAGACCTTTATAAACGCCACTGAGAACGCAATACGTGTGGTGCAGTACTGGGCTGAACAGATTTAAAGCCAAATGTATCGAGACGCAAAGAAGAAGATTGTAGTTCTTTCAAATAACCGAGGCTGGACTATTTGACGACCGATTTGGCGCAGTGGGTAAACTACCTGCCTTCTGCGCCAGAGGTCTCGGGTTCGATTCCCGAACAAGACAAATATTTGTGTGCATGAACATGTCTATTTGTCTTAGTCTGGGTGTTTTCTATGTATATTACTTAAGTATGTATATATACAAACAAAAAGTATACAGGATAATTTTTTTATCAGTGCACAAATTTTTAGGATCGACTCAGAATCGATAAGTGAACAACTTTCTCCTAGAAACATGGGTCGAAATACGACAAAAATATTTGGACTTCCCATACTAATTCGATCACGTGATCAGTCCGATTTGTATGGAAGGTCAAAAAAATTTTGTCATATTTCGACCAATGTTTCTAGGAGAAAGTTGTTCACCTACCGATTCTGAGTCGATCCTAAAAATTTGTGCACTGATAAAAAAAATATCCTGTATAAGTATATATTTATCTGTTATCAAGTTCACGTAGACACAGTTTCTTAAGAAATTAACTACGGGCTTAGATAATTGGTGTGATTGTAAGAAAATATTTATTTATATTTATTTATTATTTATTTATTTATTTACCGCAAGCGCTGTACCGCTCCCCATCTAGCGCTGGCGGTCAAACTATTAAATTAAAAAAAAAGTTGAAGATATCACTCCTCGGAGCTTTACTTATTTCTGGTTAAATATCTTTTTATGTGGTATACTTAATAGCAAAAAATAATAATGAAAGCGATCGTAGTAGCTTATGTAAATCACCAAAATATGCCCCTCACATATAACCCAGAGCTTTGGTGCAGTAAATAGAATAAATGTAGCACCAAGCAATCTAAGTTATAAAGGAGCTGTACTTTTTTATTTGGATACCTACATATACACTGAAAAAAAACCTGCATAATTTACTGCTTCATCATCATCCATCACATCATCACAAGGTTTTATTTTGGTGCTCCAATTAAGTCACACAAAATGCTATTCATTTGTTCAGCAGATTATTAGAACGTGTCAAGTTTGCCTTGTAAACTGTTGTTCTATGAAAGGACAAGTTCACGATAACATGGAAACTGAACCGGACCTCGACATTGGTTCACCCCCTGCGACCATAAACAAAAACCATAAATTCCACGCCGCATTTATGAGAAAACCCATTAGTTTCTTGACACTCCATAGACAATAAATCGAAATTAGAGCGACACTGATCTCCGCTATTCGTTACAATGGAAATGTACCTTTGCATGCAAAATATGGACTCTCTTAACCTAGATGCGAGTTTAATGTATCCGATGGTGACGATTTTGTTTTGGCATTTAATTCGGATATATTACAATCGGATTAATCCCTCGGCTATTCAAAGATTCGTATATAAATTTTCGTATATTTTTCATTAACTAAAACCAAGTAGGTATACTGCAAGTAATAGGATATTTGGATTACGATTAGACGGATTTTTGGGATTTTATTTGACACAGTAAAATATCACCAACCGAAAAGAAACGGCCGGAAGCACTAGATAAATAACTGTAAAATAACATATATTTTTCCAAATTTTGAGTACTTGTGGTTTGCGAGTAATCCATAATCTAAAATACCCTATTTTCGGGAATCGGCGCCTTAAATAAATGATAATCCTTACTTCCTTACTTATATTATAAACTAGCTTCCGCCCGCGACTTCGTCCGCGTTGACATTCGAGAAAATACTTAGGGGACCAATTACCAGGATAAAAAGTATTCTGTGTTTTAATTTCATAAAAATCCTATCAGCCGTTTTTACGTGATTAGGCGGGTCCTTCCTCACGAAGCGAGCAGCCTCGCGCGAGGCAGAACGTTTACCACGTGCGGCGGGCCTCGCACGAGGCTGCTCACTTGGTGAGGGAGGATCCGCCTAATCACGTAAAAACGGCTGATCAGATTTTTATAAAATTAAAACATAGAATACTTTTTATCCTGGTTATTGGTCCCCTAAGTATTTTCTCGAATGTCAACGCGGACGAAGCCGCGGGCGGAAGCTAGTAAATAATAAGTGTCTGTTTCACAATCAAAAAGTTAGTTCTGAGTAGCTTAGGTACCAAGAACTTGTTAGGTACCAAGAACTTTTAGGGTACTTAAGATGGTTTAGGTTTCTATACCCTATTTACCCCCTGGGTTTGATTTTCGGAAAACTACGAAGTGGGTTGCCTATTTGTTTTAAGAAGTAAGCCTACAAAGTTTCAAGTTGAAATGTCTATTTTACCCCCTGATTTTTCATTCAAAATTTCACCCCTATTTCAACCTTTTAGGGGTTGAATCATGTTTAGCGTGTTAAACATCAAAATAAATGCCATTTTTGCAATTTTCATCCCATAAAACCTCAATAACGACATCCATATCGATTTTTTTGGTTTTTTATCCCATTTAACCTCTAAGGGGTTGGTTTCGAAAAAATACGATATATGTGTTTGCTTATTTGTTTTACTTTCCGACCATAAGCCTAAATAATAAATTTAATAAAGGACTTTCCAGATACAACATTTCATTCCCCTTTTCACCCCTACGGGGATGGAATTGTCAAAAACGCTGACACAGGAAAATATTAATTTTCAATTGCCAGCCTAAATACAAAATTTGAAGATCCTAACTTCAAAACTGACGGACTTTCATACACGTATTCATCCCCTATTTACCCCCTGGGTTTGATTTTCGGAAAATTACGAAGTGGGTTGCCTATTTGTTTTAAGAAGTAAGCCTACAAAGTTTCAAATTGAAATGTCTATTTTACCCCCTGATTTTTCATTCAAAATTTCACCCCTATTTCAACCTTTTAGGGGTTGAATTATGTTCAGCGTGTTAAACATCAAAATAAATGCCATTTTTGCAATCGTCATCCCATAAAACCTCAATAACGACATCCATATCGATTTTTAGGTTTATTTATCCCATTTAACCTCTAAGGGGTTGATTTTCGAAAAAATACCTAATACTTATGTGTTTGCTTATTTGTTTTACTTTCCGACCATTAGCCTAAATAATAAATTAAATGAAGGACTTTCCAGATACAACATTTCATCCCCCTTTTCACCCCTTCGGGGGCAGAATTGTCAAAAACGCTGAAACAGGTAAATATTAATTTTCAATTGCCAGCCTAAATACAAAATTTGAAGATCCTAACTTCAAAACTGACGGACTTTCATACAAACAACCATCCCCTATTTCACCCCCTTAGGGGTAGAATTTCCAAAAATCCTTTCTTAGTGGATGCCTACACTGTATAACGTATCTATGTGCAAAATTTGAAGTCTCTAGGTTCAGCGGTTTGGGCTGTGCGTTGATATCTCAGTCAGTCAGTCAGTCAGTCAGTCAGGACTTTGAATTTTATATATATAGATGCGTCTCTGTCTGTCTGTGTGTTACACAATCACACTTAAACTACTGAACCGATTTGAAAGAATTTTGGTACAGAGATAGTCTAGAGCCTGAGAAAGGACATAGGCTACTTTTTATTCCTGAAAAATATCACCTTCCCGCGGGATAACGTCGTGTAGTACACGCGGGCGAAGCCGCGGGCGGAAGGCTAGTAATATCATAAATTTGGCCCTACTAGGATTCGAACCTCGGGCTCTCGGTGCTACGGTAGGCATAACTGACTGTATCGCTAAAACTTACTTTACTAAACGAATCAGTTTTGAACATCAGCCCCTTAATGTCTTTATAATAAGACCACCAACATAAACATGTTAATGCCGAGTGATTTATGATACAAAAACAAACTGTCAAATTGCCATTTAACTCAACATTGATGAAATTTCTTCATAGCCTTAATTTAAATTTTACTAATGGACGATTTATGCTTTGCGAATAAGCAAAATGATTTTTAAATAAAACTGCAACAGGTCCTTCGATCAACAATATCACCTACAGGTCTAAAGATTTATGCAAAGAGTATTCTAAGCTAACCTTCGATTATATGATCGAAGAAGCTAACACAAAAACAAAATCAATCCCAACTGCTAACTGGAACGCAGCTCTTTAATGGAAGCCACACACGTTACGATAAATTTGCGCAAACCTGAGGGCCTACTCTGAAACGCAAAACCCGAAACTTCGGTATACCCGTCCCTCTCACTCTCCAGTCATGACAGAATCGAGTGAAAGGGGCGGGGCTAACCGAAGTTTCGCCAAGGCATTCGACTCAATATCAATTCCAATCCTTCTGAAGAAGCTGGAGGCTTACGGCATAAGAGGAACAGCTCTAAATTGGTTCGCAGATTACCTGTCAGAACGGACTCAGTGTGTCAAAGTCGCGGAGGTGAAAAGCAGCTTTAGGCCGGTGACATATGGCGTACCACAAGGCAGCATTCTGGGGCCTACTTTATTTCTGCTTTACATGAACGACATCGCGATGCTTCCAATAAAAAATGCAGAAATATTTTGTTATGCTGATGACACCGCTATAATCTTTTATGACAACACCTGGCCCGATATCTCTCAGAAAGCAGAGCAGGGTGTGTCGTTGGTCTCAAGCTGGTTAAATAGAAACCTACTGTCTCTCAACGCTTCAAAAACAAAATTTTTGACTTTTCACAAGACCGCTGCATCAGCTCCTTTGTCACTAAAAGCCTTGAAGATCCATTCGTTAGACTGTGGTTCTAAAACTCTAAGCAACTCGTGTATTTGTGAGCAGATTAATCGTTCAGATTCCTTAAAATATCTTGGCGTAGTTCTTGACGAAAAGCTAACGTTTAGAGCACACGTAGCTGAAACATGCAAAAGAGTAAGGAAGTTAATCTACGTCATGAAAAACCTACGGGACGCAGTTGACGGCAAAACCTTAAAAATCGTTTATCTGGCCCTTTGTCAATCTCTAGTAAATTACTGTATTCTGGCATGGGGAGGCTCATCTTCCTCGATACTACTTCCTCTTGAGAGAGCACAAAGAGGAGTGCTGAAAGTAGCACTCAAAAAACCCTTTCAGTATTCAACTGATGCTCTCTACGAGGAGGCCGAGGTTCTTAGCATCCGGAGACTGTTCATTGTTAGAGTTGTTTCAGCTGTTCATAGAACAGTGTTAAATTCAGATGAATACGAGAATATGTTGCAAAGACGGACTTTTAAGTTGCCTACTATCCTCACAGCCTCCACTTTTGCACATCGTTTTGGAACCTTTCTTTTTCCATTGATATACAACAGACTTGCAGATATTTGCCATTTTAAATGCTTAAGTGTTCGACAAACAAAAAGGGTTGTCACCAACACTGTAATGAGGTGGAATTACATGGAAACAGAAAATGTGTTAAAAACCATCGTATGACACACAGAGACACACACACACATACACACACGCACACATACCATCATCCCAGAATAATCTTAAGGTTAAAATTAGGTAAATATTAGATACTGTTACTTATTTTATTTCTTCTTATGTTTTCTTTTTTATTTTTATTATTTATTAATTTGTTATGTAAGAAGACGCTGTGTTTACTTTGCTTCTTGTAAATCGTGTACTACCCCCACAGGACAGGCTGAGCCTAGTGTGGGAGCTTGTAATGTAATATTGTAAAACTGAATTTGGTAATAAATAAATTTATTATTATTATTATTATTATTAGCGTTTCAGAGTACGGTCCCTGGCTTGCGCAAATTTATCGTACCGTGTGTTGGAGAATAGGTATTTGCGCAAATTTCTTGGCTTGCGCAAATTTTAAAAAGTTTCAATTTTCAATTCCGAATTTGGTCCACCTGGCTAGCTACCACCATCTCTTATCTAAGTCTGACACCATAACAATGATTTTTCAGCATTATTGTGTTCCGGCAGTTAAAGATAAGATAGCCAGTTCCTTCACACTTCAACTTCAGCCTTAACATCAGGTGTGATAAAGGCTGCCTGTTGTGGATAAAAAAAAACCGGCCAAGTGCGAGTCGGACTCGCGCACTAAGGGTTCCGTTTCCGTACCATTATCTATACAACATTAGACACTGTATTTAAGATTGAGAAAAAACGGCAAAAAATCACGTTTGTTGTATGGGAGCCCCCCTTTTATATTTATTTTATTCTGTTTTTAGAACTTATTTGTTGTTATAGCGGCAACAGAAATACATCATCTGTGAAAATTTCAACTGTCTAGCTGTCACGGTTAATGAGATACAGCCTGCCTGGTGATAGACAGACAGACTTACGGACAGCAAAGTCTTAGTAATAGGGCCTCGTTTTTACGTTTTGGGTACGGAACCCTAAAAACAGTCTTTACACCATACATTTTGGTTTCTGTTCAGACTTTTCTTTTTTTTTTGTAGCAAATATTAAGCCAACTATTGCCAAAGCGTCGTCCATCGACACACCCGGATGCTCTGCTGACTTTCATAGAAATGAAATCGTTCAAATTTACTTGAGCCGTCTGTGGTCACTAGGGAACAACGATCAAACCTCGGCTTGCGCAAATTTATCGAAACGTGTGTGGCTTCCATAATGTTCAATGTTAAAACACCTTGGTTTTTTTTACTATTAAATTTAATTGAAAGAGGTTTATTGTCATCATATAGTTTTGTTCATCCGCTCAATAAATTAGAGATTCGGAAAAAGGTCGGTGCCCCTAATCCTATAAAACGCACTCGGGTCGTATCTTTCCGCAGCACCCGTACTGTAGCTACAAATCATTGGTTATTAACGCTGTGTGCACCGAGATTAATGTTGCAAATATTGCAACGACATCTAGTGTTCACGGATTTTGAAACTAGAACGTTTCATCTTCCTCTTATTTCCATATTTGAATTATTTCCTTAAATGTGAGAACACTTTGCCAGTATCGTATTTCAATACACATTAGCACAATAATTACTTTTAATAAAGAAATTATCCAAATACTTTCTGCTTGCATTAAAAAGAAAGAAAACTAATGCTATAATATACCTATTACTTTTCTCATATAATAAGTGTTGCTAGAATTTCATAAACAATCAAAAATAAGAAGAGAAACCAAAAAACTGTTACAGTGTCAAAGCCTTAAACAGACTTTACTAAAACTTCATTAAAACCCGTTTTGCTTGTTGAATGGAGAGTTTATTAAAACAAGACTACTAAAGATACGAATCTCAAATTAAATCCTATGAAAATGTTCTCAAGTTATGAGCATACAATTTGCAAGAGGCAAATTAGCATGAACAAAACTGAAACAGCGGTGCTCCCTGAAACAGCGGTGCTTCACACAAATAGTTGTTCCGAGCTCTCGAGACGACGCAGGAGTAGGTATTTATTATGCTAATGAACGTCTGACTGCCTGCTGGAAGATTTCCCGATTATTCAGCACTTGAGCAGCTTGAGATACTGATTTTCGCTTTTTAAGGTTTGCTGTATTAGGTGCTCTTGAAGAATGAAGAAATCCTATCCTACTATATAATATTATAAATGTGAAAGTTTAGATGTTTGGATGTTTAGATGTTTGAATGTTTGTTACTCAATCACGCCAAAACGGCCCGACGGATTTGGCTGAAATTTGGGACACAGATACTTTGTAGCCTGAAGAGGAACATAGGCTACTTTTTATCCCGGAAAATATCACATTCCGATAACGTCGTGTAGTCCACGCGAGCCGCGTGAACTACACGACGTTATCCCGCGGGAATAAAATACTTTACCGGGATAAATAAAATAGCCTATGTTCCTCTCCAGGCTACAAAGTATCTGTGTCCCAAATTTCAGCCAAATCCATTCAGCCGTTTTAGTGTGATTGAGTAACAAACATCAAAACATCCAAACATCTAAACGTTCACATTTATAATAGTAGGAAGTAGGATGTAGGATACATTGTGAATGGAAAATTGAGTTGATCGTGATAGGAAAATCAAATATTTGAAAAGAGAAAAACTTATATCGATTTAAGAAGTCACCTACTATTTCGTAAAGGAAAGTACATTAGGAAAATTTCCTTTGAACAGAAGGAAGTCTTTGAAACACTTTCCAAACTAGATCTATCAAAACGTTTTTACAATGAAGAGGGGTGCCACTTACAAAGACATCTACGCAAGGCACAGCCACTCCGTGAGTTTGACGGAGAAGAAAAATTGTAGGCACCTGCAACTAAATGCATTGGAGGGGACTTGTTAGGGGACGAATGTTTGACGGTTGGGGGCTTTGAAGTGCGCTCATTTCGAACGCGTCTGGAGGACCGGAGAATCGTGTCATTACGTACATGTGTTAGGGTACAAACTCTTTGTACTGGGAATTTTGGAGATGTGCAACCCCCTTGCGGGTGTTAAGACGTATAAAAACGACACAATTTACGCGACAGCTCTTCATATATCAGTTGGTGAAAAGAATTGCATTCAATTTAATATCTTAACAAGCGGCTACCTCCCCTCAAGAATCGCGCTTTCAAATCTGATTGGTTGTTAGTTGTTGTAGATGTAACCGCGCTTAAACAAACAAACTGATCAATTTTATAATATTGGTATGGATATATACAGTGCGTCCCAAAACTATGCCACATGGAGGGAAAGTACCTGAAATACTGAAGATATAAAATTTTACTGAAAGGAGACTTCATTTTTTTTTTAAAGAAAAACTGCATTCAAAACAATTTTAAATAATCGCCTGTCTGAACTGGGAATCGAATCCGCTGAACTTAAAAAAAAATATTTCTTTAATTTTATTGTTCCGATCGAAAGTCTCAATTATAAGCATTTATTTCTTCTAAGTAACATAGCACCTTAAATAAAAGGAAGACTACGAAATTTAACATCATAACTTTATAAAACACTCCAAATCCAAACTTCACTTATTAGTAACTAGCGGCCGCCCGCGGTTTCACCCACGTAGTATCCGTTCCCGTGGGAATATCGGAATAAAATATAGCCTATGTCACTCGGGAAGACTGTAGCTTTCTAACGGTGAAAGAATTTTCTAAATCGGTCCAGTACTTTTTGAGTTTATTCGTTACATACAAAAATACAAATCTTTCCTCTTTAAAATATTAGTATAGATAGGTACATTGAAATGTTAAAGTCAGTTGTTTTGAGCACGACAGTCACAGAAAAGGCTACCCATAACGCTGCACAAACTTGTTATTCAACATTAAATGTTAAATTTCGTAGTCTTCCTTTTATTTAAGGTGCTATCTTACTTAGAAAAAATAAATTCTTATAATTAAGCCTTTCGTTCGGAACAATAAATGAAAGAAATATTTTTTATTACTCAGGTTCGATTCACAGATCAGACAGGCGATTATTTAAAATTCGTAGAATGTAGTTTGTTTTCTTTTTAAAATAAAAATGAAGTCTCCTTTCAGTAAAATTTTAAATTTTCTGTATTTAAGGACTTATTTCTCTCCATGTGGCATAGTTTTGGATAACTCTCGCGTTACTGTCTGACTGACAGACAACGCACAACCGAAACTTAACCTTAAACTTAACCGCCTCTGAGGTCTAGTGGTTCATACCACCGATTTCAGACCCAGAGGTCCTGGGTTCGATTCCCAGTGGGGGTACATATTGTATTCGGTTTGGTTGGTGGTAGGACTTGTTCTTAGTCCGCCTGGCTAGCTACCACCATCTTATCTAAGTCTGACGCCATAACAATGATGTTTTCAGCATTATTGTGTTCCAGCAGTTAGAGATAAGATAGCCAGTTCCTCAGTTATTGAGGATTCCGGGAGTAGTGCGCTTCCACCTTCAGCCTTATC
The DNA here is from genome assembly GCA_949710035.1 of Crambus lathoniellus. NCBI lineage: Eukaryota > Metazoa > Arthropoda > Insecta > Lepidoptera > Crambidae > Crambus > Crambus lathoniellus. The sequence continues at coordinate 8,543,626 of OX453302.1, read as the reverse complement.
ACCACTTATCATCAGGTGTGATGAAGGCTAAGTGCTACCCCGTTGTGAATAAATAAATAAATAAATAAAAAACTACTAGGCGCGAGAAGCTGAAATTTGGCATGTATGTTCTTTAGGGAGTGTAGGGGAGCACTAAGAGAGGATTTTTGGAAACTTCTCCTCTAAGGGGGTAAAGAAGGGGGTCAGAGTTTGTTTGAAACTTTTGTGAATATCTCCATTGCACGGAGACGAAGTCGCGGGCGGAGCGCTAGTAATTAATAAGACTATTTCAGCTGATAAATAAATAATAAATAAATAAATAAATAACTTCTTACATTCACACCAATTATCTAAGCCCATTTTAATTTCATTACGAAACTGTATCATGGAAAACTTGATAACGAATAAATATATACTTAAATACTTTTTGTTTGTAAATACATACTTAATATACATAGAAAACACCCAGACCAAGACAAATAGACATGTTCATGCACACAACTATTTGTCTTGTTCGGGAATCAAACCCGAGACCACTGGCGCAGAAGTTGGGTAGCCTACCCGTGCGCCAAATCGGTCGTCAGATATATGTATAATCTGAATTAATGCAAGCTTATTTACTCATGGTAATAATAGAATTGCATTTCTAACATAAACATTGAAAATAGTTATGTGTATAAGTTTTTGTAGTAGGTACAATCGCTTAAATTAGTACAAATTTAATTTCAACTAAATGATGTAAAATTATTACTGCCAACTCTCGTAAGTATCGAGATTCCACATTATTATAATTTTCAATGGTTGCTCATTTATTAAATTCGATACCGCTCTGTGGTAGCCGGTGATTAATATGCAAAATTATCTAAATTTCCAATGCTCGATCAGCATTCGGCTAATCAAACTCATTATGCATATTAATTAAACCTATATTTATAACGTGACCAAATGATAAATGTTTTATGATTTAATTTTCATGGAAAACATTCTTCTTCTTGATACTTTCACGTAATAACTTTGACCGGGCCTTATTTATTAATACATATATTTAAACACCAATTTAAATATTGACATAACTTACGACAAGCTTCTAGTTCAATCAATTTTATTTTGTTTGACATTTGATGTTTATGTGCAAGAATAAGAATATTGGTTTTAGTTTAGATATAGTATTTTCCTATAGAATGTTACTTCAAAGAAATTTATTTTTATCATTAAGTTTTTTAAAAACTTTTTATTTCATATAAGTAGTATACTTTTTTTGTTATTCGGAAATATTCTGTTATACCACTTTACAGAACTGTCTACTCCTCTGACTGAATGTTATTGTTTAACGAATGATAATAATTACTTTGATTTTGACTTTGATCTCAAACGTGGATCTTTTTAATGGTGCTTGGCGAATCATAAGAAGTTAGTTCAGATTCATCACAAGTTTAATTCCCTTACCTACTTTAATTTTTGGACTCTTTCGCACGAGGTTTGAAGTTTGCCGAATGATAGTTTCTTCAGTTTTAAGTAATCATAATTTGCTTAAAATTTTTTTTTCATAAAAAAATATATAATATCACTGTTTTGATTCCCTATTTCCTGAAATTATACTGCTTCAAGTAAGTTTTGACGAATGATAGTTGCTTTAGTTTTAAGTGCCCAGTTCTCCCGTGACGTATTACCGGGGCTGTGACGAGTGACGTGTGCTCCCCTCCCTCTTGGCATCCAGTTAATTTTGTTTTTCATCAACTCTGTTGAGTGTGGGAGTCCTTACAAATCCACATTACCGAAGACGCGACGAGCGGAGGGTTAACTTTTGAGTTACATTTGGTATTTTTCCAGTGTAACGAGCACTAATAGTGGTTTTCTTTTTAACGAAAAACTTATTTATCATTGAAAATTTGAAACAATTTGTTGTTATATCAAAATAAGACGACCGATTTGGCGCAGGGGTAATCTACCTGCCTTCTGCGCCAGAGGTCTCGGGTTCGATTCCCGAACAAGACAAATATTTGTGTGCATGAACATGTCTATTTGTCTTGGTCTGGGTGTTTTCTATGTATATTAAGTATGTATTTACAAACAAAAAGTATTTAAGTATATATTTATCCGTTATCAAGTTCACGTAGACACAGTTTCTTATGAAATTAACTACGGGCTTAGATAATTGGTGTGATTGTAAGAAAATATTTAATAAAGAAAATTCTTCAATAAATAAAGAAAATGGTAAACCTAGAGCACCAAATACTACTGAGATTAAAGCTAAGCTTACGATTTCAATAATAAACCAAGTTTAGTTTTAGTTTGTAGGTAAGTTTTTTATTGAATTCTGAGCACCTACATACATTCAAAGTCTCACTATTAATCAAATGACACGAACTAAAAGTGGCTACTTAGCGTAGTATTACAAAATAAGTTTTAATTATAATTACGAAAGGATTATAGAAAGTAAACTGAATTGCTGGCATGATTTACCTTAACAAGTTTTACGTGTTAATTCCGTAAAAAGCGTCAAAGTGAAGTATATATAGTGTTACCGATACTTAAGCCGTATAGTTTAATTAAAATCGACTGCATTAAGAGTTAATGCGGTTTGTCGGCGGTGTAGACGCATTCTCCTTTTATTCGATTACTAAAGACACAGAATAAAATCTACCAGTATTCAATCTTCAGTTAAACATACTTACTTGAGCCCGCGGCATCGCTTACCCTTACCCTTACGCTTACCCTCGTTTCATGCCCTTAGGTTTTAAATTTTACAAAATCCTTTCTTAGCGGACGTCTACGTCATAATACTTATCTGCGTGCCAAATTTCAGCTCGATTTGTCCAATTATTTGAGCTGTGCGTTAATAGATCAGTCAGTCACCTTTGCCTCTAATATGTTGCATCGGTACAAGCGCATACCGAGATCTTTCCAGCCCCCTGATTCACAAATCGTCGGAAACGCTCCCGACAGCTTAATGTATGCACTGTCTCTGTCACACACTATTGAATAGACAAAAGCAAAGCACAGAATTAGAATCCGATTGCGATTCCGATGGTTTATGAATCAGGGAGCTCATCTATACCGAGAGAGAGAGAAAAATAAATAAAAATAGTCATAGCTCGCGTTCCGATCTCTCATATGAAGATGTAATACTTGTATTATTTATTCTGTTACAAGATGTAAACGCATTCTCCTTTTATTCGATTGCTAATGAAGTTGTACTCAATAATGTATAATGTTGAAACAGGCTGATCGGTGGCGCCTAAAAAGGTTGTACAGGAAATTAAGGTAGCTGTTTATCAGATACTTTAAGGTATCCACGTTGATTAATCAAAGAAACATTGTTGTGAAGAGGTTGCATTGCATACATTGGTTTTGAAGATTATGCATTTCTTTGAAATCTCAACGTTGATATCACTTGTCTTGATATATCGTCAAACGGTTCGGATTCGGATTGTACTTGAATGTCACTTTAATATTTTGACAATTAAGCACTTATTTTGCCAATTAAAAGTTTGTAGAAGAAAGTCACCTTTAAATCACAGGAAATCTATTAGGATTGGGACTCAAAAGTTAAATAATTCAGCAATAAATTGGTATAATTTGATTAAAAAGTACGTATTATTTGTTAAGAGGCTTTTTATGACAATACACATGCAATACCTACACACTTTAATGTTGTTGTTAACTTTGTTATTTTAACAAATCACAACAAATGCGGCGCAGCAAAAGATTTTTAGTAAACAATCTTGATATGATTTGCCCCTTTATCTAACAAATGCGTTTAAAAATAAGAAAGATGTATTTTTAATGATAACGTATTATCCATTTTATAATATGAAATCATGGAATTACTTTGAATAAATAAGTGTTAAGTATATATTTTTATTATTGCATTATAACTATAATTTTAAAAGACACGTCAAGATTGTTTAGGAAAAATCTATTGCTTTGCTCCACTGAATAGACTGTAGTTATTTCGCATCAAATAGTTTCGATTTCAAATAACTACTACCATTTATCACGTGGCTATTCCGAACATCTGACAAGTTAGTTTTGACAGGCATTGTGTCCGAATAAATTAATTGGACGACCGGTAAACAATGGGCATCGACGTGTTGACTTACTGGGATTGATTTATGCGTGGTTAGTGTTGCTGATTGCGTATCACCACAGGACGAAAATAAATACATAGTAGAGCTCGAAACCAAAACAAGAAATTCCGCAATAATTCTTATGTAAGTACTTTAACAAATCCCACATATTTATTTACGTAAAATTAAAATTAAAATGATGCTCTCCCTGAAACGGAGATGGCGAATGTAAACAAAATGGTTTGCAGCAAATACTAATACTAAAAAATTGTTATAAAAAATATGTTGGCCTTCCTGCAACACGTAAGTAATTTTGCACTTGGCAAACTCAGTCCGTTGCGGACTGTATTCTCTTGATTTTTATTCTGTGTTTTGCTTTTATAATTTAATTAATTTACAGTTTTAAATTTGTAGATTGCAAACTCATCCCTTTAAAAAGAAAATTAGAATAAAAAGTTATAAGTTTTGGAAACTGTACCGTACTGTACTTTTCAGCATTACTTATTGTGTTCCGGCAGTTAGAGATTGCCAGTTCCTCAGTGAGTGAGCATTACGGGAGTAGAAAAAATAAAAAAACGACAATTATATACCTAAAACTTGTTTTTTAATATATTTATACTTGTACCTTTTTTAAAATGAATATAAGATTATGTATCTGGTTTCTGTCGGAACCTCGGAACCTTCTCCACGTGAGTTTTACTCACACGACGTGTCCAGCTATATAGCCTATTTGCCATTAATTAATTAGTAGGTACAACGCCATCTAGTATCCCAAAAATGCATAACCTTTCCGATTGACACCCAGTTATCCTGGCTTGCCTTTCCCGCGCAGTAGTTTTCCTCATTATGCGTAGACGGCTGACTTTCTCCAACTCTCCGATATCAATTTCTTGAAATGCGTAACTTATTTACGAGAAATGTAATTTATTTGTAATGCTATTACTTTTGTTCTTTACTTGGGTCAGTACTATCCATTATTAAGCAATCTCGATCACGTTTAACAACGATCCATAAATTTTATAACTGTTTAAATTTTTGCTTATTAGTGAAATGGTAGTTGCAACGCGTCACCTACAAAAAATAAGATTTTTTTTTAAGTATTTATTACCTATAATAAGTACGTTCGATAACATAATATTTGAAATACATGCGAACTTACTTATTTTGTAAAATTATAGACTACCTAAGTACCTACTTCCAAAATCAAAAACATACACACGAGATTACGCTTTGCAGTTACGCTCGGAATAGTAGTTTTCATAGTGTAGGCATAACAGCAAATTTGCTGCAAGTAGTAGGACCTAAGTAGTACAACTAAACCATCTCAATGTTCATTTATTTCTTAAACCTAGAATCTAACCAACTGACGTGATCTATACATAGAGATACATCATCCGCAATGAAACTCAGACAGTTAAACAAACCTCTTTTGTTTCTCGGTAGTTTAAGCCCATCATAGGTAGGCACAGCATACAAATAAAGAACTCCCATTACTATGAACTGCCAAAGCTGGTAAGCTATTAAGTGATTTGGGAAAACGTTAATACTTTTCGGGACTGAACTGAAACTTTGTAAGAAGCGTAAAAGTACGTGTTTACAGTTAAGCAACATTTATGCTGTGGACAGATCCGCAATATGTCCGTTGTGTGCTTGTGTGTGTATCTGTAATAGTCTCAAGTAAATTTTTAAGGTGTATTTACGGTATATACCTAATAAAGAATAAGCTATATCAGTGCTTATACTCGTATGTTTGTTAACGTATTTCTGGAAACAATAGTTCTTAGGTATTGTGGCATTTCATTCTATAGCTTCTTTTGATGGTAATTTCGGAACTTTATTTTTAACCTCCGCCCGACTGCAAAAAGAGGGTGTTTATTTTAGTGTTGTTATTTCAAGTCAACACAATTCTCTGGTTCAGTAAACTCTAACTTCGCAAAGACATGCACAAACAACGCAATCTCTGGTTGACAATAAAATATTTACATTTCATATCTTGTATGCTTATACAGTTGTATGCTTCCTGAATATCGAGGAAGTCACATTGTCTTACAATACAATAGAATCCCTTTATCACCAGTTTGTTATCGAACTTACGACAGGAGTCCTGCACGAAAACTGCCGTTAGGTATTAATAGAACATAATCGTAATAGTAAACCATCCATCAAAAGCTATCAAAGTTTTGCTGGCAAATAAATACCTATTAGCAGTGGCGGAGGGTCTGCTCGGCTCCCATGATAATCCCTAAAAACCCCATTCCACTGAACCACTATGCAGATCATCCCGTGGTTAAAGTGTTTTAGGCCCCGGCTTACTTTCGCCATATTTAGACCCCCGCCAAGTACTGCACCTAGGTATCTAGGTATTGATTTGACGATCGATTTGGTGCAGGGGTAAACTACCTACCTTCTGCGCCAGAGGGTCTCGGGTCGATTCCCGAACAAGACAAATATTTGTGTGCATGAACGAATTTGTCTTTTTGTCTTAGTCTGGGTGTTTTCTATGTATATTAAGTTCTTATGTATTTACAAACAAAAAAGTAATTAAGAATATATATTTATCCGATATCAAGTTTACGTAGACACGGTTTATTAAGAAACAATGGGCTTAGATGATTGGTGCGTTTGTAAGAAAATATTTATTTATTTATTGTTTTTTTTTTATTGAACCGAAAGAGACGCTCTTCTGGTTTTCATTATACGATTACGATAACGATAGTGTTTCGTGCTAACGGTACTGTAAATGCTTTCGAAAATAAACATAATAATTAATTATTGCATGCCCATATTGTCCATCCTGAGCCTCGTTTTGCAACTTCCATTCATCATTATCATCAGTCATAGGACATCCACTGCTGTCTTATAGTTTAAAATTCATCTACAAATTTTGCGTACCTATACTATAAGTTTTACGACATGCGACTACTGCAGTCGATCCGAAATGTTTTTGTTCCCGTCATTGTATCATTCATTCCTATTGGCAATATTTTATTTACTTTAGCTTCAATCTTGGTTATTTAACTTAGGTTTCATTATATTTCTTTCTATCACGATAATTAGAGATTAAACGAACTTACCTGAAGTGAAGTTCTATCTTAATTATACGAAGGCTTCGTCCGAAGAGATTAGCTTGATTTAACACTTGTAGTACGCCCTAGTATTCGCCAATTTCACACTATATTGAGAATATACCTACTTATAAATTAAAAAAGTAATAAAAGAAAATTATTATTTTTTAAATTTCAAATGTGGGTAGTAGAGCGACCTGGCTCAAGCGCCCATCATAGCTGTCATTTAGTTTGGAGTATTATATTTTTCGAATAATATATGGGAGTAGGTAATAACTTTTGGGAGGGAGGGAAGCTAATCTCTTCGGACGAAGCCTTCGTATAATTAAGATAGAACTTCACTTCAGGTAAGTTCGTTTAATCTCTAATTATACTTCATGCTTCGTCCTCAAGATTAGCTTGATTTAACACTTGTAGACGTTTAGAGACTAGTGTTCGAAAAATATGCAAAACTTGTAAGAGGCTACTGAATAATATAGATTGAAATTATAACATAGCTTGCTTCTTTATTTTTTCAACATAGAGCCAAAAAGCAATAAAAAAGTATTATTTGTTACATAAAAAATCAACATCGCTTATGAAATAAACGAAAAATATTTTGATGTAAGTACTCGAAACAGTGGTGCCAAATTTTTTATCACAATTGCTGTTTACTGGCCTGTTATAAAATTTGGCAAACGTATGTGATTCTGAAAACCAACCTGCAGTTTTATAATCTGGTCTATGCTAAAATCTAAATTTTGCGCAGCTGACGTAGCAGCATACCGGGTATTATGCGCAGTGAACGTAAAAATATCAATTCCACTTAAATATAACGTATTTTTTATCCATTTGAATAAGGCTTTTGACGTAACAGGCTTATACGGCTTTCGGTAACTAATAAATAAATTGTCGGAATCAGGACAGAGAGACATTGTCATTTCAAGGTAAGTAATCAAAACTCTTGCAGGACAAATACTTGGCTTTTCGTTATAGAATGGTATAACGAGCAATGGTTGAGCTGCGCCAACACTAGATGTCTTTATGAGAATGGGGAGTTTTTATTTTAATTGCTAAAGAAGACTTTTCAATATTACAAATATTAATTCTTGAAAGGGTTCGTCGTACACTTTTTTTTTTTTTTTTTTTTACATATATTTTTTCCAGATTCTAACTTTCGTTAGCAAACCACTTTTCAAGACAATTTAAAACCTGTGCTATATTCCAGACTTCATTTAATTTAGGGGGTGGAGGTCTGGTACGAAAAACTCCTTTAATAAATCTTTTTATTTCTTGATTTTGTGAGATATTAATTTTAGTTATTAAAGCCAAAGCAGAATGATAACAGTTAATTGTGCCATACTGAGCGCCACTGTTAAAAGCAGTTGCAAAAAATGGTGTATATCGGGAATTGATACTTCTTAGTTTATTTTGTTGACAATAAATAAACCACTTTTAATAGCAAACTTCGTATTGTTTATACGAGTTATCCAAAAGGGAGTTAAGCATGACGTCCAGAGAAAATTGTTTGACGCCTCTTCGTATCATCACCATCACCAGGGTAATGGAGTTGCGCATTTGTTTGCGGCTGGAATTTGTAGATAATATTAGGTTTGAATCTGCTTTGAAAACGAATTGTTTACTTATTAAAAGACTCTTAAATAGTGGATACCACGGTTATGTGGACCAAAATGGAACAACTATTGAGTATATCTGTGGCATTGTCAGAGATAATCTTACTTAAACATTTAAGAATCATTGTGAAAGGACGAAAAACATAAATAGACATAATAGACATTTATTATTTCAACGACTAGCGTATCAATGTCAGGCCTAAGAAAGTTTTCAACAATTTGTTGAAAGGCATAATCAGCTAGCTGCCATTCTTGGTCTACCTGCATAGTATTATCTGAAGATCGAATATGAGATGCAAAAACGTAAAGATTTTTACGTTTACGCCATTGCCAGAGGTCTTTTGCGATCTCTGTCAGGTGTGGGGAGTGTATATCACCCATACGGTTTACGTAGGAAATTACCGTGGTATTGTCAATTCGTAGAAGTACTTGCCAGTTAATATCTTAAACCAATAAACGCAGCAAGAATTCCTAAATAATTTATTGCCTGCTACTTTCTTTTACACTCCATAAACCACTAGCTCTGTCGTCTCCACGTACAATTCCCCACCCCGTAGTTGAGGCACCTGAAAAAACTTCCAGGTCATACTTGCCTATTTTTATTTTGGTGCGGCTCCACCAATAGAAATCCTGTTCCAAGTAACAAGGTATATCCATGTACTTATTATATATATTTCAAATAATTTAGTATACAACCAGCTGCATTTCACGGCGGGACAGGCGGATATTAACAGTCCAATAAAACTAACAAATTCTCTAATTTTGTATTGCAAATTTAATTTTGGCAAAGTGACCTAAAATTACTTTTAGTCTAAACTATATCCTAAGAAGTTACAAGACTGAGAAGGTACAAAATTACTTTTATCGGTAGTTATAATGAAACCTAAGCTTGTAAGCAACTTAACGGTATCTTGTAAGTTTTAAGACCCTTATATTAGACAGAGGTCATCCAAATATATTGTTAACAGGTAACCACATAATCTTAAGAATTTCATGACCGGTTTCATGATGACTTTAGTGAAAACCAAAGGAGCTGTGTTTAAGCCAAAAAAAATAAGACATTAAATTTATATGTTTTTTGATCAAATTGGTATCTTAGATATTTTCGGTCTTCCTTGTGAATTTTTAACAAAAGTATGCGTCTTTCAGGTCTACTGTGCACGGTTACAATCTCTAGATATCAATTTTATTTATAACTGTTCTTAAATCCTCCAGTTTAAAATGACTTGTGTCAATAAATTTATTTAGTGATAAGTTTAAGATGAAACGCATCTTCCCATTTGGCTTGGGTACTAAAAAATAGTTGATAGATATTGATAAGATCTGTTATCTCTGAAATTGCAGAGACAGCAAATTTTTAATTTTGTGTATGAAAAGAGCTTTTTCCTATTCACTACATTTTCGGGTTGACGGTGATACAGGTTGCATCGGTTTTCGATTGAAGGGAATCTTATATCCTTTTATATGAAAAAGAACCAGTGGGTCCTTGGTAATCATTAAAAATTCTTTATAGAATAATGATAAACGACCTGCATGCGTTAACGTATTTAATGTCGGCTGTTGTTCTGTCTCTGCCACGGATACTGCGACTGCTTCGATAAGTTGATGAGCCGTCTACGCGTCGAAGTCGTTGCAGGCTCCTTCGTCCTGGGAGGGCCCGTCGGCCTGCGACTAGGACCCGGACCCTTCCAGTTTAAATTTCGCGAAGAACTGTATGGATTAGAGCTTGGCTTCTTATTAGGAAACTTTTGTGTCGTTGATTGCTTTGGGTCTGTGCCAGACTTGTTAATAGCTTTAGCTGATTTTATGGTTTCCCTTAAGTTTTCGCCGAATAATTGTTTATCAATTTTAATATTTTGCAGAGAATCCCTTAGATCCATCTTCACGGCATTCAGAAAAAAAAATTGTAAATTGAATTAGAATGTTGACAATCACCATAATTTTTGCCAAATTCATAAGTGTTTTTAGCAAGGCTGTATTTTTCTCATTTGCAGACAATATAATAGTATAGATTTTACCAGACAAAGTGTTTCCAGCAGTCGATTCCTTCTGTTTCAGTTGAATGGCCTTATTGCGTTTAGCAATAATATCTGAAACAGCTGCTTTAATCTTACGATCAAGCTCAGGTGGGTCAATCAATTTGCAATTTTCTGGGGTCATGTACTTATGAGTTCTTTACGCAATTCTTTGTTAATAACTCCAGCACTCCTGACTGAAGTAGGGTCAATACCTAATATTTCTAATACTTCACTCTAACTGTATGTTTTCTATTTCAAGAGCAGACGTTTGATCTGAAGGTAGATCACGCTTCAGAGCCTCAGTCGACGAATGACCATCCTGTATATTTGTAATGTTTTCAGACTGGGATATACTGGGGATTGGTTCCAAAAGTGGCTCCAGCACTTGTTCTAATTGTCCTTCAGGTTAACCCTTAGAACATGGTGCGTCGAGGTCAACTTTGACCTCTTGGTCGTATGTAAGGGACAGAGTAAGCCTCATGTTCATACAATTTTAGCATGTCAGTATAATATTGTAAGAGACAGTCCCCAGTTATAACAACACGTACTGTCCGCAAACAACACTTAGTTGTACCTTATAACAGTCCCGTTGTACTGTTTGTAGGACCCAGTGACTGCAGTGTATATAATGATGATTATGTTATCATTATTTAAGATTATGTATTTGCTTAACCTTAGGTATGCAATTAAATTTCGTAAGAGACAGTCCCAGTTCGAAAAAGAAAGTACTGTCCGCAAACTATTGAAAATCAACACATCATAATAAGCATAATACTTTAGAGTACATAGCTGTTTTTTAGCTTAGTCACTTATGTAAATTATTTTCAGTAAGAAGCAGTCCCAGTTCAAAGAAAGTACTGCCCGCAAACTGTTTAACAGTACCAGTTCGAAAGAAATATACTGTCCGCAAACTATTGAAAATCGACACATCATAATAAGCATAACACTTTAAGAGTACAAAGCCCTTTTTTAGCTTAGTCACTTATGTGAATTATTTTCAGTAAGAAGCAGTCCCAGTTCATAGAAAGTACTGCCCGCAAACTGTTTGAAATCTACTTATACGAGAACTTGTAAAAGTCTGTGACGAACTAATGCATTTATGTTCAATTATAACTTTAAAATTAATTAATAATCTTGTTATACTTTATCAAAAAGTATTAACTTAGTAATAAGTAGTTAAAAAGTCAAAACGTTTTATCGTTGAACGTAATTATCGTTTGCATTTTTTGCGAAACGTTAGAAAACCAGGTCACTGAACTTCAATATGCAATATAATATGTCAAGGCCAGTGACTTATGAATGTATTAAAATACATAACGTACCTTTAGATAAGGACGACGAGCGATAGAATTGTTCCGATAACTCAGAACAAGATGAATCTTAGCGGTGGTGGTGCTTCTTTTTTCGCTCCAACTTCCTCTCCAATCTTATAATTTTTCGTTTAATGTGTTCACAATTACCTTTTTTGCGTTTGGGCATCCTAAATAATCACTTTTAACAACAACTAACAAGTTTTTTAACACAATTTAAAAACTAGATGTGAAACGGCGACGCACTAGAAAGCGAATGACAGCTATGATGAGCGCTTGAGCCAGGTCGCTCTACTACCCACATTTGAAATTTAAAAAATAATAATTTTCTTTTATTACTTTTTTAATTTATAAGTAGGTATATTCTCAATATAGTGTGAAATTGGCGAATACTAGGGCGTACTACAAGTGTTAAATCAAGCTAATCTTGAGGACGAAGCATGAAGTATAATGCAGTAGTGCAGTTTTGAAAATGTTTTAAGTGCATATATTGTAAAGTGTAGTTTTGTTTGTGGTGTAAGTAGTTGTAGAGGATGACGATCATTACCTTGCTATTGTACAGTGTTACACTGCAACGGGAGGTAAAGGTTTTTTGTTTTTTATGTAAGTACCTACATTTATAAAATAATAGTTGACAAACTGTTAATTTTTGGCTGTTTGTGTAAGTACTATGCTGATTGTATGCACAATAATTAAATAAATAATAATAATTAATATGAAATTAAAATGGGCTTAGATAATTGGTGTGAATGTAAGAAGTTATTTATTTATTTATTTATTTTTTATTTAATAAAGAAATATTTATTATTATTATTATTACTGCTGGACTGGCGGGTTGGTGATCGTAGTGTAGCAAGGAGGCGGTTTTTACCTTAGACGCCTTCTACGACACCACCGCACCGGGAAGATAGGGGGTAGTGCAAAGCCGACGAAACAACGGCATAGAACTTACATTAGCATAAATATATTGAAATCTTACGTACTTATAACCAAAAATTGCAATTAAAATAGTACAATAAAAAACCCTGCCCAACGTCTTCCTACCTCGTCCCATCCCACATTATGAAGTACAATTCGAAGCAAAACGGAAAAATGTGATTCGTTTATAACTCTTTTAGGTCTCCGCTTCGGATTTATGTAGCGATGAAATAGGTTGGTTTGGCTTACACTACGTAAATCATTTTCACATGGGAGCGTTGAGCTCGCTAGTTTGCTGTACATTGCTGGCCTCTAGAAAGTGTGTAACAACTGATTGGTGCTTTTTACACAATCGTGTTAGAAACCAATCTTAACACAATTGGATCTAGTGAGAGTTTGAAAGATCAGTTTTACGGAAACAAAACTTCATTGTGTTGTGTAGTAATTTAAAATTTGATGTCATGACGTTATACTGCACTAACGTTTTTACGAGCTTCTTAAGAACGCTCCCTAAAAAAAATAGATGCCCTCAAAATATGTTATTATATTAAGTACAAGTTGATTCTCTTGATGTTCTACAATTCTGTCATCAAAATACAATTAAAATGTCCCGAAAATAAAATTCGAAGTAAGTATGAGTAGATATTTTTGGCTTACATAAACAGACTTTTTAATTTCTTTATGATGAAAGAAATATCACTAAAGTTTGGTATATAAAAAAAACAACTTAAATAAATACTTGACAAACGGTAATGTACGCTTAAAAAAAAGTTTATGACTTATATTTGATTATAACAACAAGAAGGTCGAAATTGTATAAATGTGAAATTACATTTCCTTCTTTACAACGAAGAGTATTCAGGGACACGTGAACTATTAAATTGCAAGAATTTGTACAGGTGCAGCCCAAGTGTGCCAGTCTTATTTGGCAATTTAGCATCTGTTTCGCTAGAAAAATCTAGGCGATTTGCTTTTCTAGCTGCCACCACCGGCGGCGGGCGTTCCACGAATTGCCTCACTCTGTAACACTGTAATTTTGTTTCCTCAAATCGGGTTATATACGAATCGTTAGCTTCACGAGAAAAACAACCTTTCAACTTCAGTGTTTGTGCCTTAAAACGATTGAATATTTTTGATATTACTCTAAATAAATAAATATTTGTAAATATTGGACACCATCACAGACATTGTTCCAATACAAACTGACTACATGAGCACTAGTATTAATGGAAATTGGAAACAACGACGCATATTATTACCACATACACCCAGACTCGACCGGTAATCGAACCCGGGACCCATAGATAGCGGCACCCTGAAAACCGGTGCGTATACCACTCGGCCACGGAGAGCAGCACTCTATTATGTAAATCTCGGTTCCTGTCCTACGGTTTTGTCGTTGCCATAAAAGTCCAGTAATTTTTGAGTTTATTCATTACATACATACAAATCTTTCGTCTTTATATTTTTTTTAATATTTTTTTTTACATTCACACCAATTATAATTGCTTTATAATATGCTTTATAATAATATAATAGACAACGTTATAATAGACAGCGTTCCAGTGAAATCATTTGCAATTATGTTACGATCACCTTTGATCATTAAAATAAACTCTTGAAAACCCATTTTATCGGATATTCTGATATACTTTTTAACTTTGAGATATTGTTGATCGAAGCTTAACAAATGAAAATGAAGAATGGAAGACATTTTCCATAACTAGCACACGCCATGATCACAGAGTACAGTCAGTTACTCCGTGATCATGGCGTGTGCAACTGCGCCGAAATATCGGGAACTCGAAAACAAATATAAACATGTTAAAAATCCCGTTATAAAAGCTATAATAGCATAATAGCTACTAGTGATAATGACCATTTAAGTTTAAAGTGATATTTTATAGTAGGTACATGTCCTACCTCTAATGTTGAATATGAAAGCCAGTTTCTAACAAGAAGCAAGAGATATAGCAAATCCAAAACTTTGTATTAAACTTAGGAATAATTAACAGCCGCATCTGTGCCCTTCCCTTGAATTGAAATCTTCGATATCAGCGGGACAGGGTTCCTTAATTAAACACGCGCTAATTTATAGCATCACTCATTCAATTTATCTTTATCGCTTCGTTCTGTATTCTGTATTGCGGTTTCATAGGACTTTTTAGTAGGTACTTAGCCTTCGGAGATGTTTTTATTATCATAGCAGCCCTTGTAGCACCCGTCTTCGGACATAGGCCGAATTTTTATTATAATCATTAGATATTTGAATGTCCCACTGCTGGGGAATAGACTTTCTTGTAAGGATGGATAAGGAGAATGGGCCATGACCAATGGGGCCCTAAGTGAATTGGTAATTTTTAACGTCTCGGAAAGCAGGCTTGACCAGCGGTTTTAAATGCTATCTGTGCCCGTAGTGTAAGTTTTTATGTCAAGCAAACGCAAACTATTTCGATTCCGTATTTATGTCAATTTGTATGAAAACTATATTAGCGCGCTACTCGCCGCTAGAGGCGCTAATACAGTTTTCATACAAATTGACATAAATACGGAATCGAAATAGTTTGCGTTTTTTGACATAAAAACTTACACTACGGGCACTGAACCACGGAGGACTTCGTGAAATTATACATAAAAACATGTTTAACTTTCGTTATGCATTAAAAGGTCATATTAACATCTTTGGTATGGAATTAAAAACCAATTACAAAAACCAACCTCGACCAAATAACTATGTAGGTACCTTCAAGGCGAATCCATGCATGCACGGGGATACAGCTTACCTAACATTAGGTAAGTATGCTATAATTTGTACAAAAAAGCTTTTCTTCATAAATTTGAATATCTGGATTTTCGATTCAAGATTCAAGATTCAAATTTGTTTATTCAATTTAGATTGTTATTTACAATACTTGTGAACGTCATAGAAGCTACGCCATCGGTTCGCAAACCCTACAGCGGGAGGCCTTGGAGAAGAACCGGCAAGAAACTCCAAGGGTTGTTTTTTTCTCCCTGTTTTATTTCATACAGAGTCGTCAAATTGAAAAATGACCTTAACATGGTATGACTAAGGTCAGTTTCCATCACAATTACACAATGGGTTATGATAAATACAGTTAAGTATAGGCGAACTAATGATCATAGCGGTGAACAATTTTCAATTAAGTACTTAGGAACTCTACTTAAAGCTTTAATATTAGTTAAAAACAAAAGACAATTCTACTATATACTGCAAGTTGCGCCATACATGTTTCAAATGTAATTCTTAATAAAATGAATAAAAACAAAAGAAAACACATTTTAAGGCAAGCAGATAAGAGCAGACCCATTCCCACTGGCAGCACCCGTTCACGAGCATGACGCATGAACCAGCCATCGCTTCGCTCAACCATATTTTAGGGAACGTAACGACCCGCCTATAGGTATCCGAATCTCTAACGAAAACAATTAGTCCAGTTACTCCAGATTCTATACTTACACTTGCTGGTTCAAGAAAAAACATAACTTCCCACAGTCATTTGATTGTCAAACAACTTTTCGCCGTTCGTCTTAAAAACCTGACTCCGTAAGTAAAGCAGGCTCACGTCGTACTCAGTAATTTTAGCTTTATGCGCATGCCTACCACACATTGTCCGGAATTTGATCCCTTTTCAATCCATTAATCCCTTTAATGGCTCGTAAAAAAGATCTCAAGAAGGAATAATTCAATAATAGCTGTTACATAATTCTCTGAGCGACAGCTTGGTATGAGGGTGAAACGTCGTTTGAATGAAAACTCTTTAGCTAATAAAGTGGAGTAAGAAAGTATCATAAATTAGAGGTAATGGGCGTGTTAAGTTGCCGTCAAGCGTGAGTCGTGTTTTGTTGTTAGTTTCTTACAAGTAGCGGCACGAATCTCTAGCGCTGACCGTTATTGCGCAGAAGTCAAAATTAAGGTATTTTGGACCTATAAACATGCGCAGCTATCCCCTCCACGTCACCGTCAGCGCTTAACTTAAATACGTGTAGCTTATACCTCCCTTATGGCCGAAATACACGGTTCACTTTTGCCTTTCAATTTGGATGAAGCAACCAAATTGAACAATGTAAACGTAAATCATTCAATGTCAATGTGCGCCTGTATTTCTGCGCCTTTCAACCAAAGTGAATCAATCTGGTTGAACCGTGTAGGTACCTAATATTAGCATTAACGAAATGATCTGGCTCACTCACCAGAGATGGTGCATTTCGTAGTCTTGTCAGCTACGCCAGAGATCGTCGTCGGCCGGTTGGATCTTGAGATAATTCATGTGATGATTGGTTTGTGTTTTAAACATTATATTAACTAATAAGTTGCTTTTTGTTTGTTTCAGGTAAACAATGACAAGAAAAAAAAACGAGAATCGTGATCACGTCCTGAACTTACTAATCGAAAGAAAGATAACAACCAATTATTTTCAAACACTCTTGTAATAACAAAAATAAGAAAAAAAATGCCGAATTAGAGTAGGTACATTACAATTATTTACTCATGAACTCAAAAATGTGCGCAAATAAGGGCAATCACTGCTTAATAATATGGTTTCAGGTCTTGAAAGCCGAATTAAAAACCAGTAAATTACCCACACAGAGTAAACATTACAGTCCATCGTCATAAACTTAAATTGCTTTTATAGTCTGTTATTAATATTGACACTTTATGAAATTACGTAGACCGAAAATATTTTTACAAAAAAAAAAATATTTCCCTACTTTTATTTGTTTATTACTATTCGGTCGCAGTTGTCGGCCTGCGAGTCTGTCGTAGGTCTGCGGGTCAGTCCTGATCGTCTTCCAGTTTCAGGGTTCAGGTCCGTCCCGTTTATTGATCGATAGTCATCTGTCTGTATGTGTCATCCCTGTCATCATAATTATGTCTGTCAGTCTGTCAGTCATTAGTCGAAGGAGGCTGGACGCCGCGACATTCCCACCCCCAGTATCAGAAGTAGGCTGATACTTAAGTTTGGGAGCCGACGTCCAGTCTACATAGTTTTGTCGCAGGTCTCGTGTAACGTTCTTGTCCAGTTACCACGTCTGCTACTCGTACCTGGCGGTCCTTCCCAGGGTAGACTCTCGCGACCCGACCCCGAGGCCACTGCCCCCTTGGCAGCTGGTCGTCTGCGATGATGACTACATCGCCGACGGCGAGCGGCCTACGGGTCTGTAGCCACTTATCGCGCCGCGTCAAGGAGGGTAGGTATTCTCGGACCCACCGCTTCCAGGTCAAGTCCGCCAGCCTCTGGGACTCCCGCCAGGAACGACGTAGTAAGTCGCCGTCAGCGAACGTACCGAAGGGTCTGTCCATTCTCAAAGTGTCTGTAAAGAGAAAATCGTTAGGCGTCAGCGGTAAATCGTCGTCGGAGTCAATAGGTACGTAGGTTAATGGACGGCTGTTAACAAATTGTTCGGCCTCTGCCAGGAGCGTTCGGAGGGTCTGCTCACTTGGGACTCGCTCCTTTAACGTTACGCGCAGCGCTGTCTTGATGCTGCGCACCAGTCTCTCCCAGCAGCCTCCCATATGGGGAGAATTCGGAGGTATAAATCTCCATTCAACGTTGCGAGTACTGCCGAAGCATAGTAGTTCAGTCTGGTCCATTGCGAGTACCGCCTGTTTCAGCTCGCGGTCGGCTCCACGGAACGTCGTCGCGTTGTCGCTATGTATAACCGTCGGACAGCCTCGACGAGCTATGAAACGGCGTAAGCTTAAAATCGCTGAATTAGTGGTCAAGTCGTTGACTAAGTCTACGTGCACCGCGCGTACCGTGAGGCAGGTGTAAAGTGCTCCCCACCTTTTTTCTTGCCTGCGGCCTATTTTTACCAGCATAGGCCCGAAGTAGTCCAAGCCTGTGTAGGTAAAGGGCCGATGTCCTCCTTGAAGCCGACAGTCAGGTAGTTGTCCCATGAGTGGCGGCGCGGCTTTCGCGCGATTGATCTTACAAAGAAGGCAATCGTTCCAGGTCTTTTTTACAGCATTCCGTCCTTTTAGAATCCAGAAGCGCTTTCTCAGTTCATTAAAAACTCTTTCTCTACCGGAATGCGCGGAGTCGATGTGGTAGCGTAGCATTAACAGCTTAACAAATGGGTCGGATGGGTGTAGTATAATTGGGTGCTTCGCGTCGTAATCAAGATTTGCCGCCTCAATCCTCCCCCCAACTCGGAGTACGTCGTACGAGTCAAGAAAAGGGTTAAGTTGACAAAGTGAGCTTGATTTGTCTACATGTCCATGTCTTTTTATGTTGTTGATGTCACAAGAAAATGTTTGTCTCTGACTTTCTTTAATAAGGGCTCTTTTTGCATTTGTTATCTCTAACGCAGTCAATTCGCTCCGAAGCCAGGCGGGCTTTTTATTCTTAAAGTTCTGAATCCCACGGAAGAGCCAAGCTGTGCTCCGTACCAAACGCCAGTACATAGAAAAGCGTTTGACATCAGGTAGCTCTAGTGCCGGGTCAGCGGTAGTAACGCATACAACCTTGATTTCCTCGTCGCCGATGTGAGTATCGATAGCGTCGATGCTGTCGATATCTGCAGGCCATTCGCTGTCGGGTTTTACCAAGAAAGCTGGCCCCTTAAGCCACCTTTCGCCATTGTCAGCCAGGGCTGTGTCTCTCGTGGAGTCATCGGCAGCATTCAGATGAGTAGGGATCCACCTCCATTGTTTGAAGTCTGTCAGCTCTGTTATTTCACAGACCCGGTGTGCTACAAACGGCTTAAACCTGCCCGAGTCCGATCGTAGCCAGCTCAACACTGTTTTTGAGTCAGTCCACAGTGTTATCTTAGACAAGGCTACCATCTCGCAGTGCTGTAGGCTCACGAATAGTCGTGCTCCTAACAGAGCCGCCTGGAGCTCAAGACGTGGAATGCTCATTACCTTTAGAGGAGCAACTCTTGCTCTCGCCATCAGGAAAGCGACGTGCCAGGTCCCGTCGGTCTTGCGTGATCTGAGGTAAGCGACGCTGGCGAAGGCTCTGGAACTAGCGTCGCAGAAGATGTGCAGCTCAGCCACCCCGTCATAGTTATCTGTCAATATCCAACGTAGAATCTTAATGTCATTTACAGATTTTAATTCAGTTAGCCATGTCTGCCACACATCAAAATGACAGCTTTCAATTTCGTCGTCCCATCCTATCTTACTGCGCCAAATGTTTTGGAAAAGGATGCGGGCTTTAACGGTGATATGTAGTAGAAATCCGAGAGGGTCAAAAACTGACATAATAATCTTAAGAACCTCTCGCTTCGTAGGTCTCTTCACGCCGCGTACCAGATCGTCCGATATATTTGACAAGTTCAACGTAAAAATAAAATTGTCATCGTCGGGGGTCCATCTGACCCCTAACACCCTCTCCACGACCTCGTTTTTGCTATCGCTAATGACTTTAACTGCAGACGCGGAAAGTCTATCCTGAGGAATGTTGCTTAAAAGTTTTGCAGAATTAGATACAAAATTCCTTATAAAGAACCCACCTTATGAGTGTATCTCTATGACGTCGTTCACCAGCTGGATTAGGTCGTTCTCATTGTTCATAGAATAAATATAGTCATCAACATAATGATGCTCAGTGATAGCATGACAGGCGAGGGGATGAGATGTTTCATACCTCTGCGCGTTAACATTTTTTACATACTGCGAGGAGGAGGGTGAGCACACGGCTCCGAAAGTCATTACATTCATCACGTACTCGCCGTCTTCCCACAGCAGACGCTGGGCCTGTCTGTCTTCTGGCCTTATCATAACCCGGTGGAACATCTCCTGGATGTCACCGGTGACCGCTACCTTGCCGCTACGAAATCCTAAGAGAACGCTTGGCAGCGACGTCAAAAGGTCCGGTCCTGTCAAAAGGAAATCGTTCAAAGACTTGCCTTCCGATTTTGCTGCACAGTCCAGTACAAGGCGTAGCTTAGGCTTGTTCGGGTTATATACTGCGAAGTGCGGCAACCACCAAGTCTTTGTCGTCCGTATGGCGGCTTTTCGGGATCTAACTTTGAGACATAACCCTTCGAAATATTGTCTAAAAACCTTTCTTTGTATTTAAGAGCAAAATCGTGACACTTACGCATTCTTGCTTGTGTGCTGCGAAACCGCTTCCTCGCTTGCGGCAGGCTATCAGGAAGTTCATTGGTCTCTGACCTCCATAGAAGACCCGTCTCGTACCGGCCTTCGGGAAGGAGTCGTGTCGTACGCTCCATAATTTGAAGCGCGAGTTGATCCTCCCGAGAGCGAGGAGTCTCATTTGTATATTTGGTACCAAAGGCTTCTGTGGAAAAAGACTTTTTTATTAAATCATTAAGTTCGTCACAGTCACAAACATGCAAAACTGATACGTCATTCGGTAAACTACCGAGTCTCACATTACCATGAACCACATAACCTAATTTCGTCAAAGATATCATTGGTCCATTTTTGTCACCGTGTATAATTTGTCTCGTCACTATCAATTCAATATTGTCCTGTCCAATAAGTAGTTCAACTTTTTTACGTCTAAAGTCACGGTTATTTACATAGGTATTTACATAAGAATATCTATTTACGTTAAAACTAAGATTATTTACACTTAAATTTAAGTTACGCACAGAACGTACATTGTTTATAACGAAGCTGGTATCACTCACATTTAGTCCGCGTATATTGAATGATACGATTTGCGAATCAGTTTCTTTCGTCGTCATACCTGATGCTCCTCGTATTTGTAACGGTGATATCTGTCCTCTAATACCAGCCCGCTCTAACAAGGATAAGTCTACTAGAGACACTGCTGCGCCCTCGTCCAATAGGGCTAGGGTCTCAACGTCACCTTTTGGCCCAGAGATCACCACTGGAATCACTTTCAAAAGTACGCGTCGCTGGCGTGGTTCGTTGTATTCCGTCCCTGGAGAAACAGCGGTACTAACAATTTCGTTTGTCGTAACGTTGCGTGTCAACCTCAGTGGTAGCGCATGGAGCAGCGGGTGGTGTACTCTTTCACAATCTACTTCAATGCATCTTTTCTTGTATTTACATTCTTTCAGCTGATGTTTTTCTGACAAACAGGAAAAACATAATTTTTGTTCGGTCACAAAATTCCAACGTTCGTCTACGGAAAGTTGCTTGAAAACTGTGCAGTCTTTCAGCGCGTGTTCTCCGTCACAGCGGACGCACTTCTTTTTAGCCGGAGTTGAGGTCGTTGCGAATACTATTTTCTTCTCGTGATAATTTTGTCTAATTTTGTTACTTTCGACTGCCGGTGTTGGCGCAATATGGGTAGAAGCGTGTGCAATTTCCATGAGCCAGTTTGACAAATTGTTCAATGTGACGGGCATCGTGTTGTCGAGTTTGCTTGTCACATGAAATGCCCAAAGATATTTTAGATTGCTAGGGAGTTTGTATATAATCTCTTTTATCAAAGTCGGATTTGAGAGGTGTCCCGTTTCGTTGGTAATGTTCATTGTAGCGACTATGTTCTGTACCGTTGTCGCAAACTCTATAACATGATTGATGTCGTCGTGACGGATAAATTTTGTATTGCGGATTTTCTGAAGCATGATGTCAATGATGAATTCCGGTCTGCCGAATCTGATTTTCAGGGTGGATATGATCTTGTCTAGGTTTGTAGCGGAGACTAAGAGAGCGGAGACTGAATCGCGAGCGCGCCCTTTCAGGGACCTTGCGAGTCTGGCGATATTTTCGTCGTCAGTATATCCACACAGACGAGTGGTCGAAGTGAATTGGCTATAAAACAGGGGCCACTCTTCAGGCTCTCCTGAGAACACTGGTAGCTCTTTAGTGCTAGTCTGTCGGGCTAAGAGCTTACTTAAATTTCTCTCCAAGTTGTGTGCTTCAGTGCTTGTTGATGCAATTTGTTCGTTCAGGTGTCGTCGAGTGTAAGGAACTGTCGTGTCGGTGATGTTCTTAGTGGGTGCATGATTACTCATACCTGTCGGTCCACTCTTAACGGATCTGAGAGAGGTGCGGGATCTAGAGATGTTTTGAAGACCATCGTCATCGTCGTCTTGAAGCGCTTGTAGTTGGATGGAGAGTTTTTCATCGAGCAGGCGCTTCTCGATCGCCGCCCGCTCTTCAGCGGCTTCCAGTTGTAATTGCAGGAGTTTTTGTCTTTTGACTGTCGACATTGTACTTGTAGTCGAGTGGGTGGACGGGCATGGCGAGGCCGGGCGACTATCCTGGATTGGCTGTCTGCCGTCTTGTCTGTCCTGGTCGGGAACAGCCGCTGTCGTCGATGATGCCATTGCCCTGGTTTGGCTTCTTGTCCCTACCATAGGTTGATCCGGCTCGAAGGACCACTTTATTCGGTCGCAGTTGTCGGCCTGCGAGTCTGTCGTAGGTCTGCGGGTCAGTCCTGATCGTCTTCCAGTTTCAGGGTTCAGGTCCGTCCCGTTTATTGATCGATAGTCATCTGTCTGTATGTGTCATCCCTGTCATCATAATTATGTCTGTCAGTCTGTCAGTCATTAGTCGAAGGAGGCTGGACGCCGCGACAATTACATCTCGACACGACTTATAGTTGTATCAGTAGGCGCCTGAACCATGAACCAAAGAATATATACACTAACCTGAACTGTAATATCAAATGAACAAGTGAAGACCACATTACACCATAAGTGTGATAAAAAAAACAAATTAAAATTATGACATCACGTTCGAAAATGACAGTTGACTCTTGAATGTCTATAGTTCCTAAAACATGTTTGACCCGGTGACAGCGGTGGTGAAGGAGCCAGTCGCAATCAAGAAATTTGTATGTTGTTGTAGTAGTCGCAATACAAAAAAAATTGCTGTCAAAATCAAAATAGACTGGCGGCCATGGAGCTAGACTTAATGCTGAGGTAACTGGAGTTTTCACCCTGAATAAAAAAGTGTGTCCAGCAAATTTGACATTTAGTATGTAGTGGCTGTCAGTTGTCTCATATGACCATATCTATTTTTTCAAAGTGTAGGTGAGACGGAAGACAGTCACAGTGTAATTTGTGGTCACAAAAAAGTGTTAGTACTGCACTCTCCAGTTACCTCAGTATGTAGTCTAGCTCCATGCTGGCGGCTGTTAGCAGTTTGAAAAGCTTTTTAGTTCCAAAAATGACCACCGGGTCCAATAAATCTGTGGCACTATACAGGGTTGCAATCCTACACTGCTGTGTCGAAACGACCCGGCCCCGCCATATTGAACGGCGAAAGTTGATTCTCTTGCGATGCGAAATTTCGCTATATTTGTATTAAGACACGACGACAGCTCATAAAGTTCGTATTGACAGCCAGTGCGCATGAAACATGTTTCTGATAAGCCAACCTCCTATACAGGATCCGAACCAGATTGGATCTCGCGCCTTGTAAGTGGTAACAGTGTAATTTCATGCTTATTATGAATTTGTTTGTCCGAATCGGGCATGCGGATTGTCGTCTAAAGAAACGTCACGACACAAATGACAATTTTTTGCTGTTAACTAAATTAAGCGCTACTTATAAATGATGAAAAAAGTATTAAGTTACGTTAGCAATAAGTAATTGTATTAATTTCATGTGTGTTGTTCAAGCGTTAACATTATTGTCGTAAGACTTAACTGTAAGAGGTTAACTTAAACTAAGAAAACCCATACCAATATTATAAAGGGAAAGTGTGTTTGTCCGTCTTTTACGTCTTAACGGAGCAACAGATCGATGTGATTTTATGTGGGGATAGTTTAAGAGCTGGAGAGTGACATAAGCTACTTTTTATCCCGGGAAAATAACAGCTTCCCCCGTGATAATTTAGTGTGGTCCACGCGGGCGGTAGGCTAGTATGTGATAGGTATTAGGTAGAGTTTTATCGTTGTCGTTGACGATGTTTTGTAGAAAAGCGCTGAACGTAGTAATCAACAACAAACCTACATTACGATATTTAATTTTGTAATACATAGCTATTTGTGTTCATTATTTTCTGATTATTTGTGACTTTTAGTAACTATCTATACAGGGTGTTGGGGCACCGTTGCAAAAACTTTAACCATGGCTTCAGACCGAGTCTTTAGTCGTTTCGCCCCACAAGCGGTTCGCCCCGCGGGGCGAATAACCCAAGCACTGTTTCTGAATGGGGCGATTCGACCCGCAGTGGTTTCGGTGGGGCGAAACGCCCAAGGTTCTTTTGGAATGGGTCGGTTCGGCCCAAGGACTGTTTACCGGTATGAATAACGGTATAACGGTTTTCTGTATGACGTCATATAAATATATTTTGATACTATTAAGTTCCAGTACAGAAATTTTTTTTTGGTACTCTAAAATTGTTGTAGTATAAACATTTTTGTACAAATTTTTTTTTACTGTTATTTATATTAAAATACTGAAATTTTGTTATGGCTTTGGAGGGGCGGGGAGATATCTAGCACATGAGTACTATCAGAGAGTTAACTTCATAGAGAGTGCAAAATTTTTGGTAGGGTTGTAACGAGAAGTTAAAATTGTTAGCTTTTTATTAGGTAAGTAAAACTATTATGAAATATTTATTTACAAATTACTTACATACTCTAGTAAGTTACTTCAATTAATTTTTATTTTTTATAATTTATTTTTTGGTACTATTTTGACAAGGAAACAGCAACGCAATGTTAAAAATGTTTAAAAATCCAAGATGGCGGCAAACGTTTTTGTTTGTGGGTTGATTTCGATGAAACTCGGTTTTTTTACTATTTTGACAAGAAAATAGTAACGCAATGTCAAAAATGTAAAAAATCCAAGCTGGCGGCCAACTTTTTGTTTGTTGGCCGATTTCGATGAAACTCGAATTCTAGCACTATTTTGACAAGAAAACAGCAACGCAATGTTAAAAATAAAAAAATCCAAGATGGCGGCCAACTTTTTTGTTTGTGGGTCGATTTCGATGAAACTCGGTTTTTCGTACTTTTTTGACAAGAAAACAGCAACGCAATGTTAAATATATAAAAAAATCCAAGATGGCGATCAACTTTTTTGTTTGTGGGCCGATTTCGATAAAATTCTGTTTTTGGTACTTTTTTGACAAGAAAACAGCAACGCAATGTTAAAAATGTAAAAAAATCCAAGATAGCGGCAAACTTTTTTGTTTGTGGGCCGGGCTGTCTTCGATGAAACTCGGGTTTTGGTACTATTTTGGCAAGAAAACAAGAACGCAATGTTAAAAATATTAAAAAGTCTTAGATAAAAGATGGCGGTCAATTCTTTTGTTTGTGGGCTGATTTCGATGAAACTTGGTTTTTTTAATCTTGGATTTTAATATTTTTAACATTGCGTCGCTGTTTTCATGTCAAAATAGTACTAAAAACCGAGTTTCATCGAAGTCGACCTACAAACAATAAAGTTGGCCGCCACCTTGGATTTTTTAATATTTTTTTGTCAACTTATGGCGTGCACAAAAGATCTACTGTTTTAGAGTGTAAAGCATTTGAAATAAAAGAGTTTTTTAAGATATAAATTTATGGTATTTATGCTGACATAGATCAGCTTTTAATGTTTGATTTTTGTTCAGAGAAAATACCAACACATATTTGCTATTTATTAATTTCAGTAACAAATATTTGCTTATGTACAATATTTAAGGACTGTGTTTTATTAAGTTTAATTTATACTTTCAAAATGTAGTATGTACTTAACCTATTTTATGTAGAAAAAGTAACTTTGTTTTTTTCTAAAATGCTCATGTACTTATATAAGTTTTTTTAATATTTTATGTATATTTACATTTTTTGTTTATAACTTTAAGAAGTTTACTAATCGTTGATACATATTTATGAAAAGACTTATATAAATATCAACGATTAGTAAACTTTTTAATACCTATTAATATTCTTTTTAATATTCGCCCCGCGGGGCGAAAGAACCCATTCAAAAATGACTCTTGGGCTATTCGCCCCGCGGGGCGAAACAACCCATTCAAAAAGGACTCTTTGGCGGCTTGTGGGGCGAAACGACTAAAGACTCTTCAGACCATCATGCTGAACAACGTACTTACAGCAAGAATTTTTTGTCGGAAATAAAAAAAATAGACATTTTATACAAATTTAGCAACTAATCGGGACATTTTGTATGGAGAGTCGAATATTTTTTTTAAATTTCCGACAAAAAATCTTGGTGTGCGTTGTTCAGCATGATGGCCTGAAGCCATGGTTAAAGTTTTTGCAACGGTGCCCCAACACCCTGTATGTTTGTTATAAATACGTACTTATTGCTTTTTTTTCTATTCTTCATTGAATAACGTAAAACGAAGTAGGGCTACCAAGCAAAACGGATACAGAACCATTTCAAAAATAATGTTCGTTATTTGAATAGACAATCGACGACGGCGGCGGAAGCAGTTTGCGGCGCGGAAATGGCTGGAAGTCGACCAGTAACGTCTTTCCTTGATATTTGTTGTGCCAATTATATATTTGACTAAAAAGTAATTTACTTCCTATAGTAATTTACTTACTCAAAAAAATGATGAAATATAGGTAACTTATATACTTACTTGCGAATAATAAAATAGGTAAAATGTATACAACAATTATTTTAAATTAAATAATAATAATATGTACCATAAGTACCATTTTTTAATACTCTCCTTCGAATAAATTTTATCTTGCGATTTCTACTTGTAAATAATAAGTCATCTTATTTATTTGAAACCAATAAATGTAACCAATATTAATTTGAATTTAATTATTGGTTACATAATCAATACCAAGCACTGAATAAAACGCAATTAACACCTTCGGAAATGGCGGGAAAGTCGGCGACCAACATGAGTTCCTGTGAAATTCATAGTTGTCAATCGTACACTGATTAGTTGGCCGGATTGACTACTCCATTTATAAAACAGACAGCCAATTAGATATACTTAACTGCTAATAATTATCATCTTGATATTTTCTACTAAACACTCTATTAAGCATTAAATATATCGATATGGACATGTCGATTTAAACAAAAATGCGATAACGGTAATATTAATCGTAACTTGTTTTAATTATGACAACTTCAAGTTTTTTATCAGCTAAAAACTTTGAATTTTCTACTACAATACCAATATCTACAGTTATAAGAAGTTAAGTAAAAAAAAAACTCACACATTATTAAAACGTGAAACGAAATATATTCCAATGCGTTACAAAGACGTAAAAAAGGAAGCTCCCAACAATAATATTGCTTTCGGTCATAAATAAAATATATCCCGCCGTTTATCGATCATATCTGCATTAGATACTTTTCGTCGACACTCTCATAAGGCTGTATAAATAAAATATATTTTTATCGGGTGCTGACTTTAAATAAATACGTGTAAAGGTGGGGGCATCGTCCGAGCCCCTTTTGATTTATTTATACTCTGTGTACAAAGGGGAACAGTTTCCTGATTCAATTATTGTGATTGTACGGATGGGCATTCATCAATTGAGATGCAGAGTGTAGCGAAGAGATGATTATTGTTTAAAGAAATGTTTATGACGACTTATTTTTAAACTATGATGGCTTTAAGAAGTTTGTTTTTTGAAATGCCGTGGTCAGTTATACCGTGACCACGGCCTCTGCAAATGTGTCGAAACGTCGGCGGCGCCGGCGGGTTATTCAGAAATCATAAATCTCAATTAAATAACAGAATAGTTCATTTAATTGCAAATTAATAAATATACCTAAATTTTTGGTCATTACACAATGCTAATTACAGTTTTGTTTTAACGTATTTAATACACAATTGCATCATTTTACACATTGCCGAAATTATTGTATAGTATTTCATATCAAAAATAACATTAGGATAATTATTTTTTCTACAATTTGTTACCAAAACAAAGATACATCGTTGGTTTCCATGGGGCCAATTCTCAGGCAATCGAGAAAAGTTCACATTTTTAAGCTCGAAATTCAAATATAACACAGTTTTTGTATTGTCAGAATTTCACAATCGAAAAAGTTCGAGCGAAAACCAGTTGAACGCTACGAGTGGTACAAACCAATAGATGTTCGTATACGAACTTAGCTGTCAAAATGAATTTGTTGACATGTGGGACAGCTTAGTTTGTTATAAACGTTCTCAGAGGTTCTAACTTTTCAATAGAAACCACAAACAAAATGTTCGACTATACGAATTACCACACTGAAAAAGTTCGAATGCCTGAGAATCGGGCCCCATCTATGAAACAGTATCAATTTAACACTTTTTGCTGAGGCTGCTCATTTATCATTTTCGACACTGCCTTCGAAGACCTTCTAAATCATAGTACCTATACTAGTAATTATTTCTAACTCGTGATTTACAATTATCAACACGAATAAACGGAACATGATCTTTTCATTGTGACCTCGGTATTTAACAAAGCCACTAACTACTTTTAATTATAAAATAACTTTTTGTTTCTATGTTACCTACGGGCTTAGAAATCCATCGTTTTAATTTTTAAGTTTATATTAGAACGCATGAATATCTTTAGATAGAGTATTAGAAACCAAGCAGAGAACGATAAAACACCAATACCTATTGTTAGCGAGCAATAATTCTACGCATTATCTGTTACGTATAGTACCTATATACCTAAGTAATATATATGTATAATAGGTAGATAGATACTTGTGATGTGACACAAGACTATATCAATCTAAAGGAAATCAAACAGCCAAAAAAAAAAAAAAACATCATCATCATCATGTCAGCCGAACGACGCCCACTGCTGGGCATATGCTTCCCCCAAGGAACTCCACAACGATCGGTCCTGCGCTGCCTGCATTCAGCGGCTTCCCGCGACCTTAGGTCGTCGGTCCACCTTGTAGGAGGCCTGCCCACGGAACGTCGTCGTCCGGTACGCAGTCGCCATTCGATAACCTCTCTGCCCCAAGGGCCATCGGTTATGCGTGCTATGTGTTCTGCCCACTGCCACTTCAACTGAGCAATTCTCCGATGTCGGTTGTTTTAGTTCTCCTGCGGATCTCATTATTTCTGATTTGATCGCGCAGGGAAATACCAAGCATAGCTCTCTCCATTGCTCGCTGGGTGACCTTGAGCCTTCGTAAGAGACCCATTGTAAACGACCACGTCTCGCTGTTGGTAGCCGCGGGTCTTAGCGGGGATTCTTAGCACCCCCTGCCCGCCGGCCGTTACCATAACCACTACCGTAGCTGGGGGCCGATTTTTTTGTGGAAAGCTGTTTTGGGGGGTTTGCCATAATCGCCACGTTAGGCAGGTGGGTTGGCGATCGCTGTATGGCCTGTTGTCACAAGAAGACGCTGCTGCCCATCTCCTGATAGCGGTTTTCGCTCTGTTGCCCCTTACGATACCCACGGGAAGAGATAGGGTAGTTCTATTCTTTTTCTGTACCGGCACTACACGGCAAAAAAAAACAGAATGACCTAAATTAACTTATCGCTCTTGCGTCTCTTCGCCTTTCATAGATCACTTTTAAACAACTGATACATCACCTGCTCCCAACACACGGCTACGTGACAATCCATTTCTCCCAACAAATCTAGAGTCGACGTGCACTAACCGCCGCTAACTTAAGGACACAGCACATTACATCAACTCGGAAAGGGATCGACACCGTATCGTCTTCGCCTCGCGGTCAACCAGGCGTCAACCTAACGTAAGCACAAAGCACGTATGACGTAACCAAACCGCTACCCCTAGTATGAGTTTGGCAAACTGTATTCGTAATCGAAAATTATCGCTCTCTCTTTCATGTCCTTTGACTGCTTTACCGACATGAGCAGTTCATCCGATAGTTTTCGTAAACGTTGACAGTTAAAATCAGACGGATCAGCGTCGTCGGTACGTCGACTCGGCTACGGCTAGGCGACGCCGCGCTTACCGCTCGCTGGTCCCGAGGCGAGGCGATTACGTTACGATTCCGTTTAGTGTGCTTTGCAGTAGGGAGTTTCATACAAAGAATACTGAACCGCTCGAGTTGATACGTTTACGTTCCGTTTCCGAGTTGATATTTAAGCTGTGACCTTTATCTACCCACTTTCCGAAACAGTCTAATTGAAATGTGTCACTAGTTTCATTTGGCACAAAACGGCTGCTTGTTCTCGGCTTAATTCGTGCAGTTTGTATGGGGACCCGCTCTAAATGAAAACAGAGACGGTTCAGACGGGAAACGAGTATTGTAATGCTACTTGTAGGAAGAGCCATTGTTGTACGCTTAAATTGCGACAGGAGGTGGCAGTAAAGATCAACAAAATCGTCTTTTGTTTACATTCTAGATGCTAGTCTGTGATAAACAGAAGTATAGCTGTGGCTATTTTTTACACAAACGTAAAAGACAACAGTGTTTTTCTGTGCTTGCTGATGCAGACTGCAACATATTTATTGTAACTCTGCAGATTTAAATTCTGAATAGCAAAAACTTGATTAGTTCAGCACCACAGGCTACAAATAAAAAGTTATAGTAAAAAATTTACTCGTCTGCTTATATAACTTGCATTAACAGAAACGGTTCTGGAAGAAAACGTTGAACTTTTTTAGGATTTGCTAAAATAAGCGTAAATAAATATAACCTCGCTAAACCTTGTATAATTAAAAATTGTCTGAAGAAATTAAACATGCTATGAAAAGTTTCTTACATCTTACAAACACATATTCAGTTAGTAATTAGGTCAGTTACGGTGGTAAGTTCATCTTGATTGTTGCTATTCTCATAAAGGTACCTACTTGTTTTCATTTAAATGTAGAAAAATAAGGCTGGATCAGTTGCTATTGTGAACACTAACTAATCTATACTAATTATAAAGCTGAACAGTTTGTTTGTTTGTTTAGTTGAACGCGCAAATCTTAGGAATTACTGGACCGATGTAGAAAATTCTTTGACCGTTAGAAAACTACATTCTTCCTAAGTGACATAGGCTATATCTTTTCCCGATATTCCCACGGGAACGGATACCACGCGGGTAAAACCGCGAGGACCCGCTAGTTATTACTAAATCGCAAAGACCAATCGTCAGGTATAGCCAACATTACGCCACATTGTAAGTAAATCAGGTTCAAATTAACGATCACCGGAATCGCTTCCCATGGGCTAACTACTCGATTATCGAAGTTGATTCGATTGTAGCCGAGTGCAACGAATATATAATTGAACAATGGCCAATTCGGCTGATTGTGTACGCTACGGAATTCGTAGATAGCGCGTTTTAGAGTGCCGCCGCGTTTCATGAGCACTCCATCTATTCAGGTAGCAAATTGCCACCTCTGTGTTTGGTCTTAATGCTACTTTACGGTCCTTTGTCGTGTCTTTTCGGTATTTCGTCGTGTGTTTCGCTAGTTGCTCCTAAAATTTATTATGCTACTTTAATATCAAGCTATAAAATTTGAATAGTAATCTCAAGACCGTTTAGTGTTCGTTGGGTTTCTTCAACATTATCGACATTAGACCTCACAATCTCTTCCATTTAAATATTAGAAAGAAACAAATTTTCTGCTGTCTGAGCTGAGTTGAATCTTTGTTAGCATTTCTTTGTAGTATTCTTCTTCTTCATCATCATCGGATCAATAGTTCAAACACCTAGATTTATATTTTCCCTTTCCAGAATCTGGCGACGGCAATAAGCATCAGAAGATATTTCTAATGACATTCATATTTTCCATAGAACTCGATAGATCGCGTTACCAGAATTTGGTAAGCAGTACAGGGTGCCTACCATCAACTTTAAGACAGCGATTCAAAAATAGCGCGATGCAGAATAGGTTCCTAAAATGAATCGCTTTTTTTCGTACTCTGACCTTCTAAAAACTGGATCGCAAATGAATTGCTAAATGTGAATGACCGAACGATTTGTGTCCTTATTTCTTCTACCCGTCTCTTTCACTCGATTCTGTCATGCCCGGAGAGTGAAAGGGACGGGTATAACCTGCAGGTGACATGTTAACTTGGCCGAGTTATAAGTCAAATAAGAGTTGATGACAGCTCAGCGGCTGTGAAATGTCATTGAATGATCACTGAATCGCTGTCATTGATATTAAGCTGTCGTGGTACGAATAAGCGAAGCAGATCAGTGTAGGTTCCTAAACAAAACCGCAATAAGAGTTGATGGTAGGCACCCTGTACAACTATGCATTATTTCATAAATAATGCATAGTTTTATTTTTGGGAAATTAGGTACGCATTTCACAACTTTAATTATAAATAAAATAGTTGCATATGATTAATATTAGCGATATTTTATTTGTTTTTGTTACCTTTTGTTGTAAATTACTAATAACATCTGAAGGCCTCGGAAGCCAGGTCCGGTTAAACTACTAAATATTAAGGGCACGAGTTCATGCACAAAGCACTATAAGCAAGCTGTATATCAGCCATTATACTTTTATTATGACTATTTACCAAATTGTGCTAGCGCTGTTACTTAATACATGTAAACAACCCATTATGGGTTAAGTAAGCAAGTAATTAACTAAATTTTAAGTTATTTTTAACTAAATTCACGCGTGTAAACAGTCACTTAACAGCTCTTTAGTCACAAGTGCTAAGTAAACGATTTAGTGAATAAGTGAGTAATGCCCGAATACTCGTACGCTACTTATCTTTGGGAGCGTCTCAAACATCGCCCTGTCACTTTAAATGTCAAACGTATGAAAGAGATGCCATGATGTTTGAGACGCTCCTAAAGATGATTAGCGTTCGAGAATTCGGGCGTAAGTAGAATAGAATCGAGTCTATTTTTGCTTAAGTACCCCCCCCCCCCACCCCTCCCGCACCGCGCGTATTCTAAGTATCTCTTGAGAGTTAAAAAAGCTTAGCCTGACAACTGCCCATTGCCAATCACCAAGTTTAGCTCTTCCCTGCTGCATTCGATGGGCAACAGAGGGCATAGGTACTAATAAGTGCACCATAGTTTGCGAGTGGGTTCCACAGTTGGAGTGCGTCTGCGTGTTGTAGATGAAACCCCATCTTGCCATATTGTACTTGCAGAGCCCGACCTGGGTTCGCAGTCTGCTTAGGGAATTCCATGTTTGCTACGGTAGTTTATGTCTCTGTGGCAGAGCCTCGTTTGGCGAGACAACTGTGGGGCTAGCCAACGGGTTTCCTAGATTTGAGTAGTTTTGTAGTATTTATTACCTACTATTAAACTTTTTACATTGCCAGTTAAGCTTATAAGGATTATCCTCATATGACCAATTTTAAAAGTTTATAAACTCTAGCTTTAATTGTTTCTAAGCTTCCATATCAGCGGTGGCCGGCGCCGGGAGCGGCCGGAACATGTGCCGGAGCGAGCGGATGCAGCGGCGCCGGTCCGCGCGCCTGGAGCGCATCTAAGGGCTATCCTTTTCTGTCGCACCGAACCGACAATAAGTATGAAAAGGATAGCAGCATAGGAAAGTGCTGTTCCGTGCTGCCTGTTGTGGTCCAAACCTAACTCTCACCTTTATTAGTTGTGAGGTGTTTCGTTTATTCTTATGAACTCATTTTTATGAGGTTTACTGTTTGCTTTTGGTTGTGGTAATTCTAAAATTTAAATTCATAATACTTCGATCAATCATAACACCTAGTTTATAATACAAAGAAGATATTATTATTAATATCTCATCATTATTCTTAAATAGTTTTTGCTGACTGCTATACGAGTTTAAACAGGTTTAGGGTACTTACTTATTGCAAAAAAAAAAGATACACAACTAACACAATAAGTGTAAATTTAATTAAAGTAAGTAGTAAGTACAAATTTAAAGATAAGTAGTTTAATACACGTAACTTTAACACAACCTTGCACTGCTAAAAATCAATACACAAACAAATTCACATCTAAAATAATAACACCATTCTACCCATAAAGTTTAAATGACAATTCGCCAAATTAAATTCTTACGTTCCGCAAAACTCAATACTTTACGGCGCGCTAAGAAGATCCTTAATATCAAATTTCCCGGGCCGATGGCAATCTTCAGAGTTGCCAGTGTTAAATTAACTAATAAGCCTGCTTTGTCTTCGTGACAAAAGCTAATACGGCTCTCGGTGTATGCTTTATCCTTAATTGGACCCCCGTGTCTACTCCAAAAAGGAAAACGACCAAAAAAGTATTCATACAGCTTTTCTTTTTTTGTTTTTTTGCTTTTAAATTATTTTGGGACTGGAGAGTTTGAAACAGGAACTGCGCACGACTTTGTTTCAATTATTTAGCTTTTAAGCACGTTGATTTCATCAAGTGAGCGGTAAAATAAAAATTAACAAGCATGGGTGCGCACCACAGATTGTAATATGATAGTTCTAAATTTAAAATTGAGTTTTATTTGCAAACTGTAGGTATTATTTGCTAATTACAGCTCACCGACATTTGTTTTAAAAATATGACTTTTGCGATAAAAGAGTTTTAAATTAACTTCAAGTATCACCAAAACGCGTGACAAAGTACATATTTTCGTCAAAAATTATGTCTCTTGACTGACTCAAAGCGTCGACGGTGTTAAAACGCCAATATGTCGCCAGGGCGCGTCACAAGGCATTTGCATCACAAAGACGTACGCTTGAAATTAACTATGCTCACGTGAGGTATTATGGGTACAGTCGACGGCTTCAATGTAAGAGAGGGTTGTAATATTTCTTTGACCAAGAATGGTGCAATGGGTACAAAAGAGGTGTTCTGAGTCGGACATCGTAGGTTCGGTACCCTTCCGGTATAATACAACTAACTTTTGTGTTTGTATTGTGTTTGAGTGTTATTTATCCATGGATATATTTATTTACTTTCGTTCTTATCACGGAGATGACGTATGGCCACAGATCTAAAAAATATTTTCTATTAAGATGTGTACTTACGTGACGTATTGTAGTGTAGTAGATACGGTCAAAAGTTTCAATATAAGAGAGTGTTATACAATTTTAATTTTACTCATGATGGCTCTGTGGATGCAGAAGAGACGTTTTGAGCCAGAGATCGTGAATTCCTATTCGGTACATACGTAACGTTACACTTTAGGTCCTATTAATCTTCAAAAGATGACTGCATACACACACACAACCTGGATACTTTAGTTACGCCCCAGTTTATATATTTTTTACAATTGACCTTAAAAAATTTGCGAAAATAAATTGACACATCATTTGCATACGAGTTCTAAGTAGATTAGGCTATTAATGTTTAGGTTGTTTTGTAAATAATTTTTTCAAATGTTTTTAGATAATTTGAGAGCTGGAGAGTGGTTACTTTTCATGTCTATTTTTTATCCTGAAAAATACCAACGTCGGGTAGACTCAACGCGGGTGAAGTCGCGGGCGGAATATTCATCTATAAATAAATAAATAAATAAATAAATAACTTCTTACATTCACACCAATTATCTAAGCCCATTTTAATTTCATTACGAAACTTTATCATGGAAAACTTGATAACGGATAAATATATACTTACTTAAATACTTTTTGTTTGTAAATACATACTTAATATACATAGTAAACACCCAGACCAAGACAAAATGGACATGTTCATGCACACAAATATTTGTCTTGTTCGGGAATCGAACCCGAGACCAGACAAATATTTGTGTGCATGAACATGAACATCTATAAAATAAACTTAAAAGTTCTAATATATTTATTAAGTTCCACCAAAAAACATTACAAGAAGACAAAGTAAAACTAAAAGGGACACTGCGCAACACAAGTTGCAGCATGAACATCACCTGCAACGCTGATAATTCTGCAAATAAATGCAAGGGATTCGAAATAAATAAACTACTTCAAGAGCAAATTATTACACCACACGTTCAACTCTTTATTATTAAAATTCGTCAGTTTGTCAGTTGGTTCGCTCTCGAAGACCCGGTAATTAAAGCCTCGTTCTGGCAAGTGATTGGCCATTTGTTTTGAATTGAAAAGGTCGACTGATCGATCTGTATGTTTCCGATCGCTTGGGGTTTACAAGTTAATAACCTCGATGAATACTGTGAAATATTACGGTGATTGAAACGGTGGTGTATTGAAAAAATATAGTTCTTTTAAATAAATAATTGACTAAACAAATAAAAAAAACTCATAAAATTACCAAGTTTATACCAAATGAACATATGCATTAATTGCTTTATCTTAGCTTCGTACGTATTGTATTCGGTTTGGTTGGTGATAGAACTTGGACTTGTGCTTTTCGGCCTGGCTAGCTACTACTAGGGCATGGATCTCGGAATCTCGTGATATCGTAATATCGGAATCTCGGAACGTGAGATCCGATATTTCAATTCCAATATTGAGTCATCCAATATCGTAATATCGGAATCGGACAAATATTTTCATTTGACTTTTTATATAAACCAGTTCGGCGTTAAACAACACACGGAGCTACAATATAGATTTTAAACCTTGGTTGTGTTGAGTAGCGCCGAGCGAGATGGCTGAATTGACCATGTTTCTCTTACCAGCCTGCTTTGTATCGCTAAGAATGTATCACAAGAACTATGATAGCGTTGTCTGCCTCGCTCACTGTTTACCTGTGTGTACATCGCAACCAAATGGTTCTATTAGCCTTTCAATAAAGTGCCTAGCTGCTTAACTTTAGTGCACCGTATTCAAGTAGGTAATGGCATTGATAGCTATTCAGCTTCAGTAGCTACGTCTAAAACAACATTAATCAACTAGCTGTCTCATAGGTATTTAGGCCTCTTTACTCACATAGTTGGTGACAAAAATATGAAAAACAATATTGAATACAGTGTAACGGTTAGGGTGCAGTTAGCAAGAGAGTGCAGGACTCTCTCTTGCTAACTGCACCCTAACCGTTGCACTGTATTCAATATTGTTTTTCATATTTTTGTCACCAACTAATATATTTAAATTTTAAAAAGCGAAGAGTTCATACATAACAAAGAAAGAAAGCGCGAGCCGAGTGAGTACCGCGGCAGCGGCCGGCGAAGCGCCAGACCAGAATACCATTATTCAAAAGAAAATGTAAGCTTGGCAACCAAGAGTAAATAAACTGACAAGTAGTCAAAGTCACTGCTCCAAGCCGTGCCTACAATCCATGCCTACTGTTTGATTGAATGGCTGAATATCATTCAGGCTGTTAGTTGAACAGCGTCGTTTAGTTCAATTGCCAGGTGGTTATCACATGTACACCATGTAGTGTGTGTACATTATTGGACTATGCAAATTCCTTCACGATGTTGGATTGTGCTGATTTCAGTAATAAAGTAATATACAACTTGTTAATGAATAAGAGCAAAACCTCTTCGGTGGTAATTGTTCTCATGAATATGAACTTTTACTATGGGGCCAACTCTGCAACTCTACAAAAAAAATCAGCCGTTCCATACATTCTGGCCGAGTAGGTAGGTAGGTATAGAGAATTTGTATTAAACAGCAGATTTTTTTGCTAAGTTGCAAGGTTGACCCCATAGCACAGAATATATAATAGTACTAAGGTACAGAAGGCGTACTCTGCAAACTCATTCAAATAAAAATTGGCCAGGCCAAATCAGTTCATCAGTTCATCTTTAGGCGATAGGATAAACCGGGATTGTTACACAAAAAAAAAACACGAAATTAAAGGCGATCGCGTTAAATTTCTAACCTTCTACAGGACTTCCGAGGCAAACTTGCTTCTGAAATATCAACGCTATGAACTGTTTTGGCCTAGGAAAAACTAGTTTGTCCAAAAATTGGGTTTGACCGGTAACATATGTAACACGTGTAACATAATTATATATATAGGAAAATTCTTGATAGTAAAAAAACACCAGCCCTTCAAGTAGCTTTCAGGCGGGTGACTTGCAGGGCGGGTGGTTTCTTTCTACATTTTCCTATACTTATAGAATTGCATTCTGAATGCATAAAAATAATTTAAAATCTTAATATGTAATGTATGTATATTTCAAAACTTAATATTCCAAACTACTACTAGCCGCCGAGCGCGATCGTTATCCGCTGATAAATAAAATAGTAAAAAAAGTATCTCGTCTGAAATTCTAGCGTCGTACTACGCCACAGTACCTACGTCTTGCTTATTCGCACAAAAGATTGATTTTATTGTACACAATCCATCCATATTTCGAGCAATTTATAAAGAAAAGTAAGGAAAATGTGAACTTAATAAAGAAAATGTGCAATTCATAAAGAAAATTTGCAATTTATAAAAAAACGCTTATTTTTTTTTGAATTTGTGTGATTCCGATATTAATATCGGAATTCCGATATTGAGATCTAATATCGAAAATCAATATCGGAATTGAAAACCTTCCGATATTACATGCCCTAGCTACTACCATCTTATCCGAGTAATAACAATGATGTTTTTAGCAGTATTGTGTTCCTGCAGTTAGAGATAACAACAGTTCCTCAGTGATTGTGGATTTCAGGAAAAGTGCGCTTTCACCTTATCATCACTTAACATCAGGTGCGGTGGAGGCTAAGTGATACCCCGTTGTGGATAAAAAAAGTACCCATAACATTAAAAGATCCTTACCAAATGCGGACGAAGTCACATGCGGTCACTAGTTAATAATTTAATAACTGACAAATTATTTCACTCCTGTAGACAAGTGGATTTCTATTATCGATATCGCCAGTAGAATAGAAAGAAAATGTATGGGATTGACATTAGCGCCTTATCGGTCACGTGACATTTCGATCGCTACTGCTAATCCCATACATTTGTTTTTACATTTGGCGATATCGATAATAGGAAGCCACTTGTCTACGACCCCCCACAGTCGGTGTACCTAAAACTGACGGCGGAGAGCAAGTAGCTGAGGGGTTTAGTTGGTAGTGGTGCCTGCTCTCGATCGCCCCATCTGGTCAGCCCACCTTGAGTGGGTAACCTTATGGGGAGATTGTGAGGAGGCTCCCTCCCTCTGTCCTGCCCCCTCTCAAGCTTTCGAGCTCGGTAAGGGGCCGGAGCAGGGGTTAGAACCGCCCAGCCCTGACGCGAAGCCTATTAGGCTTGGTGGGAAGGCTGGACGCGGCGAGGGACAGGCCCTGAGTCTGACCGAGTCCAACATGCCGTGTGGTATACGTAAAGACAGTATTTGCCCTCACTATAAAAAAAAGGCCCTCTGTACCTACACTGATTATGGAAGTAACTGTACCAACACTTTTTCTCTCATTTGACCGCAGGATTGTATTAGAAAGATGAAAGGTGTTCCGCGAACATGAATCTGAAATTGCGTTTACGTTACGAACGAGGACTGAAAAAAGCTTTGCGTTTACGAAAATGCCCCAATTTACCTCGCTAAAGAAACCTTTTGATGTTTATTTTGGATGTGAACTCTTTTAAATGAAGTCTATTGTAATGAAATATAGCAAAATGTGTATGCAATTCTTATAGGTACTAGAAGGAACATGCATATTTTTTTAGGAGGTTCTCAACTCGTCTGATTTTTTTTAAATGTAGGTATGTTCCACGATAGCTCCGGCTTTTATGAATTCAGTATTTCGTAGATACTATTTAAAAAATAAAAATCTCGTGCCGCTAGTGTTTGTTATCTAGATCATCCAGATTTTTACGAGTATTTTGTAGGTCTGAGAATGGTCGAAGGCTATTTTATCCCGAAATTTTACGGGAGCGAAGCCCTGGGGCGCAGCTACTCATATCATATAGTATTAACCAATCTATCATCTACGCTAAAATAATATGTACCAAAATCCGATGAGCTTATTATTGTTAGTTTAAACGCGAATGATTATTTTACAAGCTGATGGATTGCGATGAACTTTAGTACAATGAGAGATTGAATAATGTGTATGGGTAGGTAACTCTTCGATGCCAAAATAAAATTTAAAAGATGGGTGTATAAATTAGGGAGTGGCCGCTATCAATCCTATAATTTCAATAAATTTATAATGAGAATACTTCATAATACAATCTAGCTGAGTCAGTCAACGATACGAATCTCTTGACAAGCTAGAGACAAATTGCTTGTTCTGTTCCATATGCAACGAGCAACGGATACCTCCTCCCAAGGTAATTCCGGAGCGTCTAATTTGTATGTTCCCGAATCTGGCTTTAAGCCAAGGTCAATAAACCCGGCTGTTTAAACATGAAATACCCGCATACCTCCAAACCACAACCTCACTGCTACCACCACACGTGCCGCAACAATCGAATTTAAAGCTAACAACAATAAAATTAAGGTTTCGTTTCACATGCGCCTGTCGTATATTTAAATAACAAGGGATGTATCCTAAACAAACGCGCAGGGTGTCGCGCGGAAGCTCGTTGCTTCGATTGCAATGCTTCTGTTGTAAAATGAACTCCCACCTTTTTTCATGTGTATGGGGAAAGAACGATATGGCGCAAACACAGAGCCCAATTTACGATAGCTGATTAAAACAATGGTTCTGATTTTAAAGATGTGGTTAGCTTAACATTTGTTAACATAACGGATTTAAGGATTTCAGGCTTGTTGATAGTTTTTGTTCACAAGGATTAGCTTACCGAATTATCAGACAACTGTATGAAAAAAATGTAAGTATACATTTTTATTTTTTTATTTTATTTATAATAGGGGTAGTACACAGCTCAAAATAATTTGAGCTGTGTACTACCCCTATTATAAATGAATATAAAATATTACCAAGTCCTTAGCCGTTCGATACAGAATCCATACATATGAAGTATCTAATAAAAATAGTAGACCAATCTTCCCTCTTTTATTTGTTCAAAGATTTATCGTTATTCATTTGTTACAACAAAAATTGATAAAAGAACACAATTACTCAGAAGCCAGGACTACCAAACACGAATGATCTTGTACACA
This sequence comes from Crambus lathoniellus, assembly GCA_949710035.1. Taxonomy (NCBI): domain Eukaryota; kingdom Metazoa; phylum Arthropoda; class Insecta; order Lepidoptera; family Crambidae; genus Crambus; species Crambus lathoniellus. The sequence goes on along the minus strand of OX453302.1, from coordinate 8,501,998 downwards.
ATATTATGAAAATAAGAAAACATGCGCACCCGATAAGTGTATCTCGAAACAATGTCCCAAACAGATTTCACCCCTCAAACGCTGTTCAACGTAAATATGTGCCGCATACGATATTTATAGGCCGTGTTTAGGCATTTCGGGACGCAGGGAACACCAGCATCCCTTTAAACCGCTTTTTGAAAAAGTATCTTTATGCCATCGAGATAAGGATGAGGTTGAATGCGAACACAAGTTTGTCAGGTTCCATTGCCAAGCCATGTAAAGGCACATTCATGCGGTATGAAAGCCTTGCCATAGACACGGAGATGCAGAGACGCCGTAAAAATGATTTATACACGGCTAGATGGCTTATCGAGTGTTGTCGAACCTCAAAAAAGGTTGGAGATAAAAAAGTTTTGACTTATCGATTCGCCTCTACCATTCGTCGTGCATTGTCAACTGTGGAATGTAAATCGAATCGAATAAAACATGTTGGCCATAAACTTTGTTTTAATTAATGAGGTATTAATGTTATTTCTCATTTTGTCACTTTGGTTGGAGCTTTGATAATGGACGATCTTGCCGGCGGGTAAACTTGGTAAATAAATTATCTTAGGTGGGTGTTAATATAAAGAGTAGGTAGTTAAACCAGATAGCTTATTAACACCATTACTTACCTACCTAAAATCAACTTTGTCCCGTTATCAACTAATTGTGACAAAAATTAAGAACTCGTTTTATAATATATAGTTTTATAATACTGAATTTGCTAGAAATATCACGATCTTTACTTTAGCAACAAAAATATAAAGAGATTTTTAAAGCATTTCTACTATTTTTCATCAATTATCTTACAAAATACAGTTAAGCCTTTAAATATTTATGAGTTAATATAGATTTTATGAATCAGCACCTTTGCAAAGCCGTGGAATTGTAAGTAGCCCAGATCACCCTCACTTCGTTTGAGTAAATGAAAATATCAGATCGCCTACTGTCAAGATCCAATAATCCTCTACGTCTGATTAGCGAAAGAATCCTCCAATCCCCCGCATGTGTGCACGCGCCCTTCTAGCGGTTCGGAACCGGCAGATTTGTTAAAGTAATCACGTGACCATGTCAATCCCAGATATTATTGTTCTGTTCTGATACACACAGCGCGGTGCATCAATGAACGTGGCGACTGAAACTTCTTGCTATTAAAATATTTATTTTATCACTGAATGTAAATATCAGATCGCCCAATGTCCAATATACCTATGTTAATCTTTCTCGTCTAAAAAGTGAAACAACCCAGCCAATTCACGCAGCCTTTCTGTTTGCGGTTGGGACCCGGCAGATTTGTTCAAGATTCACGTTCACGTGGCCATGCCAATTCCAGCTATTCTGATACACACGGAGTGTTCTAATATAGAACATTTACACATTTTTTGCTGTTAACATATTTATCATTATTTCCCTTAACTTTTTGAAAGAAGGGCCCTTGTGCCCCAGTAATGACATTAACACGGCTAAAGATGATGAAAATTACAGAGTAATAATATCTAATGATTCGCTGTCAATTTCTGCTAATAATTTGGGCCGTTCTGTATCGGCAACCAAACCATATAGGTTATTTGTTCCAGTCCAGCCGTTACCGTACCGCTAAAGCGTGATAACCGATGATGATTAAAGAGTCTGACCCACGGGGCGTCGGCTACTATCGGGCCTCCAACGATCCGCCTTGATTGCCCCATGTCGGTGAAGTGAATTAATTGCGGATTTCTGATGGAAACGTAGGTAAAAGGTTTCACAACTTCTTAAAAACTTAAGGTTAAATACCATCTTTAATCCTAGACAGTTGTTATTGTTTGCAGTTCCTGCCCGTAAGCATGACCGGCAGTGGCGGCATAACCGATGGTGATTAATGAGTCTGACCCACGGCGTCGGCGACTATCGGGCCTCCAACGATCCGTCTTGATTGCCCTATATAGGTGCAGTGTACTATGTGCGGATTACTGTTGAAGCAGTTTAGTAAAAAGCGTCGTAACTTTTTTAAATCATAAAGGGAGTTTTTCTGTCAGTCGTTGTTGACTGAAGTTCCTGCCCGTAAGTATGACCAGCAGGGCAGCCTAGCCGATGGTGATTAACGAGTCTGATCCACGGTAGCGACTATCGGGCCTCTGCCGATTCGTCTTGATTGCCCCATATCGGTGCAGTGAACTATGTGCGAATTCCTGATGGACCCTTTGTAAAAGGTGTCATAACCTTCTAAAATCGACTTGTCTATTTGTTTCTATCCAGTCTTTCCTGATTGCCATTCTTGCCAGTAAGTATGACCGGCAGTAGCGACCTAACCGGTGGTGATTAACGAGTCTAACTCACAGCGGCGACTACCGGGCCTCCAACGATCCATCTTGATTGCCCCATATCGGTGCAGTGAACTATATGCAGATTAGGTACTAGTGGAACAGTTTGTAACTTGAACTTGTGAAGATACGTCAACTGTTAAGCGCTGGTCACAGGCTAATTGATTTTAAAGGGTGAGGTGCATCAAAAACTTTGATGGATTTTAGGTTTTCAGAGTTGTAGAATCCTATAAGTACATTTATTTAGATAGAGTTAAGTAGTGGCAATTAAAAGCGAGATGGTGCTTTCCTATCTTAATGTGTCATTTTTCTTAAATTTTTTGATTGTTTTATATCGCTAACACAAAATGAAATGCATTCAGAAAGTTTTACGAAGCCTTTCTTGCCCCAAAATTTCGTTTTGTTTCTAGTTATCTAATGTGATTCTTTCACAGTTTTTTCTACATCCTAAGCACTATTTACCTGAATGTTAACGGACAACATATACCTACATCGCTTACAAATAAACTCGCAATTGCTTCAAAGCACCTCTCACAAACTATACAGCACGTGACATCATCAATCATCGTTACGTTGCCGTTGCACGCAGAATCATCGTCCATGCGAATTGTAGCGATACGCAGAAACACTTTGTTACCACGCGACAGACGACAGATGAAACAAGCGAATGTCGACATCTAATTACACGTTTGTTAGAATGAAGGCAAACGATGCTTCATACCTTGAAAATTTAGCCTCACAATCAAATCAAATTACAATCTTTAATCATATTTGTGTCTTTCTAGACGTGGTTTAAACTATCTTTTCCCTTTATTTAAAATTTTATTTTTATGCATGTATGCATGCTGTTGTTTATGTTGTTGTGAGACGGGTCGATTTTTTCTAAATACTTTATCTTTTCCTTTTTAAATGAGGGAATAGGAAGTGTTGATATGTTTTTAATTGTAAGCATACCTCTGCCTTGGACAGACGGGCAATTTGCAGTAAGCAGGTGCTAAATGTAGGGAACAACAACAATTCTCGCAAAATATAGCAGTTTAATTCGTGAGAAAATAAGTAATGTCTGGCGGCTCCGGGATCTTACTTTAGTAGACTCACATTTCAGATATTAAAACGAGCTAAGTATAACAGTTTTCAAAAGGGATTATTGCGCGGTAAAATATTCCACAGCTGAAAATTACTCCTGGGACTGAACTGTTGAACATTATCCATTATTTCCTACAAACTTCACAGCGAGTTGTTACGAATTTTTCGGGACCCGTTTTCATGGGGAAAAAATAAACCTTAATAATATCATTATGTTTTCCGTACCTATGTCTATCATGCAAGACCTCGATTCTCAAAAATGTGTGGTGGCTGCAAGTTTAAATTAATTCCAAAATCTGAGGTCTATAATCTCTAAGACCTATTGAAAAATCAGGCTGTGAAATGGGTAGAGTCTGTAAAAAGTTGCGGTCAATAATTCTATGTCTTTCTGGTTGATAAAGAATCACGTAATTCAGAAGGAAGCGCAGCATAAGAAACCGATGCATTTTTGGAAACTATGTAGGTAAAATAATTTCAAAAAAGTGGAATGGAACATGGAACTATGTAAGCTGTATTATTTGCTTTTTTTACTTTCATACCTTGTTTACACTATTTGGGGTTATGAACAAAATTACTACGGAACTCTCACCCCGCGTTTCAATCTCCCTCCAACCAGCCAGTTTTTTTTATAAAAACCTCGCTAAAGCCTACAAGGCATGTTTGAACAGTTCTTGTTAAACATTGCTATCCGTTCCGCGAACAACCGTGGATAGAAGCAAACGTACAGTCGCGGTCAAATTCGTTGAACAACCTTAATTATTTTCGTGTGGCATCTCACCGTTCACTTGCAGTCCCTATCGCTGATTACTTGCCTTGTACTAGGTACCCTAGTTTAATACATAACCCAATAGTAAAAGGTTCTGCGAGTTCTGCGTTCCGGCGAGGCAACGGCCACACGAATAGAAGTAAGAAGTGGTTCACCGAATTTGTCCCCGTGTGTACTTACATAATATATTCCTACACTCACTATTAATTGTTTTGCGTTGTTGCTTATTGAGCACCAAATATTATGCGCAATAATAAAAGCTTGTAAAATTTTCAATCGAATCATTATTATTTTTTATCAGCCAGCCAAAAATTCCTCAGGAATACCTAGTCATTCTACTGGCCGCCCGCGGTTTTATCCGCGTGGTTCTCGTTCCCGTGGGAATATCGGGATAAAAAGTAGCCTAAGTTATTCCTTATTACATCAGCTACCTGCCAGTGAAAGTCCCGTCAAAATCGGTCCAGCCGTTTCAGAGATTAGCCGGAACAAACAGACAGACAGACAGACAGACAAAAATTGTAAAAAATGATATTTTGGTATATTTACCGTATATATAATCATATGCATGTAGTAAAAAGCGGTTATTTTAATATTACAAACAGACACTCCAATTTTATTTATTTGTATAGATTATATGTCAATGTTTCCAAAATTATGTCACTCGCTAGTAGAAGTTGAATAGAATTTGAAGCTGCCCAATTTCCGGCGTGTACTTACCTAGTACCTACTTACTATGGGCCGCAATGAAGAAAGTGTTCACTTTTATATATGTTGGTAAAGTATTATATTGTTGAATGAGTCAGAACATCTATAAATAACAACCGGTTTCGATCATTTTGTTCTTAATCGAACGAATCGATGAGGACTGTCCTTTAATTGACCCGCAAACCTCATTTTATGCAAATCTGCTTTCAATCTTATGCAAAAGCCCCTTGCTTATTTTTCATTAAGTCACTATTACACTAAATGTATTCGTCCGAAGACAAGATAAGACAGTTCTGTATTGAATATTCATTGTTGCTGTCTTTAGCTTGAATTGCTCGCTCACACGCGACATGATACTGCAAGTCCCAGGTTCCTTATGTAAAACGGTTTTGTATAGCGTTTCAAATGAAAATAACGACTTGTTGAAATTCAGGTAAGAAATAAAGTGGTAATACTTAATCTAAATTTGGGTATTTTTATCACGTAAGCTTACTTTCAAGTCCCATCGTGAATAAGTTTATGCGACTGATATTTACCCACTTTATAATTTTTATAAGCGCATTTATTAAATAAGTAACCAATAAATTGTAACTGATTTTAATTCCATCTAAACTTCTATGTTACGCACACTGATTATATTTTATAATTGTTTGAGGTAGGTAAGCGTATCATTATTCGTAAGCTTAGTTTTTGAGTAAACATTGCCACCAGGGTAGATGTAGGTATGAATGAACTTTTCTGCTATTGAAAAAATTTGAGCTTGAATGTAGGTTAATTTTTTTGCCTTAGGAATTAGGATACACTCCTATTGACGGACAAGTTAAGCTTTTGATACGATTTAGAGTAATGTTGGAAAGAATGAGCATACATTAATTATGAGCCCCTAGTACCTTGCCCCTAGGAGTGCGCGTGTCAGGGCGTGGACGCCGCCATTAGGCCCAGCCGCTCCCAAATCCCTCCTTATTTTAATCACTCTTGTACCCCGCTGGCTTTTATCATGCGTGTGTTTCATGGCTAAACACTCAACTTTGTATAAACGACCCTGACACCTTTACTTTAAGTCGTTATTCCACTGGGGTGGATTGTAGTCGGATTTTAGATGGAACATGAAAACGTATAGCTACTCATATTAGGTGTACCTATGTGGTACACTTTGTGGAGCAACTATCATAAAGAGATTTGTGTAAATTGTTTTTTGAAGTCTTAACTGAATGTTGTATTATCATTCTTTCATGTTGAAAATGAAAATAAAATAGTTTTTTCATCCCATCGATTCGAAAAGCGATGATTGTTTATCTAATAACAGGGTCCAAAACGATTCATTGTTTACCTGTTATGACAAGAGGGTATAAATAAAAATTAAGTTCAAAAACTAAAACCCGACTACAGAAAAATCACGCTCTAAAAAGTATGAAACAAGAAAATATTCTCATCTGAAATTGCCGTGGTCGTATGCCACTTTTCCCTAGAATGAAAATATTGTTTTGTTATAGTATATAGTCGTAGGCATACGACCACGGCAATTTCAGATGAGAATATTTTCTTGTTTCATACTTTTTAGAGCGTGATTTTTCTGTAGTCGGGTTTTAGTTTTTGAACTTAATTTTTATTTACATTATTTTGGGGTCATAATTTGGCGCTGTGTAGTGCCGGCACATAAAAATAATAGCACTACCCCCTCTCTTCTCGAGGGTGTCGTAAGAGGCGACAGAGGGAAAACTGCCATCAAGAGAGGGGCAGCAGCGTCTCCATGTCTCCATGACAGCAGGACATACTACGATCGCGTGGCGATTATGGCAACCCTCCCCCCCCCCCCCCCGCAATGATTTTACACCAAAAAGTCAACCCCGCAGTCCACGGCGGCCCCGCTATTCCTAGCTACTAGCGGCTATGGTAACGGCGGGGCAGGGGGTGCTGAGAATCCCCGGGTAAGACCAGGCTACCAACACAGACGACTTGACCTGGCAACCTACGACACGAGCATATTGCGGACTGACTCGAAGCTCATAGAGTTGGAAGAGGTTGTTAGTAAGTTATACTGGGACATCATTTTATTATCTGAAGTCCGAAGAGAACTCGATTATTAATCCGGTAACTTACTTTACCACCGGGAGGGCGAACAACAGTCCCTAGGTGTTGTCCACATTCCACAGGTCCCTAGTCAACAACGTGATCACCATCGGAAGCGTGTCGAGCCGGGTAGCGTACCCGATACTCAGAATATCGAAACGGTATTCGCTAAATGTCATACAAGTATACGCTTCGACCTCGACACATGACGATGACGAAGTGGAGTCTATGTATGAGGAGGTTTCGAAACCCATGCTTAGCTATAAAACCCACTACACGGTTGTGGTGGGAGATTTCAATGCGATGTTGGGGCAACGTTGCAGTGATGAGTTGAGAGTGGGGCAATTTGGATTTGGGCAACGGAACTATAGCGGCCAGATGTTGGCAGACTTCATGGAGACGGAGAACCTCTTTATGATGAACTCCTTCTTCAGGAAGCCCGTAACCGGCAAATGGACCTGGATCAGCCCGGACGGTAAAGTCAAAAACGAGATCGATTTTAACATGTCGACCAAGAAGCACATCCTCAATGATGTCAGTGTGATCACCGCTGTTAAGACAGTAAGCGATCACCGTATGCTCAGAGGCACATTGAATATCAATGTTAAGCTTGAAAGATCGCGGCTGATAAAATCCACGCTCCGACCAATAGGTACCGGCTCAAATTTAAAACAATGGCTCTCAAGCAGCTTAAGAACAACAAGGCGGCGAGCGGGCACAACAGAACTTCTGAGATCGGGCGGAAAGCCGATACTTAAAGCTTTTCAATTCAATCATCCTCGAGGGCAAAACGCCCAAGTCATGGGGCAGAAGCGTTTTTCAAGAAGGGTGATAGGACTCTTTTGAGGAACCACAGACCCATCACGTTTCTGAGCTATATCTATAAGTTGTTCGACGACTGCCAACCTTCCGAACAAGCCGGGTTCTGGAAAGGCTATAGCACCAAAGACCACATAGGTACATACGCTGCGGCTTGTTATACAGAAGACCGAAGAGTACAACTTGCCACTTTGCTAGGCGTTCGTGGACTACGAGAAAGACTTTGATTCGATTGAGAGCTGGGCGGTGCTGCAGTCTCTCCAGAGTAGACCACAGGCACATCGATGTGCTGAGGTACTTATACCAAAACGCCACCATGTCAATCCGATTACAGAACCAGAGCTGTAATCCTATCCAACTACAGCGAGGTATAAGACAGGAAGACGTCAATTGTCCGAAACTGTTCACAACTGCGTTGAAGGATATTTTTAAGGTTCTGGATTGGAAAGGATGCGGCATCAACATCAATGGCGAGCACCTAACACACATACGGTTTGCCGATGATGTAGTTCTTATGGCTGAGACCTTGGAAGACCTCATAATGCTCGAAGATCTCAGTAATGCTTCTCAAAGAGTGGGTCTAGAGATGAACATGGATAAGACGAAAATCATATCCAATACCCATGTTTCTCCAGTCGTTGGGAACATTACGCTCGAAGTTGTTGACCACTTTGTTTACCACTTTTCTAGGGCAAACGGTCCAGTTAGTAAGTCCAACTCCGAGAAAGAGATCTCTCGACGAATTCAGCTCGGATAGGCAGTGTTCGGGAAGCTTCGGCATATATTCGCGTCCGAAATACCTCTATGTCTCAAGACGAAAGTCTTTGACCAGGGTGTGTTGCCAGTAATTACTGGCCTATTGATCTATGGAAGTGAGACGTGGTCTTTTACTATGGGTCTCAAAAGAAAGCTCAAAGTCACCTAGCGAGCAATGGAGAGAGCGATGCTTGGTATTTCCCTGCTCGATCGAATCAGAAACGATGAGATTCACAGGAGAACTAAAACAACCGACATCGCTCGAAGGATTGTACCGTTGAAGTGGCAGTGGGCGGAACAGATAGCGCGGTGAAACGATGGCCGTTGGGGCGGAAAGGTTCTCGAATAGCGATCGCGTACCGGTTCCGTGGACAGGCCCCCTACAAGGTGGACCGACGACCTGGTCAAAGTCGCGAGAAGCCTCTGGATGCGGGCAGCGCAGGATCGATTCTTGTGGAGTTCCTTGGGGGAGGCCTATGCCCAGCAGTGCGCGTCGTTCGGCGATATGATGATGATGAATTTCGTGATAAAGTCAAAATTCGATTTATGCAAGCAAAGCTGCAAGCAAAAACTAATAAAATATATATTTTTGAAACGAGCTCACCAAGCGCTTTCATATGATACCAAACACGATATTCTTCTAAAAAAAAAAGTTTTTTTAGTTCACAACTTTATGTCGTCTAGAGGGCGCCATATTCAATTTCATGTGACGTGACATAGCCTATAACCAGCAGACAATCAAGACGCTTCCAACGATACCTCAATTGTGAATTTGTGATCAGCAGTTTAGAAGTTATGCGGGTACAGATGAACATACATACAAACATACATACATACCGGTCAAACTCATAACCCTCCTTTTTTTTGCTTTGCCGTAGTCGGGTAATGAGATTTGAATTTTGAACAGCTTCATAACATGGTCCAAAACGATGAGATTAGAATTTAGAACATAATTAAAGAAGCATTGGTTGGAGTGTAGCAAAGGGTGTGCAGTACTTAAAAAAAAACTCAACTGATTTTGTATGGGGCTGGGCCTTTTTTCGGGACCGAGAAATTTTCAAAAACGGAATTTTCTAAAATTGAGAATATCTCGTAAACGGCGAGTTGTAGTTGTCAAAAAAAAATACTTATAAGGAATCTGATGGACATATATTTTTTTACTTAATTTTTTTCATTTCAAAACTCAATTTTTTTTTCTTGCTCGACTAGCGCTATGATGTATCCGAACGACATAGATAGGTCGGTAGTTTGAGTTGTCTTTACTGCTTTTCTTATAGAGGGGGGTGAAAAGCAGAGTGTATTACTCGGGCGGCGTATATTGAATCCCTCGCTGCGTAAACTGATTTTGTATGGGGCCGGGACTTGAAATTTTCAAAAAAGAATTTTATAAAATTGATGATATCTCGTAAACGGTACGTCGTAGCTAAAATCTAACAAAACTTTCAATACCCCACGGTATCCCCCGGAGGTACTTATAAGGAATCCGATGGTAATTTTTTGTTACTTATTTAAAAAAAATTTTTTTTTTTGACAGGCGTAGCCTTTGCCCGACTAACGCTATGATGTATCCGAACGCCAAAGAAAGACTCAAATAGGTAGGTAGTTTGAGTTGTCTTTATTGCTTTTCTTACAGAGGGGTATGAAAAGCAGAGTATATTACTCGGCCGCAAAATTATTTTCACCTCGGGCGACGTATATTGAATCCCTCGCTGCGTTCAGGATTCTACTTTAGAATCCCTCACTGCGCTCGGGATTCTACTTTAGAATCCTTCACTGCGCTCTGGATCAAAATAGTGCCTTCGCCGTAAATATGCTATTTTGCTCCCTTGTAATACAATCTACTATTTCAATTGGAACTACCAGCGTTGACGTTATTATGACTTGAAAAAATATCGAATTTTCAGTTTAGAAAGAGGAACCTTGACTCACCATGTGGTCCCAATGCAGATTGATGTGTGTTAAGTTAATGATTGCAAGTACAGCCACAGATTACTAAATAGTTGTACAGCCGAGACCAAATCAAATTAAAGGTTTGAGGAAACGCTGCAGAGGCGCCACTGTAGCGCGCTAGCCGCGCCACTGCTAGTTTCCATAAAATTACACGCTAAAGGACACAGCACATTACATCAACTCGGAAAGGGATCGACACCGTATCGTCTTCGCCTCGCGGTCAACCAGGCGTCAACCTAACGTAAGCACAAAGCACGTATGACGTAACCAAACTGGTACCCCTAGTATGAGTTTGGCAAACTGTATTCGTAATCGAAAATTATCGCTCTATCTCTTTCATGTCCTTTGACTGCTTTACCGACATGAGCAGTTCATCCGATAGTTTTCGTAAACGTTGACAGTTAAAATCAGACAGATCAGCGTCGTCGGTACGTCGACTTGGCTACGGCTAGGCGAACGCCGCGCTTACCGCTCGCTGGTTCCGAGGCGAGGCGATTACGTTACGATTCCGATTAGTGTGCTTTGCAGTAGGGAGTTTCATACAAAGAATACTGAACCGCTCGAGTTGATACGTTTACGTTCCGTTTCCGAGTTGATATATATGCTGTGACCTTAATAGGGGAAATGACACGCTTTCTTGGAGCATTATTGACGCGCGTCTACTGCGTCACACTGACACCTCTAACTTGAAGGCCTTTGCAGGGAAGAACATCAGCTATTGCCACATAAATGCTGGATGGATATTCCAATTTAGTTTGGTTATTAAGGGCTACAAACTTAGCTGGGATCAATGGCTCTACTTGGATAACAATGGTATTTGATTGCCCATCTCCAGACTGACCGACACGACGGAAACCACTACTCTGCGCTGATATATAAGATGTTTGCTATTACAATTTGTTTGGCAAAGCAATATTTTGGGCTTTGTAGACGACATAATTAGTTCTTTCTTCCTTTTGAGTGTTGCGCAACGAATGAAAAAAAAAACACTTATTTTCAATTAAAGAGGCATTATTTGGCTCTGGTTGGTCCAGTATCACATGAGGCGGTTAGGCCGCTGTTAAGTGAGGATTATCATATATTTTTTTATCCATAACGGGGTAGCACTTAGCCTTCATTACACCTGATGTTATCTCTCTCTCTCTCTCTCTCTAATCATCGAAATATTTGATGTATGCGTACATATTTCTGTGTTCGACTCTTTATGGTATAATTAGAATTTCCTCCTTTTGAGTGTTGCCCAACGAAAGAAAAAAAACATTTCTCTTGAATTAAAGAAGCATTATTTGGCACTGATTGGTCTAGTATTTATCACGCGCGGCGGTCAGGCCGCTGTTAAGTGGGGATTATCACCGGAACAGGAACCCTTTGTCTATTGAGGGGTTGATGACCCCGGATGTTAAGGGAAATTCGGATGTGCCAGAAGGTTAAGTTTGTGCGAATTCTGGGATCTATGAGAGAAATTGGTTGGCTTAAAATTTGAAAATTTGGCTTGTTTATATTGTAAATGAATGAAAGACTCGTTTATCCGTTTTACTATCAAACTTCTCAGATATATGCATAAACGAATTGCTTAAATCTTTATGAATTTAATTTAATTCAAAAGTTTGATTTGCTTTTTTAAATCAGTTTTTTTATTTTACATATTATGTTACATATCTTCGCGCTAAAACGGAACAAATCCTTTAGGAAATCTGGAAAAATCAACACTTGAACGAGGTTATGGACATCAATTAATTTTACTCGTGTAAATCATAATTATAGCCAATATGATATTAGAATAAAAGTAACTAACTTTTTGGTAATTAAGTAACCCTAAAACATTTGTACCTACTTAAATCGCAATAATTTGGTAACCAGTTTTTTTGTTGCTTTGTCGATAATGTACCAAATAGGGTCGTCCCATATTCGCAGACTAATGCTCACCGCGGGGTTCGTCCATTTTTTACTATGGCTACCCCAATACCTCCCCGCTGTTCGCACTAATTCACGTATCTCCAAATGATAGACAGAAGAAAAATTATTGAGATGGTTTGTAAATCTATTTGACTATTGTTGACGAGTGCCTAACATCCTTCCCCGAGCATTGGCTCCCGTGGCTAACCTGAAAGTCATTGAACAGACTTCGGACCTAGGTGGGCCGATGTAATCATAACCGAGATTGAGGTTAATACTCAAACGAAGGATGCGAATGTGGTGCTCCCTTCCAAACCATGGCCCATCTAATGTCCTGCCCCGCGGGTTCGTGGGTTACGCCCCCGGTGTGTGACGCCCCCGTGGTGGAAGCCCCCGATTTTCATTTAAGGTATAACAGCCGATTTCGTCTCTATAAAAGTAGTGTGTACTAGATACAGTCGACAAAAAAGTGTTTATGAACTAAGTAAATAAGTTTTTTTTTAAATTTATTTAGCTCTCAAAACAAGTTACAATTACATAAAGAAAACTCAAGTATATTACAGCAACATATCAATTTAAATTGGAACTCTTAACATGCGGGCATAGTATGATCTAAACATTGTACGATCTAAACATTGTACTTATACAGTTAAACATTTTTTTTGCAATTTATAACTAAAACATGACAAATTAATACAAACAATAATAGAAACCAAAAAAAAGGTGGAAAACAATTACAATAAAATACTGCTTTCTTTTGAATTTATGAAGCGTTGGACAAAAAATATCCAACGACGAGTGAAGAGTGGTCGAAAAATACATACATTTCAGTCAAGTCGATGTTGTACTTTTGTATGGAACATCTGATTTTTTCGCGATTCCGTGGAGGGCCCCCATAGTAAATTTTTTTCGTATAGATGGACACTATCATCCCCTAAAATATTTGTACTAATTAAAATTTAGAGTAGTATATTCAAGGAGATAGATAAGGCAGAGGTACCCTTTGTGGCCACTTTAAGGATTTTTTGACTTTTAAGCACTAAGTACTAAATGGTCTTAGGTATTTAAGAGACAAATTATATCTTAAATTATTGATAATTTATCTACCTTTAAAGGTACATTTTTCAAATTTATAAAAGTGAAATAGATTTTTTTATATTACACACAATGTGTGAGAGGTGCCAAATGTACCGGTTTTGCCCACTTACTGATAGTTAAACTTTTGTAAGTTTTGCAAAAAATTAAAACCAAACCCAGGTAAAATCAACATATTCTTATGCGCTAGAAACCAGTCAATTGCAAAACAACAATTTAATTGTAAAAAACAAAGGTTTATAAAGTATTTCATCCAAAACAAATTTCTTAAAATTTTTTACTTATACAAAACATTTTTTCAAACAGAAAATGGAATTGGATTTTGCATGTTAAGTTGGTTTATTTTAATGTTTTGATAATTATGTTATTCAATGTTGCAAATACTCAAGTAGATACCTATTTATTTTATTTATTAGGTATTAAAAATTACATAGGTACCTTAATTACTTACATATTAAGTAAGTACCCATATGCAAATCATTTTATTTCGTTAAATGTGATTTTTAAATTGTACCTTGACTGATGTGAAATTATTGATAAGAAAATTGTTGTTTCACCGACATTTTGAATCATTTCATGTAGACACTTATAAACATTTATATAGTAGGTTACACTTTTCCATCTGACTATACTTTGGATAAAAATATTGAACTAATAAATTTTATAGCACTAAAACGAAATCGGGGGCCTCCACCACGGGGGCGTCACACACCGGGGGCGTAACATACGAACCCTGCCCCGCGTGCCCTTCATCTTGCACACGGAAAACCTTTATAACGCCACTACGAGCGCAGTACGTCTGGCATAGTACTGGGCTGATAAGATTTAAAGACAAAATGGTCGTCACGCTAAAAAAACAGGCATAAAGCGACCAAGAAAGCTCTACAACTGCTTGTCAAAAATCGTTAGTTCGCCACCAGTATTTTAAGCCCCGACGCAAAAAAAAATAATTAAAAACCCCTTATAAAAAGAACCTCAAAAGAGTAAAAAAAAAATCTCTCTCGTTCGGGGGACCCCCAACGTATAATATATCCTTTTAGTAATTCTCTTTTTGTGGTCCCCCAACCGATAGTTTTTTTTTACTTTTTTGATGTTCTTTTTATCGGGGGTTCTTAAAAATTTAAAATTTAATTTACACCCCTTCATTCTAAACTTTCACACGCAAGGCAGGTGAATGTAATCGAGAAAATGTTTGTTGGATTGGATCTGGTGAAATTGTCATTAGTAAAGTATCTAATAACAAATATCCAATGGTAAAAAATTAAGTCAGCCAACAAAGATGTTACCGTAACCGGTACTAATAATATAGGTGGTATACCTGAAAAGTAGGTACCTAATACGTATTATAGAACGCTGATCAAAGGTCATTAATTGATCGCCTTTGAGCCGCAGAACAAACGGTTATGACACGATTTGACTACTAAACTAAGCTTGAAACGCATTACCTTAAACCAATTTCCGAAATGGCGGCGGATTGAAGCGAAGATAATGCCATGTTTGGGGGTTGTCACTTGCAAGAAACCATAACCCGTATCAAACTGCTACGTTTTTTGGAAAATATTAGGGGTTAAAGTATCAAATTGCCGTTTTGTATGCAGATTTTTGTAATTTTAGTTTTTTCCATACTAACGTTTTTGTAATTTATTCAACGATTATTATTATGTAACTTTACAAAATTTTACACACGTATTTATGGACATTTTAACTACTAAATGACACATTCGTTAAGAGAAAATATAATATTTTCACTAAGTTACAACTAATAAAGTATGAAATTCTGGAAACAAAAATATATAATATTTCTCGTGGTCCCATTAATTAGTCAAAATCCTGTGAGCACAATTTTAATGGGACCACGAGAAATAGTTATCCCTCGTGGTCCCATTAATGGGACAAAATCATGGGACCACGAGAAAACAGGGGAAAATAACTGATTCCGGTTGTCATAAGTTGATTTTTTTAAATTTAATTTTTAATTGAATTTTAAGTGATTTTCGATTCGCGGGGCGCTCGCGAGTTCACAGTTCACTGCCGGCTGCCGCTGCGTCCGCATGAAGTGTATCGCGCGCGGCCGAGCAAGCGTTAGCGTGCCTATTTCGGTCGGGAATCATCGCCTTAAGCCACATCTAAACTTATCTATACCTACTATATTATAAAGAGGAAAGATTTGAGCCCTCCAGGGACGTGGTCGCCTTCGATAAGCTGAAGTAGGTACCCGTCCAGGTAACAGCTGATTTCAGGCAGTGTTTAGTCGGTAAGAGTCCGACATAACCCTTGCAGCCGGCTGTAAGGGTATCCATGAGGATTCACTGCCTCCTTCCCCCGTTGTTCAAAAGGTTGTTAGATGCGATTATTTCGATAGGAAATGGTCGGACATTCAACGCAAAAAAATAAAATAAAATAAAAAAATGTATTTTTGTAGGTGAGTATATTGGATTGGTCAGCAGTTAAATAGGTAGGGAGGTACTACCCAAAAGTTATTATATTTTTTTATTCACAACGGTGGAAGCACACTACTCCCGAAATCCTCAATCTCCGAGGAACTGGCTATCTTATTTTAACTTCCTGAACACAATAATGCTGAAAACATTATTGTAATGGCGTCAGACTTAGATAATGATGGTGGACTTAGATGAAAAAAAATGTGTAAGTGTCAACCCTAGTGAAAGTCGACGAACCTATTAGGCACAAATGAATCCTTTCAACACCTTTAGACAGCTAAATAGGGTTTAATATTCTTTGTCTGCGTTTCTGAGTCTTCGTAATTGGAAACGGTTCTGTCTATATTGGGTTATTGATCTGTCTGAATTTTTAATAAAAAATACTGCTTAATTATTAAAATTTTTACTTTTTTGCATTCACAATGCAATTTTTATTGTCGAAAAATAGAAAATGAAGTATTTTGAAAAAATCGACCGGACTTGAAAGAATCTCACAACCAGCTCCGATGGGACTCGACCCACAACCTTTCGCTATCCGGGCGACTGCTCTGCTCAGCTGGTTGTGAGACGGGTCGATTTATTCAAAATACTGCTTAATTGACGAACCCTAACGTCGGATTTCTATATTGAAAAAAAAAAGGATCAGTTTGGCTTACGATTGATAATTACAGCTACGAGGTGTGGAGCAAGAAAACCGATGGTAGGTATTGACTGAAGTAGGTATAGCGACGCCGGCGCCGACCAGTCGTTGATTATAGAAACCAAACCCCGGCAAAAGACAACTTATTTTAATGAAAGAACAATAGTGATTTGTGTGTCAGACAACGGCGGGAACCGCTCGGTTAAACATGCGATTTGTTCTACACTGTTCGCTCAGGATCAGCGGAGTTAGTATCTTGTGAAATATTGACAGCAGTGTAACCAAAATCGCGTGTTTAACCGCGAAGTTCCCGCCGTTGTCTGAACTAGCACCCTAATAATAGGTCAGACTTGAGCATCTGCTAAAAAAGATTAAAATGGCGTTAATATTTGTGTCACTCATCAGTAGCAAACAAGTTCTTTTATTGTCTAATTGTTTTCGAATGCTCACATACGATCACATGCATTACAATGCTCACGGCGGCGGCGACCCAGTGACACAAATACTTCTCATTGTGCTGATAAACTTCAATAAGAGCCGTCTAGTAAGAGTGAGTAGGTATCCTAAATTCATAGGTAATATCCTTTTTTTTATGAAGATGAAAATGCGATCTTTAGGCATACCAAAACGGCATGTTGGACTCGATCACACCCATGTTCCTCGCCGCATAAGTAATATCCTTAAAAAAATTTAAAATCTTAATCTTGAGGTATCCTATTGTTTTTTTACAACGGGGTAGCACTAAGCCTTCATAACACCTGATGTTAAGTGACGATAAGGCTGAGGTTCAAGCGCATTACTCCTGGAATCCTAAACCACTGAGGAACTGGCTTTCTTATCTCTAACAGCCGTAACACACCAATGCTGAAAACATAGTTGTTAGGGCGTCAGACTTAGGTAAGATGGTGGGAACTAGCCAGACGGACTTAGAACAAGTCCTACCACCAACCAACTCATTGGGAATAATCGAACCCGAGACCTCTGGGTCTGATACGGTGGTGTGTACCACTACACCATAGAGGCGGTAGAACAACAATAGGTTTATTATTTTTAAATTAATTTTATGCATTCCCAATCAAAATGTTATTTTGTAAGTTTATGAAAAAAAAAACACCTACAGCCCCATAGTAGACTTTCGGGCGGGAAGAGTATTATTCTATGGATAGTAACGCCAACTTTTGCGCTTCGGTAATTTTATTTAGAGCGGTCTGTCAGTGGGTCGGCATTTTAAAATCTGAAGATGAATACTTGCGTTAGCAAATCCTAAGATCCTAAGATTATTTCGTTATTTTAAGAATTTCAAATGTACTTTTTCATAATACCTACTTCCTTTTGAGCTTTTCTAATTCAAGCACAAACTTTCGCATCGTGCAATTTATTTGAATGCTAAAATAATAATTGTTATGTACGGTAGAAACTGCTATGATTATGGTTCAAACTTCTTTCCATTAAAAAATTCAGAGTACAACCTTTTATTCGGCAAATTCTATATTTTTTTTGCCTTGACAACCCTTGTTCCAAAGACCACAAAGAAACATACTGCGACTGCGACCAGAGTGTATTCCGTTATGTTAGTATAAATTAAAACAGGGAGAAAAGAAATAGCCCTTGGCGAGTTTCCTGCCGGTTCTTCTGGTTACATACAAGGTTTCCTGCCGTAGGATTTGCGAACCGATGATGGCGTAGCTTCATTGACGTTTAAGAGTGTTGTTAATCGAAACAATTGAATAAACAAATTGAATTTTGAATACTTATATGAGTTTCATTTTTTAAAACACTCGTTAGAATTAATAGCCACTGGAATTGCATACCTATCGAATTTTCATTATTAGTCTATTATTATTTTTGTACCTAATGTTTTCAAATGTAAAATTTGAAAACCGTTGAATTCGAGCGCGCTGCCGCTGCTGGTATAGTATTTTAGTATACTGACATGCTTTGATTGTACATTTTTGTCAATTTCTCTGCAGACCAATAAACTTAGTTTTGAAAATGTATAATATAAATATAATTAATTTTAGTATTTAATACTACTTTATTTGTTTGATTGTGTAGAGCTTAAGACGGCCGGTGAGAGTGTGACTTTATGTAGGTATATCAAGATTTTACAATAGGTTCTTTCAGTTCCAATAAAGTATCTTCTAAAGTGATTTTTATCATGGTGAAACTAAAGTCCATTCGCGTTAAGGCAAAAACATTTGGTGCGCAATAAAATCAGTTTGATGATATTGCATGTTTATAGTGCTGTAAATCTTATAACGTTCGGTGATTTATATTTATAGGTGGTTGGAGCTATAAATAACGTTCGACAGCCCGGATTTGTCTGCGGGACACGTTTTTATGATTGCCTCAACCAATTGATCGATTTGGAAGGAATATAATGCCACTTAAAATTAGATCTTTAGTGTCGTTAAAATAAATGTGGAATTATTTATGTACTTATTATGAATTAAAAAACTAACATCGTAACTTATGGTAACTATAATAATTATAAAAACCACTGGCCTTGGAATGCAATGAATTAATGAATACTTCAAATGTGAGTTAAGTCATAAGTGTTATGGGCCAAAGTGTGAGCTAAATTCAGTAATGGCTAAGAATCGCCACGATTATATAGAGGGGAAAAATTATAAAGTTTTGACGCTTTTTTGCTTTTTAGGTCTAAGTAATTGTAGTGTAATTCCTAAATATTATAGTTTGTTTCCTAAATTGTGAAAAACACATAGACTCTTAATCTATGATTTGATTGATTGAGCTTAGCTTTCTTTGAAAGATTTCAAGATTTGTTTTTTACTAGTCCTAGTTACTAAAGTAACAATTCTAAAGCGTTACTCATTTATCGCCATTGACAAATTATTTTATAAAAAGTCCGTCTCAGGTTAATAGCTCAATTAATCATTAGTGAAATCCAGTTCAAATTAGTCACTCGGCGTTAACAAGATTTTTGGGCTTTGACGTTAATATATCTTATCCATTTTATTGGTTGTTTTATGATCATCCAAATTGCTTTTAACTTTATTTAAACTAATTTAAAATAAAATTGCGGTATTTAACTGCTCACTAATCTAACCTAACCTAACCTACAAAAATACTGGAATGCACACCTAAAACCACCTACATTTCTGTATTTTAGATTTTCAACTCAGTAATTTTTGTGGTACAATTTAATATTTTACATCAGTATAAAAAATGGAAACTGACAAACAAAAATAGAAAGTAAGGAGAAAAACGTAGACCTCATTTCTTTTTAACCAATATTAATTGATTTATTTACATATTGGCAATTGAAATGTTTCTAATGCCCTTTCCATCAATTTTCGCGTGCAGTACTTATCTCTAATACTTATTTTACACTTACAAATTACAGAAGGAAACCAACGTAATCTTTACGTTTTACAAAATGGTGGGTCAACATAATCCATAATAGTATGAAACATCCCATGCACAAGCACAATGATCTAGTGCATCCCTTGTTCGCCCGAGTAGGCGTACAGCCGAGTTATTATCGTGCATAAATCCATAATGATTGGCCGTTGTAAGTGGCTGTTACGAGTGATCGGTGTAAATGAGCGCGTCCGCGAATTAGGCCTTGTTTTGTGGCTAATGCGTTGGCAGTAATGAGAGTGTTGGCTGGTTATTGTGGGGAATTGATCTTTAGTGATTCATCGCAGTATTACCGCAGGTTGAAGTGTGTTAATATTTTGTTAATGCTTTTAACCGTTTTGTCAGTGTAATTTAAAGTTTTAATCTAGTCAAAATGAAGAAAAGGATTTTGAAAATACATTACAATAATTACGGAAGAATAAAAATATTATTCTATTAAAAACTTATGTAAGTCATGAGATATATTATTTTTGTCTTTTTTAAATTCTTGACGCAACATTGTTACAATGATAATAACGTTATTAATAAAACAATGACGATTTCGTACACAAAATTTTAATAGTAATCCATCCATACGCAAGTTACGCAACGCATTGGTTATTAATTAAAAGACACAATACTACAAAAATTCATTCTTATAATAATACCTATGTACACGTGCAATGCAACAGCGTCAACGTCATCTTATACTTGAAATTCAATGGCCTCTCCCGCCTATGGGCGCTTGAGCACTACACCATAGTATACTATGACTACACTGAATTTTACCGTTTTAATAGTAAGAATTTATTTATTTCGTGTAGTTTCAATGTTTCAAACCCTAAACTACACGAAATACCTAAATAAATTCTTACTATTATAAATGAATAATTATTAAAATACAAGCATCCGTTTTTTTCCGGATCGGTAAAATTCAGTGTACTGCACAAACGCCATATTTCCTCACCTCCGCTTCGCCAGCCAGTTTACTAGATCACTAGCTAGCTAGTCAGTGTGGCCCGCGCTTTATGAGTAGAGCTATTTGAATGAAAATGTTTAGTTAGCCTATTTCAACCAACTCGTAACAGGCAGCGTGGCCGAGTGGTCTAAGGCGCTGGTTTTAGGCACCAGTCCGAAAGGGCGTGGGTTCGAATCCCACCGCTGTCAATTTTTTTTATTGTTATTTTAACGTGTAGATAATGAAAAATGTCTTTTTGTTTTAATTTTTAGTTTTATGTTTACTGTAAAACATTATTGTATTAATTTTTATCGTTTTATGAATAACTGTGCTAATTATTGTTTATTTTTCTTTTACAGGTACTGAACAACATATTTTTCTATATGGGGAACCAGTGAGTATAGAAATAAGTGAACAAAATAAAAAGTACAAATTAATATTTAGTATGATTTTACATTAAATTCATAAGTTGCAATAAAAAAGAACACTTGAGAATTTTTGTCTAAATATTTGTATTTTAATAAAATTCAATTTATTTAGGCTTTCGTTTTGGTTTAGTATCTTTTTTTGTTTTTTGTTTTTAATAAGAACACAAGGCAGAAAAACGAAACACACAAGAGAGAATAACAAGTATAGTGTAAGGCATGAAGTTTGACTTAATACTCTGAGGTAACTGGAGCTCTCACCCTGAATTAAAAAGTGTCGCCAGCAAATTTGACATTTATGTATGTAGTGGCTGTCAGCTGTCTCATATGACCATACGTATTTTTCTAAAGTGTAGGTGAGACGGAAGACAGCCACTTTGTTATTTGTGGTATTCAAAAAATTGTTCGTACTGCACTCTCCAGTTACCTCAGTATTAAGTCGAGCTTCATGGTGTAAGGAGTGAAGTACATAGGATAGAAAAGTAGGAAAATAAAAATATAGTATAAAAAACTTAAAAAAGTATTTACATAAATAGTTTAAATATCAAAATTATTACACAGGCGCGCCACAACCTACAGCACATAATTAATAGTGTACTTAAATAATTCAGCACCAAAATATGTTTTAATTACTCACAAAGAAGATTGAAAAAAACGAATCGCCTAATAGGTAGGTAAAGTATAGATAATTCCCATACAGCTTCTCTCGAGTTTTCTGCTTACGCTGCGTTTTTCAAGTGAATGCTTTCAAATATGGCGTTATAAGCATTTTATTTCACGGCACTTAGCGCCACGAGTGTTGGCTTCGATATTAAGAGGAGTAGGTACAACCGACGGATTCCAGATCAAAGGAGGATTTAGAGTCGACGAACAATTTTACTGAATGGCGAAGAAAAAATAATATATGATTGTTAATTTTGTTTTTTGATGTCCTAATTAATTATACTCTTATTATTTTAAATTCAATTTACGAAATTGCATGACTGTTGGAAAAATATATTATTATGGACTTATTACTATTATATTGACATCTTGTGGTAAGTACCATATTTTCTGCAATCAATGATTATGATGTTTTATGACCTAATGGTGGAGGTCAATTTTGTAGATCTCAGAAGAATCGTTCACATTTTTCATAATATCGGTATTTTGCTCTATTATGGCAAGTATTTATGGTTTGTGACAAGTGTAAGCTGCTAAATTTGGCGTTTTATTTTATTTCACGCCACTTAGCGCCACGAGTGTTTGATGTCTCCGATGTTGAGAGGAGTACCGACGGATTCCAGATCAAAGAATCAAAGATGGATATGGAATGGACGTGCAATTCACTGAATAAGGAAGAAAAAAATATGTGTCAGGTTTTTTATAAATATTGCGACATCATCACATAAATTACTTATTGCATTGTTCCGCAATTCCAAAGTAGGTCGTAGTAGAGTAATAGATGGTTAGCCACATGGCAATCAGAAACAACGGCGGGTATTACATCACACACATCCACACATGAGAAAAAATCGAAAAGTTGTGTTGAAATTTTCCCGACCGGCAACCGGGACCTCAGATCTCACCTTGAAAACCAGTGCGTAGCGTATACCACTCGACCACGGAGGTGGTCTAGTCTTCTTCATGCCAGGGGGCCTACCGTCAGCTGGCGTCGCACTATTGAAGTAGTGTTGATAACCGGATGGAGACACTGTGCTCCAAATTGATATACAGGATATTTTTTTTATCAGTGCACAAATTTTTAGGATCGACTCAGAATCGATAAGTGAACAACTTTCTCCTAGAAACATGGGTAGAAATACGACAAAATTTTTTGGACTTCCTACACTAATTCGATCACGTGATCAGTCCGATTTGTATGAAAGGTCAAAAAAATATTGACATATTTCGACCTATGTTTCTAGGAGAAAGTTGTTTACTTACCGATTCTGAGTCGATCCTAAAAATTTGTGCACTGATAAAAAAATTATCCTGTATATACTGCGTAAGGCACTGTGCTCAAAATTGATATATAAGTACTGCGTATAGCGTCATCGTCATCTCGCTTCTTCTACATCGCTTTGGCGTTTTCCGCAACTCGACGACTCATTGCACCTATTGTGCGTATCAAACTTGCTTTGCAATATTACTTTAAGAGGGGGTATAAACCTAGAAAAAAATCACATAAAATAAACTCCGAATTAGTTTTATTTGAATTAAGTACTCGTAAGATAAACATTATTTTTGCAAACCGTTAGTAGGTCGCTAGATAATATAGTTTAAAATATTAAATATTGGCTCAGTAATATGCGTCATAATGAAAATAAATTGATTACTTATAGCTGAAAATTAGACCAGAACTTTGTGATTTTTTTTATCGACAAAATGTTAATATTTTATGTTAAGTATCTATAAAAAAAATGCAAATTTTAAGTACGTGGTTTAATTTATATTGTAAAAAGAAAATCTAAGACTGGCGATTAGCCTTTATACCCCCTCTAGGCCTGAGTTAGTACTTTCTGATTCACTATGGTAAATTAAATGGAACAAGAAGAACATGGTATCAATCCAGTTTAATTTCACCGTGAAAATTCAGTGAAAAGAAAAGCTTAACTAAGGCGCAACTAAATTAAATTATTACTCACATGTTACTTCGATTCCACCCGTCAAAGCACATCAGGAATTGCTCAATGGATATGAAATTTAAATTAGAGGGGTATTGGTGAGAGGGCTCTATGACTATTCATGGACCAGGCGCGGGTAATGACACCGGCCAGAAACAAATTTTATGGACAAAGCCTTTAAATCTAAATTTCTTTTGCATCATAGTCAAGCACGGACCTATTTTATTTTCTGAATAAAAAAGGAAAACAACTTACGAGGTTAGTTTATAAAAACGCAGGTCACAGAGCCAACTGGCGTGCGAGCTAACGAGCTGAGCGATGTGTGTGACGTTTCTGTGACGTTTCACCTCTTTTCAAACAGTGCGGGAGGAAAGAAAGAGGCAAGCGATGATGTCGTTTGCGGTGTGAACCGATAACCGATATAAGAAAAGTTGTTTTCCTTCTTCACCAGCTGGCAATGTGGCTTGCGCTTTAAACTTTTGAAGTTATAAGAGAGTATGCAGGATGAATAGCATTCGCCAACGTAATTTCGTCGATAGTAAACTACTTGAAAAGGAAAGTCGACCTTACTGACATTTTAATCAGTTTTCTTTCTTTCTTTTTTATTTGATATAAACACTACTGTACTTGTCGTTATCGTTGCCATGACGTAAGCACTATTTTATAGGAATGATTTAATCAACAATTCCACACTCTTTTACCTCTACTTTTGTTCGTATAAGAGCCTTTTTAGCCGACTTCAAAAATGAGGAGATTAGATTATTATAGTCTCTGTTCTGTGTCTTTCCTCTGTGTCAGCCGGGCGGAAGTGTGCAGGCTAACTGAACAAACGGTTTCTTTGCCTCTCTTGTAATTAATACGCCTTTGTCATGCTAAATTGGGGGCTGGATGTTGATTCTTTGATATTGTGGGTACTTGGGTAATGAGAATGCTTCATAACTGTGAAGTGTTTATTATCAGCTTGTATCTATATCTCTATGAAAAGTATCATTACTTTTATAAGCATTGCTATACCATTCTAAACTAATTAGTATTTTAATTTTAGATTTCAATGTTTTGCGTTATTTATAGTTTACCCGACGCTTACGCCTATAAACACCTATTATGCAATTACTATGGTCTTGCGGTAGTAATTCGATGATATTTTTGGATTTTATTAACCAAACCAATGGCAGTAGTTCACAAATATCTTAAAGTTTAATTAAGATCGTTAATTTTCAATGCTATATTTTAGGTATTATATTTATACCCTTTCTCACTATTGAAAGGGTATAAATATTCCCTAGGTATGATATAAGTTATTAGTATCTAACCTTTTAACAACCACAACTTAAGTAGATTCTTAGCTTATGTACTTGGTTCCTTTAAGGTATTATTAAACGTTTATAGTTTCCGTAAACATAACATTAGAAGACTACTACTACACGCAACCAAAATTACGTTCAAATCTGCATCCTAATGCCGTCGCATGCACTCACGTGCATCATTTAGTCTACAATAAACTCCAGTCTCACGGTAAAAATGTTTGTCTTTCTGTCACCGAATTTGTATGCACCGCTCGCTGCTTCGGTTATCACTCAGTGTTAGTGTTACACAAAGAGTTCATGGTGAACGCTGGCTTATTGTCCTCGCACACGAGCCACAAACGCCGCCACTTGAAGCAAGAAGAACAAAATACAGGAAAGAGGTCGGTGGCGATGGCGGCGTTTTTCGGTGGCCCAAGTGCGGCCAGGCTTAGACGGACGACTCGTTATGTCGTGGGCCACACTGGAGCGGCGCGTCTTGCGTCCGCGTTGAGCGGGAAAAACAAATATATTAAGACGGACGGGAGGGACCACACTGGCGCGTCCGGCGGTTGCCGCGACCAGCAGCGGAGGGAATAGTACGTGGGTGAAAATCATTTAAAATGACAAAAATGAAACAAAAATGATATTGTAACAAAAATGAAACCCGTAACAAAAAATAACAAAGCTGAAATATTAGGGTCTTTTCACAAGTCACAACAAACTGATTTATTGTTTCCAGGAACAATAAAAAGCATTATTTTTTATGATTCTTTTATAAAAAAACACTTATAATAAAAAAAATATATATTTAAACTTTCATAAACGCAAAGGCTTTATTCATTGGTAGCTGGTTGGTAAAATCAATGTCAATGACACTTAAACTTTGTACAGTCACGATCAATAGTATGTAAACAAAAAACATTTATGGGCATTCTGTTCTTTCAGCCTCTGTCTACAAGGACGCTGTCGTTCGGCTGCTGACATCGGCATTCTAAAAAGAAAAATATTGAAAAATTGCATTGTGAATGCAAAAAAGTAAAAATTTATCTAGAAAAAATATTGTTAGTAAAAAACAAAATGGACAAATAACCAAACAGCACAATAACAACATGGATACTACGTAATTAAAGTCTGGAAATACATAAAACACAGATTAAACGCATAACCCTCATTACCGTGGTTGGGTAAAAAAAATCAGTCTTGTGAATGCGGCTTTGTTCATTTTTGTTATATCATTTTTGTTACGTGAGAAAAAAACGTGCTGACCCATAACAAAAATGAACAAACTTACTACTTGGAATAGAATCGAAAATATTTTAAGCCAAACAAGACCGTCATGAGTAAAATCTGTTTGCATTTCAATCAAGTTCGAAAACAAATCGTCAATATGAATCGATTAAATTTAAAAGTATTTTCTTGCCTGCATAGTTTGGTAGGCAACAAAACTGATGAATCAAAATTGTAATTTTCGCTCGGAGACAGAAAACCACGCGTTCACTCACTTTTTCATGCGATGACAAAATGACCGACACATAATCGCTTCTGGCATCTGATTGGCTCCTTAGAGAGCAAGTGTTGCTCTTTGGTAAACATTAGATAATACTAAATTAGATCGTTAGAAAAATGAATAACGAAAATGAACACAATAATGGACATTTATTTGAGGACAAAAATTTATTTAAAGAAATAGGAAAATTAAATAGTTTAACCCGATATCAGTGACAAATCATGTGTTTTAAACAATTAATAATCATTTGTTTGAAAACTGTTTTTTATTATATTTATTTAGATGTACTTTGTAACGCTAGTCACGAAGAGGACAAATTATTTTGTATGGAGAAAATCCGGATTCGGCGCGATTAAAGGAGTATATTTATTAAATACTGATAAGGTGCATTGAAATTTATATATATTTATTGAGATAATGTTCCATTCTACTAACGTGAGTACTCATTGCTTTATTTAAAAGAATATTTTGTGAAATATCGCGCGTGGACAAATTTTGAAGTCAAAATGGTCATTTTAAATGATTTTCACCCACGTGTTCGCGCGTCCTGCGGATCCGCAGGTCGCCTCCGCGCCCCGCGGTCGCTCCAGTGTGGCCAACGACTATGGGGGGTGACATAGAGGACTTGTGCTCGGAGTTAAGTGTTAGAGCATATTAGTCTGTTTTAGACCAAACGCTCGCTGCTTCGGTTATCACTCAGTGTTAGTGTTACACAAAAAAATCATGGTGAACGCTGGTTTACCCTCGCACGCGAGCCACAAACGCTGCCACTTGAAGCAAGAAGAACAAAATAGAGCGGCGTTTTTCGGTGGCCGGTGTGCGGCCAGGCTTAGACGAACGACTCATTATGGGGTATGACACAGAGGACTTGTGTTTGGAGTTCGGTGTTAGAGCATATCAGTCTGATTTAGACCAAACTAGCTTTCCGTCCGCGGCTTCGCCCGCGTGAACTACACGACGTTATCCCGCAGGAATGTGACATTTTTCCGGGATAAAAAGTAGCCTATGTTCCTCTCCAGGCTACAAAGTATCTGTGTTCCAAATTTCAGCCAAATCCGTTCAGCCGTTTTGGCGTGATTGAGTAACAAACATCCAAACATCCAAACATCCAAACATCCAAACTTTCACATTTATAATATTAGTAGGATTTCGTAAGGATATCCACTGAATAATTTATTTAACCTATCTTCTGAAACTGAAAAGATGCAAGCCTGGAAAACGAAATCTCCATTTTTATGTCAATAAACACACGCAGTGCAGTCGTTAATACCCATCAACCCGCATTGGGCCCGAGTGGTGGGTTTTGTGTTATGGCCCATGTTATGGCCCATTCTCCTTATCCATCCATAAGGAAGGTCAGTGCCCCAGCAGTGGCTTAAAATGGCTGAAGATGATGTTCAAGACTCATTTATTAAGATCGCTTATTAGTAAGATCAAAGTTTGTAAAAAATAAATTCAACTTTCCCGTTTAGTAGCAGAAGTTAAAGATGAGTTAGTATTTTTTCTAGTATTACCTACTTATATTTAATGAGTCACACCAATGATTTTTGTTATCAGCATATCTAAAAAATATGTAACTCGAGAAAAAAGAATCTGTTTTTATTTTTTTCCTATCTTCAAAAATGACTGAGATAAAGTACGGCCTCCGAGGAAAATTTGGGTGAACCAATGGCATTAACGTGTGACGTCACGTCGCACTTCCGTATACCTACATAGAATCCTTTGGCTATATAGTTGCGCTCTCACGGTTTCGTAATAAATTTATTTATTTTTCTTATAGTCGATCAATGAAATGTTTAAGAAATTTTGTATTGAGCCCATGTGAAAAAACACCTTCAAATAATGTTTTATTTTCGTGAATAATAAATTAAATCAACTTTCGTAATGGCGGGCGGTATTCTGTCAATACATATAGCAACCGTCAAAACAAAATGCACTTACAACCTTAACTGACTTGGTAGTTAAATATGCACCCTAAAAACTGACAGTCATTTCGATAATTTTATACTGCTAGTGGCGCCTCCACCACTGGGTCAGATAAGTTTGTGGGATAAATGTCTTTCGGTATCGACCATGAAGTTTGACTTAATACTCTGAGGTAACAAGTCGAACTTTATGGTATCGACAGTAGGTGACAGTTTCAGAGTGCGCCTGCGCGCGGTCGAAATTGAATACTAATCATTTACCATAAACTGAGAACAAAGAAAATGTACTGTAACTAGCGTCAAAAACGCACGAGTTGCGCGAAGATTGCGCACAGACGAACTCGATGTAGGTACAGTTAGACGGAAATCACCCGCAACAGCCGCAAACGGAGATGTCAGTGCGACATGACGTCATCGCAATAGCGCGTAAGGAAAGCAAATTTTCAAAAGCTGGTGAAACTTTACAACGCTGTATCTTTGGAAATCCTGGCCAGATTTCGATGAAACAAAAACTATTAGTACTTGCACGAGTGCGCGCATTGAATGCAGTAATTTATATAGTCATATTTTGATGTGTTGGTGTGACTCATTAACGACTTAAATAATCTGCTCAATAGTCTTATTCCCAAACAGTCTGTTTCTATCACAAAAAAAAACCATTTCAAAGAAACATAGAGTGCAAAGTTTTAAATGACAATCCGAATTTTAACGTTACAGATAATTTCAATAAGATTTTTAAATTTAAAAGTATCTAGCATTAAACTGTGAAATACATAGTGGACTAAAGTAATCCTAGTGGAAAAATTCTGATAGTAAAATAGCTTGAGCCCTGCAAGTAACTTTCAAGCGAGATGCGAACCCGCGCCCGCACCTCGGGAATCCGGCCGACGACTCTTGTACGCCTTTCGGTAGCTTAAGTTGGTCAGAGCATCGAGCCGGATTCCCGGAGGCGCGGATTCGAATCTCGCCAGAAACTTTCTTGCAGGACTCGTGATTTTTTACTATCACATTTTTTTTCCTTTATGCAAACTAGTCCGCTATGTATTTCACTGTCTAATGCTAGACACTTTTAAATAAAAAAAATATTTTATACTATCACAATTACAGAATAGCATTATGAATGCATAAAAATAATTTGAAATGACAAAGTATTCCTTACCGAGTTATCCCCTAGCTAGCGACAACATCAATTGATCAATACACATGGAGACGTTATCTAACGTCCTCGTTAATTACTATCAGACATCGCCATAAAATAAAACGTGTGAGCTGCTAACACATGGGCCAATCAAATCACTCATAATGGTTAAAGCTTTACAGATTGTTAGCTGTTAACATATGACCCTTTCTCCTGTTAGCAAAGTAATTTGGACATAAAAAGAGTTCAGTTATCAAATGAGATTATAAGTTTTTAAAGTAGCAAAGAATATTCAGTAAAAAACATTTATAAGCAATTGAAGTGCTGAAGTGACATTTTCCCGCGGTTTGTTGCATTTAAGTATTTTTACAAAATTATGTTTCAAATGCTTTTGGAATGCGAATGCGACACTCTTATTTGTTGCTTCTGTGTTCATAGTTTTCGTTTAAGTTATTTTTTTTATTTCATTCCTTTTAGTAAAAACAATATTGGAAATCATACTGTTATCCTTAATTAATATAGGCGTTAAACAATATTTAGTGGTCAAGATGAGAAAATTCATTGAAAAATCGTCATGTAGAGTCGTTTTCTATGTCGACAAATGCTTTAAATTTTTAAATAAAGCTAAGTAAGATTTGACAAAAAAGAGCCCGTCAATATTACTCAACGTACCTAGGTAGGTACTTAATTGTTTATTCAGAGAACACGAAACATTCGACATTGTATAAGCTCAAACGAGATCACGGACTACCATATGTTTTCGTTGTGATTGTTGCACTTGAAATCAAAAGCAGTATTCTTGTAATGTGTCAGAATGTAACAAAACATGATTGGCAGAGTACAAGCACAGTAGTATGTCCTACAAGATAATGTGATGTAAATAGGTCAACGATCAAAGAAATCAAGAGTTAGACCGGTAGGGTCTAAAACAATAACTTTTGATTTCTTTGATCGTTGTGGTTTCGCACTGGAGAAGGTTTAAAAAAATAAACATCCCCATTGATTTACTTTATCTATTGATGAAAACTGCATTAAAATCAGTGGTGTACTTTGAAAGATCTAAAAGTATAGTCAGGGACAAATTCGGTGAACAACTTCTTACTTCTTTTCGTGTGGCTGGCGCTTCGCCATTATCGCGTAGATCCTTTTACTATTTGGTTATGTATTAAACTAGGGTAGAAAAATGCATATTCAATTACTGATAGAGACTGCAAGTGAACGGTGAGTCGCTGCCACACAAAAAAAGGAAGAGTGGTTCACTGAATTTGTCCCCGGTTGTACAGACAGCGGGATGCTACTTTGTTTTATATGTATAATACTTACTACAACTACTAACCAAGAGATATGCAGGTTATTATTACGAGCATTCTGTTGAGAAGGTATAACTTTTGTTATACCTTCTCAACAGCCTAAGATTATGATTTATGAATAAACAGCCCACCTTTATGCGTTTAAACTCAGAAGAGTGAAATTATTCATAACTGGAGCATTTAGGTTAGTATTCCCTATTCGAACTTATGTGTCACGCCTGTTTAACTGGTACTTGTTAACCAAAGGTATACACTATTGCAATTAGATCTCCAAACACACTTCAAAGTCGACCTTCAACCTACAGTATTGTTACCAATTTTGCTACGCTAAACGCCGTTATTTCACAATGGTGTGTTGGCAATGACTGTTTGTTTTAAAACCTATGAGAAAAATGGAAACGTAGAAGTGTTTTGTACAAACTTACTTAGATGCTAGCAAAAATCCGGCAAATAAATACAACTGCGTCAATATGCTTTGAAAAGCGTTAAAGCAACACAACACAATACTGCAAATGTGACTTATAACTATTTATAATTAAAATAATTGAGCTTACAAAAATATGACTTGATTACCTAACTGACCCATCTGTTCGGATATTGTGTAAAACATTATATAGGTACCTCATTTGTTATCCATACTAATATTTATAAATGTGTTTGTTTATTTGTTTGTTTGTCCACCTTTTACGTCAAAACGGAGCAACGGATCGACGTGATTTTTGGTATGGGGATAGTTTGGGAGCTGGAGCAGAGCACTCTCCAGCTCCCGTAGCCCCGTAGCGTAAAAAGTAGCCTATGTCACTACATAGGCTACTTTTTATCCCGGAAAAATATAACATTCCTCCGGGCTAACGTCGTGTAGTTCACGCAGGCGAAGCCACGGGCGGAAAGTTAGTATAATATAAACACAGCGAGTGACACTTTAGATGTAAAGGTGTGTTGTAAAGCTTTTTATAAAGTGGTAGGTAGATGTACTAAGATGTAAGAAAGAATGAAAGTCTATAATTTAGATTAAGTACCTACCTACGTCCATTACTAAATTTAGTCAACAGAGACTTTTATGAAAACATGTGCCCTTTGTTGGAATTAATTAAGTAGATCTGTCAAGCTTAAAACAACTTCTAACAAAAATACGAAATTAAAGCATTTCATGCTACTTTCAGCTAATTAGTTCAGAACAAAGGATGGCACTAATCAGTCAAGGAATGCGAGAGAAAAAGTCAGGGGAAGCCACACGTGCTCCCCCAATTATAATAATGGATATTATTTTTACGACTCAGCTAGACAGACAGACGGGACGTTTCCCGCGGAAGGATATAGTAAAATAAGCTAAGGAAAGACAAAAGGTTATGCGAGACGAGATGTAATAGATTTGAGAAATATTTCATTATTAGTTGGCAGTATTGGGTCGGAAGATGCGCAAGCAGAAATTGAATTCGAGGAAATAACGGTGGTTTTAGTTTACAAAAAGTTAACAAACCTACAATAGCATTCAAAAGTATAGATTAAACTAAAGATATAAAATTCTTATAATATGATAGTTGCAGAAACAAAGTCTGTAAACATTTTTCGTAAAATCCTCTGAACAAAAGATTTCTCTAACGCTTGTTTATTTTTCTTTGAAGAAAAAAAGCACAAAGAATAGACTATTATTTGTTGCAAGGGGTAACATGTTGTTTATGTGATTTGTGAAACAAATGTTTAAACACTGCGAAACTGATGAACACTGAACCAATTTCGACTAGATATACTTACGCCCGAATTCTCGTACGCTAATCGTCTTTGGGAGCATTTTGGGAGCGTCTCAAACATCATGGCATCTCTTTCATACGTTTGACATTTAAAGTGACAGGGCGATGTGTGAGACGCTCCCAAAGATAAGTAGCATACGAGTATTCGGGCATTAACTAAATAAATCTTAAAGAAGATAAAAATATAAATAAAAAGATATCTATGGAGATTTCATATGTATCAAAAGTCCAGTAGACAAAGTTATCAGAACATCTAGTGGGCACTTTTTAATGAAAACGTGTTCAATTTCATCAAATTAACACTACCTTACGTAGAAGTAGGCCGTAGATCCGTTTTCGAGGAAACACCATTAAAGTGTTCTAGTGAGGAAGATTGAAAAGAGTAAGTGCCCGATTACTATTCATAGCAATCATATTCACTGCCATACTGCTATGTAAATATGATAATAAAATATACTATTAACTAGGCCAGCTACTGGGAAACGGAAGCTGAAGCTGGTGAAGAAAGTCTTGTGAATGTTAATTTATGTAACGTCTTGCTATGACTCTTTCCTGATTTATTAAAGGGAGGGAACAAATTATCAAAAATAAAATCTTTGTTAGAAACAAATATTAAGATTTCATATGAGCTTTTGATACTCGCATAATATTGTTCATTCGTGATAGCAAATACAATGGCATAGCACAAAACTCAGTACTTACAAGCATTATCAGCCACTGCTAATGTCCGTTAGTACTAGGTAGGGAACCCAGGTTTTCCATGTGAATTGATAAGATCGGAAAAAACCGATAACGATGGTTCTACATGCAAATTGGAAAGTGTTAACGTCTTATCAGCACAGCCGGGCCTAAAAGACCCCACGATCCTTCAAGAAGCGTAGAAGATTCTTTTTGGAGGGGTGTTTTTTGTTATAATCCCGTTACTGAACCCTAGCCAAACATGCTCAACTGCCACGATAACGCGACAAAATCTAAAACCTATAGTTTTATGACCGATTTTATATACCCAGCTTTCACTTTAAATTCATTTACAGTCACGTATTTATTCACTAGCCTTCCGCCCGCGGCTTCGCCCGCGTGGACTACACGACGTTATCCCGCGGGAAGGTGATATTTTTCAGGAATAAAAAGTAGCCTATGTCCTTTTTCAGGCTCTAGACTATCTCTGTACCAAAATTCATTTAAATCGAATCAGTAGTTTAGGTGTGATTGTGTAACACACAGACAGACAGAGACGCATTTATAATATAAGTAAGGATGAAATGTGCATCATGAATTGGACTTTTCTAAGCACTACGCAGTTTATGTTCAGTGAGAAGTATGCTAATCCCATCTGTCTATAGGGCTTAACATGACTGTTTATGAAGCATCCATCTAGGTGACGATCTACAACATGAACAGTGTTTCCGACTTTTATCCCCTTCTTATATCCAAGTCTTTACTCGGTTTCTAGATGTTTAGGTAGGTACTATGGTTTAATAATTTCAGGAAGTCTGCAAGTACAAAACAAGCACCACTAGACCACAGAAACGGTAAGCCTGGCTAGCTACCACATCTTATCGAAGTCTGACGCTATAACAACCATGTTTTGAGCATTGTTGTGTTTCGGCAGTTAAAGATAAGATAGGCAGTTAGCCTCAGTGATTGAGAATTCCGGGAGTAGTGCGCTTCCACCTTCACATCAGGTGTGATGAAGTCTAAGTGCTTCCCTTGTGTATAAAAAAAAGTATTTCAATATCCATTTCCTACATTATTATTTTAGCTGAAATCTACGTTATGTTTATCATTTCGTTCCCAAAGATTCCTATTAACGGTAATAATTAAAAGATATCTGCACTCGAACGTTTCGCTCACATGCTTTCTCAGGAATTATCTTTTAAATTAGTTTAATTAGTGACCGTCAAAGATAACTCTAATTCTGTATCCTTTTTATTTATATAATTAGAAGTGATTATAAAATAGCTGCTACCCAATTTGTAGGTGATGTTAACATATAGCCTTGGCTGTGCACGTGGACTCTTTTGGAATATTAACTGACGGATGCTGTTAATATACATACTTATAGCGAAAAGTTGAAACAATCTTATTACTTATATTAGCAACAATATTTCTTATATGTACAACTGGTTGTGTGAAAATCTTCAATAATTCCAGTTGGTTGGTACTAACTCCATGTACGAGTATACCTACTTGTAAAAAAATCCATTTTAATTTGTTACAATTTCATTTTATTTATAGGTAATTTTTCTGATAGTTCAAAGGTACTAATTTACCAAACCCTGTTTCATTTTTTGGTAAGTTTTGAAAAAAGATACTTTCATAGTATGTAATTATAATTATGACACGATCCTAAGAAAAGTAGGGCGTAGCGGACTTTTTCGCTCGACCACAGAAAAACCACAGTCTCCGCGTAGCCTACCGTCGATACCTTTTGTTATTCTTGTCTTTCCGTTTCCCAGTTAGAATACCGTTACCTAAGACAACATTATTACAGACAATAGAAACCCTTCAAAACACCT
This sequence comes from Crambus lathoniellus, assembly GCA_949710035.1. NCBI lineage: Eukaryota > Metazoa > Arthropoda > Insecta > Lepidoptera > Crambidae > Crambus > Crambus lathoniellus. Next base: position 8,466,662 of record OX453302.1, on the reverse strand, counting down.
ACTTTAGTATTCACATGCTACCAGTTAATTAAAAGTATTTGTGAATTATTGTTTCGATAGCTTTAACGAATTGAATTATGAGCTCGGCTTATTGAGGAGTTTGGTATACTGAGCTTTGAGAGATGCAGGAAAGTAGTAAAGTCTAGTAGCGCAGAAGAAACTTTCTTCCTTCTAAATCTCCTTCGACATTTTTATTGATTAAACTATCACTAGCTGCAGTCTATTCAAATATATTTTAACCAGAAAGCACAAAAAGAAATCTTATCGTGCGCGTGATATCTTATGGTAATAGGTATAAGCACGCGTCATCTGCGTCATGCTAAACCAAATAGGCCGTCAGATAATGTCCTTAGTCCACGCTTGCCACCTGTAAACGCTTCCACTTGGAAAATTGTTCAGATGATTAATTGAATATCTACAAACTGCGTCACACAATTTTCAGACAACTCTGTAGTAGTACCAAAGTTTGTATAGTTGTAATATAAAAAAAGAGTCGTTTATATTGATTTCATTAGGTCGCAACTTTAACTTCAGGCGAAAGATTGCAGCCATGCGGTTAGTAGATGTAGAGGCAGGATACTTCGTCATATTGTCTTCAGCGAAGAGGTAAGTACTTCCTTCGAGCTAGGTGTCAGTGCTTGGGAACTGCGGCGGTCCTACTGTTAGTAGAAGGAATTTGTATTTATGCTACGCATCTGGCATCTGAGAAACTCTGTCAGCGCGAATCATCGAATTCTTCAGTTCTGTCTTGACGTCAGGCATGCACATCAAGGTTTCCATATTATTACTTTTTGCTGATCCTGCATTTCTAATTTCAATACTCGACGTCTTGCTTATGTAGCTATGTGAGTAGACATGCCTACTAACGACACGGCTGCAACTGTACGCATTCAACTATTGATATTAATTATATGTTTGGAACCGGCCACGATATTTTTTTCAAGATGAACTGCCCACGGTTGCATAGAAAGAGAAAGAAAGAAGGAAAATTTGCTTTAGTCATGTAAAGTCAATGGTAAGTATTTTTAAAATATTGAAAATGAAGAACTTATTAGAAAAATCGACCAGTCTCACAAATTAGCTCCGATGGGTGTGAGAGGGGTAGATTATTTCTAAAAATTTCCTTTTTATAAAAAAAAATGCATTGTGAATGCAAAAAAAAAACCTATAAGCACCATGATGTTTGCCTAAGAGCACGATTTCATTTTTCATTTCTTTCACAGCTGTCAGAACAATAAAAAATAAATGTGCTTACTGACGTTATCAAAATGTATCCAGGAAATTTTACTAATAGCTAACCCAGCAAAGTTCTATAAATAACTTGCAGTATCTGCGACAGCAGTGCAGCCGCTCCCCAAATTAATGAACCCCTATCAATTGAGCGTTAAATATGTAAATAAAATTTACCGAAATAGCTCGCGCCGGCGGTATGCCACTCTGTAGAAACACCATCATTTTCTGACGCGGAAAGATACTGATAAATTAATAAAGTTGTTTTCCTGCAATATAATTTATGCTAATTTTGAAAAGCTAAAGAGTTTTGGAAACTCCGAAGCACAAACTAAGCTTATACCAACATCTGAGAGTTCTCGGTTATAACAATCCGATTGGTAGAGTCGAAACTGTGGTGAATTATGGTATCAAAAAAGCGTGGCTCAAGTAAAGAACACGACTGGCCTATTCTCATCTTAGTGTCTCAGCATAGGTGACGTGTTTTTTTTTCGTTTCGGATGGAACGGGACGAAATTTTCGTATCACATCAAATTAAAGCAATGAAATACATGGGACGCGCACGACAAGCAAATCGTCAACGCTATGTCATAGAATAGCTAATAACCAGGAGGGCTATGTATGATGTACTTCATTTTCCCATCCTCCTATGAAACCTGTTAAACGCAATATCGTATATCTGCGATTTGTATGAAAGTTTTTTCTTAAATGTTATAACAGGTAAACACTGTCTTCATTAATACTGCTGTCGAACCCTTGGTCACCCGCAGTAACCGAATACCCGTCAATTAGAGGGAAACCTTCCTGTCGGTAAACTCGGTTTTTGTTTCGGACACCTTCGAATAATCATTTTAACTCTTTCCCTCTTAAAAGGACTTATATTTTGGATGACAAAATGGCAATTACTTATTTAACAAAACACTGTGTCAACAATATTTACCATCCATGTAAACTTTTGGAATTCAACTTAATTGAAATTGATAACGTTAATACATTGAACAAGTCAGATAGTGCGTAGTGAAAGATATTGTGAGATCTGTCTACAGCTTTCCATAATATTTCCATAATACTTGTGCTCAGGCTACTATAGTTTTTAGTATTGGAACAATGTATGTGACGAATATTTATTTTTCACTTCTTATGCTCGTAAAGTTCGTGTTTATGTTGGGTATAGGCTGCATAAAATCGCTTTTTATGCTCTAGTGCATAAAGTAAAATCTTCGTCTAAGTCTCAGACTCTAAGACAAAGGTCGTCAGGTAAACAGTCACACACGCAATTTAACTTCGTTAAATAAACTTGTTGTTTCATTCTGTTTCTTAAATTTTGGTACATCATCCATGTTAAATTACTAAATAAATAAAACTAGGCAAAATTAATGAGTTTTGTAAGAAATAAGTATTTCAAGAGCATTATGGACTACGATATATGCTAAGTAACTGTGCTGCCACTTCCACGTATAAAAAAAAAGAAAAAGAAAGTTTTCCCGCCAATATGGCGAAGTCTTTATTTTTTCTTTTTTGCAATATTGTAATTTATTTTCCTTACACTCGAAGTGAAAAGCAGAGTGTATAACTCGTACATAAAACCCATTTTACCCGGGTAAAATGGTATGTTTTATGCACTTGTTGTACAATCTACTATTATTTATTTATTTAGTTCAATGTAGGTCGTCTCTCAACTCGCTTGACCACAGATAAAAATGGTTACAAAAGGTCTGAATCACTAGACGAGTGAAGTAAGTAACGATTTTAATTCGATTCTCAATCGTATGATAATGTGTAGGTATCATCCGTCTAAATGCTGCTAAAGAGCTGTCGCTGGTATGGTTGGTATGGTATGGATGGTATGGTGCTGGACCAGTATTAATATTAGTACTAGTGTCGTAAACTTTACTTAACTAAACCTAACTTGACGAACGAGAGATGTTGGTGCTGGACGTACCGCACGCAACTAACATAAAGTAAAGTGATTTCGTACATAGGAGTTTTGCAACTCTTGAAACTGATTAAAGCTAATTTATTATCTATTAAGCACTAAACTTTTGTTCGTGACTATTTGTCACGCCAAAAGCAGCTAGAAGGCTAACTATTTGCTAATTTTATTACTATTTATGACATACATTTTGTAAGGTATTAACATATCATCATTATAATTTTCAGTTAAATAAAGTTTGGGTGATTGGGCCCCAATCAAATGGGTAAAACCCAGCCCTAGCCTGGTCCCAGTCATTAATATTTTTAATAACAGCAAAATCCGTCTCCTTTTGGCCGTGCAGTGAAACAGGGTATGATATTCCAGTCCAGAGCAGCACTTTCACGTATAATAACTACATATATATAAATAAATCAATAAAAATATTGGAAATTTCCCAAAAAACCATCAAGCTTTTACTACAAATATTTCCACATAATTCCGATCCCTGTTTAGGATCCTACTTTTGATACATTATAATTACCTAAAATAACATCAAAATCAGATTCAAATTCATCTCATCCAATCCAATACTAGTGACCAAAGGGAATTTCAACACTTAAACCACTACACCCAAGTCATCCCAACTAACAAAATGGTTATAAAATCTCAACATTATATGACTATTTCATCGTAAATACGTCGTAAATAAGCAAGTTTTAAAACGTGATGTTATGTAACTGTCATGTATACAGCATTTTAGTTTAAAAGCAATTTGTTCATAAAACACAGTTGTACACACGTTTGTATGACATAGTACTACAGCAATTTTAATCTTTGTCGTACAAAAGTTTTAGCCGTGACATTTCCCCGGTTTTACAACATTAATATGACATTTTACAGCAGATTGTTCATATAAAAGCTTTTAGATTGACTACTGTACGACTAATCATAATTTTAACTTTTTACAACTTTAGTACTGTTAAAATGACATATAACAGTCATATACACAGCCGTCTTATGATAAAAAGATAGATCTTACGACTTAAATGTTTCATAACATCTTCAACTCGGACAGTGACTTATAGTTAAATCGCAAAATGTTGAAATTAAATTATAAAAAATGGAAGCAATACAAAAGGAGCGGTACCTATAGACGAAAAGTTCGTCACAATTATTCTTCTTTACTTCCTAATACACATGCCAGCATCAGTTCAGTCAGTTTCACCTGGTATAAGTGCAAAACAGCCAAGAGAAATAAACATGCCAGTGAGGGAAGGTTCCGTAGATATTTTTTTTATAGAAAATCGGTGTGACGAGGATCCCCATGAAATAGAGAGTATTGTAAGCGTTTTTCATCTTGCTGTTTTGACAAAATGCGTTACACGCCAGGGCCATCTTAATTCTCTCAGCAATTCGAAATCACCTTTCTTAAGAAAAGTGTCCACATCCAAAAAGGCCATATTTGTATCTTACGATCTACAAAAAAATACGAATTACGTGTTTGAAAATTAAAAGCACAATTTTTTTCAGCAACTAAAATTAATAATAATGAATAATAAATTATGTCACCACAGAGGTAATTAATATGGCAGCGTCAAAGTCAAAATGTCTTATTACTATTATTCAAGTACATAACATCACAAGTACATGACTGCGTCCCACAAGGTTTAGGCCCCAGCAGTAGGGAACCCTAACTAGGTAGTCATGGCGTCGGCAAAGTGTTATTCTAAGTCATAAGGCAGCGTTTTTAAGTACAATAAGTTTTAACAAGTCATATATACACAGAGACTAAAACCTAAATTATTTTAATTAACTAAAATATAATCAAATCAACAATATTTAAAGGGGGCTTTTAAAATATACTCAATAACCTTGCAAATTGATCGATAAAGTAATGTTCGCATTTCATTCATACTTGTAGATATGATGTCGAGTCTGTTACTTAAAACGGTAAAGTAAATATATTAAAGTGTAATACTTACTGTTTTCATTCAGAAATTATTTGCACGATAATAAATATCACTCACAAACGTTGCATGTTGTTATAATTAAAACCGCTTCGCTGTTGCATTTAACAGACTTATTTGTCATACAAACGTCTGCGTTATGATAACTCTACAACCAATTGCTCTTAGGAAGCGAGAACTTACGATACTTTTCTGACGAAATAGTTGTTTAATATCTATTTTATGACAGCCGTGTGACTAAATGTGTTTGCTTATGACCATTGTATGATCACTGTACGACTATTTCGTCTTAAAAACTGCGCCAAAATCGTATTTTATAAACGTTTATATAACTTAAATGCATACCATTAAGTTTTATCAAAAACGTTTGTACAACACTTGTACAACATATTTTTGCTAGTTGGGATGGTTGTCTATAAGGTCTGAGGATTAATACTGAAAGTAATTTTATCGATATCACGAAAATATCACGAAAATATATACTCGTTCCACATCTACCTTTTGAAATAGCTGGTGTTGTACACAGAAAGAATTCCAATAACATTTGTTATTATCACACCGATAACCGTTGTCCTATCAATCATTACTCGTTATCAGACATGGATGAACGAACACATTGCTTAATGCCAACGCTTGTGTTGGGAACGTGGACTTGGGAAATATTGGTAGACGAGCTGGCGACCACTCTTATCTGCTTCGTGATTATGTAACGCTTTAAACATTTTTGTTTGATTTCTAAGCAAATTTGATGTCAAGAAGATTATTTTAGAAATTGTGTGAGATAGAGCGCCGTTTTTGGAGTGATCTGTTAAATTTTGTAGAAAGCCCTTATCTAACAGCATCACTATTAGTTATTATGAGTTCACTGCTGAACATAGAACATAGATGTTGTGGACAAATTAGCTGTGGACTGGAGAGCAAGGTAAAGTAATTATTACCCATTTCAGGAATTTCATGAATAATTTTTTCATTGCTAAGTTCTTTACCTATGTCTTTTCTGAAGTTAGAGTTATTTGCATTTTTTCTTCACTCACAATCATAGCTTTAACTACTGTCTTGATGCAAATATTTAACGTGTGCTTAAAATTTAAATTTTCATGTGAATCCTCACCTTATCCAAAATATTCATTTATTTCACACCCTAGGGATCAAAGCACCATCTTATTAACCCACCGCTAAAGAAACGAGAGGTAAGCCCGACGTCAGCCATTTGTTTTCTTTGGCAAACAAACCATAATAATTGGAAGGTCCGGAAACGCAAAATTTACATATTAAACACTTATGTACTGAAACCCACAGGATGGTATATACCCCAATTTGCATGGAGGTCAGCGATATTTTAATTAGGGATCTTTTGGTTGTAAATTAAACCATTTGATTAACATTTTTCGTAATGTTAATTCAAATTTAGTCAGAGACATTACCGCATGAAGACATGAAATAGGATTAACTGGCAAAGAAACCCTGATCCTTTAACCAGTAACATGTTTAGAATGTCCCATAAAAATAGATAGAATAACGTATTTTTTACTTTTGGCTCTAGATTTTTATCCAATCTATTTGCAGATTAGCACAAGACAAAATATTTTATAGAAATATATAATTTAACTAGAAACAATTACCTATTAATAGTGACAATAGCTGATAATTCCTCCTAAGCAGAAGAAGTCTTTGTTCCGCGAAATGAATAACACCATTCTGGAAATAAATGACTTATCATGGGAAACTAATGACTGGTGGAGGTCTCTATAATAGGTCTGTGGGGTTTCTATAATATAAGGAATGATAATCTACCTTACATATATTTGCTTTTACTCAAAAACTGATTTCTCATTAATTACCAAGTAAAACTGTTATTTCATTGACTGATCACCGAGAGAAAACTTTTGAATATAGAAATCTAAAATGTTGAACGTAATTTAAAAATTTGATGCATGCTCTAAGAAATTTTAAAAATCAATACGTAATCGAACGTCTACGAATGTAGGTACTAAAATAAAATGTTTACAAATTTCACAACTATTTTTTCTTTCTCAATGAATTTCATTCGCTGATCTTTGAAGTCGTTCAACATATTTCACAACTATTTTTTCTTTCTCAATGAATTTCATTCGCTGATCTTTGAAGTCGTTCAACGTTATCCGTAGGTAATCATAAAAATCGGATATTTCGTACAATAAAATAACCTCTCATTAATTAAAACGGCCGTTAATTCGCTCTTCCGATTCTTTAGCACTCTCAACTCCCCTCTTCCATTCTGGCTATATGGCCGACTCTTTCACACTGCATGCTATCCGTCTCTTGGAACAGTCTCCCAGATTCCATAAGAAGATCTCCATCCAAGCTCGCATTTAAAAGAAATGTTCATGCGTTCCTTCTTGAAGGATCTCAGTCATGATGTGGAATGTAGTTTTGATCATCTTCACTGTTTAAGTTACTATATTATATGTATGTATGTATGTAGGTATATTATATATTTATTTCTATACTTTGCTATGTTCTATGTATGTATAAATTATTTTTATTTGTACCGCTTTTGAGCTTTCTCTGTTTTCCCGAAGGTTGGCTGGTAGAGAATGCTTTTAGCGTTAAGCCCGCCTTTTGTACCTTACTTTGTATTCTGTACAATTAAGCAATAAATAATAATAATTATAAATAATTAATAAGCAAAGAGAGTCAGCAGTGTGTGGGCACAAAGGAAAACGGCTCTCAACATTACAACGAATGGTTTGACATTTTGATTATTCAATTATTTACGTTCGCTTGAAACATTCACATACTATGTAATACAGTACAGAAAGCCTACAGTATGAACCACGAGAAGCGACTTTGAAATTGTTAAACTTTTTACAAGACATCTTAGTTCCTATATTTTATATGATTTAATTAATTACTAATATCTTCTCATAGTATTATATTATACTTTTAGCGACTCTAAAAATAAGTAAAATATTGGACACCGTCACAAAAATTGCTCAAATCCCAAAGTAAGTACCTAGCTTATGAAATAATGTTATGGTAAAGGGAAACCAAAACCACGACGCGACGGTATTATAACTACATACACCCAGACACGAAAAATGAGGAAAAGTTAGTCTTATATATTTACCCGACCGGGAATCGAATTCGGGACCACCGAGTTAACGGCATCGGCACCTTGAAAACCGATACGTACGATATTTGACCACGGAATTCGTCAAAGAACGCTTAGAATATGTTTCTTTCACTTGACCTTTTTTCCATTCATAATGCCGGTAATACACGGTTCACTTTTGCCTTTCAATTTGGATGAAGCAACCAAATTGAACAATGTCAACGTAAAACTGAATCATTCAATGTCAATGTGCGCCTGTATTTCCTACGTCTTTCAACCAAAGTGAATCGATTTGGTTAAACCGTGTAATATTAGCTTAAGAAACTAAAAAAGACTCGACATTCTGCATTAACATATCTAACACATTCGACTTCATCATTTATAAGTGGCATCGCAACATTGTATTCTACACTATCGGTACATATAATAAAGGTTCATTCAAGGCGCAATTTTTAGGGTATTCATTAATTAGCGCATCCAGTGAGTTTCGTTATCTTCGGTACCACTTAGCGATCTTTTATTTGTGCCGTGAAGCCGAAATTAAAAATATTTTAACAAAAATGTTGACATGTCTGTCCATTGCATTATAAAAAAATATTGTTATAGCAATATCTTTATGATTATAACAGTTATGAAGTAAAAATAAGGACAAGCGACAAAGTGCATATTTGTAATGTATAAGTAATCGTTATTATCGTGTATAAACAAAATTTTGACACTGGTCGTAATAGTAAGAAAATAAAACCTCAACACAAAGGATATCAAGGATTATGAATAGTAAGGATTACATTTGTTAAGAGTTTGAACTTGATTAGATACTCATGAAAATCATGAGGCTAATGCCCGAATACTCAAACGCTATTTAACTTTCGGAGCGTCTTCTCTTCACGATCATGGTGTTTCCTTCATATCTTTGACATTTAATGCGACAGGATGATGTTTGAGTTGCTCCTATAGTCCCCATATTGGGGGATATTTTCTTCTATACGATCCTTAATATTATTGGTGTCCATCCATCCCCATTTAAGAATAATCTTGATATTTCTTATTTTTTAGAGGTATTTTCGAAAATAAAAAGCGTCGAGCCAAAATCATAAAATCGTGTTTCTGAAACTATACGATTCTAGATAAAGGTATGAAGAAATATATATCTTATTACCAGATTTATAACAACTCTAACCGTCCTATAGTTTTATATCAAAGAGTCCATACTTTTTCCGAGTAGCGCCTTAAGTTCCAAAGATTATCACCGGAACAGAAATGTTTGTCGCACTATAAAGTGGTTACTAAGTTGGTTACGGCGTTCCTTAGTGATCAACGTGTGATGTTTCAGGTCTTAACGTTGTCAAGTGCCAGTTAAAAGTATTGTTAAGTTCGTAAACTTACATATAAATATTACAGCTTTATCAAGCGCTACCATAAACTCGTAAGACTTTCATTGCTACATTGTATTGTATTGCAATGGTGAAATTAGGCGACAAAATATTGGAACGAGTAATACTATTAAATAAGTTTTGCGTGCTAACCTTAGATATTAAAGTCGGACCAGAACGAAATCTTCTCCACCACAATAGTTGTGTGGAGGCTCATAGCAATGCGACTTACAACTTCAAAGCTTACAATGATATAGGAAGTGTACCGGGGGTCAAACGTGGGACTGTGACAAGTGTGCCAAGATGCGGCGTGGGTGGCGCCCGATTATAAACTTAATCTTATGAAACATACCAATCTAAAAGGACAAGGGCTTTTATTGGATAATAAGATGATAAAAAGAAATGAGATAATAGCTCACTTTTGCTGTGAGCGTAGGATCGTATTCTTTTTTCAAATATGACACATGAAATAAATACTTTAAACAAAGACAGTGCTTAAGGACCTGTAGAACTTGCAAAAAGAGTACCTAATTGCTTTAACAGAAACAATCAAATCGTAATTAGTACTTTTAGTACACGTGTTGCGTTCCTGCAAACATGCAGTACATTTTTGTTCCTAAAAAGGTACAACGACCCAAAAATTACCGGTTTTTATTAGCCAATTATTGGTTTTCGGCGAGGGTACCTTAATTACGAGAATCGACACTTACAAAACGAGTTCGTTTTAAGTTATCACAATAAAACCTTCAAAGTAGCATTGGAACGGAGCGGATCGATGTAAAGTTTCTGAAATGTTATGGATTTCGAGAGCTTGATGTGAAGAACTTGCGAAACTAATTAAAAGTAAAAGTTGGTAATCCTTCGGAGAGAACTTCTGAAATCTGACAGATACGTCGGCTTTAAAGAACTCGTTTCACAATTTTAATAGTAATAAGAAGCTTGATCGTGATCGTGACCTGTCCGACGACCTTGCGTCCGACCTTCCCAGAACTTTGAAAGAATAAAACCAAAACTCCGGGCCCGATGTTGATGGACGACCGATCCCGGCTAGTGTTGCCCATTTATCGCTCCCGTACGATCTTAATGGACAAAAGGATTATGAACCTAATTACGTTGAGGCAAATCCCATTTCCGAATGGCCTTGTGATAAATATTTATCCAAACTCCATTTTAATTTGGGACCTATGGCGAGCTTTGATGTAGTTTCAAATGGATTCCGTTATTTGATAGATTGTTATCCAATGTAATAAGCGTGTTAGATCAAACCGAGGCGAGGGATCCTTTGCTGAAAATAGAGGACTTAATTAAAATATGGATTATATAGCCTGAAGGGAAAGGGACTCGTCCTTAATTTATCGATTTAGCGAGAAATTCTAACAGAGATTTCTCAATTAAGGTAATCATATGTAACACACGTATGAAGTCCTTGCTTTGAATCTCTGCATCAATTCACCGGTTGGCTATTTAATACGCACGTTACATGATTTATCGGTTGGAACTTTATTAGCTCTGAAGATCAGCGGACTTCATCAATCTTTCGTGGCTTTCTACTCTTCAAATCTGGTTCTTTTCCATGTTTCATTACATCGATACAAAAATCTTTTAGTATGCATGTACTATAACTTGGATAAACATCAATATTGATGTTGGCTATTCAGCCGGTTATATCTGCGGGATCGGCCCGTATGGCGGCGTCGTGTTCGTATGTCGCATCGTTATCGGTGCACCGAAGCTCCGTCGAGTGCCACACGTCAGATAACGGTCTCACAACGTAGCGTAAATAAATTTTACAATATCGCTTTATTACATTATCGAGCGGCAATCGAGGGCCGTGCGCCCACACGACCGTGTCGGTGCGCCCGTCAAAATCACGACCTACTCAAACGAAATCCCCCTTATAAAAACGAGAAGAAATTTCATACAAAGGTGGGTTTAATCTATCGCCGAGTCACGACAGTTCCACCGAGCCGTCCGTCGCCAGATTTGTCGGATGCAGCGTTCGAATGCCCCAGAGGGGGGAAGGGTGCTACCGCACGCCGCTCGCCGCTGCAGGCTCGCGCCTCGCCCGCGCTCATCAGTCTATCGCTCGCGCGACTCTACCGAGAACGTGTGCTGGCCGACCGAAAGTTCAACCGCGCTCTCGACTAACTTGTGATCAAACTTAGTGCACTTGAGTTCCTAGTGAATCGGATGGTTGCAGTGTTGTGACGTTAACGATGAAAGTGTTTATGAAGTGACAAAGTAAACATTGTTACAGCCTATAATTCGAGCCGATGGTCCTCTTGAATAGTAACATGAAAATAAATGGTAAATTCTCAAATTTTTGCATGGTTGGATTTGTTTTATCACTTGGTATGCTATGTGGATGATCTGATGATCTTGGCTTGCACTTCACAACACTACACAGTTGCGATGATATTAAATAAGTAAGAATAGATAACTATTATTTGTAATGTTATTACAAACTATATAATGAGTGTAGCGTATTATATCCGGACCACCGAAATCGTCAAAACAATGGTGAACCTTGCGCCTGTCAGACGACATTGACTCTCCGAATGTAAATTTGAGGCTTGAACAATGAACACAGTGAGTTTAGAAGTTGATATATGAATAAAGGCTTGTGTGTGTGACCCTGCTGCGCCTACGGGACCAAGCGTTGTGGGTGGACGACATAGTTCCAAACCGCCTAGTACACCAGTGGGTGTTTGAATGGAGCCAGTAAATAATAATGGTGAGATTTAATCACCGCCATAGAAGTTACACAACAGATCTATTAAGCATGCTCAAGATGCAGAATGTAGAAAACAAGCCTTTGAAATAACCGTCTGTTTGACTAACAAATGCTTTTACAGAATTTGTGAAGCTGGCTTGTATTGTAGTTTAGGTTTGTAGGTAACTACTAATCAATAATATTATCTTGCTTCTATTTAAAAACATAAGGCTGTATTCGACAGAAGCTTCTTAAAATTCAGCATCCGGTTTGAAATATGTAAGAATTTTGCACATGTTCATAATAATCTAGGATGACAACTAACAAAAAACAGATCCCCGTCGCACATGTGCGTTAAAATTCAGGTCAAATGAACTCACACGATCTACTGAAACACAACACTGAGATTGATTATCATAATCAAACATTTTAGACTAAAAACAAAGAAACCTACGCATAAAAACCAAATTAAATGAAAATAATTTAAAAAAACATTACCTTTAGTTACCCTGTTATTATAGAACCATCTGTTGTAAATGATGAATACGCTTGAGGTTCGATAATAATTAAAAAGCTTTGGGAAGAGAAACCTGCATAGTCGAAGGCGGCACGTGGGCCGGCAGATGTGCAAGCGCATCCCGCGACCGCCGCCATCGCTATCTCGAAACCGGCAACACGATCCATTATCTCGCGAAGGCAGCTGTGATTTAAGCATCATTTCTCCTATACAATATGGTAATACACCACAAGTAAAACAATCGGCTTCGCTAACAAACCGTTTTCTAGGTTAAAATAACGAAAAAATGAGTTCTCTTAGAGGTCAAGTGGTCAAGTCCGGTTCGTAGGACCAAGTTTTTCCATCGCCGACGATAGGCGCTATCTCGTCAACGATGGCTGCCATTTAAGGCAGGTTGCCTAGCAAGGCTTAGTATTGACAACTGTGGGATCGTCGACTTAGAGCCGACCCTCGCCGATAACTATCGTATATCTAGGTGTTTCTGTAATTTCTCTGTCCTTATCCGACTTTCCGACTTGCTTGGATTGAGACCACTCAGATTCTGAACAAGAGAAACTTTTAAATGCATGTTCTAAGAACGGAGAGCTGGGAGCATGAGGCCATTATTTATTTCCTAGGATCCCTCAAATCAGTAGAGTAAAAGCTCAGTCACGGCAATAAAACGAAAGTCGTTAATGCATACGTAAAACAAGCTCAAACACAGTTTGCAAGTAGAAACATGTAATACAATACTTCCATTTGGAAACGTATTGGAGGTAACAAGGCGTGTAAACACATTGTAAACTTAAGGTAAACAGTGGAGCAGAACGTGTAAACTCCAGTTTGAGTAATCGCCGAGTCGCTATATGAATATTAATATAGCAGGCAAGCGTGTAAATGCGAAATTATAACAGAATTTGCACATCCAGAAACATAAGAACTTCTTTAGAATCTCAAATGGCATACAAATTCTTACTACTAATCGTACGTGAATATTGATAATATTAAAATGTCTCATATTTCTGATTATGGATGACATAATCGACACAAAGTCCTTTTGATACCTAAAAGGATGTAAGATAACATTTTAGGTAATTAGCGATGCTGATAACTTTAAAGAGGTTCGTGATATTATGGTATCAAATGTATGTAAATAAACATAAATTGAGGTAATAATAATTCCTTAAAAATATTAATGCATAACGCAGACTGATACATCAAAATGCAGCACGTACTAAGACCACCTGTCTGACAGCTGCCGAATTTACAACTGACGCGGAATTGGGCCCGCGAGGAAACATGGGCAGATGTTCATAAACAATCATTTAGTAATCCAAAATTCCAGGTGGCCTTCCGTGTTTCAACTCTCACGTTCATCTTTATTATTGTAATTCGGAAATTTCTCAATTGGTTTGTTATTAGAAATGGGTTCAATTAGATAATTTCCATCCTGTTCATTTAATTTTAATGAAATTTTAGCATTATGCCTCAATTAATCGTTTCTATCTCACTAAAAGACGGAACCTTTCAGCCGTTAATACAGAAGACGAGCCCTTATAATATAATTAATCTCATCCCACCTTTAATCTACCATTTCCTCTTGAACTAATTGAATACGCATAAGTTCAAAGCACTCCAAATCGCAAAATATATAACAGCTATAGGCACTGACTTGCGATTACGACATTGTGAATATCACTTTCATTTTCACTTGAATGTTAGAATAGAATCTTTTGCAATTCAATCAACACAGTCCGACGGCTTCCAATAACTCTAAGGCTATAAGCATTGCCCACATCCAACACCCACATTAATGTATCTAATCGACGTATCCATCTAGTAAAATATCACGAGTCAGGCAGCGTCTGGGGAGGAAATAGAGCTCAGAATAAATCGCCCTTACTTCGAACTTATACTAAAATAGTCGAACACTCTACGCCTTCCATTTCTCTACCTCCATTACCATATCCTGTGCTTCAATATGCTCGCTAAAGGGAGCGAGTTCGTTGATCTACTCTATCTTTTCTACTGACGTTAACTACTTTTATTTTTCTAACACTAAAGCACTTAAACGTATGAAGTTACACATCTAAAGCTTAATTACGTCACGGCACAGAAGGTAATTTACTTCACGCCAAAACGTTACAATATTGCTATTATATGGCATGACTCGAACATTGTGGTTTGACGGGAGGCGGGCCCGATGACATTACATCGTTAATCACTCCCATTCTTGGCAAAGAAAATTTTTGATTTTCAATTTCAATGGCTGCAGTGATTACCAAATCCAATACAGTTGATAAATGACACGGTTAATCAAAGGTAACGTGACGTCCTCACTTCGACAGAGGAACCGGATGAAATCGGAACTGTGATGCATTATTGTCTATTAACAGGACAGGATAGGGGTTAGTTTTCTAATATTCTGCTTTCTCACAGCCACGATGTTTTTTGTTATCCTGTTTGCTTTGAATCAGTTAGCTGAAGGTTGAAGAATCGTCACAGATGTGTCTTTTTTAAATTTCCTCCTATTTGTTGTCGTCCCTAATGGTTGTTTCGCTCTCGTTTTTTGTATGTACACATTTGTAACGTTATGCCACGTCTTAATTTGTTTTTTAGAGCATGACGCTTTTTACAAATACGCGTACGTGACTTTTGTTTCATTTACTATTTGTTTCGCTAACTCTTAGTCATTCATTTGTTATTGTTCTGTGACGGGAGATATCGATTTATCACACTTTGATAAAGTTTTTATCAACATATCGTTGAAAATAAACTATAGGAAGTTACGCTTTCAGTGCTATACAAACAAGTGTTAATTTAGATTTATATATTGCAAAAAATAAACAAATCTACGAAAAAACGCACCAAAAAATAATACTTACATTTGTGTTTATTCTACAACATTCACTAAACAACCGCAATCATAAACTCTAATCTACTTAAAATTCCTCTCTACATATCTTTCAACTTGTTAATATCCATCCAGTTTATTGTTTCTATTTTCATTGCAGTATTTTACAATAACCAACTATACTAAATCTTTCAACGCACATAAAACTAACATCTGTTTCGTAAACCCCATTTCCTTTAAAACATTTGTAACATTACAAAAAAACATTGAAAGATTTCCGGTTCTGTATTGTTGCTTTGAGATGTCAGAAAGTCGGTCAAAATCAGAATAAGCTGACATTAATTGTTTTCTCTAACGGTAAAATTCATTTTCATGTTTGACTTCGAAATGGAGGCAATAGTCGGAATATATTAAAAATCGTTTGTTTTAGAATAATAGTTACGTAGGTACTTGTGGAGAAGCTTGTAGAGAAATCTTTCTTTTCTATGTTAGACTTTTAGGAGTACTAAATTGTACATGCTTACTTCTTTTTTTACGGAAACCGCAGGTGTGCCTCACGACTAGTGTTCTGGCAGTTTGCCAAGTTCGGCTGCAACAAGTCCATAAGGGCATCTATGTTTTGTGTTACTTGGAAACGACGAGTGTCTGCTAGCTCCAAATTTAGCTTGTGAACCATGAAATTGCTCTATTTCGTGGTAACTTTAGAGAAATCTTTGTTACGGCCTTTGTAATTTCCTAATTGGTCGTCTTTTGATGTAAATAATAAATCAACTGCGAAGCGTTACATCATTTTATATGAAGCGATGGTTTAATATGTTTGGGATGGTTGGCGTCATCGACTGATTTAATAATATCAAGGAGTCAGAAATTATCAGTTCGACGCCAGACACCGAATGTGAGAAATATTGCCATATCATGTTCATTCTTTAACATCTGGTCGGGTAACCTTATAAATAAGTTTCAAGGTCTTTTTCATTAAACTTGTATAATATAATACATAGTATTGTCTTTCCGTAGATTTTACGTTGGACTTAATTAGCAAACCAACGTTTTTGCTTGACTCTTTATATAAAAAAATTAATTTTAACACGGAAGGTACCAGTTTATCGATATATAAAAAACACCTAGAGAAACAGAGGCGTTAAAATTTTATTGGATAGTAAAAACTCGTCTAGATAGATGCAAACAAATTCTAATGCTGATGGTATTGTCTTTCCGTAGAATTTATGTTGGACTTAATTAGCAAACCAACGTTTTTGCTTGACTCTTTATATAAAAAAAATAACTTTAACACGGAAGGTACCAGTTTACCAATATATAAAAAAACACCTAGAGACAGAGGCATTAAAATTTTATTGGATAGTAAAAACTCGTCTAGATAGATGCAAACAAATTCTAACGCTGATGGTATGGTATCGTAATATGATTATAATCATTATTATTTTTATACTCGTAATAATGATTATAAAAAGTATCCAAAAACTTTGTGGTCTTGGTATAAAGATAATAATATTATATAATACTCAAAACTATGTAACCTCTGTTGCGGTTAACTCAGAAAACATTTTCAATGTTTTCATAACATCACGTCATGTTGTTTAAATGTTTCTCATTCCTGGAATCTAAGATGTAGTCAGAGAGTAGAGAGAGCTAAGAATGGTCGTATAAGGTATTGATCAAGGCCAGATTAAAATGGATCACGTATTATCCAGAAAAAAATATTTTTGTCATTAATACAAGGTCACAGAATGAACTGACGCCAGATTGATCGTCTAATGGTCACATTACCTTAATGTCAAATAACCTTATTTTGTAGTTGTTGGTGTATATGAAATTATTCAGAAATATAAAACTTTTATTATAATGAAAATTGTTTTATGTTTAATTTTATTTTATTTATAACTTTCAGATTGAAATATAACCCTTGTTCCCTTTTAAGCTAACATTATTTACCTTTCTCAAAGTGTTTTTTTTTTGCTAGAAGTGAAATACTATAACAATTATACAGAAGCTTAATTGGAATCTAAACCCACATCATGGCTAGTTCTGTAACATATGCTTCAGCAAAGTTCAAAGAGAATCAAATATTAATATTAATCCAACAAATAACAAAATTACACATAGCTCAACCTCATATCTCTGGGGCCGTCAACTCATCCTCAACTCCGTCGACCCATTTTGCTCGCTCATGCATCGTGTTGCGATTAGTCAAGCCGCCCATTTCGGCGCGTATACCATACTTGGCACTGACACTTGGTATATCACCACCATGTTTGGGACTACAATTAGCTGTCATACTCTTTTCTTTGTGCACGTCTCAACAATTGTTTAAATGCCTGCGTTTTGTTTACGGGTCATAGTAATTTGTGTTAACACATCTGTTTTGCATGTCGTGTCACTAATGTTTTGTATGCTTTCTCTTTCAGACAAATTTACTCAGTTTTGAATTCTTTCCATTTATATTCTTCAATTTATTTTTTGCGAATAATTGGTGTGAGACAATGCTTTTTGCAGATGATACCTCATTCATTTTCAAAGTTAATAGAGATAATAATTGTTCTGACAACGTAAATAGTGCTCTTTCTTAAGTTGCCCATTGGTTGAACATTAATAATTCTAAGAAAACGAAATGTGTTAAATTTTCACTACCTAATGTAAGGCAGGTTGATTTGGATATAAACTTAAACGCAGATATAGTCGAGTTCATTGAGAGCACGAAACTTGGAATTACTTTAGACTCACGACTACAATGGGATCCTCATATTGAAGCCTTGTCAAATAGTCTCAGTTCAGCGGCTTTCGCAGTAAAAAAAAATAAGGCAATTAACTGACATTGAAACAGCAAGACTAGTATACTACAGCTACTTTCATAGTTTAAGGACCTATGGCCTTTTGTTGCGGGGTTCAGCAGCTAATGCTAGAAATATCTTTATACTTCAAAAAAAGAGCTGTGTGAAAGAGCTTCAAAAAAGATACAATCTTCGGCGAAGTGATTCTTTAAAAGACTTGTTTAAGGAAATATTATTAACTTGGGCAGGACAAATACATTTATGAAAACTTAGTGTAGGTATGTAAGAAAGCATCTTTCTTGGTTTATAAAGAAAAGCGATTTTCATAATTTAAGTACAAGTAATAAAAATAGGCTTGCTGCTCAAAGATTTAGACTTGAAAAAACTAGAGGCATCGAAGCTAGTTGTGACTTGTGAGACGGGTCGTTTTTTTCTAATACTTCATTTTCATAACTAGAGGCTCGGTTTTGGGGAAAGGCATAGACTTCTTTAATAAAGTTACACAAGATGTAATTGAATTGCCTTTGCATGAATAAAAAAAAATATGTTAATAAGGCGCAAAGGATATTATGATGAAGATTATCTGAAAGACCGTAATACCTGGCTATGACATGTACCTATCTAATGTACCTAACTACTTTTATCTATAACTTTATATTTGCTTAAAAGGAAAATATTCTAATACCTGGGTATGAGAACATTTTTCCCTTAAATGTTATTTAATAATATTTTATAATCTCTGCATATGCTATAAGCAATTGTTGTATTGTAACGAATGTTTTTTTTGTAAATGTCGTTACCTAAGAAACGCTGGCAAGTTTATTGCGCCTGTTCTTTTTGTCAGCTAGAAAAGTCTTGAATGGGCGGTAGGAAAATGTTGAAGATTCAGAAGTACGAGTACATACTAAGTATTATGTTTATGTGATAACTAGCTTTCCGCCCGCGGCTTCGCTCGCGTGGACTACACGACGTTATCCCGCGGGAATGTGATATTTTTCCGGGATAAAAAGTAGCCTAAGTTATTCCTTATTACATCAGCTACCTGACAGTGAAAGTCCCGTCAAAATCGGTCCAGCCGTTTCAGAGATTAGCCGGAACAAACAAACAGACAGACAGACAGACCGACAGACAGACAGACAAAAATTTTAAAAATTGTTATTTTGGTATATGTACCGTATATATAATCATATGCATGTAGTAAAAAGCGGTTATTTTAATATTACAAACAGACACTCCAATTTTATTTATTTGTATAGATATGATAAATATTCTGCACGCCTCGGAGAGGTAGTGCTCTATTTTTATCTTATCTTATCTTTGGTTTTTGGAACTAAATTGGTCATCGAATCTTGTATTGCAGCGTTTGTTACTCAAATTGAAGTTCACCATCATGTCAGCCTAACGGCGCCTACTGTTGGGCATAGGCCCCCCCAAGGATCTCCACAACGATCGGTTCTTCGCTGCCCGCAGCTAGCGGCTTCCCGCGACCTTGACTAGATCCATCTTGTATGGGCCCACAGAGTGTCGTCCGGTACGCGTTCGCCATTCGAGGACCATTCCGCCCCTACGGCCACCGGTTCTCCGCGTATGTGTCCCGCTCACTGCCACTTAAACGATGCAATCCTTCGAATGATGTCAGTTGTTTTAGTTCTCCTGCGGATCTCATAATTTCTGATTCGATCGAGCAGTGCAATACCAAGCATCGCTCTCTCCATTGCTCGCTGGGTGACCTGAGCCTTCTTATGAGACCCATAGTAAAAAACTACGTCTCACTTCCATAGGTCATTAGTGGCAACACACGCTGGACAAATTGAAGTTCCATGAAAAACTAATTTTCAGTTACAATTGAAATGTGAAAAACATACCCTTCGAATATAAAAATAGCAGCATCACAAAGTCCAAATCATAGTGATAATAAAAAAGTAAACACAGTAGGGACATTCGATAGTTTACATTTACTTTACACTTTAAAAAGTTTATCGGAATTTTCTACTGCTAAATAGCTGTGTTAACTTTACCGCATAAAATACACATCAAAGAGGGTTAAAGAATCTAATAGGGTCTTCAGAAATTTTTCGATTTGAAGAATAGAAGCTACGCCTCGATCGAAACACAAAAAAAAAGAGTTAGATGCCAAAGAGAGCTATAATGACTCCATAAGATCGTCGAAGCGTGAACAATGACGGTGTAATCGCCGTGTGTGTTTCAAACAATTTATATTCAACGCGACGTACAGTTTGAATACTCAATTTATTACCACAGATAGTGTCAACCGTTAACCAATGATTATCATCGTGTCTGTCCATGCTGCTAGCCCTGGCTTCGGCGATATAATCGGGCCACCTATCATTATACTAGAGTAAATTATAAATGGCCAATGCTACGCCGCTGACATCCTAACATCTATGATAACCTAGTACTTTATTATTGGATTAATCAATTTTATTGAATACTTGCTCTGTAATAATACGTTAAACATTAAAGTTAGCACAAACATAACAATCTCGAAAGTTGTACTTTTAACAGCTGAACCACTCCCTAATGTAAATCGATCGATGAACAAATATGATTATTAATCTAGCCTGATAACAAATATTAACTTTTAGAAATTGGATGAAAGTACAATGGGAGCAGTAATTCGGTCGAGCCTGCTTGACAGGCCAATCTATCAAACGACTCTAGTTCCACGGGTACTGTTAAACCACCATCCAATCAGGGTTTTTATCCGATGTCAACGGCCTTTCAATAACGAGACAGGCGAATAGAAACATGTGTGCGCTCATGCAATCAAAGCAAATAAAAATTATATTAATCACAGCCTCTTACAATAGATGATGTGGAGTGAAAACGTTTCTTGACCGACCCATCGATCGTTTTTTGCATGATATGCAATTACCTTTAACGATTCTAATACGTGTTCAATTCGATTTCGCCAATGTCTTTAGCCAACCGGACGCATTTTAACGGTATCACAATCCAGCTTTCTAATACAACTTTGATTATGAATACTTGATATCTGGTTGTCGGGAGAATGATTATGGACATGTCGTGTGGCTTTGGGAATTTTAAAAGCGCATAATCATGTTTGACCCGACCGTTGTTTTTTGGTTATATGAATTGATAATGTCTTGAGTTCCATAACGGATCGATCATTACGGAACTAACAGCCGACAAGTCGCATCAGCTCGCTAACAAACTGCTAACAAGCTTGAAGTTCAACAAGGACAGTCGCGTCTAAGTGTGATATGACGTCTTTGTCTTTTTCCTGTCTACAGGGCTCAAAATCGTCTTCAACATTAAAAGGTCCTGTTACGACCTCACGTACTGCTGTCGGTCAAACAACAACATCTCTCTGAGTAATGTAAAAAAAAAATGCCAAATCTGCCATTTCTCGAAACGCGAAATCTTGTTAAAATTAAGAGTAATGCAAAAACCTCTTTTAAAAGATAAAATAAAGCTTTTACAATATTTATGCACACGACATGTAAACGAGACAGCCCCTCGGCAGAATTTATCCACTCGGTGTGTGGTATAACACTTCCGATATTAATTAATCGTTGTTTTATACACTTATTCTATTTCTGTAAGCAAGATTGATTGATGTTTCTTCTTACCACGTGCTACATTATATGACACAGTAACACCTTAACGATAGTGAGCCCATCAATCTTTCCCAACCTGTATTTGCGTCTATATCAGTGTCGCTAACCACACGAGGTTATTTACTACTACCCATCGACGGATGATTTGCACTTTCTGCACCGTAGGACCTTTTGTGGAGACTTCCTAGGCTAGTAACAACCTCCCTGGCTAGCTCGAGGTAATTTAGGACTATAAGTTGGCCCCGGCTTTCACTTCTGATGAATGACCCGCGTCCCTTCGCGCCTCCTGACATGGCCCGCTTTTCAGAAACAAATCGTTTCCCTTTCATCGCTCTTGCTGTCTTGTTTACATGAAATTTCATTTTAAAACCATCTCGTTATGGTGTCAACAATAATGGCGTCAACGGAGACGTTCCGATATAAATTTACTGTTCACGTTTCTCGGTAAACGGTTGGTGGTTCGAAACCGGCGATTGGACCGTCTCGTCATCAGTTGATTTTGTGAATTATCAATTTACAATTACGGCTCTCGATCTGTTATTACCGTATCTTTTATTGGATGCCCGGAGGACAGGAGAGAGATTAATCAATTACACAGCCACTTTCACCCGAGAATGAGCATTGTGTCCGCAGCGGGGCATCGCCTTTACCATAAGCGTGATCCTGAACCTCGTTAACGATGTTTTCTGACATTTGAAATCTGTGCTTTGATCTATGTGTAATTAATAACTGATGATGTGTGAAACCTTTTCTCACGCCTTATTATACAGAAGCTTAACTAGCAAGCAAGTTTTCAGAAAGGGCTCGATCGTCGTTTGTAAAGCCATTCCATTCAAAAAATGTACTGCATTTTTACGTACTACGTAGTATTAGTATTCAATCTTAAGAAGTTAGATGTCTGTTGTTTTTTTAATATGTACGAAAAGTAAATTGTTAGTCTTATTATCTTTTGATTGCCGTTTTAGGCACAAAATGTTTCTCCTAAGCTCGACTGCTTTGAGTCTCAGGACTGGTGGCTTCCGGAACAATTCTAGGAGGTAATTTAGCGCTATCAGAACTGGAGATGGATCTCCCCGCCTGATGGATGGCTGTCCTGTCTTGGTCCGTGCAAGGTTTTTTTTGGGTCGTCTTCAACTGCGTCTTGCTCTTTTGTAAGTTTTTCCGATTACGATAACGCCTTTATCTATTTTATACTTGAAAATTATGCATTTTGCATAAAATATTAGAAATTGCTTTGAGTAACTATAAAACATGAATTCTATTGGTCAAGTCGTTATAAATTTTAGTCTCATGAATGATTTTTTTTTAATAATTTATTCTATTTAAAAATCTACGTTTTTACGAAAGTTGGAATATAGTAAATCATTTACTTGATAGTAAAGTAACACTTCCCATAGACGTGTGCTCGCTTAATTAAATTATGGGCAACATTTCAACCACTATCGTCTATTTTTGGGCATGGCATCCTTACGGCTTGCTTCATTTGACTCAATGTTTATACAAAAGGTCTTTACTCTTGAAGAAATAGAAGTGATTTTCCAAACCCGTTGTTTGGTAGTTCGGGTGTATGCTCATATAAATCATTAATGTCCGTTCAGAGTAATAATTTCAAAATGTGTCTATTTAAATTTTATTCGGTGACGTTAATCACTTCCTTTTTAATGTTTTGGATACTGCTGTAGCTTTTTTTATAACTCACAGTGGAGTAGCTCTTCTAGCCACCACAGACATAAACGTTGTTGCTAAAAATAACCTTCATAAACATTGCTGATGCAAATCACCATTTACTATACCTTTTACCTACCTACCGCTACTATTTTTCATGCAATTAGAGTAATTGGCAAAATTCAACTGAATAATGGTAGAACCACAGGTAGAACGCCGATGTTCATTCATAAAAAATACCCTACTCGAAGTAGGTTAACTTGATTCTCAGTTCATTAAGCAACGAGAGATCCATAACACAGCGTGCGCTTCCGAAACTCGAAAAATACAGATCGTGTACGTAAAGTTAATGAACAAATACAAGCGTATTATGTAATTGTACTGAATCTGCAACATAATGTGAAGTTATTACGAAAGGTTTCAAATTGACGTCCATATTTGTAATTTCATTACTTCGAAATGACCCTCTTCGCAACACTTATCAGTTCTTAAAATCAGTGATGACTAAACCTATATTCATGATTTTTTGCTTCATTTTGGTTATTGATTTTATTTTAGTAATTCAGTGAGATCCTTGAATATTTATTTTGACGAACGTAACAGTATAGTTTAAAATATATAGCATGCAGAATTGCAGACTAACTTGAATATAGGTAAAGCTTTTTATCTACTCTCGATCATATAAAAACGCTGGTGAATAGTGCTGGCGCGTCTACCCCATAAGGCAATAAATAGTAACAGTAGCTGTTCAAGTATTGACATTTCGGAGACATCTGCCTTATCTGTGTCACGCGAGTAATGAGACAGGTCTGACACCACAGTGGCGTGTTTATGCTCCTATAATTGCGTTATAAAGTACCTTGGTGTTCTTTATCGAGAAATAATGAATGAAGAGTGATGGCCAAGACATCAGTTTGTTCAATTATAACTCGACATTTATTTGTTTAATTAACCTAAATTATGCCCGTAGAAGGAAGTAATAAGCATCCCTTTATTTTTTGCAGAGTCGACAAAAATACCGTAAGTAAATAATGAAAATTTACTAGACGTAAACGCAAACAAAAAGTAGCACGCTATTTCCTCAACAGATACTCGTATACTTGACACCGATGTTGCTAATGCGGAAGTAATACAACTATTGTGGGAGCATTACGACGATAAATCATTAACTTAAATTGTATTATTGCAAGATAACGAAGTTGTGGAGGATACAGAGGATATGTGCGACGACGCTGGTGTTTATGTGCCGATCAATACCTGCTTGTGCTCCCGTGATTATAATATAATGGCTGCAACTAATACGATTAGGATATGATAGATAATATATGCGATAAGCTCGAAATTGCTCGACTATATATGAAGCATAATGGAATTTGGGAATAATTTAAGCTACCAAGAAGATAATGTCGTATATAACTAGCGGTTTTTACAGTAAAATTAATTTATAGAACTGAAGCTGAAATTTGTCATTGATCCACTAGAAATGTTAAATACAAATAATTCAATTGCTCCTCTTCAAAAAATTTACACATCAAATAATCGTCAACAAACAACAAATCGAGTTGAATAGAGAAATCGCTCATGCATCCTTATAAAGGAGACAAATCGATATTAATAAATTCAGTGTCCCTTCGATAGTTCTGGCGCGCCCGCCGTACGAGCCCATATTCGGGACTGTTTCCCAACGCATGCATCATAATATATAAAGATCGTGATCTCGGCTTCGGTCCATTGCGAAATCTTTATGTTTATGTCTTTTTGGCTTCACAGATATTCAACTATTCATCGCAAATGGTATAATATAAATGCTTTACTTCATTGTAAACAGTTTAGTTCTTTATTTAAAGAGGCTCCATAAAAACAGTCTAATAAGACTTCCTTGTAAACTAGGCTCATTTCAAATATTTGTGCGTTCTCTCCATCCAGTTAGACGTGACTGTTTTAAATAGTCTGACAAAAGCTAAACACTATAACCCTTTATTTACTCTTTAACTTCATCCAAAAAACAAATGAGCTCTATCAAAGAAAAGCGTTTATATGAAACCGAAACCATTAGCTGTTTCCTGTTCTAAATCAGTACGTCCTTCGTGTAGTTTGGCGCCCATCTCAAGAAGCGTGCTAGCTACCATCTAATTTTAGTTAGTTATGTTTTTTACTTATTTGAAACGGTGGTTTGCGTTGTTGATTGTAAGTACGTTTGTGTATATTGACTGTCAAAATAATCCCATTAACAAATGAAAAAAGAAATTATTTTAATAAGATAATATCTCACCTTTATTAAACACTATTTATACTTCTTTCTTATCAAATAACCGTTCAGACTTCTTCAGGCAGTCTCTAAAGTGGTTCAAAACTGTCCGGAGCTACAATATTAAATTTTTACGACCATCGCGTCTCGATGCGATACTTTTTATTATTCTCAGATCGATTACACTTTTTGTCGAAGACAAAATGACACTTTGTGTGTTTCAATTTATGTTTCACTGGTTGAAAAACCATTACAGAGTCGTCTACCAGATAAAAGAAACGATCAAATTGAAATGTTGCGAAATAAAACACTTTCTTCAGTTATGTTTTGTTCAATTCAAAAAGCATCACCCACTTACAGATGTACTTTCTGAACGCCGACAGCGATATACGTTCTAATCAGTGTTAGTTGACTTTCACCTTATTGAGAGCTCAACGAGCACACGAAAAAAAGGATGCTTCTATCTATTGAACACGCAGGAAATCATGCTTAATCCGATAATTGTAGGAATTCCGCCTCTAATCGGATCTGTTTTGAGTGGTCGGTCAAGTAGCAGCCGAGTGGAATTGCCAGTAATTGCCTGGTCACAATTAGCCACTTGAGTACGATGTCGAGGTACTCCCCAAATATAGACTTTAAGTTTGCAAACACTTATCCCCGATTGAAATAATCTTATAAATTTTCGAAAAATGTTCTTGTCAGCACAGCAACGTTTCGTGAACACATCAATAGATTTATTTGCCCTTTCGGCGCTTTCGGGGATGGTAAACAAATTTTATTACGATGTTACTTCAGAACTTCTACTAGTCACGACATTGTTATGCTAAACGGTTATCCCACATGCAACTATAACATCGGCGTAACTGTTGTTGCTTTTGGTCACACATAAATTCGCTCCAAAGGTACACAAGGAAAGGTGACTGGGGAAATTTAATATGTCAAACTTTTGTCGCTGTCGTAAACCTACCAAAAATATGTTGACAAATTGCGGCCCGACGTTTTTGTTAGATCGAAATTCTTTTTGGGTCATGTAAAGGAGTTCGTATAACGGTATTTAGCGCAAAGTTTTATGATTAATAGATGTAGCTTAGAATATTGTTAGTTAATATCTGGTAAGCAGTGCAAGCCAGGATGATCTTTATCCAAGATCTGACTAAAGCTTAACTGCGTTGTTTCTTCATCAGGTTTCCGCTAAACAAACTGCATCGGCTTAAAATGACGATAGATCGAGCCGGAAGACCTCCTGCTCCACGCAGAGTGGCTTCCACCTACCGGAGCTACGACGAACTCGGTGTTATCGATAGGAACAAACCTCTGAAGTACCGCCATGGTGGCATCGAAGACTTGACTGGAATAGAACAAACGCGATCGTATCGATCTTACGAATCCCGACATTTAGACGATATAACTGTCATCAGTTCAGAAGAAATACCAAGACCGAAAAGGAGAACTATGGAAGGTCTAGCTAATGGGTTCCGGAGGACATTTTCTGTTAGAGGTAGACGTGAGGAACCTGAAGGCATTCCTTTGGACACGTTTAGTGTTACTTGTGAAGAGAATTTTGCTACAGTTAGAGGTGCTCCATTCGGGAGGCGTAGATCGTTGTCTCGGGATAGAGGATCCCTGTTGGCTAGGAGTTCGTCCGAGGGCGACGTGCGCATGCCGCTGCCCCGCGCGCCTCCCGCGCCGGGGCCACGCCTGCACCGCTGTCTACGCGCACTCGGCGGCAGCTGGAAGAACCTCCTACTATGTGAGTTCTCAAGACTGCTTTAGCTTTCCTGTAACGGCGAAGCCACAGCGGCATAATAACATCATCAATATTAACTGTGTCTAAAACACGGGCAATGCGTAAACATAACTCTTAACCTCTGGATATCCAGTTACAGCTCTCATTATTCTGTTATTTAAAGACAGTTAACCGTTTACTACGCTCGCCTTGTCTGACTTAATTATTGGAGCGACGGGTACAAATGACCACGAAGCTTAGTTAGTTTAAACCAGCGATTAACCACAGAGCTTAACCGAATTAAACGCTTTCTTTTATGTAAATTAACCAATTGTTTGTGCTGTGAAGGAGACAATTAATCGGCGGATTATGCCGCGGTTGTATTTTATTGGTAAATGATATCACTTAATTAGGTCTGACATAATAGCTGTGTAATACCGATGCGGTTAATTTGAAGTAATTTCATTTTGTATAACGTTTGCTTGTTGTTCTAATTGGCTACCGTTGCGTTGAACTATTTCATTGCATTGTAGGTAATGGTTAACTTTCTTGATATTTATAGAGTTTAGATTTTAGATTATTTTTATGCATTCGCAATGCATACTTCATAATTACATAATCAAATTCTAATACTAGAGAACAACAAATCTCTAAGGTCACGATTTCATACAAAATCGCCAACATTAGTGTCACTTGAAATTATTAAACTGTCGTCAATAATCACTTATTTCCTTCATACATGTTTCGTGCTAATAATAATTATATAAGGCTTTAGTGATTTATCAACAGGTTCTATCGTTGGTGCCAAGGGCAAGTGGTGTCGGTACAAGGGCTTCGGCATACGTATTGCTACGGCACCTAGGTTCAAGTTCTGACCTTTAAGGGACCATTCCCAACGGCTGTAAATATAAACGGCCAGTGTTTCGAGAAAACGTGCTGCTAGCTTTCCCTATTATGTAAATTTGTGTGTTTCGTCCATATTGTTGAGCTCATAAATTTTTCAATTTCTATGAACCGTTTGTTGTGTGTAGTTTAGTGGGTCTATTATTTAATGCATACTAGCTTACTTCTTTGTTTACAAATTTACCTTTCCTTAGAACGTTACCGACCATCACCATAGACCGACCATAATTTAAAATTTAATTTGAAAATTCTTTTAACAAATTTGTTCTTAAAGACAAAATAAAATCATCAATAAAATCGCAGCCGAAATATCGGGTGGGTGCTTGTATGACACGAAATTCAAGATGTTTTATCTAGCTAACTATATTTTAATATTGGACAGTTATACTACAATTGGAACAAAGTAGACGTTTTACGAGTTTATTTATCAATGATCGAAGTTCGAATAAGGAAAGAAACTATAAAATTATGTCTCTTGCATATACTTAAATGGTCTATTGACTAAAATGCCATTTAAACGAATATCGGATATCGCCCCCGCCTCAGTACGCCTACCTCAATGTGTAGGAAGCAATGCCAATATTATACATAGGTACTATAGCACATGTTTTATTTCGATAACACTCGTAATAGGCAATGAATATGGTAATTGAGATTCTATAACACTTTACAGGGTTTGCGAAAGGCCTTGAGTAGATTAACATCATCATGTCAATGACGCCCACGATAGCACGATAGCCACGATAGCATAGACCTTCACCTAAAGGGCTATTACTAAGTTCGCTGACCAAAAACTTCACAGTGAAACATGTAGTTTTGAGTTGCTTTTTAATGATTTATTTAAGTTACGAATTTTGAATGTTACTTAACTTTAGGGGAACACCACGACGTCCCTTTTATACCTTTGACATCTATAAGAAGCTCTAATAAACGTTAAGCAACATTCGAGTATCGAGTATTTGGGCATTATTTAATAACTACCTAATAAAACTCATTTTTATTCCGAATCCGAACTAAATAATATTAAACAAATATAAATTTGTCATTTTTATTATTATTATGAAATATTTTATAGGAATATTGATTCTGAAATTCCAAGGCTTATTTTGTCTAACTTACCTACATTTCTTTCTTCATAAC
The DNA here is from genome assembly GCA_949710035.1 of Crambus lathoniellus. Taxonomy (NCBI): domain Eukaryota; kingdom Metazoa; phylum Arthropoda; class Insecta; order Lepidoptera; family Crambidae; genus Crambus; species Crambus lathoniellus. The sequence continues at coordinate 8,436,947 of OX453302.1, read as the reverse complement.
AGTTGACAACTAAAGTCTAAAATCATATACAACGTGTTAAAGCAATAACCGAAAAGCTCATACACCCCAACTAATTTATTTCATATTAATTTAAATTCCATTGAAAAAGTTTATTTTTTTAAATAAAGTTCCAATATTTTCTTGCTCATAGGACTCCGTGACTTTCTGACAGATTTTTAGCTCTACTATGACGTAAGAGAGCACGTGACGGGTCGCGCACTTATTGAATGAATAGGCAGTAGAAAAAACATTTTCAGAAGCGGCAAAAAATTTAAACAATTTTTTTGAAAAAATTAATTCCTATCAATAATCTGTGGAATCGATTCTACTCTCGATTCTGAGCAAACTATTTTCTCAGTTTCACTAAAAGTATTAAGGCGATACTCGGAAAAATTATGCTGAAGCAAGATAGCAATGAGAAAACGACGCGCGCGGGAGCGAGACTGATTTTGCAGATTAGGCAAAAAAAACACAAAATCACTTCGTATTAAAAAACTACAGCGGTTTTTAAAAAATGCTTCTATATACGATCCTAAGTATTATTGGTGTCCACTAATTAAACCAATTTCCAATAGTGTAAGTATAGTATAGTGTAACCCCATTGAAGAATAATCTTGAATTTTCGTATTGTTTCGAGGTCTTTTCGAAAAGAAAAAGTGTCGAGGCAAAATCATAAAATCGTGTTTTTGAAACTATACTAGAATCTAGATAAAGGTATGAAGAAATATATATCTTATTACCCGATTTGTAACAACTGTAACCGTCCTATAGTTTTAAATCAAAAAGTCCATATTTTTTCCGAGTAGCGCCTTAACACGTTATATGCACACACACACACATATCATGTTAGACCTTTAAGCAGCGCCAGTGTCATTAAGGAAATAGCCTTTTTAATTTCCTAGCGAGTAGTTATTCTGCATCAGGTTAAGTAGACATTCCACAGTGGCCTATTTTCCCTGTGGTGTCTTCATAATTCATAATTTTCTAGTTCCTGTATACATTACATACAGTGCTGTTTTGTGCTGTTCTCAGTTACGTAAGAGTATTTAAGTGAAGAGAGAGAAAAGGCCGTATTTTTAGACCGCATTTTTAGCTACCATCTAATAAATTTATCTGGTATGATCGTCTTTAACTGAAAAGTTTAGTTTAAATATCCCTTTTTTCTGTTTGTAAATATGCATAAACCAAACATATTTTTTAATTGTATCGTCACTTTTTTACGTTGTTATAAAACGTATTAAATGACATTTATATTGATCTGGAGTATGGTTATTCTTGATTCGGTTTTTTAATAAAGAGATTTAGTTTTAACGTGTTATGTTTATGTTTCGTTGTTCACAACGCCCAAAGAATTGTGTTGTAAAAGTAAAATACTTATCATCATCATTTCAACCGTAAGACGCCCACTGCTGGGCATAGGCCTCACCCAAGGATCTCCACAACGATCGGTCCTGCGCTGCCCGCATCCAGCGGCTTCCCGCGACCTTGACCAGATCGTCGGTCCACCTTGTAGGGGGCCTGCCCACGGAACGTCGTCCGGTTCGCGGTCGCCATTCGAGAACCTTTCCGCCCCAACGGCCATCGGTTCTCCGCGCTATGTGTCCCGCCCACTGCCACTTCAACTGAGCAATCCTTCGAGCGATGTCGGTCGTTTTAGTTCTCTTGCGGATCTCATCATTTCTGATTCGATCGAGCAGGGAAATACCAAGCATCGTTCTCTCCATTGCTCGCTGGGTAACCTTGAGCCTTCTTATGAGACCCATAGTAAAAGACCACGTCTCGCTTCCATAAGTCATAACTGGCAACACACACTGGTCAAAGACCTTAGTCTTGAGACATTGAGGAATTTTGGACGCAAATATATGCCGGAGCTTCCCAAACGCTGCCCATCCGAGCTGGATTCGACGAGAGATCTCTTTCTCGAAGTTGGACTTACCTAATTGGATTGCCTGTCCTAGGTAGACATAGTGGTCAACAACTTCGAGTGTAATGTTCCCAACATTAACTGGAGCGGATGCAACATGGGCATTGGACATGATTTTCGTCTTATCCATGTTCATCTTCAGACCCACTCTTTGGGAAGCATTGCTGAGATCTTCGAGCATTGTGTTCAGGTCTTCCAAGGTCTCAGCCATGAGAACTACATCATCGGCAAACCGCAGGTGTGTTAGGTACTCGCCATTGATGTTAATGCCGAATCCTTTCCAGTCCAGTAGCTTGAAAATATCCTCCAACGCAGCTGTGAATAGTTTCGGAGAAATGACGTCTCCCTGTCTCACACCTCGCTGTAGTTGGATAGGATTATAGCTCTGGTTCTGTAGTCGGACTGACATGGTGGCGTTTTGGTATAAGTACCTCAGCACCTCGATGTACTGTAGTCTATTTGGCACCTCTGAAGAGACTGCAGCACTGCCCAGGTCTCGATCGAATCAAAGGCTTTCTCATAGTCCACGAACGCCAAGCATAGTGGCAAGTTATACTCTTCGGCCTTCTGTATAACTTGCCGCAGCGTATGAATGTGGTCTATGGTACTATAACCTTTTCGGAACCCGGCTTGTTCAGGAGGTTGGAAGTCGTCGAACCTGCGAGCGAGACGATTCGTAATGACTCTCGAAAACAACTTGTAGATATGGCTCAGAAGCGAGATGGGTCGGTAGTTTTTCAAGAGAGTCTTATCACCCTTCTTGAAGAACAGCATCACATCGCTTCTGCCCCATGCCTTTGGCGTTTTGCCCTCGAGGATGACAGAGTTGAAGAGCTTCTGGAGGACCTTAAGTATCGGCTTACCGCCCGCTCTCAGAAGTTCTGTTGTGATTCCGTCATCGCCCGCCGCCTTGTTGTTTTTGAGCTGCTTGAGAGCCATTCTAATCTCGTACAGGCTGACGTCCGGGATATCTTCGGTATAGTGTCGGGTAAGCTTGGCTCTAGGTTCTGTAGCCTTACTTTCAACAGGTGTTTGCGTGGAGTACAACTGTCCATAGAAACTCTCAATCTCCCTCAGGATTTCAGGTGTTGATGAAATGATACTACCGTCCTCAGCCTGCAGCCTCGTCAGTTGACTTTGCCCTATAGCCAGATCTCTAGCGAACACTTTGGAGCCTTTGTTCCGCTCAATGGCCTCTTTAATACGCTTGGTATTAAATTGGCGAAGGTCGCTTGTCAAGGACTTGGAGATCTGCCTATTTAGCTGTCGATAACGAAGGGCATCCGCTGAGTTCTGTAGTTTCATTTCGTTTCTCTGATCCATGAGTCGGATAGTGTGGCTGGAGAGTTTCTTTAATTTAGGACGGTGGGTTTTGTAATGCTTGGACCCTACCGTGCGGACAGTATCCACCACCATGTTGTATAGATCGTCCATGTCGATGCTGTTCTCAAGGGCTTCGAAGCGGTTTTGGAGCTCGAGCTGAAAGCACTCGGGGTTTTGAATTTGAGCCGGTATTGGTCGGAGCGTAGATTTTATTAGTCGAGATCTTTCCAGCTTGACGTTGATATTCAATGTGCCTCTAAGCATGCGGTGATCGCTTCCCGTCTTTACGGCGTTGATGACAACGACATCATTGAATATTTGCTTCCTCGTTGACATAATAAAATCTATCTCGTTTTTGACTTTACCGTCCGGACTAATCCAGGTCCATTTGCGGCTTACGGGCTTCTTAAAGAAGGAGTTCATCATGTAGAGGTTCTCCCTCTCCATGAAGTCTGCCAGCATCTGGCCCCTTTCGTTCCGTTGCCCAAATCCAAATTGCCCCACTCTCAACTCATCACCACAGCGTTGCCCCAACTTAGCATTAAAATCCCCCATCACAACCGTGTAGTGGGTTTTATAGCTATGCATGGCTTTAGAGATCTCCTCATACATAGCCTCCACTTCGACATCGTCGTGTTTCGAGGTCGGAGCGTAGACCTGGATAACATTCAGCGAATATCGTTTCGATAATCTGAGTATCAGGTACGCTACCCTGCTCGAGACACTTCCGATGGTGATCACGTTGTTGACAAGGGATTTATGGACGATGAACCCGACACCACCTTGGGACTGTTGGTCGCCCTCCCGGTGGTATAGTAAGTTACCGGATTGAAGGGTAATCGAGTCCTCCCCCTCTCTTCGGACTTCAGATAACCCAATAATATCCCAATGCAACTTACTAATTGCCTCTTCCAACTCTATAAGCTTCTCGTCGAGCCTCAACGTGCGCGTATTGTAGGTTGCCAGGTCAAGTCGTCGGTGTTGGTAGCCGGAGCCTACCCGGGGATTCTTAGCACCCCCTGCCCCGCCGTTACCATAGCCGCTACCGTAGCTAGGAATAGCGGGGCCGCCGGGGACTGGGGGCCGATTTTTGTTGTGTGTATCCATATCGGGGGGTTTTGCCATAATCGCCACGCTTAGCAGGCGGGTTGGCGATCGCAGTATGGCCTGCTGTTAAATGGAGACGCTGCTGCCCATCTCCTTTGGCAGTTTTCCCTCTGTCGGCTCTTACGACACCCACGGGAAGAGAGGGGGTAGTGCTATTCTTTTTATGTGCCGGCACTACACGGCACAAGCGGCGGCAGCGGCAAAATACTTATATTTATTGCTAAAAAACATATATACAAAACTTATGATAACTATGAAACAAGATACACGTAGTAGAGACAAAGCAATAATAGAAGGTCAAGAATAATTTGTATGATGACGAAATACTATTAACACTGTTATTACATTACTCGGCTACATAATTAATTCTTGAACAAATTTAAAACACCTACTTGAAACGATTAACCGACTTAAGTAGACCACATCTGTGCGTTTAGTTATATATCCTTTTAATGTGGGAATTAACCACTGAACCAGTTCACTTGTATCATAACATAACAATAATATTGTTATAAAACTTATTGTGTTGTTAGTAGAGTCTTATTGATATGCAAATTAAACACTAGTGAACACTAATCTAGTTCTTGATTAAAATCCTGGCGCCTGCTTTGTCTTTATAAAACGATTAATGTCGCGACACTTAATTACACAATATTGAAATAACAATAATTACATGAATTTACAGTTGTTAATATGCAAAACATAAATAAGTTTTTAACTAAGTATACTTACATAATAATATGTCTGCCTCCTAACAGTGGCAAGACTTCAAGAACTGCATTCCAGAGTTGTACTAATTTAGCTTTAATAAACAGGATGTTCCTCAAATAATAGTTGAGTCTTACCTTTGACAGAAACTAAATCTTCATTTGTTGTATTTTGTAAATTATTATTGTTATTGTGTATTTAATGTGATTGCACATTTATCCGAGTCGAACGCACCAAACGGAACCAATTTTAGATTTTTTTATATGAAATTCTATGAAACGTCACGCACTTGCCGAAACCGCGTCGTCCAAATCTTAAGACGCGGTTTAAATACAGAATTTAAAAAATCGTCTCGTTCGCCGGGATAAGTGTCCGTTCATCTTTATTGCATAGCCATAAGTATAGAGTTTCTTCTATCGATAAAATGCAGCGTAGCACACACCACGAATAACAAAGACCCTGCACTCTATACTTGTGTATTGTATATGAATTGTCAAACAAGCCTGTAGCGGAAATAATGCGACTAATATAGGGGGGGACTTTTGTGGCAGTCGACGCGGAATTCAGTGGCCTGCAGTATTTTAGCGTGATTGCTTTTCACATATACTACATAGTATATGTAACTATAGCGTCATTAGTATAAATCGGAGGGTGTTTTGATGTGTGCCGCGTTCATTTTTGCTGATTCAGATGAGTATTTGGAAGAATACACTTTGTTAATCAAAGCCGTAAAGCTTTGTTGTTGTGGTTCTATGTGTGGTAGCTATTTGAGGTTTGATTAAGTTACAACATTGTTTACGAGATACAACACAATATTGTTAATATTATTCTCTGATATTGTTTTGTTCATGTTAAATAAACTCTGATGAAAACCATGACATACCCAAAAATAAGTGACTACTATAAAAAGAAAATTATCTACGTCGCCTATATTCGTTTATTGTTTTGTCAAAAGACTAACCTATATCCTTTCAATAAAGTGCAGTCATTCCAAAACTGTTGCAGAGTTTAAGTTATTAAAAGTTACAGTCAAGCCGTAAAGGCTCCTGTACACGGGTAGAGTAAACGGTAGAGTAGAGCGGTAGAGTAGCTTGACCGCGATGCTAGCTCTCTGCTCTACCAAATTTCAGTACCTACTCTACTCTACCAATGATGTCTACATTAGTATAGTTAGTAGGATAGTTAGTACTCTACCACTCTACTCTGCCGTTTACTCTACCCGTGTACAGCAGGCTTAAGAGTTATTTTTAAACAATTTGCACCCAACTGCAATAAACCTGACCGGGCGAGCTTACAAAAACAGCAATAACCTAAAAAGTCCGGCAATATTACGTGTGTTGCTAATCTCTATCTGGCGTCACGTACGTACGCTGCTATCTCGCACGTCCAACGACATGATATTTGCCCTGGGTTTCTCCGTGGTTCAATTTAGAAGAAAAAGCGAATAATTTTATTCATTGCTAATGCTATTTTGTAGGTAAGTATATGAAAATAAAAAAAAAACACTAGCCTAGACTACAATCAATTTATTATTATTAAGCTACTTAAAGACATTGGATCGCAATTCCAAGAGTACGAGTTTGAGTCCCGTCCGAAATACTATTGCGAGGCTGGTGGTTTATTTCTATTACATATTTTTCCTTCGCACTTTATAATGAAAATCTTAACCGTTCATTTCCTGACATTTAATATAGAATGGCGAAAAGAAAGGTCTGTTAATAATGATGGTTATTAATGACACCAAAACTTTGATGTTCATATATTTATTTGTCGCATTCTTGATGTAGTTACATTATTGATCTTACAAAATTAGCTAAAACTAATTAGCAATATCTATATTTAATATAATAATTCAATTCTTACGTTTTTTGGTGGGTTTGGGTAAAAAGATAAGAGTTTGCGTAAAATACATTATTCCAGTAAAGTTCATTACTTAATAAAAATGTCGAAATAGTTTACATATATAAATGACAAATAATGATGTGCCATATCGCTATTACTTTGTAACTTGTACCACCGAAGCAACATCACAGTCATAACAGAGATCTTACACAGATTTCCAGGTCAGTTTGCAACAGGGTTTCCATTGCGCGCCAAACAGCCGGCGACGACGCGCCGTACAAATCATTCCACGCATCTATCATTACGAGCCAATAAAAAGGCGTAAACCTAGGCATAAACCTAGGTATAAATCTAGCCGTAATCTTAGCCAGAGTGAGAATCACGTCAGGTTTGCGCCTAATTGGAGACGTGCGAAATATACTGTATAAAAGCTGTTAGATTGATATGATGATGAACAGCTGTAGTTAAAAGCATTTTATGGTAGTAATACCACAGTCTAATTACGATACCAAATGTAACTGAGTAGGTATACAAAAGGATTAAGATATCCTTGTTGAAATTAAGCACGAAACTTGCACTGCCATAAAAGTATAAAAGATTAAATAAAATACAATTCGAAGACATTTTATTTTTATCCAACAATGTATTAAAATAATATTTTAGCAGAATTATATTAGCTTTAGCATATATAATGATGAACTTAATGTTTTTGGTAAAGCATTTGGTAGTGACGAATTCAATATAATGGTTTTTAATATGTTTATTTGTTTTTGAGTACATGCTGAAAATTTAGCGAAATATGTTGAGCTTTTTATTTTATTACATTCAATTGTTAACGTGTTTCTAGCAAAATAAAGATTTATGATTTAAGAAAAATAATAACTTTAGGTAAGACTTACCTAAACTTAAATCCAACAGTCTGTTATCGTAAAAGGGTGATGACGTTACCAATAATTGCGTCACTAAAACATTAGGTAATTAACGAAACTATGGAAGTGATCGATCTATTAGGGCCCTCGCCCACGTCCGATAAATCGGCCACAAATCTACGATTTTGAGTACAGCCGCAGCCCTTAAATTCAGGATATAAAAATTAGGGTATTGCATACTTATTGGGGACAAATCTTAAAATTTTGGTGGCACAAAATATTATATTGCTTAAATAAAATGTCCAGAAATGGTATGAATACTAATGAAATGCAGAATTCCGTTTATAATAAATTGTATGAAGTATGAAACCGTCATGTGTGAAACATAACTTGACATGCAGAAAAGGACAGAGGTCGTACTTAGTCGCATCCAAGTTATGCCTAAGTACAAGGAGATTTGTGAGTAGAAAGCAACTAAGTTGTGCGCAAATCATGATTTATTATGACAAAAAGATGCATTACAAATAGGTACCTACATTGCAAACTTTGTCGTAAATGTTTGTAGTAACTTTCCTCAGATGTAAGCTGCTTAGAAGACCATTTATACTTATCTGTACTTTGACATGAAAGATCGTAAATTACTAGCTGTTATTTTCTAGATTTTATATTGCTGTGCATTAAATTAAAAACTTATTATCTTGTAATGCTAAATTGGACAGCTAAGTTAATCCTATCGTTTTTTTTTAAACATTGCTAAGTTTTTGAATTGTTATGCCATCTAACATTTGTTTTATTTTGTATTGAATTTGCCTGTATTGTCGGTACAACATTTAATTCTTACTATGGGTTAATAGGTTCTATAAAAATATATCTTAGGATTGCCATACCTAAAATATAATTTCAAGTTTTAAAGAAAAAAAATTTGTTTAAAAAAATATTTTTGTTTGCACGAATTTCAAGTGTTTATTTACCGGCGCAACATTAGATAGTTTCTTTAATTAAAGCCTAGTCAAAATCACTTACTAGATGTAGAGGTATTTATCACAGAGACACAGTATTACTCCAACAAAATTATATTAAATTTCGTTGAAACTAATGTTTAAAGTTACCCGATCAATTACAGCGTAGTGTGTACCGTATAGAGAAATGTCAAGTGGCCAGCAGTTTAGCATAACTTGTGTGTAATAACTTTAAATCACCAGTCGTTATCCTAATGTGTGTTGATTTGTACTCGCTATTTATGCGGCCGATTCGATTATACGACCATTTGGCGGCTATTCGATTGGATACAATGCGAAACTAGGCAGTAGATTAATTTAAGTTACCAACTATGATTGTGGGCAACATTGTTGAATATGTTGGAAGGAAGACATACCAAGGCAAAGGTAAAGTGTTTAGTTGAGTACATAATTGGAAATATTTTGTACAAAATCATAGATGCAGATCCATTATCTTTAATTTTAGTGACAGCTCCCATGGTTAAACATTGTAGCCTGGTTGCTTATAATTAAGTTTACTTATCGCATCAATACTGATTGTTGTTACATTCTTTTTTTAATTTTCTTAAGTATTAAGTATGTAAGATTGCAAAAACAATATTATGGAGCGATGAAACTGAAAGTGGTGATTTAAGCCTTAAGCGTGTGAATCCAACTGTATTGTTTGTAAAGATCATCATATCGATATTAGGTATCGAGCCTTTAAATCGATTCATTGTGTTTTTATGGACGTGCCAAGTTTTGACTGAAGGTACTGCTGTTACCTCAGATCATATAATACTATACTAGATATTATATGATCTGAGGCTGTTACACACCGTTATAAATAAGTTGACAATGCAACATCTTTTGTACCTGTGTGCACGGAATTAATGAATATGATTATGACATCCATACTTGTATTATAAAGATGATAGATTTGATTCTATCTAGTGAAAGAATATTTATAATTGGGCTAGAAGTCTTGGTTTTATTCATTACAAACAAACAAAAAAGCAAATATTTCTTCTTTTAAATATAGGAAATTATAGATATAGTTTCAAAGTTCTTTCAGTTTTAGTAAAGTAGACAATCTATTAATAAGAGAAATAATAATAATTAGGGCGTTTAGGTGTCCTATTTTCATAATACTTTCACAACACTGAAATTTATAGCACCGGGAAGTAAAGCACGTAATTTAACCTAATTGACGGCACCGCAAGTTTTCGCCCAGTAACGATGTCTGATATGATTTATAATCGATTATCTCGATTTCGAGTTCTCGCAACTACCGACGCAACTGTGTCGATTATTCGGCCTGCCGAGTATATCATCGTTATGGCCTTCAACGGTTTTGTTGAGACAAACTAAGTATGCTTTAGGACCTCTTTAATGACCCCTAAAAAGGCTGTTAAGCTCTGCGTTTGTGCGAATAGAGACTTTATTCTAAGGAGCTGATTGTTAGATAAGCGTTTTTTAAATGTGTTAACTCTTAAGGTTCATTTTCTATTACGTCTTGCTTTCTTCTCGCTTAGAATTTGATAAAAGGAAACCTACCGAAGATACCACATAAACAAAAGAAAGCTGACGTTTTAAAAAATACAGGCTTTTGTATTTGTGAAAAGTTTCCCCTCTTTATGATTTAGATATTGGGACACAAAGCGGTCGTACCAAATGTTTAAAAGCTCGTCGAGTTTGTCCTATATACACAGGTATATAACTTTTTAAATACATGGTAGAACTTACTTTTGTATAACTTTTGTATAACTTTGTATAGTATTTGCATGTATTAGTAAATTATTCAGTGGACTAATTAATAATTGAAAATTGTTTTCGAAAGCTAATTCGAAAAGCTTAAACTCTTACTAGAGACAAAAGCTCAGATATTTTCCCTCGTAAAAGAAACAATACGATATGTTATAGACGTTACATTATCTCTGTGAATCAACATAACACAAAAGAATAATGTAGGTACTTTTTAATTAAGTAAGTTTTATTAACAAGAGTCTGTACTTACGTACGTACGTACGTACGTACGGTTCAAATTTCTTCTATTTACTAAAGAAAGACATGAAAGAGTGACATTTGATAAAAGTAAATGCTTAGGAAAGCTGACATTTGAAATTAACAATAAGTTGATGATGCTTATTAACATTACGACTTTTAACATTCACAATTGTCATTTGTAGAATCATATAATTTTCTATTTAGAAGTATTTGATCTCTCGTACCAACCAAATTTCGAATAGAATAGTTCTTTATTGTCATGTTCATTATTTTTATTAATCTTCTAAGAATATTGATGACAAATAACTATAAGTATATATCCTACTATATCCTATATCCTACTAAAATTATAAATTTGAAAGTTTAGTTGTTTGGATGTTTGTATGTTTATTACTCCATCACTCCAAAAAGGCAGAACGGATTCGGCTGAAATCTGGGTCACATATACTTTGTAGCCTGAAGAAGAGCATAGGCTACTTTTTATCCCAAAAAAATATCACATTCCCGCGGGATAATGTCGTGTAGTCCACACGGGCGAAGCCCAGTAATATATAAAATTGTGAGTATGAAAATCTTAGCAGCAAGTAAACTTAACTAACTTATTACGAGTGAAACTATCAAAAAACCCCAACCGCTAACTGTACGTCAAACAAAAACGAAACGAAATGATGCAATAAAAATAGCTTTCCAATACCCAAAAAAAACGTCGGCAACATCGTCTCCTGGTTATTTGTTTTAGGAGCCAGTTTTGACGACAAATAGAGCAAAAAATCGACCCTTTATAACTCCGCCCGGGTTGGATTCTCGGCCTTTATTTGAAAGCACGCATGCCCTTTCCAGGCTAGCTTTGAATACTCTGTATTGTTCCTGCTACGCCCCTTGGCCCTTTGTCCCGTCCAAGTCCTAAGAAAAAGGATTCCTTAGCAGCCTACGCGGACTTGAGCTCAAAGACTGTTCAATCCGACTGAGAACACAATATGCTGTCAAATCACTGTCTTTTGTTAGTCGTTTTAGCATTGAAAACCTAGAATGTGCCGACAACAATATAGACTTTTACATCATTTTCAGAAAATAAAAACTGCTTAAATCCTGGTCAAAGTTAATCTAAATATTCATTAATTTCATACTTCAATGATGTTTCGAAATATAGGTATTATAAAACGTTATTAAATTTATAAAGGACATCAGCTTGCGGAAAATGCAGATTCATTTATTTTAAGTCTTTTGCAAAAGTTAAACCACCGAACAATGGCGGTGACACCAATTTACGAGGAGAAATTTTCTAAATATTTGATTTACAACATTTTGCGGTGCCCGGTTTATTCGTAAACTTAAACCATATTTTATAGCTATTATAATAGAGTTCCGTTTGCGTTGTTTATAAAAAGGGGAGGCTATTAAGGAGCATTTAGTGAAGTTTCGCGACACACGTGTTTGGGCGTACAATGGATTAGGGATTAAATTCTATAGAATTTCCAATGTATTGAGCATGGGGTGTCGGATAGAGATAGCAAGATGTCTTATAGTCAGTGGAAGAAGGAAGCATGATCAATTCCAAGTGTTTTGTGTTCTGAAGCACGATATTGATTATGTATTTGTTTTCAAACCAATAATCTATAAAGTTTAAGCTTTCAAGTTATTGAATTATTATTATGGTTTTGCTTGTTTTGTATTGGACGGATTACGAATCATTGAAATTTGATCAAATTTCTTTACAAACTTTGCTGTTAAAGCTTTTGCTAGGTTACCCTATTTTGTAGAAACAAAGATTTCATAAGTCAACGATTAATCTTCATGAATTTCATATATTTTGTCTTTACACGTAATGGTATCTAAAGCAAAAAAGTTTATAAACAATTGATGAAAGATTTCTTATACTTTTACTATTTGTTACAGGTAAGTTTCACGACCTCTAACAATCTCTACACCTACCAAACATCGGTAAGTAAACTTTCACTAACATCTAACATGAAAACTCGATCGTCATTGGATAACACCCGGATTTAAAGATGAGTAGATACAAAAGGAAACACGAATCAATCAGTTGCCAGAGTTGCCAGCCATCGGTAGATGTGGGCTAGGAGATATAACCGAGATATCTCGGTTTATCAGCTCATCAGACGTCGCAACCTGACCCGACGACGTAATCGATGTAATTATTGTAAATATACATTGTGAGCCATCCGCGCCATCTTGGGATTTAAGCTAGAGATGATGAGAGACCGTCCTACAATGGAGGGTTAAACTGTTAGTCAATGTCGTAAGATGAATCGTAATTATTGGATGCTACCAAATGTCATGGCAGATTTGATCGGCCTTAATAATAATGTTATCTTTGTGGGTAAAACAAAAAAAAGAGAAATATCTGACTGAAACATTTCCAAGTAACTTATATAACGTCAGTCTCACAGTGGGGGTTTTTGGTTCATAATTATTTGATAACAGATTGGCTGATAATTAAATATAATTTTCACATTTTTCTATTTCCTATTCCAAAGACTGATATTCATAGCACACGCTGTGGCTGTCTATTATAAAATTGGAGTTGCATGCAAGTAATGACCGATTGTATTTTAAACATTGTAAACATGTGAAATTCTGTTGATAGCCTAAATAAATAAAATAAAGACCATACGTTATGTAAATAAAAATTGTATGCAAGAAAAATGTCGTGCTCATTTTCTTTTGTTGCTTTCGGACTAATACAATGTTACAGTCCCCGTTATTATCGTGTCCTAGAAAATCTATTGTGATTCCAAAACGCCTTTCAACGCCTACTTAGCTGTTCTAAGTGGAGTAAAAGCTTGTCTTTTCTCCTTTTTACATCTTTACGACTAATTATGTCGTAAAATTGTGTCTCTTCCCCCATTTATCTCAATAAGAAGGGTCCTACTAGAATGCGCATTAAAAATACATGACTGACGATGATTATTAATGCCTTCGTCAACAAAGAATTTTGTGAATCTCTTAACACTTACACTTACACTTACAAATAAGACAATCGACTAGTGTCCGACACCAGGGCCCTATTTCTCAAAACTTATTAGACTAATAATATTAGTCCATGAACTATTATTTTTTACAAGTTTAATAATGTACGTTTCTCGAAGCTACGGTAATAAAATATTAGTTATTAGTTACCAACTAATAAATATTAGCTAATATTATTAGAGTCAATATGGTTTTGGTTTCATGAATAAAAAGATAATAAATTACACTAGTAAAATACACCAATAAAGCTATTAGTCTCGGAAGGTTTGTAAAAAATATTAGTCGAAACTATTAGTTTATTTTACCAAACAAATTTATAAAATGTGGACCAATTCGGATGCTTCCGACGGTGAAGAAGGTTCTCAGCTTGTCTTATTTTGTCAAAACGTCTAAAAAGCTCCCAAACAGAATTACTTTCGCTTTAATAATTATGCTTCTTAAAACATTAACTTGAGATCCATTTTACATATTATTATAAGCTAACTAGCTTTCCGCCCGCGTGGACTACACGACGTTATCCCGCGGGAATGTGATATTTTCCCGGTTTAAAAAGTAGCCTATGTTCCTCTCCAGGCTACAAAGTATACCTATGTGCCCCGTTCAGCCGTTTTGGCGTGATTGAGTTAAGTAAGTACAAACATCTAAACTTTCACTTTAATATTTGTAGGATTTCTACGCACCAATCTGCTTTTACCGCCAATGTAACTTAAGTCAAAAGCGAACACAAAATACTTTCCAATTCCAACAATGACACATATTACATACAGGGCAAACTGATAACCTCATTCTTTTTGAAGTTGGTTAAAAAGTGGCAGGAAATTTTTCCGTTTTTTTCGTAGGTAAGAAGGCGTGGCATTAGTAGTTGGTGCATTCAGCCTAGCCAGACTAATATTTTTTATTAGTCTACCAGTATTAGTTACCAGTCTAATCATTATTTTTGAGAAACAGTAAATATTAGAACTCGTAAATTTTTCTGTTTCTCAAAAATAATGATTAGACTGGTAACTAATACCGGTAGCATCCGGTAGACTAATAAAAAATATTAGTCTGGCTTGGCTGAATGCACCTACTACCCATACCCCTACAAAAATAAAACCGGAAGAAGTTCCTGCCACTTTTTAACCAACTTCAAAGAGAAGGAGGTTGTCAAGTTTGCCCTGTATATATGTGACATTGTTGGAATTGGATAGTACCTGTTTTGTATTCGTTTTCTTTTGACCTAAGTATGCACATTGGCGGTAAAAGAGGATTCTTGCTTAGATATTAGATATACAGGGTGTTTTTCTATAAGTGCAATACCTATTAGGTGGTGATTGTGCTCATGAATATGAACAACTTTTACTATGGGGCCAACTCTGCAACTCAACAAAAAAAAATCAGCTGTTTCATACAATTTGTTAATACCTACCTGACCAGAATGTATGGAACAGCTGTTTTTTTTTTTTTGTGAAGTTGCAGAGTTGGCCTCATAGTAAAAGTTGTTCATATTCATGAGTTCAATCACCACCTAAGAGGTATTGCACTTATAGAAAAACACCCTGTATATTTAAAATGGGTCTCAATCTCAAGTTAATGTTTGAAGCATAGGTAACCTGATAAAAGCGAAAATTCCGTTTGGGTACTTTTCAGAAGTTTTGACAAAACAAGAAAAGCGGAAAACCTTCTTCACCGTCGTAAGCATCCGAATCGGTCCACATTTTATAGATTTGTTGGGTAAATTAAACTAATAGTTTCGACTAATATTTTTTACCAACCTTCCGAGACTAATAGCTTTATTAGTGTATTTTTCTAGTGTATTTAATTTTCTTTTTATTCATGAAACCAAAACCCAATGGACTCTAATAATATTAGCTAATAATTATTAGTTGGTAACTAATAACTAATATTTTATTACTGTAGCTTCGAGAAACGTACACTAATAAACTTGTAAAAAATATTAGTTCTTGGACTAATAATATTAGTCTAATAAGTTTCGAGAAATAGGGCCCTGGAGAGCAACAGCATGTTTGGACGCTGATGACTTTTCCTTCTTTTTCATCCACTATCGCTGCATACGATTTCGAGCGGACTTTATGTTCTGTACACACCTTCAAATCAATTCATTCAAATCGCGCCGAAGTATATCCAACGGCAGCATCACCGTGAGATTATCTTGCCGACCTGAAAAGACAGGGAACGTTAATATTTTATGTTGAACATAACAAAAATAATAAGTACCTAGTTAAAAATATGATGAGTTCACTTTTGAGGTTATGTTATTTTCGCAATGATTTTAAACTTTTAGGTATTTGATTATAAATAATGTAGTGGTTGACAAACTTACACGGATGTTTTCTTCACATTCCTAAATTCAGCAGCACAGTAATCTGAATTAAAGGCAAATAAATTGCCGACCATTATTATGTCTACTCTCCTGGGCCCTATTTCTCGAAACTATTAGTGTATTAGTATATTAGTTACTAGTGAAAAATTTACGAGTTCTAATATTTTCTGTTTCTCAAAAATAATGATTAGACTGGTAACTAATACTGGTAGACTAATAAAAAATATTAGTCTGGCTAGGCTAAATGCACCAACTACCAATGCCACGCCTTCTTACCTACTGAAAAAACCGGAAAAAGTTCCTGCCACTTTTTAACCAACTTCAAAAAGAATGAGGTTATCAGTTTGCCCTGTATGTAATATGTATCAATGTTGGAATTGGAAAGTATTTTGTGTTCGCTTTTGACTTAAGTTACATTGGCGGTAAAAGCAGATTGGTGCGTAGATATCCTACAAATATTATAAATGTGAAAGTTTAGATGTTTGTACTTACTTAACTCAATCACGCCAAAACGGCTGAACGGGGCACATAGGTATACTTTGTAGCCTGGAGAGGAACATAGGCTACTTTTTAAACCGGGAAAATATCACATTCCCGCGGGATAACGTCGTGTAGTCCACGCGGGCGGAAAGCTAGTTAGCTTGTAATAATATGTAAAATGGATCTCAAGTTAATGTTTTAAGAAGCATAATTATTAAAGCGAAAATAATTCTGTTTGGGAGCTTTTTAGACGTTTTGACAAATCAAGACAAGCTGAAAACCTTCATCACCGTCGGAAGCATCCGAATCGGTCCACATTTTATAAATTTGTTTGGTAAAATAAACTAATAGTTTCGACTAATATATTTTACAAACCTTCCGAGGCTAATAGCTTTATTGGTGTATTTTACTAGTGTAATTTATTATCTTTTTATTCATGAAACCAAGACCATATTGATTCTAATAATATTAGCTAATATTTATTAGTTGGTAACTAATAACTAATATTTTATTACCGTAGCTTCGAGAAACGTACATTATTAAACTTGTAAAAAATAATAGTTCATGGACTAATATTATTAGTCTAATAAGTTTTGAGAAATAGGGCCCTGCCGCTGAAACCTGTCATTTGTATGTAGTGACATGTTGAAACCTGTTATTTGTATTGAGTGTCAGGTTGAATCCTGTCATTTGTTTTGTATTGAGTGACAGGTCGCATACTTGTAGAGAAGCGTGCAAATCGTTCGTTATACAATTAATGTGTAGGAGATACGCCACAGCGACTCGTCTCACTGACGTCGGATATTAGTCGTCTGTAAGTATCGTAATGTAAGAACTTAAAAAGTACTGAACCCAATTATTTGAGTACCTGAAGGTACCTAGTTTCTCTAAGCCTCGCTGGTGCTTGCAACTCGCACCACGCGCTACAACGGATGCATAGGTTACCAGGCCCTCCTCTGACGAGCCCCGAAGATACTGTCAACCTGATAAACCTGTCCTGCCATCCACCAGGCTTGACTTTTTGTTACAACTTGTAAACGATATCACAGATACGAGAGTAATTGTCGGTTGTTTTTATTCTTTTATCCTTTAGTTTTAGCTTCATAATAATACTTAGCTTTCTTAAACATGATACTAAATTAATCATTGTTTTTCCAAAATTCATCATTATCATGTTCATATCATATCAAGTTTTTGTAGAGACTTCTTGCATAGTTGGAATAATATTGAATTGTAAAACATCTACATTTTATTTGATAGTATAAACATACGCGTTAAAAAATCAAACTGAAGAAAATAGTAACATTACTAACGTTACGAAAAAATAGAAATGGTCTAGACCCGAGATTGGAGGACAGATTAAAGGCAAACCTACACATAAATATTAGTGTGAGTCTGGAGCGTTTTCTTGCGAACGTCATTCGTGGCTTTGTCTGGTCGCCCCCTAACAGGGAGTAATCCCGGCCAATCTGTTATGAAAGAAACCGTTCCTCAGCCAACATTTGTAATCCACCGTCATAATGTATGAAAAGATTCCTAACAAGATTTTTGTACATATAGCGATATTAATGAAAGCATTCTGTAGGTAATAGCTTTTACTATTTCATCAAAATAGCTTTCGATTTTTCTTTAGCATTGCTTTCATAAGAAAAATCTACCATTTGTATTCGGTAATAAGGTTTTTACCATAGCATAGTGATTATAAGAGAACACCTTACTATTATATATATACGAAAAGGATATTACTTTAAAATACATTCTCAACTTTAGAATGTGGTTTAAGTGTTTTGTAGTAAATGTATGTTAGCCAGTGGATGGCAATTCAAAAAGATAAAGAAAGGTGCGCGTAAGTGCTAGTTTGAGTGACGTTGGATAGTAAGATAAGCTGATATGATCCTGGGAAAGGTGCGATAAGACAGTTTTTATCTTTTTAGAAAGACAAGCAAAGAATAGAAAGATTTATTGCTCGTACATATTTTTCCTTGATATACTTACCGAACATAAATAATGTCCTCAAGTTTTACATTCTTAACCCTTTAAAGATATATAATATTTTGGGATATCTGGCCATACAATAATTAACAAAAATAACTGTTATTTACCTTATTGTATATTACTCAATTAATTTTCAAATGTATATTGGTTACTTACCAATTATTCTCATATATAAATTAATTTCAGATTGAAATACTTCACTAATTTAATTCATAACAAACTAGTGGGCATTAAGTACCCGACTGTATACAACCCAACAGTAACTTTTCTTTAATAATCGTAAAGCAACGTCTCATTCCCTTTTATGGGTTTAATATAACTGAGGATGAGCTAGCGAGATTACACTTAATTTACATTGCACCTACACCCGTATGGAACAATAAAATAGACCTAAATGTAGTATACGCCAGGATCTTAAGGATTTAAGAAAAGGTTAATTGGAGGGGCTCAAGCACACGAGATCACTTTGCAGTTAACCACTACCAGGTTTATAGTTGTTAACTATTGTCTGTTATTATTGTATCATTTGCATGCCTTGAGTTAACATTAAAATGACATACATGATAAAAAGCAAAAGACCAAGATGTGAACCTTGAGGGATTCCACATGTAAAATGATGAACTGTGATTGTATATAAAAAATTGAGTACAAATGTTTTCAACTTGTATGTCACTAATTAGAGTGCAATTCAATTAAGTTGAATATGAACCGTTGTATTACTATGATGTGTTTTGGAATAATATAGACAACATATAACTTACACCTTTGTACCTAATAAATACCACTGACTTAAGATCGATCCCTCCCTATCGAATAATGAATTAACTTACCACGAATTGAGGTTAAGCAAAAACTAGTCAAATGGCGCTTAAAAATTATAAAGTTAAAATAATCTATCGATTTACAGTAGTATTGTGTAATATTAAACAGCCGCTACTCGCGTCATTCAGTCATGATTTGACGGCTAATTGCCCAATCAATCAATCTTTCCTAAGCATCGAAAAGTTATTAAATCGATCTGTCAAAATACTATCACTCAATAATCAACCTTATACGCAACAGAATAAGCAACATCACATTCAATTAAGTAGCTAATATATCTATTAGCCAACACGCTTTCAACGTAATGAATACTTTCTTCGAAATTTGTTTTTTAACAGTCGGTAATACAATCTGCAGTTTGTCAGTCGAAACTAATAAATATAGTGGTAAATAAACGACATTGAAATGTTAATTACACTCTTGCTATACGAATCTAATGAATTTACTTGATTCCTTGTTATAGAATACGATAATATAATATTAAAGACTACAACTAAGATAAGTCCCAAACAAGAACAAAATATGATTAAATAAATTTATTTACTAATGATGAGATGAAGTTACAACACAATACCTACCTACTTAAAAAGAACTGTTATTTAAATTTTTACTTTTTTGCAATCACAATGCAATTTTTATAAGTCGTTAACGACTCCGTAGCTCAGTGGTTAGAGCTGTCGCCCGGATAGCGAAAGGTCGTGGGTTCAAGTCCCATCGGAGCTGGTTGTGAGACGGGTCGATTTTTTCAAAATACTTTATTTTCCATTTTTCAATTATAAAGAACTGTTTGATTTTAATAGAGTTTAAACAAGAACAATATTAAGTACCTTATACCGAGACACACCATGTAAGTGCAGATATAATATTTTATGACGTAGATTCATTTCTTGTCATTGCTGCCAAAAACCACATGCGAATTGCACTTGAACATCTTAAAAGATTGTGTCTTTGAAATAAATATATCTAAGCCTCAAAAAATAATTTAACTTTATACCGCGTTATCATTGGCATTGGCACAGAATATATAATAGCATGCACTTACAGTGATTCTTTGTTATGTTCCAGTAAAGTAAATACTGTAATTGTAATAAAAACTGCAGTCCATCAAGGAATCAGACCACCAACTTCAATAATAAAACATGAACATTAATTTTATAGAAATATCACGTAAAGATAATAACAGAAATCTCACTTGCGCTCTCGAGGTAGGTATCCATATAAAAGTTGTTCGTTCGTAAAAAGTCTAATTGGAGAATTTACGCTGTAAAGTTTTTACGTTCTCACTGTTTACACTTGTTCCTTTTTATTAGAGCTTTTTATAACCTCGTTTAACATGACGTGTGTATAACAAGCCTAATCTGATGTTACAACAACCATGAACTGAAAAATTATGGAGCGGTTTGGGACAAATATTTGGAAGGCATCTTCTCGCTGTTTTGCATTACTCAAAAATAAGCAAATATTGATAAAAGGTAAAGCCGATCGCCTTGGCAGATGTCTCTGGATGACTGAACACACCCTCCTATATAATTTAATGTTGAAGGGGAATCACAATGGCTATCGATTCTTTTGTGCCCGGGGGAAATCGCCTGTTCATCCAGGTTTTTACAGTGTCGCCGCGAAACAAGGGCCGTAGAGTTAAAACAAAAGAATAATTACCCCAGCTAAACACCGCAGGAACGAGTCAAGCGCTTGGGAAAATGGAAATAGGAAAATTCGCAAGCGGAGATGGAAAGAAAGAAAGTTGCATGGACAAGTATTGAAATTATGAGGATATTGGTCATGCTTCTGCGTTTTATTTACCATTATGGATGCTATTAATTATAATAGTTGATTACGGTGTAACGCTTGACAAGACTTATTGAAATGAAAACGATACTACATTACGAGACGATAGCATTCAGTTTTTCCATTAAATTGTACGCTTTCGAGCTTAGTTTAGAAATATGATTTGGAATTTAAAATGAAAAATACCACACTCATTTCCACTAAGTTTTAATTTTTCAACATTAGCCAGGTAAAAAAGGACTTAAAATAGCTCCTTACTCGCCAGTTCACCGAGATGAAAGTCCAACCTCCATAGTGTTTGCTAGTAACATTGAAATAAACTGTTTCTGCCAGCAGCATTTTATTTCGCCACCACAGGACACAGGCAGAATAGATTTGCCGGTATAAACTCCGACCGCATACAAAAACTTCATTTGCATACTGAGATAATCAACAAGGCTTTTTCAATTTACGCTATCTGTTTGCTTTAGATGTAAAAGTGGTGTTGTGTACGTTCATTTGTTTTATAGAAGATTCTGTAAAGTTCTTGACTAGATCAATAGTTCTAGTACTATCTGCAACTACAGCAATAGAAATTGAACCACATTCCCTCATTCCTTCTTATCCAATGATTTAGATTCCCTAAACAATTCAGTGAAAACACCCGAAAATTCGGTTCAAATTAGGTGTTCTGATATCTTAGTAAACTCGGCCAGCCTATTTCAAACAAAAGTGAATTATTAATTAAACGGGATGATGTTCCGGTAACACGATTCCACTCAGAACCACATTATTCAGAAGCTTAACCCATAATTCACGTTTTGGTATTCGATATCAGTGCGTGTTTAGTTTGTGCAAGTCACTTTCTAACGTCGTCGGTTTCAATAAATCAGTAGAGATCGGTCTCCTAGAGCTAACGCCCGAATAATCGAACGCTACTCAGCTTTGGGAGCGTCTTAAACATAATGTCGTCTCTTTCATACCTTTGACATTTAATAAGACAGGGCGATGTTCTAAACTTGAGTAGCGTTCAAGAATTCGGGGGAAGTCGCCAGTTTCAAAATAATAATCATAACCAAGTTGACCATTTCTTACTAAGTGGGATAAATTATTGGAAATAACCGTAAGAAAACTACAACTTTGTCGTCTAAGGAAGAGTTTATAGACACCGTTGAATATCTCGTAACGCATAAATCATTACAGCAAGTCACGTTAAAGTTGGCATGTAAGATAGTGTACGTACATAGAACTTATTTTGAAATCTTAAAAAGGTTTGGTCTTACGGATATCGAAATCCACCAAGCTTTCACAAACATACAATAGATAATAAAACTCAGACGCAGAACAAACAGTAACCATATTGATCACAATAATGTATATCGAATCATTCGAATCCTAAACCGGATCTTAAAACCCACATACGAGGAACCATGTTCATGAAGCCAGTTAGTTACTTCTTAGTAGATTCTCCAATTCTTCGCACAAGTTATCTCAATTATTTGATCCTTATCCCTTGTTTAAACGCAGCACCGTTCTTAAGGAATTGATGCTGAATAATTAACAGGCCTCGAGTGATTGTTGTTCAGATCTATTAGCCGGAGTGAGCATCTTGTTACGCATAATTCAATCGTCCACACTTCACGGCTTGTAGATTTGTACTATTCAATTAAGGTTCAACATTTCATATAAATATTTTGAGAGCATAATGAACTTGCAACTGATAGTGATAATGTAACTAACGATAACCTTAACATAGAATGTGTGAATACCATATCTGATTTGACAAATCGTGTAATATCACGAAATGGGCCAATTTTTTAAAGATTATTATATTTAAAGATTCTAATAGCAGGATATGTTACACCGTACTTCGTGTTAATACAACAAGCGCTCTATACCTCTGACACAGATACTTAAAAATTCACCCCAGAAAAATGGCTCTTTCAAAAATTTGCGAATCTCCCGAGAAAATAATCGGAATATTTGGCTTAATTTTTCATTCAGCTCAGTGGGGCACAAATCCCTTGGGTTTACTTTTACTTAACGAAACCTTATTTAAAATAAACAGGCGGGTGTAAATGCGAGACGTGGCTGAAATGCTGAACGCTCAATAACGCTAGCTTATTTTCACTGGATTCAGAACTGGCCTCAACTGTATCTGTATTTGTTTGGCTATCGAGCTCTATAGGTAATGGAAAGTTCCTATTTATATGTCCCTTGCTTCTTAAATCTATTTTCCAATTTCGATGTTTTGGATGTTAAAGGCTTTTCTAACAATTCTTGCGTTATGCTTAAGAATTGAATAATATGCATCAAAAATATTATAATATCATCATAGCTTAAAAAATATTGCAATATATTCATACCTTTAACTAAATGAGAATATTGACCACTAAGTCAATAATTATCATAAAATATGTAAGCGCTCATAGACTATCATATTTTAAAGTAATTGAATTAGGTTAGCGATAACTGCACGCCAAGAAAATATTTATTTAACTACACAAGTCAAGAAAAGATAACCAAATCAGTTTTAACAAAAATTTGCCACTTGAAACAAGCAGTCATTTCAGATTCCAATTTGATAAAAACATAAACAACTTCGTTTTTCGTTAATAAACCCTTTTACCCGAGAAATAATTTGTTACAATGAGGGATTTTTTGACAGATGATTAAAAAAGAAAAATGTTAGTTCCAAAAAACTCAACAGATGGCGTTCATCAGACATGGGTTTGCTTTTTTAAATTTGCTGGCAAGGGCCCTGTTTAACCATTTTTACAAGTCTACAATACGGTATTTTACTGATTTTTTTTATTTCTTTAAAATGTTTTTCGAAATATTAGCTACACAAAACAAGTTTTCATTTTGAATTATCTTGAATATTTTCAAAGATATAGGACTTCAAACTTTATAATTAGACAAGGACAGGACGCTATCTTAGTGACGTCAGTGGGTTAGTAGCGTCATAGTCACGCCATAGAAGATTTCGTTTTAGAAAGAGACAGCTATAGTCAAAATCAAACAGACTATAATTCTTTTATTATAAAACAGATTCAAATTATTTTCTCACATTTGGTATTCTTAATTGCAATATTTTTTAACGTCATCATTAAATATCTACATTTCAACAACAGTAAAATACCCTATTATGTAAGAAAGCTAGTGAAGTACTTGTATTTTTACTATAGTAGAACATCAGAATCACAAGTTGGCGGCCATTTTAGAAGAAATCATTCACTATAATTACGAGTGTAATGTCAGTGACATTGACATTAAGATAATAGTAGATTGTATTACAAGGCAGCAAAATAGCATATTTACGACAAGGGCGCTATTTTTAATCCAGAGCGCAGTGAAGGATTCTAAAGTAGAATCCTGAACGCAGCGAGGGATTCAATATACGTCGCCCGAGGTGAAAATAATTTTGCGGCCGAGTAATACACTCTACTTTCATTTCGAATTTATGGAAAGTAAATACACTTTGCTTTTCATCCCCCTATACAGGATAATTTTTTTATCAGTGCACAAATTTTTAGGATCGACTCAGAATCGGTAAGTGAACAACTTTCTCCTAGAAACATAGGTCGAAATATGACAAAAATTTTTTGACCTTTCATACAAATCGGACTGATCACGTGATCGAATTAGTATGGGAAGTCCAAAAATTTTTGTCGTATTTCGACCAATGTTTCTAGGAGAAAGTTGTTCACTTATCGATTCTGAGTCGATCCTAACAATTTGTGCACTGATAAAAAAATTACCCTGTATAAGAAAAGCAACAAAAACAACTAAAACTACCTAGAAAAATAAAAGAATAGAGAAGGCGATGCCCCCCGCCACCATTCTTTTATTTTTCTAGGTAGTTTTAGTTGTTTTTGTTGCTTTTCTTATACATATAGGGGGATGAAAAGCAAAGTGTATTTACTTTCCATAAATTCGAAATGAAAGTAGAGTGTATTACTCGGCCGCAAAATTATTTTCACCTCGGGCGACGTATATTGAATCCCTCGCTGCGTTCAGGATTCTACTTTAGAATCCTTCACTGCGCTCTGGATTAAAAATAGCGCCCTTGTCGTAAAAATACCTCATGAATCAACATAAATACTTACCAATAAGTAAACGTCAATTTTACTGCCCACTATAATGTTAGTTCAAGTTCATTTCCAAACGGCTGACGACATGGCATGGCGGTCCGAATAATTCGCAATAAACAACGCCTACCGCAACCCGCTGACCAAATCCGTATTGACTGCTGTTTTATCGACGAAATCTTTAATTTTATGATCCAACCTATAATAAAGACATTGTGGAAACGATTCGTATCAGCTCCCTAACATATTGCGAGCACACCGTGTTCGACAGTAACGTGAGGTGATTTTGAATTTTATTCGATTATCAATTTTGACTTTGCAATTTGTACCAAAGCCAAAAATTTTTATGTACTACACTAAAAGTATTTTTCAACAATTTGTATTGAATATGAATTTTTATCAAAGTTTCCTGTTGGTTCATTGCAAAAAAATACTGAATTTTCCTTACATCATTATATCGTCCTCATTATAGCATCTTTCACTTTAAACTTAGCTTATCGTCAATTCTCATCATTTAACTTAAAGGCAATGTTTGTTTCTTTAACTTTTTCCCTTTATTAGGCTTTACTTTTTTTAAGAATCATCATCATCTTTTTCTCTCACAAGTCTGTGCCATGTTAACTATTAACAATTGATATGAATTTACTTTTTCAATTTAGACAACTTTGCATTTAAATGTTTTTCAAATAGGAATTCGTCGGGATTTCCTAAGTAAGTCTTTGCCTTATCTATCCGAACTGCAATAACTTCTCATCAGGTGGTTGCGTGCGGTGCCTGCCCACATCAGCGCGGCGACTCGGCGGCGCGGCGCCTGCGCCTCCTTCAAAATGCTGTTTTGATCTAAAACCAAAGTGCAATTTGAATAATGGCACACATTTACATTACTGATTAGGGTAACTGACCATACCTGTTCTGAAATAAGGTTCAAATAGAACAAAAATTACAACCTGAGCAGTTTTAATGCGATTTATTGTTGCTGCCAATAATGACACTAGAAGGTACGTGCATGTGCATACTAAGCAAAAAGTATCCATATTTTTCCTAATCTTAGACAAATTTATAGCCTTATTTCCCATTTAACGCGAGTCTATAATTTCCACGTAATTTCCATAATAAAATTATAAAAATAACTTGATGATCGATGTCTCAGCCCAGTGTCTTGTAATGTTAAGTTGGATTAAATTGACTTTTTGCTAATTTAATTATAAAATTACCTGTGTACTTATATCTCTTATAGATTTTTATTCCTTGAATTATAATTTTAAGTTCTTCTGGAATATACGTAGGAGTGGTAGGCAATCTTATTATACCGATAATAAACAGAGTTGATATGTACCAATATTAAGTTTAATTTATAAATTCAAGGGCAATTTTGAATTCCAGATTAATATAATACATTTCCTATAAGTTCATGAATCAATCTACATATTTGGATAATATATTCAGTCAGTTGTAATAAGTTACATTATTGTCATTGTATGTTTTATAAGAGTTAGGTATGAGTGTCTAGGGGTGTCACCAGCCAATAGTCTAGCGGGGAGGGGGGGATTATCATTATTTTCAATTTTGTCTCGTCCACTGCTACCTACGTAAAATCCTATCCCGACCGAAGGTCATAACCGCCACGCTTGTAGGTGATTTATAATAAATTTTATTTATTCAGATAACTGTAATATATAGATAATTGTTAGTAACAATTTATACTTAGAGACTATTATTTAGCGTCCTCAGTTGTAATAAGTTTTTTGTAAAAACTTCGTTTTTATGACAAGCTTTTTGTTGACTGTACTTTAATATTATTGTCATCTAAACCAAACCAGCCTTCCTAGCATGACCATCATTATATCCATTACATCACGTGATATGCTGTCTTGCTTACACCTTAGTGGAGTAAGCAAGACAGCATGACGTGCTATATCATATCGCGCGATAAAAGCCGCTCATGCTAGGCCGGCTATATGCTCGGCCTCACGCGAGTGATGCGGTTCCTGGATCCGAGACCGAGCGCGTCCCCAAGGTGGTGGATAGGGGAACGGCCCCCAGTGGAAGGGGGTTACCGGCTTCGGCCGGCGCGAACCAAAACCAGGATTATACCGTAACCCTGTACGCAGGAACGGGGGCTGCCGTGTTCTGTCACGGGAGCCGCGGGGAGCGAAACCCCTTCAAAAATGCAAAATCAAACCGTAACCCTGTACGTAGTGCAGGAACGGGGGCCGTCGTTGTACTAACACGGGGGCCGTGTGGAGTAAACCACTATAAAATAATCCTCAAAGATCCGGCGTCGGGGACGTGGGCGTCGGACCGCCTCAAGGTGGCAGGCAGAGGTGTCTGCCGACTACCGAACAAACCTGGGGTACCTCCCGCCCCCCCAGTGTATGTAGGGTTACCCGGGTACTGGGATCTCTGCCCGGGTGGACAGTCGATTCTCCCATACTCGTGGGTTCAATTATGAATCATCATCATCATCATGTCAGCCGAACGACGCCCACTGCTGGGCATAGGCCTCCCCCAAGGATCTCCACAACGATCGGTCCTGCGCTGCCCGCATCCAGCGGCTTCCCGCGACCTTGACCAGATCGTCGGTCCACCTTGTAGGGGGCCTGCCCACGGAACGTCGTCCGGCACGCGGTCGCCATTCAAGAACCTTTCCGCCCCAACGGCCATCGGTTCTCCGCGCTATTATGAATACAACTAGCAAAAATTTTAAAAGTCGTTTTGGAGAGGATGGACATTGCCCAGAGTCCGGAAAAAAACTGTGGCCAACATTTTGATGATGCGTCGAGCGCTGAAGGCGCTGCAAATACAACGACTTCCAGCCCAACAGGCGAAAAAGAGGCGGAGTTTACAGTCGATGTGTGCAAGAGGAGGATTAAGTCTCTGCGTTCCGGAATGGCCGAACATGTTTCTGGAGTCAGGGAATGGGCGACCAAAGTGAGGCTAGAGGGGCTAGATAGGTTGGACGAATTTATTGGTCATTTCGCAAGCTTGTGGGACGATCTGGTCGAGACGATTAGGTTGGAGGAAAGGCGTCTTCATAAGGCCGCTGCCGAAAAGGTCAAGGTGGCGCAAAAGGAGCTCACTACTATTAAGGCGAACCGGTACGAGACGCGTGACCACATAGAGAAGCTCATGGCAAATGTGCAGAGCAACCTACTGACATCCATGGAGGCGATGATAGACGAGCGCCTAAAGAAAACCGAGGCTCAGCTCCTTGCAGCCCCAACACAGTCAGTGGTTCCAGCCGAGACAAGTTCATCATGCCCCACAGTCTCCTCGGGGGTCACGTGGTCACAAGTCGCGCGGGGAAAGCGGAAGGGACGAGCGATTCCCCAGGAAAAACCGCAACCACCTGAGCCGACTCCTACAATCAAGCCGCCGACAAAGCCGACCAAAAAGCCCACCCGGAAGCTACCAAACCTGACCCATCCGGGCACATCCGCGGTAGTGCTAACTCTCTTGCCAGGTGCAGAGGCCAGAGGCATCACATACGCCAGTGTTATGGCGAAAGCGAGAGCCGAAGTCTCCCTCGAGGACGTAAGTCTGGAGGAGGGAGTGATGATGAAAGAGTCACAGACAGGGGCACGGGTGCTACAACTGCAGGACCCGAGCGGCACTAAAGCGGACGCCCTTGCAAACAAGCTCCGTGGAGTTTTAAAAGATGTGGCAGATATCAAACGCCCGGAATTGACGGTTGGGGTCCATATCTCTGGCCTTGACCAGACCATAACCAAGGAAGAGGTCGTGGCGGCAATAGTGGCGAAAACGTCCTGCGCGCCTAAAAGAGTGAGAACGACCGAGTTGATGGCTGCGAGAAACGGCACGCGTTTCCTTCGGGCTAGGTGCCCCATAGAAGTGGCGAGCGTGCTGTGCCAGGAGGGCAAACTAAAGGTCGGGTGGAGCGTCGCCCACACAAAACTTCTTGCCCCTCCCCCACTGCGCTGCTTTAAGTGCATGGGTGTGGGGCACACTAAGCCGATGTGCCCATTTGAGGAGGACAGGGGAAGCTTATGTTTCCGTTGCGGGGAGCCTGGCCATATGGCGGTCGGGTGCAAAGTCGTGGAGCCGAAATGCCTGGTCTGCGTTGAGGACGGTAAACCAGCCAGGCATGTGACGGGAAGCCGGTGGTGCAACCCACCGCCGACTAAAGGAAAGCGCCCAGAAGCTAAATCTGTGGAAGGAGGGGACAGTCGGCCTGAGGGTAGGACGGAAGACGACGGAGGGCACACTGTGCGCCGAGACAGGAGTCGCTCGGCACACAGTGCCAAGGAAAGGGGGTCGGCCATTGTGGTGGCGTCCCCGCATCACCCGGAGGTGCAGCACCCTAAGGGGCAGCGCCCAGAGGTTTGCCGCTCTGCACGCCTCTCGAGGGAGAGGCAGCGTCAGGACGCGGCGCAGTAGGTAGGGGGCCGGGCGGCGGAGCGGGGAACTTCGTCGTCCACTAGGGTCCCTGTGGTGAGGAGCGTGTCGCGTGTTTCCGGCGCGCCACACCGGAGGTGGGACGCAATGGCGTCCCTATTCAGACGGAGCGTCGACCACGGACGCGGTCACGGGGCGGAGAACGCGGCGACTAACACATTGATCCCGCAACCTCCGTCCGCGTGGGTAGGGAACACCCCGGGGGTTTTAGTGGGTCCGAGCCCCACATATCCCCTTCGTCTCCCCGGGCGGGGGGGAATGCAACGGCATTTCCCCCGGGTAAAAAAAAAAAAAAAAAAAAGGCCGGCTATATGCAAAGTTTCAGCTCAATCGGACTCGGATCGGAAGTTGGTCAAATTTAGCTTGCAAGATTTGGCAAACGGGCATACATACACTAAAATAAAAGCTTGTAAAAGAGAAATCAGATGATGTTTTTGCCTTACTCCTATGCCTGAATGCCATCAGTCAACACTAGGGTAGACTCAACATTCTTTGGTGTGCCAGTATAGGTGCACTATTATTTAATTATCTAAATTTATAAACATTACAGTGGCTAGATACAAGTGGCGTCGCGTCACCCGGTCGCCACTGACCCGGCGTATCAATCATAGTATGTTGTATATGAGTCTGTGTCAGTAGGGCTGTCTCTCAAATAGTTTTATTGTGTAAAACAAGGATAGCAGCAAACATTTTATGAACGTGTGTGCACGTTCGTCCTCAGATATTGATAAGAGATTGTCAGCCGATTTCGCTTCAGAATAGGAGGTAAACCTCCCATGTGTTTTATCTGTTGCAAGTGTATTTGGGAATCCTTCTCTAGTCATTTTATTACCTATCTAAATATTAACCAAATTAAGTAACCTTGACCTCTTCAAGTTTAATAAAATTTGATTTTTGTATATTTGCTACCTCACGGTCGTATTCATTTACCTACATTCATTTACTAGCATATGGTGATTCTTTTTCTTTTTCTTATGCCTCGTCACTCAGGAAGTTTAACTTTCCAAAGTTTTGTCTGTCGTTTCTCGGTCGACTCTTGTATATTCCGCCATATAGAATATGGCCATGATTGTGACTCTACCTTCGTGATAACACCTGTACCAAAATCCACCAATACAATACCAGTTGCAGAAAATAGTGACAACCCTGCTACTATTGCCTCAATAACCAGCCAATGGCGGGCAGTAATTGTGCGCCGGAGCCTTTTAATTGGTACCTTTTTATTTAATAACACACCGCGTAATCGACGCAACGACCCTATAAAATAGGAATTTGTGTGAAATATCAGATCGATCGTGGAGCAGCGCGTAGAAAAAATTGTCTGAGGGCCTAGATCAGTGGCATTCAATGAACTAGTAACAAGTACCACCTAGTACTATATTATGGAATGTTTAGAACTGACGTTCCTGATTTTTTTAGGCTAACAAATTTGAAAACGAAGTCTAAATATCTCAAGATACACAAGTGTTAGTAAGGTAGCCATCTCTGTATCTTCACCCATTTTTGTGGCCCCACCTGCTAGAGCTTTTCTTATGGATGGAAAAGAAGAACGCAAGTTTGATACGGGTCCAAAGGTATTAACGTGAATTTTTCAGCTCTGAGAAACTCGAAAAAGTAAATTTTTAATCACCCATTATGGCAAAAGATTCTTCATAAGTGCCATTATCGTAAACCTAACTCTTCGACAACTACCTTCTACCCATTTACCTACCATCCACTACTACCTGATAGCGTTCAGAGGAGTTCGATGGGTAAGGCAGTTAAACAGCATTGAAGAGAAATGGCTGTTTAATACTGGTAACCTGTAATTTCATAAAAATGACTTGCATAAAAATACTGTCTTTAAAAACTTGTCATCAATATTGGACCGTGGAACCACGCCTGGAGCTTGCAAATTATCCTGCCAAATTGACTTATTATTAATTTGACAGCTCTTATTAATGACACTGACAGATAGTGGGATACAGCGTGTTATTATAACTTTTTGTGTTAATATTGTGTTGATTTATTGACGCATATTAATAAAGTTTTTAACTTTTAAAAAACTTTACGATTTACTTGAAGTCAGTAGCTGGTGCCGAATCAAGGGGCCAGAATTCGGATCCAGAAAGTTGACAGTTGTTTTACTACCAAGGCTGACGCCAGCGCTGGATTGGCATATCAAATCATTTACATAAAGCCAGCGCTGGACTGTCATCGATTTCGGCGCCAGTCACTGGAGCTATGTGAATCAGCCATAATCATTTAACAAGAATCTTGACGATTAAATGCTGTTGGTCTGTTTATGTTCGTCAACTTTATCCTTAACACTAACTTCGTAACTCATTTGTATCTCCTTCCTCTACATCATTCTACATAAACCCTTCTTAACTTTTCTCGTTAAACGGCAAATAGAAATAGTAGTAGTTTAAGCTCAGTTTGAATTTAGTTCAAGTTTTACAATAAGGAGGAGAATTTGTAAGTTTATAAATACACACCTCTTGATGGTAGTCAACTGAACAACAGACAAAGTGTTAAGAAGTCTCGTTAAATTCTTAAGTAATGGTATTTTGAAACCAGATGAAACCAGTACCCCGAGTGTAAGTTTTTATGTCAAGCAAACGCAAACTATTTCGAATGTGTATTAATGTCAATTTGTATGAAAACTATATAAGCGCGCTACTCGCCGCTAGAGGCGCTAATACAGTTTTCATACAAATTGACATTAATACGCATTCGAAATAGTTTGCGTTTTTTGACATAAAAACTTACACTACGGGCACAGAAGTAGTATTTTATGTTTTGGTTAACGAGAAAGGTCATCATCATTAGTCTCATCATCATCATCATCATCATCATCACCCGTATGACGCCGGCTATCAGTCTATTTACGTCCACTACTAGAAGTGAGCCTCTCCAAGTGCACGCTCGCCATCCAGCATGAACCACGGCTGCTATCATGACGTGCAGTTGACGTGCAAAACCGTTTTTGATAACGCGCGGCTTTGACAGTGCGACAACGTTTTCTGTTCCGGTGATAATCTTTGGAACTAAAACAGTTTTCATACGACAGTCTATTTTGACAGCTGATTTCGTATTGCAAGTGGTTCCTCTGTCACGGATGTCACCGGATCAGACAAGATTGCGGGACTATAGGTTTGCGTGACGTGTGCGTCGTTATGTCATTACGGCAATACGAAGTCAAACGTCAAGACGCAAACGTGATCAAGACGCGCCGGCCCGGCTCCTGCCAGCGACCTTGCGACAATCGTCGCTCCGCCTAGTCCGAGGGCGTCCTACACTAAATTTGGACATAGCTTACATTTTGTGGCGAAAATATTTTTTGTGGTAAATAGAATATGATACGGATAGTAACTGGCGGATGCGAAAGAACTGGGAAATTGAAGATCTCATGTCCGAGCCAAATATCATCGGTGAAACTAAATCTGCCTGACTCCGATGGCTTGGACACCTAGAGAGAATGGGACAGAATCGCCCTGTTAGAAGAGCGTATGTCCAAGATACCGTTGAAGGGACATGGTACAGAAGGACCTGTCTAAGCTGGGCGTGGCTGACTGGCAACAAACAGCACAGGACCGGTAGGAATGGTGTCTTTTGGTGTCGGAGGCCAAGATCCACTGTGGGTCGCTACGCCGTTGAAAGTAAGTAAGTAAAGTAAATACAGGATATGAGTTGACTGGCATCAAAATCTGTCAGAATATCCACGCACATGAAATTACTAAATTTACTAGCGGCCGCTCTCCTTTAAAAAGATTATGATCTAATGCTGTTAAATAAGTTTGTTTCAACAAGGGCCAATAAAATAGTTGTTTTCTCAATCTATTCAGACTCGACACCAGGATTCCTGGCGTTTATAGCCTCTCATCCTCGAGTGCAGGCAAACTCGGTCTTGAGCAATAAAATTTCAAATTATATTGGATTCCTGTCTCCAAGCCGCCAAAAGGTTAACAATGTATCTTAAATATGTTGGAATGCGGAGCAAATTTTCTTATCTTTACTTTTATTTAGTGAATAACTATACCTACTAATATTATAAAGAGAAATGATTTTATTTTTTGTTTGTAATAGATAAACTCGAAAAGTAAGTAGTTACTGAACCGATTTTTTTAAAAAATTCACTATTAGAAGGCTACATTGTTCCTGAGTGAAATAGGTTTATTTTCTCCTGATATTCCTACGGGAACAGGAACCGCGCGGGTAAAACCGCGGGGAGCCACTAGCTAGATAATATTCTTTAGGAGTCAGAACGTAATTTTTACGAGTGAAAATAAGTTATATATCCATGAAACTGTATAAATTTTTCCATATATAAAATGTATGCAAAACCGGTAATCTTATAGGTATGAAAATAAATTTCGTCATTCGATATTTTATCAAAAGATTTTAAGAAACAAAGTTGTTTTTAAGTGCTACTTAGTGCACTATAGTTTATATCAAAATAATGCCTACCTAAATTAACACTGAAATCACTTTATATACTTTATTTACTTACTTTATATTGACCGTAAAATGAGGCAAAGTGCACAGTGTTTCAATTTGTTGCAGTTTGTAGTCCACCTACGCATGTATCGTAAAATAAGTATTTTAAAAAGAATTCCAGTTTAACAATGATGTGCCTTAGGTACTCTACTGCCCAACAAACAGCTATCGATATTTTTATACTAAACCCAACCTATTTTAAGTAGAGACGACAAAACATCAAGCTTCACATTTGAACTGGGAGAACCGATAGCAATCAGTACAGACAAGGGGGTTAAGCTTCAGCATTGCAATATTAAAGTGGTGTTGATTAAAGGACGGAGCTATAGACCGCCTATACTACAGCGTTATCTCGCTTATAATGTTACTGAAACATTGTTTTATAGCTCCTGGTTAGCCCCCTGGTCAAAATACGAAACCCGATGTTCTGCTAACTGTACCAAGGACCCACTTGACACTTGAAGTGTATAATTTCAGGTTGTGCTGCATGCCGCCGTAAATATAGCATGGCAGTACCACCAGAGAATTTTACGCGGCTTTTATTTTACGAGGCACACTAAAACATTTTAACCTCACAATAAAATAGTCCTGCGTTTTTACGACGGCGCAGGACAGGACGCGAATGAGCGTTCCGAAGTGATTTGAACGAATACCACAGCACCTACACTTAATAATAGGAACGGTCCAAAAGCTCCTCAGACTTTACAATACTGTCAATATGATCTTTAGACCTTTAAAGCGTTTGGATGTTGGGTACTGAATCCAAACATTGAAGATTGTAGAATGTCACATGGCTGCTGGTGTCTCACATGTTTGCTGACTGTGTTATGGACAGCTCTCTGTTTCGTATCCCATAAACCTACATCTTTAGTTAAATTACATATGATTTAGGACTTAAGACAAAGGTAAGCTGGTGATAGGACTTGTAAAAGTCCGCCTGGGCAGCTACCTTCATCTTCATCTAAGTCTGACGCCATAACAACGATGTTTTCAGCATTGTTGTATTCCGGCAGTTAGAGAATATAAGACAAATTGAATTCCTGGAGTAGTGCGCTTTCATCTTCAGTCTTATCTCCACTTTACATCAAGTGAGATGAAGGCTAAGTGCTACCCCGTTTGTGGATTAAAAAAAGGTCGATGCTCCAAATGTTGCATTTTCATCTTCGTTACGATAACGGCAATTAATATTTAATATACAAGTTGTTCCTTTGGGATTCTCCTTATTATATTCTGTGTCATAGTCATCTATTGACTAAGTTTATCCTACTTCCTACTAATATTATAAATGTGAAAGTTTAGATGTTTGGATGTTTAGATGTTTGGATGTTTGGATGTTTAGATGTTTAGATGTTTGGATGTTTTAATGTTTGTTACTCAATCACGTCAAAACGGCTCAACGGATTTGGTTGAAATTTGGGACACAGATAATTTGTGGCCTGGAGTCCTCTATATTTTTTCTACTACTACTTTTATCCCGAAAAAATAACACATTCCGGCGGAATAACGACGTGTAATCCACACGGGCGAAG
The DNA here is from genome assembly GCA_949710035.1 of Crambus lathoniellus. Taxonomy (NCBI): domain Eukaryota; kingdom Metazoa; phylum Arthropoda; class Insecta; order Lepidoptera; family Crambidae; genus Crambus; species Crambus lathoniellus. The sequence goes on along the minus strand of OX453302.1, from coordinate 8,401,297 downwards.
CCGCGAGCAGTAAGCTATACTTAGTACGTTTTATAATTCGGTGCAAAAAAAAAGTAATGTCACTTTCACATTTGAGTTTGGCAACAGGGTGTCGTAAACCTTTTTCTTCATGTCTCTTTTAAACCAAATTTGTGAGGTTTTGGTTTTATAGATTTTGTTAAAATCTACTTATAAGAACTATATCTTGGGTTAAAGCGCATTAGATAATGCAACATGGGTTAGATAGTAATAGTAGAGACACAATAGTAACAAGCAACAACGGTTCAAACTTAACAATAAACAAAAACAATAACAGAAACAACAAGAAATCTACGAAATAATGTAAAAGAAGCACTGTACGCGAAGCAGATAGGAGCCCACGTAAAGTAAACAAAATACAAATCAAAATCAATCAAATAATCACACACATGTTAAAGTAGGTTTGTCACCCCTGCGTCACAAATATTTTGTGCCAGAGTGTTGCCAGTACGTGAAAAAATATCCATCTAACATCCCTTCGTAAAATTATTTTGTTGTTTACGTAAGAGTAATTTCCATTTTTTTACTTTTATTAATAATGTTAAACAAATATCTATCCAGTCAAAGCATGTTTTGAATTAACAGCAATGTCGTTCAACATTTTGAAAGAAATCTACAGAATTAATATGGTAATACTGTTTTCTTTTTTTTTGCACCGAATTAAAAAACGTACTTTAGTTTATGATAAAGTCAAAAAATTCTCATATTGCGACCTATGCTCCACTTTTTACAACTTCAGTTAGAAAATTCTTACGTTACGTTAAACGTTGTTTATTAGTAATAGTCTATATTAAATCTTTGTTTGAGAAAGTTGGCTTTTCGGCTCATCTAGCTAAAACAGAATACCACTAGGGTACCTACATTTGGTCTGAGTTAGGACTCAGACCAATGTCAAGAACAATACTGTTTGCGGTCTATGAAACGGGGACACAGTTCTGATTCTTGAAGTGAAATTGGCAGAGGATGGCGTCGTGAATTTAAATTAAACGCAGTCTGTTTGTCGGCTTCGGCAACGTATTATTTTGTTTCAAACTATTCAGAGAAATTCACTGAATACTAACAGAATTATGAATAAAAACTCGAACGCGTTATAAACCTATTTATTTCAGCGTATTTCTTGTCTTCTTCAAACAAATAAGTACCAAAGAATAAATCATCTTATAATTCAAGAAAGTTAGTTCCATACAATTATGAGTTCCTACCAGAATTCAACCCGGATTTCTGAATGCAGAAGTCAAGTTATTAACGGAAGGAACGCTACCACTGCACTAACGTCTAAGTTGGAATTGGTTCATTTTTACTTTCCTAAGTACCTAAGCCTTTCGTGTCAACGGTACTTACGATAAGATTGATAGTGCTTCGTGCAGAGGGCGTAGGCATCGCATTCCTCCGTATCCGACGGCATCAGCGCAGGCGCATTCCAGGTGGTGTCGAAACAGATTTATTGGAGGCACGGCTTCCTTAAACGGACGTAGAGGTGTTACAAACAGTGCTGTGAAGGTGGGCGGTCACGGTACAAGGCAATTTGGGATACCTCTTTCGGAATCTATGAAATAAACAAAATTCCTTCTGATATCTTCTATGTTGAACAATTCAAGACTTAAGTGACGTGCGGTCTCATTATGGGTTGATTCAGACCTTTTGGTCTGAGGGTTGATATAGAGCTTACAAAATTAGTACCTATAGTGAAACTAACTATGCGACTTGCAACTCTTGTTTATGAACGGTAAGACTATGGTGGGCGACGTAGAACCTACCTACTTTTTACAACTTCTAATCTTACGAAGATACAAAATGATGCTACTGTTTTCTGACTTTAAGCTCATCCTTTGTTTCGCAATACGCTAACGGCTTATTCACTTTAAAATGTTCTTAGCATTTTCTTAAATATTTTATTTACAACACCAACATAATAGTCCGTTATCCTTTTACCTGTAAACATTGGTTGTGCATTAACAACTCATTGTAAAAATACTGATTGTATGGAAACAGGTTTAGCTTGACCAACTGCTGCGACTAGCGGACAGCCAGCATACAAAGATGGCATACATTTTTGTCAATATTATAATAAATTAGCAATAAAAATAAATTGCTAATATTAACATCTATTTTCCGTCTATTATTTGTTTTAGAATTTGTATAAATTTATTATTTAGCACCTTTTATACGCATAATGTATTAACCTCATACTGAGCCAAAGAATTATAAAAATTTGATTTCGACAAAGGTATTTTCTAGGCTCTACAATGTAGAGTCTACACATAATGTAAAACAAATTCGCTCCCTGCAGTCTACGCTTAGAATTTGGATATTTCAAACTGCTACGTTATGAATTTTATTGTATGTAGGATAAACTTTTTAATCCCCTTCTACCTTGTCCCACACGGGGATAAAAAGGACAAGGGGTAAATAATTACCGTGGACCCACCAGGGGGATATGTTGGTGGGACCAGGGGTAAAACGGATTTTACCTTAATATGACATGAATGTTTAGAAGTTGAGTTAATAGAACACGGAAAGATTTTTTTCTTGTTCTGTGGTTGAGTCTATAGGGAGTTGAGTAATAAGTGCTAAATCGACTATACAATAAATATACATACTAACCAGAAAAAAATCCTCGTACCGAATTGCTAATATTTTGTCAAACGTCACCAAATAACTTTTACTTTAATTGCGGTTACATTCCGGATATTTTAAGGCCCACAAAAAAAGTCTTTGTTTGGGCACAATGATCGCGGATAGCGCCGCCCGCCGAGATGCCGCCAGATAGCGGGTTCGAGTCCCTGCCGAGCAAATACTTGCCACTAATTACCCGTTTAGCAGTTGAGAATAGTAAGAAACTTACACTTATAGTATTTCGCCGGCTGAATTCGAGATTAGAGGTAGCTCTTGTTAGGGTTACTTTCATAGATAGTTAAATAAGATTTCTGGAAATGTGCAACTTCGAATTCTTTGATTTAATTTTACAGTTTGATGAAATATTTCATAACGATATATCAATTGTGTGTACCTACTAACTATTTATATTCCTTATTTTAATTTGTAGTTTTTTGCATTCACAATGCAATTTTTATTACGGAAAAATGGAAAGTGAAGTAGGTATTTAGAAAAAAATTAAAAAAGTTTAGTTGTGAGACGGGTCGATTTTTTCTAAATACTTCATTTTCTATTATTTTCCTTGTGATCAATTTTATTTTACAAAGCTAGGTATCTACATCATAGTATTTTTTACTTGCCGCAACACATGTAGTTTACTAGATAGTTTAATAGATTACCTATTGTCCAATTTGTCCATGCATGCATAACATTTTTTACTGTGAAAGATAAAAATCATCTATTCTTTCTATGTAGACATCTATTCATATTCTATTTTTATTACATTTATAATAATTATAATTACAATAATAATTATTACTATAATAATAATTAATACACATACGTTTCATATCAATGCAACAATCAAGGCTAAGAGCTTAAAATACAAACGTGAAGAAATAAATTTGCAATCTAAAGAATTGTATATCGTAATCGTAACTTCGACACGCGTTTCTATCGAATAATCTGAAATCGATTCTCGAACAATGCAATTGGCGATTATATTAATCGGCCTTGGCTGTTTGTGCTTTACACCATCCACCGTTGTTGGATATATCAATCGGAGAACCACGATTGACCTTATATTCATTGATTTAATTACGTTTTATCCAAGGTCGAATCTCGTTGAACAGGTACAAATTGATGTTTGAGATATTATATGTATTATAGAACAATTGTGTAACTTTATTGAAATAAATCGTTTTCTTGGTAATAGAGTTTATATTGCCTTTCGTCAGGATTTTGTGTTTTGCTTTAAACATTGTTAAAAATAATTATATATATTTTCGTTTGCAAATCATTATTTTTGGTATAGATAACCCTAGTTTTCAGATTCAAAAATGTTTAGTTTAAGACTGTCCTGGCATTAGCGAGATATATTCCTTTTTTATAGTTCGTTCATACACTATTTTTTTATGAAAATACTAATCATGTTTTTTTTGTCCACAGGTAAGTTAAGATTTCGCACCTCAATTTTCTAGACATCTTCAGTGATTAATGAGTAAGTTGAAGTTTCACAATGATAAATAGGGTTTCTACGAAAAAACAAAAGCGAGCCCCTTATAGGATCGCTCGTGCATCTGTCAGTCCCTGTAACACACAGCCAATTTGTTCCAAAAGTACTGGGCCAAAATGTGTTATTTTTTTTTATTTTAAGCAACAATAATACCTAGGTATAGTCCATTCGCTTAGATAGTGTCGCTCTGCCACAATGCCGTGCGGGTGTACCGACACTATCTAACCGAACGGACTATACTATTACGAGCTTTGTGGGTGTTTGGTGCAAGGTCGTTGGTCTCAAATGCATTTACAGTTGTTATTCCCCACCCATCCGTATTGGCTCGCGTGGCAGGTTATGCATCCTCTTTATCCATACGTAAGGAAGTCCTGTGGCTCAGCAATGGAAACATTAAAAATAATGATAATTATAGTTATTATAATAATAGACAACAGAGAGAAATTCGATATTGTAAGTTTTTTTTAATTGTAAATCCAAAAAATAATTAGCTTTTTCTTCAAAGAGTTACCTTAGAGTTATTATCGATATCCAAACAGCCAAAAGCTTACAGAGTTCGGTACACACCCTTTTATGTTTTCTATTATTCAATTCAAATGAAAAAGTATCTGGAAATTATATCAAAGAGAAAAACACAAAAACAGCGAAAGTAGAATACATAAGTCTCAATAGCATTAATAAGGATTTTTTGTAATAATTTCCATTTTCTAATAAGTATTTTATATTACAAAATCTTGGATATAAAATACATTAAAGTTGTTGAAGAAAAGCCTAGCATATTCTTGGCTTTCTTTGAATTAGATAAGCCTCTTAGGAAGAAACATACAAAATCATGCCATAAATTGTTTTCTTTTTCTTCAATGCTACTTTCGTCCAATTTCGTGAAAACATTATCATTATCTATTGAGTTTTTTCTTCAATTTGTATCAGAATAACATATCATATTGTAATCCTATTTTGGGTCATCGCATTATGTAGCTCTTGCTGATGTAGTCACCACCACAATAATATATTATTTGTCCCTCTTTTGTTGAAATTTCTCAAATGGCATAGTATCGTCACAAAACAATGTTCCTTTAGCAAACCAGTTACCTACCTATAAAAAAAACATAAAGTTTCGATATCTTTTATCAACTTTTAAAGGCTCGCGAACGGGCAGCTCTTCAAACGAACAAGAAATTTAATCTTTAGTCATCGACTAAAGATGTCAAATCTACATACAACGACGACCCAATACAATATAGAGGCGCTGCTCTGAGTTTCATACAAAATAATACGATCGCGATAATGATTAGTTTGTCGTGCTAATGGTACTGTTAGGTATATAATAGCCACGCGGTCCAGGAGAATGAATTCGAAAAAAGAATTGAAAATGGCTTACCACATGACATATAGACGCAATATAAGTTGCTTCCCCTTTGGAAACTCCTTCCTTCCTTCACAAGATAGAAACTCTTTAGTTTCCATCTTGTGAAGGCCTCTGGTCCGTCTGCGCTAGAATGTAATCAAAGGATCACGTCATAGTTGATTGTGGCTGATTGCGACGACACATTATCGGTTAGGATCGCGAATTCGCGATGCCCAGACAGACGTATTGAACTTTAGTTGCCGGTGACGCAATTGTAAGATTTGGAGAACAGCATTTTTAGTCAGTTTTTTTTAATCCACAAGCAACGGGTTAACAGTTACCCTTCATCACACCTCCTGAAGTTGGAAACGCACTAGTCTCGGAATCTTCAATTTCTGAGGAACTGGCTATCTTATCTGTAACTGCTGGAACACAACAATGCTGAAAACATCGTTGTTATGGCGTCAAACTTAGATGAGATGGTGGTAGCTGAGCAGGCGTACTTTGAACAAGCCCTACCATCAACCGAAACTATGCGGTTTTTAAGACTCGTCTCAAACAATGTCCATTAAACCTTCGAATGTGCATCCCGTGATGTCTGTCCGTCGCGGACGCAATTGATTCGTCTTTTATGCCTGCATACGGGTACGAGGTCGTAACGGCCTCGTGATGCGTCTAACGGCCTTTGAGTTCATTTGAACGTCAACATTGCAATGAAGGCTTGGCTCTGTTCGACATGTTTTTACTTTTGCATTCAATCTCGTATATTCATGATCATGAGAGTCGTTGAATTGACAATATGAAAAACTTCAGTTGATTCAAACATTATTCTGATTATTTCAAAATATCATCATGATCTTATTAAAAGGGATTGAAGAATATATTTGTTTTTGCTACATCCTTGCTGGGATTTTAAAAATAATTACTGAATTTCTTATTAGCAATTATGTCGCCTTAACTTAGAACCTAGGAACCTAGTTATGTAATAATAAATGGCGAATCTAATTCAATTGCTAAAATAATAACTAACGTAAAATTAAAATTTAAGAAGTAGGTACCGCTTCACATAAGTTAGCTTTTTATATTTGCTCAATAAATTTTCACCAGTAATAAATATGAGAAACAAAATTAATGTGTTTCTTAAGTGCAATGTTTCAAACAGTTTGTAGATACGTATGTTACATTAATATCGTTTCAAATTATATGAAGTGTTGTTAATTTAGTGGGCAACTTTTTGCAATCATACACGCTGATGTAGTGTATTGCCCCCCCAATGTGGCAGTTTAAATTGATTTATTTTATGGACCGTGAACACACTAGAACATGTCCAATATAATGCTCTGTTCATTGACTGTGCTATTATTAACTGTTGATCTAATTGTGAATTGAAATAGACAAGATTCATAGAGGAGACACATTTGTTTCTTTTTTGTTTCAAGTCCGACTTAAACCTCTATGCAACCAACTTTTTTTGTAACATAGACGTTACAGTCTTTTATTTTTCAACCAGAGTTTTCATTGCCATATTTTATTCCCCTTCTCCCAAAGTCACTGTGCAAATTAATCAAAATATAGTTTGTCGCAGCATATAACAAAATGGAACTCACATTAATAATTAACCTGCGAACACGAAACGGTTTGTATTTTAACAATTCCCTCGCCGTACAAGTCCAATTTGTCGTCCCGAAACGTCGCCACGCCTTACCATTTTATAGTACTGTAAAGTCATTGAAATAAGGTTCATATTTATTGTTTTTATTAAACTGTAAAAGTATAACGGTTTAAGCTGATCATGTGCCATGTATGGAGATGTCTTGACGTGCGATTTGTTGCGTTGCAGTATCGAGCTGATATCCGCATGCTTAAGTTGACGTCACACGATGTGTCAACGTTCGTCGAAGATAAAAAAAGGAAAAACTTGTTCGAATATCGAAATTGTACAGATTATAATTTATCGGTAACTTTAACGAGGAAGAGAATGAAAAGCAAGTTTCAACAAACTAATTAATAGTTTCAAAATACTTCATTTTCCATTTTTCAAACTAATTAATGTTGTTATTTTGTAAAATAAATGTTCCACCATTTTCACACTACTATAATTTATTAGCTATAAGATTCGATCAACAATAACACCTGTGCTATTGTTGATCGAAGTATAAAATGTTAAAAGAACACCATCAGTATCATTTTTAAAACAAAATCTTGATAGGTGCTAAGTGTTTTGCTATTATTTTAGTTGAGCATAATAAACTGATAAAATTGGAATGATATCCATATAAAATTCTATTGTCGTATTTAGATCAATCTTTTCATAATAAATTATTTGTAGGTACCTAATCACTTTCGCCAAACATATTTTGGTAATATGATCAGTGTCGAGTTACATTAATACTGATTCCTTGATCGCCGAGTCGACGGCGCGAATCTATTTAATGTCAGTATAATCTTTCCTAATCCATCTTACTGCCAACTAAGAGCATTATTCATTTGACTTAATATACATTCAGGTTAGGAAGCTATGAATAGTTTACTAGCTTATTAAGTTCATAATATATCGTCGATTGTTCGATACATTCATCACTGACATTTAGAGATAGTAAAAAACTTGTAGACAATACTCTTTTGTGTTTTAGGAGCGAGAAAGGTTAGCTTGACGCCGTAAGTTAACAATAACTGCGAGTATTATGTGACAGTTTATTGCTTGTAAAGCAAGTACCCTATTACTGTTTCTTAAAACTGCACTAACGCCTTTGTGTAAGAGGGAACCTAACTATAGCTACGAGTGCACACTAAGCTTTAAAGTTCCAACTTTCTAACAGTATTAAGGTAACAATTAATAGCAGCGGTCAGGAAGGGTTATCGGCAAGATTAATTTAATTATAATTTACTTGACATCCAACACACGTATTACAAGTAAATTTATTTGTTTTATCTCCAAACGAAACGAGTAGCAATGATAGTGCTGGAAACGGCGATTAATTGAAAAGTTGTAGAGTCTAAAATATAAGATCAATAAATAATTTCAACAATCCTCACGATGAATTTTTCAATACCGGGTACAAAACTCTTAAAACACTTAATAAAATAGAAACCAATCATACCAAAAATGTTATAACAACCCTTTTAAATATTGCGACTCATTAGAATTGCGCCGTTTACGGAAATCAATGACAAAACAAAAAAGTAGCTGTAGATATAAGTACTTAAAACCTTCATTCCTCAAAGAGCATAGAACTTAAACAGCATTAAAATCAAAATTACCCAACGAATGAGTAATGAACTCGAAAAACGTTTCGCTGTGGACATTTCCTATTCGTGTCGCTACTCACGTCTTGAGTTCTTGTGGCAGCTAAACTCGATCTGATCAGGTTCCAAGAAGTCCTTATGTCACCGCTTGTTTTTGCAGAATGCACCCGACAGAATCGGATAACCAAACATATCTCAGCATCCACGACATTAAACTTGAAAATCCCTAATGCTTATAATGCTGAAGAGTAATTACAACAAAATTATTTTATGGTCAGTTTTTCCGAACATAAAATAACTTAGAACTCCAAAATATTTAGAAATTATTTCTGGAAACTCGATTTTTGCCCGGTTAACCTGTATTGTCTTGATACAGAAATGTGGTTCTATTACCATTTTAAAGGTTATGGACCGTATTTTTTTTTAAAGTCAGCTGGAAGTAGACCTACAACGGGTCGGTGAATCCGCGCGGCGCAACTTGTTCTTTCATTATTATTTGTTAATATGATAATCATATTTTCAACAGGAAGGCGCTGAGTCCTTTTAGAAAACACGATTTCGTTATTATGTTGCAAATTGCAAACGATGCTTCTAGCCATTTACTGTCTATCAATGTTTATGATATACCATTTCATCGATGGCAAAGATGGCGTGGATCTTCTTCTACATTATTTATGGTGTTATAAACTCTATCGTCTATCACGATGTTAATAAAATATTTCCTCGTTTTTCATTAAAGACACACCTAAAAGGCATTTTACTAATTAGTTATTGCTCAGAAATTCTTAAATTTTCCGATTTTTGTGTTTGTAGATGATTTTTTATTGCTTCGTTATATGTATACTCCAATAACAAGATACAAGATTAACTAGTGACGTAAGATTATGTCACGTTTTTCTTACGATTTTTTCAATAAGTTCAATTTGAAGTATCATATAAAAGAGCATCGGAAGCACACATTTATACAAACTTTATTTGGCTACCTAAACCTTCTGCAAGTTACCCTGCAATAGATTTCACAAGCCGCTTAATATTAAATTCATTGCTTTACATAAACACGCTTATCCCTTGAAATCGCGATTCAGACTTCTGCAATTACTCACACATCAATATGGGCATAAATCTTGGCTCAATAAGCGGACTCTTGTATTGAGTATTGAGACTGCAATTCCAAGCTCACGAGAGTTATGGCCCAGCACGCTTTTGAAAACGACTGCTATAAGTTCTCTTAATTCATCGAAATCTATCTCGATTTCGAGACGTTCGAGAAAGTGTGCTTTGGTTGACGTGTCTGATGTTTGCATTAACGTCATCTTTGTTATAACTAGCGGTTTGTTTGTTTCCTTGTCCATCTCAAAAGTGTCTTCGGCGAAAATTACAAATGTCTTTGAAGTGATTCACCCTGCTTTATCCTTATTTTTTTGACTTCTTATTTGAATGTCTATATCAACCCGCTATAAGTCTAATGTATCATGCACCCCCGCTCCCTGTTAACAGCTCATTCAGGAGCACAGCTTTTATTACACAACGACGATAATCTCATATTAAACAACAATAAACAGAATATCACGGACTGTGTTACTTTGGACTCCTGCGGTCACCGCCCGTGGCTATCGAGAATCGAGGGCCATATTAAGAAGTACTCAGTTACATATATTTTGACACATCCCAAATATGACGCCGATTATTAACTCAACTTTTCCTTTATGTCTCAATATGGCGACAGATAATTTGAGATTCCACAGATTACATTAAAACTTGCCCACGATATGATCTCGGTTGGTTTATCGCGGTGGAAGAGAAACGATGATTTGAATAACAATTTGGTAACGATGCATTTTTAAAGAAATAAATGATGCCGTTATCGTAAAATTGTGTCTTCATATTCCGATTTCAAAATTTAATTAGTGAATTAATTACTTTTAATTATGGGAAAGGAAATAATTGAAACTTCGATCAGGTTTTGTTACTGTAAGGGCGGCGTGTTATCTCCTTTTAAATAATCAAGTGCTACCGACGTCGTCTGCTTTATTATTCCTAATTAATCTGGAGGCATTTCATGCAATATATCTCTCATTATTAATCATCAAGAAGAACTTGAACAAATTGGAATGGTTTTTACGAGTGTGCCGAAGTAACCCAGATAAAGTAATCGAGTCTCACGGGCACTGAAGACTCCTTCCTGCCTCGCGGCGCCTTTTAAAGAATTAAAGCAAACATTCACCATTTCTCCGAAGATAAAGTTGCTATAAACCGTATCGTTGAGATAAGCTTGGTGTTAATTTCATAAGAAACTATTAAGCCGCCTCTGTGATATAAACCGACGTTATGTCTCTAACTTTCACCACAAATATGGGTTGTGATGGGAATTCTTTAGTGTTTATGGAAGTTTAATGTTTTAATATTGTTGTGCAATGTTTAACAAACTTCATTGTTTACGATTATACATTAGCTGATCCAATAAACACATCTTAGAATTTTGCTCGCACTGTTGTAACCGTTGTAATAATAAAATGTTTACATATCAAAAATAAGACTTTATTGTCAATAAGTATTGTATTTATTTGTGTTATTCTCCCCACGTTTAATTATAAGCGCGTTTTTTGATCCGTAATTAATTATTTTCCGTAAAAGATTTGATCTTATTTGATCTGACTCCTCCTTTCTGCCAAAATTATTATGAAATTACAATCCGTTACAGCGTATTTATTACCACACTTTTATTAGCTTCACTTGTAACTAAGTCACAATGTAAGAAAATCTTGGAGTTCAATTTTAACCTACTTCTAAGTGTCGTATGGATTTGAAACTTTGCAAGTCTATATGAATCCGATGACAATACAATAATTTGCTACCATCGAGTTGATCTGATGATGGAGCCAAGAGGTGGGCATTAGAACTCTTCAACGGCTGCTTGGAAACCCCTCGAGTTTAGGCTCATTTGTTTTATTCTAAGGAGACCAATTCGCTACACTAAACTTGATGGTGAGGGTCTGATGATGGAGCAGGGGGGAAGCCAGTGGCACTCATTAATGACCAATACGAAACACTTCGAGTTCTGGCTCATTTGTTTCGTTCTGATGAGACCTATTTGCTACACTTGATGGTGAGGGTCTGATGATGGAGCAGGAAGAAAGCCAGTGACACTCCTTAATTACCAATAGGAAACTCCTCGAATTTGGGCTCATTTGTTTCGGTTTGATGAGACCTATTTGCTACCCTTGTTGGTGAGGGTCTGATGATGGAGCTGGAAGGAAGCCAGTGGCACTCCTTAAATACCACTAGGAAACCTTTTGAGTTTGGGCTCATTTGTTTCGTTCTGATGAGGAGACCTATTCGCTTCACTTGGTGGTGAGGGGCTGATTATGGAGCAGGAAGGAAGCCAGTGGCAATCCATAATGACCAATAGGAAACACCTCGAGTTCTGGCTCATTTGTTTCGTTCTGATGAGATCTATTCGATGCACTTGGTGGTGAGGGTCTGATGATGGAGCAGGGAGGAAGCCAGTGGCACTATTTAATGACCACTAGGAAATCCCTCGAGTTTGGGCTCATTTGTTTCATTCTGATGTGACCATTCGCTACACTTGGTGGTGAAGGTCTGATGATGGAGCAGGGAGGAAGTAGGGGTTCGGCTTGCGCATCCAGTAACTAATAGACTCCACTTGAATTTTTTTAGTCTAAATACATACAATCACGCCTTTGAGTTATAATGTTTACGGGGTGGGCAGACACATGAATGGACTGTGAAATCCATTACCATCCATCCATGGCTTGCCATTTATTAAACTAAAAAGTAAAAAATAAATATGTAGTTTAAAAAACTAAAACAACACACTTTTATAGAAACAGACTAAAAAGTACAAAATAAGCGTCTATTCAGTAACTGAAATTAAAAAGCGTGGTGCGCCCTTTGCAAAGCATGCATTTCAAGTACTTAATATAGACAACGCGCACCACGCTTTTTAATTTCAGTTACTGAATAGACGCTTATTTTGTACTTTTTAGTCTGTTTCTATAAAAGTGTGTTGTTTTAGTTTTTTAAACTACATATTTTAAATACTTACCTACTAATAAACTGAGCGTAAAGTAACACGTTTCGATAGTTACAATATTTACCTTGACTGTAATGTGACAGTATAATTTAACTTAATTCGCATGTTTTCCGTAATTGTAGCGTTTAATAATACTTTCTCGTGAAGTAAAAGGAGCAAATATTTTATACCAATCACCTTTCTGCCAATCACTTTGTCAGTTGCGCAATTTTAATACTGGTCTATATAAACTGTGTATATATCTGGTTTAACCATGTAAATTATATCGATCCAGCTTCCCTAAATGGCGTTACGTGTGAATGTTATGCGCATACGCACTCATATCATTAACACCTTTTGATACAATTATAATATTCTTTAAGCCCTAATGTTTTTTTTACGTATTTTGCTATAATTATTTGATATCAATATAATCTATGGTAGTTTCGTTTAAAATATTTTCCTTTATCATTTGCTTTTTTTGTATATGGGAAAAGGTTTCATCTCGCGCGGGCTATATTGTATGACAAAAATAAATCCAAATTTCAAATTAAAATTTCTATCATCGAGGCTATAAAATAAGCTTGTTAATTATGTTAACTATTAATATATAAGTTGATTAAAAACACATATTTAAATAATGACCTTCAGTTTTACGGTTCACTTGTTCAAGCTTAATGTAGGTACGCCCAATCTCCAAGTGAAAATTATTCAAAATATATTCGAAAATGTTAGTAATATATTCGACAAATATTTGACAAATCGTCCGCTTTGGGCCGCATAAAATATCTATTGTTCGCGCGTTATGGAGAGTCGTTAGGCCTTTCAGCGCCTATTGTGAGAAGGTAAATGGCTGAAGTTAGATCTCCTTACAAGAGCCTTTGAGACTAGACCTTTAAATAAATATAAATCATTATTTGCCTTAGTATAAGTAGCTTTCTATGGCTTTCATGAAAAAAGTCTCTGTTATCTCTTTAAAAAATTATAGACCAGGAGGCAAGTTAGAAATCAATTCCTGTCCTTATTTATGTAATTTTTATGTATTATTATATTTTTCGTTTTCTATAAATATTAAGTATGTATATTTACAAACAAAATGTATTTAAGTATATATTTATCCGTTATCAAGTTTTTCACCACGTGAAGCGCCGCGCGTCCTTGTAAGTATGTTGGTATAGATTCAAAAGGGAGACGCAAATAAAAACAAAACGACGTGTGAAAAGTATTAATCCAACCCAATAAATAACGTTATTTATTATAAACTAGCTTTCCGCCCGCGGCTTCGCCCGCGTGGACTTCACGACGTTATCCCGCGGGAATGTGCCATTTTTTCGGGATAAAAAGTAGCCTATGTTCCTCTCCAGACTACAAAGTATCTGTGTCCCAAATTTCAGCCAAATCCGTTCAGCCGTTTTGGCGTGATTGAGTAACAAACATCCAAACATCCAAACATCCAAACATCCAAACATCTAAACTTTCACATTTATAATATTAGTAGGATTGTCACCTACACCTTAATTATAGTTTACTAAAATTTCCGATATACTAATACAATTACAGCGCTCTAATATAAAAATTTCGATATACTAATACAATTACAGCGCTCTAATAAGTAGTAGTTAAGTGGTGCATTGCATCCATTATATTTCAATAGCATTAAACCAACGGGCGTGGTCGGGGCACAAATTGACAGGTGACCACGAAAATTTAACCCGCCGCTGCGGCAGAAGGTACCATTAAGTATAAATCATATTTTCACCTCACCGTGGTTAATAGTGGTCAATGGAATAAAGGCCTAGTCAATTCGTGTTATTATGGTAAACGATGTGATAGGTTACTATTTTGAAATAGCTATAATGGAGTTTAAAATTAATTGGGTGTATTTTTTACGATTGTACGTTTACTCCTTGATATGATACTTTCTCGTACTTTTAATTCAAGTAACTTACAATTAAGAGTTTTAAATATGTAGGTAGTTAGGTACCTATCTGTATTTTTTCATTGACGCTTACAGATGAGGTAATAAAAACAATTTAAGTACGTAGGTACATACCTATCTATTATGTTTTTCTCGTAATTTTATGACTCAATAATAGAAATCAGAATAGGTACCCTACAGTAACTCACACATTTATTTATGAGATGTTGAGAGTCCAATGAAAAGTTGCATATTTTTGAAAAACCAAATTTTATGGAAAATGAAGTACTTATTAGAAAAAGCGACCCGAGACGTCTCCCATCAATCCAACTAGCTCCGATGGGACTCGAACCTATCGCAGCTAATTGTGAGAGCTCCGGATGGAATTGAACCTATCGGAGCTAATTGTGAGAGCTCCGATTGGACTTGAACCTATCGGAGCTAATTGTGAGACGGGACGATTAAAAAAAAAATCTAATAGTTCATTTTCAATAATAAAAAATGCACTGAATGCAAGAAAGTAGGTAATAAATAATGATTTAAAATACCTAATTTGAGGACACTCAAAAGTTTTTCTAAAGTTCATTGCACGATTAGAGACATTCTACAACCCATACTCTCACGTAAGTACTCCCAAAAGAATGTTAGTTGCAAAAACAAATAAAACAAAAGCAGATTGAAATGCCATTTTCCTTATTCCGATGCACTGCACCGTGCCGATCCGTTCAAAGTTATTAGCAAAGCGTCCGTTAAAAATAAAAGTACGAGAGTGAAACCGGTCGTAGCGCCTACTCAATCGCGAGTTATCTAGAATTGCTTATTTATTGCTGCGTAGGAAGGCTGGATAGCCGTTTTTTCTAGTTCCCTGCCTGCATGCTTGACACGTTCGCCTGATAAGTGTGGAAAAAAGAACTCGTTTCACGGTCGGTACTCTTGTGAACGGAAGTCGCCAAATAGTTATATAGTTATATTGACAGCTCTAAAAACCTATATCCTACTCAGTTCTACGGCGTAGGCTGCGTTCAGACGATGGAAAGAAAGTTAGTGTGATCTCGGGATTTCATTTACCTGTGTCACAGATTACTAAATAGTTACTACGTAACCTATGTGAACAGTTAACCTGTGAACAGGTTTAGAAAACTACCACATTATGGTCTGTGGACAGCTGTTAACATGTTAAATTAATTGCTATTATTAAAAGTACGCTGTCGCAAATGTTTACTTCCACAAATGTACGAAAAATCAGAATTACTTAAAAAAATCTGATGTCGAGATTTTAAATAAGGATTTTAAATTATTTTTATGCATTCATTATATATTTTCCTATATTTTTCCGATGAATGTGATGATGTCGCTTTGCATCGCGATTCGCAATCGTGTCTTACGCAAAAAGGTTTTAAAAAATATTGAAATAAAAAAAGGACAAGTAAAAAGAAGAATATCAAAACGGATTTATACTTTTAGCATCAAATAAAAGTCGTTGAAGACAGTTTGAATTCATTACTGCTTATTTTATTTGGGTCTTTGATAATAAATTGTAAACTTAATTGTCCAAACATAACATGATGAAGGTAAAATTACTTATAAGTCATTTATTTGTCAGTAGGAGTTTATAATATTGAAGTAGGTACTTACTCTTAAACATCTAAACTTTCACATTATAAATGTGAGAGTTTAGATGTTTGTATGTTTATTACTCAATCACGCCAAAACGGCTGAACGGATTTGGCTGAAACTTGGTACATAGATACTTTGTAGCCTGGAAAGGAACACAGGCTACTTTTTATCGCGAAAACCCCCGCGGGATAACGTCGTGTAGTCCACGCGGGCGAAGCCGCGGGCGGAAAGCTAGTATTGTTAATAAATTTACTAAGTAAGGAATTTTTGTAAAATATTTAACGGTTAAAATGCACTAAGTATGCATTTTGTTTAAATCTTAACATTTCATAACTTCACAATATTGCAATCGCAATCTCTTCATTTACCATCTTTAGCCAACTAGTTGAAATTTATAGTTTTTAGTAGATATTTAAATGCAAAACAGTAATTATTTATCAGATTAACTACATCTACCTTGTAGGACTTTATTTATTTTAATAATTAATTAAATAAAGCACCCCGACCTATAACACTCCATGTCTTAAAACGTTTTTAGTAGGTAGCACGATTTGGTATTAAACATGACGCACTACAATAATCAATTTATATTTATTTATATTTATTTATATGACACACCAACAGCATACACATTAAATTAACAATAAAAACATCATACGTCAATAACACAAATCTGATGTGTACACCAATGACAGGCGTGTTCAGCATTCATAAAAACCTTGTCGGTCAAAAACAATTATAAATTACATATAAAAATCGATACTTAATAAAAAATCTGCATAATAATTACAAAAAATACATTAATTTAATAAATTGTGTACACTTAATTAATAACATTTCATTACAATAAATTAAAATAATCACATCACAATTAAAACGCTTCTCATAAATGACTATGGTATCAGGGCCTTACTATGAGTATCACTTATCACATTAGCCTTAGCACGAAAAACTGTTGTTATGGTAACCGCGTTATTGTGATCGTATTATTATGTTTCAAAACCATGGAGCTAGACTACACATACTGAGGTAACTGGAGAGTGCAGTACTAACACTTTTTTGTGACCACAAATTACACGGTGGCTGTCTTCTGTCTCACCTACACTTTGAAAAAATACGTATGGTCATATGAGACAACTGACAGCCACTACATAGTAAATGTCAAATTTGCTGGGCTCACTTTTTTATTCAGGGTGAAAACTCCAGTTACCTCAGTATTAAGTCTAGCTCCAAGTTCACAACTGTCTTTGGGTCGTTGAACTGAAATCATGGAGCTATACTTAATACTGAGGTAACTGGAGAGTGCAGTACCTACTAACACTTTTTTGTGACCAAAAATTACACAGTGGCTGTCTTCCGTCTCACCTACACTTTAAAAAGTACGTATGGTCATATGAGACAACTGACAGCCACTACATACATAAATGTCAAATTTGCTGGTTACACTTTTTTATTCAGGGTGGGAACTCCAGTTACCTCAGTATTAAGTCGAGCTCCATGACTGAAATGCACCTACATGTTTGACAGCAGCATTTTGACAGCTTTTGAAGGACGGTATAATTTACAATTCGGTTATTCGGTTACCATTAGGATAGTTTTTGGTAGGGGTACTGTAATGTTAAAGTAAGATTTTTAAAGGGATGCGCTATACGCATTGCATAGCTCCGTATTTTAATCAACCTTACTTTATTGCAATGACGGGCGATGGTATATGGCCAGATAACATATTACGTTACAAGAAATATAATTTCAACCAAAGAACTAATAGCGCCATTGGCGAAGCACCAATTCCAAAAACTTATTCATCAAATTAGAGAAACGTCGTTCAATATTAAGTTGATCAATTTGACCGCATCAACATTAAGTCAAGGTCATTACCAATGTCAACAAACCATCAGTGTTAAACCGCTGCTTATATAATTAACGAGTCGTTGAACCATCGCTTAATTATAGTTATCGATCGTAAATCTAGCAGGTTTCATTTGTCACTTCCGGTGCAGATACAATGTAACAAGTCGTTATGAACCGTTAATTATTCATATGTAAACATCGTAAGTAATAAAAATAACGATAATTCGATGCGGTTTTGATTAAGATGTTTGACTTTGTTTTTAATTTTTGCATCCTACTTTATACTAGAAGAAAATATTTACTTGTCTGACTGAGAAAGATGGAAGTTGAATAAACACCAGTCTGTGATTTGATTATTTAGTTTTTATTTTATTTATTAATTACATTATATTATAACCACACCTTGCAAAGCATCATATGGACTAATTTATAATTACAAGCGATATTTTATAATATGCTCTGTGGCAATTTGAACGGTGGTATATCTTTGAATTAATTACCACCTACCTATAAATTACAACTACAGCTAGCATCGTTTTAATTGAATTCAAAGTAGACTTTAAACATCAATCAATTATACGTATCCACTATTCAGAGAAAAATTATGTGTAATAAAAAAGAAGTCCTGAAAATTAAATAAAAATTCTTTATTTATAACACTAGTTAAGTAAAAAAAAACGATTCATGAGGAGTTAGTACTTACCTTACCTTACCCTACAGATAACAAGCTTAAATATCATGATGAAAAAACGCCTAGTAGAATTACAGAATTTTCTATGAAAAGGAAAGCGCTCATTTAAATTAGATAGAAGTTAATAATATGTGATAATGTGAAGTTGTTTGATTTCGAAATAAAAAGTACGTTATTGGGATATACGTACGAGGAGTTATGGAAAACTCTATGAAAAACTATGGTGTTTGAGGGTCAAACACTTTGCCCACAACATAAATCATGGACCCAATGAAGTCCTATAAAATGTATTTTCTAAAATTCTACTAACAATTCAATTCATCTTAATATACAATTTACAATATGTTAAAATACCTTAGTATATGAAGGATAAATAGGTATATAAAATTTTAAGAATATTTCAAATTTTTATACCCACAAATACTTTGCCCACAACATAAATCGTAGCGTATGTGCTAACGGCAACCCGCGGCGTGCCCCGGGCGCCGAGTTATGAGAATTTCAGGAGCACACTTAATAAGCAAGATGGGGTAGATATACGACCTAAACAGGAACTAAGATTCTAAAGGATTAACGTTACGTAATTGCTTATGTGGGAAGTTATTAAAATCGTACATTTGGAATTAAAAAAAGCATTAAAAAATATTTTCTTTACAGTTTGTTTTGGTAAAAATATTATTTGAGTACGGGTTGAAAATGATTATTTGGTTCCTTGTCGCACCAAATCTTGCGATCATTATTGAGGGTTGCAAACAATCTATAAATAATCGGTTGGTGGTAGGACAACGATGTTTTCAGCATTGTTGTGTTGCGGCAGTTAAAGATAAGATAGCCAGTTCCTCAGAGATTGAGGATTCCGGGAGTAGTGCGCTTCCACCTTCAGCCTTAGCACCACTAAGACTTAACATTAGGTGTGATGGAAGCTAAGTGTTACCCCGTTGTGGATTAAGAAAATACGGTACTTACCTAGCTCAAAAGTTTGTTAGGCAAAATAGTAAAGCGGTCTCTCAGTGTAGTCTATCTACACTGAAAAAGTTATTTATCTATAGCCAACGCAAAATGTCAAGTGAACCGCAATAAATATCCGCAGCATACACTTGTTTATGCTACCAACAAGACATTCTCCGATTAGCCTTATCGTACTCCGGTTTACATTCGCTGATAATCTTGAGAGCTCTGGATGTGTAGGTGCAGATGTCTCAACTGAGATAAAAACCTGCTAAAATTGCGCGGAATTAGTTTTATTGCTTGCCTGTACTGTTATAAAGGTTGAAAGGAGCAACAAGGTTGAATGGTTTTGTAACATAAAACACTTCTACCGCCTCTGTGGTCTAGTGGTACACATCACCGTTATCAGACTCAGAGGTCCCTGGTTCCCACTTATTGTATTCGGTCTGGTTGGTGGTAGGGATCTTCACCATCTTATCTAAGTCTAACGCCATAACAACGATGTTTTCAGCATTGTGTTCCGGCAGTACAACAAGAGATAAGATAGCCAGTTCCTCAGCTGTTGAGGATTCCGGGAGTAGTGCGCTTCCACCTTCAGCCTTATCATCACTTAACATCACGTATGATGAGGGCTCAGCGCTACATGGTGCTACCCTGTTGTGAATAAAAAAAACTTAGCTGCACAGCGAATATGTTACCAAAACATCTTAGCCATTGAACCGTTCACTGTTAAGGCGAGTCCGACATAACCACCGCCCACACACTGCACGTGGATGGGGTATGCGTAAACACATTCCCCTCAGTTATAAAAAAAAGGTGTAGATAGGCTTTTTCCAATGGTAGATTAGGTAGTATAGTAGGTATGGTAGGTTGGTAGGTAGTAGCGTTTTGGCAGGCGAAGGTAAAATTAAACAAATTTTGTCTGCCTGTTTTGAGGTGCGATTCTGTAAGGATATTCCGCCGTTTTTTCACATTCTCTTCGCTATCGAATATCTATGTCAAATTCATTACACACGAGTGAAACAACTGTCAAATATCTACGCAATTTTAGTTCCTTATACGGCCAATAGGAGCGCTGCTCTGGTTTTTATAGAAAATAATACGATCAAGATAACAATAACAATAGTTTTTTTCATGCTAGGGGTACCGATCTCAAATTGAACATCTCAAATCTTATAATGCAAATCATTCGTAAGAATCTATGGGTTACAGACTTTCTGTCCAATCCTGCATGACATTTATTACTAAAAAAAAATTTATTTATTTATTATTGCATTAACCCGCATCACACGCTTGCAGTTTCCTACAAACAGCGGCAACAAACGACCAGCGCTGCTGCTGCAAGATTGTCATAGCAATGCACTTGAATTTAGTGCGCTTGTAACTTGTTGTTAGTGTGTTGCTCTAAATTAGACACACAGTGGAAAATCTCGAGTCTCCTTTTGTTCAGAATCAGGTTCAAAATCTCACACTGAGACCTATTTCCAGCTTTTGTCATAACAAACTACTTACATACATTAATTTGCTTTGAATGACTTTTGTAACTAGAAATTCTCATCTATTCTCCAATATATCTCTTACACCTAGTTGCAGAAAGCTCCATTAAAGTTAATGCTTCATTAAATCTATTGCTGTCACTTTTTCGTTGTTAAGAAAATAAGTGACAGCAATAAATTCGATGAAGTATTAACTTTAATGGAGCTTTCTGCAACTGAGTATATTAGACTGATATATGAGTAGTAGTTCCTTTCCTAAGACTTAAGTAAAGACACCTCGCATCGTATTCGTTTCCAACACTGTCATCATAACACACTCACTTGATTTTGTAGGCTTGGCCGACTTGTCATTGTTTTCTAGGTTTATTCTCCATATTCCTGGTATGGTATCGCATTATATCGATATCTGATTTTAGCAACCCGCATCTTGCAGACTTCCTCCATTAACAGCAGGCTCACCACAAAACATGTGCTATGCCTAAAGATCGCATTCTCCTCTTAATACAAAAAAAAGGTGCCAACTGTTACAAGATCGTAATAAGAGCTGGCATGTCTTTATTATATACACATAATAAATAATTACCTGTAAAAAACCACGACTAAGCTTTAGAAAAAATGAAAGCATAACAGACTTGTTAAAATCAGTGCTGAGAAACTTGTGGAAGAGTTTTATGAAATAATTAATTTGGAGGAAATGACTTATGTTCAAAAAGCTTTTAATCAGACTCCTATAGCTAACCACTTTGTTAGCCTATTAATTATACCGAGAAGTTGTTCAAGTTAATTATGATCTCAACGGAATCTCGTCACAATTTCTCAACTCTCAAAATTCTCAATACCTTTTTCAAATAATGGAAACAATATTTTACACGCTGTAAATAAATTTCAATCGTAATACAAAACAGCTAAGATAGAAATTCAATTGTAAGTAAACCGCCTACTTTAATACACTGATTCGTGATTACTCCACTTGTTATTTAAACTACTAAAATAAGTTCTCAATGGTTTTCTAAACATGCCACCATCTGCGCATACGCAGTTATTGTCGCTATTTATTACGCTTTAATCCGTACGCTACACAGATGCTTTCAATGCAAAGTGGCTTCGTACGGCCGCTGAGCCTTGTACGGCTACTTACCGATGCAGTCACCAACTTCAGAGCCTTGTCTCGGATATTTCTTACAATGTTACGTTTGCAATGTATGCTAAATATTCATCCTCTGTCGTGTTTAAATTTAGAACGCTTGTATTGTTTGAATTAAACACTTCTTTTTTTAACACGTGCGATTGTCGCCTGTTTTGGAATCACTTTGAAACTTTCTTTTTGTCTTAGGATTTCCGATCGGTTCTTTTTGTTTTGAGAAGTTTTAAATGAATCTTGGTTTATGTAGGTATATTTACTACTACCACTTTCTTTACCACTTAGGTACCATGCATAGTATGATTTTACTATTTATTATTTTTGAACTTCTTTTAGGCAGGTATTTTTAGGATCTTGTTTTATAAAATGTTTGTTGCTATTTTCCTGTCCATGCATAATATGATTACTCAATACACCGTAACTTAGCTATACGTAATCCGACTACATGTAATTTTTCCTTGCGAAAGGTGGATTCATACTTCGATTCGCATTACGAGACACTCTTTTCTACGTACTTACCTACTCAGAGAAATGGCATCGTCGCGGTCCACGATTGCCATATCGGCATTTGCATAACAGTGGACGCTGGAGCTTTTGCCATTACGCCCAATTTACGCAGTACTCTGGTAACACTAGCTCCTGAAAGGGTTCTCTACGATGACGATATGAGTTTGCATTCATTTCTTTAGTATATTATGCCGTAAAGATACTGATTGGAGGTTCTACCAGTGTAGTTTTTTTTAATGGTGGACAATATACTAACAAGCACTTACTTTATTTACTCTAATGTAGACTGTAAGGCATTGTTGAATGCTTTACTTGCTGTACCAGTAAACTTACACTTTTATCAATTTAAATTATTTATAAATTATAAACATGTAACTGGAATATTACTTGTAATATCATAAACGTACGTGTGGTCAGTATTAGCTGTATTTCTATAATAAACTGTATCACAGTCATTGACTTTGTAAATAAAGACTGACTAGTTTCGATTAGACTGACCAATTTATGAAATTAAGACGATATTTTTAACGTATGTTAATTTCACCAAAAAACTCAGTGAAAGACACTTTTTTACAGAACTAGGCTTAACATAGTCACAGTAGCGGGACGCGGAGTGCAAACTATCACATTTGCATAACCCGGCGGATGCAACTCACGCCAGAATTATCCGATATCACCCGAATTACCCAATACCCGAGCGACAATGCCACATAATGCACCCCTAATTGCAATACGTAAAACGAAATGCAACGTGTTCGAATTGCTAATTAGTAAATCCATACTAACATACTAATATTATACTCGTAAATGCGAAAGTAACTCTGTCTATCTTTTACCTTTTCCCACCTAAACTACGGAACGGATTTTTTTGAAAAATAGCATAAACAGTGTTTATTTTCTGTAGGCAGTCTGTAGGTACATATTGCAAAAATAAAGAATATAATAATAATTGTTTACGCAACGTAATTTACAACAAAATCGTTAACATAGATTAGACTTTAGAAAAGGATGTCTAGGCTTTATATCCAGAAAATTTGAAATAACCCCCTTTGGTGCGTAATTTAACCGGGAGTGCGATGTAACCCAATTCCATGCAGATGAACAGTGAAGACGCAAGAATCCACTAAGTACATAATACGCATATTAGATTTATCACAACAATGTCAACCAGTTCATGATGCATTCAATATTACTAATTAGTAAATATACACAAATGTAAGTAATGCAAAACTTTAGTAATATTATATTTAGCTTAATCCTAGAACAAAACCTTATAATAAATTCAGAAAGCAGTGCTCTTAACGATGCATTGAAGTGTCTCCCTAAGGATGCTATGGGTGCAAGTCCCGGAAGAACTGAATAGGCTTCGACTCTTCCGGATAGTGACATATTCTAAAATGGTTTCTTTAAACCCTCATTTGTGCTTCTAAAATTTATAACCTGTTTCGTATTTACGAAAAGTACTAGTACCTATACAAGTAACTATGTTTATCCGTTGCTTGTCTAGTATTCATAAGACAAGTTTTGAAAGAACTTATTTTGCGCTGACTGGTATAATTGGTAGGAAAAATATTTTATAACCTACAATGACGTTGTCATGCCAATAAAAGTGACTAACAGACGCTAATTGCAAGTTCTTGAAGCAATTTTAGGCTATTATTAAGACGATCATAGGAAATAACGTTACACTGCAAAAATTTGTACCATCCCAAGTGGGAAACCTCAGAAAATCGCGAATAATCTTTCAAACCTATTTTGTCCAATTCAGGTTTTGTTTCTTTTTATTTCTAAAGTTACTACTTATTCGTTGTTTTCAAATAGAACAACATAATTTAAATCATACTTTTCATTAAAGATTACAGTTACATGTGTGTTGTTACTTTACTATTAAGAAATTAAACTTTTTTAGTAATATCTCAGTTTATTAGGCAATTTAGTGGTACCCTGTACAATAATTATTATAAGGTAAGCCATTTTTATAATTAAATCTGCGGATATTCTATTCCCTGTAGGGCCATCCCAGTAATTATGCGGGGACACTTGACCGGTGAATGCCATGTACCCGTGCCACACCTGACGGGGACAACGGCCACGTTAGACGTCTTCCTGAATATTGTCTATGTCGAGATAACCCTTACAACGCAAACGAACAAGAGGGCCTAGACAAGTGGCTTTCTATTATCGATATCGCCAGTAGAATAGAAAGAAAATGTATGGGATTGACATTAGCGATTAAATGTCACGTGACCGCTAATGTCAATCCCATACATTTTCTTTCTATTCTACTGGCGATATCGATAATAGAAAGCCACTTGTCTAGGGGGGGTAGCTCTGGAAATGGCTATTGGCTAATGACAACTTTAAGTCGTGTCACTATTTCGTTTAAAAATAAAAAAAGAAATTGCTGATTTTCAAAGTTTAAGAATATGTTAATATACATTTAATTTGTAAAGCTTAATACAGTATCAATAGGTGTAGGTAAATCTCAGATAAAGCATTCCAGTTAATGTTATTTCGACGACTTACTAATACTCGTAACAGCAAGAGACATGTTACATCCTACTAATATTATAAATGTGAAAGTTTGGATGTTTGGATGTTTGGATGTTTAGATGTTTGGATGTTTGTTACTCAATCACGCCAAAACGGCTGAACGGATTTGGCTGAAATTTGGGACATAGATACTTTATAGTCTGGAGAGGAACATAGACTACTTTTTATCCCGAAAAAATATCACACTACCGCGGGATAACGTCGTGTAGTTCACGCGGGCGAAGCCGCGAGCGGAAAGCTAGTGTCCAATATTTCCCTTTCAATGTAATACTGTTAACTCTTGTACTCAATTTAAATTACTGCGTTCTCATGGCAGTATTTGCCATAACGACCTCGGTAGATTACTCAGCATTCCCACACAGACAAATTAGAGTAGGTATATAAGTCACTTGCGTGCTCTCTCACTAATCTTCTAGATTACTCTCAATTTCATTACATACCGTTATTAAGTTGTTTTGATTTCGTAACTTTACTTGTATACCATTGAATGCCGTAGGTACTTGAGGTAACGGTTGCTTTTTTTAAATCCATAATATTAATCAGAGAAAATATTTCATTTCTTGTTTACTTGTATTGTAGGTAATGGATGAAATCAAAAACTAACGGATTTTAAAAATTCGTTCACCTCTAGAATGCTACATTCTGTCTGAGTTACATAGGGTATACTTTATCCAGATATTCTCACGAGAACGGGTACCCGCGGGTAAGACTGCGCGGAGACTCTAGTCCTACTAATCCTACTATATAATATTATAAATGTGAAAGTTTAGATGTTTGGATGTTTGGATGTTTGTTACTCAATCACGCTAAAACGGCTGAACGGATTTGGCTGAAATTTGGGACACAGATACTTTGAAGCCTGGAGAGGAACATAGGCAAATTTTTATCCCGGAAAAATATCACACTCCCGAGGGATAACGTCGTGTAGTTCACGCGGGCGAAGCCGCGGGCGGATAGCTAGTACTATATAATTTTTAATTCACCCTTTTTAAGTACGAGTAAGAGTCAGTGCCAACCTAGATTAGCACTACCCTTCTAGTCCCAAGGGTGTCGTAACAGCCGACTAATGGAATAATAAGGGCATAGGCATCAGAAGACGGACTACAGCTTCTATTAAAAACTTGGCAACTTTAATCATTAATGCCCGAATACTCGTACCTACGCTACTTATCTTTGGGAGCGTCTCAAACATCGCCCTGTCACTTTAAATGTCAAACGTATGAAAGAGATGCCATGATGTTTGAGACGCTCCCAAAGATGACTTGCGTTCGAGAATTCGGGCGTAAAACAACTACTAGTGTGGCGATCATGACAATATGTTTCAAAGGAAACCTAAGATTCCATCTTTAAGATAACCTAAAGATGGCATCTTAGGCGTACATAATGTTCCCTCGATTTCATTTAAAGATTTACATGGTCGTATTTGAGTCACAATGTCAAATGTCACACTGTCAAATGACTAGGTACTTACTTTTATTGTACGTAAGTATTATATGTAGCTACGTTTACAGATTTAACACAATATGCCTGAAATTTTAAGTAGGTATTTATAAAGAGAAACACTTCAATCAAAGCTTTCAAAATATGTTTTGATAGTGCGAGTGTTACATGCGATACGTTCCCAATTACGTCATTTTGTCACCAAATTGAGTAATTTTTATAGTTAATTACATAAACAGCTTGCTTTGTTATGTCAGTGCGGTGACTATAATCTCTTTGGCATATGTGAATACTTCCAAATTAATTTATACTGTTCATGTGGTTCGTACGGCTGAAATGATGATGATGATGATGATGTGGTTCCTACATTACAACTAGGATTAATGTTAGTTATTTTAATTTTTAGTTTTTTGCATTCACAATGCAATTTAACGACTCCGTAGCTCGGTGGTTAGAGCAGTCGCCCGGAAAGCGAAAGGTCGTGGGTTCGAGTCCCATGGAGCTGGTTGTGAGACGGGTCGATTTTTTCTAAATACTTCATTTTCCATTTTTCAATAAGATTAATGTTGTTGTCTCGGAATTAAGATATTTTTTGGGTACTATTAATTCGTTCGTACAGCTAACATTATCTGATAGAAACATATTCATAATATAATGTATAAATTATATTTAATGTGTTTGTTCTTCATTTAAAATGAGTACTTATCACTTGATTTATAGAAAACATTCCTAAAATACTAATTCACTTCGGTCATCCTAAGAACTTATTTTGAGATAAATGAGCTAGCAATAAAAATAAATAAATCTAAGACCAAAAAGGCTCTTCTCTGAGTTCTAAAGCGATATCAAAGCATTGGGTATATGTAGATAGTGCCATATATAACATGGTAAAGGTGCTTCACTCCCTCAATAATACAGCTCTAAAAGCCCATGGGCTGACAATCTTGGAGACGGCACCAAATACAGAACCAAATCAAATTCAAACGTCAACGTTGGAACCAGCGCTGACGCACATCTTATGCGCAAACCGTTCGAGTTGTTTAGAAACTGTCGACCACCCGTGTCTTAAACTTATTGCTTTAAGATCACCCTTAAACTAAATTAGTTTATAGATAGACATTACTTCACAGGAAACACCGCGCCTTTAAGGGTTAATGTAAAAAGACAATTTTAAAATGAATCTTTTTTATTCTTTGTAGATCAAGATGGATGTAGGCATTTCAATAATGAATATCGCAATTAATAAATAAATAAATAACTTCTTACAATCACACCAATTATCTAAGACCATGTTAATTTCATTAAGAAACTGTATCATGGAACACTTGATAACGGATAAATATATACTTAAATACTTTTTGTTTGTAAATACATACTTATTTTAATTTTAATTTTAATTACAGTTTTTTGGAAAATTAATGTCCGTCCTTAATGAATTAATTAATATCTGTGGAAACTTTTAAATGGCCCTCAGTAATATAGTTACATTTACACTGTTAACTAGCTGTAAGTTTTCCTTAACATAAATAAAATAAAATAAAATAAAATAAAATAAAATAAAATTATACATAGTAAACACCCAGACCAAGACAAATAGACATGTTTATGCACACAAATATTTGTCTTCTTCGGGAATCGAACCCGAGACCTCTGGCGCAGAATGTGGGTAACCTACCCCTGCGCCAAGTCGGTTGTCAAAAAATATCATATATAAAATAACATTAAGTACCCAAATACCTATCTCGACAGAAGTTTGAAATTAAAAATAACTTGATTTGATGTGCAAATAAAATTTTAAATAAATATTATTTGAGTTTACCAAACCAAATAAATAACTTTTCAACAATCAGAATTGTTCGCATAACTTGAATAGGCGCTTAAAACTAATTCTTAAAGTAAATAATAAAGCAGTTATCCCAGTATTCAATCAACAACGCTTCTTCATATTTGCAACTTGCAACTAATCTACCGCCTACGTCAATCAGTCTACTGTCTTTCCATGTCTATTTTCATCTATCACTCGAGTGGTTTTCAAATAAGACACCAGCGCCCGCGCATACATTATTCAGACGGCGACGCAACGGCCCCGTATAATTACGACGTTGAATATATTACACGCTCACTCTAAAAGCCCATGTTAATACGATACTAGTATAAATAAGACCGAGTTGTTTGAAATAACCCCCTTTGGTGCGTAATTTAACCGGGAGTGCGATGTAACCCAATTCCATGCAGATGAACAGTGAAGACGCAAGAATCCACTAAGTACATAATACGCATATTAGATTTATCACAACAATGTCAACCAGTTCATGATGCATTCAATATTACTAATTAGTAAATATACACAAATGTAAGTAATGCAAAACTTTAGTAATATTATATTTAGCTTAATCCTAGAACAAAACCTTATAATAAATTCAGAAAGCAGTGCTCTTAACGATGCATTGAAGTGTCTCCCTAAGGATGCTATGGGTGCAAGTCCCGGAAGAACTGAATAGGCTTCGACTCTTCCGGATAGTGACATATTCTAAAATGGTTTCTTTAAACCCTCATTTGTGCTTCTAAAATTTATAACCTGTTTCGTATTTACGAAAAGTACTAGTACCTATACAAGTAACTATGTTTATCCGTTGCTTGTCTAGTATTCATAAGACAAGTTTTGAAAGAACTTATTTTGCGCTGACTGGTATAATTGGTAGGAAAAATATTTTATAACCTACAATGACGTTGTCATGCCAATAAAAGTGACTAACAGACGCTAATTGCAAGTTCTTGAAGCAATTTTAGGCTATTATTAAGACGATCATAGGAAATAACGTTACACTGCAAAAATTTGTACCATCCCAAGTGGGAAACCTCAGAAAATCGCGAATAATCTTTCAAACCTATTTTGTCCAATTCAGGTTTTGTTTCTTTTTATTTCTAAAGTTACTACTTATTCGTTGTTTTCAAATAGAACAACATAATTTAAATCATACTTTTCATTAAAGATTACAGTTACATGTGTGTTGTTACTTTACTATTAAGAAATTAAACTTTTTTAGTAATATCTCAGTTTATTAGGCAATTTAGTGGTACCCTGTACAATAATTATTATAAGGTAAGCCATTTTTATAATTAAATCTGCGGATATTCTATTCCCTGTAGGGCCATCCCAGTAATTATGCGGGGACACTTGACCGGTGAATGCCATGTACCCGTGCCACACCTGACGGGGACAACGGCCACGTTAGACGTCTTCCTGAATATTGTCTATGTCGAGATAACCCTTACAACGCAAACGAACAAGAGGGCCTAGACAAGTGGCTTTCTATTATCGATATCGCCAGTAGAATAGAAAGAAAATGTATGGGATTGACATTAGCGATTAAATGTCACGTGACCGCTAATGTCAATCCCATACATTTTCTTTCTATTCTACTGGCGATATCGATAATAGAAAGCCACTTGTCTAGGGGGGGTAGCTCTGGAAATGGCTATTGGCTAATGACAACTTTAAGTCGTGTCACTATTTCGTTTAAAAATAAAAAAAGAAATTGCTGATTTTCAAAGTTTAAGAATATGTTAATATACATTTAATTTGTAAAGCTTAATACAGTATCAATAGGTGTAGGTAAATCTCAGATAAAGCATTCCAGTTAATGTTATTTCGACGACTTACTAATACTCGTAACAGCAAGAGACATGTTACATCCTACTAATATTATAAATGTGAAAGTTTGGATGTTTGGATGTTTGGATGTTTAGATGTTTGGATGTTTGTTACTCAATCACGCCAAAACGGCTGAACGGATTTGGCTGAAATTTGGGACATAGATACTTTATAGTCTGGAGAGGAACATAGACTACTTTTTATCCCGAAAAAATATCACACTACCGCGGGATAACGTCGTGTAGTTCACGCGGGCGAAGCCGCGAGCGGAAAGCTAGTGTCCAATATTTCCCTTTCAATGTAATACTGTTAACTCTTGTACTCAATTTAAATTACTGCGTTCTCATGGCAGTATTTGCCATAACGACCTCGGTAGATTACTCAGCATTCCCACACAGACAAATTAGAGTAGGTATATAAGTCACTTGCGTGCTCTCTCACTAATCTTCTAGATTACTCTCAATTTCATTACATACCGTTATTAAGTTGTTTTGATTTCGTAACTTTACTTGTATACCATTGAATGCCGTAGGTACTTGAGGTAACGGTTGCTTTTTTTAAATCCATAATATTAATCAGAGAAAATATTTCATTTCTTGTTTACTTGTATTGTAGGTAATGGATGAAATCAAAAACTAACGGATTTTAAAAATTCGTTCACCTCTAGAATGCTACATTCTGTCTGAGTTACATAGGGTATACTTTATCCAGATATTCTCACGAGAACGGGTACCCGCGGGTAAGACTGCGCGGAGACTCTAGTCCTACTAATCCTACTATATAATATTATAAATGTGAAAGTTTAGATGTTTGGATGTTTGGATGTTTGTTACTCAATCACGCTAAAACGGCTGAACGGATTTGGCTGAAATTTGGGACACAGATACTTTGAAGCCTGGAGAGGAACATAGGCAAATTTTTATCCCGGAAAAATATCACACTCCCGAGGGATAACGTCGTGTAGTTCACGCGGGCGAAGCCGCGGGCGGATAGCTAGTACTATATAATTTTTAATTCACCCTTTTTAAGTACGAGTAAGAGTCAGTGCCAACCTAGATTAGCACTACCCTTCTAGTCCCAAGGGTGTCGTAACAGCCGACTAATGGAATAATAAGGGCATAGGCATCAGAAGACGGACTACAGCTTCTATTAAAAACTTGGCAACTTTAATCATTAATGCCCGAATACTCGTACCTACGCTACTTATCTTTGGGAGCGTCTCAAACATCGCCCTGTCACTTTAAATGTCAAACGTATGAAAGAGATGCCATGATGTTTGAGACGCTCCCAAAGATGACTTGCGTTCGAG
Organism: Crambus lathoniellus; assembly: GCA_949710035.1. NCBI lineage: Eukaryota > Metazoa > Arthropoda > Insecta > Lepidoptera > Crambidae > Crambus > Crambus lathoniellus. The sequence goes on along the minus strand of OX453302.1, from coordinate 8,369,415 downwards.
AATTCGGGCGTAAAACAACTACTAGTGTGGCGATCATGACAATATGTTTCAAAGGAAACCTAAGATTCCATCTTTAAGATAACCTAAAGATGGCATCTTAGGCGTACATAATGTTCCCTCGATTTCATTTAAAGATTTACATGGTCGTATTTGAGTCACAATGTCAAATGTCACACTGTCAAATGACTAGGTACTTACTTTTATTGTACGTAAGTATTATATGTAGCTACGTTTACAGATTTAACACAATATGCCTGAAATTTTAAGTAGGTATTTATAAAGAGAAACACTTCAATCAAAGCTTTCAAAATATGTTTTGATAGTGCGAGTGTTACATGCGATACGTTCCCAATTACGTCATTTTGTCACCAAATTGAGTAATTTTTATAGTTAATTACATAAACAGCTTGCTTTGTTATGTCAGTGCGGTGACTATAATCTCTTTGGCATATGTGAATACTTCCAAATTAATTTATACTGTTCATGTGGTTCGTACGGCTGAAATGATGATGATGATGATGATGTGGTTCCTACATTACAACTAGGATTAATGTTAGTTATTTTAATTTTTAGTTTTTTGCATTCACAATGCAATTTAACGACTCCGTAGCTCGGTGGTTAGAGCAGTCGCCCGGAAAGCGAAAGGTCGTGGGTTCGAGTCCCATGGAGCTGGTTGTGAGACGGGTCGATTTTTTCTAAATACTTCATTTTCCATTTTTCAATAAGATTAATGTTGTTGTCTCGGAATTAAGATATTTTTTGGGTACTATTAATTCGTTCGTACAGCTAACATTATCTGATAGAAACATATTCATAATATAATGTATAAATTATATTTAATGTGTTTGTTCTTCATTTAAAATGAGTACTTATCACTTGATTTATAGAAAACATTCCTAAAATACTAATTCACTTCGGTCATCCTAAGAACTTATTTTGAGATAAATGAGCTAGCAATAAAAATAAATAAATCTAAGACCAAAAAGGCTCTTCTCTGAGTTCTAAAGCGATATCAAAGCATTGGGTATATGTAGATAGTGCCATATATAACATGGTAAAGGTGCTTCACTCCCTCAATAATACAGCTCTAAAAGCCCATGGGCTGACAATCTTGGAGACGGCACCAAATACAGAACCAAATCAAATTCAAACGTCAACGTTGGAACCAGCGCTGACGCACATCTTATGCGCAAACCGTTCGAGTTGTTTAGAAACTGTCGACCACCCGTGTCTTAAACTTATTGCTTTAAGATCACCCTTAAACTAAATTAGTTTATAGATAGACATTACTTCACAGGAAACACCGCGCCTTTAAGGGTTAATGTAAAAAGACAATTTTAAAATGAATCTTTTTTATTCTTTGTAGATCAAGATGGATGTAGGCATTTCAATAATGAATATCGCAATTAATAAATAAATAAATAACTTCTTACAATCACACCAATTATCTAAGACCATGTTAATTTCATTAAGAAACTGTATCATGGAACACTTGATAACGGATAAATATATACTTAAATACTTTTTGTTTGTAAATACATACTTATTTTAATTTTAATTTTAATTACAGTTTTTTGGAAAATTAATGTCCGTCCTTAATGAATTAATTAATATCTGTGGAAACTTTTAAATGGCCCTCAGTAATATAGTTACATTTACACTGTTAACTAGCTGTAAGTTTTCCTTAACATAAATAAAATAAAATAAAATAAAATAAAATAAAATAAAATTATACATAGTAAACACCCAGACCAAGACAAATAGACATGTTTATGCACACAAATATTTGTCTTCTTCGGGAATCGAACCCGAGACCTCTGGCGCAGAATGTGGGTAACCTACCCCTGCGCCAAGTCGGTTGTCAAAAAATATCATATATAAAATAACATTAAGTACCCAAATACCTATCTCGACAGAAGTTTGAAATTAAAAATAACTTGATTTGATGTGCAAATAAAATTTTAAATAAATATTATTTGAGTTTACCAAACCAAATAAATAACTTTTCAACAATCAGAATTGTTCGCATAACTTGAATAGGCGCTTAAAACTAATTCTTAAAGTAAATAATAAAGCAGTTATCCCAGTATTCAATCAACAACGCTTCTTCATATTTGCAACTTGCAACTAATCTACCGCCTACGTCAATCAGTCTACTGTCTTTCCATGTCTATTTTCATCTATCACTCGAGTGGTTTTCAAATAAGACACCAGCGCCCGCGCATACATTATTCAGACGGCGACGCAACGGCCCCGTATAATTACGACGTTGAATATATTACACGCTCACTCTAAAAGCCCATGTTAATACGATACTAGTATAAATAAGACCGAGTTGTTTGACAAAAAGTCAACTTATCATAATATAGTGCAGTGCACTAAGTTTCTATTTGATCTTGATGTTCCAATAAGACAGTGCTGACATCTAGCGTTGTTGTACAGCGCCCCGATCGCGGTAATTCTATGCAGCGCGTCTTGACCACGTTTGCGTCATGACGTTTGACTTCGTATTGCCGTAATGACATTACGACACACACGTCACGCAACCCTAAAGTCCCACAATCCTGCCTGTTCCGGTGACATCCGTGACAGAGGAGCCACTTGCAATACGAAATTAGCTGTCAAAATAGACTGCTGTTCGTATGAAAACTGTTTTAGTTTCAAAGATTATCACCGGAACAGAAAACGAGTTGTTCCGTATTCATCCCATGACGATTCATCCCAATTCTTCACTCATCCCAAATTGATATTCCTAACTCAACCCATTACATTATTTTAATATATTTTCTTAATTCAACCCAAATGCATTCCTTACTCATCCCAAATCAATTTATCACTAAAAAGTATGGATAGCAATACAATTATTAATATTTTATCAGAAAAGGATATTATTATAGGAATACAGTAAATTAAACTAAGTACTATTAGAAATTAAATGTGCATGTTTCGTAAAAAAAAAGTAAACCTCAGATAGGCAATATGCAGTTATAAAAGTGAGAGTGGTACAGCGGCTATTACAGTGGTGTGTACGTGATGCCTTCTAAAGTACCTATTCATTTAAATGAAATAAGGTAAAGGACAATTTTGATCTACATTAAATGACCAAGGTAAGTAATATACTTATTTGGATAAAGATTAATACTGATTAGAAGAAATTAGCTTTGCAAAAAAGTAATATTTTTAAATTAATTACTAAATGATAAAAATGGTTACCGTGGGTCAACCTTAGGAGATAGAAATATATGCTATCGCCTTCGATATATGATTGAAGGCTATCGCGGACTTTTTGTAGGCCTTATTATGATAAACACATAACGATATAAAATTCAGTTGTATATTATTTTAATGTATTTCATACGGTTTAGCCAGCGATCGCAATGTAAGCGCTCGAAAAAACGTTTTTTTGACGGCTTCATCACAACACATGGTATTTTCTCTATTTTACAAATACATAATTGATTAAATTAATTTCGTCAAAAATGTCAAAATATAATAGTGCCATCTGCGCCAGAGGTTTCGGGTTCGAATCCCGAACTAGACAAATATTTGTATGCATGATTATTTCTATTTGTTTTTATCTGGGTGTTACCTACATAGGTATAATGTTAATCTTAATATATGCAAATAAAATTTTAAATAAATATATTAAGTATTTATTTACAAAAAAGTAAGTATATACAGGATGTTTTTCTATAAGTGCAATACCTCTTAGGTGGTGATTGTACTCATGAATATGAACAACTTTTACTATGGGACCAACTCTGCAACTTCACAAAAAAATCAGCTGTTCCATACATTCTGGTCAGCCGGCCTAGCATGAGCGGCTTATAGCGCGCGATATGATATGGTACGGCAAGTTGTCTTGCTTACCCCACTAAGGTGTAAGCAAGACAACTTGCCGTACCATATCATATCGCGCGTTATAAGCCGCTCATGCTAGGCCGGCTGGTAGGTACTAACAAATTGTATGAAAAAGCTGTTTTTTTTGTTGAGTTGCAGAGTTGGTCCCATAGTAAAAGTTGTTCATATTCATGAGCACAATCACCACCTAAGAGGTATTGCACTTATAGAAAAACACCCTGTATATTTATATATTAATCCGTAAGTAATCAGTTTCTTTATGAAAACCACATATGAGCTAAGTAGATTACCTAATTGATGTGATTGAAAGAGATTTGTTATTATTATTCCCTTTATTACATTTTAAATATTTACAAAATTATATTTCTAAACATTAAATTTTATTATTATTATTATTTGATTTTCAAATAACTTTTTTTTTATTTTTGTACCTAATATATTATTTTATCAGATTTCCTGTTATTTAATTTAATAAAACAACATTAAAGCAAAAATTAAATGAGCTTAAAATATTTCTAATCAGTGATAATATTTTTGTTCAGAGAGTTCAGACCGTACACAAAATCTTAAAATTATGGGTGGTTTTACGTTATAGGTTGAGTTGAATACTTTTGGGATGAATAAGGAATTTAAAATGATATTATTGTTGTGGGTTAAGTAAGGAACAAAACTGGGTTGAGTAAGGAAAAAACAATAAGTGGGATGTGACGTCATGGGGTGAATACAGAACAACTCTAGAAAACGTTGTCGCACTGTCAACGCTGCGCGTATCAAAAACGGTTTTGCACGTCGCGTGAACGTCAACTGCACGTACACCTGACATGCGGCATAGGATTACCGCGATCGGGGCGCAGTTCGATCAAAGCATATCAAAATAAATATAAACAACGAAAACCGTGCGTAATACGGGAGCGTTCAAGGACAAGATATGATAGTTCATAGTTGTTATATGACTAGACTAGATATTCTGTTGGCGATACAAGAACAAAATACTCATTTGTGACTTCTTAAAAATATTTCGGTGTTTTGTCAATTAATATAAATAGGTTTCGCTAACATTAGCAATTCGATATTGAATTTCTAATGGATTGTTTCATGTCCAAACCGTAGCTAAGATAACTATGTACTTGTCAGTCTCTCCTTTAATAAATGTACAATTGAAATGACTACCATGTCTATTAATAGCAACGCTTCTACTTTAAATATTCCCTCAGTGCACTAAAAGACTGCGCCGAAATGGCGTAGGCGAGGAGTCGTGAGACCCAACCTAGGGCGCCATTCGTCCAGCTATTTATCAAAGTCTACTGCTCACTTAATCTCTATGTCCTACGTAATAAGGATGACATTCGGCAATCAATAATCTGACGTTGTATTAGTAAAAGATTACGTAAATATCCTCTCAGTTATCCGTTCCGTATCTGTGAGTTTTATCTGTCCTTTTCATGTTTATTGGGACATCCTTCGGCCGATATGATAGCCACAACGCGGTCACTTGCGCGACACACCGGGCATTTAGAGTAGGCGTGTGTTTATCAGGGTCCTTGATGTATTTGACTGTTTGTTATCTCATGTTATTGAGATTCCGGAGTTTTAGATTACAAATGTATAGGTGAATTGTATAATAAACTTCATTTTTTTAGAACGGCTACGGTCAAAAGAGTTTCTTAGATTGTGTACAGGATAGTCATAGAAAGATCAATTCAACGATTGTTAATGCTTACCAGGAGACTTATTCAGTATTTAAAAAATTCATATCTTTTTATCTTGATCCAACACTACCTAGAACGCTTGGTACTTAGATTACCTAGAGTAATTCTTTCATAGACAAAAAATTCTCATGCTTAGTGACACAGCTTAACATCTCTACGCCACCCTAGGCTGTCTAAGTGCGTAAAATCTCGCCCATTATTCAGCTTATGTAAGCAATAAGGACCACCTTTCACCAACCGTGGTGGCGCCTAGAGACGTGGGTGCGTTACCCCGGCAGACCCAGCCTGTACCAGTAATTAGCCTGTGTGAGTTATGGCCAATTGGGCTGGTGGAATATTTTCATTATCCAACATTTCTCATGAACAAGGACAAAGCCAAGCATCTCCTACAACCTAGTCTAGGCTGCCTAAGTGCGTAACATGTTGAACACTATTCAGCTTATGTAAGTAATAAAGACCACCTTTCACCGACCGTGGTGGCGCCTAGAGACGTGGGTGCGTTACCCCGGCAGGGCCAGCCTGGAGAACCAGTAATTAGCCTGTGTGAGTTATGGCCAATTATTATGGAGTTGGTGGAATATTTTGCCACCTGTACTGCTGTACTGTACGCCACATCCGCCTTAAGCTTTTTAAAGGTTTGTTCTCACTTAGGTATAACCGGCGACTGCACCCATGGGCCCAGTAGAAATGGGCCCAGTAGACAGTCGCCGGAGGACTCTGTATTTTGAAGACCGAAATCGATAGCAAGATTGGGTTGAAGTACAATCATTTAAAATAAAGAATAGTGGTAACACTATGTATAGGACAAACATGTAGGCGTAGGCATTTTACTCTATTCTTAAGAGATTATTTATTTAGTCTATAGAACTGACCTATTTAATGTTTTGTGTTTTTATGCTTGAAGAGAAATATGTAATTCACTGCAGGAAATTTTATATCTTTTATATATCTTTTAAATGAATCGAATACTAAATTACTATGGTTAGGTACCTACATGAAAATAAATTTGCAAATCAAGGAACTTCATTACTTAATATAAGTTTTATTACTTAGCAATTTTATCTAAGTAGGTACTATTACAAACTAAATACTTGAGTCACACGAAACTATAAATACATCCGCTAACAACATTATCATTCGTGTTATATATTGCTCACCATTTACTTTACATGGATTTATTATCGCTAAAACATTAATTTATAGGGATTACACAAACCATTCCATGCGCCGTAAAATTATATATAAATTAGACAATTATTGCATAAGTTAGTAGTTAAGTTCTAGATATTAATTGAATCCAAGAACTGAACACATTTGTTAGTGTCATTCTGTGTAAATATGTGTATTCTATTAGTTTCGAGTCTTTATACCATTTCTTTATACTTACCTACGGGTGTGTAATATATGATAATATGTATAACAACATTTCGTATAATACTCACAAAATATAACAACACATTACATAAAATCATTTCATATAACGTTAATTTTTGTATAATCAACGAATGATATAAATTCAAAATATATAATTTTAAACCGTATAATGAACATTTGATATAAAAACGGTTCATATAATAAACATTTACTATAACACTTACATTGTATAATATTTAAAACACATAATGGTTATATAACATAAAATCATTTCATATAACGTTCATTAGTTCATAGTATAATCAACGAATAACTATTTCTGGCGCTTCGCCGGCCGCTGCCGCGGCACGCTCGCTTCGCTCGCTCGGCTCGCGCTTTGTTTTGTTCACAGTTCTAACCTAACCTAACCTATTATAAATTGTTTTGTCACGGTTGTGGCTTTTTGTGGCGGGGGGCTTCGCCCCCCGAGCCCCCCTTTCGAGCGCACTGTACCCCCCGTGCCCCCTGCTCCTTTGCCTACACTATACATTTAATTGACTAAATTGATGGTTATATAAAACAAAATTATATCAAATGAAATTATTACATATGATGATTATATTGAATAAAATTATATCAAATGACCGTTATAGCAAATGAGTTTTATATAAAATATTTTTATATAATGCGAGACGTGAGGAGAGCTGACTGGCATAACTAAGGTGTCCATGGAGATCCAAACCACAAGCACAGAATAAAACACCGACCTGCTAACTTCTTTGTCTCTTGTGAAAAAAAAAATATTTTGTAGCTTACTTCCGCAAAAAACACAACATGTAAGTGGCACCGCCCGCCCGCCCGCAAAAATTTGCACATGCACACCACGAAAATATCAGTGCACAATACTTGCATTTAGCAAGACAGCAACACGATGTTTTCGCACGATGATTTCGCATGTGTTTCGCCCCCAGATCGTTCTACGGTTGGGGCGAAACACTTGTAGAGTAGTCTAATTGGTGAAGGTGGTCTTGCTAAATGCAGGTATTGTGCACTGATATTTTCGTGGCGTGTATGTGCATTTTTTTGCAGGCGGGCAGGCGGTGCATCTTGCATCTTGTGTTTTTTGCGGAAGTAAAGCTACATATAATTCTTTTTTCACAATGGTTAGGGACTTCCGCCAGGTTTAGCCTGATTCAATTAAATTCTTTGTCTCTACCTGAACTCCGAAAAGTTATATTAATAGTTAATACAAAATCAGATATCTGTAAGTTTTCATTATTCTTGAAAGAGGTGTACTTAATACAATAATATTCTATTTTGACGTAGCTTAACAGCTTAATTCAATCTTATTTAATTATGATCTAATTTTGCCAGTCTTATTTCAATAAATTTTACAACCTCACCTTATACAATAAATAACCATCAATGTTTGTGACCAGTGTTTCTAACCTCGTAAATTCTACAATGGCAGTAGCCATTATTAATTGAAACACTCTGGCACGTAAATTAGCGAGCATTTCGAACGTTCATAGTCATATGATATGGTTGGAGCGCCAGGGTCACAGGAGCAAAGGTGGGCGGTCGTGGGCGATCCTGAACGAAAGGTATTCTGGTGATCCAAACTTGAATTCAAGCGCTCGAGAGTCGAAGCGAGGGAGTTCAGAATAAGCACTTAGAAAAATATAGTTTTTAAATAAATTCTAAAGCCGTATTTAACTGGTTATGAGCATTTTATTTATTTTGAGCAATGCCTATTTCGGTCTAGAATTATTCATTAGTAGTAAATACCTAATTGTATTAATCGTTACATGAAAGTGTTTATTGCTTTTTGCAATACTATTTATACCAGAGATATCATACTTACTCGTACATAATGGAAAAAAATCGACTTGTCTGAAATCTGTTATCTTTGAATTTCCGGTCCGTAGAAATCAATTTAAAAGCTCATTTACATTGTAAATTTCATTTTAATAGTAATAGTAATTGTACTGTGCAAATTTTACATTATCGCAGTGAATAAAATATAACTCTCTGCCCTTTCTCACGAAATAGAACAAAATAGCATAGCTATTAGATCCTAATGATCCCAGTAGATGACCCTAAGATACGACGAGTTAATAACAATGCGATCATATTTAGCCGGTCGCGGCCATTTCATACCCAATTACATTTCTATATTCGGACGCGGGCCATTTCAATAATATGAAGTCGTGATTCCCGAGCAAAAGATTTAATAGAGAGAGCTGTTGGAAACTAGATTTAAAATCTAATCTGGCTATACGCGAAAACATAAAGCATGAATACAGTGCACAATTTATTGACTATATTATGTTAATATTGAACTCACGACCTCCTGCTTATTCGACCACTATGCCATTGGGTATTGATCACAAATAAAATCTTAAGAATACAGAGACACAGATTAATAAATAGTTACTACGTACAGAGGCATGTTGGGAACAAAATTTAAAATGTGGTCTGGCTACACTATTAGGGTTATAGTACATAAAGGATGATTGCAGTGAACAATCCCATCCCCTGGATTATACGAGACATACGGCATCGATACCACTGATCGCCCAGTCGGGTCCGTCAAAAATCTTTCATAACATATTTTTACAAACATCGACTTCTTTCGTATCACTCAAAATTTGTCAATGTAAAATTTAAGCGGAAGCAGAAGCGGAGCTGTATTTTCATACATTTGACACAACAGGCGATGACAGTAGGTATTAGAAAAAAATCGACCCATCTCACAACTAGCTCCAATGGGACGCGCACCCACGACCTTTCTATGTATATTAAGTATGTATTTACAAACAAAAAGTATATAAGTATATATTTATCCGTTATCAAGTTCACGTAGACACAGTTTCTTAAGAAATTAACTACGGGCTTAGATAATTGGTGTGATTGTAAGAAAATATTTATTTATTTATTTGTTAATACTTATAAATTTGAATATACAGCGCAGCTTGCAGTTTCCTTTTCATTAATCCTATAATATAATTTGAATAAGATTAAGATTAGTGTGTCCATTAAACTATTTGATTCCTTGTTTAGTTGAAAATTGTTTACTGTTTTAGGTAATAAGCAAAATTGTACTTAATTTAAGCGGTATTCTGTATTGTGATGGAAAGTAACCTTACTATTATGTGAAGGTCATTTTTCAAATTTGACGACTCTGTATAAGTTAAAACAGGGAGAAAAAAATAGCCCTTGGCGAGTTTCTTGCCGGTTCTTCTCGCTACAAGGTCTCCTGCCGTAGGATTTGCGAACCGATGGCGTAGCTTCATTGACGTTCATAAGTTTTGTTAAACAAACCTAAATTGAATAAACGATATTGAATTTTGAATTTTGAATTTTTTCACTGTCCGGGCGAATGCTCTAACCACTGAGCTACGGAGTCGTTAGTAGACGCCTCGAATTTAACCAATCAGTACTTTTTATGCGCTGTTTGTTAGCCAGCGTTTATTTCATCAATGTGAAGATATTACTACCCTCAACCACAGTATATATAATGCCTCAACACTCGAAAGAAATACCTATCTTAAATTATTGAAAATGAAGGAAGTATTAGAAAAAATCGGAGCTAAATGTGAGACGGGTTAATTTTTTCTAATTATTAAGTAAGTACTTTATTTTCAATAATAATAATTGCATTGTAAATGCATTAATTAGAAATAAAAAGGCGATGACAGCTTAACCGTCAAATGTACAAGAGAAAAAAATCTTTCCGTCTTCTGTCAAATGTATGGAAACACAGCTCAGCTTTTAAAGAAACCTTAACCTTGCTCTTATCGCTTTTATAGTAGCTTTATGTAAGAACTTCCCTTTATGTATAGCTTGGATAGCTTGTTCTACCTATGCGGAAAGTTTGGCTTTCTAACTAAAAACTAAAAATCGAGACTTCCCTTTCAAATTGGAATTCTGGCGAGACTATTTCATATCTATGAATGAAACGAGTAAAATTTTCGTTTCGATCTTTTAGTAGGTACCTAGGTACTCAAATCAATAATTTATGACCGTTAATCATACTTATCTTGATTAGCATTATTCATTTAAATAAGATGTATCAGCAGCTTTGATGTATTACAAACGATATTATGTTAAAATTGTCACCAGAACTAATTACGTATTTGCTTAACAAATTCTATATTTGCCGAGCGATTTTAGGCAGTGTCTGGCTCTGGCTATGACCAAATTAGTTTTGAAGCTAAAGGCCTTTGTGAGTCTAGGTTAACGAAATAGACCCATAGGTTTTTATTGAAAATAATAATATTTTTCATTAGGTAGTTCTGGAAATAAATGACAGATAAACACATGGATGAGAGAGTAATAATCACAATCTTATGAGCGTTCCACTCTTTGATCAAAAACAGAACTTTAATACACCAACTGTGAGAAGTACTCAACAAATGTACCTACGAGTACTTCACATAGTTAGCATTTTATATTCTAACCCTTTCACTTAGACCTCTTAACTTTGCCAACAAAACGCCTCTCGAATCTCTCGATAGAGTATCGGCGATCGGCTCCGGGGCGCTCGTCGCTTGCGCAAGCACTGGCGCCATCTACAGTGATCTACCGGCGCCGGCACACCGCCTCTCATTATACGCTTATCGCGTCAATGCAAATCCAACTACATTTTAATCTTATAAAAGTACAATCCGGTTCCAATCGGTCACTTAACGACCATATTTGCCTGCGCTCCATCTGAACTCCCCATACGTTCAGTAAGCGCGCTTGTAGTTAACGTGCAAGCGATTGTTTTGAAAAATGGTCGCCTGGCTATTCCCTCAATCGTACGTATCCGAGTAAATACTTCACTTGTTTTAGGCTAGACAGAGGCCGTGGGCCGAAAGCTGGTTGGGAAATTTTACTTGCTTTTCCCATTTCGCGTGGGCAGTTAATTATACGGCTTACGATAATTCTAGTTGGTTAATATCGTCACAATTAGTGGGGCAATTGGAGGTGAACCTGGCGATAAGGCAGCGAAAATATTGTTTTAAGTGACGGCGACGGAGGGTTAAAAGTTGGAAGAGAAGTTTGGCCTCGATAGTTTTCTGAATCCATAATGCCATAAAGCATGAAAATGTAATATTTTGTATGAAAACCAGAGCAGTGCCTCTTTTGGTCGTATGAGGGACTAAAATTCAATATATTTATACTAAATATATATTTGACAACATCACTTTGATAGGTTACTATTAAACGACAGTTTTCATGCCACGGTAGAGTTAATTTTCTAAGTCACTTCAACGGATGGACAATATATTTCCTTCAAAGTAATACTTACCTAAGCTCGGATGGTTTAGTACCTAATTGAACTTTAAATAAAATTAACATTATATTAGCTAGATAAAATTAAAATTAAATGCGAATTATTCACTTGATATTGTTTAGGCTAAATTATAATGATTGATAAGCCTTCCTTATTTATTCGAAATGTTTTAGGTTTGTTTTTTCTTTTAATATTCTAATTTGATATTTTTATTTTATTGTTTCAGGTGAGTATTGAACCTACGATTTTAAACACCAAAATATACCATATCCAGCAACGTAAGTATGAAAATTGTATTAAAAACAACACTTTCTTCAAAGTAAAGTACTAACAGCCAATTTATACCGAAAACCCTCCACCGTCCTCCAACAGAACTAAAAGCCCCTTGACACGCGTTCACTCGTTTCGGCATTATATTTAATAATTCAAGCATAGGCAGGAGCTTACTAGGAACCCATAAAGGCAATTCTAAAACGCCTCTCGTAAAATCTATATGGCAAAGGAAAAAACGTTCACAGCCCTTCGTAGAACTCGAAACGATTCGAAGCGATCCAGCTAGGCTAAGGGGCGGGACACACTCCGATTAAACGGTTAATAAATAACGATAATAACTTATCGTTTGAGATTGCTAATGCATGAGATATGAACGTATTGATAGTGGTAAATATCAGCGCTCGACGAATCCCATTCGTGATTTATTATTAATTGTTTTGATATTAAGTCAACATTAACGTTTAATAGCGTAGATCCTCCATAAAATTAAATACAACCCTATGAGTAGTTAGATTTAGTGTAATGTGATTCCATTATTCACTATCGTATCTTGTTTAGGTACACTCGGGGACAAATTCGGTGAACCACTTCTTACTCCTTTTCGTGTGGCTGGTGCTTCTCCATTCTTCACCCTTTTTCTATTTGGTTGTGTATTAAACTGGGGTAGTACAGTGCATAAGCAATTAGGGATAAGGACTGCAAGTGAACAGTGAGACGAAAAAAATAAAAAGTAGTTCACCGAATTTGTCCCTGACTATACATAAATATTGGAATGGAATATAACGCGTTGATGTTTCTCAATAAAGCACAAACAAATGACAATCAAACTCTATTTCTTTTTATTGCCAAATTTGGGTTGAACTTTCATAAAACTGCCAAAATGCTTGTTCTGTCCGTCTGTGGGCGGCCTTATTGTAATCCGTTCCGCGTGTGGGAGGGTCTAATAAGGCCCACGAGGCCACACGGATTTTCACCTCGCCGTTATATTTCGCGTTTTTATTATTTTCACTTTTTGCCTTTTTATCTGACAATAAGTTTCAAAACTGCTCACTTCTGGGAATGGTTTGTGCGTGGGATCACTGTTGAATTTGGTCATAATTTATTTATTGGTCTATCAGACCATGTGGGAGGCTCTTTTAGTTAATAGGTTCCTTGTTACAAAATGAATTTGTATAATAAAAGTACCCATACTGGCAGTGTAAATACTAAATTATGTTTATAGCTTAGGTATTGCCCTGCCACTTCTTCCGCGTGTACCAATGGTCGGTCATAGCAATGATCGTGATGACGTTATAAGGCCTATCAGATGCCGTAAAAATTAAGCTACTCAATGCAAAAAGAAATATTCAAATCTGACTGGTTTCATATATCTATTCTGTGCTGGTGGTTTACATTTACAGGCAAGCACGTTTAAACAAACTAAATAAGTTTTTAGTAAAAATTAAATTTTTATGACAAACTTTTTTGCTGACTGTATTAAATACTAATTCATCATCATCTAAACCATGTTTGGTATACAAAATTTCAGCTCCATCGGACACTGGGAGGTGGGTCAAATTAAGCTTGCAAGATTTGTCCCCCACTAACTAACTAACTAACTAACTAACATGGCCAGTTAATAAAAAGCTTGTAAAACTTCAGTTTATTTGATCGAATTCCATAGATTTGACATGGCAGGACTGAAATGAAAACAGTAAATATAACGGTCTTACTAATCTAGTATCAAACAAATTATTAAACGCTAATATAGCCATTTAACCTTCCAGCTAAATTAATTGAACTGCCTCTTAAAAGAATAAATTTCTTCGAAATCACTTGCTCCAGTATTAAGTATTCAAAAAACGAAGTGACTCGCGAAATTTTTAAAGCCTTTCGATTACTCGGTTGGCGTGTTCCGTCCCTCTCACTCCTCGGCTATTAAAGCGGGATGATAAATATCCGGGGAAAGCAATCCCGCAGGAAAATCAACAACAAACCTAAACAGGGGATTCTTTTCGCAAATAAATTATTCTGTTTCCCCACCACTCGCCTACGAGGTTTTCATCAGTTTTCTTTGTATACAAAAATGAAATGCCAGTTTAAATTGTTCAACGCAATTTGTATTCTGTTTGTGTTGATGTTTTTGATAAGTTTATTAAATGAAAGTTGTTTGAACAGCTTTTTGAGTTTATAATGTGTACTTATGTATCGTAAAAAGCAACATTTATGGCCTACTTTTTTGAGTCCCTGAATTATTTTGAGAGGTTACAATTGACTGTTACTTGACAGTTCAAAAGAAGTCTAATTACAATTTATAGTTTTAATTATGTTTCTGCAGTTAGCACATATGTATATTTTTCAAAACTTTGCCGTCCTTAAATTAAGTGGTAAGTGTAAATAAAAAAAAATTAAAATTGTTATTATATTAGGACTGTAACGAAAGTAATTAATAAGGATTGCGTGACCTTATGAGAGTCAATTTCGTGAGAAATCTTAACAGGAAACCAGGAAACATTCTAATTATTCTTTATTCACAAAATACCTACACAAATATGTAATGTGAAGATAAAAAAAAACTGTTTCTTGTTGCAATGCAAACGTCTTATCACATTTTCGTGTATAAAAAGCAACGTTAATCAGCCTGTAACGGATTTTTCCCAAGACCTTACCAAATATGGATATCAGTAGGATTTGCAAAAAAAATTGTTTGCAGTTCACATGCTTGATAAGACTGATTTATTATTAAATAACGATCTTTTTTTAATGTTATTTAAAATTCCTCAGAGGTCATAACTTATAGATACTGTTCTGATAACTTTAAAGTTCAAGTAAACACATATCGTTAATTTAATTAAACGCTAATACCTACTGATTAAAGTATTTAAATTTCTTGACGCGCAATCCAATTAATTATCATGACTTCATGAGATTAAAAAACTTGTTGACATTGAAAACAAAAGATAAGCAGCTCTTTTTTAATAAAGAAAAATGTTTTACTAACTCCAATGTAGTCTGGCAAAAAACAAAAGGTTCTAAAAACAAAAAAATAAATCTTCGCGACAACGCTGTAGCCGTGTTCATTTAGACACAATTCCACATTTAAAATCTTATTACACCGTTTGGGAGTAAGACTCATTCCTTTAGGAGTGTCGCAGTATCGCTACAATAAAGGTGTTTTTCCAGTTGGATGTGTGACGCTACGTTGCTGTTAAATGCTTTTAATATCCACCAAACATTGTATTAGTCCACGTAAAATGTTTAACAAAACTAAATTAGAATTAATTTAACTAATAAAATTAGTTCACAATTTAAAATAGCATCATACATAACTCTGCAGGATACTAGTGTAGACAGATTCAACTGTTATGATTTTGTGGGAAAACCTGTGTTGTGTACAGTGCCACAAACTTTGCTGTGCCGGTGGCCAAAATGTGTTTTTTTTAATGCCATTTTGCTGTCAAGTTGATGTCCAACCATAGCGCTGCTAGCGGTTGAAGTTCTTGGAAGTCAGGGCCGGTTAAAAACAAAAAAAAAGAAAACCGTACGTAGCGCCGCTGTCACCGTAACAGAAAAGGTTGTGGCACTGTAGTCTCCGTAGGATTCTGACAATATAGATGGATGTGTGGTTATAGTACGTTACTATGAATGCGTATGAAGTCAATCAATCTTATTAAGCAACTACCAATAAAATTGGTCCTCATAGCTTAGGCGTCAGTGGTAAGTTCGTAGCTTAGCTTTCGTATCATAGCTGCATAGCTGGCCTGGTGGAAAGGCAACCTAACGGAATACAGTACGATGAAAAGGGAGGGTGTCGCGCCTTCGACGGAATGAATAATTCGGACTAATAGTTTTTCTAATCCACCCGAATCTTCTGCTGAGACCCTGAGAGACTTGGTTAAGGCGATTTAAAGAGATTCACTGATATAACTGTAATTTGACTGCACAGTAAGATCACTGACGGGATAGCGAGGTATGGATTACTGAGTATTTATATTTTCATTTACTTTTTCTTGTTTTAGTTTAGTGCAGAGTTCAGTTATGTTTTACTTAGATCTGTTTATAAAAACTAACTTTGTTTCTCACCGTGCTCAGACAATACGGCTCAGTGAAACCTGTGTGGTAAACATTCTGACACTCTTAGTTTTGGAATGACTAAAATTATTGAGGCCGTGTCAAAAAACTCTGCGCGTGACTGGGATGTTTTTGGCGCTAGTTACAGGTAATTTTTTTGTTCTATGGGTAACGTTATACTTACTTAGATTAGTATTCGATTTCGACCGCGCGCAGACTTATCTGGCGCGCACTCTACACTTATAGTATAAAAAGTATGTTTCTTTGTAACTACGAGATCGAATTTGAAAATTCTTTCACCAGTAGAAAGCTACATTACTCATGAGTGGGTTCCTTGCGAGGAAAACCGCAGGGTGCAGCTATCATATCATATTAAATGTGCTAAACTCCCAACTCAGACTCAAGATGGGCGTCTTTTTATTCGTGCTACAGAAGACGTTGACGTACGATGCGTAACTAAATAAGGTATTTGACAAAAGCGCAGCGCGTGTCGGTAAAGCAGTCGACAGCCGTAGCCGGGTCGACTACGACTCTTCAAAATTCATTTTCCGCTGACCGTACTTCGGTTAGCTGTACCATCAGCAAAGGCGGAATGAATACTCAGACTAGGCTTGCCAACTGTCCCGATTTAATTGGGATGTCCCGATTTCAGGCCCCTGTGTCCCGCGTCCCGACCATAGTACTGGCGGGACGCTAATTGTCCCGATTTTTGATATCTACATTTTTTTATTTTATTCCCGCCAGTATTGCTATTATTGTTTCTAAAATAAATATACTTAAATATTCTTTTAGGAACAAAAATTAAGATAGTATGTAAGTAGTTCACTTCATTGACTGTCTGATTATGAGTCTGTGCATTGTTGTTTCTAATGGGAATTTCTACCTTTTGTATATTACTATGTATATGATATTATGATGATTAAAAACGTTTGATTGAAGTCCCGATTTCATTGAAGTTGTCCCGCTTTTTTTCACATTAAATCCCGAAAAACTCATTGGGGGAGTTGGCAAGCCTAATTCAGACCCACAATACGAAAATATATAAGTAGGTAACTGCCTGGTCAAATTTGGAACAAAACCACTTTTCTAACAAGTTGTTCCAAATTTGACCGCCTGGACAGATAAGTTGTAGGTGTAAATTGCACAAAAATACTAACTACCTACCTACCGCAAATCTTTCACTATTTCTCTCAGTAGGTAAGTGAAAAAAAAATTGTGAGAAGTAGGTAATTTTTTTAACAATTTTAGAGTCCCATCGGAGCTGTTTGTGAGACGGGTCGATTTATTCTACTTAATTTTCAATTTTTCAATTTTAGTATTTTTAAGTCAAACTCTGAAAGTTTTATCTATTTCGGTTGACCATACTTCGGTTAGCTGTACCGTCAACAGAGGTGGCTCATGAATATTCCGAGGTGACGTTTGACTTCCTATTGAACGAACGATGCATTGTTTTGTTGTGTTTTTAATACTTTTGATAATCAATAAAGTTATATTCGGCGTTAACTCATTTGGATGCCGTTAACGCCAATTAATAAAGTGTCATCATCATCATCAATGTAATTTTATTTTAGTTATTTTTATGTAAGTAAGTAATAATTAGGTAGCCTTGACATGCCTATTCTGAAAGCCCTATTAAACTTATTTCCTACAGATCATGTTCGTTCAAAAATTTATGTAGGTAAGTACTTACTTATTTATTCCTAACCGTAGGTAGTACTTAAAGTCAACATGTTAAGCTCCATGAGATGAGACTGTGGAAATAAACTACTGAATAAACTAAAGTATATTTAAATGGAATTGAAACTGTCAGCAGGTTTCCCATAACTAACTGCAATAAGAAACAGCTTTATAAAGATTTCCCTAATAATTTAAAACAGGACTTTATCATAAACTAGCTTTCCGCCCGCGTGGACTTCATGACGCTATCCCGCCGAAATGTCATATTTTTCCGGGATAAAAAGAAGCCTATGTCGCTCTCCAGAACTCTCTACCAAATATCACCTCGATCCCTTTCCCTATATTGACGTGAAAGACGGACGAACACACAAACAAACACACTTTCACATTTTATAATATTAAAGGAATGTAAGGATAGTACCTATCTTAAAGCATCAAATTATTTTTACGAATTTCATTATTATCTCCTGAATGCTATCGCTACGTCAGGCTTGGCAAGCCGCCAGTCGCGATTTGTCAAACTCCCGTCCCTCCTAATGACACGAAATAACTCTCTTCATTTCGCATATTTCTTTTTAGCGCTTTGATGAGCAAAAGGAATAATTTAACAGCATAAACGTTTAGCTTACAAATATGAATGAGGTTTTACACGGCTATAATTATAAACTTTACTTTTTTTTTTTACATTCAAAATGTAGGTTGCAAATTTTGTTGCTGTCAAAAGTTAACAAGTAGGTCATGGTTGTTTTTTTATGCTAGAAGTATTTTCAGTAAAGACAAACTGTTTTATGACGATAATAAATCTTTACTGTAGGTAAGTATATGATTTTTAATTAGGCCAACCTCAATCCCCAAAACCGCATTTTAATGTAATGGCCTATTTTTTATTTTTTTTTATATTAACTATAAAATTAAATTACTATTTGTACTACAGGTAATTTATGCATCTTTCTGAAATGCCTCATGTCACAGCAATTTAACTTATAAAAATAATAAAATAAAAAAGAAAACACATTCAATATGACGTCATTAAAAATATGCACTTCAAACCAAAATCAATCCTAAATTGTTGATCGAAGCTTAAATATCAATATTTAAACAACAGTAGGTACTCACAAAATTATGTGTATTTGATAATAACCAGTAGCTACTTCATAAAGCCATAAATTATTTACTTTTTACGACGACGCAAAAACAGATGACATCAAAAAAAGTTAAAAGGAAATACAAATAAATCAAACATTTCGACGGGCATAATAAAAACGTCTCTATCAACATGTGTGAGGCGACCGCCATTGCTGTTTTTTTATATTGAAACAACATCTGCTTGTAATTAGAACGGATTTAAATTGGTGTCGGCAATTGAGCAGTATTTCTGCATTATTGATCCGTGGCGACAGCACCGGGTTCTTGTGTTGTAAAAAAATATATCTTTGGTATGGTAACCTATTACCTGTCTATCCAAAGACAAAGATGAAAAACTTTTTGCACAGCCAAACTATTATGCCTATAAATTACAGCCTAAAATGACTAATGATGTTTTTTACGAATTAAACATTCACCCACTTGCAGGAAGCTCCATTAAAGTTAATGCTTTATCAAGTCTATTGCTGTCACTTTTCGTTGTCAAGAAATAAAAAGTGACAGCAATAGATTTAATGAAGCATTAATTTTAATGGAGCTTCCTGCAATTGGGTGATTGTCTTATTGATTCGACGATCGTCTTTTGTTCAGCAGCTAACTTCATCCCCCTCATTCCAAAACGTGGCCTATAGTTAGACCTGATTTAAAACTGATGCTGATTCTGTCTTTCATTTGGAAAATGAAAGTTACAGCACCAGTTTTGTACCAGCTTTAAAACAGGACTATTTTAGTCCACGTTTTGGAATAAGGGGGCATAAGTATATTTTGAGACTCTTTGAGACTCTAGCCTAGACAAGTTTAGCCTACTGTTGTTTCTTATTTAAAAATTCTGAAAGTAGGTAAGGTAGCTTCCGATCGGCTTCCGATGGTAGTGTTAGGCAACGACTAAATTCGGAACGCCTATAACTCTAGGAAACGAGTGCGTGACCGTTATTTATACCAACCATTTGGACAGAGATTTATGTTGCATTTTAGGGCCATTAATAGTTTATTTCTATTGCACTTACGTAACAGGTATTGGCTGCCCTAATTTCACTAGCCATCAAAATGCCCTCTCCGATAAAGTTTCAACTCACTTAACTAGCTCCCATTGTGATAATAAACGAGTTACAAACTAATACAGACAATATTTAACATGTTTCTTTAACTGCAAGTTAAAGACACCTACAATTTTTTGAAATGTTTTTATGACATCTTGAATCACTCATAAAACGTCTAAACTCAAGTTTACTCAACTTTACATTACCATAAACATATTTCAAAAGATAAAAATCACAAACTGCGTACAAGTTAATTCAAAGGTATACTAAAAGTAATTTTGGTAACAAGGTTTTGTTTAACCTCCGCAAAGCTGCGAACAGAGATAACGATCACCAGCCTATTTGTTAACAGCTGATTACCGAAATAATTAGCCGTTATAACACTCAAAACACTGCTCTCGTACTAACGCCCCGGTTTTAAAGTTGTTTTAAGCCGTACACGGTAAACCACAGCTTAACGACCGACGAACAAAACGGTTTTGTGTACCATTTTGTGTTTAAGTTTTTAATCTAGGTTCATAAGTTAGGTATACAAACTTTTTGTTTTCAATTATGTGTTCGATTTTAAAACATATCTACTAAATGTAATATTTTAAACCGGGGTATTCTTATCGCGTCATTAATTATAACAAATTGGGTATTTGACTGTTGTTGAAATGTAGATATTTAATTATGACATTCAGAAATATAACATTATTGAATAAAAAATTTAAAAAAAGGAAATTAAATCTGTATTATATTAAGCGAAATAAGAGCTACTTAATTGTGACTCTAGCTATCTCTTTCTAAAACGAAATTTTCTATGGCGAGAGTATGGCGCTATAGAAATGTGACGTCATGTTTCTATAGCGCTCTCCTTGACTAATTAGAAAGTTTGATGCTCTATAACGCTGAAAATATGCAAGATATTTGAAAATAAATACCTATGGTGTGTTGCTACCAATTAAATGATCATTTTAAGTCAATAAAAAAAAATCAGTCAAATACCCAATTTTATTGTTAGCGTGGCCAAATGTGCGCACGTCCAGTATGTATATCAGTAAAAGACGTTTAACATAAATGTAGTTATAGCGTATTATGAAATACATAGAAAAAATACAGGACACCTTTGGTTATATATCTAATTGTTTTTCTTACGGACATCTTCATTCAAGTCACGTGACATTCAATTCAACCCGTGCGCTGTTGGAGCGTGTCTTATTGTTTTATTTATAAATAAATATTACGTAATATTATTAATAAGTCGTCGTTTAATATTCCTCAATGTATCTCTTATTTTTAAAGAAGTCACGAGTCACGACTTTCGGGAGTTGAAAAGACATTATAAACATCTTTTGTTTTTTTATATGTGATTTAAATGACGATTCTAATACAAAGCCGTCCGTAACCAAAAGACTTATTTAAGTTAAAGACTTCCGTTTTAAAAGAAATATATATAAATGGATATAGTTATTTAAGATAAGACAATTATTGTCTCAATTACGTGCTGCTAGCTCTAAATAAAAAATATTTAAGTCGTTCAATTAACTATGAATTTCGGATATGTACATGTTACGAAATCCTACTTCCTATTCCTACTAATATTATAAATGTGAAAGTTTAGATGTTTGGATGTTTGTATGTTTGTATGTTAGTTACTCAATCACGCCAAAACAGTTGAACAGATTTGGCTGAAATTTGGAACACAGATACTTTGAAGCCTGGAGAGGAACATAGGCTACTTTTTATCCCGGAAAAATATCTCATTCCCGCGGGACAACGTCGTGTAGTCCAAGCGGGCGAAGCCGCTGACGGAAAGCTAGTAATAAATACGTTATAGGTAAATTATGTTTAACTAATACGAATTTCATGAAAACGTTAAATTCACACGTGCCAAAGTTTAATATACTTAAACATATCCGAAAAACATTTTAGTTATTGTTCACCAATATAGAGTCAAGTATTCTAAATATTATTAAATAAACACTCATATAGGTAAGTAATACGAGTATACCTACTATGAAATACATTTATGAAAGTGCAACAATTGCATTGTGAATGCATAAAAACTCATATGGTTGTCCTTGCACCTGAATATTGTTACGTAGAAATTAAGGTAAGATTAATGTAGGTATATTATAATAAACGATGACCTTGGTTAACAGCTATCGGCACGTTACAAGATATAAAAATATATATTTTTATATTTGTAATTAATGACGACAAAGATTTCTATCTCAAGTTAATGGCGAGGTTTTATAGTATATAGCCAATGGGTTACAGAGGTGATTTAGGCCAGAGCGTTTATATACAATTTACATAATATCGATATAAATAATAAAAGGCCTAACATTGCCACACCATAATTTCTTCAGCATAAACTACGAACTTGACCCACAATGCAAATTAATTGTAAAATTGCCAACGGCGTATTTTGAACATAGCTTACGATTAAGTCGGCACTTAAAAAAAACTCGTGACAATATTATAAAATTATTGTTATGCGTAAACTTGCCTTTTAAATTATAGGCAAAGCCTAAACCCGTTTAGAAACACAAGATGCGCATTTTTCACAGTCTCAAACGATTCCAACAAAAATATGTAAGTAAATCAAACATAAATCAAAAATATTTTTGGTTCTACAACACTTTATTGTTTCATAAAGTTTTCCCAATTTCCATATCTTATATGTCTTAGAAAATAATTCTGGTACTTAATGAAAAAAACGTTTTCAGCGTGCGACTCTTAACTAAATGTTATTATACATATTTTACACTAAACTTTAATGGTCACCTTATGGTCACCTGCTTTTCGTAATAGTTATCTATTACGAAAAGCAGGGCCCCGATCGCGGTATTTCTATGACGCATTAGTCAAGTGTACGTGCAGTTGAAGTGCAGTTGACGTGCAAAACCGTTTTTGATCACGCGCGACTTTGACAGTGCGACAACGTTTTCTGTACCGGTGATAATCTTTGGAACTAAAACAGTTTTCATACGACAGTCTATTTTGACAGCTAATTTCGTATTGCAAGTGGTTCCTCTGTCACGGATGTCACCGGATCAAACAGGATTGTAGGACTATAGGTTTGCGTGACGTGTGCGTCGTTATGTCATTACGGCAATACGAAGTCAAATGTCAAGACCGTAACGCGATGATGAAGACGCTCTGCATAGAATTACGGCGCGGCGATTGGCCCGCAGGAACACTACAACGTTTATCCTACTAATATTATAAATGTGAAAGTTTGGATGTTTGGATGTTTGTTACTCAATCACGCCAAAACGGCTGAACGGATTTGGCTGAAATTTGGAACACAGATACTTTGTAGCCTGGAGAGGAACATAGGCTACTTTTTATCCCGGAAAAATGTCACATTCCTGCGGGATAACGTCGTGTAGTCCACGCGGGCGAAGCCGCGGGCGGAAAACTAGTCTGTAATATTACTAAAAACCATAGAATCTTAAATATTTAACCTTATTTCTCTCAACAATTTTAAATACCTTTAAATGCCTACTATGTGATAGTTTAGTTACAAAAAATAATGTTACTTGAAATTATCTTATATTTTCTGTAAATCATTTTGCTATAATTACTACTCAAAAGAAAATATTGGCCACTGGACTTTTTTTCATACAAATGTGCTCACTTTAGCGTCTTATAGATGAGAAACTTTTTGCATCTCTGCCGTTAGTAGGTACTATTAATATTCTGTGTCGCTGCTATGATTTTTAGTTTTTACGTCAATTTAGACACAAAACGCCCAATTGTCAAATAAATCTCGTTTTTAAAAATTGCCAAAAACCGCTCAGTTTTCTCAAAAAGGGAAAACAATAAGTCAAACTTCATGTGCCTTAAAACGATATATCCAGTTATATATCCGTCCTGAGCACGGTTTTCAGCTCCTCGCATCCAGCCCCCACCTAGCACATTTCGCACGTCGTCTCACCTGGCAGTGGCAGCAAAACCACCATAGCTTTCTTTTAATATAATAGTAGATTTCATTACAAGTGCGGAAAGCCTGTCATTGCAAAGAGTTCCGACAAATGTCTACCCGAGCCGAGGCGCAGCCGAAGGTGAGGGTTGACAGTCGGAACAAGTTGCAATGACGGTTCCGCACGTGTACTGAACAACTATTTTTAATACAGTTGCGAAAAAATTAAGCAATTTAATAAAATAATAAAACACAATAAACTCAACTAACTAATCGTAAAAGAATATAAGCAGAGACTTTTTTTTGTTTTCTTCACCCATTCTGGGTTGGCACAGGAAACTATGATCATACAGCCAAGGCTTCAGTAGAATTTTTTTATTGATATGAAATGAAAATTAAATTAAATGAGATGAAATGAAATGAAACCTAACAAAAGCAATCCGAATCCTACAGGAGCGCCTTTCCTTATTTCTCTCTTTTACCACATCGTTTTCCATTAAAGCCACATTATTGCACTAATTCCACCATACTAAGTACCTACCACAATAAAAACCAGAAAAAACTAATTTAGAAAATTAAGAAATAAGATCCCTCATTTTCTTATCACTTACTTGCGCAAACTCCTATAAGCAGATACTATGGTAAATAGTGCACGTCATACCATATTTAGTAATCTGTGGTCATACAGCCAATTTTATGTATTTTTTATATTCATAAATTTAATTTGGCCGATACTAATATTAATTTAATGTATAATTAAAATTACTTTTAAATCTGATATTGAAACAAATTAGTAGCTTCTTTTTAGAAATATTTGCATGAATCATAAAAACTTCTATGATTTTTTTTAGTAAAAACTTCGTGGTTGGTTTTTTCTTTTTAATAGACAATATTTTGACAGTTGGGAAAGAAAACGCACGAGTTCGGGAAAGGTAAAGAAAAAGTTCGAGTGTGTAATAGCCCACATCCCGAACGCTATACGTCCCTGCAATACGCCACTTTTTGAGCAACTGTATTAAAAAATAATTTTTAATACAGTTGCTC
The DNA here is from genome assembly GCA_949710035.1 of Crambus lathoniellus. Taxonomy (NCBI): domain Eukaryota; kingdom Metazoa; phylum Arthropoda; class Insecta; order Lepidoptera; family Crambidae; genus Crambus; species Crambus lathoniellus. The sequence continues at coordinate 8,344,068 of OX453302.1, read as the reverse complement.
AAAAAGTGGCGTATTGCAGGGACGTATAGCGTTCGGGATGTGGGCTATTACACACTCGAACTTTTTCTTTACCTTTCCCGAACTCGTGCGTTTTCTTTCCCAACTGTCAAATATTAAAAATAAAAAACCAACCACGAAGTTTTTACTAAAAAAAATCATAGAAGTTTTTATGATTCATGCAAATATTTCTAAAAAGAAGCTACTAATTTGTTTCAATATCAGATTTAAATGTAATTTTAATTATACATTAAATTAATATTAGTATCGGCCAAATTAAATTTATGAATATAAAAAATACATAAAATTGGCTGTATGACCACAGATTACTAAATATGGTATGACGTGCACTATTTACCATTGTATCTGCTTATAGGAGTTTGCGCAAGTAAGTGAAAAGAAAATGAGGGACCTTATTTCTTAATTTTCTAAATTAGTTTTTTCTGGTTTTTATTGTGGTAGGTACTTAGTATGGTGGAATTAGTGCAATAATGTGGCTTTAATGGAAAACGATGTAGTAAAAGAGAGAAATAAGGAAAGGCGCTCCTGTAGGATTCGGATTGCTTTTGTTAGGTTTCATTTCATTTCATCTCATTTAATTTAATTTTCATTTCATATCAATAAAAAATTCTACTGAAGCCTTGGCTGTATGATCATAGTTTCCTTTGCCAACCCAGAATGGGTGAAGAAAACAAAAAAAAGTCTCTGCTTATATTCTTTTACGATTAGTTAGTTGGGTTTATTGTGTTTTATTATTTTATTAAATTGCTTAATTTTTTCGCAACTGTATTAAAAATAGTTGTTCAGTACACGTGCGGAACCGTCATTGCAACTTGTTCCGACTGTCAACCCTCACCTTCGGCTGCGCCTCGGCTCGGGTAGACATTTGTCGGAACTCTTTGCAATGACAGGCTTTCCGCACTTGTAATGAAATCTACTATTTCACTTCTCATGCTCGTAAAGTTCGTGTTTATGTTGGGTATAGGCTGCATAAAATCGCTTTTTATGCTCTAGTGCATAAAGTAAAATCTTCGTCTAAGTCTCAGACTTTAAGACAAAGATCGTCAGGTAAACAGCCACACACGCAATTAAACTTCGTTAAATAAACTTGTTATTTCATTCTGTTTCTTCAATTTTGTACATAATCCATGTTAAATTAATAAAACTAGGCAAAATTAATGAGTTTTCTAAGAAATAAGTATTTCAAGAGCATTATGGACTACGATCTAATGCTAAAGTCACTGTGCTACCAATGCCACGTATAAAAAAAAAGAAAGTCTTCCCGCCAATATGGCGAAGTCTTTATTTTTTCATTTTTGCAATATTGGTATTCATTTTCCTCACACTCTAAGTGAAAAGCAGAGTGTATAACTTGTACATAAAACCCATTTTACCCTCGAATTGACTATCCACCCTCGCCTACGGCTCGGATGGATATATACATCTCGGGTAAAATAGTACGTTTTATGCACTTGTTGTACAATCTACTATTTCTCCTACACGCCAGACGTGCGCGTTTATTGTGCGCGCGCACATACGAGGCGCGACTAAATTTCGGCACGGGGCATAAATTTGCGTCGCCCACGCGCAAGAGACGCGTGACGAATACAAGGGTTGACACCATGCTTTTTGAGAAGTGTCGCATAAAATACGCTTATTAATAGTGACTGGAAATTAGATAGAGCTTTAATTTTTATCCCTATGCCAATACAATATAGCAGTGGGGACATTAAATGGCTGATGATGATGATGATGATGATGAAGAGACGCTTCACGAATCACAGGATTGACACCTTGCTTTTGAGAAGTGTCGCATTAAATAAATTAATAGCAACTGGAAATCAGATAGGCATTTTAAGTCAATGCAGATAGGGCATAAATTTATATCCCAATGCTAAAAGATTTGTGGTAATTAATTTGACTACGATTAAATCTGATAAGCAAATTAATCGCAGTTTGTTTGTCATCAAGGAATCGTCGTAAAAGTCGTACGTAACTAAATTAATAAACGCTCTAAACATAATCAAGCTACAAGTTTCAGAAACTGTTCTTAAATGTCAGAGAAGTGCAGTAGTTTTCGTGTTATGTTAAATTTTGTAAGTTTATGTATTATTTGTTTGTCTACTGTAAATTGTAAATTTTAAGTGGCAAAAGCGGAAAATAAAGACAATATTAAGTTTTAGGCAACATTATTAAAGCAGTTTACTACTTAGTGGCAATCGCTAACTAAACGGCTGTTTTCGCAAGCACACGCCACGTCTGGAAATAAAGCGCAAAAGCGCTAATCTCAAGTGACGCGTTACCGAAACGGAGAATTCGCGTCGACATCCTTATTATGCGATATAAACATGCAAGTAGTAGGGTTGTACAAAAATAGTTTGTGAGCAAGCACTCATACTAACACGTGCTTACAATACAATTCTTTAAGCTAATTCTGTATACACAATCCCAGTGGTACTATTTAGCTTGCAAAATTATTGACACCAGTTTATTATCCTAGCTTAAGAAACTAGCCTCGTAATCTCGGGCATAAAATTCTAGTGTTATATTTAAAAACTAGCTTTCCGCACGCGTATTCGCCTGCGTGGGCTACACGACGTTAACCCGCCGGAATTTGATATTTTCCCGCGATAAAAAGTCTCTTATGTTCCTCTCCTGACTAAAAAGTATCTGTGTCCCAATTTTCAGCCAAATCCGTTCAGCCGTTTTGGCGTGATTGAGCAACAAACATCCAAACATCTAAACTTTCACAACAGTACCTAATTATTTTGTCGGATAAAATTGTGTAAGAAAAGAACTTTTAAGTACCAAAATCATTGCCCTCTACATCTAAACTCTAGCTCACATAATAACTAAGAAAACCCTTATAGAGCAAAGTCTTGATATTCTGACACTAAACTTTTGGTATATTTTTTCGTATGTCACAACCCTACCCAGGGCTGGCACAATCTTCTTATTTACGACGCGCCTCATTACGGATTCTGCGTGTCGCGTGCGCATCCCTGTTGCACAATAATGCATAGTGCACATACGTGGCGCGTTTGATATCGCCGTCTGCGGAACAGTTCGTTTGCCGTATTGTAATACATGATGCAGGTATTCCCTTACATATTATGTGTTTTAACGTTTCGACGCCGAACGGGCCAAATGGGTATTGTGTCTCATTTTCCCGGACTTAAAGGATGAATATTATATTTATATTGTTAATGTCTAAATTTATTCAAAATCTGGAAAAGTTCTTAGGGCAAGAGCCAACGCTAAATAATAGGTTGGTAGCAGTTTATGTGACTGTCACATAATGGAGGATATTAAACCTCGCCAAGGCTCGTTTTTTAAACTCCCAGCAAAATCTAAGCGTAACCGTAACGACTTGATTTTAACTTAAACATTCAAAAGCGTGGTTAGGTTCGCTCCATTCCCATAGCTAGCCAATTTAGAAAACATTACACAACTTACTTATAGAATTTGCAAGTTTCTTCATTACCAAGTGTCGGTATGTGAGTAAATATAAAATGTTACGACCACTGGTATACCTACCTACGTTTAATTAATTCTCATGTGCACTTTACGTAACGAGACATGCACATTGAAGTTGTTGAATCAGAAGTTGAAATATAAAGTGTATAGTTAATTGGTTCGATCGCAATACTCTTTAGTTAGACTAAGACTTTAGACTACTAGCTAGTAGCCTGTTTATCGAGTTGATATTTATATTATCTTATTAGATAACCGTGATAGGCAAAGGGCTACTGAATACGTTTAACATACACAACACAGTCACATTATCAGTCCGATTGAATGTACTTTAAAGTGCAAAGGTGTAAGTATCGTAGGTTACCGTTTGAGATTGAGTTTGTGTTTAATTTTAACAGACAGATTATAAAAGTAGGAAATATAATGATGAGTTGAAACTACTGTCGCAAACGCGATAATATCGTTTGCACAGTGTACCTTTACTACTGAAAACAAATTATGACTTTAGCTGTAGCTTAATTTTGGGTTAATTAATTGGTACTTAGCACAAAGCATAATAAAATTACAAAAAAATGTTAATTACTTCAAAAAACAATCGATGCATCTTAAATAAAGTTATACAACATAAGCTTAATATCCTGCTGAGGATTAAAGTGTACTTGATATTTAAGTTTATTTATGATAAAGTGTTATAGCATAACCATAGCAAAACCATGTTTTTCTTTCGTCGAAACATGACCAAATATAAAAAATATAAACTCTAAAATAAACTCGGCTTACCAGCCAGTCACCAGTTCACCACCATACCCGTTGCAAGTAATTGCTGATATTAAACATTCTGCCTGCTTGACATACAACCTCAAATAACCCTTTGCACACCCAAAATATGGAGGCAAAAAACTCGCAGTAAGTGAACCGAAGACGCCTCGGGCTCCAGATGACAGCTTGATATTACACCGCTATGATTTGTTACACTTTGTTATAACTTGCCCGTTGATTTGTTATCCTTGTTATGTTTTAATGCTCTTTTAACGAGATTGCTCTTTGAAATGTGCCTTTGAAGTTTTAAACGCTGTTCTTTTGGGAGAAAGAATACATCTGAAAAGGTTCGCTAAACTCCGTGGTAACTGGAAATCTATTTAATGTTGTTAAGGGTTTTGGTGAAATATGTGAGACTGTTCATGTTGCATGAAATTTACAAACACAAAAGCAGATATTAATACTTACAGGAAAATCAATGAACCATATTAAAGAATAAATATGAAAAGTAACCTAAAAAAGTTGTACCTATAAGTATGTAATAAAAAACTTCTATTAAATTATCTAATATGCTAAGATTTTCTGGTATTTCATCTGACATGTGTCCAAAGCAATATTGATTAAACATTTCACCATGAAAGAAAACAATAACGAAAATAATAAATACTAATTTATCATCACTGCTAAAATAACATTGTATCCAACTTCATACGACAAAATAAACAAAGTTACTATTTTGGTTTATATTGTTTTCTTTATTTCACTCCAACGTCATTTCGAATATGATCAAAAGAGGATGGTGTAAAAGCTATTTCTTACGTATGTTTATGGATCCAAATGTTAAGGAAGGGACTTAGGCCATAAAATATCAGCCCAATTAACGATTTAGGCCCCTTCTTCAGTATTTGTGCTACTTAATTAATACCATGTTCAATTCACTATTTCGTTTTCAATTACCCGCACAGACGGGTCCGAACAAAGAAGTTAAAAGTAATCGCGTGGTTTACGACATGTGTACGAATTAACGGGGACAACCCTAGATGAATGCAGGGCTGCCGCAAATTGTTTTTTAAAAACAGTAGGATCTAAAATTAGTTAGATGTAAGTAAGTATAAGTGTTTCAAAATTAAAAAGTACATAATTTTATAGGTGTCCTAGTTTTGCCATAGTAGAGAATCGGTAAATTTATTTAACCATGCATGCATGGATTTGGAGCTTTTATAAATAAATAATTTTTTTTTTACAATCACACCTATTATCTAGCTCATAAGTAGTTATCATTAAGAAACTGTGTTACGGAAACTAGATAACCGTTAAAATATATACATATATACCCAAAATTTAAACAAGCAAAATTCTTCGGCATGAGGAATAAATAATTTCATAGATTTTCTAAATAATCCACAGTAAATACATGTTCGTAGAAGATAATCTTCCCAAATTGTTCCTTTTTCCAATTTATTTTTAAGAGCAATGCTACTAATATTATAAATGTGAAAGTTTAGTTTGTATGTTTGTTACTCAATCACGCCAAAACGGCTCAACGGATTTGGCTGAAATTTGGGACACAGATACTTTGTGGCCTGGGGAGGAACATAGGCTACTTTTTATCCCGGAAAAATATCACATTCCCGCGGGATAACGTCGTGTAGTCCACGCGGGCGAAGCCGCGGGCGGAAAGCTAGTTTTCTTATATTTTTACCAACTTCTCCGCTTAATTCGCGAGTGCCACCCCTGACCAAAGTCAACGGCGTGTAACGGCGGACGGTCCAATCAATTAAGACGCGGCTCAGACGCCACCCGCGACGCAATTACAGTTTACGGCCGGTTGCTGTGTGCACGCACCTTTATCTACCTATGGACTATGGTGTAATGGTGTGGCGAGAACCCATGTCGCCATGTAGTTTTGGAACCTTTGATCCTCTACATCCGAAAACCAGCGTCACCGCCTTGACGGGGTGGCATAATGCTGAGATCTGAGATGCAGCCGTTTCAACAAAATACGACATTCTCATAATACTTAGATACTTACTTTTTAGGGTTCCGTAGCCAATGTTTATTTTTGTTATAATCCTACTAATATTATAAATGTGAAAGTTTAGATGTTTGGATGTTACTCAATCACGCCAAAACGGCTGAACAGATTTGGCTAAAATTTGGAACATAGATACTTTGTAGCCTGGAGAGGAACAACAACTACTTTTTATCCCGGAAAATATCACATTCCCACGGGATAACGTTCGTGTAGTACACGCGGGCGAAGCCGCGGGCGGAAAGCTAGTTTATAATATTTTGTATTTTCTTGAATAAACTTTCTTCTTTCGTCTTCTTCTCTTTCATTCTTTCTATAACATGACTATCATTTTCAATTTACAGAATTAGAAACTCACTTCACTCACAATGATACTTTTGTTTTCGTTTTTTCGAAAGAATGAAAATGACTTGAAAACAGAATTCAAAAACTACAAATAGAATAAAGAATATTCCATTTAGGAATGAAGAGTGCATTTCAAACAAACAAACTGACAATCATTCCGCACTCTAATCCATGTATATAATAGGGTCACGAAATGAAACTGGAAGCTCTCGACTACAGCTCAAAGGGAATGTTTAAGTGATTTAATCGTAACAGCAATCACTTTAGAAGTCACTTTCAGTAAACAGAACTCCTCAAACGAACGCTGGCCCGCTTTCAGCACTGCGACAATGGGTACAGCAAGCAGCATCAATTGTGGAAAATCATTCAGTAGGTACTACATGAATTACAACTGAAAAATCTGAAAATAGTACCTATTAAAAAAGTAAATCAAAAAATTTTGAAACTTTTAAGCTAAAATTATTTTTATAAAAAAATAAAACCGCCTTCTAAAAAACCACATCAAAAAAGTAAGAAATAATTCCTCACCAAATAAATAACGTAAGTACTTTGAAGTCGGGCGTGAAACATGTACAATTTTTTGTTGTTTTTGTTAAAACCCGCCCGACTCCAAAGTACTTACGTTATTTATTTGGTGAGGAATTATTTCTTACTTTTTTGATGTGGTTTTTTAGAAGGCGGTTTTATTTTTTTATAAAAATAATTTTTATTTCACTCTTTTTAGTGCATCGTGCAGGCAATTTACGTGTTTTCTGGTAAATAGGTATGTGATCAAACTCAAAACCTCCTTTTTCGAAGTCGGTTAAAATACCTTGAGGTATCCCCTTTTTAACAAAACCAGAATCATCTAAATCGGTTTATAAACAAAGGAGTTATGCCTAAAGATACGTATTAAATTCACATAAAGTGGTAACGAAAACGACAGTATTTTCAAGATTTCCTGAAAACTACTGAACCGATTTCAAAATTTCAAAAAATGGGACCAACTTGGAAACCAACCTGATGTAATAACGTTTGAACCATTTCAATCGGTTCAGCCGTCTTCGAGTAATCGGTGGACATACACACAAAAAAAAAAAAAAAAAACATACATACAGACGAATAGAGAACCTCCTCCTTTTTGATTTAGAAGTCGGTTAAAAATGAAGAGGGCTGTACGCTTCTAATGAGGCTCCCCTAATTTCCATGCTGCGTTAACCGGCCTGGGGTACACGGGCTACTTACAGTAAACTGTATTATATTAACTGTGGTAGTAGCATAGCAAGGTAAAGTAGAGTGCTATTAAATATATCTGACCATTAATCGGTTGTTCATTTTTGAAACCATAAAATGTTTCATACTGCTGACCGCCGACAGGCCAATCACCCCGCTCTCACCGGATCAGATAAGTTTGTTTGTATGATCAACTCTACTCTCTTACTATAGTAAGAGAGTAGAGTTGATCACTCTTTACCGTAGGTACCCGTGTAGGTACTTGTCATGCTTAAGTATGAAATCAAAATAACATGAGACTTATTTTTAACATAGACACAGCGTAACTGCTAGATAGAAGAGAGAGAAAGAAGACGCTGCTGCAGAAACTGATAGTATTTAATAAAATATTATTATTGTACGTTTACGTTGTAAGTATTGCTTTTTTTTGTTATAGTTTGGTAGACATAAAAGTAACTTGATTAGAAGACGAACAGTGACAGCAAAATATTGCTGTTACTGCAATATGACAGTGGATCGTGGAACGTTTTTTATAGTATAGTCGAGTAACGGCTCCCCGTGGTTATACCCGCGTGGTACCCGCTTCCTTGGGAATATCGGGAAAAAATATAGCTTATGTCACTCAGGAAGAATGTCGCGTTCTAATGGTGAAAGCATTCTTAAAATCAGTCCAGTAGTTTGTGGGTTTATCCATTACAAACTTACAAGCGAAAATTCAAATCTTTCGTCTTTATAATATTAGTATCTATATGTAGATTGTAGTACTAAACTTTTTCATCTAAATTCGAGCAATAACCATAAAAAATACGGTCTACTCGCACTTAAAAAGAGTCACAGGAAAAAAAATACAGCAGAATATATGCTGACCCTACCATTTCCAGCTGCAAAATATCATAAACGGAATTCGCTCGGCTCCAGTGTTCATTCACATAGCCAATGTAAAACACCAATTAATTTTTATGATCCATGATAACTGTTCCTATATTTTCGGATATCCACGGCTGTTTTAATATTCCCTTTGGACATTAAAGCCATCTAAAGCATACAAAAGCTTCGTATTGTTTTTACTGTATTTATATAAAATTAGAACAATATTGGTGAACCAATTTTATTTTCGTTAGTAGTTCAAACAAATTAACTCTTACTTGTTTTAAAGCTGAAGCAGCTACTTTCATTCTTTAATAGGAACATCAGTTTTAAGCTAAGTTCAACTTTAAACCACTTTTGTAATAAAATAACAAAATTCAGTTCAGCTTTTATGGCAGACTAGCTTTCCGCCCGCGGCTTCGCACGCGTGAACTACACTACGTTATCCCGCTGGAATGTGATATTTTTATTTTTCTAAGTTCCTCTCCAGGCTTCAATGTATATTGTCCCAAATTTCAGCCAAATCCATTCAGCCGTTTTGGCGTGATTGAGTAACAAACATCCAAACATCTAAGCTTTCACATTTATACCTACTATTAAGTAGGATTGGTTTACTATTTAGCGAAGTAGATAAGTAAAGTGAGGTAAGCCGAAGCAACTGTACTTGTACCTACCTACTTGCCACTCGCCATTGTACTTGACCAAAGTAAGCATAGATTAAGCAGGATCGCATGGCTCATTTAGTTCTTCGATCTTTTTAAATACACCAGACCAGTCTTCATACTTTCCGCACCCAACAAACCAGTGCTATATAATACTACTTTATAACTCATGCACTAATAATAGACTTTTAAAAGCTTCTCGTATTGCATTCTATCACGTCAACTATACTGGGAAGTGCTTTCATGAGCCGACTCATCTTCAATAGACTCTAAAATAAAAGCGACAAAGTTTAAAATCCCTTGAAAGTAATCAATTAGTTGGAAGACCCGTTCTCACGCAATACTGATGTAATACAGTATAATGAACTTGTCAATGTATTTTTAATGAAAATTTCAAGCTTTTTCATGTACAGTGGCCATAAACTTTTCAACAGCAAATAAAGGTAAAAAAACTAGAATTAAAGACAACATACTACAGCCAACATATTTTACGGTAAAATCTGTTAAATATTTTGCCTCTACCTTTAAGACCATTCAGAGGCGAATTTACACATTTGCCGCCTGAATACTTATTACGTGTTTTAATTTTGCCGCCGGGGGTTGCAATCAATATAGCTTCAATTGAGTGCTCATCATTATACTTACGAGGTACTTACGTGACATTATCAAATATGCGCGTAATTTACCTCCCCCTAAAATCTGCCACTATACCTATTGGTAAATCTGCAACTGACCACTTAGAGAAAGTGAGAAATTTGAATAATGATGATACTACGAAATCAACTGTTCAAATAACCTATTGTTATGACCAATTTATTCTAGAACATTGTATAACTTTAACATGCTTTTTTTCTTCAGAAAGCGGAAACGCACACAGTAAACAAAGACTAATCCCGTACGCTCTTCATTGTAGCTTCAAATGATTTCACGTTTCGTTTAACCTGACGATTATGATATGTCCTAACCGGCGATACACCGTTAATGAGCCTTCACGCCTGACGACAGTCATTAACCTAGCTCCATTACGCAAAGCAGCTTACCGCGCCTGTAACTAACTGATATGATTATCCATACCATACTAATGTGTACTAGTAGCTACTCCCGCGGTTTCACCCGCGGTGTACCCGTTCCCCTGGGAATATAGGGATTGACTATAGCCTATGTCTCTTACAAATAATTTAATTGACTAATGGTGAAAGCATTTGTTTAATCATTTTAGTAGTTCCGGAGATTACTTACTCCCTACAAACAATGTCGCAAACTTTACCTTATATTATATTAGTACCTACATGTGGAAGTAACACTGCCTGTCTGTGAACAACTTTTCACGCCTTTATATTATATTTTTCACAACTTTATATTATATTTTTGGTGAAATTTGACATTGATGAAGATTATATCCTGAAGAAGAATACAGAACACATTCGAAAATCCGAAGAGATTTTTGGAATACTTATAACCGAATTACTCTCGAATCATTGCTCTCGAAGGAAGTCGCGAAGTAGTTGAAAATGAACCATACGATTAGACCCGAGCTTACCGCGATCAGTGGAGGAATAATTAGCGGTACCTGAGTAGTAAACTTAGCGCCAAATGACCTAGCCAACTCGTAAAGTAGCCGGGCTCATTTAGCCAAGTGTGGATAACCATTTGGAACCACTAAAGTACGATGAGAGCGAAATGGCTCCAACTAGAGGGTAAAGGTAATTCGCATAGTGAAAGTTAATTTTAATTAATTTTGGGGGCTGATCGCAATTGTTTTGAACGATAGAACCAAAACTCAGTTACGTGTCTTTCGTAAAACTCCATATTGTTAAAAAAATTCGTAGGTAGGTAGTTAAGTAGGTACTGGTTGACTTTGAAAGTAATCATCAAGTTAGTCTAACCGACCTGGGTGCATACCATCAACTTTAAGAAAGCGATTCAAAATTAGCGCGATGCAGAATAGGTTCCTAAAATGAATTGCATTCTTTCGTACCATGACCTTCTAAAAACTGGATCGCAAATGAATTGCTAAATGTGAATGACCGAACGATTTGTGTCCTTATTTCTTCTACTCGTCTCTTTCACTCGATTCTGTCATGCCAGGAGAGTGAAAGGGACGGGTATAACCTGCAGGTGACATGTTAGCTTGGCCAAGTTATACGTCAAATAAGAGTTGATGACAGCTCAGCGGCTGTGAAATGTCATTGAACGATCACTGAATCGCTGTCATTGATATTAAGCTGTCGTGGTACGAATAAGCGAAGCAGATCAGTTTAGGTTCCTAAAGAAAACCGCAATAAGAGTTGATGGTAGGCACCCTGAGATAACAATAACACTTAATTCTGTCGTAAATGGAACCGAAACAAACAATGATCCAGGCTTGGTTTGAAGTAGGAAAATTTGGCCGATTGAGTGTAGAAATGCTGACTTATAAACATTATTAATAGCTTAAACAGATCATATTTTACAGACTCAAATATATTATGAATGTCACATTCACATAAAGCTTCAAGTCACAAACTATCATGTAAATCATAGCTTTCACTTTTATTACATTTCAATGGACAAACAAACCATTAATCATTTAATGAAAATCCGTTTGAATCAAAGATGCCAAGTTAGATTGAACCACATGAGACAGATAAATGGGTTACTAGAACCACATTATTGGAGACATCTAGCACCCACACAAACCGGCATGCGGCATTAGCAGCAATGCTGACGATATATAAATAAACTAAAACACAAGCAGGTCCGTTTTGTACTGTAGCCACTATTAAAATTATAAAAAATATATGCCTTTAAAATCTGTAATACCTACATGCTGTATTTTAAAAGGCATCATAAATGCCAACTTTCTTTCTTGTTAGTACAGCAAGAGTTTCCAAGTGAAGATATTTTTATTGAACTGTCCGATAAACGATTTACAACTTACAAGCAGGTACTGACAGCGAACTAATAAAGTGGAGGCGAACCCGTAGATCAGACCATATCGGCCATCGAGTGGTCTGGCGCCAAGAAGTGGACGACTTGAATGCGCCATCTTGTTGAAAAATGTGCGCACGCTCCGGTCCGCGCACTAACAAGCTACGCGCGGGAACACGTCCGCCATTTTGAAATATGGCGCCCATACAACAATTTATCAAAACAATTTTCATTCGTGCTGTATGTTTACTTTGGTGACATGGTTATTTCCTCTGCTCACAATTTAAACCTGTTGAATTAACAAGACCCGTTCGATAAATAAGTCACCAATACTTGAATTAACGCTTTATGTACGTGTGAATGAATAGTAATTTTCTAACGCCATTGACAGTAATTGGATATAAGCTCACTAAAGGACTGGACTGGAGAATGGAGATTATAGTCTGGAACGCAGTCGAATTGAACAGTTTGTTGACAACTTCATTTGGCAAGGAAAATTCATTATTGGAGCTAGAATTGCGAATAAACTGCTTTCGACAGCTGAAGACATAGGCTTTAAGCTTTACAAATAAGCAATGCGATCTAGAATAATTACTCGAATGTCTTGCCTCTTTGATTTGAAATAATAGCGAGTGAATACTGTTGGAATTATATTTATGAAGACAACTTATTCAAATTTTTACTTTTTTGCATTCACAATGCAATTTTTATAATTGAAAAATTTAAAAATGAAGTACTTATTAAGAAAAAAATCGACCGTCTCACTACAATCACATCGGAGCTGGTTGTGAGACGGGTCGATTTTTTCTAAATACTTACTTCATTTTTAATTTTTCAATTTATGAAGGCGTTTAAACAGTTTAAAATTACCATTTAAGTACTTAGGATATTAAAGAGCAAAACTTTAACAGTTATGTTATATCGCAAAATATTCTACTCGGCTATCGAAATTTACACAAGAGTAAATCTGTACCCGTAAAATAAATCTTAATACCACAAACCAACACGTAATACTTAACCTCATTACGTACATATCAGTGCCAAATGCGGTCAGATGGCAAATAAGATCTCGGAGGTTTCGTCAAAAGCTGAAATTGAATTAGCGGGTGTACCGACGTGACCTTGCTGAAAAGAGGCCCCGGCGGAGACAAATTGAAAACGAATGCTCTGGGCCTTCGGAGGACAGATAGAAAGGACTGGTGCCTAAAAATATTACAGTTGAAGGCTTTCTTTTTATTGAACATGAGATTGAGCTACTTTTAATGGTTTTGGTTATGGAAAAGTTTAGTTTAAAGCAGTTGTTTTTTCTTTTAAAAAGTTGTTTTAAAATTTTGTTCTTTTGTTACATATATTTAGATAAGACTAAGAAAACTACATCTGGATAATTAGCAAAGGCAAGCAAAGTCATAGTTCATCTACTAAGTATCTTTTTAATTACTTACCTACGAGGTTAACGTATTTTATTTCGTTCATAATAACTATAAAGTGCATGTAAGTATGTATTTTATATTTTTTATATTGACGAGACGCGTGATAGTGAATCCAGAATGTAGAGATCGTATATGTTTCCGCACTGCAAGCAGGCCAGTACACCGCCTTGCTGGCTGGTTTTGTTTATTGAAAAATTAATTAAATTATTTAAATTTCGCCTTGTGAGATAAAAATAATATAAAAATGTAAAATAATATAATTAGTGAATAAGATCAGTATCGAGATGAACACCGTTTTATTTATCAAAGTAGCGCTCCCGTGTTACATTGGAGTGTTGCAGTACCTACTACCAAAAGGTTATCAATAAAACTAAAGACCAAAAATACTTTCTTTAACCACCAAATAAATTCAACGTCAAAAACCAAACGTATAACTAATCGATCTCTCTCATATCATTCTTTCATCCCGGCTTACCGTTAATGCTCCGTTTCCCGGTTATTTGTGGTCGGTCCGGTATAAGGGTACTTACACACTGCCACCGAGACCACAATCGTCATTAGCACTAACGCCGGCGAAATGGGCCGCATTTACTTCACTTATTACTTTCTGAGACCTTTGAACTGGCGCCACGGTAGTGTAAATTCTTCTTTATAACGAAGTCGGAGAAGTGTGAGAACCATTGTTTTTTTATTATTATTATTAATTTTATACTTAGCATGTTTGGATGTAAAGAGGTTTATCTTATAAAATATACTGGCTTTATTTGAGTATTATTTTAAAAACCATAAGTCAAAATCAGTAGTACCTATATTCGATGCAAGCATTCAAAAACTGTACACTAATTAAGGCACCGATTCCCGGAAATAGGGTATTTTTAATTATGGATTACTCGCAAACCACAAGTACTTACTCTAAATTTGGAAAAAATATATGATATTTTACAGTTATTTATGCTGCCGCTGTTCGCGTGGAGTGTATCGCGCGCGGCCGAGGAATCGTTAGCGTGCCTATTTCGGTCGGGAATCATCGCCTTAAATCAATGCTTCGTAAGAAAAATCTAGAGCAAACTGTTTTTTATGTCTTAATTACTTATTGGAATTTAACTTTAATGGCTTCAAACTACTAATTAAGTCTAAAACGACGTAATCAACCACTGATTGGATGGAGATTCATTTTGAACATTTTATAAGGATTCAAATCTACATGTTTCAAAAACATTTTAAATTAATCTCGAACTCGAACAAAATTAACGTAACTTCAGAAAAATAACTTAAGAGGATTGTGTAGCAAACGGTCTTCATCCAAACGGCGATAATGTTTTCCACCCTCTAAACCTTAAGGTGCATGAAGTCGTGAAACGATCATTTTTGAGGCCCTAAAACTCATAAATTAGTCTACTAATGAATCCAGAAAGAATATTAAATATTGATATATAAACTTCAATCTGAGCATTTTAAAAAAACATAGTCTTTAGAATACTATTTAAAAAAAACATTGAAATGAAGCTGTTTTCAACTTGAAATACGCTACTGCTTCTAAACTACAAGTGATATTTTCACGTTTCTTTCAGGAAAAGATTGCTAACTTGTTTAAATTAAAACTGAGCATTTTTCGTTCTAAAATAATACATAGTTTTGACGAAACGTGTGTTTATGATGTTTTGGTGCGGGTAGCGGGCGGGAATATTAGGCCACGCTTCTATGCCCAAGGTCGTTGGCGATACCACGGGCCTTATTAACATACAGCAATGAATTGTCGGTATATTGTTGAAATGCATTCACATCAGCCCTAGTTCATACTAGGGCTGTACCTACGTTATGTTTTTGAAGTGAAAACTTCTTTAGCAGCGTGCACTTTTTGTGATGGGTAAAAATGTTAACCTCGCGTCAGGGTCACGTGATCGTCAGATCGAACTGGGTGCCTACCATCAACTCTTATTGCGGTTTTGTTTAGGACCTAAACTGATCTGCTTCGCTTATTCGTACCACGACAGCTTAATATCAATGACAGCGATTCAGTGATCATTCAATGACATTTCACAGCCGCTAAGCTGTCAAGAACTCTTATTTGACTTATAACTCGGCCAAGCTAACATGACACCTGCAGGTTATACCCGTCCCTCTCACTCTCCGGGAATGACAGAATCGAGTGAAAGAAACGGGTAGAAGAAATAAGGACACAAATCGTTCGGTCTTTCACATTTAGCAATTCATTTGCGATCCAGTTTTTAGAAGGTCATAGTACGAAACAAAGCAATTCATTTTACGAACCTATTCTGCATCGCGCTTTTTTTGAATCGCTGTCTTAAAGTTGATGGTAGGCACCCTGATCGAAAAACTGTTACAATGTCATTAAAATACGAAGGCAAATTTCGCCACTGTTTCCAAAGTTCGAATAGCTCAGGTCAGAAAACGGGCGGCATTGAAACCAGAACACCTCGATTCAAATCCAGTCCGGATTTTTACCTTTTTTTTGTCAAATCCCTTTTTTGTGAAAAAGTCTATAGAGCCCTTTTCACTTCTGCCTGCACTACCGGAGTGCAACCTGTTCTTTCTTTTTTAATGCACGTAGGTAATACTCTTCTTCGTAATCAATTGGACAGCAAATCCAAGTTAAAATTATATGATAACGTTAGAATGATTGTGAAAAAGTGCACAACGCCGGCCGCTAAAGAAGTTTTTACTTCAAAAATAACATGACCACATCAACTGTGCAATCGAAACTCATATCGGTATCATCTAGCTAGACCACCCATCGTCGATATTATCGAACAGTTCGATAACATGCCCAACGATAGTCGTAATACCTATTCATGTACATTGGACATCGTAGTATACCTCCGACAAACATGCCCATATATTGTAAACAAGGCTTGCACTGCGTCTGACTAACGGATAACAATAGTTTAACATTATGCGACGCTGACATACAACCTCTTTGAACCGTCGAACGGAGTGCCGTACCGCACCAAAATGTTCATAAACTTGAAAATAAACGCCAAGAATCAAAATACATCCTCAACAAAAGACTATCCAAGTAAATAAAAAACGTTGTTTATGTGAATAATAATCTGTACTTAACCTAAACACTGGATATGGATACAGAATAGGTACAAAAATAATAAGTTTTTAGTAAAAATTTCATTTTTATGACAAGCTTCTTTGCTGACTGCACTTTAATTTTGTATTGTCATCTGAAAGAAACCTGTCTACAAAATTTCAGCTCCATCGGACACTGAGAAGTGGGTCAAATTAAGCTTGCAAAATATGTCTCCCACTAACTAACTAACATGGCAAGTTAATAAAAAGCTTTTAAAATAGGTAAGTATATTCTCGCAAAACAATAGTTCGTGTCTTTGAATTGGTGTTATTGAACCTTCTGCACTTTATTCTCATCATCTTGCTAAAATTTCAGCAATAAACTTCAACCTACAATAGACTTTTTGTGTAACTTCCCGTTACTGAAATTATTTTCTTAACAATTTACAAGTTGTTTTCAGAAACCACCTACCTACGTCTGAACTAAACCTTAGAACATTGTAGTATGATTTCATAAAACATTACTATTACAATCCCTATACTTACCTAAGACCGAAATTCGCCAATGACCGGTTTCCACAATTCCGCATCTGTTACAGCTATGCAACAGCCGAGAATCGAACCCAAAACGATCCGCTTACACGATAACTCTTGACCCCACCGTGTGCCATCCAGTCCAAATGAACGGCACAGTTACATACAATGAGAATGCACTTATTGCATGCGAAACAGTACTGCAACTGCATAAAATAAGAACTCCTTACCGGAAAAGGAAAATATCTCAAAAATATGGTATCGATAAAGGTAATAACGAGGAAATGGAAAAACTACTTTATAAATTGCTATAAGCACATCTATATGTATAATGATAGGTACACTCGTTAACAGAAAAAACGGGCACTTGCTCTTTTTTCATACCAACGTGCTCCCTTCACAGTCTCTATTGTCTCGCTCTAGCTCCAATTGAAACGTTTCTACAAACATATACGAGTATATAAATACCGGTAATAACTAAGGTTAGGTACTTTCATTCAAGGGGGTGACTTCGTATTTTTATTACAATTGACCTTTGGTAGCCTGAATGTAATTGAAGATCAAACGAACTTACCAAGTGAAGTTCGATCCAAATTATGTGAATAGCTTCATTCGACGCGACCACTTTTTACTTAATTACGAATAATACTGTTTTTATACAACATTATAAATTATCAAAGTAGCCGAAGTAGCCCCATTTTTCCTAAAGTACTAGCTGATCCGGCGAATCGTACCGCCTTGAAAAGCACGCCACCTATCGCGCCACCTACCGGGTCTAATTGTAAATCTAAACCGTTCTCGAATCCACCTGAAGACACACAATTTTTTAAATTAAAATCAGAGTTACATACACACGCACAGAAGAATAGATATACAGGGTCTTAGGGGCACCGTTGCAAAAACTTTAACCATAAGAGTCGAAATATTTTTTTCATTTCCGACAAAAAATTCTTGCTGTACGTTGTTCAGCATGATGGTCTGAAGCCATGGTTAAAGATTTTGCTAGGGTGCCCCTAACACCCTGTATAAACTAGCTTTCCGCCCGCGGCTTCGCCCGCGTGTACTACACGACGTTATTCTGAGAGAATGTGATATTTTTCCGGGATAAACAGTACCTAGCCTATGTCACTCTCCAGCTCCCAATTTACCCCCGTACTAAAAATCACATTGATCCATGGCCCGTTTTGACGTGAAAGACGGACAAACAAATAATACCTACTGATTTTCTCGTGGGAATATGATACTTTGTGGTAAAAAGTAAACTAGTCTGTTATCCTTCCCAGGGGTCTCAAACTATTTACTTAAATACGATAAAATTTGAAATTAATTCTTACTGTTTATCTCTTAGTATTTCTCCATATAAATAACAGAATAAACAATAAATTATCTTAAATTGTTAACCATAAACTATGTTTCTGTAAGTGAAAGGAAAAGGAAGGCTTTCACTCGACTATTCGTACTAAACGAACAAATTACGAGCTATTAGGTAAATGCACTGACAAATATTATTGCAACATGTAATTGCACCATAAACGCATCTAGCAAGGAACCACAATTGCCTTAATTTTGAACCATAAAACCATAAATCTCAGAAAACCGAGGACCGGAAATGCGAAGTTTGCTGGTTAGAGTCCCCACTGTAAAAACGGACACAAGGTGCCAGTTTCATAATGTCCGATTAGGAGATACTTTCCAGTTTAATTGACAGTTTGGTATGGATTATCTGTCAAGTAACAGTTACTGAGATGAGATCTTACTTAGACACTGTGAAACAGGCCCTAAGTAAATGCTTTTAGCGTAGGCCACATAGCCAGCTGACGAGCTAGCTAAAGAACCGAGCTATGTGACGTGTAACGTCATTTCATACTGCGCAAGAGAGAGAGGCGAGCGATACGCTTGCGGTGCCGCATGCCGGTGGTGTGAACCGAAGTATGAAAAGATGTGAAACGTCACACAGCTCTGCTCGTTAGCTAGCTCGCCAGCTGGCTATGTGGCTTGTGGCTTTATAGTATAAAACTACTGCACAACTACATCATACAACTAAAAATTACCATTTCATTTATGTTAGCAAAAATATTGGATAAAACATCAGTAAATTGTTTAACTAACTTTAAAAGCAACAACAATAAAAAAATGAAAAAAATAAGTTTAAAATAGAACTTCTCACAATTATCTCACGCCAGGAAAACGTTTATTCATTAAATAAAATAAGTACCTATTCAAGACTTGACTTAGGTTCATTTAGATCAATATACAAATAAAACATAATTTCATATTAATTTTTACGCTTTCACTTGCAGAACTTTTTTGCAAAGCTGGGATTAACAAAGAAATCGTGTCTAAAGATAAAATACGATTGACATTGGCAGCTCAATAAAAGCGTTAATAAAAATCAAGTAAGTAGGTGCCTTAAGTGTCCGAGACCACACATATTCGTATCTCGGTCGGATCGGATTACTGCAGTTAGTGTACCGAAAAATAATTTATGTGTAAAAGTTGATGTAAATTATCGTTTTATTAAGGCATTGTCAGTTTTGCCTGAACGGTATTTGTGACACCTTTTCTTTTAAAAACAGAAAAATAGTAAAGATAAGTACCTAGAAGTTTTCAAGGGTGCAAAAAAGATATAATAAATGATTTTATGCTTGATCATATTGTAGCTTATAAAAAACAAACAAGAAAATGTTCTTTTTAGATAAGTACAGATAATACTTAACTTTATAATACCAACGGGCAAATATAGGAAATCCAATAATTGTCATTGTAAGTCGTCCGTCGAGAAAATACTTTTCACTATTTTCATTGAAAACGTTTGATTACAATTGCATATGAAAAAGAATAAAAGGTGAGAGTTATTACGAATTCTCAGTCGAATGGTATATCAAAAATTCGAATACAAAGCTTTGGAAATGCTCCGATAGATATCCTACATTCTACATCCGATGATCATGAAAAATGAAAATAAAAGCTATTCTTTGTTCCCTCTGAAATATTTCTTCTTTTTCATACCTAATCGCTTTTGTTGAAAACATATACCTATATTTAAAAGTTTACTGTGTTTATGATTAAGTACATAGTACTTAGGTACCTATTATTACTCAATACACTTTTTAAAATCTTTAGTAATAATGTCTACCTATACGAAGAGACAATATTTTTTTTTCCTTATTCATCCATAAGGAAGGCCAGTGCCCCAGCAGTGAGGACATTAAATGGCTGATGATGATGATGATGATGATGATGATACGAAGAGATAACATGGAACAAAAAATGGAAGGATATACGTTGTCCATTTTAATTTCAATGAACACAAAATTTTCTATACGAGTATTAATCTTTTATCGGACATAACTATACACCACAAAATTTTAATTAGTACAAAGATTTAGGATATGATAGTTTCCATCAATACGGAAAAAAAATTCTCCATGCCAACCACGGAATCGCGAAAATCATGGAATGTGTATGGAACAGCTGATTTTTTTTCGCGATTTCTTGGTTGGCCCCATAGTAAGAATTGTTCATATTGATGAACACTTTCATCCCCTAAAATCTTTGTACTAATTAAAATTTAAAGGTGTATAAATACCTAATACTTACTTATTTTATTTTAACTGAATCTCTTTACTGAGTTAGTACCTACTTCAAATGTAAAAATTCACAAACCAATAACTTCCTAAGTCAAGATACAACGAAGAGAGGAAATTAAGAGGTTCCTAAATTATTTATTTCACTTCGTTTTCGTTCGAATCGGACAAGTTTCTATATCAGCCTAATCATCTGTGGCGTAATCAACATGTTTACAACTTGTAATAGCGGAGTTTACATATCAATTGCTCGGTCGTAGGTTATCAGAAACTATTGGAACAGGTAAATTTGTAAACCTTGATAATATTATGTTATCGTTACAGACGGTATACCGGCGGAAGTATTAATATACGACTAGGGACCGTACCGTACCTACCTAGTTAATTATTTTACCTAGTTCATCTTCATCTATACTAATATTATAAGAGTTTGTTTGTTTTTGAACGCGCTAATCTCAGAAACTACTGGACCGAATTGAAGAATTCTTTTTGTGTTGGGTAGTCCATTTATCGAGGAAGATTATAGGCCATACTTATAACATCACGCTTCTTCAAAATTATCAAAATTAATATATTTTTGATTCAAAAGTAAACAATCAGATATTCTTTATTTTAAGCAGATAAAAATATTTGTTTAAGTTTCATAAACGATCTTGATCATTTTGCGGCTAAAAACACGATATTCGTATCTTCACTCGACTATAAAAAAATCAAAAACAAAGAAAGTTTTCATTATTTTTATATTTTTTGGGTAATATACTTAGATTATTAATCTCTAATTCACGAATAATAATTATATAGAGAAATTACTATAGAAGATTATTCTCATGCCACTTTTTAAGAGTTAATTTATGCTCAAAATAACAACAAAAACATTGAAAAAATGAAAAAGTGAGGCTATTTTCATTACTTCACATAGAAAGAAAAAGACAAAGACTGAGTTTTTGGAAGATCCTGCCCTTAATGAAAAATGTTGCAAAAACGGGAAAATATACTTCTTTTTTAGTAGGTAGGTTTTTCCTTTTCCTCATATTAACGCAGGTGGAACAGCTGCACAGATAGTATAGTAATTGCGTGTCTTTTAAAATTAGAATTTCGTATTTAGGTAGGTATAATACCTACATTCAAAAGATTAAAGACAATTTTAAGTATAATATACTTACTACAATACATAGAAATATGAAAATGATGTCGATATTCAGTAGTGGTTAAAAAAACTAAGTACCTACCTAAGTATTTCATTGAAACTTAATGAAAAGTTTTGTAAAACTTACGTTTTTTTTTCTTTCATCTGATGGAAGTATACACAAACAAACCTACTTCAAGGACCTATTAATACTCACGAAATGAAATATTGTTATGATCAGTGAACATTTATATCAATTCAATTTATTCCCATGATTTTCTGAATGTAATTCTGATGTAACTACAAATTGCGCCAAGTCTGTGCCAGCAGTTAGCGTCGTTTGTCAAAGAGTCCAGCTAAAAGCAAGCCGTCTAAACATTCACTATCGTTATAAATCTGACATGCAACTGCATTTTATTAAGTGCAACTCAGTTTATTTCAGTTTATTGCTTTGGACATTGCGTTAGTTACATTTATGTATTTTCAACAAAATCTTGGAGTGTAATTGATTACATTAAAATCAACGTGACCTAGCACAAAAAACTGTCCTTATGGCGATACGCTAGGAAAATAAATAATTTTTATTGTTTGGTTGTTTGAACATTGAACAAAAAAACAAGCAATCAAAATCAAGTCTGATCAGAAACAAACAATCAAAATCAAGTCTGATCAGACTCAAGACTATCGAAAAGAAAAATCGGACGTGTATTCCCAGCCTTATCGTGATCGTATTTTGTATGAAAACGATGCTTTTGGTACAAAAACCAAAAGCAGCGCCTCTTTCGGTCGTGTAAGGAACTGAAATTCAATACATATTTGACAGCAGCACTTTGACAGCTTTTAATGGACGGTTTTTTCTAATGAACATAAATTGAATTAAACCTTAGTACTTATAGATTATGTTCTGTGACTACAAACTAAAACATTATGAAAAATAAATATATGTAGCTTTCTTCCGCAAATAATCACAAAACTTGCACCTTCACCGATCACACTACTCTACACGTATTTCGCCCCAACCCGGGGCATCCTCAGGAGATGTTTGTCCGTATGCAATCCAGCACCGAATTATTTGCGAAAGAAAGCTACATTTATTTATTTTTCACAATGGTTAGGGACTTCCGCCAAGTGACGCCTGATTCAATCAAATACTTACAAACTAAAAAACTCGGTATATGTGTGCCAGTGCCAGCTTCGACTGTACGCTATATAATAAACTTTTTCTTTTCCGGGACGCCAATGACATCTGACGATCGAAACTGCCGGAGGCGTGACTTTCTCTAAACATTGGCTGGCGCCAAAATCCCGAGTTAGTTACCTATCTGTACGCCGACGCAGACGCCGCCATTAGGAAAGATGGCTCGTAAAGAGTTAGCAAGTGTCGATTACAAGATTAAAAGACGCAGACAACTAAGGTTGCTTTGTACGCTATTCTCTATTTTAAATAATCCTTTTTCACCTGATTACTTGAAATGCAAGTTCTCATACCTCTGCGATTCTCATGACCGTCAACTCCGCTCTTCCGATTGTTTAGCTCTCTCTACCCCTCTCTTCCACTCCGGCTATATGTCCGATTCCTTCTCACAGCAAGCTATCCGTCTTTGGAATGGTCTCCCAGACTCTATTAGGAGATCTCTAAGCAAGTTCTCCTTCAAAAAGAATGCTCGCGCTGTTCTTCTCGCAGGATTACGCACATGAAGTGGAATATCATATCAGTCATCATTCCTTTCTGTGTTCACTGTGTATTATTTATGTATATATTATAATTATTTGTATGTATGTAAAATATATTTTCATGTATATATGTATGTATGTATATAAGTATTTTTATATTTATTTATATTTTATATTTATATTAAAAATATAAAATATAAATATATGTTATATTATATGTTATAGTATTTTAAACGTATATTAGGTAATTGTATTCATTTTAAATCAGAATTTTTTATTATTTTATTTGTACCACCTTCGCTTGTCTCGTTTTTCCCAAAGGTTGGCTGGTAGAGAATGCTTTTAGCGTTAAGCCCGCCTTTTGTACTCTACTTGATGTAACTGTACAATAAAGTTTAATAAATAAATAAATGCACTTTCGTATTCTACTGTTAGTGGTACAGTCAGCATCAAAAGTAGCTTAGCATATGAAATTTTCAAAATATTGTTACGGTTGAAATGACCAGAGTTGTCTGACATAGCTTTTGAGTCAAAAGTGCATGACCGTCACTAACTACTAAATAAACTAAAACTTAAATTTCAAAAATAGAAAACTTCAGAGAAGTTATAATTATTTGATTGTGTGTCATTTCATAAATATGTGACATGTTGCTGTTTCATAAGTAACTGAAATAAATTTGTGAAAACTCTTTGGAATGTATCCAAATAAATAATTGTTCTAAAATTAAAAGTTTTTTTTTCCAATTTTTTTTTTCCTGCGTTGACATAGTTGACATTCACGCATAAGTTCCAAAATATATATCCTTATGAGGAGGGCTACCATGAAAATAGAACTTCGAAAAAGCTGTCTTCAAAAGATATCGTATCGCCGTCTTTGTTCATACGTATTTGAGCATCAGAGATGGCGACATGATCGTCAGATCGAGCCGTATTTTCGTAGTTTGATTTTCGTTATAGCCCCCCCTAAAATCTAAGTATGGGTTTATGTCTAGCCACACATGATAATATGCAAGGCGTCAAATACTTTCATTCTCTTGTGAGTTTTTGCACTTTCCGTTAATTTTGAAATTATGTTGTTTACGATTATTTTGGAAAATGAAAGGTAATATACTTTTGCATTATTGCCTTAACCATCTAATATGAACACAAAAAATGTCATATAATTCTGAAATATTAAATGATGAGTATGTTTAGACACTTACACGTGACTATTACTTTTGCCACCTTGTTTTTGTTCAGTTACTTTTGATGCTGACTGTACTACAACAAGGATTTCTAAAGTTAATCAAAATCGCTTGTCAACTTAGAATTATTGCCTCAAAGTTATCAAAATAAAGAAATCAGGCCTATGCCTGATTATTCTATAATAATATTTGATCTAAAGAAATAGGAATATAAACTCAATGTTCCAGAATTAGCTTTGTTCGTAAAAAAATGAAAATGAAGTATTTAAAAAAAATCGACTCGTCTCACAACCAGCTCCTATAGGACTCGAACCCACTGCCAACAACCCATCGGAGCTGGTTGTGAGACGGGTCGATTTTTTCTAAAAACTTCATTTAAAATTTTTTCAATAATAAAAATTGCATTGTGAATGCAAATAACCCTTTTTTGGCTTCGCCGCAAACGGGTAAAAAGTAAAAATTTCAATAACTTTGTTCCTACAAAAGACCCACAGTATGAATGAATAACAATTAATGGTAACAAGCATAAAATTTTATTGTTATTGTTTTTTTCGCCTGTTTTTTTTGTCAGATAAAAGATGTCTATAAACAGGTGGAAGGTAAAAAATGTTGGACGATTATTAAGCATTAATTTTATTTAATCTATATGAATAAATAATTATTGACTTTGACTTTACATACTAAAGATATTTTTAACGTTCCTGAATGTTTAACACATTTACTATGTCCTTAATACGGAATTCACATGTTTCAACTCAGCTTTAAATTGAATAGCTGTTGGTAAACGTTGAATAATATAATGAATCCTTCACTTGCTATGCACGTTCATTCATTACGCGCCTCTCGCCGTCTTCAAATTAACGTTTGACAAATCAACTGGAACATGCATAGTTGCATGTCAAAACATTTTAACATGTTACTCGCTCTGACTAAGCACTGCTTGATGAATTTACAGTTAGATGCAATCAGAGGGCCTATCTAGACAAATGGCATTCGATGAAATTAAACGACTTTGTTAATGTGGAACTGGTGTGAAAGACACGTAGCGGAGCAACTTTTGCAATGGTCCGTTCCGAGATGGAAGACCAAACATTACTGTCGATTAATTCGAGCTCCTCGGTGCTCCAGATGATGAGTGGATGATACAGGTGCGGATCTAGGATTTCGTTGCGGAGGAGGGGTGTAAATTTGGTTCAGGGGGGGTTGGGCAATCTTAGCTTATTTGACGAGGTAAAATGATGAATAAAAAATGTGTAGGTAAAAATGTGCCTTAAGGGGGTCAACTCCCCCCATTTCCCCCGGCCCTTCTTGCATCCGCACCTCATGATGATGATGATGATGACTTTACGGACGAAACGACAGATTAGGTAACTTCGAACGCGTTTATGTCTTTTCAAAGCCGTCAGAGTCAAATTTACTTTCGTATTTTTAAAAATACAAATTATTTTATAGGGCTAAAGAGAAAGATCTTCATTTCAGTATAAAACTTTTCGCTTAGAATATTACTTCATTGCTTTAACAGCTCATATAATATAACGCTACGGTACTCCTCATAATTTTATTATAAAATCGTTAAAAGCTTCAAGCCGCATACAAAGTTAGGTAACTCGACTGCAATTATGTAAGCTCTTTAGAGATATTACTCTTTACAAGTTAATACACTTACAATTAAGTTTTATGGATATTGAGTTAGTGGTACTTTCATAATTGAACGCATACTATGCGTTAAATTACGTCTTTATTTAATAAGCACTTATTAATAACTTGAGTTATTAAACTAAGTAACTTGTTAAAATTTAACTTATTAAACATTAAACGTAAGTATAAGTAACGGAACTCATTTTCATAGCACTATACTATTATTAAACTACTACTAGTATTCATGCACTAGTAGTCTTCATTTAAAATATACGACCCCACTTCTTTGTTTAATACCCAGTAAGACATCCTCTGTAAAGAAAAATTGAGATAGTAAAAAAATACCAGCCCTGCAAGTACAAGTAACTTTCAGGTGGGATTCAAATCCGCGGCCCGGGAATCCGGCCCGATGCTCTGACCAACTAAGCTACCGAAAAGCTTACAAGACTCATCGAATTTTGCTATTATTTTTTAACGCCGCTGTAAGCCAGCGTTGCTTCATCAATGTAAGGAAACCCTCGCATTCGAAAGCATAATCATTTAAATGTTTAACAATCGATTAAGATGAAACAACCATTTAATTAGCACCATTAAAGCATTGTGAATGGATAAAAATCTTAAATGGGAAAGAGATCCTTTTTCCCATTTAAGACAAGCCTAGCCCGTCTATCATCATTGTCAACAGCCATTTAATATCCCCACTGCTAGGACACAGACCTTCCTTATAATATTGTAGATGGATAAGGAGAATGAGCCATGATCAAACACGCCCAGTGCGGATTGGTTGACATTATCGACTACAAAAGCAACCTGATGAACTGCATAACATAACATGCCTGCCGAAGCACGGAGGAGATCGAGATTATTGACTTTTTTGTTTGGTCACTTATCTTAATTTTTTTCTTGGTCAGTGTGAAGACGGGATCTTTTTTTTATTACGGCGACAATGCGCCGCCTCTCGGTCTACTACAGGAATCAATATAAAACAACCGCCCCGTGTGACGTGCTGCGTTATGAATCTGTCTTAGGGCCTAAACTGCGTCACGCGGACGCCTGCGCGGTTCCATACAAAAGAGCTCCGTCGCGGGCACCCGTCGCGGGGAGGCGGGCCCCGCGCCCGCGCCTTGTGGCCCGTTTCCCCGCGACGGTCGCCCGCGCGGGTGCCCGCGACGGGGCCCGCCAGCGGGCCAGCGGTAGCACGCACGGGCTTGTTCAGTCAATAGCGCTATGTGATGCGGTTCCACGGAGCCCGCGCGCGTGTCCACGCGGCCCGCGCGCGTGTCTACGGACGGAGACCGACGCCCGCTTTACTCAGTTTAGGCCCTTAAAATTTAAATGTGCTCATAAAGAATAGTCAATGCAAGGAGATCGCATCACCACAGTACACAGTTCGCGTGTAGAAACGAGACGAATTCTTGCGAACGTAGACCTGGCGCTTTTATTAGCGTGTGCAAGTGGCCTAACAAGGCTTTGCTGGCGAACGATGTCCCTAGCCGGGCGGGGCGGCGCCGGCGCTTGCCGGTATCGGTATGTGATGTTCTATGTTCATGACCGACGAACAGCGCATGCCTATCACTATTTTTATGATTTCGGTTATAGGCTTACTTCCTGTCTCCGAAATGAGGTGCTTTGTCAGAAACAATAACTAAGATAAGTGATATAATTAAAAAAAACACCTTAAGGCTCGTCCGCACGGAATCCGTCATTGAGATTCGTCAAAAATCACGAAAGTCAGTATAGAAAAGACCTGTAAGTATGTACATACAATCATCAGTAGATCATTTTTTGTTGTTTTGTTTAGTTTTGGTAGATGTCAAATTGAGGCTATACATTCGATTGCATGGCACGTGTCATACAAAAGCAGATTTTTTTTAAAATCATGAATCTTCATTGACACGAGCCGACACACGAGTATCATAACTTAAACCGACACAAAAGTATCAAATAAAATAATAATGCACTACTTTACATAAATTATTTAAATCCATGTGGCGCCGGATGATATGGAGGTTAATAGTGAAATAAATAGAATAGTTTCCATAAATAACAGGCTTTCACTACATATACCTACATATAAACTAAAAATTAAGTTTAATATTAAGATCGCAATAGATAAGCTGTTTTTAAGATTGCTGAACTTTATGGGTAGGGCAGGCGTACCGGTTTTGGCCACTTTAAGGATTTTTTCACTTTCAAACGCTTAGTGCTTAATGATCTTAAGTCTTTAAGAAAAAAATTATATCTAGAATTATAGAGAATTTATCGACCTTTAAGGGTACAATTTACAAAGTAAAAAAAAAACAATAGTTTTTTTTATATAAAACAAAATCTGCAGGGAGGGCCAAATGTACCGGTTTTGGCCATTTTGCATTGGTTTTGGCCACATCGTTTGCATTGGTTTTGGCCACTTTCATAAAATTACTATATTTAGAAGTTGAGTTTATGCTTAATTGATGTCTTATTAGAGTTCTGGACTAAAACACTACATGAAATAGTTTTTCAATCCCAGCTAGCTCCTTACTACAATTTTATAAGTATACCTTTATCACTTGATTAGAAGAAAATTAACGGATTTAGGCTAGTGTTGTAGGCAATAGCGTCAATTCGCTAATTTAGGTATTTGGGGCAATAAAACAATAGTGCCTCTTACCTTTGACATCTTATATTTATATTTGGATGAGATAAGTGTCACTTAACTTTAAGGGACACTTGAATTTGATGTTGTCTTCTACCTCTAAAATCAGTCAATGTCACGTTCAGTGAGGGGCACTTATCCATGACGGCGTCTTCTACCTTTTTTGACATCAGCAACACGTCAACGTCACGTTTAGTTAAGATAAGAGTTATCTTTCTTTGAAGGACACTTAACTTTAAGAAGCACTTAACCACTATAGTGGTTTGTATCGCTGTTGTTAATATGAGTGTCACTTAACTTTATGGGACACTTAACTACTATGGTAGTTTACATCTTTGACATCAAAACACGCCGATTTCACGTTAATATGAGTGTCACTTAACTTAAAGAGGCACTTAACTACGATGGTGGTTTCGATCTTTGACATCAAAACATGCCGATTTCACGTTAATATGAGTGTCACTTAACTTTAAGGGGCACTTAACTACGATGGTGGTTTCTATATTTGACATCAAAACACGCCGATTTCACGTTAATATGAGTGTCACTTAACTTTAAGGGGTACTTAACTACGATAATGGTTTCCATCTTTGACATCAAAACACGCCGATTTCACGTTAATATGAGTGTCACTTAACTTTAAGAGGCACTTAACATTAAGGGGCATTTAACTACTATGGGGGTCTCCATCTTTGACATCAAAACACGCCGAATTCACGTTAAGTGACACTCATGTCACTTAACTTTAAGAGGCACTTAACTTTAAGGGGCATCTAACTACTATGGTGGTCTCCATCTTTGACATCAAAACACGCCGATTTCACGTTAATATGAGTGTCACTTAACTTTAAGGGGCACTTAACCACGATGGTAGTTTCTATATTTGACATCAAAACACGCCGAATTCACGTTAATATGAGTGTCACTTAACTTTAAGGGGCACTTAACCACGATGGTAGTTTCTATATTTGACATCAAAACACGCCGAATTCACGTTAATATGAGTGTCACTTAACTTTAAGGGGCACTTAACTACGATGGTGGTTTCTATATTTGACATCAAAACACGCCGATTTCACGTTAATATGAGTGTCACTTAACTTTAAGGGGCACTTAATTTTAAGGGGCATTTAACTACTATGGTGGTTTCCATCTTTGAAATCAAAACAGGCCGATTTCACGTTCAGTTGAGTGTTACTTAATTTTAAGGGATACCCAGCCTTAATTGGCACTCAACCACAAGTAAAAATTTCAACTGTCGTCTGTCTAGCTGTCACGGTTCATGAAATACAGCCTGGTGACAGACAGACAGACAGACGGACAGCGAAGTTTTAGTAATTGGGTCCCGTTTTTACCCTTTGGGTACGGAACACTAAAAAGAAGCGGAGTGAGGAAACCTAGCAGAGAAGCGGAGAGAGAGAGCCAAGCGGGGCAAGCATCCTGACTCCACTTATCCACTCGACACGCTCGCTCCACTTCCTCTACCGTGTCACTATAAAGCACGGAGATTTATATCACTTTTTAAGTGAAAAGTGGCCCTAACAAATACGAATGATTCCGAAGCAGAAACAGTGTGCGACTCCGCTCTGCATTGCTGACCCACTCCGCTTCACTACCGCGACAGCGGACAACCTAAACATTATTAAAAGTTTAGTGAGTTGTGTGTGAGTCTTTTATAATAAATGAGCTTGAAAAGTTGGATACTTCCTACTAATGCGAAAGTGGCCAAAAGTGGCACAATGCTAAAATTTCCAGCCCCACTTTTGGCCACTTATTGTTTTCCAACTTTTTGTGAGAACAGTGAGAAAACAACACTTAATCCATCTAGAAGAAACATATTCTAATGTGATATAAAATATTAAATAACCATAAAATAATTTAATTGTAGAAAAAAAATGATTTTTCAAAACCTTTACTCTTAACATTTTGCTTAAGAATTTTACAAAATGTTAACTTTGAAACATAACATGGTGTTTATTTCTAAAATATCGTACTACATAAAAAAAGCTAAGTGCTGTAATTATTAACTAAAAGTCCAATCTTTTATTCGCCATTAATAAATATAAGCAATAGTTTTTTAATTCCTATATAAATAACTTTAAAGTGAAAAGTGACCAAAACCGGTACAGTGGCCAATACCGGTACGCCTGCCCTACATCCAAATATAAGGAAATACTTATTATATATTTCCATAGTGATAATAATTTTACTATTTTTGTTACAGGTAAGCAACAAATGGAATTCATCGTAGACAATCTAAAAACTATGAAAATCAGTAAGTTAATATAGCCTACTATGTAACATCACTAAATTTATTTGACTCGGGCTGGAGAAATAACAAAAATAATATGAATTAGGTTAATAAGGTAAAGTAAATAGATAAAGGTGTTTATAGAAAAATGGAAAATAAAGTATTTAGAAAAAATCGACCCGACTCACAACCAGCTCCGATGGGACACGAACCCACGACCTTTCGCTATCCGGGCGACTGCTCTAACCACTGAGCTACGGAGTCGTTACGAGAAGCGTCGAATTTATCAAATACTTCTTACACGCTGTATAGCCAGCGTTAATTTCATCAATGTGAGGATATTACTACCCCCACACGCGAAAGAAATACCTTTCCAGATATTTGACAATCGCTAAAGAAGAAATTACTATGGCAAGTTATTTAAATTTGGTTGTGAGTCGGGTCGATTTTTTCTAAATACTTTATTTTCCATTTTTCTATGATAAAAATTGCATTGTGAATGCAAAAAAGTAAAAATTTAAATAAAGGTGTTTACTTCAAAAACAAAACAAGGCTCTGTGAGTGAATTCCCTGTGAGCGACATGTTTACAACAAAAAACCTAATTCATGAAACGTTATTCGACAAAATTAAAAATGTAATTAAAATAGCCTGACGGGTCACGGGCGGGCGACCTCATTAAATGGTCAGGTAATTAGCAATTTCGTAAATGGGCTTATTCATTAATTTGTTGGAGGGCAAATTAAGCAGAGCCTTAAACAAAATGGATATCGTGTTTTCAACCCGCTTTTACGCTTGCCTACAATTTGTATTCAACATTGAGAGAACAATATTATAATACAATAAGTTTTTATTCATTTGTTGCTACTATTTGTAGCTAATAAAAGCACAAGGACGATAATAAAAAATTCTCACGCTCATTCCGAGTTTATTCATATAATACGTACGAATGTGAATGTGAATTTGATTAAATAAGGCGCGTCAGTAATCCGGTACGCGTTCCAATTATGCGTGCGGTTTGACAAACCCGTCTGACAAACAAAACATGGCGTCCTTTAAACGAATTTTAACGCGGGAAAACTCCCATTTTTCCCCTTCACCGTGCCCCTCGGGATCCGCGGCGGCTCTGTAAACAAAACCGTAACTTTCCGATAATGTTGTTTTGTTATTCAGCGGTACACTCGTCTGTGAAACTGTTTGTAACGTAATTTTAGAGTTTCGCGCGTGATACCACCCCCAGGATACCTATACTCTTTCCGGTATCTCATTGGGAATCTTTTAATATGTTCTAGTAGTCGCTGAAAACAATCGACGGCGCAACACTATTATTGCCCGTATAAAAGAGAACGATATGGACTGTCATAGTGTTGGAAGATCGTTCTGGTTATTAACTTTTATGCCACTATTTGGGTTAATATCCTGCTCTTATAGCGCTCATTAAGTTATTATGAAGGCTTTAGGTCAATAATTTCTCGGGCAGTGTGATAAAGCGGGTTTTATTAAAAATAAAGTATCTTAGAAATTTTATTTGAGGTGTGGTATTTAAATTTTACAAGCAGCCGTAAAAGCTATAGAAGTGCCACCGTCAATCGTTTACAATCGAGAAATTTAATATCATACCGGTTCAAGCAATTAGAGATGGAACTAAAGGGCTTCTTAATCTTTTCGTTGAAACAATCTTGTTAAAGCAAACAAACTTGGATCTTCGGCCGTTGAAATTCAATAGTAATGCATTTTAAGTTCTTTGCAGTGGGAATAAAAGTTAAGAGGTGTTTCATACAAGTATTTTGTGTACAATGAAGGGCAATTCACTACAACTCTACAGTTATTTTCTTATATTCGTTATCGTAATAGGTACACGCTTTAATGATGATGTCATTATAATTCTGCTATCAACAAATGACCATCGTCTTCAATATTTGTTTTTGGCTTTTGAAGGTACTGCAATTAGCATTTGACTAACTTGAAAATGAAGTATTAGATAAAATTGATGTTTGATGATCGATGTTTTATTATTTGTATCATATTAGTTAGTTTTGATATTTATTACACAAGTCCATTCTTATTTCCTTATCGCTGTTAGACTTTGTCGGAAATTATGTAATATTTTTCGAGTCCTTAACCAAATTCTATCAATGTTCCATTAGCATTTAGATACCATAGTCACTGTCTAATAATCATACCATAGTTTCGTACACACGAAGTAAGTACACGAAAAAATACAATTTCTTGTATTGGCAGTAGTATTCCCACGAAAACCTATCAAAATTTGATATTTGTTGTCAGATGACAACTGTCCGGCAGCGAAACACATCCTCTACCTACATTCACACGACTTATCTCCGATCACAGATCGTGAGACGTGAAGTCACATGAAGGCTTTCTTGAGAGGAAATTAACAGCGAATTATCGCCACTTCAATCTGAACGAAGACGAAACGGAAATAAAAATGTACCATCAAGAAATTAAACAAGTTGTAGGAGAGTAAATTGTTAAGTTATGTATTGTAAGTTGTAAGGTAGCAGAGAGAGCTTTTAAAAAGTTCATAAATCGCACTAAGATCTATAAATTGGATAAAACGAGTAGAAGAACTGGAAATGATGACACATTCTTAATGTGTCATCATCAAAATAAAGAAATTATATTGGTAAAAAGACATCACTCTTCAAATTACCTAAAGGTGACCATTTGGGTTATCTGTTTATAATATAACACTTGTAGATACACAGAAAATTTACAAATAAATAATGGTCACCTACGCCTTAAATATAAGTTGGCTTTTATAGCACCTAATCATAAACGGTCCGATAGCTTTCACTTTTCATTTAATACATAACCAATGAACCGTGAAAATTGGTAAAGTAGGTAGGTACTTGTTTGTTACACAGTAAATTATTTTTTGTGAGCATAACTTTTCATTGCCTGTTCTCGCTTAACTTGCAAATTATGTTCGTTTCTGAACTTTGAATAACAATTATTGACTTTCTAATTTCTTTTTAAATCCAAGCTTTTAACAATAGATTTATTGTAACGATTCAGTGAACTAAAGATATAAGTTCCTCGCCAGCGCAACAGATGGCGTTCAGATAAACGTGCGCCTAATAATAGCCATGTTTTCGTCGACTCACCGTCTGTCAGCGTGGTGTATTGGATACGAGCGCAGTTTTCCTTTAATAATATTTTATAGAAATTCGCCTTCGAAACTGAAATGAGAGATTTTCCCATTGTGTAATTCTGGTGCCGGATCTTTCAATGATTCGATGCCTTGCATGGTGGGATAGAGAAATGGGTACAGCAACAAGCTGATGAAACCCAGTATGTGGTGTTGGCTTCTGTAAGTACTCGAACATTATTTTTACACTAACTTTACCTAGTTACTTAACTTTCAAATAGGTTACTTTCTGCCTGCTTTTCCATAGCTGAAAACAAATGAAATTTCACTCTTTTTCAAAAGTTTTCCACAATAAAAAGAAAACAAACTGAAATCTTGGCAAATGGTTCTGATCGTTATTTGTTCCGCAAACTCTGTACATGAGTAATGTCACCTAACCCAACGCATCACGCTTAACAGTTTTAGCACAGTAAATAACTGTGGTTTTAGTTTAAAAAGCCGCTTAAATTAAGTAGGGCAGAAGCCCCGGTTTTTTTCCAGCGACCATTTTTGGCCACTTTTTGGAAATTTTCATTTTTGCCCAAGGCAAATAAAATAAGGTATTTTAAGGTAAGTATTAATAACAATCGTTAGAATTCCTTATGTCTAACGATTTTTTTTAATAAACGACATTTTCTGTTATAATAATTGATGTATCTACATTTAAAGATTGATAAATTCCCTATAATCCTTACTTATATTATAAATGCGTCTCTGTCTGTCTGTGTGTTACACAATCACACCTAAAGTACTGAACCGATTTGAATGAATTTTGGTACAGAGATAGTCTAGAGCCTGAGAAAGGACATAGGCTACTTTTTACTCCTGAAAAATATCACCTTCCCGCGGGATAACGTCGTGTAGTACACGCGGGCGAAGCCGCGGGCGGAAGGCTAGTAATATTATAAATGTGAAAGTTTAGATGTTTGTATGTTTGTTACTCAATCACGCAAAAACGGCTCATTGGATTTGGCTGAAATTTGGAACACAGATACTTTGTGGCCTGGAGAGGAACTTATTTTTTTATTTTTATTTTATTTTTTATTGAAAAATGTCTCAAGTGGCCACAAAAGTGTCTCCTGCCCTACGCACCAAGAGTGCGTTTAAGGTTAATATGTTAAGCTTTATGCGTTGTTTATTGTACGATGTTGTCGGTTGTTAAGAGATGTTGTGTAAGCGAAATTGTTAACGTTTAACCCATTAGCACAAGCGTCTAATTGTGGCCTAATGAGCTATCGCGCCTTAGTCTATTGTGCGAGCTTAGAAAGTGGTTTTATCTTAGGGTTTGGTGTGGATAAATTACTTACGAGCTTTGAGATAAGACGCGAAGACTGCAGTACCTATTTGGATATTTTAAATTGTTTTGGTTTTTTTTATTTTTTTAAGGGGTTTATCACTTTTTTTTTACACAAAATTTTTTTGAACCGATATAAAAAAAATCCACTACGGTTTAGCGGTGCACACTTCTCCGGGAATTTACAATTACTGAGGAACTGGCTTACTTATCTTTAACTGCCGAAACACAGCAATGCTGAAAACTTCTGAAAAATGCTGCAAACATCGCGTCAGACTTAGATAAGGTGGTGGTAGCCAGGCGGTCTTGGAACAAGTCACCAACCAATTGATTACCTATTTATTACTTACCAATTATTTTATTAATCATTTTTTACTTTCCCCTATCAATCCCATGAATAAAAACAATCATATTTTTAATTTAACCATTAAAATTACCTGCCATATAATTATTTTTTAATAAGTATAACATAAATACTAAATAACATAATAAAAATAACATAAATACTTATCGTCTAGAAAGTCAAATAAGTATGTAACATCGACAGCTACTTTAGCCGCAGTTTATCTCCAATGACTGCGATTTATAAGTACAAATTAATATCGGAATTAAAGTAATCACCTATAATATGTTGGTTTTGCTAATCTGATCAGCAGTAATTACGTGATCCAGTGCAACAGATTGATTGGCGTCTCACACCGGACGACATTATTTCGCTTTCATAATTTTAGCGATCGAGATTACTTGCGACTTGCACGCGAGCACTCGCGATTTAAATGTACTCTGAAAGCTCTGGACGGTATGAGAAAAGAAAGTTGCAACTGCAATAAGTAATAAAACATGCATCGTATTTAAATTAATCTTGATTTTGAGATAAGATAAGTACTTATCACAAAGTGTGTGTGTGTGTGTGTAAAGTCTCTAAGCCTCTACACTCTTTTTAGATTTACCTAAATGTTATCTGAAAACTCTAGTCGGTACCTATGGGATGGGAAAAGAAAATTGGTTATACGATAAAGAATTAGCTAAGTAATTGTTAAGCAATTATTTTATTAAATGGCAATATTCAAAATTAAAATGTTACAAAAGTGGACAAATTTAACTTACAAAGACAACTGAGAATGCTACCTTTATTTTATACCGATCATTAATCTTAATAAACATTTGACATTAACTATCCTACTTCATTTCATTACCCAATAACCGTGACATGTTAATTTTCCGCTATACTACTTTTATTAGTTATCACTTACGATGCCGTCACTCGCGTTTTCGGTCCAATACTTTTAGACAAAGACCCTTTATAACAGGATAATAGTAGCCAATTCAAGCGGTCCATATAAGACCCGCACTGCTACTATTAAAACTGTAAATCGCATTAATATAACATCCGCTGGTGTTAGGGTTGGCAGTTGAAAACAAGAACTAAGTACAAACAAAGATAAAGGATGATGGGCCTTCTTATGTGGCGTCTGGAAGTACAACCAACAGAAATTAAATCGTAATCGTAATGTGTAGCACTCCATATAGTAAGGTAACATTTACTTGAATATCATTTTCATTATCACTTGGGTTGAAAAACAGTGAAGTCCAAAAGGTGGGTAGAAGCCGAGGTCAAACGTCTAAATATATGCTATCAAATATAACAAACGAACAACGACTGAGTGCATACACGTATATACTCGCACTGTTTGATAAAAACAACTCAAAATAATTCGAATTATGTATAATTTTCAAACGTAGGTAGGTATATATTCGACTACTTACTTCGACTGTAGCGTGTCACTCAAGAAGCGTGTAGCTTTATAATTGAAAAATATTTTTTAAAATCCATCCAGTAGTTTTTGAGCTTAGTTATCCATTACAAACAAAAGAATTAAATGTTTCTTCATCATTCTTCATTTAAGGAATGAATGAAATTATTACCTTTTGAGTGCCACGGTCTTCTATAGAAGACAAACGTTTTTGTGTTCTAAACGGCACGACTTTATTAGAAGACAATATCTAATAATTTGTTTTGTTTTTTTCTTTAGAAGACAAAATAAAACAACAAAATAAATTATTAGATATTTTCTTCTAATAAAGTCATGGCGTTTAGAACACAAACACGTTTGTCTTTTATAGAAGACCGTAGCACTCAAAAGGATGATAAATGACAAAGGAAGAGGGTTCACCTCTTCCTTATCATATCATTGTAAAAATGCAATACCTATCTACACAAGACCGTAATCTCAACCCTAATTCACAACAAAAGTTTCTTCCCATATTCAAATAAGTACATAAGTATATACACACACACGCATCCGAGTCAATTAATATCTCCGTAATTAAGGAGACTGGAGACAAGCTTAATAAAAATGCAAGCTCGTACTTTCTGTCTGGGCTTGACGCATTACGATGCGCGCGCACAACGCGATTAATGAATGAGAGATGCGTATGCGCGTTATGGTCATCAAAAATGAGCTTTTACTTCCTTTTTGGGTAAGAATTATGAGGAAAATAAAGGACAATGAGTTTTGGGTTTTTCGGCGTTGATCAAAGTTATGTTAAATATACGATATTTGTATTGTTAAATACCCATCCTTCCAATTCGAATATAATTTTTTAACTATTCATTAGGCTTTAAATTATAATTATAATATAATTTAAATTATAATAAATATACTTATTACTTTCTAATAATAAAAAAATAAAAGGGTAAGTATTTCATACAAAGTGCTCAAAATGCATTTTTAGCGGAATAAAGGTCTATGTCGCATCATAAAGCGAAATGGCAAAAAAATTTGAATTTTTACACATAAGTAGACCCTATTACAAGACATCGCTTTTAATTTTGAAACTATGAACTAAATCAGGGAAAGCGTTATCTTTTCACATCAATTTGTTTTCCCTCTCGTAATATTTAGACGGCAGGGTACAATTGTCTTTCATTAAGTACCTACTTTTAAACTTTTGAGAACCTCCGTATTCGAGTGCAATACTCATGCAAGGGTTTTCAAGGTGCCGCTATCTGAGGTCCTGTGTGCGATTCCCGGTCGGGTAAATGTTTTTCTATATTTTATCATGTTTGGTATAAGTGGTGATACCCGTCGTTGTTTCCAATTTCCATGTGACAAGTGCTTAAATTTTAAGTCTATTTTTTTATTTAATAAATATATAATCATTTTTAAACTTGATATAAAATCTAGTCGAATTCTCTCGTTAAAAATGTGTTCGATATACCAT
Organism: Crambus lathoniellus; assembly: GCA_949710035.1. Taxonomy (NCBI): domain Eukaryota; kingdom Metazoa; phylum Arthropoda; class Insecta; order Lepidoptera; family Crambidae; genus Crambus; species Crambus lathoniellus. The sequence continues at coordinate 8,305,044 of OX453302.1, read as the reverse complement.
TTTGGCGAATTTGTTTTACCACTAACTAATATTGTCTCAGCTAATAGTAAGAGATAGTTGTTTACCACTTTCTTGGTACGGCAAACGTCTGCTCGTGTTACAGCAAATACAAGCATAATTTATCTGCTTTCTCTTCTTTGTCGCCCACAACAAATTGTTGTCATCGCCAATATATCGTCCTATAAGCCAAAAAGTTGGAAAACATCGAAATGAACGATCACACGAAAGATTGCTTTGTTTGTACCTACTCTTGACTGTTACATTCTCATTCTTTAATATTGTTGTAGGCTATCGGAACTTAGTCATATTCAGATAAAAGTTAGTACCTACGTTAACATCAGCAGTCATTTGCCGTCTAAGTACTTTCAAGGGTACTTGGTACACATTGTACCGTTAATGGCCTCGGTGACTAATCGTCATTTAACAATACCAGATGCCTGCATACCAGATAGTGACCAGCTGTTTAAGACAATGCTAACAATCTGTACCGGAGAGCTATACTCTAGGTACTATAAATGCAAGAACGAAAATACGAAACGCAACTTTTAAAAGCCCTATTCTCATTTTCAATGTTTCTTGGCTATTTTTGAGTGTTGAACTTTTTAAAAAGTAATATTAATTCTAGATTTTTATATCGTATCTACTAGTTTTCCGCCCGCGACTTTGCCCGCGTGGACTACACCACATTATCCCGCGGGAAAAATTCCGGATTAAAAAGTAGCTCATGGTGACATGATTTTTCCACTCCACAGATCACTCTCCAGCTCCCAAACTATCCCAATACCAAAAATCATGTCGTTTCGTTGCTCCGAGTTGACGTGAAAGACAAACAAACAAACCCACAAACACATTTACTTATATTATTAGTAGATATGGATTTCATTAATGAAACGACAAAAGATTACTAAGTAAGATCAATTTAGTGTGTAGTCACTTAGTAGTCAAGGTTATAAAGTTATAAGTTAGTTTGAACCCTTGAAATCAATATTAGACGCTCTTTCGGAGTAGGTAGGTACATCTTCATGTTATTACTCAACTCAAAATTGGAAATACTCAAATGTCATTTTAGGTTACATAAAAAAGGAAATAAATTAACAAATCACTTATTATGAAATAGCCAACGGGTTAAAACTAACTTTATGGTAATCTCTGATCATTCTAGTACTTAACGGTCTATTCATAACGCTATATCAGCAATAACTAACAGTGCACTGGTATTCATAATATTCTCGATGACATATACCTGGCTTACTTTACGGTCAACGTTAGAAATCAACATTAATGTTAACCGATCGCAAATACTAAGTATGTTGTTTTAATAACTTACCTATGGTGATTTGATATTCACGGTAATAAAGTATTTATTTTAGTACCGTTTCTCTTTGCTCATTTGAATATTGCAATCCTTTTGTGGCTCGCTCTATACCTAGGTGATTACGATAGTCCCTACATAATATTGTTTACTACTGAACTTTATAACTACTTTATATTATAACAATTGCAACGTTATCTTAGTGATAAGGTTGAGGATCTAGGTTACATTACGTCAATATTATATTGGTCATACTTGATAACTTAGTAGACTTACATATTTCTCATATCTTCACATTCTGTTGATAGTAAATTTTAGAGGTAAAAATATTAGGAAATGGAAATATCAAAGTAACACCTAATGCAGGCATTGATTCAAAGATTACTAACAAATTATTAGTATGTAGGACAACTTGCCATATTGGCTTGCTCAGTAAAGTTTTGTACTTAACCATTTTATCCTATGATTTATACGAAATAGACCTATTGTTTTTTCCAAATTACTACTCTACACATCTGTTACAAAACAATAACACATCATTTATTCGAACATTGTAAACCTCCACCTGAACAATGAAATCTACTGCATTTTTTTCCCGTGAGAAATTTTCGGTAACTAATACCTAGTTTCCGAAGAACTTTAAATTATCATCTTCATCTGATGCCAAACACGATTATAGGTACATCACCACACAATAATGTCCAGATCCAAGAATAAGCCGTTGGCGCCGCATAATTGCGTATAATAGTGTTCGGCAACGTCCAGAATGTCAATAGACTCAAACCTGCATCGGATATCGCTAATTGAATCAGCGCTTCGACGCTAGATGGCGCTGTATAGCATTAGTAACAGATTAATCGCCACAATCACCCTACGATTCCATCGTTCAACCTCTCATTACACCTTAGTAAGTGTAAACGTAACTTTGTAATGACCCATAATTATTGGTTACGCTACTGTAACGCTGTGCGGTTATCGGCTATTATAGTAAACACTCTAAGTTCCAACTGGATCTATATGTGCAGATAAGATTGGTGCCAATATCTATAATGGCACTCGTGCTTTATAAAACGTCTCTTTGCTCACTAAAGATATAATTGAACAAAATTAATCTTTATTAGGTACTTCCTATCGGCGATACGATCTTGTAATTATTGATCTCTGATTCAATAATTGCCGATCAGCATTTAGGTCTCAGCTTGAGCAAGCGCAACAGTCGCGGTTAATATTTTATTGGTTATTTTAGAGATTTGTCTGATAAAGAATTTGCATTAAGTGTGCAGATATTGCGTATTTAAATTTCTTGCATTTGATATAAAATAAAACATAGATAACATTTTATTTAATATTACAAGTATTTTTACTTTTCTAATAAGTAGGGCAGAGGTACCCTTTGTGGCCACTTTAAGGATTTTTTGACTTTTAAGCACTGAGTGCTAAATGGTCTTAGGTATTTAAGACACAAATTATATCTTAAATTATAGATAATTTATCTACCTTTAAAGGTACATTTTTCAAATTTATAAAAGTAAAATAGTTTTTTTTATATTACACACAATGTGTGAGAGGTGCCAAATGTACCGGTTTTGGCCACTTACTGATAGTTAAACTTTTGTAAGTATTGCGAAAAATCAAAACCAAACCCAGGTAAAATCAATATATTCTAATGCGCTAGAAACCAGTCAATTGCAAAACAACAATTTAATTGTAAAAAACAAAGGTTTATAAAGTATTTCAACCAAAACAAATTTCTCAAAATTTTCATACAAAACATTTTTTAAAACAGAAAATGGAATATATTGAAAAAAAATCTTATGACATAAAGAATTCTAACGGTTGTTATTATTACCTTAAAATACCTTATTTTAAATGCATTTATCAAAAATGGCTAAAAGTTGTTTAGAAAACTTTTAGAGCAAAAAGTGGCCAATACCGGTACAGTGGCCAAAACCGGTACGCCTGCCCTACTTAATTTTTAATAAAACATTACAGTTTTTTTGTCTGTAAAAGCAAATCCACCATCGTAAGAGATGACTTATGCCTTATTTCTTTCGTATATTTAACTAAGTAGGTATACTTCGACTATATTCGAGTAATACGCTATCCAACAAAGAAATCGAAAAAAAAACTTGGTTTTTAGATCAAAATCTTCCAAAGTATAAAACTTCTTGAAACTACCAGTAAAAGTAGTAATGATAAACTAGGTAATAATGAGAGAGTTAAGCATGAAATTTTTGTCACCACCTCATACTGAGTGGAAAATTTAGAAGTACTTTGCAAAGAAAATACTGCTTGCGTGTTTTAAAAGGCCCAAGTTGCTATATTACCTTTGTACAAAATCTTAACGACTGACCCGCCTTTTGAGCACATCACTAAGAGCGGCTATTAGGCAGGTGATAAAAGAAAGTAGCAGGCAATGTTTGTCGGATTATGAGCTAAGATGTGGAACTTAACGCCCTGTGACACCTGCCCGGCTTTAAGGGGTATTACGGCACCCCAATTTGGTGCCTTTAAGGGAGAACATCACTGAAAATTCGGCCTTTTTATTTAATGTGCACTTAAGCCACTTGGTGACTTGGCCATGATACCTACGGGCGTGACGAGCGCCGATATGCTTGGAGCTTTTAAAAAGGTGCATTAATAAGAAAGTTTCGCGGAGACGTTTTGCAAGGTTACTTAATAGATATTAAGTTGCTTTAGTACGAAAAACACAACAACGTTGTTTTCAGCATATTGTTCCGGCAGTTAGAGATATGATGACCAGTTCCAGATTCCGGGAGTGGTGCACCTTCAGTCTTATATTCAATTAAAATCAAGTATGATGAAGTTTAAGTGTTACCCTGTCGTGTAGATAAAAAGGGCATTTCTTTTAATTCTTAGACGGTCACTCTGAATCGTACTTAATAAAAAAAAATGAAATTCGAAATCGATAAAGGTTTCACAAAAGTTGAAAGAAGTTGGGAAGGTATCACGACAATTCCCATCGTATCGCTGGAGAGAACATACCTACATAATAAAAATGTAGAACAATAAAAAATAAAAACGATAATGTTGTGACCGATATTTATAAAGTCTTTCATAACAAATAAATTCAATTCGAAGACATTTCAAACTTTACGATCCCCAGAAACGACGGAGTTCCTTTGAGCGCCGCCAATTACAAAACAGTTATTAAAAACGAACCTCGCTCGTGCGTCTCATATTCTTTATTGATATGCCATCTTAATTGGCCCTTAAATATCCCGATGATTGCATGCGAGTAATCGAACACATACATTTTCGTCATAAAAGCCGTTGTCTTCCACTGGCAAAATATTTACACCATCAAATGTAACCGTTACAAGTACCCCTATTCTTACGAATCCGTACAGATCATTATTCCTTTCGCGAAATGGAAATCTCGTTTTTATGGCAAAACAAAGAGAGCGAAGTTTCTCTAACGGTCGGAGCGTGAAAAAACATCTTTAAAATTGTTCCCCTGTTTACAGTAAAGAGTTACCCGTTCAGAGTTGTTTACTCTGAACACGGCTTTATTCTCACGTAAATTCCTTTTTACGGCCGAAGGATTGCACGGCTGTTAAATTAATGACGATTTTTCTGGGGCGTCAGTGGGCGTTATCGATTCGGCAATTAGTTCTCAAATCGGATCACCAGGCTGATCGGCGAACATGATTGATGAGGAGTCGGCTCATTACCGAAACGGGGGGAGGGCCCCGTCTTATCAACAATCACGGCGAAAGTTGCTCCTCTTGAGATTACCGACGCCTGCCGCGGTGCTGATAAAGATATATGAGCTGGTAACACTCGCCGAGGGCTTATGACCGATATGTGCAAAATTATGATCAGTGTTATGAGAGGGGTTTTATGGGCCTACCAGTTAAACAGGCTATATTTATCGCTTCTCGTTTATTATGAATAATTCGAAGAAGCTGTAATTATTATAATCCTAGAAAATTTAACCCGACACACTCAGATAGTATTAAGAAGTACTAAAACGAAATAATTTATTTTAAAGCTTAGGTAAAAATACATTTATTGTGTAGGTAACCATAATTTGCTTGGCGAGGAATGTTTCCTCGGCAAGCAAATTATTAATTACAACGTTATCTACATAAATCATAGAAATGCAAATAATAATACTGTCATATTTTCGTTACAGTGGGCGGAATGTCACGCGGCGGCAGCGGCGCCGGCAAGACAGCGACTGCGAAGCGCGTGCCGCCGCCCGCCGTGCCGGGCGACGCATTCGGCACGCCCCAGCACCGGCACTCGGGCTCCAGCTTCGGTTCGCAGGGCTACGCCTCGTGCGAGGAGCAGCCGTACCCGCAACCGCCAGATACGCCATCTCATACTAGAGGTAAAAAGAATTAAAGCTCTATGAGAAAAATGTCGTCGTTGGACGTGCCGGGCGACGCGTTCGGCACGCCCCAGCACCGCCACTCGGGCTCAAGCTTCGGTTTGCAGGACAACGTCTCGTGTGAAGAGCAGCCGTATTCGCAGCTACCAGATACGCTATCACATAGGTACTAGAGGTAAGAAGAATGTGGAGAATGTGCACCTCGAAAAAATGTCGTCGTTGGACGTGCCGGGCGACGCGTTCGGCACTCCCTAGCACCGCTACTCGGGCTCAAGTTTCGGGTTGCAGGACTACGCCTCGTGCGAGGAACAGCCTTATCCGGAGCCACCAGATACGCCATCACATACTAGAGGTAAAGACGAAAGCTTTAGAAGTAGAATATTACCCAAAGGTGAACTCTATAAAAGGCTTGATCCGCCTCGTAAAATTACGTTTTAGTCTCAGCAGGTTAAAATTAATTTACAAAACATCTTTTCACCTTCAATACGATCAAAAGGGCGTGGTGCAATATTTTTCACTTGCATTCACCGTAACGAAAGATGATATTGGCGATGATGAGATAACCTGCCTTACTAAGTAAGGGCAAGATGGGATCCAGTGGTTTCATTAAAGCAATGTTGTTAACCTACAATATTGTATTATACCTAGTATTATTTTTAAATCGATGTTTGGTTTTATCTCCCAATTATTAGTACTCTTCCCTACTGAGCTCAATCACTGATTCCCTACCCAGGAAGTTCATCCTTATCTTTAGTATGAAGATTTGTTCTTGAAGACGACTTGTTGAACGAGGGTTTATATGATATTTTTCGTAATATTCAGATACTTACAGAGGTATCTGAATGTTATGATGATGTAAGTATTCATAAAACACTCAATAATTCTGATATCCTCAGCACAAGTGATTAAGCGACTTCGGAATCAAGTCAAGATAATTATCCGACGTTACTAAAGTGTCAAAAAAATTTCATAATAAACAATCATCTTTTCCTTAATTTCAGATGACCACTCCGACTATGGCAGCACAGTGTCCGGCGTGTCTGGCGTCAGCGGGGCCAGCGGTAGTCTGGGCAAGAGCCCCGCGGGGGGAGGGACATTCACCTTCCCCCCGCCTTCCCAGCCCCTCACGCATAAGGCTGCAGTCTACTACCACCACCAGCTAGCGCTAAGCGACGACCAGGGCATTGACATGACTCAGGTAATTAGTAGAACTTGTTACCAATGTTATCTCTAGAATCATAGTTAAAGCCTTACTAAGAGCCTTGGAGGTGAGACCTTCCTCAGCCCACGAAGCCGCTTACACATTCACAAGGCTTACACCATAGCCTTGTGAGTGAGCTGTAATACCACCAGCAGCTAGTGCTCAACAACTACCAGGGCATAAATATGACGCAGATAAGATCGGTTAAAGTATAGTTTAGGTCTCGGGAGCCCATTGGTTGATTATCTCCCTGAGGCCAATATGTCATACAATGGTAGACTTCATCCGACCTAGCATGTACGCACTACGACAAAACGTCTCGTGGTAGTCGTGGTACGCATGCTAGGCCGGCAGAACTATTAGTCTCCACGGACAGATGCGGGAGAATAGTTATTTTTTACGCAGTCAGCTCTACTGACCTATCAAAGACTGATGCTCGACTTCTCTCCGCCTCGGTAAAGACGATCCTTACGTCTGTGCAGATACAAATAAGGGTCGTGAGCGTGACAATCATAACAAGTTTGGTACCTCTTCCAGAGCCCCGGTCGCGACAGCCCCGGCTCTTCTTCCGGGTCGGCGGGCTCCGGGTCCCGGCACTCGTCCGCGTCGCTGGACAGCGGGCGCGCGTCGGGCCGCGTGCCGCACCACCACCACGCCGCCTGCCACTGCGGCGACACCGCGGACCGCGTGCGCGCCATGATCACGCAGGGACTGCCGGTGAGTTGATACAACATACTTACATGTGGATAATATCATTGTATTGAGAGGATTTGTCAGGATAAGCCCTGCGTTACGGTTTAGCTCCTTTCAGGGTGCGCCACGTGGAGGCTCCTTTCTTGCACACTCAAACCGACTTCTCTGTGCCATCTGTACTCACTTGCAGGCATTGCCCCGCCAGGCGTCTGCCGAGAAGTTGCCTACTCTGTGGAACGCCTGAAACAAATGACGAACAAAAGGCACCCAACTGTTCGACCACTATCCCCCTGCGACACGCGTTAAAAGCCGGCGAAGCTTCACCAACCAACTGTCCATCTCTGCCTCCCGTCAAATACCCTTCACAGGCTAGACTTGACCTGTGGGCAAAAAAGTTCCCTCGGACCAATTCAAACATGGAACTTTCGGGAAGACTACCCCCAGGCCACAGCCTTCCTTGCAAAATCTGGAAGTCCTTAAAGAGATTAAGCAACCCGAAGTATTCATAGGGTCAGACTGACAGGAGATTACGCCAATGCTCGCCTGTCTTTTGATAACTCTAGCAAGTTGGAGGTTTTTCTCAATTCAAACAAATGCAAAACTGTCATGTAACTCGATGGTGTCTCATATACTGTTAAATTGTGGATATTGAGAAATAAAGTTATTCTTATTTTATTTATTAAATTTTTATTCTTTCTTCTTTTCCAGGACCCAGACATAATCCACGCGTGGCTAGCGGATCTCCAAATGGAAGAATACGCGCGTCTATTCGTGGAGGCCGGCTACGACCTGCCAACGGTGACGCGGATGACGCCCGAGGACCTCACCGCCGTCGGCATCAAGAAGCCCAACCACCGCAAGCGGCTCAAAGCAGAGCTCGCCAACCTGAATGTGCCTGATAACCTGCCTGACTATATCCCGGTAAGTGGCAGTTTTATATATCACAACTATTCGTGGCGGCAAGGTGGTAAAGTTCCATCGAGAAACTGAACATGTAAGAGATTTGAAAAGGCAGCAGAAATTGTATATGTTTATAAAATAAACATTCACTGCGTAGTCAGTCATATAACAACATCATAATGGCTTAAAAGATCACTGATATTCAGTAAGACACACTTGCCCTGGTATTATAATAAAATAATGTGCTGTTATGTCATTCACATGGGTACGTATCTAAATACCTAAAATTAAAATACCTAACGTTAAAACACCTACGTTCAAAATACCGAAAATCAAAATACCTAATGGTTGTTTCACTTAAATTCAAAATACCTAAAAACGTTTGGTAGAAAAATCCTGTATTCCTCGGAAGTCCTGTAGAACACGTGATAGGTTAGAAACTTAAGTCGATCGCGAAGCGCACGCAGCGAAGCGATCGCCTTAAATTTCGTGGTTATTTTTTTTGTGAAACAATCCATAGGTTGTATTGATACAAAAAAAAATCACAATATAATATAATGTTGTGTGTAAAAAAAATAACCACGAAATTTAAGGCTTTTAAATTTAAATTTCTAACCTATCACGTGTTCTACAGGACTTCCGAGCCACTCAAAAATTTGGCTAATTTTAGGCATTTAGACCATTTGGTATTTAAAATGTGGTGAATCAAACTTTGGTGTTATAGCTATTAGACATTTTAAACATTAGGTATTAAGTCCAATCGGTATTTTGAACTTAGGTGTTTCTTAAGTAGGTGTTATTTGCTTAGGTATTTTGATTTTAGGTATTTTGAACGTAGGTGTTTTAACGTTAGGTACCCCATTCACATCCGTCTCGACGGACCATATAATTCACATCGTCATAGAAAAGCATTAAAGCTATCGCACATATTTATATTCTTCAGTGAAATACCTGAAAGCTTTAGTAATTATTTACTTTTTATGGTGCGGCTTATCTAAGCTCCCCGGCTCCCCGCGTTCACGTTCAAGTTGCGGAAAAAAAATCCCTAACGGGCATACTCTAGCTTACTCACTCGTGCTGGCATTGCCTTGCCGCTCCTTTGTATCGCGCCAGAAAACCGATAGACTCGCAGTGACGAGAGGAGCATGAGGAATGTCGAGCCCAAACTGAGTACCACGCCACTTCGCTCACTATTTTCCTCGCTCTTCGACAAGTGTGCCCGCACTATTAGGCAACAGATCTCAGTACTCATATTGCGTCCTATTAATTTCAGGGTTCACTAGAAGAATGGCTGCGACTACTGAGACTGGAGGAGTACGGGCCCGCGCTGGTCGCTCAGGGGTACCGCACTGTGCACGACGTCACACAATTAGCTTGGGAGGTAAGTACACGTTAAATAAATATAAGAAACAAATATTGGAAACCATCACATACATTGTTCCAATACCAAATTATAGTAAATTGAGCACTAGTATTATGAGAATTGAAAGCAATGACTGGTATTATACCTACCACATACACCCAGACCCGAGGAAATATTGAAAAGTCCGTTTTCAATATTTACCCGACCGGGAATAACCTCTAGATTAGAGATAGCGGCACCTTGAAAACCGGGTGCGTACACCACTCAACCAAGGAGACCTCCTTTCAAACATTCAAAATTATTTTCTCTAACTAAAAGTAGACTACACCATTGGATGCGAAAGTGCTACATGTTATGACAAGGGAAGATAGGCATGTTACTAGAAATGTGATGGACAATTGACATTAATGTTGATGGATGGAGAGAAAGAGGGAAACCGCAAAAAAGATGGATAGAATGTGTGCGTAATACTTAATATGAATGAGAAAGGAGTACTGAAATGAAGAGATGGCAGGTAAGAGAGTGGAGTGGAGGAGAAAGACGTACCGCACCAACCCCAAATAGTATTGTGATAAAGTTAGGAAGATGATGATTGATGCGAAAGTGCTGCAGCATAAAATTGTTACAAAAAGAAAAATCAAAAGCTTTATTTCCCTCTTGAGATATCATAGTAGCATTTAAAGGGCATGGGCTTTTTATAAATTTTTCAATCATGTAAACAGTATTTCAGTATGTAAACAGTATGTAGAAAAGACGTTGAATAAATTCTCAAACGTTAATAATCTTAGCACACCGCACCAAAAACTTACGGGCTTAAAATCAATTGAATAAATTCACTTTTGTATGATAGGTATACCATCGTACTTATGGAAAGTTAAGTCCAGGCTACAATCGGCTACATTTAATAAACGGAAACAATTATTTGTGCTCCTATAATAACTTATTTTTATAAGTATAAAACTCATTTCTCTTACAGGACTTAGAAGACATGGGTATTGTTCGCCTTGGCCACCAAAAGAAAATACTCCTGGCCATAAAGAGAGTGAAAGACATTAGAGCAGGAAAGAGAAGTATCAGCAACCAAGGCTCGCTCGACTTCACGAGGTTACAGCCGGGACAGGTCAGTCCATAGACAACTTGTAACCTCCTTCGTTTGTAGTGATGTTTTAGAATCATTAGACCTTCATAGATAACTTTGTGACAGTGGATTATAAAATGGAATAAGAGAACAGCATTCAAAATGTTTTTTTATGCTTTGTTAATATTTTTTTGTTTTAACTGCAGCGAAGTAATTCCATTCAAGGTGCTGACATGAGCTAACTAGCGCCGCAAACGATTTTATTTAATTTATTCTAAACTAGCTGACCCAGCGCGACTTCGTTCCCGTGGCCCTACCCCCTACTCCACCCTACCCTACCCGTACTCTACCCCTACCCTACTCTACCCCTACCCTAACCCTACCCTACCCTACCCCTACCCCTACCCCTTCCCTACCCCTACCCTACCCTACCTATACCCTACCCTACCTTTACCCTACCCTACTTCTACTCTACCCCTTCTTACCCCCTCCTCCCCTATTTTCTCACCGTAAGAACCTTCCTTGGACTTCCACGAACATTTCAAGACCAAAATTAGCCAAATCGGTCCAGCCGTTCACGCGTGATGTCGTGACCAAGGGAAATAGGGATTCATTTTTATATATATAATAACTAGCTGACCCAGCGCGACTTCGTTCCCGTGGCCCTACCCCCTACTCCACCCTACCCTATCCGTACTCTACCCCTACCCTACCCCTACCCTACGCTACCCCTACCCTACCCCTACTCTACCCCTACCCTACCCCTACCCTACCCCTACCCTACCCCTACCCTTACCCTACCCCTACCCCTACCCTACCTCTACCCTACCCCTACCCTACCCCTACCCTACCCCTACCCTACCCCTACCCTACCCTTACCCTACCCCTACCCTACGCTACCCCTACCCTACCCCTACTCTACCCCTACCCAACCCTACCCTACCCCTACCCTACCCCTACCCTACCCCTACCCTACCCCTACCCTACCCCTACCCTACCCTTCCCCTACCCCTACCCTACCCCTACCCAACCCTACCCCTACCCTACCCCTACCCTACCCCTATATCCTTCCTTGGACTTCCACGAACATTTCAAGACCAAAATTAGCCAAATCGGTCCAGCCGTTCACGCGTGATGTCGTGACCAAGGGAAATAGGGATTCATTTTTATATATATAGATAATATAGATAAGCCCAAGTTCTAAAAAAGGAATCAGTCATTCATTCAATCAATAATTTCAGATTAATATATTTTTTATATAATAACCACTAGGTCCAACGTTAAACGATAGGTCATTCTTCTTTTGTGTAAAGAAAGCGGCATAGCACAGTCTATTTTGTTGAGAAAATGTTGAAACCAGCAACTCAAATATCTATAAAACGCCGTAATTGTTATCTTATGTTTATAAATTATTACACAACTTTGGATGCTATTTTCTTGAATACTTCCGATATTAAGTAAGTATATAAAAAAGTTTAATCCACTTTCATTTTCTATTTTCAACTAGTTTGCTAGTTAGAAGTTTATCTGTCAACCGAAATAAATTTTCAAAGCATCACTTCAAATCAATATTTTTTTGTTTTCTTATTATTATTTTAAATGAGTTTAATTTATTTTATTATTATTTAATATTTTTTTATCATCGTGTGTTCATCTCATATTCATCCCCATTTACCATCACAACATTTTTATTGAAGAGTTACTTATTTAAAGGAAAATTTGTGAAGAGTTAATAATTATTAATTTTCCTAGCCATATACTAACTGCGCTTTTTAACAGCGTTTTATTATGTAACTAAAGCTTCCAATAATTTTGACTAAACCAATTATTATCTTCTTGAGTTTAATCCTTTAGCCCAGAAGGCTTTAGTTGTTTTCCATGTGAAAGGACCTAGCACACAAGCTGAAGATTATGTTGCCAAATAGTTGTGGACACTCGGGAAAGCGAGGTCTTAAAGACACGATTGGCGCCAAGAAACGGAAGTGACGTTCAAAATTTTGACATTTCCCGATGCGTTCAGAAATCGTTATCATTTCGCTTTTGATAGACTTTTAGAAGTCTATGTCCATCGCCATTATTGTCTATGACGGGATCGTATAACAATTCTGCGACTGTTTTATAATTTGAATAATATAATATCTCACTTGTGTGTGGGATAAGTAATAAGCGCCTGAACTGCACCTAAACTGTCATTACTTAGCAAAACAAGGGCTAGCAATAGCAACGTAATTTTAGTCGTCCTGCTTTAAAACATATTTACTCCACTTTGTATCCTAATGTGATGAAATGAAATGAAATGAAAAATGAAATGAAATGATTATTTATTCACGGAAAACAGAGTAATACATAAGATTTGTTTAAATTTATAAAGTCCGTCTGTCTTGCCAACATTGGGCATGTGATCCGATTGTAATCATATTGTGTATCAAATGTTTCCTGTACCTATACCATATTTTATGCATTTATGCTTATCGTCTAGTTATCTTATAATAAGATATATTCTAAAAGCCCAAGTATGTGTCAAGTCATTTTATCCCCCTAAGTCAAGTTCTCCCTGTCAAGTCGCAGAGTTGTGTCCCGGCCACGTGTCACCCGCATCCTCACTAGCCGAGAGCAGCATGTGAATGTTTTCTTTTTCTTTTCTTTCCAAACACAATCCGCACCTTGGACATAAAAAAAGGATTTATATCCGAGGGAGCATTACCAGCCTTGGGAGAGACACGCGAGGAGTTACCATAAGCCCCCCGATCTAAACTTTGACGCGCTATCGGCGACCCTTTGTACCACAGACCTCGTCCCGATACAGGTATGAGAAACTCCTTTGGCACACGGCACCGGCTTTAAAATGCACTGTTGTTGAACGAATTGAACGTGTGTTTTCTGCACTGTGTGGACCTCCTTTTTGCACCTTTTTGTATAATTTTTAATCCGCTAGGTGACCTTTGCCTGCACGGTAGTTTTTACTGTCGATATTTATTTTTATCTAATATTGGAACGGAATACTAAGATTCTGGTAAGATATTAAGTACATAGCATGTATTAAATAATTATAACAATATTTTAAAAGATATGAATAATTTTAACATCTAACTTATCAATTTAAATTCTAACTAATAATAATAAATCGGCATGGTAGGCTGTTTAATTGAATTCTAATTTAATTAATGTATGTTTGTATGTAAATGTATTTAAACGAGTCTATTTCAATATAATTAATAATATGTATTATGTATGATTGCATAGTAATTGAAATCTGAATATTGTAAATATTAAAAGCATTAAACTCTACACTGTCGACATTGGCAAACCGAACACAATATTAAAATGTCGTTAATAATGTTAACAGATTCGTCACCCGAGAGGAAAATCGCTCGAAAGCTTGGAAGATCCTTCCGAAAGATCATCACACACCACTTTCTCACCGGAAGCCGGGTTTTACTACGGGGGTGGGCAATGGCGGAGGTCGTACGACGACGGGGACATAACGCCTACGAACGACAGTTCTTACGAGGGAGGGGGGACTCTACCCCGCCCGAGGGGGCTGGTCCGGCCGCGGCCCGTAGCGAAGATCACAGCAACGCCGGCGTACAGAGATAAATCCCCTGACTATACATACGATGAGATAGCGTATTCCGCGCGGTTGCAACGCGTGGCTTACGGGGCGAGTCCGCACGTGGCCAGAAAACCTCCGCCCGAACCTCCGAAGAGACAGAGCTCCCAATACGCGCCGTTCACTCGCTTCGGGCAGACGACAGTAGAGATCCATCCAGAAAAGAGTCTCCCGCTGAGTCTGCCGGCGTACCCCAGCTCGGACTCGCTGTCGGTGTCGCTGGACAGCACGGGGCTTCTGCCGCCGCCTCCTGCGCCCAACTCCCCCCCGAGGAGATACGATGATGATAAACTGCAGACCGGATCGAACGCTAGCTTCAAGGTGAGATTCTGTTTAATTAAGTATTAATGAACCTTAGTAGCAGAGCTCTTAGTCCTGTGCTCCCGGTTTGGGTAGACGACTGCAGTGTAGAGATACGACCTGAGAAGAGTCTACCGCTGAGTATGCCGGTGTAGATATAAATAACTCTTCGAACCGGCGACGGCTTCTCTGACCTTTTCAAAGAGTCTTGGAAATCAAGAAATTGATATCCTTTTCATGACTTTGCCTAGGAAACTTTTACCCCAAGATCACAAACCCAAAACATACCTAACCAATATTCTATATTTATTTCCAGTCGAGTTCGAGCACCGAATCTGACAGCATCCCGTTCGCGAACGAAAACGCGGGCACCATAAAGCAAAACCGCGGTCAGATCAGCGGGCGGCCGCACGCCGAATACGGCCGCGGCGGCATCCCTCTGCCCCGCGCCGAGCCTCCGCCCTCGGACAAGAGCGAGCCCGTCGACGTGCTCAACGATATCGGCAACATGCTCGCCAACCTCACAGACGAACTAGACGCGATGCTAGAAGAAGAGAAACGCCAAGGCCTCACCGATTCCTAAAACCCCCGCGCATTTGGAACCTCGAGTACGAACTCATTGGTGAAACCCCAAAGAATGTGTAACGTTCGCAATTCAAACTGGCTGACAAGCGTACGCCAGCGATATTGATTAAAAAATAAATCAAGTGTCTATGGTTGCATCGCTCCCGCCATTTTGTGAAAGATAACTGTTACTGTAGGTAAACTAAAATCAAAGGTGACAAAAAACGTCGTGCTTACAAAATGACAAAAACGTCTGCAAATGTAACTACTAGAGCTAAAAATGAAAGGACGACAAATAGAGTGAATGTTTGACGATCCCGCTTGCTTAGCACGGTTATTTCGTTACTATCTCGATCGCATCCTGCCATTGCCAGCAACTTGTAACTTATCCACTGGATAGCCACTGTACTTTACTATAACAATAGTTTTCTATCTACGTAGCATTTGTACCTTTGTAGCATATTTTATACATACCTATTCGATGTACGAATACCATTTTATTGACATTATTATTATATTGTATAATTTTTAAAACTTAAGGAACTGTGTGTTTTTGTTGTCTTTTATTTAAACATTATTATTTCGTAATGGCATTTAGTTCCTTGCATTGATGGTTTATTTTTTCATTGGAGTTATGAATTTTAGATTGTAGTCGGATCCAAAACAAATTGAAATGGCTATTTTTGTAAATATTGTTTTACTTAAATTATGTCATAGATAAAATATATCCCAGTAGCTAGTTTTCCATGTACAATAATAAATTGTAGAGTACTCGATTACATGTAGAATTGAGTAGTTAGAATTTATACAAAGTAATAGTTCTAGAGATAGTGTGAAAATTTAGGGGTTTATAATAAATGTTAAATAGACATTCGAATAGTGATAGACCTCATAGATAATGTATGTTAACAATCTTATATTGCATAAGGACATGCCCGTTGCCATGATATGCTTCCACAGCATAAAACGTTTCCATTAAAGCTTTTGCAATACTCAACATCAATTACAATTTATGTTTTACAACCCATTCTTATATATAAAACAACTGGTTTCCAAGACCAAATACATCCCTACATTTAATTTTGATGACTCTCTATTCTATCTTATGGAGTTGAACAATTATTTATGTAACTAACGATCTCCATTTTGTTCCCTAATAATTTTAACGCGTGTCCTCAAATCGTGATATGTAGAGGCCATAACACTTATTAACACACATTTCTTGTCATTTCTGATTTTGTGTCCTTATACAAAATATTAAAATTTTATTATCATTAGAATTTTGTAAGAAAGTACCTAGGTACCTACACGTCATGAAAAATACTGTTACAAAGGGTGGGTTAAAATCACATATTTGCCGTCTTAAAATAGTTATTAATAATATTATAAGGTACCCTTTTGTGTCATTATAAATTATAATAAGGACAATCTACACAAAATCATAAATGATAATAAATAAAGTACTTAGCATCTTACACCTAACTCTGAATGAAAATGAAATGTACAATAATAACAGTAAAATAATCGACTAACATGTAACAGTGTACGAGATAAAAACTAAGCTTTATTATGTAAATACAAACAGTGAACACCATGTTTCTACAGACATTTGATAATGAATATTTAAACTTTTTGTATTCTAACATTAATAAAAAAGATTTGTATTTGTACCGAACTTAGTATAGATCTACTGCATTCTTGTAATTAGTACGATGAAGTCAACTAACAACAGAGGGTGAGTGAAAGTTAGTAAATATGCAAACGTTACCTTACTATCGCGTTTAAGTAAAATTTGACAGATAAATATATTGTATTACTTATTGAAGAGATAAGATCTTGAATAAAATTAAAAACGCGAACACGTTAGTAACATTTGCACATTTACTAATTTACACTAGGGGTTGATCAAAACAGAAAAGATAAAATAATTCAATTCTTTTTGTTAAAGAAAAACAAAACTTTGGAAGTAAAAATAGTTGACTTTTCTCTGGTCGGGATATAAAAATGAAAAACAAAAGTAAGTTAAATGCCGTCACTCTATATTTATAAAGCAAGCAGCACTAATACAATTAAGAAGAATAATTATTTGTCCTATAAATAATTTCTCTGTGTTAGGTGTGCTTGCCGTATGTAAAACTAGAAAGGTGCTAGACTTGAAATGGTAAAACTACCTTAAAAAATTAAAAAGGACGATTTGAGTTATTGTGTATTTATTTTATTCGGACTTTGAACTAGTCAAAATTATTATTTGAGTGGCGGCAAAAATGTAGACGTCAGTTATTGAGTTATTTCTATTGTAATTTTATGACACAGCTTAACTTCCTTATTTTATAGTTCAGTTCTTAATTTGAATAAATATATTTGTAATATTCACTATGTGTGTTATTGAACTCCCAATTAGTGTAAGGATGGAACAGTACCCCAAGCACGAAAAACTATCGTTATGGTTATTAAAATAGAGCTCGTGCTGCCGGTTTCTTTGCAATTATCGTTTACTATACAATTACGATTACGAGACTTGTTTTATCGTGTACTTACTTATTGAATTTTAGCTCCATAAACGACCTGAGCGGCCGCCGTCGCCGCCGGGGCGCTGATTTTCATATGGTTTTCAGACAAACAATAGGTACGATAACCATGAGCGTCTAGAGTTTTTCGTGCCTGGGGTAGAGTTTTGGACAAGGGTAAGATACATGGGTAGGTATATACTTACCTACATTTTAAAAATGACTTTATCAAAAAACAATTAAAAGTCGGATATTTGAATTTTGATATAAACCACTATCGTCTCACAAACAAGTACCTACGTGGTTTGTAATACTCAGTAGAGCTTTTTGATGGGCAAGCTAAACTTTTGGCTGGAAATGGATTTGAAACATGGAAATGTCGCTACGCTAGGTACCTACTTTTTTCATGAAGTCGCCTACGGCTGATTTAAATGAACTAAATTAAAAGAATATAAGAGACTAGCGCTCCACCCGCAACTTCCTCCCTTGAATTGAGAGGAAATGAAATTCAGATATTCACAAAAGTTTCACACAAACTTTGACCTCCTTTTTAACGCCTTATTGGGAATTTCCAAAAACCCTCTAAGTGCTCCCCTACACTGCCCAAGGAACATACATAGCAAATTTCAGCTTCTGGCGCCCAGTAGTATCGGCCTTTCGGCTGTGCGTTGTCTGTATGTAGGTAAGTCAGTAGGTAACGCAAGAGTTTTACATAATTCTATTGATTAAAATACCCAAGCTCCAGTAGAACTACACAAATTGCTCATGTAACGTAAGAAAAGTGCGCTTTGCTGTAAAAATTAAAGAGAATTTTATCACTTCGTTTGAGTAAAATCTTTTCATTTCAGTTCCACACTCACCATGAAAATTCATTTTTTTATATGCTTACATTACAAGGTACTAGTAGGTATAATATAGAATTTTATTTAATATTACAAAAAATAATCCATTGCATGTACATTATCAGTATTTATCAGTAACAGGAAAAAATTAAATTCAAAATTTTATGAAACAAAAACAAAGAAACATAACATCACTACTAATATTATTATAATTTGTGACTTCACTATGTACGCTAAAATTAAAAAAAGAAACTCTACTCTATGGAATGACTGAAAACTCAGTACGTTTTTGTTTACGAT
The DNA here is from genome assembly GCA_949710035.1 of Crambus lathoniellus. NCBI lineage: Eukaryota > Metazoa > Arthropoda > Insecta > Lepidoptera > Crambidae > Crambus > Crambus lathoniellus. Next base: position 8,286,017 of record OX453302.1, on the reverse strand, counting down.
TAGGTCACAAGTTTTCACGCAGTTTTCTTTTCACGAAAATCCTGTAAGCTCCAAGTTTGAGCGTTGATTGGCCAGATTCAGCCCAACCTGACATTTAGACCAATCAGCGCCGAGTGCAATGGATCGATGACAGTTCTACCAACCGCAGAAAACGACGAGAGAGACGAAATGTCAGTCTTGTTGTCATTTGAATTGTGAGCAGAGATGGGCAAATGCCCGGTTAAAACCCGGCATTTTGAAAATGCCCAGGTTAAATCCCATTTATGCCCATTTCTGCCCGAAAAGTTCGGCAGAAACTGTATAATAAATCAGTAATAACAGTTAACCAATATTATGAAATTTTACATGATTTACAAACTCATTACTTAAATAATGCTAAGTAATATTAGATTACGTATATATTTTTTGTTTTTTAACCCCCGACGCAGCGCAAAGAGGGTTATTATAAGTTTGAGGCCTATGTCTGTCTGTCTGTACTGTACGTATATTCGTAGTGCCTAAACGGATCAGGCGATTTTATTGCGGTTTTTTTTAATTGAAAGCTATATTAAACGAGATGGTGCTTAGCCATGTTTGAAGAAAATCCATCTGGCCATTTATGGAGATGGTCAACTGCCTGCCAAAACGGAAAAAGATACAGACGTGGTGCTTTGACTTAAATAATGTACACCCTGGGCAAATTTTGGTGCAATAAAAAAAACTAAATGGCGGCAAAAAAAAAATGGCATCCAAGAAATTAAGTTGCTCCGATTTGTCTGAAATTAGCGATTAAAATGTGTTTTTTTTTTTAATTTTATGTGTTATTTAAAAAGGATGAAATAAAAATAAAAGAAAATAAATAAAAACCCCCGACACAAAAAAAACTCAAGAAAGACGGAAAATAAATTTTCTCTCGGTCGGGGCACAAAATGAGAGAGAGATTATGTCGGAGGTTATTAAAATTTTATAAACAACTATCTGTTGTCCGCGGCTTTACCTGCGTGGTCAAAGGGAATTAATAATATCAATGCCTTAAAAAATACATGACACATTTCTGGTGCAAGGATATAGAAGTAACAATTCAAAAATAATAAAAAAACCATGTGGAACCCTCGCTAACGCTTGCCGTATACAAGTGTACGTAGGTACACTACACTGTCATTATGTATGGATTTTATATTTAGGTACAATAATTATTGAGTTCAAATCATGTTCCAAACACTGTGGGGAATGGCGCAACGATAAAGACTGATGTTATGTCTTTCTTCCGGGATAGGTGTTGTTAGCCCGGGGACAACTGTTCGCTGGTTTTTATGTCGGAGTTCGTCTATAAGCGAACTTGGTGAATGAACTTCGTAAGCGCGATGTAGGTTCTCCATTTTGAAGCACGGTGATTATGTGCGCGTCCTCTAGATGTCGCCACAACACATAATTATGTATGAATTGATGCAAATCCGCATTTAAAGTAAGAAGTTTATCATAGTGGAAGAGGGTCTTTCCGAGGTAAAAAGAAACCTGGATCATACTCCACCTTTCTACCACCTCAAAAAGTAGCGCTAAAATCCGCAGCACCGTTTCCATAGTAAAAGACCACGTCTCACTTCCATAGGTCATTACTGGAAAGACACACTGGGCAAAGACTTTCGTCTTAAGACATTGAGGTATTTCGGACGCAACTATATGCCGGAGCTTCCCAAACGCTGCCCATCCAAGCTGGATTTAACAAGAGATCTCTTTCTCAAAGTTGGACTTAACTAACTGGACCGTCTCTCCCAGGTAAACATAGTGGTAAAAAACTTCGGGTGTAATGTTCCCAAGATTAACTGGAGCAGGTGCAGGTTAAGGGGTATCAACCAATCCAAATGTAACCAGAACCATCGGCGTGTTTTCCGAAGTACCATATATTTTTGAACAGCCATCCTGTGATAGAATAGACCATTGCGAAACTTATCACATAACCTCCTCATAACGATCGCAGACCAAGCACGCTACCCTATTGCTCTATTTACCAAATTTCGTGAAAGTCAGATCAGTGGTTTACGCATGAGAAGGTAACGATACCTAGACAAAAAGACAGGTGCTACTTTCAAATGAATAATATTCGGACATTCTCCTAACTCTTGAACTAGGTACCAAAATGCAAAAACTCAAGTCAATACTTTGCCACTAGTACGTTTGTGTGTGTGTTTTAATGTAGAATAGGTCCTATGCCAGCTCAATCGTGCAAAGCAAAAAGTTCTATATGCTATTGGAATAAAATTCAATAAAATCAGTTTTATGCATTTTTTTATGCAGTTTATGCTAAAAAATTAGAACTTATTCCTTGGTAAGAAACAATATTTTGCTTTGCACGAAAATGAGCTGTCATAATATAATACCCATGCTACATTGAACAAAGTAAAGTGAAAAATAAATATATCCCACGGGAACCGTACCGTCCATTTTATAATTAAAACATTTTAATATATTAAACATGTTAAAATAACAAAAATGTACAAATTTTTGGTATTTTAACAGACTAGTATTATTTGCCTTTTGATAATATTCATGTGCATTATAACCAAAATAATTAAAATACTTACACAGGTAAAAATACTTTAAAACATTGTTTACGCCCACAAGATGGGCAGTAATGGGCATTAACCCGGCGTTTTGGGTTTTAACCGAGTTAAAACCCGGGCAGGCTGAATGGGTTAAAACACAGTGCCCATCTCTAATTGTGAGTGCTCGGCGATCGGATCGATAATACAAATTGGAATTGGGGTTTGAGGTCGTTTTGCTCTTGAGCAATTGATGGGCAGTTCTATCTGGTGCTGTTTTTTGCTGTAAAGTATAAAAAAGTGCAACAATGGAGACAACGGGTGCGTACGGTGGAGGAAAGGCTGGTGGAGCTTTTGACCCTCAGGCTTTCATACAGAGGCCTCCCGTCATAGTAAGGGCGGTCTGTTGGGTAAGATCCTTCGTAATATTTGCTACGAGTACCATAATAACGCTCTGTCACTCCTATTGAGTGCCAGCAAACTGTCCCAAGGTCTCTTGACAACTATTGAATTCCGCGAATTAAAATTCCAAACATACCTCGGGACATTGGATAACACACATAACGATTGTCAGGAATGAGTTAGGATTTAACATTCAAAATATGAACCATTTATTTTAACAATCATTAGGTACCTTTATAATTTTCATTCATTTGTTTCATTACCCCAAGTTTGAAGTAGGTACCTAGTTAGGTATTTAAATAATTTGTTCTATTTTTGATCCACTGTATATGCCTAAAAATGACTGTTTTTCTTGACATACAAAGAAAATGCTGCTATTAATTTTTGTTACTGTTGTAAAAAAAAAAATTTTACAGTTTTCAGTTTTAATAATTAGGAGCACAGATAATATAATACTATAGGAGATAAAAATCTTAAACACTAAATACAAGACATGAAAGACTGTCTTGTATTTAGTGTTTAAGATTTTAGTCAAGACAGTCTTTCAGCAATTAGTGTTACTACTGTAATTTTTTTTATTCATCACCAAGTTTACCGATCATGAACCTCTACATTTGGAACATATTGTCTGTCCGGGCACACCGCGTCAATGCATTTTTAGACCAGCAGGGACATTTGTGAATCACTATCAATCGCTCATAATCATTCAAGTTGAAAATTGAAGTGAACGGGTGTGCTAAGACATGATTGTTTATAGTGGGCAAGACATAAAATTTATAGTATACTTATAAGCACTTATGTTTCTTATGTACAGAAATATGTATTTACTCATAATGCTCTTTGCATTGGTTGGTAGCATAATAACTAAATATGGTTGCAGAAACTAAAGATTTTTCTTAATAATAAGTCCAGTTGGAAGAAAAAAATCCTCAGTAATTGAGGATTCCGGGAGCTGGTGTGCTTCAACCTTCAGCCTTATCATCACTTAACATCAAATGTGATGAAGGCTAAGTGCTACACTGTTGTGGATATAAAGAATGGAATTATGATTAACATATTTTAGTGTACAAGCTGAGACTTCAGTTTCAGTCTCCATGCCATGACTCAATTGTTTTAGTGTTGATACTGCTGAATGCTACACTAGAAATAAATTCAGCCATTGTTCAGACACTTGTTAGTTTATGTGTATTTACAAGATAGTAAATACAGTGGAACATCAAAATATGCATGATAAGAATATTTTGATGTTCATGTAAGTATAGTGTCTTAACATATTAAGTAATTTATTTAAATTTTTATTTTTTTGCATTCAAAATGCAATTTTTATGATAGAAAAATGGAAAATGAAGTATTTAGAAAAAATCGACCCGTCTCACAACCAACTCCGGAGTCCCATCGGAGCAGGTTGTGAGACGGGTCGATTTTTACTAAATACTTCATTTTCCATTTTTATATTAAGTAATCATAAAAAAGGAATAGGATAATACCCTACATTGAAATCTATCTTTTCAGGTAATTTCCCTGAATTGGTGATTGGTGTTGTTTTTTTCCATTAATTTATTGAAATAAAAATACTTAAGTAGGTACCTACTTATATAATTATTTTGTGAAAATTACTTAGGTACCTACAGTCAGTGACATATTGGGTGAACCATTTCTTACTTCTTATCATGTAGCTGGCATGTCACTCACTATTCACTTGCAGCATAGTAAAAGTATATTTACTATGCTTGCAGTCCCTATCCCTATTTGTTTATGCATTGTACTACCCTGGTTTAATACATAACCAACAAATAGTAAAAGGGTCTGCTCATGAACAAAGTGGTTCACCAGATTTGTCCCTGAATGTACCTGAGTGTGGACCTCATTCTTGAATCTTTTTACGTGAATAGAGATAGAGAGATATTTCTATAGTTTTGTTAAAAATGTTGTGATGTCGTGATAAACACTAACGCGTGATATACCGCCCGTTAGTGATTGCCATTGTTTTTTAAAACACGTTTTAAGTTTACAAGAGCAAATGCAGCAAATTATACAAAAATCTTCAAAATTTCAGTCTTTTCATAAAAATGTTGAAAATGAATTCGTGAAGAAAATGGCATTTTTACCTTGTATAAATTGGTTGTTGAGTTCCCGATATTTCGCCGCAGTTTCATGCGCCATGATCACGGAGAGTAACATGATAATGATGTACACGATACACTTTGAAAAATGAAAAATGTATTATTTAGAAAAAATCGACCCGTCTCACAACTAACTCCAATAACAAAAATTGCATTGTGAATTTTGTGAATGCAAAAAAGTAAAAATTTAAATAACGATACACTTTGCTAGTCGTCATCATCGTATTGTAAGAAAACGTTTTGATTTACATTTAAAAAGAAGTTGTGTGATGGGTCGATTTTTTCTAAATACTTCATTTTCCAGTTTTCGATTACAAAGAAATTACAAAAAGTTTTCATCTCCAGCTGTTCAGCGTGATCGTCATGGGCTGCATATCGGCTAAGGGCTGGTACATCAGCAAGGAGGACAAGAAGGAGTACTGCGTGTACAACAACGATACGAACGCCTGCAATTACGGCGTGGGCATCTCCGTGATCGCCTTTATCGCCTCCATCGCCTTCATCGCTGGCGAGTACCTGTTCGAGCAAATGTCCTCTGTCAAGACGAGGAAGCACTACGTATTGGCTGATTTGGGCTTCTCTGGTAAGTGTTGTTCAACGCGGGCACAAAGTTAGTACGCGGCACGCGCCGGAGACGCGGGCGCGAGTCGGGCGCGTTTGTGTCCTCGCCTCGGCTATACAACGTGTTAATGAATTAGAGCAAAACCTCTTATGCCCGCTGTACACGTTGGCCCAACCATTGGTACATACATGACACTTATGAAAGAACATTTATAAATTTGTTCGTTCAAAAGTGTCAATGTACGATGTATTGGCCAATGATTGGGCCAATGTGTACAGCGGCCTTTAGGTGGTGATTGTGCTCATGAATATGAACAACTTTTACTATGGGGCCAACTAGTAAAGTAAAGTAAGTATTTATTCAGTGTTTCATACATAATAAAAAATTACAAATGGTTCCTTAAATCTAGATATATTAGAAACTACTGAAAGGGCTGACCAGCTCAGCTAATGTTGCAGCTTGTAGCCACAACGCTGATTTTCAGCTGTACTCTACAACTCAACAAAAAATATCTGCTGTTTCATACAAATTGTCAATACCTAGGTAGGTACTCGACTCGAATCACTCCAATGTATGGAACAGATGATTTTATTGAGTTGCAGAGTTGGCCCCATAGTAAAAGTTGTTCATATTCATAAGCAAAATCACCACCTAAGAGATTTTGCGCTTATTCATTAACGTACAAAGTCAGCAAAATACACCACACATGCGACACGCGCAAGACTCGCGTCCGCTTTCTTCAAGTTTTCAACTTCAAGCTTAAAATCTCTTTATCTCTGTCCTCTACAACTTATTTTACTTATTTACTACTTATTTTAATGGATCGATGGCAGCGGTCTATAATGGACCTTGGCTTGCGATATTGAGAGTCGCTATTTCGGTCTGCAGTGCACCACCTTCTAATCTAGAATCTGAAGCTCGATGACCTAGTTACTTTAAGCTGGGATAATTCTAAACTCCTTGAAAACCTCGCTACTAAAACAAACAGGTACTTACTCCTAATTGTGACTAAAGGCCTAATGCAAGAGCGAATCCTCAAATCAATAAAAATAATGGTTTGTTCAATGTGAGAAGTCATTACTGCGTCCATTTACAATCGATCGACGTTTTATATTTACACTAATGTAACTTTTATCATCATCAGTCATATAATGGTCCCAATTTTGAGGCACAGCCCTTCCTTATGGATGGATAAGGAGATCGGGCCTTGAACCAACATGCACGCGGGCCCAGTGCGGATTGGTGGGTATTAAACGCAGCCGGATCATCGGCTTAACGTGCCTTTTAAAGCACGGAAAAGCTCGAAAATCTATTTTTTGGTGACCCATCCCGTGACCGACCATTGCGAAAGTTGCTTAACTTCAACTATCGCAGGCCGAACGCGCCGAACCGCACGAGCTCAAAAGTTGTTATGTTAGACTATTTAATAATTGGTGCGGCATATTGTTAGAATTTATTACAGTAATGAAATGGTGCGTAAAAAGACTACTGCGTTAATTAAGTAATTGTGTGTTATGTTAATGCAATATGCATTACATAGTTTATACGAATGTAAATATACCTACTAAAATGTTGCGAGTCGTAAAACTTGTCGCATTTTAACACAAAAACCAAACTAATATTATAAAATGTGAAAGTGTGTTTGTTTGTTTGTCCGTCGTTTGCCAAAAATAACGGATCGACGTTATTTTTGGCATCGGGATAGTTTGGGAGCTGGAGATTGACATATTTATCCCGGAAAAATATCACATTCCCCCGGGATAACGTAGTATAAGTAGTCCACGCGGACGAAGCTGCGGCGGAAGGCTAGTCTCTATCTATTTATTCTTGGAAGCTCATCTTTAGCCTGGCAGATTGTGTTTTGTGTTGTGTCGTCGAGGTTGAGTGGAATAGAAATTTGGTTCTGCTAACATTTTAACTGCTAAGGGATTGTTTCATCACCGATTGATACAAACAATCCTTAATCACATACGAAAAAAGGGCATTTCCACTACTTCAGTTTTTTGAGGGGTAAGGTCTTTGGACACACAAGTGCCAAAATTTTACAGTTTTTCAAAAGAAACGGCAAGAGGGCATGCATCCCCTAGTAGGTAAACGTTTATTTAGCAAGGAATCATGTTATATAGAAATCTTTATTTACCGCCTTGGACAAAAGGCTTGAAGACACTATCCTACAATGATGCACTCTACCTATACACCGTAATTTTTTTATCACTCCTTATAATTTTAGGGATTATTCTACTCATGAAAACAAACAACTTTTATTAAGGGACCAAAACTGAAATCGCGAAAAAAAAATAAGATGTTCCATACAAAAGTGCAAAAATATTTAATCAAAATTTCAGTGGGTCCGTGAGTATTAAAAGTGGTTTGTTTTCATGAGTAGAATAACCCCTAAAATTTTACGGGGTGATAAAAAAATTACGGTGTATATCATCTAAGAACAAAGTGAGTTGAGTAACCATCCATTGATTGATGAACTCATCACTTATCAAGTTTGCACAGAACATAAGCTACTTGCACACTTGTAGCGACTGATTTCAGACCTATATTTACGTTCGCAACTTTATCACAAAAACAAATATTGCGTGACTGCCGTTTTACGTAAGTAATGACTGAACACTCCACGTGGTTTATTTGCAGTAGCTAGGTTTTATTGGTGTTTTGTATACAAATGCCATGTCTTTTCGGAGATTCTTAGAATAAATTCCCTAACTTTTTTTACTATGTTTTTGTTAGTGAAACGACAGTAAATCCGTGTGATTTGAGGGTTGGTTTAATAATTGCATTATCATATCAAACCAACCCTCATTTAAAGTGCTTAAAAATGTAATTTGGATTCCAGAAATACCCAACTGTTTTTACAAGCTTTTTATTAACTTGCCATGTTAGTTAGTTAGTTAGTTAGTGGGGGACAAATCTTGCAAGCTTAATTTGACCGACTTCCCAGTGTCCGATGGAGCTGAAATTTTGTATACAGGTTTGGTTTAGATGACAATACAATATTAAAGTACAGTCAGCAAAAAAGTTTGTCATAAAAATAAAATTTTTACTTAAAACTTATTTGGTTTGTGATTGGGATACCGTACGAAAAAATAGTTTTGTTGCGTCTTGCATCGCGCATGTTCTAAATTTCTAACACATTATAGAATTCATAAATCTAAGAAACTAATACGTGTTAAGTCCTAATTCCTATTATTTTTGTTGCATCAGCCCCGTGATTCACGAACCGTCGGAAACGCTCCCGACGCCAGCGGAATGTATGCGCTATGGCTGACACTTTTTTTTTTTGTAGTAGTAAGGGGGAATGCGGTTATGCATCCCGAAGGTATGTGGGACTCGCCGCTAAGACCCTACCCACTAAACCCCCTACTGCTTCCAACACCACCTAACACGCAGGACCTACGGGACCGTGATATCACGCACCGTGTGTTACTGTGTGTTACTGCGCCCCCTCTTGCGACTAGGGGAGTTCGAGACGCGCACGTTGGCGTCTCGCCCTCCCCGGTCGCGCACGTCGGAGTTGACTTGCTGCGACGGACGACGTCCGCCTCGCGATCTCTCTCCGCGGCCTCCTTCTGCGAGATGACATCCTCGCAGAAGGCGACCATGGGCTATCGCTGTCACCTACTATAGAATAGACAAAGACAAAGCGCAGAATTCTAATCCGATTCCGTTTCCGACGAGACGGTTTGTGAATCACAGAGAGCGTCTAAGATCGTATTTACCCATATATTCCCTGTAAACATGACTTATCGAAATAGTATCGACCTGCAACGCAACACCGACTGATATAAAGTTAAGGCGCTACACGGAAAAAGTATGGACTTCACTACATAGTATAAAACAAAGTCGCTTTCTCTGTCCCTATATCCCTTTGTATGCTTAAATCTTTGAAACTACGCAACGGATTTTGATGCGTTTTTTTTTTAATAGATAGAGTGATTCAAGAGGAAGGTTTATATGTACTTTTTATCCCGATATTCCCACGGGAACGGGAACCACGCGGGTGAAACCGCGGGCGGCCGCTAGTTTTGATATAAAACTATAGGACGGTTAGAGTTGTTATAAATCTGGTAATCGATTCTAGATAAAGGTATGAAGAAATATATATTATTTCTTCATACCTTTATCTAGAATCGTATAGTTTCAGAAACACGATTTCATGATTTTGCCTCGACACTTTTTCTTTTCGAAAATACCTCAAAAAAATACGAAATATCAAGATTATTCTTAAATGGGGTTACATATACTATTGAAAATTGGTTTAATTAGTGGACACCAATAATATTTAGGATCGTATAGAAGCATTTTTTTTAAATCGCTATAGTTTTTTAATACGAAGTGATTTTGAGTTTTTTTTGCGTAATCTGCAATATCGGTCTCGCTCCCGCGCGCGTCGTTTTCTCATTGCTATCTCGCTTTAGCATAATTTTTCCGAGTATCGCCTTAAGGTTGCTACTTGGCAATCCTTCAAATGGAATTGAAAATTTCAATTTCAAGAAAACGGTTCACACCAAACTGAAAAACTAACTCTTCTGCCGGTTCTAGTTGGAGGGCAAATTAATTTTATCTGGTAGGTATTTAAAAATAATTATAAATGTCCCTAAATTATGTTTAAGATGCAAACAATACCTACAGATTTCTAAGATATGCTATAGAAAACAATAGGTCCAACCCAAGTCCAACCTTATAAAAGCGGCTCACTGTTTCTTTTCTTTTTATAATAATAACAACGAGCTTGTTTTATTATACTTAAAGAGAAAAGACACACACTGTATCTATAACAGGATATTACGAAATATACAGCGCCAAGAATCGATGACGTGTCGGGAATAAAGACTTCGACTTCCGGTAATATTCCTTTATGTTAGAGCGATATCGCTCCCGAACTCCCGATGCGGTTGGCATTTAATTTTAAGACCAGCATACATAATATTGGGAAATATTAAAAAGAAGTGGGGCTTTTATTTATCAAAGATCATACGAAATAAAAGTCTTTAAAAGAGTTTACTTACTGTTGGCCGCGTCTTCGCTCGGATTCAATTCGAGATAACGTAGTTCAGCCTATTAGAACTTCTTTAAAAAATAAGATTCTTTACTATTTCTCCATACAAAATATGGAACTAATCTTAAAATATTTTTATAACAGTTTCTTAATTCTTTTTATACATTTTCCTCTGTCCGGTAATAATATTAGGTCGGGGAAAAAGTCTTTTCGCGTAAGTATTTTAATATGTATAAATAAACTTGTAATCTGTGCTTGTAATAAAATCTCTTTGGCTGTACCACAGATTACTAAATAGTTACTTGTTATTGTATTATATTTATATTTGTATCTAGCTGGTTTTGCTGACATTAAAAACACTGACCTCTATCCTCTACCACATTAAAAAGGATACATTAAAAAAAACATTTAATAATAAAATGTTGTCTCCAGCTATTTTTCATTTGTTTTTCTTTCTGTGAAAATGAGTGAATCAAATGAGGAAATTCGATACATTTTAAAATTTATTATTATAAGAAAAAAATCAGTGTCAGTAGAGTAATACAATGTTGGTTTAAGAGTTTTCAACCGGGGAATTTTGATGTCTGATGCACTTCGCTCTGGTCGCCCTGTTACAGACAAAATGGACGCCACATTTGAAAAAGTGGAGCCAGATCGGCATATCAGTAGTTACGACATAGCTGAAGAACTGGGAATTGACCACAAAACAGTTTAAAGTTGTTATTTACTTGAAAAAATAAATACGCTCAAATATACGCTTTGGCCTTCCCAAAGGTCTCAAGGATTAACCTATGTCTACGCCAAAGAGCATCGAAACCACTTGGGTTTACCTAGACGTAAAAAGGTAACACAAAGTGACATTCGCGTTTATAATATTGGTATGGATTTTTTAAGCATTTCTGAATAAAATATTATCTTTGTGTGTTGGTAGAGTCTACACTATTTCAAGGATAACAAGTCCACTTACCTTGAGAGAGCCTTAATCACTTACATACTTAGGGCGTTTGTGCACTACACTGAATTTTACCGATCCGGCGGTCCGGTTTTTTACGGATCGATATGGCAGCTATGAAAAACATATGGGCGCTTGTGCACCACACTGAATTTTACCGTCCGTCATTTTACTTTTCCCCATTCCGGACCGTTTTTTTCCGTTCCGAGATGACGGCAATGAAAAACATATGTGCGCTTGTGCACTACACTGAATTTTACCGTCCGGAAAAAAACGGATGGTTGTATTTTAATCATAAATCACTACATAGTATAAAACAAAGTCGCTTCCCGTTTGTCTGTCCTTATATATGCTTAAATCTTTAAAACTACGAAACAGATTTTCATGCGGTTTTCACTAATAGGTAGCGTGGTTCTTCAGGAAGGTTTTAATATATAATTTATGAAAGTTTTGTGTAAATTGGTAGAAATATAACGATAATTGTCGAAAGTGCCGGCAAACGGCAAGCCGCGCGGGAGCTTTCAGCAAAAACGCTGCCTAATCCTTTCGAGGTTTAAAAAAATAATGCATGTTGGGATATTCCTCTTCTATAGATCTACAAAAAAGTCCGCGATAGCATATGTCTATCTTTTAAAGATAGCATATTATAGCCATATTATCTCTTAAAAAATGGTTATGAACAATGCGGTAATTTGGAAAGCTATTTAAACGGATACAGTATTAACCCTTATCAATCTAAATACGTTAGTTGCTTTAAGCATTTCATGCACATTATTTTACTCTTTTACACCATATAATTTAAATTAATATCTTAGGAGTTATCGCAAATAAATGAACTCAAGCCAAAATAAATTCAAGCGCCTTTCTCGATTGACGACCGATTTGGCGCAGGAGTAGGCTACCCACCTTCTGCGCCAGTGGTCTCGGGTTCGATTCCCGAGTAAGCCAAATAATTTTTTGTCTGCCTCAATTAATTGTGATTTCGGTAAAATGACCCTGTCAGGTAGGGCAGAGGTACCCTTTGTGGCCACTTTAAGGAAATTTTGACTTTTAAGCACTAAGTACTAGATGGTCTTAGGTATTTAAGACACAAATTATATCTTAAATTATAGATAATTTATCTAGCTTTAAAGGTACTTTTTTCAATTTTTTAAAAGTTGAATAGTTTTTTGTTTATAATACAAAATGTGTGAGAGGTGCCAAATGTACCGGTTTTGGCCACTTACTGATAGTTTAACTTTTGTAAGTATTGCGAAAAATCAAAACCGGTCGATATGACACGACACCCAAAGACGACATCAGTGGATGCATTTTTCTATGAAATCGTATGGTACGCTGTGTCATTGGCACGACATGCCGGTGCCGACAATTCCATACCATAGATGTCCGTGTCGGCTGTGACGTGACGTGTGACGTGACGGCCAACGAAGAAACGCCCAATGGGCATAGTAGGTGGCTTGGTGGTATATGGATTTCCGCCAACGCGGCCGCGCGCGTTCCTTATTTCTTCATAAGATTAGTTTCCGAGTGGTAGTTAGGTAGCATTAGTGGGAATACCATGCTGGGCGCCATTTAGAAGTGATAGATTTTGTTAATTCTGTCTATAACTACTAATGGTTATATTATAAAGATCAAAGATTTGTTTGTTTGGTTGTAATGGATAAACTCAAAAACTTCTGAACCGATTTTGAAAATTCTTTCACTAGTAGAAAGCGTGACATCATAGGCTTAAGCTTATTATCTATCTTATCCCAATATTTCCACGGGAATGGAAACCGCGCGGGCAAAACCGCGGGGAGCCACTAGAAACTAATAATTTTACTAGTTACAAGTTCTTCATGACATTGTTTGGCATTTTATAGCATTCTGGGCGTTCCTGTACTTCGTGGGCTTCTGCTACTTGGCCAATGCGTGGGGCAAGACCGACAACCCGCCCTACGGCACCGCCAACAACATGCAAGGCGCCATCGCCTTCTGCTTCTTCTCCATCTTCGCTTGGGTATGGAGACATTGTTTATTTATTAAATTGTAAGCTGCTACCAAATGTCTAGCTCGTTGGCAAGACCGAGAACCCGCCCTACGGCACCGCTAACAACATGCAAGGCGCCATCGCCTTCTGCTTCTTCTCCATCTTCGCTTGGATATGTATAGACACTGTCTATTTATTAAATTGTAAACTTCTGCCATCTAGATCGTGGGCAACCCGCCCTACGGCACTGCCAACAATTTCTGGAATAATCTACTCTTTACAATGGTTTTCAATCACGTACCAGGTAACCAGCTAACCTGGTCTCAAAAGCTCAAATCTTTTTTAGAATCATCAGCGTTAAACGTTTTGTAATATTGAGACAGATTAACTGATTCAAGTAGGTAAAAACAGCGTCCTAATACATAGCTTTATATACTTACACGGTAATTTTTTTATCACCTCGGATAATTTTAGGGTTTATTCTACTCATGAAAACAAACAACTTTTATTATGGGATCAACACTGAAATCGTGAAAAAAAAGCAGCTATTTCATACAAAAGTGCAAAAATATTTAAGTAATCAAAATGTATCGAACAACGGATATTTTTTCGCGATTTCTGTGTTGGTTCCATAATAAAAGTTGTTTGTTTTCATGCATAGAATAATCCCTAAAATTATCCGGGGTGATAAAAAAATTACCGTGTATACTGTGCTAATACCTTGTGCGATGGTTCTGTGCAGGTGGGGTCCGCTTTCTTTGCTCTCCAACGCTTCCGCATGGGCGCTGACGCGGCGTTCGCGCCAGCGTACGAGGTCGAAGGTGCGGTGGGAAGCCCTGGGGCTTTCCCCGCGTATCCCGGCGCGCCCGACCCACAGCCCGCCTACAGCGACCCGCCCTTCTCACAGCCGCACACCGGTAAGTGACGTCACCTCTACACACACAAACACTCACATATACATACACAGACACCCACAGATAGAGAGCGAGAAAAGCACTCACTCCCTACCGAGAGGCTCGAAAACAAAGTGCCAAGCGATAGATTTCGTCCCTCCAATCAAATTACAGTCTAAAGTCTATTTGTAGAACGTGAGAGAGAAAAACACTCACTCTCTACCTAGAGACTCGAAAACAAAGTGCCAGGCTATAGATTTCGTCCCTCCAATAAAATTTTAGTCTAACTAAAGTCTATTTTTGTAACGTTTTCATTTTGTGCAATCAACTAATCTGAGTTCAGTACTTCTAATTCTATAAGTTGATTCTCTAAAATCGTACATTAGGCCAGTCATATGTTACATTCGAAATACAAATAATGAGTCACACACACCAACACATCAAAATATGACTATAAAAATTACTGCATTTAATGCGCGTACTCGTGTAAGTAATAACAGTTTTTGTTTCATCGAAATCTGGCCAGGATTTCCAAAGTTACAGCGTTGTAAAGTTTTACCAGGTTTTGTAAATTTGCTTTCCTTCCGCGCTATTGCGATGACGTCATGTCGGACTGATATCTCCGATTGCGGCTGTTGTGGGTGATTTCCGTTCAACTGTACTTACATAGAGTCCGTCCGGGCGCAATCTGCGCGCAACTGGTGCGTTTTGGTGCTAGTTACAGTGCATTTTATTCGTTCTAAGGTTATGGTAAATGATTAGTATTCGATTTCAACCGCGCGCAGTCGCTCTATAAAACTGTCACCTACTGTCGATACCGAAAGACATTTATCCCACAAACTTATCTGACCCAGTGGTAGAGGCGCCACTAGCAGTACAAAATTATCGAAATGGCTGAGTTTTTTGGTTATATTATTTGACGAGCAGGTCAGATAAGGTTGTAAGCACATTATGTTTTGACAGAATACCGCCCGCAATTACGAAAGTTCATTTAATTTATTATTCACGAAAATACAACATGTATGCATTTAAAGATGTTTTTTCACATGCTCAAAGGCTCAATACAAAATTTCGTAACCATTTCATTGATCGACTATAAGAAAAATAAATAAATTTATGTTGGCTAATTTGATTATGTTACATTTCCAGGCAACATCGACTACACAGCACCCACCTACTAAGTTGTGACAAGTTGGTGTTTATTTATTTATAGTAACGCTTTGCTGCACCGAGTAAGTAATAATTAATACATACCAATATAATTACTGTAACCTGTAATACAAATATAAATTAGACTGTTTGTGAACGAAGATAATGGGAGTTAGATTGTGGATACGACTTCTAGTTTTATTGTCGAATGTATGGAGGCACTGAAAACGCACTTTAAAGTTGAACATCACTGTTCAAAAGAAGTAACGAAATATGTTTTTATACATTTAAAGTTCCAAGTGTATAAAAATTCAGCTCCGCTTCCTTCTTAAATGTTCTGAAACGTACCTTTAAGAACAGGGGCCCAATTGTGTAACTTGGTTGTATGTAATGCCAGTTCCTCACTGGTTGAGAATTCCGGGAGTTGTAGAAGCGTACAGCTTTACCGCTTTTACCTTCAGCCTTATCTTCACTTAGGTGTGATGAAGGCTAAGTGCTACCTTGTGGTGGAAGTAAAAATTCGACCAACGTAAGATGTAGCAGCCACAGAATGACCACCGATGCATTGAATACTATAGTAGCAGAGCAGCAATGTAATTGTGAAATTGATGTAAGCACACACTAAGTTACACGATTAAGCCGGAGTTTGAACTTTAACTGCTTGAGAATAGAGGCGATAATAGCTTGGACAAAAAAGATGAAAAGTGTATTAATGTATTGTAAGTGCGCCTTTGAAATTCTTCCCTACTATTGTTTTATGAACTCTAATGTACTTAATTATTACTTAACACTTAAACATCACATCGCTTATCTCATTATTGTTCATAGTTTAAGCCTATTATTTAAGTTACCGTTCTCAATCTAACAAGTTTCTTTCGAATATTTTAAGTTATTTTTATACTAGCGGCCGCCCGCGGTTTTACCCGCGTGGTTCCCGTTCCCGTGGGAATATCGGGATAAAAAGTACATATAAACCTTCCTCTTGAATCACTCTATCTATTAAAAAAAACGCATCAAAATCCGTTGCGTAGTTTCAAAGATTTAAGCATACAAAGGGACATAGGGACAGAGAAAGTGACTTTGTTTTATACTATGTAGTGATTATTGGTGATATTGTTTTAATTTAATAATTAAGAAGTGTAAAAGGTAGTGCGTTGATGAGCAAAAGGAAAATTTAATGTAATATTATATTCTATTAATATTTGTCGAATACAATTTTATGCACCGCTCAATGTATAACTTATTAATACTTATACGTTTATTGTCAAACCATAATTGATCAAAAGGCAGTTAACTATAAAAAACTCAACGCCACTGTGGAAGATCACTTGTATAGCCTAGTCTCTAAAAGTTGGCAACTTTTGTGTTGCCAACACTTGGTGGCAAAAGTTGCCAACAATTTTTCGGAGGATACCTTAAGATAATGAAAATTGTAGGTCACATTTTGGGTTGATAATGAACGTCTTAAAAGAATGCGTGTTCTTTAATATTATTAAAGGTTACCCTTTTTTAGGTGCATTTTGCACGTAGAAGGGTGTAAGTAATTAAAAAAAGAAACATATATGGAATTAACATGATGTAAAACCACATACCGCTTCTCAGTACCTGCTTGTAGGTATGTATCTTAACGACAATATTTCCAACTATGTATTGTAAAAAAATCATATTATTATATTATATGTAAATACATAAAAAATACCTATTATACACACTCCCGCTCGTGATTTTTGAATGTGATATTTATTTCGATTTTTTTATTTGTTTTCTATTAAGTTACCATTTTAATTATATTATTATATTTGACAATTGTTATTTTTTTAAATACAAAGAAATTATATTTTTTCTGTCGTGCCATTCTACGCTTTAATGAAATATTAACACGTTATTCTTATTATATAAACATCGTATACCTCATTATTCATCCATCATACAGATAACATCGAATATGTGCATAATAGCTTTTTAAAATAATTTTGTGTGATTACTGAAACTTACTCTAAATACTTAATCTACATTACAAGTGATATTTTATAATTACATTACAATTCGAGGATTTTTTGGAAAAGTAAGTACCTACTTATACTTATATAAGTATAAATTTTTCATATATAGTACCTACATACTTTCGTATGTATCATAACATAACATAAGCGATGTAAAAAGAAATATACTTAAGTACTATTTTTTTTTACTAAGAATAATATACTCAAAAGAACGTTATTGTGTCATATGTTCTAAAACTTAATATTCCAAATAATGCTCAGCATTAATATCACTTTCATTACAAAAGTATGTTTTCTAAGTATCAGAAATCACACTTTTTTAACATAATCAAGCTTACATGTTTAAAGTTATATTAAAAGAAGTTACAGTCTAGTACATTAGGAAAATTTATAATAGTAATGTAGGTACATAATTCCAAAACGGCATATCGTATATTTTGAGGTTTTTTTTTCATCATTTAATATTATACTTAGTCTTACTAGTATAAATGGATTTTAAAATGCCTTCTCGCGTTAAATTAGCTTCATTGACTCATATTATTTGTTATTATAAAGCCCGTTTCTGTTTGCTTACTTTGCTGCATTATCGTGGTAGGAAAACAAGATTATCCTCACAATTTTATCTCGACTACGTTACATCAGCCTGTTAAACAATTTTAGATGACCATTGGACGATCAATCTGGCGTCAATTCAATCTGTGTGTCAAATTGATGACAAATATCAAATTTTCTGGATAATACTCCATTCAATATCGGCAACTTACACGATCAATCTGATACTATTATAGCCTTAGGTTACCATTAGGCGATCAAAATGGCGTCAGTTCAGTCCGTTAGCTTGGTTAGATTGATATCAGATTGATCGTGTAAGTTGTATGTATCATACTCGGCAATATTTTGCAGTAGGTATAGGCATACCTACTGCAAAATATTGCCGAGTATCAAATTAACAACGTTCGAATGAGATTAGAATCGTTCGAATATTATTCAAAAATATTAATTAACGGTATATTAGGTAATCGGCATTATTATATTATAACCAGTGAATCCCTTAAAAATACAAACAGAATTGGGCCAGATCATTGGAATCACTTTAACATCACTAATTTATCATTCTGTATTTTGTGCAGGGCAGCTAATATTTACCAAATAGCGATATTATTCTAAGTTAAAATGTTATTTTCCTCACGATCTAATGCATTCAGTATTATAATTAAATAACTACTTATTCATAACTATTATGTAAGCGCTTAATCCAAGATCATATAGTATTTTTTTAAAAGATGATATTTTAGGAATAATCCTATTTCTATAGAATAATTATTTAAAGTTTTTGGGTGGCATTTTAATTATTACACTGATTAGATACTTATATTGTAATTCCAAGGTGCTGAATGATATTTTAAAAGTAAATACATCTTTAAAAATGATTGTGAAGTTATAATAAATACAAAATAACCAAAGGCTTAAAACGAAGTACAAAGGCAAACTCAGTGTAATAATTTTAATGGGAACGGCATTAGTGTTTGGCTTGTGCGCCTTTTACTTGCTGATTTTTCCAATACTATGACTATGGGCGATGGCCCGTTACCACAGTGGTATTGACCGTACTTATTGAGCTGGGGTCGTGGGTTCGATTCCTAACTAGGGGCAAACATAAGGACTCAACTCACTGGGGCGCAGAGTCGAAACGTCAATCTGAAATTTCACATGGCAAATTCACCCTTATCTCCACAACGTGATGCACAATAAAAGACGCGTGTCTTTTTTTCTCAGAAGAAATATGTGCCACGGATTCGGCAGAGGTAGAGTACGGTACGGCAGAGGTAGAGTATAGTACGGCAGACGGTACCGCAGAGGTACAGTACGGTACGGTACGGTAGAGATAAGGGTTAATTTGCTGTGTGAAATTTCAGATTGACGCTTCGACTCTGCGGTGTGAGTTAAGCCTAATAGATGTTAAAAATCTATAATGTATCATGTACCGTAGATACCCCTAACTTATTTATACATCTAAAAGAAGTATTTGTTTATCTACTTAAGCTTAATCTACCAAAAACAAAAAAAGAAAATCTTCCTGTCACCGCAATTTACAAAATTAAATACTTCGTGAATCTAGACTATTTTCAACAGGATAAGTTAGGGTTCTCTACGTTTTATATTTGTTACACCTCCGTTGGTTGGTTCAGTTTTAAGTCTTATCTCCATCGGATTACTTATCGTAGGTAAGGCAGGCGTGCCGGTTTTGGCCACTTACTGCTTTATAAGTTTTCTAAAAAACTTTTAGCCATTTTTGATAAAGGCAATTAAAATAAGGTATTTTAAGGTGATAATAACAACCGTTAGAATTCCTTATCTCATAAGATTTTTTTTTCAATAAATTCCATTTTCTGTTTTAAAAAATGTTTTGTATGAAAATTTTAAGAAATTTGTTTTGGATGAAATACTTTATAAACCTTTGTTTTTTACAATTAAATTGTTGTTTTGCAATTGACTGGTTTCTAGCGCATTAGAATATATTGATTTTACCTGGGTTTGGTTTTGATTTTTCGCAATACTTACAAAAGTTTAACTATCAGTAAGTGGCCAAAACCAGTAGGTACATTTGGCACCTCTCACACATTGTGTGTAATATAAAAAAACTATTTTACTTTTATAAATTTGAAAAATGTACCTCTAAAGGTAGATAAATTATCTACAATTTAAGATATAATTTGTGTCTTAAATACCTAAGACCATTTAGTACTTAGTGCTTAAAAGTAAAAAAATCCTTAAAGTGGCCACAAAGGGTACCTCTGCCCTATATGACAATCCAACTAAAATTTTGTCCCTATTGAATTAATGTAGGTAATTTCTGACACTTCTTTAGAGACAATATCTCTTGACCGATTCGAACTTGAGACCCAAAATAGTAGACCTATTTCTAGTATCAAAATCAAAAACATGATCATGAAAATTTTGACTACTTATATAAATATAAACTACGTACCTACGTTATGTATTGAAAAATCAGCAAGTTAGTAGTGTCTTTATCACTTCCATAGCTTGCACTAACTATTCTTTGTGAAGAGTCTTTAGCAATAATGTTGACGTTATTTATACTGTTGTTCAAATGTACTGTTTCTAATACTTATATTATACACCTACTGGACGATCCAGACTTATGTTTTTGATTAAGCGAGAAGAGGCTTGCTTCTATAGATTATCTCTATGGCAATTACACCTATACAGGATTATTTTGAAACCACTGGCCAAATTTTTAAGTTCGACTCAGAATCGGTAATTAAACAACTTTCTCATAGAAACATGGGTCGAAATACGACAAAAGTTTTTGGACTTCCTATACTAAATCGATCACGTGATCAGTATCTTAAACACATCTTAGATTTCTGCGCGAACTGTCCATATAAATAAAACACTTTCACGGATTTTTTCACGCAATTTATTCAATAACTTGGTTAAATCTTAGTTGTTTTTTGAGATTTTTTGGTTTATCCGACGTTTCGGCACCTTTCCAGGGGCCGTGGTCACGGAAAACTACCCACTATTTTTAGATTTTAATAAAAGAATATACCCACTCTCAAACCAAAATCTCAAAAAACAACTAAAATTTAACCAAGTTATTGAATAAATTGCGTGAAAAAATCCGTGAAAGTGTTTTATTTATACAGTATCTTCTTCTTCTTCGTGTCAATGGCAAGCGTAAATCAGATGAAGTTGGCCCAAAACTGTGCCACTCTTACGGCGTTATCCGTAGCCAACATGAGGTCCTCTCGCGTGCAGGAGAAGGGCATGCAGAGCAATCAATCAGGTGGGCCATGGTCTGAGGAGTGAAACCACACCTGCACGCTAGGTCTGTGTTACTGCAAGAGAAGCCCCACCTGGACCGGTTGTCGTTACTTCCACTTACTTGGGTACGGAGTCTATTTAAAGATCTCCATAGTGATCTGGGAAGTTCATCAAGGCCAGGAGGGAGCTTTTCCTGGATGGGCACATAATGGCTGTAGAATCTTTGAGGCACTGGTACGTAGTAGTGCCAGGGGGGTGTCACTCCGCAGTTTAGGTACGTTCGGCCGGCGCACCTGCCGGGCAGGCGTATGGCAGAAGGATGCCGCTCGGCTCGTACGCTCCACGTTCGCGCGTAAAACGATCGATCATTTCTGTGATTTTTGTGCACCGAACAATGACTACTAAACATTGTTATAATCCGTATAAAAGATACTGTTGTGTTTACGGGTGTATAAATAAAAGAAAGAACAAAATAAACAGCAAAACCGAACTCGCAAGTCACTCGCAACCCTAACCAGCGAGCGAGCTGTTTGATACATTCATAGAAATAGAAACGCTCGCGCGTAGCTATAGGGCACAGTTTTGCTTGCATGCGCGAACTCTAGGTTATTATAACAGTAGGCAAGCGATGACAAAGCAACCGGAATTGGATTTTATTTCCACGCAGAAAGATTTATTTTTATTTGAATGAGCTTGCAGAGTGAGTCTTCTGTGCCTTAGCACTATTATTTATTCTGTGGTAGTGCATTGGGTGACGTGGATCAGAAAGTTGACACTTTGGCTCTTTCTGTGCAACTCGCTACGGTTCTGCGAACATCTGGCGGCGCGATTCCAGCCAGTGGATATAGCATTTGTACCGGAGTCGGAATAGAATAGAATAGAATAGAATAGAGAATTCTGAGTCGAACTTAAAAATTTGGTTAGTGGTTTCAAAAAAACCCTGTATAACAATACCTTATATTTTCTGTCAAATAACTGTGGTTGCTGCCATAACAATATTTTGAGCATTGTTGTGTTCCGGTAATTGGTGATAAGATAGCCAGTTTCTGAATGGTCCGGAAGTACGCGCTTCCACCTTCAGCCTTATCATCGCTTAACTGATAAATATAACATTCTGATGGAGGCTAAGCGCTACAGATTCGACGCTTCCTCTAACGACTCCGTAGCTCAGCGATCAGAGCATTCGCCCGGACAGTGAAAGGTCTCGGGTTCTATTCCCGGCGGAGCTACTCGGAGGATGGGTCGTTTTTTTCTAATATTTCATTTTCAATAAGACTCATTATATTTTTTATTAGACATAAAGAGTTACAGTTGAATGTAACCAAACCAAATCTCGGTCATTGACCCTCGTCATTATCTTTTGGCACTATTACTTCAGTTATTTTTCTTATCTCGTCTAAAGATCGTCGAAACTTTCTGCTGCTAAACGTGAGCAATGATTTCTTTCAAGTATAAGAAACTAGTACAATTGATCGCTTAGTGCGAATGTTCGGTCTTATCAGAATGTATAATAAGGGCATTAGAGCTTTTTTTTTAATTATAATTAATATTTAACTGTGTACGTACGTAATTTTGACAAATGTGGGCGGGTCAAGCCTGCCATATATGCATTCACTTTTAGTATAGGTAATACCACAGAACACGGAAAGATCGCACTGAGTGAAACTAAACAAAATAAGGATGTTTTATTGAAATTGAATAGTAGTCTTATTGTTTACATATTTTATTAATGTACGTATGTAGGTAGGTTTCTACTAGTATGTCGGCAACTATGATAATCAAACTTGTCGCTCATTATTATCCTGCTTGTACCTATGTGCCCTTTGTCAGACTACCTTCATCTTTTGTGGATTGTGCCATATTTTAAAACAAAATATTGCTTTGGTCTAAAAAGAAAAAGAAGCACATAAAAATTATCTTTACTTATTTTAAATTACTTAAGTGAATTTATAATAAAAAAAAGTCTATTTAAAATGCCCTTATTCTACGTTTCTGTTCATACGTGTTGTATAGTTTGGATGAATAATAAAACTTAATTAATTGTAAACCAAATCTTATGTACACTAAAACGTATGTAGTAGCATTACATATTATCTAGATTGTAGATATGTAACACGTATGTTGGTTAGAAATATGTTCAGATGATAATAAAACCAATAAACTATAAAAAAAATTGTAATAAGTGTTGAATAATAACGCTAAAGTTCAGTGTTTGGTGAATTAATGTTAAGATGTATTTATAAAGGTTTGTTTAGTAAAGAACTGCCAGTATTTTTTTGACGATACCAAAGTTTCAGAATACCAAAATTATCTTTTTTAAAGTCCATTTTGGCAGTTGATATTATATGAGCATACATGTACCGTACCTACCTATGTGCTGTCCTTATGGATTTTTAAAAGACCAAAGGATTATTATTTAGAGGGTTTGAAGCCACTTTATTGTTACACATATTGAATACCTATCTCGGGACGTAAGTACCTACATATTAAAATTGCTTTATCAAAATCTCGAATGGCATGAATGGATATGTGTCTATCAAGTTTGTGACCTAATTACATTAACATAACTAAGGAAATAACTGTTTGGATACTAAAACATGAATTGTAAACAAATGCTGATAAGATTATATCATGAGTGTCTCGTCTTTGAGAAGCAAGGCTGCGCAACTTGAAAGTGAATGAGTCTCATATTAAATTCTATTTAGTTTTTCAATGGCCTACCTATTCTAAACGCGCACAACAGTAAGCGATGCATTTTTAATGACTGATAGATATTCAATATGTGAATCAAGTTGTTTTATTTATCAATAAACAATGGAATTGTATTATGTATATGAAAATAAATTGAAATGATAGATATCGTGAATAGTTTTTCATTTACTTCTGTAGATTTAAGACTACAATTTGATTTGCAAAGTATAAGAAAAAGGAATTAAACCGACCGATTAAAAATTACTATATTTACCGACTAAATTCTTAGTTTTGGTTGCGGTAAAATAGGTTTAGGACGTACGCTGCGTCAGGCGTGATCACGCACGACCCCCTTTTTAACCGACTTCAAGAAAAGGAGGAGATTATAAATTCGACTGTATATATTTTTTTTTGTGTGTTACCTCGGAACTTTTTAGTTAATGAACCGATTTGGATAATTCTTTTTTTATTTGAAAGGTGACGCTTCTCGTGTGGTTATTTCATCAAGAACTGGCGAGAAGTTCTGGAGTTATTCTGAATAATGCATATTTAGACTTTAGTTTGGTTATTTAGACGACTTCTTATTTTCATCAAAGTGGGGATAATTTTCAAAAAATTTTTTTTTTGTAATTTTATACTTCTGACGTGATCTTATTTTCACCAAGTCAGGATCAGTCATGAAATCCCAGGAAAATTGAGATAAATTCTCTAATATAGGCAAGCCTTATGCGTTCCATTTATTTTTGAAGTTAGTCAAGTATTTGCATCTGGTAGTCATCATCTCATAGTGATGAGCTGGTGATGGAAGCTACAACTCCTTAACGGTTAGGAGCTGGAGAATAATTCCTTAAGTATTAATCGTACGTATGAACTAATAGTTATATTCTTTCAGGTTATTAGGGTGCTGATTATGAGAGGTGAAACTCCTCAACAGTTAAGTTATTGACATTTTATAAATACCATATGCACGAATGGACCTTCAGTTGTATTTCTTCAAGTTATCTAAGTAGTTAAAAATGGAAAGCTGAACTCCGTAACAGTGACGATATTTACAATTTATCATAATCACCATGTAGTTTCGCTACGATTATTTACACTAAAAATCGAAAAATAAAACGTTTTTAAAAAAAATTTACCGCCTTCAAAAATAATCTTCAAACAAAATTAACACTAAAAAACGAAAAAAATAATTAGAATTTTTAATGAAAAGGATGAAAATGTGTGACTTTTTCTAACTTATCATGGACTCATCTCATCATGGACAGTTTAGTTAGTTTGTTTCAAACATTCTAACTTTTCAATAGAAACCACAAACAAAATGTTCGACATACGAATTACCACACTGAAAAAGTTCGAATGCCTGAGAATCGGGCCCCAGGAGGCCTCCGCGCGACCTTCACTGCGGATCGGCTGCTATTGTTGTCCGCACTTGGATCTTGGGCATCGGTTAATTACTACCCTAAGAAAAATAGGACTTGTAACCATTAATATAATGAAAAGCAGATACTTACACATTTATATCTTTTTATTTTTGACATTTTTACTTACATTATAGAATTATCACAAATAAACAGTGAAACTAATGATTCACAGAATCTAATAACAGGGTAATGGGAAGATTTTCATTATGTAACAATTTGACATACTGTAAGGGCAAATGTTAGCAAGCTAATACAAACATTTCAAAAACCAAATAGGGCTAATGTTCTTATTTAATACATTTTAAATCTAAAGTTGAACATCATTTCAATTGTTCAAGTTTTAACAGCAATTGTGTCAGAACAATCATACTGTTTCACTAGAGCATTCATCTCAGAGATGATGCTGAATCAAAGATATAAGGTACAATAACATAGGTACTAAGTTTCTTATCAAATCTTATTTCGTAGAGATTTCATATCAGAAGTCAAAAGGTGAAAAACATTACTAGTTTCATTAAAACTGCTTTGAAATATAAAATGAAACCTGATGATAATATCAAATCAAATCTTAAAAGTAACATTAAAAGTAAATTGAATTTACAAAATATGCAACTTAAAATTAATATCACTATTACCAGTAAAAAAAGGAACTGAATGAAATGTAAAGCAGATCTAGTAATGTAGGTAGATTCTATAATATTAACTGCCCTTACATATTTGTAGTATTACATTCATTCAACTTATTGATTGGATACAATAATACTACACAGCCTTTCGATGTGATCTCAATAACACCATTCAACAAACAGTTAATATAACACTATATTTTTACCTACAATTTTAATGTTTCAGCTTTGAATGGATTTACACAATAATGCTATTAGGACTAAGTAAGTCATGGAAAAAAGAAGATGAGGCATAAACACCTCTAACACTTTGATCACCCCAGCAGGTTTATGATACCTCTTTACTTTACCTAAAAAAAGACTTAAAAATCCTTTTTTTTTATTCTGTCCGAGACTGTTGGGTGCAAAAGGCAAACAGATTCATGGCCTAGGTGACAAAATTAAATCTTTAATATTGCTACTATAACAAAATTTCTCAGGGAAAAGGAAACTAATTGCAAACTGGTTGAATAATAACAGTGATAACCTCGCAACTTTTCAAGTTCTGATTATATACATCAAAATTTTAAACTGAACTGTTACGAAAAATACTATCTTTATAACCTTTAAATAAATGTACAAAGTCATTACTTGTTATTTAAATAATTTGATTGAAATGCTTAAAAAAATCCCTTGTTTGATTAACTTTTGCTAATGTCAAACCAACAAATGCAGTGTTGAATTAAATTTAACTTATTACTTAATCAAATTATTTTAGTTATAAACTTACAAATTATAATACTTCTAGCACTGATCATCACTGCATTCAAAAGAAACTTAAATTAGTTTTTGTAACAGGCCTGTACCTAGAGAAGTCTTTGGATGTGACTAATTTAGCTTTCTCTAAGCCCTGCCTGTGAGCCTGTACTACTTTTTAGCTTTAGCAGAGTTCCCTTGTTTGTTGGGAGGAGTCCAACGCAAAGCAGATGGATCTATGGACAATCGAGGCTTCTTGAAATGAGAGCTAGCTAACTGCTCAGCGACAATCTTAGGGGTGACACAAATCACATGTTGTCCCTTCCAATACTTTACCATATTCATAGACTGCAATGTTGATATTATGTCCGTCTGAGAAATACCAGTCATCTGGCTAAGATCTTTGATGCTCAATGTACCCCTGCTAGCACTTAAAACTTCTAACAAAACATAAGACCAGTAAGATCTGTAACTTAATTTTCCAAGGTCTGATAATGGCTTTTCTGGACTACCGACTACTTGCTCTAACCTTGATAACTCATAACTAAAAGCAATAAGCAACTTGCCATAGCCTTGTCGCTGATAAGGAGGTAGTGTCAATATACATGCAACATTGTTGCCCTCAGGAGAGTCTTTCTCCTTAGAAAAGTATCCAACAAGATGAGCTCCTTGCTTATCGACTTCGCACAATGTATAGAATAAAAATTGCTCTATATCAAAATATAAAGTTTTATGATCTAAAAACAACTTGGCCAGCAAACATAGGTTTTGACAATAAATTTTATGGTCTTTACCATCGGCTTCAAATATTGCTATTGTACCTTTTCTATAAATCTCACTGCCTTGAGGTTGTCTTGCTGTACATTCACTCAAATGGTATCTGTATGTCTTTTCCATTCTCATATATTTCAAACAATATTCACAGATCCATAACTTTGATTGTTTTCCATACTCATCGGGATAAGGGCTGAAGTACCATGTGTCTATTTCGTATTTACCGATTTGGATTCGGTCGATATATTTGACTTTAGTTATAGCTTCGTGCTCTTTCTCCAATGCCGCTGTTGTAGGGTCCATCTCCGCGTAGGTCTTTTGAACATGATTGATTTCATCGTGTTTACGTTTTTGGTTCCGCGTTATTTTGCGTCCCGACTTGTCGGTGAGTAGATGATCGGAGTTTATGTTGTTATTTGATTGCTCACACATGTCAAACCTATCCGACATGACCCGGTGGCGGGAAACCCATTCATCCAGCCTCCTGTCGTAGCCCACATAGTGAACATAGTATTCGTAGGAGGATTCGGCGGCGTTGAACCGCGTTTGTATTATCTCAGCCGGGTGCCATGACTCATCCGAACGCCGCACTAAATAATGCTCCCCAATGTCCAAAGGCTGCTCCTGTGGCGATTCCGAGTCATCGTGATCGATAGTTCGACATTCTGGATTGGGCAACTCATTATTCACTATAGGTTTTTCTAAATCTTTATCACCTTTCGCCATAATATCTCGAAACTCAACAACTGGATCACGCAATACCGCGCAACACGATTTATCAAAGTGGCCATAACTCCATAGACAATCCAAAACCTAAACGCGCAATAGAGTAAAGTTGGACGTCTAGTGTTGTTGTAGGTTCAATGGGCGATTTTCTGAAAGCTCAGTCACTAGATGGCGCTGTCCCACCTATGCAGTTAGAAGGAACGGAACGTTATAAATTTTACCTTGACGCGACTTTTTTACGTAAAACGGAACGTCAGACAGATGTTATTTATTTACCTAAATCTTTAAATTTACCTATTTCGTTTCTGTTCCTCACAGTAGTACTTATTTAATATATTATTAGTTTCCTTTGGGTTTTTAAAAAGTAATTAATTTAAATTTGTTTAATACCAAAATATACCATAGACATGTACATACTTATTCAACGCCATCTAGTGAAGCAATTGGAAGCTTGTTTTTTTTTAAATGGCCTCTCAGAAAATCGCTCATTCGTAAAAATTATTTTTATAAAAAAATTAAACCGCCTTCAAAAAAAACATCAAAAAAGTAAGAAATAATTCCTCACCAAATAAATAACGTAAGTACTTTGAAGTCGGGCGTGAAACATGTAAGTACAATTTTTTGTTGTTTTTGTTAAAACCCGCCCGACTTCAAAGTACTTACGTTATTTATTTGGTGAGGAATTATTTCTTACTTTTTTGATGTTTTTTTTGAAGGCGGTTTAATTTTTTTATAAAAATAATTTTTATTTCACTCTTTTTAGTGCATCGTGCAGGCAATTTACGTGTTTTCTGGTAAATAGGTATGTAATCAAACTGAAAACCTCCTTTTTGAAGTCGGTTAAAATACCTTGAGGTATCCCCTTTTTAACAAAACAAGAATCATCTAAATCGGTTTATAAACAAAGGAGTTATGCCTAAAGATACGTATTAAATTTACAAAAAGTGGTAACGAAAACGACAGTATTTTCTAGATTTCCTGAAAACTACTGAAGCGATTTCAAAATTTCAAAAAATGGGACCAACTTGGAAACCAACCTGATGTAATAACGTTTGAACCATTTCAATCGGTTCAGCCGTCTTCGAGTAATCGGTGGACAT
This sequence comes from Crambus lathoniellus, assembly GCA_949710035.1. Taxonomy (NCBI): domain Eukaryota; kingdom Metazoa; phylum Arthropoda; class Insecta; order Lepidoptera; family Crambidae; genus Crambus; species Crambus lathoniellus. The sequence goes on along the minus strand of OX453302.1, from coordinate 8,256,575 downwards.
ACATAAAAAAAAAAAAAAAAAAAAACATACATACAGACGAATAGAGAACCTCCTCCTTTTTGATTTAGAAGTCGGTTAAAAACTAGTACAAAATGTACTATTCATTTATTACAACTTACAAGGTTTGAGGTAAAACCAATCATAATTAATAAACCAATAATCAAACTAGGTAGGTATCTAAACTCTACAGACGCGGATCCAGAATTTGGTTGAGAGAGGGGCAAATTTGGTTGGGGGGGGGGGGGGGGGGGTTTACGAGAAGTCGTTACGAGAAGCGTCGAATTTATCCAATATAAATTCGACGCTTCTCGTAACGACTTCGTAGCTCAGTGGTTAGAGCAGTCGCCCGGAAAGCGAAAGGTCGTGGGTTCGAGTCCCATCGGAGCTAGTTGTGAGACGGGTCGATTTTTTCTTAATACTTCATTTTCCATTTTTCAGCATTATTTTGTTTCACTTTTTTTTCACAACAGTCATATTTGTAGTTTTCTAGCTTTTACACGTTAAGCGCATTATGACGAAAACAAAAAAAAGTAGAGGATTGAGGGCTCGAAGTTTAAAAAGTTCATTACGTTCAAACAACAAGAAGTGGTGACCTGTTGTTGCATTCACGAAATTGCACAAATCGTTTAGTGAAAATATAAGTTTTCAAACGGTAACTGTAAAGCTAGAAACACATTTCTCTGGCGCAGTGTGTTGATGCGTTGTACAACGCGATCGGTTTCATACATTAAGTATGGTTAGAAACATATTTATGCAGTGTGGTGTGGCGCAGAGCGATCTGGCGCGACGTTGATCGCTCGGCTCCGATTGCGCCAGACCCCCCACCACCGCTCTAGCCTAGCATTGTATCGTCAGATGGCTCGGTAGCGGACTGCGCAGCGGAGCGCTGCATTTTGCTTTTTACTATGTTCTCCGATTTCTCCGTCAATAATGGGCCAATTTAAAAAATATTTTTTTGTTTAAAAGAGTCACCAATTCATTATCGTGATGGGTTGTTAATTATACTGTTAAAACAGTATTAAAGTGTGTTTAGTACACTATACTTTTTAATTTTATAACAAAAATAATGTATAATTCCCAACGGACTCGCGGATTTGAAAATAAATTACACTAAATATTTCTAAAATCGGTTCAGTATTTTTTGAGTTTATCTATTACAAACGAACAAAGTGTATTTATAGTATTAGTATAGATATAAATTGCATCTCGTATTCATTCATCATCATCTTATCATCGTAATCATCAACATATTTTTTATGGATGGATTTAATATGTTCGTTCAAGTAAGAACAGAAATTGTTTTCAAAATTAGAAGAAAACATAATGCAGATGTTAGCTCGGCAACGACTGACTCGATTGACACTGATCAAAAATTTCGTCAGAACGCGCTGCGCCACACTAGTAAAGTGTGCACACCCGGGTCTCGCGTCGGTCGACGCTGCGCTGCACTGCGCTGCACTGCGCCAGAGAAATGTGTTTCTAGCTTATGTTAGTGATTTAATTTTGTGAGCCTAATAAACTTTTACCAGTTGGAGAACTGAGGGCCTATTTCAAACGAAGATATTTAGAGTACGACAGCGTTTTGCTATAAGGTTTAGCTTTCACGAAATTTATTCGGCTTCACCTTGAATTATGACATTTATGACCCAAAGACCTTTTCTGTAGTGTCGATAGTTTAAGCGGTACAGTACAGTACAGGTGGGCCTTCAATCCTCGATTGGAAAACCGAGGGCCTGACTTTATGGTACATAATCTCGCTTGTTTGACTTTCACAGAATCTGATTCCAACTTCCACATTTCTTCTTCAGCACAATTTCATAGCGATTCACTATGTGAAAAAGTACCTCAAAAACGGCTATCCTCTTTTTATTTGTTTAATGGATACTAGAAACTATTTCAAATTGTAAGAGTAGAACTCACAAAGTGCAGATGTACTTAGAAAAAAAGTTACGTTACGGCTATTGGAAAATCCCTAAATAAATGTATAAAAAACCTTATTCAAATGTTTGTATTACTATAGCCACATAGCTTTGAATTTTTGGCACTACATAGACATCTCAATATATAAAATTCTCTAACTGGAAAGCCTTAATGATGTTTTTTGTTTTTTTCTTATTTATTTTTCATTTACGTATTCCTAGTGAATATGGATTTTATATCACCAAGACATATTCCACAGGGCTTTATTAACAACAACAAAAAATCACGAATTTGTATCTTACAGTATTTTCTAGCAAAATGTTTATAAAGTTTCTTGTTTATAATAATTTTAATATTGATTTTTTTTTTCAATCTGGAAGTCTTTTTATACTCACTGACTCTGTGTGATCAAAGCTCCCATATATTATTTTTACCCCAGACAGCTCCTTATTGTAAAACAATTAGGTAGGTAAATTAATTAGTAAAATATTTATTGGAAATTCAAATAAGACATTATTTAAAATTCTATTTTTGTCAACTACTATCAATCAACTAACTATTTACATGTATGATATAGGTAATAAATTTCATGTAAACTCATACTTTAATTAGAATATAATTTTATTGAACAAATAAAATTGACCCAGTGAGTAACTGCACTTAGACAGTTTTTCAAAACTCGTACATCTTCGAAATCCCGGAATAAGTAGGATTAAATATTTTAAGGTATATAAAAAAGGTTCTAAGGAACCTATGGTTAAACAATAAAATCCATATTCTTAAAGACTTAAGGAAAAAAAATATTTTAGAAATAACACTAAAAACGACATAATTTCCTTATTATAACAGATAATATTGTAAAGATTTTAGACAATTTATCTTGTCACCATAATACAAATTGAACAATTGCATTTACGCAGTATTTTTGCATTATAGGCATTTCTATGAGTTTTATTGGGTTTCCATAGAAAAAAATTGAAGTAGCTGTAATTCTGGTTCTAAAAACATCTGGACTGCGTGAGTTCTACTCTTACGATTAAAATAGCTTTAAGTATCCATTAAGCAAATAAAAAAACATAGCTGTTTTTGAGGTACTTTTTCACATTTTGCGATTTGACGAACGGACTCTCCTACCACACGCTAATGTATTTAAAATCGTTGAGGTTTCATTCAAAGATGTACGTTTCATTAAAGCTAGAAACACATTTCTCTAGCGCAGTGTGTTGACGCTTCGTACGACGCGAGACCCGGGTGTACAGTGCCACAACCTTTTCTGTTCCGGTGACAGCGGCGCTACGTACGGTTTTCTTTTTTTTGTAACAATTTAACCGGCCTTGACTTCTAAGAACTTCAGCCGCTAGCAGCGCTATGGTTGGACATCAACTTGACAGCAAAATTACATTTAAAAAAACACGCTAGTTTCACATTTTGGCCACCGGCAAAGCAAAGTTTGTGGCACTGTACACACTTTTGTAGTGTGGTGTGGCGCAAAATTTTTGATCAGTGTCAATTTTAATCGATTTATCAGATACTATCGGTTGGGTAATCGATACTTAGATTATTTGCCGGCAACACTAGTTCAATCAAAGTGACAGCGCGTACGTCCAATGGAATGCGTCCAATTGGACGTATGTCAATGTGCCCTCTATCTGGATAACGTCCAATTGGACGCACTCCATTTGGACGTCATCCAAACGGACGCATGTCAATGCCCAACTCTAGTGTGCAACTGGGTTTACAAAAAACTACTTTTGTTTGAAATAGATTGCCAGTTTTTTAATCCTACCATTTCATGGGGAAGTTAAGAATCTTTGCTCCTTGTACGTGTGTTAAAATGAATTCACACCACTTTTAATTAACAGCTAATCAAAGCAGCACGCGTAGCATGACAAACCCGAGAAGAGTTTTGTCTACCTCGAAAGTCAATGGTTGCATTTACCAGAACTACAGTCGTCACAAATTAAGATGCCCGTTTTGACACATGGTAATGACCCTAGAATGTAACTTGTTACGAAAACCAAAAAACCAAATATATGCTGATTACTTATCAAAGGCGTATGAAAATAATATGTTACATTTTTTAACGCGTCATAAATTAAGGCAAAGTGTATTACGCGTATTATTTTTGCGTTTATTCTAAAGTAAACTCAGATTCGATTAACTACGAAACGTCTCGAAAAACAGTTACGTTCTCAGTCTTTATTTTTTTAAATACTAGTTTTGTAACCGTTGTGTGCAGGATTTCTCCAGCTTCATTCAATTTTATCGAAATAATCGTTATAACCACTTTAATAGATTAATTTGTAAAATTGATCTTTTTTGTGTGAAAACTAGATTGGCGCATTAGTGAAATTATGAATTGACAACAATGATTTCGATAAAACGGTTTCTAGGCAAACGCACACTTATCCAAGCGAGAACGTTTCGAATGAACCGATAGAAAAAAAAAATTCTTTAAATACAACCTAGACAACCTTGCACACCCCACCATGTCGAATCGTCACGTTCACCTTTCCAGAGATTTCTTAAAACACGTTTCGTTTGGCTTGTTCGAAGTGTTCGCATCGGACAAGCGTGCGTTCACCATAAGCGGCCTGTACACGTTGGTCCAACCACTGGCCAATACATCGTACACTGACCTTAGTCATACCATGTTAAGGTCATTTTTCAATTTGACGACTCTGTATGAAATAAAACAGGGAGAAAAAAACAACCCTTGGAGTTTCTTGCCGGTTCTTCTCCAAGGCCTCCCGCTGTAGGGTTTGCGAACCGATGGCCTAGCTTCTATGACGTTCACAAGTATTGTAAATAACAATCTAAATTGAATAAACAAATTTGAATCTTGAATCTTGAATCTTTGAACGAACAAGACGTTTAAAAAGGTTCTTTCAAAAGTGTTAATATACGACGTATTGGCCAATGGTTGGGCCAACGTCTAGAGGCCGCTATAATAAGTAATGTAGCTACTCTATGACCATGTCTATGCTGTGAGCTGTAGTTAAAATACTTGCACTTTTAGAGCCAACACGCACTTGTGATTTTTAGTCGACCGATAGTTTAGTCGGAATCGTAAGACGATCGTGATCAAACTGTCGGCCGATAGTTTGGTTTTGAGAACCTGCGAGCACTTGTGCATATGGTCACACACACCATGGTCGATAGTTTAGTTGAATCCGGGCGCGCGCTCTTATAGTCCTTCATGCACAGGCCGATAGTTGTATAACTGTAACTATAACTATAGATGTAGTAACTATTATTAGTTGTGCGATAGTTTAGTTGAATGCAGTGCGCGCGCTCACATAGTCCTTCATGCACATTACCGCCCGGCCGATAGTTGTGCGATAGTTTGATCGTACAACTATCGGCCAGTAATTTTCGATAGTTTGATCGGTCGATAGTTTAAGCGCACTGACGATTGCCACTGCCATATAACTCTATACTGAATTCGAGAACGACCAAACTATCGCCCGATTAAAAATCACAAGTGCGCGCTCGCTCTTATATAAATTATGCAATTTAAGTGGATTCGATTCAAGTTTATATAACATAAAAGGTCAATTTATACTTTAATAATATGTTTATTATAAGTATAAGTAAGTACCTATACTTAAAGTAAGTTTAACATTTTATAATTATAACTTTAGTCTTAATCCACATAAGTTGCAAACCTACTATAATCGATTAGTTACTCAGAACCTTAATCGATTAATCGCGAGAATCGATCACAGACTCGTATGGTTACATGCCTAATCACGTCATTTTGGCATGTGTCAAAACGGGCATCTTATTTTGTGACGACTGTAATCGCTGACTAATCGCTAAGTCATCGATTACTTGTCTGATTACTATTTTCGATAGATTCTGCTGAACACGCTTTAGCGTTTTTCTGGTTTTGACATGACGAATGACAGCAACAAACACAAAATCACTACGTTTGACAGCTACTTGCAACTAATCGCTGCTTCTCATCGAAAATCAAATGCGATGGAAAAAATGGCGTCCGATTACTGTAAATCGCTGTCAGTCATTGCATTTTTGTGTGCGTTCAGCAGATTATTAAATTTGTAATCGATTAGTCAGCGATTAGTTCTGGTAAATGCAACCTCTAATTGACAGCAGAACAATAGCTTTGTCTACGATGAAATGTCATTTTTGACGTTTCGATATAGACAAAACCTTTCTCGAGTTCGTCATGCTACCCGTGCAGGGGGCTACCGGCATAAAAATATGGATATGGACATGGGCTTCATTTGACATTTGAAGCCCATATAAGGACAAAGTATGTATGACTATGGGCTTCAAATGTCAAATGAAGCCCATGTCCATAAGTTATGGAAAAATGTCAAATGAAGCCCATGTCCATAAGTTATGGACATGGACTTCGTTTGACATTTGTATATAACCATATATTTTTTTGCCGGTAGCCTCCCTGAGCTGTCACTTCAAAAGGACGTATGACAAAACAGTAGGTTTTCATGAGACACAAAAAACTGTTTCTCTTTTTATAGATTAAAATAAAATAAAATCAAATAAAATCAGGGACAAGCTTTAAATTGCTGGCCTATGCCCAGAAGTGGGCGTCGTTCGGCTGACATGATGATGATGATGATGATGGATTTGTAAGGCGCCTGCCAGGCGCATTACAAAACCAGATAACAGATTATTTTGTTTCTGAAACATGATTTTTAGAGCTATACGTGCTTTTCATTGCGTTAGTAACGGCATGCGTTCAATCAAATTAGTGCGCTAAGACCCGGCTACACCTGCGTATTATATCAAATTGCGAGCTAATTAATGGCATTAGACGCAGGTGAAACTCGGGCATCACAGATAAACGTCCTTTTGAATTTTGAACTGACAGTGACGATATTACGCTGGTAACATTTTAAGCTTTGCTGCTGAATGACGGAACGGAACGAAACGAAACGTAAAAAAAAAACAGTGAAGTGAAGTGAGTTGAGTCTTCCTTCGGTGGTCTTCGGTTTGGTCGGCGAAGAAATGTCTATGAAGTGAAATATCGTTGTGAATTTGTGATCAATTTTGTTCTTATCGCTATTGTGGAGATATGAGAACAATATTGTTATCTAAAAAACTGTGCAGATACCTACTAAATGTGTTGAATGTGATGTAACAGTGTTTAAATTCCATTTATCCGTGATAATCTGTCAGTGAAGTGCTCAAGATAAGTTCGTGCCCCCTTGCTGTGCTTTATTTGTGGGAACGATTGTATAAAGCCAAGAAATGCAGGCGATCAAATGTGTTGTAGTCGGAGACGGGTAAGTTCTTACTTACAACATACAATTCACAGTTTGGTGTTATATTTCCAACCCCAAATTTTCATTAGAATTGGTAAACTGTCGACTGACGTCATATTTAAATTGAAACGTCTTGATTGAGTTAGTTGTATACTGCTGCTGCATTTACGTCAAGTCTTTACTATCAGCTTCTGTTGAACAGTGATAATAATTTATTTACTATGTCATTGTTCATTGGCTGCCTAGGCATACCGCTTCTATGGCAGACTTTACTGGTAGGTAGGTAGGTACGGCAAAAATAACACGGTCATTTGGTATTGTTTCATTTTATGGTAACAGTAACAGCACAATCAGTTTCGTAATAATTTTGCATGATTCATAATATTATCGGCTTCTTTTGTTTAATAACCTCTTATCTGTGATTAAAGGACACTGTACTGTATGCCTACCTACTAAAATAGTACGGAATATTCTGTCTGTTCTGGAAACGTATTTTGTTTTAATAATAAAAAGACTCAACACCAGACATACTTAGAGTTTGCTTTATGTCCTGGTTAATGTTGTAAACAAATAAGTATCAATTTAATCAGGAAGTCTCGAAACCGTTATCATTCTACATAGATTTTGCACATAACAATTTATTTTTAATTGAAATCTATTTTTTCCACTGGGTTTTTTCCAAATTCAAATGGTTCCTTGTGTTTTGAACCAAAATTTGTTAGGAGATACTGACTTTTGGCTTGCAGAACCATATAAAGAACCTAATTCTTACCTTCAGATTCCGATGTCTCAGTGCACCTTATAGATTGCTAGTATAGCCTGGTAAGGCCCAGGTCAATTTGACAAAACATTACCTTGCAGCCCAGATACCTTTTTATAGGCTCACATGGTGCTGACCTGTAAGTTTCAATACTCAAAAGAGTGTCTTAGGATCTCCCTAGAAAAAATCCCACATTCCTAATGTGGTATTTTTTCTACATATAAATGAATACCAAGAAAGGACATTTTTCATTTTCGGCTAGGACATTGTACACTATTCATACTAATAGTAAAAAATATAGTAAAGTCAAATAAAATATTAAAATTCTCATTGTCTTTCTGGATAAATGGTACAAAAATAATCTTTGAAATAAAAATTCTTTGCCATCCATGGTCACACTGGCAACCATATTTAAATCACGAAAAAACGATGACATTGACGACTGATGATAATCTGTCAATGTGAACCTTTTTTTTAATGTTAGTGTGACATTTTACTGCCATACTGAATCGGGGTTGCATAATTATTAAGACTAGATAATGCTTTTGTACCATCAAATGCGTTAGCTTATTGCGATTTAATTAGTTTTCAGTTATTATATTTATCTTTTGCTTGCCTATGGTATAGTGTACAAGGTCCTAGCCGAGGCTCCATACAAAACTGAAAAATCTCATTTTTACGAGACTTACGAAGCCCAAATTCAGCATTCTTTATTTCGGCATATGGGCTTGGCTTTTATGTATTGATACAAAAATTGATTTGTAAAATTCGTATTTTTAGGCTAACTAAGTAACAGTTGACGCTACAAGGCATATTTATTTATATTAGAGCAATAAAATAACCTATGCCCAGCAGTGGGCGTCGTTCGGCTGACATGATGATGATGATGCTTCACTGCAGTAGCAGTATTTATTCTTTAAATTAAATGGTTTGTATGTAATTTATTTTTGCACTTCAATCAGTTCATTTCCCAATAACAAAAGAATAAAATCATAAATAGGCCAGTTTTAGACCTGAAAAACACGACAGCAGCCCATATGACTTCTAAAATAAATATGGTAGGAAAATTAAATATTAATAAAGAAAATGACAGAACTTACTTAGTTACACAAAAGTGATCACTCCCCAACCCAATTGCGACAGCCGATGATGGGCTACTTATAACTCGCGCGGTTAAAGAAACAATCTGTAAATGGCGGCCAAGCCTTAAATGTTTTTTTTTTTTTTTTTTTTTTTTTTTTTTTTTTACTTTCTTTATTATCTACTATCAGCCTGTTAGCTTTAATCAGATTGGATCAGATGGGGCTATCAACTCCATACATAGCATCTAAACCACAAAGACATGACACTACTTTGGAAATACAAGAGATGATAGCCGCAAAGAGAAGACTACGACATCGATGGCACACCAGCAGGAATCGTCAAGACAAAAAAGCCCTCAACAAAATGCAAAAAGAACTGAAGGAAATGCTCAGAGAAAATGAGAACAATACCCTCCAAGACAAACTCGAGACTCTATCACCTTATAAAGCAGAGGATTATACACTTTGGAAAATTACGAAATCACTGAAAAGGCCAAAACAACACATGCCTCCACTAAGACAAGCCAACGGCAACTGGTCACGAAAACCCCAAGATAAAGCTGAGTTGTTTGCCAATTTCCTTAAGAACGTATTTAAACCCAATCAACCTGATGATGTACACACCGAACAGGAAATTGATGAAGTCTTGAACAGCGACCAACAGCTGTCTCCACCATTGAGACCAGTGACAACTGTAGAAGTAAAAAAGACTATCATGAATTTGAAACAAAAAAAGGCACCAGGATTTGATCTAATAACAGCAGAAGTTCTTAAACAACTACCAAGAAAAGCCATCGTCCTGCTGACAATCCTCTTTAATACTATACTGAGATTACAACATGTCCCAGAGGTATGGAAAGTATCCATAATAAACATGATAGCCAAACCGGGCAAGCCTCCTACAGAGGTTACATCATACAGACCCATAAGTCTTCTTCCCTTGCTGTCGAAAGTTTTCGAGAAATTGGTCCTGAAACGTCTTTTGCCAGTACTAAAAGAACAAAAAGTAATACCCGATCACCAATTCGGTTTTCGCGCAAACCATGGGACAACAGAGCAAATACACCGAGTAGCTCACACGATACGGCAAGCGCTAGAAAGAAAAGAATACTGCTCGGCTGTTTTTCTCGATATCCAGCAAGCCTTTGACCGCGTGTGGCACAAGGGCCTGTTATATAAGCTAAAGCTACATCTGCCAAATACTGCGTACATGCTACTGAGGTCTTATCTGCAGAACAGATCATTCCAAGTCAAATGTGAGGATTCTCTGTCATCTATCTGCCAAATAGAAGCAGGAGTACCCCAAGGTTCGGTGCTGGGTCCTGTTCTATACACGGTCTACACTGCTGATCTACCCACCTCAGATAAAGTTGTGACTGCAACCTATGCTGATGACACTGCAGTTCTCTCCTGTAGTAAAGATCCAAATACAGCATCCGCAAAATTACAGGAATGTCTGGACGAAATCGGACTTTGGCTGAAAAAGTGGAGAATCCGCGCAAGCCCAGCGAAATCGGTCCACATCACGTTCACACTGAAGAGAGGAGACTGCTCGCCCGTGAAACTGGACGGTGCTGTCTTGCCAATAGACACGACAGTTAAATACTTAGGCATGCACCTAGATAGAAGACTCACTTGGCGGGCTCATATAAAGGCCAAAAGAGAACAGGCAAACAAAAAGTTTGGAGATATGTACTGGTTGTTAGGCAGACAATCAACTTTAAGTTTGGAAAATAAAGTCCTTATTTACAAGTGCATCCTAAAACCGATTTGGACATACGGTATAGAGCTCTGGGGATCAGCGAGTCACTCAAATATAGAAATCCTCCAGCGCTACCAGAACAAAGTATTAAAGATCTTGATCAATGCGCCATGGTTCACGCGGAATACGGAAGTGCATGAATACCTGGAAATTCCGACAGTCAACGAGGAAATAAAGAGTTCCTCTGTGTCCTACAACCGACGCCTTGAGCGACATATCAACCACCTGGCTAATCAGCTCACACACAGAGATAACTGGCTATTCCGGCTGAAAAGAAAGCAATTGGCTTCAACATAAATAAATAATAATACTAAGAGATGACACGTCGCTGGATGTGCATTCTCCAAAAGTCCAAGAACAGAACATCCAATCTGATTAAAGCCTTAAATGTGAGCGCGATAGCATGACCCACCCTAGTGCTCTACATGCAGCATGACGGTATGTGTGAGCGAGATAGCATGACCGGTCGGCCGCCATTTCCATATTGTTTCTTTATCCGCGCGGCTTATACATGGTTTTGGTTTATGTTGTTATCCTCGTCAGCAACATCATCATCCCCAAGGGTTCTTCCTGTTCTAGATCTGACTCATTTAACACTTTTAATATTCTTCGATTTGTTCACCTTGAATAGGGTTAACTTGAATTGATAAATTCATGTTTTTTTTAAACAAATCCAATTGATTAGTTGACTTGTAACTACCCACCACCCTCCAACGAAAAGATGTGAAGTATTTTATATTGCTACACTGAATACAAGAACTCTTAGAACTCAAGAAAGTCTGCTAGAATTGGAAAAATCACTAGTGGACATAAAATTGGACATATTAGGGATTAGTGAAATGCGAAGATTGGGTGATAAAATAGAGGAATAATTATATACTGATTTAGTATATAATTGTCATATTCCTCTATTTTAATAATTAGCTTTCAATGAACTTAGTGATGGGTGAACTCGGCATAAACGTGACACGAATTAACTGAAGATAAAATTCATGTAACTCGAGATGACTGACTGGTTGAAACTGGTTAATATTAATTTTTTGAGAATTTTAGGTGATTCTTACCCATTTGACGTCAGCGATTCAAGGTTCACGCTGCACCTTCTTAATATGGTTATGACTAGAGCAATTTTGCAACAAAAATTAATGAAAAAGATGTAATCGCGTTTCCGCCATAATCGCGTTTAATTCGAGTTAGACCGAATTCAACTTGAGTCAACTCGAAGTTAACTTGACTTAAGTAAATCAAGTTAACACATCACTAAATAAACAAATTTAAAATAATAAAGTGTTTATTAAAGTGCAATAAAATAATACTCTGTCCCCCAGTTTAGCTCAATCTGCATTCTCGATGGCAGATCCTTCTCTTTTCAATAGTGTAATTAATATATTAAGACAGCCCAATCTATGCCCAATAAGGTCTTTCATAAAATAAAAGATATATAAGTTTTCATGATCTCTCTGATAAGTGATGATAGAGTACGCGCCATATAACTTGGCGTTTGCCAATATTTGGAATAAAAATTACATGGGAATAAGGCTGATTTTTCCGACCGACCACGATGATCAGCGCCCTCTGACAAATGCCAAGTGAAGGGTACAGGGGCAAAACAAGGAATGTCACAAAACAGATTTTTGTGTAATTTACATTTTAATGTAAGTAAGTATATTTGTGAACATTTGTCAAAAGTTTATTTGTATTTATTACAGCCGATCTTTGTAAAGTAAACTTAGGTTCCTATCAGTAAATTAATAAAAAATAATTATGCAAAACAAAAATAAAAAATAAATAAAATGAAAAATAAAAAACAAAAAACCTGTTTGTGACATTTCTTGTTTTGCCCCTGTACCCTTCAAGTTATGTGATGTGGCGCGGACTCTAGTGTTCTATTTGACAAGAATTTGCAAGTCATACATCAATATGGAAATGAAATACATAATTATATCATTATCGAAAATATAGACACTGTAAAGAGTCGTACATTTTTCGGATTTCCTTCCTCAACGAAATTCCGAATAGAAACTTAACTTATACACTATGAACTTAACGCCCAATTGCGAAAGCATAATCAATATGGATTTTTGTTTGAAATAAAAGGCTGTCAGTCAGCATGTATGTATATTATGAATATGATATTATAAGCCTTCATTCGGACACAACAATATTGCTTTGTTATTCATACAATATTCTTTTGTTCCATTTTTGTGTGTCCGTTTGCCAGGTGGCAAAGCCCAAAGGTCTCCTCCAATCTTCTCCATTCTGGCCTTTCTATGGCCACTCTACACCCATGGTATTCCCGTGACTTGTCTAATATATTCGTGTCCGAAATACCTCAATGTCTCAAGACGAAAGTCTTTGACCAGTGTGTTGCCAGTAGTTAATGACCTATGGAAGTGAGATGTGGTCTTTACTATGGGTCTCATAAGAAGGCTCAAAGTCACCCAGCGAGCAATGGTAAGAGCGATGCCTAGTATTTCCCTGCTTGATCGAATCAGAAATGATGAGATACGCAGGAGAACTATAACAACCGACATCGCTCGAAGGATTGCATCGTTGAAATGGCAATGGGCGGGACACATAGCGCGGAGGACCGATGGCCGTTGGGGCGGAAAGGTTCTCGAATGGCGACCGCGTACCGGACGACGACGTTCCGTGGGCAGACCCCCCGCAAGGTGGACCGACGACCTAGTCAAGGTCAGGGGAGCCGCTGGATGGGGGCAGCGCAGGACTGATCGTTGTGGAGATCCTTGGGGGAGGCCTATGTCCAGCAGTGGGCGTCGTTCGGCTGACATGATGATGATGATGTCTAATGTCGTCATCCCCACCTTCTTTGTCGTCTACCTCTCTTTCTTATTCCATCATGAATAAGCTAAGTTAAAAATAAGAAGGCCATAATCAAATGACAACGAAAGTGTACTTATTCCGATAATTTATAGAACACCTTGTTTATGACTATCAGCAATAAGTTTATCTCAATTACTATCACGACTTAGATGACCTAGGCCGTGGCATGTCGTATTACAAAGCCTTAATTAAGGCTCTATGCCACTGCGACGCCAGCTATCATGCTGCGTTTACATGTTGGCCTTGGCTCGGCGAGCCTACACGAGCCACGGGCTCGGGCGGGCGTACCAATGCAATAGAACCCTTTAAGATCCGTAGTTGCCTTGTATTGTATTACAGGTTGATTGGTATAGTGATTTATCGTAATTGAGGCTGCGGGCCTAGCGAAGCTTGCGGACCTGCGGTTGCCAACTTTAAGCCAATTATTTCTGGGATAGTGAAGGGGCTTACCGTATATTTGTCTCTCTTGATGTGGGTACCTTGTTAAGTGAAATACGATCCCTAAGGACAGCTATATTAAAGGCTGTTTTATTATTCCTTTAAAACGACCAAGAAAAAAAAGAAAGGTGTAGCTTATTAGCATAAAACTCTTTCAAATACTTTGTCACACGATACGCTTGTTATCTAAATGCTTAACACTCCTAGTTTATACACAGCATTCCATATAGGCTATCGGCTGCAAATATGACGGTTTTATTAAATCATCTCGATGCCGGATGGAAGATATAAATTGTTAAGTGCGTACGGGCGACAATCGACCCCGGATCAACGAGACAATGTTGCTTGCAGCGCTGCACATGTTTTGCTGCACAAACAATAGAACTGTGAACCATATTTTTAGGCTAGGGCATTGCGACACAGCAAGGGCTGCTGGGAAAGAATCGCTCTTACTCAAATAAACAATAGAGATGGCATATTACTACCTATTTCTTTGTATTTTCCCTTGTAATATGAAAACAAATAGTCATACTACATAGTACAATTATTGCTATAATAATTAATACTTGCAACAGATAAGATAAATATCGTAAACAATAAAGTGTATCGTATATAAATCGTAGCGCATTCTCGTATGCATGCGTCCGTCGTGTCAATGATCTCGTTGATCATCTCCCATCCTTCATTGCGAAGTCGGTTATGCTGATATAACAGGGGTCAACCAAATTGGTTCACTTTGGTCGAAAGGCGCAAAAGTGAAAGATACTGTGCTGTGTTTACAAGTATCTTTAAAAATGAACTACCTAAATTATAAAGTACTTAAACAATTCAATTCGCATTGCTTGTGTACCAATCAGTTAGCACATTGAGAATGAACAACTAGTGAATCATTCAATTCTTATGTTTACACATTCAACTTTCGTTCAATTGTATTGATCGTTGAACGCAAACGTGAAATAATTAAGCAAGCTCAATTCTTTCAACGCGATTGAATGTGATTGAACATTGACATCGAATGATTCATTTTTACGTTTACATTGTTCAATCAATTTGGTTGCTTCATCCAAATTGAAAAGACAGAAGTGAACCGTGTAATATCGCCATTAGCAATCAAATGGTAATACAGTCCCTCACTGTTTGCATAGAAATCAGTACCTTAAATTGTCATAGAAAACATCGGGACATCGTCTTGTTTTGCAATGTAACACAAAGTTTTTACCATAGGTACCTAAGTACTAAACTTTTCCTCAAGAAAGCCAATGAGGTTACAATTATTATCCACGAAGGTTGTAGTAGACTATAGACGATTCTTCTTTGAATAAAGATGACGATCTTTTCAAATTATGAATCTCGTGATCTTTCTGGAACTATTTTTGTATCGTTTAAATATGTAGGTAAGGTAAGTCCTATCCTAAGGGCCTGTTTCACAATGTCTAATGCCTAGTTTACACGTATTAAGTAAGCAAGTGATTAACTTAATTTTAAGTTAATTTTAAGTAGTAAAGTGTTTACACGTGTTATAACTTAAATTCAATTTAGTTTGGTCACAATGGACGAAGGTACTTTCCTACTTCGCTAAATTAGTGCGTTCACACGCGAACTAAAAGCAAATTTAGTAAAGACCACGCCTACCGGGGAATTATTCACTAAATCGTTTACTTAGCACTTGTGAAGTTGTGACTAAAGAGCTGTTAAGTGACTGTTTACACGCGTGAATTTAGTTAAAATTAACTTAAAATTTAGTTAATTACTTCGTCACTTAATACATGTAAACAACCCATAAGTAAGTTCTCATTAGCTGTTACTTGACAGATAGTCCATACAAAACTGTCAATTACACTGGAAAGTATCTCTTAATCAGACATTGTGAAACAGGCACTTGGCACAAAACAAAATTAAATTTTGGTTTGATGTTCCGTTTGTGATCATGTCAGGGCCAGGAAATTCTGCTACACACAAATAGTGTTGTTTATACCCTACTACTACTCTTTATGGTGCATCCACATAGATCGGCGGCAATGCCGGCAGCTTCACCATATGCATATTATGCATAGCCACCAGAGACGGAAGAGAAACCGTCGGCTGCACACAAAACCGGCGCGGTACGGTGGCCGCCGGTACATGCCGCGCCGCGCCGGGTTGTGTGCATCCCCCATTAGATGTCATGTAGCAGACCAGAATGGCGACTATAGTAAGTACTCTATTCTTTACTTGGAAACCTGATGGCCATGACACGACCAAGGTTATACAATAGAGTAGTCCGTAAAGGATTTCAACTGAAACGTCAATGAGACGATCAATGAATGGCTATCATTGTGTGATTTTTGCATTGCAGTACACAATTAGTGACACTAATGAAATGAAATTAAGTACCACTTAGTTAGCCTGAATACTGTACAGATACTTATGAATGTAGCATAAATAAAGGCAAGCAATTCGGCTACTGAAACATATAATAAGACAAACGTATAACTAGTAACCACAGTATTTAGTTGTAAAATAAACACTTTCGAAGTCGTTTAGGCCCGTATTCTAGAACGACACTCGAGTGGAGATCTCTTCTCATACTGCGGTTAATTCGTGTTTTGCCTTGTGGTTTGCTTTTAAGTTAAAATATGTTTATTAAACGAGTATAACTTCCTGATTTATGCACAAGTAATAGCTATGTTTATAGCTAATTAGCCATATTCTGTAAAATAGCAAAAAAAAACATCATGTAGTCGTGAGCGACGTACACTCGGCAGCACATCAGGTTAAACAGTTGAACTACGATAACAGCTTTTATTACGTAGGGCATAAAGGCGGTCTCAAGGTCAACATGTATAGTCTGATGTGCCGCCGTGTGTACATAACCACTGGACGTAATTTTAAACTAAAGTTTGTTTTGGAATGCATACTTTAGAATTACATTATGTACCTATCTTAAAATGTTCATCCGATTAAAAAGTAAAAATGAGTTTAGTCTCAGCATCGAAATTAAAAAACATGTAAGTAAATATTACATAAGTATACATATATATTACAATCGGCCTAATTTCACTTTCACCTTGAACACCACAGAGACGCCCACATATTCAGTAGAAAATAGTAAAATTGGATCGGCCATTAAAACAAATTGATTTACCACGTGGCTTTGCAATTGGGAGTCTAGAGCTAGGCGAATAGAGTTGTAATTACCAATAAAAGATATTTATTTATAGTATACAAACGGGACGCGCAGTCAAGGTTGGTGTTTATAGCTTGTCTTGGATGGCGAATTGTTCGCCCTTCTAGTGTTATGTGTTAAACTTCTTTTTTGTCAAATCATTCAAAATTTAGGCGGTTTGCAAAAAATCGGTCCTTCGAGCCGGATACGAGCACAAAATTACAATAACTTTGATCTAGACTGAAAAAAAAACCAATTTCTATACCTGTTAAAACAAAGTGATTTACCACGTGCCTCTCTAGAGCTAGGCGAATAGAGTTGTAATTATTACTTATTACCAATAAAATATGTTTATTTATAGTATAGAAACGCGACGCGCAGTCAAGGTTGGTGTTTATAGCTTGCTTAGATGGCGAATTGTTCGCCCTTCTAGTGTTATGTGTTAAACTTCTTTGTTGTCAAATCATTCAAAATTTAGGCGGTTCGCAAAAATTCGGTCCTTCGAGCCGGATACGAACACAAAATTACAATAACTTTGAACTAGACTTAAAAAAAAAACTATACAAGTGATTGCATTTCTCACAGCTACTTCATTATACATCTAATGTGTTGACACTTCTAGGATAATTTTATTAAAGCAGTCTAGTTTCCTTACATTACATGTCTCCTTCAAGTCGGGCAATGCAGCCTAGCCAAACTAGGAGTAGGTATCACCCAGGCCTTATTATACATCAAGATAGTTGAATTACGTTATTATATATACCTAGTACCTACCCTGTTATGAAACTCTCTGCATTGGCCAATGGTAAATTTAATGATTTATTTACGTAATGATTCGGCTTGTAAAGGAAATTGCGTTTCTTTTCTATTTATATCACTCCGCAAATATTTATTGTATTACTTCCCAAACATATTTGGGTTATTTTAAGCTGTAATAATAGCATTTTCCCTGTTGTCTTTTTCGTCGCCATTCTAAATAAAACGTGATAAGTACCTATATATCCGTGAATCGGCTTTTCAACATTCTGTAGACGTAAAGTGAAAGTTGAAAGTGAAAAGGCTGATCATTTCGTTCGACACTGAGTTGATTTTTAAATACAGGTTGATATTTATTTATCTATCCATCCCTACTCATCCTACTATTAATATTATAAATGTGAAAGTTTAGATGTTTGTATCACGCCGAAACGGCTAAACGGATTTGGCTGAAATTTGAGACATAGGTAGATACTTTGTAGCCTGGAGAGGAACGTAGCCGAAAAGCCGACGTGCCGAGAAAAGTAGCCTATGTATGGCTACTTTTTATCCCGGAAAAATATGACATTCCCGCGGGATAGCGTCGTTTAGTCCACGCGGGCGAAACCGCGGCGGAAAGCTAGTTTATTATAAAGAGGAAAGATTTGATTTTTTTTGTTCGTAGGTATGTTTGCAACGGATAAACCCAAAAATTACTCTACCGATTTTTAAAAATTCTTTCACAGTTTGAAAGCTTTTTTCTCCCTGAGTGACATAGGCTATATTTTATCCCGTCTCGATATTCCTACGGGAACGGGTACCATGCGGGTAAAACCGCGGGGAGCCACTCGTAATATGATATTAGTTTAACTGTTTGTTTATTTAATCGCGCTAACCTTTGGAACTACCAGTCTGATTCTAATGAATTTTAGTATTAGATAAAAATGACAATACAAGACGCGATCATAAGTTTAGTATCAAAACTATAACATCTATCTACGTTCGGTCGGGTCGGGTCCCATCCCCAGCTAGTTGTGATTTTGACACGGCTGGACTTTTTCTAATAATACTTACTTCATTTTCAATAGTTCGTAATAAATAACAGACAGAGGTTGTAGCAGCGCAGTTGCCACCGTAAAGAGTGTGTGCTATCCATTGTACACAATTCTGTGAACCTACAGCGACGGCAGTTACCGTATTCCATACCCGCATACTTTTGGCCCGCGTGAGCTATAATCGAGTTATTGTTAAACGAATACTCGTACATTACATTACTGGCGCATGTGAACGACAAACCGATTGGATTGATTAAAGTAGTCCTCAGATGCTTGTTAGAATTATGAAATGACAGAGCTAGGCTTCAAAAGGTGCATAGTTTTTTGTTGGTGATAATATTTACAGTACTTACCATCCATATTATTAAATATTTCTCCTCAAACCAAGTTGTATCAAGTAATCTAACATCAGGTGTGATGAAGGCTAAGTGCTACCCCGTTGTATACAACTGTAATGGTAAGCAATGATAGTTTGGTCAACCTTTTTTAATGACTCTAATGCTATTCCATAAAACTGTCTTTCAAATAGATTGGGAAGTCAAGCCACAACCATCTTGCCCAATTTTAGTTTGGTCTTAGTGAGGTGCTAAGGACGGCAAATGCAGCAAAAATGTCTGAGCCAATACCTTCCGAAGCATGGATATATTTTTGGTAACCCATCTAGGATGGGTTACCAAAAATATATCCAAAATATATACTATACACTCACCATAACAAAAGGTTCTTAACTTCTTACCCACTACAATCTTAGATTAAATACGCAAAGGCATAGAGCTCCGCAGCAGACCTGATCCCATCAATTAGCTCTAAATCCTTAATCAATTAAACACGGTTCACTTGACTAAAGTATTTCTTTGATCTCAATTGCTCCTACAACACTAAGGAAGTTTGTTCAAAAGCTATAACCTCCAATTACACCGCATTCAGCATTCGTGCGCTGTTGGTTTATTTTTCAACCGATTACGACATACATACTTGGGTTTCCATAAGTTACGGTATTCGGCCTCATTTGCCCTAAACAAGGCTTAATTAGACTTGTTAAGGTACCTACATTGTGTCGAAAGCTTGGGACTACATACCGAACACGTCACGCGTGTAGTCACGTTCTTAGGTACTAAGTATAGTAGTAAGTACTACCTTGTATCGATGAGCTCAGTGGCGCCGCCAATGGAAATAAATCAATTGCATTTTATTAAAGGCTTGGATTAAAAGTTTCGGTTATTTCGCGCAAATAGAAGAGCATAATGCAATTTTTAATTATTTTTCCATGGCCTCAAATATGAGCACCAAGTTATGGATCTTGATGTTGCCAAAAGTGGCCACTTTTGGCACTATTGAGATTCACGACTTATTGCGTAAGTTTGAGTTCTCAAAAGTATATTTATAAAATACATTCCACTCTTTCACCTGCGCGAAAGAACCGAAACTTTTAATCCAAGCCTTTAATAAAATGCAATTGATTTATTTCCATTGGCGGCGCCACTGAGCTCATCGATACACCTTAAATAACTTGTTTAGTCTTTTGCTTCAAGATTAAACGACAGGGTGACTGGACGGTTTTTTCCTAAAAATATGATGTAAAATAAAACTACAAGTCTAATCCAAAAGTAACTCGGTGTCTTATTTTTTTTATCGCTTGAAACATTAAATTAATTTGATGATAAGATAGAGAATGATTCAGTAATTAGGCTTCGCCTAGGAATTAGCGTGTAGTGTAACCGATGTCTTAACATCGGTTCTCCCCGTCTCAGTCAGTCTCCTGTCAGTTTACTGTCATTCGAAACGGACTGACGAATACTATTAAAAATATTTAATTTTCATCAGTCTAGTCTAGACCATCAGTCTGTCAGTCTGACTGAATGGTTACACGATAATTCTCGCGTCATTCTGACCAGAATGATGGACTGAACTGACGGACGCCAGAATTAGCGTGTAACCGATGTCTTAGAACATAGATCATGAATGACGTTGTCAAATAGGAGATGAATAAAAGTGTAAACATGGAACTAAAAGAAAGACTCGAGATCGCGAGTGGACGGTAGTAGGTATAACTCACCGCAGTCTGTATAATTCTTGCTGAATCATCTTTGTATTGTATTCTGGACTGTATCGTCATTTATTTCGTGCTGTATCTAACTATATGCTTGGTCAATTTTATTGTTTTATCATGAGCGGTCAATATAATATTAAACCTGTATTTTGTCATTGTCACAATAGAGTACCGGTTTAACCAAACGATTACCAATTTTACCTCATTATCGTTTAACTGCAACCAGGTGCATTTAATGGTCGCGTCACGCATACGACAGAGCATTTGCCGTTTTGCTCAAGTCGCATGACCTACATTTGCTGCAAAAACTGTTCACCAGACGGCTACCTGTGGCTGTGACAGTTGGCTGCCGTTGGCATATTCTAATCTGCTGAACACATTGAAGGAAACATGGTCTAGAATTTCACTTTTAATTGGTCTAGATACTTACCTACATTATATTTTAATCAGCACTTTTACTCGGCCTTAAGAAAATGACTTACCATTGAGTTCAATTTTATACAAAACGTATAAGTACCTATAAAATTCGATAGGTACGCATTCGTTCACATCACTAGTTATATATATTATGTGGTAAATAAATACATTACCTAGTAGTCGTCCTATGTATAGGTTTAACTAAATTTTAAATGGTCGTAGAACTAGATAGTACTTATATGTTTGTTATACGTTGCAAATACTTACTTGTAATTGGAAATAATCCGATGTCTTCAAAACAAGAGAGATTACAGACCACATTTTATTGCCGCAACTTTTTTGTCAGGTATGTATTTTGATAACAACTGAGTTCACAGGAAAATACTTGGGTATTTTCCTACAAAATCTGCGTTATCAAATGCCATTTAGTGGGTATTGTGATTGTAACTCTATTGTTTAATCAGCGTTTTGGGTGACTGTACGACGACAAAATTTCTACGAGCTTGATTAAAACTTGCAGTACCTATATTTGTACAATAATTTCTGTGTCAAATGTTTGTTTTTCCGATATGTAATTATTTTCTATTCCCAAACTTCCCAAAACTTAAAACTTTAGTTGAGTTTCATAGATCAATGTGTAAAACGTGAACAAACTTCCAATCTTTTTCCGCTGTGGGAAATAAATAAATAAATAACTTTTCACAATCACACCAACTATCTAGCTCATAAGTAACTAGTTATCATTAGGAACTGTGTTATGGAAACTAGATAACGGATAAATATACAGGGTGTTAGGGGCACCCTTGCAAAAACTTTAACCATGGCTTCAGACCATCATGCTGAACAACGTACAGCAAGAATTTTTGTCGGAAATGAAAAAAAAATGGACTTTTCATACAAATTTAGCAACTTATCGGGACATTTTGCATGGAGAGTCGAAATATTTTTTTCATTTCCGACAAAAAATCTTGCTGTGCGTTGTTCAGCATGAAGGCCTGAAGCCATGGTTAAAGTTTTTGCAAGGGTGCCCCGAACACCCTGTATACTTGTATACTTTTTTTTTGTAAATACATACTTAATATAGAAAACACCCAGACCAAGACAAATAGACATGTTCATGCACACAAATATTTGTCTTGTTCGGGGATCGAACCCGAGACCTCTGGCGCAGAAGGCAGGTATCCTACCCTTGCGCTAAATCGGTCGTCAAATGGGGAAGTGTTTGTTCTTATTTGAGGCATTTATTCGAAAGGCAAGTCATTTTGCATTTTGATAATAGTGGTAGTGTAGAGAAGTACGAGGAGATGATCCGCACGCAATAGAGACTGTGAAGTAAGCATGTTTATGTTTGTATGAAAATTAAACAATATAAATTCAATATACGATTGTCATTGTTACGAGCAATGATGTGATTCGTGAAAGGCGTGGGCTGAAAGATGATATAGTGACAAGGATTGAGAAAGGAATGCTCCGGTGGTTTGGTCATTTAATGAGGATGAATGAAAGGCATATCACGAAAGAGATATATTGTGCGAATGTGGAAAGATCGGGGCAAGGGCGTCCCAGAAAAACCTACACGGACCAATTAAGGGGTTTAATAAAAAGGCTGGTGTATGCAGTGACAGAAGTCGCCGGGCAATGGGCATGTATGAAAAGATTGATGGATGTGATGTGAATGAAGCGAAAGAAACGTGCAAGGATCGTAGCAGGTGGCGATCCATAGTCTCTGCCTACCCCCATAGGAAACAGGCGTGGGCAAATGTATGTGTGTACTAGCGGCCGCCCGCAGTTTCACCCGCGTGGTTCCCATTCCCTTGAGAATATTGGGATAAAAAGTATCCTATGTGTTATTCCAGCCTATATGTTGCAAATTTCATTTAGAACCGTTCAGTGGTTTTTGCGTGAAAGAGTAACAAACATCCATACATGCAATCCAATATTAGTAGGATGTATTGTTTTACATTAATATTTAAATAATAATTTATTAATAAGGAAAGTAAATTGTGTTTGTTAGTCATGTCATGTTGTATAATACTATTGTGCCCATAGATTTAGAATTTTTTCATCTATGATTGTGCCCATCTAAAAGTACTGATTTAATAACGCTAAGTAGGTATAATAATTTGGAGGTATATTTATAATACTGAACAGAACGTGATACGTGATAACTTCCAACTAAAACTTTTAAGCTAAAACTCCTCTTTTTCGTAATGCTATTTGAATATCTGTTACCATAACGAAGCTTTATTCTTCAACTGTTCATTCGTTATTTATGGTTTTTCTTTTTTTTATAAATCCCGCACAACGAAGGACTCACTTTTCATTTTCATGTCTGCTTTTTGTAATATCGCATACGTTTTAAGCTGGCTGACATGCCGCACCGTCTATATTGAGTTACGTTCAAATCCCGCCATTCATTTTTCACGAGCAACATCCTTTTTTTAAAATCCGACACCGCCAGACTGGTAATTGGCACCCAACACTCATGTCGAGTTAAAAACTGAGGTTATTAATATTTTTTTTTACAAACTTTTTCATAAACCAAGTACTTAATTAAAGCACAGTGTGCCCTCAGCATAATGTTTATCGGAACCCCCATTATCAATGCTTTGTTATAATGTCCCACAATAATTCATGACTGTGAGCTCAGTGTTAACAGCATCTAGCATCAAGAGGCACATCAGTCACAGTCAGAGATCAAGACAAACGTGGGAATCAAGACTTGTTTACAAATCGCTCGGGGTATTGCTTGAACGTGAATCATTCGCTCGAGCACCAATCATACTATATCATAGGGATATTACTATTCGAAATAGAAACTCCAAAGTTCCAAACGAATATTCGTAGTGGCATCGCGCGGCGAGCGGACATCGCACGTGCGTGCTAAAACTCGCAACCTTGCTCTCCCCTTCGTCCTGCGGGAACCGGTCGATCCGGCGAGTACCGGAATTTTGCTTGGAGACAACCACTTCACTGTGACCCACCATCATCGCACTGCGCTACACGGAACGGGGAGAACAAACAATGCACCCGGCTCAGCAGATTTGGTTACAGACTGCGTTATGGATATACGAGTAGTTGCGTTGCGAATGCTGAGAGGACTGCGTACATATTTTGATTCGTTGCATTACGAAATGTACTATGATCTGATTTGTATAACGAAGTCTGACTGCGTAGTCCGCATTCTTTTTTAGAAAGCATTTGCGTGGGTTCTGCCAAGGTTAAATATGCAAAAATAAAGCTATGAATAAAGCATGAAGAACTGAATTTAACTTGGTTTCTGAGAGTTTGGAAATGTGAAACTATCAATGTTCAATACATTTTGAAATCAATAGTAAGGAATGAAGAAATATAGCATAGAGCTCAGTTGCTTTTAGTACACGCTCTCAGAGTCCAGTGAAAGTAATTGGCAAAGCTTATTAAAGTAATTAGGTGTCATGACTGCACTTGACCGAATACTGTAGATTATCGGTGTACGATCTGCGTTCCTTTTACTTTCATCTGTTTTACACTTTCTAATATTAGCTACAATATTATTATAAAGCTCAGTGTGTTTTTTTTCTTGTTATCATAATGAAGTTCGTCGATTATACAGCACCAACAAAAATTCCATCGTGATAAAAAAGTTAAGGCAGAAGGTTTTAGCAAACTTCAAAAAACCTTTGTCAATATTTCCTTTGACTTTATACGTTGCCGTTAACGTACCGAACGTTGAACTACGGAGATTGTGTAACAAACCGTAACACGGCAGTTTCCGCACAAAGCCCCTTCAGCTCTGGCGGGCAGACCCCTGAGCGTGAAAGTAATTACTATTCTGCCCCAATTCCTGGTCTCTCTGATCCCTTTGAGCTGACCTCCTTTTGTTGCAGCGCCTGCATCCGAGCTACAGACAGGCTGAATATCAAACCACATACATTCGTAGCTCTGCTGGTCTGGTATTAATTAGTATGCCTACTACGTTGCATTCGTAATTTCAAAGATATGCATTGAGTTATAATGTACTAACGTACTAGAGAAGCTATCCCAAACAAAAATCTTGTAGTATTTTTGCTAAGCTAAGAGTTAGCCTCGCGACCAATCGAAAGCGCCCGTGCAGAAAGCGGCAACCAATAGTAGTGCAACCAGACATAGATCAAACATTGCAGAACAAACATAGCTTTTGTGCGTGTTTTCTGCCTACAACATTTTATGAGAATTCATATTTTATTTAATTAATTATTTTTTTAAGATTAAACATTGACATCGTGAGAGAAATACTTACTAATCGAGTTTATTTTTGGTACTTATATACGTTTAAATACATGAATACTAATAATTATTTTATTTACATGCGTTTATTTAACTTGCAGTATAAATGTAAGTTCAATGTTCAAATGTTCAATCACAAAAAAACATCAAACTTCCATCAAAACCTGAACCCAAGTAATCACCTAAAACCTAGTACCTAAAACGTTTAAACTGTCACTTCTGCACCACAATATAACCAATTTTGTTAATCTATGACTCTATCGAAATATGGCCGTCGCTTAATTTTTCGGCGGCCTAATGAAATAATTACTCAGTAGCATGTTATTAGATACTTTAGTGAGTACTTACTAGTGAAAAGTAATTCCTTGGGCTTTATTAGTATTTTTTGAGTTATTTAAACAGTACCTCAACCCACATATCGGCATTTTTAAATAAAATAGAACAGAGTACACACACGTGTTGTTGCGTCTATCGCTTGGCACAGACTAAACGAGTTGAGTCCACGTGGACTCAACTCGTGTTGCAAAGATTCTAGTTGAGATGTCTCCTCTATTCTTTTATCTCAATGAAGATATGTTGGATTTTCGGCAATCGTTTTAGACTCTTCTGTATGAAAACCATAATTTCGTCATTATAATGACGCTTCTTACCTGTTATGGTAAGCGTTTGCTGTTGTCGCATATTGACAATGAAGATTGAAGTTTATTGATAGCTTGACAGTAATAATTTTGTAGGTATATAGGTAAGTACCCTATTGCTTACTGCCTCTTGGTGCAGTCTTTGCCTGTAACAATATATTGAATTATGTCAGTTAAATGTCTTCTAACGTCGATTTTAATCGCCTTATTTGATTGTTACGCAGTTCCTTCCACTATTAGAACTGTATTTACCAGCTAAGATGAATCTGATTCAGATATTAGTCAGTATAGTAACGCAAAGGTCAAAACGAAGAAAACAATAATTTGCATAGCTTTGCGATCGGATTATTTTAAAACTAACCTCGTCTTGGCAAACACTCTCACAGATTTAGCATAGCATACTCTATACTGACCGGCCAATTTAAAACAAACAAACTATATTTGTTACAGTCAGTATAGCATATGGTTTGTGTTCGAAAGTCCGATTATTTTCTATCAATAACTGAATTGTATATAAATATATTTTTTTTTATTTAAATCGTAACAATGGGTTGTTGCTTGATTTTATTAACTTACTCATTGATTTGATTGACGTAACTACGCGTGTTTTCAGAATGAGTGACTCAAACTTTACAAGTTTCTTTATTATTTTTATTTAAATGAAGAACAATGACTCCAAAATCCATGTTTCCAAATCCAAATCCAAAAGAAACATGGATCAAAAAAAATATATTTATTCTTCTGAAAGTAAATCTTATTAGTACCTAATTGAAACACGTACTTTAATCCACGAGCCATGCTCCAAATTGAGTTAGCCATTGAATTTCCTCAAATTATCCCACAAAGATTTCTGTGAACGAATTTTTTTACTTAATTATTAGCTGTGCACCGCAGTTTTATCTGCGTTAATTTGAGGAAAAGGAAAAACCAACTAAATAGAAATATATTTTCCCTGATTTTGCAACATTTTTCATGAATGCTCCGCTTCTGTTGGTCGTAGTCGTAGCGTGATGTTATACAATACACCAATAAGTTTTAATTACAATGCAGCTGATTTTTTTTTGCGATTCTGTGGCTTGCCCGTAGTAAAAGTTGTTTGTATTGATGGACACTATCATTTCCTAAAATCTTTGTACTAATTAAAATTTAGTGGTGTATTGTATAGCCTATAGCCTTCCTCGATAAATGGACTATCCAACACAAAAGTATTTTTTCAATTCAGTCCAGTAGTTTCTGCGATTAGCGCGTTCAAACAAAGAAACAAACTCTTCAGCTTTATAATATCAGTATAGATGACGTTGATCCAGTTTAGTTTAATGTAGATACAATGTGACAATAATACTTTAAATATAGCCTTCCTCGATAAATGGACTATCCAACACAAAAATATTTTTTCAATTCAGACCAGTAGTTTCTGCGATTAGCGCGTTCAAACAAAGAAACACTCGTCAGCTTTATAATATCAGTATAGATGACGTTGATCCAGTTTAGTTTAATGTAGATACAATGTGACAATAATACTTTAAAACAATTATAATAAACCATAGAGGACATTGAACTTCCTTAAGATTACGAATCGCTATTCACACACCTTGTCAATGTTTAAACCTAGTAATTGAACAGAAATCTATGAAACCGCAAGGCGCTAATAAGTAATGAACACTTACAACACATTTGAACTGTACCTCTTTGTGAGGTTTCCTTTATGTTTGAGCCACTGGAATTAGTTTTCGGTCGTAAACCTATTTATGACTAAGCCTGTTGTTCTGCCATAAATGAGCTTCTCGAAAGGAAAGCCAATCTACATAAAGTTATTTATGTAGCCGTCT
This sequence comes from Crambus lathoniellus, assembly GCA_949710035.1. NCBI lineage: Eukaryota > Metazoa > Arthropoda > Insecta > Lepidoptera > Crambidae > Crambus > Crambus lathoniellus. The sequence goes on along the minus strand of OX453302.1, from coordinate 8,228,397 downwards.
TAGCAAACTAATTTGAAGTGAAATCGATGGAATGAAAACAGGAACTGTATTTTTTTGCTTAAATTAAAAATCTTTAAAGGTATAAATATTGTCGCTAGCGGCGTTGATGGAATTGTGCTGTCGGGATTCCTTCAGAGTGGTGACGTGTAAAAATAATAATTATAATAAAGAACAACTTATTACTCTTGATAATAGCTTTAGTTCAGAATTTTTCTTGCATTATTACGAGTTTTCTTGTTACCATTAACTCCTTTAATGTTATTGACATTATTGACAACTGTTTTCATCAAAGCTTTGTCAATCACAATTCGCCAATTTTACTTCTAGGGCAGGTGTTATTGTTGATCGAAGTCTAGGCATTAAAAATCATTAAAGCAAGATGTATACTTACACGTTTTTCAGAATTTTCGTAATAATTTTGTGCCACTGATGCATCATGAATATCATCATTCATAAACCCTTCTCCATTTTCAGTTCAAAACAATTCGGATTTTGGTCAAAGAAATTCCGTTTCACTAAACACGTTTAAAAGATTGCAGTTTACTTGTGTCTTATGACATTCATCATTAAGGTTGTTTTAGGTTGCCGCAATTTCGTAGCTTGCAAGCATTGTTCACACCATTTCGTTCCCCATCCCGATGTTAGTGCTCCCATGTGTAGTCTTTTGTTTGTTCCCGGCGTGAAAAGGGACGCCCCGTCAAACTGGGTCAAAAATTATGAAAATATCCTTTTACATCCAAATGTTGTTGTCCATGGAAGAATGTAAAGGGTTAAGTGGAGGAGCTAATTGTTTTTCTTACTACCTTTGATTGAAAGAGTTGATTTCTGCCTTTTGTATCACTATGAAAAAGTACGCTTTAATTTAAACCACTTCTTCATTTTACTGGAGCTATACATTGGATTACGTTTCAGTGATGTCTAATTGTACATTTAGATAGGCTTCTTACGTGGACTGAATGGACTAAGCAATAATTTTGTTTACGTTTTTCAATACTTACTCAATACTTTATTTGCAAAGCACAGTGTAGGTACAATCTTACGGGATCTTAGTTAGGTACTATGATTGCTTGCTTTTATTTTAAAGAGATCAGTCCATAAATAAAGGTATTGAAAGTTTTAAGTTCCGCTAAATACTTACAACTTTCAATATCTATCTCCAGTAAAAGTGATCATAAACCTTCGTTACCGTTACCCTCGTTCGTCACCGTCGTTATTCTGGATAAACAAAGAAAATAAACAAAGTTGTCTAGAAACTGAATGGCTTAGACCAATATCTTATTGAAGATAGTAGGTAATTAATTGGAAGCTCGGATTAGTCTGTTTCCATCTAAACAACAGATGAATCCCCCAAATATAGTATGGTATAATGAAATTCGCTGGAAAACAGGCGCCATATTGGGAGCTGAAACCTAAAAGTAGGGACGTAAAAAACGCAATTTTTACCACGGCTGGCCGAAATAGGATTTCAGCATTCACCGACACGAAAGTAAATGCACCATTGTTCTTTGTATCGATTACGAACAAAACAAAATGAGGTTAGCTCCATAATACTTCTTTCTAACTATTAGGCAACAACCTTATCAAATTTAGTTATGCTTGACGGCTATTGTGTTGAGACATTACGTGTCAATGGAACGATTGAAATATTTTATCGATAAATGTCATTCTGCTTCCTTTACTAAGCAATAGATGGCGTAATCATCGGTGGATTAGTAGGATCCTGTAGCCTTAGGTATACTATTTTGTGTTTTTGGCAAATAATACTGAATCCCCGAAACAGATGACAACCTATAATCTTTATGTGCACACAAAGATTTTTTCAAATCCGACTGGTAGTCCTAGTAATTAAGTGCATTCAAACTTCAAAAAAACAAACTCTTCATCTTTAAAATATTGCTTTAGTTATTTAAATTTTTTACTTTTTTGCATTCACAATGCAATTTTTATCATAGAAAAATGGAAAATAAAGTATTTTGAAAAAATCGACCCGTCTCACAACCAGCTCCGATGGGACCATCGGAGCTGGACGAGACGGGTCGATTTTTTCAAAATACCTCCTTTTCCATTTTTCTATATTGCTTTAGTTTAATTATAATGTCATCCCTTCTTAACTTCCTCAAAAAAGCCTTATTCAAACTTTCTCATATCTCAAAACAGTAATGTCGTTATTGAATGGTAAGCGTACACAATACAAGACACATTCAAATAATACGTGTGACATTTATGGCACCAATACCAATCGTGTCCCTCGCGTGTTGTTTCCATTATAATATTCAGGCAACATATTCGGCGTCGCATCTCTGTATTCACGTAGAACTTCCCCCGGTCGATCACTTTTGGGTGAAAATAGCTTGCACATGATTTACTAGTACGTAAGTGCAGTACGTACGAGCAATCGAAATGAAACGCAAGAGAATACTGCCTGTATGAGGTTGGTCGGGAAGTTCTACAATTTTACAGGTGCTCTATAACAGCCAATTTGTGAGCGTAATTTGTTGAGTTGAGTTGAGAGACCCACGTCAATTTGTTCGTAATATGGTATTTGCGATTCCGATGTTCTATCAATCCAGACGCCTTACGAGCAAAGATATGGAATCACATACGATTTTTTTTAAACAATATAGACCAAAATAATATAATAAATGGACAAACCAAGATTCAGGCAACATATTCGGCGTCGCATCTCTGTATTCACGTAGAACTTCCCCCGGTCGATCACTTTTGGGTGAAAATAGCTTGCACATGATTTACTAGTACGTAAGTGCAGTACGTACGAGCAATCGAAATGAAACGCAAGAGAATACTGCCTGTATGAGGTTGGTCGGGAAGTTCTACAATTTTACAGGTGCTCTATAACAGCCAATTTGTGAGCGTAATTTGTTGAGTTGAGTTGAGAGACCCACGTCAATTTGTTCGTAATATGGTATTTGCGATTCCGATGTTCTATCAATCCAGACGCCTTACGAGCAAAGATATGGAACCTCACCCGATTTTTTTTTAAAACAATATAGACCAAAATAATATAAAAAATGGACAAACCAAGGCAGGTGTATCCAAGATTCCCGGTTAAAATGATAAAGTATTTATTTATGGTGTTGTGTCCCCTTTCGTCTCTTTATAAAACAAAATCTAGTACACCATAGTGGTGTAATGGATTTTTGTTCAGTGACATCATTTGTGGTTGATGCTTTCCTGTTCAGTCTGAAACTTACAATTTCCTATCCTCCCCACCACTAATAAATTCGGGACAACCAAAAATAATCTTATAGCTAATACATATTCCAAAATGGTCTATTCTCCAAGACACGCTTTTATCATACTCTGGCTCTCCATTAGTGAGGCATCAGGGGAATTGAGTTTAAATTGAGATTTTAATACAATTAGCATACTTAGCTGGTTCAAATGGAATCAGGCTCGGCGTCGCTAGTCCCCGCACTAATTTGGTTCAACGAATCTCGGAAAATGCTGCAGACGATTCTTATTAAAAAAAGTAGTACTTAGCTTGATTCGGAGACTAGCTTTAATAAATAAAAGTTAGTAACTGGTACCTGATATTGGTCTGTCTTACTGTACGCCTGGTAATGGATATCATTGTTTTGGATAGCCTGCTTTTTTATGTAATCATTCTTACAAAAGAGTTTATTTTTATGCATGGCCAAAAAATAATAATTATTATTGGAATGAAAAATTATGGGACTGGCTGTCTACTATTCGTTTCTGAACCCTTTTTAACAAGCAAAAAAACAACAAATAAAAGCAAAAGCCCGGTTTGTCTACACAAAAATGTATTCAACAACTCTGCAATTAAAATCACGGACGATGATTTATCATTCTTACATTCCATTTATATTCAAACATTTAACTTCTAACAATGTATTATTCCTTAAAATTATTCGCTAAACTTGAGCTCGTGAAGCCAAAAAGCGATGATGCAGCAACATTTGAAGCTCTGGGCTTGCCCTTCTGTCAAGCCCCAGACAGGGTTCTAACATGAAATAATGAAAATCACAGTTTATTGTTTTCACTGAGAAATTCTTAGCACTGTAACGTTATAAAAATGTTCACACTGTAAAGAGGTAAATATCTATGTATGAAATAATCTCTGGTTCTACTGAACCGATCTGTAAAATTCTTCACCAGTAAGAAAGCTACATCATAAACAGAAAGCTATTTTAAGCACTACCTACTTATAGCATATCACCAGTTGCAGCAAATAATATGTTCATTTGAGGGCACTTAACATGGCTTGTTCTACTTCATTAAGCGAGGGACACTCGACAAGTTCATGGGAATCTGCATGACGCACGGCTATCTGTTACATTAGTCATACTGTTAGTAGCACGACTACTACTTGCTACAACTTAAAAACGTTTAACTGTAAACTTGTTAACATTGATTTGATCTTTACTTTTTACACCAAAATTTCTGTTCTGTACTACTTTCGTTTTATCTTCTCTTTTGTCTCCAACTGTATCTGGAACACTTATTCGCAGAACCCCATAACTTACTTATGGATTGTTTTTATGCTTTTGTTTTAAATTTTTTCATCTTAAAATGTTTCAAAAAATTTTAATTGTGAGATTGAGCATTAAACTTATTATGTAATAACTCTTTTTTATTTTATTTGAATTAGGTCAAACGAAATGCGCGTATAATGCCGACGATAATACAAACAGAGGCGGTGGTTTCCCGTAATCTCTTTCCGCAGACGATATCGTAAATATAAAAGATGACATGAAATTAGGAGCTAAATAAATTTAATAGCCGCACGTGGTGAATAGTTACTAGATGAGAAAGCATAACAGGCCACCCGTTGAATCAGCTGCTTAGAATCTCGAGAGAATATGCGTCATTCGATAGAGTTTTTTTCTTGCTGTATAAACATTTCCGTTTTAAAACAAAGGTTACCTCAGATCGAGGAAGTCTGGTATTAGTTATTTCTATTCTGTCTGTTTATTTCGTGCAGTAATTTCTTAATATAATTGCACCTATAGCTGAATTACGCCTCGTTATCCGATCTAATTATTGATTATAAAGTACTTGCAGGATAGCAGATTGTGTTCCTGTTAAGCTTGTAATAGGAACACGCTGTATCTCTGCATTGTAACTAGGCAAATTGCCGTATCATTCATTATACCTGAAATTTCTACGTCAAGTCTGCAAGAGATAAGCACAGTCAACGATACTATCCTACTAATATTATAAATGTGAAAGTTTAGATGTTTGGATGTTTGGATGTTTGGATGTTTGGATGTTTGTTACTCAATCACGCCAAAACGACTGAACGGATTTGGCTGAAATTTGGGACACAGATACTTTCTACCTTGGAGAGGAACATAGGCTACTTTTTATCCCGGGAAAATGTCACATTCCCGCGGGATAACGTCGTGTAGTTCACGCGGGCGAAGCCGCGGGCGGAAAGCTAGTCATTACATATTATGTAAAATATATATGCATCTAAATTTATATCTCTCACTTTTGTTTACACCAACTCTGTGCCGTATTAATGAAGCTACAGGGTTTGGTTTACCTGAATGTGGTCATTAATTGCTGTCGAGATTCTTTTAATCTAGTCTGAGTGCTTTATCGTGGAGGTAACTTCATATAGAGGAAATGTCTGAGTTGCTTGGTGAGCCGGAAAGATAATTACTGTTACAACAAAAAGCAGTGTTATTCATTAAATCAACAGTACTCTGTTTTGTTATGCGTTCGTTAAACACATCAACGTTTATGATCTTTGTTTCAATTTCTTTATGGTTCACGTATTTGTGTAAAATTTACGAGTACTGTGGTCTTTTGATTCCATAATAATTGTTTGTTTTAAGCTTGAAGAGGAGATTTTTTTAACATTCTTTTACTTTTTTATAATGGGTAAAGAGGTAGACAAGCATGATGAAATTGATGAATGATGTTTGAAAAACTGAAATACTTATTCTTAGAATCAGATCAATGTGTTGGAAGCAGTATGAAATTATCATTCTAATCCCAAAGGTCATCGATCGTATCGCATTGTATTGTATTATGTATTTGTAAAATTAGAGAACGCTAAATATCTTTAACCGAGACATCTCTTAAACTACCTAAATTATTCCTAGTCTCCATTTTAATATTTGCTAACGTTACACAGTGGCCAATTACTTTAGTATTATCTTGTTCCTCAAAAGACGGCTTTTCGCTGTCAAACCTGTGAAGGTTTATATGCTGTCTTCTGTAAGTATAAGATTTACGATGAATACATCCGTCTCGCTTTTCTACGAACGTTACATCAGACTTTCGTTACGTACTATCGGCGAACACTCCAATCGACCACATTACGCCCATGTTTGCTTGCGCTCCATTCCGACCACTCGTACGTATAGTAACATGCTCATAGACCTTGTGCAAGCAAATTTCGCCGAAGTTCCTCAATAACAAAACCGTGTCTATGGTTTTTGTGGTAGGTATTTATACCGCGGGCGAACTCTCCCGCGATGTTTTGATTTCGCGACAGCTCACGGTGTTTGTTTTTCTTCAAGCCGGCAAGATATTGCTTGTAACTTGTGCCCTTTTTAAGGCGATACTCGGAAAAAATGTGCTGAAGCGAGATAGCAATGAGAAAACGACGCGCGCGGGAGCGAGACCGATTTTGCAGATTAGGCAAAAAAAAACACAAAATCACTTCGTATTAAAAAACTACAGCGATTTTTTTTAAAAAATGCTTCTCTACGATCCTCAATATTATTGGTGTCCACTAATTAAACCAATTTCCAATGGTGTAAGTAACCCCATTTAAGAATAATCTTGACTTTTCGTATTTTTTAGACGTCTTTTCGAAAAGAAAAAGTGTCGAGGCAAAATCACAAAATCGTGTTTTTGAAACTATACGAATCTAGATAAAGGTATGAAGAAATTTTTATCTTATTACCAGATTTGTAACAACTGTAACCGTCCTATAGTTTTAAATCAAAAAGTCCATATTTTTCCGAGTAGCGCCTTAATCTTTGGATCGGTGATACCGAGACTTTCGTCATTCAATCACGCCAAAACGGCTGAACGGATTTGGCTGAAAATTGGGACACAGATACTTTGTAGCCTGGAGAAGAACATAGGCAAAGGCTACTTTTAATTTTAATCTCGGAAAATATCACATTCACGCGGGATAACGTCGATTTTTTTTAAAGAAGTTTGCTTGTTCGACCGCTTTCATCTCTAGATTTAGATAAATTTAATATTTTGAATGAGGATCTGGAATAAAGTCCCTAGTCGTGGTCGGCAGCTAGAACATTATACATGTAGTAGAAGACAGGCACTTATCCGTTTTTAATGAATCTTCGTAAAATGGCTTGAGTTCGTGCTGGATTTCGACGATAAAATCATATCTTTTAATATGAATGAAGATGTTGACTTTACTGTTCTTGGAACGGATATATTCTTGGCGATTACATGAAGTGCTCTGAAATTTCAAATTTCATTATGGGATCCATGTGTTGTCGAGACGGTAATTAAATTTAACCAGAACACGTGTGTGGTTAATGATTGATGACGTTTTGTGTTTTGGTTGTTCGTGAATAATGCGAGAAGTGGAGATAATTTAATTCATAAGAAAAGCTGTTTTGATGATGGATGAGAAAATCATGTTACCTAATATTATTATAATCTGTAAGTAATATAGAAAAACTAGAGTTTCTGTTGTGTTTATTTAATACGCCAAATGCCAATCTCACATTTTAAGAACTATTTTTGTATTTGATAAGATAACCTAATTCTTGATGAAATAAAATTGTCTGTAAATTTAACATCACTCTTTCACACGCCCACTCGCGATCGCGAGCCGTAGCATAAACAAAATTAGGATTCTTTCTTTTCTTACTTTTTCGTTTCTGCTTTTTCGCGTTAGGTACTCGAAAGTTTTTTTTATTATGTGCGTGAATTTACTGTAAATGTACTTCGATATCATCGAAGATCATGTATAGGAAAAATGTGATAGTAAAAAACATTTTTCCTATACTTACAGAATTGCATTGTGAATGCATTAAAAATAATTTGAAGATCATGTAGCATAATATTACATTAACTTTAGTGAAGTACCCATTAAGCCCTTTATCATTTCATCATCATCATCACATCTGTCATCTATTGTCCCCACTACTGGCCTTCCTTTTTAAGTTTTGGTAACCCATTCTGTGACTGACCATTGCGAAAGTACCTTAAACTCAAAGATCGCAGGCCGAGAGCGCTAACCACTGCACCACGGGCTCCTTGTCATGTTAAGTAAGTAACTAAAAAAAAAGTACTAATACCTTTGTTGGCCGAAACGATAAACGATTCGTTCAGCAAACACTCGTTCGCTTCCGCTTGGTAGTACGCTGCTTCTTGATTAAAGTACAATATTTACTTCCCCTTGACCTGCCCTGAGTCACGGTGATACGAGCAGATAGCTCCGTAGGTACGTGTGACTATGACTCATGAGCGATCGTGACGTATAATCTGCTCTAGATATTTATTTACCTGCGTTTCAGTGAAAATAGTAACCGTTGCGTCGCCGCACACGAGCCACACGCGACAGCCACAAACGCCATCGCCCCGCCACTAATGCTGGGGCCACACTATGGGGATATGCCGATGTTCAACTTCGCTTGAATTGTCGCGAGAATTATTGCGTTAAATTTATCGCCATAGTGTGGCCGCCATATCGGCACAAGGCATACGATGTAGGGAATGCTGTAGTAAAAATATCGCGATAACATGGCTACACTGTGTTGGAATTTGGCATATCCCAATGTCTATTGGCGTATTCCCATAGTGTGGCTGCAACATAAGGCTAAACCCACACGAACCACAACCACAATCACACCACGTGGGCGGGGCGCATTTTTCCCTTTCAGACCCATGAAGAAACTAAAGGGGGCAGAGTAAAAATAAATAGATATTCATAATCGTTGCGGATCTGAGAATACATAAATAATACATTTTCAGTGCCATTATGTTGTTTTCAGGGTTTTTCAGGTGGCGTACAATTGTATCAACGTGGGCCCAACTAGTTGATAATAAAAACTGTAAATATTTTAAGAAATTGGATTTTTGTAGTTTATTTCTATTGATTTGAGGCAAATATGGATGACCTATCTGGTAAGTCAGTGGTCGGACCTTGATAGACCTCAACATCCACAGTTAACCCTTGTGGAGTGTTATCAAGGATTTTTTTTTTAATCCAATCAGTTTTTAGAATAAATCTTCATCAAAGTAGTTTTCCAAATATTCCGCTGGTAACTTGGGCGGTTCGCCACTTGCTTTCCTTGAGACTGAATGGTAGACTTCCCGGGGAATCTTTTTTTGGCCCATTTACCGTCACTTTGACTGGGGGCTGTCCTCAAAGAGGAGAGTGGAACATCATCAAATGAGTCAAAATTTTCTTTTCATTTTGCTCCCAAACCTCATCGTCATCATCGTCCACATCCTCGAGGTCAGATTGCTCCAAGAATTCCGTAATCACATCATCTTCGAGGCTCAGGTAATGGTCTCGACATGTCAATGGAGTATGCAGTTGGGCCCAAAGTGATACAATTGTGACTGTTATCTTCACCGCCACTTTTACTTGAGAATTACCAAAAAATACAATCAAGTTAACTCTGTAACACGTAAAGCAATCCATAATTAACAATAAATTACAACAATAACACAAAAATCGCATATATTAAAGTAATATTAATAACTTCACACGCAGCGAGGCCCCAAACAACACCAACGGCAAAATGAAGGAGTTTAAACTTGCACTTCGTGACGCTTCATAGCTCTCTCACTTACACCAATGGATAGAGCATATCCGTCACAATCGTGCGGCCGTGGGCCCGATCACTTACGTTTTGAAATACCGCGAAAATTTTACTTCAACTGAACGTCACAATTGTGTTTGGCTGGGCTGAAAGGGGTATTAGAAATGAATTCACACGTACCGACCGCGTAGGTGATACCGGCCACAACGCAACCACAAGCACAACGCAATCACCAGCGACGAGACGCAGCGAACTAGCGGCCGGCCACATCCACATCACAACTACTAGCGACAACGACATTTTGTCGCACTACCACATGACACATCGCAACCACAACGCAACTGGAAAAAGTTGCATCGACACTATTCACACGTACCACATTTTATCGCTGCGATGTGGTGTGGTTGTGGTACGTGTGGGTTGACAGGTTGACAAGCTAGAAGAAGGAACAAGAGACGACTAGCGGCGGCGGGCGGGCGTCAACCCTGTGCGGAGCGAGTTCATATAAAATGTATGAAAACTACAGAAAATAGGTCGGTGGCGGGGCGTTTTGTGGTTATCGTCGGTGGCGCGTGTGCGGGGGGCTTAAAATTCGGTCAATTTAGCCCGAAATATATGCATGCATTAATTCCAAAGAAGCTGCAAATTTGCCTGAACGTTAGGGATACCATTTTAATGTTATTGAGAAAAGTCCCCATCGATCCCATGTGTTCAAGAAAGCTGGCAACCGGATTATAGGAATGACAAAATTAAATGTCGATTCGATAGCACCATGCGTTTTCGCTGACATGACTACCTATGACTCACGATCATAGAACACAAGTAAGAAGTTGGAAGGAGGTTAACACGCATTTTGTACTAAGTGAAGCGTAAAATCGTAAACAAGTTAGTTGCCATGACAACTTTGAGGAATAAATCAAAATCGTTGCAGGTAAATAAAATGTATGAGGAGGGTGGGGGGTGAGGTAGTGGAGGCGAAGGGCTTTCCACGCGCGTCTAGCCCTTTTACTACGCCCCTCTGTGGTCTTGTGGTTCGCACCACTGGTTTGAGACCCAGAAGTCCCGGGTTAGATTCCCAGTGGAGGTACATATTGCATTCGGTTTGGTTGGTGGTATGGTATGGTAAGTAAGACTTGTTCTTAGTCTCCTGGCTACCACCATCTTATCTAAGTCTGACGCCATTACAATGATGTTTACAGCATTATTGTGTTCCGGCAGAGATCTCTAAAAGATAAGGCAGGCAGTTCCTCAGTGATTAGGGATTCCGAGAGTAGTGCGCTTATGCTAATATTACACGGTTCAAATCAACCAAATTGATTCACTTTAGTAGAAATACAGGCGCACATTGATATTGAATGATTCACTTCAACGTTTACATTGTTCAATTTGGTTGCTTCATCCAAATGGAAAGGCAAAAGTGAACCGTGTATTACTGCCATTACACCTTTAGCCTTTTCACTAGTTAACATCAGGCTGAGTGCAACTCCAATCCGTTGTAGATTCAAGAAAAAACTTTTTTTTTATGTATAATGAGCTTGCTCTTGGCTTCACACTTAACCTAAGGGTTGAGAAGAAGCCTAAGATGGATCGAGCTTACCCAGAAGCAGCCTATTCACTCTAGCTTTAAAAGTTATAGGGTTGTAGTCAATCGGGAAAATAGACGCATGCAGGGTATTCCATTCCTTGGCGGTGCGCATCATAAAGGATGAAGAAAAGCGCTTGGTACGCATTCGCGGGATGTTGACCAAGTAAGGACAATAGCCTGCTGTGCGTCTAGATTCTCGGTAGTAGAACGGGGATGGTAGAATGAGCTCATGCAGCTCAGAAGCACACTCACCGAAGTACAGCCTGTAAAATACCGACAAGCACGCCACTTTACGTCGATGGGTTAGACTATGGAGCTTGGTTTGAACCTGCTCATCGTCTCCGATTAGTTTTCTGGCTCTGCGATCCACTGAGTCAAGTGCTGCTAACTGGTATTTAGCTGAACCATCCCAGAGGTGAGAGCAATACTCCATGCATGTCCGGACTTGCGCTTTGTAAAGACTTAAAAGCTGCCCCGGCGCCGGCCAGCGTGAAGTATCGCTTAACCTTATTCAGGATTCCCAGCTTTTTGGCAGCAGTTTGAGCTTGACACTCAATGTTGTCGCCGAAGTTAAGGTTTGATGTTAACTTCATGCCAAGAAGATCTAAGTTGTCGGTAACTGATACAGTTGTACTACGGAAAGTAGGAGTTAAGGTAAAAGGACTCCTTTTTGCGGTAAAAAGACTCGCCTGTGTTTTGGTGGCATTAAAATTGACCATATTATCGTCACCCCATTGAGCAACATGGCTTAAAGTCTAGTTTGTTTGCTCTACCATGGCCTCTCTCACAGAACGGACTTCCTCACTGCTGGCTTTTGCGCTTGAATGATATCTTTCTGTGACGGTGCTGTCGTCAGCATACTCAGCAATTCCGGGCAGAAGCAGATCGTTGATGTGCAGCAAAAAGAAAGTCGCAGAGAGAACGGATCCCTGATTAACTCCGGCATCGATAGCCTTACCTACTTCTTACCTACTTGTAATCTGTAAATAGCAAAGCAGCATTTCGTTCGGTTCGGGCTAACATAACTTAAACTCACAATCAATATTTTATTTTATTTATTTTATTTGTTTGGGAAATTTACAGACATTTTTTAATAAGATATGCAGTACTATGAATAGTCTAAGTCTAACAAAAAATTTCCACACATAGAAAAAAATACACATAGAAAATATAGATAGAATGATAGATCTTGATGTCGTATAAACTGACTGACGAAAAAACATAACTATGTACCTGTGTTACAGTGAAAATACTTAGATGACGACTTGTTACCATGCAAATGTTATGGCAGTCATTGCTAGGAATGTTGCATGGTAACACGTCAGCGCGACAAGGAAACGCCACCGAAAACACCAAAACCCCTAACCTTTCCCTGACGTGAATAAACGTTATCATTAGAGTTAAAATGTATTTAAACGGGGAAATCTGGGAATTATCCTATTAACACGAAATAAGACTGGCGGACGCTGTTCCAATGTCAAAAATAACCTTATGGTCGCCTATTTTTTTTACCTAATAAAATTCTTGACAATGTTGGCCTATAAAGAAAATTGACTAATCAATATAGCAAATTAAAAACGTATTAATTTGTCAATCGTAAAGAAATCCCCATAACAAACAGAAATGAAATGATACATATAGTACCTACTCGTAGTAAAGTTATGGATAAGTAGTTTTTTTATTGCCATAAAATATATAGAAAAATGCAAAACGCTAATCGGTGCATAAAATCGAATACTTCCGACTCTTGACATAGGGAAAGTCACAGGCGACTAGTTGTAAAATAAAACAAATGCATCATGCATCCAGCACAGATTGACGATGCAACGAACTACATAACTCAAGTCGAGCATTGAACGGGAAGTCGTCGATCCTTCAACCAATTAGGGAACCAATCTCTTTCTTCGGACATTATCGGCGACAGACAACTACAAATTGAGTATGCAGTGAGTTAGAAATGACGTCATTCGTTTTGTCATAGGTGTACCACATCTAGTTACCTACATGTCTTTTGTTAAGTAAGAAGTGCATATACAGTAACGGCTCATGACTAATCATCTTTTTTCACGAATCGTTGTCTTTTTGACGGTGGTAATGCTTTTAGATGCTCGTTTTCACAAGAAATCGTGAAAAATTCCGGATACGTACGTCTATGGTCTTTCCCATAAACTTAATATCGTAAAGTATAAATAAGATTATGGTCTTTGATATACCGAGTTTCGTGTTTTTTGACGAATCGTCAATGACGGAACCTGTCGACTGTCATTGCTCTCAATGTTTGATTTGTTTCAGTGCAGAGCGATACAGAGAGCAATCATACAAACAGTGTAAAATCGCTGCGAATTCGCCCTTTCTGTACAAAGTCTAGGCTTATATCCACAGGCGAAAAAGACAATAATATAGACTCGATTGGGTCGTTGCCTGGTAGTTGCCTCACTAAGGTTGATGCTCTCACTGAGAATAAGCCAAATATAACGCCGTTATCTTATTACAACAATGTCAATTTATCAATCTGAATGCGGTGATTGGCACTGTTCAAGATGCGTACTACGCGCAGCTACCAGTCGTTCTATGACGTCGACGGCCGATCGTTGCGGTCAGGGTTGGCGACTTTTATACTGGCCACCGAGAGATTTCCAGTATGACAGAGCCATAGACAGCCATGGGGACCGGGAGATCTCTCTCTATTAGTGGTTAGGTTAGTCTGGTACATTTATGAAGAGTGAGTTTCACACACCAATGTCTTGATTTGGTCAGCCCATCACATCGACGATCGTCCGCGAGGTCTAGTGCCTTCCACTCTGCCCTGGACGACTAGACGTTCAATTGCAGTACTGTCCCGCCTTGTGATATGTGCGAATTAGTCTGAAAGTTATAGGTCCACCGTTTGATCCCGAGAGAAATGTTAGTACGAAATTCCGTGAGATTCCTGGAGACTCGAAACATTCGTCTCTAGCAAAGCATCTATCTTTTTCATCGCGACACTGATACTTATCATCAATTTCTAAACACGCCATACTTTCCAAGAAGCGAAGTAACGTGACTCGTAGCACTTTGTCATGACAATGTTGGAATAATTCAATTCAACAATTCACATTTGACATTTCTGCGGAATCGAGGTATCAGTAACCCTAATGGTATATATGACGGATGTCTCATTGAAAGCGGCACGAGGGTTGAATACCGCAATAACACGGCCAATTTAAAATGCTCTCTGACCTCCAGACGTGGCTGAAATATCAAGACTTTTATTATTGTTGAGGTTTTAAAATTTCACACCAAACCCGAACGATGTTACATTGTGTTCTACGATATTTTTCTAGTAGTTCTTTTTGTGACTTTTTAAAGTCCAACATTGGTTAATTCCCCGAAAATAAACAGGTTAGTCAATTCTTTTTTCATTTTTAATTTTTTTGTATTTTTAACGGCGAACTAATTAAAGTGGACAAGCTGGGAAGTGGACAAGATAGGAATTGTAGGGGGACGAGTTAGGAAAGTGGACGAGTTGGGAATATGGACGATTTGGGAAAGTGGACGAAGTCGTCCGGAAGGATCTGATTAGGTACTTAGAGAGTACGTACTTAGAGTATTTCAAGATCTTGTTTATGGTTGATTTAAGAGTAAATAAATAAATAAATAAATAGTCAGATTTACCTATACCTAACTTAGTGCTTTCTTATATAATAAGGCTGAATTGCTAAAGACTATAAGACGTAACGAGGTCAATTAAATCAGAGAAATGAATGACGTTGTTGTGAGCGATTCTCACAAATAGACATTTATTATGAAATATACCTTACTAACATAAAGTACTAGTCTAGTGTATTTGTTGAACACGACTAATACTTAAAGTCCAAAGTACAAGTCACCAAAACTTTTTTAGAACATGAGGTCAAAACTAGAGATTAAAGAAAAAGAGATGATTTTCAATGTATCAGTAAGAAATGCAGTAACTATTTGGTTAAGAAACTCTCGTACCTATTATTAATTATGCTGGTAGTATTTTGTGTTTGTTAAGAGCATTGACGCGGTCGAACGCCGTTTTGCCTCAAAATAGGCAGTTTTGAACGAGATATTTTCTATGAAAACGTAATCTTAGAAACATGCTAATTTCAAATTATTGTAAACAGTATCTTTGTCTAAAAAGTTAGTAAAAAACATTTTTCTTTTTATAGAGTATTTGTGAATACTAACAATTTTCCCGAACAGTGTTTTATAAACTTCACTTTTAACATCAATTTTGAAGCTCTAATTTTTTATTACCATTGAAAAAAATAGGGAACAAAAATTTCTATGTATATCTACATATCATTACGCAAATAGTTAGTAAGGAAATTAGTTTAATTTGTGATTATTTTCATACGAAATTAAAATCCAAACAAAGTGAAATTATAAAGAAATCACTGGTGGTAAACATGCAACATTTATCAATAAATTACTTTATTTTACAAAAAGTTATAGTCTAACGTAAAATAAGAACATATTATCTATAGTTTGAATACAAAAAAACCTATATAATGATGCATAATTTATTTTATATATATTTTTTTAAAGTGCTATAAAACACTCTGCGCAAAACATTTCAAATTAGTCCGCCGCTAGGCTCTTCAGAGGGAGGACGTATCGCTCGGTGCTCTGCCGTCTGCCGTTCGCTGACCTTTGCAGTGTGCTGCGTGGTGTGGTATAGTTTATAGTGCAACCGACACGTCTTAGTACTTTCGTCTTAGTACACTCATTAGATAGGTAATTGAAAATTGTTTACTTCTATGATCATTAGTTCACTAATTGTATTTATCATAATTGAATACGTATTTGTAATAGAAACTGACCCTGAAAATGATCTAACAAATAGTAATTTGTAAGGTCATTTTTTAATTTGATGACTCTGTATGAAGTAAATCAGGAGGAACAAAATTAACCTTGACGAGTTTCTTGCCGGTACTTCTTCAAGGTCTCCTGTTCTAGGGTTTGCGAACCCATGGCGTAAATGACTGAATTATCCAAATGGGATGTTGACCTTCAAAACGGTGTATAGGCACATGAGTACTATCAGAGTGTTGACTTCATAGAGCGTGCAAAATTTTGGTAGGGTTGTTACAAGAAGTTAAAATTGTTAGCTTTCTATTAGGTACCTATTATGAAATATTTATTTACAAATTACTTACTCTAATGTTTCTCTTTATACATTTTATTTTTATAATGATATTTTTTTGGTACTATTTTAATAGAAAACAGCGACGCAATATCAAAAATGTAAAAAAAATCCAAGATAGCGGCCAACTTTTTTGTATGTTGGCCGATTTCGATGAAACTCGATTTCTAGTACTATTTTGACAAGATAAGATAAGATAAGATAAGATAAAAATATTCTTTATTCACTTAGACATAATAAATATGTACTTATGAATCGTCAATATTTTCCTACCACCCATTCAAGACTTTTTTAACTGACAAGAAGAATGGGCGCAAGAAACTTGCCAGCGTTTCTTAGTTAGGTAACGAGATTTACAAAAAAAAAACATATCGTTACTAATACAACAATTGCTTAGTATAAAAATACATCAATTTAAACAGTGATTATGTTATGTGTTACATCATGACCATGCATTGCGGTCATTCAAATAATCGTCTACTTTATAGTATCCTTTGCTCATCAGCGACTCTTTAATGTAACATTTAAATTTATGCAATGGTAGTTCAATAATATGCTGTGGAACTTTATTAAAAAAGGATATGCTTTTCCCCAGAAATGAGGCTCTGGATTTTTCTAGCCTAAACTTGGGAACGACAAGTTTATCTTTATTTCTTGTGTTAAAGCGATGAATATCGCTCTGCTTTACAAATGTATTATAATATTTTTTCACATAAATAATATTTTCATAGATGTATTGTCCTGCAACAGTTAAAATGTTTATTTCTTTAAATAGATCTCTTAAAGAATCTCTCGATCGGAGGTTGTACATGGCGCGAATAGCCCTTTTTTGGAGCACGAATATACTTTGGATGTTAGCGGCTGAGCCCCACAACAAAAGGCCGTAGGACATAACACTATGAAAATAACTAAAATAGACTATTCTAGCCGTTTCAATATCGGTTAAGAGCCTTATTTTCTTTACTGCGAATGCGGCCGAACTGAGTCTACTCGCCAAGGCTTCGATATGAGGATCCCATTGTAGTCGCGAGTCTAATATAATACCTAGAAACTTTGTATTGTTAATGAATTCGACCATATCGCCGTCTAGTCTTATATGAAAATCAACTTGTCTTACATTAGGTAACGAAAATTTTAAACACTTAGTTTTCTTTGAGTTTAATGATAAATTATTACTATTAAACCAATGTGACACTTTTGAAAGAGCACTATTTACTTCGTCAGAACAGTCATCACCTCTATCTACTTTAAAGACTAGAGATGTATCATCTGCAAATAGCACTGTCTCACATAAATTCTTCGCGTAGTAAGGAAGGTCATTTATGTATATTAAAAACAACAGCGGGCCCAATATTGATCCTTGGGGTACGCCCATAGTAATGGGAGCTCCGGTAGACTCAGTTTTATTAATAACTACCTTCTGAGTTCTTTCATACAGATATGAATGCATAAGGCTTACTGACATTTCAGAAACACCATAATGTTTTAACTTCCTTAATAGTGTTTGGTGATCAACACAATCGAATGCCTTGGAAAGGTCACAAAAAATAGCGATTACATCCTGCTTGTCCTCCCAGGCATCAAGTACATGTTTTAGAAATGCAACCCCAGCATCAGTTGTACTTTTACCTTTTGAAAAACCAAACTGTTTCTCATGCAGTATACTATTTAATTTAAAATATTCTAAAAGTTGAGCATAAATTAATTTCTCAAATATTTTACTTATTGCTGGTAGTATGGATATAGGTCTAAAATTTGCTGGGTCACTTTTGTCACCAGCTTTAAACAGAGGAATTATTTTACTATTTTTCATTAAATTAGGAAAGACCCCTTCACTTATACATTGGTTAAAAATTATTGCTAATGATGGAGCTATCACATCAATTATTGATTTGATGATACTTGTAGATATGCCCCAGAGATCTTCTGTTTTCTTAATATTTATTGCTTTGAATGCTTTAATAATATCTTCGGTAGTGACATAGCTAAAACTAAATGTTTCCTGGCACTTGTTCACACTAGATTCCATAAGAGAGACAGCGGTGTTGGGGCAAGAGTTAAGTCTGCTAGTAGTTTCTAACGGAATTCGAGCAAAGTAACCTTCAAAAGCACTAGCCACCTCAATATCTGATTCAAAAGTCTGATCACTAATTTTTAAGTTAAATGAATTAATTTTGCTTTTTATTTTGCCAGTTTCTTGGTTTATAATACTCCAGGTAGCTTTTATTTTATTTTCAGATGATTTAATTTTATTTGAAATATACCTAGATTTTGCCAGAGCACATACTTTCCTAAATGTTTTTGAATATTTCTTGACATATTCAATGAAGCTAGGATCACAGGAAGTCGTTTTTTGGGCATAGAGTTCAAATAACTTTCTTCTGCTATTATAAATACCAGGTGTGGCCCAGTCACTGAACTTCTTACGATCATTACACTTTATAACTTTTTGTTTAAAATTGTTACTAAATTCTTTTTCAACAATATCAAATAATGATTGATAAGAGTTATTAGCGTCAGCAGAAGCTGGCAAACATTGAATTTTATCTTGTACATTATTTCTAAATTTAGTAGAAAGAAAGAAAACAGTAACGCAATGTAAAAAATATAAAAAAATCCAAGATGGCGGCCAACTTTTTTGATTGTGGGCCGATTTCGATGAAACTCGGTTTTTGGTACTATTTTGACAAGAAAATAGCAACGCAATGTCAAAAATGTAAAAAATCTAAGATGGCGCCCAATTTTTTTGTTTGTTGGCCGATTTCGATGAAACTCGATTTCTAGTACGATTTTGACAAGAAAACAGCAAAGCAATGTTAAAATTACTAATAAATTCAAGATGGCGGCCAACTTTTTTGTTTATTGGTCGATTTCGATGTAACTTAGTTTTTGGTACTATTTTGACAAGAAAATAGCAATGCAATATCAAAAATGTAAAAAAATTCAAGATGGCGCCCAAATTTTTTGTTTGTTGGCTGATTTCGATGAAACTCGATTTCTAGTACTATTTTGACAAGAAAACAGCAACGCAATGTAAAAAATATTAAAAAATCCAAGATGGCGGCTAACTTTTTTGATTGTGGGCCGATTTCGATGAAACTCGGTTTTTGGTACTATTTTGGCAAGAAAATAGCAACGCAATGTTAAAAACTTAAAAACATCCAAGATGGCGCCCAAATTTTTGGTTTGTTGGCCGATTTCGATGAAACTCGATTTCTAGCACTATTTTGACAAGAAAATAGCAACGCAATGTCAAAAACTTGAAAAAATCCAAGATGGCGCCCAAATTTTTGGTTTGTTGGCCGATTTCGATGAAACTCGATTTCTAGTACTATTTTGACAAGAAAACAGAACTGCAATGTAAAAAATATTAAAAAACCAAGATGGCGCCGAAATTTTTTGTTTGTTGGCCGATTTTGATGAAACACGATTTCTAGTACTATTTTGACATGAAAATAGCAACGCAATGTCAAAAATGTAAAAAAATCCAAGATGGCGCCTAATTTTTTTGTTTGTTGGCCGATTTCGATGAAACTCGATTTCTAGTACTATTTTGACATGATAATAGCAACGCAATGTCAAAAATGTAAAAAAATCCAAGATGGCGCCCAATTTTTTTGTTTGTTGGCCGATTTCGATGAAACTCGATTTCTAGTACTATTTTGACAAGAAAACAGCAATGCTATGTAAAAAATATAAAAAAATCCAAGATGGCGGCCAACTTTTTAGTCTGTGGGCTGATTTTGATGAAGCTTGGTTTTTAAATAATAAATAAATAAATATCTTCTTACATTCACACCAATTACCTAAGCCCATGTTAATTTCTTTAAGAAACTGTATCATGGAAAACTTGATAACGGATAAATATATACTTAAATACTTTTTGTTTGTAAATACATACTCAATATACATAGTAAACACCCAGAGCAAGACAAATAGACATGTTCATGCACACAAATATTTGGCTTGTTTGGGAATTGAACCCGAGACCACTGGCGCAGAAGGTGGGTAGACTACCCCTGCGCCAAATAGGTCGTCACCTTTGGTACTATTCTGACAAGGAAATAGCAACGCAATGTTAAAAACATTAAATAATCCAAGATTAAAAACCAAGTTTTATCGAAATCGCCCCACAAACAAAAAAGTAGGCTGCCATTTAGGATTTTTGAATATTTTTAACATTGTGTTGCTGTTTTCTTGTCAAAATAGTACTAGAAATCGAGTTTCATCGAAATCGACCAACAAACAAAAAATTGGGCGCCATCTTAGATTTTTTACATTTTTGTCATTGCGTTGCTATTTTCTTGTCAAAATAGTACCAGAAATCGAGTTTCATCGAAATCGGCCAACAAACCAAAAATTTGGGCGCCATCTTGGATTTTTTTACATTTTTGACATGGCGTTGCTATTTTCTTGTCAAAATAGTACTAGAAATCGAGTGTCATCGAAATCGGCCAAAAAAACCAAAAATTTGGGCGCCATCTTGGATTTTTTTAAGTTTTTGACATTGCGTTGCTATTTTCTTGCCAAAATATTACCACAAACCGAGTTTCATCATTTCATCAAAATCGGCCTACAATCAAAAAAGTTTGCCGCCATCTTGGATTTTCAATAAAGATTGGTTAAATTCAAAATATATTTCTCTTTTGAGAGTTATTGAAAAGGCGTAGCCTGAAAACTGCTCATACGTGCTTCGCGTTGACCCTGAGCTTGTCCACTGGCTGAGCTGTCGTAAACCAGTTTTTCCAGACACGCCGTGTACGGACACGCCAGTGACAAGCAGCCAGTGGACACGCACACATGCCCAGCATGCTTGTAGTAGTGTAATCATTTCCCACCGTTCTATGAAGTCGTTTCTCTGTAATACGTAGTAGTATTTTTTTCCTGTGGTATAGGTCTACATCAGATTGTGATAAAAATGGTATTCTGAAATCGGTATTTTATTTCTAAACTAGCTTTCCGCCCGCGGCTTCGCCCGCGTGGACTACACGACGTTATCCCGCGGGAATGTGATATTTTTCCGGGATAAAAGTAGCTTATGTTCCTCTCCAGGCTACAAAGTATCTGTGTCCTAAATATCAGCCAAATCCGTTCAGCCGTTTTGGCGTGATTGAGTAACAAACATACAAACATACAAACATACAAACATCTAAACATCCAAACATCTAAACTTTCACATTTATAATGTTAGTAGGAAGTAGGATAGGATTACGTATCGAATGGTCGGTCATACATGAATAACATAAGATGAGTAAGCAAGTACTTACATACACATTTGGGAAGGATTACTTTATTAGTATTAGTTGGTAAACTTTTAAAAAATCTACTTCATGTAAACAATAAAATATTGTCTATGTAGTAAACCCATTAGATTACAGCATACACTTATTATGATTATGTAAGGGTAAGTAAGGATATAATATAAAAACTAACACTAAATAATATTTAAACTTGAGTTAAAAGGATCAATGTGACTAGTTTGACTATAGCAGGACACCGCACGCTTGACCTTGAGCGCACGTCTGATGCGAGTGAAAGTTATTCATTTACCTAAACTCGACGCGACGCATTTGGGTTTAACGCTCTTAATGTATTTGCAGCAGCATGATATTACACTTCCGAGTCCAAATAGATACAACAACAAGGCTATTGCAAAAGCAAACGATTTTGTATTCATAATACCTATTATAATAGCATTGCATTGAGGCCAAATAATTGTTATTTTAAAATTATACCTGTTTAATTGTTTACTTGTCTAGCAACACGTTTCAAATATACTCTTCGCAACAAAAAAAGTGATGAATGATCGCCTCAAATAGCTTTTATACTCAACACTTTAAAATTATGCCTCGAGGCATCATATCCTTCATCCTTCGGGAGGCGTGTTCAAGTGTTATTTTTCCTCAAGACGAGGCATCCATTTAATATTAAGTTGTTCTTAACACTTGTCTTTTTTCTTGTTTACAGAGCCGTCGGTAAAACATGTCTACTCATCAGTTATACCACAAACGCTTTCCCAGGGGAATACATACCTACAGTGTAAGTATTTAGATGTTATCATATTAGTAACTAATATTATAAAGAGGAAAGATTTGTATGTATGTACCGAATAAACTCAAAAACTACTGGACCGATTTCAAAAATTCTTTTTCTTTTAGAATGCTACATTATCCCTGAATCTGATTAACATAGGCTATATTTTATCCCGATATTCCCACGGGAACGGGTACCACGCGGATGAAACTGCGGAGAGACACTAGTTTTAGATATTTTGATAGTTTTTTGTCTACCATCTTAGAACAATCAACGCACGAGACAAAGTACACTCGACAGCAAAGGCGTTTAGGTGTTTTAGGTGTTTATTTCGTACTCGCAGGTAAAACTGCGAGGATCAGCTAGTATTTTATATTGAAATTCATTGATTCAGTTATGTTTTATTCAGTGCGGGTGAAAGAATTTTTTATTTATTTTACTTACTTACGTTTCTTGTTATCATTATGAGCTTCAGGGAAATCGGGCTGCTTCAATATCCGCCGCGGCCTGCGATTTTCATCGGTCGATATTCCCTATCTTTTGCTAATCACTTGCTTTGATAAAGGTTAGGTTACTTATCTGGTTAAATGAAACTTCGTATCTTTTGTTTTTATTTTGCCGATTATTATTATTTTAACCGATACCTAACTTTCAAATCAAGCAAAAAATTAAAAAGTGTTACCTACAGGTTGATCGTAGGTTGACACTTTAGGTAACATAAAGTCATTTTATTAGTAAAGTAGTTCTGTTATTAGTAGTAGTTTTATAGCTTGAAAGAAGAGGTTGCCAGAATATGGTAAAGTTCAACATGTCTGCATAGATTCAACTTCTTCATGATTCATTTTCATAAAAATCTCGCAAATAAATCATGTCGTGGTCTTCTTTTTAAAAATCATCGCGCCAATTACAATACCGTAGACTCGTAGTTAGCGACTGCTTACCTTAGTAATGTGCTGTAGTGATGGCGACATTTATGCACAGTTTTTGTATGCAGACGAGACAGGTCCAACATTACACAGCCAAAACCATGCTCTTATCAACGCAAGCTCTTAGCGCGGGAAAGGCTGTAGGAATAATGTACAAACCTTGCCTAAGGCATATCATAATGACTTGCCTCATCATTACCTTAGTAATGTGCTGTAGTGATGGCGACATTTATGCACAGTTTTTGTATGCAGACGAGACAGGTCCAACATTACACAGCCAAAACCATGCTCTTATCAACGCAAGCTCTTAGCGCGGGAAAGGCTGTAGGAATAATGTACAAACCTTGCCTAAGGCATATCATAATGACTTGCCTCATCATAAGTTTGGAGTATTGGGTAATTTACACATAACGCTGGCAGTTTTCACAGGGGCTCCGCCGGCGCCGATAGAGGCAAAAGACTCGATCACACAAAAAAATACGTTTTCACACTTATGCTCTGAAATGTTAATATTATATTTGAGAAAAGAATGCAGTACGTGGCACTTTTCCGAGGTAAACATTCTAAATTTGAAAATCACTGCAGTAATGAATTTCAGTACTTACTTACTGCACTGATTTTAGTGCAGTAAGTAAGTACTGAAATTCATTACTGCAGTGATTTTCAAATTTAGAATGTTTACCTCGGAAAAGGTACTACCCAAAGATGTTATTACCAACTTTTTTCTCTTTATTTTTTCTTTCGTTATTCCTGTGTATAAAAACAGAAAAAGCAAAGGGACATTTGCACCATACAGCCACATTATTATTATTATTATTATATAGGTAATTATTATAACATAATTAGGTTAACTTTTTTTTAAATACGGTGCGCACAGAGTATATTACTTCGTATTGTACCACAAGAGCTATGTACCCTTAGCACGAACATCAATCGAAAAAAAACAAAATGAGATTTATCATAGACAAAATATCCTCTACGAGCATGGAAGTATTACCTAAATAATACTTCCATGTTTACGAGTAATTTTGTATGGGAAATATGTACAGCGCCATCTACCGCTCAGAAGCGGGTATTGAAGTTGCGCATTTTAGTAGCAAGTAGTAGTATCAATAGGCTGTATGACCGTTCCACATGGCCTCACAAACCAATATTAAAAAAACGGCGGGAATGATTTTCAGCGGTTGATTTGATATCAATACAGTTTATATTGTGTAATAAATTATCAAAATGAGTTCTACCAATGAAACATATACTTACAGACATCGTATGTACCTACTCTACTCCACCAAATATGAGAGCAGAAGCAAAATTAATTACAGAAAACTTAGGTACTGCCAGCAAAATCACAAGAAAGATATATGAAAATCTGATGTGATTTGGAAAAGTGAAAAAAAGGCGCATACGTTTTCGGAATCTGTGTTGTTGGCGTATTTTAATGATACATCATTAAAATAATATTATTATGGGCGATTTATACATAAGTGTGCCCGGGAAAACAATAACATTTACATTTAATAATTGCCCGAACATGTGTGATATAAATTTTAATAAATATTATTTAGATAAACAGTTTTTTTTTATTTCCTCGCATTTCTTGAGAAAAGCACTATACAAGCCTTGTACGGTAAGCAAATTACCTTGCCTCGAATGATTATAGCCCTCGCCTGCGGCTCGTGCTTCAAACCATCCTCGACAATGTAATTTCTTACTTACCTGTCCTCGGCTGTAATGTACTATTACATAGGCTCTCAATATTACTTTTGCTCTTCATAGTAAAGCTCCGATAAAATTCTGTGGTGAAATTTCCTTTTATGATATGTTCTCGTTTCCGTCAAAAGGGTTGAGTTCCGGCCTACCCTTCCTTGGTTTCGGATTCATTAACGAGCATCAGAGTTATTAGCCTCTGGAGATTATGTGAGGGTTCGAGCACCACTTATTTTTATTGCATTTTCATATTGAAATAAGTCTTCAGTTTAACATTTTCTAAATCTCTGTACGAATTGAATAGTCAGTCTTCACTTTTAAAACTTTAAAAAGATGTTTCGTACATACTTCTTTAAAATGGTAATGGAATTGAAGCTTTACTTGTTCGCAAATTCACGGATTCCCAAGTATTCTATGTAATCCTACTGATACATAATTGAAAAAAAGAGTGGAACGTCATTTGTTTAGCCACCACCAAAAAGTACTGTTGCAGTTGAACTTAAAGTATTTTCAATAACTTTCCAGATTCGACAACTACTCTGCGAACGTGATGGTGGACGGCAAGCCGATCAACCTGGGTCTGTGGGATACGGCGGGGCAGGAGGACTACGACCGGCTAAGGCCGCTGTCCTACCCACAGACCGACGTGTTCCTCATATGCTTCTCACTCGTCAACCCTGCGTCCTTTGAGAACGTACGAGCCAAGGTAAGAACGACACTGGAAAGCTGATGGTCTTGATAAATGTAAATGCCGGAAAGATACGAAGGGGCAAGGGGACTACGACCGGCTAAGGTCGCTGTCCTACCCACGTACCGATGTGTTCCTCATATGCTTCTCACTCGTCAACCCTGCGCCCTTTGAGAACGTGCGAACCAAGGTAAGAATGACACTGGTAAGCTGATGGTTTTGATAAATGTAAATGCCAGAAGGATACGGCGGGGCAGGAGGACTACGACCTACTCAGGCCGCTGCCTGTCCTACCCACAGACCGACATGTTCCTCATATGCTTCTCACTCGTTAACCCGGTGTCCTTTGAGAATGTGCCAAGGTAAAAACGATACAGGAAACTGACTTCTTGATAAATTATAAGCTATCTGGTAATACGCTCAATGCCAGTAAGGAGGATAGTAACAGTTGTTGTGCGGATGATACGAATGTAAAAAGAATGAGGTTATCAGTACTAGTAAATTATAAGTTAAGATGTTGTGTTGTTGATGGGTAGTTGGAAATAATAGAAGAAAATCGAAATTATGCCGTCCTCAATATATTGAAATCCCGACTACTGTAGTTAACACACAGCAATTATTGTGTTGATGTCCGCCATTGCCCCGCCAGAATAACAGCGCTGGTGCACTGAAAAAAAAAATGGTTACTCAAACGAGAATTATCGTTCACTGTACTATTTTTATAGTGCTATATGTGACAACCCTGACGGTTTGTATGGTCTACTCCACAATTATCGTTAAATGCTATTGTTCTTGTTACGATAAAAATTGTATATTTGACAATTTATTATGGTATAGTACACTATTAATGTATGTTGTCTGCAACAAAAAAAATCGTTGTATTTACAGAACCTCCTTCAGGCTCAACCTGATTATATGGTAGCATTTATTAAGCTTATTGTAACAATTACAAAATATTTTGTAAAATATCCATTGGTTTTAGTACTTGTTACCATAGAGATTTGTTGCGCTAACTACAGGAAAGTTACAACTACTATGAAAATACGTTGCACCTACTATAAATATATGTACCATTTACTATTCAGAATATGTTACACCTACTATAGGTAGGTAGTGTTAGCAGATGGGGTTAATACCATTGTTATCAGTATATACTGAAGGTAAAAAATATGTGCCCAATTTTTTTATAAATGATTTATAAATAAGCACATATTTAGTTACGTTCAGTATATACTGATAACAATGTCAAAGAGAATAAAAAGAACTATTTTATACCAATCATTTTCTTATTTATTTAAAAAAATATGAAAATGTTCAAAAAGTTTTAAGAGAGTTCAAATCACTGGAACCTACTTCAGTATGTGAATAACTCAATCCATATTAACAACTTTTACTATGGAGTCAAATACGAAATCGCGTAAAAATTATCAGCTGCTCTATACACTTTGGTTCAATAGGTATTGTACTTTTCTGCAGATGGAACAGCTGATAAATTTTCATGATTTCATTGTTGGCGTAGTAAAGTTGCTTGTATTGAAAAAAATATTTCACCTCCTGAAGTTTCTCAAATATTAAAAAAAACTTTTTGTATGAAAGTTAGTTTCGAATCGTTAGAATTTTTTTTTACACTAAATGTATGGATCAGCTGAATTTTTGAACGATTTCGGAAAAGAAGGTTTTATACAAAAAGTCGTTTGAATTTACAAGTACTCTTACGGCCAAAAACTCAAAAATTCCATAGTAGTATGCAAGTAATATTATGTTGTTGAAACTTATTTCTCAGTCTTTCGATGGTAGTAGTGGTAGCAGATCTGCTAGGGTACAGATGTGAGTAATAAATCCCTCACTGGCTTCTTGTTTTGATGGTCGCCTGCTAGATTTCCTTCCTTTTGCTAGTGGGTTTCCCAACTTTGGTTCAGTACCCCGTAAATCATCGTCATCTGTAAACACAATAGATAATTTGTAACAATATTTTCTGTTATGGTAAATTATAATGAAATGTTAAATATTTATATATCTACCTATCTATTTATATTTATATTACTATTTATATATATTATATAATTCAATTTAATATATATTTGTAGATATTGTGTAGTTGTTTCTTTTTATTACAAAAAATACACCGCATTAAACAAATTATAAGTACATGTATGATTGTATGTTTCGAAAGAAACAAAATATATCTTTCGCAATATTCAACGCTAGTAGGAACCTAGCTAAGCAGCAAACCTTCGAAACAATAGGGAACTTGCATTATTTCATAAATGAAGTCTATCTGAAAGATTTAAGGATTGTATGAAGATATCACAAGCGAAAAAGTTGAAATATGCTTAAATTATTTATTTAATGCAAATCAAAAATTAACATTTCAAAGTCCGCGCGTAAACGCTCAATGGCCGGACGTGACGTCATTTCTTAGGACGTCAAACTTTTCAATGTGCATCTGAAAGGAGTGACCAAGAAATTTTGACAACTAACGACAAACGCTAAAAGTGAGTGACCAAAGATTTCAGTTTTACTGACTAGGCTTCGCCAGATAGGTAAATGAAAGAAAACTTATGTTTTTTAGCGAAATCTTTACTAGAACTTGGTTTATCATCCGTTTCTCTAAGTACTTACCATACTTTTAGGGGTTGAATTTTTAATTTTTGTGAAAACGAAATTGACAGAATATGGCTGCCATCACTTTTTACTGTTTTTTAAGGTAATTAAAAATTAAGTAAACTTTACGTAAAACGCACTAACATATAAGTATTGAAAATATGCCTATTTTGCATTAGTCTAAAATATTGTGAACTCTAACATTGACAAAGGCAAAAATACTTGTTGTTGCTTGATTGATTATATTGATACTTGATTTATTTCTGCTGCACACTGGAGTAAATATACTGTTACATTGTTATAAATATATTGTTTAAATGAAGATGTTAATGTTGGTAGAAAATATAAGTACTGAGTTATATTTACTACATATGTATATGTATCAGTCAGCTCAGCAGGCAGGCCGCCTGCAGTCCTTAGTCGAACAGGCCACCGATATTCGGTTTTTAAGTGCGCGCACTAGGCCACTTGCAAAAATAATAACTGCAACGGCCAACTGCAAAGTAAATGCTGCCTTATTTCTATATAATTCTCCGGCACTTTTCGGCCGGTCCGGAATAAAGAAATAAAGGAAATTCTTTATTTTTAAAGGATATTTAAAGGTTATTAACAAAAATATATAAGGTCCTTCTTAAATAGTGAACATAATTTTGAGGGGTCAATGTACTCACGCATACAAAAAACTTTTACTATAGTACCAACATTGAAAACGTGAAAAAGAAATCAGCTGTTTCAAAGAAAAATATTAAATCGAATAGATTAAAATGGATGGAACAGCTGATATTTTTTTTGCGATTTCAATGTTGGTACCATAGTAAAAGTTGCTTGTATGCATGAGTACATTGACCCCTTATTATGTGCACTATTTAAGAAGGACCTTATATAACATAAGCCCTGCCTTATCTATATAGTGTAATTATACTAAAAAGTTTCAAGCTTTATTTAAATGTATTATTAATACTAGCTGTTTATCGTGTTAATTATAGCGATTTGGAGGCAACTTTGAAATTTCTTTCTAGTGACAAAATTTTATGTAATCGTGATTTTGAGTAACATAGTCACTAGTGTTAGTCCTGAAGTTTGCTGCATCTTAATTTGAAATTCAGTTTTTCATTAATATTGATATTACAGACGATCATGTAAAGCAATCTAATTTTCGTTGGCATATAGCGGGCTCTTAATGTAAAACTGTGGGTGTGTGGGCGAATGTGGCCAATGACAGGCCATTGCCTGCAGGTGGACTGATGGACTGTGGATAGTCGGTTGCATTGCATTGCATCCTTTATACTTGCGACCGCATTCGCATTGCCTTGAACTTTCTCGTAAATATTTTCATAGTGTCCACACACTTGTGCACTCGCGACGTTTACCGCTGTGCTTCACATTCCAATATTTGTCGCATGACAGGATGGACAACAACGTTATAGCGGCATTTAAAATCCTTAAAAAAAAGTAATAAATGAGGGTAACCATCTGTCAATTTTGTTTTAACAAAAAATAAAAATTCAATGTCTAAAAGTATGGCACCCTCAGAGAAACGGATGATATGCCAACTTCTAGTAAAGATTTCGTAGGTAATAATTAATAAAAAACTAAAAAACCCGAGAAGTAAAGAGCTGTTTTTTTCATTTTTAATGGTAAATTTTTGCAGTCGTGTTTTTAGTTTTTTAAATATTACCTACGTTTTTAGTTTAGACTTTTTAGTTCATTGTCAATAAATCATCTTTTTAAGTAAGAACTTACTAATTTAAAAATTCGTAAATTCTTTTCTTTTTTAGATAAATTAATACGGAGAGATTTACAAAACTGCAAGTTATAGATATTTATGGAATCGCTATTTAAAACTCTTCATTTAATACCTACCCCACTCGATGAGATTTAAAAATATTTCTTTTACAATGCACAGAATAATATGCCGCCTAAAAGCCGCCATTTTGTTTTTTGTTAATATTGATGTTCTATTTTCACTCGGGCTATTAAGACGAATCTGATGACGTATCAATTAACTAAATCAGTTTATCCGTTTAGTAGTTACGAGGGAACATAGGAACATAAACACATACATTCAGGTCAAAAACGTAACACTTTTTGGGTTTGGCCGGCGCAGTCAGGTAATTTTTGACTTCGCCCGCCGCAGTCGAGTAAAAAAACTTAAGCTTACTTTCATTTATCTATGTGGCGAAGCCTAGTCATTAAAACCGAAAACGTTGGTCACTCAGTTCAAACGTTTGTCGTTAGTTGTCAAAATATTAACTTAAACTATTAACTATCAACGTTTATTTATTTATTAAACTATTAACGTTTGTACCATTGTTTCTTCATAAGGTGCTAAACAATTAGATATTTAAAGTAATTTTATGTATTTCTTTAGTTTACTTGCAAAATTTGAGAGATTCGATAATGCACAAATTGTATGAACTCAGTGACCAAGCTAAATTCTTTGCTAGATTAACACACAATGCTTAATTATTTTGACAGGTGACAGTAAATTTTTAACAGTTGCTGAACTGAGTGTCCAACTCAGAATTAATACGAATTATTTAGAGTTTTGCTTAGGAATCAACAATTTTTTTACTAGATTCTCTGACAAGGGTCTCAAGCTGTTTTTCTTTTGGTGGGCACTCCTTTCAGATGCACATAACTTTTCATGTCGCGTAAAGATTCTCTGATAGGCTCTCAACCTGTTTCTTTTTTCGTGGTCAGTGGTCACTCCTTTCAGATGCACATAACTTTTCACGGCGCGTAAATATTATTTTTGTAAGACAGAATTAATTTATTTCAGTTTTAGTTGACATACAAAAAAGTCAGGAAACGATACTTTATTACTACTACAATGGATAATTCTTTTACAAGTAAAGCTAAATCTCACAAAATAGAGTGTGCAGTTTTAACTGTGCCTCAAGAGCCTAAACTTAGAGAAAAGTGGATGAAAGGAGCTATATAAGACAACATTCACCCTCTTCAAAATCTGCCTTGCAATGTTGTGAAGATCATTTGATGTAAGTACCTTGTATTCGTAAAAATCATAACCTCGTTAGATCTTGCATCAACAGTGTATAAAGTAAACAGCAATCTCTACACTTGAAAAATTTGAATTTTCCATAAATAACCACCGCACTATGTCCATATAAACCTTAAGCAAATCTCGCGAGTCGAATTTAGTCAAGCCTTTTTCCATTTTGTAGATATTTTTAATGTTTTATGACATGATTTGAATGTATGATTATCTATATGTTTTTGAACTCAGCTTAAGTGACTAATGGAATGACGTCACTGCGCGCTGATTGGTGTTTCAAATCACGTTTCAATTTACGTAACTTTACATTAAAATATTTTGCAAAATAATAATAATTTTGGAATAAATCTTCCACGAATGCACTTTTAATGGCTATCATCATTGGATTATTAATATAATTTCTCAAAATAATTTTAATGCAAGTTCCCCATTGTACTTACTTTTGCACTAAGTGGGTACCTAGGTGTGATTTCACATGTAATTTAATTCATGAGGTTCATCATTATCATCATCATTATCAGCCTTTCTCGACCCACTGCTTATTTATTATTTATTTATTCATGAGCTTATCATCAATGAAATTACACGTGAAAGAATAATATAGAAATACGCAACTGTCTACAGAGTTATGAATAACCCAGGTACTTACTTTTGAATACGTCGATGTATTATGCCAGCGACCAATCCGTCAGGATTTTAGCGATGTCTTCGTTCATTTTAATCAAATTAACAACACAACAACAGACGAAAGATAGTTTTAAATAATAGATCACTATTCTTTGCCCACAATCTGTGCATAAATCATGTTTATTAAGGATTTCCTTAATTGTACGCTGCGCGATCGACTCCCAACGCACGAATGAAAAAAACAAATATGGCCGATTTCCGCCCCACCCCCGGCTTTGTACTCGGAACACATAATTTTGTGTATGGTACTCAATTTATTGTAAAATTTAAATCAATGGGTATTTATTACTCCGCAAAGTTGTAAATGCAATATTTCACTTTGTTATGGTGACAAATCCCTCAGTTTAAAATGTATAAACAAAAACAGTATATTCCCACTACATGAATTATTGTTACCGTTACAATATCACATTTACTATAATCGCGCCGTAAAGACTACGATATGACTTGTATTTACAAATAGTTTTAGAGCATACGTTACTGGAAAAACTGTTACAGTCACTTAAATATTGTAATGAAGACAAAATAAAATCAACTATACGTTCTGGTAGTATTGTAGAATAGATTTTTTTTGAGTGTGGGTCCATCCATCTTAGGGATCTTTTAAGCGCCCCACAGATGATCAGTTCGCCTGTCGGCAACGGCCTGTCAGTTTTGCAGTTTCGTAAAAGGTTTAGAACTGACGGCTAATGCGCAGGTATAGTGTGTGACCGCTGGGGGGCGAGGCCAATGTTGACAGTTATCGGCCGGACAGAAACTACCGATTAGTACTAAAACTGACAGCTATCAACTGCTAGTGTGTGCATTAAGCTGAGACAGGTTGTTTGGGTGTGCCCACACACTTATGTTTTTTCTTTCTTCGTAATTTATTATTAATTATTAGTAAGTAATTAGTTTAAGTTTTTATATTTTTGTATGTAAGTACTCGTACCTAAAATCTTTTAATTGTGTTCTTTTTTTTTTTTATTTTTTTTTTTTTATGTGTGTGTCCAATAAATGCTTTCTTTCTTCTTATAATATTTCAAGAAGTTTCGAGTCGAAGTTTATACTACGCAGTAGGTTACGTGACCTGTTTTGCACCGCAGATTGCATTTGAAAATACATCTTCCGGTTGCAATAGCGTCGGCGCATCACGTTGCTCAGTGTCGGTGCAATCTAATCCGAACTGAGGTGTTGCTGTTGCTATACTTAGGTATACCATCGTTGTTGTTTAAAACGACCGGGGTTAATAGCCTCTTGTCTTTAAGAGATTCATAAGATTTTTTGTTAAGTCATACTTGCACAAGAAATTTGAGATATTTCTCATAACTTAAAATTACCGAGGGTATGTAGGTATTGACACAGTAAAAAAGATATTTCACTTTTTTGCTCGATAGTACCCACTTCATGATTGAAATAAAGTTTAAACGTTATTATTGTGGAGCAAAGTTCAACATTAATCGACAGGCTATATTCAGGTATTATGTAGTAAGGTACTTATGTAGATTTTCAGAAAATAGCAAAAGACGAATTCTTTTTTTATTTATATCGTAGATTCACAATTTTACACACAATGTTTTCATGTATTTATTTGTTTAAAACTTGTACCCGTTTCTCTGGAATCGCCATCGTAAGAAATGTCAAGTTAGCAGTCCACTTAGAGACTGTAATATCTCGAATTTATTGAAGCTCTATTCTTCAAATTTTGCGTATACGATACACTATTCAGACACAGTTTTTTGACATGTAAATTGCATTAATAGTAACTGTATTTCTTAAGGTGTCTGCTAGCTAGTTAGTAGCATCACCAAGATACTCAAATATCTTTTGAACCATAGTACCACCACAGTATAGAGATATTCCCCTAATGCTTTACTTGCTTTACTTATGTGCTTCACTATTTAATACTATTTATACACAATTTTTTGACGTAATCAAAACTATCCAATTCCGTGGTGAGGCTGCTAACTTTACGCACATCTTTTAACCTATTTTTTGTGATTTATGTACTCATCCCAATTTTTATGTGAGTAGTGTTCAAAAGGATTTTTTAATCTTAAGGCAAAACGTTAGCAAATCATATTGACAAGTGCCTCTCCATTCCAGTGGTACCCCGAAGTGCGGCATCACTGTCCGTCGACGCCCATCATCCTGGTGGGCACCAAGCTCGACCTGCGCGAGGACAAGGACACCATCGAGAAGCTGAAGGACAAGAAACTGGCACCCATAACCTACCCTCAGGTATGGAAATAATTTGTTTGGCAATGGAATAGTTGTTGCAAGCTGATTATGAAGAGGCTTGTCATCATCTAAAATCATGTTGAAGCTGTGGCGGTACTTACGGATAAGCCAAGAACCCCCGAGCAAATAATCACTTAGAGTGCACACGGTGCATGTAGCTTGTGCATGTTGAGGCACTTGCCCGGGTTATATGCATCGTAAACTTACCGTTCAAATCCATGTGCGGGTTTAGCGACTCGAGCATGTCCCAAAGCGAGCCACCCGCACAACTAATCCGCGTGCTCTGTGGCGCGCGCGGGTCACTCGCGCATGTTACTTGAGCAGGTTTAACTCATAAAGCTAGCGCTCGAATAAAAAAACAAATAAAAAAATAAATAGGAGCGTTTTACCTACCATTAAAACGCATATTGTGTCCGGAGCCTTATTCGAAGCCTAGGTAAACATATTTTGAGAAAGCCCTTTCCGTTTCCGTTCGACATCAATTTTCCTATTGGTCAATTTTACCCACGTGACGTCACTTCCGTAACGTCATCATAAGTCACGTGATACGAGTTCACCTTTTAGCAACGGCGGAGGATTTGTGTCATTGTAGTCTCAAAATCTGAAACACTTGACAACCATTAAGGATAAAATCTACACCAGGCAGGTCTTAAAGCTAGGCTTCGAATAAGGCTCCGGACACAATATGCGTTTTAATGGTAGGTAAAACGCTCCTATTGTGTCCTTTCGCCGTTATTCGAAGCCTAGGTAAACATATTTTGAGACCTTGTTTGTTATCGCCTGGTGAACGAGGACGCCAATGTGACATGTATCAGCAATTATGACATTAATCTTATACCTTTTGACAAATTCGACAGGTACAAGGGGTACAAGAATTAATTGTTTAACTTTATAACTCAACATCACAAATTAATACTGATATCAGAAACATTATGCCATTACTATCAAACATTCAAGTATGTCATACAATAGTACGTAAGTACCTATATAATGAAAATATGAGCACGGACTGAACATGATTGAAAAGAAAATAAAATGTATACTTATGCTCAATCTATCAAACCTTATTCATAAATATGTAAACTATGTTACATAAATCATTTACATATTCTTGAAATATTCAAAAACTGAAAAGAAACAAACATTACATTAACACAACTTGTGCTATCCCTTATATATTTTTGAAGCAAAAACATCTGAAAATCTTTTGGCTAAGTCTCTTCTGATATAACATCGATACAATATGATCTGAAAACACATAATAAAGCAAAATATAAGTACAATATAATAATTGTAAAAACTTTCGGCACAAAAAACCATAAGCACAAGACTCTTATCTTCCCTAA
Source organism: Crambus lathoniellus (assembly GCA_949710035.1). Lineage (NCBI taxonomy): Eukaryota > Metazoa > Arthropoda > Insecta > Lepidoptera > Crambidae > Crambus > Crambus lathoniellus. The sequence continues at coordinate 8,192,681 of OX453302.1, read as the reverse complement.
CTGTAAAATCATGTTGCTTTAAATTATTATGTTACACCTGCTAGTGACACGCTAAACTCCCGAGCACTAGCATTGTTACGAAGCTGACGACTGTTTCTCAGTATATCCTTTACCGCTATAGGGAAATTATTATTCATAGGAAATATACTAAAATAAATAATTTGGGGAATTTTAATATACCACTGTGTAGCCCCAATCTAAGCAAAGCTTGTCCTATGGCCAAGATGCCCAAGTCGTAATTCTTATGGTTCTGTAGGGTGCGAAGCATTAAGTCCACCTATGTACTGTAATTAGTGCATGAAGAATTAAATAAATAAATAAACATGTATTTTGTAAATACATGGTTGTGTTATATACAAAACACTTCGATCAATTAAACATAATATTATACTTAAAATATCGAACCCACGACGTTATTTTTGGCAGTTATACTGTTGACTCACTACCTACACCAAATTCAAGAGAAAAGACATTATTTAAAGCTCTGTGCTAGAGAAGAAGTCAACTATTGCTATGTTTGTGCAGTGCAAGATGCATTAAAGTTTGATTGCAAAAATTAACGTTAACATTATTCGAATAAATAGGATCGCAGATCGCAGGATGTTATATGTATAACATCCTAAACTACTTGTGCCGGCTTGTCTTACTGGTCTGGCAAAAAGAGCGATCATGTATAAAGGTCAAGTAAATTTCTGAAAATAATGTAAGCACATGCCTTATTTTACATGATCAAAACAAAAGTAGTTCGTATATTAACTTCTTTAAAGCATCTGCTATTTTGTAACAAATCTCATTTGCATACAAATCGGATTAATGTAACTCTAAAAGATAAATTGCAAAAGATTTGCAATATTTTGTCATAACTTTATCTACTACTTATATCTATCAATCAATCAAATATTGATTTATTCACATAGACATATAATAAGCATGTAGGTACTTATGAATCGTCAATATTTTCCTACCACCCATTCAAGACTTTTTAACTGTAACTATACATATAAATATAATAATGACAACGAAAATGACTGGTAATGGTCGATAATGACAGTTTCACTTCATATATTTTACCGACACGGTCCCAAGTTGCATTGCAGGACACAATTTTTTATATAGACTGCCATTCTAAAGACGCGTTTCTCTTATTATTAATTACTATCGAACCAATGAAAAACTCCCGTTAATTACTGTCAATTTAGCTACACGGAACATCTTAAATAGTTATATCCAATCTAGCAAAGAAACATGAATATACAAAATTAAAAAATTTCATTGAGTTATGGCTCATTATACCCATCCATTTAGTAAAAATGGGTTAACCGGGCACATTATATAACTTCGTAATGAATACAAACAATTCTAACATAATGAACTAAAAATATATATATATATTAAAACTCACCAAAGACATTGTTTATCAGAAACATAAGAGACTTCTTTTCCTCATCAACGAAAAACCGAGCAACTTCTTTTAGATGCCCTAATGCTTGCCCTAAGGGCATAATTTTGCTATTGTACAAGACAGTGTTCTTGTGGAGCGACTGTCAATCTGAAAACTCGTAAATTATTATCAATGATCTGATCTACTAATTTTACATTTGTATGGGTCCGTGTCCTTGCGAAATCAATCTCAGAAACCCATTTTTACTTATTCTTTCCAAAAAATTCATAATTTATCCAATTTTTATGATAATGATTCATTAAAGGTTCATAAAAAGATGTCTTTGTAGACAATATCATTGTTGTAGACCCTGTCAATCTCCAAACTGCATTCATTCTAGCCTGGAAAGGCGTAATTTTTCTATTTTTTAAGACAGTCAAAATCATTTACGTACAAGTACTTTTGACTGAATACATGAATAGTTTATATCATGATAACAAAAGGTTTACATTTTCAACATCATTACATACACAATTACATGAGTTACATGAGCACAGGAAAAATAATATCGGTAACGTTGACTGCTATTGCCCGTTGTAGGTTGATCTGTATTACAGGCAACAAAATATGGTATATATACCTACCTAGTTTTGCCATTTTAAAAGACCGTGATCGTCAGAATTCGTCTCACAATATAAATCTACGGTGCCATGGAGCAGCCTGCCATGTTTATACATGACGATGAGTAAGCATAAACAATTCCTGTATCAGATGACTTCAATCTTCTAGACGGCTAAAATAACTATTGCCTATAAATTTTCTAAAACATTCTACTGATGAAATAAAGTAAAGTAATAATTTATTCGGTGTTCTGCATTAACAATAGGTACACATTTACCTAATCTAAACTAAATTTAGGTATGAAACAGTCGAAAGGGCAGACCCGATCGGCTCGTGCTGTTCCTTACAGCTATGTCAGACTGTCAGGCTCTTTCAGATACGCAAAACGCCAGACACGCATTATCAGAAATCGCAGAATGTCAGATTACACTAAAAGTCAGAATCGCAATATCCCAACTGGCTTTATAGCATAATTACTATGACTGCATAGCTTCTAGTCAGTAGGTACCTATTATTCATTAAAATACTAATTATTGCTATCACTGGTGCCCATAGGGAGCCACCGCAGTATTTCAATCAATATATGAAGTATTAGTGCCAAGCACAGCTTCCAGCGTGCCTAATACTAGCGGGGCTTGTTCGCATATAAACATGAAAGGTATGTGTAGTCGATATACCTATACCCCCCCCCCCCCTTTTTTTACTTATATTTATTTGAATATACAGTTTCTACTTTCAATCATAATTATGGCATTGACGGCACTAATAATATCTCGTAATCCAAAAAAAAAATAAAAAGATTATAATGCTTGTTGTCAAAAACATTGCACCCTGATACTTGCGTAAGCAGGAAATGCCACCCGTTACTTGCGTAAGCAGGCTAATTTAATTAATTTTAAAAATAAAAAGATTCATAATGCTTATTGTCAAAAACATTGCACCCTGATACTTGCGTAAGCAGGAAATGCCGCCCGTTACTTGCGTAACCACAGCTTAAAATCTGCATTGAATATCATATTAAAAATGTCAGGGATAATGAATCCAATTACGTATCCATTAATAAAACATTATCGAACCAATGGTAGGGGTGTTCGGGGGGGCTGAGCACCCCATTTTTCAATATCAAATCATTTGCTCCATGCTACATTACACGACCCACATAAACACTCCCTAAAAGGGGCAAGGGTCAACTGTAGAAAGTATTTAGAATAAACTTTTGCAACAACAGTATGTACTTTTAAAATCATTAAATTAAATACACTATTCCCTTTAAAATATTATTTGCCTTGCACTTGTTGGTTAGTTAATACATACATAGCGACGCTTGTTCCCATTTTTAATGCAGGTAGCACTCACATACAGACATGGGAGTAATAAAAGTATAACAGTAATCACACACTATGTGCCGGTATAGATACATGATCAAAAACAAAACGTTGAAACAAAAGCAGCTTAACAAAATTAGTGCTATACCACTCGACTATACTGACATTATTTTCGAACTGCAATGATACTTTTCCAATGGACATGATAACCATTAAAGAAAATGTAGGTACTTAAAAATGCTTTCGTAACAATAAATCGCCACAAGAAGTCGGTACAAATTGTAAAATAGGATTTATAAACTAAACAAGAGAAAAGTGTGTCAAGGTCAAGCACGGGCGACGACGGGAGCCGAGACCCACTGTATACTTCCCGATCCTTTCAAAATACCTAAATCACATTGTATCATTATTAAAAGGAAATCTATTTGACATAAATGATTATGATTATGATATAATCTCTCAGCGCAGATCGCAAAATCTCGCTACTAGCTATCACATGAACAGATTTTTCATGGTGAGAAAATCTAAAATTTCTTACTTGCTTGTGGGTAAGAAAATAAAAATCAAAACTTTCACTGACCTGGCGAGGTGTTAAATTACCTCAATTCCTATGTGCCAATAAACCTGATACTCCATCTCGTCGTCCTAAATGCGTTGGATTTCCACGATAGGTACTTTGAAATTAACAGGTGGACCTCGAGCCCGACCCGCCATGTTTTCGCGCGCTCACTCACAGGCACGCTCTTTTAAAATTCGAACAATATTCATAAATAATAATATTACTTTATCCGAGAAAGTACATTATAAGAACCACTCGTACAAATTTTTAAATTTTTAAATTTCGAACGCTAACAGCGTTTATGACTAGATGTGAACGGTTGCGAAAAATGGACGCCAATGACACAAATCCTCCGCCGTTGCTAAAAGGTGAACTCGTATCACGTGACTTATGATGACGTTACGGAAGTGACGTCACGTGGGTAAAATTGACCAATAGGAAAATTGATGTCGAACGGAAACGGAAAGGGCTTTCTCAAAATATGTTTACCTAGGCTTCGAATAACGGCGAAAGGACACAATAAGGATAGCATGCACATGTAGCTCTTGTCTTGACCACGAGCAAATAACTTGAGCGTACTGCTTGCGCAAGTAACCCGTGTCTTTATTTGCTCCGTGTGTATACAAGGACAAGCGAGTACCTTGAACAAGTAGCTTGCGTATATTACTCACGCGTGTAACCCGCATCTTTACTAGCTCCAGCTACATGCACCGTGTACAAGCACACACGAACATTCAAATAATCAATACTTTAAATACTTATGTGAGAAACGGAAGACGCAGGAAATCTATGAGCGTGATGTGGCTCATTTAAAAATTTGAAAGAAAAGAGTGACTCTGTGGATTTACGCTTGTCTTGTATTATCTTTTAACACAATTTCTTATTTTCTGATTCTACAGGGTTTGGGCATGTCGAAGGAGATCAACGCAGTCAAGTACCTAGAGTGCTCGGCTTTGACACAAAAGGGGCTAAAGACCGTGTTCGACGAGGCCATCCGCGCCGTGCTCTGCCCCGTGCAGCCCATCCGGACCAAGCGGAAGTGCACATTGCTCTAAGGTAGACTGTCACCACTAACACATGTCACTATATAGACCGTGTTCGACGAGGCCATCCGCGCCGTGCTCTGCCCCGTGCAGCCCATCCGGACCAAGCGGAAGTGCACATTGCTCTAAGGTAGACTGTCACCACTAACACATGTCACTATATAGACCGTGTTCGACGAGGCCATCCGCGCCGTGCTCTGCCCCGTGCAGCCCATCCGGACCAAGCGGAAGTGCACATTGCTCTAAGGTGGGTGGGACTTTCTTTCATCTTCAACCATGTTTTAATATCCTGGATATACTGTGTTCCATCCACTACTCAATGGAACACAAGCCTACTTCATCGATGGATAACAACACGGGCTCAATGCGGCCTTAAGGATGATAAATAACAACTGAAAATGCAGTAGGCACCAATGGCTCCGAAGTACGGAGGAGTTCGAGATAGTTCCAGCTGGATGCCTCCCACCGCGCCGCTACACACCTTATTCTACATCACAACTTATACACCAATTTTCATTATCTATTTTGAACTAAATAAGGAGACCGACGATCTGGTCAATGTCGCGGGAAGCCGCTGGATGCGGGCAGCGCAGGACCGATCGTTATGGAGATCCTTGGGGGAGACCTATGCCCAGCAGTGGGCGTCGTTCGGCTGACATGATGATGATGATGAAGGAAAACTTTTGGCAATTAAGAAGATGTACAAATATTTCGCGTATTTAATATTTTTTGGAGGCAGCCGAAGTTAGGAGTCTTTCCGGTACTTCAATCAGTAGATTTATTAGATGAAGGTGCACATGTACCCAAGATAACATAGCAAAGTTCATGGTATGTTTGATAGATGATCCAAGCTGCAGTACTTTTCTAAAGTCAGTTTTGAGTAAATAGATACTGCTTCAATATTAATTGGTTCAACCTAGGCTTTGATTATTGCAATTTAGTTAACTATGGACAGCTCCGGTAACACGCACGCACAATGAATTGGTTAAAAAGCGACGATTAGTACTGATATTTTACATTAACCAACAATACTATCTTACCAACTAAGGAACTCTTGCCCCCTTATTACAAAACGTGGACTAAAGTTAGACCTGGTTTAAAATTCATGCTAATTCTGTCTTTCATTTGGAAAATGAAAGTGACAGCACCAGTTTAGTACCAGTTTTAAACCAGGACTATTTTAGTCCACGTTTTGTAATAAGGGGGTTACTGTACGGCCAGAGTGACCGCTCTAAACATCTATACATCCATACTCACAAACTTTCAAATTTATATTATAACTAGTGGATCCTCGCGGTTTTACCCGCGTGGTACCCGTTCCCGTGGGAATATCGGGATAAAATATAGCCTATGTCACTCGAAAAGAATGTAGCTTTCTAATGGTGAAAGGATTTTCTAAATCGGTTCAGTAGTTTCGGAGCCTATTCGATGCAAACAAACAAACAATCAAATCTTTCCTCTATATAATACAATTGCTAAAATTGCAGTCCTAAATACGACAGTAACTGACCACGACACTGTACTATTAAGTCTAAGTGATACTAAGAAAAGGAAATCATTATCAAACTTACGTACAACAGTTGATTATGATAAGGCTTTCTTGCATCTTAAAGATAAAAAGCTTCATGAGTTACTGCTTAGTGATGATCCTGATTTTATAATTTCTGAGCTTACACGAAAACTTGTAGAATCTGTAGAAGAGAGTAAAACTATTAAAATTATGAGCAATAAAAAAATCCCAATCAAACCGTGGATTACAACTGGTATCCTACGATGTATTAAGAATAGAAATCGAATGCAGTTGAAGTTAAGACAAGATCCGACTAATGAAGTGCTTAAAATTACATATAGCAGGTACCGGAATTACTGTAACGGGCTTTTAAAAAAATTAAAACGCAAATACCAGAAAGATAAACTAGAAAAAGCACAAAACAATTCTAAATCTCTTTGGCAAGCAGTAAGGTCAATAACAAACTTTAAATCAGATAAAACTAAAAACACTGAGCTAATTACGCCTGAAACACCTCCTAATGAGTGTGTTAACAAGGTTAATAGCTATTTTGCTGGTATTGGGAAGCAGCTTGCTGAGAATAATGGTCTGGAATGTTGCTCTGATACATATAGTGATTTCTTGTGTGAATCATGTCATTCGCCCTCATCTTCATTTGCATTATTCGAAACTGATCCGCAGGAGATATTTAATGTAATTTCCTGTCTCAAACCCGATAGTGCGGCTGGTTGTGACGGCATACCAACAAAATTTATTATATTAGTAAAACATCTCGTTGCTCCCATAATTAGCCATTTTGTTAACCGTTGTTTTACTACAGGAAAATTCCCCGCACCTCTTAAGCAATCAATAGTAAACCCAGTGTATAAGAATGGAAGGAGAGACGAACCCAACAGCTACAGACCAATTTCAGTGCTTACGGTTCTATCTAAAATTATAGAAAAAGTAATAAACTCTCGCCTAGTCAACTACCTAAATAAAATTAATATTCTATCTGATTCTCAATATGGGTTCCGTCATGGAAAATCTACGGAAGATGCTGTCTTATCTATGACAACCCTAATATCAAAAAACATAGATGAAGGTAAAAAGTGTATGGCGGTTTTCTTAGACCTCAGAAAGGCTTTTGACACCGTCTCTCATTCCATTCTTTTTTTACGCAAACTTGAGCACATTGGAATAAGAGGTGTTCCGTTCTATTTATTTAAAAATTATTTATATGGCCGTACCCAAAGAGTTCGTATTGGTGAGCATACTAGTGACGACTTGCAGATCTCCTGTGGTGTCCCCCAAGGTAGTGTGTTGGGACCCACGCTTTTTCTTATTTATATTAATAATCTCACCAACCTTCCCCTGGGGGGCGGTAGGACGTTTTCGTATGCTGATGATACAGCTCTTGTCTTTGAAGGATCGACTTGGGATTCGGTGTTTTCAGTTGCTAATCAAGGTCTGAACAAAGTATCCTCTTGGCTTAAATCTAATCTACTTACTCTTAACATAACTAAAACTAACTATATATGCTTTTCTATTAATAAAAAAACACAGCCTCATAATGATCTTCATCTGAAAATCCATTCTTGTAACAGCAAAGATAATCCAACCTGTACTTGTGCAACTCTTGAAAGGGTTGGTTATACTAAATATCTTGGTGTAATAGTTGATCAGAGGTTGTCCTGGTATTCTCATATTGACTATCTTAGCAACAGGGTAAGAAAACTTGTTTGGATTTTTAAGACGCTACGACACGTCGCTTCAAGGAAATTAATTAATCAAATCTATACCTCATTAGCACAATCAGTTATGACATATTGCATCTCTTCCTGGGGATCAGCATCTAAAACTAAATTCTTAGAGATAGAAAGATCACAACGATGTCTGATTAAAGTTATGTACCATAAGCCATTTAGATTTCCGACTGAACAGCTTTATGAGCTATGTCAACTATTGTCGATTAGGAAATTGTACATCCTCCTAGTTACGTTAAAATTTCACAAAATAACACAGCACTCCACTAATGAAAGCAAAACTATAAGTAGGAGAAGACGTGGCAAAGTAGTTTTTATCCCACGTGTCAAAACTGTATTTGCGCAGCGTCAGTTCTATGTCTCGTCGGCTCATATTTATAATAAACTACATGAAATACATAATATTCATAATATAAGTTATAAACACTGTAAAGAATTGATAACCAAATGGTTACTAACTCTAAATTACCAAAAGACTGAGGCACTACTGAATTATATGAAGTAACAATAAGTAATACTATATTATTTATACACATATATCTATATAAATATATTATATATATAGGTTTATATATATATATATATATATATAATAAACATACACACACGAACACACACACACACACACACACACACACACACACACTACACACACACACATACACACACACACATACACACACACACGCGCAGGTGAAAGATTTAGAATTTATAATCTAATTTTAATTTAAATAGATCTATTAGTCTGTCACATTATAATATTTTGTATGCTATGTCTTTTGGAGGAGCGGAGCCGCCTGGCACAGGCTTCTTAGTATGCTTACTAGGTTGGCTCCAATCACTTTATTGCTATGTAAACTTGATGGACTGAAATAAAGATTTTTGTATTTGTATTTTTGTATAATATTTACTAGCGGCCGCCCGCGGTTTCACCCGCGTGGTTCCCGTTCCCGTGGGAATATCGGGATAAAAAGTACATATAAACCTTCCTCTTGAATCACTCTATCTATTAAAAAAAACGCATCAAAATCCGTTGCGTAGTTTCAAAGATTTAAGCATACAAAGGGACATAGGGACAGAGAAAGCGACTTTGTTTTATACTATGTAGTGATATTATAATATTAAGTAGGATACAACATCTACCGGGCGTCACGCCCAAGTCCCGCCGACGCGACGCTTCGTCCCGCCCGAAACCGGCTTTATGGAGTATTATATTATCTGTGATAAGAGCGATTTTCCCGCTAGAACTGTAAATTAGTATGTGTTGACGAACTTTTCAAGCAGTTCATTATACAAAGTTAAGACAATCACTAACATGTGCTCATCTTTCCAGGTAGCAAGTGGAAGGCGGTGTTAACAGCGTAGCTTTCTAATATAGATCGCACCTCGGTCCGTCTCTGCAGTAGGCGCGCGTGCAAGGACTGCAATAAGCATACTACATACGATGTTAATTTACTGTTAACGCATATATTACGTGGGTCGGTGTGAGTGAGTCCGTATGTAATCGCTTTGTAAGTTAACCTGTCACTGGCAGTTGTCATAACCTTTTTTAATGGCTGTATTGTCTATGGAAGCTTGAACAACCAATGGTGGCGTACCATTTTCAAGCGCTTGTCAGAGATAACGGTTCTTTACGTTTCCATAGAGAATACCGGGTGTTAGTTTTAATCGAATAAAATTAGGGAGTTTTTGCTAATGAAATTAATGTTTATGCCTTTTTATATAATGATTGTATAGAACCAAACAATTGTCAGTGACTCCGGAGTTTAACTCAGTTTGGGTGCTCTCCTATACCTTCTGTTATTGTGAAAATATTAAGTTACATTCCTACATTGTTTCAAAACCCATTACTTACGTTTGGTACGAATTGTTTTATCATCTTTTTATCTTCACTGATGTATCCGGTGATTAAAAATGGAATTGTTGAAATTTGTGTTAGGCAGAGATTATATTTTTCGATTTAATTATTGCTTATTTTTGTTCCCGATTGTTGTATTTCAATGTAGACGTCGATAAGTACACTATTTGTTAAGAATGTGGTTATAACGCGACCGTGTAAAGTGGGAACTTGGGTTTCTAATAATTTTTAACACAAATTCTGCTTATGCTTCTGTCAAAGTGCGGAATAAAATGTAGGCTGTGCCTCCACTGCTGGTACCGGTTACCAAAAAAAAAATTGGGACGGGAACCGATTGTGGCCAATAAAAAAAATACAAATTTCTCGCTGTCTTGTTTTCTGTTTTGTTGTAACTACGAGCGTTTATTTTATTAAGATTTTTTTTATCTCGCAAAAAAAATTACCACGATATTTTAGCAATTGTATAATGCAATTACTATTGTTCACAAGCTACGCTAATCCACACGACTACTAGAAGTCGTGTGGATTGTGTTTGACACCCGCCTAATGTCAAATACATCAATACTTGCGTCAAATTTACTAGGCGTGGCTTGAACGTGTATAGCCGTCATTATAAAAAAAAACACTTAAAAAAATTATTTGAAAGCTTGTGTGAATTTTGGATACAACTATCGTGTTTGCGTTTGTTTCTTTCTTTTAAAGCCAAATAAGATAAAATTCTATGCATAGCCTATTGATGCTAAAACGCCATAATATTATGTTAATAAAAAATCAAGCTTTTGATTAGTATAAGCATTGGTTTTTAAAAATAACTGCCAAATAAATTTGAGCTCTACACCGCTTTGATAGAAGCTAAAATCGCTAGTAGAAGCGCCCGTGCGAGTGAATGCCCAATGCGTTACATACATATCGGTGAAACTAGCTAAGCTTAGTGAGGGAGTGGTGTTGCATAGTGGTAATTCAGTAAACAGTTTCATAAATGACCTTTATCTGCTAGAGAAAAAGCTTGAGATTTCTACGCAATTCCTGAATCCAGAATATTTCAAATTATGCCCATAGTAATAAGCGTGGACCTTATATTGATCACTGCGTAAGCTCTCACTTTTCTTCTTGCGTTCGCACTGCTGTTAATGTTTACTAAATGTTTTTCCTGTCTCTCCCTCGCGCCAATATCGTGGCGACAGGCGCATCGGCAGTCACTCGAGCAAGGCGAATGATCGCCCCTTGCCACATCGCTTGACACTTTACTTGCGATTCGACGATAGTGTAGACGCGCCATTACAGTGAAATTACTACGAAGTTACTTAGGTTGGGTAATTAATATGTTATAGTGGAGTAAGTTTTGATATTTTAGTCCTTGTAAAGTGAAAAATTACTGAATTACCGCTAACGATACAAAGCGAATGGTTACGATTGCGAACGGTATTTTATTACATTTCTCTTCAATGGGTACTGTGAACCGCACAATTATAGTGTTATTAACCGACCGAATTGCGAAGGACAAAACTATGTACGTTCTTCGCTACAATAAGTCCTTTGCAATTTGGTCGAGTATTCAGTCGTGGGCTAAGAGATTATAATACGGATAAATAATAGTTTTAAAAGCTGTATCTATCAATGGAGTTACTTGATAAGTTTATAAATTGATGTGTAAGATATTGTCGGATACAGTCAAATTTATGTATAAATTAAATAAAGAAAACTGTAGTAAACACAATGCAAAATCCATCGTAAGAGTGAGATAGTGTACGTTGCGTATAGTGACGTCTCGCTTCACTGTTCGTATTTACATTGCGTTCAAAACAGATATTTTGCTTCTATGTTTTATCCGTCTCTCAGTACACCACTTATGGGAGGCAATTTTCGCTGAAAATGTGATACGGGGTTTAGGCTTTAATTGACTGTTGAAAAGGCCTTGCATCTCTTTTTCTACGACGTGACTGACACAATTATTCTCTTTTTAAAAACTAAACCGGCGGTTCTGTTATTTATATAATATGGCACTAAGTTAATTACTGTCTAAATCCACTCCTAAAGTCTAAAGGTTAAGGTAAGTTTACACGTAAGTTGCGTTAAGAGGTGCAATTGTTCATGCTTGATGCAGATTTTAAGAACGCAGTTTTGATACAGTCGCAATTTTAATGGCATTTAAGGGAATAAGAAAAAGTGATAGTCACAGGTATTCGCAAAGACTCTCTTCAGACTAGCGTTTGTTCAGGATTGGCATTCGATGGTGCTTCTAGCTGTCTCTTTCTATTTTATATGGCGCGAGTATGGCCCTACCCCACTTCTGATGTCACAAGTTGGTAGCGCTGTCTTTAAGAAATAATGTCTAATAAGAAAGTTTGATGCTTATATCCCTGAAAATAAGTAAAATATTTGAAAATTATACCTGTATACCAGTACCATACCAGTCCAATCCCCATTTCGTATATTGGCGTTGCACGCCGCAGTAGCTAGTGTGAAGAGAGTTTTGTCTTTCTAACCTCAAAAAGCCTATTAGTTATTATCAAAAACATAAGTAAATGTTAGAGCAATGCAATTAAACTCACTAACTGTTATTAATTTCAAAACGATTATTCAATTGAACAAGTTAATGAAAAATTCAAATATTAGTTAATGTTCGTTTTATTGTTATTAAACAGATATAGTAATTAATCACTAACCTTCACAAGAAGTACTTTCGTAAGAGTCAAAATGTTTATTAATTTTGAATTGTTAGTTTTTTGAACTGACAAGAGAATGTATCATAAGAACTTTAACCTTTGCACTATTTATGCTACACAATGAAAACAAAAATACAATGTAATGTTTAGTGTAAAAAAAATGCGACTTGATTACAAAGCGTTCCCCACGATGCCATAGTCAAATCTCTTTATGGTCACAAGTGCAAATACCCGCTTTTAAAAAAGCACCAACAATTGCACTAAACATACAACATAGCCGTAAGATTTTAATGTATATGTATTGTTCAGACGCAAATATTTAGAAGAATCAGCATGTAAATAACGGTCGTAATTTAATGTTAAACATAATTATGTACACAAACACCGTTTCCCGGGTGTCGCATTTTTATATGTTCTTTATGTTCGCCTTCCACTGCGAGTGGAGTGGGGTCGCAGCACTAGTTTCCATAGCTTATTCAATGTGTCAAAATGTCTTCAAGTGATCCCAAAATCACATAAGGCCATATATCAAAAACACAATTCTAAGGTCACTGGGGGAGGACTATCGGCTAAAAAATATGACATTTGATGTCAAATGAAGACCCTGCTCATATCCTTAATTTTAAGCCGGTAGCCCCGCCCTTATTTACCAACAGTCGGTAACGTTTACGTCCAAGGGCGGATCCAGGAACTAGGTGGACCAATAATTTAATGCTCGCACGTGATTGGTTAACCAGCGAACGGTTAACGTAACCGACTGTTGGTGAACTTGGGCCTAAATGTAAGTTATGATGTGTTTTAACTGACATAACTTTAACGTTCATATTGAAATATAGAACTCGCAACTACGCAAGTAAATGACTTTATTTAAAATGTGGTGGAAGGCGGATAAAATAATTTATTTCAGAGAGAGCATTTATACCCCGCCCCTTTAGCATCAGGATTAGCTCGAGAAAGTATTTGTCTATAGCTTATGCCAATTTGAGTTCTTGAGACATCTGTTTTTTTATCTGTCAAAATTGACTACCTTATAGACAAATATTTATCTCATGCTTGTCGTTCTACTCCCATTATGTAAGCTGCCTCAGGTTATTATAAAAAAAAATGTATATTCGTTTGTATGAAAAATAAAATGTATTTTAAGTACTTGTGTGGCAGAATGTAACACTTAATTTATTCCATTTTAATGAGTGACTTATAAAACTTAACTTAACTTTTGTATTACAATAACCGCTCTTATTGCGGTCAGGATAAAGGCGAGTACGAAATAAACACCTATAGTTTCTGCTGTCCAGTATCCTATGTCTCGTGCGTTGATTGTTTTAAAAAATATCAAAATATCTAAAACTAATGTCTCTCCGCAGTTTCACACGCGTGATACCAGTTCCCGTGGGAATATCGAGATCAAATATAGCCTATGTTACTCAGGAAGAAAGTAGCTTTCTAATTCTGAAAGTATTTTTAAAATCGGTTCAGTAGTTTTTTAGTTTGTTAACAAAAAAATACAAAAATACCAATATTTTCGGTTTTTAATATTACTATGTAATGGATAGTTTATGTGTCTTTACGTTCTAGAACATAAAAGACTTCACAAGGTTACAAGTCAATTATATCCACAATGCTGCACAATCTAAAGCGGAATGCATTGTCGGGCAAAGTCTATTGAATTTTATGACAATCGGTTTCGACGAAAAGATAAAGCGATGGAAATTATTTTCTCGTTACAGTTTACAAAATATCACGTTTGAAACGACGCACGAGACAATGCAGTTAAGAAATTACTTTTCTATACTTACTCGCATATTCACTTTTACTTTAATGTTATTAATTTCTATATTGATGTTAGATAAACATTGTTATAATGAATTTATACACTATTTTTTTTATTGGTACCTACAAAGATTTTAGACACGATATGACGGGGGTAGTATCAGAATCGCAAGAAAAAAAATTCCATCCGCTGTCTCTTACGTACCAATGACATTTAATGCGACATGGTGATGTTTGAGACGCTCTTAGAGTTCAATGAAACAGCAAATTTTTTTTCACGATTTCGTAGCTTGTCCCATATACTTTGTTCTATGTAGCATGGTGTAAAAAATGTCTAATGCTGATTTTCTTGATGGCAAATGCTACATTGACTAAAGTATAGTGAAAAAAGTTCGTCACTTCCATCTCCTGAAATCTATGTTGGTATTGGTACTAATTGAAAATTAGTGGAGTAGATATATTTACTGTCCACTTACTAGTAACAAATGTTCGTGTCTTGCTTCTACCTGATAACGGCTTGTATAATATTATTTTTATACAAAGGACTCTTAGTTAAGTATGCGCGGTGTGACATGATTCGTTTGATATAGTTGTATCGCTGCAGATAATTCTTCCAAATATTGTAAAGCCTCTGAATAATTCAAAATATATTTATATTAACTGTTCAAGTGTTTGTTTTATTTTGCTTCGTCTGTTATTTGTAAGGTGACCATAGATTTCGATTTACTGTGTGGTAAGATTATGATTTGTTATAACTAGGTGTTTGTTACTATTCGCTATTTGTACTTATGGTTTTTTATTTGTAATTGACCGGCAATCAAAACGTCGTTATATCAAAAAATAAGAAAAAACAAACATACGCTTAAACCACAGTCTAACTTAGATAGACTGTGCTTATTAAACATTTACGTATCTTGATTTGAAGAGAAATAAAATATAATTTTGACTTTTTAGTAAAATAATATAAAAAAACTACTTAATTGAATTTTGTTTGAAACATGCTTTAAGAATAATACAAATCACAAGACGATATATAATATAAAAAAACAAAAGGCTATCGGTAGAAGTGACAAAACCAAAAAGTTAACATACAAATTAGTAAAACCAACGTAACCAACTGCCTGGGTAACTGCGACGATATTATTTAATTATGACGTCACACTACTTATTATGTAGTAGGTAATCTTGTTTTAGTAAATAACGATAGTAAGGTCATTATCTGAACCAGTAGCGTGTGATGATATGGAAAGGGACTAGAAGCAAACTCGATTTTTCATTCAGTCGTCAGAGGCACTGCCAGTGAGCAGTCCACTACGTCTAGAATTACCGCGAACAAGCAAATTTGACTCGTATCACACACGTGCGAAAGTCTAAATCAATCATGGCAAAAGTGCTTCTGAGTAAAGAATTGCCCGATATCGAGGTCAGTTGCATCCAAATAGCGTGTCAGTTCTAGTTACATGATAGTTGATGTATTCTTGACGCGTAAATAAACCAGTATCTGTGAAGTGAATGATGTGTTCTTGTTTTACAAAATAATGTCTTAAGTGTTCCTAACCTGATTATTGAAATAAAGAAACCTAGAATAATAATCCTTATATCGTGATCAAACTTTTCAACCGTATTTTTTTTCTTAATACCACGGAAAATGGGTGCATGAAACTTATCAGCTTTATCAATCAAATATTGTACTAAGTTGTATTTTACAACTTACAATGTTTAAACTTTAAACATTGTAAAACTTAACTAAGTTTTGAACTGAGTTTAGTAGGATACCTACGTACGTATCAGAGTTTATATCATGTAGTTACTTACATAAAGATTAGGTAAAGTAAGAGAAATTAAGTAGGTACTGTTATCGTTTCTGATAATGATACTTTATAATGCAATCAGACAAACAAAGCAACAATACTGGCCTGGTGACCCAAACCAGTGATTATTTCCTTATCTCTCTGTGATTCCGACACTTATATCTTATCCCGCGAGAGACCTCTTAACTGAATGTCTTATTTTGGATTCAAGATTCAAGATTCAAATCTCTTTATTCAATTTAGATTGTTATTTACAATACTTGTGAACGTCATAGAAGCTACGCCATCGGTTCGCAAACCCTACAGCGGGAGGCCTTGGAGAAGAACCGGCAAGAAACTCCAAGGGTTGTTTTTTTCTCCCTGTCTTATTTCATACAGTCGTCAAATTGAAAAATGACCTTAACATGGTATGACTAAGGTCAGTTTCCATCACAATTACACAATGGGTTATGATAAATACAGTTAAGTATAGGCGAACTAATGATCATAGCGGTGAACAAGTTTCAGTTACTTAGGAACTCTACTTAAAGCTTTAATATTAGTTTAAAACAAAAGACAATTCTACTATATACTGCAAGTTGCGCCATACATGTTTCAAATGTAATTCTTAATAAAATGAATAAAAACAAAAGAAAACACATTTTAAGGCAAGCAGATAAGAGCAGACCCATTCCCACTGGCAGCACCCGTTCACGAGCATGACGCATGAACCAGCCATCGCTTCGCTCAACCATATTTTAGGGAACGTAACGACCCGCCTCACACGCCACCACCGTAGAAATGTTTTAGTGAGCATGACAAGTTGGATTGTCAAGGACAACATTGTTATTTAAATAAGACTAAGTAGGTAGGTAATGGAAAAAATATTTTTACTGTAAGTACTGCATTCACAACGCAAATTTTTATTATTGTAAATGAAGTATTAGAAAAAATCGACCCGTAACCCGTAACCCGTAACTAGCTCCGATGGGAATGGGACTCGAACCCAAGACCTTTCACTATCCGGGTGAATGCTCGAAACAAGGCGTAGGATATAGATACTTATGCTAGTTGTGATGTGAGACTAGTTGATTAGGTCCTTCATTTTCAATATTTATTGTTAAACATAAAAATAAAAAGACTTTACCAAATGTTACTTTAGTAGGTATCATTATAACCACGTAATAGCGCGTAGAATCTGAAAGCGGTATAAAATGGAACTAATTAATGTATGAAAGCAAGACATTGTTGTTATTAATAATGGGTATCGTTGTCATTGTTGTTATTAATAATAGGTATCGTTATTGGTACCATGCAGTTTGTTTAATGAAAATATTTTGGTGTGTAACTAGGTACTTTACACACCAAAATACTTAGTCTATGAAAAGAGTTTTAACAACTTAACCGTCGCACCCTATATAAGCTTTGTTTTATGGATTTACAGAATCTGTTGAGGTTAAACCCAACTGTGAAACCGTATTCGAACCTGGTGCCTTCAGTTCAGACAAAGAAGAACAAACAACACTGGAAGAGGAATACCGATAGAAAATGTACAGTAAGTGACAAGTTTATTTCTTAAAATGTGTTCATTTGAAATATTTTTCGTTGTTATAGAATTATAATCTTAAAAAAAAATACTTATCGCATTGCACTGTTCCCCAACACACCCATATACCTATTTGCATATGCATTTTAGGCTTCATTCAGATGGTCGGCCTGTTTGCAACGACGGCGGAGGATTGCAATTTGCACGTCGTCGACAACTGTCGTCCGTCTGATTGAAGTCTATTAGACTGTAGTCTGTACTCTGTACATTTAAAAACCTTGATCTGTCCTTAAAACACTGTTTAAGTGGCCGACAAAGTGTTTCTCGTCTACTATCAAAAGCACTAAATTCGAAAGATTAAACCGACACTTAAAAATGCCATATCGGTTTTTTATTGCAATCCTTCAGATTATCATAAATTTTATCAATGATGGACGAAGCTATTGCCTTTTTACCCGACTTCTAAATCAAAAAGGAGGAGGTTCTCTATTCGTCTGTATGTATGTTTTTTCTCTTTTTTTTTTTTTTTTGTGTATGTCCACCGATTACTCGAAGACGGCTGAACCGATTGAAATGGTTCAAACGTTTAACATCAGGTTGGTTTCCAAGTTGGTCCCATTTTTTGAAATTTTGAAATCGGTTCAGTAGTTTTCAGGAAATCTTAAAAAATACTGTCGTTTTCGTTACCACTTTATGTAAATTTAATACGTATCTTTAGGCATAACTCCTTTGTTTATAAACCGATTTAGATGATTCTTGTTTTGTTAAAAAGGGGATACCTCAAGGTATTTTAACCGACTCGAAAAGGAGGTTTTCAGTTTGATCACATACCTATTTACCAGAAAACACGTAAATTGCCTGCACGATGCACTAAAAAGAGTGAAATAAAAATTATTTTTATAAAAATATTAAACCGACTTCAAAAAAACCACATCAAAAAAGTAAGAAATAATTCCTCACCAAATAAATAACGTAAGTACTTTGAAGTCGGGCGGGTTTTAACAAAAACAACAAAAAATTGTACTTACATGTTTCACGCCCGACTTCAAAGTACTAAGGTCCGGTTGCTCGTACATTTAACTTTTGTCAAAATTGACAAAAGTTAAAATTTAACTGTTGTCAATTTTGACATCGGTAAAAGAAAAATACGTTGTTTATCTTAGGGTTAAAAGTGTTGTCTGTACTATTTTATTAACCTTCCCTTAATTACTAATGTCAAAATTTAAACCACCCCCACCCTGTCAGTTATTTTGACCGCCGTTAAATCTGTAATTTGACTGCTCGTTAAAGTAACCGCTGCTTCAACAACGCTTTTTAAATTTGACGGCCGGTTAATTTTTAACCATAATTTAACCCTAAAGTTAACGTAACCAAGCTTCGAGCAACCGGACCTTAAGTACGTTATTTATTTGGTGAGGAATTATTTCTTACTTTTTTGATGTGGTTTGTTTGAAGGCGGTTTAATTTTTTTATAAAAATAATTTTTTTCTTTTGGATTCCAAATGCATATCTTTAAAGGTTTGAACTTTAATACAGGGTGCTAGGGGCACCGTTGCAAAAACTTTAACCATGGCTTCAGGCCATCATGCTGAACTACGCACAGCAAGAATTTTTGCCGGAAATGAAAAAAATATTTCGACTCTCCATACAAAATGTCCCAATTAGTTGCTAAAAGTCAATTTTTTTTTTCCATTTCTTACAAAAAATTCTTGCTGTACGTTGTTCAGCATGATGGTTTAAAGCCATGGTTAAAGTTTTTGCAAAGGTGCCCCTATTGCCCTGTATGGGTACCTACCACATTCTAGCGAAATAAATATACATATATAGATGTTTTCAATGTAAAAGCTAAAGTACTTTATTCTGCAATCATAAGGGGAAATGGAGATGATAAACAAAACAATTCAGTTTTAGTCAAATCGTTCTTAACAAGAGCGAGTGTATTGGGGGCAGTTGACGTAGATGTTTTTAACTCTAGGAAAAATTCAATAGATAAAATCACTAGCCTCGCAATAAACATTTCGGACAAGATACTAGGTAGGTACCTACTTAAGTACCTACACTTGAGAATTTTCTTGCAAGGCTATGTAGGTAGATTTTCTGAAATTTTTCCTACAATTACATCATTAAGTACATTGTAAATGTATAAAAATAATCTAAAATCGTAATTTCTAAGCCTTTCCATGATTTCAGACATGCCCAACATTAGAAAAGAACTTCGACGACATCAAGCACACCACATTGTCGGAGCGAGGAGCCCTGCGAGAGGCCGCGAGATGCTTGAAATGCGCAGACGCACCCTGCCAGAAGTCTTGCCCCACGCAGATTGACGTGAAGAGTTTCATCACCAGTATAGCTAATAAGGTAGGTACACCAACATAAAGTTTATCACAAACACAGTCTTGCCCTACGTCACCCCTCCCTACGCTAATACGCAGATCAATGTCAAAACTAGTCAAAAGTTTCATCACCAGTATAGCAGGTCTTAAAATCGAAAGAAGTCTTGCCCTACGTCACCCCTTCCTACGCTAATACGCAGATCAATGTCAAAACTAGTCAAAAGTTTCATCACCAGTATAGCAGGTCTTAAAATCGAAAGAAGTCTTGCCCTACGTCACCCCTCCCTAAGCTAATATGCAGATCAATGTCAAAACTAGACAAAAATTTCATCACCAGTATAGCAGGTCTTAAAATCGAAAGAAGTCTTGCCCTACGTCACCCCTTCCTACGCTAATACGCAGATCAATGTCAAAACTAGTCAAAAGTTTCATCACCAGTATAGCAGGTCTTAAAATCGAAAGAAGTCTTGCCCTACGTCACCCCTCCCTAAGCTAATATGCAGATCGATGTCAAAACTAGTCAAAAGTTTCATCACCAGTATAGCAGGTCTTAAAATCGAAAGAAGTCTTGCCCTACGTCACCCCTCCCTAAGCTAATATGCA
This sequence comes from Crambus lathoniellus, assembly GCA_949710035.1. Taxonomy (NCBI): domain Eukaryota; kingdom Metazoa; phylum Arthropoda; class Insecta; order Lepidoptera; family Crambidae; genus Crambus; species Crambus lathoniellus. The sequence goes on along the minus strand of OX453302.1, from coordinate 8,171,928 downwards.
GATCAATGTCAAAACTAGTCAAAAGTTTCATCACCAGTATAGCAGGTCTTAAAATCGAAAGAAGTCTTGCCCTACGTCACCCCTCCCTAAGCTAATATGCAGATCAATGTCAAAACTAGTCAAAAGTTTCATCACCAGTATAGCAGGTCTTAAAATCGAAAGAAGTCTTGCCCTACGTCACCCCTCCCTAAGCTAATATGCAGATCAATGTCAAAACTAGTCAAAAGTTTCATCACCAGTATAGCAGGTCTTAAAATCGAAAGAAGTCTTGCCCTACGTCACCCCTCCCTACGCTAATACGCAGATCAATGTCAAAACTAGTTAAAAGTTTCATCACCAGTATAGCAGGTCTTAAAATCGAAAGAAGTCTTGCCCTACGTCACCCCTCCCTACGCTAATACGCAGATCAATGTCAAAACTAGTCAAAAGTTTCATCACCAGTATAGCAGGTCTTAAAATCGAAAGAAGTCTTGCCCTACGTCACCCCTCCCTAAGCTAATATGCAGATCAATGTCAAAACTAGTCAAAAGTTTCATCACCAGTATAGCAGGTCTTAAAATCGAAAGAAGTCTTGCCCTACGTCACCCCTCCCTAAGCTAATATGCAGATCAATGTCAAAACTAGTCAAAAGTTTCATCACCAGTATAGCAGGTCTTAAAATCGAAAGAAGTCTTGCCCTACGTCACCCCTCCCTACGCTAATACGCAGATCAATGTCAAAACTAGTTAAAAGTTTCATCACCAGTATAGCAGGTCTTAAAATCGAAAGACGTCTTGCCCTACGTCACCCCTCCCTACGCTAATACGCAGATCAATGTCAAAACTAGTCAAAAGTTTCATCACCAGTATAGCAGGTCTTAAAACCGAAAAGCCTGACTAACCAAAAAGTTTATCCGGAATTCTGCATGGCTATCAGGGCCGGAGACCGTAAAAAAATAAGAATTTCATGCCTAAATCCTAAAATAAAAGCCATATTTTGCAATCCGGACAAAAACCGGATAGACCGAGCACCATATAATTAAACTAAACAAGCATCCAAAAAGCCTAACCCTGTCCGGCTTTATTATCATCACTACATAGTATAAAACAAAGTCGCTTTCTCTGTCCCTATGTCTTTGAAACTACGCAACGGATTTTGATGCGTTTTTTTTTTAATAGATAGAGTGATTCAAGAGGAAGGTTTATATGTACTTTTTATCCCGATATTCCCACGGGAACGGGAACCACGCGGGTGAAACCGCGGGCGGCCGCTAGTTAGCTGATAAGGTAGACAATCATTTAGTTACCACAATGTTGTGCATGAGCATGATACACAGTTCATAAGCTGCCAATTACCCAATTGTTGCTTCCTCGTCCTCGTGTCTTTATTTAACGAACTCAAGGTTAAGGACTTAGTAGTGCTATTTAATCTTATTTGCCGTCGCGTCGTAAAGTTAGCCACTATGCGAAGTAGAGTAGGTAGGGCAGAGGTACCCTTTGTGGCCACTCTAAGGAATTTTTTGACTTTTAAGCACTAAGTACTAAATGGTCTTATGTATCTAAGACACAAATTATATCTTAAATTATAGATAATATATATACCTTTAAAGGTACATTTATCCAATTTAAAAAAGTAAAATAGTTTTTTGTTTATAACACAAAATGTGTGAAGGTGGGTTCCCACGGCCCGTGTTATCACAGGCCAGGCCGGATCGCGTCACGCCTGTGGATGCCTGTGCAGGCCTGTGCGTCTAGTGCCGAGCAATTCCCACGGCCTGTGTCGGCCTGTACCCGCCTGTCGTCACCACCAGTCCAACATGTGTAATGTAACGGAGCGCATGGCTGCGTGTGCAGCTCAATAATTATATTCTAATGCGCTAGAAACCAATCAATTGCAAAACAACAATTTAATTGTAGAAAACAAAGGTTTCTATAGTATTTCATCCTAAACAAATTTCTTAAAATTTTCATACAAAACATTTTTTTAAACAGAAAATGGAATTTATTGAAAAAAAATCGTATGACTTATGGAATTCTAACGGTTATTATTACCTTAAAATACCTTATTTTAATTGCTTTAAGCAAAAATGTCGAAAAGTTGTTAAGAAAACTTTTAGAGCAAAAAGTGGCCAAAACCGGTACAGTGGCCAAAACCGGGGCTTCTGCCCTACCCCGTATCCCGTATCCTCAGTCCTCACCTCTCCTACCTGCATGCCTGTCAATTGCGTAATTTTCCGACACTCCAAACGTTTGAATAGAGCTGTAGGTATAATGTAAACATTAGTACACCTCACACATCTAATATAAAAATCCTATCAAGCTTTTTTTATATTCGTATTGTATAAACCTAATTCAAATTAAATTATTGAGTTCTGTGTTCGTTTGGCAAGCCAGACTTTTTGTTTTATCTGGAAATGCTGCCATTATGCAGTATAGTAGCCGCTGCTCTAGGTATGCGTAACCAACATGGTATAGTACTTTCATACATCGCCCGCCCACAGAGAAAGAACAGAGCAGTTGTTGCAAAATATAAAATTAGCCACCTGAAGCACAGAATATAATAATAGTACTTCGTAGTCGGTATCTTCATTGCTGAAGGTCGCGTCCAAATTGAAATGTTTAGGCCCGATGTACTTACTAGTAATAGAAATAATCACTCTAATAATAGCACTAACATAGGAACCTACCTGAAGTTTTGCCACCTTAATTAGTTTTGAAACTAATACCAATAGCCTTATTAAATTAATGTCAAACATTGAATCACTGAACCATAACACCCGTGCAATATAACTAATTTCGCTCAAGGTAAAGGGGGCTGGTAGTAGCTATTCGACTGTTATCGTTTGCTTATGGTTTTCCTCTCTTTTAATCGGAGGAATGACGAAATTTTCTAATATTATCATTATCATCTATACAACATACCCACCCTGAGATAAATTACATCATCAGTGTATATAAATAACAACTCTGTAAACAATAGTTATCAAATCTATTATTATTTAACTTCTATCTTATTATTATGCCTATACATTACCTACATGTTACAACAAAACTGCCTAGTTACAGACCACTACCTATTTTTATCTTCAAACATTATCGAAGTCTCTGATAGTACCTATTTGTTATGTGTTATATCAAACAGATTATCAGTAAATAGATTTCCCTTGTATGGTAGTCGTAAAACTGCTAATAGTACCTACCTACAACTAACATTCCATAGAAACAACTGATGACGAGATTTTTGCATGCCAAATCGTCATCAGTGGTTTCTATGGTATGGTACCACGAAGTAAAACTAGTCAGTAAAAGGCGCATTGAATTATTATAAAATATTCTCACTAGCTTTCCGCCCGCGGCTTCGCCCGCGTGGACTACACAACACAACGTTATACCGCGGGAGTGTGATATTTTTCCGGGATAAAAAGTAGCATGTCTCTCTCCAGCGCCCCCAAACTATTCCTATACATTTCATTCATATTGAACTGTCTGAATATGGATTCCTTTAGAGATGTTTAGAAATACTAGTTAGGATTCGATTTCGATTCCATACTGGGTATTCCGATTTTGTAATTGGGGATTAGGTACATTTTATGTACTATGCGATTATTATAAGAATAGGACTGTCAAAACGGCCATATTTGTTTGCGTTTCGCTTCCACTTCAGGGTGTAGGATGTGCAAGAAAAGGAACAAAGATCAAAAATGCCGTTTGACAGTCCTATTCTTATAATAATCGCATAGTAGGCTTTCATAGCCAACCCATGGTTATCTGTTGTTCCCTATTTAGCTGTTTTTTTTTTACATTTTACGCCACTATACAACTTGTACCTAAGTGAAATGATGCAAATCCTCAGACATCCCAAGAATAATTTTAAGTAAGTAAATTATAAAAAGACTAATTTGAGAATTTGCAGGTTGCGGAAATTGTTCAGTAAGATAACACTGCATGTTGATTATAATAATTGGTGTTTGATTTGATTACAGAATTACTATGGAGCAGCCAAAGCGATCTTGTCAGACAATCCGCTAGGCCTGACCTGCGGAATGGTCTGTCCCACCAGCGACCTGTGCGTGGGGGGCTGCAACTTGCACGCCAGCGAGGAGGGCGCCATCAACATCGGGGGGCTGCAGCACTTCGCGGTGGAAGTAAGCCATGTTCCGTGTTACTGTGTGACCACGAGCCAGACCTCACTGCGGAATGGTCTGTCCCACCAGCGACCGGTGCGTGGGGGGCTGCAACCTGCACTCCAGCGAGGAGGGCGCTATCAACATCGGGGGGCTACAGCATTTTGCGGTGGAAGTAAGCCATATTCCGTGTTACTGTGTGGCCACAAGCTAGGCCTGACTGCGGATTGGTCTGTCCCACCAGCGACCTGTGCGTGGGTGGCTGCAACCTGCTAGCCAGCGAGGAGGGCGCTATCAACATCAGGGGGCTACAGCACTTCGCGGTGGAAGTAAGCCATGTTCCCTATTACTGTGTGACCACAAGCTAGGCATGACTGCGGAATGGCCCATCCCACCAGCGGCCTGTGCGTGGGGGGCTGCAACCTGCACGCCAGCGAGGAAGGCGCCATCAATATCGGGGGGCTGCAGCACTTCGCGGTGGAAGTAAGCCAAGTTCCGTGTTACTGTGTGGCTACATGCTAGGCCTGACTGCGGAATGGTCTGTCCCACCAGCGACCTGTGCGTGGGGGGCTGCAACTTGCACGCCAGCGAGGAGGGCGCCATAAACGGGGGGTAAATATATATTTTTTTGACAAGAAGACGAAGAACCATGGTGAAGGGGAAATAATTAATGGCTACTACGCAGCCGTACTGTACCCGTATTCTTAATTTAATTCCTTTCTCAAAAAATGTTTACCGCAAGATAGGCGTGAATGCTTTACCTATACAGCATAAACACATTTAAATGAATTTCAGGTATTCATGAAAATGGGCATTCCCCAAACCCTGGACCCGACGACGAAGCCGTTGCCTAAAGGCGGCGACCAGAAGATAGCCCTTATCGGAGGTGGGCCGGCCAGTATCAGTTGTGCCTGCTTCTTGGCCAGGCTGGGGTATAAGGACATCACTGTCTACGAGAAGGAGAAATACCTTGGAGGACTGAGGTAGGAAGATTATAAAGGTCTTTAAGACGAAAAATAATATGTTTTTCCTGGATTTATGTGCTAGTGCGCCTTGGAAGATAGAAGATGCACAGAAAACCCCAAATATTTTCTGACCAACCAACTGAATCGAATTTAAACTAAGAAAACAACTCACACTCTTTCTTTAGTTTGGTAGGTAGATGGTTTTAGTTAGAACTATTTCTGGGTTTTTTGAGTTATTGGGTTAGCCGTTAGAAACACTTTATTTTTCACGAATACAATTTTTAATTAATTTAATTTGTTAATTTTTTTTAAATAAAGTCATAGAAAAAGTCCACCCGTCTCACAACTAGCTCCGCTGGGACTCGAACCCACGACCTTTCACTGTCCGGGCTCCGGGCGAATAATCTAACCACTGAGCTACGGAGACGATTTAATTTAATCAATATTTCCAGTTCATCAGAAATCCCGCAGTACCGGCTCCCTTTCGACGTTGTCCAGTTCGAGGTGGACCTGGTCAAGAACCTCGGCGTCAAGTTTGAGACTGGCAGGAAGCTGTCCACGCAAGACTTGACTGTCCAGGTACGAGCAGACAACAGTGCATTTTTTCCTCACCAAAAACAACAGTTGAGTTGAGTCAAAACCGTCTTGAACTTGCATCTAAGATCTACAAGTGCAATCTACAAGTCAAGAAAAGACTAGGCTAATAGATAAGCATGACTCAGTTATGGATGGTGCGGCATAGCAACGCGGTTATTTGTGTCTTAAAGGGAGATCCTAAACAGGAAACCTATCATTGAATTATCAGTAGCAACTATCGTAATTACTCTCGTAATAATTTAGTAAATTGATTGCAGCTACCTATTAAGTTCTTCATAATAGTTAAAGAAGTTAGGTCTTCGTTTGTAAGAAAATTAATAGTGCAGTTTATTACAAGCCGTTTTCAAAACTATTTTTTTCCAGGGTCTTCTCAACGACGGCCACGCAGCAGTATTCCTCGGCATCGGTCTTCCGGAGCCAAAGAGTGTGCCCATGTTCAAGGGTCTGACGCACGACATGGGCTTCTATACCAGCAAAGACTTCTTGCCGTTGGTTTCGAGGGGAAGTAAGAAAGGTAACTACTTTTACTAAGCTTTGAAACAAGACAAAAGATGGGCCTACTTTACAATACAACCATATGTAGAGGACCCCAAGGAAAAGGAAAAAGGGGAAGACCACCTACACTATGGGAAGAGGATATTAGATAAATCGCTGGCTCTAACTGGGGACATAATAGCTCAGGATAGAGAGAAGTGGGCATCCTTGGAGGAAGCCTTAACCCAAGCTGGGGACTATGCTAATTAAGTTTTTTTTTTAATAAATTGTTAATTAAGTAAAAGTTTAGCATTATATTTAAACAAAACAAGTAGGATTTAAGTTTAAATGTAGTGTAGCATGGTAAAAAAAGGCTTTTTTATTTTCTACTTAACTACTTACTGGAATCGCCATAATGTGTGAGAAGTTGTACCATGCTAATTTTAAGAATTTATTTGGAGTTTAAAATGAATACAATTGGAAATAAGTTTTTTGTTAAAACTTTGTTTTCATGACAAGCTTTTTTGTTGACTGTACTTTAATATTTGTATTGTCATACAAACCAGACCTGTATGCAAAGTTTCAGCTCAATCGGACCCTGGGAAGTGGGTCAAATTTAGCTTGCAAGATTTGTCCCCCACTAACTAACATGGCAAGTTAATAAAAAGCTTGTAAAAATAGGCTTATTATTAGGTAGGGCTGGCTACATTTTAATTAATCAGTAAAGGTATTCGAAATTTAACTAAAGTAAGTAGGTACAATGCGATTCAAACTTAATGGCGGTCGTGAAGTTAGCCACTATGCGCTTTGAATCGGGACGTATTATTTTAAATCTAAACTCAACGGTTTTAGGTATGTGCGCGTGTAAGGCAGCGCTTCCCGAGCTACACGGCAACGTCATAGTCCTCGGCGCGGGCGACACCGCCTTCGACTGCGCTACGTCCGCACTCCGCTGCGGCGCGCGGAGGGTGTTCGTCGTATTCAGGAAGGGATTTACGAACATCAGAGCTGTGCCTGAAGAGGTAAGACGTACGACTTAAGTTATCATAAATTTATAGATGCTGTTGCTGCTGCCAATTCAATTACAAAAAAAACGGCGTGTGGTATACCGCCAGTGTAGCCAATAAAAGGCACCGCCTTCGACTGCGCTTTGTTCGCAATCCGCTGCGGCGCGCGGTGGGTGTTCGTCGTATACAGAAAGGGATTTACGAACATCAGAGCTGTGCCTGAATAGGTAGGACCTACGTTTTAAAGAAGTTAGTCCTTCAGGCCGTGTGGTATACCGCCAGTGTAGCTAATGAGAGGCACCGCCTTCACTGCGCTGCGTCCGCACTCCGCTGCGGCTCGCGGAGGGTGTTCGTCGTATTCTGGAAGGGATTTACGAACATCAGATCGGTGCCTGAAGAAGTTAGACCTGGGATGCGATTCTGTAAGGATGCCGCAGTCAGTTGGCAATAGCTTCGCATTCAAACACGCATCTTTATGGCAAACTCTTAATAAACAAGTAAAAGTCAAACGAAGAAGAACAGCGTAGTCATATGGGTCAGGCCGTAGATTTTGCCACATTCGAGGGTACAAAAGTCTCCGCCTCATATAATTTTAAATATAGTACTCTTAGAAATTTCTCAATCTTATCATCGTGTTTCCTAAGAAATAGCAAACCAAGGCAGATATAGATATTTGGATAAGTTTATATATTTGGAAAACTATTTGACATTTCCCTCCCAAAAGTGACGGATTTTTTATAAAAACCGCGAATCCGCATGGGTAGGTGTCCAGCTTAAACATCGATAAAATTATCATTTTTTAACTTATTGATGAGCTGTTTGATTTGACGTTATAAAATAATAATAAGGTTGCCATTCCTTTAATATTTTTGCGTATTTCCTAAGAAAAAAGATAAATTTTCGGCAATAAGATTTTTTTTTTGAAAAACCAATTCTTTGCGCTACTTATATTGCGCAACCATTTTCACCCATATTATGGTTTTAAAACATTTATTAATATTTTGTTTGAGTGCTGGCATCGCCAAAGAATCGTATTCTATGGCCAATGCAGCGTTGACGACCATATTTTTTGACATTTCGGTGTCAACTCCGATCAAAGTGAAAAGTGTCGCCTACTTTGCAGAGTGCATTTTTTGAGATTTCAAGGTAAGTTCTTGATTAAAACTTATAATTGTTTTTGCGCATGGTGTAATTAGATGTGTGTGATCTGTATATGTTAAATTAGCCTTGTAAAATAATATATTTTAAGAGTTATAATCGATTTCATTTGCGCCTCGGTTCCGCAAAACTGCCTTTATGCCACTTTGCGATACCGGTTGCGTAGAAATTGCGCCACTTATTTTACGCTATTGAATAATAGTGCATGCACACAAGGTTTTCAAGTGTTTTTATTATTTTGAAATTACTTTTAGCTGTAATTCCGCTAAAAACATGACTAGCATTACTATTAATTGATTTGTTAGCTTTTATTAATATTCTATAAGTACAGGGTGTTCGGCAGAACGTTAAACATACGAAAATAGGGGTAGGTGCGGTGGTCTGCTACCTAACCAGCCCCAAAGATTTTACCTAGGTCCAAAGTTTTTTTTATTTTGTACCTATTTTATAAGTTTTGGAATTTCGTCACTTTCATACTAACTTTTAAACCCATCTAACTTTTTTCTTTATTGACAGATCTATTTTTTTTATTTTTGGCATCTAAATGGTTGGCAAGTCCTTTTAATAGTGATACTTCAAGCAGGTTGTTGCTAGAGTCGAAGTAATGGACTCTCAAACATTGAAAAGAGTTGAAATAAATTTAAAGTTGTATTATATTTATACATATAATTAATAATGAATAATACCAAATACCTCCATCTAACAAATTAAATGTATTTTTTTTTGTAAATTGAACAAATCATACATACTTACTAGTTTTTGTCATCCTGTTTAACTTTTCATTGTGCGCAATATATAAAAAAGAATTACTCATAGGTACATTATTGTTAATTATTAATTAAACATACTTACATACCAACATCGTGTTTCTTTTTCTAGTTTGATGCAATACCTCTTGTTAGTACAGGTTTGTTAAATAAAATCACATTAATGTACGTGCTCCTTAATAATTTTGCGCTACCATTTTGCGCCACTTTGTGCGACCGACTCGTAGAAAATTTTGCGTCACCATTGCGCTATTTGTGGCAAAATCTACGGCCTGACCCATATGCGAGTTGGTGGGTGACAGAATTTTTGAGAATCGAGCTATTGAGGTGTGAGAAGTTTGTACGTCGAACCGTGCCTTAAGAAGTAAGACCTGTGTAGTAAAGTTAAGTAGTAGGTAGGTACAAGAGATGTATGGTAGGACATATATTTGTCTACCTGGCTTGTGGTATTTTCTTCCCAAAAATCGGAGTTTGAGGATTGATTTGACCTAGTAGTTAATAGCTAGTGCATCAGGTTCTGGCGTAGCCAGGCGTAGCGAATGAGTTTTAATCACATTAAATTCCTAGATACCATTAGGTAGGTACAGAACGCTTACTAGTTTTCATGTCAACGCATTTTTAATTTACACTCGTGCCCTCGTGTTTCAGGTTGATTTAGCAAAAGAAGAGAAATGCGAATTTGTGCCATTCATGTCACCTCAAGAAGTAATAGTCAAAGAAGGGAGGGTAAGTTTAATAAATGTTAACCTAAAAATCATGAAACATTTAACCATATGAACAGTCGTCTTACTTTATTTAATTTCCAGATCGTCGCATTGAAAATGTGTCGCACTGAACAGCTGGAAAACGGCGACTGGATAGAAGATACAGAACAAACGATGCAATTGAAAGCTAACTTCATCATATCAGCTTTCGGCTCTGGCCTTTACGACACTGAAGGTGAGTATAGAATATTTGTAGTCTACAAAGTTTAAAGAACAATAAGTCGCTCCCGTCGCCGCCGCTGTCCTGTAAGCTTATGACTGAATTCTCGAACGCTACTTACCACAGCTATAGGAGCGACTCAAACATCTCCCTGTCGCTTTAAATGTCAAACGTATGAAAGAGACGCCATGATGTTTAAGACGCTCCCAAAGCTGAGTAGCGTTTGAGTATTCGGGCGTTAGATCTTTAAAACTAAGGTCCGGTTGCTCGAAGCTTGGTTAGGGTTAAATTATGGTTAAAGTAAAATTAACCGGCGGTCAAATTTAAAAAGCGTTGTTGAAGCAGCGGTTACTTTAACGAGCAGTCAAATTACAGATTTAACGGCGGTCAAAATAACCGACAGGGTGGGGGTGGTTTTTATTTTGCCATTAGTAATTAAGGGAAAGTTAATAAAATAGTACAGACAAACACTTTTAACCCTAAAATAACCAATGTATTTTCTTTTACCGATGTCAAAATTGACATCAGTTAAATTTTAACTTTTGTCAATTTTGACAAAAGTTAAATGTACGAGCAACCGGACCTAAGTAACGTATTTCGTCCGAAGACAAGAATTATCCAAAAGGAAGGTTTATTATATTGTAGGTATATACACCCGTGCGGATGCGATGTTAAGAGGATCGCTAATTAACCGATTAAACATTAAACCGATTAAAATACATTAAAGCGAATGTTATTATATAAAAAAAATACTTACCTACAATACAACTCTTTTCAAGAAATGGTCCTTCAAGCAGAATACTACAACCGTTTTCGTTTCAGTAAAGGAAGCCATGTCTGGAGTGAAGCTGAACCGCTGGGGCCTCCCAGAAGTGGACAATAGCACGATGCAGAGCGCAAGCAACCCTAAAGTGTTCATTGGTGGCGACCTGGCGGGGGTGGCCGAGACCACCGTGGAATCGGTGAACGACGGCAAGACGGCGGCCTGGTATATGCACTGCCACTTGCAGGTTAGTCATGGGAATAAACAAACCAGTTTTAAAATATGACCATGAATAGGAATTCATGTCTGGAGTGAAAGCTGAACCGCTGGGGCCTGCCAGAAGTGGACAGCAGCACGATGCAGAGCGCAAACAACCCTAAAGTATTCATTGGTGGCGATCTAGCGGGGGTGGCCGAGACTACCGTGGAATCTGTTAACGACGGCAAGGCGGCGGCCTGGTATATGCACTGCTACTTGCAGGTTAGTTATGGAAATAAACAGACCAGTTTTCAAATAGGTATGTCCATGACTAGGAATTCATGTCTGGAGGGAAGCTGAACCGCTGGGGCCTGCCAGAAGTGGACAGCAACACGATGCAGAGCGCAAGCAACCCTACACCCCCTTATTACAAAACGTGGACTAAAGTTAGACCTGGTTTAAATTTCATGCTAATTCTGTCTTTCATTTGGAAAATGAAAGTGACAGCACCAGTTTAGTACCAGTTTTAAACCAGGACTATTTTAGTTCCATTTTGTAATAAGGGGGTATGTGTTCGTTGGTGGTAGCCTGGGGGCCAAGTCCTGCTAACGTTAAGTCATAATCGTGTCTCAATCGTGTTTCAATTGTAGTTCAATTGTAGTGCTTTTTTACTCACTAGTTACAAGAAATGTATACTTTTTTCACAATACTACTGATGGTCACACCACACACTCATTCACATCACATCATAGTGTCATCATTCTTGTAACTAGTACCTATGTAGAAAAGCACTACAATTGAAACGCGATTGAGACACGATTATGACTAACGTTAGCAGGCTTGGCCCCCTGGCGGGGGTAGCCCAGACTACCGTGGAATTGGTGAACGACAGCAAGACAGCGGCCTGGTATAGAAAGAAAGAAAGAAAGAAAGAAATATAGTTTGTTCGACTAAAACATACAAACAAGGTAGTTTACATAAACAAAAAACAAACATTTTAGCCGAAATGGACCCAACCTCAGCTTATGCACTTATAAGCATGCTACTTGCAGGTTAGTCGTTGGAAATAAATAAACCAGATTTCAAACTTAGCGCTATTAAGGCGATACTCGGAAAAATTATGCCTGATGATAAGTGGTGATAAGGCTGAAGGTGGAAGCGCGCTACTCCCGGAATCCTCAATAACTGAGGAACTGGCTATCTTATCTCTAACTGCCGGAACACAATAATGCTGAAAACATCATTGTTATGGCGTCAGACTTAGATAAGATGGTGGTAGCTAGCCAGGCGGACTAAGAACAAGTCCTACCACCAACCAAACCGAATACAATATGTACCCCCACTGGGAATCGAACCCGGGACCTCTGGGTCTGAAATCGGTGGTATGAACCACTAGACCACAGAAGCGGTTTAAAAATGAAGAAATATATATCTTATTACCAGATTTGTAACAACTGTAACCGTCCTATAGTTTTTAATCAAAAAGTCCATACTTTTTCCGAGTAGCGCCTTAAGTTAAATTCTTAGCTTTAATTCGTAATGTGATAAAGCAGGGTTTCCCAAACTTTGTTATCCACGAACCGTCGGAAACGCTCCCGACAGCAGAATGTATGCCCTATCTCTGTCACTCACTATAGAATAGACAAAGACAAAGCACATAATTCGAATCCGATTCCGTTTCCGACGGTTCGTGAATGAGGGGGCTGGCCCGGTAATTTATAATGTTTCTCGATCGTGAATCACCAAAAGTTTTTTAACCATCATAGTGCATGTATTTTTTTTACTCTATATTTTTTACGTCAATGATGCGATGCGACCCGTCATTTTATTTTCGTGGCCCGGTGCCGTAATATTATTGTTATTATTATTATAAAAAACTTCCATTACCCAAATTTTCTATTAATATTCTTCGCTATTTACCTACTATTTTCTATTCCAGGGCCTACCTTTCGATTCTCCCATCGAACTGCCGAAGTTCCACTGCCCGATCGATGACGTGGACCTATCAGTGGAAGTGTGCGGCATAAAGTTTGAGAACCCGTTCGGTTTAGCCAGCGCTCCGCCTACTACCAGCGCCGCCATGATCCGGCGCGCGTTCCAGCAGGGCTGGGGGTTCGTGGTCACGAAGACCTTCGGATTGGATAAAGTAAGTATTCTGTGTAATACCATTCAATCTGGCCAGCGCCAGGCGTCCGTCACTCGCTCGAGAACCCGAGATAAGTCCTCAGTGATTGAGGATTCCGGGAGTAGTGCGCTTCCACCTTCAGCCTTATCACCACAAAAAAGTGCCTACCGCTTCGGGTATCTCTCGGGATACCAATTCAATACAATTTACAGCGGGCCGCCCGCACGAGCGAGATAGAATATATGCGATAGAAAGAGATGCAACGTTTAGCCGTTCGTAGTTAGAGCCGTACAAGCTGAATTCTACTTTATCGTGTTGAAGTTAGAGTTGCTATTTGTTTAAATGGTCTCGCAGAGTGCAGGTTCTGTTACTAGTAACTATTATTTATTCTGTGCCAGCGCCGCAATAATCTAGCGATAGTCATTCCAGTAGCAGGGACTCGTGGTGTCGAAGTTTGGCTTGGATTAGGCAGCACTGTGAATCTACGTAGCACCATAAAGTTTGAGAACCAGAGTTCAGTCTGGCCAATGTCTATCATGAACTCTGAGTACTGAATCCTATGGAGATGGCATATTGATCTATATGAACTATCGGTTATACAAATATGAGCTAAATCGACATTGTACTCATAAACCTGTAGCCATCTCGTTCTATCTTACCTTCAATACTTCATGTAAAAAGAGACAGCAATATATTTATTCGACCTATTTTTTGGCAACATTGAAACGTGACGTCATCGTAATGCATGATTGAAGCCGGTCGCCATTTAGGTTTCTCGGTAGGTGAGCTGTCAACGCGAGTTGTATTTGCAGTGTTTTGTGATAAAAGTCTTTTAATTTGAGACTTTCATGTGAATAAAAGGTATTAATAAGTGAGAGAAAGCAACAAGGAACATGTCTAATTGCAATGTGGTAGTTTGTGGCATCAAAAAAAGTGAAAATCGTCCAAACATTACATTACACCGGTACGTACTATTTATTTTGCAAGAACACCAAAACAATACAATAAATGCCTTGTGTTTTGGTTTTCCTGTGAATAGTTTACTAAGAATTCATACCAAATGTAGCTTACTACTTATTTTGGTGAGTTTTTTTGGTGTATTTCAAGAAAATATAAATTTGTTTTGCGCTAGGGTTGCCCTTATAGCATTTTTCTTATCGAATTATCGATGTTTTCAAATTTCAAGTGTAAATTGAGTGTATTAATTTTAAACTGTTTTTATTGTTTTAGGTTGCCTAAAAATAACAAAAAAAGAAAAATATGGCTGGAACAATGCAAAAGGAAAATTTAAAGACTCGTACGAAAACTATTTTTATGTGCTCTTTTCATTTTGAAAAACAGTTTCAAACGTCAACGACAGTTTAAGTTTTGAAAAAGACGTTAATTAGGCCACTGGCAAAATCGAAATTATAGTGCGACAACGTTTTCTGTTCCGGTTGCCAAAAACTGGATACTTATATATAACGTGTTTTTTTAATGTCATTTTGCTGTAAAGTTGTTGTCCAACTTTCATTCATTCTAGCACATTAAAAGTAAGTATATTTTTTACCACTAGATGTCGCTTCGCTATATTCTAAATATATAAAAAATATGATTGCTAGTAAAGATCTCGATTCAAACTGTTTATTATTTTATTACTTAATAATGCTTGTTTTTTTTTGAGACATTTCTTTTTTCTATGGTAGGTAGGTACCTAGTAGGCATTCTCCTTTGTGATTTATATTGTAATGTGTGTTATGTAAAAAAAACCAATCCTTGTTGTATAAACATAATAGGTTTTTACAATATGGAGCTTTTTGTTTTATTTCATTACCTTTTTTTACTTAAACTGGTTCTCGCGACCTTTGATCTGGAATTCTATGGAGGTCTCGCATGTGTATAGACGCGTGACTCGGAAAACATAATTTTTTTTATCATAAAATTGCAGTTTCTATGTAAAGGCGAGTAGAGCCGACAAGTGGGGCGCCCTCAATCAAATTTATTGCTCGCTAAGTATTAATGTATCTACAATCGTACAGATTGAAGCTAAGGTCGTGTAGTTTATTTACAAACTATAACCTCAGTAAAATATAGTAGGTTGGTCTTTTATCTACTACTACATCTACAACATGAACTATATTTTACTAAGGTTAGTTTGTAAATAAGCTACAGGACCTTATTTTTAATCTGTATCTGCGTTTGAATTTTTGATACATTATGTACTTAACAAGCAATAAATTTTATAATAAATTGAATAACATGCGGATTCTCGCGGTTTTACCCGCATGGTACTCGTTCTCATGGGAATATCACGATAAAATATAGCTTATGTCACTCGGAAAGAATGTAGCTTTCTAATGGTCAAAGAAATTTCTAAATTAGTCTAGTAGTTTTGGAACCTATTAAATTCAAACAACAACCAATCAAATCTTTCCTGTTTACGATATTACTATAGATGAGGAAGCACTTGGCGGCTCTTCTCACCTTGAAGCCCCCAGTACAGGATGGCTACTCATGTTCGTCGACCATGATGGGCCATCATGTACAGGGGCGGTTTGAGTTGCTCGCAGGCGGCAATCACACGCAAACTCTCACACCGGGGGCTTTAAGCCCCCAGTACAGGCCATGGCCGATCAAGTTGGTCGACCATGTTGGACATCGTGTACAGGGCCGGTTTGCGTTGCTCGCAGACGGCAATCACACGCAAACCGGCCCTGTACACGAAGGCACATCATGGTCGGCCTTCCTGTACTGGGGGCTTAGCCCCTCAGTACAGGATGGCGTTACTCGCAGACGGCAATCACACGCAAGCCGCCCCTGTACACGATGGCCCATCATGGTCGGCCAACATGATCGGCCATCCTGTACTGGGGGCTTTACTGTTGTTGCGTCTCACGCGCGCGGTCGGGCCAATGATAGTGTGCGTACATGCACAAACACATACACATTGTGTCATTGTCATAAAGAAAGCACATTATTAAGATTTATTTTTCAAAAAAACTAGGTATATAATTATACACTATAATTCCGTTTTAAATTATCGAGGTGATTACGAAACTGCTTTTATAAAATATAGGGTAATATAGGTAGGTAGTCACAAAAATACTTGATCTATAACTTCATCAATAAATATATCGATGTACAAATAGGGCAGCACTACGGAAAGGCGCCATTTTGGTTTCTCGGTATGTGTGCTTGTGTGTGTGTGTATGCTTCAATTTTTCGTAGGTATGCCATCTCCATAGGATTCAGTACTCAGAGATCATGAAAATAAGCTTTTCATTTGATTGATTGTTATCAACTTAATGATGGTGATCATCATCAACGCTAGATTTTGTTATTTCTACCTTTTATGACAAAAATCAGATTTGAAGTAAATGACAAAATTAACGGTAAAGCGACATCCGTCTCGAAGGACCATTATTTCCTTTTTGCTAAAACATGACCATTCTAAATATTGTTTAAATTTGAAGTTATACAGGGTGTTAGTTTGGTCAGTTGCAAGCCCGAAACCACACTTTGTACTCATAAAATTGAACAACTTTCTCCAAGAAACATGAGTCGAAATCTGAGAAAAAATTTGGCCCCTTCATACAAAACCGATCAGCTGACGCGCATAGTTTCTATGGGCGACCAAAAAATTTTTTCACTTTTCAACCAGTGTTTCTTGGGGAAAGTTGTTCAATATTATGAAATCAAAAATTCACGCGACTGACTTGTTTGTAGGACTTAGTGACGAACGTGTCTCCTCGCATTGTCCGCGGCGTGACGTCAGGGGAGACGTACGGCCCCGGGCAGGGCTCCTTCCTCAACATCGAGCTGATCTCCGAGAAGTGCGAGGCCTACTGGTGTCGCAGCATTGAGGAGCTTAAACGAGACTTTCCGGAGAAGGTGAGTTAAGGCGATACTCGGAAAAAATGTGCTGAAGCGAGATAGCAATGAGAAAACGACGCGCGCGGGAGCGAGACCGATTTTGCAGATTAGGCAAAAAAAACACAAAATCACTTCGTATTAAAAAACTACAGCGATTTTTTTAAAAATGCTTCTATACGATCCTCAATATTATTGGTGTCCACTAATTAAACCAATTTCCAATAGTGTAAGTAACCCCATTTAAGAATAATCTTCACTTTTCGTATTTTTTAGAGATCTTTTCGAAAAGAAAAAGTGTCGAGGCAAAATCATAAAATCGTGTTTTTGAAACTATACGATTCTAGATAAAGGTATGAAGAAATATATATCTTATTACCAGATTTGTAACAACTGTAACCGTCCTATAGTTTTAAATCAAAAAGTCCATATTTTTCCGAGTAGCGCCTTAATAGAATAAACTAAAAGAAAACACACTATAAGTACAACGCGCAAGAAAAATAAATTACCTACCGACTAAGTCCATACTTACCTCCAGTTTTTTTCTTTTTTATATACCTCTAAAAGTAAACATCTGTAGCATTACCAACATATTTTCAATCAATTCGGGCTCTTTCCTACACAAAAAACGCTACTAAATTTGCTATTTCAAACAAGTCCGCATTTATTCGCCAGGTCCTCTTATTTTGCTTGCGCACAATGTGCAAGGTATTGTATGATGTTCCATCATAGTCTATTTAGCTAAAATATGCGAGTAGTAAATCCAACGAAAATGAGTAAGTAGTCATAAATGATCAAAAGCTTAAATAAGGAGCCAACATTTAAAAAAACCTTTTATGTTAGGTAACCTATATTTCCGCGTTTGGCACAAGCTATAGTAACCTACAAACAAAATTTATTCTGTGCCTTCAATAGCAACCTCGATAGTTAACATCCTTCACAAGAAAATCAAGTATCTGCTCTTCAGGTGGTGATCGCCTCAATAATGTGTTCGTACAACGAGGCAGACTGGACAGAACTGGCGCAAAAAGCTGAGGCAGCGGGCGCAGATGCATTAGAACTCAACCTGTCCTGTCCTCATGGCATGGGCGAGTCCGGCATGGGGCTGGCTTGTGGACAGGTTAGTTGTGATACTATTAGATTGAGAAATTGATGAAAATGACTAATTTCATTCTCCTTGTCTACGAACACAAGTATTTATGATACAGATCATAAATAATGGTATTAGTACACAAGGCTGACTGGACAGAACGGGCGCAAAAAGCCGAGGCAGCGGGGGCAGACGCATTTGAAATTAATATGTCATGGCCCCACGGCATGGGAAGGGATTTAATTGTGACAACATCTGCAGATAACTTATTGTTTTATTACATGATTGTTTTTAATTTGAGCTTGTTTTTTTTTAATTTGAGCTTGCTAAAAGTGTTCACTTTTTGCAAAAAAAACTGAATTAAACTAAGCGATAAAAAGTACTACAGAGAGATATTTACTATTTCGTCTTTAATGAGGAATAAGATTTTTTTTTCAATGGCGGCGCTAGTGTGCCGACTGCGCGCTCTTAATTTGAAATAAGTACTTGAACTTAAACCAATTTCTTATTCAGGATCCTGTCCTAGTGAGAGGCATATCACAATGGGTGAAGAAGGCAATCAAGATACCGTTTTTCGTGAAACTGACTCCAAACATCACGGACATCGTCTCCATAGCCGTGGCTGCTTATGAGGGTAGGTGAAGCAGTAAATTGCCCTCATTAGCAGTGAAGCTAAGTTATCTATCATCGCTTAGAGGCTTTTTAGATATTTGATTCTGGTTCATACTTCGAGCTATAATAAAATGGTATATGAAAGAGAAAAAAAAACAGCTCTTGACAGGTTTATTGCCGGTTCTTCTAGTTACAAGGTCTCCATCCCTAGCCTTTGTGAACCGATGGCGTAGCTTCTTTGACGTAGGTATTTGAACTTGACGTGGAATAGGTAAATTAAGTCTACTAAAGGTTAACGTTTTCCTTCAGTAGACTTAGTTCACCTTAGTCCACACTTAGTTCGCAGGTGAAATAAGTATACTTTTTGGTAGACTTTTTTCACCTGGGTGATATCACCTGGGCGAACAGCATTTTGCTTGTGTATTTTACTGAAGGACATTCACGAGTGTTTGCTACAGCCCAGATTGAATAAAAACTCAATAATTTAAATTTGAAATATTTATGCAAAGCGAAACGAAAATCATTGAAAACCATATTTTCACCTTCGTGGAAGTGGGACCTTCACTGCATGATTCAGACACTAGCATTATTAGCATCAGTTTCCTTATACTTAAGTGTAACAGTATTTTCTTAGAAACATTTTTTGTTATTTATAGGCGGCGCGAGTGAATATTTTCTAAGCATACACATTTTTTGTTATGTATAGGCGGCGCAAGTGGAGTTTCAGCCATAAACACGGTCTCAGGTCTAATGACTGTAAAGGCGGATGCTACACCGTGGCCAGCAGTTGGTAAGCATAGTACCTACAAGCGAATATGTATAATTTTGCTGTCCTTTTCGTTAATGACAAAAAATGTAGGTACCTCTTTAAAAGCTAGTGTTTTAACAACTTTGAGATTATTTCTATACAATTTTAAAAAGAAACAGCATTTGGCTATTGGTTTTTTACCGATCCTTTAATATCTAATAGATCTTGTTAAGAGAGAAGGTCTTTTCCGACTGATGACTAAGCTGTTCTAACGTTTACAATGCGTATGAATAGACGACCTAGAATGAATCAATGGACCCTAATTTATTTGCATAAACAATAGGTGCAGAGAAGCGCACAACGTACGGCGGCGTATCCGGCAATGCCACAAGGCCGATGGGCCTGCGCGCGGTATCGGCCGTCGCCAACCGTCTGCCCGGGTTCCCGATCCTCGGCATCGGCGGGATCGACTCGGCCGACTCGGCCCTGCAGTTCATTCTGTGCGGCGCGCCAGTAGTACAAGTACGATGGACCATGTTTATAGCATTACAAATAATTTATATGTTACTGCCGATAACCCGGGCGATGGGTTTGCGCGCGATATCGGCCGTCGCCAACCGTCTGCCCGGGTTCCCGGTCTTCGGTATCAGCGGCATTGACACGGCCGACTCAGCCCTGCAGTGCAATCCATACTGTGCGGTGCTCTTGTAGTACAAGTTCGAATGACCATGTTTATAGCAGTTCAGATTAATTCCAACGACTCGTCCGATGGTCAGTGCGCGGTGTCGGCCGTCGCCAACCGTCTGCCCGGGTTCGCGATCATCGGCATCGACTCGGCCGACTCGGCGTTGCAGTTTATACTGTGCGGCGCGCCAGTAGTACAAGTACGAAGGACCATGTTTATTAGCACTTCAAATGAATTCCAACGACTCGTCCGATGAGTATGCGCGCGGTGTCGGCCTACCCGGGTTCCCTATCCTCGGCATCGGAGGCATCGACTCGCCCGACTCGGCTCTGCAGTGCATTCAGTGCGGCGCGCCAGTAGTACAGGTTCGGAGGACCATGTTATAGCATTACATTGTAGTTACAATAACCCGGGCGATGGGGCTGCGCGCGGTGGTGGCCGTCGCCAACCGTCTAACCGGGTTCACGATACTCGGCATCAGCGGCATCGCCTCGCCCGACTCGGCTCTGCAGTTCATTCTGTGCGGCGCGCCAGTAGTACAAGTATGAGGGACCATGCTTATAGCACTTCAGATTAAGGCGATACTCGGAAAAAATATGCTAAAGCGAGATAGCAATGAGAAAACGACGCGCGCGGGAGCGAGACCGATTTTGCCGATTAGGTAAAAAAAACACAAAATCACTTAGTATTCAAAAACTATAGCGATTTTTAAAAAATACTTCTATACGATCCTAAATATTATTGGTGTCCACTAATTAAACCAATTTTCAATAGTATATGTAACCCCATTTAAGAATAATCTTGATATTTCTTATTTTTTAGAGGTATTTTCGAAAATAAAAAGTGTCGAGCCAAAATCATAAAATCGTGTTTCTGAAACTATACGATTCTAGATAAAGGTATGAAGAAATATATATCTTATTACCAGATTTATAACAACTCTAACCGTCCTATAGTTTTATATCAAAGAGTCCATACTTTTTCCGAGTAGCGCCTTAATTCCAGCGACTCGTTCGATGGGTCTGCGCGCGGTGTCGGCCCTTGCCAACCGCCTACCCGGGTCCCCAATCGGTATTGGCGGCATTGACTCGGCCCACTTAGCCCTGCATTTCATACTTTACGGCTTCACTTCAGTTTAGTTACTATAGCTATTTCTATACAATTTAAACTTTAATATTCTTGGAATTGTGTACAACTGTGAGACTTTATATCCACTTAATGTATACCTCCAATAACCTGTCCGATTGGGGTTACTCGCGGTGTCAGCCGTCGCCAACCAGCTACCCACGTTCCAAAACTTCGGCTACTTTTCATATCGAAGAACCATTTAGATTCGAAGGACCATTTTTATAACATGAAATTAACGCAAGCGGTTTTCAACTATATTGCTTTTTATTAAGGTTAAATTTTGGTTTGTTTTGAAGTGTGCAAGGAGTGCAGTCGTTCATGGCTGCATTTGCAGTTTTTACAATGTGATTATCATTCGACATTGAGGGAGGATATTCCTGTGCTTCAACACATAATATTTTAGAAGCATAATACAGGTTCCAAGACATATTAGCAATAGTAAAATAAAAATTTATTCTAATACTCCAGATATGCAGTGCAGTCCAGAACCAAGACTTCACCGTGGTGGAAGACTACATCGCTGGTCTAAAAGCGCTCCTGTACCTGCGGTCTATCGGCCTGAACGGGTGGACGGGGCAGTCGCCCCCGACCTTCAAGCACCAGAGAGGGAAACCTGTGGAGACGCTATACGATGCTAATGGAAAGGTACGATCGTTTTGGACTCTATTTGTATTGGAGTAAGGTGTAAAGTGTTCGAGTAGCCGCGCGCGACATATTTGAAAAAATTTGATTGAGTTTTTTTTTTATCCACAACTAGTTAGCACTAAGCCTTCATCACACCTGATGAAGTGGTGATAAGGCTGAAGGTGGAAGCGCACTACTCCCGGAATCCTCAGTCACTGAGGAACTGGCTATCTTATCTCTAACTGCCGGAACACAATAATGCTGAAAACATCATTGTTATGGCGTCAGACTTAGAAAAGATGGTGGCAGCTAGCCAGGCGGACTAATCCTACGACCAACCAAACCGAATACAATATGTACCCCCACTGGGAATCGAACCCGAGACCTCTTGGTCTGAAATCGGTGGTGTGAACCACTAGACCACAGAGGAGGTAAAAAGTTAGTTTTTTTATAATAAGCGTCCGGACACATTAGCTAAAAGTAATCCTAACCATATCCTAAGGATGGAGTTTCATAGGATGTAGAGAAGAAAAACGAAGCTATGAAAAGCTTAAAAACATTGCCCATGGCGAGTTTTAGTCGTTTCTTCTCGTTACAAGGTGCCATGCCGTAAGATTTGCAAACCAAACATCATAGATTCACGTTCACAAGTGTTGTAGCAGCCAGCCTAGACAGAATACTTCAATGATTTTAATTTTCATTCATGTTTTGATTAACACGACACGCAGAGTCGGCTATACTTACTGCTGGCGGAAATACACGGTTCACTTTTGCCTTTCAATTTGGATGAAGCAACCAAATTGAACAATGTACTTAAACGTAAAAGTGAATCATTTAATGTCAATGTGCGCCTGTATTTCTGCGCCTTTTAACCAAGTGAATCAATTTGGTTGAACCATAATATAATATTAGCATAAATGTATGAAAAACAGTTTTATTCCCTCCTCATGGCTTTATTAGAGATTCACCCCCAGAGAATAGGAACTAGGTATAGGTATACTTTTAATATCAAAATATCACTAGCGCTGGGCCAACACAGTTCGATATTTCAATGCGAATGTGTTGCAATAATAAACGCCGCTACCACGGCCCTGTCCAGAGGTATGAAGGAACTAAACATCCGCATACTGACTGACAGCATGGCCGTCCTAACAGCACTGGAGGCCAACACGATCAACTCCAGTATCGTCTACGAATGCCACAAAGTTTTGGATCGTTTAGCATCCAACAACGGAGTAATCCTACAATGGATTAAAGGGCATAGTGGATCACACGGGAATGACGCCGCCGATGAGCTGGCTAGAATGGGATCCTCCACAATAGTGGCAGGACCTACACCCATTCTGCCACTCCCATTCAGCCAACTGCGCTCATGGGTAAGGCAACGAACTCGTGCTGCACATAATACTCGTTGGGTAGCTCTAACAAGCTGTAGACAGTCTAAGATGGCGATGACTGCAGTCTCGCCGCGTTTGACCTGCAGGCTGCTCAGCCTTAATCGTCCAGACCTCCGGATAGTTGTTGGTACACTTACAGGTCACCTAACCTTAAACCGACAACTATTTATTATGAATGCGACGGACAGTCCTCTATGTAGAGGTTGCCTGAACGCAGAGGAAACAGCCGCCCACGTGAT
This sequence comes from Crambus lathoniellus, assembly GCA_949710035.1. Lineage (NCBI taxonomy): Eukaryota > Metazoa > Arthropoda > Insecta > Lepidoptera > Crambidae > Crambus > Crambus lathoniellus. The sequence goes on along the minus strand of OX453302.1, from coordinate 8,148,476 downwards.
CCTGGAGTGCGTGGGTTTGGCCGCACAACGAACAGAAATTCTCACAGAGGTGGGGTCGCTCCTAGAAGCCTGTGAACGCCCCATGAGGCTTCTGCGCTTCTGGAAGGAGCTAGGATGGCTCGACTAGCCATGTTCACGCATAACGGACCAAATATGAGTCTAAATGCGGAAAAGTGTCAATACCAAATACCAAATAGGTATACTTTTCACAAATAATATCCTTCATTTTAGGTACTAGCACATTTCGGGCCATACATCAAGAAGCGGGAAGAAATCCTTCACGAGAAACGCCTCAAGTGCGACATTCTCAGCGACAACTATGTGGAGAACCCCTTCGAGGTAAACGGCAAAGTAAACGGCGCCGATGCAGTGCCGAGAATAAAGGACGTGTTAGGGGAAGCACTGCCTAGGATCGGCGCTTACAAGAAACTGGATAACACGAAGCAAGTCGTCGCGCTTATTGATGATGTGAGTATACTTAGTTTAATTCCCAATCATGCTATTTAGTAAGAAATAGCTATTTATTAACCTTTCAAAATTCCATTGTAGGTCTTAGGGTCGATTTTTCAGTGCCTGGATAAAAATTGTTCGCCTGTTATCTTTTAATAGCAATTGTCATTCATATCTCTCTTGTTTTGAGATTGACATTTATTTTGGTTGCCGACTGATAAATACTACTTAGGTATTATCTGAGGGCTGAAAAACCAGCCCTTAGAGCAGCAGAATGAGTCCCATTAATAAGGGGGCTCAGTCTGCAATATAAGAGGCCCTTTTATTTTGTGTAAAATGTAGCAATGTGCCCTATGACAGCTCATTAGTGCAAAGCAAAATGTTCTTTATTCTTATAATTATAAAATTCAAGAAAAGCAGCATTAGACGCAGTTTGCATGCTAGAAAAGACCCTATTCTTTGGGCAGAAGCAACATTTTGCTTTACACGTAAATGAGCTGTTATAGGAGTATAGGACCCATATATGCCGCTATCACCGAGGTGCCGGGTTCGATTCCCGGTCGGGTAAATATGAAAACGAACTTTTCAATATTTTCTCGTATCTGGGTGTATGTAATGTGGTAATACCCGTCATTGTTTTCAATTACAATTATATTTACTTAACCCGTAAGCTACTTATCTTGGGGATTGGAGCAATGTATGGGTTGGTATGGTATCCAATATTTGTTTATTTACTTCGCATTTTTGCACATGAACTAGGCAAAATAGGTAGGTAGGTACCTAAGTACTACCTAGCACGATGCCATGACAACGCGAACAAATTCAAAATCTGACAAAGGGAAATCTACGCGCACTCCGCCTCTTACTACTTTTGCCTCTTTCTCGTGCCTTGTGTGATTTTGAATAAGTATAATTTTACTTAAATTTATTAGTTAGGTACTTACTGTAATTTTATATTTGTTTTAGGACATGTGCATAAACTGTGGAAAATGCTACATGGCTTGTGCAGATTCCGGCTACCAAGCTATTGAGTAAGTACCTAATAATAATTCCCTGTTGCATTCAACCCCGTTTGCATTAATAAAATGAACATATTATGTGGTCGTCCAAATCAAAAGGGACCTTATTGCGGCCGGCACATGCCTACGTCTTTATTGTCCTTGTTTTGTATTCGAACAACAGCAATAAAGGTGTAAGTGCCGAGGGCCAAAAGGTCCCTTTTGGACGACCACATATTTTTAGATTTAAGGCTGTGCTTAAATCTTCTTCCGAGTGCATTTCAGAGATAATTCGCAATATGATCTTTATTTAAGCACTATGTTTTTTTTCTAATGGCGGCGCTAGTGTGCAGACTGCACGCTCTTAACACATTTGGACGATGTCTTTGGTCATTATTGTGGCAAGCAGTTTTAGAGATATAAACTAAATGACCAACTGTTTTGACGATATGAGGTCGTGGGTTCGATTCCTATACATGGGGTATATTTTTGAATTTCGCCACTCGTGTCGATCGCTCGCGTAGTACTCATTTTCATGTCAAATATCAGTAAAATATGTCAAATATTATGAGTACTAAGCGAGCGCTCGACACGACACGAGTGGCGAAATTGACACATTTTTTTTCTATTGACAATCTACTTATCTATACTAATATTATAAAAAGGAAAGATTGTCGTGTTTGACTGTTTGTAGGTAATGAATAAAGTCAAAAACTGCTAGGCTGATTTTAAACATTATTTCACCATTAGAAAGCTGCATTCTTCCTGACTAAAATAGGCTACTTATATTTTATTCCGATATTCCCATGGGAACTATGCGGGTAAAACTTCGCGGAGCCCCTAGTTAAGTATAAAGAGAGCAAATATTTAATAGGAGCGTTTTACCTACCATTAAAACGCATATTGTGTCCGGAGCCTTATTCGAAGCCTAGGTAAACATATTTTGAGAAAGCCCTTTCCGTTTCCGTTCGACATCAATTTTCCTATTGGTCAATTTTACCCACGTGACGTCACTTCCGTAACGTCATCATAAGTCACGTGATACGAGTTCACCTTTTAGCAACGGCGGAGGATTTGTGTCATTGTAGTCTCAAAATCTGAAACACTTGACAACCATTAAGGATAAAATCTACACCAGGCAGGTCTTAAAGCTAGGCTTCGAATAAGGCTCCGGACACAATATGCGTTTTAATGGTAGGTAAAACGCTCCTATTGTGTCCTTTCGCCGTTATTCGAAGCCTAGGTAAACATATTTTGAGACCTTGTTTGTTATCGCCTGGTGAACGAGGACGCCAATGTGACATGTATCAGCAATTATGACATTAATCTTATACCTTTTGACAAATTCGACAGGTACAAGGGGTACAAGAATTAATTGTTTAACTTTATAACTCAACATCACAAATTAATACTGATATCAGAAACATTATGCTATTACTATCAAACATTCCAGTATGTCATACAATAGTACGTAAGTACCTATATAATGCAAATATGAGCACGGACTGAACATGATTGAAAAGAAAATAAAATGTATACTTATGCTCAATCTATCAAACCTTATTCATAAATATGTAAACTATGTTACATAAATCATTTACATATTCTTGAAATATTCAAAAACTGAAAAGAAACAAACATTACATTAACACAACTTGTGCTATCCCTTATATATTTTTGAAGCAAAAACATCTGAAAATCTTTTGGCTAAGTCTCTTCTGATATAACATCAATACGATATGATCTGAAAACACATAATAAAGCAAAATATAAGTACAATATAATAATTGTAAAAACTTTCGGCACAAGAAACCATAAGCACAAGACTCTTATCTTCCCTAACTGTAAAATCATGTTGCTTTAAATTATTATGTTACACCTGCTAGTGACACGCTAAACTCCCGAGCACTAGCATTGTTACGAAGCTGACGACTGTTTCTCAGTATATCCTTTACCGCTATAGGGAAATTATTGTTCATACTAAAATAAATAATTTTGGGAATTTTAATATACCACTGTGTAGCCCCAATCTAAGCAAAGCTTGTCCTATGGCCAAGATGCCCAAGTCGTAATTCTTATGGTTCTGTAGGGTGCGAAGCATTAAGTCCACCTATGTACTGTAATTAGTGCATGAAGAATTAAATAAATAAATAAACATGTATTTTGTAAATACATGGTTGTGTTACATACAAAACACTTCGATCAATTAAACATAATATTATACTAAAAATATCGAACCCACGACGTTATTTTTGGCAGTTAAACTGTTGACTCACTACCTACACCAAATTCAAGAGAAAAGACATTATTTAAAGCTCTGTGCTAGAGAAGAAGTCAACTATTGCTATGTTTGTGCAGTGCAAGATGCATTAAAGTTTGATTGCAAAAATTAACGTTAACATTATTCGAATAAATAGGATCGCAGATCGCAGGATGTTATATGTATAACATCCTAAACTACTTGTGCCGGCTTGTCTTACTGGTCTGACAAAAAGAGCGATCATGTATAAAGGTCAAGTAAATTTCTGAAAATAATGTAAGCACATGCCTTATTTTACAAGATCAAAACAAAAGTAGTTCGTATATTAACTTCTTTAAAGCATCTGCTATTTTGTAACAAATCTCATTTGCATACAAATCGAATTAATGTAACTCTAAAAGATAAATTGCAAAAGATTTGCAATATTTTGTCATAACTTTATCTACTACTTATATCTATCAATCAATCAAATATTGATTTATTCACATAGACATATAATAAGCATGTATGTACTTATGAATCGTCAATATTTTCCTACCACCCATTCAAGACTTTTTAACTGTAACTATACATATAAATATAATAATGACAACGAAAATGACTGGTAATGGCCGATAATGACAGTTTCACTTTATATATTTTACCGACACGGTCCCAAGTTGCATTGCAGGACACAATTTTTTATATAGACTGCCATTCTAAAGACGCGTTTCTCTTATTATTAATTACCATCGAACCAATGAAAAACTCCCGTTAATTACTGTCAATTTAGCTACACGGAACATCTTAAATAGTTATATCCAATCTAGCAAAGAAACATGAATACAAAATTAAAAAATTTCATTGAGTTATGGCTCATTATACCCATCCATTTAGTAAAAATGGGTTAACCGGGCACATTATATAACTTCGTAATGAATACAAACAATTCTAACATAATGAACTAAATATATATATATATATACCCATATTAAAACTCACCAAAGACATTGTTTATCAGAAACATAAGAGACTTCTTTTCCTCATCAACAAAACAACGAGCAACTTCTTTTAGTTGCCCTAATGCTTGCCCTAAGGGCATAATTTTGCTATTGTACAAGACAGTGTTCTTGTGGAGCGACTGTCAATCTGAAAACTCGTAAATTATTATCAATGATCTGATCTACTAATTTTACATTTGTATGGGTCCGTGTCCTTGCGAAATCAATCTCAGAAACCCATTTTTACTTATTCTTTCCAAAACATTCATAATTTATCCAATTTTTATGATAATGATTCATTAAAGGTTCATAAAAAGATGTCTTTGTAGACAATATCATTGTTGTAGACCCTGTCAATCTCCAAACTGCATTCATTCTAGCCTGGAAAGGCGTAATTTTTCTATTGTTTAAGACAGTCAAAATCATTTACGTACAAGTACTTTTGACTGAATACATGAATAGTTTATATCATGATAACAAAAGGTTTACATTTTCAACATCATTACATACACAATTACATGAGTTACATGAGCACAGGAAAAAATAATATCGGTAACGTTGACTGCTATTGCCCGTTGAAGGTTGATCTGTATTACAGGCAACAAAATATGGTATATATCCCTACCTAGTTTTGCCATTTTAAAAGACCGTGATCGTCAGAATTTGTCTCACAATATAAATCTACGGTGCCATGGAGCAGCCTGCCATGTTTATACATGACGATGAGTAAGCATAAACAATGCCTGTATCAGATGACTTCACTCTTCTAGACGGCTAAAATAACTATTGCCTATAAATTTTCTAAAACATTCTACTGATGAAATAAAGTAAAGTAATAATTTATTCGGTGTTTTACACTAACAATAGGTACACATTTACTTAATCTAAACTAAATTTAGGTATGAAACAGTCGAAAGGGCAGACCCGATCGGCTCGTGCTGTTGCTTACAGCTATGTCAGACTGTCAGGCTCTTTTAGATACGCAAAACGCCAGACACGCATTATCAGAAATCGCAGAATGTCAGATTACACTAAAAGTCAGAATCGCAATATCCCAACTGGCTTTATAGCATAATTACTTTGACTGCATAGCTTCTAGTCAGTAGGTACCTATTATTCGTTAAAATACTAATTATTGCTATCACTGGTGCCCATAGGGAGCCACCGCAGTATTTCAATAAATATATGAACTATTAGTGCCAAGCACAGCTTCCAGCGTGCCTAATACTAGCGGGGCTTGTTCGCATATAAACATGAAAGGTATGTGTAGTCGATATACCTATACCCCCCCCCCCCCCTTTTTACTTATATTTATTTGAATATACAGTTTCTACTTTCAATCATAATTATGGCATTGACGGCACTAATAATATCACGTAATCCAAAAAAATAAAAAGATTATAATGCTTATTGTCAAAAACATTGCACCCTGATACTTGCGTAAGCAGGAAATGCCACCCGTTACTTGCGTAAGCAGGCTAATTTAATTAATTTTAAAAATAAAAAGATTCATAATGCTTATTGTCAAAAACATTGCACCCTGATACTTGCGTAAGCAGGAAATGCCGCCCGTTACTTGCGTAAGCAGGCTATGTTTTTTTTTTTTTTTTTTTTTTTTTCATATTAATTTAATTAATTTTTTGTTTTTTTTTTTTTTTTTTTGTAACCACAGCTTAAAATCTGCATTGAATATCATATTAAAAATGTCAGGGATAATGAATCCAATTACGTATCCATTAATAAAACATTATCGAACCAATGGTAGGGGGGTTCGGGGGGGCTGAGCACCCCATTTTTCAATATCAAATCATTTGCTCCATGCTACATTACACGACCCACATAAACACTCCCTAAAAGGGGCAAGGGTCAACTGTAGAAAGTATTTAGAATAAACTTTTGCAACAACAGTATGTACTTTTAAAATCATTAAATTAAATACACTATTCCCTTTAAAATATTATTTGCCTTGCACTTGTTGGTTAGTTAATACATACATAGCGACGCTTGTTCCCATTTTTAATGCAGGTAGCACTCACATACAGACATGGGAGTAATAAAAGTATAACAGTAATCACACACTATGTGCCGGTATAGATACATGATCAAAAACAAAACGTTGAAACAAAAGCAACTTAACAAAATTAGTGCTATACCACTCGACTATACTGACATTATTTTCGAACTGCAATGATACTTTCCCAATGGACATGATAACCATTAAAGAAAATGTAGGTACTTCAAAATGCTTTCGTAACAATAAATCGCCACAAGAAGTCGGTACAAATTGTAAAATAGGATTTATAAACTAAACAAGAGAAAAGTGTGTCAAGGTCAAGCACGGGCGACGACGGGAGCCGAGACCCACTGTATACTTCCCGATCCTTTCAAAATCCGTAAATCACATTGTATCACTATTAAAAGGAAATCTATTTGACATAAATGATTATGATTATGATATAATCTCTCAGCGCAGATCGCAAAATCTCTCTACTAACTATCACATGAACAGATTTTTCATGGTGAGAAAATATAAAATTTCTTACTTGCTTGTGGGTAAGAAAATAAAAATCAAAACTTTCACTGACCTGGCGAGGTGTTAAATTACCTCAATTCCTATGTGCCAATAAACCTGATACTCCATCTCGTCGTCCTAAATGCGTTGGATTTCCACGATAGGTACTTTGAAATTAACAGGTGGACCTCGAGCCCGACCCGCCATGTTTTCGCGCGCTCACTCACAGGCACGCTCTTTTAAAATTCGAACAATTTTCATAACTAATAATATTACTTTATCCGAGAAAGTAAAATAAAAGATCCACTCGTACAAATTTTTAAATTTTTAAATTTCGAACGCTAACAGCGTTTATGACTAGATGTGAACGGTTGCGAAAAATGGACGCCAATGACACAAATCCTCCGCCGTTGCTAAAAGGTGAACTCGTATCACGTGACTTATGATGACGTTACGGAAGTGACGTCACGTGGGTAAAATTGACCAATAGGAAAATTGATGTCGAACGGAAACGGAAAGGGCTTTCTCAAAATATGTTTACCTAGGCTTCGAATAACGGCGAAAGGACACAATAATAAATTTATACCACCAGGTTTGATCCGGAGACTCACATTCCTCTCGTGACCGACGACTGCACTGGCTGCACCTTGTGTCTGTCCGTGTGTCCCATCATCGACTGTATTTCGTAAGTATATCCTCCCTCACATACTTCTACACAATTATTAACTAGCTTTCCGCCCGCGGCATCGCCTGCGTTGACTACACGACGTTATCCCGCGGGAATGTGATATTTTCCGGGATAAAAGTAGCCTATGCCCCTCTCCAGGCTTCAAAGTATCTATGTCCCAAATTTCAGCCAAATCCGTTCAGCCGTTTTAACGTGATTGAGTAACAAACATCCAAACTTCTAAACTTTCACATTTATAATATTAGGTACTAAGTACAAAAAATTCAGGGGATGAGTGTCTATCAACTTTTAATTAACATTAAAATAAACAAATTTCAAAGCTCTACCACCAACGAAAAGTAAATTTCAGTTGGTGGTAGGACTTGTTCAAAATTCGTCTGGCTAGCTACCGCTACCACCAATCTTATCTAAGTCTGACGCCATACAAGTAGCGGCACGTAAGTTTAGCGCTGGCCGTGACGTGGAGGGATAGCTGCGCAAGTTTATGGTATGGCGCAAGGCCCAAACACACGTGATGCTCTACAGCGGGACCACCTTGAGCTACGTTAATTTAATTAGCATCGAAAAAATGTAGAAAATTTGTATATAATTGTATACGCAATTAAAAAAAATGTATATCTATAGTTTCGTTGTAAAAACGAAATCAATGTGGTCCCGCTGGGGAGCATACTTTACAGCGGGACCACCACTATAATTCCGTTACTGAAGGCTTTTCAAATTTGTTTATGAGTCCAAAAAAATGTATATTAAATGTATATTAATAAACTACAGTCAATTTGATCTTTAGTTTGATCTATACCAACTTACGGCCACTTTTAAAATTTCCCTACGAATATTAGGTGTCCGTTACCCCAGCCGGAAAAAAGTTTCTAGAGGAAAACGAATTGATTAAAAAATATCTTCCAAACCCTACTAGCTAAGTCACCTACAAATTCAATTTGAAATTGAGGTTTCATGCTCAAAACGTGCTTAGTCAAGTAAATAAAATTTTAGAACGAATCTGTAATGACTTAGCACTTTTTGGCCTTGGCTTTGGCACTAAACGCTATCAGTCAATATCAAAAATAGCGGACTGCAAGAATGCAGAAAGAGCTCGAAAACGTAAGAAAACCCTGAAAATTAGAAAAAAAAATGGAAAAACGGGTGTAAAAATTTCCAATATGTGCAAAGTAAAGGACTTAGTTCATTTCGGAAACAATCTGTGATATAATTTTTTTAAATATATATTATGCACAGAATACCTGATAACTACATTACATTCACTTAACCCGGCGAGCATGAGGTGAAATAAAGTTACAACAAGCATGAGGCAGGGTTTGACATACCCTTAAGTTAATGTACCACAATTTAGTTCTTATTGTTATTTTATAAACTTCATTGTTTTGTTTTTTAATAAATAAAATGTTCTTTAATAGGAAATTAAATAAATCGAGTTCAGAATTTTACAATCATTTTTATTTAATCTCGTTTTTCATAAACTATGTAATCATAGTAACAAATCTTTATAGCTTTACAAAAATTTATAATTATACATAAAATTATTCTTTGGAATTTAATTCACTTAAAATTAAGAGATAATGAGATCCTCTTCGTAAAAAAAAATATAATGAATATTTTGGTAAAAATTTGACTAATCGCTGTCATAGTGTGACATACCCCCCAACAGGTATGCGCACTAATATCGCAGCCGGTATCCCGGGCCACACTGCGATCATGGCACTATCCTGCCCTGCGAACCCCTTCCTCCAGCTACTGAGCGCGCTAGTGTTGTCAGACGAGAAACTTAAAAAATACACGACTTTGAAAATGTAACAGGGTATGAGCTACCCTGGGTCATGCTCGCCGGGTTTACTACATACAATAAAATCAAAAACAATAGAACATAAAAATCAACATTATTTTGAGACTAAAAGCCAGGAGCAGACCCATTCCACTGATGGCACCCGTTAACGAGCATGACGCATGGACAAGCCATCACTTTCGCTCAACCATATTTTAGGGAACGTAACGACCCGCCTCACACGACACCACCGTAGTAATGTTTACAGAGAGCATGGCTTACTCAAACAACTCATCTCAAAACACCGAAACCAATGTAAGAATGAATGTAGTACATGATCAATTTTGTAAAACAAGACTCACAATTAACTACAAGAAAAAAACCTTGTCTGCTTATGACCAAGTTGCTTTGTCATTTAAGTAATCACTTACAGTGTAGTAGCCCTTATAGAGGAGGCAATTTTTTATATGATTCTTAAACTTTTCGAAGGGTAACATATCACTTGGAATCTTGTTAAAGATGTGTATACCTTAACCCATGAAGGACCCTTATACAAAGATACCTTCTCTAATCTTCTTCTTCTCTTGTATTGCGACCATGCAAATCGCCATGTTAAGTATACAAATTAATATTACGACGCACAAAAAGAAAACAATCTATAATACAAATAAATAAAATTGGAGTGTCTGTTTGTAATATTAAAATTACCGCTTTTTACTACCTGCATATGATTATAATTATATACGGTACATATACCAAAATAACATTTGTTACAATTTTTGTCTGTCTGTCTGTTTGTTCCGGCTAATCTCTGAAACGGCTGGACCGATTTTGACGAGACTTTCACTGGCAGGTAGCTGATGTAATAAAGATTAACTTAGGCTACTTTTTATTCCGATATTCCCACGGGAACGAGAACCACGCGGGTGAAACCGCAGGCGGCCGCTAGTTTAATATAAATTGAGATGCAGCTGTCAGTATACTACTTTTTGAACTTCTCCCTAAGATTAGTTTTAGAGCTTAGTTGATAAATGGCCCTTATTGTTCGTTTTTGCAAAATTAATATAGCAACCTCCTGGATGCCTGCGTCATACCTATATTACATAAAGAAATAAAAATTCGTCCCAGAGCCATTGTGAATTCGTTGTGAAACTAATAATTTTACAGTAGTTATGTTACTTCTTTTAACTGGAAACACTTCTCCTAACACTGATTTGAATTTGACACATGGTATAAACAGATCCATAATAGAAACTTTTTTTACAAAATCATAAGAATCATCATCCTGGATCTTGCTCAAGGCGGGAAAAATGGATATTGGTCTGTAATTACCTGGGTATTCTTTGTTCCCATATTTAAATAATTGAATATTTTTTCTAAATTTCATTAAGTCAGGGAAAATTCCTCCAGCAATGCAATCATCACTACATAGTATAAAACAAAGTCGCTTTCTCTGTCCCTATGTCCCTTTGTATGCTTAAATCTTTGAAACTACGCAACGGATTTTGATGCGATTTTTTTTAATAGATAGAGTGATTCAAGAGGAAGGTTTATATGTACTTTTTATCCCGATATTCCCACGGGAACGGGAACCACGCGGGTGAAACCGCGGGCGGCCGCTAGTTAAAAATAACAGCAAGATATGGAGCAATGCACAGTGCAGGAATTTCGCAATCTAGCGGGATTTAATTCTCAACCAGGCTTAACATTATTTTTTGTCGATGAATGGCTGTGTTATGATAATATGTTATATATAAGTTATAAATAAATAAAGAGTAATAAAAATTATTTTTTTATTTTTTATATTTCATCAAACACAAAAATTTAAAATGTATTTTTTTAATTTATACATTATTAATTTTTAGTGAATCCTATATTCTAACACTCCATAATACACGTCAACTGAGTCATCTAGTCATTACCAAACGAGTCATTTCACGTGGGTATGGAGAGCAAATTCAAAACTAGTCTCCAGCAGACCTTTTTTTCTTTGAGGAACTTAAAGTAAACTCGCTATATACGGATCTGATGATATCAGAAGCCTGTTAATTAGATCCTCGTTGGTGTAGGCTTGTGAGGTTTTCCACGTGAAAAACTCACTGTATATTCGGTTATCCTTGTTCCTGGCTTCTTGAGCTTCTTCGGACAATTGGCCATTAGGGAGAATACATGAAGCTATTACTTCTGACAGAATATTGACACTAACGGGCATATTGTACCAAGAGTATTTTTGTAGGTACAAGTCTCTCGTAGGTATCTTTGATATTATGTGTCGGAGGCATTCAAATCGATAGCAAATACCCTTAGAAAGCTCCTTAAAAATAGCAGCTGAGTCTCGTTTTCCCCCTTTTCGAAGATTAAATTCATTTGCAACAGCGATTTCTTCTGGGCCAGTAGAAACTACAAGATTTTCAATTTTTATTTTTTTTAGTTTTATCGCAACACTTCGAAAAACGGCTTTAATGGTCTACCACAGTTAGTCGAATGCGATGGAGATGGAATTTCTTGCATTATACTATAAGGAAGCACAATTTTTGTATTCAACCCATCAGCATTTTTCTTTAAAAAACGTACGCGATGACGACCACTTAATGTCCATTTTCTTCTATTCCCGCTATCAAAGCCCTTAATTTTTTTTTATTTCTTTTTTAGCAACTTCAGAAAACTGTATCTGTTCGTAATGGCTGATAAAAAAAGCAAAAACAGCATCATAGCGCTTGTTCCCCGACTTCAAACATCATATATCAAAAATTTGCCTTCTAATAATTTCAATGGAAATCCTTAAACAGAAAAAAGTTCTATGAGTGTCGCAAAAACGCGCAAAATCTGTAAATGCAACTTGATAGTTAAGACTTTTGACTACATTATGATGTATTTTTTGCCGTGTAATATTGTGTAATAATTGACTTTTACCCTAATCGTAACTTAAAAATTGTAATGTTTTCGGTACTTTCGTTTTTATGTGACATGTGTGTATCCCAGTACTTTGCACATTCAAAAACTAGTCTCAGACTTACCTTAAGCTATCGTGAACACAATAAACAACACAAAATAACTCGTTAAAGGAATAATCGTATAAATAATGCACACCAAGTAACAATTAGTTTTGTGTCAACGGAATGATTCGTTTTATTAACAACTTTCAATATTTTATTTTTTAGGTATAGGACTTCCCCCAAAAATATTAAGTACGTAATGATTGTCAATAGGGTCTAAGGCATAGACAAAAAAAGTTGTTGCTTGATTAGTTTCAGTTGACATTTTGAATTAAATCCCGCTAGATTACGATTTTCCTGCACTGTGCAATGGTGTAAATAATGCTTTTAAAAATAGTTACAGATATACCCCATAAATAAGTTACCTACACGTGAAGTGGGGATGTATTTTTTTTTTCTTGTCTACCCGATAGTGTGGGGTGTCGCTGAATAGCAGTTTTAAAATATTGCGGGTTTGTAAAACAGATTTTTGATTGAGGCATCCGTTTGTGAATTATTAAGCTTTAAAGTGCAAAATTTTGTTGGGGTCAAGTGTTCCCACCCTCTGCCAGCCAAATGGTTGTTTTTGGATACGTGGAAAAATTCACGATAGTTGTATAAAATATGACAAAGTTAAAAGAAAAAACTAGCACAGCTAAGAAGGCTTTACAAGATTTTTTAAATATTTTATTTATTTATTTATTAGAAACCAGGCAAGCATTTGACCGCCATCTTGTTTGGCTAACAGGATGCAGTCTAGGATGTTACATGCCTGCCCAGGAGAAGCCTATTCACTCTCGACTTAAAGAGACTTGGGTTGTAAGAATCAGGGAACACAGAGACAGGCAGCTCATTCCACTCTATAAGTACAAACCACAAATATAATCGTTTTTGAAAACCGCAAATTAACTTAGTCATTAATACGAATATTATGAAATTCAAAGTTATGTATGCCTTCATGGGCGAGTCCGACTCGCACTTAACCGATTTTAAATTTTGAAGTTAGTTAAAAAGTAATTATGTTTTCATGAATGAAGGAGTGAGTATTAACAATATTACTAACTGGGAAAGAAGTTTAATTAGTTACATTAAACGAGTGAGCATTTCTAAATAGTGTTTTTTTCCGTTTTATTCCGAAACTATAAGGCCCACTCATTTTACATATTTGGCGCATATTTGTGCAAAATATGCCTTTATTATGCAATCAAATCGTTTCCCTCTAGAAACTTCTTTCTGGCTGGGGTGACGGACACCTAAAATCCGTAGGAAAATTTTAAATTAGTCGTAATTTGGTAAAGATCCAACTAAAGATCAAATTGACTGTAGTTTATTAATATACATTCAATATACATTTTTTTGGTCTCATAAACAAATTTGAAAAGCCTTCAGTAACGGAATTATAGTGGTGGTCCCGCTGTAGAGTATGCTCCCCAGCGGGACCACATTGATTTCGTTTTTACAACGAAACTATAGATATACATTTTTTTTAATTGCGTATACAATTATATACAAACTAGCTGACCCGGCAAACGTTGTTTTGCCATAAAATAGTGGACCCGGTCACCAACATCTTGTGTGTGTGTTTATACACCAAAAGTTGCTTACACCAGAAAACAGATAGCGCTAGTTACACACTACCAATAAAGGGGCCCAAGCTTGGTCTCTAATTCTTACATAAAAAATTACTCTGTGAAGTAAAGTGAGTGTCAGATAACTCTGCGCGCATGCGCGACTGGAGCATTTTTAGCGCTAGCTACAGTACATTTTTTTATTCTAAGCTTATGGAAAAGATTAGTATTCGGTTTTGACCGCGCAGACGTCAGTGATTAAATACTCTTTGGAAACGGCAATGGAAGAAATGACAGTTTTGTATCGAAGGTACGATAGTTAAACGATTTTCATAGAAAATTACAATTTTTACTCAATTTTCCGGAATAATAAGTAGCCTATGTTACTCTCCAGCTCCCAAACTATCCCCATACCAAATATCACGTCGATCCGTTGCTCCGTTTTGTCGTGAAAGAAGGACAAACAAACAAACAAACAAACAAACAAATAAACAAACAAACAAACACACTTTCGCATTTATAATATTAGTATGGATTTTCTACATTTTTTTGATGCTAATTAAATTAACGTAGCTCAAGGTGGTCCCGCTGTAGAGCATCACGTCCAAACACTGCCGTATATAGCCTTTTCTGCGCCCTATGCTAGCTTCTGCGCCCTTGTTTTTTTTAGATATTATTGGTACCCTAGCCTAGAGCAATGTTATGTATAGGCCTACTTTATTTCATTCAGGGTGATAAAATAAAGCACAAGGAACTTGGTGTTAGTGGACCAATTATCTAATATTTTGGAAGAAAAATCAATTTTTTTAAAGAACTGATGTGGGCAAACAAACAGACTGGCCGTCAGAATTTAATAGACGTTTTTGATGATACTGGCATGTAGGTACGTATGAGTTGGAATCGAGCACTAGGGGCGCAGCGGGAACTTATCAGGAGCAAACCGAAAAAATAATAGTCCTGCCTGCGTTCCGGCCATTTAATTCTTGCGCCCCCCAGAGTCTACGCCCTGTGCCTGGGCACCGGTATGGCACCGCCCTATTTACGGCACTGGGCCCAAAAACCTTATTTTGGACTTCTGCGCTTCCCTTCCACGTTTCGGTCAGCGCTGAACTTACGCGGCGCTATTTGTAAAAACTGTTATCTGCATTGTTCTGTTCCGGCAGTTAGAGATAAGATAGCCAGTTCCTCAGTAATTGAAAGTTCCGGGTCTAGTGCGGTTCCAGCGATGTGATTGACGTTGATTTTGATATCGCTGTAACATATCATATTGCGATAGTAGTCATGTTAGGAAACCTCCTAGTTTGTCTATCGCAAACATCGCAATATCGTTAGGTATTATAATCGGCTTATTACGAACGTAATACTGTGTTCTGCTCGTGAGTTGTGTATGATTTAAAATAAGGTTTCCGCTCGCTAGTACATAACAAAAAGGAAATTCAAGTTAAATTATCCTGTTTCAGGATGGTCCCGAAGAAAATTCCGCACGTGATCAAACGGGGACTCCGCCAAGATGTATACCCTATATCTCCGCTAGGCGCAGTTTGCCAGTAAATTGAGCAGAATGAAAAAAAATTATACAATTCATAAAAAATATATATTGTAAAAAAATTTACAAAATAAAAAAAATATTTTCAACCATATGCCAATTTTTCATATAATTGATCAGCTTTACTTTTTGCATACTTCCACGAATACACCCAGTGATTTTTAGGATTAACTGATAATGTTAGAGCTGATATAGGTTTAGGACAATTGTAATGTTGTTTGTCAACTATGTTAACTCCTACGTCAGACTTTTTGTGTAATTGTTCACAAACGAAACATTCAAACTTTTCAACAGTTTCAACTCCATCTCTTTGATATGGTCTAGCTTCTAACTCTTCACTGAGTCGCGTATTTGTTATAGTCTTTTTTAGTTTGTGTTCTAAGTATTCTTCGTATAAATTATTATTGTCCAGCAATTTTTTAATATGCTGGCTTAATACCTCTGGCGTAGGGAAATCGTCGAGGAGAATAGCGGTTTTTTTATTTGGAAACCAATCTCTAATGGAAGGTGATCCAAAGTATATAGGAACACTACCAACTTTTATAGCTCTCCAAAATTTCTCAGTCACATAGTCCTCACAAACACCATTTTCAATAGCCACAACGAATTTATACCTAGCAACAAACTTAAGGAAATTTTCTTCATCCAAATTGTTTAGATAGTCACCTCCAAACTGTTTTGGCAACTTTTTGTTATTAAGACAAGCTCCATAAGAATCTACCTTAATAAATTTCATTAGTTCTTTCACATATGCATCTCTTTCTGTTGAAGTTTCACAATCACTCTGCAAGTACATAACAGGAGCAATTTTCTTTAATAAATCATTCTTCACTGATGTTGGTACAAAGTATTTTGTATCAGTTATATCATTCAGAGGTCCCATATATTGTAAGGGGAATGGAACATTGCTGTGTCTACTAAAAGTTGCTGAAAAATTAAAAAGGTTCAGCATTGATTCATGCAAAAGCACTTCTAAATTTCTCGGTGACTCCTCATGGTATAGACCCCATAAATGTTTCGGTAATTTTGGGGGTAAGTCTTCAATTTCAATATTGCTTGCATAGAACAAGTAAGCCCCAACATTATACTCTAGACTTGCGTTTTTATAACTGAATATATTACATTTGACATGCTTTGAGCAATATCTGACTTCTGTTGTACCAGGAAAGTTTGATGTCCACCACACTATGACTGGATTAGAAGAGTCTTTCTTGACACTCTGAGTTATGGACTGTTTGTCTTCGCATTTCCTGTTCCAATTCACAATGAGTACAAGTAAAAGTAACAAAATCCACAAAACTCTAGTCTGACTAAACTTTATAAGTAACTTCACCAATTTTGTGCACATTTTAAATAAATTCCTCATAACACATTTTAACATTGTTTTACATTGTTTTACACAAGCTTTGGCACACATGGTTATACAACAATTGATTCAGCAATATTATCTCTCAACTCAGGATGTACATAATAATTCAGAATTCCAAGCTAAAATTGATAAGGCAACCATGATGAATTTAGTTGCTGATTTAATAATATTAGAATTTCCAGCCTCTTTCCTTATGCATGTAATAAATGTCCATTGCAAAAGCAATAATCAAATCTAAGTAAAACAGGCCATAAATTGCTCCTATCAGTCTTGCAACAAAAAATAGGTTGATAAAGGCGATGATTGTGATTATCAGTTCTATAATTACGTAATATGTCTCCGCCTCATATTGTACCTGGTCGACAACATATAGCACCATGATAAGTAAGGACAGCATGAGGGTCGGGCCGGCCACAAGACATTGCCAGATGTCCACGGGATCCACAATGTGAGGTAGAATACAGAGTAGGAGGGCCACTACCTAAAAGTAAGATATGACTGACTTGTTGATACTGGTCTGGTAACTCCAATATTAGTGGAGGAAGCTATTTTAATTTAAATCTGTTAACACATAAGGCACATGAATAACGTTAGAGGCAAGTATATTAGAATGAAGCAAAGTGGTTATCAGAATATTGGAGGATATTAACATAAATAATTTTGTCCAAACAATTTAGTTAGGCACATTACTAATATACCAAGTTAAAGGTAGTTGAGTAATAGGAAAATTTCCCCATTTCAAGCAAAAATAAAAATATACTTAGAATCATTCTTTCATTAGTTTTATTCAAGCTTTTCATTCAAGTATTTAACTCGGTACTCATCTATGATTATGGGTATATTATGAGACAAAACTTATGCACAGAAGAGGATAATAAAAACTGGAATAATACAAAAGATGATGCTCTCATGCATTTTATTTAATTAACAGTAAATTCTACCTTAGCAAGGCAAAACCTCTTTCTCGTATAACATAAAATAGGTCTATACATAAAGCTATTAGTAAATGTGCTAGGAACAACGCGAATACAGCACCAGCCGCTGAATTACTCAATAAATTTATGAGAAGTGCTACTACACTAATTATAATCTGTATTGTTAGGTACAGTTGTTCTGCTAGGTCGTGTACTTGATCCACTAAATATAGCACCACGAACATCACCGACAATATTAGTGTCGGCGACACTGCCAGGCAGTACATGTCACAGGGCCGGGGCATTACAAACGGGAGTATCATGAGTAGCATTGCTATTACCTAAAAGTAAACGTATTGACATTTTGATTTGGTAAAGGAAGGAAAAAAACACCTACCAACACATAATTTTTCATAGACGAAACTGGCCCATTCAATCGTACATCTTCATCATTTCAGCCGTATGACAATTTTAATTTTAATCGTACATAGTCGCCACTAATTAATTACAAAAATAACAAAAACAAATGAATTTCTATGAGAAATCGGCGAGAAACAGATCAAACTTACAGCTGATTGATTTGACGTTTCATTGTTTTTAACTTTTCTGTCAGTTCAGTGTCAACTCAAAGGCTGGGGGCTGGGGGTCTACCGTCTAAAAAATATGGTTAAGGGCATTGAATTCCTTATTTTGATAGATTTTTGCTGTTTTGTTCTGTTGAACATCGCTAGCTAGCTATCTTTATACCCAACGTCTCAAAACAAGGAACTGATAGCGGCAATTTTTTTTATAAAATTGACAAAGTTCCGAAAAACGTATGAAGTTCATACCCATTAAGTTACGCGGTTAGTAAAATCTTTGACTCAAAGCACAGCAGAAAGACTCGTTTAAAAAAAAATAACTTGCATTCTTTTTGATGAGTGGTTAGTGGCTCTAACTACAGTCGTCAATGAGCGATTTTCTGAGAGGCCATTTAAAAAAAAAAAGCTTCCAATTGCTTCACTAGATAGCGTTGAATAAGAATGTACATGTCTATGGTATATTTTGGTATGAAACATATTTAAATTAATTACTTTTTAAAAACCCAAAGGAAACTAATAATATATCTAATAAGTACTACTGTGAGGAACGGAAACTAAATAGGTAAATTTAAAGATTTAGGTAAATAAATAACATCTGTCTGACGTTCCGTTTTACGTAAAAAAGTCGCGTCAAAGTAAAATTTATAACGTTCCGTTCCTTCTAACTGCATAGGTGGGACAGCGCCATCTAGTGGCTGAGCTTTCAGAAAATCGCCCATTAAGATGCCCGTTTTGACACATGCCAAAGTGACGTGATTAGGCATGTAACCATACGAGTCTGTGATCGATTCTCGCGATTAATCGATTAAGGTTCTGAGTAACTAATCGATTATAGTAGGTTTGCAACTTATGTGGATTAAGATTAAAGTTATTATTATAAAATGTTAAACTTACTATATAGGTACTTATACTTTTAATAAACATATTATTAAAGTATAAAATGAAACTTGAATCGAATTCACTTAAATTGCATAATTTATATAAGAGCGAACGCGCACTTGTGATTTTTAATCGGGCGATAGTTTGGTCGTTCTCGGATTCAGAATAGAGTTACATG
This sequence comes from Crambus lathoniellus, assembly GCA_949710035.1. Classification (NCBI taxonomy): domain Eukaryota; kingdom Metazoa; phylum Arthropoda; class Insecta; order Lepidoptera; family Crambidae; genus Crambus; species Crambus lathoniellus. The sequence continues at coordinate 8,128,798 of OX453302.1, read as the reverse complement.
GCAGTGGCAATCGTCAGTGCGCTTAAACTATCGACCCATCAAACTATCGAAAATGACTGGCCAATAGTTGTACGATCAAACTATCGCACAACTATCGGTCGGGCGGTAATGTGCATGAAGGACTACCTATGTGAGCGCGCGCACTGCATTCAACTAAAATATCGCCCAACTATCGGTAGACTGCGCATTTAGTATTGAACTATCGAAAATGACTGGCCAATAGTTACTACAACTATAGATAAAGTTACAGTTATACAACTATCGGACAACTATCGGCCTGTGCATGAAGGACTATGTGAGCGCGCGCCCGGATTCAACTAAACTATCGACCAACTATCGATCGACTAAAATCACAAGTGCTCGCAGGTTCTCAAAACCAAACTATCGGCCGACGACAGTTTGATCACGCACGATCGTCTTACGATTCCGACTAAACGATCGGTCGACTAAAAATCACAATTGCGCGTTTGCTCTAAAAGTGCAAGTATTTTAACTACAGCTCACAGCATAGATATGGTCATAGAGTAGCCACATTACTTATTATAACGGCCTGTATACGTTGGCCCAACCATTGGCCAATACGTCGTATATTAACATTTTTGAAAGAACCTTTTTAAACGTCTTGTTCGTTCAAAAGTGTCAATGAACGATGTATTGGCCAGTGGTTGGACCAACGTGTACAGGCCGCTTATGGTAAACGCACGCTTGTCCGATGCGAACGCTTCGACCAAGCCGAACGTAATGTGTTTTAAGAAATCTCTGGAAAGGTGAACGTGACGATTCAACATGGTGAGGTGTACAAGGTTGTCTAGGTTTTATTTAAAGATTTTTTTTTTCATTCGGTTCATTCGAAACCTTCTCCTTGGATAAGTTTGCGTTTGCCTAGAAACCGTTTTATCGAAATCATTGTTGCCAATTCATAATTCCACTAATGCTTAAGCACCAATCTAGTTTTCGCACAAAAAAGATCAATTTTACAAATTAATCTATTAAAGTGGTTATAACGATTATTTCGATAAAATTGAATGAAGCTGGAGAAATCCTGCACACAACGGTTACAACACTAGTATTTAAAAAAATAAAGACTGAGAATGTAACTGTTTTTCGAGACGTTTCGTAGTTAATCGAATCTGCGTTTACTTTAGAATAAACGCAAAAATAATACGAGGAATACACTTTGCCTTAATTTATGATGCGTTCAAAAATGTAACATATTATTTTCATACACCTTTGATAAGTAATCAGCATATATTTGATTTTTTGGTTTTCGTAACAAGTTACATTCTAGGGTCATTACCCTGTGTCAAAACGGGCATCTTGATTTGTGACGACTGTAAAGCTATAGAAACCGTACTAAAATAAAAACTGTGTATCAGCTATCGTACTCACTTTAAGTAATTCAGCATACATGAGTAAGAGTGAAATAGACAATCTTTGTGAGTTTCTATTGTTTCTGCCATTGTCACAAGCTCGTAAAGTACAAATGTCAAATGGTTCTAATTGATTGTAATATAATACTACCAAAATAAAAATACGTCTTTGTTGAGAACGTAGCTTCTGAGGTATGACCAATTTAATACGAACGTATTACAATGGTCGAACAGCTTCGCTGGCAGCTAAAGTGAAAATTTATTAATTTACAAGGAATTCGGTGATAAAACAACAGGAAAGTGTGCATACAGGCTCTCTAGAGAGCTTGCATTCCGTGTCTAGGATGGTTTGTGTTGTTCTAGACTGTTAGTCTAATATATCACGGAAAGAAGGATGAGATTGAATCATTTCATAGGTAAGTTTTGTTTCAAAATTCAAATATTTTTAAGATTTTAACATCAGTATTATCCGAAAATTTTAATAAATTAATATTATCAATAGAAATGTACGTGAGTTTTGGTCTATTTTTTATATTTTCTTGCATTTCTGTTAAAGTTGTTAAGGTTATGATAGTGCTGTCATTTTTCTTTATCGATGTTAACAATTTCTACTTCTTTCAGATTTCCCCAAGATGAAACTATTATAAATGATTGTATACGCCGTATTTCAAAAATCAACTGGACAGCAAAAGTGAACAGTCACGTTATGCGTAACACTTTGGACTACAATCATTTGAGCCAAATGAGAACATTAAAGATGTGTTTAAAAGAAAAAATGGTTTCTTTATTTTAATTAATTGATTAATTACGTGTGCGTCGACACATTGTCATTGACATACATAGAGATTTTAAAAATGTAATGTATGTAAAATCTATTTTTAATTTATCGATATTAATGTCGATGACGTTGCATCACTGGCGTAAATAAAACTTGTGACAACCTTATAAATTAAGAAACATTATACTGTACACTATCTCTTTCTTACACATGTACTACTGCATAAGATAAGAGAGTACGAAGTAATGTATTTTGTTGTTATTTTAGCACGGTTTCTATAGCTTTAGTTATTGTTCTGAGGGGTCTGGCGTTTGTTTGTAGCATGGAGCTAGACTACATACTGAGGTAACTGGAGAGTGCAGTACTAACACTTTTTTGTGACCAAAAATTACACTGTGGCTGTCTTCCGTCTCACCTACACTTTGATAAAATACGTACGGTCATATGAGACAACTGACAGCCACTACATACTAAATGTCAAATTTGCTGGGCACACTTTTTTATTCAGGGTGAAAACTCCAGTTACCTCAGTATTATCACGTTCCCCGTGCAGCCAGAATTCAGAGTATGACCCCTCACGTGCCAGTGCTACTATGTTTTTTGTCGGCACTTCGGAATTAGTGGTAAAGAGATATGTTATGGCAAGAAAATTCTATTTTCTTTTAGTGCCCCATATATGGTGCACGCACGTATGAGTTCCTTCCGAGTTCGTTTTCAAAGGGTTTACCTACCTACCTTCTATCAGTGGCATATTATGCAAGCCGCGTTTTGCCATAAAAATAACTAATAACTTCCTAATCTAAAAAAACCTAAGCAATTAATCCGGCCAAAACAATTGACGCGAGTGAAAGTTGTGATTGTTTCCCGTTTTTACCCTCAAAAAAATAGTGATTTTCAATATTTTTTTAGGTATTTAGTTTTGCACTTATCTGTATTATTTTTGATTAGAAACACTTAATTGGTTTAAAATAAAAACATACTGCATTCTTGTTTCATTTTGAAAATGTGAACCTGGCAAAACCGATCAAAATGTCCGTGCGGTAATCCGACATTTTTATAAACAATTTCATAGCCTATACGTGTAAGCCAGCGTGTTGAAATGAACATAAGTAAGACAAAAACTATGTCTAACCACAAGAATACCAACGTAAAAATAAATGGCGAAACATTAGAAAAAGTTGAGCAATATACTTACCTAACAAATTGGATTCAATCGTGACAGTAATGAGCTGGAAGTAGAAAGGAGAGTTAACAACACCTGGAATAAATACTGAAGCTTCAAAGAAATTTTTAAAAGTGATATGCCAATAAAGCTTAAAAAGAAAGTTATGGACTCATGTCTCATCCCATGTTTAACATATGCGTGCCAGACCTGGAAATTTACTACCAGTACAAAAAATAAAATAACTACATGTCAAAGGGGAATGGAGCGCAGTATGTTGAACATAAAAAGAATACAAAAAATAAGACACACGGATATAAAGGCAATAATAAAAACAATTGATGCTCTCAACCATGCACAAAAATTAAAATGGAAATGGGCTGGCCATGTAGCGAGACTCAAAGATAAAAGATGGACAAATACTGTAACATCCTGGCATGGACCACTAGGCAAACGTCAGCAAGGCAGACCATATGCGCGATGGGAGGACGATATCAAGAAAATAGCTGGTCCGCAATGGAAACAGATAGCACAAAACCGCGAAAAATGGCAATCTTTGGAAGAGGCCTTTACCTGAGAGGGGTTTCTCGCCAAATAGAAATATCTTCACCAAGTCGCTACTATTGAAAATCATTAACTTACTAAAAGTCTAAAAATAATAGCAATGTGGCGCATTAATTTTAATTTAAAGTATGATTTTATTAAGTTAACTTTTTATAATGTAGTTTTAAGATTATTATAATTTGTATGTAATGTAACTTACTAAGAGGAAATAAAAGGCTTTTTATTTTATTTTATTTTATTTATATACGTGTAAGCCATTTGGAAAGCTGTAACTCATACGTGCAAAGTTTCAGAGGCCTATTACTTTGTAAGGGGACGTGACCCATATGTGGTGTACGCACGTAGCAAATAAACCGCAAAATGTACCACATGTGGGGCATGCACAGGGAACGTTTTAAGTCTAGCTCCATGGTTTGACATAACGAAGTGTCAGTTTTTTTATTTTTCTAAGTTGGCAAAAGAATAACTATGCTCTTCCTGACAATGCACTTACGCTCTTTTAGAATGAATATATTTTTAAATAGTGATTTGGTACTTTTAAATTTGATAAACAATAAAAATTAAAAATACGTATCCCATAATTTTTCATGTACTTTCATTAAAATTGGTGTGGGTATATATTTTTGAAATGTTGTCCATTGTTAAAGTAATTTTTGAAATAAACAACAAAATGTATGAAAAATGTATATTAAAATTTACAATCAATAATTATTGATAACTATCACGCACAGCTAAAGGTACACCCTCTTTCATTCGCTATCAAAAATAAATCCAGGGACAATGCAGTTAACAGAGCAAAGTAAAAGACTCCATAAATGACCCATAACCAAACCCTAACTAAATTTAATAAAAAACATTGCATAAAAGCGCCAAAAACAAACAATATTTGAAAAAACAGGTACATTTTTTCCATGAATAAAGGTACTCTCCGTCGCAAATAGAGAATTATAAATATCAGAGATATTATAAGCGTGGGCCCATTCGCTATGCAGTACATGTGCCCTTGTGGCCTCGGTATTATAAGAGGTAATATCGTGATTACTAGTGCAATTGCCTACGAACAATAAGATTAAGAATATTAGTTAGGATAGGACCAAGAGACCGGACACTGATGAAAAACACTAGGTCTTAGGTGTCCGCGTATACTGTATCAATCCCCTATTATCTCATAATTAACTGAATGTGAGTGTTTACTGTTGAGCCTTATCCAAATATCTATAAATCCGTTCATATTGGGGACTACTCTCCCTACACAATCGCTGGTTAAATATGATTACTTTTTCAATAACGTCTCTTGATAAATGTTTAAAAAAAACATACACGAAGAGAGAGTAGTCCCCTAATCCCTGAATTATACAGTCACAGTAAATCACAAACAGTGCTTTATTTACTGATTTATCTTGTTACAGGTATGATCTTTAAAAAAATAAAGCACGTTTTGTGTGTATTGAATATTATTCAGATACTTACGAATTCAACTAATTTCATAATAAATATATTATATTTGATTAATTCATTCCATTTTTTATCTACTGGGACGGAGTCTGCAACCAAAAAGAAATTTTCATATGATTTCAAACAAATAACATAAGTAATAAAATTTGTTTATATAATAACTATAAAGTTTCAGTAGCTACAAATACAGTCCTTTACTTTTAAGCATTTAGTAATCTAAACTTAGTATTAGGATCAGGATAGGAGGGTGGGGAATATTTACCATTTATTATCATATCAGACATTTTGGGAGTATATTTATAATAGTATCTTCGTTTTAAATCAAATTCAGAATAAGATAAACTGATTCGCAGAATTATTGGAGGAAATAAGGCATATTACTAATTAAATAAGCGTACAAAAAAACTAAGAAAATGTTGAATTGTTCAGTTTCGGTAATGGTTTTGACATTTCTGAATATTGCGCTGACATGACAATTATTCTTTTTCTGAACCTGCCAGCTATTAGGCAATCTGCTTTAAGTTTCTATGTTATGATCATGAATACATCTGACTTCGAACATAAAACATCTAGGGACCAACGAATGTTTTAATAATAGTACATGTTTAAGTTATTATGACACCCAAACACGAAACAAACACAAAAAATCCCTAAATGGGGATCATCAAACCCACTTACTACCCCGTTGAGTGATCTTGAATATCGTGATCGTGGTGATCGTAGTGAAGAGAAACAGGCATACGATTTGTGAAGAGAAACAGGCACAGTTTTTTTACAGATGGCGCGACTGTCGACTATGCCCTGTTATCTTTTCATGTCAAGTCAAGTACACTCGACTGCACATCAGGTTAAACAGTTGAACTGCGATAACAGCTTTTATTACGTGGGGCATAAAGGCGGTCTCAAGGTCAACATGTATAGTCTGATGTGCCGCCGTGTGTACATCTAAAAATTAATAATATGGATATGGACCAGGGGGTCTACCGCCTAAAAAATCTGGATATGGATATGGGCTTTATTTGACATTTGAAGCCCATAATCTGAACTTGGCGGTACCGCCTAATTCCATGGACTTCATATTTCTTCCCATACCCATATGTCAGAAAAAGAGTGAATGACGAAGAAAATTCTCTATACATTTTTGACAGTTGAAGCCCAGAATCGGTATTTTGTAAAAATTAAAAAGTAAAAACTCGAAACCCAGATTCATATCGTTATGTCAAATGAAGCAGGCGAGTATTTTGGTACGTCGCAATAGTTTTTACAAGTGCGTCATTCCTGGCACCATGGAGGCCTCTTTAAAAGGCCAAAGTTAAACTGTGGGAAAAGTCTGCTACCCTTTCACACCCATATGTGCTCATCCAGGAAAAGCTCCCTCCTGGCCTTGAACTTCCCAGATCATTATGGAGATCTTTAAATAGACTCTGTACCCAAGTTGGTTGAAGTAAAGACAACCTGTTCAGGTGGGGCTTCACCAGTAACACGGATCTCGCGTGCAGGTGTGGTTACACTCCACAGACAATGGTCCACTTCATTGATTGCTCTTTATGCCCGGACACCTGCACGCATGAGGACCTCATGTTGGCTGCAGATAACGCGGTGAGAGTGGCACAGTTTTGGGCCAACAACAGTATATGATTTAGTACTTGTACTTGTCATTGACATGTTGAAGAAGAAGTTATGAATGAAAGGTAGGTAATGTTTGTTTATTCTTTTTATATGAATTTAAGTAGGTATGTGTAATTTATTGATTAGTTTTGTTAAAAAAACCTTCCTAATACCTTATTTCAATAGACATTTAGAAGTGATATCATATGGTGATAATGATAAAGCACAGTAGATGACTTGGGATTAAATTTAAATAATCAATTGTCACATTTAACAAGTTTCAATTTCATGAAGTTGTTAATACCAAGTCAAGAGAAAATAACAGTGTAAGTAATTCAATAACTTTGTCAAAACATTTAAAATGCCTTATCATCTGATTTCATATTTCTGATTCTGACAAACAGAACAGAATTATAACAAATGTACCGGTGGGATAATATATGATTGTTGTCGGTACGAATGATGGTTTATTGTGATTGTCTTATGACTGTTATAACTGTTACTGCTACCTACTATCTTAGATCTTACTTAATTATATTTACTACCTCTCATCAGTCAATGTACAAAGCTTATCTACTTAATAACAGTTATTAACTATAAACATTGATTATCTATAACTTGTGCATAGCGGCACAACAAACAAAATGTGCTTTATACACACTACTCTTTCTTGATTTACAAACTTTTCAGTTCAACTATCACTTATTTGTTTATAAAATGTTATGGCAGATTATAGTAACAATATGTAGAATCTATACTAACCAAATCTAATCTTTTCAGATAACTTGAGTCTCAACGAGGTTCGTGGAGTGCTGCGAAGATGCCCGTGTCTGCCTATTCTTGCGGTAATAAGTTATCAAATCAGAATTATGGTGCAAATTACTGCTGTTAGTTGCTATGTTGATTACTTACTGCATTAAATGTTTAACTATTAGAGTTAGGTTATTGCGTCTTGCATTGAAAGTGATATTAACAGTAAATAATGAAATGGCAGATACTAAATAATACTACTAGGAAAAATAGCATTAGCATTTGTGCGTAAAAATATTTGCAAGCAGTTTAATTTTTCTTGTGGCTGTTAAAGTATTTATATATCTTAGTTTATCTATTAAGTCAATTTAGTAAGTAATTTCATTACTCTCATTCTTTGTCTTGTATAAATCTCAACTTATACTAATTATGTACTTTGTATTTGATAAAATTATAATAGCAAGTAATAAATGCCTTCTTTCATCAAATGTGTTTTTTATTTGAGCAGAATTTAAAATAGTATATTACTAGGGTTGTACCAAACGTCGATGATTTGCACAAGGGTCAGGCCGTAGATTTTGCCACATTCGAGGGTACAAAAGTCTCCGCCTCATATAATTTTAAATATAGTACTCTTAGAAATGTCTCAATCTTATCATCGTGTTTCCTAAGAAATAGCAAACCAAGGCAGATATAGATATTTGGATAAGTTTATATATTTGGAAAACTATTTGACATTTCCTTCCCAAAAGTGACGGATTTTTTATAAAAACCGCGAATCCGCAGTGGTAGGTGTACAGCTTAAACATCGATAAAATTATCATTTTTTAACTTATTGATGAGCTGTTTGATTTGACGTTATAAAATAATAATAAGGTTGCCATTCCTTTAATATCTTTGCGTCTTTCCTAAGAAAAAAGATAAATTTTCGGCAATAAGATTTTTTTTTTGAAAAACCATTTCTTTGCGCTACTTATATTGCGCAACCATTTTCACCCATTTTATGGTTTTAAAACATTTATTAAGATTTTGTTTGAGTGCTGGCATCACCAAAGTATCGTATTCTATGGTCAATGCAGCGTTGACGACCATATTTTTTGACATTTCGGTGTCAACTCCGATCAAAGTGAAAAGTGTCGCCTACTTTGCAGAGTGCATTTTTTGAGATTTCAAGGTAAGTTTTTGATTAAAACTTATAATTGTTGTTGCGCATGGTTTAATTAGATGTGTGTGATCTGTATATGTTAAACTAGCCTTGTTAAATAGTATATTTTAAGAGTTATGATCGATTTCATTTGCGCCTCGGTTCCGCAAAACTGTCTTTATGTCACTTTGCGATACCGGTTGCGTAGAAATTGCGCCACTTATTTTACGCTATTGAATAATAGTGCATGCACACAAGGTTTTCAAGTTTTTTATTATTTTGAAATTACTTTTAGCTGTAATTCCGCTAAAAAACATGACTAGCATTACAATTAATTGATTTGTTAGATTTTATTAATATTCTATAAGTACAGGGTGTTCGGCAGAACGTTAAACATACGAAAATAGGGGTAGGTGCGGTGGTCTGCTACCTAACCAGCCTCAAAGATTTTACCTAGGTCCAAAGTTTTTTTATTTTGTATTTTATAAGTTTTGGAATTTCGTCACTTTCATACTAACTTTTAAACCCATGTAACTTTTTTTTTATTGACAGATCTATTTTTTTATTATTTTTGGCATCCTAATGGTTGGCAGGTCCTTTTAAAAGTGATACTTCAAGCAGGTTGTTGCTAGAGTCAAAGTAATGGACTCTCAAACATTGAAAAGAGTTGAAATAAATTTTAAAGTTGTATTATATTTATATAATCAATAATGAATAATACCAAATACCTCCATCTAACAAATTAAATGTATTTTTTTTGTAAATTGAACAAATCATACATAGGTACTTACTAGTTTTGTCATCCTGTTTAACTTTTCATTGTGCGCAATATATAAAAAAGAATTACTCATAGGTACATTATTGTTAGAAAAATGGAAAATAAAGTATTTAGAAAAAATCGACCCGTCTCACAACTAAATACTTTTTTCTAAATACTTTATTTTCCATTTTTCTATGATAAAAATTGCATTGTGAATGCAAAAAAGTAAAAATTTAAATACATTATTGTTAATTATTAATTAAACATACTTACATACCATCATCGTGTTTCTTTTTCTAGTTTGATGCAATACCTCTTGTTAGTACATGTTTGTTAAATAAAATCACATTAATGTACGTGCTCCTTAATAATTTTGCGCTACCATTTTGCACCACTTTGTGCGACCGACTCGTAGAAAATTTTGCGTCACCATTGCGCTATTTGTGGCAAAATCTACGGCCTGACCCACAACTATCGATAACGAATCAAGGGTGTCGATAGTTCTGGCAGCACTATGTTGTCAAAATCTAATCGGGGTCCGTCATTCACTAACAAACGGCCGCTATAAGGCTTGATTCCTATCTGTACTAGTCTATATAATTTGTGGTTTTGACCTATTCTATGGGTGATTCCAACGCCTGATATGAATCTGAGTTTCGAGTTTTTACTTTTTAATTTTTACAAAATACCGATTCTGGGCTTCAACTGTCAAAAATGTATAGAGAATTTTCTTCGTCATTCACTCTTTTTCTGACATATGGGTATGGGAAGAAATATGAAGTCCATGGAATTAGGCGGTACCGCCAAGTTCAGATTATGGGCTTCAAATGTCAAATAAAGCCCATATCCATATCCAGATTTTTTAGGCGGTAGACCCCCTGTTCCGGTAAAAATCTTTGGAACTAAAACATTTTAATACTACAGTCCATTTTATTTTTGTTTCTTTCTCTATGCTGGGAGTTTTTGGCGCCATTTTGGCGGGTTAGGTTAAAGTCTCAGAACAATAACTAATTTCTGAGGGTTAAGTGGATATTTTAATTAATCGCAATTTGTTTCATAGTGGACTTTGTGACTCAAGATAGGTGTGGTTTTGTGCCCCAAGTGTCTACGCAACTGGACGATGTGTGGATTGATTAAAATATGCGCTATCACGGTAACGTGATGCCGAGTGTTTTATTGTAGTGGATTGACTACCTCAGCAAGAATTACAGAAAAGACCAACTCGACATACTTGACGCCAAATACTCCAAGAAGCATTGGACTGTAACACACCTATTTATCTAATAAAAACATAAAGCTAGAAACACATTTCGCTGGCGCAGCGCAGCGTCGACCCGGGTGTGCACACTTTACTAGCGTGGCGCAGCGTTTCCTGACGAAATTTTTGATCAGTGTCAATCGAGTCGTTGCCGAGCTAACATCTGCATTATGTTTTCTTCTAATTTTGAAAACAATTTCTGTTCTTACTTGAACATATTAAATCCAAAAAAATATATGTTGATGATTACGATGATAATATTATTATCTTATCTTATCTTTATCTAATATGATGATGAATGAAGACGAGATGCAATTTATATCTATACTTATACTATAAATACACTTTGTTTGTTTGTAATAGATAAACTCAAAAAATACTGAACCGATTTTAGAAATATTTAGTGTAATTTATTTTCAAATCAGAATTATACATTATTTTTGTAATAAAATTAAAAAGTATAGTGTACTAAAAACACTTTAATACTGTTTTAACAGTATAATTAGCAACCCTACATGATAATGAATTGGTGACTCTTCTAAACAAAAATTTTTTTTTTAAATTGGCCCATTATTGACGGAGAAATCGGAGAACATATGTAGTAAAAAGCAAAATGCGGAGCTCCGCTGCGCAGTCCGCCACCGAGCCATCTGACGATACAATGCTAGAAAGTGGTGGGGGGCCTGGCGCAATCGGAGACGAGCGGAAACGCTGCGCTGCGCCAGGGAAATGTGTTTCTAGCCATACTAAATGTATGAACCCGATCGCGCTGCGCTGCGCTGCGCTGCGCCAGCGAAATGTGTTTCTAGCTTAAGAAACTATATTAACTTAAATAATACTCAAGAATTGGCAGTATGGCTTAATGTCTTCGCCTGTCCAGTCCATAAGGACGAACCTTTTTACTACTATTTCTCTATGCTGTGGACTATTGTCCGTGTTCCGTTTTGAGTCAATAGTACTGGTGGCCTACCACAAGCTCTTATTACGCCGCTCTACACGCCGTATAGCGGCGTTTCACTCTCTCAACTTAAAAATAACTGCTATAAGAGCTTGTGGTAGGCCACCTGTTGGCGCTGTGAGCGCTAAAAGCTGTTCCGATTTGATTATCGCGCTGACAGCACTGTTGACGCGATTTCAATTCGGAACGGCTATTTGCAAGCATCGCGAGCGAGCGTTGTTTTGATTTGAATTTGTAAGTAAATAATCACCGGTTTAGTATGGATATTCGTCAATTAGTAAACGTTTTATTGGACAGCGATGATGATAGTGATCCGTGCTTAAAGGAAATAATTGAAATACTATGAAGCGTGGTATATTATTAAAATTACCTTTAACCATACATATGTGATATATCAATTGAAAGAGAAAAAAAAATACTTCGTTAAAATGAAATCAGTTATTCTATTTATCCCTTCACATTAATTATTTTATTTTATAATTATTGGTTAGCTGGATTTTAAAATCGTTAGATTGCAACACTTAGAACTCTTGACAACACTATTTTTGACGTTCCGTTTTGCTAATTTTAATACGTACATTACTGTCAGATACAGCACAAAAACAATTTGACAACAAACAATGATTTGAAATACATTCTATTTAAATTAATATTGTACCTATGTAAAATAAATCTTGATTTTTGTTACTAAACGCGAGACTTTTCTTAAAAATATAAAATCTGGCGACAAATACAAAGAAGCGTGATACGGAACGCACTATCTGTCAATCTGTTCGTCTGTTAAGCGCCCCACAGATGGTCAGTTCGCCTGTCGGCAACGGCCTGTCAGTTTGCCGCTATGATGGCCCATCACGGTCGGCCAACATGATCGGCCATCCTGTACTGGGGGCTTAAAAGGTTTAGAACTGACGGCTAGTGCGCAGGTATAGTTTGTGGCCGCTGGGGGTCGGGGCCAATCTTGACACTTATCGGCCGGACAGAAACTACCGATTAGTACTAAAACTGACGGCTATCAACTGCTAGTGTGTGGCCTCAAAGTCAGTTTTCGATTATTGCCGACAGGCAATGACCGGTCTAGTGTGTGGTCGATGGAGGTCTCGTATCGTACGTCAGACGGCCGATCTGGGGGGCTACCGGCTAAGAAATCTGGATATGGGTATGGGCTTCAACTGTCATTTGAATTCCTTATTATGATAGATTTTTGCTGCTTTGTTCTGTTGAACGTTGCTAGCTAGTTATCGTTATACCCGACGTCACAAAACAAGGAACTGATAGCGGCTATTTTCTTTATAAAATTGACTTAAAGTTCCCAAAAACGTATGAAGTTCATATCCATAAAGTTACGTGGTAGCCCCCCTGGGGGGCTACCGGCTAAGAAATATGAATATGGGAATGGGCTTCAACTGTCATTTGAATTCCTTATTTTGATAGATTTTTGCTACTTTGTTCTGTTGAACGTTGCTAGCTAGTTATCGTAATACCCGACATCACAAAACTAGGAACTGATAGCGGCTATTTTCTGTAAAAAATTTGCTTAAAGTACCCAAAAACGTATGAAGTTCATACCCATAAAGTTACGAGGTAGCCCCCCCGGTCTTGACCGACAGGCGACCTGACCGTCTGTGGGCTTCTTTAAGGAGTCAGGTCGCCTGTCGTATGGAGTTTGCCAAACTCGGTATGAGTATGGTATTAAAAACTCGTGGAATACTATTAAAAAACTCGCCAAGGCTCGTTTTTTAAACTCCCACTCGTGTTTTAATACCCCTCATTATGCGACAGTCACTTAAAACTACTATTAATTGATCTGTCAAAAACTCGCGCCAATAGATCTGCTCAACATGGCCGCCATCGGCTGTCAAAGATACCTTGGTGATATTGAAAGACTCTTTAATCCATATTTTAGAGTAATGTCTCTACCCGTCGTCTCATCTTTAATAAGCACTATCATTTTTCTGGCTTTCTGCTTCGGGATAAACAAATAAAATACCTAAATAGAACCTAAAACGCAGAGATTACTCAAACAAAACCACAATATTATAATATATATATAACCAATATATGATAATATAACCAAATATTATCGCTGTTGACGCAAAACGGAACGTAGCCTATGCCTATGGCTACGTTCCGTTTTGCGCCAACAGCGATAATATCACTGATATCGCGCTCACACATCGTTCCGATTTGTTGTGAGCGCGACAACGAAAGCAGTAATTACGTCACGGATGACGTCACTACCGCCGCCATTTTGCGATCACGGTGATATCATTCTCAAGCGTTAGCACTGTGAGCGGGCTGTCATATTTGACGTTTTGTTGTCAAACGTCATTGTATGTTGTGGTTTTGTTTGAGTAATCTCTGCGTTTTAGGTTTTATTTAGGTATTTTATTTGTTTATCCCGAAGCAGAAAGCCAGAAAAATGATAGTGCTTATTAAAGATGAGACGACGGGTAGAGACATTACTCTAAATTTAAGCACGGATCACTATCATCATCGCTGTCCAATAAAACGTTTACTAATTGACGAATATCCATACTAAACCGGTGATTATTTACTTACAAATTCAAATCAAAACAACGCTCGCTCGCGATGCTTGCAAATAGCCGTTCCGAATGGAAATCGCGTCAACAGTGCTGTCAGCGCGATAATCAAATCGGAACAGCTTTTAGCGCTCACAGCGCCAACAGGTGGCCTACCACAAGCTCTTATAGCAGTTATTTTTAAGTTGAGAGAGTGAGACGCCGCTCTACACGCCGTATAGCGGCGTCTCACTCTCTCAACTTAAAAATAACTGCTATAAGAGCTTGTGGTAGGCCACCAGTACTATTGACTCAAAACGGAACACGGCCTAGTGTTCTGTTCTGTGGCTGTGGACGTAAAAAAAACTTTGACTTTGATTGAAGTTGAGTGAGTGTAATTTTTCTACAAAAGTGGATTTTATTCATATAAATTAATTATATGTCGTTCGTTTAATATTTGATATTATATCGAAAGAAAAATTGCTAAATAAAATGGAGGAAGAAGATCCTGTTGTTCAAGAGGTAACAGCTTCATGTAATTAGCATAAACAACGTGGTATTAGGTTATGTTGTTGAATACGAATCGTGTATTTTCATTATATCAAATTGATTTCTTTATATTTGTAGATACCGGTTTACCTGTCTCAGGCCCTAGCCAAAAATTTGTACATTTATCAGTATCCTGTAAGACCTGCCAATAGAGACTGGAAAGAGGTAAAAGTAACCAATGCCTCTATCAAGCCAAAAAATCAGCTTGTTAGATTGGAGGTCGGTTTGGATACGTATAGCGATAAGTACTGCCCTTCTAAGGGAGAGCAGATTGCTCTCAACACTGATGGACATCAGGTAAGCAACCAAAAATCCGTAACATCTGCAGTCTGCACTGTTTTTTATGTTGTTTACTAGTAATAAAATTTACAAAACCAAGTGTTACTAAAGGTCTTAAACTAAAATGAGCAAGCACTTAAAACTTAGTATTCTTGTACAGGTAACTTATTTAAGAATTTTATTTGATTTTTAGTAGATCAAGATTTTATCCAACTTCTAGTAGTTTTGCAGCAACAATTATTACATCATCAAGCTGTTATAGAATGGCTACAGTTTGTTTGTAGTGTGTTCAATATGCCACTTAAGCCTTATTTTCTGAGCAATAAACTACATTTATACACATGTATTTAACCCAAACCATGGTAAAGATATATGCTGATGATATTATATATATAAAAGATAATTAACACTTTTAATAAATATGTGACAAAGGCATGTTCAATAATAATTTCAGAGGTCATTCAAAATAAATTTTATTTTTACAGGAATCATCATGGCATATCAAAGAAAAGGACAAGTCCCAATATTTCAGGAGTGGAATGATGGATAAAATGGTGTATGAGAGTAGTGCCCCTTGCACTGAGACAGAACACTTTGCTGTTGCGATTTTACAAGATAAGGAGTTGCATTGCACTCCTGTTCAAGGTTTTTGAAGTTAATTTATTTATGTTTACATTGTTTACATAAAACAATTCATTTGGAGATTAGGCATAACTCACACTGGAGCAGAGTCGAAGCGTCAATCTGAAATTTCACACAGCACCCTTATCTCTACAAGAGATATGGGGCACATATTTCTTCTGAGAAACAGACATGTGATGGCGCAAAAATATAGAATAAACACTACTGAGGCACCAGAGCAAGGGAAAGTTAAGAGACATGACAGAATAGACAGTGGATGACTAGACCTTAGATATTTCTTATTTGGTTTCTTGATAGATTAATATTTTCCATGTAGCTCGACTTAATACTCTGAGGTAACTGGAGTTCTCACCCTGAATAAAAAAGTGTACCCAGCAAATTTGACATTTATGTGTGTAGTGGCTGTCAGTTGTCTCATATTACCATACATATTTTTTTAAAGTGTAGGTGAGACAGAAGACAACCACTGTGTAATTTTTGGGGACAAAAAGTGTTAGTACTGCACTCTCCAGTTACCTCAGTATTAAGTCGAGCTTCATGATTTTTTCTCAAGGATGATTAAATAAGTCGTTTTTATATTTTTTATCCTCAACAGGTATTGTACAGATGAGACCATCATATTCCTACTATGATAGGCAGGATAAACGAAAAAGTGATAAAAATAAGGCTGAACATTCTGATGAGGAGGACAAGGAACCTGAATTACAACAGGTATGGATTTTATCCATCTAATTCAAGTCATTTATTCTTTATCTTCTTTTTGACGTAATAACGTCTTATAAATTGATGAATGCCAGCTGCACACACAAAAAAGCATAACTTATTGTCACATTCCACCAGAGCCGTGAACCCAGCGCTGCGCCCCGTGTCAACTCCAACTTAGCAGCCTGCTTGACCTTTCTGCATATGATTAAATAATCAAACAGAGATGGTGCTTAATTTAGAAACAGTTTTAGTTGAACTATTTAGCACTTGTTTAAATAATCAAATTAGATTTAAACGTATTGATTACATAATACTTGTTTCAATTATCAAATTCGCTGGTAAGGTATCCTTCTACTTCAAAAGCGTTCGGCTTGTGATGCAAAGATAGACAGCGGCATATTGTTATGCCGATTTTACAGACAACCAATTTTTTATTCACTCTATTTTAATACTTAATGAATGTTATTAATATTTGGCTCTAGGTGACAGTAAAATTTGCTCGTCAAGAGACTGATTTGGCAAAAAAGGCACGAGAAAAATCATATGAATCGGTATCCCAAAGAATAAGTGAAGAGCCCTGGTATGATGCTATGTGGAAGCATTCAGACACGGACCATGCAGACGTAAGTAGTACACAAAAAGTTGTAGTTTTGAAGCATATTGAATGAGTGGTTTACAGGAATATAATTATATTATTAAAATAATATTCTTTATATAATTTAATTTCTTTGATATCTGGAGTTGTATAAACTTGTTATAAACAGAAATTGCAGTTAAATCAATTTTACAGTGTATACTGATATGATTAGTAATTGTTTTTGTGCTCTTAAAATTTATACATCAACAACATAACTACTTACAGAGTTGAATAATGTTAATAGGTGTGAATGTGATTTTAGAAAGAAAATGTTCCTTGGATATTATAAAGCTTAACAAATTATTTATATAAATTTTAAGAAAAGTGACTTCATTATAATAAGGATTATCATAAAAAGAGGATTGTGTAGAATCACTCATACTTAACCTTTTTACCTGTTCAAATCGGGTTTATTTTATTCAACCAGCATAATCGAGTATTACTTACTAATACTCCAGTTCATTTGCTCTGGCCCATGCCAGGTTACACAGGTTTCCCTAAACCTTTAAAACATAGGTACACTTTTTATGGAGGCGAATAGAAATAGTAGTTGGCTGTTGGTACATACAGTCAAGAAAAAGCTTGTTGGATTCATATGATCTGCTTAAAGAACTAGTTAAAATGCTTAATTTGTAGAATGATTAGTGTACAGTTGGATCTTGTTTCATCAACAGCTGGAGCGTCTCAAGTTGTTCAGCATGACCACTTCAGACGGGTCGTCTCTGACATTGCGCCCGCGCGAATACGTGCGCACGCTGGTGCCGCCGCCGCCCGAAGACGAGGCTGACGTCGCCCCCACTGTGCTACCCTCACCGCAAGACCAGATCAAGGCGATACTACTGAACGGTGAGATTAATGTGATGTAGTAACTTGTGGAGTGTATCTAGTGGTTCAGTATAACGAATACGTGTGTACGCTGGTGCCGCCGCCCGAAGACGAGGCTGACGTCGCCTCCACTGTGCTACCTTCACCGCAGGACCAGATCAAGGCGATACTACTGAACGGTGAGATTAATGTGATGTAGTAACTTGTGGAGTGTATCTAGTGGTTCAGTATAACGAATACTTGTGTACGCTGGTGCCGCCGCCCGAAGACGAGGCTGACGTCGCCTCCTCTGTGCTACCCTCACCGCAGGACCAGATCAAGGCGATACTACTGAACGGTGAGATTAATGTGATGTAGTAACTTGTGGAGTGTATCTAGTGGTTCAGTATAACGAATACTTGTGTACGCTGGTGCCGCCGCCCGAAGACGAGGCTGACGTCGCCTCCACTGTGCTACCCTCACCGCAGGACCAGATCAAGGCGATACTACTGAACGGTGAGATTAATGTGATGTAGTAACTTGCGGAGTGTATCTAGTGGTTCAGTATAACGAATACGTGTGTACGCTGGTGCCGCCGCCCGAAGAGGAGGCTGACGTCGCCCCCACTGTGCTACCCTCACCGCAAGACCAGATCAAGGCGATACTACTGAACGGTGAGATTAATGTGATGTAGTAACTTGTGGAGTGTATCTAGTGGTTCAGTATAACGATTACGTGTGTACGCTGGTGCCGCCGCCCGAAGACGAGGCTGACGTCGCCCCCACTGTGCTACCCTCACCGCAAGACCAGATCAAGGCGATACTACTGAACGGTGAGATTAATGTGATGTAGTAACTTGTGGAGTGTATCTAGTGGTTCAGTATAACGAATACGTGTGTACGCTGGTGCCGCCGCCCGAAGACGAGGCTGACGTCGCCTCCACTGTGCTACCCTCACCGCAAGACCAGATCAAGGCGATACTACTGAACGGTGAGATTAATGTGATGTAGTAACTTGTGGAGTGTATCTAGTGGTTCAGTATAACGATTACGTGTGTACGCTGGTGCCGCCGCCCGAAGAGGAGGCTGACGTCGCCCCCACTGTGCTACCCTCACCGCAAGACCAGATCAAGGCGATACTACTGAACGGTGAGATTAATGTGATGTAGTAACTTGTGGAGTGTATCTAGTGGTTCAGTATAACGAATACGTGTGTACGCTGGTGCCGCCGCCCGAAGAGGAGGCTGACGTCGCCCCCACTGTGCTACCCTCACCGCAAGACCAGATCAAGGCGATACTACTGAACGGTGAGATTCATGTGATGTAGTAACTTGTGGAGTGTATCTAGTGGGTCAGTATAACGAATACGTGTGTACGCTGGTGCCGCCGCCCGAAGACGAGGCTGACGTCGCCCCCACTGTGCTACCCTCACCGCAGGACCAGATCAAGGCGATACTACTGAACGGTGAGATTAATGTGATGTAGTAACTTGTGGAGTGTATCTAGTGGTTCAGTATAACGAATACGTGTGTACGCTGGTGCCGCCGCCCGAAGACGAGGCTGACGTCGCCCCCACTGTGCTACCCTCACCGCAAGACCAGATCAAGGCGATACTACTGAACGGTGAGATTAATGTGATGTAGTAACTTGTGGAGTGTATCTAGTGGTTCAGTATAACGATTACGTGTGTACGCTGGTGCCGCCGCCCGAAGACGAGGCTGACGTCGCCCCCACTGTGCTACCCTCACCGCAAGACCAGATCAAGGCGATACTACTGAACGGTGAGATTAATGTGATGTAGTAACTTGTGGAGTGTATCTAGTGGTTCAGTATAACGAATACGTGTGTACGCTGGTGCCGCCGCCCGAAGACGAGGCTGACGTCGCCTCCACTGTGCTACCCTCACCGCAAGACCAGATCAAGGCGATACTACTGAACGGTGAGATTAATGTGATGTAGTAACTTGTGGAGTGTATCTAGTGGTTCAGTATAACGATTACGTGTGTACGCTGGTGCCGCCGCCCGAAGAGGAGGCTGACGTCGCCCCCACTGTGCTACCCTCACCGCAAGACCAGATCAAGGCGATACTACTGAACGGTGAGATTAATGTGATGTAGTAACTTGTGGAGTGTATCTAGTGGTTCAGTATAACGAATACGTGTGTACGCTGGTGCCGCCGCCCGAAGAGGAGGCTGACGTCGCCCCCACTGTGCTACCCTCACCGCAAGACCAGATCAAGGCGATACTACTGAACGGTGAGATTCATGTGATGTAGTAACTTGTGGAGTGTATCTAGTGGGTCAGTATAACGAATACGTGTGTACGCTGGTGCCGCCGCCCGAAGACGAGGCTGACGTCGCCCCCACTGTGCTACCCTCACCGCAGGACCAGATCAAGGCGATACTACTGAACGGTGAGATTAATGTGATGTAGTAACTTGTGGAGTGTATCTAGTGGTTCAGTATAACGAATACGTGTGTACGCTGGTGCCGCCGCCCGAAGACGAGGCTGACGTCGCCTCCACTGTGCTACCCTCACCGCAAGACCAGATCAAGGCGATACTACTGAACGGTGAGATTAATGTGATGTAGTAACTTGTGGAGTGTATCTAGTGGTTCAGTATAACGAATACGTGTGTACGCTGGTGCCGCCGCCCCCACTGTGCTACCCTCACCGCAGGACCAGATCAAGGCGATACTACTGAATGGTAAGACATGTCGCTGTTGATAAATTCTAACAGCTAAAACTTCATTATGTTTCTTGATTGTTCTTGTCGTTTTAAGGTCTTTCGCCGCCATAATCTTGTTGTAAACCGACGGCGGCGCCGGCGTAGCTTCTTTTCTTTGTCATTTGCAAAATACAAACACGTGGATTGAAGTGAATTGGATTTACTTTTAAATTATTAGTTTTTATAAGAATAAAATAAGATCAGAATACTTATCCAAATACAGTTTTCCTGCCGCTTGTTCACAGTAAGGAACTAAGTGTTACACAGTGCTTACATAAACGATTTGGTTCGTATTTTTTTAGCCAAACTGATGACATTCAACGAGCTACGCGCCATGGTTCGCACGGACGACGGCCCGCTGAGCGACGCGTCGCTACTGTCAGCGTTGAGCGCATGCGCGTGTTGTGTGCGCGGATTGTGGACTGCTCGCTCAAGTTCGCTGTATACTCGCGCCGCGCCCGTGCCGCCGCGACTGATGTGCGCCGCTCGGGATCACGTGGTAAGCAGAGCTACGTACATCTAGATTACAAATTACTGTACAGGAGGCTGTAACTTGTGGGAATCTACAAAAACACGTGCGCGAAAACAGGTGGGAAGAAATGGAAGTAACTTTCGTTGGCAGCTAATTTGTCCTAAAATCCTACTGTACCTACATACTACAGACGCGTCGCTACTGTCAGCGTTGAGCGCTTGCGCGTGTTGTGTGCGCGGATTGTGGACTGCTCGCTCAAGTTCGCTGTATACTCGCGCCGCGCCCGTGCCGCCGCGACTGATGTGCGCCGCTCGGGATCACGTGGTGAGTGGAGCTACTTTACTCCAGCCATTTTAGGGAAAGAATGTTTGTAAAAAACCGCCTTTACTTAACCTCAACAATACTTTTTTATTGCACGTTTTACAAATGTGTGTACTTCATTAATATCTTACTTATATTGTCCAAGTTAGGAATATGTCATTAGATAACTGAAATATTACGTCCTTATTTGTAGAATTATTACAAAAAAGTGTTCTTATCTTTGTTTACAAATATTCTTTCCGTAATATGGCTGGAGTATAGCTAGTAAAGTTATTATTACTGTACAAGTGTCAGTACACATCACGGGAGACCCTGCGTGCAAAAACTAGAGACATGCGGATTGAAGAAAACAGGTTGGTAGGAAGGAGTGGAAGAGATACTCATAGGCAGCTAATTTATCCTTAAATCCTACTATACCTACATACGGTTCCGAAGAAGGTCCGCTGAGCGATGCGTCGCTATTATCAGCTTTTAGCACTTGCGCGTGTTGTGTGCGCGGATTGTGGACTGCTCGCTCAAGCTCGCTGTATACTCGCGCCGCGCCCGTGCCGCCGCGACTGATGTGCGCCGCTCGGGATCACGTGGTGAGTGGAGCTACGTCATCTAGATTACCAATTACTGTGTACATACTACAGATGTGTCGCTTCTGTCAGCGTTGAGCGCTTGCGCGTGTTGTGTGCGCGGATTGTGGACTGCTCGCTCAAGTTCGCTGTATACTCGCGCCGCGCCCGTGCCGCCGCGACTGATGTGCGCCGCTCGGGATCACGTGGTAAGCAGAGCTACGTACATCTAGATTACAAATTACTGAGCAGGAGGCTATATCTCGTGGCAATCTGCAAAAAAATCGAGGCGTGCGGATGGTGCGCGAAAACAGGTGGGAAGAAATTGAAGTGACGTTCGTCACGAAATGACTTCGAAATCACGTGGTGAGTGGAGCTACTTTACTAGCTAGTAATGTTATTATTACTGTACAAGTGTCAGTATCACATAACGGGAGACCCTGCGCAAAAACTAGAGACATATGCGGATTGAAGAAAACAGGTGGGTCGGAAGCAGTGGAAGTGATATTCGTAGGCAGCTAATTTATCCTTAAATCCTACTATACCTACATACGGTTCCGAAGAAGGTCCGCTGAGCGATGCGTCGCTATTATCAGCTTTTAGCACTTGCGCGTGTTGTGTGCGCGGATTGTGGACTGCTCGCTCAAGCTCGCTGTATAGTCGCGCCGCGCCCGTGCCGCCGCGACTGATGTGCGCCGCTCGGGATCACGTGGTAAGTAGAGCTACGTCATCTAGATTACAAATTACTGTGTACATACTACAGATGTGTCGCTTCTGTCAGCGTTGAGCGCTTGCGCGTGTTGTGTGCGCGGATTGTGGACTGCTCGCTCAAGTTCGCTGTATACTCGCGCCGCGCCCGTGCCGCCGCGACTGATGTGCGCCGCTCGGGATCACGTGGTGAGTGGAGCTACTTTACTCCAGCCATTTTAGGGAAAGAATGTTTGTAAAAAACCGCCTTTACTTAACCTCAACAATACTTTTTTATTGCACGTTTTACAAATGTGTGTACTTCATTAATATCTTACTTATATTGTCCAAGTTAGGAATATGTCATTAGATAACTGAAATATTACGTCCTTATTTGTAGAATTATTACAAAAAAGTGTTCTTATCTTTGTTTACAAACATTCTTTCCGTAGTATGGCGTGAGTATAGCTAGTAATGTTATTACTGTACAAGTGTCAGTATCACATTACGTGAGACCCCGCGCAAAAACTAGAGACTTATGCGGATTGAAGAAAACAGGTGGTAAGGGGTGGAAGTGATATTTGTACGCAGCTAATTTATCCTTGAATCCTACTGTACCTACATACGGTTCCGACGACGGTCCGCTGAGCGACGCGTCGCTACTGTCAGCGTTGAGCGCTTGCGCGTGTTGTGTGCGCGGATTGTGGACTGCTCGCTCAAGTTCGCTGTATACTCGCGCCGCGCCCGTGCCGCCGCGACTGATGTGCGCCGCTCGGGATCACGTGGTGAGTGGAGCTATGAGCTATAACTTTACTCCAGCCATTTTAGGGAAATAATGTTTTTTAAAAAACCGCCTTTACTTAACCTCAACAATACTTTTTTATTGCACGTTTTACAAATGTGAGTACTTCATTAATATCTTACTTATATTGTCCAAGTTAGGAATATGTCATTAGATAACTGAAATATTACGTCCTTATTTCTAGAATTATTACAAAAAAGTGTTCTTATCTTTGTTTACAAACATTCTTTCCGTAATATGGCTGGAGTATAGCTAGTAAAGTTATTATTACTGTACAAGTGTCAGTACACATCACGGGAGACCCTGCGTGCAAAAACTAGAGACATGCGGATTGAAGAAAACAGGTGGGTAGGTAGCAGTGGAAGTGATATTCGTAGGCAGCTAATTTATCCTTGAATCCTACTGTACCTACATACGGTTCCGACGACGGTCCGCTGAGCGACGCGTTGCTACTGTCAGCGTTGAGCGCTTGCGCGTGTTGTGTGCGCGGATTGTGGACTGCTCGCTCGAGTTCGCTGTATACTCGCGCCGCGCCCGTGCCGCCGCGACTGATGTGCGCCGCTCGGGATCACGTGGTGAGTGGAGCTACTTTACTATACTCCAGCCATTTTACGGAAAGAATGTTGGTAATAAACCGCCCATACTTAACCTTTTCGAACGACGAAATACACGAGTATTTGAACATCCCAACCGTAACTTCAGAGATCGAGCGCCTAAAGAAGCCCTACTTTGAACGCCTCAGCAACCACCCAAATCCACTCGCTTCTGGATTGCTTGAAAATACAAATGTGGCTAAACGACTGAAACGAAACCACATAATATGATTAGACGGTGGTGCAATGGCTCCCTGCTCTAAAACAGCCCGTTCATTCAGCACATCTGATTATAGTCTGGCGACTGATTGCAGATCCTTTGCATAACAAAAAAAAACTTAACCTTAAAAGTACTTTTTTATTACACGTTTTAGAAATATGTGCACTTCATTAATATGTTACTTATATTGTCCAAGTTTGATATATGGCATTAGTTAGCTGAAATATTACGTATTTATGGAATAATTAGAAAAAAAGTGTTCAAATCTTTGTTTACAAACATTCTTTTCGTAATATGGTTTGCGCGTGTTGTGTGCGCGGATTGTGGACTGCTCGCTCAAGTTCGCTGTATACTCGCGCCGCGCCCGTGCCGCCGCGACTGATGTGCGCCGCTCGGGATCACGTGGTGAGTAGAGCTACGTACATCTAGATTACAAATTACTGTGCAGGAGGCTATATCTTGTGGGAATCTGCAAAAAAATCGAGGCGTGCGGATGGTGCGCGAAAACAGGTGGGAAGAAATTGAAGTGACGTTCGTTGGCAGCTAATCTATCCTTGAATCCTACTGTACCTGAGTACGGTTCACACGATTGAAGGGGCGGCGTTTAAGAGGCTGACATGAGCCAACTAGCGCCGCCAATCGATTTTATTTTATTTTATTTCTTCTAAATAAGCCCAATTTCTAAAAAAAGGAATCGGTCAAGGTCTTGTAAATGACGTCTAATATTTATTGAATAACTGACTGCCTCCGCGACTGATGTGCGCTGGTCTCGAGATCACGTGGTGTGGTGACGTGGTGAGGTGAGTAAGAAAATGGGTGGTGGCCTGGTGGGTGACATGAACATGAAATGTGTTTGATACATATTGTATTTCTTTACTTTCTCCTGTTTTTTTATTATATTGCCGCCTATTTTTATCTCACTGACATCCTTTCCGGTTGACTGTTAGTGAATGCTTACTAGCATTCAGTGCGCCATTTGTAACTCTTGTAATAAACGTTGAATAAATAAATAAAAAAATTAACCAATTGGACTAACTAAGGACAAGTTCAGTTAGTTTTAGAACTTATAAACAACTAGTAAAAAGGGTTAGTCTCGTGGGTTGTGTGAGATTGAGGAAGATAGGCTAAGATTGGGGAATTGTGGGGTTAAATTGGAGAAAATGGGCTATACAGGGATGCTCGATATTTTAAATCTTTACTAGTAAGTTATTTGAACTTCGGTTTTTCTTTATTTTCAGCTATACCTATTCACTCAACACCCGTACATAGACCGACGGAAGGTGGCCGCAGCAGTTCACCTGCCCCCCGAAGTAGTGTTAGAAATCATTCGATCGGTAGCCAAATACAATCCCCGAACCGGTTGGGAGCTAATCACCCCACCAGACGTCACCTTCGAGACCAAGTTCCCCGACGTGGTACAACGACAGAACCTATACTGGGAGGCGCGACAACGGCAGTTCAACGAAATGCTGATAGGCGAAAATGTACCTAAACGCCAACGCAAGAAGAGTCAAAGAGAATCAGTCAGTTCCGATACAATGATGAGCCCGAAGCCGAGGTGCAACAGTGTGAGTGAGGAAGACAGTGATAGAAAGAGACATAAAAATAAATCCGCCACTGGTACTGGCAAAAGAACTCGCAACGCAAGTGTCAGTAGTGCCCAGGATGCGACGTGAGTGTTGTGTAGTTAGGTTATCAAATTTATAAATCTAATTTTGTTTGCCACTGCCCGGTGATAAGCAGTCTCGCTCGTACTTCCATTAAATGTGTAAGTGTAAATGAGACGGTAGGAATTTTGAAAGCGTAATTGTTTTTTTAAATTATGCATGCAAGTAGCTTAGTCTGAAATCTGCCAATTAAAGAGTTTCTTTAGTTTTTGTAGATTTAAAAACAGTTTATAGTTGCTGCATTATATATTTATAACAGTTTAAAGAACTGTGTTCGTATTCACGGCACGTTCTAAATCATAATCAACTTTAATGGTTTTATTTATTTCTTCAAATGATTTTAGACCTTAACAGTTGGATAAAGAGTTCTAAAACTACTTGGAAAACTTTAAGTGCTTACTTTGCATGCTGCTGTTTGCATATATCTCTAGAAATAAATATAATTTTACTAGTCCGTTATGTAAATACATCATTGATTGCTTCTAAATTTATTAAAATGTTGATGAAATTCAAAATTACTTATCATGTTTTTAATGTTGTTTTTAACTTAGATATCAATGATCTGACAAGAAATATTATAATAATGGGTCAAATTCGACGTTAACTTGCGGTTCTGTTGTATTTACGAATATTATGAATGAAAATTAACATACATACAGGTATTATATTTTATTACGGAAAATATAAACTTTATTATAGTAAATCCTTGTTAATGCGGTCTATATTCATAATATAATAATCATAATACTTTAATGACAGTCTTTGCTGAGCATTTATATTTATACTGATGGATAACTGGAAACAAAACAGTAATACCACGATTGCACCAGTGTTTGGAGAGAGTATGGTTTGGAGAACAGAAAGAGTGAAATATTTAAATGAGATACACTTCCGTCTTTTAACTGATGAGACACCTAGATTCGTGTTCATGAACTGTATTGTGTTTCTTTTTTAGCTAAGGCGCAATGTGATTAGGGCTTTACAAGAGCCAGCTAGATCAATTAAAAACAAATATAGCGCGACAACCATTTCTGTTCCGGTGATAATCTTTGCAACTAAAATAGGTTTCATACGACAGTCCATTTTGACTGCTAATTTCGTATTGCAAGCTGTCACCGGATCAGACAGAAGTGTGGGACTATATTGTACTGATGGTAGGAGGTTAAGCCTGGCAGCACACGTGTGCGAATTGACATTTATTGATGCTCCGAAATATTTGTGAATCTCGCCCGCTTCGATATATGGCGGTGGCGTATTCTGATGGCGAATTGGCGACTGTACTTGGCTTAGCCGTATTCAGATACCAACTTAATTTGGATACAGTGCGATTCAATCTTAATGGCTATCGTGAAGTTAGCCACTATGCGCAGGAGCTCTATTTTTGAATCACTCGTATGACACCGAGTTGCCGCATGCGACATAAGTCGCACTCGTCTTCCAAGTCGCATGACGCAGATTTTCCGTATTTTTGAATCGTTCGTTTCCAGTGCTGCCAACATAATACGATATGTCGGGTTTTATCCGTTTCACGCAGAATTTAGAAAAACCGGTAACTTCCGCAACGAAAATGGAACGTAATATTTATGTTTAAAAAACTTTTTTGACTGTCAATCAATGTCACAACATAAGAAAAAACTGTTGTGATTGTGAATTGTGAATTTGTGTTGCACTTGCACCGCATTTTTAAGTTGTTCCTTTTAGTTTTGTGACTATGTCGTCAAAACAATAAATGGTTTTTTACTAACAAAACGAAAAGATTTGCTTGTTTTCACAAACTTGACAAGAACAAATAACGTGAGATGTGACACACGCATTGATTTTGACAGTTATTCTATCGCTCGCCTGTCTGCAACGAGTGGGTAGGGGCACTCGTTGCGGTCGAGCGATTCAAAAATACGGAATTTCAGATTCCGAACGAAAATCAGTAGAAATCGAGCGCTCGTCTAGACCCGAGTGATTCAAAAATAGAGCTCCAGGGGTGCGATTCTCTAACGAAGTTTCGCCGTCACTTCGTCGTTCAGCTTCGATTCTTGATGTCAAATTCATAACAAACAAGTGAAAGTCAAGCGAAAAAGAACGTCGAGTTTGTTGATTGAGTTTTAGAGAATCGCACAACAGTAGAGTAGCCTACCGCGCAAACTGACCACTTACACCCGTATGTCCTCAAATTGTGTACTTACTGCGCATCGGCTCGCACGAAGTTCAGAGTCGCCAAGATTGGATTGGGTTGCACTTTTAATTTCTTGCAACCATTGATTTATATTAACAAAAGAGCTTGGAATACGGCTACTGAAAACTGAATTCGCTGGTTGCCGGCTACAAAATAGCAACTCCTGAAGGATCAGTAGAATTAACAGAACTCCGCTTTCACACGGAAAGCGTGTTTATGCGCTTATGTATTATACTATGTCGCCTTATTTAGTACAGTGAGGGGCAAACTTCTTGAACCATCGTGGTGTGGCGGCGACCAATCACAACTCGCTAAAACCCGATTTTCTAGTAGTGATTGGTTGCTTGCCCGCCATTATGGTTCAAGAAGTTTGCCTCGAGGTATATGCATCTAGAATTCAATTAAACGACCCACCTCATTCGGTCCAATCTAATGAAATCTAAACATTGGGGTGTAAAACCATGTTCTCTTATAAATTTTGACGGATATGTAAGGGTCCAAAAGAGGCGTATCCATTACTGGTGCTCTCGCAGTAACGTAAGATGTATTATAATAATGTAATATTACTCTATTGTATATATTATGTATGTGTAGTAATTATTTATGTATAACTTATATCGTGTATGACACCAATGTGATTTATTTCTAAGTTGTTATTTTTTGTATAAGTCGAATAAACTTTGAATATAAACATCGTTTTTTAATAGTCGATTCAAAAACATATCTATCTCTAAATATTTATCAATCTTTGGACCATCTATCTGTGCAATTTACTGTGTCAATAATCAAAGAAACAGAGGTACTTATAATTTTTGTTTATCCTCGTAAGTCCCCGCGTACTTATACAAGTACAAACTAAGCATAGTAGTTCAGACCTGACTTTTAAACTTCATAGCAAGAGTAACTACCTAATGTACTTGCCCAAGTACAAATTCTTCATTCCCTTTTTACAGAGTAGTTATTTTTTAATAGCAACACTGATATGGCTATTCTCCTTCTTTAGTCTATGCTTAATTCCGCCATGTTAGTCAGGTATCGTCAACTGCCAATGTCAGTGTCATTATTTCACAAATGTCGTCTTGGTCGAGTCGCCGGCCTGCACCAGGTAAGTTAATCGGTTTATATCGAAGCTATCTTTTGTTTTTTGTCTTATTTCAGATATGTATTAGTAAATATAAATTACGATTATTGTAATTTAAACAAAATATAATAGAAATATTTGTATTTAAGGCGGTTTATGATCGGTCAAAATAATTTGTACTTGACATAGTACGATAGGCGTTTGTTACACAAATTACTGTATATAATTTGTACTTGTGAAAGTATCTTCGGTCTATATACAAATACATGTTATTTTTATCATTTTAGCTTTCAACATGAATCAAATTAAACAGCTTTTCAATAACTCCGACTTCGAGGACTCGGACTTATTGTAATTAGCTGAAATGATTATTGAACCAAAACTGCTGCCTGAACTCAACGAAATAGAAGACTACTTTAGATGACACTGAACCACTTGTTAAACGGCGCGCAGATAGGCCAGAAATAGTGCCCATACCATCAAAAATGCGGCGCTTCCATGGTAATATCCATTTACCAGACAACCTGGACAGATGTTAAGATCTCTAATACTTGTAAGTGATTTTATCAAATGTCAATTAAGCAGTATGTCAGTAAGATTCTTGTTAACATTTTCCAAGGGTTTTCTATTCTAAGAAGTATAATGATACCATTAATTGTCTACAAGATTGAGCTTTATATTTTTTATTTCAGTAAAGTGAAGTTTAGATGAAAAATATGATTTATTTTTGATATTTCAATAAAACCTTTAACAATTTGATGTCGTTTTTGTTATATTATAAAAACCTAACGTACTTACAGGAGTACAAATTATTTTCATTGTTTTTCTTTGTAAAAATATGCTACAGATGCTAAACATGCCGTAAAAATAAGAAAAAACCAGGGAGCACTTCAATAACTACATAAAACCGACAATTTTTTATCTCGGTCTGAAGCCCAAATCTTAGTTTGTACTTGGTATAGTACATCCGGCAGATACGAATACTGCTCTTAAAAAAACACAGGACTTACGAGGTTATAGTTTTGTTCAATCATGAAATGAAAACAAAGTTGTACTATTGAGATTTATTTAGGTACTACAGAATTATATTCAGTGCGACTCACAACAATAAAATATTAAAAAACAACATGTCTAATAGTTAGGTAGTAACAGATTGGTACATTCAATAACAAAACACACTTGTTTCAAATATTATTCGAAGACATCAGTTGAGAAAGGCACTATGTAACATTTAAGAAAAACCTATTTGATGGTTTCAATGTTGTTGTGTATTTAATAAAAAAAGGCATCAAGGTCTCTTAAAAAGCTCAATTGAAGAATCTATAGGTGCTTTATTCGCATATCATTTTTATTAATTACATAGTGCCTTTAACAACTGATGTCTTCTTTAGTAAATATTTGCTCATTAAAATATATCAGAGATAGTGGAAACGCCTTTATTTCACAAAAAATAACAAAATAAATGTCTTACAAATATTAACATAATTAATTATTCTTAAATAAAAAATAAGTAAGTACACGAAAAATGTTATTTACAAAAATATTACTTAGTTTAATTTTATATCCTTATTGGGTACAACGTATAGTTTTGTACTAGCAAAGAAGCTTAAAAAAAGTTACCTCTAAACTACAACTGAATAGTGCTGTAGGTATCTGTACTAACACACCTTTTTTCACACAACAAATTTTGTATGAAATTGTTTAAATAAGAACAACTGACTATCACAACATTGGTAGATATAATCTATGACTAAATTTTAAATGCAACACCAAGTAATCATTCTATGTGGTGTAAACAAACTTATTTTTCTTGCTAATGATACTGGCTGTATTTGTCTTTCTCATTTGCCATAAGTAGTGCAACAAAAGCCTCTATAAAGTTTTAGTACGGACAATACATAAGTAGGTACTTTGTTTGCCACAAAATAAAGTCGCACCAACTTATCTGTAGAACGGCCAATAGCGGAACCATTGGCGGTCGATGTAGGTAGTCTGTGCTGTTCAGTCGAGGGTTCTTGTTTTTCCAAATATTTCCAAGATTTTTGTGTGAAAATATCATGCCAAAGGCGATCAAAATTCGACATTCAACAGATAAGTTGCTGGCACCTAAGTACCTACCTATTTACTTTAGCTGATTGCTTGCCCAATGGTTGTCCTAGTATGCAAATACTATTTATCGTAAAAGTTAATAACTTAACTAGTAATATAAATATTATAGAGCTACAAAACTTATCTAAGTTTTGGTAGTGGTCCGGTACACAACTAAACTATAGCTAACACAACTTGGATTATATGAAAACGAATAGTTTTTTTGTCGTCAAACACTTACTTACTTGGTTGATAAAAACCAGAGTGATAATATTATCCAGGGTATTGCATATAATTACTTGATAGTGATAATTTATTAAGTCCCATATCCTAAGTTTTTTTATTTCGTTGGATACTAAAATTGCCTCTAAGCACAATATAATAAGTATTAATGCATTTTTTATATAATAAATAAGGTGGTGTTTGTTTAAAGTTAGTGGCCCGCACTCTTACTTTGGTTGCAATATCAGTTTGATTTTATTAAAATAACATTAAATTAATAGGTTAGTTAATGTTAGTTTCTATTGAACTTCATATGTATAAAATAAGTCGATGCGTGACTCTTTTCCACCTTTTACTAGGCAGTTGTTTTGTTTCAATATCATTGTTTAAAAGTAAGTATTTATTTTATAAATTATAAGTTTAAGGCTGGCTTTTAGGGGAATCTGCCAACCCTTATCTTTCTATAAATAACAATACCTACATAATATATATCCTTCAAAAATACTGCGAAGTGATACTAATTCTATGACCGATATCATCAACAAAAGTCGATACTTTACTCGTCCGCGACCATTTACCTACAATTGATTAATTCTACGATTAGGAGCCAGCGCGCACTTGTGATTTTTATTCGACCCATAGTTTAGTCGGAATCGTAAGGCATCGTCCTAATAGAACGCGATTACGCGATCATCGCGCGAGTAGGCGATGCGACCATCGCGTGTTCGCGCGATGGCAAAAACTGGGTGTCCTAATAGAACGCGATTACGCGATCATCGCGCGAATAAGCGAGTCATTTCATCGCGCGAGTAAGCGAGTCCTATCATCGCGCGAATTCACGACGCGACCGACCGTGGAGTCCGTGGACTAGGGCAGTGGCACGGTCGATACCAACAACCATGGACGTCAGAGACGCTAAATTTTTGCTGTCGGAAAATATTTGGATGACTTATTGTGCGGGCTTAGATGGAAATGAAAAAAAAACGTGGGGAGCAAAGTGCTTTGTTAAAAAAATACCAATTCGTGGTGAATTTGATTGCGTTGAATTTGAAGCGTGCGCTGCGTCGTTGTCAAGTCTACTCGGGCGCGGTGCCCCGCCGACGCAATTGGGTATTTGACTGTTGTTGAAATGTATATGACATTCAGAAATATAACAC
Organism: Crambus lathoniellus; assembly: GCA_949710035.1. Taxonomy (NCBI): domain Eukaryota; kingdom Metazoa; phylum Arthropoda; class Insecta; order Lepidoptera; family Crambidae; genus Crambus; species Crambus lathoniellus. Next base: position 8,096,089 of record OX453302.1, on the reverse strand, counting down.
TAGTGAATAACAAATGTGAAAAAAGAAATTCAATCTGTATTATAACAAGCGAAATAAGAGCTACTTAATTGTGACTCTATCTATCTCTTTCTAAAACGAAATTTTCTATGGCGAGAGTATGACGCTATAGAATTATGTGACGTCACGTTTTATAGCGCTCACCTTGTCTAATTAGAAAGTTTGATGCTCTATATCGCTGAAAATATGCAAGATATTTAAAAATAAATACCTATGTTGTGATTACCTACTAATTAAATGAACATTTTAAGTCAATGAAAAAAAACCTGTCAAATACCCAATTATCGCGCGTGGCGCAAATTTCAATTAGGACACCTATTCAAATTAAATATGTTTGATCGCGCATTCGTACCAACTAGGTTCGCGCGAATAGATCGATCGCGTCGTGCAATTGACTGTTAGGACACCTATTCGAGTTCCATATGTTTGATCGCGCGTTCGTACGAACTAAGTTCGCGCGAATAGAATTACAAACATTTGAGTCGCGCGATTGCGTCGTGGGTTTGTCAGTTAGGACACCTATTCGAGTTCAATATGTTTGATCGCGCGTTCGTACGAGTAAAGTTCGCGCGAACCTGCGATGATCGCGCATTCGCGTTCTATTAGGACGATGCCTAAGACGATCGTGATCAAACTCTCGGCCGATAGTTGGGCGATAGTTTAGTTGAATGCAGTGCGCGCGCGCACATAGTCCCTCATGCACATTACCGACCGGCCGATAGTTGTGCTGTGCGATAGTTTGATCGAACAACTATCGGCCGATAGTTTGATCGGTCGATTTTTAATCGTCAGTGCGCGCACCGCTTTTAACTCTATACTGAATCCGAGAACGATCAAACTATGGCCCGATTAAAAATCACAATTGCGCGTTGGCTCTAAACGTAGAAACTAGCGCTTCGATTAATGGTAACAATCGAATCAACAATCGCTGCAAGTTACGAAATTAATCGGCAACGACAACGTATTTAATACAGTTCTTTTTATACTTCAGAACTGAAGCCTCTAATTCAACGAAAAACGAAACTTCGTTAGCCCCTTCTGTCATGCCCGGAGTGAGTGAGAGGGACGGATATAACGAAGTTTCGTTTTTCGTTAAATTAAAGCAGGCCTGCTAAATGCGTTGCCTCACAAAAACAAACGACATTCGCTACTTTACAAAACAAGTTTCAGAACGAATACTCCTAGTGCTAAGCTTATAGCAACGACGTAGATGCGACTTGTCGCAGCGTTGCACGATTGTAAGTCGCAGGCGTCGGCGATCACGCCGAAAGTCGCGGTGACGTGCGACCAGTCGCAGAGACCGACGCGACATCCTTCCAGCTGTATGGGCTTTTCGTTTTCCAAGAAAAGAACTTGGTAGCGGTCGTTGATTTGGAAGTTTCCGTTGAGTGTGCATCTATGAACAGAAATAAATATTTGGTTCATAATCGTTACTGGGGTCTTGGGCTTATAACTGCCTACTTATTATTAAAAAAAACTTTTGAATACGTATTAGGTTCTTTTGGGAAAAGACTCGAGAATCAAGAGTATAACAATTTAACAGAATAATATTATTGATTTTAAAACTACGAACTTTTCGGTCCTTGTTGGATAATTTTTTCACAGAAAGTTAAAACGCTACTCACTTGTACAGTCAGCGTCAAAATGATCTAAGCGTTCAAACCTACCCAAAAGTATCTGAAGATTTGACAAAAATCACTCTTAGTACAAATACTTTAAGGCGTACTATCATTTGTGGTCATTCGTTCTAAAACAACAAATGAAAATGCATCTTTACGTCTATAGATAAGGTTGATTATTGTCAAATCTTAAGATACTTTTGGTAGGTTTGAACGCTTAGATAATTTTGACGTTACGTTGGCACAGCCGCTACGTTGGCGTTGTACGGCGCTATGACGGATCTGGCCCACTTGCGGGATTGTACGTTGGGGTGTGGTGGTTGTATACTGATAGTGTTACAGCTCGAGTCAGTGATCCTACTGATTTGTACAGCACAGCCGCTAAGTTGGCGTTGTATGGCGCTATGACGGGGCTGGCCCACTTGCGGGATTGTACGTTGGCGGTGTTGTTAGTGTTACAACTCGAGTCTGTGTTCGTTACTCACTTGTACAGCACAGCCGCTAGGTTGGCGTTGTATGGCGCTATGACGGAGCTGGCCCACTTGCGGGATTGTACGGGGCGCTGGTGTTGTTAGTGTCAGCTCGAGTCTGTGTTCGCTACTCACTTGTACAGCACAGCCGCTACGTTGGCGTTGTATGGCGATATGACGGAGCTGGCCCACTTGCGGGATTGTACGGGGCGCTGGTGTTGTTAGTGTCAGCTCGAGTCTGTGTTCGCTACTCACTTGTACAGCACAGCCGCTACGTTGGCGCTGTAGGGTGCTATGAGAGAGCTGGCCCACTTGCGGGATTGTACGTTGGCGGTGTGGTAGTTGTCGCCAGTGAGCGGGACGATGTCGGTGCGGGCGTTCATGGCGTTTAGCGTCAACAAGATGGTCGCCGCGTCTGCCAGCTGTACGATCACTCGGGGTTGTTGAGGTGTTTCTGGTGGAAGAAGTTTTAACGATTAGATAACCACAAATTAATTAAAAATGTCTAGATTAAGGCGCTACTCGGAAAAGTATAGGCTTTTTGCTATAAAACTAGAGGACGCTTAGAGTTGTTACAAATCTGGCAAGTACCTAGGTAATACCTAAACCTAAGATATATATTTTTTCATACCTTTATCTAGATTCGTATAATTTCAGAAACACGATTTTATGATATTGCCTCGACACTTTTTCTTTTCGAAAAGACCTCTAAAATATACGTAAATTCAAGATTAAGTATACTTATTCTTAAATGGGGCTAGGTACCTATACATTGGAAATTGGTTAAATTAGTGGACACCAATAATATTTAGGATCGTGTAGAAGTTTAAAAAAAATGGCTATAGTTTTTTAATACGAAGTGATTTTGTGTTTTTTTCTTGCCTAATCTGCAAAATCGGTCTCACTCCCGCGCGCGTCGTTTTCTCATTGGTTGGTATGGAAGCGAGATGCCATGTTTGAGACGCTCCCAAAGTTGAGAAGCGATCGAGCATTCGGCCTTTGTAACAAAAAAATGTATCACCCACCATTGTTTTTTTTTATACTACTACCTCTGACTCTAAGTCAAAGCCTGTTTTAACAATTTTCGTATCTACTCTTTCATACTAGTTCTCGCATTTATGCCTCTCGCACTTTCATTCCTCATACTACTCTTTCATTATCTTCATCTCTTTTACTATAACGGCCGGGTTGAGACCGCCTATTCTACTTCTTTCTAAAAGTAGGTATTACTGTATTACTAGGGGTTCTGTTACAACACTACACAGTTTCTTTATTTTTCAAAACGTTTTCTTACATATTCTTTCTAATCTTGACCACCATTGATTGGTATTTGACACATCGTTTCTTTTTTTTATGTCCCTACTGCTGGGCCACAGGCCTTCCTTATGGATGGATAAGGAGAATGGGCCACCCAGAAACCAGTCTTGCGGGCCAAATTTTACAGTCGGGACCAACGATTTAAAGTGGCTTCCGAAGCACGAAGGAGCTCGTGACATTAAATTTTTGGTCACCCATCCCGTGACCGACCATGCACGCTATCCCGAGCGCGCGCTATCTACTGCGCCACGCCACGGGCTCATCGTCAATTTGTATGAATTATTGGTGATGATGATAGAATTTCATTTCTCAATCTTTTACTGGAAAATGGCAGGGTTTTTACCAAAATACGAGTTGCGTGAAAGGTCAGTGGTTCTAATCGTGTTCTAATGTCACTGGAGCAAGGTACCTACGAGTCGATTTTTTTCTAATCCATAATATTCTGTGTCCATAGGTTCTATTATTATGAAGAGAAAAGATTTTTTAGTTTATTTGTAACGAATAAACTCAAAAACTATTGGACCGATTTTGAAATTTCTTTCACCAGTAGAAAGTTACATTCTTCCCAAGTGATATGGGATATATTTTATCCCGATATTCCCACGGGAACGGGTACCACGCGGCTAAAGCCACTAGTTCTATTATTTCAATATAATTAGCAGCTACAAAAGAATATAGGTAGGTAGGTAAGTCTTGTTAAAGTTGGTATTCCAATGTCAATAGACCAAACTAGGTAGGTACGTTCTACAATAATAGCAGCGTCATCAATTAATTGCAATTGCGACAATTATCTAATGGAATTAAACGACTATCAACGTGCAAAGAGTAGCACGCTCATCTCCTGCATTCTTTAGTATTATTTCTATAAGTACCTAAATGGTAGGTAAGTATCTTGTAACTTTACGTAACTACTTATTTAAACGACATTGCGCAAATTCAACATTATGAAATTAGAATCGGATCTCTTGAATTGTCGTAGGTATTTTATCTAAGTAGGTATTTACCTGCCCGGCTTTCTCCGAACGAATAAGAACTTTTGAAGAACAGATTTCCAGTGCATCCGATTATTCCTGGATTATTCTAGTCCCGGGCCCGTACCTACTTGTAGTAGGTTTCCAGGTCCTCTAGGCGTATTCTAGCAGCTTGAGTTCTTCTCGGCTGAAGACCTAATAATCACTGGAATATTACTCATAGTACCGAAGGTATTGAGATATGTAATTCTTACCGTTTTCGGTGTGATTCTTGAAGAAGTTGATCATGTCCTTGACGTAGGCACAGCCCACCTTGTTGAGCTCGGTCCCGGGCCCGTACTTGTAGTAAGTTTCCAGGTCTTCAGCGTACTCTAGCAGCTTGAGTTCTTCTCGGCTGAAGACCTAATAAACACTGCACTAACTCATAGTAACAAAGGTATAGGGATATGTAGGTAATTCTTACCGTTTTCGGTGTGATTCTTGAAGAAGTTGATCATGTCCTTCACGTAGGCGCAGCCCACCTTCTTGTTGAGCTCGGTCCCGGGCCCGTACTTGTAGTAAGTTTCCAGGTCTTCAGCGTACTCTAGCAGCTTGAGTTCTTCTCGGCTGAAGACCTAATAAACACTGCACTAACTCATAGTAACAAAGGTATAGGGATATGTAGGTAATTCTTACCGTTTTCGGTGTGATTCTTGAAGAAGTTGATCATGTCCTTCACGTAGGCGCAGCCCACCTTCTTGTTGAGCTCGGTCCCGGGCCCGTACTTGTAGTAAGTTTCCAGGTCTTCAGCGTACTCTAGCAGTTTGAGTTCGTCGCGCGTGAAGGCCTAACAAAATGAGACAATAGAGGGTTATTATTAAATTCATGTTGTTTTCTTCTACCAATAATATCACTAACTACCACTAAGGCCCGTATTATAGAATAACACTAACGTCACAGATTACTAAATAGTTACTATGTAATAGATAGTTCACTCCGCTAAGTCTTAAACAAATAGCAACTCTAACTATAACGCAATAAAGTAGAATTCACCTTGTACGGCGCAAATTACGAACGGCTACTCGTTGCATCTCTTTCTATCGCATATATTCTAGCTCTTTTTCGGACCTAATTTCTATGGATTTACAACGCCGGCGTTGCCGCCGCGTTTTCGGGCCGACACGGGGAGTGAAATAGGCCTGCCATCATCCAGCATAGAGACAGGATGCAGTCTAGGGTGTTGCATGCTAACCTAGGAGGTGCCCATTCACTCTTGCTTTGAAAAGGTCAAGGTAATAATGATCTGGGATTTAGCTTTAGATTTAGGATTTAGCTTCTACAAACTTACGGCGCACCACGGCGACACCTTCGTGACGTCCCACGCCTTGTTGTAGCGACACATCTGGTACATTGACTTGACTGTCGCCGAATCCATGTCGTAGTTGAAGCCGAGTCGCTGCGACACGTTCGTTATTATCTGACGAATATAAATTCAATTAGTTAAAAAATAATCAGAGCTTATTTAGTTGCACTAGCAGTGCTCTCTATTAAAAGAAATCACACTCTTAAACGCCACAAAGTCGTGCATTCACCAAAATCTGACCTGACTAAGCAATCTACGTACGTCGCATTCAAGTTTAGTTTCTTTTGCGGTTGAAGCAATTGGTTTTATAAATATCGTCTTAAAAAAGTATTGTCTGTGGCGAATAGAATAGAAACGAATGAAAACGTTAATCTTACTTCCTTAAACTCGCGTTTGGACTCGAAAATGTCTTTCTGCGTCAATGTATCTTTGTTCTCATCTACATTCTTCTTCCAAGCGTCACAGTGTTCGTGCGGCTGAAACAAAAAGGTAAGTAGGGCTGAAGTTTGCCATTTTATATTATAGAAAATACATAAAGTTTATAAAAAAAGTTACCAATTTATTTTAAAGCTTGATATAATTAATATCTTTCGGCTACCTTTCGAGGCAGGAGTATGCCTAGATTTTAGTCAAGAGCTAAATTTTCTAGAAGTCTCCAACAGGACAGAATAGTCGAACTAACTACACTCGCGAGCAAAAGTAATTGACTCCGCGCGATCTTGAGTACTTAATAACTAGTTAAGAATAAAAATGGTACCATTTTAAAGGTTAAACTGTTAACTTTAAATTGATACCAAATTCATTTAAATCACATCGGTATTTAAGGAGCTATCCCGGATTAAGTGAAGGAGTAAGGAAAAAGATATGTTTCAATTGTTTGATACGTCGCGAGTTGCGGCTTATTGACCCCCTATAAAAGCACGTGTTATCGGATTTTCTTTATCAGTCGGCTTTCATACGTTGACCGGTACACATCTCCGCTATTTTGACCCTTGAACTTGGACGACAATGGATACTACACTTACAGAAGCAGCGCAAATATAGTGTAGGAAATGAAGCTAGTTGACCCCCACAGTAATTCGTCAGTCAGAAAAAACTTTACAACGTGATAAAGTATCAATAAATTAAAAGTATTGTATAAAATTCCAAAGAATAATAATAATAGAAGTTAGGTTTTTTTAGTGAAAGCCATATTTCATAGATATCTTTTTGAGGAAAAATGCTCCGTTGAAACTTTCTTCCACCATACATATTCATGTAACGTATTAAAATGATTCATGAAATATCCAAAAAAATATCTCAGCAGAAACACTAAATTTTACTAAAATATGTGTTTTTGGTGTGACTCGAACCGTAAAATTTCTCCGTCGAACTTTTTTACGGAAATGCTATTTTATTGAAGTTTTATAACCACGAAATGAAAATCTAAAAAATAAACCATGTAATTAAACTATTTTAAAAATTGCCGTTTTACTCGCAGTGGAAAATTTCTCTATCTGTTTTATTTATTGATTTAAATACACAGTTCACTTTATTTTCAACTACAACAATATCAAAAAAAAAACCAAAACCTAAAAGCATTTTACATAGAAAAACTTAATTCAGCAATCGGGAGCTGTGAGTACGAAGCAAGGCGTAGGAGCGGGGCGCGGGAGCCGTACAGGACGGGTTCCCCGCCGCCCCGCCACCGCGCCGCCGCGCCGCCGCCGTCCGCTCGCGCCATCTATTCTATTTTCACGTATCAATCGTCGAGGCAAAATAATTATGTTGACATTGTCTTTACCAAATAGTTGTATAAATGGTAGACCGAGAGGCGACCGTCGGTAATTCTACCTACTATAGAGTACCACAATGACATACTCATTGTTAGAAGGCAAAAAGTTACGTTAAAAAAGTTGAGTTGTTGGTGCTGGGGGGCTACCGCGTAACTTTATGGATATGAACTTCATACGTTTTTGGGAACTTTAAGTCAATTTTATAAAGAAAATAGCCGCTATCAGTTACTTGTTTTGTGACGTCGAGTATAACGATAACTAGCTAGCAACGTTCAACATAACAAAGCAGCAAAAATCTATCAGAATAAGGAATTCAAATGACAGTTGAAGCCCATACCCATATCCAGATTTCTTAGCCGGTAGCCCTCCAGGTTAGGTTGGCGGCTAGGCAAGCCGCAACCTGGGCCTCTTAGTATATTCATGAAAAAAGTGCGGCTAAAATGATGAGAAAATATGTCATCAGGTACCAGCATGATACGCTGTTCATACGATCAGGCTTGATAGATAGACTAGAAAAATGTGGTCTGCCACGCGCCGTCTTGGCCACTTTGTCAGTTCGAACGATTTTAGCGGCGGCTTGCGGGGTGGTTTTCATGTCATGGGGTACCAGTATCAAACTAACGTCTTACTGTAACTTAGGCCAACCTACTACAAAAAATACTGGTCTGCCGACCCGCAGCCTGGCCGTCTTTTGTGCCCGAGCAATTTTAAGTTTGTATTGTTACTTACATCAATAATATGAATGTACAGGGTAACAGGGAAATTCGACCATAATATTAAAGGAGACTAATATTTTATATTAATAGTAATTAACCATTTCAGAAATATTTCACTTTAAATTTGTTTTTTGCGAAACAAAACCTAAACCTTTACTGCTCTTAGTTAATTTATTTTTATTTCTTTTTCGCACTATTGAGTATTTGCTATTTTTGAGAAGGGGTATATCAGTTAACAAAAATAAATAATGAAACTCGAAATAACTGCTCTCAATTTTTACATAGTAACCGCAACTTTCAAGCACGTTGGTTGGATAAAATCGTAGAAAGTTAATCTGCAGATGAAATGCAAACACTTCAACACCTTTTTGGCAATCCAAAAAGGTATAAGAAAGAAGTTCGTTTTTGGGGAAAAGTGTAGCTATATTTAATAAAGTTCCACAGAATTTAGTAGAGCTGCCTTTGAACAAATTCAAATGTCATGTCAAAAAATCGCTCATGGGCGAAGCATATTATAAAGTAGACGACTATTTGAAAGACCGTAATGCATGGATTTGATGTATCACATAACCTTAGCTGAACTAGTGTTATATTATTTATTATTAAAAAGTTGTAAAAGTTAACGATATAAATCTTTGTAAATATAGTTACTCCAAATGATTAAAGCTGATAAGTTTATTGCGCCTGTTCTTCTTATCAGTAAAAAAAGTATTGAACGGGTGGTAGAAAAATATAGACGATTCAAAAGAGCTTATTTATTAAGTCAAGTTGAATTCAGATATTTTTTATTATTTATTTTATACCAATTAAGGTCACTTAAGGTCAGAGAGCGGTGACAAGTAGTAAAAAAATATTATTTGATAAAGGAAAAAATAAGCATTACGTTAAACACAGTTAAAAATGACATGTTGCAGTATTTTTATCAATCACATGTTTTACGTGCTCACCCCTACCTATAAGCCTATAACTAACACAAAGGATAATGGGCCTTTTTATATGGCGAATTGACGTAATACAACCATTTAGTACATTATAACTCAATGAGTACAACTAACAGAAATTACATCCTTTTAATTTGTAGTACTCGATTGTAGGCCTAGTTAGTTACTATGTCTCTTTCTGTTATTGTTTCTTTCTTTGTGTGCAATAAAGCTTTTTTTATTTATTTTATTATTTATTTAGAATAACCTTTACCTAATTTCATCTGCATTATCACCCACATTGAAGAAAAGTGAAGTCCAAAAGATGTATAATAGCTGGAATTAAAAAGTCGAAATACCCTGATGATATCGAATCAAGCGAACAATAACTGAGTGCATCCGCGCGCTTTAGCGGATAGGGATTATGGCAAGACAATGAAAAAATAACTCGAATAAATAACTTTTTTTTATTATTTTCAATTTATAAGCTATCCTGTTAAATTGCTCACCTGGTAACCTAAAGCACGCGCACATTAAGGGCCGACATTAATGGGATGTCATTGACATAACTGAGGTCCGAAGAGAGGAAGAGGACTTGATTATCCTACTATTCAGCTTATACCTTGCTATACCACCGGGTGGGTATATATATTTTTGACGACCGATTTGGCGCAGGGGTAGGCTACCCACCTTCTGCGCCAGTGGTCTCGGGTTCGATTCCCGAACAAGACAAATATTTGTGTGCATGAACATGTCTATTTGTCTTGGTCTGGGTGTTAACTATGTATATTAAGTATGTATTTACAAACAAAAAAGTATTTAAGTATATATTTATCCGTTATCAAGTTTTCCATAATACAGTTTCTTAATGAAATTAACATGGGCTTAGATAATTGGTGTGAATGTAAGAAGTTATTTATTATTTTATTCCCTTTATTACATTTTAAATACTTACAAAATTATATTTCTAAACATTAAATTTTTACAATGTATAACACTAAAAAATATAACATTTAAAAATACAAAAATGCAGTTCCCCAACGGCAGCAAGATCAGGGTCCCGGCTACCGATGGTTAAGGATCCAGAGACAGGAACCTTCTCACTATACGGGCCGTGTCCAGAAGTACTGCCTTCTGCATCTGACTCCCGATCCATCCACCTAACGCAAGCCTCTTAAGGTGTTTATCGAGGCTCTTGGCTATCACCCCATGGGCAGATATGACTATCGGAACAATAATTGCTGAATCAATGTCCCACATGTCAACAATCTCGTGAGATAAATCCAAATCCCAATATAATGTGGCATGGCTATTTTCAAGGACCTGTTCTGGTGCATACCTGTAGTACGGCACCTCGGATGCCACAAGACTATGTTTCAGAGCAAGTTGTTGGTGTATTATCCTGGCTACTTGGTTATGTCTATGCAAATACTCGCCGTTTGCGAGACGAGAACAACCGGAGATTATATGCCTAAGGGATTCACCCGGACGATGGCACGCTCGGCAAATATCCACTGTGCCATCCCTTAGGGTATACTTTCGGTCGTTATTCGTCATCACAACCTCATCCATAATTGCATAGACAAAACCTTCGGTTTCACCAAAAAGATCACCGAAACGGAGCCAGGGTACTTAGGCTAATAAATCTACGTCGGGCCCATGGAGAGCCCGGTAGAATCTGCCATGTAACTCCTTGCTTTGCCACACAGTGCTGCGGTCGGACGTACTAAGTACTACAGCTTTGCGCCAGTTTTCTTTTGTTAAAAATAGAGGAGTCAGTCCATTGTCAACAGCAACTACATCTCTATGAGACCCCATATCGATTTAGAGAAAATACTCCCTAAGATTGCACATCTCGCGGTTATGCAATGTCTTAGCATTTAAGAAGCCACGACCACCGCACTTCCGCGGGATATACAATCTCATGGTCGATGAACGTGGGTGATGCATGCGGTGTGCTGTTAGCAATGTACGAACTTTTCTATCCAGGGCATCCAGTTCAGTTTGAGTCCATTTAAGTATGCCAAAGGAATACATCAGTACCGGCATGACCCATCCATTGTATGCGCGAACCTTGTTTCCGCCAGACAAAAGACTTTTAAGGACTTTTAAAAGGCGCCCCAAGAAACGCTCACGCAACGACTGTTTCATGTCAGCATCGTTGGTGCCTAATGCCTGTGACACACCTAAATATTTATAGGTTTCGTTTACGGAGAGAGATCTAAGATGAACAGAATCCGAGAGTTGTATACCCGTGGATTCCATTATCTGACCACGCTTTACATGCATGACTGCACATTTGTCCACACCAAATTCCATTTTAATGGCATTACTGAAAGCTTCAGTAACCTTCAGTAACGCTGTCAAATGAGAACTGCTATGGGCAAATAGTTTCAGGTCATCCATGTAAAGCAGGTGTGATATTACTTGACCATTTCTCCGTAAACGATAGCCTAACCCTGAACTCTCGAGAAGTGTACTCAGAGGGTTCAAGGCCAGACAGAACCACAATGGACTCAAACCGTCACCCTGGAAGATACCTCGCTCTATTTTTATAGGATCGCCCTGACCTAGAATCCGTCGAGATCCTGGATAGAAAAGGACCGTTCTCAATCATAATAAATCAAGAATCATATGCCTTCTTATAATCTATCCAGGAAGTCGTCAGGTTCTTTCGGTTTCGACGAACCTGTTGGTTAATAGCCATGTCAATGAGGAGTAGCTCCTTAGTACCACGGGCCCCATTCCTACATCCATTTTGAGAGGCAAACATTATAGAATTTTGATCAATGTGTTTATTAATCTTCGACCTCAAAATGGACGTAAGAATTTTATAAATTGTTGGCAGACAGGTGATAGGTCTATAGTTTTTGGGGTCCGCAGTACTACCAGATTTATGGAGCAGATGGGTTATGCCTGTTGTCATAAATTCTGGAAGCGATTGAGATAATAAAGCACATTGAAATTGAGATGCTAAGCAAACGTGCGAGCTAGGTAACCATTTATACCAGAAATTGTGCAGTCCGTCCGGGCCTGGAGACTTCCAGTTGGGTAAGGAACGAACTGCACAAACTACGCCTTGGTAGTCAATGGTTACTTCATTCATATCAGGTATAGCTCACACGAACGCTCAACATCCTCCATCCACGCGCCTTCAGAGTGAGTGACAGGCACGGACCAGATGTTGTGCTGAAACGCTCCTGGCTGGAGGAGCCGGAGAGCACGAGTCAGAAATAAAAGAGGGCATATGAAATTAAGTGTATTTTATTGTCCACAATTAGACCGTGGGTTCTGTCGCTCGGGGATCAGTGCAAAGAACAAGTTGGGAGGACTTAACTTAGGGACTTCCTAAAGAGGGGAGAAGTCGCTGTAGCCTAGAGGCAGCGGGGTCTGGTCCGGGGTAGGCCGGAGCAGAGCAGGGTCCTGGCGGTTAGGCGCGCAGGAGCAGGTGGAGAGCGGCACGAAGTAGGCAGGTACTGGTGCAGGTACAGCAGGTAGGTACCGGTGAGACTCGGGGAGATGTTGCCCGGAGATACGACCCTGAAATGTTAGGGCGAGAAACCAGAAAAAGGAGAAATCTTTTGCGAATTCTCCTTTATATATTAAAAATCTTCCAGAACATTCTGGCTGTAAGTAGGGTTATAATTTTTTTGCATAGATAGATTCAACTTGTCATTGGATTTTAATCATACAGCCAAGGCACCGACTAATTACGTCGCGAAGATTTCAGAATTATCTGGAAGATTAATTTAGTAAAATCTATGGCGCGCGTAAGACAAAATTGCTTCCAATAGACTATTTATGTTGTTACGTTAAGAAATGCAATATAAATATGCACGAAACTACAATCAAAGTATTCCGCATGCAGATCACAGGCTGCCACGGACCGCGCGGCTGTTTATAGCTGTTACTTCGGAACATCGCAAACAAACCGACAGCTGAGTGGCATCTGACATTGACAGCTCCTATCACATAAATACAATAGAACTGAATAGACCATATTTGTTTATAATTGTAATGATTTTTTCATAAAATTAATAGTTGGTGCGATTATTATGGATAAAACAATGAAAGAAGTAAGTAAAAATGGCAGCCGTTACATATCCCCCTTTTTAGAGAAGGATTTTGCCTGGGAAAAATCCACTAAGAAACACAAAACCACCGAATACAAAACTAAGGTTTAGAGTAGCAGTATACAATAAGATAAGCTAACTGTACGTTATCGACAGTAAAAGTAACACCATAAAATTGACGAGAGGTATCGACAACCAGTTCAAGACTAATCGAATAGAACGGTACAAGGACCAACAATCGCAAGACGGGAGAAGAATTCCAGTTATTTAGTGTAACTGAATCAACATTCCAGTTGAGAATGCTAATGTTAAAACAATGCGAAATTAAAAATAAAATAGTCGAGAGATAAACTTCATGCAGACACAATTCAAACGAACAGGTTCCCTAGCTATAAATGTATTTAATTAAAATTATATTTATGTATAATTTTATGCAATAAAAGCCCTAGCTAAAAATAATCAGATTAAAAAGTAAAAAACGATGACCAACAATTTATTCAATACATCTAAAACAAAATTTTGCTATAAAAAGGTAAAAATAACGACGAAGACTAATACTTTGTAGAATTTCTATTTAAAAAATTTATTTAATTTAGGAATAGTTATTTATTTTAAAATCTTTAATATGCCAGGAACCTAGATTTTTCCCATTCATATCTTCAAGTTCATAAACTAGAGGAGATAGTTTAGATTTAATGAGACATTTTATATATTTAGGAGCAAGTTTTCTAGAAAACTGCTTATCCTTATCACTTTGATAATAAGTTTTTCTCCAAACAGTATCACCAACGTTAAAGTTATAGTTTTTGCGACGAAGATTGTAATGCCCAGAGTTTCGGGAATGAGACTTGATAAGAGAACTTTGCACTTGGTCCATAATTTTTCTAAGTTTACCAGTGTTTTCAGCATACACATCCCTAGGCGCAAAAACAATTTCATCGGACAGATCAACATCAAGATAGTGAGAACCGCACGGCACTAACTCTCTCCCGTAAACCAGAAATGACGGAGTATAACCTGTGACTTCACTGACGGCTGTATTAAGTGCGAATTGTATTTTGGGAATGTTGTTATCCCAGGACCTGTGGTCCTCTTCAATAAAGGTGGAAACAGCAGTCATGATGGTTTTATTATAACGCTCAACCGTGTTTACCTGTGGAGTATATTTAGGAGTAAAGCGTACGTTTGGTATTTTATATTGAGAAAACATGTGATTAAGCTTTTGACTGACAAACTGCTTACCGTTGTCCATCAAAACAGTACTAGGAATGCCATGAACAAGAAAGACTTTCTCTTCAATTAAACTAGTTATAATGTCGGCAGTAGCACGACGGATAGGAAACAAAAGCGAGTATTTCGAAAAACAACAAGTGACTACAAGTAGCATAGTATTCTGTTTTCTAGATATAGGTAAGGGACCAACCAAGTCCACACTAATCATTTGGAATGGTCTAGAACATTCCTTAGGTCGTCCCATAAATCCTAAGGTAGGATGATTTGCATGTTTGTGAGAGTTACAAGCATCGCACTCATTAACAAATTTTACGACATCTTTATGCATGCCAGGCCAGAAGTAATTTAAAGAAATTCTTTTAAAAGTTTTAAATATCCCTAAATGTCCAGAAGTAGGATTATCATGATAGTCTTTAAGTATATCAATTCTAGATTCTTTAGGAACAACTTCCTTCCATTCAAATTCTCTAGTTAAGGGATTTATAGTTTTTATGAAGCGATATAACTTATTATTATTTATTTTATAATTGGTAAAAGAGGTAGGGGAATTTTGACAACCGGCAAATAGCTCCAAATACCAGGGATCAAGTACAGGAGGTGAAGAAGATCGGTTGACGCTATCTATAGCCGCTACAGGCACCGCACGGGACAACGAATCTGGAACGACATTATCCTTGCCACGTCTGTGTTTGATGTCGAAGTTGAACGCAGAAAGACGTACTCCCCATCTGGCAAGTCGACCTGTAGGGTTATTAATATTTAGAAACCATTTTAAAGACGAATGATCAGTAAATCTTCTTTAAGTAAGATCTTTTTTCGCCAGAGGGCGCTCTTAGAGTAAACATCGTCTCCTTAGAAAATATTTAAATTTAAATGATCGGAAGTTTTTTTGAGTTGTGAATTTGGTTGCTGTTAAGTCGCAAGCTGAGAAAACAAGTGATAAATTAGTAATAACTGATTTTAAGTGTTTGTGAATCGCATAATATAAAAAATCGCAGAACTTTTACTTGTCTTCATTAACTGTGTTAATTGGTGCTTTATGTTCACTTCGGCAAAGTGGTTTTGTCTTATCCTGCTGTCAAAGATTTATCGTAGTGTTGTATAGTGAATAACCATAAACTATCAAATAAACATAAGTAACATAACCCTAAAGTGCTGATTGGACTTTGAACCCATTGAATTGGCCGTCTCACTGTCACTGTTGTTCTCCCTGCTTACTAGCAATTTCAAACTAACTAGCGACATCTGTGATTTGTGCCCTACCACATAATTGCAATACTGATTAGACTGCATGCTTATCTATAGTGGTCGCATTTCACTGCATCGTGCTAACTAAAAGCAAATCTACTTCGCTAAGGTCCGGTTGCTCGAAGCTTGGTTAGGGTTAAATTATGGTTAAAGTAAAATTAACCGGCGGTCAAATTTAAAAAGCGTTGTTGAAGCAGCGGTTACTTTAACGAGCAGTCAAATTACAGATTTAACGGCGGTCAAAATAACCGACAGGGTGGGGGTGGTTTAAATTTTGCCTTTAGTAATTAAGGGAAGGTTAATAAAATAGAACAGACAACACTTTTAACCCTAAAATAACCAATGTATTTTTCTTTTACCGATGTCAAAATTGACATCAGTTAAATTTTAACTTTTGTCAATTTTGACAAAAGTTAAATGTACGAGCAACCGGACCTAAGTTGCGTTTCCTTCACAGAGGTTGATTCTTACTTCACCAAAGTGATTGTACCTACCTACATACTTGTTGACTTCACCCCAACTGATTAATATCTTTGTTTGTTTTGAGTACAAGATAAAATATGAATTGCAGTGCTAAATGCAATAATATAATTAAATCCGGTGATAACTTTTTAAAATGTGTAAAGTGCTTGGGAAAATATCACCGACAATGTTTGAATATTTCTAAACAAAATTTTGATTTGTTTACTGATGAGTCATTGGCTGGTTGGGTGTGTCCTGACTGTACTAATGTGAATACCAGACGCCGAGGATCGAATACCAATACGCCAGTGCGAACACGCCAGCTGCCAACTGGTGATCCGAGTATGAACATGTCTCTGGATAACAGCTTATTGAACGCAAATGATAATTATGGATCTACGTTGAACGATGGAACTTTTCTACAAGACGAGTCAGAGGCTGTGACTATGACTAATATCAGCACTCTATTAGATAACAAAATAAAAACTTCGGTTTCAACCATTTTAGATGAAAAGTTGCAATCGTCCTTGTCCTCATTTATGTTGAGTTTCCGGAGTGCCGTACAGGAAGACATCAAGAAAATAGTTCAATCTGAGGTTAAGTCTGTGGTACAAGAGTTGGAAAAAAACTTCACAGCTACTACTGATTTTATATGTGAAGAGCAAGGGTCCCTAAAATCTCTGATTTTGGAAAAACATGAGCAAATAAAAAACTTGGAGTCTGACAATACTAAATTACAATCTGAGATCATTAAATTAAATTACAGGCTATCTAGTATGGAAACAATGTCACGAAACTGCAACTTAGAGCTGCAGTGTGTCCCTGAGAGCAAAACCGAGAACGTACTATTGTTATTTAAAAACCTTTGTACGTCTATTGGATTATCGGTTGATGATAACCAAATTATTCAATGTCGCAGAGTTGCAAAGATGGACACCAAGTCTGACCGGCCAAGGAATATATTAGTCACACTATCTTCACCGCGGCTGCGTGATACTATTTTATCTATGACTAAACGCTTTAATAAGAGCAAAGCTAAGAATCCTGCCGAATTACTTAATAGTGGCCACCTTGGAATCTCAAACAAAATATCTAGGATCTTTATCAATGAGCACCTCTCACCGCAAACGAAACTCCTTTACGCTGAGACAAGAAAGGTTGCCAAAGAAAAAAATTATGCTTTTGTCTGGGTAAAATTCAGCCGAATTTTTGTACGGAAAAATGAAGAATCTGGTCCCATTTTAATCAAAAATAAAGATTCGTTAAGTAAATTGTAGTATATCTTTTTTTGTAGTTTTTAGTAATTAAAATAACTTAGTTACTTATATTAAGTTCTTTTACTTTTATTTACCATGTTAATATACTACCAAAATGTAAACAGATTTAGAAGTAAGTTAGATGAAGTGTCTCTAAATATTCTCAATAGCAACTATGATTTACTATGTTTTACAGAAACTAATTTAACTACTGGTGTACATGACACGGAATGTATAGACTCGAGGTATTTAGTTTATAGAAGGGACCGTGTTAGTACTAGCATTACAAAAAAGGAAGGGGGTGGTGTTGCTATTGGTGTAAATAGAAATATAGTCTCTCAGCGCTTGTACGATTGGGAGAGTGAAGTTGAGGATATTTGGATTCGTTTAAATGTATCGCGCCATAAGACTTTAATAATTTGCCTTTGTTATTTACCACCCGATATTGATATACACAAACTAAGTGATTTTTATGCTAACTGTCAGAGAAGAATATCTTGCATAAATAGTAATAATTGTGATATTTTAATTCTAGGCGACTTCAATTCACCAAATGTCCAGTGGAATCGTTCTCCAAACACTGCTTACTTACTTCCTGTCCCAGCTTATGACCGAAAATCCGAGCTTCTTTTGGAAACCATTTCCTTTGGAAGTTTGTATCAATTTAATTGCATCCCCAATAAAAATAATCGCTTTTTAGACCTTGTTTTAAGTAATCTTTCTGTAATGAGCGTCACCGAAACTCATGCATTGAGTCGCATCGACGGTCATCATCCTCCGCTACTTATTGAAATTCCGATCGCCGACTCTGCTCCTAAGTGTATTATTAGTAAACATATATGCAGACCAAACTTCTTTAAATGCGATTTAGTAAGTATTTGCGATGAATTAAACTCTGTGAGCTGGTTAGATTATTTATCCGATACTGATATAAATGCTTCAGTCAGCAGGTTCTATGAGAAGTTAAATGAAATAATTAATAAATACACTCCGTTGGCGCGAGTTAAACCACAAAATTACCCCTGTTGGTTTAGTCCAGCTCTGATACACTGTCTTAAAGAAAAACAAAAATACCACAGGAGATACAAAATGTTCTCTAATCCACTAGACTATGATTCATTTTGTTTGCTACGTACAAGGTGTAGACACTTAATTGACAAATGTTACAAGTCCTATTTAGAGTCTGTCGAATCCTCCATACAGCATAATGTCAAACCTTTTTTTAGATTTTTAAAAAACAAGAGAGGATCCAGCTCTATACCTCAAACAATGAATTATGGCACTATGAGTTCTTCAAACCCTGGTGAAGTCTGTGAAATGTTCTCCAAATATTTTGGTAGTGTCTTTGAAGATAAAGAGAGATATGAAGTGTCTGTAAATAGTAACAATTTTTCGTCAAATTTTCCTTTATCCACGTTTCAAATTGATAAGGATACAATTATTAAGAAAATAAAAAGTCTTGACACTAATAAAGGAGCAGGTCCTGATGGAATACCTCCACATTTCATTAGGAGTTGTTGTGATGAGTTAAGCCTTCCATTGCTTTTACTTTTTAATTGGTCTCTTGCTTCTGGTGTTTTTCCAGATTATTGGAAAAAAGCCTTTATTATTCCAATACATAAATCAGGAGCAAGAGATGAATGTTCGAACTATAGAGGAATTAGTATTCTATCATGCTTTGCGAAACTATTCGAATCTATCATATACTCTATTATTTACTCTCATATGAAACCTGTTATATCTCCTGCTCAGCACGGCTTTTTAGCTAATAAGTCCACTATCAGTAATCTTTTGGAATATAAAAATTATATTTGCTCTGCTTTTGCCAGTAGAAGCCAGGTTGATGCAATATATACTGATTTTGCAAAGGCATTCGACAAGGTCAATCATTCAATACTTTTACAGAAGCTAAACGGATATGGAATTCAAGGTAACTTGCTAAGATGGTTGGAATCTTATTTGGACAATAGAAGTCAGTTAGTGAGCATCCAGGGACATCTTTCTTTGCCTGTAACAGTGACATCTGGCGTACCACAAGGTTCACACCTCGGGCCCTTATTATTTATTATTTTTATAAATGATATTACCCATCATCTCACGTGCCCCTGCTTGCTTTACGCTGATGATCTTAAAATTTATTTTAAAATTAATAATTCACAAGATTGCCTCACTTTACAAAATAATTTAAGCTCTTTGGTTAAGTGGTGCAATGATAATAAAATGATGCTTAATACAAACAAGTGTTTCACGATTTCTTTTGGTTCGATAAAGAACAAAATAAATTATGATTATAATCTCAATGGTTCTCGTCTTGAACGCAAAGAGGTGGCCAAGGATCTCGGGGTGTTCTTTGATTCAAAACTTACTTTTCGTAATCATTATGATTATATTATATCTTATGGGAACCAACTGCTTGGGTTTGTTTCACGTTCAACTAAAGAATTTAAGAGCCAAAAAACATTTATGTATCTTTATTATTCCCTTGTCCGTAGCGTGTTAGAGTACGCATCTATTATTTGGTCACCTTATTATGATGTTCACTGTAAAAGTATTGAAAGAGTGCAAAAGAGATGTCTCAACATACTTAGATATAGGCTTCACCTTGGACGCAAATATAAATCATACAACGCTAAACTTGCTAAATTTAACATTAAATCTCTTTCTAATCGCCGGCAATGCCAAGAGTTAGTTTGTCTGTATAAAATAATTCATTCATATATTGATTCCCCTTCGCTTTTATCCCAGCTTACCTTTAATACTAGATATAAATCCCGTAGTTCTTCACATAAATTATTCTGCCTCCAAGTTTATAAAAATAATACATCGTTTTACAACCCTGTTACTAGAATGTGTCGCTTATATAATGAGACTTTGTCTAGACATTCTTCTCTGGATATTTTTAATAATAGTTATAATAAATTTAGGAGAGAAGTTCTGACTGCCCTATGTCCGAATGACTCATAAAACTAACTTAATTGGTGTTCTTCTTTTTTATTTTCTGTATTAAGTTATTGTGTTCTAGAGTTCTAGACTATAGATTACTTTAAGTGTACCCCTCTTTAATTTACTAGTAATTTAGTTAATACTGTGCCTACATCTAGAGAGTTATGGTCTAGTACCAAATTATTTGAATGTATAAACTTAAGCATACTTTTTGACTGTAACTTGTTTTGTAAGCCTTATAAATAAAATAAAAAAAATAAAAAAAGTAAAAACGGTAAATTTCCGGCCATTATCCAAATAACAGCGCCAATGTTCTATAGACACAATTACTGCGAGCGCTTCCCGCTCCGTAGCGCTATAGTTTCGTTCTTGTGCCGACAAGGACTTGCTCATATAGGCTATAACTTTCTCTTCGCCATTTAAAATTTGAGTTAGTATAGCTCCAATCCCGTAATCACTAGCGTCGGTATGGACTTGAAACGGTTCAGAATAATCCGGACAAGATAAAATCGGAGGGGACGTTAAACACTCTTTGAGCTTCTTGAAGGCAGTTTCTGCTTCTGGTGACCAGGCAAAAGGAATTGCATTCTTACCCTGAGAGGTAAGTTTGTTCAATGGTGCAGCCAATGAACTAAAATTGGGAATAAAACGACGATACCAAGAAGCAGTACCTAAGAAACGACGAACTTCCTTCCTGTTAGTAGGAGTAGGATAATTCACAATGACCTCAATTTTCTCCGGATCGGCGTGTAGCCCATTCGAATCGACCATATAACCCAAATATTTTAATTTTTCTCTGAAAAATTGACATTTTTCGAAATTTATAGTTAAATTTGCGAACTTTAGTTTCTCCAAAACTCGTAAAAGTAAAGAAATGTGCTCCTGAAAGGAATTAGACACAATTACTACGTCATCAACAAATACATAGACCTTATTTTCGAATTCAGGACCATAAAACAGCAAATCTACCAATCTTTGCTGCGTGGCAGGTGCATTGGTCAACCCAAAAGGCATAGACTTAAATTGGAAGGTTCCTCTAGAGGGAATATAGAATGCAGTCTTACATCGGTCTTCAGGCTTAATTAATACCTGCCAGAACGATTTAGATAGGTCTATACTAGATAGATACTTAGCATCCCTAAGGTTATCTAGGATTTCAGTTATATAAGGTAAGCTGTAAGCATCTTTGCGAGTGACAGAGTTTAGTTTCCTACTGTCGAGACAGAATCTATACTCGCCATTCTTTTTGGGAGTAAGAAGCACGGGATTAGACCAAGGGCTCTCACATGGTTCGACAACATCTTCTTTCAACATCTCGTCCAGTTGATCGGAGAGAATTTGTTGCTTCTGAGGGGACATTCTATAGTAACGTTGTCGAATGGGAACAGAGTCACCTGTATCTATAGCGTGAGTGATCAACGAAGTACGACCTAAACCACATTTTTCATAGGAAATGCTACGAAATTGAGAAATAATATTATCAGCGTTTTCCTTTTGTTCGTTGTTAAGTTGAGCGTACGAACAAATTTGTTTAGGATCGTCAAGAGCAATATTAGATATATTAAATTCGTTAGACTCATCCAGCAAAAGGCTATCGAGTTCACTCGCCCCACGTTGGGCGCCACTGAAACGCTCCTGGCTGGAGGAGCCGGAGAGCACGAGTCAGAAATAAAAGAGGGCATATGAAATTAAGTGTATTTTATTGTCCACAATTAGACCGTGGGTTCTGTCGCTCGGGGATCAGTGCAAAGAACAAGTTGGGAGGACTTAACTTAGGGACTTCCTAAAGAGGGGAGAAGTCGCTGTAGCCTAGAGGCAGCGGGGTCTGGTCCGGGGTAGGCCGGAGCAGAGCAGGGTCCTGGCGGTTAGGCGCGCAGGAGCAGGTGGAGAGCGGCACGAAGTAGGCAGGTACTGGTGCAGGTACAGCAGGTAGGTACCGGTGAGACTCGGGGAGATGTTGCCCGGAGATACGACCCTGAAATGTTAGGGCGAGAAACCAGAAAAAGGAGAAATCTTTTGCGAATTCTCCTTTATATATTAAAAATCTTCCAGAACATTCTGGCTGTAAGTAGGGTTATAATTTTTTTGCATAGATAGATTCAACTTGTCATTGGATTTTAATCATACAGCCAAGGCACCGACTAATTACGTCGCGAAGATTTCAGAATTATCTGGAAGATTAATTTAGTAAAATCTATGGCGCGCGTAAGACAAAATTGCTTCCAATAGACTATTTATGTTGTTACGTTAAGAAATGCAATATAAATATGCACGAAACTACAATCAAAGTATTCCGCATGCAGATCACAGGCTGCCACGGACCGCGCGGCTGTTTATAGCTGTTACTTCGGAACATCGCAAACAAACCGACAGCTGAGTGGCATCTGACATTGACAGCTCCTATCACATAAATACAATAGAACTGAATAGACCATATTTGTTTATAATTGTAATGATTTTTTCATAAAATTAATAGTTGGTGCGATTATTATGGATAAAACAATGAAAGAAGTAAGTAAAAATGGCAGCCGTTACAGTGCCAAAAAGAAATCATGGCATCATCATCCGGCCGATGCATATCAGTATCACTCTGATCCAATCGCTCCCAGGATGCATAAACACGTCGTCAATCTCTCTCGAACATGCGGCTCTGAGTAAAGCGATCGACTCGCACCCTATACCTTCGAATACGATTAGCCCATGCACAAATTTTCTGCTTCAGGAAGTCGATGCGCTCTGTGACACATGAAATATAATTTTGAGGACTAATACTAGAATATTTTATTTATTATTATTTATGATGATACTCGAGCAGGTAGGGTTACCGACGGTCGCCTCCCGGTCGATGGTTGTTTTGCGTTTATAATACACGTTACGGTTGTTATTGCTCGCTATGGAACGTTGTATTTTTGTGTGCACGTACAACCAGTAAAACTTGGTATGAGTTTGGCAAACTGTATTCGTAATCGAAAACAATCGCTTTATCTCATTCATGACGTTTAACTACTTTACCGACATGAGCAGTTCATCCAATAGTTTTCGTAAACGTAGACAGTTAAAATCCACTCGCCCAACTCTCCCTAATCGCTTATGTATTGTTCTAGGTATCCTAGTTTAATAAATAACCAAATAGTAAAAAAAATGTTTTATAAAAAAGTAAAAGCGCTTTAAAAAAATGCAACAATAAAATTAGAAATAATACTTCTAATAACTGTATTCACACCAAATAATGTATGTACGAGTATTTTGAAGTCGGGTGTGAAACATGTTCACACGGCGGCACATCAGACTATACATGTTGACCTTGAGAACGCCTTTATGCCCTACGTAATAAAAGCTGTTATCGCAGTTCAACTGTTTAACCTGATGTGCTGTCGAGTGTACCTACATGTTTTGTTTAATCCCGCCCGACTTCAAAGTACTTACGTTATTTGGTGTGAATACAGTACCTATTAGAGCTATTATTTAACTTTTTCGTGGCATTATTTTAAATAGCTATGTTAGTAGGATGTACACATAAACCGCATCAATCAAAAATACTAGCCTGTTGAAAAAAGCATCAAAAACGGTTCAGAAAACATGACATAATCGCGGACAAATATACAAACAAACAGATCTAACTGAAAACCTTTTTTTTGAAGTCGGTTATAATACCAAAACCTTCTCCTAAATGTAAAGAAATAATTTTATATAAATACTTTTCTGAAAACCGCATCTCAAAGTCAAACAAACATACATACGGGTCAAACTGAACACCTCCTTTTTTGAAGTCGGTTAAAATGCCAAAATCTTCTAAATGTAACAAATAGTTTTCTGAAAACCGCATCTCGGAGACAAACATACAAACATACGAGTAAAACTGAGAACCTTCTTCTTCGAAGGCGGTTAAAACTCCGAAACTTTCTCCTAAATGTAACAAATACTTTTCTTAAAACCGCATAAAAATCGGTTCAGCCAAACGCGAGATAATCGGCCAAACATACATACAAACATAGTCAAACCAAACCAAAGAATACTATAATATGGTCGAACTGAGGAGCTACTTTTTTTGAATTCACACTAGCTACACAAAAATAAGCAGGAAGTGGTTCACCGAATTTGTCCCCGACTGTACAAAGAAAACAAAAAAGAAAGAATCACACAGCGACCGACGACACGAACGCGGCCCCCCAGTTGTGCCCCCAGCCACAGGGTCACGCGTTCAAGGTCGTACTATTAGCACGAGGACGCTAATCTGCACCCAACTGGTAACGAAAGACGGTACATTATTACGTAACAGGGGATAGATTTATCTTCACTTTCAAAATGTTGGTGTTACGGATGATATTTCTTTTGGATATTTTAGATTTGTGTGTATATGTGACTTTTTAACATAATTTTAAAGATAAATAATGATGAGCAATTTTCCATATTGAATTATTCATAGTTTAAAATAAATCAATATTGGTAATAATTTTTTTTTGGATGTTCTTACTCGTAACGTCAAATTACATTCTAAGGTCACATAAGTAAAAAAAAACGACGGAGCATTTTTTCAATGAAAATGAGAGTCAAAAAAAGAATTATCATTCAAAAGCAGTACTCATGTTTGAAAAAAGTTTTGGATTTTTATCAAGTATCACATACTAGTATAAATAACTCATTTGGTAAAATAAATTTGGGTTGAGAAATTACTCGGTTCAATATATAAACATATTAGTATATTTAGGTATAAATACCTAACTTCCGTTTGAGTATTTTTTTGGATAAGCATTTAAAAGTTTATGGCTCATGCTATTTTATAACCCAGCAAAGTTTCATCGACTGAGGAATTAATGTATGGGTTTTGTTAATGTACGGAGCTTGTTTTCGTTCCTGGCGGGGGACGAGGAGGCGGTCTAACTTCAGACCGCTACATTTCCGATATTCTGCTGGAACATGTCGTTCCCTATGCGGGATATATCGGTGATGACTTCCTCCTTATGCACGATAACGCTCGTTGTCACACTTCCCGTGCCACAACTGAATACCTCGAAGAAGTCGGTATCGCCACATTGGACTGGCCAGCGCTCAGCCCGGACTTGAATCCCATTGAGCACGTGTGGGATGAACTGAAGAGGAGGGTTCGTTCCAGAAATCCTGCTCCTTCAAGTGTGAATGAGCTGAAATCTGCTTTGATAGAGGAGTGGGAAGGTAACCCGCAAGAATCGATACAGAGGCTGATTAGGTCAATGAAGAACCGTCTTCGAGCAGTTATTAGGGCGAGAGGAGGGAACACTAAATATTGAAACTTGATTTTAAGGACAAATAAAAATTTTATTAGTAAATTTTTGTTGTTTTCTTTATTTATTACTAGCTGACCCAGCGCGACTTCGTTCCCGTGGCCCTACCTCCTACTCCACCCTACCCTACCCCACCCCTACCCTACCCTACCCCTACCTACCCCTACCCTACCCTACCCTACCCTACCCCTACCCTACCCTACCACTACCCCTACCCTACCCTACCCCTACCCTTACCCTACCCTACCCTACCCCTACCCTACCCCTACCCTACCCTTACCCTTACCCTACCCCTACCCTATCCCTACCCTACCCCTACCCCTACCTTACCCTACCCCTACTCTACCCCTACCCTACTTCTACTCTACCCCTACTTACCCCTGCTTCCCCTATTTTCTCACCGCTAAAACCTTCCTTGGACTTCCACGAACAATTCAAGACCAAAATTAGCCAAATCGGTCCAGCCGTTCACGCGTGATGCCGTGACCAAGGGAAATAGGGATTCATTTTTATATATATAGATTTTTTCATATTCCTTATGTTTTCCTTACTCCTTCACCTTATCCGGGATATCTCCTTAAATACTGATGTGATTTAAATGAATTTGGTATCAATTTAAAGTTAACAGTTTAACCTTTAAAATCGTACCATTTTTATTATTCTTAACTAGTTATTAAGTACTCAAGATCGCGCAGAGTCAATTCCAAGTAAGTGATTCCATACTTTTGCTCGCGAGTGTAGTTATACTCAAAAGTTGTGATAATTTTTTTATTTTATTTATTCTGAAAAAGCATTGAAATTACTACACTTACCCTTACTAATTTATCGTCAGTTTCCTTCGGTAGATCCAGGCCGTCAGCTTGCGTATTGAATATACCCTCGCTAAACGCCTTGAAGGTGGTGCTGGACAGCTGATCATTGACGTGCTTGAACTACAATTAATTAAAGTAAGTATTAAAAGCTGCCACACACCAAAAACGCACGCTGACGTGCTGCATTGCGTGTGCGTGCGTCATGAGTTGTAATATATGAATTTGTACGCGTAGGTTCACACCAACATTATCGCAGCTGCATTGCGTTGCGTTTGCGTGCGAGAGCCGCACGGCCGTCCGCGAGATACAAACCGAAACAGCCGCAGCGCGGTCGCGCAACAGCGAAACGGCAACGCCGCACACGAGCTCCGGCATTGTGATTGTGACGTTGTATTCTACAGGATTTCTCAATTGAGGACACACCGCGGTGACGTATGCGTCTGCGTGCAGCTGCGACGCTGACTGCGGCACGTCAGTTGTCAATATTTACAAATTGTCATCATGGATTTTGAAATACGCGAAAAATTAATTAATATAGTACGCAGATACAAATGTATATAGGATCCACAAGATAAAAACTTTGTGGGATAAAATAGGGATAAGGGAATTACGAATTGAAAGAAAATGTCAACCGCGATCCGAAAGCAACACACGGCGTCGCCGCTGACGCACGGCGTCGCAGATGCACTGCGATGCGTGTGCGACGCCACCGAGGCCGGTGTGAATTGCTTTATGTCGCAGCGTGCTGCAGATGCAACGCATCGTGTTGCTCACGCATCTGGTGTGTGGAAGCCTTTAACCTTACAGTCTTGTAAAATTTAGCATAGTAAAAGTTATTTGTATTGATGAGTTCTTCAAGTAATTTTTGGGAAAACAACCACTAAAATTGCACGGTGTAATGTTTGACAATGCGTGTATGACTTTTTTATCATTACCTATGATCACGCACAATTGTGATGACCACATCTACTGTGTTCCACAGTTTATTGAAACGAAGGTCTCTCATGCAAAATTAAGTAAATTAAAACTAGTCCTACCTTACTAGAAAATAGTGTCCGTAATCCAGGGGGGCTGAACGTTGTCTCGCCGGCGCGCGTCGGGCAAAACGATCTCCACACAACCCCCGATGGGATACTCTTACAGCTAACACTCTTATACTACACAATGCCCTAATAGGCAGCTAAAACTTTCCCGGCGCTTTTCAAAGCGAACACACACGGGTTACAAGTCCGTACCCCGACCGGAGCCCTAGTAGGTGCAAAACGAAATCTCGGTCCCAATATGGGTAGGTAACTTGCGCGGCACGTCGCTACAGAAACACACGAACTTGTCTCACGGCTGCTTACGGCCAACTGGTCTGCACGCGGCCCGAGCGCATTGCGTGTCGCCCGTGACCTTGACAATGACAACGCACCGCTCGCAGCGCGGCGCGAACATCCCCCCGTCCCGGACAGTAGCAAACTGTCCGCCAACTCAATCTAAGGGCAGGCGAGAGAGGGTAGCGATCGCTCGCTTCAAAACAGAGTCCCCCACCAGGACCTCGGCAAACCTGGGCACACCATCCGACCCCGGATGAAGCTGAACAATGCGTCCTAAACGCCAGCGGAGGGGCGGCAGGTTTGGATCCTTTACCAACACGAGGTCTCCTGTCTTGGGTGGGGTCGTCCTATCCGACCACTTAACGCGTTGCTGCAAAATGTGCAAATACTCCAGATGCCAACGGCGCCAAAAACTCTGCGTAAGCTGCTGGAGCAATTCAAATCGCGAGAGCCGTCCGGAGGCCACTTCGGAATAAGGATATTCCGGCAAGGCGTTAAGCGGTCTGCCAATCAAAAAATGGCCCGGCGTAAGGGCCTCTAAATCATTCGCGTCCGAAGACAACGGACACAACGGACGCGAGTTGAGGACCGCCTCAACCTTACAAAATACGGTCGCGAGTTCCTCAAACGTGAGGACCGTCTCCCCAATAACGCGACGAAGGTGAGTTTTAGCGGCCTTTACAGTTGCTTCAAAAATCCCTCCCCAGTGGGGGCAGGATGGCGGGGAGTACTGCCATCGTACCCCTCTGCGAGAGAGTGTGGATCCGATCTCAAAATTATTCCTATCCAAAAATTCACAAACTTCCTTTAAATACCTATCGGTGCCCTTGAAATTGGTTCCACAATCGGACCTGATTAACGACGGCATTCCGCGGCGAGACACAAAACGATTCAACGTGGCTACAAAGGCTTCTGTGGTGAGGGCACTAACCACCTCCAGGTGGACCGCTTTAGTGGCCAAACAAACAAATACACACAAGTAAGCCTTTTCCGTTCTAGCATTACGAAGCCGCGATGTCTTAACGGTAAATGGCCCCGCAAAATCCGTTCCAACTCCTGAGAAGGGCATCGATTCGTTCACTCGATCGGCAGGCAAATCACCCATCTGGGGCTGCATCGTATCGGCGCGCAAACGATAACACGGGAGACAACGAAAAATAACGGATCGGATTATTCTCCGCGCTGACAAAATCCAGAACTCTCGTTGGAGGAGCGCGGTCAAAGCATTACAACCGGCATGAGCATTCTTTACATGTCGGTCTGTAATCAACAGTCTAACTAACGGTCCATCCTTGGGGAGCAACAAAGGGTGGCGTGATCCGTACGGCAGGTTGGCATGTCTGAGCCTACCTCCGACACGCAGCAATCCGGTACTGTCCAAGAAGGGATTCAACCGCACCAAGGGTCCCTTCAACTTGGACTTACTTGAGCGCAGGGCTTTCAGCTCCGGTTCAAACTCTCGCTGTTGCGTCACTCGCAACCAATGCAACAGAGCGTCTTGCCGCTCTTGTGGGGCGAGGACCGGAGACAACGATTTCTCCTGAGGCTGGCGACAATTTCGCACAAAGCGCCTCATCCAAGCAGTCACGCCGAGCAACTTATCAAGAGAACTGTAGCGGTCTAACAAAAACTCCATCTGCGGAGCCGCCACCGTCTCCACGGCGTGAACACGCATGCCTAGGTCTGGGACTCTGGCCACAGCCGGGGTGGCAGGCCATGAGCGCTCAGGCCGTAACAACCATGATGGACTCCACCATAGGTGGTGGTCCACTAACTCAGGCGCCTCGCAGCCGCGGGAGGCACAGTCTGCGGGGTTCAATTCGCCCGGTACGTGGCGCCAAATCAACGGGGCCTTTGAAGTCTGAATTTGTGAGACCCGGTTGGCCACAAAAACCTCAAGGGTGTGGACTGAACTCTTCAGCCAACAAAGGACGACCTGGCTGTCAGACCACGCAAATATCGACTCCAAGTCGACACCGTTTCCCAAGGTGTCGGCAACATGATTGAGTAGCCGTACTAAGAGAGTGGCGCCGGACAACTCCAACTTCGGAATGGTTAGCCTAGTCCGAAGGGGGGCGACCTTACTCTTGGCCGTAACTAAGTGTACGGCGACAACGCCTGCTGCATCCACCGTTCGGATGTAAACGGCTGCCGCGTATCCGCTTTCGGACGCGTCACAAAAGCCGTGCAGGGAGGCTTTAAACTTTCCCGAAGGCAGCATTTGCCTCGGTATACAAACCCGATTGACGTCGGGTAGGGATGACACGAACCTCACCCACTCTCGTAGGAGGCTACCAGAGAGGGGCTCATCCCATGACAATTCCGCAGCCCAGAGCTCCTGTAGGAAGCACTTCATCGAAAACACTACAGGGCTGAGCCAACCGTTCGGATCAAAGGTACGGGCTACAGTAGACAGCACCGTGCGTTTAGTCCAGACCTTTGGGTCTGGCAGTTCCAATCTATATGTGAACAAATCCGGGACTGGTCGATACTGGACTCCCAAAACAGACAGCATGTCTGGAGTCTCCGGATTTTCAAAGAGGAGCGGCTCTTGCTGGTGGTCCTTAGGCAAATCTGCCAATAGGTCCGGTGAGTTAGACAGCCACTTCCGCAACTCATAGCCACCAGCCCTCAAGAGCGCAATCAGCTCATCACGTAAGACGAGAGCCTCATCTAAGCTCGAGGCCCCCGTGCAGATATCGTCGACAAATAAGGCCCCCCCCTCAATAAGAGCAGATGCCCGGGGATAGCGTAGCCGTTCGCGCTCTGCGAGCTCCAAAAGCGAACGGATCGCCACAAAGGGGCTCGACCGCAAACCATAAGTGTTGGTGTTCAGCTCGTAAGCCAACATCGGATCCTGGGGATCCTCACGCCAAAGGATGAGCTGGTATCGTCTATCCTCCGGGTGAATCACGGTCTGTCTGAACATCATGCGGATGTCGGCCACAAAGACGACAGCGTGCCGGCGGAAGTTGGTCAAAACATCACAGACATCGTGATGCAACTTCGGCCCCGCATGCAGACACTGATTCAACGACACTCCGGTTGACGTGGGCGCTGAACCATCAAAGACCACGCGGATCTTCCCATTGGAAGTCTTCAAAACAGCGTGGTGTGGCAGGAAGTAATGTTCCACATTACGCCAGTCCAACTGCGAGATGGACATGTGCCCAAGGTCCAAATACTCCCGCATGAAGTCTATATACTTCTCCTTGAATGCGGGATCCCTGGCCATTCTACGCTCCATGGACAACAATCTCTTCTCGGCCATCGGTCGGGAGCTCCCTAAAGGAGGGCGAACCGCCAAAAAGGGCAAGCGGGTAATCAAGCGACCCGAGAGGAGGCGCCCAGTGTTGTTCTGGTAGAACAATTCGCACTCCTCGGCTAACGGATCCAACCGCTTGGCAGTGGGAGGTTCCTCCACCTCCCAAAACTTTTGGAGAACGTCGGACAAAGTAGAACCGACAATGGTCTGGCGGTCTACCGACGGGGTCTCTGGTGTCTGTGGTACCTTTCCCATCACCACATGACCCAGCGACGAGGACAAGGCGACAAGATCGGCTGTCTGCAAAACTCGCTTGCTTCCACACAGTACACGACCGAGGACATCCGCACCAATCAACAAGTGTATTGGGCCCGGTCGGTGGAAGGAAGGATCAGCCAAAGCCAGTCCAGACGTCAGCTCAATCGTGGATGGCGGCACTCGCACTTGCGGGAGTGGTCCAACCACCTTATCAAAGACTATCGCCGAAGCACCGATCTTCGGCCTTGGCGTGAAGTGGGGGGAGAAGGAGAACTCAACTCGACCAATCGGATCAGGGATCCGCGAGTCTCCCACCCCCCGTACCGCTTCGTGATGCGGCACAAGCAAAAGACCCAGCTGTCGGACAAGCCACCTGGACATTATGCACCCCTGGGCACCTGAGTCCAAAAGGGCACGCACCGTGACAACATTGCCCTTAGGTCCCCAAACATTCACGGAGGCTGTTGGCAACAGCACAAGCTCCGGAGGGGTGGTTGGGTCCGACAGGGGCGCCATTAAAAATTTTGGGGGGGTACTTGTCCCCCTCGCGCCTGAGTCGGCGCGCCAAATGTGGGACGCTCGTACCGGGCGAGCGGGTCCCAATCGGGTACATACTGGCCCCGACCAACAGCACTCCTAGGTGCAGGGTAATACCCGTGTGGGGCGTGCCTCGGTACATAGTACCCCAATCGAGGCCTCTCCATTAGGGGGGGGGGAGTAGCAAATAGGGCCCGTGCCCATCGCCACCGTGGCGTACTCTTGTGGTACCCCCCTACCCCCGCCCGTGGCGGGGGCGTCTCTCCTATAGTTCCCCCTCTCCGGGGGGGACTGAACGGGGGGGCTAAGCCCCGCCGAATCTCTAGGGGACCGGTTCCGGGCTGCCGGGCCCCCGCCCGTGCGCGAGGAATTCGAACCCCGGTCGCTCCCGGCGTCCTTGCGGTCCAAACAAAGGAGGGGGTGATGCCTCCCTCCGCAAAGACGACAATCCTCGGTCTGGGGACACGCCGACTGCATGTGTCCCCCCAAACACCTATAGCACCATTGGCGCTGTCTTGCAACGGCCCTCCGTCCCTCTGGGCGGAGGCCTCTAAATTTGGCACATTCGTGCACCCCGTGCCTATCTCCCCTGCAATACCTGCACCGCTCACTCGGTGCGGGGGGAGGGGACTGCTGGAAGGCAGCATAGCGATTGGTCGGGCGACGGGGCTGTTCCCTCGCCGCCACCATACGACCAACACCTGGAACCGGGGCGGGCTCCAGGTGGTCCGTCACCCTACATTCGTCCTCCAAAAAACGAAGGAGGTCCGCGAAGGGCGGGAGATACGAGGCGCTGTCGCCTCCGTACCTCTGCTCGAAACGCCCCTTCATTTCAGCGGGCAATTTGGCGAGGACTATGTGCAGCAGTATAAAGGACCACTGATCCACCGGCAGGTCCAATCGCCTTAGGGAGTTGACCGCTGACAGTAGCGGGTTCAGCAACTCCCTCCGTAACAGGTGTACCCGCGTGATTCGCGGGAGGGCCAAAATCGTGGCCACGTGGGTGTCCGCCAGTAACCGGACATTCTGGTACCTGCTAACCAGAAGCTGGCGAGCCACCTGGTAGTTGTCGTCACTGATGAGCAGGTGCTGGATCACCGCGCTGGCCTCTCCTCGCAGGGAGGAGCGCAAATAGGCCAACTTCTCACTAGGGGATAAGTCCCGTCGTGAATCCACTAGGCTGTCAAACAGGTTAATGAAGCCCATCCAGGCTGACAGATCCCCATTAAAAGTGGGAATCTCCAATGTAGGCAATCGGCCTAGCAACGCCGTCGGGGTAGGTTTGACCTCCCCGCTCAAAACCGGCTCCCCCTTCCGAACAGCCAGGGCCCTCTCAGCCGCCTCCGTGAACTGGTCAGCCAGCTCATAGGCCTGGGCTACATCCTGCTCCAGCTGTTCCGACACGGCATCATCAGCTGGGGGGTTCTCCAAATAATACGCGCGACACTCCATGGCGTGGCGCTCCAGGTCTTGCAGCCGAGCTGCCAGCCCGCCATACCGAGCTAGCAACGCGCCTACCCGGTCGGCTCGGTCTATTAATGTGACCGCACAAGCAAGCCAACGCAAAACTCCTTGGATGCCGGCCCTGGATACGGCGAGCGGATTCGTAGGAGCCATTTATAATCCGTTTTATAAACAAAGCAAACAAAGAAATATAAAAGTGGTAAACATCAACAAAAAAAACAATAGAAATAGGTCGCGTCACGATAATATAAAACACAATTAAAATTCGGACGACATACACGGACCCTACTATTTTCATAAATTATTAACAACTTACCAATTTCAAGGGCTAACAATATAACGGTATAAACAAAACGTATAGGATTAACGGTATGGCATACCTCGCAAATCAACTACTAAACCGTTATCAACAACCGAAAACAAAACTATTTTTAATAATAATACTCGTAATTTAATACTACTAATAATTAAAACTAGTTCCACTTTTTTAACTAGGCAAGCGGACTCGGAACAAACACTAGTATGTGGTACTAATAAACAACACTTTCGAACGAAACTATTCGTCAAATAAATCCGGACACACAAAAAAAAAATATACACATCTAGGCGAGTAAACTCGTATCAAAACACTAGTATGTGACAACAATTATATAAGTGTCTATCTATTATCGGATCCACCAAGTGAGAAACATTCGCTTCGAGAATTTACTAGAACAATTTCTTAGTACTTCAAATCGTCTCGGGATCTTCAAATACCCTCGAGATTTCAACAAAAAAAAATAATTTTTAGGTACGCTTTTTAGGTACGCTTTTTATTTTTACTATGAAATATTATGTACCTAGTTAATTTTAATATGAAAATTAACTAATTATATCAACTAACTACGCTCTGCTACCAAAAATATGATCACGCACAATTGTGATGACCACATCTACTGTGTTCCACAGTTTATTGAAACGAAGGTCTCTCATGCAAAATTAAGTAAATTAAAACTAGTCCTACCTTACTAGAAAATAGTGTCCGTAATCCAGGGGGGCTGAACGTTGTCTCGCCGGCGCGCGTCGGGCAAAACGATCTCCACACAACCCCCGATGGGATACTCTTACAGCTAACACTCTTATACTACACAATGCCCTAATAGGCAGCTAAAACTTTCCCGGCGCTTTTCAAAGCGAACACACACGGGTTACAAGTCCGTACCCCGACCGGAGCCCTAGTAGGTGCAAAACGAAATCTCGGTCCCAATATGGGTAGGTAACTTGCGCGGCACGTCGCTACAGAAACACACGAACTTGTCTCACGGCTGCTTACGGCCAACTGGTCTGCACGCGGCCCGAGCGCATTGCGTGTCGCCCGTGACCTTGACAATGACAACGCACCGCTCGCAGCGCGGCGCGAACAACCTAGGCTAAGTTATGCGTGATTGACCTTACGCTTGTTAATTATTCTAAAACATCTCGTCATTCTTTCATCATCATCATGTCAGCCGAACGACGCCCACTGCTGGGCATAGGCCTCCCCCAAGGATCTCCACAACGATCGGTCCTGCGCTGCCCGCATCCAGCGGCTTCCCGCGATCTTGACCAGATCGTCGGTCCACCTTGTAGGGGGCCTGCCCACGGAACTTCGTCCGGTACGCGGTCGCCATTCGAGAACCTTTCCGCCCCAACGGCCATCGGTTCTCCGCGCTATGTGTCCCGCCCACTGCCACTTCAATGATGCAATCCTTCGAGCGATGTCTGTTGTTTTATTTCTCCTGCGGATCTCATCATTTCTGATTCGATCAAGCAGGAAAATTCCCCCTTATGAGCGCGACGTCTAAAACGCAAAAAGCCAAAGTAGCACAATACCTGAAGTACATAATGCCTAGAACGTATAATACCTAAAACTCAAAAAGCCTATGTAGCGCAATCCCTGAAGTGCATAATGCCTAGAACGTATAATGTCTAAAACGCTAAATGCATAAAACGCATAACGCCTAAAACGCCAAAAGACTACGATCCAAAACGACTTAAAACTCGTAACGTCTATAATAAAATAACTAAAATGAAAAATGGTTAAAGGGTCGATGAGGTAACTACATAATATCTCTAAAACACAGTGATGTTAAAAATGTATTTAATAAGTTGTTAAAAAAAATAACAGTTTAGTTTTTTAAACTTAAACACAATATTCAGCTTAAAAAAAGCTGAATAAAACGTATTCCATTATCCTCAGATTCTTCAGACGTGCTGGACTGTAGCATTTTGTTAATGTATTTAAAATAACACGGTAGTTAAGCACAGGTAATAAATAAATAAATAACTTCTTACATCCACACCAATTATCTAAGCCCATTTTAATTTCATTAAGAAACTGTATCATGGAAAACTTGATAACGGATAAATATATACTTAACTACTTTTTGTTTGTAAATACATATTTAATATACATAGTAAACACCCAGACCAAGACAAATAGACATGTTCATGCACACAAATATTTGTCTTGTTCGGGAATCGAACCCGAGACCACTGGCGTAGAAGGTGGGTATCTTGTTCGGGAATCGAACCCGAGACCACTGGCGTAGAAGGTGGGTAGCCTACCCCTGCGCAAAATCGGTCGTCGATATCATCGTACAGATATTTATAGATATGACTTGATTTGACAATTAAAAAACAAAATACATTTGAATTGTTGTCGCCAAAATGACACTAAAGTTTCAACAGCCAGCATTATGTTTACAGATAAAAGAGAACCAACCTTTTAAAAACTGAAACTGGAAGTGAGTAGAGTACGCGCCACATAACTTGGCACGGCACGTGTCAAGATCTAGAACTAAAATTATGACATGGAAATAAGGCATGATTTTCCGACCGACCACTACGATCAGCACCCTCTGACAAATGCCAAGTTATGTGGCGCGGACTCTACCAATTTTCTCCGCCAAATATAAAAATGTATACAGGTTGTCCGGGATAACAATGTTTAGAAAAATTTAAATCCCTATAGACACTTTGCATTTAAGGCGTTGTGTTGTTTAGGTAACCTAAGTTTTAGACATTCGGCTATTTAGACCAACTACTTTTTGGGTGTTGTGCATCCTAGGAAATTTGAGTTTTAGGCATTTTGCTATTAAGGCAAATTGCACTTTAGACATTGATTTTAGGCATTATGAGTCTTAGACATTTTGCGTTTTAGACGTCGCGCTCATAAGGGAAAAAAACTCCAAGCATCGCTCTCTCCATTGCTCGCTGGGTGACTTTGAGCCTTCTTATGAGACCCATAGTAAAAGACCACGTCTCACTTCCGTAGGTCATTACTGGCAACACACACTGGTCAAAGACTTTCGTCTTGAGACATTGAGGTATTTCGGACGCGAATATATGTCGGAGCTTCCCAAACGCTGCCCATCCAAGCTGGATTAGACGAGAGATATCTTTCTCAAAGTTGGATCTCATTCTTTAGTAGTAAGTAAATTTACATACCAAGTAGCTATGTCGGTTGTCTGTAAGCAGCCCAGGAAACTTGTGCTTCCAAGCCTGTGCGAGCTGCTGCGTGCTCATGTAGCCGTCGCTGGTGAGGTCCCCGGCGAAGGTCACGTTCAGTCGAGGGTTCCACGTCCACTGGGCCAGGAGGTTCTCGTCTGCTGAGCACATGCGTCTCTGGAAGAGATGTTTTGTTGCAATATAAGGCGCAGCGCAGACGACAGACTATCCGTGACGCACTTTTTAGTCTGTGAAAATAGAACCTATGCAATTATATGCAGTAACGCACACGACACGCAAAAAGATAGAACTTTGCTTCAACGCGCGCTAACGCAGACGGCGCACACTTTAGTCTGTCCATAGCGTATTTCCATAGCGTCTACGTCCCTACTGTTCAGTAAAGGTGTGCTATTATGTTATATTCGTATATTATAGCATATCGTTATGCTACATTAAAATATTAGGTTATTTTTAATGCTATAATATATTAGTATTAAGTACCTAATATAATAAATAACCTATTATAACCTGTGTTAAACCAAAAGTAGTTATTAATGTTTTTTACACTACTTAATGATCAATTACATACTATTAATAAACCAATTCTTTATTATTTTTTCCACTATTTTACAAATAACAACACGAATAAATTCATATTATGCTATTAAAAACAGAATTCTTAAGTACTTTTTAAGCTCCGAGCGAGCGTGAGTTCGCGATCAAGAATTCCACAGGACAGCATTTGTTAAATATTCTAATAACAGTAATAAATGTTATAGCATAGAAAAAATAACATGTTCGTTCAAATCGCATGTCGTACGTGATTTATGATATTAGTCCTTATTGATAAGACATTAGAGTCTGTCTCAACTGTTTCAAATATAACGCGTTATTTGGTTTTCCATCTTTCAAAATTCAACTCTATTTCTATTTGATAGAGTTGAATTTTGAGAGATTTGATTACCAAGAAAAGAGAGAGCAATACTTGCATCGCGTGCGGCTGGAATAACGGCTGGATAGAGAAGGAGAACAC
The DNA here is from genome assembly GCA_949710035.1 of Crambus lathoniellus. Lineage (NCBI taxonomy): Eukaryota > Metazoa > Arthropoda > Insecta > Lepidoptera > Crambidae > Crambus > Crambus lathoniellus. The sequence continues at coordinate 8,058,309 of OX453302.1, read as the reverse complement.
AGTTCATTCGTTCAGTTCTGTCATTTCATTTGTTCATTTCGAATACCTACACTAGATGGCGTGCGGCGGACGCCCAGCTTGATATAATTTAATATAGCAATAGCAGAATAAGTTATATTTTTATATTAGGTGCGATGGTTATATTTTTATAATGTTATGCTATATGCGTTATCGAATATAACGCACACCTTTACTGTTCAGCCGACAGAATGATCGAAGATGTGCGTCGTGTGCGTTGAGTCTGTGAAAAATCCGCGACCGACTTTTTGCGCGCCATGCAGACTTTTTTAGCTCCGCAGACTCGATCACACAAAAAGTGTGTCGTCTGCGCTGCACCTAAACATGGCGGGGCAAATCACAATCAAATCGGGATTACCCGGTACGTACGTATTAACGTACGGTGAAGTTTGAAAATACGTATCACCACGTATCATCAGCTTTCAGTAGTCTACTGCTGGACATGGGCCTCCTCCTTAGAGCGCCACAAAGAGCGGCTGTTAGCGACTTGCAGCCAACGGCTGCCCGCAACCTTCACTAGGTCATCGGTCCACCTAGTTAGGGGTCTTCCCACGCTTCGTTCGTGGTCGCCCGCCACTCGAGAACTTTTCTTCCCAAACGGCTATCAGTTCTGCGACCGATGTGTCGTAAGCAGTTCTTTTTACATCATGAAAAATATAAGTTTAAAATAGTCTACATAATAGGTACAGTATACACACAAAGACCAGTCGGAATTTGAACAATGAAAGTAACGGTTTGTTGCATAGTGTTGCAGATGCGCTAACGATTGCCGTCCATCGTACGTGTTTTGTTTTAAAATTGGTTTTACGTAGGTAAAGAAATGACTGCTGCTGTTACAAATACTTGTTGAAAAACAACTTTTGGAAATTACGAAGCGCGCAGTTCATTTTTGCTCATATCTTAAATGAATTTGGAAACAGTGGCTGGAGATCGGAAAAACTAAACAATTTTACAAGTATTTTTTCATTTAAATGTGAGATACAAAATAATGGGTGTTGTAATCCGTGCAAGTTGATTTTTTTCAGCTTGTATGAACCAAAATTTAAAATGTGATTTTGCGATTACGTTAGGACTCGATATTGATAACATGACAAAATTTCTCATTCTCTTTGAAGTCGACGAGCCTGTGTAGCTCGGCCATCTCACTTGACTAGGGGCTGGTGGAGCCGTGTCGGTTCAGCAGCCAGAACGCGATGGGTTAACATTTTGGAGGAAAGTAACTTACATTGGTGTTCCGGAAGTTGCCATTCTTGTAGTTCGTGATGATGACATATGATGTAGCTCGACGAGCCTGTGAAGCTCGGCCATCTCACTTGATCCGGGGTAGGACGACCCGTGTCGGTTCAGCAGCCAGAAAGCGATGGGTTGACATGTTGGCGGAAAGTAACTTACATTGGTGTTCCGAAAGTTGCCATTCTTATAGTAGTTGGCGATGATGTTCTCCTTGAGGTCGACGAGCCTGTGTAGCTCGGCCATCTCACTTGACTCGGGGCTGGTGGACCCGTGTCGGTTCAGCAGCCAGAATGCGATGGGTTGACATGCTGGAGGAAAGTAACTTACATTGGTGTTCCGGAAGTTGCCATTCTTATAGTAGTTGGCGATGACGTTCTCCTTGAGGTCGACGCGCCTGTGTAGCTCTGCCATCTCACTTAACTCGGGGTTGGTGGACCCGTGTCGGTTAAGCAGCCAGTTCGCGATGGGTTGACATGTTGGAGTAAAGTAACTTACATTGGTGTTCCGGAAGTTGCCATTCTTGTAGTTGTTGATGATGTTCTCCTTGAGGTCGACGAGCCTGTGTAGCTCGGCCATCTCACTTGACTCAGGGTTGGTGGACCCGTGTCGGTTCAGCAGCCAGATCGCGATGGGCTGACATGCTGGTGGAAAGAAGATTGGATTAAGGTGTTAGCCAAAAAAGGTCGAAATATCCTTCTTGTATGCAGAGTCTCGAGACAAGAGCCCTTCTTTACAAAATAATAGGGGTTAAAGTATGAAATTGCCGATTTGTACTGAAAATCAAAATTCTTTATTTTTTAATTTTTAACAAATTTATTTAATCAAAATAGTTACCATTATTATCTATACATTGTTGCCATCTAATAGGAAGGTCATTTATGCCTTTGCGATAGAACTCTGAGGATCTAGACTGCACAAACTGTGTAAAAGCATTTTGTACTGCCTCCTGGGAGGTAAACTTCTTGTCACGTAGATAATTGTCCAAATCACGAAAAAAATGGTAGTCCGTTGGAGCAAGGTCTGGCGAATACGGAGGATGACGAATGGTTTCTAACTGCAGTTCCTGAATGGTCAAAACGGTTTCTCGTGCTGTATGAGGTCTCGCGTTGTCATGGAGCAATAATGGTGAAGATCGATTCATGAGTCGGGGCTGTTTTACTGCTAGTTTTGCCAACATTGTTCGGAGTTCGGCACAATAGACATCTGCCGTTATTGCTTGACCAGATCGGAGAAAACTATAGTGAATAACACCATGCTGAGACCACCAAACAGTTACCATTACCTTTTTATTGGTAAGTTTTGCTTTAGGACACTGTTGTGGCCTTTGACCTGGGGTCAGCCATTGCATTTTTCTTTTACGGTTATCATAAAGAATCCACTTTTCATCACATGTCACAATTCGATCCAATATTCCTTCATTTCTGTACTGATTCAACAAGGCAACACAAGTTTCAACACGGGTTTCTTTCTGCAGATCAGTCAAGTCATGAGGCACCCATTTTTCGTATTTTTTTATTTTATTGATTTGACGCAAATTAGTCAATATTGTGGGTAAGGTAACGTTAAACCATGCCGCTAATTCTTGGGTAGTTTGACTAGGATCGGCTTCCACCATCTCTCTTAATTCATCGTTATTCACCTGTTGTGGGCGGTCTTCCTCGTGGCTCGTTCTGCAAGTCGAAGTTTCCATCACGAAAGCGTTTAAACCAAAATCGCACGGTGCGTTCATTAGCAGACCCCTCTCCAAACGCAACATTGATCTTGCGGGCTGTTTCTGCCGCGTTACTTCCGCGTCGGAACTCGTATTCAAAAATCACTCGAATTTTCGCAGTATCCATCTTTCTTGTCTAAGTTGAATAACAAAAACAATTGAAAGTCGATATTCAAATGTTTCACATTTTTTAAAAGAAGAACATCATAGAAACCATGTGAAAAAAGTTTCATTCGAAAACCTCAAACCATGAAGATTCTATGTCAATTCAAAGAACCTGTTACAATAAAACGGCAATTTCATACTTTAACCCCTTACAATTTCAATGGGTTCCAAATAAGAGTCATATTTTGCAAAGTTCTTCAAAGCTCAAGTTTTGTGGTTTATTTTCTTTTCGATCATCAGACAGATGATTTTAATTTTTTATGATCTTTTGCTTAAAAGTATTATATTATATCTACTACATCCACATTTCACCACCCTCGCTTTTAGTCTCATGTTCCCTGCCATAAGTACCTACCGATTATTATACCCATTACTGTTTCGGAACAAACAAATCACTTTATTTGCCTTTAGAGGAGAGGTAAGTAATAAGCTAAATGACGTGATTTTTTGTGGTAAATTATATAATACTAGCGGATCCTCGCGGTTTCACCGCGCGGTACCCGTTCCCGTGGGAATTTCGGGATAAAATATAGCCTATGTCACTAGGGAAGAATGTAGCTTTCTAATGGTGAAAGAATTTTCTAAATAGGTCCAGTAGTTTCGGAGCCTATTCGATGCAAACAAACAAACAAACAATCAAATATTTCTTCTTTCTATACCTACCTCCGTCCGTGACAAGTCTACACATTATCATCCAAGCCCTCTGTTTTTTTTTATAAGTTTGCCGCAACCGCCGCCGTAACATAGGTACGACAAATCAGTACCTACAAACTTAATTAAATTCTTTATAGGTAGGTATGTACCTTCTCTGAACTTCACTCTCATTGATTTCTCAACAACAAGGAAGCAACACTGTTAGCTCTATTGGAGTTTACTCTACTTAAGTGATTTCCCTACGTCACACGGTCCGGTCACACCCTCACTCAACTGACGCGCTTTATTGCACTGAATTGTAACGCAAAGGTTCACAGTCGTCAATAGCACTCAATAGTATCTAACTGCGAAGGTCATATTTAGCGCAAATAATTTTTACTTTTTGCATTTACAATGCGATTTTTATTTCACTACTAGCCTTCCACCCGCGTCTTCTCTCGCGTGTACTACACAACTTTATCCTGCCGCGGGAATGTGATATTTAAGTAGGTACCTATTACCTACTAAAATTTTTAAAAAGGTGCGCCTTGGTTTTGTTTACATTGACGGTAAACGTAGTGATTACATGCTCTTTGATTGACGGTGAAGATTTACGTCAAAATTTTGACGGCTGGTTTGCATGGGAAAAGAAAAGTGTTGTTCTTATCATTTTCCACACAATTTTTCATGTTTTTACTCTTCCGTAGTCAACAAGGAACCCTTATAGGTAGTTTCGCCATGTCCGTCTGTCCGTCCCCAGCTTAGCTCATGGACTAGAAAGCTGTAATTTGGCATGATTATACATAATAGGTTTTTACATATGAAATTGCCGTCTTTTTCTCACATGTTTATTGGTCTCTATTTTTTTAATTAATATCAATATATCAAAATTAATAGTCAGTTTCGAAAATAGAGTATGTCGTCATGTTAAACATCTAAGAAAAGAATAATTAAACACATAACTGCTTCAAAGTACCGCTCTTTGGTTGTCGTCAATTTGACAGCTTTGAACAGATTTTTTTTTATTCTAAGACAGTTTATTAAATGAGATTATAGGCAATAGTTAGATTAATGTTGTCTGATCATATCTCGAAAGTTTCGTTGAATTCGGAGTTCACATGTCCAAGAAATCCCCAAATATCTTTGTATGCTAATTCCAACTTCCTACAATTTCCCCATAGAAATCGGCAATTTCATAGGTAAAGACCTATTATTAATGATGTCGCATTTGAGATATGGCAATGCGCTTCAGGTCATATTTAGGTATTCGATTAACTTAAAAATAACGTAATTATGATTATGACCTTTTCGGAACTTAGGAGCCTTAGGACTTAGAGCTCTGGGAAATTATCGACAATTACGTAATATTAGCCTCTTGACAAAGGCTTTTAGGTTAAATAAAAAGCCGTATCGTTCTGAGACCAATGATCACTGAATTTAACTAAAATACAACATACTGAACATGTCAATAACTGAATATAACTTTCCTGTGATAAAAGCCATTTTTAAAAACTATCGTGTGGGATAATAAATTGCTATACTTGGGTGGTCACTCGTAAACGTGAGTAATATAATAATACCTTTGTCTGCCTGCACCACTGTTTACTAACAAAATTGGCGATTTTTTCTTAGTCTAAGATAACCTCAAAAGGTTAAAATTCATTAGTTTGAATTTATTATGATAATAAGGTCACCAATAAGTAGGTAAGTGTTTTACGTTTGTTCATAAAAAACTGTGACCTAAGCTATCACAACTATAGTCTCCACATCACCCTAAGGTTGACTGGTAGAGAATGCCTAAGGCATTAAATCCGCCATTGTACAATTGTGCATTAAGAATTAAAAAAAAAATGAAAAAACTACTTACAATGGAAAATGTTATTGTGGAAAATGCCTTTTTTTAATTTTTAATAGTGATCGGCAAATTCACCATCATCAACATATACATAACAGCCATTATAAGTCCCCACACTGCTGGGGCTCAGGCCTTCCTTATGGATGGATAAGGAGAACCCACCACGCGGGCCCAATGCGGATTGGTGGGTATGCAAACGCACCCGGAACCATCAGCTTGACGTGCCTTCCGAAGCACGGAGGAGCTCGAGATAATACATTTTGGTCACCCATCCCGTAACCGAACATTGCGAAAGTTGCTTAACTTCAACGATCGCGGTTGAACGCGCTAACCACTGCGCCAATACAAAAACTCCTCGGAAATTCATAGATAGACCTAATAATAAGTACGACACGCTACCGCTCCGACACATCGCAATGCAACGCTGCCGATGCACCATGCCATGTGGCATCACAGTATAAATAAAGTTATTGGGATAACCCGACTTCCTTCCTGTATTCGCTCATTCCCAAAAACGTACCATAACTCCCATAACACGAATAAAATTAAAAGAAACGCTGAAACAACATAATGTATGTTAACTAGAAGTCTATTTCAGATTAGTTTTGGAAAACATAAAAAAGTCAGTTGTCCCGTTTTAATGATTTCCGTTGTTTATAACGAGGTGTGTGATGTTTTTGTTTCATAATATAAACCATTATATTTTAACTAGGTAGGTATACTTTATATGGTAGGAAAGTACTGAAATGCGAGTTCTACCTACTTACTTTGTACACTTCACCCACGCAGGATGCAGATGCGCTTCGGTTGGTATAATATTTTTATGATAGTTATCTTAAGTCTATCTGTGAAGTCTATCTGTAGTTAAGTAGGTACTCAATTTTTGTAAGACAATAGGTATGATATTTATTGCATAATTATACGATCGTCATACGTCTGCTATGATGACGGTGACTCTACCAAATGCACGTGATCAGAATTTTTGAGCTTTTTAGCGTCTATTTCAAACCAAACTTATTGCACTTAGCTTTCCCTTATATGACGGCAAATGTGTAGTCTAATTAACCAAAAATAAAACATATCTAGCCTTGCAAATCGATGGCACGACACCATAAGGTTCCCCCCGTCCTAGAAACCCATAAAAATAGCCGTGAGGCGGTGAATCACCGTGGCCCCGGTCGTTTATTAGTGCTAATTAGGACTGCTATTGTTTGGCCTTTGGCACTTTATGGTGCTAAAAGTAGATCGTTAAAGATAAATGGTCTATTTTGTCAGGACTCTGATTATTGTGTGATGGATGACCAACGATTTGCGGGTTCGCAGTACTCGCAGTTTAGTCTGTATGACATCTTGTTGTGATAAAACGAGTCCGCGCCACCCTCAGATCATATAATACTAAATAGTATTATATGATCTGAGGCGCCACCACTCATGGGTCATGTATGATGGCAGATGAAGGAGGCGCTGTTCGTCGTCGTCGTCGGTTGTAGAGGCTGTACCTCTACAACCGAAGACGTCTTGTTGATTGTTTTAATTATTGATATGTTTTAAAAAATGCCTTACATATTGTCATAATTTTAGTGTGGCGCGGCCTTTAGGTATCACATTATCATGTGTAAACACAAACACATTTATATTTTATTTAGTTGTTACAACATATTTAGAGTTTCTCTTTTAAAACCAATAAATATCCAATTACTTACTTAACTTCATAATTGTTTTCATTTACCTAGGTAGGTACAGTGGAAGACATTTTATTCCTGGGTGCCTACCATCATTTGTTTAGAACCTAAACTGATCTGCTTCGCTTATTCGTACCACGACAGCTTAATATCAATGACAGCGATTCAATGATCATTCAATGACATTTCACAGCCGCTAAGCTGTCAAGAACTCTTATTTGACTTATAACTCGGCCAAGCTAACATGACACCTGCAGGTTATACCCGTCCCTCTCACTCTCCGGGCATGACAGAATCGAGTGAAAGAGACGGATAGAAGAAATAAGGACACAAATCGTTCGGTCATTCACATTTAGCAATTCATTTGCGATCCAGTTTTTAGAAGGGCATAGTACGAAAGAAAGCAATTCATTTTAGGTAGGTAGGTACTAGGTACCTACTTATTCTGCATCGCGCTATTTTTGAATCGCTGTCTTAAAGTTGATGGTAGGCACCCTGACCAAGTTAAATAAATCTCACACGAAATAGTTTGAAATACTAGTCATGTTTTGACGTTTGGTAATGATTTCATATCGTGCGAATAATTTGTAGGTTCATAATCATTAGCATCAGTTAGATCATTTAACACTGGTAAGTATAGGCTAAGGCTGTGGTATAGGTAGGTACTTCATGCATAAGACGAAGAAGACATACAAATACAAACAAACGATGATGGACCAAGTTCTGACTCAAACATAAATACTATGAAATCTCGTTTTCGTGCAAAGTAAAATGTTGTTTCATAACAAGCAATAGGGTCTAATTTTCTAGCATAAGCTGCATAAAAAATTTAACTAAGTAGGTAATGCAGATTTTCTTGATTTTTATTTCAATAGCATTTAAATAACTTTTTGCTTTGCACGAATGAGCTGTCATATCATAGTGAACAAAGTATTTTTTTATTTTTTTTATTTCTCAATAAAATTTAACCAAATAATACAATCTGCTTTAACTTTAACTTAATCGCTAAACAAGTATAAAAGTCAAGAATAGTATGGATGCTAAAAATCCTGACATTCTCTCTCATTCCGCTTTTAGCCATGATAGCCTAGAATTAGATAGGTACCTAGATAAAGTGTATGAGGTAGGTAGGTAGGTACTAGGTAAGGTACCTCTATTCAATTCTTGAGGGCTGGCTGACGACAGATCGTATAAGTTAGAAGACATCAATAAAAACACAGTGAGGGTGAATCTTTTAGTAGTTTTTAAATAAGTACCTACAGGTAAGTAAGTAAAATTAAAAGACATTATGAACTCCTTGTCAATACACCGGACATACCTAATATACGGGATGAAGCGTGTAGGTAGATGCAGTGCACCTAGCTACATGATGACCTTAAAAGCGACCTTACTGCATAAGCAAAAGAGCATTTTCGCAGTCCATCTGTTTAGTTTAACACGCTGTCACCTGTACATGTACTACGCACACAGAACAGGGGTGTCATCTCATGTGAAAGCATTATCTGGGTCAGCTATTGTTGGAATCATACTTTGTAGAGCTTATGGGGCTCAAAGGCTGTATTATGAAAATACTACTATACTAATATAGGTAAGTACCTAACGGTAATCAAACTGATGAGTTGGTTTGATTGAGCGAGCTTATGTCTGGAACTTGCTTGATTTTGGCATAAGATTTGAGAAAAGGGAATTATTTGGGAAACATGCATCATTAACTCAGAGAGTGCATGAGATGAGACAGAGAGAGCAAGTTTAGAAGATTTGGAAAAATGTCAATCGACAAACAATGAAATGAAACTAGGTAGGTACCTATCACTTTTTTTTCTTCAAATCAAATAGTTAACTACGTTATGGCATGGACGAACTTTATTTCTTTAAAACATCGTCCGGTCCGGTCACGTAAGTCTCTCGTTAAGTAATTTATTTAGTTTTCATATCTACAAGAGGTTTTCACTTTTCTCTAAGTACCTATTGAAAGTCAACACGGAAGCCTGAAAACATCAAAAGCTTCAAAACATTGATCCTCTTACCACTACCTAATCACTTATGGCTAGCTTACTCAACCTATTAAGTCCATACTTAAATCAATAATCATTACCGGGTAAAGTCCACTTTCTTCAAGAAGACTTAGGAATGATTATTGTACTTAATGTAAATTATGATAATAGTATGACTAAATTAGTATTGTGTAAATTTTTGCTTTATAAAACTTTTAAGATAGGTACCTAGGTAGGTAAGTATTACCTCTATTTCGTTTTGCGCGTGATTTACATAGTTTCTAATCTGCAAGAAAACCGAAAAATCAACCAATCTTCTAATAGATATAAGCCCTGAAAAAGTATTTAAAATCTTGTAATATTCTAGAAATTTAACTATAATGAGACGGGATTTTTACCATGTTTATTTGCTTTTTCGAATGTTAGTAGGTATGGTTACTCCGTGACTATGTCCGTGATCATGGCGTGTGCAACTGCGTCGAAATATCGGGAACTCGAAAAAGCAAATAAACATGGTAAAAATCTCGTCTTTCATAATAATAGTTATAGTGATAATGACCATCTAAGTTTAAAATTTTATTCTAGAAATTTGTTAGGGTGTCTACGGTTTTGCGTTATTTCGTTAGCGCGTTGCATTTATACGTTTTTAATCAATCAAATAGGTATTTATGTAAGTATAACAATGGTAGATTCGAAAGCGTGTCGGTCTTTCTAGAAACATTTAACGCCTTATATCGACGTGACATTAAGAGGCGAAGTTAATCAATATCTTGCTTATCTAAATGTAATGCGGCACGTTGCACTAGAATAAACCATGTATTCCACAAGAGGTACCTATATTATTAACTTTTTGACCGCCAGGTCTTCTATAGAAGATAAACGTTTCTGTGTTTAAAAGACAATATCTAATAATTTATTTTGTTGTTTTATTTTGTCTTCTATAGCAGACCTTGGCTACGTTAGTAATATTATAGTATTCTTTGCCTTGGCGGTCAAAAGGTTAAGCAGGTACACTCGGGGACAAATTCGGTGAACCACTTCTTAAATGACGCGGACAGCGTTTACCTACATTCTAGGAATACCTAGGATTCTAATTGGTGTGGTGTCAATCGCTCCCCATAAGGGGGGCTTACTTAAAAACTTAATAAAAGACTGATTTGTGACAACTTATAAGGCCTGGAAAGTCACATTTTTACTGCTTATCGCGTGGCTGGTGCCTCGCCATTCACGTGAAAACCCTTAGTATTTGGTTATGTATTAAACTAAGGTAAGTAGTGCAATGCTGCAAGTGAACGGCGAGACGCCTGCCAAGTGGTTTCTCGAGTCCCATTCTATTGGTTCAAAATGTAACTATTCTTTTTAAAGAGCCCACAGACTGTCCCATTCTATTGGTTCAAAATGTAACTATTCTTTTTAAAGGGCCCACAGACTATCAGTCTACTGGCCGGCAGGCCAGAGGCGTATTATCCCTAAGGCAAACTAGGCACGTGCCTAGGGGCGCCAGGTTGCGAAGGGGCGCGCGCGATCGTTTACTTAGAGTTTACTTATCAAGAGTTTGCGCTTCGAAGATCTTTTTTTCTATGCAAAACTATTGAATGCTATATTTTTTCAGTTTTTAATATACGAGGGGTACACTGAAAGTTTTGCGTGACTCATTATGAAAACAATTCACATGTAAAGTAATATATTGACCGCTTTTCGGAGTATTCTCCATTACATTTTAAACACTTTTTCATTCGGTCAAAGCATTTTTGAAACATGAGGACCCTTGGTCTGACTGAGGGCATGTTTTTCACTCGCGCTGGTTGAAAGCTATCACGGCCTCTTACGGCCGAACCGACCGACCTTCACGAATTTCGTCATGGAGAGAAACACAGCCACGATCAATTTCTTCGTAACAAGCAACGCCTTACAGTGCTCATACAAATAAGGTGCTTCCCTCCTAAAGCATTTTGAAGACGAAGATGAGCAGAACAGTCTTGCGGAGACAGTGAACTTTTAAAGTCAAAAAAAATCATCGCCCTAAAATCTTTTCGCAACTTATGATAACAAAAAATTGACACGCGATTTCGCGCCAATTTTTTTTAAATCAATCATTGAGTTTCCCAAGGTTAAAAAAATGTAACATTCGAAAATAAAACATATTTTATTAGCGGCCTGGACGAAAGTTGCCCAAATAAAAAATGATATTCTTTACATACTCGTTCACATATTAATATAATCACTAACCTTAGAATAATAACGTTCTTAATTCACTAACTATATGTGTGTGGGTACCAACTATTCAGTAAGGCGATTCGTCTTTCTTTCGAAGTTAGTAAAAAATGTGTGTAGAGGGGCGCCTAGGAGATGCTTGCCTAGGGCGCCCTCCACCTTAAATCCGCCTCTGCAGGCCACCTGCAGCCCTCGATCGTACAGGCCGCCTGACATTCGGTTTTTGTATGTAAAACGTGAGTGTGTGGCCGTGTGTGTTGCGTGCGACCAACTGACAGACCGTTGCCTTTCAGTTTCCAGTCCTTTAGAAATAACATAAACGGCAACGTAAAGTCATCCATCACCTAGGTAGGTACCATGGGCAACAGCGTTGCTTAACCACTTCTGAGGTTAAAATGGCTTGCATTGCAATGGCCCGTGCCGGACGGGCCGGGGCGGCGGCCGTCACAATCACAACATACGTTTAGTTCGTGCAGGGGCGACACGCGCGCACACTATTTTTGATGCTAAGTGGTGAAGCGACGCTGTTGCCCATAGTACGTGTTAAATTTTGTGTGTGGATTAATTTAAAAGGTAGGTTAAAATGAAGTTGAAATGAATTTGCGGACTTAGTTAATTTAAATAGATAAAGTGGCGGTCTAATTCATTCATAGACGAGTGTAATGACCCGCCACAATGATTCGCCTGCTAAGCCACGTGAGGGGACGTGAGTTCAATGCTATGTAAGCATCTCCTTTTATAATAATATAATGCGAATTATTAAATTTTCCAGAGCGAATTAGCGTCATTGTATGCCAGAAAATAGATTTTACTAGATATACAATAGCCAGTGTTATTGTCCATTCTAAATGGCAGGCAGGCCCGTTACAAATTCGTCTGAAGTTCAATAGACGTAAGCTGCACCACAGATTACTAAATAAATAGTTACCTACCTTCTACCTTTACCTACAGTACCTACTGCACTGCGAGAAAACTACGCTTATCATTTAGGTACCTAGGTAGGACTTGATTTGATAGGTAAGGAAGGACGCGCTTTAGTTCAGCTGCTAAACTAAATCAATCACCATCCATATCTATCTACTAATATAACTAATATTATACTTAAAGCGAAACTTGAAAGTGTGTTTGTTTGTCCCTCTTTCAAGTCAAAAGGGAGCAACGGATCGACATGATTTCACATAGGCTACAGTTTATCCCGGAAAAATATCACATTCCCACGCGGGATAACTTGTGCAGGTAGTAGTAGGTACCTACACGCGGCGCGGGCGAAGCCACGGATGGAAGGCTAGTATTTATAAACCTTGATGTCAATCGTTAATTTTATTGTGTACGTTACAACTTTGAAAAAGTATAAGTAGGTAGGTAGTCGAACCAATTGAATCATGAAATTCATGATCATGCATGGCATGGCCCATCATTTTACTAATCATTTGTTTGAAAGCGTCAAACAAAACTATAAAGGTCATCAGTGTCAACAAGTTTGTAGACCTTATTGAATCAGAATCAAACTGTGTTGAATTGAATTGAATTTTAATACCTGTTAGAAATGAACTTATGGTGATCTCTTGCTTTAAAATGAAGAAGTCGGTACAGTACAACAACTTTTATCACAAATCGAAACCGTATCCAGCACCGGAATTGGCTCTCTGCTATAAACCAATTAACCATAGACTATGGTGATATGATAACTTACCTGGTATATCATGAGCTCTAAAGTTGTTGGAGAGTCCTCTATTGGCGAAGATGTAAGCAGTCTTGGTGCCAAAGAGGAAGTATGGCTCCTCATCAACGGAGAGGCAGGTTTCCTGAGCATGAGCCAGTGCGGTTAACGCTACCAGAGCAGGTAGCCAGCGCATTGTGTGCTGCAACAAATTAAAACAAAGTTTATTTTAAATCGGTGAAGTTTCGTTCACGGAATTGCATTGGAGTGAGCAAAAAATAATTAAAAAAGAAAGAATAATACAGATTCCGTGGTCTAGTAGAGTTCCTATCCTATGGCAATCCGGACGAAGCCACTAATCTTTATTCTTGCTATTAGTGTAGGCAATGAACAGATTCTTTGTATGGAGACCCATACACTAATTCCTCAGTCGATGAAGTTTTGCTGAGTTAAAAACAGCATGAGCCATAAACTTTTAAATGATTATCCAAAAAAAAACTCACACGGAAGTTAGTTATTTATACATAAATATACAAATCTGTTTATATATTGAACCGAGTAATTACTCAGTCCAAATTTATTTTACCAAATGAGTTATTTATACTAGTATGTGATACTTGATGAAAATCCAAAACTTTTTTCAAACATGAGTATGCTTGGCAAAATGGTATAATTCCGTTAAAAAGTTCGACAGAGACATTTTTCAGTCCAAGTCACCTCATTTTGTTTTATTAAAATTTGGTGTTTCTGATGGGATATTTTTTTGGATATTTCATATTATTGTTTTTATACGTTACATGAATATGTCCGGTTAAGAAAGTTCAGACGGAGCATTTTTCCTAAAAAAGATATCAATGAAATAAGACTTTCATTAAAAAATACCTAATCTTCAATTATTATTATTTTTTGGAAATTTCTACCATACTTTTAATTTATTGATACTTTATCATGATGTAAAGTTTTTTCTGACTGAGGAATTACTGTGGGGGTCAACTAGCTTCATTGACTACACTATATGTTATCATTATCATCATGTCTTCAAAACTAGCCTTTTATGAAAACATTATTAGAATAAGATATATCTAGATCATATGTGCATGTTATTTTAATTGTAGAGTTGTTTTTCATATGAGTTTTGATGGCAAGCTGGACTTTATGAGTGTAGTCCAAGCGTCTTTATGAGCGTAACCCAAGAACTAAGTCCGTTTAGTTTATTTTCAAGGCTAGTTCAGTTGGTAAACAGACTATTTATTGTGACTTGTGTGTGACTACTGCAAACACCGCCATTTATATCTCATAAGCTCATTTTAGACACCAAGGCCATGGCATACCATGGTCAGTGGTGTTGAGTTAAGACACCGTATGAAATTAAGGAATTACTATTCTTAGGAAGAGTACACATTTCCGTACCTACCTCTTTAAGCAATGTGTAATACCCACCAATTCTTTAAATTAAACAACCCGTCTAAAGGCACAATCGGTTACGCCCAAGTAACATTTAGGCGCTGAAGTAAGAGTTATAATAAGTCTATAAAAGCGCTAACTAGAGTCTAAAGTGGTTTATGGGTGTTACAAATTGGTGTTAGAGCGCGCTCTAACCCTACTTTACCCCCGAATTAGGCACAATTTTTATATTACTTAAGGTTGTATAATGACGGTATACAAGAGTTATGGTAACTGGCTAAGAGGTACAATCAATGCTATAAGAGAGTTATGATAGCGGTAACAGGATCTCTTAGCGATACAAGAGGGGTAAATAAGCAAAACTTAACTCTGTTAGCGGTAAAATGGCAAAAATGGTTTTATATTACCTCTATGGGTGCTAAGCGGGCTACAGGTAGGCGTCAACTGACTCCTTAAGCGATACAGTAGAGATACAAAGGCGTTAATTATATTTTCAAGCGCTAAAAGGGAGGTAAATAAGTGATTTGTAACGGTCTGAACGCTATTCAAGATCCACAAAGGCGATAAAGGTCTCTCCCGCAAGAGTTTTTGATACCCGGAAAATATATTTTCTAATTTTGCGTTCTAACAATAAATAATATTAATTTCAATGGCTATATAGTCGATAACCTCAAGATGGTTTATATTAATCAATAAAAGTGAAATTGTTTTATGGTGCGAAAGGAAGCGTATTTTTGCTGCGAAGGTAAGTACACTGTGAATAAGTTACATATTTATTGGCAAATAATTCGAGCGCCCGATGTATGTTGTCTATTTACTGAAAACAAATGTTTTGTTTAATATGGAGTGACACATTTTTCATGTAAAAAAGTAAAAAAAAATGCCTTATTGATCTTATAATACTGTACTAGTAATATAAATACAGTTTTGTGCCGTGTAGTGCCGGCACATGAAAAGAATAGCACTACCCCCTCTCTTCCCGTGGGTGTCGTAAGAGCCGACAGAGGGAAAACTGCCAAAGGAGATGGGCAGCAGCGTCTCCATTTAACAGCAGGCCATACTGCGATCGCCAACCCGCCTGCCAAGCGTGGCGATTATGGCAAAACCCACCCTAAATGGTAACACAAACAAAAAATCGGCCCCCAGTCCCCGGCGGCCCCGCTATTCCTAGCTACGGTAGCGGCTATGGTAACGGCGGGGCAGGGGGTGCTAAGAATCCCCGGGTAGGCTCCGGCTACCAACACCGACGACTTGACCTGGCAACCTACAACACGCGCACGTTGAGGCTCGACGAGAAGCTTATAGAGTTGGAAGAGGCAATTAGTAAGTTACATTGGGATATCATTGGGTTATCTGAAGTCCGAAAAGAGGGGGAGGACTCGATTACCCTTCAATCCGGTAACTTACTATACCACCGGGAGGGCGACCAACAGTCCCAAGGTGGTGTCGGGTTCATCGTCCATAAATCCCTTGTCAACAACGTGATCACCATCGGAAGTGTTTCGAGCAGGGTAGCGTACCTGATACTCAGAATATCGGAACGATATTCGCTGAATGTTATCCAGGTCTACGCTCCGACCTCGAAACACGACGATGTCGAAGTGGAGGCTATGTATGAGGAGATCTCTAAAGCCATGCATAGCTATAAAACCCACTACACGGTTGTGATGGGGGATTTTAATGCTAAGTTGGGGCAACGTTGCGGTGATGAGTTGAGAGTGGGGCAATTTGGATTTGGGCAACGGAACGAAAGGGGCCAGATGCTGGCAGACTTCATGGAGTGAGAGAACCTCTACATGATGAACTCCTTCTTTAAGAAGCCCGTAAGCCGCAAATGGACCTGGATTAGTCCGGACGGTAAAGTCAAAAACGAGATAGATTTTATTATGTCAACGAGAAAGCAAATATTCAATGATGTCGTTGTGATCAACGCCGTAAAGACGGGAAGCGATCACCGCATGCTTAGAGGCACATTGAATATCAACGTCAAGCTGGAAAGATCTCGACTAATAAAATCTACGCTCCGACCAATACCGGCTCAAATTCAAAACCCCGAGTGCTTTCAGCTCGAGCTCCAAAACCGCTTCGAAGCCCTTGAGAACAGCATCGATGTGGACGATCTATACAACATGGTGGTGGATACTGTCCGCGCGGTAGGGTCCAAGCACTACAAAACCCACCGTCCTAAATTAAAGAAACTCTCCAGCCACACTATCCGACTCATGGATCAGAGAAACGAAATGAAACTACAGAACTCAGCGGATGCCCTTCGTTATCGACAGCTAAATAGGCAGATCTCCAAGTCCTTGACAAGTGAACTTCGCCAATTTAATACCGAGCGTATTAAAGAGGCCATTGAGCGGAACAAAGGCTCCAAAGTGTTCGCTAGAGATTTGGCTATAGGGCAAAGTCAACTGACGAGGCTGCAAGCTGAAGACGGTAGTATCATTTCATCAACACCTGAAATCCTGAGGGAGATCGAGAGTTTCTATGGACAGTTGTACTCCACGCAAACACCTGTTGAAAGTAAGGCTACAGAACCTAGAGCCAAGCTTACCCGACACTATACCGAAGATATCCCGGACGTCAGCCTGTACGAGATTAGAATGGCTCTCAAGCAGCTCAAAAACAACAAGGCGGCGGGTGATGACGGAATCACAACAGAACTTCTGAGAGCGGGCGGTAAGCCGATACTTAAGGTCCTCCAGAAGCTCTTCAACTCTGTCATCCTCGAGGGCAAAACACCAAAGGCATGGGGCAGAAGCGATGTGATGCTGTTCTTCAAGAAGGGTGATAAGACTCTCTTGAAAAACTACCGACCCATCTCGCTTCTGAGCCATATCTACAAGTTGTTTTCGAGAGTCATTACGAATCGTCTCGCTCGCAGGTTTGACGACTTCCAACCTCCCGAACAAGCCGGGTTCCGAAAAGGTTATAGTACCATAGACCACATTCATACGCTGCGACAAGTTATACAGAAGACCGAAGAGTATAACTTGCCACTATGCTTGGCGTTCGTGGACTATGAGAAAGCCTTTGATTCGATCGAGACCTGGGCAGTGCTGCAGTCCCTCCAGAGGTGCCAAATAGACTACAGGTACATCGAGGTGCTGAGGTACTTATACCAAAACGCCACCATGTCGGTCCGATTACAGAACCAGAGCTCTAATCCTATCCAACTACAGCGAGGTGTGAGACAGGGAGACGTCATTTCTCCGAAACTGTTCACAGCTGCGTTGGAGGATATTTTTAAGCTACTGGACTGGAAAGGATTCGGCATTAACATCAATGGCGAGTACCTAACACACCTGCGGTTTGCCGATGACGTAGTTCTCATGGCTGAGACCTTGGAAGACCTGAACACAATGCTCGAAGATCTCAGCAATGCTTCCCAAAGAGTGGGTCTGAAGATGAACATGGATAAGACGAAAATCATGTCCAATGCCCATGTTGCATCCGCTCCAGTTAATGTTGGGAACATTACACTCGAAGTTGTTGACCACTATGTCTACCTGGGACAGACAATCCAATTAGGTAAGTCCAACTTTGAGAAAGAGATCTCTCGTCGAATCCAGCTCGGATGGGCAGCGTTTGGGAAGCTCCGGCATATATTTGCGTCCAAAATTCCTCAATGTCTCAAGACTAAGGTCTTTGACCAGTGTGTGTTGCCAGTTATGACTTATGGAAGCGAGACGTGGTCTTTTACTATGGGTCTCATAAGAAGGCTCAAGGTCACCCAGCGAGCAATGGAGAGAGCGATGCTTGGTATTTCCCTGCTCGATCGAATCAGAAATGATGAGATCCGCAGGAGAACTAAAACGACCGACATCGCTCGAAGGATTGCTCAGTTGAAGTGGCAGTGGGCGGGACACATAGCGCGGAGAACCGATGGCCGTTGGGGCGGAAAGGTTCTCGAATGGCGACCGCGAACCGGACGACGTTCCGTGGGCAGGCCCCCTACAAGGTGGACCGACGATCTGGTCAAGGTCGCGGGAAGCCGCTGGATGCGGGCAGCGCAGGACCGATCGTTGTGGAGATCCTTGGGGGAGGCCTATGCCCAGCAGTGGGCGTCGTACGGCTGAAATGATGAATATAAATACATACTAAAGCAAAATACTTCCTTACAACAAACTTGTAAATATTTTTTTTATAACTATAATCTAATATTTCATTATCTCAACATGGCGAGCAAACGAATTTAGGGATCCGTAGTGCTCAAAACTTTAAACCATGTATTGATGTTATTTTTTACCTGTTAACTGTTTTGGACGAGTAGAATACAAAGAAGGAGGCAGATATAAAATATTATATTGTTTTAACAATTAATATTATATTATGATTTAAATACAATATTAGGTTTATAAACCTGTCTATAAGACTAATTAATATCGTGTTTGTTTACAGATTAGACCAAAATGCCATATTCTCGGCTTTATATCTCATCTCGCTCACACGCGCAGCCAGCCAATGAATGTGCAAGTAAGTACTTATCTAAATCAGTCAAAACAAAAACGCTCGTTCAGTCAGTCGATCCGCTGTTGCAATGATTTTATTAAAGAGTGTAGGTAACTGCAATTTTTTATTTTTGGTTAATTTTGTAACATGTTTTATTTATACTTATGTCTAACTTTTTCTGTTAACAGGAAACATAATGACACACGATCACGAGTAACACGATCAATGAGAACTTTGACATCGACCATCTCGAAACCTACCAGATTTTCTTCACATAGTCAAGCAAGCCCCAGAAAGATTCTAATTCGTTTCTTATGAATAAAATTTTGTTAATGTTTGCTCACAAACTTCTTTTTAAACTTATGTATTTTACTTTTTATATAACAAACCTAAAAAGCGGACCCATTCAGAGACATTTCATATAATGTATATGTCGCAGGCGGATGGTTGAATCCGCCGGATGGTTAAGTATGGCAGCATGTACCTCTCGGAAGTCCTGTAGAACACGTGATAGGTTAGTTAGAAATTTAAGGCGATCGCGAAGCGCAACGAGCGATCGTCTTAAATTTCGTGGTTTTATTGTGACTCCGTTAACTTGTGGGAAGATAAAATAGTTTACGGAAAAAATTATCGGCCTAGTAGGCGTTTAATTGAATGGCGAATTCAACCATTTGGCTGCGACATATATAATTGTAATAATAATTAAGTAAGATTGAGAAGATGTAAATTTGTTTTAAACATAAAAGTAAAAATAAACTGATTTTCGTTTTATTATCTTTCCATTACTAGAGTTTCCATTAGTAAAGTATTTATATTATGAAAACAAACGGTACAGTTCAGTACAGTATTTTTTTAATTAATTTCTTTTTCCTCTACATCTCCTATAATAAACAGATACACAAATTCACTTTTGCATCGTTATTTTTATCCAAAAAAGGTTTTAGATTGTAGAAAACTAGCTGCCATTACTAACTAGCTATCATTTTGAAAAGCATGTACGGAACCTTCAGGCTCACAGGAAACTCGCGCTTCACTGCTTTCCATAGGAATAGAGGACGTATTTTCAAATAGAGGAGTTCAAAATGCGATAATATTCTCTGATCAATTTCTGTCTATTTCCACCAGTCCTCATTGATTTTTCCAAGTATTTACAACAATTTTTGTTTTTTTTTTGTTGCGACGCCATTGTCAAAAACAAGTGGTCAATATAAGAAATACAGTAGTGACCTTAAGCGTTATTACTTTACCTTTAGTCACAAAGAAGTAACAATAGACGCTAGAGGATCTGATATAGCGAAAAATTATACTCCTATTTGACTTAAGGTAATGCAAGAGAGTTTTGTATAACTTCAAGGATCTGGTTCTATATAAGATTAAATAAACACCATTGTAAAGCTGGTAGCGCTTATTAACGCTATTGTGCAACTTTAGGTTCTTGTAAAGAGTTTAATATCACCTGCATAGCACTTTTGGAGGTAGTAGCTAATTCTTATTCTTATTTAGATCTTAGAGTTCTAAGATTCACTTAAAGCTATAACACAAAATGCTGTGCATGTACAACAGTGTTATAGATTTGCCATAATACGTCCATAACCTTTAGGCTCGCCTAATTGTCGCCCTTGTAACTCTGTATTATAAGTAGAAGTGATATACGTTACTTGCTTACGCCACTTTATCGCCAATAGTCATAAGTGCTGCTACTGTAATGCCTTTGTAGCCCACTAAGTAACAAAACAAGCTCTAATCGTCGCCTAAATGTTTGTTGGGCGTTAACTTGGTTCGTTGGTGCACTCGGGCTAAGTATTTTTTTTAACTGTCCCGGAAATGATAAGTCTGACTGAATCTGGCAAGTGGCAACCCTAACTCCGAGTGTAAGTTGGTTCATGTGCAAATACTACCTATCGCGTATTTTTAATTTAAGGTGGTAAAATAATCTATCTGTCAATATTTAGCTCAAACGCGATTGTATGAGTAAAAATTGCAGTGTGAATGCAAAAAAGTAAATATTTAAATAACTCGCATAGATCTTTTAGGTCGCAGTGACCACAGCAGTAGGAGCTGTGGTCACTTTGGGACTGTTGGATTGGAGTTGCATTGCCCCTAACATCCAAATATAATACCTAATAGAGGTAGGTAAGTAATTAAGTAGTCGTAGTTAATCTGTTTATCACAATATTTGTTACTAAAATTAGTAGGTAGGTATACTTAAGGCGCTACTCGGAAAAAGTATGGACTTTTTGATATGAAACTATAGGACGGTTAGAGTTGTTATAAATCTGGTAATAAGATATATATTTTTTCATACCTTTATCTAGAATCGTATAGTTTCAGAAACACGATTTTATGATTTTGGCTTGACTCTTTTTATTTTCGAAAATACCTCTAAAAAATAAGAAATATCAAGATTATTCTTAAATGGGGATACATATACTACTGAAAATTGGTTTAATTAGTGGACACCAATAATATTTAGGATCGTATAGAAGCATTTTTTAAAAATCGCTATAGTTTTTGAATACGAAGTGATTTTTTTTTTGCGTAATCGGCAAAATCGGTCTCGCTCCCGCGCGCTTCGTTTTCTCATTGCTATCTCGCTTTAGTATAATTTTTCCGAGTATCGCCTTAATCCTAGTGTGTCCCAGTCTTAAGTCCCTAGCCGTTCGTCGGTGTGCACTAGGATTAGGTAGGATGACGGTAAACAGTACTGCGTCATCCCAAAAACATAAATTTAATGCGAAGTTCCGCCGATAAAATAGAACACATAAAATGTCGAATGTTGTAATTACGTATCGAAAATAATACATGAACTCATGTTAATGTACCAACTGAACTGAACTGAATGCTATATTAAAACCAAGGGACGATGGTGTCATCGAAACATTGAGTTTGCAGGTGTTTTTTTTGGGTGGTACCTACTCTTACATAGCTGTCTGCCATTACTAAACAGTACCTACCTACAATACTTAAAGATACCGCAACTTAGGTACTTATTTATTTATTTCCACACATAATATTATTTTTACAGGTGTTAATAGGTAGATACACAATAGATGGAGGAACTCAGTAAGTAGGTATTTAATTTTTCAAATTTCTGTTACATTGCTGCCTTTTTATGTAAGAAAATGTGCGAATTCGAGATATCCAGGCCCTCTATGAGAATTCATGATTTTCCATGACTCGTGACGAAAAACTAGATGCAAAGTAGCTTGTAGGTAAGTACCTACCTAATTGGTACATAATACAAATTTATTCTGTGCTAATACGTAATTGGCGGGATCATATCATAAGTCACAAATTGGCGGAATCATTAGTCTCTACTCCAGAATGCCCTATTGTTGGTATCTGAATTTAATATCCTTGCTTACTAGAGCATACAATAATGGAATGGCACAGCTGTATGCACGCGGATTTCAGACGAAATCAATTTGCAATTACCTAGGTAAGTATAGGACAGTCCAGTACAAAGTTCTTTTACAATTTGATAAAGTTATGGTTAACTAATGGTGATATTTTAACATAGGTACATCAACTAGTAAATATTAAGTTACTAGCGGCCGCCCGCGGTTTCACCCGCGTGGTTCCCGTTCCCGTGGGAATATCGGGATAAAAAGTACATATAAACCTTCCTCTTGAATCACTCTATCTATTAAAAAAAACGCATCAAAATCCGTTGCGTAATTTCAAAGATTTAAGCATACAAAGGGACATAGGGACAGAGAAAGCGACTTTGTTTTATACTATGTAGTGAAGTACCAGTGAAGGAAACGTAAGCCAGCCATGGATCTCCCTTGGAAAAATTTGAAGGCAAAACAGTAAAGCAACTGAAGTCTTGAAAGTTCTCAGACCTTTAGTTAGAGCATAGGTAGGTACTAATGTCGCAAATTAATTTTATTACTTAGTCTTTTCTTGGATTTCATCACAACGGCGTAACCATGTGAGGCTGAAAGTTGAAACCGCTCTACCTACTCCCGGAATTCTTAACGAGTCACTGAATAACTCTGCCGGAATGTAACTATGCTGAAAGAGAACTTCCTTAGATATAAGTAGGTAGGTAGGTGGTAGCTATAGCCAGTCGGGCTTAGTTGGACGAACCAAACCGAATACAATATGGACCTCTGGGTCTGTTAAACTGTGTTGTATACCACTAAACCTAAAAACTTATTGCATAAGAGGTAGGTATCTAACTGTATTTCTTTACCACATCGAGTTCACCAAGTCGGTTACGTTAGCCTTCGGTTAACTGTAGGTTAACCCATACAAATACCAAACACGTGCGTTAACCAACCAACCAACCAACCAAGGCCTATGTTCACCAACCAACAACAGTTCAACAACCAATCTGAGTAAGTGAATTTAGGCCATCTATCTTTTTTTTTATCCTGGGGGAAATGCCTTCGCGTACCCCCCCGTCCGGGGAGACGAGAGGGTTATGTGGGGCATGAACCCAGTAAAACCCCCAGGGTGCTCCCTCTGCATATGAACGGAGATAACGAGACCAGTGTGATATTCATCGTGGCCATACTACCTAACCTACCATACATAGTAACACAGATAATATAATACTTACTAGTATAGAACTACTTATTTAGTAATCTGTGACCATACTAGAAATACGGGTTCCCTACGCCATATCGAATACCAAATGATCGAAAATCAAAATATCGAACACTATTCATCGAACGGTCAAAAAATCGAACGTTCAAAATATCGAATTTACAAATAATCGAACGATCAAAATATCGAATGGTTAAAATATCGAAAGCTCAATACATCGAATGATTAATGTATAAGACGTTAGTACTAGGTATTATATATTCTGTGGCAAAAGGCCGCAATTTTGAACATTTGCCGGATCGTTAGGCATTTTCTATGATTCTGGCGTCGCAATATGATTACATTTGTATGTGATCCTAGGTAGGTAGGTATAGATAGAATTTTACAATTATACTTGAATTGACACGGGCGCGGCCGGGCGTCATTCCGCGAGTATACTTTTCTCGCCTAGCGTTCGCGGGGGCAGGTAAGGGGAAGGGTTACGGGTTGGCTGATCAATCAATTAATACACCAAGTACTTCTTCCGCTGCAACTACATAAAACGTGTATTATGTATCTTTCTATGCCTAAATAAAAAAAACTTAAAATTGTTTTTTTTCTCCTTTTTTTCACGGGGCGTCCCGATGAGTCCTTAGCAAAATATGGCAGCATACCTAGACCTTACTAGCGTTTTTCTATTTATATAGGTATTTAGCCCTAAAACACTGCACTATCAAGCTTAAAATGTATTCTTGGAAGATTTTCATACAGCCAAAACCTTACTGAAATCTTTCTTCCAGCCATACACCAAACATTACACTACTTAGAGATTTTTTTAAGATTTTCACAAGCTTGTGGCTTTAAAAGACCTGTTTCCAAGTATTAAAGCTGTCTAATAATTTGACGCCATTAATTTAGTTATTATGGATTCACAAATCCTATTATTACAAAAACTGAGTACTAGAATTGCTCTGAAAACGACTAAAAACTATTCCACCGGTTGTTGTATGTAACTGATACCTATAAATAGCCCAAATATTGAGTAAATAATCGCAAACATAATATAACCTTCAATTATTTTATTATTTTTTTATTACTATTTTTCACGAAATTAAGTTATTTCACGAGCGCTTAAAAATTTTAACTAAAATACATATATACTTTCACAGTAAACTGATCCTCGCATGCGTCTCACGTCTTCATAAACATAAAAACACAATAAATTACTCACCAATATTTATAAGTAATAACATTTGCACTCTGTTCGGAAAAGATCGATATTTCTGAACGCATCTCTAATGTCACGTCAAATTGACAAGCTGTCACTTGAAGTTGACAGCTGACACTTGATTGGAATTCTTGTGAGAAAAATGTCGGATTAATAGGGAACTTGCATTATTTCATAAATGTAGTCTATCTGAAAGATTTAAGGATTGTATGAAGATATCACAAGCGTGAAATTTGAAATATGCTTAAATAATTTATTTAATGCAAATCAAAAATTAACATTTCAAAGTCCGCGCGTAAACGCTCAATGGCCGGACGTGACGTCATTTCTTAGGACGTCAAACTTTTCAATGTGCATCTGAAAGGAGTGACCAAGAAATTTTGACAACTAACGACAAACGCTAAAAGTGAGTGACCAAAGATTTCAGTTTTACTGACTAGGCTTCGCCAGATAGGTAAATGAAAGAAAACTTATGTTTTTTAGCGAAATCTTTACTAGAACTTGGTTTATCATCCGTTTCTCTAAGTACTTACCATACTTTTAGGGGTTGAATTTTTAATTTTTGTGAAAACGAAATTGACAGAATATGGCTACCATCATTTTTTACTGTTTTTTAAGGTAATTAAAAATTAAGTGAACTTTACGTAAAACGCAATAACATATAAGTATTGAAAATACGCGCGTGCCGGACGACGTTCCGTGGGCAGCCCCCTACAAGGTGGACCGACGATCTGGTCAAGGTCGCGGGAAGCCGCTGGATGCGGGCAGCGCAGGACCGATCGTTGTGGAGATCCTTGGGGGAGGCTTATGCCCAGCAGTGGGTGTCGTTCGGCTGACATGATGATTGAAAATATGCCTATTTTGCATTAGTCTAAAATATTGTGAACTCTAACATTGACAAAGGCAAAAATACTTGTTGTTGCTTGATTGATTATATTGATACTTGATTTATTTCTGCTGCACACTGGAGTAAATATACTGTTACATTGTTATAAATATATTGTTTAAATGAAGATGTTAATGTTGGTAGAAAATATAAGTACTGAGTTATATTTACTACATATGTATATGTATCAGTCAGCTCAGCAGGCAGGCCGCCTGCAGTCCTTAGTCGAACAGGCCACCTGATATTCGGTTTTTAAGTGCGCGCACTAGGCCACTTGCAAAAATAATAACTGCAACGGCCAACTGCAAAGTAAATGCTGCCTTATTTCTATATAATTCTCCGGCACTATTCGGCCGGTCCGGAATAAAGAAATAAAGGAAATTCTTTTTTTTAAAAGGATATTTAAAGGTTATTAACAAAAATATATAAGGTCCTTCTTAAATAGTGCACATAATTTTAAGGGGTCAATGTACTCACGCATACAAAAAACTTTTACTATAGTACCAACATTGAAAACGTGAAAAAGAAATCAGCTGTTTCAAAGAAAATATTAAATCGAATAGATTAAAATGTATGGAACAGCTGATATTTTTTTTGCGATTTCAATGTTGGTACCATAGTAAAAGTTGCTTGAATGCATGAGTACATTGACCCCTTAAAATTATGTGCACTATTTATAAAGACCTTATATAACATAAGCCTTGCCTTGTCTATATAGTGTAATTATACTAAAAAGTTTCAAGCTTTATTTAAATGTATTATTAATACTAGCTGTTTATCGTGTTAATTATAGCGATTTGGAGGCAATTTCTTTCTATTGACAAAATTTTATGTAATCGTGATTTTGAGTAACATAGTCACTAGTGTTAGTCCTGAAGTTTGCTGCATCTTAATTTGAAATTCAGTTTTTCATTAATATTGATATTACAGACGATCATGTAAAGCAATCTAATTTTCGTTGGCATATAGCGGGCTCTTAATGTAAAACTGTGGGTGTGTGGGCGAATGTGGCCAATGACAGGCCATTGCCTGCAGGTGGACTGATGGATTGTGGATAGCCGGTTGCATTGCATTGCATCCTTTATACTTGCGACCGCATTCGCATTGCCTTGAACTTTCTCGTAAATATTTTCATAGTGTCCACACACCTGTGCACTCGCGACGTTTACCGCTTTGCTTCATATTCCAATATTTGTCGCATGACAGGATGGACAACAACGTTATAGCGGCATTTAAAATCCTTAAAAAAAAGTAATAAATGAGGGTAACCATCTGTCAATTTTGTTTTAACAAAAAATAAAAATTCAATCTCTAAAAGTATGGCATCCTCAGAGAAACGGATGATATGCCAACTTCTAGTAAAGATTTCGTAGGTAATAATTAATAAAAAACTAAAAAACCCGAGAAGTAAAGAGCTGGTTTTTTTCATTTTTAATGGTAAATTTTTGCAGTCGTGTTTTTAGTTTTTTAAATATTACCTACGTTTTTATTTTAGACTTTTTAGTTCATTGTCAATAAATCATCTTTTTAAGTAAGAACTTACTAATTTAAAAATTCGTAAATTCTTTTCTTTTTATTTTAATTTTTAGTTTTTTGCATTCACAATGCAATTTTTATTACTGAAAAATGGAAAATGAAGTATTTAGAAAAAATCGACCCGTCTCACAACCAGCTCCGATGGGACTCGAACCCACGACCTTTCGCTTTCCGGGCGACTGCTCTAACCACTGAGCTACGGAGTCGTTACGAGAAGCGTCGAATTTATCCAATACTTCTTACACGCTGTATAGTCAGCGTTAATTTCATCAATGTGGAGATATTACTACCCTCACACGCGAAAGAAATACCTTTCCAGGTATTTGGCAATCGCCAAAGATGAAATTACTATTGCAAGTTATTTTAATTTTTAGTTTTTTGCATTCACAATGCAATTTTTATTACTGAAAAATGGAAAATGAAGTATTTAGAAAAAATCGACCCGTCTCACAACCAGCTCCGATGGGACTCGAACCCACGACCTTTCGCTTTCCGGGCGACTGCTCTAACCACTGAGCTACGGAGTCGTTACGAGAAGCGTCGAATTTATCCAATACTTCTTACACGCTGTATAGTCAGCGTTAATTTCATCAATGTGGAGATATTACTACCCTCACACGCGAAAGAAATACCTTTCCAGGTATTTGGCAATCGCCAAAGATGAAATTACTATTGCAAGTTATTTTAATTTTTAGTTTTTTGCATTCACAATGCAATTTTTATTACTGAAAAATGGAAAATGAAGTATTTAGAAAAAATCGACCCGTCTCACAACCAGCTCCGATGGGACTCGAACCCACGACCTTTCGCTTTCCGGGCGACTGCTCTAACCACTGAGCTACGGAGTCGTTACGAGAAGCGTCGAATTTATCCAATACTTCTTACACGCTGTATAGTCAGCGTTAATTTCATCAATGTGGAGATATTACTACCCTCACACGCGAAAGAAATACCTTTCCAGGTATTTGGCAATCGCCAAAGATGAAATTACTATTGCAAGTTATTTTAATTTTTAGTTTTTTGCATTCTGTTTGAAAGTAAACCTCTTTCTTCAATAGCTAGGTAGATATACTAATCTTTAAGAATGAATGTCATGCCTGCCAATACAGTGTCAATAAAAAACGTCAACAAGAAAACCAGACTTTCTATACATAGTTAATTCCCATTTTAGTTTAATTCCAAACATTGCTGGTCCTTCTATTGCGGATTTACCGTGCCTAAGGCTACCACTAAACGATGGATGAATTACTTTCTGAATTCTGTCTGTCTGAATGCGGCATGGAATGTTTTAGTTGAGAAGTACAGCAATAAAAGAGTAATGGTTAATACTATTTTAAATCGCTTTCTAACGCAGAAGAAACTTACTTTTGAGTGTTCCCGAGGAATAAAGGAGTTGATTAGTACCACGAAGGAATGTATCCATAGCCTACGTACTTTAGAACTGGAGACAACAAGCTGGGACCCATGGATCGTTCATGTAGTAGTATCAAAGCTTGACTTAGAAACGCATAAGAGTTGGGAGCAGTCTCTAGGGTCTTCGAATTCGTTACCAACATTCGAGCAGCTAGTTCAGTTTTTGGAAGGAAGATATAGAGCGATGGAGATAGTTCAGACTGCTAGGAAAGATAAGAAAGAAATTCAACCTCAAAATGCTCAACCGATAAAGATGAAAAGTTATAAAGCCATCAGCACCGAAGCAAATTCGAAATGTTCATACTGTAAAGAAAGTCATTACATTTGTCATTGCACTGAGTTTTCGCAATTAGATGTTGTGCAACGAAGACTATTTGTCAAAGATAATGGTCTATGCTTTAATTGTTTAGTCAAGGGGCATTCGATCAAGCAATGCAGACAGAAAACTTCATGTAAGATTTGCAACTATAAACATCATACGCTCTTACATGATCAGAACATAATTGCGAAGCATTTGGCAACCGAAGAAGCTGAAGAAGCTGAAGAACCTGTGGTAAAGAGTGATGAAGAAGCTACTCAGATCACAACAATGAAAGTTTCTGTAAGCAACAAGCAGGTTATTCTCGCTACTGCGCAAGTTCGTATCAAAGATAGAACTGGAAAGTATGTCCAATTGCGTGCATTAGTTGACCAAGGTTCGCAAGCTACATTTATGAAGGAATCTGCCGTGCAATTACTTGGTTTGAAAAAGTCATCATTCAATGCTTCCGTCACTGGCATAGGAAATAACTCGGTCAAGTCTCGACATATGGTCATGTTTGACATCTATTCACCATTAGACTCAACGTTTGTTACACAAGTTAAGGCACATGTCCTCACGAAGTTGACATCATTATTACCAGTAAGAGAATTTGAACTCTCACAATGGCCTGGTCTCACTACTGTTAAACTTTCGGATCCCGAGATGAACAGACCTGAGGGCCTACTCTGAAACGTAAATCCGAAACTTCGGTTAGCCCCGTCCCTCTCACTCTCGAGTCATGACGGAATCGAGTGATAGGGGCGGGGCTAACCGAAGTTTCGGATTAGCGTTTCAGAGTACGGTCCCTGGACCTATCGACCTCTTACTAGGCGCAGATGTCTACGCACTAATTTTGTTAGATGGACTCAAGAAACACGGATCTCTGATTGCACAAAATTCAAGATTAGGCTGGCTTGTTTCAGGAACAGCCAACTCACAGATTGATTTGCCTTCCAACACAATTTTAGTTTCGTCAACACAGGTGAAAGTCGATCAGTTGCTTAGAAAGTTTTGGGAGACCGAAGAGTACCAAATAAACGAAAGATCGTTAACATTAGCAGAGAAAAAATGTGAAGAACACTACAAAAACACTTATACCAGAAACCATGACGGTCGGTATGTGGTTCGATTACCATTTAAAGATGAGTTTGAGGAAAGATTAGGTGATTCGTATAAGATCGCACTAACTAGACTGAATCAAATGGAAAGGAGATTCGTTCGCAATCCGAAGTTTAGAGAAGGTTATAAAGATTTTTTGGAAGAGTACAAAAGTAAAGATCACCTCGAAGATGTCGATCCTAAGGATGATAACCCTGCTCATAAAGTTTACTATTTACCACACCACGCCGTGATCCGAGAATCTAGTACGACGACAAAACTCCGAGTCGTCTTCGACGGGTCAGCGCAGCCTTCAGGTGGTACAGCGTTAAACGACGAGCTACTTATTGGACCATCTCTACTCGAAGATCTGAGAGATCTTACACTTAGGTGGCGTACTCATAAAATTTGTCTTTTAGCGGATGTCAAGCAGATGTATCGCCAAATACTAGTCTCTAGAGAAGATGCAGACTATCAGCGGATTTTATGGCGACCTTCACCCAATGAGGACATCGTGGGAAAACGCCTTCTAACCGTAACGTATGGAACATCTTGTGCACCTTTTTTAGCAATTCGAACTCTTAAACAATTAGCTTTAGATGAAATTACTGATTTTCCTGACATGTTTCATATCCTAAATAATGGATTTTACATGGATGACTTGTTATCGGGCGCAAATGATGAAAAAACGGCCATTACTATTAAAAAAAGAGTTACGGAGGTTATGAAACGTGGTCAGTTTGAAATGCACAAGTGGGCATCCAATAGTACTGCTGTCTTGAAAGATTCAGAAAGTATTAGTCTTGTAGAAAATAGTGTAAATATAATAACAACGAATAACACAGTGAAAGCGCTTGGTGTGAAATGGAATTCGCGGGATGATAACTTAGAATTTAATTTTCATGTATCTAAGCAAACTAAGCCATTTACAAAGACTACAGTACTTTCGGATATCGCTCGAGCATTTGATCCACTTGGAATTTTAGGACCTATTGTAATTACGGCTAAAATATTTCTTCAAAAACTTTGGTTATCGGGAATAGGTTGGACTGATGAACTTCCTCATGATCTTGCCTTAGAATGGGCTAAGTTTAGAGATCAACTAATCAGTATGAAACCTTGTTATCTAAATCGTTGGATTAATACTAAAAATGACGATTCTGAGCAAGTGGAAATTTATGGATTTAGCGATGCTTCTTGTTTAGCTTACGCAGCATCTGTATATGTTAAAGTTGTAAATGAGCATGGTATTCAAATGAATCTTGTTCTTGCCAAGACAAAAGTAGCTCCTGTGAAACAAATTTCACTGCCACGTTTAGAACTATGTGGAGCGGTGTTACTTTCTAAATTGATTAGAGACGTTCAAAAAAGTTTAAAGATTTCTAAAGATCGCGTATTCGCTTGGACAGATTCTATGATTGTTTTGTCATGGCTACGGTAAAATCCTAATGTTTGGAAACCTTATGTTGCAAATCGTACGACTGAAATTTTGAATGTTTTAAGTAGTGATCAATGGCACCATATCAGGTCTATAGATAATCCCGCAGATTGTGCGTCGCGTGGATTGAGTCCTGAAGCATTACATAATTTTGATTTGTGGTGGCATGGACCTACATTTCTTAGACAATCTGTAAATATTCAAATGCCTAATACTGATATCCCTGATACTACCTTAGAAAGTAAAGGTAAAGCAGTTGTTCAGTTACTGTCTCATCTTTCTGTGGGGGAGGATAATAGAGTTTCTTATCTCAATAGATACTCTGAATTCAACAAGCTTATTAGAGTAACAGCTTATATTTTTCGTTTTGTAAATATTTGTAAATTTCGTATTGCTGCTAAGAGAAACATGAGTATACCTGTAGCAGTCACTTCATATTTAACTGTTCAAGAGTTGAAGAACTCTAAAAATACTTGCATAAAAATGTCACAGTCAATTTACTTCTCTAAAGAAATTTTATTGTTATTGAATAAGGCTGAGATTCCAAAATCTAGTAAACTTCATTCGTTAACTCCATATCTGGATGAAAACGGAATTTTACGTGTTACAGGACGTTTAAAAAATAGTAACCTTGCCAGTAATTCTAAATTTCCTATAGTTTTGTCTCCTAATTGTTCGTTTTCTAAGTTGATAGTTAGAGATGCACATATTCGTTCTTTGCATAGTGGACCTCAACTAACTTTTAATACGGTGAGACAAAATTACTGGATAATTCATGCCAGGAATTTAATTAAAAAAGCTATACATTCTTGCACTGTTTGCTTCAAATACTCTTGTAAACCAGCTAATCAATTAATGGGTCAATTACCATCATTTCGGGTAACTCCGAGCAAACCTTTTCTTAACTCAGGCGTTGACTATGCAGGGCCGTTAACTTTAAAATTATATCCTGGTCGATGTCAACGTACTTGTAAAGCCTATATTTGTATATTTGTTTGTACAGTTACTAAAGCAATTCATTTAGAATTAGTAAGTGATTTGTCTACTGCGGCATTTATCGCTGCATTTCACCGCTTTGTTTCTAGACGCGGCTATTGTAGCAATTTATGGAGCGATTGCGCTACTAATTTTGTTGGGGCATCCAAAGAATTAGATATTATGTTTAAAAATCGAAAGTCAGCCGTTATTGGAGAAATAGCTGAATTGCTCGCGAATGACAAGACTACCTGGCATTTTATTCCGCCTGGGTCACCTCACTTCGGAGGACTTTGGGAGGCCGGTGTCAAGTCGATTAAGAGTCACTTAAAACGTGTGATTGGGTTGACTTTGCTTACTTTCGAAGAATATGCTACGCTTTTGTCGCAAGTCGAAGCTTGTGTAAATTCTCGTCCGTTAACACCCATTAGTTCTTCTATAGATGATGAACCTCCAATCACGCCTGGACATTTCTTGATAGGACAAGCTCCGATTAATGTTCCTGAAGAAAGTCTCTCTGATGTAAATATTTCGCGATTAAGTCGTTGGAAAATGATTCAGAAAATGATCCAAAATTTGTGGTCTCGTTGGAGTTTTGAATATCTTACCACTCTCCAAAATAGACATAAATGGTCGAATGCACAATCAGAACCTGAAATTGGTACAGTTGTTCTAGTGAAAGACGAGAGACTTCCACCAGGAAAGTGGTTGATGGGTAGAATTGTGGAAAAACACCCTGGGGCAGATGGTCTTACGAGGGTTGTTACTATAAAATATAAAAATAATCTTTTTAAACGCCCTATTACTAAAATTTGTCCTTTACCAATCGAACAATGAGTTATAGATTAATTGTAGAGTTATTTGTAAGTGAGATGTCTTGTTTGTTTTGTTTACTTCTCATGTTTAGTTGGGTCTAAGTTCATTTTTCTCATGTCAGGGTAAGGACTCCTATAGTCGTCCTTGGGGGGCGGTAATGTTTGAAAGTAAACCTCTTTCTTCAATAGCTAGGTAGATATACTAATCTTTAAGAATGAATGTCATGCCTGCCAATACAGTGTCAATAAAAAACGTCTACAAGAAAACCAGACTTTCTATACATAGTTAATTCCCATTTTAGTTTAATTCCAAACACATTCACAATGCAATTTTTATTACTGAAAAATGGAAAATGAAGTATTTAGAAAAAATCGACCCGTCTCACAACGATTGCCAAACGATTGCCTCTTTGGCGATTGCCAAATACCTGGAAAGGTATTTCTTTCGCGTGTGAGGGTAGTAATATGTCCACATTGATGAAATTAACGCTGACTATACAGCGTGTAAGAAGTATTGGATAAATTCGACGCTTCTCGTAACGACTCCGTAGCTCAGTGGTTAGAGCAGTCGCCCGGAAAGCGAAAGGTCGTGGGTTCGAGTCCCATCGGAGCTGGTTGTGAGACGGGTCGATTTTTTCTAAATACTTCATTTTCCATTTTTCAGTAATAAAAATTGCATTGTGAATGCAAAAAACTAAAAATTAAAATAACTTGCAATAGTAATTTCATCTTTGGCGATTGCCAAATACCTGGAAAGGTATTTCTTTCGCGTGTGAGGGTAGTAATATCTCCACATTGATGAAATTAACGCTGACTATACAGCGTGTAAGAAGTATTGGATAAATTCGACGCTTCTCGTAACGACTCCGTAGCTCAGTGGTTAGAGCAGTCGCCCGGAAAGCGAAAGGTCGTGGGTTCGAGTCCCATCGGAGCTGGTTGTGAGACGGGTCGATTTTTTCTAAATACTTCATTTTCCATTTTTCAGTAATAAAAATTGCATTGTGAATGCAAAAAACTAAAAATTAAAATAACTTGCAATAGTAATTTCATCTTTGGCGATTGCCAAATACCTGGAAAGGTATTTCTTTCGCGTGTGAGGGTAGTAATATCTCCACATTGATGAAATTAACGCTGACTATACAGCGTGTAAGAAGTATTGGATAAATTCGACGCTTCTCGTAACGACTCCGTAGCTCAGTGGTTAGAGCAGTCGCCCGGAAAGCGAAAGGTCGTGGGTTCGAGTCCCATCGGAGCTGGTTGTGAGACGGGTCGATTTTTTCTAAATACTTCATTTTCCATTTTTCAGTAATAAAAATTGCATTGTGAATGCAAAAAACTAAAAATTAAAATAACTTGCAATAGTAATTTCATCTTTGGCGATTGCCAAATACCTGGAAAGGTATTTCTTTCGCGTGTGAGGGTAGTAATATCTCCACATTGATGAAATTAACGCTGACTATACAGCGTGTAAGAAGTATTGGATAAATTCGACGCTTCTCGTAACGACTCCGTAGCTCAGTGGTTAGAGCAGTCGCCCGGAAAGCGAAAGGTCGTGGGTTCGAGTCCCATCGGAGCTGGTTGTGAGACGGGTCGATTTTTTCTAAATACTTCATTTTCCATTTTTCTTTTCTTTTTTAGATAAATTAATACGGAGAGATTTACAAAACTGCAAGTTATAGATGTTTATGGAATCGCTATTTAAAACTCTTCATTTAATACCTACCCCACTCGATGAGATTTAAAAATATTTCTTTTACAATGCACAGAATAATATGCCGCCTAAAAGCCGCCATTTTGTTTTTTGTTAATATTGATGTTCTATTTTCACTCAGGCTATTAAGACGAATCTGATGACGTATCAATTAACAAAATCAGTTTATCCGTTTAGTAGTTACGAGGGAACATAGGAACAGAAACACATACATTCAGGTCAAAAACGTAACACTTTTTGGGCTTCGCCCGCCGCAGTCAGGTAATTTTTGACTTCGCCCGCCGCAGTCGAGTAAAAAAACTTAAACTTACTTTCATTTATCTATGTGGCGAAGCCTAGTCATTAAAACCGAAAACGTTGGTCACTCAGTTCAAACGTTTGTCGTTAGTTGTCAAAATAGATAAATTCCATTTATTATTAAACTATTAACGTTTGTACCATTGTTTCTTCATAAGGTGCTAAACAATTAGATATTTAAAGTTATTTTATGTATTTCTTAAGTTTACTTGCAAAATTTGAGAGATTCGATAATGCACAAATTGTATGAACTCAGTGACCAAGCTAAATTCTTTACTAGATTCGAATTTAAAAATAATTGACACACAATGCGTTAATTACTTTGACAGGTGACAGTAAATTTTTAACAGTTGCTGAACTGAGTGTCCAACTCAGAATTAATACGAATTATTTGGAGTTTTGCTTAGGAATCAACAATTTTTTTACTAGATTCTCTGACAGGGTCTCAAGCTGTTTCTCTTTTGGTGGGCACTCCTTTCAGATGCACATAACTTTTCATGTCGCGTAAAGATTCTCTGATAGGCTCTCAACCTGTTTCTTTTTTCGTGGTCAGTGGTCACTCCTTTCAGATGCACATAACTTTTCACGGCGCGTAAATATTATTTTTTGTAAGACAGAATTAATTTATTTCAGTTTTATTTGACATACAAAAAAGTCAGGAAACGATACTTTATTACTACTACAATGGATAATTCTTTTACAAGTAAAGCTAAATCTCACAAAATAGAGTGTGCAGTTTTAACTGTGCCTCAAGAGCATAAACTTAGAGAAAAGTGGATGAAAGGAGCTATATCAGACAACATTCACCCTCTTCAAAATCTGCCTTGCAATGTTGTGAAGATCATTTTGATGTAAGTACCTTGTATTCGTAAAAATCATAACCTCGTTAGATCTTGCATCAAAAGTGTATAAAGTAAACAGCAATCTCTACACTTGAAAAATTTGAATTTTCCATAAATAACCACCGCACTATGTCCATATAAACCTTAAGCAAATCTCGCGAGTCGAATTTAGTCAAGCCTTTTTCCATTTTGTAGATATTTTTAATGTTTTATGACATGATTTGAATGTATGATTACCTATATGTTTTTGAACTCAGCTTAAGTGACTAATGGAATGACGTCACTGCGCGCTGATTGGTGTTTCAAATCACGTTTCAATTTACGTAACTTTACATTAAAATATTTTGCAAAATAATAATAATTTTGGAATAAATCTTCCACGAATGCACTTTTAATGGCTACCATCATTGGATTATTAAAATAATTTCTCAAAATAATTTTAATGCAAGTTCCCCATTTTGCTGAATTGTTAAAAACGCTCGCGTTGAATATGCCTGGCATATCGAGTTTGAATTGAATCCTGAATTATCTCTTTCATCCCGTTTTGTACGACCAAGATTTTGACGCCGTCTGATCGGGCCGGTCGCGATGTTTTGAAAGATAACCTTCTTCCACCACACGCGTTGCTGTCGGGACAATATATCTTAATAAGCAAGCCCCGCGTGTGTTATTGTGTACCTATTGTTGAAGCGCCCAGTGTCTTGGGAACGCTGTGGTGCTTGTTTTGTGAGTAAGGTGACGAATTGGTAAGGTCTGCAGAAGAAGAAGGAACCAGGGGCGCGCGCCCCCTCTCTCCGCAGCCGGAGACCTTTCGACACCACAGAACCGTATGTGAAATTCACCTTAATTTAAATTAAGTCGCTGTGTATCGCAGTCCAATTGTTCAGTTACATCCCGGCTGAAACCAAGTTTTGTCCGGAGTCTATATTAGTGATACCTACGCTTCCACTGCGCTAAGCAGGCCCCGCGGGTCGAGGCTGGGGTGTACTGAACATTTCTTGGCAGCAGAGCGTAGTTTGAAGGCCTGAGAGGCCCACGCCAAAACTTTGTCCATTAATCAGTGCCGTTTTGATGACCATCTGGTCCGGACTAGATTAATTTGTACTTGTAAATAGTAATTAACTTGCATTTGAAAAGTAAAGGGCATTCCTTTTGTTATTGGTTCCATGTCTTGTAATTAATTGTCATGTTTCTTTGTTCATAATAATTATTATTTAGTTTGTTAGCAAATTTGAGTTGTGAATATTGACAACTACTTAGTGAAACTTAAATGATTTGGGACATTGTTTACACATTGAAACTCATTGAAACTTGTGCTTTGAAATAATTAAAATTAACTTGTTGTTGTGTTGATATCCAAGTGAATTTCAATAGTCAGTGATTTTGAGTGAATTTCAATGAAGTGAATTTCAATGGTCAGTGAGTTTTGTTGTTTTCTGATAACCTCCAAATATTTAAGAGTTTGTGTCATTATAAATACTTTGTTGTTGTAATATTGGAATTTTGTGGTTAGTAATAACCTCCAAATATTGGAGATTTTGTGTTATAGTGAATATTTTGAATTTGTTGTTTTTGTTGATACATTTGTGACGTTACAATGACGGCCTCCTCTGCTAAAGCCAAAATACGTTCTGAGTTACGGTGGTTAGCTTCTGCGGTCGCATTGTTGGATCGACCGGATAGGACGGAGGCCTTGTTGAACAGATACGTAGATCTGCCCATACGTTTGGCTGTTGTTGATGAGCAGTATGCCTTATTTTTGGAAAAGACTGTTGAAGCCGATGTGGAAATGCGACAAGAAGTCGGTTTGGATGTGGACCAGTGTTATGATTTTGCGGACAGAATTACTCAGGTGGCTCGACCTTTGCAAGTGGCAAGAGAGAATGAACCGAGCCCGTCCCCGGTCACATCTAAGAGTATGCCCCCTCTATTTGCTAGATTGGCCCCCTTAGACTTAAGGCGTTTTGCTGGTCGTCTAGAGGACTGGGAGGGCTTTATTAATATTTTTGATAGTCTGGTACATGCCCGGGATGATTTGACCCAGGGCCAGAAGTTAGCGTACTTGTTATCCGTGTTGGAAGGGGAGGCCCTTGAATCGGTTCAACATTTGGCCCCCTCGGATGAAAACTACCCTATTGCTAGGGATTTGATTGCCCGTCGGTACCAGAACGTACGGCGTCTGGCGGACAACCATGTTGCCGCCATTTTGAATTTACCCCGCGTTGCCAGCGTGATGCACTTGAGAGTGGCTTTGTTGAATCCGCTGTTGGTTGCATACAACGCATTAAAAAACTTAAAACTCCCAGTGGAGCAGTGGTCGTTTTTGTTACTGCACATTGTCCTGGGAAAGTTGCCGGACTCTGTTAAGGTCCGTTTTGAGCAGCAGTATGGTGGGGATAGTGCGACTTATCTGCCACCCTTCTCGGACCTCTTGACGTTCCTGGAAGGAGAAAGTAGACTGGCAGATAATTCCTCTCTGGCCGGTCCTATGGGACCCGAACGACCTGTGCCACAGAGTAGATCCCCCACCGGACCCCCCCGTAGGGGGCGTATGGCCCCTCGCACGCCCGGCCGCTATGCCGCCGTCCAGGAGACCGCCCGCTGCTTGTACTGTCGGGAACCGGGTCACAGCACGACCCGTTGTGATAAGTTCCTCGACCAGCGCGTCCAAGGCCGTCGAGCGATCGCGCGACAACGGACATGGTGCTACTCGTGCTTGGGCCTGCACATGCAGCGCGAATGTACCCAAGCGCACCCATGCCGCTTTTGTAAGGGCAACCACCATCCCCTCCTCTGCATGAACAGCCCAGAGGGCGGCGGAGCGCCGCAGCGCGTCGCTGCAGGATCACCTCGTATGGGTGGGGGTCTCGGACCCTCCGCGGTGTTTGCATCCCGCAGCAGTTCTAGTGGCCACCAGAGTGGCCCCAGACGCTCTCCGCCACGTTTGGACCCTCAAACGGGCGGGGGTCCCAGGGACCCCCCCATGGGAAACCGATCCCCAAGGATGGGGATGAGTTATGCGAGCGTTGCCGGAGGTCGTAGAGGCCCCCCGCGACGTTTTGAGCCTCGCACGGGCGGGGGTCCCACGGACCCCCCCATGGGAAATCGGTCCCCAACTAGGGGGTTCGATTTTGCGAGCGATGCGGGAGGTCGTAGAAGCCCCCCGCAACGTGTTGAGCCTCGCACAGCCGGGGGTCCCCGGGACCCCCCTTCTGAAAATCGGTCACCGTGCCCCCGCGACTATGGGGCGACGTACACGGTGGGTGCTAGGCACCGATTCTCGCCGCCGCTCGCCGAATACCCGCGTTTGGAGCGGCGCCCGCCCCGTCTTCAAGGGGCCGGTAGATATAACCCGCCTGATACCGGGCGAATTGGACGTAGGCAGTATGTGGGAGAATGGGACCCACTGGATCGCTATGAGCGACCCCCTTACCATGGGGGGACGTCTGGGGACCCCACATACTAGCAATCAACGTGTTTACGGTCGATTGTAGCCACCCCTCCAGAGACCGTTTTGTTGCCCACGGCCTCTGTGCTTGTCAGGGGATTGAATGGCGAACTTGTGGAAGTTCGCGCCTTGTTGGATTCCGGTGCTCAGGGGTGTGTTGTGTCATCTTGGTTAGTTAGGCGGTTGGGCCTCAAGGTGCACCCCCACACGGAAGGCGTGAGAGGTGTCGGCGATGTGAAAGTCCCCGGGTTGTTAGGGCATGTTGACTTCACATTTACATCACGTAATAAGTCCACGCCAGGCATTAAGACCTCGGCGATTGTGTTGGACACAGTTGTTGGCCGTCAACCTTCAGTTGACTTGGGA
Source organism: Crambus lathoniellus (assembly GCA_949710035.1). Lineage (NCBI taxonomy): Eukaryota > Metazoa > Arthropoda > Insecta > Lepidoptera > Crambidae > Crambus > Crambus lathoniellus. The sequence goes on along the minus strand of OX453302.1, from coordinate 8,018,398 downwards.
CCGAGTATGTTGTCTTTGGTGTCTGATTCCCCACTCGCCGATCCAAATTTCTTCCGCCCAGGCCCGATTGATGCTCTCCTTGGAGCCGATGTCCTGGGGCGAGTTTTGTTGACGGGGAAGCGAGTTTTGCAGCCAGATGGCTTGGTAGCTCTGCAGACGACACTCGGTACAGTTGTGATGGGCCCTGCTCGCCGCGTTTTGGATTCCCTTGATGAGGATCGCGGTCTTGTTTTTAATGTGTCTCTCTCCGAAGTGGTGCAGAAGTTTTGGGAGGTTGAGGAGCCTCCACCAGCCCCGCGGGTTGACCCAGTAGCGGATGAATGCGAGTTGTATTACCAGAATAACACTGGTCGCCTCCGTTCTGGTCGTTTGATCACCCGTCTCCCCTTTCGTGCCGGCCGACCTCCTCTGGGCGAATCCCGACCGCTAGCGGAACGTAGGCTAGTGGCGATGGAGCGTCGCATGAGCAAGGATCCGGTCTTCCGCCAGAAGTATGTTGAATTCATGCGGGAGTATGAGGAGTTAGGGCACATGTCCGTGAGCGATTTGGATTGGCGCTCCGTTGAGCACTTCTTTTTGCCGCACCACGCCGTTTTGAAATCCGGAAAGATTCGGGTGGTCTTTGACGGTTCGGCTCCCACCTCTACTGGAGCGTCCTTGAACCAGTGTCTGCATGTAGGTCCCAAGCTGCACACGGAGATCTCAGACATTTTGACCAACTTCCGGTGGCACCAAATTGTATTTATGACTGACATCCGGATGATGTTCAGACAAACGGTCATCCATCCAGAGGATAGGAGGTACCAATTGATTTTGTGGAGAGAGAGTCCTAGGGACCCCTTGTTGATTTATGAATTGAATACGAATACGTACGGTTTGGCTTCGAGCCCGTTTGTTGCGATTCGTTCTTTGTTGGAGTTGGCCGAGAAGGAGCGCTTGAGATACCCTCGCGCCTCCGCCATTTTGGCCAGTGACGTCTATGTGGATGACATTTGCACGGGCGCCTCATCTGTCTCAGAGGCGATTGTCCTGAGAGACGAACTCACCGCCCTTTTGAAGTCGGGAGGTTACGAGTTGAGGAAATGGATATCCAACTCGCCTGATGTACTGGTAGGTTTGCCCGAAGAGCACAAGCAGGACCCCCACCTATTCGAAAATGTTGATAACCCCCATGTGGTGAGCGTCCTTGGCGTACAGTACAAACCGGTCTCTGACACTTTCACTTATTGTGTGGATTTACGACCACCGAAAGTCTGGACCAAGCGTTTAGTATTGTCTACTGTCGCACGTACCTTTGACCCCAATGGGTGGATTTGCCCCGTGCTGTTTATGGCCAAGCGTTTCTTGCAACGGTTATGGGCTTCGGGTGTGTCGTGGGATGAACCCCTCTCGGACGAGTTACTCCGAGATTGGTCGAGCTTCGTTTCATCCCTCCCCGAGATTAATGAAGTGCATTTGCCGAGGCTATTCCTCCCTTCTGAAAATTGTAAAGTTACTCTTCACGGCTTTTCCGATGCCTCCGAACGTGGATTTGCTGCGGCCGTGTACCTCCGCACCGTTACTGTTGACGGAGTTGTTGCTGTGCATCTGGTGATAGCGAAAAGCAAAGTCGCTCCCCTTCGGACTCGTCATACGATCCCGAGGTTGGAATTGTGTGGAGCTGCCCTCCTAATGCGTTTGTTGAACCACGTATGGCTCACATTAGGTCGATCTATTAAGATACAAGAGGTTTATGCTTGGACGGACAGTCAGGTCGTCCTTTGTTGGTTGAAGGCTCCGGCGCACACCTTGGACGTGTTTGTGGCCAATCGAGTGTCGCAGATTTGTAATTCCGACATCGAGTTGATTTGGAGACACGTGCCGGGAACCATGAATCCCGCGGATTGTGCGTCTCGGGGTTGTGTAGCCCCAACCCTAATTAACCACCCCCTCTGGTGGGGCCCACAGTGGTTGATGCGGCCTGAGTCGGAGTGGCCGCCCTCTCCAGCGTTGTCGAACGTAGCCGTTCCTGATATGCGGGCGTGCGTCCTGGAGACTAACCCCGTCGGGGAAAAGGATTTGTTGTTGGATCGGTACAGCTCCTTACAGAAGCTGCTTGGTGTTACCGCTTGGATCAGACGTTTCGTGTACAATTGCAGAAACCCACGCGCGAGGCGTGATTCGTCGGTTCTCACTCCGGACGAGCGTAGGGACGCGCTCTTGTTTTGGGTCCGGAGAGTACAAGCTGATAGTTTTGAGTCCGAGATTGAAATTTTGCGTTTAGGCCGTCGCAAGTTGAAGGGCGCGGTATCGCGATTAAATCCCTTCCTGGACGAGAGTGGGCTTTTGCGAGTCGGCGGAAGACTTCGAAATGCGAACCTGCCGTATGGAGCTCGTCACCCCCTTTTGTTACCTAAAGCCGGACATTTGACTCAACTGATAATAACAGATCGCCATGTGAATGCACAACATGCTGGCTGTAATGCTTTGTTGGCCATTTTGCAGCGTGAATTTTGGATTTTGTCTGCTCGTCGAGCCATTCGCACTGTGGTTTTCCGTTGCCTGCCTTGTTATCGATTGAAGGCCGCGACCATGCAGCCCCAGATGGGTGATTTGCCTGCTGATCGCGTCACGGAATGTAGAGCTTTTGCCGGAGTCGCCACCGACTTCGCCGGTCCCTTTACTGTAAAGGCTTCGAGACTGCGTAATGCTAAAACCTATAAGGCGTACTTGTGCGTGTTTGTGTGTTTGTCCACCAAGGCTGTCCATTTGGAAATTGTCTCGGAATTGTCTACCGAAGCCTTTGTCGCCGCCTTGAGCAGATTTGTTTCCCGTAGAGGACTGCCGACATTGATACGTTCCGATTGTGGTACTAATTATAAGGGAACGTGTAATTATCTTAAGGAAGTAGTTAAGTTTTTTGTTGATAATAAAATAGACATTGGAACCACCCTCTCCCGGCGTGGGATAATCTGGAAGTTTAGCCCTCCAGCTTGTCCGACCTGGGGAGGAATTTTTGAAGCTTGTGTAAAGGCTGCCAAGACACACTTGCGTCGCGTGATTGGAGAAACTATTCTCACGTTTGAGGAACTTGATACGGTATTTTGTAAAATTGAGGCCGTCCTCAACTCGCGACCCTTGTGCCCGTTGTCTTCGGACCCGAATGACCTGGAAGCGTTGACCCCAGGTCATTTCTTGATCGGACAGCCCCTTTTGGCGTTGCCTGAATATCCGATTCAGGATGTAGGATCCCATCGTTTGTCGCGATACCAACTTTTGAAACAGATGTCCCAAAACTTCTGGGCACGTTGGTCGATGGAGTATTTGCATATCCTACAACAGCGCGTGAAGTGGACAGATAAAACCACCCCACCCCAGACTGGCGACCTCGTGTTGATTAAGGATGCTAACCTGCCGCCCCTATGTTGGCGAAGGGGGCGCATTGTTAAACTCTACCCCGGAACTGACGGAGTTCCTCGTTTTGCTGAGGTTTTGGTTCGAGATTCGGTTTTGAAGAGAGCAGTTAGTGGGCTCTCCCGATTACCCGTAGATTGACGTACCGTCCTTAACGGTCCGGGGCGGGGGGATGTTCGGAAAAGATCGATATTTCTGAACGCATCTCTAATGTCACGTCAAATTGACAAGCTGTCACTTGAAGTTGACAGCTGACACTTGATTGGAATTCTTGTGAGAAAAATGTCGGATTAATTTTGCTGAATTGTTAAAAACGCTCGCGTTGAATATGCCTGGCATATCGAGTTTGAATTGAATCCTGCATTATCTCTTTCATCCCGTTTTGTACGACCAAGATTTTGACGCCGTCTGATCGGGCCGGTCGCGATGTTTCTAAAGATAACCTTCTTCCACCACACGCGTTGTTGTCGGGACAATATATCTTAATAAGCAAGCCCCGCGTGTGTTATTGTGTACCTATTGTTGAAGCGCCCAGTGTCTTGGGAACGCTGTGGTGCTTGTTTTGTGAGTAAGGTGACGAATTGGTAAGGTCTGCAGAAGAAGAAGGAACCAGGGGCGCGCGCCCCCTCTCTCCGCAGCCGGAGACCTTTCGACACCACAGAACCGTATGTGAAATTCACCTTAATTTAAATTAAGTCGCTGTGTATCGCAGTCCAATTGTTCAGTTACATCCCGGCTGAAACCAAGTTTTGTCCGGAGTCTATATTAGTGATACCTACGCTTCCACTGCGCTAAGCAGGCCCCGCGGGTCGAGGCTGGGGTGTACTGAACATTTGCACTCTTTGTTATTTTGTTAGACATATTCATTTGTATTCACAAGTATAGCTTTTTTTAAAACCTTTATAATCCTTTGTTGGTTCAAATAAATTAATATAAGTTAGATATCAAACTAAAACTTGTTTAAAAGATGTAATATGGCACAAATTTGGAATAAAAGCTAAGTGATAAGCTATTAAGGATATAGCATAGGTAAAAAAAATATCGTCGATGGCCGTTGCTTACACAAGCGAGGGGGTGCTGGGATCGGTAAGACTCCGGCCGCGGCACTCTCGTAGACTGAGAAATACGTGTAGACGCGGCATGCAGCGCGCATTCTATTTACATCTAAAATATCACCTATGTGCGCTTTTACTAAGGAAATTATATTATGTAGAATACAAGAAGAATTATTAATGAATATTTATTGTAAACGTCGGTTTGTAGGAAGAGTAGATCTTAGATATTATTCGTATGTAGTAAAAAGCTTTTTTTAACAAAGATAGTCACTTCAAACGATTCTTCAAAATGCAGAACACAGCAGCAGCTATTTATATTTATTTTCTATCTCTAAATCATTTCGATAATATATCATCTTCGCAGGCAAAACTACAACATTTGCTACAAATTAGACTGAAAAAAATAAATAATGTATACATCTCTAACCAGTAGGTACATTTTCAGATTTATTCCAATCAAATTAATAAAACTTATAATTTATTATGAAAAAATATAAATAACTCATACTAGCCCATCATCTAATACTTTTTTACTCAATCAAAATAATCAATATTTAAATAAGTATACCGTTTATATAAAATCACGCTATCAATCTATAATATAAATCAATATATAAAAAAACACTTAAATAAAAATATTGTTTAAGTACAAAAAAATAAAATAAAATACATATTATTCCAATACCAAAAATGATAATATCAAATAATACAATAACTTGTGTCATTGAAAATTGGAAGCAACGATCACATACACCCAGATACAAGAAAATATCTAAAAGTTAGTTTTCGACATTTACCCGTCCGAGAATCGATCCCGGGACCTCAGAGATAGTGGCACCTAGAAAACCGGTGCGTACACCAATCGGCCACGGAGATCGTCGAATTTGTTTAAACAAAATGTAGCGCAACTGAAATAATTGATACTTTGTTTACTAATGTAAACTTGCCACGTAAGGTTATAAATCAGCCACTTTAAAAAAACCTTTTTTCATTAATCATTTTAAAATATCTTTATTTTTCATTGTCACTATTTTTCGCCATGTACGCATCATATCCCTTGTGCTCCAAAAATTGGTAAAAAACGTAAAAACTTGCCCAACGTCAGGTTCTTTTTTCTGTTTAAATATTATGCGATATGCTGAAATATTTGTACTAATTAAAAATTAATACCGAAGCGACAGCAACACAACTATATGTTAAAATTTTGTGCAAAGGCAGCTCTACTTAATTCTGTGGAACTTTATTAAAACTAGCTACGCTTTTCCCCAAAAACGAACTTCTTGTTTTTTCAAGTCGAATCCTTGGAACGGCAATCTTATTTTTATTTCTTGTTTTGAATTGATGTATATTGCTACGTTTTACAAATGTATTGAGATACTTCTTCACATATACCATATTCTCATATATTATTATGTATTGTCCTGCAACAGTTAATATGTTGATTACTTTTAAAGAATCTCTTGGCCGAAGTTTGTATATGGCGCGAATAGCTCTTTTCTAAAGCACAAAAATACTTTCGATGTTAGCTGCTGAACCCCAAAGTAATAGGCCGTAGGACAATATACTCTGAAAATAGCTAAAATAGATTAACCTTGCCGTTTCAATATCGGTTAAGAGCCTTATTTCTTTAACAGCAAATGCCGCAGAACTGAGTCTACCGGCCAAGGCTTCAATATGAGGGTCCCATTGAAGTCGATAATCTAATGTTATATCTAAAAATTGAGTACTGTTAATTAATTCTACTACATTGTCATCCAATTTTATGTGAATATCAACCTGTCTTACATTTGGCAGGGATTTTTTTTTCACATTTTGTTTTTTTTTTCGAGTTTAATGATAGATTAATTGATGGTACCACGGCAAAAAGAAATTGCCACAGTACCATCAATGGTACTGTCTAATGGTACCATGGTAAAAGAATGGATTATTGCTATGAAACCAATGCGCAACTTTCGATAAAGTACTATTTACTTCGTCAGAACAATTATTACCTCTGTCAACTTTAAAGACTAGAGGAAGTGTCATCAGCAAATAGCACTGTCTTGCATAAATTCTTTGCTTAAAAAGGAAGGTCATTTATATAAATTAAAAATAGCAAAAGGGACCAGTATTGACCCCTGGGGTACGCCCATGTTGATAGGGGCTCCAGTAGACTCAGTTTTGTTGATAACTACTTTCTGTGTTCTTTCACATAGATATGATTGCATAAGGCTAACCGATTTATCATAGACACCATAATGTTTTAATTTCCTTAAAAGCGTTTGGTGATTAACACAATCGAAAGCTTTGGAGAGGTCACAATAAATACCAACTACATCTCGCTTGCTCTCCCAAGCATCAAATATATGTTTTTAAATATAATATGATAGGATGACATACCAAGACCAGTATGAATTAGATCCCATCTCACAGGACACCATCGATTTTGGGAATGAATTGCTAGAAGCCATATCCGAAACAACGAGAGAAAAGTGGAACAAGCTAATCGAAGGCGTAGAAGGCATGGTGTTTTATAAGGAAACTAAATAATGATCCTAAAATCGCTGATCGTCATTCCAATGTGACCACAAACCAGATCGCTCACCACTTACTCCAAAATGGGAAAGCTTCCACGAAAAGTCTCCAGAAGAAATTTACACGAGACCCTGGTAAAGAGGTTAACCACTTGGACACCACCTTAGCCACCTACTTTTAATAAATGACATTTGTGGCAGAGAGTGTATATAAAACTTCTTCGAGATTATTTATTTTTATGAGTTTATTATCTTTGATATAATATGTTAGTCAGTTTAAAGTTAGCCCGCCATTTGTTTATACTTTGTGCAATGAAATTTAAATAATGAAATAAATATTCCTCCTTCGGAAGTACTTGTACCTATGCAATATTTCATTAGAGTATCAAAAATTTTACTCCGACTATGCAAGTCTCCTTACAGAACTCCGCAAACTTATCTGACGCGGTGGTTAAATTTGAGAGTTTAAACTGTCAATACAGCTGACAGACCTTTCATTCTTTTTATTGCTACTGGCGCCTCAACCATCGGTTTTAGATATTGTTGTGGGAATTTCGAATTTCGAATTTCAAAACCGCGAGAGCAAGAGCATGTCTTGCAAGAAATTGTATGCATGCTCTAATTTTGTACTAGGTATTGAATTATAATGGAAAAGAGAATTAGTAATAAAAAACAGCGAGTTGCACTCCGGGAGTGCCGGCAGAAGTGAAAACTTGAATATAAACGTTGTGCATTTTTGATATTCATAAATTTTTTACCAGTTGATTTTTAGAAAATATACTTATAATAATGAACTAGATGCGTTGATAAAGGGCTCCGTAGACTTTTTCACAAAAAAAAGGAGTTTGGACAAAAAAAAAAGAAAATAATACGGACTGGATTTGAACCGAGGTCTTCTGTTCTGCCGCCGCGCGCCGCCTGTTTTGTCTAACCGAGGTGCCAGAGCTATCAGACCATCGGGAAAGATGGCGAAATTTGCCTTCGTATTCTAATGACATTGTAATAGTTTTTCGATCAGGCCCCCAAGTACGTCTTACGGTCACGTGATCCTGGGACCGTACTCTGAAACGCAAATCCGAAACTTCGGTTAGCCCCGCCGCGCCCCTATCACTCGATTCCGTTATGACTCGAGAGTGAGAGGGACAGGGCTAACCCTCTGACGCGAGTTAAACAGCTTTTACCCATCACAATAAATAGTGCACAACGCCGCTAAAGAAGTTGTCACTTCAAGAATGTTTTGAACCTGAAATTTTCACAAAATGGTGCGGTATAATATGTTCCTCACTCAAAGGTAAGAAGCTGGACTTTTCACAGTCTCACAAAATTGGTGTAATGGTAATATTAGATCAACTAGGTATATGAAAAAAACTTACGTCGGTTTTATTTCAAGAATTGCTTTTTATTGCATTATGTCTCTGTAAAAAACTTTTTCAACAAGTGAATTTCTTATTTCTAGATGCAATTTTTTACACCTACCTATCTTAAGTTTCTCACATTTCCAATTTTGTGAGGAACCTAAAACGAACATAAATTTAATATAAGTACAGTAGTAGAAGTTAGAAACTTAGACTAATTATGTACCTACCTACAACACAACAAAATATAGGTACTCAAATAGTACAACTTTTATGGGCTCTTAAGTATCTTAGGCAATAATACTTATCCGTCACTTTTATTTCAAACTATTAATGTTTGCTTTAGGTAATGAGTAAAATTATTACTTGTCCTAGGTTACATAGGTCTATGGTTATGCAATAAATGGCAAAGCACTCATCTATACCCAATCCTGAAGCGCTAGTTCAATATTTCCTAGCAAAATAAGCATCATTGAAAAAAATTAGGATCCTGGTTTGAGTTTTTTTTTTCAATTTTGGCGCAATCGGCGCGATACAGTCTCCACGTCCAAACGCCGCCAATGCCAGGCGGAGACTGAAGAATTATGCTGCGAAACGGTGTACGATGCATTTTGGGATACTAGTTCTTGAATATAAATATTACAAAAAAAAATTTTAGTAACTTCCCTAGATATGACTAAGAACTACTTACACAAAAAAAATTAGCTTGATTACTCAAATAGTTATTGAGATAATTGAGTTTAAGACGGAAAAAAGGGGTCTTGAAAATCATTTTTTTTAGTACATTGTTTTTATTTTATTCAAATAAAATTTAGTAACTTCCCTTCGTAAAGAAAAGATCTATCACATATAATATTTTGGAAGACCTAGCAATGATACTTTGTCAGGAAATTTAATTTAAAAACATTGAAAATTCTGAGTTTGATCGCCGGAATGCCCTTAACCAGTCTTAGTCCAGCTAATAATCAGCTCTCATAAAGACTTTAACCAGCCTTTCTAAGGAATAAAGCTGTTTAATATGGTCCTCTTTCGCACTTAAAAGAGCTGTAGAAGCGCTTAACCAGTTCTTTAAACAAGATTTGAAACCAGCTTAAAGATTCGGAAAATCTATTTACCAGCTCTTTTACAGCTACTTTGTGTTAGTTGGGGGAAAGGTATTTCTTTCGCGTGTGAGGGTAGTAATATCTCCACATTGATGAAATTAACACTGACTATACAGTGCGTAAGAAGTATTGGATAAATTCGACGCTTCTCGTAACGACTCCGTAGCTCAGTGGTTAGAGCAGTCGCCCGGAAAGCGAAAGGTCGTGGGTTCGAGTCCCATCGGAGCTAGTTGTGAGACGGGTCGATTTTTTCTAAATACTTCATTTTCCATTTTTCAGTAATAAAAATTGCATTGTGAATGCAAAAAACTAAAAATTAAAAAAAATCAGTAGGTACAGTTTATTTATATTGTGTAATAAATTATAAAAAGAGTTCTGCCAATGAAAAATATACACACATTGTATGTACCTACTCCACCAAATTTGAGAGCAGAAGCAAAATGAATAACAGAAAACTTACTGCCAGCAAAATCAAAAGAAAGATAGGTATATGAAACCTACGATCTGATTTGGAAAAGTGAAAAAAAGGAGCATACGTTTTCGGAATCTGTGTTGTTGGCGTATTTTAATGATACATCATTAAAATAATATTATTATGGGCGATTTATACATAAGTGTGCCCGGGAAAACAATAACATTTACTTACACTTAATAATTGCCCGAACATGTGTCATATAATTTTAATAAATTTTACTTAGTTAAACAGTTTTTTATTTCCTCGCATTTCTTGCGAAAAGCACTATACAAGCCTTGTACGGTAAGCAAATTACCTTGCCTCGAATGATTAAAGCCCTCGCCTGCGGCTCGTGCTTCAAACCATCCTCGACAATGTAATTTCTTACTTACCTGTCCTCGGCTGTAATGTACTATAAGTAGAACTAGGTATTCTAAATATTCTTAAAATAGCGAAACATTACACGAATTTGAAATTGATTTTGGGAAGGGAGTTTGACTGGTTTTGCCACTTTCTTGTTGAAATGTTCATTTTAAAATATTTTTAAACACAAAATTGCTGTTCTCTATGAGTATCTACGAATGTACGATGCGACGTGTGTTTTGGTAGGTCGGTACAGTCAGGGACACTTTCGGTGGACCACTTTTTACTTCTTTAGTGTGTCTGGCTGGCGTCTCTCACCGTTTATTTGCAGTCCCTATTCCTAAATTACTTATGCATTTGTACCTACTACCCTAGTTAACTAAATAGTAAAAGAGTCTGCGCGTGAATGGCGAGGCACCCACCAGCCACATTTTTATAGTAATACCTACTAGCTGACCCAGCGCGAGTTCGTTCCCGTGGCCTTACCCCCTACTCTACCCTACCCTACCCGTACTCTACCCCTACCCTACCCCTACCCTTACCCCTACCCTACCCCTACCCTTACCCCTACCCTACCCCTATCCTACCCATACCCTACCCCTTCCCTAACCCTACCCTACTTCTACTCTACCCCTACTTACCCCTCCTTCCCCTATTTTCTCACCGTTAAAACTTTCCTTGGACTTCCACGAACATTTCAAGACCAAAATTAGCCAAATCGGTCCAGCCGTTCACGCGAGATGGCGTGACCAAGGGAAAAAGGGATTCATTTTTATATAGATTTGATTCATCGAAAGTGTCCCTGATTGTACATCGCGTCAAAAAACTCGTCCAACAAGTATTAGGTAGGCAGGCAGCGTCTACTAAGCAAGCACGGAACACTTCACGAGGAATAAACAATCTTCTCACGAGTTACTCATCAATGGAGTTCACTTTTTGTTTGATCAATTTGTATTAAAGGAACTAGTTGATTGATTAGCCACATATTAAATTAAGTAACATTAATTTATTCTGCACAATTCTTATTCAATAACTCACAAAGTTCAATGTAAACTAAACTAAACCGGTCATACGCCGAAACAATAACAAATGCATGCATCACACTTCACACCTTTTAAAAATTTAAAATGTTTTAAATTATTCAGTCGTTCTATTTGTGAAGTAACTCCGTCATGGTCGTAAAAAATTACCTTTTCGCGGGAAGATCCGGGATAACTTCCGTTTGTCTATGGTGAGTCACGAAATGCGCGGGAAAGGCGGCGTTACTCGCGCGCGCTTGCGGAGGCACTGACTTGGCTGGGGCTTGGTTTGGTTGGCTTGGCTCGGTGGAACTATTGTGTCACTGTCTCGTAAGCCGCACATGGTATGTTCGGAAAAGAGCAAACGCCTTATGCAACCTAAAAACCATCTTCAACAGCCAATCTTGAATGAAATAGTAATAGCTTATCGCATTAATACGGTACTCTCATGCCGCAATGGTCGTAGCGTAGCGTAGAGACAAAAAAAGACGTGGGGAGGGGACACGTCTCGAATGTGCGCTGCCTACAGTGCCTACTAAAGTAGGAAATTAATTACAAAAGTTACAACTTTGTTTCCTGGTGCATGACGAAGAACCACCAGGTATCGGAGTCCTAGTCCGAGTGTGTAAAATATCATAATAACTCCAAACAGTATTAAAATTGATCAAGGATGTAGCTAACATGTACATCTAAGTACCTACTATACAGAGATTTGCATAATATTGCATGTGTGGGTACAGTCACGACACCACGAGCAATAATATGTATACAACATAGAACTTTGTCACATTGAAGCATTCCGAAAGAAAACTATCAGTGTCACAGAAGTCATTCTATATTTTAATATGATAGTCCTATTATGGTGTTTACATATTATTATTGTTCGTGCGTGACTGTACAATTTGTGTAAAAATACGGGTTAATTATCTTAATTAACACGCATATACAGTCAGTACTAAAAATATGTCAAGTCCATACTAACTTACTGAGCTGTAGGTATACGAAAATAGGACACAATCATAGGCTTTACGTTTTGTCGGGAAAATAAAAAACCGGTCAAGAGCGTGTCGGACTTGCGCACCGAGGGTTCCGTACTTGATCATATAAACATGATCGAAGACTTGTGCCATTGGACTACTGAGCCACCAAACCACCCAGAGTTGATGAGACTGCAACAATCATCTGTCAAGATGCCGTGCCCGTGGCCAATGATGATGATGATGATTAGCAAAATATATCTAAGGTTTCGTTAAAGTTAAACAATTATGTGAGAAATTTACTTCCTTGTTTGTACTGCTTTCAAGAATTGGGTCAAGTAATGCCCATAGCTTGAGGTGAAAGATAAGTAAGTATTGATAAGGTGTGCTCGTGCATAGTATGCAATGCAGTGTAGTGCAGCGGCTGACCTCGATTTTGATGAACATTGACCCGTGCCACCATGCCATAGTTAGAAGTACTTGAGTAGGTATAGGTACCTACACACCACTCTACTCAACGATCAAATCCAACGTGTCAGTCAACGGACTGAATTAAAAATTGCTGTATAAATAACGACAGTGGAAGGTCCTGGGTTCGTTTCCTGGCAGAGCTACATGAAGGATTGATCTATTTTTAATGATTCATTTTCATTAAGTGCTGTTTATTTCTGTGGGACTACCGCGTTACTTTATGGATATGAACTTCATACGTTTTTTGGAACTTTAAGTCAATTTTATTAAAAAAAACAATTAGGTAGCCACTATAAGTTCCTTGTTCTGAGGGGCTACCGGCTAAAAAATATGGGTAGATATGGGTATGGGCTTCAACTGGCATTTGAATTTCTTATTTTGATAGATTTTTACTGCCTTGTTTTGTTGAACGTTGCTAGCTAGCTATCGTTATACCCGAAGTCACAAAACAAGAAACTAATAGTGGCTATTTTTTTTATAAAATTGACTTAAAGTTCCAAAAAACGTACGAAGTTCATACCCATTAAGTTACGCGGTAGCCTAGCCCCCATGGTCATAATGTCGAAATTAAAACCGGTGAAAAAAACACCATCCGGCGGATGAAAGGCTAGCTTAAGCCTAAAATACAGAGGAAAAGAGCAGTTACTGCATTTGATGTCATTTCAATTTGCATTTCAACATCAACTCAGTGATGCGTTTTTTAACACTTCAAGGTTAATTGGCTGCTGATGTTACAAAATTACTGGCCAGTCATTCATCATTTCTATTGTGTGATTTTTTTGTAAAAAAGGATTTTAAATTGGTGGAATACGCTATGTAAGCTCGTCGTGAGAGTTACAAAGGCAAATAAATTTTAACAAAATTAACGGTGCGCTTTTGGTTTTTACATAGGCTTTGTTAGTTTGATAGCAGCTAAAAGGTGGATAATAATATTAGATACAAGCGTTACAAGCGTATGACATTTAGTTAGCATGAACCCAATAAGATAGTAGGTAATTTGTAAAAATAATATTTTTAGTAGTGTTTAGGTACACTATTCTGAATTCCAATCTAAACAACGACGAAGACGAATGCCTCAAAGCCCCTTCTTCAGCATAAACGAAGCGTGGTGTGGCGCTCCTCTTATGACACTTTCAACCATCCCCATAAATACTTGGCTTGGTGAGACAGCTTATGTGCTGTTATAGGTAAAGAAAGCTGAATCGTTTCAGAACCATACCATCTCCACAAGTGGGGACTGAAGGACTCGCCAGTCTGTGAATGTGGGGTGTCGGACCAGACTCTATACCACATCACATCGTTGAGGACTGCCAACTATAATACCACATGAATATAATACCACATGAATATAATACCTACCACACGAATATAATACCACAGGTATCTAATATTTCCGTTTCCCAGGCGGTTAAGCAGAGAGCGACCCACCACCATCTATCACCTGCAGCGGCTGCAGCCAAATAATGTTTTAACACCTTAAAATTGAGGGTTAGGATGACGCAATCTAGCCATACGCTATGATGATGATCCAAACAGTTATTTATTAGTACCTACTTATATAATGAAACTAGCGGCCGCCCGCGGTTTCACTCGCGTGGTTCCCGTTCCCGTGGGAATATCGGACTAAAAAGTACATATAAACCTTCCTCTTGAATCACTCTATCTATTAAAAAAAAACGCATCAAAATCCGTTGCGTAGTTTCAAAGATTTAAGCATACAAAGGGACATAGGGACAGAGAAAGCGACTTTGTTTTATACTATGTAGTGATATACCTAATTAAAGTAAGAATGTTTGGATTGTATTTTATTATCCATGATTCACTTTAATATATTAAAAGACTAAATTCAGCAAATTAATCATTTTAGGTATGTTATGCTACTATTAATTTAATTTAATATTAATTTTATTTGTTAAGGAAAACTTACTGCTTACATTTTACATAATATTTATAAATAAATGATCAATAGCTATTTTACAAGTTTCCACATACAGGGTAATTTTTTTATCAGTGCACAAATTTTTAAGATCGACTCAGAATCGGTATGCGAACAACTTTCTCCTAGAAACATAGGTCGAAATATGACAAAATTTTTTTGACTCTTCATACAAATCTGACTGATCACGTGATCAATTTAGTATGGGGAGTTCAAAAATTTTTGTCGTATTTCGACCCATGTTTCTAGGAGAAAGTTGTTCGCTTACCGATTCTGAGGTGATCCTAAAAATTTGTGCACTGGTCAAAAATTTATCCTGTATAGTAAAGACAAATTAATTTAACTGCAAATCACTATGTAGGTAGGTACTTACAAATTTAAATTATTATATTCCAGACTTCGATCAACAATAAGAGCGAGATAATGTAACGTCGAAATTCTGTGTTTAAATTAATGTTTTGAGTAACTAAAAAGAATAAACACCGTGTCAATACTATACAATGCTAGATGATCAGCGCATATAATTTTTTAATATAGAAAGTGGATATATTGTAATTTAGTATTTTAAAAGTGCTACTCGAAAGTAATATAAGTTAATGAAATTTTTAATTATACCCAAGTTAATTTAAAATTATGAAATTTTTAAAAGAAATATAAAATTATGAAATTTTAAATCCGGTCTCTTTCTGTCTTTGTTAAGAGAACCGAAGGCCGCACAATAAAGTTTTAATATTACCAATTTTCAATGGGCCAAAAACACGTGTGTTTTGGCGAGAAAATAAACTTATTTCTTCTTGTGTTGTGTACCTACACGTCGTGTCGGGTGCACAGCTGAGAGCGCACGTGACACCCGCCTGATATTCTATCCTTCGAAGGCGCCCACGCGTAGGTGAATAAGTCAACTGAATTGCGGAGTGAGCCACGCCTTCGGTAGCCTCCCTGGTAAACTTTTTGAATTTCATCAGACAAATGAGAAATAAAAAATAAAGGTAAATATCATAAGCAGGTGGGCACCCAGAGCTGAGCGGGGCGGCCGGAGCCGCCCGCCCTGGTAAACTTTTTTTAATTTCATCAGACAAATGAAAAACAAAATAAAGGTGTAGATCATAATAGGCGGTCACCAGAAGCTAAGCGGGGCGGCCTGAGCCGCCCTGGCAAACTTTTTGAATTTCAACAGTCAAATGACAAATAAAATTAAGGTAAAGATCATAACAGGGGGGCAACCGGAGCTGAGCGGGGCGGCCCGAGCCGCCCGCCCTGGAAAACTTTTTTAATTTCATCAGACAAATGAAAAATAAAATAAAGGTAAAGATCATAACAGGCGGGCACCAGAAGCTGAGTGGGGCGACCCGAGCCGCACTGGTAAACTTTTTGAATTTCATCAGACAGATTAGAAATAAAATATAGGTAAAGATCATAACAAGCGCACCCAAAGCTGAGTGGGGCGGCCCAAACCGCCCTGGTAAACTTTTTGAATTTCATGAGAGAAATTAACGAGAAATAAGTAAAATTTAAGTAGATCAAAACAGGTGGCCGTGCAGAGCTGAGCGGGGCGGCCCGAGCCGCACTGGTAAACTTTTTGAATTTCATCAGACAAATAAGAAATAAAATATAGGTAAAAATCATAACAATGATTATTACTGGATTTTTGAGTTTAAGATGTTGACAATATTTTATTAGTACTTAAGCTTTTTGATTTGCTTCCGACATCCGAAGACAAGTGGGCGCGCTAAGCTGAGCGGGGCGGCTTGTGCCGCCCCTAGAAGCCTGCCGCCCTGGGCCATGGCCCCCTCGGCTCTTAGGTAAATACGCCTCTGGCGGTAAGAGAACCAGAAAACAAATGGGGGCGTTGTAGAGGCTACCCGTGCTGAGCGCCTTCTACCTTACTGCGCTCAGGTGGCCTACCACAAGCTCTAATAGCAGTTATTTTTAAGTTGAGAAAGTGAGACGCGCCGCTTTACACGCCGTATAGTGGCGTCTCACTCTCTCAACTTAAAAATAACTGCTATTAGAGCTTGTGGTAGGGCACCAGCCCCCTGATTCACTAACTGTCGGAAACGCTCCCGACAGCGGAATGTATGCACTGTCTCTGTTACTCGCTATAGAATAGACAACGACAAAACACAGAATTCGAATCCGATTCCGTTTCCGACGGTTTGTGAATCAGGGGGCAGGTCTCAAACTTAATTTAACTCTTGCAGGTTATAATAAAAGTCTCGTTTAGAATTAATGTTTAATATCCGCTGATATAGCTCACAATAATTATTTCATTTGAAGTTATAGTGGATTTTAAGTAGGTAAACAAAATGGAGGGCGCTAAAAAATAATTTATTTTCAAAGTGGGCAGTAGACAAAATAAGTTTGGGAACCTCTGATCTAGTCTATGGATCTTATTTAAATCTTCTCAGTTGAACATTATTTTAATACGTAACCCTGATTCATTTATTATTCTCCTTGCGGACTTGTTTAATATATAAACAAACAGATGAAACATATAATAAATAAACAGATGTTGTGCAGCAATGAAAAGACTAAGTGTAAAGTCTGTGGTAAAAATGCGTAAAACGGGACGCTACTGTCAAAGTGAAAGTTGCAAAAAATTTCGCTCTCTGCTTTGTCTATGGATTTTAGTCCACTAATGGCGTGTCTTCCGGTAACACACGTTATAACGTCAAAATGGCAAAGAAAAAAGGTGATGAAAAAGTGAATCCAACCCCTCAAAGTGATAATGAAGAGCAAAATTTTGATGAGGAGCCAGATTTTGACGATCCGGAAGGTTTTGTCGATGACATTCCTGACGAAGGTACGTTTTTTCGCGGCTGAGGTTGGACCGGCCATATGCGTCACCCACGCATTTTCAGCGTTTCTTTTGATGTTATTGCTATTTTTACACAATTTTCGTATCATGTTATAGACATTGATACTTAATATTAGCTTTTATGTGCGAAAGTTAAGTGTTAAATAATTTTGGTACTGGATTTACAACATAACCTAACTTTGACGTTGCAGAATTGTTGGCCGACCTTTTAGAGCAAAAGCCTAAAGAGTCTGATGGCTACGAGAATGTTATAGTGGTGGATGGGTGCCCGCAGGTCGGGCCCGAGCGGCTCGAAAAGCTACAAAGTGTCATAAATAAGATCTTTAGTAAATTTGGGAAGATCGTGAACGAATATTATCCCACTCAAGAAAACGGAAGCACCGCTGGTTACATTTTTCTGGAATACAACAATCCTCAGACCGCCGCAGAGGCTGTGAAAGCCACTAATAATTGTAAATTAGATAAGCAACATACATTTTTAGTGAATTTGTTCACTGATTTCAAAAAGTAAGTACTTATTTGTTACATTTGCTTGTTTCGTGGTCACATACCATTAGTGTTTGCAATTTCATTATATTTCTTAATGGTAAACACAGAAATTACTAGCTAAAGAACTGTGTGCAAAACTTTCATGTTCTCAAATAATTATGTTAATTATTTAATTTACTCAATTATTCACTGACTAATTACCATTAACAAATTATTTCAGCTGTGGGTAATTATCTACCACTTCTACCAGTCATTTTATCCATTGTATTAGTAAGATCAGTCTTCAGGAAAATCAGTAGCTGCACAAACTAGAATTTCTAAAACCTGTTTTGCTTTCACCATAAAACTTGTCTAGACTGAATTTATAATGACTTGGTTCTTTTATAACATAGATTCCTATTAAATTGCAAAGCCTTACATATGCCTCCCTGAAATTATTATATATATATATAATTTGCCAGGTATTCAGATATTCCTAAGGAATGGGAGCCTCCTGCACCTCAACCGTTCAAGGTCCAATCGGATCTACAATGGTACCTGATGGACCCCGATGCGTATGATCAGTTCCTGGTCGGTATTGGCACTGGAACTGCTCTGCAAGTTTGGCAAAATGCATTACCGGAGCCTACACTTTTGCAAGAAAGACCGGTAAGAAACTATTTATTGGTGGCGAAGTGCCTCCTAACTGACATTTTCAAGCTTTACATCTTTTTATAGTTTTGAAATTTAAAACTTCCCTATCAAATCAATGTGTTTATTTACTGCATTACCTTTTAAATTCAAAATGATAATAAAATGGCAGTTAGGAGGTATCTGCACTTTGCCATTGTTATTTTTTTTTAATTATCACCAATTATCTACCTCACAAGTAGGTTTCATTAAGAAACTGTGTTATGGAAATTAGATAACCAAGACAAATAAACATGTTCATGCAGTATGCACACAAATAATTGTCTTGTTCGGGAATCAAACCCGAGACCTCTGGCGCAGAAGGCAGGTATTCTATTCCTACCCCTGCGCCAAATCGGCTTCTAAGTATTTTATTAGATATAACATATTTTTACTGAATAATAAAATAAGTGATATATTTAATGGGATTCTATGGAATTAAACATATTGTAAAATCTAGCAATTATGCATTTAGTTGCATTTGCACAGTAGTGAAAGGTTTGAACTAAAAATTAATACAAATTCAGTTCATTCTGTTCTTGCTTGATCTTAAAACTGTAATAGTTATGAATAACAGTCTGCTTGCACCATTGTTTCATTTGTATACACTAGAAGTTTCAATAAATAAATGTATCACTATGCCATATTTTTATGTGTATTGATGTAAGTAAGCATTTTGTGCATGCAATCTCATTAATTCTGATGAGTTTGAAATATTAGTTGTAAACAAGTAGGTACAATAGTACTGCAGTTTAACTGGGTTAAATTCCAGGTCTGTCAACAGAAAGCGCAATACTGTGTCTTAAGCACACTGTTAGATACTATTTGGCTAGAAATACTCCAGTGTATGCTTGCTTTCTCGACCTGTCCAAAGCATTTGATCTTGTGTCCTATGATATACTGTGGAAGAAATTACAGTCTAGTCATGTACCATTTGATGTCATAAATATTTTAAAGTATTGGTATGGAGGACAGACCAATTGTGTTAAATGGGCGGGTATTATGTCAGAACCATACAGGTTGGAGTGTGGAGTGAGACAAGGTGGGCTAACCTCTCCTACACTCTTCCACTTGTATATAAATGACTTGATCGTCGAGCTCAGCAGCCAGCCAGTTGGATGTCATATAGATGGACTAAGCATCAACAACCTGAGCTATGCTGATGACATGGTGCTGTTGAGTGCGTCGGTGTGTGGTATTCGAAAACTGTTGAATATTTGTGAAAGCTATGCTTTAGAACATGGGTTAATTTACAATGTTAATAAAAGTCAGTGTCTTGTCTTTGGGGCTAAGAAAATAGAACACATACCGCCAATCAGGCTCAAGGGAATCCCTTTAAGTGTGGTACATAGCTTTAAATATCTTATTACTTATCTTATTATATCTCATAGCTAGCCATATACTTACCTCTGACCTTAAGGATGACACTGATATCGAAAGGCAATGGAGAGTTCTATCTGTAAGAGCTAATATGATAGCTCGTAGGTTTGCATGTTGTTCCACCGAGGTAAAACTCACTCTCTTTAAAGCATACTGTACCACATTTTACACATGCAGCCTATGGCAAAAATACACCAAAAAAACATTTGGAGCTCTCCGGATCCAGTATAATAAAGCTTTTAGAGAGTTTTTAAACCCCATCAGGGGTTGCCCCACTATTGTAGTGCCTCGAGCATGTTTGCAATAGCGAACATGGACTGTTTTTATGCTACAATGCGCAAACGTGCCGCCTCACTGGTACACAGAGTGCGGGGCAGCGCCAATAGCATTCTAAAAATGATAAGTGAACGTTATGATTGCCCATATAATATAAGTCACTGCCGGGGATTGCATGCGCCCTGCAGGAATTTTATTTACTAATACTTAGTATATAAGTTTACTAACAATATATGAGTCTTTGTAACTTGAAATAAATAATTTTTATTTTATTTATTTTATTTATTGTAATACATTTCTTCCTTATCTTGAAAGCTGCTTAATTAGCAAATTGTGTTGTTCAGTTTTAACAATATTGGAATTTCATAAAAACAGAATATAACGTGTCTTTCAATGTAATATATGATGCAATTTGAATTTGGTAGGAATCTACCAATTATCATAGATTTAAATCAAAGATTTTTATGTTGTTGTTGGTTGATTTATAATAGTAAATTATCCTCAATATACTTTCACCTCAATAAAATGACAATATCTTTCCAGAACTGGACAGAGTTTTCTATCAATTATCATGGATTCAAAGTTAATTATGTTATTGTTTGTTGATTTATATCATAGTAGTAAATGATCCTCTTATTATACTTTCACTTTCACCTCAATAAAATGACAATATCTTTCCAGAACTGGACGGAAACATATGCAGTCTGGTCACCACTTGGCACATACATGGCCACGTTCCACTGGCGAGGTGTGGCCTTGTGGGGCGGGCCGAAGTTCTCTCAGTTCCAGAAGTTCTTCCATCCCGAAGCTAGGTTCATCTCATTCTCACCGTGTGAAAACTATATTGTAACGTTTTCACCAACTGGCGACAGAGGGGACGATAAGAAGCTTATTATTTGGGATATTAGGTTTGTGTTTATTTTAAACTTGTTTGTTACATCCTACTAATATTATAAATGTGAAAGTTTAGATGTTTGGATGTTTGAATGTTTGTTACTCAATCACGCCAAAATGGCTGAACGGATTTGGTTGAAATTTAAGACACATACTTTGTAGCCTGGAGAGAAACATAGGCTACTTTTTATCCCGGAAATATGTCACATTCCCGCGGGATAACGTCGTGTAGTTCACGCGGGCGAAGCCGCGGGCGGAAAGCTAGTATTTGATAAAGAAATACCCTACCTGCAAGGCGATAATACCGAGCTCCAACATAACTTGTGTTCTCAACAACACGAGTATTACATAATTTAGAGAGCATTTGCTAGAGAGAGAGCAGCATTCAAAGTCTCGTTAAGTTTTCAAGTACCACGCGAAATCGAGTGATGGGCCATATCTTATAGCCCCCAGTTCACTCTATATCGCGTGATGGGTAGTGAACATGATTTGTATTATTATCCGTTCCAACAGGACAGGGCAAGAGAAGCGCAGTTTCCCCCCGCCGGACGAGTACGTGACGTGGCCGATCTTCCGCTGGAGTAAGGACGACAGATTCTTCGCGCGGCTCGGCGCCGACGTGCTCTCCGTTTACGAGACGCCAGGCTTCGGACTCCTAGACAAGAAATCTATCAAGATTCCTGGCATTAGGTAAGATACATTTTGATTGTATTCTTGAGATTATTTAAACCTTTGTATTTCATTGCCTTTTTTATTAAGAATAAAATTAAATAAAACTCCTTTATTTTAGATCACAATGTTAGTAACAGTTTGCTTACTGACTATGTTAGTAAGTCACAATGATATAATAATTAAAATTAATTTTTATTAAAATGTAAAACACAAATTTTCAACGCTTGCATTGCATTGCATTGTTTGTTATAAATAAAATAAAAATATCCTATAAATTCCTTTATTTCAGACCCCAATGTTAGTAACAGTATGCTTACTGACTATGTTAGTAAATCACAATAATACATTAAAATGTGAAACACAAATTTTCACCACTTTGCATGTAAAACGAGTAAAGTCGTGAACCTTGCAAAACTTAACATTCTCAGAATGCCGTTACGAGTTCCCCCATTTCCTTTTGTTTGATGATGGAATGGAATAAGATTTTTCTGCATTAAAGCATAGAAGACATTGGTACTAATTGAAGTATAATAAAACATGCTTAATTATCTTTGTTACAGAGATTTCAGCTGGTCGCCCACGGACAACATCTTAGCCTACTGGGTAGCTGAAGACAAGGACGTACCAGCGCGTGTGACCCTCCTCGAATTGCCGAACCGCACCGAAATCCGCTCTAAAAACTTATTCTCCGTCGCCGACTGTAAGATCCACTGGCAGAAGAGCGGTGACTACCTCTGCGTCAAAGTAGACCGCTACTCTAAAGTCAAGAAGGACAAAAACGAAATCAAATACTCAGGAATGTACTACAACTTTGAAATATTCCACATGAGAGAGAAGGAGATTCCGGTAGACTCGGTAGAAATTAAAGAACCTATTCAGGCTTTCGCTTGGGAGCCTGTAGGTTCCAAGTTCTCTATTATCCATGGAGATCCAGCGAATATTTGTATTAGCTTTTACCAAGTGAACACTGGTCAAGCTCCGACTCTGTTGAAGAAGTTTGAGAGGAAACCGTTCAACCACTTGTTCTGGTCGCCTTCGGGGCAGTTCATTGTGTTGGCTCATCTTGGGCTAACCGGTGGTGCTCTCGAGTTCTTGGATGCTAATGACTTCACAATTATGAATGTAGCTAATCATTATCAGGTATGCATTGTTCCTTCTAAAATAAAAAATACTCACCTCACACTTTTAAGTTGTCTTCAAATAATGAGTTTCTTTGATTTTGAAACTTTAAAATTACTCTTTTCTGTTCAATATGACCACTGTCTGTCTATTCATCAATTAATACTAAATACGATATTGCAAACTGTTCTTTTAATTTTGTTGTAATTTTACTAAATTAACAATAAATTATTAACGTTATAAATGATATTAAAGTGATTGTAATGTTGTTACAGATGTCTGGCATTGAATGGGACCCCACTGGTCGCTATGTGGTTACTGGGGTATCTTCTCTAAAGTGCAAGATGGACTGCGGTTACTACATCTGGTCATTCCAGGGCAAGATTATTCGGAGGTGATTATAATTATATGGTTTATTGATTTATCTGTATAAAACAATTCTAACAGTTAATTAAGTAACGGCATCCATTTACTATTGATTTAGTTTATAAAGAGAAATAAACTTTTAAATTACTTGAATTTAAATTAATGAAAGTTAGGGCGTTTGTCAGGCTCGGAACTGAACTGAACGAGGATTCATTCATACTTATTTTTTCTGTTTAGAAAAGATGTGTTACAAAGTTTGAGACAAGCCCAAAGTTCTAAATGTCTGTCGTTTCGTTTCTGGACTATAGTTTGTACAAAATGTTGCTTCTGTACAAGGAATAGGGTTTAATTTAAATTATCTATCTATCTATCTATCTAATTTTCTAGCATAAGGTGCACTAAAAATTTCTTATGCTGCTTTTCTAGAGTTTTATTCCAATAGCATAAGGAACTTTTTGCTTTGCATGAATGAGCTGTCATAGGCACCATGCTACATCGCACAAACTATTGTCAAATTTAATTTATAGTTAAACATTGTTAAAGTTATAAAATTCGTACGGACTATTGGTAATATACACTATTGTAAATATTACTAAAAACGGGTTTGTCAGCTCCTAACATCCAACCCGCATTAACTTTATTCAGTTACTCCTTGATCATGGCGTGTGCAACTGCGCCGAAATATCGGGGACTCGACAACAAAACAAAACATGATATAAATTCGGTTTTTCGCAATATTTACAGTGTTAATGACCATGAAAGTAAAAAGTTAGTGTTTTTATTAGTGAACTTTTGTGTTAGTTCTCACAAATTTGTCCGTTTGGCCACAGAGTGATGAAAGAGGGCTTCGCGCAGTTCCACTGGCGGCCGCGCCCGCCCACGCTGCTGACGGAGAAGCAGCAGAAGGAGATCAAGAAGAACCTCAAGAAGTACTACTCGCAGTTCGAGTCCAAGGACCGCATGCGCAGCAGCAAGGCCAGCAAGGTAACTGAACTTATAAACAATACAAATACAAATCATTTATTTGTAAACATAGTTAAAACATATAGCAGGTGTAACTAAAAATAAAAATGTATCACTTTGTTTAGTTAGCCATCAATGGGCGTACAAATTTGAGTCTCATTTTAAGAAAATTAATAAAAAAAATTGAACTAAATTAAAATGTCTGAAAAATAAAAGAAAACAAATAATAAAAACATGTAAATAAATTGTAAAAATAAAGAAATCGACAAAATTAAACAAAACAACTACATATTCTTTCTTTAAATCATCAGATTTATAGACGGTATAAATAAAGGGGGAAATTTACCAAAAACGAACAATAATGAGTTGCTTGTGATGTTTTGTTGAAGCAACTTAAGATTGTGTTGTATTTATCTGGTCAACAAACTAAAAGTAAAAAAATATCACTTAAAACGTGAACGTAGCATTATTGAATCATCCATCATAGTATTTTCTTCTAGCTTAATTTATTATATTGTAGGTTAAGAATGTGTGTGTAACAGTATTGTTTGTGGTTCAGGAACTGGTGGCGAAGCGCACGGAGCAGATGAAGAAGTACGTGGAGTACCGCGAGGTCAAGGTGCAGGAGTGGAACGAGCAGAAGCCACGCCGGCTCGAGCTCAGGAACTGTGAGTATCTCTATCCATTATGAGTGAGGTTCGGGAACTAGCGAAGCGCACGGAGCAGATGAAGAAGTACGTGGAGTACCGCGAGGTCAAGGTGCAGGAGTGGAACGAGCAGAAGCCGCGCCGGCTCGAGCTCAGGAACTGTGAGTATCTCTATCCATTATGAGTGTGGTTCGGGAACTAGCGAAGCGCACGGAGCAGATGAAGAAGTATGTGGAGTACCGCGAAGTCAAGGTGCAGGAGTGGAACGAGCAGAAGCCGCGCCGGCTCGAGCTCAGGAACTGTGAGTATCTCTATCCATTATTAGTGTGGTTCAAGAAATAGTGAAGTGCACGGAGCAGATGAAGAAGTACGTGGAGTACCGCGAGGTCAAGGTGCAGGAGTGGAACGAGCAGAAGCCGCGCCGGCTCGAGCTCAGGAACTGTGAGTATCTTATCTCTACCCATTATAAGTCTGGTTCAGGAACTGAAAAGCGCACGGAGCAGATGAAGAAGTATGTACGTGGAGTCACGTGGATGAATGAAAAGTATGTTAAAGGGGTGAACATTTATAGTGGAACTGCCCCCTGATTCATAAACTGTCGGGAGACAGCGGAATGTATGCACTGTCTGTCTCTCACTATAGAATAGACAAAGACAGCACAGAATTCGAATCCGATTCCGTTACCGACGGTTTGTGAATCAGGGAGTTAGAGGCTGAGACTGAACGAATTTGATAAATGTTCACCATGTCTTGCTTAGTAATATTAGACAGTTTGATTGAAGAATATCCCATAAATCAAGTATCGAATTTTAATTTTATCTAATAATAACTCAAATTAGAGCAGAAGAATACCCTTTGTTAATGTATAGCTTTAATTTAAGCTATTGTTGACAGCTTAAAAGTGCAAAAAATAAATTTCGAATGTCCTTTTTCTTCACAGATGTGGATACCGACGGCCTGGACACCGACCAGGTGAACACAGTGGAGGAAGTTGTTGAATTTTTCGTGAAAGAGGAACAAACGGTCATCGAGTAGTCGCCATATCTCCGCAACGTTAGAGGTCGGCTTCAAAACTGACCTCCTATTAAAACCGGCGCTCCGGTACTGACCCTTCACAGAACATCGTTTTTAATAAACAGACAACATTCATACAGTTTTTTCGTACTTTAACTTCACCCTTCTTTATATATTTTTAGTCACAAATACCTTTTATAAGCGATTCCGTCATGGTTTTCAGTGTTAGATTTCGGTTTATAAATTATACAATAGGTAATGTTTATAGAAATCATATTAAATTGATATGTTTCAAACGTATTATGGCTTTTAATACCTATCTATTTTAGTATTATTTTTTACTGGTGATTATTTATTTTTTGATTACAGGATTTTTGTTAAATGATGATGGTATGAAATAAAAATATGAACTGCCAAAGGGAATTTGAATATTAATGTACTTTCCTTACTGTTAATAAGTTATGCGAATAAATCTATACTTAATATTATAAAGCTGAAGAGTTTGTTTGTTTGAACGCGCTAATCTCGGAAACTACTGGACCGAATAAAAAAAAATCTTTGTGTTGGATAGTCCATTATCGAGGAATATAGGCTAACATCACGCTGCGATCAACAGACTCCAAAAACGAGTTATTCCCATCTGATCCACTGTAACTGATCCACCGAGAATTAAAAATCCCAACCGATCCCCTTATAGTTTTCAATTCCCAACGGATCCCCTCATTGTGTTTCTAAGCCAGATAAGGTAGGTGAGTACAGTCAGAAGAAAAAGAAGTATTAAAATCAAATATTCATTTATTGAGCAATTCTTTTTAATGTAAAAAATATCACAGATAATCGGATTTAATGATGAAAATATTGTTTTAATTGTTGAAAATTAACATCCTAGCATTATGATAGATCCGCTCATTAAGCTAAACTCAAATACAAATAAAATAAATAAGTGCTTTTCTCGATATGGAGTTGACACGTTTAAATTACAATATTTCTTAACACATATGGTAAAAAAGCCTTTTTATTATTTTGCTACTTTGAAAAGACGTGTAAATGAAACATTTGAAATAATCGAAAATACTACTAAATTAAATAACTCTTTAAAATCACAAGTTACAGAAAATCAGTCTTAGTAGTATAAGTTGCTTTCAAAGAATGATATAGAACGTAGTGTAATCAAGCAACCATAAAGAAAAACTAACGTTAAAGATTAAAAAAATCATAGTCATTATGATATTGATA
Organism: Crambus lathoniellus; assembly: GCA_949710035.1. Lineage (NCBI taxonomy): Eukaryota > Metazoa > Arthropoda > Insecta > Lepidoptera > Crambidae > Crambus > Crambus lathoniellus. The sequence goes on along the minus strand of OX453302.1, from coordinate 7,991,216 downwards.
TAAGTTCATAAATTTAATACTTATATAAAAAAAGTGTAAAAAGAGTTTGTATGAAACTTTTTATTTCTACAATGGAATCAGTAGAAACTTTGTATACTTATAGATTTTGCAAAAGATTTGAACTATTTTTGAAAGAAATTTTGAAAGAAAAACCGAAGAATTTTTGGAATTGTTTTGTGGCTTAAAGTTCAAACGCGAGAGAAGCTGCTTCTACTGGACCGATTTAGAAAATTATTTCACTTAATTAATTCAGTAGCCTTTAAAAATAAAATACCTAGTTCTTTTTTTTTGTCAAAGGTCGTGTGAACATCTAAATTGCACGCGGACGAAGTCGCGGGCGGAGCGCTAGTTTCTGATAAACTAAATAAAACATAGTATAATAGGCTACTTGACCCTTTTTTATTCGTGTCCTGAACGATTAATAACGTTCTATTACACCAAAAAAAAGTATTTATTAATATTTTAAAACATAAAAACCTACAAAACTTTATTTTTAAATTTCGCTTTATATTAACCGGTAAAAACGCTCTTCGTCATGTTCTGACGTCATAAAATTTGTAACCAACCACTTGACAGTGTCGACAGTGTCAAGTGTTGTTTAGTTACCTTAGGGTAGTTCCACTTATCAAAGATCTTTGTCCAATATGCATTTGATCAAAGAAATTGGAAGACTATGACGTTCAATTTTATACATTCAACATCCAATTTCTTTGATCACATGTATATTGGACAAAGATCTTTGATAAGTGGAATAAACCCTTATTAATATGTAGCAAAATTTAAAGTAACGTTTATTTGTTTACACATTTAGAAATCCAATGACGTCACAACATGGACGATAGTGTTTTCATCAGTTCAAATATAAAATACTTACAAAAATAAATTTTTCTAATTATTTTTACTTATCCATCTTGTATTTTTATTTCATGATATCGATATTACGTTTTCCTAGGCCAAATACTAAAGGAAATATTCATTCGATGTATCAAATTAAGTATGAGTCAAGTAGCCTATCCTAAAATGCATTTTATTGTTGATTGTACCACTCTACCTACCAAAAATAAGCTCATAAGTACTAGGGTATCAGATGGGAATAAAATATTAATATTTATTCTTGATCCCCTACACAGGGGATCAGATGGGAATAAAAAATAATTAAAAATAAAACCGATCCACCAAGGGATCGGTTGCAGGGGATCGGCTGGGAATAACTCACAAAAAGAGTTATTCCCATCTGATCCACTGTAACTGATCCACCGAGAATTAAAAATCCCAACCGATCCCCTTATAGTTTTCAATTCCCAACGGATCCCCTCATTGTGTTTCTAAGCCAGATAAGGTAGGTGAGTACAGTCAGAAGAAAAAGAAGTATTAAAATCAAATATTCATTTATTGAGCAATTCTTTTTAATGTAAAAAATATCACAGATAATCGGATTTAATGATGAAAATATTGTTTTAATTGTTGAAAATTAACATCCTAGCATTATGATAGATCCGCTCATTAAGCTAAACTCAAATACAAATAAAATAAATAAGTGCTTTTCTCGATATGGAGTTGACACGTTTAAATTACAATATTTCTTAACACATATGGTAAAAAAGCCTTTTTATTATTTTGCTACTTTGAAAAGACGTGTAAATGAAACATTTGAAATAATCGAAAATACTACTAAATTAAATAACTCTTTAAAATCACAAGTTACAGAAAATCAGTCTTAGTAGTATAAGTTGCTTTCAAAGAATGATATAGAACGTAGTGTAATCAAGCAACCATAAAGAAAAACTAACGTTAAAGATTAAAAAAATCATAGTCATTATGATATTGATATAAGTTCATAAATTTAATACTTATATAAAAAAAGTGTAAAAAGAGTTTGTATGAAACTTTTTATTTCTACAATGGAATCAGTAGAAACTTTGTATACTTATAGATTTTGCAAAAGATTTGAACTATTTTTGAAAGAAATTTTGAAAGAAAAACCGAAGAATTTTTGGAATTGTTTTGTGGCTTAAAGTTCAAACGCGAGAGAAGCTGCTTCTACTGGACCGATTTAGAAAATTATTTCACTTAATTAATTCAGTAGCCTTTAAAAATAAAATACCTAGTTCTTTTTTTTTGTCAAAGGTCGTGTGAACATCTAAATTGCACGCGGACGAAGTCGCGGGCGGAGCGCTAGTTTCTGATAAACTAAATAAAACATAGTATAATAGGCTACTTGACCCTTTTTTATTCGTGTCCTGAACGATTAATAACGTTCTATTACACCAAAAAAAAGTATTTATTAATATTTTAAAACATAAAAACCTACAAAACTTTATTTTTAAATTTCGCTTTATATTAACCGGTAAAAACGCTCTTCGTCATGTTCTGACGTCATAAAATTTGTAACCAACCACTTGACAGTGTCGACAGTGTCAAGTGTTGTTTAGTTACCTTAGGGTAGTTCCACTTATCAAAGATCTTTGTCCAATATGCATTTGATCAAAGAAATTGGAAGACTATGACGTTCAATTTTATACATTCAACATCCAATTTCTTTGATCACATGTATATTGGACAAAGATCTTTGATAAGTGGAATAAACCCTTATTAATATGTAGCAAAATTTAAAGTAACGTTTATTTGTTTACACATTTAGAAATCCAATGACGTCACAACATGGACGATAGTGTTTTCATCAGTTCAAATATAAAATACTTACAAAAATAAATTTTTCTAATTATTTTTACTTATCCATCTTGTATTTTTATTTCATGATATCGATATTACGTTTTCCTAGGCCAAATACTAAAGGAAATATTCATTCGATGTATCAAATTAAGTATGAGTCAAGTAGCCTATCCTAAAATGCATTTTATTGTTGATTGTACCACTCTACCTACCAAAAATAAGCTCATAAGTACTAGGGTATCAGATGGGAATAAAATATTAATATTTATTCTTGATCCCCTACACAGGGGATCAGATGGGAATAAAAAATAATTAAAAATAAAACCGATCCACCAAGGGATCGGTTGCAGGGGATCGGCTGGGAATAACTCACAAAAACGGGAAAACATTTATTTTTTAGTAGGTTTTTTCCTTTTCCTCAAATTAACGCAGGTGAAACTGCGAGGTACAGCTAGTAAATAATAGCGATATTGGACAACAAAAACATTATAGCAAGATTTTAAGGCGATACTCGGAAAAAATGTGCTGAAGCGAGATAGCAATGAGAAAACGACGCGCGCGGGAGCGAGACCGATTTTGCAGATTAGGCAAAAAAAACACAAAATCACTTCGTATTAAAAAACTACAGCGATTTTTAAAAAAATGCTTCTATACGATCCTCAATATTATTGGTGTCCACTAATTAAACCAATTTCCAATAGTGTAAGTAACCCCATTTAAGAATAATCTTCACTTTTCGTATTTTTTAGAGGTCTTTGCGAAAAGAAAAAGTGTCGAGGCAAAATCATAAAATCGTGTTTTTGAAAGTATACGATTCCAGCCGGCCTAGCATGAGCGGCTCATAACGCGCGATATGATATGGTACGACATGCCGTCTTGCTTACACCTTAGTGGGGTAAGCAAGAAAACTTGCCGTACCATATCATATCGCTCGTTATAAGCCGCTCATGCTAGGCCGGCAGATAAAGGTATGAAGAAATATATATCTTATTACCAGATTTGAAACAACTGCAACCATTATATAGTTTTAAATCAAAAAGTCCATATTTTTCCGAGTAGCGCCTTAAATTATTTTTATGTATTCACAATGCTATTCTGCTATTCTGTAAGTAAAGGAAAAATTGTGATTGTAAAAAACCACCAGCCCTTGTAACCAAAGAGGAAAGGAAGTAACTTTCCGGCTGGATTCGACCCCGCGCCCCCGGGAATCTGGCCCGATGCACTGACCACGCTACCGAAAAGCTTACAAGAGTCATCGAATTTTTGCGTCGATTTTAAAACGCTGGCATGCGGTCACAATGTACAGTCACCAGCACGTCAGGTTACTACAAACTGTCAAATTTCCTTAAATAAAATTCAACCTTATGTCCAACAGATAGAGTTCAGTTTCAATTAATAAATTTCGACATTTTGTAGTAACCCGACGTGCTGGCGACCGTACTATTCCTAAAATTGACAAGAAATTTATGATTTATTTTAATTTTTAAATTTTTTGCACTCACAATGCAATTTTTAATATATAAAATGGAAAATGAAGTATTTAGAAAAATATGTAGTTTAAAAAACTAAAACAACACACTTTTATAGAAACAGACTAAAAAGTACAAAATAAGCGTCTATTCAGTAACTGAAATTAAAAAGCGTGGTGCGATTTGTCTATATTAAGTACTTGAAATGCATGCTTTGCAAAGGGCGCACCACGCTTTTTAATTTCAGTTACTGAATAGACGCTTATTTTGTACTTTTTAGTCTGTTTCTATAAAAGTGTGTTGTTTTAGTTTTTTAAACTACATATTTATTTTTTACTTTTTAGTTTAATAAATGGCAAGCCATGGATGGATGGTAATGGATTTCACAGTCCATTCATGTGTCTGCCCACCCCGTAAACATTATAACTCAAAGGCGTGATTGTATGTATTTAGACTAAAAAAATTCAAGTGGAGTCTATTAGTTACTGGATGCGCAAGCCGAACCCCTACTTCCTTCCTGCTCCATCATCAGACCTTCACCACCAAGTGTAGCGAATGGGCACATCAGAATGAAACAAATGAGCCCAAACTCGAGGGATTTCCTAGTGGTCATTAAACAGTGCCACTGGCTTCCTCCCTGCTCCATCATCAGACCCTCACCACCAAGTGCATCGAATAGATCTCATCAGAACGAAACAAATGAGCCAGAACTCGAGGTGTTTCCTATTGGTCATTATGGATTGCCACTGGCTTCCTTCCTGCTCCATCATCAGACCCTCACCACCAAGTGAAGCGAATAGGTCTCCTCATCAGAACGAAACAAATGAGCCCAAACTCAAAAGGTTTCCTAGTGGTCTTTAAGGATTGCCACTGGCTTCCTTCCTGCTCCATCATCAGACCCTCACCACGAAGTGTAGTAAATTGGCCTCATCAGAACGAAACAAATGAGCACAAACTCAAAAGGTTTCCTAGTGGTATTTAAGGAGTGCCACTGGCTTCCTTCCAGCTCCATCATCAGACCCTCACCAACAAGGGTAGCAAATAGGTCTCATCAAACCGAAACAAATGAGCCCAAATTCGAGGAGTTTCCTATTGGTAATTAAGGAGTGTCACTGGCTTTCTTCCTGCTCCATCATCAGACCCTCACCACCAAGTGTAGCAAATAGGTCTCATCAGAACGAAACAAATGAGCCAGAACTCGAAGTGTTTCGTATTGGTCATTAATGAGTGCCACTGGCTTCCCCCCTGCTCCATCATCAGACCCTCACCATCAAGTTTAGTGTAGCGAATTGGTCTCCTTAGAATAAAACAAATGAGCCTAAACTCGAGGGGTTTCCAAGCAGCCGTTGAAGAGTTCTAATGCCCACCTCTTGGCTCCATCATCAGATCAACTCGATGGTAGCAAATTATTGTATTGTCATCGGATTCATACAGACTTGCAAAGTTTCAAATCCATACGACACTTAGAAGTAGGTTAAAATTGAACTCCAAGATTTTCTTACATTGTGACTTAGTTACAAGTGAAGCTAATAAAAGTGTGGTAAAAAAAGAAGCTAGTTGTGAGACGGGTCGATTTTTTTCTAAATACTTCATTTTCCATTTTATAATTTATGATTTCCTAAGAAACCTATGCTCTAATGAGTGTTCTGAAATGTATGGTAGAAGAGAAAAAGGACCATTTAAATACCTTTTAGTAGTACCTATACCTACCCAGAAACGCTAGGACAGTAGGTATAGGTAATGACAGTAAAACCCTTAGTATTCCGTGAAACGGGTTTTAGCCGACAGCGGAATGTATGCACTGCACTGTCTCTGTTACTCACTGTAGAATAGACAAAGCACAGATTTCGAATCCGATTCCGTTTCCGACGGTTCCTTAATCAGGGGGCAGGCAGAGCCAACATAATACCGCTTTTTTCCAGTATTGGAGGAGCCAGAAGTGGCAGGCACAGGCTTCCGGTGTCGGCCGAACTCATTGAAAAGTTTTCTCACCGAAAAAAACTCACCGAAAACTTTTCTCACCGAAAAAAACTCACCGAAAACTTTTCTCACCGAAAAAATCTCACCGAAAAGAACTCACCGAAAACCAAACTCAGCGAAAACTTTTCTCACCGAAAAAAACTCACCGAAAAAAGCTCACCGGAAACCAAACTCACCGAAAACAACTCACCAAAAACTTCTAGATTTACGACAATCTGAATCATCTTAATCGACGTATCGGGTAGATTTCTGCTCATGTAAATAAATAAAAAAATAATCAAAAATTAAGAAATATAAAAAAAGTATTGAACATGAAAATAACGACTCCGTAGCTCAGTGGTAGGAGCATTCGCCCGGACAGTGAAAGGTCGTGGGTTCGAGTCCCATCGAATGACACCGTAGTTCATTGGTTAGAGCATTCGCCCGGACAATAAAAGATCGTGTCCCATCGGAACTAGTTGTGATGTGAGATGGGTCGAGGTCGATGGGACTCAAACCCACGACTTTTCACTGTCCTGGCGAATGCTCTAACCACTGAGCTGGAGTCGTTCGATGGGACTCGAACCGACGACCTTTTATTGTTCGGGCGAATGCTCTAACCACAGAGCTACGGGGTCATTCGATGGGACTCGAACCCACGACCTTTCACTGTCCAGGCGAATGCTCTAACCACTGAGCTGCGGAGTCGTTCGATGGCACTCGACTCGAACCCACGACCTTTCACTGTCCGGGCCACAGAACACGGAAATAGGTCTGTGGTCCGGGCGAATGCTCCTACCACTGAGCTACGGAGTCGTTATTTTCATTTTCAATACCATTTTTTGTATTTCTTTATTTTTGATATTTTTTTATTTATTTACATTAATATGAGCAGAAATCTACCCGATAGGTACGTCGATTTAGATGATTCAGATTGTCGTAAATCAAGAAGTATTCGGTGAGTTTGGTTTTCGGTGAGTTTTTTTCTGTGTGTTTTGTTCGGTGAGAAAACTTTTCGGTGAGTTTGGTTTTCGGTGAGTTTTTTTCGCTGACTTTTTTTTCGGTGAATTTGGCTGGAACCCAGGCATCCTAATGTGAAGGCTCGAGTCCTCATGTACTTTAGGTACGCGGTTTTTAATCTGTACCATAGAATTCTAAACAGTACAATGTATATCTGTGCCCGTAGTGTAAGCTTTTATGTCAAAAAACGCAAACTATTTCGATTCCGTATTTTTCTAAATACTTCATTTTCCATTTTTCCGTATTTATGTAAATTTGTATCAAAACTGTATCAGCGCCTCTAGCGGCGAGTAGCGCGGTTATACTTTTCATACAAATTGACATAAATACGGAATCGAAATAGTTTGCGTTTTTTGACATAAAAACTTACACTAGGGGCTCTGTGTCTGTACCTCGAGTGTAAGTTTGTCAATGCGCAAACGTTACTATCGCGTTCGAGTTATGAATTATCTTTTCATCTCTCATATTCTGAAAGTAACTCATATATTGCCTAAAATGCGGCTTGAAAGTGGTATGTGGCGGCCCTAGGGCCGTTATGAAATTTAAAAAAGGAATAGGAGGAGTCATGTCAAAATCTGTAATAGCATCTTCACACGTTCCGATCCGACAGCCGATTTGGTCTGCTCCCAGACCAAATCTACGCTACACACGTTCCGATTTGGTCAAGGAGCAGACCGAATCGGAGGTCGGATAGGAACGTGTGTAGAGTCTTTAAGTTTCTCTTTGGACGTTTATTTTCCATAGGTATGCAGGCAAAGGCACAGAAGCCTATACAGCCATGTTTTGCTATCATATAAAATAATTAATATCGTAGAATTATTATTTTAAATCTAAAACATTGTTTTTAAAAAAAATGCGTTTTTAGAAACAGATTAAACCAAATAAGTTATTTGTAACATAAAAAATCAGGCTATTAATTTCATAGAATTGCATAGAGTACGGGTCAAACACCAAACAAAACTGTATGGACTTAGTTTCCCTTGCCTTCCCTAAAACAGAGAAAATGAACAAAAAAGTTATAGTCTTTCGAAAATTCCGCGGCCATAGGAAAAATATTTTTTAGATTATTTCTGTTTATTTTTACTTTCCTCATTTTCAAAATGAAAAGTAGAGTGTTTACTTCGGGCGTATGGACCCATAACAGTCTCGAACTATCGGCGCCCTCACTTCGTTCGTGCGCCAAAACACTCGACTGTTATGGGTGCCATACAGCCCTTGCTAAACAATCTACTATTTCTTCATGGTTAACGTACAATACGGTATTTTACTGTTTTTTTTTTATTTCTTTAAAATGTTTTTCAAAATATTAGCTACACAAAACAAGTTTTCATTTTGGATTATCTTGAATATTTTCAAAGATATAGGACTTCAAACTTTATAATTAGACAAGGACAGGACGCTATCTTAGTGACGTCAGTGGGTTAGTAGCGTCATAGTCACGCCATAGAAGATTTCGTTTTAGAAAGAGACAGCTATAGTCAAAATCACACAGACTGTAATTATTTTATTATAAAACAGATTCAAATTATTTTTTCACATTTGGTATTCTTAATTGCAAAATTTTTTAACGTCATCATTAAATATCTACATTCCAACAACAGTAAAATACCCTATTGTCTGTCAAAATTTTATTAATAAATTACAAAAATCAAAGCGATAGTAGGTAGGTTTGCGCTTAGGCGCCCTGTAAACGATCAAATTGTTTGTCAAACTTTACGTGTTTGTCAAATTATTTGTTGGTGGTTGGTGTGCAGCTGTGTTTGAAACGTTTGTCAAACATTCTAAGTGTTTGACTTGTTTGATGAAAATCTTGATTGATGCCGTATTTGACAAACGAGTCTGGCGGCGGTGTTTGTCAAACAAGATCTCAGTTTTGCTTTGAAGTTAAAAATTTATCTGCATCCCATGCATCGAGAATATTTTCGTGCGATGATTTTCTACGATCCTAAAATGTGGCCTAAATAAAACCTGAGTCATTTGATCGAATCCAAATGGCTTTTATGGATGAAGGACCTTCAAAAGCAACCATCTACCGTTCATCCTAGAATAAAAAATCTGCTATAGGGATACAGTTTCCATTGCTGGAAGATGCTATCAGCGTTCGAGAAGGCCGTGGAAGAGGTGTCTGCGGCGGACTGGAAAAAATGATTCGAAAATTGGTTCAAATGCATGAAGTTTTGTATAGAAGATGCTGGTGGAGAGTTCTTTAAAAAGATTTTATTAAAATATTTTATCCATAGACGTTAGTTATTTAGTTCCTCAAAAATTTATGAGTGTCCCACGTAAGTAGGCTACGGCCTTTACTATTATTATAAGTAAGTACCTAATTTATCTAAGACCGGGTAGAATTTCTTCATCACACCTGATGTTAAGTGAAGATAAGGCTGAAGGTGGAAAAGCGCTTCTCCCGAAATCCTAAACCACCGAGGAACTGGCTATCTTAGGTAGATAGGCATCTCTAACTGCAGGAAGAGAACAAAGTTGAGAACATCGTTTTTATGGCGTCAGACTTAGATAAGATGGTGGTAGCTAGCAGTCGGACTTGGAACAAGTTCTATTTCAAATAAACCGAATACGATAATACCTATGTAGGTAGGTAACCCCTGCTGGGTATCGAACCGGGTCCGTGTGTCTAACTACCATACCGCCTGCTCACAGAGGCGATTTAAATCCATATCAGTACAAACTTAGAATAATAACGCCTAGAAACCGAGTAGGCCTAAGAAAATGAAGCAATTCAAACTGAGCCAATTTGGCTCAGTCGGCCCCGACTTTACACGAACGTCCCGCTTTGTTAACATCAAAGTTTTGTTTGTGTGCGTGTCGGGGCTGGTCGGCGCACGTAGGCACGTAATGCTCGCACACACATAAATCTGATTTTTTGCTTCACTTTTGACGAAGCTTTAGTATGAAGACTATCGATCTAGCGTAAGCGAAGCGAAGAGTTATTAATCTATGAGTACAAAGTATAAAACAAAGTCGCTTTCTCTGTCCCTATGTCCCTTTGTATGCTAAAATCTTTGAAACTACGCAACGGATTTTGATGCGATTTTTTTTAATAGATAGAGTGATTCAAGAGGAAGGTTTATATGTACTTTTTATCCCGATATTCCCACGGGAACGGGAACCACGCGGGTGAAACCGCGGGCGGCCGCTAGTAATATTATAAATGTGAAAGTGTGTTTGTTTGTTTGCCCGTCTCACGTCAAAATCGATCGACGTGAGTTTTGGTACCGTAAGGTACTAATACTTATATATTCTGTGTTTTTGGTATGGATAGTTTGGGAGCTGGAGAGTGACATAAGGCTACTTTTTATCCCGGAAAAACATCACATTCCCGTGGGATAACGTCGTCGTGTAAGTAGTCTACGCGGGCGAAGCTGCGGGCGGAAAGCTAGTTACATGCAGCTCGGAAGTCATTTCCGTAGTTGCTTTAATTAAGCTTGCAGGGAATACGCATGCGCCAACTTAGTGAATGGGTGTATTGTGTCTTGTTTTAACAAGTTTTCATTCTGAAAGGGCACATGATGAAAAGTTCTTTTACTGGGAAAAAAACTAACATTGATTTATTTAAGATCTAATATAACGTTACAAACATAAATAAAAGTGGTTGTTCGGATCATTTCACGCGGATTTAAACACTCATAGCGATCTTTATAATAATTCTTTTGTCTTTTGTTTTTAACTAATATTAAAGCTTTAAGTAGAGTTCCTAAGTAATTGAAAATTGTTCACCGCTATGATTATTAGTTCGCCTATACTTAACTGTATTTATCATAAATCATAACCCATTGTGTAATTGTGATGGAAACTGACCTTATAGTCATACCATGATAAGGTCATTTTTCAATTTGACGACTCTGTATGAAATAAAACAGGGAGAAAAAAACAACCCTTGGAGTTTCTTGCCGGTTCTTCTCCAAGGCCTCCCGCTGTAGGGTTTGCGAACCGATGGCGTAGCTTCTATGACGTTCACAAGTATTGTAAATAACAATCTAAATTGAATATACAAATTTGAATCTTGAATCTTATAGTTTCTGTTTTATCCGTTTCGGCACCTTTTCAGGGGCCGTGGTCACGGAACTACCTACTATATTTTGAATTTGATCATGATATACAAAAAGCAGTTTTTTATTTATTTTGTTCGGATTAGGGCTTGAAAATCGGAGTCTTTTTCAACTCCAGAGTTAGGCTGATTTTCAGAGTTCCAACTCCGGAGTTCCGGAGATTAGAGACTCTATTTTTAAGTTGTATAAAAATTACTACTTACTTACTAAAAAGTTAGAAGGCACTATATTTCTCACAACGGTGTCTGCACGCTGTTAGCCACATCTACCTAGACCTGCTTCGGAAACCATGTAACGGTACTGGCCCGTTGCCCCGTAGCCCCACCGGCACATAGTCAGGGGCCGACTTGTGTTCTGAGCCTGCTTTAAGGCGCCAATTCCCCAAAATAAGGTATTTTAAATTATGGATTAGGTACTCGCAAATCACAAGTACTTAAATTTTGGAAATAGTTATTTGTTATACAAGAGAGCAAAATCATTTTTCGCTGCGAGTGTCTAATTTAAATCACGAACTAGCGAAGTAGTCTAAAATTGAATCACGAGCGTAGCGAGTGATTCAAATATAGACTACTGAGCACAGTGAGTGATTTAAAGGCACGAGACATCAGAAAATTTTGCTCTCGTGTTAAACATACAACTTTTCACCTCTACCAGCGAGAAAAATGTTACAGGTCAGAAAGACAACATTGAAGGCAACATTTAACAATAAAGAAAACATCAAAATTAATAATTAAGAGTGAAATTGGTGCAATTATGCAAGTTGAAGGTAACTGTTTGCATTGCGTTCAAAAACTGCACTGCATGTAATTTTTATGAAAACCAAAAATTATATTAGTAAGCGATATAATGTTCACTTCATATTATTTATTTTAAATATTGCGTGTTTAATAAAAAGCAATAGTAGTACAATTGTATTTATATAATTTGTTATTAGAATTCATTAATTTTTCTTATTTATATTTATATCATGCATGCGACCTCATTTCGTCCATACTCTTTATTTCGAACCTTTGGTATCCGTGTATTTCTTTTTTAAGCTTTATATTTCATGTCCATCGGCATAAAGCTATCTATCTATCCTTTTTGCTCATATTAATTTTAAAAGTCTCATCCTTGTCACTCTATTTCTTTTTTCTTAATTATTTCAAAAGTTGGTGTAAGAAATTAAAAAAGCACTTTGCCTCACGCTCGCAGCAAAAATCGATTTTGCTGCGAGTTTTTAGGCGCCAAAAGCGCCCTTTTCGAGCTGGAGTGGTGAAAAAATATATATAATTTTACAGTTATTTATCTAGTGCTTCCGGCCGTTTTTTTCGATTGGTGATATATTACTGTGTCAAATAAAATCCCAAACAGCCGTCTAATAATAATTCAAATATCATATTACTTGCAGTATACTTGGTTTTAGTTAATGAAAAACATATGAAAATAATTGTCTTTGAATAGCCGAGGGATTCCGGCCGTCATAATTTTTTTTTTAATATTTAATTTTTAATTGAATTTTAAGTGATTTTCGATTCGCGGGGCGCTCGCGAGTTCACAGTTCACTGCCGGCTGCCGCTGGGTCCGCGCGAAGTGTATAGAGCGCGGTCGAGCAACGGATCTATCACACGAGCCACGGATGATAATGGCCAGTGTCACGAGACTCTCAGATGGAGTTAATTACGGGTTGGGTGTTCTTTCCGGCTGGGACGAGATGGTTCTCCAGCGATGGACTGCAAGTTTCCAAGAAAACTCAGTCGACTTTTAAGTCACTCGACAGCTGAGATATTTCCATACATTGGATGCGGGGGGTCGTGCTCTTTTTACTTCTCTAACTAACTTTAAGACGCCAGCCAGGGGATAACGCAAAAGGATACAACAAGATCAGAGGGGTCGGCTTTTTGCTCTTTCATTCAGCGCTTTGTCCCTTTTATTTATATGAGCAGATCGGCTCCGTACAGGCCAAGCAATTTCTTTAGCTGAGTAACAAGGAACCAGTCCAGTCGTTCTTGAGACGTTTAGTAAGGCATCGCACTTGGTTAACGTCTGACGCAGGAGTAGATTGTATTGTAGCGACTGATGACTTTATTCATTTCATTTGTACTTAGGTAAGAGCTCTATCAAAAGTAACACCTAAGTATTAAACAAGAGTTGTGCGTTATTGGCACTCTTCGCCAGGTAACGTTAAGTTTGCAGGAAGTCTAACTGTTGTGTAGACAGAAAGCGCAAGACTGTATTTTGGCAGGGTTAGGCTTGAAGGCATTGTCGGAATAATACTTGGTAAGAGTCTCCAGACCTAAGATCAAAGTTACAGTGGAGCTGACTGATTAAAGTGACAACGACTATACTACAGGGGCCAAGTATGCTAACGTTAAGTCACAATCGTGTCTCAATCGTGTTTCAATCGTAGTTCAGTTGTAGGTATTGCTTTTTTACACACTAGTTACAAAAAATGTGTACTTTTTTTCACAATACTACTGATGGTCACACCACACGCTACATTCACATCCCATCATGCTGTCATAATTCTTGTAACTAGTGTTTTAAAGAGCACTACACTACAACTGAACTACAATTGAAACCATAAAGTTAATATGATTGAAACACGATTGAGGCACGATTGTGACTTAACGTTAGCAGACTTGGCCCCCTGTACCTATGTTAAGGCGATACTCGGAAGAATTATGCTGAAGCGAGATAGCAATGAGAAAACGACACGCGCGGGAGCGAGAATTTTGCAGATTAGGCAAAAAAAATACAAAATCACTTCGTTTTAAAAAACTACAGCGATTTTTAAAAAAATGCTTCTATACGATCCTAAATATTGGTGTCCACTAATTAAACCAATTTCCGATAGTGTAAGTAACCCCATTTAAGAATAATCTTGAGTTTTCGTATTTTTAGAGGTCTTTTCGAAAAGAAAAAGTGTCGAGGCAAAATCATAAAATCGTGTTTTTGAAACTATACGAATCTAGATAAAGGTATGAAGAAATATATATCTTATTACCAGATTTGAGACCAGAACAACTGTAACCGTCCTATAGTTTTAAATCAAAAAGTCCATACTTTTTCCGAGTAGCGTCTTAAGCGATCATTTATAAAACTCTTGACACGTAATACGTCATGCTCAATCGGTAAAGCAGACTTACCTACAAATAAATTAGGTTGGGCAGGACAACCCTTTGAGTTTTTTTTTTTACTTTGAAGCACTTAGTGTTAAGGTTTTAAAGACAAAAATAAAAAACATTTTAAACTTTCATGGTCATTCACACTGTAGATATTACGAAATGCGGGATTTTTACCATGTTTTAATCTGTTGTCAAGTCCCCCATATTTCGGGACAGTTCCGTGATCATGGCGTGTGCAACTGCGCCGAAATATCGGGGACTCGACAACAAATCAAAACATGGTAAAAATCCCGCTTTTCGTTATATCGTCAAAAATAATACTTATCCTAAATTTTAGATAATTTATCTACTTTTACAGGTACCTACTTAAACCTTACAAATTTAAAAGAATAAAATAGTTTTTTTTTTAATAAAGACCAAAATGTGCGAGAGGTGCCAAATTCCCCGGTTTTAGCCACTTTTTGACAGCCAACCTTCTGTAAGTATAGCGTTAAATCAACTCCAGGTTAAATCATTATATTCTAATGCGCTAGAAACCAATTAAATGCAATATTTTATGGTAAAAAGCAAAGTTATAATCATAAAAAAAATCCCTATCAAATTTCTTAAAATGTTCATCAGAAAAAAATATGGCAGAAAATAGAGTTTGTTAAAAGAAAATCATAGGTCATAAGGAATTATAACAATTGTTATTATTACCTAAAATTCTTTCTTGTAGGTAATTGCCATTGGCAAAAATAATGAAAAGTTATTCAGATAACTTTTACAGCAAAAAGTGGCCAAAACCGGGGCTTCCGTCCTACCTACCCATACCTACAGGACAACATACAATCGAGATCTTGATCACATGGATATACACTAACTAAACATACATGCTAAAGAATGTTACCTATGTTCAAAAATTCCTGCTTTTAGGTTGCAACCAGGATTAATCTCATTTTTAGTGAAGATTGTGTTTGATGCGTAAAAAAATATTAGTAGACTAGCTGTGCCCGCGACTTCGTCCGCGTGGAATAGTGACTTTCGGTAGAATTTTCAATTTTTAAGGCTAATAAGCTATTTTGTTTTTTTTATTTATTTATCCTTCCTACTAATATTATAAATGTGAAAGTTTAGATGTTTGTATGTTTGTTACTCAATCCCGCCAAAACGGCTGAACGGATATGGCTGAAATTTAGGACACAGATACGTTGGTAGCCTGGAGAGGAACATAGGCTACTTTTATCCCGGAAAAATGTCACATTCCCTCGGGATAAGGTCGTGAAGTCCACGCGGGCGAAGCCGCGGGCGGAAAGCTAGTTTAATATATATTAGTACAGCGCTATGAATGCTATAATACATATAAGCACATTAAAAATTTACATAACATAGCCGTTATCCCGAGGTAAAGTGATATTTTTAGCTTCTGTCACTTTCTAGCTCCTAAACTTCCTACATGCTAAAAATCACGTCGCTTAAAATATAGTTAAGCTGGGCTGCTAGGGGTTCCACATCAGGTGAGCCAGACCTTCAAACTTTGTATGACAGTAGAAAATGCTCATCACGTTTAGTAATTTTCCTTAAGCCGGTATTTTTATATCTCTCATAGATTGGCTGGGCTATGGTTCCACATCAGATATACGATCATCAAAATAAATTATAGCCTATATGTTGGCGAGGACCAATAGCCTATATAACAAAAAAAGTTTCATCAAAATCCGTTTCGTAGTTTTTGCCTCAAACGCAGACAACAGACAGATAAACAGACAAAAAATTCAAAACTATATTTTTGGTATCTGTTCCTTTAGACCCCAGGAGATATTATTTTCTATTTCTTTTAAATGTACAGAATTGGATCGTTTACAGTTTTATTATAAGTATAGATTATTTTATTTATTTATTTAATATATATTAGTACAGTGGTATGATACAATATATTAACACAAAAAATTTACATAACAGAGGTAGCCTTCCGACCGCGGTTTCGCCCGCGTACTACACTACGTTTTCCCGAGGTAAAGTGATATTTTTAGCCTATGTCACTTTCTAGCTCCTAAACTACCTACATGCTAAAAATCACGTCGATCCGTTGCTCCGTTTTGACGTGAAAGACGGACATACAAACAAACACACTTTCATATGAATAATATTCGAGATAGTAGGTATGTCAAAAGAAAATACTTATTACGCTGAACAACTTCTCTTATGATGCTATATTTGTATCTCTTATAGTTTAGCTGGGCTGCTAGAGTTCCACATCAGGTGTGCCAGACCTATGATATTTTTCCGTCAAAAGAAAATAATCATTACGTGAAACAACTTTTCTTAAGACGCCATGTTTGTATCTCATATAGTTTATCCTGGCTGCTAGGGTTCCACATCAGGTGAACCAGACCTTCAAACTTTGTACGTCAATAGAAACTGCCCATCACGTTTAACAATTTTCCTTAAGACGGTATTTTTATATCTCTCATAGTTTGGCTGGACTGCTATGGTTCCACATCAGATATTACGATCTTCAAAATAAATTATAGCCTATATGTTGGCGAGGACCAATAGCTGTATAACAAAAAAAGATTCATCAAAATCCGTTCAATAATTTTTGTGTGAAACGCGGACAACAGACAGACAGACAGACAAAATATTCAAAAACTATATTTTTGGTATCTGTTACGTTTAAGAAGACCCCTGGTCAGAGGCGGCGTAAAGGGGGGGCGGTGGGGGCGGTCCGCCCCGGGTACCAAGCACCAAGGGGTGACAACGTGCGTGGTGACTACTCATTCGCGGTCTGGCGCTAGAGATACCGCGAGTGGGTTGTCACCCCTTGGTGCTTGGCACCCGTTATAAAACGTAAATACTTAGTGTCAATAGGAGGAATAAAGGAGATAATTCCGATATTCAGTTTTACAATAACTATGTATTGTATCGGTGCGGGACCACAGAATAATAACGGCAACCAACGGACACACGCAACACAACGGGCGACAAGTTTGCTAAATAACTTTTCGTTATTTTTCCCAAAGGCAATTTATTGACGCCTAACCGGCCGAATAGGGCCGGAGAACAATGGAAAATCTATTGTCTCATTTCTGGGGCGTTAAAAGATTAAAATAATGTATTCTATGACAATAATAATAATCGTTAGAATTCCTTGTCATACGATGTTTTTTTTTTTAAAAAAACGCCATAATCTGTTTTATTTTTTAACCCCCGACGCAGCGCAAAGAGGGGTGTGATAAGTTTGAAGCCTATGTATGTTTGTAAATTAATCAAGATAGTTCTTAACTACGTTTGATGTAAATCCATCCGGCCATTTATGGAGATGGTTAACTGCCTGCCAAAACGGTAAAAGATACAGAGCTGGTGCTTTAACTAAAATAATGTTCACCCTGGGCAAACTTAGGTGCAATAAAAAAAAACAAAATGGCGGCAAATAAAATGTCTGTCTGTCTGTGCTTATATTCGTAGTGCCTTAACGGATCAAGCTATTTCAATGCGGTTTTTTTTAATTTTGCGTGTGGGCGTATGAAATAAAAATAAAATTTAAAAAATTTGAAAACCCTCGATACAATCCTCAAAAAAAGTAACAAAATAAAATTTCTCTCTCGGTCGGGGGACCACAAAGAGAAGTAAGTACTAAAAGGGTATATATACGTTGGGGGTCCCCCGACCGAGAGAGATTTTTTTTTTAATTTTAGGGGATTTTTTGTGTCGGGATTTTCAAAATTTTTTAACTTTTTTTTTATTTTGAGAAATTTGTGGATGGAATTTATTATTAACCTTTGTTTTTTTTTAAATTAAATTGTTTTGCAATTGACTGGTTTTAAGCACATTAGAATATATTGAATTAACCTTGGTTTGGTTTTGATTTTTCGCTATACTTACACAAGTATGACTATCAATAAGTGGCCAAAACCGGGGCATTTGGCACCTCTCACACATTTTGTGACTGTGATATACGTACTTATACAAAAAACTTTTACTTTTTTAAATTTGAAAAATGTACCCAACTTTAAAGGTCTTACTTAGATTAATTCTACGTAGAAATTGTGTCATAAGAAGAAAAATAGTTCTTAAAGTAAAACTAGTTCTTAAAAGTAAAAAATTCTTTAAAGTGGCTATATAGGGGTCTTCTGCCCTACTCAAATAATAAATTTTAATTAAAAACGATCTACACAAATAACTAAAACCATGAATTCAATTTTACCTAAGCACGGTTACAACGCGCAAAACCGCTCCTGCCCTCTGATTTACAAACCGTCGGAAACGGTATCGGATTCGAATTCTGTGCTTTGAATTTAATAATAAAAAATAATAAAAAGTTTATTTAAAAATCATGACATTTGTACAAAACACAGGGTCTATTCTACAGCGAGTGAGAGACACAGTGCATACATTCCGCTGTCGAGAGCGTTTCCGACGGTTCGTGAATCAGGGGGCTGGTACCTATCGCCAATGCATAGTTATTTAAACTGTTTCAGTGGCTTCATGTGAATGAAGCTTTTCAAAATTAAAGTTGATAAAATGTTACATAAGGTCCAAAATGAGCCAAGCGCGACTTACCAATCTTTCCATATTGTCCATTGAAAAGGACAGAAAAGTAAATTTCGATAATGTGATTGAATATTTTAGCAAAATAAAGTGACGTAAGCATGTCTAGAAGGAATTCGTTGTTTTATTTTGGGGGTGCTCAATAGAAAACCGCCCCGGGTGTCAACCCATGCTACGCCGCCTCTGCCCCTGGTGGTATTTTTTTCTCTTTCTTTTCAATGTACAGAATTGGATCGTTTACAGTTTTATTATAAGTATAGATTGTCCAAAAAGTGCATAAAATGTACCATTTTACCCGAGATGTATATATCCATCCGAGCCGCAGGCGAGGGTGGATAGTCAATTCGAGGGTAAAATGGGTTTTGTGTACAAGTTATACACTCTGCTTTTCACTTCGAATGTGAGGAAAATAAATAAGAATATTGCAAAAAAGAAACAATAAAGACTTCGCCATATTGGCAGGAAGACTTTCTTTTTCTTTTTTTTTATACGTGGCAGTGGCAACACAGTGACTTTAGCATATATCGTATCGTAGTCCATAATGCTCTTGAAATACTTATTTCTTACAAAACTCATTAATTTTGTCTAGTTTTATTAATTTAGTACCTAATTTAACATGGATTGTGTACAAATTTAAAGAAACAATGAAATAACAAGTTTATTTAATGAAGTTTAATTGCGTGTGTGACTGTTTACCTGACGACCTTTGTCTTAGAGTCTGAGACTTACACGAAGATTTTACTTTATGCACTAGAGCATAAAAAGCGATTTTATGCAGCCTATACCCAACATAAACACGAACTTTACGAGCATGAGAAGTGTTCAGTACACCCCTGCCTATACCGCGGAGCCGGCATGGCGCAGTGGAAGATTTATCATGAGTAGACTCCGGACAAGAACTAGGTTTCAGCGGGGATGTAAACTGAACAATTGGACTGCGATACACAGCGGATAGAATTTGTGAAGTAAGGTGATTTTACATACGGGTCCGTGTGTCGAATGTCTCCAAGGCAGAAGTGGTGTAAGGGAGCGCGCGCGCCCCTGGGGTCCTTTCTTCGTCTTCTGCAGACCTTACCAACTCGTCACCTTACGCACAACACAAATAACACACAGGGTCCCAAGACACTGGGCAACAATACACCACGACCCACGCGGGGGAGCTTTTTTTATTACGATATATTGTCCCGACAACAAGCGCGTGTGGTAGAAAAGGTTATCTTTCAAAGCATCCGCGACCGGCCACTCCAGAGATGGCATCAAAACCTTGGTCGTACAAAACGGGATCACATAGATAATTTAAGATTTTATTCAAACTCGATATGCCAGGCACATTCAACGCGAGCGATTTTTAACAAATTCAGCAAAATTATTCCGACATTTTCCTAACAAGAATTTCAATCAAGTGTCACTGTCAACTTCAAGTGACAGCTAATGTCAATTTGACGTGACATTAGAGATGCGTTCAGAAACGTCGATCTTTTCCGAACATCCCCCCGCCCCGGACCGTTAAGAACGGTACGTCAATCTACGGGTAATCGGGAGAGCCCACTAACTGCTCTCTTCAAAACCGAATCTCGAACCAAAACCTCAGCAAAACGAGGAACTCCGTCAGTTCCGGGGTAGAGTTTAACAATGCGCCCCCTTCGCCAACATAGGGGCGGCAGGTTAGCATCCTTAATCAACACGAGGTCGCCAGTCTGGGGTGGGGTGGTTTTATCTGTCCACTTCACGCGCTGTTGTAGGATATGCAAATACTCCATCGACCAACGTGCCCAGAAGTTTTGGGACATCTGTTTCAAAAGTTGGTATCGCGACAAACGATGGGATCCTACATCCTGAATCGGATATTCAGGCAACGCCAAAAGGGGCTGTCCGATCAAGAAATGACCTGGGGTCAACGCTTCCAGGTCATTCGGGTCCGAAGACAACGGGCACAAGGGTCGCGAGTTGAGGACGGCCTCAATTTTACAAAATACCGTATCAAGTTCCTCAAACGTGAGAATAGTTTCTCCAATCACGCGACGCAAGTGTGTCTTGGCAGCCTTTACACAAGCTTCAAAAATTCCTCCCCAGGTCGGACAAGCTGGAGGGCTAAACTTCCAGATTATCCCACGCCGGGAGAGGGTGGTTCCAATGTCTATTTTATTATCAACAAAAAACTTAACTACTTCCTTAAGATAATTACACGTTCCCTTATAATTAGTACCACAATCGGAACGTATCAATGACGGCAGTCCTCTACGGGAAACAAATCTGCTCAAGGCGGCGACAAAGGCTTCGGTAGACAATTCCGAGACAATTTCCAAATGGACAGCCTTGGTGGACAAACACACAAACACGCACAAGTACGCCTTATAGGTTACGCATTTAGGCGTTAGGCATTACGCAGTCTCGAAGCCTTTACAGTAAAGGGACCGGCGAAGTCGGTGGCGACTCCGGCAAAAGCTCTACATTCCGTGACGCGATCAGCAGGCAAATCACCCATCTGGGGCTGCATGGTCGCGGCCTTCAATCGATAACAAGGCAGGCAACGGAAAACCACAGTGCGAATGGCTCGACGAGCAGACAAAATCCAAAATTCACGCTGCAAAATGGCCAACAAAGCATTACAGCCAGCATGTTGTGCATTCACATGGCGATCTGTTATTATCAGTTGAGTCAAATGTCCGGCTTTAGGTAACAAAAGGGGGTGACGAGCTCCATACGGCAGGTTCGCATTTCGAAGTCTTCCGCCGACTCGCAAAAGCCCACTCTCGTCCAGGAAGGGATTTAATCGCGATACCGCGCCCTTCAACTTGCGACGGCCTAAACGCAAAATTTCAATCTCGGACTCAAAACTATCAGCTTGTACTCTCCGGACCCAAACCAAGAGCGCGTCCCTACGCTCGTCCGGAGTGAGAACCGACGAATCACGCCTCGCGCGTGGGTTTCTGCAATTGTACGCAAAACGTCTGATCCAAGCGGTAACACCAAGCAGCTTCTGTAAGGAGCTGTACCGATCCAACAACAAATCCTTTTCCCCGGCGGGGTTAGTCTCCAGGACGCATGCCCGCATATCAGGAACGGCTACGTTCGACAACGCTGGAGAGGGCGGCCACTCCGACTCAGGCCGCATCAACCACTGTGGGCCCCACCAGAGGGGGTGGTTAATTAGGGTTGGGGCTACACAACCCCGAGACGCACAATCCGCGGGATTAATGGTTCCCGGCACGTGTCTCCAAATCAACTCGATGTCGGAATTACAAATCTGCGACACTCGATTGGCCACAAACACGTCCAAGGTGTGCGCCGGAGCCTTCAACCAACAAAGGACGACCTGACTGTCCGTCCAAGCATAAACCTCTTGTATCTTAATAGATCGACCTAATGTGAGCCATACGTGGTTCAACAAACGCATTAGGAGGGCAGCTCCACACAATTCCAACCTCGGGATCGTATGACGAGTCCGAAGGGGACCGGGACCGGATCCTTGCTCATGCGACGCTCCATCGCCACTAGCCTACGTTCCGCTAGCGGTCGGGATTCGCCCAGAGGAGGTCGGCCGGCACGAAAGGGGAGACGGGTGATCAAACGACCAGAGCGGAGGCGACCAGTGTTATTCTGGTAATACAACTCGCATTCATCCGCTACTGGGTCGACCCGCGGGGCTGGTGGAGGTTCCTCAACCTCCCAAAACTTCTGCACCACTTCGGAGAGAGACACATTAAAAACAAGACCGCGATCCTCATCAAGGGAATCCAAAACGCGGCGAGCAGGGCCCATCACAACTGTACCGAGTGTCGTCTGCAGAGCTACCAAGCCATCTGGCTGCAAAACTCGCTTCCCCGTCAACAAAACTCGCCCCAGGACATCGGCTCCAAGGAGAGCATCAATCGGGCCTGGGCGGAAGAAATTTGGATCGGCGAGTGGGGAATCAGACACCAAAGACAACATACTCGGTCCCAAGTCAACTGAAGGTTGACGGCCAACAACTGTGTCCAACACAATCGCCGAGGTCTTAATGCCTGGCGTGGACTTATTACGTGATGTAAATGTGAAGTCAACATGCCCTAACAACCCGGGGACTTTCACATCGCCAACACCTCTCACGCCTTCCGTGTGGGGGTGCACCTTGAGGCCCAACCGCCTAACTAACCAAGATGACACAACACACCCCTGAGCACCGGAATCCAACAAGGCGCGAACTTCCACAAGGTCGCCATTCAATCCCCTGACAAGCACAGAGGCCGTGGGCAACAAAACGGTCTCTGGAGGGGTGGCTACAATCGACCGTAAACACGTTGATTGCTAGTATGTGGGGTCCCCAGACGTCCCCCCATGGTAAGGGGGTCGCTCATAGCGATCCAGTGGGTCCCAGTCTCCCACATACTGCCTACGTCCAAATCGCCCGGTATCCGGCGGGTTATATCTCCCGGCCCCTTGAAGACGGGGCGGGCGCCGCTCCAAACGCGGGTATTCGGCGAGCGGCGGCGAGAATCGGTGCCTAGCATCCACCGTGTACGTCGCCCCATAGTCGCGGGGGCACGGTGACCGATTTTCAGAGGGGGGGTCCCGGGGACCCCCGGCTGTGCGAGGCTCAACACGTTGCGGGGGGCTTCTACGACCTCCCGCAACGCTCGCAAAATCGAACCCCCTAGTTGGGGACCGATTTCCCATGGGGGGGTCCGTGGGACCCCCGCCCGTGCGAGGCTCAAAACGTCGCGGGGGGCCTCTACGACCTCCGGCAACGCTCGCATTACTCATCCCCATCCTTGGGGATCGGTTTCCCATTGGGGGGTCCCTGGGACCCCCGCCCGTTTGAGGCTCCAAACGTGGCGGAGAGCGTCTGGGGCCACTCTGGTGGCCACTAGAACTGCTGCGGGATGCAAACACCGCGGGGGGTCCGAGCCCCCCACCCATACGAGGTGATCCTGCAGCGACGCGCTGCGGCGCTCCGCCGCTCTCTGGGCTGTTCATGCAGAGGAGGGGATGGTGGTTGCCCTTACAAAAGCGGCATGGGTGCGCTTGGGTACATTCGCGCTGCATGTGCAGGCCCAAGCACGAGTAGCACCATGTCCGTTGTCGCGCGATCGCTCGACGGCCTTGGACGCGCTGGTCGAGGAACTTATCACAACGGGTCGTGCTGTGACCCGGTTCCCGACAGTACAAGCAGCGGGCGGTCTCCTGGACGGCGGCATAGCGGCCGGGCGCGCGAGGGGCCATCCGCCCCCTACGGGGGGGTCCGGTGGGGGATCTACTCTGTGGCACAGGTCGTTCGGGTCCCATAGGACCGGCCAGAGAGGAATTATCTGCCAGTCTACTTTCTCCTTCCAGGAACGTCAAGAGGTCCGAGAAGGGTGGCAGATAAGTCGCACTATCCCCACCATACTGCTGCTCAAAACAGACCTTAACAGAGTCCGGCAACTTTCCCAGGACAATGTGCAGTAACAAAAACGACCACTGCTCCACTGGGAGTTTTAAGTTTTTTAATGCGTTGTATGCAACCAACAGCGGATTCAACAAAGCCACTCTCAAGTGCATCACGCTGGCAACGCGGGGTAAATTCAAAACGGCGGCAACATGGTTGTCCGCCAGACGTCGTACGTTCTGGTACCGACGGGCAATCAAACCCCTAGCAATAGGGTAGTTTTCATCCGAGGGGGCCAAATGTTGAACCGATTCAAGGGCCTCCCCTTCCAACACGGATAACAAATAAGCTAACTTCTGGCCCTGGGTCAAATCATCCCGGGCATGTACCAGACTATCAAAAATATTAATAAAGCCCTCCCAGTCCTCTAGACGACCAGCAAAACGCCTTAAGTCTAAGGGGGCCAATCTAGCAAAGAGAGGGGGCATACTTTTAGATGTGACCGGGGACGGGCTCGGTTCATTCTCTCTTGCCACTTGCAAAGGCCGAGCCACCTGGGTAATTCTGTCCGCAAAATCATAACACTGGTCCACATCCAAATCGACTTCTTGTCGCATTTCCACATCGGCCTCAACAGTCCTTTCCAAAAATAAGGCATACTGTTCATCAACAACAGCCAAACGTATGGGCAGATCTACGTATCTGTTCAACAAGGCCTCCGTCCTATCAGGTCGATCCAACAATGCGACTGCAGACGCTAACCACCGTAACTCAGAACGTATTTTGGCTTTAGCAGAGGAGGCCGTCATTGTAACGTCACAAATTTATCAACAAAAACAACAAATTCAAAATATTCACTATAACACAAAATCTCCAATATTTGGAGGTTATTACTAACCACAAAATTCCAATATTACAACAACAAAGTATTTATAATGACACAAACTCTTAAATATCTGGAGGTTATCAGAAAACAACAAAACTCACTGACTATTGAAATTCACTCAAAATCACTGACTATTGAAATTCACTTGGATATCAACACAACATACTGTTACACAACAACAAGTTAATTTTAATTATTTCAAAGCACAAGTTTCAATGAGTTTCAATGTGTAAACAATGTCCCAAATCATTTAAGTTTCACTAAGTATTGAGTGCAAACTTATTAGCTAACCTTTTATTAGCTATTATTTTAGCAACAAACTTGTCAATATTCACAACTCAAATTTGCTAACAAAACTGAATAATAATTATTATGAGCAAAGAAAGGCATCTGTTTACAATTTGGAACTTCAATACATGACTTCAATACATTAATTACAAGACATGGAACCAATAACAAAGGAATGCCCTTTACTTTTCAAATGCAAGTTATTTACCATTTACAAGTACAAATTAATCTAGTCCGGACCAGACTGGGTCATCAACACGGCACTGATTAATACAAAGTTTTGGCGTGGGCCTCTCAGGCCTTCAAGCTACGCTCTTGGCTACCAAGAAATGTTCAGTACACCCCTGCCTATACCGCGGAGCCGGCATGGCGCAGTGGAAGATTTATCATGAGTAGACTCCGGACAAGAACTAGGTTTCAGCGGGGATGTAAACTGAACAATTGGACTGCGATACACAGCGGATAGAATTTGTGAAGTAAGGTGATTTTACATACGGGTCCGTGTGTCGAATGTCTCCAAGGCAGAAGTGGTGTAAGGGAGCGCGCGCGCCCCTGGGGTCCTTTCTTCGTCTTCTGCAGACCTTACCAACTCGTCACCTTACGCACAACACAAATAACACACAGGGTCCCAAGACACTGGGCAACAATACACCACGACCCACGCGGGGGAGCTTTTTTTATTACGATATATTGTCCCGACAACAAGCGCGTGTGGTAGAAAAGGTTATCTTTCAAAGCATCCGCGACCGGCCACTCCAGAGATGGCATCAAAACCTTGGTCGTACAAAACGGGATCACATAGATAATTTAAGATTTTATTCAAACTCGATATGCCAGGCACATTCAACGCGAGCGATTTTTAACAAATTCAGCAAAATTATTCCGACATTTTCCTAACAAGAATTTCAATCAAGTGTCACTGTCAACTTCAAGTGACAGCTAATGTCAATTTGACGTGACATTAGAGATGCGTTCAGAAACGTCGATCTTTTCCGAACAAGAAGTGAAAAGGTTCTTTGCGGTATACCTACTTAATGACTGAGTTCTATTTTTCTTTACAATTATTAGGTAGTTCGTAATTTAAATTGGGTAAGTACCTAGCTAATTAACTTCTTCCTAAGAATATAAATGTTTAGCATTTTTATGTTCATCCCGTGTCGTTTCCGTATCCGGTAGGAAAACCGTCACAACTTTTAACTACACTTTTAACTGCCTCTGTGGTCTAGTGGTTCACACCACCGATTTCAGACCAAGAGGTCCCGGGTTCGATTCCCAGTGGGGGCACATATTGTATTCGGTTTGGTTGGTGGTAGGACTAGTTCTTAGTCCGCCTGGCTAGCGACCACCATCTTATCTAAGTCTGACGCCATAACAATGATGTTTTCAGCATTATTGTGTTCCGGCAGTTAGAGATAAGATAGCCAGTTCCTCAGTGATTGAGGATTCCGGGAGAAGTGCGCTTCCACCTTCAGCCTTATCACCACTTAACATCAAATGTGATGAAGGCTAAGTGCTACCCCGTTGCAGATAAAAAAAAAACTACGGAAAAGCAGCCAGTTAATGTAAAACTCTACTTACTTAACAGCTGTTTTTCTTTGACCACCATTCATTTTACTTTTACTCGAAGTAAGAGCAATGCCAGGTTTGTTGACGTAATAAACACGTTTTTAAACGAGAACCGCAAAAGGTGTACCTAAGTCAAATGGGAAAATAAAAAATAAATAAATAAAAATACATGGTACTGAAACGGTGCGCGCATGAGCGCGTCGCTCCGTCCATTTCCATTCAGTCGCGTCCGCCCTTCAGTTTCGCTCAACTCTCCGGACGTACGCCCGAGGACGCTTCCCGCGCTTTTCGCGTTCACGAACTAATTTGAATTTATTCGTTACGAACGGCCAGTAAGTTGACGTGAAAATTTTTGTGCGAACGAGGTTGGAATTAAAAAGTTTTAGTGTTAAAGTTGTTCCGTTTCAAGTTTTATTGTTTTTTGTTTATGGTTTGATTTAAAAGGGAGTCTGAAGATTTTTCGGTAAGTTTTAATTGTAAGTACCTAATTCTTATTAAGTAAGCATAAGTAGGTTTTCTAAGTAAAGTTAAGGTTAAGTACTGGTCATTGACTGTCAATTAAGCTTAGAGTTTGTATACAGCAAGAGTTTAATTAAAAAGAAAATGGAAGTGGTGTCCATCAGTCACAGTTAAGTGTGCCACGCTTGTCCACTGAAGGAATTTATTTTCATTCATGAGAAGTTGATAAGGTTACCTATCGACTTGACTAATAATATCTGGTCCTATTTGTTTATTTTAGACTAAAATTTTACAAAAAAAAACGTGACTAATACAAAGTTGTGGATGAAGATAAGTATGATAATAAAGATTTAAAAAATCGTGAGTTATGGATAATGCCGATAGGTAATAATTATTTAACTAATCTTTGTCAAAGTGCTTACCTTTGAGTATAATACAGGTAAGTTACTTAGGTCAGTGTGTCGCAAAGGCTATCGACTTGACTAATAATATCTGGTCCTATTTGTTTATTTTAAACTAAAATTTTACAAAAAAAAAACGTGACTAATACAAAGTTGTGGATGAAGATAAGTATGATAATAAAGATTTAAAAAATCGTGAGTTATGGATGATGCCGATAGGTAATAATTATTTAACTAATCTTTGTCCAAGTGCTTACCTTTGAGTATAATAGTCTAGTCATAGCATTTAACTACAGGTAAGTTACTTAGGTCAGTGTGTCGCAAAGGGTAGATATTAGTGCTAAAAAGGAAAACCACCAAAACACACATTCGGGATCATGCCTTGCAATGACGTTTTATCTTACGACGAAGACTTATCCACATAAAATCAACTACTTACCAGAATACAAAGTTCGCAGTTGAACAAGCTCACGACAGAAGCCATAGTAGGTATATTTTCTTATTTTTTATTAAAAATCAGGCAAAATCTAAATCAAAGCTAGGTAAAATCTCTTCATTTGAGAATAATCTTTTTACCTATTATTAATCTTGTTATATTTAATTCATTTGTTTACTGAAATGAAAATTTATTGGTTCCTCCTATCCTATCCTATAACCAACGACTCTTCGCTATAATTTCCTACTGGTTTTCATGCTACTCTACTTACCGATAACGAATTCGTCATTCAGCTAAAACGTTTCTCTTTTCAAATTATTTGAAGTTTAAATAATTTGAAATAGGAACGTTTTTTGCACAGAATAAATAGTACCACCTACTCCATCTTCATATAAAAGACCGGAACGCGAAGGATTACTGGGGCCATAGGCCCATATTCTAGAACGACGCTCAAGTGGAGATCTCTTCTCAAGTAAAGTTAGCAAGGGATGAATGTATACGTTGCATGTATTTGCATCCCTTCTAATAGTACTTGAGTAGACATCTCCACTTGTTTCATACTAGAATACGGGCCTTACTGTGATAGGCCAAACAATGTTATAGTAATGTTGATTGCGGGACGGATACTACACACTGCGTATAGCAACATATTTTTTTTATCCTTCATCACACCTGATGTTAAGTGGCGATAAGGCTGAAGGTGGACTACTCCTACTACGCACTACTCCCGGAATCCTCAATCACTGGAAGGAACTGGCTATCTTATCTCTATAACTGCCGGAACACAATAATGCTAAAAAACATCATTGTAATGGCGTCAGATTATTAGATAAGATGGTGGTAGCTAGACTAGCTAGCCAGGCGGACTAAGAACAAGTCCTACCGCCAACCGAAATATTACTATAACAATGTTTGACAGTTCGCAGCCTCGTAGCTTAAACTACCATTCGTAAGAAAAACTGTTCGTTTTTCAAATATAGTAACCAGAAATTTAATCGATGCAATCGCATCTCACTCAGACGCAGGTCAGGGGGCCAAGTCTATCGTGTCTCAATCGTGTTTCAATTGTAGTTAATGGTAGAGCTTTTTTACACACTAATTACAAGAAATGTGTAATTTTTTCACAATACTACTGATGGTCAGACCACACACTACATTCACATCACATTATACTGTCATAATTCTTGTAACTAGTGTGTAAAAAAACACTACCATTGAACTACAATTGAAACACGATTGAGGCACGATTATGACTTAACGTTAGCAGACTTGGCCCCGTAATGTTGTCAGCAAAAATTTTTCTTCGAGAATCCCGTAAATAGAACAGCAGCTCACCAGATTTTTGTCAGAAAAGTATAACAATTTTTTTCTCCCATCCAATTCGACTCGATCGAATAAACGGTCGTAAACACTATTGACGTCATCACGCGTTCTGATCGGTAGATCGGTCGGTTTGATTGCCCGAAGCCCTTACAAAAGTTTCGGAGTCCGGACGCTATCTTGTCTCGTCCTATTACATGATACAAGGTGAAATAGACTAGTGGCCTAGTGTAGATTGAGGCAATGTCAAAGTTTGTTTATAAAACATGACGACCTCTGTGGACGAGTAGCGTACGCACGTGAAGGTGCCGCCTCTCTGAGGTCGCGGGTTCGTTTCGGTCAGATTAATGAGGCATACAGTACCTAAAGCATATAGCTATAAAGCGTTATTTTCTAGACTTAAATCACAGTTCAAGGAACAGATATTGTCATTTTTACGTCTCTTTTATATCTGTTGTGATGCAGCGCAGTAATTTTAAAAGCAACATACAAACTGCGGCTTTAGGGGCGTCGCAGAAGTGTAAAAACACACTGTCGAGGCGTAATCAAAACTTCACGAGCTTGCCAGTGTAAAGCCTCGCATATTAGGCTGTCTACATTTTATGATATGATGGGGATTTTATAGAGAAAGCGATGAAAGGAAAAGTTGGGAGTGCAAGACTGATAAAGTACCTACACTCTTGGGCAAACTTCTTGAACCAAACCATAGACAATAAAATCTGCGCAGAAGAAAATATGTAAGCCTACTAAATATTGCAACTGCGCAGGTTGTTTTGTCTATGGGTTGGTTCAAGATAAATGCCGGGAGCTATACCTAAATTTTATTACAATAATACAAAAAGCTCGACGGTTTAGAAGTATAAAAAAGGGTTACTTAAATTACCTTAAAATGCAAGTTCTATGTGTAAAATGTTAACCTACTTAAATATTAGATAGGTGTAGGTAGCCTAATTTTTACCTAATTATTACCATTCTAACATACTTAGTTAGTTTTTACTCATTAGACATACCTACCTATGTGTCATTGAATTATGTACTCTCAGCACACCGAATCCAAGTCCTGTCCTATAGCGGTTTTTGGTGCGCTATTCAATAATGTTTAAGGCTTTTTTAATGTAAAATAAAAAAAATACGAAGTCGATATCGATGAGGTTAGGTAAAAGTTCTGTCGCATAATTAAATTCTGAAGAGAAAATTCTGAATATGGCATGCAATTGATGCATTCTAAAAGGGGGAAATAGGTTAGTTGGTAGGTAGGTCCTACTATGCGGATCTGCAATACCTAATGTAAAAGTGACCACTCAAAATGTAAACATATTCATTAGGTATAATCACAGAACACGAAAAGATTTTTTTCTTTATTTTCCATGTTCTGTGGGTATAATATTTACTCGTAAGTTCGGTCGCATTATGATCGCTCAATGGTAATTTTATTAGGTACCTAGATAGATATAGGTACAACTTGTTAATACTTTTAACTTTTTTCAATGGAAAATGAAAAATGAAAATGTTTTTCGAAATATTAGCTACACAAAACAAGTTCCTTTTCATTTTGAATTATCTTGAATATTTTCAAAGATATAGGACTTCAAACTTTATAATTAGACAAGGACAGGACGCTATCTTAGTGACGTCAGTGGGTTAGTAGCGTCATAGTCACGTCATAGAAGATTTCGTTTTAGAAAGAGACAGCTATAGTCAAAATCAAACAGACTATAATTCTTTTATTATAAAACAGATTCAATTTATTTTTTCACATTTGGTATTCTTAATTGCAATAATTTTTAACGTCATCATTAAATATCTACATTTCAACAACAGTAAAATACCCTATTCAATTTAATATAAAATAAATTAGTTGAGGTGTATGGGCTTTTCGGTTATTGCATTAACACGTTGTATAAACGTGATAGAGGTTAAAGATGTTCAGCCAATTAAACAAAATGTTCTTCAGATACAGTACGCATAAATATCCACTAACTTACCTTTCTTGTGGTCACATCGTTTCCCTATCCCGTTTTTATCCCGGCCCGACACCTGGCCCCGTATTAGTCTTCATTAGCTCCTGATCAAGAGGTGACACTTTTTGTTAAGTCATTAGTCTCACTTAACGTCTGTCTTAATTTCAATCTTATACAGGGTGTTTGTTTAAAGATGGGACATTCTTCAGGGGGTGAAAGTACCCATAAATACAAACAAATTTTACTATGGGACCAAGTGCCACATTGTGAAAAACAAAATCAACTGTTCAATATATTTTGGCCCATTCGGTGTTGCACTTTTGTATGAAACAGCTGATTTGTTTTTCGCGATATTGCACTTGGTCTCACAGTAAAAGTTGTTTGTATTGATGGGTACTTTCATCCCCTGGGGCCTGATTCTCACGCATTCGAATTTTTTCAATGTGGTAATTTGTATACGAACATTTTGTCTGTGGTTTCTATTGAAAAGTTACAACGTTTCAAACAAACTAAACTGTCCCACATGTCAACAAATTTATTTTGACAGCTATGTTCGTATACGAACATCGATTGGTCCGTACCACTCGTACGACTGGTTTTCGATCGAACTTTTTCGATCGAAAACAATACACAAACTGTGTAATCATCGAAAAAGATTTGAATTTCGAGCTTAATAAATGTGAACTTTTCTCGATTGCGTGTGAATCAGCCCCCTGATCTTAAGTATGTCACCGTATTAAAACCAACACCCTGTATACTTACGATAATATTAACTTAAAATTAAAGGTGTAGTAATATACACTAATAGTAATATTTTTTTAATGTTCTAAACGTTTTAAAGTACGCGTTCTTGGTTGGAGTGTGATTCTGAATTAGCTTTTAACGGTTGTTTTTATGAAATTTATAAAAAAAACTTTTCAAAAAAGAGAAAAAGTTTATTTCACTGTTTTGCGGAATTTCCGTACAGTAGGTATATCACTATTATATAGCAGACGAATGTCAGATACAACTAACAAATGTTCAACTTATCGTTTACTTATCCTACTCTAGTAGGCAGGTATTGTAAATGGTAATTAGTAGGTTTTGTACCGCATTCGTTGTTCTCTGTTTCCCAAAGGTTGACTGGCAGAGAATACTTTTAGTATTAAGTCCGCCTTGTATATTTTACTGTGTGTATTTTGTACAAAAGTTAAATAAAATAAAAAAAAAAAAAAAAAAAATGCATTAGCATCGAATAAAACACCGCAACACCTAATGCTATTTGACTCTATGTGAAGTTTGTATAGAAAATGCAATTACTTAGTACCTAAATGTGTGCCGTCGGGTCTTAGGGGAGACTGCCACCCCAATCCCGATATCCGATCGGCGGCCGCGAGAGAGCATGTAGTGAGGGGTTTAGTGGGATTTCTCCCTTCCTGACGCGCCCTGACTCACAAACCGTCGGATACGGGTTCGGATTCGAATTCTGTACTTTATTTTTGTTTATTCTACAGGGTGTTAGGGGCACCCACAGAACACGGAAAGATTTTTCTGTGGGGGCACCGTTGCAAAAACTTTAACCATGGCTTCAGACCATCATACTGAACAACGTACAGCAAGATTTTTTGTCGGAAACGGACCTTGTATAGTCAGTGACATAGACTGCATACATTCCGCTATCGGAAGCGCTTCCGACGACGGACAGTTAGCGAATCAGGGGGCAGGAATCGGCTTTAGGCCAGTCCCACATAACCACCGTCCACACACTGCACGTGAATGGGGATGCGTAAACGCATTCCCCTCACTATAAAAAAGGTGTAATGAGTCATTATATAATGACTAGTATGACAAATTATAACGTGCTCCTAAGTTGCCCTTGTCTCATCAATGAACTTGTATAGTGAGGTGAGCGATGTGGTTTTGGTATAGTGTTACTTAAGGTTCGTTTTAAAATAGAAGTTATAATCTTCGATCAACAATAGTACTAGATGAAGGCCCTAAATAACCCTCTCGTCTCCCTGGGTACGTACGTAGGCGTTCGTTTCCCCCAGGACAAAAAAGACTTACGAACTAAATTAAAACTTTCTATGGCACTTTTAAACGGAGAAAAAAGTTTAATAATATTATTACGTAAGATCGTTAAAAATGACAGGAACTACCTACTTATAAATATACGCTCAGTGGGCGTATATCGCTCGACCATGTTTGTCAGTCCAACTATGTATCTACTAGACCTATTATTGTTGATCGAAGGTTATTATAATAGTGATATTTTTACAAGGCTAAAAGTTTTTTTGTATTTGTAGGTAAATTTGAGGGTTAAACTAAATAAACTCTCACCTCGCAAATCGGACCTCTGTTATTATATTTGGTGCTTACCTTTATTGAACCTGCAAATGCGTTAGTTTGAAACCTTCCTTTTGATTTTCAGGATTAAGGTTAAGGTTAATTCAGGTTAAGTGTAAATTTTTATGCTAAAGCGAGATAGCAATGAGAAAACGACGCGCGCGGGAGCGAGACCGATTTTGCCGATTACGCAAAAAAAACACAAAATCACTTCGTATTCAAAAACTATAGCGATTTTTACCACACTTTTATTAGCTTCACTTGTAACTAAGTCACAATGTAAGAAAATCTTGGAATTCAATTTTAACCTACTTCTAATTGTCGTATTGATTTGAAACTTTGCAAGTCTATATGAATCCGATGACAATACAATAATTTGCTACCATCGAGCTGATCTGATGATGGAGTCAAGAGATGGGCAATGGAACTCTTCAATGGCTGCTAGGAAAACCCTCGAGTTTACGCTCATTTGTTTTGTTCTGATGAGACCTATTCGCTACACTTAATGAGAGTCTGATGATGGAGCAGGGAGGAAGCCAGTGGCACTTCTTAATGACCGCTAGGAAACCCCTCGAGTTTAGGCTCCGTTGTTTCGTTCTGACGAGACTTATGAGCTGCACTTGGTGGTGAGGGTCTGATGATGGAACAGGGAGGAAGCCAGTGGCACTCCTTAATGACCAATAGGAAACACCTCGAGTTCTGGCTCATTTGTTTCGTTCTGATAAGACCTATTCGCTACACTTAATGGTGAGGGTCTGATGATGGAGCAGGGAGAAAGTCAGTGGCACTCCTTAATTACCACTAGGAAACCCCTCGAGTTTGGGCTCATTTGTTTCGTTCTGATGAGACCTATTCGCTACACTTGGTGGTGAGGGTCTGATGATGGAGCAAGGAGGAAGTAAGGTTTCGGCTCGCGCATCTGGTAACTAATAGACTCCACTTGAATTTGTAAAACTAAATACATACAATCACGCCTTTGAGTTATAATGTTTACGGGGTGGGTAGACACATGAATGGACTGTGAAATCGATTACTATCCCCATTCTTAGCTTGGCATTTGTTAAACTAAAAAGTAAAAAATAAATATGTAGTTTAAAAAACTATAAAAACACACTTTTATAGGAGAACAGACTAAAAGTACAAAATAACCGTCTATTCAGTAACTGAAATTTAAAAGCGTGGTGCGCCCTTTGCATTCATTCAAGTACTTAATATTGACAACGCGCACAACGCTTTTTAATTTCAGTTACTGAATAGACGGTTATTTTGTACTTTTAGTCTGTTCTCCTATAAAAGTGTGTTTTTATAGTTTTTTAAACTACATATTTTTAAAAAATGCTTCTATACGATCCTAAATATTATTGGTGTCCACTAATTAAACTAATTTTCAATAGTATATGTATCCCCATTTCAGAATATTCTTCATATTTCTTATTTTTTAGAGGTATTTTCGAAAATTAAAAGTGTCGAGCCAAAATCATAAAATCGTGTTTCTGAAACTATACGATTCTAGATAAAGGTATGAAGAAATATATATCTTATTACGAGATTTATTTACAACTCTAACCGTCCTATAGTTTTATATCAAAATACTCGAAGGTAAGGAACCCGTGGTCCAAAATTTGTCTATCTTGAGCTCCTCTGTGCTTTGGTTGGAGGGCATGTTAGCCGTTGGACGGTAGTAATCAATCAATCAATCAATCAATCAAATATTTATTTATTCACATAGACATAATAAGCATGTAGGGCAGGCGTACCGGTTTTGGCCACTTTTTGCTCTAAAAGTTTTCTAAACAACTTTTAGCCATTTTTGATAAAAGCAATTTAAAGTGATGTATTTTAAGGTAATAATAACAACCGTTAGAATTCCGATTTCCGATTCCGTTAGATTTTTTTTCAATAAATTCCATTTTCTGTTTGAAAAAAATGTTTGTCTTAAAATTTTAAGAAATTTGTTTTGGATGAAATCCTACTAATATTATAAATGTGAAAGTTTAGATCTTTGGATGTTTGCATGTTTAGATGTTTGGATGTTTGTTACTCAATCACGCCAAAACGGCTTGACGGATTTGGCTGAAATTTGGGACACAGATACTTTGTAGCCTGGAAAGGAACATAGGCTACTTTTTATCCCGGAAAAATATCATATTCCCGCGGGATAACGTCGTGAAGTCCACGCGGGCGAAACCGCGGGCGGAAAGCTAGTACTTTATAAACCTTTGTTTTTTACAATTAAATTGTTGTTTTGCAATTGACTGGTTTCTAGCGCATTAGAATATATTGATTTAACCTGGGTTTGGTTATGATTTTTCGCTATACTTACAAAAGTTTAACTATCAATAAGTGGCCAAAACCGGTACATTTGGCACCTCTCACACGTTGTGTGTAATATAAAAATATCTATTTTACTTTTATAAATTAGAAAAATGTACCTTTAAAGGTAGATAAATTATCTATAATTAAAGATATAATTTGTGTCTTAAATACCTAAGACCATTTAGTACTTAGTGCTTAAAAGTAAAAAAATCCTTAAAGTGGCCACAAAGGGTACCTCTGTCCTCTGCCCTACTTATGAATCGTCAATATTTTCTTAAGTATATCTATTCTGTGCCGTTGGTCCCATCAGCACAGAATAGATCCATCAGCTGCCTATGCAGTCGTCCATATCAATCTGGATTGAACCCTCCGCATGGTGGGTCATATGGCCCCTTCTTCTTATCCATCCGTGCCACAGCAGTGGGTACATTAGGGCGGTACACTGGCCGTAAGTGGCGCCCTCAGAGGTTTTTATTTTATAAGTTGCTGACAGAGAAGGATTTCAAAAAACTTTACATGGATTTTTAGGGCCCATAGTCTAGTATTTTTAGAAGGTATCGCTACATTCCCTCATGATAGATAGCAATGTGTCAAAAACGGCCGCATGGTGGGTCATGGGTCATGGCCCCCCTTCTTCTTATCCATCCGTGCCCCAGCATGTACATAATAAGCATGTACTTATAAATCGTCAATATTTTCTTATATCTATTCTGTGCCGTTGGTCCCATCAGCACAAAATAGTTCCATCAGCTGCGTATGCAGTCATCCATATCAATCTGGATTGAACCCTCCGCATGGTGGGTCATATGGCCCCTTCTTCTTATCCATCCGTGCCACAGCAGTGGGTACATTAGGGCGGTACACTGGCCGTAAGTGGCGCCCTCAGAGGTTTTTATTTTATAAGTTGCTGACATAGAAGGATTTCAAAAAACTTTACATGGATTTTTAGGGCCCATAGTCTAGTATTTTTAGAAGGTATCGCTACATTCCCTCATGATAGATAGCAATGTGTCAAAAACGGCCGCATGGTGGGTCATGGGTCATGGCCCCCCTTCTTCTTATCTATCCGTGCCCCAGCATGTACATAATAAGCATGTACTTATAAATCGTCAATATTTTCTTATATCTATTCTGTGCCGTTGGTCCCATCAGCACAAAATAGTTCCATCAGCTGCGTATGCAGTCATCCATATCAATCTGGATTGAACCCGTCCGCATGGTGGGTCATATGGCCCCTTCTTCTTATCCATCCGTGCCCCAGCAGTGGGTACATTAGGGCGGTACACTGGCCGAAAGTGGCGCCCTCAGAGCCTTTTATTTCATAAGTTGCAAATAGAGAAGGATTTTAATAAAACTTTATATGGATTTTTAGGGCCCATAGTCTAGTATTTTTAGAAGGTATCGCTTCATTCCCTCATGATAGATAGCAATGTGTCAAAAACGGCCGCATGGTGGGTCATGGGTCATGGCCCCCCTTCTTCTTATCCATCCGTGCCACAGCAGTGGGTACATTAGGGCGGTACACTGGCCGTAAGTGGCGCCCTCAGAGGTTTTTATTTAATAAGTTGCTGACAGAGAAGGATTTCAAAAAAACTTTACATGGATTTTTAGGGCCCATAGTCTAGTATTTTTAGAAGGTATCGCTACATTCCCTCATGATAGATAGCAATGTGTCAAAAACGGCCGCATGGTGGGTCATGGGTCATGGTCTCCCTTCTTCTTATCCATCCGTGCCACAGCAGTGGGTACATTAGGGCGGTACACTGGCCGTAAGTGGCGCCCTCAGAGGTTTTATTTTATAAGTTGCTGACAGAGAATTATTTCAAAAAAACTTTACATGGATTTTTAGGGTCCATAGTCTAGTATTTTTAGAAGGTATCGCTACATTCCCTCATGATAGATAGCAATGTGTCAAAAACGGCCGCATGGTGGGTCATGGGTCATGGTCCCCCTTCTTCTTATCCATCCGTGCCCCAGCATGTACATAATAAGCATGTACTTATAAATCGTCAATATTTTCTTATATCTATTCTGTGCCGTTGGTCCCATCAGCACAAAATAGTTTTATCAGCTGCGTATGCAGTCATCCATATCAATCTGGATTGAACCCTCCGCATGGTGGGTCATATGGCCCCTTCTTCTTATCCATCCGTGCCACAGCAGTGGGTACATTAGGGCGGTACACTGGCCGTAAGTGGCGCCCTCAGAGGTTTTTATTTAATAAGTTGCTGACAGAGAAGGATTTCAAAAAACTTTTACATGGATTTTTAGGGCCCATAGTCTAGTATTTTTAGAAGGTATCGCTTCATTCCCTCATGATAGATAGCAATGTGTCAAAAACGGCCGCATGGTGGGTCATGGGTCATGGCCCCCCTTCTTCTTATCCATCCGTGCCCCAGCAGTGGGTACATTAGGGCAGTACACTGGCCGAAAGTGGCGCCCTCAGAGGCTTTTATTTCATAAGTTGCAAATAGAGAAGGATTTTAATAAAACTTTATATGGATTTTTAGAGCCCATAGTCTAGTATTTTAGAAGGTATCGCTACATTCCCTCATGATAGATAGCAATGTGTCAAAAACTGCCACTTTTAGCAGTTATTCTATCTACTTCTAGCATTGATTACGAGGGAATGTAAGATACCGTACTTATATAAATTCCTAGACAGGGCCCTAAAAATTCCATGTACTTAAAGTTTTATGAAAATTGTGGATTACAGGTCGCGGCGCCACTTTCAGCAAGGGTATCGCCAAAGTCAAAAGCCGATCTGTCATCGTTATTTAATTTTAATATTACACCAACCGTGCATAGTTCAACTCGGTAACCAGTACAAACATAGTGAATGAGTGTTGTTGCCGTTATGACACACGTTTATTTAACGATTTACAATCGCTGTTTGGTTCCGAGAGCGTAAACAGTCGATTGTTTTTACTCTTGTTTGTTGTTTCACCAGTGGACACTAGATGAGTCGAGAATGCTAGCGATCTTTATTGCAACTATTTTGTCTAATATTTTTACTTTAATACTATTTTTATATATTGCTTTAGTTAGTATGATTAAGAAATGGATGAGTAGGTATATTGTTTTAATAGTCATATTTTCGATGATTTTCCATATTATTTCGATTAATCAAAAGTTACGAATGAACGTACAAACTTCATTTAAACTTACATGAGATATTTCAAAAAATCTACTTAGGTTATTTGAATCTTCCTACCATTCAGTTAGTTAAAATTAAATCACGTTAACAATGTAATTTAGTGAGATTTGCTAACACGCAAAAAATACAATTATATGATAATTATATCACATACTTTAGTGCGCCACGTTAAAAATAATATCTAATCAAAATATTCATGAAACATAAAAATCTCGCGAACGTGAACGAAAGTGATTGATTCAAGGTCTTTTGATTAATAGACTTATTTCGTTTACAGCCGGCAAACAAGCGTTCAGTTCCTAATCAGGATTAACTGAAATAAAATATGACCTTTCTTTATAAATCAGCTTGATTTTTTAACCATTTTGTTACAGTTAAAGTTGTTTTATTTTAATGACGAAAACCAGTGACCAGAGGGACGAAACTAGTCAATGGGTTGAAACAAAACACTAATCAATCTAGAAAAAACAAAACTAATATAGAACCTTCGATCAACTATAACACCTAGTTCTAGATATACATAGTTGGAGTGACAGATATAGCCGAGCGTTATACGCCCACTTGAGAGTATAATTATAAGTAGATTATTTAGACAGTGTCAATAATACTAAGGTATTTCAAACTTGGAACGATTCCTGTCATTTATAATGTAAGATCGTAACATTCGTAACCTTTTTTTCTCCGTTTAAAAAAAGTTAGTCTGTGCCATATAAAGTTTTCATTTAGTTCGTGAGCCTTCATCTAGTACTTACTATTGTTGATCGAAGTATAGAACACAGCTTTTTAACGAGTGTTCAAAAACATCGCGTTTTATTCCAAAAAGTTGTTTTATTTTATTTATGTCTTAGATTAGTACGCTTAAGGCGATACTCGGAAAAATTGTGCTGAAGCGAGATAGCAATGAGAAAACGACGCGCGCGGGAGCGAGACCGATTTTGCAGATTAGGCAAAAAAAACACAAAACCACTTCGTATTAAAAAACTACAGCGATTTTTAAAAAAATGCTTCTATACGATCCTCAATATTATTGGTGTCCACTAATGAAACCAATTTCCAATAGTGTAAGTAACCCCATTTAAGAATAATCTTCACTTTTTGTATTTTTAGAGGTCTTTTCGAAAAGAAAAAGTGTCGAGGCAAAATCATAAAATCGTGTTTTTGAAACTATACGGTTCTAGATAAAGGTATGAAGAAATATATATCTTATTATCAGATTTGTAACAACTGTGACTGTCCTATAGTTTTAAATAAAAAAGTCCATATTTTTCCGAGTAGCGCCTTAACGCTTAACGCTTCGCTTACGCTATTTATGTATTTAAACCTTAAGCATTATCGAAAATTTGAAATGTAAGTATAAAATTAACACAAAAAGAAAAAACCGAACGTGGGAATTATCTCAAATATTTAGTTGTGGATTTCGTTTCGTTTTGTAAAATGTTGACGTTTATTTAATAAGTATTTCGATATTAAGTACTTACTTAAATATAAATAAATATTCGACACCATCACATACATTGTTCCATTAAAATAGCCCTTGGCGAGTTTCTTGCCGGTTCTTCTCGTTACAAGGTCTCCTGCCGTAGGATTTGCGAACCGATGGAGTAGCTTCATTGACGTTCATAAGTGTTGTACCTACCAAAAATTTAATAAATGAAATTGAAAATTTGAATTTTTGACATTTGAATGAATACCAAAACTATAGTTGCTTGCTACGAGTAGAGCACTATTATTATGCAAATCATAAACAACGACTGGTACCTATTATACTTTACTACATACACCCGACTTGACCCGACCCGAGGAAATATTTGAAAAGTTCGTTTTCAATATTTACACACACGATATATGAATGACGATCTCTAGAGCGATGGAGGTCGTCATATCGTGTCATTTTACCAATCGGAGTTTATAATTCGGACTGTTTGTTTTCCAATGTGCATACCATTACCATGGGTCTACTAACAATAAATGAATCGGTTAATTAAGAAAGGGAACATGTCACCTCTTTTCTCATTTACCAACATTTATGGATTTCGGTTCTTTATGGCAAGACAGACATAACAGTCAAGAAACGGAATACGTAAGTATAATAGTTGAAAAAGTATAGGGCACCAAATTTTTACATGACGGTAAGAAAAGGAACATTTACAATTTTTAGAAATTAATTTGTTTTTCATCCCATCGATTCGAAAAGCGATGATTGTTTATCTAATAACAGGGTCCAAAACGATTCATTTTTTACCTGTTATGACAAGAGGGTATAAATGAGATTTGAATTTTGAACAGCTTCATAACAGGGTCCAAAACGATGAGATTTGAATTTTGAACAGCTTCATAACAGGGTCCAAAACGATGAGATTTGAATTTAGAACATAATTAAAGAAGCATTGGTTGGAGTGTAGCAAAGGGTGTGCAGTACTTAAAAAAAAATTCAACTGATTTTGTATGATCGAGAAATTTTCAAAAACGGAATTTTATAAAATTGAGATTATCTCGTAAACGGTGAGTCGTAGCTAAAATCTAACAAAAATTTTAGCCCCCTACGGCATCCCCGGAGATACTTTAAGGAATCTGATGGACATATTTTTTTTTATTTTTTTTTTTATTTCAAAACTAAATTTTTTTTCTTGCCCGACTAGCGCTATGATGTATCCGAACGACAAAGAAAGGTAGGTAGTTTGAGTTGTCTTTACTGCTTTTCTTATAGAGGGGGATGAAAAGCAGAGTGTATTACTCGGCCGCAAAATTATTTTCACCTCGGGCGGCGTAAATTGAATCCCTCGCTGCGTTCAGGATTCTACTTTAGAATCCCTCGCTGCGCTCGAGATTCTACTCTAGAATCCTTCACTGCGCTCTGGATTCAAAATAGCGCCCTCGCCGTAAATATATTATTTTGTTCCCTTGTAATACAATCTACTATTGTCTCCTGATAAATTCCCCTTCTAAGACATAACCATATTAGGTTATAGTAATACTAATTACATTTATTGATTATAATAATAATTCCTTTTTTTATTTTTGATTATTGATTATAATAAAACGAGCTTTTTGCCTGCGTGAACTACACGATGCTTTGAGAATGAATGACTGAGATATTTTCCTGGAGTAAAAAGTAGAATTTAAACGCTATCTAAATAAGCCGTAATCTATCGATTTTACCTATAAAAATTTTCCTATAAATAAAGTTTGCTTTTATTTACCTTCCCGTCAGAACCTATAAAATCAAGGCACTTTCTTCGTCAAATAACCTAAATTCGGTATCACGAAGTAACAATAACAGATTTTCAGGCTTTTCCAATATTCCGGTGAATATCCAAGACGACAGCTGAGGCTCACATAAAGAGACATTTTTACAGCATTCTTTTTCATCTCTTTTCAGGGCAGTTAAGTGAATTGATACTAAGTGAATTAAGTTTCAAAGGTTCTTTCCTAAACACATTTTATTTTTATGAGGTTTGAAAATTATGAATACAATGATTACTTTTAATACTTTTAAAACATTTCCTAATTGTTTTTTTTTTGTACTTTGAAATCTGTGAAGAGGAAGTGTAATACTAATGGAAAATGTTGCAATATTTGATTGAATCAGGCGTCACTTGGCGGAAGTCCATAACCATTGAGAAAAACGAAATACCTATATGTTTACTTCCGCAAAAAAACACATCTTGCAAGATGCACCGCCCGCCCACCTGCAAAAAATTGCCCATGCACACCACGAAAATAGCAGTGCACAATACATGCATTTAGCAAGACAGCACCAACAACGTGTGTTGGTTTTCGCACGAACTATCTCCTGAGGGTGAGGATGCCCCGGGTTGGGGCGAAACACGTGAAGGGTAGTTAAATCGGTGCAAGCGGGTGTATTGCCGTCTTGCTAAATGCATGTATTGTGCACTGCTATTTTCGTGGTGTGCATGGGCAATTTTTTGCGGGCGGGCAGGCCGGGCAGTTCATCTTCCATGTTGTGTTTTTTGCCTAAACACGCGGTTCCCGTTCCCGTGGGAATATCAGGATAAAAAGTATCATAGGTGTTATTCCAGCCTATAATCTATCTCTGTTGCAATTTTATCCATATCTTCTCAGTAGTTTTTGCATGAAATAGTAATAAACATACATCCATAATCACAAACTTTCGCATTTATAATATTAGTGGCCCCTGCTGCTAATATCATGGCCATTACTTATTATAAAAGGCCGTATTTGGCGGCGCGCCATGCGCCAGCAGCCCGGGCGGAACATGAAATGGTTTCCTATCGTTTTCATCACGATGGAAGCCGCATCATACTCACAGGGTGAAATTGATAGTCAACATGTCGCCTGCCTCTTGTCATTCTCAATGATTTATTATTACACAAGTTTTGACTAAATTATTTTGAACGAGTTTCGAATTTGATTTTGTGAAGTGGTTGAAAAAACTGTGTAAAATATTTAACAGGTGTGCCACGAGCGTTCATGCAAACTTTTTACTTCAGTTTCATAAAGTCAATACGTAACACATAGCACGTTTTATGACACCGCGTGCCGCGAGCGACCTTACAAATTGAGTCACTTTAATTCATAAATTTGGCGGTAACAAATCTCGATTGACACGTATGATGTAATGGAGCTGCTAATGTCCTGGAAATTATTATAAAATACCGTATTTGGCGGCATGCCATGCGCCTGCCCGGGCTGAACATGAAATGGTTACGTAGGTATATCGTTTTCATCACGTACCTAGGCTGGGAGCCGCATCTAACTGAAATTTGAAATTGCTCGGACAAAGAGAGCTACTTAGTCAAATGTTTCTATCTCTCCTCATTTTCAACCATTTATTTATACTAGTTTATACCTTCTTCAGTTTTGAATTAAGTAAATCAATCAAGCTTAGACTTACATATTGCGATAGCAAGATTTCATGCAAACTTTATTTACTATAATTTCATCAATTTGATTAATGTCGATTGATACGTACACACGGCGGCACCTCAGACTCTACATGTTGATCTTGAGACCGCCTTTGTGCCCTACGTAATAAAAGCTGTTATCGCAGTTCAACTGTTTAACTTAATGTGTTGTCGAGTGTACTTTAATGTTATGGAGCTGCTAAGCATAATAATTATTATAAAATACGTTATTTTGCGGCGCTCC
The DNA here is from genome assembly GCA_949710035.1 of Crambus lathoniellus. Classification (NCBI taxonomy): domain Eukaryota; kingdom Metazoa; phylum Arthropoda; class Insecta; order Lepidoptera; family Crambidae; genus Crambus; species Crambus lathoniellus. The sequence goes on along the minus strand of OX453302.1, from coordinate 7,946,799 downwards.
ATGCGCCAAACCCGGGCTGAACATGAAATGGTTACCTATATCGTTTTCATCACCATGATGGATATGCTCACACACAGTGAAATTGAACGAACAGAGGCAGCAACTTAGTCAAAGTTTTCGTCTCTTGTCAGTAACTTAAAGTACAAGTCAAACAAGTAGTCTATAGATTTTCCGACATTAAGAAATGTAGAATAAATGGAGCACTTAGAAGCAATACCTATTCCCGAAACAATGCCGAAATTTATTGTGATTGCTCCAGGTTGCTGCGCTTAATAGCTCCAGATTGATCTATTACAGTTGCCTAGCAATTATTGCCAAAAATTGCCCGTGTAAGCGCATTTAGACATATAAACCCTCCCCTTGATACTCTGCCTGAGGAACACCTCATTAAAATTCGTTGCGTAGTTTGAAAGATCTGGAGGCCAATTCTCATTTTTCGAATTGTAGTCTCGAACGTTAGTACTATTATATATTCTGTGGTCTCGAATCGAGTTTTGATTTCGATCTCTATCTCGACCACAAAATCTCCATAATCGACAATGTGTACCTATTCTCAGCACTAACCGAAATAGACTTCGACTTTTTTGTGATAAATGTTGCCATTCCTCTAATCAACTCGGGATGCGTTCCGTTCTATATATTTCATCCGGTTTTAAACCGGTTGCAACTATGTAGTACTTCAAATATTTTAATTTATTTATAGTTGCAAAACTTCGGACTGTAGGTAAATGAATTAGCTGGATGTTTTACCTTTGTTTGGAGATCTAGTTTACTTGTATCTACGATGACGAGCAATTAACTCCATTAAAATATCGTTTAAGGGTTTTGTCTAACCTAACATTTTTTTTACCTCCGCGTATCGCAATTCAAATACGTCTATAGGTAATGTCCGTTTCCGACGTGGCGAATTTTCTGCGAAATTCTCAATATTTTCAATTACTTCCACGACAAAATTTGAAATTAACTCCTACATATTTGAGGTTTCGTTCGTTTCTCGTATTCGAAATTACGTCTCAACCACTGTGGTCTATGACTGTGACTGTGACTACGAGTGGTCACTCGAAACAATTCGAGCGGCTGGCAATCGAATGTCGAGTTCGAGATGTCCAGAATACTAAATTCGATTACCACTCGAATTCGAACTTTATCTCTATTCGAGACTACAACTCGAAAAATGAGAATTGGGTATTTGACTGTTCTTTTTTTATTGACTTAAAATGTTCATTTAATTAGTAGCAACACAACATAGGTATTTATTTTCAAATATCTTGCATATTTTCAGCGATATAGAGCATCAAACTTTCTAATTAGACAATTTCTAATTAGAGAGCGCTATAGAAACGTGACGTCACATTTCTATAGCACCATACCATTTTACTATGACCATACTCTCGCCATAGAAAATTTCGTTTGAGAAAGAGATAGCTAGAGTCACAATAAAGTAGTTCATAGCTCGCTTGTTATAATACAGATTGAATTTCTTTTTTCACATGTGTTATTTAATACTGTTATATTTCTGAATGTCATAATTAAATATCTACATTTCAAGAACAGTCAAATACCCAATTGGCCTCCTGATCGTACTTGCAGACGGCGAGAAGCTCTTTTGTTATTACTACTATGTAGTACCCAAATTTAATATTATCAATTCTATTACCCAAGAATAATGGAATTTCTCAGAAACGTAAACACTATTTACCTACTCTTTATCGTAAAATTTCAGGCAAATTCTTTTCCCACACTCTATGCTTTTAATAGGAAATTGCTTTCACAACATGTAATTTAGCGTGTCACACTAAAGTATTACCTAATTGATTAACAGTGCAATTGATTAAAGTATCGTCTCTGACTATTCGTCTTTCCCTACTGTGGTTCAATAAAGTTCAGACGATTATCGGTCGATGACTCCATATGATACGCGCTCACTTGTTTTTTGTTCCTTTGCCAAATCTTGCATTCTATGAATGAATCTATTATGGAAATCAAAACAAAAAAGATAGGTCAAGTACTGTACTTGTACCTATTTTCCTGGTATGATTTAGGGATTGTAAAATCAATATTGATTTAACTCGAAGAGAGTTTGAGATAGGAAGAATCTTCAGTTTGGTATTCAAATCGTAAGTGTAAGCATTTATGTATTGTAAATTATGACGTTGGTTTCGTCGAATGAAGATTTCTTTATTTATGTAGTAGTACTTGTACCATTTAGTATTCTGTGGTAGTACAAACAAAATAGTAACGATGTTTCTCCAGTATATTTTATAAAACTGACGATGATTTTCTGAATTCTGGTTCTTCTGTTTTTAGAAGCTGGTTAAGGCGCTACTCGGAAAAATATGGACTTTTTGATTTAAAACTATAGGACGGTTACAGTTGTTACAAATCTGGTAATAAGATATATATTTCTTCATACCTTTATCTATAGACTAAGCTCCCGTTGTACGAAACCCTACCTCATAAGGTGGCAGCTCAAAAATGTAATGCAGTGATAGATACTACTTAGGAACACTGGATTTTAGTAGGTTGCCGTCGAATATCCTGGAAGAACTTCTATTTTTGTTCGTCTTCAAATCGCTATTTTGATCGAAAATTACATCATAAGGTGGCAGATCGAAACGTTTACGCATCGAAAGAGACACATTTGGACATAACAACCCGCATAGGTTGCCGGCCCAAACCCTGGCAGGTTTCAAGGTCAGCCAAGTTTTATGAGCCCCAAAAATGGGATAAATTACCTCATCAGGTGGCACGCTAAAACTGATGCAGATCGATTGCCCTAGACATGCCATTCATTAATATATAGGGTTGCCTGCCTTCAGCTTGGCAGTTTTTCTGGTCAGCCACCTCGAACAATGTATTACAAAATCTTAGAATAACGAGAAAATGCTATGGTGCAGGGTATAATTTAGTAAAAATCGTGATATCAACTTAAACTCAACGTACTAACAGACTTGCGTCTTATGGTGTTGAAATAATAGGGTAAATGTACCAGTTTTGGTCATTTCTCATCGGTACCTATATCTTTAAATATTGAAAAAAGTGATGTTGCCTTTTACGTTTAACGTGATATAAGTAGTATAACGGGCAATTTTGTGCTGTATAACAATATTTATTATGTTCACTTCAAATCACAGGTGATTATTTTTATGAGTTGAGTTTATTTTTATGTTTTACTAGCTTTCTGCCTCGCGGCTTTTTCCGTGGTAAAATGTACCTACCATATGTGCTATTCTGGTATCTAAGCTATAACACAGTAACGTTTCATCCGGATCCGTTCTCTAGTTTTTGCTTGAAGACGTAAGAAACTGATGCAGATCGATTGCCTTAGACATGAAATGCAGTTTTTCTGGTCAGCCACCTCGAACAATGTATTACAAAATCTTAGAATAACGAAATTCTTGTATAGATGCTATGGTTCAGGGTATAATTTAGTATAAATCGTGATATCAACTTAAAGTCGACGTACAGACTTGCGTCTTATGGTGTTGAAATATTAGGGTAAATATACCAGTTTTGGTCATTTCTCATAAGCATATCTTCAAATATTGAAAAAAGTGATGTTGCCTTTTAAGTTCAACGTGATATAGTTAGCAAGCAATTTTGGTTTGCAATTTATTATGCAGTTAAATAATATGAAATAATTAATCGTTAATCAACTTTGTTTCAAAAATGGGAAACGTCCTGCAGCTATCTCAAAACTATCTTTCCACACTAGGACAGTACGTTTAACTTTTTTTGATACTTATCTATATATATAAAACTCTTGCGTTACTGACTGACTGATAGACAACGCACAGCCGAAACTACTGGGCGTAAGAAGCTGAAATTCGGCATGTATGTTCCTTGGGGAGTAAAAGGTAAGGAGTGGAAGATGAGGAAGGAAAGCAATAAAAGAGGATTTTTAGAAATTCTTCCTCTAAGGGTGTAAAAAGGGGGGTCCACACTGTTGTATGTTACTGGCTAATTAAAATTTGAATTTATATTTCTTTTACTCATATTGTATTTTGATTGACACTTCAATAAATAAAGTCAAATACAACACACACAGACGAAGTCGCGAGCGGAGCGATAGTTATATTGGTATATATAAGAAGATGAATAGAATTGCATATTCACTACATTTTTTTCAAAGTACACGTACAAACATAAAAGAAATACAAAGTTACTTACACACTATTTTAGGGTTCCGTGCCCCAAGGGTGTAAACGGGACCTTATTACTAAGACTCCGCTATCCGTCTGCTCCAACATCATCTGAGGGACTCCTCATTACCAAGTGAAGCAAATTGGTCTCACCAGAACAAAACAAATGAGCCCAAACTTGAGGGGTTTCATAGTGGTCATTAGAAGTACCATTGGCTTCCTCCCTGCTCCAATATCAGACCCTCACCACCAAGTGCAGCGAATAGGTCTCATCAGAACGAAACAAATAAGCCAAAACTTGAGGGGTTTCCTAGTGGTAATTAGAAGTACCATTGGCTTTCTCCCTGCTCCAACATCAGACCCTCACCAAGTGCAGCGAAATAGGTCTCATCAGAACGAAACAAATGAGCTCAAACTCGAGGGGTTTCCTAGTGGTCATTAAGAAGTGCCACTGGCTTCCTCCCTGCCCCATCATCAGACCCTCACCAGCAAGTGTAGCGAATAGGTCTCATAAGCACGAAACAAATAAGCCAAAACTCGAGGGGTTTTTGAAGCAGCCATTGAAGAGTTCCATTGCCCACCTCTTGACTCCATCATCAGATCAGCTCGAAGGTATCAAATTATTAAATTGTCATTATATTCCTATAGACTTGCAGAGTTTCAAATCAATTCGACAATTAGAAGTAGGTTAAAATTGAATTCCAAGATTTTCTTACATTGTGACTTAGTTAGTTCCTTACATGTGAAGCTAATAAAAGCGTGTTAAAAAGCATAACCGAATGATAGTCCACGCACGCTACCGCCCGCCGCGTCTTGGCTACCTTCATCATAACATATTAAAAGCACAAAAATTAATGTTTACATTGTATTGCAATGTAGACCTACTGTGCCTTTGTAGACCTGGAGAAGGCCTACGATCGAGTCGAAAGGAATGAGCTATGGAAGGTGTTGTCTGAATAAGGATTGGAGAGCAATGGAGCAATGGCTCTTCAATTTGTTTTTAGACCGTTGTATGAAAGGCCTGAGAGAACGTGACTGTGGAATTATGATGAAGGGGACCCAATTCAAGTGCCTCCTCTATGCTGACGACCAGGTAATACTTGCGTCTTCTGTGTGGGAGTTGTAGGAGATGTTGTCCGTTATGAATGATGATATTGTGAGAAAAGGGATGAAAGTAAATGTATGTAAGACGAAAGTGATGGTTTTTGAGTGAGATGAAGAAATGTCTGACTGTACGGTAATGATAAGTGGTCAGAAAGTGGAACAGGTGCGTGAGTTTGTATATTTGAGCAGTTTATTTACAAGGGATGGAAAGTGTGAGGAAGACATAGAAAGGCGAGTGAAGAAAGGGAATTCAGTGAACGGCGCTATACACTCAGTTAAGAGTAGCCAAATCGTATCTGAAAAGGCGCGAACGGCTATTCATAACGGAGTGCTGGTGCCGACACTGTAGTATGGAAGTGACTCTTGGGTATGGCAGAAGAAGAATGAAATCAGAATAAATGCAGTAGAGATGCGATCGTTGAGGAAAATATGTGGAGTTAAATTGAGTGATAGAGTGAGCAATGATGTGATTCGTGAAAGGTGTGAGCTGAAAGATGATATAGTGACAAGAATTGAGAAAAGAATGCTACGGTGGTTTGGTCACTTAGAGAGGATGAATGAAAGCCAAATTACGAAAGAGATATATTGTGCGAATGTGGAAGGACTGGTTGCGCAAGGGCGTCCCTGAAAAACCTACACGGACCAAATAGGAGGTGTACTAAAAAAGACTGGTGTACGCAGTGACAAAAATCGCCGGGCATGTATGAAAAGATTGATGGATGTGAATGAAGCGAAAGAAGTGTGCAAGGATCGTAGCAGGTGGCGATCCATAGTCTCTGCCTACCCCCGTGGGAAATAGGCGTGAGTATATGTATGCATGTATGTATGTATTGCAAATAACATTGTATACATTTTATTGAAATTAATACACATTTTTCAAAATAGTGAAAACTGCTACAGTTTTATAAGTGTATACATATGAAAGAAAAAATCAAAGTAATCATTGTTAAACTTGTAATGATACTATATTGTTTACATTTTTGTGAAATCACATCGTTTACTAATTATTGTAATTCATAGTGGCTTCATATTTTTGATTTTGAAAAATGTGTACTTTATCGTATGCATTGCGAGAAACTCCGATGGTTATAAAGTATGTATTGATAAGATGACTATTTGTAATTGAAATTTTCAGAGTGTATATTTATTCGAAATTCTGTCCATGTATACATTTCATTGCACGTGACTGTACGTCACTTGGGTTGACACTTAAGAATGTTTTTTTTTGTTGAATGTGTCTCATAAAATATAATTGCGAAACTGTGTTTGTTTGTCTGTTTCTTACGTCTTCAAGCAAAAACTAGAGAACGGATCTGGATGAAACGTTACTGTGTTATAGCTTAGATACCAGAATAGTACATATGGTAGGTACATTTTACCACGGAAAAAATCACGGGGCAGAAAGCTAGTAAAACATAAAAATAAACTCAACTCATAAAAATCATCGCCTGTGATTTGAAGTGAACATAATAAATATTGTTATACAGCACAAAATTGCCCGGTATACTTCCTATATCACGTTGACCGTAAAAGGCAACATCACTTTTTTCAATATTTAAAGATATGAGAAATGACCAAAACTGGTACATTTACCCTATTATTTCAACACTATAAGACGCAAGTCTGTTGGTACGTCGAGTTTAAGTTGATATCACGATTTTTACTATATTATACCCTGAACCATAGCATATATTCAAGAATTTCTCATTATTCCAAGTTTTTTTAATACATTGTTATTGTTACAGACGACCTGATATCACATCTAAACTCTAACTACTTCTATACTATAGGGTATGCGGACGACATTACCATATTAACCATAGGTAACCAGGCCGGCATAACCTGTAACACCATGCAAGCAGCCCTGAAAAAGGTTGAAGAATGGTGCCAACGACAAGACCTGACCGTCAACCCTACGAAGACGGAAATGGTAATGTTCACGAACAAGCGCCTGGTAGGCGATTTCCGTCTGCCGAAGCTGTTTGGAACTACACTACAACTATCTAACGAGGTAAAGTACCTAGGCATAATCCTAGACAGCAAACTAAACTGGAACAGCCACTTGGAGTATAAAACGCAGTCGGCCAGCGTCATACTATGGCAGTGCCGGAAGATGATTGGCAAACGCTGGGGTCTAGCACCCAAACTATTCCTCTGGCTATACAACACGATCATAAAACCCCTGGTAAGCTATGGATCTGTAGTATGGTGGCCAAAGGCCGCTCAAACCACTGGCGCAAAAAAACTACAGGGACTACAACGGCAGGCCTGCTGCGCTCTCACAGGTTGCATGAGCACAGCCCCCACAGCGGCTCTAGAGGTAATGCTGAACCTAACACCACTGCATCTCCACATTCAACAGGAGGCAGCCAAAACAGCTCTAAGATTAAAACAACTGGGATCTCTAAAATTCGAAAGGGTAAAACATCTCAGTGTACTACTGAAGGACTGGCTAAACGACCCTCTTATCGAAGCAGTATGCGACAAGGTCAAGCCAACCTTCATTTTCGACAAAAAATACAGAATACACCTGATAGACGACATCAGCTCAGGGAAAACACACAAGGCTCTCCTCATTTACACTGACGGCTCCAAGACCTCATCGGGCACAGGGTCGGGTGTCTTCTCAGAGGACCTCAACATACAAATTGCATCCCCCTTAGGCTCATACAACACGGTCTTTCAGGCCGAGTGCATGGGCATAATAATGGCGGCTCGGGCAATCGAAACAAGAGAGGTAAAAGACCGCGACATCTTAATTCTCTCCGACAGTAAATCCGTCCTACAAGCTCTCCAGGGAAGTCGCATCACTTCGAGCCTTTTACTTGAGTGTCACCACGCCTTAAATATAGTAGGTGCACTTAATACTATTACTATCCAATGGATCAAAGGTCACAGCGGATCACGTGGAAACGATGCAGCCGACGAACTGGCCAGACGCGCATCCGGCTCCACGCCTGTTGGCCCAGAGCCGATCGCGCCCATCCCGACGAGCTGGTATGCAAATAAGATCCGTGAACGCACTACAGAATTACACCAACAGAACTGGAGCTCGCTGGATTCGTGCAGACAGGCGAAGCTCGCAATGCCGCGCGTGGACGCGCGTTTATCCAGGGCCCTGATACAACTGTGCAGACCGCAACTTCGCCTGGTAACAGGTGCCATTACTGGTCATGGACAATTTAACAGACATCTTTTTAATTTAGGTGTCACCGACAGTCCCCTATGCAGAGGATGCATGGAGGAAGAAGAAACAGCTGCCCACGTACTGCTGGAATGCAGGGGGGTGGCCCCCTACCGGGCGAGGTACCTCGGCTCGCCGGGCAGCGTCCAGGAAGCGATCACTAATGTGAAAGCTCTTGGAGCGTTCCTGACTGAGCTGGGCTGGCTGGAGTGATCTGTCCGCGCACCCTCCGGACGCAAAATAGGCGCAATAGACGTCGAGTTGCGGAAACCGCCCGTATTGTTAAGAAGAAGAAGAAGAAGAAGAATACATTGTTCGAGGTGGCTGACCAGAAAAACTGCCAAGCTGAAGGCAGGCAACCCTATATATTAATGAATGGCATGTCTAGGGCAATCGACCTGCATCAGTTTCAGCGTGCCACCTGATGAGGTAATTTATCCCATTTTTGGGGCTCATAAAACTTGGCTGACCTTGAAACCTGCCAGGGTTTGGGCCGGCAACCTATGCGGGTTGTTATGTCCAAATGTGTCTCTTTCGATGCGTAAACGTTTCGATCTGCCACCTTATGATGTAATTTTCGATCAAAATAGCGATTTGAAGACGAACAAAAATAGAAGTTCTTCCAGGATATTCGACGGCAACCTACTAAAATCCAGTGTTCCTAAGTAGTATCTATCACTGCATTACATTTTTGAGCTGCCACCTTATGAGGTAGGGTTTCGTACAACGGGAGCTTAGTCTACTAGAATCGTATAGTTTCAAAAACACGATTTTATGATTTTGCCTCGACACTTTTTCTTATCGAAAAGACCTCTAAAAAATACGAAAAGTGAAGATTATTCTTAAATGGGGTTACATATAATATTAAAAATTGGTTTAATTAGTGGACACCAATAATATCTAGGATCGTGTAGAAGCATTTTTTAAAAATCGCTATAGTTTTTCAATACGAAGTGATTTTGTGGTTTTTTTGCGTAATCTGCAAAATCGGTCTCGCTCCCGCGCTTGTCGTTTTCTCATTGCTATCTCGCTTTAGCATAATTTTTCCGAGTATCGCCTTAAAAACAATAAAAAATTGAGTCGAACTAATAAAACTGTCCTGACCTGAATGTTTGTCTGATATTTTAATAAATTATTGTATTTTAGTAAGCACACAACTGTAAAGGAAAAATTACTATCTTTAAAAGTACTTGCAGACCTTTTTGAGGCCGGTGCCTTTTTCAGATTTTTTGCTTGTTCTTGGCTGGCACCGACCTCAAAAGGAAGGTACTTTAAAGATATTATTTTTTCTTTCCATTTGACAGGTACTTTTGAAACATGGTTAAATTTTTTAAATTACTTTTTTATTATTTAAATTTTTACTTTTTTGCAATCACAATGCAATTTTTATGGTTGAAAAATGGAAAATGAATTGCTTATTTAGAAAAAAATGTAATAAATATTTGTGAGACGGGTCGAATTTTTCTAAATAAGTACTTCTTTTTCTACTTTTTTATTTCCTAATTTTTTGTTTAGATTTCACCATAAGGTACCCATAAATCTCAAAAACTACTGAACTTATTTTAATGAAACTTGGAATGTTCCCTAGGTTAGAATACATCTGTTTCAAATCAAAAAAGAATCATCTTGATATAACTTTTAGATTTCGAGAAATTCGTGGACAAACATACAAACATACCTTACAATTATTGGCTTGGAAACCTAAATGTAACGCTTTACTCAAATATTATTCAATTCCAACAATATCACATTACATACAGGCCAAACTGATAACCTTCCTTTTTTAAGTCGGTTAAAAAAATCTGCTGTTTCATACATTTTAGTCGAGTCGATGTTGTACTTTTCTATGGAACAGCTGATTTTATTTCGCGATTTCGTGGCTGGCCCCAATATTGATGGACACATTTATTCATGCTCTACAATGTTTGTAGGTAGGTACCACACTCCATTCAGAGCGGAGCAAAAAATTTTTTTAGTCAACTATCTTGTTAAATATCTCTTTATCTAAGACTAGTGGCTCTCCACGGTTTCATCACCGTGGTACCCGTTCCCGTGGGAATATCGGGATATACTAAATCCTATGTTACTCAGGAGCGATGTAGCCTTCTTATAGTGATATATTTTTTTAAATCGGTCCAGTAGTTTTTAAGTTAACTCGTTACAAACCAAAAACAAAAATACCAATCTTTTCTTTTAATAATATTAGCATTTATAAAAAAGATGTATTTTTACATACTTTATCGTTTTTATAATATGAAATCATGGAGTTACTTTGAATAAATAAGTGCTTCATATTTTTATTAAGTACCTATTGCATTTTATATTAAAAGACTCAAGATTGTTAAGGTAAAATCTTTTGCTCCACTGAATAGACTGAATTTAGTGGTGTAGGTACTCTACTCCAAGCTATGATGGCTACCCCAGGTCCCCAGGTATGATCAAATAACCAGGGGACCAAGTATACTAACGTTAAGTCACAATCGTGTCTCAATCGTGTTTCAATTGTAGATCGGGGCCGATTCTCAGGCAATCGAGAAAAGTTCACTTTTATAAGCTCGAAATTCAAATTTAACACAGTTTTTGTATTGTCAGAATTTCACAATCGAAAAAGTTCGATCGAAAACCAGTCGAACGCTACGAGTGGTAGAAACCAATAGATGTTCGTATACGAACTTAGCTGTCAAAATGAATTTGTTGACATGTGGGACAGAGTAGTTTGTTTGAAACGTTCTAACTTTTCAATAGAAACCACAAACAAATGTTCGACATACGAATTACCACACTGAAAAAGTTCGAATGCCTGAGAATCGGGCCCCAGTTGTATTGCTTTTTAACACACTAAAGTACGTTTATTAATTCGGTGCAAAAAAAAATAATGTCACTTTCACATTTGACTTTGGCAACAGGGTGTCGTAAACCTTTTTCTTCATGTCTCTTTTAAACCAAATTTATTGTAAGGTTTTGGTTTTACAGCTTTTGTTAAAATCTTCTTATAAAAACTATATCCTGGGGTAAAGCGCATAAAATAATGCAAAATGGGTTACATAGTAATAGTACAGACACAATAGTAACAAGTAACAACGGTTCAAACTTAACAATAAACAAAAACAATAACAGAAACAAGAAGAAATCTACAAAATAATGTAAAAGAAGCACTGTACGCGAAACAGATAGGAGCCCACGTAAAGTAAACAAAATACAAATCAAAATCAATCAAATAATCACACACATGTTAAAATAGGTTTGTCAGCCCTGCGTCACAAATATTTTGTGCCTGCGTGTTGCTAGTACGTGAAAAAAATATCCATCTAACATCCCTTCGAAAAATTATTTTGTTGTTTGCGTAAGAGTAATTTCCATTTTTTTACTTTTATTAATAATGTTAAACAAATATCTATCCAGTCAAAGCATGTTTTGAATTAACGGCAATGTCGTTCACGAATAAAGAATTCTACCGAATGTGAATATAGAGTTTTAATATGGTAATACTGTTTTCTTTTTTTTTTGCACCGAATTAAAAAACGTACTTTAGTTACAAGAATTATGACAGTATGATGTGATGTGAATGTAGTGTATGGTGTGGTAAAGTATTGTGAAAAAAGTACATATTTCTTGTAACTATTGTGGAAAAAAGCACTACAACTGAACTACAATTGAAACACGATGGAGACACGATGGTGACTTAACGTTAGCAGGCTTGGCCCCCTGTACCACTGCACAATGGGGCTATTCAAATGAGATTAAGGCTAGGATTCCCTTTAGCGTGCCTATTTCGGTCGGAAATCCTAGCCTCAAGTATCATTATTTATCTATTATATCATTGAATTGCTTATTAGGTTGATTGACATTTCCAAATAAAACAATTGACGACCGCCACTGTCCAATTAAGTTTACTCACAACACAACAAGAGTTCATTGACCGGAGATACGTTTGTTTACACGTTTTGCTCTAGCTACAGTTTATTTGCGATATCTACAGCTTTTGTTACAGACCAAACTTTTTTATATAGGATCGTAACGCGAACTTTTATGGTGAACGGTCGACCATATTTTCCTCAGATCTTTTAGTATTTTTTCGATTACATTTATTTCAATAATATACTTACAGGGTGGACTTTTCATGCTACTTACCAGGGCCCCAAGTCTGCTAATTTTAATTTAAATAAGATTCTATTGATATTCAATTGAGACTCAATTACGATTCCATTACGATTAAAACAAATTGGGTATTCTGTAAAAACTTGTACGTCAGCTCAATAGAATCGCAATTGAATCGTAATTGAATCGTAATGGAGTCTCAGTTGGATAGTTAATGGTGTTGCCTTCGGGTATGTATCATAATAACTACGGTCGTTTCGACTATGGTCGAAATAACTACGGTCAAAAGACCTACTGTTCAAAATAACTATTGGTCGTTACACCTATTTTTAAAATAGCTAATGTACGAAATCACTACTGGTCATCTCACCTACGAACAACTCACCTACGGTTATTTCACCTACGGTTGATTGAACTACTAGTCATTTCACCTACGGTCATTTCATCTACGGTCAACTCACCTACACGGTTTATTAAGTTTAAAAATAGTGACTCATGTACAGACACGAGCAATAATATTATGTATACAATACAACATAGAACTTTGTCACACTGTAGCGTTCCAAAAGAAAACGATCAGTGTCACAGAAGTCATTCAATATTGTAATATGATATAGTCCTATGTTGTATACATATTATTGGTCGTGACTGTACTGCTGTCAGGTGCGAGGAGCGAAGCGACGAGCATGTTAGGTTTACATGAACATACCGCGCGAGCCGAGCGAGCGTAGCGAGCGTGCCGCGGTAGCGGCTGGCGAAGCGCCAGAAACGACTATATACATATTCCCATTTCCTATTAAACTGAAGTAGGGGGTAGGGGGTATAAAGTCGATTCTGGCGCTTCGCCGGCCGCTTCCGCGGCACGCTCGCTTCTCTCGCTCGGCTCGCGCGGCGTTTTGGTCACTGTTCTAACCTAACCTAACCTAAAACGTCTGTCACATTTTGTTGGGTGGCAGGGGGCTTCGCCCCCCGAGCCCCCTTGGCGGGGGGCTTCGCCCCCTGTCCCCCCTTTTGTTTTTCCCAAAAGATATAAAAATTTTGAAATAACAAAAATTTTTTTGAGCAAAAAAAAAAAAAAAAAAAATTATATGTCCATCGGATGCCTCCTAGGTATCTCCGGGGTACCTTAGGGGATCGAAAATTTTGTTAGATTTCAGCTATGACGCACCGTTTTCGGTATCTTCGGTATGGTGTCGGGTAAGCTTGGCTCTAGGGTCTGTAGCCTTGCTTTCAACAGGTGTTTGCGTGGAATATACCGAAGATATCCCGGACCTCAGCCTGTACGAGATTAGAATGGCTCTCAAGCAGCTTAAAAACAACAAGGCGGCGGGCGATGACGGAATCACAACAGAGCTTCTGAGAGCGGGCGGTAAGCCGATACTTAAGGTCCTCCAGAAGCTTTTCAACTCAGTCATCCTTGAGGGCAAAACGCCAAAGGCATGGGGCAGAAGCGATGTGATGCTGTTTTTTAAGAAGGGTGATAAAACTCTCTTGAAGCACTATAGACCCATCTCGCTTCTGAGCCATATCTATAAGTTGTTTTCGAGAGTCATTACGAATCGTCTCGCTCGCAGGTTCGACGACTTCCAACCTCCCGAACAAGCCGGGTTCCGGAAAGGCTACAGTACCATAGACCACATTCATACGCTGCGGCAAGTTATACAGAAGACCGAAGAGTATAATTTGCCACTTTGCTTGACGTTCGTGGACTATGAGAAAGCCTTTGATTCGATTGAGACTTGGGCGGTGCTGCAGTCTCTCCAGAGGTGCCAAATAGACTACAGATACATCGAGGTGCTGAGGTACTTATACCAAAACGCCACCATGTCGGTCCGATTACAGAACCAGAGCTCTAATCCTATCCAACTACAGCGAGGTGTGAGACAGGGAGATGTCATCTCTCCCAAACTGTTCACAGCTGCGTTGGAGGATATTTTTAAGCTGCTGGACTGGAAAGGATGCGGCATCAACATCAATGGCGAGTACCTAACACACCTACGGTTTGCCGATGATGTAGTTCTTATGGCTGAGACCTTGGAAGACCTGAACACAATGCTCGAAGATCTCGGTAATGCTTCGCAAAGAGTGGGTCTTAAGATGAACATGGACAAGACGAAAATCATGTTCAATGCCCATGTTGCACCCGCTCCAGTTAATGTTGGGAACATTACACTCGAAGTTGTTGACCACTATGTTTACCTAGGACAGACGGTCCAGTTAGGTAAGTCCAACTTTGAGAAAGAGATCTCTCGTCGAATCCAGCTGGGATGTGCAGCGTTTGGAAAGCTCCGGCATATATTCGCGTCCGAAATACCTCAATGTCTCAAGACGAAAGTCTTTGACCAGTGTGTGTTGCCAGTAATGACCTATGGAAGTGAGACGTGGTCTTTTACTATGGGTCTCATAAGAAGGCTCAAAGTCACCCAGCGAGCAATGGAGAGAACGATGCTTGGTATTTCCCTGCTCGATCGAATCAGAAATGATGAGATCCGCAGGAGAACTAAAACGACCGACATCGCTCGAAGGATTGCATCATTGAAGTGGCAGTGGGCGGGACACATAGCGCGGAGAACTGATGGCCGTTGGGGCGGAAAGGTTCTCGAATGGCGACCGCGTACCGGACGACGTTCCGTGGGCAGGCCCCCTACAAGGTGGACCGACGATCTGGTCAAGGTCGCGGGAAGCCGCTGGATGCGGGCAGCGCAGGACCGATCGTTGTGAAGATCCTTGGGGGAGGCCTATGCCCAGCAGTGGGCGTCGATCGGCTGACATGATGATGATGATGATGCACCGTTTTCGAGATATTTGCATTTTTATAAAATTCATTCTTGAAAATTTTGCAAGTCCCCGCTTCATACTAAAACAGTCAAAAATTTTATGTTTGCGACACCCTAACCAAAAAAACAATCCAACGCGCCCAAATCCATTTAATAAACTTTCCAATTCATAAGCTTGTTGTAGGCGAGTCGTTCATAGTCGAAACAACCAGTAGATGAAATGAACATTAGGCCAATCGTCCGTTACTTGAATCAACTGTAGTTCCATCAACCGTAGGTGAAATGAACAGTAGTTGAGTCGTTCAATACTCATTACGAAAATATGTGAATCGATCGTAGTTATTTCGACCATAGTCGTAATGACCGTAGTTATTATGATACATACCCCATTGAGAGTACTGTCAAACAAATGTCAAATGAGAGTAGAATACCGATACTCCACAATCGAGCTACGATTGTAATACGATTGAAGAGCGGACTAGCAAATATTCCGATGGCAGTTCAATGGCAGTTCAGTCGTAAACCATTGGTCTTAAGTTAGTAGCAGAATACCAAAAATGTCAAAAACCGCTATTGAGATCCAATTAAGATTCAATTGAACCATTTGTAAATTAGCAGACTTGGGGCCCTGGAGAAAAAACTCCAAACAATGGGGATAAAAAATTTCAGTGAGAGGAACCAGGTAACAAAACTGCATTCTTTAGGTATGTAAGTATATTATCAGTTTTCACTAGGCAATTTTTTTTGTACATAATAAATGAAATAAATAAAAATAATAGTGCTTTTGTCTCAGGCTATGGTATAATAACTAAATTATAACTATGTTTATGCAATACGTCTAAAAATCATGTTCTAATTATCTTTTTACTTTTAATAAATTTTTCGATTTGTGTTAAGAAATCTTGACTCGCGTCATTATTATTAAAGCTTACATTTTTCTTCGGTTTGCTTGTGTTTTTGAATGTAAATGATGCTTGTTTTGTAGGTAAGTATACACAAAATAAGGAGACCAAATACAACAAGGGTTCATCATTAGTTAGTCGCGACCTCTATTTCCCGAATTCAGAACGAATCTATCAATATTTCAGTTATAATAAGGGTGATATGTTTGATGTTTATGATGATATTAGCTTTCCGCCCGCGGCTACGCCCGCGTGGACTACACGACGTTATCCCGCGGAAATGTGATATTTTTCCGGGATAAAAAGTAGCCTATATTCCTCTCCAGGCTACAAAGTATCAGAGTCCCTTTCAGCCAAATCCGTTCAGCCATTTTGGCGTGATTGAGTAACAAACATACAAACATCCAAACATCTAAACTTTCACATTTATAATATTAGTAGGATAGTAGAAAGTAGGATTAGTAGGATGTATTATGTTTGAATGTACGGCAAATTATAGTTTTCTTATTAGTAAACTTCATATGAATATGATAATAATATTATCTCCATGAAGTATGTATGTATACTATTCCATTTCTTGTTTAGTTGAAAATCCTACTAATATTATAAATGTGAAAGTTTAGATGTTTGGATGTTTGTTGCTCAATAACGCTAAAACGGCTGAACGGATTTGGCTGAAATTTGGGACACAGACTTTGTAGCCTGGATAGGAAATATCACATTCCCGCGGGATAACGTCGTGTAGTCTAAAGCTAGTTGTTTTATAAATAAGAGCAAATGTAACTACTTAAATTAAGTATTGTCTATTGTGATGGAAAGTGACCTTACCAATGCGTGAAGGTAATTTTTCAATTTGACGACTCTGTATGAAATATAACAGGGAGAAAAAGATTGCCCTTGACGAGTTTATCTTCACTTCACATCAGGTGCGATGAAGCCCAAGTGCTACTACCCCGCTGTGGTTAAAAAAGCCTAGGTTCTGTTAGGTACCGGCGGTGAGTGAGTGAGTACTATACCTACCACTTAACCACATATTTCTATAATATATCTATTATCTTTATTATAAAGGGTTTTTCATTAAGAGCGCTCGAAATTTGAAATGGAATAAAATTGAAACAACATTGAAAATTGCCACAATTTTTATTTTATTTTTAAAGAGCATTTCGTAACATTATTTATGGAATATAATTTCAGCCAAATGACCACCGCGATTCCGCTGAAGGTGGTGTATCCTGGTGGACAATTTTGGAGGACATTTTCGCATAAATGGGGCTCAATCTCATGAATTCAGGGCAGCAATTGTCTGTGATTTGTCAGCATAGACTCGAGATTTCACGTAGCCCCACAGAAAGTAATCGAGCAGTGTTAGATCACACGATCTCGGTGGCCAGTGGATGTTACCACCACGCGAGATAACGAAGCCCTCAAACTTCTCATCCAATAAATTTAATGTTTCCCGTACAGTATGGCAAGTGGCGCCGTCCTGTGGAACCACATGTTCCATGGTGAAATGTCACAAATAAATATGAATTCCTGCCAAATTTGACAGCTATCGCTTTTCCAAGATGGCCTATATCAACTTTCAAAGTTCGAGCGTCCCTATTGAAAAACCCTTTATAAAACTCTGGCGTTACTGACTGACTGACTAACAGAAAACGCACATACAAAAATACTAGACGCAAGAAGCTGAAATTTGGTATGTATGTTCCTTGGGAAGTGTAGGGGAGCACTAGGAGAGTATTTTTGGAAGTTTCCCCTCTAAGGGGGTTAAAAAGAGGTCCATGCAGACGATGTCGCGCGCAGAGCGCTAGTGTTTTATATACTTAATGTTAGGTATATCACATAAATTGAACTACGAAAGAGTCAAAATGAAACCATATTGGAAATAATTGGAGTTATAAAAACTTAGTCAAAGTTATCGTAGAGCAAAAAAACGTTGTCTTAACCGTGTTAGTAAACTTTGCGTCTTTGTCTAGAGGTCATGGCTTAGCCTAAACCTAGGTATATTGAGATTCAATGCCACCACCCGTCTACTTCATCATGATTTTAACGCGTTTACTTTATTTAACGACCGATTTGGCGCAGGGGTAAACTACATGCCTTCTACGCTAGAGGTCTCGGGTTCGATTCCCGAACTAGACAAATATTTGTGTGCATGAACATGTCTATTTGTCTTGGTCTGGGTGTTTTTTATGTATATTAAGTATGTATTTACAAACAAAAAAGTATTTATGTATATATTTATCCGTTATCAAGTTCACGTAGACACAGTTTCTTAAGAAATTTACTATGGGCTTAGAAAATTGGTGTGATTGTTAGAAAATGTTTTTTTATTTTATTTATTTATATTTTTATTTTTTAAATGTGAGAGAAATCGTGGGTCATTGACATTACAAATCTTTAGACTAGCGTTTTTGTAATAAAACAAGTCCTTATAAAAATAAAACCGCCTTAAAAAAAACTTCAAACAAAACACAAAAAAAAAGTAATTTCCGGATCGGTAAAATTCAGTGAAGTGCACAAACGCCCTTAGCGTGCCTATTTCGGTCGGGAATCCTCGCCTTAAAGAAACCGTAGCGCAAAGTGCAACGATAAAAAATTTACTATTGCAAATATCTAAATTAGAACTGTAACACTAGTACCAGTTTCACCCTTTAACTCCTAAGCGTTAAGAAGTTAAATCTTCCATCATCCACTCACCTAAATAACCGGAAAGATTATAAATATCGGTATGAACATAGTTAAAATAAATATCATCCAGCTCCTAACCGTTAAAGAGTTGTGCAGGGCATCATCAGCTCATCAACATCAATTTGAGCTGATGACTACTAGATCAAAATACATAGGTACTTGAAAAGCTTAAAAAATATAGAAAACACGTAAAATTAAAATAATAAAATTGAGGGTTTTCTTCGATTTCCTTGGGTTTCCATCATCAGATCCTGACTTGGTGATAACGAGACTACCTCATGAGTATACTCTTTCGAATAAAAAAAATATCATGAAAATCGGCGCAGAATTGACGGAGATATCGGTGAACATACATAGAAAAAAAAAACATACTTACAGTCGAACGTATAACCTCCTCCTTTTTTGAAGTCGGTTAAAAATAAAGCTATAATATCTCTGTTTTGATATAGGTTAATTAACCTTGTAATATAAATTGTTTGTAGCCAAAGCACGAAAGACTGTCATACGGTCTCTAAAAACTACACCAGTGTCCAAAGCTGTCCAAGCTGAATTTGAGTTCCTTACTTATACGATTAAAAGAGGCGCCGCTGTTCTGGTTTTCATATAAAATAATACGATCACGATAACTATTATCATTACTATAGTTTTTCGTGCTAGGGAGCAGTAGGTACACCAAGCACAAAGAACTCTCGTTCTCATCCGATGATATATAAGGTAATTTTTTTATTGGAAGAAGAATTGAATGGTTACGTCAAATGTTAGAACTTACAAAGCAATTTTTTTTATTATAGTTTAATTCATAATTTATTTTAAAAATATTATTGTATATTTGTTGGGCATCTCAACTATTTCTAAATCTAGAATATGATTAAATTATATGATTAAGTATTGTTTTTTCATGTCAAGGCTTAAAAATAGTTGAGATATTTTTCCGGGATAAAAAGTAGCATATTATGTATCCGCTTCCAAACAATCCCCATTCCAAAAATCACATCGATCCGTTGCTACGTTTTAACGTGAAAGACGGGCAGACAAACAAACACACTTTCACATTATTATATTCATACTAGCTGCGCCCCGGGGCTTCGCTCCCGTGGTATTTCGGGATAGAAAATAGCCTACGACCTACTTTCAGACCTACCAAATATACACAAAAAAAACATGAAAATCGGTCAATCAAGCCATATCGGAGGAGTTCGATAACAAACAGATACCATGAGATTTTTATCCTTCTAATATTATAAATGTTTTTTACTCTTTCACGCAAAAACAACTCAGCAGATTTGGTTGAAATTTGACACGCAGATAGTAGACAGCCTGGATTAAATCATAGGATACTTTTTATCCCGATATTCCCACGGTAACGGGTACCACGCTGGTGAAACCGCGGGCGGCCGCTAGTATATATATACTGTTTGAAAGGCACACTAATTAGGTAATTACTCCAACTTTTATTTAAAAAATACGTCATAGTCATACAAAAAAGATGCTTTTGACGTGAAAATAATTTCCGTTTCGCGAGTGTTTCACCGCTACGCCGCCGTCTGCGAGCAGGCAATTAATTTTAAAACTTGAACTTTGCTTCATAATTATGACATTCACTCTTGAGGTTGAGTGTAAGAGAAAAATCCTCACCCAATTAATTTGGAATACGAACCACTTTACTGGTAAGAAAATCTCAAAACGTTAATAATTAGGTAGGCAAGTGGCGAAACCTTAATTTGAAATAGGTACCTACATCAAAAGAAAACCTGTCACTGACATTATAGCTTTTATTAAAATGTGATGTGGAGGGTTGTTATCTTTAGAAAGCAAAGTAAAATCTAGTGGCAATAACAGGTTCAAGAACGCAGGTATTTTACATACGTGTGCCGAGTGGTCTAAGCGACTAACGCCCGAATTCTCGAACGCAAATCATCTTTGGGAGCGTCTCAAACATCATGGCATCTCTTTCTTACGTTTGACATTAAAAGTGACAGGGTGATGTTTGAGACGCTCCCAAAGATAAGTAGCGTACGAGTATTCGGGCATATGAGTTCGAAAAAATGAGTAGTTAGTACATATATACAGGGTGAATTTTTTTCATGCCACCTACATTGGAGTGAAAGTACTCCAAACAACGGAGGTAGCAAATTTCACTCAAAGTAACTATTCCCTTATCTTGAAAAGATACAAAACTGCATTCAAATATTTTTCAAAATACGTTTTCCAGACGAAGGAACCGGCTAAAATTAGAAACAACCTTTGTTCAAGGTCAATCTTATGATTGACCTCATTGATTGATGTGATTAGATCAAATCTCTTCAGCAAACAATAAAAGATCATGGATTTTATGTCGATTTAAGACATTGTTGTATTTTATATGAAACAACCGATTTAAAAAAAGTTTTTTTTTAATAATGGAATGTTTTCTTTGACTGAGATTTGCTATCACCATTTTGTCGAGTACTTTGCATTTTCTTGGTCTGGGCGTTTCATATGTACCTACCTATATTAAGTACCTATGTATAACAAAAAGTATTGTAGTAAATATCTATCTATCCGTAATCAAGATTTCCATGAAACAGTTCCTTATTGAAATTTACATGGGCTTAGGATAATTGGTGTGATTGTAAGTAATTATTTATTATTATTATTTTTCCCTTTTATTGCATTTAAAATACTTACAAAATTATATTTCTAAACATTACATTTTTACAATGTATGTAAAAATAAAACATTTAAAAATACATTATTTTTATTATTATTATAAACTTGATACGTTGACGCCTCCCCTAAAAATGAAATACTTTCGTTTTTTTGGAATAAAGTAGGGCATTTTGGGCAAGTAGGGTTTTTTTGATTGCCATTGGTCAAAATAACGAAAGTTATTAAGAAAACTTTTATAGCAAAAAGCAGCCAAAATCGGAGCAGTGACCAAAACCGGGGCTTCTGCCCTACCCTAAGAACAAACCTTGCTCTTCACGAATCGATGGAGCCTGGAAAATGCTACTTAAAAAACAATTGCTAATATTTAAAATTGTAAAAAAAAACTTTTTGCATTTGATAGGATGATATTTAAAGTCACGTCACGAGCATTAGTGCACGCAGACTAAGTGACTGGTAGCAGTTATAATTTAATAAAAAGTTTCAGCCGGGAGATCATGAAAGCAAAATGAGGAGAACTTTCTATTTAGTCGGTACACTTACTCTCTTGGGGAGAAGTTTCTGCTTTGCTTATTATTTTTACCTTACCCGTAGTTTTATGAAGAGTTTTTAAAGTTTTGTTACTTATTGCTACAAAATGTCGGTAACACATTTTTTATTTTACTTACTAGGTTTTTTTTGTTATTTTTAGCATCTTTCGAGGTTGTGGCGTTTAGTTGTGGCAAAACGCAAAATTGATTTTGTCGTCAATAAAAACATGTTTACCTGTATTATCGTCACCTGGATCATGAGATGAATAATATAGAACGCTAGCCTTTCGTCCGCGGCTTTGCCGGCGTGAACCACATGAGACGTTATCTCACAGGAATCTCTCTTCTACATCTCCCAAACTATTCCCATAGGTACCAATTTATATTTTGTAATTTTTTTGAAAATTTGTACTTATCGATTATTTTTCACTCTTTTTTAATTAAAAAGTAATAATAATATGCTTTTATTAAGTTGATTTTTTTTTAATTTTTATTATTATATTTATGGGTACTGATCAATTAAGTACTGAGTATTTCACATGACTTTCCAGGGATTGAAAAAAGGTGAAGTTCTCTATAAAGTCATCCTGTATAATTCTAAAATTGATTGCTTAAGAGATAATAACGAGATAGGTCGCACGTGGACACGATTAAACAAGGAATGCAGTAAACACCGTTAATACACTTTGCTAATGCAGTGTTTACTAGTTTCCGTGTAAGTGTTTGTTTCCACAAAGGTAATTTACTACGAAAGACCTATGGATAAACTGTTGTAGTTACTCAATTTTATTAGAATCACGCATATTTTTATATTCTGTCAATAAAAAAAAAATTGGTGAGGTAAATCTGGGGTTTTAAACTTTCATGGGTGAACAGTTTAAAGTTAGTTATTAGTTAAGTACTAGTTTAAATGTTTTTTTTACCATATTTTTTCCGTCTAGTCACTGACATTTCTGCACGTTTTATGGACTATGATGACGGAAAAACTAATTGGGGACTGACAACAAATTAGGTAAAACACTGTAAAAATCTCCTTAATTTTCCATACCTATAAAATTTTTTTTTTCGTTATTTTGCACATGTGAATATTGGAAGTAACCCCTGATTGTGTTAGCAGCTGCAGTAGGTACCTACTATCGAAAACTAAATTCAACATGTAAATGAGCGACTTTTATTTTTGTTCGGTTACGTAAAACTAAAGCTCATAAACTAAAGTCATTGTCTATGAATGTTTTTTTTTTACCAGCCCTGGCCTTTAAGTGTTTAAGTCTTGTGTGTTTTGTTTGTATTAATTGTGCCTTTTATTATGTTGGCCGATATTGTGTAGGCTTCGCAGCCCTACCAAACACGGTCCCGACGGAAAATCAGCGCTGGCCTCAAGCCATGCATTATGCTGAGTCGGGACCGTTTTGGGACATACCTACCTGTCCTATGCTCTAAGTGCTTATGTTTTGTTGTTGTGATGTCCCTAATAAATGTATTTCTTTCTTTCTTTCTTTTGTTTCTATTTCTAAAGGCAAGACGAAACAAAAAATTGGACATCGGGCTCAGTTTACCATTGTAATAATTATCATACTTTTATAATTACTTCATTTTAAAGCAAAACTTTTAACGATATCGGTTACAAAAAAGAGGTTTTTAGAAAAATAAAGTTGACAGTTCGCTTTGTCGAAGTTACTAACGATGTCATCGGACCGCCCGCTAAATCCTGGGTAACGAGGGTCACCATTTGACATGGGGTTTTTTAGTACACCATACATACAACATGTTTTTTATTGGGTTGATATCATCGATACTTGCACGACCAACGATGTAGGCATGAAACATTTACCCCATACGGGCGAGTCGTAAGCTTCGTTGCAGTTTATGAAACAATAGGGTATGGACCCTATTAGGGACTAATTTTTTTTTATTTAATTACAATGTTTATTGAAATATTAGCAACACAACATAGGCATTTATTTTCAAATATCTTGCATATTTTCAGTGATATAGAGCATCAAAATTTCTAATTAGACAAGGAGAGCGCTACCAGCCAGTGACGTCACATGCTAGTAGCGCCATACCCTCGCCATAGAAAATGTCGTTTTAGAAAGAGATAGCTAGAGTCACAATAAAGTAGCTCATAATTCGCTTGTTATAATACAGGTTGAATATTGTTTTCACATTTGTTATTCAATAATGTTATATTTCTGAATGTTATAATTAAATAACTACATTTTAACAACCCTATTGCCAATCAATATGGTCGCGGTATTTGGTATTGTCAAAATAAACTAAGCCTACATAAAATTACTTTTAAATTTCAAAAAATAAATATTTTAGAGTTAGGGTTCATTTAAATAAATTGTGTTGATTAAATAATGTAAAACTTACCACAAAATTGGGTACATTAGTAATTCGTCTTCTAAGTTACGTGGGTGCTTCCTCAACACTAAATTAGAAACACAATTTAATAACTACACCACAGCGAGCTCCATTTCCGTGACAAAACATCCGAATTATTACATAACTTTGTTTGCCGACAACCGCCCGTTCTAAAACTGTAATCAAAAGCTGCGAATACTCCGAAAAACGGAGTAACAACTATCCGTTTTATGCTTTCTAACTACGCTTACTCCGTAAGCTGCCGCGGTTAGTGCAACTAGTCGACACAGGAAAGTCCCGACTAACGACGAACGCATGGTGACCCCAATCCGTTGTAACGGAAGTTCGAATCAGGACGAAAGTTTAATAAAGTCCATTTTTTTCATCGATTTTAAGCCGATATGGCGTAGACACTCGAACGCTCGGGATTGGCGTGACTGAAAGGGTGCTTAAGGTATTTTCACTAATTATTATTGCAGGTGAACGTAATGTTCGGATAGGTTAGAACTGTGAAAAAAGCGTTAACAGCCTGCCGCGGCAAAGGCCGGCGAAGCGCCAGAATACCATTTTGATGCAATTTTTCGGCAAAATTACTTTGCAGATAGTATGATAGTACAGTAGTAAGATGCGTACTATTGCGACACAATAAACTTAACGTAATGAGTTTGGGTGTTGAGATATATTGTATCATGTGAAAGGTCATGTACTAGTTACTTTTGCAGCTGAAAAAAATTAAAGAGTTGAAATCGAAAATGAAAATTGCGGTATTAAAAAAATTCAAATGACAAAATGAAATGGAATTTATTACATTTGTTTCTTTTATAAAATTGAGTTGACAAAAACCATTCCCACAACAATCCGATATGAAATCATAAATCAATCAAGAGGCGTTGAACAATAAAATTGGACCGATTTCACGTGAAAATCTTCCACACACGTATTTTCAGTTTATTGGCCGTGTAATCGTGAATTTATATCGCAAGAGAGTGATGGATCCTGTGCGGAGAGAAAGGACAGACGTAAGGTACCTACTATGTCTTTTTTACTAGATATTATTGCGGGTATTTTTATCATATTACACATGAATCTGTGATGCTCTAAACTAGTTCAAACTAAAAAAATAAATATTTCTGGTAAAGGTTACATTAACACTCTTTTTAACCCTATATTTTTTTAATTCATAATCATAAGAAACACAGTTGCTTGTGTTTGAATATATTAAAGGACTTAACTTTTAGTTTTGAAATATAGGTCAGATAATACAACTAAACACTGAACAAAAAAAACAGCCGTTTCATACAAATTGTCAATACCTACTCGGTATGGTACAGCAGATTTTTTTTGTTGAGTTGTAGAGTTGGCCCCATAGTAAAAGTTATTCATATTCATGTGCATAATCACCACCTAAGAGGTTTTGCGCTTATTCATTAACACGTTGTATAATCAGTATAAAAATAACTTAACAATGAGTCTAAATTAGTTTCAACATAATAAAATAAAACGGCAAAATCACAATGTAAGTTTTAAAGTTCGTTTTCCAGTGGAGCGCTTTTTTCTTTATCGGTCATTAAAAAATCCCGATATAAAAGTTGTAAAAGCTCGGAATATAAAATATTAACCTCGGGTATGCAGTCAAACGGATCTTGGTTTAAATAATAAAACTGGGGTAGAATAACCTTTAAAAATGAGTCTACGACAACTCAACCCCGAGACAATTAAACTCCGACAACTCAACCCCTGACAACTCAACCCCGACAATTCAACCCCGACAAACCACGACAACTCAGCCCCGACAACTCAACCCCGACAACTCAACCCGACAACTCAACCGCGACAACTCAACCCTGACAACTCAACCCCGACGACTGAACCCTGACAACTCAATCACGACAACTCAACCCCGACATCTCAAACCCGACAACTCAACCCCGACGACTCAACCCGAGTGATTCCGATGATTCGAAATGTGTGTATATTTTGACTACTCTAGTCTTGACGCTCATATCAATTTGAATCTGACTGTACATATTATATCACATGGTTTTTCATCTCTACAATAAGTTCCTATCTGGGTTTTCCAGTAGAGCGCTTCATTTGTTTCTCGGTCATAAAAAATGCCGATATAAAAGTTGTATTGTAAATGCTCGGAATATTAACAGCGGGAATGCAACCAATCGGATCGTGTCAGGAGATCGCTGGCATTCGTACTCGATAATACTTCAGTCAGACGGAATTTAAATATTATAGTAAGTATAGCATTATTGCCGAGTGTGCAGGGAAGAAGCGGTAGAGTAGCACGGCCTGAGCTGTACCGCAAGCACTAAAAACTATAGTTTTCGTAATATTATCGTGATCGTATTATTTTGTATGAAAACCAGAGCAGCCCAGCGCCCCTTACGGTCGTTTTAGGAATTAAAATTCAATAGCTGTTTGCATATTGTAAATGGAATAACTTTCGCTGATTAGAACGCGCTTTTCATTTATCATTATCATTCAATGCCCGTAGTGTAAGTTTTTATGTCAAAAAACGCAAACGGCGAGTAGCGCGCTTATATAGTTTTCATACAAATTGACATAAAAACGGAATCGAAATAGTTTGCGTTTTTTGACATAAAAACTTACACTAGGTGTACAGGGTGCCTACCATCAACTTTAAGACAGCGATTCAAAAATAGCGCGATGCAGAATAGGTTCCTAAAATGAATTGCTTTCTTTCGTACTATGACCTTCTAAAAACTGGGGGCCGATTCTCAGGCAATCGAGAAAAGTTCACATTTATAGCTCGAAATTCAAATATAACACAGTTTTTGTATTGTCAGAAATTCACAATCGAAAAAGTTCGATCGAAAACCAGTCGAACGCTACGAATGGTAAAAACCAATAGATGTTCGTATACGAACTTAGCTGTCAAAATGAATTTGTTGACATGTGAGACAGCTTAGTTTGTTTGAAACGTTCTAACTTTTCAATAGAAACCACAAACAAAATGTTCGACATACGAATTACCACACTGAAAAAGTTCGAATGCCTGAGAATCGGGCCCCTGGATCGCAAATGAATTGCTAAATGTTAATGACAGAACGATTTGTGTTCTTTTTCTTCTACCCGTCTCTTTCACTTGATTCTGTCATGCCCGGAGAGTGAGAGGGACGGGTATAACCTGCAGGTGTCATCTTAAATCGACCGGGTTATAAGTCAAATAAGAATTCCTGACAGCTTAGCGGCTGTGAAATGTCATTGATCGATCACTGAATCACTGTCATTGATATTAAGCTGTCGTGGTACGAATAAGCGAAGCAGATCAGGGGCCCGATTCTCAGGCATTCGAACTTTTTCAGTGTGGTAATTCGTATGTCGAACATTTTGTTTGTGGTTTCTATTGAAAAGTTAGAACGTTTCAAACAAACTAAGCTGTCTCACATGTCAACAAATTCATTTTGACAGCTAAGTTCGTATACGAACATCTATTGGTTTTTAGCATTCGTAGCGTTCGACTGGTTTTCGATCGAACTTTTTCGATTGTGAATTTCTGACAATACAAAAACTGTGTTATATTTGAATTTCGAGCTATAAATGTGAACTTTTCTCGATTGCCTGAGAATCGGCCGCCAGTTTAGGTCCTAAACAAAACCGCAATAAGAGTTGATGGTAAGCACCCTGGAGGCTGTGGCGCAGTGGCCTGCGACCGTTGAGGCTAAGCAACTTTAGCAATGGTCGGTCACGAAATGGGTGAACAAAAACTTTTCATCTTGAGCTCCTCCGCGCTTCGAAAGGCACGCTAAACCGCTGGTCTCAGCTGCATTTGCAGTCGTAAATACCCATCAATCCGTACTAGGCCCGCGTGGTGCGTCATGGCCCATTCTTCTTATCCATCCATAAGGAAGGCCACTGGCCCCAGCAGTGGGGACATTGGATGGCTGATGATGATATTTATCATATAGTAAGATATTTCTAAACTGCATTGATTTGAACCTAAGTAGCCTCCTTAGGGTACCCTTACACTACTCTTAAATCAAATCGAAAACATGTCCATTTAGTCCATGTTACAAGCACACCTATCTACTGATCTTACCTAATGACACTGAATTCTTATTATTTTATTTTATTAAACTTTATTGTGCAGTTACATCAAGTAGAGTACAAAAGGCGGGTTTAACGCTAAAAGCATTCTCTACCAGCCAACCTTTGGGAAAAACGAGACAAGCGAAGGCGGTGCAAATAAAATAATAAAAAAATCTGATTTAAAAATGAATACAATTACCGAATATACGTTTAAAATACTATAACATATAATACTTATATACATACATACATATATACATGAATATATAGTTTACATACATATAAATAATTATAATATATACATAAATAATACACAGTGAACACAGAAAGGAATAATGACTGATATGATATTCCACTTCATGTGCGTAATCCTGCGAGAAGAACAGCGCGAGCATTCTTTTTGAAGGAGAACTTGCTTAGAGATCTCCTAATAGAGTCTGGGAGACCATTCCAAAGACTAGATAGCTTGCTGTGAGAAGGAATCCGACATATAGCCGGAGTGGAAGAGAGGGGTAGAGAGAGCTAAACAATCGGAAGAGCGCAGTTGATGGTCATGGAGAATCGCAGAGGTATGAGAACTTGCATTTCAAGTAATCAGGTGAAAAGGGATTATTTAAAATAGAGAATAGCGTACAAAGCAACCTTAGTTGTCTGCGCTGACGGATGGGAAGCCATTTAAGCTGCGACCGGTATGCCGAGACGTCTTCAAATTTGTGAAGGCAGAAAATAAAACGGATGGCATAATTAATAAGCCGGTCGAGCTTGTTAAGAAGATCCTCATTTAAATTAGAGTAACAGACATCAGCATAATCAATGAGTGGGAAAATGAGAGAAGTGATAAGAGTGACCTTAGTTTTGATGGGGAGAAAATTTCTAAAACGGTTTAAGAAACGGAGGGAACATGTGACGACTCGACTCACCTCGGTGACTTGCGTTGTCCAGCTAAGCAAGGAGTCAATATGCAGGCCGAGATTCTTGACGCTGGAGCAAAAGGGAATGGCAGTGTTATCCAGCACGATAGGCGGAATCAAGTTGTAGTTAATTTTAGCAAGTTGTTTGGACCCGCCAACAATTATCGTCTGGCATTTTGATGGATTCACTGCTATGCCAAACTCTGTCGACCAGGTGCTTATTGTATGCAGACTAATATTACTTACAGTATTACAATTAAAATTTTAAGGATTGAGTTTTTAAATTATTTTTATGCATTCACAATGCAATTCTGTAAGTACCTATAGGGAAATTGTGATAAAGCTACTTGCAGGGCTGGTGATTTTTACAATCACTATTTTTCCTATATTTTAAACATTTTAAGAATTTGTCAGGAAGTGTGTCTTAATAAATTATATACGTCCTACTTACAAATTTCACAAAAAAATAAAGGTACAGTTATTTCTCACAACCTAATAAATATCACTGCGAAGTGACGTATGAATATACCTAGTGGTAGCTTTTATTAGCGATTTTACGAGAGTTTCATGGGGCTGTTGACAAGAAATCAGCCGTATTGCTTTCGTCGGGCTTGCGATTGGATGGGATCGAACATTTTTATTGCATTTTTTTATGGACACTTTTAGAGGATGACTGGTTTTCTTGCGGTTGGGAAAATGAAAAACAACAACAGCGAATTGGTGTTAGTTGGAGTAATTTATTACAAGCTTTTATTTAGTTTAACCTGTCTCGATGTTTGCTTGTCTGTAATCAAATCTTGCAAGTTCAATTTGACCCCACTTCCCAGTGTCCGAATGAGCTGAAATTTTGCATATACAGGTTTGGTTTGGATGACAATACAATATTAAAGGTAAGGTCAGCAAAAAAGCTTGTCATAAAAATATTTTTTTTATTGTAAATTAAAAAGCTTGTTTTATTATTGTAAATAGCCTGTTCGTCTACTCCGTAAGGAATCATTGAGAATATTAAAAACATAACCCTCTTTGTGTCGCAGTTGGGTAAAATGCCTCTATTACGGTCATAAATTATTTACCGCCATACATTTACAATGTCAAAATTTTAAGATAGGTTTTATTGCCAAAAAACTAAACGTCAACTGTATACTGCCTTTTTATTCTCTGTCAGTTTCGAAAAACAATTGGTCGTTAAATCGTCTGGAAGAAATCGCTTTTAGTAATTCTGGAGGCTGTATTTTTAACACTTTAATATTACCTAATAAAAAGCGACAAGGTGTATAAATACCACAAATTATTTTCCCCATCATTGTGTTTGTCGCAATTATAATCTTTAATCCTTGCATTCATTTTGAAATATGACCCTGCGCTGCGATTAATCTTAGGCAGACAAAAACGCGAGCTGATGTCACCCAAATTACGTTGATCTTTCTTGTTGAGAATTTGCATACAAAAATATTAAATTATTATCCCTACTAGTAGTAAAGTAGAATTGTTTTGCTGTTATTTTTTTGTTTGAAGCAGGGTTTGGGAACCTTTCGCAAAATAGGTACCTACCGCTTAATTAGGATCTTAACCAGGTTTTCACAAAACGCTCGTTCGGCTCGGAGCTAGGGTTTCGGGATTCCCGGGCTTCTTTTTTCATTCCCGGGAATCAGGAACAATTATTTTGAATTCCCGGGAATTTCCGGGATCGAGAATTTTCAATTTTGATGAAATTAATGGATTTTTTCGTTAAAACAACACATTTAAAGTTGTTATCAGTGTTCAGATTAGAAAGTCAAGTGAAACCACATGTTTAATATCTAAGAATGACAAAAATAACTCTTCAAGAAGGCTAATGCATCTATGGATTCATCGCTCAGCCTGCTGTTAATTATTTAGACACAAAAACGCACGCTCAGTCTCTGTTGAGGTAGGCTGTATTGTGAGAAGTGATTTATACAACAAGTCACGAGTAGGTGGGCGATCGATTTTAACATTATGCCAAGCAGTAACATGTTTTACACACATAGTTTGCGTGCGGTAGAGCGTATAATCTAAGCGAGCCTCTTACTTATGTTGTTTTAATACAAAATGTATTTCCCGGAATCCCGGCCTTACGTTCCCGGGATCGAGAACGGCAAGATTCCCGGGAATTCCCGGACACGGAAACCCGGGACCAAACTCTACTCGGAGCGGAAATAGTCGCTGCCGTCAACCTGGTTAATCGAAATGGGCGGGGCATCGTCATCGGAGCGCCGTGGCATCTGCCGTCTCTGTCATACTGTCTTAAGAGTGAGTCTTAAGACAGTATCTCATTAGCTGACCGAAATCATCGAACGATATTAACCGGTATTTCGAGCAGCAACCGTTTACTTTTGATCTTTGAATAGAGCCGAAATGATATCGACTCTGAAAGAGCGAAACCGAAATGAAAATGCTCTTTTGATAATGTATAGATAGACATTTTTGCGAACCATTCGCGAGTTTTAACCAGGTTTCCGACCCCTGAATTGAAGCACTGAAATTAGTTTCGTGACGTCAGAGAAAATGCAAGCGAGTTGCTTTTTCTAGATACACATTTTATCGTAGTTATCACGCACGTCTTGGATCTTAGAGTGTAGTATTAATTATATTTATTAGATAGTGTGGTAATATGGTATAGACTCTATACATGTTTGTTACGTTTATCTATATCTATCTTATCGTTTATTTATCACTTTTGAATGCTATTTCTTTTCCACAATAAAATTGATTTTAGATAAGTACTAAATAATATCGACATCTTAGCTTACCAACCCCTCTCCTGTCTAGGGTTGGAACATAAATTATGGTTCCTAGTTGGATGTGGAAGGCAGGTCGATTTTTAAGAACTTATTTAAATATTATTGTAGGATAAAATTTTCCCCTAAAAATACTGTTCGTATCTTAGTTGGTGAGACAGTATCCGTACAGACGAACTCGCGAGCGGCGCTAGTATAGCATATAGTACGCGAAAGATCTTCCTAAATTGGTCTTACAGTATCATTACAACCGCGTAATTTATTCTTCGTACCTGCTTGTGAAATTAATTTTACTTATGTTAACATTCAACCTATGCTGATTTGTAAGAACGATGGTGCTTACAAATCAGCAAAATAGACTATTAGAGCATTCCTCAACCCGGTTAGCTCCTTAGACAACACTTAATTACGACCACCGCAAAATGATATTATGATACAGCGACTTTACCTATATTACATACACCCATACTTATCATTTTGTCGTATCGTACAGCGGTGGTCATGATAGACATTTTGAGGGTCTCACACAATGAGATCGCATAAAGCTTTAAGTAATTTTTGGACCGAACCAATTCTTTTCAATTCTTTTAAGTTAATTAAAACATTCCATTTCTCGTACGTAAGCTTCAAAGACAATACTCAGTTTGGTCCAAAAGTAAAATTAGAGCGCGTTCCATTAACGACCAGTAATAACAGTACAAATCTGATTCAACTCGATTAGGAAAAAAGGAATCTGCCAATCTCTCCACTCCGACAATTCGCTCTTAACGTAAATTGATTCAATTTTCGTAGACAATACTCCTTAAATGCATTGTAGACTTTATTGCTTAAAGTTAAGGCTCGTATTCCTCTGTGAGAAGTAATCGCTGAGGTTTGATTTTTATCGATGTTGATTAAAGGGCTATTGTTTGAATTCCATGAACTTTCTTGTGACGAAATAAGCTTTTGTTACATTATTTAGTTAATGTTACCTCCAACGGTTTTGCGAACCGTATTAAATATTTACTTATTGGTTCTTCTCTCGGTTTATATGATCAAAGCTCGGTTTGCTCGATTCACTAATCTTTTGAAACCATTCTTATTAGAATTTTGCCTAGAATATAACGTTTATTGCAACATTTAATTCGATATTCTTTTTTTTTTACTTGGAATTTCATAATTTTTCTCCTCTTTTTAATCAATATTATCAGATTTAGTTAGTGAATTTAGAGTTCTATCGTATTTCTAATATTGTTTTACGCTTTTTAACAAGCTTTTTATTAACTTACCATGTTAGTTATTTAGTGGGGGACAAATCTTGCAAGCTTAATTTGACCCACTTCCCAGTATCCGATGGAGCTGAAATTTTGTAAATTATACAGGTTTGGTTTAGATGACAATACAATATTTAAGTACAGTGAGAAAAAAGCTTGTCATGAAAATTGAATTTTTACTAAAAACTTATTTTGAAGTTATTGGTCTTCCAGATCACTGCGCGCTTCAAATTCAAAGATAAAACATTTGATTTTCCATTCAAATAAATCAGCCGATTTGAATGATAAAAATGTTATGATTGAATTCGTAATTTTTTGTATAAGTCATTATAATAATATCCTTTTTAAATCAAATGCTGAAGTTAAAATTAATTAGGTAACTATTGGTTAGGAGCCAAATCTGAAACTATTTTTTTTTCACACAGCAAGATGATTTTTTTTAGTTCCGGAAAATTACCACCCTGGATCTTATAAGTTTGTTGCGAGCACTATACGCCGTGACACTCCGAGCCATGTTCAATTGAATTCTTTGTTTCAGAAGATGATGTTTTTCAGAAAAAGGGGTATCTTGTAGCACACGCGTTAACAATCATTGATATATGCTTTAATATGTTTGTTCCACGGTATAATGGGCGTCTTAAATCTCGTTAGTGTAGATAATGTTGTGTCTGCTTAAGATTCTGTTCGCGTGAACTGTCAAGTAGGTACGCGCGTTTTTCACGCTCGCTCGCTATTTCTCGACTATCATTTGCATGTCTGATAAGTCACGTGGCTTCGGTTCGTGATTTTCCAACTGATTGGACGGAGTATTAGATTATTCAGTTCTTCAAAGGCTTTATTTACTTTGATTTAATATTTATAGTTTCGTTTTACGTCTGAATCGTCGTCAGAAATTTTTATAGCTAGACTAATCTTTAAACCTCAATATTCCGAAACGTTCACACGACGATGTTTGACGTAAGTACAGTCTTTTTTACGACGGTAATGCTTTTTAAGTGATCGTGTTCACGTTTTTTCTATACTTATGGTGCATCCACACAGTCCTTTGTGTGTGGCCGGCGGCGGCTTCTCTCTCTTTCCTGGCGGTTATTCCATTGCCGGCTTCGTGGATGCACGTCGTTTCGTATTTTTGACAATTCTTCAATGATGGATGAATCCCGTATGAACCCGCCGTAATTGTCCATCCATCATGAGACCTTGAACAACATTCTCAAACACTCCTTGCGTAGATAGGTTTTGAATGAAGATAAGTAGTACTTATTGGCAATACTAACCTATACTACTGTGTCAAGCAAGCACGAAAAATCTCGTTCTTGTAAAATCGTTATAGTAATCCTACTTTTTTGAATGATAAATCAGGTTTAGACCGGAGTTTTCAGGGCTGCTAGCTATGGTTTTCATACAAAAATTCGTGTAATGAACATGTGGGTGTTTATGATATTTATTAAAATTCTTTAATATCTGCCTTCGATGCTTCTGATACCATCGTAACCCTGGCTACGCATAATAATATGCTACTTAAGGCGATACTCGGAAAAAATGTGCTGAAGCGAGATAGCAATGAGAAAACGATGCGCGCGGGAGCGAGACCGATTTTGCTGATTAGGCAAAAAAAACACAAAATCACTTCGTATTAAAAAACTACAGCGATTAAAAAAAAATGCTTCTATACGATTTTCAATATTATTGGTGTCCACTAATTTAACCAATTTCCAATAGTGTAAGTAACCCCATTTAAGAATAATCTTCACTTTTCGTATTTTTTAGAGGTCCATTCGAAAAGAAAAAGTGTCGAGGCAAAATCATAAAATCGTGTTTTTGAAACTATACGATTCTAGATAAAGGTATGAAGAAATATATATCTTACTACCAGATTTGTAACAACTGTAACCGTCCTATAGTTTTAAATCAAAAAGTCTATATTTTTCCGAGTAGCGCCTAAAAGAATCCGTTTCATACATACTCGTGAGAAGCCTTCTCAAGTATGTACCTATTTCCTTATCTTCAGCTAGTAGCAAAGGTTTTCCAATTTCAGCTTAATATAAATTCTAAGCCTCATTGGGTGAAAAGATATTTTCTTATCTTTTAAGAAATTCTTATGTTACAGTGTTAATATCATGGATGCTTGTGGTGTAAACGTTAAAAGAATATTCATTCTAGCATACAACTTTCAACGAATTTTCTTGTTCAACATATTAATTGAAGAAATTATCTAATATTTACGTTCAATAAATATTTATTTAAGAAACATCTATTTTTAATTATGCCACACTGTTAGAGCAACAAATACCTAGTGCTTAAAATATACCTACCTTCATTATGTAAATAACCCATTGTTAATTTCTTAAAATACGTAAGTGCACCTACGTATTTTAAGAGAACAATTATTCTTCTTCTTCTTCTTCAACGTGTCAATGACAAGTACAAAATCATATGGTGTTGGCTCAAAACTGTGCCACTCTCACGGCGGCGTTATCTGCAGCCAACATGAGGTCCTCTCGCGTGCAGTTGTCCGGGCATGCAGGTTTAGTTAATCAATGAAGTGGGCGATGGTCTGTGGAGTGTAACCACACCTGCACGCGAGATCCGTGTTAAAAAAAAGGGAGAATAATGGAAGTAAATGAAGTGGATGTCCCAAAATGTACTTTTCATGTAAGTAAATATTAAGAACCAAAATCTTAAGATTAAGACTAATCCTCTAGCTAGAAGATCCAA
Organism: Crambus lathoniellus; assembly: GCA_949710035.1. Classification (NCBI taxonomy): domain Eukaryota; kingdom Metazoa; phylum Arthropoda; class Insecta; order Lepidoptera; family Crambidae; genus Crambus; species Crambus lathoniellus. The sequence continues at coordinate 7,910,658 of OX453302.1, read as the reverse complement.
TCTTTCATAATGGCTTGCCCGTCCTTATGTCGACATCTAACCTGATTTATTCGTCGAGATAATAGTCCGGCCAAGGCATATTGTTTATCGAACCAATGGGACGACAAAGCATGGTATTGGTTTACAATAGAGAAGATAAGGTTACATTGTAAAAGGATTTATCATTGTTGCTTGTAATGTATGGGCCCGTATGTTGAAAGATTTAAGGCTTTTAGGCCTTTAACACACTGCCGCCGGTTTCCACTCCGGTGGACGGAGATGTGGCGTGACGTGAGTGTGTGTTACACTAGGGGTTTTATATGCAAATCAAGACTACAGGCAAAGTTAAGAGCCCCACTGCGGTGTCCGGTGCAGTGTGGTACAGACAAGAACGAAGGAGCACTAATTTCTTTCTTGTGTTGTATTTTTTTCTTAAGATACCCAATAAACCATCCACCAACCAGCACTGGGCCCGCGTGGTGGGGCATGGCCCATTCTCCTTATCAGCCAGCGAGTAAGAGTCAGAAGACCCAGTGCCCCAGCAGTGGGGATATTAAATGGCTGAATAGTTTTTTGTGCTTTGGGTACAGAACGATCGTTTTTCGTGCTTGGGGTACAAAACACATTACCAAAGGTTCATCACAATCTGACGAATGGTTTCCGAACGCATAAGTAGATGATAAACATACAAACATTGTTTTGTTTATTTAAGTATAGGAAGGTTTAGATTAGTTACAAAATTGATTGCAGGCATTGGCAGCAAGTTAAAACAGCTTAATGACTGTATAAACTATAATTGTATATACTATGTATATTGTATGCTATGTATGTATGTACTGTGAATAGATGTATTTTTTTATTAAACTCTGTTTTTGTAGGTATTTCTTCTGGAAAATTCAGCCATTAAGTAGGTGAAAAAGAGATTATTTTCGTAAGAAAGCCCTAAGCCGCTAGTACCGTAATGATCATGATATAAGACACTCTAAGCAATGAAATATAAAAAGTAATGGTGTCATCTGGGGTCTCGGTGAATAATATGTCGCGATCTTTCACACTCGGGCTTCTAGACGAAAATTGATGTAACTTGAGGCCTCCAGTTTCCAAGTTACACCATTATTTATCAAGTAAAATACAAATGGAAGGAATGGCTATTGTATTATATTGTATCCAGTTGGCAGGGACAACGGTTTGGACTTTGGGACCTGTGTAGGATTTTATAAATGGCTTTCTGTGAGTCTTGTTTAAATTATTTAATGAAAAAATATCGGACAACCTCGATATAGCCAAATGAAAAGTTTATTAAATGAAGCAGAATTCGAAATACAGAAATGATCTACTGATGAGAAGAAAGAAATGATGATCATCAATTACTTAAACCTATGGAAAACTTACGGAAAATGGACTTATGGACAGATAGCAGTCTCTACTAGTACGTTTTTGATTACAATTGACAAATCGAATTCCTACTTGTTTTGTTTATTTGATTGTGAAATAAGTAGTTCGGGCAGGTAGTAGACATAATTTTAATGTTTTGAAAGTTTGTCTCAAGAGAGATCGAAGTAACGACCTCTGTACCCCTATAGCAAAAAAACACACACATGATCTATCGTTATCGAAATCGTTACAGTGATCGTATTATTTTGTATGAAAACCAGAGCTGCGCCTCTATCGGCCGTATAAGGAACTAACATTCACAATATATAATGACAACAGCACTTTGACAGCTTTTGACTAATGGTATAGTTAAATATCGAGCATAGCGACACGGTCACTACTGTTACTGTACCACTCCGGCAATAAAAAAAGTGCTAAGTAAGTTTTTTGTCTAAACTTATACGTTCCGGTAAGTTTTGTAAAACATTGTTTTTAATTTTAAAAACGTTGTTTTATTCACAACTAGCGGCCGAAACCGCGGGCGGCCGCTAGTTGTGAATAAAAACCACGTGGTTCCCGTTCCCATGAGAATATCGAGATAAAAAGTATCGTATGTGTTAATCCAGGGAGCTCTACTCTTGTTCTCCGAAACGAAATTTCGGAAACGAAAGAAATTTAAACGAAGTTTCGTTTCTGCCGCTACTCTTGAACATTTTCGGACGCGCACGAAAAGTTCGAATCCATAGACAATTTTCGTGAACGAATGGAATGAACAACATTACGTAGGTTCTTTTAATGTCATTTACGGTAAATAACCGGTTTTTAAATTAAATTTAAAATTAAAACGTTGGTTTAATAATTTTAAGAATGTATTTAATTAGTAATGGTTTACTATGTTTAATAACCCAGAAACTGATAAATGAGCAATTAAAATTCAAGTTTATGTCGAAAAACACAGTGACACTAAAAGAACCCTTTCAATGACTGATAACCGCCCAAGTTAAGATGTCTATAGTCCCCACTGACCTCTATAGTCCCACATTCCTGTATGTTCCGGTGACAGAGGAGCCACTTGCAGTACAAAATTAGGTGTCAAAATGAACATTCGTATGAAAAATTAGTTCCAATGATTATCACCGACCCAGATTTATGCTTGTCGTCGTATGACAACGTAACTTGTCCGCAGTATGACATTAGCTGAGCCATGAAGTTTGACTTAATACTCTGAGGTAACTGGAGCTCTCACCCTGAATAAAAAAGTGTCGCCAGCAAATTTGACATTTATGTATGTAGTGGCTGTCAGCTGTCTCATATGACCATACGTATTTTTTTAAAGTGTAGGTGAGATGGAAGACAGCCACTATGTAATTTGTGGTCACAAAAAATTGTTCGTACTGCACTCTCCAGTTACCTCAGTATTAAGTCGAGCTTCATGAGCTGAGCCGTCAGCCGTTACTTCAAAATTTCAAAATATTTGGTGCATAATTTGGTGTTATTTATACGGAATTACCAAAGAAAGTAAGTATTAATATTTATGTTTTGCACGCCTAATTCTTATTTAAATAATATTTTCGTAATAGGTTCCTATTATTTAGTTTCACCACATCTTTTCAGTATGGCTCCAAATTCCTGTTCGACAACTCCTCAGCAAATCACTGTACTACTCGATGAACATAAAGATCATGCTCGCGGCAGATTGAGGAGTATAGAAGGAAAGGTCCAGACAAAGAGGCTGTGGGAGGAGTTGTGCGACACTCTCAATTCCATGGGTGGTTGCTCAAAGACGATTCAGTAGTGGCAAAAGGTACCTAATTATACTTACATCCTAACAATCCATACAAAAACTACCTGTGCCGCCCTCTGTGATCCACATACTTTTAAACTACGGAGACAATTAAAATTACAAGAAAGTTACTGTGTATCACTAAAAAATATAATAAGTATTCCCTGCAATGTATGTAGGTATACAATTTTGAAACTTATTTGAATGTTGTTTTGCAGCCTTACCTGCCTGCTACAGACGTCAGAAGCAGGTTGTATCAGTAATACCAGTATGAAGATGGGCGCGTAGAGAGAGAGACAGTAAGGAACGCTGAGCTCGCAGGCATCAGGGCTGCCATGCCATTTGCAGCTGTGTGAGCTATTGCGAGAACAACTTTAAATAATAAAGATTTTCTCCTGTTACCAACCAACTCCAACCTCGCACCTCAAACTTATTGCTTAGTTATTTAATTTTTTACTTTCTTGCATACACTATGCAATTTTTATTAGTGAAAAATTAAAAAAGAAGTAGGTATTTAGAAAAAGTCGACCCGTCTCACAACCAGCTGCGATGGGATTCGAACCCACGACCTTTCGCTATACGGGCGACTGCTCGCGAAGGATAAAAGGACTAAACAAATATAAAGTTATAGGTTTTAGGTAGGAACCTACAACTTTATATTTGTTTAAAAGGAAAATATTCTAATATTTATATGAGATTTTTTTTCTCATAAAGGTTATAATATAATGTACTATAATGTTGTATAATCAGTGCTTATCCTATAATCAATTTGTTGTAATATGTAACGATATGTTTCTTGTTTTGTAAATGTTAAATGTAAGCTAATATCATGTATTGAAGTAAGAAATAAAAACCATTAAATACATTGATATTGTCTTTTTAATCTATATTAATATTATAAAGAGGAAAGATTTGATTGTTTGTTTGTTTGTTTGTTTGTTCATCGAATAGGCTCCAAAACTACTAGACCGATTTGGAAAGTTCTTTGACCATTAGACAGCTACATTCTTCCCGAGTGACATAGGCTATATTTTATCCCGATATTCCTACGGGAACGGGTAGCAAGCGGGTAAAACTGCGATGATCCGCTAGTCTTCTAAACTAATATTATAAAGAGGAAAGATTTGATTGTTTGTTTGTTTGCATCGAATAGGCTCCGAAACTACTAGACCGATTTAGACAATTCTTTGACCATTAGAAAGCTACATTCTTCCCGGGTGACATAGGCTACATTTTATTTGGATATTATAAGAATGCAGCAAGCAAATATGTAGCAAACACGCAGTTAGGCATGCATAACGATTTCCTCGTTTTGTCGTAGGTACATTTAACTGAGACACTGATGATTATCTCCTATGACAAAAAAAAAGTTACACAAGTGGGTTTTATTTCAATATTACAATTTTATTAATTGGTTTGGTATGAATGTATCTTCCTGGTTCCTTTCTAAAGTTTGTATTAATACAGCGCTTTTCCCTCGACCTGCCTGTAAAACTCGAGTCGAAGATGCGGCTGTCTCAATTTCCCTGCGAATCTGCCTGGCTCTGTCCGTTTGGTGATCCTCTTCTGTCAAATAGGGACCTCCCTCCTCGGGAAAAAAAAACTCCGGACCTCTATACCAGCCCTTATACATATGTACTATACACATAGCAGGCTACTATAATTTTAGCTGTGTTTCTGGGCAGTAATGGACAAGCTAAACAAAAGACATCTCTACCATCGAGCTTTCAATACACCAAATGTGCGTTCAACGGTGCAGCGTTGACGTTTTTGGATAGCAGTATCTTCCCTCTAGAGAGTCCTCAACAGCATTATCGACGGGTGTCATCACTCCCTTAGAAGATATCCAGAATCACCTGAAAATAAATAAAATAGAACTTTAGTATTGAAAATGAAGTAAATGAAAAAATCGTTAATCGGTTATCACTAGGTACCTATATTTACTACTTATTTCCGCTTAATATGATTCCTTTTTTTGAGATTTTGAAGAAATCTTATGTGCTTTGCTAGTACCTGTATGCGGTGCATTAAGTGCTGTTGTTTAAGTCAATATCTATATCTGAAAAGCGATAACCAGGCTTCATCATCATCATTTCAGCCGTACGACGCCCACTGCTGGGCATAGGCCTCCCCCAAGGATCTCCACAACGATCGGTCCTGCGCTGCCCGCATCCAGCGGCTTCCCGCGACCTTGACCAGATCGTCGGTCCACCTTCTAGGGGGCCTGCCCACGGAACGTCGTCCGGTTCGCGGTCGCCATTCGAGAACCAGGCTTATGAAAAGTAAAATCGAAAAGTTCATTGAAATGCGTGTTTACATAGTACAAACTTACTTTAAGGGTTGGCTTGAACTCTTGTCGCCTTGCCCCTGGAGGTAATAAAGGCACTATCTCTGATCACGCACAATTGTGGTGACCATCTACTGTGTTCCACAGTTTATTGAAACGAAGGTTTCTCATGCAAAATTAAGTAAATTAAGAACTAGTCATACCTTATGGTAGAAGATACTGTCCGTAATCCAGGGGGGCTGATCGCTGTCTCGCCGGCGCGCGCCTGGCAAAACGATCTCCACACAACCCCCGATGGGAAACTCTTACAGCTAACACCCTTATAACTACACAATGCCCTAATAGGCAGCTAAAACTTTCCCGGCGCTTTTCAAAGCGAACACACACGGGTCACAAGTCCGTACCCGGACCGGGCGCTCCTAGGTGCAAAACGCTCGAGATCTCGGTCACGATACGGGTAGGTAACTGGCGCGGCACGTCGCTACAGAAACACACAAACTTGCCTCGCGGCTGCGTACGGCGGACCGTACTACACTGACAACTGACCGCTCGCCAGCGCGGCGTGAACAATCTCAGTCCACAGCTCCTCGAATAATTCCCGACTGAGTCTGTAATTTCCTATAAACTCTAGATCGGGAATATTCGCTATAAATAACTGATTTCGCAGGTGCTGCCGGTTCTTTCTCCTCTCCAAGCGTTCTTCGCGCAAAGCAGCAGCGATTAAAAGCTGCCTCGTAGCCATATCAGTTAGTATTTTAATAAAAATCGACCCAAACGAAAATAGAAAGGTAACGCTTTTGAGTTCGTCAAAACTGCGAACTAAAAACTGCCAAACTTCAATTTTCGTTCGTTATTAAATTGAATTAGAGTAGGCTTAGAAAATTTAAACGTCAAAGCATTTTCGTTTCAACGAAGTTTCGAAACGAAGAAGTCGGTGGTAGGAAATGTGCGAAGTTTCGAAAGAAATTTCGTTTTTCGTTGAATTAGAGTAGACCTGCAGGCTATCTACTATCTGTGTGCCAAATTTCAACCAATTCCGTTTAGTAGATTTTGCGTGAAAGAGTAACAAACATCTATACATCATACATCCATCCATACTCACAAACGTTCGCATTTATAATATTAGTAAGATAAGCATGAAATTTTGACCAAAATCATAATGGAAACGTTATTCGCGTCTCGTGAGTATGTGTTCTATGGTAATTTATGGACAGTCTGGAGGCGTAGAACCAGCAATTCGGACTAAAGCCAATCTAGATTGTCACAATGCATAGATTTGATTTACTTTATTGATTCCAATGAATATTTTTACCATTTAAGTAAATATAACTTAGAAACGGCTTGAAAATACGTAATTTTATACAATTATCGTAAACAATATAATTACAAATAATAATTATGTTTGACTAATAACACTATCATAATTTGATCATAATGTATAACGCTGTTATTACCAACAAGCCCTTCACTTACAGTCTACACTAAGTTCAAAGTCAACGATCAAGCACCGAAGCTATCAACTTGATAGGCTTATCTCGAGCGTTACCGTAGAGAGAGCCACATGTTTACGACACAGTGTAAAAATTAAACTGTTATCGTTCAGTCCTTCACGGTTTGCGAGCCAACTGAGAATCGATCAGATATCTACTAATTAGTTCGATAAGCGATTAGCTTGGTAATTTAACTCGCTCAGCGTATGACAACCCTGAGGAGCTTCTAGAAGAACTTCGATAAACAGAATCGTTTATGACGGGTAACTTTATTCAACCACTCATCGATTCCGTCCGTTTTGCTGCTACCGATGACATGACGATTCGTTTTTAGAGTTTCAGTTTTTATCTTCCTATCTTATTTTATTTAAGAATCCAAATCCTCATCCTAATTTTACATAACAAACCAAAAATGCTTTTTATAAATCTATTTTGTACCGTAGAACTTTTGCCATACATACCTATACTCACGAGACGTAACCAACAAAATATTAACCGACATACATAAACATCTATAGAGGGTGACTTAGAATAATTGCAGGGAAGGCCAAGGTTGGGGTCGCTTTGGGGATAAATAAATTCATTAGTTTGGGGAACGGGAAACATACTTCCAGTTTTGGGCTTAGGTCGAAAATTTTCATCAGTGAAAATAACTTACTAAAGGTTGAAACCAGTAGCTACAATTAGACGAGTTTGTTTACATAGATACCTACCTTGTGATTTGTTGTTTTTTATAAAAAAGAATAATTTCAGGTTGGCCTAGAGATTTATTACATAAAGTTATGTTTTTCTTTCAGGGTAAAATACAAGATTTTGGACCAGGGAGTGTAATGTTTTGAAAGAGATTTGCAAATCCTATGTTCGGTGCTATAAAATGCTGTAAACGCTGCTTCTTTTGCGAAAGAGTAAAACTGTTATAATGCAATATAAAATATTTATTAACCGACGACGTTTTAAGTCACGTAAGGTCTCGAACCCCTATGGTTCAAACTTAAATGCAACTTTCATGCACCTCAAGTGGAGCCCAAGAAAATAATAGATGTCGTTCATCACTCTCCGGGGCATCAGGCCGGATCGTCCCGGAGACTTTACCTGATCAATCAGTATGTGAGCCCTTACTCTCTAGCCTTTGTAATAACTCAGATTGCACAAATGAAAATAATTCCTGTACAAAAAAAAGTTGTAGTAAATTAGTTATGTTCTGTGATGAGCTTGGAAAGAATCTTGGCCAATTGTTGCAAAAAAATACAAGGGAAAGCATTATTAACTATTGCAAGCCGGGCTCGACTATAGATGAAATCATGAAAAGTATTGTAAAACATAAGTTTAATGAAGATACAAACTTGATCATTCTAATTGGAAATAGGGGTAATGTAAGCAAAAATCAACTGATGACATACTGTAATACACTGTGTTCTTTAAAGGTTAAAAAAATTGTTATGTTTACATTTCCCTATAGTAAAAGTTTGCCACAGGTGGAAAATAACTTTAGATATAATTTAAATTTATCTTTAAATACTATGGCATATCATAGTAGCCAAATGTTGCATATTATTGACATTAATAAATTGTTAAAAAATATTATTCTGACAAAAGATAAATACTATCTGCCAACTTATTGTAAGAGACAGTTAGCACTATCGCTATCTTTTTATTTTGAACATTTAGCCAGTAATCTGGCTAGTAAAACTCCTGCTTTTATTGAGCAGTCAATTGACATTTATAAATTACCCTTGGAATTTGTTCCAAGTCATAATAATAATTTGTTTAATCAAAATGACATAAATCTGAATACTGACTTGGTTAATTTAAATTACCATTAAAGACAACAGAGGCGCCCTCTAGCCCAGTGTTGACAAGAGAAAAGCCAAACAGTTTAACAATTGTCCATCAAAATATGGAAGGCTTTTCTAACAAAGATCTAGAATTAAGTTTGTTTTTAAATTGTAATAATGTTGATGTGTTATGTGTTACTGAGCATTGGTTTAAACCACATGAATTAATGTTAAACTTAGATAATTATAGAGTTGTAAGCTCGTTTAGTAGGCAATCTGCTATCAGGGGAGGGTCTCTTATAATGTTACATGATAATTTCCAATACAAAGAGCGCAAAGATGTTGTATCCCTCTCTATTGAACGAGTCATTGAACTATCCTGTGTGGAACTTGACCAACTAATTATAATATGTCTTTATAGACCTCCCAATAGTAATTATTCTGAGTTTGAGTCCACTATGGAGGAAGTGTTAAGAATAACTTGTAAAACCAATAAAAAAGTTGTCATATGTGGGGATTTCAATGTAGATATTTTAGACCGTAAATTGGCCACACTCTCAAGTAGATTTTTAAACTTGTTTAAATCATTTAATTTAATACACACTTTTAATGAGCCTACTCGAATCACACCCACATCTGGCAGTTGCTTGGACAATATTTTTACAGACTGTTCGGTTATAGAAAAAAAGGTAATTGATGTCATAAAATCTGACCATAGTGGACAAATAGCCTCTATAGAGCACCATCATGTCTGTCCTAAACGTAAAATAATATGTAGGCCAATTACGAAAAAGGGCATTGATAAATTTAGAAATCATGTAATTGATAAAATTGAAACTTTGCCAGCTTCTATTATGGAACCTAATAATCTTTATAATGATTTATTTAGTGTGGTGCAAAGCGAATTTAGTAAAACATTCAAACAAAAGGTGATCAACTGTAATACTAATAGAAAGAAGTTTAGTGATTGGGCCACGCCTGGGATTTATACAAGTAGAAGGAAATTATATGAACTTTATGCATTAAAGCGAACTTCATGTGACCCTAGTTTTATTGAATATGTCAAGAAATATTCTAAAACTTTTAGAAAAGTATGTGCGGCTGCCAAGTCCACATACATCGCTAATAAAATAAAAGTAGCTGATAATAAGATCAAGGCTACATGGAATATTATTAACCAAGAAACTGGTAAAACAAAAAATCATATAAATTCCTTCACTCTTAAAGCAAATAATAAAACATTTACATCTGACGATGAGGTTGCCCGTGTTTTTGAAGACTTCTTCTCTCGGGTACCCTTAGAAACTACGAGAAATTTAAATTCCTGTCCTAATATTGCGGCTGCCCTCTTGGTGTCAAGCGTTGATAAGTGTAACAAAGTATTTAATTTTCAACATATAAATGGCGATGATATTCTTAAAGCATTTAAAACAATAAATATTAAAAAATCGGAAGATTTATGGGGTATATCAACTAATGTTATTAAATCAATAATTGATCCAATAGCTCCATATTTAGCTTTTATTTTTAATAAGTGTATTGATGAAGGAGTCTTCCCCGATTTAATGAAATATAGTAAGTTAATTCCGCTTTTTAAATCTGGAGACAAGAGTGACCCCACTAACTTTAGGCCGATATCAATTTTACCAGCACTTAGTAAAATTTTTGAAAAGATAATATACGCTCAATTAGTAGATTATTTGGTATTAAATCAAATCCTTCATAAGAATCAGTTCGGATTCTCTAAAGGTAAAAATACCACAGATGCTGGAATTGCACTTCTTAAACATATCCTTGACGCTTGGGAGGGTAGGCAGGACGTAATTGGTGTATTCTGTGACCTTTCCAAAGCTTTCGATTGCGTTGATCACCAAACTCTTTTAATGAAGTTAGAACATTATGGTGTCTCGAAAAAATCAGTTAACCTTTTGCGTTCATATTTGAGTAATAGAAATCAAAAAGTGATTGTTAATAATACTGCGTCCTCTGGAGCCCCCATTATAATGGGCGTGCCCCAAGGCTCAATATTGGGTCCTTTACTATTTTTAATCTACATTAACGATCTACCTTACTACGTGCATAATTTATGTGAGACAGTACTATTTGCAGATGATACTTCTCTAATTTTTAAAATTGAGCGAGGGAATAATTGCTCTCACGAAGTAAATAGTGCTCTCTCAAAGGTCGCACATTGGTTTAACATTAATAACTTGTCTTTAAACCCTAAAAAAACAAATTGTGTCAAATTCTCACTACCAAATGTAAGGAAGGTTGATTTAAGTATTAGTTTGAATGCAGATGCAGTCGAATTAGTTGACAGCACGAAATTTCTTGGTATTACCTTAGATTCACGACTACAATGGGATCCACATATTGAGGCCTTGTCGAGTAGACTCAGTTCAGCTGCTTTTGCAGTAAAAAAGATAAGGCTATTAACTGATATTGAAACGGCAAGACTTGTTTACTTTAGTTACTTTCATAGTGTAATGTCCTATGGCGTGTTGTTGTGGGGCTCAGCAGCCAATATTGGAAATATTTTTGTACTTCAAAAAAAAACGGTACGCGCCATTTACAGCCTCCGCCGCCGCGATTCATTAAAGGTTTTGTTTAAAGAAATTAATATACTAACCTTAGCAGGGCAATACATCTACGAGAATATATTATATGTTAGGAAACATCTTGACTCATTCACTAAGAATAGTGATATTCATAATTTTAACACAAGAAATAAAAATAAGCTTGCCGTTCCAAGATTTAGACTTGAAAAAAGTAGAGGCTCTTTTTTGGGAAAAGGCATAGCATTCTTTAATAAAGTTCCACAAGAAGTAATCGAGCTGCCTTTGAATAAATTTAAAAAACATGTTAAAAAGACGCTCTTAAGCAAAGGCTATTACAAAGTAGAAGATTATTTAAATGATCATAACGCATGGTTGTAATAATTATAGTAAGTAACACTAACAATGTATAAAAGGAAAATATTCCTATACTTAAGTATGTGAAAACTTTCCTTCAGCATTAGCTTTTTGTATAAATTTTATTATTGTACCATTTTGTCTAGCAACGACATAATTATTTTGTAAATGCGTTGCTTCTGTTAAAGCTGATGAGTTTTTTTCGCCTGTTTTTCTTGTCAGTTAAAAGATGTCCATAACAGGTGGTAGGTAAAAAAATGTTGGACGATTCATAAGCATTAATTTTATTTAATCTATATGAATAAAAATTTATTGACTTTGACTTTGACTTAAAACAAAAGGATCAAATCTTAGATTTCTGCGCGAACTGTCTATATAAATAAAACACTTTCACGGATTTTTTCACGCAATTTGCGTGAAAAAAATCCGTGAAAGTGTTTGATTTATTTAAAAGGATCAAACTTATTAACATGTACCTACCTATAAAGCATAATTATCATGCAGTCTTAAATCAAATAGCTTTACGTATACTGTATAATCTCATCCTATCAAGAACGCTGCGTTTCCCTGTAATACTGAAGGTAGGTATAATATGTCAAGGTGGCTTTAAACTTAATCCAAGTTTAACCTTACGTAGCTTCTGAGTGTTTGCCTGACCTTACAGTAAATACGGAGCTTGTCTTACCTCAATCAGCTCAATCAACAGCCTTTGTCAAACTCTGCCACTCAGATTCAACCCTTCTTGCCTTTAAAATAGAGTACCGAATTGCCTGATGAAGTAACGGCTTCTGGAAGAAGAAATAATGTTAGAAATGTCCCTTGTCAATTTGTAAGTGATATTGGGTTTTCGTGAAATATATAGATGTCTATCTTTATTGAAATATGGTTTATTCGTGAACTAGCCACTTGTTTGGGACTTCATCTGCCTAACTAGGGGTGTAGAGTGGTTTTATTTTTTTTGACAAGCCTTCCGCCCGCGGCTACGTTGGTTACACGATTTTATCTCACGGGAACGAGATAATTATGTTGCCGGGATAAAAAGTAGCCTGTGTCACTCCCCAGCTTATTAACTATCCCCATACCTAAGATCATGTTTAAAAAATCGGCCAAGTGCGAGTCGGACTCGCTCATGAAGGGTTCCTTGTTGACTACGGAACCCTAAAAAATACGTTAGTTCCAGTTTTTAGCCACCGGAACAGAAAACGTTGTCGCATTGTATTCGGATACAGTCACTTTTGTCTGTTAGTATTGTTACCTATTTATGAACGGGCTTATTAGTTATCTGTTTTCGACTTAGGTCATCACCCTCAAAAATATTAATCCTTCCTTTTGAGATAAAGTTTTGTGGACGATTTTGTTTTTTATAGATCGACATGCAATTCGGGTCAATGGAGCAAGCGATTTGTGTCACGAGACGACGCTATAAAATTTTATCTGTCATAATATTTGTTAAAATATAGTTTCCCAAATTACTTTCTTCCTTATTAGCGGTTGTCGTCGTCTGGTGTTGCGAAAAGCAATAAACATTTTTACGATACGTTTAAGTTTGTGTAGTCAGTTTGTCAAAGTAATTAATTTTGTCGCGTTTTCACGAGCCGAGTAAGCTAAAAAAGGCGTTTAAATGAAAATGGGTAGGTATACATAGTAACTTACGTGTAGTATATCTTAGTTTAAGACTTAAACTTATTGACTGGCGCTGAGATCAGCGTTGTTGGTGCCTAATGTTTGACGACCTCTATGGTCGAGTGGTGTGACGCATCAGTTTTCAAAGTACCGTCGCTATCTCTGAGATTCTGAGTTCGATGCCCGGTCGGGTAGATGTCGAAAAATAACTTTTCGATATTTTCTCGTGTCTGATGTACCTATGTGGCAATACCCAGCGTTGTTTCCAATTTCCGTACGTAACACAGGTGGTAAATTTATTTTTTATACAATTCCCTTTCTTGGCAGACAAATAGGTATATGTTAAAAAAAACAAGAGTTGATCATTTGAGATTACTCGAAAATCAAATTCATATCCTCATTGTAATTCTGTAAATTTGAGCTTTTTGTCATAAGTCTAGAACAGTTTTCCCTCGTCTAATGCAAATACATACATTGTCAACAACGAAACAATTTATTACTATTCATAACCCATAAAGACTTTTAACAGCCTTCGATAACAGCAAAAGAGAACTTTGTAAAAGTAATCGTTTCAATGTTATACCTACTCTGAAAGTGCCCCTTGTTCCAGCCATAAAGTTGAACGTTACTTTAAAAGCATTCGCACAATAGTTTTAAGTCAGGAACTTTAATACTATAACATAAATTGTTATGGCCTTACTAACAATATTTGTATTGTAATAGTTACTCTTATTTACATGACTTAATTCATTCATGACGTATTGAAAGTGAATTTTACTAGAAAGTTTCTGGCTTGTCTAATAGCAAATCAATGTATTACGCTTTTTTTAAACACAACAAAATGTGTTAGTTTCAATGGTTTTAATAGTTAGCTAGACAAATAAAACAATTCTATTAGCTTACGTGTCATCCATTAGGTATAATCAAGATTTAAGAGTACTGTGAGACCCTACGTTGGGAATCAATTAATTAAATATTTTTTAAAGTGTGACAATCTTTATTTCGGCACCGTGGCCGATCTATTCTATATATACTACTACACGCGACCGCGGAATCGTCTGGACTAAAACAAACTACTCGCGTTGACAATGCATTCGATATTTTGAATACTATTTAAACATAAATCAACCATAGACAACGCAAGGAGGTATCATATTCATACAATATAATACCACAGTACCTACAATATACAGATAGACTTATAAAGTAGGCTCTTTTTCGGACTTATAACTGGTTAAAAATCCTCTATAGTCCTGATAAAATATGGTTCTAGGATAATTATAAAACTATATGTATTTTGCTAGTTGGGATGGTACGTAGGTAAGTATTTTGAATTAAAACAACTTTTAAATAGCGTGATTAAAAAAAATATACTAACCGTATTCTGGGACACAAAAACTGGCTACTTAACTTTAATGTTAGTTGTTAACATTTCACCAAGTTGTATTGCTGTCAATACGACCCTTGGTTTTATCCTGTTTCACCGGTAGTATCGATACCCTTTGTCTTGGACAAAAGGTACGCCTCATTGGAAATGTCCCTGAATAAATGATCGGGCCCATTTAAAATAAGCCTCTGCTTAAGGCCCCTACACTCGTGATTTCGTTGATTTGATACTTAGGTCAAGAGGGGTGACCCAGTGCGTTCAAAACGCATTAAATATACATCTAAGTATACCCTATTTATTAAACACGTTTTATTTTGGATTAGCACTAATTGAAAGTCTGAAATAGCCACGACATCTGTTTTGTTGAGTTGTTGAATATTGATATTGATGGAGATGGATAGACTCTTGGTTTAAGTTTGAGACGTGTTTTCATCATCAGTGTCATCATCAGAACCTAAAATTAATAAAGAAATAGTGAATTTTGGAGTACATTAAAGGTACCTATCTGAAAATTATATACCGAGCGAAAGCACTTAAAAACATAATAAAATAAATGATAAAAATCTACTACGTTATCCTACTAATATTATAAATGTGAAAGTTTAGATGTTTGGATGTTTGGATGTTTGGATGTTTGGATGTTTGTTACTCAATCACGCCAAAACGGCTGAACGGATTAGGCTGAAATTTGGAACACAGATACTTTGTAGCCTGGAGAGGAACATAGGCCACTTTTTATCCCGGAAAAAGTCACATTCCCGCGGGATAACGTCGTGTAGTCCACGCGGGCGAAGCCGCGGGCGGAAAACTAGTTTGAAATAATATGTAGTTTTTTTTTTTTGTTTTTTTTTTTTCAACTCTTTTTTTGGACTCTTTTCTTACCCCTTAGAGGGGGACTTTCCAAAAATCCTCTCTTAGTGCTCCCCTACACTCCCTAAGGAAGATACATGCCAAATTTCAGTTTGTGCTGTGCGGTGTCTGTCAGTCAGTCAGTAACGCAAGAGTTATACAGTGCCACAAACTTTTCTGTTCCGGTCTGTTCCGGTGGCCAAAATGTGAAACTGTCGTGTTTTTTTTAATGTCATTCTGTTGTCAAGTTGATGTCCAACCATAGCGCTGCTGGCAGCTGAAGGTCTTAGAAGTCAGGGCCGGGTAAATTGCTACAAAAAAAAGAAAAACGTACATAGCGCCGCGCCGCTGTCACCGGAACAGAAAAGATTGCACTGCCACTGTATATACTTATACCACAATTTTTTTCCATCAATACGAAAAATTTTTACTTTAAGGCCAACCACGGAATCGCGGACAAAAATCAGCTGTTCCCTACAAAAGTACCTACAACATAGACTCGACTGAAATATATGGAATAGCTGATTTCTAAAATCTTTGTACTAATTAAAATTGTAAAATATAGTTAATTGCACAAAAAAAAAAAAAACTAAGTTGCACACCTAAAATACTCAAAGCGCGTATTTCAGTATTTTAGGTGTGCATTTCAGTATTTTTGTAGGTTAGGTTAGGTTAGATTGGTGATCAGTTAAATACTAGCCATTAAAATTTAGAGGTTTATATAGATTTGTGAAATAAGTGCTACAGGCCCCTTAACATTGCTTGTGGAGTGCAGCCCTTATTTAGAGTGGTTGAAATTGGGACTTATTGTCTCGGGAAAGCTTTTAAGGTACTTAAGGTGTATTTACCGGCAGAAACGATTAACACCTTGATTAACGTGTCGCTTCATAATAATTAAGTTTAATAGAAGACCTATAACGATTATTTTCATTTCATTGTCCTATCCGGGGTTAAACTTATACTTTTGGTATTGAATTCGCGTATTAAATTAGCCTATAAGTAAAAGTAGTATAAATAAATGGACTTTTCCGATTTCCGTACAAAATCTCAACACGATCTTTACATTTAAAAGTTAGAGAGAAAAGCATTTATTGACTACACACAACGTACATGACTCATGACAACAGTGATAGAATTTATACATAACATCATACGCCGTGCGCGCCCCGCTGAGAGTAGACGCGTTACTCAGTTAATCAGTGCATTAACAAAGTATTTTCTCGTTGTTACATTGTTATTAGTGTAAAAGTTGATCTCTAACTGTTTCTTTATCGTGGTGCTTTAAATAAAAGTGAAGAATAATGGAACGTACTCCACCGAAGTTTGCATCGAACCCGGATTTGTCGGTGCCTGCGGAGGTAGATGATTTATTTATCAACAAGCGCAAGCGCAAGCAACCCGACGATGAGTATGAATTGAGAATGAATGCTTTAGAACAGAAAATAGACGGAAAGCTATCCAAACTGAACACCAAGTTAGATGAAAACTTGGCCGAGTTGATTAATACATCCATAAAATCAACACTCGCTGCTGAATTCTCGAAGATTGCGGCTTCTTTGGATGCATTAAATAATACAGTTTTGGGTTTGCGCTCTGATAATGAGAGTTTCAAAGCATCGCTCGTGAATATAAACACTCGCCTGGATGAGATGGAGAAATCACTTAATCACTCAGATTCACGGCAGGATGATTTTGATAAACAACTTCAAACATTACAAAAACAATCACGTCAAAACAGTACCGAGAACATACAAAAACTTGAGATTAAACTAGCAGCTATGGAGCAGCAAGCAAGGGATTGCAACATCGAAATTGTAAACATTCCTGAAAGACGTAGCGAAAATTTACTTAACATCGTGACCAGCCTCGCAACAATAGTAAAACAGCAAGTATTGGCGTCGGACATTGTAGCTGTACACCGCGTGCCACACGCCGACTTAAAGGATTCTCGACCCAAAAATATTATTGTGAAATTCAGCACTAGAATACTACGTGATAATATTATAGCTTCGTGCCGCTCGATGAAGAATCTTAATACCGAACAGCTAGGTATCTCCGGATCGCCGCAAAAAGTATATGTCAACGAGCATCTTACGATACAAAATAAACGATTATTTCGAGAGTGCCGAAACAGAGCGAAGTCACAAGAATACAAGTATGTTTGGGTCAAGCATGGCGTTATTCTCGTGCGAAAATCTGATACGTCACCAGTTCAAGCCATACGATCTGAGCAGGACCTCGGTAAAATTAAATAATCATTTGCATACTGGCTATCATATTGCAATGCATGATTACTACAGTTCTACTAAATATATAAATTGTATAATAAAATACATAAATTGGATGTTGGTATATTTAGAATTAGTTAAGTGGTACGATCTATGTATAATATTGTTATTGATTCTAGGCAGCAAACTGTATAACTTATTTATAAATATTATTTCAAAAGAAAACCTTAATTATATCATTACACAAATTTTGATTAATTACCAAAGTAATTATCACTCTTACAGGCATAAATATGTAACGGTTTATTTTCCTTATAATTTACTAAATAAAATTAATGGCATGTTCCCTATTTTATGGCGTTCTAACTATCCCCAATTCCTAACATGTTATTCTTTATTATTATCGAAATACAATACTGGCACTGACACTATCACTTCAATGCATGATGACGGGCGTATGCGAACGCGAATGAATTTACTTTTACCTAACTTAACACGTATAATGGGTGACTCCAATTATATATATTTAAACACTTCTTATAGAATTATTAGCACCATTCGATAAACAAAATAACAATGCACTATCAGTCTATTATCAGAATTGCCGCGGATTGAGAACTAAACTCAATACTATTTACATGAACATCCTAACAAATACTTACGATATAATCATACTGACGGAGACATGGTTACATTCCGACATAAATAATAACGAATTCATAGATCCCCGTTATGTTGTGTACCGTTGTGATCGAAACCGCATAACAACCGGACGCCTTGACGGCGGCGGGGTACTGTAGCCCGATTCTCGTAATAAAAACCGTGACGATATCGTAGCGATTTAGTCGTTGAAACCATTTTCGTATTCACAACTGTCGATAGAACTTGAGCGGCAGCGATTCTATCGAAGTGTCGTCGAAGTGTATTCTGGTACATTAATCGTCCTTCAATCGTTTCAAAACGATAACTCGAAGGTATTCTACTATTTAGATGACCTTTGTTTCGATCGGATTTCAACGACTAAACATCAAAATAAGCGATCCAAGTGTCGTTGGACAAAAGTTCAATTAGCTGGACCTTTTGTATGTGAAAAATAAGCTTGGGCTAGCATATTTGTTATTATTTATTTTTTATTTTATTTAATAAACTTTTGTACATAATACATAGGTAATGTAATATACAAGGCGGACTTAATACTAAAAGTATTCTCTGCCAGTCAACCGTTGGGCAACAGAAAACAATTAAAGCGGTACAAATTATTTATTTATTATTTATTATTTATTATTTATTATTTATTATTTATTATTTATTATTTATTATTTATTATTTATTATTTATTATTTATTATTTATTATTTATTATTTATTATTTATTATTTATTATTTATTATTTATTATTTATTATTTATTATTTATTATTTATTATTTATTATTTATTATTTATTATTTATTATTTATTATTTATTATTTATTATTTATTATTTATTATTTATTATTTATTATTTATTATTTATTATTTATTATTTATTATTTATTATTTATTATTTATTATTTATTATTTATTATTTATTATTTATTATTTATTATTTATTATTTATTACTTATTTATTATTTATTATTTATTATTTATTATTTACTTATTATATCATATGAAAGAGCGCTGCTTGCACATTCTGAAACATGTTTTTTTTTTCCTAAACCACGTAGTTTTCGACTTTTGATGAAAAATTTACAAACAATACCTCTCGATTGAAAAGTCGCTGAGTTTCGATCCTATTGAGTTGAAGTCCTATCGAAACTCGTCCAAGCAACACGAGAATACCGATTTTGGATAGGACTTCGATCGAACGACTTCTGAACTACAACGATATTTAGATTGTTTGTATTTACGAGAATCGGGCTACTGGTGGCCGTGCTGCGCTCGCACAATGCTACGCTCAGCCGGCCTGCGCCCCCCTCCGCGTCTCTCACTATCCCACCTTTAATTGATCACGTTCTTTTGGAATTAAACTTGGGAAATTTACTTTATACTATTAGTGCAGTGTATATTCCGCCTAAGACTGATAGCGATACATACCTTGCCTTTTTAGATTCCCTGCGGGATTATATACAAATCATGAATATTAAAAACTTTTGTATGATTGGCGATTTTAATATGCCTAGTCTTCAATGGTACGAAGAAGGTTATCAAGTAAAACCACTAAATGCGAATAACTTACGATCGCCACACACGTATTTAATAGACTTCATAAATACATTAAACTGCATACAACTCAATAAATTCAAAAACAATAAAGACCGACTTCTAGATTTATGTATAACCAACTCATCGAGCGTAAATATTTTTCCAACAACAGATACCTTAGTTCCAATAGATAATTATCATCCTCCTTTTTACATAATAATAACATTTGACCAAACAATAAAATCCATGCCACTTAAGCAGCAGACCAAGTACTGTTACAGTGGTGCTGATTATAAATTAATAAATAACAATATTTTAGATATAAACTGGAACGAATTATTTGAAAATAAGGGTTCTGAAGAATGTGTTGATATTTTTTATGAACACATTTATAAAATAATTCGGAAGCATATTCCGTCTAAGATTGTTTCTAACTCTGATTTTCCTGTATGGTTTAGCCCATCACTAAAACATATATTCAAAAATAAGAACACGGCATGGGTCAAATGGAAAAAGTATAAAAATCAATCGGATTACGTGTTATACTCTATGTTCAGGGAAAGATTTAAAAAGGAAGCAAAAACATGTTATAATAAATACATTAATAGAGTTGAAGATAGCATTCGTGATAGTGCAAAGTATTTCTGGACCTATATAAATCAGCGTAAAAACCAATCCAATATCCCTGGTAATGTTGAATACTTGGATTCCAAAGCGGATAATCCTAACGACATTTGCAGTCTATTTTCTAAATTTTTTCAGTCAGTATTCCAGCCAAGTGATTTATCAGAGTCATATAGTACTGACGAAATTCATAATTTGGATAAAAATATGCATACTGAAACTACAATTAACGATATTGTTTTGAAGGAGGATGATATTATTAGGGAATTGAAGTCGTTAGACGCTACTAAAGGCACTGGATCTGACAATGTACCACCTATTTTCCTCAAGAAGACTGCCTCAAGTATTTACAAACCATTACATCTTCTGTACAATAAATGTCTCTGGGAGGGTGTTTGTCCAAAGGTATGGAAATCAGCTAGAATTACGCCAGTGCATAAGGGGGGTCTTAAAAATAAAGTAACCAATTATAGGCCAATATCAATACTACCCACCCTGTCGAAGCTTTTTGAAAGATTAGTACACAATTATCTGTATCCACTTATCCACAATATCATAGTACCACAGCAGCATGGATTCGTCCGTAAACGATCTACCGTTACAAACCTTGTAGCTTACACAACTGAATTGTTTGAAAATATTGATAACAATAAACAAACCGACAGTGTGTATACTGACTTCAAAAAGGCCTTCGACAGAGTGGATCACAAAATTTTATTGGAAAAGATTGCCTTTAACGGCATCAGGGGTAATCTGTGGCGGTGGTTCAGATCGTACATTACAAATCGGACACAAAAAGTAGTAATAAATGGGTATGAATCTGACACTATCCGCGTTACCTCTGGTGTACCGCAGGGCTCGATTCTTGGCCCCTTACTCTTCGTCTTGTTCATTAACGACATCAATGGCTGCTTCAAGCATTGTAAATTTTTATTATATGCAGACGACCTCAAAATATACCATATCATTGATGGCGTTTCTGACCATGACGACTTTCAGGAGGACCTAGACCGGTTCACAGTGTATTGCGACACTAACAAACTAAATCTTAACCTTGATAAATGTAAAAGTATAACGTTTTCTCGAAAAAATCAGAACTTTAAATTTTCTTACTCCTTATGCGGCGCTAATCTTGACAGTGTCCCAGCTATCAGGGATCTTGGAGTCATCTTAGACACGAAATTAATTCTTGACCGTCATGTTGAACACATTTGTAACAAAGCGTACAAAATGTATGGATTTGTTGTCCGCGCCAGTAACGATTTTAAAAGACCTGCTACATATATCAATCTTTATAAAACATTAATTCGCTCACAACTAGAATACGCCACTTCAATATGGGACCCATTTTATGCCAAATACGTAGATAGCCTTGAAAGAGTTCAAAAGAAATTTATACGCTGTTTGCAATACAAATGCCATCTTAGGAAATTACCTTACCAACAGTTCTTAAATAAATACAAAATGCTCCCACTCAAAGCTAGAAGGTTACAATTACAAGCCAAATTTCTGTATGACCTTTGTCACAATAAATATGATTGTCCTGATATAATAAATAAAATCTGTTATCTAGTACCGGTCAGACCACGCATGCGAGCTTGTCGAACTACTAAATTATTTGTACAAAAAAATGCCGTACCAACTCCGGTAAACGCTCGCCTCTGTACCGCCTCACCGATACTTATAACAAACATTTTACGAGTGTAGATATATTTAATCTTAATGTTAAGCCATATATTAAATGTATCTTAGATCTATTAAAGTGAAATCAATACTACATACACCACTTGCACCTGAAGGTATAATAACAATGTAGTTAATATATTACCTTGATAAATCGAGTTGATACTCTCAACAAAAAGAAAAATATTTATTAACTATCTGTGGTCAACGGTGCTGGTTTCACAATTATTATATTATGTACTGTTTGTTTTATTTTAAGAAACCATATTGTGAAACTGTTTGTTGATCCAAATAAAGGAAAAAAAAAAAAAAAAAATAACATAAAACGAAGTATAAAGTGTGAAGCCAAAGGTAAAAGTAAGAAGGTAATTTTTGTTTACCTGTAGCCAAATCCAGTAAAAACTATGCAAATAAAAGAAAAAAAAAATCAGTAGTTCATCAGGAGAGAAAAGGTAACAGAAAATCAGTAAGTATGAGATAATAACTCATTTTCCGGTTTAGTATATCACATTTCCTAAGTGCAAACTTGCTCGTCAATTATTAACTTATGTCGATCTCCTCCTTATAACTATGCCAAATTTTAACAAAATCAGTGTAGTTGGTTCAGACGTGAAAGAGTAATAACATCCAGACGGACGGAGCTATTATTACATTTATAATATTACTAGCATTCCGCCCAAGGTTTCCTTCGCCCGCGTGGTCTACACGATGTTATCCCGCGGGAATGTGATGTTTTTCCGGGATAAAAAGTAGCCTATGCCACTGCTCTTCCGCTCCCAAACTATCCCCATAAATAAAAAACGTCGATCCGTTGCTCCGTGTTGACGTGAAAGACGGACAAACAAAGAAACAAACACACTTTCATATAATTATTAAATTAGTATGGATTTAGCATAACATCAAAGTATGGTGGATTACTCTCCTTAATCTTTCGCTTTTAATTTATAGTATAAGTAATTCGTCGACTTAATCTGCCTACAAAATATTACAACACCGCCCCTAACTTCACGGTATTAATGCCATAATATATTTCACGGCGTAGGATAATTAAAAACATCAAAAGCAGTCATTCTGTAAGCTATGGTCGGCTGGCAATAATTAGGTGAAGTATGGTTTCCTACGAGGCCGAAGTAAATGTTAAGTCAGTCAGAAGGTCATCTTTGTTTTGATTAATAAATCTCCTAAGAGAGCATGGTAAGTAAATTGCGACTGTTCTTCTTTTTGTGCCTGTTCTTCTTATCAGTTAAATAAGTCTTGAAGGTAGGAAAATATTAAAGATTGAAATGAGCATATTTATTAAGTCATGTTGAATATATTATATATAGATATTTATAGATATTTTTATTTTTCGACCTTGTTGTCTGTCAGTCAAGCAGTCAGTAACGAAGGATTTTTGTATCATTACATAAATATAGATATGGAATAAGTTAGGTAGTTTGTTCATTTAGGTTTGTTGTGTAAACCTTCTACTTTGTTATGCTCTATGACTCCATTAGGTAATATATCACAAAAAATTGTCTAGAAAGGTCGGCGACCCCACGGTTGGCTTCGTGCATTCCATAATAGAAATAGATGTTATTTCCGTATATATCTAAAAATATTAC
Organism: Crambus lathoniellus; assembly: GCA_949710035.1. Lineage (NCBI taxonomy): Eukaryota > Metazoa > Arthropoda > Insecta > Lepidoptera > Crambidae > Crambus > Crambus lathoniellus. The sequence goes on along the minus strand of OX453302.1, from coordinate 7,886,876 downwards.
ACGTTCTACTATTAATTAAAAATAATGTCACTGACTAAAATAGCCAACATCCCAGGATTCCTCATATATTAGCAAATTCTTGGGATTTCCTATTGACAAATAACTGGGTGAGGGTTATGTGGCGACAATAAATTCATGATAACAATGATGACAACTAAATACCGCACGCATACTTACAAATCTCGCCAAACAGGGTGTGCCAAAATTGGCATACTCGGGTCACTCCGAGGATTTTTGCAAGCCTGTGTCAAGCAATATACCACAGTCTTGGCCGCAGCTTCATTTTCGTGCGATTGACAATTTTTTCACTTAGTTATAAGTCCATCTAAGACTTTTGTGTAATAATGAACAGCAAATATTTGGTAATTTAGATTCACATTTTTATCATCTGTCATTAATTATTTTTTATGCACAAAGTTATCTTGGATTTTATTTATAGCTTTTTAACTCACTCGATATGGTTTGTGGTAATTTCTAAGTTAAACTAAAACGCTTTTTAGAGAAGAGTTTCAAATAGTCTTTATTTGTCTGTGTAACTGTGTAATAAGGATTTTAATCGGTAATCCTTTTCCAACATCCAACTAAATATTGCAATTGGGTTGTAATATAAAAGTAATTAATAACTTTCGCCAGTTTTACTGGGCGCCAGATTTATTATTGAAGCTTAATTGGAAAGTTTGACAAATTTTCCACCTGTGAGCTTTCGCTTACCAACTACAATGAATTCAAAGTCCCACAGAGCCCAGGAGTATAATTGCGGTAATTTTAAACGATAACACCAAAATAGAAATGAAAATACCCCTTATTATTTTCGATAATATAGTATTAATTCTAACGAAATCATCTTAACTTATGTAAGTAGTCTGCACTTTTAAGTTAAGTAGATTTCTGCTATGTAAAAACAATTTAGGTACCTACCCATAAATGCAGGTTTCCGTTCTAATTGTGCTTAGTTTTTAAATATGTTTTCAATGAGTTATCGAAATACATTATTATGTCTTTGTAAATGTCTTCTGTTAAAACTGATGAAATTCTTGCACCTGTTCTTCTTATCAGTTAATAGAGTAGTGAATGGGTGGTAGTTCAAAAGTATTCAAAAGTTCTTGCGAAAAAAGGTAGCTAAATAAAAGTTATTTGATTTCTAATTTCAGAAAGATATTATTTTTTGTTAATTAAATTTTGAAATATTGTTTTATTTTTTATCTTTTAAAACTTTTACAATATAATATACAGGGTAAATTTTTAATCAGTGCACAAATTTTTAAGATCGGCTTAGAATCGGTAAATGAACAACTTTCTCCTAGAAACATAGGTCGAAATATGACAAAAATTTTTTGACTCTTCATACAAATCGGACTGATCACGTGATCGATTTAGTATGGGGAGTCCAAAAATTTTTGTCGTATTTCGACCCATGTTTCTAGGAGAAAGTTGTTCACTTACCGATTCTGAATTGATCCTAAAAATTTGTGCACTGGTCAAAAAATTTTCCTGTATAAAAAATATCGTGCCCCGTGTTTGTTTTTGCAATTCTCCGAAACAAAAGGCTTGACCGGTTTATATGAAACTTCTTGTGTCGTATTTGGTAGTTCTGAGAATAGGTCGTAGGCTATTTCTTATCCCGAAATTTCACGAAAGCGGAGCCCCGGGGCGCAGCTAGTATTTTTATAAAACTTTTAAAGTTACAATGTATTATCTTATCGCGGTATTATTATGATGGGTTTATATTTACATTTCTTTGGTTTGTTTAGTTCGAAAAAGCGTAACACAGGTAAAACTTTTATCTAATGTAAATACATAAATAGTTATGTAATCATATTCGATATCTTTATTCAAAATTAATGTTTTTTTATTTATAAACACAATAATCATGATCTATAATTTTCCAGGTAAGAACACCTACCCAGTTGCAACATTTCTTTTAAATTCTACGTAACAAGACGCGTGTTCGCGACAGCTATAAATTAATGGAGCATTCTCGAGTGTTACAAAAGCTTGAAAATTTTCAAAAGTTAGCGTTACAGCGCTCTCCCGTAATTCCGGGGCTTAACCCTAGGGAGCAAGGCTTGTTGGTATAGCGCGAGGATAGGGCTAGACTTAAATAAAAATGGCTAAAGTTCTCGGTTTCTTGAGAGTGGAAAGCTTTTTTAAGAAAAAAGTGAGTTTAAAAAAAACATGCTGAACTCTTTTTTAAGGCAAAGATTTACCGGTTTTACCGCAAGAGGGGCTTTAAAAGGAAAGAGGTTTATAGCCCATTAAATACTGCAACTTTTTGCAAGATCGTATGATTTGACAGTCGTGCAACTGCATCGCGATTGCTAAAGGCACAGCCTTCTTTATCGTCTTCTACCGATAGAGAAGGCTAGACCGACAACCTATTCATTTGTCTTGAAGAATCTGAGCGTTCAGGAATGAGTCTAGTTTTTTCTGACGTTCTTGTTATAATGACAGTGGCCAGATTTTAAAGAATAACAGTTCTCAAAAAAATAAATAAGTGCAAGTCTTTTCTTTTTTAACAATAAGACTGGCATTGACCGCCAACCTGCTCAAAAAAGATGTTGCATGATAAAGTGTCAAGGAAACATACTCTTGCTCACAGAACACGGAAAGATTTTTTTTCTTCTGTGCTCTTGCTTTAAAGAAAACCTTGAGGATCAGGGAACACATAGGTGAGTCTTCTGCACCCAGGGGCGAGGAATGCATAATACCTGATAAACTCGGGGTCAAAATGGTCAAACCATCGGGAACTCAAAAAAAAAATACATAAACAAAAACATGGTAAAAGTCCCATTCATGATGATAAGCATAAAGAGATAAGCTTGTTGTGAAATTATCTGGAATGTTCTGCGTGACTTCGATTGGCACATGATTTAAATTAATAAGCCATTATTACCGGCCCTTTCTAGAAAACGAACTTTTAATTAATAAATTCTCATGACATGACATAATTCATTAAAACAAGAGTTTTAAATACAATTTCAACAGAGAGACAACCTTAAAACAAAATTAAATACTCTTTATTCGAACTGTATTCGAACCGAAATAAATCCGTGGAATTATAATACACAACAACAAAAGATAATAAGATTTATTTTTTAATATTATCTGTGTATCAAAATTTGCATTATCTCCGTTTAGGCGCTGCGCAAACGTAGGCACTGCTGTGTCTTGTGTGGGATACAAGCAACCATTGAAACAGAAATCAGCCCTCCTGCTCCTGCTCACCTAGACACTCTTTGTGTCCAGTTACTTCCACTTGACATATACTCGTCGCCGACCAAAAAGTGTACGGTGTAGATAGAACTAAAAGTCGTCAGTTGAAGACGATAATAACAAATTTCCTAACAATTTATTGTATTGAGCCCATCGCCGCTTTCGAACACAGCAACTCGGTTTCCTGTGATAGTATGTAGCCTTCTATAAGGGATTTGGCGTGTAGCAGTTCTGGTTGTATCAATCAACCAGTGCTTTTTTGATTCGCCAAATAGGTTGCCCTTTAGAAGTTGCATGGCCTGGTTCTTTGAGATACCACACAAAGGTTCTGGTCCATATTATCGTAATTAATTTATTGATCTTTTAGCTATTCAGTGGTGTAATTGTATATTGGATGTAGACGATTATGTTAAAATTAGATTTCTTTATTACCTCCCTATGATAATAAATTTAAAGAAGTATTCACGTAAAAGTGTCTAGTGGTCGTCGATTTTTCCTAAATACTTCATTTTAAATTCAAGTGTCTACGTTTGCGCAGGGCCTTATAATATCCAAACGTTCAGTGTCTTTCAGCATATTTGTGACCCCGGGCGAGACCCGTGTCAGGGCTGACACATTAATAAGGGACGTATTAAAAATGTTTTAGCTAGCCAATTACTCTGAGGACGAACGGGGATAATTAGCGATTTTCTTGTGGCGGGTAATTGATAGTTTTTTTATTAATTAGATATTTGTACAAATATTATGTTATTTCTTACTTATTATTATAAGTCTAATTAAAGTATTTTAGCTTTGCTGTGAATGCCGAAGAAAGTTGTTCAAAGTCGGGAAATTAAAGTAGGTAATGATGTATGAATTAAATAATTATTCTTTTATGAATTACATAATAATTTACTTGCCGATCGGCCTTAATTCGTATAAGGGCAATTAAGGTACATACTACGGGTGAAAAAATGAGGATTGTATTGGCATTACCTACTAATTGTATTGTGAACATTTCAATTCATTATTCTAACCTTCTTAATAATTTCGAACCATTCTCATTATGATCTTTATTAACCGTTCTCATAATAATCTTTTATACGTGAAGCCAATTATTAATTTATTAGGGACACAGTTGCCTCACGTATATTGTACAGATCATTCACAGTGTGCCATTTGCAATACTAACTTCAATTTAATCTATTTTAAAGTTAAATCATACCTGATTAATAAATGTTTAATACGAACACGTTATAAATACGGTCGATAATCAATAAAATAAGTTCACATTGACGATATTCTATTCGAAGGTTATATTTTTAACTGATTTCTATGAAATGTAAAAATAATAAGAGGTAGGTATAATAGCCGCAGTTTAATAAGTACTAGGGATATGGATAATGTAACCGATCCTTATCAGAATAGTGTGTTTTTAGTTTTTTTTTTTGTATCTAAAGGATCTAAGTTTAATTACTGTTAACTACTGTTAAATATGGATATCTCTTCTATAAAATATATGTTTGTACGTTGTATACTCGATAGCACATCAAGTTTAACAGTTGAACTGCGATAGCAGCTTTTATTACGTAGGGCATAAAGGCGGTCTCAAGCTCAACATGTATAGTCTGATGTGCCGCCGTGTGTACATAGCTAATAAAAAATATAAAAGTACATATTTTTTAAATATAGACTACTAGGCTTCCGACCGCGTCTTCGCCCGCGTGCATGGACTACACTATAAAGTTTATTACCGCGGTAAAAAGTAGCCTATGTCCTTCCTAGGGTTTTAAACTATCTCCTTTCCAAATTTCATCAAAATCGGTTTAACCGTTTTGACGTGAAAACGGAACAGTCCTTCACAAATGTGCAGTATATAGCGTAAATATAAATAAATTGCAGTAGAACCAACAGTCCAGGACAGTGTTGATTGTTCCGTAAAGGAACTGACACTGATTTACTGCTGTCTGCTTCTCGCCCTCTGTCCGCATGCAATTTGCATGTCCCCAAGGGTATTATACTGGACTTACACTCCCGCTAACACTTTTACAAAAAATTTTCACTGTTTATATTTAAATATACTGGTAAATGACAGTACAACCAGCAGTCCGAAACAGTGTTGATATATAGTTCCGTTACAGAAAGGACGCTGATTAAACGCTCCACACCCGCTGTCTGCATGCATTTTGCATATACCAAGCCGTGTTATACCAAACTTGCACTCCTTATAATACTTTTATAAAGTACATTCCGAGTATGGCATATGTCTGAATTCCCATTCACGCAGAATCGAAGCATCGAAGCTGCATCGATATAAAATAATGATAAATCGTTCAACGTTTTGTAGTTATTTCTACTTTTGAGTGAATACGAGTGGAAGTCGTATAATATGTGTATTGAAACATGTTTTTGATACAGAAGCAAACGAGTTGGCTTTCGGGATAAAACAATAGAACTAAGTGCAAGTAAGAATGACAGCAAGTCTGAAAAAAATATTCATATGTGCTCATACTAGGTATATTAGGTACCTATGTTAGGAAATTTAGGAGTGTAAAGCAGGATGTAGATTAAAAAAATACTTGAAAAGGTTTAGAAAATATATAAAACACGTAAAATTATAATAAAATTTCAGGGTTTCCTTCTCTTACCTTGGGATCCCATCATCAGATTCCGACTTCTTGACACTGGGATCACCTCATGAGTACCTATAATCGGCGCAGACTTTACGGAGAAATCGGTGAACACACATAGAAAAAAAAAGTACATACAGTCGAACGTATAACCTGCTCCTTTTTTGAAGTCGGTTAACAAGCTAATAGGGATAGGAACTTTCGAATCAAAATAGGTGTCTAGGTCACAAGAATAGTCCAATATCCTAAAGGCTTTTAGGCTTCGGGCGGACTGGGTCCAACTTTATTAACCGGGGCAATGTCTTAACTGTTATTTATGGGCCGAGTTGGGTCATTTCTGATGAGTGGCCAAACGGGCCGTTGTGACCCGCGTCGATCGATTTGGTAATTATTTCGTGTTGAACACTTAAGGGTAGCCGGTTTGAGTTATTTATTGAGTTCCAATAAGCTTCGACGGTATTTTGTGGTGTATTAATGACTGCTCAATGATAATAAATCAAAGAGCTATTATTTACCAAATGCAAGTCTTAGTGTTGAATAGGTACTATAGCCAAATAAATAGAAGTGTGTGAGAGTTTGTCTGTTAACGGAATACAAATGAAATATCACCGACCAACCAACAACCACCAGAACCAACGTAAATATTTAAATTAGACTACACTATTACATTGTGTTATGTTGTTAAAACACGATCTCTAATTTCTGTCTTTAGATAGTTTAAAACGAAGTAACTTCACGGGCGTCTGTTCACTAAGATCTTTTAAACTACCGCCGCGGAGGGTTGCTAGTTTAAAATGATATGTATCAAGAAGTATAGTTCATGTTATTTTTCAGTTTTCTATAAAATCTCTTTTGTTTAGTATAGGTACCCACTTGAGACAAGATGTAGTAGGGTACCATAGCCACTTCATCGTTAGGTCAGTCAACGTCAATAAAGAAAAGTGGTTTTTCTGTGGTTGAAAGAAAATATCCCATGAAAAATACCTACTTCCTTGTTTCTTTAAAGTCGTCTAGAAAAACTTTATATTTAATTTTTCCTCAGCAAACCCATAGGCTAATGACGCTGTCTGTTGCACTTGCATTTGCCGGAGTTCTAGACATAAACGCAGAATTGCCTGTCGACCGCGGAACATGCCCAATGCGAATGACAAGTAAACGGAAAAGTAGGCCATGCTCCCTATACAGGGTGTTTCTTTAACACTCTCTGCGCCAGTGTATCAAAAATGATACACAACAATCCAAACACTTGTGTATCATTTTTGCACACACGATACTTCGTTCTTGAGAGTATGTATCACTTGCGCACACGTTATCTATATGTTTCGTATGGCCAAAATAAAGCTCTGGCCCACGCGGTTTTCCTAAATTGAGTTTTGCGTTGGGAGTTGGGAATATTTCATTTCATTTAATTTAAAAAAATACTTAAATATCCATCACCCGTCAGCGACCGCTAGCATCTTGTGATGCTCTTACGACTACCCCAATATTATTTATTGTAACTTTTGCAATTTTTTGAATTTTTGAATGCGGTTTTCGCTGTTCAAAAGAGAGATAAACTCACTGTAAAAATACACTATAATATGTGATCCAGAAGAAAAAAAAACAAAAAGATTTTGAATTATGTTTTTTTTTAAATCGGAAATAATTAGTTTTTGAAAATTTCAAAAAAAAGAAGTTTTTCTGTATATTATATTCTTAGGTAGGTTAGGTTACGATAGGTTTTTCATGTAAATTCTAAATATACAGGGCGTCCCAAAACTATGCCACATGGAGGGAAAGTACCTTAAATACTGAAGATATAAAATTTTGCTGAAGGGAGACATCATTTTTATTTTTGAAAGAAAACGAACTGCATTCAAAGCATTTTGAAAAGTCACCTGTCTGAACTGGGAATCAAACCCGCTGAATGTATAAAAAAATATTTCTTCAATTTTTTTTGTACCGATCGAAAGGCTCGATTATATCTAAGCATTTCTTCTTACTAACATAGCATCTTAAATAAAAGAAAGACTACGAAATTTAACATTCAATGTTGAATAACAAGTTTGTGCAGTGTTATGGATAGCCTTTTCTATGACTGTCGTGTTCAATATACATTTCAATGTATTTCTAATGAGTGGAGATTGGAGCAATTATTTTATACCTAATTTCCCTATCATAAGTGTTTGATAGTGTGATAAGTAACACCACCACGATTAATTAAAAACGTTTGAATAATTTGGTGCGGGTTCGGTACTCGGTTTGGACATGCTATTTATTTAAAAAAAAACTTTGAATGCAGTTAGTATTGTCTTTTAAATAAAAATGAAGTCCTATTTAAATTTTTATCTATCTACAGGATTTGGTGCGGTCTATGCCACCATGTGGCATAGTCATTGGACGCCCTGGGGGCGTCCCAGGATTATGCCACATGGTGGAGTAGACCGCACCAAATTATTCAAACATTTTTAAACCTATCGAGCTGGTGTTACTTAACACATTATAACTTTATCAAACACTTATGATAGGGAAACTAGGTACGTATAATTGCTCCAATCTTCACCCATTAGTAATACATTGAAATGTTAAAGTTTTGAGCACAACAGTCACAGAAAAGGCTATCCATAACGCTGCAAAAACTTGTTATTATACATTAAATGTTAAATTTCGTAGTCTTCCTTTTATTTAAGATGCTATGTTACTTAAAAGTAATGCTTAGGTATAGGTAATCGAGCCTTTCGATCGGTACAATAAAATTAGAGAAATATTTTTTTTTACATTCAGCGGGTTCGATTCCCAGTTCAGACAGGCGATTATTAAAATTTCTTTAAATACAGTTCGTTTTCTTTTACAAATAAAAATGAGGTCTCCTTTTAGTAAATTTTGATATCTTCAGTATTTAAGGTACTTTCCCTCCATGTGACATAGTTTTGGGACGCCCTGTATATACTTCTTTTATGTTATTTAATCGATAACTATGTGAAAAAAAATATCGCATGGACCGCACTATTGCTCTTTGTTTACACAAAGGTTGAGTTCGAACGACAATTATAAAAAAAGTCAAACCGCTTTAATTTATTGCTTTTGTTAGTCAGCTTATCATAAATGTAACCAAAGACCGCCTAAGTATAACCAGATGTTCGGGATAACAGAAACGCGCACTTAAGTGCTTTATTTACATAAAAAATGGGCCATTAAAAAAGGACCCTGGATGCTGAGAGGATGACATCTGTAGTGATCGAATCCTCAGCTCATATTATGTCTTTACACTCATTTATGGCGATACTCGGAAAAAATGTGTTGAAGCGAGATAGCAATGAGAAAACGACGCGCGCGGGAGCGAGACCGATTTTGCAGATAAGGCAAAAAAAACACAAAATCACTTCGTATTAAAAAACTACAGCGATTAAAAAAAAATGCTTCTATACGATCCTCAATATTATTGGTGTCCACTAATTAAACCAATTTCCAATAGTGTAAGTAACCCCATTTAAGAATAATCTTCACTTTTCGTATTTTTTAGAGGTCTTTTCGAAAATAAAAAGTGTCGAGGCAAAATTATAAAATCGTGTTTTTGAATCTATACGATTCTAGATAAAGGTATGAAGAAATATATATCTTATTACCAGATTTTTAACAACTGTAACCGTCCTATAGTTTTAAATCAAAAAGTCCATATTTTTCCGAGTAGCGCCTTATGTACGGTTTCCATTCGATCAGTTTTGCTTACGAATTGCTTTTAGAAGCTCAAATCGCTCCTTTAAAAGAATATTAGTATAGTTGTCATCGATAGCAAACGGAAGACGAGCTACGGTTCGGTACGAAAATAGAACACGCATTTTACACGTACACGTACCATTTGGACCAATCAAATTATACTTCGTTTAATTAATGTAGCATGGGCCTATGACAGGCTGATCATAAAGTTGTTTCTGAACAAGGAATATGGTCTAATTTTCTAGCACAAGCTGCATAAAAAATGAAAATTTTCTTGAGTTTTATCTCGATAGCTTAAAGAACTTTTTGCTTTGCATGAATGATTTGTCATAAGATCCATGCTCCATGCTACATTGAACAAAGTATAGCAGATTTTACCATATTTAGAATTTAAACCAACTCTCTGTTTATAAATAAAATAATAAATAAATAACTTCTTACATTCACACCAATTATCTAAGCCCATTTTAATTTCATTAAGAAACTGTGTCATGGAAAACTTGATAACGGATAAATATATACTTAAATACTTTTTTGTACCGTAACTTACTGTTACGCTCTGCAACATGACGTATGTCGCTGATGACCTACTAATTAGTATAGTTAAATATAATGTATTGTTAGCAACAAACTGCTGATGTTACTGAAACCATGCATGATGTCACCAGCCATGGGACCCCCTCGCCTCCCTTCCTCAGATGACAAGGACTGGACAACAGCCTATTTGGCCGAGAGACGTGCGCTAGATAACACCGAACCTTCTTGTTATCAAATCGACTATCATTTTGTATTTAATTTTATCATTAATTTTCAATACATGTTAAAAGTACTTTTGCTTCCGACTTTTATTTAAATAGTTTTCATATTAGATTTCTCTTAAAAGTTCTAAAATCAGATGTGGAATTGAACGCCAAAAAGGCCGCATATTCCCGCCATTTTGAATTTAATTTCCGGTCATGTCTAGCAAAAATCGTAAGAAATCGCGAGAGCGCACGTCTTCGCCAGCTTCTGTCCCTAATATAGGTAGACTGGAAGCGACGATGGAAGCGATCCTGAACCGCCTCGCAACACTGGAGCAGCGCGCCGGCACCCCCGCCAGTGTGGCATCAGCTCCGACCGGTGCCCCCAGTGCCGACCTGATCAGCGCCTCCAGCGCAGACCGGGACGGTGGAGCCACTCCGCCACTTCCTGTGCACGCCGGACCAAACAGCTGCACCCTGAGCGTCGCTGACAACACGGAAACAGGACGCAGGCGGACGCAGGCGGCGTCAGCGGACGTCACGGAGCGTCTCATCGACGCGCTGAGAACCATAAATCCGGTGAGATCAAACCATTATTATGTGTCTGATTTTGATCCCAGTATTCATGACATCGATGCGTGGTGTGACGAAGTGGACGTTGCTCGCTCGCAAAACCAATGGGATGATAAAGAGTGCCTTGCTCGTGTGGGATTATCGTTAAAAGGTGAGGCACGCTCATGGTTGCGCGAGTGGACCAGTAACGATCGTAACTGGTCTAATTTTAAATAGGAACTTAGATCACTTTGTCCACGCCGCATTGACGTTGCAAATATACTTTTTGATGTAATGAGCAAAGATTCTGATAAGTACTCCACATATGCAGAATACGCGCGAAAGTCTTTGTTACGGCTACGAATTGTAAAAGGATTAAGTACCGATTTATTGTGTGATGTAATCGTACGTGGCATAAAAGACCCTCAAATACGAGCGGCCGCTACAAACGCGAAATTGACACCCGAAACAATTGTGGAGTTCTTATCGAGCTATGCGAAACCTTGTCGTACGAGTGCGAGTGTACCTAACAACAGTAACATAGGCGCACGCACGGACCGCAATGTCTATGATTTATCCTCTAATCGACATAAGCGTCCAGCCCAAAATACAGGTACACTTGTGCGTTGCTATAATTGCAAAAAATCGGGACATAAAATGAAACACTGTCCCAAACGAATTAAAATCGATGATGACGCGAATAAAGGCAAATCGATTATTAACCCGGAGTCTATGAATAAGTTTTCAGCAAAACTCATGTGCTCATTTTGTAAGAAGATAGGCCATAGTGATGATAGATGTTTTGCCAAGGAACGATCGGAAACGAGAAATAAAGCAAACATAAACTTTTGCCGCGAAACAGAATGCCATCAAAATAAAACCGATATTGTAACAGCTGTAATAAGTGGTATTCCCACTGACGTGTTGATTGATAGCGGGTCTAGTATTTCACTAATTTCAAGTGACCTTGTTAAGCATTTCTCTCGTCGAACGAACTCAAGTGTCCAGATATTACGCGGTTTAGGCGGAGTAGAAATGCGATCCGATTGTTTCGTAACTTTGCCCATAGAGTTTAGCGACGTTACTCTAGAGGTAGATCTTTATGTTGTACCACGCAATTATCTTAGTGCGCCGGTTCTTATCGGCACGGATGTTTTGAATAGGGAAGGTATCGCTTACATCCGTACGAGCGACTCTCAGCGAATAGTTAGAAACAGTTCTATTGTAAATAATGTGACTCATATCTACTTATCATACTTATCTTATCTTATCTTATCTTATCATAGTAAGTCGACTACTCAGCTCACTTCAATAAACACTCCGTTGTTCGGCGATGAAAAAGAGCGCTTATCTGCAGTGATAAATAAGCCGGGTTTTCTATAAATTTACGAAAATGTTCTTTCCTTACTACTGAAGTGAGTATCTAGGAAGAACGATTGGTAATGGTCAGGTCCGGCCGAGTGTGCAAAAAATAGAGGCACTAGCAAATTCACCTGTGCCTAGCACAGTAAAACAAGTCAGGCAATTCCTCGGCCTGGTCGGCTATTTTAGGAGGAACGAATTTCGAGATCACGTTATACTGGCGTTTCACACAAAACAAAACATCTTTGTGAATATTAAAGGAGTTCGTGTTTGATACCTCCTGTATTAAAAACCTATTAAGATCGGGCTGTCGTAAGGCCTAGAATTGCATAGAGTCGGCAGTTAGGTTACGGCTGTATTAGCAAGTAAGGCCTTAATGGCATTGCATTTCATAGTGTTATCGTGTAAGGCCTAGATTGGCATCGATGTGTTAGTTTTCGCGTGTAAAGCCCTTTGTGGTAACGGGAGGCTGTCTATCGTGTAAGGCCTACATTGGCATCGATAAGTTAGTATTCGCGTGTAAGGCCTCAATGGCAACGGAATACGTGTTATGCCCATTTACCGTGTAAGGCCCTTTAAGGCATCGGTTTAGTGTTTCAGTTGTCGAGTAAAGCCTTGATGGCATCGAAATAGTTTCATGTACCTACCAGGGAATAGATGTAAACAAAATGTTTTGTTTGAAAAAAAAAAGTATCACGTGGAAATGTATGAAAGCGCATTGAAAAAAAAACATCGGTCCCTAAACCCTCGATAACGTTGGAGGTACTGCCATGGTATTTACTTACAATCGATTGTATTTACTCTGCAGGTGACGAGACCGATGACCAACCTGGTCAAGGGACAACTTCAGCCGGAGCCAGGACAACAGACCAAGAGAGCATCGAGGACGCTCCTCCGTCAGGAGAGGCCGTGTTAGCAACAAACTGCTGATGTTACTGAAACCATGCATGATGTCACCAGCCATGGGACCCCCTCGCCTCCCTTCCTCAGATGACAAGGACTGGACAACAGCCTATTTGGCCGAGAGACGTGCGCTAGATAACACCGAACCTTCTTGTTATCAAATCGACTATCATTTTGTATTTAATTTTATCATTAATTTTCAATACATGTTAAAAGTACTTTTGCTTCCGACTTTTATTTAAATAGTTTTCATATTAGATTTCTCTTAAAAGTTCTAAAAGTATTTTAATTAAATCGCTCGCTTGTATTGTGACCTTTGTCAATACAACATGTTACTACAAACGTCTGGTTTTACCATAAAGTTAATATACCTATGGTTTTACTTGATACGCACCCAAATTCCATCTACTTCAACATATTTCAGTAAATACATACTTAATATACATAGTAAACACCCAGACCAAGACAAATAGACATGTTCATGCACACAAATATTTGTCTTGTTCGGGAATCGAACCCGAGACCCCTGGCGCAGAAGGTGGGTAGCCTACCCCTGCGCCAAATCGGTCGTCAAAAGTGACTCAGTTATCAGAAGTGACTCTTAACGTTATTATTTTAGTTATTAAATTGCCCTTTTGATACCTGCGATTGAGGAATCAAGGAGCGTTTGGGTCATAAAGTTGCCCGTGCTCCATCATTATTAATTTAGCTCAGCTTATTATGGACTATAATGTTCATTAATTTAAATTGCTCTACTGGGGTCGGCATTTGAACAGACTCAACTTCAGTCTACGTCCTTCAGGTTAAACAATTTGCACGTACGGTAATCGATTTAATACGCTGTTGTCTGCTTTTTATAGTAATAAGCATGTTTCATGTTATATTCGATTGGCATGGCATATGGCATTGGAATAGGTATAAAACTATAATCTAGTTTAATTGTTAAAAATCGTGTTTACCATAAGGTAAGGAAGGATACACGATGCGACGCTGCCAGACACAAGTGAACTCAGTGTCTAAGGCCCGCATTCAGAGACAGCTTGCAGAGTAGGACTCGGCAGCTGCTCAGCTAAGCATGAGATCCCACTCAGCTCAAACCGTCTCAAAATTCGTATTCACAGTTGAGTTACAATCGTGGCTCAACCTCCTCTTGGCTTAGCGCCGTCTATGGTACGAAAAGTGATGTCCTTCACTTACGATTCATAATCGGTTTTTTCCACATGAGTATGATAGAGATGGCTGCAGCTAAACATCCATTAGAGGGAAAGAAATAGAAATCATAGACCAATTTTGACTTGATAACTGTCAAAATTATTTGATGGTTCGTTGTATGACATTTAAGAAGTTTTTTTTTAAAGTTAAAAGAAAAGTTTGCTATGTGTTAAAAAAAATACAATCCTCACTTGCGAGCAAGATTTATAACGTGGTATTAGTACCTATTATTGCTATTATAGTGCAGTACCTTGGAGGCAAAGGAATTTCCGGAATTAGCTCTTCATAACGTCCATGCTGGAGGAGCCCGTGGCGCAGTGGATAACGCGCTTGGCCTGCGATCGTTGAGGTTAAGCAACGTTCGCAATGGTCGGTCACGGGATGGTTGACCAAAAGCTTTTCATCTCGAGCTCCTCCGTGCTTCTGAAGGCACGTTAAGCCGTTGGTCCCGGCTGCACTTGCAGTCGTTAATACCCACCAATCCGCACTGGGCCAGTGTGGTGGGTCATGACCCCTTCTCCTTATCCATCCCTAAGGACGGCCAGTGCCTTAGCAGTGGGGACATTAAATGGCTGATGATGATGAACGTCCAAGCTCATCCACCTCGTCCATAAAATCAATAACGTTTATTTTAATTCGTTTTTGAGGGAGGAACAAGAAACTTTTCAACTTCCAACCAACAAAAACTACCTTGATTGAACCTATTCAAAACAGACGTCAAACGTGTTTTCGAACAATATCATTACAGATGGCACCACTTTCTATGCAAAGTAGGGGCTGAGTATAGCTTAAGTCACCGATTTCGACAACTCAATCTCAGCTCATGCTTGGCTTAGACTGCTTTCCTACTCAGTTGGGTAAACTCGACTGTGAATACGAAAGTGAAGCTTAGCCTCGACTTGAGCTATACTCAAGGCTCAAAATCGTCTCTGGATGCGGGCCTAAATCGACTGTCTACGTGTGTACAATCACGAGCAATAATATGTAAACATTATAGAACTTTGTCACATTGAAGCCTTCCGAAAAACAACTTTCTGTAGCCGTAGCACGAAAAACAACTTTCTGTAGCCGTAGCACGAAAAACCACTTTCTGTAGCCGTAACCCGATATCAACTTTCTGTAGCCGTAGCACGAAAAACAACTTTCTGTAGCAGTAGCACGAAAAACAACTTTCTGTAGCCGTATAACATGAAAAACTGTCGTTATGGCTTCGATTAATAATAACACCAGCCGGCCTAGCATGAGCGGCTTATAACGCGCGATATGATATGATACGGCATGCCGTCTTGCTTACACCTTAGTGGGGTAAGCAAGACAACTTGCCGTACCATATCATATCGCGCGTTATAAACCGGTAATGCTAGGCCGGCTGTTATGGTAACTGTAGTTATCGTGATCGTATTATTTTGTATATAAAACCTGAGCAGGGTGCCTACCATCAACTCTTATTGCGGTTTTGTTTAGGAACCTAAACTGATCTGCTTCGCTTATTCGTACCACGACAGCTTAATATCAATGACAGCGATTCAGTGATCATTCAATGCCATTTCACAGCCGCTGAGCTGTCATCAACTCTTATTTGACGTATAACTTGGCCAAGCTAACATGTCACCTGCAGGTTATACCCGTCCCTTTCACTCTCCTGGCATGACAGAATCGAGTGAAAGAGACGGGTAGAAGAAATAAGGACACAAATCGTTCGGTCATTCACATTTAGCAATTCATTTGCGATCCAGTTTTTAGAAGGTCATGGTACGAAAGAAAGCAATTCATTTTAGGAACCTATTCTGCATCGCGCTATTTTTGAATCGTTGTCTTAAAGTTGATGGTATGCACCCAGCGCCCTACATGTTTGACAGCAGCACTTTGGCAGCTTTTGTAGGGTTGTACTTTACTATTCTATTTTACTATTCGATTACCGCGTAACGATAATTTTTTATACTAGGGGCACTGTGCCACAAAAGTCATTCAATATTGTAATATGACATAGTTTCTATTATTCTTTGATGTTTACATAATATTATTGCCCGTGACTGCATGTACACTCTGCCACGACATGACACTTAGACCCTGTCCAGAACTACGCGCGAGTTAGACGCGTCTGCTAAGTACTGGCAGTCCACGTTTTATCTGCCACAATGACGGTGATGTAGGTAATCAGAATCGCTGTTGAAATCGTGATGAAATCGCTCTTTCTGTACAGTCACGAGCAATAATATGTATACATATTAAAATTATTGAATGACTTCTGTGACACTGATCGTTTTCTTTCGGAACGCTTCATAGTGACATAGTTCTATGTTGTATACATATTATTGCTCGTGACTGTACAAACGCTTAGTTTCTGGTGTAGTTGCGGTACAACTCAGAGTCCTATGACACTTGTTTTTACATTTGTGTCGGTGCCATGGTGTACACTTAGCTTTAGTTGCAAAAGTTTTCAATAATGAATTTATTAAAGAAACATTAATAATAATATATAAAATGAGAAAAACATTTAAAAGTTTCATTATCCAATTACTTATTCTATTGACCATTGTTATTAAATTCTCAAGCGATCCCTGAAAATGTAGAAATAGGTAGCCTTACAAAATCACTCCCTTCTTAAGAAATTGTTTGTTAAGCAAAATTGGGGTGAACGATCAGCCATGGAAAATGTGAATATTGAAAAAGGTTATAAGAGATTAATTTAGGGTTTAGCCTTTATGGGATAATGCTCGCTGAGCTTTTATATAAAAAAACCCTTCGAAATTTTGTTCTACTCGGATAAATTTCAATATTTTGTAATATGATATTATCACATCAATGATCTTTACGGTGTTATTTATGTAGGTACAAACGGGGACAATTCGGTTAGCCACTTCTTACTTCTTTTCGTGTGACTTGTGCCTCGCCATTCACGCGCAGACCCACTTACTATTAGTTATGATATATTAAACTAGGGTAATACATAAATCATAAGCAATTATAGAAAGGTAATGCAAGTGAACGGTGAGATGCCAATGCCAACCACACGAAAAGAAGTCAGAGGTGGTTAACCGAATTTGTCCCTGTTTGTACCACGCACGGCCAATGTAACTAGTCCGAAACGCTTTTAGTTATATGTACCCCTAAGTTTGTCCTAGATATTATTTCTTTAAGAGGAGTGTGTAGAGGAGTACTGATAGGTGTGTATATGCATGTAATGCTATAATTTTTTAATTCAATCCTCATTTTAATATTTTATTAAACATAGTGGGAGAATCGTAGACGATTCTTGGAATACTTATATTATTCACTAGAATACTTAGTTAACATTATAAGTACTTGAAGCGTCACTTATTTTCAACCGAAATGGAAGTGCCATTTCGCCACCCGGAACTGAAAATTCTCGCCACAATTTACGAGTACTTTTCACCCTTTTGCTGCAAGCCAAAGTTATTACATCACTGAGAGTTATTTATAATACTCTTGACATTTAAAATGAACATTCTGGAACTGAAATACAAAATATTAGTATTGAAAATAAAACAAAATCAGAAACATGAAAAAGGCGTGGCACACGAAAATCAATTAGAGTCTGGCTGGAGTCGATAAAAACATTTAAACGATTTCAAGTTCCAGTCATGTAGTCGTTAATAAATTATTTAGTTTTCTGGCCTTTTGGAGATATAATAGTACCTTAGTATTATCATTCTAATTTTTTACTTTTTTTAATCATTGTACTTATCCCTAAATCATTAAGGGCAGGATCTTCCAGAAACTCTGTCTTTGTCTTTCTCTTTGTGTGTGAAGAGTAATGAAAGTAACCTCACTTTTTCATTTTTTCAATGTTTTTGTGTTTGTTATTTTGGGCATAAATTCACTTTTTGAAAAAGTAGCCTGAGAATAATCTTCTATATGTCATCACCTATTTTTCTATATATTATTCGTGAATTAGAGATTAATAATCTAAGTACTTATAAAACCAAAAAAATATAAAAATAATAAAATGTTTCTTTGTTTTTGAAAATTTTTAAAGTCGAGTTAAGATACAAATATCGTTTTTCTAGCTATCAAGCTATCAAGATCGTATATTAAGTTTCAACATATATTTTTTTCTGCTCAAAATAAAGAATATTTGATTGTTTACCTTTGAATCAAAAATTGGTTGTTTTCGATAATTTGGAAGATCGTGCCCTTAACAGTTAGTAAGCACTTGGATTTCATAGTAATTTTGTAATCTTGTAATATTGGACTGCTAGTTAATTTTTTTTTTATTCACAACAGGATAGCACTTAATTAGCCTTCACTACACCTGATCTTAAGTGATGATAAGGCTGAAGTCGCTACTCCCGGAATCCTCAATGACTGAGGAACTGGCTATCTTATCTCTAACTGCCGGAACACAACTATGCTAAAAACATCATTGTTATGGCCTCAGACTTAGATAAGATGGCGGTAGCTAGCCAGTAGGACTGGTTGAATAAGCCCTACCGCCAACCAAACCGAATACAATATGTACCCACTCTGGGAATCGAACCCGGGACCTCTGGGTCCGATACCGGTGGTGTGTACCGCTAGACCACAGAGGCGGTTATTATATCATCTATTCTAAGCTTTTCTAATATAACAAAGTTAAAGTGCTTTTGCCTTTAAAATAGTCGCTTGTCACAAGAAGTTATAAGTTCACTTAACACACTTTTGCTAAAGACACTAAAAGACTCCGGATAAACCCTAAGCGTATAAAAACTTTTAAAATTAATTTAACGTTGATAAAGTTTGACTAGCCTTTTACTGTTTTTTTATGTCAGTGCTCACGGATGGCTTGGTAGACTTTAATAAGGTTCTTATCCTGAACATTACCTTTTCTCGTACAAAATGCTGCTGAAATGAAGCGAGCAGAGCGAGCAAGAAAATGAGACTGTCGGAAATAAAAATTGCTGCTTACAACAAAACAGTTAATTAAACTTTGCTGGACAATGCTACAAATAAACAAAGAAGCAAACAGTACTGCAGTATCATGACTTACATGTTTGGTAATTAACTAACTGACTTCAAATATTATTAATTTTATCAGCAAGACATTATCAACGACTATACTCCATGATATAACTTACTCGTTGATAATGAATAAATAAAAAAAATAATTAAGTAAGTACATTTAAGAACACCAAATGCAAAAAAAGAATTTGAAGTTGTTTTACAAGCGAACTAAGAACTGTTTAATTATGACTACGAAAAACGAAATCTTCTATGGTGAGTGAGACTATGATGCTACTGACTTGGTGATGTCACAAAGATAATTGTTCTCTCCTTGTCTAATTAGAAATTTTGATGCTCTATATATATCTGAAAATATTCAAGTATGTACTTCAAAATAAACACATATTATATTGTCTTGCTAAAATTGCGAAAAAGATTTTAAATCAGTAAATTTTTAGTAGCTTTTAGGTATCTTTAAAGATTTTTTAAGTAGGGCAGGCGTACCGGTTTTGGCCACTGTACCGGTTTTGGCCACTTTTTGCTCTAAAAGTTTTTTTTCTAAACAACTTTTAGCCATTTTTGATTAAGGTAATAATAACCGTTAGAATTCCTTATGTCATAAGATTTTTTTTCAATAAATTCCATTTTCTGTTTGAAAAAATGTTTTGTATGAAAATTTTAAGAAATTTGTTTTGCATGAAATACTTTATAAACCTTTGTTTTTACAATTAAATTTTTGTTTTGCAATTGATTGGTTTCTAGCGCATTAGAATATATTGATTTTACCTGGGTTTGGTTTTGACTTTTTGCAATACTTACAAAAGTTTAACTATCAGTAAGTGGCCAAAACCGGTACATTTGGCACCTCTCACACATTGTGTGTAATATAAAAAAACTATTTTACTTTTATAAATTTGAAAAATGTACCTTTAAAGGTAGATAAATTATCTATAATTTAAGATATAATTTGTGTCTTAAATACCTTAGACCATTTAGTACTTAGTGCTTAAAAGTCAAAAAATCCTTAAAGTGGCCACAAAGGGTACCTCTGCCCTACCTTATATAAGCTTTGCTCTTGTCTCAAACATTAGACTAGACGTGTTACAGCACGGTCAGCTCTCCTCACACAGTATGAAGAACGTAAAAGCATAAAAGTATAAAAATAGCGGTTTAGTAGATATTTATAGTCACGATAAATCGGGCTCGACACTGGGTTTAATGGTAGCCATTTCACTTAAGCGCCCTATCTTGGGGACACCATTTTCTTGGACATATCTATCTGCGAAATTAGTTTTTGGACTTCAGAGTCACGTTCGTTTGAATTATTTTATTATGTTGTACCCTTTTAATGCTACATCTGTATGTAGTTAATAAGAGCGTCATCTAAAAACCTGATATTTTAGAACAGTGTCGAAAATATTGCTATAATACTGTTATACTTAATATATTACTTGTATTTTTATGAAATTCTGTTATACTTACTTCATGAAATACCCAAGTAAGAATAAGGAAGATTGTAAAGTTAATCTATCTATACTAATATTAAAAAGAGGAAACATTTGATTGTTTGTTTGCATCGATTAAGCTTCGAAACTACTGAACCGATTTAGAAAAATTTTCACCATTAGAAAGCTACATTCTTTCCAAGTGACATAGGCTATATTTTAACTCGATATTTCCACGAGAACGGATACCACGCGGGTGAAACCGCGACGAACTGCTAGTATTTAATAAAAGAACAAAATAAGAAGAAATATATCCTATTTAAAGAAAAAACTTAAAAAAAAAATTAAAGCCCCGTTACAATTTTTTTAAATCCTACTAATATTATAAATGTGAAAGTTTGGATGTTTGGATGTTTAGATGTTTGGATGTTTGTTACTCAATCACGCCAAAACGGCTGAACGGATTTGGCTGAAATTTGGGACATAGATACTTTATAGTCTGGACAGGAACATAGGCTACTTTTTATCCCGGAAAAATATCACAGTCCCGCGGGATAACGTCGTGTAGTTCACGCGGGCGAAGCCGCGAGCGGAAAGCTAGTTGTTAATATGCAGGATGTTTGTTAGAAGACGTGACATGTATTTCAGTACTTCAGGGGCTTAAAGTACCCTTCAATACAAACATAATAACATTTTTTTCGCGATATCGCACTTGGTCCACTAGTAAAAGTTGTTTGTATTGATGGGTACTTTCACCCCCAGAAGTAGGTATGTCACACGGTATGGTATGGTAAACAAACACCCTGTATAGGTACGATAGCAATAGTTCTAGCACGAAAAACTGTCGTTATGGTAACGGTTATCGTGATCGTATTATTTTGTAAGTATGACCGCCTCTGTGGTCTAGTGGTTCACACCACCGATTTCAGACCAAGAGGTCCCGGGTTCGATTCCCAGTGGGGGTACATATTGTATTCGGTTTGGTTGGTGGTAGGACTTGTTCTTAGTCCGCCTGGCTAGCTACCACCATCTTATCTAAGTCTGACGCCATAACAATGATGTTTTCAGCATTATTGTGTTCCGGCAGTTAGAGATAAGATAGCCAGTTCCTCAGTGATTGAGGATTCCGGGAGTAGTGCGCTTACATCTTCAGCCTTATCACCACTTACATCATCTACCCCGTTGTGGATGAAAAAAAAAAGTGTGAAAACCTGAGCAGCGCCTCTTTCGGTCGTATAAGGAACTGAAATTCATAACATGTTTGTCAGCAGCACTTTGACAGATAATTATAGTTTTCTATTAAGATTATTCTACAATGACGATAGTTTTTCATGCTAGGGGTACAGATACGATCACCTCTTCCGCGTTAGTAACCATCGATCGTAGCGTGATAGCACGTGATAGTGTGAGCGAGCCTTTATTATCTCAAAAAGTCGAATAATTTCAATGATTTATTAATGTATGGTGCGCATGAGTAATAATTATTATTCTGAAGCAATTATTTTCAACAATGACCAATTAACTTCGTGGTTAAAGCATTCACCCGGAAAGTTTAACGTCGTGAATTAAGTAATTATTAAATTATTAAAAAAGTTAGTTGTGATAAGGGTCGATTTTTTCTAATATTTCATGATCAGTAATAACCAATTGAAAAATTGAAAATGAAGTATTTTGAAAAAATCGACCCGTCTCAACCAGCTCCGATGGGACTCGAACCCACGACCTTCAGTCCTGGACTCACCTAGTTCAGATCTAGCAGTCGCCCGGGTAGCGAAAGGACGTTCGAGTCTCATCGGAGCTGGTTGTGAGACGAGTCGATTTCTTCTAAATACTTCATTTTCAATTTTTCATAAATAAAAATTGCATTGTAAATGCAAAATAGTAAAAATTTAAATAACTTTATGACCAATTGTTAAAAAATATTTGCTTTTGTCTGACTTTCTGTTATTACGCTGACTGGTCTAACTTTGATTAAAATTTTAACGGAGTTTTGGCAGTTTGATTGTAAGAGCAAAATGTTCCCCTCTAATTGTTTAATTTAAATTATTTATCTTTTGTCTACACAAATATCACTTCTGGATTTAGATTATACTTAAAGTTTGAGATTGATTAAACAAAGAGGGTATGACGTATTATTTAATATTATTGATAAAAAGCTTTTTGTTTCTGTAATTTCTTACAAAAGTACCTAATGGTTAAAATTGATATTTTTTTTATAAATATTTACTAGTGTTTTGCAATTACATTTCTGTACTAGCGGTCTTCAACTGCATTAGAGTTTTTTACAGCTCGGAAGATTCCAAGACGCCTGGTACTCCAAGAGATTTTAGCTCTACGTAGAATTAACCGTCTTCTAGAAAGCTAGTATGATTGATAATTACTGCCCGCTGCAAAACATATTATGATAATTATCCTTTTCTTATTTTCGATTCGATAGCAATTAGCAAACCTATACTGTATCGGACCAAAATTCTGGTGATTGTTGATGAACCGAACTTAACAGGTAGGTACTCTAACATCACCTTATCGCAGTTTAAAGTCATTTTCAGTATTACGATCTTTTTGACAATCTTAATTTAACATCAACATAACAGCTCTTAAGGAGCTACAAAAATATTGAAATTTAAAATACAGTTAAGGCTGGGATTTCCCAAAATAGGGTCGCGCCGTTAGCGTGCCTATTTCGGTCGGGAATCATTGCCTGAAAAAAAGTAGTTGTTTGCATCAACAATGCATTTTGTTTACAAAATCATTTGTACTTGTTTCACATTATACTGAAAATTAAATATAAGAAATGAACGTTGTTTTCAACTACTTTGTATGGCTCGGGCCGGATTTTCTAATATTTTTGCAATATAAGTAATTCGTTACAATTCAATGAACACAAGCAGCATCACACAAACTCCGAGAGCAAATAACGTTATAACCATCGGGAGATGAACACGCAACTTGTAATGAAAAAATATAAATTTAAGACCAACATAATTATGTGTGAGCATTTAAGATAAGATAAAGATAAGATAAAAATATTCTTTATTCACTTAGACATAATAAATATGTACTTATGAATCAATTTGTTCAAAGCATCTGCGGCCCAAAGCCATTAGTCAGCCCCAGCGGTCAACTGCGAACAATGTTTTGGTATTGTTGTTTTAATGTTAATTAAAATGTGTGTGCTGTGTGTTTTTGTATGTTTCTTGAGTTACTTATTAAGCATATTTAAATATTAGTATTTAAAAAAGGTTACCTTAGGCGGTGACTACACTGCACCATGCCCCGTCTCGTGATAGCGCGGGATTTCAAAGTAATTAGTAAAGAAAACATGCCTAATCTAAACACTCTGAAAACGCGACGCGGCGCGGAAGCACAGAGGAAAAAAAAATATTACGGTGGCGGAAGCGCAGTATGTGTTTATGGTTGCGCACCGCCACAGGCCGCGTCGCCAGTCTGAGAACCGCCTTGGGAAACAAAATCCGATAATCAAAAATTAAAGAAAAAAGTACTTGTGAAACTGCCTCTCACATCGACAGCCTGTGCAGTGTGCAATCAGCGTTTCTTCCTTCCTGGGACCTTGGAGACAACACAATCTTAGAGCAAATTCGGACCACACACTATTCGGATTAGTACCTATATGATGTGGCAGTATTGACAATGTTTTTTTAGCTATTAGTAGAATAACTGTAAATAAAGTAATTCCATTATAGTTTTTTTTTATTCACATCGGTGTAGCACTTAGCCTTCATCACACCTGATGTTAAGTGTTGATAAGGCTGAAGGTGGAAGCGCACTACTCCCGGAATCCTCAATCACTGAGGAACTGGCTATCTTATCTCTAACTGCCGGAACACAATAACGCTGAAAACATCATTGTTATGGCGTCAGACTTAGATAAGACGGTGGTAGCTAGCCAGGCGGACTAAGAACAAGTCCTACCACCAACCAAACCGAATACTATAAGTACCCCCACTGGGAATCGAACCCGGGACCTCTGGGTCTGAAATCGGTGGTGTGAACCACTAGACCACAGAGGCGGTTAACGGCAGGCGGCAGTTAAGCTGTTGTCAGAAAAAAAATTGTTAATTTATTTTAACATTTGTGTAAGAGGCAACTCTGGTGCCACTATTGTGACTACTAAAGTTGTGAACGCAAAAGTTACAAGGATCGGACGGAAAAACGTAGCCACTTTTTCATTTTAACAAGAAAACTGTCTCTTTACTATTCTTCACAAAACTCAACGGCCAAGACGGAAATAAAAATTAAAAATAATAGCGAAATTGAAGAGTTTCTTTAAAAGTGTTCTCTCCACAATCTTTGTCATTGAGCTCGTTACCGTTTCATAATACTTGGATTTCTTTCTTCCGTGTTTTAATGATCAAAGCTATATTTTTTGCAATGAAACAAATTTGCTTAAATGTTGGTTGGAATGGTTTTTGTGTTAAAATATAACATTCTAAATAGAAAACAGAGCGTCAGTCGCACGGCGGACGCCAACGCGAAGTTTTAACTTCATCAGTCCGCCCGCAGGCAACAACGGTCTGTCAGTTGGCCGCAATCTGCCACACACTCACAGTTTTACTTACAAAAACAGTATGACAGTCAACCTGTTCGATCGAGGGCTGCCAGTTGGCCTGCCGGGGCGGACTGATAGTCTTTGGGCCCCTTAGTTGTATGAGATAGTGACACCGTCCGCCATGCGACTGCCATGCGACCAACTTTACCACGCCTCTCCCGCTTCGCAGACGTGTGGTCACGTCTGTCTGTTCAGGGCATGAACTCAAAATATTAGGACCAACCCACACGAACCACAACCGCAACACGTGGGCGGGCGCATTTTGTATTGGAAATGAATAGTACAATTCACACGTACCACATTTTGCAGTCAATAGCGACCGCGTGGATGATACCGGCCACAAAACGCAACCACCAGCGACGAGCGACGCTGCGAAATAGCGGCCGGCCGCATCACAAAAGGGGGCCAAGCCTGCTAACGCTAAGTCATAATCGGTGTTTCAATTGTAGTTCAATTGTAGTGCTTTTTAACCGACTTCTAAATCAAAAAGGAGGAGGTTCTCTATTCGTCTGTATGTATGTTTTTTTTTTGTGTATGTCCACCGATTACTCGAAGACGGCTAAACCGATTGAAATGGTTCAAACGTTATTACATCAGGTTGGTTTCCAAGTTGGTCCCATTTTTTGAAATTTTGAAATCGGTTCAGTAGTTTTCAGGAAATCTTGAAAATACTGTCGTTTTCGTTACCACTTTATGTGAATTTAATACGTATCTTTAGGCATAACTCCTTTGTTTATAAACCGATTTAGATGATTCTTGATTTGTTAAAAAGGGGATACCTCAAGGTATTTTAACCGACTTCGAAAAAGGAGGTTTTGGGTTTGATCACATACCTATTTACCAGAAAACACGCAAATTGCCTGCACGATGCACTAAAAAGAGTGAAATAAAAATTATTTTTATAAAAAAATAAAACCGCCTTCTAAAAAACCACATCAAAAAAGTAAGAAATAATTCCTCACCAAATAAATAACGTAAGTACTTTGAAGTCGGGCGGGTTTTAACAAAAACAACAAAAAATTGTACATGTTTCACGCCCGACTTCAAAGTACTTACGTTATTTATTTGGTGAGGAATTATTTCTTACTTTTTTGATGTGGTTTTTTAGAAGGCGGTTTTATTTTTTTATAAAAATAATTTTTTTTATACAGTAATTACAAGAAATGTGTACTTTTTTCACAATACTTCTGATGGTCACACCACACACTACATTCACATCATATCATACTGTCAAAATTCTTGTAACTAGTGTGTAAAAAAGCACTGCAATTGAACTACAATTGAAACACGATTGAGACACGATTATGACTTAACGTTAGCAGGCTTGGCCCCCTGTTACTAACAGCGACAACGACATTTTGTCGCACAACCACAACACCATCACAACGCAACTGGAAAAAGTTGCATCGACACTATTCACACCTAACCACATTTCGTCGCTGTAATTATGGTGTGGTTGTGTTTCGTAGATGTGGTAGGGATTATAAAGTTAGATAACGAAAGACTGACACAGTTAAATCATACGTTTCATTTTCACTGAAAACGGCAGTAGGTAAATAGAACTTACACTATAAACGAAAACCATTAAGCATGAAAATTGTCGCCTAGCTAGTTCACATTGAGGCTTTCTTTACCTAACTTTAATTACGAGCTCAATAAGCGTATGAAGACTGTATTGTCTTACACATAACAAAGGTTTTTGTGTAACAAAGTGTAGAGTTCTGGATTTAGTTCGTTCAAACTCGATTGTAATTAAAAGTTTAACATTCACGTGAAGTTATTACGCAATGCTGAGTTTAATGTTGCTTGTAATTTGTTGAACGTTATCTTTGAGTCAGCTGTAATTGTATAATTTCACATTAACTTAAGTTACAATTACCAGACGTCTTGCTTATCTTTGGGTTGAGGTAAATGAGTCTGGGACCGTTCTTCTACAGTCATTTGTCCAATGAACTATTTAATAAGCCAACAAAAACTTTTTATCGGCGAATGTTTACCTATGAATTTTTTACTCTGTATTATCTTGGCAACTAAGTAAGCCAGGGTTTCTACTTGTTACGATGCTTTGATCGAATGAATGACTGTCCTCTAATGTATGGTCTTATAAGTAAACACGAGATATTTATTAATTTTTTGTTTTTTTTGGGAATTTGATAATAATGATGCTTCCGTTCCTGTATTGAAGTGTGGTCAGTAGCTACGCACCTGACTGTTTGACTTCTTTGACTTATTAGATTAGATACAAACAATAAAAATAAATGTCTACAGCAGGCAAACGTCTGCAGGATACTCCTCATAAATGTTTTCATGAAATTCTTTTGCGTCTTGTCTAATTGCGAACTAAAGTAAGCTTTCTCCTTTTCACAGTTCTTGTTAAACAAGAGCGTTTATTGCGAGTACTTTGACCTGCATGACCTTTCTTAGACGTTTTTGATAGACGTGTGTTTTGTATTTGTGTTAGTTCTTTAAACTCTTTCATTGTCTCTAACAATATATTTACAGTTGTTTTATGTCACGAGAGCGGGTGAGCCTGTGTGTGTAGACCGCAGCCTCATTTTGTCTTACAAACTGTCTGTCAAACCGTGTAAAACCGGTAATTTTTTTTATATCGCAAAAAATCTGTTATGTTCCATACATTTCGATTAAATATTTTTGCACTTTTGTATGGAACAGCTTTTTTCGCGATTTCGGTGTTGGTCTTATAATAAAAAATGTTTGTTTTCATGAGAAGAATAATGCCTAAAATTATCCGGAATGATAAAAAAATTTACGTGTATACACAGGTGCACACACACAACAAAAGGCGAACCGCGCTCGTGAAATAAAACTACTGTACTATTTTTTTAAGCAATTTTACCCGCGTGGTACCCGTTCCCGTGGGAATATCGGGATAAAATATAGCCTATGTCACTCGGGAAGAATGTAGCTTTCTAATGGTCAAAGAATTTTCTAAATAGGTCGAGTAATTTCGGAGCCTATTCGATGCAAACAAACAAATAAACAAGTTATTAAAATTTTTACTTTTTTGCATTCACAATGCAATTTTTATGGTTGAAAAATGGAAAATGAAGTATTTAGAAGAAGAAAAAATAAGAATCTGTTGTGAGACGGGTCGATTTTTTCTAAATACTTCAGTTTTCAAACAAATAAACAATACAATTTTTCCTTTTTATAATATAAGTATAGATATAGACTACTGGCTCCCCGTGGTTTTACCCGCGTAAAGGGGAGTAGTCCCCGTGGTTTTTCCCACGGGAAGGGGCACCCCCTTCCCGTGGGAATATCGGAATAAAATATAACCTTATGTCACTCAGGAAGAATGCAGCTTTCTAATAGTTTCTTAAAAATCTGTCTAGTAGTTTTGAGTTTATTTATTTATTTATTTAATATTAGTATAGTTTGATGACAGAGTGTAAGATAGCTTTCCATAGTTTTTTAAGGCACCAATATCCATTTATATCTTCGTAATGTCTACACTTAAGTGAATTCACTCTAATGATCTAAGGATCTACGTGACTGTAGTCACATAGGACTATGTCATCTATATCTATACTAATATTATAAAGAGGAAAGATTTGATTGTTTGTTTGCATCGAATAGGCTCCGAAACTACTGAACCGATTTGGAAAATTCTTTGACCAGTAGAAAGTGACATTGTTCCCGAGTGACATAGGCTATATTTTATCCCGATATTCCCACGGGAACGGGTACCATGCGGGTAAAACCGCGAGGATTCGCTTAGTATTACAATATTGAATGACTTCTGTGACACTGATCGTTTTCTTTCGAAACGCTTCAATGTGACAAAGTTCTATGTTGTATACATACTATTATTGTACACGCACCTTTTTTTTTTATAGCCATGGATTTAAGCTCAGTTGGCAGCTTATCCGACCCTCAAAAAATTGCCGTACTAAAATACGCAATTAAATTGATGTGCTACCGAATGCACCATAATTAAATTTGCCTTGATAGAAATCCGTGGGACTTCTAATTTCCTAAATTTAAACGGTTCCACCTTCTGCCTATTAAATCCGGCCGGTCTTATCATGCTTGCTTCTCTCCCATTGTCTCTGTCAATCAGATGTTAGCTTTTGTTGAAGCGTAGTCAAGCAGAACTGTCGATTTGGTGAAATAATGGACTCTACATACTCAATATCGCCGACTCGCCGACATGAGTTGCCGATTTTTTGTCGGCGGGTAAGTCGGCGACTTCACATCTCATCTCTCTTTGTCGGCGGCACGAAATCAACATTTTTTTCGGTAGTGACAGCAGTGAGTGATGCAAATGAGTCGCCGATATATGTAATTCATTGAAATAAAGCCTTCGACACCAAGCCGCCCCGGGCTGTGTCGGTGGGCTTAGTGTGTAGACTGCTTATCGTACAAAATGCAAATACTTTATTTGCCATTAAATAGGGTAGGTACATAAGAATGTTGGTGTTATAAAAACTATTAGCAGCTTTGAGTCTATTTAGCTATTAAAACAGCATGCAAAAGTACCTAGGTATATATTGCGCAATTTTGAAATGACTAGAGATGACATTGTGTGTGTGAAGTGAAAATTTTTTCAACAATCTGCTTATGAATTTTAATAGTTAAGTACCTGATAAATTGTCGGAAAACTGTAAGCAAAGCAAAGCTATTGGCTTTAAATGAATTTAAAATAGAAGAGCGCATGTAGTTGCTTGCATAGGTATAAATTGAAGACAATTTATTTTCTCAAATAAGTAAGTATAAAATGTATCTTATAAAAATATATTTGTGAAACAAAAAGTTTTTAATCATAGTCATATGATACTTCCTTTAGCAACTTTATGAATAGCTTCCTTCGTGTTGAGACTTCCATTGTAGTGACACGCTCCCTGCATTGTTCGTGCCTCGTGCCAAGAGTAACTTCTGAAAGTATAGTCTTTTAGAGACACGCAACATCAGTGGAAATTTATCTTTTAAGAATAAGTAGTATTAAATAATGGACGCCATCACATATACAAGGTGTTCCTCAGCTCATATAATACTATGAGAGGTGTTCCTTTTGATATCCCACAACTCCTCCTCAGTCGTTCAATCTTGGCAGAGTGGTCGTGGTTGATGACGTTGCTTCATTGGCTAAAGCAGCCCCCGCGATGCGCCTCCACTTGTTGCGGTTTTCAGCGTCTCTGAAACTCTGGACTATGGAGGTTTGTGTCGCAGCTTCAATGTGGTCTGTCCAACGCGTAGGTGATCGACCACGACGTGACCACTTGCCCTCTACCTGCCCCTGGACAACGAGTCGTTCCATGGATTGTTCGTTTCGAACAACGTGTCCGAAATATTTGAGGATTATCCTATAACTACAGGGTTACTATTCTGTCAAAAAGAAATCAAAAAGTCTAGGGAACATTTTTTCGCTTTCCCATACAAACTTGCTTAGTAAATAAAATGGGACAGCCAAAAAAAAACACAGGTATTTCGACCTATATGTTACTTCGACTTTTTGATTTATTTTTGATATCTCATCAGAAGGAAGGAACACCTTGTACCTATTGTTCCAATCCTAAATTAACTAGATTTAGCACTTATGCTTAGGTAATCGGTGGGAACCAACGACGGGTATTACCACGTAGGTACTACGTGTGAGTAGTAGGTGAGACGAGAAAGATAAATTTATACACTTACCTGACAGGGAATCGAGTCCGGGACCCCAGAGATAGCGGCACCTGAAAACAGATGCGTACACCACTCGACCACCGAGGTCGTTCACTAAAAATCTAGTTGAGTATTTATAAAAGTTTATATACCTAAATCTAGCGGCCTCCAGTTAAGTTTAGGTTTTTGCAAAATTTATCAGAAAATAAATCGACCGTCTCACAACTAACTCCAATGGGACTCGAACCCACGACCTTTCACTATCCGGGCGAATGCTCTACTTACAGAACGTATTATAAGTACAGACTGTTAAGTACTTGTAGCATAAGTTTTTAAAGTCTTTGAGATATAAAAATGAAAATTAACTTTGACCATATTAACTTAAGTGGACCAATTTTTGTCTTTCCTTACCGTGATACCCACATAAAATGAAAACGCGTTGTAATCCATTAAAATTAATTTACGTAAGGTTTTTAATTAAAATACAACAAGCCGTAAAAATAATAGGCAACCTCATTTTTAAACATAAACATAGGCCTTATTAACGTTAGCCTAACAGATAGTAGTAATCCCAACGATGGCATCCCTCATAAAAGGCCATAAACCTATTAGCGTACCTTGGGGCCTTTTACGGTATATTGGGCCGTTTATGACGCTACTGGGTATTAAAAAATGGAGCTAGCCAAGCTTTATATGGTTCTGTAGGTAAACTAATGAATCAAATACCTTTTAAATTAAACATGGTCATTAATACTGTTAATATTACAAAAGGCGTGATTTTTACTAGGTATGTTTTGATTTATTATCGAGTCCCAGATATTTCGGCGCTGTTGCACACGCCATAATCACGGAGTAACTGTAAAATATCGGGGACTCGACAATTATTTAGTGCAATTAGTGAGGACCTGTAATTGGCCTTCTGGTGCCTATTGTATTTATTAATTTATAAGATTGGCTGTTGTCTTCCTTTAAGAAAATAAATAGAACGAAAATAAATAAATAAATGGTGAAAATACCGCCTTTCGTAATATTTCCTGTAAATTGTGCTACATTAAAGTCCATTCGCTTAGATAGTGTCGCCCTTTTATCGCGCCGCCTTGGCACGTGCCGCTTCTTGTCAAAGGATGCCACCGCATAAACAAAAGGAGCCGCGTGCGGCGTACAACCCGCAAATGGAATTGGATTTTGGGATTCGGCATTTATTAAATTATATTTTCTTAACTAATCTATATTTATTATAAATACAGGTAGTAAAAACGGTTGTGACTTGTGACAATTCGAGCGATCATGAGTACTTAATCATAATAATCATATAAAATAATAATAATTATTATTATTATTTGTAAATCACTTATTTAACTTCCTTTTATATCAAAATATCCAAATTTTCATTAAAATTAACTTTGGTACCCAACTTGAGTGTATTATTTTATATCTGCATTTTATAGCTAGATCCACAATGCCGTGCGGCTGTGCCGACACTATCTAACCGAACGGACTTTATCTATAGTAAGAAAATCAGAAACTTAAATATTGTTGGTTTAAACAAAAGTTACCTGTATCCAGCCGTAGAATTTGAATTTCGGAATGAAACAAAAAAT
The DNA here is from genome assembly GCA_949710035.1 of Crambus lathoniellus. Lineage (NCBI taxonomy): Eukaryota > Metazoa > Arthropoda > Insecta > Lepidoptera > Crambidae > Crambus > Crambus lathoniellus. The sequence continues at coordinate 7,854,401 of OX453302.1, read as the reverse complement.
ATTTTTAACCCTGTAAGTTGCAACGGCAATCTACACAATCAAGCGAATTTTAAGCATTTGCATGAGGAACCCTGAACTATATTTCGGTTATTACTATTTTTTATGGCAGATAGTTATGAGAACCTTGATTTCTGATTGGATTGATAGACGTCACTAAATTGTTACTAAGCGTATGACGAAATAATAACTCAGCAGTATAGGCATCCATTTATTTATGCTTCATTCGTACAATCACTGGTTAACGTCCTTTCGACTCGACAACTCGAACAGAATTGACCACACAACTGACTGTCCGCCTACGGGCAGATTCCCGCCATTTTGTCTATCCCCGTTCAAAACACAGTGGCGCCATGCCGGCGCTTTCTGTCAATTTCAACTTAAAAGTGTTGCTAGTGAAAATTACAATTTGTACTACAATAATTTAATTATTTTAATCATTACTTTTTTGAAATACAACATTCGGCCATCCGACATAGTGCTACCTCCTGGTGCACTGTATGTAACAAGTAGGTACCTAGTCAGATTCTTTATTTTTACTCAATAGGTTTAAGAATACAATTTTAAAGGAATATAAATACAACTTTCGGCATTATAATCACAGTATCTGAAGTATAATCTCAATAAAATTTATAAAAACATGATAATAGTTAAAATAATAATTTACAATATAAATGTACCTATGCACATCTCAGATTTCTGCGAGCGTTTCATCATCATCATTTCAGCCGTACGACGCCCACTGCTGGGCATAGGCCTCCCCCAAGGATCTCCACAACGATCGGTCCTGCGCTGCCCGCATCCAGCGGCTTCCCGCGACCTTGACCAGATCGTCGGTCCACCTTGTAGGGGGCCTGCCCACGGAACGTCGTCCGGTTCGCGGTCGCCATTCGAGAACCTTTCCGCCCCAACGGCCATCGGTTCTCCGCGCTATGTGTCCCGCCCACTGCCACTTCAACTGAGCAATCCTTCGAGCGATGTCGGTCGTTTTAGTTCTTCTGCGGATCTCATCATTTCTGATTCGATCGAGCAGGGAAATACCAAGCATCGCTCTCTCCATTGCTCGCTCGGTGACCTTGAGCCTTCTTATGAGACCCATAGTAAAAGACCACGTCTCGCTTCCATAAGTCATAACTGGCAACACACACTGGTCAAAGACCTTAGTCTTGAGACATTGAGGAATTTTGGACGCAAATATATGCCGGAGCTTCCCAAACGCTGCCCATCCGAGCTGGATTCGACGAGAGATCTCTTTCTCAAAGTTGGACTTACCTAATTGGATTGTCTGTCCCAGGTAGACATAGTGGTCAACAACTTCGAGTGTAATGTTCCCAACATTAACTGGAGCGGATGCAACATGGGCATTGGACATGATTTTCGTCTTATCCATGTTCATCTTCAGACCCACTCTTTGGGAAGCATTGCTGAGATCTTCGAGCATTGTGTTCAGGTCTTCCAAGGTCTCAGCCATGAGATCTACGTCATCGGCAAACCGCAGGTGTGTTAGGTACTCGCCATTGATGTTAATGCCGAATCCTTTCCAGTCCAGTAGCTTAAAAATATCCTCCAACGCAGCTGTGAACAGTTTCGGAGAAATGACGTCTCCCTGTCTCACACCTCGCTGTAGTTGGATAGGATTAGAGCTCTGGTTCTGTAATCGGACCGACATGGTGGCGTTTTGGTATAAGTACCTCAGCACCTCGATGTACCTGTAGTCTATTTGGCACCTCTGGAGGGACTGCAGCACTGCCCAGGTCTCGATCGAATCAAAGGCTTTCTCATAGTCCACGAACGCCAAGCATAGTGGCAAGTTATACTCTTCGGTCTTCTGTATAACTTGTCGCAGCGTATGAATGTGGTCTATGGTACTATAACCTTTTCGGAACCCGGCTTGTTCGGGAGGTTGGAAGTCGTCAAACCTGCGAGCGAGACGATTCGTAATGACTCTCGAAAACAACTTGTAGATATGGCTCAGAAGCGAGATGGGTCGGTAGTTTTTCAAGAGAGTCTTATCACCCTTCTTGAAGAACAGCATCACATCGCTTCTGCCCCATGCCTTTGGTGTTTTGCCCTCGAGGATGACAGAGTTGAAGAGCTTCTGGAGGACCTTAAGTATCGGCTTACCGCCCGCTCTCAGAAGTTCTGTTGTGATTCCGTCATCACCCGCCGCCTTGTTGTTTTTGAGCTGCTTGAGAGCCATTCTAATCTCGTACAGGCTGACGTCCGGGATATCTTCGGTATAGTGTCGGGTAAGCTTGGCTCTAGGTTCTGTAGCCTTACTTTCAACAGGTGTTTGCGTGGAGTACAACTGTCCATAGAAACTCTCGATCTCCCTCAGGATTTCAGGTGTTGATGAAATGATACTACCGTCTTCAGCTTGCAGCCTCGTCAGTTGACTTTGCCCTATAGCCAGATCTCTAGCGAACACTTTGGAGCCTTTGTTCCGCTCAATGGCCTCTTTAATACGCTCGGTATTAAATTGGCGAAGGTCGCTTGTCAAGGACTTGGAGATCTGCCTATTTAGCTGTCGATAACGAAGGGCATCCGCTGAGTTCTGTAGTTTCATTTCGTTTCTCTGATCCATGAGTCGGATAGTGTGGCTGGAGAGTTTCTTTAATTTAGGACGGTGGGTTTTGTAGTGCTTGGACCCTACCGCGCGGACAGTATCCACCACCATGTTGTATAGATCGTCCACATCGATGCTGTTCTCAAGGGCTTCGAAGCGGTTTTGGAGCTCGAGCTGAAAGCACTCGGGGTTTTGAATTTGAGCCGGTATTGGTCGGAGCGTAGATTTTATTAGTCGAGATCTTTCCAGCTTGACGTTGATATTCAATGTGCCTCTAAGCATGCGGTGATCGCTTCCCGTCTTTACGGCGTTGATCACAACGACATCATTGAATATTTGCTTTCTCGTTGACATAATAAAATCTATCTCGTTTTTGACTTTACCGTCCGGACTAATCCAGGTCCATTTGCGGCTTACGGGCTTCTTAAAGAAGGAGTTCATCATGTAGAGGTTCTCTCTCTCCATGAAGTCTGCCAGCATCTGGCCCCTTTCGTTCCGTTGCCCAAATCCAAATTGCCCCACTCTCAACTCATCACCGCAACGTTGCCCCAACTTAGCATTAAAATCCCCCATCACAACCGTGTAGTGGGTTTTATAGCTATGCATGGCTTTAGAGATCTCCTCATACATAGCCTCCACTTCGACATCGTCGTGTTTCGAGGTCGGAGCGTAGACCTGGATAACATTCAGCGAATATCGTTCCGATATTCTGAGTATCAGGTACGCTACCCTGCTCGAAACACTTCCGATGGTGATCACGTTGTTGACAAGGGATTTATGGACGATGAACCCGACACCACCTTGGGACTGTTGGTCGCCCTCCCGGTGGTATAGTAAGTTACCGGATTGAAGGGTAATCGAGTCCTCCCCCTCTCTTCGGACTTCAGATAACCCAATGATATCCCAATGTAACTTACTAATTGCCTCTTCCAACTCTATAAGCTTCTCGTCGAGCCTCAACGTGCGCGTGTTGTAGGTTGCCAGGTCAAGTCGTCGGTGTTGGTAGCCGGAGCCTACCCGGGGATTCTTAGCACCCCCTGCCCCGCCGTTACCATAGCCGCTACCGTAGCTAGGAATAGCGGGGCCGCCGGGGACTGGGGGCCGATTTTTTGTTTGTGTTACCATTTAGGGGGGGTTTTGCCATAATCGCCACGCTTGGCAGGCGGGTTGGCGATCGCAGTATGGCCTGCTGTTAAATGGAGACGCTGCTGCCCATCTCCTTTGGCAGTTTTCCCTCTGTCGGCTCTTACGACACCCACGGGAAGAGAGGGGGTAGTGCTATTCTTTTCATGTGCCGGCACTACACGGCACAAACGGCGAGCGTTTCAGTATCACTTATTTTTAGCATTTAATTGTATTTTTTTCTTTAGTTTTTTAAAATTTTTATTTCATGTCTCTTTCCGTCTGATTTCAGATCATTTCGACCTTCAGATTTAACATTTTATTATTTTGTTTGGTATCGGGATACGGAATTTACTATTTTTAAGTTATGACTGTACTGAGGCAAGGAAAATTATCTATTTGATATTTAGATTTATTTGAAAAGAACAAGACAAATAATTATTTTAAATCAAGGCAAACTATTGACTCGACCACCAGTTCACAAATGAGGAGGCCCTTCGTACTTTAATTTAATTTTCTACTTATCTAAGTACAAAAGAACTTAAACACATCTTAGATTTCCGCGCGAACCGTCCATACAAATAAAACATTTCACGGATTTTACACGCAATTTATTCAACAACTTGGTTAAATTTTAGTTGTTTTTTGAGATTTTTTGGTTTATCCGACGTTTCGGCACCTTTCCAGGGGCCGTGGTCACGGAAAACTACCCACTATTTTTTTATTTTAATAAAAGAATATACCCACTCTAATTGTCTTTGTTTTTCGTTCGGAAACAGGATACGGTTAGGTATTGATTATTTTAACATTATATTTAACTATAACAAAATGATTTATTAATTTAATATTTTGATTTGTTTAAGTAATTTGGATAATAATTATTTATAGCAAAGCAAAAAGTTACTGACTCGACCACCAGTTCACAAAAGTTGGAGCCCTTCGGAGAAAGAACTGGCAAGAAAACTACACGAAGGGGGACGATCTCCGTTTATTAAAATTATTTGCAAAAAGAACTAACCGTATCTTTAGTTCTTGCAGTGTGTGGTTTAGGTTGTGACTTTACTTGATGGATTATAGGGTCCCAAGCTGGTGGATCTTCCAACCATCTTCTCTATTGAAATTTGGGTTATTTGCTAATTTCAATAGCCTCGCGCATCAATCTGGGAAAGTATCTTGGTTCTCTAGCGAGGATCTGCGCAAAAAGAACTTGCCAGAATATATTATTATTTAGGTCTCAAAACGATGTTATATTATATTTGCTGTTAATTTATTATGACACTAGTAGTTTTCATTATTAACATTCTATTGGTTGGTTGATTAAAGTTTTAATTGATCTTGAATAAATAATAATAAAAAGTTATGTCAAGTAAATATGAATTATAACGTAGATACAAATTGCTAGATTATAGATATGCAAGAATTGAAAGGGATTTCTTTTCTTTGAAAGTCCTTCAAGCGTTTCATGGTCAAACGTCAGATAAATAATGCGAACGTGATACAAAATTGAAGTGAATGCAACATTTGGTAATACAAATGTACCATACTTTACAACATTTAGATTTACAGAATTGCTCCGGTTTATGACGCCTAAGTTAAAAGAGGACACAAACTACTAAACTACTTGATATAAGCAATTATTATGAGCAAAAATAGATTTAAAGCGTAAAAATAGATTGAGATCTTTGTATCGATATTATAAATAACAACAAGATTACCAATTTAAATGAGTGTCTATAGATATACCAAGTAATATTTTCATTATTTCTATTATTTATCACATATTATTAAGTTCAACAATTCACATTTGAAAATACCAAATTGAATGTATTTAATATTCGTGGGATTAACTACGCACATCAGACGTTCATCATTTTAAGTTTGTAAATCACTTTTAACCCCTGAGGCCCCTCGCCAACTTACTATAAACGAACGCACCGCCCGCGCTACTAGGTAAAATGGAAAAAAATAATTTAATGTAATACTACGTATTCCGTTAAATTCAGTCGGTTGTGCAGTACGTGACCAGCTACAGCCTCAAAGTTTCAAACATGTCTATGAATAAGCCTACACGAGGCGTTTCTTTTGTTAATTGCGCTTTCTTTATGTACTATTATGTCAGTAAGCAACAGTAAAATTGTAAGATACTTAAAGGTCATAAAGATTACTTTCTCAAATATCAAGCATTGGAATTTCCATGTACCTATTATTTGTCAATAATAGTTTATTTGTATGTCGCTCATTTATTTAACCTGCGAATACTCGCGTTTCTAACTTTAAGTTAACGACTCATAAAAGAGGCGCACATAATGAATCAATAGACTTATCAATTACATTTCATGCATCGGAACACCGAACGTCACCGCTCCACTCGGAATTCAATCCTGTACAACTTATATCAAACCTATCAGAATAGAACCCACGGGCCTTAGAATAAATACTATTGCAGTTCAGTTACCTACAGTTAAAGATTTGTCTTTCTTTAGTCCTATAATTAACCACTAGGCCCCAAAAGTGCCTATATGTATCTTGGCTATGGCTTTCGGCCATCAATAGCAGTGTCACCAACACAAACAATGAGGCTGAATGACGGATTTTAATGTCCTACAGTACTTTTCATAATAAGAAACTATATACCTATTTGTATTTGTATACGACCTATTATTCTATAATTTTATTACCCCTTAAGTTATGTTTTCATGTACCTTACTGCCACTTCGATCTCTTTTATATTTTGAAAGCTCTATACGCTTTTTTATCATTATGCAAGAAAACATTTGCAAAACAAAGTTGAAAATGCGATCTAGAAATAAATTTACAAACAACAATTGTTTTGTTTTGTAAAGGTACTAATATCAAATCCCTCGCTGAAAGATTTGCATTGATTGAGCTGAACGATCCGAGAGGACAAACTTTTTACTTTATCGATCCAAGGCTTGTTAACACAATTTCCAAATAGGTCCATGATATTGGTGTTATTCAAGTGGTTTCCATAAGTAGAAAGCTTGTCGTAGTAAGCAATTGGTAAGTTATCATTACATTTAAAAAAGTGATTTTTTTCATATTTCTGCTACCAACCAAACTGCCAACTTAGACTTTTCCCTGTTCGTACCTACTCTTAAGTAGTAGTGGTTTTGATAAAAGTTTTAGCATCTTTTTAAATAAGTATACCCAAACTGGACTTTAAAACATTTACAGTCACATCATCAGCAAAGTTTGAATCGAAGAGTAAAATAATGCAATATTTGAAAGTAACGAATTTACATAATCAAGTTCCAATATTTAATGCCGATATTAATCTACATACACACTCCGCCCGTCATCCCGTTTCGGGGTGAAGACGAAGCCAACTGATATCCTGAAATCACTTCGACGATCCAAGGAGTACCAAGATGACGGCTCAGAAATCCTCGAGACGCAGCGGCCGGCGCGGCGCCATCGACGAGGCATCAGTGACAGAGTGGCGATCTGCGCTCCTCTATTCGGTCGTCGCCTTCTTCCTTCAATGACTCGTTCGCGCTTCATGACCTCGGAAACATTAGAACAAATAAATGATATTAGTGTATGGTGTTTTATTCATCCTTCTTGTCAATCTACTTAGTTAATCCGTAAAAATACTCAGAAAGCTAATCTTCTATAGAAAATTCACCGAATTATTTATTGACGCCTGACCAGCCAAATAGGGCCAGAGAACAATGTAAAATCTATTGTGTCTCGAAAAATTTTAAATGAAGTACTTCAGAAAAAATCGACCCATCTCATAACTAGCTCCTATGGGACTCGAACCCAAGACCTTTCGTTATCCGGGCGACCGCTCGGATCATTTTCTCCAAAACACCCCACCCTCAACTCTTCGATAATAAAAATTGCATTGTGAATGCAAAAAGTAAAAATTTAAATAACTAAGTATAGTGTCTCATTTCTGGGGCGTTGAAGGATTAATGTTCAACGTTCTTATATTGTACACTTAAATAAGACCTCATCCTGTTGACATTTTTGAATTAATGATTTTATATCATCAAAACTTATTAAGTAATTATCATTATATTTGTGTGCCAGTACCTGGTGCGACACGAGGTCTTGCATGTCCTTTTGTTTTTATCTTTTTTTGTACCGTGTTTGCTTGCAAATAAAGAATTATTCTATTCTATTCTATTCTAAGAATGGCCAACTTGACCAACTGAAATAATTGTATGCCGCATAAATTACGTTCGAGCGACACACATAGCCCAATTAATTAAAAAGTGTATAAGGAGCCAGTATACGTAAACTTTCGTTATTTATCAAATTCAACAAGTCAAAACTCTTAGTACATTCTGAAACTAATGCACTTGTCTAGTACAACTGCATATAAAATTAAATTCACTTTTTATGATAACAAGGGACAAAATAGTAAAGTAATATAGCTACATATAGGCCTTCGACCTACAATAACCACAAACACATTTAATCAATCAGCTCTAGGTATTGTTAGCAATGAGACATAATATACCGACAAGCTGAAGGCTCGTAGGCGAGTCTAGCCTGACAAACTGAAGGCACTTCTAGCATTGTAATCAAAAGGCGCGTGTAGCCTTTTAACCTAAATATACACCTAGATTTTTAATCTAGAAGGAGCTTCTATCCTTGTATCTAAATGCAGATAGTCATATGAACTGGAAACGCACCTAGCCTTGTAAACTGTTGCCGCATTTAGCCATGTAAACTGTAGGCGCGTCTAGCCTAGTAAACTGTAGGCGCGTCTAGCCAAGTAAACTGTAGGCGCGTCTAGCCAAGTAAACTGTAGGCGCGTCTAGCCCAGTAAACTGTAGGCCCATCTAGCCTTGTAAACTGTAGGCGCATCTAGCCACATAAACTGTAGGCGCGTCTAGCCTAGTAAACTGTAGGCCCATTTAGCCTTGTAAACTGTAGGCGCATTTAGCCACATAAACTGTAGGCGCGTCTAGCCTAGTAAACTGTAAGCGCATCTAGCCTTATAAACTGTTGGCGCATCTAGCCATATAAACTGTAGGCGCATCTAGCCTTGTAGCCTAGCTTTTACTCAAGCATAGACACACATGACCGACTCTTAGCTCCCATGGCTACTCAACTAAGCTGTAGGCACACATCGCCTTTTTCTAACATTACTTTTGTGAAGCGACTGCAAAATTAATTTCAAACTATCTATGCACTGATGACCTTTCGGCAAATGACCACTACTAGTCAAGCTTAGACACTCATGGTCTATCTATAAGCGACACACATGGCCGACTCGTAGCTCACATGGCTACTAAACTAGGATATAGGCACACATGGCTACTCAACCAGGCTATAGGCACACATCACTACTCAACTAAGCTATAGGCTCACATGGCCGGATTATAACTGACACACATGGCGGACTAGTAGCTCACATGGCTACTCAATTACGCTATAGGCAGACATGGCCTTTTTCTAATACCTATTACTTGTGTAAAGCGACTGCAAAATTAAACTTCAAACTATCTAAATCCATTAACGACTTTACGGCAAATGGCCACCACTAGGTACTCAAGCTTAGACACACATACACATGGTTTTATAATAAGTGACACACATGGCCAACTCAACAAACTAGTTGTATAGTAATAGAATACAAAGAATTGAGTATTGTTCATATAACCTAACCATTCGCCCTTTTTGCATTCTTGTCTGTTAAATTATATATTTCCATTGTAATTTCAAAAACATAAAATCACTCATTCTCTTTAAAACATGCTCAACATATTTGGCCCACATCAATGGCATGTGAAAGTCAAAATCAAAGCTATCTTTATTAACTATATTGAGTACCTACAATAATTACGCAATCATAGCATTTACATTCCTAATATTCCTCAACACGTATCATATAAAATTTAATTTCGGTTTCGAATGTTTTCAATCTTCATTCGAACTTTTGAAAAAGATTTGAAACGTCCGGGTCGATTGACTCCGAGTCATAAAAGACAGCTTTTTAAATAAAGTGCCGATTTTTCACAGAAAGGCGGAATAAATTTGAAATATTTTGTAAATGCGAATAAGGTCAACTGATCAAACTGATTTTATACAACTTCTAGAGAAAAACTGCACGTACCTTATAACTGAACTTCTTTGCGGGTTTTCTGTTGCCACTTCTGAATTATGACGAAATAATAAGTCAGCAGTATAGGCATCCATTTATTTATGCTTCATTCGTACAATCACTGGTTAACGTCCTTTCGACTCGACAACTCGAACAGAATTGACCACACAACTGACTGTCCGCCTACGGGCAGATTCCCGCCATTTTGTCTATCCCCGTTCAAAACACAGTGGCGCCATGCCGGCGCTTTCTGTCAATTTCAACTTAAAAGTGTTGCTAGTGAAAATTACAATTTGTACTACAATAATTTAATTATTTTAATCATTACTTTTTTGAAATACAACAAGCGGATTAAAATTACATTAACGGCATTATTAGCAAATATAACAATCACTTACATTGTCAACAACATTCCTTAAAGAAACATGTAAGATAACGACTTATTTATATCTAGCTTTCCGCCCGCGGCTTCGGCCGCGTGGACTACACGACGTTACCCCTTGGGAATGTGATATTTTTCCGGGATAAACATTAGCCTATGTTCCTCTCCAGGCTACAAAGTAGGGCAGGCGTACCGGTTTTGGCCACTGTACCGGTTTTGGCCACTTTTTGCTCTAAAAGTTTCTAGCGCATTAGAATATATTGATTTTACCTGGGTTTGGTTTTGATTTTTCGCAATACTTACAAAAGTTTAACTATCAGTAAGTGGCCAAAACCGGTACATTTGGCACCTCTCATACATTGTGTGTAATATAAAAAAAACTATTTTACTTTTATAAATTTGAAAAATGTACTTTTAAAGGTAGATAAATTATCTATAATTTAAGATATAATTTGTGTCTTAAATACCTAAGACCATTTAGTACTTAGTGCTTAAGTGTAAAAAAAGCCTTAAAGTGGCCACAAAGGGTACCTCTGCCCTACTTACTGTCACAAATTTCTGCCAAATCCGTTTAGTCGATCCAAACATCTAAACTTTCACATTTAAAATATTAGTGGGATGTATCGCAAAACTTTAAGGTTTTGAAGGAAAAAATTTTAGGTAAAAGTAAAAAATGAGGCCGTGAATTTAATAACGATAAAGTTACGAGTTAATGTTAATCGATTTCCATTTGTAAGTAATTATTAACGATTCTATTATCGTAAGACGGAGGCCTTTTAATGCCATTCCTTCAACATTACTGGAGGTTTCTTACTTTATTAATTACAGGAGGTCGATATTTGCGGCCGGGATAACGAGGCAGCCTTTGGGGAGGTGCGAGGAGGTTCTTATCAAACATTTGGTTTTATGTTCATTAAGTCAATGTTTTGTGTCGAGAATCAAAGAAAAAGTGGGTTATTTCAAGCTTTTTATTAACTTGCGATGTTAGTTAGGTGGTTAGTTACTGTGGGGGACAAATCTTGCAAGCTTAATTTGACCCACGTCCCAGTGTCCGATGGAGCTGAAATTTTGTATACCTACCTACAGGTTTAGTTTAGATGACAATACAATATTAAAGTAAAGTCAGCAAGAAAGCTTGTCATAAAAATGGAATTTTTACTAAAAACTTATTAAATTTTTTAATACTTCCTCTAATTTAAAATACCACAAGATTACAATAAAATTAAGATTATCTAATCGGGGCTGTGGTCACAATATAAAAACAGCGGAGAACCAGAGGCGACGATGCCACGTCACGTCGGGAAAACTTAATTTAAAATTTCCAATTTATTTTTTGTCATGAGAGAGGAAACGCTAGTTTATGCATAAAAGCATTTTATACAAATGAGTAACACGGTGTGATTTGAACTATTTACTCGACTGTGGTGAAGCCCAAAAGGATTAAGTATTTGCTATTGTATTTTAACTAAATCAGACAGCATAAACCAGATAAGAAGCTCACATCATTTTATGAATATGACGCAAAAGGTTTGAAGCGTTATTTCAGAATTAGAATTTGTACAAAGCCCGTCCAAACTTCAGAATTAAACGTTTGATTTGGAAGTGCACGCGTTGCATACGAGCAGCTGGTGCAGCACAAACAGCATATCAACTTTGTTTGCGAACATTCCCTCTGAATAATCAGGTTCCGTAATGGCAGATTTCAACACTAGAACCAAACTACAACGCGTAAATTGTACGTGTAGGTATTAGATTTGGATTCCGGTCACCATTATCATACCAACATTTATGATGGGTTCTGTAATTTTTATTATTTTTTTTGTAAGTGCTTTAAATGTTTGCTGTGAGCTTACCTTTTTAAATAAACAAATTAAACTACTAAATAATTCGAATTCCCCAGTAAAACGCATTGTTTGTGATACCTTCCGTAGTCTATGAAAATTACATATCGAATGGGAATTGGTAAAATGTAGGAAAAAAAGAATACCTACCTCTATGCCTCTTATCGCATATTTATTAAGGCTATAGTAATTAACCGATCGACTATAGTAGATTGTATTACAAGGGAGCAAAATAATATATTTACGGCGAGGGCGCTATTTTGAATCCAGAGCGCAGTGAAGGATTCTAGAGTAGAATCTCGAGCGCAGCGAGGGATTCTAAAGTAGAATCCTGAACGCAGCGAGGGATTCAATATACGCCGCCCAAGGTGAAAATAATTTTGCGGCCGAGTAATACACTCTGCTTTTCATCCCCCTCTATAAGAAAAGCAGTAAATACAACTCAAACTACCTACCTTTCTTTGTCGTTCGGATACATCATAGCGCTAGTCGGGCAAGAAAAAAAAATTGAGTTTTGAAATAAAAAAAAAAAAATAAATAAAAAAAATATATGTCCATCAGATTTCTTATAATTATCTCCGCGGATGCCGTAGGGGGGTTGAAAATTTGGTTAGATTTTAGCTACGACTCACCGTTTACGAGATATTCTCAATTTTATAAAATTCCGTTTTTGAAAATTTCTCGGTCCCGAAAAAAGTCCCGGCCCCATACAAAATCAGTTGAATTTTTTTTAAGTACTGCACACCCTTTGCTACACTCCAACCAATGCTTCTTTAATTATGTTCTAAATTTAAATCTCATTGTTTTGGACCCTGTTATGAAGCTGTTCAAAATTAAAATCTCATTTATACCCTCTTGTCATAACAGGTAAAAAATGAATCGTTTTGGACCCTGTTATTAGATAAAGAATCATCGCTTTTCGAATCGATGGGATGAAAAAATACTTTTTTACCGACAAAAATACTAGGTGAGAGACAATCTAACCTAACCTAAACTTATTTTTACTGCAACCAAACGTAGTATTTTAGTCGGTTAATAATATTTTTTTTTGTCAGTCGGTTTATTAAATTACATTTACTAATAATGGTTTTTCTCTGATTATAAGCAAGGTAAAGATGACTTCTCAGGGAATGTGAAAAGACAGTCCCATTCCGCTCCTCTCCGCCGCAGTGGAACATTCCCACATATATCTACAGGATGCCCCAAGACTATGCTATAGATATTAGATAGACAATTTTAGTAAAGATTATTTTTGACATAGAACAATAAGTACTGAATCTTAAGTTTTTTTTACATACTTAAGTACATTTTCCACACTCAGGATTCGAAACGGCTAACATTGGAAAAACCAACACCCTGTTTGGTAACTCATATGGATTAAATTTCTCTACGAAACATGATACTTTTAATGAAAGAAAAACAATGAAAAACATCATGGATAAATGTTGTGTCGAGTCAAAGTGTACTTTCCTATGTAAAGGAGGATTTTACAAACAAAAAAACTGTAAATGCAGTTTTGTTTTTTGACAAAAATAAAGGGATAGCTCTTTTCAGCAAAATTTTCTATCTTCAATATTTAAGGTACTTTCCCTCCATGTGGCATACTCGTAGGACGCCCTGTATAGGTTACATGCGTTCTGATAATGTAGTCAACAATCATCATTTGGTGTGGTGGCCTTTAGTCAAAGTTGATAAGACAAGGCCTAAGTTCAAGTCACTAAGTTAAGCTCATATCGTAAAAGGATCACATATTAACGGAGATAGGGAGACCTTAAGGTACGGAACTACCCACATAGTCGTTAAGACGTAAATGGCCTCATTAAATCAATCCCTTGCTATTATAGTCCTTACGCATAAGGAATAAGTATCAAAATTTGCGTGATAATTAAATTCCGCAGTCCGTACGAAGAATTTTTGTGACTTCGGCACACTCATCGTACAAAATTTCATAACCTACGAACCGTTGAAGGACCATTTCCTGAAGAAACAACGAAAAACGAGTGGAAATCAAATTTATGTGCTTCTTATGTCACATATTTCTGTCAATTATGGGAGGCTTGATGTTTTCGTTATTTGGATTTATTTTCCATTTTCAACCGACTGTTCTTATGCGTCATTTATGGTGTAACTGAATGGACTTGGACTGTTTTAAAGGCAATTATTCCTTGACAGGACTAAAATATTTTTTCAACTAATCGGTTTTAGTGTAAAATCATATATGCAATTCTATTGAAGATGACATTATATTAGAATAAATCCACTCATCTTCCATGTAGCTACGCGGGGAATCAAACCCGGGACCTTTCTCTGTCCGGCCGAATGCTCTGACCGCTGCTGAGCTACGTACGGAGTTGGAAAATGCGTCAAACTCTAATACTTCTTACGCTGTCAGTCAGCTTTTATTTCATAGATAAAATGGCATTGTAAATACTACACGTGATATTGTGTTAAAGTCAAAGTCAAAGGTCTAAAACACATTATTCAAGCATATTTATAAAATGTGTAATTTGAAAAAATAACATTAGTCTTTATATCGAGAACTAGTGGCTCCTCGCTGTTTTATCCGGGTGGTACCCGTTCCAGTGGGAATATAGGGATAAAATATAGCCTATGTCACTCGGGAAGAATGTAGCTTTCTACTGGTGAAAGAATTTTCAAAATCCGTCCAGTAGTTTATTTATTTTATTTATTCGTTACAAACAAAAAAACTAAAGTATACTCTTTATAGTAATAATATGGATGGCCCCTTAACGTTTGCTAACGCAGCAGCGATAGATAAAATGGTGTCCGTTGATATTCAACAACAATATCTGTTTGTATTGATCTTGTGCCATGTTTCTGCGAAATATTTCAGCAAACTAATATCAAATAAATTCGATTCCAAATCAAATTCTGAACGTATAGGCAATCCTAAATCTGATGCACGTTTACAATCAAGGCGAAATACATCGCTCGTAAAATCCCAATATACTTACTTACATCAATCTGAATCTCAATGCGACGAATCGAAATCATGGGACGTTGACCTGGGATATATCTAGATTATTGAGAATTAGAATTATTGAGAAATAGACATTGTCATTCACACAAATATTTGTCTTGCTCGGGAATTGAACCCGGAGACCTACTCTGACGCAGAAGGCAGGTATCCTACGCCTGCACCAAATCAGTCGAAGGATACAAGGGCGAAAGGATGAAAGGATACCTAGGAGAACACAATAAGAAGGTGAAATGCAGAATCCCCGCGTCAATTACACAATGGTTTCCCAGGGGAATGAGATATTTTCCTGGGGTAAATAGTTGTGTAGGTATGTCTTTACTAATATTATAAAGCCGAAAGATTTAATTATTTAACAAAATGGATAAACTCAAAATCTACAACACTGATAAAAAAATATATTTCACCAGTAGAAAGCCACATTATTTCCCATTTTACGGGAACGGAAAGTACGCATGTAAAACTGCGGGAAACTACTAGTAGGTATGTGTTATTCTATCTCTGTGTCAAATTTTATCCAGATTCGTTTATGCGTTTCGCCGTGATCGAGTAATTAAACATCTGGATGTTTCTGGATATTCTGGATCTGGATCTGAATGTATGTGTCTGGATATACATCCAAACTTTCGCATTTATAATATTAAGAAGAATTAGTAAGATGTATTTACTACTTGTGCATTTCTTTCTTGGCAATTTGTCAAGTTGCCTTAAAAAATGAGTAGGTGCAATCCAACTTAAATACAGAACATGGCCAGACCCAATTGAACACACGAGATACGTACTAATCACAAAAAGTAATAAAAAAGAAATAAATAATACATATACCTATTATATGCGCTGCATTGACCGATATTAGATTGTAGGTATATTTGTCAAAGGGCTATCTAAACATAGTTCACACAACAGCTCATTAGCAAAGCAATATTATTAACATCTCAGAATAACTACACAACAAACTTTGCGGTCAGAGGTTAATCTCTCAATGTTTATACGGGTATGTATCATAATAACTACGGTCATTACGACTATGGTCGAAATAACTACGATCGATTCACATATTTTCATAATGACTATTGAACGACTCAACTACTGTTCATTTCACCTACGGTTGATTGAACTACGGTTGATTCAACTAACGGACGATTGGCCTAATGTTCATTTCATCTACTGGTTGTTTCGACTATGAACGACTCGCCTACAACAAGCTTATTAATTGGAAAGTTTATTAAATGGATTTGGGCGCGTTGGATTGTTTTTTTGGTTAGGGTGTCGCAAACATAAAATTTTTGACTGTTTTAGTATGGAGCGGGGGATTTTCAAGATTGAATTTTATAAAATTGAAAATATCTCGAAAACGGTGCGTCATAGCTGAAATCTAACAAAATTTTCAATCCCCCATGGTAGCCCGGAGATACATAGAAGGCATCCGATGGACAAATAAAATATTTTTTTTTGTTATTTCCAAATTTTTATATATTTTGGGAAAATCCGAAGGGGGGACGGGGGCCCGGGGGGCGAAGCCCCCCGCCACCCAAAAAAATGTAACAGACGTTTCAGGTTAGGTTAGGTTAGAACAGTGACCAAAACGCCGCGCGAGCCGAGCGAGCGAAGCGAGCGTGCCGCGGCAGCGGCCGGCGAAGCGCCAGAACTGATTTCATACACCCCCCTACCCCTACCCCCTACTTCAGTTTAATAGGAAATGGGAATATGTCTAAAGTCGCTGCTGGCGGTATGTTCATATAAACCTAACATGCTCGTCGCTTCGCTCCTCGCAACTATCAGCAGTACAGTCACGAGCAATAATATGTATACATCATAGGACTATGTCATATTACAATATTGAATGACTTCTGTGACACTGATCGTTTTCTTTTGGAACGCTACATTGTGACAAAGTTCTATGTTGCATATTCTATACATAATATTATTGCTCGTGTCTGTACATGAGTCACTATTTTTAAACTTAATAAACCGTGTAGGTGAAATGACCGTAGGTGAAATGACCAGTAGTTCAATCAACCGTAGGGCGTAGGTGAAATAACCGTAGGTGAGTTGTTCGTAGGTGAGATGACCAGTAGTGATTTCGTACATTAGTTATTTTAAAAATAGGTGTAACGACCAATAGTTATTTTGAACAATAGGTCTTTTGACCGTAGTTATTTCGACCATAGTCAAAACGACCGTAGTTATTATGATACATACCCGTCTGTACATTGATTTGAGTTAATCTAAATAGAAGCTCTGACGACTAACTAGATTGGGAACTTATGCATTTCATAAACCAACATCGACTTCGTTCATTCTTCGATTTCACTTTAGTTTCTTTTAGAGAGATTAAGCTAGCTTTTGCTTCGCTCGCGTTTAATTCGGGCAAAGTATACCCCCATCTAATACCCTTGGAGGTTGAATGTTTTAAAATCTTGTATTATCGAACCTCTACGTGATAATAATTACTATTCAAAAGCCGAATTTCAGCTTGATCCGTCAAGTATCTAGTGTGTAGCTGTGCGTTGATAGATCAGTCAATTTACGGTTTCCTTTTATACGAGTAGGTACCCGTCTTTGACTTTTTGTACAAATTGTCATAATAATTACTACGACAAAGTTCAAAAGTGCACAGATATTATTGAACTCGACTGTACAAACAATATAGATTTCACAACCTTAGTAAAATCGCTTCTAAAGTCCGTTACAATAGGGTACACTTTACTGATATTTTTTTATTTATTAAAAATCATTTTCGAAATATTAGCTACACAAAACAAGTTTTTACTTTGAATTATCTTGAATATTTTTAAAGTTATAGTCTCCGATCAACAATAACACCTAGTTCTGTTGATCGAAGGTTAAGTACATCAAACTTTCTGATTAGACAAAGAGAGAACGACTATTTATGTGACGTCACTTAGTTTTTAGAGTCATAGTCTCGCCGTAGAAAAATTAAACAGCTTATAGGGAATTCTATTGTTATAAAAAAGTTTTATTTTTCATTTGGACTTCTTAAAATGTTATATTTTTTAACTAAATCTTTAAATATCTAAATTTCAACAACATTGTAAAACTCTATTCGCTAGGTAGCTCCAGCGATCAGCAGCAGAAAGCAGCATTTGTCATTTGTAGCTTGTAGAATTTGTAGATACCTACTTACAGATTCTGATTAAGCATAAATGTTTGTCAAGTCTTTAACTATCTTAATTCTTAATAATATTTCCCTACACTTATATACCGTCACGTACTTACTTGCTCTGATTCTATCATGGCTTGTCAGCGTGATTCTGAAGAAAAGAGACTTGCAAGTCATTTGAACCACATTGTGCGAAAACTTCCATGTCATACTGTACATAATTCTATTAGTTAGTTATTGTTTCTGAGCTAAACTAATTTGTGTTGAGAACTATTGTTAATAGACGGCAACTGCTGAATTCTCATGATCATGAATAATTCAGGGGCAAATTTGATTTCTTCTTGTTATCCAGATTGGGTTGAGGCAAAGATTAAGTTGCTACCAAAATCACGACAAAATCTAGATAGACAAATTGTAAATTTTTTTACTTGTTTGATACTTTGTTCGCGCGAAAATTTACAGTCGATGATCAGTTTTTTATCACATATGTTAATAATATTTCCCTACACTTATATACCGTCACGTACTTACTTGCTCTGATTCTATCATGGCTTGTCAGCGTGATTCTGAAGAAAAGAGACTTGCAAGTCATTTGAACCACATTGTGCGAAAACTTCCATGTCATACTGTACATAATTCTATTAGTTAGTTATTGTTTCTGAGCTAAACTAATTTGTGTTGAGAACTATTGTTAATAGACGGCAACTGCTGAATTCTCATGATCATGAATAATTCAGGGGCAAATTTGATTTCTTCTTGTTATCCAGATTGGGTTGAGGCAAAGATTAAGTTGCTACCAAAATCACGACAAAATCTAGATAGACAAATTGTAAATTTTTTTACTTGTTTGATACTTTGTTCGCGCGAAAATTTACAGTCGATGATCAGTTTTTTATCACATATGTTAATAAATTACCCATTTCTTTACTGTTGACAGTACAAAGTAGAAAATTAATAATATCAACTAATATGTATATCATTCTTCTTTGTTCCAGGTGTTTCGTGTTAGTGAGTGAGTGGTGTAATAAGTGAGTAATAAAGTTAATCAGTGATTAATTGCAAAGAAATAATCGTCAATTCAATTATTTTTTTTGAGCATCCAACCTCTTTCAAATAGTTTGTAACATGAAGTGCGTGTAAACTTTCAACACGTGTGCACCGAGCGGCAGCACAACGCGAACTGCGACAAAACAAAGATGGCTTGGCCTGAAGTTGTGCGATGAGGCGGCGGACGAAGAGGAGGGGATGGACGAGCCGAGCGCCGCCAAGCGGCCGTCCGTGCTAACTATAGACCGCGCCGCATTCCTCCTTCTGAGAGTTAAAAGAGCTTTCAAGAAGAAGAGGCAACAGCGAAAAGATAAACAGTGAGTCGTCCTTTTGTTATACTTAATTAAAGTTAAATATTTTGTTTATGCAGTTGTAATGTAAATTCTGAAAAATTGCGTGTATTGCTAGAAATGTACGGTGTTGAAAGTTGTCGCCCTCAAAGTGAATGCAAGAATTTTTATAGACAGTGCGGCTAACTGTAAATACCGATGTTTTGTCAATAGGTCTTACAATCATGTGAATAATATATTCTGGTTTCGGTGGTAGGACCTGGGTGCCTACCATCAATTCTATTGCGGTTTTGTTTAGGACCTAAACTGATCTGCTTCGCTTATTCGTACCACGACAGCTTATTTGCGATCGAGATTCTATTGCGTCAATGGCAAGCGATTCAATGACATTTTCACAGCCGCTTAGCTGTCATGAACTCTTATATGACTTATAACCCGGTCGAATTAACATTACACCTGCAGGTTATACCCGTCCCTCTCACTCTCCGGGGATGATAGAATCAAGTGGAAGAGACGGGTAGAAGAAATAATGACACAAATCGTTAGTTCATTCACATTCAGCATTCATTTGCTATTCAGTTTTTAGACCGGCATGGTACGAAATAAAGCAATTCATTTTAGGAACTAAAATGAGGATTCCGGGAGTAGTGCGCTTCCAGCTTCAGCCTTATCACTACTTAAAATCATGTGTGATGAAGGCTAAGTGTTACCCCGTTGCGTACCTAACATATATTTTAAATTAGTAGATAACTTAAGAAATTAATTAGGTATTTCATTGATATAATATGTTCGTATGCTGATTCTCATTCATTTTAGTAGCGGTGGTTAGTATTATCTTGGTCTTTATTTTAATGTCCACTTACATTCGTATGACAAGGTGGCGTATGTCTCTAGAGTCTAGTCTCTTGATTCATTAAACAATATTACCTGGACCCGCGCGTAAAATGGCTTTACTCCTACGGGATGTTAATGAGACTATTCAACTCCCTGTCACGTTTCCAGTTTACGTAACCCAAGTATTGGGACACCAATCAAGTTACATGACCGTTTTAATTCGCTCAGCATACAAGGCTGTGCTGCTTTGAAGTGGTGTTTTGACGCCCCCAATTAAACACTCGATGTGGTGTAGTCAAAGTAAAACAATAGAAAGGGTGCAATCAAGCTTTTGTCAACTACGGCTTTTCAGACGGATAATCAAGACGTATTATGAAACGTTTTGATTATTCGCCTGAAAACCCACGTGGGAGTTGAGTGGGCGATTTATCTTGTGAAATTCGTGAATTTTAATATCACCTGTCACAGGCATATATCAAATTTCCTCAAGAGGTTTGAAATATTTTCACAAAGACCGTGCGCTATTTTATCAGAGCCTGCAGAATGCCTAAAATATTTTAATTAAAGTCGAATTAAACAATTTAATTAAATAGTTTATTAGTCATTACAAGGCATTGCCATTAGCAACAGTAGTTACTTCTGGGAGTTCATTGGTTTCAGTAATTTTTTCCAGTTCATTTTTTTCTTGTGCTGTTAGATCTTTTTTCACAGAGGCTGATGTAGTAGGTTTAAACCTGTTAGAAGCGAACTCATTTCTCAATTCTTTACCACCAACTGCTTGGATGAATGGTATTGGTTCACCTTTAAAAATATTATTTTTAGGAGGTATGTAGATAGATTCCCTCTTTTTTGGGAAAAAGAATATCTCCACTGCTTTCGTCTTCTGTAAAGAACTTAGTGGTTTCTTGGTCAATAAGCTGTCGATTATGAGGGGAATGCTTCCAAAGTTGGTCGGAGCAGGCTCTGGTTTTTTATACCTATTACCTAAGTCAAAGGTGACGTAATCGTCGTGCTCATGAGAGTCACAGCATAAGGTGGAGGTTGTCGGTTCCTTGTAGGAGAATAAATCGTTGCTTATCAAGAGTTTGTTGAGGAAGTCAAGCGGATTTCCTGAGACGGGATCTTTGTACCCCCGGAGGCTGGAGCAGGGACACGGCTCTATGACAGGCTCCGATTTGGAGTACAAATATGTACTGATAGGTTGTGCTGATTGGCCGTCCGATTTTATAGCAGGATCTGAAAAACGACAAATTAGTGTAAACTCGTCTAAAAATAAGACATGATAAGATTTTAAGCTTTCATGGTCACTTTCACTATACCTAATTATTATGAAAAATAAATAAAAACGTAATTATTAAATAAACCCGACAGCGAAAAATTAACGACCACAAAGGGAAAAACAAGCTCTTTAAGGCGATACTCGGAAAAATCGTGCTGAAGCGAGATACCAATGAGAAAACGACGCGCGCGGGAGTGATACCGATTTTGCAGATTAGGCAAGAAAACACAAAATCTCTTCGTATTAAAAAACTATTGCGATTTTTTTAAAATGCTTCTACACGATCCTAAATATTATTGGTGTCCACTAATTAAACCAATTTTCAATAGTATATGTAACCCCATTTAAGAATAATCTTGAAATTTCGTATTTTTTAGAGGTCTTTTCTCAAAGAAAAAGAGTCGAGGCAAAATCATAAAATCGTGTTTGTGAAACTATACGATTCTTTCTAGATAAAGGTGTGAAGAAATACATATCTTATTACCAGATTCTTAACAACTCTAACCGTCCTATAGTTTTATATCAAAAAGTCCATACTTTTTCCGAGTAGCGCCTTAATTATTTTATTGCAGTCTGTAGACCGTGTGGTGATACACTTTATAATTCAAAAAGTCTCTTTGTATTTTTTTCTTGTGGTTTATTCTGGCATCTTCTATCGGACTAGCTTTAAATGCTTTTTAACTCCTGGTATAATAATATAATGAACATTTACAACAAATACCAAAGTGTGGCAAATTATCTGCATACCACTTTTCTAGTTCGATTTATGTAAAACCCCCAGTTCTGCGGTAAATGTCGCCATATTGAAAAATTATCAGCGTGTCAAGACGCATAAACTGAGATACGTTTTTAACTCTGTTTGTGGATGTGGACGCTAATAATTTGCGTGGTCCTTTACAACGTACAATTATCATATTCTTGCTTACCTTTTGCATTGAAGTAGATAGAAACATCCATTTTACCAAGGTTGACAAGCGAATTGGTGATTGTTGGAATCGCTTTGAAAGTTTTGCCTAAATCTCGACATTCTACCATTGTAGAAATGGCAAAATACATGGAAAGCGTAGATAACGCTTCGAACAGCATTTTCTAGGGACAAACATAAAACTTTAATTAAATATGTTTTTACTTTTATTCTACTTAGGGGTTACTGCGGTTAAACCCGCATGGTACCCGATCTCGTGAGAATATCGGGATAGAAGAAAACCTTTGTCATTCGGGAAGAGTGTAGCTTTCTTATGGGGAAAGAATTCTTAAAATCGGTGCAGTAGTTTTTTAGTAAATCCAATACAATTATACGAATAAACAAAAACTCAAATCTTTCCTTTTTATAGTACCTATAGAGATAGACAGACTAGAAGTAAACATTAACCAGTAAAAAAATATTTGTGCTTCGCTATCCTCATATGTACTTAACAAGAAGAGACATGATAAATAACGCAAAAAGGGACACAACTTCCTAATTCCCGAATGTGATTCGTTCCGTCTCAAGAGTGTCCGAAACTTTACCATGTACCATTAATAAAAGGTCTTTGATAAAGAAAAGCAAAAGTTGTAGAAGTTAAAAAACTGGAATTGACTTACAGTTTCAGCTCGCGGCGGCAGCAAGAATAAAGGTACTATTGAAATTCAGCGCAAATGAAATTGGGGCTATTTCGAAACATCGATTCGACTTTAATGGCTTTCAATTTTATGATCTAACTTGCGAAATTCAAATTCTCTGCCGTCAGATTCAGATTATGTATGTAGCCACTCTTTTATGGATATGGCAGCTGTTGCATGTATTTTTGCATCAAAGAGCTAACTTGGAATGAAATTACATTTTTATCTCTTTGTCATGTTTTATTATCTTTTAGCATGAAACCCCCGAATGTAGCTGACAAGTCTTAATATTATACTCAAATGTCTTTATTATGTCTACTATCGTACTAATAGGGCAAGAGCCTCTGTGGTCTAGTGGTTCACACCACCGATTTCAGACCAAGAGGTCCCGGGTTCGATTCCCAGTGGGGGTACATATTGTATTCGGTTTGGTTGGTGGTAGGACTTGTTCTTAGTCCGCCTGGCTAGCTACCACCATCTTATCTAAGTCTGACGCCATAACAATGATGTTTTCAGCATTATTGTGTTCCGGCAGTTACAGATAAGATAGCCAGTTCCTCAGTGATTGAGGATTCCGGGAGTAGTGCGCTTCCATCTTCAGCCTTATCACCACTTAACATCAGGTGTGATGAAGGCTAAGTGCTACCCCGTTGTGGATAAAAAAAAAAAAGAGCCCACGACGCGACGGCCAGACCTTCGTTATTTTATAAAAGCTGAAAGTTTTTCTGTGCATGCCCCCTATACAGGTAAGAACGACCAGCGACTATAGAGTTTGGGTTGTGGTTAATTTGGCAGGTAACAGTTAGTAAAAGTGTATAAAATAGTACCTCAAATTCGTTAAAGTATAAAGCTTAATTTTTTTATATTTTCTTCGGGATAACTCTAGAAATCTCGTCATCCATTGCCGGGCACCTATGACAGTTGCTACCCCCTGCCAGACACCCCTAAACTTTAATAAATTATACTTTTGTTATAGTGTAAAAGCTAAATTTTATTTAGGTTACTTGGGGCCCCATAAAAAAACGTTATCTGAATAGCCGGACAGTTTCAATGGTTTTTACATCTTGCCAGACACATTAAAAGTCCGCTGAAGCATAGAATCGCGAATGCTTGGTCGATTACAATCTTTTAAGATATCTAATAATAAAATACTTTTAGTACGCTCATAGCCATGTTATATAAGTAAGCTAAGTAAGCACTAAGCACGTTACCAAACCGGTACCCCTAGTATGAGTTTGGCAATCTGTATTCGAAATCGTAAACTATCACTCTATCTCTTTCATGTCCTTTGACTGCGTTACCGACATGAGCACTTCATTCGATAGTTTTCGTAAACGTTGACAGTTAAAATCAACTCATACAAATACTACGCGGTGATCAGCGTCGGTACGTCCTAGACGACGACGTGACGAACGCCGCGCTTACGGCTCGCTGGTCCCAAGGCGAGGTGATTACGTTACGTTACGATTCCGATTAGTGTTCGTTGCAGTAATGAGTTTCATAAAAAGAATACTGAACCGCTCAAGTTGATACGTAGTTGATAAGTATGCTGTGACCTTTAAGAGGGATAGTTCGAAGACGTAGACGAATATATGTTTTTGAATGTAGTTGTGATTTAAAACAACATAAAAACATTTATCCACTAAAATCTAGGAACAAGTTACTGTATAGACAGACCCAGTCATGCGTTAGTTGGACAAATCAATCGCTAACATTGTTTTATCCAGGTTTTATAGTCGCTTTGTGGCAGTCGCTAATTCAATCCTATTCCCTGCAGTTATTTGTGCAAGCTGCAGCAATAAAATGAATTCCAATTGCATTTATTTATAAAGTCTGATTTCTGAAAGGCTCGTAAAATTTCTTATTGCTTCGGTTTGTGAACGGTATACACTCGAATGGCACTTACGGTATTATTTCTCGTCTCGGTGTGGGTAATGTATTTGTCTCTTTACTTACGTTTTATAAAGTTTACTAGTTTCATATTTGGCACAAACAACTTCTATTTAATTTGCGGTTTTTTTTTCATATTTCATGATAATGCAAATGAGTGCAGCAAATCATGATTTAGTTTAAGGAAACCCTGGCGATTTTTTGACAATTTCTATAACCGAAAATATTTTGATTCCAAATTATGTCATTGCTTTTATGATGCACTTTGCCTATCTTGTTAGCCAATCATTTTTCTATGCTAAAAAATAGCAAAATATATCTAATAATTTCATGGATTTGCGCACTTTAAAGTTTTCCTTGGCTTTATTACACTATTAAAGATTTCGAAAAGATTGGGTTATGAGTAAGTGATTCCAGTTTCCTGGCTTTCAAGTAGATTGAACAATATACGAGTGTTTTCTTCTATACAGACGATTGTTATTGTCGATCGAGCATTGGCAGATACACCTATTACTAGTGTAAAGCCTAATGGAGAGGCAAAAAGACGGAACGAAGTTGTGGATCAAGCCTTTCTAGAACAAAAAGATGTCTTACTTGATATGGCAAGTAAAATACAGATTACTATACATTCACATATTAATAAACCCGTTTGTGTCTGCAGTAGGGTAGTCGTTAAAGTAACCAACCAAGCAGGCTTAGTGTGGATTATTGGATATAAACTACTGAAAATGTAAGCCAAAGCATGAAGCACTATGGTTTAATATATTTATGGTCGCTCATTTCATAACATACCTTAAAGAAAAGTTGTTTCATAAGTTACTACAATTGGGTATTTGACTGAATTTTTTGTATTGACTTAAAATGTTCATTAAATTAGTAGCAACACAACATAGGTATTTATTTTTAAATATCTTGCATATTTTCAACGATATAGACCATCAAACTTTCTAATTAGACAAGGAGAGCGCTATAGAAATGTGACGTCACATTTCTATAGCGCCATACTCTCGCCATAGAAAATTTCGTTTTAGAAAGAGATAGCTAGAGTCACAATTAAGTAGCTCATAATTCCCTTGTTATAATACATATTGAATTTCTTTTTTCACATTTGTTATTCAATAATGTTATATTTCTGAATGTCGTAATTAAATATCTACATTTCAACAACAGTCAAACACCCAATTGAAAGACAAAACACTGCTACTGCACTATCAAGCTTATCAAATATCAGATTAAATTCGTAAACTCAATCCAAGTAGAACGACGAACAATAATTTCAATCGCAGCTATAGTAATTCAACTGAATATCAAAGGTAAGCTATCAGCTGTCGTTTTTTATTCACAGTTAGAGTCGAAATTAAAGGAAGTGCGAGATAAAAAGAAGAAAAAGTCTGATCGCTCCGATTCCAATCAGGATGGTTCTAGATGCGATTCACAACCTGGCAATGTAGACCTTAAGTTGAAGGCAAAAGGAATCAGTGCTGTTGGCGATACTGAGGTGCAATTAAAATTCGGAAACTCTGGTAACGTCCTAAAATTTCCTGCCTGTATACCTTGTATGCAGCATTATTACGTTTCAATAGGACCTATGCTAAATAAAGAAACTAACCATTTTACCAGCCTTTCTCTTCTACTGAACATTTAGGGATAAAAAATAATTACTTGAGTGTGTAATTATCATAACTCAATTTATTTATGAAACACCCACAATAGTAAAAAAGTGCATAGTTTCTTTATACTAGAAGCAACATAAAAGTTAATATTGCTCCAAAAACTATTATATTTTGAATCCTACTTATTATTATAAAATTGTGAAAGTTTGGATGTTTGTTACCCAATCACGCCAAAACTTCTAAACGAATTCCTAGAAGGACTAAAATTTGGGACACAGATATTTTGTAGCCTGGAGAGGAACATAGGCTACTTTTTATCCCAGAAAAATATCACATTCTCGCGGGATAACGTCGTGTAGTACACGCGGGCAATGCCGCGGCGCCGGCGGGCGGAAAGCTAGTACTAGATAAAAACTCAACAAAAAGTTCAAATAATTGATTAAACCAAGGACTTCTAACACAAAAGGAGCTTTTTCTAGTAAATGATAAGATCAAAATTTAATTAAATTCCCTCCAAGCATATAAAAGGTCAGAAAATGCGCTAATTACTTTATAGAAAGGCGACGGAATGAATACTAATTGCAGTATTATTTTTCTAGGGAAAGCTACATTGAATTTGGACGCGAATGGAATATCAAATGTTGGTAAAGCTCGTTTGGATCTCGGTGTCGATGAGGGAGGACTGTATGTACCGGGACTTAGTAATTTGTTTGTAGGTAAGGATGAAAGTATTAGTTTATACATTAAAGTTAACGGTAATTACGGGAAAAGGCGTCTGGGTAAAGAGGGAACTAAATAACAAGTTAAAGTAAGAAGGACAAGGATACGGATTACATATATTGACAGTTGAGGCATACATTTGAAGCATTAATGCGAAATTAAGGGTTTGTAATCGTTTTGTACAAAATATACAATAGTGATTACTTCTTTAATTTAAATTCATAAGAATCATTGTAACACTGCAAGGAACAATTGTGGTCACGAGTGTTATTACTACTTATCAAAATGCCAAAGTTTTGATTAGGAAACATAAAAACAAAACTTAAAATCATCTCTTCGATATTTTGAAAAAAAAAACAATAATTTTGTAATGTGAATAGGTATAAATAAAAACGTTGTAACCTTTAACAACTTATTAACATGTGGAGTCATAGATAAAGTTGAGGTGTTGTTTATTCATATTGTATTAATATAAATTCCACAGGAAAGTCATTCATAAACAACTGCTCCAATTTAAGAGATGCTGACACAGAACAAAACAATTCAACGCTTAATAATCGCAAAAGTGGTACCGATGTTAATGTTACTATTTCAAATGACGTCAATAACGTCGATGGTGGTCCCATTACTGAAGTTGGAGTTAATGAAACAACAGTTGTCGATAATATAACAACACTACTTAATAATGATACAGTGAGCAGTGTTGCGGTTCATCAAGTAAATGTAACAACGAATGGGGCTCCGGAAACGACCGTACAAGATGTTACATCGACCGCAAGTAGTACAGTAAAGACATGAAGACATAAAGAGACTGCTAGAAATAAAATGTCTGGATTTTGGATTAATTGTTTAATTTATAAGATTATTAATTAAATCTATAGTAAAGACTTTTTACAAACTAACCTTCTTATCTTCGAACAACTATTCATCAAAACTGCGAGGCTATTCTTTACAAGGTAAGCAATAACAAATCGGATTTAATGAGATTTTTAGTAAAGATAAATATAACATTGTATTGTAACATCATGACTTCTGAGTTAAAAAGTGTGAAGAAGCAAAAATAATACACTCCTTCACAGTATAATGTGCACGTGTTAACTCCATATATCAGGTTGCAGCACGTAAAGTGCTTTAGTCTGCAACATTACGCGGGAACGTAGGAAATATGTTTCTTCCCATTCTGAAACGCAGACTTAAATTAAAGTGTTTGCATCATCTATCATATTTTTAGAGAAAAATGCTGAGAGTAATTATGTTTTAAACAAGATTTAGTGAATATGCAAGGTTAGGCGTGGGGTTGATGTAGTTCGGTTTTATTTATATAATTCTTTATGCACATTGTAGGCATAATAGGCGGACTTTATGCCTCAGGCATTCTCTTTAGGAGCTCAATCACCGGGAGCATTCGCCTGTAATGTGACGTTACAGAGTCGAGCATCAACGAGGAAGGAAAATGACACAATCTGTAATATTTTTATACAACTTGTAACATCAATGCGCGGACGCGGAGCTAAACTAAAAGCTCAAAATCGAATCTAAAATGTTACATTACAGGTGAATGCTGGTCAGTCAGGAAAGCAGTATTGTAACGTTATAGGTACTCAAAATCGAATCTGTAACGTTACATTATAAGCAAATGCTCCCGGTGAGGGGAGCTCCTTCAAAATAGACATTGATGATGTACAAAAAGTTGTCAAAAGTTAGATTTGGTTAAGAACTGAAGATTCATTTGCAAATAGGAAACAAGAACGACATTTTTTACAAGTTTTTTTTTGTTATTTAACTTGTAGTAAAGGTATGTATGTAAGTTTTGTTTGTTTTCAGTTTTTTGTTTTCAGCATGTTCCGGCAGATGCCGGAACATGCTAAAAACATAATTGTTATGGCGTCAGACTTAGATAAAATGGTATTAGCTAGCCAGGAGGACGAAGAACAAGTCCTAACACCAACCAAACCGGATACAATACGTACCCCCACTTGGAATCAAACCCGGGACCTCTGGGTCTGATACCGAGGTGGTGTGAACCACTAGACCACAGAGGCGGTTAACATTTATATTTAACTCTGGATTCAAGATGAAAATGCCCCGTTGTCCCCATGGACCAACCGCATTGCATAGTTGTGCCACTGGTACATGCTTCGAAAATTTTGTCCCCGTGACACAACCAATTGCCATGCCAACAGTACTTCCAAATGTTTGCTCGACTCATAATACCGAGGTTTGTATTTTAATGATCTTCGTGAAGAACGGTAGTAGGTATTAATGAAAAGAAAAGATTGCTTTCGGTATGAAAATGGCAGATACAACTAAATACAATACAACAATAATGGATGCCCATTTTCGAATGACGCACCTTATGTGCGTTTCCTTTTTACTATGTTCATGTTTCTTTAGATTTTTCGCTTTTTATTGTAAGTTTATTGGTATTATGAACAACTCTCATATAAGCCGCAGTGTCCTATTCACTCCATGGTTCTTGTAGCTTTCAAAAGGCGCGCAGCCCCCTCTCCCTTAACATTGAAAGGGACATCATAAATAGGAAAATAGTGGTTTCGTTTTCCTGTTGCTTTCACTAGAACCGGAAAAAAGTTTTTCATACTAATTAAAGGTTTTTTTTTAAAGTTCCGCAGTTCTCCAAAAACTAACATTCATTGATCATGCTCAATAATAAAGAAATAAGGATTATATAAAATCAATAATATTTGAACTCCTTATATGTACGAGTATGTTCTGCTAAGAAGCACTTATGCTGCGTTCTTACGCAATATATTCCTTAACTTTGCTATCTTTTAAGTGGCCATATAGATAGTTCCTTAAGAATATATATTCTGCGTTCATATACAGGGTGTTTTTCTATAAGTGCAATACCTCTTAGGTGGTGATTGTGCTCATGAATATGAACAACTTTTACTATGGGGCCAACTCTGCAACTCAACAAAAAAAATCTGCTGTTTCATACAATTTGTTAATACCTACCTGACCAGAATGTATGGAACAGCTGATTTTTTTTGTGAAGTTCCTTAGTTGGCCTCATAGTAAAAGTTGTTCATATTCATGAGTACAATCACCACCTAAGAGGTATTGCACTTATAGAAAAACATCCTGTATAGACATTTTTTTTAATGTATCATCTTCTATATAGTCCATCCAAATTATTATAACTGAGCAAGATAATTGCGTTAAAACTTGCAGAATTTAAAGGAAAATTTTCCCTCGTTGTAGAACTCACGACATTTCATTGAATACCGTTTTCCGATAGAATATTTATTTTTCCTCTGAGAAATAGCGACCGGACGACTTAACTGCGTCAATACGATCTGCATACAAAGAGATGCGCTTCGGAGCTTCGCTGATGCGGTAAAAACGGATTTGCTGATGGTTAATGGAAACCGAATATCAGACACTAAATTGTAAGCTTTTAGATAAATCCATTGCGGATATCAAACTGATGAAACTGTAGTAAAAAAACTAAAAAGCGTTGGATAACTCACAAATGTATCACTATTGAATCTATGCGATTCAATTTATCCTTCAATGAACGAAGGATACCACGATTTTATGCATTTCATTACTCAAGACAACTTTTTTATGGAAATTGAGACATTTTACTGCAATAGGTTACGGGTGCACAGAACTTTGTCGATTGTCCAAAGTAAGCGCCTCTGCATACCGCGGTTTTTGAAAGCGCCACGCCCCGCTGTCAATGTGCGTTTTTGTATCTCGATCATAAAATGCTGAGTGCATGCCTACGCACTTACACGGGCTAATTATTACCTACGTTACTATCTAAATAAATAGTAATAAGTATATTTCTTCTCTACATAATCTCATGGTTTACACAAATAATTTAAACAAATTACCTACATGAAAATCGCATAGTACATGATTGCGGAGAGACTGGTATCCGAAGTAAACCGTAGCCTGTATCTCAGAAAACCCGTACTCTCTGTACTAATATTTCCACAAAACCAAGAAGAGAAACATTTAGGAAATAGAACAGCCTTCTCTATTGTGTTCTACAATAGAGAAGGCTGTGATACGTTCCTGAAGGTTCAATGAACGTTCTAATTTGCCGTCAACCAATAGCAATGTGTCACTAATTATATCCAATAGACAGCAAGTATATCAACCATTTATTTAACAGGAAATAGATTTAATTAATTACCGTACACATCACAATTATGTCTCTATAAATTTAATTGAACAGGGTGCCTACCATCAACTCTTATAACTTTAAGACAGCGATTCAAAAATAGCGCGATGCAGAATAGGTTCCTAAAATGAATTGCTTTCTTTCGTACTCTGACCTTCTAAAAACTGGATCGCAAATGAATTGCTAAATGTGAATGACCGAACGATTTGTGTCCTTATTTTTTCTACCCGTCTCTTTCACTCGATTCTGTCATGACCGGAGAGTGAAAGGGACGGGTATAACCTGCAGGTGACATGCTAGTCAAATAAGAGTTGATGACAGCTCAGCGGCTGTGAAATGTCATTGAATGATCACTGAATCGCTGTCATTGATATTTAGCTATCGTGGTACGAATAAGCGAAGCAGATCAGTTTAGGTTCCTAAACAAAACCGCAATAAGAGTTGATGGTAGGCACCCAGTTCTCATTCGGCCAATTAATTATTCTATTACGGTACACAAGTTTCTAATTGATTGTACCAATAGTACCAACCTACCTATCGAGTTAAATTAATTCGGTCAAAATATGTAGAACTATTTAACAATAATTTCACGTACATGATGTAAGAGTGAGGCTAAAGCATGGAGTGACTCAGCTTTTTCTTATCGAACCTATTATTGATTGCAATAAGGCCGCATCCACGAACGAGAGGACCGCGATGTTATCGTCATGCCACGTATTTCTACACACTCGCTGAATGACGATAACATCGCCGCGATGCTCTCGCTCGTGGAGACGGCCCCTAAGTTATAGCACAGAATTATACTAAAGGTAGTTATAGTTATTGTATTGTTACACTTTTTGTTTCGTCAAAAACACGAAACACGAAAGACGTAGCCGTCATGTAGACATCATGTTTTCACGATTCATGATCGTGTGGACACTGGTATCTAAAATCATTACCGCTGTAAAAAAGGCAAATTGTGAAAAAGTCAAAAATCTTCGTGTGGTAGCGACGCCAGCGCCGACGCCAATCAAAACATATCAAATTATCTCATAACATTCTTAGCCCTTATCACTTAGCGGCGGTTTTCTTTTATCCACAACGGGGTAGCACTTGGCCTTCATCACACCTGATGTTAAGTGGTGATAAGGCTGAAGGTGGAATCGCACTACTCCCGGAATCCTCAATAACGGAGAAACTGGCTATCTTATCTCCAACTGCCGGAACATGCTGAACACCAAATTAAACCGTATGAGGCTCACTTGGTTGGGTTATTGCTTCGAACAACGCGGGCCTTCCGTTCCGGGACGGAAGGCCCGCGTTGCTCGAAGGTTTATTGCCTAACCTTCTCGTCTATCCATAAAGAAGGCCTGGAGCTCAGTAGTAATGTGATGTGTCAGTTCGGAAAGTAAGACGACGCTAAAGACAACTTTAATAGCGTCTTAATTAAGGATGATACAGAAATTGAGACGTGAGACATGCGCCGCGCATGCTACTATATAAATTGAGCTTTTTTCGTTAATGCCTCATCATGAATAGGAACGTTCACACATGGCGAAGCATGGCGATGGCGCCGTGCGATGCGCATTCCTCGCAATGTCTGTATCCGCCTTTACTTAACTGTTAAATTGGTGCTTTGCGTGGGCGTGGCCCATGATGATGACTGTTCATGACCGTCTCCCGTTCTGCAGTGCGGCGGCGGCAGCGGCGGCGGCGGCGGAGGCGCTGGGGGGCGGGGGCCGGCGCGTCCCGCCCCCCCTGCTGCGCTCGCGCACGCTGCCCGCCATTATCGCACCTGGATTCTCCATCCTGCAGGCGCAGATCGACCCGCAAAGGTCTAACGGTGAGTGGCGCTTATTTTTGGAATTACAGACTTTTATCTCATTTTTGATGATGGAGAAAATTAGAAATGTGTTTTTTTTAATGATAACATTTTACACAATCGGTTCTTGGCATTACATGTTCTAACAACTCCATAAGATGCTTGGTGTAGGAACGCAACATTTTCATTATGTTCAGTTAGGTAACAACGTATATTTGGCAAGGTTTCAATGAGTCTGCAACGGGCTAATGGTAAGTGATAACTTCAGGCATAATTAACTTGATCTTAACTCCTGAGGATGAGGATCTGTGTGAAAGATTTTAACACATCTATTATAGTCGGTATTTGTTATATGTATAAGTATTTTGAAGCTACATATTGCAAGCACAGATTGACCTAATGCGTCAATAGGGAGTTCAACTTCTTAAACACTTGGTGCTTCACCTACAATCGTTTGAAATAATTTATTTGACAAAGTTACATTTAGTTGACGTCTTGCGTGCCACTTTCATAATGTTGAGAATATAATAGTGTAGTACTATAGACAACAAAGCGCATTTGAAAAGATTGCGATGATCTGACCCTCCATAATTATGAAACTTGCATATATTTTTTATTTGAAGAAGAAAGCTTGATATTATTGTTTCATAGTTCCAATTCAGTATATTGGATATCAATGCGTTTTTGACAGAATTGCTATTGATTTTGGCAAGGTCATTTATACCTATGCGTTCTAAAAATTATTTATTTTTATCTAGTTCTCACTAGCGTCACATTGCAAGCAAAAGAACGACCGTGAGATTTTGACGAGCTCTATTGTCTGCATTTATAAAGCGCAGGTCCCACTGGGAGAGAATATGGTTTATGGTTTAAGAACTTTATTTTCTCAAAAGAATTTACAAATAATTCACTTACCGAGAAAACATTTTAACTTTAACATCAATTACTGTGAGCGTACTAAAATCTATAAGTATTATTAAAGAAAAGTTAAAAGTTGAGAACGCAAATTATAAATTAACAAATTACAATAAAGTGTCGGGTAGATATCAGAACTTTGGCATAGTGAATGCATAACCGAGCGACCACGGAGTTAAACTCCCAGAGCGTAGTTGAATACTGGATGCGGCATATCGAATACTGGTAAAACGAGTATTTGTGGTATTGGCGACATTAGTGACCCTTAAAAAGTTTGTATGTAATTTTAAATGATATAATTGTTATTATTAATGTATGATATTGTATTAAGTTATAGATATAATGCATATTTATTAAATAGTTTTATTCTAAGGAAGGTGTAAATTTATATTGTTTTGTTGTTATTTTTATATAATTAGAAGAGAATCTAAGCAAAAAATCAACTACGGAGCTACGGTTCGCAGTGTGAAACCAAGAATAAAACGACGATAAACGAACATTTATCACGTTCCTTTTTGGCTAATGGTGTAGGTACCAAAGTAAATATATAGGTAGACTAGACCTTCATTAAACCGCTTCTCGGGCCATTCAAGCTACGGCCAGATAAAAGTAAAAAGCGTCTGA
The DNA here is from genome assembly GCA_949710035.1 of Crambus lathoniellus. Lineage (NCBI taxonomy): Eukaryota > Metazoa > Arthropoda > Insecta > Lepidoptera > Crambidae > Crambus > Crambus lathoniellus. Next base: position 7,819,521 of record OX453302.1, on the reverse strand, counting down.
GAAACGGTAGCGTCAGTCCCGCGGTGGACGCTGTCAGTTTAGTACGGGCGTTTGTGCACTACACTGAATTTTACCGATCCGGAAAAAACGGATGCTTGTATTTTAATAATTAATCATTTATAATAGTAAGAATTTATTTATTCCGTATAGTTTCAATGTTTCGAACCCTAAACTACTCGAAATAAATAAATTCTTACTATTATAAATGATTAATTATTAAAATACAAGCATCCGTTTTTTTCCGGATCGGTAAAATACAGTGTAGTACACAAACGCCCTATCTCGTACAAGCAACGTGGTACAACTACGTAGGAACTCCGCGTCGGCAAAGCGCGAAGCACGCGTCGTTTAACATTGCTCGTAGATGCACGAAACTTTTATATCTATACTAATATTATAAAGAGGATGAATTTGTTTTAATTTTTAGTTTTTTGCATTCAATTATTTATTACTGAAAAATGGAAAATGAAGTATTGTCCCATCGGAGCTGATTGTGAGACGGGTCGATTTTTTCTAAATACTTCATTTTCCATTTTTCAGGATGAATTTGATTTATTGTTTGTTTGGATAGGTAAACTCAAAAAGTGCTGGACCGATTTTAAAATTTCTTCACCATTAGGAAGTTTCATTCTTCCTGATAAGCTATATTTTAATACCTTAGGGAACCACTAGTATGCTAACATAATATGCCGTTCGTTTAGTTAACCATAATTTTACCTATACACCCAAATATATTGAAACGTTAATTCCAAGTGTTCATAAAACAACTACCAATCTGCAATGGTGCACTATGATTGCGGCTTGTGTTGCCAGCTTAAAACGGAATAAACTACCATTATAGTCGCGTGTTCGAGGCACGTTCCTCTTCGTTATTTAGTCTATGCATTTCCTGATCACGCGAGGTCTCGAAAAAGTTGGCATTCGCGAAAGCATTGTTCATGTTGTAAAACAGTTGAAAGAAATAACCTTTCTTGTTATTTAGAAACTTTTTGTTGTAGCTGGAAATTAAATTTTATTAGGAGCTTCTTTAACTGCTATCACCAGGTACTTATGTATAGAAACTCTTTTAAACTACCTTTGAAAAATTTAGTTTATCCAGTAAATGTTTTAACCCTATCTAAAATTCACAGCACCAATCTCAGCCCCTGAGGTTCCGGGTTCGATTCCTAATGGAGGTACATATTGTGTTCGGTTGGTTAGTGGTAGGACTAGGACTTGTTCTTAGTCCGCCTGGCTAGCTACCATCATCATTTCTAAGTCTGACGCCATAACAATGATGATGTTTACAGCATTATTGTGTTCCGGCAGTAAGAGATAAGATAGCGAGTTCCTCAGTGATTGAGGATTCCGGGTGTAGTACGTTTTCTCCTTCAGCCTAATCACCACTTAACATCGTGTGATGAAGGTAAAGTGCTACCCCGATGTGGATAAAAAAATGCTCGCGTCATTTGTTAAACAACTGAATTTTATTGTTTACGTGGCCGAATGTGTGCACGTCTCGAGTTTCAGGAGTAAATTACACTAGTTTACACGGTTTTTGTACCCCAGCTGAAAGTTGTTGAATTTTATCTATCCATCTAAAGGTAGTCTAGGAAAAATATTGAAAAAATTCCATCACGTCCACATTCAGAATTATTTATTAAAGAAAAAAAATAAGAAAATGGACTAAAACGATATGAAATAAACTAAAAATGACCGAATTTGGACGTTTTTATAGGTTTCAGAATCGGTTTCTCTTAAAATAGACCAACAGGAGTCTCCCAACATATTTTCGTCCCAATATCCTTGAAGGCGATCTTCAAAAGCCTTTAAATTCTGGAGAAAACGCTCTCTTTGCTCGTCGCGTATACTTTCTAAGTTTTCCGGAAAAAAAACCAAGTGGGAATGCAGGATATGGATCTTTAATGACATGTTAACACTAATCTTTTGCAAAATTCGGCTTACAATTTGCTTCTTCTTCTATCCAATGTAACTTTAGTACCCGATGTTAGTAAACTCCATTGTTGTAGACAAGACCACAGAAGCTCAGCTTTAGATCTTGAAACTTGTTAATCTCTAATGAGATCGTTCAATTCGGCTTGGTTGATCACATAATAATATGGGTTTTTTTTTCATGGGAAAATCCGCTGAATTGCCATAAACATATTTAAATGACACGTCACTTTCATTGTCATCCTTAAGGTTAGTTTGACTCGTGCTACTACAACCACCGGGGCAAACTGGATAAGGAAGGTCTCTAGAATGCAATATTGGCTTAGCAACAGATTGTACATCGGCATATACAATACCCGAGTTACGTTTTCCTACTAAAACCCGAAGTCACAGTCATTTTCGTGATTACTTGGTTCCCTCCACAACATTGGTGTACCAAATGAAAGGTGTGCGTTTTCGCCGGATGACCTAGCAGTAAAGTGATTCTACAGCTCTCACAAAACACATGAACCCAGTTTTTTTCTTGATTAGCCACTGGAAATCCAAAATAATGAAGATATGAACTTTTTAACGATTCTACTATATATGTCTTTTCTTTTTTGTAAATATAAATTGTCCACAAACATAACAAAAGCGATCACAAGTTTGTTAACACTTTCAACTTGACATTTTAACTGAGTTGACAATAAATATCACTTAAGATAAACAAGTAATGCAGCACCAAAGCTAAACAATTAAGTATGATTTTTTTAAAAAAATATTTGCGGGTAGAAAAAAAATGTGACGTGATAGAGTTTTTATGTTGATATTTTTAGAACTTATAAAGGTGGCGGAAAGTACTGATATAGGTTTTGTAAGGGGTATATAAAAAAAATAAAAATTTGTAAACTAGTGTTATCGATACCATAAGGCGTAGTTTGATGGATATAAAGGAAACCAAAAGCGTAGACTTATCAGTAATCTATGTTGATGGTGTTGTGGTGGAACATCGTTACCTATGGTTGGTTATGGATGACGAAAAATTATCTCGAGCTCCGCTCCTTGCTTCGAAACCCATGCAGAGGCTCTTTTCATTAATTTTATCCATGGCTTATGAAGACATGTGGGTTTTTTGTGGCTTTGAACCTACAAAATTTTTCAGGACGTAAGTTATTAAGTCCTTCTTACTTATTTCTCAATGGACTTTCTCTTTCACTTTCGAATATCCTTTGTTTTAAAAACTATACACTATTATATATATTCTGTGATAGCATAAATAAAAACTTATTTTTTTATTTATTTTTGAGTTTCCCACGAAATTTAAGAGAAAAAAGGGTTTATGTCAATTTATTTGCAAAAACAGCGAAATATGGCCGCCATTTTAGAAATGTAACAGATCCGCCATTTTGTCCAAAAGTTCTCGGACATACAAGGGGTTATAAGAAAGATATTAAAAACCTGCATAAGTACTATTTTTAGTAAATTCAATGGAATTGACATTAGTCGTCCAAAATTGTGCCTCCGCTTATTTTCCGAATATATTTCCAACGTTAGGCAGTCGAACCTTTTTTGCTCAATGTTGCTATAAAGAAAGTAACTTAAGATCTAAGCCACTTCTTATTCCGTTAACTTGACGACTTTGCCGAAGCGTGAAAAGGGTATTTTATGACAAACGGAATATTGCCTATACCTATCGGCTCACAAACTACCTCTTAGTGTTATTATAACTGCTCTAAACGCAGATAAATCAAATGTTTTTAGTCGTCTGGTTGCACATAATGGGAGTATTTTGTTAATGTTTTTTGTAAGCTTAAATAAGAGCGGGGCTTTATAACGGGTGTCCCAAAAGTAGGTATAGGATGATATGTCTCAATAAAACGCGAATGGATTGTAATTTCTTCGTAGTTTTATTTTATTTTAAAGAAGAGACTTGTACAAATTTATCTGAATAGAATATCTGCTAAATGGCCGCCACGGGCATTTTTGCTGTGTGCAAGTTTTTCATGACACTTTCACACATTTCGCTGCTAATTTCACACATTTCGCTACTTATTTCACCAATTAAATAACTCGGCGAATATTTTGTCTATATTGTCTATGTTTTGTGGATAGTTGGCGTAGACTTTATATTTCACGTAGCCCCAAAGAAACAAATCCAGTGGCATCAGATGGCAAGATCTCGGGGGCCATTTGACATCACCTCTTCTTGAAATTACGAGATTTTTCGACCTTTCGACGAGTCGTGAATTTTCGTTAAATATTTGTATAACTTCTATGCGCTGTTTTATTGTGAAACGCTCCTCGATTAATTTTACATGTGTCAAGATGACGCATGTCAAATTTCAACCCGCTATCTTGAATATTTCGGAAATGGCGCGAAATTCAAATCCTATACCTACTTTTGAGACACCCTTTAGCTGTAAAATTGATGAAAAAAGTGCTCATTGATGAAAAAATTGTAGTGACTTTAAATTGTGTAAAATAACGTAAAAGCTTAAAATTGCAAAGGAATTATGTCTTTTATAGCACCCCGCCGATTGACTTTAATGCGAAATCCAAAATTTTAATAGCTTGCTAAGTGTTACAAACGCTGAAGGATTGTTGGCTCACTCCCAACGCTTCTGAACGGTTGGTCTAATTTAAAGGATGCTCCCCGCGTATTTACCCAAGTGGTACCCATTTCTGTGGAAATATCGGGGTAACCCTATATCACTTGGGAATAATGTAGCTTACTTTACATGCATTAGTGTGGGTTTTCTTACAATGTATCGAACAAGTTGCACAGGCCAAGACCTTAGGAAAAAATTAATTTACTCCAAAATTGGAGTCCGTCCTACTAGTAGTCTTTTTTTGTACCTACTATGAAGTTTAGGTAGTCCATTTAATGTGACTCTCTAGAGCTTCGCTATCTCTCGTGCCTTGCAACCTGCAATAACAAAAGTGTTTGCATTGCAGCCGCGAGTCTCCGATGCATTTATCAGGGACGGCACTGGCAATATTATGGCATCCTCCATTTTCATCTGGCAACATTTGAGAGATGGAATTCGAAATTAAATATTTAAACACTAAAGTTTTTGTTAGAAAATTCCTTAAATTGAAAGTCGTTTAATTTCATCGAATGCTAATTAGTTTAGTTTAGGCCCTCAGTTATGTTGAAGTGGAAACCTCAAGGGCCAGAGAATTGAAAACTAGCTACTTATTTGTAAAATCTATTGCTCTCTATCTCTAACTATTGCCCTCCCCGCAGAGCGCGATAGAGACAACTGCAACTCGAACTGCAAATACCCATTAAAGTACAAAAAACAACGTTTCCTCTGTTTTCTTGTCCCCTGATGTCTTCTCCGAAACTTGACAGATTTTTTTAAATGTTTCATCAAAAATTAAGATATGATTTGGACGTGTTCCTATGTTTTCCTTTTTTTATATGATCCAGTCAAATTGTGTGAAAACTACGGAAAACCTGGCAAATTTTTTTAGGTTTTTAAGGTTCATATTTATGAAAAAAATGAAAACAGATGGGCATGCCAATAGTGGCCATAGATTGCTCCACTGGAAGTATCCAGGGAGGAAACAGGGGGCTTAGTATGTATGAAAAAACGGCCCTTGTGATTCCCTCTTAAATGCCAAAATGATTCGTAGTAGTTAGATTACTTGCGCAAGCAACTGTACAAAACCTTGATCAATTCGTTATACCAAACTGTCCCTAACTGTAATTGTAGCTTTTAACCAAAAATAGGTTAGACATTGACGAAGGTCCACAAAGTGTAAGCTTGATCAAACCTAGATGGCTAATTTTGATAAGGACACGAATGATAACATTTAATGCTTTGTTCCACTGCCACAAACGCCGTGCATGATCTCCACGGTCATGGTAATTGGCGTAAGCCTATGTTTAAGATATTTTTATCTAAGTTTCACTTCTAAAGCACATACGTTTTCGTAGATACCCTCAACCACGTTTGATGCCCGTGTGCCGCGTGTGTAGAGTGACGAGCTTTTAGCTGAAGCACGCATCGTCATCATCATGTCAGCCGAACGAGACGCCCACTGCTGGGCATAGGCCTCCCCCAAGGATCTCCACAACGATCGGTCCTGCGCTGCCCGCATCCAGCGGCTTTCCGCGACCTTGACCAGATCGTCGGTCCACCTTGTAGGGGGCCTGCCCACGGAACGTCGTCCGGCACGCGGTCGCCATTCGAGAACCTTTCCGCCCCAACGGCCATCGTTTTCCGCGCTATGTGTCCCGCCCACTTCAATGATGCAATCCTTTGAGCGATGTTGGTTGTTTTAGTTCTCCTGCGGATCTCATCATTTCTGATTCGATCGCAGGGAAATACCAAGCATCGCTCTCTCCATTGCTTGCTGGGTGACTTTGAGCCTTCTTATGAGACCCATTCATAGTAAAATACCACGTCTCACTTCCATAGGTCATTACTGGCAACACACACTGGTCAAAGACTTTCGTCATGAGACATTGAGATATTTCGGACGCAAATATATGCCGGAGCTTCCCAAACGCTGCCCATCCGAGCTAGATTCGACGAGAGATCTCTTTCTCAAAGTTGGACTTACCTAACTGGACCGTCTGTCCTAGGTAAACATAGTGGTCAACATCTTCGAGTGTAATGTTCCCAACATTAACTAGAGAGGGTGCAACATGGACATTGAACATCATTTTCGTCTTATCCATGTTCATCTTCAGACCCACTCTTTGGGAAGCATTGCTGAGATCTTCGAGCATTGTGTTCAGGTCTTCCAAGGTCTCAGCCATGAGAACTACGTCATCGGCAAACCGCAGGTGTGTTAGGTACTCGCCATTGATGTTAATGCCGAATCCTTTCCAGTCCAGTAGCTTAAAAATATCCTCCAACGCAGCTGTGAACAGTTTCGGAGAAATGACGTCTCCCTGTCTCACACACACCTCGCTGTAGTTGGATAGGATTAGAGCTCTGGTTCTGTAATCGGACTGACATGGTGGCGTTTTGGTATAAGTACATCAGCACCTCGATGTACTTACCTGTAGTCTATTTGGCACCTCTGGAGAGACTGCAGCACCGCCCAAATCTCAATCGAATCAAAGGCTTTCTCATAGTCCACGAACGCCAAGCAAAGTGGCAAGTTATACTCTTCGGTCTTCTGTATAACTTGCCGCAGCGTATGAATGTGGTCAATGGTACTGTAGCCTTTCCGGAACCCGGCTTGTTCGGGAGGTTGGAAGTCGACGAACCTGCGAGCGAGACGATTCGTAATGACTCTCGAAAACAACTTATAGATATGGCTCAGAAGCGAGATGGGTCTATAGTTCTTCAAGAGAGTCTTCGCTTCTGCCCCATGCCTTTGGCGTTTTGCCCTCAAGAATGACTAAATTGAAAAGCTTCTGGAGGACTTTAAGTATTGGCTTACCGCCCGCTCTCAAAAGCTCTGTTGTGATTCCGTCGTCGCCCGCCGCCTTATTGTTTTTAAGCTGCTTGAGAACCATTCTAATCTCGTACAGGCTGACGTCCGGGATATCTTCTGTATAGTGTCGGGTAAGCTTGGCTCTAGGGTCTTTGGCCTTGCTTTCAACAGGTGTTTGCGTGGAATATAGCTGTCCATAGAAACTCTCAATCTCCATCAGGATTTCAGGTGTTGACAAAACGATGCTACCTTGGCACTGAGAAAGTTCTTAGGTAGTTTAGATGGCAAGTCCGTGCATCTAAGTACATTTAGTTATACGTTTATTTACATACTAAGTAGTGGCAGCGTGGCTGCGTGTATGGCTTGCATAAAGTCGAGCTGCGTGGGTGACATATTCAACCAGGGAACACGTATACAGTGATGACGTCAGCCACCTAATAGCAATTTCTTGTGGTGCAGTGAATATTATATACCTTACATACATTTATTATACCTTAAATCGTAGCAAGGAAACAAAAGCAACGTGCGTAGCAGTGAAACAGCGAGTTTAATTCAAAGTCTGCCAAGTCATTACGAAATAGATTTTGCTTGATCGCCAATTAGATTTTCCGCTTGCTTTTTCACCATGTTCCGTTGTGATGATAAACATTCATAAATCCACAATGATTCGCAATAATCTGAGGCAGATTAATTTCAATTAAAACGAAGGAGTTCAGTCAACCAAAGCTCTAACGAAAGGTCATAAAAAGGGTAAAAAACTTAGTACAAATAAATTGACTTGGATTAATGGAGAAAAAACAAAATTGATGTTATTACCCGTTGTCAGCCATTACTTTAGCCCGCAATCAAAGGGAAGGGAATAATCCTAACTGTATTTTCCGTCGGAAATCATGGAAATTGGACAGATTATTTACATATCGCCACGCCGACGAGGGTCGGCCTTTTGTACTAGTTGGGAAAATTACGTTTTGTTTTAAGTATTGAATTACAATGTGTTTTGTTACTAACGTTTTGGTTTTAAAGATTCTGCGTTATTCACTTTTTTTAGATATTGACATAGACTACGTGTTTTTTTTAGATTTTTTTAATTTGAATCATTAATTTCTATTTTTGAAGAATATTTCAATATTTTTTGAGATAGATCAAGAACACTAGTATATTCTAATCAAATATATCTTTATATAGATACATCAAACGAATTGAAATATTTTTCTTCCTTATTACCTTCCTTTTACATTACATTTCTATTTACGTACTCTACCTTTAAAATTAAAATGGGTAATCTGATTCTCGTAGCTGTCCCAGGGACATATAAAGAGCCTATTGAATTAAATACTTATCAGGTACATCGTCCTTCATTCCCTACTGGTTTAGCGCGAAGCCAAGAAAACATTTTATCAAGTTTCCGGTGAGATAGCTCGAATTCAAACAAGAGTGATTTAACTGTCCTCTCGCATAATGAAACGATTTCGTCCCATTTAAGCCACTTCCAATAGGATGATTTATTTGTCGGAGACATTTTCAATGATTATCACTGCGGTTTTACAGATCTTGATTAATAACGTGGAAAGATTTTGCACACAACCATTTATTTTCGAACATTTCTTGGTATTTTGCCTTTAGTTGTCCTAAAGATAATTATTTTCAAACATTTCTTGGTATTTTGCCTTAAGGTGTCCTAAACATAATAATTATTCTGGTTTAACGCGAGCCAAGAAAATATTTTATCAAGTTTCCGGTGAGATAGCTCGATTTCAAACAAGAGCGATTTAACTGTCCTCTCGCATAATGAAACGATTTCGTCCCATTTTCTACTAAATTGATAAGCCACTTCCAATAGGATGATTTAAAAAATAGATTTATTTGTTGGAGACAATTTCAATGATTATCAATGCGGTTTTACAGATCTTGATTAATAACGTGGGAAGTTTTTGCAGACAGCCATTTATTTTCAAACATTTCTTGGCATTTTACCTTTAGGTGTCCTAAAGGTAATACGTAACTATTAAAAGTAGCTGTACCTTTTTGATATCTCTGGGAAAATACTGAAAAAATAATCAAACTAATTCTCGATTTAAACATAAGTAATATTTTTTGTTTGGCCCGTTTAAAAAAGAGAGTAAGTAAATAATGCTCTAATGTAGTGCAATTGGAAAAGTCAAGTTAGCTTTCAAGTTTAGCTTTCAAGTTTTCCAAGTTATGAAATAAGCGGTCAAACCACAGAACACGGAAAGATTTACATGGGTCAAACCTATGAATTTATTCATGATTCGTCGTCGGTAGTTTTAATTAATTTCTTTATTAAATCGCTAGTTTCACCTAGCTCGTTCGGAGCGGAAATACCTATATTTGCAAGTCTAAGGCTCTGGCAAAGTTCCAGGCATAGTCGAACCCTCAATATGATAAGTGACATTATAGCACTGGCGAGCAAATCAAAGTAGGTACTGTCTAAAATATGCCATTTTTTTTTGTTATGTAGATATTAAAACAATTGATTTTAATAAACTTTTTATTTTTATCTCCGACTTATATAAAAATACTTTAAAATAAAAACCATTATGCATGTGACATAGATAGTTATTTTTTTTAAATCTTACAATATCAAAAATCTCAGGTGAACCATAATAGACGGCGCGCTATAACGGCTAGCAGGCAAAGTGTTAAATAGTCGTATTGTTAGCTGGTGGCAATACTTACATAATATTTGATAAAATAAAAAAGTTTTCATACATCAAGTAAAAGACAATGCTTTAACATAAATCGGTTGGAATGCAATAAAATTACTTACCTTTTCGAAGCATACTCGAAACCAACTGAACGAAGCGAACGCCTCCAAATTTCGATGTTCTATTATTCATAAGCAATGTCTTCTTGAAAGTACAGTCAACAAAACATCAGTATTTAGTTTACCAGCACAAACGCTTAAATTTCATCGCACCTGACGTTAAGATGATGATAACACTGAAAATGAAAGTGCGTTACGTTACTACCGGTGTTCTTAACCGTTGAGGAACTGGCTGCCTTATCTGTTACTGCTGATACAGATTTAGATAAGATGATGGTAGCTAGCCAGGCAGGCTTAAAATAATAGGGGAATCCCTACAATGTGTACCCCCACAATGATTCAAACCCGGGACCTTTGATGCCTTTGTGTCTGATATCACATAGACGGATAAACAATTACACTTTGAAACAATGGTCAAAAAACTAGTACCTACATAGTCTTATAGCATCTTTTCTTACTAATATTATAAATGCGAAAGTTTGTATGTTTGTTACTCAATCACGAGGATTCGGCTGAAAAGATCTGGATGAAATTTTGACGCAGAGATAGATTACATATAGTCTAGAATAACATACATGATAAATTTTTGACCAGTGCACAAATTTTTAGGATCAACTCAGAATCGGTAAGTGAACAACTTTCTCCTACAGACATGGGTCGAAATACGACAAAAATTTTTGGACTTCCCATACCTACTAAATCGATCACGTGATCAGTCCGATTTGTATGAAGAGTCAAAAAAAATTTGTCATATTTCGACGTATGTTTCTAGGAGAAAGTTGTTGACTTACCGATTCTGAGTCGATCTTAAAAATTTGTGCACTGATTAAAAATTTACCCTGTATAGGCTACCTTTTACACCGGGGAAATGGGACATTCCCAAGGTAAAACATCGTTCAGGGCCCCGATCGCGGTAATTTTATGACGCATTAGTCAAGTGTACGTGCAGTTAAAGTGCGGTTGACGTGCAAAACCGTTTTTGATAACGCGCGGCTTTGACAGTGCGACAACGTTTTCTGGTCCGGTGATAATCTTTGGAACTAAAACAGTTTTCATACGACAGTCTATTTTGACAGCTAATTTCGTAATGCAAGTGGTTCCTCTGTCACGGATGGCACCGTATCAGACAGGATTGTACTTGTAGGACTATAGGTTTGCGTGACGTGTGTGTCGTTATGTCATTATGCATGGAGCTAGACTTACACTGAGGCCAGTATTATGTCTAGCTTCATGTCATTACGGCAATACGAAGTCAAACGTCAAGACCCAGACGCGATGAAGACGCGCTGCATAGAATTACGGCGATTGGCCCGCAGATCACGCGGGTGAAGTCGCGGGCGAAAAGCTAGTACACAATAAAGACTTAAGTTGAACATGTAGAGTTTGATGTACTATGAACTGTATGATATTACTTGTGTGGACTCGGTAACGATACTCAGAGATTGTTAGGAAGAACTCGTAAATATATGAGGAAGTTGAGTGAATCAGCGGTAATGGAGAGCAACTTTCGTTGGCTTTTGTTGTTATTGTGTGGCAGACAACTTCGGACTTGAGCCAATGATATGACTCGGCAGTTTCAGTAAGGAAGGATGTCGTGGGTTTACGTACGAGTGGTTATTGTGAAAGTTTTGTTCTGTGATTGGTGATAATAAATTATTATTCGTTGTATAGAAATAGATTAAACGCGAGAGAAAAACAAGATAAACGTTTCAGAGCAATAATATCAGCTATTTATTAGTCTGTCTTTAGTGAACCACTTTTTAAGGGATTCACAAATCGTCGGAAACGGAAACTGTGCTTTGTCTTTGTCTATTCTATTGCGAGTGATAGAGACAGTGCATACATTACGCTGTCGGAAGCGTTACCGACGGTTTGTGAATCAGGGGGACGAAAGGTGCATAAGATGCAGACTAACAATATGGAAACGTTGCGGCCACTATAGAAGATTAGTATTATGACTACAATAACCGCACACAATTATATCAAAAATAAACAATTAACACTAATTTCAGATATGTAATATGAATATGAAAGGTTTAAGCTTTAAATGGGTTGTGAGCTACATAACTCCTTTTACTCGATATTAAGGTCAAACCCCAGAAAAATAGTAAAAGCTCCACAAGGAAAATCGCAAAGATTGTTAAGGCATATTTCCAAATTACTCAAGGGCCTGACCTTCATTTATTACTTCCGAAATCTATCGGCAAGGGTCGATAGGAGTCACTTTGAAACAATTTCCCGGCTCTTTCCGGGAGTAAAGCGTGAGAATAGGGTATTTGACTGATGCTAAAATGTAGATATTTAATAATGACATTAAAAAAAAAATATTTAAGAATACCAAACGTTAAAAAAATGTAACCTGTTTTACAACGAGTGACTTATGACAATAATTGTAACTATAATAGCCTTTTCTTTGTAAAACTTTGGCAAGACTTTGGTGCTATAGGGTGGCTTTAGGCAAGTGACGTCACATGCTTGTAGCGCCTCTCCTTGTCTAATTAGAAAGTTTGATGCTCTATCACCCAGTTGCAGGAAGCTCCATTAAAGTTAATGCTTCATTAAATCTATTGCTGTCACTTTTTATTTCTTGACAACGAAAAGTGACAGCAATAGACTTAATGAAGCATTAACTTTAATGGAGCTTCCTGCAAGTGGGTGTATGTCCCAGAAAATATTCAAGATATTTGAAAACAAATACCTGTATTGTGTAGTTAATATTACGTTAAATATTTTTATAAATAGAAAAATAACTCAAATATCCTAACGGAATAAAGAAACGTAGTTTTGGGTCAAAGAGACACAAAATACCTCATTAATGTTATACGCTTTGAAGAAATCGTGTCGTAAACATCGTTTCGATTACAGTAAATACCAAAGTATTTACAATTCTATTTCCGAGACAAGCAATTCAAAACTTATGTTTCACAGATAAATAGTAGTAGGGGAGTCCAAGGGGAGATTTAGGATAGCACAGACATGTTGGAGCATGAAACATATTATAATCTGACACGCTTCAGTATTTCCATGTCACTGTTTTTTTTTACGGTTTTGAAAATCTTTAGACACTTACGCACCGCTAAAAGTGGAAGCATTATAGGAACATTTACTCTTCCCATAATCTAATCTACCAATAGGGTATTTTACTGTTGTTGAAATGTAGATATTTAATGATGACGTTAAAAAATATTGCAATTAAGAATACCAAATGTGAAAAAATAATTTGAATCTGTTTTATAATAAAAGAATTATAGTCTGTTTGATTTTGACTATAGCTGTCTCTTTCTAAAACGAAATCTTCTATGGCGTGACTATGACGCTACTAACCCACTGACGTCACTAAGATAGCGTCCTGTCCTTGTCTAATTATAAAGTTTGAAGTCCTATATCTTTGAAAATATTCAAGATAATTCAAAATGAAAACTTGTTTTGTGTAGCTAATATTTCGAAAAACATTTTAAAGTAATAAAAAAAAATCTGTAAAATACCGTATTCTAAAAGATTTCCGCGACGCTCGAGTAAATCTAGATTTAGCGTCATGGGCTTCCCTTGCATATTATCTCATGTATCTGTGAAACACAGGTTTTGAATTGCTTTACAAATAAAGGGGTAAGTCTCATAATATGTCGATATAACATACAGACACACAAAAAACACAAACGTTCATTTTATGAATATTTGTCGCATCCTGGTAGCATCCCATACCGACTTAAGCAAAATAACCGCTACTATATTCCAGCGTGCTAATCATCTGTTTCATATAAATTTGTCCCTTTTAAGGATGATTCATGTTACACCGTTTCTGGCCGAGCCGGGTCAAATCCGAGGCACGGCCGAGACACGGTCAAAAATCTATAGTATACTTTTTGTATGAAGATTGGCCGTGCGACAGCGTTGAATGAAATGCCGGTGGGTATTGTTTCCCGGCTCCAGCCAGCCGCGGTGAAATCAACACAGCTGGGAGCCGGCCTCGACACGGTGTTCTTTAAAACTTGTTTCTTTCATCTGCCATGTGACGCCTACTTCTGGGCATAGGTACAGTAAAGAACGAGTATATTAACTGCCTACTAAGATCGGAAAGCGTTAAAGTTATGACGTAAAGTGTGGCCGTCTATGTATACGGAACGGAATAAAGTTCGGTATCCGTCAGTCGCGTTTATTCTGTGCCCTGTACCGGACGGCCAGACGTTACGTCTTAACTCACTTTTAGATCTTTAGTAAACGATTAAAATACTCGTACTTTAACTCTGGCATAGGCCTCCCCCAAATATTTTTTATCCATCCAACTTATATATGACCCTAAGCCAAAACACACTTTTATTTATTTTTCTTTCTTATAAACACTGAAAAATTAACACATTCCAAACATTATTTGATTACGTTCACGTAAATTCAATTATTCAGTATTTAACCTAATAACAAGGGAAATGTGAGGTCACGGTACGGAAGCAGCCAGTGTACTTCAAAACGTATGAAATATACGGACTAATTTCATCCCCTTTGAAAACGTTTACCTTAATCAGAATAACAAAACGTCAGCTTAGAAGAATCTTGAACAGTCAAAAACGCCTTTGGTTACAACACGTCAAGTTCTTGCAATCGATTTCGAACTTTTTAAGTAGGTAACAAATTAAAGTTTCATTTCAATGAAAGCATGGGATTATCTTCGGCCACTATACAACGTTTTGTATAACAAAAAAAATACCTATATATATTTTTAAATATTCTGGCGGACGTACAATGCACGTGTGGCGCCAAAAAAATTAAATGATTAATTTTTTCTTCAATCATAGCAATATAAAATGAGTACCAGCAATATTAAAAAAATATATAACTTGCATAGGCATATAATCACTAAAAAGAATAAAATGATATTACATGAATAGTTAAAATAGTTAAAAATACGACTGCCATATCGAACTAAATAGTAAAAAACAAGCTGTAATTGCAGTCGGGGGATAATTCCGCAGCATAGTACCCCGACTGCAATGAGAGCTTGTTTTTACTAGCTTGTTATTAACTTGCCATGTAAGTTAGTTAGTTAGTTAGTGGGGGATAAATCTTGCAAGCTTAAATTGACCCACTTTCCAGCACAGATCACCTGTATGTAGCAAGCTTCCCAGTGTCCGATGGAGCTGAAATTTTGTATACAGGTTTTGTTTAGATGACAATACAATATTTAAGCACAGTTAGCAAAAACGCTTGTCATGAAAATGAAATTTTTACTAAAAACTTATTTATTTTTTAGATCGAGTATAATGACGTTGTAATTTCATCACTGATATTTAAACGTGATATCTAAACGTGTTTAATACATAGTACTGTCTCTGTCATCTATTTGAATGTGACAGGGATAGAAATACGTTTTAAACACGTTTAGCGTTAATCGCGTTTAAATATCATTGGTGAAATCGGGCCTTAGTTTATCTCGATAACTGTACGCGCGAAAATTAGGTGATTTAGTACGTGCTATTAGAAATAAGGATAAAAGTTTGAAGTAAAATTTTAATATTGAACTTATTTTTTAAGCCGATGCATCGGCATCGCGATGCTCAAAGGCAATTTCATACAAAAGGACGGGTAGATATATCGAGTTAATAGCAACGGCAATAAGTGCAAAAGAGACGGATGTATCGAGTGAATATTTATAGGGATCGCGGATACAAATTGTCGGGCAAAGTTGCCAGTGCCAGTGGCTCTTTGCATAATATTTGAATTTTAATCACAAACGCCGATGAATCGATAACAACGTTGACACGGGGTGATGATGTCATAATTACTCGCTTTATATTGTCTTGGATTACATATTAATAATAATGCTTAGGTACCGCAGACACTTAGTTGTCTGTCTGAGGTAGGTTAACATAGTTTTAAATTTTCTTAAATTTTCATCGAAATGTAATATTTTTACAGATAACTGGGCAGTTTAATCGTAATAAGTGAAAGTTACGTGACTGAAAGCGCTAAAAACATCGTATTGAGGTAATTTACGTGACTTACGCAACTCAAAGTGCTAAAAACGTCGTATTGAAGTAATTTTAGAATTAATACAACTTAGAGTCCATTACTTTATTTCTTTTATTTTTATTTAATTATATTACGGAAAACTTACAGCTAATTAACAGTGTAAATGTAACTATAATACTGAGGGCCATGTAAAAGTTTCCACAGAAATTTACCTTTATATAACCTCTAAACGACACTAAAATGGTCTATACGACAGCTACATGACTCTGTTACGACAATAAATCGCATAAAGTGGGCCCTTTTGGTGGTCATGGCGACGTCGCGGCGAACTACAAATGTTTGTTGGGTGTCATCACGCGGCCCTACAAAGGAAACGTTGTAGAACAAACTTTCAGTTATCATAGAAATATATACACATACTGTCAAATAATCTACCTCCGTGGCCGAGTAGTGTACTCACCGGTTTTTTAAGATGCCGCTATCTCTGGAGGTCCCGGTTCGATTCCCGGTCGGGTAAATATTGAAAACGAACTTTTCAATATTTCCTCGGGTCTGGGTTAATACCCGTCGTGTAGTGGACTGGCTCTATCTATTTACACGATGCCAATATTAGGCTGACTGACAATCCACTAGGATTGTCTCAAATATTGGCTCCGTGTAAATGCTGCAATAGAGCCGAGCGATGTGACGTTTCATACTGCAAGAGACAGAGGCGAGCAATATCGCTTGTGGTGTGAACCGAAGTATGAAAAAAAGTTGAAACATCACATCGCATGGCTCGTGGGGCTGGCGCTTAATGATGGTAGTAAACAATAGTCCCGTATAAATAGATGCATTACTTTTCAGGATTCAAATAACCGTTATTCCATCATAAACATTCCATAAAACCAAATCGAATGCATTTCACATGTTATATGGCTTTTACAGCTCAGTTATAAAACCTTAATTGCACTATCAACGTGCAGTGTGTTATTAATGTTTATTTTGAGGGAATTGCGGTGTTTTATGGCGTCACCGTAATTACAGTTTGAATGGATAAATATAACACGGCGATTGCTGGCACAGTGGTTTTAAAGTTTAAGCTCTGGCTATAATGATAAAGCAAATAAATGCCAGTTGAGTTAGCGCGTTCGGCCTGCGATCGTTGAAGTTAAGCAACTTTCGCAATGGTCGGTCACAGGATGGGTGACCAAAAACGTTTCATCTCGAGCTCCTCCGTGCTTCGGAAGGCACGTTAAGCCGTTGGTCCCGGCTGCGTTTGCAGACGTTAATACCCACCAATCTGCATTGGGCACGCGTGGTGGGTCATAGTCTTATATCTCCTTATCCATCCATAAGGAAGGCCTGGTCCCCAGTAGTGGGGAATTATAATGGCTGATGATAATGAAGATGATGATGATGCCAGTAATCTTACTTCTTACTAATAATATAAATGCGAAAGTATGGAACCTTGTTAATACTCAATCACTGCGAGACGGCGGAACGGATATGTCTGGATGAAATTTGGCACAGATATAGTCTAGAATAGTAATCGCATAAAGTCTTTTCTTTACTTCATGGGGAAATATCTGATTCCTACGGGAAAACCGTCTAGCTCACGCGGGCTAAGTCGCGAGCTTAAAGCTATGCATGCTGCACACTATCGCCGCCATAAAAAAAATCATAGTGCCTAAATAAAGACGAAATTGTAAATTATCTCTCTACAGTGCACTCCGAAGAAGCTTAGCCTGTCGTTTAGTTTAATTTAGTTTTTTTTGCGAAAAGTGGCCACTTTTAGCAATAAAACATAATTAAATAAAACGACGAGCTATAAAATATAGATAAAGCAATAGAAAGTACCACAAGGCTTCTTCGGAGTGCACTGCAGAGAGATAGTTTACAATTTCGTCTTTATTTAAGCACTATGATATTTTTTTTAATGGCGGCGCTAGTGTGCAGAATGCACAGCCTTAAAGCTACTTACTTTATTAGATTCATTATCACTAGCTATTTAATGTACTCAAAGCTGGGGCATATGTCTTCTTTATGGATGGATAAGGAAAATGGATGATGACCCACCCCGCGGGCTAGTTTAAAAGTATTATGTTTTGTAAAAAATATTTTATAATATTTGGTTCAATGTCACAACAGGTGTGCAGGTTTTGTCATCCGAAAATTAAGTGTTTTTTATTGCATCCCGTTTATTTGAAAAACCGTTGCAGAAAAAATAAAGTACGCACATTATGTAAACTTAACTACCCAATCAAAAGCTGCACCGCAGTTGTTAAATAGACTACCGCAAAACAAAACCAATTATCGTGCAAATTGCTTTACTTGCGGAAGTTTTCCGGTTCAATTATTCTAGATGAGAATTTGGAACAAACATGATGTAGATAAGAGAGTGTTTTGTAAACAATTATTTTGTTTAACAACATGACATATTGAAGAAGATTTGCTACGCACGCTACGTCGTAGTCGATTCGTAGCAGCTACGGAATTCATATTCATTCAAGGAAAGTAAACTTACTGACAAAAATAGCCCTTGGCGAGTTTCTTAAAGGTTCTTCTCGCTAGAAGGTCTCCCGCCGTAGGATTTGCAAACCGATGGCGTAGCTTCATTTACGTTCATAAGTGTTGTTAAACAAACCTAAATTGAATAAACCAAATTGAATTTTCTTTTTTTTCATAGTATAGTCAGATGACTAAATAGTTATGTTATAGTCGCCATCAGATATATCGAAACTGGCGAGGCTGGCTGAAATATTTTGGAGCATCAATCAATAAATTCGTTACACTACCTACATACAAAATTTCGATAACATCAAAACATACAAGTTGCCATAATTATAAGAGCAGCGACTTTTCATATAGCGTGATCATATAGATCTAATTAAACGTTTGTGGAAAATATATAATGATTAAATAAAAAAAATACCTTAACTTTATATTACAATAAATTATGTCTAATGCAAATCCACAAAATAGTTGTCAAAGTAAAGTGCAATGTGTAACCAATTTAAACTGTGAGATACAGAATTAAGGTATATTTTCCACAAATGTTTGATATTTATGGTCACCATGATGACTGCGTCGATCGATACCTTTGACGATCTTTGCTTTCTGATATATTTCTATCTAGTTGAGTATTCCAAAGTTATTGCAATTTAATTCTGTTCCGAAATAATTGAGTACCTCGCCGTCTTCGATATATCTGATGGCGCCTGTAGGTACTACAAGACTTGTTGATTATGTGCTTTATCTCAATTATTAATATTATTATTAAGACCGCACGGTGGTCCTAGTACATACATATAGATAGACTAAACATTGGGACACCGGTACATTGGTTACACCGCTACTTTGTGTGTGAGACTGGACGTTAATGAGTACGTGTATTGTGATGC
Source organism: Crambus lathoniellus (assembly GCA_949710035.1). Taxonomy (NCBI): domain Eukaryota; kingdom Metazoa; phylum Arthropoda; class Insecta; order Lepidoptera; family Crambidae; genus Crambus; species Crambus lathoniellus. The sequence goes on along the minus strand of OX453302.1, from coordinate 7,800,081 downwards.
CGCAAAGCTAATTCGGTTTTTTTGTAGTGCAATTTCTAGGTAACTAACTTATCTACCTACTGCTACTATATTTTGCAAAATATACACAAAATTGGAGCCGGGATTATAGGCATTATGATACTAGAAAGGTGATGGAGGGAGTAGAAGATATGTTCTAAGAATGTCTGGACATATTATCCGAAACGAAAGCTCATTGGAACGATTGGTGGTAGAAGGAAGAGTAAAAGATCAACGTTCTCGCGATCGATCACCTACAAGATGGACGGACCTTATCAAGTCCTCAACCAAGCGTTCCCTTACGGAATGTACACGCAGTGCCACAAATAGCGAGAATGGAGGAGCATCGCAAAAACCGCTACCGACTTACTTATCGGACCATCCATGCCTACAGGTGGGACTAACAAAAATAAGAAGATAAATGTACTGTTAGGTAACTCTTAGAATTATTTTTATGAATAACGTTAAACCACATTTACCATTTACGTTTAAATACCAACGAAACTACCTACTAACATAAATTAATTAAATCGTTTTTTTTTTCGCGAAGGAACGATATAAATTAGATTTTTAAAACGCGACGCTTATAAAGAAGAAGCCTTCATAACAAAATGTGTCTTCCTTTAATCCATTAGGTAAATTTATCTATAAAAGCAAATCTTCTGTTTTTTGCTCGAAGCGATCGTTTGCTTCCTCGTCGGTTTTCTGAATTTACGATCTCTGTTTCAAGGAAAACTGACACCTATTTTGGCATAAGTAAAATATACAATTGATTACTTAGGTTTTCACTGACTTAGGTATATTGATTGTTTGCACACATGAAATTCTATAAAAAAACTTCCTAAGCAAAAAATTTTGATGCAAAACATCGATAGACAGAATGGAATGTATGTATGTATGTATAAAACACGTATTTTGTAGTAGTCATGCGTCCGTGCGGAGCCGCCGGGGCAGGTAGCTAGCATAAAATAAAGGAACCATTTTTAACCGACTTCAAAATTGGAAAAAGGAGGTGACCGATTTCTCCATCAATTGTGAACCGATTTTCATAATTCTTCTTTTATTCGGAAGAAATACTCCTGATGTGATCCTACTGTCACCAAGTCAGGGTTTGATAATGGGATCCCGAGGAAATCGAAGAAATCCCTAAAATTGTACGAGTATAGGAATTTTATTTGTTTTCAATAATTATAAAGTGTGTAATAACCTTTATTCCGATGTGAAAATGTAAAAAATTACCATTGAGTTATAATGTACTAACGTACTAGAGAAGCTATCCCAAACAAAAATCTTGTAGTATTTTTGCTAAGCTAAGAGTTAGCCTCGCGACCAATCGAAAGCGCCCGTGCAGAAAGCGGCAACCAATAGTAGTGCAACAGACATAGATCAAACATTGCAGAACAGACATAGCTTTTGTGCGTCTTTTCTGCCTACAAAATTTTATGAGAATTCATATTTTATTTAATTAATTATTTTTTTAAGATTAAACATTGACATCGTGAGAGAAATACTTACTAATCGAGTTTATTTTTGGTACTTACATACGTTTAAATACATGAATACTATTAATTATTTTACATGCGTTTATTTAACTTGCAGTATAAATGTAAGTTCAATGTTCAAATGTTCAATAAGAAAAAAACATCAAACTTCCATCAAAACCTGAACCCAAGTAATCACCTAAAACCTAGTACCTAAAACGTTTAAACTGTCACTTCTGCACCACAAAATAACCAATCTTGTTAATCTATGACTCTATGGAAATATGGCCGTCGCTTAATTTTTCGGCGACCTAATGAAATAATTACTCAGTAGCATGTTATTAGATACTTTAGTGAGTACTTACTAGTGAAAAGTAATTCCTTGGGCTTTATTAGTATTTTTTGAGTTATTTAAACAGTACCTCAACCCACATATCGGCATTTTTAAATAAAATAGAACAGAGTACACACACGTGTTGTTGCGTCTATCGCTTGCCACAGACTAAACGAGTTGAGTCCACGTGGACTCAACTCGTGTTGCAAAGATTCTAGTTGAGATGTCTCCTCTATTCTTTTATCTCAATGAAAATTACAACAAATATGGGACAATTCACTTTCTATATTTGAAACGCTCAAGCAGTTACTATTCTTATACTGGCTGGACAAAACTTCCCTAAAAAAGTTCGGAACAAAAAGGAACAAAAGTTTTGTTTGTTTCCGAGCCAATTCTGCTGTAGTTCTGGGACAAACTTCAGGTTAAAATTGTAACAACTACTTAATCTACTTTGGAGATACTTTTTTTAGTCTATATACACCACATTTTTTTTATTAGTACCAATATTTCAGGGTTGAAAATGTTCAGCAATTAAAACAACAATTACTATGCTACGAAAACCTAAAAAAGGGCAACAGTTCCATACATACACATCCATTCAAAAAAGCGTTTCCGTACAAACGAAAATTACCGGTTCTTTTGAACAGAAACCCTTTTTTTGGGTTTTGTGGCTGACCCTAGAGTAAAATTAAGTTGTTTGATTTGATGGACTCATGCTTCCTCTGAAATATTTGTAGGACTAATTAAAATTTGTGGTGTGTATGACAGTTCTAGTGTCCCGTCCTTGATTTCGCCTGATTAAAATTTGCTTTATTAATTGCGCGCATAACTTCCAATATTAAGATAAAATAAACGTATGTTTGCTTCACAAACACACAATTAGCATTAATGAAAATGAACATTAAAAAACCAATTATTAGAATTAAAAACATAAATTTACATTTTCATAGCTTGTGTATCACAGCGATGCAAATAGGAAAATACTCAGCAAAATATTTGCTCTTTGTGAGCAAAAGGCTGGTTTTCAGGATTAAGTATAAATTCACAACAAAACGGAGGCTTCTCTAAGGTGTAATTTTTAGCTATCGCAAAATACGAAAATTGATTAAGTGGTTTAGGCTGAAAGACAAAATTACTTTTCCATTCATAAAATTAAATATTAGTTTGGACAATTTGGGTTAATTAGTATCTAAATAGGAAATTTTGATCAAAATTCTTGGCCTCCGCTAATAATTAAAATTTTGCCGTCGTAAGCAAACCTTTTCCCTTTGCGCAGATTGAAATATGAATGAATACATCAACCAAATTTCCGGAGAAGCGTAGCGTCTTGATTAGGCAAGCGCGTTAAAAATAAAACGCCCCTTCAGATCTGGAAACATACGGAAAATAAATGGAAGCCGTTTATCGAATTACTAGCTTTCCGCCCGCGGCTTCGCCCGCGTGGACTACACGACGTTATCCCGCGGGAATGTGATGTTTTTCCGGGATAAAAAGAAGCCTATGTTCCTCTCCAGGCTACAAAGTATCTGTCTCCCAAATTTCAGCCAAATATGTTCAGCCGTTTTGGCGTGATTGAGTAACACACATCCAAACATCTAAACATCCAAACATCTAAACTTTCACATTTATAATATTAGTAGGATAAGTAGGATATCATATAAATAATATATCATCCTTTTACTGTGGAGTAAAAGTGAAAGGAAACGAAAGGATTCTCTTTTATTGTTGTTTATTACAGCCATAGGCTAGGGCTGACTCTCAAGGCTACTTATAAGAATGGCAAAAGTTAAACAGTCTACTGTTTGTATGGCCTGATATGTTCTACACTTAAATACTTACAAATAAAGTATAAAGTTATAGACAAAATGAACACATCATACCACAGTACCTATGGAGAATTTCAAGTAAACCTGCAGCCTGCATAGAATGGGTGGCAAAAAATATGTTTATAATAAATATTTGATTGAATCAGGCTTCACGTGGCGGAATTCCCTGGCCATTGTGAAAAAAGATATTTATGTAGCTTACTTCCGCAATAAAGTTTACACCGCAAGCGACGTCACTCACCTCTCCCTCCCTCTCTCGAAGCAAAAGAGAGGAGAAACGTCCGGCTCGTTAGCTCGCTCGCTCTGCGCCCGTAGCCCGATTCTGGTAAATACAAACAATCTAAATATCGTTGTAGTTCAGAAGTCGTTCGATCGAAGTCCTATCCAAAATCGGTATTATCGTGTTGCTTGGACGAGTTTCGATAGGACTTCAACTCAATAGGATCGAAAGTCAGCGACTTTTCAATCGAGAGGTATTTTTTGTACATTTTTCATCAAAAGTCGAAAACTATGTGGTTTAGGAAAAAAAAACATGTTTCAGAATGTGCAAGCAGCGCTCTTTCATATGATACCCCATTTATGCCCTAGTAGCCCCACTTCGATTTCTTAAGATCCCCTTTCAGTCTCTGTTGCAAAAAAATATATAAATAAGTATTTTTTCACACTTATGCTCTGAAATGTTAATATTATATTTGAGAAAAGAATGCAGTACGTGGCACTTTTCCGAGGTAAACATTCTAAATTTGAAAATCACTGCAGTAATGAATTTCAGTACTTACTTACTGCACTAAAATCAGTGCAGTAAGTAAGTACTAAAATTCATTACCAACTTTTTCTTTATTTTTTTCTTTCGTTATTCCTGTGTATAAAAACAGAAAAAGCAAAGGGACATTTGCACCATACAGCCACATTATTATTATTATTATATAGATAAATTATATATCATAATTAGGGTTTTTTTAAAAAACGGTGCGCAAAGAGTATATTACATCGCATTGTACCACAAGCGCTATGTACCTTTAGTGCCGCGTACACACCGCGCCAACGAACGCCAACGAATGGGTTTCGATGCCCTTCGTTGGTCCTGTTTGGACGGTTTGGCGAAGGCCAACGATCGTTCGTTGGCGTGTGCCGGCGATCCGGAGCGAGGCGGTAACATCAAAGGAATTGAGCCATTAGATCGAACTCGGTGTGGACGGCGGCCGAAGGCCAACGAACGAACGCTGTTGAAGCATAGTTTCTACCAAGTGTTGCCAGCGAGGTCTTGTCAAAAGATACCTGAAATGTACAAAAATGTAACATTTTCTTTATGTTTTTTTTATTAGAGTCAGGGATCTTTTAATAAGTTATTTTTATTTTTTTACAAAATCAACTCCTACAAAATTTCATACAAAACAAAATCATAACTAGAGTGAGTGAGTGAGTGTATGGAAATAGGAATTAGGAATCATAGATATAATATTTAGGAATGGATGGAGGGAAGAAACTTTCTCACCACGAGCAACCGACAAGATACGAACGAATCCCATTGACCGGACGAGTAAGTGTATAATAATAACAACGGACGGATGACTTCATGCATTGGTGTGAAAAAGAGAAACAAATGTTAGATTGAGGAGTTGTCCTACAAATTTTTTGGGAGCTGCACACTCTGTTTCATGAACATTCTGAAAAATCACCTAAAGCGATTATCACACTGCTGCGGTTTCCATTCCGGTGGACGGAGATGCGGTGTGAGTTTGTTATACACTGCGGATTTTTTATGCGCATCAAGATTCTACAGCCATAATTAAGAAGCGCACTACCACAAACCGGAACGGTGTGCGGTGCAGTGTAAGAACCGCCTAAATGTAACTTAAACTAGAAGTAACCACGGAGCTAAAAATCACCTAAAAGTAATCAAAAGTAACCTGGCAACACTGTAGCCGGAATCAAGTGCCAACGATCGTTTGCTCAACATTTGTTGTTTGTGCTTTGTCCTTCGATAGCCAACGAGCGTGCGGTAGCCAACGCTGAATATCCTTCGTTGGCGTTCGTTGGCGCGGTGTGTACGCGGCATAGCACGAACATCTATCGAAAAAACAAAATGAGATTTATCATAGACAAAATATCCTCTACGAGTAATTTTGTATGGGAAACATGTACAGCGCCATCTACCGCCCAGAAGCGGGTACTGAAGTTGCGCATTTTAGTAGCAAGTAGCACACCGGCGACCGCCCGCGTAGGTAGTTACTTTGTGCAAGTAGAGGCTGTATGACCGTTCCACAAGGCCTCACAAGCCAATATTAAAAAAAAAACGGCGGGAATGATTTTCAGCGGTTGATTTGATATCAATACAGTTTATATTGTGTAATAAATTATCAAAATGAATTCTGACTATGAAACAGATACAGACATTGTATGTACCTACTCCACCAAATTTGAAAGCAGAAGCAAAATTAATAACAGAAAACTTACTGCCAGCAAAATCAAAAGAAAGATAATTATATGAAAACCTACGATCTGATTTGGAAAAGTGAAAAAAAGGCGCATACGTTTTCGGAATCTGTGTTGTTGGCGTATTTTAATGATACCTACATCATTAAAATTATATTATTATGGGCGATTTATACAAAGTGTGCATTGGGAAAAAATAACATTTACATTTAAAAATTGCCCGAACATGTGTCATATAATTTTAATACATTTTATTAAGTTAAACAGTTTTTTTATTTCCTCGCATTTATTGCGAAAAGCACTATACAAGCCTTGTACGGTAAGCAAATTACCTTGCCTCGAATGATTAAAGCCCTCGCCTGCGGCTCGTGCTTCAAACCATCCTCGACAATGTAATTTCTTACTTACCTGTCCTCGGCTGTAATGTACTATTATTTCTCTCTTATTTGCAAAATAGTTTGGCAAACGCAACGTCATCTAAAGCTATTCCAAATTTCAAGTTGATAGCATTATTAGTTCTCGAGAATCTCGAGATGTCCATTTGTGGCAGATAGACAAAGTCTCACCATAAGAGTTCCCTTTTACCATTTTGGTTCGGTACCCTAATAAGAGCCCGTCTTCGTTCTTTCATAAATAATAAATAATAAGTAAGTAAATAATAAATAATAAATAATAAATAATAAATAATAAATAATAAATAATAAATAATAAATAATAAATAATAAATAATAAATAATAAATAATAAATAATAAATAATAAATAATAAATAATAAATAATAAATAATAAATAATAAATAATAAATAATAAATAATAAATAATAAATAATAAATAATAAATAATAAATAATAAATAATAAATAATAAATAATAAATAATAAATAATAAATAATAAATAATAAATAATAAATAATAAATAATAAATAATAAATAATAAATAATAAATAATAAATAATAAATAATAAATAATAAATAATAAATAATAAATAATAAATAATAAATAATAAATAATAAATAATAATATAATTTGTACCGCTTTAATTGTTTTCTGTTTCCCACCCAACGGTTGACTGGCAGAGAATACTTTTAGTATTAAGTCCGCCTTGTATATTACATTACCTATGTATTATGTACAAAAGTTTATTAAATAAAATAAAAAATAAATAATAACAAATATGCTAGCCCCAAGCTTCTTTTTCACATACAAAAGGTCCAGCTAATTGAACTTTTGTCCAACGACACTTGGATCGCTTATTTTGACGTTTAGTCGTTGAAATCCGATCGAAACAAAGGTCATCTAAACAGTAGAATACCTTCGAGTTATCGTTTTGAAACGATTGAAGGACGATTAATGTACCAGAATACACTTCGACGACACCTTGATAGAATCGCTGCCGCTCAAGTTCTATCGACAGTTGTGAATACGAAAATGGTTTGAACGACTAAATCGCTACGATATCGTTACGGTTTTTATTACGAGAATCGGGCTACTGCGCTTCTGCAAATATTTTGATCACTCCACACAGCGCTGGCTGCCGGATGAAGGACTTAGCTAAGATTCAGACCAACAGGACGGCATTTAAAAAAAGGTAAAAAAATTTGAAATGTAGTAACTAAGAATTATTACAGTTCATATTAGCTGCGCCGCTAATTACCGTTCGTCAGCGGCGCCGTACGGCTCCATACCATACTGCTTCCGCGGTAGCCGCACGGCTCCGTACGGACGGGGACGGCCTCCAAAGCAGCCGTATACGGCTCGATGTCGGCTGGATGGTGTGAATCTTAGCTTTAGAAGTCCGGGCCGGTTAAATTACTGTCACCGGAACAGAAAAGTTTGTCGATAGAATCCGCGCCACTTAACTTTGCGTATGTCAAAGGGGGGCTGGCTGATCGTCGTGGTCGGTTGGAAAAGTAAGCCTTATTCCATTGTCATAATTTTAGTTCCAGATCTTGACACTATGGTTCCTGGTACAGTTGTTTTATCTCACGAGCGTACTTGTAGTTGTAATGCGTATAGACACGCGCTTCTGTGAGCGTCTCGGCCGGCGCCCGGCTCGGCCAAAACTGAGCGCTCCCGCAGGCTTATTACTAAAACAAGCAACCAGTTGCTAATTGTACAATTGCAATGCGACTGCTACTAGTTGCGGTTGGTTTGCAATCGGTACAGTACCGTACGAGCGCTTTCATGCAATTTTAGTTCACAAATCGCTCGCTCGTGGCGCTATCGTAGCGATCTACGTTCCGTAATACGAATATGTGTTTTGGGAGCGATTAGTTGTTAATTGTTGCCATTGCGACTGTCACTTTAAGATCGGTAATAACCCTGCCGAGCTTACGCAGGCAAAGACAGTGTGCTTGAACATTCACACACACAAGCGTGGCTCACCCGCGCTCGTGAGATAAACCATCTGTAACATAAACAAGTAAAGCGTGACCAGAAAAATAAAAAACCTCGCCATGTTGCGGAAATGTGACGAACTAAATTTTTCTATAGAATTTGACATTTGCAAATATTTGTGACAATGAAGACGCGAAAGTGGCGCCTCAAGCCAGGTTTTTTATTTTTCTGGTCAGGCTTTACCTAACGTTACTTTTGACTTTCCCAAACGGCAAACTTAACAATTCTACTCCCGTATATTTCCCAAGATTTTCTTAGCTCAATCTAAACGAAACATTCCAAGGAAAAAGTATTAAAACAAAGACAAACGGCCTGTTCTAAATTTGCGAAGATAGAAGACGGGAGAGGTTCGTAACTTTTTATGTATTTTTTTTTCACAGTTCTTTGATCGGTGCCATCGCCGATTCGGGTCTCGATTCGGCATTTTTTTTTGGGTTCTAATTCATTATACTTGCAAATAAAGTCCTATCATTAAAGGTCGTCACAGACGGTGAAGATACTATAATATTTTATCTTAACATAGAATATCGCTCGCCATACAATTCAATGGACCATCACACACGACGAAGATAACATATATTTTCATATTAAGTACCTTAAGATGCTAAGCGATACGGAAAATATATATTTCGTATGTTAAGATACGGAAATATATATTTTGCATGTTAAGATACTATCTTAACATACGAAATATATATTTTGGATACGAAAAGATGTGTATACAGGTTGTCCCGTTTTCGGTGCTGGGCATAGAGAGAACTAGCGGCCTGCCCCGGCTTCGCACGGGTGAACATTTATTTTTTAAACATTTTGGGATAAATACGAAAAAGTCAAAACATTTGTAACGATGCCGTTTCGTTCCAGTCATTATGGATGGTTAGAAACTCCATAGTGGCTGGAAAGTTTTATAGTTTTACGTACTGGCCATCAATTTTATGCTGTACCACTCTGTTCTTTCGTAATTCTTCGCTCTACGTGCCCTATTCAGCATTTTGATTCAGTCCTACCCTACCAGAACAATCAAGCTGAACAGAGCTCGCGTGCGAGCTAGCGTGCCAAAAATTTATAATTGAAATGTAATAACTATTAAATAGCCAATTAATTAATTATAGTAACAGTTCCTATTCTTCATATTCTTTCATATTTCTAATTTACAATATTTGATGAAACAACTCTCCAAGTGCTGAAACAATCTTTTATTCTCTACAACATCTTCTAATTGAATACTATGCGATGACTTCCGACGTTCCGGCTAGTGTACCGCTGGCCGACGAGGGGGTCCCGTAACACATTCATAATAAACGAAGAGTAAGTTTATTATACACCTAGTTTAACCAAAAAGTTTGCTTAGAAATAATGACGCTTTGAAACGTCAAATGTAAGGAGTAGGTACCTACCTAATGATGATAGTATGATTTTCTATCCAAACTGATCTAGAGTTCGAATTATCTATAGCAATTTTTATATCAAATTCCGATGAACTGTCCAATAAGTTTAATAGCAAATCCGAATTGCTCATTTTTGATCACCCTGTATAAGATGGTTTACAGAATATTCGTCCGCTACCTAGGACGGATATCAAGAGAGTGAAAAGATTCCAAAATATATCGTATCTTAACCGTGTGTGATAGTTTAAGATGCTATAATATTTTATCTTACGATATCTTAAGATAAAATATTATAGCATCTTCACCGTATGTGACGCGCTTAAGCCTGGCGTAACACTGTCGTGAATTTAGAGTCAAAATAGGAAGAGACTTTCAACTGTGGATTGTTGCGAGATGTTGCATTTTATGTTACAGTTTTATAAAAATGGAATCAAAATTGTATTTCATAAAAAATATAAATGTGATTTTAAAACTTAACCATTACCACAATATCTATTTTTAACCGACTTCAAAAATTTAAAAGGAGGAGGTTATCTATTCGTCGCGTATATTTTTTTTATATGTATGTACACCGATTACTCGAAGACGGCTGAACCGATTGAAATGATTCAAACGTTATAACATCAGGTTTTTTCCCCAAGTAGGTCCCATTTTTTGAAATTTTGAAATCGGTTCAGTAGTTTTCAGGAAATTTTGAAAATACTGTCGTTTTCGTTACCACTTTATGTGAGTTTATTACGTATCTTTAGGCATAACTCCTTTGTTTATAAACCAATTTAGATGATTCTTATTTTGTTGGAAAGGGGATACCTTAAGGTATTTTAACCGACTTCAAAAAAGGAGGTTATCAGTTTTATCACATACTACCAGAATACAGGTAATTTGCCTGCATGATGCACTAAAAAGAGTGAAATAAAAATTATTTTTATAAAAAAATTAAACCGCCTTCAAAAAAATAACATCAAAAAAGTATAAAATAATCCCTTACGAAAAAATAACGTAAGTATTTTGAAGTCGGGCGAGTTTTAACAAAAACATGACAAACACAACAAAAACTTGTACATGTTTCACGCCCGACTTCAAAGTTCTTACGTTATTTTTACCCGACTACGGCAAAGCAAAAAAGGAGGGTTATGAGTTTGACCGGTATGTATGTATGTATGTATGTTTGTATGTATGTTCATCTGTTCCCGCATAACTTCTAAACTGGTGATCATATATTCACAATTCAGGTATCGTTGGAAGCGTCTCGATTGTCTGCTGGTTATAGGCTATGTCACGTCACATGAAATTGAATATGGCGCCCTCTAGACGACATAAAGTTGTGAACTAAAAAACTTTTTTTTAAATAGAATATCGTGTTTGGTATCAAATGAAAGCTCTTGGTGAGCTCGTTTCAAAAATATATATTTTATTGGTTGTTGCTTGCGGCTTTGCTTGCATAAATCGAATTTTGACATCTTTACAGGGACAGCGAACTAAGACTATTTCCCCTAGCAAATATTATCCTACATGATAAGGCCCTTGTATAATATTATATTTATGGCATTCCATAGTTCGCCCCAGCATTGTTTGACGACAATAGGTAGGTAGAATATTTACATTAATTAAGTAATAATTTAGTTCATCATATCAGCCGAACGACGCCCACTGCTGGTCATAGGCCTCCCCCAAGGAACTCCACAACAATAATAATAAATAAATAATAAATATTATAAGACCACGTCTGACTTCTATAGGTCAGTCTCACGTCCATTACTGGCAACACACACCTGACTTTCGTCTTGAGACATTGAGGTATTTCGGACGCGAATATATGCCGGAGCTTTCCGAACACTGCCCATCCGAATTCCGAGCTGGATTCATCGAGAGATCCTTTTGAGAGAGTTGGACTTAACTAACTGGACCGTTTGCCCTAGGTAAACAAAGTGCTCAACAACTTCGAGTGTAATGTTCCCAACATTAACTGGAGCGGGTGCAACATGGGCATTAGACGTGATTTTCGTCTTATCCATGTTCATCTTAAGACCCACTCTTTGAGAAGCATTACTGAGATCTTCGAGCATTGTGTTCCGGTCTTCCAAGGTCTTGTCAAACCGTAGGTGTGTTAGGTGCTCGCCATTGATGTTGATGCCGCATCCTTTCTAATCTAGAAGCTTAAAAAATATCCTCCAACGCAACTGTGAACAGTTTTGGAGAGATGACGTCTCACTGTCTCACACCTCGCTGTAGTTGGATAGGATTAGAGCTCCGGTTCTGTAATCAGACTGAGATGGTGGCATTTTGGTATAAGTACCTCAGCACATCGTTTCATGTACCTGTAGTCTACTTGGCACCTCTGTAGAGACTGCAGCACCGCCCACAGGTCTCGATCGAATCAAAGGCTCTCTCATAGTCCACGAACGCCCAGCAAAGTGGCAAGTTGTAACTTGCCGCAGCGTATGAATGTGCTGGTCTTTAGTGCTATAGCCTTTTTGGAACCCAGCTTGTTCTTCCTCTCCATGAAGTCTGCCAGCATCTGGCTTCTGTCGGTTCGTTGCCCAAATCCAAATTGCCTCACTCTCAACTCATCACCGCAACGTTGCCCCAACTTAGCATTGGAATCTCCCATCACAACCGTGTAGTGTGTTCTATAGCTATGCATGGGTTTTGAAACCTCCTCATGCATAGCCTGCACTTCGTCATCGTCACGTGTTTAGGTCGGATCGCATACTTGTATGATATTTAGCGAATACCGTTTCGATATTCTGAGTATCAGGTACGCTGCCCTGCGCGACACGCTTCCGATGGTGATCACACTGTTGACTAGGGACACAAGTCCCGTCTACAAGGACGATGAACCCGACACCACCTAGGGACTGTTGTTCGCCCTCTCGGTGGCATAGTAAGTTACCGGATTGCAGGATAATCGAGTCCTTCCCCTCTCTTCAGACTTCAGATAATCCAATGATGTCCCAGTGTAACTTACTAACAGCCTCTTCTAACTCTATGAGCTTCGAGTCAGTCCGCAATATGCTCGTATTGTAGGTTGCTGGGTCAACTTACCCGGGGATTCTCAGAACCCCCTTCCCCGCCGTTACCGCAGCCGCCGGGTCGCCGTGGAGTGGGGCTGATTTTTTGGTGTAAAGCCATTTTGGGAGGGAGGGGTTGCCATAATCACCACGCTTGGCCTGCCAAGTGTTGGCGATCGCAGTATGGCCTGCTGTTACATGGAGACGCTGCTGCCCATCTCCTGATGCAGGTTTTCCTCTTTTGCCTCTTAAGACACCCACGAGAAGAGAGAGGGTAGTGCTATTCTTTTTATGTCCCCAAAATAATATAAATAAAAATTAAGTTCAAAAACTAAAACCCGACTACTGAAAAATCTCGCTCTAAAAAGTATGAAACAAGAAAATATTCTCATCTGAAATTGCCGTGGTCGTATGCCCCATACCATACTAACCTCAGATCATATAATACTAATACTAACATACAAAACAATATTTTCATTCTAGGGAAAAGTGGCATACGACCACGGCAATTTCAGATGAGAATATTTTCTTGTTTCATACTTTTTAGAGCGAGATTTTTCAGTAGTCGGGTTTTAGTTTTTGAACTTAATTTTTTTTGGTAAGGGATTATTAAGGGCATTCCGGCGATCAAACTCAGAATTTTCAATGTTTTTAAATTAAATTTCCTGACAAAGTATCATTGCTAGGTCTTCCAAAATATTATATGTGATAGATCTTTTCTTTATGAAGGGAAGTTACTAAATTTTATTTGAATAAAATAAATACAATGTACTAAAAAAAATATTTTCAAGACCCCTTTTTTCCGTCTTAAACTCAATTATCTCAATAACTATTTGAGTAATCAAGCTAATTTTTTTTGTGTAAGTAGTTCTTAGTCATATCTAGGGAAGTTACTAAAAATTTTTTTTGTAATATTTATATTCAAGAACAAGTATCCCAAAATGCATCGTACACCGTTTCGCAGCATAATTCTTCAGTCTCCGCCTGGCATTGGCGGCGTTTGGACGTGGAGACTGTATCGCTCCGATTGCGCCAAAATTGAAAAAAAAAACTCAAACCAGGATCCTAATTTTTTTCAATGATGCTTATTTTGCTAGGAAATATTGAACTAGCGCTTCAGGATTGGGTAATAGATGAGTGCTTTGCCATTTATTGCATAACCATAGACCTATGTAACCTAGGACAAGTAATAATTTTACTCATTACCTAAAGCAAACATTAATAGTTTGAAATAAAAGTGAAGGATAAGTAAAATTGCCTAAGATACTTAAGAGCCCATAAAAGTTGTACTATTTGAGTACCTATATTTTGTTGTGTTGTAGGTAGGTACATAATTAGTCTAAGTTTCTAACTTCTACTACTGTATATTAAATTTATGTTCGTTTTAGGTTCCTCACAAAATTGGAAATGTGAGAAACTTAAGATAGGTAGGTGTAAAAAATTGCATCTAGAAATAAGAAATTCACTTGTTGAAAAAGTTTTTTACAGAGACATAATGCAATAAAAAGCAATTCTTGAAATAAAACCGACGTAAGTTTTTTTCATATACCTAGTTGATCTAATATTACCATTACACCAATTTTATGATACTGTGAAAAGTCCAGCTTCTTACCTTTGAGTGAGGGACATAAACCGCACCATTTTGTGAAAATTTCAGGTTCAAAACATTCTTGAAGTGACAACTTCTTTAGCGGCGTTGTGCACTATTTATTGTGATGGGTAAAAGCTGTTTAACTCGCGTCAGAGGGCCTACTCTGAAACGCTAATCCGAAACTTCGGTTAGCCCTGTCCCTCTCACTCTCGAGTCATAACGGAATCGAGTGATAGGGGCGGGGCTAACCGAAGTTTCGGATTTGCGTTTCAGAGTACGGTCCCAAGATCACGTGACCGTAAGACGTACTTGGGGGCCTGGGGGCCGATTCTCAGGCAATCGAGAAAAGTTCACATTTATAGCTCGAAAATCAAATATTTTACGAAGATAACACATTTTGTGTATTGTCAGAATTTCACAATCGAAAAAGTTCGATCGAAAACCAGTCGAACGCAACGAGTGGTACAGACCAATAGATGTTCGTATACGAACTTAGCTATCAAAATGAATTTGTTGACATGTGGGACAGTTTAGTTTGTGTGAAACGTTTTAACTTTTCAGTAGAAACCACATGCCTGAGAATCGGGCCCCTGGGCCCCTGGGCCCCTGGGGCCCGATTCTCAGGCATTCGAACTTTTTCAGTGTGGTAATTCGTATGTCGAACATTTTGTTTGTGGTTTCTATTGAAAAGTTAGAACGTTTCAAACAAACTAAGCTGTCTCAAATGTCAACAAATTCATTTTGACAGCTAAGTTCGTATACGAACATCTATTGGTTTTTACCATTCGTAGCGTTCGACTGGTTTTCGATCGAACTTTTTCGATTATGAATTTCTGACAATACAAAAACTGTGTTATATTTGAATTTCGAACTATAAATGTGAACTTTTCTCGATTGCCTGAGAATCGGCCCCCTGATCGAAAAACTGTTACAATGTCATTAGAATACGAAGGCAAATTTCGCCATCTTTCCCGATGGTCTGATAGCTCTGGCGGCAGAACAGAAGACAGAAGACCTCGGTTCAAATCCAGTCCGTATTATTTTCTTTTTTTTTGTCCAAACTCCTTTTTTTTGTGAAAAAGTCTACGGAGCCCTTTATCAACGCATCTAGTTCATTATTATAAGTATATTTTCTAAAAATCAACTGGTTAAAAATTTAAGAATATCAAAAATGCACAACGTTTATATTCAAGTTTTCACTTCTGCCGGCACTCCCGGAGTGCAACTCGCTGTTTTTTATTACTAATTCTCTTTTACATTATAATTCAATACCTAGTACAAAATTAGAGCATGCATACAATTTCTTGCAAGACATGCTCTTGCTCTCGCGGTTTTGAAATTCGAATTTCGAAATTCCCACAACAATATCTAAAACCGATGGTTGAGGCGCCAGTAGCAATAAAAAGAATGAAAGGTCTGTCAGCTGTATTGACAGTTTAAACTCTCAAATTTAACCACCGCGTCAGATAAGTTTGCGGAGTTCTGTAAGGAGACTTGCATAGTCGGAGTAAAATTTTTGATACTCTAATGAAATATTGCATAGGTACAAGTACTTCCGAAAGGAGGAATATTTATTTCATTATTTAA
The DNA here is from genome assembly GCA_949710035.1 of Crambus lathoniellus. Classification (NCBI taxonomy): domain Eukaryota; kingdom Metazoa; phylum Arthropoda; class Insecta; order Lepidoptera; family Crambidae; genus Crambus; species Crambus lathoniellus. The sequence goes on along the minus strand of OX453302.1, from coordinate 7,784,034 downwards.
ATTTCATTGCACAAAGTATAAACAAATGGCGGGCTAACTTTAAACTGACTAACATATTATATCAAAGATAATAAACTCATAAAAATAAATAATCTCGAAGAAGTTTTATATACACTCTCTGCCACAAATGTCATTTATTAAAAGTAGGTGGCTAAAACGTCAGTGATTAGATTACATATCCTTTGGAAACTGCCATGCAAGAAATGACAGTTTTGTATAAGTAGTACGAAACCAAACCGTTTCAGCTGCTCGACCGTGATGTTGTCAAAGCCAGCGGCTTTACCTTCTTTGAGCTTATCAAGGGCAAACTTGAGCTCTGTTTCTGTAAAAGCCTCGTCCAAGTGGTTAACCTCTTTACCAGGGTCTCGTGTAAATTTCTTCTGGAGACTTTTCGTGGAAGCTTTCCCATTTTGGAGTAAGTGGTGAGCGATCTGGTTTGTGGTCACATTGGAATGACGATCAGCGATTTTAGGATCATTATTTAGTTTCCTTATAAAACACCATGCCTTCTACGCCTTCGATTAGCTTGTTCCACTTTTCTCTCGTTGTTTCGGATATGGCTTCTAGCAATTCATTCCCAAAATCGATGGTGTCCTGTGAGATGGGATCTAATTCATACTGGTCTTGGTATGTCATCCTATCATATTATATTTAAAAACATATATTTGATGCTTGGGAGAGCAAGCGAGATGTAGTTGGTATTTATTGTGACCTCTCCAAAGCTTTCGATTGTGTTAATCACCAAACGCTTTTAAGGAAATTAAAACATTATGGTGTCTATGATAAATCGGTTAGCCTTATGCAATCATATTTATGTGAAAGAACACAGAAAGTAGTTATCAACAAAACTGAGTCTACTGGAGCCCCTATCAACATGGGCGTACCCCAGGGATCAATACTGGTCCCTTTTGCTGTTTTTAATTTATTTATTTATTAGAAAACCAACAGTGTTACAGATTTTACTTAATAACAATGTATATGTACCAGTAAGACCAATTACAGGTTTCTTTTATATGTAATAGTACTTTTTAAAATTTATGACAAACAACGGCATAAAAAAAACATCCAAACTAAAACAAAATCAATAAAAGAAAAGAAAAAAGAGCACTATGCGCTTAATCTGCTTACAAATGTGAATGTGCGTGTGCATATATTTGTATGTTTGTATGTATGTCCATGTGTTTGTGTGTGTGTGTGTGCGCGCGCGTGTGTGTGTGTGTGTGTATGTTTGTGTATATGCGTGTCTTTGATTATCTGTGTAACTTTTTGTTTCTGTGTTCATTAGAGAACGCAATAACAAACTTACCTATAGTACCTAATATAATATAAATTAAACTATACTTACTTACATATAAACTTGCCAATATATATATATATATTTATTTATTTATAATTTTGAATAACTAAGTATATTATTTCAGAACTGATAAAATTTTAACAAAAGTAGGAATATTTAATTCAATCAGACACATCAATCAGTGACTTAATAACAACTTTTTTAAATGATGGCTTTGATAATGTAAATAAATCGTGATCACTAAACTCTTCGTTATACAACCTTGCAATTCGTGTAAGCGGACTGTTCATAGCATAATTTGTGGAGCATGAAGGTACAGTTAGTAATGGTGTGAGCTTGTGCGACGTTTAGGCGTACGAAATGTTATACCCTCAACTAATTCAGCGCAGTCGACGCTTCCATTAAGTATGTCGTGCAAAAGACCCATATCCAGCATTTTACGCCGATCCACCAGACTATGGATATCGTGAGTATAACATGCTTCTTCATATGATGCAGGACTTTTACGGTAGCGATAATTAAGGTGCCTGATAAATATTTTTTGAATTTTTTCCAGACGATTGATGTACACCGCATATTGAGGTGACCAAATCGAACAAGCATATTCAAGTAAGCAACGGACATATGCGAAGTAAACACATTTTAATGTTGATATATCTTTAAAAGGTTTACAAGACCGTAATACAAATCCTAAATTTTTGTATGCCCTAGTAGCTATTGAGTCGATATGATCACAAAATAACATTTTATCATTCAGAATCACTCCTAGGTCACGAACTTGCGAAGTAGAACTTATTAGTGAACCGCTAAATGAGTATGGAAAAATAATAATAAATAATAATAATAAAAGACTTTATTGCACATAAAAAGGACAAAATACAGAGAAATTACAAACAAAAGTAAACACACATATGGAAAAATAATAGGCTTTACCTTTCGAGTAAAACGTACACAATGACATTTTTTTAAGTTGATGTTTATTTTATTTAGATTGTAATACTAAGTTAAACTATCTAAGTCTTTTTGAACGTTAATGCAATCGTTATAAGTTTATATTGAACAGAATATTTTCTTATCATCCGCGTAAAGTAAGTGTCTTGAATGCTTCAATTGGTTTGCGATATCGTAAATGTAAACGTTGTAGAACAAATGGCCCAAATGGGAGCCTTGAGGAACGCCGCTAGGTATACATATAAAATTTGACTTGTAACCACCTACAATGACCGCCTGTGAACGATTTTTTAAATAAGATTCAACCCATCTGAGTAGATTGCCTCTAATTCCAAGCGTATGGAGCTTCTGGAGTAGGATGACGTGATCCACACGATCGAAAGCTTTCTCAAAATCGGTGTAGATCACGTCGACCTGACCTCCTCCATCCATATTTTAAGCACATATTCTACAAAGCAAGTTAAATTCGTAAGCGTTGATCGTTTTCTAACAAAACCGTGTTGACTAACGGGGATACTCTTAATGATCAGTGGATAAATAGCATCATATACAAGCTTCTCGAATAATTTACCCATTGTACAGAGGATTGTGATACCACGATAGTTTTCTACCTTCGCTTTCGAACCACTCTTATGTAATGGGATAATATGACCTTTTTTCCAGAGATATGGAAACACACCATAACGAAGAGAGCTATTAAAAATTATGTAAATTGGAAGAATTAATGATTTAATGCAATTTACCCAAAAGATCGGTGGGATTCCGTCACAACCAGGACCCTTGGAGAGATCTAACTTTTTAACAGCTTCCTCGATAACTGTAGCAGAGATACTTAAATCAGATATAGTATCGCCACCGAAGTTCTCCGGTTGTATCACTAAACCACTCGATGCTGATGGTTCAACAAAGACGCTACTAAAAGAACTATTGAAAGCGTTACATATATTTTTACCGTCTTTATAACAGACTTGTCCATAGGTAATATTTTTTGGGTAATTAGAGCCACCACGTAAAGACTTAACGTAACTGAAGAAAGCTTTCGGCGTCGATCTTATAGCTTTTTCGGTACTAACTATATGTCTATTATAACATTCATTCTGAACTCTTTGCTGCCTTCTACGTAGGAGAGAAAATTCGTCATAATCTAATTCACTCTTCGATTTCTTCCATCTTGAGTAAGCTTTCATTTTTTCACTATTTATTCGAAGCAAAGCCTTACTGTACCACACAGGATAAGCTTTATGACCATTAATTCTAACTAATGGTACATATCTGTTGATACATTCGTTTAAAATATCGTAAAACTTATTTGTAGCCGATTCCGGGTCATCCGGAGGTAACAAAGAATTCCAGTCATTTAAACAAAGAATTCAATTTATATAAATGACCTTCCTTTTTAAGCAAAGAATTTATGCAAGACAGTGCTATTTGCTGATGACACTTCCTCTAGTCTTTAAAGTTGACAGAGGTAATAATTGTTCTGACGAAGTAAATAGTACTTTATCGAAAGTTGCGCATTGGTTTCATAGCAATAATCTATTCTTTTACCATGGTACCATTAGACAGTACCATTGATGGTACTGTGGCAATTTCTTTTTGCCGTGGTACCATCAATTAATCTATCATTAAACTCAAAAAAAAACAAAATGTGAAAAAAAAATCCCTGCCAAATGTAAGACAGGTTGATATTCACATAAAATTGGATGACAATGTAGTAGAATTAATTAACAGTACTCAATTTTTAGATATAACATTAGATTTTCGACTTCAATGGGACCCTCATATTGAAGCCTTGGCCGGTAGACTCAGTTTTGCGGCATTTGCTGTTAAAGAAATAAGGCTCTTAACCGAAATAAGGCTATTGAAACGGCAAGGTTAATCTATTTTAGCTATTTTCAGAGTGTATTGTCCTACGGCCTATTACTTTGGGGTTCAGCAGCTAACATCGAAAGTATTTTTGTGCTTTAGAAAAGAGCTATTCGCGCCATATACAAACTTCGGCCAAGAGATTCTTTCAAAGAAATCAACATATTAACTGTTGCAGGACAATACATAATAATGTATGAGAATATGGTATATCTGAAGAAGTATCTCAATACATTTGTAAAACGTAGCAATATACATCAATTCAAAACAAGAAATAAAAATAAGATTGCCGTTCCAAGGATTCGACTTGAAAAAACAAGAAGTTCGTTTTTGGGGAAAAGCGTAGCTAGTTTTAATAAAGTTCCACAGAATTAAGTAGAGCTGCCTTTGCACAAAATTTTAACATATAGTTGTGTTGCTGTTGCTTCGGTATTAATTTTTAATTAGTACAAATATTTCAGCATATCGCATAATATTTAAACAGAAAAAAGAACCTGACGTCAGGCAAGTTTTTACGTTTTTTACCCATTTTTGGAGCACAAGGGATATGATGCGTACATGGCGAAAAATAGTGACAATGAAAAATAAAGATATTTTAAAATGATTAATGAAAAAAGGTTTTTTTAAAGTGGCTGATTTATAACCTTACGTGGCAAGTTTACATTAGTAAACAAAGTATCAATTATTTCAGTTGCGCTACATTTTGTTTAAACAAATTGGACGATCTCCGTGGCCGATTGGTGTACGCACCGGTTTTCTAGGTGCCACTATCTCTGAGGTCCCGGGTTCGATTCTCGGACGGGTAAATGTCGAAAACTAACTTTTAGATATTTTCTTGTATCTGGGTGTATGTGATCGTTGCTTCCAATTTTCAATGACACACGTTATTGTATTATTTGATATTATCATTTTTGGTATTGGAATAATATGTATTTTATTTTATTTGTTTGTACTTAAACAATATTTTTATTTAAGTGTTTTTTTATATATTGATTTATATTATAGATTGATAGCGTGATTTTATATAAACGGTATACTTATTTAAATATTGATTATTTTGATTGAGTAAAAAAGTATTAGATGATGGGCTAGTATGAGTTATTTATATTTTTTCATAATAAATTATAAGTTTTATTAATTTGATTGGAATAAATCTGAAAATGTACCTACTGGTTAGAGCAGTATACATTATTTATTTTTTTCAGTGTAATTTGTAGCAAATGTTGTAGTTTTGCCTGCGAAGATCATTTCGATAATGGATATAATATTATCGAAATGATTTAGATATAGAAAATAAATATAAATAGCTGCTGCTGTGTTCTGCATTTTGAAGAATCGTTTGAAGTGACTATCTTTGTTAAAAAAAGCTTTTTTTACTACATACGAATAATATCTAAGATCTACTCTTCCTACAAACCGACGTTTACAATAAATATTCATTAATAATTCTTCTTGTATTCTACATAATATAATGTCCTTAGTAAAAGCGCACATAGGTGATATTTTAGATGTAAATAGAATGCGCGCTGCATGCCGCGTCTACACGTATTTCTCAGTCTACGAGAGTGCCGCGGCCGGAGTCTTACCGATCCCAGCATCCCCTCGCTTGTGTAAGCAACGGCCATCGACGATATTTTTTTTACCTATGCTATATCCTTAAATTTGTTACTTTTTTGATGTTATTTTTTTAAGGCGGTTTTATTTTTTTCTTAAATTATGTTAATGTCTGCTCTACACGTTAGCCAACATTGTGGTCAATTCATCATAGTGTACTGATTTTGTAGCAACTAATATTTTAAAAGTTCTTACCAAGGAGGTAATGTACATTGCATTGGCCACAATGTTGGCCAACGTGTAGAGCCGGCATAATAATACAAGATGGTGGTGAAATGCCTGCCCAGTTTTATTTAAATAAAAATATTCCATCTTATTATCAATTTAAAATACATATGACTTAACCCGAAAAATCTTTCTTTTCAATTTAATAATGGCCCTTGAGTAAACCGTAAGTTATAAAAAATAATATTCAGTGTGGTTTTGGCCTTACATTCTGCTCACACCGTAGCTGTACAACCCGCCACTGTCCGTGTAATTGCCCGCTGATGGATAGGCCTAAATAATGGCTACATTGCGCTACTTAGGCCCAAGGACTATGAACGCGAACAGAGACAAAGCTTCTTAGAAGTCTTCAGTTGCCTAAGCACGAATAACTCTCGTTATAGTAATCTTATGGAACTAAGAACCCATTTTATGTCCCAGTGTTAGGTATGGCACTGGCCTTCCTTATGGATGGATACCGAGAGTGGGCCATGACCCACAATGCGGGCCCAATGCGGTTTGGTGTGCTGCCTGCCGACGACTGCAAATGCAGCGGGGACTAAAGGTCATAGCCCATTTAGACCGCACCGCTCCCACCCAACCAAAGTATGAACAGCCAAATATGGACTTAATATCGTTCACTGTAGATGCATTTTACAGTAACAATATAGAATATTGTCCGCGCGCTGTCCGCGCGCTGACTGCTAGCGGTCGCCGCGCTGTCGGCGTCGCCGCCGCGCACCTCGACGACTCGTGGACAGCTGGGAGTCTGCTAGCTGTCGCCGCGTGGACTGCTGGGTGACTGCTAGCTGTCGCCTTCGTTTAGGGCGGTGTTGGAGCGGTGCGGTATAAGTGGGCTATGACCTTAACGGCTTAACATGCCTACCGAAGCACGGAGGAGCTCGAGATGAAAAGTTTTTGGTCACCCATTCTGTGACCGACCACGCAGGCCGAGCACGCTGACCTCTGCCACGGGCTCCTCCTCGCACACTATACTATCCGTCAATATGCTATCAAATCTGTCAAAGGGCTGTAGCCGTAGCACAGAACTGTCGTTATGGTAATCGTTAAATAGTAAACCGCACTATCCTCAAAGTGCCACTGTCAAATATCTATTGAATTTAAGTTCTTTAGACGATCGAAAGGGCTACTTTGGTTTTCATACAATCTAATACGTTCACTATAACGATAACGAGAGTTTTTATTATGTTTAGATACACAATATCTAGAATTTTTTATGAAACTTACTGTGGTTGTTTTATGGTAAAATTACAAAAACCGGAACTTTGTAAGTGATGGTGTTCAATATTTAATCTTATTTATTATCATAGGAAAAATGTGATAGTAACTAAAAACTACGAGCCCTATACGTAGCTTTCAGGCGCGATACTACTTATAGGGCTCGTGGTTTTTACTATCACATTTTTCCTATACTTACAGAGTTGCATTGTGAATGCATAAACATAATTTAAAACCTCAATTATATAATGCTTTTAACCGTTGTCTCTATTTGATTACACCCTTCTACACTTAACCCGTCAAACCAGATACCTACAGCCGTTGCTAAGTAATTACTGTGTACCATTAGGATCTTATTCAAAGCCTTTATCGGCTATAGATTTCGGAAAACAAAATGAATGTGAACATTTGAATCGAAAAAATAATTACGTTTTTCTGATCGTTACAATGGAAACCTAGTCCCTGCTTTATCTTGATTTAAGATTGTATTAAAACAGAGAGTTAACTACGAAAATGAAACGGGATAGCTTTCAAAAATAAATAAAAGTTATTTAGATAGATAAATTATTGCTGCAGTACACATACCTGCAAGTATGAAACAAACATTAGTTTCAGATATTCCTTATGGCTTTATTAGGTAATAAAAAGTCTCAAAAGAAAGTAAATGAAACTGTTAACTGCTTTCAGTGATTAACTGAATGAAGTTACAGTACGTATATGTATAGTAAACATACAGGGTATACAACTGTATACATGATACAGCTTATATAGATGACTGTGGGTGGTAACTGATTGATTGTGCAATTATTAAGTTGCTGGTGGCACTATCATGGTGTCCTAATGAAATAGGACCTAAAATATTAAATTTGATGGGGTAAAAATAGAGGCGATTGTCAAATGATTTAGCTGAGAATTTCTCGAAATTAAACCGGGACTTGGGCACTGCCACCTTTAGCGTCAGGTGTGATAATGACTGAGTGCTACACCGTTGTAATAAAAAAATAATAAATAATCAATTTTTTTATTTATGCAAGTAGTTAGACGACTGGAGAGCTACTTGCAGGGCTGGTGGTATTTTTCTATTAAGTAATTTTTTTTATAAAAACGAATAAATTCTTTACAAAATGAGTCGAGGGCGGATATTAGTGACATATAAACGCAATACATTTAGCATTCAGTCTTAGTATTCCTAGGAACGATTATGTTCATTGCACTAATGGACTGAGGATAAACCACTACTTACTTGTCCGAAAACAAGTTACCGTTGTTACGAGAACATACAACATAGAATAATGGAGTACGCTCCGAAACTTGGCTGACAGCTTGGTATTACGAAGTTCTAATAATAACATGAATAGGATGTAATTTGGAACTACGTAATTGTTTGTTTTCTTTATTTTGTGACTTGGGACTCAGACATGGAAGAAAAGGTAAGAAAGTAAAAGAACACTCTAAAATTGCCTATCTAATTGTGAAAAAAGAAATATATGTAGCATTTAGTCTTGCTTGGAAATTTTATTGTGCACTGGAATTTTCGTGGTGTGCATGTGCAATTTTTTCGGGCGGGCGGGCTGTGCATCTTGCATTATGTGTTTTTTGCGGGAGTTAAGCTACTTAAATTTCTTTTTTCACAATGGTTGGAGACTGCCGCCGGGTGACGCCTGACTCAATCAAATATCTTCTCTAAATTATCGTTTTCTCTGATGTCCTGGGTTCGATTCCCGGTCGGGTAAATATTCACAATTTCGTTTTCAATACCTAATTACTCGTGTCTGGGTGTCTGTGGAAATAACCCTTGTTGTTTCCAATTGCCACAGGGGCCTGGGATCAAAGCAGTATAAGTGATTTTGTCGAATATTTATTATTAGTATTATCTTATTTTGGTAACACGATATGAACGCACTTGGTTACTTCCCCCCATGTTTGTCTTTTGTAAGTAAGTAAAGAACTTTATTTGTTTGACATAGAGTGTCTGCGGCAAACCAATAAAGTTCTTTACTTATGTGTGTATACACATATACAGAGGTATACCTCAAGATAAAGCTAATCAAACACAAAATAATAAAAAGGTGTGAGTGCCATCATCATCTCTAAATAAATTAATACTAAAACATGACACCTAGCGCACTACTCCCGGAATCCTCAACCACTGAAAAACTGGCTATCTTATCTCTAGCTTCCCTTGCCAGGTCTGCGGAAAAATCTGTCGCTCTCGGCCTCGCAACGGTTTAGTTAGCCACCAAAAAAGTTGCCTCTGAGGCACTGAGCATATCGTCTGCATTAGACTTAAAGGCCATAATGTATGTATGTATGTATCTCTAACTGCCGAACCACAACAATGCCGAAAACACCGCTGTTATAGCGTTAGACTAAAATAAGATGGTTAACTACCACAGGCCGGTAGGCGTTAGACTAAAATAAGGTGGTTAACTAACTGCCAGGCGGACTTAAGGTGCATGTAGTCGTGAAACGATCATTTTTGAGGCCCTTAAACTCATAAATTAGCCTTCTGATGAATCCAGAATTAATATATATTAAATATTGATTTATAAACTTCAATCTGAGCATTTAAAAAAAACATAGTCTTTAAGATACTATTTAAAAAAACCATTGAAATGAAGCTGTTTTCAACTTCAAATACGCTACTGCTTCTAAACTACAAGTGATATTTTCACGTTTCTTTCAGGAAAAGATTGCTAACTTGTTTAACTTAAAACTGAGCATTTTTCGTTTTAAAATAATACATAGTTTTAACGAAACGTGTGTTTAAGCTGTTTTGGTGCGGGTAACGGCCGAAAAAATTAGGCCACCTTTCTATGCCCAAGGTCGTTGGCGCTACCACGGGCCTTAAGGTCATAGCTCACTTATACCGCACCGCTCCCACCCAACCAATGTATGAGCAGTCAAATATCGACTTAATGTCGTGCTCTGTAGACGCACTTTAGCTTGCGGCAGGCTCGTTTACCGCGCGCTGTCTGCTATGGTATATTGTTATGTAAAGTGCATCTACAGTGAACGACATTAAGTCCATATTTGGCTGCTCATACTTTGGTTGGGTCGAAGCGGTGCGGTATGAATGGGCTATGACCGTTAGAACAAGTCCTACCACCATCCATATTTCCAATTCTTTCGTCCATAATTCCCGTATTTACATTATTTAGTTTACTATGTAGATTGTAGTACGTTGTGAAGCATTATGTCCGTTCTAATTCCTCCCGCCCCGCCAGCCGCGTACCGCCCACATAATTACTGTGCCATTAGAACGTCATTCCGAGTCAACGAGGCGAAATTTTATGGCGTTTAACAGCATTTTATTATGTAACCATGCGATTTTTGGTAATTTCGTCTAGTATCATCGAAATTCATACTTATATTCGCTCGACTTGCGACCGTTCAGGTTGAGGAACTTACTTCCGCAATGGTCATAGGCCATATTTGTTTATTCTATCATCGATCTATTTTAATTTTAATTTTTCTAACCATACTAGCTTTCCGCCCGCGGTTTCGCCCGCGTGGACTTCACGACGTTATCCCGCTAGAATGTGATATTTTACCGGGATAAAAAGTAGCCTTTGTTCCTCTCCAGGCTACAAAGTATCTGTGTCCCAAATTTCAGCCAAATCCGTTCAGCCGTTTTGACGTGATTGAGTAACAGACATACAAACATCTAAACTTTCACATTTATAATATTACTAGCTTTCCGCCCGCGGCTTCGCCCGCGTGGACTACACGACGTTATCCCGCAGGAATGTGTTATTTTTTCGGGATAAAAAGTAGTCTATGTTCCTCTCCGGGCTACAAAGTATCTGTGTTCCAAATTTCAGCCAAATCCGTTCAGCCGTTTTGGCGTGATTGAGTAACAAACATCCAAACATCCAAACATCCAAACATCCAAACATCTAAACTTTCACATTTATAATATTAGTAGGATATAGTAGGATTATAATCGGCAAATTTTAACCGCCTCTATGGTCTAGTTACTAGATCATAGAGGCGGTTAAACTTTGTACTAGACTAGTAGTACACGCCACCAGTATCAGACCAAGAGGTCCCGGGTTCGATTTCAGGGGGGTACATATTGTATTCCGATTGGTTGGTGGTAGGACTTGTACAAGTCGTGTGTTTCGAAAGTTAAAGATAAGATAGCCAGTTCCTCAGTGTTGAGGAAAATCTTAAGTCTCATCAGCCTCATCTTCACTTAACATCAGATGAGAGCTAATACCCCGTTAGTGGATAAAAAAATGTACAGCGATCCTGTCCCTTTATTCCAAAGAGTAATACCTAAAGTCTAGCATTTACTCTGTATTAGAGGAACTGTAGACACTACATAAAGAAAACAATAGATTCATTCAACACCTAATATATTATTGATAACTCCAGATTCCACTGACAAAGGTATTCAATATGAGCTACATTCGAGCTCTCGTGGGTCAAGGGTCTGGGTCGGGTGTATAAAATCCGATCGCTACGATTCTATTCGTTCCTTTGTAACGCGGATTGGTCTAATAATATGGAGCGACCCTTGTCGAGGCGTCTTTGGTTTATGTATGGGCTACTCAACTACTCAAGGCACTTGCCTTCACACACTTGTGTGATAATGATGAATCGAGGGCGTAGTGAGTTCGGAACTAGAAGGTTGTATATTAATTATTTTACACATCAGATCACATTCAGATTTACACATCTTGAAAAATTTAAAATGAAGTATTTAGAAAAAATCGACCCGTCTCACAACCAGCTCCGATGGGCCACAAACCCACGACCTTTCGCTATCCGGGCGACTGCTCTAACCACTGAACTACGGTGTCGCTACGAGACGCGTCGAATTTATAATACCTCTTACGCGCTATAGAGCCAGCGTTAAGGCTATTGCGGCGATCAAACTCAGAATTTTCAATGTTTTTAAATTAAATTTCCTGACAAAGTATCATTGCTAGACCTTCCAAAATATTATATGTGATAGATCTTTTCTTTATGAAGGGAAGTTACTAAAATTTATTTGAATCAAATTAATAAAATGTACTTGAAAAAATATTTTCAAGACCCCTTTTTTCCGTCTTAAACTCAATTATCTCAATAACTATTTGAGTAATCAAGCTAATTTTTTTTGTGTAAGTAGTTCTTAATCATATCTAGGGAAGTTACTAAAAATTTTTTTTGTTATATTTATAGTCAATAACTAGTATCCCAAAATGCATCGTGCACCGTTTCGCAGCATAATTATTCAGTCTCCGCCTGGCATTGGCGGCGTTTGGACGTGGAGACTGTATCGCTCCGTTTGCGCCAAAATTGAAAAAAAAAAACTCACACTAGGATCCTAATTTTTTTCAATGATGCTTATTTTGCTAGGAAATATTGAAATAGCGCTTCAGGATTGGGTATATATGAGTGCTTTGCCATTTATTGCATAACCATAGACCTATGTAACCTAGGACAAGTTATTTTACTCATTACCTAAAGCAAACATCAATAGTTTGAAATAAAAGTGACGGATAATATTGCCTAAGATACTTAAGAGCCCATAAAAGTTGTACCTATTTGAGTACCAATATTTTGTTGTGTTGTAGGTACATAATTAGTCTAAGTTTCTAACTTCTACTACTGTATATTAAATTTATGTTCGTTTTAGGTTCCTCAAAATTGAAAATGTGAGAAAGTTAAGATAGGTAGGTGTAAAAAATTGCATCAAGAAATAAGAAATTCGCTTGTTGAAAAAGTTTTTACAGAGACATAATGTAAAAGCAATTCTTGAAATAAAACCGACGTAAGAATTTTATATACCTAGTTGATCTAATATCACCATTACACCAATTTTATGAGACTGTGAGAAGTCCAGCTTCTTTCCTTTGAGTGAGGAACATAAACCGCACCATTTTGTGTAAATTTCAGGTTCAAAACATTTTTATTACTGATTCTCTTATCCATTATTAGTACAAAATAGAGCATGCATACAATTTCTTGCAAGAAATGCTCTCGCGGTTTTGAAATTCGAAATTCGAAATCCCCACAACAATATCTAAAACCGATGGTTGAGGCGCCAGTAGCAATAAAAAAGAATGAAAGGTCTGTCAGCTGTATTGACAGTTTAAACTCTCAAATTTAACCACCGCGTCAGATAAGTTTGCGGAGTTCTGTAAGGAGACTTGCATAGTCGGAGTAAAATTTTTGATACTCTAATGAAATATTGCATAGGTACAAGTACTTCCGAAGGAGGAATATTTATTTCATTATTTAAATTTTATTGCACAAAGTATAAACAAATGGCGGGCTAACTTTAAACTGACTAACATATTATATCAAAGATAATCCTACTAATATTAAAGTTTAGATGTTTGGATGTTTAGATGTTTGGATGTTTGTTACTCAATCACGCCAAAACGGCTGAACGGATTTGGCTGAAATTTGAGACATAGATACTTTGTAGCCTGGAGAGGAACATAGGTTACTTTTTATCCCGGAAAAGTATCAAATTCCGGCGGGATAACGTCGTGTAGTCCACGCGGGCGAAGCCGCGGGCGGAAAGCTAGTAAACTCATAAAAATAAATAATCTCAAAGAAGTTTTATAAACACTCTCTGCCACAAATGTCATTTATTAAAAGTAGGTGGCTAAAACGTCAGTGATTAGATTACATACCCTTTGGAAGCGGCCATGGAAGAAATGACAGATTTGTATAAGTAGTACGAAACCAAACCGTTTCAGCTGCTCGACCCTGATGTTGTCAAAGCCAGCGGCTTTACCTTCTTTGAGCTTATCAAGGGCAAACTTGAGCTCTGTTTCTGTAAAAGCCTCGTCCAAGTGGTTAACCTCTTTACCAGGGTCTCGTGTAAATTTCTTCTGGAGACTTTTCGTGGAAGCTTTCCCATTTTGGAGTAAGTGGTGAGCGATCTGGTTTGTGGTCACATTGGAATGACGATCAGCGATTTTAGGATCATTATTTAGTTTCCTTATAAAACACCATGCCTTCTTGCTTTTATGCGTCATATCTACTATGTGAGATGGGATCTAATTCATACTGGCTCTTGGTATGTCATCCTATCATGTTATATTTAAAAACATATATTTGATGCTTGGGAGAGCAAGCGAGATGTAGTTGGTATTTATTGTGACCTCTCCAAAGCTTTCGATTGTGTTAATCACCAAACGCTTTTAAGGAAATTAAAACATTATGGTGTCTATGATAAATCGGTTAGCCTTATGCAATCATGTAATTTAAATTTTTACTTTTTTGCATTCACAATGCAATTTTCATGGTTGAAAAATGGACAATGAAGTATTTAGAAAAAATCGACCCGTCTCACAACCCATCAGTCCGGGAGAGACATCCATCAGATCCATGAGACGGGTCGATTTTTTCTAAATACTTCATTTTCCATTTTTCAACCTTATGCAATCATATCTATGTGAAAGAACACAGAAAGTAGTTACCAACAAAACTGAGTCTACTGAAGCCCCTATCAACATGGGCGTACCCCAGGGGTCAATACTGGTCCCTTTTGCTGTTTTTAATTTATATAAATGACCTTCCTTTTTAAGCAAAGAATTTATGCGAGACAGTGCTATTTGCTGATGACACTTCCTCTAGTCTTTAAAGTTGACAGAGGTAATAATTGTTCTGACGAAGTAAATAGTACTTTATCGAAAGTTGCGCATTGGTTTTATAGCAATAATCCATTCCTTTACCATGGTATCATTAGACAGTACCATTGATGGTACTGTGGCAATTTCTTTTTGCCGTGGTACCATCAATTAATCTATCATTGAACTCGAAAAAAACAAAATGTGAAAAAAAATCCCTGCCAAATGTAAGACAGGTTGATATTCACATAAAATTGGATGACAATGTAGTAGAATTAATTAACAGTACTAAATTTTTAGATATAACATTAGATTATCGACTTCAATGGGACCCTCATATTGAAGCCTTGGCCGGTAGACTCAGTTCTGCGGTATTTGCTGTTAAAGAAATAAGGCTCTTAACCGATATTGAAACGGGAAGGTTAATCTATTTTAGCTATTTTCAGAGTGTATTGTCCTACGGCCTATTACTTTGGGGTTCAGCAGCTAACATCGAAAGTATTTTTTTGCTTCAGAAAAGAGCTATTCGCGCCATATACAAACTTCGGCCAAGAGATTCTTTAAAAAAAATCAATATATTAACTGTTGCAGGACAATACATATATGAGAATATGGTATATGTGAAGAAGTATCTCAATACATTTATAAAACGTAGCAATATGCATCAATTCAAAACAAGAAATAAAAATAAGATTGCCGTTCCAAGGATTCGACTTGGAAAAACAAGAAGTTCGTTTTTGGGGAAAAGCGTAGCTAGTTTTAATAAAGTTCCACAGAATTTAGAAGAGCTGCCTTTGCACAAATTCAAAAGTCATGGCAAAAATCGCTCATGGGCAAAGGATATTATTATAAAGTAGACGACTATTTGAAAGACCGTAATGCATGGATTTGATGTAACACATAACCTTAGCTGAACTAATGTAATATTATAATGAAAAAGTTGTAAAAGTTAACGATATAAATCTTTGGAAATTATTAAAGCTGATAAGTTTATTGCGCCTATTCTTCTTATCAGTTAAAAAAGTCTTGAACGAAAATATTGACGATTCAAAAGAGCTTATTTATTAAGCCAAGTTGAATAGAGATATTTTTTATTTTATTTTATTATTTTATCCTTCAGGTCGTAAGGCCTGTCACATAATTAGGTCCTCCGTATTGCACCACTTACTGTCTTCACGCACTATGTGATCTATGTGATCACTGGCAAAGATTAGATCAGGGTTTTAACCCCTTTTCCAGCGACCGCTGTTGAATGATGACGGAAGTTTTGGATTATGGATCAAAGATAGTAGGTATGTGTCCATCAACCCATTCTTCAACCTTCACTCCGTTGTCATCACTGGTTCTGTATCCCCAGTTCTCGCTATGGCTATTAAAATTACCAAGGACGAATTTAACCGGATGGGCGTTAAAGTTCGGCGGACAGCTGAAGTAATACGGTGCATTGGGAGGTTCTTAGACTGAAGTGACCGTACAGTTATACTAAGTTCGGTAGTAAGGATCTCTGTGTTACTGGTGTTAGTCTGATACACAGTGCGTACCTCTTTATCTGGCCTGGCGAATAAGCACTCCCATACTGTCGATGGGGGACTTCAGCTATGAGTTTCATCCCCTGAGTCACTTGTCCGATATGCTTTAACGAGTGTGCATCTGAGTTGCATAACCTCATTCCGCCCTCTCCTTTAAACTCACGCTCAGAGAATTAAGTACTCCTTCATCATGCCTGGAATACCCTGCCGGCTTCTGTTTGCCCGAGTACCTACAACCCAAACCTCTTAAAGTCGCAAGTGAATAGGCATCTTCTGGGTGAATCTATTCACACAAAATTTTATTCAAGTACTATAACCAACCACATTATAAAACTACCTTTGTTAGTTCACTCAATTCACGCGACTAATTTAATAATAGTAGTTTATGTGACTGTCGCATAAGCGAGTTATGTGCAGTCTCATACACTACTTTATCTACACTCATTACATTTATTATATATTTCAAAAATAAAGCAAATCAATATTAATTATAAAATGTGAATTGGTGCCAAACCCCACTCATAGGAGTCTATACGGTCTATTCCTTCTAAATTCAAAATTCTAATTTTAAAAACGTTTCTGATTGTTGCCGGCTAAAGAAGAGCTTGAAAAAGTTGGAAGTCAGGGCCGGTAAATCCTACGGTTGCCATGGAGACTGTAAATTTAAGAAATATAAGTGTTTTATAATGAGTGACAGCTGTATCCGGGTGTTGCATAATGGTCATTATGAAACACCCGGATACAGCAGCTTTATTTTTTAAAGTTGACTATGGCATAAAGTGTATCAGTATACGTTCAGGCATGAGTTCATAATTCGAAAATTATAACATGAGTGTAGATAAACATTGTTTAACTGTTTAGAATTTTCCTAATATCAGTCAATCACTTTACAATGCAATGGATGCACCCATTATTGTCTCTTTTGCTGTCGCCTTTGGTTGTCATGTCACACATACCACAAAATTGTCTTGAGATTCATGTTAATGAATATGACAAAATTTTAACTTATAGTTGTGTTGCTGTCGCTTCGGTATTAATTTTTAATGAGTACAAATATTTCAGCATATCGCATAATATTTAAACAGAAAAAAGAACCTGACGTTAGGCAAGTTTTTACGTTTTTTTACCCATTTTTAGAGCACAAGGGATATGATGCGTACATGGCGAAAAATAGTGACAGTGAAAAATAAAGATATTTTAAAATGAGTAATGAAAAAAGGTTTTTTTAAAGTGGCTGATTTATAACCTTACGTGGCAAGTTTACATTAGTAAACAAAGTATCAATTATTTCAGTTGCGCTACATTTTGTTTAAACAAATTCGACGATCTCCGTGGCCGATTGGTGTACGCACCGGTTTTCTAGGTGCTACTATCTCTGAGGTCCCGGGTTCGATTCTCGGACGGGTAAATGGCGAAAACTAACTTTTAGATATTTTCTTGTATCTGGGTGTATGTGATCGTTGCTTCCAATTTTCAATGACACAAGTTATTGTTTTATTTGATATTATCATTTTTGGTATTGGAATAATATCTATTTTATTTAATTTTTTTGTACTTAATCAATAATTTTATTTAAGTGTTTTTTTTATATCATCATCATCATTTCAGCCGTACGACGCCCACTGCTGGGCATAGGCCTCCCCCAAGGATCTCCACAACGATCGGTCCTGCGCTGCCCGCATCCATCGGCTTCCCGCGACCTTGACGTTACCATAGCCGCTACCGTACCGTGGCTTTTTTATATATTGATTTATATTATAGATTGATAGCGTGATTTAATATAAACGGTATACTTATTTAAATATTGATTAACTAAGTAGATTTATAAAAAAGTATTAGATGATGGGCTAGTATGAGTTATTTATATTTTTTCATAATAAATTATAAGTTTTATTAATTTGATTGGAATAAATCTGAAAATGTACCTACTGGTTAGAGCAGTATACATTATTTATTTTGTTCAGTGTCATTTGTAGCAAATGTTGTAGTTTTGCCTGCGATGATCATTTCGATAATGGATATATTATCGAAATGATCTAGAGATAGAAAATAAATATAAATAGCTGCTGCTGTGTTCTGCATTTTGAAGAATCGTTTGAAGTGACTATCTTAGTTAAAAAAAGCTTTTTTACTACATACGAATAATATCTAAGATCTACTCTTCCTACAAACCGACGTTTACAATAAATATTCATAATTATTCTTCTTGTACTCTACATAATATAATTTCCTTAGTAAAAGCGCACATAGGTGATATTTAGTTGTAAATAGAATGCGCGCTGCATGCCGCGTCTACACGTATTTCTCAGTCTACGAGAGTGCAGCGGCCGGAGTCTTACCGATCCCAGCACCCCCTCGCTTGTGTAAGCAACGGCCATCGACGATATTTTTTTTACCTATGCTATATCCTTAATTTCATCAATGTGAAGATATTACTACCCTCACACACGAAAGAAATACCTTCCCAGATGTTGTTTATAGCTGGTTATGAGAAGGGTCGATTTTTTCTAAATACTTTATTTTCAATTATAAAAATTGCATTGTGAATGCAAAAAACTAAAAATTTAAATAATTTACACATCTTTCTTTGGTACATTTGGTACATCCAAGTTGCTGTGTCTAATCTGTTACGTTACAGACTGAAAATGATAAGTTTTGCCATACAGATAGACCACTCACGTCGAATTTTCAGGCTTACGTGCTTCAGCACGTTTGCAATTGGAGCGGTTAAGCATTTTAGTTTTGATTCGATCATGAGATGGCTGAACAAAAATTATAAATATCCTCGATATCGCTATATTTGCTATATTCCCTCCAGATCGATATTTGAAGTGAAAACAATAACTAAGTAGCGAGGCTTTTCAATAGAAAAAAAAACAAAATTTTACAAAATAAGGTGACAAAATTTGTATGAAGTTTATATCCTAGCCCTGGCCCCGCACCGGCCACCGACCACAACCACAAAACGCTGCCACCGACATCTTTCCTGCGGTTTTCATATAATTTATATGAGCTCACCGCAAACGGTGACGCCGGCCACATGCTACAAATCATCGCGACTAGCTTGGGTGAAAAAAAGTAGCGGCGGCCGACCGCAAGTGTCTACAATCGGCCACAAGTGTCTGTCACACGCTTCACCTTTGAAGCCGCTTCTAGCTTCAAGTCGCGGTGTTTGGGGCTGCCGCGTGTGGCGCGTGTGTGGTGACGCTTAAAGTTACGTGGTAAACCCCCTGGCCTATTCAAGGAACGATGACGTGACAGCTTGTCCTTGTCTCAAATCTTGACTGTTCCGACGAAACTAGTTTGTTGTTACAATGTTACGAAGTTATCGTCGTATTATATGACCGCTTGCTCTGGCTCGTGAGATCTCATACAGTCGACCTTCTTCGGGAACAACGCCACTGCCATGTTTACCGATCCAGACGCCGCTCAATGGGACTTCTATTGATCACGTTTAGGCCGTTGGCTTATGTTTGAGTAGTACTTACATGAAAAATAAGTTGGACTTTCCTTAGTCCCTATGAGTTTTAGAAAATACAAGACAAGGAAAATCTTGCTTTAGAACAAAATCTGCTGATTTTCTATCCTGTAATAATTTTTGTGCCTATCTAGTCTAAAGTTGAGTTTACGAACTTAGTCAAGTAGGTGTAGAGTTTGAGGGTAGATGGAGCGACAATGTTCACAAGGTGGCTGGCAAGAGCCTGGGCGAAAGTTTTGTCGCGAATTGTGCTCAATGGCCTACACTTGGAGAGACCTATGTCCAGCAGTGGACGTTGATAGGCTGAAGATGATGATGAAGTGTAGAGTTCCACGTTTGTACATGTTACACCGAAGATTCCTTACACATTGAACATGCCATGTTTGCCGATCCAGAGGCCACTCAACGGGACTTCTATTGATCACGTTTATGCCTTTGGCTTGTGTTTGTACCTATAGTACATTAAACATAAAATGGTCTTACCAACGCAACGGTAGTAGTGTACTTTAGTTTAATAAAACTACATTATATGTAAAATTAAAAAAAAAACCAGAAACTGTTGACTTTGACTGTCGCAAACCATAAATAATCAAGAGTAATCCGCTTTTGTTTATAAATTTGGATTTTTGTTTTTCTCATATAGTCGGGTTCGATCATGGAGCTAGACTTAATACTGAGGTAACTGGAGAGTGCAGTACTAACACTTTTTTGTGACCACAAATTACACAGTGGCTGTCTTCCGTCTCACCTACACTTTACAAAAATACGTATGGTCATATGAGACAACTGACAGCCACTACATACTAAATGTCAAATTTGCTGGGTACACTTTTTTATTCAGGGTGAGAAGTCCAGTTACCTCAGTATTAAGTCTAGCTCCATAGGTCGGATTCGATTCTGCAGCAGTGAAACGGAAATCCGATCCTACTAACCGTAGAAACTACAACTTTAGTAATATTATAGTATTCTTTGCTACAACATTAAGTTATTCGGCTTGTGTCGATCGGGTAGTTCCTTCAGGTTTTCATTCGGGCGACGCGCGGCTTTTCCGATTATTGCCGAAACTGGCAAGCCAAATGATTAATTTCTGAGTCTTTATTTTCTATCATTTTTTTTACACAAATATAATCTTTTAGTTTGTAACTAAGTTCAATAACCTAAATACTTACTGATTATTTTTCTGGTTAGGTACCTATTACCTTGCGATTTTTATTTCCATAAACTTTCATTATTGTATAATCCGAAAGCCAATAAACGTTATATTGGGCACCTATTTCTTCTTTTGCACGTGTCACACACTCCTCCTTAATATTCGTATCCGAATCACCTTCCTGTGCCCACGCACCAATATTACATACAACTTTCCTGTTTGCCTCACTATAACGTTAGTAGGTACAGTCAACAGCAGAAGGATTAAAAATTCTCTGAAATTCGATCACAAACTCATATTTAAATGAGTTCATGAGTTCAAATAACTTCATAATTTACCAAATAGCTTAAGATTAATTTACTAAGATACTCTGTATAATGTTAATAAATAAGCGGTTGAGTTTCGAAATAAATAAAATAAAAAAATAAAATAAAATATTTATGATTTTCCTGTTCTATATCGTTTCACTTATGTGTTGCGAATTTGACAAGAGGAAATGTAAAATGCCGTCAGAATCTCGTACTCCAAACCAAACATCAGACTAGCACATCGTAAATCACCGCTATTACGACCAGCATACGTAGACTTTTATGCAACTAGTTGATGCCAATGGAATTAGGTTATATTTGCGCTACTAACGGACCACTTTCAAGTTTCGCAATAAAAAAGTAGCCCATGTCTTACTTTAAAGTATAACCATCTTCTATGTAAAATTTCATCAATATCAGTTTAGTGATTAAATAACAGACATGCAGAAAAACAGACAGACATATTTAATACGCGGCTTCGCCTGCGTGTAATAAAGGACGTTATCCCGAGGGAATGTGATAATTTCAGGGATAAAAAGTAGCCTATGTCACTTTCACATTCACAGGTTATAATTTTAGTTAGGATAAATAATAAAATGATCAATGAAACTTAACCGCCTCAGGCGAGATAATAATATCATTGTAACAATAAAGCAGAAAAATGTAAAATCTGATATGCTCTTGATTGTACGTCAGCATATGCCGCCTACCGATATTGATACTTCACCTTTTTCGTACAATACCCAACTTACAGGTAATTCATAACAGCCTGTCGGATTGGCGTTATTCGGACTTATATCATGAAAGTACATACATACAACAGCGGGTAAAAGTTTACAGTTTGATCCTGAGAGTGCTCTTATGTCGTTCGTAATAGCGACGAATTTTGTGAAGCAAGTGTCAAGACTGCTCTGATGTTGGTTGTACAATCAAGTGGACTACAGGGTGCCTACCATCAACTCTTATTGCGGTTTTGTTTAGGACCTAAACTGATCTGCTTCGCTTATTCGTACCACTACAGCTTAATATTAATGTCAGCGATTCAGTGATCGATCAATGACATTTCACAGCCGCTAAGCTGTCAGGAACTCTTATTTGACTTCTAACCCGGTCGATTTAACATGTCACCTGCAGGTTATACCCGTCCCTCTCACTCTCCGGACATGACAGAATCGAGTGAAAGAGACGGGTAGAAGAAAAAGGACACAAATCGTTCGGTCATTAACATTTAGCAATTCATTTGCGATCCAGTTTTTAGAAGGTCAGAGTACGAAAGAAAGCAATTCGTTTTAGGAACCTATTCTGCATCGCGCTATTTTTGAATCGCTGTCTTAAAGTTGATGGTAGGCACCCAGTTCTGGATAAAAGCATTTGGGAAAAAAGCTTATTTATATCAAAAAGTCGATTGCGGCTATAGATCAGTGATTTCAATGTGAATATTATTTAAAAAGTCGATGGTGGCTACCTATTGCCTATCAGAATACTGATTAGAATGTGAATATGTTAAAGTCGATGGAAGCATGGGTCAGTGAACATATTTGAACTGATTTTAAACTGTTTAAAGTGTGATTCGATGGCCAAAAACAGTGCATGTGATTTGTGTACAACATTTTTAAATTATCGTTAAGTAGTTAAACATGTGTTCGTTTTTGCACTTACGAGGATTGAGTTGAATGATCATGCCACAGTATTACAATATTCCCATGCCATGCCATCAACTATAATTATATAGTATTTGATATAAGTATCCAGTTTGATTTCGTTTCTCAGAAAGTTAAACTTGTCTTACAAAAATAATCTCATGTAAAATGTTTATTTATTCTTTTTATTTCATATTACCCAAAAAGAAAACCCGCCATTTTCTACGCAATACACAACCGAATCCTTTTAAAAACCGAACGAATTAAACGCCTTTTACAGGACCCGTAGTCTTTTGTTTTTCGGCGCCAATCATCCGTTTGTTTCGTATAATCTGTGGAGACAATACCCCCCCTCTCCACACATTCACGGCCGCCCGAACCCCCCAGAATAGCTCTGAAGAGTCACGAGACCACTCGCCTCATTGGACCGGCACAATTTAATGAATCCCGATGAAAGGGGATTCCGACAAGCCACGCGAAAGAATCTGCATTTTTAATGGCAGACGCGAGTATTTTAGGGTTAAGATAATGAGACCACTCGTGCACAGTTCATTGGGCTCAGCGAGCATTATACGGTTAAAAACCAAAGCATCTACGAACCTTTGACCTCTTACGCCCCCTATTCAAATTGAGTGTGATAAACTAACGATGAATTTTTGATGAGATTGCTTAAATTTAATATGAAAACTATATGCGTGTAACCTTTTTGCATATTTTATTAAACTCTCGAGAACTCTCGAGAAGTAACGTCAATTTTTCGCTCACGCTAAGAAAAACAGATGTTTAGGTACTTACTTTCGGAAAACTGAATGGTAAACTAAACTAAACGTTTTGGTAAAGACAACCTCATTTTAAGCAACCTTTGAGTCGCAGCAATAAGAAACATCTGAACGGGACCGTTAAGGGTCGGCTGTAAGCCAGCGCGTAGGTATTGACGAAGCTAATCTGTATATGTGTGCCTTCACGCACACAAACTTCTCCGCCCTAGCACGAAAAAATGTAATTCAGAAAATTAAAAAAGTAATAACTGTTTTTTTTTGGCAGAAAGTAACTTTACGTATTTGATGCGTTTCATTTGCCATGTTTGACATCTGGGGGCTGATACAGCATCTGACAGACAGTCAAAATAACTCCTCAACATTTCAACGTAACCAGTTGGAGTTTGGGCTCATTTGAATAGTCTTGATGAGAACTCTTGTGCCAAGTAGTTTCCTACGTCTGATGCTGGAGTCAGGAGGTGGTTGATGGAACTCTTCAACAATTCAAACTTTTGTGCCAAAATGTTTCGAAGGTCTGATGCTGGAATCAGGAAGTGGTTGATAGAACTCTTCAACAATTCAACGTAACCACTTCGAGCTTGGGCTCATTTGAATGGTCTTGATCAAAACTTTGGTGCCAAGTAGTTTCCAAGGTCCAGTTCTGGAGCTAGTAAGTGGCTGATAGAACTCTTCATCAATTCAACGTAAACACTTCTAGTTTGGGCTTGTTTGAAAAGTCTTGATGAGAACTCTTCTGCTAAGTAGTTTCGAAAGTTTGATGCTGGAGTCAGGAGGTGGTTGATGGAACTCTTCAACGATTCAATGTAAACACATCGAGTTTGGGCTCGTTTGAATTGTCTTGATGAGAACTCTTATGCCAAAATGTTTCAAAGGTCTGATGCTAGGGACAAGAGGTGGTTGATGGAACACTTCAACAATTCAACATAAACAGTTCGAGTTTGGGCTCGTTTGAATTGTCTTGATCAGAACTCTTGTGCCAAGTAGTTTCGAAGGTATGATGCTGGAGTCATGAACTGTTTGATGGAACTCCTCAACAAATCAACGTAACCACTTTGAGTTTGAGCTCGTTTGAATTGTCTTGATGAGAACTCTTGTGCCAAGTAGTTTCCAAGGTCTATTGCTGGAGCCAGGAAGTGGCTGATGGAACTCTTCAACGATTAAACGTGTACCAGTTAATTTTTGGGCTCGTTTGAATTGTCTTGATGAGAACTCTTGACAAGAAAATAGCAACGCAATATTAAAAATATTAAAAAATCCAAGATGGCGGCCAACTTTTTTGTTTATGGGCCGATTTTGATGAAACGCGGTTTATGGTACTATTTTGATAAGAAAACAGCAACGCAATATTAAAAATATTAAAAAATCCAAGATGGCGGCCAACTTTTTTGTTTATGGGCCGATTTTGATGAAACGCGGTTTATGGTACTATTTTGATAAGAAAACAGCAACGCAATGTTAAAAATATTAAAAAATCCAAGATGGCGGCCTACTTTTTTGTTTGTGGGCCGATTTCGATGAAACTCGGGTTTTGGTACTATTTTGTCAAGAAAACAGCAACGCAATATTAAAAATATAAAAAAATCCAAGATGGCGGCCAACTTTTTTGTTTGTGGGCAGATTTCGATGAAACTCGGATTTTGGTACTATTATGTCAAGAAAACAGCAACGCAATATTAAAAATATAAAAAAATCCAACATGGCGGCCAACTTTTTAGTTTATGGTCCGATTTTGATGAAACGCGGTTTATGGTACTATTTTGATTAGAAAACAGCAACGCAATGTTAAAAATATTAAAAAATCCAAGATGGCGGCGAACTTTTTTGTTTATGGGCCGATTTTGATGAAACATGGTTTATGGTACTACTTTGATAAGAAAACAGCAACGCAATGTTAAAAATATTAAAAAATCCAAGATGGCGGTGAACTTTTTTATTTATGGGCCGATTTTGATGAAACGCGGTTTATGGTACTATTTTGATAAGAAAACAGCAACGCCATGTTAAAAATATATAAAAAATTCAAGATGGCGGCCAACTTTTTTGTTTGTGGGCAGATTTCGATGAAACTCGGATTTTGGTACTATTATGTCAAGAAAACAGCAACGCAATATTAAAAATATTAAAAAATCCAAGATGGCGGCCAATTTTTTTGTTTATGGGCCGATTTTGATGAAACGCGGTTTATGGTACTATTTTGATAAGAAAACAGCAACGCAATGTTAAAAATATTAAAAAATCCAAGATGGCGGCGAACTTTTTAGTTTATAGGCCGATTTTGATGAAACGCGGTTTATGGTACTATTTTGATAAGAAAACAGCAACGCAATGTTAAAAATATTAAAAAATCAAAGATGGCGGCCAACTATTTTTGTTTATGGGCCGATATTGATGAAACGCGGTTTATGGTACTATTTTGATAAGAAAACAGCAACGCAATGTTAAAAGTATATAAAAAATTCAAGATGGCGGCCAACTTTTTTGTTTGTGGGCAGATTTCGATGAAACTCGGATTTTGGTACTATTATGTCAAGAAAACAGCAACGCAATATTAAAAATATTAAAAAATCCAAGATGGCGGCCAACTTTTTTGTTTATGGGGCGATTTTGATGAAACGCGGTTTATGGTACTATTTTGATAAGAAAACAGCAACGCAATGTTAAAAATATTAAAAAACTAGCTTTCCGCCCGCGGCTTCACCCGCGTGGACTACACGACGTTATCCCGCGGGAATGTGATGTTTTTCCGGGATAAAAAGTAGCCTATGTTCCTCTCCAGGCTACAAAGTATCTGCGCCCCAAATTTCAGCCAAATCCGTTCAGCCGTTTTGGCGTGATTGAGTAACAAACATCCAAACATCCAAACATCTAAACTTTCACATTTATAATATTAGTAGGATCCAAGATGGCGGCGAACTTTTTTGTTTATGGGCCGATTTTGATGAAACGCGGTTTATGGTACTATTTTGATAAGTAAACAGCAACGAAATATTAAAAATATAAAAAAAATCCAAGATGGCGGCCAACTTTTTTGTTTATGGGCCGATTTTGATGAAACGCGGTTTATGGTACTATTTTGATAAGAAAACAGCAACGCAATGTTAAAAATATAAAAAATCCAAGATGGCGGCCAACTTTTTTGTTTGTGGGCTGATTTTGATGAAACATGGTTTTTGGTACTGTTCAGTACACCCCTGCCTATACCGCGGAATCACTTAGCGCAGTGGAAGATTTATCATGAGTAGACTCCGGACAAGAACTAGGTTTCAGCCGGGATGTAACTGAACAATTGACTGCGATACACAGCGGAGAGAATGTTAAGTAAGGTGAGGTTACATACGGGTCTGTGTGTCGAACGTCTCCAAGGCAGAAGTGGTGTAAGGGAGCGCGCGCGCCCCTGGGGTCCTTTCTTCTGCAGACCTTACCAATTGGTCACCTTACTCACAACACAAATAACAGCGTTCCCAAGTCACTGGGCGCTTCAGCAATAGATACACAATGACACACACGGGGGAGCCTCTTTTATTACGATTTACAGTCCCGACAAAAAGCGCGTGGTGGACAATTATCTTTCTTTCAAAACTCCGCGACCAGCCCGATGGATGGCGTCAAAACCTTGGTCGTACAAAACGGGATCACATAGATAATTTAAGATTCAATTCAAATTCGATATGCCAGGCATATTCAACGCGACCCCGCCCCGGACCGTTAAGAACGGTACGTCAATCCACGGGTAATCGGGAGAGCCCACTAACGGCTCTCTTCAAAACCGAATCTCGAACCAAAACCTCAGCAAAACGAGGAACTCCGTCAGTTCCGGGGTAGAGTTTAACAATGCGCCCCCTTCGCCAACATAGGGGCGGCAGGTTAGCATCCTTAATCAACACGAGGTCGCCAGTCTGGGGTGGGGTGGTTTTATCTGTCCACTTCACGCGCTGTTGTAGGATATGCAAATACTCCATCGACCAACGTGCCCAGAAGTTTTGGGACATCTGTCTCAAAAGTTGGTATCGCGACAAACGATGGGATCCTACATCCTGAATCGGATATTCAGGCAACGCCAAAAGGGGCTGTCCGATCAAGAAATGACCTGGGGTCAACGCTTCCAGGTCATTCGGGTCCGAAGACAACGGGCACAAGGGTCGCGAGTTGAGGACGGCCTCAATTTTACAAAATACCGTATCAAGTTCCTCAAACGTGAGAATAGTTTCTCCAATCACGCGACGCAAGTGTGTCTTGGCAGCCTTTACACAAGCTTCAAAAATTCCTCCCCAGGTCGGACAAGCTGGTGGGCTAAACTTCCAGATTTACCCACGCCGGGAGAGGGTGGTTCCAATGTCTATTTTATTATCAACAAAAAACTTAACTACTTCCTTAAGATAATTACACGTTCCCTTATAATTAGTACCACAATCGGAACGTATCAATGTCGGCAGTCCTCTACGGGAAACAAATCTGCTCAAGGCGGCGACAAAGGCTTCGGTAGACAATTCCGAGACAATTTCCAAATGGACAGCCTTGGTGGACAAACACACAAACACGCACAGGTACGCCTTATAGGTCTTAGCATTACGCAGTCTCGAAGCCTTTACAGTAAAGGGACCGGCGAAGTCGGTGGCGACTCCGGCAAAAGCTCTACATTCCGTGACGCGATCAGCAGGCAAATCACCCATCTGGGGCTGCATGGTCGCGGCCTTCAATCGATAACAAGGCAGGCAACGGAAAACCACAGTGCGAATGGCTCGACGAGCAGACAAAATCCAAAATTCACGCTGCAAAATGGCCAACAAAGCATTACAGCCAGCATGTTGTGCATTCACATGGCGATCTGTTATTATCAGTTGAGTCAAATGTCCGGCTTTAGGTAACAAAAGGGGGTGACGAGCTCCATACGGCAGGTTCGCATTTCGAAGTCTTCCGCCGACTCGCAAAAGCCCACTCTCGTCCAGGAAGGGATTTAATCGCGATACCGCGCCCTTCAACTTCAACTTGCGACGGCCTAAACGCAAAATTTCAATCTCGGACTCAAAACTATCAGCTTGTACTCTCCGGACCCAAAACAAGAGCGCGTCCCTACGCTCGTCCGGAGTGAGAACCGACGAATCACGCCTCGCGCGTGGGTTTCTGCAATTGTACACAAAACGTCTGATCCAAGCGGTAACACCAAGCAGCTTCTGTAAGGAGCTGTACCGATCCAACAACAAATCCTTTACCCCGGCGGGGTTAGTCTCCAGGACGCATGCCCGCATATCAGGAACGGCTACGTTCGACAACGCTGGAGAGGGCGGCCACTCCGACTCAGGCCGCATCAACCACTGTGGGCCCCACCAGAGGGGGTGGTTAATTAGGGTTGGGGCTACACAACCCCGAGACGCACAATCCGCGGGATTCATGGTTCCCGACACGTGTCTCCAAATCAACTCGATGTCGGAATTACAAATCTGCGACACTCGATTGGCCACAAACACGTCCAAGGTGTGCGCCGGAGCCTTCAACCAACAAAGGACGACCTGACTGTCCGTCCAAGCATAAACCTCTTGTATCGCAATAGATCGACCTAATGTGAGCCATACGTGGTTCAACAAACGCATTAGGAGGGCAGCTCCACACAATTCCAACCTCGGGATCGTATGACGAGTCCGAAGGGGAGCGACTTTGCTTTTCGCTATCACCAGATGCACAGCAACAACTCCGTCAACAGTAACGGTGCGGAGGTACACGGCCGCAGCAAATCCACGTTCGGAGGCATCGGAAAAGCCGTGAAGAGTAACTTTACAATTTTCAGAAGGGAGGAATAGCCTCGGCAAATGCACTTCATTAATCTCGGGGAGGGATGAAACGAAGCTCGACCAATCTCGGAGTAACTCGTCCGAGAGGGGTTCATCCCACGACACACCCGAAGCCCATAACCGTTGCAAGAAACACTTGGCCATAAACAGCACGGGGCAAATCCACCCATTGGGGTCAAAGGTACGTGCGACAGTAGACAATACTAAACGCTTGGTCCAGACTTTCGGTGGTCGTAAATCCACACAATAAGTGAACGTGTCAGAGACCGGTTTGTACTGTACGCCAAGGACGGTCACCACATGGGGATTATCAACATTTTCGAATAGGTGGGGGTCCTGCTGGTGCTCTTCGGGCAAACCTACCAGTACATCAGGCGAGTTGGATATCCATTTCCTCAACTCGTAACCTCCCGACTTCAAAAGGGCGGTGAGTTCGTCTCTCAGGACAATCGCCTCTGAGACAGATGAGGCGCCCGTGCAAATGTCATCCACATAGACGTCACTGGCCAAAATGGCGGAGGCGCGAGGGTATCTCAAGCGCTCCTTCTCGGCCAACTCCAACAAAGAACGAATCGCAACAAACGGGCTCGAAGCCAAACCGTACGTATTCGTATTCAATTCATAAATCAACAAGGGGTCCCTGGGACTCTCTCTCCACAAAATCAATTGGTACCTCCTATCCTCTGGATGGATGACCGTTTGTCTGAACATCATCCGGATGTCCGTCATAAATACAATTTGGTGCCGCCGGAAGTTGGTCAAAATGTCTGAGATCTCCGTGTGCAGCTTGGGACCTACATGCAGACACTGGTTCAAGGACGCTCCAGTGGAGGTGGGAGCCGAACCGTCAAAGACCACCCGAATCTTTCCGGATTTCAAAACGGCGTGGTGCGGCAAAAAGAAGTGCTCAACGGAGCGCCAATCCAAATCGCTCACGGACATGTGCCCTAACTCCTCATACTCCCGCATGAATTCAACATACTTCTGGCGGAAGACCGGATCCTTGCTCATGCGACGCTCCATCGCCACTAGCCTACGTTCCGCTAGCGGTCGGGATTCGCCCAGAGGAGGTCGGCCGGCACGAAAGGGGAGACGGGTGATCAAACGACCAGAGCGGAGGCGACCAGTGTTATTCTGGTAATACAACTCGCATTCATCCGCTACTGGGTCTACCCGCGGGGCTGGTGGAGGTTCCTCAACCTCCCAAAACTTCTGCACCACTTCGGAGAGAGACACATTAAAAACAAGACCGCGATCCTCATCAAGGGAATCCAAAACGCGGCGAGCAGGGCCCATCACAACTGTACCGAGTGTCGTCTGCAGAGCTACCAAGCCATCTGGCTGCAAAACTCGCTTCCCCGTCAACAAAACTCGCCCCAGGACATCGGCTCCAAGGAGAGCATCAATCGGGCCTGGGCGGAAGAAATTTGGATCGGCGAGTGGGGAATCAGACACCAAAGACAACATACTCGGTCCCAAGTCAACTGAAGGTTGACGGCCAACAACTGTGTCCAACACAATCGCCGAGGTCTTAATGCCTGGCGTGGACTTATTACGTGATGTAAATGTGAAGTCAACATGCCCTAACAACCCGGGGACTTTCACATCGCCAACACCTCTCACGCCTTCCGTGTGGGGGTGCACCTTGAGGCCCAACCGCCTAACTAACCAAGATGACACAACACACCCCTGAGCACCGGAATCCAACAAGGCGCGAACTTCCACAAGGTCGCCATTCAATCCCCTGACAAGCACAGAGGCCGTGGGCAACAAAACGGTCTCTGGAGGGGTGGCTACAATCGACCGTAAACACGTTGATTGCTAGTATGTGGGGTCCCCAGACGTCCCCCCATGGTAAGGGGGTCGCTCATAGCGATCCAGTGGGTCCCAGTCTCCCACATACTGCCTACGTCCAAATCGCCCGGTATCAGGCGGGTTATATCTCCCGGCCCCTTGAAGACGGGGCGGGCGCCGCTCCAAACGCGGGTATTCGGCGAGCGGCGGCGAGAATCGGTGCCTATCATCCACCGTGTACGTCGCCCCATAGTCGCGGGGGCACGGTGACCGATTTTCAGAGGGGGGGTCCCGGGGACCCCCGGCTGTGCGAGGCTCAACACGTTGCGGGGGGCTTCTACGACCTCCCGCAACGCTCGCAAAATCGAACCCCCTAGTTGGGGACCGATTTCCCATGGGGGGGTCCGTGGGACCCCCGCCCGTGCGAGGCTCAAAACGTCGCGGGGGGCCTCTACGACCTCCGGCAACGCCCGCATAACTCATCCCCATCCTTGGGGATCGGTTTCCCATGGGGGGGTCCCTGGGACCCCCGCCCGTTTGAGGCTCCATTCGTGGCGGAGAGCGTCTGGGGCCACTCTGGTGGCCACTAGAACTGCTGCGGGATGCAAACACCGCGGGGGGTCCGAGCCCCCCACCCATACGAGGTGATCCTGCAGCGACGCGCTGCGGCGCTCCGCCGCCCTCTGGGCTGTTCATGCAGAGGAGGGGATGGTGGTTGCCCTTACAAAAGCGGCATGGGTGCGCTTGGGGACATTCGCGCTGCATGTGCAGGCCCAAGCACGAGTAGCACCATGTCCGTTGTCGCGCGATCGCTCGACGGCCTTGGACGCGCTGGTCGAGGAACTTATCACAACGGGTCGTGCTGTGACCCGGTTCCCGACAGTACAAGCAGCGGGCGGTCTCCTGGACGGCGGCATAGCGGCCGGGCGCGCGAGGGGCCATACGCCCCCTACGGGGGGGTCCGGTGGGGGATCTACTCTGTGGCACAGGTCGTTCGGGTCCCATAGGACCGGCCAGAGAGGAATTATCTGCCAGTCTACTTTCTCCTTCCAGGAACGTCAAGAGGTCCGAGAAGGGTGGCAGATAAGTCGCACTATCCCCACCATACTGCTGCTCAAAACGGACCTTAACAGAGTCCGGCAACTTTCCCAGGACAATGTGCAGTAACAAAAACGACCACTGCTCCACTGGGAGTTTTAAGTTTTTTAATGCGTTGTAGGCAACCAACAGCGGATTCAACAAAGCCACTCTCAAGTGCATCACGCTGGCAACGCGGGGTAAATTCAAAATGGCGGCAACATGGTTGTCCGCCAGACGTCGTACGTTCTGGTACCGACGGGCAATCAAATCCCTAGCAATAGGGTAGTTTTCATCCGAGGGGGCCAAATGTTGAACCGATTCAAGGGCCTCCCCTTCCAACACGGATAATAAATAAGCTAACTTCTGGCCCTGGGTCAAATCATCCCGGGCATGTACCAGACTATCAAAAATATTAATAAAGCCCTCCCAGTCCTCTAGACGACCAGCAAAACGCCTTAGGTCTAAGGGGGCCAATCTAGCAAATAGAGGGGGCATACCCTTAGATGTGACCGGGGACGGGCTCGGTTCATTCTCTCTTGCCACTTGCAAAGGTCGAGCCACCTGGGTAATTCTGTCCGCAAAATCATAACACTGGTCCACATCCAAATCGACTTCTTGTCGCATTTCCACATCGGCCTCAACAGTCCTTTCCAAAAATAAGGCATACTGTTCATCAACAACAGCCAAACGTACGGGCAGATCTACGTATCTGTTCAACAAGGCCTCCGTCCTATCCGGTCGATCCAATAATGCAACCGCAGAAGCTAACCACCGTAACTCAGAACGTATTTTGGCTTTAGCAGAGGAGGCCGTCATTGTAACGTCACAAATTTATCAACAAAAACAACAAATTCAAAATATTCACTATAACACAAAATCTCCAATATTTGGAGGTTATTACTAACCACAAAATTCCAATATTACAACAACAAAGTATTTATAATGACACAAACTCTTAAATATCTGGAGGTTATCAGAAAACAACAAAACTCACTGACTATTGAAATTCACTCAAAATCACTGACTATTGAAATTCACTTGGATATCAACACAACATACTGTTACACAACAACAAGTTAATTTTAATTATTTCAAAGCACAAGTTTCAATGAGTTTCAATGTGTAAACAATGTCCCAAATCATTTAAGTTTCACTAAGTATTGAGTGCAAACTTATTAGCTAACCTTTTATTAGCTATTATTTTAGCAACAAACTTGTCAATATTCACAACTCAAATTTGCTAACAAAACTGAATAATAATTATTATGAGCAAAGAAAGGCATCTGTTTACACTTTGGAACTTCAATACATGACAATTAATTACAAGACATGGAACCAATAACAAAGGAATGCCCTTTACTTTTCAAATGCAAGCCAATTACCATTTACAAGTACAAATTAATCTAGTCCGGACCAGACTGGGTCATCAAAACGGCACTGATTAATACAAAGTTTTGGCGTGGGCCTCTCAGGCCTTCAAACTACGCTCTGCTACCAAGAAATGTTCAGTACACCCCTGCCTATACCGCGGAATCACTTAGCGCAGTGGAAGATTTATCATGAGTAGACTCCGGACAAGAACTAGGTTTCAGCCGGGATGTAACTGAACAATTGACTGCGATACACAGCGGAGAGAATGTTAAGTAAGGTGAGGTTACATACGGGTCTGTGTGTCGAACGTCTCCAAGGCAGAAGTGGTGTAAGGGAGCGCGCGCGCCCCTGGGGTCCTTTCTTCTGCAGACCTTACCAATTGGTCACCTTACTCACAACACAAATAACAGCGTTCCCAAGTCACTGGGCGCTTCAGCAATAGATACACAATGACACACACGGGGGAGCCTCTTTTATTACGATTTACAGTCCCGACAAAAAGCGCGTGGTGGACAATTATCTTTCTTTCAAAACTCCGCGACCAGCCCGATGGATGGCGTCAAAACCTTGGTCGTACAAAACGGGATCACATAGATAATTTAAGATTCAATTCAAATTCGATATGCCAGGCATATTCAACGCGAGCGATTTTTAACAAATTCAGCAAAATTAATCCGACATCTTTACAAGAATTTCAATCAAGTATCACTGTCAACTTCAAGTGACAGCCAAATGTCAATTTGACGTGACATTAGAGACGCGTTCAGAAACGTCGATCTTTTCCGAACAGGTACTATTTTGACAAGAAAACGGTAAGGTAAAGGTAAAAAGGGTTGTTAACTTTAGTTTTTTCTCTCTCTTTTGCCGTTATTAAAATTTAACACGCTTTTATTTAAAAGCTTGAAACAGTGATTAGTACACAATTCATATAAATTGAAATATAGTACATACTACGTACACAAATGTTTTAAATGCAAAAGTAACTCTGTCTGTCTGTCTGTTACGCAATCACACCTAAACTACTGAACCGATTTTAATGAAATTTGGTTTAAAAATTATGACAGTGCCGTGCAGAAACATGAAGTAGGTTTCTTTGAGAAGTCTAACTTGTGTTTATTTGAAAAAATTTCATCGTCAAGATGTAAAGACAAACTGCGTCAAATACCGCACAAAACTGCTCTTTTTCATAATAATATTTATGGTATTGCTTTAAAATCCTACTAATATTATAAATGCGAAAGTTTAGATGTTTGGATGTTTGGATGTTTGTTACTCAATCACGCCATAACGGCTCAACGGATTTGGCTGAAATTTAAAACACAGATACTTTGTAGCCTGGAGAGGAACATAGGCTACTTTTTATCCCGGAAAAAATCACATTCCCGCGGGATAACGTCATGTAGTTCACGCGGGCGAA
The DNA here is from genome assembly GCA_949710035.1 of Crambus lathoniellus. Classification (NCBI taxonomy): domain Eukaryota; kingdom Metazoa; phylum Arthropoda; class Insecta; order Lepidoptera; family Crambidae; genus Crambus; species Crambus lathoniellus. The sequence goes on along the minus strand of OX453302.1, from coordinate 7,748,954 downwards.
GCCGCGGGCGGAAAGCTAGTTTTTTAATAAAATACCAAAGGACATACGAATATATTACGAAAAAAATAAATGATGTAATGAAATTTAAAATGCACCTTTATATTTTTTTGTTAGAAAAAGCCTATTATACTATCAATGAATACTTGTGTGATCCTGACATTTAGATTTTATTTTTTTTTTAATTTTAATTTTAATGATTTTGTAATGTGTGATCACAGATAATATAATACTATTATTTGTAATTTGTGACTTTGACATTGTGGATTATTATTCTTTTATTTCTTTACTTTCATCCTACTAATATTATAAATGTGAAAGTTTAGATGTTTGGATGTTTGGATGTTTGGATGTTTGGATGTTTGTTACTCAATCACGCCAAAACGGCTGAACGGATTAGGCTGAAATTTGGAACACAGATACTTTGTAGCCTGGAGAGGAACATAGGCCACTTTTTATCCCGGAAAAAGTCACATTCCCGCGGGATAACGTCGTGTAGTCCACGCGGGCGAAGCCGCGAGCGGAAAGCTAGTTATAAATAATTGTAACAAGGACATTTGCATGCTATATAAATGGCTAAATAGGATAAGAACAAATTGAAACAAAGTAACATCAAAGCCCTATTTTTAGCAAATATAAAATTTGTATTTGTGAAAAATAGAAAATGAAGTATTTAGAAAAAAGTCGTTCAACGACTCCGTAGCTCAGTGGTTAGAGCAGTCGCCCGGAAAGCGAAAGGTCGTGGGTTCGAGTCCCATCGGAGCTGGTTGTGAGACGGGTCGATTTTTTTTTCTAAATACTTCATTTTCCATTTTTCAGTAATAAAAATTGCATTGTGAATGCAAAAAACTAAAAATTAAAATAATTTGTATTTGTATTTGTATTTGCATTTGTAGAGCCTGAGAAAGAACATAGGCTGCTTTTTACAGCGAAAAAAGGTTTGTAAGGGGTTGAAATAGGAGATGAAAATTTGTCTGAAAATAACATTAATTTTAAAGCTAGAAACTTAAACTTATTATTTAGGCTTTAAATTAGATACAAATAAATACGACTTTCAAAGTTTGTATTAATTTTACTCTAAAGGTGGTGTCTACTAATTCGATGCGTTCGAATAAATAAAACTAAATTTTCACTGCCACAAAAATCTCCATTTTTCTTCGACCATGTCACAGATTGCATTTACATAGTAGCTTCTAGAGATGGCACAGAGAAGAGAATTAAAAAAAGGACGGTGCGATTCTTACTTTTAATTTAAAATTGGTGGAACGGAAGTAAGCAAAATTACTGTAAGTATTGAAAACTAAGCAGGTGGTAAAAATAGGGAATGAAAGTTTTTGTGTAATGACGTCGACAAAAAGCTTACGGCCCACAAAATACAATGATAATAGAAATACAAAGATTTACGAAGTCATTACAAAATGTGAAACTGAAATTAACGGAACTAAAAAACTTGCCAAACGCCGCGCACTATACACAATGAGCGGCGGCGGCGTAGCGCAGCGTATGTGGGGGAACGGGGAATATGCCTATAGGCCTAATCAGACGACGGACTGTCCTCCGGGTACTTTTTTGTCCATCGATATAGATCTCTTACAAATTGTGTCGAATAACGCACACGAGGAACTAAAAGTACCGCGGACAAAAAGTCCGCTAAATTACCGCTGACACCAAGAGACTGGACTGGACAAAAGTTCGTGGTAGTCCGCGAAAAAAATAGAACGAACGTAACTAGGCGCAACAACGCACACAACGAACTTTAGTCTGCATTGAGCGCTCGATAGTGAAGTACGTTTCCGTGCAACAAATGACCGCACACCGCATGCGTTGAGTCCATAACAAGTCCTCGGAGGACATATTTTGGATGTACAGGGATTTTTTGTCCGCCTGGGACAAAAGTCCCTCGTTTGATTATGCCTTAACTGTATTTGCAAAATAATAAGCCGAAAAATAAAAAATGCTGCCGAAAGTCACCATACCACGCGAACGAAGTCGCGGGCACAGTAAGTAAATGATATAAAGTTCCAGGGTTATAAAATATGTAATTGTGATATGGGATTATTTTGATATAGACGAAGGAGCTTTGGAGGCTAAGAAATATAAAACAGCATACTTTCAATCTGAATTAAATATTTAGTAAACTTTTTAGTTTTAACTCATAAAAGTTTGTATATTTTTTGATTATTGTATTTTTTTAGTAATAATTATTTCATTTTTACTGTTGAACTAAATCAAACCATCAGGAACTTAACAGGCCATCACAAAGGATTGCTTATACAAAATTTCATGGCATTGCTATTGACCATTGCAGAGGTCTCGCGTCCGGAGCCAACCTTAGGTGCAGGATCACCCACAATAATTGAATGCATATATAACATTTCGTGTCAGCGCTGATGACTGTTGAAGAGTTTTTCGTCTGAAGTAAATTTTACTGTTTTCATGTTCCAAAAATCAACTTTTATCAAAATCGGCAAAAAAGTCCCATAAACAAACTAAAAAGTTGGCCGCCATCTTGGATTTTTTATATTTTTAACATTGCGTTGCTGTTTTCTTATCAAAATAGTACCATAAACCGCGTTTCATCAAAATCGGCCCATAAACAAAAAAGTTCGCCGCCATCTTGGATTTTTTAATATTTTTAACATTGCGTTGCTGTTTTCTTATCAAAATAGTACCATAAACCGCGTTTCATCAAAATCGCCCCATAAACAAAAAAGTTGGCCGCCATCTTGGATTTTTTAATATTGCTTTGCTGTTTTCTTGACATAATAGTACCAAAATCCGAGTTTCATCGAAATCTGCCCACAAACAAAAAAGTTGGCCGCCATCTTGAATTTTTTATATATTTTTAACATTGCGTTGCTGTTTTCTTATCAAAATAGTACCATAAACCGCGTTTCATCAAAATCGGCCCATAAACTAAAAAGTTCGCCGCCATGTTGGATTTTTTAATATTTTTAATATTGCGTTGCTGTTTTCTTATCAAAATAGTACCATAAACCGCGTTTCATCTAAATCGGCCCATAAACAAAAAAGTTGGCCGCCATCTTGGATTTTTTTTTATTTTTAATAATGCGTTGCTGTTTTCTTATCAAAATAGTACCATATACCGCGTTTCATCAAAATCGGCCCATAAACAAAAAAGTTCGCCGCCATCTTGGATTTTTTAATATTTTTAATATTGCGTTGCTGTTTTCTTGACAAAATAGTACCAAAACCCGAGTTTCATCGAAATCGGCCCACAAACAAAAAAGTAGGCCGCCATCTTGGATTTTTTAATATTTTTAACATTGCGTTGCTGTTTTCTTATCAAAATAGTACCATAAACCGCGTTTCATCAAAATCGGCCCATAAACAAAAAAGTTGGCCGCCATCTTGGATTTTTTAATATTTTTAATATTGCGTTGCTGTTTTCTTATCAAAATAGTACCATAAACCGCGTTTCATCAAAATCGGCCCATAAACAAAAAAGTTGGCCGCCATCTTGGATTTTTTAATATTTTTAATATTGCGTTGCTATTTTCTTGTCAAGAGTTCTCATCAAGACAATTCAAACGAGCCCAAAAATTAACTGGTTACGTTTAATCGTTGAAGAGTTCCATCAGCCACTTCCTGGATCCAGCAATAGACCTTGGAAACTACTTGGCACAAGAGTTCTCATCAAGACGATTCAAATAAGCCCAAACTCGAAGTGTTTACGTTGGATCGTTGAAGAGTTCCATGAACCACCTCCTGACTCCAGCATCAGACTTTCGAAACTACTTAGCAGAAGAGTTCTCATCAAGACTATTCAAACAAGCCCAAACTCGAAGTGGTTACGTTTAATCGTTAAAGAGTTCCATCAACCACTTCCTGACTCCAGCATCAGACCTTCGAAACTACTTGGCACCAGAGTTTTCATCTAGACGACTCAAAGTGGTTACGTACGTTGAATTGCTGAGCAGTTCCATCAGCCACTTCCTGGCTCCAGCATTTGACCAGATATCTGATGTGATGACGTATCAAACAAACTGTTGAGTGGAAAACTAATTATGTCCTGATATTGGTATCGCTTTTCGGATTTCTGTAAATTTTCCTTTACCTACCTTTTCTTTACCACCGCTCAAAGTGTTTGTGTACAGATAGTCTGATTACGAGTGTCAGAAGCTGAGAAAAAGCGACGTGCTCTCACCTTGAAATCAGCGGGCTTACTAAATTTTGCTGCTAGGGCGGCTTGTATTTATACAATGTTTTATTTATCTTCGCGTTCTATACGAAAATGTATGAGCGAAGCGCGCTTCAAAATTGTCAATCTTTGACGCCAGATTGTTCTCAATTTATATAAAAAACGGAAAATATGGCGCGGTGAATCAATTCTATGTTTCATTGTCATTTAATTTAACATTAAATATTATTAAAAAGATTATTTTTCTTTAACAATATCTTTAAAACAAAAAACGTTGATTTAGCTGTTTTTAGTGAAGTTTGCGTTTTTTTTGCCATTAACGTGAGCAAAATATTTAAAATTTTCTACGGTGTTATTGTAAAGTAACTATTCCTGTTCACTATCATATTTTTTAAAGTAATATCTGTCCTTAATTCTATGCTCTAAGTTTAAAACCCTGCAAGCTGTTTTACGCGTTTCACTTACCGCCTGCCCTTTTATGTGACTGTCGCATAATGAGGGGTATTAAAACACGACTGGGAGTATTCCACGAGTGTTTTAATACCGAGTTATGTGCAGTCTCATACTATGGTACTTTACTACGGTAATACTACGGTTGCCATGGAGACTGAAAAATTAAGAAATATAAGTGTTTAATAATGAGTGAAAGCTGTATCCGGTTGTATCATAATGACCATTATGATACAACCGGATACAGAGTTTTATTTTTTAAAGTTGACTATGGCATAAAGGGTATCAATATACGTTCAGACATGAATTCATAATTCGAATATTATAACATGAGTGTAGATAAAGATATATTCTCGCTTGTTACTACTTTAGATTTAAAGTCATTACCCAGTGAAGGTATAGGTAAGTGAATTCTTACTTTTTAGTTGAAATCGTTTTCCAAATATTTGCGGCTAGCTTAGACGTATTTTTTTCCCAAATCCACTTACAGATTCTTCCCTATTTATCCCTTTGTTTTGGTAGACAAATAGTGTGGCCTAAACCTTATCCAATCCTACTAATATTATAAATGTGAAAGTTTTGATGTTTGGATGTTTAAATGTTTGGATGTTTGTATGTTTGTTACACAATCACGCCAAAGCGGCTTTTTATCCCGGAAATATATCACATTTCTGTGGGATAACGTCGTGTAGTCCACGCTGGCGAAGCCGCGGGCGGAAAGCTAGTATCTAATAAAGAACAATAGTTTTGCTGTCATGGGGAAATTATATAAAGTTACGTTATCCACCAACAGGTTAAAAAAAGTAAACCTTAACAAAACAATATAGGTAGTAATACAAAGTAGGCGTTCTAAGAAAACTAATTTTCGTTCTAAATGGAAGAAGTAAAGTGTAGCCGAGCGCAAACTACCACGTATTATTTTCCAAATCGACTTACAGATTCTTCCCTATTTATTATCCATTTGTTTTGGCATAAAAATAGTGTGGCCTACACCTTTTTCCAATATCTAATAATCTATACTAATATTATAAAGAGGAAAGATTTGATTGTTTGTTTGTTTGTTTGCATCGAATAGGCTCCGAAACTACTAGACCGATTTAGAAAATTCTTTCACCATTAGAAAGCTACATTCTTCCCGAGTGACATAGGCTATGTTTTATTCCGATATTCCCACGGGCACGGGTACCAGGCAGGTGAAACCGCGAGGATCCGCTAGTGTTTTATATTTTTGCTGTCATTGGGAAATCCAACAACATACGAGTGATCACAACAACTTTGTGAGACGGGTTGATTTTTTCTAATTACTTCATTTTCAATTTACCAACAACATGTAAAAAAAACTAAACTTAAAAAAACAATATACCTGGGTAGTTATACAAAGTAGGTTTTCTAAGAGAATAGAGAATACATTTTCTATCTAAATAGTAAAAGTAAAGTGTAGCCGAGCGCAAACAAGAAAGTGGTGAAAACCTTACTGGCAAAGGTCAAGTCAACTGAGCGAGCCAAAAACACGACCAACATCGCACTTAATGGATCGCTGGCTGTATCATACTGTTACTAAATTGTATGTTGACTGTACTACGAGTATATCATATAAGTGAAAAGACTTCGAACTTTTTTATATGGAGCCTGGCATAACTAGTTGCAAGTATGACATATTTTGGTGTACACTTGAAACATACCAATACCAATTAGGTACCTATGCCATTAAGGTTCGTTTCCTTTTATATCATACAATTCTTGTGTCACAGTGTTTGTAACCAAACTCTTCCGATTTTGTGTTTAATCGGTAGGTCTGGGAATAGGTAGCAAAGTAAAAGTAAAAGTAGGTAGGAAAAGTAGTTTTTTTCATTTGTCACTAAAAATACGTAAGTACCCTTAATTTTCACCCTTCTTCTTCTACCACTAATCCCCATCCGAAGTAACTTCGGGCACCTAACGCGTCGGGTATTTACGAATATGCTGCCGGGCGGGTCAGCTAGTATTACTACAAAGTTGTAGATGGGACCTACATAATATAATACAAATATAATACATAATATAATATAATATAATAATATTATTGACACTTCACATGCTAATACTTCATTTTATGTTCTATATTGTACGTTTTATTATACTAAAACTTGTAGTACATTGACAACGTAACCACATCACTTTGTCTTATATTATTATGTATGTGGAGATCTAATCAACGAAATAGCGAGTAAAATGAAGATTGGATTACAAGTCCTGGATAACTTTAACTGGTGCCCAATACAGCCTGATCTACATTTAAAGCGCCTTGTTAGTTCAATAAAGCTGTGAGGTCGGGATCCTTCAATCAAAGTTCGGCTGCCTACAACTGGCAGATAAGTCTTTCCTATGCTAACTGCTGCAGAAGTTTGAGTTTAGGTACTGCAGTTGAGGTTAGTGGGACATTTGGATGAGAAAGTTATGTGCTTTATTATGGCGGTAATACAAAGTTAACTTTTGTAAAGCCAGGGTCTTTTTTAATGGCCCATTTTTTATGTAAATAAAGCACTTTGAGTGCGCGACTATTGCTATCCCGAACATCTGGTTATACTTAGGCCGTCTTTGATTACATTTATAATAAGCTGAACAACAAGGCTATACACTAAGACTATTTCGACAGTTTTACGATATGTTTTGTTTTTATAATGGTCGTTCGAACTTGACCTTTTGAGTAAACAAAGAACAATAGTGCGGTCCATGCGATATATTTTTTTTCACATAGTTATCGATAAAATAACATATAAGAAGTATATATATTTAGAATCTACATGAAAAAATCTATCTGATAAGAATATAATATACGGATTTTTTTTTAATTTTTTTTTGAAATTTTCAAAAACTAATTACTTCCGGTTTCAAAAAAAAACGAAATTAAATGTTTATTATTTAATTTTTCTTCTGGATCACATATTATAGTGTATTTTTATAGTATGACGAATTTATCTCTCTTTTGAACATCGAAAACCGCATACAAAACATATAAAAATTGCTATACTAACAAAAAAAAAACAATTGGGAGTAGTTGCAAGTGCGTGTATACACGCACCTGGTCGTTGAGAGGTAGTGTCTATACACGTTCCGATCCGACAGCCGATTTGGTCTGCTCCCAGACCAAAACTGCGCTACACACGTTCCGATTTGGTCTGGGAGCAGACCAAATCGGCGGTCGGATAAGAACGTGTGTAGATGCTATTACTTCTGCCTTTCTTTGAAGCTACCAAATCGAACAATGTGAACGTAAAAGTGAATCATTCAATGTCAATGTGCTGCGCCTGTATTTCTGCGCATTTCAACCAAAGTGAATCAATTTGGTTGAACCGTGCAATATTAGCTTTAGTTGGAAAGATTTTCGTTATCAATTAACTAATAATTTCTCTCAGTTTTGTGCGTACTGTAGCCTACTGTCGTTATAGTAATTCTATACTATCCGTCAAAAGCAGCCAAAGTATAAATATCTATTGGATTTAAGTCCTTAGACGACCGAAAGAGACGCTGATCTGGTTTATAAACAACTTAATACGATCATGCTAGGGGTACAGACATATTTTATTTCAAAAACAAGGTACTGCGATGCTTCTAGAATTAAAAAATAAATGTAATAATATGTCAATAGATTTCGATCATTATTAGTTTTGATTGTCACTAGTTTATTTACATAGGTATTTTGTTCATTATATAGGTACTATGTAATAAACACAACACATTATGCCAAAAACAAAATACTCACAATCTATATAAAAATGTGCTATAATGAAAGAAACAGTAGGTACCTTCCAAACAGTTCATTCTAATCTTAACAGAATCCTTTTGTCTGTACCACAAGTAGATAAAATAGGCAAAGCCAAAGTGTACCTATCTAAGCCGAAATTCCCAAATGTTGAGTAAACCGATGAAGCGTCGTCGTATCGAACTAAAGAAAACGAAGACATCCCCCGACGCAGATCGCCCACGCAGTAGTGAGACAAAATCTTTGTTATGATTATACGAAGGGCGCATGTTACGAGAGGCGAGCGTGGTATTTAATAGCCCTCAATTTTTAGACGACTAGTCTACTGCCCTTCCAATTTCACTAAAGTAATATTTATAATTTCAGCTAAATCAATGAAAATGATTGTAAAATCTATACCTATAAATAAAACTCTTGCGTTACTGACTGACTGACAGACAACGCACAGCCGAAATTACTAGGCGCAAAAAGCTGAAATTAGCGTTTATTGCCCGTGGTACTACCAGTATTACTACCAGTAGTAACACGGGAAAAAAAAAAACCCGTCGTACTACCAAGCGATCCAGTAGTAACACGGGAAATATTTTTTTACCCGTGGTACTACTACATTTTTAATAATAAATATAGGTGTTTTAAGGCGTGTGTGTTGAAGTAAAATATTATAAAAAAGACAGAAACCAATTAAATTACTTACTAGTTATATATGTTTTTTTGACTTTATTCAGGAAACAAACAGTCTTTTACATTAACATTAATCTAAACATTATGACATGTCCAGCAGTAGGCGTCGTTCGGCTGACATAATGATGATGATGCTTTTGTAATTTGTAATCGATTTCCCTGAAAAAATACTTTTCCAGGGAAATCGATTACAGTATTATTAGGAAAGTATTATTCCCTTAAAGAGTATTTTATTATCCAGTAGTTTTGGAGCAAATTGCCTGTAACACCGGGACGGACCGACGCACTATAGTGATCCAATAAGAGTTTCATCTTTTGTCTTTTGTCGTAACCCTAGAAAGAGTTCATCTCTTAAAACTTGGACCTGGGCCTTTCCCAAGCCGTTGTATACCTCTCACGTTTACGTGCGCTGAGCGCCAGAGCTAAGCAGCTCCTCGCTAGACAATTTGATTATGGAGTTTCCCCGTGAGCAGTAAACGGCAGAAAGGGTTGGGTACATTAGGGCTGCTTTGCATTGCTAAGGCAAGAATTTGTGCGTGTAATTTTGTTAGAGCGCGACTTGAAACAAGCTGCTTAGCTTGTATGTACGTGCAAGTACGAGGAAGTGTTTCTCCTATTCATTATATTTTTATTAGAAGGAAATGAAACACTATACCTTGAACATGAAGTAACCCGTGACGCAGTGGTCAGCGCGCTCGGCTTTCGATCATTGATGTTAAGCAACTCTCGCAATGGTCAGTCACGGGATGGGTGACCAAAAATTTACCATCGTGTTATTTGACGACCGATTTGGCGCAGGGGTAAACTACCCGCCTTCTACGCCAGAGGTCTCGGGTTCGATTCCCGAACAAGACAAATATTTGTGTGCATGAACATGTCTATTTGTCTTGGTCTGGGTGTTTTCTATGTATATTAAGTATGTATTTACAAACAAAAAGTATTTAAGTATATATTTATCCGTTATCAAGTTCACGTAAACACAGTTTCTTAAGAAATTAAATACAGGCTTAGATAATTGGTGTGATTGTAAGGGAATATTTATTATTTATTATTATTATTATTTATTTATTGTGCCGTGCCGTACTTCCCGGCTGCATTGGCAGTCGTTAATACACTAGTATCTGTCTCGTGATTTTGTCAGCGTAGAAATTTTTGTCTCACATCACAACTTTCGTTCTCATAAGCTAATATTACACGGTTCAACCAAATTGATTCACTTTTGTTGAAAGGCGCAGAATACATACAGGCGCACATTGACATTGAATGATTCACTTTTACATTTATTTTGGTTAATTTGGTTGCTTCATCTAAATTGAAAGACAAAAGTAAAACGTGTATTATTGCCATTACGTCCGAATACTTGAACGAATGTATGAATTTGTGAGTGTGTGGCTGATTGCGGCCATTACTGTCAAGCTTTTGCTTGCTGGTGGACTGATAGTCTTTAGGGTCCATTAGTCATTTAAATAATAGTACTGGGTATTTCCCTCATTTAAGTCAATATATCTAATTTTAATATTAAGTTGAAAAATAATAAAGTAAAAAAATCAAGCGTGGAAAAATAACAAAAAAAAAATACAAAACTCATTAACATTAGTATGGCAGGTTGTAAGTTCACAAATAAAAGAAAATAGTTGCGGTAAATTAATACCTACCAAACCAAAGTAATTTATAAATGAAAGTAAGTAAAAATATCTTTCATTCCAAGAAATGGTCTAGCTTAGTGTAAGTAATAAATATTTACAAAGAATAAATTACTAGAATAGACTTGATTAATCTCCACCCCGAGATACAGCAATCATATTGTAATTTTCCGTGATTGTATTACATTATCGTATGATTTTGTTGTAATTTGCGTGGTATTAATTCAGCGATTGTGGTATATAAAAGAGAATTATTTTGTCGGGGTTTCTTGAAGAAAGACTAGGTTTATTTATCAAAAGACGACGCGACGCGACGCTCTGGGAAGGCAGTGTTTGGGCGAAATCCAATATTACATTTCGCTTCGTGTTTTGCACCGCATGGACACTGTGGCCGCGTTTCTTGTGGTTGTTATGCCCCGTTTAGATACTCGCCGAGTACAGACGAATAGGCACGAATACTTATTCGGGTATGTTCGGTAATCGCCACGAATATTCGTTCGTTCTCCGTGCGGTGTCGGTTTTTTGACGCGGATCAAAGGATTATTCGTCTCCAACTCGTGCGCGGTGTTTACATATTTGTTACTGTTCAGTTGACTCGTAAATTTTGTCGCAGGCGGCGGTCGTTTCAAGCAATTTAGCAATGGATTGGACAAACGAAAATGTTTTAAAATTTATAGAACTTTATCAAGGAAAACCCGTAATATGCGATTTTTTCCTTTTTTCTTTTGTAAGTCTATACAAATTAATTAGACACAACGCCGTAGCAGCAAGTCGCACGTCGTCCATGTTGAATAGTTCTATGTTTACTGAATATAGACGATTATCTAAACGGGTCTTTCGTGGTGCTATTCGTGCACGAATTGTTCGGCGAGAAATTCGCCGGATTATTCGGCCGAGTATCTAAACGTTTCATTAGTGTCGAAACACACCATGCCGAAAATACGCAACCGAAGTTCGGTGTGAATACACTTACATTACACTACAATGTGGTGCTCAAAGGAGGAGGCCTATGTTCAGCAGTGGACTCAGAATGGCTGATGATGATGATGATACACTACAATACACTACACTACATTACATTACACTACATTACACTATTTGAATCACTGACCAAAATTACGTCGCGTTATTGCATACATCCGTGTGACGTAGTCGAGTCGAAACACACCCGCCAAACATACGCGTCCGAAATTACGCGAATGAACTTTTTTATATGAAACTAGCTTTCCGCCCGCGGCTTCGCCCGCGTGTACTACACGACATTATCCTCAGGGAATGTGATATTTTCCGGGATAAACTACGTCACTTTCCAGCTCCCAATCTACCCCCATACCAAAAATCACATTGATCCGTTGCTCCGTCTTGACGTGAAAGACGGACAAACAAATAAAGGTAGTTATTTGTTTGTCCGTCCTACCTACCTACCTACCTACAAAAATACCTACCTACTGGTTTTCCCGTGGGAATATGATACCTACTTTCCTGTGGTAAAAAGTAAAAGTAGCCTATTATAATCCTTCCCAGGGTATTAAATTATTTACTTAAATAGGTACCAATTTCAAGCCGCAAATTAACCCGCGCTTAAAATGATTTTCGTATGGGAATGAGATTTTCCCGCGGTAAAAAGTGTTATGTCTTTTCTAAGGCCTTAAACTGTCTGTATTCTAAATATAATCCTTTCCATTAACTTAAACCATCACTTTTAATACTAATTCCATTCCACAGCTATGCTCGTGCTAAAACTTATTTTACCATGGGAATGATCCTTATTCCCGCGGTAAAAAGTCCTTCCTGAGGTCACAAAATATCTCCATTCCAAATTTCATATGAATCGGTTCAGCAGTTTTGACGTTAAAACAGAACATACAGACAGACAGACAAACAAACATAAATTTTCGCATTTATAATAATATTAGTGATAGTAGAAATATGAATATGATTGGCCGGCCGCGACTACGTCCGTCCGTGAGTAATTAAAATTGGGTACATCGCAAAATTTCATGTCAAAAAAAAACGAATTTAAAAACTAAAAAAACTCGTCTGCGGTGCAATAAACTAAAAAGAAAAAACAAGCAAAAAAAGATCAATTGTGGATTGAATATGTTCAATACTTAATACAAATTTTAAGTAAGAGAATTCTCGGAAGCAAGCGGGATCCATTTGCGTATAAAATCTATAAAAATATCATGGATCCCGCCTGCTTCCAAGAATTCTTCTTTTATTTTAAGCTTTTTAGTTAAATGTTCTATGTACATGAGCAAGACCTCGCAGACGTGTCAATTCTTGTAGGGAGTTTTGGTCGTTAACTTCACGAAAAACCAAAATTCTAAACAACTCCTATTATTATCGCCTCCTAACAAATAAACCAAAGAAAATAAAACTTCTAAACCAAAAATCTAACTAAACAACTCCTATCCTATTATAATAATATTACTATTACTATTATATTATAATAAACCAAAGAAAGAAAATAAAACTTCTTGCTTGACTAACTTAACTATCAAATCAATGAAAGAAAACGATTTCGTTAAAATTCGACGAACAATTTTTTTTAAATTAATTAAAAACACGTCATATTATTCTACCTAAAACAGATATTATATTTTAACATCGCAATTCGCTATCATTATTGTACCTCAACAATTCAAGTTATTTCAATTTTTAAATACACTCACTTTAAAAAATGGCGTTCAGTCGCATAATGCCAAATTCGCAAAATGGCAACCGAGTCGTAATGAGTCACACCAACGATTTTTGTTATCAGCATATCTAAAAAATATGTAACTCGAGAAAAAAAACCCTGTTTTTATTTTTTTCCTATCTTCAAAAATGACTGAGATATTAAACTTTAAAGTACGGCCTCCGTGGAAAATTCGGGTGAACCAATGGCATTAACGTGTGACGTCACGAAGCACTTCCGACCTACATGGAATCCTTTGGCTATATCTCACGGTTTCGTAATAAAATTTATTTTTCTTATAGTCGATCAATGAAATGGTTAAGAAGTTTAGTATTGAGCCCATGTGTACCAACTCCAGTGAACACCTTCAAATACAGGTGTTATTTTCGTGTTATGAAATAATAAATTAAATCAACTCGTAATGGCGGGCGGTATTCTGTCAATATAGCAACTGCCAAAACAAATTGTACTTACAACCTTAACTGACTTGGTGGTCAAAATATGGAACCAAAAACTGAGAGCCATTTCGATAATTTTGTACAGCTAGTGGCGCCTCCACTACTGGGTCATATAAGTTTGTGGGATAGAAATGTCTTTCGGTATTGACAGTAGGTGACAGTTTAAGAGCGCGTCTGCGCGCGGTCGAAATCGAATACTAATCTTTTACCTTATCCTTACAACAAAAAAAAATGTACTGTAACTAGCGGCAAAAATGCACCAGTTGCGCGCAGATTGCGCATGGACGGACTCTATGTAGGTACAGTTGGACAGAAATCACCCGTAGAGCCGCAATCGGAGATGTCATTGCGACATGACGTCATCGCAATAGCGCGCAAGGAAAGCAAATTACAAAAGCTGGTGAAACTTTACAACGCTGTAACTTTGGAAATCCTGGCCAGATTTCGATGAAACAAAAACTGTTATTACTTGCACGAGTATGCGCATTAAATGCAATAATTTTTATAGTCATATTTTGATGTGTTGGTGTGACTCATTGGACAAATTCGCAAAATGGCATATTCGTAAAAGGACAAATTCGCGAAATAGCATATTCGTAAAAGGACTAATTCACAAAAAGGACTACAGTCCCAAGGATCACTTTCAAACCAACTTTTTTGGGTACTGTAATACCCAGAGGTCAATCGACGGGTAAAAAAATCTGTATATTTATTAGACAAAAGGAAATGTATCTAACTTTCAGTATTTTATTTTTGCCAAACGTTAGCGCGTTTTAATCGACTATCAGCGCCATCTAGCTGTGACCAAAGAAAACAATATCTATATAAAATTCAAAAATGAATGTTGATAAGCGCAAAACTCGAGAACGGCAGGCTTATTACCGATCTTAAAGTGACATAGTCTAGAAGAATAATCTGAAAAGCCTTCTCCTTTTCATGTTGAACGGCATGGAATGTAACAGTTTGACACCGGGTTTTTTTAGACTAATTCGACCCTGCTGAACTCGATTTTGCCCGGTGACATTCCAATTTCCCCCCCCTTCCCCCCTTTTTCATTGGAAATATGTCCCTCGCCACGGTTTTTTCCGTTTTGTACAAAAACTATTCAATCTATATGAAAACTGTCAATGACAAAATTAATCTACATTAAATTACCTACCAAACGGTGTTTATTTTATTTTTATAGCACTTATAGTTTTCGAGTAATACATACTTTGTAGTTTTTCCAAATTTTGAATATTATTTTTATTTATGCTATATTTATAGGGAAATGGCTAAATTTGGATGAAAATAATGTATTGACTTATTAATCCTGATAGATTTACGTACAAAACAAGACGTCATGTACGTCATTACGAGTTTTTATTTACATTCTACAGTTCGTAACGGCAAATCTATAATTACGTATGTTTGAGAACACACTAAACTTTTAAAGTTATTTACGTACTTGAATTTAGTCTTAATAATATTTTTTAACTATTTATAATCCAATAAAACATGTTATGAAAAATCGAAAACACTTAAGGTGGTTCGATCAGCTTACTAGCGCCACCAATAGAAATAAATCATTTACGATTTATCAAGGGTTTAGAATAAAAGTTTCGGTTATTTTGCGCAAATAGAAGAGTAAAGTGCAATTTTTAAGTATTTTTTCATGGCCTCAAATATGAGTATGAAGTTATGGATCTCGATATTGCTAAATGTGGCCACTTTTGGCACTATTGATATTCACGACTTATTGCCTAAGTTTGAGTTCTTAAAAGTATATAAATAAAATGCATTTTACTCTTATTTGCGCAAAATAACCGAAACTTTTAATCTAAGCCTTTAATAAAACGTAATTGATTAATTTCCATTGGCGGCGCTACTGAGTTTGAGAAAGAAGTTTTGG
Source organism: Crambus lathoniellus (assembly GCA_949710035.1). NCBI lineage: Eukaryota > Metazoa > Arthropoda > Insecta > Lepidoptera > Crambidae > Crambus > Crambus lathoniellus. The sequence goes on along the minus strand of OX453302.1, from coordinate 7,733,250 downwards.
CGCAGGTATAGGGATCTGTAAAGAAAAGAGGCCTCAATTTAGACAAAAGTATATTTTAATCGTCATAATAGGTACTCACTTTACATATGAAATTGCCGTCTTTTTCTCACATGTTTATTGGTCTCTAATTTTTTAATTAATATCAATATATCAAAATTAATAGTCAGTTTCGAAAATAGAGTATGTCGTCATGTTAAACATCTAAGAAAAGAATAATTAAACACGCGTCCAAATTTTTTATAACTGCTTCAAAGTACCGCTCTTTGGTTGTCGTCAATTTGACAGCTTTGAACAGTTTTTTTTTATTCTAAGACAGTCCAAAGTGATTATAGGCAATAACTAGTTAGAATAATTTTGTCTGATCATATCTCGATAGTTTCGTTGAATTCGGAGTTCACTTGTCCAAGAAACCCCCAAATATCTTTGTATGCCGATTCCAACTTCCTACAATTTCCCCATAGAAAACGGCAATTTCATAGGTAAAGACCTATTAGATTGTGTTTATTGTTTGATGATAATAAAAAATTTATAAAATTTCCGACTTAAAATTATTATTACATTTATTGCACATTTGCAGTAACATTCTTATGGCATACTCCCCGACAGAAACAGCCAGATGTGCAAGGTTGCTTCACGTCTCTGCGGCAAATGCAAGCTGCCGTTTTACACCCTGCCTTACAGCCGCATGTAAGGAGGTCTTTGCAGGCCTTGGGAACAGCCTCTAAGGTTATAATGTGTAACGATGTCGATTCGTACCAGTCATTATGGATGGTTAAAAACTCTATGATGACTGGAAACTCCATCTAGTTCTACATACTGGCCATTAATTTTATCGAATCCTATCCTGTTCTTTCAATTCAAATTCAAAATCTTCGTTTCACGTGTCCTGTTCATCATTTTTGATTCAGTTCTACTAAAATCACCAAGCCATACAGAGCTCTCGGAGCATTACCAGTTTTTTATACCAGTTTCAATTGTTTGTCATAGTATTAAATAAGTGGAACCCTTGACCCTTGGAATGGGTTCCTATGCTTCCTATTCTTCCTATACGTTTCTTTATTACTACCTTTATAAATAAAAGTCAAGTCCCTATAAACATCATCTTTTTATTCATCTATTATCTACAAATTAAATACTGGGCGGTGACTTCCGACGTTCCGGCTAGTGTACCGCTGGCCGACGAGGACGTCCCGTCGCACTGGCTCTCCGGCGGGGAATCGAACCCCGGTCTCCCGCGTGACAGGCGGGGATACTGACCACTATACTACCGAAGAACCGTAGGAAGAATAGGAAGCATAGGAACCCATTCCAAGGGTCAAGGGTTCCACTTATTTAATACTATGACAAACAATTGAAACTGGTATAAAAAACTGGTAATGCTCCGAGAGCTCTGTATGGCTTGGTGATTTTAGTAGAACTGAATCAAAAATGATGAACAGGACACGTGAAACGAAGATTTTGAATTTGAATTGAAAGAACAGGATAGGATTCTATAAAATTAATGGCCAGTATGTAGAACTAGATGGAGTTTCCAGTCATCATAGAGTTTTTAACCATCCATAATGACTGGTACGAATCGACATCGTTACAATTGGGCGTGAGCTTATCCCCTTCTTGCTGCCAGCCGTAATCCGTTGGAGAAAGCAGTTCTAATTCTCCAACATGTGCATTTCTCCCAATAAAAGTTTGGTAATGCGCTCGACGGATATGAAAGTGAGCAGCATCTGAAGTTGGTGGCAGTGCTTCAGGAGATGTGGCTTTAGAAAATAGAAATACATACCTTTAAAAGTTTACATACCTACATAACTTTAAAAGTTTAGTGTTTTCTCAAATACGTAATTATAGATTTGCCGTTCAAACTGTAGAATGTAAATAAAAACTCGTAATGACGTCCATGACGTCTTGTTTTGTACGTAAATCTATCAGGATTAATAAGTCAATACATTATTTTCATCCAAATTTAGCCATTTCCCTATAAATATAGCATAAATAAAGATAAGATTCAAAATTTGGAAAAACTACAAAGTTTGGGACAGTATTACTCAAAAACTATAAGTACTATAAAAATAAAATAAACACTGTTTGGTAGGTACTTTAATGTAGATTAATTTTGTCATTGATAGTTTTCTTCTAACTCTAACAGTTTTTGTACAAAACGGAGAAAACCGTGGCGAGGGACATATTTCCAATGAAAAAGGGGGGAAGGGGGGGGAAATTGGAATGTCACCGGGCAAAATCGAGTTCAGCGGGGTCGAATTAGTCTAAAAAAACCCGGTGTCAAACTGTTACATTCCATGCCGTTCAAAGTCGTAAATTTCAAAAATTCTTCTAGACTAACAGTTGCAATCGCGAAAATTAACAATTAATCGCTCCCAAAACACATATTCGTATTACGGAATGAAGATCGCTACGATAGCGCCACAAGCGAGCGATTTGTGAATTAAAATTGCATGAAAGCGCTCGTACCGTACTGTACCGATTGCAAACTAACCGCAACTAGTAGCAGTCGCGTTGCAATTGTACAATTAGCAACTGGTTGCTTATTTTGGTAATAAGCCTGCCGTTAGGCCGATTCGCCTAATTTTTTTTTTCATATGTTCTATAAAGCACGCGGGAAGGTTTTTTATGAAGAAACTGCGTGAAAAATAGTAAAACAACACTTTTTATTTTTCCCATAAAAACAATTAGCACTTATTAGTCGAAATTAGTTCAAAACATATCACTTATTTATATTTTCGTCATCGTCTTTGTAACCTCCTCATTTTGATACCCCACTCGATGGGCATAAAAAATATTTTTTTTTACAATGCACAGAATATATCGCCTAAAAGCCGCCATTTTGTTTTTTGTTAATTTTGATGTCCCATTGTCACTCGGCCCGTTCAGACGAATCTGACGACGTATCATTTATTAAAATCGGTTCATCCGTTTAGAAGTTACGAGGGAACATAGAAACGGACACACATACATACAGGTCAAATACATAACCCTTTTTTGGCTTCGCCGCAGACGGGTAAAAAGTAGGTAGATAGGCGTTCTCTAAGGTCTCGTCAGCACCGTCATCAATTCATTTTAATGTCCCCGCTGCTGGGGTACAGGGCTTCATATTGATGGATAAGGAGAATGGACCATGACCTTCCACACGGGCCCATTGCAGGTACATCGCAAAATTTCATGTCAAAAAGCAGGTAGATAGGCGTTCTCTAAGGTCTCGTCAGCACCGTCATCAATCCATTTTAATGTCCCCGCTGCTGGGGTACAGGGCTTCATATTGATGGATAAGGAGAATGGACCATGACCTTCCACACGGGCCCATTGCAGTTATGGGGCATATATATTAACCAATCCAAATGCAGCCAGAACCATCGGCTTATCGTGTCTTCCGAAGCACCATATATTTTTTAAACAGCCATCCCGTGAAAGACCACTGCGAAAGTCACATAACCTCAGCGATCGCAGCCCGAGCACGCTACCTATACTTTATACCAAACATGAAAGTTCAAAAATTCGGACATTCTCCAACTCTTGAACTACCTACCAAAATGCAAAAAATCAAGTCAATACTTTGCTAAGGTACTTTTTAATGTGGCATGGGTTCTATGACAGCTCTCGTGCAAACGAAGCTTTTTTTCTATAGTGGCAATACGCTAGTTGATACATAACTACTCTTTGGTGGCAATGAGGTATAAGTGCAGCAAGCTTTTCTGTTCCGGTGATTATCTTTGGAACTAAAACAGTTTTCATACGACAGTCCATTTTGACAGCTAATTTGGTATTCCAAGTGGCTCCTTTGTCACGGCTGTCACCGGAACAGGAAAGCTTGTGGTACTGTACGTCGCACTGTATTAGAAACGGATTGAATTTTCAAACATGTGTCAAAACAAAATGAAATTAAAAAATCAAAAGCACTAAGGAGTATTGATATCAACTTCGATGCAAATGACCCCCAAAATAATTTTCTATCCCTTTTTAACCCTGTTAGGCGATGAGTTTCAATGAAATATGAAACACATCTTCGATTAATTCTGTTAAAGAATGTTTATGCAAAATTTGAAGAAGATTGGACAAAGGAATCACGTTGTCCCATACAAACTTTACCCCCGTTTTTCACCTCCTTAGGGGTAGAATTTCGAAAAATCCTTTCTTATCGGATGCCTACATCATACAAGGAACACACCCTCCAAGTTTCAGGTCTCTACGATCAGCGGCTTAGGCTGTGCGTTTATCCGTCAGTGATTCAGGACAAAGGATTTTATATATATAGATAGGGGACCGGACAGATTTGTTTTTATTTATTTAAAATGTTTTTGGAAGTATCAGAACAGAAACAACTCAGTTATTTATTTTGAAATATTTTACATATTTTCGGAGATATAGAGCATCAAACCTCCTTATTAGATAAGAACATGAGCGCTACTCACATCACTTGTTAGTAGCATCATACTTCCGCTGTCATATAAAACTTCGTTCTAGAAAGATATGGCTAGAGACAGAGTTTGTCACAATACAGCAGCTCATTACTAGCTTGTTAATAAACAGATAGAATTACTTTTTTGCGTCTTTTTTATTCTTCGATGTTATATTTTTTAATGTTTCTATTAAATGTTTTGATAATACATATTAATATGTGTCCGTCCACCTTTTGCGCGCGTAATCATGCCACTTCTGTCACGTATTTTTAGCGAGAGTGTTTACGCAAAGTTCAGCCGCATTACTTCAGTCGCTTATTTTCAGCATGGTGTGTTTCGACATGAAACCTAAGCCAGACTAAATAGTTATGCTGTGGACACATAGGTAATCATGATAACGTGAACCTTTGCTTCATTATACGTCACTAGTAAACTAACTGGTGCTTCTTAAGCCAGGGGTCATAGGAACGATCATTGACCGTTACTAAGCTAAGATTCTTTCTAGTAATGAAAATTTGTACTTGTTCGCTGTGTTCAAGCTACAAAATACTTATCTTGGAATTAGATAAATCTGGGTATTGTTCCAAATAGTGTATTGATTTCATTATATCGTTCGTTTCGTTAGAATTACGAAAAAACAGCTTTTTGTATTATAAGTATTAACTTCACAAGAAAAACAAATTCGTATAAATACCAACAAGTATTTGATTACTATTGAAGGTCTTTGACATTATTTCTATTTTCTTTATCCCTACGTATAAAATAATAAATTACACGATATCTGATAAACAACAAGAATAAAATGGCTACTATCTTCATAACTTATTGCGTCGGATCTTCAGGTGAACAAATAGCACACCAATTTCTTTGCCCCGTACAAATATGTTCCTATTACCCATTATGTCCCTATTTGATTGGTTTAACAACAGAACACTAGAAAAATATAAAAGGGAGCATGGTACGTAAAAAGTACTGTAATGATGATTAGTTTAAATACTATTGATCTCGGAGCACCTAGCACTGGGCCGGTATATCAAAAACTCCGTCAAAACCACAAAGACAGTATTAACTCCATAGTGTCAAAACGTTAGAGTGTGTGCCAGATAACTCTGCACGTGCCTGGCGCGTTTTTGGCGCTAGTTACAGTGCATTTTTTTGTTCTAATGTTATAGAAAAGATTAGTATTCGATTTTTACCGTGCGCAGACTTATCTAACGAGCACTTTGCAAGCCTTCTTTTTTAATTTTTATCTCTCGATGATTTGAAATGAAATAACCATCCACTCACACTCATACAGAGTAAACATTTACTGCTAACCGATCACAGATTACAAACTAACCATTATTACAGTAAGTACCTACTGTACCTCTAGCATGAAAAACAATCATGATGGTAACGAATCGTAAACTAACTTCGTTGGCTCAGCGACCCGAAGTGGATGTTGGCCTCGGACATCAAAGTGCGCCGTTCTTTCCTATTTTGTGCCAGGTTGGACCAGTTAGGCACGTCGAGCTCTTTCAGATCTTTGGCGACTTCGTCTTTCTAGCGATACCTCGGGCGACCCACTGGGCGCCGTCCAGTTGGTTGCCCAAGATATGCTCTTTTTGCAGCACGATCTAGATTCATCCTTAAACAAAATGCTACCAAAGTTTTTTTTGTAATCACAATGCAACTTTCAATGCAAACAAAGTTGTGAAAGTGCTTCCTACCGAATCGGCACTGCTCTTGTTTTCATACAAAATAATAATTAATTATGAATAAGCGAAAAGAATTGTTGCCTCGCAAAAAGCACGTTGTAATAACGATGATTGTTGTATGATAACGTTAATAAATAAATAAATAACTTTTTACCATCACACCAATAATTATGTAAAAAGAAACTGTGTCATGGAAAACTTGATACCGGATATAAATATATACTTAAACACATTTTTTTGGAAATAAATACTTAAAAACACCTAGAACAAGACAAATATGTATGCACACAAATATTTGTCTTGTTCGAGGATGGAACCCGAGACCTCTGGGCGTCAAATCGGTCGCCAAAGGAACGTAAACAAATAATAAAAAATATGTAGTTTAAAAAACTATAAAAACACACTTTTATAGGAACAGAATAAAAAGTACAAAATAACCGACTATTCAGTAACTGAAATTAAAAAGCGTGGTGCGCGTTGTCAATATTAAGTACTTACTTGAACGCATGCTTGGCAAAGGGCGCACCACGCTTTTTAATTTCAGTTACTGAATAGTCGGTTATTTTGTACTTTTTATTCTGTTCCTATAAAAGTGTGTTTTTATAGTTTTTTAAACTACATATTTATTTTTTACTTTTTAGTTTAATAAATGGCAAGCTATGGATGGATTGGATGGTAATCGATTTCACAGTCCATTCATGTGTCTGCCCATCCCGTAAACATTATAACTCAAAGGCGTGATTGTATGTATTTGATTTACAAATTCAAGTGGAGTCTATTAGTTACCAGATGCGCGAGCCGAACCCTTACTTCATCCTTACTCCATCATCAGACCCTCACCACCAAGTGTAGCGAATAGGTCTCATCAGAACGAAACAAATGAGCCCAAACTCGAGGAGTTTCCTAGTGGTCATTAAGGAGTGCCACTGTCTTCCTCCCTGCTCCATCATCAGGCCCTCACCACCTAGTGTAGCAAATAGGTCTCATCAGAACGAAACAAATGAGCCCAAACTCGACAGATTTCTTAGTGGTCATTAAGGAGTGCCACTGACTTCCTCCCTGCTCCATCATCAGACCCTCACCACCAAGTGTAGCGAATAGGTCACATCAGAACGAGACAAATGAGCCCAATTTCAAAATGTTTCGTAGTGGTCATTAAGGAGTGCCACTGGCTTCCTCCCAACTCCATCATCACATCATCAGACCCTCGCCACCAAGTGTAGCAAATAAGTCTCGTCTGAACAAAACAAATGAGGCCAAACTCGATGGGTTTCCTATTGGTCATTAAGGAGTATCACTGGCTTCCTTCCTGCTCCATCATCAGACCCTCACCACCAAGTGTAGCGAATAGGTCTCATCAGAACGAAACAAATGAGCCAGAACTCGAGGTGTTTCCTATTGGTTATTAAGGAGTGCCACTGGCTTCCTCCCTGCTCCATCATCAGACTCTCACCACCAAGTGTAGCGAATAGGTCTTATCAGAACGAAACAAATGTGCCCATCTCAAGGGGTTTCTTAGTGGTCATTAAGGAGTGGCAATGACTTCCTCCCTGCTCCATCATCAGACCCTCACCACCAAGTGTAGCGAATAGGTCTCATCAGAACGAGACAAATGAGCCAGAACTCGAAGGGCTTCCTATTGGCCATTAAGGAGTGCCACTGGCTTTCTCCCTGCTCCATCATCAGACCCTCGCCACCAAGTGTAGCGACTAGGTCTCATCAGAACGAAACAAATGAGCTCAAACTCAAAAGGTTTCGTAGTGGTCATTAAGGAGTGTCACTGGCTTCCTTCCTGCTCCATCATCAGACCCTCACCACCAAGTGTAGCGAATAGGTCTCATCAGAACGAAACAAATGAGCCAGAACTCGAGGTGTTTCCTATTGGTCATTAAGGAGTGCCACTGGCTTCCTCCCTGCTCCATCATCAGACTCTCACCACCAAGTGTAGCGAATAGGTCTTATCAGAACGAAACAAATGTGCCCATCTCAAGGGGTTTCTTAGTGGTCATTAAGGAGTGGCAATGACTTCCTCCCTGCTCCATCATCAGACCCTCACCACCAAGTGTAGCGAATAGGTCTCATCAGAACGAGACAAATGAGCCAGAACTCGAAGGGCTTCCTATTGGCCATTAAGGAGTGCCACTGGCTTTCTCCCTGCTCCATCATCAGACCCTCGCCACCAAGTGTAGCGACTAGGTCTCATCAGAACGAAACAAATGAGCCCAAACTCAAAAGGTTTCGTAGTGGTCATTAAGGAGTGTCACTGGCTTCCTTCCTGCTCCATCATCAGACCCTCACCACCAAGTGTAGCGAATAGGTCTCATCAGAACGAAACAAATGAGCCAGAACTCGAGGTGTTTCCTATTGGTCATTAAGGAGTGCCACTGGCTTCCTCCCTGCTCCATCATCAGACCCTCACCACCAAGTGCGACTCATAAGTCTCATCAGAACGAAACAACGGAGGCCAAACTCGAGGGGTTTCCTAGTGGTCATTAAGAAGTGCCACTGGCTTCCTCCCTGCTCCATCATCAGACCCTCACCATCAAGTGTAGCGAATAGGTCTCATCAGAACGAAACAAATGAGCCAGAACTCGAGGTGTTTCCTATTGGTCATTAAGGAGTATCACTGGCTTCCTTCCTGCTCCATCATCAGACCCTCACCACCAAGTGTAGCGAATAGGTCTCATCAGAACGAAACAAATGAGCCAGAACTCGAGGTGTTTCCTATTGGTTATTAAGGAGTGCCACTGGCTTCCTCCCTGCTCCATCATCAGACTCTCACCACCAAGTGTAGCGAATAGGTCTTATCAGAACGAAACAAATGTGCCCATCTCAAGGGGTTTCTTAGTGGTCATTAAGGAGTGGCAATGACTTCCTCCCTGCTCCATCATCAGACCCTCACCACCAAGTGTAGCGAATAGGTCTCATCAGAACGAGACAAATGAGCCAGAACTCGAAGGGCTTCCTATTGGCCATTAAGGAGTGCCACTGGCTTTCTCCCTGCTCCATCATCAGACCCTCGCCACCAAGTGTAGCGACTAGGTCTCATCAGAACGAAACAAATGAGCTCAAACTCAAAAGGTTTCGTAGTGGTCATTAAGGAGTGTCACTGGCTTCCTTCCTGCTCCATCATCAGACCCTCACCACCAAGTGTAGCGAATAGGTCTCATCAGAACGAAACAAATGAGCCAGAACTCGAGGTGTTTCCTATTGGTCATTAAGGAGTGCCACTGGCTTCCTCCCTGCTCCATCATCAGACTCTCACCACCAAGTGTAGCGAATAGGTCTTATCAGAACGAAACAAATGTGCCCATCTCAAGGGGTTTCTTAGTGGTCATTAAGGAGTGGCAATGACTTCCTCCCTGCTCCATCATCAGACCCTCACCACCAAGTGTAGCGAATAGGTCTCATCAGAACGAGACAAATGAGCCAGAACTCGAAGGGCTTCCTATTGGCCATTAAGGAGTGCCACTGGCTTTCTCCCTGCTCCATCATCAGACCCTCGCCACCAAGTGTAGCGACTAGGTCTCATCAGAACGAAACAAATGAGCCCAAACTCAAAAGGTTTCGTAGTGGTCATTAAGGAGTGTCACTGGCTTCCTTCCTGCTCCATCATCAGACCCTCACCACCAAGTGTAGCGAATAGGTCTCATCAGAACGAAACAAATGAGCCAGAACTCGAGGTGTTTCCTATTGGTCATTAAGGAGTGCCACTGGCTTCCTCCCTGCTCCATCATCAGACCCTCACCACCAAGTGCGACTCATAAGTCTCATCAGAACGAAACAACGGAGGCCAAACTCGAGGGGTTTCCTAGTGGTCATTAAGAAGTGCCACTGGCTTCCTCCCTGCTCCATCATCAGACCCTCACCATCAAGTGTAGCAAATATGTCTCATCAGAACAAAAGAAATGAGCCTTAACTCGAGGGGTTTCCTAGCAGCTATTGAAGAGTTCTATTGCCCACCTCTTGACTCCATCATCAGATCAGCTCGATGGTAGCAAATTATTGTATTGTCATCGGATTCATAAAGACTTGCAAAGTTTCAAATCAATACGACAATTAGAAGTAGGTTATAATTGATTTCCAAGATTTTCTTACATTGTGACTTAGTTACAAGTGAAGCTAATAAAAGTGTGGTAAAAAACAACGAAAACAAAGACAAAATGACATGTTCACATACACAAATGTACTTGTAATTGGAACGAATCTGCGACCTCTGCGTAAAAAGCAGTCATCTTTACACCTGAGCTAATGTAAAAGCTGCTTTATGTGTTTCGCAAAAGTATATATTTTCTAGGCAATCTAATTCCTTGTATTCTGCGGTTTCATCAAAGTTCAGTGGGTCGATATTTATTCATGACTCCCGAGACGAGTTGTTTTTGTGCGCTTTGATCGGGAGCTGATGTTGACAGTGACATTTGAAAACTATTCAAACTATTGAGAGAGCCGATTTATATTCAGGGAAAACTTTGTTGGAAGCTCTTGGTAATGAAAGCTGAAAAAAAGAAGATTTAAGCGTTATCATCTGTTTGCTTTATGCTAAAATAATATTTCCACCTAAGATACTTGATGTTTTCCCGTAGGAATGGGATATTTTCCCAGGGTAAAAAGCCTTTGCTCTTTATATACCTGTAATGCAGTGTGCCTAAGTCGCGTTAAAGTACCTATGTTCTTTAATTATGCTATTCTATACAATCTATCTCTGTGTCAAACGTCCAGATCGTTTCTGCCGTTTTGCTGTGATTATCTTTTTAACCCCCGCCGAAAAAATTGTGTTATAAGTTTGACGTGTGTGTTTTTTTTTATCCACAACGGGGTAGCACTTGGCCTTCATCACACCTGATGTTAAGTGGTGATAAGGCTGAAGGTGGAAGCGCACTACTCCCGGAATCCTCAATCACTGAGGCACTGTGTGTATCTGTCTGTCTGTCAGTCTGTCTGAGGGTCTGAGGCAACGTAGCTCCTATACGACTGGACCGATTTTGATGCGGCTTTTTTAATTGAATGCTAAATTAATCGAGATGTTCTTAGATACGCTTGATGAAAATCCATCCCGCCATTTATGGAGATGGTCAACTGCCTGCCGAAACGGTAAACGATACAGAAGTCGTGTTTTGACTTAAATAATGTATAACCTGGGCAAATTTAGGGGCAATAAAAAAACAAAATGGCGGCAAAAAAATGTCTGTCTGTCTGTCTGTACTTATATTCGTAGTGCCTAAACGGATCATGAAATTTCAATGCGGTTTTTTTTGTTTTGTGTGTAATTTAAAAAGGATGAAATAGAAAAATAAAAAATACCGAGATCCAAAAAACCTCAGAACTTAAAAATTCTCTCTCTGTCGGGGGACCCCCAATGTAAAACCCTTTTAGTACCTACTTCTCTTTTTGTTGTCCACTGACCGAGAGAGAATTATTAGTTTAGATAGGCGATGACATTAGGTACGAATTATTGAGTCAAACTGGAAAACCAATTATCCGGCCGAAGTTGATCCACTAGCAGCATTTAAAATTCTTCTGCCAATACAAACATATTGTTAACAAGTTTTTTTTATCCAATTTTCCATGTAGGTAGTGTAAATTTAAACCATTTCCCAGTAACATAATAGTTTGCCGCGTCGAAACTCGATAGGTAACTATTATTTTTTCACTATCCAAATTTCGAGCACGAACGTTGTGACCAGTTTCGGATTTTTTTATGAGACGAAGCAGTTTTTGTAAAACATCTTATTTAAACTTTTAAGAGATATTTAAACAGTATTGTTTGTGAAAGCACTTGCCACTACCACACATTACTCTTTAGTAATCTGTAAGTTATTACGTTCCATTTCGTGGTCTTTTAAATATGATGATGAATGATTTTATTTTAGTCAGGTCAGTCAAATCATGTAGTATTAATTAATAATTCGGCGACCACAGCAGCTGTAAGTTACCATTGTTTAAGATGACGATGCTAATTGTCTTCTTATGGCTGTGTTTTTATATTGGTCCCTATGATAGCAGTCGGCTTTAAATCTGGTACCGCAAGAGGCATCAAAATATGACAACATACTTTCCAAAGATAAAAGTGATTAAAGTAACGTACTTAAATGTAAACTTTTAAGTTATCGTGGTTTACAATATGATATACTACCTTTCCGCCCGCGGCTTCGCCCGCGTGGACTACACTACGTCATCCCGCGGGAATGTTTTATTTTTCCGGGATAAAAATTTGCCTATGTTCCTCTCCAGGCTTCAAAATATCTGTATTTAAAATTTCAGCCAAATCCGTTCAGCCGTTTTTGCGTGATTGAGTAACAAACATCCAAACATCTAAACTTTCACATTTATAATATTAGTAGGATTACATACAGTTCTATTACAAAACAATGTGAAAACTATGCGGGTTTTGCATAATCACATCAACAACAAAGAGCTGAAAGCTTTAAGTCTTCAAAACTGCCTTAGTCAAACCCACTCTATTCACTAAGTTCTGCATAACAGTTATATCTGAAGCCTTACCGTAATCTTGGTTTACAAACGCACTGTAAGAACTAGCCCGGTTCTCAAGTCACGTCCTTAGGGTAAGACAGGGATTATGCGTTATTATGTGCTTAGTTTTCTGCATCATGCGAAAAATGATAAAGTTTGTTAAACTATTTGTATTATCTTTTGGTGCTTCCACACTGCTTTTGTTATAGAAAATGCTTAGAAACGTTTGCTAACATTTTATCACAATGTTAGGGTACAACACACTTACTGTTCGTACCCTTTTTTTATAAATTGTATTATAAAAGTGTAAGAATATAATACTTATTTAATTTTTCGCGCATTTCAAAATGCTTCGTTTACTAATTTTGGGTTTGCTTTAGTTATTTAGTTTCCCGTATTTTTTTTTTACCTTTTTAACTTAATTTTTCAATCCGTTAACTGAATTACTTTAATAAAATTGTCAAGTCCTTGGTCTTTAGGGTTTTGTTTATTTTATGATTCATAGCCATGAAATGAAACTTCTAATCCCATCTTTACAATATCCTGAACGTGATCTAATCTGCTGTCACGTACTCCAGTTCCTGGGTAAAATACCTGACCTGACCCACTTACATTTAGAAAACAGGTGAATGGACTTCAGAGTTGGCCTATTTAGGAATGATTTACTTACGAGTAAATCATTCCGTTAGACCGTAAAGGGTCTAAGATCCTAAGGGGTCACTAAAGTGAGAAAGGCCAAATTAATGTCGATGAGTTTAAAGCTATGTAGGTAGTAGTAAAATGTTTCATGATGTTAGAGAATTGGCGGGAAGTAGACTTGAAATAAGACTTACAACCACACCTGTTATTCACTAGTTAGCTGGTAAAGTGCTAAATATAAGGCACCATCGGTATCGGGAACGATTTATGTCCGCACTAATATGATACAATGTTAACCTTCTTGATAACATACTCAATTTGGTGATATATAATATTTTGAAATAGATCGATCTAAAAACAAATTGACCTTTTTATATTCTTGAAATTATTTATTAGTGACTCTATGTATTTAAAAGAAATTTAAAAGAAAACCAAAAGAAAATGTTAAAAATATTTCTTCAATAATCTTCTTTATATTTATTCTTTTAATAAATTCTTGTACCAAAAAATCTAAAACAATATTTCCATCTTGCTATTGTCTTTAAACTAATTTTCCTCGCGTTGATTTAATTTTATTTCCAAAAGAGAATGCCTTTACGCATTCGTTGCGACTAATTCTATTCCGTAAAGGTGCGAGAAGTGCGCGATAACAACGCGTGAAGATCCAAACTCGTGACTTAACAGTCTCGTGGCAGTCCATATTGTATGAGCAAGCAGTACCGCATTTACATACGAACGCTTGAAACAGAGCGGATTCATATACACGCATAACTATAAGAAATCTCAACCGTTCTGGCTTCGATCAATTACAGTACGCCTCACGAACTAAGACTTATGTCAAATATAGCCAACTGACTTTTTTAATTCGTATAAAAAGGTTTCTATCTATGTCATTATTGAAATAAGGCAACTTTGAAGTGCGCTCTTATTCGCTCGGCAATTTTTTATACTCCAATCGGTTAACTGGCCAACTCGGGCGTCTCGGGTTGAATTCCCGGTAGGGTTACCGGGTATGTACTATTTATAGTACGGCGGATGTTAATGGGTTAACCTTTACGGAACCGAGGACATAGGGCGTTTGTGCACTACCACTGAATTTTACCGATCCGGAAAAAATCGGATGCTTGTATTTTAATAATTAATCATTTATATTAGTAATTAATTAAATACAAGCATCCGTTTTTTTCCGGATCGGTAAAATTCAGTGGTAGTGCACAAACGCCCTTACTCTGACTGAAACGTAAAATCCAGAATTTCGGTATACCCTTCCCTCTCACTCTCTAGTCATGACAGAATTGAGCGAAAGGGGCGGGGCTAACGAAGTTTCGGATTTTGCGTGTCAGAGTAGAGCTCCTGAAACGTAGATATTAGGTGTCTTTAAAACTGAAGACGGGATCCCAGCCATTGCATATTTCATGTTATGTGACACCATTTGATATTTATTTATAACTAGCGGCCGCCCACGATTTTACCCGCGTGGTTCTCGTTCCCATGGGAATATGGGGATAAAAAGTAACCGAAGTTATTCCTTATTACATCAGGGGGTCGATTCTCACGCAATCGAGAAAAGTTCACAGAATTTCACAATAAAAAGTTCGATCGAAAACCAGTCGAACGCTACGAGTGGTACAGTGCCACAAACTTTTCTGTTCCGGTGGCCAAAATGTGAAACTATCATGTTTTTTAAAATGTCATTCTGCTGTCAAGTTGATGTCCAACCATAGCGCTGCTGGCGGCTGAAGGTCTTAGAAGTCAGGGCCGGGTATACATAGCGCCGCTGTCACCGGAACAGAAAAGATTGTGCCACTGTACAGACCATTAGATGTTCGTATACGAACTTAGCTGTCAAAATGAATTGTTGACATGTGGGACAGCCTAAGTTCGTTTGAAACGTTGTAACTTTTCAATAGAAACCATAAACAAAATGTTCGACATACGAATTACCACACTGAAAAAATTCGAATGCCTGAGAATCGGGCCCCTGCTACCTGCCAGTGAAAGTCCCGTCAAAATCAGTCCAGCCATTTCAGAGATTAGCCGAAACAAACAGACAGACAGACAGACAGATAGACAGACAGACGGACAAAAATTTAAAAAAAAAATGATATTTTGGTATATGTTCCGTATATATAATCATATGCATGCAGTAAAAAGCGGTTATTTTAATATTACAAACAGACATTCCAATTTTTTTTATTTGTATAGATGGGTACTGTAATACTGTTTAATGTTTACTGTGCCCCCACAGTCTTCATATTTAATCGCAACTAAAAGGGACCGCAGTTATCGTTATATATCCCTTATAACGAATTCATGGTAAGAAACTGTTAGGAGATAGTTTGTGAGAGGTTGAAGTGTTTCAAAGCTAAAGATATGGTCGATTGTTTTGAAGGTTAATTTCGTAATTTCTCATCCGTAAATTATAATAAAAGGTAAACTGTAATAATTTTTGGCATCGATCCTATGATTGGCACCCTAAAGTTTAGCTCGAAAAACAAGGAAAACTAGATTACTCAAGTTCAGTATACATTTAAATGTCAAATAGTATTAATACTCTGTATTAAATTGGCCCTTTTGCCATTTGGGATTAACTCTAGGGTGCCAATGGGTGCCAACATAAACGCAGTTTACCCTATATGCAGAGTGGGGTGAAAATTATTATTTCTAGCTCTTCTGTGCTTCAAAAATCAGAAGACATGAAAGTCCGTTGGTTCCAGATGCATTTGCAGTCGTTAATATCCACTTATCCGTATTGCTACCGTTGTGGATCATGGCTCATCTTTATCCTTTTTATCCGTCCAAAAGGAAAGCCTGTGTACTAACAGTGGGATGGAGACATTAATATGGCTGTTGTGGGATAATGATGACATTACATAATATACAGTCATAAATTAAAAAACCATAAGTTAAATAAAAACAATCTAAAATTGTAACACCTTGTAAAACTTGTGACTTGCAATAAAATTTGAATTCAAATCTAAATTGAAGTAAACGGGTATTACAAGTTACTAGCTGTAAGGTTCTTGTTTCCGCGGGAATATTGTGATAAAAATTGTCTTACATGTAGGAATGAATACAGTAAAACAGTACGTTGCCTTAGTATGATAACCATAACTTGTTAAAGACTTGAAAATGAAGTACCTATTTAGAAAAAATCTACCCGTTTTACAACCAGCTCCGATGGGACAATCCATCGGAGCTGGTTGTGAGACGGGTCGATTTTTTCTAAATACCTACTTCATTTTCAATTTTTCTATAATAAAAATTGTATTGTGAATGCAAAAAAGTAACTATAACTTATTAGTATTTGTATTCAAATTGCCAATTAATCGAATAACATCCGTATTCGTTTTGTCACTCTGCCTTTACGATACGATACGAACGAATGTACTCTATGAAATGTGAGTGCTCGAAGTGAATTAAACAACATCACCAAAAAGAATCTGAAGAATAAAGCCGCCGTATATCTATTCTGTGCCGCCGCCACCACCGCCTGCCTCCGCATAATTTGGGTGTCAGAAATGGTTGCACGCATTTTGAGGCTTTTTGTTCGCAAAAAGACTGCAAAAAAAATTTATGGGTAGTACCCATCAATAGACTTATTTAAGTTAATGAGCTTTATTTAAATTTTTACTTTTTTGCATTCACAATGCAATTTTTATGATTGAAAAAAATGGAAAATGAAGTATTTAGAAAAAATCGACCCGTCTGACAACTAGCTCCGATGCAAAAATACAAAAAAGTAAAAATTTAAATAACTTGCCATAGTAATTTCTTCTTTAGCGATTGTCAAATATCTGGAAAGGTATTTCTTTCGCGTGTGGGGGTAGTAATATCTTCACTTTGATGAAATTAACGCTGGCTATACAACGCGTACGAAATATTTGATAAATTCGACGGTTCTCGTAACGACTCCGTAGCTCAGTGGTTAGAGCAGTCGCCCGGATAGCGAAAGGTCGTGGGTTCGAGTCCCATCGGGGCTGGTTGTGAGACGGGTCGATTTTTTCTAAATACTTCATTTTCCATTTTTTTTAATGCGCTTTTCTACGCTTAGTACTTTTTGGTATGGCGACATCTACCGCAGTATAAAACTTACAAACAAACAATACTACATACTTTACCATTTATAATATTAGTACTATAGATCAGGAACTTAACTATTTGCTATTCAGGATCCGTCTTCAGATTTATGCTGTGGACACGTGAGCTGCTTAAGTTACGTTATTCCCGTAAACTTCGCTGGAAAGTGAAATTACCTGTTAGAGTGATTTCCTAGGCGTGCTATATTATTAAAGGGGAATTTCTTGTAACAATGAATGTTAGATGATGCTTCAAAATTGTAAAAAGCAGCAAAAACTCAGGATATTTCGGTCTAGACTAGATTGTCATAAGCACATTTTTTAAGTAAAAGTGTGTTTTATGCTGTAAAAGTGGTTATATTTCACGTTTATCTTATTCAAGTGTAATTTTAAAGCGTTCTAATCTGTTTCACAAAACACAGATTTATAGAATTAGCTAGGCAATCCAAAAAATATTATGTTCAATGCCTGAACAAAAAGAGGAAAACTGAATAAACCGCCTAAGCTTAACTTGATGTATACAGATTTATTCATATGAGCAACTACGAAATAGAATAAAAGAGCACCTAAGCGAGAATACTAGAAATAATATTTCTAGGAAATTTATTCTGGTTTATGTAAAACCGACTCTAAAAACGTGTCATTAGAGTCCATTTGAAAGAAAAAAAAGTTTTTCAGTAAATACTTTCCTTGCGATATTTATGAACTTGATGGTGCGTAAAAAGCTAGAATTATGGTTGGTTAGGATTATTTCACTCATTTGATACAATTTATATGAGGTATTTGCTTTGCAAGATTTTTGCCCATTTGTATTTTGAATTGGTAGACTTTTTTGTGGTTTCCTCGGTCAATAGGATTCAATTCAAACGGGAATTCAAACGGGATGTGAATATTTTCTATATATTACTCAAGATGATGGTGATTGAATAGGATCAGAGGTTAGCAGCGAGATTTAGTAGTTTTTTTCGGCAGTTGAAATCTAATCGAACAACGTCCTCCACTCCCCTAAATGCGCTTATATAAATCATGAATTAGCGCAAAAGAAATAGTATAAGTTTTTAGTAAAAATTTCATTTTCATGACAAGCTTTTTTGCTGACTGTACCTATTGTATTGTCATTTAAACCAAACCTGTATACAAAATTTCAGCTCTATCGGACACTGGGAAGTAGGCCAAATTAAGCTTGCAAGATTTGTCCTCCACCAAACTACTTAACTAACTAAATAACTAACGTGGCAAATTAATAAAAAGCTTGTAAAAATACTTTTACATTTGTACAACTAAATAATTCACAGTACTGATTATATTAATACTTATTCCATTCAAATTCTATCTGCGTCACAGTCTAAAATTACTCGGTAAACTTTTATCATCTCCCTCGCTAATAAACATTATTAAATATTGTCGTCCCTAAAATATTTAATTATTCTGAAATATCTTTTAGTATATTTTTGGCGTTGGATAGATATAATTTGTAATTACTTAATGTGTCCTTTGAGTGAGGTAAAAGATGAATTTAATATTCATCTGATTTGATTGAACTTTAGTCTTTATTTAATTTTCATATATATACTCGAGTAATTTTTTATTGCTATTTATATTATCTACTAGCTGACCCGGCAAACGTTGTTTTGCCATATAAATTTTATTGGACACGAACTTCGTATCACATGCCTGACACAATGTCACTCATTAAAAAAAAATCCTAAGCGGCAAAAATGCATGTGCGATCCAGATAAGTCTGCGCGCGACCGGTGGCGTATTTAATGTTGCCAGTAGTTGTAAATAATTTTCCCATCACGTGTAGATGAGGAAAAAATCTAACTGGCTTTTGTCCGGTTGCTATAATTGAGAATACAGTAAATTTTATCTAGATACTTCCGTTTATAATAGCAATATAAAACTGTAAGACATTAAAAACACTTTTATAAGCAGATAGATTTTACATTGTTTATTATAATTGTTAGTAATGTAGGAATTAAATAACAACGAAATAAATATATTTCGAAATATTTTATTAAGTAACTATAGTAACTATAGAGTAGAGAATAATAGTAACTAAAATACCCCAAGCGAAAGCAAAATATCACATAATGGTCACCCTAAAAATGACCTGTCAAGAAAGCAGTCCGCGCCTGCACTTTAGCAAATGGTTTAAGTAGCCTGTTATTGACCTGTTTTATTTCGCAAGCACATTTCACCTGTAAAACATTAGCAAATGGTTTAAATAGCCTGTTATTGACCTGTTTTATTTCGCAAGCACATTTCACCTGTAAAACAATCTCTCTTCCAGCACTTTTGATAAATATTCGCATGACGATTACTAAATAAACTAATAAAACACAATGACACTTGACACACTCATTTCGCCTGTCACAACAAATACCATGGCGACCTGCCAAATTTGAAATTAGTTCCATATTCGACCGCGCGCAAAGTTATCTGGCGAGCGCTCTACTTCCATGCAAAAATGTCAGTGATTACATACTCTTTGACGTAGAGCGCTTGCCAGATAAGTCTGCGCGCGGTCGAATTTGGAATTCAAATTTGGCAGGTCGCCATGTTATTTGTTGTGACAGGCGAAATGAGTGTGTCAAGTGTCATTGTGTTTTATTAGTTTATTTGGTAATCGTCATGCCAAAAGTCAACAAATGTGCTGGAAGAGAAATTGTTTTACATGTAAAATGTGCTTGCGAAATAGAACAGGACAATAACAGGCTACTTAAACCATTTGCTAAAGTGCAGGCGCGGACTGCTTTCTTGACAGGTCATTTTTAGGGTGACCATTATGTGATATTTTGCTTTCGCTTGGGGTATTTTAGTTACTATTATTCTCTACTCTTTAGTTACTATAGTTACTTAATAAAATATTTGAAAATATATTTATTTTGTTGTTATTTAATTTCTAAATTACAAACAATTTTAATAAACAATATAAAATCTATCTGCTTATAAAAGTGTTTGTAATGTCTTACAGTTTTCTATAGCTATTATTGATGAAAGCATCTAGGTAAAATTTACTGTATTCTCAATTATAGCAACCGGACGAAAGCCAGTTAGATTTTTTCCTCGTCTACTCGTGATGGGAAAATTATTTACAACTACTGGCAACATTAAATACGCCACCAGTCGCGCGCAGACTTATCTGGATCGCACTCTACCTTCTCTTTGGAAGCGGCTAAGAAATGACAGTTGTGTGAAGTATGACAGTTTAACGGTTTTCTATACAAAATTACCATTTTTATTTTATAATTTTCCTGGATAAAAAGTAGCCTATGTTACTCTCCATCTCTCAAATTATCTCCATACCGAAAATCTCGTCGATCCGTTGCTCCGTTTTGACGTGAAAGACGGACAAACAAACAAACAAACTAACAAACAAATAAACAAACACACTTTCACATTTATAATATTAGTATGGATAAACTTTCTCATATCAAATTTAATGTCAAACTAAACTTTCACATATCAAATTTAATGTCAAACACGAGGATTACTCGCGACACGGCTAACATGATAACTTAATTATAATAAGAAGGTCGATAGTTAAAAATTAAATTATTTACTTAATTTAAATAGTTTAGAAATTATCGATTGGTAAGACTTATTTAAGGAAAGTTTTGTCAAAATAGAAGCAAGCTTTCACTACTACTACTACTAAAAGTGAAAAACGACACACGAACAGCCACGACTATATATTACCCGCAAAGCTACCTTTCGTACCCACAGGTACCTTTGAACATACGAGTATTCATACCTTTATCGAAATAAATATTTGCAATACCTCTCACCACGTAATAGTCAGGTAAGAATTTTCTTATTGCCTCCTATAAGGCATCAAGAATGCGTCTTATTGTGTTTGGCCTGTCCGATGTCTGCCAATGTGTAAAATTCGTGGGTTCACCCCATCTGCCACTTACCTTTCTTATAAATAACAAGGAAAGATAGATGCGAGAAACGGAGCACTTTGTCTTTTTGCCTTTTTCGTAGTTCGCAAGTAGTCTTTATTTATGTGGTCCTTTATACGGTGTTGCTTTTTATGTGACTTTCTAAAAGTGATTGATTTAAATTTGTACACACGCTGTTTTATAGACACATTTTGATTGAATCATTTAACTAACGGTTTCATTAGTTTAGCTAAATTAAAGGGCTTGAAGCTGAATGAAAAAAGTTCAACTATTTTTGTTCGATGTTTATGCCCCAAGTATCCAAAAAACAAAAATGTTGGTTCGTGGCCGTGCGTTAAAAAAACAATTAAACATTGATTTTAATTGCCTAAATAACGAGAAGACTTTGTTGTGACACTTTCATGCGCAACTTACACCTTATGCTCTTAGTAAATAGCTAATTACGGTTCACATCGAACAATTGTCTACTAAGCGTGCGAAAAAGTTTGACTAAAACTTAAAATGTTTCTATAAAAAGCAACAAACTTGCTTATTTTCACCCAACACAGTCCAAGCAATAAATTTCAAAGACTCAGTAAATAACTTGGAGACAACGGCCATCGCTGGCAGCTGAACTTAGAGGACAACCTGCGAGTAACGACGGAGGTTCATTGTTATAAAGGTCTATGGACTACATAACGTTGACTACATAGTCCTTTACAATATATTACAGACGCAAGAGTTTTGGAAGTTTAATGTAAGGAAACCTAGAGAACTTTATTTTGAGCTGTTTATATTAAGAAAATAGGATGTAGACAAACAACAACGGTCGTCAGAGAGATAGTCCAGTAACTTTATACATCAGAGCTTGCGTCAAATCCGGTAGTTCTGATTTTTTGCAGACTTGTTCATGATGCACTCCCAATGAATAATCCAAGTTTGTGATCTCGAGCAAAGTTAGTCTACTTTAAAAACGTACTGAAAAGGTACTATCAAAAACTAGTCCTTTAGGGTTATAATAGCCAAAATACATATATTTTCGCAGTTTTTTTTATTTATGACAAAGTGCGTTCGGCGCTCGATGTCATATACAATTCTGCTAAAAATCACAACTACCGGATTTGACGCATACCTACTACTTCATACTTTCAGGCGACAAAGTTACTGGACTAAGAGAAATCATAGCCTTAAATAAACAGCGTTATATTACGGCCGTCATATAACGGTTCTATAATGTCCATACATGAAAATAATATACGTTGTTTTTTAAATAATAAAAATAAATAAATAAATAAACTCTTACATTCACACCAATTATCTAAGCCCATTTTAATTTCATTAAGAAACTGTATCATGAAAAACTTGATAACGGATAAATACAGGGTGTTTTTCTATAAGTGCAATACCTCTTAGGTGGTGATTGTGCTCATGAATATGAACAACTTTTACTATGGGGCCAACTCTGCAACTCAACAAAAAAAATCGGCTGTTTCATACAATTCGTTAATACCTACCTGACCAGAATGTATGGAACAGCTGTTTTTTTTTGTGAAGTTTCAGAGTTGGCCTCATAGTAAAAGTTGTTCATATTCATGAGTACAATAACCACCTAAGAGGTATTGCACTTATGGAAAAACACCCTGTATATACTTAAATACTTTTTGTTTGTAAATACATACTTAATAATACATAGTAAACACTCAGACCAAGACAAATAGACATGTTCATGCACACAAATATTTGTCTTGTTTGGGAATCGAACCCGAGACCACTGGTGCAGAAGGTGGGTAGCCTACCCCTGCGCCAAATCGGTCGTCAATAATAATCAGTTTTCTACAATATCGTCGTATATTTGTCCCCAGATCTCACTCAAAGCCAGATGATCTGCCGAGGCGTGTCGACCCACAAGGTCGGGGGGTTCCGTGGTCATGCGCCCCGCATCTCCTTCACCAACAAGGAGGAGACGGACCTTCACGAGATCCGCAGAAAGTCTGCAAGTAGCCGCTTGGGGAGTTCCCCCCGGCCCAGCATAGCGAGCGAAGATCGGTCTGATAGTATTGCTTTGAGGTAAGTCAAAATAGCAGAATTCCCACTTCGAAAGTGGGTGTCATGCTAATAAATAGAGATGAAAAGAAAACTACAATCAGAAGGCAGGCCGAATCGTCTGTCTCAAATAACAAGGTCTTAATGCAATTGCCGTTAATATTATTTTTCAACTTCTACAAAGACAATTCCTCGAATCTTTTGAATTAAACACTCTAACGTCCTATAACACAGTCAAAATTAACTGCATGAAGTAAATAAATAAATAAAATAAATAAATAACTTTTTACAATCACACCAATTATCTAAGCCAATGTAAATTTCATTAAGAAACTGTATCATGGAAAAACTTGATAACGGATACATATATACTTAAATACTTTTTGTTTGTAAATACATACTTAATATACATAGAGTAGTAGTGAGCGTCAGAATGGCTGGTTGTCTGCATCGGTAATCAGGCTGGCGACCAAAAATGCTACCTATTTGCTAATCTTTGCTACCTTCCTTTGAAACAAATTAAAAGGATTTCAAAATTACCAGCTATTTGAATATTGGGACGGCTTGGTCAACTCTCCGTTTGTGTAAACTATGAGTTTGTATATTCTGCGACTACAGTTAACCAATAAATCTTTTAATCCCACCATATATGTTGCAGCGACTGACGCGCAACACGAGACGCTTCAATGAATGCTGTCGTTCACGTTGCTAGTAAAAAACATGTGTTTTCAACGACTCATTTAAATTTGCACCGACAGTGTGCTGGATTAATTACTGGGAATATGTAGATGAAAATTTGTCTTATTTTTAATGATATTAAGCTGGATTTACAAGGCAAACTACGACTGATTTTTTAAATTATAATAAACTTGTTAGTTTCTTTAAAAGTCTATTGCACCAAAGTATTTGACAATTAACAAATACACAGATAAAAAAAATCATTTTACCCATAATAAGTTAAAGAAAGATTGTAAACTCTGATATCAAAGCTTTGCAGTGTAAGACATAAATACAAATAATTGAATCTGTAGGTAAATACATACAAGAGTTTATTGAAAAATGGAAAATGAAGTATTTAGAAAAAATCGACCCGTCTCACAACTGAGCTGGTTGTGAGACGGGTCGATTTTTTCTAAATACTTCATTTTCCATTTTTCAGTAACAAAAATTGCATTACAAGTACAAATAAAAAACTTAAAGGTTTTTTACAGTAGTCTCTTCAAGCTGTTTTCTTTACGCATAATATTAGTAAACAAATAATAAAATATCACTTTTAAGGAATATTTCATTAGAGATTCTTATTATCATTCCATGTATTAATTAAATTATTACCTAATTTCCACATTTGGATGGTCTATGAAAAAGCTAATTAAGATAGACTTGACCCGATTTGTAGCAACGTAGCGTACCGTAGCAATTTCCGTAGTAACACTACGAGCTACGGCTACGAGTTCGGATGTTTCTGGTGGGGCGGTCCAAGAATAGATGCTTCGTTGTACCAAGAGTGAATACATATGTCGCAGGGATTTTGTCAAAGTCGTGATATTATAATTCCACTAGTGAAATTATAATTTCACGTGATATTATAATTCCACTAGTTAAATTATGAATAGACAGTATTTTTGTATCAATAAAAAAAATAACCACGAAATTTAAGGCAATCGCTTCGCTGCGCTTCGCGATCGCCTTAAATTTCTAACCTATCACGTGTTCTACAGGACTTCCGAGGCTCGCAGCCGTGTGCATACTGTCTTGTACTGTCCATTCATAATATCACGTGAAATTATAATATCACGACTTTGACAAAATCCCTGCGACACATATACGAATTTGGATGGTCTTTAAAAAAGGTACCTAATTAAGATAAACTCGTAGCAACGTAGGCCGTAGCAATTTTCGTAGTAACAGCTACGATATGACATGGGTACGAGTTCGGATATTTCTGGCGGTCCAAAAATAGATGCTTTGTTGTACCAATAATGAATGGACATACGAATACTTATACGTTGATTTTGTTAAGCTCATAGTCTTATTGTACTGACTGACTGAAAACAAGGCTGCAAACTAGCTGCAATCAGCGCATTGTTGCTGGATGAATACCAGAAAATGTTGCAATGCATTTTTCTGAAATTGACAAAATTACGTTTATTTGAAATTACATCCAAATCAACGATTTCCAAGTATTTTTAAATAAAATGAAGAGACTTTACTTCTTTAGATTGCGGTGAAAGTATGTTAAGTTTGTATTTACTAAGTTAACATAGCCCTTTAGTTTCATTAATTATAACATATTATGATATCTCATGTTCCCGTATACCGTAACATATTAAGCGTCTTAACATTAATTTCATGTAAAACAATATCACAAGTTGTTTAGGAGCTATGATCGTCGAATGAACAAAGATAATGGAGACTATTAGTCAAAGGTTTCTTGACGTTTCATACTGACTGTTACAAACAGGAATAATACATCTATGGTTACAAACGACCACAACTGAAGTTTCTTGAATGAATATGTGAAGCTCCGGCCAGATAGTTGCTACCATGGAGCTAGACTTAATACTGAGGTAACTGGAGTTTTCACCCTGAATAAAAAAGTGTGCCCAGCAAATTTGACTACTAGTATGTAGTGGCTGTCAGTTGTCTCATATGACCATACGTATTTTTTAACCGACTTCTAAATCAAAAAGGAGGAGGTTCTCTATTCGTCTGTATGTTTTTTTTGTGTATGTCCACCGATTACTCGAAGACGGATGGACCGATTAAAATAATTAAAACGTTATTACATCAGCCGGCCTAGCATGAGTTGTCTGTCTTGCTTACCCCACTAAGGTGTAAGCAAGACAACTTGCCGTACCATATCATATCGCGCGTGATAAGCCGCTCATGCTAGGCCGGCTGAATTGTTTCCAAGTTGGTCCCATTTTTTGAAATTTTGAAATCGTTTCAGTAGTTTTCAGGAAATCTTGAAAATACCGTCGTTTTCGTTACCACTTTATGTGAATTTAATACGTACCTTTAGGCATAACTCCTTTGATTATAAACCGACTAGCTGACCCAGCGCGACTTCGTTCCCGTGGCCCTACCCCCAGCTCCACCCTACCCTACCCGTATTCTACCCCTACCCCTACTCTAACCCTACCCTAACCTACCCCTACCCTACTCTACCCCTACCCTACCCCCTACTCCACCCTACCCTACCCGTACTCTAGCCCTACCCTACCCCTACTCTACCCCTACCCAACCCTAACCTCCCCCTACCCTACCCCCACCCCTACCTTACCCTACCCCTACATCCTTCCTTGGACTTCCACGAACATTTCAAGACCAAAATTAGCCAAATCGGCCCAGCCGTTCACGCGTGATGTCGTGACCTAGGGAAATAGGGATTCATTTTTATATATATAGATTTAGATGATTCTTGTTTTGTTAAAAAGGGGATACCTCAAGGTATTTTAACCGACTTCAAAAGAAGGAGGTTTTCAGTTTGATCACATACCTATTTACCAGAATACACGTAAATTGCTTGCACGATGCACTAAAAAGAGAGAAATAAAAATTATTTTTATAAAAAAATAAAACCGCCTTCAAAAAAATCACATCAAAAAAGTAAGAAATAATCCCTCACCAAATAAATAACGTAAGTACTTTGAGGTCGGGCGGGTTTCAAAAAAATGTACGTGTTTCACGCACGACTTCAAAGTACTTACGTTATTTATTTGGTGAGGAATTATTTCTTACTTTTTATGTGATTTTTTGAACGCAGTTTTATTTTTTATAAAAATAATTCAAAGTGTAGGTGAGACGGAAGACAGCCACAGTGTAATTTGTGGTCACAAAAAAGTGTTAGTACTGCACTCTCCAGTTAGGCGGAGGGCTAGTTAAATAATACTTCAGTATTTTTTTAAAGGCACGAAGGCAAACAAATGTTTGGAAAACAGACCGTGAGAGTGAGTGGAAATTTAATTACAATTTCAAGAGCGATTCATGCTTGAAATCAAACAAACAATTAAGTCTAGCTCCATGGTTGCTACCAAGCGTCTGCGAAGCATCTGCGAAGCGGGAGCGATGCGACCCGGGAACGTTAGCCGCCGACCCTGTGGAGGTGGAGGCGACACTAGCAGAACAAAATTATCGAAATGGCTGACAGTTTTTAGGTTATGTATTTGACCACCAGGGTGCCTACCATCAACTTTAAGACAGCGATTCAAAAATAGCGCGATGCAGAATAGGTTCCTAAAATGAATTGCTTTCTTTCGTACTCTGACCTACTAAAAACTGGATCGCAAATGAATTGCTAAATGTTAATGACCGAACGATTTGTGTCCTTTTTCTTCTACCCGTCTCTTTCACTCGATTATGTCATGCCCGGAGAGTGAGAGGGTCGGGTATAACCTGCAGGTGACATGTGAAATCGACCGGGTTATAAGTCAAATAAGAGTTTCTGACAGCTTAGATTATCGATCACTGAATCGCTGTCATTGATATTAAGCTGTCGTGGTACGAATAAGCGAAGCAGATCAGTTTAGGTCCTAAACAAAACCGCAATAAGAGTTGATGGTAAGCATCATTCAATGACATTTCACAGCCGCTAAGCTGTCATGTACTCTTATTTGACTTATTACCCGGTCGATTTAACATGTCACCTGCAGGTTATACCCGTCCCTCACACTCTCCGGGCATGACAGAATCGAGTGAAAGAGAAGGTAGAAGAAATAAGGACACAAATCGTTCGGTCATTCACATTTAGCAATTCATTTGCGATCCAGTTTTTAGAAGGTCATAGTACGAAAGAAAGCAATTCATTTTAGGAACCTATTCTGCATCGCGCTATTTTTGAATCGCTGTCTTAAAGTTGATGGTAGGCACCCAGGTCAGTTAAGTTTGTAAGTAAGTTGTTGTAAGTACATTTTGTTTTGACAGTTGATATATGTATTGACAGAATACCGCCCGCCATTACGAAAGCTGATTTAATTTATTATTCACGAAAATACAACATGTAGGTATGTATTTGAAGATGTTTTTTCACACTCAATACAAAATTTCGTAACCATTTCATTGATCGACTTGAAGAAAAATAAATAAATTTATTGCGAAACCGTGAGAGCGCAACTATACATAGCCAAAGGAGAATATGTAGGTATAGTCCATTCGCTTAGATAGTGTCGCTCTGCCACAATGCCGTGTGGGTGTACCGACACTATCTAACCGAACGGACTATATACGGAAGGGCCAACTCGCGATGTTACGTCACACGTTAATGCCATTGATTCACCCAAATTTTCCTCGGAGGCCGTACTTTTAATATCTCAGTCATTTTTGAAGATAGGAAAAAAATAAAAACATTCTTTTTTCTCGAGTTACATATTTTTTAGATATGCTGATAACAAAAATCATTGGTGTGACTCATTGCTTGTGACCCTTGTGACTGTACAGCAGGCTTACGCATACACGACGCGCAAACTCCGAGTTCGCGAAGCGGGAAATACGCGTCGCTCGTTCCGCATCGCTGACGCGTAGTTTTGGCCGAAACTTAACTTATCAAAATATATAATAGTTCAGTCGCTACTCGCAATGAACAATTTGTCATAGTCAAGTGGTTTATTCAAGTTTTGTGGACTTATTTTAATGCGAGAAAACTATTTCAATGTAATACGGGTATAGCTGGGCTTTTATTTGATCGAACTAATGCCTGGAACCAAGTCTGGACCCCCCCCCGAAATCCATTAATCCGCGGGATGGGCGTGAACTTCACGACGTTATCCCGCGGGAATCTGATATTTTTCCGGAATAAAAAGAAGCCTATGTTCCACTCCAGGCTAAGAAGTATCTGTGTCCCAAATTTCAGCCCAATCCGTTCAGCCGTTTTGGCACGATTCAGCAACAAACATCTAAACTAAACCCCCCCCCCCCACGACGGACCCCCCCCCGACAAAAATCATGGGTACGTGCTTGCCTGGAACTATATTGTCATGAGTTTATTTTATCTACTGTGACAGTAAATAATTATATACTTACTGATACATTTTAATCAAGAGCTTATTTGGTTGCGCAATTCTCTGGATATCAGTTGGATTGATACTTATAGTTTTCAACTTAATAGTCTATTTCGACCTATTCAACTCAACTACAACTAACTTTTGGATAATACGGGAAAGTCTCAGACTGGCTTTCGATATACATTTAAGTAAATACGACTGTAAATTAATATCTGTTGGTCAACATTTTCTGAACAGATCTAATAATGAATAATAGCTTTTTTTAATATTATATATATTATTATGTTATTGTGTGTATTTTGTTATGCAATTCGTCAAGTAATTTATATCATAGCTTCAAACTAAATATAAACAAATCCTACTGTTTTTTTCTCTGACAGAGCTTATTATTTGAACATTTTTGAGCTGTTACAATAGATTTTTCGAGATATTCGCTTTCCTGAATAGCACCGTAAGAGTCTATTTGATATAATTAACCGTAATGACACATTGTCGCTACCTGAGCCAAGGCTTAACCAGTGTCGGGTTTAATTGGGGCCCTATCAGAATTACTATCGTTTAACTATGTATCTTACTGCTGTGGTATTCTGGAAAAAAAGGAGCGTTGCTAGTTTAGCTTCTTCGTGTTAAAATAATGTATCTGATTCTGGCAATTTATTTAATTAAGTTTATTTCTATTATTAGGTGAAACATGCAAAACTAATAGACTCATGTGCTAATAGTGTTAGTTAACGAAAATTTTATTCATGTTTAAATTATATTTTCACATGAACGGTTTTCTTATAGGTTTTAGTTTATTTGATTTTAAATCATGTTTATGCATTCACAATGCATTTCTGTAAGTATAGGAAAAATTGTGATAGTAGAGAACTACCAGCCCTGCAAGTATATAGCTTTCAGGCGGGATTCGAACACGTGCTCCTGAGAATCCGAATTACAGAAATGCATTGTGAATGCACAAACATAATTGAAAATTTGATTGTTAAACATTTGTAAAAATGTTTCTTTCGGATGTGAGGGTTTCACATTGATGAAGCAACCCTGGCCTACAGCGTTTAAATTGATATCAAAATTCGAAGAGTCTCGTAAGCCTTTTGGTAGCTTAGTCAGAGCATTGGGCCGTATTCTCAGGCTAAGCTATTTTTTTTATTCTATTCCAAATTTTTTCTTTAGTTTTTGTGTATTTGAAACTTACTACAACCATATGGGAATTGGGTCCGGCGTTTGCTTGTATATTCTATTAGGAGAAAAATAACAATTAAAAATGTGTGACTAGTCGATCAATAGCACCCACATTTTTTCAGACTGAATTTCAACGCTCTTTGGGAAATAATTGGAAATAATATAAACTGATGATTTAACATTCTCACGTTTTCGTCGATTCTCGTAATCGAAGTAATTTCCTCAATTCCACAGGCGGCTGTTCGTTATTCTGCACTGTGTGTTTTTCATTGCGTGCTCCGCATTTCGTTTTCACTTTAAATTCACCCTTATGTTATTTTTATAAGACTCATTATTGAAGGGAACCTTTACGTTTCCACCAGCGTTATGTTCTCTACATATTTACAATGTTACTCAAAAGAAGTATTTTTAAATGCTTCTCTACTTTTTAAACTTAAGCTTTTCCAAGTGTGATAGAAGTTGGCAGCATTCAAACTTTTTCTTTCAATTTCGTGTGCGTGGAATTTGGTTACGTTGAGCAGTTTTGGCAGTCAGACAGACTGTCTTTCGAATTTATAATAATATGATGATGGGTAAATAACCTTTAGGTATAGAGCCTATAATAACTGAGTAAACACGTTACAGTATTAACTAATGATTAAATTCGATGAAAGTATTGGGATTTTACGAAATTCAAACTAATATTATAAATGTGAAAGTGAGTTTCTTTGTTTGTCCGTCTTTCACGTCAAAACGGAACGTTGGATCGACGTAATTTTTCGTATGGGGATAGTTTGGGAGCTGGAGAGTGACATAGGCTACTTTTTATCTCCGAAAAATATTACATTCCCGTGGGATAACGTTCGTGTAGTAAACGCGGGCGAAGCCGCGGGCGGAGGGCTAGTTAAATAATAATTCAGTAAATTTAACTCACGAAGGCAAACAAATGTTTGGAAAACAGACCGTTAGAGCGGAAATTTAATTACAATTTCAAGAGCGATTCATGCTTGAAATCAAACAAACAATTACATAAAGACCGTTAAGGCTATTGCGGCGATCAAACTCAGAATTTTCTATGTTTTTAAATTAAATTTCCTGACAAAGTATCATTGCTAGGCCTTCCAAAATATTATATGTGATAGATCTTTTCTTTATGAAGGGAAGTTACTAAAATTTATTTGAATCAAATAAATACAATGTACTAAAAAAAATTATTTTCAAGACCCCTTTTTTCCATCTTAAACTCAATTATCTCAATAACTATTTGAGTAATCAAGCTAATTTTTTTTGTGTAAGTAGTTCTTAGTCATATCTAGGGAAGTTACTAAAAATTTTTTTTGTTATATTTATAGTCAATAACTAGTATCCCAAAGTGCATCGTGCACCGTTTCGCAGCATAATTATTCAGTCTCCGCCTGGCATTGGCGGCGTTTGGACGTGGAGACTGTATCGCTCCGATTGCGCCAAAATTGAAAAAAAAAACTCACACTAGAATCCTAATTTTTTTCAATGATGCTTATTTTGCTAGGAAATATTGAAATAGCGCTTCAGGATTGGGTATAGATGAGTGCTTTGCCATTTATTGCATAACCATAGACCTATGTAACCTAGGACAAGTTATTTTACTCATTACCTAAAGCAAACATCAATAGTTTGAAATAAAAGTGACGGATAATATTGCCTAAGATACTTAAGAGCCCATAAAAGTTGTACCTATTTGAGTACCAATATTTGTTGTGTTGTAGGTACATAATTAGTCTAAGTTTCTAACTTCTACTACTGTATATTAAATTTATGTTCGTTTTAGGTTCCTCAAAATTGAAAATGTGAGAAAGTTAAGATAGGTAGGTGTAAAAAATTGCATCAAGAAATAAGAAATTCGCTTGTTGAAAAAGTTTTTTACAGAGACATAATGTAAAAGCAATTCTTGAAATAAAACCGACGTAAGAATTTTATATACCTAGTTGATCTAATATCACCATTACACCAATTTTATGAGACTGTGAGAAGTCCAGCTTCTTTCCTTTGAGTGAGGAACATAAACGCACCATTTTGTGTAAATTTCAGGTTCAAAAAATTTTTTTACTGATTCTCTTATCCATTATTAGTACAAATAAAAATTAAGTTCAAAAACTAAAACCCGACTACTGAAAAATCACGCTCTAAAAAGTATGAAACAAGAAAATATTCTCATCTGAAATTGCCGTGGTCGTATGCCACTTTTCCCTAGAATGAAAATATTGTTTTGTTATAGTAAGGGGCATACGACCACGGCAATTTCAGATGAGAATATTTTCTTGTTTCATACTTTTTAGAGCGTGATTTTTCAGTAGTCGGGTTTTAGTTTTTGAACTTAATTTTTATTTATATTATTTTGGGGTCATAATTTTTCGCTGTGTAGTGCCGGCACATAAAAATAATAGCACTACCCTCTCTCTTCTCGTGGGTGTCTTAAGAGGCGAAAGAGGGAAAACTGCATCAGGAGATGGGCAGCAGCATCTCCATGTAACAGCAGGCCATACGCGATCGCCAACACTTGGCAGGCCAAGCGTGGCGATTATGGCAACCCCTTCCCCCAAAATGGCTTTACACCAAAAAAATCAGCCCCACGCCACGGCGACCCCGCTATTCCTAGCTACGGTAGCGGCTATGGTAACGGCGGGGCAGGTGGTGCTGAGAATCCCCGGGTAAGTTGACCCGGCAACATACAGCACGCGCATATTGCCGAGTGACTCGAAGCTCATAGAGTTGGAAGAGGCTGTTAGTAAGTTACACTGGGACATCATTGGATTATCTGAAGTCTAAAGAGAGGGGAAGGACTCGATTATCCTGCAATTCGGTAACTTACTATACCACCGGGAGGGCGAACAACAGTCCCTAGGTGGTGTCGGAAGCGTGTCGCGCAGGGGCAGCGTACCTGATACTCAGAATATCGAAACGGTATTCGCTAAATGTCATACAAGTATGCGCTCCGACCTAAACACATGACGATGACGAAGTGGAGGCTATGCATGAGGAGGTTTCGAAACCCATGCATAGCTATAAAACACACTACACGGTTGTGATGGTAGATTTCAATGCTAAGTAGGCAACGTTGCGGTGATGAGTTGAGAGTGGGGCAATTTGGATTTGGGCAACGAACCGACAGAGGCCAGATGCTGGCAGACTTAATGGAGAGGAAGAACATCTTTATGGTGAACTCCTTCTTCAGGAAGCCCGCAAGCTGCAAATGAACCTGGATGTAAAAAACGAGATCGATTTTATCATGTCGACCAAGAAGCACATATTCAATGATGTCAGTGTGATCAACGCTGTTAAGACAGGAATCGAAAGACTTTGACCAGTTGTGTGTTGCCAGTAATGGATGTGAGACTGGCCTATAGAAGTCAGACGTGGTCTTTTACTATGTATCTCATAAGAAGGCTCAAAGTCACCCAGCGAGCAATGGAGAGAGCGATGCTTGGTATTTCCCTGCTCGATCGAATCAGAAACGATAAGATCCACAGGAGAACTAAAACAACCGACACCGCTCGAAGGATTGCATCGTTGAAGTGGCAGTGGGCGGGACACATAGCGCGGAGAACCGATGGCCGTTGGTGTGGTAAGGTTCTCGAATGGCGATCGCGTACCGGACGACTTTCCGTGGGCAGGCCCCTACAGGGTGGACCGACGATCTGGTCAAAGTTGCGGGAAGCCGCTGGATGCGGGCAGCGCAGGATCCATTGTTGTGGAGTTCCTTGGGGGAGGCCTAGGCCCAGCAGTGGGCGTCGTTCGGCTGATGTGATGAACTAAATTATTACCTAATAATGTAAATATTCTACCTACCTATTTTCATCAAACAATGCTGGGGTGAACTATGGAATGCCATAAACATATATTATATTATACAAGGGCCTAATCATGTAGGATAATATTTGCTAGGGGAAATAGTCTTAGTTCGCTGAGCCTGTAAAGATGTCAAAATTCGATTTATGCAAGCAAAGCCGCAAGCAACAACCAATAAAATTTATATTTTTGAAACGAGCTCACCAAGAGCTTTCATTTGATACCAAACACGATATTCTATTTTAAAAAAAGTTTTTTAGTTCACAACTTTATGTCGTGTAGAGGGCGCCATATTCAATTTCATGTGACGTGACATAGCCTATAACCAGCAGACAATCGAGACGCTTCCAACGATACCTCAATTGTGAATATATGATCAGCAGTTTAGAAGTTATGCGGGAACAGATGAAAATACATACATACATACATACATACCGGTCAAACTCATAACCCTCCTTTTTTTGCTTTGCCGTAGTCGGGTAAATAGAGCATGCATACAATTTCTTGCAAGAAATGCTCTCGGGGTTTTGAAATTCGAAATTCGAAATCCCCACAACAATATCTAAAACCGATGGTTGAGGCGCCAGTAGCAATAAAAAAGAATGAAAGGTCTGTCAGCTGTATTGACAGTTTAAACTCTCAAATTTAACCACCGCGTCAGATAAGTTTGCGGAGTTCTGTAAGGAGACTTGCATAGTCGGAGTAAAATTTTTGATACTCTAATGAAATATTGCATAGGTACAAGTACTTCCGAAGGAGGAATATTTATTTCATTATTTAAATTTCATTGCACAAAGTATAAACAAATGGCGGGCTAACTTTAAACTGACTAACATATTATATCAAAGATAATAAACTCATAAAAATAAATAATCTCGAAGAAGTTTTATATACACTCTCTGCCACAAATGTCATTTATTAAAAGTAGGTGGCTAAAACGTCAGTGATTAGATTACATACCCTTTGGAAGCGGCCATGGAAGAAATGACAGTTTTATCTAGGTAATACGAAACCAAACCGTTTCAGCTGCTCGACCCTGATGTTGTCAAAGCCAGCGGCTTTACCTTCTTTGAGCTTCATCATCATCATCATCATCATGTCAGCCGAACGACGCCCACTGCTAGGCATAGGCCTCCCCCAAGGATCTCCACAACGATCGGTCCTGCGCTGCCCGCATCCAGCGGCTTCCCGCGACCTTGACCAGATCGTCGGTCCACCTTGTAGGGGGCCTGCCCACGGAACGTCGTCCGGCACGCGGTCGCCATTCAAGAACCTTTCCGCCCCAACGGCCATCGGTTCTCCGCGCTATGTGTCCCGCCCACTGCCACTTCAATGATGCAATCCTTCGAGCGATGTCGGTTGTTTTAGTTCTCCTGCGGATTTCATCATTTCTGATTCGATCGAGCAGGGAAATACCAAGCATCGCTCTCTCCATTGCTCGCTGGGTGATTTTGAGCCTTCTTATGAGACCCATAGTAAAAGACTTCTTTGAGCTTATCAAGGGCAAACTTGAGCTCTGTTTCTGTAAAAGCCTCGTCCAAGTGGTTAACCTCTTTACCAGAGTCTCGTGTAAATTTCTTCTGGAGACTTTTCGTGGAAGCTTTCCCATTTTGGAGTAAGTGGTGAGCAATCTGGTTTGTGGTCACATTGGAATGACGATCAGCGATTTTAGGATCATTATTTAGTTTCCTTATAAAACACCATGCCTTCTTGCTTTTATGCGTCATATCTACGCCTTCGATTAGCTTGTTCCACTTTTCTCTCGTTGTTTCGGATATGGCTTCTAGCAATTCATTCCCAAAATCGATGGTGTCCTGTAAGATGGGATCTAATTCATACTGGTCTTGGTATGTCATCCTATCATATTATATTTAAAAACATATATTTGATGCTTGGGAGAGCAAGCGAGATGTAGTTGGTATTTATTGTGACCTCTCCAAAGCTTTCGATTGTTTTAATCACCAAACGCTTTTAAGGAAATTAAAACATTATGGTGTCTATGATAAATCAGTTAACCTTATGCAATCATATCTATGTGAAAGAACACAAAAAGTAGTTATCAATAAAACTGAGTCTACTGGAGCCCCTATCAACATGGGCGTACCCCAGGGATCAATACTGGTCCCTTTTGCTGTTTTTAATTTATATAAATGACCTTCCTTTTTAAGCAAAGAATTTTATTCAAGTACTATAACCAACCACATTATAAAACTACCTTTGTGAGTTCACTCAATTCACGCGACTAATTTAATAAACATTGTTTAACTGTTTAGAATTTTCCGAATATCAGTCAATCACTTTACAATGCAATGGATGCACCCATTATTGTCTTTTTTGCTGTCGCCTTTGGTTGTCATGTCACACATAACACAAAACTGTCTTGAGATTCATGTTAATGAATATGACAAAATTTTAACATGTAGTTGTGTTGCTGTCGCTTCGGTATTAATTTTTAATTAGTACAAATATTTCAGCATATCGCATAATATTTAAACAGAAAAAAGAACCTGACGTAAGGCAAGTTTTTACGTTTTTTACCCATTTTTAGAGCGCAAGGGATATGATGCGTACATGGCGAAAAATAGTGACAGTGAAAAATAAACATATTTTAAAATGAGTAATGAAAAAAGGTTTTTTTAAAGTGGCTGATTTATAACCTTGCGTGGCAAGTTTACATTAGTAAACAAAGTATCAATTATTTCAGTTGCGCTACATTTTGTTTAAACAAATTCGACGATCTCCGTGGCCGATTGGTGTACGCACCGGTTTTCTAGGTGCCACTATCTCTGAGGTCCCGGGTTCGATTCTCGGACGGGTAAATGTCGAAAACTAACTTTTAGATATTTTCTTGTATCTGGGTGTATGTGATCGTTGCTTCCAATTTTCAATGACACAAGTTATTGTATTATTTGATATTATCATTTTTGGTATTGGAATAATATGTATTTTATTTTATTATTTTGTACTTAAACAATATTTTTATTTAAGTGTTTTTTTTATTATTATATAGCGTGATTTTATATAAACGGTATACTTATTGAAATATTGATTAACTAAGTAGATTTATTTTGTAAAAAAGTATTAGATGATGGGCTAGTATGAGTTATTCATATTTTTTCATATTAAATTATAAGTTTTATTAATTTGATTGGAATAAATCTGAAAATGTACCTACTGGTTAGAGCAGTATACATTATTTATGTTTTTCAGTGTAATTTGTAGCAAATGTTGTAGTTTTGCCTGCGAAGATCATTTCGATAATGAATATATTATTATTATCGAAATGATCTAGAGATAGAAAATAAATATAAATAGCTGCTGCTGTGTTCTGCATTTTGAAGAATCGTTTGAAGTGACTATCTTTGTTAAAAAAAGCTTTTTTTACTACATACGAATAATATCTAAGATCTACTCTTAAACAATATATATTATTATCGTAAACCGACGTTTACAATAAATATTCATAATAATTCTTCTTGTAATCTACATAATATAATTTCCTTAGTAAAAGCGCACATAGGTGATATTTTAGATGTAAATAGAATGCGCGCTGCATGCCGCGTCTACACGTACTTCTCAGTCTACGCGAGTGCCGCGGCCGGAGTCTTACCGATCCCAGCACCCCCTCGCTTGTGTAAGCAACGGCCATCGACGATATTTTTTTTACCTATGCTATATCCTTAATTGTAAAATTAAATGAATATACTTAAATTGTTTATTCAATGATGTTTGAATATAATAAAAGAAAGTTATTCTTTTCTGTAATTATCGTTAAATATTAACAATTTAATAAAGAGGTACATATTAAAAGAAGTTAAAATTTTAATGCAATGAGCCACCACGTGGGCTTAGTGGTGGGTATAACAAGCGTAGCTTAGTGGCGCCCCGCGGTGAATTTAATTTAATATTGTAATTCTAATACACAATTTTATTAACACATTGGCAGCCGATCACGACCTGATCGTGATCTAATTTCTTACATTTTTCTCTAAAACATGACGCTATAACGTGGTCGGCGTTTGTTGCAAAGTGTAGCTGCATAATGTGCAAGTCATCTGCGTGGCATGAAGCAGTGGCAAATGGGGGGAAATTTGGATGGGAAAAATGATAGTATTTATTGTTTTTTGGTACTTATATCTAGGTTATACAGGGCGTCCCAAAATTAACTCACATGGAGGGAAAGTACCTTAAATACTGAAGATATAAAATTTTACTGAAAGGAGACTTCATTTTTATTTTAAAAAGAAAACGAACTGCATTCACCGAATTTTGAATAATCACTTGTCTGAACTGGGAATCGAACCCGCTGAATGTAAAAAAAATATTTCTCTAATTTAATTGTACCGATCGAAAGACTCGATTATACCTAAGCATTTCTTATAAATAACATAGCATCTTAAATAAAAGGAAGACTACGAAATTTAACATTTAATGTTGAATAACAAGTTTGTGCAGCGTTATGAATAGCCTTTTCTGTAACATTAAATGTTAAATTTCGTTGTCTTCCTTTTATTTAAGATGCTATGTTATTAAGAAAAAATGATAAGGTATGATCGAGCCTTTCGATCGGAACAATTAAATTGGAGAAATATTTTTTTTTACATTCGGCGGGTTCGATTCCCAGTTCAGACAGTTGATTACTTAAAATTCTTTGAATGCAGTTCGTTTTCTTTTTAAAATAAAAATGAAGTCTCCTTTCAGTAAAATTTTATATCTTCAGTATTTAAGGTACTTTCCCTCCATGTGAGTTAATTTTGGGACGCCCTGTATATAGGTTTTGAATGATTTCTTTTGACATTTAGCATTTTTAGCATGTTTTGCGTAGTCTCAGAAGTATTACACTATTAATAATCGAATAAAAAACATAATCTATAAAAATAACATAAAAATAACCATGTAAGAGATTTTATTTCTTGCCAAAAAGGGTATTTTGTATTAGACTTTAAACTTTCTTTTTACAATTTATATAAATTAGTAACTTACCTACATAACATATACAAAAATAATCAAATGCATTACTATTATAGTTCTTATTCTATAATGACGAAAAAGGCCGGCTGTCAAAGTTTTAAAACATTACATGGAATTTTTAGGGCCATTTTTAGACGGTATCATTACATACCCTCGTAGTCACTGCTAGAAGTTGATAGCAAAACTGCAAAAAGTGGCCGTTTTTGACCCATTTACTATCTACTTCTACGAATGACGATGAGGGAATGTAGCGATACCTTCTAAAATACTAGACTATGGGCCCTAAAAGTCCATGTAAAGTTTAATTGAAATCCTTTTCTATTAGCAACTTATTAAATAAAAACCTCTGAGGGCGCCACTATCGCCTTAACATGCCTTCCAAAGCACGGGGGAGCTTAATAAATAAATAAGTTTTTTTTTTATCCACAACGGGGTAGCACTTAGCCTTCGTCACACCTGATGGTAAGTGGTGATAAGGCTGTAGGTGCAAGCGCACCACTTCCGGAATCCTCAATCACTGAGGAACTGGCTATCTTATCTCTAACTACCGGAACACATAATGCTGAAATCATCATTGTTATAGCGTCAGACTAGATGGCGCTAGCTAGCTAGGCGGACTAAGAACAAGGAATATGTAACCCCACTGAAAATCGAACCCGGGACTCCTAGGTCCGAAATCGGTGGTGTGAACCACTAGACCACAGAGGCGGTTAAAATTAATACTTGGTCACCCATCCCGTGACAGACCATTGAAACAGTTGCGCGATAACCACTGCGCCATGGGTTCAAAAATTCAAAATTCAAAATTCAATATCGTTTATAAAATTTAGGTTTGTTTAACAACACTTATGAACGTCAATAAAGCTACGCCATCGGTTCGCAAATCCTACGGCAGGAGACCTTGTAGCGAGAAGAACCGGCAAGAAACTCGCCAAGGACTATTTTTTTCTCCCTGTTTTAACTTATACAGAGTCGTCAAATTTGCAAAGTGACCTTCACATAATAGTAAGGTTACTTTCCATCACAATACAGTTCCTCAAACTATCCCATAGGAACTAATAAAGCTATTCCAACTAAATAGTGCCGTAAAACATTCACGGCCGGTTGAGCTAACGGCCACATAAGACAGACCGTAAACAGAAGTCAGTTGTATGGAATAAACAGTTATGTTTAACCTCTGAGGACCTTTATTGGTTAGTTTAGTAGCTAGATTGTCTTAAATTAAAGAATATTACTATGAATGTCCGGTATAACGATAAGTAGATGTATAAATACTAACCTTTCACCCGCGGCTTCACCCGCGTGGACAACACGACGTTATTCCGCGAGAATATGATATTTTTCCGGAAAAAAGTAGCTTTATGTTACTCTCCAGCTCCCATACTATGCTCATACCAAAAATTACGGCGATCCGTTGCTCCG
Organism: Crambus lathoniellus; assembly: GCA_949710035.1. Classification (NCBI taxonomy): domain Eukaryota; kingdom Metazoa; phylum Arthropoda; class Insecta; order Lepidoptera; family Crambidae; genus Crambus; species Crambus lathoniellus. The sequence continues at coordinate 7,692,647 of OX453302.1, read as the reverse complement.
TTTTGACGTGAAAGACGGACAAACAAACACACTTTCAGATTTATACTAATAGTATTGATTTTCATAGATAAGAAGTTTGTTTATTTTCAAGGTTCATATACCTAACTAAGGTAAATAAATCATGCGTGTGGATAGGTACAACTTAACCCTTTAATTCGCAGTGTTGTCCCTCAACAACATGTCAAACAAAAAAATATGGCTTGAGCGTCGTATTTAAAAAAAAAGATTATTCGTGTTTACATTATGGTTGAAATGAAGAGAAACATGGAAAAAAATCAAATTGTCACTTAATGCTCTCAAAGTGACTTTTATTGTCATTCTTAGTCATGATGGCGTCTAGAATTTCTGTTCAAAGTTAAATTATTTTAATTTTATGGGTTTTTATTTCTCAAAATACGGAATGCACACTGTTTTTCTAAAATAGTGTCCCTACTGAATTTGTTTATGTGTTAAAATGTGTTAGTTACATTTATAATCACGACTTATGATGTTGAGAAAAGTTATGTTGTTCATGAACAACACTGCGAAGTATACAGCAACTTACAAAATGCTTTGTTAGTTGTTCTCTAATGACACTGCCCGTTAGCTAGCGAAATTGTTTTAATAGTATATAGCTAAGTTTTTTTGGTTTCCGAATGTTTTATAGCTCATTTTGCATGATAATCGATTAAGCTTGAGAAAATGTTTAACAATGTTTGTTTTTCGATAACAATTTTGACCGTAGAGATAATGCTTGTTATCATTCCAAGTTATATCCTGTTTGAGTTTCCCTACGGTACAGGCTATTCCTCATCAGCGAACTGCAGAAGGAGGTTTGCCTGAAAGCGCGCACGGCATTCTTTTTTTATGGGTTTGAGGCACCTTCCTATGATGCGACAGGTCTTACTCAAGGCTAGATTTACCTTCTTTGTATGCGTGAAGAGGTGCCAAACTGGACGCGCATATTCACCCGACGAAATCATAGTGAGAACCCTGTTATTAGGACCTGTGGAAAAGTGCCCCATGATGCTGAAGTAAGTTGAAAAAGCAGGTTGTCCTTCAAGCTAACTTCTTACTTTGAGTTTTGGCAGTAGTTTTGGTACGATAAGATAATATCCTGGGAGCAGGCCCCGAGATTACCTACAGTAGTTTTATGTTTGACACTAGCTTCCGCCCGCGACTTCGTCCGCGTGGACATTCGAGAAAATACTTAGGGGACCAATAACCAGGATAAAAAGTATTCTATGTTTTAATTTCTTAAAAATCCTCGAGCAGCCTCGCGCGAGGCAGAACGTTTGCCACGTGCGGCGGGCCTCGCACGAGGCTGCTCACTTGGTGAGGGAGGACCCACCTAATCACGTAAAAACGGCTGATCGGATTTTTATGAAATTAAAACATAGAATACTTTTTATCGTGGTTATTGGTCCCCTAAGTATTTTCTCGAATGTCCACGCGGACGAAGTCGCGGGCGGAAGCTAGTAAATAATAAGTGTCTGTTTCACAATCAAAAAGTTAGTTCTGAGTACCAAGAAGTTTTAGGGTACTTAAGATGATTTAGGTTTCTATACCCTATTTACCCCCTGGGTTTGATTTTCGGAAAGCTACGAAATGGGTTGCCTATTTGTTTTAAGAAGTATGCCTACAAAGTTTCAAGTTGAAATGTCTTTTTTACCCCCTGATTTTTCATTCAAAACTTCACCCCTATTTCAACCTTTTAGGTGTTGAATCATGTTCAGCGTGTTGAACATCAAAATAAATGCCATTTTTGCAACCGTCATCCCATAAAACCTCAATAACGACATCCATATCAATTTTTAGGTTTATTTATCCCATTTAACCTCTAAGGGGTTGATTTTCGAAAAAATACGAAATATGTGTTTGCTTATTTGTTTTACTTTCCGACCATAATCCTAAACAATAAATTAAATGAAGGCCTTTCCAGATACAACATTTCATCCTCCTTTTCGACCCTTCGGGGGTGGAGTTGTCAAAAACACTGACACAGGAAAATATTAATTTTCAATTGCCAGCCTAAATGCAAAATTTGAAGATCCTAACTTCAAAACTGACGGACTTTCATACACATATTCATCCCCTATTTTACCCCCTGAGTTGGATTTTGGGAAAATTACGAAATGGGTTGCCTATTTGTTTTAAGAAGTAAGCCAAAAAAGTTTCAAGTTGAAATTTCTATTTTACCACTGATCTTTCATTCAAAATTTCACCCCTATTTCAACCTTTTAGGGGTTGAATCATGTTCAGCGTGTTAAACATCAAAATAAATGCCATTTTTGCAATCATCATCCCATAAAACCTCAATAACGACATCCATATCGATTTTTAGGTTTATTTATCCCATTTAACCTTTAAGGGGTTGATTTTCGAAAAAATACGAAATATGTGTTTGCTTATTTGTTTTACTTTCCGACCATAAGCCTAAATAATAAATTTTATGAAGGACTTTCCAGATACAACATTTCATCCCAGTTTTCACCCCTTCGGGGGTGGAATTGTCAAAAACGCTGACACAGGTAAATATTAATTTTCAATTGCCAGCCTAAATACAAAATTTGAAGATCCTAACTTCAAAACTGACGGACTTTCATACAAACATTCATCCCCTATTTCACCCCCTTAGGGGTGGAATTTCCAAAAATCCTTTCTTAGTGGATGCCTACACTGTATAACGTATCTATGTGCAAAATTTGAAGTCTCTAGGTTCAGCGGTTTGGGCTGTGCGTTGATATCTCAGTCAGTCAGTCAGTCAGTCAGTCAGGACTTTGAATTTTATATATATAGATTATGGGCAACACATCACAAAACGAGTTGTTTCACGCTTTCTTATATAAAATATCTAAACTTGATTCAGTCTTTGATGGATTAGGTCGAAGTGCGTTGTCCTCATAGTCCTCAGACAGCATCAGTCTAGCGTCTTCGATAGTCTCTGCTAGAGCGGCTTATGCTAGGACATCGACATATAGAAACTGAACAGTACCGGAAAGGGTAGTGTTTTTTATATTGTCATGGATAATGAATGAGTATTCTTTGATTTTGTTAAGTTATGATAATAAAAGATTAACGAAACAGTATTTTATCTTCCTAATTTCCTTCCTAGAGAAAGGCGCAGTGTTGGTGGTGAACGACATACATTATTCAACCTACATCTTTGAGGGGTGCGCAATGTCGTTCCTCAACGACATATATTTTCTCGGAAATGGCACATAATATATATTTTTTATTATTTTTCTGGATAGGTTTAATCCATAAATAAAGCGCCTAAATAGAAAAAGTGACGAATTTTGAGATATTTTTGTTCTGCGAACTAAAGGGTTAAAGTCATAGTCATCGTCGTCACTGTTCCTGATAGGAGGAGTTCGTGGCGCAGTGCTCACAGCGCCCGGCCTGCGATTTTGCAATGGTCGGTCATAGGGCGTTTGTGCACTACACTGAATTTTACCGATCCGGAAAAAAACGGATGCTTGTATTTTAATAATTAACTATTATAAGTAATATAATTTATTTGTTACGTGTAGTTTAGGGTTCGAAACATTGAAACTACACGAAATAAATAAATTCTTACTATTAGAAATGATTAAATTAATTTTAAATACAAGCATCCGTTTTTTTCCGGATCGGTAAAATTCAGTGTAGTGCACAAACGAACATGGGATGTGTGACCAAAAATTTACTATCTCGAGTTCCTCAGGCACGTTAACCCGTTGGTCCCGGCTGCGTTTGCAGTCGTAAATACCCTCCAATCCGCATTGGACCCGCGTGGCCCATTCTCCTAATCCATCCATAAGGTAGGCCAGTTCCCCAGCAATGGGGACTTAAAATAGCTGATGATGATTAGGTATGTCCCAGTGTTTCCATTAGTGAATACAAAGGAAAAGCTCCAGTTTTGAACCAAGCTTGAGGGAATCACAGGGGCCATTTTCCATACAAAAGTTGGCCACTGTTTCCTCCCTGGATAATTACAGTAGAGCAACTTTTGTTCCCAAAAATATATATGACAACGGCCAAAGCCTCTCTTGAAATTTTATGAAAAAAAAAAATTTAATCGGTCAAGTTTTGGAAAAGAAATCTGGGGAACCGTTGATTTCGTGTACTGGGTAATAGTCAGTTAACTTACTTAACTTATGAACACGTTTCGAAATAACGACACAAATGTTACCAGATATTGCTTGGCGCGTTTAGCGCTTACAATAAAGAAAAACATTTATTAAAGAGCGAATATCCGGATATTTATTATGTTACGACAAGTTGGTATTGCCACTGTGATTCTCGTGTTTTTAAACGTAAGTATATTTGAGGCATATCGGGGTTGCTCATAACAGCTTTTATTACTTTAATTCTGTAATAAATTGTAGGTAAATTTAGTTCTTCTGATAATGAGCGCCATTTAACGATCAATTTCAAATTATTCCTAGAAAAACGCTTCTTGAAATATTCCACTTTATATTAAGCATTCCTTTCTTACGTGCCATTTTTGCTCGTCGCTTAAATAGGTAAATATTTCAAAGCCTTCTCCAATATTTAATTAGACTTTGTCGAATTCGTTAGCTTTTTAACAAAGAAAGTACGTAGGTACTTGATAATTTCTAAGAAACGTTTAACGTTGACGGTTCTAATGGATTTGAAATATTATTAATATAATGTATGTGGTAATACCTACCCTTCGTTGTTTCGAATTTCCATAATACTAGTGCTTAGGCTACTACACCTTGGTATTGAAACAATGTTTGTGATGGTGTCCAATATTTGTTTATTTTTTTATTTATAATGAAAAGCTAATCAATACAGCAATTAACAATTAAGTAGAGAGAAAATTTCATGAAAGTAAGTAACCCAATGATGATGATGAAGAAATATAGATATAATTGTGAAAGAAAAAAATACTAGTCCCAGCGAGGTGGAATATAAAAATCGCGGATGCTGATAAACTTAACAGGGCTGATAATTATAATAAAATGCAACACCCTTACTTTAAGTAAAAACATAAAAAACCGCCTCAAAAACATACTCAGCCACAAAAAACTGAAATGTGCAATATTAAGTCGAATTATTTTGTTAACATCCTACTAATATTATAAATCTGAAAGTTTGGATGTTTAGATGTTTAGATGTTTGGATGTTTGTATATTTGTTACTGAATCACGCCACAACGGATGAACGGATTTGGCAAAAATTTGGGACACAGATACTTTGTAGCTTGGAGAAGAACATAGGCTACTTTTTATCCCGGAAAATCACATTCCCGCGGGATAACGTCGTGTAGTCCACGCGGGCGAAGCCGCGGGCGGAAAGCTAGTGAGAATATAAATGCAAACCTCATGCAAACCTATAGTTTGTGCGGTGTGGCATGGGTCCTATGACAGCTCATTCGTGCAAAGCAAAATGTTGCTTCTGCACATGGAATAGTGTCTAATTTTCTTGCCTAAGCTGCGTTAAAAAATGTCTAATGCTGCTTTTCTTGAGTTTTATTCCAATAGCATATGGAACTTTTTGCTTTGCATGAATGAGCTGTCATTAAACCCATGCTACACCGCACAAACTATAGTGACCATAGATAAAACACCCGCAGTGGAACGTTAATCCTCCTTTTTTAGGAAAAAATAATTCAACATTATTTAACCGCCGCTGTGGTTTAGTGGTTCATACCACCGATTTCAGACCCAGAGGTCCCGGGTTCGATTCCCAGTGGGGGTACATATTGTATTCGGTTTGGTTGGTGGTAGGACTTGTTCTAGTCCGCCTGGCTAGCTACCACCATCTTATCTAAGTCTGACGCCATAACAATGATGTTTTCAGCATTCTTGTGTTCCGGCAGTTAGAGATAAGATAGCCAGTTCCTCAGTTATTGAGGATTCCGGGAGTAGTGCGCTTCCACCTTCAGCCTTATCACCACTTATCATCTGGTGTGATGAAGGCTAAGTGCTACCCCGTTGTGAATAAATAAATAAATAAATAAGTTTATATTCTTCAGCTACTACTGACTCATATAGTACGGTAGACAGCACATCAAATCAAACAGTTGAACTGCGATAACAGCTTTTATTGCGTAGGTCATAGAGGCGGTCTCAAGGTCAACATGTATATTCTGATGTGCCGCCGTCTGTACAACTACCTTGGGTAATAGGCAAAAGGCAATACGTTCCCGTGTATAAGTGGAGCCTATTTCCTTCGTTTCGTCAACAAATGCGTTCACCTCATATTACTAATTCAGTACACGATCATTTCTTACGACTTAAGAAATAAGCATTAGCGAAAAATTAGCTTGGCAAATTTAACAGTAAGTAACAAGATTGAAATTTTAATATTTTAATTCAAAATTACTTGATATGGTGGTTCTGTAATACTAGCTGTCAGCCCGCGGCTTCGCCCGCGTGGACTACACGACGTTATCCTGCGGGAATGTGACATTTTTCCGGGATAAAAGGTAACATAAGTTCCTCTCCAGGCTACAAAGTATCTGTGTCCCAAATTTCAGCCAAATCCGTTCAGCCGTTTTGGCGTGATTGAGTAACAAACATCTAAACTTGGATATTTAAAATATTAAGTAGGTGTTCAATACTTACACAAACGTGTAAGCATTGAAATAGAGACCGGATATATTTATGTGTTCTAAATTCAAACACCAAAATAGTGAATAAAAACAAAACAGTGAATAAATAGTAGATTGTACAACAAGTGCATAAGACGTACCATTTTACCCGAGACGTATATATCCACCCGAGCCGTAGGCGAGGGTTGATAGTCAATTCGAGGGTAAAATGGGTTTTATGTACAAGTTATACACTCTGCTTTTCACTTAGAGTGTGAGGAAAATAAATAACAATATTGCAAAAAAGAAAAAATAAAGACTTCGCCATATTGGCGGGAAGAATTTCTTTTTATTTTTTTATGCGTGGCATTGACAGCACAGTGACTTTAGCGTTATATCGTAGTCCATAATGCTCTTGAAATACATATTTCTTGGAAAACTCATTAATTTTGCCTAGTTTTATTAATTAAGTAATTTAACATGGATTATGTACAAAATTGAAGAAACAGAATGAAATAACAAGTTTATTTAACGAAGTTTAATTGCGTATGTGACTGTTTAGCTGACGACCTTTGTCTTCGAGTCTGAGACTTAGACGAAGATTTTACTTCATGCACTAGAGCATAAAAAGAGATTTTATGCAGCCTATACCCAACATAAAGACGAACTTTACGAGCATGAGAAGTGAAAAGGCCTTTTTAGTCACTGTTTTGCGTGAATAAATAGTAGATTGTACAACAAGTGCATAAAACGTACCATTTTACCCGAGACGTATATATCCATCCGAGCCGTAGGCGAGGGTGGATAGTCAATTCGAGGGTAAAATAGGTTTTATGAACGAGTTATACACTCTGCTTTTCACTTCGAGTGTAAGGAAAATAAATAACAATATTGCAAATTATTTTTATAAAAAAATAAAACCGCCTTCAAAAAAACCACATCAAAAAAGTAAGAAATAATTCCTCACCAAATTAATAACGTAAGTACTTTGAAGTCGGGCGTGAAACATGTAAAATTTTTTGTTGTTTTTGTTAAAACCCGCCCGACTTCAAAGTACTTACGTTATTTATTTGGTGAGGAATTATTTCTTACTTTTTTGATGTGGTTTTTTTGAAGGCGGTTTTATTTTTTTATAAAAATAATTTTTATTTTACTCTTTTTAGTGCATCGTGCAGGCAATTTACGTGTTTTCTGGTAAATAGGTATGTGATCAAACTGATACCTCCTTTTTCGAAGTCGGTTAAAATACCTTGAGGTGTCCCCTTTTTAACAAAACAAGAATCATCTAAATCGGTTTATAAACAAAGGAGTTACGCCTAAAGATACGTGTTAAATTTACATAAATTGGTAACGAAAACGACAGTATTTTCAAGATTTCCTGAAAACTACTGAACCGATTTCAAAATTTCAAAAAATGGGACCAACTTGGAAACCAACCTGATGTAATAACGTTTGAACCATTTCAATCGGTTCAGCCGTCTTCGAGTAATCGGTGGACATACACAAAAAAAAAAAAGAGAAAAAACATACATACAGACGAATAGAGAACCTCCTCCTTTTTGATTTAGAAGTCGGTTAAAAAGAAAAAATAAAGACTTCGCCATATTGGCATATTTTATTTGCAAAACACAGTTATAACAGATCTTATAATATGACGTACAGTACAGGTACATGTGTTTAGCCGCAGGTACATTTGTCTTAGAATCTGAGACTTAGACGAAGATTTTACTTTATGCACTAGAGCATAAAAAGCGATTTTATGCAGCCTATACCCAACATAAACACGAACTTTACGAGCATGAGAAGTGAAAATAAGCTTTTTAGAGTAGGTATTGGTATAAAATATTATGTCAGTTTCAAATTTTCCACGAAATATTTCAAAAATAATTTGTTTATCATTCCATGATCTGCAAAATTTAAAATAAAGTATTTTAGAAAATATGGACCCGTCTCACAACACAACCAGCCAGCTCCGATGGGACTCGAATTTTTAAAATCGGTCCAGTGCTTTTGAATTTATCTATTACAAATATTCAACAAGCAAAAAATCAAAGGTTTTCTCTGAATAATATAAGTATAGATAAATTGTACCTAATGATTTTAAGAGCTAATTTAGCCGTTTATTTTATATAACACTAGCTTTCCGCCCGCGGCTTCGCCCGCGTCAACTACACGACGTTATCCCGCGGGAATGTGATATTTTTTCGGGATAAAAAGTAGCCTAAGTTCCTCTCCAGGCTACAAAGTATCAGTGTCCCAAATTTCAGCCAAATCCATTCAGCCGTTTTGGCGTAATTGAGTAACAAACATTCAAACATTTAAACATCCAAACATACAAACATCAAAACATCTAAACTTTCACATTTATAATATTAGTAGGACTATCGAAAGGAGACAGATTTTGTCTGTCTCCTTCAGAGATATAGGCAGGCGTCTGTCACTCGATGTACTTGCGCACAAATCTCGCCCTCACCGCCGGGCCGGCGGTGAAAATCCATAGAAATTAGGTCCGCAAAAGAGCTAGAATATATGCGATAGAAAGAGATGCAACGAGCGGCCGTTCGTAATTTGCGCCATACAAGCTGAATTCCACTTTATTGCGTTATTGTTAGAGTTGCTATTTATTTAAATGGCTTAGCGGAGTGCAGTATCTGTTACTAGTAACTATTTAGTAATCTGTGATATAGGTATGAACAAAAATTTCCTAAAACGCTTCATCATAAACCTTAAACCTTTCTTCGTAATCGTTAGCCTGCGGGAACATATTTATTGATTTTTTCGTTAAGGCTCCGTCGCAAATGGTATTTGTAGTCAAAACATACCGTGTATTGACGACACGACACAAAGGGAACAAAAAACGTACAATTTGTAGTATTCTTCAAAAGCAGTCGGTGTAATCGCAAGCGAGCATCAGAAGCGGCTTTGTACGATTTATGGATGGATAGATTTTACTTTCGATATCTCTCAGTATGAAGTACAATGTTACTTTTAAAAATAAAATGTCCGTATCTTTCATAACTTTCTGTTACAAATGTGTTTGTAGAGGAAAGAAGTGATTTCTAGATACCCCTCCTAAGGACTTGATTTTAATTATTAATATATGAATAATACATACATTTTTAATATCCAGGTTCGCAGTGCGCTAAGAACATAGTCCGTGCTAATTTTACTGTTTAGTACTTAATAAAACCACCCTAATGGTAGAAATTAATGCAGACTGTATGTAATTGGAACATGATTTATTTTTCCATTATGAATTTAATTTGTTTTGGTTATAATACCTTTAATACCCCACAAAACACGGAAAGATTTTTTGCATCTATCATTATCTAGCGTAATTGCTGAACAGTTAATTCCGAATTACTGTTGTAGTCCTACTGCTTTTATTTTCAAGACCAGACAAGTATATAAGTAAGTATATAAAATAAAAATGAATCACCTAATGTGTTGCCAAGAGCAAAACCCGAGAAAAGCAGAACGATAAAATTTTACATACCAACAGATAGGCCATGACTCGGAGTAGGCGAGGCGATAAATTATGTCTCGATTTTCGTCCGGGAACAAGTGCAAAGTGGGTGAATGAAAGCACGGGCGACCACTAGCTGGTAATAAAAGTAAATCGGAAACCAAACTAAAACTTGTGTGGTTCACAACGCGTCTCACGCCAACTGCCCCAATCCCGGCTTGATGTGAAATCAAATGAAATATCAAATCTGGCACTCTTGCTCCAAATCCATTTTGGAATCAATCGTTATCCCCGCGATTATATCCCATCTAATATAACCTAGATTTTTCTGAAGCGCGTCGTGGTATGGATATTCGATTTAGCGGCTATTTCTACGAAATCACATCCGATGTGGTGACAGATTTCGTGAACACGAAGTAAATAGAATATCTCTGCACTTGCGAATGGATTTGAAGCGGATAAATAAGATTGATGACATGTCTAGACATAGTGTTAGTTCATGTAATAGAGGTAATAAAGGTAGTACCAGTTAATAAATAAATAATAATAATATTTTTTTAAATCACTACAAATTATCTAAGCCCATTTTCCCATAAATTTCGTTTAGAAACTGTGTCATGGAAAGCTTGTTAACGGATAAATATTTACATACTTTTTGTGTGTAAATACATACTTAATATAATATAGGTACTAAGAAAACACCTAGACCAAGACAAATAAACATATTCATGCACACAAATATTTGTCTTGTTCGGGAATCGAAACCTCTGGCGCAAAAGGCAGGTGTCTGAAATACCTACATCATCAATGGAGGTAATTTTGTATACTAAATATAAGTATAGGAAAAATGTGATAAGTAAAAACCACGAGCCCTATAAGTAGCTTTCAGGCGGCATTCGAACCCGCGCCTCCGGGAATCCGGCCCGATGCTCTGACCAACTAAGCTACCGAAAGGCTTACACGACTCGTCGAATTTTGCTATCACTTGTTACGCTGTAGGCCAGCGTTGCTTCATCAATGTGAGGAAACCCTCGCATCCGAAAGAAACATTTTTACAAATGTTTAACAATCGTGGTTTTGCAAACAAAATTGCATTGTGAATGCATAAAAATAATATAAAATCTCTACTAAATATAAATTAAAGCTGGTATTCGTTGCTATGAATACGTTAACAATTTCCAGATGATGGATTTCATTTAGAAAATAGTCCACGTCTGGGCATAGATGTGAACCAGATAAAGTCCCACACGCCTGTCTGTTCCGGTGACAGCCGTGTAATACAAAATTAGCTGTCAAAATGGAGTGTAGTATTAAAATGTTTTAGTTCGAAAGTTTATCACTGGAACAGATAATAATATGATTGTCGCACTATAACTTTAATTGATATTTGTTTGTGTTGTCAAATCTATTAATATAATATATTATTTTTATAAAATGTAAAATATGTCTATGCTGCAGTCTAACCTAAACTTAAAAATATACCAACAAGTTAACATATGTGGAGCCCGGGGCGCAGTGGTTACCGCGCTCAGCTGCGATTGTTAAGGTTAAGCAACTTTCGCAATGGTCGGTCATAAAGGTGTACTATTATGTTATATTCGTATATTATAGCATATCGTTATGCTACATTAAAATATTAGGTTATTTTTAATGCTATAATATATTAGTATTAGGTACCTAATATAATAAATAACCTATTATAACCTACGTTACACTAAAAGTAGTTATTAATGTTTTTTACACTACTTAATGATCAATTACTATTAATTAATATTCTAATAATAGTAATAAATATTATAGCAGAAAAATAACATGTTCGTTCAAATCGCATTTCGTACGTGATTTATGATATTAGTCCTTATTGATAAGACATTAGAGTCTGTCTCAACTGTTTCAAATATAACGCGTTATTTGGTTTTCTAACTTTCAAAATTCAACTCTATTTCTATTTGATAGAGTTGAATTTTGATAAATTTGATTACCAAGAAAAGAGAGAGCAATACTTGCATCGCGTGCGGCTGGATCAAGAAGCTTAAATAACGGCTGGATAGAGAAGGAGAACACAGTTCATTCGTTCAGTTCTGTCATTTCATTTGTTCACTTCGAATACACTAGATGGCGTGCGGCGCCCTGCTTGATATAATTTAATATAGCAATAGCAGAATAAGTTATATTTTTATATTAGGTGCGAGTTATATTTTTATAACGTTATGCTTTATGCGTTATCGAATATAACGCACACCTTTAGTCGGTCACGGGATGGGTGATCAAAAACTTTTCGTCTCGAGCTCCTCCGTGCTTCAGAAGGCAGGTTAAGCCGCTAACGGCTATTAAGGCGATACTCGGAAAAAATGTGCTGAAGCGAGATAGCAATGAGAAAACGACGCGCGCGGGAGCGAGACCGATTTTGCAGATTAGGCAAAAAAAACACAAAATCACTTCGTATTAAAAAACTACGGCGATTTAAAAAAAATGCTTCTATACGATCCTCAATATTATTGGTGTCCACTAATGCAACCAATTTCCAATAGTGTAAACAACCCCATTTAAGAATAATCTTCACTTTTCGTATTTTTTAGAGGTCTTTTCGAAAAGAAAAAGTGTCGAGGCCAAATCATAAAATCGTGTGTTTGAAACTATACGATTCTAGATAAAGGTATGAAGAAATATATATCTTATTACCAGATTTGTAACAACTGTAACCGTCCTATAGTTTTAAATCAAAAAGTCCATATTTTTCCGAGTAGCGCCTTAACGATGGGACTAATCCCGGCTGCATTTGCAGTCGTTAATACCCACCAAACCGCATTTGGCCCGCGTGGTGGGTCATGTCATGGACCATTCTCCTTATCCAACCATCGAAGGCCGTGCCCCAACAGTTGTGACATTAAGGCCCGTATTATAGAACAACACTCGAGTGGAGATCTCTTCTCAAGTATAGTCAGCAAGGGATGCACGTATTCGTTGCATGTATTTGCATCACTTTCTAACTATACCTACTTGAGAAGAGATCTCCACTTGAGTGTTGTTCTATAATACGGAACCAAAAGGCTAAGGGCGCTTGTGCACTACACTGAATTTTACCGTCCCGAAAAAAAAAACGGAAAGTATTTATGATAGTAAGAATTTATTTATTTCGTGTAGTTTAGGGTTTGAAACATTGAAACTACACGAAATAAATACTTTTTTACTATTATAAATAGTTTATTATTAAAATACAATCATTCTTTGTTTCCGGGACGGTAAAATTCAGTGTAGTGCACGAGCGCCCTAATGTTGATTATGATGAAGTTTACAAAGATTATATGTCCATACAATATTAAGTTGATTATGTAACTGACAAATATAAAGTGAAATGTACACATAACACAGCTAACTGACCCGCCCTAAATGTTATTAAACAAATTATCGACGTTTAATAAAAACTTGAGGTTTAATTTATCTTTTACCGGCTTTGCGATTGAAAGCTATTTAAGTTAAGGATACTGTTAGCTTTATTGAGACACTAAACTTTGACACAAATAAACAGTGTTTTTGCTCCCGAAGTACAATACTGTTTCCAGTGAAGGCGAATGATAAATTACGCATTTGCCTGTCGAGTGCATTGTTCGGAAAATGTGGCGCTAGTTTATTGCTTTGGATATTTTACCTAACTCAAGGTACGAGTTGGAACTGGGCGTCAAACCGCAACTGCAAGCGACATGACGCATGATGCCGCGCCATAGGTACTACAGTGCCACATTTTCTGTTCCGGTGGCCAAATTGTGAAACTAACGTATTTTTTTATGTTATTTTGCTGTCAAGATAGATGTCCAACCATAGCGCTGCTGGCGGCTGAAGTTCTTAGAAGTCAGGGCCGGTTAAATTGCTATAAAAAAAGAAAAACGTACGTAGCGCCGCTGTCACCGGAACAGAAAAGGTTGTGGCACTGTAGTTTCTAAATATCTATCCAGTCAAAGCATGTTTTGAATTAACAGCAATGTCGCTCACAAATAAAGAAATCTACAGAATGTGAATATAGAGTTTAATATATATTACTGTTATTATATAATACTGTTTTCTTTTTTTTTGCACCGAATTATAAAACGTACTTTATGCAGTTGATGTTTCTTTGTTTTGTATGATTCGAGCGTGATGTATGAATCGAGCGTCTACGCTTGCAGTTGTCGTCCGACGACACCCGGTTCGAACGAATATATTAGGGGTATAAATCATATAATATCTTCATAGATTTTCTGCTATGTTAAGTAACTTTGCTGTTGAAAAAACAATAAATGATTTTAACGATTACAACACATTTTATCATCATTCTGTGATCACGGTCGCATCGATTGCGTTGAAGCGTTCGCAATTTTTTTTAATTATTTTTTTTGTTCTTAAGGGAAACAAACGGCTTCTATTACATATATTGACGTAGCTTAAATGAAAATGCAACAACCAAAACAGTTTCCACAATAAATTCATGCAGATCTATCAAAAGCACAATCAAATTTAAAAAAAAGTATAGGATTGACGCTTTTCCTATATAATTTCTGTATGTAATGTATAGTCCATTCGCTTAGATAGTGTCGCTCTGCCACAATGCCGTGCGGGTGTACCGACACTATCTAACCGAACGGACTATACCTATGTTTACAATTCCAAAGTGAGTGCTTTATCATTATTTGCTCAGAACTCACAGACGTGACTACGCGCCTGCAAAGTGAGAGCGACGTGTTAACATTGGTCTAGGCAGACAACAGGGCCTAGACAAGTGGCTTTTGTATTATCTGAAAGTAGAATAGAAAGAAAATGTATGGGGTGACATTAGCGGTCCCTTGACATTTCGATCGCTAGTGTGAATCCTATAAATTTGTATTTCTATAATACTGGCGATATCGATAATAGAAAGCTACTTGTCTACAGGGAACTGTCACTTTATACGTTTCGGCTTCTGCCGCTAAATGGCGTTATCGCTTTGCAGACGCTTGGTCGCGTCTGTTTGGTTTTAGTTTAAGCTACGATTTAGAGTCAAAATTTTAGACCAATCGGCTCGGATCGGCCACCGCGGGGGCCGTCCGCGTGAGTACGGACCCGGGTGGCGGCGCCGGCCGTCGTGCGTCGTTAAATACAAACAGAGATTAGCGGGTTGCAGCTATTATGAACTATATTCATGTTTATTCATTTTAATTTCCTTTCCGATCTGCCTCGGTCTACCCTATTAGATAAATTCGCTTGTCCTAACGACTCCGTAGCTCAGTGGTTACAGCATTCGCCTGGACAGTGAAAGGTCATAGTTTCGAGTCCCCATCGGAGCTAGTTGTGAGACGGGTCGATTTTTTCAAATACTTCATTTTCAATAATAAAATTGCCTATTACAAGAATCTTATAAGCGCCTTCATTGGCGGGATCCAAACTCAAAGATATCTCTTTGGACTTTTTGAAATCTCTTATTGCGATAAAGTAATCCTAGAATAGCACTACTCCTGCTCTCTTCTCATAAAGCGATTAAGGGCGTACTGACATAAGATGAGTAACAGTGTCTTCTGAGTTCTCGGC
Source organism: Crambus lathoniellus (assembly GCA_949710035.1). NCBI lineage: Eukaryota > Metazoa > Arthropoda > Insecta > Lepidoptera > Crambidae > Crambus > Crambus lathoniellus. The sequence continues at coordinate 7,677,120 of OX453302.1, read as the reverse complement.
AACTGCTATTGCCAACCCATCTTTCAAGACCGCGAATTAGCTTTGAGACCAACCGACGCGCATCGGCCCGACCCGAATGACATTTTAAAATGCGGAAATCCGGTCAAATTTTGAATATTGCGTTGAAATAGAACGCAAGTGACTGGCGTCTTGCGACCCTTCTCACCCTGCACCTCCAAAATTTCTTATTATGATCCGATTCACCCATTGATCCGATTCGCATCGGTCTACCCTACCTCTTACGCGCTGCATGTAGTGAAAGGTCGTGGGTTCGAGTCCCATCGGAGCTAGTTGTGAGACGGGTCGATTTTTTCTTATACTCCAGTTTCCACAAAAGATTTCTAAAGAAATATCTGCGACTTCATTGATTAAACTGCGCAAGTATTTACAAGAAATAGCTCCTTAAATAAGTTGAAAAGATCACAGTCATTATTCTGCCTGCTGGTACCGTATTGCGTCGTACATATTTATTGGACATTGCAGTCTGTTGCGCTGCGCTCGCAGAAAGTCAGCTCGCGAGATAAAACTTACGGTAGTGACAGTGCTGTTAATAGACGGTACGGTAGTGGGACAGAGACGTGTGGAGGTATATTTAATTTTTGGAGTACCTACATGTTCCTTTTTTTGTAACACCTGTGAAAATGAAGGACGAACCTTTAAACATTTTAAACTTAAATGATCACTAACACGTAAAACTATTTTGAAAAACAGTTTATATTTCAAAAGTTAGAGGGATTGGACGGGGGGGGGGGGGGGGGCAAACACACACACACACACACATTTTACCACTTTGGAAGGCTTCTTTCAAAATATCGACTTTGAGAAAAAATGGTTTGAGAAACATTTATGACATTTTTAAAGACCTATCTATAAACACCCCACACGAATCTGTTTGATTAAAAAAATATTAATAATAGTTCCATGTATGGGGAGCCCGCCTTAAATTTTTTTATTATTTTTTTTGTATTAAAATCGTAAAGCAGTTCACAGAATACATCTACGTACTAAGTTTCAACTGTTTAGTCTTAAAAGTTTTGGAATAAAGTGGTTGTGACACACGGACGGACGGACAGACGGACAGACAGACAGACATGTAGAATCTATAAGGGTTCCGTTTTGCCATTCGGCTACGGAACCCTAGAGAAAGTATCTTCCCTTTTGGTGTGCTATTTCAGCAAATTATTTTCACAATTCTTAAAGCTTTCTTCTATTTCCACGCTACTGAGAGTATTGAATTTCAGGACCAATTTGTCTACCAAAAAGGTGTTCTTTGAATTCAGATTTCCAACCTGAAAGCCTCTAAAAGCAGTAAAAGGAAAAGGAAGTACGCCCCTGGCACTAAGATGCTTTCTCGTTTTCAAGCAGCGCCAACTATTGAAATTTAACTTTATTGTTATAGTGAAATTTTAAAGTTATTTTTATCCGTCTGCCATATAATCCTACACAACTGTGTCGACTTCGACCTCCTCCTTGGTACTCTTCGCTCCTTCAACGTCTCTGCTCCTGTTATTAAATGGTTTCAATCTTACCTTCTCGAACGTTTTCAGTGCGTAGTTAGTGATGATGCTTCCTCAGATTGGTCGCGTATATCAGCTGGCGTACCACAAGGCGGTGTTCTCTCACCTTTGCTATTCTCTATATTTATTAACAGTATTTCCACAGTAATATCTTCCCCTTTTCATTTATATGCGGATGACCTCCAAATATGCAAACACTTTTCTGTTGTTGTCTGTTGCGGCAGCCATCGCTTCTATGAACCGGGACCTGCGTCTATTTCTAGTTGGGCGGCTTCGTTTGGGCTTATGGTAAACGCTAACAAAAGTCAGGCAATGATAGTGGGTAGCAGCCGACTTAAGAGTAAACTCGAATCGGAATCTATTCCTTTACTAGTATATAACAATGTTAGCATACCATACACCGATAAGGTCAAAAACCTTGGAGTCCTTATCGACAGTACCTTGTCTTGGTGTCCACAAATAAATGAAGTTAGTAAACGGATGCACTATACATCTCACTCTCTTAAGCGACTTCAATACTGCCTTCCTATCAAAACAAAAATTATGCTGGCGCAATCTCTTCTTCTTCCACTTCTCGACTACGCCGATGTTTGTTACTTGGATGTCACAGAGGATCAGTTAAACAAATTAGAACGACTGCAAAATCTGGCAATACGTGTTATTTTCGGATTACGCAAATATGACCATGTGTCGTCATTTCGTGATCAACTTGAATGGCTTCCCGTACGACTTCACCGTGATATGCACATCCTTTCCACCTTATTCCGAATCCTTAACAACCCTAACTCACCCAAATACCTTGTCTCCCGCTTTCAGATGCTTCCTCCTCCCTCCCGCTCTAAGCGGCCTTGCATCACTAAGATGCTGGAGCTACCTAGATGCAACACCAACTTCCTTCTCAACTCCTTTTCCTTTAGAGCTGCTCGGCTCTGGAACAAACTCCCGTCAAGCTTGCGACAGTTCAAGTATTTACTCATTTAAGTGGAAACTTAAAAAGCACTTGCTCACTCAGTTGTCTCATACTTAATCATCATATAAATTATATTTATCACATATTTTATATATATTATATTATAAATATATATATAGATATATTCATGTATTTATATTTAATTTTTTATTTTATTTGATAAGGGAAACATACAGCACTATATAATACATTATTATTGAGAAGCATTATGATTGTTCAAAGGCCAACACAGTTTCCACAAAGATAAATTAATGCAAATCATAAGTTGAGTATACACTAGACAATTTTAACGAATTATATAGGTACCAAAAACACAATCAAACCATTAGACACTCATTAAAATTATTAAAACATAGTTAAGTGATATAATGACACGGTGATCAGCTGTTACATATACTCTTTTTAAACTTAAACAAACTAAGGGAAAAAACATCAATTTGCTGATAGCTCTTATCATAAGAACTACAAGCTCTAACCGAGAAGCGGTTTTTGGCATAAAGAGCAAAAGTTGTCAAGGATCTCAAGCAAAACCTTTAGCATTTATAAAATATCTTACTGGTAAGATAAATCGATTCAACCATATTGTTTATAATTTTAAAAAGAAAGAATTGATCACGTTGTTCTCTTCGCAGCCACAAGGGTGTTATCATGTCCGTACTAAAATTAGGGTATTTATATTTCATGCGTCTGATGAACTTATTCTGGATACGTTCAATAGAGTCAATATGCGTCTTATACTGTGGATTCCAAGCCGTTGATGAGTATTCCAGTACAGATCTTACGAATGCATTATACAATAATACCAGAGTGCTAGGATTTTTAAAATCAGAACCCTGACGAAAGATAAACCCTAACATTCTATAGGCCTTAGCAGTGATTTTATTGATATGCGAGGTAAAATGTAGATCGCTGTTCAGGAGAACCCCCAGGTCACGTGTCTCGATCACTCTATGAAGATTATTATTTAAAAGATTATAACTATAAATTATGGGACTTTTTTTCCTGCTGTATGTTATTATGTGACATTTGTCTACATTTAATTTTAATTTATTATCCAAACAATACTGAGCGAGACGATCTAAATCTTCCTGAAGTAAATGACAATCAGACAAGGTTTTAATTTCACGAAAAATTTTTGTGTCATCTGCATAGAGTAATATTTTTGAATTTTGGAGAACGCTAACAACATCGTTAATGAATATATTAAACAATAATGGACCGAGGTGCGATCCCTGAGGTACGCCCGACGTTATAGGTACATAAGTAGATGTGAAACCTTTTAATGCAACAGCTTGACTACGGTCACGAAGGTAAGATGTGAGCCATCTGAGGAGGTCGCCGTGTATACCGATATATTCAATTTTGGATATTAATAAACTGTGGGAAATTTTATCAAAAGCTTTAGAATAATCGGTATACACGGCATCCACCTGAGATCCCCCGTCAATTGTAACGAGAACATCCTCAAGAAACTCACCAAGATTTGATTCAGTTGAACGTTTGTCTATAAAACCGTGTTGCTGTGGAACTAAGAGTGGCCTAATATGTACTTATACAGATATATAAGAAACAATATGTGAGCAATGGTGGACTTATCTCTAAAGAGATCTCTTCCAGCCAACCAGGTCATGTGAGAGATTGATTAAAAAAAACAGAAGTTGCAAAGTGCGACAAAATATTGTGTGTAAGTATATAGATACACACAATATTTTGTCGCACTTTGCAACTTCTGTGAGAGATTGATTAAAAAAAACAGAAGTTGCAAAGTGCGACAAAATATTTTGTGTAAGTATATAGATACCAGGTCAGGTTGGCTGGAAGAGATCTCTTTAGAGATAAGTCCACCATTGCTCACATATTGTTTCTTTTTTTTCTATGTTGTGTTGAAGTGCAATAAAGAGTATAATAATAAATATTTCTATGCGAAAGCAACTCTGTCTTTTTGTTAAATTTTCAATTTTGAACAATTTGGCCACTGAAATATTAGACCTCGGAGAAAGGCATACGCTGTTATTTTTCGTTTTTTATCTACAAGCGCGTAGCATACACCAGGGTGCTTACCATCAACTCTTATTGCGGTTTTTGTTTAGGACCTAAACTGATCTGCTTCGCTTATTCGTACCACGACAGCTTAATATCAATGACAGCGATTCAGTGATCATTTAATGACATTTCACAGACTCTAAGCTGTCATGAACTCTTATTTGACTTATAACCCGGTCGATTTAACATGAAATCTGCAGGTTATACCCGTCCCTCTCACTCTCCGGGCATGACAGGTTCGAGTGAAAGAGACGGGTAAAAGAAATAAGGACACAAATCGTTCGGCCATTCACATTTAGCAATTCATTTGCGATCCAGTCTTTAGAAGGTCGTAGTACGAAAGAAAGCAATTCATTTTAGGAACCTATTCTGCATCGCGCTATTTTTGAATCGCTGTCTTAAAGTTGATGGTAGGCACCCAGTACCCATAGTGTAAGTTTTTATGTCAAGCAAACGCAAACTATTTCGATTCCGTATTTATGTCAATTTGTATGAAAACTATATAAGCGCGCTACTCGCCGCTAGAGGCGCTAATACAGTTTTCATACAAATTGACATAAATACGGAATCGAAATAGTTTGCGTTTTTTGACATAAAAACTTACACTACGGGCACTGATGTTAAATGGTGATAAGGCTGAAGGTTGAAAGCGCACTGCTCCCAGAATCCACAATCACCGAGGAACTGGCTATCTTATCTCTAACTGCTGGAACACAATGATGCTGAAAACAACATTGTTATAGCGTCAGACTCAGAAAAGATGGTGGTAGCTAGTCAGGCGGACTAAGAATAGGTCTTACCACCAACCAAACCGAAAACAATGTGTATCCCACTGGGAATCGAACTCGGGACCTCTGTCTGATTCTGTAGATAGTGCCAGTGGTGTGAACCACTAGACCACAGAGGCGGTTGAAAGTAAAGATTCTCGTAACGCAGGAGCTTGAGTTACGGCATTCCACGTGGTTTCTCCACGACTGCCGCTACTCTGTAAATAAAATAAGATATGTAATAGAAATGGAAATAGAATTTAATGACGAGCTATAAAAACAGTAGATAACATCTACTGTTTTTACAGCTGCATCAAAAGTTGATTAAACACACTTTGTAAGTAACTAAGGGGTAGTTAAAAAGTAGTTCGTTGAAGCTGGATAAGCTACCAACAATGTTACATTTGCCCTTTTAAGTAATTTAACAGAGATATAAGAGGAAACACGTGTATTTACAACATGTGTAAGAAGCCCGTGGGGTAGTGGTTAGTGCGCTTGGTATGCGATCGTTGAGGCTAAGCAACTTTCGCAATGGTCGGTCACATGATGGGTAACCAAATGATTTTCATCTCGAGCTCCACCCAGAGGGCCTACTCTGAAACGCAAAACCCGAAACTTCGGTATACCCGTCCCTCTCACTCTCTAGTCGGGACAGAATCGAGTGAAAGGGGCGGGGCTAACCGAAGTTTCGGATTAGCGTTTCAAAGTACGGTCCCTGCTTCGGAAGGCACGTTAAGAGGCCTAAAGGTCACAGCATATATATCAACTCGGAAACGGAACGTAAACGTATCAACTCGAGCGGTTCAGTATTCTTTGTATGAAACTCCCTTACTGCAAAGCACACTAATCGGAATCGTAACGTAATCGCCTCGCCTCGGGACCAGCGAGCGGTAAGCGCGGCGTCGCCTAGCCGTAGCCGAGTCGACGTACCGACGACGCTGATCTGTCTGATTTTAACTGTCAACGTTTACGAAAACTATCGGATGAACTGCTCATGTCGGTAAAGCAGTCAAAGGACATGAAAGAGATAGAGCGATAATTTTCGATTACGAATACAGTTTGCCAAACTCATACTAGGGGTACCGGTTTGGTTACGTCATACGTGCTTTGTGCTTACGTTAGGTTGACGCCTGGTTGACCGCGAGGCGAAGACGATACGGTGTCGATCCCTTTCCGAGTTGATGTAATGTGCTGTGTCCTTAATGCTGATATATCACAAAAAGTGACTTCAGTTGAAACCGTTTTTCTCACAAAATATATTTGTTAGTTTGAATCAAAAGGTCAAACTGGGTTCGGGCTGCACTTGCAGTAGTCGTAAGTACGGCCTTTATATGTTCTAGTTTGTATCTGTTATGATCAGTTAGATGGTGACAATTTGTTATTTCAAGAAACATAACCATTTTAATAAATTAAAGAAATGCTATTAATTAAAATCTTATGTTTTTTTTCGTAACTTGTCTACCTTTAAAATATTCGTAAAGGACCAATTAAAATGCAAATTATTTGTATATTTCAAATGATTTCAACCTAAGCTCTTACCCTTTTCAAAGTAACAGCCGAAAAGGTGTTAATTATTTGAAATTATATTTGTACCTACCCTGCATTACATCCGGGGCCCTTTGATTTGGTTAGATATGAATTGTACAATCCCTTATCTTATTTCTTCAGAAACCCCCAATTTAATGAGGAATGAGGAAAATGAACCTGATACATTTGGCGGAAACTCTTATTGTAAAAATATCTTAAATTAAATATCATAACATTAATATCATTTTAATTTAGTTCTTTATTATTTTTGTTCGGTAACTATCACATTGTTTATATTTTATGTAAACCTTTTATTTGAATATTTTGCACATGTTTACCTAACAGTGCTTAATTTCTACAATATTCGTTTCTAAATATTATCTTTGTAAAATGTTTTAAATCTCCATATAAACCGGACTAGCCATATTTTTCAATCACACGTAAGTACATTGTTACAAAGATTTCTACTCTTCATTATATGTAGTTACACAGCTAGCCTTTCGCCCGCAGATTTACTCACGTTCACTACTCTACACGACGTTATCCCGCGTTATATTATTCCTACTAGTTTAGATGTTTGCATGTTTGGTTGTTTGTTACTCAATCACGCCAAAACGGCTGAACGGATTTGACTGAAATTTGGGACACAGATACTTTGTAGCCTGGAGAGGAACATAGGCTACTTTTATCCCGGAAGAACATCACATTCCCGCGGGATAACGTCGTGTAGTCCTCGCGGGCGAAGCCGCGGGCGGAAAGCTAGTCCGTTATATTATATCCAGCTCCCAAACTATCCCCATACTAACGTCGTCACAATCACGTCGAATCCTAGTGCTTAAGCTACTACCAAAGTTTGGTACCTACTTAATGGAACAATATGTGTGATGGTTTCCAATTGCTTTTTTTTATAGTTTCCAATTATTTTTCTTTTGTAATAAATTACTAACAATACTTCAAATTAATTTTAGAGTAGAGATAGATAAAGCCGTGGTATGATTTATACTCTCTCTGAGTAAATGGTTAAATAACTCCTGGTTAAATTTTAAGAAATTGTGAAAATTATAGCAAGCATAGCCGCGAGCAACAACTAATAACACCAAGAGCTTTCATTTGATACCAAACACAATATTCTTAAAAAAAGTTTTTTTAATTCACAGCTTTATGTCGTCTAGAGGGTGCCATATTCAATTTCATCGGACAATTGAGAAGCATCCAACGATACCTCAATTGTGAATATATGAACATACTACAAAAATTCAAAATTTAATCTTTTTTATTCAATTTAGGTTGAGGTAACAACACTTATGAACGTCAAAGAAGCTACGCCATCGTTTCGCAAATCCTACGGCGTGAGACCTTGGTTGGAGCCCGGTATACATAAATACATACCGGTCCAAATCATAACCCTTCTTTCTTAGCTTTGCCATAGTCGGGTAAAAAGTAACCCAAAGGTCGGTTTCTAAGTTTCCCTTCTCTCATAAATTTCGCAGAATTACCTTTAATTATACGTGCAGTGATCCCGGTTCTTATTAATTAGTGGCTTTAATTAAGACATTCATTATAACAATGAAACCACGGAGCACGTATGAGAATTAGCTCTTATGTCTTCCATTTTAGGTCGAGAATACAAAGATTGGGTTTGCGAAGGTGTATAGTTGACCACGAAAGGTCTATCCCTGGGCCAATATATATTCGGTCGCTAGGGACATTCACCTAAGGATTTGTTCTTTATCGCGAGGACAGGAATGGATGGTTTGCACAATGGAGTTAGATTTTGTTATTATATAAAACGTAGATATTATATAAAACGAATGATGTTTGATCAAACTTGGAAATCGAATATATAGTTTAACGTGAGAGAGTGAAAGCGTTAGGTGTTATAAGGAACTTTAATATTTTAAATCTAATTTATTTCAGAGATTTTTCAAAATCTTTGAATTGTTTTGACTGACATTGACTTTTTATCAACCGTTTAAAAAGTTCTTGGCAGTAAGTAGTTAAACAATTGCCTATTGTTCCAGGGTACCTACTCCCCGAGGCTCGGTGTCCAGCTCGGGCAGTTCCACTGGCTCTCGGCTGGCAAGGCTGCTCACCCAGGGCATGCGAGGAACTCCTGAGGACTTCAACTCCGACGCACCAAGGAGACTGAGCTGGGAGAGGTAGGTGGATAATTAAGAACAGTGCAGCCGTAGCACGAAAGCTGCTAGCAATAAGTCCGTGCGTGGTCGAAATCGAATACTAATTTAACTATATAATCTTGGAACAAAAAATGTACTGTAACTAGCGCCAAAAGTGCCTCAGTCGCGCACAGACCTATCTGGCACTCCGGGCGGTCGCCGGAGCTCTAATCGTAACGTATCTAATCTAACGGTCAACTGTTCTATCAATCAAAAGCTGTCAAAGTGCTGTCAAATATCTATTGAATTTTAATTCTTTAAACGATCGCCTCTTTCGGTCGTACGTCTATAAGGAACTATTGCTGCTCTGGTTTTCATACAAAATAATACAATTACGATAACGATAATGACAGTTTTTGCGATTTTGGACTCGTCTTTGCTCACTTTAAGCGTAGTCTCCATTGGGAGCTGCTGTTTTGCTCCATTCGCTCGGTGGATCTTGCCTTTCGACGTTAAAATACGACATTTTACCCCATAAAGAGAATCCTAGTATAACATATTAAAAGCTGTATTCAGTTTACGGTCGCGCTAGGTATCACCTAGCGGCTAGGTGATCTTCATTAATTAAATAATGGTCCCGCCGTTTTGACATCATTATTGCCAAAGTTCATTTTCATTTAATTAATTTAATATTTTGAAATATTTGTAAAGAAGAATATCACTCTGAAGGTATGAAATTGTAGCATTATTGCATTAAATCCAATTACACAGCATATTGGCCAAGATCGCGGGAAGCCGCTGGATGCGGGCAGCACAGGACCGATCGTTGTGGAAATCCTTGGGGGAGGCCTATGCCCAGCAGTGGGCGTCGTTCGGCTGACATGATGATGATGATGACACAGGATATTCTTAATATAAACCCTGTCGGGGTCCCGCCATTCTGACGTTCATTAAACCAGCTAATAATAACATACCAGTACGCATTCAGTGTTTTCATCATCATCATCAGTTTAGCCTGTTGCAGTCCACTGCTGGACGTAGGCCTCCCACGAAGACCGTCAGACTGCACGGTCTGTCGCCTTTCTCATTCAGCCAGTGCCAGCTACCTTCGGTCAATCTACGACGCTACGTTTACCGATATTGTGGTCTCCTTTCGAGAACCCGTCTACTCCACCGCTCGATGGTTCTGCGACAGAAGTTGCCAGCCCACTGCCACTAATAGTTTGCTACATTTTTGGACTACGTCCTTCACTTTGATCCTTGCCGCGTGATCTCATTTCGGATTTTATCCCTGAGACACTAGCTCTTTGAGTGACATGTAGTTCGGTTTCTTTATTATCAATTATTTATTTATCCACAAGTTAGAAAAAAAACTTAAGAACCTCAACAGAACTGTAAGATAAGACATTAGTATTCCTACAGCGTTCTCAAGTTCAATTCAGAAGTAAATTGCAAATAGTCTCATTTTATGCTCCGACCTAGTTTCCTAAGCTCCATTAAATCCGCCATCTTTTTTAATTTGCTGAGCTGCAGTCACGTTGAATACATATTGGCGAACGGATGCGTCCTCGAGTCCACTCGATGCTTGAGCCAGCAATGTATTTTCCCTTAAAAATAATTTTAAAGCTTACCTCTCTCGCTTGTACTGGTGATGTTATAAACTTTATGTAGGATCTATGAATGTTTAGTAATTTGTTTATAGTAATTGAAATTTGCTTTGCAAATAGAATTCGTAGAAATAAATATGTGTACCTATGGATTTTTTTTTTAACTAAGTATCTATCCAGGTTATTTAAAAAAATTACTAATATAAAAAAGTTAAAGGTGAAACGTATAACCTCCTCCTTTTTGAAATTTGGAAGTCGGTTAACTAGTACCTAATCTTTAGTAGCCCTAGTATGAAAAACTATTACTATGGTAATCGAATAGTAAACTACACCATCCTTCAAAGCTGTCGAAATACTGCTGTCGAATATGTACTGAATTTTAGTTCCTTATACGAACGAAAGAGGTGCTGCTCAGGTTTTACATACGACCAACCACCTTGTTCCAAGGTTAACCTGAAGGACAATTAGAACAAGTGCTGGAGCCACTTTCGGAACCAATCCCCAGTACATCCCAGTCTGAAAACATTACAAATATACAGGATGGTCATTCGTCAACTGAGGCTCCGAAGCGTGATCTACCTTCAGATCAAACGTCTGCTCTTGAAATAGAAAACATACAGTTAGATAGTGAAGTATTAGAAATATTACGTTTATCTGGACTTTTCCAGAACTGGGTCACAACAGGTATTAACAAGGAATTGCGTAAAGAACTCATAAGTACATGACCCCAGAAAATTGCAAATTGATTGACCCACCTGAGCTTGATCCTAAGATTAAAGCAGCTGTTTCAGATATTATTGATAAACGCAATAAGGCCATTCAACTGAAACAGAAGGAATCGACTGCTGGAAACACTTTTCTGGTAAAATCTATATTGTCTGCAAATGAGAAAAATACAGCCTTGCTAAAAACACTTATGGATTTGGCAAAAATTATGTGTGAATGTCAACATTCTAATTCAATTTACATTTTTTTTCTGAATGCCGTGAAGATGGATCTAAGGGATTCTCTTCAAAATATTAAAATTGATAAACAATTATTCGGCGAAAACTTAGGGAAACCATAAAATCAGCTAAAGCTATTAACAAGTCTGGCACAGACCCAAAGCAATCAACTACACAAAAGTTTCCTAATAAGAAGCCAACTAACTAGAACCAGACTAGGACCGAAGTCCGGGTCCTAGTCGCAGGCCGACGGGCCCTCCCAGGGCGTAGGAGCCTGCAACGACTTCGACGCGTAGACGGCTCATCAACTTATCGAAGCAGTCGCAGTATCCGTGGCAGAGACAGAACAACAGCCGACGCACATACGGGTATTTGACCCTAAAAGCTGGCCAAAAATCATTTTCGCGTAATCGTTGATATTGAAAAACTATTTGGTGGCTTAAATAGCTAATTGTATCGCGCATCATGTGAAATCTATTGTATTTGACTCGACTCATGCACCGCCCGCTGGTATCAGTCGAAAGTTACCGTTCGATTGAAGTCTGCGCGTGAAACCAGTCTACTAACTGATCCAGCAGCTGGCTCTACAATCGGTCCAACAACCGATCCAGCAGCCGGTGGACCGGTGGACCGTTGCTGGAGCAATCGGTCAAGCAACTGTTCTCAAACTGGTCCAAAAACCAGTCCAACAAATGATCCAGCAACTGGTTCAGCAACTGGTTCAGCAACCGGTCTAACATCGGGTCCAGCAACCGGTCCAACAACTGATCCAGCAACCGGTTCAGCAACTGGTCTAACAACGGGTCTAGCAACCGGTGCAGCAACCGGTCCAGCAACAAGTCAAGCAACCAATCCAACAACCGATCCAGCAGCCGGTGGACCGGTGGCCCGTTGCTGGAGCAATCGGTCAAGCCACTGTTCTCAAACTGGTCCAACAAATGATCCAGCAACTGGTTCAGCAACCGGTCTAACAACGGGTCCAGCAACCGGTCCAACAACTGATCCAGCAACCGGTTCAGCAACCGGTCTAACAACGGGTCTAGCAACTGGTGCAGCAACCGGTCCAGCAACAAGTCAAGCAACTAATCCAACAACTGGTCCAACAACCAGTCTAACAAATGATCAAGCAACTGGTTTAGCAACCGGTCTAACAACGGGTCCAGCAACCGGTCCAACAACTGATCCAACAACCGGTCCAGCAACCGGTCTAGCCACTGTTCCAACAACCGGACCAGCAACCGGTCCAACAACTGACTTAAGAACTGGTCCAGCATCTGGTCTAACAACAGATCCAGCAACCGGTCCAACAACTGATCCAGCAACCGCTTCAGCAACCGGTCTAACAATGGGTCCAGCAACCAGTCCAGCATCTGGTCCACCAACCGGTCCAGCAACCGATTCAGCAACTGGCTCTACAACCAGTCCAACAACCGATCCAGCAGCCAGTCCAGCAACCGGTCAAATACGGCAACTGTTCTCAAACTGGTCCAACAACTGGTTGAGCAACCGGTATTTCAACCAGTCTAGCAACCACTCCAACAACTGGCTTAACAACCGTTCCAGTAACCAGTCTAACAACTGATCCAGCACCCGGTCCAGCAACCAATCCAGCAACCGGTCTACCAACCGGTCCAGCAGCTGGTCCAACAACCGATCCCGTAACCAGTCCAGGAACCGATACAGCAATCGGTCTAACAACCAGTCCAACAACTGGTCGAGAAACCAGTCTTACAACCGGTCTAACATCAGATCCAGCTACCGGTCCAATACAACCAGGGACCGGAACCGCTTACCCTAACCCGGGTTTTTATAGGGTATTTTAAAGACTTGTTTCTACAAACCCTTTCAAATTGATAAGCATATCATCGACTTACCGTATTGACAGGGTAACCAAATGAATCAAGTTAATTCGGGTAAGCGCTTACCATAAACGAAAAACCCTTTTAAGTCTTACCCTGCGACAGGGTTTTGAAGCGTCAAAGCAATTTAAACTTCTGCGCGCACTACATTAGACTTATTATTGTATAACAATTTCAAGTGTGATCGCGGCATCGACAAAATCTTCGCTACGTCAGATAATAACGAATCATGCGTCGTTCACGTAAAGGTCATTTTCGCGTGATCCGTCGGTCGCCGCCGCTCGCTATTGTTTATCCGAGTGGCCGCGGCGCCCGGCATTTAAAAACGGAAGGAAGGAACTTGTTTAATATGACCGCTACATTACACGTGTTTGTTTGTTTTTGTTACTGACGATCGTTTTTAATTATTTGTAAGCAGTGAATTCTTTATATATATAACTCTTCTGTGCGTGTGTATGTAACTGAAGTCCTCCTAAACAGTTTCGATTTCAATGAATTTTTTTGTGTCTTCAGGCGGATTCCAGAATGATTTAGATTTACAATTGGACCCGGTAGGTGGCCTGCTGTCGATAAGGCGGTACAAATTTCGCCGATCGAGCAGCTAGTAGCTTTTTTTTTATTTATTACAGAACCATGAACAAGTTTACAATTTGCTTAGGTCTAGTAAAATACAAAATTTTAACAAATGATAATAAGTTATTGTAAACTCAACAATATGGCTACATTTTAAGTTAATAATGTATAGTTACAATTTACAATACAAGACTCGAAGTAGGTAAGTACCTATAAAAACTTATAAATTTAAATATTGTACAAAAACTCTAGCGTGAGAAATAGTAAGCTTTATAAAATAGCTTTATAAAAAAAGTAATATCCTACTAATATTATAAATGTGAAAGTTTAGATGTTTGGATGTTTGGATGTTTGGATGTTTGGATGTTTGTTACTCAATCACGCCAAAACGGCTAGACGGATTAGGCTGAAATTTGGGACACAGATACTTTGTAGCCTGGAGAGGAACATAGGCTACTTTTTATCCCGGAAGAATATCACATTCCCGCGGGATAACTTTGTGTAGTCCACGCGGGCGAAGCCGCGGGCGGAAAGCTAGTTTGATATAATGCTACTTTGTAGAAACGTTTTTCATATAAATTTAACTGGCTATGGCTTCTGAGGCCTGCAACGTTATTAGTCATTTGAAACAAAAATTATCAAAATGAAATAAAAAATCACTTAATTTTTTGGATTGGCCTATTTTTGTTAATCTACGTAGGTACTAATAGTATTTAGCCTTCTTTAACATGTGATGCAATCTCGACGCAAACTAATATTTTTTCATACAAAAAAACTAGTTTTTTCTCAATAACTGCGCATTTGTCAGTTTTTTCATATAAAAATTGTTAGAAAATTCATTATCTGTCATGAAAAAAAAACAGTTCGATAAAGCGATTTTGGTGGACTTTGGTGGCCATGCACGGTGTTTTCAAAACCCTTAAAATCGGACATCCCCCTTTTTTTCAATAATTGGAAAGAGTTAAGCTTTACAAATGCAAGAGTAGAACTCCCGTGTTTCAATTCCACTTGGTTACCGAGTAATAAATTTAAAAAAATGGGCATTTTTTAACACCGGTAAATCGAAACTTATTTGTTATTGAAAAGGTACGCGCTAGAAATTTGATTATTTGAAAAGTTCGTTTTCAATATTTTGCCGACCGAGGATCGAACCCGGGACCTCTAGAGATAGCGGCACCTTGAAAACCGTTGCGTACACCACTCGGCCACGGAAGTCGTCAAATGTCGTCAAAGTAAAAAAAAAAATCCAAGATGGCGGCAACTTTTTTGTTTGTGGGCAGATTTTGATGAAACTCGATTTTTAGTACTATTTTTACAAGAAAACTGTAACACAATGTTAAAAAAAAATATAAACCAAGATGGCGGTCAACTTTTTTGTTTGTGGGCGGATTTCGATGAAACTCGGTTTTTGGTACTATTTCGTCAAGAAAAGAGTAACGCAATGTTAAAAAAATAAAAAATCCAAGATGGCGGCCAACTTTTTTGTTTATGGGTCGATTTTGATGAAACTTGATTTCTAGTACTATTTTGACAAGAAAACAACAACGCACTGTTAAAAATATAAAAAATCCAAGTTGGCGGCCAACTTTTTTGTTTGTGGGCTGGGCTGATTTCGATGAAACTCGGTTTTGGTACTGTTTCGTCAAGAAAAGAGTAACGCAATGTAAAAAAAAATAAAAATTCAAGATGGCAGCAAATTTTTTTGTTTGTGGGCCAATTTTGATGAAACTCGAAGTCTAGTACCATTTTGACAAGAAAACAGCAACGCAATGTTAAAAATATTAAAATATCCAAGATGGCGGCCAACTTTTTTGTTTGTAGACTGATTTCGATGAAACTCGGTTTTTTGTACTATTTCGTCAATAAATTTTTTTTTAACATTGCGTTGCTGTTTTCTTGTCAAAATAGTACCAAAAACCAAGTTTCATAAAAATCGACCCACAAACAAAAAAGTTGGCCGTCATCTTGGACTTTTTTTATTTTTAAAAGTGCGTTGTTGTTTTCTTGTCAAAATAGTACTAGAAATCGAGTTTCATCAAAATCGGCCCACAAACAAAAAAGTTGGCCGCCATCTTGGATTTTTTACTATTTTTAACATTGCGTTGCTGTTTTCTTGTCAAAATAGTACTAGACTTCAAGTTTCATCAAAATCGGCCCACAAACAAAAAAGTTGGCCGCCATCTTGGACTTTTTTATTTTTAAAAGTGCGTTGTTGTTTTCTTGTCAAAATAGTACTAGAAATCGAGTTTCATCAAAATCGGCCCACAAACAAAAAAGTTGGCCGCCATCTTGGATTTTTTACTATTTTTAACATTGCGTTGCTGTTTTCTTGTCAAAATAGTACTAGACTTCAAGTTTCATCAAAATCGGCCCACAAACAAAAAAGTTGGCCGCCATCTTGGACTTTTTTTATTTTTAAAAGTGCGTTGTTGTTTTCTTGTGAAAATAGTACTAGAAATTGATTTTTATCAAAATCGGCCCACAAACAAAAAAGTTGGCCGCCATCTTGGATTTTTTTATATTTTTAACATTGCGTTGCTGTTTTCTTGTCAAAATAGTACTAGAAATCGAGTTTCATTGAAATCGGCCCAAAAACAAAAAAGTTGACCGCCATCTTGGATTTTTTAATATTTTTAACATTGCGTTGCTGTTTTCTTGTTAAAATAGTACTAGACTTCGAGTTTCATCAAAATCGGCCCACAAACAAAAAAATTTGCTGCCATCTCGATTTTTTTTTAACATTGCGTTACTCTTTTCTTGACGAAATAGTACCAAAAACCGAGTTTCATCGAAATCAGCCTACAAACAAAAAAGTTGACCGCCATCTTGGATTTTTTTATTTTTAACAGTGCGTTGTTGTTTTCTTGTCAAAATTGTACTAGAAATCGAGTTTCATCAAGATCGGCCCACAAACAAAGAAGTTGGCCGCCATCTTGGACTTTTTTTTATTTTTAAAAGTGCGTTGTTGTTTTCTTGTCAAAATAGTACTAGAAATTGAGTTTCATCAAAATCGGCCTACAAACAAAAAAGTTGGTCGCCATCTTGGATTTTTTTATATTTTTAACATTGCGTTGCTGTTTTCTTGTCAAAATAGTACTAGAAATCGAGTTTCATTGAAATCGGCAAACAAACATAAAATTTGGCTGCCATCTTGGCTTTTTATCATTTTTGACATTGCGTTGCTATTTTCCTGTCAAAATAGTACCAAAATCCGAGATTCATCAAAATCGGCCCACAAACAAAAAAGTTGGCCGCCATCTTGGATTTTTTTTATTTTTAACAGTGCGTTGTTGTTTTCTTGTCAAAATTGTACTAGAAATCGAGTTTCATCAAAATCGGCCCACAAACAAAGAAGTTGGCCGCTATCTTGGATTTTTTATTTTTTTAACATTGCGTTACTCTTTTTTTGACGAAATAGTACCAAAAACCGAGTTTCATCGAAATCAGCCCACAAACAAAAAGTTGGCCGCCATCTTGGATTTTTTTATTTTTAAAAGTGCGTTGTTGTTTTCTTTTCAAAATAATACTAAAAACCGTGTTTCATCAAAATCGGCCCCCAAAATAAAAAATCATAAAAGCTACCTCCACGTGGTGATGGCGAAGTAAGCTAAAACTTGAAGTTTTTGTCTGTGTGTCTGTCAGTTGTCCGAGCCTCTGAAATATAGCGGTTGCCGATTGGCAGTGGAAAATAGAGACCTTATTTCTATAGAAATAAGGCAGCATTTAGTTGGCATGTCGGGTGCCTCGAGGCCCCCGCCGATGCTTCACAGGTACTGCAATGAGTGAAAGTTAACATTATGACGTCACACGTGCTCAAGTGTGTTCGGGAGCTGTTTTGGCGTGTCTTCGGTTCGATTCAAATACTAATTTTTATTTTGATATAACTTTTGAATTATTGCAAAATAAATAAAAATAGTTTATTAGAAAACTTATATTAAGATCTTTTGATTAATCACAAGAAAAAAAAAATTACATCCCTAATTTGAGCTTTTCTAATATGGTACTTGTACCTATTTTAGTCCACGGGACTTTACTTTATACATAACTAGCGGCCGCCCGCGGTTTCACCCGCGTAGTACCCGTTCCCGTGGGAATATCGGGATAAAATATAGCCTATGTCACTCGGGAAGACTGTAGCTTTCTAACGGTGAAAGAATTTTCTAAATCGGTCCAGTACTTTTTGAGTTTATTCGTTACATACAAAAATACAAATCTTTCCTCCTAATAATATTAGTATAGATAGATATACCACAAAAAAAAAACAAATGCGCTTTAAAAATTATTAGTATCCACAACACACAACACAACATAATTATAACCGAGACGGACGCCCACCACCCCGAGATACGGTATGCAGAATGCGCGGAAAAGAGACAGGAGACCATTGATGCGATGCAGGAGACAATAGGGTAACCCAATTATGTGGTAAGTGCTTAATTCAAAACCCTTTCGATACGGTAAGCCCATTGGAAAGAAGTTAAGTTAATTCGAAAGGGTTACCCTTTCTTGAGTCTTACACTATCGATAGGGTAACCCTATAATACGGTTACCCTTTAACAAGGTTTCCCTAATAATAAGCTTAATCAAAAACAGGGGTTTTCCGGTCCCTGAATACAACCAGTCCAACAACCGGTCCAACAACAAACTCAGCAGAACGTTCAGCCAAGTCTCGATGGAGCTGCTTGTCACTCTTTAAAATGTGATGAAATCTTTAACAAATAACAACTTTGTTTAGGGTTGAACTAATTACGAAATCCAAGTCTAGGACTTCAGACTAAAATAGATAAAGTCAAATCAGGGGGGCTACCGGCAAAAAAAAATTAATATGGACATGGCCTTCATTTGACATTTGAAGCCCTTATTATACCCAATATAAGGACAAAATATGGCTTTGAAGGTCCCATGAAGCCCATGTCTATATCCATTTTTTTGCCGGTAGCCCCCCAGATTTTTAACCGACTTCTAAATCAAAAAGGAGGAGGTTCTCTATTCGTCTGTATGTATGTTTTTTCGCTTTTTTTTTTTTGTGTATGTCCACCGATTACACGAAGACGGCTGAACCGATTGAAATGGTTCAAACGTTATTACATCAGGTTGGTTTCCAAGTTGGTCCCATTTTTTGAAATTTTGAAATCGGTTCAGTAGTTTTCAGGAAATCTTGAAAATACTGTCGTTTTCGTTACCACTTTATGTGAATTTAATACGTATCTTTAGGCATAACTCCTTTGTTTATAAACCGATTTAGATGATTCTTGTTTTGGTAAAAAGGGGATACCTCAAGGTATTTTAACCGACTTCGAAAAAGGAGGTTTTTCAGTTTGATTACATACCTATTTACCAGAAAACACGTAAATTGCCTGCACGATGCACTAAAAAGAGTGAAATAAAAATTATTTTTATAAAAAAATAAAACCGGTTTCAAAAAAACCACATCAAAAAAGTAAGAAATAATTCCTCACCAAATAAATAACGTAAGTACTTTGAAGTCGGGCGGGTTTTAACAAAAACAACAAAAAATTGTACATGTTTCACGCCCGACTTCAAATTACTTACGTTATTTATTTGGTGAGGAATTATTTCTTACTTTTTGATGTGGTTTTTTTTTTAGTATAATGTTGTATTGTATACACTAATAGATTATGTTGCAGACCGTAATGGTAAGTTACGGCGCAAGTCTAAATTATACGGCTATACTACATTACACTGTCCGATGGTGGTCCGGTGT
Source organism: Crambus lathoniellus (assembly GCA_949710035.1). Classification (NCBI taxonomy): domain Eukaryota; kingdom Metazoa; phylum Arthropoda; class Insecta; order Lepidoptera; family Crambidae; genus Crambus; species Crambus lathoniellus. Next base: position 7,657,471 of record OX453302.1, on the reverse strand, counting down.
TGTCATTGAGAAGAGTATCTGCATCAGGCAGCCTTCGATCAACAAGACATAACCTAGGTCGCATCAGCATAACTTAAGCGAAAATTTAAATGATCACTAATTTACAGTGCAAGACCTCGTAAATGATCTGTGACCTTCATATAAACACCGCGATGAAACTGAAAAAAAGATACATTTTCACAAAAGAGTTTAAAAGCATTCTCTATTCGCAAAGGATAATTGTCTAACCGGTTTATGAAGGGTAACGCAACGCAGTGGTTGGCATCAAAGAGAACTTTATGAATTTCTCTTCTAAAAGTTATACTTCTTTAGTTACACACAATCTTAACAACTTTTTAAGAGAAAAATGGAAAATGAAGTATTTAGAAAAAATCGACCCGTCTCACAACTAGCTCCGATGGGACTCGAACCCACGACCTTTCGCTTTCCGGGCGACTGCTCTAACCACTGAGCTACGGAGTCGTTACGAGAAGCGTCGAATTTATCCAATACTTCTTACGCGCTGTATAGTCAGCGATAATTTCATCAATGTGGAGATATTACTACCCTCACACGCGAAAGAAATAACTTTCCAGGTATTTGGCAATCGCTAAAGGTGAAATTACTATTGCAAGTTATTTTAATTTTTAGTTTTTTGCATTCACAAAGCAATTCCCGTCGCAGCAGTCGCCCGGAAAGCGAAAGGTCGTGGGTTCGAGTCCCATCGGAGCTAGTTGTGAGACGGGTCGATTTTTTCTAAATACTTCATTTTCCATTTTTCTATTATAAAAATTGCTTTGTGAATGCAAAAAACTAAAAATTAAAATAACTTTTTAAGATCATAATGTTTATTAAGTAAAGTTAGAGTTGAGTCTGAGAACTTTCGGGATGTGAATGAGCCAGAATGAATGAGATTTTTTTGTGAATAAATAAAAATTGTGTTCGTGTTCAGTCTCGAGTTCACGTCACAATGACGTCAGAACACTTAATAGCTCCCGGTTGCCCTCATGCACCGAACTTTGCAGACAAAATGAGAATCATACTATACAATACATACAATAATATTCCTAGGTAGCTGTTAAGAAGCGCTAACACGGGCAATTAAAATGGCAATCCCCACCAAATATGACGTCACAGCATCAAGCAATTTTTTGCTTTCACAATGCAATTTTTGTTATTGATAATGAAATATTAGTAAAAATCAACTCACCTCCAAGTAGCTCTAAACTTTAGAGCTTTAGAGCTTGTAGCAATATGTTAAAGTTATAATAGGTCTTTACATATGAAATTGCCGTCTTTTTCTCACATGTTTATTGGTCTCTAATTTTTTAATTAATATCAATATATCAAAATTAATAGTCAGTTTCGAAAATAGAGTATGTCGTCATGCTATACATCTAAGAAAAGAATAATTAAACACGCGTCTAAAATTTTTATAACTGCTTCAAAGTACCGCTCCTTGGTTGTCGTCAATTTGACAGCTTTGAACAGATATTTTTTTTACTCTAAGACAGTTTATTAAATGAGATTATATGCAATAGTTAGATTAATTTTGTCTGATCATATCTCGAAAGTTTCGTTGAATTCGGAGTTCACATGTCCAAGGAATCCCCAAATATCTTTGTATGGTAATTCCAACTTCCTACAATTTCCCCATAGAAAACGGCAATTTCATAGGTAAAGACCTATTATTATGAGTAAACCTCCGCAATATATTTCCTTCAATGTAACGTGGTAATATTTTTGCTGGCGGGCCACTAGCATATTGTCGGAGGGCCGCATGTGGCCCGCGGGCCGCGGTCTGTGCATCCCTGTCTCTAAAGGGAAGACAGCTCATAACGCGTAATAAACATTAGAGAAATGGCGAAATCAACACATCGTCTAACGACTCCGTAGCTCAGCGGGGTTCGATTCCCGGCGGAGGTACTTAGAGGGCGAGTATTTTTTTTCTAATATCAGATCCTATCAATAAATATATTATATCAATCAATAGTCTAACTAAATAATTATTTATTTTAAAGCAATCTAGACATACAAATATTTATAACACTTCGAATAAAAAACACAAATCCCGTGAAAGCCGATTGTAGTTTGTCTTTGAGCTTCCTCAAAAGCAAAGGGGAAAGTCTCAACACTTTAGAGCTCCGATTGTCCTCGGAAACCGGACATTGCAGACAAGATGAGGAAGTTTCAAAACGGTGGAACTTAGTCTTTGACATTTTTCAATTGGTTTTATTTCTGTTGTAGCATTCTTTGTGCAGTTGTATTGCTCATTTTCATTGGTCGATAACACGCTCGTTTTACAGCATACAGGCACTCCCCGCAGGCGAGAAAACGAATAATCAAAGCAACAATTCAATAATGCCATCGGTAAACTGCGTATTGGGAGTCACCACAGCGGGCGTAATAAGTATTTTATTTTGCCTTATTAGGAAAACGTATTTTGACAATTTTACAATATTATACACAATCGATATTATTATACACTATGCACTATTTAGCTACATGTTTTCTCATATGTAATGCGATCAATTATATGAAAAATTTATCCGATTCAGAAATCTTCCGCACCCGCATGCGGGTAAACGATAAATGAAAACCGTTCCACGCATGAGTACCCCAATGGCATGCTTTTCAGAAATCTACCGCACCCCGCATACGAGACCCATCGGCCCATGAAAATAAACCTTTACATCATACTGCTCGGTAACTAGGATTTACTAGTATGGTAAGAGGCTGTGTAAGTTGGCATGTGCAACACAGTGTATTGTTTAGATAGAACGTTCCATTTTCAAATTACTTTGCAATTCAAGCAGGTGAATGCTTTAATTGTAAAATAACTTTAACATTCAAGCTATGCAAAACTCCTTGGTCAAACAATATTTTTTTCATAAAATGATAGGAAAACTATTTACTGTAGAGAACAATGAAAATGGCCGTTAAAATAAGTACATTTACAAGTTTTGGCAAATTTTAAATAAATATTTTCTCTCTTATAAAAGAATCATTTTGTCATAACAATATAAATGTTTTCATCCCATCGATTCGAAAAGCGATGATTCTTTATCTAATAACAGGGCCCAAAACGATTCATTTATTACCTGTTATGACAAGAGGGTAAAAATGAGATTTGAATTTTGAACAGCTTCATAACAGGGTCCAAAACGATGAGATTTGAATTTAGAACATAATTTAAGACGCATTGGCAATTGGTTGGATTGTAGCAAAGGGTGTGCAGTACTTTAAAAAAACAACTGATTTTGTATGGGGCCGGGACGTTTTTAGGGACCGAGAAATTTTCAAAAACGGAATTTTATAAAATTGAGAATATCTCGTAAACGGTGAGTCGTAGCTAAAATCTATCAAAATTTTCAACCCCCCTACGGAATCCTCGGAGATAGGTACTTATAAGGAATCTGATGGACATATATTTTTTTTATTAAATTTTTTTTTTTATTTCAAAATTCAAATTTTTTTTCTTGCCCGACTAGCGCTATGATGTATCCGAACGACAAAGAAAGGTAGGTAGTTTGAGTTGTCTTTACTGCTTTTCTTATAGAGGGGGATTTAAAGCAGAGTGTATTACTCGGCCGCAAAATTATTTTCACCTCGGGCGGCGTATATTGAATCCCTCGCTGCGTTCAGGATTCTACTTTAGAATCCCTCGCTACGCTCGAGATTCTACTCTAGAATCCTTCACTGCGCTCTGGATTCAAAATAGCGCCCTCGCCGTAAATATATTATTTTGCTCCCTTGTAATACAATCTACTATTTATTTACCTCGCATGAATGATGTAAAGTAGAATGCTTACCTCGGTTGCAAGTAGCTATTACACCCTCGAACTATATTCGCCCTCGCTCGTTTCGCTCGCTCGGGCGTCTAAATATCTCGGGTGCACTCGATCCTTTAGCGCCCTTTGCGAGCTGCGCTCGCACGGGCGCCAAATTGGATCTTGTTCTGTAATAGCTCGCTTACGTTCCTTGTGTAACAAACTACTATTACGATTGGTATTAAATTGCTTTCGTTTTAAAGTAGTTTCTTTATATTTAGACATAAAAAGACTAAATTAGAAAAATGTGCGTTGGTTATAAGTTATTTTAAAGAATGGAAAGAGATTTAATTTTTTATAACACTGTTAAATAAAATCTAATACTGACACCCAATGATTTTTTTTTCAGAATGGCATAACAACGAAATAGGGTAAACTGCCCTAATTGTTGGCATCCGTTCTATTGGCACCGTAAAGTTTTGCTCGAAAATAAGGAAAAAATAGATTATTCAAGTTCAGTTTGCATAGTACAGTGAAATAGTATTATTATAATGTACACTCAGATCATATAATACTATATTATGAGATTGTAGACCATTGGCCCTTAGTTTTGCCAGTAATGGAATGGGTGGGTAGTTAAAATAAATTAATAGGGAGCGGGCCCCATTATGGGATGGTTTCCTAATTTGGGATAGCAAAGTATTTCTGCCTACAAGCACCGCCATCTCACGGAAACGCTGTGAAATACTGCCACTTGTAGTGCGGATGCCATATTGGAACGCTTACGCGTCAGTCGCCATTCGGCTAGACAGGAGGTGTGTTTGCATAAAAATTTTGTCAAACAGTTTTTATGATATGCCTGTTAGAAGTTTACTTTTCTTAAGGTAAGTTTGATTTTATGTTTTTGTTAGTTTTTATGCATCATCTTATAACGTTTGTGTTGAGGTGTGTTGGTTGTTTCTTGCTGCATTTCAATTAGTTTTTGGTTAACGACCATGTGTTGGCAGAAGACGTAATCGTCCTAATATGGGATACTAGGGTGTGCCTAATACGGGATATCTAATATTGAGGTACATGTATCCTATTATGGGATGTGTAATCCTAAGTTCATTTTCTTAATAAATATTCTTGCATTACCTTAGGTACTTGTAATAAAAAAAAATACTTTTTTGCATTCACAATAGAATTTATCATTGAAAAATTGAAAATGAAGTATTTAGAAAAAATCAACCCGTCTCACAACCAGCTCCGATGGGACTCGAACCCACGACCTTTCGCTGTTAAATTCTGTCGGTATACTCGTTCCCACCCTTGTATAGGATATCCCTTAAGCATTGCTAAAAAATTAAGTGTATCCTAATATGGGATATACCATATTAGGGAATGAACCTAATATGGGATATCCCATGATGGGGGTTGTATGGTATCCCATATTGGGATACACTTTTTTTTTGGCAATTTTTTTCATTTGCAACATTTGTGTCTGTAGTTACAAAAGTATGAATGGTAGAAGAATACAACTTCATAGCAATGTAAAATATAACATTTCGATTGAATTATTCTTAGTTTGTTCAGTATACTGTTATAAAAGTTTATAAAAATAGATGTTCAAACAAAACTATCCCATAATGGGGCCCGCTCCCCTAAACGTTAGGGCTCCTTTACGCTGGAGCAACACTGTGCGACATTGCGGCATTCCACAAGCACAGATTACTAAATAGTTACTTCGTCCACAAGTGCCACAAGGCCGCAAGCTACAAAATTAAAAATGTCATTGTGGCAAGAGTCGTAGCATACCACAAGATGGCGTACGCCACAATATGTAACATGCGGCAATGTCGCACAGTGTTGCTCCGGCGCGTTAAAGAGCCTTTACAAGTTAAAAGTAAAATATTCTATGAAAGGTGAAGCTAAAATTCTTGATAACCTTTTTGTCTTAGAAAAACAACCCTGCTCTCTGCGGCGGAGTAAGGACCTAACTTAAGTGTCCTTTTATCATTGTCTAGAATTTTCACACCTCAGTAAGTTGCATCACTCTTAACGGTCAAGTTGCTGCGGAGAAAAGAATAGCTTTCATGCATTTTTTATTTTTTTTGGATATTTTCTTTATGCCAACAGTTAGATCCATTTTACTTAATACCTACTGCCCGAATACTCGAACATCGCCCTGGGTCCATAAATAAACGTAATGTCAAAACATAAATGTCAAACGTATGAAAGATATGCCATGATGTTTGAGATGAAGATGCTCCCAAATTTTATTTGCGTTCGAGAATTCAGGCGTAAGCCCATTAATCACCCATTTATACACATAATGTTACTATTTCATAGCACCTGGCGGGAAAGTACTCGATATAATGGAGATAGCAAATTATTCACTGAAAGGAACCATTGCTTTATTTTTGACAAGACAAAACTGAGTTCACAGTAGAAAATAATTAAACTCACTTTTTCCGTACAAAATTACACATCGAAATTCGAATGTCTCGACTTGGTATCCAATATCCATCTTCTTTCATTAGATTTAGAGAGATTTTTATTGTTATAAAATACCCAATCGATTGGTGTCATATACGTAGGTATTTATCGTTGCTTTTTCGAATTTTAGCTTATTTTCAAAAGCTTTGAATGCAGTGTTGTTTCATTTATGTTTTCATACATAAACGAGATACATTTTACCTCCAGGTATCATCAATAATTTCACTCTGTCTGTGTATATAATAAAAATAAATAAATATTTTCTTACAATCGCGCAATTTATCTAAGCCCATAGTAAATTTCTTAAGAAACTGTGTCTACGTGAACTTGATAACGGATAAAATATTTACTTAAATACTTTTTTGTTCGTAAATACATACTTAATATACATAGAATACACCCAGACTAAGACGAATTTGTAAATACATACTTAATATACATAGAAAACATCCAGACCAAGGGCCCGCTTTTCACGCATTCGAATTTTTTCAGTGTGGTAATTCGTATGCGAACATTTTGTTTGTGGTTTCTATTGAAAAGTTAGAACATTTCAAACAAACTAGAATGTCCCGCATGTCAACAAATTCATTTTGACAGCTAAGTTCGTACCTACACGAACATCGATTTATGTTCGTTCGTTCGTACACTCCTCACTCGTTGCGTTCGACTGGTTTTCGATCGAACCTTTTTGATTGTGAAATTCTGACAATACATAAACTACTTTTTATGACACAAACTGTGTTATATTTGAACTTCGAGCTTATAAATGTGAACTTTTCTCGATTGCGTGAGAATCGGCCCCCTGGAAGAATAGCCATTCATGCACTCAAATATTTGTCTTGTTCGGGAATCGAACCCGCGACCTCTGGCGCAGAAGGCGCAGGTAGTGTACCCATGCGCCAAATCGGTCGTCGTATATCCCTCTAAGATTAAAACAGGTGTAAAAATATATAAGGGCAGACCATTCAAACACGACTTAATCTATACATAGAAGACTCTTAAATTGATTCATTCATTCATTGTTGGGATAGGCATACAGCCCTAACGGCTGAAGGTAGAGACACCATTTTTAGAGGTTAGATACCTTTAATGATGTAGATGAGCACTAAGAAAGGATTTTAGAAAATTCCCGTTACACAGGGTGCTACAGGTTGTTCAACCTTGTATGAGAATTTGTATAGGGTTGAAGATAGAAACACCATTTTTGATGCTACAAGGTGTTCCAGTTTGTATAGGGATTTGAATAGGGCTGAAAGCAGAGGCACCATTTTTGGAGGGTAGATACCTTCCATGGTGTAGGTGAGTACTAAGAAAGAGTTTTGGAAAATTCACATTATACAGGGGTGCTAAAAGGTGTTCAGTATGTAAAGGAATTTCCAATTAAGTTGAAGGTAGAGACTCCATTTTTGGAGGGTAGATAGCTTTCATTCATAGTGCATGTTAATTGATAGTAAAAACCAAGCGAACAAAGACTGACCCACTATGTCAGAAGATAAGTGAGCATGGAACAAAAAAATAAGGTCTACTGATAAATAAATACCTTGAAGGCCTAATCAGACGACGGACTTTTGTCCGCCGACATAACCTAAAAGTGGAAACATTTGCTGCGAATGCAACGTAAACAACGAAGATTGTTCTGCCCAATATGCTCCTGCCACCTTGCTAGATCTTTACGAATCAAATAAACGTCGTATGCATTGAGTTCGTGGCGAAAATTACCACTTTTTAAGTTAGTCCGGCGGACAAAAGTCCGTCGTCTGATTAGGCCTTGATACTTATATTGGTAAATCCGTTACTTGCAAAATAAACGCACAACTATCTTAATCACGCGAACGAAGTCGCGGGCAAAAGCTAGTGCTATATAAAATGTCGATTACTCTTTCTTTTATTAGAGATTCTAAGTTTTTTCTGGAAAAAACTAAACTGGAACTTAACTTTTTCTGTGTATGAAATAAAACTAGCTCTAATACTAGCTGCCAATTTCAGTGATGTATCATTGACTGTAATCTTCGTGAACATAAAGTACTTAATTACGTATTTACTCGACGTGTTACCGAAAACTTAGGAGTGAAGTTAATTGCATTGGGTAATTGAGAAAACAGGATCCGACTTAAAGCTTTCTGTTGAAGATAATGCGACTTATTTGCGAAAGTAGAAAAGTGAATTATCTTAAAGTTTATTTATAAAGTTTGTCATTAAATAAAATAAGACACCTTTTTCGGATTACATCCATCTATCAGCTTATTTAATTTAGTAGAGAAATTCCAACACAGGACGGTTTGAGATTTAAATGATCATTAGAACTCTTCAAAAAGATTAGTAAATGTAATTTTCTTTCTCGCTTCCTTGCCAGATATTGCATTCGACCTAATTTGATGGAAACATCTCTCTCGTCTCTTTCGTTCGTTTCAGTCATCCACGGCTCCTGTAAACGTGCTGAAATGAAACCATAAAATAGTAGAAACTCGTTCATCAATCAATCAAACAAAAAATATTTCGATAAGAAGCGAACTACAGCATGTAATGCTATTGGAAACTAACGCTTCGTCAATCCTTTAGGAAATGACCCCGAAATTGAGCCTCTAAGGTAAATAGCTGGTTTCCCGTACCCCCGGGCGTCGTTACACGATTATGGCTCACGGGTGCTTGCCTCCGTGTTTAGATGTACGACAAATAGGACTATTTACTTCACTTCGAATGTTTTGTCTGTTGCAGAAATCGATGTTAGGAAGGTTATTAAGATGTCCGCTCGCTACCTTACCTCGTGTACCTATATCCTATAGCAAAATAGCAACGAAGCCAATTCTAAATTGTAATATTTTTAAAAGGATATTACTTCAATAGGAACCATACTACAACATGCAATAGTATTGGAAACTTAACGCTTCGTCAATCCTACAGCAAATGACCCAGAAATTGGGCTTATAAGGCAGGTTTCCAGTGCCCCAGGCGACGTTACACGATTATGGCTCACGGGTGCTTGCCTCTGTATTTAGATGTACGACAAATAGAGCTATTTACTTCGCTTCGAATGTTTTGTCTGTTGCAGAAATCGATGTAAGGAAGGTTATAAGATGTCCGCTCGCTCGTTTACCTCGTGTACCTACATCCTATAGGAAAATAGCAACAAAGCCAATTAATTGTAATATTTTTAAAAGGAAATTACTTCAATAGGAACGAGACTACAACATGCAATAGTATTGGAAACTAACGCTTCGTCAATCCTATAGAAAATGATCCAGAAACTGAGCTTATAGGGCAGATTTTCCGTGCCCCGGGCGAACGTTACACGATTAGGTATAGCTCACGGGTCCTTGCCTCTATGTTCGATGTACGACAAATAGAGCTATTTACTACGATTCAAATGCTTTGTCCATTGGAGAAATCGATGTTAGATAGAAGGGTTAGACATAGTGAAAAGATATCCGATGACTTGCGGCATGCGTAGCCATAAAACTCGGAAGTTTCACGACTCTTTTGTTTAAGTACAAACAAACTAGTGTGTTCTAAAAAGGAGATTTTTCAGTTTTGTATGGAGCCTCGGCTAGGACTTTGTACACTATACCATAGGCAAGCAAAAGATAAATATACTGAAAACTAATTATATCGCAATAAGCTTACGCGTTTGATGATACAAAAGCATTATCTAGTCTTAATAATTATGCAACCCCGATTCAATATGGCGGTAAAATATCACACTAACATTAAAAAAAAGGTTCACATTGGCAGATTATCATCAGTCGTCAATGTCATCGTTTTTCGTACAGAAACATCAAAGTTTTCGAACGTGATTTAAATATGGTTGCCAGTGTGACCATGGATGGCAAAGAATTTTTATTTCAAAGTTTATTTTTGTACCATTTATCCAGAAAGACAATGAGAATTTTAATATTTTATTTGACTTTACTATATTTTTTACTATAAGTACGAATAGTGTACAATGTCCTAGCCGAAAATGAAAAATGTCCTTTAACTGTGTTTTGTATAAATGTGCTTTTTCGTTAATATACTAGTTCAATGCACCCTATTCTTTTTCTTTATAAGCCTGTACCTAGATGGATCTTCACAGTAAGTAGATCTAGTCAAATTCGCATTTGTCTTTGCTGTTTTTTTCGCTTTACTTTCACTGGTTTGTATGAATTTGTCACAAAGACTCGTGTTGAACGCGAAGTGAAAGTAAGGTGACGGCGCAATATCCTTACAAACTTGTACCCCTGATGCTTTTACGTTTTACTACTGTAAATTATGCAAGTGTATTGTTTGGAAAATTAATAAGTCAAACATCTTTGTTGCCTTATACAAAACTTGTTCAAGGAAATAATGTAAAGCAGCTAAACTTCGTAAACACAACAACAGAATTGGCGACGAAACTCACAATTAAATTAGACTGAAATAAGGCCAGAACTTAACTAATATCTTAATTACATCTCAGCTTAGTGGCAAGCATTAAGTAAATGATAACTTGATTCAAAATTTCATTTGATCTTGATATACCATAAATATTTGACGGTATATCAATATCAAATTCAAAATATAGTAGTTCCATGACCAAAAGGTGCAGAAACGTCGGATAAAACTAAAAATCTATAGAAACACAAACTAAATACCTATCGCCGTGTTTAAATAAAACCGCGTAAAATAAGGTCACAGCACATACATCAACTCGGAAAGGGATCGTAAACGTATCAACTCGAGCGGTTCAGTATTCTTTGTATGAAACCCCCTACTGCAAAGCACACTTATCGGAATCGTAACGTAATCGCCTCGCCTCGGGACCAGCTCACGAACCGCTTTGCGGGTCGCTCAACTTGCTATCCCCGCGATTACCGCTAGTCGTCAAGGCGCTCACGTCTCTCCGTACCCGAGCTTACGACTCTACGCACAGTGGTCTGAAAATGAAAATGAACATCACAATTTTTTTTTATCTTTTTTTTATAATTTGTTTTTACTTTTTTTTGTTTTTGTATTAATATTTTTTTTTATTTTTTTTATCTTTTTTTTTCTCTCATTTTTTTTTATATATGTAATCACTGTGCGGCGAGCCGTAAGCGCGGCGTCCGTCGCCTAGCCGTAGCCGAGCCGACGTACCTACGCTGATCCGGTTTGGTTACGTGCTTGCGTTAGGTTGACGCCTGGTTGAAGGCGAGGCGAAAGGCGATACGGTGTCGATCCCTTTCCGAGTTGATGTAATGTGCTGTGACCTATAATCAGTAACTTATATTTCATAGTGTAGTTTAATTTTATGTCATAGTAACTTACTTATAAGTACAACGGTTTTTACAAAAGCATCTTGTTTAATGAAACGTTTTGCAGTTTGTAAGAAAACTTTAAACATGCAACAACACGGGCGGATGCTGCTAGTTCATAAATAAATGTTTGAATATAGCTCGTGTATCGTTGTATTTTCGCAATCCCCTTATTGCAATAGTGGTGTACCCGCCACTCAATGTCAGTTTCGTATAAGGTTGCCAGATGACCGGGAATTCCGGGAAAGTCCCGGAATTTTGCGTGTGGTCCCATGTCCAGTAATTACACCATATTGTCCCGAAATTCATGAATGCTACTTTTTTCCACAAGTCTTAAATAGTTGCTCAATTTTTATTTAGTTTAATTTACCTAATTAGCAAAAAATAAAAATATGTTTTAAAATCATTTGCATTTTTTTCGTTTAAAATTTTGTAAAACTACAAATTTGTAATATTTTTGTAAATGGTCCAGCAGCATTTGGACTCTTTGTACAGTTGGTGAACCTTTTTTTGTAGAATTGTCCCGTAAATCGTAGGTCTGTATCTGGCAACCCTGGTCTCGTACCAAATTCAGGCGAAGCCGGATAGTTTAAGCCCAACGCCGCCGCCGATACGCGCCGTTATTGGATGATGTGTCAAATACTGGTTTTATTTGAACGTAACTTTGGTAGGTTTGAGGCTAAAATAAAAATGTATTTTTAACTGGCTGACTATTTACTTATACATTTTCGTAAAATACTTTCACATTATATGAGATAATAGAGTGATTCGTTCAGTAGGGACTTTTATACACTAACTACTAAATGGTCTTTGGTATTTAAGACACAAATTATATCTTAAATTATGTGTCATTTATCTACCTTTAAAGGTACATATAATTCAAATTTAAAAAAGTGAAATAGTTTTTTGTATATAACACAAAATGTGTCGGAGGTGCCAAATGTACCGGTTTTGGCCACTCATTGATATAGTTAAACTTTTGTAAGTAAGTATAGCGAAAAATCAAAACCAAACCCAGGTTAAATCAATATATTCTAATGCGCTAGAAACTAATCAATTGCAAAACAACAATTTAATTGTAAAAAACAAAGGTTTACAAAGTATATCATCCAAAACAAATTTCTTAAAATTTTCATACAATTTTTTTTTTTAAACTGAAAGTGGAATTTATTGATAAAAAATCGTGTGACATAAGAAATTCTAACGGTTGTTATTTTAACCTTAAAATAATTTTAATTGCCTTTAGCAGCAAAAAGTGGCCAAAACCGGTACAGCGGCCAAAACCGGGGCTTCTGCCCTATTTCTAAGTTAAGAAAGGCGTTTTTTGTTGCTTTAGCAGAGAAATCGCTTTTGCTTTTCCCGTGCCGCACTCAGTCGCGTTCCGGAGGATAGCGCGTGATTGCAGTGTTTGCAAATACCTACATCAATTATGTATATCACATTATATTATGAAAATCTGCGCTAAGCGACGGGGCGCATCGTTGGTGCGAGAACCGCCTTACCTGCGTTTATAAAGCTTTTCAATTATTCTATTAGGTTAAGGCGATACTCGGAAAAATTATGCTAAAGCGAGATAGCAATGAGAAAACGACGCGCGCGGGAGCGAGACAGATTTTGCAGATTACGCAAAAAAAAACACAAAATCACTTCGTATTAAGAAACTATAGCGATTTTAAAAAAATGCTTCTATACGATCCTAAATATTATTGGTGTGCACTAATTAAACCAATTTTCAATAGTATATGTTACCCCTTTTAAGAATAATCTTGATATTTCGAATTTTTTAGAGGTATTTTCGAAAATAAAATGTGTCGAGGCAAAATCTTAAAATCGTGTTTCTAAAACTATACGATTCTAGATAAAGGTATGAAGAAATATATATCTTATTACTAGATTTATAACAACCGTCCTAAAGTTTTATATCTAAAAGTCCATATTTTTTCCGAGTAGCGCCTTAACCAACCAAACGACAAAAATATTATAAGAAACAAAAAAGTTTTTAGATTTCCTATTTATTTGACAATTAAGCATAGTGTAATATGATCAGGTTATACATAATTGACATTGTACTATGCTAACTTAATTAAAGAAGATTCTACAGATGAAGGTTGTACTAATATTATATTGTCTAATTAATCAAGCAAATTAATATACCCGTTCCCCATTTCAAATCGTAATTTCCATTTGAAAGCGTTATTTTAAGAGTTTATACTTTAATAATAGGGACCTAGGTGTTATTCTTGATCGAAGACTAGTGTGATTCGATCAACAATAGTACTAGATGAAGGCTCACGAACTAAATCAAAACTTTTTATGGCTGAGAAAAAAGGTTAATAATGTACGATCTTACGTCATAAATGAAAGGAACACTTATAAATATACACTCAAGTGGCTCAGTGGGCGCCTATTTTCTCAGCCGTGTTTGTCACTCCAACTATGTATCTAGACCTAGGTGACCTAGGTGTTATTGTTGATCGAAGATAGAGTGGCATAAATATTGTTATTTCATGATTTTTTTCTGAGAACTCGAGTTCTGATACAGACCATCGAGAAAAATTATAAACAAATGCGTAAAGAACAAAATTAAAATGCGACAGCAAATAAAAACATTCGTGACAATGGTGGTGGTTCATTAAAGTATTTTGAAACTATAAAAAATCCTAGAATATAGGGGAAAGTTGTCCAAAATGATCCCCCTAAGGGAAATCGGTTACTGTATCCAAAATATTATAGTAAGAGCAAACATTGAAAGAGTTTTGGGTAAGTCATTTAAGTGTTGTTATACTGACATGCCATTATTGCAGTTTGATTTTATATCTTTAGATTTATTAGAGATTTTCCAAACCTCTACTAAAGGATCATTTTGTACACCTGAGTGTCTAAAACGATCCCATACTATCTTGTTTGGTTAACCCATACATTTTTGGCTCAATATATGTTATGTGCTCACCGTTTGTTTACTGCCCAAAGTCTTAACTGCAACAACTGCATTTTTGTTTTTAGCAAAATTACAGGTACAGAAAACTGTCTTGTCGTACAGAAAACTCACTCCCAGTTTTGTCGGTAGGTTTTTCTTTGATATGTATGTAGCATGATCTGTAAAAAGTACAAATAGATAGGAATACGAAAAAAAACATGACTAATTTTAAATTGTTTTTCAAGTTTGATAAAATTATTCCTGGGATCGTTTTATACCCACTAAAGGGGATCGTTTTACCCCGAATGTTGAATTTACAAAAGTTGTCGAAGTATGACCTCAAAAAATTATCTTGGTGAGATCAAAACGAGTTTCCGCAAAGCTTCCGCCCGCGACTTCGTCCGCGTGGACATTCGAGAAAATACTTAGGGGACCAATAACCAGGATAAAAAGTATTCTATGTTTTAATTTCATAAAAATCCGATCAGCCGTTTTTACGTGATTAGGCGGGTCCTCCTCACCAAGCGAGCAGCCTCGCGCGAGGCCCGCCGCACATGGCAAACGTTCTGCCTCGCGCGAGGCTGCTCGCTTGGTGAGGGAGGACCCGCCTAATCACGTAAAAACGGCTGATCGGATTTTTATGAAATTAAAACATAGAATACTTTTTATCCCGGTTATTGGTCCCCTAAGTATTTTCTCGAATGTCCACGCGGACGAAGTCGCGGGCGGAAGCTAGTAAATAATAAGTGTCTGTTTCATAATCAAAAAATAAATTCTGAGTAGCTTAGGTACCAAGAACTTGTTAGGTAAGTACCAAGAACTTTTAGGGTACTTAAGATGATTTAGGTTTCTATACCCTATTTACCCCCTGGGTTTGATTTTCGGAAAACTACGAAATGGGTTGCCTATTTGTTTTAAGAAGTAAGCCAAAAAAGTTTCTAATTGAAATATGTATTTTACCCCTGATTTTTATTTCAAATTTCACCCCTATTTCAACCTTTTAGGGGTTGAATCATGTTCAGCGTGTTAAACATCAAAATAAATGCCATTTTTGCAATCGACATCCCATAAAACCTCAATAACGACATCCATATCGATTTTTTGGTTTATTTATCCCATTTAACCTGTAAGGGGAATTTTCGTAAGACTTTAACTTTTTTGTTCAGCGTGTTAAACATCAAAATAAATGCCATTTTTGCAATCGACATCCCATAAAACCTCAATAACGACATCCATATCGATTTTTTGGTTTATTTATCCCATTTATTCTGTAAGGTGTTGATTTTCGAAAAAGTACGAAATATGTGTTTGCTTTTTTGCTTTACTTTTCGACCATAAGCCTAAATAATAAATTTAATGAAGAACTTTCCAGATACAACATTTCATCCCCCTTTTCTCAAAAGTGGAATTGTCAAAAACGCTGACACAGGAAAATAATAATTTTCAATTGCCAGCCTAAATACAAAATTTGAAGATCCTAACTTCAAAACTGACGCACTTTCATACACAATAAATATTTATCCCCTATTTTACCCCCTGGATTTGATTTTGAAAAAATTACGAAATGGGTTGCCTATTTGTTTTAAGAAGTAAGCCTACAAAGTTTCAAGTTGAAATGTCTATTTTACCCCTGATTTTTCATTCAAAATTTCACCCCTATTTCAACCTTTTAGGGGTTGAATCATGTTCGGCGTGTTAAACATTCTTCCCATAAAACCTCAATCGCGACATCCATATCGATTTTTAGGTTTATTTATCGCATTTAACCTGTAAGGGGTTGTTTTTTTTTTAAATACGAAACATGTTTTGCTTATTTCTTTTACTTTCCGACCATAAGCCTAAATAATAAATTAAATGAAGGACTTTCCAGATGCAACATTTCATTCCCCTTTTCACCCCTTCGGGGGTGGAATTATCAAAAACGCTGACACAGGTAAATATTAATTTTCAATTGCCAGCCTAAATACAATGTTTGAAGATCCTAACTTCAAAACTGACGGACTTTCATACAAACATTCATCCTCTATTTCACCCCCTTAGGGGTGGAATTTCCAAAAATCCTTTCTTAGTGAATGCCTACACTGTATAACGTATCTATGTGCAAAATTTGAAGTCTTTAGGTTCAGCGGTTTGGGCTGTGCGTTGATATCTCAGTCAGTCAGTCAGTCAGTCAGGACTTTGAATTTTATATATATAGATAAAGTCACTTTTCAATTTGACGACACTCTATGAAATATGACAGGGAGAAAAAATAGCCCTTGGCGAGTTTCGTTTTCCGGTTCTTCTTGTTACAAGGCCTCCCGCCGTAGGATGTGCGAACCGATAGCGTAGCTTCATTGACGTTCACAAGTGCTGTATCAGCCTAAAATGAATAAATGAATAAGTATAGTCCGTTCGGTTAGATAGTGTCGGTACACCCGCACGGCATTGTGGCAGAGCGACACTATCTAAGCGATTGGACTATAAATAATTTTGAATTTTGAATACGAAACGAAATAGAAATTTGTGTCGTAATGTTACGAAATAAGGTTCACTTTGCGAGAATTTGCCAAATGACTGATTCGTTTCGACACCGAATTTATCATTGTCAAGTCGCAGCGCAGATTGCAGTGCTATTGCGATGCATTTTAGAACTCGGCTTTCGGTTACGTAAAACTCTATGCTCGAGGGAAAACCATTTGTAAAGGTATGAAACGGGAAAACGTTTGGAACTTTGGGGAATTGAAACCGTGGTTTGTTGAAGTTTTAATTAAATATAGCTAGCGGTGCAATTCTTTTTAACCGACTTCTAATTCAAAAAGGAGGAGGTTCTCTATTCGTCTGTATGTATGTTTTTTTTTTTTTTGTGTATGTCCACCGATTACTCGAAGACGGCTGAACCGATTGAAATGGTTCAAACGTTATTACATCAGGTTGGTTTCCAAGTTGGTCCCATTTTTTGAAATTTTGAAATCGGTTTAGTAGTTTTCAGGAAATCTTGAAAATACTGTCGTTTTCATTACCACTTTATGTGAATTTAATACGTATCTTTAGGCATAACTCCTTTGTTTATAAACCGATTTAGATGATTCTTGTTTTGTTAAAAAGAGGATACCTCAAGGTATTTTAACCGACTTCGAAAAAGGAGGTTTTCAGTTTGATCACATACCTATTTACCAGAAAACACGTAAATTGCCTGCACGATGCACCAAAAAGAGTGAAATAAAAATTATTTTTATAAAAAAATAAAACCGCCTTCAAAAAAACCACATCAAAAAAGTAAGAAATAATTCCTCACCAAATAAATAACGTAAGTACTTTGAAGTCGGGCGGGTTTTAACAAAAACAACAAAAAAATTTACATGTTTCACGCCCGACTTCAAAGTACTTACGTTATTTATTTGGTAAGGAATTATTTCTTACTTTTTTGATGTGGTTTTTTTGAAGGCGGTTTTATTTTCGTATGAAGGTTAGAAGTTAAAAATGTGGACCAAAAAAAAAAACTAAATAAAAGTATGGTTACAGATTTTGCGTAGTAAGTGTAATTTGCACTCGTATGTGAATTAAATGGATTTCGTACTACACCCACTAGGGGGCATTATTGTCCTCCCAAAGGAGGTTTTTTTTTGTGCGTACTTTGATGTGTGACAGACAGTACGTCTCTCGCTTTCGGATTACGAGCAGACCGAACTGCATTGGTTTTTATTGATGTTATTAATTATTGTTTTGTATAATGTATTTATTATTTTTATTTATATTTTATGTTTTGTGTACTTTATGTTGTTGATTTTCTTAGGTTGTATCTTTGTTGAAATCTTTTAGTGTTGTTATTATATTATTAATGAAGTTTTTATAAGCTATTGTTATGGTTACTTTTTTGATTATAATTTTTTATATTTAATGGGTCTGAGTTATTGTGAGTGTTGATGAAACTGTATGTCTGTAGATATTTTAGTCGTGTATTGCTGTACTTTGGGCAGTGTTTTATTAGGTGATCTAGATCTTGTAATGCCAAGTTTTGTAGGTTACCCTGGTAAGGTCAATTTATACGAGACGCTGCAGTAACCAGTTGCCATCAGCGTCAAGCTCGACGAGTGGGGTAGACATGGAGATAAAATAGAAAAACGTTGACCTCTTGACATCAGTGACCCGTTCGTTGCCTTTAATTACACCCACTGGAGGTGTCGTTGACGAAAATCTCTTAACAACCAAACAAAAAAAACTCAAAAAAGTAAAAAAGATCTCACTCGGTCGGGGGACGCCCATCATATTATAATATATTTTTGTGGCCCCCGACCGATATTTTTTTTTCTTTTTACAGATATTTTTGTGTCAGGGCTTGCCAAATTCTTTTTTCATTCTTTTTTAATTACACACACATGTTTATATGTAAATACCCATTATGCGTGTCAGATCCCTACTGCTGCTAACTAAAAGAGCTGATGACCTACCTTGAAGCTTCTGAACAGATCTCCACAAATTGTAGCGAAAAACCATTTCGATCACGTCAGCTTTCAAACAAAAAAAACCGCATCAAAATCGGGCCATCCGTTCAGTTGTGCGATTCTCTAAGATTCAATCAACAAACTCGACGTTCTTTTTACCACACTTTTATTAGCTTCACTTGTAACTAAGTCACAATGTAAGAAAATCTTGGAGTTCAATTTTAACCTACTTCTAAGTGTCGTATGGATTTGAAACTTTGCAAGTCTATATGAATCCGATGACAATACAATAATTTGCTACCATCGAGCTGATCTGATGATGGAGCCAAGAGGTGGGCAATAGAACTCTTCAACGGCTGCTAGGAAACCCCTCGAGTTTAGGCTCATTTGTTTTATTCTAAGGAGACCAATTCGCTACACTAAACTTGATGGTGAGGGTCTGATGATGGAGCAGGGAGGAAGCCAGTGGCACTCATTAATGACCAATACGAAACACTTCGAGTTCTGGCTCATTTGTTTCGTTCTGATGAGACCTATTTGCTACACTTGGTGGTGAGGGTCTGATGATGGAGCAGGAAGAAAGCCAATGACACTCCTTAATGACCAATAGGAAACCCCTCGAGTTTGGGCTCATTTGTTTCGTTTTGATGAGACCTATTTGCTACCCTTGTTGGTGAGGGTCTGATGATGGAGCAGGAAGGAAGCCAGTGGCACTCCTTAAGTCTTTAAGGAGTGCCACTGGCACTAGTGGTCTCACTAGGAAACCTTTTGAGTTTGGGTTCATTTGTTTCGTTCTGATGAGGAGACCTATTCGCTTCACTTGGTGGTGAGGGTCTGATGATGGAGCAGGAAGGAAGCCAGTGGCAATCCATAATGACCAATAGGAAACACCTCGAGTTCTGGCTCATTTGTTTCGTTCTGATGAGATCTATTCGTTGCACTTGGTGGTGAGGGTCTGATGATGGAGCAGGGAGGAAGCCAGTGGCACTGTTTAAAGACCACTAGGAAATCCCTCGAGTTTGGGCTCATTTGTTTCATTCTGATGTGACCATTCGCTACACTTGGTGGTGAAGGTCTGATGATGGAGCAGGAAGGAAGTAGGGGTTCGGCTTGCGCATCCAGTAACTAATAGACTCCACTTGAATTGGTAAGTCTAAATACATACAATCACGCCTTTGAGTTATAATGTTTACGGGGTGGGCAGACACATGAATGGACTGTGAAATCCATTACCATCCATCCATGGCTTGCCATTTATTAAACTAAAAAGTAAAAAATAAATATGTAGTTTAAAAAACTAAAACAACACACTTTTATAGAAACATACTAAAAAGTACAAAATAAGCGTCTATTCAGTAACTGAAATTAAAAAGCGTGGTGCGCCCTTTGCAAAGCATGCATTTCAAGTACTTAATATAGACAACGCGCACCACGCTTTTTAACTTCAGTTACTGAATAGACGCTTATTTTGTACTTTTTAGTATGTTTCTATAAAAGTGTGTTGTTTTAGTTTTTTAAACTACATATTTATTTTTTTCGCTTGGCTTTCACTTGTTTATTATGAATTTTGACATGAAAAATCGAAGGAACGACGATGTGACATTGAAACTTCGTTAGAGAATCGCAACCCAGGAGCTACGATGCCATATGTCAAACCTTGTCAAACTTATAACAAACCTCTTTTTGAAAACGGGGGCTTAAAAAAATAAGTCAATTCAAATGTTAAGGTCTAAATCCAGCATTATCGTCCTAACGCTAAAACTCTTAGCAAGAGTTTTATACAAAAATAAGAAGATTGTGCGTGTGCAGAATAACAAAGAAAATTTTCGTACTACAGTACCTACAGAGTAATTATTTTGTGTAAACAAGCAAAGATGCCATTAAATAAGGCGATGTCACACGCGCGGCTGGTTCCCGTTTTCGACGGGAGCGGAATTGAATCATAATTTGGAACATATTCCGTGTCGTAACTACTCGCATATTGTAAATCTGCCCCCTGATTCACGAACCATCGGAAACGCTCCCTATAGCGGAATGTATAGGTACACTGTATCTGTCACTCACTATAGAATAGACAAAGACAAAGCACATAATTCGAATCCGATTCCGTTTCCGACGATTTGTGAATAAGGGTGCTGGTCGGCCGTATATTATTTTCTACTTAGTTTAGATACTAGTAACTAACTTATATTTCTAACTCCCTTTTAATTATTAAGGTCTATTTTAACATAATTACACCCTTAAATTTATATGGCTCGTTTCCTAATAAAATTATATGCATGGCATACTAGTAAAATTTTTGTGATTTTTTATGATTGATTTTTTTTTCGTGGATACTCAGTTATAAAAACTCAAGCCTGACTCTTCTTTTAAAATTTAAAAGATTTGTAAGAGTAAGATTAATATGTACTACTTTTTTTTTACATCTTTATAACAACATGATGCAATAAAGAACTTTGAACTTTGGATAGGTATTGTGGTATTATACAGGGTTAATTTTTGAACACCATCCAAATTTTAAGCTCGTCTCAGAATCGGTAAGTGAACAACTTTCTTCTAGAAACATGGGTCGAAATACGACAAAAATTTTTGGACTTCCCATACTAAATCGATCGCGTAATCAGTCTGATTGTATGAAAAGTCAAAAATTTTATGTCATATTTCGACCCATGTTTCTAGGAGAAAGTTGTTCACTTACAGATTCTGAGACGATCTTAAAAATTTGAATGGTGTTCAAAAATTAACCCTGTATATTATGGTACTAAAATCCGTTTCGTTCGATGTCTCACAGAATAAGCACTCATGTTTCGGAGTTGTCGAGTTCGGTGGCGCGGTTAAATCTGAGGCGACACACTTCAGGCGGGCGGCGATATCAATAAAATGATTGTAATGCATTTTCACACCATGCTTACGTCAAATACAAATAATACAACAACATAATTTCAATGTGGAATTTGCTAGGTAAATAGAAACTTGTTTGATAATTTATTGTAATTAGATGTAAAAATTATATATATATTATTTTGTGTTGAAAATAAGTTGCAATGTCCCAGAACGGATAGTACGAGTAGCAAACTTACAGTTAATGAGTGTTACGTTTACTTTGAACTTCGGCTACACAGATAATTTTAATCGTGACCTGTACCCCTAGTGTAAGTTTTTATGTCAAGCAAACGCAAACTATTTCAATTCCGTATTTATGTAAATTTTTATGAAAACTGTATCAGCGCCTCGGTGAATAGAGATTAGATTATGGCTTAGAAAAGAGACGTCGCGTACGTCAGTGTGTTTGACTTGAGCATTTGGTAAAGAAAGCTATCTGTAACCGACTTATTATAAATTATTCGTATTATTACATATTGTTATCAAGTTTTTAAGGTGTTTTCCATTCAGTCCACGCCCAGTAGTTATCATTACAGTATCCTACATAACAATTTTGTAAGTCCAGAAAGGAGAAAGTTTCATATTTAAACTATGGATTCTTTAATTTATTTTTAACGCTATCTGTAAGAAGTTTTCGTATTTAAGTAAATTATGTACCACACTTCGATCAACAATAACACCTAGTTCGTACCACAACCTTTTTTCTCGTCTATACATTGACGGGTTTTGTTCTTTGCCTTTCGTTTCCATACATACTGTATAAATACATGTAATATTTTTATGCTAAGACAAAAATATATTATAAAATATAATAGTTTACCTAAACCTACACATCAACATAAAATAAATATTCAAGTATACATAAGCTGTCGGGGTTTCATCATCAATTCATCAAATTCAAAATATGTTTATTTTTGGCAAAACATGAAAATTGTTATTTGAGTAGGTACAATATTTACTTTTATGATAAATGCAAACATATTTCACAAAACGATGACCTGCCAGAAAATTCGATCATCGTCTGGGCTGAGTGTTCATCTTGAAACGTGTAAAGGTGTATTTATCATTTTAGATGTATGATGGGCTGTGACATTGATTTTAAAATGTTGCTGTGTACAACAGCAATTTTATATAATAGCCCACGCATCTCAGAGGGCCTAGCAATAGCCAGTATTCTTTAAAACTAACAACTGATCTAACTTTATGACGAATAGACATTAGTTATGTGGTCCAAGAGAATGAATGGAGATCTTTAAAATGGCACACGATTACTCAACGAAAACTAGAGTTTCAACGGCCTCTCTGTCATGCACGATACGAAATTTACTTCAATCGAAACGTCTCGTCAGTCTATATACGTATCTTTTTAACGATAAAGTTGTGAAGCCGGCAGTTTGTTTGTTTATTTTAGCAGAAAACTTAACTAACCTATAAAGAGCGGATTACACCGAAGGGCGATGCGTGGTGACCTGATAGACCGGGCGGACACGACAGTTTAGAGGTGTAAATTTTTTTACAGAATGCAAATTTGCGAGAACGTTTAAGACGACGACATTAAATTCAAAATTTGCACTCGCCCGAAAGATATGCAAACATCATCTACTATCTACATCTAATGGAAAATGAAGTATTTAGAAAAAATTTACCCGTCTCATAAAAAATAGATTTTTTCTAAATACTTCATTTTCCATTTTTCAATAATAAAAATTGCATTGTGAATGCAAAAAAGTAAGAATTTAAATAACTTGGAATAGTAATTTCATCTTTAGCGAATGTCGAATATCTGGAAAGGTATTTCTTTCGCGTGTGAGGGTAGTAATATCTTCACATTGATGGAATTAATGCTGCAGCGTTAAGCAGCGCGCTGGCTATACAGCCCGTAAGAAGTATTGGATAAATTCGACGCTTCTCATAACGACTCCGTAGCTCAGTGGTTAGAGCAGTCACCCGGATAGCGAAAGGTCGTGGGTTCGAGTCCCATCGGGGCTGGTTGTGAGACGGGTCGATTTTTTCTAAATACTTCATTTTCCATTTTTCACTTTAATTAAACAAAATATAATAATGCATCTAAATATATCACGTCAAATCTTAAGAGCATCATTGATTATGCTGTACATTTGTACACACATCTACCTTTATACTGAACTAGTTCTTCCTACGATCTGAGGTTTCGGTTTTTAGGCTTTTATATTCCGGATAGAACATTGCCAATATCGCAAGGATTCAATGACTATTTCCACCCGAGAACAATTGCCTATACGACTTTACCGATCTCTTATCCTTTCCTTTGAGGAAACCCTTCCCTTACCCCTCTTGAATCAGGAATTTTATGGAAATGGTCAATAAAATGAGTGAACCCTTGACTAGTACACGAAGAGCTCTTTTTTCGAGGCATATCTAATATATGACATAGAATGATTATTCTGAAGTTCTGTGTCGTGCGGTCATGATATAATGGTTACCTTATAGTTATTAGAGAAACGTTAAAATGTATATTATCGGCTTTTATTTTGTTTGTAGTTTCATAACAACTTTGTGAATCCTAAATATAGCGACCACTTCCGACTTTGTTCGTAGTTTTCCTCCACTATTTTCGCCAATTTAACATTTAATTTAAAGGATAAAAGCTCACATCCTTTCCATTCTTCGCCACTCGACTAAATAGTTAAACCGATTAGTAGTTCCTATAGCAATAAATTATCTTTATAAATTGAATGAATTTGTAAAAATGATTTATACTTTCATAATACATCATTTCATCATCATGAGTGAACCCTTGACTAGTACACGAAGAGCTCTTTTTTCGAGGCATATCTAATATATGACATAGAATGATTATTCTGAAGTTCTGTGTCGTGCGGTTCGTCATCATCGTTCGGCTGACATGATGATGATGATGATGATGATGAATACATCATTTTGCTACAATCTATATAATCAACTTGTTATGAATATAATAATATGTAAATTTAAGTTATGAATCAATATTACCGATATTTACTCCAATCTTCTTACCGATGTGTAACTGAAATTTTACGAGCAGGCTCGTGATGGCTTAATTTCCAGGCTCTGCACAAGGTTTCCTGCCCATCAAACGATGGCGTTGATAACAGTTAATATCCGGACGAAATATCTGAGAAATATTTTGAGGACACTCTTAATTTAGAACAAAATTATAACGTAAATCTCCACACATCTCGAAAAAAATATAAGTATAGTATGTAGCATTATAATTTCTTTAGAATCTAATTTTGACACCCGCTGGGTACACGATAGAGACGTTTTGCAGGTTTAACGTATATGCAGATTATGCAGGTATATAAATATGTGCATTTTATTTAATGTTATATACCCCATACGCTCAAAATAATAAGTTTTTAGTAAATATTTCATTTTAATGACAAGCTTTTTTCTAACTGTACTTTAATATTGTATTGTCATCTGAACCAAACCTGTATACAAAATTTGAGCTCTATCGGACACTGGGAAGTGAGTCAAATTAAGCTTGTCCCCCACTAACTAACATACTAACTAACTAACATGGCAAGTTAATAAAAAGCTTGTAAAAATGGCGTCCAGTGCCTTAATATTAGCACAAAATACTATCATTATCGTAATCGGTATCATGGTCGTATCATTTTCTATGAAAACCAGAGCAGCGCACGTTTCGGTCGTTTAGGGAACAAAAAATCGTTAGATATATCACAACACCACTTTGACAGCTTTTGGGAGATGGTATAGTTTACTATTACGTAAATCGCGACGATAAATATTTGCATTTCGACAAATCGATAATATAAGACCTATTAAATTTTGTCACAATTTGGCAGCTATTGTCAAACTTCCAGGATCACGAGACTGATGCTTTA
This sequence comes from Crambus lathoniellus, assembly GCA_949710035.1. Lineage (NCBI taxonomy): Eukaryota > Metazoa > Arthropoda > Insecta > Lepidoptera > Crambidae > Crambus > Crambus lathoniellus. The sequence continues at coordinate 7,631,905 of OX453302.1, read as the reverse complement.
ATAAAACGTTATTTGATCTCACATATGAAATCATTAGGCTCACAAACTTCGATTGAGATGCGAAAATGAGTCTTGTCTCTATTAGCATACTAATGGAAAATAATATTACGGGGGATCCTAAAACTTTTTGGACATACGTAAATAAAAGGCGAGCTAAAAATAAAACGGATCTACTTCTCTCTGATTCTTCTGAAAAACTCACAAAACAACAATTGGTTAATGGTTTTGCAGATTTTTTTGGTTCTGTCTTCCTGCCGGATACCCCAATTCTAGATCCTGAAGTGGCTGCAAATAACATTACAGCTGATGCTTACAGGGTGAGTATTGATTCTTTCGATTCTTCTGATTTGCGCTGCGCAGTTAAGCATCTCAAGTCGTCTTTTGTAGCTGGCCCAGATGGTTTCCCATCATTTCTTATAAAGGACTGTATCACTGCTTTGGAGGATCCTTTGCTTCATATATTTAACCTATCCCTTAGGAGTGGTATATTCCCCAGCTTATGGAAAGTATCAAGAGTAATGCCCATACCGAAAGTCAATCTGCCGCAAGACTTTTCATCCTTTAGACCTATAGCTGTCATGTCTATTTTAAGCAAATTATTTGAGAGATTGATTGATCAGTCCATCGCCCCACAGGTAAATCCAAGACTTAACAATGCTCAGCACGGTTTTCGGAGAGGTAGATCTACATTAACAAACTTAGTAAGTATGGTAGATAATGTTACAATTGAAATGGATAAGGGGGGACAAGTTGATGTCGCATACTTTGACCTTCAAAAATCATTCGATCTTGTAGATAATGATATTTTATTACGAAAGTTGTCTCTTTTTGGTTTTACTCCAAAACTTCTATCGTTTTTCGCTGATTATCTCAGGGATCGAAGACAGTATGTCGGACTATCTGGGTTTCAATCCCAGGAGTACTATACGCGCTCTGGTGTGAGTCAGGGTAGTACCATGGGACCTACTCTCTTCGCAATTATGATCAATGATCTCCCTGAGATTATTAAATCAGTCAGGTGTTTGTTATTTGCTGATGATTTAAAGCTGTTATATCCTATAAGAGACACAATGGATTGTACAGTTATGCAAAGTGATATCGATGCAGTTGTCAAGTGGACCGCTGATAACAGAATGTCGTTTAACACCTCTAAGTGTGCAGTGATCACCTTTTCTCGTTCGCGCGCGCCCACAGTATCGTCTTATAACGTGGCTGGAGTACATCTCAACAGGGTGAATGAAGTTAGCGACCTTGGTGTTAAACTTGACTGCAAACTTGACTTTAATAGTCATGTCGTTACTATTTGTAAAGAAGCCAATAGGGTGCTAGGCTTCATTATGCGTACTGCTTCCCAATTTAGTGACCCAAAGATAGCTATTTTACTATTCAATGCATTTGTTCGTAGCAAGTTAGAATACGGTTCAATTGTTTGGGATCCAAGTACTGCTAAATATGCATTACTTATCGAGAAATTAAACAAAAAATTTGCTCGTTTTATATACAAAAAACGATTTGGATACTATCCATTTTTATATCCCTCCTTATTTGTGGCCGGTATGGTAGGCTTAAATACGTTAGAGTTTAGACGAAAATTGAATCTGTTGATTCACTATTGCCTACTCCTACGCAATAAGGTGGATAATCCGGAAGTTCTAGAGAGGATTGGGCTATATGTACCGCAAAATTATATGCGAGGAGTCGGTCGCAGACGGCACTTACTACTCGCCCCTCCCGGCTCCCTGCGGACACGGCACGCTAGCAACGCTCCCACCGCGCGAGCCACTTACATACTTAACGCATTTTTAACCTGTGTCCAGGATGCCGACATATTTGTCGATTCAGTAGCCTCATTATGTTTTAAGTTTAGTTTATTCTTAGAGAAATAAGTTATATTGTGTTTAATGTTACTATCATATTATATTTTGTAATGTTTTGGCAACCTAGCTGTAAGTTACAATGTAAATGTTAAAGAAATAAAGAAATAAAGAAATAAAGAGTGACGATGCTTCCTAGTTCATGTTGGTTTAATATTATCGCCAGATTAATGTATTTGATCCGTGAAATTGTTTAGGCACCGGAAAGTAATCAGAACGTAACACATGCCGCTGAAGTAATGGATAGTGAAGTAGGTTTAAATAAGTTAGGTTATTAAGGTTGCGGTCCCACTGGGAAACTACTGGATAGAAAACTTTTTGTCGAAAATTGGAAGCACAAACGAGCATAGCGTCCATGGATAAAGTTAATTAGCGCATTAGCGCTATCAAAGTTGTGGTGAAATAGTTTGTTGCTATCTGTTTGTAGTAATAAAGCGGGATTCATCATTGTTAGCCATTGAATGTCCGACTTCTGGCCACATAAGTCTACCTTATGGAGTTAAGTAGGATGGGAAATGAACTACCATTCAGTTCCAGTGCAGATTGGTGAGTATTACTGATTGCAAAATGCAGACTTACGTGCTCTATGAAGGACGGGGGAGTTCAAGATGATACGTTTTTGGTCACACATCTCATAACCGATCATCAAGAAAGCCTTAATCACAGGCCAAGCGTGATAATCGCTGCTTCATGGGCTCCTCTTCCTCCTTCATGAGCTTCAAAAGTTAAGTAACTTTATAGTTTTTGTAGTAATTCCTTTTCAACGATGCACCACTTAAACACACAATGTTATGGATCTTTGTATTTATAAAAATTAAACCCTGAAAAAATATCTCCAAGATTTATTCAACAATAACTTTTAAAACAGTACCAAAGGTTCCACCAAACATATTTATAATTATAATTACTTAAAGTTATGTGTTTATATTATAACCATTCTCATTTAAAAAATTTCATATCCTACAAAGAAACAAACTAATGTCGTAGCATTTGTTAGCTACGAGAATCGCTACGAGCATACTACGGTTGCAAATGTCGATTGTGGCGTAGGCGTTCGCTATGACAAAACGGTGAGGTGTTTTGTCGAATAGAGTGTTTACTTGACGCGTTAGAAAAATAAATTATTGTTATTGTTTTAGTATAAAACGCATATTTGTCGTCTTACAAGAATAGTGTTATCGTTGTATCGTAGCGATTTCTTGAGGCAAAATGTTGTGAACGTTACTTTTCTTTAACGTTTCTTAACTATAACACAACAATTAAAATTTATAAAAATGATATTTTGAAATCTATACATATAATAAAACAGAAACGGAAAAAAAGTCTGTACATGAAAGATTAAAAAAAAATAATTACTGCTATGTGATGTGTACAGGATATAGACCCCAAAACGATAGATATTAAAATTTTTGTCTGTTTGTCTGTTTGTCTGTTTGTCTGTTTGTCTGTTTGTATGTTCGCTTTTCACGCAAAAACTACTGGACGGATTTTTACCAAATTTTGTATAGTAATAGCTTATAACCCGGGTCAACATATAGGGTACATATAATAGGTCTTTACCTATGAAATTGCCGTTTTGTATGGAGATTTCTGTAATTATTTTTTTTCCATACTAACGTTTTTGTTATTATTTAACGACTATTATTATGTAAATTTACAAAATTTTACACACGTATTTATGGACATTTTAACTACTAAATGACACATTCGTTAAGAGAAAAAAATTTTTTTTCACTAAGTTACAACTAATAAAGTACGAAATTCTGGAAACAAAAATAGTCGTAACTTTCGGAATAAGTTTTTTCTATGAAAATATTAAAATATCGTGGTTATTAAATTATCAAAAGTTGCTCGATACGGTCTTAATGTAACGCAATATTAAAGAATCTATATATTTCTAATATTATAAAAGTTGTTAAGTTATATGTACAAAAGAAAAAAACGGCAATTTCATATGTAAAGACCTATTATTTAATAAAAACCCCTTATTCCTACGGGAAAATACAAAAACTGATTCTTACTAAAATAGATGGCGCCACATGATTATGAAAATACGTTATATTTAATCGCTGTCTCAATTAATAATGAATCATGTTATTTTTTTTTTACCTGCTTCAAAACATAATATAAATTGAAACCCATCCAGGCCCATATAAAATCATAAAAATAATTTCATGTTATTTACGTCATTATATCTACTAAGCAATAGATGACGCAGGTAGTCAGTAAGATATACCTCTCACAAAAGTACATTCGAATGATTATTTTAATTAGGGTGAAAGCCCCCTCTGTTGCCACTTTAAGATGTTTTTCACTTCTTTCGCATCATAACTACTAAGCAATAGATGGCGCAGGAAGTCAGTAAGATTACGATATACCTTTCACAAATGTACATTCGAATGATTATATTAAGAAGGATGAAAGCCCCCGCTGTTGTCACTTTAAGATGTTTTTCACTTCTTTCGCCTATGGTCTTAAGTAGGTATCTATAAAATACAAAATTTATATCTAAAATTGTCAAGAATGTATCTTATACTTTTCTTTACATTTTTAAATTCTTACAATACAAAAAAACTACTTAAAAAAATTTTACAGTCTCCAAAAAGTATTTGTCAACTGAAAAGGAAAAATATAATATCTATAATTTAGGTACCTTTTTGAGGTCGGTGCCAGTCAGTTTATTTTTTTTTATTACTTTTTATTTCTTAAGTTTTAGTGTACAATAACAATAAGTTTTAGTGAATTGTACTATAACATACCCACGGAAACTACTAAACTGATTTTGATGAATCTTAGACTGTTTCCAAAGTTAGAATACACCTAATTTAAATCAAATAGAATCATCTCGATATGCCTTAAGATTTCGAGAAATTCGTGGACAAACATAGTAAAAAACATCATCATCATCAGCCATTTACTGTCCCCACTGCTGGGGCACTGGCCTTCCTTATGGATGAATAAGGAGAATGAGCCATGACCCACCACGCGGGCTCAGTGCGGATTGGTGGGTATTAACGACTGCAAGTGCAGCCGGGACCAACGGCTTAACGTGCCTTCCGAAGCACGGAGGAGCTCGAGATGAAAAGTTTTTGGTCACCCATCCCGTGACCAACCATTGCGAACGTTGCTTAACCTCAACGATCGCAGACCGAGTGCGCTATCCACTGCGCCACGGGCTCCTCCAACAACATAAAACTAAGTATTCATATACTTACGAAATTTAGTTTTATTTTAGTAAATTAAAAACCTATTTTTTAAACTTAAAATGTGCGAAGGGTGCCGATTGATGTGTTTGTGTTAATCAAATTTTAAAAGATACATCGAGAAATCAATACTTAACTAACTTAGATAAAATAAAAGAAACATCTAATTCGATGTAAACTGAATTATTACTATTGTTATTATGACTTAAAAGTCATAGATAAAAAGTATATTATCAAGCAAAAGTTATTAACGAAATGTTTTAAGCTAAGTAAGTACTCGGGGCAGTGGCCAAAACTGAAGTTTTCACCCTATTGATGTAATATTTCTATTTCGCATTTCCACTCAACGCTAGATGTCGCTACAGTAAGTATAGTGGTGCCACAAATATATCTGACCCGGTGACAGTGGTCGTGGAGGAGCCACTAGCAATACAAAATTAACTGTCAAAATGGACTGCCGGCAATCAACAGTATATTTAGTACCAAAAACTAACCACTGTGTGAAATAAGTTTGTCGCAATGTAGACAAAATGTCACCAATGTAATTTTGAAAAATTTGCTCATAAACGCTAAGTGGCCAGTACGTAGATACCGACACCTACCTACCATTTTTTATGTCATTTAACCGGCTCTGGCTACTTAGGCCTTCAGCCGTAGGTACCATCCAATAAAATAAAGGAATATTAAAAATAGTTTTCTATCTAACTTATTTATTCATTTATTTACTAGGAAAGCTTACATAAATGATGTTAAATTAAATAATTAAATGGTATATCATTACATTTTATACCTGTTACTTAAAGAAAGTTAATTACAAGCTCTCACAAATAGGAAATGTCTCCATATTAAAATACTAGCCTTCCGCCCGCGACTTCGCAAGCTCGGACTAAACGACGACGTTATCCCGCGGGAATGTGATATTTTTCAGGGATAAAAAGTAGTCTAAGGCAGCCATTACACAGTCCATCCAGATCGCGATCACTGATCGTGATCTTGATCGCGATCGAGATTTACTATGTAGATATTTTGCGATCAAGATCGCGAGCCGTCAATCACCTTCGTACACAGTCAATCTGGATCGCGATCATTGATTTTGATCGCGGATCGCGATCCAGATTGACTGTCTAATGGCTGCCTAAGTATGTCACTTTTCAGCTGCCAAACTATTCCCATTCCAAAAGTCACGTCGATCCGTTGTATCAATTTTGACGTGAAAGACGGATAAACAAACAAACCCTCTTTCACATTTATAATATTAGTATGGATACACACAATCTCTTTTTCATTTTATAGTAAAAATATGATTGGCCTGATGTTTTGCATTACTAAGTAAGAACATAAATTTTAGCTTGATACCTCCCACGCATACTTGAGAAAAAGTTTCTTGATAGGTAGACGGACAGATCTATGAATGAGGGCTCAACTATGTTCATGCAGCATTTGATAACAACATACCATGTTCATACCCTAGCCTGCATATTCGACATTCTTTAGACCCTTTTAGTAGAGAATAGGATTTCAAGAAGAGCGTTATGAAATCTGGGCAACAAACACACATAAACTAAACTAACACAAAAGTCACTACACCACGCGTACGAAGTCGCGGGCAACAGCTAGTAGCATAATAAAAGTGGCGTTTCGCACAGTTGGTGGCTAGAAATTGTGGGAAGTGACATGTGACATATTAGCACGGTCAACTTGGATACATTTGATATTGGCATTGAAAAAATACAGCCCTAATAAGTAAAAATAGACGATATCACGGGCGACCGCTTAAATGATCTGAGGGCGACCGCCAGTGAAAATTACAATACAAAATTCAATTTCATTTAGACAGCCCGGTATTTCGCGCCCGAGACTAACAAAGCGTGACATACAATGGATAAGCACACAAATCTTGTCCGCCAAAATAAAACAGCGACGGGGCCACATTATCCCTTGTCATCCCGCTGTGTGCTCATAATGACATCTGGCAGACGAGACCTAACCACAATATACCTACAAGCTATAGCAGAAGTATAGCAGTAACATTTTTACTTTAGCAGGCCTTAGCTGAGTTACGATGTCGATGCTGCTAATGTTAACGTAATATTCGTGTCTCAATTGTATCTCAATCACGGCTCAATCCCGTGAAAATTGCGACTCAATCGTGTTTTAAATCTCAATCGCGTCTCGATCGCGTCTAAATTGTCTCAATCACGTCTCAATCTTGTCTGACTGGCGTCTTAACGCGACGAGAGTTTGGTGGGGTATGACAAACGCCTAGAACAGTTTACATGGGTAGGTGTATCTTTGTATGTGCTATGCTACATTTTATCATCTGCGTGTAGCTGGAGGAAAGGCGTTGCAGTAGTAGGAAGTGGTCGGAGCGCAGTGTTGCGATTAAAAGGAAAAAGCCTTATTTATGCCTACAAAATGAAATATTTTTTGTAGAAATTACTAGAAAAAATTGCAAATTACTTGCCAAATTTTAATTTGATTTCAGATCTCGTCTTTTTAATTAAGTTCCTACAACTTTTTTGTTTAAGTAAAACTTGTTGATTTTTTTGTTATTATTGAAAATGAGGATAATTATTTTCGTTGTGCTTTTTAATCTCTCGAGTAATTGAATAAAAATTTAAAGATCTTAGATTATTTTTGGTTTCGATTACGCTTAAATAATCCCCAAATATAATATTCAGCATTTCATTTGATGTTATTTCAGTGAAATACTTATTATACATGCCCTTATGTATTGCGGTGTATCACATGTAGCAGGCCACTGTACTTCAAGTAATTTCTTGTCACCACATTCTCGCCGGGTTATTCGCGTCTCAGTTGTCTTAATCGCGTCTCAATCACGTATCAATCAGGTCTCGAACATGTCTCAATCGTGTATTAATCATGTGTATAACGATGTTTCAATGAGCTTGCTTGTTACGCACACTTTCTTGTTACTTAAACACTTCACAAATGAAATTACTTTTGGTAAAACTCTCCTATTTACACAACTGTATTTTAGTAAGTTTTCAGATGATTACACTATCAAGATAATAATATGTAACTTTGTATACTGTTGGTAAACTTGACTTCAAGCTAATATTTGTAATGAAAAATTATGAAGCTTTGTTTTAAATGAATAAAATTAATTTAATAATTATTTAATTACATAAATACGACTATAAAGATCTTTGCCTTTTTATTATAACTCAAATGAAACTTTCCGGGACTTATAATCGTATTATTAAAAATTCACAAGACTTTAATTTGTGCTTGATTAAAATTAAGCTCCTTTAATATCGCGCGCCCGGAAGTTTTTAAGTTTAGGCCGTATTTAGGCCGCCTCAAAAATCGTCTTTCCATTTTTAGGAGCTTAGTAAAGCTCAATTTTTGCCACCTAGTGCCGCGGGATTTGCCGCAATTAAAATCCTGAAAATACTCTGTCATCATATCACTTCAATATTGATACACCACGTATTAAATTGTAGTTCAAAAATGTACTTTTCTCAGTAACTATCTGTTATCTATCATCCATCATGTTCTATTAAATATCAATGTTCGCGCGTGGAACATAATTTTGATGAAATAAATGATATAGACTTGCTTTTAAATCGATATAATGAAATTAAAATATAAAATTACAAAAATGGTTGACAGCTTCATAGCGTCGTTGAGGCAAGTGAAGTCTTTCTTGGCGCCAATCCGTGACGGCGCGGTGACGTCTAGCTGTCATCGGTGCGGCGTTTCGTTTCACGCATTAGAGGCGTGAACATCGTCCCGGACGTTGAAAGTTAGCTTTCAAGAGCATCATCAGTGTTGGTGGGTTTTGTTGGCAACAAACACAACTTGTTCACCGCTCTTCGTACGACGCCCTTCGAAGTGGTTACGTCGGCAACCCTGCTGACGCCATCCGTTCCAGGATACAGGCGGGCCACCCGTCCAAGGCGCCACTGCAGCGGCGGCAGGTTATCCTCTTTCAAAATCACAATGTCCCCGCAGGCTAGCTCCCGCTGGGGCGTGCGCCACTTCGTGCGCTGCTGCATTTCCGATATATACTCCCGGCTCCATCGCTCCCAGAAGTTTTGGCGTACCCTTTCGACCAGCTGGTATCTGGTGGGTCTGGTGACATTCACGGGCTCTGTAGGAATCGACATTAGTGGTCTCCCGATGAGAAAATGGCCTGGGGTCAGAGGAGAGGGATCGGTACAATCGGACGAGAGAGGAGATAGAGGGCGCGAGTTTAGGATTGATTCAATTTGTGCAAACAATGTTGCCAACTCCTCAAAAGTCAAGGCAGCATTACCAGCTACACGTTTTAAGTGATGCTTAGCTGATTTAATACCAGCCTCGAATATTCCTCCGAAATGTGGGGAATAGGCAGGGCTGAAAACAAATTTAATTCCTTCGCTACTCGAGTATTCATAAACTGATTGGCGGCTGGATTTCAGTACTCTACCCAGTTCATTGCTAGCTCCTAAGAAATTCCTACCGTTATCGCAATAGATTTCATAGGGCTTACCTCTACGTGCAACGAATCCTTTAAGGCATAGGATAAAGGCTTGAGTACTTAAATCGCTCACAACTTCTAAATGTACAGCCTTTGTACTTAGGCACACAAATAGACACAGATAACATTTACTGATACGATTACCACGCCCCTTCCTACTGCAAATCATGAACGGCCCGGCAAAGTCAACCCCAACCGAATGGAAAGGAAAGGCAGCGACAGTTCGAGCTTCAGGTAAGTGTCCCATAATGGGTTGTATAGTAACTGCTCGCAAACGAGTACAGGTAACACATTTTTTAACTATACTACGAGCTAGACGTCTACCTCCAATCGGCCAGTATTTGTCTCGCACTGAAGCTAGAGTTAATTGAGGGCCAGCGTGAAATAATCTCAAATGTTCATGCATCATTAAAAGTTTTGTTAAACTATGTTCGGCATCTAAAATAACTTGATGTTTCTTATCAAAATCGTAACTAGAGTTTTTTAAACGACCGCCTACTCGGGCGATTCCATCTGAATCAATAAAAGGCGTTAAATCTAATAATTTGCCTTTTCTATGTAAACTTTGACCCTGTTTAAGAGCCTTAATATCACTAGAAAATGACTCAGACTGACAAAATTTAATTAAATGCTTTTGCGAATGATTCATTTCGATTATATCCAATGGACCAGACAATTTTTGTCTATTTTTATTGCAATTGTTAATAAAGCGTAAAACGTAAGCAAAACTTCTAACTAACCTTAAGAAATTTGAATGTCTACTAAAATTAATTAGCGGCTCATTTGAACTTGGACAATTAGTTAATAAAGTATGTACCTTCAACTCGGGCAATTTTTGTGACGTGTATGAATGCTGTGGCCACTCAGATTCGCTGTCCTTGAGAAAGGAAGGACCTTCCCACCACAAACGTGAAGAAGCTAAATTCTGAGGGTCAACTCCCCTGGACGCGAGGTCAGCTGGGTTCATACTTGTGGGTACATGTCTCCACTGAAAGCCAATAGTCAACTTATTAATTTCATTTACTCTATTGCATACAAAAGTTTTTAAATTTTTAACATCTGTTTTTTGCCACCCTAAAACAATAGTTGAATCAGTCCATATAGTTTTATTATTAAGTTCAAAACGAAAAGAATCTATTACTTTTGCACATAACCGTGCCCCTAATAGCGCCCCTAGTAATTCTTTTCTTGGTATGGTAGTACACCCTAGGGGACAAACCCTAGCTTTACCACACAAAAGCCTAACAGTAATTTCTTGGCGTTCATTTATTGAACGTAAATATACACATGCAGAAAATGCAACTTGAGAGGCGTCCACAAAGCAGTGCAATTCTGTAAATACTGGTGCTTCACATAAAACATTTCTATTTATTTTTATATTTGTAATTAAATGCAAATTATTTATAAAATTTAACCAATCGCTCATAAGTTTCTCAGGTAAAGGATCGTCCCAACCTAACTTTTCGATCCACAGTTGTTGTAAAAATATTTTTGCCTTTATAACAACAGCGCAAATAAGTCCGAGAGGATCAAATATTTTACAAGTTGTAGAAATGACTAACCTTTTTGTATATTGCAAAACAAGTTCAATATTAGCTGAAAACTGAATAATATCATTTTTAGGACAGTAATTTAATCCTAAAACACTAGACTCTTTAGTTAAGTCCACTAAATCACTAATTGATTCCTCATTAATAAATGCTTGCGAACAGTTTGTCCGAATTTTTCTTAATGGGAAACATGCAGACTTTAATACATCATTGACTTTTTTGTATATATATTTTAGCTCATTTTCTGTCTCTGCTCCAGTGTTCAAATCATCAATGTAGAAATCATCTTTAATAATATTTGAAATTAATTTATCATTGCATTCGTTTGCTAATTGTAATAGACATCTTGTACTTAAAAAAGGAGCACTGGCTGTACCATACGAAAGCGTAAGAAGTTGTAACGTCGTAATGTCATTGACCTCGGACGGATTCGAATCTTTCCATAAAATTAGCTGGAGGTGACGTTGAGAAGGATGTAATAAAATTTGTCTGTACATTTTCTCAATGTCACCTAATAAAACAAATCTATGTCCGCGAAATCTTAATAAAATTGACAATAAGTCACTTTGAATAACTGGGCCTACAGCCTGGATATCATTTAACGATTTGCCTGAGGAGGTTTTCGCTGAAGCGTCAAACACCACCCTAAGCTTAGTTGTCTCACTCTTATTTCGAGTGACACAATGATGCGGCAGGTAATTACCACTCTTTGGACGGTCTATTTCGCATAAATGACCTAACCTTTTATATTCATTAATAAAGTTGCAATATGATTTTTTAAGTTCCGGAATTTTATTTAATTTATTATTTAAGTTTTCAAAACGCTTCTTAGCTAAATAAAAAGAATCACCTAAATTGCTTTCAGATTCTTTCAGTGGCATTTTAACACAAAATCGACCGTCCTCTAGACGGGTTGTGTTTTCCAAAAAATGATCTTCGCAAAACTGTTCCTCTAAGGATAAAGTTTTTACATCTGATGGCAGTTCATCAACTTGCCAAAATTTTTTAATATTTCTGTCTAATTCGGCTAAGCTCAGATTACAATAGACCTTCGCCCTAGGCTGATTAACACCTACTGGACCGGCTATCAGCCACCCCAGCTCTGATTCCTGTAAAGTAGGCATATTACGACCTAACTTTATCTGATTAGTCCCTATTATACTCCAAAACACTTCAGCCCCTAACAGAATATCGATAGAAGAGGGCTTAAAAAAGGTAGGGTCTGCCAATCGAATATTGCCCGGTATACTTAACTGCGTAGTATTTATTTCCACTCCGGGTAATGTACCTGTAATTGTAGGTACTAATAGGCAAGAAATTTTAGTACTGAAAGGAGATAAACGTGATCTAATTGTTACCTTGCAACTTCCACTAATATCACATTTAACATTATTAAGGCCACAAACACTCAAACTTTGTTTTGATTCTTTACGTAAACCTAACTTTATAAATATATTTTCAGTTACAAAAGACGACTGACTACCGGTATCTAATAATGCCCGCGCAATAATACTCGTATTATTTTTCTCATTAACTAATTCGACCTGCGCGGTACACAATAACGTGTGAGTCATCGTCACAGCTGATAAGGCGACGGGCCCGGCCGCGGCCGCGCTAGATGCGCTAGGCAAAACCTGTTCTAATTCATGCGCCGGCGGCGGCAGCGCTGATTGCTTATGCAGCAAAGTGTTGTGTCTGCCTTTGCATAATCTACATGAACCTTTTAATCTACACTGATAAACATTATGCCCACCACGTAAACAAATTGTGCAAAGTTTCAAATTGGATACTTCACGTGCCCTTCTGTCGACATCTAATTCTTGAAACTTAGAACATTCATGTAGTAAATGATTCTTATTGCATAATACACATGATAAATAACGTTTAGTATTAGTGTCTGACGAGGCAAAAAACGATTTAACGCTTTTATTATGGAAGTTTGACCTTGGCTCGAACTTCTCGCTTCTATTATAATGAGTTGTTTCCAAAATATCAGCTCGGTTACGTAAAAAAGTATAAAAATCATCTAAAGTGGGTAATTCTACTAAACTATTTTTATGTTCCTCCCACTTCCTATTCGTATTGGAATCTAACTTTGCCGAGACAATAAATATCAAAAGTACATCCCATTGTTCGGTGGGAAGTCCTAGTGATTGCAAAGATTTTAAGTTTTTAGATATGTGATCAATCAAATATCGCAGTGCCTTAAAAGATTCCTTTGTCATAACATCAATACTCATTAATGACTTTAAATGATTGTTTATTAAAATATTTTTGTTGTTGTATCTGTCACACAGCAACTGCCAAGCATTGTTATAATTATTAGCGGTAAACTCTATTGATCTTATTACAACAGATGCTCCACCTTCTAAACTAGACCTCAAATAGTGGAATTTATTTATTAATGGTATAGCTTCATTTTTATTTATCAATGAATCGAAAGTGTCCCGGAATTCTAGCCACTTTAAATAGTTCCCATCAAACTTTGACAAATTAATAGTTGGTAGCTTTATTGAATTGAAGGAATGTGAACAATGTGAACCCGCAACACTTTCGTTGGCATTTAATTCTTTAGAAGATGAATATGTTTCAATCAATTCTTGTGCCATGGAAATCAAAGAAAAGAACTGAGTTTCTAATGTGTCTCGCTCAGTCAACTGTTCATCAATATTTGCCGAGAGTAATTCAATTTCTGTTTGCAAATTGTTAAAATCAGAAAGTAATTCTTGAAACTTTTCGACTCGCATAGACAAATCTTTTATTTGGACAGTGGTAACTTTACTAGAACTCAATTGAGTTAGATTATTTACATAGTCTTTAAATTTAGTTAATCTACCTTTTATAATACTGCGTTTTTTAATTAAATCCTTAAGAGCTTCCATGGCACACTAGTAAACTAAATAAATACAAATAAGAGTAGCAATGAACGAGGTAGAAACAAAACTCAAACCTCTCAAAGCACTGTTTAGTACTTTAATCCAAATCCAATTGTTTATGCGGTGCTCGCGCTGAGCACAGCTCGGGCAGCGAAGGAGCACCGACAGCGCCAGCTGGACACGGCTTCGGCGCCTCGAAATGGTAGTTGGTTCTCACTGAAATAGTCGGCAAATACGTGTGAGAATAACTTCAATAATTTTTTTTTGTAATGTAGGTAGTTGTAGGTAACTTTTACCAAGTGATTTAAATCACTATAGAATATAAATAGGGATAAATGTAGTAGTGAAATGCTTTTAGAATTAGTTAAATAATTGGGATAAGTTTGCTTGAAGTGCAAATTAACAGTAAGTACCTATTGACAGATTTGAAAAAAAAAATATTGTTAGGAAAAAAAATCTGCAAGGGCTTATATTGCGCATAGGCCGATGTGCAAATGAAAGATAATACGCTTTTAGAATAAATTATTGTAGCTAGATACTATCTCAACACATCGGAGCGGCAAGCTGCTTACACAAATTGAATTGGAAAGACGGGAAGTAATAGAAAAGGATTTAGGCCAATACTTCCCTCGGGAAAACCAGGATGTCTAGAGCTCCTCAACAATCTCCAGGTCATCAGCGAAGTCAGCACCAGCAGCGCCCAGTATAAATCCTCTTTCCTTAGCGTCTTCTTTTCTTTGACCGGTAGGTAGGTAGGTAGGTAATATCCGAAGATTGTAGTAAGTAGAAAGTTGCTCCTTGCAACTAATATTTTATACGGTCGCCAGATGTTCGCGCGTGGAACATAATTTTGATGAAATAAATGATATAGACTTGCTTTTAAATCGATATAATGAAATTAAAATATAAAATTACAAAAATGGTTGACAGCTTCATAGCGTCGTTGAGGCAAGTGAAGTCTTTCTTGGCGCCAATCCGTGACGGCGCGGTGACGTCTAGCTGTCATCGGTGCGGCGTTTCGTTTCACGCATTAGAGGCGTGAACAATCAATGTGAATGCTAGTGGCTATCCTCAAACGCTGTCACCGGGCCCTTTTTTTTTAATTATCCACAAACTTTAAGCACTTAACCTTCATTACACCTGATGTTAAGTGGTGCTAAGGCTGAAGGTGGAAGCGCACTACTCCCGGAATCCTCAGTCACTGAGGAACTGACAATCTTATCTCTAACTGCCGGAACACAATTATGCTGAAAACATCGTTGTTATGGCGTCAGACTTAGATAAGCTAACCAGGTAGACTTAGAACAAGTCCTACCACAAATAAATTTCTTCTCAGAGCGTTTCGTTGGCAAACACTCTCACTATATTTTTGCGGCCCAGAATTTAGCCACCTTTACTAAACAAAAAACGATATTATGTTTGTGGTACAATTCAGGGCATTTTAGGCACATGTTGTATCACATTGTTATTTTTTTAACTTTCTTACACTATACAATAATAAATAAAAAAATAACTTTTTACAATCACACCAATGAGAGAGTTTCTTTTGACGTTTCATCGTTCAGTTAAAAAATTTGTACTAGATGGCGCTACCCCACTATAGCGACCTAACTTTTTCTGAAGAAGTAACGAAAAAGTATTTACATAATAGAAAATAGCAAAGAGAATAGTCTGTCTGAGTCAAAGATATTATAATATAACAAGATTGTGCACTATGAAAATAAAAGCAATGTCAATTCGATTCTATGCAGTTACAATAAGGTTTATTTTCGTATGACATTACGATAAACGGAAAAACGAGCCGAGCGAGAGGCTCCTAAATAGGATTGCATCCCTGTCTACTGGGCTGCCACAATGAAATATTTTTGGTTGTAGTAGAACTTATTTCAAATTCATATTTCCTGTTCTCGAGAATTTTCAAAATATTAATTAATTAAAAGGAATGTTAAGCTGATAATAATAAAGTCCATATCATTTGTATTATTTAAAACCTTAAAAACTACTTGTTTAAATGTAAGAGTCGGTGTTATGGTAGTTTTAATTATAATAAATTTGCAACACTTTGCGTCTGGACAATTTTAATAAAAATAAAAACATCATCAATATGGCGACATGGCGACGGCAAATTAATTTATGTGTGTAAAGTTAGTGTGTGGATCTTAATTATCATTTTAAAATTACGTTTAAATCAATAAAAATGGTTCTCACTTGATGTGTGAAAGGATGCAAAAGCGCATCATATAAACGTAGCGGTGTATCTTTTCATAGGTAAGTATTTAGCCAAAGTTTTATTCTTGCGTATAGTAGGGTGTCCATTTCGTTTGTAATCTATAGACTGGAATTTACTTTCTTACTTAACCCAAACATTAATTTTCATTGTTTCAGATTTCCTAAAGATGAAGAAATTAAAAAAGGTTGGCTTAACGTCATACCTGAAAAAATTACACAATACTCAGCAGAAGAAGAAAAAGAAGAACTTTATCAGAAAATAGGCATGAAACAGAACTTATTAAATGTATTATAACGACTGTATTTTAATTTAAGGTTAAAAAAGTAGGTACGCAAAAAACGAATCTTTAAAATTAATTGAACACAAAGCCTCCATGCGTCAAAAGATCCGCAAGACAATTTTGTTTAGCAATGTATAGTCTAACTAATAAACATATTTTTATTACTGTACGTGAACTTTTTATTTCTATCCTTTTTAGCAAAATACGCCTATCAGAAATACAGACATACATTTCATATAAGTACATACAGGTCAAACTGACAACCTCCTTTTTTGAAGTCGGTTCAAAAGTAAGTATGCTTATAAAGCATATGTGTATGTGTCGATTGTCACATTATTGCCTCATAAGTGATGCAAAGTGCCCTCTATACTTTGCCTCGCGGAGTCCTCATTTTAACTAATTTTATAAATAGAAAGTGAGTTCGGATGTTTAAATGTATGTTTGTTTTAGCTACAAGAGCTCCCTAGGAAGCGTGGTGTTCGAATCCTACGTGAGCCAAGTCTGGTTAACTATAAATTGTCCTAGAAAAAACCAAATCGTGTAGTCACTCACGTCTCTCTCATTAGAGAGGGATGCACACCATAATAGGGCTATCTCGCTCGGCTCGGCTGTAACCATGAAGTTTGACATAATACTCTGAGGTAACTGGAGCTCTCACCCTGAATAAAAAAGTGAACACCAGGAAATTTGACATTTAGTATGTAGTGGCAGGTAGTGGCTGTCAGTTGTCTCATATGACCATACGTATTTTTTTAAAGTGTAGGTGAGACGGAAGACAGCCACTGTGAAATTTGTGGTCACAATAAATTGTTCGTACTGCACTCTCCAGTTACCTCAGTATTAAGTCGAACTTCATGGCTGTAACTCATGAGTGCGCAATCTTGTTATATTATAATATCTTTGGTCTGAGTAATATATTTAAATGGGCTTCAAATGTCAAATAAAGCCCATGTCCATATTATGGATCAAGACGACACGATCCATAGTCTTTCGATATGATTGAAGTTCGTTCACCAGACAGTGCGGTGATTAGGCAAGTCCATGAAGTTTGACTTAATACTCTGAGGTAACTGGAGCTCTCACCCTGAATAAAAAAGTGTCGCCACCAAATTTGACATTTATGTATGTAGTGGCTGTCAGCTGTCTCATATGACCATACGTATTTTTTTAAAGTGTAGGTGAGACGGAAGACAGCCACTGTGTTATTTGTGGTATTCAAAAAATTGTTCGTACTGCACGCTCCAGTTACCTCAGTATTAAGTCGAACTTCATGGGCAAGTCCAAAACGTTAAGCAATATCCGTGTCAAGTATTCAGTGCCAGGCCAAAATGTAAGCTATCCAATCGGGGTCCAGTATTCGGTGCCAGTCCAAGCCAGGTTTCAATCACATTATTTCAAGCCCAGCAGAACGTGGCGCTCCGCATCATCACCCAAGCGGGGCGCTACGTACGCAACGAGGTCATCGCGAGGGACCTCAACATCCAGCCGCTGCAGGACTTCGTGGGCCAACTGGCGCGTCGAATGTTTGACTGCGCCGATCACGGGCCCCACAAACACCTGCAGGGCATCGTACCCAGACGACGACCACCGCCGCTAGAAACCGAAGAATCAGCTCCTTCCCCCAACATTACCACCAACACCAGAGCCATGAAGAAATGGGCGCTGCTCCGCGATGTTGTGCCCCCGCCACTTCCCCAGCCCACCTCGCCCAATCCTCACATCCCTTCTAACACCCCTACCTAAATTATAGCCCATACCCCGTTTGCGCGCCCGCTCACAGGCGCTAGCTGGGCCTCTCCCAAAGGGGTCTCACCCGGCTGGCTGACCGCGCCGAGGGCCGCAAACATCCGGTGGGGCACACCACCCGTCCCGAGGACGGCCGCGCAAAGCGGCTCCAAACACAGTGGGGCAGTAGCCTCACGAGATGAAGCCCGGGGAAGGAGCGGAAGCTCAAACCCGAACCCGCCTTCGTCGGCGGAAGAAATCCATGATGATCAATCAAATTATCAAGAAAAACGAATACGCTCACAAAACACCACCAACACCAACGCATGGAAGCAAAGCAATCTGCCGATCTCACAGAAGAAAAACTTTACCACAGACAGATTAATTTGACAGTACAACCGATCGACCGGATCGACACACAAGTCTTTTTTAGGCTGAATGAACTAATCCTTTGCCATAATATGCTGAAAAAAGTAGGTTGTGTTAGGGTTACAGCGCCATCTAGTGCATCGAAAAATTACTGCAGGAAACTCTCCCATTATCTAAGCCCATGTAAATTTCATTGAGAAACTGTGTCATGGAAAACTTGATAACGGTTATATATTCTTATACTTAAATACTTTTTGTTTGTAAATACATAATTAATATACATAGAAAACACCCAGACCAAGACAAAGAGACATGTTCATGCACACAAATATTTGCCTTGTTCGGGAATCAAACCTGAGACCTCTGGCGCAGAAGGCAGGTTGCGCCAAATCGATATCGTCTATCATAAAAGTTTATAATCCAATTTAAAAATAAAGGCTGGAACCATCTCAGAGTAAATCTAGTTCCCTTTTCCAAACCTCTGTCGAACTTTCAAATCGAATAAAAGTTTTATCTTTTTTGAACACGACTATGATGGATGAAACTACCATCCACTACCTCCAGTGGCTAGTAAGGAAAGATGTTTGTAGTTAAACCAGTTTCTTGGATAACACGGATGTGAATTTGTTATTTCACCAGTTTCACTTTGGATTATTTTTGTTTGTTTTTTTTCTAACGCAATTTTGCGCTGTCTTTTTATTCTCAAACCGAGAATACATGAATACATAAATACATCAGACTTTCGACTTGTTACGTTAATTACATAATTTATCCAATATTTGGATACCTATACAGGGTGTTAGTTTAAACTAGGGACATACTTTAGGGGGTGAAACTACCCATCAATACAAACAACTTTTACTATTTTATTTTATTTTTTTTTATTTTATTTATGTTAAGGAAAACTTACAGCTAGTTAACAGTGTAAATGTAACTATATTACTGAGGGCCATTTAAAAGTTTCCACAGATATTAATTAATTCATTAAGGACGGACATTAATTTTCCAAAAAACTATAATTAAAATCTAATACCTAGTTTTAAAAAATAAAGATTAATTATTAAAAAAATTATTTGCTAGCATACGTTTTAAATGAGTAACGGACGTTTCGAATAAGTCGACGTCGTTATTTTTAGTTATTACATTGAAACACCTACTCGCCCTCGCAATGTATGAATTTTGCCTGTAATTAGTCTTCGCCGCGGGAATGTATAGCGAGCAAGATCTTCTGGCTCCAGCACTCGGAACCCGAAGACCAATGCGCCCCAATAACTCTGGACAGTCGACTGAACCACTTGCAATATTTTGCAGATAAGCAATATCAGCAATGTATCTTCTCTCGCATAACGGGAGCATGTGAAATTTTTGGCAACGCTGTTTATAATCATCTAAATAGGTTATGATCCTAAATTGGAGATAACGTAAGAAACGCCTTTGTATCCCTTCTATGCGAGTGACATAGATATTGTAAGATGGGTTCCAGACTTGTGACGCATACTCCAAATGACTGCGTACAAATGCACAGTATAAAATTTTTAACGTCTTTATTGAGTGAAAGTCAGATGAGATACGTAGAACAAAACCGAGAGCTTTAGATGCTTTGCTGACAATATCATTAATATGAGTGTCAAAGAGCAATTTTGTGTCAAAGGTAACTCCAAGGTCACGAATGCAGCTTACCCTAGTGACGTTGGAACCGCAAAGCTTATAACTAAACAGAAACGGATTGGGTTTGCGCGTGAAGGAACATACGTAACACTTGGATACATTCAGTTCCAGTTTATTCGCATCACAATAGCCTTCAAGCCTATGAAGATCGTTTTGCAAAAGTTGCGCGCTAGATTCCGAGTTTATAGGACAGAGGATCTTCATATCGTCAGCGTATAGAATTATTTTGGAGTATTTAAAGCAAGCTGAGATATCGTTTATAAACAGGTTGAACAGCAGGGGTCCCAATAAGGACCCCTGAGGAACCCCAGAAGGGATGTACATTGTTCGGGATAAGTACCCGTTAATTGCAACTGTCTGACACCTATTACGAACATAAGAAGTAAACCATCTGTACAAATTCCCATGAATACCTAATGATTTCAGTTTTTTGAGCAGCAGCGAATGATCAATACGATCAAAGCACTTACTGTAGTCAGTGTAAATAATGTCAACCTGGGAAGGTTTTGACATATGTTCAGTTAAGTAGTCACTGCATAAGATAAGATTAGAGGTTGTGGACCTACCCTTTAAAAATCCATGCTGATTAGAACTAAAAGCATGTTTTAGAGATGCATACAACTGGTTATAAATAATTCGTTCCATTATTTTCGCGAACAAACATAATTTCGAGATGGGTCGGTAATTCTCGACCACATCTTTAGGTCCCTTTTTGTGCACAGGTGTAATGTAAGCCGTTTTCCAGATCTGAGGTACTACACCTTCAGAAAAGGATCGCCTAAAAAGTATGGTGAGGGGAGTAACTAAGCTTTTGGCGCAGCTAACTATAAAAAATGCTGGTATATTATCAGGACCTGCTGATTTATTCAGGTCTAAGGATCTTAACAACTGGAGCACCTCGGAAGGCAAAACTTTGATGTTACCAATATCCGCGATTGAGTTTTCATGCACGTAGTTATGGTCAACAAAGGGCTCGCCATGGTGAGTGCTATTCAGGAAAGTTGAGTGGAAGTACTCACCAAACATGTTACATATATCTTCACCCCCATCGGACACGCGTTGGCCAAAACGAAGAACTGCCGGATATGTACCACTCTGTTTCTTTGATTTAACATAGGACCAAAAAGCTTTAGGGTTTTTACAGATATTATTTTCAATGTCAGTTATGTAGTCACTAAACATAGTTTCTTCCAACAATTTAGCTCGCTGCCTTAATATGGTAAATGTTTGATAGTCACTTTGATTACCGTAGTTTTTAAATTTTGAATGGTATTTATATTTTTCCTTTAGCATTTTTATAAGAGGCTTTTTATACCAAGGAGGAAATTTTTGAGAGGGAATGATTGTTTTAATAGGAATATAAGTATTTCTAAGATTTTCTAAATATTCATAGAAGAAGGAAATAGCTAATTCAAGAGGTTTATTATGCAATTCCTTTGCCCAGTCAATTTCATTGAGCCGAGAATTAATAGAATCATAATCACCTGAGTGGTATAGATATTTAGTGAAAGGGCGTCCTTTTAAGGTGTGTAATTGAACAAATTCAGCTGAGATACAAATAGCCGGGTGATGCGAGTCTTCCGGTGTTAACGGATATTTACAATGGGTGATTAATACTTCATTATTGGATAGAACTAAATCTAATATCTTTTCATTAATGTTACGAATTTCATTATATTGCAATAAGTTACATAAATTAATACTATCAAAGAAACTAAATTGACTACTACCTTGAATATTATTAGCTGTGAGTGAAAAAGAATCATCAGAGGGTGACCACGTTAAGTTAGGCATATTGAAATCCCCAACAATAACAAACTTATCACAAGGATTTTGTAAAACTATGTCAGGCAAGTGTTCTGAGAATGCCGTTAACTGTTCAGCTAAAGAATTACCTGTATTTTGGTTACATATGTAGACCGTGCAAATATGTAACTTATAGACAGCTCTTGGTTTACGGAGTTGAAGTGTTAGCGTAATCCACAGGTCCTCGGCACTAGAACACCAGTCACTGCGATCTTGCACTACAAACTCACGTCGAACAGCTATAACTACACCACCTCCTAACGATTGATTTGTTTTGCTATAATCTCTGTCGCGCCGCCACACAATATATCGATCGTCAAACAGTTCACTATTGCTTATCCCATCTAATAACCAACTTTCCGTTAGGCAAATTACGTCATACGAGTTTAAACTAACATTTCTATGAAAAGAAGAGGTTTTTGTTCGCAACCCACGAACATTTTGATAATAGATACTAATTGGCATTGTTAATAATTAAAAAGAATCAACTGCATAAATACTAATAAACTAGCACTATCAACATACGTAAGACAATTAGACCTAACGCGGTAGATTTTTTCGACGATAACATAATTACAAAAGCGTTGTATTTGCCATAAGAATGCAAGCGTTAACAAAAAATAAATTAGATAAAATGCTGATAATAATTGCAAGTGGCGGCATACCGACTGCGAGCGCAGGCATAAGCGAGATGTAAAGCGGGTATCGCTAAGTAATAGACAGAGAGGCGTGCGAGCAGCGTACAGGCGCTCGCTGAGTAGAAGCGGTAGTGGGGGCAGGTAGAAGATGACACACACTGAGTGCGTGAGCGAACAAGTGTTTCTCAAACTATTGGAGTCGTTCAAATATAAACAATTAAACAATATAAGCAACAAAACTAATTCAACATTTAAATTGCAACTAATAATAACTAACGTGATTACAAATAAATAAATTAGGCCAGCTTTTTTAAATCGGATTGGGATTTGATAGTAATAACATGCGAAGTAGGATTTTTCCTTGCAAAAATTTTGCAACCCCTGACCCATACGTAAGAAAACCCCCGTTCCTTCGCTAACGCCTTGGCCTTATTGAGCAGCATTTTGTTTTCCAGAGTTAAGTGATCATTGACATAAACCTATGGGACCAAGTGCGATATCCCGAAGAAAAATCGGCTGTTTCATACAAAAGTGCAATACCGAATGAGCCAAAATGTATGGAACAGCTGATTTTTTTTTCGCGATATCTCACTTTGTCCCATAGTAAAAGTTGTTTGTATTGATGGGTACTTTCACCCCCTGGAGTATGTCCCTTGTTTAAACTAACACCCTGTATATAACATACCTACAGTTCTCGGTATGCTTTCATAGGACAGTTACAGACAGACAGACACGATGCACAGATATAACATATAGTTTTCTTCCGATGAGCCGATGACGAATATTACGAAAAAGAAGTCTACACGTTTTTGTAGCAATGGTTTTGGCTTACGATTCGTATTTACAAATACTATTCCTACGAGTGACTGTACGCCTAGCATGAAAAACTATCGTTACCTACGGTAATCGAATACCCAGTAAACTGTAATGTCCTTAAAAACTGTTAAAGTGCAGTTGAAAAACAAGTATTGAATTTCAGTTCATTATACGACCGAAAGAGGTGCTTCTCTGGTTTTCATAAAAAAATGATATGATTACGATAACCGGTTAGCATAACAACATACAGGAGAGAAGTATGCGTACGCATGTACCTTTACGTGAATTAATATGCCACTGTTCAAATCTAGATTTGAGTGTGAAAGATAAAAGAACCTAAATTACTTTGTTCAGAGATCATTGTGCGTGTGACATAATCACCCAGTTATTGGGCAAACATGTCAGTGGATCATCCAGAATGTGAGCTTATGACAATAGCTCCCCGAGAATGGATAATAAAAGCTTTCAACAAAAGCAGTCCGGTTTGGGAGTATCTATGTAGGTACATATATAATTTAAGCTGTGCTTGACATGTTTTACCTTAATAGAAGTTAATAGTATACAAAGTTACGGATCTATTAGACAAATTATATTTTATATTATTTTATTTATTTACACTAGCAGCCGCCCGCGGTTTCACCCGCGTGGTTCCCGTTCCCGTGGGAATATCGGGATAAAAAGTACCCTATGTGTTATTCCAGGCTATAATCTATATCTGTTGCAATTTCACCCAAATCCTTTCAGTAGTTTTTGCGTGAAAGAGTAACAAACATCCATACATCCATACCCACAAACTTTCGCGTTTATAATAAACTACACGACGCTATCCCGAAGGAATGTGATATTTTCCGGGATAAAAAGTAGCCTAAGTTACTCCTTATTACATTAGCTACCTGCCAGTGAAAATCCCGTCAAAATCGGTTCAGCCGTTTCAGAGATTAGCCGGAACAAACAGACAGACAGACAGACAAAAATTGTAAAAAATGTCATTTTGGTATGTGTACCGTATATATAATCAGATGCATGTAGTTAAAAGCGGTTATTTTAATGTTACAAACAGACTCTCCAATTTTATTTATTTGTATAGATATATGATTTACGCTGTGCTTGACATGTTTTACCTTAATAGTATACAAAGTTACGGATAAAATAGTCATTTTTTAAAGAGACCTAGGGTTTTTCCAATAACTTGACCGGTGCCTACCATCAACTCTTATTGCGGTTTTGTTTAGGAACCTAAACTGATCTGCTTCGCTTATTCGTACCACGACCGCTTAATATCAATGACAGCGATTCAGTGATCGATCAATGACATTTCACAGCCGCTAAGCTGTCAGGAACTCTTATTTGACTTATAACCCGGTCGATTTAACATGACACCTGCAGGTTATACCCGTCCCTCTCACTCTCCGGGCATGACAAAATCGGGTGAAAGAGACGGGTAGAAGAAAAAGGACACAAATCGTTCGGTCATTAACATTTAGCAATTCATTTGCGATCCAGTTTTTAGAAGGTCAGAGTACGAAAGAAAGCGATTCATTTTAGGAACCTATTCTGCATCGCGCTATTTTTGAATCGCTGTCTTAAAGTTGATAGTAGGCACCCTTATAATACGGGTCAGAGACGAGCTGTCAATAAATATTTTTAATTGCTAATTGGAATGTTCAAAATATACGGCAGAAATAAGATGAACGGTTCAATTTTACATCTATACATATAATAAAACAGAAACGGAAAAAAAGTCTGTACATGAAAGATTAAAAAAAAATAATTACTGCTATGTGATGTGTACAGGATATAGACCCCAAAACGATAGATATTAAAATTTTAGTCTGTTTGTCTGTTTGTCTGTTTGTCTGTTTGTCTGTTTGTATGTTCGCTTTTCACGCAAAAACTACTGGACGGATTTTTACCAAATTTTGTATAGTAATAGCTTATAACCCGGGTCAACATATAGGGTACATATATTTAATAAAAACCCCTTATTCCTACGGGAAAATACAAAAACTGATTCTTACTAAAATAGATGGCGCCACATGATTATGAAAATACG
This sequence comes from Crambus lathoniellus, assembly GCA_949710035.1. NCBI lineage: Eukaryota > Metazoa > Arthropoda > Insecta > Lepidoptera > Crambidae > Crambus > Crambus lathoniellus. The sequence goes on along the minus strand of OX453302.1, from coordinate 7,606,331 downwards.
TTATATTTAATCGCTGTCTCAATTAATAATGAATCATGTTATTTTTTTTTTTACCTGCTTCAAAACATAATATAAATTGAAACCCATCCAGGCCCATATAAAATCATAAAAATAATTTCATGTTATTTACGTCATTATATCTACTAAGCAATAGATGACGCAGGTAGTCAGTAAGATATACCTCTCACAAAAGTACATTCGAATGATTATTTTAATTAGGGTGAAAGCCCCCTCTGTTGCCACTTTAAGATGTTTTTCACTTCTTTCGCATCATAACTACTAAGCAATAGATGGCGCAGGAAGTCAGTAAGATTACGATATACCTTTCACAAATGTACATTCGAATGATTATATTAAGAAGGATGAAAGCCCCCGCTGTTGTCACTTTAAGATGTTTTTCACTTCTTTCGCCTATGGTCTTAAGTAGGTATCTATAAAATACAAAATTTATATCTAAAATTGTCAAGAATGTATCTTATACTTTTCTTTACATTTTTAAATTCTTACAATACAAAAAAACTACTTAAAAAAATTTTACAGTCTCCAAAAAGTATTTGTCAACTGAAAAGGAAAAATATAATATCTATAATTTAGGTACCTTTTTGAGGTCGGTGCCAGTCAGTTTATTTTTTTTTATTACTTTTTATTTCTTAAGTTTTAGTGTACAATAACAATAAGTTTTAGTGAATTGTACTATAACATACCCACGGAAACTACTAAACTGATTTTGATGAATCTTAGACTGTTTCCAAAGTTAGAATACACCTAATTTAAATCAAATAGAATCATCTCGATATGCCTTAAGATTTCGAGAAATTCGTGGACAAACATAGTAAAAAACATCATCATCATCAGCCATTTACTGTCCCCACTGCTGGGGCACTGGCCTTCCTTATGGATGAATAAGGAGAATGAGCCATGACCCACCACGCGGGCTCAGTGCGGATTGGTGGGTATTAACGACTGCAAGTGCAGCCGGGACCAACGGCTTAACGTGCCTTCCGAAGCACGGAGGAGCTCGAGATGAAAAGTTTTTGGTCACCCATCCCGTGACCAACCATTGCGAACGTTGCTTAACCTCAACGATCGCAGACCGAGTGCGCTATCCACTGCGCCACGGGCTCCTCCAACAACATAAAACTAAGTATTCATATACTTACGAAATTTAGTTTTATTTTAGTAAATTAAAAACCTATTTTTTAAACTTAAAATGTGCGAAGGGTGCCGATTGATGTGTTTGTGTTAATCAAATTTTAAAAGATACATCGAGAAATCAATACTTAACTAACTTAGATAAAATAAAAGAAACATCTAATTCGATGTAAACTGAATTATTACTATTGTTATTATGACTTAAAAGTCATAGATAAAAAGTATATTATCAAGCAAAAGTTATTAACGAAATGTTTTAAGCTAAGTAAGTACTCGGGGCAGTGGCCAAAACTGAAGTTTTCACCCTATTGATGTAATATTTCTATTTCGCATTTCCACTCAACGCTAGATGTCGCTACAGTAAGTATAGTGGTGCCACAAATATATCTGACCCGGTGACAGTGGTCGTGGAGGAGCCACTAGCAATACAAAATTAACTGTCAAAATGGACTGCCGGCAATCAACAGTATATTTAGTACCAAAAACTAACCACTGTGTGAAATAAGTTTGTCGCAATGTAGACAAAATGTCACCAATGTAATTTTGAAAAATTTGCTCATAAACGCTAAGTGGCCAGTACGTAGATACCGACACCTACCTACCATTTTTTATGTCATTTAACCGGCTCTGGCTACTTAGGCCTTCAGCCGTAGGTACCATCCAATAAAATAAAGGAATATTAAAAATAGTTTTCTATCTAACTTATTTATTCATTTATTTACTAGGAAAGCTTACATAAATGATGTTAAATTAAATAATTAAATGGTATATCATTACATTTTATACCTGTTACTTAAAGAAAGTTAATTACAAGCTCTCACAAATAGGAAATGTCTCCATATTAAAATACTAGCCTTCCGCCCGCGACTTCGCAAGCTCGGACTAAACGACGACGTTATCCCGCGGGAATGTGATATTTTTCAGGGATAAAAAGTAGTCTAAGGCAGCCATTACACAGTCCATCCAGATCGCGATCACTGATCGTGATCTTGATCGCAATCGAGATTTACTATGTAGATATTTTGCGATCAAGATCGCGAGCCGTCAATCACCTTCGTACACAGTCAATCTGGATCGCGATCATTGATTTTGATCGCGGATCGCGATCCAGATTGACTGTCTAATGGCTGCCTAAGTATGTCACTTTTCAGCTGCCAAACTATTCCCATTCCAAAAGTCACGTCGATCCGTTGTATCAATTTTGACGTGAAAGACGGATAAACAAACAAACCCTCTTTCACATTTATAATATTAGTATGGATACACACAATCTCTTTTTCATTTTATAGTAAAAATATGATTGGCCTGATGTTTTGCATTACTAAGTAAGAACATAAATTTTAGCTTGATACCTCCCACGCATACTTGAGAAAAAGTTTCTTGATAGGTAGACGGACAGATCTATGAATGAGGGCTCAACTATGTTCATGCAGCATTTGATAACAACATACCATGTTCATACCCTAGCCTGCATATTCGACATTCTTTAGACCCTTTTAGTAGAGAATAGGATTTCAAGAAGAGCGTTATGAAATCTGGGCAACAAACACACATAAACTAAACTAACACAAAAGTCACTACACCACGCGTACGAAGTCGCGGGCAACAGCTAGTTGTAAATAATGTAGGTATAAAAGTTTTCGAGTATCAACTCGCAAATGAAGTCAAATTCATAGCAAACAAGTAAAATAATACATTTTACTTGTTTGCTATGAATTTGACTCAAAGATTTGTGTTAAAATGTGAAGTGACGGCAGAATAACTATAAAAAATCGCAGCCCTGCTCTTTTTATTTAGGATTCACTCCGTAGTTTTATTAGAACATAGTTTAACCTCTCATTTTCTTCTCCAGGCGCGAGTCATCTGGCCAGCTGCCACGGTCTGCCAGCATAGACTCCATGGTGGAGGCAGCCATCTGCGCCAGACATTCGGAGCCGAGCCAGTCCACGCTTCAACTCCCGACCAGGGCTGACAGAGCGTTTAGCTTGGCATCACCAGCTGTGGGACGGAGAGCCAAGTCCCAGAGGGGGCAGGCAGGTTGGTTTAGATTTAATAACTTTTATGGGCAGCCCTGTTTTTAAGCCTAGCTACTTACAAAGGCGTCTATAACGGTGAAGAAGAATGATGAGCAATGACATGGTCCATTACTGGTGAGAATGGTAAATAAGTACTTGCGAGATTCTTTTTTGATTTTGAATTGATGTTTTGAATTATTATTTTTTATTTTAGAATTGTTTTGTGATTTTAATGACGGTTTTTGTTATAAATTTAATATTAAGCGGTTTGTTTTGAATTATTTGCATGAAATCTGGGATCTGAAATATTTTATTTCTTTAAGGGTTTAATAAAAACTTACCTCTTTCGTTCTGAATGTTTTTAATTTCCCAACTCTGTTGTTTTATAATTTCTAAAGTTGCTCTGTAGACACAATAAGACAATATTTTACCTAGTAAGTACGACTAGTTATTAGTTTATCTTAAATTATATTTAAAACCACGCCATAACTTTCATCATTAAAGCTTCCTAATTCGATATTATATCTTTACGCTGATAATCACCTAAAACAGTCTCAAATTTTACGCAAAAAGCTTGAAAAGAACAAAGAATTTAAGAAAATAAAAAGTAACACAGTACTTAAAACTTTCCCTTTCCTCCGAGGGGTTGATAACATTCGTACCTAAGTATCATTCGCGTGAAAAGAGTTATAATAATTTCATGAAAATTTCACGCACCTTATATCAATTCTATCTTTATCTCTGAGACGGCATACAAATAGAAAATATCATCGAATGCCGTATAAGAAAATAGAATACTCGTATGCACATATATTATTTACACCTCGCCGCACAGCGCGCAATTCCTTTCCCTATACCATAAGGGAATTTATTTATCATTCCTATAGAGGAGAGCATCGATTGACACGTACATCCCCTCAGGAATAAATTTATAATAGTGATATAGTATGTGATATAGTAACACGGAACAGTGCTCTTACGCTGTTTTTGTATGACTTGGAAACATGTAAGTATGGTGCAAAGGTTCTCGCGGGTTAAATTTGAGTAAAAAAATTTTTTTGTATGTGTAGGTCATGTACATAATTTACCAAAAAAAACACATAATGTAGGTACTTTATCGTGGAGCTGTAGCGAAACCTTTTACATAGGTACATATTTCGTAAATGACAAAATGCGAAGCCTTTATTGTGAAAAAGAAAATTATAACTAGTTTTATACCCTCCGAATCAGAAGGTCTATAAGCGAAAATGTTATTTGACCACATAATTTGACCAACTATGGGTTAACCACGCTCAAATAAAATTTTTAATTGTACCTTTTAGGATCAATAATACCTATCGCAATATAAAATTAGTCCCAGTACAAATAAGCCATCTATTTAACAGCTAATAAATCCTACTTTCCAATAAAATTAAAGAACCCAGAACTTGAACAGAACATAGTTCTGTAAAGCTACAAACAGAAAATACGAAAATAGTTCCCTTAAGAGCCAAATATAGCTCAGCAAGCAACTTTAAATTTGTTTCCATCTTATTGCACGTACTTAAGGTTCAATATCACAGCGTCGCTTTGTAGTATTCTTGGACACTTGCTGAAATATTTCTTCGTAGCTCTCTGAGAGCTGAATCGTCGGTTTTCTCGTTCGAGAGCACTTTCAACCCTTCCACGATTGTAATCATTTGGGTCTTTTGAACAAGTAATAGGTCAAGAATAGGGATTGAATCGCATGATGTGTTGACCCCTTTACATACCTAATGAGGTGCACATCCTGAATTGTACATAATAAAGTGTGATAAAGCCAACTGACGCATTGTATTGACGACCGATTTGGCGCAGGGGTAAACTACCTGCTTTCTGCGCCAGAGGTCTCGGGTTCGATCCCCGAACAAGACAAATATTTGTGTGCATGAACATGTCTATTTGTCTTGGTCTGGGTGTTTTCTATGTATATTAAGTATGTATTTACAAACAAAAAGTATTTTAGTATATATTTATCCGTTATCAAGTTCACGTAGACACAGTTTCTTAAGAAATTAACTACGGGCTTAGATAATTGGTGTGATTGTAAGAAAATATTTATTTATTTATTTATTTATAACTGACGCATTGTTTGCACGCACGCATGCAAATACGAAAACAAAAGAAGTCTGACCTTTATTCAATCGCTAGGCGATTATCAAAGAAATAACGCCACAAATAATCAAAGAAAACGAATTAACAATATCCCCTCTTCATGGCTTTGAGGGTTAAGGGCCCTGGCCCACAGTAATATCGTATTTTTTTGCAAGAAAAACGGCTTGCTCTAGTTTCGCTGGGCGCAAATAAGCGGCTGACTACTACCACACCGATGGCCAGAGACAGATACTTTTTCACTGTTTCATACAATTAGTGGGGTCCCGCCGCACACGAAGACCACAAGGAAAAACAAAGAATGTCAAAAAAGTACAACTAAGAGAAAAACAGCTTTAAAGTAAAAGTCTATATTTCTTTAATTTAAATATTGAAACATCTTATTGGGAAGGGAAATGTATAGACTGTGTTATTAGGTACTATGATTTGTAAATATAAGTTAGTAGTTTATGGTACAAAATCTGAAATTAGTGACTAAACTCCATAGTAATAAGGAAATATATAGACTGTGGTAATAATGTCAGTGACATTCACGTCAAAAACGTCGCGAAAAACGACAAAAACCGTCGTTGTCATTGGACAACGACGGTTTTTGTCGTTTTTCGCGCGGACATTCATGTTTCTTGGCATGGATGCCAAATGCAAATTGAACTTTTACAGTGGACTGCGACGATTTAACCCAATTTCTGATTTTTGTAATAGAAAGATACACGAAACAGCCAACAGATGGCATTCATCGGTCAGTTTCACCAAGTTTCACAAAAAAGGTGACATTCGTTGTTTTATCCGTGTGGTCTTCACATGTGGACGGTAGTTGGCGGTGGGTGGTGGTGGCGCTTCACCGTACTAATGTAGTGGCGGAGACCCGCAACAGCCACCGGCATATAGCGGTGGTAGGTCACCCGTTAGTGTCATCTACGCCAACAACCACGACACTTGTTACAATGTTGTAGATTACAAATAGTAGTACAATCTACTATTTGTAATCTACAACATTGTAACAAGTGCATAAAACGTACTATTTTACCCGAGACGTATAGGCGAGGGTGGATTGTCAATTCGAGGGTAAAATGGGTTTTATGTACAAGTTATACCTACACTCTGCTTTTCACTTAGAGTGTGATGAAAATAAATAACAATATTGCAAAAAAGAAAATATAAAGACTTCGCCATATTGGCGAGAAAGCTTTCTTTTTCTTTTTTTTACGTGGCATTGGCAGCACAGTGACTTTAGCATAGATAGTCCATAATGCTCTTGAAATACTTATTTCTTAAATATCATAAATTTTGCCTAGTTTTATTAATTTAGTATTTTAACATGGATTATGTACAAAATTGAAGAAACAGAATGAAATACCTGACGTCCTTTGTCTCAAAGTCTGAGACTTAGACGAAGATTTTACTTTGTGCGCTAAAAAGCGATTTTATGCAGCCTATAATATGAAGAAAACGCAGACTCCAGATAACACTCATATAATTATTGATCCAACTTACAGGTACAGGCATAGTACAGGTATAACAATATAGATACAGTCGACGTCTTAGTGAACTTATCCCCTCGAGGCTAGTTTGAAGAATGACCTCTCTTTGCTCGTTAATCGGGCTCAAGCCTAGCTACCCCCACCGATTTTACCACAGATTAGCCTATTAAATTTAACAAAATGGCGGCAAGAGACGGCATTACCAGTGTTGCTATTAAAAAATAAGAAAAACCTTCTAAAATCATGACATTCGGCCATCTGATAACGTGCTGTCTCCCGACGCACATATAAAAATTATTTAGAATCAATTAATTAGGTAAGTATACAGCTAATATACTGATACACAACTATTCTCAATAGTTAAGTCTTACAACTATGTACCTATTTAGGTTAATCTTATAGTGATAAAAACCTTAAGTTAAAACTTAAAACATAATTGAAACAAATACATTATATTACACAATGCTCAACAATAAACTTTTAAGGAAGCCGATGACTTGTTTAGAATATAGATATTATCGTGAAAATATTGTTTTAGTAAATCGTTAAGTAATACATAATCAAATAAAATAAATTATCAATAACAAACTAATCTAAAACTATTTGAATCTATGTATAAATTAACATAATCATGACATTCGTTAACAAGCGACTATTATTACTTAGAAAACTTATTTTGAAACTATACTTGTTATAATAATCATGTGTAAGTAAGTATATGGAATGATTAAAGTAAAGTCTGGTTACAATCTATAAGCATTAGTTATGGGTCATAAAAGAAAAATGGATTAGCTTGGTACTAGTTTACATCAATGCATTGTCAGGAGCTACATTCAAGAATATTAGATGGTGTCAGAAGCAAAATCCCTAAGAATGTTACATTAGGAATAGGTAGGAACAGAATTTAACTTTAACCTGATAACTAGACAACCTTATCACTTCACTCAAATAGTGGAAAAAGCAACTACGAGTCATGAAAGGATTAAAGACCTAATATTAGATGAATTTAACTATCGCTAAGTTTGACCTAGTTTAGTCCTTACAAAAACAACTGTAGGCCTCTGCACAGTTACCAATTTTTACCCAGATATGATTAACAAACCAAGTTATAGATACGTATTTACCATAGTGCACAATTTGTATTAAATCAAGATATGAATTAGGACAACTAAAGGAATTATTTAAAGGCATGTTCGTAACAGGCATTATTACCGATTAATTTAAATATTCTTACAAGGAAGTTACACTAATAATGAAGATGGCGCAGATACAATTTGAACCGTCACAGCAACAATTTGCTTTTCCAACTTGTCAACCAGTTGTCCAAGGTTTCCAGAGCATTCTTCTCCAGCACCAAATCTTAAATGCATCTATTCTCTGCCTCTGTTAGAATAGTACAATACATGGTTCCACTCCGTACATGAAAATCAAAAGATCATATTATTATCATTTCTAATGAATAAGTTAATGATTTTAAACAAGTTCGCAATTTAATATCAAAACTTAAAAATGTCTACAAGGTATCCTCATACGAGCATGACCCGCATTCTTATCAACAAATATTCATATTACTATGAATAATATTAGTGTAAATAGATTTAATAATTATAATTGGGATATGAAGAAGTATATTACCATGGATAGAAATAGGACAAGTAAAATCATGAACAGCTTTTCGCCCAAATGAATTAACAACACGATTTCCCGTGGGAATAAAATATCCTCCCGGGGTCAAAAAAAACCGATATGTTATTCCACAGACAAAAGATTTCAAAGATCCGTCCCGCCGATAGCCGTGATTGGGGAACAAACATACAAGCTTTTGCAATCATAATATTAGTAAAATGAGATAAGATACATGACATGATAATATATACTTCAATATAATTCAACTTCAGTATCAGCGATCCACTCGTCTCAATATCCGACTTACAACCACAGCCCACGATGATCACCATCATCACAACAACGATCACCCTGTGATCTGCACCTTCAGTATCATATTATCTCCTCTCATTACCACAGCACGTACACTCTGCTGCCTCCAGTTTGTATGCTGTGTTGGTTCGTACGTTCAAGGGTAGCGGGATCCTCATTATTATATTAACTCGATGCTAGCTCATGATAAGTACCTACTGGATGCTACAATTGTCATCTGAAAGCAGTAAACTCACAACACACATAGTAACCAAATCAATTTTATTAATCATTCAAAAGAAATAGATGTATCTGATAATGAATCAATAGAAATAAATGTAACTATATGAATTCTCATATTCTTTTATAAACATTAGTAGGTAAGGTACTTAGTACCTTCAACCATAGTAGAAACAAATGTTCAACTGACCAGATCTAAAAAAATATGGAAATGATTACTACAGAATATGTGAAGGAACTTTAAAGGTCCGTGAGGATGGTAAACTGCTAAGAATTTTAGTATCACGAGCCTACCAAATGAGACGGTAAATTTGACAGATCTACTTGATTTTTGGTTTAATAAAGATATTAATGCTCATTAAGATAACAATAAATTAGATTCACATAATTTGAAATCATATTTTGTCAATACGTACACTAGGACAGTAGTATTAAAATCCTCAAAAACTAATTTTAAATCATACCGCCAATAACAACAAAAACACGGCAAAACTAACTTGGTATGCTACAGCAGTGGTTACTTGTGGCTTTATTTGTTAGAACAAGTTTAAAACATGAATTAAAATGTTTGCATGTATAGAACATTTTAATAAATTGAGAGGTGTGATTGAGCAATAATCGTTTTACTTTATTTTGCTTAATTAGGAAAACATCAGTTACAACTTGACAGTGTAATAAACACGATCTACTTAAATGCACTATGGACTGTTTACATGTTTTTGCATTAGAAACATCATTTCATCACTATGTTAATGAAAACAACTAGAATAGATATCAGTGAATGCTTCTTGCAGTGCTGTCTAAGCAACTAAGTATCTCTGCTTTTGACTTGCATCTAAATCATTAAGAGAGATCTAGAACACTACGCAGTACGCACAAATAGCAAAATAGCTTCTAGTGATTTTGGCTGTAAGATTTTCCATCTGTCTAAACCAAAACTGAGTTGCCCGGAAGAAACCGCAGTAAGACGATAAGGCCACCATTTGGTTTACAATTTGTTATCTTTGTATTATTATTATTATTTAGTGTGTGATTGTTCCGTTCGTAATATTGTGTAGGGTGCAGTGTGCAACAATGAAACACCAAAAATTCTGAGTCGCGTATTTCTTTCATTTTTGTAGATGTGGATTCCGTTTTTTACAGGAACGGAGTCTACTTAATTAAGTATAATATGCAATTTATAATTTCATAAATAAACAGACACATAATCTTTAAGAAGGTTTTTTTCTTAAAATGGGAATTGTTTCATTGTGTCCACCTGGGTGGACACAATGAAACACCCTGTGTCCTACAATAAAACACTGTTATTTTTAGCAATGAAAACATAACAAATCACAACTTTTAGCAATCAAATCTTAAGAAATCACAATTAATGCTAAGCTACATACATACTTACCTAAAATGTTTATTAAAAAGTAAAATTATACCTAATGATTCAACCACATTGATAAGTAGGCAGGCGTACCGGTTTTGGCCACTTTAAGGATTTTTTCACTTTTAACCGCTTAGTGCTTAATGATCTTAAGTATTTTAGAGAAAATTTATAATGTAGAGTTATAGATAATTTATCGACCTTTAAGGGTACAATCTACAAAGTAAAAAAAAACAATAGTTTTTTTTATTTAGAACAAATTCTGCGGAGGGGGCCAAATACACCGTTTGCATTGGTTTTGGCCACTTTCATAAAATTACTATATTTATAAGTTGAGTTTATGCTTAATTGATGTTTTATTAGAGTTCTGGACTAAAACACTACATGAAATAGTATTTCAATCACAGCTAGCTCCTTACTACAATTTTATAAGTATACTTTTATCACTTGATTAAAAGAAAATTAGCGGATTGAGTCTAGTGTAGGCTAGTGCCTACACTAGACTACAGAGCCTCAATCCGCTAATTTTCTAGTACGTTAGCTAACAAAAATGAGTTGTGAGTCTTTTAAAATAAATGAACCTTATGATAGGTTGGAAACTTTCTTATCAAAGTGGCCAAAGGTGGCACAATGCTAAAATTTCTAGCCCCACTTTTGGCCACTTATTGTTTCCCAACTTTTTGTAAGAACAGTTAAAAAACAACACTTAATCCATCTAGAAGAAACATATTCCAATATGATATAAAATATTAAATAACCATAAAATAATTTTATTGTAGAAAAAAAAATGATTTTACAAAACCTTTACCCTTAACATTTTGCTTAAGAATTTTACGAAATGTTAACTTTGAAACATAACACGTGTTTATTTCTAAAATATTGTACTACATAAAAAAGCTAAGTGTTGTAATTATTAACTAAAAGTCCAATCTTTTATTCGCCATTAATAAATATAAGCAATAATTATTTAATTCCTATTTATATAACTTTAAAGTGAAAAGTGACCAAAACCGGTACAGTGGCCAAAACCGGTACGCCTGCCCTATAACATGACATGGTATTCTATAGAAAGTGGTACACTATTGAAACACAGTGGTACACTATGAAACAGTGTTTCACTGTGTCCACCCTTAAACTGTGTCACTGTTGGACACCTTGGGTATTTTACAATAACCTCAAAAATAACCTACCAAAGTCAAACAATTGAATAGGTTATCTAGTCCGTGTGAGGCAATGATACATGTACGAAGTGACTTAATACTGAGAAAAACGAAATTTATTGTAGTATTAAATAGAAAAATCAAATAAATCTGAAAAAAATATTTACTTTTTTGCCAAAAAATCCAATATTGCTCCACAGACACGTTGTTTCACTACCGCCGTGAACGCAAAGTGGGAAGAAGCGGGGGGTGTATGAGGCTGTCTCGCCTAGCCATACTGCATTATCTGGTAACGTCGCATTTCAAAAATATGGCGCCGTTTCATTGTGTACGACTGTTTCAACGTTGAACACTCGACCCTACAAATAAAGAATTAATCTATGTATCTATCAAACTAGGTACTTAGATAAAGAATCTTCGACGTTCCCGGAAAAATGTAAAGAATGATGATTTCTACTCAGTCTTATGGCTTTATTGTCTAATTATGTAGAAGACTCAGAAAAGTATGTTCCTGATAAACTTTCTCTAGCACTCATCCACAATTTAGTTTGAATTTAAATTAAATTTGAGATTTAAGTTTGCCACTAAACTCAAATTTAAAAAGTCAAGCATAGTGAATTCTTTTAAATTAAGCTACATGTAACAAAAATAATAGACGAAATGTCCACTTGAACAAAGCTACAAAAAATAAAATAAGTAATAGGAAATAGTAAATTTTGGATATCTTTGCATACCTACATTGCTTCCATCCCGAACTAAGTAACTCAAGCACTTGTGTTATGGCATTTGGGAACAACGACGGGGATTACCACATACAATCGGGCAGAATGTTGAAAAGTCCGCTTTAAACATACACCCGACAGGGAATCGAACCCGGTAGGTACCTCAGAGACAGCGGCACCCCGAAAACCTATGCGTACGTACACCGTATCTCAACACTGCTATGGAGGTTGTTAAGCTTATACCAGAAACTAATATTGTTTCCATAGTTAAAAGGTCTATAACAATCTAAGTGACACAGATCACAGTTTATAAAAGTATTACCCAATCGCAATCTTGGAATACTAAATTCGCGACTTTAATAGTGTGCTCTTATTCAAAAGTGAATCGTCATCATGTCTAATCTTATCAAGATCGGAAATACATCCAGTCCTGCGTAAAGGTCACCTGGGCATAGACCTAAGGCATAGAAAAACAAACCTAGCTCATGGATATTGACCACTCATGAGAATCAAGATATGGTATGGATTTCGTATAAATGGAAACTAAGGTAATTATAAAAATCTTAACTAGGTAAGACAATAACCCGTACTCAAATTGTGGAGCATGTGGATACTTATTATGCAAGGAAAAAGAAATGATGCAAACATAATTTAGTATATAAATATCCTTATAAGTAAGTAGGTACTATGTTGCGATAATTAGAGCGCATATTGACAATAATACTTTAAAGGTATCTACTGCTACAGCTGTGGTACCTACTAGATACTCAATGTCAAGCACGTAGGCAACTGTAGATTTAAAAGGCTTTTCATTCTTCCCTAAGGGTATTTTGATAACATCTAAATAATTCTATGAAAAGATAAGTTTTTATAGTTTTGTTTTGTTTTAGTTAGTTTTAGACCTTTACAAACTTTATTTCAGGGGGTGTTACAATCAATTTAGTCGGTTATGCGAGATGAAAATTAAATCTTAAATAGCTTTATTCGATATGCAAATAAATAAACATGAAACATTTTAATCAAAACAACTTCAATACTTTCCCATAAACAAAATGCTCTGCATCATCTCAAATCCTCTTTGACCAGATTCAGCTACGAAAAAGGGTATTCCTCCTTCGCTCAATACTCCCCTGGGTCGGCCACGTCACCCTGGAGGCCTACCAAGCGGCGCACCAGGTGGCGCGGGCCGTATTCGTCCGCAGATGCTATTTACCTTGGAATGTATACATTATTCATCGGCAAAAGATCGTTCCGTGTCATTCTAATAGGTCTTTACATATGAAATTGCCGTTTTTTTCTTTTGTACATAAAACTTAACAACTTTTATAATATTAGAAATATATAATTTCTTTAATATTGCGTTACATTAAGACCGTATCGAGCAACTTTTGATAATTTAATAACCACCATATTTGATTATTTACATAGAAAAAACTTATTCCGAAAGTTACGACTATTTTTGTTTCCAGAATTTCGTACTTTATTAGTAGTAACTTAGTGAAAAAAAATTTTTTTCTCTTAACGAATGTGTCATTTAGTAGTTAAAATGTCCATAAATACGTGTGTAAAATTTTGTAAATTTACTTAATATTAGTCGTTAAATAATAACAAAAACGTTAGTATGGAAAAAAAATAATTACAGAAATCTCCATACAAAACGGCAATTTCATAGGTAAAGACCTATTATAATAAAATCATTAGGTTATCAACACAATATGCCCTTCAGGAAAATTCATGATTTATACTATTCACTAGCTACAGTAGCTACCTACATCCTTTATTATTTACAAAAACCATTTCTTTTATTAAGAGCTACTTATCTAGTGCGAAAATGTAAAATGAGTATTGTAAAAACAAGAATAAAACGTTTGAAATTATCTTTGTTCTGTTGTAGTTTCATTTAAATCTAATAATCTTAAAAGTGGCCTTACGGGTAGTAAACCAGTATGAAATATAAGTAGGTACTCATTTAACAAGCCTGTGAGAAACGTAATCACTTAACATTTGAACATACCTATTCAGACGAATGTATGCCACCAACATACATCGTTCGTACTCTAAAATCCGGCGAGTGTATGCCACAAACATATACCGCCCCCTTAATTCCGACGAGTGCATGCCACAAACATACATCGTCCCCTAATATCCGACGAGTGTATGCAACATACATACATCGCCCTCTAATATCCGACGAGTGTATGCAACATACATACATCGCCCCCTAATATCAAATTCAATTTAATGCATTTCAACAAACTAATTCAATGTATCTCTTGTAACCAGTGAGCATGCATAGCTTGCTCACTCAACCCAGTGAACACCTTATATTTGTTCGCTCATCATTAAAAATTAAAAATAATCACATTAGAGATATCCAAATTCACATAAAGACTTTCATAATTAAATATTTAAAGATACCATATTAAAATATTCGTATTTAAACTCATATTCATAGTTCAAGCAATTTATATTGCTATTCACGGTGTTCATATTAATTTAATCCACAAAATTTGTACCTATTAATTAATATATCAATAAATAGAAAGCCAGAATTCAATTGTAAGCAAGTAATACGTACCTATTAAACCAATCTTACCAGGTAACGTAGGTAACCAGTAAGCATACATGACTCACTCAACCCAGAGAACAACACGTTCGCTGAATACTTTAAAAAAACAAAGGAAAATTTGTAATAATTAATTTTAATAATATTAAGATAAATGAAATGTAAGCAACCAATCATAAATTATTCTTACTCTTTACTACTTCTTACTAGCTTCATAACTTATAGTTTTCTTTTATTCACTGTTAGTATTAGATACCACGTTAAAACATGGATTGTATGCAAAATTTAGTAGCCATAAGTGATTTTACTCTGTGCAACAGTAAAGGCTATCAAAACTTAGCACTAATTACTTAAAACATTACATGTAGGTACACAGCCAAAACTGCCAGTCCTAGCTCCATGTGTAAGATTATAAACAACATAAACAGCAAGTACTCTAATAATATAATAATGCCAATCATCTCCATTAATTCTGTACAATCCACATTTAATACATCATGTAAATTAAACAACAACAATCAAGATATTATGCCAGATTCATGGTACGCTATGATCGTGACATACGAAAATATCAACTACATACCCGCGTTTAAAATTATGTAAGTATAATCGGAGGGTAGCCCCGACCGTACACGAACACAATTAATCAATTCAAATAAAAGTGTGATCTAGTTTATGTCCGTTCCGTCGGAGAGTAGCCCCGACCATGTACGGAACACAATCCGCCACACAAATATTCCAATTTTAACGCTTTAGATTTAACTAAAACGATCGGAGAGTAGCCCCGAACACGAATTAGTAAAATCTTAGTACTAAGCTACGCATATAGACTTTTTAAATTATGTTAGTATAGTCGGAGGGTAGCCCCGACCGTATACGAACACAATCAATTAAAACACAAATGCGATTTAGTTTATGTCCGTTCCGTCGGAGAGTAGCCCCGACCATGTACGAAACACAATCCACCGCAAAGGTATTTAAAATGTCATTTAGATAAAAAAAATACGCATTAACATGGAATCTGGAATATTTATCCTTTCTCTGCGTGAAGAGAATAAAATAACTCGTTTGGCATTACTATAGCACAGAATAAGCAAATTATTCTTATTATCAGGTTTAGAAATAAACTTACGTGGGTACTATCCCACTTCTGAAATATGAAGAAAACGCAGACTCCAGATAACACTCATATAATTATTGATCCAACTTACAGGTACAGGCATAGTACAGGTATAACAATATAGATACAGTCGAACATAAACATACGATAACATACGATAACGATACATAAACACGAACTTTACGAGCATGAGAAGTGAAAATACTTTTTGGCAGCTTCATCTTGAATGGTTTTTGTAAAACGTTTCAACTGAACCCAATTTAAGTGAATTACGGGTTACATGGTCCCTTAAATGGTAACACCATGAATGAATTCCGAACTCTTTGCCATTCTAAATTAGGGCACGGCCTTAGCTCTGACAGTTGTGTCTGGTTGGGACATTATCTTGGCCTTTGCGTGGGCGATACAGCCAAGATACGCTATCCTGTGACAGTAACTGCGCATTTGATGGGGTCTACACAAACTGAAGTGCACCGGGTGGCGCCAAGAAATTGAAAGTTACTGCCGGGAGAACCCACCTTAAGAGGCACCTTAACACCATGGCAGAATGTCGACCTCTGTCACGATTAGTTTTTTAATCAAAATTTCAAAAATATTTATTTAATAAATATTGTTTATTCTTCAATGTTGGCTATTCTGGTGGGGAAAGTTTGTTTTTTGTTTGGCAGACATGTAATTGCAAAATTAGAGTTTTCTTCAAATTACTCTATAGACTGCATTTCCTTTGACTCGAAATTCATATCTATATATATAAAATTCAAAGTCCTGACTGACTGACTGACTGACTGACTGAGATATCAACGCACAGCCTAAACCGCTGAACCTAGAGACTTGAAATTTTGCACATAGATACCTTATACAGTGTAGGCATCCACTAAGAAAGGATTTTTGGAAATTCCACCCCTAAGGGGGTAAAATAGGGGATGAATGTTTGTATGAAAATTTTGTATTTAGACTGACAATTGAAAATTAATATTTACCTGTGTCAGCGTTTTTGACAATTCCACCCCCGAAGGGGTGAAAAGGGGGATGAAATGTTGTATCTGGAAAATCCTTCATTAAATTTATTATTTAGGCTTATGGTTGGAAAGTAAAACAAATAAGCAAACACATATTTTGTATTTTTTCGAAAATCAACCCCTTAGAGGTTAAATTGGATAAATAAACCTAAAAATCGATATGGATGTCGTTATTGAGGTTTTATGGGATGACGACTGCAAAAATGGCATTTATTTTTATGTTTAACACGCTGAACATGATTCAACCCCTAAAAGGTAGAAATAGGGGTGAAATTTTGAATGAAAAATCAGGGGTAAAATAGACATTTCAACTTGAAACTTTGTAGGCTTACTTCTTAAAACAAATAGGCAACCCATTTCGTAATTTTCCGAAAATCAAACCCAGGGGGTAAAATAGGGGATGAATATGTGTTTAAAAGTCCGTCAGTTTTGAAGTTAGGATCTTCAAGTTTTGTATTTAGGCTGGCAATTGAAAATTAATATTTACCTGTGTCAGCGTTTTTGACAATTCCACCCCCGAAGGGGTGAAAAGGGGATCAAATGTTGTATCTGGAAAGTCTTACATTAAATTTATTATTTATGCTTATGGTCGGAAAGTAAAACAAATAAGCAAACACATATTACGTATTTTTTCGAAAATCAACCCCTTAGAGGTTAAATGGGATAAATAAACCTAAAAGTCGATATGGATGTCGTTATTGAGATTTTATGGGATAACGATTGCAAAAATGGCATTTATTTTGATGTTTAACACGCTGAAAAAGGTTGAAATAGGGGTGACATTTTGAATGAAAAATCAGGGGGTAAAACAGACATTTCAACTTGAAACTTTGTAGGCTTACTTCTTAAAACAAATAGGCAACCCATTTCGTAATTTTCCAAAATTCAACAGGGGGTAAAGGTCCTTATTGAATTATACAAGTAAACTAGCTTCCACCCGCGACTTCGTCGACGGCTGATCGGATTTTTATTAAATTAAAACATAGAATACTTTTTATCCTGGTTATTGGTCCCCTAAGTGTTTTCTCGAATGTCCACGCGGACGAAGTCGCGGGCGGAAGATAGTTTAGGTATATAATTACTTGCTGACCCGGAACACGTTGTTTTGCCATATAATAGTGGACCCGGTCACCAACGTCTTGTGTGTGTGTTTATACACCAAAAGCTGCCTACACCAGTCAACAAATAGCGCTAGTTACACACTACCAAGAAATTTGTATGTTGTCACACTACCAATAAAAAGGCTCAAGCTTCTATTTCCTACATATAAAAAATTACTCTGTGAAGTAGAGTGAGTGTCAGTTAACTCTGCGCGCATGCGCGACTGGGGAATTTTTGGCGCTAGTTACAGTGCATTTTTTTATTCTAAGCTTATGGAAAAGATTAGTATTCGATTTTGACCGCGCAGACGTCAGTGATTACACACTCTTTGGAAACAGCAATGGAAGAAATGACAGCTTTGTATCGAAGGTACGACAGTTAAACGATTATTCATAGAAAATTACAATTTTTACTCAATTTTCCTTAATAATATCTAGCCTATGCTACTCTCCAGCTCCCAAACCATCCACATACCAAATATCACATCGATCCGTTGCTCCGTTTTGACGTGAAAGAAGGACAAACAAACAAACAAATAAACAAACAAACAAACACACTTTCACAATTATAATATATTTATAATTTATAGTAGCAAGTCGAGCGACCCGCAAAACGGTTCGTGAGGGTCCCGAGGCGAGGCGATTACGTTACGATTCCGATTAGTGTGCTTTGCAGTAGGGGGTTTCATACAAAGAATACTGAACCGCTCGAGTTGATACGTTTACGATCCCTTTCCGAGTTGATGTATGTGCTATGACCTTAAGCCGGTGTTTAGGTCGTTGTTTTCGAGATTTGCCATTATAATTAGGACACGCTTAGCTTAACTTAGCTATGATAGTTGTGTCAATCTCTTTGTCTCTGGTCTCTCACAAAATATAGAGCTCTGGGTGTCGCCAAGAAATTAAAATGTTTCTGCCGTGAGAACCCACCTTAAAAGATACCTAATACACAATACCATGGAAGAATGCCGACCTCCTTGCCATTATAATTAGGACACGGCCTTAGCTCTGACAGTTATGTCAATCTTGGCCTTATCGTGGGCGATACAGCCAAGATACAGCTATCAGCTAAGCAGTATTAATTATTGCGTGTAAGAGAGGGTTTGGTAAAAGGGTGACTTAACTAACTGAACATTTCTATGGAGTTTAGTCACTAATTTCAGATTTTGAACCATAAACTACTAACTTATATAAACAAATCATGTTTCTGAAGTTAAGGCAAAGCATAATTAACATAGTAATAAGTTTATTATTTGTATTTTATGTAAATATACTCAGATAGAGTGGTTTGAGATATTTAAAACTCTTCTATTTTGCCGAGCCCGTTGGCGCAGTGGTATTGATCTTACCTCCTGATCCAGGGGACGTGGGTTCGATTCCCACCTGCGCCAAACATTTATGTAATGAGCATTTGTGTTTGTTCCGTGTCTGGGTGTTATAAAAATATTATGTAAGTATATTTTTGTAATAGGTACCTCTGTTATTTTTTAATTCCGAAACAAAAGTGCATAAGCTAAGTACTATTATTTCGGAATCAGATCAATACCCAACAAAAAGTTGAATACCCACTAAAAAGTGAAAGTTACGTGACTGAAAGTGCTAAAAACATCGTATTGAAGTAATTTTAGAACTAATACAAAATTTAAATAATTATTAGTTAAAATTTTGTTGGATATGTGTGGTGTTGTGAGATATTTATTTATAAGCTTTATTTTCAGTGAAAGCATAAAAAAAACAAGTTCAGTATCTACACTACAGTTTACTTTAATTATATTTATATTTGCTTGTTATATCAATGAGGTTTTTTTGTTACAATCCTGCCATAATGAGGACCAAACACCTAGTAAGATTCACAGAATTTCTAAGATTTTCAGAAGATTCTAAGACGAGATGAAAACAATAGAATAACATCATACACAAAATTATATATTCATAGGAAATTACTTGTGATAGTTGGTTTAATTTGAATATTAAGGATTCTCATTTCCCGGAATCGAACGATAGGATTTACATAAAAAATGAAGGCGCCGACATTCCTTAAATTCCTATTACACGTCTATGATAAAGTCAACAGAATATTTACAAGTGAATTACCAATTTCACAAAACAAAATATGTTTCATGGCATAAATATTTTTCGTGTTGATGTGCTATGATGTCACTAACCACGAAATCGCGTTTTTTTTTTAGTTGTACCATACATTTTGGTCGAGACAGTATTGAACTTTGTTTTGGAACAGCTGCTTTGTTTTTTGTTTCCTAAATATTTGTTACATGTAAGTAGATATAATATATTAAGGGTGTAATAAGACGTCGCAAATTGAAGATATCATGCACGCCCCGACTCCTTTGCAACATGGCTTTAATTAATACGATACATAGTGCCGAACCGTGCAATCAGCGTGAAAACTGCTGCATGAACCTTTCGCGAAGATATATTTGTGTCGTTAGCTTACACATAAAACACACATACAATTACCATAAGCACTTGTTAGAATATCAAGTTTTGACATTGATTCAATTTAGTATTTATTACACCTAAATCCATTAAAGTAATTTTGTGGATAACATCGTACCTTATTTATCGTGTTTTCATTAAATAGTAGTTTGATTTCTGTCGGTGCCATCCGACAACAAAGCGATATGATATGGAGTTTTGTTATTAGTCTCATATAGTTATTTTTACATCTAAATTCATTATATTTATTATGGAGATAACATTTTACTACATGTATCCTGTTTCTAATAAAAAGTATTTTGATTCGTGGCGGGGCCAACCGTCAACAAAGCATGATCAAGCAATTGTACTTTAATTTGCCTATAAGTACTGAATAATGTGTATAAAATCATGTTATTACTTTTAATATTCATATCACTTAATTTATTACTGAAATGTTAAGTAATATAAAGTATCTAAGTGTACTTTTACGTTAGTAAGTACACGTTACTTCCGGTTGAACAGAAAACAAATAGATAATTATTTTAATTATTGTATTTATAAATAATGTTATGTAAACTCATTCTTTGATTTTAGAATACTTTTTCATAATTGTTATGTTTATATTATGGTGTTTTCTGTATTTTTCTAAAACAAGAATTGGCGGTAACGCTAACATTTATAAGGCAAGGCAGCCATTTTATTTGGTTAGTCTGGTCCGAGCCGTCAGCGGTGTATAAGTTAAGTAACTATTCCGTTGTTTCATATTTCTCATTCCTTGTTTTTCTTGCTGTTTAATGCTGGTGTATTGTCTAGTAAATATTGCTGAAGATTTGCCCTTGTTCGAAGGATATTCGGTAACTTGTTAAATGTAAATGCTTATTTGTTGATAATATTAAATTAAAGTTGTCCTTATCGGTTTCGAATAAATTATGTGAGTACTGAAATAACATAAAGTAACAGTTTATAGAAAATGCTTGATGATATTCGTAAATGTTGTATAATCTTTTATCATGAAAAGTAATGTTGTTAAATGTGTTGTATGTTCAACAACGACATGATTATTTGTAAATGTCGTTGTTTCTGTTAAAGCTGGTGAGTTTTTTTCGCCCGTTTTTCTTGTCAGCTAAAAGATGTCCTTAACGGGTGGTAGGTAAAAAAATAAAAGGACGATTTAAAAGAATAAAATAGTTTATTAGAGATTTGAGATTTTTATTAATCCTGACCTTATTGAAATAGAAGCTTTATAGTTTTGTTTATAGTTATTTGAATAGTTTAATGCTTTTATCAGAATAGTTATATTTAGATTTGAGATTTTTATTAATCCTGACCTTATTGAAATAGAAGCTTTATAGTTTTGTTTAAAGTTAATTGAACAGTTCAGAATAGTTCTATTTCTATATTATCCACCCTAAATCTATCATCAGAAGTGGGATGGTCTTGCTCCCATTACTAATACATATATGTTTTATTTTTCATGTTGCTGCGGTTTCGGTTTATCTGCTACATTCAGCGACGCTGCCGTTTCAAACTATGGTCATCCATCGTGGCAAGGTGGCGCTGCCGTTCTTCTATCCAACCTAGCAATGGAGCTGATTCCTGGTGATGTACAGATACCCCCCCAATGGAGATGAAACTGCATCGCCACGGTCGCTAAATCTGGTATAGCCTTTCGGGGCTTCTGTATTTTATTTTGGTTTTATTTTTTCGTACCTTCGAATAGATTACTTAGCTATTAGCTTATGTTGTTTATTCAATAACATTGAAAATTACCTACTAGATGATCATACCAAAGATTTATTTTTTGTGTGTTTACAAACTTACAGTAATCATGGTTGTAATAATATGACTCGCTACAGATATTTATTTTAAAATGCTAGAAACTGATAAACCTATTATGCAACACTAGGGTTCATTTCTGAAAATCTTGCCGGTTAGTATAATTATACAATAGGTAATAGTGCGGTGGCTTTCCAGTGTTCCTTGATTAACATTAGTCATTTGCAACTAAAAATAAATAAGAGGCGGTCTTTGGAGCAAAGTGAAAAAAAAGTGATATAATTTTACTTAACCTTAGGTTTAGAAAGGTTTAAGTTCGTGAAAGTCAGTGTTATTCTAACAATTAAGTCGTAAAATATAGTGGAATGGAGTCGGGTAGGTACATAAAATTATCATTTTCTTGATTATACCTCCTTTAGTGGTTTGTAAAATAAAGGGTTTCTGGTGGTGCAACTTGGTATTTTGAACCGCGTAGTAATTTAATCATTATTGAATCAAAATAATGTAAGATTAACTAGATTTTGCTAATAACAATGACATTTTACATTTTAGTATTCAAATCTTTGCTTTATGTTATACAACAAATATGGGCAATTGAAAAGTATTGTTGCCATAGTTATTTAATAAGGCTCTAATTTCGTTTTCAGCATAGCATTACTTAGATTTTCTATTAATAACCTATTGCAAGAAATTTTATCAAATCTAGGTAGGTACTAAAGTTATAAAGTTTTTTTATACCTACTACGAATTCCCCATTGGTATACTATCTTGCAAAACTTTGATTTTGAAGTGGCTTCTAGAAAGTGATAGTTAATTATATAAGTTATAACAGTGTTAATAGGTTTTAACACTGTACGACAAAGTATACCTCTTGTTAAAAAGCTTTCCCATTTAAGTTTAAATAGATTGCTATGGTTCTTTCGTATTACCTAGTTGCCACCACAACCATCTTTAGACTTGTTCCTTGATAGACGGAGTACAGTGAGATTAGATTTATTTTTATCCTTTTTTTTATTTAACTTTAATCATTTGGAACGATTTGCTACACTAAATATTATTGATGTAACTAGCTTTCTTATGATAAAACGGCCACGTAAGAACGGTACACAAATTTGAAAAACAACTTCTGTCTTTTGTCTAACGGTATGTTATTACAGTTTGTTATCAATGTTGATTTTGTTTTTCCTGATGAAAAAAAAAACAAGGTTTCGGTTTGTTGGTTTTAATCAAAAAAATGTACTACCTAGTAGACTAGGAACTGATATCTGTCCATAAGTACATTTTCCATACGATTTTTCATGGATTTTCCATAGGTTTTCCATAAGTTTCCCATACGTTTTCCATACGTTCTCCATGGGTTTTCTTTGAGTTTTCCATACGTTTTCCAAACGTTTATCATAGGTTTTCCATGGGTTGTTCCATACGTTTTCCATGGGCTTTTCATACGTTTTCAATGGGCTTTCTTATACGTTTTCAAATAGCTTTCCATAGGATATCCATGGGTTTTCCATGCGTTTTCCATGGGATTTCCCATACCTTTTTCATTGATTTTCCGAACGTTTTTCATGGGTTTTCCAAACGTTTATATGGGTGTTATTATTACGTTTTCCATATGTTTTCCGCGGGTTTTCTGTTATCCATAGGATTTCCATGGGTTTTCATAGTTTTCCATAGTTCGCGATAGTTTTCGATGGCTTTCGATGGTTTTCGATGATTCTCGATGGCTTTCGATGGCTGTCGATGGTTTTCGATGGTTGTCGATGGTTTTCGATGGTTGTCGATGGTTTTCGATGGTTGTCGATGGTTTTCGATGGTTGTCGATGGTTTTCGATGGTTGTCGATGGTTTTCGATGGTTGTCGATGGTTTTCGATGGTTTTCGATGGTTTTCGATGGTTTCCGATAGTTTTCGATGGTTTCCGATGGTTTTCGATGGTTTTCGATGGTTTTCGATGGTTTCCGAAGGTTTCCAATGGGTTTCGATGGTTGTCGATGGTTGTTGATGGTTTTCAACGGTTTTCGATGGTTTTCGATGGTTTCAGATGGTTTCCGATGGTTTCCGATGGTTTCCGATGGTTTCCGATGGTTTCCGATGGTTTCCGATGGTTTCCGATGGTTTCCGATGGTTTCCGATGGTTTTCGATGGTTTTCGATGGTTTCAGATGGTTTCCGATGGTTTCCGATGGTTACGGATGGTTTTCGATGGTTTTCGATGGTTTCCGATGGTTTCCGATGGTTTCCGATGGTTTCCGATGGTTTCCGATGGTTTCCGATGGTTTCCGATGGTTTCCGATGGTTTCCGATGATTCCCGATGGTTCCCGATGGTTCCCGATGGTTTCAGATGATTTCCGATGGTTTCAGATGGTTTCTGATGGCTTCTGATGGCTTCCGATGTTTTCCGGTGGTTTCCGATGGTTTCCGGTGGTTTCCGATGGTTTCCGATGGTTTTCGATGGTTTTCGATAGTTTTTCCATAGTTTTCGATAGTTTTCGACAGTTTTCGACAGTTTTCGACAGTTCTCGATAGTCCTCTACAGTTCTCGATAATTCTCGATAGTTCTTCACAGTTCTCGATAGATCTCGATAGTTGTCGATAGTTTTCGATAATGTTAGATAGTTTTTGATACTTTTCGACAGCTTTTGATAGCTCTCGATAGTCCTCGACAGTTCTCGATAGTCCTCTACAGTTCTCGATAGTTCTCGATAGTTAACGACAGTTCTCGATAGTTTTCGACAGTTCTCGATAGTTATCGACAGTTCTCGACAGTTCTCGACAGTTTTCGATAGTTTTCTATAATTTTCGATAGTTCCCGATAGTTCTCCACAGTTCCCGATAGTTCTCGATAGTTGTCGATAGTTTTCGATAATGTCAGATAGTTTTTGATATTTTTCGATAGCATTTGATAGCTCTCGATAGTCCTCGACAGTTCTCGATAGTCCTCTACAGTTCTCGATAGTTCTCGATAGTTAACGACAGTTCTCGATAGTTCTCGACAGTTCTCGATAGTTCTCGACAGTTCTCGACAGTTCTCGACAGTTCTCGACAGTTCTCGACAGTTCTCGACAGTTCTCGACAGTTCTCGACAGTTCTCGACAGTTCCCGACAGTTCTCGACAGGTCTCAACAGTTCTCGATAGTTTTCTATAGTTCTCGATAGTTTCCGATAGTTCTCCACAGTTCCCGATGGTTTTCGATAGTTCTCGGTGGTTTTCGGTAGTTCTCGATGGTTTTCGGTAGTTCTCGACGGTTTTCGGTAGTTTTTGATGGTTTTCTGTAGTTTTTGATGGTTTTCGGTAGTTCTCGATATTCCTCGATAGCTTTCCATAGAAATTATACGTTACCATAAGTTTCATAAGATCTGTTAAATTAAGTCCTGTCCTTTTGACGATCATTGTAAGTGGCTGGGGCCAATGTAAATTTCGATCATTAAATTTTTTTTTGCGAAATTTATAAAAGTATAAGTGTTACCTACTGGGGCGCTAATTTTGGTTCTCGTGGGATTTGGTAATTGTAAGGTTGAACCAGTTATTATCATGATCCACTTAACAATTAGTTTATAGCGGCAAAACTATAATACTCGGTGTCAATGTCGGTCGACAAGTTAGTATTTTCGGCACACCTTGTAGGAATCATGGTTAAGCTAAGGAGATAATGTTTCGACAGTAAATAGATGGATCCAATACATGTATTAAATATTATCAGATTGGCCGAGCGGTTTAAAAAGGAAATTGGTAAACAATGTCATACAAAAGTTTACTTGATTATTTTATCGATAGGCCTTAAGATGTAGGCCTTAAGATATCTTTGGTATATATATTTGATTCGAAATGTTCATTACGATAGCAAATATTTCAAGATGCCGAATGGGGTGTTTTCACTGTTGTTGAAATGTAGATATTTAATGATTAAGTTTAAGAAAATATAACTTTAAGAATACCAAATGTGAAAATTATAATTTGAATATTCTGTTTTATAACAGCCAAATTATACTGTTGCCTATTATTATTATTACGTCATATAAATAATAGTCCAGGCAATATGATAAAAGTGAAAGTTAAGTTTGTATAAACAGATTTGGATGAAATATTAATTTCATTTTGATTGATGGTTTTTGTCTAGATGTTCCCACGGGAACGTAAACCATGCCGGTGCAGATCAGTTTGCAGTAAATGTTTGTATAGGTGTAATAAAAGAAAAATTCTAATTAAATGCTCGTTTCATTCTAAGATGTAGTGTTTATCTTGAGAATTTAATAGTAGCGAAAAGAAATATTGGATATCGTTCTAATGATTTAATATAAATCATGAAAAGAATTGTACAATTAATGCAGATCTGTTAATGAAATTTTATAGTTCAATGTCGATTGTGTCACGGATAACCGTGATAGAATATTATTTACAACTAAAAATTACTGAATATCGTGTCCTTATCCCATTTTGTCTGGGATCGGCGCAGCATTACTGTGACTAACTACTGACTGACAAACCCCCCTGCTGCTGTGGGCTTGGTGTCTTCTTGGTCTTCACCGACAGGGGGTAATGCCGTTGACATGTCGAGGTTCACAGTAGGTAAACAAGCTGGTCGATAGTGTGTTTGGTGTCGGTTTGGTCTTCACGGGCAGCGGTGATGGAGCCGTACATGTCGAGGCATACTATTCATACTGACTGACTGACTATATCTACTACTGCTGTGAGTTTGGTGTCTTCTTGGTCTGTGCCGATAGAGGGTAAAGTAGCTGACATGGCGAGGCTCACAGTAAGATCGAAAAATCTACGTTAGATGTGACACATGAGATTAATTAAGTACCTATGCTGATCTAGTACTTCGAGAACGAAGTACTTGTCAGTATGGCCGTGTTAGAATATCAAGTTTTGACATTGATTCAATTTAGTATTTATTACACCTAAATCCATTAAAGTAATTTTGTGGATAACATCGTACCTTATTTATCGTGTTTTCATTAAATAGTAGTTTGATTTCTGTCGGTGCCATCCGACAACAAAGCGATATGATATGGAGTTTTGTTATTAGTCTCATATAGTTATTTTTACATCTAAATTCATTATATTTATTATGGAGATAACATTTTACTACATGTATCCTGTTTCTAATAAAAAGTATTTTGATTCGTGGCGGGGCCAACCGTCAACAAAGCATGATCAAGCAATTGTACTTTAATTTGCCTATAAGTACTGAATAATGTGTATAAAATCATGTTATTACTTTTAATATTCATATCACTTAATTTATTACTGAAATGTTAAGTAATATAAAGTATCTAAGTGTACTTTTACGTTAGTAAGTACACGTTACTTCCGGTTGAACAGAAAACAAATAGATAATTATTTTAATTATTGTATTTATAAATAATGTTATGTAAAATCATTCTTTGATTTTAGAATACTTTTTCATAATTGTTATGTTTATATTATGGTGTTTTCTGTATTTTTCTAAAACAAGAATTGGCGGTAACGCTAACATTTATAAGGCAAGGCAGCCATTTTATTTGGTTAGTCTGGTCCGAGCCGTCAGCGGTGTATAAGTTAAGTAACTATTCCGTTGTTTCATATTTCTCATTCCTTGTTTTTCTTGCTGTTTAATGCTGGTGTATTGTCTAGTAAATATTGCTGAAGATTTGCCCTTGTTCGAAGGATATTCGGTAACTTGTTAAATGTAAATGCTTATTTGTTGATAATATTAAATTAAAGTTGTCCTTATCGGTTTCGAATAAATTATGTGAGTACTGAAATAACATAAAGTAACAGTTTATAGAAAATGCTTGATGATATTCGTAAATGTTGTATAATCTTTTATCATGAAAAGTAATGTTGTTAAATGTGTTGTATGTTCAACAACGACATGATTATTTGTAAATGTCGTTGTTTCTGTTAAAGCTGGTGAGTTTTTTTCGCCCGTTTTTCTTGTCAGCTAAAAGATGTCCTTAACGGGTGGTAGGTAAAAAAATAAAAGGACGATTTAAAAGAATAAAATAGTTTATTAGAGATTTGAGATTTTTATTAATCCTGACCTTATTGAAATAGAAGCTTTATAGTTTTGTTTATAGTTATTTGAATAGTTTAATGCTTTTATCAGAATAGTTATATTTAGATTTGAGATTTTTATTAATCCTGACCTTATTGAAATAGAAGCTTTATAGTTTTGTTTAAAGTTAATTGAACAGTTCAGAATAGTTCTATTTCTATATTATCCACCCTAAATCTATCATCAGAAGTGGGATGGTCTTGCTCCCATTACTAATACATATATGTTTTATTTTTCATGTTGCTGCGGTTTCGGTTTATCTGCTACATTCAGCGACGCTGCCGTTTCAAACTATGGTCATCCATCGTGGCAAGGTGGCGCTGCCGTTCTTCTATCCAACCTAGCAATGGAGCTGATTCCTGGTGATGTACAGATACCCCCCCAATGGAGATGAAACTGCATCGCCACGGTCGCTAAATCTGGTATAGCCTTTCGGGGCTTCTGTATTTTATTTTGGTTTTATTTTTTCGTACCTTCGAATAGATTACTTAGCTATTAGCTTATGTTGTTTATTCAATAACATTGAAAATTACCTACTAGATGATCATACCAAAGATTTATTTTTTGTGTGTTTACAAACTTACAGTAATCATGGTTGTAATAATATGACTCGCTACAGATATTTATTTTAAAATGCTAGAAACTGATAAACCTATTATGCAACACTAGGGTTCATTTCTGAAAATCTTGCCGGTTAGTATAATTATACAATAGGTAATAGTGCGGTGGCTTTCCAGTGTTCCTTGATTAACATTAGTCATTTGCAACTAAAAATAAATAAGAGGCGGTCTTTGGAGCAAAGTGAAAAAAAAGTGATATAATTTTACTTAACCTTAGGTTTAGAAAGGTTTAAGTTCGTGAAAGTCAGTGTTATTCTAACAATTAAGTCGTAAAATATAGTGGAATGGAGTCGGGTAGGTACATAAAATTATCATTTTCTTGATTATACCTCCTTTAGTGGTTTGTAAAATAAAGGGTTTCTGGTGGTGCAACTTGGTATTTTGAACCGCGTAGTAATTTAATCATTATTGAATCAAAATAATGTAAGATTAACTAGATTTTGCTAATAACAATGACATTTTACATTTTAGTATTCAAATCTTTGCTTTATGTTATACAACAAATATGGGCAATTGAAAAGTATTGTTGCCATAGTTATTTAATAAGGCTCTAATTTCGTTTTCAGCATAGCATTACTTAGATTTTCTATTAATAACCTATTGCAAGAAATTTTATCAAATCTAGGTAGGTACTAAAGTTATAAAGTTTTTTTATACCTACTACGAATTCCCCATTGGTATACTATCTTGCAAAACTTTGATTTTGAAGTGGCTTCTAGAAAGTGATAGTTAATTATATAAGTTATAACAGTGTTAATAGGTTTTAACACTGTACGACAAAGTATACCTCTTGTTAAAAAGCTTTCCCATTTAAGTTTAAATAGATTGCTATGGTTCTTTCGTATTACCTAGTTGCCACCACAACCATCTTTAGACTTGTTCCTTGATAGACGGAGTACAGTGAGATTAGATTTATTTTTATCCTTTTTTTTATTTAACTTTAATCATTTGGAACGATTTGCTACACTAAATATTATTGATGTAACTAGCTTTCTTATGATAAAACGGCCACGTAAGAACGGTACACAAATTTGAAAAACAACTTCTGTCTTTTGTCTAACGGTATGTTATTACAGTTTGTTATCAATGTTGATTTTGTTTTTCCTGATGAAAAAAAAAACAAGGTTTCGGTTTGTTGGTTTTAATCAAAAAAATGTACTACCTAGTAGACTAGGAACTGATATCTGTCCATAAGTACATTTTCCATACGATTTTTCATGGATTTTCCATAGGTTTTCCATAAGTTTCCCATACGTTTTCCATACGTTCTCCATGGGTTTTCTTTGAGTTTTCCATACGTTTTCCAAACGTTTATCATAGGTTTTCCATGGGTTGTTCCATACGTTTTCCATGGGCTTTTCATACGTTTTCAATGGGCTTTCTTATACGTTTTCAAATAGCTTTCCATAGGATATCCATGGGTTTTCCATGCGTTTTCCATGGGATTTCCCATACCTTTTTCATTGATTTTCCGAACGTTTTTCATGGGTTTTCCAAACGTTTATATGGGTGTTATTATTACGTTTTCCATATGTTTTCCGCGGGTTTTCTGTTATCCATAGGATTTCCATGGGTTTTCATAGTTTTCCATAGTTTGCGATAGTTTTCGATGGCTTTCGATGGTTTTCGATGATTCTCGATGGCTTTCGATGGCTGTCGATGGTTTTCGATGGTTGTCGATGGTTTTCGATGGTTGTCGATGGTTTTCGATGGTTGTCGATGGTTTTCGATGGTTGTCGATGGTTTTCGATGGTTGTCGATGGTTTTCGATGGTTGTCGATGGTTTTCGATGGTTGTCGATGGTTTTCGATGGTTTTCGATGGTTTTCGATGGTTTCCGATAGTTTTCGATGGTTTCCGATGGTTTTCGATGGTTTTCGATGGTTTTCGATGGTTTCCGAAGGTTTCCAATGGGTTTCGATGGTTGTCGATGGTTGTTGATGGTTTTCAACGGTTTTCGATGGTTTTCGATGGTTTCAGATGGTTTCCGATGGTTTCCGATGGTTTCCGATGGTTTCCGATGGTTTCCGATGGTTTCCGATGGTTTCCGATGGTTTCCGATGGTTTTCGATGGTTTTCGATGGTTTCAGATGGTTTCCGATGGTTTCCGATGGTTACGGATGGTTTTCGATGGTTTTCGATGGTTTCCGATGGTTTCCGATGGTTTCCGATGGTTTCCGATGGTTTCCGATGGTTTCCGATGGTTTCCGATGGTTTCCGATGGTTTCCGATGATTCCCGATGGTTCCCGATGGTTCCCGATGGTTTCAGATGATTTCCGATGGTTTCAGATGGTTTCTGATGGCTTCTGATGGCTTCCGATGTTTTCCGGTGGTTTCCGATGGTTTCCGGTGGTTTCCGATGGTTTCCGATGGTTTCCGATGGTTTTCGATGGTTTTCGATAGTTTTTCCATAGTTTTCGACAGTTTTCGACAGTTTTCGACAGTTTTCGACAGTTCTCGATAGTCCTCTACAGTTCTCGATAATTCTCGATAGTTCTTCACAGTTCTCGATAGATCTCGATAGTTGTCGATAGTTTTCGATAATGTTAGATAGTTTTTGATACTTTTCGACAGCTTTTGATAGCTCTCGATAGTCCTCGACAGTTCTCGATAGTCCTCTACAGTTCTCGATAGTTCTCGATAGTTAACGACAGTTCTCGATAGTTTTCGACAGTTCTCGATAGTTATCGACAGTTCTCGACAGTTCTCGACAGTTTTCGATAGTTTTCTATAATTTTCGATAGTTCCCGATAGTTCTCCACAGTTCCCGATAGTTCTCGATAGTTGTCGATAGTTTTCGATAATGTCAGATAGTTTTTGATATTTTTCGATAGCATTTGATAGCTCTCGATAGTCCTCGACAGTTCTCGATAGTCCTCTACAGTTCTCGATAGTTCTCGATAGTTAACGACAGTTCTCGATAGTTCTCGACAGTTCTCGATAGTTCTCGACAGTTCTCGACAGTTCTCGACAGTTCTCGACAGTTCTCGACAGTTCTCGACAGTTCTCGACAGTTCTCGACAGTTCTCGACAGTTCCCGACAGTTCTCGACAGGTCTCAACAGTTCTCGATAGTTTTCTATAGTTCTCGATAGTTTCCGATAGTTCTCCACAGTTCCCGATGGTTTTCGATAGTTCTCGGTGGTTTTCGGTAGTTCTCGATGGTTTTCGGTAGTTCTCGACGGTTTTCGGTAGTTTTTGATGGTTTTCTGTAGTTTTTGATGGTTTTCGGTAGTTCTCGATATTCCTCGATAGCTTTCCATAGAAATTATACGTTACCATAAGTTTCATAA
This sequence comes from Crambus lathoniellus, assembly GCA_949710035.1. Lineage (NCBI taxonomy): Eukaryota > Metazoa > Arthropoda > Insecta > Lepidoptera > Crambidae > Crambus > Crambus lathoniellus. Next base: position 7,574,170 of record OX453302.1, on the reverse strand, counting down.
GATCTGTTAAATTAAGTCCTGTCCTTTTGACGATCATTGTAAGTGGCTGGGGCCAATGTAAATTTCGATCATTAAATTTTTTTTTGCGAAATTTATAAAAGTATAAGTGTTACCTACTGGGGCGCTAATTTTGGTTCTCGTGGGATTTGGTAATTGTAAGGTTGAACCAGTTATTATCATGATCCACTTAACAATTAGTTTATAGCGGCAAAACTATAATACTCGGTGTCAATGTCGGTCGACAAGTTAGTATTTTCGGCACACCTTGTAGGAATCATGGTTAAGCTAAGGAGATAATGTTTCGACAGTAAATAGATGGATCCAATACATGTATTAAATATTATCAGATTGGCCGAGCGGTTTAAAAAGGAAATTGGTAAACAATGTCATACAAAAGTTTACTTGATTATTTTATCGATAGGCCTTAAGATGTAGGCCTTAAGATATCTTTGGTATATATATTTGATTCGAAATGTTCATTACGATAGCAAATATTTCAAGATGCCGAATGGGGTGTTTTCACTGTTGTTGAAATGTAGATATTTAATGATTAAGTTTAAGAAAATATAACTTTAAGAATACCAAATGTGAAAATTATAATTTGAATATTCTGTTTTATAACAGCCAAATTATACTGTTGCCTATTATTATTATTACGTCATATAAATAATAGTCCAGGCAATATGATAAAAGTGAAAGTTAAGTTTGTATAAACAGATTTGGATGAAATATTAATTTCATTTTGATTGATGGTTTTTGTCTAGATGTTCCCACGGGAACGTAAACCATGCCGGTGCAGATCAGTTTGCAGTAAATGTTTGTATAGGTGTAATAAAAGAAAAATTCTAATTAAATGCTCGTTTCATTCTAAGATGTAGTGTTTATCTTGAGAATTTAATAGTAGCGAAAAGAAATATTGGATATCGTTCTAATGATTTAATATAAATCATGAAAAGAATTGTACAATTAATGCAGATCTGTTAATGAAATTTTATAGTTCAATGTCGATTGTGTCACGGATAACCGTGATAGAATATTATTTACAACTAAAAATTACTGAATATCGTGTCCTTATCCCATTTTGTCTGGGATCGGCGCAGCATTACTGTGACTAACTACTGACTGACAAACCCCCCTGCTGCTGTGGGCTTGGTGTCTTCTTGGTCTTCACCGACAGGGGGTGATGCCGTTGACATGTCGAGGTTCACAGTAGGTAAACAAGCTGGTCGATAGTGTGTTTGGTGTCGGTTTGGTCTTCACGGGCAGCGGTGATGGAGCCGTACATGTCGAGGCATACTATTCATACTGACTGACTGACTATATCTACTACTGCTGTGAGTTTGGTGTCTTCTTGGTCTGTGCCGATAGAGGGTAAAGTAGCTGACATGGCGAGGCTCACAGTAAGATCGAAAAATCTACGTTAGATGTGACACATGAGATTAATTAAGTACCTATGCTGATCTAGTACTTCGAGAACGAGGTACTTGTCAGTATGGCCGTGTTAGAATATCAAGTTTTGACATTGATTCAATTTAGTATTTATTACACCTAAATCCATTAAAGTAATTTTGTGGATAACATCGTACCTTATTTATCGTGTTTTCATTAAATAGTAGTTTGATTTCTGTCGGTGCCATCCGACAACAAAGCGATATGATATGGAGTTTTGTTATTAGTCTCATATAGTTATTTTTACATCTAAATTCATTATATTTATTATGGAGATAACATTTTACTACATGTATCCTGTTTCTAATAAAAAGTATTTTGATTCGTGGCGGGGCCAACCGTCAACAAAGCATGATCAAGCAATTGTACTTTAATTTGCCTATAAGTACTGAATAATGTGTATAAAATCATGTTATTACTTTTAATATTCATATCACTTAATTTATTACTGAAATGTTAAGTAATATAAAGTATCTAAGTGTACTTTTACGTTAGTAAGTACACGTTACTTCCGGTTGAACAGAAAACAAATAGATAATTATTTTAATTATTGTATTTATAAATAATGTTATGTAAAATCATTCTTTGATTTTAGAATACTTTTTCATAATTGTTATGTTTATATTATGGTGTTTTCTGTATTTTTCTAAAACAAGAATTGGCGGTAACGCTAACATTTATAAGGCAAGGCAGCCATTTTATTTGGTTAGTCTGGTCCGAGCCGTCAGCGGTGTATAAGTTAAGTAACTATTCCGTTGTTTCATATTTCTCATTCCTTGTTTTTCTTGCTGTTTAATGCTGGTGTATTGTCTAGTAAATATTGCTGAAGATTTGCCCTTGTTCGAAGGATATTCGGTAACTTGTTAAATGTAAATGCTTATTTGTTGATAATATTAAATTAAAGTTGTCCTTATCGGTTTCGAATAAATTATGTGAGTACTGAAATAACATAAAGTAACAGTTTATAGAAAATGCTTGATGATATTCGTAAATGTTGTATAATCTTTTATCATGAAAAGTAATGTTGTTAAATGTGTTGTATGTTCAACAACGACATGATTATTTGTAAATGTCGTTGTTTCTGTTAAAGCTGGTGAGTTTTTTTCGCCCGTTTTTCTTGTCAGCTAAAAGATGTCCTTAACGGGTGGTAGGTAAAAAAATAAAAGGACGATTTAAAAGAATAAAATAGTTTATTAGAGATTTGAGATTTTTATTAATCCTGACCTTATTGAAATAGAAGCTTTATAGTTTTGTTTATAGTTATTTGAATAGTTTAATGCTTTTATCAGAATAGTTATATTTAGATTTGAGATTTTTATTAATCCTGACCTTATTGAAATAGAAGCTTTATAGTTTTGTTTAAAGTTAATTGAACAGTTCAGAATAGTTCTATTTCTATATTATCCACCCTAAATCTATCACACTCATGCCAGACTTTGTGCCAACCCTAGGTGTAGGTAAAGTTGCCCCGAAGCAGTGAATGGTAACTTTACGTAACCTTAGTAACAATACCCATTCAGATAATAAAAAAAATTTAGGAAAAACAATAGTAGACATAGCAATAACAATACACAACCGTTTTTTACGCATAATTTCAAAATTTCACTTACTTTGATCGACGAATTTAGCCTCTGTGAACGCAATATATCACCTGTCCGAAAACGCGCTGATTTAGTGTACGACTTGAAACGGCCATTTTGAAAAAACTGTTAGAGTGTGTGTCAGATAACTCTGCACGTGCCTGGCGCGTTTTTGGCGCTAGTTACAGTGCATTTTTTAGTTCTAATGTTATAGAAAAGATTAGTATTCGATTTTCACCGCGCGCAGACTTATCTGACGAGCACTCTAGTGTTGTTACTTAGAAAATTACAAAGAGTCGCCATAAATTTAAATTGAAAACTACTACCATTGAAACAACTTGTTTTTATTCAAAGATTTTGTTCTAGTTGACATAATGCAAATACCTATGTTAAGGTAAAGTTGCCAGTGGTTTGGTCAAGTTGCCAGGTTTTACGTACTGCTAGTTCTGTAAAATTTCAAACTTATTCATAGCTTAAACACTATCTTCTCCTAGATAGCGTGATACAATCCATTAAAACCTATTGCATTCCTATTCGCACCACCCTCCATTAGTTCTGTAGTTCCTACAACACGCGCTGATACGCCTGCGTATCTTCTAATTGCAAATGAGATACAAGACGTAACTAATTGCTAAGGAAAAGCGGGCAGGCGTTCGCTCGTTAGCTAAGCAATTAAACATCCGCAGCTGTTCGGTAGATACTCAATCAGTTCTTTTTATTTACCTTACACTTATTCCTTCCAAAGTTGCTAGGAAAGACGGTCTATAGAGGTTTCGAATATTGTTCACTTTGATTGATCTGGCAAAGTTAGCGTGAAGCGAACTATTGTATCGGCACAATGTAAAAGTTGGCATAAGAAATATAAGACGACAGGAAAATATACTTCTGCCGAGTCTTTGTCCAAAAGATTTGGGTCACATGTCCGCAAACAACGTCTTAAGGCACCCAAAGTTTGGGACTAGTTCGTCCGAAGTTGGTCTCCTCTTAGTAAACAATCCGTGCTCTGAGAGGTGAATCCGAGCTCATCAAGACTTGGTTCTACTAGTTGGTAGCCAACCTGGAATATGAATGAGAACACGTACGTTATCCACTACCTACAGTTGGAATATTTCTACAGGGAACTTAACTTTTATCCACCCCGCATTGAAGTTTCCCTGTAATTGAGTATGCCGGGAGAAGCGCGCTTCCATCACTAAACATCAGGTGTGATGAAGGCTAATTGCAATCCCGTTGTGGATAAAAATGCGGAATCTACAGTAGATAGGTAGGAACTTTCGATTTGTCATTTTAATTAATAATTAGCGGGCCATTTGCGACTTCGTTTACCATTAATATCTAAATTCTAAATAGGTATTTCTTAACTTTCATACATAAGATCTGTTTGTAATCCCTATAGGAAACACAAAAAATAAATTGATAACAGCATGATAAAGCACGCAATGCAGACAAAAGCTTTAATAATGATCTAAAGGTAACACTCAGGGGGACGAGTGCTAAAACTGGTGGAGTCCTCTGGTGACCCTTGGAAAAATGTACCTCTCGGAAGCAAGAAAAACCGCGTTAGTGCTTCCGTGAATTTTCAGCACACATCCCGTTGAGATTAAGCAAGAAAGAAGCTCGCAAGAAAATTAAGAATTTTCTTGGGTGGAAGTATTGTAATCATAAACGTCAGAGTCATTACATATTTAATTTAATTACACGTTCAGCGTCTTCTACTTATCGTCTAGATCTAAATAAATCTTAAAACCAAAATTCTAATTAAAAAAGAGCCATACAGAATTTACTTAGGTACACTTCTTAATAATATGTACCTATTTATGTACATAGAACTATGAGTGACTTATTTGCATAAATAAATTGAATATTCCAGTTCTCGTTATTACGAGCGGTATTACCGCTCATCCATATAAGCCATAAAAAGGATTCCTGCTATGTGTCGGGTGTAAATGTTTTATCATAAATATTATTCATGGAATTCACTACCAATAATGCAATGACTGACGTTTGAAGTAATGGAAGAAAAATATAATAAGTATGGGAAAATAAAAGGAAACGAACCAACTCTGAAAGTAGCACATATCATAAGAGATAAGTAGGTACTAACTTAATATTCTGTTCTGTAATAACTTTCGATTTTAAAGGAATAAAAACAATCCGTAGGATTTGCGAACCGAATGGCGTTGCTTCATTGACGTTCAAGTGTTGTTAAGCTGAACTTTGTTTTTCATCACTTTCATTCACTCATATACATACATACATACAGTAACCCTAAACACAATACACTCACTTTGTTGGTCAGTAGTCTAAAAAAAGTCTTGATACTTGGTCAATTTTATTTTATTGTTGTGTGTGTACTGCACTGGATACCGTCGCAATCAGACACACTTGTGTCACAGTATGACCAATTATTGTGTGGTGGTGTTCAATTGCCATAATTAATTGCATCAAAGGCATATAAACCTTCTTAATCTGCCAAACTGATCACTATTGATTCCTAAAATATTCAAAATTAAATAACTAGGACAAAGGGGGAATCAGTATATACTAAGAGATAATTTACAGAGAAAAAAAAGATAATACCTACTTATAAAAATTCCGTAGATATAAGGAATGGAAATGACTCAAACTTGATCGCCAAATGATTTTACAGTATGAGCCTTTCTGATAGCCTATGGAAGTGCGATCCACATACAAACTGCATGGACAGTGAAAGATTAGGAAGAAATAAAGTTACATTAGAAATATGGTATTTTCAGGGCAGGCGCGGGAGGCAATTAATGGGGTTAATGACCTGCATTTGTACTTCCATAGGTATTCATTTATAAAGGTTTGGAAGATTAAGTAGGAGAAATAAACTAAAATTGCCCCCCTGAAGCTAAGATTGCCTCCCCCCTGAAACAAATTCTGGAGGAGTTCAATGGCAAGGTTCTTTAAAGGAAGACCACAAGGTGCAATGCAGTTTATATTCTAAAGACACGTGTATGTAAATCATTTTCCCCGTAGATATTCCGTAAACCTAATGGTACTACATGTAGACGAAAGCCTAGAGAGCTGATTATGCTACATTATGTCCATGAATATTTCATCAGGAGCATCTCGACTTGTAGTGCCCACTTTTAATGAAAATGCTGCATTACTTGCAAGTATAAATTGCTTGAAAATTTTCCTTGTTTACCTGGTAATCTTGGAGTTGAAAAAATGGTTATTCAGTTCTTATTTTATAAATTACTCAAAAATTTATAGGGTGAGTATGCAGATAGTTTGGTAATTCAGAATATCTTTCTAATGCCGTAAATGGCTAGAACGGCACAAGTTTTGTACGATTTTTAACCAATTTCTTCAGATAAAAATAAAACACTTTCACGGATTTTTTCACGCAATTTATTCAACAACTTGGTTAAATTTTAGTTGTTTTTTGAGATTTTTTGGTTTATCCGACGTTTCGGCACCTTTCCAGGGGCCGTGGTCACGGAAAACGTGAAAGTGTTTTATTTATATGGACAGTTCGCGCAGAAATCTAAAATCAATTTCTTCAGGTTGTTGTAAAAAATTGTTAAAGAAGAAAACCACCAGCCCTGAAAGTAGCTTTCAGGCTCTGCAGATAGCTTAGTTGGTCAGAGCATTGGGCTGGAATCCCAGGGGCGCGGGTTTGAATTTTTTTCTATTCTTAGAGCGTTTAAGGCGATACTCGGAAAAAATGTGCTGAAGCGAGATAGCAATGAGAAAACGACGCGCGCGGGAGCGAGACCGATTTTGCAGATTAGGCAAAAAAAACACAAAATCACTTCGTATTAAAAAACTACAGCGATTTAAAAAAATGCTTCTATACGATCCTCAATATTATTGGTGTCCACTAATTAAACCAATTTCCAATAGTGTAAGTAACCCCATTTAAGAATAATCTTCACTTTTCGTATTTTTTAGAGGTCTTTTCGAAAATATAAAGTGTCGAGGCAAAATCATAAAATCGTGTTTTTTAAACTATACGATTCTAGATAAAGGTATAAAGAAATATATATCTTATTACCAGATTTTTAACAACTGTAACCGTCCTATAGTTTTTAAATCAAAAAGTCCATATTTTTCCGAGTAAGCCTTAAGTCGCCGGTAGGTAGGTAGGCAGTGAGGCGGCTGCGGCAAGAGCGGCGGCGAGTCTATATACACAAAAAACGCAAAATCTGCCGCTGCGTGCGGTATAATGTGTAAGCGCCCTTTGAAAGAATAACAATATTTTATACTTTATCTTAATTTCTTCACGTGGTGAGGGCTTCTTCTCTATGCAACGCTTTATAAGTACAAAATACGTGACACACTCACTCTTACTTATTTCTAGTGTTCTACGGTACCTACTTAAAATAATAGTCAACACCATGCAATTTCACAACCTTTAAAACATTATTATGCATAAAATAGTGCACAATTAAAATTTCTAATTTACATTGCTAATAGCACTTTCGAGCTAAGTGCAGCTTAGAACTAGATCTCGTGCCTAGATAAGCCGCTACTTCCGGCTGCAAGGCTGACGGAAACACCCACAGATCCGCATTGGGCCTGGGTGCTTAAAGCTCAATGCTATATATGTATAGTCCGTTCGGTTAGATAGTGTCGGTACACCCGCACGGCCTTGTGGCAGAGCGACACTATCTAAGCGAATGGACTATAATTTATGTCTATCATAAGTTGAGCATAGTTAGTATACTTATTATTTGATAAAAAGAGTGTAAAATAGAATATGACGTTTTTTTCTCCTTTATCTATTGGATAAATTGAAGTAAGTAAATATTGAAAACGAACTTTTCAATATTTCCTCGGGTCTGGGTGTTTGTGGTAATACCCAACGTTCTTTCCAATTTCTATAATACTAGTGCTTAAGCACTATAGTGTAGGCAATGAACAGATTCTTTGTATGGAGACCCATACATTAATTCCTCAGTCGATGAAACTTTGCTGGGTTATAAAATAGCATGAGCCATAAACTTTTAAATGCTTATCCAAAAAAATACTCAAACGGAAGTTAGGTATTTATACCTAAATATACAAATATGTTTATATATTGAACCGAGTAATTTCTCAACCCAAATTTATTTTACCAAATGAGTTATTTATACTAGTATGTGATACTTGATAAAAATCCAAACCTTTTTTCAAACATGAGTACTGCTTTTAAATGATAATTCCTTTTTTGACTCTCATTTTCATTGAAAAATTGCTCCGTCGTTTTTTTTTACATAAATGACCTTAGAATGTAATTTGACGTTACGAGTAAGAACATCCAAAAAAAAATTATTACCAATATTGATTTATTTTAAACTTTGAATAATTCAATATGGAAAATTGCTCAGCATTATTAATCTTTAAAATTATGTTAAAAAGTCACATATACACACAAATCTAAAATATCCAAAAGAAATATCATCCGGAACACCAACATTTTGAAAGCGAAGATAAATCTATCCCCTGTTACGCAATAATGTACCGTCTTTCGTTACCAGTTGGGTGCAGATTAGCGTCCTCGTGCTAATAGTACGACCTTGAACGAGTGACCCTGTGACTGGGGGCACAACTGGGGGGCCGCGTTCGTGTCGTCGGTCGCTGTGTGATTCTTTCTTTTTTGTTTTCTTTGTATAGTCAGGGACAAATTCGGTGAAACACTTCCTGCTTATTTTTGTGTGGCTAGTGTGACTTAAAAAAAAGTAGCTTGACCATATTATAGTATTCTTTGGTTTGGTTTGACTATGTTTGTATGTATGTTTGGCCGATTATCTCGCGTTTAACTAAACCGATTTTTATGCGGTTTTAAGAAAATTATCTTTTACATTTAGGAGAAAGTTTTGGTATTTTAACCGCCTTCGAAGAAGAAGGTTCTCAGTTTGACTCGTATGTTTGTATGTTTGTCTCCGAGATGCGGTTTTCAGAAAACTATTTGTTACATTTAGAAGGTTTTGGCATTTTAACCCACTTCAAAAAAGGAGGTGTTCAGTTTGACCCGTATGTATGTTTGTTTGACTTTGAGAAGCGGTTTTCAGAAAAGTATTTGTTACATTTAGGAGAATATTTTCGAATTTTAGCCGACTTCAAAAAAAGAGGTTCTCAGTTTGACCCGTATGTTTGTCTTTGAGATGCGGTTTCCAGAAAAGTATTTGTTACATTTAGAAGGTTTTTGCATTTTAACCGACTTCAAAAAAGGAGGTACTCAGTTTGACCCGTATGTATGTATGTTTGACTTTGAGATGCGGTTTTCAGAAAAGTATTTGTTACGATTAGGAAAATATTTTGGAATTTTAGCTGACTTTAAAAAAGGAGATTCTTAGTTTGAGCCGTTTGTTTGTGTTTGTCTCTGAGATGCGGTTTTCAGAAAAGTATTTGTTACATATAGAAGGTTTGGCCATTTTAACCGATTTCAAAAAAGGAGGTGCTCAGTTTCACCCGTGTGTATGTATGTTTGACTTTGAGATGCGGTTTTCAGAAAAGTATTTGTTTCATTTAGGAGAAGGTTTTGGTACTAAAATCGACTTCAAAAAAAGGAGGTTCTCAATTTGACTCGTATGTTTGTCTTTGAGATGCGGTTATCAGAAAAGTATTTGTTACATTTAGAAGGTTTTGCATTTTAACCGACTTCAAATAAGGAGGTGCTCTGTTTGACTCGTATGTATGTATGTTTGACTTTGAGATGCGGTTTTCAGAAAAGATTTTTTTACATTTAGGAGAATATTTTCGAATTTTAGCCGACTTAAAAAAAAGAGGTTCTCAGTTTGACCCGTATGTTTGTCTTTGAGATGCGGTTTTCAGAAAAGTATTTGTTAGATTTAGGAGAAAGTTTTGGTATTTTAACCGCCTTCGAAGAAGAAGGTTCTCAGTTTGACTCGTATGTTTGTCTTTGAGATGCGGTTTCCAGAAAAGTATTTGTTACATTTAGAAGGTTTTTGCATTTTAACCGACTTCAAAAAAGGAGGTACTCAGTTTGACCCGTATATATGTATGTTTGACTTTGAGATGCGGTTTTCAGAAAAGTATTTGTTACATTTAAGAAAATATTTTGGAATTTTAGCCGACTTTAAAAAAGGAGGTTCTTAGTTTGACCCGTTTGTTTGTGTTTGTCTCTAAGATGCGGTTTTCAGAAAAGTATTTGTTACATATAGACGGTTTGGGCATTTTAACCGACTTCAAAAAAGGAGGTGCTCAGTTTAACCCACATGTATGTATGTTTGACTTTGAGGTGCAGTTTTCAGAAAAGTATTTGTTAGATTTAGGAGAATATTTTGGAATTTTGGCCGGCTTCAAAAAAGGAGGTTCTCAGTTTGACCCGTATGTTTGTCCTTGAGATGCGGTTTTCAGAAAAGTATGTATTACATTTAGAAGGTTTTGGAATTTTAACTTACTTTAAAAAAGGAGGTGCTCAATTTGACCCGTATGTATGTATGTTTGGCTTTGAGTTGAGATGCGGTTTACATAAAATTATTTCTCTACATTTAGGAGAAGGTTTTGGTATTATAACCGACTTAAAAAAAAAGGTTTTCAGTTTGTCCGCGATTATGTCATGTTTTCTGAACCGTTTTTGATGCTTTTTTCAACAGGCTAGTATTTTTGACTGATGCGGTTTATGTGTACATCCTACTAACATAGCTATTTAAAATAACGCCACGAAAAAGTTAGAAATAATAGCTCTAATAGGTACTGTATTCACACCAAATAACGTAAGTACTTTGAAGTCGGGCGGGATTAAACAAAAACACCAAAACATGTAGGTACACTCGACAGCACATCAGGTAAAACAGTAGAACTGCGATAACAGCTTTTATTACGTAGGGCATAAAGGCGTTCTCAAGGTCAACATGTATAGTCTGATGTGCCGCCGTGTGAACATGTTTCACACCCGACTTCAAAATACTCGTAGATACATTATTTGGTGTGAATACAGTTATTAGAAGTATTATTTCTAATTTAATTGTGGCATTTTTTTAAAGCGCTTTTACTTTTTTATAAAATATTTTTTTTACTATTTAGTTATTTATTAAACTAGGATACCTCGAACAATACATATGCGATTAGGGAGAGTTGGGCGAGTTGATTTTAACTGTCTACGTTTACGAAAATTATTGGATGAACTGCTCATGTCGGTAAAGTAGTTAAACGACATGAATGAGATAGAGCGATTGTTTTCGATTCAGAATACAGTTTGCCAAACTCATACCAAGTTTTACTGGTTGTACGTGCACACAAAAATACAACGTTCCATAGCGAGCAACAATAACCGTAACGTGTATTATAAACGCAAAACAACCATCGACCGGGAGGCGACCGTCGGTAACCCTACCTGCTCGAGTACCATCATAAATAATAATAAATAAAATAATAAATAACTCCTTACATTCACACCAATTATCTAAGCCCATGTTAATTTTATTAAGAAACTTTATTATGGAAAACTTGATAACGGATAAATATATACTTAAATACTTTTTTGTTTGTAAATACATACTTAATATACATAGTTAACACCCAGACCAAGACAAATAGACATGTTCATGCACACAAATATTTGTCTTGTTCGGGAATCGAACCCGAGACCACTGGCGCAGAAGGTGGGTAGGGTAGCCTACCCCTGCGCCAAATCGGTCGTCATCATCAGTCATGACATGCTCATTGTTAGTAGTAAGACAAAAAGTTACGTTAAAAATAGATTAGATTGTCTAGTCGCAACCTGGCCCTCTTAGTACAGTCATGAAAACGCGGCTAAAATGATGAGAAAATATATCATCAGGTACCAGCATGAAACGCTGTTCATACGATCAGGCTTGATAGATAGACTAGAAAAATGTGGTCTGCCACGCTCTGTCTTGGCCACTTTGTCAGTTCGAGCGATTTTAGCGGCGGCTTGCGGGGTGGTTTTCTTGTCATGGGATACCAGTATCAAACTAACGTCTTACTGTAACTTAGGCCAACCTACTACCAAAAATACTGGTCTGCAGACCCGCAGCCTGGCTGTCTTTTGTGCCCGAGCAATTTTATGTTTGTAATGTTACTGACATCTATTATATGTGGTCGTCCAAATCAAAAGGGACCTTGTGGCTCACGGCACTTACGCCTTTATTGCTGTTGTTCGAATACAAAACAACAAAAATAAAGACGTATGTGCCGGCCGCAATAAGGTCCCTTTTGATTTGGACGACCACATATATTAAAGTAGAGGGTTGCAGGGAAATTCGACCATAATATTAAAGGAGACTAATCCTACTAATATTATAAATGTGAAAGTTTAGATGTTTGGATGTTTGGATGTTTGGATGTTTGGATGTTTGTTACTCAATCACGCCAAAACGGCTGAACGGATTTGGCTGAAATTTGGAATACAGATATTTTGAAGCCTGGAGAGGAACATAGGCTACTTTTTATCCCGGAAAAATATCACACTCCCGCGGGATAGCGTCGTGTAGTCCACGCGGGCGAAGCCGCGGGCGGAAAGCTAGTATTTTATATTAATAGTAATTAACCATTTCAAAAATATTTCACTTTAAATTTGTTTTTTGCGAAACAAAACCTAAACCTTTACTGCTCTTAGTTAATTTATTTTTATTTCTTTTTCGCACTATTGAGTATTTGCTATTTTTGAGAAGGGGTGTATCAGTTAACAAAAATAAATAATGAAACTCGAAATAACTGCTCTCAGTTTTTACATAGTAACCGCAACTTTCAAGCACGTTGGTTGGATAAAATCGTAGAAAGTTAATCTGCAGATGAAATGCAAACACTTCAACATCTTTTTGGCAATTATAAAAAGGTATAAGAAAGAAGTTCGTTTTTGGGGAAAAGTGTAGCTATATTTAATAAAGTTCCACAGAATTTAGTAGAGCTGCCTTTGAACAAAGTCATGTCAAAAAATCGCTCATGGGCGAAGCATATTATAAAGTAGACAACTATTTGAAAGACCGTAATGCATGGATTTGATGTAACACATAACCTTAGCTGAACTAGTGTTATATTATTATTAAAAAGTTGTAAAAGTTAACGATATAAATCTTTGTAAATATAGTTCCTCCAAATGATTAAAGCTGATAAGTTTATTGCGCCTGTTCTTCTTATCAGTTAAAAAAGTGTTGAACGGGTGGTAGAAAAATATAGACGATTCAAAAGAGCTTATTTATTAAGTCAAGTTGAATTCAGATATTTTTTTATTATTTATTTTATACCAATTAAGGTCACTTAAGGTCAGAGAGCGATGACGAGTAGTAAAAAAAAATTGTTTGATGAAAGGAAAAAATAAGCATTACGTTAAACACAGTTAAAAATGACATGTTGCAGTATTTTTATCAATCACAACACATGTTTTACGTGCTCACCCATACCTATAAGCCTATAACTAACACAAAGGATAATGGGCTTTTTTATATGGCGAATTGACGTAGTACAATTAACAGAAATTACATCCTTTTAATTTGTAGTACTCGATAGTAGGCCTAGTAAGAATAACCTTTACCTAATTTCATCTGCATTATCACCCACATTGAAGAAAAGTCCAAAAGATGTATAATAGCTGGAATTAAAAAGTCGAAATACCCTGATGATATCGAATCAAGCGAACAATAACTGAGTGCATCCGTGCGCTTTAGCGGATAGGGATTATGGCAAGATAATGAAAAAATAACTCGAAAAAATTTATATTATTTTCAATTTATAAGCTATCCTATTAAATTGCTCACCTGGTAACCTAAAGCACGCGCACATTAAGGGCCGACGACATTAAGCTTTCAAATTGGAAGAGGCGATTAGCAAGTTACAATGGGATGTCATTGACATAACTGAGGTCCGAAGAGAGGAAGAGGACTTGATTATCCTACTATTCAGCTTATACCTTGCTATACCACCGGGTGGGTAACCAGCAGTCCATTGGTGGTGTTGCGTTCATCGTCCACAAATCCCTCGTTAAACACGTCGTCACCATAGAGAGTGTGTCCAGCAAGGTAGTTAGATACGCTACCCACCTACTCAAAATATAAAAACGGTATATGGTGCATATCATACAGGTCTTCGCTCCGACCTCGAAACACAACGATGTTGAAGTGGACGCTATGTATGGGGAGATCACTAAAGCCATTCAAAGCTATACAAAACCCACTACACGTTTGTGACAGGGGATTTCAATGCAAAATTGGGGCATCGTTACGGTGATGAGTTGAGAGTGGGGCAATTTGGATTTTGGCAACGAAACGAAAGAGGCCTGATGCTGGCAGACTTTATGGAGCGGGGGAAAACCTCTTCCTACTGATGAACTCCTTTAAAAAGCCCGTAAGCCGCAAATGGACCTGGATTAAGCCGGAGGGTAAAGTTAAAAACAAGATAGATTTTATATGTCGACGAGGAAGCAAATATTTAATGATGTCATTGTATTCAACCTCGTAAAGACAGGAAGCGATCACCGCACAGTTAGAGCACATTGAGTTGAGTAACAACGTCAAGCTGGAAAGATCTCGACTAAAAAAATCTACGCTCCGACCAAAGCCAGCTCAAATTAAAACACGCGAGTGCTTTCCGCTCGAGATTCAAAACCGCTTCTAAGCCCTTCCATCCAAGCATCGATTTGGACAATCCATATACAACATGGTGGTGGATACTGCCCGCACGGAAATGTCCAGTTATTATAAAACTCGCCATAACAAATCAAAGAAACTCTCCGGCCACACGCTCTGACTCATGGATCAGGGAGAGTTCACTGTTCAATGTTTAATTAAAACAACAGTCCACTGAACAGTTATTATAACTTATTTTTTGTTGTTTCATTTTTGCAAAAGTTCACAGACACGTGTCTCAATCAAGCGGATAGCACTCGCGCTCGTACACGACCGAGACAGACCGAGATATCATGTCCGTGAGCGGTATCTATCTGCGTTGCTCGAGCGAACTTTGTATGTAGATTGTCTTCTGTACCTATTTATTTTGTGCCTCTATCATGCTTCGAAAATTAAGCCATTTAATGATCATGAATGAATGAATGTAATTTTTATTATTCTTTGAATGTAATGTATATTTTTTTTCCTTTACATCAAACAATATTTTTTTATTTTATTTGAACTTCATATTTCACACAGTACAACTGAAAACTATACACATAATCGTTAATTGTCTTTCAATTTCAATTTCAATCGCCAAACTGCATGGCAGTTTGTTGGCGAAGAAAAGCACTAATATCCATTATTATTGTGTTTGCTACACGTACGTCTACATTATGGGTATAACAATTTTATTACTGTAGAAGCAACAAAAGAATCACAATACTTATTATAACATATACATAGCCTGACATAATAATATATTAATACAATAAAAACAATTAAAGGCAAATTTAACATTCTGAGGCTAATTTCTCTAAAAGGGTAATCTTTTAACTTTGTTTTAATAACAGTCTTACACAATTTATCCTCTTCTTTTTACAAACTTATTTCGTTACATATTTATATTTTCTATATGTCACTGCTTTCTCTGTCAATACGTCTTTGTTTAGCTACTTTACCTGGAGTGTTATACCTATTTGTATTTTTTTTTATCCACAACGGGGTAGCACTTAGCCTTCATCGCACCTGATGATAAGTGGTGATAAGGCTGAAGGTGGAAGCGCACTACTCCCGGAATCCTCAATCACTGAGGAACTGGCTATCTTATCTTTAACTGCCGGAACACAATAATGCTGAAAACATCATTGTTATGGCGTCAGACTTAGATAAGATGGTGGTAGCTAGCCAGGCGGACTAAGAACAAGTCCTACCACCAACCAAACCGAATATAATATGTACCCCCACTGGGAATCGAACCCGGGACCTCTTGGTCTGAAATCCGTGGTATGAACCACTAGACCACAGAGGCGGTTAAAAAGGCGGTATTGCCAAAAAGATGTTGAAGTGTTTTCATTAATCTGCAGATTAACTTTCTAACATTTTTTTAAGTTGCGATTGCAATGAAAAAACCATAATTTAAATAGTTATTGTATGATAGCACTTATTTCGAGTTTCATAATTTATTTTTGTTAACTGGTACACCCCTCCTCAAAAAATAGCAAAAACTGTAACTTAACGGAGCTAAAAAGAAATAAAAATAAATTAAATAAGAGCAAAACTCAAAAGGTAGTGTAGTGTTTCGATAAAAAACTAAAAGTAAAATATTTCTGAAATAGTGGTACACCCCTCTTCAAAAAATCGCAAGAACTGTAACTTAGCGGAGCGAAAAAGAAATAAAAATTAATTAATTAAGAGCAAAACTCAAAAGGTAGTGTAGTGTTTCGATAAAAAAAACTAAAAGGTAAATATTTCTGAAATGGTAAGTTTTTGGATATAGTACATTATTAATAACCTAAATAGTGGTGTCGTTTAATATTAAGGTCGAATTTCCCTGTTACCCTGTACATTCATATCATTGATGTAAGTAACAATACAAACATAAAATTGCTCGGACACAAAAGACGGCCAGGCTGCGGGTCGGCAGACCAGTATTTTTTGTAGTAGGTTGGCCTAAGTTACAGACGTTAGTTTGATACTGGTACCCCATGACATGAAAACCACCCCGCAACCGCCGCTAAAATCGCTCGAACTGACAAAGTGGCCAAGACGGCGCGTGGCAGACCACATTTTTCTAGTCTATCTATCAAGCCTGATCGTATGAACAGCGTATCATGCTGGTACCTGATGACATATTTTCTCATCATTTTAGCCGCACTTTTTTCATGAATATACTAAGAGGCCCAGGTTGCGGCTTGCCTAGCCGCCAACCTAACCTGGGGGGCTACCGGCTAAGAAATCTGGATATGGGTATGGGCTTCAACTGTCATTTGAATTCCTTATTCTGATAGATTTTTGCTGCTTTGTTCTGTTGAACGTTGCTAGCTAGTTATCGTTATACCCGACGTCACAAAACAAGTAACTGATAGCATCTTTTTTCTTTATAAAATTGACTTAAAGTTCCCAAAAACGTATGACGGTATGAAGTTCATATCCATAAAGTTACGCGGTAGCCCCCCAGCACCAACAACTCAACTTTTTTAACGTAACTTTTTGCCTTCTAACAATGAGTATGTCATTGTGGTACTCTATAGTAGGTAGAATTACCGACGGTCGCCTCTCGGTCTACCATTTATACAACTATTTGGTAAAGACAATGTCAACATAATTATTTTGCCTCGACGATTGATACGTGAAAATAGAATAGATCGCGCGAGCGGACGGCGGCGGCGCGTCGGCGCGGTGGCGGGGCGGCGGGGAACCCGTCCTGTTGTGCGATTCTCTAAAACTCAATCAACAAACTCGACGTTCTTTTTCGCCTGACCGTCACTTGTTTCTTATGAATTTGACATAAAAAATCGAAGATGAACGACGAAGCGACGGTGAAACTTCGTTAGAGAATCGCACCCCTGTACGGCTCCCGTGCCCCGCTCCTACGCCTCGCTTCGTACTCACAGCTCCCGATTGCTGAATTAAGTTTTTCTATGTAAAATGCTTTTAGGTTTTGGTTTTTTTTTTGGATATTGTTGTAGTTGAAAATAAAGTGAACTGTGTACTTAAATCAATAAATAAAACAGATAGAGAAATTTTCCACTGCGAGTAAAACGGCAATTTTTAAAATAGTTTAATTACATGGTTTATTTTTTAGATTTTCATTTTGTGGTTATAAAACTTCAATAAAATAGCATTTCCGTAAAAAAGTTCGACGGAGAAATTTTACGGTTCGAGTCACACCAAAAACACATATTTTAGTAAAATTTAGTGTTTCTGCTGGGATATGTTTTTGGATATTTCATAAATCATTTTAATACGTTACATGAATATGTATGGTGAAGAAAGTTTCAACGGAGCATTTTTCCTCAAAAAGATATCTATGAAATATGACTTTCATTAAAAAAACCTAACTTCTATTATTATTATTCTTTGGAATTTTATACAATACTTTTAATTTATTGATACTTTATCACGTTGTAAAGTTTTTTCTGACTGACGAATTACTGTGGGGGTCAACTAGCTTCATTTCCTACACTACTAGTCTTTGGTATTGGAACAATGTAGTGATGGTGTCCAATTTTTTTTTAAATCAATTCATAAAAGTATGCAATTTTTCCTTAATGTAATAATATTATGACGTTACCACGTAAAATTATCGTCCGTCAACCGACTTTTTTTATTTTGTAAGTCTAGTGTCCACTGTTGGGATGTCTTATCCAAATAAATCCTACTCCTACTAATATTATAAATGGGAAAGTTTAGATGTTTGGAACGGATTTAGAACGGATTTGGCTGAAATTTGGAACACAGATACTTTGTAGCCTGGAGAGGAACATAGGCTACTTTTTATCCCGGGAAAATATCATTTTCCCGCGGGATAACGCCGTGAAGTCCACGCGGGCGAAGCCGCGGGCGAAAAACTAGTTACTTAATAAATATTGTTTTCATGTCATTTTCAGTAAGTACTAATTCTACTTACATGGTGACTTAGTATTTTGTAAGGTTAAAGCTTTGATAGTATAGTTATCATTAAATGCAAGCAAAACACACTTCGTCTTACTCTAACATAACATTCTGCAACAATGTTCTCACAAATTGTTTTTCCAGTAGGTACAGAGTTTTACAGAAATGTATCGTCACAAATAATACATTCGCTCATTTCCACTTCAAAAGCATTTAGCTAAAAGGTCCCTTTGAGGTTTCCATTCCAAGTTCGAGAATCGTAAAGCGAAGCGACAACAGCAACATGTTATACATACTGAAACTGGTGCATAATACTTACATAATATGGCTACTGGCTACATAACTACCAATCAGATAATGGCTATATATATCATCATCATAATTATTATTGATCATCATCAGCCATTTAAAGTCCCCACTGCTGGGGCACTGGTCTTCCTTATAGATGGATAAGGAGCATGGGCCATGACCCACCACGCGGGCCCAATGCGGTGGTTGAATGCAACCGTGGCCAACGGCTTAACGTGCCTTGCGAAGCACGAAGGAGCTCGAGATGAAAAGTATTTGCTCACCCATCCCGTGATCGACCATTGCGAAAGTTGCTTACCCTCAACGATCGTAGGTCGAACGCGGTAACCACTGACATGGTAATTATTTTTCATCCCATCGATTCGAAAAGCGATGATTGTTTATCTAATAACAGGGTCCAAAACGATTCATTGTTTTCCTGTTATTACAAGAGGGTATAAATGAGATTTGAATTTTGAACAGCTTCATAACAGGGTCCAAAACGATGAGATTTGAATTGAGAACATAATTAAAGAAGCATTGGTTGGAGTGTAGCAAAGGGTGTGCAGTACTTAAAAAAAAATTCAACTGATTTTGTATGGGGCCGGGACTTTTTTCGGGACCGAGAAATTTTAAGGAGATACTTATAAGGGATCTGATGGACATATTTTTTTTTTTTTTTTTTTTTTTTTAAACTCAAATTTTTTTTTTGCCCGACTAGCTCTATGATGTATCCGAACGACAAAGAAAGGTAGGTAGAGTGCTCGTCAGATAAGTCTGCGCGCGGTAAAAATCGAATACTAATCTTTTCTATAACATTAGAACAAAAAAATGCACTGTAACTAGCGCCAAAAACGCGCCAGGCACGCGCAGAGTTATCTGACACACACTCTAGTTTGAGTTGTCTTTACTGCTTTTCTTATAGAGGGGGATGAAAAGCAGAGTGTATTACTCGGCCGCAAAATTATTTTCACCTCGGGCGGCGTATATTGAATCCCTCGCTGCGTTCAGGATTCTACTTTAGAATCCCTCGCTGCGCTCGAGATTCTACTCTAGAATCCTTCACTGCGCTCTGGATTCAAAATAGCGCCCTCGCCGTAAATATATTATTTTGCTCCCTTGTAATACAATCTACTATTATCACCCCGGATAATTTTAGGGATTATTCTACTCATGAAAACAAACGACTTTTATTATGGGACCAACACTGAAATCGCGAAAAAAAACAGCTTTTCCATACAAAAGTGCAAAAATATTTAATCAAAATGTATGGAACAGCTGGTTTTTTTCGCGATTTCAGTGTTGGTCCCATAATAAAAGTTCTTTATTTTTATGAGTAGAATAATCCCTAAAATTATCCGGAGTGATAAAAAAATACCGTGTATAGATACACTCACCGGCACCGAACCTTGGCCGACGTACAAACAATTTTTTATCGTCTGCTACGAGGAAACTATTTGACTTGCATCTCTGCAATGATTTTACGTCAACGGAGAGGCCAAACGGCCAATTATCAAAACACAGTTTCAAAAATATTTATTTACATTTAAGTATTTTGAAAATTCGGTAGATTTTAATAGTTTTGTTAAATCTACCGAATTCGGTTACCTACTTACTTTAACATGACGTCAACGTTTAAACGCATTTCATACTCGTTATAGTACCTAACACGTAGTAGTATTTTTTTCCTCTGTGACCTAACTATGGTAAACCAAAACTATTTAACTTGCCAGGGTTATCTTTACTGACGTATCCAGCTGTTGTTTAAACATAACCTGTTCCAATACAGTTAGATCATGGGTTGTGTTGTGGCCACTGCTCGCTTTCATAACTTTTAACCCAGTTGTTACTGAAACTAACTTTTTATCAGCAAAAAAATAACAACAAGAATAAAATGACCACTCATAACTATGTTTGAACTGAGAGTAATGTGGATGTTTTTTTTTTATATATTCATAACGATCGGTCGCTGATGGGGGGCGCATTCGGATTGACAGACTTCTATGGACGGATGAAAAATTTAAAAAGATAAATTTTTTTTTTTACTTGGAATATTTCTACATAAGTTCACACCTACAAATTAACGTTAATCGTGAAACACCAACTTCTTGCAAAGAATAGAATACTAACATCATAAACAAGAAAGTTTGTTCTACAACTCTCTCCGAAAAAGACGAAAAAAGTATTTGACATTTTACATATTCGGACATTTGTATGGAAAGTCGATCTTAAAGTTCCACTTAAGTAAATTGTATGTTATTACAGTGGCCGATGTGACAAGCTCCCTCTATTTGGGTTTTAATATCTTCCTCAATTATAACATAGATGACGATGCCAGACTCTATTTACCTCTTATCTAAAAACTCTAAAGCTACTTCAAAGAGTTCACACAGTTAAGAGCGTTAAACCCAAATGCGTCGCGTCGAGTTTAGGTAAATGAATAACTTTCACTCGCATCAGACGTGCGCTCAAAGTCAAACGTGCGGTGTCCTGCTATAGTCAAACTAATCACATTGATCCTTTTAACTCAAGTTTAAATATTATTTAGTGTTAGTTTTTATATTATATCCTTACTTACCCTTACTTAATCATAATAAGTGTATGCTGTAATCTAATGGGTTTACTACATAGACAATATTTTATTGTTTATATGAAGTAGATTTTTAAAAGTTTACCAACTAATACTAATAAAGTAATCCTTCCCAAATGTGTATGTAAGTACTTGCTTACTCATCTTATGTTATTCATGTATGACCGACCATTCGATACGTAATCCTATCCTACTTCCTACTAATATTATAAATGTGAAAGTTTAGATGTTTGGATGTTTAGATGTTTGTATGTTTGTATGTTTGTTACTCAATCACGCCAAAACGGCTGAACGGATTTGGCTGAAATTTAGGACACAGATACTTTGTAGCCTGGAGAGGAACATAAGCTACTTTTATCCTGGAAAAATATTACATTCCCGCGGGATAACGTCGTGTAGTCCACGCGGGCGAAGCCGCGGGCGGAAAGCTAGTTTAGAAATAAAATACCGATTTCAGAATACCATTTTTATCACAATCTGATGTAGACCTATACCACAGGAAAAAAAATACTACTACGTATTACAGAGAAACGACTTCATAGAACGGTGGGAAATGATTACACTACTACAAGCATGCTGGGCATGTGTGCGTGTCCACTGGCTGCTTGTCACTGGCGTGTCCGTACACGGCGTGTCTGTAAAAACCGGTTTACGACAGCTCAGCCAGTGGACAAGCTCAGGGTCAACGCGAAGCACGTATGAGCAGTTTTCAGGCTACGCCTTTTCAATAACTCTCGAAAGAGAAATATATTTTGAATTTAACCAATCTTTATTAAAAATCCAAGATGGCGGCCAACTTTTTTGATTGTAGGCCGATTTTGATGAAATGATGAAACTCGGTTTGTGGTAATATTTTGGCAAGAAAATAGCAACGCAATGTCAAAAACTTAAAAAAATCCAAGATGGCACCCAAAGTTTCGGTTTATTGGCCGATTTCGATGAAACTCGATTTCTAGTAATATTTTGGCAAGAAAATAGCAACGCAATGTCAAAAACTTAAAAAAATCCAATATGGCACCCAAATTTTTGGTTTGTTGGCCGATTTCGATGAAACTCGATTTCTAGTACTATTTTGACAAGAAAATAGCAACGCCATGTCAAAAATGTTAAAAAATCCAAGATGGCGCCCAAATTTTTGGTTTGTTGGCCGATTTCGATGAAACTCGATTTCTATTACTATTTTGACAAGAAAATAGAACTGCAATGTAAAAAATATTAAAAAACCAAGATGGCGCCGAATTTTTTTTTTGTTGGCCGATTTTGATGAAACTCGATTTCTAGTACTATTTTGACAAGAAAATAGCGACGCAATGTCAAAAATGTAAAATAATCTAAGATGGCGCCCAATTTTTTGTTTGTTGGTCGATTTCGATGAAACTCGATTTCTAGTACTATTTTGACAAAAAAACAGCAACGCAATGTTAAAAATATTCAAAAATCCTAAATGGCGGCCTACTTTTGTGTTTGTGGGGCGATTTCGATAAAACTTGGTTTTTAATCTTGGATTATTTAATGTTTTTAACATTGCGTTGCTATTTCCTTGTCAGAATAGTACCAAAAACCAAGCTTCATCAAAATCAGCCCACAGACTAAAAATTTGGCCGCCATCTTGGTTTTTTTTATATTTTTTACATAGCGTTGCTGTTTTTTTGTCAAAATAGTACTAGAAATCGAGTTTCATCGAAATCGGCCAACAAACAAAAAAATTGGGCGCCATCTTGGATTTTTTTACATTTTTGACATTGCATTGCTATTTTCATGTCAAAATAGTACTAGAAATCGAGTTTCATCAAAATCGGCCAACAAACAAAAAATTTCGGCGCCATCTTGGTTTTTTGAATATTTTTCACATTGCAGTTCCGTTTTCTAGTCAAAATAGTACTAGAAATCGAGTTTCATCGAAATCGGCCAACAAACCTAAAATTTGGGCGCCATCTTGGATTTTTTCAAGTTTTTGACATTGCGTTGCTATTTTCTTGTCAAAATAGTACTAGAAATCGAGTTTCATCGAAATCGGCCAACAAACAAAAAATTTCGGCGCCATCTTGGATTTTTTTACATTTTTGACATTGCATTGCTATTTTCATGTCAAAATAGTACTAGAAATCGAGTTTCATCGAAATCGGCCAACAAACCAAAAATTTGGGCGCCATCTTGGATTTTTTCAAGTTTTTGACATTGCGTTGCTATTTTCTTGTCAAAATAGTACTAGAAATCGAGTTTCATCGAAATCGGCCAACAAACAAAAAAATTGGGCGCCATCTTGGATTTTTTTACATTTTTGACATTGCGTTGCTATTTTCATGTCAAAATAGTACTAGAAATCGAGTTTCATCAAAATCGGCCAACAAACAAAAAATTTCGGCGCCATCTTGGTTTTTTGAATATTTTTTACATTGCAGTTCTGTTTTCTTGTCAAAATAGTACTAGAAAACGAGTTTCATCGAAATCGGCCAACAAACCAAAAATTTGGGCGCCATCTTGGATTTTTTACATTTTTGACATTGCGTTGCTATTTTCTTGCCAAAATAGTACCAAAAACCGAGTTTCATCGAAATCGGCCAATAAACAAAAAAGTTGGCCGCCATCTTGAATTTATTAGTATTTTTAACACTGCTTTGCTGTTTTCTTGTCAAAATAGTACTAGAAATCGAGTTTCATCGAAACTGGCCAACAAACAAAAAATTGGGCGCCATCTTAGATTTTTTACATTTTTGACATTGCGTTGCTATTTTCTTGTCAAAATAGTACCAAAAACCGAGTTTCATCGAAATCGGCCCACAATCAAAAAAGTTGGCCGCCATCTTGGATTTTTTTATATTTTTTACATTGCGTTACTGTTTTCTTGTCAAAATCGTACTAGAAATCGAGTTTCATCGAAATCGGCCAACAGACAAAAAAGTTGGCCGCTATCTTGGATTTTTTTATATTTTTGATATTGCGTCGCTGTTTTCTATTAAAATAGTACCAAAAAAATATAATTATAAAAATAAAATGTATAAAGAGAAACATTAGAGTAAGTAATTTGTAAATAAATATTTCATAATAGGTAACCTAATAGAAAGCTAACAATTTTAACTTCTTGTAACAACCCTACCAAAATTTTGCACGCTCTATGAAGTCAACACTGATAGTACTCATGTGCCTATACACCGTTTTGAAGGTCAACATCCCATTTGGATAATTCAGTCATTTACGCCATGGGTTCGCAAACCCTAGAACAGGAGACCTTGAAGAAGTACCGGCAAGAAACTCGTCAAGGTTAATTTTTTTCCTCCTGATTTACTTCATACAGAGTCGTCAAATAAAAAAATGACCTTACAAATTACTATTTGTTAGATCATTTTCAGGGTCAGTTTCTATTACAAATACGTATTCAATTATGATAAATACAATTAGGTGTGTGAGTGAACTAATGATCATAGAAGTAAACAATTTTCAATTACCTATCTAATGAGTGTACTAAGACGAAAGTACTAAGACGTGTCGGTTGCACTATAAACTATACCACACCACGCAGCACACTGCAAAGGTCAGCGAACGGCAGACGGCAGAGCACCGAGCGACACGTCCTCCCTCTGAAGAGCCTAGCGGCGGACTAATTTGAAATGTTTTGCGCAGAGTGTTTTATAGCACTTTAAAAAAAAATATATAAAATAAATTATGCATCATTATATAGGTTTTTTGTATTAAAACTTTAGATAATTTGTTCTTATTTTACGTTAGACTATAAGTTTTTGTAAAATAAAGTAATTTATTGATAAATGTTGCATGTTTACCACCAGTGATTTCTTTATAATTTCACTTTGTTTGGATTTTAATTTCGTATGAAAATAATCACAAATTAAACTAATTTCCTTACTAACTATTTGCGTAATGATATGTAGATATACATAGAAATTTTTGTTTACTATTTTTTTCAATGGTATTAAAAAATTAGAGCTTCAAAATTGATGTTAAAAGTGAAGTTTATAAAACACTGTTCGGGAAAATTGTCAGTATTCACAAAATAAGAAAAATGTTTTTTACTAACTTTTTAGACAAAGATACTGTTTACAATAATTTGAAATTAGCATGTTTCTAAGATTACGTTTTCATAGAAAATATCTCGTTCAAAACTGCCTATTTTGAGGCAAAACGGCGTTCGACCGCGTCAATGCTCTTAAACAGCCAAGGTATAAATACTTTCATGATGGTTATATGAATTATAATGTCACATCATGCTTCACCGTAATTACTTAACCCTCAATCGTGACCTGACAAAATGCGACAAATTGTGACGAATATGACACGGTTTGTCTCTATAGATGGATCGACCGTTAACAACGCAATTAATACGTCACTTGTGTCTGTCATTACGGTGCTATCGAACACGACAGGATTGAAGGGATATTCTCGGAAACGTTATCAGAAAAACTGATCAATTTAGTACAGTGGTTTTTTTTTATTTTTTTGATCATGACCGTTGATAAGGTGTTATTGATCCGTCGAAGCACTATTAATAAAATGTATACCTAGTTAGAATTTGAGGTTTGTAATTATATTTTTTTATAGTAAAGTCATGTCAGTAGATTTTACAGAAAAAGTTTAAAAAATATGCTAACGAAATCGCTTAAAGTTTTGTATAATAAAAAAATATGTGAAATTATGTGGATAAGACCCTCAACCTATTTTCTATGCCTTCAGTACTAACAGTAAGATGCTTTAGTTCTGCAATTTGCCGAGTTAGAAATTTCTCCGTTGCAAATTCAGTTCATACTGGTATGGATGGACTACTAATATCTGAGATAATCGTATTAACTGGATCGATATCTTATAATCGGGTTTGTGGAAGAACCAACATCGCTACATGTGCAAGATGAAGTTGTGACTTTTATACTAACGAATTACACGAGGCAAGTTATTACATACAATTTGCAGTACTGCTATCTGAGTTTTAGGCAACATTCAAACTCACATGGTAATGTACAACAATATTAATTTCAATTTATTTTCATTCCAAGATGTTACATGGTTGTTAATATTTATAAATATGGATACAATTTTGAACCATGTCACAGCAAAATGTAAGTAAGGATGACGCCATTTTCATCATGAAATATATTTTTTATTTTATCATTAACGTTTTATTTGTGGATATATTTGTATTGTTATAATACATAACTATATACAACAAATTGTATGCAATAACTTGCCTCGTGTATTTATTGTTGTAGTTAACTTTCATCTGCTAAAGCTTTTTAACAGGTTATACTCGTAATTCCAATTTTCAGTACAGAAATATTCAGTACTTTCGCTAATAGACACCTTAATAAAATGTCTATGTAAGCTTAGACTAGTATATGCCCGCGACTTCGGCCGCGTCAAATCCAATTAGATCGTCGTC
The DNA here is from genome assembly GCA_949710035.1 of Crambus lathoniellus. NCBI lineage: Eukaryota > Metazoa > Arthropoda > Insecta > Lepidoptera > Crambidae > Crambus > Crambus lathoniellus. The sequence goes on along the minus strand of OX453302.1, from coordinate 7,547,437 downwards.
GGCGTCTTTACTTCCGCACTCCTTTCAATCAGACGATGCTATAAGCAAATGTGCCGAGTACAAGGCATTTTCTGATCAGTCAGTTATAGACATAAAATGAAATAATTAAACACTCGTTTGCAGAAAAAACGGGCACACTTCATCATTTAAATAAAACTGTCAGTATTTTTACAATTATTTATATTGTGTCAGACGTTTTGAATAAATGTTCATGTTTTCGATAAGCATAAGTATAAAAAGATTGGGAATATTTCTTCACCATCCCAAACTCAAAAAAAAAATTAAGCATTAAACTGAATTTCATAGCTATCGACAATGTATGGAACGTGAACAAAAATTCAAAGGTTTTCCGCTGTGGGAAAATGGAGAGATTACCAAAGTTGTTTCAAATGCTTATCGGAAAAACAATCATTTTGTAAGGACAAACTTTAGTCTACCACAAAATACACTACAATGCACTACTTTTTTATTATTTGCTCAATTTATGTCGTAGCCTAACTTCCGAACTTATTTTTTCCTTGAATCTCATTCTGGTTATGTAACTCTGGATGGCTTGCGCCTGAGTCACATGCTTGCCCCAGAATCTTGTTCCAAGCAAGTATTGTGTTTCGCATTCCTTATAAGTAATTGTCGTTAACTGGGAACTTGCTTGCCTTTTATTCTGTCGGAAGGTTAATTCTAAAGAAGCATGATTTCCCATTGTCGCTGATGCAAAGACAAATTTTAGTTTAACAAAACTTGTGCTTTTTTAACAGGAAAGCCGCTATTGCCGCTGCTGACCGTTTCAGAGTAAAATTTCAAACGAGACTAAAAAATTGGGGATAAGATAATAGGCATCCCACGACTTTCGCGTGGACGTTTTACCAGCTATCCACTGATACCTAGATCTCATCAAAAACATAAAATATGTGAAGTGAGAGCCAACTTCAATATTAGGAAATATGCCTTGGTTGTTGACTTCAACGACAAAAGATGTGAGATCTAAATGGGTGCCAAGTTTAACGGTCAGTCCTGAAAATTTAGTACTTACATAAAATGTTTCATAACAACTTAAAATATAATTTCTTCTTATAACTTAGGATAATATATTGAAGCCTAAGGTCTGACTTGGCTAGTTCTCGTATACGAATTATTATTAGGTACTTACTGAAACAGTCATGGAAGAGCCCTATGTTCATCTCTAGTTTCTAGTCTACCAGCAAGCCAAATTTTCGGAAGAATACAATAAGAACTTCGGCTTTAGAGCTGGCGAAGGCTATAATATATATATAATTCGTATATGAAAACTAGCCAAGTCAGACCTTAGGCTTCAATATATTATCCTAAGTTATAAGAAGAAATTATATTTTAAGTTGTTATGAAACATTTTATGTAAGTACTAAATTTTCAGGACTGACCGTTAAACATGGCACCCATTTAGATCTCACATCTTTTGTCGTTGAAGTCAACAACCAAGGCATATTTCCTAATATTGAAGTTGGCTCTCACTTCACATATTTTATGTTTTTGATGAGATATCATTACTTTTTGTAGAGAAATTATTAGTAGGTACCTACTTAATCATAATAAATTAATACCAAATGTTTCAGTATATTTTATTTGGCCAGTTATATTACTTTGCCCTTGTGTATCAGCTACTGACAATGAAACTAATTTTATACTCGTGTTTGGTGTGGACGTAGAAATATCATTTTTAACAGATTTTCTTATTTCCAACAGTTTCTTTTTCCTAGTCGTAATAGTGTATGGTATTTTGCTCGACGAAGTTGCAGTAGGTATTTAATGTTCCTGAGCAGATATTGCATTTCCATTTGCGTTTTGATTCTGGTTTCATTAAGCGATAAAGCTTTCCGGACAATCTCGTATCTTTTGCCGCACAATGCACTAATATAAAATCCTTGGCAGTATCAAAGAATACTATATAATTATTACTACGTAGCCACTGACCTCTATTATTTGTACACTGGACAATCTGTCTCCATACAAATTACAGCTAATTTTATGTGGCAATTTAAAGCGCCGCCACTACGAGTGTCCCGAGAACTAATTTTGACACAATCATTACCGCAGTCGTCAATATTTATGTCAGCCAGTCCAGTGTGTAAATAATAGAGGTCAGTGTATATAGCAGTAGTTTGTCTTTTACATTTATCATTTAGCGCCATGTCTTGACAATTTATGGATGTAGCCGTTTTTGTTGACATCTAATCTTGCTTATTGATTCTTTATTTGCTAACTAGCTTAAGCTGACCCGGTAAACGTTGTTTTGTCATATAAATTATAGTGGACTTATGTAGAATAAATAATAAGAAGACTATGTCTAGTGTGTGTGTTTATACACCAAAAGTTGCCTACACCAGACGATAGATAGCTCTAGTTAGGTATACACTACCATGGCCCGCTATTATTTCTCGGCTGCTTGCGCTCCTGCAACGAGTGAGATAGAAGATGGCTTTGACACTACCAATAAAAGGGCCAAGATTGGTCTCTAGTTCCTACATATATAAATTACTCTGTAAAGTAGAGTGCGCGTCAGATAACTCTGCGCGCATGCGCGACTGACTGGTGCATTTTTGGCGCTAGTTACAGTACATTATTTATGCTAAGCTTATGGAAAAGATTACTATTCGATTTTGACCGCGCGCAGACGTCAGTGATTACATACTCTTTGGAAGCGGCCACGGAAGAGATGACAGTTTTGCAGTTTTGTATCGAAGTTATAGTCTCACTGATCACGCACAATTGTGATGACCATCTACTGTGTTCCACAGTTTATTGAAACGAAGGTTTCTCATGCAAAATTAAGTAAATTAAGCTAGTCCTACCTTACTAGCAGATAGTGTCCGTAATCCAGGGGGCTGGTCGCTGTCTCGCCGGCGCGCGCGCGCCTGACAAGTAGGTCTTCACGCAACCCCCGATGGGAAACTCTTATAGCTAACACTCTTAAAACTACACAATGCCCTAATAGGCAGCTAAAACTTCCCGGCGCTTTTCAAAGCGAACACACACGGGTCACAAGTCCGTACCCGGACCGGGCGCTCCTAGGTGTGCAAAACGAAATCACGGTCACAATACGGGTAGGTAACTGGCGCGGCACGTCGCTACAGAAACACACGAACTGGCCTCACGGCTGCTTACGGCCAACTGGTCGCGATGTCGCGCGGGCGGCGGTTGGCGCCGAACCCACGAAATGAACGTGAATGAATGAATCACGCGCGGCGTGAACATCCCCCCGTCCCGGACAGTAGCAAACTGTCCGCCAACTCAATCTAAGGGCAGGCGAGAGAGGGTAGCGATCGCTCGCTTCAAAACAGAGTCCCCCACCAGGACCTCGGCAAACCTGGGCACACCATCCGACCCCGGATGAAGCTGAACAATGCGTCCTAAACGCCAGCGGAGGGGCGGCAGGTTTGGATCCTTTACCAACACGAGGTCTCCGGTCTTGGGTGGGGTCGTCCTATCCGACCACTTAACGCGTTGCTGCAAAATGTGCAAATACTCCAGATGCCAACGGCGCCAAAAACTCTGCGTAAGCTGCTGGAGCAATTCAAATCGCGAGAGCCGTCCGGAGGGCACTTCGGAATAAGGATATTCCGGCAAGGCGTTAAGCGGTCTGCCAATCAAAAAATGGCCCGGCGTAAGGGCCTCTAAATCATTCGCGTCCGAAGACAACGGACACAACGGACGCGAGTTGAGGACCGCCTCAACCTTACAAAATATGGTCGCGAGTTCCTCAAACGTGAGGACCGTCTCCCCAATAACGCGACGAAGGTGAGTTTTAGCGGCCTTTACAGTTGCTTCAAAAATCCCTCCCCAGTGGGGGCAGGATGGCGGGGAGTACTGCCATCGTACCCCTCTGCGAGAGAGTGTGGATCCGATCTCAAAATTATTCCTATCCAAAAATTCACAAACTTCCTTTAAATACCTATCGGTGCCCTTGAAATTGGTTCCACAATCGGACCTGATTAACGACGGCATTCCGCGGCGAGACACAAAACGATTCAACGTGGCTACAAAGGCTTCTGTGGTGAGGGCACTAACCACCTCCAGGTGGACCGCTTTAGTGGCCAAACAAACAAATACACACAAGTAAGCCTTTTCCGTTCTAGCATTACGAAGCCGCGATGTCTTAACGGTAAATGGCCCCGCAAAATCCGTTCCAACTCCTGAGAAGGGCATCGATTCGTTCACTCGATCGGCAGGCAAATCACCCATCTGGGGCTGCATCGTATCGGCGCGCAAACGATAACACGGGAGACAACGAAAAATAACGGATCGGATTATTCTCCGCGCTGACAAAATCCAAAACTCTCGTTGGAGGAGCGCGGTCAAAGCATTACAACCGGCATGAGCATTTTTTACATGTCGGTCTGTAATTAACAATCTAACTAACGGTCCATCCTTGGGGAGCAACAAAGGGTGGCGTGATCCGTACGGCAGGTTGGCATGTCTGAGCCTACCTCCGACACCCAGCAATCCGGTACTGTCCAAGAAGGGATTCAACCGCACCAAGGGTCCCTTCAACTTGGACTCACTTGAGCGCAGGGCTTTCAGCTCCGGTTCAAACTCTCGCTGTTGCGTCACTCGCAACCAATGCAACAGAGCGTCTTGCCGCTCTTGTGGGGCGAGGACCGGAGACAACGATTTCTCCTGAGGCTGGCGACAATTTCGCACAAAGCGCCTCATCCAAGCAGTCACGCCGAGCAACTTATCAAGAGAACTGTAGCGGTCTAACAAAAACTCCATCTGCGGAGCCGCCACCGTCTCCACGGCGTGAACACGCATGCCTAGGTCTGGGACTCTGGCCACAGCCGGGGTGGCAGGCCATGAGCGCTCAGGCCGTAACAACCATGAAGGACTCCACCATAGGTGGTGGTCCACTAACTCAGGCGCCTCGCAGCCGCGGGAGGCACAATCTGCGGGGTTCAATTCGCCCGGTACGTGGCGCCAAATCAACGGGGCCTTTGAAGTCTGAATTTGTGAGACCCGGTTGGCCACAAAAACCTCAAGGGTGTGGACTGAACTCTTCAGCCAACAAAGGACGACCTGGCTGTCAGACCACGCAAATATCGACCCCAAGTCGACACCGTTTCCCAAGGTGTCGGCAACATGATTGAGTAGCCGTACTAAGAGAGTGGCGCCGGACAACTCCAACTTCGGAATGGTTAGCCTAGTCCGAAGGGGGGCGACCTTACTCTTGGCCGTAACTAAGTGTACGGCGACAACGCCTGCTGCATCCACCGTTCGGATGTAAACGGCTGCCGCGTATCCGCTTTCGGACGCGTCACAAAAGCCGTGCAGGGAGGCTTTAAACTTTCCCGAAGGCAGCATTTGCCTCGGTATACAAACCCGATTGACGTCGGGTAGGGATGACACGAACCTCACCCACTCTCGTAGGAGGCTACCAGAGAGGGGCTCATCCCATGACAATTCCGCAGCCCAGAGCTCCTGTAGGAAGCACTTCATCGAAAACACTACAGGGCTGAGCCAACCGTTCGGATCAAAGGTACGGGCTACAGTAGACAGCACCGTGCGTTTAGTCCAGACCTTTGGGTCTGGCAGTTCCAATCTATATGTGAACAAATCCGGGACTGGTCGATACTGGACTCCCAAAACAGACAGCATGTCTGGAGTCTCCGGATTTTCAAAGAGGAGCGGCTCTTGCTGGTGGTCCTTAGGCAAATCTGCCAATAGGTCCGGTGAGTTAGACAGCCACTTCCGCAACTCATAGCCACCAGCCCTCAAGAGCGCAATCAGCTCATCACGTAAGACGAGAGCCTCATCTAAGCTCGAGGCCCCCGTGCAGATATCGTCGACAAATAAGGCCCCCCCCTCAATAAGAGCAGATGCCTGGGGATAGCGTAGCCGTTCGCGCTCTGCGAGCTCCAAAAGCGAACGGATCGCCACAAAGGGTCTCGACCGCAAACCATAAGTGTTGGTGTTCAGCTCGTAAGCCAACATCGGATCCTGGGGATCCTCACGCCAAAGGATGAGCTGGTATCGTCTATCCTCCGGGTGAATCACGGTCTGTCTGAACATCATGCGGATATCGGCCACAAAGACGACAGCGTGCCGGCGGAAGTTGGTCAAAACATCACAGACATCGTGATGCAACTTCGGCCCCGCATGCAGACACTGATTCAACGACACTCCGGTTGACGTGGGCGCTGAACCATCAAAGACCACGCGGATCTTCCCATTGGAAGTCTTCAAAACAGCGTGGTGTGGCAGGAAGTAATGTTCCACATTACGCCAGTCCAACTGCGAGATGGACATGTGTCCAAGGTCCAAATACTCCCGCATGAAGTCTATATACTTCTCCTTGAGTGCGGGATCCCTGGCCATCCTACGCTCCATGGACAACAATCTCTTCTCGGCCATCGGTCGGGAGCTCCCTAAAGGAGGCGCCCAGTGTTGTTCTGGTAGAACAATTCGCACTCCTCCGCTAACGGATCCAACCGCTTGGCAGTGGGAGGTTCCTCCACCTCCCAAAACTTTTGGAGAACGTCGGACAAAGTAGAACCGACAATGGTCTGGCGGTCTACCGACGGGGTCTCTGGTGTTTGTGGTACCTTTCCCATCACCACATGACCCAGCGACGAGGACAAGGCGACAAGATCGGCTGTCTGCAAAACTCGCTTGCTTCCACACAGTACACGACCGAGGATATCCGCACCAATCAACAAGTGTATTGGGCCCGGTCGGTGGAAGGAAGGATCAGCCAAAGCCAGTCCAGACGTCAGCTCAATCGTGGATGGCGGCACTCGCACTTGCGGGAGTGGTCCAACCACCTTATCAAAGACTATCGCCGAAGCACCGATCTTCGGCCTTGGCGCGAAGTGGGGGGAGAAGGAGAACTCAACTCGACCAATCGGATCAGGGATCCGCGAGTCTCCCACCCCCCGTACCGCTTCGTGATGCGGCACAAGCAAAAGACCCAGCTGTCGGACAAGCCACCTGGATATTATGCACCCCTGGGCACCTGAGTCCAAAAGGGCACGCACCGTGACAACATTGCCCTTAGGTCCCCAAACATTCACGGAGGCTGTTGGCAACAGCACAAGCTCCGGAGGGGTGGTTGGGTCCGACAGGGGCGCCATTAAAAATTTTGGGGGGGTACTTGTCCCCCTCGCGCCTGAGTCGGCGCGCCAAATGTGGGACGCTCGTACCGGGCGAGCGGGTCCCAATCGGGTACATACTGGCCCCGACCAATAGCACTCCTAGGTGCAGGGTAATACCCGTGTGGGGCGTGCCTCGGTACATAGTACCCCAATCGAGGCCTCTCCATTAGGGGGGGGAAGTAGCAAATAGGGCCCGTGCCCATCGCCACCGTGGCGTACTCTTGTGGTACCCCCCTACCCCCGCCCGTGGCGGGGGCGTCTCTCCTATAGTTCCCCCTCTCCGGGGGGGACTGAACGGGGGGGCTAAGCCCCGCCGAATCTCTAGGGGACCGGTTCCGGGCTGCCGGGCCCCCGCCCGTGCGCGAGGAATTCGAACCCCGGTCGCTCCCGGCGTCCTTGCGGTCCAAACAAAGGAGGGGGTGATGCCTCCCTCCGCAAAGACGACAATCCTCGGTCTGGGGACACGCCGACTGCATGTGTCCCCCCAAACACCTATAGCACCATTGGCGCTGTTTCGCAACGGCCCTCCGTCCCTCTGGGCGGAGGCCTCTAAATTTGGCACATTCGTGCACCACATGCCTATCTCCCCTGCAATACCTGCACCGCTCACTCGGTGCGGGGGGAGGGGACTGCTGGAAGGCAGCATATCGATTGGTCGGGCGACGGGGCTGTTCCCTCGCCGCCACCATACGACCAACACCTGGAACCGGGGCGGGCTCCAGGTGGTCCGTCACCCTACACTCGTCCTCCAAAAAACGAAGGAGGTCCGCGAAGGGCGGGAGATACGAGGCGCTGTCGCCTCCGTACCTCTGCTCGAAACGCCCCTTCATTTCAGCGGGCAATTTGGCGAGGACTATGTGCAGCAGTACAAAGGACCACTGATCCACCGGCAGGTCCAATCGCCTTAGGGAGTTGACCGCTGACAGTAGCGGGTTCAGCAACTCCCTCCGTAACAGGTGTACCCGCGTGATTCGCGGGAGGGCCAAAATCGTGGCCACGTGGGTGTCCGCCAGTAACCGGACATTCTGGTACCTGCTAACCAGAAGCTGGCGAGCCACCTGGTAGTTGTCGTCGCTGATGAGCAGGTGCTGGATTACCGCGCTGGCCTCTCCTCGCAGGGAGGAGCGCAAATAGGCCAACTTCTCACTAGGGGATAAGTCCCGTCGTGAATCCACCAAACTGTCAAACAAATTAATGAAGCCCATCCAGGCTGACAGATCCCCATTAAAAGTGGGAATCTCTAAGGTAGGCAATCGGCCTAGCAACGCCGTCGGGGTAGGTTTGACCTCCCCGCTCAAAACCGGCTCCCCCTTCCGAACAGCCAGGGCCCTCTCAGCCGCCTCCGTGAACTGGTCAGCCAGCTCATAGGCCTGGGCTACATCCTGCTCCAGCTGTTCCGACACGGCATCATCAGCTGGGGGGTTCTCCATATAATACGCGCGACACTCCATGGCGTGGCGCTCCAGGTCTTGCAGCCGAGCTGCCAGCCCGCCATACCGAGCTAGCAACGCGCCTACCCGGTCGGCTCGGTCTATTAATGTGACCGCACAAGCAAGCCAACGCAAAACTCCTTGGATGCCAGCCCTGGATACGGAGGTCGGATTCGTAGGAGCCATTTATAATCCGTTGAATAAACAAAGCAAACAAGGAATTATAAAAGTGGTAAACATCAACAAAAAAAAACAATAGAAATAGGTCGCGTCACGATAATATAAAACACAATTAAAATTCGGACGACATACACGGACCCTACTATTTTCATAAATTATTAACAACTTACCAATTTCAAGGGCTAACAATATAACGGTATAAACAAAACGGTAGGATTAACGGTATGGCATACACGGCACGGCCAAGTCAACCTCGCAAATCAACTACTAAACCGTTATCAACAAACAAAAACAAAACTATTTTTAATAATAATACTCGTAATTTAATACTACTAATAATTAAAACTAGTTCCACTTTTTTAACTAGGCAAGCGGACTCGGAACAAACACTAGTATGTGGTACTAATAAACAACACTTTCGAACGAAACTATTCGTGAAATAAATCCGGACACACAAAAAAAATATACACATCTAGGCGAGTAAACTCGTATCAAATCACTAGTATGTGACCACAATTATATAAGTGTCTATCTATTATCGGATCCACCAAGTGAGAAACATTCGCTTCGAGAATTTACTAGAACAATTTCTTAGTACTTCAAATCGTCTCGGAATACCCTCGAGATTTCAACAAAAAAAAAAAATTTTTATTTTTAGGTACGCTTTTTAGGTATTTCTAGGTACGCTAACTAGGTACGCTCTGCTACCAAAAATATGATCACGCACAATTGTGATGACCATCTACTGTGTTCCACAGTTTATTGAAACGAAGGTTTCTCATGCAAAATTAAGTAAATTAAGCTAGTCCTACCTTACTAGCAGATAGTGTCCGTAATCCAGGGGGCTGGTCGCTGTCTCGCCGGCGCGCGCGCGCCTGACAAGTAGGTCTTCACGCAACCCCCGATGGGAAACTCTTATAGCTAACACTCTTAAAACTACACAATGCCCTAATAGGCAGCTAAAACTTCCCGGCGCTTTTCAAAGCGAACACACACGGGTCACAAGTCCGTACCCGGACCGGGCGCTCCTAGGTGTGCAAAACGAAATCACGGTCACAATACGGGTAGGTAACTGGCGCGGCACGTCGCTACAGAAACACACGAACTTGCCTCACGGCTGCTTACGGCCAACTGGTCGCGATGTCGCGCGGGCGGCGGTTGACGCCGAACCCACGAAATGAACGTGAATGAATGAATCACGCGCGGCGTGAACACTCACAGTTCACACTCCATTTGGTGTATAAACACACACATATGCAAATTACAAAGGCATATAAACACAGACACACACATAGGCATAGTATACATATTATTTATTTATAAGGAAACTCAGTGTAAATGAAACATAGGTTAACACTGCACCCTTTATTAACAATAAAACAACAAATATGCATCACTAAACGCATTAAAAATGTTCAAAGAAGTCTTTTTTCAAACACAGCACATCACCAAAGAACTCTATAATATCAACACTCAACACAAACGAGTCTTTTTCTCAAAAAACGGTAGGTACTCCGAGCATCGAAACTATATAATTGCTAACGGAATTACGGATCTTTACGAAACAGAACATAGCAAATAACAAATTTAACAAACAAAAGTTTAATTTAGATTATTTGACATTATTTTCCATAAGTACACTTTAACCTCTTCCATCCACTTTAATACCCTTCCATCAACTTTCAATAATATAGTATAGAAAAAAGGGATTTTTCTCTTCTTTTCTATACTGTGGGTGGGTGTATTAACTTGGAGCCATCTATCGTTGACTTTAGTGAACTATTTATGTGCAAAGTGTGCACCTACAGGGAGAACATAGCAACTTTCGCATTTTTTGGCTTCTCGTTTGAATGTATGAAGATTGCGCCCCCTGGTGGTCGGGTTAAAGTACTATGCTCCGTTTTGACGTGAAAGAAGGACAAACAAACAAACAAACACACTTTCACATTTATCATTACGACTCCGTAGCTCAGTGGTTAGAGCAGCCGCCCGAAAAGCGAAAGGTCGTGGGTTCGAGTCCCATCGGAGATGGTTGTGAGATGATGGTCGATTTTTTCTAAATACTTCATTTTCCATATTTCAATAATAAAAATTGGACTGTGAATGCAAAAAAGTAAAAATTTAAATAACTTTATAATTTATATTAATATTAATAATTAATTTAAGTGAAAGGTCGTGGGTTCGAGTCCCATCGGAGCTGGTTGTGAGATGAGGATCGATTTTGTCTAAATTCTTCATTTTCCATTTTTCAATAATAAAAATTGGATTGTGGATGCAAAAAAGTAAATATTTCAATAACTTTATAATTATATTAATATTAATAATTAATAAATAATAATATGGATATCGTGCTAGACGGCGCAAGTTTGTAATTAATTTAACGCGAGGACAAAAAAGTATTTGGATAATCTGGGGTTCGAACTTGGTTCTCTTGAGTCCTCATTATTGAATGGCCACTACGCCGTTGGCGCTAGCCGAACTTCAAGAGGTATGACGAATTATTGGTATATAACAGAATAAAAACTATTACAAACTTATATTTGTACTTCATCTAATACAAGATCTTATACAGGATAAGTGCATAGGGAACGCAAATATAAGTTTGTCAACGTTTTATTTAAAAAAAATACTAGTTTCGGATTTTTTCCTTTGTATTCACCAGATTACCTGTCTGCATGCTAAATTTCAGCTTTCTAGGCCATCTGGAAGTGGGTTATAGTTTTGATTATAGGTGAGTCAGTGATAAAAATAACGATTTTTGGACGTAAATATCTAAATAACTGTTTGAGGTGTGTATATAAAATTTGGAGCACATATTTATCTCGCTAGTCTCAATACATAAGCCAAATTTGACATGTTTCTGTGTAATAGTTTTTGAGTTATGAGGGAGTCAAAAGTGGCTCCAAATGGTTCGTGTTAAGATACACACGGTGCTGCTCGCCAGTTCTGTTTTCTTTTGAACTTGGCTGATACGCTTCCGCGTATCCAGATCTATCAAAAGAGGGGTGTTAGTTTGACGTTCTGTCTGTCTGTGGCAAAAGCTCCTGAACTAATGGACCGATTTTGATGCGGTTTATTTTGTTAGAAAGCTGTCATGATCGAGATAGTTCTTAGCTATAATTTGTGAAGATCTATCTGTTCACACGTTTCAGGGTTATCAGAACTATTTAAAACAATGAAAAAAAACCCCCGACACAAAAAGAGAAGTAAGTACTAAAAGGGTATTTCATATGTCGGGGGTCCCCGATGGACTTACTTTTTATATCTACCTCTATTTTTGTGATAATTCAAATAATTTTTCCAAAATTAAAAGCAGTCACAATGATAGTTCTAGAAATTGGCAACCGTTTAACTTAATAATTGAGTTCCGCTTGCGGTCATGGCCGTCAAATGTTATTAATTCAAAATACATAAATGTTACGAGATGATCATAATAATAATCATTAAAGATTATGCTAATTTGTTTACCGGCTTGAGCTAACGGTTATTGACCCTAATGCTAAACTACGGCTGTAGGTTTATCTGCCTGAGGCAAATGTATTTACGATGAGTAGTATCAACTTTGTGACGTAATCGGTACATTGTTATTTGTGAATTTTATTAAAGTATTAGTTACCTATATTGAATAACATATATCTAGCTTGCTTAGTTTGAACTCAATTTGAAAGTTAAGTCATACTTGAACAAACTTGATATTACCTCTCAGAAGATTTAGTTTCATATATCGCCAAACCAAAACATCTAGAACCTAGGTCAATCTAAGTATAAAAAAGTCGAATATCATACTTAATTAACATAACTTCATTCATAAAAACGAGATTAGAACAGACAGATAGCGTTACCTACGTATAAATGCATAAATTTATCGTTAAACGAGGCTCAAGTCAATGGAGCTTTTAAGGCTGCACGTGCTGTCTATCCCTTTCCCACCTAAGCTATGCAATATTGTTGTCTTTTTCGCGACGGTAGCGACAACTAGCGACGGGAAACAAAAGCTGTTGACAGATGCGTGAGCGCATGCTCTTTGTATTGTGTTGTGAGTTCCGCGGAACATTACTTCCACGTTTAAGTAGGAAATTCAAATTAAATAGGCCTTTTCAACTTAGTACGTTCAAAGTGATTAATTAATACATCAACGATGGGTGTGTGTGTGAAAAAAACGTGCGTGTTGTGTTAGTAAATGAATGTTCGTGGCATTGTTGACATACAAGGATTGTTGACTTGGAGTCCGAAGAACACGCTCAAAATAAAGTTGAAACGTAAGTTTGCCTCAATTTTCGTCATAGAAATCAAAACAAAACCTCAGTTTCTTATTATGTGTCTATACGAGTATTTACTTTTTTGAGGTTTTCGTGTTTTCCCATATAAATTCCATGTTAATTTAATTTTATTTAATAATATTTTTTTCTATTTTCGAACTTAGTAGATTTTCTTATTAGAATTCCATTACTAAGGTACTTACGTGTTTTTGTGTTCAGACCTTATCCTTCTTTGAACCTTTTATTTGCAGTATAAACAGGTACCTACATAGGCAAATTAGGTACATTATGGTAATTTTTTAACTGCGACAATATTCTGGCTTGTAAATCGCGCAGTATTATCTACTATAATTTTTTTATAAGTTATTTGCAATTTAAATCTAACCTATCATGTAAATATCACAAATTTGACTTATCTCACGTAATAATCATTGTTGTACCTAGCTATTAGTTTCGTAGGTATAGGCTCATTTTCCAAGGATATTTAATTTTAGTTTTAAATCCATTGTTACTATAACGACGGACGGTGGTGGGTGGAAACCAGCATAGCCCTTTGATCGTTGATTGTGTTCGAGTTTGAAAAATAATCATAAAGTTACGTAAGTTTTGTAACTGAAAGGATTCCGTCTTTATATTTGCGAATCTACATCACGAAGGTTTAAGCTAAAATAAAAATAATTGATAAGTTAGAAACAATACATCATCATTGAAAGATAATGAATAGCATAAGCAGTTTGTGAAACAAATATTATACAAGCTTTTAATTAACTTGCAGTGTATGTAATTCCGGTCGTCAAATCTTGCATGCTAAAGTTGACCCACTTCCTAGTATTCGATTGAGCTGAAACTTTGCGTTTGGTTTGGATGACAATACAATAGATTCAAGATTCAAATTTGTTTATTCAATTTAGATTGTTATTTACAATACTTGTGAACGTCATAGAAGCTACGCCATCGGTTCGCAAACCCTACAGCGGGAGACCTTCGAGAAGAACCGGCAAGAAAATATTAAAGTACAGTCAACAAAAAAGCATGGTAAAACGATGTTCTTACTAAAAACTTATTTTAATATAAACTCAATATATATATATTTCCTATTAAAGAACCTGCACACCTTACTTAATTCATACAGAAAAGACTGAGAATCAAAGGCTAACTAGAACTATTTGTAAAATGTATGAAATAATCGAAATTGCGGCAAGCTTTGTCTTTTGATTTGGTTCCAGCACTTAAAGATGACAGTTAACTAATCGGAACTAACAAGAATTTCGTTATGGTACTTGTTCCATAACTGTAATGAGTCATCAATTAGTTTTTGGACTACTTAATACAGGGTCAAGTATGTTTTTCTATTTCTCAAAAAAAAAACATTTTGAATATTAATTCCGAAATTCGTATTTTGTCACAAAGGTTCTGAAAGGGAAAAAATATCCATTCATACTAATACTATAAATGTGAAAGTGTGTTTGTTTGTTTGTATCGTCTTTCACGTCAAAACGGAGCAACAGATCGACGTGATTTTTTGTATGAGGATAGTTTGAGAGCTGGAGAGTGACATAGAAAAAAATCTTTCCATGTTCTGTGGACATAGGCATAGACATACTTTTTCTCCCGGAAAAACTTCACATTCTCGCGGGATAACGTCGTGTAGGTATTCCACGTGGGCGAAACCGCGGGCGGAAGGCTAGTATTTCATATTTTTTTATCCCAATCATCCGATAAAACTACGCGTAACTTTAAGTTTTGAATATATTTTTATTTCCTTTTTCATACGGTTCACTTTCTTGAAAACAATCAAAGTAAAATAAATTGGGGCCGCGAAAGAAAGATTACGACATAGCTTCCAACTGTCATAATAAACATGAAATTTGAGAAGTGTTGCATATGCGATTCTCCTCTTTTCTTATCTATTCTACCTACGCGAAGTACGTTCGGTATCCAATTGTTTAACACTTACCAAACTAATTATAATAATTAACACCTAACCATACTAATGAAATACGTAATCATTACGTCAAAACAAAAGGAAACTCATTAGTGAATAAAAAATTGATAAACAAACAATAAAAACA
This sequence comes from Crambus lathoniellus, assembly GCA_949710035.1. Lineage (NCBI taxonomy): Eukaryota > Metazoa > Arthropoda > Insecta > Lepidoptera > Crambidae > Crambus > Crambus lathoniellus. Next base: position 7,532,375 of record OX453302.1, on the reverse strand, counting down.
TCTCAGGGTAAATTATAATTCTAAAAATATTTTGAGGTCTTTGCATTGCAGAAAATTGACTAATTGCATCGTATACTGTTAGATAATCAGTTATTTTACTTTTTAATGATATAACTTTTTTATTGTTTCTAATAATAAAAAAATTTAGGTACTCTGCGAAACTGACAACATTATAATATTATACTTTCGATGACCAGAAGCCGAAGCACGAAAGCTATCGTTATGGTAGTCGTAATAGTAATCTATAGGTTCATGCTATCTCTCAAAAGCTTTCAAAGTGCTACTGTCAAATAATTATTGAATATTAGTTCTTTATACGAACGAAAGAGGCGCTGCGCTAGTTTTCATATGTTCACGTTGGCGATAACGAGAGTCTTTCGTACTAGGGGTAGGTACAGATTCAGAATAATGCAGCTCTAAGCACATGTTTCACGGATATAAGATATACAAAAGGCGATATAAATGAATCCTATAAAAAGTTATATTATCATTCAGGTAATAGTAGTCACAGTAATCCTCATTACTATGCGATTATTATAAGAATAGGACTGTCAAACGGCATTCTTGATCTTTGTTCCTTTTCTTGCACATCCTACACCCTGAAGTGGAAGCGAAACGCAAACAAATATGGCCGTTTTGACAGTCCTATTCTTATAATAATCGCATAGTACATACATTTTGGTAAGGATGAGAAACGAACCCACGGCACCTGGCACCCCAGTCAGAAAGGTCTTCTATCAAACGTCTAACCACAGAACACGGAAAGATTTTTTTAATACAGTTGCTCAAAAAGTGGCGTATTGCAGGGACGTAATAGCGTTCGGGATGTGGGCTATTACACACTCGAGCTTTTTCTTTACCTTTCCCGAACTCGTGCGTTTTCTTTCCCAACTGTCAAAATAATGTCTATTAAAAAGAAAAAACAAACCACGAAGTTTTTACAAAAAAAAATCATAGAAGTTTTTATGATTCATGCAAATATTTCTAAAAAGAAGATACTAATTTGTTTCAATATCAGATTTAAAGGTAATTTGAATTAAAATTTACGGCCAAATTTAATTTATAAATATAAAAAAGTTGGCTGTATGACGTGCACTGCCATAGTCTCTGCTTATAGGAGTTTGCGCGGGTAAGTGAAAAGAAAATGGCGGACCTTATTTCTTAATTTTCTAAATTCGTTTTTCCTGGCTTTTATTGTGGTACTTAGTATGGTGGAATAAGTGCAATAATGCCCTTTAATGGAAAACGATGTAGTAAAAGTGAGAAATAAGGAAAGGCGCTCGTGCGTGTAGGATTTGGATTGCTTTTGTTAGGTTAGGTTTCATTTCATTTCATCTTATTTAATTTCATTTTCATTTCATATCAATAAAAAAATTCTACTGAAGACTTGGCTGTATGGTCATAGTTCCCTTTGCCTACCCAGAATGGGTAAGAAAACAAAAAAAATCTCTGCTTAATATTCTTTTACGATTAGTTAGTTGAGTTTATTGTGTTTTTATTATTTTATTAATTGCTTCATTTTTTCGCAACTGTATTAAAAATAGTTGTTCAGTACACGTGCGGAACCATCATTGCAACTTGTTCCGACTGTCAACCCTCACCTTCGGCTGCGCCTCGGCTCGGGTAGACATTTGTCGGAACTCTTTGCAATGACAGGCTTTCCGCACTTGTAATGAAATCTACTATTTTCTCTTTACTTTCCATGTTCTGTGCGTCTTACACTTCGTTCATATGAGATCCATCATTGACGATTCGTCAAAAATACGAATGTCAAAAATATAGGAGAATGGGCTCTAGCATGGCCCGCTATTATTTCTCGGCTGCTTGCGCCCCTAGTGCAACGAGTGAGATAGAAGATGGCTTTGGCTCTAGGCAAGAAATATCCGCCATTTATCTGTGATCGTGTGAATACGGGCATTTAAAAAGCATTACCGCCGCGCCCGTCCTAAAAGTCATGATTCCTGAAAAAGAGGATACGTTAAAGTTAAGGTTCGTTCAAACCTTCTTAAATACATCACTGTGGTCAAACAAAACAATACGACCCCAAGTTCACATTTTCAGGCATTTTAATGATCACCTTACATAACATCAACTCGGAAAGGGATCTACACCGTATCGCCTTTCGCCTCGCCGTCAACCAGGCGTCAACCTAACGCAAGCACGTAACCAAACCGGATCAGCGTCGGTACGTTCGGCTCGGCTACGGCTAGGCGACGCCGCGCTTACGGCTCGCCGCACAGTGGTTCCATATAAAAAAAAAACAATGAGAGAAAGAGAATGATAAAAAAGGTGAAAAAAAATTATAAAAAAAGATTTAAAAAAAATTGTGATGTTCATTTTCATTTTCAGACCACTATGCGTAGAGCCGTAAGCTCGGGTACGGAGAGACGTGAGCGCGTGGACGACTAGCGGTAAGCGCGGGGATAGCAAGTTGAGCGACCCGCGAAGCGGTTCGTGAGCTGGTCCCGAGGCGAGGTTATTACGTTACGATTCCGATTAGTGTGCTTTGCAGTAGGGGGTTTCATACAAAGAATACTGAACCGCTCGAGTTGATACGTTTACGATCCGTTTACGAGTTGATATGTCTGCTGTGACCTTAAGGGGCCGCACAAGGCATATTCAAAATATTTAATAATAGCAGTCACTCATTCACACAGGTCGCAAATTAATGAAAACCCTCATTTTCCACAGTTTTGACTCGACCGAAATACCTGTCTAACATAACATTATTATTTCTTGAAACGTATGTTTTGAATTTAAATATTTTCGTCGTCTGTGCTGGAGCGGGTCCCGCATACTGAATAGTTAGCAAATTCCTTAAGCCGTATTTGGTTGACTTGTGATAGAATAAATGTTATGAAGACATTATTGGATCATGTTGCTTTAAGACTGCTTCTTGGTACTGTAGGGTATATATATTTATAGTCTGAGCGCAGCCGATAAGTAAACGCTATTTATGTGTAGGCCTCTTTGGATTGTGGCATTTCAAGCCATTGATTAGAACCACTGACCTCTAGCTTTACTAAGATTTGATTGTTTGTTTGTTTGTATGTTTGTATGTTTGTTTGTTTGCATCGAATAGGCTCCGAAACTTTTAAACCGATTTAGAAAATTCTTTGACCATTAGAAAGCTACGTTCTTCCCGAGTGATATAGGCATATATTTTATCCCAATATTCCCACGGGAACGGTTACCACGCGGTTGAAACCGCAAGGAACCGCTGGTTAGTAAATAATAGAGGTCAGTGATTAGAACGAATTTAATAAAAAAAAGTATAGAGCTTTAATGGTTTGACGCATTCGTATAGAAGCTCCCGATAGAGCAAGTGATCCCAAAATATATAAGCTAGCTATGCTAAGCGACATGTATAAAAAGCAAAATATGAATAAAATCGGAAGTACCATAATTTAAGAGTTACAATTACTTCCATCGTAACTACCGTGAAGCATCAGTGCATCACAGTACTGATAAGATTTAGTATATTATTTAACAAGTGGTCTTTCTAGCTTTGCTGACGTTGGCAAGGTTTAGGTGTTAAGATATAGTTTTGTTTTAGTCTAGGTAGTTCATAACATTCGAAACTCCCATTTCCAAAGCGAGAATAATATAGTTTTATTTGCGGTCTAATTTAATTTATTGTTTACCTATTGGATTTATTAAAATATCTACACTATTCCGGTGCTACCGCAAAACAGACGATCCAAAAATACCTACTTATGTGTAAAAGTTTATTTTACGGCAGTCAGCCGAATCAACATAGGTTTTCCCATATTTTTTGCTTTTTAAGTAACTTTTGTGTTGTACTTTAACACAAAAATCATTCTGATGCAAAAAGCCAAATACTGTAGACCTCACTAATGTTTATTTATTACGCATTCTAGAGTCATATCGTCACTTACACGCGTTTCAAAAGGTACCCCTAACTTCCAAACTTCTTACTTTCCATAACTTCCAAATAGGTGAGACCTGTCTGACCCCATTATGGACCCAATGTCGACGGGTTAGGACCGTATTTGCGGTGAAATTTCTGCTTTCATCGGTCAAATACGCGTTAAGGGGGTCGCTTAACGGAAGGTTTGCTGCGAATATACTACGAAGGTGTATGAATGTATGTTCAGGCTTGGGGCTCACTGTGGCATACATTTATTTACTTGTGGGTATAACATGTTGACTAGACTATATTATACTATAAATATTACCCAAAGCGGGGTTTTTATCATATTATATTGATTTCATCGTGCCTCCGCCACTAAATTTTTGTAGTGTTATTGACCATGATATATTATTAATTGGGGAAAAAATTACTGTATGATACATTTAAGAAGAGTTCAAATAACTTTTGGAATGATATTTATCTGATTTTCCACGATTCTATGCTATATGTAATTATTGTTCGTAATGGTGACCTCTGCAAATGATTTTGGGGTATGTAGTAAACATACATTAACATTGCTTAAGACTATGATTTTACTTTAATTTTATACAAACACAATGCAATTTTATGTTTTTTATCAAAATGTTTCTTATTGTTAAAACTTTACGCCATACACTTAACATTTATACATAATCATAATTAACACGCTAAGGCCCAGTGTGTAAACTACACCTAACATTCTCAAAACAAGTAAGTACCTAAAAAACATAACCGTCAAAAAAAGAATTATTTTAAATGAGAAAAACATAACCCCTCATTCTATTGTATTCAATGCAGTTCTAGTGTCCTTATGATTTAACAATTTAAAGAATTTCCGATAGGTTAAAAAAAGCCTAATAAGCTTTTAGCTTAGACTAGAATTGTAGAATGGTAAAGTAATTCCAGACATTATTACCCCTTGCATAAATAAAGAAACCAGTTTCATTTCTGCAACTACTGCTTGGCAGAATATTGATCTAAACATGTTGTGCGGGTGTGGACGAGAAGCGAGGCATCAGTCTACCACCATTACGAAAAAAAGTAAGAAGTGGTTCACCGAATTTGTCCCCGACTGTATAAATTTTACGAAGAAACAAATGTAGCTAATATCGCGAACATCAGCTGTTTCTTACAGCCTTCTGAGTAAATTGTCTCCCACCGAAAGAAATTGGACATTATTGCCGACCTTATTGTCCTAATATTACGTCATTTAGTGTATTATTCTCGAACCTGAGAGGGACCTTTGATCGAAAATACGCCCGAATATGGAAGACCTAAGGTCGAAACCATTTTTGGTTAGTTTGCTGTAAGAAAAAATATAACTTAATCTTGCTTTTTCTCTGAAATGCTTCTATTATCTAAAAAAATCCTGCTGACTTTTTCTGGGGTAAGCACTCTTTGATTTGTGATTTTGTGTGAAAATGCAAATATTTAATATGAATTGAAAAACATTAGATTAACAAAATAACGACTCCGTAGCTCAGTGGTTAGAGCATTCGACCGGACAGTGAAAGGTCGTGGATTCGAGTCCAATCGGAGCTAGTTATTTGATTCTTTTCAAATAATGCATTAAGCGTGTGCCAAATGGATGTAATCCAACCTTTCCACAGAGCTAGACCTAGCTTTGCATCTGTCTAGACTAGACGACAGATGTGTTTCAAAATCAAACAAAATCCACGGAAGGGAACCCAGTTTCCACCAAGGGCACCTCTTTTCTTTTTTGTCCTGGGGAAAACGCCGCCCGGGGAGTCGAGGGGTTATGTGGGGCTTGAAAAAAAAATGTTATTTATTCACTTAGACATAATAAATATGTCCTTATGAATCGTCAACATTTTCCTACCGACTTTTTTAACTGACAAGAAGAAGCCACTAAAACCCACAGACCACCCCACAGTCGGTGTGCCTAAAAAAAGGGTGCCTCCTCAGCCTGTGCCAAAAATCACGTCGGGGTCAAAACGGGGCAACGGATTGAAAGACGGACAAACACAAACAAACATAGTTTCACGTTTAAAATATAAAAATATTAGTTTAGATACCTAACACGAACAGGTGCAAGGGAACGATGTTAACATAATCATATAGGTACCGTTACTTACATTGTTTAATTTTAATTACTATACCATTTACATACTTATTTTATAAATGTGAAATTGTGTTCGTTTCGTTCGTTTGTTTTTTTGTCCGTCTTTCTTTCACGTCAAAACGGAGCAACGGATCGACTTGATTTTGGGTATGGGGATAGTTTTGGAGCTGGAGAGTGACATAGGCTACCTTTATGCCATATTTTTGTTTTTTTTATATATGCGCAACGAGGTAGCACTTTGCCTTATAATATCATCATAGGTATTCCCGCGGAATAACGTCGTGTTTCGCCCACGCGAGCAAAGCTGCGGACGAAAGGCTAGTAATTTATAACATTTAAAGTTAAAGATAGGAACAAATGGTTCAATGGGGTGTCAGTTGTTTAATACTTATACTTACCCCAATTAATATCCATTTTAACAGATGGTTTAAATTCACTAGAGCGTAAACGGTTATCAGATGGTTAAATTTCAAGTGCATTTCTTACTGTTTTTCTTTTCCCGTCATATTATCTATAATATTATCTACTAGTTGTGCCGCGCAGTTTCAGAGACCTGCATTAATTTGGGGAAAAGGAAAAAAAACGACTAAAAATAAATATTTTTGACCGTTTTTGCAACATTTTTTTATTAATGCTCATCTACTGTTGGTCGTAGCGTGATGTTATATGCCTATAGTCTTCCTCGAGAAATGGACTACCCAGCACAAAAAGAATTTTTCAATTCGGTCCAGTAGTTTCTGTTCTTTATCATTACAATGATGATGATGAGAGAGAATTAAGGCTTTGAAATTTCCTAGGAAACTGCTATTTATAACTAACTTCGCCTGCGAACCCTTATTCGCTGGTTAAAAAAAGACAAAATTCACGAAGAATCTGTTAGAGCTTATACCTACTACAACTATATAAAATATAAAAAAGAAAATATTCCTGGCGCCAATTTACAAAATTACTTTTTTGAACAAAGCGAAGTTAGGGTTTTCAGGTAAGGTAAAGGCGGTCTCTACTGTAGATACTTAAATATTTACTAACATTTAGTAAGTAAGTAAGTAACTAAGCATTTACACAAACTGCATTGCTTCTTATCCATATTAACCGGCAGATGTCGTAAATTCATGAGAATGTAAAGGCCTCCATATTCTCAGGGTACGAGCGTATGCCTGCCACCCTCGCTACGGCTGACCGCATACTGACATTACTGACACATGGCATGGTTGTGTGAAGGTGGGCTACCGTAGTAACGCCCTGTGAAATTTTACGCATAATTTACACTGCTCTGCTCTGTCGTGGTTTTGGTGTTCAACGTGAAAAGGTTATTTAAATTATAAACAGTTGAACTTTATTGTTATTTAATTTTATAATATAAAGAGACTAAAACGGAAAAAGAAGTATTTTGAAAAAATCAACCCGTCTTAGCCCATCCCATCCCATCGGAGCTGGTTGTGAGACGGGTTGATTTTTTCTAAATACTTCATTTTCCATTTTTCAATCATAAAAATTGCATTGTGAATGCAAAAAAGTAAAAATTTAAATAACGAGACTAGTTCATTAAATGATATCAAAATGAAAATAGTATCTAACTATTATATTGAGACCAATACAATAACTCGTTTATGGCGGTTTAACTGTAAATTATTCTTGTTCAATACCTATTTATGTTGAATAGTTATCAAATATGATCGTAAACATGAATTTACAAATTTTTATTAGACTAAATATTTGAAATAGTGAAATAAGATGATTTTCATTGTCTGCCCCGAGATTCACAAACCGTACGAAACGGAATCAGATTCGAATAATGTGCTTTGCCTTTGTCTATTATACAGGATAAATTTTTGACCAGTGCACTAATTTTTAGGATCAACTCAGAATCGGTAAGTGAACAACATTCTCCTAGAAACATGGGTCGAAATACAACAAAAAATTTTGGCCTTCCCATACTAAATCGATCACACGATCAGTCCCACTTGTATGAAGATTCATTTTTTTTGTCTTATTTCGACCTATGTTTTTAGGAGAAAGTTGTTCACTTACCGATTCTGAATCGATCTTAAAAATTTATGCACAGATTAAAAATTTACCCTGTATAGTAAGTGACAGAAAAAGTGCATCTTCTGCTATCGGGACCGTATCCGACGGTTTGTGAATCAGGGGCAGATTTGGCGTCGTCTATTTTTTTATAAATATCACTTTAATCTACCTGTTACTAATTACATAATAATAATAAGATATGCCCAGCAGTGGCCGTCGTTCGGCTGACATGATGAATAAGATAATCAACAGCGAGAAATAGTTGTACAAACATAATATTAGCATAATTTAATTGCGCCCGGGAGTTGTTAAAGTTCGTTAGGTTTTGCGGCGTATTTTGCATAATTTCTATATTCTTCAGCACGTCGCGACTTGAGCAAACACACAAGAAACAAAACGTATGCCGACCTTATGCTAACGAAATAAGGTCTAGTAATTTCTATTTTCATTTTGCACGGAAGGCAAAGATAAAAGATACAGACCTTATGTGGTCGCAATAGGGTTTAATAAATTGCTTTACGTTTTTTAACTCTTCAGTCAGTAGGCTTTTTACTTTATGGTGCCAACTCAAGTAATATTTTTTTATGAATATAAAGCGACTGCAGAGGGTATTTTGTGAATATTCATGTTACCTTATAATAAATTTTGTTTGTTTTGTGTTAGGTTTCTTCATAAGAGTTTTATATAATTTATATCAATACTTTCATGGTAAAATAAGGTAAATAAATAACTTCTTACATTCACACCAACTATCTAAGCCCATTTTAATTTCAGTAAGAAACTGGATCATGGAAAACTTGATAACGGATAAATATATACTTAAATACTTTTTGTTTGTAAATACATACTTAATATACATAGTAAACACCCAGACCAAGACAAATAGACATGTTCATGCACACTAATATTTGTCTTGTTCGGGAATCGAACCCGAGACCACTGGTGCAGAAGGTGGGTAGCCTACCCCTGCGCCAGATCGGTCGTAAAAGATGTTTATTTTTATTCTTAAGATGCCGGCGACACGTATTCAGTCTCCCATACAAAGGAAATACCAAAATAATTTAAAATATGGGCATGATTGACTGTACTTGTGATGTTATACAATACAATACAATACTTATTAACCGACTTCAAAAAAGAAGATTATCAGTTTGTATAAAACCAAACGGTCGACCGGTAAGTCTTAAAGTTTAATATTTTCACGTTTTTAATTAGTAGGTACTTATTTCGTTATTTAAATCATCAGTCATCATTCCTTACCTATCCAGTTGCTGCATTTTCAAGATATTTTCAGAAAGCGTGGTACCTACGAGAAGTCATAGCAAACGCTGAGATTCTATGATGCTAATTATTTTTTCTTGTGGTAGGACTTGTTCTTCGTCCTCTTGCCCCCTGATTCACAAACCATCGGAAACTGAAACAGTGCTTTGTCTTTGTTTATTCTATAGTGAGTGACAGAGACAGTGCATACATTCCGCTGTCGGGAGCTTTTCCGACGGTTTGTGAATAAGGGGGTTGGTTAGCTAGCTGTCACTGCCATAACAAAAATGTTTTCAGCATTGTTGCCTTCCAGCCGTTAGAGATAAGATAGCCAGTTCCTCAATGATTGAGAATTCCGGGAGTAGCGTGCTTCCTCCTTCAGTCTTATCATCGCTTAACGTTAGGTGTGGTAAAAAGGCCACATTTAGCAATAAAATTCCATTAAATTAAACGACAAGCTAGAAAATATAGATAAAGCAATAGAAAGGACCACAAAGCTTCTTTGGAGTGCACTACAGAGAGATAATTCGCAATATGATCTTTATTCAAGCACTATGGTTGGCATATTTGCTTTCCTGCCATTTGGTTATGTCATATAGTCAATCTATTCACCCCGTTGTTGATAAAAAAAATACAAAAGGTATACAAGCAGTTCTGAGGTTTGTAAAACTTCCTTTATTAGCCGGAACGCATCGGGTGTCCCAGTCTTCCCGGTCCGACACAATTTCCACTTCTATAAATTAATCTGCCCACTTCTGTGCGATTCCCGGCAAATTGAAAATAGGGTTGACGGTCAAAGAGGTTTAAAAAATGAGGTTCTGTATTTTAGTTCATAAATTTAAAGGCATAAATAACTTTTTATTAGTCTCGCCGGATATAAAAAGTACATTAGGGAACTCTCATTCATAAGTATATTATGAATCTCATAAGTATAGTATATCTGTAAGAGACCGTTTTACTTGTGAGCTTTTATAGATTGTCTAATGACATAACCAAATGGCAGGAAAGCAAATATGCCAATAATAGCGTGCACTCTGCACTAGCGCCGCCATTGGAAAAAAAACCATAGTGCCTAAATAAAGATCATATTGCGAATTATCTCTTTGTAGTGCACTCCGAAGAAGCTTTGTGGTCCTTTCTATTGCTTTTAAATCTATATTTACATATTTAATTACTTATACAAACCTATATAGTTTGTAGAGAATTATATTTAAATCTTAAGAGTGCTAGCCCTACCTTATTTTATATAGGTATGTACTTGCTGAGATCCATTCTAGGAAACAGACGCAAAAAACCACACGTTAGGTGTAAATAATTTAAAAAGGGTTGTTTAAAAATAGATGTAGGTATCTACGAGTGTGCCATCCGACCATGACTACTAATATAATATGAGTAAGTTGATGTTGAACTGGATAACAAAATACTAATATAAAACAATTGATAATTTTGACCTGCATCAAGCGAATGGGTAACTGGAGTCCATCAATTTCAATACGATAAAAACTCCGTATTTTTTTATGGATCTTATATTTAGTAGCAGCTTTAGTTTAGATTTCTATAATATACTTATCCTGATATATAAAACACTAGCTTTCCGCCCGCAGCCTCGCGGCGCCCGCGTGAAGTACACGACGTTATCCCGCGGGAATGTGATATTCTTCCGGAATAACAAGAAGCCTATGTTCCTCTCCAGGCTACAAAGTATCTGTGTACCAAATTTCAGCCAAATCCGTTCAGCCGTTTTGGCGTGATTGAGTAACAAACATACAAACATCTAAACACCCAAACATCTAAACTTTCACGTTTATAATATTAGTAGGATAAATAATGAATAAAATATAAAAAACAAATCGCAAGAACACTTTTATTTCAGGCTTCATCAAATAGGTTTCAAGTAAGGCCCAACTTAAATCTAGGCTAGGCACTCAAACGTAAAAAGGTACCTAGTATTGACTTCATTCGGAAACACAAACTCAATCAGAGTGACAGATATATAAACCTGTTTAGACCTTTCAGAGGGCATGTTTAAGTACCGACGTATTTAAAAAACAGACCCAGAAAAGGTCTAATTTAGAATTCATGGGGAACCTCTCTACTCGAATATATTAAAGAGTCAAATATTAGGTCATTTAAACACTGCGACTTTGTAGCGATAAGACCGCGCGTTTGGCAGCCGCGCGACTGAATCTCGACACCAGTGATTAAAACAACAACAAACGTATCGATTTATGTACGCATTTGCATCGATGTTTTATAGCGCTTGCCTCGCGATCACGACTGTAGCCAATTGTACTAACTGTACTGTGTAGCAAAGCAACTAGCAACCACATTTTTTTTCCTGGGGGAAACGCCTTCGCTTGCCCCCCCCGTCCGGGGAGACGAGGGAGTTATGTGGGGCTTAAACCCACTAAAACCCCCAGGATGCTCCCTCTGCACATGGACGAAGATAACAAGGCCAGTGTGTTAATCATCGTGTAACTAGCAACCACTGCGGCCAGACGATTGTTATACCGTAGGCTACTGCATCGCGGCGCGCGTGTTTGCGTCTATAGTTAGCGTCTGTATCGATGCAGCATCGACACTGAGTCGCAACTGTCTCGCTGCTGAAAGTCTCAACGCGTAAACGGCCTAAGCTGAGCATTTTAGCAAAGCACTTAGCATAACGAGGTTTCGGAGCACACCTCTTCACGTCACCAGAAGCGATGTTATCTTTGATGAGGATCTTGGAGGAAATTGTGAGTTCTTTGATGTGAAGTTACTAGCTTACAAGTTTGATAAGGACCAACGTTGAAATTGATAAGTAGTAATATTTTCGAAAGAAAATAAACGATTTCGGTTGGTACACTTTTCCCAATGAATGGCAAGAGCGAGAAACATATTTCATGTTTATTTTTTTTATAAATCAAAAGCTTTATAATGAGACTAGCGTACCCCTTTTTAGCCCCTTATAGGGGGAATTTCCAAAAATCCTCTCTTAGCGCTCTTCTAACTCTCCTCTTTGGGGAGTGCCCCAAGGAACATAAATGCCAAGTTTCAGATTCTTGGGCCCAGTAGTTTCGGCTGTGCGTTGTCTATGGGCGTTTGTGCACTACACTGAATTTTACCGATCCGGAAAAAAACGGATGCTTGTATTTTAATAATTTAATCATTTATAATAGTAAAAATTAATAATAAAACGCAAGTGTTTTATTTATATTTTTAAACCAGCGGATCCTCGCTGTTTTACTCGCCAAGTACTCGTTCCCGCAGGAATATCGGGATAATGTATAGCATATGTCACTCGGGAAGAATGTAGCTTTCAAATGGTCAAAGAATTTTCTAAATTGATCCTGTAGTTCCTGAGATTAACGCGTTCAACCAACCAAACAAACAAACTCTTCAGCTTTATAATTAAGTATAGATATGCAGTTCTTTAAGTAAAGGGAAAATGTGATAGTAAAAAACCACGAGCCCTGTAAGTAGCTTAGAAATCCCGCCTGAAAGCTACTTACAGGTCTCGTGGTTTCTTACTACACGTTTTTGCTTTACTAAAAGCTTTAAAGATTTTTTAATCTTATAAAATAAAATTATGATGATTAACCAAATAAAATAAAATGTCACAGTACGTAAAGATTTCTAACAAATCATTTTCAATTTGTTTGTGTTTACAAGTAGGTAGGGCAGAGGTACCCTTTGTGGCCACTTTAAGGACTTTTTGACTTTTAAGCACTAAGTACTAAATGGTCTTAGGTATTTAAGACACAAATTATATCTTAAATTATAGATAATTTATCTACCTTTAAAGGTACATTTTTCAAATTGATAAAAGTAAAATAGTTTTTTTTATATTACACACAATGTGTGAGAGGTACCAAATGTACCGGTTTTGGCCACTTACTGATAGTTAAACTTTTGTAAGTATTGCGAAAAATCAAAACCAAACCCAGGTAAAATCAATATATTCTAATGCGCTAGAAACCAGTCAATTGCAAAACAACAATTTAATTGTAAAAAACAAAGGTTTGTAAAGTATTTCATCCAAAACAATTTTTTTTAAATTTTCATACAAAACATATTTTAAAACAGAAAATGGAATTTATTGAAAAAAAATCTTATGACAATAGGAATTCTAACAGTTGTTATTATTATCTTAAAATGCCTTTTTTTAATTGCTTTTATCAAAAATGGCTAAAAGCTGTTTAGAAAATTTTTAGAGCAAAAAGTGGCCAAAACCGGTACGCCTGCCCTACTTGTGTTGTGTATCTACTAAATAAATTAAAACAATTTAGCAATTTCTTTCGAAATTCAATCGATATGAAATAATCCAAAACTACCAATACCATCTCTATTATCTACATAAAAGTAATCCCAGATGAATTAAATCCAATCCATTTGAATTAACAAAGCCCCCAATGGCCTGTCCTTTATTGATACAAATAGGCACTTAATTTAAACCACAAATCCTATCGGAACTTCATAATCATTACTGTGGATAATTTATGTTAGTATCCTAAATACGATTTGAACTGAATTTTACGTTAAATTTGGTTAGGTAGGACGTGCATGGAATGCTTTACCTGTAATATAGCAGTGTCAATCATAATCAGCAATTTTCATTAAATATAACATGAATTTAATTTATCTCTATAGTTTTAGACTCTATATTTCAGCCTGTTTGAATACTATATAAACTCGTTGTTTCAATTGATTTAGTACAACCTTATTCACCTATTGAACTGGAACGGAAAAATCACAGCATAATAAAAATTGCTTTTTTACAAGCTTTTTAATAACTTGCCATGTTAGTTAGTTAGTATGTTAGTTATTTAGTGGGGGAAAAATTAATCTTGCAAGCATTTGACCCACTTCCCAGTTTCTGATGAAGCTGAAATTTTGTATACAGGTTGGGTTCAGATGACAATACAATATCAAAGTACAGTCAGCAAAAAAGCTTGTCATAAAAATTAAATTTTTACTAAAAAGTTATTTGTAGTTACTTAGATTCACTTAGATTTTTACTAAAAACTAAAACAGTCACATTATCACTTTAAGTACTTAACCACTAACTCCAGTTCTGCTTCGAATTCCTAATGACTTTCTTACTCTTTGAGATAGTGTTTTTTCCGACGTGAGTTACTACTAGTATGGATACAAAGTATTTCAGAGTCATACATTACAGATTTAATAGACTCATTATTCAGGTTTTTACAGCTCGCTAGATAGGTAGGTACTATCAACAGCACGTCATGTTTTACAGATTTACTACAATAATCGCTTTTACTATGCACTACTGTATCGCGCTACCGGTTAATCAATTACATTTCCCGGGATAAAAAGTATATATCTCTATGGCAAATTTCTTCATAATCGTGTTTAGATGAGAAAAGGTAACAGAGTAAGGTTGACGACCGATTTGGCGCAGGGGTAGGCTACCCACCTTCTACGCCAGAGGTCTCGGGTTCGATTCCCAAACAAGACAAATATTTGTGTGCATGAACATGTCTATTTGTCTTGGTCTGGGTGTTTACTATGTATAAAAGTATAAGTATATAGAAGTGTATTGAATAAATGAATAATAAAAAATAAATAATGTATTTACAAACAAAAAGAATTTAAGTATTTATTAATCCGTTATCAAGTTTTCCATGAATAGAATAGAATAGAATAGAATAGTCTTTATTTGCTAAGTTAGTTTAAGTATTTGACACAGTTTCTTCATTATATTAACATGGGCTTAGATAATTGGTGTGATTGTAAGAAGTTATTAATTTATTATTTATTTATCTTATTATAATCGAACGAAAATTAGATATTTATTCAGACTAGACTGTTACTAAAAGCACTTCTGAATTACGAAGAAGCTACGGTTTACTTACGCCATCGATTTTTCAAAGCGTTAGACATATTATTAAGGTGACAAATTAATATTATGGCAAAGTATATTATACATACTCCAAATTATGGTGTGTATAATATCAAAAGGTCAACGTGTAAACCTATATGTTTCGTCAACTGTACTAAATAGTAAAGAAACTTCCATCGCATTTATAAAGCAGCCGCGTCCATTTCCCATTGCTATTAAAAAAAATATTCCGACTGCGTTGACTGCTAATTGCGAATGCGGTTCATTTGAGGGCGTAGCGACAATCTCGGGACTCATTTGCAAAGACTCATTAACTTTTTTAAATAATAACTTTATTTTTTTTTGCAAAAGAAGTTATAGAAGATTAGGTTGTACCACTGTATACTTACCTCTATGTTTTACATGAACTTCAAATGAAATCATACGCGTCAGTCGCTCATACAAACGTAATACCAAAATAATTTAAAATTTGAGCATGATTGACTGTAGGTACTTGTGATGTTATTTGGATTAAGACAGTATTATCTTTTTTTCATTTGAAATAAAAATACAAAATATCTACCCAATAAAAAATGCCAATTACATTTTTTCATACAAAACTGCACAATCGCATTTACTTTTAATTGAGTAAGTATGTAAGATTATTTTTTAATGGAAACCTAGATAAATACTGTCTTAATCCAAATACCATCACAAGTACAGAAAATAATGCACTAATCCTTACTTCCTTACTTTATATTATAAATGCGTCTCTGTCTGTCTGTGTGTTACACAATCACACCTAAACTACTGAACCGATTTGAATGAATTTTGGTACAGAGATAGTCTAGAGCCCGAAAAAGGACATAGGCTACTTTTTATTCCTGAAAAATATCACCTTCCCGCGGGATGACGTCGTGTAGTACACGCGGGCGAAGCCGCGGGCGGAAGGCTAATTTAAAATAATTGTGGTATTACGTTTGTATGGGGAACTGACACGTCGCAGGCCTCTTATGAAACCAAATTACAATGTTATATACTACAATTCTTATCAACAAAAAATAATTTATTATATCTACATAAATATTCAAAAATCTTTAATTTTTCATCCAAAATCTAATAATACATACTTATTACCGGATTACCGGATTACAGCGGTGAGAGTGAATCAAAAGGTGTACCTAGGACTGCGAAAACTTCAATACCCTAACATGAAGACGTAAGTTTCGGTTAGGTGGGTTAGAAGTGTGGTAACAAAAAAGCGCAAGCCGAGCGAGCGAAGCGAGCGTGTTGACGCGCGGCCGGCGGCGCGGCGATGCGCTTGAATGTCAATTTGAATGGATATGGTGTGTACATCACCGACCACTCGGCTACCCGGCATGGGGCAGTTCCTCACGAGGTTTACTCTAAAGACGGCATGCAATATTATCTACGGCCTACGGCTCTATCACCAAGAACTCCTTAGCGCCAATCTCATTATCTACCTCTGCGGCGGCACTCGAAACTTATAATTTCCTTTATTTACACAAAGAAAAAAGTGTACGTTTGATCACATTTTATTTTTCAAAATAATATCTTCATAGGTCACTAAAAACTTGATTCAATATTTCCCCACATATTTACAGAGCAGTCTTCGATCATATGATCGAAGAGAGCAGTAAGTACATTGTCAACAAAACTTTATTCAGTGACCTTTCAAGTTTGATCCTGAAAAAGTTTACAAATCACCTATCACTTTCAGTGATCGAGTCCCAAAAGAATTTCTCTAGATCTTATTGAGTAAAGGTCTGATAGTTCCCTGTCTGTATGATATAATTCAACTTTTTGTCAACTTTTTGTAAGAATTCGAGAAATAGTTATTAAAACTACTTATAAATAAAGTTTTCCATGATACAGTTTCTTAATGAAATTAACATGGGCTTAGATAATTGGTGTGAATGTAAGAAGTTATTTATTTATTTATTTATTTTATAAACAATCGATAAACATCAGGCACGGATCCAGGGGGGCAATGGGGGCGATTGATTCCTCCCCCCCCCCCCCCCCACCGGGGACTTACTTAATTTTTTTATTCACCACGTTCTGGAAGGTTCATCATCATCATGTGAGCCGAACGACGCCCACTGCTGGGCATAGGCCTCCCCCAATGATCTACAACGATCGATCCCGCGACCTTGACCAGATTGTCGGTCCACCTTGTAGGGGGCCTGCTCACAGAACTTCGTCCGGTATGAGGTCGCCATTCGAGAACCTTGCTGCCCCATTGGCCGTCGGTTCTACAGCATACATACATACAGTATATACAGCATGGTGTGATGAGCACGCACCACTATGGGTTCGAGACATTATCCAAAGGCGAGAAAACTTTAATCTTATTTCAATAGTTCCTCCGAATGAATAATATGTAAAGGGTATCTCAAAAGTACGTATAGGATTTGAATTTCGCGCTATTTCCGAAATATTCAAGATGGCGGGTTGAAATTTGACATAAGTACGTCATCTTGAGCGTTTCACAATAAAACAGCGCATAGAAGATATACAAATATTTAACGAAAATTCACGATCAATTACAAACACTCGTCGAAAGGTCGAAAAATCTCGTAATTTCAAGAAGAGGTGATGTCAAATGGCCACAGAGATCTTACCATCTGATGCCACTAGATTTCTTTCTTTAGGGCTACGTCAAAGATAAAGTCTACACCAACGATCCCCAAAACATAGACAATAAAGACAAAATATTCGCCGAGTTATTGGTGAAATAAGTAGCGAAATGTGTGAAATTAGCAGCGAAATGTGTGAAAGTGTCATGAAAAACTTACACACAGCAAAAATCCCCGTGGCGGTCATTTAGCAGATATTCTATTCAGATAAAATTGTACAAGTCTCTTCTTCAAAATAAAATAAAACTACGAAGAAATTCCAATCCATTCGCGTTTTATTGAGACAAATCATCCTATACCTACTTTTGGGACGCCCGTTAGTTAAATAACATTTATGCAAATTAATTATTTCGCAAACAATAATGAGGTTTTTATTACATGGAAACAATTTTGGTTTAAATTCGCAGTTATTTAAATTCCAATTGTTCATTTATAGGTTGAAAGTAAGATAAAATTAAATTTCCCATTTTCAATTTCGTTGGCCACTTGTAACTCAATTAAAAATTTACTGCTACAATGAATCATAATTATTTTTTGTTGAAGTCTTTATTGAAACTGGTTATCGTGGAGCGTTACTGTGTTATTTGAATGCAAATTTTATTGAAAAAATCGACCCGTCTCACCCGCCTCGAACCCTCGAACTTCAATCGCCTGAAAAGTAAAAGGTCGTGGGTTCGAGTCCCATCGCAGCTAAGTGTAAAACGGTTCGACTTTTTGTAATGCTTTTTCTAATCTTTGAAAATGTAGTAGTACCTACTTTAATTTTGTAGGGTTAAGTCCCAAATTACAGTGACTTATAAGAGTTTACGTGCCGTTTTGGTATAGGTCCTTAAGGCGCCGATTCCCCCAAAATAGGGTATTTTAGATTATGGATTACTCGCAAATCACAAGTACTTAAAACTTGGAAAAAATATATATTATTTTACAGTTATTTATCTAGTGCTTCCGGCCGTTTTTTTTCGATTGGTGATATTTTACTATGTCAAATAAAATTCCGAACATCCGTCTAATCGTAATCCAAATATCGTATTACTTGCAGTATACTTGATTTTTGGGCGGTGCTGCAGTCTCTCCAGAGGTGCCAAATAGACTACAGGTACATCGAGGTGCTGAGGTACTTATACCAAAACGCCACCATGTCGGTCCGATTACAGAACCAGAGCTCTAATCCTATCCAACTACAGCGAGGTGTGAGACAGTGAGATGTCATCTCTCCCAAACTGTTCACAGCTGCGTTGGAGGATATTTTTAAGCTGCTGGACTGGAAAGGATACGGCATCAGCATCAATGGCGAGTACCTAACACACCTACGGTTTGCCGATGATGTAGTTCTTATGGCTGAGACCTTGGAAGACCTGAACACAATGCTCGAAGATCTCGGTAATGCTTCGCAAAGAGTGGGTCTTAAGATGAACATGGACAAGACGAAAATCATGTTCAATGCCCATGTTGCACCCGCTCCAGTTAATGTTGGGAACATTACACTCGAAGTTGTTGACCACTATGTTTACCTAGGACAGACGGTCCAGTTAGGCAAGTCCAACTTTGAGAAAGTGATCTCTCGTCGAATCCAGCTCGGATGGGCAGCGTTTGGGAAGCTCCGACATATATTCGCGTCCGAAATACCTCAATGTCTCAAGACGAAAGTCTTTGACCAGTGTGTGTTGCCAGT
Source organism: Crambus lathoniellus (assembly GCA_949710035.1). Lineage (NCBI taxonomy): Eukaryota > Metazoa > Arthropoda > Insecta > Lepidoptera > Crambidae > Crambus > Crambus lathoniellus. Next base: position 7,512,938 of record OX453302.1, on the reverse strand, counting down.
AATGACCTATGGAAGTGAGACGTGGTCTTTTACTATGGGTCTCATAAGAAGGCTCAAAGTCACCCAGCGAGCAATGGAGAGAGCGATGCTTGGTATTTCCCTGCTCGATCGAATCAGAAATGATGAGATCCGCAGGAGAACTAAAACAACCGACATAGCTCGAAGGATTGCATCATTGAAGTGGCAGTGGGCGGGACACATAGCGCGGAGAACCGATGGCCGTTGGGGTGGAAAGGTTGTCGAATAGCGACCGCGTACCGGACGACGTTCCGTGGGCAGGCCCCCTACAAGGTGGACCGACGATCTGGTCAAGATCGCGGGAAGCCGCTGGATGCGGGCAGCGCAGGACCGATCGTATTGGAGATCCTTGGGGGAGGCCTATGCCCAGCAGTGGGCGTCGTTCGGCTGACATGATGATGACTTGATTTTAGTTAATGAGAAATATACGAAAATGATTGTCTTTGAGTAGCCGAGGGATACCGGCCGTCATAATTTTAATTTTTTTATTAGTTAATTTTTAATTGAATTTTAAGTGATTTTCGATTCGCGGGGCGCTTGCGAGTTCACAGTTCACTGCCGACTGCCGTTGCGTCCGCGTGAAGTGTATCGAGCGCGGCCGAGCAAGCGTTAGCGTGCCCATTTCGGTCGGGAATCCTCGCCTTAAGGACATTCTAATACCTACTCGCCATGCGAGACCACTGCATTGGTGGGAAAAGATAGTCGGTAGTCGGAGAACTATTTGTTTAACCCATCATGCCCAACATTGCGCAATAATAGACTGAACTTACTTCTAACCACCTGCACCATCAATTTTATCTTCTTCACTCTACCTGCCCTATAAAAAAAACGGTTCTTAAGGTGTATCGATGAGCTCAGTGGCGCCGTCAATCCAAATACTAATAAAAGTGGCCACATTTGGCAATATCGAGATCCATAACTTGGTGCTCATATTTGAGGCCATGAAAAAACAATTAAAAATTGCATTTTGCTTTCTATTTGCGCGAAATAACCGAAACTTTTAATCCAAGCCTTTAATAAAATGCAATTGATTTATTTCCATTGGCGGCGCCACTGAGCTCATCGATACACCTTAAACTTCAAAAAAAATTTAATTATTCTTGCATGTGCTTATCAATCATATATATTATGCATGCGACCCCCATTCATGACAAACCTTTTGAACTCGTGACCGTGCCGTGGCTTACAATTTTAATTGGCACAGATTCACTAACGAGCTGTCCTCGCGTATATCCATCGTATTCCGGTGTGTCCTGCCGGTCGTCGTTTTTAGGGTTCCGTAGTCAACAAGGAACCCATATAGTTTCGCCATGTCCGTCTGTCCGTCCGTCTGATGCCAGTCTAGCGCATAGACTCTTAGAAAGCTGTAATTTAGCATGAATATACATATTTATCACGCCAACAAAGTGGTAAAGTAAAATTTAAAAAAAAAAATTTTTAGGTTACCTCTCCTACACGTGAAGTGGGTACTTATGTAATTTTTTTTCTTGTCTACTTCATAGTGTGGGATGTCGTTGGATAGCAATTTCAAAAATATTGTGGGTTTGTTAAGACAGTTTTTTGATTGAGGCATCCGTTTGGGAATTATTAAGCTTTAAAGTGCAAAAAATTTGTTAGAGTCATGTGTTATTAGTCACGGACATTAGAAAACCCTAGCATGAAAAACTATCGCTATGGCAACCTATACCATCCTTCAAAAGCTGTCAAAGTGCTGCTCTCAAAACATGTATTTAGGGCGACTTTCATCACTGATATTTAAACGTGATTAACGCTAAACGTGTTTAATACTTAGTTCTGCCTCTGTCATCTGTTTGAATGTGACAGGGACAGAAATACGTTTTAAACACGTTTAGCGTTAATCGCGTTTAAATATCATTGGTGAAATCGGGCCTTAATTTCTGTTCCTTAAACGACCGAAACTGAGGAGCCTGTAGCGCAGTGGTTACCGCACGTAGCATGCGATCGTTGAGGTTAAGCAACTTTCGCAATGGTCGGTCACAAGATGGGTGACCAAAAACTTTTCATCTCGAGCTCCTCCGTGCTTTGGAAGGCACGTTAAGCCGTTGTTTCCGGCTGCATTTGCAGTTATTAATAACCACCAACCCGCATTGGGCCCTCGTAGTGGGTCATGCATGGCCCATTTTCCTAATCCATCCACAAGATGATTGTGAAGTCATTGGCATCCGTGGTGCCCGCCAACTTCAAACTTTTATTTGCAGAGAGAGTAAAAATTCTTAATTTATAAATAGTATGTCAAATTAAAATTAATTAAACAACTAGGTAAATAATTCAATTGACATTAAATTTTTAAATTATCATTAACATTTCAAATTATATTAAAAAAAATTTTTTTTAATTTACTTAAGTATTTTGAAATGTTATTTGCCCATCAGTCGGTGTCATATGGCTGCTGATGATCATAAAATAAAATAGAGTGCTTTTATATGAGATTACTTTACCTAAGTACTTTAACTGCAACTCGTTTCGAACCACTCAGTTGTGATGAGATAAACGATTTCTTTTCTAAATTTGTCTTAGAAAAATAGAATAGTGTCACCTGTGTCACCAATAAATACAAAACTTGATTTTTCTTTATACCAGAACCAAAAAAAAAAGCTTTCAACGTATGTGGAAAATGTAGTTAAATGATACATTAATCGATAAGGTTATCACAAAATATTACATTAGCTGAAATAATAATAAGAAGGCAGTACTTCTGGACACGGCCCGTATAGTGAGAAGGTTCCTGTCTCTGGATCCTTAACCATCGGTAGCCGGGACCCTGATCTTGCTGCCGTTGGGGAACTGCATTTTTGTATTTTTAAATGTTATATTTTTTAGTGTTATACATTGTAAAAATTTAATGTTTAGAAATATAATTTTGTAAGTATTTAAAATGTAATAAAGGGAATAATAATAGTAAAATATTTATTTTCATCGCAAAAAAATCATAGGTTAGTGAATACCCTGAGGCCTGTGAAAGTGAAACTAACTTAACAGGTAATCCAATGTAACCCATTGTATACTAATCAAAGAAAGTACCTTACCTTGTGTGTTTATGTTTATATACTTGTTGATATTTGAAATTATAATTATATATTATAACATTTATAACGCAACCCTTGATGCCCAAATCCGACTCGCACTTGTCCGGTTTTTTGTCAGTACGCAACTTGAATACGAATGAGAGGACAATGGACTGCAGCTGATGTGATAACGATGATTGCGAGTTGCGGAAATTTTTATCTGAACAATTGCCAGACGGGAGTTGCGTTCAGATTGTTCAGAATAAGCTGCGTTGGATATCTGCCAGTTTTTGCTTAATTAAGATTTATTGCTTTTCTTCCTGTTTTTGCTTAAAGCTTTTGTTGTGTTACAAACACTATAGCCAGGGAGGAAACTTATTAGCAGTGGAATACGGTAAGATGAAGAAAACATAGAAAAAACCCTTGACGAGTTTCTTGCCGGTTCTCTTCCAAGGTCTCCCGCCGCCCGCCGCGCGCCGTAGGGTTTGCAAACCGATCAGTGGAATAGCTTCTATGAAATACAAAATACAAATACAAATAACTTTATTCAGTCTCACAATATGGACATTACAAAAACAATAATTACATAAAAGTTGTACAGTGAAACCGAAACGGTTACCACTCGGCATAACGTTGCAGCATGGGCATCACCTGCAACGCTGGTATTATGTGGAACCTTTTATTATTAAAAGTGTGTGCGTGTACATTCTGTGATATGAGCAATTTTTTAATTTTTTAATTTTAGCAAGTTATTAAAGAAAGGCCAATCATTCTAATAAATAGTGAAAGTTATAGGTACATTCGTCTGTTACGTTTCCATTTGTTGATAAAGCAAGTATTCTTTAAATTTACGTTTAAATGAATAAACTGATAAGCATGTATTTATTGGTGGTGGGATGACTATGACGTTCATAAGTATTGTTTAATACCTAATCTAAATTGAATAAATAAAGACGCTGACTTTGATGAAATGATAATGAATTCGCGAGCTTAAAAAAATAAGTTGAGCTAGCTATAACTACATAATAGTGCAAAAGTACATGAGCTTTTGTAACTGTGTTACTAAAAAACTATAGCAATCTATTTCAACTCAATCACGACGCACATAAGTAGTTTCTCTATCATCACCATCATCATCATGTCAGCCGAACGACGCCCACTGCTGGGCATAGGCCTCCCCCAAGGATCTCCACAACGATCGGTCCTGCGCTGCCCGCATCCAGCGGCTTCCCGCGACCTTGACCAGATCGTCGGTCCACCTTGTAGGGGGCCTGCCCACGGAACGTCGTCCGGCACGCGGTCGCCATTCAAGAACCTTAATTAACCTTAATTACCTTCTCTATAATCTGTGTGAAAACTTTTATAACCTTAACCATTTTGTCTTATAACATCGTTAAAAACATCAACACGACAGCTATTACTATGGGAATCGAGATTCAAAGAGAGACAACCATCTTGTGTTGTGACGAGTTAAATAAATTACGGCCGTACACAATTTGTTTCGAGTTAATTGTTCATCTAGATAAGGGAGCCTAGTACAAACGGAATACTTAGAAAGTCTTAAAACACTGCCTTAATTGCGTAACACAGCTAAAGCCGCCGATAGATGGACTGCATGACCGCAACCGCGTAAAAGTCGGTTCAAAAAAGATCAAAATAACTGAGCAGTTAACATCATTTTGATCTTTTTTGAATTATAACGGATGTCCCAAAAGTAGGTATAGGATGATTTGTCACAATAAAACGCGAATGGATTGGAATTTCTTCGTAGTTTTATTTTATTTTAAAGAAGAGACTTGTACAATTTTATCTGAATAGAATATCTGCTAAATGGCCGCCACGGGCATTTTTGCTGTGTGCAAGTTTTTCATGACAATTTCACACATTTCGCTGCTAATTTCACACATTTCGCTACTTATTTCACCAATAACTCGGCGAATATTTTGTCTATATTGTCTATGTTTTGTGGATCGTTGGTGTAGACTTTATCTTTGACGTAGCCCCAAAGGGCGTTTGTGCACTACACTGAATTTTACCGATCCGGCGATCCGGTTTTTTCCGGACCGATATGGCAGCAATGAAAAACATATGGGCGCTTGTGCACCACACTGAATTTTACCGTCCGTCATTTTACTTTTCCCCATTCCGGACCGTTTTTTTCCGTTCCGAGATGACGGCAATGAAAAACATATGTACGCTTGTGCACTACACTGAATTTTACCGTCCGGAAAAAAACGGATGGTTGTATTTTAATCATAAATCACTACAGTATAAAACAAAGTCGCTTCCCGTCTGTCTGTCCCTATATATGCTTAAATCTTTAAAAGTACGAAACAGATTTTCATGCGGTTTTCACTAATAGGTAGCGTGGTTCTTCAGAAAGGTTTTAATATATAATTTATGAAAGTTTTGTGTAAATTGGTAGAAATATAACGATAATTGTCGAAAGTGCCGGCAAACGGCAAGCCGCCCGGGAGCTTTCAGCAAAAACGCTGCCTAATCCTTTCGAGGTTTAAAAAAATAATGCATATTGGGATATTTCTCTTCTATAGATCTACAAAAAAGTCCGCGATAGCATATGTCTATCTTTTAAGGATAGCATATTATAGCCATATTATCTCTTAAAAAATGGTTACGAACAATGCGGTAATTTGGAAAGCTATTTAAACAGATACAGTATTAACCCTTATCAATCTAAATACGTTAGTTGCTTTAAGCATTTTATGCACATTATTTTACTCTTTTACACCATATAATTTAAATGAATATCTTAGGAGTTATCGCAAATAAATTAACGCACGCCAAAATGAATTTAAGCGCCTTTCTCACCAATAACACGTAATATATCTAGCACCAAAAATATGGTGTTTGAAATTTTTGTTTGTCTGTCTGTCTGTCTGTTGTCCGTGTTTCACGCAAAAACTACTAAGCGGATTTTGATGAATTTTTTTTTGTTATATAGCTAGCCGTAGACATTCGATAGTAGTTAAAAAATAATTTTTCATCCTGCCTCAATTTATTGTGATTTCGGTAAAATGACCCCGCAGGTACCTTTCACTGATAAGAGGATGAACCCAAAATTCTTTCTGTCTTCTACGTCTTCGTACATAAAGCAATAAAGCAAGTAATTGCCGACGTTCCAAGGAACTCATTATTCCTCTCGTTTAAAACGCGTCCGTAGAGTGTAGTTTCAAAGAGATCACTGCGCTGCCCCGGCCAGTAAAAAACCGGACAAGTGCACAAGCTAACCATCCGTGTTTTTCATGCCACGCCGGTCCGTAAAAACACGGACCGCCGGATCGGTAAAATTCAGTGTAGTGCACAAACGCCCTTATCTGTGCCCAAAGAAAAGAATCCAGTGGCATCAGATGGCAAGATCTCGGTGGCCATTTGAAATCACCTTTTCTTGAAATTACGAGATTTTTCGACCTTTCTACGAGTGTTTGTAATTGATCGTGAATTTTCGTTAAATATTTGTAAAACTTCTATGCGCTGTTTTATTGTGAAACGCTCCACGATTAATTTTACATGTGTCAAGATAAAGTATGTCAAATTTCAACCCGCCATCTTGAATATTTGGGAAATAGCGCGAAATTCAAATCCTATACGTACTTTTGAGACACCCTTTATATAATTACAATTTTATATTGTAACTATAATTACGACCACAGTAGCCCTAGCACGAAAAACTGCCGATATGGTAACCGATATCGTGATCGTATTATTTTGTATGAAAACTAGAGCAGCGCCTCTTTCGTTTATAAAAGGAACTAAAATTCAAATCATAATACTTGACAGCAGCACTTTGACAGCTTTGAAGGACGTAACAGTTTACTAAAATTCGATTACCGTAGCGATAGTTTTTCATGCAAGGGGTAGGTACTGAACATAAGAAAGAGGGTAGAAAGGAGCATGTTAAACATTTTGACAACTTCAAGAAATTTAAAATCATACACAAGAAAAATGGTTTGTTTTTAACATGCTTAGCGTCCCCGCCCACGAGCCACAAACGCAACCACTAGACTAGAATTAGAAACAAGTGACGACTACCGGCTACCGGCGTCGGTGTTCATATAAAATGTATGAAAACTACAGGAAAGTGGCCGGTAGCGGCGTTTTTCAGTGGCCCGAGTACGGCGACGCTAACTTACTACTGCGCCACTCCTCAACTAATGCAAGCAGTCGAATATGTTGACTGAGTGTAGTCCGTCTGCTGGCAGCCTTACGACTTTGTGAACGGATTGTGAAGCGAACCGACTTAATGTAATTTATCAAGCGTTTAATGGGAATATGTTGTTGTAAGGACGTTTACAATTAGCTGACTATAAGCTTTGATATTATTTAATATAATCTTAAACGTTTGCTAGACGTCATCGACTTCGAAACATTACAATATTCGCACATTCTGTTGTTTCAAATTCATTTGTTTTGCAAAGAAATTCTAAGCTATTTTTTATTAACTAGGTAACAATAACCATTAATACAAGGGCTACGAGTTAGAAAGTATTTTTAATTAAATTGATAAAATTATTCTTGCAGTAACATACTATGTCGAGTTTTTTTTTATAATCTAGCTAAGCATTCGTTGAAAGTATTTATTAGACCAACAGGCTTGGCCATAACCTAGTGCCTTTTAAAATTGTAATTTTATATTTGACTTGTAATATTATTTTTAGTCACTCAGTAAGTAATTAGTTTGACGTATCTGTTAATTTCCTACATACGCGAATCTTTACACCTCGGTCCCCGCCACGTTCATTTTTTTTATTTTACACCAAATTATCTAGCTCTTAAATAATTTTCTTTGAGAAACAGTCATATGGAAACTAGATAACGGATAAATATACTAGTATACTTTTTGTTTGTAAATACATACTTAACATACCTACATAGAAAACACCCAGACCAAGACAAATAAATAAATAAATAATAAATAAATTTCTTACAATCACACCAATTATCTAGCTCATAAGTAGTTATCATTATGAAACTGTGTTATGGAAACTAGATACGGATAAATATATACTTTTTTTGTAAATACATACTTAACATACATAGAAAACACCTAGACCAAGACAAATAGACATGTTCATGCAGACAAAATATTTGTCTTGTTCGGGAATCGAGCCCGAGACCTCTGGCGCAGAAGACAGGTATCCGTACCCTTGCGCCAAGTCGGTCGTAAAGATGTTGTTCAAAAATCCGAGTGAAGGAAGAAACACCCAGATCAAAATGGATGTCATTACCATATCCTAACCAACGGTAGCAAATAATAATATTTGCACCTCGACTAGTAATAAATATCGTGTAGAATTATGTTCGTGCTCATTCTGTGGCGTGACTGTCGTGATATGGCGACGTAATGTCACAGAATATATAATAGTACTAACGTGTAATGTGGAAAAAAATGTATTATGTTTATAGTTTTTAGCTAGGTTGCAAATGGGCTGGGAAATTAGCTACTTTCTATAAAGAGCATTTGGTGACTTCCTTTCCAAATTAAGTAATTTTAGTGAATTTCAATTTTATTATATTTCAGTTTAATGTACCTACAAATTTATTAAGAGTAAGACTTTATTTCCGAAGAAATATGTACCGAATTTTCATCCATCGGGACGACAGAATTATTAATTTATAATTCTGTCGGCCGTTTTTCATTTAAATGAAAATAGCTAAATTCATAATTGCGTTGCAATAAAACCACACGTTCACACTTCTTTTTAAAGTCAGAAGTATGATGGTGATCGAGATGATTAAGGCGGGATATGATAATTATGGACTTAGGTCTCAAGGGCCCCACAGACTATCGATCTACCTGCAGGCAAGGCCTGCCAGTTGGCTGCAATCGGGCACACACTCCCGGTTTTACATACAACAACCGAATGTCATTTGATCGAGGACTGCAGGCGGCCTGCTGGCGGACAGATTTGTGTTGGACTCTTTAGACTGAGATTAGGGTACGGCATAGGTGTATTTTAGCGGCTCAGATATGTGTCACTTACACCCACTTGCAGGAAGCTCCATTAAAGTTAATGCTTCATTAAGTCTATTGCTGTCACTTTTCGTTGTCAAGAAATAAAAAGTGACAGCAATAGATTACTTATTACTCGATCCGATCACTATTACCGTATCCATATCGCCGACGCCTATCATAGTTTTATCGAGTCTCGGAACAAGTGACAACACCGTCAGCGGTCGACTCAGAACCGTATGGTACCGCACCGACAGGGCTCAACTTCCTTCTGTGTATACCTTCTTTTTATAGTGAGGGGAATGCGTTTACGCATACCCCGTCCTCGATGATGTGCGGTCGGTAGTTATGTGGGACTCGCCAAGCCGCTTCCTGACCCTCCATCCAATCGCGGAGACTCGATGGGGGGTCAGAAAGGAGGAATACCCACTAAACCACTACTTGCTCTTTCCGCCGTCGGTGGGAGTCGTAATGCGGAGGGCCCGGTATGGCAAGCTCCCCCTACGTACGACTCGACGGCCGGCCCTGCTTCCCAGGCCCCCACGCGGTGGCTGGTGCTGCGTATACCTGTCCCGCCTGCACCACACCACTACCTCGGGGGATGTGACAGAGTATATCAAGAAGAAGGCTTCTGCTTGAGAGTTCAGCCTTTGGAATCGCGCCACAATACCAATTTCAAGTCGTTTGTGGTGCGCGTCCCGACAGCGTGGCTGGAAACTTTCCTGAAGCCTCCTTCAGGAAACTTCTGGCCGCAGGGCGTGGTTTGCCGGCGCTTCCGGGACGCTGCCAAATGCCACCGATCCAACATCGAAACTCGTTAATTAATTTTATATAATGTAATATAATGTGTATGTTAGTGTATGCATGAGGCATTTATTGTATGGGTCATTAGAAGCTTGATCTAAATAAATAAATAAAATAAAATAATAACGCGTCGGGTCATGCCAGTGACACTCCGTCTCTGAACTGAATACTTATCTTATTCTCAAAATATCATAATAGCAAAATATTATACATCTTCGAAAATGATTATTATAAGATTATATTATATTATAAGATAATCATTCATATTCAATTACAAAGAAAAATACTAAAAATGTCTCAATTAACTACTTGAAAGCTATTCGATTCACTTTCCTCCATCTATAGGGAAATAAATACCAAGGAAATTCCGCTCATACCAACATAATGGTTACTTTCCGCAAAGCAATTGTAATGTTTTTAATCATTACATTACATCGTTAATTAATCAGAAAACAATCGTAGACGTAATACGTTTTCTCAGAGAGACTTTCGCTATCACAACTACTCTAGCATGGCGTAAAAACAATGTAAGAAAAGTACTGACGCGATGTAGTTACAACCTTTCCCTGGTGATGAAGTCGAGGAAATGAAGCTATTTAGCAGCAGATAAAAATAGTAAGCTTTCTAGACTACAGTACCTATAACCTAAAAGGTTATCGAAGAAACATCTAATAATATAAAATTCTCGTGTCACAGTGCTGTAACCAAACTCCTCCAAAACGGCTGGACCGATTTTTATGTTTTTTTTTTTGTATATTAGGTAGGTTTGAGAATAAGTCTTTTTAATTTTTATACCCATTTATAACACTAAAAACTAAAAATAGGTACATATGACCCTTAATTTTTTACCTTTTTACCACAACCCCCATTTTTTTACTTTTTACCCTTCTACCTCAAGCCCCCATTTTTTAATAGCGACTAAAAATAATTTATATGACAAAACAACGTTTGCCGGGCTGGTTTGCCGGTGCATTTGAATAGACCTCTTTTTGTTGTTTAAATAATAATCTTGGCCATAATAGTAATTTTCACCAAAATAATGGGATCATCTTAATAAATATCACATTTATTTTTATTTCAAAGACTTTTTTATATAATATGGATTACGAAACAACGAAGCTAAACTTTGTTTGGCATAAAACAAAAATGTAAAATTCTTTGCCAAAATATGAGCGCTTAGCGTGGAATGAAACAAAAGTTACCTTAACATTTATTTCGTCACTTACAACATAATGAAAATATATTGACAGTTCCTGGGAACTGAACATTATTTCAGTTTTATTTTCAGGAAATCGCCAAAGTTCCTGAAACATTTGCAGTCATGATTAGCGTACATACATTCTTACTTTTTGGCAATTAATTAAACACGAACATTTCTATTATAGCACGATATTATGCTGTTAATTTTCACGGAAGTAGGGTAGGGAAGTGCTGTAAAAATAGTTCAATAATAGTTGTGGCCAGACTAACTTAATTCAGTCGTAAGTTGAGGCATGACACAAAAACACTATAACAGTTATGAAGAAGTATTTAATTGTATCATCATTAGTCATTGAAATGTCCCCACTGCTTCTTTCTTATGGATGGATAAGGACAAAGCACAGGCCTTCCTTATGGATAGAGCCAAAGCCATCTTCTATTTCGCTTGTTTCACTCGTTCAAGCAGCCGAGAAATAATAGCGGGCCATGATAGAGCCCATCACTAATAAAAACCTGTGTCATGTAGGTTATGTTGTTCTTCTATGAACAGCCTAACCTAGGCGCATATTTTTACAAGCTTTTTATTAACTTGCCATATTAGTTAGTTAGTTAGTGGGGGACAAATCTACTTAATTTGACCCACTTCCCAGTTTCCGATGGAGCTGTAATTAACCGACTTCAAAAATTGAAAAGGAGGAGGTTATCTATTCGTCGCGTTTTTTTTATATGTATGTACACCGATTACTCGAAGACGGCTGAACCGATTGAAATGATTCAAACGTTATAACATCAGGTTTTTTCCCAAGTTTGGTCCCATTTTTTGAAATTTTGAAATCGGTTCAGTAGTTTTCAGGAAATCTTGAAAATACTGTCGTTTTCGTTAACACTTCATGTGAATTTATTACGTATCTTTAGGCATAACTCCTTTGTTTATAAACCGATTTAGATGATTATTGTTTTGTTGGAAAGGGGATACCAAAGGGGATCAAGGTATTTTAACCGACTTCAAAAAAGGAGGTTTTCAGTTTAATCACATACCTATTTACCAGAATACACGTAAATTGCTTGCATGATGCACTAAAAAAGTGAAATAAAAAATATTTTTGCAAAAAAATAAACCCCCCTTAAAAAAAATGTCATAAAAAAGTAAGAAATAATCCCTCACCAAATAACGTAAGTACTTTGAAGTCGGGAAAAAAAACAACAAAAAATTGTACATGTTTCACGCCCGACTTCATTTTGTATACAGGTTTGGTTCAGATGACAATACAACATTTTAATGTTGTATTATACTTTAGTACAGTCAGCAAAAAAGGCTTTTTTTTTACTAAAAACTTATTTGCAATAACTTATAAAATGTTCTATGACAAAGTTTAAATTAGCCAGCTAACTAGATAGGTAACTCTTATATCATTTTGAAAGAAGTTTGAAGCAATTTGTAGTCGCAACTGCAGTTTGAATTGTTCCTCCTGCAATAATGGCTGTTTGCATAATTTTCACTGGAATGAAATATGCCTAGCATATTTAACCGAGAGAATAAAATCTACGATATAAATTAACAGCTTTAAGTTCAAGACATTTCGAGACTAATAGATCTAGGTATATTAAAAAAAACATAGAGAAAAAGTAAAGTCCGTATTAATCACTGGAATTAATTTACGATTTAAAAGTTATAGATTAGTAGTTAGTAAAACTAATCATCGTGTCAGCCGAACGACGCCCACTGCTGGGTATAGGCCTCGCCCAAGGATCTCCACAACGATCGGTCCTGCGCTGCCCAAGTTATAGTAAAGTACCTAAACTAAATTGTACCATTTTATCCTAGTAGAACTGCTGAAGATTTAAAGTTTTTTCATAAATCAATGGAAGGGAAATTATGTGGTTAATACCGGCTAGTACCTAACTATAATTTAATTAATTGTTCTCGCCGGGTAGCTAGCAGTGTTGACAATAAAAAAAATAAGATGAATAATATACACAATAATTACAAATATACCTAACATTGGCAAGAAAAACTTTAAAAATATACTCTACTAAAATACATAAGTACTAATGTGAAAATGTGTTGGTATTTTTGTCCGTCTTTCACGTCAAAACGGAGCAAGCAACGGACCGTCGTTATTTTTGGTATGGGGATAGTTTGGATAGAAAAAAATCTTTCCGTGTTCTGTGGTTTGGATGCTGGAGAGTTACATAGGCTACTTTTTATTCCGGAAAAATATCACCTCGCGCATTGACCTCGCGGCATAACGTCGCGTCTTGTAGTCCACGCAGTAGAGACTGCGGGTAGAAGGCTAAGTTTCTGTATAGATGAAAATTAAACACTATTATAATTTTCATCTATACAGAAACTATATATAGGTATCTAGGTTTAGGTTTAGGTTTAGGTTTTTTTTAGGTTTATCTATACTAAACTATTACAAATATACTTAACATTGTAAATTGGCAACGAAAACTTTATTAATCTACTGTACTAAAACATAAATAAAAAAGATTTAGATAAAAAGTAAGTTTTGTCATTGAAAAATGGGACATTCACAAGGAACCGAGCAATCAAATTGTTGCTCATCCACTTACCTAATTCTTGAGGAAGTTCTCGGATAAATCACTAGGAACTTTTCACAACAGATAATTGGAAATGAATGCCTTGGGCGGCGACAAACTCGAGAAGTTTGTTGCAAAGCATCTGATCGCAGAGAACAGGCAAAGAAATATCGATTGAATAAATCAATAGGATATTTTTACTGTCAAGTAAGAAAGTCACTAATAGACTGAGAGAGTCCGTTTCAAACAATAACAGAACCACATTTTTTTTAAATATGGGTACATTCTTTTGAATAAATACCCATGGTTTACTGATTAGGTGAATTAACAGTGGAATACCTATAGGTGAACAACTTTGGTGAACCACAGGTCTGAAAGGAAATAATCTATAGTAATATTAAAAATAAATTTTGATTATTTGTTAATTTGTATGTTTGTAATGGATAAACCCACCATTAGAAAGCTTCGTTCTTCCTGAGTGATATATACCTACGACTAAATTTAAACGGGTATATACCATGCGGGTTAAACAGCGGGGATTCACTAGTTAAAATTAGAGATATCGTCATTTTAATCGAGGTGCAAATGTTCCTCTGTATGTCCTCAACTTCCCTTTTTTATTATTCCTGAATTATCGATCGTAGGATGGATCAAGGTTCTAATAATGTGTTTGATTAGTGCAGCAAAGCTTGGTGAAGGCAAAAAAACATCATAATGAGAACTTTTTAGCATGCTCTCATAAGTAAACAAAGAAAAGTCATGAGTAGTAGGCTGGTAATAGGTCGTTATATTGAAAGATTAGAGAAGTTACTTAACATTTTAGAAGGAAATTCTCATGTCTATTAAAACCATATCTCTCTTTCTATCGTTATCTCAAGATTTTTATCTTACTACGAAAATTAATTAAGTAGTAAAATTATGGAAATAGATTGGAAATTACCGTTTCACGCTATCAAAGTAAACTTTCTACTAAATGGTGGAATTTAAATCATCACAGTTTAACGAGCCTGTTAAATCGCTTCTACTTTTAAATTGATGGTGAAAGATATTAAACTTTCTGTTGATATTAGTTTACCATTAAACTTATATTAGGAGAGCAACAGTATTGTCTCCACCAACCATCCATTTGAGCTACTTAAACGTAAGAAGACTCGTTAAATATCAATACATACTTTTTTATATCAAAATAAGAGGAAATCCTTGCATTCGAGAGAAACATTTATGCAAATGTTTACCAATCGATTTAAATGAAATAGCTGAGTGTTTAAAGATGCTGGTTCCATTTGTAATTCAATTTTGAAAGATAAAATATATATTTTTACTTACGAAAAGGGGGCTGATATGAGCCAACTAGCGCTGCTAATCGGTTGACTTCAATTTGTTCTAAATAAGCCAAAGTTCTAAAAAGGAGTCAGTCAAGGTCTTTTGAATAACTTCTTATATTTTTTTTGTACACCAAAATAAATAAAGTGTTTTCAACAGTTTTGAAATGGGTTTTTTTTAACCAAAAGTGGCTACTTTTAACAAAATCCCTTTTTAAAACTGTTTAAATAGTTTTTAAATTGTGTAATAGTAGTTTATGTGACTGTCGCATAAGGAGGGGTATTAAAACACGAGTGGGAGTTTTATTCCACGAGTGTTTTAATACCGAGTTATGTGCAGTCTCATACACTACTTTATCTACACTCATTACATTTATTATATATTTCAAAAATAAAGCAAATCAATATCACTACATAGTATAAAACAAAGTCGCTTTCTCTTTCCCTATGTCCCTTTGTATGCTTAAATCTTTGAAACTACGCAACGGATTTTGATGCGTTTTTTTTTAATAGATAGAGTGATTCAAGAGGGAGGTTTATATGTACTTTTTATCCCGATATTCCCACGGGAACGGGAACCACGCGGGTGAAACCGCGGGCGGCCGCTAGTTAAATATAAAATGTGAATTGGTGCCAAACCCCACTCATAGGAGTCTATACGGTCTATTCCTTCTAAATTCAAAATTCTAATTTTAAAAAAGTTTCTGTCTGTTGCCGGCTAAAGAAGGGCTTGAAAGAGTTGGAAGTCAGGGCCGGTAAATCCTACGGTTGCCATGGAGACTGTAAAATTAAGAAATATAAGTGTTTTATAATGAGTGACAGCTGTATCCGGGTGTTTCATAATGGTCATTATGCAACACCCGGATACAGCAGTTTTATTTTTTTAAGTTGACTATGGCTTAAAGTGTATCAATAAACGTTCATGCATGAGTTCATAGTTCGAATATTATAACATGAGTGTAGATATAGTAGATTGTACAACAAGTGCATAAAAGGTACCATCTTACCCGAGACGTATATATCCATCCGAGCCGTAGGCGAGGGTGGATAGTCAATTCGAGGGTAAAATGGGTTTTATGTACGAGTTATACACTCTGCTTTTCACTTCGAGTGTGAGGAAAATAAATAACAATATTGCAAAAAAGAATAAATAAAGACTTCGCCATATTGGCGGGAAGACTTTCTTTTTCTTTTTTTTATACGGGCATTGGCAGCACAGTGACTTTAGCATAGATCGTAGTCCATAATACTCTTGAAATACTTATTCCTTAGAAAACTCATTAATTTTGCCTAGTTTTATTAATTTAATTATTTATCATGGATTATGTACAAAATTTAAGAAACAGAATGAAATACGTTAGTTATTAATAAAGTTTATTTAACGAAGTTTAATTGCGTGTGTAACTGTTTACCTGACGACCTTTGTCTTAAAGTCTGAGACTTAGACGAAGATTTTACTTTATGCACTAGAGCATAAAAAGCGATTTTATGCCGCCTATACCCAACATAAACACGAACTTTATGAGCATGAGAAGTGAAAAAGTTATTTAAATACATATTTGACATCAAGACAAGGCCATAACTGATGGCTGAAATGAGATCTTTCAATATTTATAACTGTTACAACAAAATGCGATCAAGTAACAACTTCACTCGATAATCGTCGACACGCTGCGTGGTGCGTGCGACTCATCCGCCCAGATGCACATGCATGACACGCCAAACGTGCGCCAAACAAGTTTGCATACAGATTTAAAAGTTCAGTCCCTTGCCATTCATCAGAGGCCGTTGACTGACGCGACGACCGTTCGTGTTCCGCGGTTGGTTGCCCTGGGGCCGGTTCCCCATAGTCTATAGTTCCCTAATTTGACGCATGGCATGGCAGCACTGACGCAACCATCTGCGGCCAACTTCAAACCGCAACAGTTGTTTACGCAAGCGTTACGTTAGTTATGTTTTGAACGGTTTGTGTATTACTGTTCGACGTTCAAAGTTAGGGTTTATTGATAAGCTATCAATGGAACGGACTAGTGCGATCCGGTTTTTAATTAAAATACGTTTAATGTTTTCCGTTTGTGTGACAAAACGGTGTGTTTATCTTAAACAAGTGAAAGTGTGGTTATGTTGATAATTGGTCATATTGGCGGTTAAAGACGATGTTAATTCCTTGTTCGGTCGTATTTGAAGTGAGTTTAATAGTGATGTTTGTTTAAGGATCGTGTGTGATGCAGTGTTTGACCGTGTACAACCTGACCTCTTAGCAGCTGGCTTGTTTTACCGTGAGATCTCGCAGTGGCCCGTCTTTTAGACCTTCGACGGTTAATACGATCGAGCGATCGAATTAGACCCGGTTTTTAACATTCACCTTGCTTTAGACCAGCTGTGACTTAATACCATGACGAATCACTGAGAAAGTAGTCGGTATTAAATTATGAAGGTAAATTAATGCCACGAAAACCGAAAATTGGATGGAATTTGCAACATGACAAGTTATATTATTGTAAACTGTATAAAACCAATTTCCAACTAAAAACCAGAAGGTATTCTTATTATACCTACTTACTAAAACAAATGCACACTCATGATGTTTCCTTCTAGAATAGGTAATTCACTACAAATTGGGGAATTTATGGATAAATAATACCATTCATAAAGGAACCCTTCTATATGCCATTTTGTATTATTTGTATTTTGATATCTTCGTCCCAACTTACTATAAGTACAGTTGTAAAATTGATAAATAAAACTACGATACCTATTTCAAAAGAAGCAAAACCAACATTAAATTCTACCTTCAAGGTCTTTGAAACCCAACAATCTTCAAACCAAATAAAGACCATTAATTTTCCAATAATATAAAATGGCATAAAGGTAGAAGGGTTTCTTTAGAGGTATTATTTATCCATAAATTCCCCAATTTGTAAGTACATAATAATATGTACTTCATAATAAATGTCGCGTTGAGTCCCGTTACTCTTGTTTATAATTATAATGGAACGCGAAAGTTTAAAATCTTATATGGTTTTATACAGTTTACAATAATAATATAAATCTACGACACCTATTTCAAAAGAAGCAAAACCAACATTAAATTCTACCTTCAAGGCCAACAAAAATCGCTTGACGCTGTTCGTCTTTAAAACCCAACAATCTTCAAACCAAATAAATACCATTAATTTTCCAATAAAACAACATAGAGCAATCGCCGTTTGCCCCAATCTATTTCTTCTAATCAATCCAACGGAAAAGCGACAGCTCGAACTGTCCAACAAACGAAGCCATTATTTCAAACTGTCTCCGTGGAAATAATTAATTCTCACACCTAATTGGAACTAGGTTGAACGGTCAGCTCGAATTTGCATCACAACTAAGTTTAAAACAAGATTTAACAGGCTCATTCTAAGTTCCGAACAAGGATAAGCTTAAGGTACGAAAACAACATTAAAAAGTTAATAAATATCTCAAAATAGTATATTTGGTATCGCAGATACAGACAAGCATAATAGAGGAAATACGCGGTTTACTTTTGCCTTTTAATTTGGATGAAGCAACCAAATTGAACAATGTAAACGTAAAAGTGAATCATTCAATGTCAATGGGCGCTTGTATTTCTGCGCGTTTCTATCAAAGTGATTCAATTTCGTTGAACCGTGTAATATTAGCATTATGGTAAGCATAAAATGCTACCTCTACTCTCAGTTGGAGCCTCTTTATTAACCGATTTAAATAAATGGAACCAGAAATTCATCGTGTTTGACGCATGGATTTATATTTATGTTGATAATTTTATAAATAGAACCCCTTTACTATCTCATAAATTAACTGGAAAAGTATAAAATAAGCCTAGGCGTGTCAATTTCTTATTTCTAAGTAGATGTTGGAAAGTTTGGAATCTTATTTTGAGGTATAAAACTATTTCATAGTTTATGTTTCACCATTGGTTGTTCAAAACTAAAATGAGCCGAGGAATCAAATAAGATTTTGATCGGCGCTAAATAGTTTTCACTTGCTCGCGCATCGAACTTCTCATGAAATACAGAGTTAATGACATTGATTTTGTAAAAACATTTATCAATATCATGTCAATTGAACTATTTAAAAAAAACTGAATAAATTAAACAAACAAACTGGCACGTCAAGTTCGTCATTGGAAAGTTTAAAATGGAATTATTAAAGGTACAAAATGTTGAGCTCAAACTAAAATGAGTTTAATAATCAAATGAGATTTCGATTCACCTCAATCACCAAAAGGCTTCGGATGAATTTACAATGAAACTATCTAATAAATTAAACATAGAAAACCATAAACTTAACCATTTGGCGTGTCAATATCTCATTTCCTGTTCGATATTGGGAAGTTTGGAAGGTACAAAAATCTAGATTCGAAACGTTGCTCAAAACTAAAATGAACTAAAGGATAAAATGAGATTTCGATCGACTTCAACCATCAAAAGGCTTCGAGCTATTTACGTTTCCAGTTGATCGCGCATCGAAGTTTCGCTATCACCGAAACAGTTTTGGTTACGAAAGCCGCAAAAGGGATTGAAACACTTTGGTGTGAATTGGATTTTGATTGCCCGTAAGTCGTTCCAAAGACAAATTGCCCATTAAATAATAAAGAAAACTTGATTCCGCGATGCTGATGAGGATTTAATGATATTTTAGCACGACCATCGAGATTATACCGAAACTGTAAATGCGTTGAACGACTGTTTATTTGAATAAGAGGTAGGTACTTATTTTCTTATTTACATTGGTGGAAAAATGTAAAATAGTTTTTTAATATCTAAAATCGATTTATAAATCCTAATCCGCTTTCGTGCTTTTGTAGCAACCGATTTTAATAGACCTTAACGCCGACATCGACATTATTGTTCAAATTTCATGTGTAGAATTTCTGGAAAAAAATGTTTAATTGTTTCTGTTAACGATATGACAGAGTTTACTACTTTACAAAAACCCAATTATTGTTATGTTTCTTTACGATAAGAAAGAATTCTAATTAAATTGACGAAATTTCTAAACAAACATTGGACCATAGTTCTTCTTATCATCAACAATAAAAACAATTTCAATTATTTCAGTATTTAACATCAGTAATAACCTAGCAGTCGCAAATATAGCCGTTAATATCCCAGATCGCGTGACTGTTCACAATGAAACTTATTGTGTTCCTATTCCTATCTCTTAATGTAAAAGCACTCTTTATGCTCAGAAGCACGTTCTAGTTATAGATAATACACCGATTACTGTTTTAATAGTTTTATAATCTACTTTTAAAACGACCAATTAGTAGCTCACTTTAGACCGTGACACACATCGGTATAATCCTTGAACCGAATTCAAAATAATGGGCACCAATATTGTACGAAAAAGGTTTTGATACATCTGAGGAAAAATATTATAAAGAAGAAAAAACAGATGAAGAGCGACTTGACACTTTATCGAGTCGAAGTAAAATCGACACATGTCTCAACGAGTCATTTCGAGAAGTGCGTCGTCCTACAAACGAATGTTCCACTTTACGGGTGCAAAACAAAAAATGGCGGAAACACAAAGGGATGGGGACAGGGTAGGGTTACCTGCCTGCACTTTAACATAAAGTATATTGCACGTTATTTTGGACAAAACCACTTTACCATACTCTTTAGTCTTTAACAGCGCAGCCCTCAAGCAGTAGGTACACGATAATACTTTACTTTATCTTTTTAGACTTGAAAGGATTAATTTTATTTTTGTTTAAAATAAATAAAATTGTGCTCCGATTTTTGTAGAGTAAAAACCTCCCAAGTGTTTATTGGAACACGCGCTGCATCCGTATAAAATTAAGTTGACAAGAAAATAACCAGACTAATATTAAATAAGTACTTTATTTTAACACAATACTGTTTTATTTTATATGCCTTAAAAATATAAGTAACGTTAATAGACAAGAAACAAAAATAAAACGAAAGAAGGTTGGTAACCCTAACTGAGGGCCCTAAGGGAAACACCTGCTACCTGACTGCGGAATGTTGGGAGAACTATCGTGAATGAAACTTTTTTTAACAAACTTCGTACCTACTTATATTCCTTTGTAACCCATTGTAATAGGGACAAGGGAATTTTTACCCGAGAAAAGAATTTATGTAACTTTATTATTGTTGACCTAAAAAGCTGAGTGTACAGATAAAAAAGGTATGAGTTGTTTGACAACAATATATGACGTATGTAAGACGTACACAACAACCATACTGACATTATATTTGTTTTGTTCCTAACAAAAATCGAAAAATAAAACGTTTTTGAAAAAAAATGTAACCGCCTTCAAAACGGATCTTCAAACAAAAATTAACAAACACTAAAAAACGAAAAAAATAATAAGATTTTTTAATTTAAAGGACGATGATACGTGACTTTTTCTAATTTATCTTGGTACTTACTGAACTGTTTGAAGTCGGTGCCGTCTTATACGTATTGAGGTTATTACGTCCTACACCACACGCTTGGGACCAGGTTTTTTTTATGTTAGTTATTTCACTCAGCATATTTCGTTCTTATTCTTTTTGGCTTGGCACCGACTTCAAACAGTTCAGTAAGTACCAAGATAAATTAGAAAAAGTCACGTATCATCGTCCTTTAAATTAAAAAATCTTATTATTTTTTTCGTTTTTTAGTGTTTGTTAATTTTTGTTTGAAGATCCGTTTTGAAGGCGGTTACATTTTTTTTCAAAAACGTTTTATTTTTCGATTTTTAGTGAAGTAGCTTAAGAAACTACATGGTGATTATGATAAATTGTTGTAGATATCCTATCCGTTACGGAATTCAGCTTTCCATCTTTAGCTACTTAGATAACTTGAAGGAATACAACTGAAGGTCCATTCGTGCATATGGTATTTATAATATAATAATATAATAAATCATTTATTTCGAGCTACTTAGACTCATAATGATGGTTAGTAACAATGATACTTAAATCTAATGTTAGTAAAAGACTAACAATACAAACAAAGACACAACAACACTAAACATTTATATGCACATGAACCATACAGCAATGGTTGATGTACCTGCAGTCGAGCCTGCTCGCGATCATGTTTAGGACGCTGTTAGCGCTGGCCCGGGCCCGGCGCACCAGGGATGCGCATCGCTTGCGCATGGTGGCGTGGAAGCACTCCACACGAGCCTCCGCCAACATCCCTGATGCGCTACAGAACCGAGGCAGCCCCATCAGCGCCCTGAACGCATTATTGTACTGGATACGCAAAGCGCCGTACTGTCTCTTCGTGTAGTCAGCCCACAGACTGCTCGTGTAAAAGGAGGTGCAGTAAGCTCTGAACAACGTAATTTTCACCTCTACGGAGCAGTGAGCAAACCTGCGGGCTATCATGTTGGCTCTCACAGACAGCGCTCTGCGTTCCCGTTCTATATCCGCATCGTCTTTAAGGTCAGGCTGTAATAAGTGCCCCAAGTACTTGAATTGATCCACCCTTTTTAATGGCGTCCCACATAACTTTACTGGTGGCATAGAAAGTGGAGGTGCATTTTTCACCTTAAAGACCATGCATTCGCTTTTGGATACATTATATTTCAGTCCATGTTTAGTGGCGTACACTTCACAAATGCTTAACAATTTTACGAGACCACATACCGAGGCACTTAGTAGGACCATATCGTCGGCATAACTTATATTGTTAACACATATTCCGTCTATATGACAACCGACATGGGTCCTACTGAGCTCCTCGACTAGAGAGTTAACATACAAGTTGAACAGCTTGGGTGAGGTCAACCCCCCCTGCCTCACACCGCACTCCAACCTGTAAGAGTCCGAATAAGTTCCCGCCCATCTAACAACATTAACTTGATTGTTGTACCAAAATTTGAACATCGCAATCATCTCCGCTGGCAAGTTTTCATCTCTCAATTTCTGCCACAGGATATCATAATTGACAAGGTCAAATGCCCTTGTCAAATCTAAGAAGCAGGCATATACGGGAGTATGTCGATCTACATAGTATCTGACTGTCTGCTTTAATCCCAGAATAGCACTCTCTGTGGACAGCCCTGGTCGAAATCCGAACTGGTTGTCGTGCAACTTAAGATATTTATTTAGCTGACAATCAAGCAGACAGTCAAATACCTTGGCAATTATAGTTGCCTGTGAAATCGGCCTGTAGTTTGCCTTATCACTAACATCACCAGTTTTATTTTTCACGATTGGAACCACCACGGTCTTCATCATGTCAGCCGGCATGTAAGAATGTTTTATGCATATTATAAAACATCATAATATAACTCCTAACTGTTGAGGAGTTTCACCTCTCATCAGCAGCTCACCCTAATAACCTAAAAGAATATAACTATTTAACGTACGATTAATACTTAAAGAAATATTCTCCAGCTCCTAACCGTTAAGGAGTTGTAGCTTCCATCACCAGCTCATCACTATAAGATGATGACTACCAGATGCAAATACTTGACTAGCTTCAAAAATAAATGGAACGCATAAGGCTTGCCTATATTTGAGAATTTCTCTTAATTTTCCTGGGATTTGATCCCCTGGTCCTGACTTGGTGAAAGTAAGATCAGGTCAGAAGTACCAACTTTCAAAAAAAAATATTTTGAAAATGATCCCCAATTTGATGAAAGTATGAAATCGTCCATATACCCAAATAAAGTCTGAATACACATTATTCAGGATAACTCCTGAACTTCTTGCCAGTTCTTGATAAAATTTGAATGGGACCACACGAGAAGCGTCACCTATTAAATAAAAAAAATTTTATCCAAATCGGTTCATTAACTAAAAAGTTCTGAGGTAACACACATAAAAAATTAAAAAAAAAAAAAAAAAAAAAATATACAGTCGAATTGATAACCTCCTCCTTTTTTTGAAGTCGGTTAAAAATAATGATTACCTCCACGTGACATTGCATGGCCCATTATTGTTTACGATTTGACCTTCTATCATTTCATTACATATTGTTAGGTTTTGAGAGGTAATCCTCACTTTCTTGCTTCCTATTAATATTATAAATTCGAAAGGTTGTTAGTATGGGTGCATGTATGGATGTATAGATGTTTGTTACTCTTTCACGCAAAACCTACTATTTAAACGAATTTGGTTGAAATTTGGCACACAGATAGTACATAGCCCGGATTAAAACATAGGATACTTTTTATCCCGATGTTCCCACAATAGGCAATCAGGGACACAGAGAGTAGATAGCCTGGATTAAAACATAGGATACTTTTTATCCCGATGTTCCCACAATAGGCAATCAGGGACACAGAGAGTAGATAGCCTGGATTAAAACATAGGATACTTTTTATCCCGATGTTCCCACAATAGGCAATCAGGGACACAGAGAGTAGAAAACCTGGATTAAAACATAGGATACTTTTTATCCCGATGTTCCCACAATGGGCAATCAGGGACACAGAGTAGATAGCCTGGATTAAAACATAGGATACTTTTTATCCCGATGTTCCCACAATAGGCAATCAGGGACACAGAGAGTAGATAGCCTGGATTAAAACATAGGATACTTTTTATCCCGATGTTCCCACAATAGGCAATCAGGGACACAGAGAGTAGATAGCCTGGATTAAAACATAGGATACTTTTTATCCTGATGTTCCCACAATAGGCAATCAGGGCAGTGCCGTAAGTAGGGCGGTGCCACCGGTGCCCAGGCACAGGGCGTAGACTCTGGGGGGCGCAAGAATTAAATGGCCAGACCGCAGGCAGGACTATTATTTTTTCGGTTTGCTCCTGATAAGTTCCCGCTGCGCCCCTAGTACTCGATTCCAACTCATACGTAACTACATGCCAATATCATCAAAAACGTCTAATAAATTCTGACGGCTCGCCTGTTTGTTTGCCCACATCAGTTCTTTAAAAAAATAGATTTTTCTTCTAAAATATTAGATAATTGGTCCACCAACACCAAGTTCCTTGTGCTTTTCCTACTAATATTATAAATGTGAAAGTTTAGATGTTTGGATGTTTGGATGTTTGGATGTTTGTTACTCAATCACGCCAAAACGGCTGAACAGATTTGGCTGAAATTTGGAACACAGATACTTTATAGCCTGGAGAGGAACATAGGCTACTTTTTATCCCGGAAAAATAACACATATACGCGGGATAACGTTGTGTAGTACACGCGGGCGAAGCCGCGGGCGGAAAGCTAGTATTTTATAACCCTGAATGAAATAAAGTAGGCCTATCTATACATAACATTGCTCTAGGGTACCTATAATATCTAAAAAAAAAACAAGGGCGCAGAAGCTCGCACAGGGCGCAGAAAAGGCTATTTACGGCACTGAATCAGGGACACAGATAGTAGATAGCCTGAATTAAAACATAGGATACTTTTTATCCCGATGTTCCCACAATGGGCAATCAGGTGGGGCAATTTGACCCATTGCCAACCCCCCATCCCTTATCATATGTGTATCAGCGCCTGTTTAGGTTAACAAAAACTAACAGTAATCGATACAACTTGCGAAGTCAAGTTCACTTTGTTTTTTATTTTACGCCTATTCACATCGCAATAATAATTTATTGATCTCTAATTATGGCAAAGCACTTAACTTACAATCTCGACGCTATCTGATGTCAAGGCGTCTCTAACTTCCGTATTTTTGCCATAGCAATGATTTATAATAACTTTATGATAATTATTAAGAGTCTAAAAATACATCAGTAGGTTATTAGCTGCTTTTAGTTGTCGTAATGGTTCTGTTATTAGGTATAGCAATTGACTGGGAACAAGAATAAAGAATAGCCAACAAAATTATGTCGTTTGGCTGTGGCATTAGAAGATAGTGCAAAGAAGTTAAATACGATAGGAAACTTTAGTATTATATTATCTGTGCTTTCAATCATGTGACTAAAAATGTTTTGTTTAAAGCTCTTCTGTGCTTTGAAACTTAGAACCACACATAAACAAGCCTGACGTAGGTAGGTGACTACGTCAACTATAATCAAAAATATATCTTTAGATACTAATATTATAAAGTGGAAAGATTTGATTGTTTGAATTGAATAAGCTCCGAAACTACAGGGCCAATTTAGAAAATTATTTGACCATTAGAAAGCTACATTCTTCCCGAGTGACATAGGCTTTCTTATTTTAGCCCGATAGTTCCACGGGAACGGGTAACACGCGGGTAAAACCGCTAAAAGGATCCGCTAGTAATAAATAAGTACTAATGTAATAATATACACCATTATCATTATCTTTTAACTGATGAGATGACATGAACGGATGCAAGAAATCAGCTTCAACAGAATCAAAGATTATACAATTATGGAAAAAAACCGACATATCAAGATGAGAACCTGATATGATAACAATAAATGAATTAAACCTAATAAATGAATTCTGATAAATGGCACGTTACTTCAGTCTGTAATAAATAATATTAAGCAAGAAACAAAACACTATTCGCGGCTATTTTAACTAGTTCTATTCAATATTCGTGATCTGATAACTGTTAACGAACTAACTAAAAGTTGCCAGCAATAAATTACCAGCAAGTGAAGCTTGGTAGTTTCCTGAATTAATTTCCTCGTAGTTGCAATACCGAAGATCAACAGACATCGAAAGTTTCTCGATTCTCGACTAGATATAATGCAGCACATCGATTGTTTAGTTTTATTGTAGTGAAGTTTACTCGGCGGTAATGGAAGATTTATATTGAGAACTATATTACAAAATAAAAAAACTTAATAAATAAATAAAAAGTCAACATAAATTATATTTATATTTTATATATATTGATAGATTTTAACGCTGTGTCTGTGGAACCAGACGTTAGTACCTAGGTAGGCACTAGGCACTAAGCACAGAGACTTTGTCTTTTGATTTGCGAGAAAAAAATATGTCAGTAACAATAATTGTTAAAATTAATGTTCTGTTGACTGTACTTTTTGTCATTGAACACTAGATTTATCTCCATTCCTGAAATCATTTCAAGCTTGTTGAAACTTGTTGTTGTTGTATTAAATTGTTTTAAGACATATTAACATATATCAGACATATTCATATTTTATCACAAATCAAAAGGCGAAGTCTCCGTACCTACCTAGGTATTAACTATCTGACTTAACTATTATACTTTCTACGAAAACCTTTGTAACGTAGTAATTCTGTGATTAGGACACGCTCAAGGTCACTTACAATTTTTCATTCTGAAACAGAAGAATTTGAAAAACGAATAAAAAAAAATTAACAGCATGAGCAAGTTAATTTAGGAATGATACACGATTCCAATACGGCGAGGAAATCCCTCACGCAATCACTTTTGAATTTCGATTCAGCGTTTCCATATTTTTAAATCGAAACAGTTCTGATTTGATTGAGCGTTTGAAATTTTGTTGAAATTCAATGAGTTTTTATCTATGTACCTACGTGGTTGCGTAGCTTGTTATACGAGTGTTTTAATAGCTGTGTAGCGAACTAATTGGTCGTGAACTAGATTACACTTTTTACTGACGTACCTCTATTCGGATTGGGATGTCCGAGATACATTACTACACCTATATGGAATATCTTAATACTGTGCTTATACTGCTGATGACTTATTTAAAAGAGATTGAATAACGAATGTGTGATTAATATTTCAAAACACTGCATTTACTAACTTTTAATCACACATACGGTATGATTTTGTTTTTCATATTATAAGAACATATGATTACTTACTTAGTTTTCTCTGAGTTTAAACATGTTACCGTGACGACGACATGTGTTAAAAGATATATTGTATCACTTATAGCTACATCTACAAGTTACATATTTGTACAGCCGTTACTTATGTTAAATTTAAACTTGATGATGATGAGTTTCTTGCGCCAACTTACGTATCTCGTCAATGTGCTCATAGGTCGTTGGAAAAATTACAAGGTTTATTCAACGTTATTTAGGTTTAGGGTCCATTTCCGCAACAAAAGGAAACCTTTGTATATAACATTGAACCATGAAAAGGCTCCTTTTTAGGGTTCCGTAGTCAATAAGGAACCCTTATAGTTTCGCCATGTCCGTCTGTCCGTCCGTCCGTCTGAACCCAGTCTAGCTCATAGAATCTTAGTACTAGAAAGCTGTAATTTGGCATGAATATACATATTTATCACGCCAACAAAGTGGTAAAGTAAAATTTTGAAAAAAAAAATTTTTTAAGTTACCTCCCCTACACGTGAAGTGGGTATGTATTTTTTTTTTCTTGTCGACCCCATAGTGAGGGATGTCGTTGTATAGCAATTTTAAAAACATTGTGGGTTCGTAAAGACAGTTTTTTGATTGAGGCATCTGTTTGTGAATTATTAAGCTTTAAAGTGCAAAATTTTGTTAGAGTCAAGTGTCTTCCCCCCTACCAGCCAAATGGTTGTTTCTGGATACGTGAAAAAATTCACGATAGTAGTACATATGACGAAGTTAAAAGGAAAACTATCACAGCTAAGTAGGCTCTACAAGTTTTTGAGATATAACACATTTTCGAAAACCGCAAATATAACTTTGTCATTCATACGAATACTATGAAAAACAAAGTTATTTTATTCTGGCAAAAATTACAGTAGTATTTTTGCTAGGTGTACGTAATCGGTACGTTAAGTGGGTACGGAACCCTTCATGGGCAAGTCCGACTCGCACTTGGCCGATTTTATTCCCATTCTTATCTACACCAAAATCCATCGGTATTAGGATTGTAGTTCCATAAATAGTTTGTTTAAATTACCAACCAAACTCTACAGCATAATAGGTCTTTACCTATGAAATTGCCGTTTTGTATGGAGATTTCTGTAATTATTTTTTTTCCATACTAACGTTTTTGTTATTATTTAACGACTAATATTATGTAAATTTACAAAATTTTACACACGTATTTATGGATATTTTAACTACTAAATGACACATTCGTTAAGAGAAAAAAATTTTTTTTTCACTAAGTTACAACTAATAAAGTACGAAATTCTGGAAACAAAAATAGTCGTAACTTTCGGAATAAGTTTTTTCTATGTAAATAATCAAATATCGTGGTTATTAAATTATCAAAAGTTGCTCGATACGGTCTTAATGTAACGCAATATTAAAGAAATTATATATTTCTAATATTATAAAAGTTGTTAAGTTATATGTACAAAAGAAAAAAACGGCAATTTCATATGTAAAGACCTATTATTAATATAGATTAGCAGACAAAATCAATCTTTATTTTAGAAAAAAAAACAAAGAAAGGAAATCGACATAAGTAATTATGAAGAACAAATACCTACATAAAATTACAATTTCACAAACTACCGAACAATATGACAATATATAGTTTCACAATGGACTCGTTTTGCGCAAGAGTAGCCACGTATTGTATTATACAATAGTGGTTCAGTATTGCATAACTCCTTACCATAGATGTATTCTACAAATCCAATTTAAATCGATATTATCGATCGTATCGATTGATTGATGGTGACGTGAATCGGTATGGCTTTTGGAGATATCATACATCACATCACTAATAGTTAGCGGTTTAATGATACTTATTGGTATTTAAAATTGGTACGTTATGTTTCATCATGTCATGCATTCCAGAAACACAGCTATTGAATTTAAAAAACCTAAATTACTATCTTATGGTATTTTTTACCATATGGTAAAACAATGTATATAAGGTATTTACTTATTCTTGTAATAACGTGCAAAAAATTAAGTTAAGCGTATAAGAAGGAGATTAGATTAAATATTAGCTTTTGTAATCCTGTAATGGACATTATTGAACTATCTTTTGTTTCCAAGTGATTATAATTTATACTATCCATTAAAACAAGCTAAAGTTATTTATAATCATACAATGATACAAAAAATAATACTCACTTCCATTCCGATTTAACTTAGAAATGATGTAAGTATTTCTAAGAGAAGAAATCAGGCCGTATTGTCTTAAAAGTAAAAAAAATCCTATTAAAGCAAAGGACTGCTAACTCTCCAGAGAAATCACTTTAGAAGCAAAGATAACCTTTGCTTCAGAGTTCAATTTTAAAGCACTTTTTCTTTAATAATCTATAGGATTAATATAAAAGAGTAACTTTAAAAAAACGGCTGACTGAACGGGTTTTTTTCTAAGTTAAAATTAAACAAATCGCATCATTATTCCACAATCAAAATAATACTAATGTTAATACAAATAAACTGTGCACAATTAATTTGGGGATCTACATGGCCGAGTGGTGTACGCACCGGTTTTTAAGGTGCCGCGTGGTGCCGCTGTCTCTAGAGGTCCCGGGTTCGATTCTCGGTTGGGTAAAAATTGAAAACGAGTCTGGGTGTCGTTGTTTCCAATTTCCATAATACTAGTGCATCTAATCATTTTACGCCAGCCAACGTCACTCGCCTGATGATGTTTCAAAAAATATTAAAAGAATTAAATTATTAAATAAACATTATTAGGCGAGTGACGTTGGTGTAAAATGATTAGATGCAAGGTGATCGGCTTTTCATATCGCTATACCCATTCATGTGTGTAATCGGTACTATGCGGCATTAATATTGCAACGTTTATTGACTTCGGCTTACATACATCCTAAATAACAGTTAATTTAAACTAACGCTTTTCGAGTTCTGTAAAATATCATACACGTGCTCGTGTTGTGAGCGCGACCTTTGATTTCACTTTACGAAACGTCACAAACAACAAACAAATCTCAGTGAGACGAGTATTCCAAACAGTCTAATCAGATAGCTTATCAAATAGCAACGATTGTGCAAATGAGAACAGTTAATCACACGCACGAGCGACGCGAGACCGGCCGCCGCGAGCTCTACGTCTGCCACCGAAGCCCTACCATTACCTTTACCACGGTTGTAGACTTGTAGGTGCTTGTAGGCAGCATTCGACAAAGCGTCGCCGCTTCGAGTGAACGTCGGAGAGACTCACGTAACTATCGTTCGAGTGAATAGAGTGCGCGAAGTCGATCGTGACGTGCAATGCCCAGGGCCCCGCGCGCCCCGCTCCCCCTCGCCGGGCTATGGAGACCATCCTCGACAAGTTCAAGAGAGAGCAAGGAGGATTGCGTCGCTCTCGATCCGTCCGTGCATCCTTGCGCCTCATAGGAAACCGCTGGCGGTCAACGAAAGAAGAAGCACCGGCTGAAGACCTAGAAACGTTCAAAAGAAACAGCGTCGTCTTCTCCACACAAATTTGGAACACCGAAAAGGATTTCGACGTCGCTTACACAGGACTCGACGGCACTTATAAGTCGACTACTCCAGCCATGGCGCGCAAGAAGCCAGAACCGCCAAAACAAAGGAAGAAGAGCGGCGACATCGACTTGAATTTGAAGCCGCAGCGTCACAGGAAATTGGAAAAGACGAAGTTCAGTGATTATTTTACTAATAAGAAGCAGAAAAGTGCATCGGCTAAGGATTTGTTAGTTCCGGAGAAGATTCCGCCGAAAGCTGCGGCGATTTTGCATATTCATTCGCCAGAGAAGGACAAGGGGGGGAAGAAGAAGTTGAAGGGGATTGGGAAGTCAGAGTCTGCGAAGAGTATGGCGGAGGTGATGCACCGCAGGACGCGGCGGGGGTCTGAGGGGGACACGTGCCCCCACCAGCCGCGGGGGTGCGTCAACGCTGCGTTTGTGTACAGCACCCCACCTAAGGAGAGGAAGCTTCCGATGTCACCATCTGCTTACCTGAGTACGTAGTTTCACTATTCACTTTTTACTCCGTAATTATGCTACTCCATAAAATGTCTCGCTATTTAACACTTTTACTGTACCTACGTAGTTTATCGTTATTTGACAGCGTAATAACAAACATAGATAAGTTAAATTTTAGTTTACACATTATTTAAAAGAGAACAATGCCCCGTTAATCAGAATTTATGTCTCGAGAAGTAACTTTAAAGGAAATATCGCTTTCAATTAACAATCGTAATTTCATGAATGAAAATTAATGTCATTCTATTATGTAGGTAGGTACTTAGATATATTAAAGATATTATGTCGTCTGAATCCCTCTAGTATACAATACCCCTAATGACTAACTATCGTTAATGGTGATCGAATGTTATAGTGCGACAAGGATCTTTGTATGATATCGTTTTCATACAAAATAATGCGATCACAATAATAACGGTTACCATAACGACAGTTTTTCGAGCTAGGGCTTCACTGTACTTACTTAACACTACTATACTTAACAGAAATGACTGTTGTATTTTTTTTTGTCCCTGTTAGTTACTTAAGAAATACGGCTTGCATAAGTTATGACTCTGCTGTTGTTTTTTGCCGCCCGAGTGCATCGCACTTGTCCATCGCATGTCTGATATAACACTGTATTTCTAATTATAGCTTTTCAGGCTTAATTCCGTTGACTTCATAGTTTTTATTAAGGCTTTATTGAGTAGTTTCAACTACCTAAATTTTTTACCAGTTGTCTTACTTTGAAATTATAAATAACAATTTTCTCATAATTAATTAGCATTAAAACCATTATGAAATCAACAAGCGTTGTTTTAATACGGAGATAGGATGTTACGTCATCAGAAGTCGTTTTTAATGTAAATACGTAAATTTTAGCAAATACAGTGTCTTAATTGGTGAAGTTTTGTTTAAACTGTGATGATCCCTCGAGAGATATTTGATTCAGGCAGTAGGTTTAATAAATAAGAGGTAAACGTAAACATGTTACTCAGTTATACTTATTTATACCTACTTATCTCAAATTAATCCGATTAAATTGCTTTGCTGATTTTTAAAATAGGGTTATTAGTATACATAAAATGAATCTGTTGCCATTACATAACGCACTAACGTCTTGATTAATGTCAACTAAACCAGGTTAAATGTATCGCTTTAAACGTAAATTACATGTTTTTCCTCTAAAAGTTATTAATATTTAGTCGCTCGATTATTTCACTGAACATTCTCATATACTTAGTATTAGTATATGATAGCTCCTTAGTTTACATATTGGAAAAAAATGTTTATTTAAACTATATGCGCTCATATGCCTAAATAGCAATTTCTAAATTAGTTACTGTCAGGATTTGCGAAATCGGTGTCAAACATTTCTTCTTTCAGTCATTTTTTGATCACACAAATCCTGATGCAGTGTTTCCATAGAAACGATACTGCACAGGTTTCGCTTCTGTGGAAATGCGAATCCATATATCGAAGCAACGTCAAACACAAATAAACCGTGTAAATCAGCAATCTTACCTATGCTATGTCGGTCTTGTATCATAAAAAGTAGTTTTATCGTATTACAAACCGCTCTTTCTGGCCCATACATATTAATTTATTTCGCCGAAAATTCCGTAACGCCTTATTCGGTTTGACCTAAAAATGAAAAGTTCTCTACTGTACACGCTTGATTTCACTGTAGTGTTGTTGCCGACTTACGAAATAGCTATTTTTTGTAGAAATTAATTAGGTATAATGTGATTTAATACACAACGCAACAGAATCTAGTTTGTGCGGTAACTTGTTATCATTAAAGACAATTTTTCCAGTTTGTTCTGTGCTCTTATAATCGGGTCTTTTTGAGACATTGATGATGTGCAAACAATGTTGTTTTTTATTTTGTCTGGGTGGATTTATCAACAGTTCTTAGCAAATGAAAATGATTAGTCGAGCTAACAAAATTTACTATTTTGTCCACAACTTTTTTAGTCATGATTTTTTTTTCTTAAGGCGCTACTCGGACTAATCTGGTAATAAGATGCCTTTATCTAGATTCGTATAGTTTAAAAAATTCGATTTTATGATTTTGCCTTGACACTTTTTCTTTTCGAAAAGACCTCTAAAAAATACGAAAACTCAAGATTATTCTTAAATGGGGTTACATATACTATTGGAAATTGGTTTAATTAGTGGACACCAATAATATTTAGGATCGTGTAGAAGCACTTTTAAAAAATCGCTTTAGTTTTTTAATACGAAGTGGTTTTGTGTTTTTTTGCCTAATCTGCAAAATCGGTCTCACTCCCACGCGCGTCGTTTTCTCATTGCTATCTCGCTTCAGCATAAGCAAAAAATAAGTAAGTACTTACAACACATTTTAAGTATTTTCCACAGTTATTATCGGCAAGTGTGTTATGGTGTCCGATCTATATAAATGACAAAAATCATTGTCGTTTTATCTTGGTTGGACAGGATAGATCGTCAACATGTTTACAAACGGCACATGTTTCTATTCGTCATATTTGCTTGGCGAATAGATAGTTATGTAGGTATATAGTTTTATTGTACCGGAGAGAATCCATAGTTTCATACTAATAATAAACCCCTTTGCAGAAAAAACAGCTTATGAATAAATTTTTGTTAAGTATGTTGTTGAAATGCATAAGAACTAAGGCCGTACGTTTTGATTTTTTTTTAAATTTACCATAGATTTTGAAATATTTCCGCTTTAATGGTTTTATACAAAACAAAAAAGTGCCAATATTTACAAGTTTTCAACGAATATTAAAAGAAACAAAACGTTCAGCCCTAGTTCTTATGCATTTCAACAACATACCGAAAATTCATTGCTGTATGTTAAGGTTGAGAGCGAACGCGCACTTGTGATTTTTAATCGGGCGATTGTTTGATCGTTCTCGGATTCAGTACATAGTTATATGGCAGTGCGCGCACTGACGATTAAACTATCAAACTATCGAAAATGACTGGCCGATAGTTGTACGATCAAACTATCGCACAACTATCGGCCGGGCGGTAATGTGCATGAAGGACTATGTGAGCGCGCGCACTGCATTCAACTAAACTATCGCCCAACTATCGGCAGACTGCGCATTCAGTATCGAACTATGGAAAATAACTGGCCAATAGTTGTACAACTATCGGACAACTATCGCACAACTATCGGACAACTATCGGCCTGTGCATGAAAGCCTGTGTGAGCGCGAACCCGGATTCAACTAAACTATCGACCAACTATCGGTCGACTAAAAATCACAAGTGCGCGCAGGCTCTTAAAACCAAACTATCGGCCGACAGTTTAATCACGATCGTCTTACGATTCCGACTAAACTATTGCTCGATTAAAAATGAAGGTGAAGGGTACAGGGGCAAAACAAGGAATGTCACAAAACAGATTTTTGTGTAATTCACATTTTAATGTAAGTATATTTGTGAACATTTGTCAAAAGTTTATTTATATTTACAGCCGATCCTTGTAAAGTAAACTTAGGTTCCTATCAGTAAATTAATAAAAAATAATTATGCAATACAAAAAAAAAAAAAACCTGTTTGTGACATTTCTTGTTTTGCCCCTGTACCCTTCAAGTGCGCGTTGGCTCTAAGTGGGTGGAAAACGTTATCGCCGTTTGTATGGAGGCCGCTGTCTACACACTCCTCTTTTGAGCTAGAACAAAATTTCAAAGTTTTTCCTCTATGTCGAAACGGAGGGATTTTCAAAGATGTTCTTATCAAAGCTTATCGGAAACACAAACCTTTATCCAAAACATCTGGCAAATAAAATAAATAAGTAAATAACTTCTTACATTCACACCAATTATCTAAGCCCATTTTAATTTCATTAAGTAACTGTATCATGGAAAACTTGATAACGGATAAATATATACTTAAATTACTTTTTGTTTGTAAACACATACTTAATATACATAGTAAACACCCAGACCAAAACAAATAGACATGTTCATGCACACAAATAGGTATTTGTCTTGTTCGGGAATCGAACCCGAGACCACTGGCGCAGAAGGTGGGTAGCCTACCCCTTCGCCAAATCGGTCGTCATAGAAAAGGAATCATTGTCGGCAAAGAAATCATTGTAGAAATAAACTAAAAGTTTTAATTAAATGACTTCGAAGTGAACATGTTTGTGTGAAAATAAAGCGAGTGCCCGGTTTTTTTGCGAATGAGTGTATTATAAATGCGAAGTAAATATGTTATTCTTTTTTCTTTTTTTGCTAATTTGCCCATAATAAACTATTAATTATTTGAATTATTTTTATAGAAAGAAAGATAACTAGATTAAATCAAAAGTTTTATGTGTTTTTTCGTGTGAAAGAAACGCTTCCAGCACAAATGTAATTAAGTACCCAAATAAATCAAAATTAATTAAGTTTAAGCATAAAAATAACAACGCGATGAACAAACAGTTACGCTCGCACTTAAAATATTATACGAATAACTTGTAATACAATTTATGAAACAAATTATCGTAAGACAAGAAATATTAATGACTCCCTTTGCTCGGTGATTGTGATCAATGATCTCTCTTGTTCGGGAAGTATCTTCAAAGATTAATAGCATTTGGATGCGATACGACAGAATTTTAGCTCGGAAATTGATGTTATCAATAGATTCCGCTCCTTTGTAAGTACCTACATAATGTCGATGCTCATATTTTGTAATAATAAATGGTATGAGTATGAAAGCTATAATATTTACATGCAATTCACATTAGACCTATGGCTTAAACTTGTTAACTGATATACCTACATTTTATTAATAATCCGGTGCGTTAAAATACCCTTTATAAGAAGTAAAGCCTGACCAGATAAATAAAAAACCTTGCTTGAGGCGCCACTTTCGCGTCTTTATTTAATTTAGTTTGTCACATTTCCGCAATATGGCGAGGTTTTTTATTTTTCTAGTCATAGGCTTTAATATAACATACTAATATTATTATTGCGAAAGTGTGGGTGTTTGTTACACAGCGAAACGTTCGCACAGAACTGGATGAATTATGGCACAGAGATTTTGTTTCATTTTTACCCCGGGAAAATATCTCATATTCTCACTTCCACGGGAAAACATTGTGTAGATCATGAGGGCAAAACCACAGGTGGGAAGCTAGTATATCCGAATTCCTAATCCTAATATATATATATATAAAACTCTTGGGTTACTGACTGACTGACAGACAACGTACAGCCGAAACTGCTGAGCGCAAGAAGCTGGGCATGTATGTTCTTTGGGGGGTGTAGTGTAGGGGAGCTAAGAGAGGATTTTTGGAAATTCCCCCTCTAAGGGGCTCAAAAAAGGGGGGTCTACGCAGACGAAACGCTAGTAAGTTAAGCTACAAGCAATGTAAAATGCTTGCTGAGCCAAAAGGGCTTATTACACTTGGCTAAATTCAGCATCTAGTTAAGCATACATTGCTTTCTTTGAGCTCATTTGTAGCAAGTGATGCAATCAAAACAAGCAATGTATGCTTAATTAAATGCTGAATTTAGCCAAGTGTAATATGCCCTTAAGAGTCCTTTAACAGCATTACGAGCTTAAAGCTGCGCCTACACGGGCAAATTTTTGGCAATTATTGCTTGGAAACTGTATTGGATGAGTCTGGAGCAATTAAGTGGAGCAATCTGGAGACAACTATTGTGTGGCCGAATCTTAGCAACAGTTTGCTTCCTTTTTTCCATCGCCCTATATTGCTTGAGTTCATACCTGACGGGTATTGACAGTTTATGAAACTTATTTAGTTCTCGAATGTAGAGCTTGACAGTTCAGAAAGATATTTACTGAATATTTCACTTATCATAGGACAAGTTTAGATGTTTAACTGAACTAATTTTAGTACACAATTAAGTTGTCTACACATGTTCAGCCGACGCTTTATCATATTGCTACATTATTGTTGTACTTAGCTTCGAGTTAGTATTTTATAATAATTTACTATACTTAATAATTTACTATTACTCGTAGAACAATTATATTTTGATTAAGTATATAAAATCAGCCTTATGTATTGATCGAAATAACTAAAGTATTTTTTTGTGATTTCGCAAACAATTTTGATGAATAGAATAAGTTAACTGATATACTGGATCCTGAATTAATACAATTTTAACAACAAATAAAATTAGTTCTCGTTACAAAACTACTTAGGTACTGGAATTGTACCTACTACGGGTCAAAAGTACCTACTGCATTTTGCATAGTACAAGTACTTAAAGTTCTGCACTTAAGGTGTATCGATGAGCTCAGTGGCGCCGCCAATGGAAATAAATCAATTGCATTTTATTAAAGGCTTGGAATAAAAGTTTCGGTTATTTCGCGCAGGTGAAAGAGTGGAATGCATTTTATAAATATACTTTTGAAAACTCAAACTTACGCAATAAGTCGTGAATCTCAAAAGTGCCAAAAGTGGCCACATTTGGCAATATCGAGATCCATAACTTAATGCTCATATTTGAGGCCATGTAAAAACAATTAAAAATTGCATTTCGCTCTTCTATTTGCGCGAAATAACCGAAACTTTTAATCCAAGCCTTTAATAAAATGCAATTGATTTATTTCCATTGGCGGCGCCACTGAGCTCATCGATACACGTTAAAGTACAAGTACCATCTACCTATAGTTGTCTATTACACAAATAAACCTGCAACATACAACAAACGAAACACGACAAACAAATGACGACCTGCGAAACAAGGCAGATGATTTCTGGGTGCGTGGAACTGGGTGCCTACCATCAACTCTTATTGCGGTTTTGTTTAGGACCTAAACTGATCTGCTTCGCTTATTCGTACCACGACAGCTTAATATCAATGACAGCGATTCAGTGATCATTCAATGACATTTCACAGCCGCTGAGCTGTCATCAACTCTTATTTGACGTATAACTTGGCCAAGCTAACATGTCACCTGCAGGTTATACCCGTCCCTTTCACTCTCCTGGCATGACAGAATCGAGTGAAAGAGACGGGTAGAAGAAATAAGGACACAAATCGTTCGGTCATTCACATTTAGCAATTCATTCGCGATCCAGTTTTTAGAAGGTCATGGTACGAAAGAAAGCAATTCATTTTAGGAACCTATTCTGCATCGCGCTATTTTTAAATCGCTGTCTTAAAGTTGATGGTATGCACCCTGGGCTCAGTG
This sequence comes from Crambus lathoniellus, assembly GCA_949710035.1. NCBI lineage: Eukaryota > Metazoa > Arthropoda > Insecta > Lepidoptera > Crambidae > Crambus > Crambus lathoniellus. The sequence goes on along the minus strand of OX453302.1, from coordinate 7,474,210 downwards.
GCGTGAACTAGGAGAGGCCTATGTCCAGCAGTGGACGTAACAGGCTGGTGATGATAATTATAAGTGATCGCACACAATTGCTTATCTCGTTTAGAGTCATAACAAGCGATATAATTAGTGTAACATGCCACTAAAACGAGCAACTTATTCTGACATCGCCCGTTCCACTTCTGGTCAGCATTGTGTTCATTCGCCATGGTAAAATCATGATCCCACGAATAACAATGGTTGAAGTCAGCCAAGAAGCTTTGTTCTCACGGAGAGGTGAAAACCTTGTGCCTATCGACAAATATTGGATAACTAAGTTTACGGTAATTAACATTACCTGTATATTGTGAGTTAAAAATACCCATGTTTCGTAAGATATTTTAAGGATTCTTTCATCATCTATGTGAGATGGGAAGCTTATAAGTGGTAGAAGTAAAATAAGGTAAAGTAAGTATTAAGAAAAACAATTTATCAGACACTGCTCGTCTTTAAGAGAACTTCAAATTTATTAGTGGTTGTAGTAGTTATTAGTATTTTATAGTTTTTTAAATAAAAACGTTTTAAAAAAAACAATTCTAGTTTCAAATTTTTGTAAATAAAATATCAAGTGCCAGAAATATCATTATTAAATATTATGCTAATGTGATTTTCATAGTGGTTCAATTTGTATTGATCGATATTTCAAATTAATTTAGGTAACCAAACTTGTGCAAAATTTTCCTGTGCACAGTACAAAATAGTCAGTGTTGATAGGTATGAATGTTTCCTCTTAGCCCTCATAATTTTGAAGACCACGCATTTTATTACTGACATAACTTACCTTTACAAAGGTACACTCACCGGCACCGAAACTTGGCCAAAGTGCAACTTGAAATAAATGTGCTTACTTTACGCTAGGTATGGGACACTATTTGCATCTTAGCAATGATTTTACGTCAACAGGGAGGCCACCCTCCTGTGTACTTATTTTGACAATTGAGTATTTAAGGCGATACTCGGAAAAATTGTGCTGAAGCGAGATAGCAATGAGAAAACGAAGCGCGCGGGAGCGAGACCAATTTTGCAGATTAGGCAAAAAAACCTCAAAAACACTTCGTATTAAAAAACTATAGCGATTTTTTAAAAATGCTTCTACACGATCCTAAATATTATTGGTGTCCACTAATTAAACCAATTTCCAATAGTATTTGTAACCCCATTTAAGAATAATCTTGACTTTTCGTATTTTTTAGAGGTCTTTTCGAAAATAAAAAGTGTCGAGGCAAAATAATAAAATCGTGTTTCTGAAACTATACGAATCTAGATAAAGGTATGAAGAAATATATATCTTATTACCAGATTTGTAACAACTCTAACCGTCCTATAGTTTTATATCAAAAAGTCCATACTTTTCCGAGTAGCGCCTTAACCTCTTCTTTGACGTAAAATTAAATCTTTGCATAGATGCAAACAGTTTCTTTTCTATGGGACGGTGAGGTAATTAGGTTTTACGTTGATCAAGCGTTGGTGTTGGGTTGGGGTTATTTTTCAAACCTCGTCTCGCAAAATAGACAAACTTCAATCACGAATATGGGCATGTGTATGCGCATCTGCTATTCCCAATTAAATCTCAGAACCTCGGCAGTCGACACTTACTAATTGTGTTACTCGGCAGCAAACACTATTGTTTTCTTTCTGACCTAATAAACTAACTGTTTGTATATACAGGGCGTCCCAAAACTATGCCACATGAAGGGAAAGTACCTTAAATACTGAAGGTATAAAAATTTGCTGAAAGGAAATTTCATTTTTATTTTAAAAAGAAAACGAACTGCATTCAAAGAATTTCAAATAATCGCATGTCTGAACTGGGAATCGAACCCGCAAAAGTGAAATTTTTATTTTTAAAATTTTATCATACCAATCGAAAGGCTCAATTATAAGCATTTATTTATTCTGAGTAACATGACATCTTAAATAAAAGGGAGATAACGAATTTTAACATTTAGTGTTGAATAACAAGTTTTTGCAGCGTTATGGATAGTATTTTTTGTGACTGTCGTGCTCAAAACAAGTGATTTTAACATTTCAATGTATTATACCACTACACACTACTACATTATTATATTATAGTCCGTTCGGTTAAATAGTGTCGGTAGCCGCATGGCATTGTGGCTCTTGCTATAAAATCCTTACTAATGCAGATATAACTAATACGCTAATACACACAAGTTGGGTACCAAAGTCAATTAATTATGAAAATTTGGATATTTTTATATAAAAGGAATTTAAGTAAGTGATTTACAAATAAAAGGGCGACACTATCTAAGCGAATGGACTATACACTACACTTACACTACTATATTATTACTATCACATTTTTCCTATACTTACAAAAATTGCATTGTGAATGCATAAAAATAATTTAAAATCTTATTTAATGGCTGTTTCATCTTAATCGACTGTTAAACATTTGTAAAAATGTTTCTTTCGAATGCGAGGGTTTCCTCACATTGATGAAACAACGCTGGCCTACAGCGAAACAAGTGATAGCAAAATTCGACGAGTCGTGTAAGCCTTTCGGTAGCTTACTTGGTCAGAGCATCGGGCCGGATTCCCGGAGGCGCGGGTTCGAATCCCGCCTGAAAGCTACTTATAGGGCTCGTGGTTTTTTACTATCACATTTTTCCTATAGGTTAAATATTGCTCCAATCTTCACTCATTTTTATAATTAGTACATTGAAATGATAAAGTCAGTTGTTTTAAGCACGACAGTCACAGAAAAGGCTATCCATAACGCTGCACAAACTTAAATTTCGTAGTTATTTCGTCCTTTTATTTAAGATGCCATGTTACTGCCAGAATAAATAAATGCTTATAATTGGGCCTTCCGATCGGTATGATAAAATTAAAAAAAAATTACACATTCGCGGGTTCGATTCCTAGTTCAGACAGGCGACTGTTTGAAATTCTTTGAATGCAGTTCGTTTTCTTTTTGAAATAAAAATGAAGTCTCCTTTCAGTAAAATTTTATATCTTCAGTATTTAAGGTACTTTCCCTGCATGTGGCATAGTTTAGGGACGCCCTGTATATTGCTTTACCCATCACTGGAGATGAATAAACTCATATGCATATTGTAACCTAATATCGTGATAGCTTTTGACAAAACATAATACCTAGACGATAATCTTAAATGCTTTTAAGATCTCATTTTGTATATTGTTTTTGTTATACTAAGCTTGCATGGTTATATAGCCTGACACCCCTGACACACATTTATTTATTCACCAAAACAAATTTTACAATATTTCAATAGAAAAGAAGATTATCAAAGTAATAAGAAAGCAGCGTTGAACTAGAACGGTGTATGAAAACAAACAATCTGACACACTGATATCGTTGGTATGCCGGCAAATATATAATACCTATTGTAATATGGTGATCTAATCGGTTTCGCTAGAAATATTACCTACAGTTGTTACCTTTCTTCCGAAAGACATTTTCCTCTTACGCAAAAGTTGATGGTCGTGATTAAAATAGCAGTACTGACCTTCACTTCTTATTATAGAATTACATTAAACTAATTATTTTTAACTTAACTTAACTTTTTTGCATTCACAGTGCAATTTCTATTGTTGATTATATTGAAAATGAAGTATTGTAAAACTTGACCCGTCTCAGAACTAGCTCCGATGGGACTCGAACCCACGACCTGTTACTGTCCGGGCGACTGCTCTAACCACTGACCTACAATAGTCGCTTTTCCATCAGAGTCGATTCTCCTCGCCTATCGGAGCTAGTTGTGTGTGAGACGGATCGATTTTTTCTAATACTTCATTTTCAATATTTTCTACAGATGGAAATTATACTATTTTATTTCAATTAAATCTTTAAAGTTGAATATAAGTCTTTTTAAGTCTATGAGAGTAATTATTGTTTGATATAATCAAAAGTTTGTGTGGTTTAAAAACATTTGCTGGAAATACCGACTGGTTATTCCAATAAGTGCACTTCATTATTGAAAAATGAAATTTGTTTATTAATATTCATATTTTTCCTGTTATTGGGCAGGGAAACCCCATAATTTAGTCTTTCTACTTAAAATTAACTATATTATAAAGAGGAAAGATTTGTTTTTATTGTTTGTTTGTAATGGATAAACTGCAAAAACTACTGAAGCGATTTTGAAAATTTTCTCAACAGTGAAAAGCTTCATTACCAAAAATAGGCTATATTTTATCCTTATATTCTTCATAAATTGATGACTATATCTCTTTACCCGTGTAAACAATGCGTGCTTTAAATCAAAAAGTTTTTTTTTTAATTTCAATGAACAGTAGCTACGCTCGCATTTCCCCCAGGAAATATAAATGAACATTCTGCGCGAAAAAATTTAATGAACTGACCATTTTTTTTTAACAATCACACCAATTATCTAAGCCCATAGGAAATTTCTCAAGAAACTGTGTCTACGTGAACTTGATAATGGATAAATATATACTTAAATACTTTTTGTTTGTAAATACATACATAATATACATAGAAAACACCCAGACCAAGACAAATAGACATGTTCATGCACACAAATATTTGTCTTGTTCGGGAATCAAACCCGAGACCTCTGGCGCAGAAGGCAGAAATAAAATAAAAAATTATTCCAACAGTTGTTGGTTGTATATCTGCAGATTTTGTAATCGGATTGCAAATGACAGCTGGGAAACTTATGAGAAAGTAAATCCAATAGTCCTGTAACTCCTTCTGCATCCGTAACTTTTAAATTGATTAAACTTCTTACAATCACACCAATTTATATCTAAGCCCATGTAAATTTCATTAAGAAACTGTGTCATGAAAAACTTGATAACGGATAAATACAGGGTGTTTTTGAAGTCATTGAAGGTATGTTTTTACTTGAAAAGGGGTGGTGCCCGGTGTCAGCGGCGGGCGCAGAGAGTACGCGTGCAAAGCGGGCATGAATCATGGGTGGCATTGTTTGTTTCGGTGAATTCCGTGCGCGAACTTGAATAAATTCACGTTATAGTAAAGCCCGCGTTTTGTCGAGGGGCCAATGAAGTAGTTTAAGGCTTGTATGTTATTTAAATATTAATTAACCTATGAATTTTTTATCAAATTGTTATTTTTAGTTATTTTGAATTTTATTTGCTATAGTGATCAATTACTGAGTATTTTACGAGATTTTTCAATGTTTTAAAAAAAAATACATTTTGGATTTGCCTCATATTTGGGAAAAAGACTATATCATGAGTATGTTCTTATTTTAAAAGGATGTTACCGACTTCGATGTCACCCTGTATATACTTAAATACTTTTTTGTTTGTAAATACATACTTAATATACATAGAAAACACCCAGACCAAGACAAATAGACATGTTCATGCACACAAATATTTGTCTTGTTCGGGAATCGAACCCGAGACCACTGACGCAGAAGGCAGTATTCTACCCCTGCGCCAAATCGGTCGTCAAATTCCTGCAGGTGCAGACGTAAATATAAGTAGGACTGTTATATGGTCGAGTAGGTTCAAAAGCGCCGCCGATCCTGGCAATCCGCATTGGGCTCGCGTGAAAGCTTTTGCCCCAGCAGTAGGGACATTAAATGGCTGATGATGTTGAAGTGTAAGGAAGTGTGTTTAAATGTTGAGTTATTTTAATTTAAACTTTTCAGCGGCTTTCAGACTTATAAACGTCTAGAGCGAGGTTCGACTGAACAAAATGTTTATGTTTATGTTTATGTTTATAAACGTTTATATACGTTATTGTTTATAAACAAAAGCACAGGAACATTGCTTTGAAGATAAATAAATCCCAAGCAATATATTTAGCTGTATTTTTTTTATATTGGCATGTCCCACCTATTACAAATATCGTGGTAAACTTACAAGCAGACGAAGTAGGTATAGGCTAAGAATGATGTCTAAGGTAAATAACTTATCGTCAATACTTTGTTCATAAACATAATCGAAACCTTAGTTTAGTACTTCCTCTCATTTTAACTTTACGCCGTGCGTACAAGTAAATCTGATACAACCTGTAGTAGGTAATATATTGGCGCCAAAACAAATCTTCAACAAAATCTCCATCACAAATAAATCTTCAACTCCTCTAAATAATAACATAATCAACTCCAATCCGACTAAATACATTTTCGTGATTCATATTACAAAACCGATGAAAGCAGTTCCATTATAAAATAATTGGCACCAAAATCATTCATAAACAAACACAATTTGCAGAATGGGAAGGAACTTTAACAAAGGCGCACTTTCCTCCGCCACGTCAATTTGTAATAACGCATTATTTAACGTTATATAACGTCCTAAATTCACAATGGCCAACCGTGGGAGCTTCTAATGTTACGGCATAATGGGGTTTCTAAAGTTAAAACATTGACCTTTGGTTTACCAAACTTAGTGATCTTTGAATACTTTCTTCTGCAATTTTTTTTTTCATACTCATTTTTATGCCCCCTTTTTAGGCCCCCACTGCTGGGGCACAGTCCTTCCTTATGGATGAATCAGGAGAATGGGCCATGACCATGACTCACCACGCGGGTCCAATGCGTATTGATGGTTATTAAGGCGAGGAATCACGACCAAAATAGGCACGCTAACGCTTGCTCGGCCGCGCGCGATACACTTCGCGCGGACCCTGCGGCAGCCGGTAGTGAACTGTGAACTCGCGAGCGCCCCGCGAATCGAAAATCACTTAAAATTCAATTAAAAATTAAATACTAAAAAAAAAAATTTATGACGGCCGGAATCCCTCGGCTATTCATATGTTTTTCATTAACTAAAACCAAGTATACTGCAAGTAATATGATATTTGAATTATTATTAGATGGATGTTTGGGATTTTATTTGACACAGTAAAATATCACCAATCGAAAAAAAAACGGCCGGAAGCACTAGATAAATAACTGTAAAATAACATATATTTTTTCCAAATTTTAAGTACGTGATTTGCGAGTAATCCATAATTTAAAATACCCTATTTTGGGGAATCGGCGCCTTTCCGAAGCACGGAGGAGCTCAAGATATTGAATTTTTGGTCACCCATCCCGTGACTGACTATTGCTAAAGCTGCTTAACCATAACGATCGCAGGCCGAGCACGCTAACTATGGGTTAGTCATGTAATGGTAAATAGGTTTGTCATGGTAAATAATAATTATTTACTATGACAAACATTAATATTATCAGTCAGTACACACACATTCTCCGTCAATGAACGTGATTTTGGATTGAAAGAAATAATTGAGCAGCTTTGAAGAGATAGATAGATGTACAATTTAACGTTGGATGTATATTTTAATAATAAAAGAATGTATATTTTAAAGGAAAAGTGAAGAGAAAAGTGCTCTTAGAATAAATTGTGTTGAGTTCCTACTGTCTCACTTAAACAAATTTGACAACTAATGCCTTGCAAAACTATTTAACTTTTAGCTTCAACTTTAAAAGAACCATGAAAAGGTTGGATAGGAGCAAGACTGAAAAGATACCAAGGGATCGACATGTTTTTTTTTTCTTACTTCTTGACAGAGTTTGTAGTAACGGGGAATTTAAAAAGGGTTTAATTTTATACAATGGAGCTAAGCAATCATTTATACTTATTAATTTAGCTGAGTTGCTTGACTTATTTTGACATTGATCTAATTTTAAGGTTTAATTTAAAATTCATTTTTATCAGTCATTAAATACGTTATTCTTAAAAAAACACACACAGTCAGAACAGACCAATATACTAACTTAAAAGAGTTTTTCTTTCTAAGACAAGGCACCTAAAAGTAGTTATTCAATAAGGCTCTATTACGGCAGACACTTCCTCGAGCGAGTGCCATCTCCGTCGACCTCAGCGCTAAACTAATTTGAGAACTAAATTGAACTTGCACTCAACCTAGTTAACTTGCAAGGTGTCACTTTCGCCACGAGATCTGAGATACAGAGTGATGGCACATGAGATCGAGATAGCACACAATGCCCCGGGCTCCAAACTGTGCGACCACCTCAGTAGCAACTATGATACTGCAATGGACTGACATGCTAGACTTCCTAACTTGCGCCGGTCGGTTCAAATTTCGAATTCACTTACAACCTCTGTGGATACTTGGATAGCAGAAATACAATGTGCCGCGTTCGTAAAAAGTTCTCAAGTGCTGCCAGTGCGATTAGCCGAATACGAATCGTGATTAAAGTGTTCGTTCACAACTTCCGATACAAAAGAGCCTGCAGGCCACGCTATGACCGATTTTGTCGATCACACATCGGTCGTTCCGCGCGTCGGCCTCGTGTATTACAATTTCCGCCTTACGGCTAAATAGAAACGATACATCACTGTTGCTTTCATGTTGTTTTTCTATATGGAATTGAGTAAGACTGAGTCTCCACGCGATGCGTATACGCACGTTATCGAGTCACGAACGGTTTGTTCGGCGTGCGATATAATAGTGGGAACCTTTCACCTCGTGTCGTTATGGGAATTGATTCTGTGCTTTCGTTTGATGTTTGCTGAGTGCATTGTTTACCTGCAGCTACCTTGAGCTGGAAACGCATGCAGAAGTTTAAATCTGACAGTTGTTTGTTTCACGAGTGTTTGCGCAGTTGGGAGTATCTACAACACAAATATAGTGAGAAATGTTTTCTTCACATACAGACTAAGTAATAATGTAATTATTTCCTCGCCCTTTGTATTGGGTGTTCAAATATTGCGGGGTTAATAAGGTTTTGTATTAGGACTTCTTGGCTTTACTGCTTCTGTTATTTTATTATAGAAAGTACTACCTAAAGATAAAATTGATTTGCTTTTCTTATTCTTTAGTTTATTATGACAAAAGTTCATTAACACTCGAGTAGTTAATGAATACCCAAGAGATATATATCCACCACCGGCAGTGAGTCTATCATTGAGTGATTTAGCCAGCTTTCTGTGTGATTTTGTAAAACCTAGTTCTGCAGCTCTTTATTATATTTTATTTTATAAAACGTCTACCAGTAAATAATTATGCTGTGGTCTTCATAAAAAACTGTTTGGGAAACATTGTCAGTTATAATATTAATACCATTACCATAGTTATATAAAATAGCGTCATAAAAACGATTGCCAGTACTTACCAAACGTCAATTACAAACGATCGATATATGATCATCAATATCCTAAAGACTTGTTCACCTTGAACGAATGACTGAGCCGAAATCCTAATCATAATGTATTGCATGTTGCCAAATAAGGTTGCTGCAGCCGACCTTGATACGTAAGGACATGCCATACGGCTTTACATTTGATAATTTAAGTACCATCGACAGCGCATTACCCATATCAAAAACACAATAAGGGCACGATCAAGCTCAACATGTTAAACTTGTCGACTATGCGTGTCATAATGTAGTTTAGCATTTTGTTTCTTTCATATATTTGTACAGTCACGAGTAACAACATAGGACTATATTAAGTATATGACTTCTGGGACACTAAATAAGTAGTTTTCTTTCGGAGCGCTTCAATGTGACAATGTTTTATGTTGCTCGTGACTGTACTTGTAGGTATCTACTTGAAAATGTAAGGGTTCCTGCCGGAACCCTCTCACTTAACTACTACAACCGTATTACTGCCGGACGGTTATTAATTGAGTTCGAAACGATGGTGCAGATAGTTAAAACTACAATGAGTGCTTTTGTGTGACATCTTTAAGGATATAGCATAGGTAAAAAAAATATCGTCGATGGCCGTTGCTTACACAAGCGAGGGGGTGCTGGGATCGGTAAGACTGCGGCCGCGGCACTCTCGTAGACTGAGAAATACGTGTAGACGCGGCATGCAGCGCGCATTCTATTTACATCTAAAATACCACCTATGTGCGCTTTTACTAAGGAAATTATATGATGTAGAATACAAGAAGAATTATTATGAATATTTATTGTAAACGTCGATTTGTAGGAAGAGTAGATCTTAGATATTATTCGTATGTAGTAAAAAAAACTTTTTTTAACAAAGATAGTCACTTCAAACGATTCTTCAAAATGCAGAACACAGCAGCAGCTATTTATATTTATTTTCTATCTCTAGATCATTTCGATAATATATCCATTATCGAAATGATCTTCGCAGGCAAAACTTCAACATTTGCTACAAATAACACTGAAAAAAAAAAATAATGTATACTGCTCTAACCAGTAGGTACATTTTCAGATTTATTCCAATCAAATTAATAAAACTTATAATTTAATATGAAAAAATATAAATAACTCATACTAGCCCATCATCTAATACTTTTTTACAAAATAAATCTACTTAGTTAATCAATATTTAAATAAGTATACCGTTTATATAAAATCACGCTATCAATCTATAATATAAATCAATATATAAAAAAAACACTTAAATAAAAATATTGTTTAAGTACAAAAAAATAAAATACATATTATTCCAATACCAAAAATGATAATATCAAATAATACAATAACTTGTGTCATTGAAAATTGGAAGCAACGATCACATACACCCAGATACAAGAAAATATCTAAAAGTTAGTTTTCGACATTTACCCGTCCGAGAATCGAACCCGGGACCTCAGAGATAGTGGCACCTAGAAAACCGGTGCGTACACCAATCGGCCAGGGAGATCGTCGAATTTGTTTAAACAAAATGTAGCGCAACTGAAATAATTGATACTTTGTTTACTAATGTAAACTTGCCACGTAAGGTTATAAATCAGCCACTTTAAAAAAACCTTTTTTCATTACTCATTTTAAAATATCTTTATTTTTCACTGTCACTATTTTTCGCCATGTACGCATCATATCCCTTGTGCTCTAAAAATGGGTAAAAAACGTAAAAACGAACTTCTTGTTTTTTCAAGTCGAATCCTTGGAACGGCAATCTTATTTTTATTTCTTGTTTTGAATTGATGTATATTGCTACGTTTTATAAATGTATTGAGATACTTCTTCACATATACCATATTCTCATATATGTATTGTCCTGCAACAGTTAATATGTTGATTTCTTTTAAAGAATCTCTTGGCCGAAGTTTGTATATGGCGCGAATAGCTCTTTTCTGAAGCACAAAAATACTTTCGATGTTAGCTGCTGAACCCCAAAGTAATAGGCCGTAGGGCAATAAACTCTGAAAATAGCTAAAATAGATTAACCTTGCCGTTTCAATATCGGTTAAGAACCTTATTTTTTTTACAGCAAATGCCGTAGAACTGAGTCTACCGGCCAAGGCTTCAATATGAGGGTCCCATTGAAGTCGATAATCTAATGTTATATCTAAAAATTTGGTACTGTTAATTAATTCTACTACATTGTCATCCAATTTTATGTGAATATCAACCTGTCTTACATTTGGCAGGGTTTTTTTTTTCACATTTTGTTGTATTCGAGTTTAATGATAGATTAATTGATGGTACCACGGCAAAAAGAAATTGCCACAGTACCATCAATGGTACTGTCTAATGGTACCATGGTAAAGGAATGGATTATTGCTATGAAACCAATGCGCAACTTTCGATAAAGTACTATTTACTTCGTCAGAACAATTATTACCTCTGTCAACTTTAAAGACTAGAGGAAGTGTCATCAGCAAATAGCACTGTCTCGCATAAATTCTTTGCTTAAAAAGGGAGGTCATTTATATAAATTAAAAACAGCAAAGAGACCAGTATTGACCCCTGGGGTACGCCTATGTTGATAGGGGCTCCAGTAGACTCAGTTTTGTTGATAACTACTTTCTGTGTTCTTTCCCATAGATATGATTGCATAAAGCTAACCAATTTATCATAGACACCATAATGTTTTAATTTCCTTAAAAGCGTTTGGTTATTAACACAATCGAAAGCTTTGGAGAGGTCACAATAGATACCAACTACATCTCGCTTGCTCTCCCAAGCATCAAATATATGTTTTTAAATATAATATGATAGGATGACATACCAAGACCAGTATGAATTAGATCCCATCTCACAGGACACCATCGGTTTTGGGAATGAATTGCTAGAAGCCATATCCGAAACAACGAGAGAAAAGTGGAACAAGCTAATCGAAGGCATAGATATGACGCATAAAAGCAAGAAGGCATGGTGTTTTATAAGGAAACTAAATAATGATCCTAAAATCGCTGATCGTCATTCCAATGTGACCACAAACCAGATCGCTCACCACTTACTCCAAAATGGGAAAGCTTCCACAAAAAGTCTCCAGAAGAAATTTACACGAGACCCTGGTAAAGAGGTTAACCACTTGGACGAGGCTTTTACAGAAACAGAGCTCAAGTTTGCCATTGAAGCCCAAAGAAGGTAAAGCCGCTGGCTTTGACAACATCAGGGTCGAGCAGCTGAAACGGTTTGGTTTCGTACTACTTATACAAAACTGTCATTTCTTCCATGGCCGCTTCCAAAGGGTATGTAATCTAATCACTGACGTTTTAGCCACCTACTTTTAATAAATGACATTTGTGGCAGAGAGTGTATATAAAACTTCTTCGAGATTATTTATTTTTATGAGTTTACTAGCTTTCCGCCCGCGGCTTCGCCCGCGTGGACTACACGACGTTTTCCCGCCGGAGTTTGATACTTTTCCGGGATAAAAAGTAGCCTATGTTCCTCTCCAGGCTACAAAGTATCTATGTCTCAAATTTCAGCCAAATCCGTGCAGCCGTTTTGGCATGATTGAGTAACAAACATCCAAACATCTAAACATCCAAACATCTAAACTTTCACATTTATAATATTACTAGCTTTCCGCTCGCGGCTTCGCCCGCGTGAACTACACGACGTTATCCCGCGGGAGTGTGATATTTTTCCGGGATAAAAAGTAGCCTATGTTCCTCTCCAGACTATAAAGTATCTATGTCCCAAATTTCAGCCAAATCCGTTCAGCCGTTTTGGCGTGATTGAGTAACAAACATCCAAACATCTAAACATCCAAACTTTCACATTTATAATATTAGTAGGATATATTATATATAAGATGGTGTATAACAAACTGCAAATAGAGCAGGAGGTGTTCAGGTCAAGTGAATAGAACATAATAAAATTAGAAAAAATATCCCATTTTTTTATATCATTTAATTTTACAAAAAATTCTAATATTATTTTTTGATATCAATTCAATATGTACAATACCAAACGTTTTATTAAATTATTCCATTTTACGACGAAAACAAGTAAATTCAGAGCGCACGCGGGCTGGGCGCCGCGGTCATCAACCCCGGCTGTCCAACAGCTGATCGGCCAGCCGCTATAGCGATACTCCTACCGCGATATTCTATGCGCCCAATAGCTTCCGGATTATCGTTTACCTGTCTCGTGGTTAAATAAGTAATTCTGTTTTCACGTTTGGTATTATGTTAATTATTGAATTGATATCCATAGATAATATTAGAATTTTTTGTATAATTAAATAAAAAAAATAATAATTTTAGGGATTTTTTTTCTATTTTATTTACGTTCTAAACACTTAGCCTGACCACCCCCTGCTCGTTTTGCAGTTTGTTTCAAAATATCTTATATAGTAGGATTATCTTTGATATAATATGTTAGTCAGTTTAAAGTTAGCCCGCCACTTGTTTATACTTTGTGCAATGAAATTTAAATAATGAAATAAATATTCCTCCTTCGGAAGTACTTGTACCTATGCAATATTTCATTAGAGTATCAAAAATTTTACTCCGACTATGCAAGTCTCCTTACAGAACTCCGCAAACTTATCTGACGCGGTGGTTAAATTTGAGAGTTTAAACTGTCAATACAGCTGATAGACCTTTCATTCTTTTTTATTGCTACTGGCGCCTCAACCATCGGTTTTAGATATTGTTGTGGGGATTTCGAATTTCGAATTTCAAAACCGCGAGAGCATTTCTTGCAAGAAATTGTATGCATGCTCTATTTTGTACTAATAATGGATAAGAGAATCAGTAATAAAAATGTTTTGAACCTGAAATTTACACAAAATGGTGCGGTTTATGTTCCTCACTCAAAGGAAAGAAGCTGGACTTCTCACAGTCTCATAAAATTGGTGTAATGGTGATATTAGATCAACTAGGTATAGAAAATTCTTACGTCGGTTTTATTTCAAGAATTGCCTTTATATTATATCTCTGTAAAAAACTTTTTCAACAAGCGAATTTCTTATTTCTTGATGCAATTTTTTACACCTACCTATCTTAACTTTCTCACATTTTCAATTTTGAGGAACCTAAAACGAACATAAATTTAATATACAGTAGTAGAAGTTAGAAACTTAGACTAATTATGTACCTACAACACAACAAAATATTGGTACTCAAATAGGTACAAGTTTTATGGGCTCTTAAGTATCTTAGGCAATATTATCCGTCACATTTATTTCAAACTATTGATGTTTGCTTTAGGTAATGAGTAAAATAACTTGTCCTAGGTTACATAGGTCTATGGTTATGCAGTAAATGGCAAAGCACTCATCTATACCCAATCCTGAAGCGCTATTTCAATATTTCCTAGCAAAATAAGCATCATTGAAAAAAATTAGGATCCTAGTGTGAGTTTTTTTTTTCAATTTTAACGCAAACGGAGCGATACAGTCTCCACGTCCAAACGCCGCCAATGCCAGGCGGAGACTGAATAATTATGCTGCGAAACGGTGCACGATGCATTTTGGGATACTAGTTATGACTATAAATATAACAAAAAAAAAATTTAGTAACTTCCCTAGATATGACTAAGAACTAATTACACAAAAAAAATAGCTTGATTACTCAAATAGTTATTGAGATAATTGAGTTTAAGACGGAAAAAAGGGGTCTTGAAAATATTTTTTTAGTACATTGTATTTATTTGATTCAAATAAATTTTAGTAACTTCCCTTCATAAAGAAAAGATCTATCACATATAATATTTTAGGAGGCCTAGCAAGGATACTTTGTCAGGAAATTTAATTTAAAAACATTGAAAATTCTGAGTTTGATCGCCGCAATAGCCTTAATATGATGTATAGCCTCTTCTGTGGCAATACGATGGCATAAAATGCTTTATTATCCATTCCTGTAAATATTCAACAATTACATACTTAAAGCAATTAAACTCAAAGTAGGTACATAACTACACTTTAAATTAGTTTTACTTTTTTGCATTCACAATATAATTTTTATTATTGAAAATTAAATTTTTCACTGTACGGGTGAATGCTCTAACCACTTAACGACTCCGTAGATCAGTGGTTAGAGTATTCGCCTGTGCAGTGAAAGGTCGTGAGTTCGAGTCCCATCGGAGCTAGTTGTGTGATCGATCGATTGTGAAAAATCGACCCGATTTTTGAGAAATTCGTATAACTGGCCGTCAGTGTTATATTTGCTTGATGTTTTTAGCAGGCAAATTTGTTTAAGTCTACATTACTTACATCTTTGTATAGTGTTTAAGTAGGTAGGGTATGCACTTAAACAAGTCTGAAATCTTATCTCAGATGACTAAGACGAGATGAAATCTGATATTTTCTGAAGAAACAACTTGTAATATCTAAGATGCCTCTATCAAAAGCTTCTTCAGCTTTATCAATAAATTCCCTAGATGAAGTTGAGAGCAGTTTGAACTAATAAACGTAGACAAATTCATCCTTGTAACGTCTCAAGAGTAGAACTAAGTATTTCCATCGCCCTTCGCGAACGATTAATGACAAGTCAGAGAAGTGTCTTTAGTTGTGGAGGTATCGAGGAATTAGCAAATTGATGAGCTATGTTAGAACTTACAATACACGGTAATTCTATTATCACACCGGAAAATTTTAGGTATTATTCTACTCATGAAAACAAACAACTTTTATTATGAGACAAAAACTGAAATCGTGAAAAAACAATCAGCTGTTCCATAAATTTTTAGAACAGCTGATTTTTTTTTACGATTTTAGTTTTGGCCCTATAATAAAAGTTATTTGTTTTCAGGACTAGAATAATCCCTAATATTATCCGGGGTGATAAAAAAAATTACCGTGTGTAAATATTTAATGCCCACGTTCCGCGCTGTCTATCCGTTAGTACGTTTTTACGTCAACCATTGTTGCTTTGGTGTAGATACAGGGGTTTAATGTCTAACGCAACATCTTTCGCGATCTCGTTCAGTTTGACACCCATCTCTTGCTGTTGAAGGCAGTTCAAAAAATATTTTTGTATTAGTGTAGCAATGGTTGTAAAATGGCACGTAAATGACACTTCTCAAGAGCATGTGGAGGAAAAGGGGAATTACTGTCACCACCAAAATACGCCTTATCATAGTGCATTAATATTCCCTAATTTTCTCAATCAGCTGTTCCATACAAAAAGTGCAAAAATATTTAAGTAATCAAAAATTTCAAAATGTATGGAACAGCTGATTTTTTTTCGTGATTTTAGTTTTTACTCCGTAATAAAAGTTATTTGTTTCCATGAGCAGAATAATCTGACGGCTGACATTATCCGGGATGATAAAAAAAATAAAGTGTATACGTGTACACAAAACAAAGTACTTAAATATTGTTTTTGACTCCACGTTTCATTCAGTACAACAAACATGTATGCGTGAAAATATGCTCCTTTAATCTTATTTCTTTCTTGTGCTCTGTGGATTGGACCTTCAAAAGTTGGCGAAAAATTAAAGTTAACGAAAAACAAATCTTGCAGGAAGTGAAATTGCACATCAAAACTTGTTTTAAAAACTTAAATAAAGAATAAGAATAATAAAATTTAATAACCTATTTAAATGATTACAGACCGATAGATCGAGGACATGTTAACCCAACAAAGACCATTATCACAATTAAAACAAAATCAATATCAACGTAAACAATGTGATAATGAATTTTTTATTAGTTAATAAGTTTGAAATTGAAATGTGTAGATAATTGGATTAAAATTGTGATATGAAATCGCTGCTGATTCAAATACAAAACTGAATAGAGTTAATAATAACGATATTTTTTTAGTTAATGTTTTATTAGCCCTCTCGGCAAAACAAAGGTTTTTTAACGTTTCTTTGTTTAGCTTGCTATTGGGCAACTTTGTCACGAAGTTCAGTTTTTTCGTGCCAACTGTACAAGCTGATTTGCATACAATCCCTTTAGCATTGAGTTTGCCGTGAACTAGTGGGATTGACGACACGTGGGTCGTCATCATTGCCAAGTGACGTCACTGTACTATCACGCATGACAAAATAATATGTACACTCCACAGCACATCAGGTTAAACAGTTGAACTGCGATAACAGCTTTTATAACGTAGGGCATAAAGGCGGTCTCAAGGTCAACATTTTGTATAGTCTGAGGTGCCGCCGTATGTACACACCATAGAACTTTGTCACTTCCGAAACATAACTACACCTAGGTGCTGCAAAAAAAATCCTTGACATAAAAAAATATCCTTGACATAAAAAATATTCTTGACATAAAAAATATCCTTGACATAAAAAAAATATCCTTGACTTTGCAATGACCAAAAAGTTTTCAGTTACCGCTTGTTTTTGCTTTTTTTTAGTTTTGCTTGTTTTCCTATAGAGCTCCAGTACGGCGCCCTCCTCGAGGGGTGCGGGGGGGAGCTCCCCTCACTGAGCGCTTGCGCTCCGCTCCCCCCGCACCTCGACAAGGCTACGCGCCGCCAACAGAAGGACGCGCGCACGCAACAGGACAAAGTCGCACAAGTTAACATACATTTGCATGGTACCTTCTTTTGTTTTATTTTTCTTTTCTTTTCTTATATTATACACCCTTAATTTTAACTAACTTTTGCGGCGGCTTCACTCGCGTTAAACCCAATTAGATCAAATATTAGTTAAGTGCAGGGTCCAGCCGCGAGGCCTTTAAAGCGTTACTGAACCAATAATTTCCTGTGACTCTAGAAAACTTGACAACAAAATTACAAACTTTTCAGTTAATAAAATTTATCATATTGGATATTGCATTTTGCTTTGGAACAGCTGCTATTTTTTCTCCAATTTCTTGGCTGGTCCCAGAGCAAGAGTTGTTTGTATCGTACTGAAATTATCACTTCTGTAAGTGATTGTACTAATTATACTATACTAATATTATTTATGTGAAAGTTTAGATGTTTGGATGTTTGTATGTTTGTTACTCAATCACGCTAAAACGGATTTGGCTGAAATTTGGGACACAGATACTTTGAAGCCTGGAGAGGAACATAGGCACTTTTTATCCCGGATAAATCCCAAAAATATCACACTCCCACGGGATAACGTCGTGTAGTCCACGCGGACGAAGCCGCGGGCGGATAACCAGTAAAAAATAAGGGTGTATTAAACCTCTTTATTGTTCTTTTTTTCGAAAGATTAAATTTTAATTAGATTTGTTTTTATTTATGCTCATTTTTCCGCTGCAGTTATCCTTTTTGAAATTCCTTTTAGTTTTCAGGCAATATTTTACGTTGCCGTAGGATAACAAATTGGAAATATTACAAGTGTAAAACTTTGTTATTTAAAAATCAATTTAACACTTAGTAAATAAGCATTAGTAAGTATAGCAAAGTTCATTGTAAAAGTTTGTTTAAAAGCTTCTATGTATTGTTCCAGCTCTATTTGCGGCCGTCGAACATGGATACTTGGACAAAGCGAGAAACATCTTGGATTCCACAGATGTGGATGTCAATAGGTAATAATAAAATATTTTTTTATAAAGAAAAATACTTGCTCATTTTATTGCTTTTACAACTCTGCTATTTTCTTACGTACGAATAGTCGTTTTCCTAAATGTGTCATAAAATCTTCAATTAGACATTAAATACACATAATATTATGCAGTTCGTTAGCACAAATTACCTGCTACTCAAAGAGTTTATACTGTTATCGTATCTTCATTGATTTGACTGCAATTTATCATCGAGAGATGTATAAAATCTGTTTTAATAGCATTTATAGAAAGTCATCGTCTAGACTTGAAGATACGTGATGATGGATATCAGAGCAGTATGATTCATATTTTGTCACCACCTACAGATGTCTATCTATAGGGAAAACAAATCTCAGAAAAATATTTTGTTTAATAACAATAAAAAGTTCACTGCACTTAGACATGTTGATATTTGAAAAATAGAAAATGAAGAATTTAGAAAAAATCGACCCGTCTCACTAGCTCCGATGGGACTCGAACCCTTTCTCTATCCGGGCGACTGCTCTTACCTCTGAGCTACGGACTTGTTAGAAGCATCGAATTGATCCAATACTTCTTACGCGCTGTATATCCAGCTAATTAACGCTGTTAATTGGCCAAAGAGTTAAAAACCGGACAAAGACCGGACAGGCCGGACAAATTTGGGCGGACAAGCATCCAAACCCTGTCCGGCTTTATCCAGACGCTTTAGCAACCCTAGATGGAAGCCTAGCTTATCCTTTACTACGTTATCACAATCACCGTTATATTGGGGCCTATTAAAGACATCAACGTAATCCGCCATTTTATTTAACGTTCAAATGAAATCTTATTCTACTTCTTTCTTACTAATATTATAAATGCTAATTTGTTACTCAATTAGATGAAAATTGGCATAGAGATAGAGTTTTCTGGTTTACAGAGATAGAGTTTACAGTTTGAACTAGAAAACATCCTTATGACCCATGTAATAGCGGCGGCTTTCGTATGGCAAATGTCAAGCTTGGGGTG
The DNA here is from genome assembly GCA_949710035.1 of Crambus lathoniellus. NCBI lineage: Eukaryota > Metazoa > Arthropoda > Insecta > Lepidoptera > Crambidae > Crambus > Crambus lathoniellus. The sequence continues at coordinate 7,454,617 of OX453302.1, read as the reverse complement.
ATATTTACTGTGCCCATGCTAGGCTTCCACTAATAGGGGCGAAATGGATTCACAGATTAGATTTTGGTCTAGAATGACATATATGCTGGTCTAGAAAGGCATATATTATGGTACTTTTTACCCCTGGGAAAATATCTCTCTCTTCACGCAAAAACTACTGATCGAATCTTGATGAAACTTTACAGTAATATAGTTTATGTAACAGAATAACACACAGGCTACTTTTTAACCGAGTTCAAAAATTGAAAAGGAGGAGGTTATCTTTTCACATTCACATTAACCGCCTCTGTGGTCTTGTGGAATACTACACACCACCGGTATCAGACCCAGAGGTCCCGGGTTCGATTTCCAGTGTAGGTACAGATTATATTCTGTTTGGTTGGTGGTAGGGCTTGTTCACAGTCCGCATGGCTAGCTACCACCATCTTATCTAAGTTTGGCGCCATAACAACGATGCATTCAGCATTGTTGTGTACCGGCAGTTAGAGATAAGATAGCCAGTTACTCAGTAATTGAGGATTCCGGGAGTAGTGCGCTTCCACCTTCAGCCTTATCGTCACTTAACATCAGGTGTGATGAAGGCTAAGTACTAAGGCTACTACACCGTTGTTGATTAAAAAAACATTCACACTGGGCCAGATACCACGCAAGTAAAACCGCGCCGAATAGCTAGTCAAATCTAAAATAAACACTCACTTCTTCAAACATCATAGGTTGGTTTTCACTTGGATGCAAATTATTACCCAAAGGATGGCATTTTCCTGTCACTCGTAAATCAACAACGTGGCAACATTTCCGTTTTGCCACCATTAGTGGAAACCTAGCATGGGTACAGTCAATATCACCCCAAGTCTGACATTGCCGTACGAAAGCCGCCGCTATTACTTGGGTCATAAGTATGTTTTCTAGTTTAAACTGTAAAGTCTGACCTGCATGCCACAAAAAGTAATGGCCGGCGGGCGGGAAAGCGTTTTTCCTACAGCAAACATCTCATAAACATCAGTTTTTCGACTTTTAGTAAGGCAGTTTTTCAACGTGCTATCGCTAAGGCTGTTAACAGTTTTAGAACCATGAATCATTGAAAATATGTTCAATATTCTGAAAGTCTCTCTATGAGGCAATATTTGCTAACCTCCCGTGAACTGTCGTGTACTACATAAAAATGCTTTTAGCTTTAGTGAGAGGAATTTCCATAGTGATGGAGAGCTTTTTTTTTCAATGTTTTCGTATTGTATCTCTGATTTCCCGGTGGGGCAAATGTTGAAAACTAACTTTTCGATGTTTCTTGTGTCTGGGTGTATGTGGTAATACTCGTCTTGTTTCCCATAACCATAAAACTAGTGCTCCAACTACTTAATTTGGGATTTGATTTCCCGAGTTTGATTCCCGGTGGGGCAAATGTTTTCTTGTGTCTGGGTGTATGTGGTAATACTCGTCTAGTTTCCCATGACCAGAAAACTAGTGCTTCAGCTACTTAATTAGGGATTGGGGCAGTGTATGGTGATGATGAGAAACCTGTGGCGCAGTAGTGGTTAGCGCGATCGTTGAAGTTAAGCAAACTTTAGCAATGGACGGGAACGGGATGGTTAATTAAAAACTTTTCATCTCGAGCTCCTCCGTGCTTCGGAAGGCAGGCAGGCTTATCACGTAACTTGCAAAAGCCAAGCGATAGCAAAAATCGCGCAATTATTGTTCTTTCGACTATGGAGGTTTGTATTTGTATGTAGATTCAACTCGATTAGCGATTTTAGAGCAATAATTGCGTGATTTTTGCTATCGCTTGGCTTTTGCAAGTTACGTGATAAGCCTGCCGGTTTGCAGTCCAGATTTTGCCCGCATAGTGGGTTATGTCATGGCCCAATCTCTATATCCATTTATAAGGAAGGCCTGTCTGTGCCCCAGCAGTGGGGACTTATAATGGCTGATGATGATGATGGTGAGGGTGATAGTGAGCAATATCATAGTTATTTATTTATTTTATTTTATTACTTGTTCCAGCCTCAACTCAGATGGTCTGTCGCCCTTGGATGTCGCCGTGCTGTCCACCAACCGACCCCTGGCTAAGATGCTCATGGAATTTGGCGCCAAAGAAGGAACGCAATGTAAGCAAACTTTTTACTTCGTTCACATCAAAGGAAAACATGATGTTTGGTATTTGATTGAATCAGGCGTCACTTAGCGGAAGTCCCTAACCATTGTGAAAAATGAAATAATATGTAGCTTAATTCCGCAAAAAACACAACATGCAAGATGTACCGCCCGCCAAAACCAAACCCAAAATTTTTACCAAAGTAGGCGTCTGAGCTCATTTGGTATTGGTTTTCGCACGAACTATCTTCTGAGAATGCCCCGGGTTGGGGCGAAACATGTGTAGAGTAGTCTAATCGGTGAAGGTGCAAGGTGTACTGCTGTCTTGCTAAATGCAGGTATTGTGCAGTGGTATTTTCGTGGTGTGCATGTGCAATTTTTTGCGGGCGGACGGGCGGTGCATCTTGCATGTTGTGTTTTTTTGCGGAAATAAGCTAAGTACATTCATTTCGTTTTTCACAATGATCTTTCGTTGCGTTACATTTTCTTTATCTCGCAAAGACACGAGAATTTGTGGTTTTGAGAGTGTCGACCGGGCCTTCGTAGAACTTCGGAAGAACTTAAAAAGTAAATGTAAGTGCTAGTTCACACGGGTCCGCATCCGTCATAAGAAAAGAAAATCTGAAAAGACGTGTACAATACGGTATTTTACTGTTTTTTTTTTTATTTCTTTAAAATGTTTTTCGAAATATTAGCTACACAAAACAAGTTTTCATTTTGAATTATCTTGAATATTTTCAAAGATATAGGACTTCAAACTTTATAATTAGACAAGGACAGGACGCTATCTTAGTGACGTCAGTGGGTTAGTAGCGTCATAGTCACGCCATAGAAGATTTCGTTTTAGAAAGAGACAGCAATTGTCAAAATCAAACAGACTATAATTCTTTTATTATAAAACAGATTCAAATTATTTTTTCACATTTGGTATTCTTAATTGCAATATTTTTTAACGTCATCATTAAATATCTACATTTCAACAACAGTAAAATACCCTATTACGTAATTTTTCACGGATCCGCCGCCGCCCTGTGCCGTATAAAATTCGAGTGTGGTGTGACGTGGTAATTTTTCTTTTCAAATTAGATTTTGTCATCTTTTTTTTACTCACAGCCAACAAGTAGCGTAAGTTAGCAAGTACTTATAGCACGAATTGTTTGAAAATGAAACATTAACTACTTGTTAGATTTTTCATGCTTAACTTCTTCAAGGCATGACTTGTGGTTTCACAATAAGTTGAAGCGCTGCCGCTGTAACTAATGTGGCCAAGCCCTAAGTTAAAATTTTGGTATTCCCCTTCCTCTTATCTTAAAAGAAAATAACATAAGTGACTAAAAATCTGAATCTTTTGCAATCTTTCGTGTCAATCGGTACATCAGTCAGTCGTGCGTGATTCGTGAATCACAACAAATATTCTATTAAGTAGTTTGATAAAAAACTTTATCGTATCATGTCGGTTTCCCCAAAAATTCAAGTCACTCTGGATATGGAGGATAAGTATTACATTATTTTAGTACAACTAGGCCAGTCATCTAAAACATTCTAGGTCGCAAAAAATCGCCGGCGGTTGATATTTTAGGATGTTGTTAGGATAGATACCAATAGTGAAAAACCAAATTTGCAACCTCGGAAGGGGTCTTTGTAAGCTCGCCACATAAGTTAACTCGTCACGATTTGAAAAGTTCCATACATTGAAAGTAAACTCGCCACTCCTATGGAATGTTAGTTTTAATTCGTCAAAGTTATTGTAAACTCGTCACTATTATAGATTTGATATCATATTTGCAAGAAGTACCGTTAGCAAGCAAGTTGACCGCTAATAAATATTTGAAAGTATAATAATTTTGACAATGCTAAGATGATTCCCTTCATTTTCGTTCGATGATCGAACTACTAGTCGAACTGTTTGGACATTTTTTTTTGACAATAATTTATATTCATTACGAAATAATGTTATATTCAGTCACAAGTACCAGGGCAACATAACTTACGAGGAGTTATTTTGATTTCGTACCGCTAAGATATAACTCAATTTCTTTTAGTTCTTTAATTTTTCAATAATACAAATCGAAATAACTCCTTGTAAGTTATGTTGTCCTGGTACTTTTGACTGAATATAAATATATTATAAAGACTGTGATTTTTTATTAGATAAGTTAAATGGCTTGATTTCCATTTTTTATTATTTAATGGTATTATTTGGATTTATGCTAGGTATACACTGTAAAATTGTTATCAGTACACTGTTAAATTGTTACACCTCTAGATATATTTATTTAATTCTGTAACTTATCAGAAATGTGATTTAAAAATAAATAAATAATGATTTTATTATCTTAGTGTTAAATTTTTCTGCAGTCCCTACGCAAACATCTACAGTGGCGAGTTTACAATAGAGTAAATCAAAGTTATTTTTAAAATGCTGTTCGTGACGAGTTTACACATATTTTTTTGTGATTTTTCTGATGACGAATTAACTGTTAAGGCGAGCTTACAGAGACCCCTCGAAAGACCTGTGCTAATTTCCTGGTGCTCGAAAAACCACGGCGTCTTGGTTCTTTTTCCAGTTTTTGGCTTACAACTTCTATAATATGCATTTTACAGCAAAGTCATCTATGACACTTCGAAAGAAGATAAAATTAACGACAATTTGAGCATAACAACATTTCCTCTTTGAAGTGAAAACTTCTTTAGCGGCGTTGTGCACTTTTTGTGATGGCAAATAGTAGATTGTATTACAAGGGAGCAAAATAATATATTTACGGCGAGGGCGCTATTTTGAATCCAGAGCGCAGTGAAGGATTCTAGAGTAGAATCTCGAGCGCAGCGAGGGATTCTAAAGTAGAATCCTGAACGCAGCGAGGGATTCAATATACGCCGCCCGAGGTGAAAATAATTTTGCGGCCGAGTAATACACTCTGCTTTTCATCCCCCTCTATAAGAAAAGCAGTAAAGACAACTCAAACTACCTACCTTTCTTTGTCGTTCGGATACATCATAGTGCTAGTCGGGCAAGAAAAAAAAATTGAGTTTTGAAATAAAAAAAAAATAAAAAAAATATATGTCCATCAGATTCCTTATAAGTATCTCGGGGACGCCGTAGGGGGTTAAAAAATTTGTTAGATTTTAGCTACGACTCACCGTTTACGAGATAATCTCAATTTTATAAAATTCCGATTTGAAAATTTCTCGATCATCCAAAATCAGTTAACTCATATTTTTTTTAGTACTGCACACCCTTTACTACACTCCAACCAATGCTTCTTTAATTATGTTCTCAATTCAAATCTCATCGTTTTGGACCTGTTATGAAGCTGTTCAAAATTCAAATCTCATTTATACCCTCTTGTCATAACAGGTAAAAAATGAATCGTTTTGGACCCTGTTATTAGATAAACAATCATCGCTTTTCGAATCGATGGGATGAAAAAAATGTTTTCATCCCATCGATTCGAAAAGCGATGATTGTTTATCTAATAACAGGGTCCAAAACGATTCATTTTTTACCTGTTATGACAAGAGGGTATAAATGAGATTTGAATTTTGAACAGCTTCATAACAGGGTCCAAAACGATGAGATTTGAATTTAGAACATAATTAAAGAAGCATTGATTGGAGTGTAGCAAAGGGTGTGCAGTACTTAAAAAAAAATTCAACTGATTTTGTATGACCGAGAAATTTTCAAAAACGGAATTTTATAAAATTGAGATTATCTCGTAAACGGTGAGTCGTAGCTAAAATCTAACAAAATTTTCAACCCCGTACGGCATCCCCGGATATACTTATAAGGAATCTGATGGACATATATATATTTTTTTTTTTTTCAAAACTCAATTTTTTTTTCTTGCCCGACTAGCTCTATGATGTATCCGAACGACAAAGAAAGGTAGGTAGTTTGAGTTGTCTTTACTGCTTTTCTTATAGAGGGGGATGAAAAGCAGAGTGTATTACTCGGCCGCAAAATTATTTTCACCTCGGGCGGCGTATATTGAATCCCTCGCTGCGCTCTGGATTCAAAATAGCGCCCTCGCCGTAAATATATTATTTTGCTCCCTTGTAATACAATCTACTATTAACTCGCGTCAGGATCACGTGACCGTCAGATCGAAAATTCGTAAAACGGACACGTTACGATCGAAAAACTGTTACAATGTCATTAGAATACGAAGGCAAATTTCGCCACCGACCGGCGTTTCCAAAGTTGTGATAGCTCAGATTAGAAAACGGGCGACATTGAATCCAGAAGACCTCGGTTCAAATCTAGTCCGTATTTTTTTCTTTTTTTTTTGGGAAATTCCTTTTTTGTTTGTGAAAAAGTCTAGGGAGCCCTTTTCACCTCTGCCGGCACTCCCGGACAGCAACCCCTTGTTTTTTAGCTAATCTTGAGGGTGCCAATAATGAGACGGATGCCAACAATTAGGGTAGTTAACACTAGTTTACTCAAATTACACACTTTTCTTTTAGGTTTAATAACGTTATCCAATTATATTTACTCATTATATTATTATCACCTCCTTACCCGAGCCGTGTCACGTTTTTCATAAGTACCAATTTCCTCGCAAAATATGCTGCTTATCGCACTTTGCGTCCCCTCTCCCGCTAAGTGCGTGACATAATTTATCGGTGAGAGACGCGCAAAGACATTTTCAGTACACTGTACATTGATCCTCGTGCTTGTAGAGCTTTGAAATTACGAATTCTAATATTGCTGATAAAAGGTTCAGCTTTAAACATCACGGTACATAGAAGTACGTAGAAAGTTATGTATCGTTCTCAACATTGTGAGTAAATTGTCTAGGGTACGGGTGCTGGCAGCTGTGTCACAGACATAACTTCTACAGACAACGACTATCTCTTAAATTGTTAAATTAATTTATAGTTTACGAGGACTATTTATTAAGGAGTACTGAATCAACCATTTTTAAGTTCTTTTAATTGTGCGTATTTTTTTAAAGTATACCACTTTTTATTATTTTGTTTTATTTTTTGTTGTTTAGCTTTTTTTCCCACGTGATAACATCGATGACCTGCGCTCGCGGTATGAAAAGCCAATATTCCCAAGAACCAAACTAAATAAGGCGTTGGAAATGTGTTCTAATTTGCAAAAAAGCTTATTTATTTCAACTTAAGGCGCCGATTCCCCAAAATAGGGTATTTTAGATTATGGATTACTCGCAAATCACATAAGTACTTAAAACTTGGAAAAAATATATGTTATTTTACAGTTATTTATCTAGTGCTTCCGGCCGTTTTTTTCGATTGGTGATATTTTACTGTGTCAAATAAAATCCTAAACATCCGTCTAATAATAATTCAAATATCATATTACTTGCAGTATACTTGGTTTTAGTTGATGAAAAGCATATGAAAATAATTGTCTTTAAATAGCCGAGGGATTCCGACCGTCATAATTTTTTTTTTTTATTTAATTTTTAATTGAATTTTAAGTGATTTTCGATTCGCGGGGCGCTCGCGAGTTCACAGTTCACTGCCGGCTGCCGCTGGGTCCGCGCGAAGTGTATAGAGCGCGGCCGAGCAAGCGTTAGCGTGCCCATTTCGGTCGGGATTCCTCGCCTTAATAATATTGACCGCATAATGAGCCCCAATAAGAGAGTTATCTGTTGCTTTATCACCACCCACAGTAGTGATTCAATCAGATTTAGGTTATCTGATACAGTGACACAATAGAGTTGATTACACAAGTTAATGAAAAGCTTATTGCGAAGCTAAGCTTTCGGAGAAATTAATCAAATGTACTATATAATATTTTACTTTATAGGTATCTACGGTTTTGGTGACTGTAAAAAAGAGCCCTAGTTGAATAAGGGAAGTAGATAGATTTGAAAGTTAATACGATTAAATTTTAACAGTAAGTACATTTGTTATTATCGTCTCTTTTTGGATTATCATCAGCCATTTAATGTCCCCACTGCGGGGGCACTGGCCTTCCTTATGGATGGATAAAGAGAAGATCTTTTGGGATAAAGATAAGAAATAAATAAAAAACCTTATGACTATCTATAAAAATGAATTCGTCCCCTAAACTGATTTCAGTCTGTCCCGTACCGTAATTGTGACCAGATTTATATTTATATATTTTGATATAATTGCATTACATGTGATGTGACGTTCATCATCAATATATCAACTGCATTTTCATCAAAAAAAGAAAACGCCTGTTCCGTACAGATCCAAACAAAGGATCGGTCTAGTACATCCCGAGAGTGTTAACTCCAACTATCGATTTATCGGCTACGACGGGCCACGAACTACGGAGAAACTCCGTAATCAAGTTTAGATCCTCCTACGTAACTGGCATAATACGCTACGCAAAGTGTACCAATATTGTTATATTAGGAACTAAGTACTTGTCAATAAAAGTGTGTGGAGTTGAGTGATATAATAGATGGCTATAAGGAACTAAGTACCTTTGAAAACTCAGGTGCTATTATTTGTTTGATAGTCTAGTTTAATAGAATCTTTATGAGTAGGTATCTGTTGTAATCAAGACTTATCACACCTTGCTATTTACGTAACAAGAAATATTAAAAATTAAAAATATTAAAACTGTTTTTGTTTCTTATGATATTGTTTAATGCAGTAATCGCTGCTGCCAGCTGACGGCTACGAACTACGAAGAAACTCCGTAATAAAGTTTAGATCCTCCTACGTAACTGGCATAATACGCTACGCAAAGTGTACCAATATTGTTATATTAGAAGCTACATGTCAATAAAAGTGTGTGGAGTTGAGTGATAGGTGGGTCAGGCCGTAGATTTTGCCACAAATAGCGCAATGGTGACGCAAAATTTTCTACGAGTCGGTCGCACAAAGTGGCGCAAAATGGTAGCGCAAAATTATTAAGGAGCACGTACATTAACGTGATTTTATTTAACAAACATGTACTAACAAGAGGTATTGCATCAAACTAGAAAAAGAAACACGATGCTGGTATGTAAGTATGTTTAATTAATAAATTAACAATAATGTACCCATGAGTAATTCTTTTTTATATATTGCGCACAATGAAAAGTTAAACAGGATGACAAAAACTAGTAAGTATGTAAGATTTGTTCAATTTACAAAAAAAATACATTTAATTTGTTAGATGGAGGTATTTGGTATTATTCATTATTAATTATATGTATAAATATAATACAACTTTAAATTTATTTCAACTCTTTTCAATGTTTGAGAGTCCATTACTTTGACTCTAGCAACAACCTGCTTGAAGTATCACTTTTAAAAGGACCTGCCAACCATTAAGATGTCAAAAAAAACATAGATCTGTCAATAAAGAAAAAAGTTTTCGTCACTTTCATACTTAAAAGTTAGTATGAAAGTGACGAAATTCCAAAACTTATAAAATACAAAATAAAAAAACTTTGGACCTATGTAAAATCTTTGGGGCTGGTTAGGTACCTAGCAGACCACCGCACCTACCCCTATTTTCGTATGTTTAACGTTCTGCCGAACACCCTGTACCTATAGAATATTAATAAAAGCTAACAAATCAATTAATAGTAATGCTAGTCATGTTTTTAGCGGAAATTACAGCTAAAAGTAATTTCAAAATAATAAAAACACTTGAAAACCTTGTGTGCATGCACTATTATTCAATAGCGTAAAATAAGTGGCGCAATTTCTACGCAACCGGTATCGCAAAGTGGCATAAAGACAGTTTTGCGGAACCGAGGCGCAAATGAAATCGATTATAACTCTTAAAATATACTATTTTACAAGGCTAATTTAACACATACAGATCACACACATCTAATTAAACCATGCGCAACAACAATTATAAGTTTTAATCAAAAACTTACCTTGAAATCTCAAAAAATGCACTCGGCAAAGTAGGCGACACTTTTCACTTTGATCGGAGTTGACACCGAAATGTCATAAAATATGGTCGTCAACGCTGCATTGACCATAGAATACGATACTTTGGTGATGTCAGCACTCAAACAAAATCTTAATAAATGTTTTAAAACCATAAAATGGGTGAAAATGGTTGCGCAATATAAGTAGCGCAAAGAAATGGTTTTTCAAAAAAAAAATCTTTTTGCCGAAAATTTATCTTTTTTCTTAGGAAATACGCAAAGATATTAAAGGAATGGCAACCTTATTATTATTTTATAACGTCAAATCAAACAGCTCATCAATAAGTTAAAAAATGATAATTTTATCGATGTTTAAGCTGTACACGTACCAATGCGGATTCGCGGTTTTTATAAAAAATTCGTCACTTTTGGGAGGGAAATGTCAAATAGTTTTCCAAATCTATAAACTTATCCAAATATCTATATCTGCCTTGGTTTGCTATTTCTTAAGAAACACGATGATAAGATTGAGAAATTTCTAAGAGTACTATATTTAAAATTATATGAGGCGGAGACTTTTGTACCCTCGAATGTGGCAAAATCTACGGCCTGACCCAGATGGCTATGAGGAATTGAGGAACCACCTTTGAAAACTCAGGTGCTTTTATTTGTTTGATAGTCTAGTTTAGTAGAATCTTTAAATGTGTTTGTGTTAAGTAATCAAAACTTATCACACCTTGCTATTCACGTAACTTGAAATATTTAAAATTAAAACTCATAAAACTGTTTTTGTTTTGTCTTAATACTGTCGAATGCACTAATCACTGCTGCCAGCTGACGGCAACGAACTACAGAGAAACTCCGTAATGAAGTTAAGAGATCCTCCTACGTAACTGGCATAATACGCTACGCAAAGTGTACCAATATTGTTTTCACTTCTCATGCTCGTAAAGTTCGTGTTTATGTTGGGTATAGGCTGCATAAAATCGCTTTTTATGCTCTAGTGCATAAAGTAAAATCTTCGTCTAAGTCTCAGACTCTAAGACAAAGGTCGTCAGGTAAACAGTCACACACGCAATTAAACTTCGTTAAATAAACTAATTGTTGTTTCATTCTTTTTCTTAAAATTTGTACATAATCCATGTTAAATTACTAAATTAATAAAACTAGGCAAAGTTAATGAGTTTTCTAAAAAATAAGTATTTCAAGAGCATTATGGACTACGATCTATGCTAAAGTCACCGTGCTGCCACTGCCACATATAAAAAAAAAATGAAAGTCTTCCCGCCAATATGGCGAAGTCTTTATTTTTTCTTTTTTGCAATATTGTTATTTATTTTCCTCTCACTCGAAGTGAAAAGCAGAGTGTATAACTCATTCATAAAACCCATTTTACCCTCGAATTGACTATCCAACCTCGCCTACGGCTCGGGTGGATATATACGTCTCGGGTAAAATGGTATGTTTTATGCAATTATTGTACAATCTACTATATAATAGTAGCTGCTTGACAATAAAAGTGTATGGAGTTGAGTGAAAGATGGCTATGAGGAACTAACCTTTGAAAACTCGGGTTGCTATTATATATTATTCGTTTGATAGTGGAATATTGAGTTCGAGTTTATCAAGATTTATCACACCTTCAAATATGTAAATTATATCACACATTTTTTGTAAATCAGGTAAGTAATAAATTGGTCTTGTAGAAATATTAAGAAATCCTTCTATTAATTATGAAAGGTTTGTATGAGAAATGAAAAAAAGAATTTTCAACCTATGTTCCTTGGGCTTTTCGATGACAGAATATTAACCTTATGAAGTATGGGATATCAAAAGGAATACATTGCCTCATAATTGTTGTTTTTTTTAAGGCGCCCATTCCCGAAAATAGTGTTTTTTAAATTATGGATTACTCGCAAATCACAAGTACCTACTCAAAATTTGAAAAAAATATATGTTATTTTACAGTTATTTATCTAGTGCTTCCGGCCGTTTTTTTTCGATTGGTGATATTTAACTGTGTCAAATAAAATCCCAAACATCCGTCTAATCGTAATCCAAATATCCTATTAGTTGCAGTATACTTGGTTTTACTTAATGAAAAATATACGAAAATATTTGTCTTTGAATAGCCGAGGGATTCCGGCCGTCATAAGTTTAAATTTTTTATTATTAAATTTTTAATTGAATTTTAAGTGATTTTCGAGTCGCGGGGCGCTCGCAAGTTCACAGTTCACTGCCGGCTGCCGCTGCGTCCGCGTGAAGTGTATCGCGCGCGGCCGAGCAAGCGTTAGCGTGCCTATTTCGGTCGGGAATCATCGCCTTAATAGAAAGACAAGTTTTTTTACTTTAAACGTTTTTTAACTAAGTACGGAAACGACGATGAAGGCAAAAAAATAAACTGTACAATCACAGTGTGAAAATGGTTTTGTTGCCCTCGTCGTCGTATAAATTATACTTAGTGGTACCTACTCACCTACTAGCACAATTTTCCAGATAGGTACTTACTTATTTTTTTTATTTTCCTACATCAGCAAGATATTCACCATTTCAATCCACAATTAACATATCTAGATTACACTGACACACATTGTTAATGAAAGTTCGTTAAATCAATGTGTGTTTAACTGGATGTAAATCAAGTAACACAATAAGCAATATCTGAGCACACACTAACTTAATTACAATATTGGTAAACTAATAAATAGCTAGCAATATATTTGTATACGAACTAACTGCTAATACACGCCTCTGGAATTGAAATTGGTGATAGCAACTCGTATGTTTGTAAACTATGTTCATTTTCAATTCAAGCTAACCTTTGACTTAATTAATAATTTCACCTAGATGATTGTACAAAAACGCCTTGGTTTTCTTCAATTCATTCTTATGAGAAAGAGAAGTTCCGGCATATATTCACGTCCGAAATACCTCAATGTCTCAAGACGAAAGTCTTTGACCAGTGTGTGTTGCCAGTAATGACCTATGGAAGTGAGATGTTGATCTTTTACTATGGGTCTCAAAGTCACCCAGCGAGCAATGTAGAGAGCGATGCTTGGTATTTCCCTGCCTGATCGAATCAGAAATGCTGAAATCCGCAGCAGAATTAAAACAACCGACATCGCTCGCAGGATTGCATTGTTGAAGTGGCAGTGGGCGGGACATATACCGCGGAGAGCCGTTGGGGCGGAAAGTTTCTCGAATGGCGTTGGCGACCCAATACCGGATGACGTTCCGTAGGCAGGCCCCCTAGAAGGTGGACGAACGATCTAGTCAAGGTCGCGGAAAGCCGCTGGATGCGGGCAGCGCAGGACCGATCGTTGTGGAAATCCTAGGGGGAGGTCCATGCCCAGCAGTGGGCGTCGTTAGTGCGATCGTATTATTTTGAATGAAAACATAGAGTGCCTCGTTGGTCGTATGCGGAACAAAAATTCTGAACAGCACTTTGACAGCTTTTGTCGGATACTAGATATAGTTTACTATTACGATTACCTACGTTATTTTAGCGTCAGTTTTCGTGACAGGGCACTACTACGAAACTACTGTTAAGTATAAACAGTTCAGCAACTCCAGAAATTGTTTCCTACATACAAAGTAACAAACATTACGTCTTTATAATATTAGTGTACATGGAGATTAACCTTAAGGCGGGCATTCCCGAAAGTAGGGTATCTTAAATTATGGATTACTCGCAAATCACAGGTATGTACTTAAAATTTGGAAAAAATATATGTTATTTTACAGTTATATATCTAGTGCTTCCGGCCGTTTTTTTTCGATTGGTGATATTTAAGTGTGTCAAATAAAATCCCAAACATCCGTCTAATCGTAATCCAAATATCGTATTATTTGCAAAATACTTGGTTTTAGTTAATGAAAAATATACGAAAATAATTGTCTTTGAATAGCCGAGGGATTCCGGCCGTCATAAGTCTATTTTTTTTAAGGCATTGTTTATTTTCGAAAAAAAACTATTTTGCTACGTTGACGGTCGTAATTTCAATCAATCAGTCCCCTGCGGAATGAGTTAGAGGTCGGACGCGTGCCAATTTTTGCGGCGAAATTACCTGCGACGAGCGAAATTAAAAACAATTCAAATATTTGATTGTGTGGAGAGTTCAGTAAGCTATATAGATACAAATAATTATCTGTGGTGTCGTGTAATGTACCTAGTTATAGTTTGTACAAATATATAATAATAGTTTGTAGGAAAATATGTATTTTAAATTTAATATGTATCTACTGTTTGTTTTATGCATTAACTAGGTTCATTCAAGAATAATTCTGTAAATATTTTATAGTGATTACGATAAAATGGCCAATAAAAAGAATAAAAAAAATGAAGATTTCGTCGCAGACTCTGCGAAGGATAAACAAACATAAAAGGTAACTAAGTGATTTGAATTTTTTTATTCATTTGGAACGAATCAGATATTAATCTACATAGATTTCTAAATAGTAAGTAGTGTCACAGTGTATAGAGATAGGTGAGGCAGTGTACGAAATTAACCTAGTGGACCCCCACAGTAATTCCTTAGTCAGGGAAAACTTTACAGCATGATGATATAGTAGCAATAAATTAAAAGTATTGTATAACTTTCCAAAGAATATTAATACTTAATAGAAATTAGGTATTTTTAATAAAATTTTATTTCCTCAGCTCAAGATATCATTGTGTCAAGATTCTAGATTTATGCGAATTTTAATAAATGTTTTACCATTATTATTGACATACTTATTTATTTTAATTTTACTCCTATTCACTTACTCCGATCACTACTATGATTTCCTCTACGATCCTCTCTTCCATTTCCAGTCCCACTGTAATCCCCACTCTGATACCCTTTCCGATTCTCACGCACTATCCATACCTACAAAAAGTAACTCTATCTGCCTATTTGTTCGTCCATATGTTACTTTTTGGGCCTATGCCCAGCGGTGGGCGTCGTTCGGCTGCCATGATGATGTTACTTTTTACGCCAAAACAGCTGAACCGATTTTGATGAATTTTGGTACAGAGATTACAAATCTTGGAGAAGGCTACTTTTTTACGCGATATAACCGCAATTCCAATACAAATGCAATGTCCAAAGTTCATACAGACGAAGTTAGGGGCCACAGTTAGTATATCAAATTACTAGATGCAGCCCGCGACTTCGCCCACGTGGATTTCGGTTATCGCATGAACAATATTCTATGACCTTCTGCAAGGTTCAATGTATTTCAAAATTCCAAAATTCATCATCATTCAGCGTTTTGGCGTGATAAAGTAACAGACAGGCAAAGTGACATTTGCATTTATCTACAGATTAAGCTAGTACAATAAATGCGAAAGTAACTCTGTCTGTCTGTTAGGTTTCATCCCAAAACCGATAAACCAAGTTTGATTAATTTTAGTATAGAGACAAATAGGACGATCGGGAATGATATAGGGTACTTTTTAACTGAAACTCATGTTTTAACTGAAATACAAGCGGACGAAGTCGAGGGCAACAGCTTGTTTACTATAATTCTATTCTAGAATCGATCATTTCGCTTGAAATTCATAATAACACCCTCACCGTAACAATATTGTAATACATTCAATGTAATATTATAGTATGGTATACAGTGGTAGGTAATAATATTATTTGTACTACAGTTATCTACCTATTTCGTTTTAAAATAATAAACATATTACATTAAAAATGAAACTTGAGTGGTTCTACTGAATATCAGTCACTACTGTCTTGCTGCTACACTGTGGCACGATAGCGGCCGCCCGGCCAGGGCCGCGCAAGTATACTGAGACGCGCGGGGTGTCCCTCCGATGGGCGGAGCGTATGCGACGTTCTTCACCCCCTCAAATTATTTCTGTGCTCGGGATTCCTAGCCTTAATTATTTGAGAAACTCCAATGACTGGCTTGTTTCCAAACAGTTAGATGTCAACTGAAGGGTCACACCTTTTGCTCAACTCCGTGACAAGATGTTTGTTTAGGTAACTTTGGCAAACTGCTGACTTCAGAATCTTAAACAAATAATTTGGCATTCAGTTTGCTTTATGTTTATTAAATTAAATTAACAAATTAACAATTAAAGATTGACGTGACTGTGGTTCTGTATGTGGTATCGTAGCTTCTGTACGAATGAACCGATTTTGGGGCAAATTTGTTTTGTTTGAAAGCTGACGTGATTAATTTACATTATTGTTATCGTTATTTTATTTTTTATATTAATGGAGTATGCACAGTCGCAATCGGATGTTATTGAGTTTATTCAGTGTAACGAATTTATTAAATTTATTCTACTCTGAAATATTTTACCTACCTCTACCTCGCCCGCTTCAATTTATCTGATGGCGACTGTATCTCAGAAGTATAGTTTTGGCCGCGTGTCTTTAGATAGATAAGTAGATAGTTAACGTTTATTATTGCAGCAAACATACTCACAAGCAATATAAAAAGAAAAAATACAATAACAGTTAAAGAAATATCGGTATGTGTGTAAGTTTTTGTAGTATGTACCCACCATTTAAATAACTATTTTTATTTATCATAGGTACATATGTAAGCTTAATAAGTTATAATAGCCCGAGAGCCAAACTAATTCGCTCTATGGAGACTCAACAATAATTCTATATCAGTAATTTCTTAACATTGAAAATTAGATTATCTAGTTTAATAAATAATTCATTAGTAATCCACCAATATTTATGACAGCGACATAAAAAAAAACTAATACAAAGCTTTAAAAAATCTATAAAAAATAGGCAAAAATGGTATAAGTGTTATTCACTTTACATTTGAATACATATATTATTATCTTTCGTAAAAGTATATAATCCTCCTATATTTGTAAATGAAAAACAAATAAAATTTAAAAAAAACTCTCTACGTAAACTCAAATTGGCATTACACCTATGTTAAAAATGCTATAGAAACAACCGACTTCTTCCTAAAGTATTAGTTTCCCGTTTTATATCTTTATGGATTTCAACTTTGGTGCTTAGATATGGTGAACATAAACACAATGTTAACGATAAAATTGGTGATAGCATATTTGCTGAAAGAATTGCACCATTTTTGGGGTATAACTTTTTTTTTATACCTTCCAATGCGATATTTTGTTGGATTCCAAAATATAGTCTCTTAAAATTATATTTAAGGGCCGTTTACAAAAATTTGGCCTGTTATTGAATTTTTTACAAAAATATCGGATAGTTCTTGGGGTATAAGTGCTTATAATTAACCGAGCGAGACCGATACGATATATATACTAGCGGCCGCCCGTGGTTTCACCCGCGGGTTTCCCGTTCCCGTGGCAATATCGGGATCAAAAGTATCCTATGTGTTATTCCAGCCTATAATCTATCTCTGTTGCAAATTTCATTCAGATCCGTTCAGTAGTTTTTGCGTGAAAGAGTAACAAACATCCATACATCTATACATCCATACATACATCCATACTCACAAACTTTCGCATTTTTATTATTAGTAGGATGGTATGGATGATACCTTCGATCATAAAAATCGAAGGGTAACTTTAAAAAGTCACACACTCAGTTAAATATTTTACGAGTTCTATCTACTGTGCTGTACTAACGTTTAACTAAAACGGTAAGCTCCGTCTCGGCTCTGTCAGACATGTCCATGAAATTTTCAAACGGTCGTCTAGGGAGCAGTTAGAATGGCCTCATTACTTGAGTAGTTCAGTGAACAACTTAAAATACTTTAGTGCTTCGGGGAACTGTTCATATTTCGCTGTCAGACAAACAGAGCAAAACATCTTAATCTTAAAGAAAATGGGTTATCTCTAGTAGGTATAAAACTGAAAATTATATTGCTATCTGCTGCAAGAGTGAGTAGTGAAATGTTTTTGAACTTTTGTACTTTTGATTAACTTATACAGGGTAAATTTTTTATCAGTGCACAAATTTTTAAGATCGACTCAGAGTCGGTAAGTGAACAACTTTCTCCTAGAAACATAGGTCGAAATATGACAAACAATTTTCGACTCTTCATACAAATCGGACTGATCACGTGATGAATTTGGTATGGGAAGTCCAAAAATTTGTGTCGTATTTCGGTATGGGAAGTCCAAAAATTTGTGTCGTATTTCGACCCATGTTTCTAGGAGAAAGTTGTTCACTTACCGATTCTGAGTTGATGCTAAAAATTTGTGCACTGGTCAAAAAATTTTCCTGTATTGTTATATTGATTTTATATAAAAAAAATGTTTAATTGCATAGACTGCTCTTGAATGCGAAATCTTTGCCAAGCTATACTGCTTTTCCATTTGAGCTTCCGAAACGATTGAAGACTTGTTGTAGTCTTCTTACTTGTATGTTGACTCTACCTATAGAAGCGTTCCTACATAGGTACAGTGTTTTAAACTGAATAATATGTGCGGACATCTCTTCGTTGGGAAACTCTTTATTCATTTCTTTTTGGCATAGATTACTATCTGTGCCTTTCCCTTTCAATTTTGCCACAAGTACGAAAGAGAGATCTTATAGTTAGATCATGTTGTTATTTATTACCTTGTTATTGTTACAGTCAAGAGTTCGGAGGCACTGGGCGCGCACCTGCGTCGTCTTCTGAGGGACGCCGAGTCGCGGCTACATGAAGTCGTCGGATGTGCTCAGGAGAGGTCCTGCCGGGAGGATGCTTGCACCAGGTATGTTCATGGCAATCGATGAATATATTTAAGGCTCAAACAAACTAAGCTTATGTGATGTTACGTCCGTCAGAAGACATCGGTTTTCATAGTACCTACCTAAAAATATGCACTAGAAGCACACTTATCTTAGAACATGTTACACACATAAGTGTGCTACATTTACTATGAAAACCGATGTCTTCTGACGGACGTAACATCACATACGTGGCATCACATAAGCCCAGGGGCCCGATTCTCAGGCATTCGAACTTTTTCAATGTGGTAATTATTCGTATACGAAAATTTTGTTTGTGGTTTCTATTCAAAAGTTAGAATGTTTCAAACAAACTAAACTGTCCCACATGTCAACAAATTCATTTTGACAGCTAAGTTCGTGTACGAACATCGATTGGCCCGTAGAGTGTGTGTCAGATAACTCTGCACGTGCCTGGCGCGTTTGTGGCGCTAGTTACAGTGCATTTTTTTGTTCTAATGTTATAGAAAAGATTAGTATTCGATTTTTACCGCGCGCAGACTTATCTGACGAGCGCTCTAGGTACCACTCGTTGCGTTCGACTGGTTTTAGATCGAACTTTTTCGATTGTGAAATTCTGACAATACACAAACTGTGTTATATTTGAATTTGGAGCTTATAAATGTGAACTTTTCTCGATTGCGTGAGAATCGGCCCCCAGTTTGTTTGAGCCTTTATAGAATCTACTGGTACTTATATTCAAACTTGCCCTTCAGATCATCAGCGGGAGGCCAAGCGGCCGGCACAACAGGCTGTGCGGGCGGCGCTGGCTCAGAGAAGGATAAGCAGGCTCAGCACTGGGAGAGACGGGTTCGAACGCTCAAGTAAGTTCTATTTAAGTTTTGCTTAAACTACTCCTGATTAAAATATCTTTTTGAAGCCGCAAAAGACAAACATTCCACCTAGTATAGTACACAAAGTTTGTGGAATTTACAAATTTCTCATTCCCTTGAAATAAAATTCTGCAAAAGATATGTACCACAGACGATGGACTAATTTGTATTGATGCCAAATTATAATTTATAAGTTCAGTAAGTAACCACATCTGTATAAAAATAAAAAAGTATGGGCTATAAAAAAAATAAACCGCCTTCATAAAATCACTAACAAACAAAATTCACTCCCCAAAACACGTAAAATTTAAAAATAAATTGGATTCATAGGATGAAAATGCGCAACTAACTTTTTCTACCTAATCTTGGAACTTACTGATCTGTCCGAAGCCGGTGCCAACTTTTATTAATAATGTATCTCCTCCCCCAGACGCCTCCTCCTCGGCTGGCAGCAGTCCCGCGCGCCCCCCGCGCCCCCTCCACCTGATCTAGAAGTATGCGGCGCCCACGCAGTCACGGTACGCCTGAGGGACCCACGAGCTACCTCCTCTCTGCAACGGGACCCGCCCATCGTCACTAAGTTTAAAGGTAAGAGTTTACGGAATTACAAACGGTTATCAGTGGGTAAAGACAGCTCGTTAAACGGACACAGTTAGCAGGAGGCTAAAGTATAGCTAGGTCCACAGTACTCTGCATTGAGGGACCGACTGAGAAGCGAGATCGGCAAGACCTTATCAAAGCCGCCATTCTCGTCGGCCTCTCACACCCCCTCTTCCCCGGATCTGGAAGTATACGGCGAGCACTTAGTCACGTGCTACGTCCTCTTTGCATCGTCACCGGTTTTGAAGGTAAGGGTTTACAGAAGTACCCACTCTCCATAGATATCGGTGGAGGCAGTAACTAGGAGTGGTAGGGGACTAACCTTGTAATCAAGATGCTGAAATGCCTACACACGAGTCTCTTCATCTTGCTTAAGAACCTCTAATGGAGTAGAGTCAGCCGATCTTCAGCTTTGAGAGACCGTTTGAACAAAGATCAGCGTAGGTAAGTATAATCCGGCTTAAGTAAAATAGTCTTATTGTATAAAGGAACGATAACAAGAAACGAAAACGTCGTTTTCATTAAAACGTAAGTGGGTTTTGGCACAGGTATGTATATAAGTGTTACGTAAAAAATATGTTTACTATAATGCTAAGGGCCTGTTTCACAATGTCTAAGTAAGTTCTCATTAGCTGTTACTTGACAGATAGGCCATACAAAACTTTCAAGTAAACTGGAAAGTATCTCCTAATCGGACATTGTGAAACATCTCATAAGAGTTCCTAAAACCCGTGTGTTAATTTAATATTTGCTGAACTGTTCAAAGGAGCGAATAGATACTTGTTCACGCAGTTGATGAAAATACTTGAGCAAGTGAACACGCATCTTGAGATGGTTAAAATAACTCTGATAGGTACTTGAAGTAACCATCAGAATCTATAGTATGTATGTACTATATTATTTTAGGGCCAGATTTGAACTGGATAGCATTAAAAAAAAATAGGAGCGTTTTACCTACCATTAAAACGCATATTGTGTCCGGAGCCTTATTCGAAGCCTAGGTAAACATATTTTGAGAAAGCCCTTTCCGTTTCCGTTCGACATCAATTTTCCTATTGGTCAATCTTAACAACATGACGTCACTTCCGTAACGTCATCATAAGTCACGTGATACGAGTTCACCTTTTAGCAACGGCGGAAGATTTGTGTCATTGTAGTCTCAAAATCTGAAACACTTGACAACCATTAAGGATAAAATCTACACCAGGCAGGTCTTAAAGCTAGGCTTCGAATAAGGCTCCGGACACAATATGCGTTTTAATGGTAGGTAAAACGCTCCTATTGTGTCCTTTCGCCGTTATTCGAAGCCTAGGTAAACATATTTTGAGACCTTGTTTGTTATCGCCTGGTGAACGAGGACGCCAATGTGACATGTATCAGCAATTATGACATTAATCTTATACCTTTTGACAAATTCGACAGATACAAGGGGTAGGTACTCGAATTAATTGTTCAACTTTATAACTCAACATCACAATCTAATACTGATATGAGAAACATTATGCTATTACTATCAAACATTCAAGTATGTCATACAATAGTATGTAAGTACCTATATAATGAAAATATGAGCACGGACTGAACATGATTGAAAAGAAAATAAAATGTATACTTATGCTCAATCTATCAAACCTTATTCATAAATATGTAAACTATGTTACATAAATCATTTACATATTCTTGAAATATTCAAAATCTGAAAACATTACAATAACACAACTTGTGCTATCCCTTATATATTTTTGAAGCAAAAACATCTGAAAATCTTTTGGCTAAGTCTCTTCTGATATACAATCGATACGATATGACCTGAAAACACATAATAAAGCAAAATATAAGTACAATATAATAATTGTAAAAACTTTCGGCACAAGAAACCATAAGCACAAGACTCTTATCTTCCCTCACTGTAAAATCATGTTGCTTTAAATTATTATGTTATACCTACTAGTGACACGCTAAACTCCCGAGCACTAGCGTTGTTACGAAGCTGACGACTGTTTCTCAGAATATCCTTTACCGCTATAGGGAAATTATTATTCATAGGAAATATACAAAAATAAATAATTTGGGGAATTTTAATATACCACTGTGTATCCCCAATCTAAGCAAAGCTTGACCTATGGCCAAGATGCCCAAGTCGTAATTCTTATGGTTCTGTAGGGTGCGAAGCATTAAGTCCACCTATGTACTGTAATTAGAGCATGAAGAATTAAATAAATAAATAAACATGTATTTTGTAAATACATGGTTACCTATGTTACATACAAAACACTTCGATCAATTAAACATAATATTATACTTAAAATATCGAACCCACGACGTTATTTTTGGCAGTTAAACTGTTGACTCACTACCTACACCAAATTCAAGAGAAAACACATTATTTAAAGCTCTGTGCTAGAGAAGAAGTCAACCATTGCTATGTTTGTGCAGTGCAAGATGCATTAAAGTTTGATTGCAAAAATTAACGTTAACATTATTCGAATAAATAGGATCGCAGATCGCAGGATGTTATATGTATAACTTCCTAAACTACTTGTGCCGGCTTGTCTTACTGGTCTGACAAAAAGCGCGATCATGTATAAAAGTCAAGTAAATTTCTGAAAATAATGTAAGCACATGCCATTTTACAAGATCAAAACAAAAGTAGTTCGTATATTAACTTCTTTAAAGCATCTGCAATTTTGTAACAAATCTTATTTGCATACAAATCGAATTACTGTAACTCTAACAGATAAATTGCAAAAGATTTGCAATATTTTGTCATAACTTTATCTACTACTTATATCTATCAATCAATCAAATATTTATTTATTCACATAGACATATAATAAGCATGTAGGTACTTATGAATCGTCAATATTTTCCTACCACCCATTCAAGACTTTTTAACTGTAACTATACATATAAATATAATAATGACAACGAAAATGACTGGTAATGGCCGATAATGACAGTTTCACTTCATATATTTTACCGACACGGTCCCAAGTTGCATTGCAGGACACAATTTTTTATACTGCCATTCTAAAGACGCGTTTCTCTTATTATTAATTACTATCGAACCAATGAAAAAAACTCCGTTAATTACTGCCAATTTGGCTACACGGAACATCTTAAATAGTTATATCCAATCTAAGTAGCAAAGAAACATAAATATACAAAATTAAAAAATTTCATTGAGTTATGGCTCATTATATCCATCCATTTAGTAAAAAAAATGGGTTAACCGGGCACATTATATAACTTCGTAATGAATACAAACAATTCTAACATAATGAACTAAAATATATATATATATATATATATATAAACTCACCAAAGACATTGTTTATCAGAAACATAAGAGACTTCTTTTCCTCATCAGGAAAACGAGCAACTTCTGTTAGTTGCCCTAATGCTTGCCCGAAGGGCATAATTTTGCTATTGTACAAGACAGTGTTCTTGTGGAGCGACTGTCAATCTGAAAACTCGTAAATTATTATCAATGATCTGATCTACTAATTTTACATTTGTATGGGTCCGTGTCCTTGCGAAATCAATCTCAGAAACCCATTTTTTTCTTATTCTTTCCAAAAAATTCATAATTTATCCAATTTATTCATTTTATGATAATGATTCATTAAAAGTTCATAAAAAGATGTCTTAGTAGACCCTGTCAATCTCCAAACTGCATTCATTCTAGCCTGGAAAGGCGTAATTTTTCTATTGTTTAAGACAGTCAAAATCATTTACGTACAAGTACTTTTGACTGAATACATGAATAGTTTATATCATGATAACAAGAGGTTTACATTTTCAACATCATTACATACACAATTACATGAGTTACATGAGCACAGGAAAAATAATATCGGTAACGGTGACTGCTATTGCCCGTTGTAGGTTGATCTGTATTACAGGCAACAAAATATGGTATATATCCCTACCTAGTTTTGCCATTTTAAAAGACCGTGATCGTCAGAATTCGTCTCACAATATAAATCTACGGTGCCATGGATCAGCCTGCCATATTTATACATGACGATGAGTAAGCATAAACAATGCCTGCATCAGATGACTTCACTCTTCTAGACTGCTAAAATAACTATTGCCTATAAATTTTCTAAAACATTCTACTGATGAAATAAAGTAAAGTAATAATTTATTCGGTTTTCTACATTAACAATAGGTACACATTTACTTAATCTAAACTAAATTTAGGTATGAAACAGTCGAAAGGGCAGACCCGATCGGCTCGTGCTGTTGCTTACAGCTATGTCAGACTGTCAGGCTCTTTCAGACACGCATTATCAGAAATCGCAGAATGTCAGATTAAACGAAAAGTCAGAATCGCAATATTCTAACTGGCTTTATAGCATAATTACTTTGACTGCATAGCTTCTAGTCAGTAGGTACCTATTAATCGTTAAAATACTAATTATTGCCATCACTGGTGCCCATAGGGAGCCACCGCAGTATTTCAATCAATATATGAACTATTAGTGCCAAGCACAGCTTCCAGCGTGCCTAATACTAGCGGGGCTTGTTCGCATATAAACATGAAAAGTATGTGTAGTCGATATACCTATACCCCCCCCCCCTTTTTACTAATATTTATTTGAATATACAGTTTCTACTTTCAATCATAATTATTGACGGCACTAATAATATCACGTAATCCAAAAAAAATAAAAAGATTATAATGCTTATTGTCAAAAACATTGCACCCTGATACTTGCGTAAGCAGGAAATGCCGCCCGTTACTTGCGTAAGCAGGCTATGTTTTTTTTTTTTTTTTTTTTCTTCATATTAATTTTAATTAATTTTTTAAAATGTAACCACAGCTTAAAATCTGCATTGAATATCATATTAAAAATGTCAGGGATAATGAATCCAATTACGTATCCATTAATAAATCATTATCGAACCAATGGTAGGGGGGTTCGGGGGGGCTGAGCACCCCGTCACAACAAAAACTCATAAAGTGACCACCAATGTGGTGGGTCACGTTAGATTCGAACTGTGACAAAAACAAGTCATCACTACGTTAAGTACGTACTTATATAAAGCAGTATTAAAAAAAAATCAATACCGCAGTACGCACAAAACATAAAAAAAAATAATAATATCAAATCATTTGCTCCATGTTACATTACACGACCCACATAAACACTCCCTAAAAGGGGCAAGGGTCAACTGTAGAAAGTATTTAGAATAAACTTTTGCAACAACAGTATGTACTTTTAAAATCAATAAATGAAATACACTATTCCCTTTAAAATATTATTTGCCTTGCACTACTTGGTTAGTTAATACATATATAGCGACGCTTGTTCCCATTTATAATGCAGGTAGCACTCACATACAGACATGGGAGTAATAAAAGTATAACAGTAATCACACACTATGCGCCGGTATAGATACATGATCAAAAACAAAACGTTGAAACAAAAGCAACTAAACAAAATTAGTGCTCTCGACCACAAAGTAACTACGCGGGCCGTCGTTTATTTTGTGACTCGACTATACTGACATATTATTTTCGAACTGCAATAATACTTTTCCAATAGACATGATAACCATTATAGAAAATGTCGGTACTTCAAAATGCTTTCGTAACAATAAATCGCCACAAGAAGTCGGTACAAATTGTAAAATAGGATTTATAAACTAAACAAGAGAAAAGTGTGTCAAGGTCAAGCACGGGCGACAACGGGAGCCGAGGCCCACTGTATACTTCCCGATCCTTTCAAAATCCCTAAATCACATTGTATCACTATTAAAGGAAATCTATTTGACATAAATGATTAAGATTATGGTATAATCTCTCAGCGCAGATCGCAAAATCTCTCTACCAACTATCACATGAACAGATTTTTCATGGTGAGAAAATATAAAATTTCTTACTTGCTTGTGGGTAAGAAAATAAAAAATCAAAACTTTCACTGACCTGGCGAGGTGTTAAATTACCTCAATAGGGTATTTTACTGTTGTTGAAATGTAGATATTTAATGATGACGTTAAAAAATATTGCAATTAAGAATACCAAATGTGAAAAAATTATTTGAATCTGTTTTATAATAAAAGAATTATAGTCTGTTTGATTTTGACTTTAGCTGTCTCTTTCTAAAACGAAATCTTCTATGGCGTGACTATGACGCTACTAACCCACTGACGTCACTAAGATAGCGTCCTGTCCTTGTCTAATTATAAAGTTTGAAGTCCTATATCTTTGAAAATATTCAAGGTAATTCATAATGAAAACTTGTTTTGTGTAGCTAATATTTCGAAAAAAATTTTAAAGAAATAAAAAAAAATCAGTAAAATACCGTATTCCTATGTGCCAATAAACCTGATACTCCATCTCGTCGTTCTAAATGCGTTGGATTTCCACGATAGGTACTTTGAAATTAACAGGTGGACCTCGAGCCCGACCCGCCATGTTTTCGCGCGCTCACTCACAGGCACGCTCTTTTAAAATTCGAACAATTTTCATAAATAATAATATTACTTTATCCGAGAAAGTAAAATAAAAGAACCACTCGTACAAATTTTTAAATTTTAAATTTCGAACGCTAACAGCGTTTATGACTAGATGTGAACGGTTGCGAAAAATGGACGCCAATGACACAAATCTTCCGCCGTTGCTAAAAGGTGAACTCGTATCACGTGACTTATGATGACGTTACGGAAGTGACGTCATGTTGTTAAGATTGACCAATAGGAAAATTGATGTCGAACGGAAACGGAAAGGGCTTTCTCAAAATATGTTTACCTAGGCTTCGAATAACGGCGAAAGGACACAATACAATCTTTTTATTAACTTGCGATGTTTGTAAGTTAGTGGGGGACAAATCTTGCAAGCTTAATTTGACCCACTTCCCAGTGTCCGATGGAGCTGAAATTTTGTATACAGGTTTGGTTTAGATGACAATACAATATTAAAGTACAGTCCGCAAAAAAGGTTGTCATGAAAATGAAATTTTTATAAAAAGCTTGTTAAACTGCAGTTTTTCTAATCCTAATTTTTACATCTCTTTGCAGTGGAATGGTCATCCCGAGCAGACTTCTCCAACGTCTGTGGCAGCCGAGACGTGGCTGTAGTGATATCTAGCAGTGGGACGCGAGTGATGGCTGCCGGTCTCACCAGAGGAAGGCGGTACTTCTTCAGGGCAGCTGCAGGGAATCTCAAAGGCTGGGGGGCGTTCAGTGTGTCGGTGCCAAGAAGCGTTGTTCCTAGCAGTAAGTTTTACCGAAGCTACTCACAGACTGGTTAATGCCATAAAATTGCGACAATCGTACACCAGACTATTTGGTTGAAGCTGTGTAGAAGTGGCAACTTGTAAGGAAACTTTAATAAATATATATTTTTTTTCCTTCCACTAAACTACCTAGGTCCGTCTGCATATCACCTTAGTTACTGTCATCTTTATAATCTTTAATCTTGAAAAAATCTTTGAAATATTTAGTTGGTGGTAGGACTTGTTTAAAGTCCGCCTGGCTAGCTGTTGGTTGTTAGAAGTTAGTGGTTTTTAGAAGGCGGTTTTATTTTTTTATAAAAATAATTTTTATTTCACTCTTTTTAGTGCATCGTGCAGGCAATTTGCGTGTTTTCTGGTAAATAGGTATGTTATCAAACTCAAAACCTCCTTTTTCGAAATCGGTTAAAATACCTTGAGGTATCCCCTTTTTAACAAAACAATAATCATCTAAATCGGTTTATAAACAAAGGAGTTATGCCTAAAGATAAGTATTAAAATCACATAAATTGGTAACGAAAACGACAGTATTTTCAAGATTTCCTGAAAACTACTGAACCGATTTCAAAATTTCAAAAAATGGGACCAACTTGGAAACCAACCTGATGTAATAACGTTTGAACCATTTCAATCGGTTCAGCCGTCTTCGAGTAATCGGTGGACATACACAAAAAAAAAACAAAAAAAAAAAAAAACATACATACAAACGAATAGAGAACCTCCTCCTTTTTGATTTAGAAGTCGGTTAAAAAATATGAATCCTCTTGACATTACACTGACATAGTTTTGAGTAGAATTAAACGTCTATATGAGCTTACTCAGAACCAGCCTATTCACCATAAAGACTTATACTGATTTGTCACTCATCTGTTTTTTAGGCTGGCGTGACGTATCAACTCGGGCGACCCGTGGCGACTCCGGCGGAGCGGCGGCCGCTTTAGAAGCACTAGCCACCGCAGCGGCCGGAGCCCGCCAACGCGCCGCCGCGCCGCCGCCAAGACTGCCACGCAAGAAGACCGCTACAATACGTCAGCTGTTTACCGCCGCTAGCAAGTTCCAGAAGAATCTGCGCAGGTATGATAAAGCTACCTATTAGGTTATGGTCTAGGATAACTTTGGTAAGACAGGGTGACTGCGCCGCCGCCCCGCCGCCAAGACTCCCACGCAAGAAGACCGCTACAATACGTCAGCTGTTTACCGCCGCTAGCAAGTTCCAGAAGAATCTGCGCAGGTATGATAAAGCTACCTATTAGGTTATGGTCTAGGATAACTTTGGTAAGACAGGGTGACTGCGCCGCCGCCCCGCCGCCAAGACTGCCACGCAAGAAGACCGCTACAATACGTCAGCTGTTTACCGCCGCTAGCAAGTTCCAGAAGAATTTGCGCAGGTATGATGAAGCTACCTATTAGGTTATGGTCTAGGATAACTTTGGTAAGACAGGGTGACTGCGCCGCCGCCCCGCCGCCAAGACTGCCGCGCAAGAAGACCGCTACAATACGTCAGCTGTTTACCGCCGCTAGCAAGTTCCAGAAGAATTTGCGCAGGTATGATGAAGCTACCTATTAGGTTATGGTCTAGGATAACTTTGGTAAGACAGGGTGACTGCGCCGCCGCCCCGCCGCCAAGACTGCCGCGCAAGAAGACCGCTACAATACGTCAGCTGTTTACCGCCGCTAGCAAGTTCCAGAAGAATTTGCGCAGGTATGATGAAGCTACCTATTAGGTTATGGTCTAGGATAACTTTGGTAGGACAGGGTGACTGCGCCGCCGCCCCGCCGCCAAGACTGCCGCGCAAGAAGACCGCTACTATACGGCAGCTGTTTACCGCCGCTAGCAAGTTCCAGAAGAATCTGCGCAGGTATGATAAATCTACTTAAAGTTTATAGTCTAAGATGACTTTAGTACCTAAGGCAGGCAGATATCGAACATCCAGACGCACAGCGGGCTACCACCCTTTCTTGGTTGATATTCCTAAATGTCGCGCCAAGCGCTTCTCAACATCTTTTATATTGCGCACAGCACAGCAAAGGAGTGGAACACCCTACTTGCGTCTGTATTCCACAGTACTTGTAACTCGACCACTTTCAAAGCAAAGGGTGAATAGGCATCTTCTGGGTTAGCTCGCTCCATCGTAGATCCTGTCTTTAACCCATTGGCTTGATTGGGATCAAGAGCAAACTCATTAAAAGTAAAAAAAGGCAGGGTGCGCCTCTGCCCCGCCGCCAAGACTGCCACGCAAGAAGATCGCTACAATACGTCAGCTGTTTACCGCCGCTAGCAAGTTCCAGAAGAATCTTCGCAGGTATGATGAAGCTTCCTATTAGGTTATGGTCTAGGATAACTTTGGTAAGACAGGGTGACTGCGCCGCCGCCCCGCCGCCAAGACTGCCACGCAAGAAGACTGCTACAATACGGCAACTGTTTACCGCCGCTAGCAAGTTCCAGAAGAATCTGCGCAGGTATGATGAAGCTATATGTATTATAATGTATAATGTAGGGTAAGTCTTGTGATACAGCGCGTCGCCATCCCGCCCCGCCTAGGCTGCCACGCAACAAGACCTCCACCATATCGCAGCTGTTCACCTCCGCCAGCAAGTTCCAGAAGAATCTACATAGGTATGATAATTGGTAAGGCAGGGTGACTGCGCCGCCGCCCCGCCGGCGCCGCCAAGACTGCCACGCAAGAAGACCGCTACAATACGTCAGCTGTTTACCGCCACTAGCAAGTTCCAGAAGAATCTGCGCAGGTATGATAAAGCTACCTATAGGTTATAGTCTAGGATCACTTTGGTACCTAAGGCAGGCAGGCATCGAACATCCAGATGCACAGCGGGCTACCACCCCTTCTTGGTTGATATTCCCAAATGTCGCACCAAGCGCTACTCAACATCTTTTATATTGTGCGCAGCAAAGTAGTGGATCTCCCCACCTGCGTCTGTATTCCCGAGTACTTATAACCCGACCACCTTAAAAGCAAGGGTGAATAGGCACCTTCTGGGTTAGCTCGGTCCATCGTGGATCCTGGATTTAGCCCATTGGCTTGTTTGGAATCAAGAGATTACACATTAAAAGTAAAAAAGGCAGGGTGCACCTCTGCCCCGCCACCAAACTGCGCAGGTATGATGAGGGTACATGTATTATAATTTATAGTGTTGGGTAGGTCTTGTCTTGTGATACCTACAACGTGCGGCCACCCTGCCGCCTACACGGCAAATAAAACCGTAGTTCCAGAAGAATCTACGTAAGTATTATGATGAGGGAACATGTATTATAATTTATAATGTTGGGTAGGTCTTGTCTTGTGATACCTACAACGTGCGGCCACCCTGCCGCCTACACGGCAAATAAAACCGTAGTTCCAGAAGAATCTACGTAAGTATTATGATGAGGGAACATGTATTATAATTTATAAATGTGGGGTAAGTCTTGATACAGCGCGCTGCCACCCCGCCCCTACACTGCCGTGCAAAAAAAAACGCAGTTCCGGAAGAATCTACGCAGGTCGAGGATTTATGAATTTCATGACGACTACTGTCGTAAGAAAGAGTGGGGCTGCCCTGACAATAAAAAGATACTTAATGCATAAGATCACAGATAGAATTTAGAATCAACAAACTAATATTTAGGTAAGCTGCCAACGAGGTGGCTGACTTGACTACCCCGTACGTCAAAC
Source organism: Crambus lathoniellus (assembly GCA_949710035.1). Taxonomy (NCBI): domain Eukaryota; kingdom Metazoa; phylum Arthropoda; class Insecta; order Lepidoptera; family Crambidae; genus Crambus; species Crambus lathoniellus. The sequence goes on along the minus strand of OX453302.1, from coordinate 7,423,686 downwards.
CTAAGTTATCTAAACATTTTTCTCCGTTGCACTAGATTTTCTCATAGGACATACCAGTAATCTTCTGTTATTTATGAGACTTTGTTTGCTTTTCAGGGGCGTGTACCTAGCGTGCATTCTGTACCATGAGGACAAGGTGCTGGTGACCAGCGAGGAGTTCCTGCCCGTCATCGAGGTGGACGAGACCTACCCCACCTGCATCTACACCGACTTCCATTGGCTCATGAAGGTAATATTATATTTAGGCCCATGACTGCATACAACCATCTGTTGGCAGTCTATAGATACCTATGTCTTTTCCTAGAACCTAGGTTATACCATCCGCAAAAGAGTTAGAATATATGCGATAGAAAGAGTGGCCGTTCGTAATTTGCCTGCGCCGTACAAGCTAAATTCTACTTTATTGCGTTATAGTTATAGTTGCTATTTATTTAAATGACTTAGCGGAGTGAGCTATCTGTTACATAGTAACTATTTAGTAATCTGTGGTTATACCTAATATTAAAATTTGCTATAAGTATGACCGTTTGTTTCTTACCAAATAAATAAATGACGTTTGAGAAGCTAAGCAACGTCTGCGATAGTCGGTCACGGGATGAGTGACCAAAACTTAATATCTCGAGCTCATCCGTACCTCGGAAGGCACGTTAGGCCGTTGGTCCCGCCCGGTTGAGTTTGCTGTTGTTAATACTCAACAATTTTAACCGCTTCTGTGGTCTAGTGGTTCACACCACTAATTTAAGACCCAAAGGTCCCGGGTTCCATTCCCAGTGGGGGTACATATTGTATTCGGTTTGGTTTGTGGTAGGACTTGTTCTTAATCCGCCTGGCTAGCTACCATCTTATCTAAGTCTGACGCCGCCATAAGAATGATGTTTCCACTATTTTTGTGTTCCGGCAATTAGAGATAAGATAGCAGTTCCTCAGTGATTGAGGATTCCGGGAGTATTGCGCTTCCACCTTCAGCCTTATCACTACTTAACATCAGGTGTGATGAAGGCTAAGTGCAAACCCGTTGTGGATTAAAAAAATACCGTGTTGCGGCGTGGTGGGTCATGCCATGGCCCTTATCAATCCATAAGACAGACCTGTGCCTCAGCAATGGGGATGGGGACATAGACAATGACCATAGAGGACCACAGCGTAAGGATTATAGTCGTTATGGTACTTAGATCGCACAATTTCTGTAGAAAGTTAACTGGCCCTCAGTAATATAGGTAGACTACCTAACTTTTTTATGCTGCAAGTTTTCGGTAAAATAAATAAATAAAAAATGTCAGACAGTTCTTCTGTTTATTGTTTTGTTCGGATTTCTGAGACTCCTCTATGGAACCCCTAACAAATCGACCCCTATAACCGAGAATCGAACCCCTTAAAAGTGCGCTAGAAAACTAACAAATGAGGTAATGGACCGAACTAGATCGCGACCTTATTTTGTAGCACTTTTCGAAATGAAACAATTAGCCCGAGAGCCAAACTAATTCGCTCTATGGAGACTCAACAATAATTCTATATCAGTAATTTCTTAACATTGAAAATTAGATTATCTAGTTTAATAAATAATTCATTAGTAATCCACCAATATTTATGACAGCGACATTAAAAAAAAAACAAATACAAAGCTTTAAAAAATCTATAAAAAATAGGCAAAAATGGTATAAGTGTTATTTACTTTACATTTGAATACATTTATTATTATCTTTCATAAAAGTATATAATCCCCCTATATTTGTAAATGAAAAACAAATAAACTTTTAAAAAAACTCTCTACGTAAACTCAAATTGGCATTACACCTATGTTAAAAATGCTATCAGAAACAACCGACTTCTTCCTAAAGTATTAGTTTCCCGTTTTATATCTTTATGGATTTCGACTTTGGTGCTTAGATATGGTTAACATAAACACATGTTAACGATAAAATTGGTGATAGCATATTTGCTGAAAGAATTGCACCATTTTCGGGGTATAACTTTTTTTTTATACCTTCCAATGCGATATTATGTTGGATTCCAAAATATAGTCTCTTAAAATTATATTTAAGGGCCGTTTACAAAAATTTGGCCTGTTATTGAATTTTTTACAAAAATATCGGATAGCTCTTGGGGTAAATAAGCTTGATGCGCCGTTGACAGTACCATTAATTAAAATGGGTGTTATATTTTAGAGATCGATGTGAATATTGTGCGTTTAATGTTTTCATTTACTCTTGAAGTTTAGTCATGTACTATTACCAGAATATAACTTTTGTTAGATCATTAACTACATATGGTATTTATTTCAGGTCTCTTGCGCGTGGGACGATGTGAAAGGTCTGCGGTCAGATATGGAGAAGCATACATCTTCGTCAATCCACTTTCGGCTGAAATTACTAACGGCTGCTGCTCAAATGCAATCGGCACTGGGTATTCAAGATTTAGGTAAGCTAATTTGTCATTACCTGCAATCTTAAATATTTAAGTATAATACAGGGTAAATTTTTTATCAGTGCACAAATTTTTAAGATCGACTCAGAATCGGTAAGTGAACAACTTTCTCCTAGAAACATAGGTCGAAATATGACAAAAAATTTTTGACTCTTCATACAAATCGCACTGATCACGTGATCGATTTAGTATGGGAAGTCCAAAAATTTTTGTCGTATTTCGACCCATGTTTCTAGGAGAAAGTTGTTCACTTACCGATTCTGAGTTGATCCTAAAAATTTGTGCACCGGTCAAAAATTTTTCCTGTATAAAATATTCAGATGAAGTTTTGTATGTTGCCTCGAAACCAATTTTTCGTTTTACCATTTGAAGTGATTTTGGAACCTACCGTAGTAGTACCTATTGTAGCAACCGTAATAGTACCTATGGTAGCAACTAGCAACCAGGCGCGGATCCAGGATTTGGTTGAGGGGGGCGGGGCGCAGATAGTTCCGGGAGGGGGGGGCATCAGCTTATTAAATTCACATGGTAATGTAACCCACCCATAGAGAAAGATAAATATATTTAACCGACGATTATACCCATGGAGATAGACTTAATACTGATGTAGTCTAAACTTTTTGATTATACCACGTTAAGCGCATTCCACCTTAAAGTTAGAGTTGTTCAAACCTGCTTTAAAAAATAGCACGTTACAGAATATATAATCTATACACTTCTAGGGCGCTATTAAAAACGCTATGCTATAGCACGCTGTTGACAAGGTAGATAGTTACTACGCGAAATCTAGCGTGCTGCAAGACCGCGCCATTCGATGGCTCCATACGCTTTTTTTCTAGCACGCTATAATTATAGCGTATTTTATAGTGTGCTATAAATCTATAGCCCATCGCGTATAGCGTATTATACATTTATAGTCGTTTTGAAAAACTCTAGTAGCAATAGTACCTACGTACGCGATAACTGACGGGTCAGCCGGCTCCACTGCGCTGGTTGCCGCGGGCAATCACATGATATTCATAGATCTAAGCGGCATACGTGCATAGCACGCTTTATGTGCTACATATAGATAGTAAGTTAGGCTATGGCTCTATGCGCTATATTAACCACCTTTTCTTTTTCACATTTTTCAGGTCAAATATATCACAAGCCACTAAGAGACTCCCACGGAACCGTAGTTCTTTCTTGCGTGAACAGTGTGAAGTCTGTCAAGTCAGTGTCAGCTCTGAACTCCCGATGGGCGCCAGTATCCAGGCTGCGACGGAGGGTGCTGAGTGAAGATAACACCATTGGGGAACTGCTGATGGCTTCTGTGCATGAACAGATTGCCTACCATCAGGTGAGTCGTTGGATATTGTAATAAAAAAAACTTAAGATCATACATGACGACTTGAAAAGATAGTCAAATTATGCGATGCAATGACATCCCAATGTGTGAACATTCATGCTGGCACTTGCATTGAATATTGTGGCGCATTAACAATAGATCAATCATCCGAATTTAACTATCTATTGTTTTATCAAACAGATGTAATTTATTTTTACTTTTTTGCATTTACAATGCAAATTTAATTATTGGAAATACTTAAAATGGACTTACTTGACTTAAAAGTAGATCACCAACGTGGTCGGATCCCGTTTCACAATCACACTACCTTTCACTGTCCGGGTGAATGCTTTTTTTCAATAACCAAATATAAATTAATCGGGTTGACTGCGCGTTTATAGGGTCCTACAACGCAAAATAGGCGCAATAATACGTCGAGTTGCGGCAAACGCCCGTATCGGATGAAGAAGAAAGGGTTCTAACGCCAGGTTTACTATTAGTAAAGTGTGCACTGCAACATTTATGGAGTAAACCCTCGTTGGTCGCAGGTGTCGCGCGTGCAGCTGGGCCGCGGGCTGTACCTGGGCTACCTGAAGCTGCAGTCGTCGGTGGAGGTGGTGCGCATCGTGGCGCCCGCGCGCGCGCCCAACGTGCCGCCGCACACGCGCGTGCGCGACAACCCACACGTCTCCGCGTACGTTATGTGTCATTTTAACTTTTAATTTTCTTTGCTAATGTCAATGGTCAAAGAGCAATGAGGTCGAAGCTAACTTTATGGGTTTAAGCTAACTTAACCGCGTAACTTTATGGGTATGAACTTCATACGTTTTTGGGAACTTTAAGTCAATTTTATAAATAAAATAGCCGCTATCAGTTCCTTGTTTTGTGACGTCGGGCATTACGATAACTAGCTAGCAACGTTCAACAGAACAAAGCGGCAAAAATCTATCAAAATAACGAATTCAAGTGACAGCTGTTGAAGCCCATACCCATATCCATATTTCTTAGCCGGTAGCCCCCCAGGTTTTTTATTTAGGTAACTGAAACAGGCGTCTGTCACTCGATGTACTTGCGCGCTACTCTCGCCCACACCGCCGGCGGGCGGTGAAAAATCCATAGAAATCAGATCCGCAAAAGAGCTAGGATATATGCGATAGAAACAGATGCAACGTCTGGCCGTTCGTAATTAGCGCCGTACAAGCTGAATTCCCCTTTATTGTGTTGTAGTTAGAGTTGCTATTTATTTAAATGGTTTAGCGGAGTGCAGCTTCTGTACTACTTATACAATTATTTATTCTGTGACTGAAGTACCGCCACTGGTTGAGGCTGGTAGTTGTTGACAAGCACAGACCGGAAATGTATTCTTATCATATCTGCGAATTGATTAAAAATCTAGCAATTGTCCACAATTTTAGAATAATCCTCCTTTTGGGCTTCGCAGCAGTCGGGTAACAAGCCAGAGAGTAGTTTGTTTTATCTTATAGCCTTAAAATATTTTCTATTCTCGTTTGTAAGTAACACCTCTCTTGTCTTTCTTTACAGAGAAGAATGGGACTACCTTAGAACACAATCAGGAAAGGCATCCTCCGAAGAAGTGCAAGCTATGAATAGCCTCGTACCCACCAGCAGCCAGGATAAACCCTCAGAATCTCAAGAAATGTTCCTAGATCAGATCGCGAACGCCGCTCGGCGACTGTTCAAAGAGATGGACATACCCCTTGAAAGCGTCATTGCCCACCGAATATACGACCTAGAGGTCATAGAACTCAACAATGACGTCAGCTTCATAATGATATGTCCACCGGCCGAGCAAGCCTGCTCGGTGCCTGGCCAGAAGGAAATACTTCTCCAGAAAGGCGATCTCCTAAGCCTTCCCATTCAAGCTTTTGAAATGATCCACCTTCAAACATACCACAGTAATATACTTAGTAAATACTCCAAACTTAGCTGCGTATTAGAATTAGATGTTGCTCTAGCTGCCCATTCGCATCGAGAAGCATTCTCTTGCACTGAACTACAAACCGCCAAAGAACGCCTGACGAAACTAGAGGACCTCCAAAATAACTTAAACACTGTTTGGAAAGCGGAGAGATGGCTTATGGATCTCATCGGATTCGCAAGAGACAAAGACAAAGCTTCTCCTAACTCTGGCATCCTATTAAAACATGTTTTAGACAAGATTCCTCAAATATGTACTGATGGTCCTGAGCTAGAGACGGGTGATGATACGAATTTGAAGGTGGATCTTCTACAAATTCCAGCTAGAGATGGAAAAATAATCAAAACATCTCCAGGTCGGGGATCATGGCCCGGTCCGGCAGGCAATGGAAACCATACAAACCTACATCCAGAATTTAGTAAATCTGAACAACAACTGAGTATAGCCCCCCGTCAAACTTCCGTATCAACGCTGAATCTCTCCAGTTCACAGTATCTCAGTGCTGAAAACAAATACTCCAGAAAAGGCAGTGGAGATTCACAATTCACGCAGTCTAGCGCAATCAGCAATAATTTTATGAGCAGCAATTCTCAGTTTGACATTAAATCTCCTAGCTCCCACACTATTGCGGGGAGTAATCGTCTTCCACCTTCTCGGAGCGAGGATACCTTGGTACTTCAAAACGAGAATGTAGATCAGAAGCCTCGTCCGCACAGCATCAACACATCGAGTATGTCAAATACCTCAAGTCCTCTTCTTACGGTAAAAGGGTTTTACCCCGGGAGCATGATTAGCGTGAGAACTTCCAAAGGGAATGTGTCAGAATCCGCCCAAAGTCTGTCTAGTGACTCAGAAAGCCAGAGTTGTCCGATAACCTCAACATCAGTTCCTTTGAAAATCCGGCCGCAGGGAAAGCACTTTAGGGCGTCCAGCAACGTTATTACCTCTAAAAGCATGACGAATGTAAAGTCCTCAGACGTCGACTACACGGATACTGGACAGGAGTTGTTCGTCAAGCCGAGTTCGTGCGTCAAGAGGCTTCCTCTCCTAGAAACGCAGGAAGATGCAGAATATAACAATAAGATTCCAAAGACTGATGAGAGAAGTGAGAGTGAAGAACGCCAAGCACAAGCTCAGGAGCAGCGGCCTCCCGACCAGCCGGGAATTTTACAGGTACAGTAGAGTATTGACATAGATAGTCCCAATTATACTTTATTGCCCATCAAGTACTATTTTTATTGTCAGTGCGTAGCCACTTCTAACCTGGCTAAAACTTTTCTACACTTTGCAGACCATACACATTAAGATTTCCGCTCTAATAGGTCTACTAAATCCTTATATCGTATCCAGGTATTCGCGGCTTACGAAACGGGCCTAGCGGCGGGCACCTCCCTCAAGCTGCACGTGACGCCGCGCACGTCCGCGCGCGAGGTCATCGACCTCGTCGTCAAGCAGCTTAACATGGCGGCGGTCCTCAAAGGCAAAGCGGGACCGGTCTACGGCCCAGAGAAACTTCAAGACTTCTGTCTCGTAGCGGTTATAGGCGCCAGAGAGAGATGCTTGAGGGATGATTTCCGACCGCTACAACTGCAGAACCCTTGGAGAAAAGGCAGGCTGTATGTAAGGCTCAAACACGACGTCCTTGCTGCGCTGCAACACTCTGCGAAGCAGCCGTCGTACATTTAAAAGCTGGGAATTGTGATTGGCTTGTCCAACTCAAGTTGAGAGTCCATTTGAAATGAAAATAATTTGAAAAACTGTGTTATCATATAAAATATGCGAAATAATGGAAAAAAACCAACTTACCTACGTCCGAAATATTATTCATCGTTTTCAAATGGTTCTTTACTTGGGTGTCGTATTAAGTATGAGTAGCGTAATATCCATAGTTAGATTTTGACTTCAACGAACGTCGAAATTATAGCATAACCATGGAGTCGTTTTTAGCAACTAAAATATTTTGTAACAGTTTTTTTAACGAATCACAATAGCTACCTATAAGAAACTATTTGTTTTGGTGCCAATTCTAATTATGTTGATGCTTTAAATAATTAAGACAAAATTGTGAGTATTATAGATAAAATATTCAACAGAATTTATGGTGCTTTTCACTGTAAAATGTATATCGCTTATTACAAGTTTGATAAAGTGTGTTCTCAAGTTCATTGACGTCTTATTTGAATCTAATAAAAATGAAGAAATTAATATAGGTACCATATTTTATAGGCAGAACACACAACGAGCCTCGGAAACTACTTGGAGGGACTTTAGAATTTTAATCTAAGCTTAAAATAGCAGCAACGGTTATTTAATTTTAATATTGCTTTAAGTTTACAGAATAGTTTCCGTTCAATAGATAATTTCACAAAGTGATTTACGCCGGTTTAAAGCAACTATTGTTCGTATTTTGTTTCAACTCGAGCGCTCTAAAACTTTTAAGCGTCAATGATATTGAAAGGTTTGTGACAACACTAGTTAGAAATAACGTGTGTATAAAATAGTTTAACCAGATTGCTTGTTTACTGTTTGACTGCCTTCAATGTAATAAAATAGCTTATCCTATCAATGTATCAATCTTGTCGTAGTTTATGTATTGTGTTACCCCGGTTAGCTTTTTACTATGTTGAATTTATTATATTTCAATATGAAAAATTGAGTCGATCAGACAATTAATTTTAATTCCAGTGGATACACACAGCACCACTCAACACAAGTAAATACTTATACCTTAATATTTATTTTTATATCTAACTTCTTTAGTGGTGCGCCTGAGAACAACTGTAAATCCATGTGATATCCTTACAGAATCAAATGTTTAAATACTACACACTCCTCTACCTATTCGAAATTTTTACTTACATATTATTTCAATAGCCATATTTGAACAAATAATATTTTGTCGACATTTTAGGTGCCGCTATTACATATATTATGTAACATTGTTAAGTGCCTAGTTTAATTCAAAGCCATAGTAATTTATGAAAATCATATCTCTGAGGAAAACAGGGTCAAAGTTCTCTGATATGATCTTTATATTTTATCTAATCATCAAATGATTAGGAGATTATAGTAACTGCAATAAACTTAGATACTTTCAAATGTCCTTATTAATCGTGATAAACATAATCTTTTTTTATGATGTTCTACGCTCGAAACGATCGTTAGTGTTGGTATTTGGTACTCACTAAAACCTTGCAGATTCATGCATATCGGTCGAAATTTTACTATCACCAAAGCTACATTATTGTAGAAACCCCTATCTAATATAGTAATATGTTTTTAATTTTATAAATAGCTTGTATAGATGTTTCCATTATCTTAATACTTACTTCTACAAACATAAATAATCAACATAGATCTCTTAAAGTATTCTAATAAATAATGTTTTATTTTTATTTAATTAGATTTTAATCTCTTCTCCAATAGATGAATGAGTGAGGATGAATCGAATTGTACAAGTATAGTGCGATTCAAACTTTGAGGTGGCAATGAAGTTGGTGGATTAAGTACACAACATTACTAAAAGTCAGCGGTCACATTTGTGTGGTTGCAAGATTCACCCGCGCGCAAAGTGGTTAGCTTCATTGCAACCAAATAGTTTGCATCACATTTTGCTGTTTCTAGAATACTCAAATTTTAGTAATACATTATAATATTATGTACTGTTATTTTATTTCTGCGGTTGTAGATTTTTATAGGTAGTCCAATGTACAAAAGATGTGTAAATTAGAAGAGTGTAAACGTGAAGATTTAACGTAACGAAGATTCGAGCCATAATTTATGCAGAATGCGATTGTATTAAAGCCTAACTAAATGTCTTATGATAAATATTAATTGAAGTTTATTTTAGAATAAAATAAATTATGGTATCATTCACCCTATCCGGTGTTGTAAATTAGGATTTAGAAGGAGTGGGAGTATGAAGTGATGCACAAAATAAATGTATTTCAAATCTAATGGTTTTTTATTATTTACCTATGATTCATATTAGTTTTGTTACATACTTGCCATACCAAAAGCAAAGGACAATGGTCAATTTCGCATGGAGCCTGTATACCCAGCTTGTAGCATATTAAGATTAGTACCTACCATAGCATAGCTGACATGCAGAAGTAGTACCTAACAAACAACCTTTAATTTTTTTATTCGTATGATATACAAAATAGGCGAAAGGAAGAAAGTAGTAGTTTATGTGACTGGCGCATAATGAGGGGTATTAAAACACGAGTGGGAGTTTAAAAAACGAGCCTTGGCGAGTTTTTTAATAGTATTCCACGAGTGTTTTAATACCGAGTTATGTGCAGTCTCATACACTACTTTATCTACACTCATTACATTTATTATATATTTCAAAAATAAAGCAAATCAATATCACTACATAGTATAAAACAAAGTCGCTTTCTCTGTCCCTATGTCCCTTTGTATGCTTAAATCTTTGAAACTACGCAACGGATTTTGATGCGTTTTTTTTAATAGATAGAGTGATTCAAGAGGAAGGTTTATATGTACTTTTTATCCCGATATTCCCACGGGAACGGGAACCACGCGGGTGAAACCGCGGGCGGCCGCTAGTTACTTATAAAATGTGAATTAGTGCCAAACCCCACTCATAGGAGTCTATACGGTCTATTCCTTCTAAATTCAAAATTCAAATTTTAAAAACGTTTCTGATTGTTGCCGGCTAAAGAAGAGCTTGAAAGAGTTGGAAGTCAGGGCCCGTAAATCCTACGGTTGCCATGGAGACTGTAAATTTAAGAAATATAAGTGTTTTATAATGAGTGACAGCTGTATCCGGGTGTTGCATAATGGTCATTATGAAACACCCGGATACAGCAGCTTTATTTTTTAAAGTTGACTATGGCATAAAGTGTATCAGTATTTCAGGCATGAGTTCATAATTCGAATATTATAAAATGAGTGTAGATAAATATATATAGATAACAATAGGCGTAACCTTTAATTGCTTTCCTTCCTTGGTTATTTATATAGATTATAAGATCAAAGAAATCTAAAGTGGCCCTTACCATGCCCCTACTTTTCCCTGTAGGAGCAATTTCAAGCCCACTTGGCTTGCCTTATAATAAGCTTCATGACAAATATGCAATGTATATTGTATAACCTTCAATTCTACGAATGTAAAAAAACAATAGTGTAAGGACTCGAAGCGCTTGAGTACTGTGACGTTGAGGACTTGGTATTTAAGTATGAATCTTGGGTAGTATACTTGACTCTAGCGGTACTTTTTTTTTTTTTATCGTGAGGGCAAATACTCTTTTCGTATACCGCTAACGGCATGTTGGACTCAGTCAGACACGGTCTGTCTCTCGCCGCGGCGCCGGCGTACTCTAGCGGTACTTACGATCACAAGATATTACAGTCACAACACATTTATCAACTCGGAAAGGGATCGACACCGTATCGCCTTTCGTCTCTACCACTTCATCTCTTTTAAATTAAAAGAAAAACGGGCAAAAAAATACTCATCAGCTTTAACGAGCGAATTACGCACCAGTTGATGCGTTTCATTGACTTATTTGATTAGACGTCTCGACAGCGCGCAATGATTGCTCAATTCACTCGCCCCGCCCCGCGTCGCTGCCGGCCGCCGCGCCGCCCCGCGTCAGAAATAAATAATGTTAAAAAGCATAATGGCATAATGATAATGGCTATACCTACTGAAAATAAGTTGTGCATATTAAAATTTAGTTTATTCATTCAAAAGAACATAATTTTATAACTATTCGGTAATCGTAAAAAATATGCGTTGGTAAAGTGAACTTTTTTTTCAATACAAAATATACACTATATTTTTGTCTTGATTCATAACGTTATAACTTTATTGCTCTTTACTAGAACAACACTAACGCGCGATACACGTCACACGTCACAACAAGCAAACATGTCAGCTGCAGTCACAAAACGCAGAACCAATAAATTCCTTGCGCAGAACGCGCAGAACACAATCCAAGGCTGCAGTGTTGCCGTTTTATCACTTTTTGTTCTAAATTAGTCATATTTTCATGTCATCTATCTCAAAATAATTTTGAGTTTCTAGCAAGAGGTTGTGATTTTCCAATAACTTCGATCATAAGGTTCTAGTCACAAATACAAGAAAATTATTCAAGAAATCATTTTGTGTACTGTGAATATAGAGTTTTAATATGGTAATACTGTTTTCTTTTTTTTTGCACCGAATTATAAAACGTACCTACTTTAGGTACCTAAGTAGGTATTTTACTTTTTGTATATGCCCGTACTATGCCTCATCAGCGGGAGTCGTTAAAAATAAAATCCTTGTGCGCACTTTAATACGTCTTTAACATTGCTATCTAGAGGCAATTCAAAAACCTAATGACAACAATATTAATTTAAAATGGGGGGGATAAAGTTTGGCATTATAGGTTTCGAATCTATAATCTATCTTCGCAGTGGTTGTTGCCAGTGCACTGGCAAGCTAAAGGTTCAAAGAATTCGAAAAAACGTCCCGTCTCATATTCTAGCTCCTATAGGTGGGACTCGAACCCACGACCTTTCACTGTCCAGGGGGGCTACCACGTAACTTTATGGATATGAATTTCATACGTTTTTGGGAACTTTAAGTCAATTTTATAAAGAAAATAGCCGCTATCAGTTCCTTCTTTTGTGACGTCGAGTAAAACGAAAACTAGCTAGCAATGTTCAATAGAACAAAGCAGCAAAAAACTATCAGAATAAGGAATTCAAATGACAGTTGAAGCCCATACCCATATTCAGATTTCTTAGCCGGTAGCCCCCCTGGCGAATGCTCTAACCACTGAGCTACGGAGTCGTTTTTAAAATCGACCCGTCTCACAACTAGCTCCGATGGGACTCGAACCCACGTTATTTCACTGTCCGGGCGAATGCTCTAACCCTGAGCAACGGAATCGTTCAGTGATTAGGGCATATTTCAATTATTGTATTTATTGCCATTTATTATTGTTCCCTTTATTACATTTTAAATATTTACAAAATTATATTTCTAAACATTAAATTTTTACAATGTATAACACTAAAAAATATAACATTTAAAAATACAAAAGTGCAGTTCTCCAACGGTAGCAAGATCAGGGTCCCGGCTACCGATGGTTAAGGATCCAGAGACAGGAACCTTCTCACTATACGGGCCGTGTCCAGAAGTACTGCCTTCTGCATCTGACTCCCGATCCATCCACCTAACGCAAGCCTCTTAAGGTGTTTATCGAGGCTCTTGGCTATGGGCAGATCGCAGATATGACTATCGGAACAATAATTGCTGAATCAATGTCCCACATGTCAACAATCTCGTGAGCTAAATCAAGATATTTGTTATTATTAATGCATTCCTGCAGACAACTTTTTAAAAAACTACAAATACTGACAGTTTCATCCATGTATGTTTTGGAGGTTGGAATTTTTGTAAAAAATCACCCACACGTATTTAAAAAGAGTAGCGAAAATAATAAATATACACAAAGAGACCCTACTAAATTTAAAACACAACCATGCAGAGGTTTTATGCACGAAAGAAACTGTTATATAAACTCAATAAAAGTTTTTAATAAGATACCTCAAGGTATTAGAGAGATGCCATTTAATCGTTTCAAATCGGAGCTGCGCAAATGGTTACTTGAAAAATGATTTTATTCCTTGAGAGAATTTGAAGGTGCTCGATAAATCTGGTGACTTGTCATTTATATTAAGTAGTCATTAAAATAGATTTATTGACATTAACTAACTGACATTTTATATTTTTGCATGCTCTTGAGTATAAGGCGAACATTTGTACTTAATCTATAATAACATATCACCTGTTTATTTAAATAATGTTCTGGCAAATAAAGATAATTTGATTGATTGATTGATTAGAGCATAGGCCGTGTGTTGTACGTGACGGGTGCCCCAATGTGGCTGGTCACAGACACCGCTACACTACACCCCATATTCTCTTTTTAGCATATTTCCGACAATAATCTAGCATATTTCTCAATCGGCAAACGGCAACACTGGTCAGCTGTTGTCACTTCTGCCAACTGTCAGAAAGGCTTTGTCTGTCTGTCAATTTCAATTTTATTTCATTCATGTCAGTCAGAGTTTTTTTGGCGCCATCTTGGCGGGTTAGGTTAAGTGGATATTTTAATTAATCGCAATTTGTTTCATAGTGGACTTTGTGACTCAAGATAGGTGTAGTTTTGTGCCCCAAGTGTTTACGCAACTGGACGATGTGTGGAATGATTAAAATATGCGCTATCTCGGTAACGTGATGCCGAGTGTTTTATTGTAGTGGTGACTACCTCAGCAAGAATTACCGAGAAGACCGACTCGACATACTTGACGCCAAATACTCCAAGAAGCATTAGAATGTAACACACCTACATTCTAATGAAAACATAAGAAACTATAATAACATACATAATACTCAAGAATTGGCAGTATGGCTTGATGTCTTCGCCTGTCCAAAAAGGACGAACTTTTTTACTTACTTACCTACTCATGTCAGTCAGTCAGATGCACAGTCAGATGGTCAGACAACTATAATTTGGCTGCCGTAAATAGTGGTAATTTTTTATCACTTCATATCTTCGTAGGCATCAGTCCAAACTCCAAAGAACGTACCAGTTAGTTCATAATAAATTGACTTACCGTTTAGTTTTCTTTTAGACAAAATACTGTCAAAATGAGTTTAGTTGCAAACACAGGGTAAGAATGCGGTCGAAAAGTTTCAAGTTGTCTTGTCTGAGTGCAGTGTCCCATTTATTTTCCATTTGTGTTTCTAATTAGAAAATTGGCGGGCCGTACGCTGTTCATTACCGGCGCCTCCCGAGGTATCGGTAAGGCTATAGCACTAAAAGCGGCCAAAGATGGTGCGAATGTGGTCGTCGCCGCAAAGACCGCTGAGCCGCATCCTAAATTACCAGGAACTATTTACTCGGCCGCAGAAGAAAGTAAGTTCTTCAAAGTTGTTTCTACTACGACAGCATGAGTCCTGTATTTTGTTTAAACTACATTTCCAGTCATAAATCATTCAATTTCTCTTTGCCATATTTTGTTGGACTTTGTACCCTTAATAACTAGAGCATAGACTGATTTTATCATTCAACATCATATCACTGCCAATGTCATACAACTATTAACCTGTGTAATTAGTGCATTGTTTCCCTGTTCAAAACAGTATAATAATATGGTTATTAGATACAAGTACTTAAATTAAATTAGCTCTATTGTAATAAAACCGGTTTTAATGGCTACTTAGAAACCTAAATTGACTCAACAACATTCATAAAATTAATGTTTTACAAATATACAACATTATTTTTGTATACTTATATGGATGCCGAAACACGGGTCACATATGTTCATTTTCAGATTCAGTATAAAAAAATGATAATGATACCTTAAACTTTCACGAAGTTACAAGCTTTTTGTGTTTTACAAGAGTGTTACAAGTGTTTGTTGTCCGCGTGATACATTTTAGTAGAGTGTGTGTTAATTATGGTTTTGTAAATGTTATTTAGTCAAAATATAACATGATTTAAAAAATATTGCAATCAATTCTATTTCCGATTCTAAACAAACAGTTTTCAGGTTTCTTATATATTAAAAATAACCTTGTGTACATGTTTATTGTGTTTTAAATATTATGAATAAATATAACAAAATTATGTTAACTTAAACAGCTAACCGCCAGTTGCAGAAAGCATCAATAAAGGTAATGCTTCATTAAATCTATTGCTGTCACTTATTTTCTTGACAACGAAAAAGTGACAGCTATAGATTTAATGAAGCATTAACTTTAATGGAGCTTTCTGCAACTGGCGGTAAGATATTTAAATTTAACTGTATCATTAAACTTATTAACACATATAAATAATATTTCAGTTGAAGCTCTGGGAGGCAAAGCACTGCCAGTTATTGTAGATGTAAGAGATGAGAAACAAGTGCAGAAAGCTGTTGATGAAGCAGTTAAAAAGGTATAAAGCCGAGTCTTCGGTGAACAAAATTCACAAGAAAAAAAATCTCAAATGAACAAAAGTTGTCAACTTTTATGTTATCTACACATTGTTGGTGACAAAGGTTGCCAACAATTTCCGGCACCTCAACACTATATCAGTCAGTCAAAAGATTAACCTTATATAATTAATTATTTATTATATCTAGATCAAAATAATTGTTTGATTATAATAACTACTATCATTTCATTAATTCTTCTTTCAGATTAGTTTACAATACAATGGCATAATGTTTTTGACGAGTTTAACCATTGAGTACAAAAATAACTATTTATTAAAACTTTCAGTTCAATGGGATCGACATATTGGTCAACAATGCATCAGCCATTTCGCTTACTGACACAGCTCACACCGACATGAAGAGATATGATCTCATGCACAATATCAATACAAGGGGAACTTTCTTGGCGTGAGTTTTTCAATCCTCAGCTTTGTATATTTTATTTATATCGACTAATACAATGTCATATTTAAGAGCATTAATTATTGAAATTATTTTAACTTTTTTTGCATTCACAATGCAATTTTATTCATGAAAATATTCCATCTTCAATTGAGATATATGATATACATAATATATGATATTGAAGACAGAGCCAACTGAATTTAGAATCTAGATAATTTATCTTTGCTAATTATTCTATTTGTCATTGCAATGAAAAAAATAGTGTGAAAGAAAGTGGTTAAAAAGGTTGTGTATGTGCCATGACAAACATCAAGTTTAAACATTTAAACAAAATGATGTATATTTTTATAGATCAAAACTGTGCCTTCCCCACCTGAAAAACAGTAATCATGCTCACATCCTAAATTTGTCGCCACCACTGAACATGAACCCTCACTGGTAAGTGCTTTGGTATTAATTATGTTCTATATATAACTATCAAGGTCGCGGAAAGCCGCTGGATGCGGGCAGCGTAGGACCGATAGTTGTGGAGATCCTTGGGGGAGGCCTATGCCCAGCAGTGGGCGTCGTGCGGCTGAAATGATGATATATCTATCATGTAAGAGAGGAAGGTTTATTTATTTATAGTTTATACATAATATTAAAAATAGGTAAGTACACTTACAGCAATACATATCATACATTCACAAAAACTTTACACACAAAGTCACAAAGAAGGTGTGTGTAGGAAAATCACGAAAAGAAAGACAACATTTTTTTGTTAAGGGCCCCACATTCCGCCGCAGGTAACGGCCTATAAGTTAGCTGTAACAGATCCGACACTCACAGTGTGTGACCGCTGTGTGGTGCGGGCCAATGTTTGCAGGTATCGGCTAGCTGAAGAAGGTAGCTGACTATAGGTCCGTGACCATAGATATAGACAGTGTACCTAATCGACACACACTTAAGGGGCTGTCCATTAATCACGTGATGTTTTTAGTAACTTCTTAGACCCCCCGCCCCCCTCCCCCCTGGTGATACAGTTTGAGGCTTTGTACTAGTGATTGTGATACTTTGTGATTTTTTCCCGAACCCCCCTTTCGGCCTCACGTAAGTAATTAATGGACAGCCCCAAAGGGCCCGACAGGCTATCAGTCGCTGAAACCAGCGTTGTCAACGCGGAAATCGGCGTTGGACGCTCGCCGCAGATTTCAGCGTTGCGGTGCCGCACCGCTTGCATGTGTTTTCTCCCTTAGACCCGCAGTGTCAATCTGGGCAACTGTTTTTAATCTTTATATATATATTTCTTCTGTGCGTGTGCATGTTACTGAACTCCTAAACGGCTGGACTGATTTTAATGTATCTCCAGCCAGGTGTGTGTTGTGTGTCTCCAGGTGGATTCGAGAATGGTTTATGTAGATTTATAATTGGACCCGGTAGGTGGCGTGTTATCGATAAGCCGGTACTAAGTTCGCCGAATCAGCTAGTATTGTTGTTTTTAGCAAGTATTAGTATAAATTTTTAGAGATAGTGATTCAATAAATTACCGGTTTCGGTAATCTATCCCTAGTGAGAGATATGCCTATCTTGTTTATGTTACTAAGCAGAGCAACCATTATTATTTTGGACTGATCACTATACAACTTAGGCTTATCTCTTACTGACGATAGGTTATGGATACATACTATTAGTCAACTTCATCACAATAAGAAAGTTTTTTGTATTGAATAATTAATTAATTTAAGGACTCAATCCGCCTATTCACTTGATATATTGATAAGTATCTCAATATTTATAAATAAAAATAAAATAAAATGTACACTGTAAAGGTAATCTAGTGTAGGAATCCCATATTTATTTTATTTAAATGTATCGCTCGTTTCGATTTTAACCTCAATGTGTACTGAATAAACAAAATAATCTATACTTCTATATTAATATTATAAAGAGGAAAGATTTAATTGTTTGTTTGTTTGCATCGAATAGGCTCCGAAACTACTGAACCGATTTAGATAATTTTTCACCATTTAGGCTATAGTTATCTCGATATTCCCACGGGAACGGGTACCACGGGTGAAACAGCGAGGAACCGTTAGTGTACTGAATAAACAAAATAAAATAAAATATATGAAAATATTCTTTGATACAGGTTCGCCGTCCACGTAGCGTACACAATGGCCAAGTACGGTATGTCTATGTGTGTGCTGGGCATGAGCGAGGAGTTCAAACAGTTTAACATCGGCGTCAACGCCCTCTGGCCGAAAACCGGTTGGTATTGCTATAGACTTCGGGAATGAGGATTTTAAAGGTCATAGCCCATTTACACCGCACCGCTCCCACCCAACCAAAGTATGAACAGCCAAATATGGACTTAATATCGTTCACTGTAGATGCATTTTACAGTAACAATATTAAATAGCAGACAGCGCGCGGTCCGCGAGCTTACCGCCGTCAGACTGCTCGGTAGTTGACGCTTCGCTGACGCCGCGCGGTCCGCGCGCTGACTGCTAGCGGTCGCTGCGCCGTCGCCGCCGCGCACCTATAGAGGGAATAGCAGTCGACGCGTGGACAGCTAGGAGTCTACTAGCTGTCGCCGCGTGGACTGCTGGGTGCCTGCTAGCTGTCGCCTTCGTTTAGGGCGGTGTTGGAGCGGTGCGGTATAAATGGGCTATGACCTTAAGGCTCAGAGCAGACAGAACGGAAATTTTTGAGGTCATTGAAAAATGAACCATGTCGCCATAGCCTTAAATACAAAATTGTATAAATATCAACAGAGAAGTCAGCGTCGCTCGCGCGCATTGATAGGAGGATTTTTCCGTTCTATCTGCGCTGATCCTAATGCAGTTTTTGTCAATAGAAAGTGGTTCAAGAGGAAGTTTTTATAAGTAGTAAATGTATATTAAATAAATATAATAATGAAATACTGACGACCGATTTGGCGCAGGGGTAGGATAGGTAGGATACCTGCCTTCTGCGCCAGAGGTCTCGGGTTCAATTCCCGAACAAGGAAAATATTTGTGTGCATGAACATATTAAGTACTTTGTATTTACAAAAAAAGTATGTAAGTATGTATTAATCCGTTATCTAGTTGCCATAACATAGTTTCTTAATGAAAACTACTTATGAGCTAGATAATTGGTAGAGAAAAGCCGAGCATTTCCTCCATACTCACACCACTTTAGTATGTATATTGTACCCGTGGGAAGCCGGGGCGGGCGCTGGTAATAATATATTGAAGACTTAGACCGGAGTAAAAGAACGAGTATTTTAACTGCCTACTAAAGATCTGGGGCCGTACCGGCGAATGCTCCGAACTTCGGAAATCTGCCGGGCTTCAAATTAAAACATATAATTCGAGCCCCAATCAGGCCAAAATGGCAAACAACGATTCATGATGTCCCAGGAACATCGATATCTTCCAAACAACTTCGGCAAATAGTACAATAAGAAATTACGAACTTCGGCAGAACTGTTTTAAGTTGAAGCCCGGCAGATTTCTGAAGTTCGGAAAGTTTGCCGGTAGGTCCCCTGAAGGCGAGCTATGACGTAGTACAGTACAGTACGGGTACAGTAGCCCGTCAGTCAGTGTTTACTCTGTGCCCTGTACCGAGACGGCCAGACGTTACGTCATAACTCGAAGATCTGGGGCCGTACCCGCGAACGCTCCGAACTTCGGTAATCTGCTGGGCTTCAAATTAAAACAGATAATTCGAGCCCCAATCAGGCCAAAATGGCAAACAACGATTCATGATGTCCCAGGAACATCGCTATCTTCCAAACAACTTCGGCAAATAGTACAATAAGAAATTACGAACTTCGATAGAACTGTTTTAAGTTGAAGCCCGGCTTATTTTCGAAGTTCGGAAAGTTCGCCGGTAGGGCCCCTGAAGGCGAGATATGACGTAGTACAGTACAGTACGGGCAGGCCTGTCTCTGTCTACTATTCTGGAAAACAACCTAATTTCAACCTTTTACATTGCGTATAGCGTTCATAGTACAATAACTGTCTGCCGTCTCGCTTCAATCTGCTAGGGCTGTCAGAGGTACTACTTTATCTGTGAGAGTAATACACGCGAAGTGAGACAGATGGCGACACGTGCGGATACGTGCGCTGCGTGTGCGACAAGTCGAGCAAGTGCCAGCCTATTGAGACTAGTCCGGTGACCGGACGCTTGCGTTTATCATACCAAAACTCGGGAGTGAAATTTCTGTACCGTAAGGTACTAATATATATTCTGTGGTACGGGTACAGTAGCCCGTCAGTCAGTGTTTACTCTGTGCCCTGTACCGAGACGGCCAGACGTTACGTCATAACTCACTTTCAAATCTTTAGTAGGCAGTTAAAATACTAGTTCTTTACTCTGCTTAGACAAACTTATTCAAGTGTTGTTATATCTTATACCATACGTATAAATAGACATAAATACGTACCATTTAGCGATTTGTTTTGGTTCATTGACATTGACGTCGCATTATCTAAGTATTTTTAATTTAAGTCATACAACGACTTCAATTTACTTATCGGCTGAAGGTCTTCAATGCCAAGGCCGAAAAAAATTCATACAAATAAAAACTTATTGATGCATGAGAAATTTGTGGGCTGACTTTTGCCTTTACTTTAATTTGCTAGAATATCAATTAGGTATTAAAAAATATTATCATATTATATTTTAGCCATCGCAACGGCAGCTATTGAAATGTTGACGGGCGACATTTCAGGCAGTCGCAAGCCTGAAATTGTGTCCGATGCAGCTTATGTTATGTTGAGCAAGTAAGTTACTTTGATAGAAATAAATAAATAAATATTCCAAATCAAATTGTTATTATAAGTATGTACCTACATATTTTTATATTTTTGCATTTACAATGCAATTTTTACTATTTAAAAAGTAAGTAGGTATTAGAGAAAATACTTTTAGGATTATATATAAATGCTGGCTAACAGCGTATTGAAATATTTGATAAATTCGACGCGTCTCCTAACGACGCTGTAGCTCAGTAATTAGAGCATTCGCCCGGACAGTGAAAGGTCGTGGGTTCGAGTCTCATCGGAGTTAGTTGTGAGAAGGACCGATTTTTTTCTAATATTTGTTTTTTTTTCAAAAATAAGTATTCTGTAAGTACATTAAGCGGATTCAAGAACCAACAATGGTATAATAAATATAGAATATATGAAGATAATAAACACACGAGATAGAGATGAATGCAACAAAAAGTAAAAGGGCAAGATAATTAATGATGATTATGATAGATAATTAACACCCAGACACAGAAGAAACACGAAATGTTCATCCGGGGTGGGGAATTTGGGGATTGACCCACTGCTCGGTGCGCATGACAATAAGATAATAGAATAAAACTGTCTTTTAATATAGCCGTTACTAATGTTATTTTACAATAGCTAACAATGATTTACATACATTTACATATCATTTACAACTATAAAGATAACAAAAACATTCTTCACTTTAAAAAATGATAATTTATGTTCTTTCAGAGACCCCAAGTCATTCACAGGCAACTTTTCTATTGATGAAGATATTTTGCGTGACGTTGGGATCAAAGATATGACACCGTACGCTTGCGATCCGAGTAAGTTAATATATTTTTTATTTTTAAGCTTGGAAAATTAACCATATTTCATTCAGTTACATGTTACTAATGATGATAATGATTTGCCCCCTGATTCACGAACCGTCGGAAACGCTCCCGACAGCGGAATGTATACCGTCTCTGTCACTCACTATAGAATAGACAAAGACAATGCACAGAATTCGAATCCGATTCCGTTTCCGACGGTTCGTGAATCAGGGGGCTGATGATTATTCGTATACTTTGAAAGTCATTTAAAAACAAAGTAATAATTCACATACTTACACAAAATCATTTAAAAGAGTAGAAAGTAGTAATGCTGCCACAAACACACTGCTTGTTTAACCCACGCCCAAGCAATTCACGACCTTATCCCTTGCACATAAGTCCGAAAAACCAATGAAACAACTTTGGTCTTCCCACAAACCATGGATTATCTAACGATCGATGGACGGATTCCAGGACGGCCCCAAGGCGATGTCTTTTACCCACTTGTTTTAACTTACGCCTAAGCAATTCACGACCTTATCCCTTGCACATAAGTTCGAAAATCCGATGACACTCAACTTTGGTCGTCCAGAGAACAAGGATAACTTAATGTTGGACGGGTTCCTTGACGACCCCAAGGCGATGTTTTTTATCCATTTGTTTTAAGTTACGCCTAAGAAATTCACGACCTTATCTTATGTCCGAAAATCCAACGACACTCAACTTTAGTCGTCCAGAGAACGTGGATAATTTAATGATGGACGGGTTTCTCGACGACCCCAAGGCGATGTATTTTACCTACTTGTTTTAACTTACGCTCAAGCAATTCACGTCCTTAACCCTTGCACATAAGTCCGAAAATCCAATGACACTCAACTTTGGTCATCCGGAAAACGTGGATAACCTAATGACGGACGGGTTCCTCGTCGACCCCAAGGCGATGTCTTTTACCCACTTGTTTTAACTTACGCCTAAGCAATTCACGACTAGCCCTTGCACATAAGTCCGAAAATCAAATGACACTCAACTTTGGTCGTCCAGAGAACAAGGATAACTTAATGATGGACGGGTTCCTCGACGACCCTAAGTCCGATATCTTAACCCTTGTTTTGTATCCAACGCCCAGGCAATTCCCGTCCTTTTCCTTGCACAGAAGTTGAAAAATCTAACGACACTCAACTTTGGTCGTCCAGAAAACGTGGATAACCTAATAATAGACGGGTTTCTCGACGCCTTGGGGTAGGCGATGTTTATTACCCACTTGTTTTAACTTACGCCCAAGCAATTCACGACCTTATCCCTTGCACATAAGTCCGAAAATCCAATGACACTCACCTTTGGTCGTCCAGAGAACAAGGATAACCTAATGATGGACGGGTTCCTGGACGACCCGCAGTCGATGAGCATCCATCTCAAGCTATCCAGCCGCCACAACCGCGGGTACCATACTTCGGCCGCTAATTTCAAGGTTTGTCGCGATTTTTGAAACAAACTGCGTTGTATCTAGCTCTTTTTCTCCCATCGTTTAGACGACGGGCAAGAAAGTGACGGTAGGTAAAATGGGTATTTGTATAAATATGTTGGAGCTAATGCACGAGTGAGACAGTGCAATGCTGTATACTTAATTTCAAACAGATTAACGCTATGCGTAAACGAACATGATGTTCGTCAGATTCCCAAAGAATATATAGAGACTGATTCGTGATGTAAAAAATATATAAGTAGTAGATTTCACTTTGAACTTTTATAATGAGAACTTGTACGTGAATTCACGTTAATATTCATAATTATTACGATTCATTAATTTAACCACTTGAATTAATTGAACTTACTTAGCTTGGGATTGAATCAATGTAAATGATGTTGTCCAATATAATATACAAAAATAAAAAATACTAAAGACACTAAAACTCACTATCAATATTTAACACCACTAATCAGTTTCTAAAATCTTTGTTATCTGTGTAATCTTTGATAATCAATCTGGCGTCAGTCCAGTCCGTGACCTTGGTTAAGATTGATGTCATATTGATCGTGCAAGGTGTTGATTGGTGCGAGATTGAAATGGATCACGTAATATACAGAAAAGTTGATATTTATCATCAATCCAAGGTCTATGATGAAACTGACGCCAAATTGATCCTCTAATGGTCACCTAAGAATTAGTGAGTCTATGACCGCTGTTCGCGGTATGGCTGTCTCGCTCTTCCATTAGTCTACCGTCTCTTTCTTGCCCGACGTCCCCTAAGTTTACGAGGGATACTTAAAATCAGTGGTCCTAAAACATGCGTGCTGGCTGTAAATAATAAAAAAAAATGCGTGGCGGCTCATCTTAAAAGCAGTGCAGTGAACTTCTTTTAGGGACATTTATTTCCTTATGGCTAGACAAGCTTACATCTTCTAAGTTATTTCCTCGTAGATTCATACGGGTAAATAAGTCATTAATAACAACAATTTGAACACAATACACAATATACCAGGGCTTGGGAATGGTTCAAAAATACCGCTTAATAAAGATTTTCAGAAACGCTAGCGCGGAGCGGAATGGAGTCGCGAGCGTTATAGCCGCTGCGATAAACCTGGTTAATTCCAGGCAAACGAAATGACATCTGCCTTCTCTGTCATACTGACATACGGCTCGCGTCTGATTGGCCAACTGGAATCAGCGAGCGGAATTAACCAGTATTTCGAGCAGGAACCGTTTTGTTTTGATCTTTGATTAGAACCGAAATAATGTCGATTCTGAAGGAGGAAAACCGCAAATAGTCTTTTGATAATGTATGGAGTTTCTTGAGAATCATTCGCGAGTTTATCCAGGTGTTTAAATCCTGCACAATACTCACAAGAAAATGTGTCGGCGGTTTCTCTTAGTTATTTTTTATTAAACGATTTTTTCCAAAGCTCAATTTAAACCTTATTGGCAAATAAACTCACATTGAAATTCGTTTGTCCACAGGAAACGTAAATAACATGTTACTAGACTTCTTTCTGGATCTGCCGGACCAAACGCACATACCAATCAAACAAGCCAGCACGCAAACCAAAAAGGTGGAATGATAAATAAACCTCTTATGACCACTGATACTTCATGCATGTTTGTAAATAATGTAAATTATATTATTGGGAAGTTTTGACTAACCAGACTAATATTTTCTTTGTTTTTGCTAATCCCCTTTTTATGGCAAGCTTTGGCATATCTATCCTTCGATGTTGATACCACTAGATAACCGGGTGGAGTGTCAAAAACTAGCTAGACTCGAGCTAAACGCAGCTAAGGTACGCTCTTATTTCCTGTAATTTTTGACGCAAGGTCGTAACATTCGTGACTTTTTTCTCCGTTTAAAAGGCATTCGGTTCCATATTTTAATTGTGTTTTGGTTCGTGAGGCCGAGGCGTCATCTAGTGGTATTGCAGCAGGGCTAGCATGAGTAGCATGACGACAACGACATAGTTTGTCGCGCTTCTTTCAACCAATCAACACGTCGTCGCCTTAAGGCGGTACCCTGACTGAAAGTGGCGCCCTCAGAGGTATTTATTTAATAAGTTGCTAAGGACTAAGGAACTAAGGATTTTTATAAAACTTTACATTGATTTTTTAGGGCCCATAGTCTTTTTAGAAGGTATCGCTACATTTCCTCAGTCATTCTTAGAAGTAGATAGCAAATGTATCAAAAACGGCCACTTTCAGCAGTTTTGCTATTTACGTCTAGCAGTGACTAAGAGGGAATGTAATGATATCGTCTAAAAATATTACACTATGGGCCCTAAAAAATTCATCTAAAGTTTCATTAAAATTATGTATTAGAATTAATTACAATATTCAATAAAATTTACCGCGGTGCCACTTTTGGTCTGGGTACCGCCTTAAGTCACGCGCGCTATCTACGAGCGATCTGATTGGTCGAAAGTGCCCGCGATTCTTTGTCACTCGAGTCGCGCTTAAGTTGTGCTAGCTCTACTGATCCAAGTATCCTATCTCTATTTCTGTTCAAAGTCTAAACACATCGAGATGCAATAACCTTATGTTATTTATAGCGCCATAAACTTATCTGACTTGGTGTCACCGGTGGTACAGGAGCCGCTCGAAATCGCAGGTGGTAGGAAAATATTGACGATTCATAAGTACATGCTTATTATGTCTATGTGAATAAATAAATATTTGATTTGATTTGATTTGATCGCAATATAAAATTTGCTGTCAAAATAGACTGTCGGCTGCCAGCAGTATGAAAAATTGATAATTTCCAAAAGTTATTTCCGAGTCACAGAAAGTTTGTGACACTATACTATAAATCATTATCTGTTATGTCTAAAAAACTAATCAACACCATATTATGGCAATTTCCCTGAAAAAGATGTTCGGGCTTTGCCACATTTTGTTTATTGGAGTTTCAATCTTTAACTTGGCATTGTTTATTTGATAAATTAGAGATACACCGTTTTTAGATTTAAAATGTAATGTCAGTTAGTATTTTACTAGTTCTTACTTCATACTTTAATCCCTCTTCGCTGAACAAGTCTAAAGGGATGGTTAGATTAGATGGCTTCAAATTTTTTATCGGTTTTTTTAGTTTCAAGTTTTTACTATGTGCATGTATAGAAATGTGAACAGGTAGCTGCTTGATTGCATGTACGTGACATGACATGAACATAATTAGATAACAAAGAAGATTGTAAAGATTTGGAACCACTCGAGAAAGACCACCCAAAAGATAACATGGTGCTTTAAAAAAATACCTTTTTTTAAATCATGCATCGTAATTAAAACTAGAGGTACATATAATAAAACCGTTACGAAACTTAATCTGTACAGTCACGAGCAATAGTATGTAAACAGGATTATGTCATATTACAATATTGAATGACTTCTGTGGTACAGACAGATAGTTTTGTTTCGGAACGTGACTAAGTTCTATGTTGTTTATTGCTCGAAACTGTACATGAAATAGTTATTGATACCCAATGTGTACAGGATATATATATAAAAATAGAAAAAAGTTTATTCAGCAAAAAAAACATACAATAAAAGAAAAACAATACAAACAAATAAACTCAGTTTTTACCGAAACGGCCTCGTCTCGGCAGCTCGGCTTATGCTGCAGCTAGCTACAGCGCTGGTTTTCAAACGACCTCGTGACGACGATATAGACCTCAAAACGATAGATATTGGTTTTTTTTTACTGTTTGCCTGTTCACTTTTTACGCACAAAACTACTGAATGAGAGTGACACACTCTCAGCGGTACAAAAAAGTGGTTTAAATGTCGCAGCCAACTAGCTTAATCAGCCGTTTCATTAACAGCCTAGCCTTTATACCCAACGGCGTCATTCAACTTGTGGCCAAATGACTTTCAGCCATCCAATCAAACAGCTAGGAAAATGGCTTGGATCGATAACGTTTAACTACTTGCCTAGCCCAGTCTTTTAAATTTAGTTCCACTTTCTGCCACCTGGCGCTGAAACCCATACACTGTCAATAATATGGCGTCGGCAAGCAACAATACCTACTGTTGGTATGTCTCAGTTTGATTGCGTTTACGCAAAAAAATAGAACAATGGAAGAGTGAAGTGATAAAAATAATGTGAATTATCATTAAGGCCGCTAGTCGAACTGCGCCGTATAGTAAAAGGGCTAGGCTGGTAATTGAACGGCTAATTAAGCTAGTTGGCTGCGACATAAACATAATAACAATGTGGCACTAAAAAGGTATCCAATCAGCATGTTTCGGATGTCATAGACACTCCGGCGCTGATCTTCCGTGGGTACCTGTGTTTATGAGAGCACTAGCCACACTATATCTATTCTATGAAATGCTTGCACGTGATTAGTTAACCAACCAACCAACCGGTTAACGTAACTGTCTGTTGGTGAACTCGGGCCTAAAGCGGTTATTACACTACACGGTATTCAAGGCTAGTTAAGGCCCTAATTCAGAATACATTGCTTGTTTTGATTGCATGACTTGCTAAAAAGGAGCTCAAAGAAAGCAATGCACTCTGAATTATGCTCCTAATTAGCCCTGAATGTAATGTATGCAATGTAGTGTAATATCCGCTTAAGTGAGTATGATGCAATATAACTAAATAAAGTGCGTTACAGTCTGAGTCATCGCCTCCTGCGGGCGACGGTCAGATCCCGCAGCTCTTCGCTTCCATCAGCAAGACCCTGTCGGCAGACCTGGTGCAGAAGACGCAAGCGGTATACCAGTTCAACGTCAAGGGTGAGAATGAAAGATAACGGTTCATGTTTTACGACTTCTCAATGATAGTGAAATTAAATAAGTACTTACTAGAAAAAAATCGACTCGTCTCCCAACTAGCTCCTGCGGAATTCGTACCCGCAACCTTTCGCTGTCCGGGCGAATGCTCTGACCGCTGATGCGGAGACGTCAGAAAATTAGAAGTATTTGTTATAACATTTATTGCACGTTGCACATGTATGTTGTATTAAATTAAAGACTTCTGACCTGATGCCTCATACCATAGCTTCCAGTCCAGAGATCTTGCAAAAATTCAGATGAAAAGCAACATTTATCAGGTTTTCAAGGTGTGAAAGCATAACATGCTAAGAAAGCTTATATATCAGCTGAAGAAACAAAACCATAACGCAATGCAGCTTAATAGGGTATTTTACTGTTGTTGAAATGTAGATATTTAATGATGACGTTAAAAAATATTGCAATTAAGAATACCAAATGTGAAAAAATAATTTGAATCTGTTTTATAATAAAAGAATTATAGTCTGTTTGATTTTGACTATAGCTGTCTCTTTCTAAAACGAAATCTTCTATGGCGTGACTATGACGCTACTAACCCACTGACGTCACTAAGATAGCGTCCTGTCCTTGTCTAATTATAAAGTTTGGAGTCCTATATCTTTGAAAATATTCAAGATAATTCAAAATGAAAACTTGTTTTGTGTAGCTAATATTTCGAAAAACATTTTAAAGAAATAAAAAAATCTGTAAAATACCGTATTACAACACCATCTGTTAGGTATGGAAGTAAACAGTCACGACGAGACGTTAGCTTGATCGAAGTGGAAATTATGAGATCGTACTCTTTTAGATTTTTTTTTCATGATTCGATTGAAATTGAGAAGTACATATTGGATTATTACAATTCCGTATTATACATCCGGTTCGGTATATTTTATTTTAATACAGCATAAAGCAGTTTCTTCACTATTTTTAGGGACTACTTTTTGAGGTTATAATAGCTTGTAATCAAGAGATTACGGGGTGAATATTAGTTAGCGAAAACTGTTTTTTATTTTAGTTTTGTTTTAGTCCTAGTTAAACAAACATGCTTGCACTTGGTCAAGCATTTCCGTCTCCAATAAAATATTCACTGACACTAAAATACACAACAAATACGTAGACTACAAAAAGAATTCGAAGTACCTACTACGTCAGTTTGTGAATAAGGCATAATGTCGCATCTCCCCGCTCAAATAGTGTATTAACACAAAAATTTTGAACCACTGTCATACAAACATTAATCCCTAATAAAATTGTGTGTGTAACAATGTGTTTTTGTGAGTTAGGTAATGTAAGGTAATGTAATGTAATGAGTTAGGTAATTAGGCGTATGCCCAGCAGTAGGCGTCGTTCGGCTGACATGATGATGAGTTAAAACTGTTTGAGCAGAGACGGAGGTGCGGTATGCTCTGTCACCGTACTCACCTCAATAGAGAAACACAGGAATCTGATATATACAGTTGTAAACCAATGGGCTGATGGGTCTTTATATTTTTCTTTTCTAAGAAATATATTGTGAGCAACATTTTAAGTTTTCCTAAACTTTTAATCTGAATATAGTCGAGCATTTTCTAATTTGTATCTTTTATATTCTTTAATTATGTTTAGTGGCTAGGTGAAGTGGGAGCTTGATGACCCTTTAGTAGCACATATTTTTTACGTAGTATGGACATCAGCCTCGCACAAACTTTAATTAAACATAAAACTGATATTGTAAGTTCATTGCGGTGTAAGTTGGTGACGAGAAGAAAAATAAATCATTTAAGTATTTGATTGAATCAGGCGTCATTTGGCGGAAGTCCTCAACCATTGTGAAAAACCAAATATATGTAGCTTACTTCCGCAAAAAACACAATATGCAAGATGCACCGCAAAAAATGCTCATGCACACCACTAAAATACCAGTGCACAATACCTGCATTTAGCAAGACAGCAATTTACCTTGCACCTTCACCGATTAGACTACTTACTCTAGACCTGTTTGGAGATAGTTCGTGCAAAAACCATCTCCTGAGGATTGTCCGGCTGTCAATACCTAAGTACATTGCAAAAAACCTACGTAGTAAATAATCCACATCTCATATTCTCTACTTCGTAATAAGACTTAATCGCATAATGATATAGTATCAAAATGCCTACTTTTTTAAAAAGTACAGTTGAGAAGAAAACCACGTGGATACATATAAATTTTATTGTTACTTAAAATTTACATAAGGATGCCCCGGGTTGGGGCGAAACACGTGTAGAGTAGTCTAATCGGTGAAGGTGCAAGGTGTATTGCTGTCTTGCTAAATGCAGGTATTGTGCACTGGTATTTTAATGGTGTGCATGTGCAATTTTTTGCGGGCGGGCGGTGCATCTTGCATTTGTTTTTGCGGGGAAGTAAGCTACATATATTTCGTTTATCACAATAAATTATTTATTTAAATATAATACGTGGTCAGGTAAAGAAGAAGGCGTGTGGCATTTGGACCTGAAGAACGGCGACGGAACTTGCGGCCAGGGCGAGCCCAAGAATCCCCCGGACGCTACTCTCACCATGGACAGCAATAACTTCACCGATATGTTCGCGGGTAAGATCAACTAACTTGTGGATTATTTTTACTTTTTACAAGCTTTTATTAACTTGCCTTGTTAGTTAGTTAGTGGGGGACAAATCTTGCAAGCTTAATTTGACTCACTTCCCAGTGTCCGATGGAGCTGAAATTTTGAAATACAGGTTTGGTTTAGATGACAATACAATATTAAAGTACAGTCAGCAAAAAGCTTGTCATAAAAATAAAATGTTTAAGTAAGTACTAAAAACTTATTGCATTTACAATACATTTATTTTTTTATTGAAAATGATGTTAGAAAAATCGACCCATTGCACAACTAGCTCCGATGGGACTCGAACCCTCGACCGTTCACTGTCCGGGAGAATGCTAGCTCCCATCGGAGCTAGTTGTGAGACGGGTCGATTTTTCTAACATCATTTTCAATAAAAAAAATGTAAAATGATATCATCAATATTTTTAACTAACTTTTAGTTTATTTAAATTTCTACTTTTTTGCATTCACAATGCAATTTTTACGGTTGAAAATGAAGTATTTTAGAAAAAATCGACCCGACTCACAACCAGCTCCGATGGGACTCGAACCCACGTCCTTTCGCTATCCGGGCGACTGCTCTAACCACTGAGCTACGGAGTCGTCGGAGTACGACTCCGTAGCTCAGTCCATTTTTTTAACTTTTAGTTTATTAGTATAGATGCGACTCGTGACTAGCTCTCTAATGGTGGAAGAATTTTTAAAATCGCTCCAATAGTTATTGAATTTATCCATTACAAACAAACAAAATACCTATCAAATCTTTCCTCTTTATCATATTACTTAGTATAGATTGCAATAAAATAAATAATAATATTATTAACCACTAGACTCACAATGTTGATTTTCTGACTTGACCTCCCAAGTAAATTTTTCTTCCGAAAATTGCTTATGAGGCTTAGTGCTTTTTTATATTGTTATTTATTCTATACAAAATAGCATTCTGAATGCAAAAACTTAAAACGAAGTGTTCGTTCACACTCACACGGGATATGATGTCAGTGACGATTCGTCGAAAAACACGAGTCTATAAAGTATAGCAAATACAGGTATTCGTCATTTTTCACGATTTGTGATCTTGTTAACACGCATTTAAAAAACATTACGACCTTCAAAAAAAGTCGAAAGACGTTTCTTTCTCTTTTAAGATTGGCGACTTCCAAAATTGGTCTGATGGAAACAGTTCTTTCAAGATCTTTTTGTAGGTATTTAATAATACAACACATTTTTACGGATTCCAACCAAAGCTTTACTTTCTCTGTGATAAAACAATCTCGATATGTGTCGACAATTCCTATTCGTTCGTTCTTAGTTATTTTGGCCCCAGCAGTGGAATCAATAAATCTGGAGACGACGACGATGATGAAATCATAAATTATTTTAAAATGTATTTTACAGGTAAACTGAAGCCAGCCACAGCTTTCATGATGGGCAAACTCAAGATCAGCGGTGACCTCCAAAAAGCCATGAAACTCGAGAAGATGATGAAATCGCTCAAAAACAAAGCCTAGTATTTATAGTCTACTTTTAATCACTTGTGGCCCTATCCGTTAACCTTGTTATATTTCTCAGTGACAATGAACTACCGAAATCGAATATTTATAGCAATCAACAAATATAGCTTTACTTATCAAGAGATTATAATGTAAATCGCATGACTATTTTTGTACAGTATTTTGTCTAGACTAGAGTATTGTTAAATTGCACAGTCAAATCTTTTTGATTATAAGTACAATTTCGTCTAGTAGCCAACATAATTTGATGCAATATTATTCAGTACTCTAGAAGACACGATGTAAGTATATTGTTATATGAAAGAAATTGGAATGTCTATTCTGTAAATAAAAGTGAAATATTTATATTTTTACTGTTATTTTTTTATTTTAAGGCCTTCTCTGACGGCGAACTGTAAATCCGTTGTCCGATCATTCTATGCATCGATCCAAGTATGCTAGTTCGTAAGTACTGAGTGCCGAGTCATAACATAACTCGCGTTTCGATCTTAAATGAAGATTGAATACTGCTACTACCTACCTACCTAGTAGATATTTATTGTGACACTACGCATCTCCCCCTGACTCACAAACTGTCGGTAACACTCCCTACAGCGGAATGTGTGTGTCGCAGGCAGATGGTTGAATCCGGCGGATGGTTAAGTATGACAGCATGTACCCCTCGAAAGTCCTGTAGAACACGTGATGGGTTAGAAATTTATGGTTATTTTTTTTTGTAACTCCGTCAACTTATGGGAAGATAAAATAGCTTACGGAAAAAATCATCGGCCTAGGCGTTTATTTGAATGGCGGATTGAACCAGTTGGCTGCGACATATGCACTGTCACTCGCTACTGAATATAGACGAAGACAGAGCAGTTTTCGAATCCGATTCCGTTTCCGACGGCTCGTGGTCGTGAATCAGAGGCCCATTTCCGATTCGATCATCAATCGAGCATGAAACCACTAAGCATATTACTTTACTCTTTGCCACTAAGGATATGTACCAGTGGCAACAGCGTCGCTTAACCACTTCTAAGGTTAAAATGGCTTGGACGCCGCGCCGCGTCACCACATAAGTACCTACGTTTATTTCGTGCAGGGGCGATACGCGCGCACACGAATTTTGTTGCTAAGTGGTTAAGCGACGCTGTTGCCCATAGTACAATGTTTACATCTTTCCATTGTCCACTTCTTAGCATCCCGAGGGCTGAGCTATGTTCAGCGAAAAGTAGGTACCTACTTACCTAATCAAAAGGTTTGTTTTTCTTCAAAATACATTGGGGAGGTTCTACCTACTTATATATGAGTCAAAGCCAACCGATATCCATTTACCGTCACCACCGTCACCACAAACATCTACCTACCGTCTACAAAACGAGAATATTATTTTGACCACTTTTTGACTACCTACCTATCTAATACAGGCTGTTTGTTAAAAGATAGGACATCCTAGAGTGGGGGAAAGTATCCATCGATACTAACAACTTTTACTATGAGACCAAGTGCCACATTGCGGAAAAAAACAGCTTTTCTATAGGTACATTGTCGCCCATTCGGTATTGCACTGTTGTATGAAACGCCGATATTTTTTCGCGATATCGCCACAGACATGTCTGTGGATATCGCACTTGGTCCCTTAAAATTGTTTGTATTGATGGGTACTTCACCCCTACCTTTAAACAAACATCCTGTATTATATGTAGGTGGAAGGGGTTTCTCAAAACCGGGGGGGTTTAGCCACTTTTTGCTATAAAGGTTATCCAAATAACTTTAAGTTATTGATGCCAATTACCTACAAGAAGAGATTTAAAGGTATAAAACGCCCTTTACTGTTTTAAGATTTTTTTTGTATTAGGTATAAGAAATTTGTGAAGTAAGTACTTACCTACCTATGATAGTTATTATAAATCTTTGTTTTTACAATTAGGTAAATTATTGAGAGATAATATAAGACAACGAAGCTTCGATCAACAATAACACCTCGAAGTAGTTACCTACCTACTCGTATAAATTTAATAAGAGCAAACGTCATACATAGGCAAGTATGTCGGTCGGTTGACCAATATTGAGTAAGAGAAACTTAAATACCTAAGTACAGACCTACATTATTAATTTGCAGGGTCCAATATCAACCGTTATGATTTCGTAAGCAGTTGTTTCGTGTTCAATTTCGTCAGACAAACATTTTGTTAAGATAACCTTGTTATCAAATTCTCCCGCGTAAACAAAGACCTTGAATAGGTTAACTCGACTGTCAGTCAGATTTTAGTAGTGATAGTGACACGGGCGGTTGCTGTTGTGCGCAATTTTAACTAATAAAAAGGCTTTTAATTAAAAGAATTCAAATTTTTTAAAGATGGTTTCGATTGACGCACCAGTAGAAATACAAAATTCAGAGTTTTGTAACTATCGTTCGCCGCTCAGCACCAGATATGCGTCGAAGGAAATGCAATACAATTTTAGTGATCAAAAGAAGTTTTCCACGTGGAGAAAGCTCTGGATATACCTGGCGAAAGGTGAAAAGGTAAGTGAGCTTGAGGAACTAAAGTTTTATTATGCATAAATATGTGTATTTCAATATTTAATACAACAACAAGTAGCATATTAAACAGAATCAGATTTTAGTTTTGAGTTGACAATGTTGACATTTGGTTGATTGACATTGACGTTTACAATTGCTGTCTCTTTTGACATTAACAGCTGACAGTTAGTTTCTGTAGGCAAAGGTTTTGAACGTTCAGCCTTAAATTATCTACTACAATACAACAGAACCACTTGCATTAAATTCAATTTTTTAAATTAGGTATAAAGTGCACCATTCAATTCGCATTGCTTGAAAATGTCTACCAATCTGCTGGTACCACATTGAGAATGAACAACTAGAGAATCATTCAATTCTTATGATTACATGTTCAACTTTCGTTCTATTGCATTGAACGTTGAACATAAAAGTGAATATATAGAGCAAGCTCAATTCTTTTAACGCGATTAAATGTGTTTGAACATTGTCATTGTACTTATGATTCACTTTTACGTCTAGATTGTCAATTTGGTTGCTTCATCCAAATTGAAAGGCAGAAGAGAACCGTGTACCTAATACCGCCATAAGAGTGGCCTGTGCCGTGTGTGCCCCCAGCAGTCGTGGGGACATTAGGAAAATGGCTGATGATGATTATTATTTTTCATATTGTGATTGGAGAAACGACGTAAAAAAATCGCCCAAGTGCGTTCCCGATTGCCTGTAACTAGCCCTAATTCCACTATCATTTTTCGTCAGCAAAATATAACATTGTTTTTCATTACTTACCTACTGTTTGTATGAATGACAAAGTTACATTTGCGATTTTTGAAAATGTGTTACCTATACTTATCTCAATATCTCAAAATCTAGAAAAAATATATGCTATCTACAGCATAGGTATATTTTTTCTAGATTTTTTATTTTTTTATTTCAAAAGTGAGAAAGGGGGCAAACATATTTTACCACTTTGGAAGGTTCTAATCATCTTTCAAAAGATTGACTTTGAAAAACCTTTATGTCATTTTAATTAAAAGACCTATCTATCACGAATATGTTTGATTCAAAAAATATTTTTAAGTTTCAGTTAGGTAAGTACATGTATGGGGAGCTCCCCTTAAATTTTTCTTTTTTATACATACGGACATACAGACGTTTGGTGTACAGACGGACGGACGGACAGACAGACAGACATGTCGAATCTATAAGGGTTCCGTTTTTTGCCATTGCTAAAAACGAGAAACTGTCATAAAAATGATACAAACTACCTGGTAATATTTATGCATTTATTTAAATAAACAACGGATACATAGGTAATTTTATTCATAGTACTTACCTACAATTATTCTCTTATTATTACTTTGTTGTGACGCGGGTACCTTTTATATTATTTTGTTTAACGTTATTAAATTATTATTGTTGGATAGCGGGTAAATAAGGTAACATTAGCGCCAAATATTAATTGTAACTGTTACGCGTTTAATTAAAAATGTAATATTTCTTTATATTTACTTACTATTATATTTTATGCATTATAAAATAAATTTATTTATAAGTATTACTATAGTACATATTCAGTGTTATTAAAACCTTGAGTTTATACTTGAAACAATAGTATATTCTTCAAATATATCAAAACAATGTAACTAACATAATGATGATGAATTATATTCTCGCATAATTAAAATTTTATTATTATTTTATCTCAAAGCCATATCATACCCTATAATAATTATTTAAGCATGTGTTAGAAAGAAAAAAAAACGTAAAATTAATTAATAAATAACATTAAAATACATACACCTCTTAATACTTTATAGTTTAAGATAAAACTACAGTTTAGGTCGCACTGCGGATATTGTGCTTGTATGTAGACACAGTGCGATTCAATCTTATTGGCGGTCGTGAAGTCAGCCACTAAACGCAGTAGAGTACCCCGCAACCTCACCCCTCCATCCCAGCTCAACGTCACGCGCGCTGTTCCGAGTCGCCTAAAAGATTGAATCGGACTGCAACTTCTATTGTAAGTACTTACAGATTTCAGATAAGTAGGTACCACAGATTTTTATGCCATAACAAAATTTAACATATACTACCAATGATGTTGTATACCACTAATTAGTGTTCAATCAAGTCTCAATAATTTTTCAAATCTTCTAATAATATTATATATTTTTTTTTGTATTAAAACAATGCATTCTTCAAAATGAGGCTACTCTTAGGAAGAAAAAAGACAGTAAGATACACTAAAAGAGATAGAAACTTAACTATAACTGGACGGATACTGATTACTGCTTTGGTTCTCCCTTTATAATTAAACTTAACTTTAAAGAAACAACAACAAAATAATTAAAATTTAATCCACTTACCGCCAGTTGCAGAAATTAAAGTGTCAAGAACTGAAAGTAACAGCAATAGATTCTGCAACTGGGTGTTAAAGTAATAAAATAGATAATGCAGTTATTAGTTAGTTCGAAAGAGATCTCATTGACATAATTTTGTTCCTATTTAAGCAGTATTTGAATTGGTAAAAAAACTGCTATTCTTTTTTATTACTTCCATAGCCAAATTTAATTACTTATTTGTCTAAACATTTGATTTACCTACCGATTTCGAGAAAGAAGGTAGTTATATTTTCATACAATTTATGCTATCGCTTTTGAAAATACATTAATAATAAGTACAATCTTGTTAAAATGCTAATAAGAACTAGTAGGTATATTCTATAAACACTACTTATTGGTTCAATACCACATGTCACAATACCTACTTTAAGAATTTATTGATAAATCTTATTAACATTTTATTCAGATAGAAACCTAAACTTAGGTAGGTACTTACCTATACCATAAAGTAAAATAACATTTTTTTCCAACGGTGGTAATATTTCGTGGTTTCATTAAGTATTAATTTAATTCAAGAAAATTTAATTAGAATAAAAAACATAAATTTTTCAGTTAAGAATGCGTGGCTCGGTGAGCTCAAAATAAAACAAACCGATTTTTATATTAATTTCTTGAAGAATTAGAAATCGACTAGGTAGATTAAATTCAGTTGTGACAGTAGGAAGACGCTATAAGTAGCGTATAACGCCGTCCTTGTCACAATCACAATGCTGTATTAAATTATATTAAAAGCTCAATAGTAAAAGCTCTGACCAATAAATTCATAAAATACTCCAACACGTTAAACTAAGTCTATTTCATAATTTGGTTTCAGCGGAATGTTTCAGTAACAATAATACAAAAGTATAAAAATAACTTAACTGTAACATAAATATTAGGTACCAATCAAATTGGATTTCATACAATCAGTAATAGATACTTGATTACGACATAATACCTACTTTAAATTTATAAATTATTTTACTCATCTCGCTCTATATATTTTCGAACCATTAATTGTTTACCTATGTCTATGTGAAAATTAGATGTAAGTATACTATATTATTATAAACGTTACATGTCGTAACATCTTACAATTTTACTTGCACTATCGGCCAAAGAAAAAATATAGCTGCCTGACAAAAAAATTAACAAATTTTTTGGTACCTAGAGCTGCAGATTATTTTAATAATAATAGGCAAGTTGTTTTTTTTTTATGTAACCACTTATATCTGTAAGTGAAAAAGCTGCCTTTTTCTGAATAGCTGCCGTTTAAGTAAAGCATAACTTAAATTATAATGTTCTTAAAATATACACTAATTTTGAAATTTTAGCTGCAGCTGAGGGCAGACAAAAGTATGACAACAAAATATTAAAGAAAAACGAAGTATTGAAAGCTGCAGCAACGGGGCAACCGGATAAGACCTTTATTTTACCTAATTTATTTACTATTGCATTAAAAGAATTCTCAATAACTGCACCACGGGCAACGGGAACTTAAATTTAAAGGTTACTCAACGGGATACTATACAAAACTTATCAATATTTACACAAATTAACTTAAAATAAAACGAATTTCATCTAAAACTAGTACTTACTAACTTAACAAATACTTAATAATACTTTCGAAGATAATACATCCAGAAATTTAAATTCACAATTAATTAATCGATTCAAGAAACAGTGTTCACTTCCCGCAGGAATATAACAGGCATTTATTAGACTTTTTAAATATTATTCGAAATAACGTTTTAAAAATAAGGTAGATTTAGTAATCAGCCTCTTTTCTGAAGGTGAAGAAGGCGTGGATAAGGAATACCACCGCGTTAAGAATACCGAATACTCCTGAGGTGATGAGGAGATCATAGGCTTGCTTGTTAGGGCGCTGGTTGGCATAGTAAGACTTATGCCAGTCTGTAAAGAAGAAGAAAACATTAATTAGATATTTTAAAAAACATAACTAAAGAGTTTGTATACAATGCTCCTAAACCAACCAGTATTGAAGGACAAAGTACCTACAGATACATCATTGTACCTAGTTAGGAATAGTGCGACAAGCATTTCTGTTCCGGTGGTAATCTTTGAAACTAAATCATTTTTCATACAACAGTCTATTTTGACAGCAAAAATTGTAAGTTCTTTCAACAAGTAGCTCCTCTGTCACGGCTGTCACCGGAACAGACAGGGATGTGGGACTGGTCTAACCTTAGAGGTTCCATTTAAAGACAGACGCGCAGTAGAACAATGTAACAGTAATATTAATTTGTAATTCAATGCTGCGTGTAGCTTTGAAACGAAAGGAAGCTATAGCACCAATCTCTAAGGACCAACACTTTGATTCTAATGAGTATAGAGAAGGCCTGCCATATACAGCAAAGCGGCTCTGAGGCGCAAATAGCATATTAATGAGTAGGACAACAGTAAATATTTTAACTTGTATTAACTATGCAAGTATTTACAGATGAAACCTGCTCTTGAGAAAACAAAATTGCATCGTCTAGCTTCCTACTTCCATCATCGGCATGTAAAAGCAGCATATCTCTCATTTTATAAAATAGAGTCTTAGCTTAAAAATGTGTGTTTGAATCTAGTCAAAGTTATATACTTACCTATTCGTAAAATCTTAACGCGTGATAACTAAATGTTTACAGTTACTTTATCCAAATAGTCCAAAAGTTGTTTTAATTAAACTTTTTTACAGTTACCTAGTCCTAAAACCTACTTACTTCGAGTATTCTTGGCGATATGATTATTAATCTTGATTATTCCATCGATGTTAAGATCATTATATTGTGGAATGTGGTTTGACATAGATAATTAATTATTATTATCCATAGTATTTGCACATTGTATTGTGCTTGTTCAACCTTGGGCGATGGGCAGTGCCATAATTACATCATACAAACAAACATAGGTACTCAGATGTGTTAGCAATTATTTACATATCATTTACTCTTTAGAGTACAATGCTGCTTGCTACAATAAGTAGACCTATTTACAACGGTATGGGAAGAGAAATCGACCGTCTTAATATTTTATATAGCTGAAAAACAGCAGGACAACTTATTATAATATAAACATAGTAAAGAATGCTCCACTTATCTGTCTTTGACAGACATCAGAGGTAGGTTAGGTACCAACGAGAAACATCTTAGCTTTAATTTGTTCTCCCATTCAACAGAATGACTGTTTGCAAACGGATCCACCATTTTTCAATTAAATTAATTTATAGTCAGTGATTTATAACCTGAAGGCCAACACTATTTTAGGGCGTCACGCAATTTTTGTTTCGCTTTATGTGACAAGTAAGAATCAAATAAAGGTTCCCGTGAGAATCAAGAGTAGGAACTGTTCGAGTATGAGTAACACATCATTACGGAAGAAGGTTAACATCTAAGTACTTGGCACAGCTTTTTGTGACGTTACAGTTGACTGATTAATTTTTTTGATATTCGTACAAAGCGAGCATGATGAATGAAATAATTAACTGGTTTCACCGGTGGTGGCTTTACAAAACTCATCAGCGTGCTTGATAGTTATAACTTATAAGTAAATAAAGAAACTCCAAACAATCTGGTTTAAAAATTGAAAATCTCGTAGGTATAACCTACCTCCGTCCTCCGTGCTTCAGATGGTACCATACTAAGACATAGTCCCAGCTGCATTTATAGTTATAAACCATCAATCAGTATTGGGTTTCCGTTTTGCCTGCTAGGTGCTAGACTGCCTATCCTTATTTTTATTACTTATCTGATTGTTACATGTTAGGGGCTATGCAGCTCCCGTAGGATAGTGGTCATGATTTAGAACTCACCATAGAAAATGACGGCAGCTGCGGCGGTGAACATGATAGCCCCGATGACGGAGAAGCCGATGGAAGTCCTCCATCCCGCTGACTCACCAAGCAGCCGAGCGATAATGAGTACCCCGGTGATGATGACGAAACCTGTGATGGTAAACGAGGGTTAGAAGAGTTACAAGATAAAGGAATCTCTGAAAAAGTCCTTATCATTTCACAGAACCTTTAATAAATGACGTTGTCGGTTACTTAGCATTCGCTCTGTCAGTAAACAGAAATTACTGCTTCTACTACTGCCTATTGTAATCGAAGTAGTAGAATAGAAACTAGGAATATTAGGTTTTTAGAACTTTTTAATTCATTTTTATCTCACTAAAAGGTTAAACTTATTTTCGACTGCCCGAAAATGTGAGAAATGTTCACAATTATTTAGGTACGTTATCATATCAGCAACTTCATCATACCTGATAGGAAAAAAGATGTTAATTCATTTCTGTTCCAAATGGAATAACCACGAAATACCGTGTTCTGTGGGAATAACGCTTTAAACTGACTTTTTCTGCAAATATTGACAACGATACCGCAACAATGTGAAGGAACTGCAATATTGCAAACCGACTACCGACAGACAGTAATGTTTACGTTGAGACTTTCCCACAGTTCAACGAAACCAATTTTCCAGTTAATGAATAAGTGAAACTGATTGCAAAATTAATATTGCGATGTGACAATGACACCGACCGACGACCATTCATAATTCAATTACATCAATGAAAATCATAAGTATTCAAATTATACTCGAGTTTTTTTTTCAATAAGCTGTTTATTTCAAGCGCCTCTATAGTCTAGTGGTTCACACCACCGATTCGAGACCTTGAGGTCCCGGGTTCTATTCTCAGTGGGGGTACATATTGTATTCGGTTTGGTTGGTGGTAGGACTTGTTCTTAGTCCGCCTGGCTAGCTACCACCATCTTATCTATGTCTGACGCCATAATAATGATGTTTTCAGCATTATTGTGTTCCGGCAGTTAGGGATAAGATAGCCAGTTTCTCAGTGGTTGAGGATTCCGGGAGTAGTGCGCTTTCACCTTCAGCTTTATCACCACTTAACATCAGGTGTGATGAAGGCTAAGTGCTACTCCGTTGTGGATTTAAAAAAAAGTAAGCTGATCAGACTGTTTATAATTTGGTGTATTTATAACTATATTGTCTCATAAGTTAATTAATTACTTTTCTGGCCTGTAAATGTCGCGATTCAATTGTATATTTGCATTCGTATAAAGCGTGCATCAATTTGGCAAAGACCGCGAAATTTGTACAAAGCTGTTGAATGGTTTTTAAAAAGATACGACGGGTATTTGCATCAACAACAGTACCTATCTATGAATATGCAACTTAAGTGGACAGAAGCTTTTTATAGACGCATCTAAACGTACAGCACGGATGCCACGGATCAGACAGAAGTTGGTCAGAAAAAAAAACAATACGTTACGCCCATTTGCCTTCAGTCTCTTGGTTGATCATGCAGATAATTTTGTAGTAGACAAAAAATCTATATATTTAATAGCCGTTTTTACGCCTACTTATTCGTCGTCAAACTTAAGGCCGATTAAAATAGTTTTTTACTTAGTTAAGTATACCGCACTTTTTATGTCATTTCAAAGGGAGACTATTATTTCGTTTGCCTGTTATAGCATAGACGACATGTTGGTTTCCCATAACTAGAGCACATGACTAGAGTGCGTGTCAGATAACTCTGCGCGTGACTTGGGCGTTTTCGGCGCTAGTTACAGTATATTTTTTTGTTTTAAGGATATGGAAAAGATATCCTTATCGATTCGAGTACAAAAGTCCGCACGCAGACTTATCTGGCGCGCACTCTAAAGGGCTTATTACACTTATCCTAATAAGGATCCTAAATAAGCATACATAGCTTGTTTTGATTGCATCGCTTGCTAAAAATGAGATCCAAGAAAGCAATGTATGCTTAATTAGGATCCCAATTAGGATAAGTGTAATAAGTCCTTAACTAAGGTTATATTCTGCCATCAAAAATAAATCCATAAAACATAGGTTCGAAATGCAAGTTTCGTTTTTGGCCTTTCCAACAACCGCTTGCTTTGTGTTATTATTAAACGCTGGCTCACAGTCACAGCGCGTAAGAACTTAGAAGAGAAAAACTAATTATAAATAGATTTGATGCTTCCTCTAACGACTCCGTAGCTCAGCGGTCAGAGGATTTACCCGGACATAGAAGGGTCCCGGGTTCCATTCCCGGCGTAGCTACTTGCAGGATGGGTAGTTTTTTCTAATATTTCATTTTCAATAATAAAAATTGCATTGTGAATGCAAAAAGTAAAAGTTATTTGAAAACTTTTCAGACAATAGAGGATGCGTTTTTATTAGACTTAAGTTCCTTGGAATCAACCTCAGAGTTTGTGTTCAAGAGTTACAGTCAATTGTTAAATACGATCCATCAGATTCGATCAGCACAAATAATGGTTGTTAAATTGAAAGATTAGCACAAAATCTACCGTGGCGATCGGGTCACGGCTACCGATTGTTTTAACAAGACTCTATGGGTTTTGTAAAGCATCTCGATTTTCGCAATGAACGCAATACTTTAAGCATTGTTTATGATTTCGTAAACAATGTTTTGTTCTATGGTTCTGTCAACTTTGTGAAATATGCAGCTTTCTCTTTTGTTTATGAATTAGTTTATTTCATAATCAGAATATCTAAAAGTTGTTTAAACAACAGAGATAGAGGAACGTCTGTTCTACAATACTAGTGCCACGAACTTTATCTGAACCGGTGGGTATTTTTAAAACTGAATTTTTTTTCATACTGTTGACAAACGACAGTCCATTTTGACATCAAATTTTGTACAGTGCCACAACCTTTTCTGTTCCTCGGCGCTACGTACGTTTTTCTTTTTTTTGAAACAATTTAACCGGCCCTGACTACTAAGAACTTCAGCCGCCAGCAGCGCTATGGTTGGACATCAACTTGACAGCAAATTGACATTAAAAAAACACGTTAGTTTCACATTTTGGCCACCGGAACAGAAAAGATTGTGGCACTGTACTGCGATTCGCTCCTATACCCTACACCATCGCTGTCACCGGGTCAGATAGACAGTTAGCGGTAGAGTGCGCGGCTGATAAGTCTGCGCGCAGAGGAAATCGAATACTTACTAATCATTTACCATAACCCTAGACAAAAAAAAAACTGAAACTAACGCCAAAAACGCCAAGTGGCGTGCAGTTTTATCTGGCACGCACTCTAAGTATAGATACTTTAAATTTTTCAAAAGATTTTACTTTTTCCAAGGAGATCATATAAAAAATAATTAAAAAGCTCTTATACTTACTGGAATAAGCTGAGTAAATGACGGCAATGTGTTGAATGTTCCTCTCTACCACTTGAGGAGAGTAAAGAGCGCCAACAATCAGCCCAATAGCGATCACAGCAATCACCTAGAAAAAACATATTTTGTTACCAAACACTCACTCAAAACAAATTTGATAATACAATGATATTATCAAAATCAGAAATAAAATTTCGCACCAATTAAATGGTGTTAGTGTAGGTGGTGTAAATCTGTAACGTACACATAGGAACAGTGCCGCAAACTATCTGTCCGGGTAAAATTTGAAACCTAAATAACTTTTCTGACACTGATAGCTCTTTCATTTTATAATTTTGTATTACTTTAGTGCCTTCACCACCGGGACTATTAGCGAACTTCTAAAATTTTGAAAAATCTGCGTTCTGTCATTTCCAATGAGCACCTAGCAGGCACATACCTAATAACGAACATTACAAATATTATCAAGAGCCGTTCCGTCTGCTTGGGCAACTACCTCCGATTTTTGCCGCTAAGCAGTTTGCATTGCTGTTACGGTTTGAATGATATGTGATCCAGATCGATTGCCGAGCCTCAAGCCATTAGGAATGTAGCGAAATTGTTGTAAAAAAGTGGCTTGGTCTGAATTTGGATCACAATTGCTAAACTGCTGTTGTTTTACATTATACAGCTGTACCCAGACTTAATTTACTGTAGGTAGGTATCAATAATAATTTAAAAGTGATTTTCTTGACAAATATATTAAGTGTCACATTCATCCTCCATACCGAACTCTTCAGCAAAAACCAAAAACAGCATTCCAAAATAACCTCATACTGAAATCTGAAAATTACAGCTTTCTAAAATTTTAAAGCAACCGTAGACAACACAAAGGTCACGTAAACAAGTAAAAAAATTAAAATAAAATATGAACAG
The DNA here is from genome assembly GCA_949710035.1 of Crambus lathoniellus. Taxonomy (NCBI): domain Eukaryota; kingdom Metazoa; phylum Arthropoda; class Insecta; order Lepidoptera; family Crambidae; genus Crambus; species Crambus lathoniellus. Next base: position 7,378,692 of record OX453302.1, on the reverse strand, counting down.
TTGTCTATGGTCGCGCCAGTGAAAGTTGACAACTGCTTTTGCCGCCATTTGCTTTTCTCTTGTTTTGATATTTGCGGACGAACATTTTCTATCCCGTTACGTTTCACTCTCGTAAGTGGCTGTCGTTGCTGCGGTTGAGCTTAAATAGCTTTGGTTGTAACCTTGTTATTACAGCTGTAAAATGTGGCATTGACATTAAATGGGAAAATATAATTTTCACTTTTGATCGTTTTTAGATTAAGCATCGCTTTTAAGATTCAGATTTCAATTGAGATGGATATAAACACTTTTTCTATGTATGTAAATGTTCCAAACAGCTCAAAGCGATTAAACATACATTCGAACGAGCGTTTAATCATGTGATGATCATCCTCGTAGTGATTACATACTCTTTGATCCTCGGTGTCAGCTATCATTTGCTCAAAACCGATTCCTCTCGGTATGGCAGTGAAAATGTGATTTACTCTATCAATTATAACCAGCTTTATGTTAAATTACTACATCCGGAACAACAATAACTTTCATTACGACTAAGGTATTCGCAATACATGTGTGCCATACTCTACTAGTGATCTCTAAGTATTTAATGTTGTAAATAAAACATACTCTTATACAATATGTCTTGCTGAAGTTACAAGGAAGGCTTTGTACCCTTGAACGCCGTAAATTGCGAACAATTATCGTGTGACCGTGAATGCAACACGTAGTTCCCATGAATATCATTGTCGCGGCTACTGTTACCTCTATCGATCTAAAAGCGCATATTTGCATAAGTACCCACTCTTTGAGCTTTGACGATTGTAAATGCAACAAACAAGTGATGTTACAACAACCTACTGAGGCGGATATTTATGGGCTACCCTACCACGTACTGTTCTTCTGTTATTATGCCATATGTTGATGGAACATTGGTAATGAAGATAGCGTTATTGCGGACTTATCGTATTTGTTAAGTAATGCTGTAGATGAGTAAAATTTTGTATTTACCTATGAAATTTCGATTTGTTTATTTTATTTTTTTTATATATTTTACGATTTGTATGTAGAATTCCATAGAAATTGCGTTTCCAAGATCATAGTTTTTTATTACAAGTTGTTATTAATGACCGCTAATGTTAACGTCACATTTTTTAGGAATGAAAGTTCTTTTAGGCTGGGCTCTCTTCCCACTTCTTGGCCGGCGCCTCCACCTCCCTGTCGTGACGTAACCTCTAGAAGATGGGGAAGGTCTTTGCACGTTACTCGACATCTCCACAGTCCCGAGCCGATTGATTAACTAATGACGTACCTAGTCCTTAGTAGAATTGAATCCTGTAGCTCTCTACTCACCAACTCCACAACGCGGAGCCCCAAGCACCGTGCTGTTTGAGTGCAGCCGCTGCCCGCGAGTCCCGCTCGGGTGCTGCGCCCTCCTCGCCCTTCTTGGCCTACGCCTCAGCCTCCCTGTCGTGACGTAGACTCTAGCAGATCTGGGTCGTTGCCCTCTACTCACCAACTCCACAGCGCGGAGTCCCAAGCACCAGTGCTGCTTGAGTGCAGCCGCTGCCCGCGAGTCCTGCTCGGGCGCTGCGCCCTCCTCGCACTTCTTGGTTGCGCCTCAGCCTCCCTGCCGTCACGTAGACTCTAGCAGATCTGGGTCTTTGCCCTCTACTCACCCACTTCTTGAGGCCTAGCATTGATTATATAACTAATGGCGTAAGTAGTCCTTAGTAGAATTGAATCCTGTAACTTTCTACTCACCAACTCCACAGCGCGGAGCCCCAAGCACCAGTGCTGCTTGAGCGCAGCCGCTGCCCGCGAGTCCCGCTCGGGTGCTGCGCCCTCCTCGCCCTTCTTGGCCTGCGCCTCAGCCTCCCTGTCGTGACGTAGACTCTAGCAGATCTGGGTCTTTGCCCTCTACTCACCAACTCCACAGCGCGGAGCCCCAAGCACCAGTGCTGCTTGAGCGCAGCCGCTGCCCGCGAGTCCCGCTCGGGTGCTGCGCCCTCCTCGCCCTTCTTGGCCTGCGCCTCAGCCTCCCTGTCGTGACGTAGACTCTAGCAGATCTGGGTCTTTGCCCTCTACTCACCAACTCCACAGCGCGGAGCCCCAAGCACCAGTGCTGCTTGAGCGCAGCCGCTGCCCGCGAGTCCCGCTCGGGTGCTGCGCCCTCCTCGCCCTTCTTGGCCTGCGCCTCAGCCTCCCTGTCGTGACGTAGACTCTAGCAGATCTGGGTCTTTGCCCTCTACTCACCAACTCCACAGCGCGGAGCCCCAAGCACCAGTGCTGCTTGAGCGCAGCCGCTGCCCGCGAGTCCCGCTCGGGTGCTGCGCCCTCCTCGCCCTTCTTGGCCTGCGCCTCAGCCTCCCTGTCGTGACGTAGACTCTAGCAGATCTGGGTCTTTGCCCCCTACTCACCAACTCCACAGCGCGGAGCCCCAGGCACCAGTGCTGCTTGAGTGCAGCCGCTGCCCGCGAGTCCCGCTCGGGTGCTGCGCCCTCCTCGCCCTTCTTGGCCTGCGCCTCAGCCTCCCTGTCGCCCGCCGACATGGCCCAAACCACTCGAGCTCCGCCCCCGAACTCGACCTGGGGGTAGGGAAAAGTTTTAAAAAACAACGAAATGCAGTTTCCCCTCAAATATGGCGAGGGAATTGTGCAGATGGAGGCCACGAGGAGCTTATAAGCACTATGATCTTATTTATTGCGTACCTATATATAACTTACAATGCAATAAAAGCGAGCTATTTTGGTGTTCCCATACAAAACTTGCTTGCTATATACAGCTTTGTATGGGAAAGCTAAAAATAATATTTTAGATCTTTCCGGGATCATATTCCTTAGACATTATAATTTATTTTAGTGACCATATAGGCCTGAACAGAACCTTAGAATTATGAGGTTCCAAATAAAACCTCTTTGTATAATAATGGAATAAATTTTAACTTCGTAGTTGGATTGCAACTACAATTTTTATACTTAGACGATATAAAATAACAATATATGTTATGAGTGTTATGCTAGGTATTCAATGTCTACCCCATTATGTTTCGATAGTATGGTGATCCGTAAGCTGTCAAAATTTTGGAATATAGCACAGAAATCTTCACCTTCTTTTGTTATAAATAAATCAAACGCGACGTTTGAATGACATGACAATTCGTTGTTTAATTAAGATTCGAGTTGTACCTAAATTAACATTTTGATTAGCTTTGGTCGATTTCACTATCGTCTAGCAAGACACTATAATTAGGCATTGGAATAGCTTTTGCAATTAATATAGGAATGGTACTGAATTTGCTTGATTTTCTTCTTTTCATTCTCATAATTTATTTGCCAACCGTCCGATTTCTTTTCATACATTTTGGATATGCAACGAGCTGAAGTTAAAGTCCATAGATTATTCTACCCTTTTAATGTTTGCTTTGCCATTAGATTAGATACATTTTCTTTTGTAGAATTTTAACCGGCCCTGGCTCTTAAGGCCTTCAGCCGAAAAGTTACTTGAGTTTCATTTCAACCCTAGATTCATCATCATTATATTCAGTCCTTATCAACCCACTACTGAGAATACACCTCTCGTTGTTTTATTTTCACTCTAGATTATTACTTACATAACAAACCATAGACAACCGATTAAAACCTCATTTCGCTAACTAGACCAAAGATTAAATTAGACAACAAAGTGGACAATAACTGCTCATATTGCGTGTAAAATAGTAGAAAAGTGGACACTGCGCTGCATAAATAAATCATTAGGCTGCATGCCGATCGCTGGTTCGGAACGCACGCACATACACTTTCGAATCACGTTTGCTGTTTCAGTTTTTCATGTACTGTCGACACCATATTATCTGGCTTTTCAGTTGCACTCAGGCTGCACTGAAGAGCCTGATGCGCAGTGGTTAGTGCGCTGGGCCAACGAGTATGTTTGTTAAGCAACTTTCGCAATGGTCGAGCACGGGATGGATGAAAAAAATGTATGATCTTGAGCTCTACCATGCTTCGGAAGACACGTTAATCCGTAGATCCTGGCTGCGTTTGCAGTTCACTCATCTGCATTGGGCCTGCGTAGTGGGTCATGTCATGGCCCTTTCACCTTAACTATCCTTAATGAAGACCAGAGCCTCAGCAGTGGGAACATTAAACCGATGATAATGATGACAGGTGCTTTATGACAAATTGAAAAACTGACCTTAGTACGTAGGTACCTACGTCATAAAGACTTTAGCTTATAATCAAGTACCGCCGCGGGTTTACTCGCGTAGTTCCCGTTCCCGTGGAAATATCGGGATAAAAGGTCCTACGTGTTATTCCAGCCTATAATCTATCTCTCTTGCAAATATCATCCAGATCCGTTCAGTCGTTTTTGCGTGAAAGAGTAACAAACATCCAGACATCGAGACACCTATACATCCATACTCACAAACTTTCGCATTTATAATATTAGTTTGAATAAGATAAGTAAAGCTTGATGTGCTGTCGATTGTATCAATAAAAGACGTTTGTAAGAACAATCAGATAATAATAGATTTCGTTCTTTCATTGTGTGTTGAAGAGATTTTTAGATTGCCTTCAAGAAATTGAATGTTGAACAAATTATGTTTACCCAGGACTCATTATCGCCATTGGCTTCTTTTCTATTCAAGACTATACAGTAAGCCTTCCGCCCGCGGCTTTGCCTGCGTGAATTTGTTAGGTATATTGCCAGGATAAAAAGTTAGCCCATGTCAATCTCTAGCTCCCAAACCATCCCCATCCCAAAAATCAAGTCAACCCCGTTGTTGCTCCTTTTTGACGTGAAAGACAGACAAACACACAAAAAACAAACACACTTTCACATTCAAAATATTATAGGGTATGGATTTATACTACTATGATTTTTGTTGTTTATATTTTTTATATTATTTACTTGACATTATAGAGCAATAATAATTCACTGCTCTATCAACATTTTCACGTTACCTATATTAAAACTACTTAGGTACCTACTTATACTTAAGTATCATGATAATTTTGACACTTTAAAAAAAATCTAGCACTTTATTTAGGTAGGTAAGTACTTACAAAATATTAATTTAGTACTTAACTGCATTAGTAATTTATTTATTAATTCGGGGAACAAAGAGACTTTAGTCATGTCGTGTGCTCTATGCTTAACTAGGTAACAATTTAACTAAGAGTTGCGGTAAAAAAAAGTTTCAGTAAAGAAAGATCGTAAGTTAAAGTACTACCTACTTATTAACACAAAGAGTTTTCTCAGTTTGGACATTCTTGATATCCTGTTTTTTCTTCCTTATAGTTCTAAATAAGTATACAAATATGTTTTTTTTTATAAAAATACTTGTAAATGTTTTTTTATAGTATCAAATAATTACAATGCTGTCTATGTCGCCATCCTGTATTTGTGTAAAGCTTTTATTGCTGTTTATTTTTTCTCTTCTCTTTAATAACGATTATTTATTATTATATGTACTTAAGTATATTATTATCTTATACTCAGAACTATGTTATTATAGCAATAGCACAGTCAAAGTTACAAAAACACTTGGATATTATTATTTTTTCAATTGTGCTATACCGTATGTGCATATGTGTCATTCTATCGTTCATCCTACTCGCTATTATCACCAAACAAGAGAAATCTAATTAATATTAATACAACATTACATTATTATTAATTTTAAATATGCGAAGTTGATTATACTACCTACATAAATTAAAATATTTGACAAATTTTTAAAGAAGCCTAACACAATACAAGTTCTCACAACTCAATATCCGATGTGTGAGTGAATGTTGTGATCACAAAAATACAACATCCTTCATCCACGAAAATATATAATTAACAACATAGCATTACACACATTGCGATTACGGTTTGTAGGTATAAAAGTAAGTAAATAAATTTTATTTTTCATTAACTACGTTTGAATTTATTTAAATAAACAAAAATAACATTCACAAACTCCAGAAACAAGGTAAAATAAAAAAAACTTACCAAAGACAATCAAAGGAAACTCCTTTTGTTTTTTAAAAAAGGAACACAAATAACCACTGTTTACTGTTCGATGTTCAAAATCACCCACTGTTTCGAATTTGGTACGCGGTAAAGCTCTGGAAAAGCGACTGCGTTCGGTGCGCGAAGCGAAGCGACTGTCGCTCGCTTGCGGCCGGCTGTCGAGGATGGCTCCGACGGAAAACTCATCCACACCATTATCTCTTCACGGGAAACCTACGACCGACCGACGTCTCTATAGATTGACGTGGTTCCCTAGACCCATGCGACTGTACTGTCACGTTTGCGGTATTGGTATGGTATACATGTGATTAAGTACCTACGTTCTTATTATGACTGTTGCTGATTCATAATTCACGTGTTAGGCCGTTTGTGCACTACCACTGAATTTTACCGATCCGGAAAAAAACGGATGCTTGTATTTAATTAATTACTAATATAAATGATTAATTATTAAAATACAAGCATCCGTTTTTTTCCGGATCGGTAAAATTCAGTGGTAGTGCACAAACGCCCTTAAGAGTTGGATGGCGTTCGTATTGCTGTACAATAGGAAGTGTTTCCACTAAATTGGGATTCTTAAGTTGGTAAAACAATTATTTAAATTTTGTATGGTATCTTAATTTAAAATATAGCCTTCTAACTTGGCTCTACACGAGTTAAAAAAAGTTGAATATACTAAACTAAATTCTTCGATCAACAATAACACAAGACTGAATTTCATATTCTTTGCCGAAAGTTTTGAACAAATTATGCCAAACAACCTATTTGTGTCATTTCACGAGCGATTTTCTGATTTACATTGCTGACTCATACATAGACCTTATAAAAGTATTACATAGTAAACAGTTTTCATTCATCGCATATCTATTGTAGTAAGTAGGTACTTATTAGTAGTAGGTACTTTTCCAAAACCATCAAATCAAATAACTTCCGAATCAAATTTAGCATGGAGTTAAATTCACACATTTTTTGGAGAAGAGTACGTAATTGTAAATTATGCTTACTAGTGTCTAACAAACGAATGTTATTATGATATACATACAAAGGTATACACGCAAATACCAAAATACAAGATAAAAACAAATGCATCTTTGAAAAATTATAATCTTTATATTACGACTTTAATATTTATTACTTTATTATGCGATTATTTCAAAGAAATCACTAAAGATTACTTTGTAAGAAGCCTGAAGATATTTTTGAAATATATTTCTGCATGTAAATATTGTTTGGTCTGTGAACTTTTAAAAGTATTAGCTCATTTTAAAAGTTCTTAAACTGAATGTTAATGTGTAAAGAAAAAATATGATAGTAAATAACCACGAGCCCTATAAAGTAGCTTTCAGGCGGGATTCGAACTACATTCATGTGTATACTTAGTTCCAATTTGGTACTTGACAAAATTTCATAGAAAAGTTACTTAAGGGCAGGATCTTCCAAAAACTCTGTCTTTGTCTTTTTCCTTACGTGTGAAGAGTAATGAAAATAACCTCACTTTTTAATTTTTTTAATGTTTTTGTTATTTTGAGCATAAATTCACTTTTTGAAAAAGTAGTCTACAATATTTTTCTATATATTATTCGTGAATTAGAGATTAATAATAATCTAAGTATAAAACCAAAAAAATATAAAAATAATGAAAATTTTCTTTGTTTTTGAAATTTTTTATTGTCGAGTTACGATACGAATATCGTGTTTCTAGCCACAAAATAATCAAGATCGTTTATGAAATTTCAAGATTATATTTTTATCTGCTCATAATAAATTATATTTGACTAGCTTTCCGCCCGCGGCTTCGCCCGCGTGGACTACACGATGTTATCCCGCGGGAATGTGATACTTTTCCGGGATAAAAAGTAGGCTATGTTCCTCTCCAGGCTACAAAGTATCCTTGTGCCAAATTTCAGCCAAATCCGTTCAGCCGTTTTGGCGTGATTGAGTAACAAACATCCAAACATCCAAACATCCAAACATCCAAACATCTAAACTTTCACATTTATAATATTAGTAGGATTGTTTACGTTTGAATCAAAAGTAGGTTGATTTCGATAATTTGGAAGTACGTGCCCTTAAGTAGGTACTTATTTTAATTTAACTAAAAATTGGCTGTGAGTCATAGGTCATAGGTACACTTAAAGAACGACAATTTTGCATTACATAAAAAAAATGATTATCTGCATGTAGAGTCAATTATCCGAATTCTCGGTTGATGTTTTATAAATTTATATATTACCTAGAAGTTCACGATTAATAACGTTTTGTTATGGTTGACGAACATATTAATAAAAAATACCTACTGCCAGATCATCTATAAAATCATCAGTTTCCTTATAGATGTATAAGGAGAATGGGCTTTGACCCACCAAGCGGACCCAATGCGGATTGATTGTTATTAACGACTCAATATCAACTCTCGAATATGTTTTTAAAGACTATGCCATTTTAACCAAAGGGCAGTAATGATTCCAGATGGAATTACTACAAGATAACTATTTTTAGCCCTTCATGGTTTGTTTCAGACTAATTTCTAATGTTGACATGTGTTTCTGGCTTCCATCTTGCTACTTCAATGGAAATTGCGAAATATTCAATTTAAGAACGATCGAGTTGTTTGTCTAGGCCTGTTTTGTATCATATTTTACGATTACGATACTTCTATTCTAGGGCGGGTAGGGACTTGAGTCTCTAGTAATAGTAATATTGTTTTGATAATTCGAAAATCATAAAGGAGTCTCTATGTATTGTTGTTTAATCAAGATTGACGATAGTTAAGCTCACAGAACACGGAAAAATACTGCTCATCTATACTAATATTATAAAGAGGAAAGATTTGATTGTTTGTTTGTTTGCATCGAATAGGCTCTGTAACTACTGGACCGATTTAGAAAATTCATTGACCATTAGAAAGCTACATTTATCCCGAGTGACATAGGCTATATTTTATCCCGTTATTCCCACGGGAACGGGTACCACGCGGGTAAAACCTCGAGGATCCGCTAGTGTAAACTAATATTATAAAGAGGAAAGATTTGATTGTTTGTTTGCATCGAATAGGCTCTTTAGCTACTGGACCGATTTAGAAAATTCTTTGACCATTTGAAAGCTACATTCTTCCCGAGAGACATAGGGTATATTTTATCCCGATATTCCCACGGGAACGGGTACCACGCGGGTAAAACCGCGAGGATCCGCTATTGCAAAATAATTATCTCGTTTGAAATAGGAAAATAAATAAAATATTTTAAATACTCTACAAAATGTAAACATTTTCAAAATACATATTATTATACCTAATGTAATTGGTTCCACATCTATCACAAAAAACTAGAGACACCAAAGTAACAATTAATTTTAGTTCCCCTCTTACTCGCTTAATTATCGCAGTTAACCAGAATGGACGCCCTTAATAATACATTTAAGTAGACGTACCATTTTATAGGTAAAGGTAGGTAAAATTATAAAACTTAAAGTGTAATAGACGATCGAACTCGGTTCGGTACCGAACCGATCGGATCGATGTTGATTCCATCGTCTGTTATTACTATAAAATTACACTCATTTCCCATTACTGGCTGACACAGACAAAATTGGAATTAAAAAGAGAATGAGTAGCTAATTTTTTAATCTCAAATCTTTAATGCGTACCAGTGATTATTCTGATTATAATAATCGCTGTGATGTTATCTGTAGTGATGCCGTGTGAATTTCGGGCACATGGGAAATGCCGTTGACAGAACTCCCATTGAAGTCATTATAGAACCATTATGAGAGTGCTTTCACTACTGACACTGTTTTGAGAAAAATCTTAATCTATTTTTGATAAGCATTCGGATTTTCTTAACGAAGGGAAAGGTTAACTTTGCCTTTTCTTCTGGACATCGCTACTTATATCAATGTACCTAGGTACCTACTATTTAATAACTGTAAAATAAATTACCTACATAAGGTACCTGCCTAGGTAACAGTTTTTCCTTGTCTAACTTGATTGCCTCAACCTTTTTTTATTGCAAGAAGTTCATAAGGCAATCTATTCAAAAGTTTGCAAACATTAACTATCTGAGTAACTGGAGACTAAATAAAGTGTTATACCTATTTACTTAAATAGCTCTTATGCCCGTTTGCACTAAACTCGGGTTGAGCTTGTCCTAGATAAGATACATCTTAGTTTATGAACAGCCTAAGCCGAGCTAAAATTTTTGTTTGCACTGACAGACTACGGCGTAACTTAGTCATCGCCTTGATAAGAGAATGAATGAATGAATTGAAAAATATTAATTGTTTATGGATTTTAAAACTGGCGAAGTAAAGTAGGTCACTGGATATTTTTTTGGTTGAAACTTCTCATTGATTCCTTCGTGAGTTAATAGGAGACAAAAGCTAAGACGTTGTCTATTTTATTTGGTAGGGGTAATTCACCGAGAAAAGAAAAAGTCAACTGAGCTCAACTGTCAAGAAAAACTTAATACAGTTTTTTTTAATAAATGATTAATGACGTATGTCACATGTGTTGTGTCTCTATCTAACAAACAAGAATACAAAAGCCACAAAACCTTTTCTGTTCCGGAGACAGCCGTGACAGAGGAGTCACTTGCAATACGAAATTAGCTGTCAAAATGGACTGTCGTATGAAAACTGTTTTAGTTCCAAAGATAATCACCGAAACAGAAAAGCTTGTCGCACTACTCTTTGCTCACAATGCCACAGACAATAACCACTGATATAGGTATTTCTTAAGCCTTAGGTGCTCGATATTGGGCCCGTAAGTTAAGAATAGCCTAAAGTGCATTTAAGAATGTCCTAAGGTTAGTGCAAACCAATTTTTTGTTAAGAATGTCAGTTAGCTAGGAAAAGACTTAGGCGATTATTAAGTTTAGTGCAAACGGGTGTTAGTATACTTTGCTTAAGAGATGCATAAGAGATTCTTATTGCAAGCATTAAATAAGAGAATCTTTAAATCTCTGTTAAGAAATGTAGTATTTCATTTTAAATTGGATCCAACCAGACATAAGCACTAAATATTTCGAAATAAAATCTTACCTAGATCTCAACTAATAGAAGCGTAATCCAACAAAAAGTATTTAAGCAACTGTATTCATTTGTCGATTGCTTGTAAAATAAAAATAAAACTCTAATAAATCTTTGCGACATTTAATCCGTTTTCCACAAATTCTTTCTTCAGTAGGTACAGTCAGCGTCATATAGTGGGTAGCAGTAATGATCACCAAATACTCGGAAACATCCAAAATAGTCATTAACAATGTCTCAACAAAAGCGATCAAATTGTTCAGGCCATCCACCGTGTTCAAATATACCGGAGCACGCAAACACCTAATAATAGGTTAAGTTATTTAAATTTTTACTTTTTTGCATTCAGAATTCAATTTTTATGGTTGAAAAATGGAAAATGAAGTATTTAGAAAAAATCGACCCGTCTCACAACCAGCTCCGATGGGACTCGAACCCACGACCTTTCGCTATCCGGGCGACTGCTCTGAGAGCTGAGACTGAGCTGAGACTGAGAGCAGTTTTAAATATTAGGCCAAATTGAATCTTAGGTTATGGTAATTTATTTCTCACGTCATATATAGTAACATATTTCAATCAATAAAGCTCAGTTTAATAGTGTCCCATACTTTTGAATACTTCATGTGCAGTGCTACCCGTGGAGGTATTGCTATCACGCCACTAATGTCGGCTTGGATGTTAGTTACCAAGTAGATATTAAAACATTTGCGTGCTCCAGTTAATTTGCGTATTCAAAATAATAATAATATGATATGAACGGGTGCGTAATGAATGATATAATTTCATTTCAATAACGTTCATATGACATAATAAACGTTTGTCATAACAACACTTCAACTAATTTCATTTTGCATAATGTTTATTTCATATAATCATCATTTTATATAATATCATTTGACATAACGCTCATTTTATATAAAACACATTTGCTATAACGGTCATTTGATATAATTTTGTTTCATATAATCATCATATGTAATAATTTCATTTGATATAATTTTGTTTTATATAATCATCAATTAGTCAATTAAATGTATAGGGTAGGCAAAGGAGCAGGGGCACGGGGGTACAGTGTGCTCGAAAGGGGGGCTCGGGGGGCGAAGCCCCCCGCCATAAAAAGCCACAACGGTGACAAAACAATTGATAATAGGTTAGGTTAGGTTAGAACTGTGAACAAAACAGCTCGAGCCGAGCGAGCGAAGCGAGCGTGCCGCGGCAGCGGCCGGCGAAGCGCCAGAAATAGTTATTCGTTGATTATACTAAATGAACGTTATATGAAATGTTGTTATGTTATATAACCATTATGTGTTTTAAATATTATACAATGTAAGTGTTATAGTAAATGTTTATTATATGAAACGTTTTTATATCAAATGTTCATTATACGGTTTAAAATTATATATTTTGAATTTATATCATTCGTTGATTATACAAAATGAACGTTATATGAAATGATTTTATGTAATGTGTTGTTATATATTGTGAGTATTATACAAAATGTTGTTATATCATATATTACATACCCGATATGAACGACTCAGCCAAGGCGATCAAATTGTTCAAGCCACAGAACACGGAAAGATTTTTTTCCATGTTCTGTGCTTCAAACCATCCACCAATGTTGCTTTTTTTTTCAAATTTTAGTCGGTTCGATTCGTGGGTGTGGCAAGCTTGGTTATTCATAAAAATGTTTGAATGCAGTTATGTTTCATTTAAAAAATAAGTGAATGTTTGTTTTGCGTGACAATTTTGCTATCTCCATTAGTTCGGAGATCACCAAATGGTGATTTTGACTGCTACATGCTGCTACCTACTATAGTCTGTTTTTTTTGACAAACGAGTATTGAGTATATGTCTTTCAAACATGTGTGCGAGAGACATATACTCAGTACTCGTTTGTTAAAAAAACAGACTACAGATATAATTATGTCGCTGACTGTACCGAGTACCGAAAGCAACAAACTGAAATGGAGTTGTATTAAAATAAAATGACTACAATTTACATACAAAATAGACTGTAGTTTTATAACAACTTCCTCTAACATTTCGATATTATTTTCGTCTATTCATGCGTAAAGGACGACAGTAAAATATAAAAGCCTTTTTGCCTATAATGTCATAAAGCCCTGAGCAAACATTTCAACTCAAGGTTCAGTTACCGATTACAATACAATTGCACTGGTTATATTATCGATAGGTAAAATTAAATAATTTATTACTATGGCGTGGATATAATATAATTTTCACTTCTCATGCTCGTAAAGTTCGTGTTTATGTTGGGTATAGGCTGCATAAAATCGCTTTTTATGCTCTAGTGCATAAAGTATAATCTTCGTCTAAAGTCTCAGACTCTAAGACAAAGGTCGTCAGGTAAACAGTCACACACGCAATTAAACTTCGTTAAATAAACTTGTTATTTCATTCTGTTTCTTCAATTTTGTACATAATCCATGTTAAATTACTAAATTAATAAAACTAGGCTAAATTTATGAGTTTTCTAAGAAATAAGTATTTCAAGAGCATTATGGATTACGATCTATGCTAAAGTCACTGTGCTGCCAAGGCCAGTGTAGAAAAAAAAAGAATGTCTTCCCGCCAATATGGCGAAGTTTTTATTTTTTCTCTTTTGCAATATTGCTATTTATTTTCCTCACACTCGAAGTGAAAAGCAGAGTGTATAACTCGTACCAAAAACCCCATTTTACCCTCGACTTGACTATCCACCCTCGCCTTACGTCTCGGGTAAAATGATACGTTTTATGCACTTGTTGTACAATCTACTATTAACTAGCGCTCCGCTCGCGACTTCGTCTGCGTAGACCCCTTAGAGGGAGAATTTCCAAAAACCCTGTCTTAGTGCTCCCCTACACTCCCCAAGGAACATACATGGATTCCTATATGTACCGGAAAATAACAAGAACCGCAAGTTTATAACTTTCTACGGAAGTCCTGTAGAACACGTGATAGGTTAGAAATTTAAGGCGATCGCGAAGCGCAGCGAAGCGATTGCCTTAAATTTCGTGGTTATTTTTTTTGGAAATTTATTAATTTACGGTTTTTATTATTTTCCGGTGACATATATATGGTTTTTTTACAATCACACCAATTATCTAAGCCCGTAGTTAATTTCTTATGAAACTGTGTCTACGTGAACTTGATAACGGATAAATAATACTTTTTGTTTGTAAATACATACTTAATATACATAGAAAACACCCAGACCAAGACAAATAGACATGTTCATGCACACAAATATTTGTCTTGTTCGGGAATCGAACCCGAGACCTATGGCGCAGAAGGCAGGTAGTTTACCCCTGCGCCAAATCGGTCGATTTATTTTATAGTCATGTTCAATGACTTACGTTCTAGTTTTAAGGCTTAGCTTATACCTATACTATAATATTTCAAAGATGTAAAGTTAGTAAGTATGTGTGTTTGCGATACATTTGGGGGAATTGCCATAAAATTATAAATTAACAAGTGGCTAGTAGTAAAAAAGTGAAAAAATAATTGCTTATAACTGCATTACATTCATGCTTTATAGTAATTAATAATGGAACAATGTCGTTTTATTTTAGGTACTTCCTTGATAGATAAAAAATACTTTTACTATAACTTTTAAAGCTTTTGAAGTTTCAGTCTTGAATTTAAAAATTTCAGCTAAACTAAGTAATGACTAGGTATAATTGAAAACCTAGTAAACCGCATTGTTACATATATATTCTAAAACAACACAAATTCTTTTTTTTTACATTTTTGCATTCACAATACAATTTTTATTAAAGAAAATATTGAAAATGAAGTATTAGAAAAAATCGACCCGTCTCACAACTAGCTCCGATTGGGTTCGAGTCCCATCGGAGCTAGCTGCGAGACGGGTCGATTTTATCGACCTAATACTTCATTTTCAATATTTCCAACAGAAATTCAGTACACAATCATTAACGTCCACATTGTGATGGAACACATTGGCACACGTTAAATCGGGCAGATCGTTTATTATGTAGCTATTCGAAATATGAAAAGCCACTTTCTACCGTTTTCCGGTCTAGAAGCGGCGCGCGCGCATAGCTGCATTGCGCTTGTATACCTGCTCCGACGCACGCACTTGGCGTTGCTCGAATTGGATATAGAATTTTATTTAAATTTTTAAGACTACACTTATTGTTATCATATACAGGGTGCCTGAAGCAAAAGTACTCGAAATAACGAAGATAGCAAATTTCAAGCAAAGGAAACATTCACCTTTTTTTAAATGAAACAAAATTGCATTCAATATTTTTTTTCATAAATAAAATCCACACCCAGGAATAGAACCAGAAAGTGACAATACCTCCTTACTATCATTTTTGATGATATCTTTGTTTGAAATGTAAAGGACTTAAAATTAAATTTCGCGTAGACTTATAAATTTTCTTCTATCTGAAATTCCCTTTTAAAGAACTATTAAAACTCAGGTAAATATATACTTATGTTTTATGGCAAAATCTCCTATCTCCTCTAAAATAGCATTTCCACAGATAGGAGGTAAGTATTGT
Organism: Crambus lathoniellus; assembly: GCA_949710035.1. Taxonomy (NCBI): domain Eukaryota; kingdom Metazoa; phylum Arthropoda; class Insecta; order Lepidoptera; family Crambidae; genus Crambus; species Crambus lathoniellus. The sequence goes on along the minus strand of OX453302.1, from coordinate 7,363,132 downwards.
CGCTTCATCGACGAAGGGTTCCTTTGAGTGAAATTAGCAATCTCTATTGTTTTTTCCCTCCACATGAAATAATTTCTCCCCGTATATTATGTTTTACTAGAACAAAAAGCAATCTGAACACCAAATTTTTAAGATTTTTTTTAGTTATTTACACATACTTCTAGGGAAAAGGTATATGTGGAACACAAAACATACATAAGATCAAACTATATTATAGTTTGATCTTGTGTAGTGAAATAGGGACGAATTATAATTTGCAAAATGTTAACTATTGAACTGGAACGAAGACGGTCGATAGTTTTGCTTTTACCTTATTATATTAATCTAGTGATGAAACGATCACTTAGCGATTACGATCACGATTACGAATATTGTGCCTAATAATCGACGATTACGATTACGATTATTTGTGTTTCCTAATAAAACATACTGTTATCGCAAAGTCTACATAAAATTTATTGTCACATACAAATTACAATAATGTTTAATAGAAAATCAATAATTAGAATTAATTAATTTTGTTATAAAACATAACATTTCTAGCTTTTTGGGCGTCAATCTGTTCAGTTTTTCGGTCTGAATTAATCCAGCAGTTTAGAATTGACGCCACAAGCGACAGCCATTTTTTTGTTTTTTTACTTAAAGTCACAAATAATCGCTAGATAATCGTTAGAAGATTACGATTAATCGTGAAATGTCCATAATCGTCGATTCCGATTAATCGTAATCGTTACATCACTAATTTAATCATTAACCTGTTATAGTATTTTTCAACTGCATACAAAACAAAATCCTGGCTTGAATGAAATACCTCGTAACTTCATTATAGCAGTGTATATATTCTTTGTATATATTTCATTATAGCAGTGTATATATTCTTTTTCCCTGTATATTACTAACAATAATAGGAATCATACAGTTGTTGTAATAACAAAAATAAATCGTCATATTTTGTAAAATGATTAAGCATTCCAGCAATTATGAATTTATTCATTCGCAAATAAACATCTAAATTCGAAGAAAAGTAGGTAGGTTAATCTTTATGAGACGAAAGTTAAACTGAAACTGTAACTGACCTAATATAATTATTTAAGTACATAAAGTTTATGAAATAAATATCAATGAAACAGTTTAAGAAATAATAACAATTATATAAACTATATTTTAGGAACCTTCGTAATTAAAAATCGTAAAGGCTTACTTACTTACAATAGTAATCGATACGGAAAGGATTTTGGACGAAAGGACGGAGGTTTTATTTGAAAAAGGAAAAAGCTATGTAAGTCCTATTAACAAAATATACAGGGTTATTTCTGGGTAAAAAACCAAAAAAAAAATAATAACTATAATAATCGATCGATGTTCGGACATTTGTATGAAAAATTTTTTTCTTAAATTTCGGAAAAGTCGTAGAAAAAACGTCGTTCTTTATGATGATAGTAACCTTCTCCTGCGAGGTTGTTGGTGTTTTAGAAGTCAACCTGCATAACTTATAAAGCTCGCGTAATAGCACTAGCTTTGTTGGGTACCATTAATCATCATCATCATGTCAGCCGAACGACGCCCACCGCTGGACATAGGCCTCCCCCAAGGATCTCCACAACGATCGGCCCTGCGCTGCCCGCATCCATCGGCTTCCCGCGACCGCGCACCAGATCGTCGGTCCACCTTGTAGGGGGCCTGCCCATTAATTAATAAATTTATTTTACAAAACACATGAAGTAACATAAAGTATAAACAGTATATGGCCATATTTTTCAAATTTAAATCAAATGGGGAAGTTTTTTACCAATACTCAGAGACTCGACAACAAATCAAATACTTATGGTAAAAATCCCGCTCACAGAACACGGATTTTTTCTTTCTATCCCGCTTTTCGTAACATTTACAGTGTTAATGAACCTGAAAGTTTAAAACGTTACTTATAAAGCCAATGACTGTTGGAAAAGTTGCATAAGTTAGAAAATCGATCTTAAATGCGCTAGCCATTTCAAACTAAAAAATGTTATGCAGAACATTTATGTTCATTCTTATACAAAAAATATATTAGAAGAAATATTGTTTCATTTTATTTTTGCTATTTTAAAGGTATCCAGAGAGTTTTCTTTAATTAAATAAATTGAGTGTAAGTATTTGTGGATTACCTATATTCAATTACCTACTAGATGCGGCCCGCGGTTTGACTCGCATAGTTCCCTTTTTCGTGGAAATATCGGGATAAAATATAGCATATGTCACTCAAGAAAGTAATGTAGCCGATGAAGAATTTTTAAAATCAGTCTCGTCTTTCGAGAGACTTTCCTACATACGAACTTCCTTTACATCTTAAGGCGCTACTCGGAAAAATATGGACTTTTTGATTTAAAACTATAGGACGTTACCGTTGTTACAAATCTGGTAATAAGATATATATTTCTTCATACCTTTATCTAGATTCGTATAGTTTCAAAAACACGATGTTATGATTTTGTCTCGACACCTTTTCTTTTCGAAAAGACCTCTAAAAAATACGAAAATTCAAGATTATTCTTAAATGGGGTTACTTACACTATTGGAAATTGGTTTAATTAGTGGACACCAATAATATTTAAGATCGTATTAAAGCTTTTTTTTTAAATCACTGTAGTTTTTTAATACGAAGTGATTTTGTGTTTTTTTTGCCTAACCTGCAAAATCGGTCTCGCTCCCGCGCGCGTCGTTTTCTCATTGCTATCTCGCTTCAGCACATTTTTTCCGAGTATCGCCTTAATAAAACCACAATCTATATATTTCCCATGTGTAGATTTGTTTTATTTCTAACTGAATTCACAGTAAACTTTTAATTGACGTCATCATCAACGTATAAATGACGTCATTTCGAGGTAAAATGTTATTCTTGTCTCTCATTTGACGCTCTAGGTATTTGATTGTAAGGAAAATAATGTTTCATGATAGTTACAGAGATTGAAAGAATTCAGCGCGGTTTAGCAATGAATGACTAAGATAAAGCTTATTCAAATTAATGCATACTCATGGAACTTATATAAAGACAGTAAAATATACTAATTACAGGCGAATTAACTTTTTCAAATTTGTTCAATACTATGTTTCGCTATTGGTGCAACCGGCTTTTCGAAGCATTAAATCTTCTTTTACATGTAATTTTCTTTTTTCGCTTAAAAAGTGGAACGCTAAGCAATGTCTTATTATACGCTCGGTTTGTCATCAAAAACAAAATGCATTACACAGTTGATTTTTAACTGGAACTAATTCAAGTTTAAATTTTATACAAGGGGTATTTGTTCAGTTTAAAGATGAAGTATTTTTCCTCTCAACACACCATACGGTGCGTCCGCACTGTGCATATAAATGAAATATTATACCGTAAATGCAGTTTTATCGCCGCCTAAGTATATGACGTGAACAATGCGGCTTTGTATAGTGAACATGCGTATGGCCCATTGTTCGTACTGCTATTACTTACCCGACCGCGACCGGTTTAACATAGTATGTCGTATTTTTACAGCTCAATTGTTTGGAAACTAATCCACAACAAGCGTATTAGTGGGACCTTTGCAAATTTCCTCGAATAAAATAAAAGCAGTAGAAAAGTTAACTTCGATTTGCTGTTACTTTTTAAGAGCTGTGAATTTTAAAATAAATTAAAACAAAAACTGTACACCAATAATGCATAATGTCGTAGTCAGATCATAAAATTGGTAGTTTCATGATATTGTCGGTAATTTAAATTGACAATATCGTTAAAATTTCATCGTTTAAAAATATTTTCAACAACGTTTGGCCATATATGAAAAATTGTCAATTTCATGAAATGATTAACCATGTCATGAAATTATCAAATTTAATTTCAGTAAATTAATGTAAAGTTTCCGTGAGATCAAAGTTTGTCACCTATTTATTTTATTGGGATTTGCGTTTTCTAAGCCTTGCGCCCCTTTGCTACACTCTAACGTGCATTTAACTGCACTTGTATCTCAAATTGTCGCATTATTTTATTACTAACTTTTGTAATAAAAAATATATCAACAAACAATAACAAAACGACATCAGCGCCTCTAGCGGGGCACAATGTAACTATTTTACGATATGATCACTAGCGATTGACCATTTGATGAAATGCCCATCTGCGTTTAGCTGTTCATGTCATTAAGCGCTGATCATTCAATGAAATGACCAGCGGATTTTGATAATTTCATGAAATACGACTATATCGTGAAATGACCAACCATTTCATGAAATAATCAATTCAATGATCTGACCACGACACATACATTTAGTTGATTTGTGTGCGTTTCCTCGTTTTTAGATAAGTACCTCTAGGTAGGTACTTATATACGTATGTAACAACAAATTAATTTAATTTAATTGTAAGTTAAATGCAACCCCATCAATAAGTGCTCGCATCATTATCACACCCTAGAAAATAACAAAAGATAAGCTACATCTTGTTCTTAGCATAAAGTATACGTTTCCCCTCGATTGATCGGCGAGAGGGCTGTCGTACCCGCCATGTTGGCACCAGTTTTGGCCCCAAAGTTCCTGCGTTGGCGGGAGGGGTGCGTGGAGGTTATACTGTGACTATGACCTATTTGTTGAAATAACACGATGTTCCAGTTCTTTTACGGGGGCTAGGTCAGCAACCTCTTTCAATGTTTATGTTCGACGCGAAGACTGCCTATACTTATTAGGTTTTGTATGACTATTGTGGTCATATTTTATTCCATTACCATAGAAAGATACCTACTTATATAAAACATTTTTCTTTGTTTTTGTACGACTTTTTTTATTAACTACAAACAATTTAATGTAGGGTGTAACGTAAAATTAAACCTATAGATAACTAGCTCTACAATTAATTTAAATTTAAGTAAGTACGTTTTTGTCAATATCAAAAAAGTTACGCAGATATATTTACACACAAAATTATAAGTATTTAATATTGACAAATGTACGAATGTTCTTTTTCATTTATTTATTTATAACTAGACTTCCGCACGCGGCCTTCCCCGCGTGGACTACACTACACGACATTATCCCGCGGGAAGCTAATATTTTTACGGGAATAAAAGTAACTTTTGTCCATCTTTTGTCACTCTCCAGCTCTGAACCTAAGTCAAATAAAATTAAGTCCACAGCCTTCTTTCGGTGTTAAGGCGAGGAATCCCGACCGAAATAGGCACGCTAACGCTTGCTCGGCCGCGCTCGATACACTTCGCGCGGACCCAGCAGCAGCCGGCAGTGAACTGTGAACTCGCGAGCGCCCCGCGAATCGAAAATCACTTAAAATTCAATTAAAAATTAAATAATAAAAAAAATAAATTTATGACGGCCGGAATCCCTCGGCTATACAAAGACAATTATTTTCATATGTTTTTCATTAACTAAAACCAAGTAAACTGCAAGTAATATGATATTTGAATTATTATTAGACGGATGTTTGGGATTTTATTTGACACAGTAAAATATCACCAATCGAAAAAAATCGGCCGGAAGCACTAGATAAATAACTCTAAAATAACATATATTTTTTCCAAATTTTAAGTACTTCTGATTTGCGAGTAATCCATAATTTAAAATACCCTATTTTGGGGAATCGGCGCCTTAATCGTGTCTTACGGCCCTAGGTTAATTCGTTCGGAGCACGCCTCGCCCGCCGCGCTAACTGTCAAAGAGCAACTACTTATGGTACCGTATGACTCATACGTAACGAGATCAGTTAATTAATTTATGTAAGGTGTATTTATCCCTTTTATAACTTGTCATCTATTTCGATATAGCCCTACTTCAAACCCACAACACAACCTACTTTTGGTGTTAATCATGTCTTACAGCTCTCAGTTTATGTTAATTCGTTCGGAGCACGCCTCGCCCGCCGCGCTAACTGTCAAAGAGCAACTACTAACGGTACTGCATGACATGACTCATACGGTACGAGATAAGTTAATTAATTTATGTAAGGTGTATTTATCCCTTTTATAACTTGTCATCTATTTCGATATAGCCCTACTTCAAGCCCACAACACAACCTACTTTTGGTGTTAATCGTGTCTTACAGCTCTCGGTTAATTCGTTCGGAGCAAGCCTCGCCCGCCGCGCTGTCAAAGAGCAACTACTAATGGTACCGCATGACTCATACATACGTAACGAGATCAGTAAATTAATTTATGTAAGGTGTATATTTAACCCTTTTATAACTTGTCATCTATTTCGATATAGCCCTACTTCAAGCCCACAACACAACCTACTTTTGGTGTTAATCGTGTCTTACAGCTCTCGGTTAATTCGTTCGGAGCAAGCCTCGCCCGCCGCGCTGTCAAAGAGCAACTACTAATGGTACCGCATGACTCATACATACGTAACGAGATCAGTAAATTAATTTATGTAAGGTGTATATTTAACCCTTTTATAACTTGTCATCTATTTCGATATAGCCCTACTTCAAGCCCACAACACAACCTACTTTTGGTGTTAATCGTGTCTTACAGCTCTCGGCTAATTCGTTCAAAGCATGCTTCGCCCGCCGCGCTAAATGTCAAAGAGCAACTACTAACAGTACTTCATGACATGACTCATACGGTACGAGACAAGTTGATTAATTTATGAAAGGTGTATTTAACCCTTTTATAACTGGTCATCTATCTCGTTATGGCACCAATCCAAGCCCACAACCTACTTTCCGTGTTAATCGTGTCTTATGAGGGAAATGCACGGTTCACTTTTGCCTTCAATTTGGATTAAGCAGCCAAATTGAATAATGTAGACGTAAATGTAAATGTGCGCCTGTATTTCTGCGCCTTTCAACCAAAGTGAATCAATTTGATTGAACCGTGTAATATTAGCATTACGGCCCTCCCTACCGCGCATAATAGTATCGCATGACTCTGACCGTATGAGATAATTTAATTAGTTAGGGTTTGTTATTGAAATTTTTACTTTTTTTGCATTCACAATGCAATTTTTATGGTTGAAAAATGGAAAATGAAGTATTGTAATGAAGTAATTGCATTGTGAATGCAAAAAAGTAAAAATTTAAATAACTTGCCATATTAATTTCTTCTTTAGCGATTGTCAAATATCTGGAAAGGTATTAGGTACTTTCGCGTGTGGGGGTAGTAATATCTTCACATTGATGAAATTAACGCTGGCTATACAGCGTGTAAGAAGTATTTAATAAATTCGACGCTTCTCGTAACGACTCCGTAGCTCAGTGGTTAGAGCAGTCGCCCGGATAGCGAAAGGTCGTGGGTTCGAGTCCCATCAGAGCTAGTTGTGAGACGGGTCGATTTTTTCTAGTAAGGGTTTATTAAACCCTTTTATCACTTGTCATCTATTTCGATATAACACTACTTTTAGCCACAGCCTACGTTCGATGTTAATCGTGTTTGAATAACTGAGAGCCTTATCCTCAGTTATTATACAAAAGTGCAAAAATATTTAATCAAAACGTATGGAAAAGCTGTTATTTTTTCACGATTTCAGTTTTGGTCCTGTAATAAAAGTTGTTTGTTTTCATAAGTAGAAAAATCCATTAAATTATACGGGATTTTAAAAAATGAACTCTGTATATATATAAATAAAGAAAATCGTTCGAGCACGCCTCACCCTACCGCGCTAACTGACAAAGAGTAACTACTAATGGCACCGCATGACTCATACAGTACGAGATAACTTAATTACCTCTAATGAAGTTTGTCCCTATGGTTATGAACTTGTGACTAAGTGGACATTGCTCTTGGTATAGGAAAAATGAAAACCACGAGCCCTGTAAGTAGCTTTCAGGCGGGATTCGAACCCGCGCCTCCGGGAATCCGGTCTGATGCTCTGACCAACTAAGCTACCGAAAGGCTTACACGACTCGTCGAATTTTGCTATCACTTGTTACGCTGTAGGCCAGCGTTGTTTCATCAATGTGAGGAAACCCTCGCATCCGAAAGAAACATTTTTACAAATGTTTAACAGTCGATTAAGATGAAACAGCCATTAAATAAGATTTCAAATTATTTTTATGCATTCACAATGCAATTTTTGTAAGTATAGGAAAAATGTGATAGTAAAAAACCACGAGCCCTGTAAGTAGCTTCCAGGCGGGATTAGAACCCGCGCCTCCGGGAATCCGGCCCGATGCTCTGACCAACTAAGCTACCGAAAGGCTTACACGACTCGTCGAATTTTGCTATCACTTGTTACGCTGTAGGCCAGCGTTGTTTCATCAATGTGAGGAAACCCTCGCATCCGAAAGAAACATTTTTACAAATGTTTAACAGTCGATTAAGATGAAACAGCCATTAAATAAGATTTTAAATTATTTTTATGCATTCACAATGCAATTTTTGTAAGTATAGGAAAAATGTGATAGTAAAAAACCGCGAGCCCTGTAAGTAGCTTTCAGGCGGGATTTGTAAAAATGTTTCTTTCGGATGCGAGGGTTTCCTCACATTGATGAAACAACGCTGGCCTACAGCGTAACAAGTAATAGCAAAATTCGACGAGTCGTGTAAGTAGGGCATCGAAACTCGGTTCAATTTTGAAAACCCGGGTTTTCGGGTCGAAGAGTAATCAAAACCCGGGTAGACCGGGTTTTTCGAGCTTTTCGATCTTTTTGTTATAATTTTATTAAATACAAGAAACTGTGTTATTATATCAATTTTTACAATGAGTACAAGATTCGTGCAGACAGGCGAAACTCGCACAACCGCGCGTGGACGCGCGTCTATCCAGGGCCCTGATACAACTGTGCAGACCGCAACTTTGCCTGGTAACAGGTGCTATTACTGGTCATGGACAATTTAACAGACATCTTATTAATTTAGATGTCACCGACAGTCCTCTATGCAGAGGGTGCATGGAGGAAGAACAAACAGCTGCCCACGTACTGCTGGAATGCAGGGGCATGGCCCCTACCGGGCGAGGTACCTCGGCTCGCCGGGCAGCGTCCAGGAAGCGATCACGAATGTGAAAGCTTTTGGAGCGTTCCTGGCTGAGCTGCGCTGGCTGGAGTGATCTGCCCGCGCACCCTCCAGTCGCAAAATTGGCGCAATAGACGTCGAGTTGCAGAAACCGCCCGTATTGATAAGAAGAAGAAGAATGATCGGGGAACGCATTCGCAGGTAGCGCATTCCCTTTAGCAGCTCGCATCAAAAAAGTACTGGCGAAGCGCTTAGTACGGACAGGTGGTATGTCTACGATGTATGGATGGTAAGCTGACCTGCATCTGGCAACTCTATGGTGGAAAGGGGCTGGAGGAACAAGATTGTGGAGTTCCTGTGCGCACTCTCAAAAGTGAATCCGGTAAAATACCGACAGACCAGTAACAGCAACTCTACGGCGATGACTGAGACTTTGAGGTTTAGCTTTTTCTAACGTTGTGTCTTCGATGAACTTCTTTGCACGGTTTTCAAACTCATCTAAAACTGCCAGTTGGTACTTCAAAAATCTAATCAAAATTGTTTATTTGCTTGAAAACACGGGTAATGCAATAAGATACATGTGAAACTACTACTAAAACTTTAGCGGAGCCTTCTCAAAGGTGGCAACAGCAGTACTGCATGCACGGATGAATTTGTACTTTGTAAAGAACTTTGAGAGGACGCCCAGTTTCTTGGCAGCAGTTTTACTAATTGAGTCAATTTACTCACCGAAGTTCAGCTCCGATTATAGAGTAACGCCAAGTTGCAGGTTCTCGGTTACTGGTAAGGATACGTCCAGGAAAGTCGGAGCTAGTTGAAAGGGACTCCGTTTATCTGAGAAAAGACACGCCTGCGTGGCGAGGCGTTGAAACTGACAAGGTTGGCATTTCCCCAATCGGAAGTGCCTGAAGTGCCAGGTTCGTTTGCTCAACTAGTGACTCTCGACAAGACTGAACTTCATCACTAGTAGCCCTTGCATCTGAAAGATATCTGCTAGACACACTGGTGTCATCGTCATAACCAAATGTACCAGGCACCAACAAGTCGTTAATGTGGAGAAGAAATAGTGTTGCAGATAATACCGAAACTTGGGGAACTCCAGCGTTGATGTTCCTCAAGTCAGATGTCTGACCATCCACAACGACTCGAATTGAACGGTTCCTAAGGAAGTCGGTGATCCAGATGCAGAGGCCGTCAGAGATTCCATATGAGGGAAGCTTGCCAATTCGGCTATCATGCCAGACCCTATCAAATGCTTTGGAAATATCAAACGAGACAGCAAGTGCTTCGCCATGTCTATCGAACGCTTGATTCCAAAGGTGGGTGGCGTACACGAGAAGATCTCCAGTCGACTGTCCGCGGCAAAAACCATACTGGAAGTCACTAGGGAGCTAGTTAGTTTCAAGTTACGCCAATAGATGTTTATTCAGTACATGCTCCGTAGTCTTGCAGAGTATGAAGGTGACTGAAATCAGCCTGTTGTTAGAGGGGTTGGCATGGCCATATTTTTTAGGTATGGGCTGCACATTGGCACGCTTCCACGACTGAGGAACAAGACAAGTCCTGTCTCAAGTGAGAGGCGGCTCAAGATAGGAGACAACGAGGGTGCACAGTTACGCAGGACTATTGCCGGGATTCCATTAGGACCACTAACCTTATTTCCTAGACCACGGAGAGCTTTGAGAACCTCTTTGTGGCGAATGTGAATATTACCCATGGAAGAGCTAGCACGAGGTATCTTCGGCGTGGCGTGTAACATCTAGACTTGAATTCTCTGCAAAGACAGACGCAAACAGACCGAAAATATGCTATATTTTCGGGGTCGTCTTCATGAGCAATATATGACAAACTAGTCGAAAAGATCGGAGAACTAGTTCTAATTCTATGTGGTTCCATGGGGTGAAATGTGGAGTCCACATTTTACCCTCTCCATGTCGTAAGATGGACGCACCGCGCGCGTTCCATTTAACTTGCTTTGCTTGTTTTCTTGGTACGAACGCAGCAACAAAGCATCTTTTATTGTAATAATTTATCAAAGTGTGTTTTTATTCTATTTATTATTGCATTCGAAGTACAAAGTTCGAAGTGGCTTATTGTACTTAATAAATAACAAAAAGAAAAGTATTAAAAATATTTGATTGAATCATGCGTCACTTGGCGGAAGTCCCTAACTATTGTGAAAAACGAACTATATGTAGCTTACTTCCGCAAAAAAACAGAATATGCAAGATGCAATGCCCGCCCGCCCGCAAAAAATTGCACATGCACACCACTAAAATACTAGTGCACAATACCTGCATTTAGCAAGACAGCAATACACCTTGCACCTTCACCGATTAGACTACTCTGCACGTGTTTCGCCCCAACCCGGGTCATCCTCAGGAGATAGTTCGTGCGAAAGTTGTTGTTGTTGGTTGTTTTTTTGCGGAAGTAAGCTATATTTCAGCTATATTTCATTTTTCACAAAGTATTAAAAATACCCGAAAAACCCGAAAATAAAACCGGGTTTTAAAAATTAAACCCGGGTTTTTTGTATTTCTTAAAACCCGGGTAAACCCGGGTTTTTCCGGACCGGGTAAACCCGGGTTCGATGCCCTACGTGTAAGCCTTTCGGAAGCTTAGTTGGTCAGAGCATCGGGCCGGATTCCCGGAGGCGCGGGTTTCGAATCCCGCCTGAAAGCTACTTACAGGGCTCGTGGTTTTTTACTATCGCATTTTTCCTATACTTACAAAAATTGCATTGTGAATGCATAAAAATAATTTAAATACTTATTTAATGGCTGTTTCATCTCGAACGCTCTTTGCTGCGACATGCCGTTATTCGCCGGAAGCCGTCAGCGCGTGTTATGCGCGTTGCGCTGCGCGTGCATCCGGAATGTCTCTAAACATTATGACAATTATGTCGTGTCGAATCGATGCTACTTATAAGTAGGTTAGGTTTAGGCTTTTAAGGCGATACTCGAAAAAAATATGCTGAAGCGAGATAGCGATTTTGCAGATTAGGCAAAAAAAAAACACAAAATCACTTCGTATTAAAAACTAGGTAAGAGCGATTTTTTTAAAATGCTTCTTCACGATCCTAAATATGATTGGTGTTCACTAATTAAACCAATTTCCAATAGTACCTATATGTAACCCCATTTAAGAATAATCTTGAATTTTCGTATTTTTAGAGGTCTCTTCGAAAAGAAAAAGTGTCAAGGCAAAATCGTGTTTCTGAAACTATAAGAATCTAGATAAAGGTATGAAAAAATATACCTTTATTTATAAGGTGAGTACCTATAGTTTTATATAAAAAAGTCCATACTTTTTCCGAAGTTAAGCCTTTATTTTGTAGTGTGGACAGGTGTTGGGAAGAAGAAATATTTTGAAAAATTGCATTGTGAACTATGACTCACCAGTTCACCACGCGTGCCCAGATTAGTGGGTATTAACCACTGCAAATGCAGCCGGGACCAACGGCTTAGCATGTCTTATACGGAACACGGAGGAGCTCGAGATGAAAAGTTTTTGGTCTAACCTAACCTAACCCAACCTGTGACCGACCATTGCAAAAGTTCGCAGGCCGAGCGCGCTTACTACTGCGTCACGGTCTCCTCTCCAGGGCAAACCTGCACGGGTAGAATGATGAAAAATGAAAATGAAAACGATGAACTCGAGAAAGGTTTTGTCTATATCGAAACGTCAAAAATGACATTTCGACGTAAGCAAACCTATTGTTCAACTTTCAATTATAGACTTTCGAGGTAGACAAAACTCTTCTCGGGTTTGTCATGCTACGCGTGCAGGCAAACCATCCGTACGTATAATTTACCTTTTACAATTTTGAATGTCTTTGCGTTGTCATGGTAACTAGCTTGTTCCAAGCTACATTGAACAAAATGCGTATGACTTATGCTCCTTCTAAACTTTTCTTGGGTTCTGGGCTGAGCTGAACTGTCGTACAATGTTATAGTAATGTTGATTGCAGGACGATGCTATACATTGCATATAGCGTCATCTCGCTTACAATATTATTTTAACTTTCTTTGACAGTTCGCAATAAGGCCCCTGTGGACAGTATCATTATACTGCCGTGGCATAGCTAAAATGCCGTTAACCCACATCTGGACGATTTTAAGATTTCGATAAATAAGGAATAAAATCCTATCGATCTGCATAATATATGTTTTAGTAATTTAAAAGCGTTTTAGTTATGACACGGCAGTATACTTATTCAAAATTCTTGTCATTGCACCAACCAAGCCCCTGCCATAGAATCAGTAAACGCGGTCAGTCAGCACACAATACTGCACAGACGAAGAGCGCCCGTGCGGCTAATGCGAGCCACGCCTCGCCACGGAACTTTACAAAATGTGTATAAGTGTTTCATGGGTATTTTGGATTGAGAAACTAGAGACATTAGTGCTCTATATTCTTTACGTTAGTCGTAGATTATGAGTTTGTTAGTTAAAAAAACCCTGTTGGTACCTATGCCGTTAGAGTTCATTATGTATGTAATTTAATACGGAAACCATGTAAGTTCGGAAAAACCTAGAGTCTCATTATTTTTAACATAAGATAAATAAATTCAAATCATTCATTCAGATAGATTTCATAAATCTACGGTTTTTATTATTTTCCGGTGACATAAATAAATAAAAAATTAAGACAATATAAAAATACTTAAATTTTCAATTTAAGTATTTTCAATACTTCAATACTTAAATGAAAATAACGACTCTGTAGCTCAGTGGTTAGAGCATTCGCCCGAACAATAAAAGGTCGTCGGTTCGAGTCCCATCTAACAACTCCGCAGCTCAGTAGTTAGAGCATTTACCTGGACAGTGAAAGGTCGTAGGTTCGAGTCCCATCGAATGACTCCGCAGGTGCATAGTAAGTGGTAAGAGCATTCGCCTGGTCAGATTGTCGTAAATCGTGGTTTTCGGTGAGTTTTTTTCGGTGAGAAAAGTTTTCGGTGAGTTTGGTTTTTGGTGAGTTTTTTTCGGTGAGTGTTTTTCGGTGAGATTTTTTCGGTGAGAAAAGTTTTCGGTGAGTTTGGTTTTCGGTGAGATTTTTTCGGTGAGTTTATTTCGGTGAGTTTTTTTCGGTGAGAAAACTTTTCGGTGAGTTTGGTATTCGGTGAGTTTTTTTCGGTGAGTTTTTTTTCGGTGAGTTTTTTTTTCGGTGAATTTGACTGGAACCGGCCGAGCTTATATTCCCACTTGAGAGTATAATTATAAGTAAATTATTTTGAAATTGTCAATAATACTAAGGTATTTCAAACTTGGAATGGTTCCTGTCATTTATAATGTAAGATCGTAACATTCGTAACCTTTTTTATCCGTTTAAAAACAGTCAATCGGTCCATATAAAGTTTTCATTTAGTTCGTGAGCCTTCATCTAGTACTATTGTTGATCGAAGCTTAAAATAATAAAATAAATGTTATTTTTATTCAAAGCGATTGAGTTTGAAATTCAACTTTGCGCAATCCGAGTTCTCGGATTTTAAAACCCTTTGTGCCACACAAAAGAGCAAGATAAGGTGGTTTGCAACCAGGATATTTGATTTTTTTAGATTAACACGACTAGTAGGGATCCACACGCAAAGCTTAGTGCAGATAGAGCCAGCAGCGGCGCGATGGCCGTTGCCAAGTTGTTGGCACTTTGTTTACTAAAGGATTTTCGAGATTTTTTATATTAATTTTGCCAACTTTAACTTGCTGAGGAACTTTATCATGATGTAAATAGCTCCACCATATTGGCAAAGATAACTAAGCAAATTATACAAAGTTACTTTGACAGGTATATTTGTGTTTCCTATTTCTAAACCATCGAGTTAGATATCTAAACAGTGTGGTCTTCGACCCTCGTTTAACACATCGGCAATGTGCGTCAAGTTAGCAGCCTCACAACAGAATTAGATGGTTTTGATTATGTCAAAAAATACTGTATAAATAGTGTTAAATAGTGATTTATATTAAATAAATAGTGTAACTTTGATTCAAAAGATATTTGAGTATCTTAGTGAGGCTGCTAACTTAACGTCAAGTTAGCAGTCACCTCAAGAAATACAGTTCGTATCAATGTGATTTATATGTCAAAAAATACTGTATAAATAGTGTATCGTAAACGCAAAATTTCAAAAGTAGTGCTTTAATACAAGCCGAGATGTTAGGGTCTCTAAGTGGGCTGCTAACTTGACGTTTCTTGCGATGGAGATTCCAGGGAAACAGGTACAAGTTTTAAATAAATAAATACTTGAAAAATTACTGTGTGAAATAGTGAATCTTATGATATAAATAAAAAAAGAATTCTTCTTTGCTATTTTCAAAAAATCTAATGTTAACTTCTACCATACATTCGAATTTAGGTACAGTCGTGTACAGTTTTTCTTTAGACGTACTGATATTGTCAAATTTTTATTCCAGTCATTTTAAATGATACATAATCTATCGTATCATCATCATTTCAGCCGTACGACGCCCACTGCTGGGCATAGGCCTCCCCCAAGGATCTCCACAACGATCGGTCCTGCGCTGCCCGCATCCAGCGGCTTCCCGCGACCTTGACCAGTAGCCCGATTCTCGTAATATAAACCGTGACGATATCGTAGCGATTTAGTCGTTGAAACCATATTCGTATTCACAACTGTCGATAGAACTTGAGCGGCAGCGATTCTATCGAAGTGTCGTCGAAGTGTATTCTGGTACATTAATCGTCCTTCAATAGTTTCAAAACGATAACTCGAAGGTATTCTACTATTTAGATGACCTTTGTTTCGATCGGATTTCAACGACTAAACGTCAAAATAAGCGATCCAAGTGTCGTTGGACAAAAGTTCAATTAGCTGGAACTTTTGTATGTGAAAAATAAGCTTGGGGCTAGCATATTTGTTATTATTTCTTTTTTATTTTATTTAATAAACTTTTGTACATAATACATAGGTAATGTAATATACAAGGCGGACTTAATACTAAAAGTATTTTTTGCCAGTCAACCGTTGGGAAACAGAAAACAATTAAAGCGGTACAAATTATATAATTATCTATAAGTAAGTACTAATATTATAAAGAGGTAAGATTTGATTGTTTGTTTGTTAAATTGTTTTCATCGAATAGGCTCCGAAACTACTGGACCGATTTAGAAAATTCTTTGATCATTAGAAAGCTACATTCGTTCAGGTACCACGCGGATGAAACCGCGAGAATCCGCTAGTATATTATAAACAAACAAAATATACAAGCTACATAATCGACGCAAACAGCGTAAACGGAGAAATAAATTGTTAATTATTTATTATTTATTATTTATTATTTATTATTTATTATTTATTATTTATTATTTATTATTTATTATTTATTATTTATTATTTATTATTTATTATTTATTATTTATTATTTATTATTTATTATTTATTATTTATTATTTATTATTTATTATTTATTATTTATTATTTATTATTTATTATTTATTATTTATTATTTATTATTTATTATTTATTATTTATTATTTATTATTTATTATTTATTATTTATTATTTATTATTTATTATTTATTATTTATTATTTATTATTTATTATTTATTATTTATTATTTATTATTTATTATTTATTATTTATTATTTATTATTTATTATTTATTATTTATTATTTATTATTTATTGTTTATTATTTATTATTTATTATTTATTATTTATTATTTATTATTTATTATTTATTATTTATTATTTATTATTTAATTTTTATTATTTATTATTTATGAAAGAACGATCTAATCTTAATAACCTGAAAGAATACAACTAAAAATCTTTACATATCAACGACATTTGAGGAGTTGTACCTTCCATCACCAGCTCATCAGCATGTGATGATGACTACCAGATGCAAATACTTAAAAAACTTTAGAAAATCTTTAAAATACGTAAATTACCATAAAATTTACGGGTTTTCCTCGATTTCCCCTGGATTCCACCATCAGATCCTAACTTGGTAACAATGTGACTACCTCAGGAGTTTACTCTTTCGAATCAAAAAATAATCATTGAAATTGGTCAATAGTTCGCGAAGATATTGACGTGTAAAGCAGGAACTACCAGTCTAAAACTATGTGTTTTTTCAGGATTGTGAAAAAACTACTGAACTGACTACGTTAACTTTTTCATGATACCACACATAAACTACCTACCTATTTTCTTTCAGATAAAAAAAGAATTATTAAAATCGGTTAACAACTGGCGAAGTTATGGTAAAACATACATAAAAAAATACTGTCGACTTGAGAACCTCCTCTTTTTTTGAAGTCGGTTAAAAAGTGGGTAGAAATATATTTGTTTAAATACCTAATCAATAGCATTAAACCGATTATACGTATGTATTGACACAATCAAAAATATATATTTCACTTTTTTGCTCGATAGTACGCACTTCACGATTGAAATAAAGTTTGAACCTTATTACTAAGGAGCAAAGTTCAACATTGATCGTCAGCATATATTCAGATTATTATGTAGAAGTTTACATTCGATTTTTTGAAAATAGCAAAGAAGAATTCTTTTTTTATTTATATCCTAAGATTCACTATTTCACACAGTATTTTTTCAAGTATTTATTTATTTAAAACTTGTACCTGTTTCCCTGGAATCTCCATCGCAAGAAACGTCAAGTTAGCAGCCCACTTAGAGACCCTAATATCTCGGCTTGTATTAAAGCACTACTTTTGAAATTTTGCGTTTACGATACACTATTTATACAGTATTTTTTGACATATAAATCACATTGATACGAACTGTATTTCTTGAGGTGACTGCTAACTTGACGTTAAGTTAGCAGCCTCACTAAGATACTCAAATATCTTTTGAATCAAAGTTACACTATTTATTTAATATACATCACTATTTAACACTATTTATACAGTATTTTTTGACATAATCAAAACCATCTAATTCTGTTGTGAGGCTGCTAACTTGACGCACATCATCGGCACTCATTTCACATTCAATAAGGTCATCATCAAAAAATTTACTTGTGGAATTTGTGGTAAAATTTTGTATGAAACTGACAGTTTTCAATGGACATGGCGAGAATGTGCCACCTGGTATGAGAAAATGGCAGTAATGATCCCCATTCAAACACAAAAAAATTTACAGTCAAAAATACTCACGCTCTCCGTTAGGGGCGCAATCTTGGTGGGCTCGAAGTCCAGGTTGCAAAACTCCTTGAAGCCGGGCGACAATGTCACCAGGCCCCACGAGTCTCGCTCGCCCTCCACGCGGATGGGGTAACGGTCCACTTTGATGGGTCGACCTTCTTGTTACGGCTTCAAACTGAGCAGTGTCAACCTCCTTGATCTTGCTGGCTAACTTCTAGGACTCTTTGATTTTCTATCTTTGATTTGTAAGTGGTGATTTTCTAGTCTATTATTTTTGCTGAATTAACCTCCTTCTATAATTTGATCACAAACTTTTTGGAGTTAGGTCGCTTTAAGTTACTATACGGAACGTCCTGGTTTGTTAAAAGAACCACTTTGATAAGGGGAGCTCCTTGTTAATAATGGTATATTATGCTAGTAAAAGTTAAATTTTTCTGTTATTATTGGTTCCAACCTTCTTAGGCTCGTAGGTTTCTAAATAAAATCTGTATTGAATGAATGAATGAATCTCTTTGCTTGACTTCCTTGTCATCAACCTTTTTTATTTTTGACGTAATCGGTATTTTTTCAAAAATAACCAGTTTTAGGATTCTTGCTTTGTGCTTCTTCTTCTTGGTTTCAGCAGTCTATAATAATGTCTTGCGTTCTCGTACAACTATCCTTACTATTTTGATTAGATAGATGTACGCAGCGCGTGTGGTGTGGTTCACAAAACTGAAATGAAAAAAAAAATGCATTGATTAAAGAGTTCTTAATTCATCTAATAACAAATATAAATATTTGGGCACATTATGAGATACTTACTTACAATTTTGTACGAAGTAAAATTAAATATTATGAATATTTTTTCTTTAAACAAAGGGTTATTGTTGATGTTTAAATTATGCTTATTATGTTACATAAGCTCAACAAAAATATCTTAACACTTTCACGATTACCATAAAACCGTTATCAAACTCATCTACACACTTACTTCATCTTATGTAATGTAATCCAATTATTATCGTATAAAAATGCGCCGAGTTAAAATTAAAATGTAGTAAGGTAACTTCGTATTTATTCTACTAATTAATTGTGTAATACTTGCGTAATTTTACAGAAATAATTAAATTATCGTAATTTTTCATTACAATACGATAGAACTCTCAAATAGATTTTTTAGGAATTCCTCTTTTCACTTGTTATTTAGCCGGTTACCTAAAACTAAGGGTCGGGAGGCTATGGGGACCGGGACCAATGGTCCACAAAGCCTAATTAATAGAAAATTTAATAAGTAGGTCTATTATTGACATAATGAACTTCTTTCTTGCAAATAAAATAGGTAAGTAATTAATGAAAGTACTTACTACTAACATGCTTTTCATTTACAAACATTATGATAATAATATGTCTATGTACATAATATGTTTATATTATATATACATTTTGCTAAACCTAAGTCCATATGTAATTTGTTATTAATTTATTATGTATTCGGAACACAACTAGCCCAATATCAAAATAAGGAAAGAGTAGGCAAACAACAAAATTGACCCATATAATAAAAAAATGTGTGACGAACTGTTACGTCATATGTTTGCTCATATATAAATATATAATTTTAAAACTCCTTAGTGTTTTTTATCTAGATCTTACACTTTTAAGATTTTGTTTATTTTATAAAAATATTAATTTCATACATTCCGGAAAAATGGAAAATGAAGTATTTACGTTTACGTTACGTTTTATTTACGTTCGAATAACGACTCCGTAGCTCAGTGGTTAGAGCAGTCTCCCGGATAGCGCAAGGTCGTGGGTTCGAGTCCCATCGGAGCAGGTTGTGAGACAAGTCGATTTTTTCTAAAAACATCATTTTCCTTTTTTCAATAATAAAAATTGCATTGAAAATGCTAAAAAGTAAAAATTTTAATAACTTTATGCATACCTGTTCCAATTATTTATTTAATAAAAACTTACCTACTTATTCAGCCTAGACGCTGGCACGAGACCACTAGCACTAATTCCTGGAGTGACTATGACTGAGCCGGGAGGTCCACCGTTTGACCCCAGACCTATCTAATTTGACACTTTATTGACCTTAACTCGTCATAGGTACACTCTTGTCAACAGATCTGCTTTGTCATACCCCGTTGGTTAATGAATCGTCTTATAGCGATTGAGTGTTAGTTAGGATTTTTTTTGCTATTAAACATAACTATTATCATATTCTTGTATTTTTTTTACTATAAAAGAGACAGCGCAATACAGTCTCCACTCCAAACCTAAAGGCTGCTGTACACGGGTAAAGTGAACGGTAGAGAAAAGCGGTAGAGTAGCTTGCCCGCGATGCCAGCTACTCTACCATACCAAATTTCAGTAGCTATACTTACGTAGTAACTATTTAGTAATCTGTGCCTATACTCTACTCTACCAATGATGTCTACATTCAAAATTCAAAAAAAAATCAAAATTCAATATCGTTTATTCAATTTAGGTTTGTTTAACAACACTTATGAACGTCAATGAAGCTACGCCATCGGTTCGCAAATCCTACGGCAGGAGACCTTGTAGCGAGAAGAACCGGCAAGAAACTCGCCAAGGGCTATTTTTTTCTCCCTGTTTTAACTTATACAGAGTCGTCAAATTTGAAAAATGACCTTCACATAATAGTAAGGTTACTTTCCATCACAATACAGAATACCGCTTAAATTAAGTACAATTTTGCTTATTACCTAAAACAGTAAACAATTTTCAACTAAACAAGGAATCAAATAGTTTAATGGACACACTAATCTTAATCGTATTCAAATTATATTATAGGGTTAATGAAAAGGAAATTGCAAACTGCGCTGTATATTCAAATTTATAAGTATTAACAAATAAAAGGATTTTTTGAATAAATAAAACAGTTATTAGAAAAATTGCTGTAACTGTAAGACACGGATACCAAAATTACTATGAGACACACCAGCTCGCTCATAAATCTATATAATACTATTATAAACCATATCCCGAACACCTTTAACACAAGTAGACATGAGCAAACCCACCCCACTGGCAGCACCCGTTCACGAGCATGACGCATGAGCCAGCCATCGCTTCGCTCAACCATATTTTAGGGAACGTAACGACCCGACTCACACGACACCACCGCAGGAATGTTTAACGAGAGTAACATTAGTATCGTTAGTAGGATAGTTAGTACTCTACTCTACCGTTTATTCTACCCGTGTACAGCAGGCTTAAGGGCAGGATCTTCCAAAAACTCTGTCTTTGTCTTTTTCCTTACGTGTGAAGAGTAATGAAAATAACCTCACTTTTTCAGTTTTTCAATGTTTTTGTTGTTATTTTGAGCATAAATTCACTTTTTGAAAAAGTAGCCTGAGAATAGTCTACAATATGTAATTACC
This sequence comes from Crambus lathoniellus, assembly GCA_949710035.1. Taxonomy (NCBI): domain Eukaryota; kingdom Metazoa; phylum Arthropoda; class Insecta; order Lepidoptera; family Crambidae; genus Crambus; species Crambus lathoniellus. Next base: position 7,341,708 of record OX453302.1, on the reverse strand, counting down.
TATTTTTCTATATATTATTCGTGAATTAGAGATTAATAATCTAAGTATAAAACCAAAAAAATATAAAAATTATGAAAATTTTCTTGAATTTTGAATTTTTTTATTGTCGAGTTACGATACGAATATCGTGTTTCTAGCCACAAAATAATCAAGATCGATTATGAAACTTCAACATTATATTTTTATCTGCTCATAATAAAGAATATTTGATTGTTTACTTTTGAATCAAAAATAGGTTGATTTCGATAATTTGGAAGTACGTGCCCTTAAGTGTAATTTATGACGCAATACCTGTCATCGCATATTAGGCTTATATCTGACGTATTCGATGGTTCCGTAACTTGGTTCACTTGGACTTTTCGGTCCATTGGATCGAGGTCTTTATAGAAACAGAAACTACTCATTTCACCCATTATGTTTTGTGTTAAGGCTATTGGCCTGGCATTTATGACAACCATTCTCAATCCCAGCATGAACAAAACCGGAGGTCGTGTCCCCTTCGTGAGTTTTCTTGCAGACTCTTTCATAGAATTAAGGGCCAATTTGTGAACTGGTGGTTAAGTCAGTAGTTTTTTCCCAAACTCGCAGTCTCAAAGGTAGCTGTAGCCTTTTCCTGATCCATTATATTCATATACCTAGTTCTTACCAAAATAGTCTAGATTTAAGGCTGTACAGTATGCACACTAGCGCCGCCATTGAAAAAAAAACATAGTGGACTATTAAATTAAACGACAAGCTAGTAAATATAGATAAAGCAATAGAAAGAACCACAAAGCTTCTTCGGAGTGCACTACAGAGAGATAATTCGTAATATTATCTTTATTCTTAGATTTAACTGACAGATTAATCATTTGACCATCCAATCCTTAACTACCAGCAATCCATCACACGTTCAGCACAAACTAGATCCACTGAACATAATAACGTGTGTTACTTATACACAGCCCAGTTGGCGTCGCGCTCCAATTGCGATCTTAATAAACAAATAGACTGCGCCGGATTAACATACTCAATATTGGCTTACGTATTGTAATTATAATTATGTCTTTGGTTTTGTGTGTATGGAAAAGAAACTAAACCCGGTCTTACATTACGAAATTTACTGACGACTGTTGTCATACACCAATCGCGGAGAGGAGTCGTCGAGGCGTATCTCCTATACATTTGTGTAGTTAACCGCCTCTGTGGTCCAGTGGTACACACACACCAAAGATCCCGAGTTCGATTCCCAGTGGGGGTATATATTGTATTCGGTTTGGTTGTTGGTAGGGCTTGTTCAAAGTCCGCCTGGCTAGCTACCACCATATTATCTAAGTCTGACGTCATAACAACGATGTTTTCAGCATTGTTGTGCTTCGGCAGTTAGAGGTAAGATAGCCAGTTCCTCAGCAATTGAGGATTCCGGGAGTATAGCGCTTCCACCTTCAGCCTTATCACTAGACATCAAGTGTGATGAAGGCTAGATGCTACCCCGTTGTAGATAAAAAAATATAGTTACTCGCACACTAATATGCTACCAGTATCCGACATAATATGTGTTATTAATAGTGTTCCGATATTATCACACAATACAAATGTCTCGTCTCGTGCGGCGGCGTCTTCAGATACCAGTCGCCTGTACAGTAATGTAAGTATGGGCTAACCAGAGGGCCTACTCTGAAACGCAAAACCCAAAACTTCGGTATACCCGTCCCTCTCACTCTCTAGTCAGGACAGAATCGAGTGAAAGGGGCGGGGCTAACCGAAATTTCGGATTAGCGTTTCAGAGTACGGTCCCAGGATTGTATGCGTTTGGTTTAAACCAGGGGGGGCTCACTCCGCAATTCAATCAACTACGCGCTGTCTACCGCGAGGTAGAGAATAGGCGGGTGTCACGCGCGCTCACCGCTCAGTTGTGCATGCGACGCCACGCGAGAAAGAAGTTACTTATTTTACTATCGCCACACTTTTGCACCAAAACACACGTGTGTTACCTTATGGTTTTACCCATAGCAAAATCCGTAATATTAAATATTATTGTGCGGCCTTCGGTTGTCTTAACAACGACAGAAAGAGCCCGGATTTAAAATTTCATCATCTTCCTAAAAAACCTGAAAGGTACCTACCTAAGTTTTTTTTGTGTGACTATACTGTCTTGTTCTAAGTATCTATAATACTTAATGATCCGAATATTTGATTTAAGGACCCCCGACCCACCTTAGCATAGGTAATTACGACAAAAATAAAAATTAACAAAGTGATTCTCGCTTTTATACCTTCATAGCTAGGTTAGGTACCTACGAATAATTATTATTAAGGAAAAAGAATCAATAGGAAGTAGCTGTAGCACTTTTAAAATAGGTACCTACCTACCAAATTACAAAATATCTACCTACTTAATAAGATTTTAAACTTACATGGTCATTATCACTATAACTATTATGAAAAACGGGATTTTTACCATGTTTATTTTGTTTTTCGAGTTCCCGATCTACCTACTTTCTGTCTTAGAATAATATAATAACTGTGAATGCTCTAATAACCACTGAGCTACGGAGTCGTTACGGCCTGGCCACGAAAATGCGCGGCGGCCGGCGGCGAATTGCGCAATCATTGCGCGCTCGCAACAGACGTCTAATCAAATAAGTCAATGAGACGCACCAACGGATGCGCAATTCACTCGTCGCCGCGCCGTTCGCCGCCGCGCATATTCGTGGCCAGGCCGTTAGAGTATTCGCCCGGACAGTGAAAGGCCGTGGGTTCGAGTCCCATCGGAGCTAGTTGTGAGACGGGTCGACTTTTTAGCGACGCCGTAGCTGAGTGGTTAGAGCATTCGCCCGGACAGTGAAAGGTCGTGGGTTCGAGCCCCATCGGAGCTAGTTGTAATGTGAGAAGGGACGACTTTTTCTCATACCTACTTCATTTTCAATTTTTTCAGTAATAAAAATTGAATTGTGAATGCAAAGAAGTAAAAATAAAAAATCTAAACTGTCTGTATTTAAAAATCATTTGCGCTATTTGTTTGTTGTTCCTTTTACCACTTACCTGCTTACTTCGTCGTTACATTGCAGTCGAGTCGACCGGCGACCCTACGCGGCAACCAAGACCGCCCAAAACCAATTTGGCTTAAGCGTTTCCGAGTAATAGAAGCATATTACGTACAGCTACGGTTCAATTTCGCTTGTAATGAACGGTAAATTAGCACGGCAGGCGTGCGGGTGCAAATTATTTTAGACCTAATTCTCGCGTGGACAACATTAATAATTTATTGTAACTGTTTCGGAAGTGAGCCTTCTGCTACAAATATTATTCTGTGTTTAAACTCTTTGAAACATTTCACAAAGCCACATTTCGACAGTGTTGCGTTTTCGAACATTATTGTGTAAATATTATTGTCTTTTGTCACCATAGTATCAGAGCATCTGTAAAATCACAATTAAATGCTTAAATTAGATAAAAAAATCCGTGTTATTGGAAATGCATTGCTAACTAATGAAAATAGAGATGAGTTTGAGTAGTGTAAAAGTCATTTCAACAAATAAAGACGGCGACATGACTATTAAAAAATATATTATTTAAGCTTATACTAAAAGTACTTAATTTAGGTTTTATGAACAATGTGCATAAAACATGAGATATTTTCTATTCATTTTGGTATTTCAAACGAAAAATTAATGACTAAATTAGAACTAGGAAATACCTGTCTAATTGAGACTGAATTCTATCCTCATTTCTATCGAGTATTAAGTATTGAGTAAACATTTAACACAGTTTTGGTTTTTGTTTCCAAGTCATAGAACTATAAAATTGCAACTCCACTCCATTCCAAACACCAACAACACGATTTCCAGCATTGTGAAACAAAAGCATACTTAACTTTAATATTTTGTTTCATGCAAGTGCAAGTCTAAGGTCGGATGATAGTGTTTTGTTATTTGCAATAAATACTTATTCTATTCAACTTAAGTCAATAGGTTTCCAATCAATGCAACAGCTGCCTACGCAAACCGCAGTGATGACAATGGGGGCATAGTCCTATACGCAATGGGATTATGGGGAATGACTCAATATGACGTATTGTGGAGTATAGGTACTAAGGGATTAAGGAAAACATGAGGGTATGTCACTGTCACCTGACTACCTACAATATTTTTTCAGCAAATGTCCAACTCGAAGAACGCGTGGCGCCACAGAACACTGAAGGATTTTTCTCTTTTTCTCTTTTGGACGTGGCGCAGCGGTTAGTTGCGGCATAGCGGCATCGTCATTGAGGTTAAGCAACTTTCGAAAAGGTCGGTCACGGGATAGGTGACCAAAAATTACATACATATACTCACGCCTATTTCCCACGGGGGTAGGCAGAGACTATGGATCGCCACGCCACCTGCTACGATCCTTGCACACCAAAAATTTATTAAGTAATTAGGAAGTCAAGGTCCTCTAATCCACTATAGTCTAGCCAGATCGAATACGATTGGAGTAAAATTACTGACGAATGAATGTTGCCTAACTCATAAACAACAAACTATAGATAGTCAAGAAGTCCTAGGGAATCGAAACAATACTGCAGGCGTATGCCTGCAGTATTGTTTCGATTCTTCGAAACTTCGTTATCCCCACCGCTTTCACTCGATTCTGTTATGCCCGGAGAGTGGGAGGGACGGGTATAACGAAGTTTCGAATTAGAGTAGGCTTGCCTGTTAGAAATGCCATTGATAGTTTAAGTTTACTGGGTCCAACCATGACCCGCTATTATTTCTCGGCTGCTTGCGCCCCCCCGAGTGAAACGAGCGATATGAAGATGGCTTTGGTCCAACTGATATCATTTGCTTTCACTATCTCATCCCCTAGTCACTTATCTCGCCGCTTATTTATCATCGTACCAGATAAAGGTTGTAGTTAATTCACCCTTTAGCAATGAAAAAATATCTTCATATTTCCCTGCGAACTACTTACCATTGATGAAGCACTAGCTTTAACTATCCCAATCTTAAGCCTATATAATTTTAATATAATAATGTCTGCAAATTGTAAAGCCATCATGTAAAACTTGGAAATAAAACAAAACCTCAAATATTGTTATAGTAAAATTTATTTCAAAATAACGCTTTACATTACAAAATAAATGCGACGTTAAATAATTCATCTATACCTAACTTAACTATCAGAAAGAGGTGGGAAGTATCTGGTATAAAAATATCGGAATTTTTCGGAAACAGCTTAAATTATAAAGTTAAATTACGAATAGTAAATATTACATTATAAAATAAGTGTTTTACATCTCTTTCGTGTAATGTATGACGGAAAGCGCAGTGTCGAGAAGATATACGGCTCCCTGGATGACGCAAAGGGCACCAAGTGCCAAACCAATCTGTAAATGAAATAAACACATATTGGAAACCATCAATGTACATTGTTCCAATACCAAAGTAAAGGAGCTTAAGCACTATTATCATGGCAATTGGAAACAACGACGGGTAAATAACACATACACCCAGACCCGAGGAAATATTGAAAAATTCGTTTTCATTATTTACCCGCCTGGGAATCGAACCCGGGATAGCGGCAACTTGGAAACCTGTTCGTACAGCACTCGGCCACGGAGGTCGTCAGACTTCAACAGGACTTCTTCAGTGAAGTACAAACATATTTGAAACTGACGTTTTCATCTATCTTCAACTCAATTCAGCTTATTGCAAGTCACAATATCTTTCCATAAGTATATTCTACCACTACAGTACCTACCAATACCTCTTTAGTTACTACTGTTGTTATTTCCCATATACCCCAAGAACTATCCGATATTTTTGTAAAAAATTCAATAACAGGCCAAATTTTTGTAAACGGCCCTTAAATATAATTTTAAGAGACTACATTTTGGAATCCAACATAATATCGCATTGGAAGGTATAAAAAAAAAGTTATACCCCGAAAATGGTGCAATTCTTTCAGCAAATATGCTATCATCAATTTTATCGTTTACATGTGTTTATGTTCACCATATCTAAGCACCAAAGTCGAAATCCATAAAGATATAAAACGGGAAACTAATACTTTAGGAAGAAGTCGGTTGTTTCTGATAGCATTTTTAACATAGGTGTAATGCTAATTTGAGTTTACGTAGAGAGTGTTTTTAAAAGTTTATTTGTTTTTCATTTACAAATATAGGGGGATTATATACTTTTACGAAAGATAATAATAAATGTATTCAAATGTAAAGTGAATAACACTTATACCATTTTTGCCTACTTTTTTATAGATTTTTTAAAGCTTTGTATTTGTTTTTTTTAATGTCGCGGTCATAAATATTGGTGGATTACCAATGAATTATTTATTAAACTAGATAATCTAATTTTCAATGTTAAGAAATTACTGATATAGAATTATTGTTGAGTCTCCATAGAACGAATTAGTTTGGCTCTCGGGCTAATAATTTAAACCGCCCGCCCGCGTCAACTGTAGCATACTGTAGGCCATGGCTCATTCACCTTACCCATCGAGGAAGGTCTGTTCCCAGAAGTGGAGATATTAAATGGCTGATTATGATGATGAAATATTCAAGACTAGCGGATCCTCGCGGTTTTACCCGCGTGGTACCCGTTCCCGTGGGAATATCGAGATAAAATGTAGCCTATGTCACACGGGAAGAATGTCGCTTTATAATGGTCAAAGAATTTTCGAAATCGGTCTAGTAGTTTCGGAGCCTATTAGATGCAAACAAACAAACAATCAAATCTTTCCTCTTTATAATATTATTATAGATAAAATAGTGAGATAACTGACCTGTCTCTCGGCGAAGAAGAACTGGAACTGATGCTCGCCCTGGTAGCCGCCCCAGTAGTGCAGCGCCACCGCGCCCACCGCCAGCCACATGAACACACCGACGAAGTTCATCACCACTTCCGACAGAGCCCTGGAACACAACGGCCAATCACATTATTAAAAGAGCTACTGACATGACACTGACGTTACAACCTGGGCTATAACAAGCAAGAATGCAAAAGGCACTTTTTTACTATTCTTTTTTATCCACAACGGGGTAGCACTTAGGTAGCCTTCATCACACCTGATGTTAGGTGGCGATAAGGCTGAAGGTGGAGGCGGTTACACTTTCTGTACAAGCATGCTCTAACTTAAGCTAGTCTTTTTTTATCCACATCGAGGTAGCACTTTGCTTTCATCACATCTGATTTTAAGTGGTAATAAAGCTGAAGGTGGAAGCGCACTACTCCCCTAATGCTCAATCACTGAGAAACTGGCTATCTTATGTCTTACTGCCGGAACACAATAATGCTGAAAACATATTTGCTGCATCAGACTTAGATAAGATGGTGGTAGCTAGCCAGGCGGCCTAAGAACAAGTCCTACCACCAACCAAACCGAATACCATATCTACCCCCACTAGGAATCGAACTCGGGACCTCTGGGCCGGAAATCGGTGGTGTGAACCATTAGACCACAGAGGCGGAAGAACGAGTCACAAGAGTTTGCTTTCCATTCAAGCATTTGGGAAACCAATTCATCCTGAGAATTTATCACACTTGTTTACTAGACAGTTTACAAAAAAATCTGAAGCATTTCTTTTTCGCAACGCCGCCCGACTCAAAGTGTGGCATAAAACATGTTGACAATATGTCTTGTTTTGAATACTACATACGAGTACAATCCACATGTGCATATTCTCTTCTCTATCCATCCAAAAGAAAGGCTTGTGACATAGCAGTGGCAGCATTAAATGTTGTTTTATGGAGTGGTTCAATAACCTTAGCGAAATCATCGTTTATTATCTTGCATATTTGTATGTTCGCGAAATATAGAAACTACCTAGCAGATATCTTTACGATAACTAACACGATTAAAAGTAATTGAGTTTACTGTTATCTCATTTTTAACCGACTTCAAAAATTGAAAAGGAGGATTACTCGATGACGGCTAAACCGATTGAAATAATTCAAACGTTATAACATCGAAATATACATCAGGTTTATTCCCAAATTGGTCCCATTTTTTGAAATTTTGATATCGGTTCAGTAGTTTTCAGGAAATCTTGAAAATACTGTCTACTTTCGTTACCACTTAATGTGAATTTATTACGTATCTTTAGGCATAACTCCTTTGTTTATAAACCGACTAAGATGATTCTTGTTTTGTTGGAAAGGGGATAGGTATTTTAACCAACTTCAAAAAAGGAGGTTCTCAGTTTGACCCGTATATGTATGTTTGTTCGCAAGATGCGGTTTTCGAAAAGTTTTTGTTACATTTAGGAGAAGGTTTTGGTATTATAACCGACTTCAAAAAAGGAGGTTCTCAGTTTTGATACCTATTTACCATAATACACAAAAATTGCCTGCATGCTGCACTAAAAAGAGTAATATATAAATTATTTTTACAAAAAAATAAAACCGCCTTCAAAAAAATGACGCAAACTGAAAAGACTTCAACTAAACGTTCTTACGTTATTTGGTGTGAATACAGTATTAGAGGGATTATTTCTTACTTTTTTGGTGTCATTTTTTTGAAGGCGGTTTTATATTCTTTGCCTTAAATTTTAAGCACAATTTCTTCACCTTTTATGCTCCGTTGTTCCGAAGAGATATGTGACGATCTGTACCAGCGTGTAGATGAGGTAGCCCACTATGACTCCGGAGGCGACGATCTCGGCGTCAGGGTTCTTCTCCTCGTTGAGGTTCCAGGTGCCTCCTACCCCGAGGAACTCGCCATTGTAACCGGTTCGGTACAGGACTAAGATGATGATGTTGAGGACCTGGAAGGAGATGTAACTTGGTTTAATGTTAACACCACTGAATCAGTTCAAGATTGGTTCAAGATCATGTTGGTTTTTACCAAGTATAATATTTCAAATTTATGAAAAAATTATTATGTTGAGGGATTATTAGCTGGAACTGCTCAATACTCTTTTATTGTTAGTCTAAACGAACTTCAAAACAGATGTACCTGTACCTAAATTCTTTTCGAAATCTGCAATCAACAATGGTTGATAGATTTCTTTAGTATCGGTAATTTTATTTAATATACCGTAGTAATAAACAATAATAATATTTCTTAAAATCACATCAATTTCTAAGCCCATAGTAAATTAATAATAGTACCTACATAGTCCATTCTTAAATTAAAATGGTTGACGAAATTTTATATAAGAAAGAAATGACAATCGCATAAGTTTGATACTCAGATGTTTGTTATAATAATTGAAATCTAATACTATATTACTTAGAACTACACGGAACTTCTTATCTGATAAGAAATGTGCATTCATGTGACACAACTCATAGTTCCTATTTTATTTTCTTAGAACAAATGTTTATTATCAGGAAGTACCTAACTACTTCCGAATTTCTAGCAACTACAGATAATCCTAGTTTGAGTCATAGCATCAATATTTTTTAATGTAACTACATGTAAGTATACATATATAGGTACCTGATATGTTTTCCGTGTAAATTGTACTTTTATTATATACCTATATTCACAATCAATGACAGTCGCTATCTGATAAAGTTATCGAGTTATCAGAAATATTAAGCAGCATTTGTTCATTGGATGACACTTATTTTTATATATTCTACTAGCTTTCCGCCCGCGGCTTCGCCCGCGTGAACTACACGACGTTATCCCGCGGGAATGTGATATTTTTCCGGGATAAAAAGTAGCCTATGTTCCTCTCCAGGCTACAAAGTATCTATGTTCCAAATTTCAGCCAAATCCGTTCAGCCGTTTTGGCGTGATTGAGTAACAAACATCCAAACATCCAAACATCTAAACTTTCACATTTATAATATTAGTAGGATAATGTAACATTTATTTTTAACTTTTTGTAGAATAGAATTCGAAAACTGTCTCTTAAATTACACGGTAGTTCCTACCCTGTTGAGAGACAAATCCTCCGAAGTGAAATAGATATGTGTTTTCATCATGTTTTATCTACATCATACATTTCATACATCCATTCCATACTATCTAGGTATCTAATACCTATATCGATCTAATAACAGAAATGTGAAAGTGTGTTTGTTTATTTGTTTGAATGTCCGTCTTTCACGTCAAAACGGAACAACGGATCAACGTGATTTTTGGTATATGGATAGATCGGAAGCTGGAGAGTGTTATAAGCTACTTTTTACAAGCTTTTTATTAACTTGCCATGTTAGTTAGTTAGTATGTTAGTTAGTGGGGGACAAATCTTGTAAGCTTAATTTGACCCACTTCCCAGTGTCCGATGGAGCCGAAATTTTGTATACAGGTTTGGTTCAGATGACAATACAATAATAAAGTACAGTCAGCAAAAAAGCTTGACATAAAAATGAAATATTTACTAAAAACTTATTATCCCTGAAAAATATCACATTCCCGCGGAATAACGTGTCGTGTAGTCTACGCGGGCGACGACGCCGAGGGCGGAATAGAATAGAATAGTTTTTATCTACACTCATGTTATAATATTCGAATTATGAACTCATGCCTGAACGTATAATGATACACTTTATGCCATAGTCAACTTTAAAAAATAAAACTGTTGTATCCGGGTGTTTCATAATGACCATTATGAAATACCCGGATACAGCTCTCACTCATTATAAAACACTTATATTTCTTAATTTTACAGCCTCCATGGCAACCGTAGGATTTACCGGCCCTGACTTCCAATTCTTTCAAGCCCTTCTTTAGCCGGCAACAATCAGAAACTTTTTAATATTAGAATTTTGAATTTAGAAGGAATAGACCGTATAGACTCCTATGAGTGGGGTTTGGCACCAATTCACATTTTATAATTAATGATTTGCTTTATTTTTGAAATATATAATAAATGTTATGAGTGTAGATAAAGTAGTGTATGAGACTGCACATAACTCGGTATTAAAACACTCGTGGAATACCCCGTGTTTTAATACCCCTCATTATGCGACAGTCACATAAACTACTATTATTAAAGCAGTCTAATTTTACAATAGTTTACGCCACCTATCTTTTCAAATGTGTGAAAAAGAGCTCTGTTTTACTTATCTCCGCTTGAGGAGAGGTCTCCGCTCTGCTGTTTTATGTCTCATGCATAAATCAACAATTTTGATAATATATAAACGTATTTAACTTACATTAAAGTAGTGATACTTATTTCGTCATATCTATTAACATTATGTTATTTGAGTCACTTAGCAAGCGATTGACTGATCGTTCACATTCTTTACATGACATGTTACGATAGGTCAAATCGCTTTTGAACTCACTATCAGTTGAACGAGTTAAATTATCCGATTATGCATCTAGTTACGTAGTCTTAGTAACTAGTTGTTTTACTATAATACTAAGAATATGCCTCGTGTGGGGTATGATGTAATATTTCATTTATTTATGACTTTATACTGTTTATGGAAAAACTTTATTGTTATCAACTTCTCTTCAATAAAAATAAACTTAGCTTTTCTCATGGTTCGGGCTATCAGAAGTACCTAATTATGAAATCCTACATTGTGAATGCAAACAGAATAATCGTTATTAAATGCCTGTTTCATAGCAATCGATTGCCAAATTGCCAAACTGTCAGTAAGCTATCAAGGTAGTAACATCGTCGAATGCTCATCAAGCAATTTTCTAGGCATAGTTCTGGACTCTAAGCTATCGTGGAAAGAACATATTGATTTGGTATGTGCGAAGGTGAACAGATTTGTATTTGCTCTGCACCGAATTACGCACCTAAGTGATCAAACGACTACGCTCATGGCCTATCATGCATATGTATGCTCGATCTTGCGGTACGGTCTTGTCATCTGGGGGAACAGTGTAGAACTAAATCGTGCTTTTCTAATACAAAAAAAATGTATAAGAGCTATTTGTAGGGCTCACCCGTTTGAATCGTGTAGACCGCTATTTAAACAACTGAAATTGCTGACGCTTCCCGCTATGTATGTCTTCGAAATGTGCATGTTTGTAAAGAAAAATTTGAAATTATTTACCAAAAAATCCATAGGTATGCACTTTCAGAACGAGATATCCTAACCGTCTAGTTGTACCTTCACATTTAACTACCTGCTTTGCCAGAAATTGCTTTAATATGGCCATAAAATTATAATTATAATGCTTTGCCTTTAGATATCTCAGAAGTGCCGTTAAATAAATTTAAAATTGAACTTTATAATTTGTTGTGTGATAAATGTATATATACCGTTAATGAATTCTTGAATATGAAATTGTAATTGTGTGATTATTATTATTATTTTTATATGTAAGACTATAGTTAAATCGTAATTATGTACTAACACACTGACATGACATTTCGCTTTGACATTATACCTGACATTGTTTTTAGTTTTGCTTTTTACTTGACATGTATTGATTAATTATTGTTTTCTACTAATAAACTAACCATTTTTTTTCATATTGTATAGCGTCATTCTATCTGTACCGTTTTTGCATGCCAGTATCTGGTGCATCACATAAACGCCACACATTTTTTTTGTCATCTTTTGTACTGTGAATGCTTGCAAATAAATATTCTTGATTCTTATTTTATTTTATTTTATTTTATTGGATAAGGGAAACATACAGCACTATATAATACATTATTATTGAGAAGCATTATGATTGTTCAAAGGCCAACACAGTTTCCACAAAGATAAATTAATGCAAATCATAAGTTGAGTATACACTAGACAATTTTAACGAATTATATAGCTACCAAAAACACAATCAAACCATTAGACACTTATTAAAATTAATTAAAACATAGTTAAATGATAAAAACAATGACACGGTGATCAGCTGTTACATATACTCTTTTTAAACTTAAACAAACTAAGAGAAAAAATATCAATTTGCTGATAGCTCTTATCATAAGAACTACAAGCTCTAACCGAGAAGCGGTTTTTGGCATAATTGGTGCGACAAAAAGGCGGAGCAAAGGTTGTCGAGGATCTCAAGCAAAACCTTTTGCATTTATAAAATATCTTACTGGTAAGATAATTCTTCTTGATCCTTGATTCAAAGCATTTCTTTCGAATGCGAGGATATACTAGAAATCGACGTGGTTTCCTTCATATGTCCCGGCAGCTCAATTTATGGAGCAATGGTCAGGGAATACAAAGGCTATCTACCGCACTCAGAGACGCCAGTTAACTTTAATTGACAATTTAATCTCTCTTTTTCATGCCCAGTATTGAATAAAGTAGGAAAGATATTTAATGCCCAAGTTAATTTAACTGGCTTCTCTGAGTGCGGCTGTAAGAGTTTGAGTTGAAAACTAGTTGTTTTGTTTTACGTGTAGGGAGTATTATTTATCACATAAAAGCATTGTGAATTCAAAAACTAAAAATCGCAATTCCTTGAGCTCTTTAGTTCTGATTCAGTTGTAATAAAAGGAGAAAAAGGAATAAGGTGCAGGATAATTTAAATTAACGGCGCGACTGTCCGGGCGCCGGGTCAGGAGTTAATGTTTTCAAGGAGCTAATAACTCTTCAAAGAGCAATGTGTTCACAGAAACAATATTAGAAACCCTACTTTTACATTTTACCACAGTAACTATTAGAAGGCAAAATATTGAGAATCTACTTATATAAATATGCAGGAATTAAAAGTTTTAGAAGAATGTTAATGAACAGCACTTAAATAAAAAAAAATTGTTTGTACTAATCAAAACCATAAAATCACAAGGTAACTGTTTAATTAAAACGTTACAGTTTTCACTTACATCCTTGACTATAATTATCCAACAACAGACAATTAGTACCGGATTGATTCACTTACTTGTTTTTATAAGCATTGTTATTAAATAACCATATTTTTTATCACAATACATCTTCCACAAATTATGTAAAGAGTTTAAAGCTTAAGTAAAGCTACTGACTAGCTAGGCTTCTGAAAGCTATCAGTTGTAGTACCAACTTGATCAGTTTTACAAGAACAGCTTTCTCTTTTCTTGGCTGCTTTTTCAGAGCCAATTTCAAAAGAACATACAGAATATATATATTTAGGAATCTCTAAAAGTGACGCCCAAGTTAATTACCATAGAGATTTACCGTACATATAACAAGTGTACTTATTAAGGGAAGTGTATTTTTAAATACCAAACAACTAACAATTTTAAAATAAGATTAATGGCAAAATTCACGCTACATTACATATCTTACTTAATGCAGTTATTATTGATTACAGGACATTGTTACATTAGTGATTAATCTTTTAGGTTAACAACCGAAACTTGATTGGTTAAATTTTCATAACTTTAAATAGTTATGAAGGCAGGATGTACTTTTTCTGACTAAATTACACTACATAATACTGAAAAACAATACAACGCTTACGCTAGATCAATTAAAAATGCGTGTCTCTTCGGTTCACTAATTTTATCAAAATTATTTAAAAAAGTTAGGTTCAAGTAACTACCAAGCAATATTTTCAAAAGGTACCTAATAAAAATATTATGAAAACCTGTGGAGGACAAATTGATGATGTTAATGATTTATTTAAAATTGTTTTCCACCAATGTTTACTATTAACTTATTCCTATTCTGACAATCGTACAACTTTCTTCCCGCCTAAAAAGAGTTAAGGAAATTGAACTAAGATTATTAGTTTAGCTAGTATTTTTCATAGTAGGCGTGCCTACAGTTTATGATAACATCCAGCATCTCCGTAAGAAGGAGAAAAATCTTAAGTCCATCAGTTTAATTATTATTAATTACAAAGTCGCTAGTTCTTTTCTGAATGTTTCTGTCGGGCTGGCTACTCTGTGAGGACTAACAATTACACATGTAATCGTAATAACGAGTCTAATTGCCGGAAGCTCAGGTTCAAACACTATTAATGTCTTCCTCCCTTGTTTAATGCCCTGTTTTTGATAGCCAGTCCGATCGACCGCTTCTGATTGAAGCAAAGAATTAAAGGAAATGTTAATTGTGTTAATTATACGGTGGCGGTTTACATCTTAAATGATGACAAGGTAGGTCGTGGATTCAACTGGTGACTAATTTTTCTGCATAACATTTCTTCGAAATAAAGATTTTTTAAGTAGTTTGCAGATGAGTCCTTGGAAAATTTTACTTGGAATACTTTTGACCAATTATCTTAATAAACATTAAGTTCTATTATAGGTTAGTAATTGACCTACAATTGACAAGCATTAAAATTTCTGTTCCATCCATCGAAATTTCAACAGTTTAGCCACGTCATAGATCATCAGAGACACATTAGCGGTAGTTTATTAGGTACTTGTAGTTTATGTGGAATTGATCTTAAAATGTGACATAATTCGTAAATATTTATTCAAGACTCCAAAACTTTTTCCTATTCGCTACATTATCCATCAAAGTTTCAACAGTTTAGCCACATAACAGATCATCAAAGGCACAATAGCGGTAACGCATTACTTGAAGCAAATCGATCACGTAGTAATATCGCGTTATGGTCGTTTCAAGGATGCAACGCTCCAGTGTCCACGACGCCCTGAGGGCCTATTGTCTACGCTTACGCAGCTAGGGCTGGTACTAGTAAACAATCTAATAAAACCGCAAATACTGCTTTTTATTCACAATGAGTTAGCACTTAGCCTTCATCACGTCTGACGTTAAGTCTGACTACTCCCGGAATCCACAACTACTGAGGAACTGACTATCTAATCTCTAACTGCCGGTACACAACAATGCCGAAATAATATCGTTGTTATGGCGTCAGACTTAGATGAAATGCTGGTAGCTAGCCAGGCGGAACAAGTCAAGAACAAGTTCTACCACCAACCAAACCGAGTACAATATGTACCCCTCTCATCTCATAATGCCAACTTCGCAGAATGCCAACCGCTCGCAAAATGACAACTTCTCAATAGTGTCTCTTTAACCTGATCGATAATATTTGTTAAAGGAGCATGATTTCGCTTTCTGTCAATTTTGAAAACTGTCACCCGTTTGCACTAAACTTAAGAATCGCCTAAGTCTTTTCCTAGCTAACTTAAGACATTCTTAAATGCACTTTAGGCTATTCTTAACTTACGGGCCCAATATCGAGCACCTAAGGCTTAAGAAATACCTATATCAGTGGTTATTGTCTGTGGCATTGTGAGCAAAGAGTAGTGCGACAAGCTTTTCTGTTCCGGTGATTATCTTTGGAACTAAAACAGTTTTCATACGACAGTCCATTTTGACAGCTAATTTCGTATTGCAAGTGACTCCTCTGTCACGGCTGTCACCGGAACAGAAAAGCTTGTGGCTTTTGTATTCTTGTTTGTTAGATAGAGACACAACACATGTGACATACATACGTCTTCATCATTTTTTTTTTAAAACTGTATTATGTTTTTTTTGACAGTTGAGCTCAGTTGACTTTTTCTTTTCTCGGTGAATTACCCCTACCAAATAAAATAGACAACGCCTTAGCTTTTGTCTCCTTTTAACTCACGAAGGGATCAATCAGAACTTTCAACCAAAAAAATATCTAGTGACCTACTTTACCTCGCCAGTTTTAAAATCCATAAACAATTAATATTTGAATTTATTCATTCATTCTCTTAGCAAGGCGATGACTAAGTTACGACGTAGTCTGTCACTGCAAACAAAAATTTTAGCTAGGCTGTTTTAGGCTGTTCCTAAGCTAAGATGTATCTTATCTAGGACAAGCTCAACCCGAGTTTAGTGCAAACGGGCATGTGTGTCTTAATTATTATTCATAAACCGAAAAACCCAGTTCCATTAAAATTCACATAAAAACTACTTAGTAGACTTTTCCATTTATATTCTTTTTTATTTTTATATTCGAACGAATTACTTAACAGTACACTGCGAAACAAACAGGCACTAATCATACATTGACAACCCTGTACATCTCAATCAGCCTCTAACAATCATCATGGAATGAATTAATAATGTGGTTGAACATCTGCCCGTAACCGGGGATAATCTACTCGTGTTTGGATATGATCAAACGCAGTACAGTCTTCGGGTGTTTGTGCACTACCACTGAATTTTACCGATCCGGAAAAAAACGGATGCTTGTATTTAATTAATTACTAATATAAATGATTAATTATTAAAATACAAGCATCCGATTTTTTCCGGATCGGTAAAATTCAGTGGTAGTGCACAAACGCCCTTCAGCACTTCAACCTATTCCGGGCGTCCGAAAACCAGCGCTGTAGCAAAAGCGGAGACGAGGCCGTTTCGGTAAAAAGAGTTTCTTGTGTTTATTTGTTTGTATTGTTTTTCTTTTTTGTATTATTGTGTCTTTTTTGCTGAATAACCTTTCTTATTTCTATCTATATTTGTATTAAATTGTTATGTTGTCTAACCCAATTTGATTGTACAAAAATTTAATGAAGGCGAGTGAATTCGGATCCCGACAATCTTCAGGTTTTTTCAGTTCAAGGTGCATACCTAGGTAGTTGTTATAATCGAATTTAGTTCAAACTTCGTTAAGTTGTTAGAAAATTTTAAAAACTAGCTTTCCGCCCGCGGCTTCGCCCGCGTGGACTACACGACGTTATCCCGCGGGAATCTGATGTTTTTCCGGGATAAAAAGTAGCCTATGTTCCTCTCCAGGCTACAAAGTATCTGTGTCCCAAATTTCAGCCAAATCCGTTCAGCCGTTTTGGCGTGATTGAGTAACAAACATCCAAACATCCAAACATCCAAACATCCAAACATCTAAACTTTCACATTTATAATATTAGTAGGATACGTATACATTTACCCCATGGGCGAATTTGTGCCAGATAACCTTTTTGCTCTTGATCTCAATCTGGCCCAAGGGCGAAGAAGAGGTCTTAGATAAAGCGAGTTCACCCAGAAGAAGCCTATTCACTTGCACCTTGAAGAGGTTTTACTTGTTGATACTCAGAAAAACAGGGACCGTACTCTGAAACGCTAATCCGAAACTTCGGTTAGCCCCGCCCCTTTCACTTGGTTCTGTCCCGACTAAAGAGTGAGAGGGACGGCTATACCGAAGTTTCGGGTATGCGTTTCAGAGTAGGGCCTCAGATGCGGCAGAGCATTCCATTCCTTGGCTGTTCGCATGATAAAAGAGGACTTAAAGAGTAATCTGTGCGTAAGTTTGGGATGGCAACCAAGATGACCTGCTTAAATTTTTTATTTTATGTACGGGATAAGATATTCAAAGCTTGAGGTGCTGTCGACAGTCCTGCTTGTATACGTGTATAAATATTGACAGTGCTATTGTCGCTCTCTTTATGGGAATTTCTAAATATCCTCCTGAAATCGTAAACTTGTTTCGTTTCATGCGATAAATGAGGTTAGTTTTCTTATCTCTGTCAAATTTTACGAATGACTTTCGTTTTGGTACCTAATCGTTTAGGAAACTATACTATCCTTCAAAAGCTGTCAAATATGTATGGATTTTTAGATATTTATACGACCGATAGCGGGGCACCGCTCCGGTTTTCATAAAAAAAATACCATTACGATAACGATAGTTTTTAACCGACTTCTAAATCAAAAAGGAGGAGGTTCTCTATTCGTCTGTATGTATGTTTTTTTTTTTTTTTTTTTTTTTTTTTATGTATGTCCACCGATTACTCGAAGACGGCTGAACCGATTGAAATGGTTCAAACGTTATTACATCAGGTTGGTTTCCAAGTTGGTCCCATTTTTTGAAATTTTGAAATCGGTTCAGTAGTTTTCAGGAAATCTTGAAAATACTGTCGTTTTCGTTACAACTTTATGTGAATTCAATACGTATCTTTAGGCATAACTCCTTTGTTTATAAACCGATTTAGATGATTCTTGTTTTGTTAAAAAGGGGACACCTCAAGGTATTTTAACCGACTTCAAAAAAGGAGGTTTTCAGTTTGATCACATACCTATTTACCAGAAAACACGTAAATTGCCTGCACGATGCACTAAAAAGAGTGAAATAAAAATTATTTTTATAAAAAAACTAGCTGACCCAGCGCGACTTCGTTCCCGTGGTCCTACCCCCTACTCCACCCTACCCACCCGTACTCTACCCCATACCCTACCCCTACCCTACCTCTACCCTACCACTACCCTACCCCTACCCTACCACTACCCTACCCCTACCCCACCCCTACCCTACCCCTACCCTACCCTTACCCTACCCCTACCCTACCCCTACCCTACCCCTACCCTACCCCTACCCTACCCCTACCCTACCCCTACCCTACCCCTACCCTACCCCTACCCTACCCCTACCCTACCCCTACCCTACCCCTACCCTACCCCTACCCCTACCCCTACTCTATCCCTACCCTACCCCTACCCCACCCCTACCCTACCCCTACCCTACCCCTACCCTACCCTACCCCTACCCTACTTCTACTCTACCCCTACTTACCCCTCCTTCCCCTATTTTCTCGCCGCTAAAACCATCCTTGGACTTCCACGAACATTTCAAGACCAAAATTAGCCAAATCGGTCCAGCCGTTCACGCGTGATGTCGTGACCAAGGGAAATAGGGATTCATTTTTATATATATAGATAAAACCGCCTTCAAAAAAAACCACATCAAAAAAGTAAGAAATAATTCCTCACCAAATAAATAACGTAAGTACTTTGAAGTCGGGCGGGTTTTAACAAAAACAACAAAAAATTGTACATGTTTCACGCCCGACTTCAAAGTACTTACGTTATTTATTTGGTGAGGAATTATTTCTTACTTTTTTGATGTGGTTTTTTTTGAAGGCGGTTTTATTTTTTTTCACGCTAGGGTTGCAACAAAAATGAAACAGATATTTGACAGCAGCATTTTGGAAGCTTTTGACAAATAGTATAGTTTACTATCACCATAGCTATGGTTTTCGTGCTAAGTTTACAGAGGTAAGTTTTAGTTTAGACGAAAAGTAACTGCTAATATTAAATATCTAGTTTATTTCTGAGTTTGAATATATAAGATGGTTTGAAACAAACTGCAAAACGAGCAGGGGGTAGTCAGGTTAAGTGTTTAGAACGTAAATAAAGTAGAAAAAAAAACTATTTTTTTTTAATAAAAAATTCTAATATTAGGTATCTTTGGATATCAATTCAATATTTAACATAATACTAAACGTAAAAACAAAATTACTTATTTAACCACGAGACAGGTAAACGATAATCCGGAAGCTATTGGGCACATAAAAACTAACGTTCTCAAACTTAGAGAACGACCAATTCTAAGCGTACTGCCAGCTAAGACCCGTTACAGAGCAAACACATTCATTTTACGTGCAAGTAATTCTTTTAATACACTACCAGCTGATATTGACCTCTTTTGTACCAGCACAGTTTCTCTTAGGAAGCAACTATCTAATGCATTTTTTGCTGATGAAAACCAGTCTATACTATAGCCAAACAAACATAATATTGTTCTTGTGTTCTAGCAAGTGGTTGTTCAGTATGTACTCTAAAATAATTATACTGGTGCTTCTCTTTTTTGTTTATGTCAACATTACTCAGTGATGCACTATTAAACATCAAAATCTTGTAATTTAAATTCATTCAATTTTCAAGTATATATAATAACGTATAATATATATATATAAGTATACAAACATTGTTACTAAGTAGTGTGATACATTAATTTGGATATAAGCAACTTATTTTTTGGAACCTATTGGTGGAGATTTGTAAATGGCATTGTTTTAAACTACCGATTGTAATAATAATAATATATTTGTCTGTAAATCTTCCAAAGAATAAATAAATAAATAAATAAATAAATATTGGGCACATACAATAGCGCGGTAGGAGTATCGCTATAGCGGCTGGCCGATCAGCTGTTGGACCGCCAGGGTTGATGACCGCGGCGCCCAGCCTATTATTAAAACGTTTGGTATTGTACATATTGAATTGATATCAAAAATAATATTAGAATTTTTGTAAAATTAAATAACATAAAAAAAAATAGATTTTTTTCTATTTTTTTTTTATGTTCTATTCACTTGACCTGAACACTTCCTGCTCTGTTTGCAGTTTGTTTTACACCATCTTATATATTGCTCAATACCAAAGATAAAATTTCAAGAATATTTAACTTTAAAACAACAAATATTATCTCGTAAGAATATACAAAAGACATAATGAACTAAAAAGGGCTCATTACGTGTAAAAATGCCCTTCGAGATCCTTAAACACATTGCCAAAGAGAACAAACAACGCTTATCAGATAGGGACGCTTACTCACTCTGTGTGCGGTTACCACTGTGCAATGTGACTAATTATATGACTAACATTTTAAGTATGCTACTCATTGAAAACTACCTTAATTCTTTGAAATAGGACTTGTTATGATACAGCTTAAAGCGATGCGAATTTGTTTGTTTGCTACTGTTTTGTTAGCGCAAACAATTTTACATTATATAGAAAATTTTAATAAAAAGTTGTTCTCCTTGTAATCAAAATCATTTTAATGTTTTAATAGAAGTAATATTCGTTTTGAGTTAAATATATTGTTTTAAGTATAAGTAAGCAGTTCTTTTTCAGGAAACAGTTAAATTAAATTATTATTATTTTTTTTTATAAAAAACTGGGCAGGCATTTGACCACCATCTTGTTTGTTAACAGGATGTGGCCTAAGATGTTGTATGCTTGTCCAGGAGATGCCTGTTCACTCTGGCCTTGAAGATACCAAGGTTGTAGTTATCGGGGAACACATAGGCAGGCAACGCATTCCATTCCTTAGCGGTTCGCATAAGAAACGAAATTTGAAATGGTACTTACGCTATTTTTTTCAGTTTTAGTTTTTACAAAATGAATCATTCATTCAGCTTGTCATTTGCGTCTGCTTTCACTTTTCGTTTGAGTTAAGGCGCTACTCAGAAAAAGTATGGACTTTTTGATATAAAACTATAGGACGGTTAGAGTTGTTATAAATCTGGTAATAAGATATATATTTCTTCATACCTTTATCTAGAATCAGTTTCAGAAACACGATTTTATGATTTTGCCTCGACACTTTTTCTTTTCGAAAATATCTCAAAAAGTACGAAATATCAAGATTATTCTTAAATGGGGTTACATATACTATTGAAAATTGGTTTTATTAGTAGACACCAATAATATTTAGGATCGTATAGAAGCATTTTTTTAAATCGCTATAGTTTTTTTATACGAATTGATTTTGTGTTTTTTTTTTTGCGTAATCTGCAAAATCGGTCTCGCTCCCGCGCGCGTCATTTTCTCATTGCTATCTCGCTTTAGCATATTTTTTCCGAGTATCGCCTTAAGAAAGACGTATATTCAAATCAATGACACTACAAGATAATCAAAACTGTTATCTAAGTTTAAAACCTAATTCAGTTATGTACTTACATGTGTCAAAAATCATTTGAGAATCCATGTATTAGCAACCTGCTATGTGTTTACAAGCTGGCCTAGCATGAGCGGCTTTTATCGACTATTGACGCATGATAAAGAGCCTATATCTTGCTTACACCTTAGTGGGGTAAGCAGGACAGGATGACGTATCATATCATATCGCGTGTTTTAATGATGGTCATGCTAGGCAGGCTTACCTCTTTTCAATTCAAGCAAAGAAGAACCCGAAAGAAAATATAGGGACCTATCCACTTAACAATTTTACGTTTTGAACTTTTGAGTATACATTAAATCGGGAAATTCTGTACGGTTTTCCGTCCTGCATGCAAACTACAAATTTTTCAATAATTTACTCATTTTATTGATCAAATTAAACGTATCAATGAACCGTAAAAGTTTTTCGTTGCGTTGTTTTTATATCAACAAGGTGTGGCCTTATCAAGCGATAGGGAATGAGGCCGCTAGGGCTTTGTGAGCTGGTAAATTAAAACTAAATTCGTAAGCATGGACCGATTCTGTACTACTGAGATAAGAAAATTATTTAGAACATGTTTACTTTACCTTAGGTAAAAGTTGTACCTTACATACTTTCAGAATTGTTAAGCGTAAGCAGATCTATTAAAGAAACATTTTTATACGGCTTTTCGATTCTTGTTTATTTTTACTTATTTTATTTATTGATGCCAAGAGTTATAAACTAAGTGTGACAAACAATTACAGATAAATACTTCATGTTAAGTAACAACATGTTCTTCATTTTATATTAAACTAGCTTTCCGCCCGCGGCTTCGCCCGCGTGGACTACACGACGTTATCCCGCGGGAATGTGACATTTTTCGGGATAAAAAGTAGCCTATGTTCCTCTCCAGGCTACAAAGTATCTGTGTCCCAAATTTCAGCCAAATCCATTCAGCCGTTTTGGCGTGATTGAGTAACAAACATACAAACATCCAAACATCCAAACATCCAAACATCCAAACATCTAAACTTTCACATTTATAATATTAAGTAGGATTACTTAGCTAAAGGTTAATGAATTAAAACAAAAAAAATACTACTTACAATAAATGTCAGTAAACTTATTTTGCTAGAGTTACTTATTTTCCAACTAGGTAGGCTAGGTATAGGTATAAAATAATGACATCAGCCATGTTACAGTTCTGATAAGAAGCCATTTATGAAACTTGTCTTTATTGTCTTTGGCCTGTATTTCAGGGCATGGGTGAAATGGTTACTAACTCAGTGAATCATTAAGATATTATTCATGGTTCCTAATCATCACAATGAGCTTACTGTGAAGTCATTTTACAGAGACGTGACCTTCTAAAGTTTGATACATACATACCTATAGATGTACGAACAAACTTTAGAAGGGACTGTGACGTCATTTTACAGAGACGTCACGTCACGTATGTGTCTATTGATTTCAGCATAAGCAAAAACCGCAAGTGTATGTGCGGATCTAATTGAATTTCAAAAGGCTGAACTTTTCAAAAACCTAAAATGAGTAAGTAACGATTTTGGAATTCAGTTTATCAATACGGCTTGAAGTATATGAAAAATATGTACTCACTATCTTAAATACTTTCACCACGATTGTGGCTATCGTTTGAACGGACACCATTTTCACTTAAACTTTTATCGCACTTTTGAACTAATTGCAAAGCTATTTACTCTAACGAAAGCACAAAAATAGGTTAGTCTTTTGTTCTTCACATAGATTCTTTTGTTTCCAGTCTGTTTTTGTTAACAGTCGGTTCGTCACTGGTGATATTCGTTATCACTCTGCGTATTCTTTATCAACATCGTCCAACGTGGTTTATCTTATCGGTTCAGCGAATTAGTAGGGCAGGTACTACTATGCTTCTCTCTAAACTGTACTCCGATATTGATCCTAGCATCCATTTCAATAGGTATTACTTTAAACATAGTAAATATAATATAGATTATGAATGAAATAGTAGCGTTAATAACTTTATAAATAAATATGGGACACCATAATTTTGCTTTATTCCTAAGTCTTAAACACCTGTGTTAACAAAATCGGAAACAACAACGACACCCAGATACGAGAAAATTTTGAAAAGTTCGTTCTTCGACATCCCCCCACCGGGAACGGAACTCCGTGGTCGACTGACACCCCCTCAGAGTGTCAGTCGACCACGGAGGTCGTCAAATTATTGTTAAGGCGCTACTCGGAAAAATATGGACTTTTTGATTTAAAACTATAGGACAGTTACAGTTGTTAAAAATCTGGTAATAAGATATATATTTCTTCATACCTTTATCTAGAATCGTATAGTTTCAAAAACACGATTTTATGATTTTGCCTCGACACTTTTTATTTTCGAAAAGACCTCTAAAAAATACGAAAAGTGAAGATTATTCATAAATGGGGTTACTTACACTATTGGAAATTGGTTTAGTTAGTGGACACCAATAATATTGAGGATCGTATAGAAGCATTCTTTTTAAATCGCTGTAGTTTTTTAATACGAAGTGATTTTGTGTTTTTTTTGCCTAATCTGCAAAATCGGTCTCGCTCCCGCGCGCGTCGTTTTCTCATTGCTATCTCGCTTCAGCACATTTTTTCCGAGTATCGCCTTAATTTATTTCCTTTTTTGAAGTGCAATAAATTACATATAAGTACTCAAAACCATGTAAGTCTCAAAACCATAAACAGAAATCTGACTCATTAGACGTGGTTTCAGTTAATTCCTATAATAATTAATGAGTAAGTAGTTTTATTAGGAACTACTTTTTAGCACTGTTTGTTAGCGCTTGTTTCATAAGTTGTTCCATACAAAACCAATCAATTCCCACAATATTGTACTAAAATTTGTTTAAAGTTAGAGTAAACAAGATGAGTCTGTAATAAAAGGTTTTCGAGGTTCTGTTGTCAAAAAGGGCTCGCCACTATGGCAACCCTCCTAAGAGAGCCATCTCATAAATGCTTTTTACAAAAGTATGCGGGGATGCATGTATTATACCTCAAATTGGAGCTGAATAGTTATTCTATTATTATAAACTAGCGGCCGCCCGCGGTTTCACCCGCGTGGTTCTCGTTCCCGTGGGAATATCGGGATAAAAAGTATCCTAAGTTACTCCTTATTACATCTGCTACCTGCCAGTGAAAGTCCCTTCAAAATCGGTCCAGCCGTTTCGGAGATTAGCTGGAACAAACAGACAGACAGACAGACAGAAAGACAGACAGACAAAAATTGTAAAACATGTCATTTTGGTATATGTACCGTATATATAATCATATGCAAGTAGTAAAAAGCGGTTATTTTAATGTTACAAACAGACACTCCAATTTTATTTATTTGTATGTATAGATATAGATAAGATTCAAATCTCTAACGTATTGCATACTTAAAGGAATTAAAAGAATACAAAAACAACTAATGTAACTTTTATTTTTTTTATATGATTTTATTGTATCAAAACAATAGAAATCATATAAGTGTTACCCCATTTTAGAAAGCTTGGAATGTGTACTTTACTCTTAAATAATGTAATTTAGTACAACATTAAACAAAATTAACATAAAATAAAAATAGATAAACATTATTTGTAGGTAATATTTTCTTTTTTTAATCTTTAACTTGGAAATATGACAATTGCCGAAGCTTGCCAAAGTTCTATTTTTCGTGTTATTTTGTAGGAAATGTAATACTTTTGGACGGCATACAATAATTTCTTGAAGTTTCAGTGCTTAACATAAGTATTAAAATCTCCAAAAATATTAAGTAAAGTTTTTAATCATTTTAAGTTCGTAATTCTTAGCCTGTAAGTCAAAAAACGCATATGACCCTATATTGTTAGATTATATTTTTATCTTTTGCGGTACTTGTTCACATTTTATTTGGTTCCCATTCACAATCAGTAGGTAGGTACCATTCAAAACCGCATATCCTCATTATGATAAATTAGTTTTTATTAAGTAATTTTGCACTCGTATTTTGTTATTATCTATCTATATAGGTACATACAAAATACAAGCATCCGTTTTTTTCCGGATCGGTAAAATTCAGTGTAGTGCACAAACGCCCTAACCGTCCAAAGGACTCCCTAAAAAGCTTTTCAGCTTTTTTTAGGGGACTTGGGGAACTGGGTGAAATGGTCCCGACCTAGGTGACTGATCACCCGTCCGGCTTCGCTGGCGTCCCCCCTATAAATAATAATAATAAGGTCCGATGTTAACTTCATACCAAGAAGATCTATGTTGTCGGTAACTGATACAGTTGCACCACGAAAAGTAGGAGTTGAGGTAAATGGACTCCTTTTTGCCCTAAAAAGACACGCCTGTGTTTTGGTGGCATTAAAATTTACCATATGGTCGTCACCCCATTGAGCGACATGGCTTAACTCTAGGGCATAGCAAAATTAGTATAGCGACTGTAACCACGATTTTACTGAAACGATGACGATTTTATTGAAACTGTTGCACTTATGATAGCTTTTATGTATTTTTTTATTAGTCCCCGAACAGGCGTAATGCACAAACGTAACCACAGGAATGAATTTTGAGAATTTCATTCGCAATGGCGCCAAATGTATTTTTTTTTATTATCACGCAATATATTTTTTCTGCCCGTTAAATGGAAAGAGTTAGTCTGCTCTACCATGGCCTCCTAAAGAACGGACTTTTCCCCACTGCTGGCTTTTGCGCTGGATAAATACTTAACTTTCTGTGACGGTGCTGAGGGCCTACTCTGAAACGCAAAACCCGAAACTTCAGTATACCCGTCCTTCTCACTCTCCAGTCATGGCAGAATCGAGTGAAAGGGGCGGGGCTAACCGAAGTTTCGGGTTTTGAGTTTCAGAGTAAGCCCTCAGAGTACGGTCCCTGTCGTCAGCATACCCAACAATTCCGGGCTTCTTGACATACGGACAGATCTATGAGGGCTCAACTATGTTCATGCAGCATATTTTAACAACACACCTACCATGTTCATTCCCTACCTGCGTATTCGATATTCTTATGTTCGACCCTTTTAGTAGAGAATATGACTTCAAAAAGAGCCTTTATGAAATAAGGTAATTTATAAAACTAACACAAAAGTCACTACACAGTGTCGCTAAATGGGATTTGAAATAAAATCGAGATTTTATTCCGTAAAATCTGCTGCAAGTTGCCCTTCGAAGTTTGTTTTTTTTCTGGGCTCTAAAGGATTGCAGACTTGAGTATTTTATTTGATATTTTCAACTTCATACCTCCACGCATTCCTGAGAAAAAAGGTTCTTGACGACGGACAGATTTATGAGGGCTCAACTATGTTCATGCTTTAACAACATACCTAACATGTCCAAACTCTAGCCTGCGTATTCGATATTCTTTAGACCCTTTTAGTAGAGAATAGGACTTCAAAAAGAGCGTTATGAAATCAAGGCAATTTATAGCAACATTAGCAACAAACACACATAAACTAAACTAACACAAAAGTCACTACACCGCGCGTACGATGTCGCGGGCAACAGCTAGTTAAGTATAAAATAGTGCCTTGTTCATTAAACATTACAGTAACATTACAACAAAATTTTGCTAGCAACAAAAACTAATGACGTAGTTTTTGTTGCTAGCAAAATTTTGTTAATTACTTACTCTGCGCAATGAGTAGGTAAATTATTGTGCACAGGGTGCCTACCATCAACTTTAAGACAGCGATTCAAAAATAGCGCGATGCAGAATAGGTTCCTAAAATGAATCGCTTTCTTTCGTACTCTGACCTTTTAAAAACTGGATCGCAAATGAATTGCTAAATGTTAATGACCGTGAATGAATGTTTTGTGCCGTGTAGTGCCGGCACATGAAAAGAATAGCACTACCCCCTCTCTTCCCGTGGGTGTCGTAAGAGCCGACAGAGGGAAAACAGCCAAAGGAGATGGGCAGCAGCGTCTCCATTTAACAGCAGGCCATACTGCGATCGCCAACCCGCCTGCCAAGCGTGGCGATTATGGCAAAACCCCCCCTAAATGGTAACACAAACAAAAAATCGGCCCCCAGTCCCCGGCGGCCCCGCTATTCCTAGCTACGGTAGCGGCTATGGTAACGGCGGGGCAGGGGGTGCTAAGAATCCCCGGTTAGGCTCCGGCTACCAACACCGACGACTTGACCTGGCAACCTACAACACGCGCACGTTGAGGCTCGACGAGAAGCTTATAGAGTTGGAAGAGGCAATTAGTAAGTTACATTGGGATATCATTGGGTTATCTGAAGTCCGAAGAGAGGGGGAGGACTCGATTACCCTTCAATCCGGTAACTTACTATACCACCAGGAGGGCGACCAACAGTCCCAAGGTGGTGTCGGGTTCATCGTCCATAAATCCCTTGTCAACAACGTGATCACCATCGGAAGTGTTTCGAGCAGGGTAGCGTACCTGATACTCAGAATATCGGAACGATATTCGCTGAATGTTATCCAGGTCTACGCTCCGACCTCGAAACACGACGATGTCGAAGTGGAGGCTATGTATGAGGAGATCTCTAAAGCCATGCATAGCTATAAAACCTACTACACGGTTGTGATGGGGGATTTTAATGCTAAGTTGGGGCAACGTTGCGGTGATGAGTTGAGAGTGGGGCAATTTGGATTTGGGCAACGGAACGAAAGGGGCCAGATGCTGGCAGACTTCATGGAGAGGGAGAACCTCTACATGATGAACTCCTTCTTTAAGAAGCCCGTAAGCCGCAAATGGACCTGGATTAGTCCGGACGGTAAAGTCAAAAACGAGATAGATTTTATTATGTCAACGAGAAAGCAAATATTCAATGATGTCGTTGTGATCAACGCCGTAAAGACGGGAAGCGATCACCGCATGCTTAGAGGCACATTGAATATCAACGTCAAGCTGGAAAGATCTCGACTAATAAAATCTACGCTCCGACCAATACCGGCTCAAATTCAAAACCCCGAGTGCTTTCAGCTCGAGCTCCAAAACCGCTTCGAAGCCCTTGAGAACAGCATCGATGTGGACGATCTATACAACATGGTGGTGGATACTGTCCGCACGGTAGGGTCCAAGCACTACAAAACCCACCATCCTAAATTAAAGAAACTCTCCAGCCACACTATCCGACTAATGGATCAGAGAAACGAAATGAAACTACAGAACTCAGCGGATGCCCTTCGTTATCGACAGCTAAATAGGCAGATCTCCAAGTCCTTGACAAGCGACCTTCGCCAATTTAATACCGAGCGTATTAAAGAGGCCATTGAGCGGAACAAAGGCTCCAAAGTGTTCGCTAGAGATCTGGCTATAGGGCAAAGTCAACTGACGAGGCTGCAAGCTGAAGACGGTAGTATCATTTCATCAACACCTGAAATCCTGAGGGAGATCGAGAGTTTCTATGGACAGTTGTACTCCACGCAAACACCTGTTGAAAGTAAGGCTACAGAACCTAGAGCCAAGCTTACCCGACACTATACCGAAGATATCCCGGACGTCAGCCTGTACGAGATTAGAATGGCTCTCAAGCAGCTCAAAAACAACAAGGCGGCGGGTGTTGACGGAATCACAACAGAACTTCTGAGAGCGGGCGGTAAGCCGATACTTAAGGTCCTCCAGAAGCTCTTCAACTCTGTCATCCTCGAGGGCAAAACACCAAAGGCATGGGGCAGAAGCGATGTGATGCTGTTCTTCAAGAAGGGTGATAAGACTCTCTTGAAAAACTACCGACCCATCTCGCTTCTGAGCCATATCTACAAGTTGTTTTCGAGAGTCATTACGAATCGTCTCGCTCGCAGGTTTGACGACTTCCAACCTCCCGAACAAGACGGGTTCCGAAAAGGTTATAGTACCATAGACAACATTCATACGCTGCGACAAGTTATACAGAAGACCGAAGAGTATAACTTGCCACTATGCTTGGCGTTCGTGGACTATGAGAAAGCCTTTGATTCGATCGAGACCTGGGCAGTGCTGCAGTCCCTCCAGAGGTGCCAAATAGACTACAGGTACATCGAGGTGCTGAGGTACTTATACCAAAACGCCACCATGTCGGTCCGATTACAGAACCAGAGCTCTAATCCTATCCAACTACAGCGAGGTGTGAGACAGGGAGACGTCATTTCTCCGAAACTGTTCACAGCTGCGTTGGAGGATATTTTTAAGCTACTGGACTGGAAAGGATTCGGCATTAACATCAATGGCGAGTACCTAACACACCTGCGGTTTGCCGATGACGTAGTTCTCATGGCTGAGACCTTGGTAGACCTGAACACAATGCTCGAAGATCTCAGCAATGCTTCCCAAAGAGTGGGTCTGAAGATGAACATGGATAAGACGAAAATCATGTCCAATGCCCATGTTGCATCCGCTCCAGTTAATGTTGGGAACATTGCACTCGAAGTTGTTGACCACTATGTCTACCTGGGACAGACAATCCAATTAGGTAAGTCCAACTTTGAGAAAGAGATCTCTCGTCGAATCCAGCTCGGATGGGCAGCGTTTGGGAAGCTCCGGCATATATTTGCGTCCAAAATTCCTCAATGTCTCAAGACTAAGGTCTTTGACCAGTGTGTGTTGCCAGTTATGACTTATGGAAGCGAGACGTGGTCTTTTACTATGGGTCTCATAAGAAGGCTCAAGGTCACCCAGCGAGCAATGGAGAGAGCGATGCTTGGTATTTCCCTGCTCGATCGAATCAGAAATGATGAAATCCGCAGGAGAACTAAAACGACCGACATCGCTCAAAGGATTGCTCAGTTGAAGTGGCAGTGGGCGGGACACATAGCGCGGAGAACCGATGGCCGTTGGGGCGGAAAGGTTCTTGAATGGCGACCTCGAACCGGACGACGTTCCGTGGGCAGGCCCCCTACAAGGTGGACCGACGATCTGGTCAAGGTCGCGGGAAGCCGCTGGATGCGGGCAGCGCAGGACCGATCGTTGTGGAGATCCTTGGGGGAGGCCTATGCCCTGCAGTGGGCGTCGTACGGCTGAAATGATGATGATGATGATGATGAATGACCGAACGATTTGTGTCCTTTTTCTTCTACCCGTCTCTTTCACTCGATTCTGTCATGCCCGGAGAGTGAGAGGGACAGGTATAACCTGCAGGTGACATGTTAAATCGACCGGGTTATAGGTCAAATAAGAGTTCCTGATAGCTTAGCGGCTGTGAAATGTCATTGATCGATCACTGAATCGCTGTCATTGATATTAAGCTGTCGTGGTACGACTATGCGAAGCAGATCAGTTTAGGTTCCTAAACAAAACCGCAATAAGAGTTGATGGTAAGCACCCAGGACGCGATTTAAGTCTCGTGTTCATTGAAACTGATTCGAATTATGTTGTTTCTATTACAAATTAACCTATTTAGGAACATATATATTTATGTATACTAGAAAAAAATTACGTGGATATCATCAAAAACACCCATAGTGCGCCGGCGCGCGTAACAGCTGTGGTCTACATACTTTAGTCATCGTTTTAGGTCTAGAGGTTGCTAAATTTATATTGGTTCTCGTGTGATTTCACACAAAGTATAGTTTTAATAGACTTAATTATTTTATTAAGGCCTCTACAGACCAAACCCGCCGGCCCGCTGGCTTTACCCGGCGGGTTAAGGTCACAGCACATACATCAACTCGGAAAGGGATCGTAAACGTATGAACTCGAGCGGTTCAGTATTCTTTGTATGAAGCCCCCTACTGCAAAGCACACTAATCGGAATCGTAACGTAATCGCCTCGCCTCGGGACGCTCACGAACCGCTTTGCGGGTCGCTCAACTTGCTATCCCCGCGCTTACCGCTAGTCGTCCACGCGCTCACGTCTCTCCGTACCCGAGCTTACGGCTCTACGCACAGTGGTCTGAAAATGAAAATGAACAACTTTTTTTTTTCTCATTTTTTTGACATTTTTTTTTATTTATTTTTTTTTTTTTATAATTTTTTCTCTCATTCTTTTTTTTATATATATGGAACCACTGTGCGGCGAGCCGTAAGCGCGGCGTCCCCTAGCCGTAGCCGAGCCGACGTACCGACGCTGATCCGGTTTGGTTACGTGCTTGCGTTAGGTTGACGCCTGGTTGACGGCGAGGCGAAAGGCGATACGGTGTCGATCCCTTTCCGAGTTGATGTAATGTGCTGTGTCCTTTAGGCAGCCGTTCTGCTGCCGGTCTTCTTTACATATAAGATCGTCGAGAACAAGCCCGGCGGCGGCGGCCTAACCCGCCAGGTAAAGCCGGCATGCTGGCGGCCTTGGTCTGTAGAGGCCTTTACCTACCGAATATTTTTAAATGTTATTGAAAACTTTCCGATTTCAGTGTAAATTTACATAGTCGTTACATAAAGGCTTATGAAAAAAGATCTTCTTCAAGTATGTCTTAGAATTCGACACACGAATCGCAATAGTACCTAACCGCAGTTAAGGCTCAGTAATACTTGGAATGCTATAAAAAGTAGTAATTTTTACGACACGCAAAGCAAAATCAATATAAACACAGACGAAGTAAGAATTTGCAAGGTCATTCCTTATTGCAACTTTTTCCATATTTTATACTTACTTTTATTAGCTCTATTATTAAATAACTGAAAATTCATTGGTCACCATCATTTATATTGCAACAATTCTAAATTAAAAAGCATGGTTAGATATGTGAAGCAACGACAGCTATTACCACATACAACCAGACAAGAGAAAATATTCAAAAGTTTTTTTTCTATTTTTTTCCGTCCGGGAATCGAACCCGGGAACTCTGAGAAAGCAGGAACTTGAACGCCACTCGACCACGGAGGTCGTCAAACGACAAAACATTTTGAGTAAATGATCTTTAAATTTTAACAGCTAAAGTAGTAAACAAATAAATATTTAAAGGAAATAAATACAGTACTTATAATAAATTCATGCTAACAATAATGTGAATTGATATGAACACTCAATAAAATCATCTTGACAATTTATTTGTTATAAATCTTTTAGTCCAAATACAAAAATAGAGATGAACACCGACCGGTGACCACCACGGCGTTCAATGTGTTAAGGCGCCGATTCCCCAAAATAGGGTATTTTAGATTAGGGATTACTCGCAAATCACAAGTACTTAAAACTTGGAAAAAATATATGTTATTTTACAGTTATTTATCTAGTGCTTCCGGCCGTTTTTTTTCGATTGGTGATATTTTACTGTGTCAAATAAAATCCCAAACATTCGTCTAATAATAATTCAAATATCATATTACTTGCAGAATACTTGGTTTCAGTTAATGAAAAACATATAAAAATAAATGTCTTTGAATAGCCGAGGGATTCCGGCCGTCATAATTTTTTTTTTTATTATTTAATTTTTAATTGAATTTTAAGTGATTTTCGATTCGCGGGGTGCTCGCGAGTTCACAGTTCACTGCCGGCTGCCGCTGGGTCCGCGCGAAGTTTATAGAGCGCGGCCGAACAAGCGTTAGCGTGCCTTTTTCGGTCGGGATTCCTCGCCTTAAGATACCCAGGTTTTACAAGGTGGTTTACAGTGTTTTAAACACAACAGGCTTGTGTACGAAAAGCGCTTTATTACTCGTATGTATTGACACTCAGTCTTAAATTAGTTTAAATGATGATTTAATTTTCCAATAATAAGCATTACCTTAACCAGAAAACTAAATTAAATACCTTATTTTGTATTACTGTATAGTGAAGTAATCGCCTTAAAGGTAAGGTGACACATATTTGTGCAAAAATTACAAAATAGTTTTCAAGCTTGTCATTTTCACTATACAGCCCTTTGTGTGACTCTAACGGAATGGAAAGCGTGGACAAGTGAATCGACAATGAGATAAATGCGGCATTGTTGTCGGAATTCTTGGATTTGCATCGCAAAGCCCTTTGACGAGAATAAGAGGATCATTATTGATATTTGACTACTTTCACCATTAACAGCATTATTAGGTATTTATTAAACAAAGCTATTAGTAGTGTGGGAAAGATAAAATACCTACGTAATTTCTATACCTACCTACATGACGCGAGTTTCTTGGTGTTGATGCTATTTCTCTTTACCAAACAAAAATTATTTTAATTAAAACCATATAATACTTTTGCAACTAATAAATTTAACCACACAGAAAAAAGCAATACAAATTTCTGCAAAGCTTAAAATCAATTTCCTACCTATCTTTCGCTAGGATAAGTAAATATAGTTTTTAAATTTTATTCGAATTATAATTGTCATTGTTTTTATTTAATCATAATTTGAAATTGTTATTGTTGATCGAAATTTGAAATACTATCTATTTCCTATTCCAGGAGTTAGGCTTGGACATCACCGAAGAACAAATCGCCGAGCTCGAAGGCGCGATCCACGACATCGACTACGCATGCGCGGCAGAGCACGAGAAGCGCGTGCGCCACGACGTCATGGCGCACGTCCATGCGCTTGCGCAACGCTGCCCGACCGCCGCGCCCATCATCCACCTGGGGGCTACATCCTGCTACGTCGGAGATAACACCGACCTAATCGTGCTGAGGAATGGCCTGGATCTACTGCTGCCGAGGCTCGCCGCTGTCATTAGCCGGCTGTCGCAGTTTGCTGATGAGTACAAGTAAGTTAAAATTCTTAAATACCATTGCACTGAAGAGGGTGGATCAATAAAAGCGCGTGCGCCTCGACTTCATGGCGCACGTTCACGCGCTTGTGCAACGCTGCCCGATCGCCGCGCCCATCATACACCTGGGGGCTACATTCTGCTACGTCAGAGATAACAACGACCTCATCTTGCTCAGGAATGGCGTGGATCTGCTCTTGCTGGGGCTGGCCGGCTGTCGCAGATTGCTGATGAGTACAAGTAAGTTAAAACTCTTTGATACCTTCCATTAACAAAGTGCGAGCACGAGAAACGCATGTGCCACAATGTCATGGTGCACGTTGACGCGTTTGGGCAACGCTTCCCGACTGCCGCGCCGCGCCCATCATACACATGGCTACGTCCTGTTACGTCGGAGATAACACCGAAATCATCGTGATTAGGAATTGCATGGATCTGCTCTTGCCGAGGCTGGCCGCTGCCATTAGCCAGCTGTCGCAGTTTGATGATGGGTACGAGTAAGTTAAAGCTCTTTCATACCTGCCAGGAACTAAGAGAGAGCACGAGAAACGCATGTGCCACATTGTCATGGCGCACGTTTTGACACTCTGACCCCGTCGTGCTTAGGAATGGCTTAGACCTACTGTTGCCGAGGCTGGCCGCTGTCATTAGCCGGCTGTCGCAGTTTGCTGATGAGTACAAGTAAAAAATGGAAAATGAAGTATTTAGAAAAAATCTACCCGTCTCACAACCAGCTCCGATGGGACTCGAACCCACGACCTTTCGCTTTCCGGGCGACTGCTCTAACTTTTTCTAAATACTTCATTTTCCATTTTTCAGTAATAAAAATTGCATTGTGAATGCAAAAAACTAAAAATTAAAATAACTGAGTACAAGTAAGTTAAAACATTTGATACCTTCCACAAAGTGCGAACACGAGAAACGCATGTGCCACAATGTCATGGTACACGTTGGCGCGCTTGGACAACGCTGCCCGACCGCCCGCGCCGCGCCGCGCCCATCACCGACACCGACCTCATCGTGCTTAGGAATGGCTTGGACCTGCATACCAAGGCTTGCTGCGGTCATCAGTAGACTGTCGCAGTTTTCTGACGAGTACAAGTACCTTAAAAACTCCAATACTATTGCACTGACTACTACCGAGCACGAGAAGCGCATGTTCGATGATTTCATGGCGCTCGTTCATGCGCTTCCTCAACGCTGCCCGACAGCCGCGCCATCACAAACCTGGGAGCTGTCTTGCTGAGTCGGTGATAACACTGACCTTATTGTGCTCAGAAAAGGCTTGGCTCTGCTGCTACCAAGGCTCGCTGTCAGGCGGTCATCAGTAAGCTATCGCAGTTTTCTGATGAGTACAAGTAAGTTCAAAATCTTTGATACCATATTCTCGCTAATAATTATCATACACCTGGGGCTACTCCTGCTACGTCGGAGATAACACCGACCTCAGTGTTCTGAGGAATGGCTTGGATCTACTTCTGCTGAAACTGGCCGCTGTCATTATAAGACTGTCGGAGTTTGCTGATGAGTATCAGTGAGTACAAACCATTTTGATATCATTTTTCTACCAAGGCAACCAAGGGCCCTGACATTGGATTGGTTATGTTATTCATATAAACATGGGAATCACGTCAGAAATCCAAGGACATAATGCTGCTGCCAAGATTTCTCTTAGAAGGTAGCTCCGTCGATAGACACTAATAAAAATATTGCATGAACTGAAGGCTCTAAGTCTTAGCCTATTTTCCCAACAGAGAAATTCCGTGATATTTTATAGGTACCTTTATAACAGTGCCTAAAATTAAAATTATGTATTTCAAAATAGTAACTTAAGAAGTACCTATTGATTTAATGGTGCCTAAAAAGAACTTAAAACAGCAACATTAAACAAAGTTAGTTTTACTTTGTCACGACATGTAGATAATGCTCTGCATTCAAAACTACTTAAATCAATTCACGCAATAGTCGTGAGGAGCACCACGCTGCCAGCACACGATTATTATGAAGCTCATTGTTTTGTAACTTCCGTCATTATTCCACCCAAGTTGTTTATTAAACTTGTGCGCAATATGTGTATCCTTTGACTCATTATTCTTGAAAAGATGGAAAATGAAGTATTTAGAAAAAATCGACCCGTTTCACAACGACCCGACAAAGACCCGTCTCGTCTCGTTTTTTTCTAAATACTTCATTTTCCATTTTTCAACCATAAAAATTGCATTGTGAATGCAAAAAAGTAAAAATTTAAACAACTCATTATTCTATTTTGAAACTGAACGTCTTTTCTTTGCTTTTTCAGGTCGGTCCCCATTCTCGGCTTCACCCATCTGCAACCAGCCCAGCTGACAACTGTCGGGAAACGAGCTTCCCTCTGGATAAGTGATTTGCTCATGGATGAAAGAGCTCTCTCCCGTGCTAGAGAAGACCTGCGCTTCCGTGGCGTCAAAGGGACTACTGGGACTCAAGCGTCTTTCCTTCAGCTCTTTAAAGGAGACGGTGCCAAAGTAAAAGCGTTAGACAAGAGAGTTGCAGAGTTGGCAGGTTTCGATAAACGCTACATTGTGACTGGTCAAACTTATTCAAGGAAAGTAGACTTGGAGGTTATTTCAGCTTTATCAGGACTCGGAGCTACTGTGCATAAGATGTGTTCTGACATTCGCATATTAGCTTCGCGTAAAGAGTTGGAAGAACCGTTCGAAGCTTCCCAGATTGGATCTAGTGCTATGCCTTATAAGAGAAACCCTATGCGTTCGGAACGCTGCTGTGCTCTTGCTCGTCATTTGATTACTCTGCACGCTAATGCAGCAAACACTCACGCAGTTCAGTGGCTAGAACGTACTTTAGATGACTCTGCCAACCGCCGTATTACTCTTGCCGAAGCATTTTTAATAGCCGATGCAACACTACTTACTCTCCTTAACGTTTGCCAAGGATTAGTTGTATATCCTAAAGTTATTGCTCGCAATATTGATCAAGAACTTCCATTTATGGCGACAGAAAATATTATTATGGCTATGGTGCAAGCTGGTGGGGATCGTCAGGTTTGCCATGAAAAAATAAGAGTTCTTTCACATGAAGCTGGAGCCCAAGTCAAGCAACACGGTAAAGATAATGATTTGATAGCTCGCGTAAAGAGTGATGTTTACTTTGCGCCCATCATATCACAGCTGGATAAAATTTTAGATGCGTCAACATTCATTGGCAGAGCTTCTGAACAGGTTACAGAGTTTATTGAGGAAGAAGTAGACCCCATTATTTCCAAATATGCTGATACTTTATCGGCTGTTGAAAAACCAGTTACATTAAATATTTAAGTATTATAAATATTAAATATTTAAGGATTACATGAGATAATGTGCATGTTATTGAAACAACTTCTTTTAATAAAATGATATATTTACAATTACAGCATATAAATCTATATTTATTTTATTTACCATTTATAAAAATACAAAAAATGACTATACTATCATACAAATCGTAATACTAAATGAACTAGGCAGTGGTAACTTAATGTTCAAAAGATGATATTGATTGATATGAACGAAGCTGAAAAATGAATGAATAATAAATAAGTAACTAAGTACAAGATAACATTAAAAAAACTGAACAAATAAATAAGCTTAAAGGATTACAGGTAGAGAGATTTTTTTATCTACTACTATGAACAGGGCTTCAGAAAAGTAGACAACATGGAATGATGATTTGATTCAATGGCACGAGGAGAATCGTTTGCGTTAAAAAATAGGGTCACATTATTTATAGAGTATTAGTGAGTAACGTATCACCCTGGCAAGCAGGACCTTGACTGGGCCAGTTACAAGCTCCTAGAGTTTCATCAAAGCTCAACTGTACAGGGCAGTTAAAAACGTGAAGAGTGAATCTTTGTTTAGTACAGTCCCATCGACAGGCGTAGAACTTGTTACATTGTTTCGGATGACGGAACAACCCGGCTCTCTGGCAGTCTACCGAACCCTGTAGAGTTTCATCTCTGCTTCTCCAGCCTCCTGGGCCATATCTGTCAAAAGCTTGAGAATCTACAGCGGAACCGGCAGATTCTAATTGTTTCACAACTACAGTTGGAGCTACTTCCTGATTTAGTAAGATAGTTCTGTAAGTAGGTGCTGCCGTTACGGCTTTACCTCGTGGTCTTATTCTTACAATTTTCTCAGTAGTAGAAACTGCAACTGGTGTACTAGATACATAGTTTTCTGAATATGATTGTTTTCCTAAAGAGGCAGATTCGTAATTGCCTGTTTCTTGGAAATCTTGGTAATAGGAATCATCAGGCACAATGATAGGGTTAAACGTAGATGTCACAACGGGAGTAGCAGTAACCCGCCCTACATTTTGTGAGCGGAACCTTGCAGATTTTTGAGCCCATTCATTATCTTTGATATCACCACGACCGTCGTCTTCGTAGTCATTACTGTAATCATCGAAATCTTGTTGTACTTGTACATTAGGTCTCCTTCCTTTGAGAACAAGCACAGGTGACTGGCAACTGCAAACAGCTCCTAGTTTTCTTACAAGTAACGGATTGAAGTCATTAATTTTAGTAACAACCGCTACCTTTGGCTTTGTTCTCCTTATCGGAGCTGGAGCTGGAGTAATCTCGACTAATTCTTGTGTATAGGAAGGTGTTGTCACTACTCTTGGTGTTGACGAATAGGTTTCACTTGAAACTACTACAGGAGTTGTTGTAGAGTACGTTACGGAGGCAGCATCAGATCCAACCGTTTCAAAACCAAGCAACTGTGATTTAGCTGTCTCAATTACGATGTTTTGTTTCCTTTGATAACCTGAAGAACTTGATTTGTATGGGTTTCTGAGGTTTGATCCCTCGTTGTATGTATTATATCCAAAGCCTTCGTAATTAGCCCTATTTTCATTATCTTCCGTGGGTGGTAAGTATTCCGGTGCTCTGTATTGAGTAGTTGATTCGACATATTTGTAGGTGGGGGAACTGGTCGTTGATTTTATAATCGGTCTATATGTCGTCGACACGATTGGTGCCGATGTTGTATGGCTAAAAGTAGATACGAGTCCAGCATCTGGGCCGACCGTACCAAATCCAAGTAAGTTTGATTTTGCTGCTTGCACTACAACATTTTGCTGTCTTTGCACCGGCGCATACGTTGAAGATATCACTTCTTGCTCTTGTCCATTGTATTGTTCGTAAGGATTGTATTCAAGATTGGATGAACCTCCTGAATTTTTCAAACCAAAGCTTTCAAAGTGTACCAATCGGGATGCATTGTCTTCCAATGGCGGTAAATAGTCTGGGGCTTTGTATTCGACAGGTTTATAAGTTGGTTGTTGTGTTGTAGATGACGGACGGTAAGTTCTCTGCGTATATTTTGGTGCAGAAGTAGGTGGTAAGTATTCTCTGGTAGTGGAGGCGGTGGCATAAGTGGAAGGTATATAAGTAGATGAAACAGCGGGAGCTGCTGTAGGTACTACGGGTGGTAAATATTCATTAGCTTGGTAACTCTCTTGTATTTGTGGAGTAGCTTGCTTATATTTTGTCACGATTGTGGTTCCAGGGAACGAGGAAAGATGTACAGATTCTTTCCTTGGTTGGGATTCGTGGGATGTGCTGAAAGAGAATTGCTGGGCAGGAACGTTTGGAACCGTTTCATATTGTTGAGAGTATCCAAATGTGTTGTAGTCACTATTGTCTTGACTCTGGTGAATGATGGAACTTTGATGTTGAACAATTGGAGATAAAGTTGATGAAACTACAGAATAAGTTTGTTGTTTTTCTGTTTGTGGAGGAAGGTATTCCGAAGCTTTGTACTCTACATTCTTGGGCGCTTCGTATTGAGCATAATGATCTTCATAAGCTAACGTCGATGGAGTTGTGGAAACGAACACAACATCTTTTTCTGGTTGCGATTGTATATTGCTCTGATGATATACTTGATGTGAAACAAGGCTTGCATCAGAATACGCCTTTCCAGAACTTAATTCCTCATTCCTTTGAATTTCTGGTTGGCTATATGAATATCCTTCTTGCCCAAACTGTATATTTTGTTGGGAGTGAGCTTGCTGTGCAGATAATTGATACTCAATAGGTTGACTAATGTGAGTTATTTCATGTTGCTGAATAACTGGTTGATAGTTTTGTGTGAACACTGCGGGTGTAGACTTTACATATAATTCTTTTTGTGTATATTTTAAGATTGGATTCTCGTTAACTGATACAGCAGGTTGTTGGTATGTAAATGGAACTACTGGAACTGCTGTTGATGAAACGGGAGCAAACTTCTGTGTTTCAACTTTATGTATAGTTTGGTGGCTATAAGACTGTGGCTTGTAAGTTGTACTAACAACAGTAGGAGCTGGGGTAGAAACCTGAACGACAGCCTGTGGTTCTTCTTGATACTTGATTGCTGGTTGCTGGTATTCGTAACCCGATTCGCCTTGAGAATATGTGTTTATTTTACTCGCCTCCACGTTATGTAAGGTTTGGTGACTAATAACTTGCGGTTGATAAGTAGAAAAAACTTGTTGCACGGCAAGTGCGGGTTGAGCAGTTGTGTAATGAATTGTCGTTCTCGGTTGTTCGTAAGCAACGCTGGATTCGTAATTGTCCGACTGCACATTAACAGTTGGTGTATAAGTTTTATGGATTGTTTGGTGGCTGTAAGCCTGAGGCTCATACTCTTGTTTGTAGCTAGCGTCATATGTCGGTGTTTCCTTTTGAGCGTATTTCAAAATGGGATTCTCATATACAGAGACTGTAGGTTGTTGATATGCAATTTGAACACTAGGTGCAGGAGTTGATGATACTGGCACATATTTTTGTGTCTCGACCTTGTGAATTGTTTGATGGCTGTAGAACTGTGGTTTGTATGTTGAAACGACAGGAGCAGGAGTAGAGTACGCAAAGTCAGGCTTTGGGGCTTCTTCATATTTTACTTGTGGTGATTCATATTTGTATCCAGAAACTTCTGGTTTTTTATATTCATAATAACCAGAATCAGATCCTTGCTGATATGTGTTGACTTTGTTAAAGTCTACTTGATGCACCGTCTGCTGGCTGTACACTTGAGGTTGATACGTAGATGAAACTACGGTTGGTTGCGCTGTTGTATATTCGAATACTTGTTGTGGTTGTTCATTAGCAATTTGAACATTAGCGTAGGCATTCTCAGATTCAAGTCCGTGGTTGTAAGTATTGCTACTTTCTACCTTATGAATAGTTTGATGACTGTATGATTGTGGCACACTAGCAATTTCAGGCTGGGCATTTAAAGTAGCTCCTGTAGTATAAGCTACCAGTTTCTTGAATTTCGGTTCATTCACTGGCGTCGCGGTGGCATAATCGAAACCTACTGATT
Source organism: Crambus lathoniellus (assembly GCA_949710035.1). NCBI lineage: Eukaryota > Metazoa > Arthropoda > Insecta > Lepidoptera > Crambidae > Crambus > Crambus lathoniellus. The sequence goes on along the minus strand of OX453302.1, from coordinate 7,299,578 downwards.
CCACTTTATGTAGGGTCTGCTGGCTGTGACTGAATCCTTGTGGTTTGTAAGTAGATACAGATACAACGGGAACAGGAGTTGTGTATGTAACACCATCTTCAAATTTAATGCTAGGCTTCGCGTATTCATATCCAGATGATTTTGATTTGCCAGAAAGTTGAATAGATTGTTGAGCAGTGTATGAATAACCATTTGCAGAGTTGGCGGCTTTGTTGTAGTCAATTGCTTTCACTTTAGGAGTGACATACTGCTGTTGCACCGCCACGACAGTCGGTTGAACGTTGGTCACCGCTGGTTGAGTAAATCCGAATATTTGTTTAACGCTGGTTTTCGGTGGCTCGGGTATGAAAGTCGTCCTATAGGTGGTAACAGGCAGAGCTGTTGTAACAGCGAAAGGAGTAGCAGTGGTAGGGATGCCAGATGAAGTTGGTGTAGTAACAAAACCGTATCCATCTAAGTTGTTGCCATCAGTTCCAAGATGGTGAATAGAGACAGCAGGTTGGGAAATATATGATACATGGCCTGGATGAACCGTCTGTTGTGAGGAACCATGATTCAAAGTAGAAGCGTAATTATATCCATGTTTAGTTTGTTGGCTTCCTTCGTCAGTGTACGCAGCATCAACTAAAGTAGTTTTACCTACCAAACCGACATTTATCGCACCAGCAGTCAAAGTATGCGACGATCCTGTGTAGGCTTTAGAATCACTCAAATAATTTCCAGAGTTAGAAGCACCATAGGATCCGTGATACTGTTTAATATTAACTTCACTATCGGCTTTGCCATCAGTATTTGACACCACACCGAATCCAGAATTGCCATCATTTCTGTATACTCCTGCTACGTATTTACCAGAGTTGTCTTGGTTGTATGCGCCTGACTGACTAGAGTACGAGCCTGAATATTGTTGGTAGTCTCCGCTAGTGGATCCTGTACCAAAGTATGCGCCCGCATTGTCATGAGCATACTGTCCATCATTTCCTTGAGTATACCTTCCATTAGAAATGCCTTGAGAAGCGTCCGAGTATCTGTTGTAGTCGGAGTAGTCTCCAGATTGCTTGTAAACAGAATCATCGTGAACGTATGGGACTGCAGGTGAATCATCATGCTTGTAGAGCTCAGCATAATCTCCTGAGGGATCATGCACGTAAGCACCAGAATTATCGTCATAGTTGCTAGCCGTTTGATATTGAGCCTTTCCAGATGTAACATAAGAACCACCGTTATTATATTGCCCAGAGCCGTCCGATTGGTACTGGGACTTTCCAGAAGTAACATAAGATCCAATATACCCGTTATTATATTGCCCAGAGCTTTGATGTGACGTAAACTGGCCAAGATTTTGAGCCTGGCCGTTGTATGTTTTCGATTTTGTAGGAAGCCTGTAATCATCTAAGATAATCGATCCGCTTGTATATTTTCCTTCGTCGTTATATTTCGTTGGTTGCACTAAACCTTGGTATGATTGCGCTTGCCCGACTTGGTAGGCGTGGGAATCGCCAGACTGTCCAATACTGTAGGCCTGATCTCCTGAGGAATATTGGCCATTTGATAATTCCTGGGAGGCGATAAAGTTGGAGTCTAAAGCGTCAGCTTGGGTCAAAAATCCGCTTTGGATACCGACTAAGTTGTTAAGCGATGCTCCGGAGACGAGACTCTGATGGGCGGCTACGTTCACAGCGTCCGCAGTTTGACCTTGGAAACCCGCAGCACCTGAAAGTATGATAAGAACAATTTTAACATGCAAAAGTATTGCTGTTACAGCTTATAGTAGGATTTCGTAAGATAACTATAACGCCTATACATACTTGAAATACATAGTATCACCCTTGGAGGTTATCGAACCCGTGATATCTTAAGGGCACCACAATCTATCAGTCCGCCAGCAGATAACGTCCTGTCAGTTGGCCGCAATCGGCCACACACTCACAGTTTTACATACAAAAACCGACTTTCATGGCCGAATAGATTTCGGCCAACTGGCTGACTGTTGCCTGCTGGCGGACTGATAGTCCGTGGGGCCCTTTGGTAATTTTTACTTTGATCGTTGAAGGAAGGCGGAGGGGTGTCAAAACGCCTCAGCCTTATATCTAGCAACATGTTCAAAACATTTCACGGCCAGTCGTGTGGTCGTAACGCAGGCGTCGTGTTCGAACTATAGATTGATGATATGTGGTCATTGACGAACTCCGGGTCGAATGGCATACGCACCGGTTTTCAAGGTGCCGCTATCTCTAAAGTCCTGGGTTCGATTTCCGGTCGGGTAAATGTATGACACATAGCGCGGAGAACTGATGGCCGTTGGGGCGGAAAGGTTCTCGAATGGCGACCGCGTACCGGACGACGTTCCGTGGGCAGGCCCCCTACAAGGTGGACCGACGATCTGGTCAAGGTCGCGGGAAGCCGCTGGATGCGGGCAGCGAAGGACCGATCGTAGTGGAGATCCTTGGGGGAGGCCTATGCCCAGCAGTGGGCGTCGTTCGGCTGATATGATGAAATGTAGAAAAATATTTTCTCACATCTGGGTGGATAGGACCCGTCGTTGTTTTCAATTACCATACCACAAGTGCTTTTTAAGCCTAAGCTCCTTAATTAAGGATTGGAGCACTGTAGGTATGTGATGTCATCTCATCATGATGTGTGGAACGTACCAGTAAGAATAGCAGAAGAGAACCCATGTGCTTCAGCCTCGTATCTTGCAATGTGTCCACAAGCGGGCACGTTCCACGGTCAGTCGCAGCTAAGCTTTACCTCCTTAATTAAGGATTGGAGCACTGTATGTGATGCGATGGTAATGATGATGTCATCAAGATATGTGAAACTTACCAGTAAGAGGAGAACCCATGCGCTTCAGCCTCGTATCTAGCGATGTGTCTACAAACGGGCACGTTCCACGGCCAGTCGCAGCTAAGCTTAACCTCCTTAATTAAGGATTGGAGCACTGTATGTGATGCGATGGTAATGATGATGTCATCAAGATATGTGAAACTTACCAGTAAGAATAGCAGAGGAGAACCCATGCGCTTCAGCCTCGTATCTGGCGATGTGTCCGCAAGCGGGCACGTTCCACGGCCAGTCGCAGCTAAGCTTAACCTCCTTAATTAAGGATTGGAGCACTGTATGTGATGCGATGGTAATGATGATGTCATCAAGATATGTGAAACTTACCAGTAAGAGGAGAACCCATGTGCTTCAGCCTCGTATCTAGCGATGTGTCTACAAACGGGCACGTTCCACGGCCAGTCGCAGCTAAGCTTAACCTCCTTAATTAAGGATTGGAGCACTGTATGTGATGCGATGGTAATGATGATGTCATCAAGATATGTGAAACTTACCAGTAAGAATAGCAGAGGAGAACCCATGCGCTTCAGCCTCGTATCTGGCGATGTGTCCGCAAGCGGGCACGTTCCACGGCCAGTCGCAGCTAAGCTTAACCTCCTTAATTAAGGATTGGAGCACTGTACGTATGTGCTGGTAATGATGATGTCATCAAGATATGTGGAACTTACCAGTAAGTATAGCAGAAGAGAACCCATGTGCTTCAGCCTCGTATCTGGCGATGTGTCCGCAAGCGGGCACGTTCCACGGCCAGTCGCATCGCAGGCGCGCGGCGTCGAACCCGAGACCGAACGGGCAGCGGAACTCGTACGCGGCCAGCGGGTGCGTGCCGTGGTCGAGGCACGCGAAGAACCAACGGCAGTTCTCGGGGTCCGCGTAGTAACCTAGAAATGGAAAATAGAAACTAAATTTCACTAGTTTTGTATTACTAGAAGCCCCTCCGCTAACGGGTCAGATCCTTCTTAAGAGGACTGTATACCAAACGGTCTCCACACAAATGGCGATAACGTTTTCCAACTTCAAAACCTTAACATACAGCAATGAATTTTCGGTATGTTGTTGAAATGCATAAGAACTAGGGCCGTACGTTTTGTTTTTCTTCTAATATTCATTGTAGATTTGAAAATATTGGCACTTTTTTGTTTGCAAATATTTCAAAATCTATGATAAATATTTATTTAAAAAAACCAAAACGTACCGCTCTAGTTCTTATGCATTTCAAGAACATACCAAAAATTAATTGTATGATAAGGTTAAGAGGGTGGAAAACGTTATCGCCGTTTGTATGAAGACCGCTTGGTACACAGTCCTCTTAACGTTCGCAATAGACGGTCACGGGATGGGTGATTTGATTACTCGAGCTGCATTGTGCTTTCGAAGGCACTTTTAGCCCGGCTGCGTTGTCAGTCGTTGATACCCACTGATCCGCAATAAGCCCGCTTGGTGGATTATGGCCCATTTTTCTTACAGGTACATTCGTAAAGAAGGCCTGTGCCCCAGCAGTGAGGACAATAAATTGCTGATGATGATGCTTACTAGTGATGTAAGGAATTTTAATTTTTAAACATTCGCGAATGCGAATGCGGTTGCTAATATCTGCCGCTGATATTCGCGAATGCGAATACGAATGGGAATGTTTCACACAAGATTAAAAACGTATTGAAAGAAAGGCTCAAAACTCTCAATAAACTGTCACAGCCACCTTACAAAATATACAAAGATCAGAACACCTTTTCATCACTCGAAACTCAAGATGAGAAGAATATGGAATAGGCACGTCTCAAGATTAAACAAGAGTGTCTTTCTAGATGGAACAGCAACTTTTATATATTACAGCGTTTTTGGATGTCCAGGAGTCTTAATGAATTTACGAATCCACAAAAAAAAAAACTCAACCGACTTCTGAAAAGTGGATATTTTTTCTTGCGTTCATATTCGCAAAATATTCGCACAGTGTTTGCGAATACGAATACGAATGCGAATATCAAGAAATAAGCGAATATTCGCAGATGCGAATATGAATGCGAATATTCGTTACATCACTAATGCTTACCTTCTTTATCAGGGCACACGAATCTGGTCTGTGGAACAGGCGCTATTTCTGATGACCCGGGGCAGGCCTGCGAGTGCGGCAGGCTGCCGGGCCACACGCACACCTCGTAGCGGGAGTCGAACGCCAGGCCTGCCGGACAGTCGAACTCGAATACCTGGGTTGTGAAGGAGAAGAGGATAATAGTTTCGGTATTAAGGGGTTGTATTCCAAAAGTCAGGATGCAAAAGATAAACAAATCAAAATCTGTCCAATCATGCATGTTATGCGGGGATTGAAAGAATGAGGGTACCTATAAAATATATTTTTTCAAAAATTCTCTAAAAATTCAGTTTAACCATGCAACTTCCTTATTATGGTAAGCCTGTAGCAGCCTTTAGTTACCCATTAAAATCAAGTATAAATTACATTACGGTGTTCGTGTATAAAAGGGCAACAAATGAAAAGGTATCACAGAGTAGCATTGCTCACAAGATTAAGTAGGAGACAAGTACACTTACAGTATATTCAGGCGAGAGTTGGTCGAACTTGACGCAGCGGTAGAACCGGGCGCAGGAGCGTGGGTGCACGAAGTACCCTTGCCTTGAGCAAGTGAACTCGGTTCTCGTGTCCTGGAAACGGAATAATAGTTGTAAGTTTTTTGGCAATTGACAGTGGAGTACCTAACTCCAACTTCGCAGAGACATATATAGAAAAATATATTTTTTTTTACTAGTCTGATGAGTGAATGTTATATGTCGTGAGTTAGGATCTATTCTGTCTATTCATTAATTTAGATATAATGTGCATTTAACCCCAAAAAAGCGACAATAGGCAATGGCAAGAAGAATCCAACTATGGATATCTTCTATCTTCTTCTGTGCTATGGCGGCACATAACTACCAGAAGAGCTCACTGTGCTCACTATGCTCTTTTGACGAGTCACTAGAAAGCTCGCACCGTGCTTTGCAGACCTGTAATAGCTGGTGATGCTCGGATGTTTAGAATAAGTACGTTACGTCTCTGATGGAGTGGATGACGGACGCCATCAGAGTCCACGTCCTGCGTGATGCGGTAGGGCGACACCTGCAGCGCGTCCAGCGTGCGAGCGTGCCCGGGGGCTGACAGGATCTGTTGCTGAGAGACCTGCAATAGCTGGTGATGCTCGGATGTTTAGAATAAGTGCGTTACCTCTCTGATGGAGTGGATGACGCCGTCGGAGTCCACGACCTGCGTGATGCGGTAGGGCGACACCTGCAGCGCGTCCAGCGTGCGAGCGTGCCCGGGGGCTGACAGGATCTGTTGCTGAGAGACCTGCAATAGCTGGTGATGCTCGGATGTTTAGAATAAGTGCGTTACCTCTCTGATGGAGTGGATGACGCCGTCGGAGTCCACGACCTGCGTGATGCGGTAGGGCGACACCTGCAGCGCGTCCAGCGTGCGAGCGTGCCCGGGGGCTGACAGGATCTGTTGCTGAGAGACCTGCAATAGCTGGTGATGCTCGGATGTTTAGAATAAGTGCGTTACCTCTCTGATGGAGTGGATGACGCCGTCGGAGTCCACGACCTGCGTGATGCGGTAGGGCGACACCTGCAGCGCGTCCAGCGTGCGAGCGTGCCCGGGGGCTGACAGGATCTGTTGCTGAGAGACCTGCAATAGCTGGTGATGCTCGGATGTTTAGAATAAGTGCGTTACCTCTCTGATGGAGTGGATGACGCCGTCGGAGTCCACGACCTGCGTGATGCGGTAGGGCGACACCTGCAGCGCGTCCAGCGTGCGAGCGTGCCCGGGGCTGACAGGATCTGTTTCTGAGAGACCTGCAATAGTTGGTGGTGCTCGGATGTTCAGAATAAGTGACCTCTTTAATAGAATCCAGTGGATGACGCCATTGGAGTCCACGTCCTGCGTGATGCGGTAGGGTGACACCTGCAGTGCGACCAGGGGCTGACAGGATCTCTTGCTGAGAGACCTGCATTAGCTGGAGATGCTCGAATGCTTAGAATAAGTGCGTTACCTCTCTGATTGAGTGGATGACGCCGTCAGAGTCCACGACCTGCGTTATGCGGTAGGGCGACACCTGCAGTGCGTCCACCGCGCGAGCGTGCCTGGGTGCTGACAGAATCTCATGCTCGAGAGACCTGCAATCAGAAAAAGCAAAACTCTCTATACTCTGTCAAGATAACATGACACCTGCAGGTTATACCCGCCCCTCTTGCTCTCCGGGCATGACAAAATCGAGTGAAAGAGACGGGTATTATTTGCAGGTGTCATGTTATCTTGACTGAGTAGAACTTGAAAACACTTGTCTATTAATATTATGAATTGAATACGTTGATATAATTAAAATGGGTCCTACTTTTAAAATTTTAATAGCAATAATGTTGTTGTAAGAACATTTTGTGATAAATTGATCCCATTTGTTTCAAATAACGATACTATTTTTCTTAAATTAGGCAGGATAGGTGGTTCTCATCTCCTCCCTACAAGATCAAAAGTTCGATAGGGTGTCTGCTGTCTGGGTTAAGGAAAGCCAGCCCTGGCAGAACTCTCGTATTAGATATTATAGTAGCTTCAAGAATCTCACCTTAAAATTGCGGCCCTCGGCGCACTGCTCTGCTGGTTGAGCACTTTAGCCAGGGAAGACTTGACGCTGGCCCCATTGCGACAGTTTGTTTGTTGCGATCAGCTATGTGTAGGTTCAGCCATGCCAAGTCTTTTGTACAATATACTGTAGTTGGTTTTAGGACCTCATGTACAGAAGCAGCTTCCAGTCCCTTTTTCTGCTGGTAGCTATAGTAGTAGTAGTTTAGGATCTCACCTTAAAATTGCGGCTCTCGGCGCCCTGCTCTGCTGGTTGAGCACCTTAGCAAGAGAAGTCTTCAGGCTGGGTCCGCAGGGTGTCTCAGCATCACGGTCTGCCTTGTGGAGGGCCAGGCCGGCCAGGCCCCGCACTCGCGCGTACTTGCCCTTAACGTCAACGGAGGAGGAGTCTTCGAAAGATATCCAAGTTGTGTTCCTGGGAAATTAAAAAGTGGTTGATTTTTGGTCGGGCATTTCTTTCTTTCTTTCTTTCTTAAGTTTTAGATGTTGAACTTAAGCGCGCCCTTATCGCGTGAAGTGCTAGGATAAAGCTCGTTTTGGTTTTTTGTCTTGTTTTAGTTAGAGATGAGCGAATCTATGTAAGTAAATAATATACTAGAAGAATAAAACTATCACATACTTTCTCAAACAGAGCCCAACCTTGCGCTAAAACCGAACCTGCCCCCTTCCTTACTCTTATTAATCGAAATTGAATTGGCATTACTTAGATAAAATTATTGCAAAACGTCAAAAAAGGGACTTTATTGCAAGAGGAAAATGTTCACTGATTCAATGTTTGACATTCATTTAATAGGAGTATGTTGTCTCAAGAGGAAGGGGGCAGATGTGTCCAATTGCAGCAATTTCCTCAATAATTACAAGTGACCTAGACCTAGCCTGGTTTAAATGTTGGTTACACAATTTAAAACTACTTTAGTTTGATAATTTTTATAAGGAAAATCCACACCTCACAGTATTTCTAAAAGTATGATAATCACGATACCCGTAAGGGAGTGAATGCGAGGTTGATATGGCAGCATTCCACGATGAGCAATTGGTATTCAGCGCATGCGCATGATCGCGAATCTTACTACTATTATTAATGTTTGGATGTTTGGTTGTTTGTTACTCAAAGACGCCAGAGCTTAACGGATGTGGAGAAATTGGGCAAAGGAGACAAATTTTTATCTGGAATAATCCATAGTTTGATCTCATCCTGGCAATCGTTGAAGTTGCTTTTAAGTTTCGCCATGTTCGGTCACGGAACGGTTACTTATTATCTTGAGTTTCTCCGTGCTTCGGAACGAACGTTAACAGTTGGTCTCGGCTGCATTTGCAGTCTTTATATCCACCAATCTGTATTGGGCCCGCATGGTGGATCATGGCCCATTCTCTATATCTTTTCACGAGGAAGGCTAGCCCCACAGTGAGGACATTGAAATGTCTGACGATAGCACGTGGAAAGAAAGAAATAAAGGAAATACTTTTATTTGGGAAATTTAGAAAAACACACATAGGCATAGGGTTATGAATTTTCCAGTATAATAACGGTCACGACTGAAAGCTGGACATCCGTCGGTACCTACTGTAGTGGTAGAGAGGTGTGAGGCAAATTAACCAGCTGTAGGGCAGCGAAAGCCGCACAAGAAGAAACACCTAGGTATACGGATAAAAAACATGGCTGCTTCTTATCTCGATATTACTATGGAATCAGGAAACACGCACCAAAAACCGCAGAGCGCAGCTAGTTACAAGCATTGCGCCGTTGCCACAACTTTACAACTGCGTGTGTCACCCATCGCGCAATGCAAAGCGATAAATCTTAAAAGGATATCCTTTTTAAGTTTCGTTACTAAGCCTGATGATGAAACTATTAACACTAGAGGGCTCGCGTCCAAAATGTTCCTAGAAAGCTCGCGTGGGGGACATGTGCCACCCATCAAATATGGGAATTTTTTCTTACCACTCTAATTTGATGAAAGCAAATAAGTTATAATATGACCAATCAACTTTATTTCTTACTAAATACTTTAACAAAAAAATTAAGTTCAAAAACTAAAACCCGACTACTGAAATATCACGTTCTAAAAAGTATGAAACAAGAAAATATTCTCATCTGAAATTGCCGTGGTCGTATGCCACTTTTCCCTAGAATGAAAATATTGTTTTGTTATATTATATAGTCGTGGGCATACGACCACGGCAATTTCAGATGAGAATATTATCTTGTTTCATACTTTTTAGAACGTGATATTTCAGTAGTCGGGTTTTAGTTTTTGAACTTAATTTTTATTTACATTATTTTGGGGTCATAATTTTGCGCTGTGTAGTGCCGGCACATAAATATAATAGCACTACCCCCTTTCTTCTCGAGGGTGTCGTACGAGGCGACGACAGAGGGAAAACTGCCATCAAGAGAGGGGCAGCAGCGTCTCCATGTAACAGCAGGACATATTTTTTTTTATAGTGAGGGCAAATACAGTCTTTTCGTATACCGCTAACGGTATGTTGGACTCAGTCAGACAAGGTCTGTCTCTCGCCGCGCTTAGCCCTTTCGCCAAGCTCAAGAGGCTTCGCGAACAGCAGGGCATACTGCGATCGCCAACACTTGGCAGGCCAAGCGTGGCGATTATGGCAACCCCCCCCCCCCCCCCCAAGGGGTTTACACCAAATCTATCAGCCCCCAATCCACGGGGCCACGCTATTCCTAGCTACTAGCAGCTATGGTAACGGCGGGGCAGGGGGTGCTGAGAATCCCCGGGTAAGACAGACCAGGCTACCAACACAGACGACTTGACGTGGCAACCTACAACACGAGCATATTGCGGACTGTCTCGAAGCTCATAGAGTTGGAAGAGGATTAGTAAGTTACACTGGGGCATCATTGGATTATCTGAAGTCCAAAGAGAACTTGATTATCCTGCAATCCGGTAACTTACTTTACCACCGGGAGGGCGAACAACAGTCCCTAGGTGTTGTCCACATTCCACAAGTCCCTATTCAACAACGTGATCACCATCGGAAGCGTGTCGAGCCGGGTAGCGTACCCGATTCTCAGAATATCGAAACGGTATTCGCTAAATGTATACGCTCCGACCTCGACACAATGGCGATGACGAAGTGCAGTCTATGTATGAGGAGGTTTCGAAACCCATGCATAGCTATAAAACCCACTACACGGTTGTGATGGGAGATTTCAATGCTAAGTTGGGGCAACGTTGCAGTGATGAGTTAAGAGTGGGGCAATTTGGATTTGGGCAATGGAACGATAGCGGCCAGATGTTGGCAGACTTCATGGAGACGGAGAACCTCTTTATGATGAACTCCTTCTTCAGGAAGCCCGTAACCGGCAAATGGACCTGGATCAGCCCGGACGGTACAGTCAATAACGAGATCGATTTAACATGTCGACCAAGAAGCACATCCTCAATGATGTCAGTGTGATCACCGCTGTTAAGACAGTAAGCGAGCACCGTATGGTCAGAGGCACATTGAATATCGATGTTAAGCTTGAAAGATCGCGGCTGATAAAATCCACGCTCCGACCAATACCGGCTCAAATTTAAAACAATGGCTCTCAAGCAGCTTAAAAACAACAAGGCGGCGGGCGGGCTTCTGAGAGCGGGCGGAAAGCCGATACTTAAAAAGCTTTTCAATTCAATCATTGTCTGGCACAAGTATCATGTAATACTCACTAGACAGTCCCAACCCAACGTATGTTACAATATTGTTGTTACCGAAATAATTATTTTTCATTTTCATCATCCTCGAGGGCAAAACGCCAAAGGCATGGGGCAGAAGCGTTTTTCAAGAAGGGTGATAGGACTCTTTTGAAGAACCACAGACCCATCACGTTTCTGAGCTATATCTATAAGATGTTCGACGACTTCCAACCTCCCGAACAAGCCGGGTTCTGGAAAGGCTAATAGCACCAAAGACCACATTCATACGCTGCGGCTAGTTATACAGAAAACCGAAGAGTACAACTTGCCACTTTGCTAGGCGTTCGTGGGCTACGAGAAAGCCTTTGATACTATTCAGAGCTGGGCGGTGCTGCAGTCTCTCCAGAGGTGCCAAGTAGACCACAGGTACATCTATGTGCTCAGGTACTTATACCAAAACGCCACCATGTCAATCCGATTACAGAACCAGAGCTGTAATCCTATCCAACTACAGCGAGGTGTGAGACAGGGAGACGTCGTCATCTGTCCGAAACTGTTCACAACTGCGTTGGAGGATATTTTTAAGCTTTTAGATTAGAAAGGATGCGGCATCAACATCAATGGCGAGCACCTAACACACATACGGTTTGCCGATGATGTAGTTCTTATGGCTGAGACCTTGGAAGAACTGAACATAATGCTCGAAGATCTCAGTAATGCTTCTCAAAAAGCGGGTCTAAAGATGAACATGGATAAGACGAAAATCATATCCAATACCCATGTTTCACCCGCTCCAGTCGTTGGGAACATTACGCTCGAAGTTGTTGACCACTTTGTTTACCTAGGGCAAACGGTCCAGTTAGTAAGTTCAACTCCGAGAAAGAGATCTCTCGACGAATTCAGCTCGGATAGGCAGTGTTCGGGAAGCTCCGGCATATATTCGCGTCCGAAATACCTCCATGTCTCAAGACGAAAGTCTTTGACCAGTGTGTGTTGCCAGTCATTACTGGCTTACTGACCTATGGAAGTGAGACGTGGTCTTTTACTATGGGTCTCAAAAGAAGGCTCAAAGTCACCTAGCGAGCAATGGAGAGAGCGATGCTTGGTATTTCCTTGCTCGATCGAATCAGAAACGATGAGATCCACAGGCGAACTAAAACCACCGACATCGCTCGAAGGATTGTACCGTTGAACTGGCAGTGGGCGGAACAGATAGCGCGGAGAAACGATGGCCGTTTGGGCGGAAAGGTTCTCGAATAGCGATCAAGTACCGGTTCCGTGGGCAGGCCCCCTACAAGGTGGACCGACGATCTGGTCAAAGTCGCGAGAAGCCGCTGGATGCGGGCAGCGCATGGTCGATTGTTGTGGAGTTCCTTGGGGGAGGCCTATGCCCAGCAGTGGGCGTCGTTCGGCGATATGATGATGATGAATTTCGTGATAAAGTCAAAATTCGATTTATGCAAGCAAAGCCGCAAGCAACAACTAATAAAATATATATTTTTGAAATGAGCTCACCAAGAGCTATCATTTGATACCAAACACGATAATCTTCTCAAAAAAAAGTTTTTTAGTTCACAACTTTATGTCGTCTAGAGGGCGCCATATTCAATTTCATGTGACGTGACATAGCCTATAATCAGCAGACAATCAAGACGCTTCCAACGATACCTCAATTGTGAATATATGATCAGCAGTTTAGAACTTATGCGGGAACAGATGAACATACATACAAACATACATACATACATACATACCGGTCAAACTCATAACCCTCCTTTTTTTTGCTTTGCCGTAGTCGGGTAACTACACAGTTGCTTAAGTTTTTTGAACTATAAACAAAAATCAAACTATTACAAAAATTAACATAAGTAATTGTACTTATTGTGATTAATCAGGCTATTTTTTTTTCAAACCATAATTTGGTAAGTGAACCTTCTTATTGTAAGGTTTACAAATGGGTTATTCCAATTCAGTAGCGTCTACATCACAGTTAAGGCAAACTATGATTTGGTCACCCACGTACACGCGTCACCTACGTACTTTAAAAGCGCACTGCGCACACGCCGATGCACCTAGAGTGATGGTGCACTACTGACGCGTGGGATGATTCGTACTAGAGGAATACCTGAAAGAGCAGCACTGAAGCGCGTTTCGTTCAAAAGTTATTAAACATTATTACAACATGTATGCCTGGGTGACATATGTCACCCACGCGAGCCCTCTAGTGTTAAGGAAAAAAATCATTTAAAGCACTTTTGGTCTACCTATCCATGGTTTTTACGCTCGGAAAATCTCATATGCCTGCACCGTAGCGTTTATTGAATGAAATTTAAATAAATTTTGTGGTTATTTATTTCTTTTTGTGAAAAAATCCATAATTTTGTTTCACAAAAAAAAACTAACTTTAAATTTCTAACCTATCACGTGTTCTACAGGACTTCCGATGCGGAGGCAAACTCGCTTTCTCTCGTGTCTATTATTCATTGACCTAGTATAGTTTCAAAATTTCTTTATTATCCGTCGAGGTGTATAATATACTCGATTATCGCGCATAAATCGAGTAGGGCAGAGGTACCCTTTGTGGCCAATTTAAGAATTGTTTGACTTTTAAGCACTAAGTACTAAATGGTCTTAGGTATTTAAGACACAAATTATATCTTAAAATAAAGATAATTTATCTAGCTTTAAAGGTACATTTTTCAAATTTATAAAAGTAAAATAGTTTTTCTATATTACACACAATGTGTGAGAGGTGCCAAATGTACCGGTTTTGGCCACTTGCTGATAGTTAAACTTTTGTAAGTATTGCGAAAAATCAAAACCAAACCCAGGTAAAAACAATATATTCTAATGCGCTAGAAACCAGTCAATTGCAAAACAACAATTTAATTGTAAAAAACAAAGGTTTATAAAGTATTTCATCTAAAACAAATTTCTTAAAATTCTCATACAAAACATTTTTTCAAACAGAAAATGGAAAAAAAATCTTATGACAAGAAATTCTAACGATTGTTATTATTACCTTAAAATACCTTATTTTAATTGCCTTTATCAAAAATGGCTAGAAGTTGTTTAGAAAACTTTTAGAGCAAAAAGTGGCCAAAACCGGTACAGTGGCCAAAACCGGTACGCCTGCCCTACCTTTACTTTCCAAACATATACTTTGATTACGCTCTTAAAAGTATACTGCGCTAATGCTTTATGGGTGCGCACTGGCGTAAAAAACCCAATAAACCCTACAACGTACTACCAGCACAGGGCTGAGTGTAAGTTAATTCATGAGTATAAGTCACATTCGTGTTTGATTTAAATTTTCTTAGGGATAGGTGTACAGTAGGTAGTAGGTACAAACGGATATAGGTACCGACATTAGACATGAAAACTTAGGAATCAAATATTTTACGTTCTTCAATACATCTTGTACCTACATTAGGTGTTGGTTCGATATTAAAAAGGTATATTAAAACTTAAAAATGTAGGTACTCACACCACGCCCTATGATTTACTTGTTAGAAGGATATGTCGAAGAATATCTTTTTAAACAGCTTTGCGATTTTTAAACTTTTAACTTTGCGTAAACAGGTTAATGTAAAATTGCAATATGCCAAGAATTATTAATTAATATGTATCTATTTCTAAAAGTCACCGCGCGGCTTAATTAATGTGACTTTGAAGCAATTAACAGTAGCAATATCAAGTACATAGTTAACTAGTGGTTTTACTTAATGAACTGGGCATATAATTAATTTCAAATGTTAAATTTACACAATATTGGTAGGCGTTTTGACGGGTGATTCTCACGGTTTCAATATCAATAATGTCAAAATTATTGTAATACCTACAATAATAATGGTTGATGAAATTACCAGATTCTGAATATGTTTATGATAACGGCAATAAATAAATAGACTGGAATGATTCATGTGTCAATTATTATCCTATTTATGGATAAATGGGAAAACAGTTTTGGTAAATATTTGTAGTTAGGTGTGTATTGAATAACTTCCCCATCTTGATTCAGATATCTAATTCCACTAAATACTGGAGAACTAAAAAAGTTAAATTTACAAATATAGTCACCAACAATAGATACCATAAATAATTAAGATACACAGTGCATAGATACTTTTTCGTAAACATTTTAAGTGTCTTTAAAATAACCGAAATGGTACCTCAAAAAGGTCTTAATTTTATACGTAATGTTTTCTGAATCAATAAATAAATTTATAACAATCAAAAATAATTTAAAGCTTCCTGACGCAAATAAATAAACATAACAAAACTCACAGGAAAGCACACGCCCTAAGGTCCACCTGCCTGTCTGAAAGAGCCTGAACAGCTTGGCCTGATCGATCTTCTTGGGCTCATCCTCCGAGGTGGGACTGCCGGGGGTAGACAGATTTTGCAAGTTAATAACACAACGTAATAAAACTTACTTGAACGCATAAGGCGCGGATAGATCCTGATCTCGCTCCAAGGTCCACCTTCCCCTCTGCAGAAGCCTGCACAGCTCTGCCTGATCGATTTCCTTGGGCTCATCCTCCGTTGTAGGACTGCCAGGAGTACTGAGGGTCTCGTTGAGAAGAGAGAACTTGCGAGCGGTCGCTGGTAGACTGATCACTACCTTTGAAGCTGGGACGCCCAGACCTACTACTAGGTCTACTACGGAGTCCTGGGAAAAGACATAACATTATGATGGATTTCTAAAGTTATTCTTAACGTAACCAACCTAACTTTGTACTTGATGCTCACGAATCATGATTTCATCTACCCTTTCGCGATAAGTGCATGCTTGATCTGTAAATTCATACGATGATGGTTGCTAATAATTTTACTATAATATTATTGTTTGAATGTAAGGGGCTATGCATCTCCCGTAGGAGATGTAGCCACTGCGACCTAAAAGATCTATTGTGACTCGCCACCTGGTTAAAGTAACTCTATTAGCCTGGGGGCTTCCAAGGAGTCTAGAACCCTCCTAGCTTTAAGAGTTTTAATCTCCTCCGGCCGCATGTGTCGACCCAGATACTGCGTTTGTGGATAGGGGGCCCGCGTCACACAGAAGGTGCCTGGGCGTCTCCCTCTTCTGTTTACAGTAGTAGTATTTACGGGAGGAGGAAAACTTACGATCTGAATACTGTTGTACATACTAGTCCTTTACACAAGTACAAGTTCGAATGAAATGCAGGATGCGATTTACCTTCTAGCTTTATTTTCATAAATATTTATAGAAACTGGAACGCCATTTTTAGACGTCTTAGTCAACGACCGCAATAGTTACAATTTATTGCTCAAGTCTCTTAAAAGTGTATAAAAAATAAACCCCTTTGCAGAATTAGTCAAATGTGTTGGATAAATGTATGTTTTTCTGATGATAATTTGAAACAACTTTGAAAATCTCTACACACTCCCAAACTTCCAAAAATGCAAAAAAATTGTCGAGTTTCATAGAACAATGTATGGGAACGTGAACAAACTTTCAATAATATCTGTGGGGAAATGGGAACGCTTTTATTCGAAAGAAGAGTCATTTTGCATTTTGATAAAAGTGATATTGTAGAGAAATTACGTGTAGATTCAAGACCTTGTTTGTATGAAAATAAAGCAAGTGCCCGTTTTTTGCTATAAATTATATATAGTACCTATATCTAGTTTTATTTAAAAAATTAACATAAACACCATCGCTTGATATTACAGGTCAATGACGAAATCGACGACAGCTTTATGCAACTATACTCAGTCAACTTTATACCCATAAAAAAATTTAAACGGTCGCGAATTTCAATTAAAGATCCACCTGACGTGTGGCCTAGATAAAAAAAACTTGTACTTTATCGCACTTACAAAATTGAACTTAAGCCTGCAAAAAATATGGTTTAACTAGCCTATTTTTCGCTTGGTCTCTTATATTTTATTTTTCTAGTTTACCTTCGTCGTGCAGACTTATACATAGTTGGCTCGTATAAACAAACTAGTTAGAATGTTTAGTTCAATGGTAAAAACGTGATAGTTATCCCAATGAATTACAATTTTTTGTGCTAAATTAATGAGGTTTTGTTTAATTTTGTTACTAACGTCATTAACTAACATTATCAAATGAATTACCAACAGAAAATATTTAAGGCGTTTGGTGAGTTGATAAAAACAAAGCTTACCGAGTAATTTTAATAGCTTTGTATCAATTCCTTAATTTCTAGCTCAATTCCGTAAATCATACTTTTAAGCAAGTTAATTATATTAACATAAAACTAATATATTACTTACTCTATATATATATAACTTTTATTTAGTTCATATATTTTCTGTGGCTTAGCATAACCAATTGCTTTATTAAATATTTTAATTGCAGCTCCTGGCATGTCAATATTAAAGGAACATAATAAATCACGTATTCATAATGAGTTGTGATGAAACATTATTAACTATAGCACTAGTTCTTTAGTCCTAGGCACATTCAAACAGGCCATACATTATATTACCTAATCTAACAAACAAGTCTGATCATTTTTACATAACAGATATTGACGTAACGCATAACTGTATCACCTTTCAATCAGGCTGAATTACAGTTTGTGACATAATGGATTGCCAAGATAATCATATTAGATCTGATTGTGTTCTTATGTCGGGTTAGAAATAAATCTGCATAGAGTCTAATTATGTCATCTATACTAACTATACTATAGTAGAAGACCGCGACTACGTCCGTGTGTTATCCAATTTCATCGATGACCTTATTTTTGTCCTGGTACCTTCCTCATGATACCAGATACCAATATTCTAGGTCTTAAGCATTAGTCTATGGCTCTTAGTTCACGCTGTACAATTGGCTATACAGTGGGCGTTATTTAATTATCACAACAAACTTGTCAAAAGATAAATAGATTTCACATTTCGACAACCAGTTATTCTATACTTCTAAGGCTAAACAAGGCTTCTTGGCCGAGCCTCTAATTTCTTTACTTTTCACCAACTTCACTGTAAGTTCACCAACTTCATCGAGTCTTTAAAATAGCATTTGGGTCGTATGAGCATAACGCTATCTTGTTTTGCGA
This sequence comes from Crambus lathoniellus, assembly GCA_949710035.1. Classification (NCBI taxonomy): domain Eukaryota; kingdom Metazoa; phylum Arthropoda; class Insecta; order Lepidoptera; family Crambidae; genus Crambus; species Crambus lathoniellus. The sequence continues at coordinate 7,281,414 of OX453302.1, read as the reverse complement.
CTGACCCTAGTTACAGCGTAATCAAATCAGCATTAAACTTTACGTTTAGCACGAAGGTTATAAGGCCGCCGCCCCTCTGGCCGATTTAACCACTGGCTGATTTGGGCATAGACTGTGCGGTTTTTACACACCATTCAAACAGATCACTGGAGCTTCGGTTGTTTAATGATTCTTTGTGACTTTTGTTTTCAACTTAGTAAGTAACAGAACCTAATCAATCATCTATTATGTCGAACAAGAAGTAAAAAATCCTTTGTCGAAGTCGAAGACTTTTATATATTTTAAAAACTATTTTTTCTATAGTGGCTTTAAGTAATTTTAGTATCATGAACACAATTAGTGTGCAGTAGAGCATTTCTATGCAAGACTTCATAGAAGTGAAAAGACTACAAGCTATGCAAAAAAACATACCGTATTCATCATGTCCCACAATCCACTCAAGCGACTCGGGTGATAAGTCATCTTCTTCACCACCCCCAAAGCATGAGTCTGAATCATCATTAGATCCACTTTCTTTACCAAGGTTCTCAGGTCGTAGTACTTCGCCAATAGTTCAGGGTGTGAAGGCAAGGCCAGGAAGAGAGGTCCACCTCCTGAGGACGTGAGAGCTGCTCTTGCAGACTCCACTGTCTCCAAGATCGTGGTCCGGTTGAGGGACTTGTGGGCATCGTAGATCTCTAGACCTTGGACGTGTTTTGACTTGAGCCAGGAGCGGAGATCCTGAAAACAAAAGAAGGTTAAGTATTCATTTTAGGAAATCCTGAGGTAAAGAAAGTGAGTATTGACTGCATCTCTGGAAATCAGCTTTATGGCACACAGATGTGAATAAAGTCAATCTACATACAAAATATTTTATTTCTATCTATAGATAATAATAATTTATGTTTATGTTACGTTTGATGTTTATTTCATAGAGACTTTTATGTACAATCCCAAAAACATATGTAGATATTTTATTAGAATCCTTATTTCGTGTACATTAGTTTCAATCAATATCCTTTGGAAACTGTTTTAATTTTTATTGATATTAACAAAATGTTGCTAATCTCTTTTGTTTTAACGAAATCGACATGGTAGACATAAAACTCAAATTAAACTTTTATATTTTTCCTCCAAAGCCATTTAAGAGCTGATTAATAGTTCCTCTAATAGGCAATTACATTGTCGCGTCTCGCGCTAGATTCGCGATCGTAAATAATCCGGCGGCATGTTAAGGTCGGTCAGTTACACATAGGTACTAGTTTAATCTGGTCTTTTTTGCATTTTTTAAAACCTGTATGTATTTCATTGATATATTTTTTTTATCTTTTATCAAAAACGAGGATTTTCCTTTCATTGATGACACTACGATAGTCTTTAGCATACAAGTACAAATATTTTATTCAGCAACTATAATGCATTGTTTTATTTAGTGCTCGGGATCTCCTTTTAAGTATAGTAATACCCGTACCAGGGGATCCCGCTCTTCCTTAAAGCATAGAATAGCAAAAGATAATAAAAATATCGATGGTTTCTTATAAGTTTTGATAGCTCAAATGGGAAAGTAGGGGATCGGAATCCATAGGTTGTAGGTTCACGTTTTTGCCTGGGCCACTTGTAAGACGGCTTCGTTTTTTACCCGGCTGCGACAGAATGAGGGTTGTTTCGTATATTATAAACCGTACAATCAATTATTTTAAGATTATTTTATTTTATTTACTTGTACATTCTTCACTTTTCCTCCAACTCTTTTATTTGCTGTATATTCGTTTTTTTATAAATTTTCATCAACATCTTAGTTTTTGTACTATTTACTCGTAACACACGAGTACCTGCGCCGTACCTATATGGTGTTACACCTGGTCAAAGATCTTATGAGTTTTTAATTTATTCGGTAGGCAAAGCATCGACTCGGATTCAAATCTGCAAAATTAAAACTAAAATCCTTTAGTTATTTTACATTAAGTTAAAACTTTTATTAGATTAAGTAAATTCTACATAATATCTGTTAACATAAAATGCTTTCGTTGTCTATGTAAATGAATTAGCTATGTAACATATTTGGTTTTTGTAGCGAAGGGGCTGAATCCCTAAGCACAGGTTATTTTCATAACCAATTTAGGGTCAGTGGTAACACTTCTCCTTGAGAATGAAATATTACGTCAAAATTATTGTAAACTTGAAGATTAATCCTTTATAAAAGCCTGCTTATTGTAAAGTTAACATTGTAATACTTTATGGTCAATGAATTAGGTAATTAATTTAATTAATTTAAAAAAATCGGGCTGCTTTATCCATCGTATATAATAAGTATTTACGAAATAGGTACATACATTTGCATGGTATTTCTTACCTAATTCCGATTCAAAACTCCTTCCTCAATCCTTCTATAATTTCGAAGTTCAATGAAAATAGGATCATGCAAAACAAAGCTATAAATCGAATAGTCTTTATTTTGTAATGTTTGTCTGATTGTGAAGTAACTTTGGTAGGGTAATCTGTGGACTTGGCCCAAAAATTCCATTTATATTTGTTTTTTTCATATACTTTACGTGGCATTGCAACGCATGCCGGGTCGGGTGCGACTAATAATGAATCATTTTGTTGCTGCGTATAACGTAATGACCCGCGACATGATCTTGACCTTGTAAACAATATTGCACTGTTTATGATTGTTATAAATAAGTCACTAACTTAGTCAGAGTTGCCCATTCTGACATCACCTGAGTGCAAAATAGACTGATGTTACTAGGATTTAGATTCATGATTGTCTTCACTCTTGTTCATATGGAACACACAACATCTAAGAGATTATATAAGAGATATGGAATTATCTATACGTTAATATTTAAGGTAAATTTTCGCTACACCTCGCAATATTTTTTTTCATTTCTTCGTCAAGGTTTACTTTAATAATAATAATAGTAATGTAGCCGGGACCCTGATCTTGCTGCTGTTGGGGAACTGCATTTTTGTATTTTTAAATGTTATATTTTTTAGTGTTATACATTGTAAAAATTTAATGTTTAGAAATATAATTTTGTAAGTATTTAAAATGTAATAAAGGGAATAATAATAAAAGACTTTATTGCACATAAAAAGGACAAAATACAGAGAAATTACAAACAAAAGTAAACACACAAAAGGCGGCCTTATTGCTATATAGCAATCTCTACCCGAAAGGTGCCTGGTAATGGTGCTCATTCCTTTTTAATGGTGCATATGACAAATCACACAAGATAAACAGAACAATAAAATCGGTAACCTACATTTATAATCTTTCTATCAAGCCATTTTGCTGACAATACCACTTTTAAACGGTTCAATGCGTTTCGACTTGTTGACATTGAGTGCTCTAAGAATGACGAGGCACGCATCGCTCGAGGCAGAACCTAAACTGTACCGAATGTGCCTCGCAGTGGCGTAACTCGGGAGTGTCAATGGGTAAGTAAGATGACTAAAGATAAGGCGCAGAAAACAAACAGCGGTTGGCATTGCTCTACATTTCATATTTTTACAAATTCCTTACGATTTTGATTTGCGAAATAACAAAAAAGCGCTACTTAAACAAGAATAACATCATAATATATAGATCAGTATCCCTTAAACACATTGAGTGCTCTAAGTATGACGAGGCCCGCATCTCTTGAGGCAGAACCTAAACTGTACCGAATGTGAGTGTCAATAAGTTACTAAGACTTTTAAAGATAAGGCGCACCAAAACAAACAGCGGTTGGCATATTTCTTATGATTTTGTTTTGCGTAATATCAAAAAAGCAATACATTTACGAGAATAACATCAGTTATATAGATCCGGGGCTCTTGTTGACATAGAGTGCTCTAAGTATTACGAGGCACGCATCGCTCGAGGTAGAACTTAAACTGTATCGAGTGTGCCTTGAAGGGGCGGCGTAAAGGGCCCCACAGACTATCAGCCCGTGCAGTGTCAATGGGTTAGAAAGATTACTAAAAAAAAACCGCCTTCAAAAAAATTTCATCAAAAAAGTAAGAAATAATTCCTCACCAAATAAATAACGTAAGTACTTTGAAGTCGGGCGTGAAACATGTACGATTTTTTGTTGTTTTTGTTAAAACCCGCCCGACTTCAAAGTACTTAGGTACTTACTTATTTATTTGGTGAGGAATTATTTCTTACTTTTTGGATGTAATTTTTTTGAAGGCGGTTTTATTGTTTTATAAAAATAATTTTTATTTCACTCTTTTTAGTGCATCTTGCAGGCAATTTACTTGTATTCTGGTAAATAGGTATGTGATCAAATTGAAAACCTCCTTTTTTGAAGTCGGTTAAAATACCTTGAGGCACAGAATAAATAATAATGCTAAGGCACAGAAGACTCACTCTGCAAGCTCATTCAAATAAAAATAAATCTTTCTGCGTGGAAATAAAGTCCAATTCCGGTTGCTTTGTCATCGCTTACCTATTGTTATAATAACCTAGAGTTCGCGCATGCAAGCAAAACTGTACCCAATATCTACGCGCGAGCGTTTTTATTTCTATGAATGTCTCAAACAGCTCGCTCGCTGGTTAGGGTTGCGAGCGACTTGCGGGTTCGGTTTTGTTGTTTCTTTTGTTATTTCTTTTATTTAGACACCCGTAAACACAACAGTATCTTATATAAGGATTATAGGAACATTTATAAGTCATTGTTCGGTGCACAAAAATCACAGAAATGATCGATCGTTCTACGCGCGAACGTGGAGCGTACGAGCCGAGCGGCATCCTTCTGCCATACGCCTGCCCGGCAGGCGCGCCGGCCGAACGTACCTAAACTGCGGAGTGACACCCCCCTGCTTGAGGTATCCCCTTTTTAACAAAACAAGAACCATCTAAATCGGTTTATAAACAAAGGAGTTATGAATAAAGATACGTATTAAATTCACATAAAGTGAAGTGAAAACGACAGTATTTTCAAGATTTCCTGAAAACTACTGAACCGTTTTAAAAAAATGGGACCAACTTGGAAACCAACCTGATGTAATAACGTTCCAATCATTTCAATCGGTCCATCCGTCTTCGAGTAATCGGTGGACATACACAAAAAAAAACATACATACAGACGAATAGAGAACCTCCTCCGTTTTGATTTAGAAGTCGGTTAATAAGGCGTAGCAAAACAAACAGCGGTTGGCATTGCACTACATTTCATATAATTTTCCAAATTCCTTACGATTTTCATTTGCTTATAAGAGAATAACAGCATACCTACCTAAATAAATATAGATCGGTATTCCTTAAACACATTGAGTGCTCTAAGTATGACGAGGCACGCATCTCTCGGGGAAGGACCTAAACTGTACCGAATATGCCTTGGAGTGGCGTGCCGTAACTCCGGAGTGTCAATGGGTTAGATTACTATCGAAATGACGTCTTTAAACAAAGACTGGTTAGCATTGCTCTACATTTGATATTCTTTTCAAAAATTTTCGTTGTCGAAGTAAAGTAAATGCAACATTTATTCAGCGTATAATATAAGCCTAAAAATACTACAAAAAAGCCGTGATTTTTGGTATTGTTGAATACCAAACCAGCAACTAGTTTTGAAATTTAATCCCTCAACCGAGCATTGTTACAAAAGTTTTTTATTACGAAATTCTTCAAATTATAAAACTTAATGAGGTAAGTAAGTAAATTAAAATTTATCCAAGCGATAGCGATCAGAATTGGCAGAATTAGAGCCCTATTAACCTAACTTCCACATAGCCCTGACACACAAAAACGACGACAAACAAGAAAGAGACTTTAACACATTCCATTCTCCAAGTGCTACTCCATTGTGGAAAAAAAAATAACAAAAGAGGCAACACAGAAAAAAAACTTACAGTCAAACATCACACATACCCATCATACACCATTGTAACATAATCTACTTAATACGTCGTCTCTTATACTTCGCGTAACACGGTCGCTTTGATTTATCTCCAACCGCACCGTATCACTTCGTAACCAGTTGCCGATAACCTTAATCACTGGTTACGTAAGGCTGCTATTGTAGTCCTGCCTTTATATGACAATACACATGGATTACTTATGGTCTTAATGATAGCAAGTACTTGATATGATAGATATGGGGGAGTTTTAGTTACTTAACACTTTGAATTTAACGCGATGTTATTGTTAATTAATGTTTAAACTTCTACTCATAAACTGTTGATAAGTTTTGTTTAAAGAGTTTAACTTCAGAGTCTCTAAATTGATTCTTATGGAATTTCATTTCCACAACTGATATATTTCTTGAACTGAACTTTCATTGTATCAAATATTAATTCAAATATTACTCAATTAAGGCGATACTCGGAAAAATTATGCTGAAGCGAGATAGCAATGAGAAAACGACGCGCGCGGGAGCGAGACCGATTTTGCAGATTAGGCAAAAAAACACAAAATCACTTCGTATTAAAAAACTACAGCGATTTTAAAAAAATGCTTCTATACGATCCTAAATATTATTGTATTGGTGTCCACTAATTAAACCAATTTCCAATAGTGTAAGTAACCCCATTTAAGAATAATCTTGAATTTTCGTATTTTTTTGAGGTCTTTTCGAAAAGAAAAAGTGTCGAGGCAAAATCATTAAATCGTGTTTTTGAAACTATACGATTCTAGATAAAGGTATGAAGAAATATATATCTTATTACCAGTTTTGTAACAACTGTAACCGTCCTATAGTTTTAAATCAAAAAGTCCATATTTTTTTCGAGTAGCGCCTTAATCGAAAATTCTTTCTTTAAACTTGTATGTGAACCAGGACCTCACTTGCTCTAAATACTTGTTACTTAGTACCAACTGTTACGAAAATGTGTAAAGTGTGAAGTAGGTACGAAACATATGCCGACTTAATTAACATAGACCGACCATAAATTGTAATAACCTCTGGCAGTTGGGATATATTCAGTAGAATAATTTAAATAGCCTACAGCGAATGTTTGTAATAACTACATACGTATACATATTTATATGCAGGTATGCACAAAACTGGTGTTGCTAAGCATCAACTGAAAATTTGAAATAAAATATATATTTTACCTCGGTTAGGTATGAGTAGGTTAGGTACATCTATAAATAATTTAGTAAAAAAATTGTTTTCATGACTAGCTTTTTTGCTGACTATACTTAAAACTATTGTATTGTCATGTAAACCAAACCTGTATACAAAATTTCAGCTCTATCGGACACTGGGAAGTGGGTCAAATTAAGCTTGCAAGATTTTGTCATCCACTAACTAACTAGGTAACTAATTAACATAGCATGCCAAGTAAATAAAAAGCTTGTAAGAACAGACTTAGGTATAAGGTTCCTTTTAAACTATAAATTGCTTTAGAATTTTCAATAAAGTTAACCCTAGACACCTAACCTTCGTCGAATCGACGAATACCCGTCGGAAATATAGCTATATCTTTTTATCGAGAGCGCCGATCGTCGTGCCGTCGCTATTTAAATCGGTGCTCGCCGAGCTCTTTCCGGAGGAGGCCGTGTCGCCCAGGTAAGTGCGTTGTTTTTAGAATAATTGCTTAAATACTCATAAATTAAAGTATGTGCTCATTGCATAAATTAAAGAATGTGCTTCAAAAAATTAGTTTTTATTTTTTCTTATAAATACGAAAACTATTATAATTATGTTTCGCCAAAGAAGAATAGGCTATTTTTGTTGATTTATTTTAAAATTTTTTTTTAAGTAAGTGATCTCATGTGGCCTAGTTTTATAAGTGCCTTACCAAAAATTGACCATAAATAAATATATTGATCTGAAACACTACTTATTGTTTTATTTACTAAAATAATACCTTATTAAACTATGTATGTATTAAACGTAACAGAATAATGTATATATATATATAATTTTGAACCACCAAAAATAGTCGTCGATTCGACGAATGGTTAGGTATAAAGGGGTACGTTCGAACGTTAGGTGTCTAGGGTTAAACATTAGCACTTACGTACATACATAATAAGTTTTTTGACAAGCTTTTTTGCTGACTGTACTTTAATATTGTATATTATCATCTAAACCAAACCTGTATACCAGCTCCATCGGACACTGGGAAGTGGGTCAAATTAAGCTTGCAAGATTTGTCACTAATAAACCCACTAACTAACATACTAACTAACATGGCAAGTTAATAAAAAGCTTGTTAAAAAGTCACAACAGGCACCACACATTTTTTTAAGGAAATAAGTGAGCATCGCTTTTTAAAGCTAGAGATTCATTTTTTAGGTTGTCGTCTTCGATCAACAAAAGTAATAAAGGCTCACGAACTAAATGAAAACTTTACATGGCACAGACTGACTTTTTTTTAAACGGAGAAAAAAGGTTACGAATCTTAGGATCTGACATTATAAATGACAGGAAGCGTTCCAAGTTTGAAATACCTTAGTATTATTGACACTGTCCAAATAATCTACATAAAATTATACTCTCATGTGGGCGTATAACGCTCGGTCATGTCTGTCACTCCATCTATGTATCTAGAACTAGGTGATATTGTTCCCTCCGTATCAGAAGGGCAATTTGGTAAAACGTCTGAAATTTAAAATCCCTGATCGAAGGTTGTCGTATGAAACGCTGTGATTTTGTTTTTAAATTAAAATTACAATAGGTACCTACAAAAAGGTTTAAACAACTGCATAAAGTAGCAAACAAAGCTCAAAATATGTTCTAGTTTAAAAACAGGTTCACGTATGACGGTACCAAATGATATACCTACGGCCTTATAAAGAGCACAAGTCAAGTGCCGACTTTGCGACACAGACATACATACAACCTTACATTTTTAAAGTTTTACCTGTATACATTTATAAGTAAGTTTGTCTGTGATTGGTGGTGATCGGTTACGAAATGTCGGATATGAGTTTATGACTGTTAGCTGGAGATTGATAGCCGATTAAATTGTATTGGGTTATTCTCATGTTGATTAGTTTACTTATTTAACTTAGATTAGTTAACGGAAAATGAAGTATTTAGAAAAAATCGACCCGTCTCACAACTAGCTCCGATGGGACTCGAACCCACGACCTTTCGCTTTCCGGGCGACTGCTCTAACCACTGAGCTACGGAGTCGTTACGAGAAGCGTCAAATTTTTTCTAAATACTTCATTTTCCATTTTTCAGTAACAAAAATTGCATTGTGAATGCAAAAAACTAAAAATTAAAATAAGTTTCAATAGTAATTTCATCTTTAGCGATTGCCAAATACCTGGAAAGGTATTTCTTTCGCGTGTGAGGGTAGTAATATCTCCACATTGATGAAATTAACACTGACTATACAGTGCGTAAGAAGTATTGGATAAATTCGACGCTTCTCGTAACGACTCCGTAGCTCAGTGGTTAGAGCAGTCGCCCGGAAAGCGAAAGGTCGTGGGTTCGAGTCCCATCGGAGCTAGTTGTGAGACGGGTCGATTTTTTCTAAATACTTCATTTTCCATTTTTCAGTAACAAAAATTGCATTGTGAATGCAAAAAACTAAAAATTAAAATAAGTTTCAATAGTAATTTCATCTTTAGCGATTGCCAAATACCTGGAAAGGTATTTCTTTCGCGTGTGAGGGTAGTAATATCTCCACATTGATGAAATTAACACTGACTATACAGTGCGTAAGAAGTATTGGATAAATTCGACGCTTCTCGTAACGACTCCGTAGCTCAGTGGTTAGAGCAGTCGCCCGGAAAGCGAAAGGTCGTGGGTTCGAGTCCCATCGGAGCTAGTTGTGAGACGGGTCGATTTTTTCTAAATACTTCATTTTCCATTTTTCAGTAACAAAAATTGCATTGTGAATGCAAAAAACTAAAAATTAAAATAAGTTTCAATAGTAATTTCATCTTTAGCGATTGCCAAATACCTGGAAAGGTATTTCTTTCGCGTGTGAGGGTAGTAATATCTCCACATTGATGAAATTAACACTGACTATACAGTGCGTAAGAAGTATTGGATAAATTCGACGCTTCTCGTAACGACTCCGTAGCTCAGTGGTTAGAGCAGTCGCCCGGAAAGCGAAAGGTCGTGGGTTCGAGTCCCATCGGAGCTAGTTGTGAGACGGGTCGATTTTTTCTAAATACTTCATTTTCCATTTTTCAGTAACAAAAATTGCATTGTGAATGCAAAAAACTAAAAATTAAAATAAGTTAGATTAGTTAACTTTTATGCTTGAAATGTCCTGCGTCCTGCGTCTTGATCTCTCCTTTAATTGGATTAATTATAAATTGGTTTTTCCGTATTAATCAATGTTTTCTTTACTTAACTTTTTAACTTAACCCGTTTCGCTTCCGTATCGTGGGCGTAAGGTGAAATTTACTTTTTTATTTATTTATTTATATTTAAACGGTAAATCATCAGCGTACTAAATTTCAATAGTTTACAGCATAAGCAACATAAAAGCTATCAACAGTTTTACACATGTAGCTACAGCATAATAAAGAAACAAAAAACAAAAGTGAGCGAAAATAAACTAATAAATTCAAGGATAACACAAACTAAAAACATAACAAAACTTAAGCACAATAGGGTATTTTACTGTTGTTGAAATGTAGATATTTAATGATGACGTTAAAAAATGTTGCAATTAAGAATACCAAATGTGAAAAAATAATTTGAATCTGTTTTATTATAAAAGAATTATAGTCTGTTTGATTTTGACTATAACTGTCTCTTTCTAAAACGAAATCTTCTATGGCGTGACTATGACGCTACTAACCCACTGACGTCACTAAGATAGCGTCCTGTCCTTGTCTAATTATAAAGTTTGAAGTCCTATATCTTTGAAAATATTCAAGATAATTCAAAATGAAAACTTGTTTTGTGTAGCTAATATTTCGAAAAACATTTTAAAGAAATAAAAAAAAACAGTAAAATACCGTATTATTAGGGTTAAAAAAAATCTTTTTTGTGATAATAATCAGTATACGGTCTCGTCTTGGCAGCATTTTACATGAAAATGTTTTTGGCGGGATATACATTACAACTGTTTTGGACTTGTTATAGACTAGTGATGGGTTTGGATTGGTGTACCTAATAAAGGTTTGAATATATAATCTTTCACTACTTATTCTAACTTCTTCTGCAAAACTTGTCCAACAAAGAACTTGATTTTCTTTATGTCAGAATATAATCTAAAGACGTGATATTGCGTATAATATGTAAACATGGATACTAATTAACCATCACTTTTGCAAACGCAATGTGGTAACGCACATTTTAATTAGTGATCCATCCGATAAGTTCCTTTTGAAATCTTGATTAATGATTATCTTTGACTTATTTCAGGTGTTTATTATTTAATCATTCTAGGCAACTCGACTTAGCGTTTTGGCTTTGGGGTTAAATATTTGTTTACTTATGACATCAAAATTTGATATGATACAAACGCGCCGTGAAAAAGCGTGCATCTTGTCGAATCATCGAATTTTACGGTAGGCTTGGCTGCCTGTCCATCGAGAGGTGGTGCGCGCGGCGGGCGGAGCGGAGAAACGAAGAAATATTAACCAGTAGGATTACATAAAATCTCAGCTCCGCAGATTTTATGAAATCCTATTGGTTAGTATTACGTCCTTTCTCCGCTCCGCCGCCTCGCTCCGTCTCAAGGTCACAGCACATTACATCAACTCGGAAAGGGATCGACACCGTATTGCCTTTCGCCTCGCCGTCAACCAGGTGTCAACCTAACGCAAGCACGTAACCAAACCGGATCAGCGTCGGTACGTCGACTCGGCTACGGCTAGGCGACGCCGCGCTTACGGCTCGCCGCACAGTGGTTCCATATAATAAAAAAAATGAGAGAAAAAAATGATTAAAAATAAATAAAAAATTACAAAAAAATTTAAAAAATGGCAAAAATTAGAAAAAAAATTGATGTTCATTTTTATTTTCAGACCACTGTGCGTAGAGCCGTAAGCTCGGGTACGGAGAGACTTGAGCGCGTGGACGACTAGCGGTAAGCGCGGGGATAGCAAGTTGATCGGTTCGTGAGCTGGTCCCGAGGCGATTCGATTACGTTACGATTCCGATTAGTGTGCTTTGCAGTAGGGGGTTTCATATAAAGAATACTTAACCGCTCGAGTTGATACGTTTACGATCCCTTTCCGAGATGATGTATGTGCTGTGACCTTCAATAGGCAGGCCGCCTAAAACACGCGGTGTGCAAAGGCTCTTGAGTGGCGACGATATGTAGCATGTGGCTACCACCGGCGTCACCGTGTGTGACCAGTTCACATAAAATATATGAAAACTACAAGAAAGAGGTCGGTGGTGGCGCTTTGTGGTTGTGGTGGGTGGCCCGTGTACGGTCAGGGTTACTTGTACGGTGTCAAATCGGTTCACTTAAAACTACGTTGCCAACTTTATGCGCATGGCTTGTAGAAGACGATAGAGAAGGCTGTGGTAGTAGTAATATGTGAAACGGTAAACATTTTCTTTTTATTTATATTTTGGCAACAGACAGTATTTTTTTACAAAAGTAGGTACTTATTTAATATGTTATTAGCTATAATAGACCTCTAGTGCCGTTATGTATATTTGCCATTTAGACGACGCAGACCATCTTTGACAAATACCTAGATATATAGATCCCACATCTGAGATGTTCCGTAACATAAAGTAGCTAATACATTTGACTTTACAAAACTGTTGCAATTATACACGCATGCTATTACCACGGAACAATAGAGATGCATGCAAATTAATGGAAATGAAATCCTTGGTGCAAAATACGCCTATTTCATGTTCCATCGCTGGTTTTAGTAGAGCCGTGTCATCAATCCTTAGCCATAGAAGGTCACGAACTACGTCCATTAATATATTTCCGCGCCATTGTTTTCCAGTAATCGGACCAAGGATGCGAATGACATTACAATGCATGTTAGTAGTTTGTTTGGAAGATGAATGTGGAGTAAAGTGATGTTACCATTGTTAAATGTCCTACGTTTCGCGTTTTTCTACAAGTTATAAATCCATACTTACTAGAAAGTATTAGATAGCGCTTTGCTTAATATAAACTTAGGTGCGTATAAAGTTAATCCTGGAAAACCTGGCCTCACAGAACGAACACTTTAAAGGGAAAACTTAACATTAACTCAAGTAGGTATAGCAGAGTTGTATTCAAACTATTGTAACGTAGTTTTTATAAAGTAAGTAACTATTTCAAATACTTTTGTATAAGTATGCTTGTTTGTAAAATGGGTTGGTACAAAAAAAATAAGTAAATGTTCATATCGACTTTAGGATCACCTAATATCAGTTAGGTACTTAAGATTTTAAATTACTTTTATAAATTAACAATGCAGTTCTGTCATTATTGGAAACCTGCCTTGTTGCCAGCTTTCAGACGGGATTTACCATTGACGTAACTTAACTGAGTATTCGTACGTGATTCGTACCGTATGCTGCTATGGAACAGCACCGCAGATTGCATGTTAATTAAACTGAATAAAGTAATTAGTAGCCGTCTACAGAGCGACCAACAGACAAGACAAAATAGGTCTCATTCGTTTTTGAGACGGATCACGGCTGGGAAACTCATTTGCATCGGAACACACGTTGATTGGCGCACTATATCTGTGGCTGTCATAAAATGTAATGTATCGTCATGTTTTTTGTAATGTACTAAGTACAACTTCCGTGAAAAATGAGGTCACAATGCTGAGATCATTATTTCAAGTCCTAAATAATGGATTGAATGGATATTATTATATTCATGTTTTAAGGTAGGTAATAGATACCACACAGGCCCTGTATCTGACTGAGTCCAACGTGCCGTTTTCAGTATAACAACGAAAAGACTGTAACTATTTGCCCTCACTATAAACCGAAAAAAGAGGTAATAGATACCACTTACAGTTACTCATTACAAAAAAAACATTATTTTATAAGTCGTATGTCATAGTTGTTTATTCAAAACAAATATCCAAAGAGCATTAATAAACTTATGGCTAAGAAATTGTGTATGGTGACTAAATAGATTTGTATAATTCTCCACTGGAACCGTTTATTCGAAATAAGATGATTCCACATAATAATCATGTGCAATTAATATTGATATTGAATACCGGAAACCATATTTTAAGTTTTTTAGGTACAACAATAATAAATTAATAAAGTTTAAATTAAAAGGTACCTATGAATATGTGGGCGTAGTAAGTAACATGTATTCTACTGAAATCTTTCGAGGTAGTTGCTATAAAACATACATACATACTCACTCCTGTTTCCCATGTGGGTAGGCTGAGACTATGGATCGCCACCTGCTACACCTCTTTTGCTTCATTCACATCCATCAATCTTTATAGCATTAAATAAAATAAAGCATTGAGTATTTTGAGCTTAATCGTTCTTACCTTGTCTACAGAGATGTAGGCGAATCTAATTGGTACCCACTGTGTGATAGATCATTGGCCAGGTCAATACATTATATTGCTGCCAAGCCAACTGACCAATTTTAATTAAACTAATTTGAAATCTATGCAAATTGTGAATTCAATTTGGCGATTCAATGTTCTTCGTTTACACTGTAACACTGGTGGTAATAATTTTATTTTTATTGCTGAATCGTAAAAATTGATTTCTTTATTCAGTTTCAAAACAAAATATGGGTATCTTTCGTTACAACTAATACAGTTTTTTATTTTGTGGCAATATAGTAGTGTCTGATTTGACATTTTGGTTGTTTATCGTTTAACTAGGCTTATGAAATAGTTAGATTAAAATCTTTTAATGGCACTTTTATCTATGTAGATGACATTAAAATTGCTTCGGTTGTTTTAAACGAGAAAACAATAAGCTGGAAGCGATTTTCGCTCCCATTTAGGATTGTCATTTATTTATATAAATTTTCTTTGACATCTTTATTTATAAACAAACATCTTAACTGGTTCATTCATTTTTGTTCTACTGGTTCATTTTGTTTCATAAAGCGCAGGTCAAGACTAGGAACAAAGTGAATCATAAATTATTTTGCGTATTTCCATATTTTGATCCACACCACAAAATACAGAGATAAGTATTTACCGCAATTTACCGTACGATTGGAGCAAAACGAACCACATTTCGCTCTCACTGTAGCGTGCGCTTAAGGGCCACTTAAACACAGCGGAACCGCGCGGTTTGGCGACCGCGTGGCCAGGTGTGGATGAACCTTATCACCTATGTCTGATTGAACTGTCCCTAAAGGGCCCCACAGACTATCAGAACGCCTGTTGGCAAAGGCCTGTCAGTTAGCGGCAATAGGCCACACACTCACAGTTCCATTTAAGGCGCTACTCGGAAAAAGTATGGACTTTTGGATTTAAAACTATAGGACGGTTACAGTTGTTACAAATCTGGTATTAAGATATAATATATTTCTTCATACCTTTATCTAGAATAGTATAGTTTCAAAAACACGATTTTATGATTTTGCCTCGACACTTTTTCTTTTCGAAAAGACCTGTAAAAAATACGAACCTTCAAGATTATTCGTAAATGGGGTTATTTACACTATTGGAAATTGGTTTAATTAGTGGACACTTATAATATTTAGGATCGTATAGAAGCATTTTTTTTTTAAATCGCTGTAGTTTTTTAATACGCAGTGATTTTGTGTTTTTTTAGCCGAATTTGCAAGATCGGTCTCGCTCCCGCGCGCGTCGTTTTCTCATTGCTATCTCGCTTCAGCATAATTTTTCCGAGTATCGCCTTAAGGTTTAGGACTGACGGCTAATGCGCAGGCATAGTGTGTGGCAGCTGGGTGGCACGGAGTCGGACCAATGTCGACAGTTATCGGCCGGACAGAAACTACCGATCTAAAGTAAAACTGATGACTATCAGCAATTAATTCGCAAACCGGCTTTGAAGCTAAAGTCGGTTTTCGACTATTGCCGACAGGCAATGATCGGTCTAGCTAGTGTGTGGCCGATGGAGGTCTCGAACGGCAGACGGCCTATCCGATCTAGGACTGCAATCGGACTGATAGTCTGTGGGGCCCTTAATACCAGTATTGTATAAATGTGGAAGAAACTCGGTCTGTTTGCCTGTTATCCTTACATGCCTAAAACACTGAACTAACTTTTATAAAGTTTGGCATACAGAATACAGATAAAATCTATCTTTGAGCACAATGTTACGGAATTTCATAAATTTTCTTAATAGGATAAATATTCACATTCTATCCACCTTTTTTCGTAGGTACAATATAGTTCAAAAACATTTTCAATGCATTATAGAGGTGTAAACAAAAGTGGTCTAATTCATAGCCATAAATTAATGCATTAAACACGCCAATGACATTGAAGACTAAATTACACACCTCTTTAACCACCGTGAAAGGGTAAGATTGAACCATGCAAATCTCAACCTTATTGCCTCGGATTAAATGTTCAGTTGCAGTATAATTTATGTGCATACTAGTGTCAGTATGCAAGGTGTGAACGGATCTCGTTCTGTCATTATCGCAGTGTATGTCATATGCACAATTTATTGACTTACAAAATGGGAACATGGTATTAATTAGGAGCCTAAATGCTTTATAACTGAATTATTATTGATGTTATGGTGTTAGACTAGACAATTACGTAATTGTATGTTGCTAAAGAACGTTTGTCTAGTGTAGAGTACAAGCGTCAATTTATTTATAAGTAGGCTATGTTATACATAAAAGTATCATTTCATTTGAACTAAATCTTCTTCTAATATACAAAATTCTCGTGTCACAGTCTTAGTTACCATACTCCTCCGAAACGGCTTGACCGATTTTTATGAAATTTTATATGCATATTTAGTACCTAGGTCTGAGAACCGGCTACTATCTATTTTTCATACCCCTAAGTGATAAGGGTTATCCAGCACTAACATTTTTTTTAAGTTTTAGGAAAAAAAAATTTTTTTTAATGTCGCTTTAAAAATACATACAACTCTAAATTTTTACCCTTCCATCACCAACCCTTATTTTTTAATAGTTGTTTTAGTAATTTAATCATTTTTCATATGGGAGCGAAGCCCCGGGGCGCAGCTAGTAGTTAATATAAATATTTGAGGAGCTCTAGGCGTAGTGGTTATCGCGCTCGGCCTGCGGATGTTGAAGTTTTTTTATCTACAACGGGGCACTTAGCCTTCATCACAACTGATGTTACCTAAGGCCCGTATTCTAAAACGACACTTAAGTGGAGATCTCTTCTCAATAGTATAGTTAGCAAGGGATGAATGTATTCCTTGCATGTATTTGCATCCCTTTCTAACTGTACTTGAGAAGAGACCTCCAATTGAGTGTCGTTCTAGAATACGGGCCTAACGCCCGAATACTCGTACGCTACTTATCTTTGGTAGCGTCTCACCACAGCCGTCTCTATCGTCTTCTACACGCCATGCTATGATACGGAACGGCAACATTGCTGTGAACCGGTTTACTCCTCTGAGTACTAAATCCTATGGAGGTGGCATACCTACGAAAAAGTGAGGTGTAACTAAGTCACAATGTAAGAAAATCTTGGAATTCAATTTTAAACTACTTCTAATTGTCGTATTGATCGGTCCGTCAAAATTGGTCCAGCCGTTTCAGAGATTAGCCGGAACAAACAGACAGACAGACAAAAATTTTAAAAAATGTCATTTTGGTATATGTACCGTATATTTAATCATATGCACGTCGTAAAAAGCGGTTATTTAATGTTACAAACAGACACTCCAATTTTATTTATTTGTATTGATGTATAGAAGATATGCCATCTCCATAGGATTCAGTACTCGAGGTTTACTCGCTGTTTACCTGTCAAACAGTGCAAACGGTGTCAAATCGGTTCACTTAAAACTACGTTGCCAACTTTATGCGCATGGCTTGTAGAAGACGATAGAGATGGCTGTGGTCTCACACATCGCCCTGCCACTTTAAATGTCAAACGAATGAAAGAGATGCCATGATGTTTGAGACGCTCCCAAAGATGATTTGCGTACGAGAATTCGGGCGTTAGTGAAGATAAGGCTGAAGGTGGAAACGCACTACTCCCGGAATCCTTAACCATCAACGAACTGGCTATCGTATTTCTAACTGCTGACGGAACTCAACTATGCTGATATAAGCATCGCTGTAGTGACGTCAGATTTAGGTAAGATGGTTACCACCATCTACCACCTAGCAGTGGCAAGGCGTCGAAATATGGCGAAGGTAAGCTGGACAAAAATTGGTGGCAGTATTAAGGATCTGCACCATGGATCGGTAGGGTGGGGTTTTTTGGAGTTTTAAAAGGGAAGGCGAAGGCGTTTCCCCCAGGACAATAAAAGGGCTACTTTTTATCCCGGAAAAATATCATATTCCCGCGGGCGGAAGGGTAGTTTACTTGTATTTCCATCTTAAGAATCAATGCGTAGCAAATCAATATTTAATAATACCTAAGTAATAAACATTTCCTTAAGGTTGCAACATTTAAAACAAGTACCTACATTGGGCAAGGCAGGTAGACGACTATCTAATCACGTGTGTAGCCTATATTCGGGCCGATTTGTTAACGTTTCCGATACGAGAATATGTATCAACATGACGTTGGAGGCTATTCGTTATTTCGTTGTCATTGATGTTGGAGACCCGTGTCGTACGTTTTAATAATTTATGTTTATACTGTAAGTAATAATTCTGTACAAACATATAAAACAATCGGGATTTTTATTTTCAGTCACATTTGTTAAACACATACTATGTTCATCACACGATTCGATATTAAAGTTTGGTGTAGTTTATTCTTTTCTTACGAAAAAGTTTGAAAAGTCAAATATGAATAGGATTTCGAAATCCAATATGAGTTCGTTATGTAATATTAGTTCGTTACGAAATAAGAAACGATTGAAATTTGTAACATATAAAATTAAATGTAAAAATAAATTTTCTTTTATAGATTCATTTTATAATAGGGATTATTATTATTATTATTATTATTTATAGGGGGGACGCCAGCGAAGCCGGACGGGTGATCAGTCACCTAGGTCGGGACCATTTCACCCAGTTCCCCAAGTCCCCTAAAAGCTGAAAAATCAGGGGGGGAGGCGGGTTATCATTTACCCCACCGGCGTCGGACCCTCGAACCTACCTGTGCGCTTACAGTACCTGTTGAGTTGACTTATCGTTAACTTCTTTAGATCCTCTTCCTTAAGCTTGTCCGTTCCAAAGAGCTCCCAGCGCAGTGATGCGTACATCGGGCACTCTGCCATGAAGTGGTAGCTTGTTTCTTCTCTTTCTTTGCATTGCGGACAGATAGAGTCTTCTGTCCGTTTAATCACTGATAGGTGTCTGTTTAGTGGGCAGTGCCCAGTGAGTACACCTACAATCGTTCTTATATTTCTCCTACTCTGTTTCAGAAGTTCTCTAGTTTTCTTTTTGTCAACCGATTTGATGAAGATCTTAGACTGTCTGCAGTCCTTTCTTCTCATCCATCTTTGGTTGGCTTCCTTGACTGTTCTAATCTCGATAATGTTCTTAGTAATTCTATATGCGATTGGTAGTCTCGGTTCAGGGCCAATGAAGGGTGCATCAGCTCCTCCCCTGGCTAATTCGTCAGCTTCCTCATTACCTTCGTTACCCTCATGTCCGGGCACCCAGGCAACTTCTACCTCAACCAAGTTAGCAAGCTCCTGAATGCTTTGTTTGCATTCTTTCACCAAGGCTGAGGTAGTCTCCGTTTTGTCAAGGGCTTTGATGGCAGCTTGACTATCGCTATATATTATTATTTTTCCTACGTCATAATTGCCTATTTCACTTTTAATCGTGTTCGCACACTCCAGTATCGCGAATATTTCCGCCTGGAACACGCTGGCGTACTTGCCCAGATTAAAAGTAGTTCTTATAGTCATTCATTCGTCACGTCATTGAGCGCGAACGTAGAGCGTTGGCGGTCAGAAGCAATATGATTGCCCGTAGGTTTGCTAAATCTTCAGAGCAAGTAAAAATTACCCTTTTCAAGGCGTTCTGCCAATCTTTTTATTCTGGCAGCCTATGGGTGAGATATACGCAGAAGGCCTACAACGCTCTGCGTGTGCAATACAACAATGCCTTCAGGATGCTGTTGAGGCTGCCGTGGCGCTGCAGCGCGTCTGGTATGTTTGCCGAGGCGCGGACCAATGACTTTTATGCCATTATGCGCAAAAAAGTAGCCTCCCTCATGAACCGAGTGTGCGGCAGCCACAATAGTATCCTGAAGGCTGTGGGAGGTAAGTGCGAGTGTCCTATCAGCCACCACTGGACGACTGTGCTAGTTAGGTGAGGCCAAGTACTTAATTATTTATTTAATTTTATAATGCAATTTTATTTTTAATTTTAATATTATGTTGTTTTAATTAATTTATACTTACATACCTAGTTTGATTTATTATTTTTCCAATTGATGATTATTATTAATATTATTTATGTTAACATGCATTTTATTATTATTATTGACTGATTAATTGTGATTGTATTGTATTGTGTAGAACTTTATATTGATCAATGTATGGGTGAAAGCCTGAAATAAATGATTTTATTTATTTATTATTATTTATAGTGTTGGGTTTAGCTATATATACCCCAGCTCCCGATAGTCCAGTTGACTCCTTTCTTGACCCATCTGTGTAGCATACTACAGTGCTATCCAGATTGTCATGTTCTAGTTTCCAGTCTTCTCTGGGTCTGATGCTTATTCTGTACTTTTTGTCAAAGATCCTTTCCTTTTTTATTAGGTCATTGTTGACCAGTATCATGGAAAGGTTTTCTTCGTACTTTTTCCCTATTTCAGCGTGACCTTGATCATTGTGCCTTCCTATCCATAGGTTAGTGCTTTTCAGCTTAAACCATTGTTCTGTAGCTTTCTTTTCGATTTCAAGATCTATTGGACTAAGGCCTAGTATCATTTCTAAGGCGGCCGTGGGAGTTGTTCTCATGGCTCCCGATACCATGATGCTAGCTAGTCTTTGTACCTTAGTGAGTTCTTTTTTATTGTATTCTAGTTTTGCCTTATGCCACCATGCTAGTGCTCCGTGGAGGATTCTCGGTAGGATGATTGCCCTATAGATCCATTGGACCACTTCGGGTTTCATGCCCCAGTTCCTGCCAACGGCTCTTCTGCACTGCATGAGAGCTGTCATTGCCTTTTTACTGGTTTCTTTTATGTGGGTCCTATAACTTAGGGTACTGTCTAAGACTATCCCTAGGTATTTAAACTCCTTTACTGTCTCGAGTTCTACATTCTCAATGTTAATTGGGATCATGCTATCAATCTTTCTTTTGTTAGTGAACAACATCAGTTTGGTTTTGCTAGGGTTGAGGTTCAATCCCTTGTCCCTTTACCATCTCAATGTTGTCATGATTCCACTTCTCATTATATCTCTGACCACGCTTAGAACTTTGCCTCTTACAAGTAACAGGCCATCATCCGAGTATGCTTGGATGTATATATTCATAGCAGTAATTCTAGTTACTAGTTCATCTATTAAGATACACCAAAGCAGTGGAGACAGACAACCTCCCTGGGGAAAGCCTCTCCTGGCTTTGATGGTGTATTTGATATCTGCTAGTTCTGCTTGTATGGATCTGTGTTGTAGCATGTTGGTGATCCAACCTGATATTTGCTTTGTTACGCCATCTCTGTTTAGTGCCTCCACGATGGATTGCGCAGACGCTTTATCAAAGGCGCCTTCGACATCAAAGAAGCACGCTAGAGCGTATTCCTTGTTTGTGATTGATCTTTCCACTCTGACTGCCATGTTGTGGAGGGCTGTCTCAATGGATTTCCCTTCCATATAGGCATGTTGATTGTCATGTAGTGGTCTTTTACTTTTGCCTATGGTTTCTCTTATGTGTCTATCTAGTATCTTTTCCAGTGTCTTCAGTAGGAACGAGGAAAGGCTGATGCATCTGAAGGACTTCGCCTCTTGATACGTGGCCTTCCCTGGTTTCGGTATGAAGACGGCCCTGACTTTTCTCCAGCAACTAGGTATATAGTTAGTTGCTAGGCTGCTTCGATATAGAACTAGGAGGTCCTCCTTTATAAACCTTAAAGCGGCTTGTAGCATCTTTGGGAAGATGCCATCTGATAATAGGGATAGAAATAGGATAGGATTTTAGGATGTTTTATAATAGTGATTGTTAGATAGTTGAAATGTATAATTGTGTGATTTGTATTAATATGTGTTTCTTTTTCATGTACGGAAATACTGCACCTGAAGCCCACGAAGTGTCCTGTGGTCCACTTATAAAATATGTTTAATTAAAATTTTTTTTTTTTGTCTTTATTGTGTAATAAATAAATTTTTTTTTGGTGTTTTTACTAATTAGTAGACATCGTGTCGTGTCTCTTTAATTTCATGGGATAAGGCAGGAGGATGACCTATTATCTAATTAGGAGTGAGAATCCCCTGACCTTAACTTATGTTGATATTGACATCACGTTTCGTTAATGATCTGGACCACAAAAGTAACACTTCTGTGTTTCATTTTATTTCCGTTTTAGTTAGTTTGTAAGTTGTTTCGATGTCACTTAAGGAATGAGGTGACGTCAATATTTGTTGGTGAGGGGGGAGGAAACCCTGATGGTCCAATAAGGACCAGGGTCATATCCTGTTTGTTGCAGGATCCCTCTAACCCTGACTGGCAATGTTGTCGACACCACGCTACATAAACTGTGGTAGCCCCTAGTAGACAGTCTGCTTGAGGTTACCACAGGTTTATGAAGTTCCAAGCTTGTTGTCGGGCACCTTTTGAGATGAGGGGTTATTTTTGGGTAATTTCGTAGTATATATATATTTGGTGTTTGTCTGACATGTTTGATCTTGGAATTTCGACTTAGTTAATGCTTAAATGAGCTAGGGTTAGCTTTGATTGTAACTACATAATGATGTATTAAGGTTAGGTTGAAGGCTGGGCAGACCTTTTCCCTTGGTTTTGGTATGTCAAGCCAATGCAATGGTTGGTTTGTGTTGATTACAGGAAATTAATAATTTTTTTTTTTTTTTTTTTTATTTATTTAAAGATTACAATAGCAATACATAGAAAAAAATTAAATTTAGCAAGCACCTCAAAAACCTATGTCGGTTTATAGTGGGCGCTTAACTTTGGCTTAACATATTAAATTACAATTTTTTCTTAAAATTAAAAGTTCGCAAGTACCCCTAATTGTTCATTTCAAATGTTTAAAAAGTGATCTTTTAGTACATTCATAATATTATGTGCATTTATTTTATTTCGTAAATCAGTGGGTAGGTCATTTATAAATCGAGGAATGAGGTAGGCAGTTGTCCGCTCGCCGTAAACGTTGTTGGTGCTAGCACGGCTAATCGTGGCTAGCTGATTCCGGGCAACGGCTCGTGTGCGTACAGTGTGTGTCACTTTTGTTTGGTCATTAATAAAATTAAAATAATTTTCTTTAATTAAATTATACTTCAATCGGATTTGCACTGGCAGCACCTTACAGTATTTAAAGAGACCGATATCATCATAATAAAACCGGTGCTTGATTTTTGAAGGTACAATTGTTCTAAGAATCTTTCTTTGAAGTTTGTATATATTATTTGTGTAAGAGTTATAGGTTCGACCATAGCTGCTTAATCCATACTGGATATAAGATTCTACTAATGAGTTGTATAACATCATTTTGATTTTATAAGGAATTCTATCTTTAAGTATAACTATATTCGCAAGAAAAATTCGTAGTTTATTGCATACGTTATCTATATGACTACCCCAATTTAACTTGCCGTCTATTATTAATCCGAGATAGGTCTGAGATGTAGTATTTTGTATGTTAGGGCAATTACAGTGATTAACTTTATTGTTTATATGTAGACAACTGTGGGTATGCGCAGTTATGTTTGTATATGAACTTTCTTTCAAATAGGGAGATTTAATGTGTAATAGTTTCGTTTTTTGTGCATTTAAAACGAGTCCCGCATCATGACACCACTCGGTGAGTAAGTTGAAATCTGACTGAACACGATCTATTGCATTTTGTGGATTTCTGTCAGCCGCTACTAGACATGTATCATCGGCAAATTGATAGCATGTGCAAGATTTTATGCAATTTCCTAGGTCATTCACATAGGATAGAAAGTGAAGAGGACCGAGCACTGAACCTTGGGCTGTGCCCACTGCAACTTTTTTAGGCTCACTAAGCGTACCGTCAATTTTTACTGAGAATTTCCGGTTTTTTAAATAATTTTCACACCATCGCAAAAGCGGTCCACGTATACCACAGTTGTCTAGCTTATCTATTAATTTTTTGTGAGACAACGTGTCAAAAGCACGCGAAAAGTCAATGAAGAGTGCAAATACGTGTTTCTTTTTGTCAAGGCAAGCGTTTACTTCATCTGTAAATTTAGATAAAAGTTCGTTTGTACCTTTGCCAGATTGGAATCCAAACTGGTTTAAGTACAAAACGTCATGTTTTTTATAGAATGCATGTATTTGCTCCGCAATAGACTTCTCAACTATCTTATCTATTGATGACAGCAAAGTTATTGGTCGATAGTTAAAATAGTCATTCTTCGGACCCCTTTTGTGAATTGGCCTTACGCAACCAATCTTTAATTCATCAGGGTATACCCCAATTGTGACACTACGATTTATCAGGTTGGCAATAGCTATTGCTATTTCACGGCCTATAAGCTTTATGTCAGATATTTTAATATTATCAATTCCTGGTGATTTATTAGATTTCAACTTTGTTATAGTCTTGTGTATTTTTTTCTCGGATACTTTTTGAAATAAAATACTGGCATCATTTTTATTAATATAACTATTAGGATCAAGCAGTGTAGTATCACAATTCGGTAAAATATTTTGAACAGCCTTATCAATACTGCATGAAAAGTTTTCGGCAATTGTTTTAGGTGTCAATCTTTGTGCGTCAAAGGCTTTTAGTATTGCAGAGTCAATAGATAAGACAGTCCGACCCAGCATTTGATTTAGAATTTTGTACAGTTTTTTCGTATTCTTAAAGTTATTATTTATTAAAGATATATAGTATTTATTTCTCTTATTTTCTAAAATTTTATGAATTTTATTGCGAATACGATTATATTCCAAGCGTAATTTTAGGTTGTTAGGGTTAGTTTTCCAATATTTATACATGCGGTCCCGTTTTTCGCAAAGATGATTTACATTCTTATCAATCCACGGTATTGTAGTTCTGCAATTATATTTTTTTGATTTAATCTCAAAGGTGGCTGCATTTGTGGCATTAGAAAAGGCACTATAAATAAAATTATAAATTTTGTTTGGGCATTGCATTTCCGTGGTATCAGACCATTTAACTTCATTTAATTTTCGTATAAATATTTCACGGTTTATTAATTGCTTTGTAGCATTGTGTGTACGCGCACCAGTTATCGTGTCGTCAAAACACGTAAAGACAAGGGCCCGGTGATCAGCCAGTACGACGTCCAACACGGCCGAGTATGGTTGACACGTGGGAAACCGACCAAAAATATGATCTATACAAGATTTTGTGATTTTATTTAATCTCTTTTCGATTCTAGTATAATCAGATATACCACATGTCAACCCATGCTCGGTAAGGCAGTTTAAGTATGAATCTTTGTCAGGTGATATGGTTTTTAGGTCGATATTTATGTCACCAATTAGAAGAAGATTTTGTTTCGTTCCAAGCTTTGACAAGTGATTACCCAATTCCTTCACAAAGATTTTTTTATTCGTTTTTGGTGGTCTATAAAGTGCACAAACAACTACGTCCTGTTTCGAGTTTAGCTTAAGTGTACCTGTAATGTTTTCAAATGTGTTTGTTTTAATCAGTGTTGTAGTGAACTTAATATGGTTTTTGACGTACAGTAACACTCCACCGCCTCGTTTATTATTACGCAGTTGCATGTGCAAGTTATAGCCAGGTATATTGTATAGTGGAGCTATTTGTTTCGAAATACCTGCTTCTGTTTAGCAATAACATCTAATGGGGTAGAACAGTTTTGTATAATTTGTAATAATTTCGGAAAGTTTTTAATCATAGATCTAATATTTAAGTGCAAACAAGTGAAGGTTAAATTACATTTTAAGGAGATGTTTTGAAAGAAATTATTTAGCGAACAACAATTGAATAATTCGTTTATATTGTTACAATGACTATCCATAGCTGTTAGTAAATACGACTAAGGAAGGTAAGTAGTATAATAAAAAGAATAAAGTTCTATTTGGTTAGATTTAAGGATGTGGTCAATATCACCCAAGGATCGAATGTAAAAAATTTTACTATTGCTATCTTTTCTCACACATACCTTACCCTCCCTGCACCAAATAAACTGGTGACTCTTGTTCAACTGTACTTTGGCGTTAAATAAGAGTGTCTTAACGTGTTTAGTAAGCGCTTCCCGAACATAGACGCGGTTATTAACTTGCTCTTTGGGGACGTCTGGGATCACGGTTCCTAGTGTGAGGCGTTTTTCCTTGCTAGCTTCAATCCATTCTCTGCGGGATGCTGCAGTCTTCATCTCGACTAGTATGGGGCCAGGTTTTTCTTTCTTTCCTGGGAGTCTCTGGGAGGATTTTACATCGGTAGCATCCACGTTTAACTTTGCAGCTACGGTTGCAATTACTGTTCCTACCTCTTGTGCAGGGACATCATCTAGACCTGCTACTTCTAAGGAAGATGATAAGGACTGTTGCTCGAATGTTTTTAGTCCCTGTTCGAGGACAGCTACTCTCAACTCTAGGTTTTTATTTTTATTTGTTAGGTCTGCGTTTTTGCTCTCGAGGTTTTTTATGGAGCTTTCTTGCTTATTTAAAGATTTTTCCAATTCGCCAATTTGCTCACTTAGAAATTCAAGTGAGCTTTCTAAGTTGCGCATCTCTTCTTTGAAGGTCTTTTTGATCTCCCGGCTTATGTCCTGTACGAGCTTTCGAGTGTCCAAGGTCTGCATGTTAACGGCATCTCCATCATCAGACTCATCATCGTCATTTTCGTCTGGTATTACAAATGAGGATCTCCGTGAGATATTCTTGAGGCATTCCTCACAGCTCCATTCTACACCGGGGGAGTTACGTAATGTACTTAGGTGTTTATTAGACAGCTTAGTGCATGTAGTATCAGCATGTACTATCTTATTACAACGACTGCACTCCAATCCTGGTTTAGTTTTTGTTATGTTCTTATTGCACTTAACACACTTTTTTAAAACCATTGTGGGTAGTTTTTTATTTTCAATTGCGAACAGCGCACGACACAACCTTTTGCTACTGTGTACGGACGCGAACTCCAAATTATATCAACCATTGTCCTGGCTGTCCGTTAGTGAGGACCAGTCTTATTGATGTGATATCGTTCCAAGGTAGGCAGGGCCTTCGCTTTAGGGTAATCCATGTAGGAAAAAACATTTCTTTAGTAAGAAAGGTTTTTTTGTTGCGGCAGCGGCATGTGGTATCATATTGTTAGGATATGATACCTCCTTGCATTGTCTATGGTTGATTTATGTTTAAATCAGTATTCAAAATATCGAATGGATTGTCATTACCTACGCGAGTAGTTTGTTTTAGTCTAGACGATTCCGCGGTCGCGTGTAGTATATAGAATATATCGGCCATGGTGCCGCAGTAAAGATTTATATCGCTAATACATTTATTATTTAATAGAATCCCAGTGTAGGGCTTCTTAGTACCTAACTGCAAATTATATGCGAGTAAACAGAGACTTTTCAATTTAACCGGATAATACAGTATCACTACAAAGTTAAGTTAGTACCTAACTGAAAGTTATATGCGAGTTAACAGAGCATTTTCAATTTTACCAGGTAATAGGTACAGTTCTTTTTTTGTAACAACAAAGATGTTTTATAGTGGCTGAAAATCCATTTACGTTTTAGAATAAATAAATGTGTCCCTAATTAAGACAGAAAAACATATTATTATCAAATAATTTATAATTCACAATAATTTGTTATAAATATAAAACATTTGCATTTTATCACTATTATTATAATTATTTTGAAGTAGGCTGTATGGCTGTATGTAATCAATCACCTTACATTTGGCGCGTGCAAAAAAAAAACTTGCGCGCTTTTTACCTTAGCTAATATTAGGTTATTATATGTATGCAATAAATGTTTCTTTTTCTTCGCAATTGTGTTGAAAAAGTGCGTATGAAACTCGTGAGCAACTTGCTCACTAGACACTCGGCTGATTTACGCCCTCGCCTGCGGCTCGGGCTGCAACCCACAGCCTCGTGTATAATGAGCAACTTTAGCTCAGTTGTATCATAATATACTATTATCAACACTCATGTTATATTATTCGAATTATGAACTCATGCCTGAACGTATATTGATATACTTTATGCCATAGTCAACTTTAAAAAATAAAGGGTTTAATAATGTTCATTATGATACAACCGGATACAGCTTTCAATCATTATAAAACACTTATTTTTCTTAATTTTACAATCTCCATGGCAACCGATTTACCCGCCCTGACTTCCATCTGACTTCCAACTCTTTCAAGCCCTTCTTTAGCCGGCAAGAATAAGAAACTTTTTTTAAATTAGAATTTTGAATTTAGAAGGTATAGACCGTATAGACAGTGGAGTTTGGCGCCAATCCACATTTTATAAAAAATATTTTTTTGCTTAATTTTTGAAATTTATACTAGTATTATAAAGAGGAAAGATTTGTATTTTTGTATGTAACGAATAAACTCAATCCCCCTTATTACAAAACGTGGACTAAAATAGTCCTGGTTTAAAACTGGTACTAAACTGGTGCCTTCACTTTCATTTTCCAAATGAAAGACAGAATTAGCATAAATTTTAAACCAGGTCTAGCTTTAGTCCACGTTTTGTAATAAGGGGGAAAAAGTACTGGACTAATTTAGAAAATTCTTTCACCGTTAGAAAGCTACAGTCTTCCCGAGTGACATAGGTTATATTTTATCCCGATATTCCGGGAACGGGAACGGGTATCACGCGGGTGAAATATATGATAAATGTAATGAGTGTAGATAAAGTAGTGTATGAGACTGCACATAACCCGGTTTTAAATAATCCTCATTATGCGACAGTCACATAAACTACTATTTATGCATTCAAAATGCTATTCTGTTTCACAATTTTTCCTTTAAAAGTATTCTTTTTTTGCAAATAAATCTATCCAAAGATAAATATTGCAAATGTCTGCTTGAAGCGGATAGCCGCAATAAGTC
The DNA here is from genome assembly GCA_949710035.1 of Crambus lathoniellus. NCBI lineage: Eukaryota > Metazoa > Arthropoda > Insecta > Lepidoptera > Crambidae > Crambus > Crambus lathoniellus. The sequence goes on along the minus strand of OX453302.1, from coordinate 7,252,308 downwards.
TTCAGAGTTGATCGATGTCTACTGACCTGATACCTCATTATAATAAGCTAAGTCAGCTAAGTAATTTGTATTTACTTCGGATTACGACTAATAATAATTAAGGATATTGCATAGGTAAAAAAAATATCGTCGATGGCCGTTGCTTACACAAGCGAGGGGGTGCTGGGATCGGTAAGACTCCGGCCGCGGCACTCTCGTAGACTGAGAAATACGTGTAGACGCGGCATGCAGCGCGCATTCCATTTACATCTAAAATATCAGCTATGTGCGCTTTTACTAAGGACGTTATATTATGTAGAATACAAGAAGAATTATTATGAATATTTATTGTAAACGTCGGTTTGTAGGAAGAGTAGATCTTAGATATTATTCGTATGTAGTAAAAAAAGCTTTTTTTAACAAAGATACCTAGTCACTTCAAACGATTCATTAAAATGCAGAACACAGCGGCAGCTATTTATATTTATTTTCTATCTCTAGATCATTTCGATAATATATCCATTATCGAAATGATCGTCGCAGGCGCAACTACCACATTTACTACAAATTACACAAAAAAAAATGTATACTGCTCCAACCAGTAGGTACATTTTCAGATTTATTCCAATAAAATTAATAAAACTTATAATTTAATATGAAAAAATATAAATAACTCAAATTAGCCAATCATCTAATACTTTTTTTAAATAAATCTACTTAGTTAAGCAATATTTAAATAAGTATACCGTTTATATAAAATCACGCTATCAATCTATAATATAAATCAATATATAAAAAGAACACTTAAATAAAAATATTGTTTAAGTACATACATACATATTATTCCAATACCAAAAATGATAATATTAAATAATACAATAACTTGTGTCATTGAAAATTGGAAGCAACGATCACATACACCCAGATACAAGAAAATATCTAAAAGTTAGTTTTCGACATTTACCCGTCCGAGAATCGAACCCGGGACCTCAGAGATAGTGGCACCTAGAAAACCGGTGCGTACACCAATCGGCCACGGAGATCGTCCAATTTGTTTAAACAAAATGTAGCGCAACTGAAATAATTGATACTTTGTTTACTAATGTAAACTTGCCACGTAAGGTTATAAATCAGCCACTTTAAAGAAACTTTTTTCATTACTCATTTTAAAATATCTTTATTTTTCACTGTCACTATTTTCCGCCATGTACTCGTCATATCCCTTGTGCTCTAAAAATGGGTAAAAAACGTAAAAACTTGCCTAACGTCAGGTTCTTTTTTCTGTTTAAATATTATGCGATATTCTGAAATATTTGTACGAATTAAAAATTAATACCGAAGCGACAGCAACACAACTATATGTTAAAATTATTATTTGTCATATTCATTAACATGAATCTCAAGACAATTTTGTGGTATGTGTGACATGACAACCAAAGGCGACAGCAAAAAAGACAATAATGGGTGCATCCATTGCATTGTAAAGTGATTGACTGATATTAGGAAAATTCTAAACAGTTAAACAATGTTTATTAAATTAGTCGCGTGAATTGAGTGAACTCACAAAGGTAGTTTTATAATGTGGTTGGTTATAGTACTTGAATAAAATTTTGTGTAAATAGATTCACCCAGAAGATGCCTATTCACTTGCGACTTTAAGAGGTTTGGGTTGTAGGTACTCGGGCAAACAGAAGCCGGCAGGGTATTCCAGGCATGATGAAGGAGTACTTAATTCTCTGAGCGTGAGTTTAAAGGCTCCAAAGTGTAGTGCTGAGGACGGTAGTATCATTTCATCAACACCTGAAAACCTGAGGGAGATTGAGAGTTTCTATGGACAGTTGTACTCCACGCAAACACCTGTTGAAAGTAAGGCTACAAAACCTAGAGCCAAACTTACCCGGCACTATACCGAAGATATCCCGGACGTCAGCCTGTACGAGATTAGAATGGCTCTCAAGCAGCTCAAAAACAACAAGGCGGCGGGCGATGACGGAATCACAACAGAACTTCTGAGAGCGGGCGGTAAGCCGATACTTAAGGTCCTCCAGAAGCTCTTCAACTCTGTCATCCTCGAGGGCAAAACGCCAAAGGCATGGGGCAGAAGCGATGTGATGCTGTTCTTCAAGAAGGGTGATAAGACTCTCCTGAAGAATTACCGACCCATCTCGCTTCTGAGCCATATCTACAAGTTGTTTTCGAGAGTCATTACGAATCGTCTCGCTCGCAGGTTTGACGACTTCCAACCTCCCGAACAAGCCGGTTTCCGAAAAGGTTATAGTACCATAGACCACATTCATACGCTGCGGCAAGTTATGCAGAAGACCGAAGAGTATAACTTGCCACTATGCTTGGCGTTCGTGGACTATGAGAAAGCCTTTGATTCGATCGAGACCTGGGCAGTGCTGCAGTCTCTCCAGAGGTGCCAAATAGACTACAGGTACATCGAGGTGCTAAGGTACTTATACCAAAACGCCACCATGTCGGTCCGATTACAGAACCAGAGCTCTAATCCTATCCAACTACAGCGAGGTGTGAGACAGGGAGACGTCATTTCTCCGAAACTGTTCACAGCTGCGTTGGAGGATATTTTTAAGCTACTGGACTGGAAAGGATTCGGCATTAACATCAATGGCGAGTACCTAACACACCTGCGGTTTGCCGATGATGTAGTTCTCATGGCTGAGACTTTGGAAGACCTGAACACAATGCTCGAAGATCTCAGCAATGCTTCCCAAAGAGTGGGTCTGAAGATGAACATAGATAAGACGAAAATCATGTCCAATGCCCATGTTGCATCCGCTCCAGTTAATGTTGGGAACATTACACTTGAAGTTGTTGACCACTATGTCTACCTAGGACAGACAATCCAATTAGGTAAGTCCAACTTCGAGAAAGAGATCTCTCGTCGAATCCAGCTCGGATGGGCAGCGTTTGGGAAGCTCCGGCATATATTTGCGTCCAAAATTCCTCAATGTCTCAAGACTAAGGTCTTTGACCAGTGTGTGTTGCCAGTTATGACTTATGGAAGCGAGACGTGGTCTTTTACTATGGGTCTCATAAGAAGGCTCAAGGTTACCCAGCGAGCAATGGAGAGAGCGATGCTTGGTATTTCCCTGCTCGATCGAATCAGAAATGATGAGATCCGCAGGAGAACTAAAACGACCGACATCGCTCAAAGGATTGCTCAGTTGAAGTGGCAGTGGGCGGGACACATAGCGCGGAGAACCGATGGCCGTTGGGGCGGAAAGGTTCTCGAATGGCGACCGCGAACCGGACGACGTTCCGTGGGCAGGCCCCCTACAAGGTGGACCGACGATCTGGTCAAGGTCGCGGGAAGCCGCTGGATGCGGGCAGCGCAAGACCGATCGTTGTGGAGATCCTTGGGGGAGGCCTATGCCCAGCAGTGGGCGTCGTACGGCTGAAATGATGATGATGATGATGATGAGTTTAAAGGAGAGGGCGGAATGAGGTTATGCAACTCAGATGCACACTCGTTAAAGCATATCTGACAAGTGACTCAGGGGATGAAACTCATAGCTGAAGTCCCCCATCGACAGTATGGGAGTGCTTATTCGCCAGGCCAGATAAAGAGGTACGCACTGTGTATCTGACTAACACCAGTAACATAGAGATCCTTACTACCGAACTTAGTAACTGTACGGTCACTTCAGTCTACAAACCTCCCAATGCACCGTATTACTTCAGCTGTCCGCCGAACTTTAACGCCCATCCGGTTAGATTTGACCTTGGTAATTTTAATAGCCATAGCGAGAACTGGGGATACAGAACCAGTGATGACAACGGAGTGAAGGTTACTATCTTTGATCCATGATCCAAAACTTCCGTCATCATTCAACAGCGGTCGCTGGAAAAGGGGTTAAAACCCTGATCTAATCTTTGCCAGTGATCACATAGTTCACCAGTGCGTTAAGACAGTAAGTGGTGCAATACGGAGGACCCAATTATGTGCCAGGCCTTACGACCTGAAGGATAAAATAATAAAATAAAATAAAAAATATCTCATATATACATCTCATATATGTATTGTCCTGCAACAGTTAATATGTTGATTTCTTATAAGGAATCTCTTGGCCAAAGTTTGTATATGGCGCGAATAGATCTTTTCTGAAGCACAAAAATACTTTAGATGTTAGCTGCTGAACCCCAAAGTAATAGGCCGTAGGACAATACACTCTGAAAATAGCTAAAATAGATTAACCTTGCCGTTTCAATATCGGTTAAGAGCCTTATTTCTTTAACAGCAAATGCCGCAGAACTGAGTCTACCGGCCAAGGCTTCAATATGAGGGTCCCATTGAAGTCGATAATCTAATGTTATATCAAAAAATTTAGTACTGTTAATTAATTCTACTACATTGTCATCCAATTTTATGTAAATATCAACCTGTCTTACATTTGGCAGTGACATTTTTTTCACATTTTGTTTTTTTCGAGTGTAATGATAGATTAATTGATGGTACCACGGCAAAAAGAAATTGCCACAGTACCATCAATGGTACTGTCTAATGGTACCACGGTAAAGGAATGGATTATTGCTATGAAACCAATGCGCAACTTTCGATAAAGTACTATTTACTTCGTCAGAACAATGATTACCTCTGTCAACTTTAAAGACTAGAGGAAGTGTCATCAGCAAATAGCACTGTCTCGCATAAATTCTTTGCTTAAAAAGGAAGGTCATTTATATAAATTAAAAACAGCAAAAGGGACCAGTATTGACCCCTGGGCAAGCCGCTGGCTTTGACAACATCAGGGTCGAGCAGCTGAAACGGTTTGGTTTCGTACTACTTATACAAAACTGTCATTTCTTCCATGGCCGCTTCCAAAGGGTATGTAATCTAATCACTGACGTTTTAGCCACCTACTTTTAATAAATGACATTTGTGGCAGAGAGTGTATATAAAACTTCTTCGAGATTATTTATTTTTATGAGTTTATTATCTTTGATTTAATATGTTAGTCAGTTTAAAGTTAGCCCGCCATTTGTTTATACTTTGTGCAATGAAATTTAAATAATGAAATAAATATTCCTCCTTTGGAAGTACTTGTACCTATGCAATATTTCATTAGAGTATCAAAAATTTTATTCCGACTACTAGCTGTTGCCCGCGACTTCGTACGCGCGGTGTAGTGACTTTTGTGTTAGTTTAGTTTATGTGTGTTTGTTGCCCAGATTTCATAACGCTCTTCTTGAAATCCTATTCTCTACTAAAAGGGTCTAAAGAATATCGAATATGCAGGCTAGGGTATGAACATGGTATGTTGTTATCAAATGCTGCATGAACATAAGTAGTTGAGCCCTCATTCATAGATCTGTCCGTCTACCTATCAAGAAACTTTTTCTCAAGTATGCGTGGGAGGTCTCAAGCTAAAATTTATGTTCTTACTTAGTAATGCATAATATCAGGGCAATCATATTTTTACTATAAAATGAAAAAGAGATTGTGTGTATCCATACTAATATTATAAATGTGAAAGAGGGTTTGTTTGTTTATCCGTCTTTCACGTCAAAATTGATGCAACGGATCGACGTGACTTTTGGAATGGGAATAGTTTGGCAGCTGAAAAGTGACATACTTAGGCAGCCATTAGACAGTCAATCTGGATCGCGATCCGCGATCAAAATCAATGATCGCGATCCAGATTGACTGTGTACGAAGGTGATTGACGGTTTGCGATCTTGATCGCAAAATATCTACATAGTAAATCTCGATCGCGATCAAGATCACGATCAGTGATCGCGATCTGGATGGACTGTGTAATGGCTGCCTTAGACTACTTTTTATCCCTGAAAAATATCACATTCCCGCGGGATAACGTCGTCGTTAAGTCCGAGCTTGCGAAGTCGCGGGCGGAAGGCTAGTATTTTGATATGGAGACATTTCCTATTTGTGAGAGCTTGTAATTAACTTTCTTTAAGTAACACGTATAAAATGTAATGATATACCTACCATTTAATTATTTAATTTAACATCATTCATGTAAGCTTTCCTAGTAAATAAATGAATAAATAAGTTAGATAGAAAACTATTTTTAATATTCCTTTATTTTATTGGATGGTACCTACGGCTGAAGGCCTAAGTAGCCAGAGCCGGTTAAATGACATAAAAAATGGTAGGTAGGTGTCGGTATCTACGTAGGTACTGGCCAATTAGCGTTTATGAGCAAATTTTTCAAATTTACATTGGTGACATTTTGTCTACATTGCGACAAACTTATTTCACACAGTGGTTAGTTTTTGGTACTAAATATACTGTTGACTGCCGGCAGTCCATTTTGACAGTTAATTTTGTATTGCTAGTGGCTCCTCCACGACCACTGTCACCGGGTCAGATATATTTGTGGCACCACTATACTTACTGTAGCGACATCTAGCGTCGAGTGGAAATGCGAAATAGAAATATTACATCAACAGGGTGAAAACTTCAGTTTTGGCCACTGCCCCGAGTGATTACTTAGCTTAAAACATTTCGTTAATAACTTTTGCTTGATAGTATACTTTTTATCTATGACTTTTAAATCATAATAACAATAGTAATAATTCAGTTTACATCGAATTAGATGTTTCTTTTATTTTATCTAAGTTAGTTAAGTATTGATTTCTCGATGTATCTTTTAAAATTTGATTAACAAAAACACATCAATCGGCACCCTTCGCACATTTTAAGTTTAAGAAATAGGTTTTTAATTTACTAAAATAAAACTAAATTTCGTAAGTAAGTATATGAATACTTAGTTATATGTTTTTTACTATGTTTGTCCACGAATTTCTCGAAATCTTAAGGCATATCGAGATGGTTCTATTTGATTTAAATTAGGTGTATTCTAACTTTAGCAACAGTCTAAGATTCATCAAAATCAGTTTAGTAGTTTCCGTGGGTATGTTATAGTACAATTCACTAAAACTTATTGTTATTGTACACTAAAACTTAAGAAATAAAAAGTAATTAAAAAAAATAAACTGACTGGCACCGACCTCAAAAAGGTACCTAAATTATAGATATTATATTTTTCCTTTTCAGTTGACAAATACTTTTTGGAGTCTGTAAAATTTTTTTAAGTAGTTTTTTTGTATTGTAAGAATTTAAAAATGTAAAGAAAAGTATAAGATACATTCTTGACAATTTTAGATATAAATTTTGTATTTTATAGATACCTACTTAAGACCATAGGCGAAAGAAGTGAAAAACATCTTAAAGTGGCAACAGCGGGGGCTTTCATCCTACTTAATATAATCATTCGAATGTACATTTGTGAAAGGTATATCGTAATCTTACTGACTTCCTGCGCCATCTATTGCTTAGTAGTTATGATGCGAAAGAAGTGAAAAACATCTTAAAGTGGCAACAGAGAGGGCTTTCACCCTAATTAAAATAATCATTCGAATGTACTTTTGTGAGAGGTATATCTTACTGACTACCTGCGCCATCTATTGCTTAGTAGATATAATGACGTAAATAACATGAAATTATTTTTATGATTTTATATGTGCCTGGATGGGTTTCAATTTATATTATGTTTTGAAGCAGGTAAAAAAAAAATAACATGATTCATTATTAATTGAGACAGCGATTAAATATAACGTATTTTCATAATCATGTGGCGCCATCTATTTTAGTAAGAATCAGTCTTTGTATTTTCCCGTAGGAATAAGGGGTTTTTATTAAATATAAAGTACCCTATATGTTGACCCGGGTTATAAGCTATTACTTCACAAAATTTGGTAAAAATCCGTCCAGTAGTTTTTGCGTGAAAAGCGAACATACAAACAGACAAACAGACAAACAGACAAACAGACAAACAGACAAAAATTTTAATAAATATCGTTTTGGGGTCTATATCCTGTACACATCACATAGCAGTAATTATTTTTTTTAAATCTTTCATGTACAGACTTTTTTTCCGTTTCTGTTTTATTATATGTATAGATGCAAGTATCCTTACAGAACTCCGCAAACTTATCTGACGCGGTGGTTAAATTTGAGAGTTAAAACTGTCAATACAGCTGACAGACTTTTCATTCTTTTTTATTGCTACTGGCGCCTCAACCATCGGTTTTAGATATTGTTGTGGGGATTTCGAATTTCGAATTTCAAAACCGCGAGAGCATTTCTTGCAAGAAATTGTATGCATGCTCTATTTTGTACTAATAATGGATAAGAGAATCAGTAATAAAAATGTTTTGAACCTGAAATTTACGCAAAATGGTGCGGTTTATGTTCCTCACTCAAAGGAAAGAAGCTGGACTTCTCACAGTCTCAAAAAAGTGTAATGGTGATATTAGATCAACTAGGTATATAAAATTCTTACATCGGTTTTATTTCAAGAATTGCTTTTACATTATGTCTCTGTAAAAAACTTTTTCAACAAGCGAATTTCTTATTTCTTGATGCAATTTTTTACACCTACCTATCTTAAGTTTCTCACATTTTCAATTTTGGGGAACCTAAAACGAACATAAATTTAATATACAGTAGTAGAAGTTAGAAACTTAGACTAATTATGTACCTACAACACAACAAAATATTGGTACTCAAATAGGTACAACTTTTATGGGCTCTTAAGTATCTTAGGCAATATTATCCGTCACTTTTATTTCAAACTATTGATGTTTGCTTTAGGTAATGAGTAAAATCCTAGGTTACATAGGTCTATGGTTATGCAATAAATGGCAAAGCACTCATCTATACCCAATCCTGAAGCGCTAGTTCAATATTTCCTATCAAAATAAGCATCATTGAAACAAAATTTGGATCCTAGTGTGAGTTTTTTTTTTCAATTTTGGCGCAATCGGAGCGATACAGTCTCCACGTCCAAACGCCGCCAATCCCAGGCGGAGACTGAAGAATTAGCTGAGAAACGGTGCACGATGCATTTTGGGATACTAGTTATTGTCTATAAATATAACAAAAAAAATTTTTAGTAACTTCCCTAGATATGACTAAGAACTACTTACACACAAAAAATTAGCTTGATTACTCAAATAGTTATTGAGATAATTGAGTTTAAGACGGAAAAAAGGGGTCTTGAAAATCATTTTTTTAGTACATTGTATTTATTTGATTAAAATAAAATTTAGTAACTTCCCTTCATAAAGAAAAGATCTATCACATATATTATTTTGGAAGACCTAGCAATGATACTTTGTCAGGAAATTTAATTTAAAAAAATTGAAAATTCTGAGTTTGATCGCCGATATGCCCTTAAGTGTTTGTGTGAATGATATAGGTTTCCCTTTTGGCAGTTCAGCTAAGTTTTAATTAAAATAATTCATAATCACTACATAGTATAAAACAAAGTCGCTTTCTCTGTCCCTATGTCCCTTTGTATGCTTAAATCTTTGAAACTACGCAACGGATTTTGATGCGATTTTTTTTAATAGATAGAGTGATTCAAGAGGAAGGTTTGTATTATGTACTTTTTATCCCGATATTCCCACGGGAACGGGAACCACGCGGGTGAAACCGCGGGCAGCCGCTAGTAATATTATAAGTGTGAATGTGTATTTGTTTATTTGTCCGTCTTTTACAACAACGGAGCAATGGCTCGACGTTTGTTTTTGTTATGGGGAAACTGGAGTGTGACATAGGCTACTTTTATCCCGGAAAAATATCACATTTCCGCAGAATAACGTCTCTAACTACTATAAATATATTACCTATATGAGGGAGATGTTGCATTAAATATTCAATTTAATACTGCAATAAAGAAAATATCTAAATCCCTAAGCATATCTAGGGTTGATTTTTCGTAAACCATTCTTTCCATACAAAAGACATCAACGAATCACTTCAAAAAATTTACTGCTTAATTTTGTTTTTCTTCAATTTTTCAAAGTCAATTTTGTCGAGAGAATAAAATTCGTCTCCTATTTTATATTATCAGTAGTATACTTTTCGATATTTTTCATATAAATTGGTACCTGTTATGTAGGTATTTCATAATAAGTGACTTGCTGACATTCATATGTTTATAGAGCAAGTTATTTCTATAAAGTGAATTCCAACGAGACAGCTTTTGACTGCATATGTCCCGCAGTAGTCCATATTAAGAACAATGTGGCAATACCGAAATGAAAGCCCCATTGGCGCAACACCGCAGACGGTAAAATGTAACGATTTATACAAAACCTGTCCAATGGTTCATTTAACAACGTGTTTAATTTAAGGTTGTCAACTTCAGAGTAAGTTAATCTAGATGATTTTTAACACAATTATGAATTAACTACGAACATTCAACGATATAACAAAACTATTTTAAACTTTGACGTTCATATCTTTCTCTTATTACTATTAGGTCATTTACTCGATACAATAAAAGACTGATTAAATTTTTTCATCACTTTCAGCCGTAAGAGATACGAGACGGTACGCCAGCCCCCAAAATGAGGTGCTATACTGCCAGGGCTAGCAACTGGATTGGCGAGTACAGTTACTGGGGTATGAATACGCCGCCGCCTCGTATTCACTCAACTATTTTTGCCAGCACTGACTCGGCAGTTATTATATTTTTATTTAATAACGGGTGGAATAAATGTATGATTGGATGAATAAATGAATGAATGAATGAATGAATGAATGAATGAATGATATGAATGATAAAGTTTATTTGCAACAATTTTGAGTATAGGATAAGATGTTCTTAAATAACATAGTTCGTCAAAATCTACTTAATCTTAGCATGCAAATATTTTCATATTAAATCAGTTATTTCTAACAATATTCTATTTTCAAATTAGTACCTACTTAAGACCTAAAATTATAAAATGTCTAATTTTATTGAATAAAGAAGAATCCCAAATTATTGAATCTTATTTGAGTATTCTTGGACCGAGAAATGAAATGCTAATATAATAAAATGCTAATAACGCTAATGCGATGAAATGCTCAAATTCATAAAACATCCCTTAAAGTATATTTTAAATTAAAATGTTAATTTAATGTATTTATTTTAACTTTTGCCATCCTTATCCATCCGCAGATTACAGACAGGAGTGTAATATGTCGTCACAGAGAAGTTTATTATGTCGTTCTCTCGTTGAACTTCTGAAGGACACGCGATTCTGTGTTACGTATTCATTTTGCATTTCTGGTTTCGATTCTCGATTTAAGTGTAAATGTTTTTTTAATGGAACGGGTGCGTCGCTAATTTCAACATTAACACCTTGCGATACGATCTTTATCTTGCCGAGAAAAGTTGTGTGTTTTTCGTTTTATTTATCACTATCATTCTCATTCATCCGATTCGACTTTTTTAATGTAAATACTCTTCATATAATTAGTCAATCGACTTAGATAATAGACAAAAAATAAGGAATTACTTAGATTAATTCGTACTACTTGTAAGGCTGGTGATTTTTTTCTATTACAGAATTGCATTGTGAATGCATAATTTTTTTTTTTATTCATATTCATTCATTCTGTGCACAAAGGTATACATAAATGATGTTACATTGCCATCAATTTATTGATCATATTTATAGTTGTACTATAACATATCGAGAGACTCATTTGTTTATGTAGAAGATCCTACAAAATATGGTGTATTTTTTAAATAATGAAACTTTAGTATCAGAAATAATCAACCCGTCTAACAACTAGCTCCGATGGGGTTCGAACCCACGCTCTATTACTGTCCGGGTGAATGCTCTGAGCTACGCAGCTACGAAGCTACGGAATTGTTCTATATCGTTGTCGTTCTATATAATTATCTTTTTTTTCTAATTGTATCAGTAAGTCCATACATAAACATTGGTCTTTTCCAAGTACCTACTAAAACTCTGCGGCTTATACTAGGCTCGTGCTAATTCATGGTTTAATTAGGACATACACATTTTATAAATATAATTGCTAATATTGAATATGGATTGGTCGCGTAAAAGTGAAAGCAACTTATAAGTCCAGTGTCAATGTTATCAACTTGTAAATCCATGAACTCAATGGTGTCGCGAAAACTGGTCCAAATGTATGACCTTTTATGAAGTTTGCAGTGATTCGCGACCTTGAATTATCATGAATCTGTTGAATATTAGATAGTTGTCACTTCTGGCACTCTTTCTCTAAAATTTTGCAGTACCTTATAAGAATTGAGTAGAAATCATAAGTCCTACTACTGTTATGTAAAAGTTTGTAAGTGTTATTCTTACACGAAAAAACTACTGAACGGAATTAGATGGAACTTTACGGTAATGTAGCTTATACATCGGAGTAATACAACAGCTACTTTTTATTCCAATATTCCGCGGAACAGCTAGTACCTAAGTACCTAAAAAGTTTCATAACAGTTATTTGTGTTATGTAACTGCGGTATGCCTGGCTAAGGGAAGAGAGATAAGACCGATAAATTTTTTTCATCACTTTCAGCCATAAGAGATAGGTACGCCAGCCCCCAAAATAAGGTGCTAATATGCCAGGGCTTGCAAAAGTATTGGCGACTACATAGTTACTGGGGTATGAATACGCCGCCTCGTATTCACTCAATAATTTTTGCCAGCACTGACTCGGCAGTTATGATATTTTTATTTAATAACGGGTGGTTTCATAACACTTATTTGTATTATTTAACTGCGGTATGTCTGGCTAAGGGAAGAGATATCTTTCTGTTGGGGTGGTCTTTGTTGTTGAAATTGAAGTAAGGGGCATTGATTTTTTTTATATAATCAATTACTAGACGAATTAGTTCTAACTCTATGTAGTGATACAGAACTGAGAAAACAGAAATAATACCTCTAGGTTTCTGCAGTATTATACCTACTTCCCTGTTATTCCTATTACGAAAACAATTCAATTTCAAAACAAAAATATACGTAAAGCTGTAAAACACACACCAAATCTATATTTGTAGATAAATCGAAGCTATTCATTGTCCCAAACTATTACTTAACAAATTGTTATTCATCCTTAATTAAAAATGTGAAAGTGTGTTTGTCTGTCCGTCTTTCACGTTAAAACGAAGCAACGAATCCAAGTGTTTTTTGGTATGGGGATAGTTTGAGAGCTCGAAAGTAATATAGGCTACTTTTTATCCCGAAAAAATATTACATTCCCGCGAGATAACGTTGTGATGTCCACGCGGGCGAAGCCGAAGGTGGGAGGCCATAATTACTTTTATAAAATAATAACTTTTAGTAAAAAATTCATTTTCATGACAAGCTTTTTTGCTGACTGTACTTTAATATTGTATTGTCATCTAAACCCAACCTGTATACAAAATTTCAGCTCCATCGGACACTGAGAAGTGGGTCAAATTAAGCTTACAAGATTTGTCCCCCACTCTAACATACTAACTAACATGGCAAGTTAATAAAAAGCTTGTAAAAAGAGCCAACTTGCTCACCATACACATGTCACTTCCACTGCCAACTGCACTCAACATACAACAACAACCCATAAAGCGATAACACAAAGTCTCAAATCACGACAGCGCGGCCCGCAGCCACATTCCAAATCAAACGTCAAAATAGATAGCTGTCACTTTGACAATAGAGGATAACAAACAATCAGCAACCTTGACACAATCTGCTAAAGCCAAGGTCAAGAATACGAGCATTACATTAAATTTCTTCTATCATAAATAGGCTCTTAATGCCAGGCAGTAAAGTTGAAAGTACATATTTAGATTCACGTGCTTTTGTGAGATAAAAAAGCTGTATTGTGCCGTGATTCATGCAGTTGATATTCTGAGACCGATTTAGGATCAAGAGTTTTGATATTAATTATGATAAGTCATTCATTTGGCGCCACCAGCGTGGAGTTCATTACAAATGATATAATGGGCTGCGAGAGATTAATGTTTGTCGTGATTTTATCTTTTCATGTATGAAAGGACTTAGGACTTTTGCATAAAAGTTATACCGACTTTAAAACCGTTGTCACATTTATTAGCTACTACTAGCTTTCCGCCCGCGGCTTCGCCCGCGTGGACTACACGACGTTATCCCGCGGGAATGTGATATTTTTCCGGGACAAAAAGTAGCCTATGTTCCTCTCCAGGCTACCAAGTATCTGTGTACCAAATTTCAGCCAAATCCGTTCAGCCGTTTTGGCGTGATTGAGTAACAAACATCCAAACATCCAAACATCTAAACTTTCACATTTATAATATTAGTAGGAAAATGATGACAGAGACAACAACTTATTAATTACTATAATATGATTATGTATTTGACAGATTTTTTTTTATTGACTTAAGTTATTATTGAATTAGTTGCAACACAACAAAGGTATTTATTCTCAAATATCTTGCTTATTTTCAGCGATATAGATCACTAGCTTTCCGCCCGCGGCTTCGCCCGCGTGAACTACACGACGTTATCCCTCGGGAATGTGATATTTTTCCGGGATAAAAAGTAGCCTATGTTCCTCTCCAGGCTACAAAGTATCTATGTTCCAAATTTCAGCCAAATCCGTTCAGCCGTTTTCGCGTGATTGAGTAACAAACATCCAAACATCCAAACATCCAAACATCTAAACTTTCACATTTATAATATTAGTAGGATTAAACATTCTAATTAGACAAGGAGAGCGCTATAGAAATGTGACGTCACTCATACTCCATACTCCATAGAAAATTTCGTTTTAGAACGAGATAGCTAGAGTCACAATTAAGTAGCTCATAATTCGCTTGTTATAATATAGATTGAATTTCTTTTTTCACATTTGTTATTCAATAATATTATATTTCTGAATGTCATAATTAAATATCTACATTTCAACAACAGTCAAATACCCAATTAGTAAGGGGGTAGATGTTTTTATACAAATTAAGGTGCGGCATAATAAACGTAAGTCATTAACTTCAACTTTTATATAACAACTAAACACATTGTACAACAGACAAAAAAGGGTTGAAAAAGTAACTAGATACCTCCACTTGCTAGCTAAACTTGTCTTATTGATGTTGTACGTGATGACAAAAAGACTAAATGAGAAAAACCTATAAAGAATCATCATCAGCCATTTAATGTCCCCACTGCTGGGGCACTGGCCTTCCTTATGGGTGGATAGGGAGAATGGGCCATGACGCCCATGACCCACCACGCGGGCCTAATGCGGATTGGTGGGTATTAAGGCGATACTCGGAAAAATTATGATGAAGCGAGATAGCAATGAGAAAACGACGCGCGCAGGAGCGAGACCGATTTTGCAGATTAGGTAAAAAAAACACAAAATCACTTCGTATTAAAAAACTATAGCGATTTTTTTATAATGCTTCTACACGATCCTAAATATTATTGGTGTCCACTAACTAAACCAATTTCCAATAGTATATGTAACCCCATTTAAGAATAATTTTGAAATTTCGTATGTTTTAGAGGTCTTTTCGAAAATAAAAAGTGTCGAGCCAAAATCATAAAATCGTGTTTCTGAAACTATACGATTCTAGATAAAGGTCTAAAGAAATACATATCTCAATACCAGATTTGTAACAACTCTAACCATCCTAAAGTTTTATATCAAAAGTCCATACTTTTCCGAGTAGCGCCTTAACAACTCCAAATGCAGCCGGGACCAACGGCTTAACGTGCCTTCCGAAGCACGGAGGAGTTTGAGTTTAAAAGTTTTTCATCACACATCCTGTGGCCGAAATTCCGAAGCGATCGCAGGCCGCGCACGCTAACCACTGCACCACAAGCTCCTCACTGTCCTATAAAGAATTCTCCTAATCAAACAGTCAAACATTACGCCCGTAATAATGCGTTATAATCATCAATCATCATCTTTTAACACTTGCAATGAGCTTATGTAAATCCACATAACAAACCCAGCGGCCTGTTAAGCCGAGCAAGTGATCAATTATAAAGATATTACTCTCACTAACGTTAACAGAAGGCGGGCGGGCACTGAGCTCAATAAGTTGCTCAACTACGCGGGCACTTGATGTAAAGTTTGAAAGTATTTCAAATATAAATAGATTTTCATTAAGTTGAAAATTTTGTTTAAAATATTTATGTATTAAATGGGTTTAAACCCAATTGCATAGTTACCTATCTTAAACCAGAAAGAAGTACATAATTTACATTTATAAAAACTAAAAAGAGACAATTTGGTACCTGCTTAATTCGATTAGTAATCCTTTTTGGATTATCAAAAAATTATAATATTTAACTTAACTTTATTAAGACTTTCGTGGACAAACATGACGCGTTATCCCGCGGGAATGTGATATCTTTCCGGGATAAAAAATAGCCTTTGTCACTCTCCAACTCCCAAACTATCCCCAGATCAAGCCAAAAATCACGTCGATCCGTTTTACGCCGTTTGGATGTGAAAGACGGATAAACAAACAAACTCACTTTCATGTCTATAATATTAATAATAATAATAGGTCTTTACATATGAAATTGCCGTTTTTTTCTTTTGTACATATAACTTAACAACTTTTATAATATTAGAAATATATAATTTCTTTGATATTGCGTTACATTAAGACCGTATCGAGCAACTTTTGATAATTTAATAACCACGATATTTGATTATTTACATAGAAAAAACTTATTCCGAAAGTTACGACTATTTTTGTTTCCAGAATTTCGTACTTTATTAGTTGTAACTTAGTAAAAAAAATTTTTTTTCTCTTAACGTATGTGTCATTTAGTAGTTAAAATGTCCATAAATACGTGTGTAAAATTTTGTAAGTTTACATAATATTAGTCGTTAAATAATAACAAAAACGTTAGTATGGAAAAAAAATTATTACAGAAATCTCCATACAAAACGGCAATTTCATAGGTAAAGACCTATTAGTATTAACAACTATGGATGTCTATTTTAACATAAATTCTAAAATTAAAGCAATGTTTGCCCGCCCAGACGAACTCGTGACAGTCTTGTTGCAGGTCTGAAATAAAAAGTGCCGCGCGTTTTCTGTCATGCATGTTTTTTGATCGACTTTTCGTAGGTCGTGGAAACTCTTTATGTAGCATTTAACGACAAATAATCGGCCAACGAAACGAAAAGTCGATCGTGGGCGGGCTTAACTGAGCAAGTGATTAGTTATAAAGATATCACTCTCACTACAGACCCGCCAGTAGGCGGGGTATGGGCAGTTAACGCGGCATTGAGCTCAACAACTTGCTCGCCCACGCAGGCACTTGATACAAATACGTTTGAAAGCATACTTTTATTCAACATCAAGACATTAATATTATGGTAAACAATAACAAATAAAATATTTCTTTTTACTCACCTGTTCGAGGCAAGGTACCCAAAAGACTGACGGCATAAGCCCCTTTGTATCGCTAGGCTTATGCGCTGAGCAAAATAATTGCCAGACTTCCAATCACCTGTTGCCTCCAACCTCCAACAGGCGAGCAGATAAGTACTTTAAAAACAATTTCGCATTTGGACCCCATGGGCCCATTGTCTCCACTGCAAAAGGGAGGAAAAGGTATATCTCATCCAAGTCCCGGTATTTACGTGTTTTGTTATGCCTGCTGTGATTGCAGCCGCACAAGATTGAGCTGATGTCGCGTCAATATGGCACGGGGCCAAAGTATCAACACGGTAGCATCCCAAACTAAAATCCTTCCCATGCTCCAAGGCACAAGCGGCATTCCGTCAGGCCTCCTGCCATTCGACCGCAACACCTAACTAGGCTCTAGAACAGCAGGCACACCGTTCATAAAGGCGTTCATAAAGTAAGCACTTTAAGGTTTGTATACTGTGCGTAGCCGAGAGATAACATTGTAGGCTGTGGTACTTTTTAGGTACGGTAGATCGTAACTCTTTGGTATTCTTTGGAAAGTTTATTTTTATAGAAGATCTGATTTGACGTATTGGATGCGAGGCTCTGGTTCGCGTAGTGTATATATTCTTTGGCTCTGGTGCAGGGCAGGTCGTTCCAATTAAAAAATAAGCTGGTCATACTGGCAAGTGTATTAAGGTAGTAAAGTTCTATAAATAAAGTGATATAACATATCCATAGCTTTCATTAGGCTCCTATAAAGAAGAATAGGGAACCAGTGTTCCCTATAGCACCTAGCCCAAATTGGTATTTAGGAAAAAGGAAACTGTAAAAACACACTGTTACTAAGACCTTACGAATGGCCGAGTGGTGCACGCACCGGTTTTCAAGGTCCCGCCACATTTTGGATGTCCCGGGTTCGATTCCTGGTAGGGTAATTATTGAAAACGAACTTTTTAATATTTTTTCGGCTCTGGGTGTATATGGTAAAACCCGCCCCTGTTTCCAAATACCATAACACTAGTGCTCAAGCTACAACAGTTTGGTATTGGAACGATGTAGGTACCGATGTGATGGTGTCTTCAATATTAAAAAAAATATAGTATATGAAACTATCTGCTCAACATGTATGATTTTTCGAGAACGGCAACCGTTGCCGTATGAATATTTAAACGTAATTTTCAAAATATTTTCAGTAGTTTCAGAGATCACAAACGTGCAAACAAACTTCACATCTCCAGTTCCTCAATATTGAGGATTCCGGGAGTAGTGGGCTTCGATCTTCAGCCTTATCTTCACTTAAGATCAGCATCTGATTCACGAACCGTCGGAAACGGATTCGGATTCGAATTCTGTGCTTTGTCTTTGTCTATGCTATAATGAGTGACAGAGACAGGGCATACATTACGCTGTCGGGAGCGTTTCCGATGGTTCGTGAATCAGGGGGCAGGTGTGATGAAGACTTAGTGCTACCCCTTTTGTGGACAAAAAAAATAAACATACAAATTTGGTATCCTGGTTGTAGCTACAAAACCTAAAACAAAGTCTTTTAACCTAGCTAGTTTTATAAAACTTTTTATTTATATTGAATTCTTCTTACGTTAATATTTGAATTTTAATTCCAGTCTGAACGACCGACGACGGTGACTGTTTACCTTTTAAAAAAACAAACACAAGTCATGAAAATAAAAACTAAAAAACATCTTTCGATTGTTGACTTACAAAAGTGTATTATACGATTTTTAACAAAACGATCTGAAAAGAATGACTGTTAAAAGCTAATAAATGATAGAGAAATCGATTCTTATCAAGATCGAAAGGCTTAACATCTTGTTTACAATAGGCCTATAATCTTTTTCTTTTAACGATATAATCAACCTCATTTATAAATATTTCAACACTTGGTGACATAACTTAAGATGTATAGCAGTGTTCTTAGGCCAAGTTGGTCTTAAGTTTAAAAATCTGCTTAGAAATCTAACTTTTTTATTGCATTCTCCAAGTAATATTGGCCAGAAAGAATTTCCAAAGTTTTACTGCAAAACCCAACGAACTAAATTCGATTAAGATTAGAAAATAATAATAATATACAAAAATTAGAATTAGTCCCCAAGTACCCTAGGTAGGATTGTGTCAGGCTACTACTGCAGCTCTTTCAATAAAGTCCATTGGCCAAAGCAAATGCAATGACTAAACTGTAAATGCTTAAAAACATAAAAGTTAGAACATATATATCAGAATTCCTGTTTTGATTCATAATAACATCATGATAAGTAGTGATCAATGTCCAATCCCTCAAGAACGGATCTTATGAGATCAATCTAGAATTTTAAATACTACCTTACATAACAACTAAACCTGATAGGTTTAGTTGTTATGTTAGGCTAGATTTTATTATGCACAGGACAAACTTTTTTACGTAACTTCAGTTTAAACACTACCTCCATAATGTAAAAGGTAGTATTAAACATTCCCCTACAGGATACATTACGATCAACCTAAGAAAATTGATTGGTCCGGCTTACATATTGACTGTTGCAGGCAAGAATTACTTCATATAATACGTGGTTGCAGAGTATTATTGACCAATACATTATCAATAATTAAGTACTTGATTTAGATCGTAAAAAGAAGAAAATGACAAATCTTGGCACAGACTTACGCAATAAGAAATAACTTGATGTTCTACAATTAAGTTCTTATTTGCGCCCTCGGATTTCAATTGGAGTAGGTAATAACTGTTTCAACAATTATTAGTGGTAGGACTTGTTCTAATGGGTTGTTTACATGTATTAAGTGACGAAGTAATTAACTATATTTTAAGTTAATTTTAACTAAATTCACGCGTGTAAACAGTCACTTAACAGCTCTTTAGTCACAAGTGCTAAGTTATCGATTTAGTGAATAAGTGAGTAAGTAGAATAGAATCGAGTCAGGCGTGGTCTTTACTAAATTTGCTTTTAGTTAGTTCGCATGTGAACGCACTAATTTAGCGAAGTAGGAAAGTACCTTCGTCCATGTGACTGATTGTGACCAAACTAAATT
Source organism: Crambus lathoniellus (assembly GCA_949710035.1). Lineage (NCBI taxonomy): Eukaryota > Metazoa > Arthropoda > Insecta > Lepidoptera > Crambidae > Crambus > Crambus lathoniellus. The sequence goes on along the minus strand of OX453302.1, from coordinate 7,232,080 downwards.
GAATTTAAGTTATAACTTATAACGCGTGTAAACACATTACTACTTTAAATTAACTTAAAAATTAAGTAAATCACTTGCTTACTTAATACGTGTAAACTAGGCATAAGTCGTGGGCCACACTGGAGCGACCGCGGGGCGCGGAGGCGTCTTGCGGATCCGCAGATACCTACTATTCCCTCCGGTCGCGGCAACCGCCGGACGCGCCAGTGAGTGGCCCCTCCCATCCGTCTCAATATATTTGTTTTCCCGCTCAACGCGGACGCAAGACGCGCCGCTCCAGTATGGCCCACGACTACGTCTGCCTGGCTAGCTAGCTAACACCATCTGATCTAAGTCTGATGCTGTTTTAGTATTGTTGTGTTCCAGCAGTTAGAGATAAGACATAGCAAGTTCCTCACTGGTTGAGGATTTCGGAAGTAGTGCGCGTGCACCTTATTTTCACTTAATAACAGATGTCGAAGACAGTCAGATGTTATGTGAAGTCTGAGTGGTGGATAAAAAGCCTCCTTTTTTGAAGTCGGTGAAATAAGGGAAATAATTATGTGAAATACGTTCTTCGATCAACAATAACACCTTGTTTTATTATTATGTTATGCCCAAAATACCTACCTACGAGTTAGCAATTAGACGGACAGGTAAACAATGATATCGCATAAAATAGCGTTCATATTTAAGATTGACAGCTAGAAGTCGTTTTTAATTACGACAGGGAAAATGTTGTCAATCATAATGCTTACCTATTCCAAGAACATTTGTATAAAAATGTTTTATTTTACTTCGGTAAATTTAGTAGGTAAGAATATTCGAATAATTTGACAATAACACACGGTGTTAATATAGCTTAACTAACACAGTTGAAGTTAATAGAATTTAAATTACTTAACAAATACGTTAAATACAATATGACTAATCAAATAAAGCTTCAAGTTTGAATCTTCCGGGTATTAAGACCGCCTTTCCATCAACTTGTGAGTTAAAACGCGTTACCATTTAGTCACGTTTACTTTAAACAAAATGGTACATTTGTTAAGTGCTTCCGTAGCAATCTAAGATTACATTTACGTATGCATTTATGTACCTAATGAACTTTAGAAGCTAATTAAAAGAAGTTTTTTTATATCATAAGCTGTCGCTTATTGATCACTGGTTAATAAATAAATTATTCAATTTATCAGGAAATAAAAGTGTTTAAAGTTTAAAACATGTGTTTTGCTTCTGTGGAGGCGAGGATTAGGTTAACAGATCATCATCTCATATCAGTGGTATCACTCTTGCCAAAGTGGCTGTGGTCAATAATAAGACCCCAGCTCCCGGTCTCCATAGTAATAGTACTTGTGGACCGGGAGAAGAGCTAGCTTTGCGGCACGATCTTCTGCCATCTTTCTCTATTGGTGGTCAGTCTAGTAAAATTTAATGAGTCATATAGATGCAAAGGTAGCAACATCCAACCATGTTTTTAATGATAGCAACTTTGAATGCAGCATTTTTGTTTCTTTCTTTCTTTTTTTCTTTAAATGCCATTATTCTCACTGCAGTAGGCCAATTCTCTAAAATTCGATTACTAGCTCATTTAATCGGCAGTCAAAGTGTTCTAAACAAAATAAATGGTTTAACTATCATTTCGACTACTTCTATCGTTATTTTAATTCAGCATATAAAGTTATATGCACGTTTTATAAAATATAAAGTTCCAATTTGTTGTGTAAAATTCTGAGATTTCTGTGATTTTCTTTTAATTTATTTAATGAACAGTGCCTATATAATATAACTAGCGATAGAAACATAACGGTCTGAGATGACCAGACGAAATTGTAAAACCTCAAAAACCTACAAATTCCCCAGAAGCCATCAGCTGTTCTCAATGAACCACATACGCCGAGGTCGCGCACCCGAGAATGGACGCGAGACTAACATGACGTCATTATACGTAATCTTACACTCAAACCGGTAGAGAGTTTATTCATTTAAATCATCATCATTCGCCTATTATTAAAGCCCACCGCTGGGCATAAGCCTTTCCAAGTGCCCGTCATCGAGCACGATCCGCAACTGCTCATATCCAGCTCTTGCCAGTCACCTTACTTCGTTTGTCGCTACACTTAACCTGAGGGTAATCTTACACTATGTTTGCTGATACGTGGTCCATCACAGGAACTCATTAATTGCCTGACTTTACAAAGGTGTGAATCCTCAGAAACCTACAAAATTCACAGAAGCCATCAGCTGTTCTCAATGAACCACATACGCCGAGGTCGCACAGCACACGTGAGAACGGACGCGAGACTTGGCGTCATCATACGTAATCTTACACTCAAACCGGTAGAGTATATTCAATAAAAACTAGATTTTTTTACATTACTAGAATTAGCTTTTTCTATAGCTTGTTTTTACTTGTTCGATGTCATTGAACTTGACATTTAATTTTACTTTGACTATAATAACCTCCTCCTTTTCAATTTTTGAAGTCGGTTAAAAATAGATACACTACTCGTACTCGTATGATCAATAACAATATCTACTTACCTAATGATCTTAAATTTTAACATACAAACGACTTCAAATAATGTTTACGTTTTAGCGTTCACATTGCAATTTTATTATTGAAAATAGAGTAAGTATTAAAAAATCGGAACTAGTTGTAAGACGTGTCGAATTTTTTAAATTGTGTCTAATATTTAATTTTTAATACAAACAGATGTTTACAATACAAACAATACCTTTTATAAAATAAAGTAAATTAAAAATGGTTTAACTTATTGCTCATCCAATCTACCTTAAATCTTTATACTTTTCACTTGAAAGTCTCGCAAGATCACCGTCATTATTTTAATTAAATAATACTAAGTTATTAAATCAATGGCGAGTACCTAACACATCTACGGTTTGCCGATGATGTAGTTCTTATGGCTGAGACCTTGGAAGACCTGAACACAATGCTCGAAGATCTCGGTAATGCTTTGCAAAGAGTGGGTCTTAAGATGAACATGGACAAGACGAAAATCATGTCCAATGCCCATGTTGCACCCGCTCCAGTTAATGTTGGGAACATTACACTCGAAGTTGTTGACCACTATGTTTACCTAGGACAGACGGTCCAGTTAGGTAAGTCCAACTTTGAGAAAGAGATCTCTCGTCGAATCCAGCTCGGATGGGCAGCGTTTGGGAAGCTCCGACATATATTCGCGTCCGAAATACCTCAATGTCTCAAGACGAAAGTCTTTGACCAGTGTGTGTTGCCAGTAATGACCTATGGAAGTGAGACGTGGTCTTTTACTATGGGTCTCATAAGAAGGCTCAAAGTCACCCAGCGAGCAATGGAGAGAGCGATGCTTAGCATTTCCCTGCTCGATCGAATCAGAAATGATGAAATCCGCAGGAGAACTAAAACAACCGACATCGCTCGAAGGATTGCATCATTGAAGTGGCAGTGGGCGGGACACATAGCGCGGAGAACCGATGGCCGTTGGGGCGGAAAGGTTCTTGAATGGCGACCGCGTGCCGGACGACGTTCCGTGGGCAGGCCCCCTACAAGGTGGACCGACGATCTGGTCAAGGTCGCGGGAAGCCGCTGGATGCGGGCAGCGCAGGACCGATCGTTGTGGAGATCCTTGGGGGAGGCCTTGGGGGTAGCCTAGATGGCGCTAAACATGTAAACATCGGCTCCGCAGTATTTTGTATAATAAAATTGCTAAAGTGTACTAAAAGGATAATACAAGTGAAAATCGAGTATAGTGGCTCCCAAATGTTGAGTATAATTGTTATCTTCACTGTGTGTGACGTGATGTGTGTGATATTGGACCAAAATACTTCAAGGCTAATCTATTGAAGAAAGTGAAATTTACAGTGTATTTTAACATTATATTACGAATTTTCAAAGCCATAAACAATTATGTGTAAGTGTTATTCAATACTTTATAGTGACTGACTGTGTAACAAGAAGAAATAAGGACTTTTTATAAAATAATAAACACCGACAGTTTATTCTATTTCAAAAACTGATATCGTGATTTTATAATAACAACATTGCTGCCATAGAAATAAGGCAGATTTTCCATTGACGTATGACTGACACTTAAATTTGGTTAGACTGCTGCTGTCATCTGTACTAACAGCACCACATTTGTGCGCAACAGTGTGCTTTCTAGTCATCTGTACTCAGCACCACATTCGTGCTCAAAAGTGTGCTTTCTTGTAAACAAGCGCCATCTACCACGCATATAAGAAACTGATACGCATGTACCTAAGCCCTACGCAAATAGTTACTACTAATTTCGCCGGTGCATCTCATGCAAGCGTGGTGTATTGGTCCTGCAAGTAGGAGCCGATCTGTAATCCCGTCTTCGAATCCAGCTAGAAGTGTATACTTTTTCATTTATTAATTATTTCTACAAAGATATTTATTTTTAAATCATGGAGCCTAAGACAAGGCGAGGTGCCAGCAAAATGTCAACAACAGTAAATTGCTTCAAATGTAAGAAAACTGCTGATGAAAGAAACACAATTCTCTGCACGAAATGCAAAAACCATTTCGAGTTTGATTGCATCGGCATGTCGGAAAAGTTATATCGTTTAATGGATACAACAAGAAAACAGATCTGGAAATGTCAATCCTGTCTACAAAATAAAACACAGATGGTTCCGACCACTGTTACTACAAGGAAGAAAAATGCAATTATAAGGTCTGAGAACACAACCAAATCACCAGGATCAGTCGAGCTACAAACTCCTAGTACCAGCGCCATTGCTGAAAAGTCATCCCCCTCCCCCTCACTTGAGTCGGAAGTTTCCTGTGATTCTCAAAATATAACTCAGGATAATATGACAGACGACATATGCTCGCTCACGGAAAGACTATCTAGAAGTGTGGAACATACAATAACTAACGATATGTCTAGTGATTATGATTTACTGCGTGATGAAATCGATCAATTGAAAATTAAACTTATATCTACAGAAAACGAGTTAGAGAATAATATATTGGAAAATAATGAGTTAAAGAAAAATGCAGCAAAATTGACTAAAGAACTCCAATTACTTAAAAAAATCTTAATAAGTCCAACTATTATTAATCAAGATAGTAAACGACACTCTTTACAATCATTAGAGTTTTCCACACCACCTAAGGCTCTTTCGTCACCGAAGAAAACACGTACGCCGGATAACTTTATTTATCTTCAAAAAAAGATAAGTGAACTCAATCAGTCGCTGGCGGATGCACGCCGGGAAATAGGCGTCCTAAATAATGAAATAACTGACCTTAAACAAAAGTTAAGCTTGCCGTATACTGAAGAAAAAGACGAAGCAAATTACATATTATCGCCTAATAAAATAAGAAGTCCTCTGAACCTTCCGTTGCAAAAGGAACGTACAATTCATATATTGGGAGATGAACAACTAAGGGGAGTATCTGCAATGTTATCACACTGCAGATCCGGAAAGTGGAACGACAGATATAATACTACAGCAACAATACTACCTGGGGCTCCAAGTTCAGAAATTGTAAAATATTGCAAAAATATATCAATTAACTTGTCTCAAGATGATGTTGTGGTTTTAAGCTTTGGTTCCCATGATAATGATCTTAACGTGCTCCATTCTAATCTATGTATTGCTGTTAATATGCTCGCTAATTCATTTGTTTACATTGTCCCTGTACACTATAATCAACATTTCAATGAAAAGCAACTGTATACATATATGAAACTATGGACTAGACATTTTAACAATTGTAATGTAATTGATCTTAGCTTAAGTTATAATAATTATAATTCTTATGATAACTCTGGTATAAACATTATTTGCAACAAAATAAATTCATGTATTGACTATTATGAATATAAAAATCAATTTTTGACATTTAAAAATATACGAAATTTGACGAAAAGTAACTCAAAACTGACTAAAAATATGTGTAGTATCGACAATATCTTAAATACAGAATCCACAACACTCCCAAAAAAAGGTACGATGCCATTCTACTTCAAGGTTTTAAAAAAACCCAAAAGTGATCTCAGCGTCCCGCTGACAATACAAGGCTCTCCTACACTACAGAACGGCTCGGAATTTTTTCGAGACTAAAAGTAAGATATTTAAAGTATTACATCAAAATATTGCAAGTGTTTTGGCAAAAAAAGAAATACTAGACCTCACAATTCAAGAATTATCGGAGGAAAATAATGACCCTGATGTCATATGCCTGAGTGAAACTTTCATAGAGGCAGGTCAGGAAAATTATGTAAGAATTAATAATTACCAACTAATTTCTGCTTTCTCTCGAAATAATAAAAGAGGCGGAACTGCTATATTGGCTCGTAAAGGCTTGTGCTGTAGGGAGTTGACTTATATACAGAAACACGCGTCTCCTAAAATTTTTGAATTATGTGGTATCGAGATATTAGAGCACAAACTTGTAATCCTTTGTCTTTATAGGACACCCAAATCAGACCCTAATATACTTTTGAATAGACTGGACTGCTTATTGAATGAAATTTTTAGTAAATATCGTTACAAAATTAAAATAGTTATAGCTGGCGACTTAAATATAAATACGCTGCAAAAAAGTAAAATAACTGAACACCTTGACGACCTTTTACAAAGTTACAATTTGACCTCACATATTACAGTACCAACTCGGAAACTCTCATGCATCGATCTTCTAATAAGTAACACTAAAGAGGTAACTGCCTCTGTTCTACCACTTTACCTCTCTGACCATGAAACGTCCCAACTTTTGAGTTTTCCTGTAAATAATGTAAAAAAATCGGTTCAATCGTATTACATATATAAAACTGATTTAAGCCAAGAAAATATAATGAAGTTCAGACAATATTTAAACAGTATTTCATGGTCACATGTTTATAATGAAACTGATTTTAATAAAAGTTTTAATAACTTCCATGAGGATTTTACTTTGTTGTACAAGTTATGTTTTCCTAAACTTAAAGTAAAAATAAATTTAAAAAAAAGAAAGGAAAACTGGATAACCAAAGGATTAAAAATAAGCTGTAAGAATAAACGGAAAGCTCGTTATAACTACTACAAGAATAAAACTACAGCGAATAAATTAGGCTACATAAAATATTCAAATATATTAAAGAGATGCATATATAATTCGAAGAAAAACTCAAATATCTCCTTCATTTGTCGAAGTAAAAATAAATGCAAAGCTTCTTGGACACTGATAAAAAATGAATTAAATATCGCTGAATCTAATAACTATATCGACAAAATTAAAAATAATGATTCTATCCTATCTGACCCAAAAAGCATAGCTACTGCATTTAATGATTTCTTTACTGCTGTCACTGATAAAGCCTGTAGCGATAATCATAAGATTATTAATCAAAAACGTATCCCTAATTCTGTTTTCCTAAAACCGTTGTCTGAAGCTGAAGTAAGAAAAGAAGTAATTCTATTAAAACCAACCAAATCGGTAGGATACGATGAAATCTGTACAAAGATTTTAAAAATATGCATTGATGATGTAGTTTCTGTTTTAACACATCTAATAAATGTATCTTTCACTTCAGGCATCTTCCCTGAAGCACTAAAACAAACAGTAATTAAGCCGATGTTCAAAAAAGGAAACTGTGATGAAATGAATAGCTATCGTCCCATTGCACTAGCACCGATACTGTCAAAAGTAATAGAAAAGTTAATGTATAAACAGCTAATTGAATTCTGTAAAAAATATAATATTATAAACTCAGAACAATATGGTTTTCAACAAAATAAATCTACAACGTTAGCTGTGCACAAACTAATTGATACGGTGGTAACTAGTATTAATAAAAAACAATTAACCACTGCTTTATTTATTGATTTGTCAAAAGCTTTTGACCGCGTTTCCCACCCACTCCTATTAAGTAAACTCGAAGCCATCGGCATCAGAGGGCCTGCTTTTGATTGGCTGAAGTCATACCTTGATAATAGGAAACAGTGTGTCGTTATCAATAAATTAAACAAAAACAATGAAGTTGAGTCGTACTCGTCAACATACAAGGGCAATGATTATGGTGTACCGCAAGGCAGCGTGCTGGGACCAGTTTTATTCTTACTATACATTAACGACATTTCACAAGTAACTAACCATAAATGTATTTCATTTGCAGACGACATTTCGATTGTAGTGACATCAGATAATAAAAAATGTACAACTAATGAACACGAAATTGACATTAATAGCACAATTCATAATTTAATTAATTACCTTGACATGCATAATTTAAAAATAAATCTGACAAAAACTAAATATATTCAATTTAACAATCATAAAAGTATCAACCTTAATATTCATTATAAAGATGTAAAAATAGATGAAGTTAAGCAAACTAAATTTCTAGGGTTAACAGTAGACCGTGACATAAATTGGAAAACACATGTAGATAATGTTTGTATTAGAATTAATAAGTTCTTGTATGCTTTAAAACAAGTCAAGAATGTGACAAATGTAAAAACAGCCATATCTACTTACCATGCCTATGTGATGTCTTTATTACGATATGGCTTAATAATCTGGGGGAATAGTACAAATGTCAACAGAGCTTTCGTTGCTCAGAAAAAATGCGTACGAGCCATATGTGGTGTTCCTCCACTCACATCATGTCGTACGTTATTTCCGCGTCTGGGCTTACTGACTCTGCCATCACTTTACATATATGAGGTATGTGTATTTGTAAGACAAAATATTAAACTATTTAGGAAAGCTTGTGATAATTATCCCCGCAATACTAGAAATCCAAATAGACTTGTATTGCAAGAAAAACCTCAAACATTACAGTATTCTAAGAGCTGTCTAACTATGTGTGTTAAATTGTTTAATACTCTACCTGATAGTATAAAATGTTTAAATATTTTTAATTTTAAAAATGGTTTGTTTAAATGGCTATTGACGAAAAACTTTTATGACATTAATGATTTTTTGACTAAACGACATAATTAAATAATTTGCAATTTAAATCTGTGACATTTCAAACTTTAATATAATTTTATTTTCTAATGTATGAAATGTAATCTATATAATGTATAAATTTTAATTTAAATTTTCGAACAATAACTGAGAACTGAATATAAATGCATATATATATATATATATATGCCCAGCAGTGGGCGTCGTTCGGCTGACATGATGATGATGATGATGATGAATATAAATAAAACTGTAAAATTTGCATGCTTAGTAATAGGCGAAACATGTTGTACAAACAAATGTAACCTACCATCATAATTACCATGTTTGTGGCAAATAAATAAATTGATTGATTGATTGATTGATTGATTGATATGCCCAGCAGTGGGCGTCGTTCGGCTGACATGATGAAGTTATTAAATAATTTTGAGAATTGTTCTCGTCTGTCATTGATGTTTACCATGAGATAATATTTTAACATATATTTCACAAGTATTACAAGTCTACTGGTTCCACATTACGCACTGCGCCCTTCAAGCTACCCGTATCGACGTAATCGATCCAGATACTTTTCACTCGAATCTTTCACAAGGTCGCCGCAGGGCTTACAATTATAATTAGCAACAGTGGACCTTAAGAATTAGTCATGCATGCTTAAAGGTCGATTATGTAAATGCTTGTCTCTATAACTTATATATTTATCGTTATATGCTTTACTTACTTTTATTACTATTGTATTAAACTTTAGAAAGTGTAATAACACTATAATGTAAATTTTTCTTTGCTTTGATGCCAGTATTTATTGAAGTTGTTTGTGAGTCTTGAAGGCGCGAAAACTTAAGACTTTTTAAAATATACCGCACGTACAATCTGGAATTATAAAGTGAAAACAGTACGGATATCTATTAGTATGTAGTACGGAACTGTAATGACGTTTTTTAGCAAAAACGGTGAAACTTATCATAAAAATATCAAACTTACTATATATGAAGATGCAAATTGCTTTCATAAAGAAAACAGATGTAACCTGTTAATTTAGTTCACAATACTATGCTTTACCACCAATTTAAAGCTAATTACAGTGAATAAATTTATGATTTTTACATCAAAATAATTCTAAAGTATTAATTTTATAAGTAATCTCAAAATAACAGTAGAAAATACTCTTATTATTACTAAAACAAATGACGATTTAAGTATATTGCACCGTTTACAAAATATCACAAGATTACACCGTTCTAAAAATTATGCATTCATTCAGTGTCGTAAGCTAGCAAAATCTTTTTGAAACCAAAACGTGACCGAATAGAAATGCATACAAATAAAAACATAATTTGCATTCAATTATAATACGCAAAAGGAAAAAGTTTATACAAAAGTTTTGTTAGTATTCGGATATAAATAAAAAATGTAGCCAAAGGTTGTATGAATCGAATCTGTATGAATCGAATCATTGAAATTACAGTTGAAAAAATTACATAATACCTTAATCTGTGGATACGTTTTCGGTTGTAAGCCGTTTAATGTCTGAAAGTAATTGCTGTGTTGCACTAAGGCCGCAGTATGTGTTTTATTTATCTGTACTTAATTGTTTGTGTAGCGTGTGCAATAAAGATTATATGATGGGAAATAATTCATACATTTTGCACTACACACATACTAATACACATAACGCAAGGTGCATGCAATGAAACCAAAACTTTGATACTTTTTTGTAATTATTACACTTAAGTATGTAACATTACAAAAACTTTAGACCACCATGTTAAATAATAAATATAAAGGTGTCTTTATAAACATATAAGTAAGTTCGTTTTGTTGCCGTAGGTGGCGCTATGGTGCCCTGCTAATGTCAAGTTTTTCTCTCTCTTCCTGATGTTATTGTGTGCGAATTGCCAATTAAATCGTGTGATAGCAAAGAAATCTTACTCATTTTAGAAGAATAATAACTAAATTCCCAATACACCAGACATCACTAAAGTACCTATAACATTCAAAATATTTATTTCCTTTAATAATCGAATCCACGACCTCATTTCACTAGTAGTCCCGTAGTCCGGCACTTGAACTACCAGACCATTATCTTTTACAGCACCTATTTCAAAGTATTATGTAGCCAGTCACCGATTAGCATGTCAACAAGAAAACACAAAGAGCTCCAAATTAGCAATGCTTGTACGAACTTTCGTCCGACATTCAAACTCCTTTTAGAGCACCTTGCGAAATACATACATAACTATACTCTTTGGACGTAATGGGTGAACTAGAGTAGGAGCCACATAACTTGGCACGTATCAAAATCTGGAACTAAAATTATGACATGGCAATGAGGCTTATTTTTCTGACCGTCTACTACAATTAGCGCCCTCGTTCATCTGCCAAGATAAGTGGCGCGAACACTATTCGGAAGCTTTGTTACTCTGCGGATTTGTATGACTCAATTTCACATTGTTGTAACGTCGTCGTTAACTTTGATGTGTTTATTGTTTTTTTGACGTTAACACACACGGTATTTGTTAAGTTTCGTAATGTTACTTTATGTTGCTGCATCATCATTCTTTTTAGTACAGTTTGTAGATTGACATCTCTATGGATAAGAGTTTTCTTTTGTAAAGACGAGGTTTAAGGGCCTCGTTACTTGACACGAATTTGTTTGAACCTAATACCTACTTATTATACAAATAATAATTATAATCTTACCTTATCGATCTCGCTAATTCTCAGCACAATTTTCAGCTTCGGGTTGTTCTTTCTGTAGTCCTTCAGTATGGCGTCAAGCTTGTCTCCTCTCGCGTCTCCCGCGTAAACTAAATGCGTGCACTCGGAAAAGCCATCGATTTGGCGCGCATTTTCCACGTAACAGACGAGGCGCGCGGCGCCGGCGCCCGCGCCTTCAGCGGCCAGCACTGCCGCCGCGAGGCATAACAACCAACCCCACATTTTAAAAATAAAAAGTTTTCGAATTTCAAACTGTCATTCCGTATAAAAACTTTTTAGTTATACTTTTTTTATATGGCGAGCGCGTTAGTCGTTTCGTGGTCGGTGAACGAGTGCCGGTGTCTGCCCGTGCGCCGAGTAAGGCGCCCCCGCCCTACGGTCTCAAGGCCACGTTCACCGGCTGAGCTTGGCTAGGGCGATTTGCGACAACTTTTTCGGGGCCTTGTGAAATGGACTATATTTTATGTATCGCACGTTTGCTCGGAAATATTATCGACATTATTTAACGAATATTTATAGTGGCATTCAACTTTTTATTCTGTAATAAACAATTATTTGTATGTCACGGATGTTTGAGCATGATACTACGGATATTGTAAAGTGAATTTCATTGCTAGTCTGATATTTTGAGATGTGACTAGAAATGTGCATGTTTGGGATACCTAATTTGTTGTATTCATCAATAATTATTCCATAGAACCTATGGTAATGGCTTGGAGGGCTCTCATTCTTCTGATCTAGGTATAACGTTACAACGGGGACATTCAAAATAGCTAAGCATGGTGACAAATAACTAAAATATCTCTATTAATAAGACGATGAATTTATACCGGATCCGTTGCCGTAACTAGATTAAATTTCATATGATATCAGTATCTATATCTACTGTGATTACTTACAGTGCAAATCTTATCAGTATTGAGTGAAAGATATACTTATAGTCACTGCTATTCGTGTCGATTTGCACGTTGTACATACATACATGGACATATATTTTCTTTAAGTTATTTTGAATAATAAGTGTGTTATTGTGTAACAATGGCGTTTTCAGGAAAAAAATTCAAGAGAGTAAGGATGGAAAATATCGAGGAATTATTAAAAGCGTCAAGTAAGAGATACATATAATAATTATATTTATGGTTTAATATTATTTAAGTGTTTCTTTTAATTCAAATTAACCGACTAAAAAAAGCATTAAGTATATATTTTACGAATCACTTAACAATTATATGTATTTTGTGCTTAATGTCCGTTTAAACCGTAATAAATATAAATAAATAACTATAAATATAAATGGACACCATCACATACATTAGGTATTCCAACACCAAAGTATAGCAGCTTAATTATGCACTAGTATTATGGATATTGAAAACAACGAGGGGTATGACCACATACCTACACCCAGACCCGCGGAATTTAAAAGTTCGTTTTCTATATTTACCGGCCGACCGAGAATCGAACCCGAGACCTCTAGAGATAGCGGCACCTTGAAAACCGGTGCTTACACCACTCGGCCACGGAGGTCGTTGTTACAAAACTCATTTTACTTAAATTAAACATAATTAAGTTAACCATAGCATACGATCGTCCCATACCCCAGAATATGTTATAGCCCACACATAACTGTGACCTACTTCGTATACTTATATTTTTTTTTATCCACAACGGGGTAGCACTTAGCCTTCATCACACCTGATGCTAAGTGGTGATAGGGCTGAAGGTGGAAGCGCACTACTCCCGGAATCAATCACTGATGAACTGGCTATCTTATCTCTTACTGCCGGAACACAATAGTGCTGAAAACATCATTGTTATGGCGTCAGACTTAGATAAGATGGTGGTAGCTAGCCAGGCGGACTAAGAACCAAACCGAATACAATATGTAGCCCCACTGGGAATCCAACCCGGGACCTCATGGTCTGAAATCGGTGGTGTAAACCACTAGACCACAGAGGCGGTTATATTAATCCTATTCATACACCTAATTTAAAAATAACGCCTAACTTATAACATCCGGTTGTGAATTCTATTTTAGTACCTAGAGCATTGCGATCATTCAAAGGTTAAGAAAGAAAACAAAAAATCATAACAATACTTGGTACAAGGTACCTTTTCAATACTCTCAAGTTCGATCTAAATATGCTATATGCATGTATGAATGTAACTAAAGTTGAACTAAGTTTAATTTTTTTTTTTTTTTCATTTATTGTTTAAGTTTTACACATGTTATGAGAATAGTACATACACCGCAGCAAAAGCCGTTTCGGCTTTAACAGTTGCGGAGGTGTTGAGTTACAAATAATTAGTTACATAAATAAAATTTGTCATTAAATACCTTCCAATAAAAGTGATAAGTATAAAAAAAACAGGATATGCTGCCGTAGTAACATTAATAATATGAACAAAAGAGAAAAAAATCATAATCTCAATTTAAAGATTTTCTATCAGATTTTAAATAAATATTTTAAGTTAATCTATGTGAATCGGTATCTTAAGTTATAAATACATAATGTAAACGAAAGTCGTTATTCAAGGATTACAATAATGATAATAATAACTTCTTACTAATCATGCTTTCAAAAATGAATGAATTCGCAAATTCTATTAATCCTCACATAGCACAGATTTAATACTCAAAAGGAGACCCCAGCCACGGTAATTCTCCAAAAGCTATTGAATAAACATTTATTTTATGTTAAAATAAAATTGATCGTGATTTTTTTTATAATTTTTTTTTACTTGGACTACTTGTGTAAGATGTCCCACTCAAATCTCACTGTCATTTGTGAGTTTGTTTCAGTTCACAAATTTAGGTATCGTCTTTAAAGTCTTTAAAAGGAACACATAACAAAAATAATGTGTCATTTGACATTTGAAGTCCATATCTTCTTTAAATATGGTCAATATCGTCTTCAAATGTAAAATGAAGCTCATGCTCATAATTGTTTCTGATAGGTTTTTTATAAACTTCAGATACAAGCGAGAGCATCGCTCATTTTCTTCAAAAGGCCACACCCACCTTCTCGTTCACAAAGAACGACGATGAATCCTTCACATTCCAACTGCAGACTGGTGAACGAGTGATGAACAGTACGTTCAAGTTAGGAGAGGAAACTGAATTGGAGAGGCGAGATGGTTCTAAGGTATGTTCTTGTTCTTCTTCTTCTTAGCGGTTCGATGGCAAACACTCACTATATAGTTGCGGCCCAGAATTTGGCCACGTTTACTGCACTATCCGTGGCATGCCTTAAATCCTCCCGCCTCTTATTGTTTTTAAGCATAACAATTTGCTTTACATAATGTGGTGCTACTTATGCTGGGCTAGTTTGCCAGGTCTTTAAACCGAAAAGCCGGGCTGGCCAGCTAGTTTATCCGGAGTTTTGGCTATAAAGGCCGGACACCCTAAAATACCTATTATTTTCGATTCGCGATTCGCACTCGCTAACTCCGAGCGGGCCGCGACCGACGAATTTACGAG
This sequence comes from Crambus lathoniellus, assembly GCA_949710035.1. NCBI lineage: Eukaryota > Metazoa > Arthropoda > Insecta > Lepidoptera > Crambidae > Crambus > Crambus lathoniellus. The sequence continues at coordinate 7,216,973 of OX453302.1, read as the reverse complement.
TTGGCCAAAGAGGTAAAACCTGCCCCCTGATTCACGAACCATCGGAAACGGAATCGGATTCGAATTCTGTGCTTTGTCTTTGTCTATTCTATAGTGTGTGACAGAGACAGGGCATACATTCCGCTGTCGGGAGCGTTTCCGCCGGTTCGTGAATCAGGGGACTGGTAACTCTAGCTGGGCCCCACACACTAAAGAGAAATAAACTGTCTCGGAAACAGTTATAATTTTTACTTTTTTACGAAGCTTTAGCTAATGAAAGAGTTGCATTTTTTGTTAAATTAGGTACCTACTTTAATATGCTTCGCCCTGACGTATGTACATGGTCTAAAATACTAGACGAACAAATTAAATTTTAATTCAATAAAGTTCGCCTCGAGAGCGTTTTAAGGGCTTGTTACACTTGGCTAAATTCAGCATTTAATTAAGCATACATTGCTTTCTTTGAGCTCATTTGTAGCAAGTGATGCAATTAAAACAAACATACTCGTATGTGTACATTGCTTAATTAGATGCTGAATTTAGCCAAGTGTAATAAGCCCTTTACTAGTATCTTGCCTAAGCCCCCGTAACAAAACATAATAAGTATGTTGCAACAAATAGTAGTGCATTATTATTTAGACAGTCTTATCTAATCAAACGATTTCAATATTTTTCAGGTAAAAGTCATATACACATTGGAGAGTGACAATGTCCTCAAACAAGTGATAAAGTCAGCTGACGGAAAAATAACATACTTCAGAAGAGAATTTGGGGATAGCGACGTAAAAATGGTAAGACATACTTAGTTAAAACTTATCTTTGTGATAAAAACATCGAAAAATGAATGCACTTGAAATATTCTCAAGTGCATAAAGGAGAAGTTGCAGCTTCCATATAAAATTAACCTACGTCGCACAGCTATGAAAAATATCTCAAAAAATAGATAAAAGTAGTTATTAACAAACTGCCCACCTCCGATTGTCATCCATACTGGCTAACATATTTAGAAATTGCTCCAAAGATTCCGGATCCGCCTGAATAGGCGCAGAATACTACTCTGAAATAGTCTACTTTCAATGATGTAATAGGTACTAAAGACCATAAAAAAGTGGAATATAGATGTCATGAATATTAAACAATGGACTTCTGCGACATTTTAAGTTGATTTGCTTTCTTATCCAAGGAAGGTGTACTTAAATAAAACAATAAAATAAAATAAACTTATTTATTCTTGGTGCTCATATTTGAGGCCATGAAAAAACAATTAAAAATTGCATTTTGCTCTTCTATTTGCGCGAAATAACCGAAACTTTTAATCCAAGCCTTTAATAAAATGCAATTGATTTATTTCCATTGGCGGCGCCACTGAGCTCATCGATACACCTTAACATACAGCAACGAATTTTCAGTATGGTGTGGAAATGCATAAAAATTAGGGTTGTACGTTTTTTTTAAATACAAACGTTTTCCACCCTCTAAACCTTAACATACAGCAACGAATTTTCGGTATGTTGTTGAAATGCATAAAAATTAGGGCTGTACGTTTTTTTAAATATTCATTTGAAATATTGGCACTTTTTGTTTTGTACGAAATCACTAAAGTGAAAATATTTCAAAATCTATGATAGATATTAAAAGAAACATAACGTACAGCCCTACTTTCAATAACATACCGAAAATTCATTGCTATATACCGTTTGTATGACCATTTGCTACTCAATCCTCTTAAGCTACTTATAGTCCATGGAAATCGTACATTTTGTCTTGCGTTAAGTGAGGTAGTTCTGATTTTTTTGTCTGTTAGTAGTGATGAGATAGTAATGACAAATCCAAGTATTCCACCTCGGAAGCCCTTCGGATCATTGTTAAATATTTAAAAATCCAATAATTTTTCAGGTTTTTTTTTTTAGTTTTTGTCAATTTTTACCACCAAGGACCTGTGGTACGGCAAAAGTTACTATGCACGCTTAAAAGTAGACTAAATTTGCAATAAAAAGAGAATAATTTGGTTTTTGTAAGTCAAATAGTTTTTAAGATAAAGCTATTTAAAAGTTTGCGAAAATTCAAAAAAGGAAGTATTACAGTTTTTTTAGTTTTCGTTATTTTGACCCATAGTAGTGGGTTTATGGCAAAAGTTAAATTATTAGTTATCAAAGTCCATTAAATTTCCAACAAAATGAGACCAATTAGTAGTATCAACTTACACTTGCTAGTTCCTGAGACAGCTGCTCAAAGTTATTGAGGTAAGTTAACAATGATGTAATAGAAGGGTTTTTAAAATGAAGTACGCCCTAAAGGAAGGAGGATCTGAAAGGTGGTGGGATCAATTATGTACATTGTGTGTATATTTTTGATGGACCAGGCACGTCCTCTGAATCCACAGCACACTTTTTGGGGGCAGCTTGCTGAGGTATAATTTCTTCATCGAACTGCTCAGGAAGGTCAAAACCGTCCTTTGATGGTGGGTTATCGATCAGTGGTTCATCAATGTCATCACACATCAGGTCTGGTATGTTCTCGCATGATTGGCCAATGCAGTAGCTGCAAACAGCCGAACATTTGAGTTCTGCTTTCCTGCAACCACATCTGCTGGTACATTCTTACATCTTTGGTATGCTTTCAAGGTGATTAAGGTTTGCGTGTCATTAACAGGTTAGATCGGGAACACCTCCCAGATCCTTCTTCCTTTAGGGTTTACTACCTTTTGCAAACCCTTCTATTACATAATTGTTTACTTACCTACCTCTATAACTTTGAACAGCTGCGTCTCAGGAACTATCAGGTGTAAATTGACATAATTAATCTCTATAACTATTAACTTTTGCCATAAACCCACTACTAGGGGGTCAAAGTTGACGAAAAATAAAAAAACTTAAATATATACTATTTTTGAGATTTTGCAAATTTTAAAATAGCCGTATCTTAAAACTATTTGGCCTACAAAAACTAAATTATTATCTTTTTATTGCAAATTTAGTCTACTTTAAAGAGTGCATAGTAAAATTTGCCGTAACTCAGATCCTTGGTGGTGAAAATTGACAAAAACTGAAAAATATTTAAGTATTTAACAATATTCCATAGGGCTTACGAGATGGAAAACTTGGATTTGTCATTACCGTTTTATCACTACTAACATGTAAAAAAATCAGAACTACTTACCTCACTTAATGCAAGGCAACACCACTTATTTGGTACGATTTCCATGTACTATTAAGCTTGCGATTGGAGCAATGTCTGTGATGATGTCCAATATTTATCGATTCTATGTTTTCTTTTATGAAATAAATTTATTTATATTTTTTTATGTTTTCATTTTCAGACCATAACCATAGAAGGAATTGATGTCGCCGCAACGATATACTACGAAGAAGTTAAATAAACATTATAATCAAATATTTCTTATTCATTACCTAAGATAAAGCCTAACCTGTCTGTCTGTCTATTTTTACATAATTGCTTTATGATCAAAATTCAAATTGCAATATCGAAAGCTCAATTCTAATGTCAAGCGCATTTTTAATTACCTAACCCGAATGCAAGTTTGACAGCTTCTAAAGACTGGAACAAGCCATAAATATCACTAAACACCAGATCTATCATAGTCGCATTAACTAAGTATTAGCATAAGTAGTATAGCCTGCGCATACGCATATCGCATAAATGCGCACCTTATTTCTGCGCGCGCGTGTTTAGCAACCGCTCCTCCCCCTTCTATTGTCTATTGCCATTATCTTTGGTCTATCTGACGCGAACAAAGAGACGCCAACTGTATTACACTTATGCCTATGGTTTCATTATGTAAAGATTCATAACATTGTACACAACAATCACTGACCTCTATTATTACACACTAGACAGGCTGTCTCCAAACAAATGCCAGCTAATTTTGTGTGGCAATTTGAAGCGCCACTACGAGTGTCCCGAGAACTAATTTTGACATAAGAACATCACTAATTTTAGTTACATGGACACTCGTATCTGCCTACAACTTGGCCTACAGCGCCAAAATGGCGATACTCAAATAGGCACAAAAATATTACATATTTTTACCTCAGCCAGTCCAGTGTGTAAATAATAGAGGTCAGTGACAGCCAAAAAGCTTAGACTAAATACTGAAGTAACTTGTACTGGCAGTACTAACACTTATTTGTGGCACTGTGGCTGTCTCCCGTCTCACCTACACTTTGAAAAAATCCGTATGGTCATATGAGACAACTGACAGCCACTACATACTAAATGTCAAATTTGCTGGGCACACTTTTTTATTCCGGGTGAAAACTCCAGTTACCTCAGTATTTAGTCTAAGCTCTATGGTGACAGCAAATAAACTAGGCCCCGCACAGTGATTTTTTTATTGCGGTCGCCATTTTTATTCTTTACGAAGCCGCTGGCTGAACCCACGGCTTTGCCCGCGTGGACTACACGACGTGATCCCGCAGGAATACGATATCCGATAAAATAAAATTTTATTCGATGCATAAAAAACAAGCATTTATTATTTTTCTTAAAATTTTTTCGTGTTTTAACTTCAAATATCTTCAAAATCTTGACTTGTATACTTATATAAAATATTTAAAACAAAATAAACTATCATAATTCTATACGTATTCTTATTTTCACCAATCATTAATTTTAAATTAAAGAAGGATTTTCAAGTTTAACAAGGATGTTTTAATGTAATTGAAAGTGTATTTACTTTACTTTTAACTTCTTTACAAGTAACACTCTCAACAATAACCGCATAGTTATTTACTGACTAGTCTAGTATTTGACATAAAGCCATTACCAGGTTCTGCGTATGAGCAACAGACATTGATATATGTGGGTCAGTTATGCGTCGCCTTTTGAAGTCTGTTGTCTTTTAAAGACACCAAGAATGAAGGCACAATGGCACCTATTATGGTTTTTTCTATAAACAAAAAGGAAAAACAGACTAAGTACCTAAGTAAGGAATTCCTTTGCATTTTTTGTAACCAATGTTGTCTGGAAGATACCTACTTGTAATTATGTAGATATGACCAGAGCATTTATAGGTACTAAGTATACTTAAAAGAAATGTTTACGCTCTATCAGCTGAGGTGCTGATAAATTAGACAGCTGTAAACCCTTATTTAAGATGCTGAATATATTGCCGCAAATTAATTAATTTGCAATTTCTGTAAAAAGAATAATTATAGATGCAGAAGAGGACAAATTAAAAATTTCAGACCAGAGATTTAATGAGTAATGCATAGATATTAAAATATTTAATTAATTGACATTTATCAAAAAATTATTATTATTATTCGACATAATAATGGACAAATTGTAGGTATTACAATTTATCTGACTTTTCAAAAAAAAATCAAATCTTATTTTTTTTCATGTATTTATTTTTAGTTTTTTAATTTTAAGTTTCAATCAAGGTGGACGAAACAGCTGACTTATTCTTAATTCTATTTTTTGTTCTTAAATATTTGGACTCGGACATTGGCAGAATCGTCACGTAAATAGACGCAGCCATCTACAACCAAAAATTTATTGATTGATTGATAAAAATTTGGTATTTGTTTTTTTGCCATTTTAATTAATATTGACTTTTGAATTAACAGTATTTTCATTAAAATTAAATCCTAATAAAAATGTGGAGGTAGGTGCACATACATTTATAATAACTGAATTGAAAACATATTGAAATACCGAGCAAATTGCTCCAATTGAAAGCAATTCATTTACCTTCGTTTTATTTAAATGTGTCTGATAAGGAGTCATATACATATTTAATAGCCTAAAGCTAAAGGGATACCTATTAATACGTGAGAGACCATAAAATCGGTGTGTTCCTAACAGACATTATTCTTTGCAGAGACATAATCGTATGAAAAACGTTACAATCGAATCGAAAGCACATCGACAGCGCGCGCAATCTGCCGCGATCAGCCCACTAATTCACGAACTGTCGGAAACGGAATCGGATTCTGTGCTTTGTCTTTGACTATTCTATAGTGAGTGACAGAGACAGTGCATATACACTCCGCTGTCGGGAGCATTTCCGTCGGTTTGAAAATCAGGTATAACTATCTTAAAATCGCCCCGACTCTGATATTTACTGGTTGACGACTGTGGACGATGACGAAACCTATACAATACTTATTTGAAATAATAAAAAAAAAAAGGGGTAATTGCTCAAATATTAATCAGTCATTCGCCGAACAGTAGTTTTGCCAGACGGTAATTTAACCATTTGCGCTCCTGCGAAATATGCAAATTCACTTTGCGAAATATCGTATCAAGAATATTGAGATCATTTAGGCGTGGTGTTTAAAAGCTGTTGTGTGTGACAGGCTCACGCAAACTATAACATGTTAAATGCAATATTCCTAAATTACGAAATGCGAGCCTTTAAAACTAATTCCGATCTTATCTGTTAAATATATTGTATGGAAATTAGATGTTTTGTAAGATTTAAATAGCTATTCTAGCTGCCAAAACTTTTGTTATATTTATTTAGTAAACATTAAGAACCTCGCTGAAACAACACACATGAATGTCATATTTGTCCTTATCTAATAATTCAATCGTTTTTTTAAACATCGCACCACTTCTAAACTTATGAACTGAACAATAATGCAAGTTGTCTGTAGGTATCTGAGATAAATGTAGTTATTCGTTACAGCTATTAACGTTACTAATATTTTAAAAATTTACAGGATGGCGATATTAAAACCCTAAACCTAAACAATAAATAAAAGTGATAATCAATTACTAATTTAGATATTTACCACTAAAATACTTTTTATTCATACACAAACACGATTAACAAGTTTTTTGTTAATCGTAGGAACAAAGATTTTAGGCACAACGCACATCAATTTTTATTACATAAATTCAAATTACGCGTTGATGTCTTTTACTTGGAGTCGGGACAAAGGACCGTAAGTAGGTACTCTGATGGGTTAGAAACGCAAATCCGAAACTTCGGTTAGCCCTGCCCCTTTCACACGATTCTGTTATGACATGACTGAAGAGTGGGAGGGACAGTTAGGTATAACGAAAGTTTCGGGTTTTGCGTTTCAGAGTAGGCCCTAGGTCCGGACAATCAAAATTATAGTTGTAATTTTGTGGTAACTGTTTAGTTAAATAATTAAGGCGCCGATTCCCCAAAATAGGGTATTTTAAATTATGAATTACTCGCAAATCACAAGTACTTAAAACTTGGAAAAAATATATGTTATTTTACAGTTATTTTTCTAGTGCTTCCGGCCGTTTTTTTTCGATTGGTGATATTTTACTGTGTCAAATAAAATCCCAAACATCCGTCTAATCGTAATCCAAATATCGTATTACTTGCAGTATACTTGGTTTTAGTTAATGAAAAATATACTAAAACGATTGTCTTTGAGTAGCCGAGGGATTCCGGCCATCATAATTTTTTTTTATTACTTAATTTTTAATTGAATTTTAAGTGATTTTCGATTCGCGGGGCGCTCGCGAGTTCACAGTCCACTGCCGCTGCGTCCGCGTGCAGTGTATCGAGCGCGGCCGAGCAAGCGTTAGCGTGCCTATTTCGGTCGGGAATCCTCGCCTTAAATAGACTTTTATGATTCAGAATCAGAGAGCCAACAGAGTGGCGCTCACTTATTAAAAATCATTTCACATTTTAATTATTTACCTATATTGCCTTCTGATAGCACACTGTAATTCTTAAAAAAATTCTACCATCATCGAGGTGTAGGCCTTCCTTTTAAGGGTCAGTTCACACAAAGAAAAAAATCCCCGGGTAATTTACTGGCTCTATTAAAAAGGGACCGTCACGGTCGGCTCGCGACTGCTTGGGAGTTGGGACGGTGTATTACCTTACTCTATGGCTTGGGAGTGCTCAAGGATGTTCTTTCATGAGTTGTTTCATATGTCGTCGCACCGTCTTGTAGCGCATTTTTGCTCAATGTGAATTGCGGCCAGAGGAGGCTCGAGCATGCGCGAGGATTTTTCCGTTCTGTCTGAAATGACCCTAACTTTGCCATCTAGCCTTGTTTTTCGCCAAATGCATCCAGTTACTTCTTCTAAACTTGTTTTGTTGCTTCGTCTTTTTTGTAATAAATGATAATATTATGCAAAATATCTGATCAGTTATCAAATTCCAAGAACCACGTTATCAGAACAATCGGTTTCTAATGAATAATAACGACGAATTTAATTTCCTTTTGTTCCGCTGTCATTATCATTACCTCACGATAGCAGTTTTTTGTTTTGTCTCTCATCTGTCTTGGTCTTGTCAAGTCACAAGCGGTTTGGCAGTGTAATAATGACCTTTATTATTTTTGAAGTCGCGGAATCTGGACGTACTACTTTCAAAAGTGAATAACTGACCTAAATTTTTAAATCACTGATCTATGCCATTACATTTTTCGTGTGAGTAATTAGCTTAAACTAATAATGGGACACTGAAAATAATTAGAATTTTCTCTATTCATATATTGAGCATTTGGAAGAGTTTTGGTATTAAGGCCATTGCATTTTATTATACCTACTAGGCTTCCGCCCGCGGCTTCACCCGCGTTTTCTACACGACGTTATCCCGCGGGAATGTGATATTTTTCCGGTATATAAAGTATTTTTTGTCACTCTTCAGCTCCCAAACTATATCAATTATCTTGCCCCCATACAAATAATCGCGTCGATGCGTTTTGACGTGAAAGTCGGACAACACACAAACAAACAAACACACTTTCACATTTAAATATAGTATCGATTTAGTCATTATATCAGACATAATCAATTCATAAAGACAATTTATATATGACGGGTTAGGAAAGAATTGTCGAAACAGAAAAAAAATATTGAATCTAGTTAACTCAAATACCTAGTTAACTTCTAAAATAGAAACAAACTGAACCGTCAGACGTCAAAATGGACCAAATAGATAGTAATTACTTGTATTAAACCAAATGAGGTCATTTTCGATATGTGTAACACTTTTCAATGTAGGTATAACGACGTAACTGCAGTGACATAATCAAGGTCTCGGTCTTAACATTTAAACTTATGTCCAGTTAACAATTTAATAAGCAGGTGTACGAATATTTTTTTCTCGGAAATATAAAATAATATAGTAATTTTTTACTTTAGTATGGCCAAAACGTTTCTTTGGAATTTTTGGTAACGCACTAGTAGTTTGCCATTTATTTATTACTTTTCTTGTAATGATTTATTATAATCTCTCTGTCACAATCGCTTCTGCTGTCTATCTTAGATTACGCTGATGTCTGCTGACCTGTCGGAGGAGTTACTTGATAAGTTGGAGCGTATGTAGAAGGTTGCCATTATATTTATATTTAATCTTCGCAAATATGACCATGTGTCTCACTTCCGTAGCAAACTCCAATAGCTCCCAATTCGCCGGCGGCGCAGGGTAGTCCCTGCGCCGGCCGGCGAATTGGGAGCCGTTTTAAGAGTAGGTACACACACTTAAACTTCTCTATTTTATCCTTGTCATGCCTTCTTCCCGTCCTTATCTAAAAGAATGCTTCTCCTTTCACTCTTCATAAACGCTCTGTACCTTGCGTTCTTCCTCTAATCTTACCCTTCCGACTTTTTTACTACTCTTTCTCTGTCCATGCTGTCCGTTTGTGGAACGCGCTTCCAGAAGGTATCAGAAAGGCTCAGACTCTATAATCCTTTGGAGATCAAGTTAGAAGTCATTTCCTCTCCCTTACTCATTAAAGTTTATGTATTATCTACTTTTTCTCTATTATTTTCTTTTTCTCTATTTGTCACTAAGTATATACTTATTCTATCCTTTTTATGCACCCTCTCCCCTCTGTTCTTTTGATTTATTTTTTCTTTCGCTCAAGGTTGCCTGGAAGAGATTGCTATATAGCAATAAGGCCGCCTGATGTCTATTTTCTCAATACTATTTGTCTCTTTGTGTTATTGTTTCTTTCTTTGTGTGCACTATAGCTTTTTTTTTTTATTTATTATTATTATATCCTATCCAAATGAACCCAAATAATTTATTAGACCTCTATTGTTTCTAATGCTATTCTGTTTTATAAGGTTATTTTGGTTTATTAGTGTATTGTCTCTAGGTGTCGGATCGAATCGCAGAAAGTCGCCTGAATTATTTTTTTTTTTACTTTTCATACAAATCATACTGAACACGTGATCGATTTAATATGGGAAGTCCAAAAATTTTTGTTGTATTTCGACCCACTGTTTTTATTTATAGTGAGGGGAATGCATTTACGCATACTCCGTCCGCGTGCAATGTGCGGACGGTGGTTATGTGGGACTCTCCAGGCCACTTCCTGATCCTCCATCCAGTGTCAGATACTCGATGGGGGATCAGGGAGGGGGAATACCCACTAAACCCCTCACTTCTTGCTCTCTCCACCGTCAACTAGGACATAATCTGGAGGGCCCGAGGTGGCAAGCTCCTCCCACTGTATTTCGACCCATGTTTCTAGGAGAAAGTTGTTCACTTACCCATTCCGAGTCGAACTTAAAAATTTGGCCAGAGGTTTCAAAATAACCCTGTATAATTTCTATGAAACTGCGTCCATTAGCGACGAAGAGACAGTTTCATAGAATTATATAGCAGGCGACTTTCTGCGATTCGATTCGAATCTGCTCAACGCGCCTAGTGGATGCAAGTCTTAACAGTGACCAACCCTATAAACTATAGCTTCGGGCTAATATATTGACACTGTAAAATGTTTCCTAGTAGGTACCAACTTATTTATTTTGTTTGTTAGTAATCCCAAACGAACTACATAGGTACAACAGGAAGCTATCAAAAATACCAAATATGTATTTGTTTATAGAAAAACTATCTAATTTTTTACAAATAAGGTTCAAACTTGTAGTTAGTCATGTTCGTTACAAACAACAGTATTAGATCATTACGCCTTCGGTCAGGTAATTCTTAATTACAGAACCGTAAAATTGATCGAGATTAATATTATGCGTAGAGCTCTTACTAATATTATGCTTGGAGGCTGATTCGTCATCAGTGAATCATTTTGTATTGTTCAGAACCTACCTTTCAGTTTGACCATTTTAGAGCCCACATTCTTCGAATAAAGTGCCCCAGCAGTGGGGACATTAAATGGCTGATGATGATGATGATGATGATGATGATGATTCTTCGAATGATTTTGAATGATTCTCATAATAAAGAACCTAACAGCAGTTTGAGACTTCTTCCAAATGGGCTGTTTTTCATATCCTCATACTAACTTGTCATTCCCTAATTAATTCTGAACCAAATTAAGAAACATTTGGCCTTTTTTCATCCAGTCTGAAATGATTTAAGAAATTTGAAACTAATGTAAGTACATATTAGTTAGGTAATTACTGTAAAATGTACCTTCTTAGTGCCAGTATATATTACTGAAAGTCATCGCAGATACCACAGAGGAATATCTATGAACCCGAAACGAAAAGTAAGTGATGATCATGCATTTGTTTCGATATTCGTTACATAAGTTCTTATGCTTAATAGCCCGGAATCAAATCAATGCAGGTAATAGTGCCTATTATTTATTTATTGATACCTACTGTAGTATATTAAATCCAACAATTTATACTTATTACAAATAAAAATATTCTAGCTAAATCATCTGTTCGAGGCAAGGTATCCAAAAAGCTTGAACTTCATTCGCTGAGCAAAATAATATTAATATTATTTATTTATATTTATTAGGTACCAAGTCTTCTAATTACAAAATTTGTCTTAGTGTTAATTGTGACCTCGTTTGGTTGCTGTAATGTCAACTATGTAGATTGTCTTAATTAATTATCCAGTACAGAATTTATTGTCACGGTTCAAGTATCGTTTTTGCAACTGATCACATGTTATGGGTATCTCGCAAAATAGTCGTTCGCAAAGACAAAAAGATAAAATAGGGTTGCCACATTAAAATTTCTTCAAAACATTTCTACTTACCTTAACTTTTAGGAGAGGTGTATTACTCAAGAACTGTTCTGCATAAAAGACTTAATGCGACAGTTTTCAAGCAATTTAATACGATCGTGCATCGTAACGATGTGTATCTGAATATCAAATTAAATAGGCATGTATAACGCGGCGACGTTAGTAGGGCAGAAGCCCCGGTTTTGGCCACTGTACCGGTTTTGGCCACATTTTGCTCTAAAAGTTTTCTAAACAACTTTTCGCCATTTTTGCAAAAGTCAATAAAAATAAGGTATTTTAAGGTAATAATAACAACCGTTAGAATTCCATAAGTCATACGATTTTTTTTCAATAAATCCTATTTTCTGTTTTAAAAAATGTTTTGTATGAAAAGTTTAAGAAATTTGTTTTGGATGAAATACTTTATAAAACTTTGTTTTTTACAATTAAATTGTTGTTTTGCAATTAATTGGTTTCTAGCGCATTAGAATATATTGACTTAACCTGGGTTTGGTTTTGATATTTCGTTATAAGTACTTACAAAAGTTTAACTATCAATAAGTGGCCAAAACCGGTACATTTGGCACCTCTCACACATTTTGTGTTATACACATGACAATTCCACTTCGGAATGTGTTAACTATGTTAGTAAACCATTTGCTAATAATAAAAGTATATGTCATTTTAGTAGCGGGAAAAAAATTAAGAAATATATCAAAATTAATAGGTACATAAAGAAAACACAGAAATTAATTAAAAAACAAAATTATTATAATAAATACTGTCAATTGAGGAAAGAGCGCAAGCTATTGTTAGAACAATTAAATGTGATAAACATGGAAACATGTAATAAGAACAAAGAAAGTGAAATAATAGGAAGTCAATTAGGTAATAAGATTGACATTTTGGAACTTTCACTTAGGGAAATGTACACCAACTTGTGTGAGTTTTCTCGCAAACAATTAGGTAATCAAAAAATGGCTGCATATAATATGATTGACTTTTGCAATTTTAATTCAGATCGGTTTGAATCATTAGGAAAAAAATGCAGCTGTAGTTGTACCAAAATAAATAGTCATTCATGTCAAAATGAGACATTAGACCTGACTCCGCAGGAGGTTATTTTACCAACCAACCCTGAAGTCCCTAACACTGATACTATAGATTATATTAATAGTTTATTGCTGAATAATGAAAATAGCCCACCTACTAAAACTAATGACACTAAAACAATTATGTTCTGCGATGAGATTGGGAAAAATTTAGGCCAATTCATCCAGAAACACTCTGAAGAAAGCATTATTAATTATTGTATGCCTGGCTCAACCTTAAATGAGATAATGAAATTAATTGTCAGAAAATCTTATGATGAAAACACTAATTTGATAGTTTTAATTGGAAATAGAGGTAATATTAATAAAAGCCAATTAATATCATACTGTAACTCATTATGCTCTTTAAATGTAAAAAAAGTTGTTATGTTTACATTTCCTTATAGTCAAGGTTTTTCACAGCTAGAAAATAAAATTAGACATAACTTAAACTTAACCTTAAGCACAATAGCTTATCATAATAGTCAGCAGATGCATTTAATTGACATCAACACATTGTTATACAAATTTAACTTGACTAAAGATAAATATTATCTGCCTAATTATCTTAAGCGACAAATAGCGGTATCGCTATCATTTTATTTTAAACAATTAGCCAACAACTTGGCTAGTATAACCTCTGCTTCTATTGAGCAGTTTAACTTTGATACTTCTAATGTAACTTTGGAATCTGTTCCAAATAATTCGATTCTTTTGAATCCAAATACTGACATGGTTAATTTAAATTACCATTAGAGACAACGGAGGCATACTCTAGCCCAGTATTGACAAGAGGAAGGCCTAAATGTTTAAAAATAGTACACCAGAATATCCAAGGCTTTTCTGCTGGTAAAGACCTAGAAATAAGTTTATTTTTAAATTGTGAAAATATTGATGTGTTATGTGTTACTGAACATTGGTTAAAAGAATATGAATTATTGTTAAATTTGGATAATTATAGTGTTGTAAGTTCATTTAATAGAAAAACTACAATAAGGGGGGGTTCTTTAATAATTTTACCTAATAACACACAATATAAAGAGCGAAAGGATATAGTATCCCTCTCTGTTGAACGAATTTGTGAAATATCATGCGTGGAACTTGAACAAATGATTATAATCTGTGTATATAGCCCCCCTGGAGCAAATTACACAGTCTTTGAGTCCACTATGGAGGATGTTTTGAAAATATGCTGTCGTAAGAATAAAAAAATTGTAGTTTGTGGAGATTTTAATATAGACATCTTAGATATTAAATTAGCACAACTCTCCAGTAAATTCCTTAATCATTTTAAATCATTTAATTTGCTTCACACTTTTAATGAACCGACGCGAATTACGCCAACATCGGCCACTTGCTTAGATAACATCTTTTCCAACTGTAACTTAATTGAGAAATCGGTAATTAATATTATTAAATCCGACCACAGTGGACAACTAGCTTCTTTTGAGCACTATAATGTTACTCCTAAACGCGAAGTAATTTGCAGGCCAATACCGAAACGTGGTATTAATAAATTTAGAAATAATGTACAAGATAAAGTTCAATGTTTGCCAGCTTCTGCTGACGCTAATAACTCTTATCAATCATTATTTGATATTGTTGAAAAAGAATTTAGTAACAATTTTAAACAAAAAGTTATAAAGTGTAATGATCGTAAGAAGTTCAGTGACTGGGCCACACCTGGTATTTATAATAGTAGAAGAAAGTTATTTGAACTCTATGCACAAAAAACGACTTCCTGTGATCCTAGCTTCATTGAATATGTCAAGAAATATTCAAAAACATTTAGGAAAGTATGTGCTTTGGCAAAATCTAGGTATATTTCAAATAAAATTAAATCATCTGAAAATAAAATAAAAGCTACCTGGAGTATTATAAACCAAGAAACTGGCAAAACAAAAAGCAAAATTAATTCATTTAACTTAAAAATTAGTGATCAGACTTTTGAATCGGATATTGAGGTGGCTAGTGCTTTTGAAGGTTTCTTTGCTCGAATACCGTTAGAAACTACTAGCAGACTTAATTCTTGCCCCAACACCGCTGTCTCTCTTATGGAATCTAGTGTGAACAAGTGCCAGGAAACATTTAGTTTTAGCTATGTCACTACCGAAGATATTATTAAAGCATTCAAAGCAATCAATATTAAGAAAACAGAAGATCTCTGAGGCATATCTACAAGTATCATCAAATCAATAATTGATGTGATAGCTCCATCATCCTACTAATATTATAAATGTGAAAGTTTAGATGTTTGGATGTTTGGATGTTTGGATGTTTGGATGTTTGTTACTCAATCACGCCAAAACGGCTGAACGGATTTGGCTGAAATTTGGGACACAGACACTTTGTAGCCTGGAGAGGAACATAGGCTACTTTTTATCCCGGAAAAACATCACATTCCCGCGGGATAACGTCGTGTAGTCCACGCGGGCGAAGCCGCGGGCGGAAAGCTAGTTAGCAATAATTTTTAACCAATGTATAAGTGAAGGGGTCTTTCCTAATTTAATGAAGAATAGTAAAGTTATTCCTCTGTTTAAAGCTGGTGACAAAAGTGACCCAGCAAATTTTAGACCTATATCCATACTACCAGCAATAAGTAAAATATTTGAGAAATTAATTTATGCTCAACTTTTAGAATATTTTAAATTAAATAGTATACTGCATGAGAAACAGTTTGGTTTTTCAAAAGGTAAAAGTACCACTGATGCTGGGGTTGCATTTCTAAAACATGTACTTGATGCCTGGGAGGACAAGCAGGATGTAATCGCTATTTTTTGTGACCTTTCCAAGGCATTCGATTGTGTTGATCACCAAACACTATTAAGGAAGTTAAAACATTATGGTGTTTCTGAAATGTCAGTAAGCCTTATGCATTCATATCTGTATGAAAGAACTCAGAAGGTAGTTATTAATAAAACTGAGTCTACCGGAGCTCCTATTACTATGGGCGTACCCCAAGGATCAATATTGGGCCCGCTGTTGTTTTTAATATACATAAATGACCTTCCTTACTACGCGAAGAATTTATGTGAGACGGTGCTATTTGCCGATGATACATCTCTAGTCTTTAAAGTAGATAGAGGTGATGACTGTTCTGACGAAGTAAATAGTGCTCTTTCAAAAGTGTCACATTGGTTTAATAGTAATAATTTATCATTAAACTCAAAGAAAACTAAGTGTTTAAAATTTTCGTTACCTAATGTAAGACAAGTTGATTTTCATATTAGACTAGACGGTGATACGGTCGAATTCATTAACAATACAAAATTTCTAGGTATTATATTAGACTCGCGACTACAATGGGATCCTCATATCGAAGCCTTGGCGAGTAGACTCAGTTCGGCTGCATTCGCAGTTAAGAAAATAAGGCTCTTAACCGATATTGAAACGGCTAGAATAGTCTATTTTAGTTATTTTCATAGTGTTATGTCCTACGGCCTTTTGTTGTGGGGCTCAGCCGCTAACATCCAAAGTATATTCGTGCTCCAAAAAAGGGCTATTCGCGCCATTTACAACCTCCGATCGAGAGATTCTTTAAGAGATCTATTTAAAGAAATAAACATTTTAACTGTTGCAGGACATTACATCTATGAAAATATAGTTCTTTTGTAGTGTCTTCTTTTTGTTATGTGTTTTCTTTTTGAAATAAAGTGTTTTATTATTATTATTATTTTTGTTGCCCCAACCTATTAATATTTAGTCACTGGGTTTTTTATATCACCACTTATTTATTACAATTAAATATTTAAAAAATATTTAATGTCGCTTAAACTTACGCTGTTACGGAAGTATTTTGTTTAACATTAAAAGTTATTACTTAAGTAATACGGTAGTGACAAATACGAGAAGTCCCGGTAATTATTCGGCTTATGTTATTGAAACTTCACTTACAATTTTATAACAATCTGGGAAACAATAACACTATTACTGGTGGTTTTGAAAGTAACGTGATTGTTGGGCTGAACGAGTTGGCAACCCTAGTGGGCCAGCATGAGACATGTTGCGACAGCCGCAGGTGCTGCCGCCACCGGCCGGTTTCGGAAGGATGTGGCAAGCAGAAACTGGACCACAGCAGACTATAATGGCTTACGGGAGGATTATATTGTATAACAGGAGGATTATATGTATAACAGGAGGTGAAATTGTTAATTAAAATGTACGTTAAAGTAGGTAAATTATACTTAAATGTAAAAAAAATAATTAAGCTTTTAGATTAC
The DNA here is from genome assembly GCA_949710035.1 of Crambus lathoniellus. NCBI lineage: Eukaryota > Metazoa > Arthropoda > Insecta > Lepidoptera > Crambidae > Crambus > Crambus lathoniellus. The sequence goes on along the minus strand of OX453302.1, from coordinate 7,199,790 downwards.
TTACTTACCTAATAACAAACATAGGATCTTCGATCAACAAAAACACGCATAGGATGCATAAAATGATCGAAAACATCGATCCGGTAGTTAAGAAATATCGTCGAAAAATTTTACCGCCTCTGTCTGTGGTCTAATTGTTCGCACCACCAGCGATTTCAGACCTTGAGGTCCCGGGTTCGATTCCCAGAGGGAGTACATATTGTATTAGGTTAGATTGGTGGTAGGACTTGTTCAAAATCTGCCTGGCTAGCTACCATTATCTTATCTAAGTCTGACGCCATAACAATGATGATTTACAGCATTCTTGTGTTCCTGCAGTTACAGATAAGATAGCCAATTCCTCCGTGATTGAAGATTCCGGAAGTAGGTAGTATGCTTCCACCTTCAGTCAGGTGTGTGAAGGCTAAGTACTACCCCGCTGTGGATAAAAAAAGTCGCAGTTTAAAATTAAGAAATAACCCATAAATCTATTTATTTAGAAAACCATTATGTTCTATTCTATTTTGGAAACATTAAGACTACAAGTAATAAATTACTTTTAAAAATGTGTACATACTGATTGCATCAAGCAAGTAACCTTTATTTACTTACTCACGTTTGAAATACTTATGTAAAGGACATCAACTATGAAACATGTTACATTTTCTCAAAGCTATCCTTAAATAATAATCTAAATCGTCGATAAGAGACTCGGTGTCCTTAACACAAAGAGTTCAGGCGAATGCAAAGAAACTGGACTAGATTTAAACTTATTATTGCAGTGCACTTTGCATAGGTGCTAGTAAAATAGTGAGATTACATAATGTGAATAATAAATATGACGGTAGGCCACACCAGCTAATAAGTAACAACGGATTACCAGCTAATATGTAACAACGGATGTTCTGTTTCGAATCCTCTGTGTATAATAAACTAGTCCTTCGCCCGTGGCTTCGCCCGCGTGGAAAGTATAAAAAGTAGCCTATGTCACTCTCCAGCTCACAAACTATGCCTAGATACCAAAAACCACGTCGATCCGTTGCTCCATTCTGACGTGAAAGACTGAAAAACAAACAATAGTAGATTGTTAAGTAAGGGCTGTATGGCACCCACAACAGTCGAGTGTTTTGGCGCACGAACGAAGTGAGGGCGCCGATAGTTCGAGACTGTTATGGGTCCATACACCCGAAGTAAACACTCTACTTTTCATTTCGAATATGAGGGAAGTAAAAATAAACAGAAATATTCTAAAAAATATTTTTCCTATGGCCGCGGAATTTTCGATAGACTCGAATTCTCATAACTTGTTCGTTCATTTTCTCGATTTTAGGGAAGGCAAGGGAAACTAAGTCCATACAGCCATGTTTAGTGTTTGACCCGTACTCTATGCAATTCTAAGGAATTAATAGCCCGATTTTTTATGTTACAAATAACTTATTTGGTTTAATCTGTTTCTAAAAAGGCATGTTATTAAAAAAACAATGTTTTAGATAATAATTATAATTTCTCTTTTTGTATGGTGTCTACGATTTTAGTTTTTTTATATATAGTAGCAAAGCTGGCTGTATAGGCTTCTGTGCCTTTGCCCACATACCTTTGGTAAATAAATGTCCAGAGATTATAGATCATTTTTGTACATAAGTACTCTTTAATTTACAGATATTGACATGACCCCTCCTGTTCCTTTTTTAAATTTCATTACAGCCCTAGGGCCGCCACATACTACTTTCAACCCGCATTTTAGACAAGTTATGAGTTACTTTCAGAATATGAAACATGAAAACAAATAAACAAACACACTTTTAATCGCCTCTGTGGTCTAGCGGTTTACACCACCGATTTCAGCCCAAGAGGTCCCGGGTTCGATTCCCAGTGGGGGTAGGTACATATTGTCTTTGGTTTGGTTGGTGGTAGGACTCGTTCTTAGTCCGCCTGGCTAGCTACCACCATATCTTATCTAAGTCTGACGCCATAACAATGATGTTTTCAGAATTATTGTGTTCCGTTAGTAAGAGATAAGATAGCCAGTTCCTCAGTTATTAAGGATTCCCGGAGTAATGCGCTTCCACCTTGCCTTATCACCACTTAACATCAGGTGTGATGAAGGCAGTGCTAAACCGTTGAGGATTAAAAAAAAACTTTCACTTTTAGCTGGATAGGGGGGCGGTTCTGTTTTACTCCCGCCTCTGGGTAGAGAGTGCAACATGGACTCGTATGTACCCAGGCTGAGCACCGTGGGTGAATCCCACGATCCTCCACCCGGGGATGAGGGCTACATAAACACATCTCTGCCAATAAAAAAGTGTTATCAAACAGAAATTTGTCCATAGTTATCCCTGTTTCTTCTCTCGCTCCTCTCTATTATCTCCCTTCTACATTTATAATAACAGTATGGATTACTTAATTAACTTTTTTTAAGATGTCATCCCCTTTATCCCAGCTATAACTTTCACACCTAAAAGAAGACTAGGTACCTACGCCCTTTTCTTACGAGATGCAATAAAATTCTTAATCGTTACCAGCGCCCTGATTTACAAACCATCGGAAACGGAAGCGGCTTCTAATTCCGTGCTTTGTGTTTGCCTATTCTTTTACATTCTCTTGTAAATAAACTAAATATAAATTATTTTGATTTGCAATCGTTGTAAGTTTGGTACGTTTTTGAGGTGGATTTTTGTTCGTCTACTAATAGTTGTGCTATTATTGTAAACCATACATTCACAGCGACGAGACCGTTTGTTCATTATAAAAATAAGGTAAGTAAACTTAAATATATACAGGTTAAATAGAGCTTCAGTATTATTGTTTCTTTACCCCTTACCTAATATTCTCACTCGTATGTCCTGCTGGGTACGACCTACCTACTTCTTCTCTCGTGTCTTTCATATCTTTATCATACGTTTACACCGAATTAAAAAACTGAACGATACATCTAAATATAAGATGGTAATAACTAGTTACAGGTTCTCTCGATATATATTTAAACGAAGGTCAAGGTCCCATAAAGTTGGTACCAGCTCCTTTGATTGAGATCAAAATATTTGATCTTATCTAACTTTTAAATGCACCTAAAACAAAGACCGGAATTAATTATTCCCCTTGATATATAGCCGTTTACTTAGATGGTCGAAGCAGTTTATTAGAATCCCTAAAAGCCCTTGAGATTTTCGGCAGTCGTACTATTATATATTCTGTGTGTATACAGCGAGTTATAATAATTATGAAGGCTCAGAAAAAGGGAGATCTGCCCCTGTACACAAGTGGCTTTCTATTATCGAAATTGCCAGTCGAATAGAAAGAAAATGTAGGTAGGTATGGGATTGACATTAGAGATCGAAATGTCACGTGACCGCTAATGTCAATCCCATACATTTTCTTTCTATTCGATTGGCGAATTTGATAGTAGAAAGCCAAGTTATTTTTCTTTTCTCAAATTCTTCCGAACTCTTCTCTCATGCTTTAAAAATGATTCGCACCAGACCAATCGCTGATTCAGTGGGCGCCATGAGATTTCAAATGAAATTACTCCAATTACTCGAATGATGCATTGCTATGTTTTTCGTTCGAATACACTTAATTGCACCAAACAATACCATGACATTAGCGTAAATAGATACCTATTTTCATTAATTATATAAATACAGTCTATAATTGCTCAGAATTCGATAGCTTTTTGTTTTTTCTGCATTCACAGACACCTGACGGAAGGCTATTTAGGAATCATGCATGTTTAATACAATCTAGATTACAGATGAATGTAAGATAAATATTACTGACTGACCTTCAACATGACTTTAATGAAATTAGTAATCTGTATTAAGTGGTTCACGCCTACTTACGTCTTGACAGCCTTAAATTGAAACTGCCGATAATTAAACAAACATGCAATAAAAACCAGTAATTAGAACTGAATGCATTACGAAAATGTTAAAAGTTTAAAAGCTTCACATTAATGCCATGAATTGCCGTAAATGTCGAACTGTTTGGTGCAGGGGTACGGGAACATGCCTTCTGGGCAGAGGTCGCGTATTCGGTCCCCACACAAGACATACTATTTGTCTTGTCTTGATCTGAGTGTTAACGGTGTTTGTTTTTACAAAAAAAGTTTATCTGCTAGCTAGTTTCTTTGACACAAGTTGGGCTACGTAAATGATATGATTGAAGTCATTTTATTTATTTATAGATAAAAAATACTGATATCGATGACGATATGATACGTATCTACCTACCTATAAATAGTTCTTTAAAGAGTTGGAACGTATATTCCTTGACGATAACATCAAGAAATCGCAGGGCAAAGCACTCAAGTAAAGGCAGATACTTACCATAAAAATGGAGCTAACAAAGAACACTAAGTTTATGCATGAGGGCCGAAGAAACAGCTGCTCACGTCCTGGTCGAATGTGACGGAGTGGCCCCCTACCGGGCGAGGTACCTCGGCACGCCGGGAAGCGTCCATGAAGCGGTATCCGACGTGAGGGCGCTGGGTGCTTTCCTGGCAGAGCTGGGCTGGCTGGAGTAATCCGGCTGCACACCCTCCACACGCAAAATAGGCGCAATAAGACATCGAGTTGCGGAAAACGCCCGTATCGATTGAAGAAGTAGAAGAAGAAGAACACTAAGTTTAACGAAACCTTTCGGAAGTAACATTTTATTGCGTAGGCGTGCTTTTGTAAGCTTCGCTATCATTTTCCGGAATATAGAAAACTAGCGGATCCTCGCGGTTTCACCCGCGTGGTAGGTACCCGTACCCGTGGGAATATCGGGATAAAATATAGCCTATGTCACTCGGAGAGAATGTAGCTTTCTAATGGTCAAAGAATTTTCTAAATCGTTCCAGTAGTTTCGGAGCCTATTAAATAAATAAATAAATAAATAAATAACTTCTTACAATCACACCAATTATCTAAGCCCATTTTAATTTCATTAAGAAACTGTATCATGGAAAACTTGATAACGGATAAATATATACTTAAATACTTTTTTTTTTGTAAATACATACTTAATATACATAGTAAACACCCAGACCAAGACAAATAGACATGTTCATGCACACAAATATTTGTCTTGTTCGAGAATCGAACCCGAGACCACTGGCGCAGAAGGTGGGTAGCCTACCCCTGCGCCAAATCGGTCGTCGGTTATTCGATGCAAACAAACAATCAAATCTTTCCTCATTATAATATTAGTATAGACTATTCATTTTTGAAAATTTGATAATATTAAATGTTTTTTATACCTAAGTACCTACAAGAATAAAAAGATTTTAAGTATAAGTATCGGTAAGATTCAGAAAATACGAGTGGGTGTTTGTATTACCTACGTGCGTGTGTAAAATAATAACACACACCACACACAATTTTTTGAATTCGTTTTTCTTTTTTTGGCTTTAAACGTGGGAGAAATCATAAGATTGTTGCCTAAGCGAATAATATTTTTATTATTTCTTTGATAAGTAGGTATTAACTCTACTGACGTAAGTTTTAGTACCTAGTTAAGAGTATGCCCACGCATCAGTTTTTCAAGTTGCAACATAAACTGTAGGTATCACTCACAAACCCATATGGCGCCTTGTACTTGTCACAATGACCGCCACCGGTCACATATCGCTTTACATATAGCAGAACTATTATTATCGGTTCAATACCACGATTCCCACGATGCCAGCAAGACGGATGTGGGCGGATGGACCTTGAGAAATGTGTAGCAGATATCATAATGGCTAAAATATAAGTAGGTACCTTCTTACTTCGCAGCATGAGTAAGCGCCGTTACTAAGTGTTTGTGCGAAAAGCATCCGGGAGTTTGGATATTTGAATGGCAGCGCGGTAGTCATGATTCAGGGTTAAGGGAATTTCGACGAATTTAGTTTTAAGTATCTTACATCAGTGGCGGACTTACACATTTGCCGCCTGTAGGCTAACGATATTTGTATGTTCTTATTTACGCGAAATAAAAAATGCGCGAAATTTGACTGTGACTACGGACGGACGGACGGATGGACGGACAGACAGACAGAGATGACGAATCTATAAGGGTGCCGTTTTTGCCATTCGGCTACAGAACCCTAATAAGGACAAACAGTACTTTGACCTTGGATATCCCTGTTTCTTCTCTATTATACTTGGTGCAGGTGATCTGTACCACCTTTAAACAACGCATAATTATAGAGGTAATGTAAAAATAACGTATATTTTCAGACTGTGGCCGTACCGATTACCCCAAAAGGCTACTCAAGTCCTACTCTTTAACCCTCATACTTCGCTTAGAGTAGAGCTAGACCATTAATCCCGTGCCACGGTGGGCGGGTCACGACACCGGCGCCCGCGCAAGGAGGCCCGATTCGCTACGATAACGTCCGACTGACGCCGCCTACATTTGTCAAATTCGACGCTTGAATGCGATCGCTATTTGTTTTGCTAATATGATTAATGAGCCAGATACACATCTCTTTGTACTACAAATCTAGATCGCATACCGAGTCTAATTTTTCTTTTAATTGTTACTTGTTGCAGTTTGACAATACAATTGAGTAATATTGCTACAGTTTAAAGCATTAGCGGCCAATCCAAGAAATCGAGAATGACTCGGCCAGAATTAATAATCTACAGATAGGGATAGGCATGATCCAGATTAGTTGCTAGGCAACACCTAGCAACACCCAGGCAACTGTCGTTAACTCTATGTTAATATCAAACGTTACATAGCAACTAATCTGGATCATGCCTATCCCTATCTGTGGATTGATTATTAATTCTGGCCGTAAAGCGACGATCTTCGCAAAGTGGTTGGCAAGAGCAGCCCCCTGATTCATAACCGTAGGATACGGAATCGGATTCGAATTCTGTGCTTTGTCTTTGTCTGTTCTATAGTGAGTGACAGAGACAATGCAAGTGCACACATTCCGCTGGTCGGAAGCGTTTCTGACGGTTCGTGAATCAGGGGGCTGGTTGACTGCAGCCACAAAGTAAGTACGCTGTGCTTCAGCCGCGGATCGTGCTCGATAGGTGCACAGAGATGCATAATAATATGCCCAGCATTGGACGTTAAAGACTGATGAGGATGATAATAAATGACTAAGAACTGAGAGTTTTTTTAGTCATTTGTTTCCACTTCCAGAAAGATAAAGATAGTTCTTTAGAATTTTGTATCAATCTCGGCTCAAATCAGCTTTTTAAATCCATTATACTTACGCAAAAATAATGTAACCATACTTGCTTAACACCAAATTCGCATTTGAAAGTTAAGTAGGTAAGATTTTAAATTATTTTTAATGCATTCACAATGCAATTCTGTAAGTATAGGAAAAATGTATGTATGTAAGTAGGTAGTACATTTAGGTACCTTGAATACCATAATTTAGTATAATAACTACGTGGTACTTCATTGTGATATGCTGATTATTTGTTTATTGATTCGTAAATCATTTTCGATGTTCAACTCATCATAAGATACATCATAAAGTCTTAATTAGATATGGTTTCATAGATCAACATTATGCTAAATGATTCCACAATCGTTTAGTAAGACACATCAATCACTATGCAACTCATCTAATTAATATTTTGATATCCTCGTAATTAAACTGGTAATTTTTTTCTGTAAGTAAGTCTTGGTATGCCTTTCGGTAGCTAAGTTAGTCAAGAGAATTGGGCCGGTATCCCGGGGGCGTGAAAGCTACTGACAGGCCCTTGATTCACGAACCGTCGGAAACGGAATCGGATTCGAATTTTGTGCTTTGTCTTTGTCTATTCTATAGTGAGTGACAGAGACAGGGCATACATTCAGCTGTCGGGATCGTTTCCGACGGTTCGTAAATCAGGGGGCAGGGCTGGTGGTATTTTCAATCAAAAAAAATCCTATACTTTAAATTTATCTTGCAGTGTATTTTTTTTAGCGTAGCGTAGTTAATTCAGGAATATTATCTTACAGTCGTCACAAATTAAGATGCCCGTTTTGACACATGCCAAAGTGACGTGATTAGGCATGTAACCATACGAGTCTGTGATCGATTCTCGCGATTAATCGATTGAGGTTCTGAGTAACTAATCGATTATAGTAGGTTTGCAACTTATGTGGATTAAGATTAAAGTTATCATTATAAAATGTTAAACTTACTATATAGGTACTTATACTTTTAATAAACATATTATTAAAGTATAAATTTACCTTTTATCACTATCACTACATAGTATAAAACAAAGTCGCTTTCTCTTTCCCTATGTCCCTTTGTATGCTTAAATCTTTGAAACTACGCAACGGATTTTGATGCGTTTTTTTTAATAGATAGAGTGATTCAAGAGGAAGGTTTATATGTACTTTTTATCCCGATATTCCCACGGGAACGGGAACCACGCGGGTGAAACCGCGGGCGGCCGCTAGTGTTATATAAACTTGAATCGAATACACTTAAATTGCATAATTTATATTAGAGCGAACGCGCACTTGTGATTTTTAATCGGGCGATAGTTTGGTCGTTCTCGGATTCAGTATAGAGTTATATGGCAGTGGCAATCGTCAGTGCGCATAAACTATCGACCGATCAAACTATCGAAAATGACTGGCCGATAGTTGTACGATCAAACTATCGCACAACTATCGGTCGGGCGGTAATGTGCATGAAGGACTACCTATGTGAGCGCGCGCACTGCATTCAACTAAAATATCGCCCAACTATCGGTAGACTGCGCATTCAGTATTGAACTATCGAAAATGACTGGCCAATAGTTACTACAACTATAGATAAAGTTACAGTTATACAACTATGGGCCTGTGCATGAAAGACTATGTGAGTGCGCGCCCGGATTCAACTAAACTATCGACCAACTATCGATCGACTAAAATCACAAGTGCTCGCAGGTTCACAAAACCAAACTATCGGCCGACGACAGTTTGATCACGCACGATCGTCTTACGATTCCGACTAAACTATCGGTCATCTAAAAATCACAAGTGCGCGTTGGCTCTAAAAGTGCAAGTATTTTAACTACAGCTCACAGCATAGATATGGTCATAGAGTAGCCACATTACTTATTATAGGCATAGCGGCCTGTACACGTTGGCCCAACCATTGGCCAATACGTCGTATATTAACATTTTTGAAAGAACCTTTTTAAACGTCTTGTTCGTTCAAAAGTGTCAATGTACGATGTATTGGCCAGTGGTTGGACCGAACGTGTACAGGCCGCTTATGGTAAAAAACGCACGCTTGTCCGATGCGAACGCTTCGAACAAGCCGAACGAAACATGTTTTAAGAAATCTCTGGAAAGGTGAACGTGACGATTCAACATGGTGAGGTGTACAAGGTTGTCTAGGTTTTATTTAAAGATTTTTTTTTCATACGGTTCATTCGAAACCTTCTCCTTGGATAAGTTTGCGTTTGCCTAGAAACCGTTTTATCGAAATCATTGTTGCCAATTCATAATTTCACTAATGCTTAAGCACTAATCTAGTTTTCGCACAAAAAATATCAATTTTACAAATTATTCTATTAAAGTGGTTATAACGATTATTTCGATAAAATTGAATGAAGCTGGAGAAATCCTGCACACAACGGTTACAACACTAGTATTTAAAAAAATAAAGACTGAGAACGTAACTGTTTTTCGAGACGTTTCGTAGTTAATCGAATCTGCGTTTGCTTTAGAATAAACGCAAAAATAATACGAGAAATACACTTTGCCTTAATTTATGATGCGTTCAAAAATGTAACATATTATTTCCATACACCTTTGATAAGTAATCAGCATATATTTGATTTTTTGGTTTTCGTAACAAGTTACATTCTAGGGTCATTACCATGTGTCAAACAAAACGGGCATTTTAATTTGTGACGACTGTAGTAATACCTACCAAGTCGCATGAGGCACATTTATCATTTGCGTTAAAAAAAAATTTGCATACCAATCAATAAATCAGTCAAATATTAATTAAGAGTTCATGACCAAACCTTGATTAAAAACTCTTTGACCCGGCTTACGGCGACCTTGCATGCGCACGCGTCTATAGGCGATAAGCGGTTTGATAAGATCTGACGCCTAGATCGCCAATATGATATTATTTGTTGCACAATGTCACATAGTTTTCGGCTGTGTAATCTATTAGTTTCTATTGAGATTAAATTAAGATCGATTATTAGTTAACTATTACAAATTAAGATTGAACTAGTCGCATTAAGATGGAATTATCAATAAAAAGGTATTAAATTTTTATCTACAATGGTAGCTTTTATGAACTTTGACCTAATTTTGTGATAGCAATTTTTCATATTAAAAGTTTATGTGAAATTGAAAGGTTACTCAATCCTTAAAATGATAGAAGAAATTTAAGAACCTAGTCATGAGAGCTGAAATAACAAAATTATTATTTGATTTTGCAGTCATAGACAGTAACAAAAAAAACAAAATACTTATAATAAAATTATTAATTTATTTGGTTACTACAGTGATGGGTCATCTCAATCGATGTAAATGCAAATTAATCACTATTACGATACTTAATTGGTGGTCAAAATTAAATAACTCTATATAAATAAATTAGTACATGAATCATGGTCATATAACCCACGATAAAATGATGCTATCTTAAAACTTAATTGAAATAAGAGAAGTCAGACCAAATTGAACGATTAGATATACTTATAATTAATATACAAAAATTATAGGCGTTATATTATGAGCACCTTATACATTGCTGCATTTCAAAACCTTAAGTTTCATATGGATAGATTATTATGTACACATGATATTTTCATCTATTTAGCTGTTTTACAATGATAATAATATTCACTGATATTTCATTTACTTAATTGTCAGAATAAAGTATTTTTCAAATACATAACATTGATCTTCTTAAATGATGTGAATCGACCAATGGAATTACGACACGTAAACTCGACCAGGAAATTGCTTTATCACTTTCAGTTATAAAATTCTTTGTATGCTGATGATCGATAAGGTCTGATTACCTTTGAAAGTTCAAAGTGACAATTTCTATTGATGTCTTTGTCACATAGTGCATGACGTTATTGAAATTTCATTAAGATCTGAGCTCTCGTGAAATTTTAGATGTATGGGAATTTTCAACAAAACTGGTAAAGCACTTTCCTGCAGGGTTAACATGGCAGACCACGAGATACTTCTCATATGAGATGACAAAATTGTTGATCTCAATTATTTTGTCGAATTTGTCCTGTCCTGTCCACTTGACATTGTTCATTTGTAGAATTTCAACATGACATGTGCATTGTGCACTGCAAAAACCGCTTCTAATAGGGCAACCACTAAAGCTTGATTGATGTACTGTCGTCTGCATCGCAGAACACAAGAAACACGCTACAATAGGAGACTGGACTGAATTTATTAAGAAATATTAGCAACACAATACAGATATTTTTTATGAAACTCAAAGTCAAGTCCAATATTTTTTATTCACATAGATAGATCTTTTATCTAACAAGAAAAACGGGCGGAAAAAAATTCAACAGAAGCAACGCATTTTCAATATTTTACATATTTTCAGATATCAAGTACTGGGTGTTAGTTTTCAGGGGGTGAAACTACTCATCAATACAAATAACTTTAACTATGGGACCAAATGCGATATCGCGAAAAAAAATCGGCTGTTTCATACAAAAGTGCAATACCGAATGGGCCAAAATGTATGGAACAGCTGATTATTTTTTCGCGATATCGCACTTTGCCCCATAGTAAAAGTTGTTTGTATCGATGGGTACTTGCACCCCCTAAAGTATGTCCCTTGTTTAAACTAACATCCTGTATAGAGCATCAAACTTGTGACGTCACAAGTGGGTAACGGGAGTATTCTCGTCAGATAAAATTTCCTTTTAGACTCTCTTACTTGCTTATAATTGAACAAATTGTTTTCTTTTTCAACTTTGTTATATTTTGAATGTAACTATAAAATATTTACGTATCAATGACAGTCCAGTCCCCTATTAGTAAGTGGGCGGGGCGAGTGTAGAAACCCCTTCGCTAAAAAAGCAAACCCTCCATACATTTTACTTGTGAACGATTTTGAATTTCATCAAGTTGTCATGGCAACTAAAGTACGGTCGCGGAACACGAAGAACCCCGTACAATGACATGTTATTATACCTGTCCCTTTTGCGCCTTCGTAAATATCGTAGCGTCACGCTCGCACAGATGCGATGACCATCGGCTCAAGGGATCTGTGCAAATGACGCACTATATTTAAGCGGAGCGACATTTGAAACCCATATTATGCCCATATAAGGACAAAATATGGGCTTCAAATCCCATGTCCATATCCATATTTTTTAGCCCATACACCCCCAGGTAATAAGTAAAGTACGGGATTCTTCGTGCTCCGTGACCGTACTTTGGCTTGTTTTCGCTTCCACACTTCATTCAGTACAAAATGCGTGCCATGTTCCTTCTAACATCTTCCCTGTGTTCTGTAGTTTGCAAAATAGATTTCCAGCTACTTATAAGATAAGAACCATATCTATGCGCCATCTTGATTCTGCAGTTGTTTCAACTGCTTCAAGACGGTGTCGAGTAGCTTCCTCCTGTCTCGCTCGTTCTTCTTGAGGACGGTGAAGACAGAGGACTTCTGTTCGGCCTCTTTAAGCTTTTCTAAGAGAGTGGCGGCATCACGTGGGGTGACGAGGGCATACTTGCCGCCGTCTATGCCGATGTCGTGGAGGTACGCTGACCATTCCCAGCCGTTGACTAGGTCGAGGAGTTGCCTGTGGTATGACAGATATTTGTGAGTATTTATTTCATTAGACAGTGATATACACATGGCAGCAAAAAATCAAGCCACTGAGCCATTTTAAAAGAAACATCCTGACTTCAGTCTATAAATAGTTTTTGTTTTTTTTTGCATCTCTGCAATTTTTTAATGTCAATGGGAGAGTTTCCTGCAGTAATTTTTCGATCCACTAGATGGCGCTGTAACCCTAACACAACCTAGTTTTTTCAGCATATTATGGCAAAGGATTAGTTCATTCAGCCTAAAAATGACTTGAGTGTCGGTCGGCTGTACTGTCAAATTAATCTGTCTGTGGTAAAGTTTTTCTTCTGTGAGGTCTGCGGATTGCTTTGCTTCCATGCGTTGGTGTTGTTTTGTGAGCGTATTCGTTTTTCTTGATAATTTGATTGAAACCTGGCTTGGACTGGTACTGAATACTGGACCCCGATTGGATAGCTTACATTTTGGCCTGGCACTGAATACTTGACACCGATATTGCTTAAAGTTTTGGACTTGCCTAATCACCGCACCGTGAATGAACTTCAATCATATCGAAAGACTATGGATCGTGTCGTCTTGATCAGCCCCTGGGGGGCTACCTGCAAAAAAATCTGGATATGGGTATGGGCTTCAAGTGTCATTTGAATTCCTTATTTTGATAGATTCTTGATGCTTTCTTCTGTTAAACGTAGCTAGCTATCGTTATACCCAACGCCATAAAATAAAATACTGATAGTGGCTATTTTTTCTATAAAATTGACTAAAAGTTCCAAAAAACGTATGAAGTTCATATCCATAAAGTTACGCGGTAGCCCCCCTGTACCGGCTAAAAAATATGGATATGGACATGGGCTTTATTTGACATTTGAAGCCCATATTTTGTCCTTGTATTGTATGGGCATAATATGGTATTCAAATGTCAAATGAAGCCCATGTCCATACCCAGATTTTCAGCTGGTATAGGGGCAGGGGGGCTACCGCGTAACTTTATGGGTATGAACTTCATACGTTTTTGGGAACTAAGTCAATTTTATAAAGAAAATAGCCGCTATCAGTTCCTTGTCTTGTGACGTCGGGTATAACGATAACTAGCTTGCAATGTTCAACAGGACAAAGCAGCAAAAAGCCATCAAGATAAGGAATTCAAATGACAGTTGAAGCCCATACCCATATCCATATTTCTTAGCCGGTAGCCCCCCTGGTTAATAACCCAGACACATCGTATTAAGAGTGTGATCCTCTGTGGCCGGACCACATATCAGTACCCAGATGCTATATAGTGCAATAACAGCTACCTGTAGTCTACTTTCATAGGAATGTATTAAAATTAAAAGTACCTCAACAGATAATGAAATATTCAGTAGCTTTTGTGGTCCGGCTGCAAAGCAGTGCTCTCTGGCCAGACCACCTCGAATTCAGAAAAGTGTGATGCACTTTCCAAGAAACTAATACCTCAAAAAAAGCTACTTAAAAAGTACCTTCCATACATACAAGTGTGGTACGATAGAAGTCATTGGTTTCGAAGTTACTAGTCGTAGATTGTGGTCCGGCTGGAGAGTATACTCTGCAGCAAGTCATTTTGATAATTTTAAACATCAACTATGCGTGAATCTATTTAAACATAATCTACCTTTTCTCTACCTCTCGTTGCTACTATTTTTTCTCTCGTGAAGCTATTAATTTGTTTGATTATCCGCAAAATATGTGGCGCGGCTAGGAAGAACTACTTTTGCGCGAATAAAAAGAAATTTGACTTTTTCTTCATAACAACCAATACTGCATAAAAAGTACTTTATAAAAAAACCTTGACTTCATTTAAAATCTTTTGTTTTAAGTACCACTAACGATTTACAGGAGGTTCGCTTGCATTATTATTAAGGAGAATGGGCAAGAATAGGTTCACCTGTTAGGTATTACTTACCTATTTTATAATAATTAATAGGTGAATGTTCAGGTAAATAAAGACCAAATAAATACTAAAAACAAATCATATATTTCTTAACCAAATGGACTCCCATTACTTATGTATCACTTATGTACTAATAAAAAAAACAAAAATTCTTCTTATTAACTAGGTACCATTTAAAAAAATCAAACTAAAATATATCTTAAATTTCTATACTCAAGTGTCTTACTTACAGTATTGTGAAGGACAATGGGTAACAGCGTACCCAGACACGAAAATAGATCAAACATTATGGGTTATATCTATATCGGATTTTATTGCTCTCTTAAAGAGAGCCCCGGTTTTGGCCACTTTTTGCTCCAAAAAAATTAAAATTTATATTTAACTTTTCGTCCTTTTTGCCAAAGCTCAATTTAAATAAGGTATTTTAAGGAAATAATAACAATCGTTTGAATTCCTTATGTCATACGATTTTTAAAACGAAACTAATCAATTGCAAAACAACAATTTAATTGTAAAAAAAGGTATATAATACAATCCATAAAAAAATTCTTAAAATTTTCAATTAAAAAAATTAAACAGAAAATGATGTTCATCAAAATCGTATGACATAAAGAATTCAAACGATTGCTATTATTACCTTAAAATACCTTATTTTAATTGAGCTTTGGCAATAAGGACGAAAAGTTAAATAGAATAGAACGATGGGACAAAACGTCCCCCAAAACCCATTTCTGACAATAGGTTTCAAATGTATTTCAGGTGAAAGATTATATAGTGACACTTTTTACTATGGCGACATCCCTCAAATATGTGGGAGTTCTGGGAAAATATTATTTTAATATTGTGTTTGTTACAAAAGTAACACCAAAGTTAATAAAAAAATGATTTTGACATTGAATATAGCTATTAATCTCTTTATAGATACGTATGAAATTGTCGACGCACATAAAAGGTATCTTGCAGGGGGGGACGGGTCTCATACAAATTAGCCCATTGCCCTTTTTGGAGCAAAAAGTGGCCCAAACCGGCACAGTGGCCAAAACCGAGGGTTCCGCTCTACTTTAAGAGAGCAACAATATCCGATATAGATATAACCCATAATATTTGAACTTGGTATTTGGTATTTGGTATTGACATTTTTCCGCATTTAGACTCATATTTGAAATATTTGAACTATTTTCGTGTCTGAGAACGCTGTTACCCATTGTCCTTTACAAGATTATTGCATTATTAGAATGAATTTCTCAGGCGAACATTTTACGCGTCTAGGCTGAAAACGCAGTACTGCTTTACAGATATGATTTTTTCTAGACATTGACATAATACACGTATCTCAATGTTGCCACTTGAATTATATTTATAAAGCAATTAATTTTTATAAGAAAAATAAATAAGTTGTAACATATCATTTTTTTAATATGTTACATTCATAATAAACTATGATAGTACTAACCTTCATTCCTGTTTTTTATCCAATATTTTGTACCTTTACACAACACAGTTTTTATACATCCCTTATTGCAAAGTACATACATTCTCATTAACTCAATTCCAAACAATAATTGCTAATTTTTACATCTTAGGTACACTTATATTTGTCGACAAACATCTATCACGTCTGACGTTTGACATTTAATTTTATCAGAGTAAACATCATAATTTTTGAACCACTGGCTCAATCTTGTGAGGAACAGCAGAACTATTTCCACGAGCAATTATCCAGAGATATACGTCTTCTCATTCTTGCATGGATGTCCAGCTATTTCCATCTCTTTTTCTTATAAAGACACCTTGCGTTGAGAGTCCACACTTCATCAAACTTTAGCGCCATCTGGTGTCAAATAGTGGCAAAGTATGCCGCACATATATTGTCATCTCTCTCACACCTAAATGCATAGCCATCCTGTCATCTCGTTCATGCAACAGCACCGAAACTGACATCTGGCGTAGAGTAGCTCTCTTGCTTTAATAATTGAACTTCTACATATTGAGTCCAGATTATCTATGGTACCTAAAAACTTTTATCAATAACATTATGAATATCTAATTTACAATGAAAGTAATTAGTTATTCATATTCTACAAATCTGCCTTTATTTGATTTTATATAATTCTTCATTTATCTTTAGCTAATTTTCTTAACCATAGACTATATTCGGATCATTCTAGAAATGTACAAGTGAGCATTGTCTATGCTACTTACCTTGGAAAATTCGAGATTGATGGTAAAGCAATATGAATTAAAAACAAGATTCTAGAAAAGTCGTGGCAGAACATATAAATAGGGCCCGTCTGGCCCCAGTGTTTTTTTTCTCTCGATAACCGCTACTTAACTGACTGTGAGAAAGACTGTGAAGCAAAGTCACTGTGAACTGTTATTGCATAGACATTTTTTTACCTACGTAGTTTATTCCTGATAAACCTAACTGTCCTAAGCTGCATCATTGTGTGAACACTGCAATTTTCTTGATTCGTCCTCGATCTTCAGCGTCCGGGTAAGTCGATCTGCTAAATGGCAAACAAATTACCAACATCTCTTTATGTCACTGCTTTGGCATAACGCTGTGTTTTCTTCTTCCTCGACAGTTCTTATTATTGACTGGACTACCTGTCCGGAGCGAGCACCTGCGAAGCTGACATCATACCGGCGAGCCCTCGTTCGCTGACCTTAGGCCTTGAGAGACCGGCGTTCGCAACCCCTCCTCGGAATATTAATCTCAGGTGTAATCGTTCTTATATCTTTATCTCTTAACTACATCTCTCCATACTCTCTTCGTTTATGAGCTGTTCATAAACGTGGCGCCCATTAATTGTCTCTAATCTTCTCCTCTCTTATAAGTTTAACTTAACTACATACATATAAGTATTACCTACCTACCTTTCAATTTTGTAACACTCCCAACTTGATTTAAACTACACTTGTGAACTTATAAAACGTTTAATATTGAATAACAACCATATTTTAATTTGTGTTTGTATTTGTATATCCAGTCTGACACGTTGTAAACCTATCTTAAGGATAGCGATAGCCTAGGTCTCCTATTCACGTAAATTTCTTTTGTAACCTTATTTGTCTAGTGTAAACTTCATTACCTGTTTATGTAATTTCCAACTCAGTGAGAATATTGTAATTTAAGTCCCTCTGACAGTGCAACAAGTGAGCTGCAAAGTAGAATAATTATTCCCACGCCCTGTATTTCTTGTAAGGACCTAATTTTACATGTTATAAAAATAAAACTTCACATTTCATTATATTTCAATTTCTTTTATTTCACATCAAAACCTATAGTTAAAAAAATTTGTTACATTTAGCGCCCAACGTAGTTTGCACTCAATTCTTTGTTGACAGTTTCTCACTGGGTTTCTACCTCTTTTATATTTATTTGTTGTATCTCTCTCTCAAATTGTACCTGTACCTTAAATCCTGGCAATACTGCTATTGTTCCCGGTTTCACAGTGAAATCTAATCTTACTAAATCGGTAAATCAACCGTTTATTAAACAAAAACCTTTATCGGGAAATGTTGCTACCATCTCCCATAATGCTTATAATTCCGCCATGCTACAAAAAGATAGTGTCACTTGTTTAAAGTGTAGTGGCAAACATCACTATTCAAAGTGTAATGTATACAATACACCTATATGTTTTAAATGTAAAAAACCTAATGTGCTTACTCGCGACTGTACTTGTTCAAAAAACTGAATAAGCGGTCAGTAGCATGTTCTCTCTCTCTTAAACCTGAACCTTCAAAACTAACTAAACATACTACTGACCGGGAATGGCAGGAATATCTAACTTTCTTAAAAAACTTTTTCTCCTCTCAGAAGATAGCTCCACTTTTTGAGTCAAACTTGCCTGACAACCGTGCGTTTATCAAGGTCAACATTTTGGGAACAGAGTGCTTGGCCTTGGCCGATTCTGGTGCATCAACTTCTATACTCAGCAATGATGCGCTAGGAACGCTTAGGGAATTAGGTTTACAGACTCATCTTCAGCCATCTTCTAAAACTCTTAAAGTTGGCAATAACGCTAAACTTAATATTTTGGGATCCATTACGATACCTATTACTTACAAGTCCAATCTAAGACTAATTACTCTCAATGTATGCACAAGATATCAACAGTCCTCTTATTTTAGGTGTAAATTTTCTTAGGGCATTTAACCTATGTCAGGATATTCTGGAATATACGACCGACTCTCAGTGTACCTCTGCTTTCAACTCTTTAATTGACGCAAACACACACTTACATACTTATGAGGATCTGTCGGTTGTACAAAAATCTCAGATTGATAACATTATCACTGATTTTAAAAATATTTCTGCTGATTCTAACAACTTAGGTCTCACTGATCTTGAAGAACATGTCATTGACACTGGTGATCATCCCCAGTGAAACAAAAATACTACCCTATACCAGTTCACTATAAACAGCGGGTCGAGGCTGAAATTAATGATATGTTAAGAATGGGTATTATTGAAAAAAGTAATTCACCCTGGAATTCCCCTCTCTTAGTAGTTCCCAAACCTAACGGAGACTTAAGGATCTGCCTAGACAGTAGAAAACTGAATAGTGTCACCAAAATAGATTCATATCCTATGCCGCGTATCCAAGACATACTTGATTCTCTTAATAATGCTAAATTTCTAAGCTCTATTGACCTGAAAAGCTCGTTTTTTCAAATTAATTTACACCAGACTCGCGGGAGAAGACTAGTTTCTCCATTCCTGGGGTTGGGGCTTTCCAATTTTGCCGCATGCCTTTCGGACTTGTCAATGCATCTGCTAGAATGATGAGACTTATGGATAAAGTCTTTGGACCAGAGTTTGCTGGCCGTCTGTTTACCTACGTGGATGACGTAATACTGGTCAGTAATTCATATGACGAACACGTCGAGCTATTGAAGCGTGTCTATCAACGTTTAAAAGAAGTAGGTCTCACCATCAATTTTGACAAATCAGTTTTCTGCAGATCTTCCCTTAAGTTTCTAGGGTTCATCGTCGACCGACACGGACTACGCACTGACAGTGACAAGGTTAAGGCCATTTTGGAATACCCTGTCCCTACTAACCAAAAAGAAGTCAGACGTTTTCTAGGCATGGCGTCATGGTATAGGCGTTTTATCCAAAACTTTTCTTTAGTAACTGCTCCTATAAACAACCTAATTAAAAAACAGCCCAAGGGCAAAGCTTTTAGTTTTCCGCAGGAAGCTCTCCTTGCCTTTAACGAGATTAAGCAACGTTTGGTATCTGCACCCATTCTTTCTATACCTAAATTTGATAAGCCTTTTATCATCTCTACCGATGCCTCTGATTTAGGTCTCGGTTGTGTCCTCTCTCAAAAGGACGACGAGGGTAAAGAACATCCTGTCGCCTTCGCTAGCCGTTCTCTTACTAAACCAGAAAGAAACCATGCTACTACTGAAAAGGAACTAAATGCTTTAATCTTTGCTCTAGAAAGATTTAGGGTTATATTGAAGGCTCTCCCTTCCCCACTACGATTTATACAGATCATAGTAGTCTGAAATGGCTTGTCAGTCTTAAATCTCCTACAGGAAGATTGGCGAGATGGGCAGTCCGGCTTTCTCAATTTAATCTTAAAATTGAGTATCGTAGGGGCTCTGATAATGCCTTGGCCGACGCTCTTTCTCGTTCATTTCCCGTAAATGTCACTTCTGATGACGATCCATCTCAAAACTCCCCTTCTTCTTCTTCTACTACCAAAGACTCTTGGTACCTCAAGAAAGTACAAGACGTCAAATCTTCTCCCCACAAGTTCTCTGATTGGAAACTAATTTCTGATCGTCTCTATAAAAGGATGAAAAATTCCAACCCTCTCTCTGCTGACTGTGAGTGGAAACTCGTGGTTCCTTTCGAATCGCGGCATGACGTCATAGCTAAATGTCATGACCACCCGAGTGCAGCCCATTTAGGCATCTTTAAGACTTTGAAACGTCTACTCAATCTTATTATTGGCCATCTCTACATAGAGATGTCAAGAAATACATCAAAAATTGTCAAGTTTGCTTGGCGTATAAGAGCACGAATGAAGGTCCCCCAGGCATCATGAAAAATCCCAAACAGGTCCAACGTCCCTTCCAAATGATATCTACAGACATAATGGGTCCTTTACCTCGATCTTATCAGGGCTACAAATTCATTCTAGTAGTTACTGACGTTTTCACTAAGTATACATGCATATTTCCTATGAGGAACTCACTTGCCAAGACAGTAGTTTCCATTATTGAAAACAATATATTTATGAAATATGGGATTCCTCAAACAATTGTCATGGACAACGGTCCCCAGTATATCTCTAATGCCATGAAGGATTTAGTTGTGAAGTATAAAGTTCCTAATTCTTTTTATAACTGTAGGTTCCTGCCACAAAACAACCCTTCTGAAAGGACTAATCGTGTCATTGTCACTGCCATATCTTCCTATGTAGGTACAGACCACAGAAAATGGGCTGAAGAATTACCAAAAATTGAGTTTGCAATCAACACAGCCGTTAGTGAATCCACTGGTTTAGCCCATACTTTCTAAATCATGGCCGCGAAGCTGTACTCTCTGGTGACTGGTACCCTAACTCTCCACTTAAAGAAGAAGATATTTTGTTTACCGACAGGACTTCATACTCATCTACTCTACCTCATCTTAAAGACATTTTTATTAAAGTAAACTTGAACATGTCCAAAGCCTACTCCAAATATAAAATTCATTACAACAAAAATAGGCGTGATATTGAATATCAGGAGGGCCAGACTGTATGGAAGAAAGAATATCCACTTTCTGATGCTAGTAAATTTTCACTGCAAAACTTGCTCCTAAATTCACTAAATGTATTGTGAAAAAGAAGATCTCTCCTCTTACATACATTCTGAAGGACTTTCACACATCCAAGGATTTAGGCACTTGGCACATTAAGGACATTTTAAAATCTGTACCTATATAACTACACCTATATTTTGCTTATTTCATTTTATTTATGTATGTGATTATCTATATGTATTTTTCTCTTTTCTCTCTTGCTCTGCATCTAGGTACTATCTCCTACTTACCTTATCCGTATGGTTGCCGGAGAAAGAATAGTACCATCGCTCTCCCCTTGCGCGTCGTAAGAGCCGACCAAAAGTCCCATTTTCCCATCCCATATTTTCCTTTATCACGACACCCATTCCCTTACCTTATCCGTATGGTTGCCGGAGAAAGAATAGTACCATCGCTCTCCCCTTGCGCGTCGTAAGAGCCGACCAAAAGTCCCATTTTCCCATCCCATATTTTCCTTTATCACGACACCCATTCCCTTACCTTATCCGTATGGTTGCCGGAGAAAGAATAGTACCATCGCTCTCCCCTTGCGCGTCGTAAGAGCCGACCAAAAGTCCCATTTTCCCATCCCAAATTTTCCCTCATCTTCATACCCATTCCCAAACCCTATTATATATATTCTTTTATGTACTTTATTTTTTTTGTATGGTTTTTATTATATACATATTAATTTTATAGTATCTAGTTTATTCTATGGGACGGCTGGTAATCCCATAAATGAAAAATCAAAAGCCTTACTACTCAGAGCGGATTGTAACTCTGTATAAATATGCCTTAACGACAACAGATTATTCTTATCACACTAGTATATTATACTCATCTATATATCAGAGCGGCAGCGACTCTTAAAATAGGCCATCGGCACTCCATTTATTTATGTATATCCATATTTATCTAGTATACGCACACTTTAAATTTTCGGCAAGGGCGCATGGTACATAGGCCAGAAGTAAGACCCACCGTCGATATCAATTATCTGTATTGTTTATGTATTCCGTTTATTTATATAACTTATTTGTTTACAGCTGGCATGTAGTATACGTATATAGATTATTTTTTTTGTTTTTGCTTTGTTTCCTTTTGCCCTTTTCCTTTCCTTACTTGATACCCAACCTACAACTTTCTTTATTTTCCCACTCTACTATACCGTGCTATCCATTCCTTCTTTCTCTACACAACCTTTTCTTTCTCTACACAACTTTCCTTTCTCTACAATTTTTTCTCCTCTTGCTCTATTCTTGTTTTACCCATTCCCTTCATGCTTCCTCACGCTTTCGCTTTCTTTTCTTTACTGTGTGGGGATAGTGACCTGTCCTTCACTCACCTCATCCCAGTTCCTTTCTTTATTTTTTTTTTTTTCTCAACTAATGAGGTATTGTAACATATCATTTTTTTAATATGTTACATTCATAATAAACTATGATAGTACTAACCTTCATTCCTGTTTTTTATCCAATATTTTGTACCTTTACACAACACAGTTTTTATACATCCCTTATTGCAAAGTACATACATTCTCATTAACTCAATTCCAAACAATAATTGCTAATTTTTACATCTTAGGTACACTTATATTTGTCGACAAACATCTATCACGTCTGACGTTTGACATTTAATTTTATCAGAGTAAACATCATAATTTTTGAACCACTGGCTCAATCTTGTGAGGAACAGCAGAACTATTTCCACGAGCAATTATCCAGAGATATACGTCTTCTCATTCTTGCATGGATGTCCAGCTATTTCCATCTCTTTTTCTTATAAAGACACCTTGCGTTGAGAGTCCACACTTCATCAAACTTTAGCGCCATCTGGTGTCAAATAGTGGCAAAGTATGCCGCACATATATTGTCATCTCTCTCACACCTAAATGCATAGCCATCCTGTCATCTCGTTCATGCAACAGCACCGAAACTGACATCTGGCGTAGAGTAGCTCTCTTGCTTTAATAATTGAACTTCTACATATTGAGTCCAGATTATCTATGGTACCTAAAAACTTTTATCAATAACATTATGAATATCTAATTTACAATGAAAGTAATTAGTTATTCATATTCTACAAATCTGCCTTTATTTGATTTTATATAATTCTTCATTTATCTTTAGCTAATTTTCTTAACCATAGACTATATTCGGATCATTCTAGAAATGTACAAGTGAGCATTGTCTATGCTACTTACCTTGGAAAATTCGAGATTGATGGTAAAGCAATATGAATTAAAAACAAGATTCTAGAAAAGTCGTGGCAGAACATATAAATAGGGCCCGTCTGGCCCCAGTGTTTTTTTTCTCTCGATAACCGCTACTTAACTGACTGTGAGAAAGACTGTGAAGCAAAGTCACTGTGAACTGTTATTGCATAGACATTTTTTTACCTACGTAGTTTATTCCTGATAAACCTAACTGTCCTAAGCTGCATCATTGTGTGAACACTGCAATTTTCTTGATTCGTCCTCGATCTTCAGCGTCCGGGTAAGTCGATCTGCTAAATGGCAAACAAATTACCAACATCTCTTTATGTCACTGCTTTGGCATAACGCTGTGTTTTCTTCTTCCTCGACAGTTCTTATTATTGACTGGACTACCTGTCCGGAGCGAGCACCTGCGAAGCTGACATCATACCGGCGAGCCCTCGTTCGCTGACCTTAGGCCTTGAGAGACCGGCGTTCGCAACCCCTCCTCGGAATATTAATCTCAGGTGTAATCGTTCTTATATCTTTATCTCTTAACTACATCTCTCCATACTCTCTTCGTTTATGAGCTGTTCATAAACGTGGCGCCCATTAATTGTCTCTAATCTTCTCCTCTCTTATAAGTTTAACTTAACTACATACATATAAGTATTACCTACCTACCTTTCAATTTTGTAACACTCCCAACTTGATTTAAACTACACTTGTGAACTTATAAAACGTTTAATATTGAATAACAACCATATTTTAATTTGTGTTTGTATTTGTATATCCAGTCTGACACGTTGTAAACCTATCTTAAGGATAGCGATAGCCTAGGTCTCCTATTCACGTAAATTTCTTTTGTAACCTTATTTGTCTAGTGTAAACTTCATTACCTGTTTATGTAATTTCCAACTCAGTGAGAATATTGTAATTTAAGTCCCTCTGACAGTGCAACAAGTGAGCTGCAAAGTAGAATAATTATCCCCACGTCCTGTATTTCTTGTAAGGACCTAATTTTACATGTTATAAAAATAAAACTTCACATTTCATTATATTTCAATTTCTTTTATTTCACATCAAAACCTATAGTTAAAAAAATTAGTTACATTTAGCGCCCAACGTAGTTTGCACTCAATTCTTTGTTGACAGTTTCTCACTGGGTTTCTACCTCTTTTATATTTATTTGTTGTATCTCTCTCTCAAATTGTACCTGTACCTTAAATCCTGGCAATACTGCTATTGTTCCCGGTTTCACAGTGAAATCTAATCTTACTAAATCGGTAAATCAACCGTTTATTAAACAAAAACCTTTATCGGGAAATGTTGCTACCATCTCCCATAATGCTTATAATTCCGCCATGCTACAAAAAGATAGTGTCACTTGTTTAAAGTGTAGTGGCAAACATCACTATTCAAAGTGTAATGTATACAATACACCTATATGTTTTAAATGTAAAAAACCTAATGTGCTTACTCGCGACTGTACTTGTTCAAAAAACTGAATAAGCGGTCAGTAGCATGTTCTCTCTCTCTTAAACCTGAACCTTCAAAACTAACTAAACATACTACTGACCGGGAATGGCAGGAATATCTAACTTTCTTAAAAAACTTTTTCTCCTCTCAGAAGATAGCTCCACTTTTTGAGTCAAACTTGCCTGACAACCGTGCGTTTATCAAGGTCAACATTTTGGGAACAGAGTGCTTGGCCTTGGCCGATTCTGGTGCATCAACTTCTATACTCAGCAATGATGCGCTAGGAACGCTTAGGGAATTAGGTTTACAGACTCATCTTCAGCCATCTTCTAAAACTCTTAAAGTTGGCAATAACGCTAAACTTAATATTTTGGGATCCATTACGATACCTATTACTTACAAGTCCAATCTAAGACTAATTACTCTCAATGTATGCACAGATATCAACAGTCCTCTTATTTTAGGTGTAAATTTTCTTAGGGCATTTAACCTATGTCAGGATATTCTGGAATATACGACCGACTCTCAGTGTACCTCTGCTTTCAACTCTTTAATTGACGCAAACACACACTTACATACTTATGAGGATCTGTCGGTTGTACAAAAATCTCAGATTGATAACATTATCACTGATTTTAAAAATATTTCTGCTGATTCTAACAACTTAGGTCTCACTGATCTTGAAGAACATGTCATTGACACTGGTGATCATCCCCCAGTGAAACAAAAATACTACCCTATACCAGTTCACTATAAACAGCGGGTCGAGGCTGAAATTAATGATATGTTAAGAATGGGTATTATTGAAAAAAGTAATTCACCCTGGAATTCCCCTCTCTTAGTAGTTCCCAAACCTAACGGAGACTTAAGGATCTGCCTAGACAGTAGAAAACTGAATAGTGTCACCAAAATAGATTCATATCCTATGCCGCGTATCCAAGACATACTTGATTCTCTTAATAATGCTAAATTTCTAAGCTCTATTGACCTGAAAAGCTCGTTTTTTCAAATTAATTTACACCCAGACTCGCGGGAGAAGACTAGTTTCTCCATTCCTGGGGTTGGGGCTTTCCAATTTTGCCGCATGCCTTTCGGACTTGTCAATGCATCTGCTAGAATGATGAGACTTATGGATAAAGTCTTTGGACCAGAGTTTGCTGGCCGTCTGTTTACCTACGTGGATGACGTAATACTGGTCAGTAATTCATATGACGAACACGTCGAGCTATTGAAGCGTGTCTATCAACGTTTAAAAGAAGTAGGTCTCACCATCAATTTTGACAAATCAGTTTTCTGCAGATCTTCCCTTAAGTTTCTAGGGTTCATCGTCGACCGACACGGACTACGCACTGACAGTGACAAGGTTAAGGCCATTTTGGAATACCCTGTCCCTACTAACCAAAAAGAAGTCAGACGTTTTCTAGGCATGGCGTCATGGTATAGGCGTTTTATCCAAAACTTTTCTTTAGTAACTGCTCCTATAAACAACCTAATTAAAAAACAGCCCAAGGGCAAAGCTTTTAGTTTTCCGCAGGAAGCTCTCCTTGCCTTTAACGAGATTAAGCAACGTTTGGTATCTGCACCCATTCTTTCTATACCTAAATTTGATAAGCCTTTTATCATCTCTACCGATGCCTCTGATTTAGGTCTCGGTTGTGTCCTCTCTCAAAAGGACGACGAGGGTAAAGAACATCCTGTCGCCTTCGCTAGCCGTTCTCTTACTAAACCAGAAAGAAACCATGCTACTACTGAAAAGGAACTAAATGCTTTAATCTTTGCTCTAGAAAGATTTAGGGGTTATATTGAAGGCTCTCCCTTCCCCACTACGATTTATACAGATCATAGTAGTCTGAAATGGCTTGTCAGTCTTAAATCTCCTACAGGAAGATTGGCGAGATGGGCAGTCCGGCTTTCTCAATTTAATCTTAAAATTGAGTATCGTAGGGGCTCTGATAATGCCTTGGCCGACGCTCTTTCTCGTTCATTTCCCGTAAATGTCACTTCTGATGACGATCCATCTCAAAACTCCCCTTCTTCTTCTTCTACTACCAAAGACTCTTGGTACCTCAAGAAAGTACAAGACGTCAAATCTTCTCCCCACAAGTTCTCTGATTGGAAACTAATTTCTGATCGTCTCTATAAAAGGATGAAAAATTCCAACCCTCTCTCTGCTGACTGTGAGTGGAAACTCGTGGTTCCTTTCGAATCGCGGCATGACGTCATAGCTAAATGTCATGACCACCCGAGTGCAGCCCATTTAGGCATCTTTAAGACTTTGAAACGTCTTACTCAATCTTATTATTGGCCATCTCTACATAGAGATGTCAAGAAATACATCAAAAATTGTCAAGTTTGCTTGGCGTATAAGAGCACGAATGAAGGTCCCCCAGGCATCATGAAAAATCCCAAACAGGTCCAACGTCCCTTCCAAATGATATCTACAGACATAATGGGTCCTTTACCTCGATCTTATCAGGGCTACAAATTCATTCTAGTAGTTACTGACGTTTTCACTAAGTATACATGCATATTTCCTATGAGGAACTCACTTGCCAAGACAGTAGTTTCCATTATTGAAAACAATATATTTATGAAATATGGGATTCCTCAAACAATTGTCATGGACAACGGTCCCCAGTATATCTCTAATGCCATGAAGGATTTAGTTGTGAAGTATAAAGTTCCTAATTCTTTTTATAACTGTAGGTTCCTGCCACAAAACAACCCTTCTGAAAGGACTAATCGTGTCATTGTCACTGCCATATCTTCCTATGTAGGTACAGACCACAGAAAATGGGCTGAAGAATTACCAAAAATTGAGTTTGCAATCAACACAGCCGTTAGTGAATCCACTGGTTTTAGCCCATACTTTCTAAATCATGGCCGCGAAGCTGTACTCTCTGGTGACTGGTACCCTAACTCTCCACTTAAAGAAGAAGATATTTTGTTTACCGACAGGACTTCATACTCATCTACTCTACCTCATCTTAAAGACATTTTTATTAAAGTAAACTTGAACATGTCCAAAGCCTACTCCAAATATAAAATTCATTACAACAAAAATAGGCGTGATATTGAATATCAGGAGGGCCAGACTGTATGGAAGAAAGAATATCCACTTTCTGATGCTAGTAAATTTTTCACTGCAAAACTTGCTCCTAAATTCACTAAATGTATTGTGAAAAAGAAGATCTCTCCTCTTACATACATTCTGAAGGACTTTCACACATCCAAGGATTTAGGCACTTGGCACATTAAGGACATTTTAAAATCTGTACCTATATAACTACACCTATATTTTGCTTATTTCATTTTATTTATGTATGTGATTATCTATATGTATTTTTCTCTTTTCTCTCTTGCTCTGCATCTAGGTACTATCTCCTACTTACCTTATCCGTATGGTTGCCGGAGAAAGAATAGTACCATCGCTCTCCCCTTGCGCGTCGTAAGAGCCGACCAAAAGTCCCATTTTCCCATCCCATATTTTCCTTTATCACGACACCCATTCCCTTACCTTATCCGTATGGTTGCCGGAGAAAGAATAGTACCATCGCTCTCCCCTTGCGCGTCGTAAGAGCCGACCAAAAGTCCCATTTTCCCATCCCATATTTTCCTTTATCACGACACCCATTCCCTTACCTTATCCGTATGGTTGCCGGAGAAAGAATAGTACCATCGCTCTCCCCTTGCGCGTCGTAAGAGCCGACCAAAAGTCCCATTTTCCCATCCCAAATTTTCCCTCATCTTCATACCCATTCCCAAACCCTATTATATATATTCTTTTATGTACTTTATTTTTTTTGTATGGTTTTTATTATATACATATTAATTTTATAGTATCTAGTTTATTCTATGGGACGGCTGGTAATCCCATAAATGAAAAATCAAAAGCCTTACTACTCAGAGCGGATTGTAACTCTGTATAAATATGCCTTAACGACAACAGATTATTCTTATCACACTAGTATATTATACTCATCTATATATCAGAGCGGCAGCGACTCTTAAAATAGGCCATCGGCACTCCATTTATTTATGTATATCCATATTTATCTAGTATACGCACACTTTAAATTTTCGGCAAGGGCGCATGGTACATAGGCCAGAAGTAAGACCCACCGTCGATATCAATTATCTGTATTGTTTATGTATTCCGTTTATTTATATAACTTATTTGTTTACAGCTGGCATGTAGTATACGTATATAGATTATTTTTTTTGTTTTTGCTTTGTTTCCTTTTGCCCTTTTCCTTTCCTTACTTGATACCCAACCTACAACTTTCTTTATTTTCCCACTCTACTATACCGTGCTATCCATTCCTTCTTTCTCTACACAACCTTTTCTTTCTCTACACAACTTTCCTTTCTCTACAATTTTTTCTCCTCTTGCTCTATTCTTGTTTTACCCATTCCCTTCATGCTTCCTCACGCTTTCGCTTTCTTTTCTTTACTGTGTGGGGATAGTGACCTGTCCTTCACTCACCTCATCCCAGTTCCTTTCTTTATTTTTTTTTTTTTCTCAACTAATGAGGTATTGTAACATATCATTTTTTTAATATGTTACATTCATAATAAACTATGATAGTACTAACCTTCATTCCTGTTTTTTATCCAATATTTTGTACCTTTACACAACACAGTTTTTATACATCCCTTATTGCAAAGTACATACATTCTCATTAACTCAATTCCAAACAATAATTGCTAATTTTTACATCTTAGGTACACTTATATTTGTCGACAAACATCTATCACGTCTGACGTTTGACATTTAATTTTATCAGAGTAAACATCATAATTTTTGAACCACTGGCTCAATCTTGTGAGGAACAGCAGAACTATTTCCACGAGCAATTATCCAGAGATATACGTCTTCTCATTCTTGCATGGATGTCCAGCTATTTCCATCTCTTTTTCTTATAAAGACACCTTGCGTTGAGAGTCCACACTTCATCAAACTTTAGCGCCATCTGGTGTCAAATAGTGGCAAAGTATGCCGCACATATATTGTCATCTCTCTCACACCTAAATGCATAGCCATCCTGTCATCTCGTTCATGCAACAGCACCGAAACTGACATCTGGCGTAGAGTAGCTCTCTTGCTTTAATAATTGAACTTCTACATATTGAGTCCAGATTATCTATGGTACCTAAAAACTTTTATCAATAACATTATGAATATCTAATTTACAATGAAAGTAATTAGTTATTCATATTCTACAAATCTGCCTTTATTTGATTTTATATAATTCTTCATTTATCTTTAGCTAATTTTCTTAACCATAGACTATATTCGGATCATTCTAGAAATGTACAAGTGAGCATTGTCTATGCTACTTACCTTGGAAAATTCGAGATTGATGGTAAAGCAATATGAATTAAAAACAAGATTCTAGAAAAGTCGTGGCAGAACATATAAATAGGGCCCGTCTGGCCCCAGTGTTTTTTTTCTCTCGATAACCGCTACTTAACTGACTGTGAGAAAGACTGTGAAGCAAAGTCACTGTGAACTGTTATTGCATAGACATTTTTTTACCTACGTAGTTTATTCCTGATAAACCTAACTGTCCTAAGCTGCATCATTGTGTGAACACTGCAATTTTCTTGATTCGTCCTCGATCTTCAGCGTCCGGGTAAGTCGATCTGCTAAATGGCAAACAAATTACCAACATCTCTTTATGTCACTGCTTTGGCATAACGCTGTGTTTTCTTCTTCCTCGACAGTTCTTATTATTGACTGGACTACCTGTCCGGAGCGAGCACCTGCGAAGCTGACATCATACCGGCGAGCCCTCGTTCGCTGACCTTAGGCCTTGAGAGACCGGCGTTCGCAACCCCTCCTCGGAATATTAATCTCAGGTGTAATCGTTCTTATATCTTTATCTCTTAACTACATCTCTCCATACTCTCTTCGTTTATGAGCTGTTCATAAACGTGGCGCCCATTAATTGTCTCTAATCTTCTCCTCTCTTATAAGTTTAACTTAACTACATACATATAAGTATTACCTACCTACCTTTCAATTTTGTAACACTCCCAACTTGATTTAAACTACACTTGTGAACTTATAAAACGTTTAATATTGAATAACAACCATATTTTAATTTGTGTTTGTATTTGTATATCCAGTCTGACACGTTGTAAACCTATCTTAAGGATAGCGATAGCCTAGGTCTCCTATTCACGTAAATTTCTTTTGTAACCTTATTTGTCTAGTGTAAACTTCATTACCTGTTTATGTAATTTCCAACTCAGTGAGAATATTGTAATTTAAGTCCCTCTGACAGTGCAACAAGTGAGCTGCAAAGTAGAATAATTATCCCCACGCCCTGTATTTCTTGTAAGGACCTAATTTTACATGTTATAAAAATAAAACTTCACATTTCATTATATTTCAATTTCTTTTATTTCACATCAAAACCTATAGTTAAAAAAATTAGTTACAAAGTGACAAATTTTAAGTTCTGTGGCTTGTCCACAATCACTTTGACACAACATATTAACCTCTCAGAAAAAAAATCCTCAAGACCTTATTTCTTTTTAAGAAACAAAATTTAGCTTTGCGCGAAAATGAGCTGTCATAAGACATTAAACAAATTAAAGTAAAAAAAAACTATATCCCAAGGGAACAGTACTTTTTCCCCGAGTTAAAATACCGTATAAAATTTTCCAGACCAGAGCGCAATATATCGCGATCGAGACAGCCGTTTTGTGTGACTGAGCCACAAATATTCAAACTCAGTATGTTTGATATTCCCCCCTCTACACATAAGTGGAGACTTTTTTTAACTTTGCTAACGCAGAACATTTTTAAACCTGTCCACTCCTACATATCAATTTCCATACTCCTTAGCCCAGAAATGTGAAAGTTTCCATATAAAATTTAACCCCCCTTTCTACCCCCTTAGGGGAGAGATTTTTGCTTTACTTACGCAGATCACTTTAAATCCTGACCAGTAACATACCCAACCAACAATCCAACATACCAATTTACATACTTATAACGTAACGAGCGTGCCGCCGCCGCGGCACGCTCGTTTCGCTAACCTCCCTTATGTTAAATAATATTATGTAAAATGAAATTATAAAATGAAATTAGTTGAAGTGTTTCTATGACTAACGTTTATTATGTCATATGAACGTTATTGGAATAAAATTATATAATTCATTACGCACCCCAAATATTTACCATAACTCGATACAAAAGGCGACACGTAACGGATTTAGTCAAAAAATTCGTCTGTGCATACGTGAAAATGGGTCTCATTTTGAGCAATTTATAAGTTAGGTAAACTGTTTTCTATAGATAGTAAGTAAGCTTTACAATATAAAAAATATGGTTTTTCTTTAATTTAAGATACTATGTTGTTTTAAACAAATCGATCGTTATGAATGACTCTTTCGGTTGGTATCATAAAATACAGGATTGCCATCAGCAATAAGGGTACTTTTCCTCCAACCACGGTATTTTTTTTCCACACTGTATATAGATTACAATTTTGTATATAAAATACAATGAACAACCATTTGCTCATTTTTGGTTCTTGTTACTTTAGAATTTAAATCATCATAAGTTTCCCAGGTATTATCAAAACGTTTGCAATGAGCTACATAATGGCGAATATTCGGTAAATATTCATAGACAGAGAACAGTGAAAATAATTTCCCTTGTAAATTTAAAGTGTCTGGAATGTTATTTAAATCAAGACTTAAATCAATTTCGAATATTAAAAGATCGTTTAGTGTATAATTAATAATTTGGATACCGGTGCATTTTACAATAAAAAAAAATACATACAGACGAATAGAGAACCTCCTCCTTTTTGAATTTGAGGTCGGTTTAAAAGGACAAAGATTTTTCAAACTTTTTTTTTCAAAGTCAATCTTTTGATATATAGCCTTCCAAAATGGTAAAATGGGTTTCCTCCCCCCGCCTTTCTAACTTTTGAATTAAATTAGTGAAATAATCTCGTAAAAATAAACTTCATTTTTTAGTTTGAACGAGATATATTACGCACTTTTTGAGATATAACACATTTTCAAAAACCGCAAATGTAACTTTGTCATTCATACAAACTCTATGAAAAACAAAGTTGTATTTTGCATGACGAGAAATGGTTGGTATTGAAATTTTTAAATTTTGTGCACAGTGCCTATAATGGAAGATGCCACTACTGCTGCAAAAATGTCTAACACAGCAATAATAAAATTTGTACAGGAGAATGGACAAATTGGACAAAATATTGTAGCCCTTTGGGCTATATGTCATTAGAAAGCAACCAATTAGAGAAACATTTCTTTGTATGACGACGATTCTGAAATCCACTTAGAAAAAAAGCTAATTATACCTAGATTTGGGTTCAAAGTATTTTTTTTTTCAAATAAAAGTTATTTTTTGTATATTGTCAGTTATTTTTAGAAAACTTGGCAAGAAAAACTATGTACATATCTTAAATACCATGTAAATAATAATATAAACCAAAATAACGTCACTGTGCCATTGGTGCATTATAACTAGAGATCGGATAATCGGATGCATATTTACCTAAAGTTAATATTTGGCTAAGAAATTATGGAAGCGGCTTCTTAAAACATTTTTTTTTATATAAATCCCTGGATTCCAGAAAATTTGCGAATGCAAAACTAAGGGCCTACTCTGAAACGCAAATCCGAAACTTCGGTTAGCCCCGTCCCGCTCACTCTCGAGTCATGACGGAATCGAGTGATAGGGGCGGGGCTAACAGAGTAGGCCCTCTAGTTAGTAACATGATGTGGAAACGTCGTCTTTAGCATGAGGTATTTATTTAAAAATTTTGATACAAAAGTGCACTCCATAACAGCTAACACCTCAACTTTAGGTAAATATGCATCCGATTATCCGATCACTGATTATAACTCAATGCACTGTGCATGCTTGAAGCACAAAGTAACTACGCGGGCGGTTTGTGCTTGAAGTGAATGCGCTCCGCCACCACGAAGTGTGCTTGAACATTTTTGCCCATTCTCCTTAATAATGCAAGCGAACCTCTTGTAAATCGTTAGTGGTACTTAAAACAAAAGATTTTAAATGAAGTCAAGGTTTTTTTATAAAGTACTTTTTATGCAGTATTGGTTGTTATGAAGAAAAAGTCAAATTTCTTTTTATTCGCGCAAAAGTAGTTCTTCCTAGCCGCGCCACATATTTTGCGGATAATCAAACAAATTAATAGCTTCACGAGAGAAAAAATAGTAGCAACGAGAGGTAGAGAAAAGGTAGATTATGTTTAAATAGATTCACGCATAGTTGATGTTTAAAATTATCAAAATGACTTGCTGCAGAGTATACTCTCCAGCCGGACCACAATCTATGACTAGTAACTTCGGAACCAATGACTTCTATCGTACCACACTTGTATGTATAGAAGGTACTCTTTAAGTAGCTTTTTTTGAGGTATTAGTTTCTTGGAAAGTGCATCACACTTTTCTGAATTCGAGGTGGTCCGGCCAGAGAGCACTGCTTTGCAGCCGGACCACAAAAGCTACTGAATATTTCATTATCTGTTGAGGTACTTTTAATTTTAATACATTCCTATGAAAGTAGACTACAGGTAGCTGTTATTGCACTTTATAGCATCTGGGTACTGATATGTGGTCCGGCCACAGAGGATCACACGTATTAAGACACGCGTCCCGGATCAAAGAAGCTTTTTTGATATCACGAGTGTGATACAATAGCGCCATCGATTACTGAAGAAGATCTACTGAGGTATTCTGTATTGGCTGAAAGAGAAAATGTTGACACTTATGCCAATATGTATCGAGAGGGGTTTTCAATTACTAGCCGATTAACCTATGATAATACTGGAGGTGTTTATTTTGTGGCTGGTATAATGTGCATCAGAAATGCGAAAAAACATTACCTAATTATAATGTCATTCGAAAAGTTGTCAATCACATAATATTAGAAGCTCAATGTGAGTGTGCGGCAGGGATGGGCCCCCATCCATGGTCAGTGCAAACATATTTTGGTTGTAATAAATGGACTAATCGATTTCATAAAGCATAAAAAAATAACAACAAAACCCATCTGCACAGAGACACTCCAAAGCTTTCTTAAGCCAACACAATGCATAGAGTAAGATAAATAAACACAATGACTTTTCGTATATTACTCAGACAGACTATTTTCTATTAGGTAAATACCTTTTCGTTTACTTTTTCAGAAAAAGTTAGGTCGCTATAGTGGGGTAGCGCCATCTAGTACAAACTTTTGAACTGGACGATGAAACGTCAAAAGAAACTCTCTCATTGTCGAATCACAATTTCAATAATTTGTCAAAACCGCAAAAAAGTCAAACTTCATGTTCCATATAACGTGGAGTAGGTGTAACATATATGGAGCGTGTAGGTCGGCTTATTGTTTTTTTATTTCTGGGGAAATTCAAGTCTATGAAGACTTTCGAAACTTTATTTACAAACCGTCGCCGCCGGAAACTATCCCGACAGCGGAGTCTATGTATTGTCACTGTCACACATTTCAAAATCAAAACACACAAAAACAAAGCATTAAATTCGAATCCTATTCTGTTTCCGACGGTTTGTGTATCAGGCAGGCCCCAAATCAAGTCTAGATACTTGTTCGCCTGTTGCAAGTTTCGTTGATGCATTATCCTTGGCAACATCTGATCTATTGTCGAGTAGCTATTAAACTTAGCTTTCTTTATCAATCCATAAGGAAGGTCTGTGCCCCAACAAAGGTGGTATCCTTAACAATATCAGCTTCACAATCTTACCTCAAGCTAGCAAAGTGCTCCAACAGTTCCACCGCTTTAAGCCCGGGCACGGATTCGCCCGCTGCGAACTGTTCGCACTGGATCACGTCCAACTCTAATTGATGCAGTACCCTTAACAACAACAGATTCACAGCTGTGACTAGCAGCAAACTGCGTGCTACTTCGTCATCTATAGTTACATACCTCAAACTAGCAAAGTGCTCCAACAGTTCCCCCTCTTTAAGCCCGGGAACTGCTTCGCCCGGCGCGAACTGTTCTCACTGAATCATATCCAGCTCAGTACCCTCAACAATATCAGCTTCACAGCTGGATCTAGCAGCAAGATGCGAGCTGCTTCGTCATCTATAGTTACATACCTCAAACTAGCAAAGTGCTCCAACAGTTCGCCCTCTTTAAGCCCGGGCACTGGTTCGCCTGCCGCGAACTGTTCGCACTGTATCACGTCCAAGTTTAACTGATGGAGTGCCTCGGACGATATCTGATTCACAGCTGGATCTAGCAGCAAGTTGCGAGTTGCTTTCGTCATCTATAATTACATACCTCAAGCTAGAAAAGTGCTCCAACAGTTCCCCCTCTTTATGCCAGGGCACTGGTTCGTCTGATGCAAACTGTTCACACTGGATTATGTGCAGGTCGAGTTGATGCAGTACCCTTTTCAATATCAGCTTCACAATCTTACCTCAAGCTAGCAAAGTGCTCCAACAGTTCCCCCTCTTTAAGCCCGGGCACTGGTTCGCCCGCTGCGAACTGTTCGCACTGTATCACGTCCAAGTCTAACTGATGGAGTGCCCCGGACGATATTTGCTTCACGGCTGGATCTAGCAGCAAGTTGCGGAGGCGACTCGCTATGCGGTTGGTAGCGGCGCGGACTGCTGCCACTCTAATGGAGTTGAGAATAGACTGTTTTTTTTTATCCACAATAGGTTAGCACTTAGGGTAAGGACACATCTGCCGAACGTACAGCGCCGAAAGTTCAGCGACTGACGTTTTTTCAAGCGACCTAATTTCGGCTGATGTGTCATAGGGTACTTCAAAAACACTGCGAGCGTATTCAACCGAACGTTCGACGCCGTACGTTCCGTAGATGTGTCGCGACACTTAGCCTTTATCACACCTGATGTTAAGACGTAGTGTAGGCTGAAAGTGGAAGCGTCCTCCTCCCGGAATCCTTATCGACTGAGTAACTGGCTATCTTATCTCTAACTGCCAACAACAATGATGTTGAGGTTGAGCAACTTTTGCAATGGTCGGTCAAGGGGTGGGTGACCAAAAACTTCTCATCTCGAGCTCCTCTGTACTTCGGAAGGCACGTTAAGTCGTTGGTCCTGGCTGAATTTATAGTCGTTAATACCCACCAATCCGTACTGGGCCCGCGTGGTGGGTCATGGCCCATTCTCTTTCTCCATCCATAAGGAAGGCCAGTGCCCCAGCAGTGGGGACATTAAAGTGGCTCATGATGAAGACAGCAAATTACATCGTCAGACATAACATATTCACAACAGAATAGTATTCCAGCTAATCTAGTTATTAAGTCATTCATTAGATAACATCGTTCCGTAATTCAATCCTAATATTGAGCCATAATTACGTGTCCAGCAAGATTATAAGCGACATATCACATGTCACAAATAACACAACGCCTACAATAACATAATATCAGACGCCCATCATTCGCAACTGTTTATGGACCGTGTCTAGATGTCTCTAGAGTATCAGATAACGCAGTTACAAAGCTATATGTTTAACTGACGAGTATAATAGAGTAACGCTCTTAGCATTTTGGCCAACTACCGCGGATGTTAGGGTCAGTTTGTGAAAATATCACAGCAAGTTTTACGGGAATCGCCTCCGCCGAGGTCTTAAAAGGACTCCCCATATTATCCTTAAAATTAAGTATTTCAATCAGTCCAATTCAATGAAAAAAGAAATATAAAAACAAAAAACTGGGTTCCTTCATCGTAAAACATTAGGTATCGAAATTTAACAAAAAAATATTATGGACTGTTTTTTAATGATTAACAAAACTAGTTATACGTGAAAATAATAAATTTTCACATTGTCTTTAAAATCTACATCAACGGGGTCATGCCATGATTATCTATCTACTTCAGTTTTTGTTTAAACTCTCGCTACACACTTACCGCGCTCTGTCAGGTAATTGTTCCAACGACGTCAACACACCAGAAAGATAGCTGAGCATATCTGCGACGAACGATGACGCTTGACCCGTGGGCTCCACTGGGAACAAAGTTTTGCTGTTTAAATGATCAGTGAATTGAACAAATGGCGGTTTTATCGTTGAGAACTTCGATCAACAATAACAGGTCTAGATACATAGAAAGTTGAAGTGACAACCACGGCTGAGAAAATATGCGCCCACTGAGCCTCTTGAACGTATATTTAAATGTAGTTCCTGTCATTTACGACATAAGATCGTACATTATTAACCTTTTTTCTCAGCTATAAAAAGTTTTGCTTCAGTTCGTGACCTTTCATCTAGTACCATTGTTGATCGAAGGTTGAGAACCATTTCTTCTTTTCGACCAATGAATAAGTTACGTCTATTTAGCCTATGATAAGTCGATAATTCCCAATAGCAGCATTAGTAGCAAGAGCAACGATATGACAGGATGATTAAAAAACATTGTCCGTGAAAAGTCACAATCATTTCCAGTAGTAATAGTAGTAAGTGCGACAATATGATACGATAATGATAAATCATCGCCTGTAATAAATCACAGGTAAAATCGTATGATTCTCCAAAATCATCACTGAAAAGACTTTATAAGAAGCAAATTATTTCCATGCTTAATATGGATATACGAAATTACATTACAACTGTATACATTTTAATGGTGGCGCGACTGGTAGCCGCCGCCATGGTGTCCTATTAAGATAGGTGCCTAATGATACCAATAGTCTGTTCGCCGAGAGATGATAAAATCTTATCAACTCTCGGCGAACAGACTATTTACAGTTTACAGTTTCTTAAATCATTTATACTAAAATTATAAATGTGAAAGTGTTTTTCTTTTATTTGTTTGTTTGACCATCTTTCACGTCAAAGCGGAGCAACGGATAGACATGATTTTAGGTATAGTTTGGGAGCTGGAGAGTGACATCGGCTACTTTCTATCCCGGGAAAATATCACAAAGTGTAGTCTAATTATTTAAAAAGAGAAAATGGTAAAATGGCTGTCGCGTCCGCTCGTACGTTAGGGCTAAGGTTGACAACAACTGCGTGCCTCTTACCTCGAAACACGGACAAAGGGAGAGATAAGCGACGGCCGCCATACAGTTTGCGATAATTAAGCGACAATAACGCTAGGAAACGTATCGTAATATTTATAAACTCTCGGCGAACACAGTCTATACAACTGTACACATTTTGTTGGTGGCGCGACTGGTAGCAGCCACCACGGTGTCCTAAATGAGACAGGTGCCTAACAATAAAATTCCTACTTTTGTCTTGAAACATGTCTTACCCAACAGCCAATCATAGTTCTCTAGGTCCAAAAACTCGTCGACCTTTTTCTCGAGTTTATCGCAGATCTGCTGTTCGGCGTCGTCTCTCGCCGCTTGAAACATGCTGCCCGCAGCCTATACAAAGAATACCGATAGTAATAATAAATAAAAATATAATACAAAAGAAAATATTGATAATCCCCGCATGTCTTAACGTACTGTTATGCGACACCCGGCGATTGTCTTTTAAAAAAACAATAATTATTTAACGATCTCACTGTTCTCCGAGGACCGGGACTATGTTCGGAAACAAAAGGATGATAACGACGTGGTAATGCGACTAACTAACGGCATGGCTGCAATCGGTTTTATTAGGATCCTAAATGCAATAGTAGCAATTTACCCCATACTGGGTTCGGACATAACAGTACCATCAAACATAAAAAAAAAACTTTTTTTATTATTATTAAAAGGGTTTAAAAAGGCATCTTCTACGATGTCTAGTCTACAGAAAAATTTACAAAATTGGCTCTGGAGTTAAGATTTTAACTGGCAGTCAGTTGCTTTCATTGTGTGTGTATGGTCAGAATAGACAAACAAACTACTTACTTGCGTAGTTACCAACTCTGAGCCTGTGATGTTGCTGATAAACTCATACAGATATAATGTTGCATCTTCTAAGTATTTTGTGTCTACTATAATCTGAAACAAATTAGATTTTATTGGTTATTATTGAAGTTTCATAGCTTAGAGTATTGAAAATAATATTTTGAGAATTAGTGATGCGTAAGACCCTGTCGAAAGCGCGAGTTAAACGCGTTTTGATATCTACCGTCCGCTAGGTATTGGAGGTCCGCGTATTATTGCCACATTGACAGTGATGTAATAAAAGTCGCTGTGAAAATCACAGCAAAATCGCACTTTCTGGACAAGCGCTAAGGTTTACGTACGACACGTTAATTAAATGTATAATATTATTATTTTGAAATTATTTACCTGAGCCAGTTGCATTAACGGAATTGGACGTCGGAATAATGCAGACAAACACCCAGTAAAAGACCTGTTGAAACATTAATTATATTAGTATTAGAGAGAGAACAAATTTAATTTAAATGTAAAATCAAAATTAGTGAAAAATGGAAAATGAAGTATTTAGAAAAAATCGACTCACAACCAGCTCCGATGGGACTGGGAATTTTGTGTTTTTTAGTCGAATAAATTACATTTCTTTCTTTCTTGTGTTTCTTTCTTAATAGTGAAGAGCTAAAATATGAGTTACCTGCTAAGCAGCAACGAAGCGGAGTGGCGAGCAGCGGCCGCACGGCGGCTTCCCTCCAATCCTAGTCCCGCAGAATACTTGAGCCACGCATAGATAAACTCTTGACAATTATATATCTTTCGTTCTTTATTTCTTTATAGTAAAGAGCTAAAATATCGTAGTCTACCTGCTTAGCAGCAAGGAAGCTGAGTGGCGGGCGGCGGCCACTCGGCGGCTTCCACCCAATCCTAGTCCCGCAGAATACTTGAGCCACGCGTAGATAAACTCTTGACAATTATATATCTTTCTTTCTTTCTTTATAGTAAAGAGCTAAAATATAACAGTCTACCTGCTTAGCAGCAAGGAAGCTGAGTGACGGGCGGCGGCCGCTCGGCGGCTTCCACCCAATCCTAGTCCCGCAGAATACTTGAGCCACGCGTAGATAAACTCTTGACAATTATATATCTTTCTTTCTTTCTTTATAGTAAAGAGCTAAAATATAACAGTCTACCTGCTTAGCAGCAAGGAAGCTGAGTGACGGGCAGCGGCGGCGCGGCGGCTTCCACCCAATCCTAGTCCCGCAGAATACTTGAGCCACGCATAGATAAACTCTTGACAATTATATATCTTTCTTTCTTTCTAGTTAAGATCTAAAATATCGCAGTCTACCTGCTTAGCAGCAAGGAAGCTGAGTGGCGGGCAGCGGCAGCGCGGCGGCTTCCACCCAATCCTAGTCCCGCAGAATACTTGAGCCACGCATAGATAAACTCTTGACAATTATATATCTTTCTTTCTTTCTAGTTAAGATCTAAAATATCGCAGTCTACCTGCTTAGCAGCAAGGAAGCTGAGTGGCGAGCAGCGGCCGCACGGCGGCTTCCCTCCAATCCTAGTCCCGCAGAATACTTGGACCACGCGTAGATAAACTCTTGACAATGACATATCTTTCTTTCCTTCTTTATAGTAAAGAGCTAAAATATCGTAGTCTACCTGCTTAGCAGCAAGGAAGCTGAGTGGCGGGCGGCGGCCGCTCGGCGGCTTCCACCCAATCCTAGTCCCGCAGAATACTTGAGCCACGCGTAGATAAACTCCTTAACTTGCACGTAAACCGCCGGCACCACGGAAGAGAACGGGAACCTGTCAAACAAATGGGATCTGTAGGGATGCGTGGGATTGCAGTTACACAACCTAATCTAACTTGATGTAATGTAAGAATTAAAACAGTTATAATTTATATTTGCAAATATCGTTCCTTCAGTTAAAGCTGAAGAGAACGGGAACCTGTCAAACAAATGGGATCAGTAGGGATGCGTGGGATTGTAGAAACACATTTAACCTAATCTAGCTTGATGTAATGTAAGTATTAAAACAGTTATAATTTATATTTGCAAATATTGTTACTTCAGTTAAAGCTGTTGAAACATCATTGTTATGGCGTCAGACTAAGATAATCATAATCATAATCATAATCATAATCATAATCATAATCATCTTTATTTCTAGTAAAGTACAAGGAAACAAGTTAATGTAATATGACAAACGAGTACAAAAATAGATGGGCCGTTAATAGCTGAACTAGTATACACTGTGTAACAGCTATCAACGCCTTCCGTTACAGTTTGAGAGATTTGTCGAGTACATATTAAAGAACTACATTAAAATATAAAGAATTTAATTTAATTGACAGATGTATGAATGTGTGTGTGCACGTGTGTGTGGTGTGTGTGTGTAGTGTGGTGTGTGTATGTGGTGTAGTGTGTGTGTATGTGGTGTAGTGTGTGTGTATGTGTGTTCTGTGCGTGTGTATGTGTGTGTGTGTGTTTTGGGGTGTGAGTATTTTGAGTGTGAGTATTTTGAGTTATTGATTCTTTAAAAATAGTTCCTCTGTTTCAGTGTACGATAGTGTTAACAACCACTTGTATACTTTATGTCTAGCTTGAAGGCGTGTCAAATTATAAATATCTAGTTTTTTATTCATTATATTATATATATGAGTACTTAATATGTAAAATTGTCTTGATGCTAGTGAGGTCTTGTGAGTTTCCATTGGGCACACATTTTTTCTTCTTTGGGTCAACTTTTCTGGCAAAAAAGGTAAGCTAGCGTGTTTACGGACTGCAACTTGCAACAAAAACAGTTGTCTGACTGTCATAACTGGGAACTCCCTATATAACTCAGCAGTACTGAACCATGGAGGCTTTCGTAGAATCACCTTCAGAATTACTCTTTGAGCTCGTTCTAAACGGATCATAAGGGTCTTACCACATCCACCCCACGCTGCTATACAGTATTGAATGACTGACTGAGCAAGTGTAAGGTAAACTGTTCTTAGGGTATCTATGTTAGCAGACTGTCTTAATTTCTTAAATATAGGAATCAGTTTTCTTACACGGGATATAGTGTTATTTATTTGTGTGTGCCAACCCAGAGTGACGTCCAGTATTACACCCAGATATTTTATTTCACGTGCTAGCTCAATTTGCATGCAGTTACAATTTTCTGAAACACATGTATGGACTTTTATACAGAATGTTGTTTTGTCAGGAATGTTACTACCACGTAATGCGAAAGGTATAAATTTGGTTTTAGATACGTTAAGCGAAAGTAAATTAGATTTAAGCCACAGCATAACCTCTCTGAGAGCATCCTCAGCAAAGCCGTGCACCTGGTTCCAGCTGTTTCCATGTACGA
Source organism: Crambus lathoniellus (assembly GCA_949710035.1). Taxonomy (NCBI): domain Eukaryota; kingdom Metazoa; phylum Arthropoda; class Insecta; order Lepidoptera; family Crambidae; genus Crambus; species Crambus lathoniellus. The sequence continues at coordinate 7,156,497 of OX453302.1, read as the reverse complement.
GCAGAGCTGTGTCATCAGCGTAAGTTATAATTTTACAGTTTGGTAAGGTTTTAGTGCAAAGATTATTTATATATATGAGGAAAAGCGTGGGACCAAGAACACTGCCCTGAGGTACGCCAAACTGGATATCTGTGGAATCACTGCAGACACCGGAAATTTTAACTTTTTGTGAGCGATTTGTAAGGTAACTTCTGAAAATTTCCAAAACAAGACCCCTGACTCCATAGGCCTCCATTTTTGAAATCAGTATGGGAACAGAGACAGTATCAAATGCTTTAGATAGATCTAGAAAGATACCAATCATCTTAGAACCTTTATCAAGGTGTCTCACTACTGTTTCTGTAAGTTCCAGAACCGCATCTTCAGTAGACTTGCCTTTAGTGAATCCAAATTGGTTTTTAGCAATGATGTTGTTCTTTGTTAAATAGCTAACAAGTCTACTGTTTAGCACCCTTTCAAGTATTTTTGAAACCGCAGTGAGCACCGATATTGGTCTGTAGTTTGTAACACTGTCTCTGTCCCCAGCCTTGTATACAGGGCTAACCAAAGCTCTTTTCAATGAGTTAGGAAATGTACCCAAAGTCATACAGAGATTACACAGATATGTTATATGGGGCACAACAATATTTTTGGCTTGTTTTAACACTATAGCGGGGATATTGTCATCTCCCACAGCACAGTCGTTTCTGAGTCCAGTTAAAATGTTATTAATTTCAGTCTCATCAGTGTCAAGCAGTACCATAGAGTTATCCTGTTTCAGGATTTCATTAACACCATTTATTGATGGTTGAATTGGACTGTTTTTTTGAATTTCAGTAGCCAAATTGGATCCTATTTCAGCAAAAAAGGTATTAACAGCGTCAACAGAATGCTTAGGTGAGTTGGTTAGTTTTAGTAGTTCCACCGGTGGAATGGGTGTTGATTTTAATCCTGTAATTTTTTTAATAGTTTTCCATGTACCTTTTGGATCGTTTTTGTACTTCTCGAGTTCACTTACTTCATACTGTATTTTTAGTTTTTTAAGTAAATTGTTAGTAAAGTTTCTATACCTTAAATAAGTCACTTGGAGAATTTGGTTATTCGGGAATGCTTTCGCTCTTTTATGAAGTTTGTCACGGTTTCGAATACACTTCAGAAGCCCAGGAGTTATCCAGGGCTTAATGCAGCGTTTTCTATATGGTATATTTGTAGTCTTAGTGTGTTTATTTATAGCATTTGAAATAATGTTTATGAATGTTTCAGTGGCAATGTTAGCATCAGCAGCAGCATATATGGGGTTAAAATCAGCATTCATTAACTCTTTTGCAACAGCAGGGTAGTCAATACGAAGATAGTTTGAGGTGTTTTTTTGGGTGTCCAATGCAGTGTGTGAGCAAAAAACTAAAGGAGCATGATCAGTTATGAGAGTATCGAAAACAAAAGTGGTAGCGCTCTGATTGGTTTTTAGCATCACATGATCTAGGCAATTTTGTAAGCGGGTGGGAAAAACATGAGCCGGTAAAAGACCATGTGAAGATGTTAATTTCAAATATTTATCTGATATTGTTTGATTATTTGGGTCAGTAGCAGTTATATTAATGTTTAAATCGCCAATCAGTGCCACAGTTTTAAAAGATGAAAGCGTAGTCAATACTCGATCAAGGTGTACAGAAAACTGATCAGTTGATTTGTAAGATGGAGATCGATAAGACGGTGGTAGCTAGCCAGGCGGACTAAGAACAAGTCCTACTACCAACCAAACCGAATACAATATGTACCCCCACTGGGAATCGAACCCAGGACCTCTTGGTCTGAAATCGGTGGTGTGAACCACTAGACCACAGAGGCGGTTAAAATGTATGAAAACTCCAAGAAATAGGTCGGTGGCGGCGTTTTGTGGTTGTGGCCGGTAGCCCGTGTGTGGCCAGAATACAGCGGGGTTGAGCCTTCGGTCAACAATAACACCTAAACATAGTTGGAGTGACAAACACAGTCGAGCGATTATACTCCCACTTGAGCCACTTGCGAGTATGTACATTTAAAGGTAGTTCCTGCCATATTTTTAACCGACTTCAAAAATTGAAAAGGAGGAGGTTATCTATTCGTCGCGTTTTTTTTATTTATTTATATGTATGTACACCGATTACTCGAAGACGGCTGAATAGATTGAAATGATTCAAACGTTATAACATCAGGTTTTTTCCCAAGTTGGTCCCATATTTTGAAATTTTGAAATGGGTTCAGTAGTTTTCAGGAAATCTTGAAAATACTGTCGTTTTCGTTATCACTTTATGTGAGTTTTTTACGTATCTTTAGGCATAACTCCTTTGTTTATAAACCGATTTAGATGATTCTTGTTTTGTTGGAAAGGGGATACCTCAAGGTATTTTAACCGACTTCAAAAAGGAGGTTTTCAGTTTGATCACATACCTATTTACCAGAATACACGTAAATTGCCTGCATGATGCAATAAAAAGAGTAAAATAGAAATTATTTTTATAAAAAAATAAAACCGCCTTCAAAAAATGACATCAAAAAAGTAAGAAATAACCCCTCACCAAATAACGTAAGTACTTTGAAGTCGGGCGGTTTTCACAAAAACAACAAAAAATTGTATATGTTTCACGCCCGACTTCAAAGTACTTACGTTATTTGGTGAGGGATTATTTCTTATTTTTTGATGTAATTTTTTTGAAGGCGGTTTTATTTTTTAATGACGTAAAATCGAAACATTATTAACGTTTGTTCTGCGTTTAAAGGTGCCATATAAAGTTTTGATTTAGTTCGTGAGCCTTCATCTATTACTATTGTTGATCGAAGGGTTGAGCATATGGATTCCGTTGCTCTCTCGGAAAAATTAAAGAAAGGAGAGCAAGTTTATTTAAGTAAGAGTACCAGAACTCGCTGCGTACGTACACGTTGCTCCGGGTACTACAGTAGTGCGTAGATATTAATATGAAAAAAAAATTTCGCCGTGCCTTAACATAAAGTCAATCAATTAAATAGCTATACAACACAACGTGTTAATACTTAGCGAAATTGAGAAAATATTTTGTTCAGAATCGAGAGTAGAATCGATTCCACACATTTTTGACAGTGGTTACATTTTTCAAAAAAAATGTGTTCATTTTTTGCCGCGCCAAAAATGTTTGTATCTACTGCCTATTCATTCAATACGCGCGCGACCCGTCACGTGCTCTCTTACGTCATAATAGAGCTTAAAATCTGTCAGAAAGTCACGGAGACCTATGAGCACGAATATCTTGGAAGTTTCTTTAAAAATATATATTTTTTTAATGGTATTCAATTTAATATAAACAAAATTAGTTGGGGTGTATGGGCTTTTCGGTTATAGCATTAACACGTTGTATAAATACAAATAAGTATCTATCTACAAAGATAATACTTACTTTCTAGGAAACGGTTGCGTCTCCAATTCTTCGCCGTCGTAAGGGAAAGTGTCCATAACACCATCGTATTGTTCTTGGGTTTCAACCTGAGCACAACAAATAAACACTATCATAGAACAGAAGAACCATTTCAACTTCAAATCTCCAAACTTAATACATAGCCACCATACAGCACAGCACATATTTCTTAACATCTAGTAATGTTCCTCGTTTAAATCAGCAACGAGTAAATAATGTTTTGCATTTAGGCCATTTCAAAAGATTTTAAAACTACTACACACAATTATATCCACAGAACACAACAAAATGGTTAGAAGGAGCACGATGGCTGGTTCATGCGTCATGCTCGTGACCGGGTGCTATCAGTGGGATGGGTCTGCTCCTGACTACTCGTCTCAGAATTAGGCTGATTTTTATGTTTTCAATGTTATTAGTTTTATTTTATCGTGGCTTGTATGGCACTGCTTATTGACTCATAAACAGTTTTATTACTTTTGTTAAGTACCTATAGGAAAAATGTGATAGTAAAAAACCACGAGCCCTATAAGAAGCTTTCAGGCGGGATTCGAACCCGCGCCTCCGGGAATCCGGCCCGATGCTCTGACCAACTAAGCTACCGAAAGGCTTACACGACTCGTCGAATTTTGCTATCACTTGTTACGCTGTAGGCCAGCGTTGCTTCATAAATGTGAGGAAACCCTCACATCCGAAAGAAACATTTTTACAAATGTTTAACAATCGATTAAGATGAAACAGCCATATTGAGATTTTATATTATTTTTATGCATTCACAATGCAATTTTGTAAGTATAGGAAAAATGTGATAGTAAAAAACCACGAGCCCTATAAGAAGCTTTCAGGCGGGATTCGAACCCGCGCCTCCGGAAATCCGGCCTGATGCTCTGACCAACTAAGCTACCGAAAGGCTTACACGACTCGTCGAATTTTGCTATCACTTGTTACGCTGTAGGCCAGCGTTGCTTCATAAATGTGAGGAAACCCTCACATCCGAAAGAAACATTTTTACAAATGTTTAACAATCGATTAAGATGAAACAGCCATATTGAGATTTTATATTATTTTTATGCATTCACAATGATAGCAAAATTCGACGAGTCGTGTAAGCCTTTCGGTAGCTTAGTTGGTCAGAGCATCGGGCCGGATTCCCGGAGGCGCGGGTTCGAATCCCGCCTGAAAGCTTCTTATAGGGCTCGTGGTTTTTTACTATCACATTTTTCCTATACTTACAAAATTGCATTGTGAATGCATAAAAATAATATAAAATCTTTTGTTAAGTATTTATTTTAGTATTTATTCCCTACGTTTACATACGTATCTGGTTGGTTGGTATGTCTTCTATAGCAACTCTTTTAGGACTACTAATCCACACAAACCACAACAACAACCATCACAACACGTGGGCGGGGCGCATTTTGTATTGGAAATGAATACGAGGGGTACACTGAAAGTTTTGCGTTAACTAACATTCGAAATTCAAACATTTATGAGCGGCCAGGAGCGCAGAACTTTCAGTGTGCCCTATGTAGTACAAATCACACATACCACATTTTGCAGTCATTATCGACCGCGTGGGTGATACCGGTCATTCTTTCCACTCTGCACTACCAATCTGCACTACCGGTAGTGCAGATTGGAATTTTTTGTCCTATCTGTACTACTGTACTACCAGCTGTCAAACCGGTAGTGTCGATAGGAATTATTTCTTCCCTTTTCCACTACTGTGTAGTAGTGCACAATGGAATTATAAAGATCATTACTTTTTCATTCCCAACCGCACTACCAAACAATTGTGTATGCGAACTCTTAGCTTCTACGGTTCTACGGTAGTGCAGAATGGAAGGAATGATACCGGTCACAACGCAACCACCAGCGACAATGCTGCGAACTAGCGGCCGGCCAAATCCACATCACAATGAGTCACACAAACACATCAAAACATGACTATAAAAATTATTTAATGCGCGTACTCGTGCAAGTAATAACAGTTTTTGTTTCATTGAAATCTGTCCAGGATTTCCAAAGTTACAGCGTTGCAAAGTTTCACCAGCTTTTGTAAATTTGCTTTCCTTGCGCGCTATTGCGATGACGTCATATCGCAGTGACATCTCCGATTGCGGCTGCTGCGGGTGATTTCCGTCCAACTGTACCTACATAGAGTCCGTCCGTGCGCAATCTTCGCGCAACTGGTGCGTTTTTGGCGCTAGTTACAGTACATTTTCTTCGTTCTAAGGTTATGGTAAATGATTAGTATTCGATTTCGACCGCGCGCAGCCGCACTCTAAAACTGTCACCTACTGTCCATTTGACGGCTTCATGTTATTGTTGATCGAAGTTTGACGGTTGCTATTTATATTGACAGAATACCGCCCGCCATTACAAAAGTTGATTTAATTTATTAATCACGAAAATACAACTTATGTATTGAATGTGTTTTTTCACATGGCCTCAATACAAAGTTGTTCATTGATCGACTATAAGAAAAATAAATAAATTTATTGCGAAACCGTGAGAGCGCAACTCTTAGCCAAAGGAGAAATACTGAAGCGCCAACTCTCAATCGCGATGTGACGTCACACGTTATTTCTATTTTACCCGAATTTTTCTCGGATGCCGTACTTTAACGTTCAATATCTCAGTCATTTTTGAAGATAGGAAAATAATAAAAACATATTCTTTTTCTCGAGTAACATATTTTTTAGATATGCTGATAACAAAATTATATTTAAAAAAACCTTTTATTTAAAATCAAGCTTTTATTCGAATGTCCTAAAAAGAATAAAATAAACTTTGTATCAAGTCAAATCCCACAAATTTATTACATTAAACAAATTATATGTTTTAAAAGCTTGTCGCTTTAATTTCATATGTCAAATATAAGTTAAAGCAGTGTTTAGTGCAAGCCCAGTAACAATAAAATCTCGCGACAAGCTTTTAAAACATATAATTTGTTTAATGTAATAAATTTGTGGGATTTGACTTGATACAAAGTTTATTTTATTCTTTTTAGGACATTCGAATAAAAGCTTGATTTTAAATAAAAGGTTTTTTTTAATATAATTTATTTTTGTATTTTTAGTTATTATTGGACGTGTTTCTAAGTCGCTTCATTTCATTTAATGCATCATTATTGCATAGTCGATTGCTAGTTAATTTATTACAGTTTAGCTCTTCAACTGCATCAAGTCTGCAAGCACAAATATATTTTACCACCAAATAGAGATTGTAGATTCTTACTACTGACACACACATATTCATTAAATACAAGGCATATTCACATAGGTATAAGAGAAGGTAGGACTGTATTACGAACAAGAATAGAAAAAACAAAATTAGACCCAATAAGACAAAAAGTTCCAAATAAAAATGTGTGTGTGCCGTGCCGCAGCAGTACTCAATGGTCCCAGTTCAGCGTCATATTACTTGTCTTACAACGCAAGCAAACGCTGATTTTCAGTTTAGTAAGTATTTCAAAAATAAATATTAAAGAACAAGACACATTTAAGTTACTATCAAAGTTGATAAACATAATACATAAAGAAAAAAAGGATTTTTCTTTTCTGTAGGTAGACTATGGTTGTATTACCTAACTTGGAGCCATCTGTCGTTGACTTTAGTGAACTATTTATGTTCAAAGTGACATCGAGTATAGTGTGCCAATCTTTTCTGTTTCGGTGACTATCTTAGGAACTAAAACAGTTTTCATACGACAGTCAATTTTGACAGCTAATTTCGCATTGCAAGTGGCTCCTCTGTCACGACTGTCACCGGAACAGAAAAGCTTGTGGCACTGTAGGGTCTGAATCATGAAGCTCGACTTAATACTGGTATTAAGTCGAACTTCATGGTCTGAATATAGCAACTTCTTTTTATAGTTCGTTCGTTATAGTCCCACACTCCTGTCTGTTCCGGTAACAGCCGTGACAGAGGAGCCACTTGCAATACGAAATTAGCTGTCAAAATGGACTGTCGATGTCGTATGAAAACTGTTTTAGTTCCAAAGATTATCACCGGAACAGAAAAGCTTGTTGCACTATAGTTCTTGTAGCCGCTACACACGTCCAGACCACACCTAACCGCCGATTTGGTGCGGATGAACTTTGCTGTAAAGCAAATATAATCCGTGCTACACACGTTCGTACCAAATCAAAATCAAATCAAATCAAAAAAGCTACACCAAATCAGGCCTTGGCCAAGGCTTTGTATCACATCACTGGACAAGGCCTTGTATCACATCACTTTTTCTTATCAAATAGGTACTTACAGAAATCACCTGGATTTGTCAATGCAACGGGCTTGTAAAGAAAAAGACCTATTAACAAAAAAAGGTCTTGGATTTGAAAAAAATTGAACAGTACCTGTCACAAAAGAATGACGAAAAATTCTTCAAAACCATTTCGAGTGACCTGTAACTGACAGGGAAACTTCATTTTTAATTAAATGTATTATTTTTTTAAGTAAGTAATTGAGAAGAAGCCTAAGTCCAGGGGCTTTAAATTAATGTCTTAATAGAAATAATAATAATTTTCACTTCTCATGTTCTAAAAGTACGCAAATATAGCCCTACGAAGCGGGACTAAATAACCACTTTAGTCCCTAGGGAGTAAAATGTAACTACTTTTTTAATTTCCTTCATGTGACATTAGATAAACTCAAACAGCCAGTAAATATACTATTAATTGTGAAATGTGGACCATTTTCATTGCGAAAATGTTAAGACGTTTTTTGTTTCATGGTTTTTCCGCAAGGAAGGTGCTTTGCGCAAAAGTTTTGTGACTGGTTTAGCGGAAAAAACTGACTGAGACTTTTTGGCGCCATTTTGGCGGGTTAGGTTGAGTGGATATTTTAATTTACCGCAATTTGTTTCATAGTGGACTTTGTGACTAAAGATAGGTGTGGTTTTGTGCCCCAAGTGTCTACGCAACTGGAAGATATGTGGAATGATTAAAACAGGCGCTATCTCGGTAAAGTGATGCCGAGTGTTTTATTATAGTGGTGACTACCTCAGCAAGAATTATCGAAAAGGCTGGCTTGACACACTTGACGCCAAATACTCCAAGGAGCATTGGAATGTAACACACCTACATTCCTATGAAAACTTAAGAAACTATAATAAATTAATAATACTCAAGAATTGGCAGTATGGGCCTGTCCTACAAAAGGGCGAATATTTTTACTACTACTACTACTACTGACCGCGAAAATTTCAGAATTTGTTAAATGTTTTTGTACTAAATTGACTAGTTTTCTCGCACTCGAAGTGAAAAGTTCAGTTTGCACCTCGAGACTAAACGCCAACTTAATATACCCTCGGTTTCATTGACTCCCTCGCACACGCTCGGACGCCAAAACTTAGTTTAAGATCTCAAATGTACCACATGAAATGCAATTAATAAATATTCTATTCTATTCTATTCCAAACCACCTCTGGTATATAATGGCTTTGTTTAGTCCCTCGTTATAAAATCTACTATTGATAATCTCAAATTTATGTAAATAGTATATTATTGCATACTTTTCAAAACTGTATCAAACATTTTTACTGCTTGGTATGTTTTTTTAACAGACAGTTTTTTTGTCTCCTGACTCTCCTGAGCAATTATGTGACATGGACTCATGTTCTTTATCAACTTACCAATTCAAATCGGCTGTCGGGTTGGGACGTGTGTTCGATTACTAGTTGAATTTAGAGTGTGCGCTAGATAAGTCTGCGCGGGGTCAAAATCGAATACTAATATTTTCCATAAGCTTAGAACAAAATAATGTACTGTAACTAGCGCCATAAACGCCCCAGTCGCAGAGTTATCTGACACGCGCTCTGAAGATTGCGCTCACTGAATGCTCGCTGATTATAACTTTATGGTATACATTGACAATGTGTCAAGCCATGGCCCGCTATCATTTCTCGGCTGCTTGCGCTCCTACAGGCCATGCTGCTCGGATTGGCAACGTCATAAATGTCAATGTCGCACCACTAATCCTAATTTCTTGTATGCATGAGATGAGATGAATTCCTGATTATAGCGCCTTAAAATCAAATAATACGCGTACATAACTAAGGGTTGTTTTATTTTAACTATATCACAGTCACGAAAATGTTTATTAAACACTCCTACTGATGTTGTAAGCTCCCAGTCGGCTCGAGGTATCGCACGAATCCATCGCTGACGCAGTGTTCCTCCTTCGGGAATCCAAATCTTTCGAGATCCAAGGTTTCATAAGTAATTTCCAACAATGATCACGTATTTATATGCACTAATTATACAATAGATATTGTATTAAAACACCCAAACAGCAATCAAGAAAATCAAACAGCAACGTTTCTTGACATGACCAAAGAGTATTCCGACTTGCCATATCCAGATAAAAAAATTATCCAAAATGTGCAAAAATAATAGATTTTTCTTTTTATTTTGTAACAAGCAAATTTAACCAAGTTGTTAAATAAATGCGTGCAAAATCCGAGAAAGTGTTTTATTTAAATGAACAGTTCGCGCAGAAATCTAAGATGTGAATTGAATTACGGCGAAAGTTATTTTTTTTATTATATTATATCAAGTTTAGCCTAGTCAACGAAGAGATATAGAGGGAAATGTTTGGAACACAATTTTTGACTTTGGAACTTTGTTTGGGCTAAAAGTTTTGTATAATACTTTATATATTTTACCGGCCAAACCCGATTTCAGGACAAACTAGTTTTTCCTAGGCCAAACTAGTTCATCGCGTTGACATTTCAGAGAGCGAGTTTGCCTAGGAAGTCCTGTAGAACACGTGATTGGTTAAAATGGTGGTTATTTTTTTTTGTGTCATGTTCTACATCTACAGGTCTTCCGAGGCAAAGTCGCTCTCTGAAATGTCAACGCGATGAACTAGTTTGGCCTAGGAAAAACTAGTTTGTCCTAAAATCGGGTTGAAAAAAAAATGAGACCTTCAAACCGCCCCCCCTCCCCCCCCCCCCCCCCGGATTAAGGGCTACGGGCGGGGACTTTTGCTATGTTTACCTCCTTATTAGCCCAAACAAAGTTACAAAGTCAAAAATTGTGTTCCAAGCATTTACCTCTATACTGTTTTTCGAGTGTTCGTTGATTTTTACTTCCACATAATTTGAGAGTTATCGCCTAACCTGGCAACACTACACGATTGTTTATTTATATAGAACAAAGAGTAAAGTGTATAGATCAACAATCTTTTCTGTTCCGGTGACAGCAGCGCTGGTTGGACAGTGCAACTTGACAGTAAAATGACATTATGAACAAAACACGTTAGTTCCAGTTTTGGCCACCGGAACAGACCACGTTGACGTAATTGACTGCAACGTTGCCGCTTTTCCAAGGAGCATGGCTTGTTACAAGTGCAACGAGTGAGATAGAAGATGGCTTTGGTCAAGCACGTGTCAAGTAACCATCACAACAAAACAAGAATATAGTACTTGTACTTGAAAATTTGCAAGAATTCTGAATTGGTAACTGTACTGTTTAAATATTTAATTGCATTGTCATCGGAACTAAAGGTGAATTCCAATTTTCAGCTCAATCGGACATTGGAAAGTGGGTCAAATTTAGCTCGCAAGATTTGGCGAACGGACATGCATACATACACTGCAAGTTAAATAAAAGCTTGTAAAATCATTCGTGTGACTCATTACTGGCAACAACGACATTTTGTCGCACAACCACAACGCATCCACAACGCAACTACAAAAAGTTGCATCGACACTATTCAAACGTAACCACATTTTATCGCTGCGATGTGGAAAATCGTAAATCGTAACATTTATGGAGGGTTTGTAATTGTGAGCAAAGAGCTTTTCTACGCGCGTCCACCTCTACGCGCACCCACTTACTACTTATAAGGTATTTTTTTAACTCTGCTCAAACATATATCATAAACTTAACAAAATCTAGGTATGAGTATCTAAGTGCTTACCTCAACTGGTAAGAAAGTGGCGTTATCAAGGATGTCTCTGAAAACGACCACCCATCTTTGCATCAGCACCTCTGTGTAGTGTTCAGCCATCTCTTGTAGCAATAAGGGTAGGGGATCAGTCGGCAAACCGTAACATCTAAAACCAATTCACTTCATTTTAGACCTTATTTCTTGTAGATTACAGATTGGTTTTGAAATCATATTAAGTAAATCATGTTAGTAAGGTAAAGGTCAGCTATGAAACCAGCTTAAGAACTAAGTATTGCACACTTACTTGAGCGTATTTATGAACAGCACAATCTGGTGTTTGATGCTCAACATAAGAGTAGGATCCGTTATCAAAGAAGTATTAGTCCTCAATGTGGATGCGACTTTCGTGATTGCCATACTCCATGTATCCAGCAACCAGTCCTTAAAAATTAAAATAATAAAAAAAGGTAAAAACGCCGATATTTGGGCATAGTTGCACGCGCCATGATCAAAATAAAAATCTCGTTTTTCATGTTTCAAAGTGGCCCTTAAAAGTTTTAAAAGTTATATTATTTAAATCTAATTATATTATATTTTTTAACTTATTTATAAAAGTTTACTCAATCTCAGCTGTAAGCTTCGCTTTAGGTTTGCAAAGCCTACGCGGGAGACCTTTTAAAAAGAAGAACCGGCAAGAAACTCTTCTAAGGTCGCTTTTTTCTTTTTATTATTGCGTATTGAAAAGTGACATTAAAATTGTATAATTAGAGCCAATTTCCATCGTAATTTTACATTAATATTGTGATGAATAAAATTAAGTACGTGAAATAATGATGACAGCAGTAAACAATTTAAAATAACTTTAGAACTCAGTCTTTATACATAGCTAAAATATTAAATGAAGAGTCCGTGGCGCAGTAGTGTCATAGCCCACTTATACCGCACCGCTCCGGCCCAACCTAAGTATGAGCAGCCAAATATAGACTTAATATCGTTCACTGTAGATGCACTTTACAGTAACAATATACAATAGCAGACAGCGCGCGGTAAGCGAGCCTGCCGCAACCTAAAGTGCGTCTACAGAGCACGACATTAAGTCTATATTTGACTGCTCCATTGGTTGGGTGGGAGCGGTGCGGTATAAGTGGGCTATGACCTGTAGCGCGCTCAGCCAGCGATCGTTGAGGTTAAGCAAGTTTCACAATGGTCAGTCACGGAATGGGTGAATAAAAACTTATTATCTCGATCTCCTCCCTGCTTCGGAAGGCACGTTAAGCCGTTGATCCCAGATGCGTTTGCAGTAATTAATACCCACAATCCGCATTGGACCCGCGTGGTGAGACATGACCTATTCTCCTTATCCATCCATAAGGAAGGCCAGTGCCCCAGCAGTGGCGACATTAACCTTTTGAGTGCCACGGTCTTCTATAGAAAACAAACGTTTCTGTGCTCTAAACGCCACGACTTTATTATAAGACAATATCTAATAATTTATTTTGTTGTTTTCTATAGAAGACAACATAAAACAACAAAATAATTATTAGATGTCTTCTAATAAAGTCGTGGCGTTTAGAGCACAGAAACGTTTGTTTTCTATAGAAGACCGTGGCACTCAAAAAATGGTTTTTAAAGATCATGATATGTGGTCGTCCAAATCAAAAGGGACCTTATTGCGGCCGGCACATACGTCTTTATTGTCGTTGTTTTGTATTCGAACAACAGCAATAAAGGCGTAATTGCCGAGTGTCACAAGGTCCCTTTTGATTTGGACGACCACATACTATTAGATATTGTTAACAACGTTACCTTGGAGACCAGCCCCGCGCCGGCGCTGAGGAGATACTCTTCGAGGATGAAGAAGCCAAGGACAGCGTTCAGGTAGTTCTTGACGCTTTGTATGTTGTCGTGGAGGTTACCTGCCGGGATTAGGACTAGGCGAGCTTGCTGTTTGCGTTGGGCTCTGAAACAATTATAAATTGCTAGCTTTCCGAGGACTACACGGCGTTATGCCGCAGGAATGTGATATTCTTCCGGGATAAAAAGTAGCCTATGTATCTCTCCAGACTACAAAGTATCTGTGTCCCAATTTTCAGCCATATTGTTTAGCCGTCTTTGGCGTAAATGAGTAACAAACATCCAAACATTTTCACATTTATAATATTAGTAGGATTGTTTTGCCCACGATAAGAAATGCACGCATTACGCATTGCAGTCGCAAAATCAAGATTCTCCCTCCAGTACCTAATCTACTAAACTAAAAACTGGAGAAGTTTTACCAGTAACAGAGTCAATCTTCTGAAAATGTTTAGGATGACATTCCAACCTACTTATAATACTGTATAAAGTTGTTTTGTGTAGCGGGCTAAAGTCCACCAGTTCAAAAGCACACTGGGCCCCCACACTGTTCCGCCCGGTGGTGCCCAATACTGCCATATCTGACAACGTTACAATAGTCCAACCCACCTATAATACTGTATGAAGTCGTTCTTAGCTCCCAGCACCGTGTGTATATGCAGGCAGCGGTGTAGCGGGCTAAAGTCCACCAGTTCATGAGCACACTGGGCCCGCAACACTGTCCCGCCCGGTGGTGCCCAATACTGCCATATCTGACAACGTTACAATAGTCCAACCCACCTATAATACTGTATGAAGTCGTTCTTAGCTCCCAGCACCGTGTGTATATGCAGGCAGCGGTGTAGCGGGCTAAAGTCCACCAGTTCATGAGCACACTGGGCCCGCAACACTGTCCCGCCCGGTGGTGCCCAATACTGCCATATCTGACAACGTTACAATAGTCCAACCCACCTATAATACTGTATGAAGTCGTTCTTAGCTCCCAGCACCGTGTGTATATGCAGGCAGCGGTGTAGCGGGCTAAAGTCTACAAGTTCATGAGCACACTGGGCCCCCACACTGTCCCGCCCTGTGATGCCTAATACTGCCATATCTGAAAAACAAGAGCGTATATTTAACTGGATTAAATAAAAACATATTTTGTAAAAACATCAACAGTATCTTTTCTATGAAATAAATCTTTAGATACAAGACAAACAGCTCTGTTAATTTTGTACAAAAATCTTACCTTTTTTATTCTTTACAATGGAAGCTAGACTCCTGCCTAACAAGTCCTGTGTTTGTTTTAACGCCATCGCACCAACCTACATATAAAAAATACCTTTATCGATATTGACCAGTCAAACGGTAAGTAAACAATGCTTTTTCTTCAATCAGCAAATTTCTCACTACCTGTGGGCTAAGCTTCCTAATGTTCTCCAAGAAATCCCTCAAATCTGCCATAGAAGCGTCCTGTATGGCTTGCCGCAGCCTCGGTATGTCTGCGGAGATCTGTGCGCACCACTTGTAAGGCCCCACGCGAGGCAGAAGGACATGCTCTAATTGTTCTAGGGTCTTCAGAGCGGGATAGTACCTGAGTCAAAAGAGATATCACTGTAGGTTAATGGATCGAATATAACTTAAGGGCCCCACAGACAAACAGTTCGCCTCTCGGCCTAGACCAGGGGGGCTACCGGCAAAAAAATCTGGATATGGGTATGGGCTTCAAGTGTCATTTGAATTCCTTATTTTGATAGATTTTTGATGCTTTGTTCTGTTAAACGTTGTTAGCTAGCTATCGTTATACCCGACGCTATAAAGTTAAAAACTGATAGTGGCTATTTTTTCTATAAAATTGACTAAAAGTTCCAAAAAACGTATGAAGTTCATATCCATAAAGTTACGCGGTAGCCCCCCGGATCGGCCACCTGACGTTCGAAACCTCCATAGGCCACACACAAGACCGGTCATTGTCTGTCGGCAATAGTTGAAAACCGGCTTTGAGGCCACACACTAGAAGTTAGTTTTAGTATTAGTCGGTAGTTTCTGTCCGGCCGATAACTGTCTACATTGGTCACGCCCCCCCAGGGCCACCCACTATACCTGCGCATTAGTCTAAGTTCTAAACCTTTTACGAAACTGTGAGTGTGTGGCCGATAGCGGCCAACTGACAGACCGTTGCCGATAGGCGAACTGATCAACTGTGGGCTGCTTTAGAAAAAATCGGCCAAGTACGAGTCAGACTCGCCCATGAAGAGTACCGATTACCTACACCTAGCCAAAATACCGCTATAATTTTTCGCCAGCAAAATATAACTTTGTTTTTCAGTGTCTATATCAATGACAAAGTAATATTTGCAGTTTTTTTTTCAATGTGTCATATCTCAAAAACTGCTGATTTTATCTCGTTCAAACTAATTTTCGTTGAAAGTTTTTATTGAGATCTACAGCATATGCTTTTCTTAAATTTTTCACTCTAATATGAGAAGTTAGAGGGGGGGGGGGCACTATTTACCGAAAGTGGCGAAGCTTTTGGGCTTCGGAGCTAGCTAGGAGGATAAATTGTGATTCTGAACCTAAATCTATTTAGCTTACGCAGTTTCGAACCTTCTACGTCTGGCGCAGAAGGCGCCAGGAAGGAAGGATCTTCAAACTAGAATAAGAAACTTCTTTTAATATTCTTAACTACCTGCGTCGCGCGGTTTTAGGTACCTACGAAGTTCCCCTTTCAATTTATTTATGTATGAAAAATCTGTCAATTTTCAAAGACTTTTTCTATTATTATCCACGGCGACACAGGCTGCCGGGTAAAAATCGAGATTTAAAGTCAATTTACAAACCTCTTTGCCTCCACTTGGCTCTTAAGCTTAGAATAGGTAGTAAGCAAAGGCAGGCAGAGTTCCATCTTCTCAATTGTAGCGGCAATATTTAGTTCCACTCTCCGCGCCCTTATAAGCTCATCAGCTCCAGAACACAAACCTAGAATAAAACAAAAATAGCTAATACATGTACATGCTTTCTGTATGTATGTATAATGTTCTATTTGTGTGTGTGCAATAGTGTTATCCTAATTCATCAATATCTCAAAACTTTTATGGTACAGTCGAACCAATTGAATCATTTTGGAAAATTTGGTATAATTGCTCCAATCTTCACTCATTAGTAATACATTTAAATGTTAGAGTTTTGAGCACAACAGTCAGAGAAAGGCTATCCGTAACGCTGCACAAACTTGTTATTCAACATTAAATGTTAAATTTCGTAGTCTTTCTATTATTTAGGATGCTATGTTACTTAGAAGAAATGCTTAGGTATAATCGAGCCTTTCGATCGGTATAATAAAATTAAAGAAGTCTTTTTTTTACATTCAGCGGGTTCGATTCCCAGTTCAGACAGGCAAATATTTAAAATTCTTTGAATGCAGTTCGTTTTCTTTTTAAAATAAAAATGAAGTCTCCTTTCAGTAAAATTTTATATCTTCAGTATTTAAGGTACTTTCCCTCCATGTGACATAGTTTTGGGACGCCCTGTATATTAAAATTTAATAAAGTCGACAATGATACTGACCTTTATAGTTTCAGACGCTTTCAAACAAATATTAGAAAATAGTCATGACATGATTCAATTGGTTGGACTGTACTATGAGCAACAGCATTGCTTAACCACTTAGCAACAAAATTCGTGTGCGCGCGTATAGCCCCTGCACGAACTAAACGGATTAGAAGCAGCTCGCGGTTGAGGCACGCACTGCTCGCATGTGCTCGCAAATGCGTATGTACCTCAGCCCGAGCCATGCCTCAGCCCGAGGCTGCGCGGCACGAGCCATCGGCTGTCGGTTTTTTGACTGTGCTCAAAGGCGCCTCGACGTGCGCGGCTCGCATAGTTTGGACGTGAACCGAGCCGCGTCGTTTGCCTCGGTGTCGAGTCAGAAAAAAGAAAAAAAATATGTTTTGTTTTAATTTGAGGTTAGTTTTTCTTGGCGAGAACGTGAATTTGTTTTATTTGTGTTGTAAACTTGTATCGTCGTTGATTGAATTAGATTGCAAATGTGAAAATGGTCAAAAGCACAAGCCAATGTTTTCACGGACGCCATTTTGCACACAGCAAACGGGCTCGGTAGGCGGATCGCCCGCGAGCACGTTGCCTCGCCCTCGAGCCGATTGCTAGCGGTTGAGCAGCCTCGCGGTTGAGCCGCGCGTGGCGAGGCTGCGCGACCGTGAGCTGCCTCTAATCCCACACGCACCTTTAGAAGTGGTTAAGCGACGCTTTTGCCCATGGTACATATGCCAATAAAAATAATAGGTTTTAACATTAGCCTCGTTTAACTAGACCCAATTGTTATCATTAGGCTTTCGAATAAGACAAAATCTGGATAATCAAACATTCGGATAATCAAATATATAAAGAAAAGTGTATGACAAAAGGTGCGAAGTAGAGATCGTGTGCACAACACTGCAGAGGACCTACAATAACAATAAAATTGGAAACTAACTAAAACAATAACAATAAATGCGTCAGGAAAAGATACAGCGCGTCGAGATTGATAATACAAGTTTGAATTGGCAAATATTTGTGTATGCATGAATTCATCTTGTAGCAATAAAGTTATTTGATTGGGGTAGGTAGTCCAGTTAATCGAAGTT
Source organism: Crambus lathoniellus (assembly GCA_949710035.1). Classification (NCBI taxonomy): domain Eukaryota; kingdom Metazoa; phylum Arthropoda; class Insecta; order Lepidoptera; family Crambidae; genus Crambus; species Crambus lathoniellus. Next base: position 7,138,718 of record OX453302.1, on the reverse strand, counting down.
CCACTATACTTAGTAATTAAGATATAAAGAAAGTAAAACTTACTTTCTGTAGCCTCTTTTACATGGGAATCTACAGTAGATATTTCACCATGCAACTCTTCAGCATGAGATCGCACTTGCAGCAACTCACGGATGGAATCAATAAACCCCTGTAGAAACATGCATTTGTTTAAATATATGATAACACTTCTTATCATGATCAGTAAAAATATATATATGATAGTAATAAACGCCCCCTTGTGTTCAAAACCAATAATGTAAAACATCAATCTACTGAAAACAAGTGCTGAATTTAACAAAATAATAATATGCTTTAATTATATAAATAATATGGATGCGGGCAGCGCAGGACCGATCGTTGTGGAGATCCTTGGGGGAGGCCTATGCCCAGCAGTGGGCGTCGTTCGGCTGACATGATGATGATGATGATGATATAAATAATCTTTCTTAAATTTCAGTTCAGCCTTTGTTAACTAATGTTGGGATACTATATTCAACCACTCATCACTGCTGTTCATTTTCTCTCCACTGATATATGCTTAGTTTTAAGATAAGTTTAATAATCAAAATTTTATGGAAATAGTTTCTGCATAAGCACAACACCTCGTAGCTTAAACTGCCATTTGTAAGTATTACTAATAGTTTTTTCAAATATAAAAACTGGGCACAAAGAGACCAAACTACTTGCCTGATAGTGAAAGTTGCATAATTTCTCTATCTCTTTATCATGTTGTTTGATCCTCTCATCCAGCTGCTGAACGAACGCCTCATGACCTTCACCTTCGTATACCGATCGGAAAGCTGGTCCCCAGTAATCATCTATGCCTTCAATCTCCTGCAAAATTAATAAAAACGTCTGCTATTTTGTTGGCTAACATCAATGCTAACATAATGGTAAAAGACGGTGCTAATTTAACATTTTAAATCTTTTCAAGAAGTCATAAGAAAAGCTCTATTGCTATACTTTTGTATAATATGGTTAGTAACTAAAAAAGTATTGTAAATATAAGTATTTAGTTACCTACCTGAATAGTTGCATTGGTCATCTTAAGTTTTTATTGGAACCTTATCAAACAATGTAAGCAGTCTCACCACAGCTATTAAAATATTTTGGTAAAACAAACAGTGATATAGACCATTAAATGGTCAAAAAACTAAATATATACCTAATACCTATTCAAAAAATGAAAAACTAAACCAATAAATTAAAATATGTACGTATATTCTTTTTATGTGTTTCTGACTGACTGACTTGTCGTCCTTCCTGTCAATGTCAAAAATTTATAACCAATCAAAAAAGAGTATCAGAACCAGATTATCAATCAACCAATCAATCACAACAGTTCGTTCAGAAACCGAAATCAAAGTAATAACGTATCCACCCACAAACATAAGTTATAATGAGGCTATAGTATATACCTTGCTTTGCGGGGTATGAAAAAACGAATTAACTTAATACATTGTCTAACATTTATTTTAAACAGTTGTTACAATCAATTATGGATATTGTTCTAGAAAATATTTTTGTTACATCGCATTTGGTTTCCGAACTTGAGAAAAGAAAAGCCTGCCAGCCCATTGATGCCAGCCTATAATTTAACTTTACCCGATTTCTATTAAAGTAGGGTGAACGTACCAGTGGCGAACTTGGGGGGGCTACCGGCAAAAAAATATGAATATTTATTTTATTTTTATTTTTAAATAAGGATGTGGGCTTCATATGTCATTTAAATTCCTTATTTTGATTGATTCTTACTATCGTTATACCCGACGTCACAAAACAAGGAACTGATAGCCGCTATTTTCTTTATAAAATTGACTTAAAGTTCCCAAAAACGTATGAAGTTCATATCCATAAAATTATGTAGTAGCCCCCCTGATAGAGGCTATTTTTACAAGCTTTTTATTAACTTGCCATGTTAGTTAGTTAGTGGGGACAAATCTTGCAAGCTTAATTTGACCCACTTCGCAGTGTCCGATGGAGCTGAAATTTTGTATACGGGATTGGTTTAGATGACAATACAATATTAAAGTACTGTCAGCAAAAAAGCTTGTCATAAAATGAAATTTTTCCAAAAACTTATTTATAAAAGTTGACTTAAAGTTTCGAAAAACGTATGAAGTTCATATCCATAAAGAAACGCGGTAGTAGCCCCCCTTGGCAAAAAATTATAGGTATAGAAATGGGCTTCATTTGACATTTGAAGCACATATTTTGTCCTTATATGGGCATTATATTATATACATTTTAAGTAATTCAATCACGAACTAAAGGAGCCCACAAATGGTCAAGTCGCCTGTCGCCCTAGACCGGATTGGCCGTCTGTGGGCTCCTAGTATGAGTTTGGCAAACGTATTTGTATTGCTGCGGCTACATTAGCGGCCGATAAATTGTCTACTATCTCTTTCCATACGCCACTACCGGTAAGTTAGAAAGAGAAAGATATAACGATACTTCGCCGTAGCCCGCTAATGTAGCCGCAGGATAATCGAAATCTATCGCTCTATCTCTTTCATGTCCTTTGACTGCTTTATCGACATGAGCAGTTCATCCGAGTTTCCGTTAATGTTGACAGTCTATATCAACTGATATTAGGGGTTTTATCAGTCCGTTGCCGACAGGCGAACTGACCATCTGTGGGGCGCTTAAACGTATGTGGTGACGGCGCAGCGTGCAATGCTTTCCATTTTAACCTTATAAGTGGTTAAGCGACCGACGCTGTTGCCCATGGTACATTGATTTAATACTGTAGCGTGTAGTTTTGAATTAAAACTTTGTTTTTATCAAATTACCCATACAGGGGGGCTACCGCGTAACTTTATGGATATGAACTTCATACGTTTTTCAGAACTTTAAGTCAATTTTATAAAAAAAATAGCCGCTATCAGTTCCCTGTTTAGTGCCGTCAGCGTCGGGTATATAATTAGCTAGCTAGCAACGTTCAACAGAACAAAGTAGCAAAAATCTATAAAAAAAAACAAATGACAAATGAAGCCCATATCCATATTTTTTTGCCGGTAGCCTCCCTAGTTAACTACTGGAACGCATGTTGTATGGAGTTCCAAAAGCTGACCAAGTGGTTCTGTCAAAAATATAAATAACCAGTGTTTGACCAAGTGGTCAAACACTGGTTATTTATATTTTTGTTAATGTTTTTGTTTGTTGAACATTTTCGTTTAATTTTAAAATTGAAAATTATCATCAACACTATTCAAAAACAAACCAGTAGTTTGGGATAGGCACATGATGGCACACCCATAGTGTTTATGTACCTAGTTGACCGCCCAATTAAACCGCTTCACAAATTTTACACTTATATCATTATCCTTTCATTAAGTATAGGGTAAGAGAAAAAAATATGTAAGCTTTTCGGTTGTATAATTAAACATAATTTATTTTATTTCAAACAAAATAACAAGTTCATTTTAAAACAAGTGTACAGGGTGGCACTAACTTGATATCATACCATACCTTGTATTTTATTTAGTTAAATAAATTTCCCTATTATATGGGCAGTATTTTCACTTTTGGCAATTCGTTTGTGGATAAACAAACGTCAGCTTTGACAAATTGTTCTATTGTTCTGTCAAATTGACATTACCATACCATTTTTTTCTGTGCCAAAACTTGGCCAAAATTGCCGACATCGCTGAAGCGGTGCAAGTGTGGTTTGTGAGATTCTATCCCAAATTCCCTTGGGTGGTTAAAATACGACTGCCATAAAATTGGTTTGATCCATGTTGCGTTAATTTTATTTATTAACATAAAACTTTTACACTTCTAAATCGTCATAGTAGGTCCAGCAACCATGGCTCACTGTATGAGAGTTTTGCATGGCCAGGTAAGTTATTCATTAAATTTGTAAGATTTTATTTATCATAATCCCCAATAAATCCCAGACAGCTGCTAACCGATAAGATAAATTGTTTGTTTACAGCATTATCGCAACTACAAACTATATGCAGTTTTACGATAAAATGAATGGATAGGGTCACGCGAATTTGTCTTTACGTAAGGTCAGGGGTTTCCGTAGTATCTACCAGGATGCTCGCTGCTATCAGATAGTAAATTAAGAATTTCCCGCGGCGATGTTTGCTCAAAGTAGTGATGTGAATATTTTTCTTGTTTTAGGGTAGCAGGACAAAGACTGTTCTGTTGGAAATTCAGCAAAGATGCTTCAGCGTATCCCCCCTGACCGCTGCAGCGGCTCAGGTATGTACAATGCACCAGAAACTTAAAATTTTTAATGCTAAATGGAATACATAACACTGTTATGTAATCACTGCGATGTAGATAGTTTTTAATTTCTTTAAGTACCTATTCTTTTCACAAATAATTGTTTTGTCTTTTTTAGGTTGCTATGTCAAAATTCGATAAAGATCCACTGCCGTATGAAAAATTAACCAAAAACTTGGAGGTTGTCAAAAAGAGGTTAGGTCGTGATATGACCTTGTCAGAAAAGGTGCTCTACTCTCATCTGGATGACCCTAATGCACAAGTAAGTATAATTATTGTTATTGTTCTGTAAATTTAGGATAAGAAAACCAATTACATAATCATTAGGTAGGAGCAAAATGTAAACATTGAAAATCTGATAGGTACTTAGTTTGTTGTTTGCATACTCTAGTACATATCTAAATTCTACTTAGCGTTAATTTAGAAACTAAACTAGATTTCTGTGCAAGTTCTTATCTGGAATATCAAATAATATTCTAAGTGAATGTGAAATTAGTGTTGTGATAGTTTGTGAAATAAAACCATGTAGCTAATCTTTTAATTCCAGAGTGAATAGATTTAATATTTGCTTCATTTCATTTTATGTATAAATCTATACAGGATGTTTGTTTAAAGATGGGACATACTTCAGGGGGTAAAAGTACCTATCAATAAGTAAACTAATTTTACTATGGGACCAAGGCCCAATTTTTTTTTCCTCTGACATTGGCACAATCTTCACGTAAAGAGATGCAGCCATCTTCAACCAAAAATTGATTGATTAATTGATGGGACCAAGTGTTTCATACAAAAGTAAAATACCGAATGGGCCAAGATGTATGGAACAGCTGATTTTTTTTCGCAATGTTGCACTTCGTCCCATAGTAAAAGTTGATTGTATTGTATTGATGGGTACTTACACCACCTGAAGCATGTCCCTTCTTTAAACAATAACCCTGCAACAAAATAGTCTTTAAGCCAGTTTATTTTATAATTAATTTCTTGAATATTATGATCTCCTACTAATATAAAGACATTATGCACAACATTGCCATTGAAGTTTTACTTTAATTTCCATGGCGATTTGGAATTTTTACATATATACAAATAAATACGTGTTGCTGAACATAGTTATTATAATGCCAATTTGATTTATATCTTCATAGGAAATCAAACGTGGTGACAGCTATCTCCGCCTGCGCCCCGACAGAGTGGCTATGCAGGATGCTACCGCTCAGATGGCCATGCTTCAGTTCATCTCATCTGGCCTGCCCCGCGTGGCTGTGCCCTCCACCATCCACTGCGATCACTTGATCGAGGCCCAAGTTGGTGGCGATAAGGACTTGGCTAGAGCTAAGGTATGGCTTCTTAAATGGTTTTCTCAAATAAGTTGTGAAACTAGTAAATGGATCCATAGGTTATCAATTCTTATCAGTTATTCAGATAGGGCTCCCATTCAAAACTGCGAATTTGCATCGCGTCGCAAGAATCTGCGATACACCATGCTAATAGAAACCTTTTTACCTGTCAAATACTTGACACGCATCGAGGTACGAATTCGCACGATGCCAATTCACAGTTTTTTGTGTGTGTTTGTGTTGTAAAAGATTAAAAATATATATCAGTTATTTATAATACTGCTAAGTTTTCAATGTCTTATGTAAAAAATATTGAGAATAATTCAACTGATTGAGCAGTATTTTCGTTGCATTTGTATGACATCGGTTACACGCTAATTCTGGCGTCAGTTCAATCCATCATTCTGGTCAGAATGACGAGAGAATTATCGTGTAACCATTCAGACTGACAGACTGATGGTCTGGACTGATGAAAATTATAAGTCTGTTTCGAATGACAGAAAACTGACAGGAGACTGATTGAGACTAAACGGACGCCAGAATTAGCGTGTAACCGATGTCTATCTGTTAAATAAGCACAAAAAGGAATAAATCAAACTTAAAGAAAATCTATTGGAAAAATAGGGTGCTTCAATGATATTATTCTATGAAAATCTCACTAACTAGGCTATGTTGAATTTATTTTATTTTAAATTTTTGCTTAGTAATAAACTTACATTATATTATTGTGTTATGTAATCAACATGTTGTTTCGTATAGGACTTGAACAAAGAAGTATACAAGTTCCTGGAGACCGCTGGTGCTAAATATGGTGTTGGTTTCTGGAAGCCAGGCTCCGGAATCATCCATCAGATCATCCTTGAGAACTATGCATTCCCCGGCTTGCTGATGATTGGTACTGACTCCCACACACCTAATGGAGGCGGTCTTGGTGGTCTTTGCATTGGTAAGTAAAGCATTATTTTATCTTATATTTTTGCAACCTACAATCTGAAAATTGGAAAACGGTTCACAATGCTTGATAAGCTCTCTGCTTTCTATCTTGCTATCTTTTGGTTGGTGGTAGGACTTGTTATAAGTCCGCCTGGCTAGCTACCACCATCTTATCTAAGTTTGACGCCATAACAATGGTGTTTTCAGTATTATTGTGTTCCGGCAGTTAGAGATAAGATAGCTAGTTCCTCAGTGATTGAGGATTCCGGGAGTAGTGCGCTTCCACCTTCAGCCTTATCACCACTTATCATAAGGTGTGATGATGGCTAAGTGCTACCTTGTAGTGGATAAAAAAACGAAAAGCTATCTGCTTTAAAGATTTGTGTATCCTTAATTAAGGAAATGTTAAAAACATAATAGAATTCGTTAAACCAATTGTAGACAACCTCTAAGGTTCAACTCACACTGGTGCAGAGTCGAAGCGTCATATTTTTTGATAACGAAAAGCGTGCGAAGACGTCTTTTTTTTCTCAGAAGAAATATGTGCATTACGATGTTTGACGCTTCGACACTGAGCCAGTGTGAGACCCTAAAAATAAAATTCATTGATCCAGATTTTTTATTAAAAAATCTCGCATTGATCTATGCGAATCGGCGGATCAGCACGGGACAGAGACAGAGCGCCATAGTTAAATCTACGCGTTTGAAAAGGCAAGTTCGCGAGAGTTACGCCTTTTAACCGTTTCGCGGCGACATGTGTGCTTTCAATCGTTTTTTAAATTACAGCACATCAATTCACTATGCTTTTATATTAGTACAACAGTAATTGCTTTGAATAAAATTTGAGAGAAAACATGGTTATCAGCAGTTTATAAAACATGTCATTTTATATATGTACTTATCTTCTTATAGTTGTATCTTATCTGTTACTAATAAAGATTTAAAATAAGCTTTTATTCTCTGCCGACATGACATAACACTGTAAATCTTACAAATTGTTTACAATATAAACAGTAAATCTTATATTATCTGGTAAACTTTAAATGATAATGCAATTGATAAGTGGCCCAAAACTATTGAGCCGAAAAATTGTTGTGGTGCTATTTACAAATAAAGCAAATGTTTCTTTAGTTAGCTTCTGAAAAGAGTTTATTCAAATTTCAAATATGTAGGTACTCAGATACTATGTAACCGGCATAAAAAACCATAGCGAGATTCAGAACTGCATAACGCTATCAATAGAATCAATAGGGGATCAGACTGTTATTGATATGTCAATATTTAATAGTGTTATTCAAAAATTATAACATTGAAGTATAACAAAAGTAAAAAAAAAACGTTAAATCTCTTTAATATCTAGCAAAGCAAGTAATGAGCTGCTGAATTGTGTTGTGACCAACCGTAACTCTAACCGTCTCTTTCTTAAACGAAATTTTATATGGCGTGAGTATGGCGCTAAGCACGTCTTACGTCACACGTAGGTAGCGCTGTCCTTGTCTAATAAGAAAGTTTAATGCTCTATAATATTATACGAAAATAATGTAATATATCTGAATATAAATACATATTGTGTTGTGTTGCTGATACTTCTAAAAACATTTTAAATAAATACAAAAGTCTGGTCCCCTATATGAACTAAGTTTAGATACAAGCGAACAATGACTTTTAACAGCAGCAATGTGATGTCACAATGAAAATATGCATTCTATAGAATGGGAACAGTTCATAAAATACCGCTGCCGTTCATACAATCTAATAAATAATAATAATAATAAATAATCATATAACTAGATTTTTCGCATAACGCTCGCTCGGAGCGGAACCGATTCGCTAGCGTTCTAGCTGCTGCGATTAACCTGGTTAACTGGAATGGGCGGGGCGTGTCGGGGCGCCGGCCGTGACATTATGCCGTCTCCGTCACACTTACGGCTTGCATCTGATTGGCCCACCGAAATCACCAAGCGATATTAACCGGTATTTCTAGAAGGAACCGTTTAGTTTTGATGTTTGATTAGAACCGAAATAATTTCCATTATGAAAGAGCGAAATCGAAATGCAAATTTTCATGCTCTTTTGATAATGTATGGAGTTTATTGCGAACCGTTCGCGAGTTTCAACCAGGTTTCCGAGCCCTGATTCTATACTAATATCATATAAACTATACAATTTGTAAAATTTAACATGGGTTCTATGACGGCTCATTAGTGCAAAGGAAAATGTTGCTTCTGCCCAAGGAATAGGGTCTAATTTTCTAGCATAATAAACTGCATTAAAAAATTTCTAAACCTATTTTTCTTGAATTTTATTCCAATGGTTTAGAACTTATTGAGTTGTACGAATGAGCTGTCATAAGACCGTAACTGCCACACACTTAGCAGAGGTAAAATGGAGGTATAAACTTTAATTTAAGATTAAGTATTAAAGAGATTAATGTGTCCTTACTATAGGCAGAAGTGGGTGAAAAGTCAATTAAAATGCACTTAGATAGTTATTTCTTATAATTCAACGTTACAACGTGTGCTATCGTTTAGCAGTCAGACGTAACTAACAATAATCCCGAGCTATAATATCAATCTTAGAATAAATGCTGTCGAGTACAAAACAACACAAAGGGGCCCCGTAAGCCCCGTAACTACAGGACGTTCTTATTACATTTGTATAAACAAACTGTAAGAAATACGAATACAATGGTGGCCCTTATCTAAGCCTAGTCGCAGTCACAGTAATGCGATGCCACGCCGGGACATTACAAAGGCCCGGTATGCGACCATGAACCTAACATTCGGCCATCCTATTCTAAGTGAGTCCCATCACTTGTTATAATTTCTAAACTATTCAAATAAATCACAAACAGTTATTGAATCAGCTGCGTTCACTTATTACAATACAGTAAAAACTTTAAATTTAATACTATTAATTCATGCTAATAATAACAAAATAAAAACAATATTATAAATTCAAACACTGCAATTACTAATAGTATCTAATAATTAATTTCATATTCTAAATCTATACATGGTCTACCACAATCTACGATCATCTGTGCGGTGTTCGCTATCTGCACTGATCGCTCATGGTATTCCATGTCTCATATTCAAATATCTGTTCATCTCTGCATGGTCCATCATAATCTACGACCATCTGTGCGATATTGATTGCTCAATATCATTCGCAGTCTGCACTGGTCGCTTATGACTTTCCATAGCTCATAATTAAAAAAATCCATGCGTTTATCATAACAAGACATCATAATCTACGACCATCTGTGCGATACTGATTGCTCAATATCATTCGCTGTCTGCACTGATCGCTTATGACGTCCTATTATTATATTCAACAATCAATGCTTCCGTTACCATGGTTCATCATAATCTACGACCATCTCAATATCATTCGCAGTCTGCACTGATCGCTCATGACGATCCATGGGCATGTATTAACACAAATCATAATTTCTCTATTTTCAACTTCTTATTCTAATTTTAAATTTAAACCAATTTAATAATAAAATATCTAATTCTCAATTTCTCCTTGCCACAACCTCGTTAATCGATATTTGGCGCAGGGCTCACGTCACTGTCACTCTCGCTATCCTCACTATTCATGTCGTTTAGATTCACCCATGGGTGTATTTTATCAAGCGCAACAACATTCTCATATTTCTTACCTCCTTTCCTTGTTAGAGGCGTATCCTCAACAAGGAATCTGTCATTGGGCAAAACTTTAGCAATCCTGTAAGGTCCATAAAATTTTGGTGTTAGTTTCTTAGATTTACCTATATGATCTTTATCAGATACATTCCGTTCTATCCTTACTAAGTCTCCTTCTTCATATATTCTACCCCTTTTCCTAAGCTTATCAAATATTTTCTTAGAATATTCCTGTTATTTTTCTATATTCTTTTTAGCATCAGATCTCAACTGCATCAATTCATTCCCTTCAACGCGTCCTGATGTTTTAATAATCACGTCATTCAACAAGTTTTCTGACTCATTCATCAACTTGCATCCAAATAGCAGTTCTGATGGACTTTTCCCTGTCGTTTTGTTAACGGTTGTATTAATACCCAATTGAATTTCACCTATATATTCATCCCATTCATTCTCATTTTTGTCATGACATCTAGTGCCGAGTGCATCGGATATTGTGCGATTGAACCTTTCAACCTGCCCGTTCGCTCTTGGGGTTGCAACTGCATTCAAAATGTGCTTTATATTCAATCTTTCAGTAAATTGTTTAAATTTTATACTGGTAAAACATGAGCCACGATCTGTTATGAGTCGAGTTGGAACTCCAAAGTAACTAAAATATTCTCTAAATACCTTAATTGCTGAAGTCGTTTTGGTGTCTCTTACAGCTCGAATATTAATGAATTTAGTGAATGCATCAATAACAACAAGAATATGCGTATTGCCTCGCTTAGAACGAACGAACGGGCCTAGATGATCTGCATGTATTGTATGAAACGGCATTTCAATTTTGGGTATAGGATGGAGCATACCTTCTTTGCGACCACCTGGTGCTTTGTGGTGGGCACATTGCAAGCAAGCAGAGACGTATTTCTTCGTAAAGCGACGCATTTTTGGAAACCAAAATGACCCTTTTAAACGCTTTAGTGTCTTCTCATAGCCAAAGTGACCAATCTCGTCGTGGTTCATTCGCAAAACTTGCCATCTGCAACCTCGCGGAACGACCCAACGCAGCCCTTCATTAAGAACCCGATATACATGATTTCCTTTCAACTGATAGTTCTTGCATACATCTGCAATATATTTAGTCTTTTCATCTAGCAAAATTTCACGTATACGCTTTATCTCGTCGTCTCCGATCTGGACAGTAGCAATCCAGTTTTGTACGTCTACATGCAGAACATCAATAATATGCTCATCATCGCTCATGGTGGATTCAGTAAGAGGATTACGACTAAGGGCATCCACGTGTGCCATACGTGAACCTGGTCTATACTCGATCTCACAATCGTATTCCTGAAACTGCACCCACCATTGAGCGATGCGAGGTACCAAATCTCGTTTAGTCATTGTCGTCCTCAGCGCATTACAATCAGTTACAATCTTAAATTTTATACCAAGCAAATAAACACGAAACCTATTCAGCGAAGCAATCACTGCTAGTGTCTCTAATTCAAATGAATGTAATTTTTGTTCATCATCCGTAGTTTTACGACTGTAATACGATATCAGCCTCATCAAATTATCCAACCCGCGTTGTATTAGTATCCCGGCAATCCCGTCTTTTGAAGCGTCTGTATGTAATTCTGTTTCTAGCGTAGGATCGTAAAGAGCTAAAACTGGCCTCTCGGTTAACTTCTGTTTTAATGTATTAAAAGCTTTAACTTGTTCATCGGTCCATTTCCATTCAAATCTCATTTTCAGTAGGTCTGTCAAGGGTCGTGCTATCGACGCGAAGTTTTGTACAAATCTACGAAAATAGCTGGCCAGACCAATAAAACGTCTAACGTCATGAACGTTGCGTGGAGTTTGGAAATTGGTAATTGCTAATGTTTTTCGAGCACCAGGACGTATGCCACTACCACTAACATGGAATCCTAAGAAGTCTAGGTCCGTACAGAAAAAACGACACTTTTTGAGTTTAAGTGTAACCCCAGCTTCTTTCAAAAGTCGTAATATCTCCTCTAAACGACTCATTCCTTCATCAAAACATGTCGCAGGTATTAAAATGTCATCCATGTAAATTATTACATAATTGATTTTACTCCTTGGTAATATTTTATTCATAGCCCTTTGAAATGCGGATGGTGCATTTGCTAGTCCAAAGGGCATCCGTTTGAACTGATATTGCCCATCCGGAGTCACAAAAGCAGTTTTGTCTTGCGAGTCTTTTGCAATAGGTATTTGATAATACCCAGAGGCAAGATCAAGACTAATAAACAAACAATTACCAGCTAATCTATCAAGCTGATCGTCGATCAATGGAAGCGGGTAGTGTTCTTTACGAGTTTTGTTATTTAATGCCCGATAATCGACGCACAGCCTTTTTCACCAGTCTTTTTCTTTACTAGCAGGATTGGACTGGCGTAAGGTGAGTTTGACTCACTAACTATGTCTGCATCGATCATCTCTCGAACCATTGATCGTACCAGTTCACGTTCTGAATACGAAAGTCTATATGGTCTGTAAACTACCGGATTGTCATCGGTTAGTTCAATCTTCATTTGAACGACATTTGTAAATCCTAATTGTTGCAGATTATCGAAAAAACAGTCTTCGTACGTTTTTAACAAGTCTTTTAATCTAATAATTTCAATTTTATTTAATTGTTTGCCATAGCTTAAGTCGGATATCCCACCTTCGTCATCAAAATTCAAAACATTTACATGCATGCTTTTAGTTGTGCATATGCCTCGTGTAATCAAACTATTGTTAGTCAATATCAGTTTGTTTTCAGTAACATTCAGCGCTAACAAACTACCTACTCCATTATTAAAATCATACTCACCAGGTAATAAATAAATCTCCTTCTGAGGTTCTCCACGTAACGTTCCATTTATGTAAACCGGCCCAGTATAATTACTATTTCTGTCTTGGACAGGTAACACGATCATTTGCTTCGGTGCAATCATAACGTCCTTATCCAGCTTTAAAGGTAGACTTCCGAGCATCGCGGCCGATCGCAGCCGCACGCGATCGATCGCGTGCGAATGACGCGCGCGGCTGATGCGACAATAGTCAGTGTATGAAAATGTATGGCGCCGCTTCCGAGGTATGCGACAGACGCGTGCGGCCGACGACAGACGTCGGCGTAACTATTATGAAGTAATACACTCTGCTTTTCATCCCCCTCTATAAGAAAAGCAGTAAAGACAACTCAAACTACCTACCTTTCTTTGTCGTTCGGATACATCATAGCGCTAGTCGGGCAAGAAAAAAAATTTAAGTTTTAAAATAAAAAAATTTAAATAAAAAAAATATATGTCCATCAGATTCCTTATAAGTATCTCCGGGGATGCCGTAGGGGGTTGAAAATTTTGTTAGATTTTAGCTACGACACACCGTTTACGAGATAATCTCAATTTTATAAAATTCTTTTTTTGAAAATTTCTCGGTCATACAAAATCAGTAGATTTTTTTTTAAGTACTGCACACCCTTTGCTACACTCCAACCAATGCTTCTTTAATTATGTTCTAAATTCAAATATCATCGTTTTGGACCCTGTTATGAAGCTGTTCAAAATTCAAATCTCATTTATACCCTCTTGTCATAACAGGTAAAAAATGAATCGTTTTGGACCCTGTTATTAGATAAACAATCATCGCTTTTCGAATCGATGGGATGAAAAAGAAATTTCAGTCTCTTAAATCTCGGTGGGGTCGAAAACGCTTCGTACCGCCACAATGTCTGGTTTAGTATGAGGTCTAAAACGCCGCGTACCGCACCAATGGAAAGAATAGCTAATTAGGTGCCGCAGTGAGCGTGTTACAGAAAGGGCGTTTGTGCACTACACTGAATTTTACCATCTAGCGGTCCGATTTTTTACGGACCGGCGTGGCCTAAAAAACACGGATGATTGGCTTGTGCACTTGTCCGTCTTTTTACTCGCCGGGGCAGCGCAGTGATTACCCCCTCCCCCGCCCCGCCCGCTTATGAATATCACGTTTTCAGTTCAATATCACAGTTTCAATGTTTCAAAGCCGAAACTACACGAAATAAATAAATTTTTACTATGTATTATAAATAATTTATGATTAAAATACAACCATCCGTTTTTTTCCGGACGGTAAAATTCAATGTAGTGCACAAGCGCCCATACGTATTTCATTGCTGTTATCTCGGAACGGAAAAAAACGGACCGGAATCAATGAACCGGAAAGGGGAAAAGTAAAATATCGGACGGTAAAATTCCGTGTAGTGTACAAGCGCACATATACATTTTATGGCCTGCCATATCGGACCGTAAAAAATCGGACTGCAGGACGGTAAAATTCAGTGTAGTGCACAAACGCCCAAAAGGAGAGTTTATAAAAATCACCTCAATCCAGCGTTGACACATGCATTTTCAGACCAGAACAGTGACAGACAACCAAAACTTAGAGATTAAAATAAGGAAGATGACAGAAAAGTGAGTATCTATACAATACAAAGAAGTTTTCATTATAGTTACGGCCGCGTGCGGCCGACGTCTGTCGTCGGCCGCACGCGTCTGTCGCATACCTCGGAAGCGGCGCCATACATTTTCATACACTGACTATTGTCGCATCAGCCGCGCGCGTCAGTCGCACGCGATCGATCGCGCGCGGCTGCGATCGGCCGCGATCCGCGGAAGTCAACCTTAATAGTAATTTTCTTGGTTGATGACGTTCAAAAAATAATGAGTCGGCAGTTTTTGTAATTACGATTCCGGGTTTTTCAGTAAAGCTATGACCAATGAGTGCTGAGTATTTAATGACACTATCGTCTACTATGTAAATGTCAACATTTTCGAGTATATTATTTATTTCTAACTCAACGCTCGCTAACCCTAGAGGTAACACAACATTGTTACCTATCCCCCTCATCGTAGGTAAATTCTCAGTGACCCAATTAATTCCCAATTTCACAGCTTCACTATGTCGTAACAAGGTGCACTGACTACCCAAATCTATGTACCCTTGAATTACTGTTCCATTTAATTTAACGTCGATCAAATATTTACTATTAGAATCAGTCTCCGTTTCTATTTTCAATACAGTACGTTCGGTTTCTTTGTTACTATTATCGTCCGGGGTCGAAGTTGACATTAATCTAGCGCAATTAATAGTGAGGTGACCTAACTTATTACATATATTACATTTCAAAATCTTTTTTGGACACCTGAAACTGAAATGTCCAGATTCATTACAGTTGAAGCACGCTGTAGACCCATTTGTCTGTTTCTTAGTTGATTTTTGATCACTATTAAGTAAACGTTTTGTTGTACTACTAGGAGATGCTGTACTAAAATGTTTGTCTACATTTATCCGAGATCTATCCGACTCACGTTGCTTAACGGATTGAAAATATTTAAGAACCTGCTCTGGTTCCTGACAATTTGCTGCTTTGGCTCCTAACCTTACAGAACGATCGTCAATCCCATACAACAAACAATCAACAGCGCGCTTCCCATTTATCTGACAACGGTTTAACAGATTAATCTTTTCATAATAATACAACTCCAAGGAGTCATTGAACCTTACACGTTTCGATAACATTTCAGTCAACATTACAGCATAATCATCACTCGTAGGAAAAGAGTCTGTTAATTTAACTTTCCATTCGGACCACGAGAATGACATTGACGGTAAAGACTGATACCAGGTTTTAGCTACCCCTGATAATTTGGGCAACGCATAGTGAATTATCTGATCATCATCCCAATCATAAAGTTTGGCACATTCCTCTACCTTATTGAGCCACATATAAACAGTCTGACTCTTGCTCATAGGATCAAATTCTGGTATTACATTACCAAGCATCGGAAACTTATTGCCTCGTGGCTTACTATCGGATAAAGTCTTTACTAATTCTATCAAAAGTCTTTGAGATTCCTCGTATGATAAGTAATCACTTGTACTCACGCGCTCTCGTGGAGAAGACAAGGGTTCACTACTCACAGTACCGCTTGAATTCGTTGCATTAGTTTGCTACGGCTCCGACGGTTCTCATGATGACGCCTCCGACTTGTTTTCCTGTCCCGAACCTTGCGCCGCTCGCTCCTTTCTCGTGAACGACTCCTACGTTCACCACGTGGTGGCGGCGTTTCAGTAACCGCTCGATGCATTCGACGTTTACTTTGTTTCATGCTATTTGAAACGGTGCTACTCCGGTCCCTACGCCGCTTTGCTTTCGTTCGATTTTGCTCTGAAGATCTGATACGGCTACGTTGCCTCTCTGCGCTACCGCCTGCATACTCCATCGTAGTAAATCCTCGTTCACAACAGAAATAAACACTGTTTTATTCTTTCACTTTCGTAGTCCAATTAATCACTAAGCAATAACTTTCGTTTTAACAGTTTAATTTTCCACTTATGTGGGTGTAATAGTTCGATCCCCACTTCTGAAATATAGGCAGAAGTGGGTGAAAAGTCAATTAAAATGCACTTAGATAGTTATTTCTTATAATTCAACGTTACAACGTGTGCTATCGTTTAGCAGTCAGACGTAACTAACAATAATCCCGAGCTATAATATCAATCTTAGAATAAATGCTGTCGAGTACAAAACAACACAAAGGGGCCCCGTAAGCCCCGTAACTACAGGACGTTCTTATTACATTTGTATAAACAAACTGTAAGAAATACGAATACAATGGTGGCCCTTATCTAAGCCTAGTCGCAGTCACAGTAATGCGTGCGATGCCACGCCGGGACATTACAAAGGCCCGGTATGCGACCATGAACCTAACATTACAGACTTAAAAAATCACTGGAGTTCTTGAGGCTAAGCTCAAGGAAATACCTTTTATGTAAAATTCATCAAATAATTCCTCATTTAAACCACTGAATTTTATTATCAACTAAGCATGAATTGTTAAGTTGGGGCGGAAAGGTTCTCGAATGGCGACCGCGTACCGGACGACGTTCCGTGGGCAGGCCCCCTACAAGGTGGACCGACGATCTGGTCAAGATCGCGGGAAGCCGCTGGATGCGGGCAGCGCAGGACCGATCGTTGTGGAGATCCTTGGGGGAGGCCTATGCCCAGCAGTGGGCGGCGATGAAGCTCACTGCTGGGCATATACACAGATGAATAATTTAAATGTCAAGTTTAACTCAAAAACTAAAACCCGTTTTACGAGTTGTGATTGGTTGCTTGCCCGCCATGATGGTTCAAAAAGTTTGCCTAGAGGTATACTTACTACTCTTATCAAAACAATGAAACAATTTTATTAAAAGAAAGTTTACTTCTCTTATCAAAACAATGAAACAATTTTATTAAAAGAAAGTTTACTTGATTTTGAAATAAATACAATATTTCTAACCAAGGTAATTTTTTCACCCAATTTTGCCTGAAAGAGATTGCTATATAGCAATAAAGCCGCCTGTTGTCTGTTCTCTTTATACTAATTGTCTATTTGTGTTAATTGTTTCTTTGTGTGCAATAAAGTTTTTTTATTTATTTATAAAAAAAATTCTAGGTGTCGGCGGTGCTGATGCTGTGGACGTGATGGCTGACATTCCATGGGAGCTGAAGTGCCCCAAAGTTATTGGTGTTAAACTCACTGGTATGTACCTATTTTTTTTATTATAGTGAGGGCAAATACAATCTTTACGTATACCACACGGCATGTTGGACTCAGTCAGACACAGACAGCCTAATAGGCTTCGCGTCAGGGCTGGGCGGTTCTAACCTCTGCTCCGGCCCCCTAACGAGCACGAAAGCTTGAGAGGGGGCCGGACAGAGGGAGGGAGCCCCCTCACAATCTCCCCATAAGGTTACCCACTCAAGGTGGGCTGACCAGATGGGGCGATCGAGAGCAGGCACCACTACCAACTAAACTCCTCAGTACTTGCTCTCCGCCGTCAGTTTTAGGCACACCGATTGTGGGGAGGTCGTGGTGAGAAGCACCCCCTGCACTGGTATGTACCTACCTACATTATTACTACCTATCACTTATATTCATAGTGTAGTACAGTCATGAGCAATAATATGTAAACACCATAGGCCTATGTCATACATAGATTGAATGAATTCTGTGGCACTGATAGTTTCTGAACCCTTTAATGTGACAAAGTTCTGTAAGTTAAACATATCATTGCTTGTGACTGTCAAGGACCGATAAGGTTACCCGTATGAGGGTTTTAATCTGTTTCATTTTTCGGGTTAGGTTACAATTTACAAACCTTTTAATATGGATTAATCCGTATTTAAGGTTTATGGTTACTCATTAAATATATTTCATTCTATTTAATCTTTCTTTCGGGTTAATCAGCATTATTTTTATGGTTAATCCATATTGTATAAGGGATAATATGTATAAGGGTTAATCAAATATACGGGTTAACCTTTTAATAGGTCCTTTGTGTGGTGACTGTGCGTAACGACCTGTCGCATGGCTACAAACAAGTTTCTAAAGTGGTATTATTTTACATAAAACCTACCTCCAGAATCACTCTGTCTATGATGAAGGCAATAAAATAAGATTGAAAGATCTAAGCATATTGACGGCGGGAAGCGTAAGCGTTGTCTTGTAAATGTCAGGGTGCATCCACATCTCCCGAATACGCCGCGAATGCGCAACTCGCGCGCCGCTCGCGAGCTACGCGCCTGCATTTTATGTTCGTGCGCCGCTTCTGCGCCGTCGCACGAAGCGCACTTACTATACAAGCCTCGTATGAGTTGCGCTAAAGAGTGCACCAAACCATTGCAGTGACTGCATGCGTGCAGCGCGTGCGCAGGTCGCGAGCTACGCATTCGCGAGATGTAGACCCTCAAAGTAGCTACGCAATTGCTTCGGCGATAGATAATATCTATTAAGAAAAACCACCAAGAAACTCGTTGAGGATGTTTTACATTACAGTTTCTTAAATATTATTCCAAAAAATTTCAAAGCCGCCTTTAACTTCTGTTTTAGCGCGGTTTGTTTGTATAAAGAATTGACAAGCGTACAAGATTTTTATCTGAGGTTACAGCCAAATAGTAGTAGTAGTAGTAGCAGTATAGTATTACGTTTAAAATTTATCGTTTTATTGAACTGAAAACATTTATTTTAGGCCACTGATTATAAAGATCGTCTTGGTTACATTGTAATAATATCTTTTGCAAATTGTTTGAACAGTGCATAGAGTCTTTTGATTGTTATAACTGAGATTTTAAATTATTTTTATGCATTCACAATGCAATTTTGTAAGTATAGGAAAAATGTGATAGTAAAGAACCACGAGCCCTATACCTAAGTCCCGCCTGAAAGCTTCTTATAGGGATCGTGGTTTTTTTACTATCACATTTTTCCTATGTTATTACTCTTTTATGCCCGAGCTTCACCTGCGTCTAATGCCATTAATTAGCGCGATATTTAATATAATACGCAGGTGTAGCCGGGTCTTAGCGCACTAATTTGCCCTAAGACGCACAGGTGAAGCCCCAGCATTAAACATATTTTATAAAAAGTATCAAATTAACATAGCCTGTATAATTAATCATCATCAGCCATTTGATCCCCACTGATGGGGCACTGGCCTTCCTTATGGATGGATAAGGAGAATAGGCCATGTCCTACCACGCGGGCCCAACACGGATTGAGTATTAACGACTCCTACGACATTTAAAGATGAAATTCTTTGAAGGGCATCATTGTCCCATTCGATTGCCAAATGGGTGATTTACCATTTTTCCAAATATTGTAATTACGTTTTTCTCATAATTTACCGTTTACCGTTTCTAGTTTAGCTTTCTCCTTTAAGGCCCGCTTTCATCAATGATATTTAAACGCGATTAACGCTAAACGTGTTTAAAACATAGTTCTGTCTCTGTCATCTGTTTGAATGTGACAGAGACAGTAATACATTTTAAACACGTTTAGCGTTAATCGCGTTTAAATATCATTGGTGAAATCGGGCCTTAGTGTTAAACGTAGTTAAGTTAAACAAGAAGGTTGTTATATCAATTTTGTCACTCATCCCATTACTGGTTCTAGTTAAAGTTGTTTAACCATTCGCAATTACACCATCATCGGGCTCATGAACTGCGCCTATATGAGACACAAATAGAGTGATGGCGAGGCGCCAATAATTTGGTGTGCTTTAGTTTTTTATATCGAACGGATACTATTTTAATACTGTAATGCAAGTAAATGCAATAATTAGAAAGGGAAAACTTTCTTACCTAATATAATAAATGCGAAACATTGGATGTTAGTTACTCAATCACTTAAGAACCACTGAACGGGTTTAGATAAAATTTGGCACAGAGATAGATTTATATGCTGGATGGAATAGCACATTATATGCTACTTTTTAACCCAATATTCCGGGAACTGGAAACCGCTTAGCGCAGCAAGTAAATTATAATGTTAACGACGAAACTATTAAGAAGGTTAGGTATCAGGCATTGCGTAATCTATACTAATATTATAAAGCTGAAGAGTTTGTTTGTTTGAACGCGCTAATCTCAGAAACTACTAGACAGGATTGAAAAATTATTTTTGTGTTGGATAGTCCGTTTATCGAGGAAGGCTATTGATTAAATAACATCATGCTACGACCAACAGAAGCGGAGCATTAATGAAATATGTTGCATAAACGGGAAAAAAATATTTCTTTTGAGTAGGTTTTTTCTTTTTCCTCAAATAAACGCAGGTGAAACTGCAGAGCACAGCTAGTAACTATTAGTTAGAGTAGACTTCACAAAGACCTTACGATCTGCGTATGCAGACTGTATTGCGATATGCATTTGTTTTCACTTCATTTTTCCTCTTCAACGAAAGTGACATTGACACTTTGATACCGTGCCAATGAACTCGAAGAATTTAATTTAAATACCTATTTGTGTTATATAAGCACATTATGTACGGTCGAAACAATTGATTCGGTGACTCGTGACCCATTTTGCTAAAAAAATTTTTGAAAGCGTCAAAACTATAAAGGTCAATGTTAATTTTGAATTTCGACCTTGTTGAATTTTAATATCTGTAAGGAAATTAACTTTTGGTGGGTCACGAATCTTAGTTCGACTGTACACAAGCAGCACAACGACCTACCTCAACTTTTGATTTGATTTTAAGCCTTATACCCCTCATTCCAAAACGTGGACTTAAGTTAATTCTGTCTTTCATTTGGGAAATGAAAGTGACAGCACCAGTTTAGTACCAGTTTTAAACCAGGACTATTTTAGTCCACGTGTATAAGAAGAGTATTTTTATCGCAATGAAAATTTAATTCAGATTTGACCACTAGTCGGTATCTACTCTATTAATCGGATTTTTATTTTGTTTCTTTCAAGATTTATATTTTTTTTTTACTTGAATAAGCCATCTCGAAATAGGACATACAGTAAAAATAAGCACTTGAGGCATCCAATCAAATTATGTATAAAACACAATTTTCTGAATTAATTATAAAAATAAATATTTATTTGTCCTTGCCATTGTGTCGCAGAGACTATCTTACTAGTAAGGTATACACTATACAATGACACTCAATTTGCGTTCATTAAATGTGCGCATGTACGTTATTGCGTATCAAGTTCGTATCTAGCTACTTATCTGGTTGTATTCCACTTTATAAATAAACAGGATAGAAATTAATGTACACTCGACAGCACATCAGGTTAAACAGTTGAACTGCGATAACAGATTTTATTACGTAGGGCATAAAGGCGGTCTCAAGGTCAACATGTATAGTCTGATGTGCCGCCGTGTGTACAATGCCAATGGTAAAAAGTGCCAATCTTTAGTTAAATAAAAACTAAGTTACTTATTAAATAAAAATGTTCTCAAATGCACTAAATAAATCACGCATTACCTCAGA
This sequence comes from Crambus lathoniellus, assembly GCA_949710035.1. Classification (NCBI taxonomy): domain Eukaryota; kingdom Metazoa; phylum Arthropoda; class Insecta; order Lepidoptera; family Crambidae; genus Crambus; species Crambus lathoniellus. The sequence goes on along the minus strand of OX453302.1, from coordinate 7,116,753 downwards.
GATAGCGTGTGGGAATTCCAGAGCAAAGAATATTGTATCTCATAAACACTTGTGTCAACAGTAGCTCAGTCAATACGAGTTGGTACCGTATACAAAATACAAAAAATCGGCCAAGTGCGAGTCGGACTCGCTCATGAAGGGTTCCGTACCCACTTAACGTACCGATTACGTACACTTAGCAAAAAAACCACTGTCATTTTTTGCCGGAAAAAAATAACTTTTTTTTTTCATAGTATTGGTATGAATGACAAAGTTATATTTGCGTTTTTCGAAAATGTGTTATATTATATCTCCAAAATTTGTAAAGCCTACTTAGCTGTGATAGTTTTCCTTTTAACTTCGTCATATGTACTACTATCGTGAATTTTTTAACGTATCTAGAAACAACCATTTGGCTGGTAGGGGGGGGGGGGACACTTGACTCTAACAAAATTTTGCACTTTAAAGCTTAATAATTCACAAACAGATGCCTCAATCAAAAAACTGTCTTTACAAACCCACAACGTTTTTAAAATTGCTATCCAAAGACATCCCACACTATGGGGTAGACAAGAAAAAAAAATTACATACCCACTTCACGTGTAGGGGAGGTAACCTAAAAAAAATATTTTTCTAAATTTTACTTGACCACTTTGTTGGCGTGATAAATATGTATATATTTATGCCAAATTACAGCTTTCTAGTACTAAGAGTTTATGAGCTAGACTGGGGTCAGACGGACAGACGGACATGGCGAAACTATAAGGGTTCCTTGTTGACTACGGAACCCTAAAAAGCATCTCAGAGGTGTTGTGTTAAATATGTTGCAATTTAGACTTTATCATTTGAGAATAAGATTTAGATAAGTCTACATTTATCTTATTCTCAAACAATAAATCACAATAAGTACAGGCACAAAAAGAGTGGTGCTAAAAGGGTATATTGAGTTTTGGGGGTCTCCTACCGACAGATATATTTTTTACTTTTTAAAGTTTGGAGGAACTGGCTATCTTATCTGTAACTGCCGGAACATAATAATGCTGAAAACATCGTTCTTTTTGCGTCAGGCTAAGATAGATGGTGGTAGCTAGCTTAGGCTTAGGTTAACGTACTCATTTATTTTGCATCTTGGGATGGGATGCACATATTGATGATTATATATGAACGTATATCTATAGCTATACTACAGGACTAAGAACAAGTCCTTCCACCAACCAAACCGAATACAATATGAATCCCCCACAGGGAATCGAACCGGAACCATTAGACCACAGAGGCGATTAAATATCGAATTTACTGATTTCGAATGGCAATGTGGTCATATGACTTAAAGTTTGCTTCTAAAACGCGATGATCACAACGATTATTCGACGATGATCGCTCGATCGATGAGTCGCGTTCTATTGGGAAAACGCCCTATACGAGTTATTGTATGATTTGATTTGTCGTAAATAGGCAAACAAGCGAAAACGTGGTTTGTCGTAGTTATCGGACACCCTATCTGTGATATAAAGAAAAAAATCGCAATACAGTGCAAAACACACGTTTTAGCACTCCTTATCAAATACGTCTAAACAACCTATCTTGTATTGCGTACTTTCAGTAAACGTACGCATTAAGTTACAGAATAATATTTGTCTTTAACATAATATTTGTTTTACTGTAAAGATTATTAAAATTGGCATTCAGGTGGCAAGAATGTAGAGTCAGGGACAAATTAGGTGCAAAGTTACTTAAATTTTGAGTTATTTTGTTCTTATTTCTACAAATAATAATAGTACAAACCGGCATTTTGGCAAAGAATAGGAATAACTATTCTCAGCAAAGCTGAATAACAACTGATGACGTCAACCACGCGTCAACCGGCGATGTTAACCGTTTGTCCAGGTGCCTGTGACGCCTGCCACACCCCCTTAGCATATCTCGTCGTATCCCAAGAAAACTAGTACCCCAATGTTCATTAGGACTTTATTCTTTTATTGGATTTTTGGATTCTACATTAATTTAGGCATATTTCAGTCTAATAATCGTTTTAATAAAAAGTTCAAAAATGTTCTTGATATTCAAGTTTTAAAATAAGGCCTTATTGCGTGGTGACAAATTTGAACGTAGAATAAAGCCACGTAGATGAAGAGGGGGCGCAAGCGCCGATCGGTCTCTATTCCGCGGACTGCTGTTGTTAGTGCATTTGTCTTAAAAGAGTCGATAAGTTAGTCAGTCACAACATTATACACTATTTGATGTTACAGACAGTTGATTTGAGAGAAAATTATCAATAATTACCGTGTTTAGCTATCTTAAATTGCTTAATTATAATAGTAAGTATATTTCGAGTTCTGCACAGCCTTAATTCTCGAAAAACGCCGAAAAAAGCCCTTGTGTTGGTTGTGTCTTAATTCTACGTCAAATTAATTGTTAAGTCCTAATTAACGAATGTTAGTAAGTATATCATATGAGGTTAACTAGTGTTTTTCAAATAGTAAACGAAATTCATGCCCTTTTGTTGCCTTTATATTTCCGACAAATAAGGCCACAATGCACATAAGGACCCAAATTGGGAGTTCTTTAGCAGGAATACATCGGAGAATAAGGAATTAAGGAACATAATTAATTATTGTATTATTATTATTAACAAAATCATGTTTTATACAAAGAACAGGATGCCAATACATGCTATTGAAATCAAACATTATCAATATCTTTATCCGATTTTTTTATAAACACAAAAAAGCTTCTCCTGTAAAGTTGCTGTTTTGCAATTACGCCCCTTTTCGTAGGATACGACGATCTATTGGTATTATATTTTATGATCTGAGGTTTCATACAAACTCTGATCCCTTTTATTACCTCCTTAGGGGAGGTATTTCGCCGGAGTGGGTAACCTTATGGGGAGATTAAGAGGAGGCTCTCTCCTCCTGCCCCGCCTCCTGTCGAGCTTTCGAGCTCGTCAGGGGGTGGGGCAGGGGTTAGAACCACCCAGCCCTGACGCGAAGTCTATTAGTTTTTATTGTAGTATTTTCATTTTCATTTTTTTCATTTTCATTAGGCTTGGCGGGCGGGCTGGGCGCGGCGAGAGACAGGCCTTGTCTGACTGAGTCCAACATGCCGTTAGCGGTATACGAAAAGACTGTATTTGCCCTAACTATAAAAAAAGGGGAGGTATTTCGAAAGAATTTCCAAAATCGGTTCTGTAGTTCTTGAGATCAAACATCCAAAGTAACTTTACCTATTATTAAATATTAGTGTAGATATCCTACTTGTCATATTCTTTTTACAAAATTTGTCTCTTTCTTCAGGTCAAATGAAGGGCTGGACGAGTCCCAAGGATGTGATCCTGAAGGTGGCCGGCATCCTGACAGTAAAGGGCGGTACTGGTGCCATCATAGAGTACCACGGGCCTGGCGTCGACTCCATCTCCTGCACTGGCATGGCCACCATCTGCAATATGGGCGCCGAGATCGGAGCCACCACCAGTGTATGTTATCAATAGTGCATCATCATTATCACAGACCTTCTTTATGGATGGTTAAGGACATCGTGGTGTACCACTGGTCTGGCGTCGACTCCATCTCCTGCACCGGCATGGCCACCATCTGCAACAGGGGCGCCGAGATCGGAGCCACCACCAGTGTATGTTATCAATATTGCATCATCATTAAGGCGATACTCGGAAAAAATGTGCTGAAGCGAGATAGCAATGAGAAAAGGACGCGCGCGGGAGCGAGACCGATGTTGCAGATTAGGCAAAAAAACCACAAAATCACTTCGTATTAAAAAACTACAGCGATTTTTAAAAAAAACGCTTCTATACGATCCTCAATATTATTGGTGTCCACTAATTAAACCAATTTCCAATAGTGTAAGTAGCCCCATTTAAGAATAATCTTCACTTTTCGTATTTTTTAGAAGTTGTTTCGAAAAGAAAAAGTGTCGAGGCAAAATCGTAAAATCGTGTTTTTGAAACTATACGATTCTAGATAAAGGTATGAAGAAATATATATCTTATTACCAGATTTGTAACAACTGTAACCGTCCTATAGTTTTAAATCAAAAAGTCCATATTTTTCCGAGTAGCGCCTTAACACAGGCACAGACCTTTACGGATGGTTAAGGAAATCATAGAGCACCACGGGCCTGGCGTCGACTCTATCTCCTGGGGCCCGATTCTCATGCATTCGAACTTTTTCAGTGTGGTAATTCGTATACGAACATTTTGTTTGTGGTTTTTATTGAAAAGTTAGAACGTTTCAAACAAACTAAACTGTCCCACATGGCAACAAATTCATTTCATTTTGACAGTTAAGTTCGTATACGAACATCGATTGGTCTGTACCACTCGTTGCGTTCGACTGGTTTTCGATCGAACTTTTTCGATTGTGAAATTCTGACAATACACAAACTGTGTTATATTTGAATTTCGAGCTTATAAATGTGAACTTTTCTCGATTGCTTGAGAATCTATCCCCTGCACTGGCATGGCCACCATCTGCAACATGGGCGCAAGCACCTTGTAAAACTTATACAGCCGCTGTTACCGTTTCCTCGACCTGTCATGTAGTTCGTCCACTATTTCGCTTTAGCAAGGAACTGGATGCGATTTTAAATGCGATTTAAAAGTAGCTTAAGTATTTAAATTGATATCGCATTGACGTCCACGTGTCGAACCTTATTCTTTGGGACTCAGTTGAAAATCAACGTCGGCTTTATTGCTGACTCAATGCTGAACTGTACATCCATTTGGTAGGTACCGACGTGGGACACTGATTACCTTTTGTGGTAATAATAAGATTTTCACTATTATTTTTGTACCATGGGCAACAGCATCGCTTAACCACTTCTAAGGTTAAAATGGCTTGCACGCCGCACCGTCACAACATACGTTTACTTCGTGCAGAGGCGATACGTGTGCACACGAATTTTGTTGCTAGCTGGTTAAGCGACGCTGTTGCCCATTATACCTACCTGCTGTTTGTTTTTGCTATGTAATGTCCTATGCCTGGTATATACCAAATAAAACCTTTTGTATTTGTATATGTAACATTATCAACAGGTGTTCCCGTACAACGCGCGTATGGAAACCTACCTCAAGGCGACCGGCCGCGCGGACATCGCCGCCAACGCGAACAATTACAAGCCATTGCTCACACCCGACCCCAAGGCACCTTACGATGAGGTAAGTTAATGTCGCTAGAGATAAGCAGCGCTGGGATGCGGTTGAAATCTTATTGACCGAATTTGACATTGACATATGATAAAATGCGGTTATTGACCGTACTTAAGATGCGACTCGTACTTTTAACGAAAAGTCGATACATGGTGAGAAAATAAAAAATAAAAAAAGTTTATCGACTTGCGTGAAATGTAAGGTGTTTAGCTTTATCAGGTTTACGCAATTTTGCAACGTTATAAAAACAAATGTGTTTCGAAAATAAATACACGTGATAATTATCTTAATAACCCCCCTAGCTAGCTAACTATATATATTTGTTTACTTAAATTCTTTTGCTTCACTGAATGGAGTTAATCTGTTTAAAAATCTCTGAGCTTAACCGTAAACTTCCTCCACAGATGGTCGAGATTGACCTGTCCACTCTCGAGCCCCACGTGAACGGTCCTTTCACGCCAGATCTAGCGAGCCCCATCTCGAAACTCGGAGAGAACGCCAAGAAGAACAACTGGCCCATGGACATCAAAGTCGGCCTCATTGGTTCTTGCACCAACTCCTCATACGAAGATATGGGACGTTGTGCCAGCATCGTCAAAGAGGTAAGTAAAAAAAAATAAAAAAAAAATGGTCCTTTCACGCCAGATCTAGCGAGCCCCATGTCGAAACTCGGAGAGGACGCCAAGAAGAACAACTGGCCCATGGACATCAAAGTCGGTCTCATTGGTTCTTGCACCAACTCCTCGTACGAAGATATGGGACGTTGTGCCAGCATTGGCAAAGAGGTAAGAAAAATAGAACTTTTTGAATTTTTTTGGTCCTTTCACGCCAGATCTGGCGAGCCTCATGTCGAAACTCGGAGAGAACCCCAAGAAGAGCAACTGGCCCCTGGACATCAAAGTCGGCCTCATTGGTTCCTGCACCAACTCCTCGTACGAAGATATGGGACGTTGTGCCAGCATCGTTAAAGAGGTAAGAAAAATAATAGTAGATTGTACAACAAGTGCATAAAACGTACTATTTTACCCGAGATGTATATATCCATCCGAGCCGTAGGCGAGGGTGGATAGTGAATTCGAGTGTAAAATGGGTTTTATGTACAAGTTATACACTCTGCTTTTCACTTAGAGTGTGAGGAAAATAAATACCAATATTGCAAAAAAGAAAAAATAAAGACTTCGCCATATTGGCGGGAAGACTTTCTTTTTCTTTTTTTATACGTGGCATTGGTAGCACAGTGACTAGCATTAGATCGTAGTCCATAATGCTCTTGAAATACTTATTTCTTAGAAAACTCATTAATTTTGCCTAGTTTTATTAATTTAGTAATTTAACATGGATTATGTACAAAATTGAAGAAACAGAATGAAATAATAAGTTTATTTTACGAAGTTTAATTGCGTGTGTGGCTGTTTACCTGACGATCTTTGTCTTAAAGTCTGAGACTTAGACGAAGATTTTACTTTATGCACTAGAGCATAAAAAGCGATTTTATGCAGCCTATACCCAACATAAACACGGACTTTACGAGCATGAGAAGTGAAAACTTATTTTTAAAATGTTGGTCCTTTCACGCCAGATCTAGCGAGCCCTATCTCGAAACTCAGAGAGGCCGCCAAGAGCATCGTCAAGGAGGTACATTTTTTTTTGAAAGGACTTTGTCTTTTCACGGCAGATTTAGCGAACCCCATCTCAGTAACGATCAGATATAGCTGAATTATCTATGAACTAATACAGGTATTAAATATTAAATAAATATAAACTCTATTGTTTTTGCAAACAAGTACTATTATTGATTGATTTGTCATCATCGGCCAATAGAAAAGTCTCTTATCTAATATTGTGAACCCGTTATCTGAACGAAGATTCTCGTGCAACCCTCCAGTTTAGTCTAGACCAAGTTATTTGTAAACAGTTCGACACGTTTGTGTTATAATGTTTACTATTTTGTTTGCACGTGAACAGCTAGCATCTTTCTAATATTTAGCGATCGGCGTTTTAAAAGATTAAGTTTATCGGGATAACAATAAAAAAGTTGAATGACTAAATTCATACTAATTTTTTTATTTATTTATTTAAACCTAAAAGACCCACTTTTGATTGGTCAATCATTTACTGTTTATGTGTCTTCTTACAGCTGATAAATAGGGTGTAAATTCTGTCTTTTACGCTTCTATGAATTAGCGAATTCATTGTTATTGAGAAGACATACTGATTTGTAAAACAGGCATTGAAGCACGGAATCAAGTCCAAGATTCACTTTTGATTACTCAATCATTTACTGTTTTCGTGTCTTCTTGCAGCTGATAAAATATAGAATGGGTGTGAATGAGTCACACCAATGATTTTTGTTATCAGCATATCTAAAAAATATGTTACTCGAGAAAAAAGAATATGTTTTTATTTTTTTCCTATCTTCAAAAATGGGTGCGTAATGAATGATATAATTTCATTTGGTATAATTTCATTTCAATAACGTTCATATGACATAATAAACGTTTGTCATAACAACACTTCAACTAATTTCATTTTGCATAATGTTTATTTCATATAATCATCATTTTATATAATATCATTCGTACGGTTGAGACACTATCACTACATAGTATAAAACAAAGTCGCTTTCTCTGTCCCTATGTCCCTTTGTATGCTTAAATCTTTGAAACTACGCAACGGATTTTGATGCGTTTTTTTTATTAGATAGAGTGATTCAAGAAGAAGGTTTATATGTACTTTTTATCCCGATATTCCCACGGGAACGGGAAACCGCGGGCGGCCGCTAGTTTGATATAATTTTGTTTTCTATAATCATCAATAAGTCAATCAAATGTATAGGGTAGGCAAAGGAGCAGGGGACACGGGGGGTACAGTGCGCTGGAAAGGGGGGCTCGGGGGGCGAAGACCCCCGCCATAAAAAGTCACAATGGTCACAAAACAATTGATAATAGGTTAGGTTAGGTTAGAACTGTGAACAAAACAGCGCGAGCCGAGCGAGCGAAGCGAGCGTGCCGCGGCAGCGGCCGGCGAAGCGCCAGAAATAGTTATCCGTTGATTATACTAAATGAACGTTATATGAAATGTTGTTATGTTATATAACCATTATGTGTTTTAAATATTATACGATGTAAGTGTTATAGTAAATGTTTATTATATGAAACGTTTTTATATCAAATGTTCATTATACGGTTTAAAATTATATATTTTGAATTTATATCATTCGTTGATTATACAAAATGAACGTTATATGAAATGATTTTATGTAATGTGTTGTTATATTTTGTGAGTATTATACAAAATGTTGTTATATCATATATTACACACCCTTCAAAAATGACTGAGATATTGAACGTTAAAGTACGGCCTCCGTGAAAAATTCGGGTGAGCCAATGGAATTAATGTGTGACGTCACATCGCGATTGAGAGTTGGCGCTTCCAGATTTCTCCTTTGGCTATTAGAGTTGCGCTCTCACGGTTTCGCAATAAATTTATTTATTTTTCTTATAGTCGATCAATGATCAATTTTGTATTGAGCCCATGTGAAAAAACACCTTCAAATACATAAGTTGTATTTTCGTGATTATTAAATTAAATCAACTTTCGTAATGGTGGGCGGTATTCTGTCAATATAAATAGCAACCGTCAAACTTCGATCAACAATAACACGAAGCCGTCAAATGGACAGTAGGTGACAGTTTAAGAGTGCGGCTGCGCGAGGTCGAAATCGAGTACTAATCATTTACCATAACCTTAGAACGAAAAAAATGTACTGTAACTAGTGCCAAAAACGCACCAGGGACCGTACTCTGAAACGCTAATCCGAAACTTCGGTTAGCCCCGCCCCTTTCACTCGATTCAGAGGGCCTACTCTGAAACGCAAAACCCGAAACTTCGTTATACCCGTCCCTCGCACGCTCGAGTCATGACAGAATCGAGTGAAAGGGACGGGGCTAACCGAAGTTTCGGATGTGCGTTTCAGAGTACGGTCCCTGTTCCGACTACAGAGTGAGAGGGACGGGTATACCGAAGTTTCGGGTTTTGCGTTTCAGAGTAGGCCCGCAGTTGCGCGAAGATTAGGCACGAACAGACTCTATGTAGGTACAGTTGGACGGAAATCACCCGCAGTAGCCGCAATCGGAGATTTCACTGCGACATGACGTCATCGCAATAGCGCGCAAGGAAACCAAATTTACAAAAGCTGGTGAAACTTTACAACGCTGTAACTTTGGAAATCCTGGACAGATTACGATGAAACAAAAACTGTTATTACTTGCACGAGTTTTTTTCGCCTGTTTTTCTTGTCAGTTAAAAGATGTCCATAACAGGTGGTAGGTAAAAAAATTTTGGACGATTCATAAACATTAATTTTATTTAATCTATATGAATAAAAAATTTATGACTATGACTATGACTACGAGTTCGCGCATTAAATACAGTAATTTTTATAGTCATATTTTGATGTGTTGGTGTGACTCATTCTGTCTTTTACGCTTCTATGAATTATCGATTTCTTTGTTATTGAGAAGACATGACGTGTTAATAAACTGCTGTGTAAAACAGGCATTGAAGCACGGAATCAAGCCCAAGATTTACTTTTGATTAGTCAATCATTTACTGTTTACGTGTCTTCTTACAGCGTATAAAATATAGAATGGGTGTGAATTCTGTCTTTTACGCTACTATGAATTATCGATTTCTTTGTTATTGAGAAGACATGTGTTAATAAGCTGCTTTGTAAAACAGTCGTTGAAGCACGACATCAAGTCCAAGATTCACTTTTGATTAGTCAATCATTTACTGTTTACGTGTCTTCTTACAGCTGATAAATAAGATGGGTGTGAACTCTTTCTTTTTTACGCTATTATGAATTATAGATTACTTTGTTATTGAGAAGACATGAACATAATGCAACAAACTCAATGGCAGAGTTCGACCATAGCCATATACCTACGTGATGTAAAAGTTTTTCTAAATTCTTCTTATTATGTGTTAATAAACTGCTTTGTAAAACAGGCATTGAAGCACGGCATCAAGTCCAAGATCCCGTTCAACGTGACCCCCGGCTCGGAGCAGATCCGCGCGACCATCGAGCGCGACGGCATCGCGCAGACTCTCAGGGACTTCGGAGGCACCGTGAGTACTAATAATATTCATTGGCTATAGCCTCCTGGATTCCAGAAGAAAAATGTTATGATTTTGTAACAAAAGTTATTTTTTTTAATGTATTACGGATCTAAGATTTTAAATTATTTTTATGCATTCACAATGCAATTTTTGTAAGTACTTATAGGAAAATGTGATAGTAAAAAACCACGAGCCCTATAAGTAGCTTTCAGGCGGGATTCAAACCCGCGCCTCCGGGAATCCGGCCCGATGCTCCGACTAACTAAGCTACCGAAAGGCTTACACGACTCGTCGAATTTTGCTATCACTTGTTACGCTGTAGGCCAGCGTTGTTCCATCAATGTGAGGAAACCCTCGCATCCGAAAGAAACATTTTTACAAATGTTTAACAAAATCTTATTTAATGGCTGTTTCATCTTAATCGACTGTTACGACCGATTTGGCGCAGGGGTAGGCTACCCACCTTCTGCGCCAGTGGTCTCGGGTTCGATTCCCGAACAAGACAAATATTTGTGTGCATGAACATGTCTATTTGTCTTGGTCTGGGTGTTTACTATGTATATTAAGTATGTATTTACAAAAAAAAAGTATTTAAGTATATATTTATCCGTTATCAAGTTTTCCATGATACAGTTTCTTAATGAAATTAAAATGGGCTTAGATAATTGGTGTAATTGTAAGAAGTTATTTATTATTTATTTTATTATCACTACATAGTATAAAACAAAGTCGCTTTCTCTGTCCCTATGTCCCTTTGTATGCTTAAATCTTTGAAACTACGCAACGGATTTTGATGCGTTTTTTTTTAATAGATAGAGTGATTCAAGAGGAAGGTTTATATGTACTTTTTATCCCGATATTCCCACGGGAACGGGAACCACGCGGGTGAAACCGCGGGCGGCCGCTAGTTTATTATAAATGCAAAAATAAAAATTAAACACTTTTCTTTCTTAGGTATTGGCTAACGCCTGTGGTCCCTGCATTGGACAATGGGACCGCAAAGACGTCAAGAAGGGCGAGAAGAACACGATCGTGACGTCATACAACCGTAACTTCACGGGCCGTAACGACGCCAACCCTGCCACGCATTGCTTCGTCACCAGCCCTGAGTTGACGACAGCCCTGGCTCTGGCCGGTGAGTCAACTTTAAAGTGGTCTAGGATAATTTGTTCACCGGGGGGTCACGCCATTTTTATAGAAATGCTCGATAGGATCTTATGACTCACCGGTGAACATACTTCGCGCGCGTACAAAGATATACGTTTATTCCGCCTTATCTATAGTATCCGTGTATGGACAACTTTAGCTCATAGACAATAAGGTTAAAATTTGCAGTGGTACAAACAGAAAATAAAAATTCTTTTAAGATGTTTCGTGGTGGGTCGTGAAATTTTTTGTTTATCTTAATGGCGGCCATTACTCAAATATCAAGTGGTCCTTGTCATTTGACACCCATTGAAATTCGATTCTAGACCGGTTAATAATATAAGAATAGGATTTATTACTGACATCACTCGAGTAAAGTTAGTTAGATAGAACACGATCGTGACGTCATACAACCGCAACTTCACGGGCCGCAACGACGCCAACCCCGCCACGCATTGCTTCGTCACCAGCCCTGAGTTGACGATAGCCCTGGCTCTGGCCGGTGAGTCAACTTTAATAATATAAGAATAGGATTTAGTACTGACATCACTCGAGTAAAGTTATTTAGAACACGATTGTGACGTCATACTACCGCAACGACGCCAACCCCGCCACGCATTGCTTCGTCACCAGCCCTGAGTTGACGATAGCCCTGGCTCTGGCCGGTGAGTCAACTTTAATAATATAAGAATAGGATTTAGTACTGACATCACTCGAGTAAAGTTATTTAGAACACGATTGTGACGTCATACTACCGCAACGACGCCAACCCCGCCACGCATTGCTTCGTCACCAGCCCTGAGTTGACGATAGCCCTGGCTCTGGCCGGTGAGTCAACTTTAATAATATAAGAATAGGATTTAGTACTGACATCACTCGAGTAAAGTTATTTAGAACACGATTGTGACGTCATACTACCGCAACGACGCCAACCCCGCCACGCATTGCTTCGTCACCAGCCCTGAGTTGACGACAGCCCTGGCTCTGGCCGGTGAGTCAACTTTAATAATATAACAATAGGATTTATTACTGATAACACTCGAGTAAAGTTATTTAGATCGTGTCGTCATACTACCGCAACTTCACGGGCCGCAACGACGCCAACCCCGCCACGCATTGCTTCGTCACCAGCCCTGAGTTGACGATAGCCCTGGCTCTGGCCGGTGAGTCAACTTTAATAATATAAGAATAGGATTTAGTACTGACATCACTCGAGTAAAGTTATTTAGAACACGATTGTGACGTCATACTACCGCAACGACGCCAACCCCGCCACGCATTGCTTCGTCACCAGCCCTGAGTGGACGATAGCACTGGCTCTGGCCGGTGAGTCAACTTTAATAATATAACAATAGGATTTAGTACTGACATCACTCGAGTAAAGTTAGTTAGAACACGATTGTGACGTCATACTACCGCAACGACGCCAACCCCGCCACGCATTGCTTCGTCACCAGCCCTGAGTTGACGATAGCCCTGGCTCTGGCCGGTGAGTCAACTTTAATAATATAAGAATAGGATTTAGTACTGACATCACTCGAGTAAAGTTATTTAGAACACGATTGTGACGTCATACTACCGCAACGACGCCAACCCCGCCACGCATTGCTTCGTCACCAGCCCTGAGTGGACGATAGCCCTGGCTCTGGCCGGTGAGTCAACTTTAATAATATAACAATAGGATTTAGTACTGACATCACTCGAGTAAAGTTAGTTAGAACACGATTGTGACGTCATACTACCGCAACGACGCCAACCCCGCCACGCATTGCTTCGTCACCAGCCCTGAGTTGACGACAGCCCTGGCTCTGGCCGGTGAGTCAACTTTAATAATATAACAATAGGATTTATTACTGATAACACTCGAGTAAAGTTATTTAGATCGTGTCGTCATACTACCGCAACTTCACGGGCCGCAATGACGCCAACCCCGCCACACATTGCTTCGTCACCAGCCCTGAGTTGACGACAGCCCTGGCTCTGGCCGGTGAGTCAATTTAATAAATATTAGAATAGGTTTTATTACTGCCATAACTCGAGTAAAGTTAGTTAGACCAAGATCGTGACGTCATACCACCGCAATGACGCCAACCCCACCACGCACTGCTTCGTCACCAGCCCTGAGTTGACGACAGCCCTGGCTCTGGCCGGTGAGTCAATTTAATAAATATTAGAATAGGTTTTATTACTGCCATAACTCGAGTAAAGTTAGTTAGACCAAGATCGTGACGTCATACCACCGCAATGACGCCAACCCCACCACGCACTGCTTCGTCACCAGCCCTGAGTTGACGACAGCCCTGGCTCTGGCCGGTGAGTCAACTTTAATGATATAAGAATAGGATTTATTACTGTCTTCACTCGAGTAAAGTTAGTTAGACCAAGATCGTGACGTCATACTACCGCAACGACGCCAACCCCGCCACCCACTGCTTCGTCACCAGCCCTGAGTTGACGACAGCCCTGGCTCTGGCCGGTGAGTCAATTTAATAAATATTAGAATAGGTTTTATTACTGCCATAACTCGAGTAAAGTTAGTTAGACCAAGATCGTGACGTCATACCACCGCAATGACGCCAACCCCACCACGCACTGCTTCGTCACCAGCCCTGAGTTGACGACAGCCCTGGCTCTGGCCGGTGAGTCAATGTTAATAATATAAGAATAGGGTTTATTACTGCCATCACTCGAGTAAAGTTAGTTAGACCAAGATCGTGACGTCATACCACCGCAATGACGCCAACCCCACCACGCACTGCTTCGTCACCAGCCCTGAGTTGACGACAGCCCTGGCTCTGGCCGGTGAGTCAACTTTAATAATATAAGAATAGGATTTAGTACTGACATCACTCGAGTAAAGTTAGTTAGATAGAACACGATCGTGTCGCCATACAACCGCAACTTCACAGGCCGCAACGACGCCAACCCCGCCATACATTGCTTCGTCACCAGCTCTGAGTGAGTCAATTTTAGTAATATAAGAATAGGATTTATTACTGACATCATTCGAGTAAAATTAATTAGCATACGATCGTTTCGTGACGTCACACAACCGCAACTTCACGGGCCGCAATGAAGCCAATCCCGCCACGCACTGCTTCGTCACCAGCCCTGGGTTGACGACAGCCCTGGCTCTGGCCGGTGAGTCAATATGGTTAAAAAAAGAGTAGGAATAGAAACTCATACGAAAAATTTTTAATGTTAATTTACGTTTTTTTAAGGAAATACACGTTTTATTCTATTATTTTAGGTACACAGAAAAAGGAACACTATAAAAATTGCAGAGATTTCAGGCTTAACTTTTCTTAGGCTTCATTCACACTATGTCCAGCGCAGACGCGACGCGTTGTCAGTGTTTCCTCTACTTATAATTAGACTCTGCACTAGCGCAGCACAGTCGTCGCATAATTCTGTGTATTAAGGTGCGTCCACACTTGTTGTCCGAACACCGTGTCTTTATCTGTAGCAATCTTGTCTAGGGCGACTGACTGATTATTTATTTTGTGGGTAATTTTAAAATGTTTGAAGAATGTAATGTCAACTGTTCACTGTTTTATCGATGTTTATGCCAATATAACACTATCACATATTATTTATATTTTTACTTTTTTGCATTCAAAATGCAATTTTTATTATTGAAATTGAAGTATTTTTAGAAAAAAACGACCCGTCTCACTGGTTGTGAGAGCAGACGCCCGGATAGCGAAAGGTCGTGGGTTCGCGTCCAATCGGAGCTGGTTGTGAGACGGGCCGATTTTTTCTAAAAATACTTAATTTTTAATTTTTCACCATCGCATATTTCACTGATAAACCTTAGCACTTTGGTAACATTTGTTCACGCGCCAAACGCCTCAACACCAACTGCAGCGGCGAGCGGGAGGACCGCTGACCGCGCGACACACGCCTCACTTCGCTATCGTCCGGCTGCGCCCCTACACGCGTCCATTGTTCTAATTTATTTGTTTGCTACAGTACTTGTAATGCTTATATTATAAACCCTTTAAAGATATACAGTCCACTATAACTCCACCACCACACCACCTGTAAACACATTTTTTAAACTTAGATTACACTTTTGCATTAGAAAGTCATAACTGTGAGATATAATATCAAACTGACAATGTATTATAACGACACGGTGTTCGGACACGCCACACCAGACACAGGTCACAGTAATACGGCGTATGCTTGCACGCATGTGCCCCAGTTCAGAAGCCGCCCATATGTTATTCGAACGCCTACGCCGGACAAACGCCAGTGTGAAGGAACTCTTACAGTTTTAATACATGTTTTTAATTGAAGGCAATAGTAATAAATACTAAAAGAGATAAAACATACTTGAGATAAATACAAGTATTAATTGACTCACATTTTCTTTTTTATTTTATTCACCAGGTCGTCTGGACTTCAACCCTCTCACCGACGAGCTGACGGGCAAGGACGGCAAGAAGTTCAAGCTGTCCAACCCGTTCGGAGACGAGCTGCCTGCCAAGGGATTCGACCCCGGCCAGGACACCTACGAACACCCGCCTCCTGACGGCACCCGTAAGTCAATAATATTTAAACACATGGACTATAGCTACTACCAATAACTCTCTTCAAACCAGCAATAAAATCAGTATTATTTAAAACTATGAATATGTAGCTGACACGCCTAGCACTTTCACCGACTCTTCGTGTTTCACCCCCACCCACACAGCGTATCCTCATTAGTTGTAAAAGCCGTAAAACACTTCAACTCGCTTACTGACAAGCTAACTAGCAAGGATGGCAAGAAGTCCGTTCGGAGACGAGCTGCCTGAAATGAATGAATGAAAATGAATGAAAAAATTATTTATTCACTTAGACATAATAAATATGTACTTAGAATCGTCAATATTTTCCTTTCGTCGTATCGTCAATATTCAAGACTTTTTAACTGACTAGAAGAATGGGCGCAAGAAACTTGCCAGCGTTTCTTAGTTAGGTAACGACATTTACAAAAAAAATACATATCGTTGCTAATACAACAATTGCTTTATATATAACAATTATTTTTATAAAATACATCATGTTATGTGCTACATCAGGACCATGCATTGCGGTAATTCAAATAATCGTCTACTTTATAGTATCCTTTGCTCATCAGCGTCTCTTTAATGTAACATTTAAATTTATGCAATGGTAGTTCAATTATATGCTGTGGAACTTTATTAAAAAAAGGCTATGCTTTTCCCCAGAAATGAGGCTCTGGATTTTTCTAGCCTAAACTTAGGAACGACAAGTTTATCTTTATTTCTTGTGTTAAAGCGATCAAAGTTTGCCGGATCAGCTGGTACTCCATATATGCATGTGACCTGCAATGTAATAAATACTAAAATAAATTAAAGGCATTAATAAACAGTAATTATTCTCAACATCCTTCGACAGGCGTGAAAGTGGACGTGGCCCCCACGTCAGACCGCCTTCAGCTCCTCTCCCCCTTCGACAAATGGGACGGGAAGGACCTGACGGACTTGACGATCCTCATCAAGGTGAAGGGCAAGTGCACCACCGACCACATCTCCGCCGCTGGACCCTGGCTCAAGTACCGCGGACATCTCGACAATATCTCCAACAACATGTTTATCACGTAAGAGTCCTTTAATATTAGGCGCCCATTAGACGATAGGTTTTGCTGTCAGTTTGCTATCAGTCACGATTCTTTTTAGCCAATCAAAATGAACCATTCATAACGCCCCGAAGTTCCTCTATACCGACAACCAACAACATGTTTATCACGTGAGTCCTTTAATATTATAAATGCGGAAGTTTGTGGGTATGGATGTATGGATGTTTCCCCCTTCGACAAGTGGGAGGGCAAGGACCTGACGGTCATGACGATCCTCATCAAGGTCAAGTACCGCGGACATCTCGACAATATCTCCAACAACATGTTTATCACGTGAGTCCTTTAATTATAAATGCGGAAGTTTGTGAGTATGGATGTATAGATGTTTCCCCCAAGGACATGATGATCTTTATCAAGGTGAAGGGCAAGTGCACCACCGACCACATCTCCGCCGCTGGACCCTGGCTCAAGTACCGCGGCCATCTCGACAATATCTCCAACAACATGTTTATCACGTGAGTCCTTTAATTATAAATGCGGAAGTTTGTGAGTATGGATGTATAGATGTTTCCCCCAAGGACATGAAGATCTTTAACAAGGTGAAGGGCAAGTGCACCACCGACCACATCTCCGCCGCTGGACCCTGGCTCAAGTACCGCGGCCATCTCAACAATATCACCAACAACATTTTTATCACGTGAGTCCTTTAATATTATAAATGCGGAAGTTTGTGAGTAAGAATGTATGGATGTTTCCCCCTTCGACAAGTGGAACGGCAAGGACCTGACTCCTCACCAAGGTCAAGTACCGCGGACATCTCGACAATATCTCCCAACAACATGTTTATCACGTGAGTCCTTTAATATTGTAAATGCGGAAGTTTGTGAGTATGGATGTATGGATGTTTCCCTCAAGGACCTGACGGACATGACGATCCTCATCAAGGTGAAGGGCAAGTGCACCACCGACCACATCTCCGCCGCTGGACCCTGGCTCAAGTACCGCGGACATCTCGACAATATCTCCAACAACATGTTTATCACGTAAGAATCCTTTGATTTCATCATAGTTTTTAAACGACTTCAAAAAAGAAGGAGGCTATCGGTTCTTATGAATCTTTTTTTATCTATGAATTATATTTATATTGTAGTTATTAAACAAGAATTAATGCTGTATATTTAATTAGCTTTCTTGTAAAACAAGGTCTGATTTCTCCCACTCGACTTCGTCAAAATATTCAGCTTCATTTCGACAGAATTTAATTTGTCAAATTATTTTGATAATTTAGTTAGATGCCAATCCATGTGATGAACTCATGTTTCTAGTCATTATCTAATGTGGGTTTTAATACAGATACTTGGGCTACTTCGGAAGTACATCACCATTGATGTTATTTGATAAAAATAAAAATTTAATTATTAATTTTTCCACAGCGCCACGAACGCCGAGAACAACGAACTGAACAAGGTCAAAAACCAGAAAACCGGTGAATACGGACCCGTACCGGCCACCGCGCGCGCTTACAAAGCCGCCGGCATCCAGTGGGTCGTCGTCGGAGACGAGAACTATGGAGAGGGTTCTTCCCGCGAGCACGCCGCGTTAGAGCCGCGCCACCTCGGCGGCCGCGCCATCATCGTCAAGTCCTTCGCCAGGCGAGTGCTCACACTCACACACACACACTATACAAACACATTTAGTGGGTCCTAATTGGAGATGAGAACTACGGCGAGGGTTCTTCCCGCGAGCACGCCGCGCTAGAGCCGCGCCACCTCGGCGGCCGCGCCATCATCGTCAAGTCCTTCGCCAGGCGAGTGCTCACACACACACACACACACTATACAAACACATTTAGTGGGTCCTAATTGGAGATGAGAACTACGGCGAGGGTTCTTCCCGCGAGCACGCCGCGCTAGAGCCGCGCCACCTCGGCGGCCGCGCCATCATCGTCAAGTCCTTCGCCAGGCGAGTGCTCACACTCACATACACACACACTATACAAGCACATTTAGTGGGTCGTCGTCGGAGACTAGAACTACGGCGAGGGTTCTTCCCGCGAGCACGCCGCGTTAGAGCCGCGCCACCTCGGCGGCCGCGCCATCATCGTCAAGTCCTTCGCCAGGCGAGTGCTCACACACACACACACACACACACTATACGAGCACATTTCGTGGGTCGTCATCGCTGACAAGAACTATGGCGAGGGCTCCTCCCGCGAGCATTAGTGTAAGAGCCGCGCCATCATCGTCAAGTCCTTCGCCAGGCGAGTGCTCACACTCACACACACACACACACACACACTATACAAACACATTTAGTGGGTCGTCATCGAGACTAGAACTACGGCGAGGGCTCCTCCCGCGAGCACGCCGCGCTAGAGCCACGCCACCTCGGTGGCCGCGCCATCATCGTCAAGTCCTTCGCCAGGCGAGTGCTCACACTCACATACACACACACACACACTATGTATATACCGTGCAATTTTTTTTACAATCCAAACTTCAGGGGTAGGTCAAGTTACGTGTTTAGAATAAATTTACAAAAAAAAAATATTTTTTTTTACTGTAGTAAGTATGATATTATGTATGAGTACAACGTGTTATCGAAAGGGGGTATACCTACATACGAAAGGAGCGTGAAGTGTAGGTAGGGAACATCTATGTTGGGCAAAATTTTAAGACATTGAAATTTGTAAGTACTTACTCTTTATTCCAAGTATTATTTCTTTATCGACATTTGTTGTTGGTCCACACTATCGAGGTAAATGCCCTATTCAGCTGATAGCATACCATCTCTACCGGCCTTCTGTTAGCCTGGTACTCGGCAGACTGCCGACGAGCGATGGTCGGGTGTCGGCGCGCGACGCCGCGCCGACAGTATCACGAGTTTCACGACAGCAAGTTGAACTAAATAAATGGCCGGCTGAGCAGCTAACGAATCCGTAGCTCAGCGGTCAGAGCATTCGCCCGGAAAGTAAAAGGTCCCGGGTTAGATTCCCGGCGGAGGATGGTTCGTTTTTTTCTGATAAATCCTAATCATTTGAAGTCATTTTGCTCACATCACTGATGATGTGATGATGACTATGAACTAAGTACCTACCTACCTAGCAAAATTTCGGTCGGAGTGTCGTTTCTTTTTCTTTTTTTACGTAAAAACACAATTTCAAGACTAGAGCTAGCGCATACATACAACTTTTAGTTGAACAACTATTTTGTTGTGTATCATATTATGTTTTTTTATTTATAGGAATAGGTACATTGAAGCGCGCATATCACACAACCTTCCACACAACTCGATTAGTTGCTTGACAAAAAATTAAAAAAGCTTAATTAAACGGTTTAGTTGTGTGGAAATCACGAGAACCACACACACAACTCGACAAAACAGTTTAGTCGATGCAAAAATTGTATGTAGGTACTTACTATTACTAGGTAGGTACTCACTCACATTCACAATATGACCACATATGACTACGCAAACTTTCATGTCGTTTTGTAGTTCTGTTGCACACACACTATTTTGAATACACAACACAATGTTTTTTTTATTTCCACAATAAGAATCCACTGAGAGAAGTTGTCGTTTAACTACTAACGTAAGTAAGTAGGTACAACATCACATTCGAAATGGGCCGGTGCTGCCGGTGCACTGCACCATCATCGTGCTGGAATATCAGTTGGTTTTCCATCACAAACGTAACTCAACACGGGCAGGCAGAACACTGAGAATATCATTCATAGTAACTTGCTTCTAATCGTAAATAATTTTCACCGTTTAACCTAAACAAGTAGGTACCGAAAGTGCGACCTTTTTCGGTGCTTCCCGTGAACGACTGACGGTGATGGACGTGTGAGTGACTTCCTTGTGTACGTGTGAATGCGCATCATGCACATTTTTTTCCAGTCACATTCGCTCCTGGTACTAGGGTGATAGATCCAAATACCAGCCCACGGCCTCTCAACGACCCGGAGTTTCGTATCTAATTCTGTGGTTCCTTATCATCGTATCAATACAAGAGTTAAGGAGCCCACAGATGATCAGTCGGCCTGTCGGCAACAGCCTGTCAGTAACCCTAGTATGAGTTTGGCAAACTGTATTCGTAATCGAAAACTATCGCTCTATCTCTTTCATGTCCTTTGACTGCTTTACCGACATGCGCAGTTCATCCGAGTTTTCGTAAACGTTGACGGTATAAATCAACTGATATTAGGAGTACTGACAGGCCGCTGTCGACAGGCGAACTGATCCATCTGTGGGGCGCTTTAGTAAACGTGATGTTAATAATAACGTCTGTGCGAAAATAAAAATAGAATTCAATTGTTTGATTTTAAGATGCGAGCATAAGGTTATTAACTGTACCTACGTGTAAATGAAACAGAGTAAAAACTGTAAATTATGATAAGATAATAATGTAAGTTTTCGAGACTAAACATGGTTTTGTTTCTGTTCCTCGAATAATTGAAGTTTTTAAACACACAACCAAATTTTTACTTTTCATTCATAAGTACATAAAAAATAAATACTAACTTATACTACGATTACCCTAATAGGGCGGACCGTCTAATGACATTTAGCGAAATGCTTGCGCCAATGGCCCAGTGCCGGCCGGGCGGCCAACACCCATTTATACCCACACTAGGCTCGTCGTGTTCCCGTTGGCGCAAGGATTTTGTTAAATTGTTATTAAATTTTTAATATTTATTTGCCGTTTCTTTCACTCACGCGCGGTGGCCTCGCGCTGAGACTGTCAGCAGGTCTATTGGTTAGAGAAAATTAGGGTTCCGTTTTATTACGCACAAGCCACAACCACTTATGAGCTCCTGGTAATCATGAACTTTGTTACTTTTAATTTGGGTTATTTTACCGGTTCAACTTAGATATTTTTTTCTTATTCGTAAATTCGAATTCGAAATTAGAGTATTTAAGGTCAAAAGTTATTTCTGGTAGACATGTAAAATGTTTACGATTTGGTGTCGATTGATTTTATTTTTGAAAAGGTTTTCCAATTTTGTTCTGAGATCAAAATAATATGTTTTTGACGTGATAACGTCTTATAAATTGACTAGCTTTCCGCCCGCGGCTTCGCCCGCGCGGACTTCACGACGTTATCCCGCACAGGAATGTGATATTTTTCCGGGATTAAAAGTAGCCTATGTTCCTCTCCAGGCTACAAAGTATTGCAATTTGTCCCAAAATGTGTGTGTGTCCAACTGATTTCAGCCAAATCCGTTCAGCCATTTTGACGGGACGGGATTGAGTACTGCACTCCCGAAAAAGTATCATCACGTTCCGTTTACGAAAGCCTAAGCGATCGAGTAGAAGAGAAACAGCGGCATATTGTTATCACGTAAAATTCTCGTCCGTAAACTGACTTTACAGACAAGCTCTCGTCAGAGCAGTGGCCGGATAGCGAAAGGTCGTGGGTTCGAATCCCATCGGAGCTGGTTGTGAGACGGGTCGATTTTTTCAAAATACTTCATTTTCCATTTTTCAACAATAATAAATTGCATTGTGAATGCAAAAAAGTAAAAATTTAAATAACCAATTTATTAACCAAAACCGGTGGAGTTTATAAGTTTGACCTGTATGTAGGTATGTATGTATTTTCGTAAGTGTGTGTGTGTTTGTTGTACATGTACACTAAAAATTAAGAAGTAATGTAGGTAGTTTAAAAAAATTAAACCGACTTTCGTGCATGGTTGATTAAAAACGAATGTCCTGCTTTTTTATTATTATTGTTTTGAATAATAAGTAAAAACGAGATTTCACTCTTAACATTTTAAAATAAAATTTCGGAAAATGTCCGGAACCCATTTCAATAATGTGTTCAATAACCAGGAGCACAGTTAGGAGAGAAAGGGGTGGTAACTATTCCGAAAGGAGCGGTCAAAGGTCAATAACCCTTAACAGCTGATTGCTCGCTAGTGTTGTTCGAATTTAAATTGAACACATGAAGAATTGGAATTTAATAATAAATTATTATCTTTGTTTTTATTGTTTTAATATTCTAAATTGTTAGAAAAGTTTTATTTTAATATTCAAAACATCGACAGTAAGATAAAAATACAGTAGGGAAACATAAAAAAAAGAAAAAAAATTTTTTTTTTTTTGAAATTTATTCTAAATACGTAACATGACCTACCCCTGAAGTTTGGATTGTTAAAAAAATTGCACGGTATATAAACACATTTAGTGGGTCGTCATCGAGACTAGAACTACGGCGAGGGCTCCTCCCGCGAGCACGCCGCGCTAGAGCCGCGCCACCTCGGTGGCCGCGCCATCATCGTCAAGTCCTCCGCCAGGCGAGTGCTCACACTCACACACACACTATACAAACACATTTAGTGGGTCGTCATTGAGACTAGAACTACGGCGAGGGTTCCTCCCGCCAGCACGCCGCGTTAGAGCCGCGCCACCTCGGCGGCCGCGCCATCATCGTCAAGTCCTTCGCCAGGCGAGTGCTCACACTCACACACACACACACACACGCACACTATACAAACACATTTAGTGAGTAGTCATCGGAGACGAGAACTACGGCGAGGGTCCTCCCGCGAGCATTAGCGTAAGCCGAGCCACCTCACCGACACTATAATATGACTGCAGCCGACCGCGTGAAGTTGATATCACGACTGATCGAAGTCGAACGTAGAACTGCGTGCGGTGGCTGATGCGACTTCGCACAGTTGCTGTGGTGCTGTCCGTCTGATGGCAGCCTAAGGGCGCATTCCAACTATGTCGTTACGGTTAATTTATCGTTGGACAACTATCGTATCTAGCCGTTCCTATTATTCCTACTGCCGTTTATGTCAATCTGTGGTCACCGCAAAAAATATTGTATACGACAGATAATCGTGTCTTCCTATATGTGAACACCTTCATTTAAATAAATATAAAGACATAATGGGAACGCGCCCTAAGATTAAATCGCACTGTAATGGAAACTCTCAACCCACTTTACTAATATATCTGGTGAAACTAAAACTGATACGCTTTACCACAATACTAGTGAGGGCATATACAGTCTTTACGTATACCACACGGCATGTTGGACTCAGTCAGACAGGGCCTGTCCCTCGCCGCGCCCTGCCCCCCTACCAAGCCTAATAGGCTTCGCGTCAGGGCTGGGCGGTTCTAACCCCTGCTCCGGCCCCCTAACGAGCTCGAAAGCTTGAGAGGGGGCCGGACAGAGGGAGGAAGCCCCCTCACAATCTCCGCAACCACAATACTAGAAAAAATTGTCTCTTTCTATCAATCCAACCAAAAACATGTCAAATGTATCTATTTAATTAATCATTTTTCTTTCTTCGTACAGAATCCACGAGACCAACCTGAAGAAGCAGGGTATGTTGCCGCTGACGTTCGCCAACGCCGCTGACTACGACAAGATCAAACCCGACGACAAAATCTCGCTACTCGGCCTGAAAGATCTCGCGCCTGGCAAGGTAACTATGATAAGTTTTTTCAAATCTCAACTTTAAATCTTCTATACAAATAAATAAAATTGGAGTGTCTGTTTGTAATATTAAAATAACCGCTTTTTACTTCATGCATATGATTATAAATACGGTACATATACCAAAATAACATTTTTTACCATTTTTGTCTCTCTGCCTGTCTGTCTATCTTGTCTGTTTGTTCCGGCTAATCTCTGAAACGGCTGGACCGATTTTGACGGGACTTTCACTGGCAGGTAGCTGATGTAATAAGGAGTACCTGACTTAGGCTACCTTTTATTCCGATATTCCCGCGGGAACGAGAACCACGCGGGTGAAACCGCGGGCGGCCGCTTGTCATAAATAAGCCAAAGCGAATTTGATTGAATCAGGCGTCACTTGGCGGAAGTCCCTAACCATTGTGAAAAACGAAATATATGTAGCTTACTTCCGCAAAAAACACAATATGCAAGATGCACCGCCCGCCCGTGCGAAAAACCAACACTTGGTGTTGGTTTTTCGCACGAACTAGCACGAACTATCTCCTGAGGATGCCCCGGGTTGGGGCGAAACACGTGTAGAGTAGTCTAATCGGTGACGGTGCAAGGTGTATTGCTGTCTTGCTAGATGCAGGTATTGTGCACTGGTGTTTTCGTGGTGTGCATGTGCAATTTTTTGCGGGCGGGCGGGCGGTGCATCTTGCATATTGTGTTTTTTGCGGAAGTAAGCTACATATATTTCGTTTTTCGCAATAAGCCAAAGCGTTCATAAGAGCCTGCGCGCACTTGTGATTTTTAGTCGACCGATAGTTTAGTCGGAATCGTATAAGACGAACTGTCGGCCGATAGTTGGGCGATAGTTTAGTTGAATGTAGTGCGCGCGCTCACATAGTCCTTCATGCACATTACCGACCGGCCGATAGTTGTGCTGTGCAATAGTTTGATCGAACAACTATCGGCCGATAGTTTGATCGGTCGATTTTTAATCGTCGGTGCGCGCACTGCCATTTAACTCTATACTGAATCCGAGAACGATCAAACTATCGCCCGATTAAAAATCACCAGTGCGCACTGGCTCTAACCCTTTGTACATAATATGTTTGCAATAGATTGAATAGGACCTATGTTATGGGAATTTGAAACAACAAAAGGTATTACCACTTGCACCCATTCACGAGAAAAGTTATTTTTCTACATTTACCCGACCAGTTATCGAACCCGCGACCTCAGAGGGGTGCGTAATGAATGATATAATTTCATTACAATAACGTTCATATGACATAATAAACGTTTGTCATAACAACACTTTAACTAATTTCATTTTACATAATGTTTATTTCATATAACCATCATTTTATATAATATCATTTAACATAACGCTCATTTTATAAAAAAATATTTTATGTAAAACTCATTTGCTATAACGGTCATTTGATATAATTTTATTTCATATAAGTACTCATCATTTGTAATAATTTTGTTTTATATAATCACCAATTTAATCAATTAAATGTGCGCTCGAAAGGGGCGCTCGAGGGGCGAAGCCCCCCGCCATAAAAAGCCACAACCGTGACAAAACAATTTATAATAGGTTAGGTTAGGTTAGAACTGTGAACAAAACAAAGCGCAAGCCGAGCGAGCGAAGCGAGCGTGCCGCGGCAGCGGCCGGCGAAGCGCCAGAAATAGTTATTCGTTGATTATACTAAATGAACGTTATATGAAATGATTTTATGTAATGTGTGTGTTGTTATATTTTGTGAATATTATACGAAATGTTGTTATATCATATATTACACAACCACCTCAGAGACCTTGAAAACCGATGCCTACCACTCGGACTACGAAGGGTCGTCAAATCGTAAAATAAATACCTAATGCCTTTTATTTAGGATTAAAAAATTACAAAGGAATGATAAAGAGTGATGGTAAAACAATGTTATCTGTTTTTAAGTAATGTTTGCAATATACGGCTAAATTAAGAATGTCGACAATAGGGTATTTTACACCTAGAAAGAAAAAATATAAAAATGCATTTTTATGATAGATAACGTAAAAAGTAAACGAGAAACGTGTATATTTATTAATAAAAAGGGATTTTTAAATTTATAATTCAATTTTAAAAATCGTCTTTTTTAATCTGTTCTTCAAATGTCTGAAACGCCATACGCCATATTGGATTAGGATGTGACGTCAATCGGTTAGCATAAAAATAAACATAGGTATTTCTGTCATACAAACTAGTACTGACGACGTCGAGCTTTGTGTTATTTCATGATATTTTCGTAATCTAATAGTTACTATCACGTAAAAGGACTTTTTTCCTATACTTTATTAATGTCGCATCATGGAAGACGGATTCGTGAAAGCAGAAAGCACGAATCTACCAAGGATAAATACGTTGATGGTGGCAATTTTTTTTTGCATCCAACCCGATTTCTGATCAGCCGAGTTGAGAAATGTTAAAATAGCAATGTAAGTACAGTACCTACTTAATGTTACCAAGTTTGGTCTAATAATAAATACAAAATCAATACACAACACGATAATGCGTGATAATGCCGTGTTGACTATTACAATCCAACTTAACCTATTTTCTTGTCATCAGGTCCGGAAGAGAATCATACGGGGACGACGACGCTATAGGCTACGTGCAACTCAAACTGTACGGTATGCCCGGAACACAAAGTGCGGTCCTAGTGCAGTGACACTTATTGTGAATGAACAGGAAGAGACTGTTACTAGTGTCCAGTGCCACGATTGCCCCTCATCAGAAGGTGGCTACAAACACGGTGTTGCATTTTTGATGTGGTTACACTTACACCGCCGAACCGAAGCCCCGTCCTGTACTTCGATTGAATGTTATTGGAGTAAATCGAATCTGGCTAAGGTTGGCTCATTAATAAAAATGTTATGTAAGTACAAAAGAAATCTCTAAAAGCAAACCTAAAGAGATAGTTCCAGACAGCAGTGTGTTAAATGAATTTGTTTTGCAATGCAAAAAAAAGAAAAATCAACACAAATGCCATTTTTGAAGCATGAACCTGATGTTGACAGAAAGTAAACTCTTTCGCTGCATCGTCTAATAATTAAATATGATGAAGAAAACAGAGAGGTTTTTAACGAAAATCATGATAGAAAGTGAAACAAGAGATCAACATAAAAGTGGCTTGTGGCATGAACTAACTAAGATATGGAAGTATCACAGCCTCGAAATGCTATGAAGTGAGCCGTTGTAAAACTGGATGGTACTCTGGTGGCTATGCTATGCTGTTACATATTGGTGTGGATCTATAATTGGTTTCCTGTAGCTATTTATAGTTTCATATTTTGTAGTTTTAACTGTTGATCCACTAAATAAATAAAATAAAAATAAATTAAGTAGGACTCTGTTTATTATGTTGTAACCTATTTAGTTGATTTTTACAATACATCCATTATGTAATAAAATTATTGTTTTATTGAATTTATTTTCAGGAAGAAATAGACTTTTACTTTATCTTGGTTATATTTTTTATAACATAATAATAAAAATTATACCTTGTATAAAACCAGAGTTGTCTGTTTAGGTATTAATTTAATCCTTTGAAACCACTTTAATTAAATAAAAGACATACCAACGGCATTAAAACAAACATAATTTCTTTATTCTCTAGGTTTTGATTACAACACTTATGAATGTCAAAGAAGCTACACTACAGCATCGGTTCGCAAATCGTTCAGCAAGAGACCTTGCAAGAACTGGCAAGAAACGCATTGCATCAAGGGCAATCTTTTTCTGCCTGTTTTCATACAGTCGACAGATTGATAAAAATGACCTTCACACTTAACTTAAGAAGTTAGTTACATTTGCTCTTACATATAATATACTTGACAGCAAACCA
This sequence comes from Crambus lathoniellus, assembly GCA_949710035.1. Classification (NCBI taxonomy): domain Eukaryota; kingdom Metazoa; phylum Arthropoda; class Insecta; order Lepidoptera; family Crambidae; genus Crambus; species Crambus lathoniellus. Next base: position 7,088,440 of record OX453302.1, on the reverse strand, counting down.
ATTTTCAACTAAACAAGAAATCAAATAGTTAAATGGGCATACTATCTCATTCATTTTAAGATTACTAATAAGATAACTGCAAGTTGCTTGCTCATGCTTTCCTGAGATACAATAAATAGTAGGTCGGCCACGACCAGATTTTGAAAAATCTTGTCGGTATCTCTTCTGTATACCTACCTGCTTGTTGTAATGTTTTTTTGTGGTGGAACAAGCAGTTTCGTGATTTACACAACGCCCTGAACACATCCATACCTGTTGTAGGTATACAGAAGAGATACCGACAAGATTCAGGTTGGAGAAGGAATTTTCTCAGGTAGCCGGTAGACTATAAAGGTGATGTTGCAATGCAAGTCAACGAGACAACTGTGTAGTTATCTTCAAAGGTGATGTCATACTGTCTTTGTTTTTTATACAAGTCTGCACATTTCTACTTCTATAGTATCCGACAATGTTGAACTGCTATTATGTTCCTGGGCTTGTACTACTTGGACTTCTTTGTCATGTCATGACACTTATTATTCTTGTCAGATGTCAAAATATAATCTGGAACTAATAGTAAAATATGGTTAGTATAATATTTGTCTTATTGATAATGTTAATAATTTATAACATCTGCTTAAATTAGGTACTCACAAAAAATAAAATAAATTAATTTGACTACAAGATGGTACTGACTGATACAACATCATTCTCCTCTCTTATGGCCTCTTCGACATTCGTAGACATTCTTTTTTTGCCTTTTAATAAAGGCCTGCTGAGGTTCACTTGGAGTGGATTTGTGTTTTCAGTCTTGGCAATCAAATCTGGATGGTTTGCAGTTTGGCCTCATCCGAATTCGTTTCACAGAACCCATTATCTTATACTGTGTATAAATCTCCATATCATTTTCCAGCTCAGATATGGAATTTAATATATTTATGTACTATGCGATTATTATAAGAATAGGACTGTCAAACGGCATTTTTGATCTTTGTTCCTTTTCTTGCACATCCTACACCCTGAAGTGGAAGCGAAATGCAAACAAATATGGCCGTTTTGACAGTCCTATTCTTATATTAATCGCATAGTAGGTTTTTTAAAGTTAGGTTCAAAACATAACCTATAAATATGACGTTTGTTTTGTATGTAACAAATTACAACTTTCTTGAAGAACACCAAGTTTTCTTTTGTGTATTATTATTCTCTATTAACCATTATATTATATATATATCGCATACACATCAAAATGATCTTCACAGAAATACAGTCTAGTTTTTGTGAAAACTGCTTTTGGATATCTTCTTGCCAATTTCAACCAAGTTTTTCTCATTTTAATATCAGTTGGCACTTGAATCCATAAATTTTGTGAGTTTTTATACTCGTATTCTTGCACCCGGGCACAAGACACCAATGGATATTACATTAAAACTCATTATTTTCGACAATTTTTTACTTGGGCTTACGCAGAGTCGTATTGTTTACAAATGTACTATCCGAGCCGAGTGACGTCACGAGCCGATACAATATGGCGGATAGCTTTTTAGCTCGAAAACTAAAAATCAAAAATGAATTTAGATATTAAGGCATTTTTTGGTATCATAGCATTGAAATAAAAATTTTACTGGTTCATTACGACCTCAGGATTGATTTTAGACAGTTTTCAAAAAAGCGTGTAATACCCTATTAGTGGCTCTACTTTCCCTATAGGTGACTGTACAAGAAAAGTTTAAAGTACCTAGTCACATATTTTTTCTTAGAATAATATATAATTTTAATTTAAAAAAAATAACATACCTTTTCTCTATTCACAGCCTGTTGACTGCGAAATCAAGCACAAAGATGGCAACACGGAACGCATCAAGTTGAACCACTCACTGAACGAACAGCAAATCACGTGGTTCAGAGCAGGATCAGCCCTCAACAGGATGAAGGAGATTGCTGCTGGCAAGAAGTGAACGAACCAAACCGACAAACTAGAACTAGGAACTTGCACTGGACCGTAGTGAAAATAACGTGAACTGAGCCATTATAGACATTAAGAAAACTTTCAATTACAAATATACGCGATATTAAAACGTAACATGTAGCGTTAAACGCCTTAAAACCAGTGCAAGGTGTTACCGTTGTCAGTTCAAATTTTAATCATGAATTTACTCATTTTACTGACAATACAGTAGCGGCAGTGAATCTTTATATCGTTATTTGTAGTTCAAATGTACTTTTGTAGATGAAGTTATAGTTTTTAGAAACACTTTTTTTTCTTTTGAGTTCTTAAATTTTAATATCAACAATTTCAGCAAATTGTTTGTAAGTACCTTATTTATGAAAATTATATTTACCAATTAAATTTAAATAATTATAGAATGTTTTTTATTATTACGCCATTTTTGCGTTCTTCTGATTCTTTCACGTATCACTTCCCCAAATTCAAACTGAACTGTCAACCTTTCCGCCCCAGCCTTCGGTTTTCCGCGATGTGTCCCGCCCAGTGTCTCTTAAGTTCCCATAAAGCGGTCATTCTTGGTCGCCACCACCAGTTTCGCCACAACTGGGGGCGACTTGGATTATTGTCTAAAAATTTCCCATTCGACACCAGTGGTGGCAAGGTGGTGACGACTGGGACATTGGTTCATAGATGCTAAAGGGAGTCTCAAATATTTTCCTAATTATATTATACTTACACAATTTTTTTTTACAATATTTATTGAATTGGTACCTACTCATAAGAGTTAATTTGATCTAGCATGATAGGTATTGTATGTAACAAAAAATGTTTTGATAAATAATTATGAACTTATAATTACTTATAAACAAAACACTTTCACGGATTTTTTCACGCAATTTATTTAACAACTTGGTTAAATTTTAGTTGTTTTTAGAGATATTTTGGTTTATCCGACGTTTCGGCACCTTTCCAGGGGCCGTGGTCACGGAAAACTGATTTTAAAAGAATATACCCACCCCACTCTAATTGTCTTTGTTTTTCGTTCGGAAACAGGATACGGTTAGGTATTGATTATTTTAACTTTAGGTATATTTAATTATAACAAAAATGATTTATTAATTCAATATTTTGATTTGTTTAAAAAAAAATCCGTGAGTGTTTTATTTATATGGACAGTACTTTTTTTTTATTTCAAGCTTAATAGTTAAAAATATCTCTTATGGGTTGGTTACATGTATTAAGTAACGAAGTAAATTACTAAATTTTAAGTTAATTTTAACTAAATTCACGCGTGTAAACAGTCACTTAACAGCTCTTTAGTCACAAGTGCTAAGTAAACGATTTAGTGAATAAGTGAGTAATGCCTAGTTTACACGTATTAAGTAAGCAAGTGATTAACTAAATAGAAATAGAAATAGAAATAGAAATATCCTTTATTCAAATTAACATTTTTAAATGTATTTTCGAATCGTCAGTTTTGCCCTACCACCCATTCAGGACTCTTTTAACTGACGAGAAGAACGGGCGCAAGAAACTCATCAGCTTTGTCATAAAAAAAAAAAACAAAAAAAACAACAATGACGATATTTACAATATCGATATCGTCATTAAATACAATCAAAATATTTACATACATTATTTTTGAATAAAATTGCATACAGGTTACAAAACTAAAAATATTCAAAGGCAAAGGCGATTATTTCCACACATTTTTGTCCTTTAAATAATCATCAACAGTGTAATAGCCTTTGCCCATTAGTTCGGTTTTAACAATAGTTTTAAATTTCTCTAGAGGCTGCTCAATAACGTGTTGTGGAACCTTATTATAAAACGCAATGCATTTGCCCATGAAGGAGCTTCCAGTTTTTTGTAATCTGAATTTTGGAATGGCAAGTTTATCTTTGTTCCTTGTATTGAGATTATGTATGTCACTTTTTTTCACGAATCCACACCAATTTTTTTTAACGTACAATATATTTTCATAGACAAATTGACATGCAACTGTTAATATATTTATTTCTTTGAACTTTTCTTTAAGGGAGTCTCTAAACCGCAAATTATATATGGCGCGCACTGCTCTTTTTTGTAAAACGAAAATACTATTAATATTAGCAGCTGAGCCCCACAACAATATACCATAGGTCATAACACCATGAAAATAGCTGTAGTAAACCAACCTCGCTGTTTCAATATCTGTTAAAAGTCTTATTTTCTTAACGGCAAATGCAGCGGAAGCTAGTCTACTTGACAAAGCATCGATATGAGGATCCCATTGCAAATGAGAATCTAAAGTGATACCCAGAAATTTTGTGAAATTAACCAATTCAACTGCTTCACCGTTTATATTAACTACAGTATGAACCTGCCTCACATTAGGTAGAGAAAATTTAACACATTTGGTTTTATTTGAGTTAAGCTTTAAGTTGTTAGTGGTGAACCAATACATTACCTTAGAAAGAGTACCGTTTACATCGTCAATAGTTTCACTACCCCTGTCAACTTTAAAAGTCAGAGAGGTGTCATCAGCAAACAGTACAGTTTCGCATAGGTTTTTAGTAAAGTGGGGGAGGTCATTAATGTATATAAGAAATAGCAATGGGCCCAATATCGAGCCCTGCGGTACACCCATAGTGATTGGTGCTTCATAAGACTCGGCTTTATTTACAACAACTATTTGAGTTCTACCCGAAAGGTAGGAATGTATAAGGTTTAATGACATTTTTGATACACCATAATGTTCCAATTTCTTTAACAAAGTATAATGATCAACGCAATCAAACGCTTTTGAGAGGTCACAGAAAATAGTAATTGCATCCTGTTTACCCTCCCAGGCCTCATAAATGTGCTTAAGGAGTGCAACACCAGCATCAGTTGTGCATCTACCACGAGTAAAACCGAATTGTTTTTCATGTAGTAAATTGTTAATACGAAAATGTTCCACTTAATTTTAAGTTAATTTTAAGTAGTAAAGTGTTTACACGTGTTATAACTTAAATTCAGTTTGGTTACAATGGACGAAGGTACCTACCACAGAACAGAAAAAAAGAGTAGAAGTCGCAAGTGGGCGGTACCCGCGTACCCCAAGATATGCGGAGCTCCGCTTATCTGTGCATGTGTGCGTATTTTGCTTACTCAGTTGCAATATCAATCTCATCACGGAATGTTATAGAAAAAAAATAGAAAGATGCCACACTGTGCAGTTTTGGAGTGATAAAATGATAGTCGACAGACTAATTTATCTAAACGAAGCATAACATATCACCGTTAAGTGCTAAATTCTGTTTATTTAATTAAAATTAATAAATAATAAAATGGAATTCTTCAAAATAAAAACACAATCTGATATCAATCTTATAAACTCATTTTTAAGGTGTAGATTTGAATGTGCAATATTAATTTTCTCGAAGTTTCTACACAACATAAAATTTTGATAGCATGCTTTTGCTACTCAATTAGTGATGTATCTGTTTCCGTTTCCTGTAGTGATGTGCCTGTTAATCGTAATGCCTGAGCTTCACCTGCGTCTAATGCCATTAATTAGCGCGCTATTTGATATAATACGCAGGCGTAGCCGGGTCTTAGCGCACTAATTTGATACAATTAGCGCGCTAAGACGCGCATGCCGTTATTAACGCCGTTAGGCCCCACGCAGGTGAAGCCCCAAGCAATTGATTGAGCATGCTTTTGGGATTTTTGGTGCTACTCAATTACTGCCTATACACACTGTTCGCGCCGCGCTGCGAGCGGCCCCGTTGTCATTGTCAAGGTCACGAGACAATGCGCTCGGCCGGCCGGTGTAGGATCGCCAGTGCGCCGCCAACCACCGTCCGCGCAACTTCGCGCTCAGTTCGCCACCTGTGACCCGTGTGTGTTCGCTTTGAAAAGCGCCGGGAAAGTTTTAGCTGCCTATTAGGGCATTGTGTAGTTATAAGAGTGTTAGCTATAACAGTTTCCCATCGGGGTTGACTGAAGATCTTGGCCAGGCGCGCGCGCGCCGGCGAGACAGACATCAGCCCCCCTGGATTACGGACAGTATTCTCTAAGTTAAGGTAGGCCTAGCTTTTAAGTAACTTAATTTTGCATGAGAAACCTTCGTTTCAATAAACTGTGGAACACAGTAGATGGTCACCACATTTGTGCGTGATCATATTTTTGGTAGCAGAGCTTAGTTGATATAATTAATTTTCATATTAAAATTAACTACATAAAATTTCATAGTAAAAATAAAAAGCGTACCTAAAAAGCGTACCTAAAAATTATTTTTTTTTTGTTGAAATCTCGAGGGTATTTGAAGATCCCGAGACGATTTGAAGTACTAAGAAATTGTTCTAGTAAATTCTCGAAGCGAATGTTTCTCACTTGGTGGATCCGATAATAGATAGACACTTATATAATTGTTGTCACATATTAGTGTTTTGATACGAGTTTACTCGCCTAGATGTGTATATTTTTTTTGTGTGTCCGGATTTATTTGACGAATAGTTCGTTCGAAAGTGTGTTTATTAGTACCACATACTAGTGATTTGATACGAGTTTACTCGCCTAGATGTGTATATTTTTTTTTGTGTGTCCGGATTTATTTGACGAATAGTTTCGTTCGAAAGTGTTGTTTATTAGTACCACATACTAGTGTTTGTTCCGAGTCCGCTTGCCTAGTTAAAAAAGTGGAACTAGTTTTAATTATTAGTAGTATTAAATTACGAGTATTATTATTAAAAATAGTTTTGTTTTCGTTTGTTGATAACGGTTTAGTAGTTGATTTGCGAGGTTGACTTGGCCGTGCCGTGTATGCCATACCGTTAATCCTATACGTTTTGTTTATACCGTTATATTGTTAGCCCTTGAAATTGGTAAGTTGTTAATAATTTATGAAAATAGTAGGGTCCGTGTATGTCGTCCGAATTTTAATTGTTTTTTATATTATCGTGACGCGACCTATTTCTATTGTTTTTTTTGTTGATGTTTACCACTTTTATATTTCTTTGTTTGCTTTGTTTATAAAACGGATTATAAATGGCTCCTACGAATCCGACCGCCGTATCCAGGGCTGGCATCCAAGGAGCTTTGCGTTGGCTTGCTTGTGCGGTCACATTAATAGACCGAGCCGACCGGGTAGGCGCGTTGCTAGCCCGGTATGGCGGGCTGGCAGCTCGGCTGCAAGACCTGGAGCGCCACGCCATGGAGTGTCGCGCGTATTATTTGGAAAACCCCCCAGCTGATGATGCCGTGTCGGAACAGCTGGAGCAGGATGTAGCCCAGGCCTATGAGCTGGCTGACCAGTTCACGGAGGCGGCTGAGAGGGCCCTGGCTGTTCGGAAGGGGGAGCCGGTTTTGAGCGGGGAGGTCAAACCTACCCCGACGGCGTTGCTAGGCCGATTGCCTACATTGGAGATTCCCACTTTTAATGGGGATCTGTCAGCCTGGATGGGCTTCATTAATTTGTTTGACAGTTTGGTGGATTCACGACGGGACTTATCCCCTAGTGAGAAGTTGGCCTATTTGCGCTCCTCCCTGCGAGGAGAGGCCAGCTCGGTAATCCAGCACCTGCTCATCAGCGACGACAACTACCAGGTGGCTCGCCAGCTTCTGGTTAGCAGGTACCAGAATGTCCGGTTACTGGCGGACACCCACGTGGCCACGATTTTGGCCCTCCCGCGAATCACGCGGGTACACCTGTTACGGAGGGAGTTGCTGAACCCGCTACTGTCAGCGGTCAACTCCCTAAGGCGATTGGACCTGCCGGTGGATCAGTGGTCCTTTGTACTGCTGCACATAGTCCTCGCCAAATTGCCCGCTGAAATGAAGGGGCGTTTCGAGCAGAGGTACGGAGGCGACAGCGCCTCGTATCTCCCGCCCTTCGCGGACCTCCTTCGTTTTTTGGAGGACGAATGTAGGGTGACGGACCACCTGGAGCCCGCCCCGGTTCCAGGTGTTGGTCGTATGGTGGCGGCGAGGGAACAGCCCCGTCGCCCGACCAATCGCTATGCTGCCTTCCAGCAGTCCCCTTCCCCCGCACCGAGTGAGCGGTGCAGGTATTGCAGGGGAGATAGGCATGTGGTGCACGAATGTGCCAAATTTAGAGGCCTCCGCCCAGAGGGACGGAGGGCCGTTGCAAGACAGCGCCAATGGTGCTATAGGTGTTTGGGGGGACACATGCAGTCGGCGTGTCCCCAGACCGAGGATTGTCGTCTTTGCGGAGGGAGGCATCACCCCCTCCTTTGTTTGGACCGCAAGGACGCCGGGAGCGACCGGGGTTCGAATTCCTCGCGCACGGGCGGGGGCCCGGCAGCCCGGAACCGGTCCCCTAGAGATTCGGCGGGGCTTAGCCCCCCCGTTCAGTCCCCCCCGGAGAGGGGGAACTATAGGAGAGACGCCCCCGCCACGGGCGGGGGTAGGGGGGTACCACAAGAGTACGCCACGGTGGCGATGGGCACGGGCCCTATTTGCTACTCCCCCCCCCTAATGGAGAGGCCTCGATTGGGGTACTATGTACCGAGGCACGCCCCACACGGGTATTACCCTGCACCTAGGAGTGCTGTTGGTCGGGGCCAGTATGTACCCGATTGGGACCCGCTCGCCCGGTACGAGCGTCCCACATTTGGCGCGCCGACTCAGGCGCGAGGGGGACAAGTACCCCCCCAAAATTTTTAATGGCGCCCCTGTCGGACCCAACCACCCCTCCGGAGCTTGTGCTGTTGCCAACAGCCTCCGTGAATGTTTGGGGACCTAAGGGCAATGTTGTCACGGTGCGTGCCCTTTTGGACTCAGGTGCCCAGGGGTGCATAATGTCCAGGTGGCTTGTCCGACAGCTGGGTCTTTTGCTTGTGCCGCATCACGAAGCGGTACGGGGGGTGGGAGACTCGCGGATCCCTGATCCGATTGGTCGAGTTGAGTTCTCCTTCTCCCCCCACTTCACGCCAAGGCCGAAGATCGGTGCTTCGGCGATAGTATTTGATAAGGTGGTTGGACCACTCCCGCAAGTGCGAGTGCCGCCATCCACGATTGAGCTGACGTCTGGACTGGCTTTGGCTGATCCTTCCTTCCACCGACCGGGCCCAATACACTTGTTGATTGGTGCGGATGTCCTCGGTCGTGTACTGTGTGGAAGCAAGCGAGTTTTGCAGACAGCCGATCTTGTCGCCTTGTCCTCGTCGCTGGGTCATGTGGTGATGGGAAAGGTACCACAGACACCAGAGACCCCGTCGGTAGACCGCCAGACCATTGTCGGTTCTACTTTGTCCGACGTTCTCCAAAAGTTTTGGGAGGTGGAGGAACCTCCCACTGCCAAGCGGTTGGATCCGTTAGCGGAGGAGTGCGAATTGTTCTACCAGAACAACACTGGGCGCCTCCTCTCGGGTCGCTTGATTACCCGCTTGCCCTTCTTGGCGGTTCGCCCTCCTTTAGGGAGCTCCCGGCCGATGGCCGAGAAGAGATTGTTGTCCATGGAGCGTAGGATGGCCAGGGATCCCGCATTCAAGGAGAAGTATATAGACTTCATGCGGGAGTATTTGGACCTTGGGCACATGTCCATCTCGCAGTTGGACTGGCGTAATGTGGAACATTACTTCCTGCCACACCACGCTGTTTTGAAGACTTCCAATGGGAAGATCCGCGTGGTCTTTGATGGTTCAGCGCCCACGTCAACCGGAGTGTCGTTGAATCAGTGTCTGCATGCGGGTCCGAAGTTGCATCACGATGTCTGTGATGTTTTGACCAACTTCCGCCGGCACGCTGTCGTCTTTGTGGCCGATATCCGCATGATGTTCAGACAGACCGTGATTCACCCGGAGGATAGACGATACCAGCTCATCCTTTGGCGTGAGGATCCCCAGGATCCGATGTTGGCTTACGAGCTGAACACCAACACTTATGGTTTGCGGTCGAGCCCCTTTGTGGCGATCCGTTCGCTTTTGGAGCTCGCAGAGCGCGAACGGCTACGCTATCCCCGGGCATCTGCTCTTATTGAGGGGGGGGCCTTATTTGTCGACGATATCTGCACGGGGGCCTCGAGCTTAGATGAGGCTCTCGTCTTACGTGATGAGCTGATTGCGCTCTTGAGGGCTGGTGGCTATGAGTTGCGGAAGTGGCTGTCTAACTCACCGGACCTATTGGCAGATTTGCCTAAGGACCACCAGCAAGAGCCGCTCCTCTTTGAAAATCCGGAGACTCCAGACATGCTGTCTGTTTGGGAGTCCAGTATCGACCAGTCCCGGATTTGCCTAGTAGCCTACCCCTGCGCCAAATCGGTCGTCAAAAGTATTGAATCTATGAATGTACAATTATTATAAAAAAACGTTATCTTATAAAAAAAAGTGTCATGTAACCTACCTAATTTTTTTTTTTTTATTATAATGATAAAACTTATACGGGCTGAATTTTTATTGGTTTTAAAGCCGAAACCCTGGTGTTCTACCCATCATTCTGAACAACTTTCACTATGGGACTAACTCTACGGTGAAAAAAAATCAGCTGTTCCAATCTAATATCTGTCTCATAATGAAAGTTGTTCAGTTTGATGGTCTGATTAACCCCACGAGATGTTTTAAATGAATAACAAATAACCCTGTATATGTACACACGGCGGGACATCAGACTATACATGTTGAACTTGAGACCGCCTTTATGCCCTACGTAATAAAAGCTGTTATAGCAGTTCAACTGTTTAACCTGATATGCTGTCGAGTGTACAATGTTTCAAGTACCTAGCTATTCCATTGAAGGAAGAAAAGTTTCATACAAACAAACCCTTTTTTCCCCCCAATCCCCACTCCACTATTCACTTCACTCCCACGGTGGGAGCCCCACCTCCAAATATTAATAATTTCGAAAGAAGAGCAATATAACATTGAAATGCAACTTCATACATGACCTCTATCGAAATTATTTTGTACGCGACTGTACATGTTTTTGATATAGTCTAGGAGCCCAGGAACAAAATATCTCTTAAGAAAATATTTTTGTTTATGACTTAAAAATTAAGGTTTTGAGTTTCGAAAATGCATAAAAGTTACGTATTACTTTACGTTATACTTATGTGTTACTAATACACTTAATTATTCTAACACAAACACGCAAAACAAGAACAAGTTACAAACATCGTCACTAAATAGGAAGTCAGCTCCTGTACTATAAAAACAAAATTTTAATTCCGATTATCTCCTAAACCAAAGGACGACGAATTCTGTGGCTTTTACGACGAATTGGGACGAATGTACACGAATCGTTTCCAATAAGCAGATTTTCTCTAGGTGACCTGGTTAAAAAGTCCGCGCCATAATGTAGGTTAATTATGGCATGGACCAAATCATTCCTTTATATCTTTTGAACGGCGCTTCATTTCGTTTTGATTCCAGGCATTGCGGGTTCTATAAAAAAGGGACAAAATGTTATACTAATCAGATCCTGGCTAGGTGTTATGGTTCAATAAATATAGCCTGCCCGTGCCATAATGAAGGTTTGCTTTGGCATGGACCATTTAAATCGCTTATATTTTTTCGTCCCCTTTACGACGAATTCTGAAAATTTGGGACAGAAATAGGACGAAATAGGACAAAATGACCATGTAGTCAGAATTGCGGTTTTCAGAGTGGGCCGCGCCGTGATGTAGCACACTCACTTTACTATTTGTTTTCATGGGCTGTATTATTATGTGCACTCTGCCTACTATTTTTGAGGTTAAGCACTTTCGCAATGGTCAGTCACGGGATGGGTGGGCAAAAATTTATTATATCGAGCTCCTCCATACTCATTATTAATTTAGTTTGTAGTGCTACAATACTGGACCCAGGCTCAATACAAACTTACACCCATCCCGTGAGCGACCTTTGCAAAAAGTGGCTTAACCACAACAATCGCAGGCTGACCTCTCGAACCACTGCACCACGGGAGCCATAGGAACTTTATGGCAGTCATTCCCGGTCGCCACCACCAGTTTTGCCACCACTGGGGGCGACTGGGATTTTTTGTTTAAAAATTTCTCCTACACCATTGGTGGCCACGGGATTTTGCTTATAAAAATTCGTGATTGCCCCTACTGATTGTATTTATAAAATTTATATTTATGGTACATATTTGTTTTTGTGTATGTGCATATATACCTACCTAATGGCGATTTAGAAAGTTAATACAAAATTCTGAATGAACAAAAATTACTTTTGGATATTGTGTAAGTATAAATTATGTAATGCGTAGTTTACACGTATTAAGTAAGCAAGTGATTAACTTATTTTTAAGTTAATTTTAAGTAGTAAAGTGTTTACACGTGTTATAACTTAAATTCAATTTAGTTTGATCACAATGGACGAAGGTACTTTCCTACTTCGCTAAATTAGTGCGTTCACATGCGAACTAAAAGCAAATTTAGTAAAGACCACGCCTACCGGGGAATACGCGCGGTGCGGGAGGGGGGGTTACTTAAGCAAAAATAGACCCGATTCTATTCTACTTATGGGTTGTTTACATGTATTAAGTGACGAAGTGATTAACTAAATTTTAAGTTAATTTTAACTAAATTCACGCGTGTAAACAGTCACTTAACAGCTCTTTAGTCACAAGTGCTAAGTAAACGATTTAGTGAATAAGTGAGTAAGTAGAATAGAATCGAGTCTATTTTTGCTTAAGTAACCCCCCCTCCCGCACCGCGCGTATTCCCCGGTAGGCGTGGTCTTTACTAAATTTGCTTTTAGCACTATTATTTATTCTGTGCTTTTAGTTCGCATGTGAACGCACTAATTTAGCGAAGTAGGAAAGTAGGTACCACAGAACAGAAAAAAAGAGTAGAAGTCGCATGACACGGCATCTCCTATGAAAACCTGCGTACACCCAACTCACACAAGTAAATTATGCGTAATAATGCCTTAGCACTATTATTTATTCTGTGGTAATAATAGCGTTGTTGTTAGTACCCGCCACTGAGCACAAGATGGCGTTACAGACATCATTGCTTTTATTTAGCATGTTAAAGCTTTTACACAATAGATGGCGCTTTAAAGGGATATAGCCGCTACACACGCTCCTATCCGACCGCCGCGCCGATTTGGTGCGGGCGAACATCACAAGCTCTTATAGCAGTTATTTTTAAGTTGAGAGAGTGAGACGCCGCTCTACACACCGTATACGTGGTAGGCCACCTGATCCGCGCCTACACACGTTCAAACCAAATCTGCCGCACCAAATCGGTCGGCGCTACACACGTTCCGATTTGGTCTGGCCGACCTCTAGCCGTTGTTGCAGTGTTGCCAGCCACTGCTAATCTCCCAATATTATTATTGTTTATAAATTCTGAAAACATCAATTTGCTTGCAATAAATAAATTAAAAAGAAACATATTTTCGGTTTTTAATGTTTTATTACTATAAAAAACAATTTCATTATTTTTTAATTTTCTGTTATTTTCATTAAAATACTAAAACATGCTAAATATTTACTAAAAGCAGCACTTATTGATGAGATGTTATGCCCTTTTTATATATATTTAGTTTTACGACAAATTGCAACAAAATATAAAAAAAAAAACAAATAGATAAATAGAATCTTTTCATAAATGGCCATATTTAAACCTTTCGTTCGTTCAGTCCTACGTAAAACTCATGAACGAGCATTGAATTGAATCCTCTGAAAATCCCTTAAACGTAATTTACCTGCTTTAAATATTTCCGCTTTTACATATTTTCTCCCTAAATCTAGGGGAAAACCTCCAAAACTGTCAACACTGCCAAGTTGGTCTGGTCGGAAGCCTACACACGTTCCGATTTGGTAGGAAGTGAAGTTCGTGCGAACCAAATCCGGCCGACCGCGTCAAACACGAATAATAATAATTATGGTCGGACGACTACGCTACACACGTCCAGATTTGGTCTGGAGACTGGAGCAGACCAAATCGGCGGTCGGATCGGAACGTGTGTAGATGCTATAAGTGGCGTTGCATTTTGTATGCAAATCTGTACAGCGCCTCTAGTGGGCAGTAGCAGAACTACAGATTCTCATAATGCTGTGGCTACATTAGCGGGCTACGGCGAAGAATCGTGTGAACGCGCTAATGTAGCCGGGTACATCGCGACAAAGCTATTGCTACGGGCTACTTAACTACGGGCTATCGCGTTAAACCGTCAAAGTGCGAGCGAGATTTATTTATTTTACTTTTATTCATCATCATCATCATCATCAGCCATTTAATGTCCCCACTGCTGGGGCACTGGCCTTCCTTATGGATGGATAAGGAGAATGAGCCATGACCCACCACGCGGGCTCAGTGCGGATTGGTGGGTATTAACGACTGCAAGTGCAGCCGGGACCAACGGCTTAACGTGCCTTCCGAAGCACGGAGGAGCTCGAGATGAAAAGTTTTTGGTCACCCATCCCGTGACCGACCATTGCGAACGTTGCTTAACTTCAACGATCGCAGGCCAAGCGCGCTATCCACTGCGCCACGGGCTCCTCAAAAAATAAATCTCGCTCGCACTTTGACGGTTTAACGCGATAGCCCGTAGTTAAGTAGCCCGTAGCAATAGCTTTGTCGCGATGTACCCGGCTACATTAGCGCGTTCACACGATTCTTCGCCGTAGCCCGCTAATGTAGCCACAGCATTATGAGAATCTGTAGTTCTGCTACTGCCCACTAGAGGCGCTGTACAGATTTGCATACAAAATGCAACGCCACTTATAGCATCTACACACGTTCCGATCCGACCGCCGATTTGGTCTGCTCCAGTCTCCAGACCAAATCTGGACGTGTGTAGCGTAGTCGTCCGACCATAATTATTATTATTCGTGTTTGACGCGGTCGGCCGGATTTGGTTCGCACGAACTTCACTTCCTACCAAATCGGAACGTGTGTAGGCTTCCGACCAGACCAACTTGGCAGTGTTGACAGTTTTGGAGGTTTTCCCCTAGATTTAGGGAGAAAATATGTAAAAGCGGAAATATTTAAAGCAGGTAAATTACGTTTAAGGGATTTTCAGAGGATTCAATTCAATGCTCGTTCATGAGTTTTACGTAGGACTGAACGAACGAAAGGTTTAAATATGGCCATTTATGAAAAGATTCTATTTATCTATTTGTTTTTTTTTTTATATTTTGTTGCAATTTGTCGTAAAACTAAATATAAGGTGATTTTTTTTTATTTAAAGAAATTTAAGTGGATGGTCAGGTCAAGTGTTTAGAACATAATAGAAGCAAAAAAAAAATTTTTTTTTTATTTATTTCAAAATTTATTTTTAAAATTGTAATTGGATATTTGTTGAGATTCTCAATTATTTTTAAGCTTATACATAAAAAAACAATAATTTAAATTCATTAAAAATAATTTTTATTTACGCGCAATGTGCGGGGCGCGGCGAGCGGCGGGCGGGCTGCGGCCGGGCGCCGGGCGTCGACCCCGTCCTCGACAGCGGAGAGCAGGCAATGGCTACCTTACCTACTATCTACGTTACCATTTAATGAATGTGGGTCTGTTCCCAAGTGTAAGTTTGTTAATGTGCAAACGTTACAGTCCAATCGTTCGCGTTAAGAATTTAATTCTAGATCTTATTGCTTTGCAGTAAGATAGAATTTATCTGTTAAAATTCAAGGCTAACTAGATAGTATCTGTATTTATTAACTTAAACGCAGCCCTCTGTTTGTTTGAAGAGAGCACCCGCGAAAACTTTAACTTAAGCGCTGGACGTTTATTACTAAATCAAAACATAACCTACTCTAGAATACTGTAAACAAACAATAATTTGAAAAATGGAAAATTAAGTATTTTGAAAAAATCGACCCGTCTCACAACCAGCTCCGATGGGAATCGAACCCACGACCTTTCGCTATCCGGGCGACTGCTCTAACCACTGAGCTACGGAGTCGTTACGAGAAGCGTCGAATTGATCAAAAACTTCTTACGCGCTGTATAGCTAGCGTTAATTTCATCAATGTGAAGATATTAACTACCCTCACACGCAAATTAATGAAATACCTTTCCAGATATTGACAATCGCTAAAGATGAAATTACCTACTATTGCAAGTTATTTAAATTTTTACTTTTTTGCATTCACAATGCAATTTTTATTATTGAAAAATGGAAAATGAAGTATTTTGAAAAAATCGAAACGACTCCGTAGCTCAGTGGTTAGAGCAGTCGCCCGGATAGCGAAAGGTCGTGGGTTCGAGTCCCATTGGAGCTGGTTGGAAGACGGGTCGATTTTTTCAAAATAGGTACTTCATTTTTCATTTTTCAATAATAAAAATTGCATTGTCAATGCAAAAAGGAAAATTTTAAATACCTACAAGCAATAATTTATTGAAAGAGTTGGAATAAAGATTACCTATGAAATTGTGTATGATCCATAAATAATTAAATTTATAAATGACTGCAAATACAAAAGATCACAAGCTTATCGATGTGTAGTGGAATTGCACAATCTTATTCCACTATCTCTCTTCTTTCATCGGACAACCAGACGTACCTACGAATCAGAGCTACCGCTTTTAGATGGATATTCCAAAGATCCGAAACAAGCAGTTTACCTCCATTTTTATATCTGCACGTTAGAGAATGGAACTCCTTGCCTCGCTTGTGTTTCCCAATAGGTACGTACTTACAGTCTGAGAGTACCTAAAGTCGCGAGTAAACAGGAACCTCTAGGCAAGCGCGATGCATCCTACAAGCTCGCATCATCGCTTACCATCAGGCGTGCGTGATAGCGGGCAAGCGTCTTCTTATCTGTTATAAAAAAACAATAACTTACATGTATGGTGTTAGAGTTTCATTTGATTTCATCTGCATACAAAGAAGGAGATAAGCAAGCCACATTCACCCACACTTAGCAGTTGGCACACAAAATCGAAATCAATCTTTCCCTTGATTTACGCATTTTTAGTTCATCTTTTAACACTGATTGGTACTTTACTCCTAGTCCTAACTAATTGAATGCCAATCCAATAAAAAAATTTTACTGCACTGATAAGTCATAATTCACTTATAATTCACTCATAGTCATAACTCACGTTTGCTTGTAACAATAATCTGTTAATACATTCTTGAACAATTTGACAATCAGTCAAATAGTACTAGTTATTTGTTTTATCGCGTACCTATACAAAACGGCACCCCACATGCCACACACAACAGCACATCGCAATTGTCCCTGAATCACTGCGTGCGTTGCGTAGCTTGCTACCGCCCGCTTGCGCTTGCTCAAAATGTTTTTTAACCTTTGATATGCCGTCAATAGTCAAAGAGTCGTATCGTATTCGATATACGGTATACCCACAGACTGCGTATGACTAAAATGATTGTGCGTTAAATTTTGCCAGATTTTCTATGCGTTCTAAAATAAAACAACCTTTATGGTGCTCCTACACTACTGTTAGAAAATGTTTACAAACACTTTAAGCATTTATTCATTAAAATTACATCAGAGCGTTGAGGTTTTTTTAAAATTTTTAAGTACTAACATTACCTAACGTGAAGAAGACAAAAAGCCCGTGGCGCAGTAGTTAGCGCGCTTGGCCTGCGATAGTTGAGGTTAAGCAACTTTCGCAATGGTCGGTCACGGGATGGGTGACCAAAAACTTTTCATCTCGAGCTTCTCCGTGCTTCTGAAGGCACGTTAAGCCGTTGGTCCCGGCTGCATTTGCAGTCGTTAATACCTACCAATCCGCACTGGGCCTGCGTGGTGGGTCATGGCCCATTCTTCTTATCCATCCACAAGGAAGGCTAGTGGCCCAGCAGTGGGGACATTAAAATGGCTGATGAAGATGATTACCTAACGTGAAAACATTTCTTAACATTGCGATCAAATGTTTAGTAATGTTTATCAAAGTAAATTCAAACTGTTAGCCGTTTTCAAATGTAAATAAAATGTTTATCATTCATCACATCATAATCAGAGAGGAAGCACTAAAAACTTCTTACAATTCCTAACAGAATGTAACAATTAGTAAGGGAAGCACCACCGTAAAGATGGTTTATTGAATCTTTGTTAATCATAGTAAAATAAAATACACATCTCCTTGACTATACCATCGACATTTCGGCTGTGATTTCGGCACGTGGCGCAGGCGGCGGGCTGTGTCGGCATAGTTAAAACGCACCAAACCCGTTTGCGGCGTTTGATCAAAGGCGCGTGCGACGACGTTCAAGTTCAATCGCTAGCCGCTGACTTAGGCTGCCGCAAACTATGAGCGGTATTATTCGATGTGAATTTATTATCGATTATCGATTTTGGTGTGTGCATCGTAAAATTATAATTAGTAACATTCATACACATTTAACTTCGCTTCGCTTCTTTGATTAAAATAAAAAAAGAAAACAATAGTCAACTACTAATAATAACTAAATAATAGTCAACAAGTGCAAGTGCTTGATATTACAAGTTTTTTTGGTTTACTAATAGTTAAAGCTAGCGGCCAAACTTGCAAATTAAGTGAATTTAAAATATGAAAAATCAACTAGGTAATCAAAGGATAAAATCAATTTCCATTTCATATTGTAAATTCGTTTTTATTTGCAAGTTTGGTCACCAGCAATAATTTTACGTTATCCTATTCGTTGGTAATGAAAAAAAACATAAGTTTTTACGCGTCAATAAATCTGGTATGATCTTATGCTTTTATTATTTATCGTGCGTGCCGACCCTAATCACATGAACTTCACACGGCCGTATTTTAGTTTATTTCGCAGTCCACTTCTGCTTCTTGTGCTATCGCGTTGTGCGTGAGTAATAATGCCTCGTCGGTACACAAATCAGCAGTACCTCGAGATGGTACTATGCTATCGCCAGAGTGGAGAAATAGTGAGTGGTGCTGTGCGGCTCTACGAAGAGAGGTTTGGAGTGCACCTTAGCCACAGTACCATCCTGAACGCGGTGTACCGTTTTCGGGAGCATGGCCGGTTTGATTCGCCTGCGGTTGACGCTGGTAGACCCAGAGCGTCTGCAAATACTGAGGAGGCCATATTGGAATTCTTCCAAAACCATGGGATGGCCAGTACCAGAGACGGCGCCAGAGTTTTTGGGGTGAGCCAGTACCTGGTGTGGCGCGTTCTCCGGGAGGAGGGCAACCACCCATGGCATTTTACACGAGTCCAGGAACTCAGTGCTCCTGACTACGCTGCTCGCGTAGAGTTTTGTCAGTGGCTGCGTTTGGAGCGACGGCAAATTTTGTGGACGGACGAGTCCACATTCACGCGAGTTGGGATGTTTAACATCCACAACTCGCACTACTGGAGCACGGAGAACCCTCGTTTGGTGCGCCCTGACCACTTTCAAAGACGGTTCAGTGTGAACGTGTGGGCCGGTATTTTGGGTGACCAAGTACTTGGCCCAGTGTTCCTGGACCGATTGAACGCGGACACGTACATCACCTTACTGGAGACACAGGTGGAAACGATGCTGGAAGACGTTCCGTTGGCGCAGCTGAGAGGAATGTTTTTCCAGCACGATGGTGCTCCAGCGCACTATGCTCAGCGAGTTCGGAGGTACCTGGACACTAAATACGGTGATAGGTGGATAGGGCGCGGAGGACCAGTGGCGTGGCCTGCACGGTCACCCGATTTAACTCCTTTGGACTTTTTTTTCTGGGGTCGAGTTAAAGACCTGGTGTACGGCCAAACTGGTCATGAAATAAGTGACTTGGATGAACTAAAAAGCCGTATTGAATCGGCTTTTGTGACAGTGAAAAGTGACCGTGACACTTTAAACAGAGTCTCTAGACACGTACGCAAACGTGCGTACTTGTGCATCGAAAGAGGAGGTAATCTTGTACAGCAATTTTGTAGATAGGTGTTAGTTTTAAGGTGTAAATAAAACTCTTGTAAATAGGTGATGAACTTTTAAACACGCCAAATTGGTGTAATAATAATTGTGTCAATCATACAATTTATTCTAGTTCAATTTTTTTTTATAAATTTAAGTAAGTACGTAATTTTAGAAGTTTCATTTTCTATTAAATAATTATTACATTAGTTTGACAGTCCAAAGCCTGTTAAGTGTGATGGGAAGCTTATCACCTTTGCTTTACGCAGACGAAATAAACTGGAAAGTTCTTTAACATCATGTAAGTTTCAAATTACTTTTCCTTTTTTGCATTTACAATGCAATCTTTATTATTGAAAATGAAATAGGTACTTATTAGAAAAAAAACGACCTATCCTCCATGTAGCTCCGCTAGGAATCGAACCCGGGACTTTTCACTGCCCGGGCGAATACTCTGACCGCTGACGACTCCGTAGCTCAACGGTCAGAGCCTTCGCCCGGACAGTAAAAAGTCCCGGGTTCGATTCCCGGCGGAGCTACTTGTCGTCGTTTTTTTCTAATACCTATTTCATTTTCAATCATTTAAGTTTCTACAACGAAAAATTTAGCAGCTTTTGAGGTGCACAAACGAATGCACAACGAATGCACAAACGAAAAGGTAAAAATTATAAAATAACGCTATGACAACATCTAAGATAATAGTACCACGATATTCTAGGCTGTTTAGAATCTTGACTTCACTTGTTTTTAATAATTTACGCAGGACACTTCATTTCAATTTAGTTTTTAATAATTTACGCAGGACACTTCATTTCAATTTAGTTGTAAAAGGTAAATAAGTGCGGTTTCATTCCAGCCAGATGATAACGTACGCTCGTAGTCACCTACATAAGTTACATACGTAACGCTCTCAGCTGTCAAGGACGGGTCGACGCCCGCCCGCAGCCCCAACAGCTGTCGCGCGCCGAGCCGCGCATTGCGCGTAAATAAAAATTATTTTATTCAATTTTAATTATTGTTGTTTTATGTTTAGGCTTAAAAATAATTGAGATGCCCAACAAATATCCATCAAAAAATTTAGTAAAAATGATGAAATTTAAAAAAAAATAAAAAAAAAAAAAATTGTTTCTATAATGTTCTAAACACTTGACCTGACCATCCACTTAATTTTCTTCGAATAAAAAAAAATCATCTTATATATATAAAAAGGGCATAACATCTCATCAATAAGTGCTGCTTTTAGTAAATATTTAGCATGTTTTAGTATTTTAATGAAAATAACAGAAAATTAAAAAATAATGAAATTGTTTTTTATAGTAATAAAACATTAAAAACCGAAAATATGTTTCTTTTTAATTTATTTATTGCAAGCAAATTGATGTTTTCAGAATTTATAAACAATAATAATATTGGGAGATTAGCAGTGGCTGGCAACACTGCAACAACGGCTAGAGGTCGGCCAGACCAAATCGGAACGTGTGTAGCGCCGACCGATTTGGTGCGGCAGATTTGGTTTGAACGTGTGTAGGCGCGGATCAGGTGGCCTACCACGTATACGGTGTGTAGAGCGGCGTCTCACTCTCTCAACTTAAAAATAACTGCTATAAGAGCTTGTGATGTTCGCCCGCACCAAATCGGCGCGGCGGTCGGATAGGAGCGTGTGTAGCGGCTATATCCCTTTAAAGCGCCATCTATTGTGTAAAAGCTTTAACATGCTAAATAAAAGCAATGATGTCTGTAACGCCATCTTGTGCTCAGTGGCGGGTACTAACAACAACGCTATTATTACCACAGAATAAATAATAGTGCTAAGGCATTATTACGCATAATTTACTTGTGTGAGTTGGGTGTACGCAGGTTTTCATAGGAGATGCCGTGTCATGCGACTTCTACTCTTTTTTTCTGTTCTGTGGTACCTACTTTCCTACTTCGCTAAATTAGTGCGTTCACATGCGAACTAAAAGCACAGAATAAATAATAGTGCTAAAAGCAAATTTAGTAAAGACCACGCCTACCGGGGAATACGCGCGGTGCGGGAGGGGGGGTTACTTAAGCAAAAATAGACTCGATTCTATTCTACTTACTCACTTATTCACTAAATCGTTTACTTAGCACTTGTGACTAAAGAGCTGTTAAGTGACTGTTTACACGCGTGAATTTAGTTAAAATTAACTTAAAATTTAGTTAATCACTTCGTCACTTAATACATGTAAACAACCCATAAGTAGAATAGAATCGGGTCTATTTTTGCTTAAGTAACCCCCCCTCCCGCACCGCGCGTATTCCCCGGTAGGCGTGGTCTTTACTAAATTTGCTTTTAGTTCGCATGTGAACGCACTAATTTAGCGAAGTAGGAAAGTACCTTCGTCCATTGTGATCAAACTAAATTGAATTTAAGTTATAACACGTGTAAACACTTTACTACTTAAAATTAACTTAAAAATAAGTTAATCACTTGCTTACTTAATACGTGTAAACTACGCATTACATAATTTATACTTACACAATATCCAAAAGTAATTTTTGTTCATTCAGAATTTTGTATTAACTTTCTAAATCGCCATTAGGTAGGTATATATGCACATACACAAAAACAAATATGTACCATAAATATAAATTTTATAAATACAATCAGTAGGGGCAATCACGAATTTTTATAAGCAAAATCCCGTGGCCACCAATGGTGTAGGAGAAATTTTTAAACAAAAAATCCCAGTCGCCCCCAGTGGTGGCAAAACTGGTGGTGGCGACCGGGAATGACTGCCATAAAGTTCCTATGGCTCCCGTGGTGCAGTGGTTCGAGAGGTCAGCCTGCGATTGTTGTGGTTAAGCCACTTTTTGCAAAGGTCGCTCACGGGATGGGTGTAAGTTTGTATTGAGCCTGGGTCCAGTATTGTAGCACTACAAACTAAATTAATAATGAGTATGGAGGAGCTCGATATAATAAATTTTTGCCCACCCATCCCGTGACTGACCATTGCGAAAGTGCTTAACCTCAAAAATAGTAGGCAGAGTGCACATAATAATACAGCCCATGAAAACAAATAGTAAAGTGAGTGTGCTACATCACGGCGCGGCCCACTCTGAAAACCGCAATTCTGACTACATGGTCATTTTGTCCTATTTCGTCCTATTTCTGTCCCAAATTTTCAGAATTCGTCGTAAAGGGGACGAAAAAATATAAGCGATTTAAATGGTCCATGCCAAAGCAAACCTTCATTATGGCACGGGCAGGCTATATTTATTGAACCATAACACCTAGCCAGGATCTGATTAGTATAACATTTTGTCCCTTTTTTATAGAACCCGCAATGCCTGGAATCAAAACGAAATGAAGCGCCGTTCAAAAGATATAAAGGAATGATTTGGTCCATGCCATAATTAACCTACATTATGGCGCGGACTTTTTAACCAGGTCACCTAGAGAAAATCTGCTTATTGGAAACGATTCGTGTACATTCGTCCCAATTCGTCGTAAAAGCCACAGAATTCGTCGTCCTTTGGTTTAGGAGATAATCGGAATTAAAATTTTGTTTTTATAGTACAGGAGCTGACTTCCTATTTAGTGACGATGTTTGTAACTTGTTCTTGTTTTGCGTGTTTGTGTTAGAATAATTAAGTGTATTAGTAACACATAAGTATAACGTAAAGTAATACGTAACTTTTATGCATTTTCGAAACTCAAAACCTTAATTTTTAAGTCATAAACAAAAATATTTTCTTAAGAGATATTTTGTTCCTGGGCTCCTAGACTATATCAAAAACATGTACAGTCGCGTACAAAATAATTTCGATAGAGGTCATGTATGAAGTTGCATTTCAATGTTATATTGCTCTTCTTTCGAAATTATTAATATTTGGAGGTGGGGCTCCCACCGTGGGAGTGAAGTGAATAGTGGAGTGGGGATTGGGGGGAAAAAAGGGTTTGTTTGTATGAAACTTTTCTTCCTTCAATGGAATAGCTAGGTACTTGAAACATTGTACACTCGACAGCATATCAGGTTAAACAGTTGAACTGCTATAACAGCTTTTATTACGTAGGGCATAAAGGCGGTCTCAAGTTCAACATGTATAGTCTGATGTCCCGCCGTGTGTACATATACAGGGTTATTTGTTATTCATTTAAAACATCTCGTGGGGTTAATCAGACCATCAAACTGAACAACTTTCATTATGAGACAGATATTAGATTGGAACAGCTGATTTTTTTTCACCGTAGAGTTAGTCCCATAGTGAAAGTTGTTCAGAATGATGGGTAGAACACCAGGGTTTCGGCTTTAAAACCAATAAAAATTCAGCCCGTATAAGTTTTATCATTATAATAAAAAAAAAAAAATTAGGTAGGTTACATGACACTTTTTTTTATAAGATAACGTTTTTTTATAATAATTGTACATTCATAGATTCAATACTTTTGACGACCGATTTGGCGCAGGGGTAGGCTACCCACCTTCTGCGCCAGTGGTCTCGGGTTCGATTCCCGAACAAGACAAATATTTGTGTGCATGAACATGTCTATTTGTCTTGGTCTGGGTGTTTACTATGTATATTAAGCATGTATTTACAAAAAAAAAAAAAAAAAAAGGATTTAAGTATATATTTATCCGTTATCAAGTTTTCCATGATACAGTTTCTTAATGAAATTAAAATGGGCTTAGATAATTGGTGTGATTGTAAGAAGTTATTTATTTATTATTTATTTATTTATTTATAGATACCTCGTCACCAAATCACATTTATTTATTGCAAAATCACAGTAAAATCACTTTGAAAAAATGTTTTATTTTGGGAAATCTAGTTGATGAATTGCGGCACACAATATATTGCGGCACACCTCACCAGTGTTGCCAGTATGATTTCCCAAAAAAGGACGGTTGGCTTCTGAAAAGTTACGGTTTTTAACTTCAAGGTACGGGTTATTTTAGTTTTTAGTTTTTTGCATTCACAATGCAATTTTTATTACAGAAAAATGGAAAATGAAGTATTTAGAAAAAATCGACCCGTCTCACAACTAGCTCCGATGGGACTCGAACCCACGACCTTTCGCTTTCCGGGCGACTGCTCTAACCACTGAGCTCTAACGACTCCGTAGCTCAGTGGTTAGAGCAGTCGCCCGGTTCGTTGCACTGTTCGTGCATTCCTCAATCTACGAAAAGTTCGTGCAAAAGGATGTAGCTTTCGCAAAGAGCCGCAAGATAGGACGCTTAATGTTTGAAAAATTAAAAGGAAGAAACCAGCTCCGATGGTTCGGGTCGATTTTTTCTAAATAGGTACTTCATTTTCAATTTTTTAATAATAAAAATTGCATTGTAAATGCAAAACAATAAAAATTTAAATAACTCGCTTACTGTTTTACAATCGGAACACTGCGTATTACGGAACGGAATAGTTTTAATTTATTTTTACTGTACGCTTTTGTACGTGACTGTACTTATATAAAAAAACTGAATATCTCCTAAACCAAAGGACGACGAATTCTGTGGCTTTTACGACGAATTGGGACGAATGTACACGAATCGTTTCCAATAAGCAGATTTTCTCTAGGTGACCTGGTTAAAAAGTCCGCGCCATAATGTAGGTTAATTATGGCATGGACCAAATCATTCCTTTATATCTTTTGAACGGCGCTTCGTTTCGTTTTGATTCCAGGCATTGCGGGTTCTATAAAAAAGGGACAAAATGTTATATCCTGGCTAGGTGTTATGGTTCAATAAATATAGCCTGTCCGTGCCATAATGAAGGTTTGCTTTGGCATGGACCATTTAAATCGCTTATATCTTTTCGTCCCCTTTACGACGAATTCTGAAAATTTGGGACAGAAATAGGACGAAATAGGACAAAATGACCATGTAGTCAGAATTGCGGTTTTCAGAGTGGGCCGCGCCGTGATGTAGCACACGTAAAGTGATCATTACGGTAAATGACTACCACCCTATCAGTTACCTGCATGAAATTGCTAATAATATAAAAAAATGTAGTTATCGTTGCACAATACTGGTCCAAGAAGATTTAAAGTTTATTGCCAAATTATCAACTCGCTAGCTCACTACATATTTCTATTTCAATTTTAAGTAAAACAAAAGGGTATGTTTGTGTAAAACTAGTATATTTTGAACAGCTTAGTCTTCATTATCTTCATTGTCGCTGTCAGCGTTGATGTTGAAGTAGCGAAGCTCATATGAATCATGTGCAGATGCCACAACTCGAAGCCAGTCTCGAAGATTGTTCTTCTTGAGGTAACGCTTCGTCAAGTACTTAAGGTACCTCTTTGAGAAGGGAATGTCTGGAAAAACAAATTAATGCAAATAAATAATGCTCCATATAAAATTCAACAGAGTTTCTTTCTAATACTAAATATTTATATACATCTAATCTAATGCATAACTTCTTAGTAAGGCAATGCATTGACTGATGTAGAAATTCAATAACTAATACAGGACATTTACTAATTATTGAACAGTTCTTTTAAGCTTGCGTAATTAACTAAAACGATTGAATTTAATTGTTTGCATGGTCAAATGTGTTCATGACCCAAGTATATTTAAAAAATCAGTAACATTGCAAAATTAAAATTGTAAGCATAACATTGACTAAAATGAAATAATAATAGTTAGGGCCTGTTTCACAATGACTAAGAAAGTTCTGATTAGATATTATTAAGTTCTGATGTTACTTAGTCCATACAAAATGTCAATTAACTAGAAAGTATCTCTTAGATCGGACATTGTGAAACAGGCACTTAGACTCGTAGATATCAATAGATATCCCAGTAAAAATACTGATATTGATACGTATGAATGCAAGATATTTCAACTGGATTGCAATTTGTAACTTGTAACCTCAATAATTGTTGACATGTGAAATTGTGAATCTTGGTAAACTCAATACCCAACATAGAATTTTAAACAACGTTAACTAGGGATAAGTAATTAGAAATAGTTATACGAGACTAACCTGCGTTGATAGCTACTTTCGTCTTGTCGCGAGCGATGACAACGTGATTGCCTAGGTTATTTGTTTTGCCCTCAACTTTGACGTGCTCCTTAAGGTATTTCTCGAAGTTGCCTACGTCCAATATGCTGTCCTCAGCTGGATGTGTGCAGTCAATTGCGAATTTCAGGCTGATTTTCCTTTTTTGCCCCTTGCCGCGGATTTTACCACCTTTGATGCCTTTCTTTCCAGTCTTCTGGTGCAGTTGGCCTTTTTTAGGCGCCGGTTTCTTTGTAACCGCCATTTCGGTAACCTGAAAGATTGATGATTCTTATTGACTTAATTAGCACAGAAATTTACGTTTCTTCCAATAATTTATTGAATTTAACCTACAGAACACGTGTAGCAGTCACCGTAAAACCTGCAAAATGGCCGACGTAAATGTCAATCAGTGTTACCATAATTTAATTATTTTTACCCGAAATTGCTTCACCAATTTCACCATAATAGTAGCCATTAGCAATAAAAAAATGACTCTTGTTTTGTGTTCTGTTATTTTGTTTATGGAGTGTAGAAGGGACAAAATCTCGACAAAATTACATCACAAGGGACAAAAGTCGAAAAAGTGTCCAGCTATGAGGCTATGACAGCTAAAAGCTAAATAACAGTTCCAATGGCGAGAAACAGGCAAAGTTTTTTGTAGGTGGCGCTTGTGAGGTTGGAGTCCACTTTCGACCTAATCTGGGGGGCTACCGCGTAACTTAATGGGTATGAACTTCATACGTTTTTGGGAACTTTAAGTCAATTTTATAAAGAAAATAGCCGCTATCAGTTCCTTGTTTTAAGACGTCGGGTATAACAATAACTAGCTTGCAACGTTCAACAGAACAAAGCAGCAAAAATGTATCAAAATAAGGAATTCAAATGACAGTTGAAGCCCATACCCATATCCATATTTTTTAGCCGGTAGCCCCCCAGGGGGGCTACCGCGTAACTTTATGGGTATGATCTTCATACGTTTTTGGGCTCTTTAAGTCAATTTTATAAAGAAAATAGCCGCTATCAGTTCCTTGCTTTGTGACTTCGGGTATGCCGATAGCTAGCTAGCAACGTTCAACAGAACAAAGCAGCAAAAATCTATCAAAATAAGGAATTCAAATGACAGTTGAAACCCATACCCATATCCATATTTTTTAGCCGGTAGCCCCCCGTGTCTGTCTGCTTGTGTCCACGGCTGTAGCAACCATAGAATAATATTACTCACAAGGAGAAGAATGTCAAGTTCATAGTAAAAAAATGAAATCTAATCTCACTAGAGCCATCTATATTCAGCCCGCAGCAACTCCGCAGTGGCGGGAAAATCGGGAAATTCAGATGTTGTTTAAGAGAGATGACCAAAAACGGCAGCGCCAACTCTTTTCCCAGGATTAAAATGAAGAGATGGATTAAAATTTAAGACAAATGAAATTCAATATATTTGTCATATAAGTATAACATTTTAACCCTGAGAAAAGAGTTTAGTTAGTGAAAAATATATATTTAAAGATATTTATTTATTGAAATATCAATGAAAAATAATTTACTGGAGTAATAGAAAAAGTAGAAATAACAACAACATAGCACTTAAGATTATCCTGTACCTACAGTCGTCACGTCACAAATTAAGATGCCCGTTTTGACACATGGTAATGACCCTAGAATGTAACTTGTTACGAAAACAAAAAATCTAATACATGCCGATTACTTATCAAAGGTGTGTGAAAATAATATGTTACATTTTTGAACGCATCATAAATTAAGGCAAAGTGTATTCCGCGTATTATTTTTGCGTTTATTCTAAAGTAAACGCAGATTCGATTAACTACGAAACGTCTTGAAAAACAGTTACGTTCTCAGTCTTTATTTTTTTAAATACTAGTGTTGTAACCGTTGTGTGCTGGATTTCTCCAGCTTCATTCAATTTTATCGAAATAATCGTTATAATAATATAACCACTTAAATAGATTAATTTGTAAAATTGATGTTTTTTGTGTGAAAACTAGATTGGCGCTTAAAGCATTAGTGAAATAATGAATTGGCAACAATGATTTCGATAAAACGGTTTCTAGGCAAACGCACACTTATCCAAGGAGAACGTTTCGAATGAACCGAATGATAAAAAAAAATCTTTAAATAAAACCTAGACAACCTTGCACACCGCACCATGTCGAATCGTCACGTTCACTTTCCAGAGATTTCTTAAAACACGTTTCGTTCGGCTTGTTCGAAGCGTTCGAATGTGACAAGCGTGCGTTCACCATAAGCGGCGGCCTGTACACGTTGGTCCAACCACTGGGCAATACATCGTACATTGGCACTTTTGAACGAACAAGACGTTTAAAAAGGTTCTTTCAAAAGTGTTAATATACGACGTATTGGCCAATGGTTGGGCCAACGTGTACAGGCCGCTATATTAAGTAATGTAGCTACTCTATGACCATGTCTATGCTGTGAGCCAAAGATGTAGTATTAAACATAGATGGATATTAAAAAGTTGAACAACGAAACGATATATCTTTGCTTTCCTCCTAAATGACAGTTCAGCGTGTATTGAAAAGAGATAGCAATATAGGCAACGCTCCGTATTGAAACCTAGCGCGCCACCAGCAGAGTTTCTGTAGGCCAGAGTGGACTACATCAGTGTTCGTGGTTTTTTATTAATTGTGGTTTATTTATGCAAGATTAGTGAAAAAAATCTTTCTGTGGGTATTGCCAAAACACCATGGCTTGTGCTGTAAGGAGCTGCAAAAGTTCCTACAGTAATTTAAAGGACAAACTCGGAATAATATCCTTTCATCGGTGAGTGAGCCTCCGTTTTTTCCAATTATTCAAATAACTAGGCCATTTTTGGTAAGCCTTTCTTTGCAAAAATACTGTAGAAAATTGTTATCTATTGTTCTCATACACGTAACTATACCTGATGATAAAACAAATAAATGAAAATCTTTTATACACTTTTAAACTTTCGCGTTGCATTATATAGTATTGAGAAAACAGGTATTAAACGCGTTTTTAAACTAAACATAGGTGTTTAACACCTACCTTTTCCCGACGTTTCGACCGAGTTGCATCGGCCGTGGTCACGGGCTGACTGGAGCTGCGGTGTTACGCCTCCTCCTCTGCGGTGGAATCTTCATCCACCGTCGAATAATTTTTCCAACTACCGTCACACACAACACTAACGGTGTCCCTATTCCGTATCATAGCCGTATTCTGGTAGTTGGCCGACCGCGAACAAAGAGGTAGTGCGTTTCCAATTACTGGATTCCACACTGCAGATAATTTGTAGCCATCTTCCCGATTGAAGTTGTTTGGATGTTTTTTAATTTCAATCGCTTCACGTACGACTCGTGAATAAAAATGGCGATCAGTGGAAAGAACCTGCGTGCGATGAAATTCGATCCAGTGGTTTGTGCCACTTTCCAGCAAATGTTCTGCAATCGCCGATTTATTAGTCTGGCGGTTTTTTACAGCTGTGATGTGTTCACGGACTCTTTCAGTGATAGTTCGTTTAGTCTGACCAATGTAACAACTACCACAGCTGCAGTCTATCTTGTACACACCAGGTGTTTGTAATGGTATCACATCCTTCGGCGTACCCAATATGTTGTTGACCTTTATGCCTGGGGTGTAAACTGTCGGTATAGAGTATTCACGTAAAACGTGGCCGATTTTATCTGTTACTCCTTTGACATAAGGCATGTAGGCTGGTTGTCTACTAACCTCGGGATGCTTACACTTTTTTCTCGGCTGTTTATGTCGTCCGCGCACTTGATATCCGTTTTTCTTAAGTACCTCCTGAACATGGACCAGCTCACGCTCTAAATGCTCAGGGTCACAAAGGTCATAGGCTCTATTCTTTAGAGAAGTGATAACAGATTGCAAAATCTTTTGTTAGATATCGATCGACATTTTGTTTGACATTTCATTTACTCGCCATTGGTCTTGTAGTGTTGGTAGGTACTTTGCAGATAAAATATCGATAATCGAATCAATATTTTTTTGTTCTTAGTATTCATAGTACTTTTATTTTATGTGTGTAAGTACTCTTTCGTTCGTTTCGGTAGGTACATGGCAAATTTAATTTAAAAACAATATGTTTAATTTTCAGCTTTCCCACAGACACCGATTTGAAATTAAGGTGGTTGAAAATAATTATAGGAAGCATGAAGTTTGACTTAATACTCTGTGGTAACTGGAGCTCTCACCCTGAATAAAAAAGTGTCGCCAGCAAATTTGACATTTATGTATGTAGTGGCAGGTAGTGGCTGTCAGTTGTCTCATATGACCATACGTATTTTTTTAAAGTGTAGGTGAGACGGAAGACAGCCATCGTGTTATTTATGGTATTCAAAAAATTGTTCGTACTGCACTCTCCAGTTACCTCAGTATTAAGTCCATAGATGTATTATTCCTGTAGATGGATCACAAAAATAAGCTATAACTCACCCATCCTTTACCCCTTCTAACACTATCAAATTGTCATAAGATAGAAAGAGACATACATGTTAATCTGTTGCGTCGACATTAGAGAATGTCTCCATTTTGACTATGCAATGCTAGATGATGATGATGCAATGATAGTGCTGTGGTTTTTTTATAACAAGTTATCGATAAAAGATGTAAAAATAATTTGAATGCAATGCGATACATAAAATTACAATGTAAATGTATATATCGCAGGCGTATTGTATATTTCACCGTATTACATAGCAACTAGCTGTATTGGAAAACAGCACCGCATTGTAATGCGGCGGATTCAAGATACGCCGTATTCAATACGGCTGATCGAAAGTACGCCGCATTGAATAGAGCGCTTCGCGATTTTCAATGCGGCTAGACTTAATATAATTGGGCGGTTCATAATCCGCTTTTCTGTCAGTTTTTAGTACTAATCGTGTCCAAAGTGCTCACGGCCTTAGAATTTTGTTTATGCAATGAAACTTCAGCATAGGTCGAAATATGGCAAAAATTTCTTCCCTCCAGACAAAAGCGCACGCTCAGCTGATCGATCTAGTGTGGCAGAATATTTTTTTTATATTTCGACGTATGCTATGCTAAAAGAGAAAGTTGTTCAGTTTCATGGTCTAAGCAAGCCCTTTAATTTTGAATCAGTGCCAAATATGAAGTAGGTACTATAATTATACTTGAGGAGATCGATGGCTCATTGGTACGCGCATTCTGCATGGTCGTTGATGATAAGCAACATTCGTTGCGGTTGGACATCTGAATGGTGACCAAAACTTTATTATCTCGGTCTCCTCTGTGCTTCGGAAGGCACGTTAAGCCGTTGGTCCTGGTTGCATTAGCAGTCGTTGGCACCTTCACCCAGCAATCCGCATTGGCTTCGCGTGGTGCGTTATGGCACTAATGGCCCGTTCTACCTGTGGTGTTTTCTTGCACAGGGAAGCATGAAGCTAGACTTAATACTGAGGTAACTGGAGAGTGCAGTACTAACACTTTTTTGTCACCAAAAATTACACAGTGGCTGTCTTCCGTCTCATCTACACTTTAAAAAATACGTATGGTCATATGAGACAACTGACAGCCACTACATACATAAATGTCAAATTTGCTGGGTACACTTTTTTATTCAGGGTGAGAACTCCAGTTACCTCAGAGTATTAAGTCGAGCTTCATGCAGGGAAGGCCCAGCAGTGAGGACATTAATATGATAATGATGATGATTATACTATTTATACTAGGAGGTATAGTCGTAAAACTGAACAAGATTTCTAATCAATTTATTAAATTAAATAATCTGCTGAATAATATCAAGTAAAAAAATAAAGATTTCACGCAAATTTTTATACTTTTAATGTATTCAATTTTTTAAGTATAAATCCCCAATTTGCTTTAATAAGTGCATCGAGCATATTCTTGTTTGTTGCAAAGGTCTCCAATCGTCGCCTTTTCTTACGTTTCTTATTCACGTTTCTTTTACATCGACGGCGGTGCGGCGGTGGAAAATCTGTTTAGAATTGAGAAAAATTAAGTTTAAATACAAAATTGTTAACACTACAATTTTTTATCGATATTACATAATAAAATCGGACTACAACACTATCAGGTTGGTCAAATGTCAAAAATCCCAATTGGCTTTAAATTATAAATTTTTAGCCTAAAAACACCCGATTTTCTTCAACCAAGTCAATGTTAAACTGTATATACACGTACAGCGATTTAGTTTTTGCAAATACGGACCAGTAAACTATAAAACTGTGTTCCCAAAAACACAAAACAATGAGTGTGACTTACCTCTGAAATGATATATGTTCATTATTCTCTTTCAAAACACTCACTCTGCTTGAATAACTGGGAACAGTACAGGCCATTCTTAACAAACAACAGATTTACCGCACCACACCATCAAATCTTTCTATATTTTTGTACAAAAAAAGCTTTTCTTTCTGAAGCATTTGTTAACCAGCTGGTTAACAAACAAATATGACGTTTACTTTCAAGTGGCGCGCAGCTCATTATGACGCACACGTTGGGCTATTGTTATCTCTTTTTAACACACGATATGTCCCCATTTGAGAGACGAGAGTCGATTAAAGAAGGAATTGTTCATTTTCTTATGCTTCATCTACAGGAATAATACATCTATGATTAAGTCGAACTTCATGATAGGAAGAGTAAGAAATGCAAGAGTATGCAGTTTGCATTTTTAAAAAAAACGAGAGCTACAAACAAAATATTCGGATTTATGCTGATACGGTTTTTTTTTAATCAACCAGGGGGCCTACCGCCGAAAACGCCCATAATGGTTTTTCTGCAAATCCAATTTGGATTTATGACGTAATGATTCTGTCGTACCGCCGAACGACCGTAAAACGCGAAGCCGGTTTTATGACGTCACATGTTGTATAGTGCCACAAGCTTTTCTGTTCCGGTGACAGTCGTGACAGAGGAGCCACTTGCAATACGAAATTACCTGTCAAAATGGACTGTCGTATGAAAACTGTTTTAGTTCCAAAGAGAATCACCGGAACAGAAAAGATTGGCACACTATACGTAGTACTTATAAATTCCTTGGTCACATCCAGGACAGGAGTCACATCATCTTGGGCAGGCCGATCGAACGAATGATTTCATATATTTGACAGTTGTTTGACAGTTCGCGGTACCGCCGACGAGATCCAAGTTGGGAATTTGAAAGCTATTACGGATCTAGCTGTCAGTTGATTGCGGGAGCTCTGTAGTAGGTAACCGACATCAATATTTTTCATATTTTTAACACAGTTTTACTGTTTTTATCAAAACGGTAACATCTTTTTAAACTTTTCTTACAATTTTATATTAGCTACGTGGATTTTCTTGATAAAATACCGTAGTAAATTCCTGAAATTGTTCGTCATGGAGAGAATGATTTTGTGGGCTGCTGCCTTCGATCAACAATAACAGCTGCTGAAGAAGACCGTCTTCAGAATCTCGAGCGAATCGATCGCAGGATACTTCGAGAGAATAGCTAGCCCATGCTCTTCACAGATAAACCTATTTCTTACATTTTTTCTGACAAATAAGTATGTTGACAAAAGCTATACTAAGTCATTATTAAGTATTGTTTTGTTTCAGAAAGTAGCTTCATTGATAATTTTCGCCTGACAAAAGATGCATTTCGCACTTTGTGCACGCACATGATTTGTGACTAGTGTTGCCAGGTCCGATTTGATTTAAATCGGAGCATATGGTAAAACAAATCGGGATTTAGGGTTGTAAATAAGGACAAACAAAAAACAAGGTGTTTTAACTTAAGGTAAGTATTGCGTTTCGCAACTGCTACGGATTGGCTTTTGAAACCTGCGGCATTAGTATCTATATAATTTTGAAGTTACAGTCGTCACAAATTAAGATGCCCGTTTTGACACATGGTAATGGCCCTAGAATGTAACTTGTTATGAAAACCAAAAAATCAAATATATGCTGATTACTTATCAAAGGCGTATGAAAATAATATGTTACATTTTTTAACGCGTCATAAATTAAGGCAAAGTGTATTACGCGTATTATTTTTGCGTTTATTCTAAAGTAAACTCAGATTCGATTAACTACGAAACGTCTCGAAAAACAGTTACGTTCTCAGTCTTTATTTTTTTAAATACTAGTGTTGTAACCGTTGTGTGCAGGATTTCTCCAGCTTCATTCAATTTTATCGAAATAATCGTTATAACCACTTTAACAGATTAATTTGTAAAATTGATCTTTTTTGTGTGAAAACTAGATTGGCGCTTAAAGCATTAGTAAAATTATGAATTGGCAACAATGATTTCGATAAAACGGTTTCTAGGCAAACGCACACTTATCCAAGGAGAACGTTTCGAATGAACCGAATGAAAAAAAAAACTTTAAATAAAACCTCGACAACCTTGCACACCTCACCATGTCGAATCGTCACGTTCACCTTTCCAGAGATTTCTAAAAAAACCCGTTTCGTTTGGCTTGTTCGAAGCGTTCGCATCGGACAAGCGTGCGTTCACCATAAGCGGCCTGTACACGTTGGTCCAACCACTGGCTAATATATCGTACATTGACACTTTTGAACGAACAAGACGTTTAAAAAGGTTCTTTCAAAAGTGTTAATATACGACGTATTGGCCAATGGTTGGGCCAACGTGTACAGGCCGCTATAATAAGTTTAGTATAGTCCATTCGCTTAGATAGTGTCGCTCTGCCACAATGCCGTGCGGGTGTACCGACACTATCTAACCGAACGGACTATAATGTAGCTACTCTATGACCATGTCTATGCTGTGAGCTGTAGTTAAAATACTTGCACTTTTAGAGCCAACGCGCACTTGTGATTTTTAGTCGACCGATAGTTGGTGGATAGTTTAGTTGAATCCGGGCGCGCTCACATAGTCCTTCATGCACAGGCCGATAGTTGTATAACTGTAACTATAACTATAGTTGTAGTAATTACTATTATTGGCCAGTCATTTTGGATAGTCCGATACTGAATGCGCAGTCTACCGATAGTTGGGCGATAGTTTAGTTGAATGCAGTACGCGCGCTCACATAGTAGATGCACATTCCCGCCCGGCCGATAGTTTGATCGTACAACTATCGGCCAGTCATTTTCGATAGTTTGATCGGTCGATAGTTTAAGCGCACTAACGATTGCCACTGCCATATAACTCTATACTGAATCCGAGAACGACCAAACTATCTATTTATTTATTTATTTATTTATTTATTTATTTATTTATTTATTCTTTGGAAGATTTACAGACAAATATATATAATAATATATTATTATTACAATCGGTAGTTTAAAACAATGCCATTTACAAATCTCCACCAATAGGTTCCAAAAAATAAGTTGCTTATATCCAAATTAATGTATCACACTACTTAGTAACAATGTTTGTATACTTATATATATATTATACGTTATTATATATACTTGAAAATTGAATGAATTTAAATTACAAGATTTTGATGTTTAATAGTGCATCACTGAGTAATGTTGACATAAACAAAAAAGAGAAGCACCAGTATAATTATTTTAGAGTACATACTGAACAACCACTTGCTAGAACACAAGAACAATATTATGTTTGTTTGGCTATAGTATAGACTGGTTTTCATCAGCAAAAAATGCATTAGATAGTTGCTTCCTAAGAGAAACTGTGCTGGTACAAAAGAGGTCAATATCAGCTGGTAGTGTATTAAAAGAATTACTTGCACGTAAAATGAATGTGTTTGCTCTGTAACGGGTCTTAGCTGGCAGTACGCTTAGAATTGGTCGTTGTCTAAGTTTGAGAACGTTAGTTTTTAGATGTATTTTGGAGAGAAGATCCGGACAATCAACAGATCCGTTGGCAATACTCACAAGGTAAGAGGTGTCACTAATGTTGCGTCTAACTTCAAGTGGAAGAAAATGGTACCTTCTACATCTGTGGTAATAATTGCTTGAGAATTGATGGGATCTAAAGTCTAAATATCTTAGAAACCGTTTTTGAATGTTTTCGATTCTTATTTTGTAGGTTACATACTGAGGGTTCCAGATTTGGGAGGCATATTCTAAATGACTTCGCACGTACGCACAATACAATATTTTAAGTGTTTTTATATTATTAAAGTTATGTGAACGACGCAAAATGAAACCCATGGCTCGCGATGCCTTTTTTACTATAGAATCTATATGTTTGTCAAATAATAACTTACTGTCGTGAATAACACCCAGGTCTTTTATCTCATCTACTTTAGATAATTCTTGATTTTTCAAACAATATCCCGATGCTATAACCTGATGTTTGCGTGTATAAGACACATAAAAGCATTTAGAGACATTAAGGTCTAGTTTGTTGTAATTACAATATGTCTCAAAGCGAAGCAAATCTGCTTTTAAGTCATTAACGTCATCCACCTTGTACACATTTTTCAAAATTTTCATGTCATCAGCAAATAATATAATTTTAGAGTTATATTTTTAATCGCCCGATTAAAAATCACAAGTGCGCGTTCGCTCTTATATAAATTATGCAATTTAAGTGGATTCGATTCAAGGTTAGGTATATAACATAAAAGGTCAATTTATACTTTTTTTTTTTTTTTTTCTATTTATTTAATAAGGGGTTTGTTCAACACTGAACATGTCACCCCTGTAGAAGAAACAAGTACATTAGGTACACTTAATTATTTAAGTTTCTATGACGTAAGCCTACATG
Organism: Crambus lathoniellus; assembly: GCA_949710035.1. Lineage (NCBI taxonomy): Eukaryota > Metazoa > Arthropoda > Insecta > Lepidoptera > Crambidae > Crambus > Crambus lathoniellus. The sequence continues at coordinate 7,051,141 of OX453302.1, read as the reverse complement.
CACAACGGCGTACAACATTTTAGCCTCTTCCGAAAGAGGAGAGGACAAAATGCTATTACACCAGCCAATTTCGTTATTATTAATATTAAACCTAGTTTTTAAATCTAGTCTCGCCGCATCGTTCCGTACACACTCCACAACAATGTGGTAGACATCCTCGACTATATCGCATTCAGTACAATTGGCAGAATTAACCCTTTTCATTAGGAAGCCAAATTTGTTCAGTGGTATGTGATCACGCACAATTGTGATGACCACATCTACTGTGTTCCACAGTTTATTGAAACGAAGGTCTCTCATGCAAAATTAAGTAAATTAAAACTAGTCCTACCTTACTAGAAAATAGTGTCCGTAATCCAGGGGGGCTGAACGTTGTCTCGCCGGCGCGCGCCGGGCAAAACGATCTCCACACAACCCCCGATGGGATACTCTTACAGCTAACACTCTTATACTACACAATGCCCTAATAGGCAGCTAAAACTTTCCCGGCGCTTTTCAAAGCGAACACACACGGGTTACAAGTCCGTACCCCGACCGGAGCCCTAGTAGGTGCAAAACGAAATCTCGGTCCCAATATGGGTAGGTAACTTGCGCGGCACGTCGCTACAGAAACACACGAACTTGTCTCACGGCTGCTTACGGCCAACTGGTCTGCACGCGGCCCGAGCGCATTGCGTGTCGCCCGTGACCTTGACAATGACAACGCACCGCTCGCAGCGCGGCGCGAACATCCCCCCGTCCCGGACAGTAGCAAACTGTCCGCCAACTCAATCTAAGGGCAGGCGAGAGAGGGTAGCGATCGCTCGCTTCAAAACAGAGTCCCCCACCAGGACCTCGGCAAACCTGGGCACACCATCCGACCCCGGATGAAGCTGAACAATGCGTCCTAAACGCCAGCGGAGGGGCGGCAGGTTTGGATCCTTTACCAACACGAGATCTCCGGTCTTGGGTGGGGTCGTCCTATCCGACCACTTAACGCGTTGCTGCAAAATGTGCAAATACTCCAGATGCCAACGGCGCCAAAAACTCTGCGTAAGCTGCTGGAGCAATTCAAATCGCGAGAGCCGTCCGGAGGGCACTTCGGAATAAGGATATTCCGGCAAGGCGTTAAGCGGTCTGCCAATCAAAAAATGGCCCGGCGTAAGGGCCTCTAAATCATTCGCGTCCGAAGACAACGGACACAACGGACGCGAGTTGAGGACCGCCTCAACCTTACAAAATACGGTCGCGAGTTCCTCAAACGTGAGGACCGTCTCCCCAATAACGCGACGAAGGTGAGTTTTAGCGGCCTTTACAGTTGCTTCAAAAATCCCTCCCCAGTGGGGGCAGGATGGCGGGGAGTACTGCCATCGTACCCCTCTGCGAGAGAGTGTGGATCCGATCTCAAAATTATTCCTATCCAAAAATTCACAAACTTCCTTTAAATACCTATCGGTGCCCTTGAAATTGGTTCCACAATCGGACCTGATTAACGACGGCATTCCGCGGCGAGACACAAAACGATTCAACGTGGCTACAAAGGCTTCTGTGGTGAGGGCACTAACCACCTCCAGGTGGACCGCTTTAGTGGCCAAACAAACAAATACACACAAGTAAGCCTTTTCCGTTCTAGCATTACGAAGCCGCGATGTCTTAACGGTAAATGGCCCCGCAAAATCCGTTCCAACTCCTGAGAAGGGCATCGATTCGTTCACTCGATCGGCAGGCAAATCACCCATCTGGGGCTGCATCGTATCGGCGCGCAAACGATAACACGGGAGACAACGAAAAATAACGGATCGGATTATTCTCCGCGCTGACAAAATCCAGAACTCTCGTTGGAGGAGCGCGGTCAAAGCATTACAACCGGCATGAGCATTCTTTACATGTCGGTCTGTAATCAACAGTCTAACTAACGGTCCATCCTTGGGGAGCAACAAAGGGTGGCGTGATCCGTACGGCAGGTTGGCATGTCTGAGCCTACCTCCGACACGCAGCAATCCGGTACTGTCCAAGAAGGGATTCAACCGCACCAAGGGTCCCTTCAACTTGGGCTTACTTGAGCGCAGGGCTTTCAGCTCCGGTTCAAACTCTCGCTGTTGCGTCACTCGCAACCAATGCAAAAGAGCGTCTTGCCGCTCTTGTGGGGCGAGGACCGGAGACAACGATTTCTCCTGAGGCTGGCGACAATTTCGCACAAAGCGCCTCATCCAAGCAGTCACGCCGAGCAACTTATCAAGAGAACTGTAGCGGTCTAACAAAAACTCCATCTGCGGAGCCGCCACCGTCTCCACGGCGTGAACACGCATGCCTAGGTCTGGGACTCTGGCCACAGCCGGGGTGGCAGGCCATGAGCGCTCAGGCCGTAACAACCATGATGGACTCCACCATAGGTGGTGGTCCACTAACTCAGGCGCCTCGCAGCCGCGGGAGGCACAATCTGCGGGGTTCAATTCGCCCGGTACGTGGCGCCAAATCAACGGGGCCTTTGAAGTCTGAATTTGTGAGACCCGGTTGGCCACAAAAACCTCAAGGGTGTGGACTGAACTCTTCAGCCAACAAAGGACGACCTGGCTGTCAGACCACGCAAATATCGACCCCAAGTCGACACCGTTTCCCAAGGTGTCGGCAACATGATTGAGTAGCCGTACTAAGAGAGTGGCGCCGGACAACTCCAACTTCGGAATGGTTAGCCTAGTCCGAAGGGGGGCGACCTTACTCTTGGCCGTAACTAAGTGTACGGCGACAACGCCTGCTGCATCCACCGTTCGGATGTAAACGGCTGCCGCGTATCCGCTTTCGGACGCGTCACAAAAGCCGTGCAGGGAGGCTCTAAACTTTCCCGAAGGCAGCATTTGCCTCGGTATACAAACCCGATTGACGTCGGGTAGGGATGACACGAACCTCACCCACTCTCGTAGGAGGCTACCAGAGAGGGGCTCATCCCATGACAATTCCGCAGCCCAGAGCTCCTGTAGGAAGCACTTCATCGAAAACACTACAGGGCTGAGCCAACCGTTCGGATCAAAGGTACGGGCTACAGTAGACAGCACCGTGCGTTTAGTCCAGACCTTTGGGTCTGGCAGTTCCAATCTATATGTGAACAAATCCGGGACTGGTCGATACTGGACTCCCAAAACAGACAGCATGTCTGGAGTCTCCGGATTTTCAAAGAGGAGCGGCTCTTGCTGGTGGTCCTTAGGCAAATCTGCCAATAGGTCCGGTGAGTTAGACAGCCACTTCCGCAACTCATAGCCACCAGCCCTCAAGAGCGCAATCAGCTCATCACGTAAGACGAGAGCCTCATCTAAGCTCGAGGCCCCCGTGCAGATATCGTCGACAAATAAGGCCCCCCCCTCAATAAGAGCAGATGCCCGGGGATAGCGTAGCCGTTCGCGCTCTGCAAGCTCCAAAAGCGAACGGATCGCCACAAAGGGGCTCGACCGCAAACCATAAGTGTTGGTGTTCAGCTCGTAAGCCAACATCGGATCCTGGGGATCCTCACGCCAAAGGATGAGCTGGTATCGTCTATCCTCCGGGTGAATCACGGTCTGTCTGAACATCATGCGGATATCGGCCACAAAGACGACAGCGTGCCGGCGGAAATTGGTCAAAACATCACAGACATCGTGATGCAACTTCGTCCCCGCATGCAGACACTGATTCAACGACACTCCGGTTGACGTGGGCGCTGAACCATCAAAGACCACGCGGATCTTCCCATTGGAAGTCTTCAAAACAGCGTGGTGTGGCAGGAAGTAATGTTCCACATTACGCCAGTCCAACTGCGAGATGGACATGTGCCCAAGGTCCAAATACTCCCGCATGAAGTCTATATACTTCTCCTTGAATGCGGGATCCCTGGCCATCCTACGCTCCATGGACAACAATCTCTTCTCGGCCATCGGCCGGGAGCTCCCTAAAGGAGGGCGAGCCGCCAAGAAGGGCAAGCGGGTAATCAAGCGACCCGAGAGGAGGCGCCCAGTGTTGTTCTGGTAGAACAATTCGCACTCCTCCGCTAACGGATCCAACCGCTTGGCAGTGGGAGGTTCCTCCACCTCCCAAAACTTTTGGAGAACGTCGGACAAAGTAGAACCGACAATGGTCTGGCGGTCTACCGACGGGGTCTCTGGTGTCTGTGGTAACTTTCCCATCACCACATGACCCAGCGACGAGGACAAGGCGACAAGATCGGCTGTCTGCAAAACTCGCTTGCTTCCACACAGTACACGACCGAGGACATCCGCACCAATCAACAAGTGTATTGGGCCCGGTCGGTGGAAGGAAGGATCAGCCAAAGCCAGTCCAGACGTCAGCTCAATCGTGGATGGCGGCACTCGCACTTGCGGGAGTGGTCCAACCACCTTATCAAATACTATCGCCGAAGCACCGATCTTCGGCCTTGGCGTGAAGTGGGGGGAGAAGGAGAACTCAACTCGACCAATCGGATCAGGGATCCGCGAGTCTCCCACCCCCCGTACCGCTTCGTGATGCGGCACAAGCAAAAGACCCAGCTGTCGGACAAGCCACCTGGACATTATGCACCCCTGGGCACCTGAGTCCAAAAGGGCACGCACCGTTACAACATTGCCCTTAGGTCCCCAAACATTCACGGAGGCTGTTGGCAACAGCACAAGCTCCGGAGGGGTGGTTGGGTCCGACAGGGGCGCCATTAAAAATTTTGGGGGGGTACTTGTCCCCCTCGCGCCTGAGTCGGCGCGCCAAATGTGGGACGCTCGTACCGGGCGAGCGGGTCCCAATCGGGTACATACTGGCCCCGACCAACAGCACTCCTAGGTGCAGGGTAATACCCGTGTGGGGCGTGCCTCGGTACATAGTACCCCAATCGAGGCCTCTCCATTAGGGGGGGGGAGTAGCAAATAGGGCCCGTGCCCATCGCCACCGTGGCGTACTCTTGTGGTACCCCCCTACCCCCGCCCGTGGCGGGGGCGTCTCTCCTATAGTTCCCCCTCTCCGGGGGGGACTGAACGGGGGGGCTAAGCCCCGCCGAATCTCTAGGGGACCGGTTCCGGGCTGCCGGGCCCCCGCCCGTGCGCGAGGAATTCGAACCCCGGTCGCTCCCGGCGTCCTTGCGGTCCAAACAAAGGAGGGGGTGATGCCTCCCTCCGCAAAGACGACAATCCTCGGTCTGGGGACACGCCGACTGCATGTGTCCCCCCAAACACCTATAGCACCATTGGCGCTGTTTCGCAACGGCCCTCCGTCCCTCTGGGCGGAGGCCTCTAAATTTGGCACATTCGTGCACCACGTGCCTATCTCCCCTGCAATACCTGCACCGCTCACTCGGTGCGGGGGGAGGGGACTGCTGGAAGGCAGCATACCGGTTGGTCGGGCGACGGGGCTGTTCCCTCGCCGCCACCATACGACCAACACCTGGAACCGGGGCGGGCTCCAGGTGGTCCGTCACCCTACATTCGTCCTCCAAAAAACGAAGGAGGTCCGCGAAGGGCGGGAGATACGAGGCGCTGTCGCCTCCGTACCTCTGCTCGAAACGCCCCTTCATTTCAGCGGGCAATTTGGCGAGGACTATGTGCAGCAGTATAAAGGACCACTGATCCACCGGCAGGTCCAATCGCCTTAGGGAGTTGACCGCTGACAGTAGCGGGTTCAGCAACTCCCTCCGTAACAGGTGTACCCGCGTGATTCGCGGGAGGGCCAAAATCGTGGCCACGTGGGTGTCCGCCAGTAACCGGACATTCTGGTACCTGCTAACCAGAAGCTGGCGAGCCACCTGGTAGTTGTCGTCGCTGATGAGCAGGTGCTGGATTACCGCGCTGGCCTCTCCTCGCAGGGAGGAGCGCAAATAGGCCAACTTCTCGCTAGGGGATAAGTCCCGTCGTGAATCCACCAAACTGTCAAACAAATTAATGAAGCCCATCCAGGCTGACAGATCCCCATTAAAAGTGGGAATCTCCAATGTAGGCAATCGGCCTAGCAACGCCGTCGGGGTAGGTTTGACCTCCCCGCTCAAAACCGGCTCCCCCTTCCGAACAGCCAGGGCCCTCTCAGCCGCCTCCGTGAACTGGTCAGCCAGCTCATAGGCCTGGGCTACATCCTGCTCCAGCTGTTCCGACACGGCATCATCAGCTGGGGGGTTCTCCAAATAATGCGCGCGACACTCCATGGCGTGGCGCTCCAGGTCTTGCAGCCGAGCTGCCAGCCCGCCATACCGAGCTAGCAACGCGCCTACCCGGTCGGCTCGGTCTATTAATGTGACCGCACAAGCAAGCCAACGCAAAACTCCTTGGATGCCGGCCCTGGATACGGCGAGCGGATTCGTAGGAGCCATTTATAATCCGTTTTATAAACAAAGCAAACAAAGAAATATAAAAGTGGTAAACATCAACAAAAAAAACAATAGAAATAGGTCGCGTCACGATAATATAAAACACAATTAAAATTCGGACGACATACACGGACCCTACTATTTTCATAAATTATTAACAACTTACCAATTTCAAGGGCTAACAATATAACGGTATAAACAAAACGTATAGGATTAACGGTATGGCATACCTCGCAAATCAACTACTAAACCGTTATCAACAAACGAAAACAAAACTATTTTTAATAATAATACTCGTAATTTAATACTACTAATAATTAAAACTAGTTCCACTTTTTTAACTAGGCAAGCGGACTCGGAACAAACACTAGTATGTGGTACTAATAAACAACACTTTCGAACGAAACTATTCGTCAAATAAATCCGGACACACAAAAAAAAATATACACATCTAGGCGAGTAAACTCGTATCAAATCACTAGTATGTGACAACAATTATATAAGTGTCTATCTATTATCGGATCCACCAAGTGAGAAACATTCGCTTCGAGAATTTACTAGAACAATTTCTTAGTACTTCTCGTCTCGGATCGGATCGGATCGGGAATCGGATCGGATCGGGAATCGGATCGGAAATACCCTTTTTAACAAAAAAAAATAATTTTATTTTTACTATGAAATTTTATGTACCTAGTTAATTTTAATATGAAAATTAACTAATTATATCAACTAGGTACGCTCTGCTACCAAAAATATGATCACGCACAATTGTGATGACCACATCTACTGTGTTCCACAGTTTATTGAAACGAAGGTCTCTCATGCAAAATTAAGTAAATTAAAACTAGTCCTACCTTACTAGAAAATAGTGTCCGTAATCCAGGGGGGCTGAACGTTGTCTCGCCGGCGCGCGCCGGGCAAAACGATCTCCACACAACCCCCGATGGGATACTCTTACAGCTAACACTCTTATACTACACAATGCCCTAATAGGCAGCTAAAACTTTCCCGGCGCTTTTCAAAGCGAACACACACGGGTTACAAGTCCGTACCCCGACCGGAGCCCTAGTAGGTGCAAAACGAAATCTCGGTCCCAATATGGGTAGGTAACTTGCGCGGCACGTCGCTACAGAAACACACGAACTTGTCTCACGGCTGCTTACGGCCAACTGGTCTGCACGCGGCCCGAGCGCATTGCGTGTCGCCCGTGACCTTGACAATGACAACGCACCGCTCGCAGCGCGGCGCGAACAGTATGTGTCCGGAACGCAACCTAAGACCCATTACAACATTGTGTCTTCCCAGGTGATCCAGCTCGAACCAAGGATGCTGAGGTAGATGGGGTTGAATAGTTCTATACCAGATGCCCTTTGTCAAAGATCTTTCACTGAAATATTCTGACCACAGTTTACGGCAACGTTCTCTAACAATGAACATCAGGTTGGTAAAGTAAGGCTGGCAATTTACTTCATCCCCATCCACCACAGCCTCCCTGGCCAGTTTATCTACTATGTCATTACCTATGAGACCAATATGGGAAGGCACCTATTGCAAGATAACCGTAACGTTATTTTGATTTAGTTTGTGGATACAATCCAGTATAGTATAAGCCAATGGAATGCCTCGTTCAGATGAAGTACATTTTAAAATATGCTGTAGTGCACTTTTTGAGTCGGTTAAAATTACAAACTTTTTGTTGCTGCCATTTGATATGGACATAATGTATGAAAGAGCCTCAACTATCGCTATTAATTCAGCATGCATTATAGAGATATAATTATTATTGATGCAGAACTTCATATTTTCTTTTAATTGAGTATCTAAAAATGCAGCACCTATGCCTGATTCATCCTTTGACCCATCTGTACAGATTTTATAGAAGCTGGAGTATTTACTACGTATATATTTATTACACATGATTAATAAATTATTACTCCTGTACGATCTTTTGGGTTTATCAACCATTGGGATAGTCAAGTTGATAAAACTGTCTGTATCAAAACTGCTAACCCATTTATCCAAACTAAACATTTCTAATTTATTACTGGAAGCAACTTCTAATGATTTCAGAATGTTGTGTGTAGTCACCAAGAGGGGTTTCTTTTTTCGACTCCAATATAGGTTTAGGCATAATTCAGAGAGATGGTCTAGGTCCAGTATTAAATTATTTTGACTAAATGACTTTGCTTTAAGGAGAAATTTGCCAGCCAAATATGCTCTACGTACAAGCAGAGGTTGTATCATGAGTTCGGATTCCATAACATGGATGGGGGTGCTCCTAACAAACTTGCCTATTAGACGTAAATATTGGTTTTGAACCTTATCTAATTTCGAAGTGTGGCAAAGTGCAGCGTTATCAAATAAATAGGAAGCGTAGTCTAAGCGACTTCTAACAATTGCAATATATAACCACCTTAGGTGTATTGGGTGAACTCCCCAGTTAGAGCCTGCAAGTATCTTAAATATATTTATGAATTTTAACGCTTTTTCTCGCACTTCATTAATATTCTTAGCCCATCTTAGGGATCGGTCCAGCCATACACCTAAATATTTAATTTGCTGTACGTTTTCTAAGGGTATTTCATTAACATACAATACGACATTTTCACGGCAATGTTTTGTTGTAAATACGCAAGTTTGACTCTTTTTTGTTGATATTTCTAGACCTAGCTCTGAGACTAATTTATCGAACTTATTCAAATTTATCTGCAGGCTACTCTGACCCTCGGTTAATGTGCGACAAGTTTTATATAAGACGTAGTCATCAGCGTACTGAGAAATGAAAATATCTTTGCCCAGTAATTTACAAATGTCTTTTGTGGCTAAATTAAACAATAAGGGGGATAAAGGATCTCCTTGCGCTAAACCTTGTCCAGTTATTCTAGTTAAGCTTCCTTTTTCAGTATTGATTGTCAAGTGTCGCTCTCTCAAAAAATTCCATAAATAGTGGCATATTTTAGACCCTATCCCGCATTCCTCTAGCTTTCTTATAAGTACCTCAATATTCACATTATTGTAGGCGTCAGTAATATCAATAAAACAGCCAATCGTCGATAGTCTTTTCGAAAAACCTGTGTATATGCGTGAAACTAAAGTGCTCAAACTATCTAAACAGCCTTTAGCCCTTCTAAAACCTACCGTATTATCACACAGTATATTGTTTTTTTCGACAAACCATTCAAGCCTTCTACTGATAATGAGGTGAAATATTTTGCACATACATGTCATAAGTGAAATAGGCCTTAAAGATGTTATTTGCTCAGAGCCTTCCGGGCTTCGGTATAGCGATAATATTAATCATTCTCCATTGTGAGGGGACGAATCCAGTCGAAAGAAACTTGTTATATAAGGCGAGTAGAATATATTTTGCATTTTTTGGTAAGTTTTTTATCATAGAATATGAAATATCATCGCATCCAGGAGATGTATCCTTCTTTTTAATACATGTAATTAGTTCCTGGATGGAGATACTTTCTTGTAATTTACGGTTACAATGTAAAAATTTTGGTGGTTCGCGAGGTACTGAATCCGGAGCAAGCTTCTGGAGTAAAGCCATAGCTTGAGAATTATCAATAGAGTTGTTTTTAGATGTATTGTGGCCTTTTAACCATTTTAACTTTTGCCACATATCTGAAGCTGAAGTATTGTGATCTATAGCAGAACAGAACTGGGTCCAATTATTATGTTTAGCTTGTCTTATTATTTTTTGCGCATAACTTATTTTATTCTGAAGTTCATTTAAGTTAGAGGGAGACGGATTGCGGCGGAACTTAACTAACGCTAATCGGCGCTCTGCTACCACCCTGGATAACTGAGCATTCCAATATGATTTAGGGGCAAAATTAGAATTCGGGTTTCTATTAATTTTATTAAGGGGTATATGAGTATCTGCAGCTATATTAATAAGTTTGGTAACTTCGTTATAAGCTTTTTGGGGGTCCTCAGGTACAACAAAATCGGAGAACAATTCCTGTAAAAGAGAGGAATAAGCCGACCAATCCGCTTTTTTAAAATTTCTTTTTACAAGCAGGTTTTTACTGGTTTCATATTCTGTCATAAGCTTTATAATCAAGTGATCGCTTCCTAGCGTTTCGTTAAGTACTGTCCAGTTAAAGTTTAGCGCTATGTCAGATGAGACAAAGGATAAATCAGGAGACGATTTCTGTAATTTGCCATCCACTAGCCTTATTCTAGTTACAGATCCTGTGTTAAGACAAACATAATTATTATCAGACATAGCGTCTAGAATCTGTACACCTCTAGTGTCCGTTTTGCAAGACCAGTTGCTGTGATGAGCATTGAAGTCGCCTAGGATGACTGTATTGTTGCTAAAAGATGAAAATAAATTATTCCAGTCTGAATAACTTGCACGTGCAGTAGAGGGACAGTATATAGACACAATATTCTTAATCAGGGGGCAATTATGTACCTCAACATGTAAAATCTCTATCTCAGAGTTACTGATACAAAAGGTGCCTTTTTTAGATCTTATAGACTTATGAATTATGATAGCTACACCACCATAACCATCATCTCTATCATGTCGAAAGATGTTATATTCACTCATTTTAAGGTGGCTATCTGGTTCGAGCCAAGTCTCTGATATAGCGGCTATGTGAATTTTGTTTTGAATCAGTAAGTCCGAGAAAGTTTGCAGCTTAGGCCGGAGACTCTGGGCATTCCATTGGGCAATACTTAATTTTATTTTTTTATTATTATCCATTAAACCAGTTTATTACCATTTCCAACAAAGGTGAATCAGATATTTTGTCTACTGTCAATAGTATTAACCACTCAATGCATAATTTCATAATATTTTTAAGTTTATTAGCTAATGATAGTTTCTTAATAAAAAAAATCTCTCTTACCCGGAAAACTAATTCTTCAAAAGTAATTCCTTTTTGCTTATCTGATTTACCTTTGCTATGATACTCATACTCGTTGGCGGAAGAGTGATATTCAGCCTCAGATGTTTCAGACATATACTCTTTATGAGACGTTCGTTCCGACCAGACATAGGAGTCTTTTCTATCCTGTTTTGTTTTCTTGGACTTCCTAGTAGATTTAAGGGTTTTCGCTTCTTGTGTATTATCATTTTCGGTTCTGTGAATTTCCACTGGTACCTTTACGATGGCTGCGAAAGTTGGTCTATCCTGTATTTGCTTGTCCATATCTCGGACTTCACTCCTGATTTCATCCACAGGTCGCCTAGAGGGTGAAGGTGGGACGTACATGGTCAATGCCCGTTTATATGTACAGTTGAATTCAGCCATTATTTCCCGTATCTTCCTTTCCTTCAAGTATAAGGGGCATGTTTTGGACAGTGCCATGTGTTTTCCTTGACAATTAACACATCTAAAGGATCTCGTATCGCAGTTTGAATGGTTCCCTCCACATTTAGGGCATATTCTTTTATTCGAAGCGCACATTTTGGCAGTGTGACCTAGCTTCCAGCACTGTGAGCACTGCGAAACACCAAAGACGTAGGGCTCAACGGCTATTCGCATCCCATCAGTATAGACATAAGGCGGCAAACAGTTTCCTTTGAAGCATAATTGCACTACTTCGCTGGGCCACCACCCGTCTTTGTCTTTAATTCGCCGATCGAGTCTTTTGACGGATACCAACTCCACTTGCCCCGGACATGAGATACTTTTTAATATTTCTTTCTCTTCTAAATCTAATTCCACATCTTTGATCACACCATAAGAAAAACTAACTTCCATATCTTTATGTATCCTCCATCCCATTTTCAGAAACCCTTCACATGAACACAGTTTTTTCAAGTTTACCTCATCTTGCAATGTAATACGCACTCGATATGAATTAATATATTTTACCTTTAAGATGTTATTTATATTTTCCTTTTTCAATAGCTTAGCTAATGCAAATGCTTTTGGAAGTTTCTCCTTACATGAAATAGTTATTTGGTTTGATTCGGATTCGGGATCTGTTGAAATAGATTGTCGTAGTTTTTTCTTTTCGATTAAATGCCATTCTCCATCAGAAGATCCATCCTCCTGATCTCTCTTAACCGGTCTTGACAGGTTAGTTTCGTCATTCTCACTCCTTGAATAATCATCCGTAACCTCCACATTGATATTCTCTCGATTGCGCTCCGTCATATCTTCCGATTCACTCGCCATAGTTTAGTTAGTTCGCAACAAACAACTGCACACATGCGCCGGCCGCTGCTAGGCGGTCCGGGCGCCGGTAAACAATAGGGATCGATCGCAGGTAGTAAATATCAAACAACTACGCGCGTAGCACGACCCGCTCGCACGGTTGTCGCCGCGAGACTGTGAATTTATACTTTAATAATATGTTTATTAAAAGTATAAGTAAGTACCTATACTTATAGTAAGTTTAACATTTTATAATTATAACTTTAGTCTTAATCTACATAAGTTGCAAACCTACTATACCTAATCGATTAGTTACTCAGAACCTTAATCGATTAAACGCGAGAATCGATCACAGACTCGTATGGTTACATGCCTAATCACGTCACTTTGGCATGTGTCAAAACGGGCATCTTATTTTGTGACGACTGTAATCGATAGGCAGTGATGCACCAAATCATAATTTACTTAATTAGTTGCTTTTAACGCGGAAATGTCTATTTCTAAAATTTTTAAAATTTCTAAAATTTTTCATACGATTAAAACCAAAATCACATAAATACGAACGCCGCAGGTTTTCCAAAGAACACAAGTAAATCTGTATTTAATCTTACATTATAAAATAATCAGACTTGCTGGACTGATAGAGAAATTACAAAATAAAATCGTAGTTTAAATTAAGGACGCGGATGAGAAGTTGTTAGATTTTGCCGCCTTAAGGGCGTTTGTGCACTACACTGAATTTTACCGATCCGGCGGTCCGGTTTTTTACGGACCGATATGGCAGCTATGAAAAACATATGGACGCTTGTGCACCACACTGAATTTTACCGTCCGTCATTTTACTTTTCCCCATTCCGGACCGTTTTTTTCCGTTCCGAGATGACGGCAATGAAAAACATATGTACGCTTGTGCACTACACTGAATTTTACCGTCCGGAAAAAAACGGATGGTTGTATTTTAATATCACTACATACAATAAAACAAAGTCGCTTCCCGTCTGTCTCTCCCTATATATGCTTAAATCTTTAAAACTACTCAACAGATTTTCATGCGGTTTTCACTAATAGGTAGCGTGGTTCTTCAGGAAGGTTTTAATATATAATTTATGAAAGTTTTGTGTAAATTGGTAGAAATATAACGATAATTGTCGAAAGTGCCGGCAAACGGCAAGCCGCCCGGGAGCTTTCTGCAAAAACGCTGCCTAATCCTTTCGAGGTTAAAAAAAAAATAATGCATGTTGGGATATTCCTCTTCTATAGATCTACAAAAAAGTCCGCGATAGCATATGTCTATCTTTTAAGGATAGCATATTATAGCCATATTATCTCTTAAAAATGATTACGAACAATGCGGTAATTTGGAAAGCTATTTAAACGGATACAGTATTAACCCTTATCAATCTAAATACGTTAGTTGCTTTAAGCATTTCATGCACATTATTTTACTCTTTTACACCATATAATTTAAATGAATATCTTAGGAGTTATCGCAAATAAATTAACGCACGCCAAAATAAATTCAAGCGCCTTTCTCGATTGACGACCGATTTGGCGCAGGAGTAGGCTACCCACCTTCTGCGCCAGTGGTCTCGGGTTCGATTCCCGAACAAGACAAATATTTGTGTGCATGAACATGTCTATTTGTCTTGGTCTGGGTGTTAACTATGTATAATATGTATGTATTTACAAACAAAAAGTATTTAAGTATATATTTATCCGTTATCAAGTTTTCCATGATACAGTTTCTTAATGAAATTAAAATAGGCTTAGATAATTGGTGTGAATGTGAGTTATTTTTTATTATTATTAATATTATTTCTCACCAATAACACGTAATATATCTAGCACCAAAAATATGGTTTTTGAAATTTTTGTTTGTCTGTCTGTCTGTCTGTTGTCCGTGTTTCACGCAAAAACTACTAAGCGGATTTTGATGAAACTTTTTTTTGTTATATAGCTAGCTGTAGACATTCGATAGTAGTTAAAAAATAATTTTTCATCCTGCCTCAATTAATTGTGATTTCGGTAAATGACCCTGCCTGTCAGGTACCTTTCACTGATAAGAGGATGAACCCAAAATTCTTTCTGTCTTCTACGTCTTCGTACATAAAGCAATAAAGCAAGTAATTGCCGACGTTCCAAGGAACTCATTATATATTCCTCTCGTTTAAAACGCGTCCGTAGAGTGTAGTTTCAAAGAGATCACTGCGCTGCCCCGGCCAGTAAAAAACCGGACAAGTGCACAAGCTACTCATCCGTGTTTTTCATGCCACGCCGGTCCGTAAAAAAACGGACCGCCGGATCAGTAAAATTCAGTGTAGTGCACAAACGCCCTAAGGGATGCCTTGTTTTAAATCATTGATATAAAATTCACTTCTGGTCATGCGCATGCGACTGATTTATCGGGACATTTAGTGTCCCGATCAGGTGCAAATCGGGACGCGTCCCAAGACCCCTGAAAATCGGGATGTCCCGCGCAAATCGGGACACCTGGCAACGCTATTTGTGACATAAATGTTGACCAAATTACCACCCTTGTGACCCGGCGCATATCGCATAATATAAACGAACGCACCGCCCGCGCTACTAGGTAAAAATAAATCGCTAATCGAAAAAAATGGAAAAAATAGCCGTGTTTTACGAAAAACCTGATAACTTAGGAATTAGGCTATATTTTTTCATTATGTAAAGTGTGTTTGGCTTATGAATGTTTTATCTATTTTCAGGTACTAAATTATACTATATTACTATAGTAATATATTAGTTCTACATGGTATAAGTGCAGCAATAAGCTATTTGACTGAATTCTTTGAAGAATTTTTTTGAAATTTTTTGACATTTTTTTAGATATATTATTAGATTTGATTCCTATAACTTCCTCTGTAAAACACTAAAATAACACTTTTTATAACAGTAAAACACAATTTACCTTGCTTTTTGCTTCGAAATAATAAGATTACACATATTATAAAATATTATAAGCATTTGCAGAGGCAGAGCGAAAAAAATGAGACTTTCTTTTTTCTATATCAATTCGAACGAAACATGCAGAGGGATATGAATTTTACAGCCTATAGACAATGTATGCAGCTTCCATATAAAATCAAGTGTCCCATACACGCATGGAGTCTATCATTCATGGAGTAAAAAAATGTAATCTGTGCCAAGTCTGTGGCGGACCGAATGGTCCTTACCTATATAATTTGTGGTCCTTACGGGGGTTGACGGAACGGCAATATGGTGGACCTTAAGGTCCTTATCGGGTTTAAAAGGAGACAAAATGAGGTTATAATAGTACAACCTATAATATACATATATATATACCTAGTTATATATATTGTGTATTTATTACAGGTATTGGCTGCTTTCACACTACCAACTAGGGGTGGGTTGGAACAGGTAAATTGCCGAACCTGTTCCACCTGTTCCTGTTCCAGCCAGACAACAGTTCCAGAAACCTGTTTCAAAATAACAGCCTGTTATATTGCAACAATCAAGGTAGAGAACAGTAACTATCATGATTCAAAAGCAACAACCTCATGAAATGGCTTCAGATACAAGTTCCTGAAGTGAAAACCATTCTTCATACTTGCAGCCTTAGGACTGACAGCTCGATTGTACACTTTAAGTGACTTTTATACTAAAACATAACTTTAGTAATCAAACAAAAGACATTACATCTTACACAAAGAACTAATGTAGCGGATAAAAGAACTAATTTTAACGATTAACGAATATTTTGTAACCTATTACCATTCTACAGTTTCATTATATGCTACCTACATAGTATAAGTTTTTCGTAAAAGCTTTGTTTTTATGACAAGCGTTTTTGTTGACTGTAGTTTAATATTGTATTGTCATCCAAACCACACCTGTATGCAAAGTTTCAGTTCAATCGGACACTGGGAAGTGGTACAAATAAAACTTCCAAGATTTGTCCCCCACTAACTAACAAACTAACTTATTCCCGAAGGTTTATACATACAAAACATTTTGATTAAGTATTTGTATAATAGAGAAAATTCCATGTTTTGTGATGAAGCCGTCAAAAAAACGATTTTTCGAGCGCCTTCATTGCGAACGCTGGCTAAACCGTATGAGATACATCAAAATAATGTACTATGGAATGGAATTTGTATGTCATTGTAAGGTCTACAAAAAAGTCCGCAATAGCATATATCTATCTCCTAAAGTCGATTCACAGTAAACATATTTTTTTTATTTAACTTTATTTGTAAAGTTAATTTCTCTTAATCAGTATTAATCCTTATCCAAATAAATATATTAATTACCTTGGCCATTTGATGTAGGTAAATAAAAATTGTACCGTACCTTATTTCATTTAAATAAATACTTTAGAAGTTATCACAGATAAAAAAAAACTATCACTGTCAAAGCACCAAAAAAATGTTTAAAGAACCCCGTGCAAAGCCGGGCCGGGTCGCTAGTTTATATTATAATTGCAACATCTTTTTTTTGTTGTATTGAAATTGTCAGTTCAAAGTTCAACATAATAATATGTGGATGTGTATCCGAATGCCAATTAGAGAACAGGTAGAGAACAGGAACTCGCACTATCTCTTTCTAACAACTGTAACCATCATAGGTCAGAATAGTAAAGAGCATGTTCCAATCTACCAGCCTGTTGTGCGAAACAGTTGCACTGTCACAACAGTCAACCTGTTACGAGTGCTATCTGTTCTCGGTCTGTTTCTGTTGTGGGTGGAACTGGAACTGTTACTAGTGCTAGCTGTTATCGGTCTGTTGTGGAACATGTGGAACAGGTGGAACAGTTTTTTGACTTTATAGAGAACAGTTCCAAGCTGTTTTTATATGAAACCTGTTTTATTTGCCTGTTCCGATATATACGCCTCACTCCTACTACCAACACTGACGGCAATCAATGACTGTAAATTTGGACATGGACAGCAGACTGTTTCAGATAATCTTGCGGAGGTGACAAAACATAATGAGCCTAACATCATAAGCAAATAGGAACATCAAGTTTCAATAGGAAGTATTTACTATTCACTGAATACTGGTAAGTATCATGCATAATTTTTATTTATTTATTATTTATTAAGGAAACAAACATCCAATAAAACAGTCATACATAATACATTGTACAATGTTAAATGAATCTAAAAAGACCTATAGTTCCATTAAAGTAAGTTACAAAAAAAGTAGTAAAATTATTTGCAATCTAAAAGATATTTCAGTGCAAACAAAAGAAATTGTACTTATGTGTTATATGTTAGAAAGTTTAAATTGATTTATAAACCTAACCTATAATGGCAGTAATACATGGTTCACTTTTGCTTTTCAATTTGGATGAAGCAACCAAATTTAACAATATAAATGTAAAAGTGAATCATTCAATATCATTATGCACTTGTATTTCTGTGCCTTTCCACCAAAGTCAATCAATTTGGTTAAACCATGTTACTTATATTACCATTAGGTACTGAATTTGTTTAATAATTCTTATGATAGTTAATAAAAAAATGTTTAAATTTTCTTTTCAGGTTTGTGATACTGATGCGAATAAGTGCACTAAGTAGGTACATAGGTATTGTGCCATAATGCCAGCCACGATTCCCATATTTGGAACAGCAGCGCTCTGAAAAGGAAAATGAATCATCTCCATACCCTAGGCAATTCATACTGGCTTTTGGGAGACGTTATTAAAATTGATTAAAGTTAAAATGTATGTATTTAATGAGCTTGTATGTAAATAAATTAAGGGATGTTATCTTAGTAAATGGTCCTTTATACATTTAGTTAGACCACAAATATTTATGATTAATTATGTTATCTATGTTGACTTGTAACATCCTTGAAATATCCTGAAATACATAACTGTCTTTTTACAATAAAATTTATTATGATTAATTATGTTATCTATGTTGACTTGTAACATCCTTGAAATATCCTGAAATACATAACTGTCTTTTTACAATAAAATTTACAAGTGCCCCACGTCCATCAGTTTTTCTTTTGTGGTAAACCTATCACACAAGCTAAGAAAACCTTAGCTTAGTATTTTTGATGAAAAACTATTTTATAATTTTAGGGTGTAGTGTAGTTTGGTAAATACTTAAAATTAAAATGACTTTAGTTGCATATGTAGGTCATCATTTATTTAAACTCATTCTCACGCTGCACCGCACACCGCTCCGGTTTGCGTGGTAGTGCGCTTGTTATCTATGGCTGTAGAATCTTGATGGGCATACAAAACCCGCATTGAAAAACAAAAAACGCCTGCCACTTTTTGAGAGCAAATTTATTTTACTAAAACTTTGCTCTTTCATTTGTTCAGGTGTTGTAGAAGTGAAAATGTTAAGTAACAAAAAGACTTAGCTGTGACTCAAACAAACTGAGCTTATGTGATGTTACGTCCGTCAGAAGACATCGGTTTTCATAGTAAATGTATGCACTAGAACCCTGTTTTCTCGTGGGCACACTTCTGTGTGTGACGTGTTATAAGATATGTAAGTGTGTTTCTAGCTGAGTTTGTTTGAGACTTGCAACTTAATTCCGGTAATGTTACACGACTTTCGAGAGTTATTATCTGAGTTCTAAATCTAAGAGTAGTTGGTTCAAAGAAATTAATAGTAGTTTTGTGATAACAGCTTGATTCAACCAACTTCACTACAAATCTCCAAGTTTTCAAGAAATGAATCATGGCAGTAAAACCCTACTAATATTATAAATGTGAAAGTTGTTGTTTGAATGTTTGTTACTCAATCACGCCATAACGGCTCAACGGATTTGGCTGAAATTTAGAACACAGATACTTTGTAGCCTGGAGAGCAACAGAGGCTACTTTTTATCCCGGAAAAATATCACATTCCCGCGGGATAACGTCGTGTAGTCCACGTGGGCGAAGCCGCAGGCGGAAAGCTAGTTACAATAAAACTATAAAATACTAGCGGATCCTCGCGGTTTTACCCGCGTGGTACTCGTTCCCGTGGGAATATCGGGGTAAAATATAGCCTATGTCACTCGGGAAGAATGTAGCTTTCTAATGGTCAAAGAATTTTCGAAATCGGTCCAGTAGTTTCGGAGCATATTCGATGCAAACAAACAAACAATCAAACCATTCCTCTTTATTAGTATAGATTATATTTTCTTATATAGGTACTAGCTGACCCGGCAAACGTTGTTTTGCCATATAAATTTATAGTTGTATACACCAAAAATTGCCTACCAATAAAGGGGCCCAAGATTGGTCTCTATTTCCTACATATAAAGAATTACTCTGTGAAGTAGAGTGAGTGTCAGATAACTCTGCGCGCATGCGCGACTGGGGCACTTTTGGCGCTAGTTACAGTACATTTTTTTATTCTAAGCTTATGGAAAATATTAGTATTCGATTTTGACCGCGCAGACGTCAGTGATTACATACTCTTTGGAAACGGTAATGGAAGAAATGTCAGTTTTGTATCGAAGGTACGACAGTTAAACGATTTTTCATAGAAAATTACAATTTTTACTCAATTTTCTGGAATAATAAGTAGCCTATGTTATTCTCCAGCTCCCAAACTACCCCCTTACCAAATATCACGTCGATCCGTTGCTCCGTTTTGACGTGAAAGAAGGACAAACAAACAAACAAACAAACAAATAAACAAACAAACAAACAAACAAACACACTTTCACATTTATAATATAATATATAAATATATATATATATATATAAACACCAACCTGGGCACTTAGTTGATCCAGCCCGACTCCCGTGCATTGTCGACTCCACCTTTTTCGCCTTATTACTCGACTCCTATGGCACATATTTCGCGCGGAGTGGCAACGTCGCCCTCAACTATCTGACGTTGCCAAACGTATTCATCGAGAAAGTGATATACGCGACGTTTTTTTCATTGCAATTCCGAACTCAATCGACTCCGTAACGGCCAAAATTCTGAAATGCTAACACACTTGTTGACTCCGTTATATATACATATTTTTGTATACACTTCAGTATTGTTGGCTCCGAATATATAATATTTGCAGTTCTCCATACATTGCTAAATCCACGGGAAAGTGATATAGTAGACATCTTTTTCATTGCAATTTTGAACTTAATTGACAACGTAGCGGCCAAAACTATGAAATGCTTATACAATATTGTTTGCTTCGTTTCATAATAGGTACTTATTTTCGTATACCTTTCAGTATTTGTTGACTTCGAATATTATAATATTTGCAGTTCTCCATACATTGCATTGCTAAATCCACGTTGAGTAAACAAACATGTGAACCGAACGCCTGGTGCCCGCGCTGCCGCGATTTGTTTATTTATTAACAACCGATTTCAAAAAAGGGAGGAGGTTCTCAAATCGACAGTATGTTTTTTTATGTGTGTCACCTCAGAATTTTTTAGTTATTGAACCAATTTGGAAAGGTACTTAACTCTTTTTTATTACCACACTTTTATTAGCTTCTCCTGTAACTAATTAAGTCACAATGTAAGAAAATCTTGGAATTCAATTTTAACCTACTACTAATTGGCGTATTGATTTGAAACTTTGCAAGTATATATGAATCCGATGACAATACAATAATTTGCTACCATCGAGCTGATCTGATGATGGAGTCAAGAGGTAGGCAATAGGATTCTTCAATGGCTGCTAGGAAACCCCTCGAGTTCAGGCTCATATGTTTTGTTCTGATTGGACCTATTCGCTACACTTGGTGATGAGAGTCTGATGATGGAGCAGGAAGGAAGCCAGTGACACTCCTTAATGACCAATAGGAAACCCCTCGAGTTTGGGCTCATTTGTTTCGTTCTGACGAGACCTATTCGCTAAACTTGGTGGCGAGGGTCTGATGATGGAGCAGGAAGGAAGTCAGTGGCACTCCTTAATGACCACTAGGAAACCCCTCGAGTTTGAGCTCATTTGTTTCATTCTGATGAGACCTATTTGCTACACTTGGTAGTGAAGGTCTGATGATGGAGCAGGGAGAAAGTCAGTGGCACTCTTTAATGACCACTAGGAAACCGCCCGAGTTTGAGCTCAGTTGTTTTGTTCTGATAAGACCTATTCGCTACATTTGGTAGTGAGGTCCTGATGATGGAGCAGGGAGGAAGTCAGTGGCACTCCTTAATGACCACTAGGAAACCCCTCGAGTTTGGGCTCATTTGTTTCGTTCGTACCACACTTTTTACCACACTTTTATTAGCTTCACCTGTAACTAACTAACTGAGTCACAATGTAAGAAAATCTTGGAATTCAATTTTAACCTACTTCTAATTGTCGTATTGATTTGAAACTTTGCAAGTCTATAGCTATGAATCCGATGACAATACAATTCATGGCTTGCCATTTATTAAACTAAAATGTAAAAATCAAATCAAATCAAAAAATAAATATGTAGTGTAAAAAAAATAGAAAACACACTTTAATAAGAAACAGACTAAAAAGTACAAAATAACCGTCTGTTCAGTGACTGAAATAAAAAGCGTGGTGCGCCCTTTGCAAAGCATGCATTTCAAGTAGGTAGGTAATAGTTAGATAATTAATATTGACAACGCGCACCACGCTTTTTAATTTCATTCACTGAATAGACGGTTATTTTGTACTTTTTAGTCTGTTACTTATAAAAGTGTTTTTTCTTGTTTTTTACACTAGGTACATATTTATAATTTGAAAGGTTACGCTTCTCGTCACCTTTTAAACTTCATCACGTCGCGTGGTCCCATTCAAATTTGATCAAGAACTGGCGAGAATCTTTGCAGTTATCCTGAATAATGCGTATTTAGGCTTTAGTTTTGCGTATTTAGACGATTTCTTCATCAATTGGGGAACAATATTCATTTTTAAAACGGAGATCATTTTCAAAATTATTTCTTATAAAGTACCTAACCTGTAACTTGATCTTATTTTCTACAAGTCAGGTTCAGAAGATTAAATCCCAGGAAAATCGAGAGAAATTCTCAAATATAGAAAATAAAAAAATAAAAAGAATAGCACCACCCCCCTCTCTTTCCGTAGGTGTCGTAAGAGGCGACAGAGGGAAACTGCAATCAGAAGATAAACAGCAGTGTCTCCTTTTAACAGCAGGCCATACTGCGATCGCCAACCCACCTGCCAAGCACGGTAATGGCAAACCCCCCCAAAATGAATACACCATAAATACATCGGCCGCCAGTCCCCGGCGGCCCCGCTATACCTAGCTACGATAGGGGCTATAGTAACGGCGGGGCATGGGGTGCTAAGAATCCCCGGGTAAGAACCGGCTACCAACACCGACGAGTCGACCTGGCAACCTACAAAACTCGCACATAGAAGATGGACGCGAAGCTCGTGGAGTTGGAAGAGGCAATTAGTACGTTACATTGGGGTATCATTGGGTTATTAGAAGTCCGATCCGAAGACAGGAGGGGGGCTCGATTATCCTGCAATCCGGTAACTTACTATACCACCGGGAAGGCGAACAACAGTCCATAGGTGGTGTTCTGTTCATCGTCCACAAGTCCCTTGTCAACAACGTGATCAACATCGGTAGCAGGATAGCGTACCTGATACTCAGAATATCGAAACGATATTCGCTGAATGTCATCCAGGTCTACGCTCCGACCTCGAAATAGAGGCTATGTATGAGATTTCTAAATCCATTCATAGCTAAAGAACCCACTACACGTTTGTGATGGGGGTTTTCAATTCAAAGTTGGAGCAACGTTGCGGTGATGACTTGAGAGTGGGGCAATTTTGGATTTGGGCAACGGAATGAAAGAGGCCAGATGCTGGCCTCTTTTATTTCGATTGAGAGGGAGAACTTCTACATGACAAAATCCTTCTCCAGGAAACCCGTAAGCCGCAAATGGACCTGGATCAGTCCAGACGGTAACGTAAAAAACGAGATCGATTTTATCATTCACATAATATTATTCAATCATGTCAGTGTGATCAACGCTGTTAAGACAGGAACGGATCAGGAAGCGATCACCGCATGATCAGAGGCACATTGATTATCAACGTCAAGCGTGAAAGACCACAACTGATAAAATCCACGCTCTGACCAATACAAATTCTCAATTTCAAAACCCTGAGTGCTTTCAGCTCGAGCTCCAAAACAACTGCGAAGCCTTTCAGAACAGCATAGATGTGGACGATCTATACAACATGGTGGTGGATACTGTCCGCACGGTAGGATCTAAGTACTGTAAAACTCGTCGTGCCAAATTGAAGAAACTCTCCACCCAGACTCTTTTAAAAAAAACTGTCAAAAGGGCAATGACAGCTCTCATGCAGTGCAGAAGAGCCGTTGGTAGGAATTGGGGCATGAAGCCTGAAGTGGTGAACTACCGAGAATTCTCCACGGAGCACTAGTATGGTGACATAAGGCACAACTAGAATATAACAGAAAAGAACCCACTAAGGTACAAAGACTAGATACTAAGCTGAAAAGCACTAACCCTTGAAAGGCACAATTATAAAAGTCACGCTGAAATAAGGATCTATGATACTAGTTAATAATGACCTAATGAAGAAGGAAAAAATCTTCGACAAAAGGTACAGAATAAGCATCAGATCTAAAGAAGACTGGAACATAGAACAAGACGATCTGGATAGCACCGCAGTATGCTCCACAGATGGGTCAAGAAAAGAATCAACCTAGCTATCGGGAGCTGGGGTATACATAGCTAAGCCCAACACTATAAGAACTACTTTCAATCTGGGCAAATGCACCAGCGTATTCCAGGCGGAAGTATACTAGAGTGTACGAACATGATTAAAAGTAAGATAAGCAACTATAACGTAGGGAACATAATAATATATAGCGACAGTCATGCTGCCATCAAAGCTCTTGACAAAACGGGAGACTACCTCAGCCTTGGTGAAGGAATGCAAACAAAGCATTCAGGAACTTGC
Organism: Crambus lathoniellus; assembly: GCA_949710035.1. Classification (NCBI taxonomy): domain Eukaryota; kingdom Metazoa; phylum Arthropoda; class Insecta; order Lepidoptera; family Crambidae; genus Crambus; species Crambus lathoniellus. Next base: position 7,026,851 of record OX453302.1, on the reverse strand, counting down.
ACACTTGGTCGAGGTGGAAATTGCCTGTGTACCTGGACACGAAGGTAACAAAGGCAATGAGGAAGCCGATGAATTAGCCAGGGCAGGAGCTGATGAACCATTCATTAGCTCTGAACCAAGATCGCCAATCACACATAGAATTACTAAGAACATTATCGAGAGTAGAACAATCAAAGAAACCAACCAAAGATGGAAGAAAAGAAAGGACTGTAGACAGTCTAAGTTCTTCATCAAATCAGTTGACTAGAAGAAAACTAGAGAGTTGTTGAAATGAAGCAGGAGAAACCAGAGAACCCAATCTGTCCGCAATGTAAAGAAACGGCGAATGAGACGCATGCAATGCATGGCTTTAGAGATCTCCTCATACATAGCCTCCACTTCGACATCGTCGTGTTTCGAGGTCGGAGCGTAGACCTGGATAACATTCAGCGAATATCGTTTCGATAATCTGAGTATCAGGTACTACGCTACCCTGCTCGACACACTTCCGATGGTGGTCACGTTGTTCACGAGGGACTTGTGGACGATGAACCCGACACCACCAATGGCCTGTTGGTCGCCCTCCCGGTGGTAAAGTAAGTTACCGGATTGCAGGGTTATCGAGTCCTCCCCCTCTCTTCGGACTTCAGATAACCCAATGATATCCCAATATATTTTACTTATTGCCTCTTCCAACTCTACGAGCTTCGCGTCGAGCCTCAATGTGCGCGTGTTCTAGGTTGCCAGCCGCTACCGTAGCTAGGAATAGCGGGGCCGCCGGGGACTGGGGCCGATATGTTGGTTGTGTTGCCATTTTAGGCGGGTTGGCGATCGCAGTATTGGCCTTTTGTAACCTGGAGACGCTGCTGCCCATCTCCTGATGGCAGTTTTCCCTTTGTCGCCTCTTACGACACCCACGGGAAGAGAGGGGGTAGTGCTATTTTATTTATGTGCCGGCACTACATGGCACAAAAAAAAACTCACGCATTTTCGTCCTTTGAATTAAAATTATAATTATATTTTAGTTTTTAGTGTTTGTTAGTTTTTGTTTCAGATTTTTAAGGCGGTTTTTTTTATATAAACGTTTACGTAATACTATAAGTAGCGTATGTCCTTCTTCAAGGCCCGATTTCGATACAAAATTTAATCGAAATCGGTGCAGTAGCTCCTCTTATGTTTTTTACGCGAATAATTCCTAATCCCATGGGATGACCGGGATAAAAAACATATTATATTGTCAAGGTCCCATCTATTTCGATGCCTTTCATTCATCTAAATCGGTGCAGTAGTTCCTGCACCGGGTTTTTTTCCTGCTTAAGTTTCGTTCTTATGGGATAAGCGGGAGGAAAAGTAAATTCATGTCCATGTCCAAGTTTCCATGTAAGGGTTCAGGCAGCAGTTTAGGCTTTTAAACGTTATTTGATTCCGGGATTCACGGATAAAGTACAGCCTATGTCACCCTTGCAAAGTAAGCCTTCTAATGGTAAAAGATTTTTTTAAATCGATCCTTTAGTTTTAGAGCCTATTCATTACAAACAAACTAATATATCCTCTTTTTTATATTGTACTAGCGGATCCTCGCGTTTCAGCCGCGTGGTACCCGTTCCCGTGAGAATATATTATATAGCCATATAAAATATAGCCTATGCCACTCGGGAAGAATGTAGCTTTCTTTCTAATGGTGAAAGAATTTTCTAAATCGGTCCAGTAGTTTCGGAGCCTATTCGATGAAAACAAACAAACAAACAAATACCTAATCAAATCTTTCCTCTTTATAACATTAGTACTTATAGATTTAGTAATAAGTAGTTGTATACTTAAATTAAGATTAGAATAATAATCTCTCCTTTTATAATTTTAATTTTTTTAAACCACGTTTTTAAAACTTACTAGAAATAATTTCCAATAGAGCACTCGTCAAGACGATTCAAACGAGCCCAAACTCGATGGAGTTGCATGGTTTCAATATTGAGATCCTAAGGCATGGCCTTCCGGCTTCATCATCAGACCCTGAACCTCGTCTCCCGTCAGAGTACGTGTCAAGACAATTCTAACGAGCCCAAATACGATTGGGTAGCACGGTTTCATCATGGAGTTCCTGTGGCGTTCTTCCGGCTCCATCATCAGATCAGCTCAATGACATCATAATATTGCATTGTCATTCAGTTTGGACCTTTGTTCAAAGTTTCAAGTCTCTAGCATCAAAATTTGTGTACAAACAAGAAAGCAACCTAATAAAAACGTAAAAAAATAGAATAGGATAAAACGGTTCAATCATTGTAGTTATCTTCCAAAATATTAACTTAGTACGCATTCACTCTCCCCAAAGTCTGCTTTCTTTGTCTTTCGGGCCTGAGCGCCAATCACAACGCATGATGTGCTGTGATTGGCCCATTTGAATCGGATCCACAAGTGCTCCAACGCGAAAAAGGTGGATTTGTATAAAAAACAGGTAATTATTATTATTTTTGGTGGTGACTCTTGTGGCTCCGATCGGATCCACACAGTGACGGTGATGTGGCATTGGATCAAGAAATACTACCCGGATCAACAAGTGAAAATGGATCAACAAAATACTACCTATATGGCACGCTTGAGCCACAAAGTGCCCAAGGGGATATCTATATATATATAAACACCAACCTGGGCACTTAGTTGATCCAGCCCGACTCCCGTGCATTGTCGACTCCACCTTTTTCGCCTTATTACTCGACTCCTATGGCATATATTTCACACGGAGTGGCAACGTCGCCCTCAACTATCTGACGTTGCCAAACGTATTCATTGAAGAAGTGATATACTGGGCATTTTTTTCATTGGAGTTGCGAACTCAATCGACTCCGTAACGGTCAAAATTCTGTAATGCTAACACACTTGTTGACTCCGTTATATATACATATTTTTGTATACACTTCAATATTGTTGGCTCCGAATATATAATATTTGCAGTTCTCCATACATTGCTAAATCCACGGGAAAGTGATATACTAGACATCTTTTTTATAGCAATTTTGAACTTAATCGACACCGTAGTGGGCAAAATTATGAAATGCTTAAACAATATTGTTTGCTTCGTTTCTTAATACTTATTTTCGTATGCCTTTCAGTATTTGTTGACTCCGAATATATAATATTTGCAATTCTCCATACATTGCATTGCTAAATCCACGTTGAGTTAACAAACATGTGAACCGAACGACTGGTGCCCGCGCTGCCGTGATTTGTTTATTTATTAACAAACGATTTCAAAAAAGGGAGGAGGTTCTCAATAAATTCGTCTGTATGTTTTTTTTATGTGTGTGACCAAAATTTTTAGTTAATGAACCAATTTGGAAAGGTACTTAACTCATTTTTATTTGAAAGGTTACGCTTCTCGTCACCTTTTAAACGTCACCACGTAGCATGGTCCCATTCAAAGGAGATTTTTCAGTTTTGTATGGAGCCTCGGCTAGGACCTTGTACACTATACCATAGGCAAGCAAAAGATAAATATAATAACTGAAAACTTATTATATCGCAATAAGCTAACGCGTTTGATGGTACAAAAGCATTATCTAGTCTTAATAATTATGCAACCCCGACTCAATATGGCGGTAAAATGTCACACTAACATTAAAAAAAGGTTCACATTGACAGATTATCATCAGTCATCAATGTCATCGTTTTTTCGTACAGAAACATCAAAGTTTCCGAACGTGATTTAAATATGGTTGCCAGTGTGACCATGGATGGCAAAGAATTTTTATTTCAAAGTTTATTTTTGTACCATTTATCCAGAAAGACTGAGAATTTTAATATTTTATTTGACTTTACTATATTTTTTACTATTAATACGAATAGTGTACAATGTCCTAGCCGAAAATGAAAAATGTCCTTTGATCAAGAACTGGCGAGAATCTTTGAAGTTATCCTGAATAATGCGTATTTAATTTAGGCTTTAGTTTTGCGTATTTAGACGATTTCTTAGTCAATTGGGGAACAATATTCATTATTAAAACGGAGATCATTTTCAAAATTATTTCTTATAAAGTTTATATCTCTAACTTGATCTTATTTTCAACAAGTCAGGATCAGACAATGAAATCCCAGGAAAATCGAGAGAAATTCTCAAATAAAGGCAAGCCTTTTTCCCGTGTACTGCCAGCACATAAAAAAAATAGTACCACCCCCCTCTCTTTCCGTAGGTGTCGTAAGAGGCGACAGAGGAAAAACTGCCATCAGAACTTCAGACGATAAACAGCAGCTTCTCCCTTTAACAGCTGACCATACTGCGATCGCCAACCCGCCTGCCAAGCACCGCAATGGCAAACCCCCCCCAAAATGAATACACCACAAATACATCGGCCGCCAGTCCCCGGTGGCCCCGCTATTTCTAGCTACGATAGCGGCTATAGTAACGGCGGGGCATAGGGTGCTAAGAATCCCCGGTAACGGATCTTACCGGGGATTCTTAGCACCCCATGCCCCGCCGTTACTATACTACCAACACCGACGAGTCGACCTGGCAACCTACAACACGCGCACATTGAAGATGGACGCGAAGCTCGTTGAGTTGGAAGAGGCAATTAGCAAGTTACATTGGGGTATCATTGGGTTATCAGAAGTCCGATCCGAAGACAGGAGGGCTCGATTATTCTGCAATCCAGTCACTTACCACCGGGAAAGCGAACAACAGTCCCTAGGTGGTGTTCTGTTCATCGTCCACAAGTCCCTTGTCAATAACGTGATCAACATCGGAAGTGTCTTGAGGATAGTATACCTGATACTCAGAATATCGAAACGATATTCGCTGAATGTCATCCAGGTCTACGCTCTGACCTCGAAATAGAGGCTATGTATGAGATTTCTAAATCCATTCATAGCTATAGAACCCACTACACGTTTGTGATGGGGGATTTCAATGCAAAGTTGGAGCAACGTTGCGGTGATGAGTTGAGAGTGGGGCAATTTTGGATTTGGGCAACGGGATGAAGATGGCCTCTTTTATTCCGATTGAGAGGGAGAACTTCTACGTGATAAAATCCTTCTCCAGGAAACCCGTAAGCCGCAAATGGACCTGGATCAGTCCAGACGGTAACGAAAAACGAGATCGATTTTATGATTCACATAATATTATTCAATCATGTCAGTGTGATCAACGCTGTTAAGACAGGAACGAATCAGGAAGCGATCACCGCATGGTCAGAGGCACATTGATTATCAACGTCAAGCGTGAAAGACCGCAACTGATAAAATCCACGCTCTGACCAATACAAATTCTCAATTTCAAAACCCTAAGTGCTTTCAGCTCGTGCTCCAAAAAAACTGCGAAGCCTTTCAGAACGGCATAGATGTGGACGATCTATACAACATGGTGCTGGATACTGTCCGCACGGTAGGATCTAAGTACTGTAAAACCCACCGTGCCAAATTGAAGAAACTCTCCACCCAGACTCTTTTAAAAGAAACTAGCAAAAAGACAATGACAGCTCTCATGCAGTGCAGAAGAGCCGTTGGCAGGAATTGGGGTATGAAACCTGAAGTTGTGAACTACTGAGAATCCTCCACGGAGCACTAGTATGGTGGCATAAGGCACAACTAAAATATAACAGAAAAGAACTCACTAAGGTAAAAAGACTAGCTACTAGCTAGCATCATGGTATCAGGAGCCATGAGAACAGAACTCCCACGGGCGCCTTAGAAATGATACTAGGCCTTAGTCCAATAGATCTTGAAATTGAACAGAAAGCTACAGAACAATGTTTTAAGCTGAAAAGCCCTAACCTATGGATAGGAAGGCACAATAATAAAGGTCACGCTGAAATAAGGAAAAAATACAAAGAAATACTATGTACTATATACTATCTATGATATGATACCTACTAGTTAATAATGACCTAATGAAAAAGGAAAAAATCTTCGACAAAAAGTACAGAATAAGCATCAGATGTAGAGAAGACTGGAACCTAGAACAAGACGATCTGGATAGCACCGCAGTATGCTAGACAGATGGGTCAAGAAAATAATCAACCAAGCTATCGGGAGCTGGGGTATACATAGCCAAACCCAACACTATAAGAACTACTTTCAATCTGGGCAAATGTACCAGCGTATTCCAGGCGGAAGTATTCGTGATACTAGAGTGTACGAACATGATTAAAAGTGAGATAAGCAACTATAACGTAGGGAACATAATAATATATAGCGACAGTCATGCTGCCATCAAAGCCCTTGACAAAACGGGAGACTACCTCAGCCTTGGTGAAGGAATGCAAACAAAGCATTCAGGAACTTGCACACTTTGTCGAGGTGGATATTGCCTGGGTACTTGGACACGAAGGTAACAAAGGCAATGAGGAATCCGATGAATTAGCCAGGGGAGGAGCTGATGAACCATTCATTGGCCCTGAACCAAGACTGCCAATCACACATAGAATTACTAAGAACATTATCGAGATTAGAACAATCAAAGAAACCAACCAAAGATGGAAGAAAAGAAAGGACTGTCGACAGTCTAAGTTCTTCATCAAATCAGTTGACAAGAAGAAAACTATAGAGTTGTTGAAACGAAGCAGGAGAAACAAGAGAACCAAATCTGTCCGCAATGTAAAGATAGAGAAGAAACCAGCTACCACTTCATGGTAGAATGCCCGATGTACGCATCAGTGCGCTGGGAGCTCTTTGGAGCGGACAAGCTTAAGGAAGAGGATATAAAGCAGTAACGATAAGTCAACTCAGCAGGTACTGTAAGCGTACAGGTAGGTTCGAGGGTACGACGCCGGTAGGGTAAACGATAACCCGCCTCCCCCAGCTCTCAGCTTTGCGCAGTCATCAGCAGGGGACTTGGGGAACTGGGTGAAATGGTTCCTATCAAGGTGACTGATCACCCGTCCGGCTTCGCTGGCGTCCCCCTTCTAAATAATAAAATAAAATAATAACCCAGACTCTTATACTCATGGATCAGAGACACTAAATGAAGTTGCAGAACTCAGCGGATGCCCGTCGTTATCGGCAGCTCAATAGACAGATATCGAAGTCTTTGACGAGCGACCTTCGCCGATTTAATACCGAGCATATTAAAGAAGCCATTCAGAAGCTTTTCAATTCAGTTATTCTTGAGGGCAAAACGCCAAAGGCATGGGGCAGAAGCGATGTGATGCTGTTTTTCAAGAAGGGTGATAAGACTCTCTTGAAGAACTATCGAGCTTCTGAGCCATATCTATAAGTTATTTTCGAGATTCATTACGAATCGTCTCGCTCGCAGGTTTGAACCTCCCGAACAAGCCGTGTTCCGAAAAAGCTATAGTACCATAGACCACATTAATACGCTTTGGCAAGTTATACAGAAGACCGAAGAGTACAACTTGCCACTTTGCTTGGCGTTCGTGAACTATGAAAACCTTTGATTCGTTGAGACGGCGGGCGGTGCTGTCGTCTCTCCGACTACAAATACATCGAGGTGCTGATGTGCTTATACCAAACGCCTCTATATCAGTCCGATTACAGAACCAGAGATCTAATCCTATCCAACTACAGCGAGGTGTTCAGGTGTGAGACAGGGATTCGTTATCTCTCCGAAACTGTTCACAGCTGCGTTGGAGGATATTTTTAACCTCCTGGACTAAAAAGGATGCGGTATCAACACCAATGGCGAGTAGGTACCTAACACACCTGCGGTTTGCGGATGATGTAGTTCTCATGGCTGGGACCTTGGAAGACCTGAACACAATGCTCGAAGATCTCAGTAATGCTTCTCAAAGAGTGGGTCTTAAGATAAACACGGAGAAGACGAAAATCATGTCCAACGCCCATGTTATACCTGCTCCAGTTAATGTTGGGAACATTACACTTGAAGTTGTTGTTACCAATATGTATACTTGGGACAGAAGTTCCAGTTACGTACGTAAGTCCAACTTCGAGAAAGAGATCTCTTGTCGAATCCAGCTCGCATGGGCGGCGTTCGGGAAGCTCCGGCGGCATATATTCGCGTCCGAAACACCTCAATGTATCAAGACGAAGATCTTTGACCAGTGTGTGTTGCCAGTAATGACCTATGGAAGTGAGACGTGGGCTTTTGCTATGGGTCTCTTAAAAAGGCTCAAAGTCACCCAGCGAGCGATGGAGAGAGCGAGGTTTAGTATTTCCCTGCTCAATCGAATCAGAAATATTGAGATCCACAGAAGAACTAAAACAACCAACATCGCTGGAAGGATTGGATCGCTGAAGTGACAGTGGGCGGGTCACATAGCGCGGAGAACCGATGGCCGTTGGGACGGAAAGGTTCTCGAATGGCGACCGCGTACCGAACGACATTCCGTGGGCAGGCCTCCTACAAGGTGGACCGACGATCTAGTCAAGGTTGCGAGAAGACGCTGGATGCGGGCAGCACAAGACCGGTCGTTGTGGAGACCCTTGGCGGAGGGCTATGCTCAGCAGTGGGCGTCGTTCGGCTGACGTGATGATGATGAGCCAAGTTTTATGAGTTCCATTTATTTTTGAAACTATTCAAGTATTTGCATCTGGTAGTCATCACCTCAATCATTACAATTTCTAAAGATGGAATATTAAGGTATACATGTGACGCCCTGCAAGGGCATAGCAAAATTAATTTAGTAATAACGGGATACATAATCATAAAAAAATGCTGATGATGGAAGGTACCAGCACGTCAGGTTACTACAAAATGTCAATTTTTTTTTTTTTTTATTTATTTATTTTTTTATTTTATTTAATAGGCACATGAACAGATAACATCCAATTATAAAGTAAAAAGATAAAAGTTTTGAACTGGGACGCAATCCAAAGCAATGCTCACAGTTAGATTAAATATGTATACTAACTTAGGTTAAATAACTAGAATCGTAAACAAAGATAATAAAAACATTGATATCGGTAATATAATTTAAAAAAAAATATATTAAAAAATTGAATGAGATTGAATTAAATTAAAGTGAATTACATATCCAAGAAACTGGCAAAACAAAAAGCAAAATTAATTCATTTAACTTAAAAATTAATGATCAGACTTTTGAATCAGATATTGAGGTGGCTAGTGCTTTTGAAGGTTTCTTTGCTCGAATACCGTTAGAAACTACTAGCAGACTTAATTCTTGCCCCAACACCGCTGTCTCTCTTATGGAATCTAGTGTGAACAAGTGCCAGGAAACATTTAGTTTTAGCTATGTCACTACCGAAGATATTATTAAAGCATTCAAAGCAATAAATATTAAGAAAACAGAAGATCTCTGGGGCATATCTACAAGTATCATCAAATCAATAATTGATGTGATAGCTCCATCATTAGCAATAATTTTTAACCAATGTATAAGTGAAGGGGTCTTTCCTAATTTAATGAAGAATAGTAAAATTATTCCTCTGTTTAAAGCTGGTGACAAAAGTGACCCAGCAAATTTTAGACCTATATCCATACTACCAGCAATAAGTAAAATATTTGAGAAATTAATTTATGATCAACTTTTAGAATATTTTAAATTAAATAGTATATTGCATGAGAAACAGTTTGGTTTTTCAAAAGGTAAAAGTACAACTGATGCTGGGGTTGCATTTCTAAAACATGTACTTGATGCCTGGGAGGACAAGCAGGATGTAATAGCTATTTTTTGTGACCTTTCCAAGGCATTCGATTGTGTTGATCACCAAACACTATTAAGGAAGTTAAAACATTATGGTGTTTCTGAAATGTCAGTAAGCCTTATGCATTCATATCTGTATGAAAGAACTCAGAAGGTAGTTATTAATAAAACTGAGTCTACCGGAGCTCCCATTACTATGGGCGTACCCCAAGGATCAATATTGGGCCCGCTGTTGTTTTTAATATACATAAATGACCTTCCTTACTACGCGAAGAATTTATGTGAGACGGTGCTATTTGCCGATGATACATCTCTAGTCTTTAAAGTAGATAGAGGTGATGACTGTTCTGACGAAGTAAATAGTGCTCTTTCAAAAGTGTCACATTGGTTTAATAGTAATAATTTATCATTAAACTCAAAGAAAACTAAGTGTTTAAAATTTTCGTTACCTAATGTAAGACAAGTTGATTTTCATATTAGACTAGACGGCGATACAGTCGAATTCATTAACAATACAAAATTTCTAGGTATTATATTAGACTCGCGACTACAATGGGATCCTCATATCGAAGCCTTGGCGAGTAGACTCAGTTCGGCTGCATTCGCAGTTAAGAAAATAAGGCTCTTAACCGATATTGAAACGGCTAGAATAGTCTATTTTAGTTATTTTCATAGTGTTATGTCCTACGGCCTTTTGTTGTGGGGCTCAGCCGCTAACATCCAAAGTATATTCGTGCTCCAAAAAAGGGCTATTCGCGCCATTTACAACCTCCGATCGAGAGATTCTTTAAGAGATCTATTTAAAGAAATAAACATTTTAACTGTTGCAGGACATTACATCTATGAAAATATAATTTATGTGAAAAAGTATTATAATACATTTGTAAAGCAGAGCGATATTCATCGCTTTAACACAAGAAATAAAGATAAACTTGTCGTTCCCAAGTTTAGGCTAGAAAAATCCAGAGCCTCATTTCTGGGGAAAAGCATAGCCTTTTTTAATAAAGTTCCACAGCATATAATTGAACTACCATTGCATAAATTTAAATGTTACATTAAAGAGTCGCTGATGAGCAAAGGATACTATAAAGTAGACGATTATTTGAATGACCGCAATGCATGGTCATGATGTAACACATAACATAATCACTGTTTAATATGATGTATTTTTATACTAAGCAATTGTTGTATTAGTAACGATATGTTTTTTTTTGTAAATGTCGTTACCTAACTAAGAAACGCTGGCAAGTTTCTTGCGCCCATTCTTCTTGTCAGTTAAAAAAGTCTTGAATGGGTGGTAGGAAAATATTGACGATTCATAAGTACATATTTATTATGTCTAAGTGAATAAAGAATATTTTTATCTTATCTTATCTATCAAAATCTAAATAAAAAAAAAATAACATTGGATTAAATTAATAAATAAAAGATAATAAAAACATTAAAATGGGTCAGTAACAATAAAATAATTAAAAATTGATTGAAATAGAATAAAATTTTAACTAGAGTTAAATTAAATTGAAATTGAATTATGTACAGATTATTATAAAAAAATTAAAATTGGAATTGGATTAAAATTAATAAATGACAATAATAATACCAGTAATAAATAACTAAGGCAGGAACTCAGCGATCACTCAGATAGAACGGTTGACCTGACAGATAGTTTAAAATTAGGGAACCGATGGTCGAAGATATCAAGGCTAGGGTATTTAACCGCTATCTCATTATACACTCTGCACATGCGTACGATAGGGTTATAATAGGAGGTATTATTTTTGTAGACGTCGAGTGTAAATATTTTAGGATTACGGTATCTGTATCTGATGTTGATACTTATGGCTGAGAGCAAATCGGGAGAACTGATATGTGAATTCAATATTTTGTTAAGGTAAAGAATATCGGTATGTAATCGCCGGAGTTGAAGACTTGTGAGATTGAAGTTTATTAATTGAAACTGAACTCATTCTGTTGGACATAAGGTTGAATTTTAGTTAAAGAAATTTGACAGTTTGTAATAACCTGACGTGCTGGCGACTGTACAACTCCTTAACAAAAAACAAAAACTTTTTTTATTTATCCGTTATCAAGTTTCCATGACACAGTTTCTTAATGAAATTTACATGGGCTTAACATTTCGTGTGAATGTAAGAAGTTATTTATTTATTATTGATATAATTTTTTTAATTATTTAATGGTCCTAACTGTTCTCCAGTTCTCCAGCTCCTAAGCTGGAGAATAATTCTTTAAGTATTGTTCGTACGTACGTATGGACCGCTAGTTTTATTATTTCAGGTTATTAGAGTTGATGACGGTTAGGAGTTATATGATGTTTTTATAAATACCATAACGCACGAATGGACCTTAGTTGTATTCATTCAAGTTATTTAGGTAGCTAAAGATGAAAGGCTCCAAGTCAAAAAGAAGCTCGGTGCCAAACCAAAATAAATAATAAACATATTTAAAAAGAACCCAGTCCCAGGCGTGAAGTGTGGTGTGCTTGTGATGTGGTGGGGGCGGACTTACGTAACTTTCGTAGGACATATCTATTTACCTTAAATACCTATTCGGCCTGGCACCGACCTCAGACAGTTAGTAAGTACCAAGATAAGTTAGAAAAACTCACGCATTTTCGTCCTTTGAATTTAAATTATATTTATTTTCTAGTTTTTAGTGTTTGTTAGTTTTTGTTTCAGATTTTTAAGGCGGTTTAATTTTTTTTAAACGTTTATCATACTATAAGTAGCGTATGTCCTTCTTCAAGGCCCTACGTATCTCTACATTACAAACAAACTAATATTTCCTCTTTTTTATATTGTACTAGCGGATCCTCGCGGTTTCAGCCGCGTGGTACCCGTTTCCGTGGGAATATCGGGATAAAATATAGCCTATGTCACTAGGGAAGAATGTAGCTTTCTAATGGCGAAAGAATTTTCTAAATCGGTCCAGCAGTTTCGGAGCCTATTCGATGCAAACAAACAAACAATCAAATCTTTCCTCTTTATAATATTAGTACTGATTTAGTAATAAGTAGTTGTATAAATATAGATTAGAATAATAATCTCACTTTTATAATTATTATTTTTAAACCACGTTTTTAAAACTTACTAGAAATAATTTCCAATAGAACACTCGTCAAGATGATTCAAACGAGCCCAAACTCGATGGGGTTGCATGGTTTCAATATTGAGATCCTAAGGCATGACCTTCCGACTTTATCATCAGACCCTGAACCTCGTCTCCCGTCAGAGTTCGTGTCAAGGCAATTCTAACGAGCCTAAATACGATTGGGTAGCACGGTTTCATCATGGAGTTCCTGTGGCGTTCTTCCGGCTCCATCATCAGATCAGCTCAATGACATAGTAATATTGCATTGTCATTCAGTTTTGATCTATGTTCAAAGTTTCTAGTCTCTAGCATCAAAATTTGTGTACAAACAAGAAAGCAACCTAATAAAAACGTAAAAAAATAGAATATGATGAAACGATTCAATCATTGTAGTTATCTTCCAAAATATAACTTTGTACGCATTCACTCTCCCCGAAGTCTGCTTTCTCTGTCTCTCAGGCCTGACCGCCAATCACAACGCATGATGTGCTGTGATTGGTCCATTTGAATCGGACCCACAAGTGCTCCAACGCGAAAAAGGTGGTTTTGTATAAAAAACAAGTAATTATTATTATTTTTGGTGGCGACACTTGTAGCTCCGATCGGATCCACACATTGACGGTGATGTAGCATTGGATCAAGAAATACTGCCCGGATCAACAAGTGAATATGGATCAACAAAATACTACCTATATGGCACGCTTGAGCCACAAAGTGCCCAATGGGATATCTATATATATATATATATATAATATATATATATATATATATATATTATAAGTAATAAGTATAAGTATAAGTATATAAGTATATAAGTATATAAGTATATAATTAATAAGTAATAAGTATGGATTGATAAATAATAATCACTACATAGTATAAAACAAAGTCGCTTTCTCTGTCCCTATGTCCCTTTGTATGCTTAAATCTTTGAAACTACGCAACGGATTTTGATGCGTTTTTTTTAATAGATAGAGTGATTCAAGAGGAAGGTTTATATGTACTTTTTATCCCGATATTCCCACGGGAACGGGAACCACGCGGGTGAAACCGCGGGCGGCCGCTAGTAAAAAATAAAATTCTTTGTTGCTAAAACGGTAATCTTAAATACATACCTCAATAAAAAACTAGTGTTAGCAATAGAGTTTAATTTAACACTTCTTATTTATACATAGTTTGTTATTATTAAGTAATTTACTTGAAGAGGTGTAAATAATTTTCAAATTAGAGATCATATTTGTTCCATATTTCCAATTGGCACATACTTCATTATCTTGAATTGAGTTGGATATGAGATTGAGGTTAGAGGTTGGGAGCGTTGAATCTGTGAAAGAGAATAAAAACTACAACATCATTCTAATTTATTTATTTACTTACTTAGTACAAAGACACATACAAGTAAAACTAAAAATAAAGGAGTAAGTAGATAAAAGTGTTGAAATTGTCTTTTAATTTTAATTTTCACAAAATGACCCCTGGTCGCAAAACGTCCCTTTCGTAAAATGTCCCCTTCGCAGAATGTCCCTTTCGCAAAACTTCCTTTTCGCATAATTTGAAAATGAAGTACTTACTTATTATAAAAAAATCGACCCGTCTTACAAATAATATTGCGATAATAGCACCAATATGGCACTCGAACCCACGACCGTTCACTGTCCCTGGACCTTAAAGCAACGCGGGCCTTCCGTCCTCTGGACAATGGACAGTGAAAGGTCGTGGGTTCGGGTCCCATCGAACCATTTTTTCTAATACCTCATTTTCATGAAAATTGCATTGTGAATCCAAAAAAAGTAAAAAAGTTTTACACAGGACGTAGGTAGGTACCTACTTAGTTTGAAACATAAGTTCAATTTGGTTTAATTTAAAAGGAACTGATATGCTTATCTTAAATTACCAGGAAAAAATACTACAATCATTTCATTGGTTTTTTCCTATCATCTTTATTAGCTTTAAGTTGTTTACTTAATTAATTAATTTACTTAGGCTCCTTGTACATACATACCTATAAGTTGAAAGTACCTATAATTAATTTATATTTTAAGAACGACCTAAGTACCTATGTAACACTGTCTGCAAATAAAAGTTTGAAGTTTAAACCCCGTTTTAACTTTTAAGAATACAGGTTCTGATTCTGACTCGACATCTTTGCTAAACAGCCTATTGTCTTCGCTCTACTCCACTCCACCTCGTTATTCCCATGAATGAATGCGTTCGCCGCATGTCGAGGTCACGATGTGATGTAATGCCCTCGCGGTTAATTTGACTTACCTTAGTCTGTTAAATTAAATCTTCGAGCAACACGGGTCTTCCGTCCCGGCGGAAGGCCCGCGTTGCTCGAAGAATTAAATATTGTTTTTAATATTTCCCGCGCAGATATCGTTTATTTAATCATGAAGAAACGGAGCATGCGCACTGTGAGTTATCTCGAAAATCGTGACGCGCGTCTCAATTTCAATGCACACATCGGCTCCCTTTCTTCCCAACAGACTCGCTGTCACACCGTTTTGTCACACTGGTGTTACTACGAAGAATTTTTTCCTATTTTTCACACTGGTGTGACTACGAAGATTTTTTTTCCTAATAGTCACACCATTTAAAAAAAATCGTACTTGACGTAAATCACTTGATAATTTGATACCAGTTTGATACAATATACGTAATATGATACTAAATTAATTATTATATTAAAATATTATTATCTGAAAGTACCAGGGTTGCATTAGCTAACCAGGAGTTATTTTAGATGTTTTGAGTTTCATAGGCAGCAGCATTTTAAGTAGGTATGCTCGTAATAACTCCTGGTTGCTTAGGCTGCCCTGGTACTTTTTGTTCAATATTTTTCCAATATGCCCAGTGCCTAGTACTTCATACGACTCAGGGGGGCTACTTATCCTTTATGCAGTAGTAATGTGGGGAAAAATAAATCTCCCGTGTTACTACTACAGCCGTCAGTAGTACCTAAGGCGGGTAATAAATGTTGCCCCCCTATCAGTAGTAAGGTCTGGTAGCACAGAATAATATTTGTCTGGTAGTAAGGAGGGTAACGAAGGATATTGTCGGTCATTTCATAAAATAAATAGGTATTTTTTATTTTAATTTCTATGTTGTATGTTAAAAAGAACCTATTTCATTTTAAAGTACTCACCTACCTTTTTATAATATGCCAAGAATTTATTTATGTTTTGTTTAAGTTTATTAGATTAAATAAATATTGTGTACATAGGTACATGTTAGGTAATGTGATGAATGTAAAGTTTGCAATCCATGTTATAAAATATGCCCATACAGGGTATTTAATTTCCCCGCACTAGTAGTGTGACAACAAATCTCGTGTTTTGGTAGCTTACTAATATTCACACCAAAGAGTGTGACTACGAAGAAAAAAAATCTCCGTAGTCACACCAGTGTGACAAAACGGTGTGACAGCGAGTCCGTTGGGCCTTTCCCCTTTCTTCACGCTCGTGTTATGTTCCTCATGTGAACTGAACCTATTTTTGAAGACAAAGTTGAATACGCTTGTGATAACAGAGTTAACCTTTTTTTAACCTGTGATTATAATGAAACTTATTGGCGAGTATAATAAAACCATTAAAACTAAGTGTGTAGTGTCTGTCAAGAAAGTGTTGTTTGTGAAATAAGATGGAACATTGTTTCCCTTGCAGCTGTGATGATTGCGAAATAACCAAAACAGATTTAGACCGTTTTACGGATCAGATTGAAAATGTGCTCAACGACGAGAAAGGACGGAAGCTGTTCAGAAATTTTATGTTTATCTCGAAAATGACGTATGGACCAAGAGTTTTGGACTTTTGGGAGCATGCAGAAAGACTGTTGAACTATAGAGGCAGTATTGAAAATATATCCTATGAGAGTTACCTAAGAGATATCGATCGTTTGATTAATGAAGCGGAAAGGATAGAGGAATTAGATTTGAAGACTATGAAAGAATTTACTATGGCTCGAGAATCAGAAAACCAGGAGGCTATAGTAGAAAATCTTCGAGTTTTGAAATCAGAGGCTGCCAAAGCGATGGCAAACGAATATAATAAATTTAGAAGCAAGTTCATTCCGAAATGAGTTTAAAGCCAGTACAGTATTTTTGGATAGTTATTGAAGTGTGCCTTACCCTTAATAGGGCAAAGGGCAATTGCTTACCACCTCAGCTTTTTCACCATAGTGCAAAAGTTTATCTTTGTACATTTTCTTAAATTAAATATTTATAATGCCTGAAGACCCTCAAAACTTTTATTAGTACTGGCAACTAACTAACTGTTTATAAATATTGTTAAAAAGAATCCTAATAAACGTATAAATATTAACTCAAAACTTGCTTTTTCAATATTTTTTATCCTGCCCTATTAAGTGTTAAAGTTCACTCATCACGGTCGTTTTAAAATTGGCGCCAGATTATTTTGGTGTTGCACGTTTGCTTATATGTTAAGCCCCCAGTACACGATGGCTCATCATGGTCGGCCAACATGATCGGCCATCCTGTACTGGGGGCTTTAGTGCTTTTTGAAAAAATATTCAGTAGGTACATTCCAAACAAAATGTAGGGCAGGCGTACCGGTTTTGGTCACTTTAAGGATTTTTTCACTTTTAACCGCTTAGTGCTTAATGATCTTAAGTATTTTAGAGAAAATTTATAATGTAGAGTTATAGATAATTTATCGACCTTTAAGAGTACAATCTACAAAGTAAAATAAAATCAATAGTTTTTTTATTTAGAACAAATTCTGCGGAGGGGGCAAAATACACCGTTTGCATTGGTTTTGGCCACTTTCATAAAATTACTATATTTATAAGTTGAGTTTATGCTTAATTGATGTCTTATTAGAGTTCTGGACTAAAACACTACATGAAATAGTATTTCAATCACAGCTAGCTCTTTACTACAATTTTATAAGTACCTATACTTTTATCACTTAATTAAAAGAAAATTAGCTAACAAAAGTGAGTTGTGAGTCTTTTAAAATAAATGAAGTTTATGATAGGTTGGAAACTTTCTACTAATGCCAAAGTGGCCAAAGGTAGCACAATGCTAAAATTTCTAGCCCCACTTTTGGCCACTTATTGTTTCCCAACTTTTTGTAAGAACAGTGAAAAAACAACACTTAATCCATCTAGAAGAAACATATTCCAATGATATAAAATATTAAATAACCATAAAATAATTTTATTGTAGAAAAAAATGATTTTACAAAACCTTTACCCTTAACATTTTGATTAAGAATTTTACAAAATGTTAACTTTGAAACATAACACGTGTTTATTTCTAAAATATCGTACTACATAAAAAAAGCTAAGTGCTGTAATTATTAACTAAAAGTCCAATCTTTTATTCGCCATTAATAAATATAAGCAATAATTATTTAATTCCTATTTATATAACTTTTAAGTGAAAAGTGACCAAAACCGGTACAGTGGCCAAAACCGGTACGCCTGCCCTATATTGAAAAAGTCTATGGTAAATTTTTTTAGTACGAATCCTACTTGGGACTAACCTTTAACCTATCTATAACTACTTATACCTCGCACTACACACACACAGAAAGCGAATTAAATGTTTGCATTTCGACCCCCCCCCGCGAATAATCCGGTAACCGAAAAAGTCAAAATGTTCAGGAAAAATAAAAGAAGCATTTTTGTTAATAACTCGACAAAAAAATAAGTATCAGAGACTTTTATATCACATATGGAAGCTATTTTTTTCAGCTATCTTGTTATTTCAACCAAATTTAATTAGTACCAAGGTATTCGTTACAAATTAACAAAATGCATTTTACTATACTAGTATAGGTTAAGCTCAGGGGGGCAATTGCGTAAGGTAATCGTATTAATTTGACACTTCATATCGTATTCAATCGGCTGCAATTTGTATGGAATGACATTTAATATGATACAATATGAACTGTCAAATGAATACGATTGACTTTACGCAATTCCATAGCTGATCAGTAGTGTCTCTTACGATATTATTCGTGTAAATTTCTAGTGCCGTCTGCAGTAATACAGTAATATCGTGTTGCGATATTATTCGTTTAAGTTTATATTTTCGACTACAAACAGTAATATCGTGTTGCGATATTATTCTTGCAAATAGTTTTATTTATTGTACATTTGTAGAAGCCAATTACTATAATATTCGCCTGTCATGAAATAAATGATATTCTAGTAAATGAAACAACTTTGGTTAATTTATGAATTAATGATTGTTATGATTAACATTAAAAAATACACTTTGGTTTAAAGATAGAACATAATGAATGAGATTATATTTAAGTTGAAAATTATTTTCTATTCCTATTCCTCAATTCTCAATTCTTTCCTTAGGATTACTGATTGCTCAATTATGTTTACAACTAAACAAGAAGTAAGACAGAGCTGCATCTTGTTCCCTGCACTGTTTAACATAATATGGTGAGCAAATCATACGGAGGACCATTGAATATTGGGAGAAGGGTTTCCCTGTAGGAGGAAAGAGACTTTCAAATTTTCGATATGCTGACGACACCGTACTATCTATGGATGATAGGAGTGAGCTATTCCATAGACTCGAGCTGAAGAGTGGCAACGTTGGCCTCGCAGTGAACAGAAAAATAACTAAAGTGATGATAGAGGATCGAGTCGGAACGTTATCAAATGTCACCTGCAAAATTCCTGGCGTAGGCATCGTCGACCACTACACTTATCTGGGCTCCCAAATCTGCAACGACTGCAGCTGTGTACCGGATATAAAAAGGCGTACGGGATGGCAAAGGATGCTATGACCCGTTTAATATTATATGGAGTTGAAACATGGACAATTCTGGCCCGCGAGAGGTAAAGGATGTGGTGCTGAAGGCGAATGCTAAGAATACCTTGGATAGCGTAACGCACTAATGAATCAACCCTAACCGAACCCAGCTCCAAATTAAAACTCACCTATCGACCACATTCCAGCAATGCATTCTTTCATATTTCGGCCATACGGTACGCAAAGGTGACGACAGCCTAAAACAACTAATTGTAGTCGGGAGCATCGAAGGCAAGAGATCGCGCGGTCGCTCACCTACAAGATAAAAGACCGATCAAGTAAAAGACTCGTCATCCTTTATACACACGGTCGTAAGAGAGGTGCTGGACCGGAACCGGTGAACCCTGATGCTGACCACGATCCTTAGACATGAGGGACTGACCCCAGAAAGAGAGATTCTTTACTTGTGTAATGCGAATCGACTTTGAGTAATAGACTAATAGAGTTTCTTATCCTGTCTTCTGTATCTAGCTTCATCTAATGTGGTCTATTCAGATGTTTTCCTCTTTTATCAATCAAACTATCATCTCTTTTAATTTTTTCTAAGGGTGTGTAATCATTTGTTCAAGGATAGAAAGCGTGTTTAAGAAAAACACTTTGCATACCTGGGTTTCTTCATTGTTGAGGGGAAACAAATATTTTAATGTTTGAGATCGGTTTTCTTTTCCTATTAACTATTGAAGTTCACGATTGACAAGTTTATAAAAATCACTGTGTAGAGGTAATCTGTCTTCTGCGATGAACTAGCAACTTTTGTAACAGGCACAATTAGGTAAATTATATTAATAGACCAATTAGATTTGATTGAATCAATTCGGTGTTGGTTTTCGCACGAACTATTTTCTGAGGATGCCACGGGTTGGGCTTGGGACGAAACATGTGTAGAGTGGTCTAATCGGTGAAGGTGTAAGGTGTATTGCTGTCTTGCTAAATGTAGGTATTGTGTACTGGTATTTTCGTGGTGTGCATTTTATTTCGGGCGGGCGGTGCATTTTGCATGTTGTGTTTTTGTGGAAGTAAGCTAGGTACATATATTTCGTTTTTCACAATGGTTTGGGACTTCCGCAAAGTGACGCCTGATTCAATCAAATAAAAAAAACCGGTATTACCTATTACATAATTACAGTAATAAATTGTTTACCCGAATAATATCGTAAAAGTGTTTACTGTCAAATGCTTTTGGTATTTTTTTTTCGTAAAGATCTAAAACAATATTATTCGTTTAAAATACTTTTTAAGGCATTTTAATGGAACATACACGCAATTTTTCATATCTTTGTAAATATCAATAGAAAAATTCTGAAAAAAAACCACATGATTCATTTTAGTTTCTAGATACCTAAAAACACATAACATGAAAAACCCCGTAATAGCTCATTACCGGATTATTCGCGGGGGTGGTCGATTTAGGTTTTCATGTTTCATTTCCCTTTATACATGGATAATAATGGAGCGATAGGTACTTTGTAATCCATCAAATTTTATCATTGTCAGTGCACAGATCACCTGTAGATCAGTGTGTTAGTGCTGTACCTACACCTGTAAAAACTTGACTTCTGACAGACTAATAATATAAAATATACGGAACTAAGTAGGTACCTAACTCTGCTTTTCTCTGTCCTATTATTTGATGAGAATATTATGCTCCATACTATAAACTACATCAAGTTTCGTGTATTTGCTTGTAGTGTGAAAGTGCGAGCATGTGCAACGCGACAGCCGGAAAACTACATAACTACTCCCCTTTTACCCGTGGTCTCACTGGTGGGTTCACATGTTTTTATTACCTAATGTCCTACCATTCTAAAATGACGAGTAGGTACATAGATGTTACGCTGACTGTACAAAACAAGAAGACTTTATTTGAGCTGGAAACCTGGGAGTTTACCACGTAACTGCATGGATATGAACTTCATACAAATACTGTTGTTGGCGCCACCTTTGTCAACATCGCGTAAACTGCCTCTGTTGCCGAACGAATGACGAGCAAGGATCGACTGAATGGAAGAGCGAACGAATGGGAACACCCCGAAGCCAACCCTAGGATCGCATCGCGACTCACTCGCCTTTTTTCCGCCGTCTCGCGAATCCGTATCTCTGTTCCTTATATTTAACTTTCAACCGCCTTTTTGTATTTAATTTTGTATATCTTGTACAATAAATCGTCATACTTTTATAAAATAAATTCTTCATTGAAAACACCCGAAACTCCCAAATATTCGCAAGACTGAGCTCGAAACATGTTCCTCCACGCCGGATAAGAAGAAGCGAAAATTCGATACCAGGAAGTAACGGAGATTCAGCACGCGAGTATACGAGGCAGAAAACAGAGGAAAACAGAGGCGAAGGAAAATAGTCAGGTTGTTTTCCATCCCAGTTCCTTCCCAACCTTAATCGATTCGTATTAATATCGTGCTATTTTTCCAGTAAGTGTGTTTTGGCCTTGGTTCAGTAGACGGAGAGTGTGATATCTGCATAACTGTGAGTACCCTTGCTTCCTAAGTTCCCCAAAATGAGTGAGGATGATAAACTTAATTTGCCGAAGAGTAAAAAAGAGGGTAGTCGTTCGCCCATAGAAGATTCTAGTTTCGATTTTTCGGTAAAATTATCTGAGTTAAAGAAACAAAGATCAGTGTTTAAAGCTCGTTTAACTTCATTCGAAAAATATCTTTTAAAATTTCAAAACATTAAATTAGAAAAATGCCAGTTAATCGAATTAAATTTAAAAATTTCGCAATTTCAATCACTTTTTGATGACTTTAACAGATTACAAAGTAGAATCGAGATGTTAGTTGAAGAAAAAGAGCTTTCTACACAACTCGAATATAGAGAGAACTTTGAAGAACAGTATCTTAAGTGCATTTCTATTGGTAAATTGTTAACGGAGGATTTTCATACAGAGAAAACTGGAAATAAATCGGATTCTGATAACAAAATTACGCATTCACAAATAAAACTACCAGAGATTAAATTACCCTCCTTTAGCGGATCGTATGATGACTGGCTTGAATTTAAAAATTCGTATGTTACTATGATTCATGAGCGAAGTGATTTAAATTCTATCCAAAAGTTTCACTATCTGCGGTCATCACAAAGCGGTAGTGCACTTCAGGTCATATCTGCGTTGGAATTTACAGCTGAGAATTATGCTCATGCTTGGGATTTATTGCTCAATCGATTTCAAAATGATCGACTTTTGGTCCATAATCATGTCAAAGCTTTATTTTCGGTACCGAATATTAATAGGGAATCTCCTCTCTTAATTAGAAAACTCATCGATTCTATTTTGCGAAATATGCGTGCGTTTAAGTCCTTAGGAGAACCCATAGACCATTGGGATACCTTAATTATTCATTTAATTGTGAGTAAACTTGATCCTTCTACAGAGCGAGAATGGGAGAACCATAAAGTTTCTATTCTTTCCGGTTTTCAAAGCCGGGACCTTAAGTGTAAATTAAAATTAAACGATTTGATGTCATTCTTAAGAAATCGAGCCGATTTATTAGAAATGGTTAATGCGAGCGGTCATTCAAATCATTCTCACAATAATTTTAATAAGACTTACAATAATATAAATCATAATAAGCACACTTTTCATAAGCATGTTTCCGAGCAGAAAATGCCGGTGGTGCAAGCACATACGCATAGCTATGTGGCCGCCAGCAATAAGAAATTTGTTAAACGTAGTAATCGTGTGTGCGATATGTGTGGTGGAAATCATGCCCTATACATACGTAGCATGGTTTTAAATTTATCTGTAGATGACAGACATAAATTAATAAACGAGAAAAACCTTTGTCAAAACTGCTTACCGCCCGCCCCGGTCATAAGATAGACGAATGTTATTTTGGCCCTTGTCAGCAATGTAAACGTAAACACAACAGTTTATTGCATAAAGATCCATGCAATACGAATAACGTGCTATCTTCTCTAAATGACCCTGGTCAGTCGAAAGTAAAATCGACCGTATTACATACAGCGTTAGGTTCGCATACGAATGAAGGGACTAGTGCACATCAGCTGGTCACTGTCCAACCGGTTTCTCGTACCTGCGCTCGTAGAAATAATCGATCAAAACAACAAGCGACACACTGCCCGCGCGATCCTAGATAGCGGAAATGAACATATTCGTGAAAGTTGGTGGCCGCTAGCCGGTAGAAACCTTGCTAGAAAAATAGTAAGTCAATGTGTTACTTGCACGCGAATGAAGAGTAAAACTTTAACGCCACTTATGGGTAATTTACCTATACAACGTATTGAAGCAGGTTTTCCGTTCATGAAAACAGGGGTGGATTATTTGGGGCCAGTTTTCATACTGAACCGAAAAGGTCGTGGGGCTAGATTGATAAAAGGTTACATATGCTTATTTGTTTGTCTGGTAACTCGCTGCATTCATTTAGAACTGGTAACTAGTTTATCTACCAATGACTATATTTTGGCTTTGAAACGATTTATTTCCAGACGAGGTAAACCTGTAGAAATATATTCCGATAATGGTAAAAATTTTGTAGGGGCAGAAAAGGAATTTTCTCTCTTAGTTAAAGATAATTGTAACGAAATAATCGATTTTACAGCCAATGACGGCATTTCTTTCAAATTTATTCCTCCATACGCGCCTCACTTTGGAGGAATCTGGGAAGCTGGGGTCAAATCTTGTAAATATCATCTTAAACGTGTGTTGGGCAATGCTAGACTAACTTACGAGGAGTTTAGCACAGTATTAGTTCAGGTCGAAGCCGTCCTGAACTCCAGGCCTATATCTTCTTTGTCCCCAGACCCTGCAGAATACCTACCCTTAACTCCTGCCCATTTCCTCATCGGACGACCTCTGACTGCTCCAGCTGCAGATGACGTTACCGGAGTACCGCCCGAACGCCTAATACGTTATGATCGGATCGAGCAGCTGCATCAGCACTTTTGGCAGCGGTGGTCAAAGGAGTACATAACAGAACTTCAAGTCCGAACCAAGTGGAAGAAGAACTCTGACGACATTAAACTCGACAGCCTCGTCTTACTGAAAGAAGATCAACTTCCACCTCTCAAGTGGCGCCTTGGAAGGATAGTACGAGTATTCCCAGACAAAGATGGAATATCCCGGGTCGCTGAAATTCGTACGGCATCGGGAACTGTTCGACGAGCCTTTTCGAAGATCTGCCCATTACCTGTGTCATCGCATGAGGAAGATACTTCGAAGACACCAACCTCGACCTAAACGAAGAGGACTAGTCGAATACTTTTGGAAGCTAAAGTAGAAGCTTCCAAGGCCGGCGGTATGTTGGCGCCACCTTTGTCAACATCGCGTAAACTGCCTCTGTTGCCGAACGAATGACGAACAAGGATCGACTGAATGGAAGAAACGAACGAATGGGAACACCCCGAAGCCGACCCTAGGATCGCATCACGACTCACTCGCCTTTTTTCCGCCGTCTCGCGAATCCGTATCTCTGTTCCTTATATTTAACTTTCAACCGCCTTTATGTATTTAATTTTGTATATCTTGTACAATAAATCGTCATACTTTTATAAAATAAATTCTTCATTGAAAACACCCGAAACTCCCAAATATTCGCAAGACTGAGCTCGAAACAACTGTCATTTGAATTCCTTATTTTGATAGATTTTTGCTGCTTTGTTCTGTTACACGTTGTTAGCTAGCTATTGTTATACCACCCGACCGACGTCACTAAACAGGGATAGGCTTAGGCGGCTACTCACCATGTCAAATTCTCAGCCAAAGGTGAGTTTCTACCTTTAAAAAAAATTGGTGGTTATTTCAGCCATTGGCTAGAAAAGCTTGGGTGAGATTACTACTTCAGAATTTAGAGGTGGTTAGCTCAACCAGCTTGTATGAAAATGTTTTCTGACCTCATCATGTCAGCCTAACAACGCCCACTGCTGGGCATAGGCCTCCCCCAAGGATCTCCACAACGATCGGTCCTGCGCTGCCCGCATCCAGCGGCTTCCCGCGACCTTGACCAGATCGTCGGTCCACCTTGTAGGGGGCCTGCCCACGGAACGTCGTCCGGCACGCGGTCGCCATTCAAGAACCTTTCCGCCCCAACGGCCATCGGTTCTCCGCGCTATGTGTCCCGCCCACTGCCACTTCAATGATGCAATCCTTCGAGCGATGTCGGTTGTTTTAGTTCTCCTGCGGATCTCATCATTTCTGATTCGATCGAGCAGGGAAATACCAAGCATCGCTCTCTCCATTGCTCGCTGGGTGACTTTGAGCCTTCTTATGAGACCCATAGTAAAAGACCACGTCTCACTTCCATAGGTCATTACTGGCAACACACACTGGTCAAAGACTTTCGTCTTGAGACATTGAGGTATTTCGGACGCGAATATATGCCGGAGCTTCCCAAACGCTGCCCATCCGAGCTGGATTCGACGAGAGATCTCTTTCTCAAAGTTGGACTTACCTAATTGGATTGTCTGTCCCAGGTAGACATAGTGGTCAACAACTTCGAGTGTAATGTTCCCAACATTAACTGAAGCGGGTGCAACATGGGCATTGAACATGATTTTCGTCTTGTCCATGTTTATCTTAAGACCCACTCTTTGCGAAGCATTACCGAGATCTTCGAGCATTGTGTTCAGGTCTTCCAAGGTCTCAGCCATAAGAACTACATCATCGGCAAACCGTAGGTGTGTGAGGTACTCGCCATTAATGTTGATGCCGCATCCTTTCCAATCCAGCAGCACAAAATATATATTAGTACCTTACGGTACAGAAATTTCACTCCCGAGTTTAGGTATGATAAACGCAAGCGTCCGGTCACCGGACTAGTCTCAATAGGCTGGCACTCGCTCGACTTGTCGCACACGCAGCGCACGCATCCGCATATGTCGCCATCTGTCTCGCTTTGCGTGTATTACTTTCACCACAGAATAATATTTGTACAGATAAAGAAGTACCTCTGACAGCCCTAGCAGATTGAAGCGAGACGGCAGACAGTTATTGAACTATAAACGCTATACGCAATGCAAAAGGTTGAAATTAGGTTGTTTCTTAGAATAGTAGGTAAATATCTCGGGGATTTTGCGCCGCTTGTATGGAAGTGAGACAGGCCTGGGGGGGTGTCACTCCACAGTTTAGGTACGTTCGGCCAGCGCGCCTGCCGGGCAGGCGTAAGGCAGAAGGATGCCGCTCGGCTCGTACGCTCCACGTTGCGCGTAAAACTATCGATCATTTCTGTGATTTTTGTGCACCAAACAATGACTACTAAAGGTTCTTATAATCCGTATAAAAGATACTGTTGTATTTACGGGTGTCTAAATAAAAAAAGAACAAAAAAAACAACAAAACCGAACTCGCAAGTCGCTCGCAACCCTAACCAGCAAGCGAGCTGTTCGAGACTTTCATAGAAATAGAAACTCTCGCGCGTAGCTGTTGGATACAGTTTTGCTTGAATGCGCGAACTTTAGATTATTATAACAGTAGGCAAGCGATGACAAAGCGACCGGAATTGAACTTTATTTTCATGCAGAAAGATTTATTTTTATTTGAATGAGTTTGCAGAGTGCAACTTCTGTACGTTAGTACTATTATATATTCTGTGGCACGGCCAAATTAATAAGGTACAAAAAAATAGTTTTTTTTTTGCAAAATAATTGATTAATTTTAATCGATTGTTTTATTACTGAAAATTATCGATTTTTTACTACGTAAGTCACATCACTGGACATTGTATTAATTTTGACGGGAGGGGATTAATTTTAAAATCCCTAAAAAAAGACTAAAAATACACAAGTACAAACTATTATATGTCTTTTGAGGTGAGGAACAAGCCGCAGATTTGCTTTGGCACAGTAGGCGCGTAGAATATCTAGTCTTCACCCCAGTTGAACGCTCCCTAGGAATTTTCCACACGCGAAAGAAGTCTCGGGCAGAATATTAATATATTAGATACAAATATTATTGCAATAATATTTGTATCGAATCCACGACCTCTGGACCAATAGGATTAGTACTACTGCGCCATTGGGCTCGTCCCATTATAGGTATAACAAAATCCTTTTTTTTTTCAAATGATTAAAATATACCTGCTAATAGTTTAAAAAATGGACCAAATACATTGATTATTTCTTATAAGTAATCAATGTATATTTAGTACATTTATTTTGGTACGGTTTTATATACTATTTTGACAACATAAACAGGCATTTCAGTTTTATTTATTTGTATAGGATATGGATGTGCCGTTTTTTTTTACTGCTTATATTTTTTATATCGTCGTAATAGGTCAGAAAACAATTCCATATACTGGTTGAGCTAACCACCTCTAAATTCTGAAGTAGTAATCTCACCCAAGCTTTTCTAGCCAATGGCTGAAAATCACCTTCCATTTGCACATAATAAACATGTCGCTGGGACGCATAGTTTCTAAAATATAATCCAAAAACCAAAAAATAAGACCTTCAAACCGTCTCCTCCCCCCGGATTAAGGGTTACGGGCGGGGACTTTTGATATGTTTACCTCCAAAGTAGTCCAAATAAAGTTACAAAGTCAAAAATTGTGTTCCAAGCATTTACCTCAATACTGTTTTTGGAGAGTTTGTTGATTAAATTTCTTGTAGAATCTTATTGCTTCCACATAATTTGCCAAAGCACAGCCTTCTCTATCGTCTTCTACAAGCCATGCGCATAAAGTTGGCAACGCCGCATTTCTAGTTTTAAGTGAACCGATTTGACACCGTTTGACAGGTAAACAGCGAGTAAACCTCGAGACCTCGAGTACTGAATCCTATAGAGATGGCATATCTTCTATACATCTATACTCTATACAAATAAATAAAATTGGAGTGTCTGTTTGTAACATTCAAATAACCGCATGCAATTATGATTATAAATACGGTACATATACCAAAATGACATGTTTTACAATTTTTGGCTGTCTGTCTGTCTGTTTGTTCCGAGTAATCTCTGAAACGGCTGGACCGATTTTGACGGGACTTTCATTGGCAGCTGATGTAAAAAGAAGTAACTTAGGCTACTTATTATCCCGGAAAAATATTACATTCCCTCGGGATAACGTCATGTAGTCCACGCGGGCGAGCCGCGGGCGGAAAGCTAGTTGTTCTATATGAACTATCCGTTATACAAATATAAGCTAAATCGACATTGTACTCATAAATATCTTGTTCTATCTTACTTCCAATACTCCATGTAAAAAGAGACAGCAATATATTTATTCGACCTATTTTTGGCAACATTAAAATGTGACGTCATAGTAATGTATGATTGAGGCCTCACTTTTTCGTAGGTATGCCATATCCATAGGATTCGTACTCAGAGGAGTAAACCGGTTCATAGCAATGTTGCCGTTCCGCTTCTAGAAGACGATAGAGAAGGCTGTGACCAAAGCATGGCCCGCTATTATTTCTCGGCTGCTTGCGCTCCTACAACGAGTGAGATAGAAGATGGCTTGGCCAAAGCCATAAACTTATTTATACTACTAGAGTATAATAAGTTTATGGGCCAAAGCCATCTTCCCGGCCGGGACCTTGGAAACCGGTGCGTACACCACTCGACTACACGGAGGCCGTCAAAAACTATAAAATGCTGCATCTGTTGTGAGATTTGAGTTGAGACTGAGAGCACAATGGTTATGTATGATCTGTTTGAATCTAAACGGGGGCTAATTGTCTAATTTTAACATCAATCGCAATCGCTTTCAATTTGACGTTTGAAAGATATTCACGAACTTCACACCACAAATTATTGACATTTGATTGCGATTGCGATCGCGACTTGTTTTGAAAGATTATTGAATGAACGATATCGTTAATTTTACGTAGATTTGGAATTGTCTAAGCAAAGTGACAACCGCAAAATCTTTGAAAGCTATTGAGAAGTGTCAAACGAAAGATTTCAATGTTAACTGCAATCTTTCAACGAATATAAGTAAGTTTTTATTATATTTTTAATATGTCAAAACATCATTCGTTCCGAATGCGATTGCGATTTATGGAATTGTGTAAAGTTACACAATTCCATCAACCGCTATCATAATCGCAATACCTTTGAAAGCGATTGCGATTGATGTTAAAATTAGACAATTAGCCCCCAGGACTTACTTACTTTACTAGTTAGTTATGTTATACCTAGTTACTTAGGTAATTAACGCTTGTAAATTAGTTTTACCATTAATTTTTGACGTAATTTTTTTATTGCCTTTCGTTAATCGACGTCATGTCTTAATCATTCAATATAAATAGATGAAATGGAGCAAACACTATTACATTACTAGTTGAAAAATGAATAAAAGAGACATTAAACTTTGAATACTAGAACTAGGTACCTATTTTAGAAGTAAATAGTTTTATTGATCCTTCCGTCGCAGAACGTCCCCTGGTCGCAAAACGTCCCCTTCGCAGAATGACCCTTTCGCAAAACTTCCCTTTCGCATAATTTGAAAGTGAAGTAGGTATTATAAAAAAATCGACCCGTCTTACAAATAATAGCACCAATATGGCACTCGAACCCACGACCGTTCACTGTCCCTGGACCTTAGAGCAGCGCGGGCCTTCCGTCCTCTGGACAATGGACAGTGAAAGGTCGTGGGTTCGGGTCCCATGGAACCATTTTTTCTAATACCTCATTTTCATAAAAATTGCATTGTGAATCCAAAAAAAGTAAAAAAAGTTTTACACAGGACGTAGGTAACCTACTTAGTTTAAAACAAAAGTTCAATTTGGTTTAATTTAAAAGGAACTGATATGCTTATCTTATATTACCAGGAAAATATACTACAAAAAATTCCTATCATCGTTATTAACTCAAAGTTGTTTACTTAATTAATTTACTTAGGCTCCTTGTACATACCTTACCTATAAGCACTAGCTATAAGTTGAAAGTACTCCTATAATTAAGTTATATTTTAAGAACGACCTAAGTACCTATATAACACTGTCTGCAAAATAAAAGTTTGAAGTTTAAACCCTGTTTTAACTTTTAAGACTACCGGTTCTGATTCTGATTCGACATCTTTGCTAAGCAGCCTATTGTCATCGCTCCAATCCACTCCACCTCGATATTCCCATGAATGAATGCGTTCGCCGCATGTCGAGGTCACGATTTTTTGCCTTATTGTGATGTAATGCCCTCGCGGTTAATTTGACTTGCTACCTTCCTTAGTCACCGTGCGCACGGCAAAGCGTTAACTTATTGTTACGCGGTGTTTAGCTGTTAAATTAAATATTGTTTTTAATATTTCCCGCGCAGATATCGTTCATTGAATCATGAAGAAACGGAGCATGCGCACAGTGAGTTATCTCGAAAATCGTGACGCGCGTCTCAATTTCAGTGCACACATCGGCTCCCTTTCTTCACGCTCGTGTTATGTTCGTCATGTGAACTGAACCTATTTTTGAAGTTAACCTCACATCTTTACCTTTAGACAAAGGTGAATCATCGTGCGATACGCTTGTGACAACAGAGTTAACCTTTTTTTAACCTGTGATTATAATGAAACTTATTGGCGAGTATAATAAAACCATTAAAACTAAGTGTGTAGTGTCTGTCAAGAAAAGTGTTGTTTGTGGAATAAGATGGAAAATTGTTTCCCTTGCGGCTGTGATGATTTCGAAATAACCAAAACAGATTTAGACCGTTTTACGGATCAGATTGAAAATGTACTCAACGACGAGAAAGGACGGAAGCTGTTCAGAAATTTTATGTTTACCTCGAAAATGAAGTATGGACGAAGAGTTTTGGACTTTTGGGAGCATGCAGAAAGACTGTTGAACTATAGAGGCAGTATTGAAAATATATCCTATGAGAGTTACCTAAGAGATATCGATCGTTTGATTAATGAAGCGGAAAGGATAGAGGAATTAGATTTTGCGACTATGGAAAGATTGACTATGGCTCGAGAATCAGAAAACCAGGAGGCTATAGTAGAAATTCTTCGAGTTTTGAAATCGGAGGCTGCCAAAGCGATGGCAAACGAATATAATGCATTTAGAAGCAGGTTTATTCCAAAATGAGTTCAATGCCAGTACAGTATTTTTGGATAGGTAGTTATTGAAGTGTGCCTTAAAGTTCACTCATCACGGTCGTTTTAAAATTGGCGCCAGATTATTTTGGTGTTGCACGTTCGCTTATATTAACTAGTGCTTTTTGAAAAAAATATTCAGTACATTCCAAACAAAATGTATATTGAAATAGGTAGTCTATGGTAAATTCAGTACGAATCCTACTTGCTACTTGGGACTAACCTATCTACACCTCAGAACAATATTGTTCTTAGATAGATCTACACACACACATAAAGCGAATTAAATGTTTGCATTTAGGTTTTCATGTTTCATTTCCCTTTATACTTGGATAATAATGGAGCGATAGGTACTTTGTATTTATCATTGTCAGTGCACAGATCACCTGTAGATCTGTGAGTTAGTGATGTACCTACACCTGTAAAAACTTGACTTCTGAACAGACTAATGAATAAAATATGCGGAACTAGGTAACTCTGCTTTCCTCTGTCCTATTATTTGATGAGAATATTATCCTCCATACTATAAACTACTAGTTTCGTGCATTTGCTTGTATGAAAGTGCGAGCATATGCAACGCGACAGCCGGAAAACGACTCCCCTTTTACCCGTGGTCCACAGGTTTTTATTACCTAATGTAATGTCCCACCATTCTAAAATGACGGGTACATAGATGTTACGCTGACTGTACAAAACAAGAAGACTTTATTTGAGCTGGAAACCTGGGAGTTTACCACGTAACTGAATGGATATTAACTTCATACAAATACTGTCATTTGAGTTCCTTATTTTGATAGATTTTTGTTGCTTTGTTCTGTTAAGCGTTGTTAGCTAGCTAATCACCCGACGTCACTAAACAGGGAACTGATAGTAGTTATTTTTTAATTTTACGTAAGAAAACGAAGTTCATAAAGTTACGCGGTAGCTGCGTTTTCAGGCGCGAATCGCCGACCGTATTGTCGCGATACTATTATCTCATCTGCCCTCTGATTCACGAACCGTCGGAAACGCTCCCGACAGCGGAATGTATGCCCTGTCTCTGTCACTCACTATAGAATAGAGAAAGACAAAGCACCGAATTCGAATCCAATTCCGTTTCCGACGGTTCGTGAATCAGGGGGCTCATCTGTTAGAACCCTAGATACCTATATCTTGTTAAGCGTGCGCGCAACGAAAAAAGGCCAGCGAAAATTTCATGGAACTAAAATTAGGAATAAGGCTTATTTTCAGCAAATTGCACGATGTAAGCGCCTTCCGTTTGGGCTTTTTTCAAGGCGGTCTTTCTGGGGGCGCGATGTCACGGGCAGAACGCTGGCCTAGTAAATAATAATAATCAGTTTTTTCATTTAATATCTTTAATTCCCTCTCTACTGGAGAAGAATAATTATTAAAATTTATTTTATTACATGAATTGTTTTACTTAATATAAGTACGACTTACACTTATGTATTGAAAGATTTAACTTGTTTTAAAATTCGTAAATTATAATTATTACATAATAATATATTGAAAAATAAAAATAAAAACATTAAATAAACAATATAATCGGGAGATATAATAATAATTAGATTTTTCATGTCTTGTTAAATAAAACATTTTGTTGTGACTGAACGACAGAAATCCGAGTTTAAAATGATATGAACATTCACTGTAAGATATTTATACTACTCAAAACAAAATAGGGGGCTCAGTGATATAAGCCACTGGGCATTTTTCATACAAACGTTGGCATCTAACTTTTTGCATCTCTGCAATGATTTTTACGTCAATGACAATGGAGAGCCCTAACGACCTATTGTCAAATCTCGTTTTCAAAATTTTCAAAAAAGAGGTCAGTGCTCAAAAAGGAAAACAATAAACTTCATGTGCCACATTATATGGAGCGTGGAGTTGGGTTTATTGTTTTTCCTTTTATTGGTGGTCACGTGGTGAATGCAAAAAAATTATAACTAAAATTCTTAATAATTTACGATACAGCCCATTCACGAACCGTCGGTAACGCTCCCGACAGCGGAGTATATGCCCCCCTTCGGACCACTTCGTAGCTAGATTTCGTAGCCGGCTTTAATACGGGAAAAAAAATCCCATTTCGAAGCCGGTTACGAAATGGCACTACTTAAACTCCCAATAAGAAGCCAACTTCGAAATGGGAATAAAATAGTACCATATCGAAGCTGGCTTCTTACTGGGAGTAAAAGTAATGCCATTCCGTAGCCGGCTTCGAAATGGGATTTTTTATTCCCGTATTAAAGCCAGCTACGAAATCTGGCTACGAAGGGGTCCGAAGGGGTATGCCCTGTCTCTGTCACTCACTATAGAATAGACAAAGACGAAGCATAGAACTCGAACCCGAATCCGTTTCGACGGTTCGTGAATCAGGGGACAGATACAGGCTTTGACTAAGATATTATGAAGTTCACATTAAATGCAATTTCATTTATGCATTTAAGATTAGAAATTCATTCTCCATTACATTGAAAATATTAAATTATCACATTCAACTAATAAAGAGTCCATGTCTCATTTCATTAATTCTTAAAATGTATATTATAAAATATTTCATTATAACTTATATTAGGTCTAAATATATCACTTCAGCCCAATTTTAGCTATGGCTTTCATAACTAAAATGATCACTACTTCTAGGTTTTTTTCCAGGAGTAATACATTTCCAATGGCTTATTTACCTGAAAAAAAAAATCATTTACAAAATATGTCACAAAAAATTCATTA
Organism: Crambus lathoniellus; assembly: GCA_949710035.1. Classification (NCBI taxonomy): domain Eukaryota; kingdom Metazoa; phylum Arthropoda; class Insecta; order Lepidoptera; family Crambidae; genus Crambus; species Crambus lathoniellus. The sequence continues at coordinate 6,992,664 of OX453302.1, read as the reverse complement.
TACTTACACGGTAGTTTTTTTATCACCCTGGATAATTTTAGGGATTATTCTACTCATGAAAACAAACAATTTTATTATGAGAACAACACTGAAATCGCGAAAAAAATATCAGCTGTTCCGTACATTAACATTTTGATTAAATATTTTAGCACTTTTGTAAGTTTTGTATGGAGCAGCAGATTTTTTTCGCGATTTCAGTCAGTGTTGGTCCCATAATAAAAGTTGTTTGTTTTCATGAGTAAAATAATCCCTAAAATTATCCGGGGTGATAAAAAAATACCGTGTATTGGTTATTCCGTTAGCGGCACAAGATGCTTAGGGTAGGTAATATTTTTTACTTTATCATCATATCAGCAAAACGACGCCCACTGCTGGGCATAGGCCTCCCCCAAGGATCTACACAACGATCGGTCCAGCCCTGTCCATATCCAGCGGGCCCTTTTGACTTATGTAGTTAAAAATATTGCCTATTTTACCAAAAACTAAAACTTCATACTAAATCATACTGATAATTTGAAACTATACACCATGACATGACATGTGCAGTTTCAAATTATTGGCATAATTCTTATAGGAAAACATTGCAATTTATAAGGTGGTAAGTATATTATATTTTTTGGGGAACTGGGTGAAATGGTCCCGACCTAGGTGACTGATCACCCGTCCGGCTTCGCTGGCGTCCCCCCTATAAATAATAATAATAATAATCTTATATTTATTGCTCATCAGTGCAATGGAATGAAAATAAAGTCTTATAGAAACCATTCGGAATTTTATCGTATCCTGTTATTTATATTAATTTTAACATTTTCTAAAAGGAAATAAACACATAATGTCTTCAGTATAGCCAAAACAACTTTCTATGAGGAAAAATGCTCTTCATAAAAAGGTTTTAAATATTACCTTCCAAAACTTATCATTGATTTGCCTGAGTGTCTGTGAGCCTGCTAGGGGTACAAACTGCCCGAGAGACGGAGCCACATAGATGCAGAAGTTAAGCAGGCGATATGCTTCCGGCAACTCGGCATCCAGATCTAAAGTCAGACGCATTGCTAGGTACTTGCTCAGGTGGTCCACTGTAATTATAGGAAATTTTGATTTAATGGTAGGTAAGTTTTATTTATAAATACACTGCCTTCCACCCGCGGCTTCGCACACGTGGACTACACGTCGCTATCCAGGAATGTTATGTAGCCTATGTCACTCTCAAAACCCGAGAAGAGATTTGTCTACCTCGAAAGTCTGTAATTGACAGCTGAACAATAGCTTTGTCTACGATGTAATGTCATTTTTTATTTCGATATAGACAAAACCTTTTTGGAGTTCATAATGCTACCCATGCATCTCCCAAGCTATCTCCAAACCAAAAAGCATGTTGATCTGTTGCTCCGTTTTAACATGAAAGATGGATGAGCAAACAAACAAACACTTTTACATTTATAATATTAGTGTAATGTAAATACATAATGTTTTTCTGAGATATGCTTTTATTTTGACAAATATGTTTAATTTGAAGTTGTCATTGAGGATTCTACTTATTCCTTCCTTATGTATGTATGTAACTTAGATAAGTCTTTAAATTATTGAGTAACAAATGGTAGTAGGATACAATATTAAGATTTCAAGGTTAATACATTCAATAAAATGCAATAGTATCACAAACATTTTGAAACACAAGTACAGTAGTCAACACTTCAGTGTTAGCTTTTCAGGTTTGGCAAGTTACAAATACTTACAGGTTTTTGATACTCAATAAAATCAAATTTAATTTAACTAATATGGCAGTATATGGCAGTAGTGACTTACAATCAACAGATTTTCTGTGTTTAGCAGGCAATGAATGTGTTAAGCACCTATAATAGAAAAAAAAAACTAACCTGAAGCATTAGCAACAGTTTTCAAGTATCTGACAGAGTTGTCGCCCAGAGCTCGCATCAGCTGGTTGTCGCCTGTCATCTCTGTGGGGTGCGGCTTGAAAACCAGCTCGATCTCGTTTGGGTTCAGTGGCTCACTCTCGCTCTCTGTGTCCATCGAGTTTTCGCCTTCTGTCCTGAAACATTTACAATGGTATTCTTGTTATCTTTACTTAGAGAAATGATTTTATTTTTTGTTTATGATGGATAAACTCGAAACTACTGGACCAATGTTAAAACATTTTTCACCAGTAGGAAGCTACATTATTCCCAAGTGACAGACCATATTTTATCCCGGTATTATTATTAAAACCGTGGGAAGCAGCTAGTGCAAATTCAAGTGAGTTCTTAGAATATCTTTTATTTAAAAAAAAATATTACAAACCTTCCATCACTAGATTCACTTTCCTCACTCCTTTCTGAAGTTAGTATAGATTTTGCCCGTTTGGTGGTACTAGTGTTTTTTGACACAGAACTCACACTTGAAAGCACTGGTGATGGTGTGCTTCTTACTGAAGCAGGGTTAGACGTAGACTGGGCTGGTGGAGTTGGGTTTCCTACATTATTTGAGGTCCCATCTTTAGGCGCCGGGTTGCTGTTGCCGTTGTTATTTGGGGCACTTTCTGGGTTGCCATTAGAGTTTGAAGGATTGCTGTTGTCATCTTGAGTCTTCCGTGACCTTTGAGGTCTGTTTTGTGACTGCATTTTGATTCCTTCTGTGATTGAATTCACTAGTGATGCTTGGGAATGCGACATGCTAAGTTTGGCCAGTACTCTTTCTTGATGAGCTTCGTATTCATCTCGGCTTGGATATATTTTTGATATCAACAAATCAAAGTTAGGGTCGGGACGCAATGACCGCTTCGATACCAACTTTTTCCTGCAAGTAGGACACTCCTTGTTGCCAGAACGTAGAGCCGTGACTATGCAGTCGGAGCAGAACCTATGGAGGCATTCCTTTGTCGTCATGGTTTTCTTCAGCATATCCAAGCAAATAGGACACATCAATTCGCTGTGTAAGCTCCGAGGAGATACGGCTATTTCTGTAGCGTCTGTTATTACCTCTTGAGGTGTACGGTGTAATTCGTACAGTGATAGTTCCCATGTTTTATTCTGCGAAGGTTCTAAGGACGACATTGTTGTAAAATAAATAATGTTTAATCTATTTTAAAAATTTATTCACTTTGACAACAACAAGCTAGCACCGCTTCCACCATTTTGTTTTTCACAGATGGTACACCAAAATCAAGACATCATGATAACTGCTGTCACTGTCACAGAGTACATTATTGTAGACTGTAAGGGCGATTACACATTATGCCGCAGCGGCAGCGTTTTTGCATTTTTCTGTACGTAGACTCGCCTCCGCCCGCATCGCCGCCCCGCGGCGCCGCGCCGTCGTGTACTAGTGGCGGTGCTGAGCGACGACGACGATAGCGCTGCCGCTGCGGCATATAATGTGTAAGCGCGCGCTAAGGTATGGTGCACATACACACAGCTGCCCCCGTACCGGCTAAAAATATGGGTATGGACATGGGCTTCATTTGACATTTGAAGCCCATATTTTATCCTTATATGGGCATAATATGGGCTTCAAATGTCAAATGAAGCCCATATCCATACCCTTAATTTTTAGCCGGTAGACCCCATGTTTTGCACTGTTTTATAATAGGTAAAATTGGTTAACGTGGAAGATTAGTTTAATTTACTTATAAAGCTGAATAGTATATTTGTTTCAACCCGCTAAACTCAGAAACTGTTTTTGTTTTGGATAGTCCATTTATCGAGGATGCTACAGTCCCAAAATCCTGTCTGTTCCGGTGACATCCGTGACAGAGGAGCCACTTGCAATACGAAATTAGCTGTCAAAAATGTCAAAATAGACTGTCGTATGAAAACTGTTTTAGTTCCAAAGATTATCAACGGAACAGAAAACGTTGTCCCACTGTATCGGCTATATAACATCACGCTACCTCGATCAACAGAAGCGGAGCATTAATGAAAAATGTTTGCAAAAACGGGAATAAATATTTCTTTTTATAGGTTTTCCATTTTCCACAAATTAACGCAAGTAAAACTGCGGGGCACAGCTAGTAATATATAAAATAACTAGCCGACCCGGCAAACGTTGTTTTGCCATCATCATCATCATCATTTCAGCCGTACGACGCCCACTGCTGGGCATAGGCCTCCCCCAAGGATCTCCACAACGATCGGTCGTGCGCTGCCCGCATCCAGCGGCTTCCCGCGACCTTGACCAGATCGTCGGTCCACCTTGTAGAGGGCCAGCCCACGGAACGTCGTCCGGTTCGCGGTCGCCATTCGAGAACCTTTCCGCCCCAACGGCTATCGGTTCTCCGCGCTATGTGTCCCGCCCACTGCCACTTCAACTGAGCAATTAATCCTTCGAGCGATGTCGGTAGTTTTAGTTCTCCTGCGGATCTCATCATTTCTGATTCGATCGAGCAGGGAAATACCAAGCATCGCTCTCTCCATTGCTCGCTGGGTAACCTTGAGCCTTCTTATGAGACCCATAGTAAAAGACCACGTCTCGCTTCCATAAGTCATAACTGGCAACACACACTGGTCAAAGACCTTAGTCTTGAGACATTGAGGAATTTTGGACGCAAATATATGCCCAGTGGGTCCAAACAGCAATTTGTGTGACTTAGGGTCCAAAGTTAATACAGATGTATAGAGCTCATTGACCTTAATAATTGCTGATATGGACGCTTTTTTCTATTCCTTATAGTTAGGACGAAAAATAGTAGTTTGTTATTTTTTGTATGGAGCGGAACAAATTAAAATACATCCTTGCCTAGCCATAGCAGATGTTCCTTTGAAACTTTTTCTCCATAAAGCTTGTGTAGTCTACTATCGATTAATGCTATGAACGTACGCAATTAGTTGCAGTTCTGCCAGAATTAGCCAATATAGTGGGTCGAAAATGCAATTTGGGTTAGTTAGAGACCTCTTTCTCTTTTTACATTTTTGCTAATGCAAACAGATAGAGCTCATTAATCTAGATAATAGTTGCCCAATACACTTTTTTCTAATTTTTATAGTTTGGACAAAAAAAAATAGTTTGTTCTTTTTTGTGAAATGAAATTATATTCCTCTAAAGCCCTTACTTTCCCCGCTTTGAAACTTTATTTTACTTATACCTAGTATAGTAAGCTATATATAAGCTATATATAAGTATACAGCTTCCAAACTATCCCTATACCAAAAATCACGTCGATCAGTTGCTCCGTTTAGACGTGACAGAAGGACAAACAAACACACTTTCACATTTAAAATAAGGGGAAAGTATGTCAGTTTGTTTGTTTGTTTGTTACTCTTTCACACAAAAACTACGTAACCGATTTGAATGAAATTTGGCTCACAGAAAACATTAAGGCTACCTTTTTATTTCGATGTTCCTACTCTTTCACACAAAAACTACTACTTAAACAGATTTGGATGGAAATTTAGCTTACAGAAAACATAGGCTACTTTTTATCCCGATATTCCTACGGGAATGGCAACCAAGCAGGTAAAACCACGGGCAGCTGCTAGTGGAATAAATAAAAGCCAAAGTAATTAAAAAACTTTGTTTATTATCAACTATCAATGTAATCAATTATCAATGTAAGTAATGATTCATCGAATTAAAAAATAAAGTAAGAACAATATTAAGGCGCTACTCGGAAAAAGTATGGACTTTTTGATATAAAACTATAGCATAGACTATAGGATGGTTAGAGTTGTTATAAATCTGGTAAAAAGATATGTTTTTCTTCATACCTTTATCTAGAATCGTATAGTTTCAAAAACACGTTTTTATGATTTTGCCTCGACACTTTTTATTTTAGAAAATACCTCTAAAAATACGAAATATCAATGGGATGTCGTTGGATAGCAATTTTAAAAATATTGTGGGTTTGTAAAGACAGTTTTTTGATTGAGGCATCCGTTTGTGAATTATAAAGCTTTAAAGTGCAAAATTTTGTTAGTCAGTGTCCCCCCCCCCTGCCAGCCAAACGGTTGGTCTTGGATTCGTGAAAAAATTCACGATAGTAGTACATATGACGAAGTTAAAAGGAAAACTATCACAGCTAAGTAGGCTTTACAAGTTTTTGAGATATAACACATTTTCGAAAACCGCAAATGGGTAAGGCTCATAGTTTTTGCACATTTTGTAAAAATTTGCTGTCCCAAGAGTTTGAATATAAAAATAATTTTCATTTTTTTTATTATTCCACTTTTAATAAAAACACACAAAAGGACGTATATTTCTTTATTATGTTTATTTTTTTTATAAATATATTCCTATTGTTTACATTTAATACATTAATGTCAAAAAAGGGCTACTTTTTTCTTCCATACAATTTGTTGATGTCCGCAAACGCTTACTCGACACAAATTATTGGTATTTACAGTTTTTTATGACTATAACTTTTTATTTTCGCATATAACTTGTTCTATTGGATCATAGCTACAAAATTAAAACTAAAATAGGCTACAATTTATCAGTTGTATTGTTTTTATTCACAAATTTATAGGTGTCCCAAATTCTGTTCAGTTGTAATACTTCAGGTGTGCGACGCGATATTTCTCAGACTTTATAATAATCTACCATAAAGATTCATTTATTTATAGTGGCAACACTGGCCCATCATGCTTGACACATTTCTGAACGATTCCACCATCTTTTTTATCGTGTCATTTGGAAAAAAGTGCTGGAACCTGCTGAGTGTCGTTAAGAAAAGGTAAGGTTTATTCTTTTGTATTATCATTAATTGAATAGCTATCTTGATTTGGAGTTAAAAATCAAGTAAAATATTAATTTCTTTTATGAATTGTGACAAATTTCGAAGGATAAATTCATTAATGTATATGTTATGATTTTTTTAGGTTAGGACGTGTTAAAAATTCTATCCGTTGTGCGACAAAGTGACACAAATTTGTGCGACGTGTCTCAACGGATATTATAAAGGGAAGTGTAAATTGTTAAATTTAAGATTAATTTCATTTATTATCACTACATATTTTTGCGACCTCTAAGCACATATAACTAATACTTGGATGGATACCTGGATGATATTAAAGTATGAAAATGCAAAACTTTCTTACTTATATTATTAAAAAATCCAAATTTGCGTAAGTAGCGCCATCTTTTTGAGACTTGAGTTTTACCGAGCGATAGCAACAACCTTAAGCATCTTAATTGATTTGTGATATTTGCTAAGAGCTAAAAATAAGTTTATTAATATGGAAAAATAAAAAAATATGCACAGAAATTAATATTTTTTATTTAATAATAATATTTATTTTATCAATTTATTACACACAGAATAACGAAAACTGAATAAACAAAACACTAAAAAAGACAAACACAAACATAAACACAAGAACTAAATACCCCTTTCTAAAATGCAAAAACACAGTCTTTGTGTACAAAGGTTTACAAATTCCGTTGTAACACATAATTTCAGTAGTGACACATTCCGTTGTGATCTCTTTTGTGCGATTAGTGCAAAAAATATAAGCCTTACCCAAATATAACTTTGTCATTCATACGAATACTATGAAAAACGTATTATATTATCTGTGGAAAAACAAAGTTATATTTGTATGGCAAAAAATGACAGTGGTATTTTTGCTTGGTGTACGTAATCGGTACGTTAAGTGGGTACGGAACCCTTCATGAGCGAGTCCGACTCGCACTTGGCCGATTTTTATTTTTAGTGACGATGTTTTATAAAATAAAAATCTTTTCAAATAAATTTTCGTCAATTTATTCTAAAATCCTTATCCTTATCCTTACTTATATTATAAAAGTGTCTCTGTCTGTCTGTGTGTTACACAATCACACCTAAACTACTGAACCGATTTAAATGAATTTTGGTACAGAGATAGTCTAGAGCCTGAGAAAGGACATAGGCTATTTTGTATTCCTGAAAAATATCACCTTCCCGCGGGATAACGTCGTGTAGTACACGCGGGCGAAGCCGCGGGCGGAAAGCTAGTTCTTAATAAATATTGTATCACGAGGCATTATTCACAAGCGTAACATTTAATTTAATCCGTGTCTTTACTAGATAAAAGCAAAACAGAGTTGGTAGGGACTTTTTGTACGGGTATCACTAACGCATTATTTGAATTACTAGATACAGCACTGACTCCATTTACCGGTATAACGGTATACAAATTGCTTTGGTTTGGTTTGGTTTTCAACGGTAGTTGGCCATTCGTAACCGGTAACTGTTGATTTGGCTGAACACCTTGTAAAATTTGATTGTTCTCACTAGATAGTGAATTATAATCATTTGTAGGTGCCTGATTATTAGCATAATTTGGTTGGTTGTAGCCACTAGGTTGTTGGTTTATGCCATTTGATTGCTGATTGAAAGTTGGTTGCTGGTTGTAGTTACCCTGAGGTTGGTTGTTACTGATAGGTTGTGGCACTTCGTTATTGGGTTGCTGGTTGTAACCATTCACTTGTTGTTGTATGTAACCACTTGGTTGTTGTATATAACCCGTCGGAGGCTGACTGTTACTGTTAGATTGCTGTTGTTGGTTGACACCACTCGGTTGTTGAATGTAGCCACTAGGTTGTTGGTTGTAACCATTTTGTTGCTGGTAACCATTAGGTTGCTGGTTGTAACCATTAGGTTGCTGTATATAACCAGTCTGTTGCTGAGTGTTACCGTTGAGTTGCGGCGTGATAACATTTTGTTGTTTAATGGAACCACTCGGTAGTTGAATATAGTTATTAGGTTGTTGGTTGTAACCATTTTGTTGCTGGTACCCATTTGGTAGTTGGTTGTAACCGTTTTGTTGCTGGTACCCATTTGGTTGTTGATTGTAGCCATTTTGTTGTGGGTAACCATTAGGTTGCTGATTGTTACCAGTCAGTTGTTGTATATTACCGGTCTGGGGCTGACTGATACCGTTACGTGGCGTAACGATAACGTTCGGTTGTTGGTTGGAGCCGCTTTGTTGTTGGTACCCATTTGGTAGTTGGTTGTAACCATTTTGTTGCTGGTACCCATTTGGTTGTGAGACTTGTGAGTTGTAACCGTTTTGTTGGTATTCATTTGGTTGTTGGTTGTAACCGTTTTGTTGCTGGTTCGCATTTGGTTGTGAGTTGTAACCGTTTTGTTGGTATCCATTTGGTTGTGGGTTGTAACCGTTTTGTTGCTGGTACGCATTTGGTTGTGAGTTGTCACCGTTTTGTTGGTATCCATTTGGTTGTGGGTTGTAACCGTTTTGTTGCTGGTACGCATTTGGTTGTGAGTTGTCACCGTTTTGTTGGTATCCATTTGGTTGTTGGTTGTAACCGTCTTGTTGCTGGTACGCATTTGGTTGTGAGTTGTAACCGTTTTGTTGGTATCCATTTGGTTGTTGGTTGTAACCGTTTTGTTGCTGGTACCCATTTGGTTGTGAGTTGTCACCGTTTTGTTGGTATCCATTTGGTTGTTGGTTGTAACCATTTTGTTGCTGGTACCCATTTGGTTGTGAGTTGTAACCATTTTGTTGTTGGTATCCATTCGACTGTTGGTTGTAACCGTTTTTTTGTTGGTAACCTTTGGGTGGTTGGTTATATCCGGTAGGTTGGGTATTTGGCGGCTGATTGTAAGCAATAGGTTGTTGGTTATATCCATTAAGTGGCACGTTCCCGAGATTTGATTGTTGATTAAACCTCATATCTTGTTGCTGGTTAGCTGCGTTTGGTAATTGATTTAATTCGTTTGTTTGTTGTTGTAGGTTTCCGGAATATGGTTGAGAATTGTAAGCATTTGATGGTATATTGCCTTCATTTTGTTGTGGGTTATAACCAGTTTGTTGGCGATTTGGTTGAATTTGTAATCCAGGGTTAAGTTGAGGATTGGGTAATCCATTTTGTAGATTATACGCAGCTTGTGGGCCTAGTTGCATTGTTTCTTGTGTGTTGTATATCGAAGGATTTGGTAAAGGCTGACCAGAATTAGATGGCAATTGCTGGTTCATATTTCCTTGTTGATATTGTGTTTGGGGAGTCTGTACGTTGTCTGGTGTTATTAATTCTGAGTGTTTCTCGATGTTCGTATCGTTGGGTTTACTTTGAACGTTTTCATCGGGATTATCATGTTGTGTTGTTGTGTCTGCTGATAGGAACACTCCGGATAGAAAAAGTTCTTTTGGCGTTTTAGTTTCTTCTGTTTCGTCGTTCATAGGTGCAGCAACGGCGACTGCAGCAGTGATGGACCATACTACCACCTGCGAGAAAGTAAAACATAAGTCCTTGCTAATTTTAATTTTAACCAACAACCAAATGGATACCAACAAAACGGTTTCAATCAACTACCAAATGGGTACCAACAACAATGCGGCTCCAACCAACAACCGAATGTTATCGTATAGGTGCCAATTGAAAACCAGCGTCAGGTATACCTGACAAAATGCTGAATTGGACACTTATTTTGGCGCAGCCGTGAGACATTTAATATTATCTATTGTCATTTCTTTTATATTTCCCTTTGTTTTTTTTGTTATTATTTTTCTAGCTGTAGGTATTTGTGTTATGAAAGTAATTCGTGTTCATAGGTCTCCGTGACTTTCTGACAGATTTTAAGCTCTACTATAGGGCTTATTACACTAAATTCAGCATCTAATTAAGCATACATTGCTTTCTTTGAGCTCATTTGTAGCAAGTGATGCAATCAAAACAAGCAATGTATGCTTAATTAGATGCTGAATTTAGCCAAGTGTAATAAGCCCTTATGACGTAAGAGAGCACGCGACGGGCGCGCGCGCGTACCTATTGTTGAGTAGACACAAATATTTTAGAAGCGGTGAAAATGAAAACATTTTTTTTGAAAAATTTGACCCTTATCAAAAATGTTTGGAATCAATTCTACTCTCGATTCTGAGCAAACTATTTTCTCGGTTTCGCTAAAAGTATTTTACACGGAAACACGTTGTATGGTAAGCAAAGCAGGCATATTTTGTGGTGGTGACCAAAAATTGCAGATATGGATGTGAAGCTAAGCACTCATATCTTTACAGAAGTCAGAACGCTAAATGGTCATCACACAAAAATATGGCCAGAATTTTATCATCTAGGAGTTTAAGACATGAGGAGACAGACAACAGGACGATCAATGCCATTTCTTATTAACACCTTGTGATTTAAATAATAAATGTTAAGACATTGCATAAAGATAAACAATTAAATGGATAGCAGTTCAGATACTATCGCGTTTAAATCTTAAGCTTTATTAAATTAGAAGAAGATAATTCTACTAATTAGATAGTATCTGAAACAGATAGTAGATAATATAATAAATGATACTGATACATACCAAAGTCTTGATGTCCATTGCGAGCGGAGTGAATAACTGTTCGTTAGAAATGAAATCAAACAGATTTATATATCATTAAAACACCTTTTTGACACTAATTGTTGAATCAATTTATTTTCCCAAGTTTAAAGTTCTGATGACTAATAAACGAATAGGTAATGGTAATTAAGAAGTACGTTTTGTGGTTTAAACCGTTGACATTAAATTATTTTAATTAGTTTGGGTTTTCGTTATTAACCTGACAAAGGGTTCAAATTCCTCGAATCATCTTATCCTCTCTAATATACAAATACAAACAAATATATTGCATTATAATTGGTAATAATCACAGTTAAAGAATCAGTTCTAAAATTTATTTTTACTGTTTTGCATTTACTTACAATTCCATTTTATTTCACAAATACCTCCCGGTCTCTCCCCCGATGTCTCGCCTAGGGGAGCCATCAGGATTTTCTTAGTCCCGGTGTCTCCCCCAGATAGGGAAGAAATACATCAGACCTTGAAGGTTATACCTATATTGAAAATGGAATATTAGAAAAAATCGACCCATCTCCCAAGTAGATTCGACGAGAATCGAACCCGGGACCATTCACTATCCGGGCGATTGCTCTGCTCAGCCATCTTACTCTTGAAACCAATTCCAATAGCCAATTAATACTTAATGTCAAACATTGAATCAGTGAACCTTGTCGATTCGATTGGCAAGGCATTGCCTGCGCGAAGACACATGAAAAATACTCCACCGACAAGAGCAAAGTTTTAACCCCCTTATTCCAAAACGTGGACTAAAGTTAGACCCTGGTGCTAAATCTGTCTTTCATTTGGAAAATGAAAGTGACAGCACCAGTTTAGTACCAGTTTTAAACCAGGGCTATTTTAGTCCACGTCTTGGAATTAGGGTGTATGAGTAGTTTTGCTCAAATCAATCAAAGAGATAACTAAAGGGGCATAGGTAGGTACTCTATCTATACTAATATCATGGAGCTGAAGTTTGTTTGTTTGTTTGTTTGAACGCGCTTATCTCAGAAACTACTGGACCGAATCGAAAAATTATTTTTGTGTTGGATAGTCCATTTATCAAGGAAGGCTATATTTTATCCCGATATTCTCACGGGAACGGTTATCACGCGGGTACAACCGCCAGGATCCAGTAGTACTTTAAAACATACATACAATGTAGCATGGGCACAGGAGTAAAATAAAAACTACTGTGGCATGGGTCCTGCATGCCTGTGACAGCTCATTCGAGCGAAGCAAAAAGTTCATTATAAACGGCGAAGTGCCAATATTCCTGACATTTTCGAGCTTACACCTTTTTACCACACTTTTATTAGCTTCACCTGTAACTAAATAACTAATAACTAAGTCACAATAAAACCCATCCCCCCTTATTACAAAACGTGGACTAAAATAGTCCTGGTTTAAAACTGGTACTAAACTGGTGCTGTCACTTTAATTTCCAAATGAAAGACAGAATTAGCATGAATTTTAAACCAGGTCTAACTTTAGTCCACGTTTTGTAATAAGGGGGATCGAGTTTAGACTCATTTGTTTTGTTCTGATGAGACCTATTCGCTACACTTGATGGTGAGGGTCTGATGATGGAGAAGGGAGGAAGCCAGTGGCACTTCTTAATGACCACTAGAAAACCCCTCGAGTTTGTGCTCATTTGTTTCGTTCTGATGAGACCCATTCGCTACACTTGGTGGTGAGGGTCTGATGATGGAGCAGGGAGGAAGTAAGGGTTCTAATCCGGTAACTAATAGACTCCACTTGAATTTGTAAAACTAAATACATACAATCACGCCTTTGAGTTATAATGTTTACGGTGTGGGCAGACACATGAATGGACTGTGAAATCCATTACCATCCATCCATGGCTTGCCATTTATTAAACTAAAAAGTAAAAAATAAATATGTAGTTAAACAACTAAAAAAACACACTTTTATAGGAACAGACTAAAAAGTACAAAATACTTTGGCAGAGGTACCCTTTGTGGCCACTTTAAGGATTTTTTGACTTTTAAGCACTAAGTACTAAATGGTCTTAGATATTTAAGACACAAATTATATCTTAAATTATAGATAATTTATCTACCTTTAAAGGTACATTTTTCAAATTATTAAAAGTAAAATAGTTTTTTTTATATTACACACAATGTGTGAGAGGTGCCGAATGTACCGGTTTTGGCCACTTACTGATAGTTAAGGATATAGCATAGGTAAAAAAAATATCGTCGATGGCCGTTGCTTACACAAGCGAGGGGGTGCTGGGATCGGTAAGACTCCGGCCGCGGCACTCTCGTAGACTGAGAAATACGTGTAGACGCGGCATGCAGCGCGCATTCTATTTACATCTAAAATATCACCTATGTGCGCTTTTACTAAGGAAATTATGTTATGTAGAATACAAGAAGAATTATTATGAATATTTATTGTAAACGTCGGTTTGTAGGAAGAGTAGATCTTAGATATTATTCGTATGTAGTAAAAAAAGCTTTTATTAACAAAGATAGTCACTTCAAACGATTCTTCAAAATGCAGAACACAGCAGCAGCTATTTATATTTATTTTCTATCTCTAGATCATTTCGATAATGGATATATTATCGAAATGATCTAGAGATAGAAAATAAATATCTTCGCAGGCAAAACTACAACATTTGCTACAAATTACACTGAAAAAAATAAATAATGTATACTGCTCTAACCAGTAGGTACATTTTCAGATTTATTCCAATCAAATTAATAAAACTTATAATTTAATATGAAAAAATATAAATAACTCATACTAGCCCATCATCTAATACTTTTTTACAAAATAAACCTACTTAGTTAATCAATATTTAAATAAGTATACCGTTTATATAAAATCACGCTATCAATTTATAATATAAATCAATAAAAAAACACTTAAATAAAAATATTGTTTAAGTACAAAAAAATAAAATAAAATACATATTATTCCAATACCAAAAATGATAACATCAAATAATACAATAACTTGTGTCATTGAAAATTGGAAGCAACGATCACATACACCCAGATACAAGAAAATATCTAAAAGTTAGTTTTCGACATTTACCCGTCCGAGAATCGAACCCGGGACCTCAGAGATAGTGGCAACTAGAAAACCGGTGCGTACACCAATCGGCCACGAAGATCGTCGAATTTGTTTAAACTAAATGTAGCGCAACTGAAATAATTGATACTTTGTTTACTTATGTAAACTTGCCACGTAAGGTTATAAATCAGCCACTATAAAAAAACCTTTTTTCATTACTCATTTTAAAATATCTTTATTTTTCACTGTCACTATTTTTCGCCATGTACGCATCATATCCCTTGTGCTCTAAAAATGGGTAAAAAACGTAAAAACTTGCCTAACGTCAGGTTCTTTTTTCTGTTTAAAATATGCTGAACTATTTGTACTAATTAAAAATTTAAACCGAAGCGACAGCAACACAACTATATGTTAAAATTTTGTCATATTCATTAACATGAATCTCAAGATAATTTTGTGGTATGTGTGACATGACAACCAAAGGCGACAGCAAAAAAGACAATAATGGGTGCATCCATTGCATTGTAAAGTGATTGACTGATATTCGGAAAATTCTAAACAGTTAAACAGTGTTTATTAAATTAGTCGCGTGAATTGAGTGAACTCACAAAGGTAGTTTTATAATGTGGTTGGTTATAGTACTTGAATAAAATTTTGTGTGAATAGATTCACCCAGAAGATGCCTATTCACTTGCGACTTTAAGAGGTTTGGGTTGTTAGGTACTCGGGCAAACAGAAGCCGGCAGGGTATTCCAGGCATGATGAAGGAGTACTTAATTCTCTGAGCGTGAGTTTAAAGGAGAGGGCGGAATGAGGTTATGCAACTCAGATGCACACTCGTTAAAGCATATCTGACAAGTGACTCAGGGGATGAAACTCATAGCTGAAGTCCCTCATCGACAGTATGGGAGTGCTTATTCGCCAGGCCAGATAAAGAGGTACGCACTGTGTATCAGACTAACACCAGTAACATAGAGATCCTTACTACCGAACTTAGTAACTGTACGGTCACTTCAGTCTACAAACCTCCCAATGCACCGTATTATTCAGCTGTCCGCCGAACTTTAACGCCCATCCGGTTAGATTCGTCATTGGTAATTTTATAGCCATAGCGAGAACTGGGGATATAGAACCAGTGATGACAACGGAGTGAAGGTTGAAGAATGGGTTGATGGACACATACCTACTATCTTTGATCCATGATCCAAAACTTCCGTCATCATTCAACAGCGGTCGCTGGAAAAGGGGCTAAAACCCTGATCTAATCTTTGCCAGTGATCACATAGATCACGAGTGCGTGAAGACAGTAAGTGGTGCAATACAGAGGACCTAATTATGTGCCAGGCCTTACGACCTGAAGGATAAAATAATAAAATAAAATAAAAAATATCTTTATTCAATTTGACTTAAGAAATAAGCTCTTTTGAATCGTCAATATTTTCGTTCAAGACTTTTTTAACTGATAAGAAGAATAGGCGCAATAAACTTATCAGCTTTAATAATTGGAGTAACGATATTTCCAAAGATTTATATCGTTAACTTTACAACTTTTCATTATAATATTACATTAGTTCAGCTAAGGTTATGTGTTACATCAAATCCATGCATTACGGTCTTTCAAATAGTCGTCTACTTTATAATATCCTTTGCCCATGAGCATTTTTTGCCATGACTTTTGAATATGTGCAAAGGCAGCTCTACTAAACTCTGTGGAATTTTATTAAAACTAGCTACGCTTTTACCCAAAAACGAACTTCTTGTTTTTTTTAAGTCGAATCCTTGGAACGGCAATCTTATTTTTATTTCTTGTTTTGAATTGATGTATATTGCTACGTTTTATTATTGAGATACTTCTTCACATATACCATATTCTCATAATTATATGTATTGTCCTGCAACAGTTAATATGTTGATTTCTTTTAAAGAATCTCTTGGCCAAAGTTTGTATATGGCGCGAATAGCTCTTTTCTGAAGCACAAAAATACTTTCGGTTAGCTGCTGAACCCCAAAGTAATAGGCCGTAGGACAATACACTCTGAAAATAGCTAAAATAGATTAACCTCGCCGTTTCAATATCGGTTAAGAGCCTTATTTCTTTAACAGCAAATGCCGCAGAACTGAGTCTACCGGCCAAGGCTTCAATATGAGTGTCCCATTGAAGTCGATAATTTAATGTTATATCTAAAAATTTAGTACTGTTAATTAATTCTACTATATTGTCATCCAATTTTATGTGAATATCAACCTGTCTTACATTTGGCAGGAGTTTTTTTTAACATTTTGTTTTTTTCGAGTTTAATGATAGATTAATTGATGGTACCACGGCAAAAATAAATTGCCACAGTACCATCAATGGTACTGTGTAATGGTACCATGGTAAAGGAATGGATTATTGCTATGAAACCAATGCGCAACTTTCGATAAAGTACTATTTACTTCGTCAGAACAATTATTACCTCTGTCAACTTTAAAGACTAGAGGAAGTGTTATCAGCAAATAGCACTGTCTCGCATAAATTCTTTGCTTAAAAAGGAAGGTCATTTATATAAATTAAAAACAGCAAAAGGGACCAGTATTGACCCCTGGGGTACGCCCATGTTGATAGGGGCTCCAGTAGACTCAGTTTTGTTGATAACTACTTTCTGTGTTCTTTCACATAGATATGATTGCATAAGGCTAACCGATTTATCATAGACACCATAATGTTTTAATTTCCTTAAAAGCGTTTGGTGATTAACACAATCGAAAGCTTTGGAGAGGTCACAATAAATACCAACTACATCTCGCTTGCTCTCCCAAGCATCAAAGGCATATTAAAGGCATATTAAAGGCAAATACTGTATGGTACACTAGAAACAATTCCTAAACAACTTGTAAACCCAGTATTAGCAAATAAAGACTATTCTATTCTATTCTATTCTATTCAAATATATGTTTTTAAATATAATATGATAGGATGACATACCAAGACCAGTATGAATTAGATCCCATCTCACAGGACACCATAGATTTTGGGAATGAATTGCTAGAAGCCATATCCGAAACAACGAGAGAAAAGTGGAACAAGCTAATCGAAGGCGTAGATATGACGCATAAAAGCAAGAAGGCATGGTGTTTTATAAGAAAACTAAATAATGATCCTAAAATCGCTGATCGTCATTCCAATGTGACCACAAACCAGATCGCTCACCACTTACTCCAAAATGGGAAAGCTTCCACGAAAAGTCTCCAGAAGAAATTTACACGAGACCCTGGTAAAGAGGTTAACCACTTGGACGAGGCTTTTACAGAAACTGAGCTCAAGTTTGCCCTTGATAAGCTCAAAGAAGGTAAAGTCGCTGGCTTTGACAACATCAGAGTCGAGCAGCTGAAACGGTTTGGTTTCGTACTACTTATACAAAACTGTCATTTCTTCCATGGCCGCTTCCAAAGGGTATGTAATCTAATCACTGACGTTTTAGCCACCTACTTTTAATAAATGACATTTGTGGCAGAGAGTGTATATAAAACTTCTTCGAGATTATTAATTTTTATGAGTTTATTATCTTTGATATAATATGTTAGTCAGTTTAAAGTTAGCCCGCCATTTGTTTATACTTTGTGCAATGAAATTTAAATAATGAAATAAATATTCCTCCTTCGGAAGTACTTGTACCTATGCAATATTTCATTAGAGTATCAAAAATTTTACTCCGACTATGCAAGTCTCCTTACAGAACTCCGCAAACTTATCTGACGCGGTGGTTAAATTTGAGAGTTAAAACTGTCAATACAGCTGACAGACTTTTCATTCTTTTTTATTGCTACTGGCGCCTCAACCATCGGTTTTAGATATTGTTGTGGGGATTTCGAATTTCGAATTTCAAAACCGCGAGAGCATTTCTTGCAAGAAATTGTATGCATGCTCTATTTTGTACTAATAATGGATAAGAGAATCAGTAATAAAAATGTTTTGAACCTGAAATTTACACAAAATGGTGCAGTTTATGTTCCTCACTCAAAGGAAAGAAGCTGGACTTCTCACAGTCTCATAAAATTGGTGTAATGGTGATATTAGATCAACTAGGTATATAAAATTCTTACGTCGGTTTTATTTCAAGAATTGCTTTTACATTATAAGTATCTCTGTAAAAAACTTTTTCAACAAGCGAATTTCTTATTTCTTGATGCAATTTTTTACACCTACCTATCTTAACTTTCTCACATTTTCAATTTTGAGGAACCTAAAACGAACATAAATTTAATCTACAGTAGTAGAAGTTAGAAACTTAGACTAATTATGTACCTACAACACAACAAAATATTGGTACTCAAATAGGTACAACTTTTATGGGCTCTTAAGTATCTTAGGCAATATTATCCGTCACTTTTATTTCAAACTATTGATGTTTGCTTTAGGTAATGAGTAAAATAACTTGTCCTTGGTTACATAGGTCTATGGTTATGCAATAAATGGCAAAGCACTCATCTATACCCAATCCTGAAGCGCTGTTTCAATATTTCCTAGCAAAATAAGCATCATTGAAAAAAATTAGTATCCTAGTGTGAGTTTTTTTTTTCAATTTTGGCGCAATCGGAGCGATACAGTCTCCACGTCCAAACGCCGCCAGTGCCAGGCGGAGACTGAATAATTATGCTGCGAAACGGTGCACGATGCATTTTGGGATACTAGTTATTGACTATAAATATAACAAAAAAAAATTTTAGTAACTTCCCTAGATATGACTAAGAACTACTTACACAAAAAAAATTAGCTTGATTACTCAACTAGTTATTGAGATAATTGAGTTTAAGACGGAAAAAAGGGGTCTTGAAAATTTTTTTTTTAGTACATTGTATTTATTTGATTCAAATAAATTTTAGTAATTTCCCTTCATAAAGAAAAGATCTATCACATATAATATTTTGGAAGGCCTAGCAATGATACTTTGTCAGGAAATTTAATTTAAAAACATTGAAAATTTTGAGTTTGATCGCCGCAATAGCCTTAAACTTTTGTAAGTATTGCGAAAAATCAAAACCAAACCCAGGTAAAATCAATATATTCTAATGCGCTAGAAACCAGTCAATTGCAAAACAACAATTATAACACTAATAATAAACAATAAACAATAATTGTAAAAAACTAAAGTTTATAAAGTATTTCATACAAAACAAATTTCTTAAAATTTTCATACAAAACATTTTTTCAAACAAAAAATTGAATTTATTGAAAAAAAATCTTATGACATAAGGAATTCTAACGGTTGTTATTATTACCTTAAAATACCTTATTTTAATTGCCTTTATCAAAAATGGCTAAAAGTTGTTTAGAAAACTTTTAGAGCAAAAAGTAGCCAAAACCGGTACAGTGGCCAAAACCGGTACGCCTGCCCTACTTTTTGTACCTACCTTGAAATAGGTACGTAGCATGTACCCTCAGATCATATAATACTATGTACCTATTTCAAGTACTTAATATTGACAACGCGCACAAGGCTTTTTAATTTCAGTTACTGAATAGACGGTTATTTTGTACTTTTTAGTCTGTTCCTATAAAAGTGCTTTTTTAGTTTTGAACTTATAGGCACTACTTATTTGCATTTTTTTTTTCTAAATATCCTAGTTCAATTTGCTGCAACGTTGCAACGGTTTAAAATGTTAAAATATCTTCCTATCAAATCAATGTGTTAACTACTAAGTATACCGAAGCACAAAGTACCTAAGTACGCGATTTTGTGACCTAGGTTAGGTCAGCTCCAGCTCCCCACGAGCGGGTAGCCACGTGGGGAGCTGGGGAGGACGCTTCCTCCTTCTGCCCGGCCCCCTCTCGAGCTTTCGAGCTCGTTAGGGGGCGGGGCAGAGGTTAGAACCGCCCAGCCCTGACGCGAAGCCTATCAGGCTTGGCGGGAGGGCTGGGTGCGGCGAGGAACATGCCCTCGGTGTGACCGAGTCCAACATGCCGTTCGGTATGCCTTAAGATCGCATTCTCCTCTTGATACAAAAAAAAAAGGTAACTATACCGTATCACCGTATTAGGAGTGGGCATAGCGACATAGGGTAGTGGTTATACCTTTGAAGATATGATTTTGAAGGTATTTTGAAGTGTTAGTGGTTATACCTACCTCTAAAGAGATGATTTTGAAGTTATTTAGTTTATTTAGATTGGTATTATATTTCTAGTCCATGGATAAAAGATGGATCTAAAAAAGTAGGTAGGTGCATAAGTCCAACTTTGATTTAGTAAGTAGGCTGGTGCTTGGCGGATGTAAATTACCTTATCTGTTTATCGATCAAAGCTTTATCGATTAAAATAATCATCTGAGACTGATATAAAACTAAACTAGGCTCCTTCCTTGAGTTCGTTTATGTGAGGTATTTCCTGATTCCTGTCAAATTATTTGATTGAATCGGGCGTCACTTTGCGGAAGTCCCTAACCATTGTGAAAACGAAATACATTTAAGGTGTGCGTACACCTACAGATGAATCCAGAATTAATATATATTAAATATTGATATATAAACTTCAATCTGAGCATTTAAAAAACATAGTCTTTAAGATACTATTAAAAAAAACCATTGAAATGAAGCTGTTTTCAACTTGAAATGAAGGTGGAAGGCTTGGTTTGAAGGTCTCATTTTTTTAACCCGATTTTAGGACAAACTAGTTTTTCCTAGGCCAAACTGGTTCATCGCGTTGACATTTCAGAGAGCGACTTTGCCTCGGAAGACCTGTAGATGTAGAACATGACACAACAAAAAATAACCACCATTTTAACCAATCACGTGTTCTACAGGACTTCCGAGGCAAACTCGCTCTCTGAAATGTCAACGCGATGAACTAGTTTGGCCTAGGAAAAACTAGTTTGTCCTGAAATCGGGTTTGGCCGGTAAAATATATACAGTATTATACAAAACTTTTAGCCCAAACAAAGTTCCAAAGTCAAAAATTGTGATCCAAACATTTCCGTCTATATCTCTTCGTTGACTAGGCTAAACTTGATATAAAATAATAAAAAAAAATAACTTTCGCCGTAATTCAATTCACATCTTAGATTTCTGCGCGATCTGTTCATTTAAATAAAACACTTTCTCGGATTTTGCACGCATTTATTTTAGACTTTACATAATCTACACTTTTGACTTGCCTCACTGCCTGGAATGTAGATGTAGTATCTTTGCAGACGACACCAAAATTTTTGGGAATCCCATCATTGATTATGACCACCTACAAAATGACCTGGACAAAGTTGCTAACTGGTCTAAGGAGTGGCTACTCAGCTTAAATAGTTCCAAGTGCACTGTTCTCCATATAGGTAAAAACAACCCACAAAGAACCTATAAGCTCGACAACAGTCAGCTACAGCCTGTAAGGACACAAACAGATCTAGGTGTCATTATAGCAGAAGATCTTAAATGGGCTAGCCATATCCACATGATCGCCAAGAAAGCCAACAGTCTTGTCTATCTTGTCAGAAAAGCGTTCGGAATACTTACATCGGACATGGTTACCAAGATCTACAAGACCTTCATCAGGCCCATCTTGGAATATGGTTTCCAAGTGTGGAACCCGTACTTTATAAAAGACATTGATTTACTTGAAAAAGTTCAAAGAAAGGTCACCAGAATTCCAAGACGACTTAAGAGCCTTGATTATGAGGAAAGGTTGAAGACCCTAGGATTAACCAGCTTAAAAGATCGAAGAGAGCGAGGGGACTTGATCGAAGTTTACAAGATCCTGACTGGCCACTATAACATACATGGCTTCGACAAGATGCTCATCCGCAATAAGAATTCACATCTGCGAGGGCACAGCCTTAAGCTGGCAAAAATGAGATCTAATAATAACCCGCACAAGCACTTTTTCAGTAACCGAGTGGTGGAAATGTGGAACAAGTTGCCTGAAGAAATAGTCACAGCCGAAAACACAAACCAGTTTAAGAACAAACTAGATGCTTACTTCTTAAATTCAAAATAGTAAATTTCAACTGTAATAGAGTTGGATACAGGCATCTATCAGTTGTCTCAACTGCCTGCCTGAATTATAGATAATAATAATAATAATAATAATTTATTTAACAACTTGATTAAATTTGCTTGTTACAAAATAAAAAGAAAAATCTATTATTTTTGCACATTTTGGATAATTTTTTTATCTGGATATGGCAAGTCGGAATACTCTTTGGTCATATCAAGAAACGTTGCTGTTTGATTTTCTTGATTGCTGTTTGGGTGTTTTAATACAATATCTATTGTATAAGTAGTGCATATAAATACGTGATCATTGTTGGAAATTACTTATGAAACCTTGGATCTCGAAAGATTTGGATTCCCGAAGGAGGAACACTGCGTCAGCGATGGATTCGTGCGATACCTCGAGCCGACTGGGAGCTTACAACATCAGTAGGAGTGTTTAATAAACATTTTCGTGACTGTGATATAGTTAAAATAAAACAACCCTTAGTTATGTACGCGTATTATTTGATTTTAAGGCGCTATAATCAGGAATTCATCTCATCTCATGCATACAAGAAATTAGGATTAGTGGTGCGACATTGACATTTATGACGTTGCCAATCCGAGCAGCATGGCCTGTAGGAGCGCAAGCAGCCGAGAAATGATAGCGGGCCATGGCTTGACACATTGTCAATGTATACCATAAAGTTATAATCAGCGAGCATTCAGTGAGCGCAATCTTCAGAGCGCGTGTCAGATAACTCTGCAACTGGGGCGTTTATGGCGCTAGTTACAGTACATTATTTTGTTCTAAGCTTATGGAAAATATTAGTATTCGATTTTGACCCCGCGCAGACTTATCTAGCGCACACTCTAAATTCAACTAGTAATCGAACACACGTCCCAACCCGACAGCCGATTTGAATTGGTAATTTGATAAAGAACATGAGTCCATGTCACATAATTGCTCAGGAGAGTCAGGAGACAAAAAAACTGTCTGTTAAAAAAACATACCAAGCAGTAAAAATGTTTGATGCAGTTTTGAAAAGTATGCAATAATATACTATTTACATAAATTTGAGATTATCAATAGTAGATTTTATAAGGAGGGACTAAACAAAGCAATTATATACCAGAGGTGGTTTGGAATAGAATAGAATAGAATATTTATTAATTGCATTTCATGTGGTACATTTGAGATCTTAAACTAAGTTTTGGCGTCCGAGCGTGCGAGGGAGTCAATGAAACCGAGGGTATATTAAGTTGGCGTTTAGTCTCGAGGTGCAAACTGAACTTTTCACTTCGAGTGCGAGAAAACTAGTCAATTTAGTACAAAAACATTTAACAAATTCTGAAATTTTCGCGGTCAGTAGTAGTAGTAGTAGTAAAAATATTCGCCCTTTTGTAGGACAGGCCCATACTGCCAATTCTTGAGTATTATTAATTTATTATAGTTTCTTAAGTTTTCATAGGAATGTAGGTGTGTTACATTCCAATGCTCCTTGGAGTATTTGGCGTCAAGTGTGTCAAGCCAGCCTTTTCGATAATTCTTGCTGAGGTAGTCACCACTATAATAAAACACTCGGCATCACTTTACCGAGATAGCGCCTGTTTTAATCATTCCACATATCTTCCAGTTGCGTAGACACTTGGGGCACAAAACCACACCTATCTTTAGTCACAAAGTCCACTATAAAACAAATTGCGGTAAATTAAAATATCCACTCAACCTAACCCGCCAAAATGGCGCCAAAAAGTCTCAGTCAGTTTTTTCCGCTAAACCAGTCACAAAACTTTTGCACAAAGCACCTTCCTTGCGGAAAAACCATGAAACAAAAAACGTCTTAACATTTTCGCAATTAAAATGGTCCACATTTCACAATTAATAGTATATTCACTGGCTGTTTGAGTTTATCTAATGTCACATGAAGGAAATTAAAAAAGTAGTTACATTTTACTCCCTAGGGACTAAAGTGGTTATTTAGTCCCGCTTCGTAGGGCTATATTTGCGTACTTTTAGAGCATGAGAAGTGAAAATTATTATTATTTCTATTAAGACATTAATTTAAAGCCCCTGGACTTTAGGCTTCTTCCCAATTACTTACTTTAAAAAAATACATTTAATTAAAAATGAAGTTTCCCTGTCAGTTACAGGCCACTCGAAATGGTTTTGAAGAATTTTTCGTCATTCTTTTGTGACAGGTACCGTTCAATTTTTTTCAAATCCAAGACCTTTTTTTGTTAATAGGTCTTTTTCTTTACAAGCCCGTTGCATTGGCAAATCCAAGTGATTTCTGTAAGTACCTATTTGATAAGAAAAAGTGATGTGATACAAGGCCTTGTCCAGTGATGTGATACAAAGCCTTGGCCAAGGCCAGATTTGGTGTAGCTTTTTTGATTTGATTTGATTTTGATTTGGTACGAACGTGTGTAGCACGGATTATAATATTTGCTTTACAGCAAAGTTCATCCGCACCAAATCGGCGGTTAGGTCTGGTCTGGACGTGTACAGCTTACTACAGTAGCGGCTACAAGAACTATAGTGCAACAAGCTTTTCTGTTCCGGTGATAATCTTTGGAACTAAAACAGTTTTCATACGACATCGACAGTCCATTTTGACAGCTAATTTCGTATTGCAAGTGGCTCCTCTGTCACGGCTGTTAACGGAACAGACAGGAGTGTGGGACTATAACGAACGAACTATAAAAAGAAGCAAAAAACGCGAAGTTGCTATATTCAGACCATGAAGTTCGACTTGTAGCGACGCACTCACATTGCAACATAAGCAAGACGCCGAGTATTGAAGAAATGCAGGATCAGCGAAAAGTACGAATGTAAACATCGACGCGCAAGCCTGACGTCACACACTACGTCAAGACAGAACTGAAGAATTGTATGGAAACATGAATCGCGCTAACAGAGTTTATCAGATGCGTCGCATAAATACAATTTCCAACTACTAACAGTTGGGCCGCGGTCCCCGAGCACAGACACCTAGCTCGGAGGAAGTACTTCCCTTTTCGCTGAATATATGGCGAAACAACCTGCCTCAACAGACTTAATACCTGTGCCCGTAGTGTAAGTTTTTATGTTAAAAAAACGCAAACTATTTCGATTGCGTATTTATGTCAATTTGTATGAAAACTGCATAAGCGCGCTACTCGCCGCTAGAGGCGCTGATACAGTTTTCATACAAATTGACATAAATACGCACTCACGATAGTTTGCGTTTTTTGACATAAAAACTTACACTAGGGGTACTGACCCTACAGTGCCACAAGCTTTTCTGTTCCGGTGACAGTCGTGACAGAGGAGCCACTTGCAATGTGAAATTAGCTGTCAAAATTGACTGTCGTATGAAAACTGTTTTAGTTCCTAAGATAGTCACCGAAACAGAAAAGATTGGCACACTATACTAGATGTCACTTTGAACATAAATAGTTTACTAAAGTCAACGACAGATGGCTCCAAGTTAGGTAATACAACCATAGTCTACCTACAGAAAAGAAAAATCCTTTTTTTCTTTATGTATTATGTTTATCAACTTTGATAGAAACTTAAATGTGTCTTGTTCTTTAATATTTATTTTTGAAATACTTACTAAACTGAAAATCAGCGTTTGCTTGCGTTGTAAGACAAGTAATATGACGCTGAACTGCGACCATTGAGTACTGCTGCGGCACGGCACACACACATTTTTATTTGGAACTTTTTGTCTTATTGGGTCTAATTTTGTTTTTTCTATTCTTGTTCGTAATACAGTGCTACCTTCTCTTATACCTATGTGAATATGCCTTGTATTTAATGAATATGTGTGTGTCAGTAGTAAGAATCTACAATCTCTATTTGGTGGTAAAATATATTTGTGCTTGCAGACTTGATGCAGTTGACTGTAATAAATTAACTAGCAATCGACTATGCAATAATGATGCATTAAATGAAATGAAGCGACTTAGAAACACGTCCAATAATAACTAAAAATACAAAAATAAATTATATTTAAAAAAACCTTTTATTTAAAATTCAGCTTTTATTCGAATGTCCTAAAAAGAATAAAATCAACTTTGTATCAAGTCAAATCCCACAAATTTATTACATTAAACAAATTATATGTTTTAAAAGCTTGTCGCGAGATTTTATTGTTACTGGGCTTGCACTAAACACTGCTTTAACTTATATTTGACATATGAAATTAAAGCGACAAGCTTTTAAAACATATAATTTGTTTAATGTAATAAATTTGTGGGATTTGACTTGATACAAAGTTTATTTTATTCTTTTTAGGACATTCGAATGAAAGCTTGATTTTAAATAAAAGGTTTTTTTAAATATAATTTTTTCGTTTTAAAATAATACATAGTTTTTACGAAACGTGTGTTTAAGCTGTTTTGGTGCGGTTAGCGGGCGGGAAAATTAGGGCACTCTTCTATGCCCAAGGTCGTTGGCGCTACCACGGGCCTTAAGTATGCAACTTACTTCTGCAAAAAACACAACCTACCCCGAGTGTAAGTTTTTATGTCAAGCAAACGGAAACTATTTCGAGTACGTATTTATGTCAATTGGTATGAAAACTGCATAAGCGCGCTACTCGCCGCTAGAGGCGCTGATACAGTTTTCATACAAATTGACATAAATACGCACTCACGATAGTTTGCGTTTTTTGACATAAAAACTTACACTAGGGGTAATGCACACCACGAAAATACCAGTGCACAATACCTGCATTTAGCAATACAGCAATACACCTTGCACCTTCACTACACGTGATTCAACTACTCTAGATTTAAACTGTCACATTTATAATACTAGTAGGACTAGCTTTCCGCCCGCGGCTTCGCCCGCGTAGACTACACGACGTTATCTCGCGGGAATGTGATATTTTTCCGGGATAAAAAGTAGCCTATGTTTCTCTCCAGGCTACAAAGTATCCGTGTCCCAAATTTCAGCCAAATCAGTGCTATTTTGGCGTGATTGAGTAACAAACATCCAAACATCTAAACTTTCACATATAATATTAAATAATATAGTAGGACTAGCCTACCGCCCGCGACCTCGTCCGCGTGACCAACACGACGTTATCCCGCTGGGATGTGTTGTTTTTCCGGGATACAAGTAGCCTATATCACTCTCCATCTTCCAAACTTATCTCCATAGAGTAACTACACACTAACAAACATGCTCACTTTATGGTCATTTAAATAAAACTCTCAGTCTATATTTTCTACAATAATTTCCGTGTCAAATGATTTGGATAAATATTTGTTTTTCCCATTAGAATCAACTTTAAAAACCTCTTCACATTCCAAAATTTAAAAAATGAAAATCATTAGTGTAGTCACAGCATAGAACAATGTATGGAACAAACTATGAAGAAGAAGAAGAAGAAAGAAGAAAAAAACTTTATTTGATACACACAAACAAAATAATCATTTTATCATATAATATATATCACTATAAAAAATGAATGAAAGTTTTACCGCTGTGAGGAAATGGGACAGTGTATGTTTTTATTTGAGGCTTTTATTCGAAAGACGAGTCATTTTGCTTTTTGTGTAATATTGATTGTGTAGTAGAGAAATAACGTAAAGACGATTTGCAATAGAGACTATGCAGTAAGTATGTTCATATGAAAATAACGAAAGTGTCCATATTTTAACTGACTTTAAAAGATGAGGAGTTTCTCATCTGAAAACGAGTGTATAATCAATTCTGGCCGTAATACCACAGTTTTCACACCTCACCACCAAGTGGCGAAAGGCATTTTTAATACTAGATCGAGGAACACCAATCCAAGATGTATTGTTTGGTGTTGTCTGGCTAATGAACCTTATATTGCAGGCTAGCAAGCAACGTGGAAGAACGAAAGACGGCAATTCGCACTCGACTTGCCCAATCTTAAGTAATAGAAACTTCACATCGTCTCTATTTATCTCTACTAATAATATAAAGAGGATAGATGTGATTTTTTGATTGTTTTTATTTTTGTAATAAATAAACTCATAAACGGCTAAACCGATTCCAAAAGTTCTTTTACCAGTAGAAAGCTACATTATTCCCGAGTAACATAGGCTATATTTTATCCCGATATTCCTATGGGAACGGGTACCACGCGGGTGTAGTCAAAGTCAAAGTAAAATTTGTTTATTCAATTTAGATTGTTTTTTTACTATACTTCTGAACGTCATAGAAGCTACGCCACCGGGTTTGCAAACCCTACGGCGGGAGACCTTGGAGAAGAACCGGCAAGAAACTTATCAAGGGTTATTTTTTCTCCCTGTTTTATTTCATACAGAGTCGTTAAATTAAAAAATCTCCTTAACGTAGTATGATTAAGGTCAATTTCCATCACAATTACACAATGGCTTGTGATAAATACAGTTAAGTATAGGTGAAACCGCGGAGAGTCACTTGTGCGACCATGAGGTTCAAGTGCGACGTTACATTATAGCTAGTGATATCCAAATCTATTTAGTTAATCAGCTGATTTGTAGGTAAATAATCAAAAAAGAAGATAATTAACCGATGGTAGTTTTGATGATGATGATATTAATAACAAATACTCATTTTTTGATCAGTTGTGTTATGCCAGCGGGGGTGAACACTAATAAGTGAGTCATTATTTATTTCTTATCAAAATCAAAATACTTACCTCTAATGTAAATATTTAACTGATGACCGAGGTTACATCAGATTAGAGGGATAGTGATATCCAAATCATTTTAGATAATCAGCTGATGTGTAAGTAAATAATCAAATAAAAAGATAATTAATTAATGGTAGTGTTGATGGTGATGATATTAATAACAAATCTTCATTTTTTGATCAGTCGCATTAGGCCTGCGGGGGTGAAACAACTAATAAGTGAGTAATTAATTAAGTATTCATTTATTTCTTATCAAAACAAAATATTTACCTTCGTACATCTAATGTAAATATTTGACTGATGATGGAATAAAAACAAAACAAAAAATAATAAGCCCCCCAAAACAAACGAACTTCATAATTTAAACAAGTTTAGGTTCCATACTGCCTATCAGTACCCCTAGTGTAAGTTTTTATGTCAAGCAAACGCAAACTATTTCGATTCCGTATTTATGTCAATTTGTATGAAAACTGTATTAGCGCCTCTAGCGGCGAGTAGCGCGTTTATATAGTTTTCATACAAATTGACATAAATACGGAATCGAAATAGTTTGCGTTTGCTTGACATAAAAACTTACACTAGGGGTACTGGTCATAAAGTGGTTTTTTACTCTTTTATCTTTTAATATTTTTTTTGTGTAGGTAGGTATTATATTAGAAGCTATTTGTATACCGCAACTTGCAGTGCATGATTTCGTAAACAATACATTTTCTTCATTGTATATGTATTCTGTACACTCATGCACTATAATTTTCGGTAATTGAAAATTGTCTAGTGCTATGATCATTAGTTCACACAGCTAATTGTATTTATCATAATTTATTATGTACCTAATTTTGATGGAAACTGAACTGACCTGACTGATGGAAATTATGCTATTTTAGGGCAATTTTTCAATTTGACGACTCTCTATGAAATAAAGCCGGGAGAAAAAAAAAATACCTTGATGAGTTTCTTGACGGTTCTTCTCCAAGGTCTCCCGCCGTAGGGTTTGCGAACCGATGGCGTAGCTTCTTGACGTTCACAGGTGCTGTATCAGCCTAAACTGAATAAAAGTTATTCATTTTCATTCATACAATACATTTTCGATTTGACAGCGTAAAGGGTTAATAAGGTAGTACCAGGAAATATTAGTAAAACGTTACCTAATTGCTCTCTCAAACGTAATCTAATCTGGCTGCATAAAAAAGGTATCAAAATAGCCCCCTGAGCATCATTATACAGGATAAATTTTTTAAAACCATCCAAATTTTTAAGTTCGTCTCAGAATCGGTAAGTGAACTACTTTCTTCTAGAAACATGGGTCGAAATACGACAAAAAATTTTGGACTTTCTTCATTTTTTGATCAGTTGCATTAGGCCTGCGGGGGTGAAACAACTAATAAGTGACTAATTAATTAAGTATTTATTTATTTCTTATCAAAACCAAAATATTTACCTTCGTACATCTAATGTAAATATTTGACTGATGATGGAATAAAAACAAAACAAAAAAATAATAAGCCCCCCAAAACAAACGAACTTCATAATTTAAACAAGTTTAGGTTCCATACTGCCTATCAGTACCCCTAGTGTAAGTTTTTATGTCAAGCAAACGCAAACTATTTCGATTCCGTATTTATGTCAATTTGTATGAAAACTGTATTAGCGCCTCTAGCGGCGAGTAGCGCGTTTATATAGTTTTCACACAAATTGACATAAATACGGAATCGAAATAGTTTGCGTTTGCTTGACATAAAAACTTACACTAGGGGTACTGGTCATAAAGTGGTTTTTTACTCTTTTATCTTTTATTTTTTTTTTCTTTGTGTAGGTAGGTATTATATTAGAAGCTATTTGTATACCGCAACTTGCAGTGCATGATTTCGTAAACAATACATTTTCTTCATTGTATATGTATTCTGTACACTCATGCACTATAATTTTCGGTAATTGAAAATTGTCTACTGCTATGATCATTAGTTCACACAGCTAATTGTATTTATCATAATTTATTATGTACCTAATTTTGATGGAAACTGAACTGACCTGACTGATGGAAATTATGCTATTTTAGGGCAATTTTTCAATTTGACGACTCTCTATGAAATAAAGCCGGGAGAAAAAAAAATACCTTGATGAGTTTCTTGCCGGTTCTTCTCCAAGGTCTCCCGCCGTAGGGTTTGCGAACCGATGGCGTAGCTTCTTGACGTTCACAGGTGCTGTATCAGCCTAAACTGAATAAAAGTTATTCATTTTCATTCATACAATACATTTTCGATTTGACAGCGTAAAGGGTTAATAAGGTAGTACCAGGAAATATTAGTAAAACGTTACCTAATTGGTCTCTCAAACGTAACCTAATCTGGCTGCATAAAAAAGGTATCAAAATAGCCCCCTGAGCATCATTATACAGGATAAATTTTTTAACACCATCCAAATGTTTAAGTTTGTCTCAGAATCGGTAAGTGAACTACTTTCTTCTAGAAACATGGGTCGAAATACGACAAAAAATTTTGGACTTTCCATACTAAATCGATCGCGTGATCTGTCTGATTTGTATGAAGAGTCAAAAATTTTATGTCATATTTCAACCCATGTTTCTAGGAGAAAGTTGTTCGCTTACAGTTTCTGAGATGAGCTTAAAAATTTGGATGGTGTTCAAAAATTAACCCTGTATAAAAATCAAGACTGAGACATCATCATCATCATCATGATCAGCCATTTAATGTCCCCACTGCTGGGGCACTGGCCTTCCTTATGGATGAATAAGGAGAATGAGCCATGACCCACCACGCGGGCTCAGTGCGGATTGGTGGGTTATTACTTATTGTTGTTCCCTACCTTCAGCACCAGGTATCCATGAATTGGCCGTCTAGTCTGCCCAAGTTAGCGAGTAGGTATGCTTACTCATATAAGAGGCATAAAAATATCTAATCCACCATCTTTGAGACGTCAGAAAATAAGTAGAGTCTGGGATATTGGACTATACTATAATAGCAGTGCTTAAACTACTTGGAATCAGGGGATAGGTCCCCTGATTCACTCTGATCACTCAAAAACTGTCGTGATTGCATTCAGTTTGAGAATGATATTTTAAGTATTACCACTCCTTTCGTTCAATGTTATTCTTTATATGGGTTGACTTGCAGAAATCTCTGCTAAGCGATTCGGCTGCCTAATTGTACAAGTTTTCTTGTTGAAAAATTGAAAATGAAGTATTTAGAAAAAAGCGACCCGTCTCACAACCAGTTCCGATGGGAATCGAACCCACGACCTTTCGCTATCCGGGCGACTGCTCTAACCACTGAACTACGGAGTCTTTCGAGTGAAATTTTTCAATAATAAATATTGCATTGTGAATGCAAAAAAGTAATTTAAAACTTATTTGTAATTATTTTGTATGATGTTTTATGTTTGTGTGTGCAATAAAGTATTAGCTAATCTAATCTAATCCTTTAAATAGCTTTTTGCACCACTTATGACCATTGCAGTACCCAACTTTCCCAACAGTTGACTGCATCAACACTATGCCATTATTTTATTGATGAATAATCCTACTTCCTACTTCCTACTATATTAATATTATAAGTAAATGTGAAAGTTTAGATGTTTGTATGTTTGTTACTCAATCACGCCAAAACGGCTGAACGGATTTGGCTGAAATTTGGGACATAGATACTTTGTAGCTTGGAGAGGAACATAGGCTACTAATATCACATTCCCGCGGAATAACGTCGTGTAAACCACGCGGGCGAAGCCGCGGGCGGAAAGCTAGTAAACAATAATCTTTATTCACAAACACAGATATAGGTATCTTGTAGTGCAAAGGAGGCCAAGTAAATAAATAAACGATTTCTTTGTTGCTAGATATGCTGCTCATCATATGGCTAGTGTTATTCATAGCGGCGTTGGTTCTATACTGCAGGCAGAATTACTCAAAGTTCTCAAGAGTAGGCGTGAAAGGTCCCAAGCCGACATGGGTCTTAGGGACAGGAATGGACGTCTGTGTGGGCAGGGAACATATGGCCGACTACGTCGATCGGATGTACCGTGCTTACTCTAATGAAAGGTAAGACACTTAAGACACTATAACCACGTAGCATATATATTTACTGTGCTATAACGAAGGCCTTTTATACAATGTGTTAATGAATAAGCGCAACACCTCTTAGGTGGTGATTGTTCTCAAGAATATGAACAACTTTGACAATGGGTCCAACTCGGCAACTCAACAAAAAATGCACATATTCCCTGCATAGCACGAACTACTAGGACATTGAAAATGAAATTCAGGCATAAAGAAATAAACGAAATGAACACAAAATATTTTTTTTTTTTTTACAAATTTATTTTTTCACAATTTCAATTTGTAGAACTTGCAAACTTTTATTTTAACTCTACACACTTGCAATTTAACATGTTAAATATCAATCTTAAAAATAAATGTTAATCAAAAATATACGAAATTGTAAGATATAATGCGAGTTATGCGAAAAGAAATGAAGATACAATTGTTTATCCCAAACATCATCACACTATCCACGAACAATTTGTTTTTTTACATAACTCCCCATACCCCGTACTCAGTAATTAAAAAATTGTACAGAATCCAAAAATTTTCGAAAAAAGTTCAAAATATTCCAAAAATCTTCCAATCACCACCTACAACAATATAAACTCTCATACACACCCAACTTCAGTACTGTATAACCACGATGCGCTACAACACAAAAGTAAAAAATTTTTTCAATCAATTCATTTCATCAATTAAATCATTTTTTTTAAATTCCTTCACCATCTGATAGATCAATTAGCGTTCTTTGACACCCTATTTATCCATGAACTACCAATAGCTTCCATACAATCGCCGTGTCGCACTAAACTCCCAAAATGGGACCTAGTACCCAGCAGCGATCTAAAAGTCATTTTCAATGACAAAAATCTGCTGTTTCATACAAATTGTTAACACTGTTCAGTTTATGTTTCCATCTACCGTACCTAACGTATATGTACCGTGTTAGCTATAAATGACCAAATTATTGTAACGACTTATAATAGATTCGTCGGCCACTTCGAGTTTTGGAGACCAATAGTGTTGATCAGAGATATTGAATTAGTCAAGCAAATCACCACCAAGGATTTCGATCACTTCCGCGACCACAGAATAGTCGTTGAGACAGATGTCGACCCGCTGTTTGCAAGAAATCTTGTTACGCTGAAAGGTATAATATTTTTCTAAAAGAAAAATCAGAAAAATTATTTTGAATTTCTCTGCAAATGTTTTTTTTATCACATACGGGCAGGCCTATTTCACTCCCCGTGTCGGCTCAAAAACACGGCGGCAACGTCGGCGGTGTAAATCCATAGAAATTAGGTCCGCAAAAGAGCTAGAATATATGCGATAGAAAGAGATGAAACGAGTGGCCGTTCGTAATTTGCGCCGTACAAGCTGAATTCTACTTTATTGCGTTACAGTTAGAGTTGCTATTTATTTAAATGACTTAGCGGAGTGAACTATCTGTTACATAGTAACTATTTAGTAATCTGTGATACGGGGTAGCTCTTAGCCTTTATCTTACCTGATGTTAAGTGAAGATAAGACAGAAGATAAAAGAACACTACTCCCGGCATCATCGATAATAAATAAATAATAAATAATTTCTTACGATCACACCAATTATCTAAGATAGATAGATGATAAGAAGTTTATTTTGCTGATACACACACAATATTATTATGATAAAAATAAAATTCAAAGTAAAAAAGAACAAACAAACAATTAACTAGGCTATGACAAAAATACTTATTCTAGGGTATGCTTATAACAAGTCCTACCCAACCAAACCGAACACAATATGCACTGGGAATCAAACCCGGGACCACAGAGGCGGTTAAAAATGGGCTTAAACCAGCAACTTGCTGCTTTACGGGTCACTCGGATCGAGCTTGATGTAAGTCAGTGTGTCAGAGTCATCAGTGTGAAAAGCCCAAAGGGAAAATACTTTTAACTTTTTATTTTTATAAAAATATTTGCCGCTAATTTACTACAATTATAAGAAAAGATTTTTCTCTCTTTCAGTCTTCTTTCAGTAGCTCAAAAGTTTCTATGAGTTATATATTTCTTAATTTACTTTCTTACTATCACACACTCTTCGTACGTAAAGCATTACTTATTTTTCGATTACAGGTCAAGAATGGAAAGACATGCGCTCTATGTTGACTCCAGCCTTCACCAGTTCTAAAATCCGTCTGATGGCGCCACTCATGTTGGATGTGAGCAACCAGCTAGATAAGAATCTCAGGAAAAACATTAAGGAATCTGGTGGTTGGTGTTGATCCTACTAATAAATAAGAAAGTGTGGATGGGATGTTTATTACAAAATCACGCCATAACAGCTGATCAGATCTGGAATAAAATGTTGCACAGATATAGAAATAAATCTTGAAAAGAACATAGGTTAAACCAGTTAGTGTTAAAGCGGTTATTACACTACACGTTATTCAGGGCTAGTTAGGGCCCTAATTCAGAATACATTGCTTTCTTTGAGCTCCTTTTTAGCTAGTGATGCAATCAAAACAAGCAATGAATTCTGAACCCGCTTCACACAATAATTTATACAGACGATCGACGCTCGACGGCAGCGTGCCAGTCTCATAAAAAAATACTTATTAAATTTTAACTAAACAAAATATTTATGAATTGTCTTAACTTATAGAAATATCAAAATAATATAGCTTAAAATCGTTTTTAGTACTTATCATCCATACTAAAATTATAAATGTCAAAGTGTGTTTGTTTGTTTGTCCGTCTTTCACGTTAAAACGGACCAACGGATTGAGATAATTATTGGTATGGGTATAGTTTGGGAGCTGGAGAGTGACATGCGGCCACTTTTTATCCCGGAAAAACATCACGTTCCCGCGGGATAACATCGTGTGGTCCACGCGGGTGAAGCCGCGGGCGGATGGCTAGTAAAAAAAAGCGCGATTTGTGCTTTGATCTAGGACTCGTAGCATTTACTTCGTAGCCGGTCGGGCTACGAAGTAAATGCTACGGCTACGAAACATTTTGTTGATTAGACAAGGTATTGCTACACACATTTACACACTTAACAATCATCATCATCATCAGCTTTTTAATGTCCCCACTGCTGAGGCACTGGCCTTCCTTATGGATGGATAAGGAGAACGGGCCTTGACCCACCACGCGGGCCCACTGCGGATCAGTCGCTATTAACGACTGCAAATTCCGAAGCACGGATGAGCACGAGATGAAAAGTTTTTGGTCACCCATCCTGTGACCGAATATTGCGAAAGTTGCTTAACCTCACCAGCAGTGGGGACTTAAGGTCACAGCAGACATATCAACTCGTAAACGGATCGTAAGCGTATCAACTCGAGCGGTTCAGTATTCTTTGTATTAAACCCCCTACTGCAACGACACGAATCGGAATCGTAACGTAATCGCCTCGCCTCGGGACCAGCTCACGAACCGCTTTGCGGGTCGCTCAACTTGCTATCCCCGCGCTTACCACTAGTCGTCCACGCGCTTACGTCTCTGCCTACCCGAGCTTACGGCTCTACGCACAGTAGTCTGAAAATGAAAATGAACTAACCACATTTCAAAAAATGGGATTTAAATTCCGAGATTTGATCCCATCTCCACCTTTTTTCGATACGGAACCACTGTGCGGCGAGGCATAAGCGCGCGGCGTCTTGCCTAGCCGTAGCCGAGCCGACGTACCGACGCTGATCCGGTTTGGTTACGTGCTTGCGTTAGGTTGACGCCTGGTTGACGGCGAGGCGAAAGGCGATACGGTGTCAATCCCTTTCCGAGTTGATATATCTGCTGTGCCCTTTATAGTGGCTGTTGATGATGATATATTTGTTCGACATTTCTAACTTTATTAATTAGTTTTTTTTGTAGAAACTTGTATCGAAGTCGATGTACACGATTTGACCACACGATATGCCAACGACGTGTTCGCTACTTGCGCATTAGGTTTGAATGTGGACTCGATGGCCGACCGAGACAACGAGTTCTACAAGATGGGGATGGATGTCACCAACTTTGATTTTAAGAAGCTCTTCAAAGTAT
Organism: Crambus lathoniellus; assembly: GCA_949710035.1. Taxonomy (NCBI): domain Eukaryota; kingdom Metazoa; phylum Arthropoda; class Insecta; order Lepidoptera; family Crambidae; genus Crambus; species Crambus lathoniellus. The sequence continues at coordinate 6,955,700 of OX453302.1, read as the reverse complement.
TCCTTTTCATTTTCATGCCGATTATTATGAAGGTACCCACTCAAATATATTTCAGTATAATAGCAACCGCTTTTTAGTTCACCGTATAATATTTTTACTATACTGTCTATGTATCAAATAGCAAAATTCAACCGGTTTGATAGTGATTTTTAATGTCTTACTAGGTTTTAGAGATGTTGTCAATAATTCTTGCTGCATCGATAATTCTATTGATAATCGAGTTCGATCGATACTTGATTATCAAATTCATCGAAAGTGTATAGATAAATAGCTGTATCATACATATCATAATCATGTAGGAGGGCATGTTTGGGGGCAGGGTACGGCAATTATGTTGAATCTTTATTTGAAAGCCTAAAAACTATATTTCATTGATGTGCTCACTGCTGTTAGAAACTGTTTATAAACAATGTAGTGTAATCATGTTACGAAAGGTTTCATGTTAGGTAATGTTAGTAAACATTTTTAAAACAAAAGCGTGGGAGTACTTACTTAAAACATTTAACAACTCCTAACATAATGTCACAATTAGAAAATGTTTGTAAACATTTTCTAACAGTAGTGTTAGAGCACCTAAATCAAAATGAAAAGGAGTGTCCTACTGATCCAGTATTCCCGTTGTCCACATAATATTTGTCTCCATGATTTTTTTTGTCCCATCATGGGGACAACGGGAAGCATTTTATTTATTTCTTTTTTAATTTTCGTTATCCCTTTTTGCTGTCCTAATTAAAATTTATTAATTTCCCGTTATCTCCATCATGGGGACTAAAATCATAGGGACAACGGGAATACAGAGCCGCCTTTCAAGCTTTCATTCACTTTCACTTGATCTTTTCAGATTTCAAAAATGAAATTGCTATCAAAGTCGGTTTCAAGTTTCTTCAAAAGTATTATCTTAGAGACTATGGAAGAGAGGAAGAAACATAAAATTTACAGACCGGACATGATCCATTTGATGATGCAGGCTAATAAAGGTATATTTCTGCTGGGTTCATTATGCTTGTTGTGATCCAACCTTAGGTCCATAAAAACACCTGAATGCTCAAATGTTTCTTAAGTTTAAGGGGATTTTAAAGATCATGTCTTCTATTTCATACCATTGACACTTCGAGTAGGCTCATGTTTAAAAAGCATATAAGTTTGGGCAATCTGGCATAATAAGACCCTACATATATACGCACTAACGGATCGCCATCTGTGTTAAAATGCTAATACATTGATGAAATTTTTTCCTAAAATTTTGTTTATGAATCATAAGAAACCTAGATCAGATAAGATGTGAAGACTTGATGACATCATTGCTCGATCAGATATACCTATAGATAGGTACATACGTAATTAAAGCAAGGCGATAAGGTTCACGGATTTGCCCCCTGACTCACAAACCTTTGGAAACGGAATAGGATTTTTGTCTATTCTACAGTGTGTGACAGAGACAGTGCGTTTCCGACGATTCGTGAATCAGGAGGCTGATAAGATGTGAAGGCTTGATGAGATAATTAATCGATCAGATATACCTATAGAATACATACAAAGGTTATTAATGCAAGGCGATAAGTTCACAGAATTTCAACGGTGACGTTTTACGACTTATACACGGTATTTTTTTTATCACCTCGGATAATTTTAGGAATTATACTAGTCATGAAAACAAACAACTTTTATTATGGAACCAACACAGAAGTCACGAAAAAAAATCAGCTGTTCCATACAAAAGTGCAAAATATTTAATCAAAATGTATGAAACAGCAGTTTTTTTTCGCGATTTCAGTTTTGGTCCCATAATAAAAGTTGTTTGTTTTCATGAGTAGAATAATCCCTAAAATTATCCGGGATGATAAAAAAATTACCGTGTAAACTAATAAATGTTTATGTGTTATTAGTTGAAACAACTAATAACACATTAATAGGTACAAAGTGGACATGTTTTGGTAAAGATCGCGACAGCGCAGCGCAGTCAAGCGCAGTACCGATAGTTGTACAGTCGAACCAATTGAATCGTGCGTGACTCACCATAAGTTCATTTTATAACAGTCTATTCTTCCGCCCGCGGCTTTACCAGCTTGAACTACAAGACACGTTATCCCATGGGAATGTGGTATTTTCCGGGATTAAAAGTAGCCTATGACACGCTCAAAGATCACATCGATCCGTTGCTTCATTATGATGTGAAAGACAGACAGACAGACAAACAAACACACTTTTACATTTATAATATTATAGTATGGATTGCAGATTGGTCTGAAGACGATTTGGTTGCCCAGGCGATACTGTTACTCCTCGGTGGTTTCGACACGGTGTCTGCCTCAATGGCTTTTGCATTGCACGAGCTTGCAATGAACCCTGATGTGCAAGACAAGCTGGTAAAAGAGATAAAAGAGATTGATGTTAGCAACCGTGGCAAGTTCAACATCAACGCTATACAGAACATGGTCTATATGGATATGGTTTTGTCAGGTAGGTTGGCAACAAAATACTTGTAAAGTAAACGTCATTTATTTATTTATTTATTTAATTAATTTTATTACACAAAACAGATTTACAGTAATAGTTGTTCAGATTTTACATGATTTTGGTAAATAAGGTAAACTGCAACTCCACAGATATGTGTAAATAACATGCTTAAACATTAGATCAAGACATAAAAAAAATTAAAATTAAATTAAATTGTTAAAGTTATAAAATATTACATTATAAAAATCAATTGAAATGGTAACGGTAATAAAACATAAAATTAAATCTTAAAATACACAGAAAATAAATTAAAATTATTAGAATTAAACATTGAATTAAAAAAAAAGAAAAACCCAGAGGGACGAATAAAAATATGAAAAACAAATAGAAAAATAAAATTCTACAAATTAAGATAAAATTAAAATTAAAATGGTTACAAAATTGCATGGCATCTTGTCAGCCTAGACAAGCCTATGCAGCGACGACTTCCACCTGAAGAGCGATGAAGCGTGGATATCAGGTACACCGTCTAATTTGTCCAATAAAGTGTTGTAGTCACGGCACATTCTGACGATGGGGTTGTGGAATGAGACATTATTGTTGCAAAACGGAATCGAAAGAGGACGGTTGCGCCTTGCAGGACGTGACGGGACCCTAAAATGAATTTCCGACAGCAAAGTTGTATGTATTGTCCCGTTTATAATTTTGTAAAGATAAGTTAAATCATTAACTTTGCGACGGCTCTCAAGACTCTTTATTTTAAAATATTGTAACCGCGCTGCGTACGTTGTCAATTCCCTTTTTTTGCCGTACCGTAATGTTAGAACCCTTAAAATACGTCTTTGAATAGATTCGAGCATATCGATATAAAAAAAAAAAAAAAAAAAAAAAAAAAAAAAAAAAAAAAAAAAAAAAAAAAAAAAATTCGTCAACGTGACAGGACATTCTTTCTCCAATATAACAAATAATATTTTATTCAGAGTTACAAAATTTCATTTAGACTGCAAGACCATAATTACTCAATATTACCATATTACAATACCAAAAAGAAATACCTGAAATATAGAAATTCTACTCACAAATTCACAATGAATACTCATATTATTATGACATTTGAATGTCATCACCAAAACCAAAACAATCAAAATTAGTAATGGAAAAGGATGAAGAAATAAAATATGTTGACGAGAAGCAGAGCAGCACGCTCAAGACCTCCGGACTCGTCACCTCGCTCCGCCTCGCAGTTGTCGGCAACTATATCAGTGCCGTGTGTCCAGCTGACATCTGCAGTTGCGTCGAGCGATAGTGACGAGTACTTCTCTCCGCCGTCGTCGCCACCACCTGTACGCCGGAGGAGGGGCCGGCCACCGAAGAGTTTGGGGCTTCTGGGGCAATCGGCTCCGGTCAGGGCCCCCGCTCCCGGTGGAGTGCAGCGCATGCGATGGACATTATCCATTAACGAAAATGTCATGCGCGCATATTTTGAGGCAACAGAGGCAGGAACTAATCTTACTGCGTATCGTGTTCGGATGCTTTCTCTGTTTCAGGCTCTTGAACCATCAATCAACGTTTCGGCTCAACGACTGTCGGATCAGGTGCGAGCCATTCAACGGGGTCACTTGTTGGATGACTCTGTACTTGATCGGCTCCGTACAGAGGTACAACGTAACCGTATCATTACTACTGCATCGCAGGCGGCAACTCAAGCTTCTGCCGCGGCCACATTGCAAGCTGGCGTTGCTGATAGTGATGGTGGAGATGATATGGTTACTACTGTAAGTCCCCAATACAATGATATATTGAGGAGTACCCTTGAAGATGTAGTTCGGGAATTTCGATCGACTTCGGTTCACCTTAGACCTCGGCTTCCGCGTTTTCCCATGCACAAAAAAAATAGGGCACTGATGTGTGCTTTAGATTTGCTACTACCAAATTACTTTGATAGTAGTGAAGACCTGGCTGATACTCATTCGATCCTGTACTGTGCGGCTATTACAGCTTGTCGTGTTGCTCATGTCAAATTTCCAAATACTGACACAGCAACACGCCCTCGCCTGGCTGTACCAGCCTGGCAGTGTAGGATTGAGCGTCGTATCAGTGAGGCTAGGGTACTCATCGGTAAACTCAGCTGCTTTAGGGAGGGCAACATGCGCCCTAGGGTCATGCGCTTTGTGAAACGTGCATTCTTGGGAACTGGTATTAGTCCTCAAAATTATATTTCATGCGTCACAGAGCGCATCGACTTCCTGAAGCAGAAAATTTGTGCATGGGCTAATCGTATTCGAAGGTATAGGGTGCGAGTCGATCGCTTTACTCAGAACCGCATGTTCGAGAGAGATCAACGACGTGTTTATGCATCCTGGGAGCGATCGGATCAGAGTGATACTGATATGCATCGGCCGGATGATGATGCCATGATTTCTTTTTGGCATAACATCTGGTCCGTGCCTGTCACTCACTCTGAAGGTGCGTGGATGGAGGATGTTGAGCGTTCGTGTGAGCTTATACCTGATATGAATGAAGTAACCATTGACTACCAAGACGTAGTTTGTGCAGTTCGTTCCTTACCCAACTGGAAATCTCCAGGCCCGGACGGACTGCACAATTTCTGGTATAAATGGTTACCTAGCTCGCACGTTTGCTTAGCATCTCAATTTCAATGTGCTTTATTATCTCAGTCGCTTCCAGAATTTATGACAACAGGCATAACCCATCTGCTCCATAAATCTGGTAGTACTGCGGACCCCAAAAACTATAGACCTATCACCTGTCTGCCAACAATTTATAAAATTCTTACGTCCATTTTGAGATCGAAGATTAATAAACACATTGATCAAAATTCTATTATGATTGCCTCTCAAAATGGATGTAGGAATGGGGCCCGTGGTACTAAGGAGCTACTCCTCATTGACATGGCTATTAACCAACAGGTTCGTCGAAACCGAAAGAACCTATCGACTTCCTGGATAGATTATAAGAAGGCATATGATTCCGTGCCGCATTCGTGGCTCATGAGGGTGCTGGAGTTGTATAAAATAAATACAACTCTACGCACTTTCTTGATATCGTGCATGCGAAAATGGAGAACGGTCCTTTTCTATCCAGGATCTCGACGGGTTCTAGGTCAGGGCGACCCTATAAAAATAGAGCGAGGTATCTTCCAGGGTGACGGTCTGAGTCCATTGTGGTTCTGTCTGGCCTTGAACCCTCTGAGTACACTTCTCGGGAGTTCAGGATTAGGCTACCGTTTACGGAGAAATGGTCAAGTAATATCACACCTGCTATACATGGATGACCTGAAACTATTTGCCCATAGCAGTTCTCATTTGACAGCGTTACTGAAGGTTACTGAAGCTTTCAGTAATGCCATTAAAATGGAATTTGGTGTGGACAAATGTGCAGTCATGCATGTAAAGCGTGGTCAGATAATGGAATCTACGGGTATACAACTCTCGGATTCTATTCATCTTAGATCTCTCTCCGTAAACGAAACCTATAAATATTTAGGTATGTCACAGGCATTAGGCATCAACGATGCTGACATGAAACAGTCGTTGCGTGAGCGTTTCTTGGGGCGCCTTTCAAAAGTACTTAAAAGTCTTTTGTCTGGCGGAAACAAGGTTCGCGCATACAATGGATGGGTCATGCCGGTACTGATGTATTCCTTTGGCATACTTAAATGGACTCAAACTGAACTGGATGCCCTGGATAGAAAAGTTCGTACATTGCTAACAGCACATCGCATACATCACCCACGTTCATCGACCATGAGATTGTATATCCCGCGGAAGTGCGGTGGTCGTGGCTTCTTAAATGCTAAGACATTGCATAACCGCGAGATATGCAATCTTAGGGAGTATTTTCTCCAAGTCGATATGGGGTCTCATAGAGATGTAGTTGCTGTTGACAATGGACTGACTCCTCTATTTTTAGCAAAAGAAAACTGGCGCAAACCTGTAGTACTTAGTACTTCCGACCGCAGCACTGTGTGGCAAAGCAAGGAGTTACATGGCAGATTCTACCGGGCTCTCCATGGGCCCGACGTAGATTTATTAGCCTCAGTATCCTGGCTCCGTTTCGGTGATCTTTTTGGTGAAACCGAAGGTTTTGTCTGTGCAATTATGGATGAGGTTGTGATGACGAATAACTACCGAAAGTATATCCTAAGGGATGGCACAGTGGATATTTGCCGAGCGTGCCATCGTCCGGGTGAATCCCTTAGGCATATTATCTCCGGTTGTTCTCGTCTCGCAAACGGCGAGTATTTGCATAGACATAACCAAGTGGCCAGGATAATACACCAATAACTTGCTCTAAAACATAGTCTTGTAGCATCCGAGGTGCCGTACTACAGGTATGCACCAGAACAGGTCCTTGAAAATAGCCATGCCACATTGTATTGGGATCGATCTATCATTACAGACAGGACTATTGTAGCTAATAAGCCTGATATTGTATTGATAGATCGACACGAACGCCGCGCAATAATTGTTGATGTCACTGTTCCCCATGATGACAACCTTGTGAAAGCTGAAAAAGATAAAGAAAACAAATATCTTGATTTAGCTCACGAGATTGTTGACATGTGGGACATTGATTCAGCAATTGTTGTTCCGATAGTCATATCTGCCCATGGGCTGATAGCCAAGAGCCTCGATAAACACCTTAAGAGGCTCGCGTTAGGTGGATGGATCGGGAGTCAGATGCAGAAGGCAGTACTTCTGGACACGGCCCGTATAGTGAGAAGGTTCCTGTCTCTGGATCCTTAACCATCGGTAGCCGGGACCCTGATCTTGCTGCCGTTGGGGAACTGCATTTTTGTATTTTTAAATGTTATATTTTTTAGTGTTATTCATTGTAAAAATTTAATGTTTAGAAATATAATTTTGTAAGTATTTAAAATGTAATAAAGGGAATAATAATAAAAAAAAAAAAAAAAAAAAAAAAAAAAAAAAAAAAAAAAAGTCGTCAACGTGACAGGACATTCTTTTCCCATTTTACTATTTAATATTTTATTCAGAGTTTATAATGAAGGCAGGAATGACATTTGAAAATGTCATTACCATAGTACCCAAATAAATTGAAAAGAATGCCACATAAAATATGTTGACGAGAAGCAGAGCAGCACGCTCAAGACCTCCGGACTCGTCACCTCGCTCTGCCTCGCAGTTGTCGGCAACTATCTCAGTGCCGTGTGTCCAGCTGACATCTGCAGTTGCGTCGAGCGATAGTGACGAGTACTTCTCTCCGCCGTCGTCGCCACCACCTGTACGCCGGAGGAGGGGCCGGCCACCGAAGGGTTTGGGGCTTCTGGGGCAATCGGCTCCGGTCAGGGCCCCCGCTCCCGGTGGAGTGCAGCGCATGCGATGGACATTATCCATTAATGAAAATGTCATGCGCGCATATTTTGAGGCAACAGAGGCAGGAACTAATCTCACTGCGTATCGTGTTCGGATGCTTTCTCTGTTTCAGGCTCTTGAACCATCTATCAACGTTTCGGCTCAACGACTGTCGGATCAGGTGCGGGCCATTCAACGGGGTCACTTGTTGGATGACTCTGCACTTGATCGGCTCCGTACGGAGATGCAACGTAACCATATCATTACTACTGCATCGCAGGCGGCAACTCAAGCTACCGCGGCCACATTGCAATCTGGCGTTGCTGATGGTGGTGGTGGAGATGATATGGTTACTACTGTAAGTCCCCAATACAATGATATATTGAGGAGTACTCTTGAAGATGTAGTTCTGGAATTTCGATCGACTTCGGTTTACCTTAGACCTCGGCTTCCGCGTTTTCCCATGCACAAAAAAAATAGGGCGCTGATGTGTGCTTTAGATTCACTACTATCAAATTACTTTGATAGTAGTGTAGACCTGGCTGATACTCATTCGATCTTGTATTGTGCGGCTATTACGGCTTGTCGTGTTGCTCATGTCAAATTTCTAAATACTGACACAGCAACACGCCCTCGTCTGGCTGTACCAGCCTGGCAGTGTAGGATTGAACGTCGTATCAGTGAGGCTAGGGTACTCATCGGTAAGCTCAGCTGCTTTAGGGAGGGCAACATGCGCCCTAGGGTCATGCGCTTTGTGAAACGTGCATTCTTGGGGACTGGTATTAGTCCTCAAAATTATATTTCATGTGTCACAGAGCGCATCGACTTCCTGAAGCAGAAAATTTGTGCATGGGCTAATCGTATTCGAAGGTATAGGGTGCGAGTCGATCGCTTTACTCAGAACCGCATGTTCGAGAGAGATCAACGACGTGTTTATGCATCCTGGGAGCGATCGGATCAGAGTGATATTGATATGCATCGGCCGGATGATGATGCCATGATTTCATTTTGGCACAACATCTGGTCCGTGCCTGTCACTCACTCTGAAGGCGCGTGGATGGAGGATGTTGAGCGTTCGTGTGAGCTTATACCTGATATGAATGAAGTAACCATTGACTACCAAGACGTAGTTTGTGCAGTTCGTTCCTTACCCAACTGGAAATCTCCAGGCCCGGATGGACTGCACAATTTCTGGTATAAATGGTTACCTAGCTCGCACGTTTGCTTAGCATCTCAATTTCAATGTGCTTTATTATCTCAGTCGCTTCCAGAATTCATGACAACAGGCATAACCCATCTGCTCCATAAATCTGGTAGTACTGCGGACCCCAAAAACTATAGACCTATCACCTGTCTGCCAACAATTTATAAAATTCTTACGTCCATTTTGAGGTCGAAGATTAATAAACACATTAATCAAAATTCTATTATGGTAGCCTCTCAGAATGGATGTAGGAATGGGGCTCGTGGTACTAAGGAGCTACTCCTCATTGACATGGCTATTAACCAACAGGTTCGTCGAAACCGAAAGAACCTGTCGACTTCCTGGATAGATTATAAGAAGGCCTATGATTCCGTGCCGCATTCGTGGCTCATGAGGGTGCTGGAGTTGTATAAAATAAATACAACTCTACGCACTTTCTTGATATCGTGCATGCGAAAATGGAGAACGGTCCTTTTCTATCCAGGATCTCGACGGATTCTAGGTCAGGGCGATCCTATAAAAATAGAGCGAGGTATCTTCCAGGGTGACGGTTTGAGTCCATTGTGGTTCTGTCTGGCCTTGAACCCTCTGAGTACACTTCTCGAGAGTTCAGGGTTAGGCTATCGTTTACGGAGAAATGGTCAAGTAATATCACACCTGCTGTACATGGATGACCTGAAACTATTTGCCCATAGCAGTTCTCATTTGACAGCGTTACTGAAGGTTACTGAAGCTTTCAGTAATGCCATTAAAATGGAATTTGGTGTGGACAAATGTGCAGTCATGCATGTAAAGCGTGGTCAGATAATGGAATCTACGGGTATACAACTCTCGGATTCTATTCATCTTAGATCTCTCTCCGTAAACGAAACCTATAAATATTTAGGTATGTCACAGGCATTAGGCATCAACGATGCTGACATGAAACAATCGTTGCGTGAGCGTTTCTTGGGGCGCCTATCAAAAGTCCTTAAAAGTCTTTTGTCTGGCGGAAACAAGGTTCGCGCATACAATGGATGGGTCATGCCGGTACTGATGTATTCCTTCGGCATACTTAAATGGACTCAAACTGAACTGGATGCCCTGGATAGAAAAGTTCGTACATTGCTAACAGCACACCGCATACATCACCCACGTTCATCGACCATGAGATTGTATATCCCGCGGAAGTGCGGTGGTCGTGGCTTCTTAAATGCTAAGACATTGCATAACCGCGAGATATGCAATCTTAGGGAGTATTTTCTCCAAGTCGATATGGGGTCTCATAGAGATGTAGTTGCTGTTGACAATGGACTGACTCCTCTATTTTTAGCAAAAGAAAACTGGCGCAAACCTGTAGTACTTAGTACTTCCGACCGCAGCACTGTGTGGCAAAGCAAGGAGTTACATGGCAGATTCTACCGGGCTCTCCATGGGCCCGACGTAGATTTATTAGCCTCAGTATCCTGGCTCCGTTTCGGTGATCTTTTTGGTGAAACCGAAGGTTTTGTCTGTGCAATTATGGATGAGGTTGTGATGACGAATAACTACCGAAAGTATATCCTAAGGGATGGCACAGTGGATATTTGCCGAGCGTGTCATCGTCCGGGTGAATCCCTTAGGCATATAATCTCCGGTTGTTCTCGTCTCGCAAACGGCGAGTATTTGCATAGACATAACCAAGTGGCCAGGATAATACACCAACAACTTGCTCTGAAACATAGTCTTGTGGCATCCGAGGTGCCGTACTACAGGTATGCACCAGAACAGGTCCTTGAAAATAGCCATGCCACATTGTATTGGGATCGATCTATCATTACAGACAGGACTATTGTTGCTAATAAGCCTGATATTGTATTGATAGATCGACACGAACGCCGCGCGATAATTGTTGATGTCACTGTTCCCCATGACGACAACCTTGTGAAAGCTGAAAAAGATAAAGAAAACAAATATCTTGATTTAGCTCACGAGATTGTTGACATGTGGGACATTGATTCAGCAATTGTTGTTCCGATAGTCATATCTGCCCATGGTCTGATAGCCAAGAGCCTCGATAAACACCTTAAGAGGCTTGCGTTAGGTGGATGGATCGGGAGTCAGATGCAGAAGGCAGTACTTCTGGACACGGCCCGTATAGTGAGAAGGTTCCTGTCTCTGGATCCTTAACCATCGGTAGCCGGGACCTTGATCTTGCTGCCGTTGGGGAACTGCATTTTTGTATTTTTAAATGTTATATTTTTTGTGTTATACATTGTAAAAATTTAATGTTTAGAAATATAATTTTGTAAGTATTTAAAATGTAATAAAGGAAATAATAATAATAATAAATCATTTATTTCAGGCTACAAAGAATATTTTACAATATCAGGCCCATATAATAAATACCTTAAAGACAAACATATATATTTATATCATACAATTTTGTTAGTAAATATCTTAACTTAATATTAGATTAGTAAGATAACATTAAGCAACAGCTTTCGCTGTTGAGTCGGTGGCATTTGGCAACGTCCCGCGGAAGCGCCGGTAAACCACCCCCTGCGGCCAGAAATCCTCCTTCAGGAAAGTTTCCAGCCTCGCTGTCGGGACGCGCACGACAAACGACTTAAAATTCGTATTGTGGCGCGATTCCAAAGCCTGTACTCTCAAGCAAAAGTTGGCTTTCTTCTTTATATACTCTGTCACGTCCTCCGCGGTGATGGTGTGGTGCAGACGGGACAGGTATACGGCCGTGGTCGGAATGGCAGCTCGCAGCAGGAAGTTGGGCCCTGTCGGTGCGGTACCATACTGGTTCTGCGTCGGTCGCTGACGATAATAATATAAGAATAGGACTGTCAAAACGGCCATATTTGTTTGCGTTTCGCTTCCACTTCAGGGTGTAGGATGAGCAAGAAAAGGAACAAAGGTGAAGAATGCCGTTTGACAGTCCTATTCTTATAATAATCGCATAGTACTTGTTATATTGTGGTGACCACACCGCTGAGGCGTACTCAAGTTGGCTCATGATTAGTGCTCTGTATAGAGATAGTAAGCTCTTTGGGGACCTAAACTCCTTTGATACACGGAAAATAAAACCTGACAGCTTGTTGCATTTCTTGGACAATGCCTTGTAATGACTGTTAAAACTGAGCTTACTGTCAAACACAACGCCTAAGTCCCGCAGTGTCGACTTACGTTCCAATGGCTCTTGGTCAATGGTGTAGCTAAAGAGAATAGGATTCCTTTTAAGAGTAAATGAAATAACAGAACATTTGTTAATGCTAAGTCTCATGTGGTTAGTATTACACCAGTCACTCACTGTATCAATGTATTTCTGCAATTGAATGCAGTCTCTTACCGAGTTAATCCGACAGAACATTTTTAAATCATCGGCGTATAACAGAGAACAGCTTTTCAACTTAGGAATGAGGTCATTAATGTAAATGACGAATATTAAGGGCCCCAAGTGGGACCCCTGCGGGACTCCGGACATAACAGGTACTGGCTGTGAGCGGAACGTCTTCAACGCCACTATTTGACTTCTATTTGCAAGATATGACGACAGCCAGCGCAAAAGACATCCATGCACGCCCATAGACTCCAGTTTAGCTATCATTACTCTATGATTGACTCTATCAACGGCCTTTTGGAAGTCAGTGTAGATAGAGTCGACTTGAACGTGATCACTAAATGCTTTACAAATAAAGTTGGTGTACTCCAACAAGTTGCTAACAGTTGACTTCGCCGAGACAAAACCGTGCTGTTGTTGAAAGATCAGTGGTTGTACGTGGTGGTAGAGTTTATCATAAACCAAAGACTCGAAGATTTTACCGAAACATGACAATATGCTGATTGGCCTATAGTTTGCACAGTCACTTGGATCACCTGCCTTATGTATGGGGATAACATGTGCCTCCTTCCAAGCACTTGGAAAGATACCTGCTTGCAAGGATTTGTTGAAGATGATACAGAGGGGCACACTTAAAGCAGCCGCGCAGAGTTTTATGAAGCAAGGAGGTATGCCATCTGGTCCAGCTCCCTTGTTAGTGTCCAGTGCTTTAAGCCTATCGCAAACCTTCCCTTCAGATACAATCAAATTACACAGAGAATAGCTATGTGACTGTTCAGCATTTTGGACAACACTATTACTGTCAGGCTCGAAAACGGAAGAGAAAAACTCGGAGAAGAGCTCCGCAGCAGCCTCACCCCCGGTGGCAGTCTTATTGCCGAATCTGACGATGTCAGGAATCGCAGGGGTCGACCGTTTATTTTTCACAAAGGAAAAGAATAGTTTTGTCGTGTCTGATAAAGATTCCTCCACACTATTCACATACGAATCGTAACAATGTTTTATTAGTTTCTTAGATCTGGAGCGCAACAGCTGAAACTCATCGTAATCTCTAGGATTACGGAATTTTTTAAAGCGTTTATGGACACGAGTTTTCTCAGCAATACACGCCTTTAAGGGTTCAGAGAACCAGACGGGGTATTGTGAGTGGCCAATTCGTTTAGATGGCGTATTGTTTTGAATAATGTTGTTCAAAATTGTATAGAATTGCTCCACGTCTAAATTAAGGTCGCTGTGGTTAAGAATTTGTCCCCAATCTACATTGTTAAGTTGCTCGTTGCATTTGGGAAAGTTGCATTTACGATAATTCGGTATTAAAATTTTTTGCTCTTTATTGCACTTTTGCGGAACTCAAAACTCACGTCAATTTCGATAGCTGGATGATGGCGATCGAGTGTAGAAAGAGGAGGGCACTCGGTTAGTGTTACTTGCGTGAGATCTGTCATGAAAATATCGAGGACCCTGCCGTTTGCATTGCGAACGTGGTTATATTGCGAAAGACCGCCCAATTCTATGAGATTGGTAAGTAGAGTCGATTTCGTATCGTAGGACCCACTAGAGAGAAGGCGAGGAGGACAAGAGTTATCTTGGGTCCATATCAAACCTGGTATGTTGAAGTCACCGACCATAATAATGTTTGAGTCAGAGCTGTTGCGATTCAAGAGCATGTCACCACAGTGGTCGAAAAAGTTTTGATATTCTGCGACATTAAGATTGGGAGGTAAGTACACAAGATATATATCTAAAGAAGGCCTACAGGAGCCGGAGTGTTTGTGCACGGTAACCCATAAGTCCTCGAGGGAACTTTCGAATTCAGGGCGCCTTACTGCATGTAGACTTTTTTTCAGAGCCAACAACACGCCACCGCCCGACTTTTTTTGCGAGCTATGTAAATCGCGATCTCTACGAAATACAGTGTACCTATCATCCACGAACTCGCTGTCGGAAAAAGAGCTATCCAGGTTTGTCTCACATAGACAAATAACATCATAATTCTCGTTTAAAATATTTATGTAAAGTTGGTTTAATTTGCTTCTAATACGATTAACATTTTGATAAAATATTCTCATAATTGATAATTATTACATGTAGTCTAAGTAACGTGATAAAACGATTAATTAATACAAGAATAAAAACATTAAATTATTGCACTAAATTATTACCTTATTTAAATTAGCAATATCTCTTACGTGAATAGCAGGCGAAATATCATCTTTTCTGACGTAAACTCGGCCAAATTTGACCCATATATACTTAAAGCCTTTTTCCTTTGCCTGTCTTCTAGCAGCCGCGTGCAGTTCTTTGCACTCTTTCGACAGGTGCTCTCCCACGAAAACTAAACATTTATCCCCGGTGACGCCAATGTGATTTGAATTGAGCCGATCTTTCGAATGTTCTTTGTTATACCGTTTAACTCCAGATATAATGGTATCGCGGTGACGTTCAGACGGGAGGGTTACGAGTAAGTTGCGAGGTCTTTCAGAGGAAGGGTTAATTTTAGCAACGCGTCGACAGGAGCGAATTTCAGCGTCAGAAATGGGAAGTTTTATCTGCTCACATAGCTTTTTAACTAAGGCGACCACATTTTCATTACGACGCTCAGGAATGCACTGTATCTCAAGATTACAGCTTCTTGAGTTTTTCTCAGTTTGTGTTAAGCGAACTTCAAGCTTTGCGAGATCTGACTGAAGTTTATTGTTTTCCGCTTCCAGCTTAGCAATTTTCCCATTCGCCAACAAAAGATATTTCTTAATGTCAGCCTGTTCGTTACTAAGGTAGTCGGTAGTGTCAGTAAAGTCTTGTTTCAAAGTTTGTGTAGCAGCATACAATTCAGGTTTAATCTTTTCCTGCACTTCTAGTGAGAGTGTCACTCTAATACTGTCTAGTTTCCTATCTATCAATTCATTAAATTGTTTCATAGTGATAGTTGCTTCACACGACGGAACGGGTTCATTATGCGACCCACACGACAATAAAGAGGTATTCCCTAATGATTCATCGCATGACATGTTGACTTGGTGGGGAGCTGAGGTGAGATTCGCGGTGGAGAGGGAAGGTGCATGGCTCTGGTTCAGTCTATACGGTGATCCGACCGGTGTGTCGTCATTTCTAGTTCTACGAGTAATGTTGTTACAGGAATCGCAGCGCCACGAACGACTCAATTCCTTGCTATGAAGTTTGTAGTACGCCGCAGTAAAATTATGGCAAAGATAATGGAAACAACCTTTACAAGCCACACATTTTAGCAGTTCAGTTTGGTTTATAGCTTTATTGCAACCCAAGCAGTTCATCGTAGCAACAAGCGCGCGGCAAGTTATAAGCAATTTATCTTAAAGGCACGCGTACACAGGCAATTTTTAACCGACTTCTAAATCAAAAAGGAGGAGGTTCTCTATTCGTCTGTATGTATGTTTTTTTTTTTTTTTTTTTTTTTTGTGTATGTCCACCGATTACTCGAAGACGGCTGAACCGATTGAAATGGTTCAAACGTTATTACATCAGGTTGGTTTTCAAGTTGGTCCCATTTTTTGAAATTTTGAAATCGGTTCAGTAGTTTTCAGGAAATCTTGAAAATACTGTCGTTTTCGTTACCACTTTATGTGAATTTAATACTTATCTTTAGGCATAACTCCTTTGTTTATAAACCGATTTAGATGATTCTTGTTTTGTTAAAAAGGGGATACCTCAAGGTATTTTAACCGACTTCGAAATGGAGGTTTTGAGTTTGATCACATACCTATTTACCAGAAAACACCCAAATTGCCTGCACGATGCTCTAAAAAGAGTGAAATAAAAATTATTTTTATAAAAAAATAAAACCGCCTTCTAAAAAACCACATCAAAAAAGTAAGAAATAATTCCTCACCAAATAAATAACGTAAGTACTTTGAAGTCGGGCGGGTTTTAACAAAAACAACTTTACATGTTTCACGCCCGACTTCAAAGTACTTACGTTATTTAAGTATTTGGTGAGGAATTATTTCTTACTTTTTTGATGTGGTTTTTTAGAAGGCGGTTTTATTTTTTTATAAAAATATTTTTTTTTGGCAATAATTGCTTTTATTTGGTGTTGGTTTTTCGCACGAACTATCTCCTGAGGATTGGGGCGAAACGTGTAGAGTAGTCTAATCGGTGACGGTGCAAGGTGCCGAAAGGCTTACACGACTCGTCGAATTTTGCTATCACTTGTTACGCTGGCCAGCGTTGCTTCATCAAACCCTCGCATCCGAAAGAAACATTTTTACAAATGTTTAACAATCGATTAAGATGAAACAGCCATATTGTGATTTTTTATTATTTTTATGCATTCACAATGCAATTTTTTACTATCACATTTTTCCTATACTTACAAAATTGCATTGTGAATGCATAAATTTTTTTTTTTTATAAATTTCAGAGCTTCTAAGGATATGGACTCCAGGTTCCATCTTGGACAGAATGTGCAACAAAGACTACAACATCGGAAGACCCAACGATGAAGCAACTAAGGACTACATTGTACGTGAAAATTTACATCTTTACATTTACATTGTCATCAGCCAGCTCATGTTCCCACTGCTGAAGCACTAGGCTT
Organism: Crambus lathoniellus; assembly: GCA_949710035.1. NCBI lineage: Eukaryota > Metazoa > Arthropoda > Insecta > Lepidoptera > Crambidae > Crambus > Crambus lathoniellus. The sequence goes on along the minus strand of OX453302.1, from coordinate 6,938,817 downwards.
TGCTTATAGATAAGAAGGATGAGCCCTAAAGGAAAAATGTGATAGTACAAAACCACGAGCCTTGCAAGTAGCTTTCAGGCGGGATTTTTTACTAGGTACATTTTCCTATACTTACAGAATTTCATTTCATTTCATTTCATTTATTTCATTGCATGTCACAAGTACATAGATGGAAAATTTTGGTACAGATCGTGTGACACCCTGCAAGGGCGTAGCAATATATGAGAGAGTGCTATTTATACTTCTAATTTAAAGAATAATTAAAATCTATTTGCAAAATACAGTCTGTTTGGTATACTATTATTAGTAAAAAAAAATAATAATTATAATAATATGTCAATGTCGCTTTATATTAATAATGATCAGAATAATAATTTTTATATAATAATTTAAATTTCAATGTGAATATATAATAATATGATCAGAATAATAATTTCACGCAATAATTTAAATGTCAATATCACATTAATAATAAAAATCAGAATGTATACAAACAAAACCAAAACCTATTTTTTATATTACAATGCAACAATACACATAACAGCATCTCAGAATTTAGTTGGATTTGTCGACAAAAAACTCACTAACATTATAATAGCTTTTAATGAGGAGATATTGCTCAAGTTCTTTTTCAAAGATTGAGGGCTTCTCTATGTCTTTAATGTAGTTCGGAATTTTGTTATAGATTTTTATCATCATTGAGTAAGGACCGTCAGAATATAATTTAAATTTCGTTATGGGCACTTTTAGTTTGTTTTGATAGCGATTGTTGCGTCTAATAGTTTTTATGGGAGAATAGAGAATTGTATTGTGAATGCATAAAAATAATTTAAATTCTCAGGATTTGCGATTCAGGATATTAACGACTGCAATTGAAGGCAGGACCGTTTCTCCAGAAGCACGAAGGAGCTAGGAGCTAATAACTTTTTGCTCACTCATCCCGTAACCGACCATTGCAAAAGATCATCCTTTCTTTTGCCTATACACCCTTCTGTTAGTTTGTACATCCTTTTGCTTTTGTTACACCCTTCTAATATTCCTTTTCCTCCGTATCACCGACCACTTTCCTGTAGCTTTCATACGTAGTTGTCACTTGTTCCATATTCTTGAGCTTCAAGCGGCGGCGTTTGAGGCTTGTAAGCGGCGACGGTTAAACGTTTATTAAAGGAGACCGGCGAGAATCGCCCTAATATTTTAGGAAGTCGTACACTTTCAGAAACATGAAAATTAAATTAATTTAAACTCCTACAATTAACTTTTACAAACGCCTGATTTATTAAAGAATGGAATAAAAAGATAAATAATTTTCAAATCGCAAATAATTGACTGAAAAGGGCAAAATAACATTGAAACACTTCATACATCCGTTTCATTTGACGCAGTAGTCATGTAAAACAAGGTCATTTATTATTTACATATTATTAGATACCTACATCAAAGAAGGTACATAAGATTAATTAAAAACTAATGAAGATCCGCACGCATAGCTTAGCGCAGATGGCGCTAGCAGCGGCAGCGGTGCGATACTTACCTATGTCTTTATTAAAATAATGATTCCTTTCGTTATTTGTCTTTGTTATTACATAATATATTATATAATGTATATTACATAATATAATGTTTTTAAATAAAATGTATAAATGATTGACCATATCTCTGTTGTCCCAACTTTAAAAGCATATAAACAATTAACTTTTTTGTTAGTCTAGCATAGTTCTTTAAGTACCATTCGATTTTTTCCATGAACGAGACCTATAAATAGAGGTCTGAAAACACATAGAAGTTCGCCAGTCTTCTTTTGCATTCCATAATATTTATCTTTACAATATATGTAAATGAGCGATACGTTTCTTTATCGCGGTAGTGATAAGTGCGGTATTCATTGCGGAACTGCGGACTGTGTTCTTATGCTGTTCATACTCTTGTTATTTCTTGTGATACATTAGATTACAAGTTTATTAAGTTACATCAATGAGGGTCATAGTTTTTTCAAATAGGTACGAATACGAAATACAATTTGTCAGTAGGTACATAAACTAATTCAGTGTACAAAATAAGATTAGTAGCGTTGCGTCATTTTCTAAATCGATAACTTGGATGTTGTAGGTACGCAAAGGTGAAGTTGTGCAGATAGCGATGTGGGCTATTCATAGGGATCCGAAACACTTCCCCGATCCACTGCAGTTTGATCCAGAACGGTTTTCCGAGGAGAACAAGCACAAAATCAAGCCCTTCACATACATGCCGTTCGGAACGGGCCCCAGGAATTGTATAGGTAAGAGACTTTATATTAATTCGCAACTTGGTATAGTTTACTAAGTGGAGGCAGGCGCGGATACGAGGGGGAGGGGCATTCATCATTTTGCCACGTGAACCAAATTGCCCCCTCCCCCCCCCCCCAACCGAATCCTGGATCCGCGCATGTGGAACCAAATAATGACCATTTGTGATTGTTTGGAATTTTCTATGTGATTATCTTATGTCCGATTGTATATTTGAAAATCGAATGTTAGCAAATGTTTCAAGAATAAGGGGGCTGATTCATGTTTAGAGTTTTTATTGACATTGTGCATAATCTGGGGCCAAGTCTGCTTACGTTAAGTCGTAATCGTGTCTCAATCGTGTTTCAATTGTAGTTCAATGGTAGAGCTTTTTACACACAAATTACAAGAAATGTATACTTTTTTCTCAATACTACTGATGGTCAGACCACACACTACATTTACATCACATTATACTGTCATAATTCTAGTAACTAATGTGTAAAAAAGCCGTACCATTGAACTACAATTGAAACACGATTGAGGCACGATTATGACTTAACGTTAGCAGACTTGGCCCCCTGGTTGGAAGAATATAATTAAAGAAAGCTCAATGAACTAAAGAACACTCTTTGTCCTTACTTTTAAGTATGCTAAATGCATGGATCCTTGAGGAAATGTCATATTTTTTATAAGTAAGTATTCAAGTTGTAAACTTCTTGTTTGTTTGACAGCTTCCAGATTCTCATTGGTCGAGTTAAAGGTGATGCTCTACCAACTGCTCCTGCACTTCGAGGTGTTGCCTTCGGAAAAGACCTGCGTCACCAGGGAACTGATCACTGACACCATCAAATTTAGGTTTAAGGACGGGCAATGGGTCCGGCTGAAGACCAGACAGTAATGATTATCTGTTTTCATCGGTCACTTAACCGGAGACTATGAATGACGTAGCCCTATAAATGCCGCATTGTGAGTTGTGAGAGTTTTGATAAATGTTGCAAAGGAAATGTATGTATGATGGGATTTGATTGGCTATTGTAGTGCAAAGTTTCTTGAATTCTTTGTCTTCTGCCCATTTCAGAGCGCCCCGCCCAAAGAACAAGGTGCAAAATGGGCGCGGTGCAAGTTGTAGCACTTAAATAAGTACCATGTTCAAAGTATTTTTGTAGATAATTAGAACACTTTATTATACGCGACGAAACTGATTAGTGAAAAATAAACAAGTTAAATTGAAGGTATCTATCGTGTGAGGGTAGTAATATCTCCACATTGATGAAATTAACGCTGACTATACAGCGTGTAAGAAGTATTGGATAAACTCGACGCTTCTCGTAACGACTCCGTAGCTCAGTGGTTAGAGCAGTCGCCCGGAAAGCGGAAGGTCGTGGGTTCGAGTCCCATCGGAGCTAGTTGTGAGACGGGTCGATTTTTTCTAAATACTTCATTTTCCATTTTTCTATTATAAAAAGTGCATTGTGAATGCAAAAAACTAAAAATTAAAATAACTTGCAATAGTAATTTCATCTTTCATCATGTCAGCCGAACGACGCCCACTGCTGGGCATAGGCCTCCCCCAAGGATCTCCACAACGATCGGTCCTGCGCTGCCCGCATCCAGCGGCTTCCCGCGACCTTGACCAGATCGTCGGTCCACCTTGTAGGGGGCCTGCCCACGGAACGTCGTCCGGCACGCGGTCGCCATTCAAGAACCTTTCCGCCCCAACGGCCATCGGTTCTCCGCGTTATGTGTCCCGCCCACTGCCACTTCAATGATGCAATCCTTCGAGCGATGTCGGTTGTTTTAGTTCTCCTGCGGATTTCATCATTTCTGATTCGATCGAGCAGGGAAATACCAAGCATCGCTCTCTCCATTGCTCGCTGGGTGACTTTGAGCCTTCTTATGAGACCCATAGTAAAAGACCAAGTCTCACTTCCATAGGTCATTACTGGCAACACACACTGGTCAAAGACTTTCGTCTTGAGACATTGAGGTATTTCGGACGCGAATATATGTCGGAGCTTCCCAAACGCTGCCCATCCGAGCTGGATTCGACGAGAGATCTCTTTCTCAAAGTTGGACTTACCTAACTGGACCGTCTGTCCTAGGTAAACATAGTGGTCAACAACTTCGAGTGTAATGTTCCCAACATTAACTGGAGCGGGTGCAACATGGGCATTGGACATGATTTTCGTCTTGTCCATGTTCATCTTAAGACCCACTCTTTGCGAAGCATTACCGAGATCCTCGAGCATTGTGTTCAGGTCTTCCAAGGTCTCAGCCATAAGAACTACATCATCGGCAAACCGTAGATGTGTTAGGTACTCGCCATTGATGTTGATGCCGCATCCTTTCCAGTCCAGCAGCTTAAAAATATCCTCCAACGCAGCTGTGAACAGTTTGGGAGAGATGACATCTCCCTGTCTCACACCTCGCTGTAGTTGGATAGGATTAGAGCTCTGGTTCTGTAATCGGACCGACATGGTGGCGTTTTGGTATAGGTACCTCAGCACCTCGATATACCTGTAGTCTATTTGGCACCTCTGGAGAGACTGCACCACGGCCCAGGTCTCGATCGAATCAAAGGCTTTCTCATAGTCCACGAACGCCAAGCAAAGTGGCAAGTTATACTCTTCGGTCTTCTGTATAACTTGCCGCAGCGTATGAATGTGGTCTATGGTACTGTAGCCTTTCCGGAACCCGGCTTGTTCGGGAGGTTGGAAGTCGTCGAACCTGCGAGCGAGACGATTCGTAATGACTCTCGAAAACAACTTATAGATATGGCTCAGAAGCGAGATGGGTCTATAATTCATCAAGAGAGTTTTATCACCCTTCTTGAAAAACAGCATCACATCGCTTCTGCCCCATGCCTTTGGCGTTTTGCCCTCGAGGATGACAGAGTTGAAGATCTTCTGGAGGACCTTAAGTATCGGCTTACCGCCCGCTCTTAGAAGTTCTGTTGTGATTCCGTCATCACCCGCCGCCTTGTTGTTTTTGAGCTGCTTGAGAGCCATTCTAATCTCGTACAGGCTGACGTCCGGGATATCTTCGGTATAGTGTCGGGTAAGCTTGGCTCTAGGGTCTTTAGCCTTGCTTTCAACAGGTGTTTGCGTGGAATATAGCTGTCCATAGAAACTCTCAATCTCCCTCAGGATTTCAGGTGTTGACGAAACGATGCTACCTTCCCCAGTTTTCAGCCTCGTCAATTGACTTTGCCCGATAGACAGATCTCTCGCGAACACTTTGGAGCCTTTGTTCCGCTCAATGGCTTCTTTAATACGCTCGGTATTAAATTGGCGAAGGTCGCGCGTCAAGGACTTAGATATCTGTCTATTGAGCTGCCGATAACGATGGGCATCCGCTGAGTTCTGCAGCTTCATTTCGTGTCTCTGATCCATGAGTAGGAGAGTCTGACTGGAGAGTTTCTTCAATTTGGGACGGCGGGTTTTATAGTACTTAGACCCTACCGTGCGGACAGTATCCACCACCATGTTGTATAGATCGTCCACGTCTATGCTGTTCTCAAGGGCTTCGAAGCGGTTTTGAAGCTCGAGCTGAAAGCACTCGGGGTTTTAAATTTGAGCTGGTATTGGTCGGAGCGTGGATTTTATCAGTCGCGATCTTTCGAGCTTGACATCGATATTCAATGTGCCTCTCACCATACGGTGATCGCTTCCTGTCTTAACAGCGTTGATCACACTGACATCATTGAATATGTGCTTCTTCGTCGACATGATAAAATCGATCTCGTTTTTGACTTTACCGTCCGGACTGATCCAGGTCCATTTGCGGCTTACGGGCTTCCTAAAGAAGGAGTTCATCATATAGAGGTTCTCCCTCTCCATAAAGTCTGCCAGCATCTGGCCTCTATCGTTCCGTTGCCCAAATCCAAATTGCCCCACTCTCAGCTCATCACCGCAACGTTGCCCCAACTTTGCATTGAAATCCCCCATCACAACCGTGTAGTGGGTTTTATAGCTATGCATGGCTTTAGAGATCTCCTCATACATAGCCTCCACTTCGTCATCGTCGTGTGTCGAGGTCGGAGCGTAGACCTGGATAACATTCAGCGAATATCGTTTCGATAATCTGAGTATCAGGTACGCTACCCTGCTCGACACACTTCCGATGGTGGTCACGTTGTTGACAAGGGATTTATGGACGATGAACCCGACACCACCAATGGACTGTTGGTCGCCCTCCCGGTGGTATAGTAAGTTACCGGATTGCAGGGTTATCGAGTCCTCCCCCTCTCTTCGGACTTCAGATAACCCAATGATATCCCAATGTAACTTACTTATTGCCTCTTCCAACTCTACGAGCTTCGCGTCAAGCCTCAATGTGCGCGTGTTGTAGGTTGCCAGGTCTAGTCGTCGGTGTTGGTAGCCGGAGCCTACCCGGAGATTCTTAGCACCCCCTGCCCCGCCGTTACCATAGCCGCTACCGTAGCTAGGAATAGCGGGGCCGCCGGGGACTGGGGGCCGATTTGTTGGTTGTGTTGTCATTTTAAGGGGGGGTTGTGCTATAATCGCCACGCTTGGCAGGCGGGTTGGCGATCGCAGTATTGGCCTTTTGTAACTGGAGACGCTGCTGCCCATCTCCTGATGGCAGTTTTAGCGATTGCCAAATACCTGGAAAGGTATTTCTTTCGCGTGTGAGGGTAGTAATATCTCCACATTGATGAAATTAACGCTGACTATACAGCGTGTAAGAAGTATTGGATAAATTCGACGCTTCTCGTAACGACTCCGTAGCTCAGTGGTTAGAGCAGTCGCCCGGAAAGCGAAAGGTCGTGGGTTCGAGTCCCATCGGAGCTAGTTGTGAGACGGGTCGATTTTTTCTAAATACTTCATTTTCCATTTTTCTATTATAAAAAGTGCATTGTGAATGCAAAAAACTAAAAATTAAAATAACTTGCAATAGTAATTTCATCTTTAGCGATTGCCAAATACCTGGAAAGGTATTTCTTTCGCTTGTGAGGGTAGTAATATCTCCACATTGATGAAATTAACGCTGACTATACAGCGTGTAAGAAGTATTGGATAAATTCGACGCTTCTCGTAACGACTCCGTAGCTCAGTGGTTAGAGCAGTCGCCCGGAAAGCGAAAGGTCGTGGGTTCGAGTCCCATCGGAGCTAGTTGTGAGACGGGTCGATTTTTTCTAAATACTTCATTTTCCATTTTTCTATTATAAAAAGTGCATTGTGAATGCAAAAAACTAAAAATTAAAATAACTTGCAATAGTAATTTCATCTTTAGCGATTGCCAAATACCTGGAAAGGTATTTCTTTCGCTTGTGAGGGTAGTAATATCTCCACATTGATGAAATTAACGCTGACTATACAGCGTGTAAGAAGTATTGGATAAATTCGACGCTTCTTGTAACGACTCCGTAGCTCAGTGGTTAGAGCAGTCGCCCGGAAAGCGAAAGGTCGTGGGTTCGAGTCCCATCGGAGCTAGTTGTGAGACGGGTCGATTTTTTCTAAATACTTCATTTTCCATTTTTCTATTATAAAAAGTGCATTGTGTACCTACAGCGAACATGATAATTCGAAAGTTCCTATTCCTTGGCGCAGTGGTTCGAGCATTCGGCCTGCGATTGTTGTGGTCAAGCAACGTATGCTATACAGTGTGCCCCTCGATATGGTGTACAAACGAAAAGGGCGTTGACTATACCGGAAATTATCGACAAAAAAATTGATAAATAAAATTAAAAAAAAATGGTCATGTTAAAATGTACTTATTTAAAAAATAAAAATCTTTTTAGATCCTTTTGTCATAAAAAACAAATAGTTTTCGAACCAAAAGAGATATCGTCATAAAATAAACGCTAAAATACTTGTGAAGGATTGGCAATGTGGAAGAGTAAAATGAATTCATAAAAGATGGCTAACATGACATAAAAGAGACAGAATCAAACATTGTCGAGATTTTTTTTACACTTTTTTTCATTATTAGCGATTTTTGCTAAATAATCCCATTATTTTTTTTATTTTATCCATATTTACTTGTTCTTCAATGCATCTGCCTTATAACAAAAAAAAAAATCAACGCTCTATCCCGTCCCGTTCGCTTGCTATGCACAGTTAACTGCGGACGTAAACAAACAAAGTCAACGTTGTATAGCGTGAACTAACCAAATAAAGTTGCACTTCATGCATTACTTAAAGATATATCTCTTTTGATTCGAAAACTATTAATTTTTAATGTCAAAAGGACATAAAATAAATATTTTTCTAAATAATCGTATGTGTTTTTTTTTTTTTTTTTTTTTTTATTTGTTAATTATATCGGGTATAGTCAACACCCTTTTCGTTTGTGCACCATATCGAGGGGCACACTGTATATAAACTATTGTTCACGGGCTCTACAGGATCCTCTAACCCCTTTTGTAGACCTGCAGCGTCCACAAGGAGGTGTTACTACCCACAATGATAAAAAGCTCAAGATACTACATTACACTATATTTATTCAGTTGCTAATAGGTATGTAATGGTCATATAAATCTAAATTCTGGATGGAAGAGGGTACGCAGTCGAAAATAGAGATGAAGATGTATCAGAAAGATTGAATTGAAAGTATCCAGTACCTAATAGAAAATTTGTTTGCTAAGAACAAAGCTATGGTAGCTAGAAAAGTGATAGACACGAACCTTGATGAAGTAACAAATGTGATAAAAATATGGGTGGTGTGTTAAGAATAACACATACTTACTACACAAACTTAAATAGTAAACACATACTTACTTAAATAACAAACAAAATTAGAATGAGTCACTGCTCTCCAATGCGCCGTCTATTGGGCTAGGTACTAGACGCATAAAGAACAAACTTTAGGAGCATGTCAAACATGTCTTACCTTGTCTTGTATAAAAAAGAATCTATGATTTTGGGACTCTCCAAAAGCGGAGTATCGAACGAAACGAAGTGCGTCTTATTGCTGAGCATATTTCTAAAGGGGTCAACATTTTATTGAGCCGAGGTGGTAATGAAAATTGTACATTTATGACAGTAGGCATTTAATGAATTATTTATTGATATTTTTAAGAATCATCATTATTTATGTTTAAGTAGGTAAATAGGTATTTATAAGTTGTAGAGTTGTAAAAACAAAAGAGAGCAGTTTTCAGTTGATAGTGCGATGACATTAATATTTTCCATACTAGAAAGAAGTCGTTATTGTACCTGAAATTTGAAAAACAGTTAAAGTGTGGTATGAAATAATGCGTTTATTATTTTTTTGGGAAATTACGCGTTGGATTTTGTTAATAATTAGTTTTAGTTTTATTTCTTTTTGATAATCTTTGTTATATTACTAATAACGTCTTAGGAGCCACCCACGGTCGGTTTTTCCCAAGAGAAAAAAAATCTTTCCGTGTTCTGTGGTTTTTCTATATTAAAAATATTTGTTAAATTTTAACAAGTGCCATTTGTCGAGAGTAAGCAAAAGCTTAGCCTGAAAACTGTTCATCGATAAAAAACTGTAATCACAGAAAAACTATTTACTACTCGTCTTGTTAGATCGATTGATTAGATCAAGAGATTACTAATATATTAAAATAATAAATATATTCTTTACCTGTATCCCTTTCGTTTTATTTTCAAAAGACTTCACTTATTTCTTTAAATATCATCAAAATTTAGACTTTTTTAATATTTACAAGCAGTCGAAATTTTCGTTAAGTACAAATTCATAGCTTTTCCTTTATGTTTCAGAGTGATTAATTCGAATAAAATGCTTTAGTCATGGTCAAACTTATAGATTCAGCCTTAAGCTAATATTACACGGTTCAACCAAATTGATTCACTTTGATTGAAAGGCGCAGAAATACAGGCGCACATTTGACATTGAATGATTCACTTTTACGTTGACATTGTTCAATTTGGTTATACTTTATCGGATAAAGTTTATCCAAATTGAAATGCAAAAGTGACCCGTGTATTTCTGTCATAATTGTATTAGTAACCCTTCCCTTTGTGGTTGGTAAAGGTACCATCTTAGATTAATAACTCTTCGGGTACCATAACAGCCCTGATGGCAAGTAAATCAATCAACAATATCAGGCGTTTTATTTCAGAAATTTCAATGCCAAAATATATTGTTTTAATTACCATTTTAAAGGGGAAACGGACACATTCTCGTTGGTACAGAATACGTACCATTACCCCGTACCAAAATTGCATCGTAAAGTAATCTATTTATTTCGATAGAAGCGTGGCCGGGCTTGGTCGTATGCGTTGCAGCCCGGCCACCAAAAATGTGTTATAACTGATGAAATACTGTGGTACTCTTTTTTTCCTTCAAAGTACTACGAGGTACTTATCCGTACCGTGTACTGACACAACCACAGCCTTAGTTGACACCGTGGCCGGGCCAGAACGTATCGCACGTGGTCTAGTGGTAGGTACTGTAACGCTCTAATGGAACACGGGAGCGCTACTTTGATAAATAAAATGATAATTTTTTTCGATACTGATCTTTTAATCAGTAATTAAATAAATTTTACATTTTTATATTAATATTATCTCACAAGGCAACCGCGCATGTCCACGCACGACACGGCACGTAGTAGTTTTTTTTTACCCTGTGACACGGATCTCTTTTCTTAATTTTTCAATAATCAAAACCAGCCAGGAAACAACGGCGGTGTACTGGCCTCACTGACCTCTATTATGAGGTCAGTGCATGAAGTTTGACTTAATACTCTGAGTTACCTCTATTATGTCGAACTTCATGGGTCAGTGACTGGCCTGCATGCAGTGCGGAAACATATACGATCTCTACAGTACACACACCGGTATTAGACCCAGAGTTCCCGGGTTCGATTCCCAGAGGTGGTATAATATTGTATTCGGTTTGGTTGGTGGTAGGACTTGATTCAAGTCCGCCTCGCCTGGCTAGCTACCACTATCTTATCAAAGTCTTACGCCATAACAACGATGTTTTAAGAATTGTTGTGTTCTGGCAGTTAGGATAAGATAGCCAGTTCCTCACTGGTTGGCGATTCCAGGAGTAGTGCGCTTTCATCTTCAGCCTTACCTTCACTTAACATCAGGCTAAGGGTTGGACTACATCTGGCAGCACGGAACAGCACTTTCCTATGCTGCTATCCTTTTCTGTCTCTCAGAATTGTCATTGGGCGATCCTCTTTCACCGCTCCTATTTTATACTAGCGGATCCTCGCGGTTTTACCCGCGTGGTACCCGTTCCCGTAGATATCGGGATAAAATATAGCCTATAGCCTTCCTCAGTAAATGGACTATCCAACACAAAAATAATTTTTCAATTCGGTCCAGTAGTTTCTGAGATTAGCGCGTTCAAACAAAAAACAAACTCTTCAGCTTTATAAATATTAGTATATAGATTGCTACCATATCGGTTTGTAGAAAAATAAGCAACGTGTGCGTGTCACAATACGCAGACGACTTTGCATTGTACTCAACCGGCGGCGGCGGGAACTTAACAGATATAGCTAATAGTAGTTACACAAGGGACGTAAGCGAGCTATTACACAACAAGATCCGCTCGCAAAGGGCGCTAAAGGATCGAGTGCACCCGAGATATTTAGACGCGCGAGCGAAACGAGCGAGGGCGAATATAGTTCGAGGGTGTAATAGCTACTTACAACCGAGGTAAGCATTCTACTTTACATCATTCATGCGAGGTAAATAAAACATTTATGTTGGTATGGCAAAATTATTCTTTTATAAGAGAGAAAATATTTATTCAATTTGCAAAAGCTTGTAAATGTACTTATTTTAAATATATACAGTCGTCGCAAGTGAACAAACATTTAATTCGATGAAATGCCGCCATTTTCATTGTTCTCGTTTTGAATGCTCTAAGTTCTCTACAGTAAATAGTTTTCTTATCATTTTATGAAAAAATATTGTTTGACCAAGGAGTTTTGCATAGCTTGAATGGTAAAGTTACTTTTTCATCCCATCGATTCGAAAAGCGATGATTGTTTATCTAATAACAGGGTCCAAAACGATTCATTGTTTAGCTGTTATGACAAGAGGGTATAAATGAGATTTGAATTTTGAACAGCTTCATAACAGGGTCCAAAACGATGAGATTTGAATTTAGAACATAATTAAAGAAGCATTGGTTGGAGCGTAGCAAAGGGTGTGCAGTACTTTAAAAAAAAATCAACTGATTTTGTATGGGGGCCGGGACTTTTTTCGGGTCGAAAAATTTTCAAAAACGGAATTTTATAAAGTTGAGAATATCTCGTAAACGGTGAGTCGTAGCTAAAATCTAACAAAATTTTCAACCCCCCTACGGCATCCCCAGAGATACTTATAAGGAATCTGATGGACATATATTTTTTTTATTTCAAAACTCAATTTTCTTTTCTTGCCCGACTAGCGCTATGATGTATCCGAACGAGAAAGAAAGGTAGGTAGTTTGAGTTGTCTTTACTGCTTTTCTTATAGAGGGGGATGAAAAGCAGAGTGTATTACTCGGCCGCAAAATTATTTTCACGTCGGGCGGCGTATATTGAATCCTTCGCTGCGTTCAGGATTCTACTTTAGAATCCCTCGCTGCGCTCGAGATTCAACTCTAGAATCCTTCACTGCGCTCTGGATTCAAAATAGCGCCCTCGCCGTAAATATATTATTTTGCTCCCTAGTAATACAATCTACTATTGAAAATGGAACGTTCTATCTAAACAATACACTGTGTTGCACATGCCAAATTACACAGCCTCTTACCATACTAGTAAATCCTAGTTACCGAGCGGTATGATGTAAAGAAAATTACAAAGGGCGATCAATTTGCTAATAAAACTACTTTCACAATTAGGCCTAGAAATATCTGAATCGAAATGTAATGTTTGTATAATTTAAACGAGGATTTAGGAGAGAGAGTACCTATAGACATAATGATCTATGATAAGTTGGTCCCGGTTGTGGAATATGTGAAGTACTTGGGTAGGTAAGTATTCGACTTGACCGAACCTTGAGATGGTCATAGTATGGATTTTATATCTGCATTAAACATTTATTAATAATAATAGCACATCAATGAAATTAGAGAGAGAGTTGAAAAATTGAAAATAGTATTTAGAAAAAATCTACCCGTCTCACAACCAGCTGCGATGGGGATGGGACTCGAACCCACGACCTTTCGCTATCCGGGCGACTGCTCTAACCACTGAGCTACGGAGTCCTAACGGCATCATTCCCGTGTGATCCACTATGCCCTTTAATCCATTGTAGGATTACTCCGTTGTTGGATGCTAAACGATCCAAAACTTTGTGGCATTCGTAGACGATACTGGAGTTGATCGTGTTGGCCTCCAGTGCTGTTAGGACGGCCATGCTGTCAGTCAGTATGCGGATGTTTAGTTCCTTTATACCTCTGGACAGGGCCGTGGTAGCGGCGTTTATTATTGCAACACATTCGCATTGAAATATCGAACTGTGTTGGCCCAGCGCTAGTGATATTTTGATATTCAGATCTTGTGAGAATACTCCAGCTCCAGTTCCAGTCCCCATCTTGGAGCCGTCCGTATAGATTCGGACTTCATGTATGCCAGAGTGATCTCGGTCATTTTCAAATAACTGTATTTGGTATTTCTTTTCGAAAATGTATTGCTTGGGTATCCTATCGCATGGGGCAGCGATTAGTGACTCATGTTTCACTAAATCATTCCACAATGTGGAGTGAGGACCCTCTCGATTGTACCACAGACCCAGGTGTTTAAGCCTTATAGCAGCCATGGAGGCTTCTTAAAAGTGTGTTGACGGATGATATGTGCACGAATGTTAGCAAGCAAAAGCGGGTACATTAGCCAGAGCGCACCGTCTCATCGTCGACAAGCAGAACAACCCATCTCTGTTGCATAAGTGTGCCAATAAACAGCCGCGAAAGCCAAAATAGGCTAGGAAGACATTATCAAACCGCATTAAGGTGGTTCGATCAGCTCAGTAGCGCTACCAATGGAAATTAATCAATTACGTTTTATTAAAGGTTTAGATTAAAAATTTCTGTTATTTTGCGCAAATAAAAGAGTAAAATGCATTTTATAAATATACTTTTAAGAACTCAAACTTAAGCAATAAGTCGTGAATATCAATAGTGCCAAAAGTGGCCACATTTAGCAATATCGAGATCCATAACTTAATGCTCATATTTGAGGCCATGAAAAAATACTTAAAAATTGTTTACTCTTCTATTTGCGCAAAATAACCGAAACTATTATTCTAAACCCTTGATAAATCGTAAATGATTTATTTCGATTGGTGGCGCTACTGAGCTGATCGAACCACCTTAAATTAAATTAAATAAAGTAATATTAATATATTTATTGATGTTGTTCTCTGCCAAAATCGGTGGCCGTAAACATTACCGTTACACAGCTAACGCATGTTGCTACTCTCAAGGAATTGCTTCATTTCTACTTCAGTATTTTGTCAGGTCTACTCGTTTGTAAGGTGCTCAATCACGCCCAACCCTAAACCACAGAACATAGAAATATTTTACGAACTTTAGTAAAATTCTGCAGAATGATAGACTATGACAGAAATAGAAAACTCGAAGAAGACTTAATCCTGATATTCCCACGGGAACTTGAACGAATCGTTATATAAAATCTTAAAATATTATTTCCCTAGATTGTCCTCCATAATAACAGTTCAATTATTCTCTACACTTCAACCGGACAACTCGCTAACTTTCTCAAATTGTTTGAAGCGACTTCCGTCTTAAGTTATGCATTAACTTGAAGTTAAGCCACGCAGTTAGAGACAACTAGTTAAACTTGACCGCAGGGCTTGTCTTAGCAAGTTTCGTCAACCTGATGAACTTATTTATTATTAATAAACCATAACATTTACGAGCGTAATAATTAAACCTTATTTATATATAACTAGCATTCCGCTCGCGGCTTCGCCTGCGTGGACTACAGGACGTTGTGCCGCGGAAATGTGAATTTTTTTCCGGGATTAAAAGTATTCAGTCTCCAGCTCCCAAACGATCCCCATACAATACTTACTAAAAATCAGGTCGATCCGTTGCTCCGTTTTGACGTGAAAGACGGACAAGCAAACGAGCACACACTTTCACATTTATGAATTTGTGAAACCTTCAGAGCTATTTGTAGAACTCAAATTTTCTAATAATAGTGTGCTGCAGCCGGCACCAAAAACTTAAAGTGCCTTGATTATCGAGGCATAAAGTAGTTCTCGGGGTAGGTACATAAATAACATTTGCAATAAAATAATCAAAATTCAAAATCATTTATTCATTATAAACAAGAGTAACGGGACTCAACGCGACATTTATTATGAAGTACATATTATTATGTACTTACAGCTTGTTGTCAAATATCAAAATCTAAGCAACTGCGATCGCCAAAGGACGTAATACCCTTTCAGACTCCGGGTGTATATAAAATCGATTGTAGTTGTGGTAGTTCATACATTGGACAAACAAAGCGGACCATCGCAGAACCGGGTATTACCCGTGGCCCCACCGTTTTGCCCCACTGGTGGGTCTACAGTTAATTTTTTTTCCCCGTAGACCCACTGCAATAGAGTTTTAAATTATGCTTTTCACTGTGTCAGTTTCCGTGGGACCACGGGTAATAGCCTCAGGTAATTTCTTTCCCCGTAGACCCACTACACTAAACATATGCCAAATATGCATAATATTTTTATCCTTTTTTGACTCTACTCCCACCGCAACGCCCCACTTGACATAAAATTTAATAAAAGCAAAAATATAAAAACTTACTTTATTGAATAAAATATAGGTTCTCCTTACCTCAAAGAAAAAATAAAAGAAAAATATTTAAATTTTTACTTTTTTGCATTCACAGTGCAAGTTTTATTATTGAAAAATGGAAAATGAGCTGGTTGTGAGACGGGTTGATTTTTTCTAAATATTTCATTATCCATTTTTCAAAGTAAAATATTATATAAATACAAATTAAAATATATATATAAAAATTATTATTATTATTCATACTTTTCCAAACATAAAAGCAGTGGGACCACGGTTAAAGTCAGTTTTGTTTCAATTCCCCGTAGTCCCACTGTAAAGCAGTGGGTCTACGGGGAATAAAAATTACCTATGAACCCACCAGTGGGTCATAGCGGTGGGGCACGGGTAATACCCGCGCAGAACGTGTCAAAGAACATATCGCAGCTGTTAAAAATCGACAGACGAGTAAATCCGCGGTAGCTGAACATCTTCTGGAAGCTGGAGTTAATCATTGGATGGAGTTACATGATCCAAAAATCCTCTCCACCGATCGTCATTACCATACTAGGATGGTACGAGAAGCGATTGAAATCAAGAAGTATAAAAATTTCAATCGGGAGGACGGGTTGAAATTGTCATCAGCGTGGAATCCAGTGATTAACAAGTGTAAGCCGCGAGTTTTACCGTTCAAAACAAACCCCGATACTGTGAGTGTTGTGTGCCGTAATCCCATCACTAGCGATGACAAAAACAAAAAAAGTGACAATTTGAGGGTGGCCGAAGATCTCCAAGCCCGCCCGAACAGACGTCGTCGCGCGCCGCCAGTCTGCTTGTGACCACGGTTGTTGCAACACAGCCGAAACGTCAAGCTGTAAGTACATAATAATATGTACTTCATAATAAATGTCGCGTTGAGTCCCGTTACTCTTGTTTATAATTATAATGGAACGCGAAAGTTTAAAGTCTTATATCATTTATTCATTTTAGGCTGATACAGCACTTGTGAACGTCAATGAAGCTACGCTATCGGTTCGCAAATCCTACGGCGGGAGGCCTTGTAACGAGAAGAACCGGCAAGAAACTCCCCAAGGGCAATTTTTTTCTCCCTGTCATATTTCATACAGAGTCGTCAAATTGAAAAGTGACTTTAACATAATTATAATATGAAAAGTCACTTTCGATCACAAATTAATCTTCAATTTAAAAACAAAGTAAAAAACCCGGTAATCATAGCAGTAAATAATAAATATACATCCAAAAGGTAGTTTCTTTAAAATACACACCAACCAAAAACGTAGCAATAAAATAATAAATATAAATGCCAAACAAGGGTAATAAAACTTTGAATAGTTTAAGAACATAAGAGTCAATAATAAACAGTTTTTTTTAATCCACAACGGGGTAGCACTTAGCCTGCATCACACCTGATGTTAAGTGGTGATAAGGCTGAAGATGTAAGCGCACTACTCCCGGAATCCTCAATCACTGAGGAACTGGCTATCTTATCTCTAACTGCCGGAACACAATAATGCTGAAAACATCATTGTTATGGCGTCAGACTTAGATAAGATGGTGGTAGCTAGCCAGGCGGACTAAGAACAAGTCCTACCACCAACCAAACCGAATACAATATGTACCCCCACTGGGAATCGAACCCGGGACCTCTTGGTCTGAAATCGGTGGTGTGAACCACTAGACCAGAGAGGCGGTTAAAAGTGCCATACAAGCCACGATAAAATAAAACTAATAACAATAAAACATGAAATATCTGCATATTTTGAGACAAGAAGCCAGGAGAAGACCCATCCCACTACTGGTGGCACCCGTTCACGAGCATGACGCATGAACCAGCCATCGCTTCGCTCAACCATATTTTAGGGAACGTAACGACTTAATCGTTTTATCAATTCAATTTGTATTTTTATAAATACATAAGTAGGTAAAAGTATTTGGTAAATTAGTACCCTAATACCCTTTATGTAACACAACATAAGATAGATTTACATAATAATATTGCAACACGAATAACACGATGCAAAATATTAGGTAAGTATAGGTACCTAGTTACTCACTTATTTCATCATACCTAAAAAAATAACACTAAAATTTTGGTAGACATTACAAAATATGTTTAAATCTGAATAAAATATAATATTAAATCGATATAATCACAGATAAATAGTGTTGACGTGCATCTTATCAGATAACTTGCTTCTATATCTGTCCACGATACCAGCCGTGGTCAATTAGAAGAGTTTATTCTAAACAAAACAACGGCACACAACGGCCCGGAATCGAAGTGTGAATAACCCATCAAGTGCTATACATAGGTACCTACTGTATAACATTGTCAGTGAATCGTGCGGGCAAAGTTTAGTGCGAGCAGCAGTATCCACGCCTCGCGTTATCTATCATTTATTTATAATTTTGATGACACATAGCTTAGTTGTTTTTGGCGAGCGGTAGTGCTTTCAATACAAGTAAAGTGAGTATTAAAATCCTTTTTATTGAAATGATTGCGATATGTTAATAATGTTAAAGTATAGGCTTAAAGATTAATATCAAATGCAAGTTATGCAAAGAGATGTGGGCGGGTCTGGCATCTGGCATTGGCATTGACCAGAGCAGAGTCCGGTTTATCTTTCTGTCTCGCTCTTTTATGCAGTACGGTCACCGGCATGCCGGCACAGCCATCTCTATCGTGTAGAAGACGATAGAGACGGCTGTGTCACCGGCCATTTGTTTGTAGAGTCTGTGTCAGTGTCAAATGAAATAACACTGCACGCGACTGGGGCATTTTTGACGCTAGTTTGCAGTATTTTTTTTTGTTCTAAGTACCTATTCGATTTTGACCGCACGCAGACTTCTGGCGCGCCGCATTGCTTAGGTTGTACTTTAGTGCTGGACTTTAGGGTTGACAGTTGCACAAACGAACGCTCATATTCGTAGGGGAAAAGAGCGTGCTAAATCAAAGGCCGAGAGAAACGCATTGCTTTCCTGCACTCTTTACGTGTTAAAAATTAATTGAACTCAGGGTATGCTATAAGGTTACTAGTTCAACGGTTGAACTAGCCAGGTGTACTAGTGGGAGCGAACGATTTTTCCTTACCCTCTTTAGGGTAAATTTTTTACAAACTTTGAATGTCGTGTTTATTTAAATCTAATCAGAAGCCTAAAAAATAAGTTTTAAGCTTCTAGCTTTAAAAAATGATGTGATTTCCAGACAAATTGTCATCCCCTATTTAAACCTCTTCCAGCCTTTTTTCGCATTAAAAAGTAGCCCATGTCCTTTCCCAGGCTCTACACTATCTATGTACCAAATTTCATTTAAACCGGTTCAGTAGTTTAGGCTTGATTACGTAACAGACAGACAGAGTTACTTTCACATTACGAAGTAAGGATTTTACCAGCTAAACATGAAACAATCCTACTAATATTATAAATGTGAAAGTTTGGATGTTTGGATGTTTGTATGTTTGTTACTCAATCACGCCAAAACGACTGAACGGGTTTGGCTGAAATTTGGGACACAGATACAATGAAGCCTGGAGAAGAACATAGGCTACTTTTTATCCCGGAAATATATCACATTCCCGCGGGATAACGTCGTGTAGTCCACGCGGGCGAAGCCGCGAGCGGAAAGCTAGTCTTTCGATATTTCTCAAACATGAGAAACTATATCATTAATTTTGTGTATTGTCTACAGATGATCCTGGTATTTGTCTGGTTGGTGGTGCTCGTTGCAGCAATCGTACTTTACTTCAAGAAAAACTACTCCAAATTCGAGAGCAAAGGCGTTAAAGGCCCCGAACCAATATGGCTCATAGGGACTGGAGTGAGCATCTATCAGGGTAAAGAGCACTTGGCAGATTTTCTAGGTCGGATGTACCAGAGTTTTCCCAATGAAAGGTAAATCTTGATATTATAAGGGCAAGATTAATGCCTCATTTGCTTGAACTGAAAACACTAAAAAACCGCACTCAAATATCTAGATAGCTCATTTCGATATTAGTTTTCTGTGGGTTTGCGTATTCTTCACTCTCAGGTGTTATCCAGAGTTAAACAGTGGGTCTGTTCATGAGACAAACAGACCTACGAAATTACGATACAAACGTGTGTTGTCAATTGCTATAATTCATCATTCAATGCTATAATCACATTTAATGTAGCTCGGTCTCTCAATTTGGTCAAGGCAGGTTTTGTAACCCATACAACAAAGTTTTTATAATTTTGTCATATTTTAGATTCTACGGTCAATTTGAATTTTTGAGGCCGATACTAATCGTCAGAGATATCGAGTTGATAAAGCAAATTACCACAAAAGATTTCGACTCCTTCCTCGATCACAGAAGTATGGTCGAAAGTGATGTTGATCCGCTGTTTGGGAGAAATCTCGTCACACTGAAAGGTAGCTCCAAAATGGGCTTTTCTTCATTCACCAGCACGACACGAGACGACTATCCGACAACGTCGTCAATTGTATTGTAGCGACAACGCACTCACATCGCTACATAAGCAAGACACCGAGTATGGAGAAATGCAGGTTTAGCGAAAAGTACGAATGTACACATCGACGCGCAAGCCCGACGTCACACACTACCTACGTCAAGAACTGAAGAATTGTATGGAAACATAAATCGCGCTTACTATGCATTGCATAAATTTCCAACTACAAACAATTTGGCCGCGGTCCCCGAGCAGAGACACCTAGCTTTGAGAAAGTATTTCCCGTTTCGCTGCACATCTGGCGAAACATCCTGCCTCTACAGTATGAAATTGTCAGCGCCTGCATGTCATGCCAATGAAACAGCGTACTATACGATTTCATAGAAAAATACGGCCACTGATATCGTTTTTGACTGTCGTGTCGTGTCGACCAGTGAAGAAACGCCCAATAACTGAAAGAAATAAACAAAAAAAAATACCTACTGTTCTGATTGTAATAATACCTAATGAATAAATAATTCTTTGTTTTCTAGGTCAAGAATGGAAAGACATGCGATCTATGTTGAGTCCAGCATTTACCAGTTCTAAGATCCGTTTGATGGTGCCGTTCATGGTGGATGTGGGCAGCCAGATGAATGACTCACTCAAGAAAAAGATAAAGGAATCTGATGGTTGGTACTTATCGAATCGATTGAGTTGGTAGATGATAAATAACTGGGGATTGGAAGAGAGTACAGAGGTTGTTACAACAGACGTTTCTTATGAGTAAATGAATATGCTTTCCAGCAAATCCCATTTTTAAAGATGAACACTCATTGCTAGGCGTAAAAGTATTCCCCTACACTTGTTAAAAGAACTATAGATATTTGGGAGCAAGATATTCTTTTGCACAACAAAATCAACTCTTGAGTGTTTGTGTAATGATTATAAGCAAATTTTTTGCACCAATAGTTTTCAGAGAGCTTTTGTTTTATAACAGCGATTTAAAAGATTTCAAATACTATTTCTTTTACAGTTGACTACATCGACGTCGATGTCACTGATCTAACCACTCGCTACGCAAATGACGTGATCGCCTCCTGCGCATTTGGCTTGAAAGTGGATTCGATGGCAAATACCGAGAATGAGTTCTACAAGATGGGAAAATCGGTCACCAATTTTAATTTCAAGATGCTCGTCAAAGTGTTCTTCTATGTTTATATCCCGATGGTTATGAGGGTATGTCTCTTATTTTTTTTGAGATTGAAGGATTCCACCCAATAACTAAATAGTTTTGACTTCTGGATGGCTGTAGAATGCAATGCAATGTAAGCTGTCTTATCATAATCCTATTATCAGTTGCACGGCGTATATCATATCAGCCCAATGTTTGGCTTCAAATTGAATTCACCAAGAACCACCACTATGTTTAGAATGGTCCGCTGCCAAGTCACTCTGATTATTTTGGTAGCTATTTGATAAATTTTGCCAATTCCGTGCCTTATTTTGTTCCTTAAACAGCTTGAATAGATAGGCATTTTCGTAAAAAACCAATAGCGTATTCTCCTAAGTATTAACATATCTTTCTCGTTTATATATAACTAGCTGCGTTTCGGGTAAAAAGTAGTTTACACAAAAAATTACATAAAAAAAAATCGGACAATCCGTTTCGGAGGAGTTTGGCTACAAATACTGTGACACGAGAATTTTATATTATAAGACAAACCTTTACTTTTCAGATTTTAAAAATAAAATTTCTGCCAGACAATGTATCAAATTTCTTCAGAAGTATTATCTTAGGGACAATGAAACAGAGGGAGAAAAACAATATATTTAGACCTGATATGATTCATTTGTTGATGCAAGCTAAAAAAGGTGTGTTGTATTTTATCGCTGCATAACTTCGATCAACGATACTCCATAACTATAATTGTTTACTTTCTTCAAAATTGCATAAATTTATGATATTCTAGCCTTCTGCTAGTTCTGCTGCATGTACTAACGTCGTTATCCTGGGGGAATGTGATATTTTTCCGGACAAAGGGTAGCCTATGTCACTCTCCACTACCAAGCTCACAAATTACCCCTATACCAAAAATCACTTCGATACGATGCGTTGCTCCGCTTTGGACGGACAAACAAACAAATTAAGAAACACACTTTAAAATTTATAATATTAGTATGGATGTGTTCTCCATTAAAATTATGAAAACTGATATCGAGATATTTATAGAAATATCTCGATATCAGTTTTCATAATTTTTCTATATTATTCAGGTCGATTAGTTCATGAAGAAAAACCTTCTTCGGATGAGGATGCAGGGTTCGCCACTGCAGAAGAGTATGTTGTGGAAAAGAAAACTGTTCAAAGAGGTAATATAAAAGGCTTAAACTTACTCTAATACCATACTAACTTTAAGTAATGGTATTTAGGTTATGATTCTCCCCGAAGGCTATGACAACACATCCCATTTAGTAAAGAAATATGGCTATCGGTGTATGGTAAACACTTTTTTGTATACACAACGGGTTAGCACTTAGCTTTCATTACACCTGATATTAGGTACCTAAGTGAAGATAAGGCTGGAGGTGGAAGCGCACTAAACCCGGAATCCTCAACCACTGAGGAACTGGCTATTTATCTTAACAAGGAATCGAGAAAGTCACAAACTATACCTATCTATTCGAAATTACATGTCTCAGAAGAACACAGTCTATATCCTTTCTATAGAGTTGTTAGTTACGGGTCTACTTCAAATTTCAGATTGGTCCGATGACGATTTGGTGGCACAAGCGCTCTTGTTTTTCCTCGGTGGTTTTGACACGGTGTCTATAGCAATGACATTTGCCTTGCACGAGCTCGCTCTGAACCCTGATGTGCAAGATAAACTGGTAAAAGAGATCAAAGAGAATGATGCCAAGAATGAAGGCAAGTTCGACTTCAACTCTATACAGAATATGGTCTATATGGACATGGTGGTGTCGGGTAAGTTGAAAATAAAACATTTGTTACTAAAAATTTCAAAAAAAAAAAAATAATTTATAAGGTGAATAAAAAGACGATAATAACAAGGATTTAAACGTTTTCAAAAATATTTGAGATGTGTGATAGACATATAAAATTCTGTGAATCCCAATGTATTGCAATATATTTTTGAAGCACTGAACCTTTCCAATAATTTCAGAGCTTCTAAGATTGTGGACTCCAGCACCAATGTTGGACAGAATGTGCACCAAAGACTACAATCTAGGAAAACCCAACCCTCAAGCCACCCAAGACTACATTGTAAGCTTAGTATTTAATTTACAATTCATCTTAAAGTTAAAATAATTCAAAATTGATTAGGTATGTAGTTGAATAAATTTTGAATTATTTTTACTTTCTTGCATTCACAATGCAATTTTTTAATATTGAAAATGTCCGCCCCGACAGTTACCTCATTTTCAATAATAAAAATTGCATTGTGAATACAAACATGTAAAAATAATTTGAAATAAATAAAATAATAGTAATAAATATTTTCTTACAATCATAGTGCTCAATGTTTGAATTTATCGATTGTCAATTAACTGGAAAGGTATTTCTTACGAGTTAGTAATATCTTCACATTGATGAAATAAACGCTGGCTAACATTGCGTGAGAAGTATTGGATAAATTCGACGCTTCTCCTAACGACTCCGTAGCTCAGTGGGTAGAGCATTTACTGAGCATTTACCCGGATAGTGAAAGGTCGTGGGTTCGAGTACCATCGGAGATAGTTGTGAGACGGATCGATTTTTTCTAATACTTCATTTTCAAAATGATCCATTTTGCATTTAATGTTTATAGATACGTAAAGGTGAATCGGTGCATTTAGCAATTTGGGGTATTCATAGAGACCCGCAATACTTCCCGAATCCATTGAAGTTCGATCCAGAGCGGTTTTCCGAAGAAAACAAGCACAACATTAAACCCTTCTCGTACATGCCATTTGGAATGGGCCCTAGGAATTGTATAGGTAAGCCTACAGAATAGTATTGTAAATGCAACCGTTGAGTAGCACGTGAGAAATATGCCAAGAAAATGAGAAAAGTGAACAATTTTTGATTAAACTTGTTGACATGTAATCCTATGTATGACAAGTTGTATACTGTCGATAAAATAGTTTTAGTAAATGCAACCGCTGAGAAGCAGGTGAGAGATATGCCAAGAAAATGAGAAATGTGAAAAATATTTTTGATAAAACTTTTTGACATGTAATCCAATTACGAAAAATTTGAACGCTTAGATACAAAAGTCTAGTAAATGCTAAAAATCCAACAGATCCCGACGAGTACTGTAGCGTTCGGTACACGGCTGTAAATAAGCAGTGGGGGAACCCTAGCCTAACCCTAGGTTTAGATTAGAGCTAGGCTTGGGTTCCCCCACTGCTCTCTATCTCTATGCCAGAGTGAACGAGAGCGCGGCAACAGTGCAGTGTCCTTGAAATTTAATTTACGAGCCGTACAGTGCCACAAACTTATCTGTTCCGGTGGTCAAAATGTAAAACTAACGTGTTTTTTTTTAATGTCATTTTGCTGTCAAGTTGATGTCCAACCATAGCGCTGCTGGCGGCTGAAGTTCTTAGAAGTCAGAGCCGGTTAAATTGCTACAAAAAAAAAAGAAAAACTTACGTAGCGCCGCTGTCACCGGAACAGAAAAGGTTGTGGCACTGTACCTACTGGCACAGATTACTAAATAGTTACTATGTAACAGATAGTTCACTCCGCTAAGTCATTTAAATAAATAGCAACTCTAACTATAACGCAATAAAGTAGAATTCAGCTTGTACGGCGCAGGGAAATTACGAACGGCCACTCGTTGTCGTTGCATCTCATTCTATCGCATATAGTCTAGCTCTTTTGCGGACCTAATTTCTATGCCATCGCCTGCCCGGCAGGCGCGCCGTCCGAACGTACCTAAACTGCGGAGTGACACCCCCATGCTACTGGTTAGGGATGAACCAAGCGTGAGCACGAGTCGTAGCGTCCTCCTTTCGCTTGCTTTTTAACCGACTTCAAAAATTTAAAAGCGACTTCAAAAATTTAAAAGGAGGTTATCTATTCGTCGCGTTTATTTTTTAACCGACTTCAAAAATTGAAAAGCGACTTCAACAATTGAAAAGGAGGAGGTTATTAATCTATTCGTCGCGTTTTTTTTTTGTTTATATGTATGTACACCGATTACTCAAAGACGGCCGAACCGATTGAAATGATTCAAACGTTATAACATTAGGGTTTTTCCCAAGTTGGTCCCATTTTTTTTTGGTCAAATTTTGAAATCCGTTCAGTAGTTTTCAGGAAATCTTGAAAATACTGCCGTTTTGTTACCACTTAATGTGAATTTATTACGTATCTTTAGGCATAACTACTTTGTTTATAAACCGATTTAGATGATTCTTGTTTTGTTGGAAAGGGGATACCTCAAGGTATTTTAACCGACTTCAAAAAAGGAGGTTCTCAGTTTGATCACATACCTATTTATACACATAATGCACTAAAAAGAGTGAAATAAAAATTATTTTTAGAAAAAAATAAAACCGCCTTCACAGTACTTGCGTTATTTGGTGTGAATACAGTATTAGAGGGATTATTTCTTACTTTTTTGGCGTCATTTTTTTGAAGGCGGTTTTATTTTTTCTGTGTGCCAATGTAGGTAAACTACTAGCTTGTGTGCTTGCGTTTCGGACCTCTTCTATGGAGCTGCCGCACTCTCGTTCACTCTGTCTATGCCAAGTCTATGCTATTTTAAACGAGAAAGAGAGCAAGAATATGACCGTCTTGTCAATTACATTACACCGCGTGCGCTGGCATTCATGCTCTCTTAGCTTGATTTTAAGGGCCGCACAGACGATCAGTCCGCCTGCTGGCATCGGTCTGTCAGTTGCCCACAATCGGAAACACACTCACAGTTCCCGTTATGATTTAGAACTGACGGCTAATGCGCAGGCATAGTGTGTGGCCGCTGGGTAGCGCAGACCAATGTCGACAGTTATCGGCTGGGCAGGAACCACCGACTAATACTAAAACTGACGACTATCAACTGCTAGTGTGTAGCTTCAAAGCCGGTTTTCGACTATTGCCGACATGCAATGATCGGTCTAGTGTGTGGCCGATGGAGGTTTCGAACGCCAGACGGCCGATCCTATCTCGGACGGCAAGCGGACTGATCGTCTGTGGGGCCCTTTACACTGGCGACGGGCCCCGCCCCCGGGAGCGCCGAGCTCCATACTGCGACGCGTGTTCAGTGTGTTGGACAAAACGCGTGTTTTCTATACTAATCGAAAATAAATCAAATAAATAAAAAAAAAATTGATATGCCCTATTCAGGGTCTAAAATGTACTATGTTATTCTGTATCTACTATCTTGTTACCATTGTAGAACGCAATAAATTGAAATTAATGTGCAAACTCTGATACCCCGCGCTATGCCGCCTACGGACCAAATAAGTACCTACTCGTGTGCTTTTCTGTGACCCAAAGAGTCGTTTAGTTTAGTTTAGTCGTTTCCGTCTAGAAACTACTTTTTCAGAAAACGATATAAAATTTCAGTTGTTTACGATATTCCCTCGTCTTTGGGCCACAAAAGCATACGATACGAGTAACAAATTCATCAGCTCATTTGGTCCAGTAGGTTTGGAGCAAATTGCCTGTAACACTCGGACGGACAGCACGTCAGCACAGCACAGCACGAGTGATCCTAGGGATCTTTCTAGGTATCTTGTCGAAACCCTAAAAAGGCTTTTGAACTAACATTTTTCGATAGCTTCCAGGTTCGCTCTCTGCGAAGTGAAGGTGATGCTGTATCAACTGCTCCTACGGTTTGAGGTGTCACCTGCCGAGAAAACCTGTGTCTCCAGTGAGCTGGCCACTGACACCTTCAAGCTCAACCTTAAAGGCGGGCATTGGGTCCGGCTGAAGATCAGACAGTAATGAAGAAAAGAACCTTAAAGTGAAGATGCTGCCTTGAACCCTACCCTACCCATGCAAGGCCCGGTTTTGGCCACTGTCCCGGGTATTGACACTTTTTGTTCTAAAAGACTTTTAAATAACTTTTCGTCATTTTTGCTATCACTACGGCAATTAAAATAAGGGTATTTAATCGTTCGAAATTGTCGTACGGTTATTTTTTTTAACGCCATTTTCTGTTTAAAAAATGATTGTGTAAAAATTTTAAGAAAATTGTTAAGGATGTATAATAATCCTTTGTTTTTTACAATTAAATGATTGGTTTTTGAAAAATAAATAAATAACATTTTCCATTTTTCAATAATAAAAACTGCATTCTGAATGCAAAAAAGTAAAGATTTCAATTATATTTTCATTTATGATTGGTTTCTAGCACATCAAAGTGAATAGCGGGTTTTTATCTTACAATTGGTCCGCTATATAAAAATGCTCGATTTTTTAAAATCATTAATCTAATTAATTTAATGTACTTATAATCTGAAATAATAAAAATCGCTATGCGGGGTGGGGTGTGTCTAGGATTTTGTACCTACTCTCTCTTGAGTTTGAAAATATTTATTTAACATTATTATTGAATATAATCAAATTAATATTTGAATATATAGTATATTTTTTACTCGCCTACTTTTTGTTTCATTTCTTTGTCACTAGCCCTAGCACAAAAACTGTCGTTATAGTAATCGTTTTGGGAATACAGTGGTCATTTTGTTCGGAAGCTATAAAATATCTGTAGGTAAGTACTGCCAAGGCAATAAAATCCTTAAATTATATTTTTTCCAGAAATCATATTTTTGGCTCATAAAGTTCTTCGGTGGTCTGCTCCCAGATTCACAAACCGTCGGAAACGCTTCCTACAGCGGAAAGTTGACAATGTCTGTCGCTCACTTCACTTCACTATAGAATAGACAAAGACAAAGCAAAGAATTCGAATCCGAGTGGGTTTCCGACTGTTCGGAAACCCACTCGGCTTTAATTTGTGACTTTGAGAATTATACATTTATAAAACAACACCAATTAAGGCGATAATCGGAAAAACTATGCTAAAGCGAGATAGCAATGAGAAAACGACGCGCGCGGGAGCAAGACCGATTTTGCCGATTACGCAAAAAAAAACACAAAATCACTTCGTATTAAAAAACTATAGCGATTTTTAAAAAATGCTTCTATACGATTCTAAATATTATTGGTGTCCACTAATTAAACCAATTTTCAATAGTATATGTATCCCCATTTAAGAATAATCTTGATATTTCTTATTTTTAACCGACTTCAAAAAAAGGAGGAGGTTATCAATTCGACTGTATTTTTTTTTTTTTATGTGTGTTACCTCAGAACTTTTTAGTTAATGAACCGATTTGGATAATTCTTTTTTTATTTAAAAGGTGACGCTTCTCGTGTGGTCCCATTCAACTTCAGAACTGGCAAGAAGTTCAGGAGTTATCCTGAATAATGTGTATTCAGACTTTATTTGGGTATATAGACGATTTCATAGTTTCATCAAATTGGGGACCATTTTCAAAAATTTTTTTTTCGAAAGTTGGTACTTCTGAGCTGATCTTACTTTCACCAAGTCAGGACCAGGGGATCAAATCCCAGGAAAATTGAGAGAAAT
This sequence comes from Crambus lathoniellus, assembly GCA_949710035.1. Lineage (NCBI taxonomy): Eukaryota > Metazoa > Arthropoda > Insecta > Lepidoptera > Crambidae > Crambus > Crambus lathoniellus. The sequence continues at coordinate 6,909,821 of OX453302.1, read as the reverse complement.
TCTCAAATAAAGGCAAGCCTTATGCGTTCCATTTATTTTTGAAGTTAGTCAAGTATTTGCATCTGGTAGTCATCATCTCATAGTGATGAGCTGGTGATGGAAGCTACAACTCCTTAACGGTTAGGAGCTGGAGAATATTTCTTTAAGTATTAATTGTACGTATGGGCCAATAGTTAGTTTATATTCTTTCAGGTTATTAGGGTGAGCTGCTGATGAGAGGTGAAACTCCTCAACAGTTAGGAGTTATATTATGATGTTTTATAAATACCATATGCACGAATGGACCTTCAGGTTGTATTCCTTCAAGTTATCTAAGTAGCTAAAGATGGAAAGCTGAATTCCGTAACGGATAGGATATTAACAACAATTTATTATAATCACCATGTAGTTTCTTAAGCTACTTCACTAAAAATCTACTCAATACTCAATACTTTATTTGCAAACCATAATGTGGGTACAGAGGATGATACATATTTATTTTAGAGCATTATGGACCCTGTCGGGCACGCAAAAATGGTGATAAAAGAGAGGAAACGCTTTAATATATCAGAAAGCTACATAAACAATTAAATTAAATTAAACAAACAAAATAAATAAAATAAAATCAAATAAAAACAAAATAAAGTTGTGTAGATTATAATGTTAGACGAGACTTTTTGAATTATTATTATTATTGTATTAATTATTAATAATAATGATTATTAATGTCATTTAATTATGGTTACTAACATAGGCTAAGTACAATTTGATATTAACAATGTTACTTGAAAAATGAATGAATTGAAATTGAATTGAAATTAATTAATTATTTGCTGGTTTTATCAGTTTTATATTCATTTATGCTATAATAACATTTAAATAGTAAATATTTTTTCAATATGTTTATGAATATGGGGTATTTATTTTCGTTAATTATTGATTCTGGCAATTTATTATATATGTTTATTGAAGAGTGAAAAGTACCATTAGATGTTAGTTTAAGCCTAGAACTGGGAATTATTAATTTGTTTTTGTACCGTGTTGGATACTTAGAAGGTATGTCTTGACGTTTAATATAAAAGTCCATATGTTTGCGAACAAATTTGCAAACTTCCAAAATATATAAGCATGGCAGGGGAAGTATCTGATATTTTTGAAAATAGGGTTTACAGCTCTCCGTCTCTTCAATGTTGGCTATGATACGGATCAACTTCTTTTGTAGAGTAAGTAGCAACGCCGCATCCGTACTGTTACCCCACAGGACCACTCCGTAGGATAGCCAAGCATGACCGTAGGCGTGGTACATAACTAGTGCTGTTTCAATGTCAGTGGTTTTTTTTACCTCACGGAGCGCATATGTAAAGTGTTCAGTACACCCCTGCTAAATCCGCGGAATCGGCTTAGCGCAGTGGAAGCTGGTATTACTAATATAGACTCCGGACAAAAACTAGGTTTCAGCGGGGATGCAAACTGAACAATTGAACTGCGATACACAGCGGAGAGAATGTGAAGTAAGGTGAGGCTACATACGGGTCCGTGTGTCGAACGTCTCCAAGGCAGAAGTGGTGTAAGGGAGCGCGCGCGCCCCTGGGGTCCTTTCTTCGTCTTCTGCAGACCTTACCAACTCGTCACCTCACTCACAACACATACAACACAGCGTTCCCAAGACACTGGTCGCTTCAGCAATAGATACACAAAGACACACACGGGGGAGCCTCTTTTATTATGATTTACAGTCCCGACAAAAAGCGCGTGGTGGACAATTATCTTTCTTTCAAAACTCCGCGACCAGCCCGATGGATGGCGTCAAAACCTTGGTCGTACAAAACGGGATCACATAGATAATTTAAGATTTATTCAAACTCGATATGCCAGGCACATTCAACGCGAGCGATTTTTAACAAATTCCGCAAAATTAATCCGACATCTTGGTTACAAGAATTTCAATCAAGTGTCACTGTCAACTTCAAGTGACAGCCAAATGTCAATTTGACGTGACATTAGAGACGCGTTCAGAAACGTCGATCTTTTCCGAACATCCCCCCGCCCCGGACCGTTAAGAACGGTACGTCAATCTACGGGTAATCGGGAGAGCCCACTAACTGCTCTCTTCAAAACCGAATCTCGAACCAAAACCTCAGCAAAACGAGGAACTCCGTCAGTTCCGGGGTAGAGTTTAACAATGCGCCCCCTTCGCCAACATAGGGGCGGCAGGTTAGCATCCTTAATCAACACGAGGTCGCCAGTCTGGGGTGGGGTGGTTTTATCTGTCCACTTCACGCGCTGTTGCAGGATATGCAAATACTCCATCGACCAACGTGCCCAGAAGTTTTGGGACATCTGTTTCAAAAGTTGGTATCGCGACAAACGATGGGATCCTACATCCTGAATCGGATATTCAGGCAACGCCAAAAGGGGCTGTCCGATCAAGAAATGACCTGGGGTCAACGCTTCCAGGTCATTCGGGTCCGAAGACAACGGGCACAAGGGTCGCGAGTTGAGGACGGCCTCAATTTTACAAAATACCGTATCAAGTTCCTCAAACGTGAGAATAGTTTCTCCAATCACGCGACGCAAGTGTGTCTTGGCAGCCTTTACACAAGCTTCAAAAATTCCTCCCCAGGTCGGACAAGCTGGAGGGCTAAACTTCCAGATTATCCCACGCCGGGAGAGGGTGGTTCCAATGTCTATTTTATTATCAACAAAAAACTTAACTACTTCCTTAAGATAATTACACGTTCCCTTATAATTAGTACCACAATCGGAACGTATCAATGTCGGCAGTCCTCTACGGGAAACAAATCTGCTCAAGGCGGCGACAAAGGCTTCGGTAGACAATTCCGAGACAATTTCCAAATGGACAGCCTTGGTGGACAGACACACAAACACGCACAAGTACGCCTTATAGGTTTTAGCATTACGCAGTCTCGAAGCCTTTACAGTAAAGGGACCGGCGAAGTCGGTGGCGACTCCGGCAAAAGCTCTACATTCCGTGACGCGATCAGCAGGCAAATCACCCATCTGGGGCTGCATGGTCGCGGCCTTCAATCGATAACAAGGCAGGCAACGGAAAACCACAGTGCGAATGGCTCGACGAGCAGACAAAATCCAAAATTCACGCTGCAAAATGGCCAACAAAGCATTACAGCCAGCATGTTGTGCATTCACATGGCGATCTGTTATTATCAGTTGAGTCAAATGTCCGGCTTTAGGTAACAAAAGGGGGTGACGAGCTCCATACGGCAGGTTCGCATTTCGAAGTCTTCCGCCGACTCGCAAAAGCCCACTCTCGTCCAGGAAGGGATTCAATCGCGATACCGCGCCCTTCAACTTGCGACGGCCTAAACGCAAAATTTCAATCTCGGATTCAAAACTATCAGCTTGTACTCTCCGGACCCAAAACAAGAGCGCGTCCCTACGCTCGTCCGGAGTGAGAACCGACGAATCACGCCTCGCGCGTGGGTTTCTGCAATTGTACACAAAACGTCTGATCCAAGCGGTAACACCAAGCAGCTTCTGTAAGGAGCTGTACCGATCCAACAACAAATCCTTTTCCCCGGCGGGGTTAGTCTCCAGGACGCATGCCCGCATATCAGGAACGGCTACGTTCGACAACGCTGGAGAGGGCGGCCACTCCGACTCAGGCCGCATCAACCACTGTGGGCCCCACCAGAGGGGGTGGTTAATTAGGGTTGGGGCTACACAACCCCGAGACGCACAATCCGCGGGATTCATGGTTCCCGGCACGTGTCTCCAAATCAACTCGATGTCGGAATTACAAATCTGCGACACTCGATTGGCCACAAACACGTCCAAGGTGTGCGCCGGAGCCTTCAACCAACAAAGGACGACCTGACTGTCCGTCCAAGCATAAACCTCTTGTATCTTAATAGATCGACCTAATGTGAGCCATACGTGGTTCAACAAACGCATTAGGAGGGCAGCTCCACACAATTCCAACCTCGGGATCGTATGACGAGTCCGAAGGGGAGCGACTTTGCTTTTCGCTATCACCAGATGCACAGCAACAACTCCGTCAACAGTAACGGTGCGGAGGTACACGGCCGCAGCAAATCCACGTTCGGAGGCATCGGAAAAGCCGTGAAGAGTAACTTTACAATTTTCAGAAGGGAGGAATAGCCTCGGCAAATGCACTTCATTAATCTCGGGGAGGGATGAAACGAAGCTCGACCAATCTCGGAGTAACTCGTCCGAGAGGGGTTCATCCCACGACACACCCGAAGCCCATAACCGTTGCAAGAAACACTTGGCCATAAACAGCACGGGGCAAATCCACCCATTGGGGTCAAAGGTACGTGCGACAGTAGACAATACTAAACGCTTGGTCCAGACTTTCGGTGGTCGTAAATCCACACAATACGTGAAAGTGTCAGAGACCGGTTTGTACTGTACGCCAAGGACGGTCACCACATGGGGATTATCAACATTTTCGAATAGGCGGGGGTCCTGCTGGTGCTCTTCGGGCAAACCTACCAGTACATCAGGCGAGTTGGATATCCATTTCCTCAACTCGTAACCTCCCGACTTCAAAAGGGCGGTGAGTTCGTCTCTCAGGACAATCGCCTCGGAGACAGATGAGGCGCCCGTGCAAATGTCATCCACATAGACGTCACTGGCCAAAATGGCGGAGGCGCGAGGGTATCTCAAGCGCTCCTTCTCGGCCAACTCCAACAAAGAACGAATCGCAACAAACGGGCTCGAAGCCAAACCGTACGTATTCGTATTCAATTCATAAATCAACAAGGGGTCCCTAGGACTCTCTCTCCACAAGATCAATTGGTACCTCCTATCCTCTGGATGGATGACCGTTTGTCTGAACATCATCCGGATGTCAGTCATAAATACAATTTGGTGCCGCCGGAAGTTGGTCAAAATGTCTGAGATCTCCGTGTGCAGCTTGGGACCTACATGCAGACACTGGTTCAAGGACGCTCCAGTGGAGGTGGGAGCCGAACCGTCAAAGACCACCCGAATCTTTCCGGATTTCAAAACGGCGTGGTGCGGCAAAAAGAAGTGCTCAACGGAGCGCCAATCCAAATCGCTCACGGACATGTGCCCTAACTCCTCGTACTCCCGCATGAATTCAACATACTTCTGGCGGAAGACCGGATCCTTGCTCATGCGACGCTCCATCGCCACTAGCCTACGTTCCGCTAGCGGTCGGGATTCGCCCAGAGGAGGTCGGCCGGCACGAAAGGGGAGACGGGTGATCAAACGACCAGAGCGGAGGCGACCAGTGTTATTCTGGTAATACAACTCGCATTCATCCGCTACTGGGTCAACCCGCGGGGCTGGTGGAGGTTCCTCAACCTCCCAAAACTTCTGCACCACTTCGGAGAGAGACACATTAAAAACAAGACCGCGCTCCTCATCAAGGGAATCCAAAACGCGGCGAGCAGGGCCCATCACAACTGTACCGAGTGTCGTCTGCAGAGCTACCAAGCCATCTGGCTGCAAAACTCGCTTCCCCGTCAACAAAACTCGCCCCAGGACATCGGCTCCAAGGAGAGCATCAATCGGGCCTGGGCGGAAGAAATTTGGATCGGCGAGTGGGGAATCAGACACCAAAGACAACATACTCGGTCCCAAGTCAACAGAAGGTTGACGGCCAACCACTGTGTCCAACACAATCGCCGAGGTATTAATGCCTGGCGTGGACTTATTACGTGAGGTAAATGTGAAGTCAACATGCCCTAACAACCCGGGGACTTTCACATCGCCAACACCTCTCACGCCTTCCGTGTGGGGGTGCACCTTGAGGCCCAACCGCCTAACTAACCAAGATGACACAACACACCCCTGAGCACCGGAATCCAACAAGGCGCGAACTTCCACAAGGTCGCCATTCAATCCCCTGACAAGCACAGAGGCCGTGGGCAACAAAACGGTCTCTGGAGGGGTGGCTACAATCGACCGTAAACACGTTGATTGCTAGTATGTGGGGTCCCCAGACGTCCCCCCATGGTAAGGGGGTCGCTCATAGCGATCCAGTGGGTCCCAGTCTCCCACATACTGCCTACGTCCAAATCGCCCGGTATCAGGCGGGTTATATCTCCCGGCCCCTTGAAGACGGGGCGGGCGCCGCTCCAAACGCGGGTATTCGGCGAGCGGCGGCGAGAATCGGTGCCTATCATCCACCGTGTATGTCGCCCCATAGTCGCGGGGGCACGGTGACCGATTTTCAGAGGGGGGGTCCCGGGGACCCCCGGCTGTGCGAGGCTCAACACGTTGCGGGGGGCTTCTACGACCTCCCGCAACGCTCGCAAAATCGGACCCCCTAGTTGGGGACCGATTTCCCATGGGGGGGTCCGTGGGACCCCCGCCCGTGCGAGGCTCAAAACGTCGCGGGGGGCCTCTACGACCTCCGGCAACGCCCGCATAACTCATCCCCATCCTTGGGGATCGGTTTCCCATGGGGGGGTCCCTGGGACCCCCGCCCGTTTGAGGGTCCAAACGTGGCGGAGAGCGTCTGGGGCCACTCTGGTGGCCACTCTGGTGGCCACTAGAACTGCTGCGGGATGCAAACACCGCGGGGGGTCCGAGACCCCCACCCATACGAGGTGATCCTGCAGCGACACGCTGCGGCGCTCCGCCGCCCTCTGGGCTGTTCATGCAGAGGAGGGGATGGTGGTTGCCCTTACAAAAGCGGCATGGGTGTGCTTGGGTACATTCGCGCTGCATGTGCAGGCCCAAGCACGAGTAGCACCATGTCCGTTGTCGCGCGATCGCTCGACGGCCTTGGACGCGCTGGTCGAGGAACTTATCACAACGGGTCGTGCTGTGACCCGGTTCCCGACAGTACAAGCAGCGGGCGGTCTCCTGGACGGCGGCATAGCGGCCGGGCGCGCGAGGGGCCATACGCCCCCTACGGGGGGGTCCGGTGGGGGATCTACTCTGTGGCACAGGTCGTTCGGGTCCCATAGGACCGGCCAGAGAGGAATTATCTGCCAGTCTACTTTCTCCTTCCAGGAACGTCAAGAGGTCCGAGAAGGGTGGCAGATAAGTCGCACTATCCCCACCATACTGCTGCTCAAAACGGACCTTAACAGAGTCCGGCAACTTTCCCAAGACAATGTGCAGTAACAAAAACGACCACTGCTCCACTGGGAGTTTTAAGTTTTTCAATGCGTTGTAGGCAACCAACAGCGGATTCAACAAAGCCACTCTCAAGTGCATCACGCTGGCAACGCGGGGTAAATTCAAAATGGCGGCAACATGGTTGTCCGCCAGACGTCGTACGTTCTGGTACCGACGGGCAATCAAATCCCTAGCAATAGGGTAGTTTTCATCCGAGGGGGCCAAATGTTGAACCGATTCAAGGGCCTCCCCTTCCAACACGGATAACAGGTAGGCCAACTTCTGGCCCTGGGTCAAATCGTCCCGGGCATGTACAAGACTATCAAAAATATTAATAAAGCCCTCCCAGTCCTCTAGACGACCAGCAAAACGCCTTAAGTCTAAGGGGGCCAATCTAGCAAATAGAGGGGGCATACTCTTAGATGTGACCGGGGACGGGCTCGGTTCATTCTCTCTTGCCACTTGCAAAGGCCGAGCCACCTGGGTAATTCTGTCCGCAAAATCATAACACTGGTCCACATCCAAATCGACTTCTTGTCGCATTTCCACATCGGCCTCAACAGTCCTTTCCAAAAATAAGGCATACTGTTCATCAACAACAGCCAAACGTACGGGCAGATCTACGTATCTGTTCAACAAGGCCTCCGTTCTATCCGGTCGATCCAACAACGCAACCGCAGAAGCTAACCACCGTAACTCAGAACGTATTTTGGCTTTAGCAGAGGAGGCCGTCATTGTAACGTCACAAATTTATCAACAAAAACAACAAATTCAAAATATTCACTATAACACAAAATCTCCAATATTTGGAGGTTATTACTAACCACAAAATTCCAATATTACAACAACAAAGTATTTATAATGACACAAACTCTTAAATATTTGGAGGTTATCAGAAAACAACAAAACTCACTGACTATTGAAATTCACTCAAAATCACTGACTATTGAAATTCACTTGGATATCAACACAACAATAAGTTAATTTCAATTATTTCAAAGCACAAGTTTCAATGAGTTTCAATGTGTAAACAATGTCCCAAATCATTTAAGTTTCACTAAGTATTGAGTGCAAACTTATTAGCTAACCTTTTATTAGCTATTATTTTAGCAACAAACTTGTCAATATTCACAACTCAAATTTGCTAACAAACTAAATAATAATTATTATGAGCAAAGAAAGGCATCTGTTTACACTTTGGAACTTCAATACATGACAATTAATTACAAGACATGGAACCAATAACAAAGGAATGCCCTTTACTTTTCAAATGCAAGTTAATTACCATTTACAAGTACAAATTAATCTAGTCCGGACCAGACTGGGTCATCAAAACGGCACTGATTAATACAAAGTTTTGGCGTGGGCCTCTCAGGCCTTCAAGCTACGCTCTTGGCTACCAAGAAATGTTCAGTTTGCGAACAAATTTGCAAACTTCCAAAATATATAAGCATGGCAGGGGAAGTATCTGATATTTTTGAAAATAGGGTTTACAGCTCTCCGTCTCTTCAATGTTGGCTATGATACGGATCAACTTCTTTTGTAGAGTAAGTAGCAACGCCGCATCCGTACTGTTACCCCACAGGACCACTCCGTAGGATAGCCAAGCATGACCGTAGGCGTGGTACATAACTAGTGCTGTTTCAATGTCAGTGGTTTTTTTTACCTCACGGAGCGCATATGTAAAGTGTTCAGTACACCCCTGCTAAATCCGCGGAATCGGCTTAGCGCAGTGGAAGCTGGTATTACTAATATAGACTCCGGACAAAAACTAGGTTTCAGCGGGGATGCAAACTGAACAATTGAACTGCGATACACAGCGGAGAGAATGTGAAGTAAGGTGAGGCTACATACGGGTCCGTGTGTCGAACGTCTCCAAGGCAGAAGTGGTGTAAGGGAGCGCGCGCGCCCCTGGGGTCCTTTCTTCGTCTTCTGCAGACCTTACCAACTCGTCACCTCACTCACAACACATACAACACAGCGTTCCCAAGACACTGGTCGCTTCAGCAATAGATACACAAAGACACACACGGGGGAGCCTCTTTTATTATGATTTACAGTCCCGACAAAAAGCGCGTGGTGGACAATTATCTTTCTTTCAAAACTCCGCGACCAGCCCGATGGATGGCGTCAAAACCTTGGTCGTACAAAACGGGATCACATAGATAATTTAAGATTTATTCAAACTCGATATGCCAGGCACATTCAACGCGAGCGATTTTTAACAAATTCCGCAAAATTAATCCGACATCTTGGTTACAAGAATTTCAATCAAGTGTCACTGTCAACTTCAAGTGACAGCCAAATGTCAATTTGACGTGACATTAGAGACGCGTTCAGAAACGTCGATCTTTTCCGAACATAAAGCTAGACAGTTTTGATTTAATTTTTTGTATGTGGGCTTTCCAATTTATATGTTTATCTATAACTATACCTAATAATGAAAATTCTTCTACACATTCCAATTCTGTACCATTAAAATTACAATTTATGTTTAAAGTTGTTTTTTGCGAGGGATGAAAAGTTATTATTTTAGTTTTACTTAAATTTATTTTTAAATTATGTTCTTCTAGCCAGTCTGATGTTTTAGTTAGTAAGTCGTTAATATTTTCATTGATATTTATGTTACTGTCACACGATGTTAATAAGGAAATGTCGTCGGCGAATAGAATACAGGGCTCCTCCATGATCTTCGGGAGGTCATTAATGTAGACTATAAATAAGAGGCACCCGACTACACTACCCTGAGGAATGGAAGCATTTACTATTCTACAATCGGAGCGCACGCGTGTGATCTGACCAATATCGTTGTCAAAGTATTCGATTTCAACGAGCTGGCGCCTATCCTTCAAATACGATGCGAACCACTTATAAGCATTTCCGCGGATACCTATATCATATAGTTTGCTAAGCAAGATATTATGTTGTACGCGATCATATGCTTTGGACATATCGAGAAGGATACCTATTCCATAATGTTTATTATTTAATAATGAGACAACTTCTTTCATATATTTATATACTGCTAATATTGTGGAGCGGTTTTTCCGGAAGCCATTTTGTGAGTCATCAAAAATATTATATTTTTCGCAAAACCTTAGCACTCGGTCACACATTGCTTTTTCCAGAATTTTTGATGCTGTTGGTGGTATGGCAATTGGTCTATAGTTGCTAGTATCTTTTTTATCATTTTTCTTGTGAATTGGTTTTATGAGAGTGGTTTTAAGTAATTCTGGGAAAATACCTTCGCTAAACGACTGATTTATCAACAAACAGAAAGGTAAAGTCAATTCATCAGCACATTCTCTAAATAAACTAGGTGGCAACTCGTCAATACCGCAACTTTTTTTATTTTTTAAGTTTTTTATGATTCTATTGACCTCGCGGCAGTCGACCGGGCTAAGGAACATAGAGTTTTCCGAGGGGTGTAGCACGGGGCGGCCGCGGGCACAACCAGCTGTTTGGGGAGGACTACCAGTATCTCCGCGTTGCCGCTCTGAGTCGGGCTGGCCAATAGATACAAAAAAGTTATTAAATGCATTTGTAACCAATGTAGGGTCTGAAATTAATGTATTATTTATATTTAATTCTATATTACATTTCGACTTTTTTTTATTTTGTTAGTTCTTTCATTTACATTTCATTTTTCATTTACATTCCACATGGTTTTTACCTTATTAATTGACATTTTTATTTTGTTTTTATAATGTATTCTTTTTGAGCAATTTACTAGTTTTTTTTATATTTTTTCATATTGTTTATAATGTTGCTTAAGGATTAAATTATTAGATTTTGTAGCAAGTATTTTAAGCAACCTTTTATTTTTACAAGATTTTTTTAAACCTACAGTTAACCAGTACTTTTTTGATTTAGATTTTAATTTAACTTTACGTTTTGGTATGCACTTATTTAATATCTTCATTAGAATGTCATGAAAATTACTATAGTTTTCATTTACATTTATGCAAGGATTAATTATTTCATTCCAGTTCAATAAGCTCAGTTCCAATTTGAAGTTAATAATTTCTTTTTTATTATAAAATCGTTTTTCTATAAACCAATTATTTTGTTTTGTTTTTGTCTGTTTTTTTATGTTTATGACTGTTCCTGCGTGATCTGAAAAGCCATGCTCTTCGACGCAAGTGTACATATATTCATCATTAAAGTTAGTGAAGATATGGTCTAAGCATGCTTTTTTCCTAGTTGGTTTATTTATATGTTGGATTAATTTGTATTCAAGCATTAAATCTAAAAATTCTGACGTTTTTTTGTTTTTCTTTAGTATGTCTACATTAAAATCTCCACCTAAAACTACTCTATGTTTTAAAAACTTTTTAGTTATATAACTCAAAATTAATTTTAGTTGTGAATAGAAAACGCTTCCCTCTTTTCCATTCCAGTACAACAAAACAACCAAAGTATTTTCATCACATAACTCAATTGCTGTCGCTTCTAGCACATATTCGATTGACATGTTAGTGATATCTGTTATCTCTTTATATTTAAAATGTTCCTGTAGCAGTATACAGAGTCCTCCTCCTAAGTGATTTTTTTTTCTAAAAATAAAACGTTTTTAAAAAAAATGTAACCGCCTTCAAAACGGATCTTCAAACAAAAATTAACAAACACTAAAAAACGAAAAAAATAATAAGATTTTTTAATTTAAAGGACGATGATACGTGACTTTTTCTAATTTATCTTGGTACTTACTGAACTGTTTGAAGTCGGTGCCAAGCCAAAAAGAATAAGAACGAAATATACTGAGTGAAATAACTAACATATAAAAACAAACCCGGTCCCAAGCGTGAGGTGTAGGACGTAATTACCTTAATACGTATAAGACGGCACCGACTTCAAACAGTTCAGTAAGTACCAAGATAAATTAGAAAAAGTCACGTTTCATCGTCCTTTAAATTAAAAAATCTTATTATTTTTTTCGTTTTTTAGTGTTTGTTAATTTTTGTTTGAAGATCCGTTTTGAAGGCGGTTACATTTTTTTTAAAAACGTTTTTTTAGAGGTATTTTCGAAAATAAAAAGTGTCGAGCCAAAATCATAAAATCGTGTTTCTGAAACTATACGATTCTAGATAAAGGTATGAAGAAATATATATCTTACTAACATTCCGCCCGCGGCTTCGCCCGCGTGTACTACACGACGTTATCCCGCGGGAAGGTGATATTTTTCAGGAATAAAAAGTAGCCTATGTCCTTTCTCAGGCTCTTGACTATCTCTGTACCAAAATTCATTCAAATCGGTTCAGTAGTTCAGGTGTGATTGTGTAACACACAGACAGACAGAGACGCATTTATAATATAAGTAAGGAAGTAAGGATATAAGTAAGGAAGTAAGGATTACCAGATTTATAACAACTCTAACCGTCCTATAGCTTTATATCAAATTTTTGAGCCCCGTTTTGACAATGATCATCCGTCAATGCTATCAAAGTGCGGTAAACATACAAATTTCTTGGTACGGTAGCTCTAGCACAAAAAACTGTCGTTATGGTAACCGCCTATCGTTTGTAGGAAAACAAGGTACAGCGCCTCTTTCGGTCGTATGGAAGTGAAATTTAATACAACAATAATTTCAATAATTTCTGGACCTATTTGGCGAAGGGGTAGGCTAGGATACCCGCCTTCTGCGCTAGAGGTCTCGGGTTCGATTCCCGAATAAGACAAATATTTGTGTGCATGACCATGTCTATTTGTCTTGGTCTGGGTGTTTTCTATGTAGGTAGGTATATTAAGTAGGTATGTATTTACAAACAAAAAAAGTATTTAAGTATATAATTATTTATCCGTTATCAAGTTTTCCATGATACAGTTTCATAATGAAATTTTCATGTGCTTGGACGTGGCTTGGACACACCCTTCTCTATCGTCTTCTACAAGCCATGCGCATAAAGTTGGCAACGTCGCATTTCTAGTTTTAAGTGAACCTATTTGACACCATTTGACAGGTAAACGGCGAGTAAACCTCGAGTACCTACTGAATCCTATGCAGATGGCATATTGTTATTAAGTATATGAACTATCCGTTGTACAAATAGGAGCTAAATCGACATTGTGCTCATAAACAGCCATCTTGTTCTATCTTACCTTCAATACTCCATGTAAAAAGAGATAGCAATATATTTATTCGACCTATATTTGGCAACATTAAAACGTGACGTCATAGTAATGCATGATTGAGGCCGGTGACCAGTCGCCATTTTTGTTTCTCGGTATGTGTAGGTATGCCTCACTTTTTCGTAGGTATGTCATCTCCATAGGATTTAGTACTCAGAGGAGTAAGCCGGTTCACAGCAATGTTGCCGTTCCGCTTGATAGCATGGCTTGTAGAAGACGATAGAGAAGGCTGTGACGATAGAGAAGGCTGTGGCTTGGATGATTGGTGTGATTGTAGGTACCTATTATTTATTTATTAGTACATATTTGACAGCAGCACTTTGATTTAATAATTAAGGATTCTATACAATCTTGCAAAATTTACATAATGACCCCCCGATAATTTCGTTCCCTTACCCGTATTAAAATGTATGCTATTCAATGTCATTAACAGAATCGTAACTCGTAACTGAAACCCGTCTGTCCTGGCGGCCGTGTCTTCATTAGGTACCACCCAAGATCTGAAAGCCGCTGTACATATTGGCCCAACCATTAACCAATACGTCGTACATTGACACTTTTGAACGAACAAGCTTAAAAAGGTTCTTTCAAAAGTGTCAATGTACGATGTATTGGCCAATGGTTGGGCTAACATGTACAGCCGGCATGACACTTTGCGACAGAGCGCAGATCTGCGGCCTCGTCCATCGGCCTGTAGTCTGTATGCGCCGCCGGCGCCGGGCAGCTTTGTACTCATCGTCGATGTGAGAACCGTCTTATGGCCAGAATTAATAACCTATCCACAGATAGGGATAGGTGCGAGCCAGAATTAATAATCAATCCACAGGATAGGGCATGATCCATATTAGTTGCTATGCAACGTTTGATATTAACATAGAATTAACGACAGTTGCCAGGGTGTTGCTAGGTGTTGCCTAGCAACTAATTTTGAGCATGTTTATCCCTATCTGTGGATAGATTATTAATTCTGGCCGATAGAGTCAGTCAGCGGACAGACAACCACCCACTGAGAGCCTAATGGAGATTGGAGACAGGGCCTTAAACTCGTTGGATGTGTATTTCCATATTATGTTGCAGCCAGGTTTCAGCTACGGTTTTATAAGCGTTCTTGCACAGCATAATTTTGTCTGAGAAGACACCGCACTATTGTCTACTTTTCAGCCGGATCCAGGTGCCTCCCTTAAGGTTTAAGTTGAATGTGCCTGCAACGAGCTCAGGAGGGATGCAGGTCTTCTCGAAAGGTTCCACCTGGAAGTGCTGGAGCACCTGGTAGAGCATTACTTTCACCTCACACAAGGCAAATCTAGAACCTGGAAAATTATAACATTTGTTTTAAGGTTACAAACAAGACTCGTGCTGGGTGTTTAGGTATATCTACCTAGTTAGAATACGTTAGCACTTAAAAAGTAATTTCGATAGAATACTAGAGGATCCGGTTTCACCCGCGTGGTACACGTTCCCGTGGGAATATCGGGATAAAATATAGCTTATATGTCACTCGGGAAGAATGTAGCTTTCTAATGGTGAAAGAATTTTCGAAATCGGTCCAGTAGTTTCGGAGCCTATTCGATGCAAACAAACAAGCAAACAATCAAATCTTTCCTCTTTATAATATTAGTATAGAAGTACTTAACATTAATACCTACGTAGATACGACGCTTACGAGTTTTTATCAAAACTAGTCATTAAAATATAAATTGTTCATGTTTATATTCCTGTGTTGTTTTGTTTATGCATGCACCAAATTCATTTTCTATTTCTATTAAAAAAAATGCTTAAAATACTTCAAACTTGTGCAAACTACTAGGACTAACTTTGATCACTGTGATCCGATCGCTATACTCTAATATTATTATGTAGAGTTATTTTGAAAAAACCAACTCTGAATTTACCTGTTATATAAAAATGAGCTTATCAAACTAAGCAAGTTCCATACCTATGCAGTTTCTTGGGCCTAATCCGAAAGGCATGTATGAGAAAGGCAGAATCTTGTGTTTGTTTGCGTCTGAGAATCGCTCTGGGTCAAACTTGAGTGGGTTCGGGAAGTATTTAGCATCTCGATGGATTGCAAAGGTGGGGATTTGTAGGGTGTCCCCTTTCCGCATCTAGAAAAAGTTGAAAGGTCTAATGAAACATACAGGGTTAATTTTTGAACACTATCCAAATTTTAAAGATCGTCTCAGAATCTGTAAGTGAACAACTTTCTTATAGAAACATGGGTCAAAATATGACATATTTTTTTTACTTTTCATACAAATCAGACTGATTACACGATCGATTTAGTATGGGAAGTCCAAAAATTTTTGTCGTATTTCGACCCATGTTTCCAGAAGAAAGTTGTTCACTTACCGATTCTGAGACGAGCTTAAAAATTTGGATGGTGTTCAAGAATTAACCCTGTATAATGTATTACTAGGTATTACTACTAAAATGTATGTCTCAGTTTGAGTGCGATTCTGTAAGGAAATTCTACCGTCATTAGCATTACCTTCACATTCACTTCCCCTTCGAACACGAGTCCTTGTGTCAAATTAGTGGCTCACCGCGGTTTTACCCGCGTAGTACCAGTTCCCGTGAGAATTTTGGGATAAAATATAGCCTAAATCCAGTCTAAATACAAATTTAGACTATGCTATATCATGTCACTCAGCGCGAAAGTAGATGTCTAATGGCGATAGAGTTTTAAAATCTTTGCAGTACTATATTTGAGTTTATTCATTACAAACAAAAAATCAAATCTTTCCTCTTTTTATTATTAGTACTTATATTATTTTTTATACATATATATTTTTGTATAATAAAACAGAAACGGAAAAGAAATCTGTACATGAAATGTTTTTTAGAAATAATTACTGCTATGCTATGAGATGTGTACAGGATATAGACCCCAAAACGATAGATATTTTGATTTCTTGTCTGTTTGTCTGTTCACTTTTCACGCAAAACCTATTGAACGGATTTTTACCAAATTTTGTGTAGTAATAACTTATAACCAGGGTCAACATATAGGGTACATTTGATTGCGGAAAGATTTTCTGACATCTTATAAAACGTTGACAAACTTATACTTGCGGACGTATGCACTCATTTTGTACGAAGTGAACTACGAAAAAAGTTTGTACTTAATAGTTTTTTTCTGTGATTTAACTATAAATTACAATTCGCAATCAAGATTTTTCGCTTAACTTTTAATGTAAGATCTGAATTCTATTAAGGAAGATATAAGAACGTCTTTACTACATAGTTATAGTATATTAAAAAGGGGCTTTACTGTTCATGTCATCATCAGCAGCTTAGCGAGTCAAAAATCAACCTTCCTCAAAAATAGTCAGAGATATGAAAAATAAAGAACCGTCTCAAATCCAGTTCAAATTATTTACCAAAGTGATTTGGTACTTACGATATAATCCTTGGGAGCTTTATCATTCGCCCTTCCCAGATTGTAATCCTTGGTGCATATCCGATCTAAAGACGCAGCTGGAGCCCACATTCTCAGTACCTCTGTAAAACGAAAACCACTGTTGACATTGACTTTACAAGCAAGGAATTCATGCAGTGCAAATATTGGTCATGAAATCAGTCATTAGGTAACAATGGCATTTAAAACCACCAGGAAAGTTCTAAACGTCGGTCGCTGCACACGCGCCACTGAAAAACGCCGCCACCGAATTATTTCCCGTTGTTTTCATACATTTCATATGAACGCTGATGCCGCGCGTCATTTGTTTCTTCTTCTAGCTTCAAGTGGCGGCGTTTGTGGCTCGTGTGCGGGGCCGGTAAAGCTTATTTTGCTCAGAGAATAATGGCTAACTTCACACAAATACCTTAACCGCCTCTGTGGTCTAGTGGTTCACACCACCGATTACAGACCAAGAGGTCCCGGGTTCGATATATTGTATTCGGTTTGGTTGGTGGTAGGACTTGTTCTTAGTCCGCCTGGCTAGCTACCACCATCTTATCTAAGTCTGACGCCATAACAATGATGTTTTCAGCATTATTGTGTTCCGGCAGTTAGAGATAAGATAGCCAGTTCCACAGTGATTGAGGATTCCGGGAATAGTGCGCTTCCATCTTCAGCCTTATCACCACTTAACAATTCAGGTGTGATGAAGGCTAAGTGCTACCCTGTTGTGGATAAAAAAAAATACGAATTAAAAGACCTTTCGTCAGCAATTTATAAAATGCAGTCTTACCTGAAACAACCATGTCCAAATAAACCATATTCTGTATAGAACTAAAGTTGAATTTGCCGTCATTTTTAAGATCATTCTCTTTGATTTCTTGCACTAATTTTTCTTGTATGTCAGGATTACGTGCCATCTCATATAGAGCAAAGGTCATTCCTGTGGAGACTGTTTCGAAGCCAGCGAGGAAGAATAGCACGGTCTGGGCTACTAAATCATTGTCTGACCAATCTGTAAGTAAGGATTTATTATTGTACTAGCTTTCCGCCCGCGGCTTCGCCCGCGTGGACTACACGACGTTATACCGCGGGAATGTGATATTTTTCCGGGATAAAAAGTAGCCTAAGTTACGCCTTATTACATCAGCTACCTGCCAGTGAAAGTCCCGTCAAAATCGGTCCAGCCGTTTCAGAGATTAGCTGGAACAAACAGACAGACAGACAGACAGACTAGACAAAATTGTAAAAATTGTTATTTTGGTATATGTACCGTATATATAATCATATGCATGTAGTAAAAAGCGGTTATTTTAATATTACAAACAGACACTCCAATTTTATTTATTTGTCTATATTCAAGATTCAAGATTCAAGATTCAAATTTGTTTATTCAATTTAGATTGTTATTTACAATACTTGTGAACGTCATAGAAGCTACGCCATCGGTTCGCAAACCCTACAGCGGGAGGCCTTGGAGAAGAACCGGCAAGAATACAAGCAAATACCTAGCAAATACCTATAAACTCTTATTTAATAGTTACGTGCGAAGTAGATTGGAATTTGCTAGCTCTGTTTGGAATCCATATCAACAGATCCATCAAAATAAAATAGAGAGAATCCAAAGAAAATTTGTTAGGTCCTTAGACAATAGAGTTGGGCACCAGTACATAGACTATGAAACATCACTTGCATTTCATAAAATGGACTCATTGATGAAACGTCGCAGCCTTATCGATTTGACTTATTTGTTTAAGTTAATACATAATATGGTCGATGCCCCATTTCTGTTAGAAAGAGTTAATTTTCGTGTACCTCGCAAGCAGGAAAGAAATTGTCGCAAGAAGTCACTCTTTTTCATCAAACCTAGTCGAACTAGCTATGGCAGTAATAGTTTTTTAAAAAGATCTTGTTCCTTATATGATGATAAATATAGTACTGTGGAAATTTTTGATACATCATTGAATAAATTTAAAAACCGCATCACTGAACTACCCGACACTGCAGATTAGTATCTAGTGTAACGAACCCTTTTTGTCTTTTAATTTGTTTTAATTTGTCTAATAACTAATAATTATCTCATCTTATTTTGTTTTTAATTTAGTTTTTTTTTCTGTGCATTGTTTTTGTACTTTACCTACTAGAAAAGATTCTTCATTTTATTTCTTTTAATTTCATCAAGTAAAGTTATGAATATGATGTATATTTTGGTAGGTGTATCTTATTAATTAATTGTATAAGCTTGTCTTTTATATTATTATAACTTTGTTTTTCCATTTTAAATATACACATAATTTTAAATAATTAGGGAACTATAGGTTTATTTTTAGTTCTTTGTATGTACTCAATTTATGCAAGTAACTGTTTGTTCCTAAATAAAAGAAAAAAAAAAAAAAAAAAAAAGAAACTCCAAGGGTTGTTTTTTTCTCCCTGTCTTATTTCATACAGAGTCGTCAAATTGAAAAATGACCTTAACATGGTATGACTAAGGTCAGTTTCCATCACAATTACACAATGGGTTATGATAAATACAGTTAAGTATAGGCGAACTAATGATCATAGCGGTGAACAATTTTCAGTTACTTAGGAACTCTACTTAAAGCTTTAATATTAGTTTAAAACAAAAGACAATTCTACTATATACTGCAAGTTGCGCCATACATGTTTCAAATGTAATTCTTAATAAAATGAATAAAAACAAAAGAAAACACATTTTAAGGCAAGCAGATAAGAGCAAACCCATTCCCACTGGCAGCACCCGTTCACGAGCATGACGCATGAACCAGCCATCGCTTCGCTCAACCATATTTTAGGGAACGTAACGACCCGCCTCACACGCCACCACCGTAGAAATGTTTTAGTGAGCATATATATATAGATTATATATATATGTTTAGATTGTTATTATGCTACTGCCCCTGATGGGTTAGCACAAACGTTAATGTTTAAGGCCAACTACTTGTTAATTAAGTCACTAAAATGTGCGTTAGCGACATTTAGGTAACAATGCCGTTAAGAGTTAATTCTTCAAGAAGTCATGCGTTAACAAACAAAATGGAGGTCAAAGTTAGTCAACAGTCAACACACAATGAGGCTTGCTTGCAGCTATATTTGTTGAAACAATGAGCGTCATAATTTATGATATGCATTTATATCTGTTATTCCATCTGTTACCAACTAAACGGGTCAACAGGAAACTTATCAACTATTTTTATTCCCAACGGCTCAACTATTTGGTTGGTCGGTTAGGAATTTTTCTGACCAACTATATAAGATGTTTTGAAACAAATTGCAAAACGAGCAGGGGGTGGTCAGGTTAAGTGTTTAGAACGAAAATAAAATAGAAAAAAAAAAATCTTAAATTTTTTTATTTTTTTTTATTTTACAAAAAATTCTAATATTATCTATGGATATCAATTCAATATTTAACATAATACCAAACGTAAAAAAAAATTACTTATTTAAATTACTTGTTTTCATCGTAAAATGAAATAACTTTATTAAAACGTTTGGTATTGTACATATTTAATTGATATCAAAAAATAATATTAGAATATTTTGTAAAATTAAATATTATAAAAAATGGGATATTTTTTTCTATTTTTTTATGTTCTATTCACTTGACCTGAACACCTCTTGCTCTATTTGTAATTTGTTTTACACCATCTTATATTTTTACCTAACGGAACAACTATATATTTATATATATTCCCGGTTGGTCTGAATCATAGCATAGTGTATATTTCTAAACATACTTAGTGTACCTATATTTGAATTCGAGCTTCGGTTTTTTCTTTGTTGTAAGATATTGTTAATATACATAAGGCACATTGAATATCAACGTCAAGCTGGAAAGATCTCGACTAATAAAATCTACGCTCCGACCAATACCGGCTCAAATTCAAAACCCCGAGTGCTTTCAGCTCGAGCTCCAAAACCGCTTCGAAGCCCTTGAGAACAGCATCGATATGGACGATCTATACAACATGGTGGTGGACACTGTCCGCACGGTAGGGTCCAAGCACTACAAAACCCACCGTCCTAAATTAAAGAAACTCTCCAGCCATACTATCCGACTCATGGATCAGAGAAACGAAATGAAACTACAGAACTCAGCGGATGCCCTTCGTTATCGACAGCTAAATAGGCAGATCTCCAAGTCCTTGACAAGCGACCTTCGCCAATTTAATACCGAGCGTATTAAAGAGGCCATTGAGCGGAACAAAGGCTCCAAAGTGTTCGCTAGAGATCTGGCTATAGGGCAAAGTCAACTGACGAGGCTGCAAGCTGAGGACGGTAGTATCATTTCATCAACACCTGAAATCCTGAGGGAGATTGAGAGTTTCTATGGACAGCTATATTCCACACAAACACCTGTTGAAAGTAAGGCTACAGAACCTAGAGCCAAACTTACCCGACACTATACCGAAGATATCCCGGACGTCAGCCTGTACGAGATTAGAATGGCTCTCAAGCAGCTCAAAAACAACAAGGCGGCGGGCGATGACGGAATCACAACAGAACTTCTGAGAGCGGGCGGTAAGCCGATACTTAAGGTCCTCCAGAAGCTCTTCAACTCTGTCATACTCGAGGGCAAAACGCCAAAGGCATGGGGCAGAAGCGATGTGATGCTGTTCTTCAAGAAGGGTGATAAGACTCTCCTGAAGAATTACCGACCCATCTCGCTTCTGAGCCATATCTACAAGTTGTTTTCGAGAGTCATTACGAATCGTCTCGCTCGCAGGTTCGACGACTTCCAACCTCCCGAACAAGCCGGGTTCCGAAAAGGTTATAGTACCATAGACCACATTCATACGCTGCGGCAAGTTATACAGAAGACCGAAGAGTATAACTTGCCACTATGCTTGGCGTTCGTGGACTATGAGAAAGCCTTTGATTCGATCGAGACCTGGGCAGTGCTGCAGTCTCTCCAGAGGTGCCAAATAGACTACAGATACATCGAGGTGCTGAGGTACTTATACCAAAACGCCACCATGTCGGTCCGATTACAGAACCAGAGCTCTAATCCTATCCAACTACAGCGAGGTGTGAGACAGGGAGACGTCATTTCTCCCAAACTGTTCACAGCTGCGTTGGAGGATATTTTTAAGCTACTGGACTGGAAAGGATTCGGCATTAACATCAATGGCGAGTACCTAACACACCTGCGGTTTGCCGATGATGTAGTTCTCATGGCTGAGACTTTGGAAGACCTGAACACAATGCTCGAAGATCTCAGCAATGCTTCCCAAAGAGTGGGTCTGAAGATGAACATGGATAAGACGAAAATCATGTCCAATGCCCATGTTGCATCCGCTCCAGTTAATGTTGGGAACATTACACTCGAAGTTGTTGACCACTATGTCTACCTAGGACAGACAATCCAATTAGGTAAGTCCAACTTCGAGAAAGAGATCTCTCGTCGAATCCAGCTCGGATGGGCAGCGTTTGGGAAGCTCCGGCATATATTTGCGTCCAAAATTCCTCAATGTCTCAAGACTAAGGTCTTTGACCAGTGTGTGTTGCCAGTTATGACTTATGGAAGCGAGACGTGGTCTTTTACTATGGGTCTCATAAGAAGGCTCAAGGTTACCCAGAGAGCAATGGAGAGAGCGATGCTTGGTGTTTCCCTGCTCGATCGAATCAGAAATGATGAGATCCGCAGGAGAACTAAAACGACCGACATCGCTCGAAGGATTGCTCAGTTGAAGTGGCAGTGGGCGGGACACATAGCGCGGAGAACCGATGGCCGTTGGGGCGGAAAGGTTCTCGAATGGCGACCGCGAACCGGACGACGTTCCGTGGGCAGGCCCCCTACAAGGTGGACCGACGATCTGGTCAAGGTCGCGGGAAGCCGCTGGATGCGGGCAGCGCAGGACCGATCGTTGTGGAGATCCTTGGGGGAGGCCTATGCCCAGCAGTGGGCGTCGTACGGCTGAAATGATGATGATGATGAAGATATTGTTGTTATGTTTTTCCTTAAATGTTAGTTTTTCTGTTTTAAATTAATGTTAAAATAAAATATGTTTTAAACAAAAGCATTTAAGTTCACTGTTACAAAAAATACCAGAAAAGTGGCGCCACATGATTATGAAAATACGTTATATTTAATCGCTGTCTCAATTAATAATGAATCATGTTATTTTTTTTTACCTGCTTCAAAACATAATATAAATTAAAACCCATCCAGGCTCATATAAAATCATAAAAATAATTTTATGTTATTTACGTCATTATATCTACTAAGCAATAGATGGCGCAGGAAGTCAGTAAGATTACGATATACCTCTCACAAAAGAACATTCGAATGATTATATTAATTAGGGTGAAAGCCCCCTCTGTTGCCACTTTAAGATGTTTTTCACTTCTTTTGCATCATAACTACTAAGCAATAGATGACGCGGGAAGTCAGTAAGATTACGATATACCTTTCACAAAAGTACATCCGAATGATTATCTATATTAAGTAGGGTGAAAGCCCCCGCTGTTGCCACTTTAATTCTTTTTCACTTCTTTCGCCTATGGTCTTAAGTAGGTATCTAAAATTGTCAAGAATGTATCTTATACTTTTCTTTAAATTTTTAAATTTACAATACAAAAAAACTACTTAAAAAATTTAACCGACTCCAAAAAGTATTCGTCAACTGAAAAGGAAAAAAATAATTTATATTATAATTAAGGTACCTTTTTGAGGTCGGTGCCAGTCAGTTTATTTTTTTAAATTACTATTTATTTCCTAAGTTTAAGTGTATATTGTACAATAACATACCCACGAAAACTACTAAACCGATTTTGATGAATCTTAGACTGTTCCCAAAGTTAGAATACACCTAATTTAAATCAAATAGAATCATCACGATATGCCTTTAGATTTCGAGAAATTCGTGGACATACATAGTAAAAACATATAACTAAGTATTCATATACTTACGAAATTTAGTTTTATTTTAGTCAATTAAAAACCTATTTTTTAAACTTAAAATGTGCGAAGGGTGCCGATTGATGTGTTTTTTGTCAATCAAATTTTAAAAGATACTTACATCGAGAAATCAATACTTAACTAACTTAGATAAAATAAAAGAAACATCTAATTCGATGTAAACTGAAAAGCGTTTATTGAATAATATTCCTATGTCATAAAGAATTATAATTATTGTTATTATGACATAAAAGTCATAGATAAAAAGTATATTATCAAGCAAAAGTTATTAACGAAATGTTTAAAGCTAAGTAAGCACTCGGGGCAGTGGCCAAAACTAAAGTTCTTACCCTATTGATGTAAAATTTATATTTCGCATTTCCACTCGACGCTAGATGTCGCTACAGTAAGTATAGTCACACAAATATATCTGAACCGGTGACAGTGGTCCTGGAGGAGCCACTAGCAATACAAAATTAACTGTCAAAATGGACTGCCGGCAGTCAACAGTATATTTAGTACCAAAAAATAACCACTGTGTGAAATAAGTTTGTCGCAATGTAGACAAAATGTCACCAATGTAGTTTTGAAAATTTTGCTCAAACGCTAAGTGGCCAGCACGTAGTTACCTACACCTACAATACCTACCATTTTTTATGTCATTTAACCGGCTCTGGCTACTTAGGCCTTCAGCCGTAGGTACCATCCAATAAAATAAAGGAATATTAAAAATAGCTTTCTATCTAACTTATTTATTCATTTATTTACTAGGAAAGCTTACATAAGTGATGATTGATTAAAATTAAATAATTAAATGGTATATCATTACATTTTATACCTGTTACTTAAAGAAGAAATGTCTCCATATACTAGCCTTCCGCCCGCGACTTCGCCCGCTCGGACTAAACGACGACGTTATCCCACGGGAATGTGATATTTTTCAGGTATAAAAAGTAGCCAAAGGCAGCCATTACATCCAGATCGCGATCACTGATCGTGATCTTGATCGCGATAGAGATTAACTTTGTAGATATTTTGCGATCAAGATCGCGAGCCGTCAATCACCTTCGTACACAGTCAAGCTGCATCGCGATCATTGATCATTGATCATTGATCCAGATTGACTGTCTAATGGCTGCCTAAGGTCCGGTTGCTCGAAGCTTGGTTAGGGTTAAATTATGGTTAAAGTAAAATTAACCGGCGGTCAAATTTAAAAAGCGTTGTTGAAGCAGCGGTTACTTTAACGAGCAGTCAAATTACAGTTTTAACGGCGGTCAAAATAACCGACAGGGTGGGGGTGGTTTAAATTTTGCCATTAGTAATTAAGGGAAGGTTAATAAAATAGTACAGACAACACTTTTAACCCTAAAATAACCAATGTATTTTTCTTTTACCGATGTCAAAATTGACATCAGTTAAATTTTAACTTTTGTCAATTTTAACAAAAGTTAAATGTACGAGCAACCGGACCTAAGTATGTCACTTTTCAGCTGCCAAACTATTCCCATTCCAAAAGTCACGTCGATCCGTTGCACCAATTTTGACGTGAAAGACGGACAAACAAACAAACCCACTTTCACATTTATAATATTAGTATGGATACACACAATCTCTTTTTCATTTTATAGTAAAAATATGATTGGCCTGATATTATGCATTACTAAGTAAGAACTTCTGTTTGAATCGTGAAAGCGCGCATATGCGCAAAACGATAATACGCGCTCTAATCGCGCGCGGCAAGAGTGCGCTTCACCACTGGAGCTCCATAGTAGTGGTCGGAGTGGACGTGCCTCGTGCGATCCAAGAGCACCAAGAGAACAAATTAGATTCACGATCCATGATCCCCAATCTTAGGTCGTGGTTGGCCAATCCAAGATGGATCGTTTGGTGTGGTTCAGTCTTATGAACCTCGCGTAGAATAGATCTATTGCCCGCTAGCAAGCAACGTCGAAGAACGAAGAACGGCTGTTCAAAATAATCGTTATCATTATACACTGTTATGTGTGATACATGCATTTTTGCGTATAAAAACCATATGAAAATATAGATAAGTTATCACAACTTACTGTAAATCGAGATTTGACAGCCTAAACCGACCTAGATAGCGGTTTAAATTTAAATCGGGATCGGTAACAACAAGTACCTAAATGGGATTTAAAAGAAAATCGAGATCCAAGTGGCCCTTTTGAGTTATGAAGAAGAGAAGAGAAGTTTGTTTTTTTTGTCGCCTCTAAGGGATTGCAGACTTCAGTATTTAATTTGACATACATTTTAGCTTGATACCTCCCACGCATACTTGAGAAAAAGTTTCTTGACAGACGGACAGATCTTTGAATGAGGGCTCAACTATGTTCATGCAGCATATGATAACAACATACCATGTTCATACCCTAGCCTGCATATTCGATATTCTTTAGACCCTTTTAGTAGAGAATAGGACTTCAACAAGAGCGTTATGAAATCTGAGCAACAAACACACATAAACTAAACTAACACAAAAGTCACTACACCGCGCGTACGAAGTCGCGGGCAACAGCTAGTGCCAAATAAAATTATACCAAATAATCGTGACACCAAATAAACGTTATGCTAAACGAAATTCTGCGAAATTCAAATTATGCCAAAGGTAAATATATCACATGAAATTCTGCGATCTGAATAGTATGCCATTGTACATTCGAACATACAAATATTCGGCCAATACTTATGTTTTCTGCCTGACAACAATTCGTCAAAAGAAGATTATGCCAAGAATGAAGTATGCCAAATAAGTTTCGGAGGATCGAGATTCTGCCAGATAGATGATAGATAGAACCCATGGTAACCCTATCTAGGACGAACTCCACAGGAACGATGCGGTTAGAGCTAGAAAACAAAGTTATTTAAATTTCTAGTAGGTGGGTTATCGATCCCCTCCCCCGTGGAGAGGCTGGTTTTGATACAAAGAACAAATAAATTTTATATTCATTACAATTAGAGACTACTTACAAGGCCTGGGTTTATAGCATTTAGTCACAACTATCAAAAATAAAGAGTATACCAAAATGCATCACTAACTGTCGAGCGATTCTTATTCGATTTTAGCTCTGGATTCCATACGCACGACTCTGATAGAAATAGTTCTAAAACCTCTAGATAATGCTTTCTCATTCGACTACTCCTTAGCCGTCTTCCATGCAGTGCCTGCCTAAAGTACCTCGTCCGAGCTGTACACGCGCGACCCGTGGCCCTCGGAATTTTTATTGTATTGTAAATACAGAAGATTTGAGATATATGTATACCTACCTACATGTACTTTATCCAATACTTATCTGATTCCTGATAAAATACCACGATTTTCGAAAACACTTTTAAGACAACTTAATAATCAGCCTACCTCTAGTTACAGTTTTCGTCCCCACTGCAGACTCATCTACAGTTGCGAAGCCAGCATCCACCTCTGTTGATGTTTTTTCTTCGTGTACCAATTTACCTAAAACACATTATATTATTAAAAGATTTTAAACAAACAAACTTTTCTGCTTTATATTATATTAGGCTAAATTGCTTGATTAGAAGTATTTTGATGCATGGGAACTGAGATAAATATGAATAAACACGTGCGAGCTCTTGTCTAAGTATTTTTCACAATCTCAATTTAATCTTGAATCTGTTATTAATATCTCACCTTTCTTGGCTTGCATCAATAAATGTATCATATCTGGTCGCACGATGTTATGTTTCTCTCGTTGGTCTATAGTATCCATAAAAAGAAATCTAAAGAAATTTGCGGCCTTTTCCGAAAATAGCGTGAGTTTAAGCCTCTGTAATTAAATTAATAAATTAAAAAAAAAGATTACGACGTGTTGCTAACCATGGCTCTACTATTATATTATTTTGGTTGGCGGTAGGGCTTGTTCAAAGTCTGTCTGGCTAGCTACCACCATCTTATCTAAGCCTGACGCCATAATAACGATGTTTTCAGCATTGTTGTGTTCCAGCAGTTAGAGATAAAATAGCCATCCTCAGTAATTGAGGATTTCGGGAATAATGTGCTTCCACCTTCAGTCTTATCATCTACTAGCAGATTCTCGAGGTTTTACCCGCGTGGTACCCGTTCCCGTGGGAATATCGGGATAAAATATAGCCTATGTCACTCGGGAAGAATGTAGCTATCTAATGGTGAAAGAATTTTGTAAATCGGTCCAGTAGTTTCGGAGCCTATTCGATGCAAACAAACGAACAAACAAACAAACAAACAATCAAATCTTTCCTCTTTATAATATTAGTATAGATAGATGAACATCAGATGTGAAGGTGTGATGAAGGGTCATAAGCACAGGTACCTACGGAAGATCAGCATCGGTCGGAGTGTCCACAATATCCGATAGTGGATAACTTTTTAGTGCCACATTGTTATTCCATGTTTATACCACTTTATAGTAACAAAGTCGTATTACAACATTGAATGATTTACCGTGGCACAGATATGTTTGTTTCGAACCGCATCAATGTGACAAAGTTCTATGTTGTTTACATAATATTATTACTCGTGACTGTACCCCCACTGAAAATCGAACCCGGGACCCCTGGGTCTGAAAACGGTGGTGTGAACCACTAGACTACACAGAGGTGGTTAAAATGAATGACATTTACCGCAACATTTACTAAACAATTATTTCTAGAACCAATAATTTTAAAATTTTACCTTTGTGAGCCACGGCGAGTAAAGGAATAAGAAAAACTTAAAGAAAGTCTTTAAACCAAAATTCGTGATCTCTTTTCCCATCAAGAAGAATTCGTTATTTTCTTCTGCGATCGAGTTTACTTTCAATCCAAAGGCGCAAGAAGCAATGACGTCATTAGCGTATCGAGTTGTCAAATCTTTAGCTTCAATGTCAACGTGATCCTCTAGAAACACATAATAAAATACTTATTAAAAATATTTATCACTAGGTGTATGAATTACTATGTCAAATGATCGCAAAAGACTTTGCGCAGCAACATCAATTTATAAAATTATTTTTATAAAAAAATAAAACCGCCTTCTAAAAAACCACATCAAAAAAGTAAGAAATAATTCCTCACCAAATAAATAACGTAAGTACTTTGAAGTCGGGCGTGAAACATGTACAATTTTTTGTTGTTTTTGTTAAAACCCGCCCGACTTCAAAGTACTTACGTTATTTATTTGGTGAGGAATTATTTCTTACTTTTTTGATGTGGTTTTTTAGAAGGCGGTTTTATTTTTTTATAAAAATAATTTTTATTTCACTCTTTTTAGTGCATCGTGCAGGCAATTTGCGTGTTTTCTGGTAAATAGGTATGTGATCAAACTCAAAACCTCCTTTTTCGAAGTCGGTTAAAATACCTTGAGGTATCCCCTTTTTAACAAAACAAGAATCATCTAAATCGGTTTATAAACAAAGGAGTTATGCCTAAAGATACGTATTAAATTCACATAAAGTGGTAACGAAAACGACAGTATTTTCAAGATTTCCTGAAAACTACTGAACCAATTTCAAAATTTCAAAAAATGGGACCAACTTGGAAACCAACCTGATGTAATAACGTTTGAACCATTTCAATCGGTTCAGCCGTCTTCGAGTAATCGGTGGACATACATAAAAAAAAAAAAAAAAAAAAACATACATACAGACGAATAGAGAACCTCCTCCTTTTTGATTTAGAAGTCGGTTAAAAATAGGGACACTGTTCGATTTTCACCCTTACAATTTATAAGAACCTCACCCGTATTCTTAAACGTTTCCTCCAGATTTGCTTGACTCCACCTCATACTCATACGATGAGACCTTGAGGATCACTCAAAAGCTACCTCGACATTCGCATTTAGTCGTTACTCGAGCTTGTTTCAGAGATTCCTCTACTCATGTGCCTCTACTCAGGTCGAGTGGAGGCGTGACGTCATTGTTTCGAGGATTTTTAGGGTTCCGAACCAAAATGGTAAAAAGGGTAGCCTTATGATGAGACTCAGTCTGTCTGTCACAGCTGGACATCTCGAGAACTACTAACTTGAAATTTGGGGTAGGTACCATATGAAAGAGCGCTGCTTGCACATTCTCAATCATTTCTTTTTCTTAGGTCGTATAGTTTTCGACTTTTGTATTTTTATTTACTCTCTTCTAGTCTGAGAATGTGCAATGTGTATAATTTTTTTTTTTTTTATTTTTTTTTTATCCACAACGTCATCATATGATGCCCTAGTAGTCACACATAGAATTTTAAGACCCCCTTTCATTCCCTGTTGCAAAAAAAATATATAAACAGTTTTATTTCTCTCTTATTTGCAAAATAGTTGGGCAAACGTCATCTCAAACTCTTCCAAATTTCAAGTAGATAGTATTAGTAGTTCTCGAGATATCCAGCGTGTGACTGGCAGACGGACTGAGTCGCACCATAAGGGTTCCTTTTTTACCATTTTTGTTTGGAACCCAAATGATTCCGTGCTTCGGAGGGCATGTTAAGCCGTTTTTGGAATTCTCCATTATCATAACATTCCATGGGGTTTTCTGAATCTCGTAAATAACGCCGTTCACGATTATCGTACGGATTAGCATACAGATAATTTAGAAACTGTTGGAAATCCACTGAAATCACTACTCAATTTAAATAATTTGCACTGTTTACAAGTGTGGGCAAAAGACTGGTCTGGAAAAACGTTTTTGAAAAAAAATGTAACCGCCTTCAAAACGGATCTTTAAACAAAAATTAACAAACACTAAAAAACGAAAAAATAATAAGATTTTTTAATTCAAAGGACGATGATACGTGACTTTTTCTAATTTATCTTGGTATTTACTGAACTGTTTGAAGTCGGTGCCGTCTTATACATATTGAGGTAATTACGTCCTATACATCACGCTTGGGAACGGGTTTTTTTTATTTGTTAGTTATTTCACTCAGTATATTTCGTTCTTATTCTTTTTGGCTTGGCACCGACTTCAAACAGTTCAGTAAATACCAAGATAAATTAGAAAAAGTCACGTATCATCGTCCTTTGAATTAAAAAATCTTATTATTTTTTCGTTTTTTAGTGTTTGTTAATTTTTGTTTAAAGATCCGTTTTGAAGGCGGTTACATTTTTTTTCAAAAACGTTTTATTTTTGAATTTTTAGTGAAGTAGCTTAATAAACTATATGGTGATTATGATAAATTGTTGTAAATATCCTATCCGTTACGGAATTCAGCTTTCCATTTTTAGCTACTTAGATAACTTGAAGGAATACAACTGAAGGTCCATTCGTGCATATGGTATTTATAAAACATCATAATATAACTCCTAACTGTTGAGGAGTTTCACCTCTCATCAGCAGCTCACCCTAACAACCTGAAAGAATATAACTATTGGCCCATACGTACGATTAATACTTAAAGAAATATTCTCCAGCTTCTAACCGTTAAGGAGTTGTAGCTTCCATCACCAGCTCATCACTATGAGATGATGACTACCAGATGCAAATACTTGACTAACTTCAAAAATAAATGGAATGCATAAGGCTTGCCTATATTTGAGAATTTCTCTCACTTTTCCTGGGATTTGATCCCCTGGTCCTGACTTGGTGAAAGAAAGATCAGGTCAGAAGTACCAACTTTCGAAAAAAAATATATTTTGAAAATGATCCCCAATTTGATGAAACTATGAAATCGTCCATATACCCAAATAAAGTCTAAATACACATTATTCAGAATAACTTCTGAACTTCTTGCCAGTTCTTGATAAAATTTGAATGGGACCACACGAGAAGCGTCACCTTTTAAATAAAAAAAGAATTATCCAAATCGGTTCATTAACTAAAAAGTTCTGAGGTAACACACATAAAAAATAAAAAAAAAAAATAAAAAAAAAAATATACAGTCGACTTGATAACCTCCTCCTTTTTTTGAAGTCGGTTAAAAAAGGTTGAGTGACGCCAAGTCAAGGAGATTTTTTACCACTATGAATACCGATTTTCTTGAATGAGGTTGAATGGAGTCGAGGAAGTTTTGAGGAAACTTCTTAGAATATGGGTGTGATGGTCGATTTTTCAGAAAAGGGCAAAAGAAATTCGTTTATATTACCTTCGGAATCATTTATTTGTTGCTTTAGCGATTCAACCACTCGATTGCCGACTTCTACTATGAGTGGAAGCATCACCTTTATTTTGGAGCTGGTGAAAGCTGGACTCAGCGTCGATCGCATGTCTTTCCATTCTTGACCTAACATGTAAGTAACATTTGAAAAGTTTTAATTTCACTATTTTAGCTTTTGTTTTGCACTTACAAAAATATCAGTGCACGCAGTGAGGCCACTTGATGCTCACATTGAGTTAAAAACGCATTATGCATACTACATACGACATTGCACTCTTTCAAGTTGTTTTATTTGTATTTTTTTTGTTTTTTTTTGTCGTGTTATGACAAAATAAATGTTTCTTTCTTTAGGTTATCTTTG
Source organism: Crambus lathoniellus (assembly GCA_949710035.1). Lineage (NCBI taxonomy): Eukaryota > Metazoa > Arthropoda > Insecta > Lepidoptera > Crambidae > Crambus > Crambus lathoniellus. The sequence continues at coordinate 6,877,865 of OX453302.1, read as the reverse complement.
TAGGTATATTTATTATGAATACTAACCTTTCATTGAAAATATGTTTCTTCCAAACAGTGGATCAATTGTTTCATCAACCATCGTTCTGTGATCCAAGAAGTGCTCGAAATCTTTGATCGTGATCTGCTTGATCAATTCGATGTCTTTGACTGTCACCATTGGTTGCGAAAACTCGTATTGTCCGTAGAATCTGTTGAAGGATTTTTAATATCTATCAATGAAGCTCTACTTTAATATATTGCAAAGTTTTCGGGAGACTTATTTGACCTTTCTTAGAAAACTAGGTGAAATAGGGGATCGGGCTGTTATTGATATGTAAATATATAATAGTAACATTCAAAAATATAACATTGAAGAATTACAAAAGAAAAACAATATTCAAAGTGTTGATTAATAAGCAAGTAATGAGCTGCTAAATTGTGAAAAACTGTGTCTCTAGCTATATCTTTCTAGAGCGAAATTTTATATGGCGGGACTATGGCGCTAAGCACATCTGACGTCACATGTGTCTAGCGCTGTCCTTGTCTAATAAGGATGTTTGATGAGCTATCTCCGAAAATATGGAAAATATTTGAAAATAAATACCTATGGCGTGTTTCTGATATAAAAACATTAAAAAAAACAGTTCTGTCCCCTATTGAAATGTTTGCTATTAGGTAAGGAAAGATGAGGAATATTTTTTTTAAAGAGCATTTAAATGTCTACAAAAAACAGTCAATTCCTTAATATGATACCTAGTAACTTTCAAATTAGTAGCCTAGCGGTCGATACAGATTGCTAGATGGCTAGCTTGGGAAGTATGTGTCTATGATCTGAGTAAATCACATGAGCGGAGTAGTGGTAATCCACTAGCTGATTATTAGTGAGCTAATGCCCACTGATACAAGACGAGTGCCTCTTTCTAGTTTTTAATTAAAACCATAAAAATAAATTCTTCTTAATTTTGGACAAGAAAAAATCAACCTTTCGTCCGGATGCATATCGTATATCCTGTTGATATTATCAACCATATGCTCTAGTCCCAGAAAAACTTTTAGTCCATTGCCGATGATGGGGACAGGAGTTGGGTGCTTGACGCCATATTTTGAGAATACTGAGTAGATCTGCCTGGAATATAAGTAGATCGCTGCGATCAGCACCACCGCCCAAATGAGGAATAACATGACCTGCAATAAAACAAACAAAATTCATTACTGCAAAGTGACAAAGATTGTCCAGAAATAAAAAAAATATGTCATCATTAGCAACGTACAAAAAGGACACAAGAAGAAGCCACATAGATATTTTGACTAAGGGATATTAGTGTATTTTGCAAAGAACTGTCGATAAAATGTCAAACCAGTTTTTTTTGCAAAAACTTCGTTATTATGACAAGCTTTTTCGTTGACTGTAAAAACTTTAATATTGTATTCTCATCCAAACCAAACCTGTATGCAAAGTTTCAGCTCAATCGGACACTAGGAAGTGGGTCAAATTTAGCTTGCAAGATTTGTCCCCCACTAACTAACTAACAAACTAAATAAGTAACATAGCAAGTTAAATAAAAGCTTTTAATAAATTTTTAGTAAAAATTTCATTTTTATAACAAGCTTTTTTGCTGGCTGTACTTTAATATTGTATTGTCATCTAAACCAAACCTGTATACAAAATTTCAGGTCCATCGGACACTGGGAAGTGGGTCAAATAAAGCTTGCAAGATTTTTCCTCCACTAACTAACAAACAAACTAACTAACTAAAATGGCAAGTTAATAAAAAGCTTGTAAAATAGGAGTGAATCCAAGGGTTTCTTGTCGTTTAGCAAATTAGTTAGAATTTTGAGCATGAGATACGCAACGTACAAGGGGACCGTTTTAATGCAATTTGCAGTTGAGAATAGTCTAAGGATAGCCAACATTCTCTTCCAGCACCATCCAAAAGACTGTAAACATGAACATCGCCAGGAGGGATCACCCGTAAGTAATCAGATAGATTATATCCTGATCCTTATCTTGGCAACATACGAGTACTACATGAAAATGTTTTAGGTGGGATATATTTTACTTCGACGAGCTCACTAAAAGGCAATGCAATGCATCGCATTGCATTTAGGTTTTCCTCTTGTCAACACTGGGCTAGAGTATGCCTCCGTTGTCTCTAATCATGATTTAAATATACCATGTCAGTATTTGAATTCAAAGGAATCGCATTATTTGGAACAGATTTTAAAGTTACATTAGAAATATCAAAGTTAAACTGTTCAATAGAAGCAAAGGTTATACTAGCCAAGTTATTGGCTAATTGATCAAAATAAAATCATAGCAATAGCGCTATTTGTCGGTTATGATAATTAGGCAGAACCATGTCAGTATTTGGATTTAAAAGAATCGAATTATTTAAAAATATCAAAGTTAAACTGTTCAATAGAAGCAGAGGTTATACGAGCCAAGTTATTGGTTAATTGATTAAAATATAATAATAGCAATAGCGCTATTTGTCGCTTAAGATAATTAGGCAGATTAAGGTTAAGTTTAAGTTATGTCCGATTTTATTTTCTAGCTATCTAAAACCTTGACTATAGGGAAATGTAAACATAATAACGCGGCGACACCGGTCCTCGAGCAAGCAAGCTGTCATTACACTCTAGTATTATAATTATGATCACAATTATAAATCAATGATAACGCGAGGATACTATGATACTGCTCGCACTTTGCCCACTCCGTTCACTTACAATATTATGCAGTATACAGTATGTATAGCACTTGATGGGTTATTCAGACTTTCACTCCGGGCCGTTGTTTTCTTTAGAATAAGCTCTTCTAATTGACCCCAGCTGGTATCGTAGACAAATATAGAAACATGTTATCTGATAAAATGCGCGTCAACACGATTTATCTGTGAATAAATCGATATAATACCTACCTAATCTATTGTGTTCAGATTTTAACATATGTTGTAATATCCACCAAAATGTTTGTGCTATTATGATGAAATAAGTATAATAGTTTGCGTTGTGTTGCAATATTATTAGCTTCCGCCCGCGACTTCGTCCGCGTGGATATTCGAGAAAATACTTAGGGGACCAATAACCAGGATAAAAAGTATTCTATGTTTTAATTTCATCCGGACAGCCGTTTTTACGTGATTAGGCGGGTCCTCCCTCACCAAGCGAGCAGCCTCGCGCGAGGTTTATTCATCGCATTTTACCTCTAAGGGGTTGATTTCGAAAAAATACGAAATATGTGTTTGCTTATTTGTTTTACTTTCCGACCATAAGCCTAAATAATAAATTAAATTAAGGACTTTCCAGATACAACATTTCATCCCCTTTTCAACCTTTTAGGGATTGAATCATATTCAGCGTGTTAAACATCAAAATAAATGCCATTTTTGCAATCGTCATCCCATAAAACCTCAATAACGCCATCCATATCGATTTTAAGGTTTATTTATCCCATTTAATGACGACCGATTTGGCGCAGGGGTAGGCTACCCACCTTCTGCGCCAGTGGTCTCGGGTTCGATTCCCGAACAAGACAAATATTTGTGTGCATGAACATGTCTATTTGTCTTGGTCTGGGTGTTATGTATGTATATTAAGTATGTATTTACAAAAAAAAAAGTATATAAGTATATATTTATCCGTTATCAAGTTTTCCATGATACAGTTTCTTAATGAAATTAAAATGGGCTTAGATAATTGGTGTGAATGTTAGAAGTTATTTATTATTATTTATTTAACCTCTAAGGGGTTGATTTTCGAATTTCGAATGTGTTTGCTTATTTGTTTTACTTTCCGACCATAAGCCTAAATAATAAATTAAATGAAGGACTTTCCAGATACAACATTTCTTCCCCTTTTCACCCCTTTAGGGGCGGAATTGTCAAAAACGCTGACACAAGTAAATTTCCAGCCTAAATACAAAATTTGAAGATTCTAACTTCAAAACTGACGGACTTTCATACACATATTTATTTATTTAAATTTGAATACATGTATTGTAGCTATATACCGATCTCCTAGTTGTCGTAACATTACTAACTTCCTAAATTCATTGAACTCGATGTTAACTAAATTATCAAACTATCCTACTTAATATTATAAATGTGAAAGTTTAGATGTTTGGATGTTTGGATGTTTGTTACTCAATCACGCCAAAACGGCTGAACGGATTTGGCTGAAATTTGGAATACAGATATTTTGAAGCCTGGAGAGGAACATAGGCTACTTTTTATCCCGAAAAAATAACACATTCCCGCGGGATGACGTAGTGTAGTCTACGCGGGCGAAGCCGCGGGCGGAAAGCTAATAAAAATATAATAATTATGGGTGATATTAATATTAATATTAGACCAGAATATATAGACAGTAGTGGTAATGAATATCTGAATATGTTAGCGAGTCATTCTATACTGCCAGGTCATACATTACCTACCCGAGAGAACTCCTGTCTTGACCATATTATGTTGAAAACTAAAATAAATGCATTCTGCTTTGTTACCGAGTCAACAATAACCGACCATTCATCAGTGATACTCAACATTGAATTAAATATTAAACACATTGTCAACCCACCAAAGATAAAAAATGTTTTAAACATAAATAGCATTAACACTAGAATGATGAATATTGATTTCTCGCCTTTATATCTTATAACCGACGCTAATGATGCAACTAACTATTTAATTTCAGTGCTGCATAGTACAATCAGTGAAAACACATCTACTAAAGTTATATCTAATAGGCGGCGTGTAATGAAACCGTGGATAACTACTGGCCTACTGCGGTGTATGAGAAATAGAGATCATCTACATAAAAAACTGAAACGTGATCCAAACAATGAAGTCCTACTGTGTACCTACAAGCGTTACAGGAATTTTTGTAATAATATCCTCAAAAAGGCTAAAACTAATTACGAAAAGCATTTAATTTATAAAGCAGGAGATTCTAAAAGGAAATTGTGGGAAGCTGTGCGCAGTATCTCATACACGAACAAGAATGTCGACTGTTCCGCTAACCTAATATCAGCGCACTCTCCACAAGACCGTGGTAACAGTGTCAACAAATTCTTTGCTGAAGTTGGGAGTAAACTGGCTAGTAAAATTACACGCGATATACCACAACATCCATATGTATCTACCCGCACTAACATTAATTCCTTTCTTCTTTTGCCTACTGATGAGACAGAGGTTGCCGACACTATTTTGAGCCTTCGAGATGACTGTGCCGCTGGTATTGATGGTATTTCCGGTCGGTTCATTAAAGATTACATTACCATTTTGACCACTCCTATCACGCATATATGTAATCTGGCAATGAATAGTGGTCATTTTCCCCGAGCCCTAAAAACATCAATGATAAAACCAATATTCAAATCCGGAGATAGATACAGTGTCGAAAATTACAGGCCAATATCAATTCTACCAGCCATTTCAAAAATCTTGGAGAAATTAGTAAATAAAAGACTAGTTTGTTACTTGGAAGATAATGGTATCCTCTCTTCAGCCAAATACGGTTTTCGTAGGGGCAGATCTACCGACGATGCAGTACATGATCTAACAGACCTAATAGTTCGTAAGATGGACTCTGGCCTTAAATGTTTAGCGATCTTCCTGGACCTGGCAAAGGCTTTCGACACTGTATCTAAACCCATACTATTGCATAAATTGGAAGTAATTGGCATAAGGGGCGTACCACTATCATTTTTTAGCGATTACCTAACTGATAGAGTTCAAAGAGTCAAAATAGGGGACTGGTTAAGTGACGAACAATCTGTTATTTTTGGAGTTCCGCAAGGAAGCATACTAGGGCCCCCTCACTTTTCTTGGTTTATGTCAATGGCCTCTGCCAGCTCCAACTCACTCAGGGCAGTATATTTTCTTTTGCTGACGATACTGCAATGGTCTTCTTCGGTGAATCGTGGTATGAAGTTTCTCGCTTTGCACAGCAGGGTTTCGACACGGTCTCTGAGTGGCTAAGGGAAAACATACTGACCTTAAATGTTTCAAAATCAAAATATTTAACCTTCTCACTGACCAATTCACATCTGCCAACTAATGTTACTTTATATGCCCATAGTAATGATCGCTGCTCTCGAAATGAGTCATGTAACTGTCCTCCCCTAGTACAATGTGACAACATAAAATACCTTGGTGTTATCCTGGATACTACACTTAGCTTCAAGGTTCACATACAAACACTTGCTGGTAGACTACGTAGCCTTATCTTTGTATTCAGAAATCTGAGACACCTAGCGGATCGTAAACTTTTAAGAACTGTTTTCCTTTCACTATGTCAGTCATTGGTCGGATACTGCGTAACCACTTGGGGTGGTTCTGGGAAGACTCATATCCTAGAACTCGAACGAGCGCACAGAGCTATACTTAAAGTAAGTGCTTACCTTCCCTTTCGACACCCGACGTTTGAAACTTACCAACTGTGGGATGTACTTACTATAAGACAAATGTTTGTCCTATCCACCATTTTAAAAAAGCATGCTAGCATCACTTATGAGCCTGATAAACAAAAGAACAGACGACGCATAGATAAAGTTTGTCCGACTGTGAAATTCAATAAAAGCTTCGCCCATAGGTTCCACTGCTTACTTGGAGGTCACTTGTACAACAAAGGTATCCACCACCTATCGTTTTACTCCATGTGTAGATTTTCTTGTAAGAAAATTGTAGTCGAATGGCTAAAAAAGCTCAATTACGATGAAACTGAACATTTATTGACTATTATGCAATAACTTATTTTATATTATACACAAAATATTTAAATAACACATCTTAAATAACTAGGTATTATTTACGACAATATTACTCTTATTTTTATAATAGTGCACACTGATTCTTTGCTTGCGATTGTTTAATTAAGTAAATTATATAGTAGCATCTCTCGTCATGTAAATTTTGAACACTCAGAGTACATTGTATTTTTTTCATTTTACATTTAATTTTATATTCATTGTAGGTCGGAGTGAGCCTGGTGACTTGTCACACAGGGGGATTGCATCCTACCTAGTGCAGGCACCAGTTCTCTCCAATTAAGTTAAATAACTCCATTAGCTATACTGCGCATAAACATTGTAACCTTGATGTAACTTTTGGAGAGAGAAATAAATATGATTTATTATTATTATTATAATATCCATCCCCTATTTCACCCCCTTAGGGGTAGAATTTCCAAAAATCCTTTCTTAGTGAATTTCCAAAAATCCTTTCTTAGCCTACACTGTATAACGTATCTATGTGCAAAATTTAAAGTTCCTAGGTTCAGCGGTTTGGGCTGTGCGTTGATATCTCAGCCAGTCAGTCAGTCAGTCAGTCAGGACTTTGAATTTTATATATATAGATGTAAATCTATTTTATGTTCTGTTTAAAGTGTACCAATTTACCAAATACATAATGTATGCAAATTAAATTGATGAAACTATTTTTTTTTATTAGAAAAGATATAGTAGGTAAGTACACAAATTTATTTCATTTATTATTATCTGTAACAGGGTAGCACTAAGCCTTCATCACACCTGATGTTAAAAATGGTATATAAGGCTGAAGGTGGAAACGCACTACTCCCGGAATTGGCACGGCAGCCTACCCGGTAACGCCGGGGAGCAGACCTAAAATTTCCCGTATATTTTAGAGCTTTAGTCAACATCAACCTGCCCCTTGATTCATTCACACACCGTCGTCGTCGGAAAGGCTCTATAGCGGAATGTCTCTGTCACTCGCTATAGAATAGACAAATACAAAGTACTAAAATCGAACCCGATTCCGTTTCCGACGGTTTGTGAATCAAGGGTCTGGTTCTGCTTCGCTTCGCTTTTGTTAAATTAAGCACGTTGTTGCGACATTCACTGAAATGCCTAGATAAAAAAAAACAAGTCTGTCTCAGTATTCGAGAGACTGTAATTTATTTTGAAGATCAAAATACCTAACTGTTTGTATCTTACATAATTTCCCGGGATGACGTCGTGTAGTCCACGCAGGCGAAGCTGCGGGCGGCCGCTAGTCCTACTTATTTATCCTACTAATATTATAAATGTGAAAGTTTAGATGTTTGGATGTTTGGATGTTTGGATGTTTGGATGTTTGTTACTCAATCACGCCAAAACGGCTGAACGGATTTGGCTGAAATTTGGGACACAGATACTTTGTAGCCTCGAGAGGAACATAGGCTACTTTTTATCCCGGAAAAACATCACATTCCCGCGGGATTACGTTGTGTAGTCCACGCGGGCGAAGCCGCGGGCGGCCGCTAGTTTAATATAAATTGAGATGCAGCTGTCAGTATACCAATTTATTTGAACTTCAACCGAAGTTTTAGCGCTTAGTTGATAAATGGTCAGCGTGCCTACCATCAACTCTTATTGCGGTTTTGTTTAGGACCTAAACTGATCTGCTTCGCTTATTCGTACCACGACAGCTTAATATCAATGACAGCGATTCAGTGATCATTGAATGACATTTCACAGCCGCTAAGCTGTCACATACTCTTATTTGACTTATAACTCGGCCAAGCTAACATGACACCTGCAGGTTATACCCTTCCCTCTCACTCTCCGGGCATGACAGAATCGAGTGAAAGAGACGGGTAGAAGAAATAAGGACACAAAAAGGAAATAAGTTTTTGGAAGATTTTAAACTTTCGCGTTCCATTATAATTATAAACAAGAGTAACGGGACTCAACGCGACATTTATTATGAAGTACATATGATTATGTATGCAGTTCAGTCTGCTTGTGACCACGGTTGTAGCAACACAGCCGAAACGTCAAGCTGTAAGTACATAATAATATGTACACTCGACAGCACATCAGGTTAAACAGTTGAACTGCGATAACAGCTTTTATTACGTAGGGCATAAAGGCGGTCTCAAGGTCAACATGTATAGTCTGATGTGCCGCCGTGTGTACTTCATAATAAATGTCGCGTTGAGTCCCGTTACTCTTGTTTATAATTATAATGGAACGCGAAAGTTTAAAATCTTCCAAAAACTTGTTTCCTTTTTATGCCCTTATTTCTTCTACCCGTCTCTTTCACTCGCTGCGAATGCGTACTTGCCGCGAGAATTCGCTGCGTGTGACAGGGTACTCGCTGCGAATAGTATTGCCCTTCGAGCAACGCGGGCCTTCCGTCCCGAGACGGAAGACCCGCGTTGCTCGAAGGTATTGCCATTTCGCTCAGCGCGCCTCTCAAGACTACACGTTTGTGCTAGATTGTTTCGTCGATGCATAGATACGAATACGAGTAGGTATCTCTACACCTGCGGCGAAGTCTTCACTACAAATGGGCCGAAACCCGGGGCTCCCAAGCAATTTAAATAAAAATATTAAAATTATTTCAAACTAGCGGATCCTCCCGGTTTCACCCGAGTAGTACCCGTTCCCGAGGGAATATCGGGATAAAATATAGCCAATGTCACTCGGGAAAATGGAGCTTTCTAATGGTCAAAGAATTTTTAAAATCGGTCCAGTAGTTTCGGAGCCTATTCGATGCAAACAAACAAACAATCAAATCTTTCCTCTTTATAATATTAGTATAGATAAACTGCGACACGTCTGCTTACGACTGAGAACGACCGCCGAAATAAGTTTTAAGTAAAAAATTCATTTTTATGACAAGCTTTTTTGCTGAAACAAACCTGTATACAAAATTTCAGCTCCAACGGACACATGGAAGTGGGTCAAATTAAGCTTGCAAGATTTGTCCCCCACTAACTAACTAACATACAGTGGGTGGCCAAATTATTAGGGACAGTGCTCATATTTATGTCATTTATAGTTTGTAATATTAGTTTCTGTAAATTATGTTGTTTTTTAAAGTTTATATTGTTTGATATTGCTACTGGTATCTTTATTATTGTTTTTGGCAAGTGGCAACACAGGATATGCGATTCATCTGTCGATAATGTGACATTTTTTCACATATAGATATTTTTTCAAAAAAGCGCGGTTTTGTAGTGTTTTTGTTTGTTATATTTTTTATTAGTTTTAACCGACTTTCTTGTCCTAATTAACCATATAAGGTAACTAATTGTTCATAAAACAACATTCTTGCTGTTTTGTCTATGAATTTACATTGCATTAATGTCTTCTCGACGCGATAACTTTAATTTTCTAGTTTTTTTGAAAAATTAAGGCTGGATTGTCTCCAAGAAAATGTAGAGAGATACAAACGTTGTCACAGCATTCTACACATTCCCAAAGAGACATAGCAGCTATTGCTGGGGTTTCAAAGTCTGCCGTTAATATGATTAAAACTAAAATTTACAACAGAAAACCTCTAGAAGCAAATCGCGACGGCAAATGTGTCAGGAAAAGGATCACCACTCTTCATACTGATAGAAAAATCAGAGACATCTGCCTCAAAAATCATAAAAAGAGCGTTGCTCGTTTGACCATGATGATGAACGACGATGGTGTAAATATTTCGGAAAGGACAATACGGAGGCGGTTGGTCGAACAGAATCTGATGGGTCGGGGCGACCTACCAAAAAACCACGCCTAAGTCCTAACCGATCCTATGAATAAGAAAATACTGCACTGGGCTAGACAACATCAAAATATAACTATTGCAGGTTGGAGTCGAATAATTAAAACTTTTTTGAGTAGTTTAAATAGGTCTTTAACGATTTTCTTCTATAAATTCTGTAATTTTACAGGTGTGTTTTTCCGACGAGTCAACATTTCAAGTTTTAGTTGAAAAAAGTTCTTTTGTGAGACGACGACGCCCTGGGAAAAAATCCACGCAGATTGCCTAGTGGAGAGTGGAGAGGGTTAAACACCCGGTTAGTGTCATGGTGTAGTCTGGCATCTCAGCCAAAGGCATTTGGCGCCTATACATTGTTAAAAGGACCATGAACCAAGACCAGTACAAGCAACTCATAGAAACTCACCTACTGCCGTAGGTTAGTAGGTTACCTGATAACTACTACATCTTTATGCATGACTCTACATCTTGCCATAAAGCCAGAAGTGTGACTGCATTCTTGGATAATAGAAATTTCTCTGTTTTGCCACGGCCTGGGATATCGAAAGAAATAAACCCCATAGTTCTCTATGTGGGAACTCACCAGACTGGTGATGGCGAAATAACTAATTTACACCAAGCGGCAGTTGATAGAAACTATCATCCGAGAATGAAAAAACAACCCCACACTACAGGAAAATGCAAAAGCGTGCATTAAGAGCATTGCAGCAAAAGGCGGCATTACAAAATACATATTAAAACTTACTTTAGTTACGTCTATCAGTATAATAATAGGTCTTTACCTATGAAATTGCCGTTTTGTATGGAGATTTCTGTAATTATTTTTTTTCCATACTAACGTTTTTGTTATTATTTAACGACTAATATTATGTAAATTTACAAAATTTTACACACGTATTTATGGACATTTTAACTACTAAATGACACATTCGTTAAGAGAAAAAAAAATTTTTTCACTAAGTTACAACTAATAAAGTACGAAATTCTGGAAACAAAAATAGTCGTAACTTTCGGAATAAGTTTTTTCTATGTAAATAATCAAATATCGTGGTTATTAAATTATCAAAAGTTGCTCGATACGGTCTTAATGTAACGCAATATTAAAGAAATTATATATTTCTAATATTATAAAAGTTGTTAAGTTATATGTACAAAAGAAAAAAACGGCAATTTCATATGTAAAGACCTATTATATACTTATACAAAGAAACTATAACAGTTTTGTATATTTATTTTTAGTTTTTATGATCTCAATAGAATACAAAATCATTTAAAAAATACATAAGAGACCTACAACCAATCATTTGTGTTGGAGTATAAGTAGTACTGGCTGGCAAGTGTAGTCATTGATGTAATCTGCCACATTACTCACTGTCACTGTTTGTCTTTTGTATAGTACTTATGTGATTGTCATAAAATATATTGTCTGAACTGAGAAGCTGTTTATATATTTAGATAGTATTTGGGTAGACTGCAACTCTGCAATAGGTGAATTTACATCAGGTTATGGGTAAAAGTATTCCATACCTAAATACTTCTACATAAATAATTTTAAAAGTGAGTGCGCAAAAATATCGAAAATGACAGATGAAGAAAACTCATCTACGGGATCCGTATTCGGGATCAAGAAGCTGAAAGGTGCTGATGACTTCGCCAATTGGAAATTCCAAGTAAAAAAACTATTTAGAATGTAAAAATTGGTGGGAAGCTGTAGAAGCTAATGAAGTCACTGCAGCCCTAAAAGATGCAGATAGAAAAGCGCGCACCACGATTTGTCTCCTCGTAGAGCCATCATGTTTTGCTCATGTATACAATGCGAAAACAGCGCATGAAGTGTGGCACAATTTGTGCGGAGCATACGAAGACAAAGGCTGGGGACGACGCATTTCACTTCAGCGTCAATTATGGTCATGTAAACTTGAAAACTTTATAAGTATGGATAAGTACGTATCAAAGGTGGTGACCATAGCTCAACAACTTAATGATATCGACGCGAAAGTTTCAGACGAGTGGATGATTTCCATTTTGTTAGCCGGCTTGACATCAGAATACAACCCTATGATTATGGCTGTTGACAATAGTGGAAAGGAAATTAGTTTGGAGCAGATTAAGTCGAAACTGCTACAAGAAGCTAATAGACAAGCCGATGCAGGCGGCGAAACTGGTGAGCAAGCCCTCTTTACAACCAAGGGAAAGGCTAAAAACTTTGCTAGAAAGAAACCAGTGTACAAATGCTTTAAGTGTCATGAGATAGGGCATAAAGCATCTGAGTGCAAATCTAAAAGTCTCGGCAAAAAGAATGCTAATGTTTGTATAAGCACAGCGGATCAGAATACCTTCAACAAGAGCAGTTGGTATGTAGACAGTGGTTGCTCAAATCACATGACCAATGATGCAGAGAAGTTGTCTGATTATCATAAGACCAGACGAAACTTCACAATACGAGTGGCTAATGGAGAGGAAATAGCAGTTACAGGAAGAGGAAATTATGTTGTAGAAGGGAGTGGAAATTCAAAACTGCCCTTGGAAAATGTTTTACATGTTCCTCGCTTATCAATGAATTTGATCTCAGTAAGCGATCTTGTTAAAAATGAGTTTGCAGTTAATTTTGACAAAAGAGGTTGTCTTATTAAAAACCAAAAAGAAGAAGTAGTGGCAACTTGTCATGAAGTTGACGGGATTTTTCAACTTCAAGAAAAAGAGAGTAAAGTTGTCAATCTGACTTTGTCAAATGAACCTCTGTTGAATTTGTGGCATAAAAGATTAGCGCATTTGGGTCAAAATTATATGTATTCATTGAAAAATATGGTAACTGGAATTGAGTTTAAAAACGTAGAAAAATTAGCACCGTGTATTCCATGCATCAACGGAAAAAGTTGTAAAGTTCCATTTAAAAACAAGGGCACTCGAGCACAAGAGATTTTAGAGATTGTTCACACGGACATCTGCGGTCCAATGGAAGAACCATCGTTTGCTGGTTCTCGATACATGCTACTATTTATCGACGATTATACACGTAAGACGCATGTATATTTCTTGAGAAATAAGAGTCAAACACTAGAAAAATTTCGAGAATACAGAGCAGAAGTTGAGAAAGAGACTGGTAAGTCCATTAAGTACGTAAGATCTGACAATGGCAAAGAGTTCTGTAACTACGCTTTCGATAAGTTGTTCAAGTCATCTGGTATAAAGCACCAAAAGACGATACCCTACACACCTGAACAAAATGGTGTAGCTGAGAGGGCGAACAGATCAATAATAGAGAAGGCAAGAACTTTGCTCTGTGAAGCGAATCTGAGCAAAAGATTTTGGGCGGAAGCAGTTTGCACCGTAGTATATTTAAAGAATCGAAGCCCTACAAAGGCTGTCACGAATAAAGTACCACAGGAACTTTGGTCCGGTAAGAAAGTAGACTTGAGTCATTTGAGAATCTTTGGATGTTTGGCGTATGCATTGAAACCCAAACAGAAACGGCAAAAGCTTGACATAAAGACTGAAGCCTTGATTTTCATTGGATATTGTGAGACTACGAAAGGATACCGACTGATGCACCCCCAGAAAGGCAAGATAACTGTTGCAAGAAATGTAAAATTCTTGGAAAATATGTTTCCTGGTGACTGTACAAAGGTGACGAAGAACGCAGTTGTTCCTTTTAACATTGATGAGGAACGAACTGAACCTGTGTTGTTGGAGGAAGATCCTGATATTCAGACTCACAGTGAAGATCTTCAGGAATATAATGTATCAAGTACCGAGTTTGCTACAATTGATCAAGCGCGTATTGTAGAACTAAGTACTGATGACGCTGGAACAAGTACTGAGCCAAGTGAAGAGACAAGATACAACTTACGTCCACGGAACCCTGTTAACTATAATTGTTCGTGTATCAACGCTATTGCTAGCATAGACGGCGACCCAACGACAGTAGACGCAGCACTATCAAGGCCTGATCGTGAGTTGTGGCAGAAGGCCATGAACGATGAACTACAATCGTTGAAAGAGAATAAAACGTGGTCACTAGTTGATCTACCACGTGATAAGAAGCCGATCCAATGCAAATGGGTATTTAAAATTAAGCGTGATAGCGACGGTAAGGTATCAAAGTATAAAGCTAGGCTGGTAGCAAAGGGATTTACCCAGGTACGTGGCATTGATTATAACGAAACTTATTCACCTGTAGTAAGGAGTTCGACTTTGCGTTTATTATTCTCATTAGCTGTAGAATATGATTGGTTTATTGACCAGTGGGATGTTACGACTGCTTTCCTGTATGGAAAACTTAAGGAAGATATTTACATGCTTCAGCCAGAGGGCGCAGTTGTTCAAGGTCACGAAACTAAAGTATGTAAATTGCAAAGATCTTTGTATGGACTTAAGCAAGCTTCAAACGCTTGGTTCCATGAGCTTGATAGGGAGATGTTGAACTTAGGTTTCACGCAATCCAAGATAGAGCCCTGCCTTTACCAAAAAATATTTAATAATAATGATAGAATAGTCGCAGTTGTCTATGTTGATGATATTTTTGTGTTTTATGGTAAAAATAATGAAAATGAAAAGCTTAAATTAAAGAACGGGTTGCTACAAAGGTTTAAGCTGAAGGACTTAGGTCCAGCTAGACATGTTCTAGGGATGAGGCTCAGGAGAGATAAAAACAAGATTTATCTTGATCAGGAACAATACATTAGCAATGTCTTAAAAGAATTCGAAATGACTGATTGTAAACCAGTTATTACCCCAATGGAAGTAGGTCTCAGATTAGAAAAAGCTACAGATACTAATAACAGGTTACCTTATCAAAATCTTGTTGGATGTCTTAACTATTTGGCACAGAATAGCAGACCGGATATTGCCCACGCCGTTAGTGTTTTATCACAATTTAATTCTTGTTATGATGAAAATCACTTCAAGTATGCGAAACGGGTACTTAGATATCTGAAAGGGACATCAGATTTTGCACTTATATTCCAAAAGTCGGGTAAGCTAGATCTGGTAGGCTATGTTGACGCGGATTGGGGTGGGTCCTATGATAGGAAATCTTTTACAGGCATAATGTTCCTATTTGGCGGAAATCTAATATCGTGGGAAAGTCGCAAGCAGAGATGCGTGGCACTCTCTTCGACAGAGGCTGAGTATGTAGGCCTTAGCCAAGCCTCAAAGGAAGCCATTTATTTAAAAAGTTTATTAAACAGCTTAATAAATGTTGCATACGATAAACCCGTAGTCATAAATAATGACAATCAATCTGCACACCACATAGCACGCAATAAGATGAATCACAATAGAACGAAACATATTGAGATAAAGTATCATTTCATTCGGGAAGCTATATTGAAAGAGGCGGTTGAGGTGCGTTATGTGCCCTCACAAGAAATGTTGGCAGATATGTTAACAAAATCTCTGCCAGGCCCAAAAATTAAATCAGCTTTAATAAGATTACCCATTAAGAGGGCGGTAATTGATGAATCATTGATGAATCATTGTGAATGAATAATTGGTGAATCATTGTGAATGAATGATTTGTGCTTTAGTTAGGTATATTGTTTAGAAGTTTTATTAATGTTGGTTATATTCATTCTTATTTATTATTATTTTTTATACATTGATCTAATGTTGTAATCTTAATTTAAAGGTGCGTGGTTTGTTGAATGTATGTGTCAGATTAAGGGTGCGTGTTGGAGTATAAGTAGTACTGGCTGGCAAGTGTAGTCATTGATGTAATCTGCCACATTACTCACTGTCACTGTTTGTCTTTTGTATAGTACTTATGTGATTGTCATAAAATATATTGTCTGAACTGAGAAGCTGTTTATATATTTAGATAGTATTTGGGTAGACTGCAACTCTGCAATAGGTGAATTTACATCAATTTGTTACAGAAATTCAACTGAACTGTAAAAATAAAAAATCTCAGTACTGTCCCTAATAATTTGGCCACCTATGGTACTTACGTAATACCATACTAACTAACTAACTAACATTGTTAATAAAAAGCTTGAAAAAAGATCATTATTCTTTCCGGTGACAGTAAAAAAGTAAAAGCTTTTTATACTACTACATAGATAAATGGGCCTGCTTGATTATTAGGGCTTTTAACTCATTTCAAACTTATTTTATCACAACTTCAAAAATATAGGTTTTATGATATTTTTTCTCATGAAACTCGTTGGGCCGCTTTCCGGTGGTCTTTTGGGACCACTTTTACTATGTGAATTTAGGTTTTATTGTATCGGCCTTGTTACGGACAGCATCAATCTGTGTTAAAAGACAATTTAAAGTGACACTAAGTGCGTAAATAGTGAATAAAATCAGTGATTGTTTATATCATGTAAGTACCTAGCATAAGTAAAATTTGCTAAACTTGCTAAGTAAAAGCCATAAGCTTATAACTTTGATAACTTTTTTGTATATGAATATGTAACGTTCTTTTTAGTTTAATAACGTAGATAAAATTATAAGCTTTCTAGTGATATGCTTTACGTTTGTGTGGCTTTTATAGTTTTTAAGATAATTAAGTTATAGTGTAATTAAATAAACTTAGTACTTACATAAGCCCTAATGTGACCTAACTTATAGTGTAAGGTGTTTGGTATGAAAATAAAAACTATTTGTGTTCCCTGGTTTCATTGTGCTAACCTAATTAGCTATAAGTAATTAATACTAGTTAGGTAGGTAGGGAAAGGTATCAAGGTTCTAGGTCTTACAATCCTGGGCTGGTGGAAAACCAGAGGTATCCCAATGAAGCCAGGCGATGTGGTAGGGACTATGTAAGTATAAAGTACTGAGTAATACACTGAAATAATGAGACCTCTGATATAGGTCGATGATGTAGGCAGCCTGAAAAAGGGTGACTGAAAACTTATCTTTAATAAATAAGTTTTCAGGCACCAGGTAGGTATTCAGTCTATGGCCCCCCGATGGTCCCTGTAAATGAACGGGATGGGTCAGTATAGGAAAAAGAGACAGACTGATAAATGTCAAAATAAATGTAGGTAGTTATTTTATAAATTCTTGGAGGGGGCAAGCCTCGCCCATGAGCAAGCGAGAGGTCGGACGTACGACAGAGAGGTGAACAGAAATGTTAGAAACCGTGTCGGTACTTCGAAATGGGCTGATGGGGCGTGGCCGGGTCCGGCGCACAATGTTTTGCGCGTACCCACCTTAGTTTTATTAAAATACTAGCTGACCCAGCGCGACTTCGTTCCCGTGGCCCTACCCCCTACTCCACCCTACCCTACCCGTACTCTACCCCTACCCTACCCCTACGCTACCCTACCCTACCCTACCCCTACCCCTACCTACCCCTACCCCTACCTTACCTCTACCCTACCTCTACCCTACCCCTACCCTACCCCTACCCTACCCCTACCCCTACCCTACCCCTACCCTACCCTACCCCTACCCTACCCCTACCCTTCTCCTACCCTACCCCTACCCTACCCCTACCCTACCCCTACCCTACCCCTACCCTACCCCTACCCTACCCCTACCCTACCCCTACCCTACCCCTACCCTACCCCTACCCTACCCCTACCCTACCCCTACCCTACCCCTACCCTACCCCTAC
The DNA here is from genome assembly GCA_949710035.1 of Crambus lathoniellus. NCBI lineage: Eukaryota > Metazoa > Arthropoda > Insecta > Lepidoptera > Crambidae > Crambus > Crambus lathoniellus. The sequence goes on along the minus strand of OX453302.1, from coordinate 6,859,827 downwards.
CCTACCCCTACCCTACCCCTACCCTACCCCTACCCTACCCCTACCCTACCCCTACCCTACCCCTACCCTACCCCTACCCTACCCCTACCCTACCCCTACCCTACCCCTACCCTACCCCTACCCTACCCCTACCCTACCCCTACCCTACCCCTACCCTACCCCTACCCTACCCCTACCCTACCCTACCCCTACCCTACCCCTACCCTACCCCTATATCCTTCCTTGGACTTCCACGAACATTTCAAGACCAAAATTAGCCAAATCGGTCCAGCCGTTCACGCGTGATGTCGTGACCAAGGGAAATAGGGATTCATTTTTATATATATAATATAAGAAATGTATTTCGTTTGTAAGGAATCGATGTATGTAGTATAATATAAGTAGCCACTAGTTCAGGCATAACAAAAATGTACGTTAGGGGCCTTGCGGGCGCAGGCTCCTTTGTAAGCTCGCATGGCTAACTTGAGGAAGACAATACAAGAAATTATTGAGAAAATCTTCGTTTCAATCGACGCATTCCTATGGTATGATATGTGTAAACACTGTTGCGCATGGGTAACAGGCCTCAAATTTATGTTGATAATAAAAACGATTTTTTTTATGTTGTATTTTTTAATAAACCATAATTTTTTGAGCCCCGTTTTGACAATGACCCTTTTAATAAACTTTTAACCATCCGTCAAATGCTATCATACTGCCGCACTCACAGACGTCAATTAAATTTAATTGGCATTCAATTATCATTCCTACTTTATTCAATACTGGACATAAAAACGAGACAGATAGAGATTTAATCATAAATTAAAGTTAATTAGTGTCTCTGAGTGCGGCAGAAAGTGCGGTAGCACGAAAAACTGTCGTTATGGTAACCGCTATCGTTTGTATGAAAACAAGAGCGAAATTCAATACTTGACAGCAGCACTTTGACAGCTTTTAAAGGATGATTTGGTTTACTGTTCGATATCCAACGATAGTTCTTCATGCTAGGGGTAGAGACCTTGGCTTAGCATGAAAACTATCGTTGGTAATCGTATTAGTACTTAAACGTTTCTTACGACGTATCTTTACTTACATAACTTAAAGCTACTTATGATTTTTATTAACAATATTACAAGTAGTAGGTAGTTATTTATTTTTTTATTTTATAAATAAATAAAAAAGAAATAGAAGGGAAAAAAAATTGTATCACAAGGGCTTTAATAATTTTCTGTAGCATATAAAAGATTACATACTTTATATAAACATAACTTATTTTAATACATTAGAAAAAAAAACTGTGATGTCATGGGACAGTTGACAGTAAGTATATAAAGATTACTGCGATCAATGTTAACATTGGGGATTTTGTAGTGTAACCTGTTAACTGATTCTACAGTAGTTGTTAAATACTTTGATTAAAATAATTAACGATTCTATACAATCTTGCAAAACTGACTTAATTGTCCCCTGATAATTTCGTTCACCCTAAACCCGTATTTGAATATAATATGCTGTTCAACGACATTAACAGAATCGTAACTCGTAACTGAAACCCTGCTGTCCTGGCAGAGGCTCTTTTACGTCGGAGCAACACTGTGCGACAAAATTGAACATGTCGCACATTGTGGCAAGAGACGTGCGGCAACACCTTGCGTCATGTGGTAGACTGTCGTAGGTAGCTTGTAACCAAACACGATGGGCTCCATGCGATATTTTTGAGATAGGCTACCGCATGCCGCATGCCATGTTGGATTATGTAGCATACAGATCCCGTCACGATAAAATGGCCGCTGGCGAAGTACCTGCGCAGCGCATATATTTTTAATTTTAGCTTATACCATTACTTCCAATGCACTAGTTGGTATTTTAAATCTACAATTAGCATTATTCACACATAAATTATAAAACACAGCCTAGTGCTTTAATGCGCGACTATATCTATGCGCAAACACATCCCCTCCAATGTCGCTCAGCGGCCTTTTTACGTGACGGCATCTGTACCACAAGATGACGTCGCCACAGTATGTAGCATGCGGCAATGTCGCACAGTGTTGCTCCGGCGTAAAAGAGTCTCGCTCACAGATCTTACACTTGCGATTGCGATGCGCCCCGACAACGCCGACACGCAGAGCGCAGATCCGCAGCCTCGTCCATTGGCCGCGCGCGCGCGCCGGGCGACTTTGTACTTTGTACTTCTGTGCTGCGCGTCAATGTGAGAACCGTCTTAGGGACGGCGCAGACAGAACGGAAAAATTATCGCGGAAATTTTTGAGGTCATTGAAAAATTAACCATGTCACCATACCCTAACATATTTTTTTTTATGAATATCAACCGAGAAGTCAGCGTCGCCTCGCGCGCACATTATTCATACAATTTTGTTCTGCGCCGACCTTTAGCGGCTAAATGTTTGGCAAATGAGTGCCTCCCTATAATATTTTAATTGGAGTTTTCATACAACGCATACTGTACGTATTTTGCATTTCTCTTGCCGACTCATTCAATTGCCGGCTGAGTTACAACGAACGTTGCACGCACTCTGAAGCTCAGTTAGCCCACTATGCCACTCAGAGTCAGTCAGCGGACAGACAACCACCCACTGAGAGCCTATCCTAGCCTGGAGACAGGGCCACCACTTGCCTGTCGATTGCCGAATTCCGCCAAATGCCCGGTCTGTTGAAAGCCGGGATCCGGACAAAATTTTCAAAATGACAAGATTTTTTTTTTAATTTTATTTAAAAATAAAACGCGTGTTTTGTTTTGAACGAAAAAAATATGTAAAGTATAATCTAGGCTGAATGTTCAATGATTTTATGAACCGCTTGCCATTTAAAAATTTAATAAAGAGCGCGCTAAAAACCTGTCTGTTGACTTGCCGGATTCCGGAATCAACAGTGTGGGGGTCTCAAAAATGACAGTTCCACAAACAAGTGGAGACTCGTTAGAAGTGTATTTTCATATCATAAGTTGCAGCCAGGTTTCAGCTACGGTTTTGTTACCGTTCTTGCACAGCATATTTTTGTCTGGAAAATCACAGCACTATTGCCTGCTTTTCAGCCGTAGCCAGGTGCCTCCTTTAAGGTTTAAGTTTAATTTGCCTGCAATGAATTCGGGAGGGATGCAGGTTTTCTCGAAGGGTTCCACCTTGAAGTGCTGTAGTACCTGGTAGAGCATTACTTTCAGCTCACACAAGGCAAATCTAGAACCTGGAAAAAATTACAACATGGTTACAAACAAGACTCGTGCTGGGTGTTTATATCTACCTAGAGATACAATATGTTAGTACTTAAATAGTAATTTCGTTAGGATTATAGAATACTTAACATTAATACCTACGTAGATAGACACGACGACTCTTGTGAGAGTACTATTTGTCAAAACTCATCATAAAATGTAATTTGTCATGTTTATATCCCTGTGCTGTTTTGTTTATGTTCCAATTACCTAAACGAATTAATTTCCTATTTCTATAAAAATCAACTTGTGCGAACTACTAGGACTAACGTTGATCACTGTTTTAATGCGTAGGTAGAGATCTTTCGCTATACCACAGACTACAAATAGTTACTACGGCTATACTCTTCTAAATTACTACTATATTATCTACAATATATGTCGAGTTATTTTCTATTAAAATTTATATAACAGGTAAATTGTCGGGCTTGTAAATCAGAGCTGGTTATTTAAGAGCTAATCAAACTAACCAAGTTTCTTACCTATGCAGTTTCTTGGGCCTAGCCCGAAAGGCATGTAGGAGAAAGGCAAAATTTTGTGTTTGTTCTCGTCTGAGAATCGCTCTGGGTCAAACTTGAGTGGCTTCGGGAAGTATTTAGCATCTCGATGGATTGCAAAGGTGGGGATTTGTAGGAAGTCCCCTGTTCGAATCTAAAAATAGTTAAAGGTCTAGTGAATCATTGTTTATACTAATATTATAAAGAGGAAAGATTTGTATGTATGTATGTAATGAATAAACTCAAACTCTTCTGGACCGATTTAAAAAAATCTTTCACTTTTAGAATGCTACATTATCCCTGATAAATATAGACTATATTTATTCCGATATTCCCACGGGAACGGGTACCAAGCGGGTAAAACCGCGAGGATCCGCTAGTCTATTTATATAAATAAAAATGAATCGCCGAAATGTATGTAAGCGCATAAGTTTAGAACGACTGCGACTGCACCAAATTAGATAATTCTTCTTTTTGTTGTGTTTGGTATTATCAGGACAAGGTTTGTACAAAAGAAAATTTATAGATGGCGCCACCCGTGATGTATGTCTCAATTGGGTTGCGATTCTGTAAGAAAATTTTACCGTTACTTCACATACATTTCGCCTTTGAACATGGGGTCCTCGTGTCAAACTAGTGGCTCACCGCGATTTTACCCGCGTGGTACCCGTTCCCGTGGGAATATCGGGATAAAATTTTGCATATGTCCACCAGTCTAAATATAAATTTAAACTACGCTAGATTTCTTATCAAATGGAGAAAGAATTTTTAAAATCTGTCAAGTAGGGCAGGCGTACCGGTTTTGGCCACTGTACCGGTTTTGGCCACTTTTTGCTCTAAAAGTTTTCTAAACAACGTTTAGCCATTTTTGATAAAAGCAATTAAAATAAGGTATTTTATGGTAATAATAACAACCGTTAGAATTCCTTATGTCAAAAAATTTTTTTTCAATAAATTCCATTTTCTGTTTTAAAAAATGTTTTGTATAAAAATTTTAAGAAATTTGTTTTGGATGAAATACTTTATAAACCTTTGTTTTTAACAATTTAATTGTTGTTTTGCAATTGACTGGTTTCTAGCGCATTGGAATATATTGATTTTACCTGGGTTTGGTTTTGATTTTTCGCAATACTTACAAAAGTTTAACTATCAGTAAGTGGCCAAAACCGGTACATTTGGTACCTCTCACACACTGTGTGTAATGTAAAACAAACTATTATACTTTTATAAATTTGAAAAATGTACAATTAAAGGTAGATAAATTATATATAATTTAAGATATAATTTGTGTCTTAAATACCTAAGACCATTTAGTACTTAGTGCTTAAAAGTCAAAAAATCCTTAAAGTGGCCACAAAGGGTACCTCTGCCCTACTTACTTTTTGAATTTAACCTTTAACCATTACAAACAGAAAATCAAATCTATCCTATATAATCTTTGTTATCTGTATAGGTAGGTACATACATATCTACGAGTATATACAACTCTTGCGTTACTGACGACTGACTGACAGACAACGCACAGCCGCAACTACTGGGCGCAAGAAGCTGAAATTTGGCATGTATGTTCCTTGGGGAGTGTAGGGAAGCACTTAGAGAGGATTTTTGGAAATCTGACACGCAGACGAAGTCGCGAGTGGAACGCTATATTAGTATATATTCATAAAAAAAGGTGAAAGTCAAACGAATACCATTTAAGAACGCCTTTTATTTACTGTTCATGTTACATCAGCAGCTTTGCGGGTCAAAAATCAACCTTCCACAAAAATTGTTGGAGATTTAAAAAAAATACTATTCCAAGTCCAGGCTGCCTACCATCAACTTTAAGACAGCGATTCAAAAAAAGCGCGATGCAGAATAGGTTCCTAAAATGAATTGCTTTCTTTCGTACTATGACCTTCTAAAAACTGGAACTAAATGAAGTGCTAAATGTGAATGACCGAACGATTTGTGTCCTTATTTCTTCTACTCGTCTCTTTCACTCGATTCTGTCATGCCCTGAGAGTGAAAGGGACGGGTTTAACCTGCAGGTGTCATTTTAGCTTGGCCGAGTTATAAGTCAAATAAGAGTTGATGACAGCTCAGCGGCTGTGAAATGTCATTGAATAATCACTGAATCGCTGTCATTTATATTAAGCTGTCGTGGTAGGAATAAGCGAAGCAGTTCAGTTTAGGTCCTAAACAAAACCGCATTATGAGTTGATGGTAGGCACCCAGTTCAGATTATCCTCTCATCGGTCGCCGCCATCTTGGCTATTAAAACGATCATCTGTCAAAACTAATAGTTTCACTTTATTTCCGGCCTCATTTAAATGACGATTTTCATGCAATTTTGTATGAAGACTATATACAAAACGTATCACTGGAATCGTTATTAAATAACCTATCTGGCCATATATAATAAAGTATAATTTAATTCAGCAAAATGATTTTGGTACTTACGATATAATCCTTGGGAGCTTTATCATTCGCCCTTCCCAGATTGTAATCCTTGGTGCATATCCGATCTAAAGCCGCGGCTGGAGACCACATTCTCAGAACCTCTGTAAAACGGAAACTACTGTTGACATTGACTTTACAAGCAAGGAATTCATACAGTGCGGTCATGAAATCAGTCGTTAGGTCACAAGGGCCTTTTTAACCACCAGGGTGCCTACCATCAACTTTAAGACAGCGATTGATAAAGAGTGCGATGCAGAATACCTTCTAAAAACTGGATCACAAATGAATTGCTGAATGTGAATAACCAAACGATTTGTTTCCTTATTTCTTCTACCCGTCTCTTTCACTCAATTCTGTCATGCCATTGTCATGCCCGGAGAGTGAGAGGGACGGGTATAACCGGCAGGTGTCATGTTAGCTTGGCCGAGTCATAAGTGAAATAAGAGTTCTTGACAGCTTAGCGGCTTTGAAATGTCATTGAATGATCACTGAATCGCTGTCATTGATATAAAGCTGTGTCGTGGTACGAATAAGCGAAGCAGATCAGTTTAGGTCCTAAACAAAACCGCAATAAGAGTTGATGGCCTACCATCAACTCTTATTGCGGTGCCTACACCCAGGAAACATCTAAGCATCGCTGCACACGGGCCACTGAAATACGACGCCTTCGACTTCTTTCCTGTAGTTTTCATACATTTTATATGAACGCTGACGCTGCCGCTGGTAGTCGTCACTTGTTTCTTCTTCTAGCTTCAAATGACAGCGTTTGTGATTCGTGTGCGGGGACGGTAAAGCATATTTTGCTCAGAGAGTTATGGCTAACTTCACACACATTTGATACAAAATAAAGGGCCTTTCGTCAGCAATTATAGAATGTAGTTTTATTTACCTGAAACAACCATGTCCAAATAAACCATATTCTGTATAGAGTTAAAGTTGAATTTGCCGTCATTTTTAAGATCATTCTCTTTAATTTCTTGCACTAATTTTTCTTGGATGTCAGGATTACGTGCCATCTCATATAGAGCAAAGGTCATTGCCGTGGACACTGTATCGAAGCCAGCGAGGAAGAATAGCACAGTCTGGGCTATTAAGTCATTGTCTGACCAATCTGTAAATAAGGATTAGCGTTAACATTAACGTTTAAGGCCAACTACTCGTTAATTAAGGCACTAAAAAGGTGCGTTGGCTACATTTAGGTTACAATGTCGTTAAGAGTTAATTCTTCAAGAAGTCATGCGCTAACAAACAAAATGGAAGTCAAAGTTAGTCAACACACAATGAGGCTTGACGCAGCGTTATAATTTATAATATGCATTTATATTAAGAAAATACCAAAATCATCACTAACTGCCGAGCGATTGATGAGATCCGCAGGATAACTAAAACAAGGTCGCGGAAAACTGCTGGATGCGAGCAGCGCAGGACCAATCGTTGTGGAGATCCTTGGAGGAGGCCAGTGGGCGTCTCGTTCGCCTGACATGATGATGATGATGAATACTTATCTGATTCCTGATAGATAAAATTTCTCAATTTTTGAAATCACTTTTAATTCAACTTAATAATCAACCTACTTCTAGTTACAGTTTTCGTCCCCACTGCAGACTCATCTACAGTTGCGAAGCCAGCACCCACCTCTGTTGATGTTTTTTCTTCGTGCACCAATTTACCTAAAACACATTTTAATAAATCAAACTTTTCTGCTTTATTATATTACGTAGTGGTCTAATTTAACTAATTTTGTAATTAATATAGTTGCGTGCGATGCTTAAGGCTCTTTTACGCCGGAGCAACACTGTGCGACATTATCGCGTGTGTCATCTTGTGGTATGCTACATATCCAACATTTGCGGCATGCGGCAGCCTTTTACGCCGAGGCAACATCGTGCCATTTTGGAAGCTGCTACAGTCTATCACATGACGCAAGGTGTTGCCAAGCCGCACGACTCTTGCCACAATATGCGACATTTTTAATTTGTAGCATGCAGCTTTGTGGCATACTGCAATGTCGCAATGTGTCAAAATCAAAATCAACCAACCTTACAACAATCATTGTTATTATTCATTCGTAAATTATCCTGTTCGTTTTTAACTTGTAAGTCAATATTATGTATTGTTACTTAATTTGTCAACATTTATTGTTTATTGTTTAATAAGTTGAGTTTAAACGTGGAGACCTGTTATTGGCCATGTGTTGCCTATTCTTTTTACCTAAGTTTATTATGTGTGCTGTTGGTCTTCCAAAGAAAAAAAAAATGTGTTGCTCCGGCGTAAAAGAGCCTTTAAACACGTGCGAGCCCATGTTTAAGCGTTTTTTCCTAAACTCAGTTTCATCATCTGTAATAATTAATATCTCACCTTTCTTGGCTTGCATCAATAAATGAATCATATCTGGTCGCACGATGTTATATTTCTCTCGTTGGTCTATAGTATCCAAAAAAAGAAATCTGAAAAAATTTGCAGCCTTTTCCGAAAATAGTGTGAGTTTAAGCTTCTGTAATAAAAAGAACGATGATGACGTGTTGCTAACCATGGCTATTTTATTAGGTATATTATTTTGGTTAGTGGTAAGTAGGGTTTGTTCAGCATTGTTGTGCGGCAGTTAGAGATAAGATAGCCATCCTCAGTAATTGAGAATTCTGGGAATAGAGTGCTACCACCTTCAGTCTTATCATCTATTAACTTTGTTGCATTTAAATAATTTCACTGCCTTCCTAATGGGCTTTGGCTGAAAACCAGCGTTTTGCTCATACAGGGCAAATATTTCGCTGAGCCTTTTGCCTATTTGCATCGCTGTGACACACAATCCACGCATCATATTAGTTTTTGTATAGGTACTTAATTTTTCACTGAACTTGTTTATGTGTTTGTGATGCAAATAAATCTTTTTCTTCTTCTTCTTGTTCTATTAACATCAGGTGTGATGAAGGCTAAGTTCAACCCCAAGTCCTACCACCAACCAAACCGAATACAATAATATGTGTACAGTCAGGAGCAATACTGTTGCGGCTTTCAAACGTAATTTTAATAAGTATTTGCTTGAAATACAAACAAGTTAAATCCACTAGTGATTACTTCCTATTATCGTTTGGTTTTTTTACAAGCTTTTATTTAACTTGCAGTGTATGTATGTATGTCCGTTCGGGTCAAACTTGCAAGCATAATTTGACCCACTTCCCAGTGTCCGATTGAGCTAAAATTTTGTATGCAAGTTTGGTTTAGATGACAATACAATATTAAAGTACAGTCAGCAAAAAAGCTTGTCATAAAAATGAAATATTTACTAAAAACTTTTAATATTTATGTATAATAAATTAATTTATTACTATCTAGCTACTTTATCTATTATTTTATGCGTTTTCAGAAATATAGTGTGGCTAGTAGTGCTCTCATAAACACAGGTACCTACGGAAAATCAGCGTCGGTCGGAGTGTCTATGATATCCGACAGTGGATACCTTTAGTGCCACATTGTTATTCCATGTTTATACCACTTGATAGTAACAAAGTCGTATTACAACATTGAATGATTTTCTGTGGCACAGATACTTTTGTTTAGTACCGCATCAATGTGACAAAGTTCTATGTTGTATACATATTATTGCTCGTGACTGTACCCCCACTCAAAATTGAACCCGGAACCTCTGGGTCAGAAAACGGTGGTGTGAACCACTAGACCACATAGGCGGTTAAAATGAATGACATTCACCGCAAGAAAGTATAACATATTGAAACTTAACGATTATTTCTTGAATTAATAATTTTAAAGACGAATGCGTACCTTTGCTAGCCACGGCGAGTATAGAAAGAAGAAAAACTTTAAGAAAGTCGTTAAACCAAAGTTCGTGATCTCTTTTCCCATCAAGAAGAATTCGTTATTTTCTTCTGCGATCGAGTTTACTTTCAATCCAAAGGCGCAAGAAGCGATGACGTCATTAGCGTATCGAGTTGTCAAATCTCTAGCTTCAATGTCAACGTGATCCTCTAGAAATACATAGTTCGATAAATTTATTAAAATACTTATAATTTTTTTTATTCTCACCGGTGCATGAATTACCAAGACAAATGATCGCAGCAACATCAATAATTATTAAATACGGACACGGTTTGATTCTCACCCTAAGGGCGGGTTCACATTAAGTCGGACCGGCAGTTATATCGGTCCGACAAACGTATCGGAGGCATATTAGTATATGTATTTCAATTGCTAATTAAGACTGTCGGTCCGACCTAATGTGAACTAGCTATTTCAATTATTAGATATTTTTCAGATCAGGGAGAAAGTTTTTTTTAAAATTAGGTATGTACCTTTAGAATCATTTATTTGCTGCTTCAGCGATTCAACCACTCGATTGCCGACTTCTACTATGAGTGGAAGCATCAATTTTATTTTGGAGCTAGTGAATGCTGGGCTAAGCGTCGATCGCATGTCTTTCCATTCTTGACCTAAAATATAACAATTGAAAAGTTTTAATTACAGTATTTTAGCTTTTGTTTTGCTCTTATGAAATATCAATGCAGGCAGTGAGGCCTTTGCTAATATAGAGTTAAACGCATTATGCACACTACACGACATTGCACTTTTTGAAGTTAATTTATTAGTTTTTTTTTGTCGTGTAATGACAAAATAAATATTTCTTTCCGTCTTTATTCACCGCCTGTAAAGACTTTCACAAGAATTGGGTTATCCTTGTAGGTATATTTATATAAATAGGTACTAACCTTTCATTGAAAATATGATTTTTCCAAACAGTGGATCGATTGTTTCATCAGCCATCGTTCTGTGATCCAAGAAATACTCGAAATCTTTGATCGTGATCTGCTTGATCAATTCGATGTCTTTGACTGTCACCAATGGTCGCGAAAACTCGTATTGTCCGTAGAATCTGTTAAAAGATTTAATTAACTTTAATATATTGGAAAGTTTTCGGGAGACTTATTAGACCTTTCTCAGAAAATTTGTGAAATTGAAATGTTGGCTATTATATTGTAAGGAAAAAATAGGCATATTTTTTTAAACAGCATTGAAATGCCTGCAAACTTATTACGTAGGTTACTATTATATATTCTGTGACGTAGGTGCTATAACAGGCAGTTCTTCAATATGATATTGACTTAAAATTAGTTCCTAGCGGTCGATACAAATTGCTAGATGGCTAGATTGGGAAGTATCTGAGTAGACCACACGAGCTCAGTAGAAGATTAGCCCACTAAAATAAGACGAGTATCTTTGTCTAGTTTTAAATTAAAACCTATAATTATTCTTAACTTTGGACAAGAAACAACCAACCTTTCGTCCGGATGCATATTGTATAGCCTGGTGACATTATCTACCACATGTTCTCGTCCTAGCATAACTTTTAGTCCATTGCCGATGGATTGGGCAAAAGTGGGGTTCTTGACGCCATGTTTTGAGAATACTGAGTAGGTCTGCCTGGAATATAAGTAGATCGCCGCGATCAGCACCACCACCCAAATGAGGACTAACATGACCTGCAATAAAACAAAAAAAGAAATTATTTTTGCAAAGTGTCAAAAATTGTATAGCAGCTTGACATGCGGTCACAACGCGTGAATAATAAGAACGATGCGATATAGTTATGCTTGATGTGGTGTTCTATGTAGGTACTTCTGTAATAGGAGACACCTTTGGTTGGTGGTAGGACTTGTTCTAGGTCCTAAATACCACCATCTTATCTAAGTCTGACGCCATATCAATGATATTTTCAGCATTGTTGTGTTTCGGCAGTTAGAGATAAGATAGCTAGTTCCTCAGTGGTTGAGGATCCCGGGAGGCGCTTCCACCTTCAGCCTTATCTCCACTTATCATCAGGTGTGATTTAGGCTAAGTGCTACCCCGTTGTGGATAAAAAAATATGAGCCCTCCTGATATGCTAAAATATAATGACACAAGAATGACAAATGGCATTTTCACTTCTCATGCTCGTAAAGTTCGTGTTTATGTTGGGTATAAGTAGGTGGTTATTGGGAATTCTACCCCACTCCATTCGTTCGGGCTAACGCCCTCACTCACTACGGTGTGGTAGAACGCCCAATAACCACCATATTAGTGGTATTTAATGTTCGTTTGTTTGCTGTTCCTGTTCGGCTATAAACCCCATGAAAAGTAACCTAACCTAACCTAACCTAACCACCATATTGATGGTATTTAACGTTAGTTTGTTGTTTGCTGTTCGGCTGGAAACCCCGTAACCTAACCTAACCTAACCTTACCACCATATTGATGGTATATAACATAAGTTTGTTGTTTGCTGTTCGGCTGGAAGCCCCATGATAAGTAACTTCCTGCAAGCCCATGGTAAGATCATGCACCGAACAGACTCCTAACCGGTGTTGGCTGAGAGAACCATGGTAAGTATCTCTCTGCGAGCCCGTGGTAAGATCACGCACCGAGCACCACCTAGCTGTTCGGTTGGAAGCCCCATGATAAGTAACTTCCTGCAAGCCCATGGTAAGATCATGCACCGAACGGACTCCTAACCGGTGTCGGCTGAGAGAACCATGGTAAGTATCTCTCTGCGAGCCCGTGGTAAGATCACGCACCGAGCACCACCTAGCTGTTCGGTTGGAAGCCCCATGATAAGTAACTTCCTGCAAGCCCATGGTAAGATCATGCACCGAACAGACTCCTAACCGGTGTCGGCTGAGAGAACCATGGTAAGTATCTCTCTGCGAGCCCGTGGTAAGATCACGCACCGAGCACCACCTAGCTGTTCGGTTGGAAGCCCCATGATAAGTAACTTCCTGCAAGCCCATGGTAAGATCATGCACCGAACAGACTCCTAACCGGTGTCGGCTGAGAGAACCATGGTAAGTATCTCTCTGCGAGCCCGTGGTAAGATCACGCACCGAGCACCACCTAGCTGTTCGGTTGGAAGCCCCATGATAAGTAACTTCCTGCAAGCCCATGGTAAGATCATGCACCGAACAGACTCCTAACCGGTGTCGGCTGAGAGAACCATGGTTAGTATCTCTCTGCGAGCCCGTGGTAAGATCACGCACCGAGCACCACCTAGCTGTTCGGTTGGAAGCCCCATGATAAGTAACTTCCTGCAAGCCCATGGTAAGATCATGCACCGAACAGACTCCTAACCGGTGTCGGCTGAGAGAACCATGGTAAGTATCTCTCTGCGAGCCCGTGGTAAGATCACGCACCGAGCACCACCTAGCTGTTCGGTTGGAAGCCCCATGATAAGTAACTTCCTGCAAGCCCATGGTAAGATCATGCACCGAACAGACTCCTAACCGGTGTCGGCTGAGAGAACCATGGTAAGTATCTCTCTGCGAGCCCGTGGTAAGATCACGCACCGAGCACCACCTAGCTGTTCGGTTGGAAGCCCCATGATAAGTAACTTCCTGCAAGCCCATGGTAAGATCATGCACCGAACAGACTCCTAACCGGTGTCGGCTGAGAGAACCATGGTTAGTATCTCTCTGCGAGCCCGTGGTAAGATCACGCACCGAGCACCACCTAGCTGTTCGGTTGGAAGCCCCATGATAAGTAACTTCCTGCAAGCCCATGGTAAGATCATGCACCGAACAGACTCCTAACCGGTGTCGGCTGAGAGAACCATGGTAAGTATCTCTCTGCGAGCCCGTGGTAAGATCACGCACCGAGCACCACCTAGCTGTTCGGTTGGAAGCCCCATGATAAGTAACTTCCTGCAAGCCCATGGTAAGATCATGCACCGAACAGACTCCTAACCGGTGTCGGCTGAGAGAACCATGGTAAGTATCTCTCTGCGAGCCCGTGGTAAGATCACGCACCGAGCACCACCTAGCTGTTCGGTTGGAAGCCCCATGATAAGTAACTTCCTGCAAGCCCATGGTAAGATCATGCACCGAACAGACTCCTAACCGGTGTCGGCTGAGAGAACCATGGTAAGTATCTCTCTGCGAGCCCGTGGTAAGATCACGCACCGAACACCACCTAGCTGTTCGGTTGGAAGCCCCATGATAAGTAACTTCCTGCAAGCCCATGGTAAGATCATGCACCGAACAGACTCCTAACTGGTGTCGGCTGAGAGAACCATGGTAAGTATCTCTCTGCGAGCCCGTGGTAAGATCACGCACCGAGCACCACCTAGCTGTTCGGTTGGAAGCCCCATGATAAGTAACTTCCTGCAAGCCCATGGTAAGATCATGCACCGAACAGACTCCTAACCGGTGTCGGCTGAGAGAACCATGGTAAGTATCTCTCTGCGAGCCCGTGGTAAGATCACGCACCGAGCACCACCTAGCTGTTCGGTTGGAAGCCCCATGATAAGTAACTTCCTGCAAGCCCGTGGTAAGATCATGCACCGAACAGACTCCTAACCGGTGTCGGCTGAGAGAACCATGGTAAGTATCTCTCTGCGAGCCCATGGTAAGATCACGCACCGACCTACCTATTCAAACTAAGCTAAGCTAACTATTGAAATATCTACTAAGTGTTACCTTTTGCATAACCTTATTTACCTTAGCTATCACAAACTTATAAGTGAATAAATTTGTGGTAGCTGTACCTTACCGATAAAAACAGATACCTCAGCCATCACTTATAGTGACAGCTTACAAAATTACCTCGGCCACCACATACTCGTACGTATTTGGTAGCCTACATTTTTAAGATAGGATGGATGGGTGGGTGGGTGGTAATGCTGGTATTTATTAATAAATTATACATTTTTGATACAAAGAAATGAAGTGGTTTCTTCGTTATGTTCATTTCGACAGAGTTGACCAGTGGAAAGTTTTTCATGTCCTGAAAAATAGATAACATTGTGTGAAAATTCAAGTTATAAAGAAAAAACACTCTCATAGCTCCATTTTACATGAGTTTTTACTTACATAAAAAACTTCCATTTTTATCTTCAGACATAGGCAGCTGATAATGTTTTTTATGAACCTGGAAATTAGAAAAAACCTTATTAAGTATGTTAAAATACTTTATTCTTGAAATGAAATATTAGAAGAAAACGACTTTGTAGCTAAGTGGTTAGAGCAGTCACCCAGACAGCGAAAGGTCGTGGGTTCGAGTCTCATCAGAGCTACTTAGTTGTGTGGCGGGTCGTTTTTTCTCAATACTTTATTTTAATACTTATTATTTTTTCAATTTTAGGTAGGTATATTATATTTTTATCAATAACTCAGTACATTGTAAACTTAAATGAATAGATTGCTTTTAAAACGTTAGTTTAAAAACATTTCTTATTTTTAAGCAGCATTTTAATTACTGAAAAAATATAACTTTAGATTTTCAAAGAATGTAAAGTTACAAAAATCTACATTGCGATAATACACTGACCTTCAAAACTTTGTACCTCACACTTTTAACATTGCAAAAGCTTTTAAAATAGGTACTTACATAATATATATTTAGAAAATAAAAAGGATTAAAACGTAATCTTATTTTTTAACTTGCTATTAATTAAGTAAAGAGAAGTATTAATTTTATAAGTTTGGTACTAATAAGTTTTGAAAGACAGTGTTAGTTTTCATGTTTCTAGAGCAAAATAATAATGGTGGAAAGAAAAAAATTAAGAATATTTCAATTACTTACATCAATTTCTGCTTTTCGCTTTCGAAATAGTTAAAAATATATTCACAAATAACACTTTTTAAAACAATTTACTGCGAAGAGTGGTATGTAAGGGGTGGTGAGTGAACGCTCGCCGGCCGTGCCTCGTGAGAAATGGTTCCGAACGTGGGAACAGGAATATGAGCCCACACCTGTATGACGCGCTTAGGATAGTCCAAGAGCACTACATACACTTATTTTACATTACAGTACAATATTCATGTTAAAGAAAAGATAGTACCTACCCAAGTATAAGAAAAAATAGTTTTAAAAAATATTTATTTAGATCGAGTTATTTTCTAATGATATTTGGTGTTTTTATTGTTGTACTTATATCTTTTTTGTAACGGTCAACAATTAGAGAAAATAATTTTGAAAATATTACTATCAATGGCATCCGATTTTAAAAATAAATACTTATTAGAAATTAATGTTCTTGTACAAGAACTTTTAGTCTAAGTCAATATATCATAAATACTTTTCATCCCGATCTAGGACTATACTAGTGATGTTTAAAATGCATCGATTAGATGGGAATTTCATCGCTTCACCAATAATAATCGATCGCTTGTATTGTTATTTAGATTTTTATCCTAATATTTACATAGAACATAATGTTTTATATCACTGGATTAATTAAAAACAACATTTCACACGTTTCAACTATTTTTCTTAAAAATACTTTGTACTAGCAACAAATTCCTAAATATTCGTTCAACGGTTATACATGAAAACATAATTTTAACTTTTTATTAGTTGTTAATGTTACTTAGTAAATAAATTTCTCACACATTTATTAATATCTTCATAACACTTATATTTTTCACGGTTACGATTATTATTCGCATCATAGTTTTGTTTTAACTGGAACGTCTCTACAGATACAATAAGCTTAGTCGTCAATTTTGCAAGCAGTGGTTCGGATTTAATTACAAAGCGGTTGCAACTAACAAATATGTGTACAAATACAAAATGTCGTATGAAACAATAAACATCAAGCGATTAATTTATTATTATCATATTATTTTCTTGTTGCTAAGGTTGAAAAGTCTAAACCATTGAAGAATATATTTTTATTTGTAACATACCGCCGTGCTTACAGGAAAAATATAGGAAATAACCCCGAATATGTCTTGGTTCTTATTATTAAAACTATGTTTTAAAAATATCAGAAATAACTTTTATTAATATTTTCAATTGTAATTCTGGTTCTTAATCGAAAGAATCAAACCCAAATTCTCGCGAAAATATTTTGTTGAAATCAAGCTTATTTGCTGGTCCATTTCAGCCGCTCCGGCGTCCAAGAGTTTAAAAAATAATCTATCATTATAGCAGGTAAGTACCTACTTATTTCTATTAAAGTACTACCTGTGTAAACCACGACAACTTATTATGTAAGTTAGTAATTTATAGTATTACATCCTACTTCCTACTAATATTATAAATGTGAAAGTTTAGATGTTTGGATGTTTGGATGTTTGGATGTTTGGATGTTTGTTACTCAATCACGCCAAAACGACTGAACGGATTTAGCTGAAATTTGGGACACAGATACTTTGTAGCCTGGAGAGGAACATAGGCTACTTTTTATCCCGGGAAAACATCACATTCCCGCGGGATAACGTCGTGTAGTCCACGCAGGCGAAGCCGCGGGCGGAAAGCTAGTATATAATAAAAACCTTCGCTCCCGTGGGATTTCGGGAAAAAAAGGATAACAATCTATTCTCAGACCTACCGAATAAACATATGAAATTTCATCAATATTGATTAAGCCGTGTAGAGTAGAGCAACTAACACTGTGACGCAAGAATTTTATTATTAGATGTGTTGTGCAATAATGGATTCACGCTTGACCACTTTTGTGTATTTTTGATGACACTAGCCCTTTTTTTCACATAAAAACACCGACACTGAAGAAATTTCCATCATTTTCGTGAATTTATTCAGTTTGCCTTTACAGTGCAGTGCCTCAGCTCAGTGCTCCAGTTTATTGTGTAAAATAAAGTGTGTGACGTCACAAGAAAATAAAATGTACGTAAGTAAATAATTTTTTTACAAGTGCACAGATTCGTCTCCAACGTTCTGTGTGCATGTTTATAATTATATTTAATTCCACAGGTCTGATTCCGAGTTCGAAGCCCCGTCCATCATCGCTGAAGCGAAGAAAAAAAAGAAAACTGCAGCCGCTAGCGCCAAGCGCAAGGGCACAGCTGCTGCCGCCGGCCCCATTGAACAACGTAGTCAAAGACGGACCACTTCACCAGCACCATACGATTTTCCACCGCTTCGCAAGTATGTTATACATTTTATTACTGATTATTTCTACATCTCGTAATATTATCATGATCAATGATCATTTAAGTAACTATAGCTCCATGCAAATATCTTAACCCAAACCATAGACAATAAAAAATGTGCAGAAGGTTAATTTGTACTAAATATAGCAATTGCATAGGTTTTTATTGTCTATGGTTTGGGTCAAGTTATTTGTCGGTTTCTATACTTGTAAGTTAGTTAATTAATATAATTATTTTACAAACACTTTACGATACCTCCCTATAGCTGTTGAGACGCTCATGTTTAGTACGCTAACTAATATGAAGTTTATCGTGGTTAGTGTACTTACCAAATTGACTTTGGAAAAATGATTTTATTTTTCACAAATTTAAAACAAAACTTTACTCCATTAAATAGATACTTACAGCACTTTTATCACATAGTTTGTATTAGAACTATAGGTGAGGTAGCATTATGGTATTGTTATCTTGTTGGTTTGACATTTTTTTTGTTTTTTACAGGAACAAGAAGAAGGACTTGTTTAACATTTTGCAGTCGGAGGAGGCAGCTAGTAGCCGACCAAAAAGTGGTGGGGCGACGTCCAGTTTCGCAAGCCGTGTCTCGTCAGGGACGAGTCGTCGCACCGCGTCAGCGGCAGGGGATTTTTTTGTAGACCTTAAGGTCTACAAAACTCCGGACTACATCAACAACCCCACCGACGTGCGCTATAAGAAAGCGCTTGTAGCGGTAAAGCTACAGTGCGACGATTCGAGCCCATCGTGGGAGGCGCTACAGGCCTTTCTAGGGCAAGCTTGGACAGTCTTCGAGGAATCGGAGCCTGTCCATTATTCAGATAAAATTAATTTTAAGTAAGTAGGTTACAGACTAATCTTCTTTTTAAATATTATTTTTAGGTCTTTTATAATGTAAGTACTTACTTAGAGCGTATTAAATAAATATATGTGTAAGTAACAAATTGTATTTTTGTTCCATTATTACAGTATACATAGGTAGGTAACCGAAGCCATAAATATTTTTACTTAAGTACTTATATCAGTTTTTAAAAAATATTTTTAATTCATTACTGTAGTTAAAATGCCATTTTGTGCGACGTGTAACACAACTGTTCCTAATAAGTCCTGGGTGGGTCATTTGAGAAGTAATTTGCATAAGAAAAATAATCGTTCAATAAAACATAGCGATGGTGTGGAAATCGTGACATCAGCGTTCCGCAATCGCATAGTAACATTTAAACTAGTAGCTATAAATGAGCAGCAATTAGGGTCAGTGGATGGATTTTTTATAGAAATACGTGAAAAGTTAAAGTCCATAATAGATGAATATCTCAATACTCATACATGTTTGAAAGTTAATTTTGAATTGTTTGCCACATTTTTGAAATTTAAAGACAATTCGCAAGAAATTAAATCTTTTGGCACACGTAATAAAATATTGTACTCTAATTACGATTTTAATAACTTGTTTATTGAAACGATAAATTATTTAAAAAAATGTATTGAGGAATTTGAGGATGGTGATAGTGGGTGGACATTTTTAAACAATTTGCACTTAGAGGCCAATCTCAATAAATATCAACCATTAGGTGGCTCGAGTTTTATACCATTACCAAAATCAATTCAATTAAAAAAGGCATGTTTGAATATTGAAAACAAAGATCAGTGCTGCTTTCTATGGTGTGTGACAGCCGCCCTCTATCCTGTCAGGAAACACCCGGAAAGAGTTTCATCATATCCTAATTATCGAGAACTGTTTAATGTTTCTGGAATGTGTTTTCCCGTTAGTTTCCAAGACATAAAGATCTTTGAGAAAAATAACCCAAACCTCAAATTTATAATATATGGTTTGAAAAATAGCAAAACTGTAGTAGGTCCTTTATATAAATCAGACATAGATAAAAAAGGTAACGACAAAGTTATACACTTATTGTTTCTAGAAAATAATGATACCACTCATTATTGCTTGATTAAAGATTGTTCCAGACTTTTTAGAAGCCAGGTAACGTCTCACCACGGGAAGTTATATTTTTGCGATTTATGTCTCATATTTTTTAACACTTTAGAAGAAGTCGATAGTCATTTGTGTAGTGGTGTAGTAACAGTATTACCTGATAAAGGATCAGTAATTGAATTTAAAAATTATGATCATAAACAAAACGTGCCATTTTGTATCTATGCAGATTTTGAATCAATGTTACAAACTGATAATGGGTCCGGTTGTTCCACCACTGGTGAAAACACCACCATTTTGCATCATCATGTACCTGTCGCGTTTGCATACTATATTGTTAGTCACGATGATCACAGCTATGATCGCTATGTATCACATCGTGGGCCCGATTGTGTTGATAAATTTGTTTTTGAAATAATACAAGATGTGCAAAAAATTCATAAAAAACTAAATTCAAATACTCCCATCATATTTACTGAGGAAGACCAAACTGATTTTAATAACGCAAAATTTTGCCATATATGCGAAAATTTCCTTTTTTCGGATAGAGTTCGTGATCACTGCCATGTGACGGGTCGATACCGTGGAGCCGCGCACTCATATTGTAATTTACAATATAAACGTCCTTCGTTCGTCCCGATATTTTTTCACAATTTGGCTGGATACGATTGCCATTTATTTATAAAAGCGTTGGGTGAGGTACCTGGTGACATAAAAATAATTCCAAAAACAAAAGAAAATTATATTTCTTTCACAAAGTTTGTACCTGTGTCAAATAATCAGTTTTTTCAACTTCGTTTTGTTGACTCGTTCAAGTTCTTAGGAACCAGTTTAAGTAAATTAGCAGATACCTTAAAGCCTGATGAATTTAAACATTTAAAAAGTTTTTTTCCCGATGAACATAAGTTTAAATTACTAACTCGCAAGGGCGTCTATCCCTATGAATATATGGATTCCTGGGAACGTTATCAAGAACGATCTCTTCCGAAAAAAGAATCTTTTTACACTTCACTCGCTGACCAAGAAATTTCAGCTGAAGATTATCAGCATGCAGAATTGGTTTGGTCAACATTTAATATGTCAGATTTAGGAAGCTACACAGACTTATATCTCAAAACTGACGTGCTTTTATTAGCAGACATTTTTGAAAATTTTAGACGCACCTGCAAACAACATTATAAATTAGATCCGGCTTTTTACTTAACTGCACCAAGTTTATCTTTCGACGCTATGTTGTTGAAAACCAGGGTTCAACTCGAACTTCTTGATGATTTGTCAATGGTGCGAATGTTACAAAACGGTATTAGAGGCGGTATATGTTTGTGCTCCCACAGATATGTCAAAGCAAACAATAAATTTTTACCAGATTATGATCATTCGAAGCCTAGTTCTTACATAACTTATGTTGATTGCAATAATCTTTATGGTTATAGTATGTGTCAATACTTACCTTTATCGAATTTTAGATTTTTAGAACAACATGAAATTGAAAATTTTGATTTGAATGCAATTGCGGAAGACGCACAATATGGCTTTATACTTGAAGTGGACTTAGAGTATCCAAAACATTTACATAACTTGCATAACGATTTACCTTTTTGTCCCGAAAAATGTATACCTCCAGGAGGAAAAACTAGTAAACTCGTTCCGAATTTGTATGATAAATTTGCATATGTCATACATTATATTCATTTAAAAACTTGTTTAAAGCATGGATTAATATTAAGAAAAATTCATCGAGTTATTAGTTTTAGACAAAGCCCATATTTGAAACAATACATAGACTTAAATACATCTTTGCGACAGAAAAGCTCATCAACTTTTGAACAAGATTTTTTCAAACTTTTAAATAATAGTGTGTTTGGAAAAACATTAGAAAATAATGAAAAACGGGTCAAAGTTGATCTGGTGAATCAGTGGTCTGATAAAAAAAACATCACGAAAAAAAGAAAAAGTGCGCAACAACTCATTGCGCGTCCAAATTTTCAAAGTGCAACAGTATTCAGCGAAAATTTAGTTGCAGTGCAGTTAAAACCTGAGGAAATTATCCTTAATAAACCAATATACATTGGTTTTACTGTGTTAGAATTATCAAAGAGCCACATGTATGATTTCCACTACGCTGTCATTAAGCCTTTTTATAGCAATGATGTGCAGATGTGTTACACGGACACCGATAGTTATGTTTATCTCGTACAGACACCTAATTTTTATAGTGATGTAAAGAAACACTTTTTATCTTACTTTGATACAAGTAATTTTTCTGATGAAAATGTTTACAATCTACCAATTCAAAATAAAAAAGTGCCTGGCTTGTTTAAAGACGAAATGGGGGGGAAAGTTATATCCGAGTTTGTAGGGCTTCGATCAAAGCTATATTGTATTAAAACTATAGACAGCACAATAAAAAAAGCAAAAGGCATTCAAAAAAATATCATTTGTAAATTCAATATCACAGATTATGAAAAGACACTTTTCCAAGGTGATGTTGTACGAAAAACAAACATATTATTTAAATCAATTAAACACGAAATATTCACATGTGCTGTGAATAAAATAGCTTTGTCTGGTGATGATGATAAGCGCTTAATAGCGAAAGATAAAGTTTCTACTAAGGCGTGGGGACACACCAGTATATTAAACTTTTGAATTAAGTATGTTTGTATTTTATCATTGATGTATCAAAGTTTAATAAATGTCTAATGTGTTCTTAATTTTATGTTACCTACTATAATAATAATTCTTTATTTGTAAAAATGTTCACTTGTATTGTATACTTACCTATCTAGTGATGTTATGATGTTAGTGTAAGTAAAACTTAGATGCCTACCTACTAAAATCAAGTTGATTTTAATTCAGTGTGTTAATTATGTAATGTTAAAATAATATTTTGTAAATT
Organism: Crambus lathoniellus; assembly: GCA_949710035.1. Classification (NCBI taxonomy): domain Eukaryota; kingdom Metazoa; phylum Arthropoda; class Insecta; order Lepidoptera; family Crambidae; genus Crambus; species Crambus lathoniellus. The sequence continues at coordinate 6,836,954 of OX453302.1, read as the reverse complement.
TAATAATGGAATAAAAATAAATATACATAGTCCAATTTAATTTGTTTTTTTTTCGCTTTCATATCATATCATATCTAAGTAACTAAATATTTAAATACACAAATACGTCATTATAAAATGCTTGACATTGAGTCACATCAAATCATGTTGGAACATGATTTTTCAACACTCACGTGCAGGCGACAGGTGTAAGTGTAATATGATGATGCCCGCCCGCTCTTGCAATAAGTGTGAGTGAAAAGATAATATTATGAAAGAGCAAGTTTAAATTTAGAGTCAGCAAAATATAATGGAATGAACCAACATTAAAAAATGCTTGACATTGAGTCACATCAAATCATGTTGGAACATGATTTTTCAACACTCACGTGCAGACGACAGGTGTTAGTGTAATATGATGATGTCCGCCCGCTCTTGCAATAAGTGCGAGTGAAAAGATAATATTAATGAAATAGCAAGTTTAAATTTTAGAGTCAGCAAATGTATGTATCAATTGAAGGTTTATTTATTTTATTATTCACTCTTTCTTGAAGTAGCATAGCGGGCGGACCAAACTGTAACTCCATATCTAGAACTATTTGAAAGTTAAATAACTTTAAACGCTCTATATCAATTTTTAAAATGGTAAGTGACATAATTTATTATCATAATCATAAATTATTATTTTTAAGTTATTAGTTTGTTGTCAAGCTTATATTTTTTTTTAATTACAGGACATGGAACGAGAGAAAATCAATTCCATTTCGGATGAAGAATGCACGAACTTTAGTAGTGATCTACAATACATAGATCCATTTCAAAGTGCACAAGATCCGCTGGAAGGATTCACGGAGGAATTTTTAAAAATGCAGAGCGCGCCGAAGTCAAAGAAAACGAGTCAACAGCGTCGTAAAATGAAGTGCAAAACAAAGAAAAATATTGTTGCTGCAAGTGGTGCAATTAAATCAAATAAATACCGTGACGTGCACTCGTTTGTTATCAATAGTGCTCCTACAAAAGGACTTCGTTTGATAAAAATTCAAGTTATACAGATGGATGGATCACAACGAGTTAGTGACTGTGTAAATGATGATTGTGTTGTATTAAGTTCACAATATGTGGTTAAAGATGTTGGTGACGAAATAATGGATCAGACTGAAAAAATTATAAGTAATATTTCAAAAAAAATATGTGGTTATAGTTATACAAGTTGTTTTTAGTTAAAATTGTAAGTACCTAGATGTTATTTTAATTTAATAAAGTTTTTGAAAGCTCAAACTGTGTTTTTACTTACTTAGTTCTATGAATGTACATATAATATAAGTATTATTTTTATGATAAAAGGGAAATCAAAGACATTTAGATGTATTTTATTAAAAATTTATTGATAAATATTTTACAAAAAATTTATCTTATGACTAAATTTAAGAAAAATTATAGATATAATTATCGCAGTACCACATCTTGAGACACAGCACATTTTTTAATGCACACATCTTTTTATGATGAACACAATGCCAATCCTTGTTTTCTCTGTCATAGTAATCATTATGTAACTTTAAAAGTTTGGGGCAACCTTTTTCACCTAATTCTATTATTTCACATTCTTGACATAACTCTCGAAGCCATATTATTTTATCCAATCCTTTAACTAATACTGTTTTTCCAATTAAATAAGGAACCACAATTCGTCGAAATTCTCGATGATCAATAAATCCCTCGCTCCAAGTCAAGCCACGGTTTCTTTCCAACCAACGCACTTGCTTTTGTTCTTCATTTGATAAGGTTTTAAAAGAATAGGGTGGTTTTATTAAAAACGTTTGAGTATAATCTTTAGTAGCGATTGCTAACTCTTTAACTATAAATTTATTATTTAAATCTTTGAACCCTTGCAGATCCACGACTATTGTATTGATATTCATGATATTTTCTTTACAATGTTACTTAAAGGTTTGTATTCAAATATGCAATCGTTTAGAATCAAACAGTAAGCAGCGGTCTGGTCAGGTATTTCTTGATCAGCTTCGATTTCAACTCGCACATCAATCGATCCCTTTAACGTTTCGTGTTGGCGAGAGCAGTCAATGACGAATAAGGGAGCAATTTCTTTGAATTCTTTTATACTCATCAACGGTTCAGCTCGGCGTCCGTGATAAGACTGCTGGAACTTAGCATACTGTTCATATATTAATGTATATTTGTTGTCAGCGAAACTAATGTTCAGACTTTCATATGGATAATAAGAAGAATTTAGAAAAACTTTTACATCACGTATAAGGCAATGGTCAAACTCTGCCATTGACTTTGTTGCATTATGTTTACGATTAGTTTGAAAAGCAATTACGACGAATCGTGGTTTCTCTATCTGTGAGGATGTTTTAATAGACCAAGTATGTTTACGTGTTTTGGGAAGTAATGGATACTCATATAAGTCCCAATTACGAAATGCAACTGTTATCGGTCGATCTTTTTCTAAGTGCTTAAGCAAACTAATTCTTTCTCGGTCGGAAACTTTAACATGAGGCACTCGCCAAATAATTTTGTTTATTGATATGTTATCCACAACTTCACCAGCGTTTAATTTTAGGGCATTGAGATTTGTATTACTTCTCAAAAGAACTAATTCATGTTTACAGTTCATTATAATTTTTTCATAATCTTCAGCAAAACCCAACACTTTATTTAGCGGTATAGCGGTGGAGAATAATCCATTACCGTCAATAGTTGTGCCTGTTGGAGACCAACCCCAAACTCGTCCACATTTAGATTCGTTATCGTTCAAGGATAGATAAGATTTTATTGTGGTTGTCACTCCTGCATTTTTAATTCTATCTATTTCTACTCCGTTTATTTCATAACGAATGTCTTGAAATAAAAATAACGCAGGGTTATTTACAAAATGCACACTCGTTACTGATACTTTTTTTTCGTTTTCATTCTTATACACATTTACTCTACCCTCAATATATAAAGTGCTATGTGAAGGCAATACGTAGAGGTCTTGCTGATTTATCGGTATCCGTATTTCGTCGTTCTTGTTGAAACTTGTCACGTATGGTTTATATGTATGATATTCAAAACTTTCGATGCTGTTATCGTACTTTGCAGGTTGGGTTATATTTAAATAATTCATTTTATCAATCCTAGTGACTTCAAAAAATTCTTATTGCTTTTTGTCAATTTCTTAAAAGATCGAAATGGTGCTCCCTTATGAGATGATCTCTTAGAACTGACTTGAGTTCGTGTAGTATATAGGCTTTTATTGAAATTCAGCATGTTTTTTTAAAGTGTAAGTATAGCTGTACTTCTTCACCACGTAAGTTAATTTTATTATTTTCAGCGTCTAATATTCTTATATTGATAGCAGTTATTGAACTTTGATTGACGGGAAAGTAAATTAAATTTTTAGGTATTTCAATGATTCTATAACCAGGTGGTACGTTTGGTACGAATTCATAAATTATATGGCTTGCTTTTCCGTCCACAAATGATCCACTTATTACATCGCATTCGATGCGCACGATAGTTGTCGATAAAATGCTGACAGGATATCTAGACTCTGTATTTATATTAGCCTTTATTGTTTCCATACCAAAACCCAAAGTTTTACCCAGTGAATCAGTTTTATTGAAGTGAATTTCTTCGGAACAAAAAATACTTGTTTTTAATGTGTTGTTGTTTGCAGTCAATCTCAACACAACATTTTTGATATTGCTCTTAAGATAATCACAAATATCTTGAAGTTCATAAGACCCTTCTGGTATTTTTATAACACTATCTTTACCATAATAAAATTTATTATTTCTTACGTCTATATTAGGGATGGAATTAAAAGTGGAAAAATATAATAAACCACACTCATACTCTCCCTCTAATTGTATTGTAGGAGAGTAGTTTGTTATTAAAGACGCTCCTCTGCCAGTTATCGACACAGTGAAAGACATGTTTATACTGATAAAGTTTATTATATTACTCTTATTATAAATGTCGTTTCCAATACTTTCTTAAAAAATTTAAACACAGATGACCACAATTTATAGTACCAAACTTTTGATACCGTACATAATTGTAAGTTATTGACATATTCTTTAAATAGTTTATTAGTTCTAATGGAGGTCTTAAATCACCAAAACTATCAAAATATTCACAGTAGTCATTTTGTTTGACATAGGCTACCCAATGTGTTCCTGGATTTTCAGAACTATCTAAATTTAATATAGCACACTCAATTTTTCTTGGTTTTGAGGGGAGTGAATCTCTCATAAACACTCCTCGAAAATAAGGAATGTCAGTTGCGTGCTTCAAAATGTCTATATTTGTAAGGGGACGTCTGGGTAGCCCTTTGTTTAGTTTTTTGAAGGTTTCAAGTATAATCCAGCTCCTTTTTTATGAGGCTTAATATACATCCCTTTTCCAAGAGCAACACCTTCCATTGCCTTGTTATGACGTACAGATTCTTGTAAGTTTTTCTGAGCAACCTTGTAATCATTAACAGCTTTTGCTATACCTGCCGCACCGCCAGCAAGTGAACCGAGTGCTGACAAACCAGCAAAAATAGGAATAAGAGGTAAAAAGCCTCCCGTTTTTGGAATAGGAATACATCGTGGTAAACGTATTCCTTTTTTGTTTTTAAATAGTTTTTTGGCAGCAGCATATGCAAAATTTATAGCTGTACTATTATCTTTAGACTTCAACTTCTTTATTTGAGATTGTAATTTTTTCACAATTGACATAAATGGACGTATTCCAGCACCAGCTTTTAGTTTTGCTTTCATTGCATTTTTTACTATCCATGACGCAACTTTTTCGCCTTTTCCAGCATCGCTCGACTTTAGTCTTCTTTTAGCCATATTCAAGAGTTCTAAATCAGCCTTATGTCGAACGCTCAAGTCTTCGTTATTGTAAGCAACGTCGTGGTGCATACAAGCTTCATCTAATTTGTTTATACCACGATCACCTCTTAGTAATCGCTTCTGAAGTTTAGTACCAGGACCGCAAAATTGATAACCAGGGATATGTAGCTCAATTGGTAAGTTATTAATAAAGTTATTTAAAATACCTCTGCCCTTCTTCATTGATCTTTTTTAAATGAATACTTTTCATCCAACACACAATTTATATTACAAAAGTAATGCACTCTTATCCACCCAACTGTTTTCTTCCTTACTGAGACCTAACCATTTAACAAAAAGCTTATTGCCTTTTCTTTTTATAACTTTTTCAATGAGATAAAGATCAGGAAATTCTGTTCTTTGCAACTCGTGTTCATAGAATGAGCCTAAAATTAATTGTTTATGTTTATCTTCTAAAATATATGTTGGTGGGTTTGTATCGTTTACCTTAACTATATTGAATATTTCCGTTGACCAATTAGGTGTATAGCCTTTGTAAAAATCACCCTTAAATTTGCTTATACGAACACTGTCATTAATACAAAACTTAGGTTGTCTATTTGTACTAGATATCTGTGTTTGCATAATATTAGCTCTAACAACCATTTGGTTTACTCTATTTACATCAACAGGTTTGTATTTAGTACTACGATGAGTAGTGTTATTGTATTTTTCTACAACTGACTTCAAGTTTGGTCCTAGCCACTTGTAACAACCATATAAACTAAAAAGTTTATAAAGATGACATTTTATTGTACGAATTACGCGTTCTACTATAGAAGCTTTTTTGACAGAATGGGTGGAATAGTGATTTATATCATACTTTCTCATCAATTTTTGAAAAACATCATTATAAAATTCCTTTCCAAGATCAGTTTGTAAATTATTAGGTTTTCTTGATGTACAAGATAATATCTCATGCATTGCTTTGGTAACATTATTTTTATCTTTTGATTTTATGGGATTTACCCATACGTATTTTGATAAAGTATCGATCACGACCAAAACGTATTTGAATCCTTTGTTAAAATGCGAATATTTTTGAAAATCTATAAGGTCTGCTTGCCATAAATCATCCATTCCTTTTATGATAGTCCTTCGACGAGGAAAATTCCTTCTTGCTGCTTTGTGAATTTCATTAACTATGTCTCTTTTACTCATTTTTGATTTAATTTAAGTTTAATCAAATTATCTACTTCTGTCTTTGAATAAAATGACTTTGTTAAACGGTCTGATGTTAAATTTTCCAAATTTTTTAAATACAGTTTTATATCACTCTGATTTTTTTTTATTTCATTTCTTAATTCTTGGATGGTTTTATCCACATAAGCTTTGTTCACTGCTTCATCGTCTTCGTTTGGTGATGAAAGACCTTTTAATTTAGACAATTTTAAATCGTAGTGCCCAGCGTCTGATTTAACTAACGTATCGTTAAAAGTATCAACGAATTCTGTTAACCTCAAACGTTTATGAACGTGATGACCAAACTTGTCTATATTCATTGCTGTCTAGATGAGTTGACTACTGAAAATGTACTGCGCAATTTTCCTGATGGAAGCTCTTTAAATTCTACATTAGTTATGAGACCAGCTTCATACAATTCTTCAACAATAGCAATGATTTCGTTATTGACCCCAGTGTTGCCCGCTGCCCATGATGCTAATAGTAATTTTAATCGTTCTACTAACTCGTTCGGGTCATCCCAGTAAACATAATCAGTGTTTTTTTTTACTTGCTTCAAAAGAGGAATACCCTTTCCTTTTGGAATACTCTCCAGGCTTGTGGTAGTATTTCGAGAGAACTTGAACAAAGGCTTAATAACATTAGTGTATTTGAATCCCTTGTTGCTGTTTATGGGTTTTGATGACTTAAAGTAACGACGATGAGCATTGGTTTCAATTAAAAGCAATTTATAATCTTGTAAATCTTCCTCCGTGACCACATCTAAATTGGGTCTCTTTTTAAACAATAGTTCTTGCAAACCTTTAGTTTTTTTCAAAGTCTTTGTTCCAATTCTCAAGAATTTACCATTATCAAAAACACGGGTTTTGCCAAGCAATAATTTTCCACGTTCGTTTCTAACTCCAAATGGTATATTGTCTATTACTTCAGATGATGTAGACCACGAAGATTGGTTTTTGAAACTTGGTGATGATTGAAGTGATTTAAAAGATTCATCGCTGACGTTGTGGGTTTCAGACTGTGGTACAACAAGGGTTTTGTCGTAACTTTTATCTAACTCACTATCGGAATGGTCTTCGTTTTCACTGATCAATTCATTAAAATCTTCATCAGAAGTACATGGTGTAAGATTATCATCATTCTTAGATTTTTTTATTAACGGTTCAAGAGTCTCTTCCTTGAGATGCTTACCCTCATTTTTATTTGCTAATAAGGTAAGAGGATCCACAATGGGCTTAAATATAGTTTCTAACACCATATTATTTGCATTCTTTACATCTTTTATCATTTCAACTTTTCTTTTAACAGCTGCTGCGGATTTAACAATTTGTTCTTTGAGTTTTTTTTCCATTTTAAAACGATTCGCTCACTCTCAAGTCTCAAATCGAAATGATTCGTTTGTCATTAGACATATTATTTTGTATGTTAGTCCACCACAACAAATGTGTCAAATGTTGACCTGTAGCATCCATTGTTTTTTTCACAGTCCTTATTAATCACAAGGTAGCTAAAGGGTTTCTTCCAAACAGCAGAACATAGTTCACGAAACTGAGACCATGACATATCAGATCCAACATGCTCATCATATACATGTTTCAAATTAATATCATCTTGCTTAAATAATATTAGTAGATTTGAATTGTCCCGTACTAATTGTTTGGGGATTTTTGTGTAAGTTTGATTAATATAAAAACAATCAATGTTCTTATGACGTCCCATTGCAAAATAATCTCTTATGTTGTTTTGATTTTCACAAGCAACATCATCAAAAATTATAATAGAGTCTGACAAAGCTTCATGTGGACTCAAGATTTCACTGTTGTGATTGTATTTATGCAACGATGTAGCAGGAACCATATCTAAAACTTTTTCCAAATATAAGTATTTAGCTTGATATAAAGATTTTGAATAAACATACAGATTCCTAAAACGTGGACCATCTTTGTGTAACAATAAACTAATAACTAAATTTGTCTTTCCACAGTTTGACGGACCACAAACAATGCAACGTATAGTGTTTGGTAATAAGTTACCATGTCGCTTAATTAAGTTTGAAGGTGGGGGACATATACAGTCTAATTTTAATGATTCTTTTTGTTTTATGAATTTCATATCAACGTTAATGAATAACCGTAATGTTTCATGTATTGTATAAAAATGAGAATAAATGGTATAATCATTTATTTAAATAATCTCATGTCTGAAAAAATGGGTTTACTTAAGTAACCTAAACTTAATATTTAAATACCTACATTCAACAACAAACGAACATTGATACCATCAATGAGGTGGTTATTGGGCATTCCACCACACCGTAGTGAGTGAGGGCGTCAGCCCGAACGAACGGAGTGGGGTAGAATGCCCAATAACCACCTACTGGTATAGGCTGCATAAAATCGCTTTTTATGCTCTAGTGCATAAAGTAAAATCTTCGTCTAAGTCTCAGACTCTAAGACAAAGGTCATCAGGTAAACAGTCACACACGCAATTAAACTTCGTTAAATAAACTTGTTATTTCATTCTGTTTCTTTAATTTTGTACACAATCCATTTTAAATTACTTACTAAACTAATAAAACTAGGCAAAATTTATGAGTTTTGTAAGAAATAAGTATTTCAAGAGCATTATGGACTACGATCTATGCTAAAGTCACTGTGCTGCCACTGCCACGTATAAAAAAAAAGAAAGTCTTCCCGCTAATATGGCGAAGTCTTTATTTTTTCTTTTTTGCAATATTGTTAGTTATTTTCCTCACACTCGAAGTGAAAAGCAGAGTGTATAACTCGTAGATAAAACCCATTTTACCCTCGAATTGACTATCCACTCTCGCCTACGGCTCGGATGGATATATACGTCTCGGGTAAAATGGTACGTTTTATGCACTTGTTGTACAATCTACTATTGTAGCACAACACACGCTACACGTTCATCCTATCCACCCAATACATTTATTCATCAGCAGCCGTATGACGCCCCCTGAGCATACGCCTCCCCAATGACACATAGCACATATAATATATATGTCAGAGTTGAAGCTCCAGGACACGGCATCAGGATGGGAAATCATTATTAATTCCGAAATTATGAATGTGGGCAAATGGAAACGCTAGCGAATGCTTAACAAGAAGGTTGATAATAATCAAATCTAATGTAACTGCGATTAACACTGACTTCAAGTGGCGATCTAGACATCCTATTAACATTCTTTCTAAATCTAGGTTTTAGGAAACGAATAACGAGTTCGTGGGCCACGCTTTAACCGTTCAACGTCTTAAAACTGAATACCGAGCTTCATGGCTCAGATGCATCAAGTTCGCATCCCTTAAGGTCGTCACAGACGGTGAAGATACTATAATATTTTATCTTAACATAGAATATCGCTCGCCATACAATTCAATGGACCATCACACACGCCGAAGATAACATATATTTTCATATTAAGTATCTTAAGATGCTAGGCGATACGGCAAAATATATATTTCGTATGTTAAGATACGGAAATATATATTTTGCATCTTAAGATACTATCTTAAGATACGAAATATATATTTTGGATACGAAAAGATGTGTATACAGGTTGTCCCGTTTTCGGTGCTGGGCATAGAGAGAACTAGCGGCCCGCCCCGGCTTCGACGACTATCGAGATACGTGCCGCTACTTGTACCCAGGCGTATTTTAAAAAATTGAATCAACTATGTACAAAATAATTAAAGTAAAAAATTAAATAGCCCTACATCATAACAAACAAATGAGAGTCAAGCGTAAAAGAACGTCGAGGTTGTCGATCGAGTTTTAAAGATCTCACAGCATCTTTATTCAGCACTGACCCTTCTAAACTTCGTATTTAGGGTCATTTTTCCGATCTCCTTTAAAAAATACAAATTTTATGAATATTTTATTAATGATTATTTTGGTTGGTGGTAGCGCCTACCTCTAAGTTTGATTGAGTAATCCATTTAGTTCGCACTGCACTATCATGAGCGTCAAATGCACAGATAACAAATCAAAGAAATAAGAGTACCTACTTTAAGTGCTAGTTCAGACGAGACGGCGGGAACCGCGCGGTTTGACACGCGTTTTTCGTTTAACACTGCTGTCAATATTCCACAAGTTACAATTACCCCGCTGATCCTGAGCGAACAGTGTAGAACAAATCGCGTGTCAAACCGCGCGGTTCCCGCGCCGTCGTCGTCTGAACTAGCACTAAGGGCGTTTCTGCACTACACTGAATTTTACCGATTCGGAAAAAAATGGATGGTCGTATTTTAATAATTCATCAATTATAATAGTAAGAATTTATTTATTTCGTGTAGTTTCAATGTTTCAAACCATAATAATTCGAATAAATAAATTCTTACTATTATATATAAATGATTAATTATTAAAATACAAGCATCCGTTTTTATCCGGATCTGTAAAATTCAGTGTAGTGCACAAACGCCCTATGAGTTGCTCGAAATGCAGTCCGTTTCGCTCTAGGCAGCCTTGCACGTTTCATTCACGTTTCACTGCATTCCGCCTGTAGTTCCGCCGCGCGCACTCGTGATCGTGACAAACAAAACTGCACTATCATTCTGTGCTATCATTTCGAACTGTCTCAAATGAACTTCGATACGCGCCATCATATCGACACATCGGCTTTCGATCGCGTTTACATTAACTAGGTAGCCTTTTGATCTCACCGCACAAGTAAAAGTCACATGGCGTCAAGTCCGGTGATCTGGCTGGCTTATGGTACCGGCCCAGCACGGCCGATCTATCGGTCGCCATACGTCGTATCGTAGGTGAAGTACGGCCCTAGACCTACTTTTATCGCCGAGAATGCCGGCCCACACGTTCACACTAAACCGCACTTGGTGATGGTTAGATACTACCGCACTAAGGATGTATACTCTCACCATTTTATGAAATTTGAAATCCAACGAGAACCGTTGCATTTTGCTGTGTTTGCGCTGCGCAGGTAAAACGATAACGCGTGACGTATCGCTCGGCGGGAGTTGCGCAGGCGACTGACTGACTGACTGCCTGCGGGCGGGCGGGTGGTCACTGGGCGGGCGGGGATCAGGTAATTTTGAAATAATAGGTATGAACCGATCGCCGCACTCGCCCCGCCAATACCCTACGCGTTTGGTAGGCATGAACTTGTGTTATTTAGGATATTTGTACTTACTCAAAATTATCAAAAAACAGTTGTTCATTTTTTTATTTTAATGTGATCTATTACAGATTCTGGTTCATAGAAAAAAATCTCTGTAGGTAAGTACTAACTGATTTTATTTGCACCCTGTATAAATATTTTTTCTTTGAAATTACCACCCCCTGGTGCGGGGCGGGAGACACTTCTCATTCTCTGTTTCATTGCGAACCCCGCCGCGCGCTGCACGTTCGACCGCCAGCCACCAGTTTTTATAATGGAGCGACTAATTGAAAGTGTGCGGAAATATCCATGTCTATGGAAAGTAGACTCTGAAGAGTATAAATTAAATGATCTAAAGGAAGAAGCGTGGAGAGCAGTGACAAAGGAATGCGCATTGAAAGATGGTAAGAGAGCATAGTTTACTTGAATTTATTCCGATTCATTTTTAAACACATACCTAGGTAGGTACATATGGGAATGGGTAGGTTTTATCTTAAGATATCGTAAGATAAAATATTATAGCATCTTAAGGTCGTCACAGACGGTGAAGATACTATAATATTTTATCTTAACATAGAATATCGCTCGCCATACAATTCAATGGACCATCACACACGCCGAAGATAACATATATTTTCATATTAAGTATCTTAAGATGCTAGGCGATACGGCAAAATATATATTTCGTATGTTAAGATACGGAAATATATATTTTGCATGTTAAGATACTATCTTAACATACGAAATATATATTTTGGATACGAAAAGATGTGTATACAGGTTGTCCCGTTTTCGGTGCTGGGCATAGAGAGAACTAGCGGCCCGCCCCGGCTTCGCACGGGTGGACATTTATTTTTTAAACATTTTGAGATAAATACGAAAAAGCCAAAACATTTGTAACGATGCCGTTTCGTTCCAGTCATTATGGATGGTTAGAAACTCCATAATGGCTGGAAAGTTTAATAGTTTTACGTACTGGTCATCAATTTTATGCTGTACCACTGTTCTTTCGTAATTCAAATTCAAATTCTTCGCTCCACGTGCCCTATTCAGCATTTTGATTCAGTCCTACCAGAACAATCAAGCTGAACAGAGCTCGCGTGCGAGCTAGCGTACCAAAAATTTATAAGTGAAATGTAATAACTATTAAATAGCCAATTAATTAATTGTAGTAACAGTTCCTATTCTTCATATTCTTTCATATTTCTAATTTACAATATTTGATAAAACAACTCTCCTAGTGCTGAACCAATCTTTTATTCTCTACAACATCTAATTGAATACTATGCGGTGACTTCCGATGTTCCGGCTAGTGTACCGCTGGCCGACGAGGGGGTCCCGTAACACATTCATAATAAACGAAGAGTAAGTTTACACCTAGTTTAACCAAAAAGTTTGCTTAGAAGAAGACGCTTTGAAACGTCAAACGTAAGGAGTAGGTACCTACCTAATGATGATAGTAAGATTTTCTATCCAAACTGATCTAGAGTTCGAATTAGCTATAGCAATTTTTATATCAAATTCCAGGTCAGAATCATCTTCTGATGAACTGTCCAATAAGTCTAATAGCAAATCCGAATTGCTCATTTTTGATCACCCTGTATAAGATGGTTTACAGAATATTCGTCCGCTACCTAGGACAGATATCAAGAGAGTGAAAAGATTCCAAAATATATCGTATCTTAACCGTGTGTGATAGTTTAAGATGCTATAATATTTTATCTTACGATATCTTAAGATAAAATATTATAGCATCTTCACCGTATGTGACGCGCTTTAGTTTTTATCTCACGACCGCGTTCAGTGTGTAATAGCACCTTTTGTTCCCAGAACGTCAAATCAATATTTTAACACTTGACTCTTAAAACCCAAAAAAAGCCCTTTTCCGTAGGCACTCTAATATTTTAGGCAATAAATAACAAAAGCTTCTAAGTAATTAAAAACCTAATTATTAAGATCGTCCAGGCGCCGACATAATTATATATACTGTGCCAATGATGTCCACAACTAGGGTTGCCACCTTTTTATTAAAAAAATATAGAACTTTTCCCAAAAAATTGCGAAAGATATAGTACTTTTGGGACATTTAGGAAAAAAAATAGTACACATTTGTTCTTGATCATCAAGGCACAAGCGATTTGCTTCAAAATCACAACTAAATCCGGAAGGAAAGGCATAAAGGGCTAGTTGGAAGGAAAACATGAAAAATATTTTTGTCATTATTTATTTTTTCACGTGTTCTTACTTGCCATAATTAAATTGAAACACCCCATTGTAGCTATGAGTGCGCTACATTCTAGCCATGTCAAATATAGTATTTTTCGTAATATTTTATTTTTCTATAATATATAGAACAATTGACTGAAATATAGTATGGTACTATATATAATATAGTACGGGTGGCAACCCTATCCACACCGATCGGTCCAGCGCTGCCCTCATCCAGTGGCTTATCACGAACTTAACCTGGTCGTTGGTCCAAAATAAATCAAAACAAACAAATACTTCTTATAATTTAATAATGATACCTACGCTATAATTCAAGACACTACGCGAAATGGAAGAAAGGCGGAGAGGCCTTTGCCTTGCTGATAATTATAATATTAATAGAATAACTTACGCGATATCAGGGTGCTCTATCTATGTCAACATGTAAATGTTATGCGGTGTCGACAACAATATAAAACTTCTTTTGATAGTAGCCAATTATATGAGGGTTTCTTTTTAACGTCGGAGCCGTATTCGGTAACAAGGAACTGATAATTAATGATAAAAAATTAATGATCAGATTTATCTTTCTAGATAAACTACCTATAACATTGTATATTATTGTTAATAAGTTCTTGGATATAGGCACAGATTAATAATAAATAAGTTACTTCGTAAATAGGTGTAGTACTTATGTGTGTTATTATTACATTTTCTTATACAAAGTGTTAATGAATGAGCGCAACACCTTTTAAGGCGCTAATCGGAAAAATATGGACTTTTTGATTTAAAACTATAGGACGGTTACAGTTGTTAAAAATCTGGTAATAAGATATATATTTCTTCATACCTTTATCTAGAATCGTATAGTTTAAAAAACACGATTTTATGATTTTGCCTCGACACTTTTTATGTTCGAAAAGACCTCTAAAAATACGAAAAGTGAAGATTATTCTTAAATGGGGTTACTTACACTATTGGAAATTGGTTTAATTAGTGGATATTGAGGATCGTATAGAAGCATTTTTTTTTAAATCTCTGTAGTTTTTTAATACGAAGTGAATTTGTGTTTTTTTTTCCTAATCTGCAAAATCGGTCTCGCTCCCGCGCGCGTCTTTTTCTCATTGCTATCTCGCTTCAGCACATTTTTTCCGAGTATCGCCTTAAGTGGTGATTGTGCTCATGAATATGATTTTACTATGGGGCCAACTCTGCAACTCAACAAAAAATATTTGTTGTTTCATACAAATTGTCAATCAATCTGAATGTATGGAACAGCTGATTTTTTTGTTGAGTTTCAGAGTTGGCCCCATACTAAAAGTTGTTTTTGAAGTGAAAAGTTCTTTAGCGGCGTTGTGGACTTTTTGTGATGGGTAAAAAATGCAAAACTCGCGTCAGGATCACGTGACCGTCAGATCAAAAATTCGTAAAACGGACACGTGACCTGATCGAAAAACTGTTACAATGTCATTAGAATACGAAGGCAAATTTCGGCACCGTTTCCAAAGTTGTGATAGCTCAGCTTAGAAAACGGGCGGCATTGCAGCCAGAAGACCTCAGTTCAAATCTAGTCCGTATTTTTTTTCATTTTTTTGTCAAATTCATTTTTTTTTGTGAAAAAGTCTAGGGAGCCCTTTTCACTTCTCCCTGCACTCCCGGAGTGCAACCCGTTGTTTTCTTTTTATATTTTATGAGCTTGCTCTTGGCTTTACACTAAACCTTAGGGTTGAGAAAAAGCCTTAGTCGTGGGCCACACTGGAGCGACCGCGGGGCGCGGAGGCGACCTGCGGATCCGCAGGACGCGCGAACACGTGCTAATTCCCTCCTCCGGTCGCGGCAACCGCCGGACGCCCCAGTGTGGCCCCTCCCGTCCGTCTCAATATATTTGTTTTTCCCGCTCAACGCGGACGCAAGACGCGCCGCTCCAGTGTGGCCCACGACTAAGACAGAGCGAGCTTACCCAGAACACAGATAATATAATACTATACTAGTCCAGAAGCAGCCTGTTCTCTCTAGCTTTAAAAATTATAGGGTTGTAGTCATGTTCATATTAATGAGCACAATCACCACTTGAGAGGTTTGGCGCTTATTCATTAACACGTTGTATAACGATGTATCAGTTTGCACCTTCGGCTTATATACAGTTAACAAGGGAACATGTGTTATCATTTATTATCCAATTAGAAAAAAACCCTCAATCTTAATATTACATAGGTATAAACGTTAAATCACCTGTATGAATAATCAAATAATTTTTTCTCAACCAATTGAAACTCTGGAGGACCTTATTTTTCTAGTGCGAAATTAAACTTATCAAAAACGCCGTAAATGGGAATATAAAAAACAAAAATGTGCAAAAACTTACAAGATCCTTATGACGTTAATTCAGATAGATGACCCATTCGAAATGAACAGTGGTTAGTTACGTTTGGACATGATAAAAATAGCCACTTAAATGAATTCGAGGCCAAAAGGCCATGACCACAACTAGTTAAGTGAGCAGTGTTGCCACCTTGAATTTTTTTAAGGCGCTAGGTCAAGAGTAAAATTTCACCAGATTTCAGAAATTTAGATTAAAATAAAATCCACCACATTCCGCTAAAATTGCGCTTAAATATCAGACTATAAAACCCTTATTTAAATTAAAATCAAACGAATATGTATGAGATGCTAAAAAATTGTTGTATCCGACGCGCGGGCGGCGGTTACACATTGACAAATCTATACTAATATTATAAAGCTGAAGTGTTTGTTTGTTTGTTTGAACGCGCTCATCTCAGAAACTACTGGACCGAATGAAAAAAATCTTTTTGAATGAATGAAATTTTGCTTTAAATAGGGTAGGTACCATACAAAAGATCACAATAGTTTAGAAAACCAAATTTCAAATTGCTCGCCTATTCATATAGTCAATAGCATGCAAAAATTTAAATAATTGAAGTTAATACAATAATAAGAAAAACAAATTGAAAATTAAATTAATTATCGTTGGATTAGTTTGTGATAGTTAGTCCAATTATCGAGGAAGGCTATTAGACTATACAGGGTGTTAGGGGCACCTCTGCAAAAATTTTAACCATGGCTTCAGGCCATCATGCTGAACAACGCACAGCAAGATTTTTTGTCGGAAATGAAAAAAAATATTTCGACTCTCCATACAAAATGTCCCAATTAGTTGCTAAAATTGTATGAAAAGTCTAATTATTTTTTCATTTCCGACAACAAATTCTTGTTGTACGTTGTTCAGCATGATGGTCGAAAGCCATGGTTAAAGTTTTTGCAAGGGTGCCCCTAACACCCTGTATAACATCACGCTACGACCAACAGAAGCGGAGCGTTAATGAAAAATTTTACAAAAACGGGAAAAAATATAATTTTAGTAGGTTTGTTCCTTTTCCTCAAATTAACGCAGGTGAAACTGCGGTGCACAGCTAGTAGACAATATATTCAATTTGGCGCAGGGATAGGATACCTGCCTTCAGCGCCAGAGGTCTCGGGTTCGATTCCCGAACAAGACAAATATTTGTGTGCTTAAACATGTATATTTGTCTTGGTCCGGGTGTTCTCTATGTAATATACATCATTATAGTTTATGTATTTACAATGTAATAATATTATATTACTTTTCTAGTATCCATAACACAGAGTCTTATTGAAAACTACCTAAGAGCCAGATAAAATTGTAAGTAACGATAACAAGTTCGCCTAGAGATTTCCCGGCCATAGAGCAAGCATTTTTCCGAAACGGGGAAATAACCTAGATTTCCTCTCAAAAATGTGTTAAGTATCGGATTCCATATTGAAAAACCGCTTTAAACCACAAAAAAACGCTATACTTACAATGAAAAATACCACTAGAAGCTTTGAAAAACCACCAGTTCTGGTGGAAAAACCACCAAGGTGGCAACACTGAAGTGAGATATACAGGGTTGTCAACAAAATTGCTGATCTGTGTAAACTTAACAAGACGAGGAGCCCAAGGCACAGTGGTTCGCGCGCTCGGACTGCGATAGTTGAGGTTAAGCAACTTTTAAAATGGTCGGTCACGGGATTGGTCATCATTTGATTATTTCTAGCTTCTCCGTGCTTCGGAAGGAGCGTTAAGCCGTTGGTTTCTGCTTCGTTTACAGCTATTATTAATACTTACCAATGTAGGTAGCAATCCGCATCATCGGGCCAGTATAGATGAGGTTTTTCGCCTGTTTTTCTTGTCAGTTAAAAGATGTCCATAACAGGTGGTAGGTAAAAAATGTTGGACGATTCATAAGTATCAATTTTATTTAATCTATATGAATAAATATTTTTGACTTTGACTTTGACTTAGTGCGGTGGGTGGGTAACGAAATGACCCATTCTCCTTATCCTTCTACAAGGATGGCCTGTGCCCCAGCAGTGCAGACTTTAAATGGCTGATGATGAGGATGTCGAACAAACATCGGATGAATTGTTTATTTTAACAGCTGAACATCGTAAGGGATTTTCATTATTTTGCTTAACCTAACCTAACATTACGTTAGTTTGCTAAGAAAATGATTCTTTTAACTTTGAAAATAAGGATGAAATAGGCGAATCATAGTGTTTTGTTGCAGTGAATACAGATTTTCAAAGGAACGTTAACAAATTGACAAGTTTTCTATTATTTATATTCTCATTCAAAATGCGAGCAAAAAACAAATGCCACTTGCGATTGTACCTATTTAGAGACAACATACTTCGTGACCTAGAGGCACAGGGTAAAAAAAACTACTACCTGCTAGAGGTGCCTAGAGTCACAAGTAAGTACGCGGCGGTGCTAGAATACTTCAAATTTATGAATAAACCGTCTTCAAAAATATCTGTTAATTGAAAAGGAAAAAATAATATATTTCAACACCTCACTTTTTGAGGTCAGTGGAAAATGATGGAAAAGGCACCGACCACAAAAAGGTTAGTATTTAAAAATATTATTTTTCCTTTTTATTTGACAGGCATTATTGCAGCCGGTTTAATTTTTTACTAAATTACTTTTATTTTTAGTGTAGATTGTACCATAAGATAGGGGAAAGGTGTCGAAAATTTGTCCAACACGTTCATTTACCGAGCGTGTCAATCCTATAATAAGCTTCCTTTAGAAATAGATATGTTTAATTGCACGATCGCTACTGTGAAGCGAAACGTTAGGGAGTATGTCTCACAGTAAATGTTTTTTTTTTGTAACTTACCTACTATGTTTTTACCTTTTTTTTTGTTAGACTATAGAATAGGTACCTTATGTTTGTCTTTTCTTGTAAATTCAGATAAGTAATATTTGTTCTCTCATTTTTTAAGATATGATTTTTGTTTATTGCTCAACCATATTATGTCATAGTAATAAGTGGAAACTTTACTGATTAATGGTATACCTAGTTAAAATTTTTGTTTTAAGAAATATTGTATTGTTTGTTTCCCAAATAAATATAAATAAATAAAATGATCCCCCTAAAGGGAAATCGGTTACTGTATCCAAAATATTATAGTAAGAGCAAACATTGAAAGGGTTTTAGGTAAGTCATTTAAGTGTTGTTATACTGGCATGCCATTATTGCAGTTTGATTTTATATCTTTAGATTTATTAGAGATTTTCCAAACCTCTACTAAAGGATCATTTTGTACACTTGGGTGTCTAAAACGATCCCATACTATCTTGTTTGGTTAACCCATACATTTTTGGTTCAATATATTTTATGTGCTCAACGAGTTCTCTCTCATGCTTAGGAGTAAACACCGTTCGTTTACTGCCCAAAGTCTTAACTGCACCAACTGCGTTTTTGTTTTTAGCACCATTACAGGTACAGAAAACTGTCTTGTCGTACAGAAAACTCACTCCCAGTTTTGTCGGAAGGTTTTTCTTTGATAAGTACGTGATCTGTAAAAAGTCCAAATAGATAGGAATACAAAAAAAACATGACTAATTTTAAATTGTTTTTCAAGTTTGGTGAAATTATTCCTGGGATCGTTTTGTACCCACTAAAGGGGATCGTTTTACCCCGAATTTTGAATTTACAAAAGTTGTCGAAGATTATCTTGGTGAGATCAAAACGAGTTTCAAATGTTACTGAATATCAATAAAAACTACCAGAAAAACTTTAATTCACATATCCACAAAAGAATTTCAACAATTTAACTTTGATTGCAGGCTTATCTTAGATTAAAGACAGCTATTTTCAATTTTTTGCAATAAATCGACGCACTGTACACTCACCGCCATGACACTTTATTGGGCTACTGAGTGGAGTACAGGGAAGACATTAGCCAACAAATCGCATAGATGGCACTAGTATTTTGGTTGAAACTGTAGGGAATCATTTTACACGTGGCTTAGACGAAGTTCCGATGCAAGTCATTAAAACATCTCTCGAATACATAAGCGATCCCCTTCTTCATATTTTGAATTTAATGATACAAAGTGGTGTTTTTCCCGATGACTTGAATAAATCTAAAATAAAACCACTTTTTAAAAAGGAAGCAAAAGCAATATTAGTGATTATAGACCCATAGCATTGTTATCAAATTTCTCAAAAATATTTGAAAAAGTTTTATACAAAAGATTGTTAGATTTTCTAAATAAATACAATTTGCTTCACAAAAATCAGTTCGGCTTCCAAAAAAAGAAAAATACCACACTCGCTATCTATAAAATCCGGCTATAAAATCCGGCTATATGGGGTTCCTTAAATAGTAAAACTCCTTGCGCTGGACTCTTCCTTGATATGTCCAAGGTGTTTGACTGCGTATGTTGGACAACTTAGGAGTTCGTGGATTAGCCTTAAATCTTTTTAAAAGCTACTTGCAAAATAGAGAACAAGTTACGGTAATTGATCATTTTGACAAAAACCTAAAAAGTTTGAAGAAACCCAGTCTCATTCAAAACAAGTTGTATTAGGTCTGCCTCAGGGAAGCATACTTGGCCCCCTTCTTTTTTTAGTATACGTAAATCAGTTACCAAATGTCACAGAAAACTTGTGTGTTATGTTTGCTGATGACGCAACCATTTTCATCTCAAATTCATCCAATAGTATAAATGATTTTGAAAATAGTATTAATGAGACATTAAAAAACACTATACAGTGGCTAAATTCAATTAACCTTAATGTAAATTTATTCAAAACTTAAATTATTCATTTCGGAACTATAAATTAAATCCATACAAATTAGACCTTGAAGAAGATAGCATAAAAATTGATGAAGTTGACGAAATAAACTTTCTTTGGGTAAATATTGACGCCCACTTAAATTGGAGGTCTCAAATATCTAAAGTTAATATAAAGATATCTAGTTGTTGCTACGCCCTTTCAATACTTTCCGAAACAACTTCCATAGATGTGGCGAGGGCTGCATATTTTGGATAAGTTTATCCGCTCCTAACGTATGGTATCATATTCTGGGGAAACTCTGTAGATGTACAGTCAACTTTTATTTTACAAAAGAAATGTTTACGTATTATTTATAATTTATATTCCATAGAAACAGTAAGAAATATTTTTAAGGAAAAGGGTTATCTAACTTTATGTTGTATATATATATTAGAAATTTCAATATTTATTAAACGAAATAGTGAATACTTCAAAACTAAAGTGTCTTGTCGTTCAAATCTCCGTGATAAATATAAATATGATATATGTGTGCCCAGGGTGCCTACCATCAACTTTTAGACAGCGATTAAACAATAGCGCGATGCAGAATAGGTTCCTAAAATGAATTGCTTTCTTTCGTACTATGACCTTCTAAAAACTGGATCGCAAATGACTTGCTAAATGTGAATGACCGAACGATTTGTGTCCTTATTTCTTCTACCCGTCTCTTTCACTCGATTCTGTCATGCCCGGAGACTGAAAGGGACGGGTATAGCCTGCAGGTGTCATGTTAGCTTGGCCGAGTTATAAGTTAAATAAGAGTTGATGACAGCTCAGCGGCTGTGAAATGTCATTGAATGATCACTGAATCGCTGCCATTGATATTAAACTGTCGTGGTACGAATAAGCGAAGCAGATCAGTTTAGGTCCTAAACAAAACCGCAATAAGAGTTGATGGTAGTCACCCAGGGCTCCAAGTCTGCTAATTTACAAATGGTTCAATTGAATCTTAATTGGATCTCAATAGCGGTTTTTGACATTTTTGGTATTCTGCTACTAACTTAAGACCAATGGTATACGACTGAACTGCCATTGAACTGCCATCGGAATATTTGCTAGTCTGCTCTTCAATCGTATTACAATCGTAGCTCGATTGTGGAGTTAATCGGTATTCTACTCTCATTTGACATTTGTTTGACAGTACTCTTAATGGGGTATGTATCATAATTACTACGGTCATTACGACTATGGTCGAAATAACTACGATCGATTCACATATTTTCATAATGACTATTGAACGACTCAACTACTGTTCATTTCACCTACGGTTGATTGAACTACAGTTGATTCAACTAACGGACGATTGGCCTAATGTTCATTTCATCTACTGGTTGTTTCGACTATGAACGACTCGCCAACAACAAGCTTATTAATTGGCTAGTTTATTAAATGGACTTGGGCGCGTTGCATTGTTTTTTTGGTTAGGGCGTCGCAAACATAAAATTTTTGACTGTTTTAGTATGGAGCGGGGACTTGTAAAATTTTCAAGAATGAATTTTATAAAAATGAAAATAAATCGAAAACGGTGCGTCATAGCTTAAATCTTACAAAATTTTCGATCCCCCTATGGTACCCCGGAGATACCTAGGAGGCATCCGATGGACATATAAAAAATAATATTTTTTTTTTTTGCTCAAACAAATAAAACAGAAGGGGGGACGGGGGGCGAAGCCCCCCGCCACCCACCAAAATGTAACAGACGTTTCAGGTTAGGTTAGGTTAGAACAGTGACCAAAACGCCGCGCGAGCCGAGCGAGCGAAGCGAGCGTGCCGCGGCAGCGGCCGACGATGCGCCAGAATCGACTTTATACACCCCCCTCTACCCCCTACTTCAGTTTAATAGGAAATGGGAATATGTATATCGTCGTTTCTGGCACTTCGCCGGCCGCTGCCGCGGCACGCTCGCTTTGCTCGCTCGGCTCGCGGCTCGCGGCTCGCGCGGTATGTTCATGTAAACCTAACATGCTCGTCGCTTCGCTCCTCGCACCTATCAGCAATACAGTCACTAGCAATAATATGTAAACAACATAGGACTATGTCATATTACAATATTGAATGACTTCTGTGACACTGATCGTTTTCTTTTGGAACGCTACAGTGTGACAAAATTCTATGTTGTATTGTATACATAATATTATTAGAGTCAATATTTTTAAACTTAATAAACCGTGTAGGTGAGTTGACCGTAGGTGAAATGACCGTAGGTGAAATGATCGGTAGTTCAATCAACCGTAGGTCAAATAACCGTAGGTGAGTTGTTCGTAGGTGAGATGACCATTAGTGATTTCGTACATTAGTTATTTTAAAAATAGGTGTCACGACGGGTATGTATCATAATAACTACGGTCGTTTCGACTATGGTCGAAATAACTACGGTCAAAAGACCTACTGTTCAAAATAACTATTGGTCGTTACACCTATTTTCAAAATAACTAATGTACGAAATCACTACTGGTCATCTCACCTACGAAGAACTCACCTACGGTTGATTGAACTACTGGTCATTTCACCTACGGTCATTTCACCTACGGTCATTTCACCTACGGTCAACTCACCTACACGGTTTATTTAGTTTAAAAATAGTGACTCATGTGCAGACACGAGGAACTTTGTCACACTGTAGCGTTCCAAAAGAAAACGATCAGTGTCACAGAAGTCATTCAATATTGTAATATGACATAGTCCTATGTTGTATACATATTATTGCTTTTGACTGTACTGCTGATAGGTGCGAGGAGCGAAGCGACGAGCATGTTAGGTCTATATGAACATACCGAATACAGAAGCGACTTTAGACATATTCCCATTTCCTATTAAACTGAAGTAGGGGGTAAGGGGGGGTGTATGAAATCAGTTCTGGCGCTTCGCCGGCCGCTGCCGCGGCACGCTCGCTTCGCTCGCTCGGCTCGCGCGGCGTTTTGGTCACTGTTCTAACCTCACCTAACCTGAAACGTCTGTTACATTTTGTTGGGTGGCGGGGGGCTCCGCCCCCCGAGCCCCCTTGCCGGGGGGCGTTACCCCCCGTCCCCCCTTCTGTTTTTCCCAAAATATATAAATTTTTTTGAGCAAAAAAATAAAAAAAAAATTTTTTATATGTCCATCGGGTGCCTCCTAGGTATCTCCGGGATACCATAGGGGATCGAAAATTTTGTTAGATTTCAGCTATGACGCACCGTTTTCGAGATATTTTCATTTTTATAAAATTCATTCTTGAAAAGTCCCCGCTCCATACTAAAACAGTCAAAAATTTTATGTTTGCGACACCCTAACCAAAAAAAAAAATCCAACGCGCCCAAATCCATTTAATAAACTTTCCAATTAATAAGCTTGTTGTAGGCGAGTCGTTCATAGTCGAAACAACCAGTAGATGAAATGAACATTAGGCCAATCGTCCGTTAGTTGAATCAACCGTAGTTCAATCAACCGTGAAATGAACAGTAGTTGAGTCGTTCAATAGTCATTATGAAAATATGTGAATCGATCGTAGTTATTTCGACCATAGTCGTAATGACCGTAGTTATTATGATACATACCCTCTCAATGACAATTGGGTTACAGCCACCGTATTTGAATAAAAGTGTTTTATTATCATTGTGTCATGTTTTACTAACAATGCCCTTCATCGCGGATAATTTTAATTCTATTTGATTATCTTAAATGATACAAAAACGTTTATTTTTATCAAAACTATCGGTCATTCATTAATTTAGTCTCTTAGTAGATTTTAGAAGGCAACACCATTAACTATCCAACTGAGACTCCATTACGATTCAATTGCGATTCTATTGAGCTGACGTACAAGTTTTTACAGAATACCCAATTTGTTATTGAGTCTCAATTAAATATCAATAGAATCTTATTTAAATTAAAATTAGCAGACTTGAGGCCTTGGACTAACAACCAAATGTGCTACAAAAGTGCTTTTAACTCCGGTATCAAAATATTCAATCATCTGCCTACAGATATTAAATCCTTAAACTTACCTATGTTTAAATTTAAATTAAAGGCTTGGTTATTACAAAACCCCTTTTATAATCTGGCTGAATATTTTGATAAAATTAATACTTAAGTACCTAGATAGTTATATAAATTAATGTTTTGTATTCTTTAAATTTTAATTAGGTATAAGGCTCTTTGTTTTAATGTTGCATATCCGTTATGGATATACTGTTGTGACTTTGTTTTGTGCAATATCATCAGCAATATCTATGTACACAGTATTGGCAATAAACGATATTCTATTCTCTTCTTTTCTATTCTCTATACCTCGAGGGATCATTATGTACACCTTTCCCCTAACTATAATATCTCAAAAACTACTAAACTGATTTTTATGAAAAACATACAAACAAACAATTACATACACTGGCACATGTGCTTGGAAGCCTAAATGTAACGCTATACTCAAATAATATCCAATTCCAACAATATCACATTACATACAGGTCAAACTGATAACCTCCTTCTTTTTGAAGTCGGTTAAAAAGATAAACAGTTTTTGTTCCTTACCGAGTCTAACAATTATCACCAGTAACAATATTGTATTATATAATAGACACCAATTTGTAATTAAAGCGGATGTCACCAAACGTTTATGTTCTTTGAGATTTTCACTATACTGAGTGAGGTGTTTTGATAACAATGTTTTACTATACGTTGTCGTTTATTTAAAGTTTGTTGTATTTGGAGTTCCGTACAAACCATTCAAATATAATCAGAACTATCCATACTAATATTATCAATGTGAAAGTGTTTGTATATCCGTCTTTCACGTCAAAACGGAGCAACCGATAGACGTGATTTTTGGTTTGGTATGGGTATATTATTTTGGGAGCAGAGGCCCGATTCTCTAGCATTTGAACTTTTTCAGTGTGGTAATTCGACAAATTCATTTTGACAGCTCGTAACAACTTTGAAAGTTATACGAACATCGATTGGTTTGTACCACTCGTTGCGTTCGACTGGTTTTCGATCAAACTTTTTCGATTGTAAAATTCTGACAATACACAAAATGTGTTATATTTGAATTTCGAGCTTATAAATGTGAACTTTTGCCTGAACTATTATTTTAAATTTTAATACAGTCGTCGCAAGTGAACAAACATTTGACTCGATGAAATGCCGCCATTTTCATTGTTCTCTACAGTAAGTAGTTTTCATATCATTTTATGAGAAAAATATTGTTTGACCAAGGAGTTTTGCATAGCTTGAATGGTAAAGTTACTTTACAATTAAATCATTCACCTGCTTGAATTGCAAAGTAATTTGAAAATGGAACGTTCTATCTGAACAATACACTGTGTTGCACATGCCAACTTACACAGCCTCTTACCATACTAGTAAATCCTAGTTACCGAGCAGTATGATGTAATAGTAGTTTGTTACACAAGGAACGTAAGTGAGCTATTACAGAACAAGATCCAATTTGGCGCCCGTGCGAGCGCAGCTCGCAAAGGGCGCTAAAGGATCGAGTGTACCCGAGATATTTAGACGCCCGAGCGAGCGAAACGAGCGAGGGCGAATATAGTTCGAGGGTGTGATAGCTACTTACAACCGAGGTAAGCATTCTGCTTTACATCATTCATGCGAGGTAAATAAAACATTTATAACTAACAGCCTCTGTGGTCTAGTGGTTCATACCACCGATTTCAGACCCAGAGGTCCCGGGTTCGATTTCCTGAAAACATCATTGTTATGGCGTCAGACTTAAGATAAGATGGTGGGGTACATATTGTGTTCGGTTTGGTTGGTGGTAGGACTTGTTCTTAGTCCGCCTGGCTAGCTACCACCATCTTATCTTAAGTCTGACGCCATAACAATGATGTTTTCAGCATTATTGTGTTCCGGCAGTTAGAGATAAGATAGCCAGTTCCTCAGTTATTGAGGATTCCGGGAGTAGTGCGCTTCCACCTTCAGCCTTATCACTACTTATCATCAGGTGTGATGAAGGCTAAGTGCTACCCCGTTGTGAATAAATAAAAATAAATAAATAAAAAATTTATGTTGGTATGACAAAATGATTCTTTTATAAGAGAGAAAATATTTTTTCTTAAATGTACTTATTTTAAATTTTAATACAGTGTCGTCGCAAGTGAACAAACATTCAATTCGATGAAATGCCGCGATTTGCATTGTTCTCTACAGTAAATAGTTTTCTTATCATTTTATGAAATAGTAGTTTGTTACACAAGGAACGTAAGCAAGCTATTACAGAACAAGATCCAGTTTGGCGCCCGTGCGAGCGCAGCTCGCAAAGGGCGCTAAAGGATCGAGTGCACCCGAGATATTTAGACGCCCGAGCGAGCGAAACGAGCGAGGGCGAATATAGTTCGAGGGTGTAATAGCTACTTGCGACCGAGGTAAGCATTCTACTTTACATCATTCATGCGAGGTAAATAAAACATTTATATTGTTATGACAAAATGATTATTTTATAAGAGAGAAAATATTTATTCAAAATTTGCCAAAACTTGTAAATGTACTTATTTTAACCGCCATTTTCATTGTTCTCTACAGTAAATAGTTTTCTTATCATTTTATGAAAAAAATATTGTTTGACCAAGGAGTTTTGCATAGCTTGAATGGAAAAGTTACTTTACAATTAAAGCATTCACCTGCTTGAATTGCAAAGTAATTTGAAAATGGAACGTTCTATCTAAACAATACACTGTGTTGCACATGCCAACTTACACAGCCTCTTACCATACTAGTAAATCCTAGTTACCGAGCAGTATGATGTAAAAAATATTGTTTGACCAAGGAGTTTTGCATAGCTTGAATGGTAAAGTTTCTTTACAATTAAAGCATTCACCCGCTTGAATTGCAAAGTAATTTGAAAATGGAACGTTCTATCTAAACAATACACTGTGTTGCACATGCCAACTTACACAGCCTCTTACCATACTAGTAAATCCTAGTTACCGAGCAGTATGATGTAAATAATATTTATTCACTTAGACATAATAAACATATACTTATGACCTTACGACCCATACTAAATATGTACTTCTATCCCGAAAAAATATCTCATTCCGTGGGATAACGTCGTGTAGTCCACACGAACGAAGCCGCGGGCGGAAAGCTAGTGTATTTTATAAAAGCAAACATTAGAGTAGGGTCGACAAAAAAGTGAAAGAGTATATATTATTTGAGTCACATTTTTACTGACTTCGAAAACTATATATGAAGAATATAAGTATAAAACTAGTAGCCGCCCGCAACTTCATCCGCAAGTAATTTGATTATATCGCTTCAAATTTCGTGTCAAAAAGTAAGTAGGTAAATAGGCGTAATCCAAGGTAATTAAAGGTATTTCTTTAATTGTTTTTAAATTGCACTACATATCCACTATTTAAGTAATAAAAATATATAGCCAGTGTGTTACTCGGGGTACCTACGATAAAGTTTTTATGATACCTTATACATAAAAATCCGTAAATGCATTCAAAAGTTATGGTGGAATAAAGAAACTCACATACATACATTAACCCTAAACACAATACATTCCTTTAAGTCCAATTTTTTTTTCGATTAAAACTCCGATAACCTATTTTAAAAACAAATTTTATTTTATAATCGTCGTCTACCTACAAAGGTACCATTTAAAACTAATGGCCGGGACAACAAACCCCTCGTGCCTGGCATACTCCAGGTACCAAACGATTGATTTTAACTACACTACCTGTATATAGCACAGAAATGCCATTTCTACGTAAATAGCATAACTCGGCTACTGCTAAAACTACTATGTATACGTTGCTTCTGTTAAAGCTGATAAGATAGTGTTTTTATTGTATGTTTTTGCAAAGCAAAATTTTTGTTTGATTATTATCATCTTCGTTATTGTCGGATTTTCAATCGGATCCAGGTGCCTCCCTTAAGGTTTAAGTTGAATTGGCCAGCAACGAACTCAGGAGGGATGCAGGTCTTCTCGAAGGGTTCCACCTGGAAGTGCTGGAGCACCTGGTAGAGCATTACTTTCACCTCACATAGGGCAAACCTGGAACCTGAAGAAAAGGGAGTATTTGTATTTAGTTTTCCAGCGGTATTGTGCTGGTTTTCTTTTTAAGGGTAGTTATATATTATACAACGTGTTAACACTTTAACCGAAACTGACAAAATAGTTTGTTCAGAATTGAGAGTAGAATTGATTCCACACATTTTTGTTAGCGGTTAAATTTTTCACAAAAATAATTTTCATTTTTTTTTAAATTAAATGTGTGTCTACTGCCTATTCATTTAATACGCGCCCGACCCGTTACGTGCTCTCTTACGTCATAGTATAGCTTAAAATCTGTCAGAAAGTCACGGAGACCTATGAGCACGAATATCTTAAAATGGATTAGTTGGGATGTATGGGTTTTTCAGTTATTGCATTAACACGTTGTTTAAGTAAACTTAGTACAAATAATTTATTAAGGATTGTAAAATAATAATAATAAGCCCGATAAGGCCACGTGGAGAAGACAGGCACAAGAGCAACTAGCAATAGAAAGTAGTTAATGTTCTGTGAATACTCCAGTGTAGTGTGACAATCTTGAGATCGAATATTTCTGCATTGTGTCGTATAATTGCAATAATAACATTTTGCCTTATGGCAGAAATACACGGTTCACTTTTGCCTTTCATTTTGGTTGAAGCAACCAAATTGAACAATTTAAACGTAAAAGTCAACCATTCAATGTCAATGTGCGCCTGTATTTCGGCCCCTTTCAACCAAGGTGAATTAATTTGGTTGAACCGTGTAATATCACCATTATAACTAGCAATATTCACCTGCCCCTCTACCATGACTTTATTACAGTTTACTGTACAGTAAATGGAAAGCAATTTGTATTAGAATTACTAGTTCCGTACTGCCTGCCAGAGGCGCTTTGAATGGATTCGCATACAAATTGCTTTAACTGTACAGTGAACGTTAAAAAATCATGATAGAGGCGCTGTTAAATAACTGATGCCCGAATACTCGTACGCTACTTATCTTTGGGAGCGTCTCACACATCGCCCTGTCACTTTAAATGTCAAACGTATGAAAGAGATGCCATGATATTTGAGACGCTCCCAAAGATAAGTAGCGTACGAGTATTCGGGCATGAGCTTATCAAACTGAGCAACTTCCTTACCTATACAGTTCCTTGGACCTAACCCGAAAGGCATGTAGGAGAAGGGCAGAATCTTGTGTTTGTTCTCTTCGGAGAAACGCTCTGGATCGAATTTGAGTGGGTTCGGGAAGAATTTAGGATCTCTATGAATTGCCCAGTTGGGAATTTGTAGGGCGTCTCCTTTTCGAATCTAAAATAGTTAATAAATTAGTGAAGCACATTTATATTATTAACAAATTAGTGGTCTCAATTACTGTCAGTAGTTAGGGATTGTCAACATTTTTTTGAGCTTTTTGACTATGTTATTGCATTATAATGCAACATCTCTTTAGTTGCATATGTAAAATTACTAGCACCACTCTTACAAGATTAATATAAATGTCGTTGGTCAATCGGTGAACTGGGCCGAACAAGATCTGCGTAGGCACATCACGATATACCGGCATTTCGTGATTTGGCCGATTAGTTTATGATGTGCCCAAGGCAGATCGATGAGGACAGCTTATTTGTTGATTAAGCCTACAAGTCACTTGGCCGCATCGAGATATAATAATATGTCTGATCTGGACGCATCCTAATGTAGTTCCATTCCGCGACACTTCAAGCGCTGCTTGTGCTCTATCGGCTGTGCTTTCACGCAAAAATTGGTGGCAGCCCAAGCATGGCCGGCAAATTTATCAAACGTTATGATTTGAATGGTATGGCGGGTATGGACAGGTAAATCAAGATATGGCACCGTGTCATGATGTGCACAGCCAGATCTCGATCGGCATTGTTTCACGATTGGCCCACGATATAGTTATGATGATGTAAGAATTGGTGAACATATTCGCATGATAAGTCTCCCTATCCCACAGTTCTGATTGCTCTTACCAAAGTTTTTACTTACGATGTAATCCTTTGGAGCTTTAGCATTTGCTCTTCCTAAGTTGTAATCCTTGTTGCAAACCCGATCTAAAGCTGCAGACGGAGCCCACAACCTTAGTACCTCTGTAAAGAAGAAAACACTATAATGTAGTAAATATGTGTTAGTTAGTAGCTGCATGTGATCCCACGTGACCCCATATAAGAAGGAATTCAAAAATTCAATTTAGTGCAATATAAACTCTATGTTGGCTCTTATGCTCTATAGGTATGTAACCTCAAACCACATTTCTTGCTAGCTAGTCATTGAAATCGTATTAAGCATAGTGACATCACTAAGTTTTACTTTAAAGATTTTTTACATGAATGATCATTGCGTTGATTCATCAGTGCGTTAATAAAAATGACAGTTTTACCTGAAACAACCATGTCCAAATAAGCCATATTCTGTATCGATTTAAAGTTGAATTTGCCGTCATTTTTAAGATCGTTCTCTTTAATTTCTTGCACTAGTTTTTCTTGGCTGTCAGGATTACGAGCCATCTCATAGAGAGCAAAAGACATTCCTGTGGACACTGTTTCGAAGCCAGCAAGAAAGAATAGCACAGTCTGGGCTATAAGATCATCATCCGACCAATCTGTAAATCAAGATTTAAAAGTGTTTTATTTCCATTAATTAATATTTTTGTAGTTCATGTAGAGAAAGTTTTTAAAAACAAAAATATAAAAGGGATTTATTTGTTCCAAATTACAAATTTGCTTAACTAGGTAATAAAGCATAATCTCATGCTAACTTGAAACAAAAAAGAATTGTAGCTCAGCATCTGACAGTTGATTTAACAGCTGTCGCTGATATTCTGCCACAACCTTAGGTACCTACTTTCCATTATATTACAGCATTTATAACATCAACAAGTTTGGGATCATAAACTTATTATACTTACCCCTAGTATAGATAAGTTTATGTTTGGGACATAATGAACCATAACTTATAAGAAAATAATCCACTACAAGATTATTTACCTAACCTAATGTTTCAGACATCTAAGTTATTAGTTGACGATCAACTTACCTCTAGTTACAGTTTTTGTCCCTACCGCTGACTCACCAACAGTTGCAAAGCCTGCGTCTACTTCTATTGTTGGTTGTTCTTCGTGTACCAATTTACCTAAAATCCGTATCAGATATTACTAAAACTTCTTCAAATTCAACTGGTAGTTCTAAAGATTAATGATTAAAGATTAAAGATTCCAACAAACTATTCAGCTTTACTTCATTTTATTAGTACTAGCAGACCCGGCGAACTTCGTATCGCCTTAGGCATACTGACAGCAGTGCCATCTACCGGGTCCAATTATGTTTTCGAACCATCCAGGAACCCATTGAAATATACATACACAATTTCATCCAAAGCGGTCCAGACGTTTAGGAGGAGTTAGAGCGACTGCGGCGCGGCATACTAGTCTATATAATTGTGAGCACGGCTGCCGTGTGACTCAAATATCTATGGAAGCCGCACGGCTGTCGCGCTGCTTGCGACCTATGTGAAGCCAGCCTCAGGTGACAACTACACGTACAGAAGATTTATATTATATATAGGGGAAATCAGATAGCACGGAGTCCTTTGATGAGTAGGTATAAGTCTCGCACTTAATAGATCATTCTTTCTTAATACCCTTACTACCTACTTCTTGCAATATCTCACTCACCTTTCTTGGCTTGCATCAGTAAATGGATCATATCTGGTCGCACGATGTTATGTTTCTCTCGTTGATCTATAGTATCCTTAAAAAGGTATCTGAAGAAATTTGCAATCTTATCCGAAAATAGTTTGATTTTAAACATCTGTAATTCAATTTAATAAGGCTAATCTTGCAGACACTTAATTAATAAGGTGAAGTAATTAATTAGGTAGAATAGATAATTCCAATGCTAGATATGCTATATAAGTAGGTAGATGTGATAGTAAAACAGTAGTCGCCAAGGTCATAGACGTCGCTGTTATGCCTTCCTTATACTTGCCCTTAGATGGATGGTCCAAAGATCAGACATCAGACTGTTGTCTCCAACGAAAACCCTTTTCAAAAGGCAAGGCGACAGTGAAAATATTATTTCGCAAGAGTTTTAGTGGTGTTCTAGAGTGGTCAGTACTAGTACCAAGAAATGATATTACATATATTTTATTAAAACACTAGGACTATTTATTGAAGCAATAACTTTAAGGACTATAATTTTTGCATGCTTACCTTTGCGAGCCACGGCGAGTACATGAATAAGAACATCTTTAAGATAGCCGTTAGACCAAAGTTTGTAACCTCCTTTCCCATCAAGAAGAATTCGTGGTTTCCTTCTACAATCGAGTTAACTTTTAATCCAAAGGCACAAGAAGCGATGACATCATTCGCGAATCTAGTAGTCAAATCTTTGGCTTCAATGTTTACGTGATCAGCTGGAAATACATATTCGGATATTTTTACTAAGGAATAAGAGGAGTCCGTGGTGCAATGGCTAGCGCTCGGCCTGCGATCGTTGAATTTGAGCAACTTTCGCAATGGTCGGTCTCGGGATGGGTGACCAAAAATGTATTATCTGAAGCTCCTCCGTGCTTCGGAAGGTACGTTAAGCAGTTAGTCCCGGCTGCGTTTTCAGTCTATAATAACCAATTCACATTGGGCCCATTGTGTTGTGGCGGGTCATTGCCCATTTTCCTTATCTATCCATAAGAAAGGCCTCTGCCCCCACTAATGGCTTATGATGATGATGCAAAGAAGAA
Source organism: Crambus lathoniellus (assembly GCA_949710035.1). Taxonomy (NCBI): domain Eukaryota; kingdom Metazoa; phylum Arthropoda; class Insecta; order Lepidoptera; family Crambidae; genus Crambus; species Crambus lathoniellus. Next base: position 6,803,667 of record OX453302.1, on the reverse strand, counting down.
GAAAAAAAGCAGAGTTATTATTTTCAATGAGTAAGCTGACATAAGGTACCATTCGATTCCTTTATTTGTTTCTTCAGCGATTCAACCATCCGATTGCCAACTTCTATTATGAGTGGAAGCATCAACTTCATTTTGAAACTGGTAAATGCTGGACTCAGCGTCGATCGCATGTCTTTCCATTCTTGACCTTAAATATAAAATAAATGATAAGTTTTAGCACAATTATTTGAGTCGGAATTACACGAAAAATCGAATAGAGTCGAACTTTACTGTTTACATCAGTACCTATGACGTCTTTATTTATTCCTACGAGTTTTTCCACGAGGACATTTTTTCTGATCAATATACTAAGCTTACGCCCGAATACTGCTCAAACGCTACCGTCTCAAACATCACCGTCTCTTTCATACGTTTCACATTTGAAGGGAATGGGGCGATGTTTGAGACTCTCCCAAAGTTAAGTAGCATTCGAATATTCGGGCGGTAATCACGTACTTTAACCTCTTTATTTATTTTTGCTATAATGTTGTGTTCTTTCTCCTTCATGTTCCCATCTCTGTATTTGTGTATTGAAATTTATTGAAGTATCTTGGCTTTTATTAAACGACTTTCAAGGCTTTCACGAGAATTGGGTTATCTATGCATAGATGTAGGTATATATTTTTATAAATACTAACCTTTCATTGAAAATATGTTTTTCCCAAATAGTGGATCAATTGAACCATCGACCATCGTTCTATGATCCAAGAAATGCTCGAAATCTTTGATCGTGATCTGCTTGATCAATTCGATGTCTTTGATTGTAACCATTGGTCGCAAAAACTCGTATTGGCCGTAGAATCTGTTTCAAAAGATTATAACTACCTATCAAAGAAGCTTTACTCTAATATAATGGGAAGTTTTCGGGAGATTATTTTTAGCTTTCTGAACCAAATGATGTTTTGCGCAGAGTCTGTTTTCCAGCTATTGTATGAGGAAAATATAGGCAGTGTTTTTCAAAATCACAGAACTCATGTCGCACCATGAAACCAGACAGTTCGTCACTTTGATAATCTCAAAATTAGTAGTCGAAACATTTGGCTTGATTGGGGAGGGTCTGACTTTGGTTCTAGATAATAGACTACGTAAGCGAAGGTAGTTCTTATTTTCATATGGACAAGAAATCACCAACCTTTCATCCGGATACATATTATATATCCTGTTGATATTATCTAACATATGTTCTCGTCCCAGCAAAACTTTTAGTCCATTGCCGATGATAGGGACAGGAGTGGGGTTCTTGACGCCATATTTTGAGAATACTGAGTAGATCTGCCTAAAGTATAAGTAGATCGCTGTGATCAGCACCACCGCCCAAATGAGGAATAGCATGACCTGCAACAAAACAAACAAATAGAACATTACAGCCAAAAACTGGAAGCTAACAATTTACATTGTCGAGGATGGTTTTACGCCGCGTGTTTTACTACGCGAAATGGAAGAAAGGTGGAGAGTCTTTTGTCTTGCAGTGCTGATAATTAGAATATTAATAGAATAACTTACGCGTGAATAGTGTCTCTATGTCAACATGTTAAAGTATGCGGTGTAGACTATAATATTATAAAACGTCTTGTGATAGTAGCAATTATAATTATGGTAAATTATTGACGTCAGAGACGTTTGGTCACTAGGAATTCATAATTAGTTCTAAATCATTAATGATTAGATTTATGTTCATAGATGAAAACAACATGAATGTCTTGAATTAGGTAAGTATATTTATAAGTTCATGGATAACAGAGATATGGATATGACCAATAAGAATAAACAAAATACCCTTTAAGAAACGATTATATAATATATATTTTTTTTCAGAAATAAGAACAATCAGCAATAATTAATCACACTGAAGTTAAATTATGTTCCCGAATTCCATATCTTGTGTTTTTCCTTCTAGGCTAGACTAGAACTAAACCTGCAACTTTCGCTGATAGATAAAGATGACACATGCTCTCACTACTAACATAAAGACACCACAAAGCCGAAGTCTTTAAAATTTTGTAGCAACAATGACTGAAAAAAAGTGAACCTCGTCTCGAAATAAATTATCTTTATCTTTATCTTTATCTTTATCTTTATCTTTATCTTTATCTTTATCTTTATCTTTATCTTTATCTTTATCTTTATCTTTATCTTTATCTTTATCTTTATCTTTATCTTTATCTTTATCTTTATCTTTATCTTTATCTTTATCTTTATCTTTATCTTTATCTTTATCTTTATCTTTATCTTTATCTTTATCTTTATCTTTATCTTTATCTTTATCTTTATCTTTATCTTTATCTTTATCTTTATCTTTATCTTTATCTTTATCTTTATCTTTATCTTTATCTTTATCTTTATCTTTATCTTTATCTTTATCTTTATCTTTATCTTTATCTTTATCTTTATCTTTATCTTTATCTTTATCTTTATCTTTATCTTTATCTTTATCTTTATCTTTATCTTTATCTTTATCTTTATCTTTATCTTTATCTTTATCTTTATCTTTATCTTTATCTTTATCTTTATCTTTATCTTTATCTTTATCTTTATCTTTATCTTTATCTTTATCTTTATCTTTATCTTTATCTTTATCTTTATCTTTATCTTTATCTTTATCTTTATCTTCATCTTCATCTTCATCTTCATCTTCATCTTCATCTTCATCTTCATCTTCATCTTCATCTTCATCTTCATCTTCATCTTCATCTTCATCTTCATCTTCATCTTCATCTTCATCTTCATCTTCATCTTCATCTTCATCTTTATCTTTATCTTTATCTTTATCTTTATCTTTATCTTTATCTTTATCTTTATCTTTATCTTTATCTTTATCTTTATCTTTATCTTTATCTTTATCTTTATCTTTATCTTTATCTTTATCTTTATCTTTATCTTTATCTTTATCTTTATCTTTATCTTTATCTTTATCTTTATCTTTATCTTTATCTTTATCTTTATCTTTATCTTTATCTTTATCTTTATCTTTATCTTTATCTTTATCGATTCAAACGAAATATTTTTCTCTGGAGAACGTTATTTTTCAAGTGCGAAATAAAACATTTCAAAAACGTTGTGAATGGGAATATCAAAAACAAAAATGTGCAAAAACTTACACGATCCGTATATTTAGACGTTAATTCAGAAAGATGACCCATTTAAATGAACAGTGGCTAGTTACTTTTGTACATGATGACAATAGCCACTTAAACGAGTTCGAGGCCAAAAAGATCTTGACCACAACTAGATACACTCGTTTATGTCGAAATAAACAGTAAGGTATACAGGATTGCCAACAAAATTGCAGATTTTTGCAGATTTAACATGACAATAAGAGGTGCTTCGGGAGGAACGTTAAGTCGTTGGTTCCTGCTGCGTTTACACCCATTAATAATACCTGCCAATGTACCAATCCGCATCGGGCCAGCGCGGTGGGTGGGTAATGAAATGACCCATTCTCCCTAAACTTCTACAAGGAAGGCCTGTGCCCCAGCAGTGGGGACTTTAAATGGCTGATGATGAGGATGTCGTAGGTACATGACACGCCCTAGATAATTTTTTTCTACATCGGATGGATTGTTAATTTTGACAGCTGAACATCGTAAGGAATTTCATTATTTTGCTTAACCTTATCTTTTAGCTTTGAAAATAAGGATGAAAATTTATGCTAATCATAGTGTTTAGCTGCAGTGAATAAAGATAGGATACATATAAACGTTTTAACCAGGTTTTCTATTACCTATTAATTTTTCATTTAAAATGCGAGCAAAATACAAAATACCACTTGCGGTTGTACCTACTTCAAATATAAGATGAATAAACCGACTTCAAAAATTACATGTCAACTAAAAAGGAAAGAATAATATCTTTAAATACCTACAATTTTGAGGTCGGTGTCAGTCAGAAAAATGCACTATGAAAAAGGCACCGACTTCAAAATAGTAGATTGTACAACAAGTGAAACGTACCATAGGGTGGGTAGTCAATTCGAGGGTAAAATGGGTTTTATGAACGAGTTATACACTCTGCTTTTCACTTCGAGTGTGAGGAAAAAAAAACAATATTGCAAAAAAGAAAAAATAAAGCATTCGCCATATTGGCGGGAAGACTTTCTTTTTCTTTTTTTATACGTGGCATTGGCAGCACAGTGACTTTAGCATAAATCGTAGTCCATAATGCTCTTGAAATACTTATTTTTTAGAAAAATCATTAATTTTGGCTAGTTTTATTAATTTAGTAATTTAACATGGATTTTGTACAAAATTTAAGAAACTGAATGAAATAGGTACGTTAGGTATTAATAAAATTTATTTAACGAAGTTTAATTGCGTGTGTGACTGTTTACCTGACGACCTTTGTCTTAAGTCTGAGACTCAGACAAAAATTTTACTTTATGCACTAGAGCATAAAAAGCGATTTTATGCAGCCTATACCCAACATAAACACGAACTTTACGAGCAAGAGAAGTGAAAAGGTACTTTTTTAGTGATTTTCCCTTTCAGTTGACTGGCACTTTTTGCAGTGAGTTTTATTTTTTAAATTACTTTTTCTATTTCTTAACTTTTAGTGTGGATTGCAGGTACCATAAGATGACCGACTGACCGTATCTCAGAAACTTGTTCTGTTCCATGTGTTGGAATACACCTGTTATAAATCAAAAGGATCATCTTGATATGACTTTTAGTTTTTGAGATATTCGTGCACAAACATATAAACACAAACAAACTTACATATTAAACTTACGAAATTTGACACACAAGCCTAAATGTAACGCTATAATCTAATATTATCCAATTCCAACAATATCACGTCATACATACAGGACAAACTGAGAGGACTGATTTTGAAGTCGGTTCAAAAGATAAACAGTTTTTGTTCCTTACCGAGTCTTCCAATTCTCACCACTAACAATATTGTATTAAAAATAGACACTAATTTGTAATTAAAGCGGTTGTTATCAAATAACGTTTATGTTCTCTGAGATTTTCACTATACTGAGTGAGGTGTGTTGATAACAATATTTTGCTGTATGTTTTCGCTATCGTTTAATTTATAGTTTGTTTTTGGTATTCCGTAAAAACCATTAAAAAAATAATCAGCGCCATCCATACTAATATTATAAATGTGAAAGTGTGTTTGACTGTTTGTTTGTTTATCCGTCTTTCAGGTCAAAACGGAGCAACCGATAGACGTGATTTTTGGTATCGGGATATACAGGGTGTCCCAAAACTATGTCACATGGAGGAAAAGTAGCTTAAATACTGAAAATATAAAGTTTTACTGATAGGAGATTTCTTTTTTATTTTAAAAAGAAAATGAACTGCATTTAAAGAATTTTAAATAATCGGCTGTCTGAACCGGGAATCGAACCCGCTGAATGTAAAAATATTGTCAACAAACAATAACAAAACGATATCAGTGCCTCACACACATGCGGCACAATGTAACTATTTTACGATATGATCACTAGTGATGGACCATTTCATGAAATTACCATGCGTTTAGCTTTCATATCATTAAACGCTGATCATTCAATGATATGACCAGCGGATTTTGATAATTGCATGAAATACGACTATTTCATGACCAACCATTTGATGACACAATCAATTCCATGATCTGACGACACTACGATACGACATAATTTATAGTTTGTATTTACAAATAAATAACTGGACACGTGAAAACTTGCGTGGAGAGGGTCCCAAGGTTAAAGATAAAGATAAAAATATTCTTTATTCACTTAGACATAATAAATATGTACTTATGAATCGTCAATATTTTCCTACCACCCATTCAAGACTTTTTTAACTGACAAGAAGAATGGGCGCAAGAAACTTGCCAGCGTTTCTTAGTTAGGTAACGACATTTACAAAAAAAACATATCGTTACTAATACAACAATTGCTTAGTATAAAAATACATCATATTAAACAGTGATTATGTTATGTGTTACATCATGACCATGCATTGCGGTCATTCAAATAATCGTCTACTTTATAGTATCCTTTGCTCATCAGCGACTCTTTCCAGAAGGTTCCAGAAGTTACAAGAAAATTAAAGAAACAAATTATAGAGAGTTTGCAACACTTTGCTTTTTATTTTAATTGGGCATAAGACCCCCCCCCATGTTATAAATAAGTGTTTTGAATCTACAGTTTTAAAACTGCAATTGACTAAAAGTATTAAAAACAAGCTCTCGCTGCAGTCAACATGCTACCTATGGAACACTAAAATTTAAAAGGGCAATGTGACTTGTTTTTTAGGGTTCCGTAGTCAAAAAGAAACCCTTATAGTTTCGCCACGTCTGTCCGTCTGTCTGTCCCCAACCTATCTCATAGACTCTTAGTACTAGAAAGCTGTTATTTGGCATGAATATATACATACCTATTAATATCGCCGAAAAAGTGGTGAATTAAAATTTTGAAAAAAAATATTTTTAGGTTGGTGGGTTGTGTCCCCTACACGTGAAGTGGGGATTTAAAATCAAAATCAATTTATGTAAATTTTTTTTGTCTACCCCATAAAAATAAATAAATAAAAAATAAAAAATGTTTATTTATCAGACTACTATGAGATCCATTAATGTTAGTAACAAACAATGAAAACTTACCAGCAATGTTATTACTTACTTAATTAATTTTTAATTTTGAGCGAGTAATTTGGCTCATGTGCTCGGCTAGCGGACAGTCCCACTACCGGCGATGGTCTGCAGGACGTTGTTGCTGCAACCGCCAACCCGCCGCAAAAGTGAGCCTGCTTTTTTGCGTAATATCCTTAGCACTATTATTTATTCTGTGGTAATATGGTGGTAGTACGCGAACATGCAGGAAGCGCTGCAATATCGCGGCAGCCCCAACAACGCCCTGAAGGCATTGTTGTACTGTACACGCAGGGCGTTATACGATTATTGGGTATAATACGAACTAATGATCATAGCGGTGAACAATTTTCAATTACTTAGGAACTCTACTTATAGCTTTAATATTAGTTAAAAACAAAAGACAATTCTACTATAAACTGCAAGTTGCGCCATACATGTTTCAAATGTAATCTATACATATAATAAAACAGAAACGAAAAAAAAGTCTGTACATGAAAGATTTAAAAAAAATAATTACTGCTATGAGATGTGTACAGGATATAGACCCCAAAACGATAGATATTAAAATTTTTGTCTGTTTGTCTGTTTGTATGTTCGCTTTTCACGCAAAGACTACTGGACGGATTTTTACCAAATTTTGTGTAGTGATAGCTTATAACCCGGGTCAACATATAGGGTACCTTTTATTTAATAAAAACCCCTTATTCCTACGGGAAAATACAAAGACTGATTCTTACTAAAATAGATGGCGCCACATGATTATGAAAATTTGAAAATACGTTATATTTAATCGCTGTCTCAATTAATAATGAATCATGTTATTTTTTTTACCTGCTTCAAAACATAATATAAATTGAAACCCATCCAGGCCCATATTAAATCAAAAAAATATTTTCATGTTATTTACGTCATTATATCTACTAAGCAATAGATGGCGCAGGAAGTCGGTAAGATTACGATATACCTCTCACAAAAGTACATTCGAATGATTATATTAATTAGGGTGAAAGCCCCCTCTGTTGCCACTTTAAGATGTTTTTCACTTCTTTCGCATCATAACTAATAAGCAATAGATGGCGCAGGAAGTCAGTAAGATTACGATATACTTTTCACAAATGTACATTCGAATGATTATATTAAGTAGGATGAAAGCCCCCGCTGTTGCCACTTTAAAATGTTTTTCACTTCTTTCGCCTATGGTCTTAAGTAGGTATCTATTAAATACAAAATTTATATCTAAAATTGTCAAGAATGTATCTTATACTTTTCTTTACATTTTTAAATTCTTACAATACAAAAAAACTACTTAAAAAAATTTTACAGACTCCAAAAAGTAATTGTCAACTGAAAAGGAAAAATATAATATCTATAATTTAGGTACCTTTTTGAGGTCGGTGCCAGTCAGTTTATTTTTTTTAATTACTTTTTATTTCTTAAGTGTACACTAAGTACAATAACAATAAGTTTTAGTGAATTGTACTATAACATACCCACGGAAACTACTAAACTAATTTTGATGAATCTTAGACTGTTCCCAAAGTTAGAATACATCTAATTTAAATCAAATAGAATCATCTCGATATGCCTTAAGATTTCGAGAAATTCGTGGACTAACATAGTAAAAAACATATACCTAAGTATTCATATACTTACGAAATTTAGTTTTATTTTAGTAAATTAAAAACCTGTTTTTTAAACTTAAAATGTGCGAAGGGTGCCGATTGATGTGTTTTTTGTTAATTAAATTTTAAAAGATACATTGAGAAATCAATACTTAAGGCGCTACTCGGAAAAATATGGACTTTTTGATTTAAAACTATAGGAAGGTTACAGTTGTTACAAATCTGGTAATAAGATATATATTTCTTCATACCTTTATCACAAAATAAAGAGTTTACAGAAGGACCGCTCCCACCATTTTTGAAAATCTATACCTATCCTTGTCTGACTCACTAGGGTTGCTTCTGTATTGATTCTGAATTTAAAAAGGAGTAAGTAGTAAAAGTTAACAATCATACATAAATAAATTCGTTTATACATACATCGTAACAAGTTTACATGCCTTAGATGCTGCTTAGATGGTAAACAGAGCATCTAATATCCATTTAAAGTCCCGACGCCACACACGACGAAGACAAGATCCTATTGTAACCTATACCGTACCTATTATGTTGTAATGTATTCCATTCCTATATGTTATAATGTACTTTATGAACAAGATATAAATATGGTGTGATAGTTATCCCACTAAAAACATAAACGTGAAAAAGGCACTAAGTAAGTACGACGAAAACATAAAGGTAAAAAAGGTGCCAAGTTCAGCGAAAAATAGTTGAAATCTAAATGGGTTACAAGTTCCATAAATTTTTTCGTTCAAGCACTTCAAATAATTAATATTTTCTTAAATGTTGAATTTATAACTTGTCATCTTCAAAAATTGAAAAACCTTTATAACGCAAGAACTGTATCAAGCAATAGTGGTAACTATTTTGAAAACAAGAAAGTGTATTTAAATACCTATGTTGTGTATTTATCGTATATAGGTAAATAAAAAAATATAAGTAGTTTAATAGTCAAAGTCAAATTTGTTTATTCAATTTAGATTGGTTTTTACAATACTTGTGAACGTCATAGAAGCTACGCTATCGAGATGTAAACGGGTTCATATTTGTTTCTGGCGCAGCTGTTCTTCATAGTCTTTTCTTGCACTCAAGAATATAGTTTTTCAGCTTTCTTTTTCTGGGAGAATTTGCAGAAACGTGAGTTGCTATTTGTGAATTTGAGTCACATTTAACTTTTTCATATTGTGTACAAGATTCATTAGTCTCCACAGTTGCTTGCGATTTTTCATTTAATTTTTTTTTGACCGGTAGCAAAAGTTTGGGAACCGAACTGTCCTGAAAAAGGCACTAATGCCTTTTTCAGGACAGTTCGGTTCGATGTCTTGATTATAGAATTGGTTTCGAAATGGGCCTCACAAACTCGAAGATATGTTGACCATTTGTTGCGTACATCTTCTCGATCAATTAAACTTATCCATAAGGTTCGTCTGAAAAAAAAATCATTCGTTTTTAAAATGAACTAGTTAGTTTTGCAACGAAAATAGCCTATGGCACTCCTACGATTAAGACGTTAAAATAAATAGGTATACGCATAATCGTGCGTGGTTCGTTTTCTCCTGAACTTGGCTGGCACACTGCCGTGCGTCAAAAAAAAACTTTACTGCAAGTAAAATGTTATTTGGGGTAAGTATAATGACTGGCGTTCTCTCCCAAACTTGGCAGGCACACTGCCGTGCGCCTAGATAAAGAAAACTTTACTACAAGTGAAATGTTATTTGGGATTTATTGATTGGCGTCCTTTCCTGAACTTGGCTGGCACACTGCCGTGCGCTTAGATGAAAAAAAATACTGCAAGTAAAATGTTATTTGGGGTTTAATAACTGAAGTCTCTAAAATGTAAGTAGGATTTCATAACACTGCTAAAATAAAAGAAAATGCAACGACAACTTTTACTTGAAAATTCGTCAACATGACTTGTGGCTGTGTTCGCTGAACCGCCAAGAAGTTTTGAGAATACTATAACATCTAAATAAGGACAATAGAACCCAATTACTGGCGTTTTACCACAACCAGCTAACTATAAGATGAATGTGTATGGTTCATAGTCGTTATCAAAGCGGCTAGTCCCAAAAGTACCTAGGTATACTCACCTATCAACAAGAGAAAACAGTTTGACATAACTTACCTTTCAATATCGTTTGGAAATTTAAAGAACGTGTGTGCACAGTTTTTAGTCGTATTTAGACAACCAAATACAATGCAACTGTAATAATATTGGTTATTATTTTTTGTTAATTAATGGTAAAATAGGTATATAAGTGTCACAGTGACACGTAGCGGCGCGGACGTGAAGTGATCAATTAAATGCTCTTTGGAACTTGCGATCACTGACCTCTTTGCGATACTCGCGACTGAGTACTGTCCGAAACTGTCCCATTTTGCCTGTATATGTGACGTCTATGTGTGCGTGACGAAAATGGCACTTTGTTCTAAGCGGACTCTCTGCTAGGGCGACCGCCCGCCCGCGTAGTTACTTTGTGCCTTTATCTAGATTCGTATAGTTTCAAAAACACGATTTTATGATTTTGCCTCGACACTTTTTCTTTTCGAAAAGACCTCTAAAAAATACGAAAAGTGAAGATTATTCTTAAATGGGGTTACTTACACTATTGGAAATTGGTTTAATTAGTGGACACCAATAATATTGAGGATCGTATAGAACCTTTTTTTTTGTTAATCGCTGTAGTTTTTTAATACGAAGTGATTTTGTGTTTGTTTTGCCTAATCTGTAAAATCGGTCTCGCTCGGAGCGCGCGTCGTTTTCTCATTGCTGTCTCGCTTCAGCGCATTTTTTCCGAGTATCGCCTTAACTAACTTAGATAAAATAAAAGAAACATCTAATTCGATGTAAACTGAAAAGCGTTTATTGAATAATATTCCTATGTCATAAAGAATTATTACTATTGTTATTATGACTTAAAAGTCATAGATAAAAAGTATATTATCAAGCAAAAGTTATTAACGCAATGTTTTATGCTAAGTAAGCACTCGGGGCAGTGGCCAAAACTGAAGTTTTCACCCTATTGATGTAATATTTATATTTCGCATTTCCACTCGACGCTAGATGTCGCTACAGTAAGTATAGTGCCACAAATATATCTAACCCGGTGACAGTGGTCGTGGAGGAGCCACTAGCAATACTAAATTAACTGTCTAAATGAACTGCCGGCAGTCAACAGTATATTTAGTACCAAAAAATAACCACTGTGTGAAATAAGTTTGTCGCAATGTAGACAAAATGGCACCAATGTAATTTTGAAAAATTTGCTCATAAACACTAAGTGGCCAGTACGTAGATACCTACACCTACCTACCATTTTTTATGTCATTTAACCGGCTCTGGCTACTTAGGCCTTCAGCCGTAGGTACCATCCAATAAAATAAAGGAATATTAAAAATAGTTTTCTATCTAACTTATTTATTCATTTATTTACTAGGAAAGCTTACATAAATGATGTTTGATTAAAATTAAATAATTAAATGGTATATCATTACATTTTATACCTGAAATATATGTTAATTATATTTTATTTCTTTTATATTTTAAAAAAAGTTAATTACAAGCTCTCACAAATAGGAAATGTCTCCATATCAAAATACTAGCCTTCCGCCCGCGACTTCGCCCGCTCGGACTAAACGACGACGTTATCCCGCGGGAATGTGATATTTTTCAGGGATAAAAAGTAGTCTAAGGAATCTCTTTTTCATTTTATAGTAAAAATATGATTGGCCTGATATTATGCATTACTAAGTAAGAACTTCTGTTTGAATCGTGAAAGCGCGCATATGCGCAAAACGATAATACGCGCTCTAATCGCGCGCAGCAAGAGTGCGCTCCACTGGAGCTCCATAGTAGTGGTTGGAGTGGACGTGCCTCGTGCGATCCAAGAGCACCAAGAGAACAAATTCGATTCACGATCCATGATCCCCAATATTAGATCGTGGTTGGCCAATCCAAGATGGATCGTTTGGTGTGGTTCAGTCTTATGAACCTCGCGTAGAATAGATCTATTGCCCGCTAGCAAGCAACAAGAAAAGTTATCACAACTTACTGTAAATCGAGATTTGACAGCCTAAACCGACCTAGATAGCGGTTTAAATTTAAATCGAGATCGGTAACAACAAGTAGCTAAATGGGATTTAAAATAAAATCGAGATCCAAGTGGCCCTTTTGAGTTATGAAGAAGAGAAGAGAAGTTTATTTTTTTTTCTCGCCTCTAAGGGATTGCAGACTTCAGTATTTAATTTGACATAAATTTTAGCTTGATACCTCCCACGCATACTTGAGAAAAAGTTTCTTGACAGACGGACGGATCTATGAATGAGGGCTCAACTATGTTTATGCAGCATATGATAACAACATACCATGTTCATACCCTAGCCTGCATATTCGATATTCTTTAGACCCTTTTAATAGAGAATAGGATTTCAAGAAGAGCGTTATGAAATCTGGGCAACAAACACTCATAAACTAAACTAACACAAAAGTCACTACACCGCGCGTACGAAGTCGCGGGCAACAGCTAGTTCTTAATAAAATGAATAAAAACAAAAGAAAACACATTTTAAGGCAAGCAGATAAGAGCAGACCCATTCCCACTGGCAGCACCCGTTCACGAGCATGACGCATGAACCAGCCATCGCTTCGCTCAACCATATTTTAGGGAACGTAACGAATTACGAACGTAACGGGTAATAATTAACCCACAGATTGCCTGAGTAAAAGAGGTGCAGTAAGCTTTAAAAAGTGTAACCTTAACAGGCTCAGAACATCGAGCAAATCTGCGAGCCAACATGTTAACCCTAACCGACAGCTGCGCTCTCTCTCTATATCCAAATCGTGTTTTAGGTCCTTTGTTGTATGGCTTAAATATTTAAATTGTCTCACTCTTTCAAGAGGTGACCCGTAAAGTCTAATGGGCGGTACACAATCAGGAAGTCTATTGCCAGCTTTAACAACCATGTACTCTTTTTACAGTTGTAAACTAAACCATTAGCAACATTTTAAGCGCTTCTGTGGTCTAGTGGTTCACACCACCGATTTCAGACCTAGAGGTCCCGGGTTCGATTCCCAGTGGGGGTACATATTGTATTCGGTTTGGTTGGTGGTAGGACTTGTTCTTAGTCCGCCTGGCTAGCTACTACCGTCTTATCTAAGTCTGACGCCATAACAAGGATATTTTCAGCATTATTGTGTTCCGGCAGTTAGAGATAAGATAGCCAGTTCCTCAGTGATGGAGAATTCCGGAAGTTGTGCGCTTCCACCTTAAGCCTTATCACCACTTAATAGGTGTTATGAAGGCTAAGTGCTACACCGTTGTGAATAAAATAAAAATTATTGCGTACGTTTCACAGAGACTCAACCTCTTTCTAATGGCGCTGACTGAGGGGGCCAGCAGCACCATATCGCCCGCGGAGCTAATATTGTTGACGCATATATATTCTGCTGAGCCCCTCAATCAGCGCGTTCACATAGAGGTTGAAAAGCTTGGGAGAGCTCAATCCCCCCTGCCTCACACCACATTTTAATCTATAGGGATCCGAGTACTCGTTTGCCCATTTCACACAGTTAATCTGGTTGTTATACCAAAAAATCGACCAAGTGCGAGTCGGACTCGCCCATGAAGGGTTCCGTACCCACTTCGGTACATTATTACATACACCTAGCAAAAATACCACTATCATTTTTCTCCAGAAAAAAATATCTTTGTTTTTCATAGTGTTCGTATAAATAACAAAGTTATATTTGCGGGTTTCAAAAATGTGATATATCTCAAAAACTTGTAAAGCCTACTTAGCTGTGGTAGTTTTCCTTCTAACTTCGTCATATATACAACTATCGTGAATTTTCTCACGTACCCAAAAACAACCATTTGGCTGGAAGGGGCTGGGGACACTTGACTCTAACAAAATTTTGCACTTTAAAGCATAATAATTTACAAACTGATGCCTCAATCAAAAAACTGTTTTGACAAACTCGCAATATTTTTGAAATTGCTATCCAACGACACCCCACACTATAGGATAAGACAAGAAAAAAAAATACATCCGCACTTCACGTGCGAAACGAAACCGAAAAAAAAAATCTAAATTTTACTTTACCACTTTGTTGGCGTAATAAATATGTATATTCATGCCAAATTACAGCTTTCTAGTACTAAGAGTCTATGAGCTAGACTGGGGTCAGAGTTCAGACAGACAGACGGACAGTCGGACATGGCGAAACTATAAAGGTTCCTAGTTGACTACGGAACCCTAAAAACTATACTTACATTTATTCCTTTTCATTTGCTTCTACATTTTTAGCAAAGGGGCTATACTTAAGGTTAGCCGGCTAAAGATAGGAGTAACTAACATTAGCCACTCGTGAAACGTAAACTTAAGTTTAGCCGGCTAATCTTAAGTTTATGTTCACACCCATCTTTAGCCGTAACCACGCCGTAACATATACAAATTATATATTTTTGAAATGTACTTGTCAAGGACTTTCATTTGCTATAATTAATTATTAAAGAAATTTTTTCTTAATTTTTTTTAATGGCGCTGCATGTCAGCTATTTTGAATATTTGAAAAATATATAGCCAGAGTTACTCGGGGTAAGATAACGGTTTTACTGATACCTCATACATAAAAAATCCGTAAAGGCATTCAAAAGTTATGTTGGAATAAGGAAACTCACATAGATACACACACATGCATTGTAATGAGTATAGAATAATAATAAGAATTGATATTGTAACATGATCCTTTTAATAACATAATATGAGATAATTCTAAATGTGGTAAGTTAGGTTGTAATAGTATCTTATTATAAACATCTGTAACCTAAGACCTACCCTACATACCGCAGCGGGCATCAACCTATGATAATATTATATCATCCACATACCTAGACCTAAAATACTATGAAATTAAACCTTTTATTTTAATAAAGTTAGTCTTGTTACAACCTTCTTGTGTTTAATTACTCGCCTCACCTACCGTCATTGCTTGCATTAACCCTAAACACAATACACTTCTTTAAATTTCATTTTCAAAATGCTTTTTTTCGAATAAAACTTCGATAACGTATAAATTTTATGTCGTCATCTACCTACAAAGGCACCATTTCAAACTATGGCTGTGACAACAAATCCCTCGTGCCTGGCATACATACCCCAGGTAACAAACGATTGATACAAAAAGGTTAGTTTAGTACTATCTACATTACCTGTTTAAAGCACAGAAATGCCATTTCTACGTAAATAGCATTACTGGGCTACTGCTTCTTCAACGTGTCAATGACAAGTACAAAATCATAATATGGTGTTGGCCCAAAAGTGTGCCACTCTCACGGCTACTGCTAAAACTACTATATTTACCTACCTAATAAAATACGTTGCTTTTGATAAAGCTGATGAGGTATTTTTATGATTGTAGGTATAGGAAAAAGGATTGTAGGTATGTTTTTGCTACTGTTTTTGTAAAGCAAATTTTTTGTTTGATTATTATCATCTTCGTTATTGTCTGATTTTCAATCGGATCCAGGTGCCTCCCTTAAGGTTTAAGTTGAATTGGCCAGCAATGAACTCGGGAGGGATGCAGGTATTCTCGAAGGGTTCCACCTGGAAGTGCTGGAGCACCTGGTAGAGCATTACTTTCACTTCACAAAGGGCAAACCTGGAACCTGAAGAAAAGGCAATACTTGTATTTAGTTTTCCAGCGGTATTGTGCTGGTTTTCTTATTAAGGGTATAGTTTATAAAGGATTGTAAAATAATAATATAAGCCTATTAAGCCACGTGGAGAAGATGGTCATAAGAGCAACTAGCAAAAGAAAGTAGTAAATGCTCTGTGAATACTCCAGTGCAGTGTGACAATCTTGAGATCAGATTATTTTTACATTGTGTCATATATATCTTTTTTTTATATAAAACTAGGCAGGCATTTGACCGCCATCTTGTTTGTTAACAGGATGTGGTCAAAGATATTGCATGCTTGCCCAGTAGGCCTAGCATGCGCGCCACGAGAAAATTTGTCGACAATTTTGTCCCGTTCACTTATCGTTAATATGAGCAAGACAGCAATACGCGCTGGAGACGACATAATTATCTCGTGGTGCGCATGCTAGGCCTACTGGAGATGCCTGTTCACTCTGGCCTTGAAGATACCAAGGTTGTTGTGATGGGAGAACACATAGGTAGGCAACGCATTCCACTCCTTAGCGGTTCGCATAAGAAACGAATCTGCGAAGCTTTTAGTGCGCACAGGTGGTGTGTCAACAACGTAAGGGTAATAAGCTAGCCTGCGTCTGATTCCCCGAAAGTGGAAAGGTCGAACAAGGTCTCTCCTCAAAGTGTATTCTATAAAGAACCAATAGACACGCAACTTTGCGACGGTGACTGAGGCTCTAAAGTTCCGCCGTAGCCAACGCTGAGTTTCCAATGAGCTTCCTGGCACGGTTTTCTATCTATTCCAGAAGTTTTAGCTGATACTTAGCAGAACCATCACATAGGTGACAACAGTATTCCATGCACGGACGAATTTGCGCTTTGTATAACAGAAGCAGTTGGCCCGGCGTGAAGTACCGCTTAGCCCTAGAGAGGACGCCCAGTTTCTTAGCAGCACACTTTGCAATGGAATCGATACGTACTCCAAAATTCAGGCTAGATGAGAAGTTCAGGCCAAGAAGTTGCAGATTTTCGGTTATCGGTAAGAATACACCCTGGAAAGTCGGAGTCAATTGAAAAGGACTCCGTTTTGTGGTAAATAAACAAGCCTGCGTTTTAGTAGCATTGAAACTGACAAGATTGGCCTTGCCCCAATCGGAGACTGCCTGAAGTGCCAGATTCATTTGCTCAACAAGGGACTCTCGACAAGACTGGATTTCAACATTTGTAGCCTTTGCAGTTGGGATATATCTGCTAGTTATGGTGGTGTCATCTGCATACCCGATAGTATTGTTCACCAGCACTGCAGGTCATTAAGCATAAGAAACAGTGTTGCAGAGAAGACAGATCTCAGTGGAACACCTGCATTAATGTCTTTTAGGTCGTATGATTGACCGTCCACCACAACTCGGATTAAGTGATTCCGGAGGAAGTCAGCAATCCAAGTGCAAAGGTTATCAGCGATACCGTATGAGGGAAGCTCGCTCATAATGCTGCCATGCCAGACCCTATCAAAGGCTTTGGAGATGTCGAACGATACGGCGAAGAATTCGCCATGTTTTTCGATCGCTGGATCGATGGCAAAGATGGATGGCATACACAAGAATATCTCCAGTCGACCGACCGCAGCGAAAACCAAATTGGCGGTCACTGAGGAGGTCGTTGTCTTCGAGGTATGCCAATAGACGATTGTTCAGTACACGTTCCATAGTCTTACAGAGTATGGACGTGACTGAAATTGGCCTTTAGTTGGAAGGGTCGGCACGGCTACCCTTTTTGGGTACAGGTTGCACATTTGCAAGCTTCCATGATTGGGGTACTAGTTCAGTTTCAAGTGAGAGGCGGTACAGGCGAGTTAATACAGGAGACAGTTCAGGTGCACAGTTGCGCTGAACAATTGCTGGGATACCATCGGGACCACGCTAATCGCTATAATAACATATTTTGCCTTATGTCTAGCAATACTCACTTGCCCCTCTATCATGAGTTTATTACAGTTTACTGTACAGTAAATGGAAAGCAATTTGTATGCGAATTACTAGTTCCGTACTGCCCGCCAGAAGCGCTTTGTACAGATTCGCATACAAATTGCTTGAAATTTACTGTCCAGTGAACGGTAAAGAAAATCTCATGGTAGAGTAGCTGTTAAATAGCTGAGCTTATCAAACTGAGCAAGTTCCTTACCTATACAGTTCCTTGGACCTAACCCAAAAGGCATGTAGGAGAAAGGCAGAATCTTGTGTTTGTTCTCTTCGGAAAAACGCTCTGGATCAAATTTGTGTGGGTTCGGAAAGAATTTAGCATCTCTATGGATTGACATGCTGGGAATTTGAAGGGCATCTCCTTTTCGAATCTATAAAAGTAAATAAATAAATTAAGCATATTTATATTATTAACAAATTAGTGGACTCAATTACCGTCAGTAGTTAGGGATTGTCAGAATTTTCTTGAACTTTTTGACTTTATGTTATCATGCAACATCTCTTTAGTTGCATATGTAAAATAACCAGCACCACTCTAACAAGATTAATATAGATGTCGTAGGTCAATCGTTAAACTGGGCCGATCGAGATCTGCCTGGGCACATCACGATATACCTACCGGCATTTCGTGATTTGTTTGGCCGATTAGTTCAAGATGTACCCAAGGCAGATCGATGAGGACAGCTTATTGGTCGATTGCCTACAACTCACTTGGCCACATCAAGATATATGTCTGGACGCATCCTAATGTAGTTCCATTCCGCGAAGCTTCTAGCGCTGCTTGTGCTTTCTGTCAGCTGTGTTTTCACGAAAAAATTGGTGGCAGCCTAAGAATGGCCGTGCAAGTCAGCAAACGTTAAATAAAATAAGATCATTTATTTCAGGCATCTAAGTACAATATACACCTTATTAAGGTGTTACAATATTAGGCCCATTACGGCCCATATAATAAGGTAAGTCTGTAAGGTAAATAAGGTATTTACCTTACAGACTAACATTCATAATTATTATAATATTATATTGACTATTTATTAACATGACTTGTAAGCGGCGGCGGCGGGCGTCGTGTTGAACAACGCAGTGTCCGGTAGCCGACCACGAAAACGGCGGAACAGGACACCCTTCGGCCAAAAGTCTTCTTTCATGAAAGTCGACAGATGTTCGGTCGGCACCCTCACCACAAAAGAATTGAAATTCACGTTGTGGCGAGAATCCAACCGCTCACTCTCTCACTCACTCCGACCCTCAGAGTCAAATTGGCTTTAATCCTCATGTACTCCACAATGTCATTAGATTTCGTGGAGTAACGAAGGAACAAGTTATGTTTTGAACGGTATGGCGGGTATCAGACAGGCATGGCACCGTGTCATGATGTGCCCAGCCAGATCTCAATCGACCTAGTTTCACGATTGGCCCACAATATAGATAAGATGATGTAAGAATTGGTAAACATATACGCATGATAAGTCTCCCTATCCCACAGTTCTGTTTGCCCGTAGCAAGTTTTTACTTACGATATAATCCTTTGGAGCCTTAGCATTTGCTCTTCCTAAGTTGTAATCATTGTTGCATACCCGATCTAAAAATGGTTGTGGAGCCCACATCCTTAGTACCTCTGTAAAGAAGAAAACACTATTTGTAGTAAATTGTATTAGTAGCTGTTTGTGATCCCCACGTGACCCCATATAAAATGGATTTCAAAAATTCAATTTAATTTAATAAATTATATTATGTTGGCTCTTACGCTCTATAGGTACCTATGTCCTCAAACCACATTTCTTAGATGTGAGATCCCACTGCAAATTAGTGCGCTCATCGAGTTTGCGCTAAAAACCTTATTTTTACGTATTAATAAAAATTACAGTTTTACCTGAAACAACCATGTCCAAATAAACCATATTCTCTATCGAGTTGAAGTTGAATTTGCCGTCATTTTTAAGATCGTTCTCTTTAATTTCTTGCACTAGAATTTCTTGGATGTCAGGATTACGAGCCATCTCATAGAGAGCAAAAGACATTCCTGTGGACACTGTTTCGAATCCAGCAAGAAAGAATAGCACAGTCTGGGCTATAAGATCATCATCCGACCAATCTGTGAATCAAGATTAGTATTTAATATTCATTTATCAATATTTTTGTTATTATATTGTAGTTCAAGTAGAGAAGGGCAGTATTTGAAAAAGTAAAGAAGATTATTTACACCAAATTTTTCAGAGTTCTATTACTGCGTTCCTATCGAAATCAACTTCAGCACAAATTAAATCTAAATATAGTTGACGACCAACTTACCTCTAGTTACAGTTTTTGTTCCTATCGCTGATTCACTAACAGTTGCAAAGCCTGCGTCAACTTCTATTGTTTGTTGTTCTTCGTGTACCAATTTACCTAAAATCCGTATAACATATTACTAAAATTTCTTCTTCATATTCAACTGGTAGTTCTAAAGATTAGTGCAATCATCCAACATATTCAGCTTTACTTAATTTTATTACATCAGACCCGGCGAACTTCATACCTCGTAAGTTACGAGCTTTACCCTTACTACCTACCTACTTCTTGCAATATCTTACTCACCTTTCTTGGCTTGCATCAGTAAATGGATCATATCTGGTCGCACGATGTTATGTTTCTCTCGTTGTTCTATAGTATCCTTAAAAAGGTATCTGAAGAAATTTGCAATCTTATCCGAAAATATTTTGATTTTAAACATCTGTAATTAAATTTAATAAGGCTAAACTTGCAGACACTTAATTAGTTTTGTGAAGTGATTAATTAGGTGTAATTCATAATTCCAATGCTAGAGTATATTAGGTAGGTGTGATAGTAAAGTAGTGGTCGCCAAGCTCATAGACGTCGCTGTATTTATACTTGCCCTGAGATGGATGGTTCAATGATCAGGACATCAAACTGTTGTCTCTTACGAAAACCCTTCTAAAAGGCAAGGCGACAGTGAAAATATTTTGCTAGATTCAAGTGGTGTTCTAGAGTGGTCAGTACTAGTACCAAGAAACGACGACACATATAATTTATAAAAACTCTAGGACTATTTATGGAAGCTTTGAGGACTATAATAGTTTTTGCATGCTTACCTTTGTGACCCACGGCGAGTAAATGAATATGAAAATCTTCAAGATAGTCGTTAGACCAAAGTTTGTAACCTCTTTTCCCATCAAATAGAATTCGTTATTTTCTTCTGCAATCGAGTCAACTTTTAATCCAAAGGCGCAGGAAGCGATGACGTCATTCGCGAATCGAGTAGTCAAATCTTTGGCTTCAATGTCTACGTGATCAGCTGGAAATATATCTATCTATATATATAAAATTCCTTCCTGATCAGAAGGTCTATGTAGCTAAATGTCCAACAGCGCGAAACGTCTGATGAGCAGTAAGTCTAATTAGCAGAATCTCTTTGTAGCAAAACGTCCAACTATCAAATGGTCTGTATAGCAGAACATCTATTTCGCAAATCGTCATATTCTCAAAATGTCTGGATACTCGAGCACAAAATTCAACACACACATTGCATCGAGGGAAACGGACACGGCATTACAATCGTACGTACAGATTTGAACATGTACAGACTCTTTGTAGCACATATCTTTTAAATGGTGACGTGAGGGTGACTGACAATTATTGTCATTAATGCTATTTAATGTTAATTACTCATTTGCTTTTTTCCATATCGATTGTTATTCATTACAAATACCTAGGTACAATAGTTCTGATTACTAAATTCTAAAAATGGATGAAGAACAAACATTTATTTTTATCGAAAGTCAAAAAAAGAAGCGTGTGCTGCTGATGAACGGTCACAGGTATAATTTAAATACCACAAATAAGGGAGGGTTAACACTATGGAGATGCTCCCAGCGAGATGAATGTAGTGCATCTGTTACAATCAATTAAGACGAAAACAAGATAATTCGTCAGTTAAATAACCACACTTGTAAAGCAAATTTTGATAAAAACAGGATTGACGTAGTGATGGAAACATGTAAGAAATTAGTACGCCAAAAGGCAAAACCAGTCCAGAAAATTTTTGAGAATGAATTCGTAAAAGTGGATGAAATTCTACAGGTACCAGATTTTAACTCTAAAAAAGATACACTGTTCAGGGCTCGTCGCAAATATTTAAATGTTTGTAAAACTGAATTCAAAAACTTGAATGATGTTACAATTCCAGAAATATTGGCCGACAATTTCCTTATTTGTGAAGATGGGTGTAACAATAATAAAATCTTAATATTTTCAACACATGTGAGTAGACAATGCATTAGGACATTGAAAAATAAGATGTATTTTATTGATGGAACATTCAAAGCTACACCCAAGCCATTCTACCAGCTGTTATCAGTTCATGTTGATTTGAATAGCTGTGATGATTTAACTTGCGTTATGGGAGTTATATACGCGCTATTACCTGACAAGCGACAAGAAACCTACGAACGACTATTTGACCTCATCAAGCAGCATTTTGAAATAGACATGATGGCCATTAAATGCGATTATGAGATGGCGCTTATCAATGGAATTAAAGAAGCTTTTCCAAACACTCAAATAACGGGCTGTTTTTATCACCTTAATAAGGCCGTTTGGAAAAAAGCGTCAACATTGGGTCTAACTGAAAACAGAGAGTGCAGAAACATTATCAGAGCTTGTTCCAATTTACCTCTGCTACCTCCTCCATGTATTACAGAGTGTTGGACTAGCATTGTTGAAAAGGCTTCGAAAAGCGAAGATTTTTTTTTTTTTAAAATTACTTTAAAAAGCAATGGCTACAGTCTCTGGCAGATATAATAAACTGCCCTAGCAATTATAATTTTCGCACAAACAATGCCCTCGAAGGTTGGCACAGGCGGCTAAACACCAATATTAAATCAAAGCCTACCCTGCTACTATTCCTTAATGCTCTTAGAAAAGAAGCGCTTTGGCAAGATCGCAAATATAAGAATATGTTATTTTGAGGGAAATAAAAAAAACGAAAGATCGATATAATGTTTAATGCCAAATATAAAAGAGAGTTGCAAAAGCTTGAGGGCCAAAAAGTTAGTCCCTTTGAATTTTTGATAAACCTTGGTCATATCAAAAGGATATTAGGTGAATGAATGCAGGGGAATTTGTGCGCCTAATAAATATCCTAATAATATTTAGTCTTTTTTTATCAAATAAAAATGTAATAAAATTTACAAATTAAATGACTTTTTCTTTTCATCAAGAGTGTACACATTTTAAATATGACGATTTGCGAAATAGATGTTCTGCTATACAGACCATTTGATAGTTGGACGTTTTGCTACAAAGACATTCTGCTAATTAGACTTACTGTTCATCGGACGTTTCGCGCTGTTGGACATTTAGCTACATAGACCTTCTGATCAGGAAGGATAAAATTGAGGGGACATAACTCACTCATCACGAAATCTCGAAAACTACTAGACCAACGAAGATGTAATTTGGCAGGAAGGTAGATTATGCCTAGGAGACGTCCGCTAAGAACGGATTTTAGGAAACTCCCCCCCTAAAGGGGTAAAATGGGGGGGTTAAGGTTATATGAAACTTCTTCATTAATGGATTTAGAAGCATGAAAATTGGTACGTTGGATACTGGTTATGACTGAAAATGATCTGAGTAAGCAAAGTAAAAAAATCTCCCCCTCAATAGGGTAAAATGGGGAGATAAAGTTTATATGGAACTTCTTCATTTCTAAACTTAGAAGTATGAAAATTGGTATGTTGAATACTGATCACGATTGAAAATTATCTGCGTAAGCGAAGTTAAAAAACTCCCCGATAATGGGGTAAAACGGGCGGATTAAGCTTATATGGAACTTCCTCATTTCTAAACTTAGAAGTATGAAAGTTGGTATGTTGGATACTGGTCACGATTAAAAATGATCTGCGTATGCGAAGTTATAAAAAACCCATAATAGGGTAGAAAGGGGGGATTAAGGCTTATATGAAAACTTCCTCATTTCTGGAGTTAGGAGTATGGAAATTGGTATAAAGAATACTAGGTCATCATTAAAAATGATCTGCGCAGGCAAAATAAAAAAACACCTAATAGGGTAGAAAGGGAATAATTGAACTCTGGCCGGGAAAATTTCATACGGGTTTTTTAACTCGAAAAAAGTACAGTTCCCTTGGGATACAGTTTTTTTTGTTCACTTTATTCAATGAAGCATGGGTCCCATGACAGCTCATTTTCGTGCAAAGCAAACAATTCTTTATGCATTAGAATAAAACTCAAGAAAATCAGTATTACACATTTTTTGGCAAAGTATTGACTTGATTTTTTGCATTTTGGTAGTTCAAGAGAAGGAGAATGACCGAATATTATTCATACGATAGTAGCTCCTGTTCGTCTAGGTATCGTTACCTTCTTATGCCTAAACCATGGGTAGCGTGCTCGGCCTGCGATCGATGAGGTTATGTTACTTTTGCAATGGTCTATCATGGGATTGCTGTTAAAAAATATATCGTGCTTTGGAAGACACGATACGCAGATGTTTCTGGCTGCATTTGGATTGGTTAGTACACCATAACTTCCATGGGCCCGTGTGGAAGGTCATGGCCCATTCTCCTTATCCATCTATATGAAGGCCTGTGCCCCAGCAGCGGGGACATTAAAATAGATTGATGATGGTACTGATGAGACCTTAGAGAATTGCATATCTACCTACTTTTTGACACAAAATTTTGCGATGTAGTACCTACTCGCGGACGTAGTCGCGGCCGCCGGCCATTCATATTCCTATTTCTACTATCCCTACTATTATTATAAATGCGAAATTGTATATGCTCACGTCAAAACGGCTGAACCAATTTTGATGAAATTTGGAATGGAGATAGTTTGAGACAGGGTGCTTCCGGGTGCTCCTTCTAATTACTCCTACTGATAGGAGCGCCGGTACACCCATGTACTGATGCTAGGAAGGACATAGGCAAATTGTAACCGCGGGAATAAGGCTCATTCCCATGGTAAAATAAGTTTTAGCTCGGGCAAAGCTGTAGATTGGAATTGGTATTTAAAGCGATAGTTTGAGTTCATGGGAAGGATGATGTTTAGAATAGAGACAGTTTAAGGCCCTGGAAAGGACATATTTTACTTTTTACCGCGGGAAATCTGATTGTAAGGAAAAATCACTTTAAGCGCAGGCTAATTTGGGGGCAGAAATTGGTATTTAAGTAAATAATTTGAGACCCTAGCAAGGATTATAATATCATATTCCCACGGGAAAATCAATAAGTAGGTGTTATTTGTTTGTCCGTCTTTCACGTCCAAACGGATCAATGTGATTTTTGGTACGGGGGTAGATTGGGAGCTGGAGAATGACATAGTTTATCCTGGAAAATATAACATTCCATCAGGATAATGTTGTGTAGTACACGCGGGCGAAGCCGCAGGCGGAAAGCTAGTATTATATAAAATTGAGGGGACATAACTCACTCATCACGAAATCTCGAAAACTACTGGACCAACAAAGATGTAATTTGGCAGGAAGGTAGATTATGCCTAGAAGACGTCCGCTAAGAACGGATTTTAGGAAACTCCCCCCCTAAAGGGGTAAAATGGGGGGGGTTAAGGTTATATGAAACTTCCTCATTAATGGATTTAGAAGCATAAAAATTAGTACGTTGGATACTGGTTACGACTGAAAATGATCTGAGTAAGCAAAGTAAAAAAATCTCCCCCTTAATAGGGTAAAATGGGGAGATAAAGTTTATATGGAACTTCTTCATTTCAGAACTTAGAAGTATGAAAGTTGGTATGTTGAATACTGACCACGATTGAAAATTATCTGCTTAAACGAAGTTAAAAAACTCCCCGATAATGGGGTAAAACGGGCGGATTAAGCTTATATGGAAGTTCCTCATTTCTAAACTTAGAAGTATGAAAGTTGGTATGTTGGATACTGGTCACGATTAAAAATGATCTGCGTATGCGAAGTTATAAAAAACCCATAATATGGTAGAAAGGGGGGATTAAGGCTTATATGAAAACTTCCTCATTTCTGGAGTTGGGAGTATGGAAATTGGTATAAAGAATATACTAGGTGATCACGCACAAATGTGGTGACCATCTACTGTGTTCCACAGTTTATTGAAACGAAGGTTTCTCATGCAAAATTAAGTTACTTAAAAGCTAGGCCTACCTTAACTTAGAGAATACTGTCCGTAATCCAGGGGGGCTGAACGCTGTCTCGCCGGCGCGCGCCTGGCAAAACGATCTCCACACAACCCCCGATGGGAAACTCTTACAGCTAACACTCTTATAACTACACAATGCCCTAATAGACAGCTAAAACTTCCCGGCGCTTTTCAAAGCGAACACACACGGGTCACAAGTCCGTACCCAGACCGGGCGCTCCTAGGTGTAAGCGCTCGAGATCTCGGTCACAATACGAGTAGGTAACTGGCGCGGCACGTCGCTACAGAAACACACAAACTTGCCTCACGGGTGCATACGGCGTACTCAACGCGAGTTGCGCGGACGGTGGTTGGCGGCGCACCCACGAATGAACGTGAATGAATGAATCACGCGCGGCGTGAACATCCCCCCGTCCCGGACAGTAGCAAACTGTCCGCCAACTCAATCTAAGGGCAGGCGAGAGAGGGTAGCGATCGCTCGCTTCAAAACAGAGTCCCCCACCAGGACCTCGGCAAACCTGGGCACACCATCCGACCCCGGATGAAGCTGAACAATGCGTCCTAAACGCCAGCGGAGGGGCGGCAGGTTTGGATCCTTTACCAACACGAGGTCTCCAGTCTTGGGTGGGGTCGTCCTATCCGACCACTTAACGCGTTGCTGCAAAATGTGCAAATACTCCAGATGCCAACGGCGCCAAAAACTCTGCGTAAGCTGCTGGAGCAATTCAAATCGCGAGAGCCGTCCGGAGGGCACTTCGGAATAAGGATATTCCGGCAAGGCGTTAAGCGGTCTGCCAATCAAAAAATGGCCCGGCGTAAGGGCCTCTAAATCATTCGCGTCCGAAGACAACGGACACAACGGACGCGAGTTGAGGACCGCCTCAACCTTACAAAATACGGTCGCGAGTTCCTCAAACGTGAGGACCGTCTCCCCAATAACGCGACGAAGGTGAGTTTTAGCGGCCTTTACAGTTGCTTCAAAAATCCCTCCCCAGTGGGGGCAGGATGGCGGGGAGTACTGCCATCGTACCCCTCTGCGAGAGAGTGTTGATCCGATCTCAAAATTATTCCTATCCAAAAATTCACAAACTTCCTTTAAATACCTATCGGTGCCCTTGAAATTGGTTCCACAATCGGACCTTATTAACGACGGCATTCCGCGGCGAGACACAAAACGATTCAACGTGGCTACAAAGGCTTCTGTGGTGAGGGCACTAACCACCTCCAGGTGGACCGCTTTAGTGGCCAAACAAACAAATACACACAAGTAAGCCTTTTCCGTTCTAGCATTACGAAGCCGCGATGTCTTAACGGTAAATGGCCCCGCAAAATCCGTTCCAACTCCTGAGAAGGGCATCGATTCGTTCACTCGATCGGCAGGCAAATCACCCATCTGGGGCTGCATCGTATCGGCGCGCAAACGATAACACGGGAGACAACGAAAAATAACGGATCGGATTATTCTCCGCGCTGACAAAATCCAGAACTCTCGTTGGAGGAGCGCGGTCAAAGCATTACAACCGGCATGAGCATTCTTTACATGTCGGTCTGTAATCAACAGTCTAACTAACGGTCCATCCTTGGGGAGCAACAAAGGGTGGCGTGATCCGTACGGCAGGTTGGCATGTCTGAGCCTACCTCCGACACGCAGCAATCCGGTACTGTCCAAGAAGGGATTCAACCGCACCAAGGGTCCCTTCAACTTGGACTTACTTGAGCGCAGGGCTTTCAGCTCCGGTTCAAACTCTAGCTGTTGCGTCACTCGCAACCAATGCAACAGAGCGTCTTGCCGCTCTTGTGGGGCGAGGACCGGAGACAACGATTTCTCCTGAGGCTGGCGACAATTTCGCACAAAACGCCTCATCCAAGCAGTCACGCCGAGCAACTTATCAAGAGAACTGTAGCGGTCTAACAAAAACTCCATCTGCGGAGCCGCCACCGTCTCCACGGCGTGAACACGCATGCCTAGGTCTGGGACTCTGGCCACAGCCGGGGTGGCAGGCCATGAGCGCTCAGGCCGTAACAACCATGATGGACTCCACCATAGGTGGTGGTCCACTAACTCAGGCGCCTCGCAGCCGCGGGAGGCACAATCTGCGGGGTTCAATTCGCCCGGTACGTGGCGCCAAATCAACGGGGCCTTTGAAGTCTGAATTTGTGAGACCCGGTTGGCCACAAAAACCTCAAGGGTGTGGACTGAACTCTTCAGCCAACAAAGGACGACCTGGCTGTCAGACCACGCAAATATCGACTCCAAGTCGACACCGTTTCCCAAGGTGTCGGCAACATGATTGAGTAGCCGTACTAAGAGAGTGGCGCCGGACAACTCCAACTTCGGAATGGTTAGCCTAGTCCGAAGGGGGGCGACCTTACTCTTGGCCGTAACTAAGTGTACGGCGACAACGCCTGCTGCATCCACCGTTCGGATGTAAACGGCTGCCGCGTATCCGCTTTCGGACGCGTCACAAAAGCCGTGCAGGGAGGCTTTAAACTTTCCCGAAGGCAGCATTTGCCTCGGTATACAAACCCGATTGACGTCGGGTAGGGATGACACGAACCTCACCCACTCTCGTAGGAGGCTACCAGAGAGGGGCTCATCCCATGACAATTCCGCAGCCCAGAGCTCCTGTAGGAAGCACTTCATCGAAAACACTACAGGGCTGAGCCAACCGTTCGGATCAAAGGTACGGGCTACAGTAGACAGCACCGTGCGTTTAGTCCAGACCTTTGGGTCTGGCAGTTCCAGTCTATATGTGAACAAATCCGGGACTGGTCGATACTGGACTCCCAAAACAGACAGCATGTCTGGAGTCTCCGGATTTTCAAAGAGGAGCGGCTCTTGCTGGTGGTCCTTAGGCAAATCTGCCAATAGGTCCGGTGAGTTAGACAGCCACTTCCGCAACTCATAGCCACCAGCCCTCAAGAGCGCAATCAGCTCATCACGTAAGACGAGAGCCTCATCTAAGCTCGAGGCCCCCGTGCAGATATCGTCGACAAATAAGGCCCCCCCCTCAATAAGAGCAGATGCCCGGGGATAGCGTAGCCGTTCGCGCTCTGCGAGCTCCAAAAGCGAACGGATCGCCACAAAGGGGCTCGACCGCAAACCATAAGTGTTGGTGTTCAGCTCGTAAGCCAACATCGGATCCTGGGGATCCTCACGCCAAAGGATGAGCTGGTATCGTCTATCCTCCGGGTGAATCACGGTCTGTCTGAACATCATGCGGATATCGGCCACAAAGACGACAGCGTGCCGGCGGAAGTTGGTCAAAACATCACAGACATCGTGATGCAACTTCGGCCCCGCATGCAGACACTGATTCAACGACACTCCGGTTGACGTGGGCGCTGATCCATCAAAGACCACGCGGATCTTCCCATTGGAAGTCTTCAAAACAGCGTGGTGTGGCAGGAAGTAATGTTCCACACTACGCCAGTCCAACTGCGAGATGGACATGTGCCCAAGGTCCAAATACTCCCGCATGAAGTCTATATACTTCTCCTTGAATGCGGGATCCCTGGCCATCCTACGCTCCATGGACAACAATCTCTTCTCGGCCATCGGCCGGGAGCTCCCTAAAGGAGGGCGAACCGCCAAGAAGGGCAAGCGGGTAATCAAGCGACCCGAGAGGAGGCGCCCAGTGTTGTTCTGGTAGAACAATTCGCACTCCTCGGCTAACGGATCCAACCGCTTGGCAGTGGGAGGTTCCTCCACCTCCCAAAACTTTTGGAGAACGTCGGACAAAGTAGAACCGACAATGGTCTGGCGGTCTACCGACGGGGTCTCTGGTGTCTGTGGTACCTTTCCCATCACCACATGACCCAGCGACGAGGACAAGGCGACAAGATCGGCTGTCTGCAAAACTCGCTTGCTTCCACACAGTACACGACCGAGGACATCCGCACCAATCAACAAGTGTATTGGGCCCGGTCGGTGGAAGGAAGGATCAGCCAAAGCCAGTCCAGACGTCAGCTCAATCGTGGATGGCGGCACTCGCACTTGCGGGAGTGGTCCAACCACCTTATCAAAGACTATCGCCGAAGCACCGATCTTCGGCCTTGGCGTGAAGTGGGGGGAGAAGGAGAACTCAACTCGACCAATCGGATCAGGGATCCGCGAGTCTCCCACCCCCCGTACCGCTTCGTGATGCGGCACAAGCAAAAGACCCAGCTGTCGGACAAGCCACCTGGACATTATGCACCCCTGGGCACCTGAGTCCAAAAGGGCACGCACCATTACAACATTGCCCTTAGGTCCCCAAACATTCACGGAGGCTGTTGGCAACAGCACAAGCTCCGGAGGGGTGGTTGGGTCCGACAGGGGCGCCATTAAAAATTTTGGGGGGGTACTTGTCCCCCCCGCGCCTGAGTCGGCGCGCCAAATGTGGGACGCTCGTACCGGGCGAGCGGGTCCCAATCGGGTACATACTGGCCCCGACCAACAGCACTCCTAGGTGCAGGGTAATACCCGTGTGGGGCGTGCCTCGGTACATAGTACCCCAATCGAGGCCTCTCCATTAGGGGGGGGGAGTAGCAAATAGGGCCCGTGCCCATCGCCACCGTGGCGTACTCTTGTGGTACCCCCTTACCCCCGGCCGTGGCGGGGGCGTCTTTCCTATAGTTCCCCCTCTCCGGGGGGACTGAACGGGGGGGCTAAGCCCCGCCGAATCTCTAGGGGACCGGTTCCGGGCTGCCGGGCCCCCGCCCGTGCGCGAGGAATTCGAACCCCGGTCGCTCCCGGCGTCCTTGCGGTCCAAACATAGGAGGGGGTGATGCCTCCCTCCGCAAAGACGACAATCCTCGGTCTGGGGACACGCCGACTGCATGTGTCCCCCCAAACACCTATAGCACCATTGGCGCTGTTTCGCAACGGCCCTCCGTCCCTCTGGGCGGAGGCCTCTAAATTTGGCACATTCGTGCACCACATGCCTATCTCCCCTGCAATACCTGCACCGCTCACTCGGTGCGGGGGGAGGGGACTGCTGGAAGGCAGCATAGCGATTGGTCGGGCGACGGGGCTGTTCCCTCGCCGCCACCATACGACCAACACCTGGAACCGGGGCGGGCTCCAGGTGGTCCGTCACCCTACATTCGTCCTCCAAAAAACGAAGGAGGTCCGCGAAGGGCGGGAGATACGAGGCGCTGTCGCCTCCGTACCTCTGCTCGAAACGCCCCTTCATTTCAGCGGGCAATTTGGCGAGGACTATGTGCAGCAGTACAAAGGACCACTGATCCACCGGCAGGTCCAATCGCCTTAGGGAGTTGACCGCTGACAGTAGCGGGTTCAGCAACTCCCTCCGTAACAGGTGTACCCGCGTGATTCGCGGGAGGGCCAAAATCGTGGCCACGTGGGTGTCCGCCAGTAACCGGACATTCTGGTACCTGCTAACCAGAAGCTGGCGAGCCACCTGGTAGTTGTCGTCGCTGATGAGCAGGTGCTGGATTACCGCGCTGGCCTCTCCTCGCAGGGAGGAGCGCAAATAGGCCAACTTCTCGCTAGGGGATAAGTCCCGTCGTGAATCCACCAAACTGTCAAACAAATTAATGTAGCCCATCCAGGCTGACAGATCCCCATTAAAAGTGGGAATCTCCAGCGTAGGTAATCGGCCTAGCAACGCCGTCGGGGTAGGTTTGACCTCCCCGCTCAAAACCGGCTCCCCCTTCCGAACAGCCAGGGCCCTCTCAGCCGCCTCCGTGAGCTGGTCAGCCAGCTCATAGGCCTGGGCTACATCCTGCTCCAGCTGTTCCGACACGGCATCATCAGCTGGGGGGTTCTCCATATAATACGCGCGACACTCCATGGCGTGGCGCTCCAGGTCCTGCAGCCGAGCTGCCAGCCCGCCATACCGAGCTAGCAACGCGCCTACCCGGTCGGCTCGGTCTATTAATGTGACCGCACAAGCAAGCCAACGCAAAACTCCTTGGATGCCAGCCCTGGATACGGCGGTCGGATTCGTAGGAGCCATTTATAATCCGTTTAATAAACAAAGCAAACAAAGAAATATAAAAGTGGTAAACATCAACAAAAAAAACAATAGAAATAGGTCGCGTCACGATAATATAAAACACAATTAAAATTCGGACGACATACACGGACCCTACTATTTTCATAAATTATTAGCAACTTACCAATTTCAAGGGCTAACAATATAACGGTAGAAACAAAACGTATAGGATTAACGGTATGGCATACCTCGCAAATCAACTACTAAACCGTTATCAACAAACAAAAACAAAACTATTTTTAATAATAATACTCGTAATTTAATACTACTAATAATTAAAACTAGTTCCACTTTTTTAACTAGGCAAGCGGACTCGGAACAAACACTAGTATGTGGTACTAATAAACAACACTTTCGAACGAAACTATTCGTCAAATAAATCCGGACACACAAAAAAAATATACACATCTAGGCGAGTAAACTCGTATCAAATCACTAGTATGTGACAACAATTATATAAGTGTCTATCTATTATCGGATCCACCAAGTGAGAAACATTCGCTTCGAGAATTTACTAGAACAATTTCTTAGTACTTCAAATCGTCTCGGGATCTTCAAATACCCTCGAGATTTCAACAAAAAAAAATAATTTTTAGGTACGCTTTTTAGGTACGCTTTTTATTTTTACTATGAAATTTTATGTAGTTAATTTTAATATGAAAATTAATTATATCAACTTAGCTCTGCTACCAAAAATATGATCACGCACAAATGTGGTGACCATCTACTGTGTTCCACAGTTTATTGAAACGAAGGTTTCTCATGCAAAATTAAGTTACTTAAAAGCTAGGCCTACCTTAACTTAGAGAATACTGTCCGTAATCCAGGGGGGCTGAACGCTGTCTCGCCGGCGCGCGCCTGGCAAAACGATCTCCACACAACCCCCGATGGGAAACTCTTACAGCTAACACTCTTATAACTACACAATGCCCTAATAGACAGCTAAAACTTCCCGGCGCTTTTCAAAGCGAACACACACGGGTCACAAGTCCGTACCCGGACCGGGCGCTCCTAGGTGTAAGCGCTCGAGATCTCGGTCACAATACGAGTAGGTAACTGGCGCGGCACGTCGCTACAGAAACACACAAACTTGCCTCACGGGTGCATACGGCGTACTCAACGCGAGTTGCGCGGACGGTGGTTGGCGGCGCACCCACGAATGAACGTGAATGAATGAATCACGCGCGGCGTGAACACTAGGTCATCATTAAAAATTATCTGCACAGGCAAAATTAAAAAACACCTAATAGGGTAGAAAGGGGATAATTGAACTCTGACCGGGAAAATTTCATACGGTTTTTTTAACTCGAAAAAAGTACAGTTTCCTTGGGATACAGTTTTTTTTTGTTCACTTTATTCAATGAAGCATGGGTCCCATGACAGCTCATTTTCGTGCAAAGCAAACAATTGTTTATGCATTAGAATAAAATTCAAGAAAATCAGTATTACACATTTTTTAGCAAAGTATTGACTTGATTTTTTGCATTTTGGTAGTTCAAGAGTAGGAGAATGTCCGAATATTATTCATACGATAGTAGCTCCTGTTTGTCTAGGTATTGTTACCTTCTTATGCCTAAACCACGGGTAGCGTGCTCGGCCTGCGATCGATGAGGTTATGTTACTTTTGCAATGGTCTATCATTGGATTGCTGTTAAAAATATATCGTGCTTTGGAAGACACGATAAGCCGATGTTTCTGGCTGCATTTGGATTGGTTAGTACACCATAACTTCAATGGGCCCGTGTGGAAGGTCATGGCCCATTCTTCTTATCCATCTATATGAAGGCCTGTCCCCCAGCAGCGGGGACATTAAAATAGATTGATGATGGTATTGATGAGACCTTAGAGAATGCATATCTACCTATTTTTTTGACACAAAATTTTGCGATGTAGTACCTACTCGCGGACGTAGTCGCGGCCGCCGGCCATTCATATTCCTATTTCTACTATCCCTACTATTATTATAAATGCGAAATTGTATATGCTCACATCAAAACGGCTGAACCAATTTTGATGAAATTTGGAATGGAGATAGTTTGAGACAGTGCTTCCGGGTGCTCCTACTAATTACTCCTACTGATAGGAGCACCGGGACACCCATTGCACGGCAAATTGTAACCGCGGGAATAAGGCTCATTCCCATGATAAAATAAGTTTTAGCTCGGGCAAAGCTGTAGATTGGAATTGGTATTTAAGGCGATAGTTTGAGTTCATGGGAAGGATGATGTTTAGAATAGATACAGTTTAAGGCCCTGGAAAGGACATATTTTACTTTTTACCGAGGGAAATCTCATTGTAAGGAAAAAGCACTTTAAGCGCGGGCTAATTTGGGGGCAGAAATTGGTATCTAAGTAAATAATTTGAGACCCTGGCAAGGATTATAATATCATATTCCCACGGGAAAATCAATAAGTAGGTATTATTTGTTTGTCCGTCTTTCACGTCCAAACGGAGTAACGGATCAATGTGATTTTTGGTACGGGGGTAGATTGGGAGCTGGAGAATGACATAGTTTATCCCGGAAAATATAACATTCCATCAGGATAATGTTGTGTAGTACACGCGGGCGAAGCCGCGGGCGGAAAGCTAGTATTTGTATAATTTTATTAAGAAATAAGAGGAGCCCGTGGCATACGGGCGCAGTAGTTAGCACGCTTGGCCTGCTATCGTTGAACTTAAGCAACTTTCGCAATGGTCGGTCACGGGATGGGTAACCAAAAATGTATTATCTGAAGCTCCGTGCTTCGGATGACACGTTAAGCCAAGATAGTTGGTTTCGGCTGCGTTTGCAGTCGATAATAGAGCCCAATCCGCATTGGCGGCGGCCCGCGCGGCGGGTCTTATTAGCCCATTTTCCTTATCCATCCATAAGGGAGGGTTGTGCCCCTACTAATGGCTGATGATGATGATGCAAAGAAGAAGAAAAAAGAAGCAGAGTTATTATTTCCAATGAGTAAGCTGAACATTAGGTACTGTAGAATGTATTTGTACTCTGTGGGCGATTTAAATAAGCCTGTTTAGACTTCGAGCAACGCGGGCCTTCCGTCTCGGAAGGAAGACCCGCGTTGCTCGAAGTGTTTAGAGGATGTTGATTTCAAAATTTTCAAACCACAATCACAGCCTTCTCTATCGTCTTCTACAAGCCATGCGCATAAAGTTGGGAACGTCGCAATTCTAGTTTTAAGTGAACCTATTTGACACCGTTTGACAGGTAAACAGCGAGTATATAAACTTCGAGTACTGAATCCACAGACAACTACTGAATCCTATGGAGATGGCATATTGTTCTAAGTATATGAACTATCCGTTATACAAATATGAGCTAAATCGACATTGTACTCATAAACCTGTAGCCATTTTGTTCTATCTACCTTACCTCCAATACTCCATGTAAAAAGAGACAGCAATATATTTATTTGACCAATTTTTGGCAACATTAACGTGACGTCATAGTAATGCATGATTGAGGCCGGTCGCCATTTTTGTTTCTCGGTATGTGTAGGTATGCCTCACTTTTTCGTAGGTATACCATCTCCATAGAATTCGTACTCAGAGGAGTAAACCGATTTACAGCAATGTTGCGGTTCCGCTTCATAGCATGGCTTGAAGAAGACGATAGAGAAGGCTGTGACTTAAATAGAATGTAGTTTTAAGAAAAGGAAGCTGAGGCCGTCCTCAAGGCAGGATCCCTAGTTTGATCACTATAGCTATGTAATATAAAGTAGAATCGTTTTCTAGGAATAATTATCTTGAAAGTGCATCCATTTTTTTATTTATTTCCTATTTCCCTAATAAGTTAGTAGTAGTGCATTGCACCACTGCAGTACCTACCATTTGATTCCTTTATTTGTTTCTTCAGCGATTCAACCATCCGATTGCCAACTTCTACTATGAGTGGAAGCATCAACTTCATTTTGGAACTGGTAAATGCTGGACTCAGCGTCGATCGCATGTCTTTCCATTCTTGACCTAAAATACAACATACTAATCAATATACTAAGCCACAGCTTTCTCTATCGTATAGAGTAGGCTGTGACTAAGCTTATAGTACATGGAAATCGTACCAAATAAGTGGTGTTGCCTTGCATTAAATGAGGTAGTTCTGATTTTTTTATATGTTAGTAGTGATGAGATAGTAGTTTTTTCTATTTTTTTTTTTTTATAAAAACTGGTTAAGCAATTTACCGCCATCTTGCTAAACAGACAGGATGCAGTCTAGGGTGTAGCATGCTTACCCAGTAGGTGCCCATTCACTCTTGCCTTGAAGAGGCCCAGGTTGTAATGATCGGGGAATACATGCGCAGGCAGCGTATTCCAATCTTTAGCAGCTCGCATTAAGAAAGAATTAGCAAAGCGCTTCGTACGGACGGGTGGAATGTCTACTATGTAGGGATGGTAAGCTAACCTGCGTCTTGTACTCCGATGGTGGAAAGGGGCAGGAGGAACAAGATCATGGAGTTCCTGTGCGCACTCTCCAAAGTGTATCCTATAGAACACAGATAAGCTAGCAACTCTACGGCGGTGATTGAGACTTTGTAGTTTATCTTTATCTAAAGTTGTGTCTCCAATGAGCCTCTTTGCACGGTTTTCAATCGAGTCTAAAACTGCTAGCTGATACTTCGCGGACCCATCCCAAAGGTGACAGCAGTACTCCATGCACGGACGAATTTGTGCTTTGTATAGCAGAAGCAATTGCTCTGAGGAGAAGTAACGTCTAGCCTTTGAGAGGACGCCCAGCTTTTTTGCAGCAGTTTTTGCAATCGAGTCGATGTATTCGCCGAAATTAAGCTGAGATGATAGATTGAGGCCGAGAACCTGTAGGTGTTCGGCTAGTGGTAAGGATACACTCTGGAAAGTCGGAGTCAGTTGGAAGGGACTCCGTTTGGCCGAGAAAAGACACGCCTGCGTTTTGGTTGCATTGAAATCGACAAGGTTGGCATTGCCCCAATTCGAGACAGCCTGAAGTGCCCTATGATCAAAAAACATTTTTTTGTTTCATTGTGCCCCACCCTACCCTACGCCCTAAAGGAAGGAGGATCTGGGAGGTGGTAGGATCATTAATGTACATTGTATGTATAATTTTGATGGACCAGGCACGTCCTCTGAATCCACAGCACACTTTTTGGGGGCAGCTTGCTGAGGTATAATTTCTTCATCGAACTGCTCAGGACGGTCAAAATCGTCCTTTGATGGTGGGTTATCAATCAATGTTTCATCAATGTCATCACACATCAGGTCTGGTATGTTCTCGCATGATTGGCCAATGCAGTAGCTGCAAACACCGGAACATTTGAGTTCTGCTTTCCTGCAACCACAATATCTGCTGGTACAACCTTACATCTTTGGTATGCTTTCAAGGTGATTAAGGTTTGCGTGTCATTTACAAGGTAGAACGGGAACGTCTCCCAGATCCTTCTTCCTTTAGGGCTTACTACCTTTTGCAAAGCCTTCTATTACATAATTGTTTACTTACCCATCTCAATAACTTTGAACAGCTGTCTCAGGAATTATCAAGTGTAAGTTGATATTACTAATTGGTCTCATTTTGTTGGAAATTTAATGGACTTTAACAACTAATAATTTATCTTTTGCCATAAACTACTATGGGTCAAAATGTCGAAAACTAAAAAAACTGTAATACTTCCTTTTTTTTAATTTTTGCAAACTTTTGAATAGCCCCATCTTAAAAACTATTTGACTTACAAGAACCAAATTATTCTCTTTTTATTGCAAATTTAGTCTACTTTAAGGCGTGCATAGTAATTTTTGCCGTAACACAGGTCCTTGGTGGTAAAAATTGCCAAAAACTGAAAAAAATCTGAAAATTTATTTGATTTTTAAATTTTTAACAATGATCCGGAGGGCTTTCGAGGTGGAAAACTTGGATTTGTCATTACTATCTCATCACTACTAACATACAAAAAAATCAGAACTACCTCATTTAACGCAAGGCAAAATGTACGATTTCCATGGACTATTATGCCCGAATACTGCTCGAACGCTACCGTCTCAAACACCATGCCGTCTCTTTCATACGTTCGACCGATGCACATTGGGGCGGCCCCATAATAATATAAGAGCATGATATAAATTCAATTTCGAAAAGTGGGTAGTTTGATAAAACTTATGATGTTATGACAAGCTTGACTGTCAAGTGCTTTCATAACTACCATGGCCCGCTATTATTTCTCGGCTGCTTGCGCCCCTACGCAACGAGTGAGATAGAAGATGGCTTTGTAACTACCCTTATAAATGATAGGGACTGTATGATAGAAAATAAGTAAAAACAAAGCGACTGATAGTGAGCAAATTTCTATACTTATTGAAAACAAATCTATGACAGTAGTCAACACCAAAAACAGAACTTCAAATAAAAAGATAAGGTAAACAAGCATAGGGCAATATAAAAACATACAAACTATAAAACCTAAATACATATAAAACCTCAACATTTTTTATTAAGTATAGGAATAATGTGATAGTAAAAAAAAACCACGAGCCCTATAAGTAGCTTTCAGGCGGGATTCGAACCCGCGCCTCCGGGAATCCGGCCCGATGCTCTGACCAACTAAGCTACCGAAAGGCTTACACGACTCGTCGAATTTTGCTATCACTTGTTACGCTGTAGGCCAGCGTTGTTTCATCAATGTGAGGAAACCCTCGCATCCGAAAGAAACATTTTTACAAATGTTTAACAGTCGATTAAGATGAAACAGCCATTATATAAGATTTTAAATTATTTTTATGCATTCACAATGCAATTTTTGTAAGTATAGGAATAATGTGATAGTAAAAAAGTTTTTTTACTATCACATTTATTATTAAGATATGAATTATATTTTACTAAGATATGAATTTATTTAGTACTAACAAATTTCACTCGAAGTAAGACGTAAATCTAATTCAGATTGTTACAAATATTTTCAATAATTTTCGCGAAACAAATTAATTATGTGTAATAATTTTAGTTGTAGATTTTTTTTAGTGTCAAAAAAAATTCTAAGTGCGCAGTTTATAATTATATACCTTAAAGTTCATTAATAAGCTATGTTGTAGGTATCCTCAACCGTTTCCAAGCAAAAAATGCGTCACTTTAAAAAAAATGTTCTATGAAACGCTAATTTCAGCCCTATGTGCGACGGGGCGACGTTTGAGACGCTCTCAAAGTTAAGTAGCATTCGAATATTCGGGCTTTCATCACGTATTAACCTCTTTTAGATTTATATTTGCAATAATGTTGTGTTCTTTCTCCCTCATGATCACATCGCTGTATTTGTAAATTGCAATTTATTAAAGTATCTTGGCTTTTAATTTACAACTGCCAAGACTTTCTCGAGAATTGGGCATAGATGTAGGTATATATTTATATATTTATATGAATACTAACCTTTCATTGAAAATATGTTTCTCCCAAATAGTGTATCGATTTTTTCATCAACCATCGTTTTGTGATCCAAGAAATGCTCGAAATCTTTGATCGTGATCTGCTTGATCAATTCGATGTCTTTGACTATCACCAATGGTTGCAAAAACTCGTATCGTCCGTAGAATCTGTTTCAAAAGATTTTAACTATATCTATCAATGAAGCTTTACTTTAATATATTGGCAAGTTTTCGGTGCCTATAACATTTTTGAAACAAATTTTAATGATGTTTTGCACAGAGTTTGTTTCCTAGCTATTGTATGATGGAAATTTAGGCAGCGTTTTTCAAAATCACAGAACTGTCGTACCATAAAACCAGACAGTTCGCCACTCTGATATTAAAGTTTTCGTGAGAATATTATTGAAACAAATGAAAGTGAAAATGAACAAAATGATGTTTTGCGCCAAGTCTGTCTTTCAGCTATTGTAGCTAAATTAATTGTAGTATGTTTTTATCTTGAAGCATGACACAAATGAGTACCGTCCATGGGCATTCTCCTTTAGGCAGCGTTTTTCAAAATCACAAAACTCATGTGCATGTAAATAAAACGAGACAGTTCGACACTCTGATATAAATCTCAAAATTAGTAGTCGAAACATTTGGGTTGATTGTGGAGGGTCTGAGTTTGGTCCCAGATAATAGACTATGTAAGTGGTCTGGAGTAGTAGTATGGACCACTCACAGAACACGGAAAGATTTTTTTCTCTTGGACCACTATTATATTACAATTTTTTCTAGTTTTAAATGATAACATACAATTTTTATTTTTATGTGGACAAGATAGTACTAACCTTTCATCCGGATGCATATTATATATCTTATTGGTATTATCATACAAATGTTCTCGACCCAGGAAAACTTTTAGTCCATTGCCGATGATGGGGACAGGAGTGGGGTTCTTGACGCCACATTTTGAGAATCTTGAGTAGATCTGCCTGAAGTATAAGTAGATTGCTGTGATCAGCACCACCGCCCAAATGAGGAATAACATGACCTGCAACGAGGAAAAACAATCTAAATTAATTATTGCAAAGCGATAAAGATTGTCCAGCTTTATGCTACGCTTGATGTGGTGTTCTATGTAGTATTGTTACAAACGGTATCCGAAGATCAACTAAAAAACTACCGCAACAATATGCCAACTCGGTCTCATTATGTTTCACAGCTTCATTCGACACGATTTCTTTTTAACATATAGTAGTAGCGCCTCCACGCATCAGCCTTGCACAATTTTTAAAGTTTTTTTTTTGTATTGGCAACACTGTATTCCTGCCAATTTATACTATTCTCTATTCTGTGGTTCTTACTACCTGTTTCGTTACCTGCCAAATTAGAATAATTACTTATGTATAAAAGGATTTTTTCCATATTTTAATTAAGCTGTTCACATAATTTAGATCGATATTCACTCGTTTGATCTTCAATTATGTTTCACAGCTTCATTCGACGCGATTTAGGCGCTTCTACCTTCAGCCTTATCATAACTTAACATCAAGTGTGATGAAGACTAAGTACTACCCCGTTGTGGATAAAATATGGACACTAGTCCACCATCCACCCAAAATGTTTATTCATCAGCAGCCGTATGACACCCACTAAGCATACGCCTCCCCCAATGGTATCCACAACGATCAGTCCTGCGCTGCCCTCATCCAGCGGCTTCTTGCGACCTTCACCTGGTCGCGTCTTTGTCCAAACAAACATTTCTATAAATTTAAAAATATTTATTACCTACACTATAATTCAAGACAATACGCGAAATAAAAGAAAGGTGGAAAGGCCTTTGCCTTGCAGTGCCGATAATTATAATATTAGTAGAATAACTTATGCGATAATATTGTGCTCTATTATTATAAAACTTATTAAAATTTTTACTTTATTGCATTCACATTGCAATTTTTGATAATGAATAATTGAAAACCGCCTTCAAAAAAACCACATCAAAAAAGTAAGAAATAATTCCTCACCAAATAAATAACGTAATTACTTTGAAGTCGGGCGTGAAACATGTACAATTTCTTGTTGTTTTTGTTAAAACCCGCCCGACTTCAAAGTACTTACGTTATTTATTTGGTGAGGAATTATTTCTTACTTTTTTGATGTGGTTTTTTTGAAGGCGGTTTTATTTTTTTATAAAAATAATTTTTATTTCACTCTTTTTAGTGCATCGTGCAGGCAATTTACGTGTTTTCTGGTAAATAGGTATGTGATCAAACTCAAAACCTCCTTTTTCGAGGTCGGTTAAAATACCTTGAGGTATCCCCTTTTTAACAAAACAAGAATAATCTAAATCGGTTTATAAACAAAGGAGTTATGCCTAAAGATACGTATTAAATTCACATAACGTGGTAACGAAAACGACAGTATTTTCAAGATTTCCTGAAAACTACTGAACCGATTTCAAAATTTTAAAAAATGGTACCAACTTGGAAACCAACCTGATGTAATAACGTTTGAACCATTTCAATCGGTTCAGCCGTTTTCGAGTAATCGGTGGACATACACAACAAAAAAAAAAAAAAAAACATACATACAGACGAATAGAGAACCTCCTCCTTTTTGATTTAGAAGTCGGTTAAAAATGAAATATTTTAGAAAAAATCGATTCGTCTCACAACTAGCGGAGCTGAAATACTTCATTATCAATTTTCAATATTTAAAACTTCTTTTGATAGTAGCAATAATTACAATTAAGGTTTATTATTGACATCAGAGCCATTCGGTAACAAGGAACTAATAATTCAAAATAATAAATGATAACATTTATCTTTATAGATAAACAAAAACATTGATGTTGTCTTGAATTGGGTATTTGACTGATTTTTTTATTGTCTTAAAATGTTCATTTAATTAGTAGCAACACAACATAGGTATTTATTTTCAAATATCTTGCATATTTTCAGCGATATAGAGCATCAAACTTACTAATTAGACAAGGAGAGCGCTATGGAAACGTGACGTCACATTTCTATAGCGCCATACTCTCGCCATAGAAAATTTCGTTTTAGAAAGAGATAGCTAGAGTCACAATTAAGTAGCTCATAATTCGCTTGTTATAATACATATTGACTATCTTTTTTCATATTTGTTATTCAATAATGTTATGTTTTCGCATGTCATAATTAAATATCTACATTTCAACAACGTCAAACACCCAATTAGGTATATTTATAAGTTCATGGATAACATAGATATGGATATGACCAATAAGAATAAACAAAATGCCTAATAAGAAACGATTATATCATAATACAAAAGTTCAATTATTTTTCAGATATTAAAACAATCAGCAAAAATAATTATGCACGTGTAGCTTCTAGCTTGACATGGAAGTTAAATAATTTAGTCCCGAATTCAATAACTTGTGTTTTTCCGTCTAGGCTAGAGTTGAACCTGCAACTTTCGCTCATAGATAAAGATGACAAATGCTCTCACCACTAACTTAAAGACACCACAAAGCCGAAGTCTTTAAATTTTTGTAACAACAATGACTGTGAAATAAGTTTTTATTAAAAATTAATTTTTATGACAAGCTTTTTTGCTGACTCTACTTAATTATTGTATTGTCATCTGAACCAAACCTGTATACAAAATTTTAGCTCCATCAGACACTGGGAAGTGGGTCAAATGAAGCTTTCAAGATTTGTCCACCACTAACTAATTAACATACGAACTAACTAAATGGCAAGTTAATAAAAAGCTTGTAAAAAGAATGAACCTCGTCTCGATTTAAATGAAACATTTTTCTCTGGAGAACCATATTTTTTCAAGTGTGAAATAAAACATATCAAAAGCGCTGTGAATGGGAATATCAAAAACAAAAATGTGCAAAAACTTACACGATCCGTATGACGATAATTCAACCAGATGCCCCATTCCAAATGAACAGTGGCTAGTTACGTTTAGACATGATGACAATAGATACATGATGTCATACTCATACCGCGCGCGGCAGCGTTAGTGAATAGACGCTTGTTAGTATCGCATATTTCCAGTGGTTCTCAATCTTTGAAATTCTCAATATCATCCGACATGTTCAAGTGTTCGAGTTGTATTAGCCAATTTACTGAAGGTACTACTTGTAGCACCTGCTTACAAAATTATGACTTCGCTTGCTCTGGAATAACATAAGTCGGCTACCGAAAGCTAGGTGATAGAAAAAATACTTTGCGGTG
The DNA here is from genome assembly GCA_949710035.1 of Crambus lathoniellus. Classification (NCBI taxonomy): domain Eukaryota; kingdom Metazoa; phylum Arthropoda; class Insecta; order Lepidoptera; family Crambidae; genus Crambus; species Crambus lathoniellus. Next base: position 6,760,041 of record OX453302.1, on the reverse strand, counting down.
TCCTAAATGCAAGTCTGCTCCATCCCCGTCTACAAACTAAGATCTTGCGTCAGCCTCAGCCTGGTCAATTCGACGTGATACAAGAACAACTCAACATCATAACTCTCCTACTGGCGCCATTATCGTCTTTGGTTGAAGATGTCAAGGTCATTAAGGGCGAGATCAGTGACTTAAAGGAATCCTTGGAGATGGCATACTCACTCATCAATGACTCTTCGGACAATCTAAAGAAAATCGAATCCCGGGTTATCGAAGCTGAAAAGAAGGCTGATGAAGTTTCTGTTCTCTAAACTGAGATAGATTATACTGAGAGCTGCAAGATAGGGACCAATGGGCAAGATCGAATAATGTGGAAATACGAGGAGTCTCTTTAAAAAAGACTAAAAACTTATTCGAGATTGCTCAAAAGATTGGTTATATATCCTTCTTCCTACTAATGTTATAAAATATGTGAAAGTTTAGATGTTTAGATGTTTGTATATTTGTTACTTAATCACGCCAAAACGGCTGAACGGATTTGGCTGAAATTTGGAGCACAGACACTTTGTAGCCTAGAGAGGAACATAGGCTACGTTTAATCCCGGAAAAGTATCACATTCGCGCGGGATAACGTCATGTATTCCACGCGTGCGAAGCCGCGTGCAGAAAGCTATTGCGAGTATAAAGTTAAAAAAGAAGAAACAAGTTATATTGCTCGCATGCCTACTCGTGTCAGATGAACATGGCAGATAAACCCATAATGCTATCGTTTAATAACCGTTCTAGGAGGTGGTGTCAGCATGTATGTGCAAGCAGCTTACCCTTGCGAATCTGGGATTCTCAGTGACTGGTAACATCTACGTCAACTAACCAGGTGGTCGCCAATGCGAAGCTTTGCTTAGCAAGCCTTTGTTGTAGGTTACAACAAAGGCTTGCTAAGCAAAGCTTCGCATTGGCGAAGGAAAACACTTCCAATACATAAAAGGCGAAAAAGATTTACTAAAGTTAACATAAGCTATCATCTCGAATTCCTTTATCATTTAACTTTAAAAATCGTATTTGTTAGGTAATTTAATAATTTTGCTATATTACATGTAACGCAATGTTTGGGAACCACATTCAACCTTAAACTTGTTTATCTTTCGGCGAACGCAATGATCTGCGGCCGTTGGTTGCACAACTTATGCCTGTGCACGTATTTATTCCGATCGTCGTTCGGGTCATATTCGCTTGCGATTGTATTGGCACGTAAGTATTATCACACGCACTTAATATTGTTGTATTTTTTACGAAAAAATTTTGCTCAAGCGATAGCAATGATAAAACGACGCGCGCGGGAGCGAGACCGATTTTGCAGATTAGGCAAAAAAAAAAACACAATCACTTCGTATTAAAAAACTTTAGCGATTTTTTAAACATGCTTCTACACGATCCTAAATATTATTAATGTCCACTAATTAAACCAATTTCCAATAGTATAAGTAACCCCATTTAAGAATAATTTTGAAACTTCGTATTTTTTAGAGGTCTTTTCGTAAATAAAAAGTGTGGAGGCAAAATCATAAAATCGTGTTTCTGAAACTATACGAATCTAGATAAAGGTATGAAGAAATATAAAATATCTTATTATCAGATTTGGAACAACTCTAACCGTCCTATATCAAAAGTCCATACTTTTTATGAGTAGCGCCTTAATACTTTTAGCTGTTCGTCGAGGGATACCGGCTGTGGAGCGTCCGGAGTGGTCAGCGGAAGATCTTTGGGTCACTATAACACTTAGAGGCGTAGACCGCAAACCTATTAATAGTATATTATGATACAAGTGAGCTAAGGTTGCTCATTTCTAGTGAGTAAGTTGCTCACGAGTTTCATACGCACTTTTTGAACACACTTGCGAGGAAAAACAAACATTTATTGAATACATAACATAATTAGAATAACTTAATATTGGCTAAGGGAAAAAGCGCGCAAGTTTTTTTTTCGCACGCGCCAAATGTAAGGTGATTGATTACATACAGCCATACAGCCTACTTCAAAATAATTATAATAATAGTAATAAAATGCATATGTTTTATAACAAATTATTGTGAATTATAAATAATTTGATAACAATACACTTAATTATGTTTTTTGTCTTATTTGGGGACACATTTATTTGTTCTAAAAACGTAAATGGATTTTCATCCGTATAAAACCTCTTTGTTGTTACAAAAAAAGAACTGTACCTATTACCCGGTGAAATTGAAAATGCTCTAAACTCGCATATAACTTGCAGTTAGGTACTAACTTAACTTTGTAGGGATACTGTATTACCCGGTTAAATTGAAAAGTCTCTGTTTACTCGCATATAATTTGCAGTTAGGTACTTACTTAACTTCGATTGGTGATATTTTACTGTGTCAAATAAAATCCCAAACATCATATTACTTGAAGTATACTTGGTTTTAGTTAATGAAAAATATACGAAAATAATTGTCTTTGAATAGCTGAGGGATTCCGGCCGTCATAAGTTTAAAATTTTTATTATTTAATTTTTAATTGAATTTTAGGTGTTTTTAGATTCGCGGGGCGCTCGCGAAGTCACAGCTGTGCAATTCTCTAAGATTCGATCAACAAACTCGACGTTATTTTTCGCTTGACTTTCACTTGTTTATTATGAATTTTGACATAAAGAATCGAAGTGAACGACGATTAGCCCGAGAGCCAAACTAATTCGCTCTATGGAGACTCAACAATAATTCTATATCAGTGATTTCTTAACATTGAAAATTAGATTATCTAGTTTAATAAATAATTCATTAGTAATCCACCAATATTTATGACAGCGACATTAAAAAAAAACAAAAACAAAGCTTTAAAAAATCTATAAAAAATAGGCAAAAATGGTATAAGTGTTATTCACTTTACATTTGAATACATTTATTATTATCTTTCGTAAAAGTATATAATCCCCCTATATTTGTAAATGAAAAACAAATAAACTTAAAAAAAAAACTCTCTACGTAAACTCAAATTGGCATTACACCTATATTAAAAATGCTATCAGAAACATCCGACTTCTTCCTAAAGTATTAGTTTCCCGTTTTATATCTTTATGGATTTCGACTTTGGTGCTTAGATATAGTGAACATAAACACATGTTAACGATAAAATTGGTGATAGCATATTTGCTGAAAGAATTGCACCATTTTCGAGGTATAACTTTTTTTTTTATACCTTCCAATGCGATATTATGTTGGATTCCAAAATATAGTCTCTTAAAATTATATTTAAGGGCCGTTTACAAAAAATTGGCCTGTTATTGAATTTTTTTACAAAAATATCGGATAGTTCTTGGGGTAGATGTGACGGTGAAACTTCGTTATAGAATCGCAACCCAGTTCACTGCCGGCTGCTGCTCCGTCCGCGTGAAGTGTGTCGCGACTCGCGCGCGGTCGAGCAAGCATTAGCGTGCCTATTTCAGTCGGGAATCATCGCCTTAAGAGCGATTCTTATTCGATTCTTATCAGTGAAATGACGGATCTTAAAAACTCCGGATAGAATACGTATAACTAGAATCGGATCTAGTGCGTAAACTACCATACAAATAGTTCTATGACCACGCCGGACCGTCATTTGACTGATAAGAATAGAATAAGAATCGGACGTAGTGCGCAACCGCTCTAACCGTTACCTCATCCGAGACGACCTGCTGGTGCCTGAAGACACCATAAACCTCTAGCTAGACATATTACTTTTAAAATTTACTGAATCTCTTAAAACTGAACCCAGATTGAAATATTTTTATGCGTCCGGCGATTATAATAAAATTAAGTCTAAATTAAAAGCAATTAACTGGAAAATACGGACTTGCATCTTATGGACTTACATTTCAGGGCGGTTGCGCACTACGTCCGATTCTCATTCTATTCTTATTCGATTCCTATCAGTCAAATGACGGATCTTAAAAACTCCATATATAATACGAATAACTGAAATAATTGGATCTAGTGCGTAAACTACCATACAAATGGTTCTATGACTACGCCGGCCTGACCGTCATTTGACTGATAAGAATCGAATACGAATCGGACGTAGTGCGCAATCGCACTATGTAAATCATAAATCATAAATCATAAATTCTTTATTTGTCAGAATATTGTACAAATAGATGTTTCTTACATTAAAGTTTCTTCATATTCTACTGATATTTCAGTGTACAAATTAACACATTAACACAATACTATTTATCGTACTATCATCGTATTTTGAGGTTTTTGAGTAATAAACAAAAGAATTAATTAAAGAAATAGAATCGGCGCCTAAATAATATAAGTTTTTAGTAAAAATTTCATTTTCATGACAAGCTTTTTTGCTGACTGTACTTAAATATTGTATTGTCATCCAAACCAAACTTATATACAAAATTTCAGCTTCATCGGACACTGGGAAGTGAGTCTAATTAAGCTTGCAAGATTTGCCTCCCACTAACTAACAAAGTACTAACTGGGTGTGTAATATATGATATAACAACATTTCGTATAATACTCACAAAATATAACAACACATTACATAAAATCATTTCATATAACGTTCATTTTGTATAATCAACGAATGATATAAATTCAAAATATATAATTTTAAACCGTATAATGAACATTTGATATAAAAACGTTTCGTATAATAAACATTTACTATAACACTTACATTGTATAATATTTAAAACACATAATGGTTATTTAACATAACATCATTTCATATAACGTTCATTTAGTATAAAAATTCAAAATTCAAAATTCAATATCGTTTATTCAATTTAGGTTTGTTTACACACAACACTTATGAACGTCAATGAAGCTACGCCATCGGTTCGCAAATCCTACGGCAGGAGACCTTGTAGCGAGAAGAACCGGCAAGAAACTCGCCAAGGGCTATTTTTTTCTCCCTGTTTTAACTTATACAGAGTCGTCAAATTTGAAAAGTGACCTTCACATAATAGTAAGGTTACTTTCCATCACAATACAGAACGCCGCTTAAATTAAGTACAATTTTGCTTATTACCTAAAACAGTAAACAATTTTCAACTAAACAAGGAATCAAATAGTTTAATGGACACACTAATCTTAATCTTATTCACATTGTATTATAGGATTAATGAAAAGGAAACTGCAAGCTGCGCTGTATATTCAAATTTATAAGTATTAACAAATAAAAGGAATTTTTGAATAAATAAAACAATTATTAGAAAAATTGCTGTTACTGTAAGACACGGATACCAAAATTACTATGAGACACACCAGCTCGCTCATAAATCAATATAATACTATTATTAACTGTTAAGCCGTTGTATTTAAATATAAGTTGTAATTATTGTACATAGATGGCGTTGTGCCAAACGTACGTAATGCTGAACGGCGGTGTTAAGATTTTTTGGTGATTGATATAGTCTTGTCGATGCACCCAATAAATTATCCTCGACCTACACACTAGTTTTATTTACGTTGTGAATAACAGTATTTTGGACCTCTATGGGATTGTACATGGTCCTAACCGAGTCGGAAGTTTCGGTTGGTTGACCTGGAACCAGCTCAGTACGAGTGACAGGAGCAGGGACTACGGAGGATCGGAGGTTTGAGTTTGCAGCAGCAGCTCCAGCAGTGACGTCAGCGGGTCCGGTGCGACCACGAAGCGAGCGATTGCGTAAGCGGAAGCGTTTAGTGTGTTGTGCTGTGATGAAACTGTGAGTACATTTGTGTCATTCATTAACTTAGAATAATTTCAAGAAAGTTAGAACTTGGAAATTTTAGAAGTGTTTTCATAGACTTAGAATAATTTCTCCAAAAGTGAAATACGGGGAATCCACGCTAGTTTGCGGAGCCAAGTGCGAAAACACTTAGAAAAATTTCGTAAATTTTACGATTGACTTAGAAAATAATTTTGAATTTTCTCATACGGTGAATAGTTAGAATAACTATCGAGATGGATGCCTACGGTAAAATGCAAGATGATACTAAGTCAAAAGTTCAGAAGGGAAGGTCTAACTTTAGAAAATCTCCGAAAGATAGGATCTCTTTGTCATACATAGAAACACGTCTAGAAGCCTTAGAAAAACAGTGGTCTTCTTTTGATGAAACACATAAGAAGATTATAATGGAAGTTTCTGGAGACATACTTGAAAAATCTACTTATTTTAAAAATGACATGTATGATGAGACCGAAGAACTGTACATAAATTACAAGTCGGAGTTAAAGGAAGCCATCCTTAGGTTAAAGAAAGATGTTAATGTTAATGAATTTTATGATGCAAATGCAACTAGCAGCACCCAATCCTTTACTGTTAAATTACCGAAAATAGAAATACCTAATTTCAGTGGCAAATACACAGAATGGAGTAGTTTTCGTGATTTATTTTTGTCTTTAATTCACAACAATAAGGGATTGGATGACGTTCAAAAGCTGCACTATTTGAAAAGTCACTTGTCTGGCGAAGCCGAGCAAATGTTAAGACACATTCCTATCACGGCATGTAATTATAAAACTTGTTGGGATCAGTTAGAGCATCGTTACAACAACAAAAGGTTTTTAGCCAATTGTGTACTAAAACGTTTTATGAACCAAAAAAATGTATTGTCGGAATCTTCAAGTGCGATAAAGGAATTACTGGACACAACTAATGAGTGTTTAAATGCTCTTACTAATTTAGATGTAAATGTAGATTCCTGGGATCTTATTGTAATTTATGTAGTTTCGTTGAAACTTGATACAGAATCTCGAAAGTTGTGGGAAGTAGAAGTCAGTAGATGTAATGATGAATTGCCTAAACTTGTTGATTTTAAAAACTTTTTAGATCATCGTTTCAGATCTTTAGAATTTCTAGACAATAAAGCCACTAAACAGAGTAATGTTCGTAATAATGTTCCTAAAACAATGCATACAATTCCTGCTGTATCATGTATATTTTGTTCCGATGCTCACAAACTGTGTAATTGTAAAAAATTCGCAAAGGAAGATGTAAATGTACGTCGTACTTTTGCCCAAACCAACAAGTTATGTTTTAATTGTCTTGCTCCGAATCATTCGATATACAATTGCCGTCAATCAACCAGCTGTCGCATTTGTAAAAGGCGACATCACTCTTTACTGCACCCAAAGTTAGGTCCTAAAGATGATCAGGTAAACACTTCCGTAGTGGAAGGGGGCGCTCAGTCGTCCAATGTAGAATCATCTCAAGGCGAGGCATCAAATATAGTATCATGCTTTTCTAATGCAAATAGTCAAGTATTATTGGCCACTGCTTTGGTCAATGTAGATACGAAAAATGGAACTTTTTGTATCAGAGCTCTTTTGGACCAAGGTTCACAAGCTTCATTTATAGCAGAGTCTGTTGTACAAATGCTTGGTCTTAGAAGAGTTTCAAACATGAGCTACATTTCAGGGTTAGGTAGTGATCAAGGTTCATCCTTGCAGTCTAAATGGACCGTTATGGTCAAAATTCAGTCACGCCATGACCCCAACTTTATAGTTGAAGTTAAAGCTCATGTTCTTAATAAGCTCACTTCTCTTTTACCTGAGAGGAAAATGTCTGTTCCGATGTTTTCTCCTCAGATTCCTGCTATAGAGTTAGCAGACCCGAAGTTTGATACTCCGAGTAAAATTGATATTTTACTGGGGGCGGAAGTGTATGGTCAAATTTTAATGGATGGAGTTGTCAAAGGTCCACCAGGTTCTCCAATTGCGCAAAATACCAAACTTGGCTGGATCCTTTCAGGCCATATATTTTCCCCTCCAAGTTACGAACTTTCACAGACACGTAATGAAATAATTAGTATGCACACTCAATTGAGTATGAACGATCTCCTGAAAGGTTTTTGGGAGCAAGAAGAACTGTCTTCAGCTGTGAAGAAATGTCTGTCTGAAGAAGAACAGCAATGCGAAGAGCTGTTCGCCAAAACTACTTCTAGAGATGATGAGGGTCGCTATATCGTGAAATTGCCATTCAAAAAGGTGGACCCAAGTTGTCAATACGGTAATTCTTATGATATTGCGCAAAAACGATTCTTTATGCTCGAAAAACGATTACTGAAGAATCAACCACTGAAGATTCAATATTCCGAGGTTTTGGAGGAATATTTAAAATTAAATCACATGGAAGTAGTGCCGGAAGTGGAGAAAGCTAATCCCAAGGCTGTGTATCTTCCCCATCACGCTGTCGGTCGCAATGAGAGAAGCACCACTAAGGTTCGGGTCGTGTTTGATGCGTCGTGTTCTCTTAATAATGGAACTTCGTTGAATGATGATCTCATGGTAGGTCCAACGCTTCAACCCACACTTCGACACCTTATTTTACGTTGGCGCTGCTATCCTATAAGCCTGGTAGCAGATATTGTGAAGATGTACCGTCAAGTCAAGATAGCTGCTGAGGATGTTGATTTTCAACGTCTATTATGGCGTAGCGATGTTAATTCAGAACTTCAGCATCTCCGACAATTACGTGTAACATTTGGTACATCAGCGGCACCTTACTTGGCGGTCAGATCCTTACAACAGCTTGCACGTGATGAGGGAGATAAATATCCTTTGGCAGCTAGCAGAGTCCTTAGGGAATATTATATGGATGACCTTATGACTGGCTGCGAAAACATAAACGAGGGAGCACAGATTTATCAACAAATGAACGAGTTACTTAAACTTGGTGGTTTCCAGCTTCAGAAATGGAGTAGTAGCAATAGTGAGTTGTTGTCAAAGTGGGATAGAGAAAGTAAGAATTCAAAGGAAACTTTAGAGCTAAAATTAGATACAGTTATCAAAATTTTAGGTCTCACTTGGAATAGACACCAAGATGAATTTCAATACACTGTCCAACTTACAGCACTGGAAACACCCATAACTAAGAGGAAAATGATTTCGGAAATAGCAAAATTGTTTGATCCCCTCGGTTGGCTAGCTCCTGTGGTCACCACTGCCAAAATATTTATCCAAAGAGTCTGGCTGTCAGGGATACAATGGGATGAAGAATTGCCATGTGATATTTTGAAGGCATGGCTTGAGTTTCGAGAAGAACTTACACATCTTGCTCAATTTAAGATTCCAAGATGGATTGGCACTAGCACCAAAGATGTTAGCAGAGAACTTCAAGGATTCTGCGATGCTTCAAATGCAGCATACGCAGCTGTAGTCTATATGAGAATCGTTGATTTTAAAGGTGATGTGCATGTACGATTACTTGCCGCAAAGACGAAGGTTGCTCCGGTGAAGCAAGTCTCGATTCCTCGGTTGGAGTTGTGCGGAGCGGTATTGTTAGCCAACCTGCTTCAAGAAATTGCAGAAGTTTTAGAGATTCCGAAGGAGTGCGTTTACGCCTGGACGGACTCAAGTGTAGTCCTTTCATGGTTGAGCAGTCATCCCAGCAAATGGAAAACCTATGTCGCGAATCGGGTCTCTGAAATATTAACGCTTATGAATAATACTCAGTGGTCACATGTCAAGTCCGAATCTAACCCTGCAGATTGTGCGTCGCGAGGTATAAATCCGAGCAAACTATCGGATTTGAAGATCTGGAGAGAGGGTCCACAATGGCTGCAAGAAAATGTTATTAATTATTCAAAGGGACAGTTTAAATTAACGGATTTAGAAAAGAAAAAAGAGCAAATTTCGTGCTACACTATTCAGTCAGAGTCAGAATCTATATTATGTCGTTATTCTTCATTGAATAAATTATTAAGAGTTGTTGCATACATACGTAGATTCCTTAAGTTAAAGAAAGAAAAATTTACGCCTTACATATCTAGATTAGAAATAAAAGAGTCTTTACTTACCTGTATCCGATTGTGTCAAAGGAAAAGTTTCCTGGAAGAAATAAAATGTTTACAAACTTTGGGAAAGATAAAGAAAAGTAGTAAACTTACATCACTGTGTCCGTTTCTTGATGCTGATGGTATACTCAGGGTGGGCGGTCGCTTACAAAATGCTGAAATAGATGAAAATATGAAACATCCAATATTGCTGCCGTATCAGTCGTTTTTCTCAGATTTGATTGTGGATGATGCCCATAATCGCACTCTTCACGGCGGTCCACAATTAATGACAAACTTTTTAAGAACGCAGTATTGGATAGTTAATGCGAAAAATCTTGTTCGCAAGGTCGTTCGGAAGTGTGTTGTATGTCGTCGCCATTCTGCACAAACAAGTCAGCAAATGATGGGGCAGCTACCTACGGAACGTGTCACAGTCTGTCGACCTTTCTATCAGAGTGGGGTTGACTACGCAGGACCCATAGCTATAAGACCGTATAAAGGGCGTGGTTATCGAGCCGTTAAAGGATATATAGCCTTGTTCGTATGTATGACCACTCGTGCAATACACCTCGAAGTCGTTAGTGACATGACATCCGAGGCATTTTTAGCAGCTTTTAAGCGTTTTGTTGCACGGCGAGGTCACTGCGCAGATTTATGGAGTGACAACGGCACGACCTTCGTGGGGGCCAATAGGGAGTTAAAGCATTTATTCCAAACGGAAAAGTCTGAAGCCGCTAATGATATTGCTGAGTGGTTGGCAACAAATGGTACCAACTGGCACTTCATTCCACCTCACTCGCCGAACTTTGGAGGGTTGTGGGAGGCTGGAGTGAAGTCCACAAAGCACCATCTAAAAAGGGTTATTGGTAACAGTACCTTGACATTCGAAGAGATGTCCACGCTTCTGTATCAAATAGAAGCTTGCCTTAACTCGCGTCCACTTTCTCAAATTAGCAATAATCCAGATGATCCGTATCCATTAACTCCCGGCCATTTTCTAGTCGGTGAGCCGTTGCTGCTTATACCCGATGCAAACTTTGAGCAGAGTAACGTGAGTACTCTTAAAAGATGGCAGTTTGTACAGAGACTACTGCAAGACTTTTGGAGACGATGGTCTCATGAGTACTTGACTCAATTACAGCATAGATATAAATGGTCCTATATTGCTCCTGAACCTTCTGTAGGGGATGTAGTGTTAGTAAAGGAGGATGACCTCCCACCGTCCAGATGGTTGTATGGCGTAATTAAGGAAAAACATGTTGGTGCGGACAATCTTACGAGAGTCGTAACCTTGCGATGCAAGGGGTCTCTAGTAAAAAGACCTGTATCCAAACTTATAATTTTACCTGTCATTTAATAAATGTAAATACCTACTACTATGTTTTTTGTATTTTAATTTAGTCAAGTATGTGTATGTGTTAGTTATGTATTATTGATGTATTGCATACCTAAATTTTGTTGTTTTTGTTAAGTTTCTTATTTGATTGTGTTGTTTCTGATGGACGTTCCGTTCATGGTGGGCGGAATGTTAAGCCGTTGTATTTAAATATAAGTTGTAATTATTGTACATAGATGGCGTTGTGCCAAACGTACGTAATGCTGAACGGCGGTGTTAAGATTTTTTGGTGATTGATATAGTCTTGTCGATGCACCCAATAAATTATCCTCGACCTACACACTAGTTTTATTTACGTTGTGAATAACAGTATTTTGGACCTCTATGGGATTGTACATTAACCATATCCCGAACACCTTTAACACAAGAAGACATGAGCAGACCCACCCCACTGGCAGCACCCGTTCACGAGCATGACGCATGAGCCAGCCATCGCTTCGCTCAACCATATTTTAGGAAACGTAACGACCCGACTCACACGACACCACCGCAGGAATGTTTAACGAGAGCATGACATACTTAAGCTACCCGTGTTAAATGCCGAATTAAAAAAAAAACAAATGCGAAATACTAGAATGTAACACAATACAATAAAAAAAATTAAATTAAATTATGACCAAGCCGTTTTGTCCTTTAAGTAATCGTTAACAGTATAATATCCTTTTTTAACGAGGCCATTTTTTATGTGCATCTTAAACTTTTCAATAGGCAAGTCCAATAGACCATCTGGAATTTTGTTGTAAAAGCGTATCCCAAGACCCAGGAAAGATCCATGAACCTTCTCTAGCCTGTACCGAGGCATTACAAGTTTATTTTTATTTCTAGTATTTCGGTTGTGCAAATCACTATGTTTGATATATTCATTTATATTGCAACGAACGAAAACTATGCAATTAAATATAAATTGGGATGCAGCTGTTAATATACCAATCTCTTTGAATTTGTCCCTGAGAGATGTCCTGGAGCCTAGCTGATAAATCGCCCTTATAGCTCGTTTTTGTAAAATAAATATAGTCTGTATATCAGCTGCTGTCCACCATAACAGAATACTATAAGACATGATACTATGAAAATAACTGAAATACACAATCCTAGCCGTTTCGACATCTGTTAACTGTCTCACTTTCCTAATAGCATATGCAGCTGAACTAAGTTTGCCAGCAAGCGTCGTGATATGTTTGGTCCATTGAAGTTTCCCGTCAAGAGTTACACCCAAGAAAACGGTTGAATCTACTAAATCCAATTTTTCATCATTAATTTTAATATTAATAGGTTGATCACGTACATTTGGCAAAGCAAACTGGACACACTTTGTTTTCTTTGCATTAAGCTTTAGATTATTTACATTAAACCAAGTAAGAATTTGTGAGAGTGCTTCATTTACATCGTCAAACTGAGTTTTATTCCTGTCGATATTAAAAATCAAGGAGGTATCATCCGCAAACAAGACAATCTCACAAAATCTTTCTGCAAAGAACGGTAAATCATTTATATAAACCAAAAAGAGGAACGGCCCTAAAATTGAACCTTGAGGTACGCCCATCTTAACATGACAGCCGGATGATTTTTCGCCATTAATGTCAACGGCCTGAGTCCTGGAACTGAGATACGACAATAACAAATTTTGAGCATTATTCTTCACACCATAGTGATTTAGCTTCAACAGCAGCGTCCGATGCTCCACGCAATCGAAAGCCTTAGACAAGTCGCAGAAAATGCCAAGAGCATTCCGCGACCCCTCCCAGGCCTTAAATATATGTCTTAAAAGCGCAACCCCAGCAGCAGTTGTAGATCGACCCTTTGAAAAACCAAACTGTTTACTATGTAAAAGATGATTTAAATTAAAATACGTTAATAACTGTTCCAGTATTATTTTCTCAAATATCTTACTTAAGGCGGGCAGTATTGATATTGGTCTATAATTACTTGGGTCTTCTTTGTCTCCTGATTTGAATAAAGGAATAACTTTACTGAATTTCATAAGATCAGGAAAAACTCCTTGCTCAATACACAAATTAAAAATGTCAGCAAGATAGGGAGCAATTGGGTAAACAATACTTTTGATAATATTTACAGATATACCCCATAGATCAGTTGTGTTTTTCATTTTAAGTGACTTAAAAGCTTTTATAATATCTACAGCTTCAATACTTTTAAAATGAAACAAAGACCCGCATTCAGTTACGTTGTTTCTAAGCATGGAGGCAGCAGCCGCTGGTGAAGAATCCAAATCTGATGTCGTTTTCAACGGAATATTTACAAAATAATTATCGAATATATTTGCAATTTCTTTATCCGACTTAACTAATGTATTGTTTATGTTAAGCGCCCAACTATTTTCACGGGGTTTATATTTACCCGTTTCACGATTTATAACATCCCAGGTGGTTTTAATTTTATTATTAGACTGTTTAATTTTTAATTTTATAAAGTTAGATTTGGCTAGAGCACATACTTTTTTGAAAGTCTTGGAATACTTTTTAACATGTTCTAAGAAACCCGTACAGTGGTTACTTTCCCTCAATTTATAAAGTTCATAAAGTTTATTTCTACTTTTATAAATTCCTGGCGTAGCCCAATCACAGAACTTTAACTTTTGTGTACATTTAATAGTTTGAGTTTTGAAACATTTTTGAAACTCATTATTGATCAATTGAGAGAGGTTACCGTACAAGACATCAGGATTGTCATGCTTATAGGGCATTACTAAAATGTTATCTTCAATACTATGTTTAAAATTGTCCAGTCGCTTTTTTGTTATTGGCCTACATACTATAGTCTTAGCTTCATCCACAATGTTTAACTCATATGACACTCTCAATCCGTAATGGTCAGACGTGATATTACTAAAAACCATCTTGCTCACCGGGTCACATTCCGTAAAAACATTGTCTAAGCAAGTGGCAGAGTGGCTAGTTACCCTAGTGGGTTCAAAGAACTGATTTATTAAATTAAATGACTTGAACAAAGTCAGTAAACGAGTGGTTAGCGAAGAACTTTCCAGAATATCAATATTAATATTAAAGTCGCCACAGACTAATAAAGACTTATTTTTTAATTTTAACTTTTTAAGTACATTCTCCATTACTGATTCAAAGATGTCAAAGTTACCCGTAGGAGGTCGGTATACACATACTATCACCAAACTATTTAATTCTATGCAAGACAGTTCAACATGGCGTTCTCTAGTAAAGTTTACAATATCTTTTCTTTCCTTAAACTGAATATTACTATTTCTATTTACTAAAATTAGAGATCCGCCACGAGTTGTTGTTTTCCTGCCAAATGAACTAGATAGTTGAAAATTATTTACATTCAAAGACGTATCGTGATGTTGCAGCCAGTGTTCAGTTAAGCAAATTATCTGAATATCATGACATTCAGCAAATAATTCTAATTCCAATTCTTTGCCAGACAGACCTTGCATGTTTTGATGAATTACATTAAGACTAATAGGTCTGGCTGTTGTCTTGCGCCTCAGTTTAAATCTGAGTTTGTCACAGTTTTATTTACATTAATTAGTCTACTATTAGTAGAAGTACTTAAACTAGGTATTGTTAACTTAGTTACATAGTTTGTAACCGAGTCTTGTAAGTTATAAGCTAATAAATTAGCTAATTCTATTCTAATTTTTTTTGACAGATACATAGTATCTGGGGTCAAAATAAAATTGTTAATAAATTTATTAACGTCAAAATATAAAATAACGTCACTATGACGACATATCAAATTATACATATACAAATTCAAATCATAAATTCGTCTATTCTGATCCCAATTTAAATTACTTGCATAGGGCAAAGCACTCAGTATTATTCTGCAACTTGTCTTAGATTGCAATGTTAATAATATGTTTATGTTTCTAAGTATATCCTGTTTAGTTAAGTTTGAACTATCACCACATAATATTATTAGATTAGTGGTATCATTTATGTGGGACTCATTAATATTATTTATAATCTTATTCAAAGACTGACCAGGAGTACAAATATTAATACATTTTTTGTTAGTTTTGTCATTAATAATTGATCCAAAACCTTGGCCTATTTTGTCTGAGTACATTATTGTATGACAATTTTTGTTTGAAACTGGCTTAAAAGTAACCGTATTATAATTTGATTCAATTTTATTTATGTTTTTTTCATTGTGAGAGACCAATGTATGCTCTGAAACAATATTCTTTAAATTACTTGAGTCTGAATGTTGTGTAACACAGGTACAGGAACAATTTGTATGTTGGAAAGTAGCATTAGATTGATTTTGTACTAAAGAGTCATATCGATTGGCATTGTAATTACAGAGTTCTACCAACTCTGTAGCAGATTGAATATGCTCATTTATTTGTATTTGAGCACTTGAGTACTGATTTTTCATGAACTCAAGGGATTCATGCAGTCTTTTTATGTTCGACTGTAAACTTTTGGTATCTTGATCATACATTTGTCTACTCTCAATTAATTTAGTACTGTAAATATCTAATGAGTCTATCAAATCAATTCGTTCTTTCCTTAGAGCAATATTTTTGTGATAGCAATTATTTCTTTTAATTAATTTCTCAGTCTTTTTAATGAACTTACTAATGCGGATATACTTTTTAATTTTCTTATGCCCTAATTTACATTTTAGTTTGTTAATAGAATTTACATTATTTTCTAAGGGTTGTGGGGAAAGGCAAACTCCTGGAGAAAGCATCAGTTCCTCAAAAAGGCTCTTTGTGTGTTGCTCTTCTTGACTTTGTCTCGTTGCCTCAAGTTCTGCAATACACTGATTTGCAGCAATTAATTCCTTTTCTAAGTCAGTGATGCGGCTTAGAGCACTCTCATATGTGTTTAGCTGCTGGTTATAGTCCTGGAGGGTATCACGAAGCTGATCCCTTTATAATCAACGAATAACTATTTCTGGCGCTTCGCCGGCCGCTGCCGCGGCACGCTCGCTTCGCTCGCTCGGCTCGCGCTTTGTTTTGTTCACAGTTCTAACCTAACCTAACCTATTATAAATTGTTTTGCCACGGTTGAGGCTTTTTATGGCGGGGGGCTTTGCCCCCCGAGCCCCCCTTTCGAGCGCACTGTACTGTTTGCCTACACTGTACATTTAATTGACTAAATTGATGATTATATAAAACAAAATTATATCAAATGAAATTATTACATATGATGATTATATGAAATAAAATTATATCAAATGACCGTTACAGCAAATGAGTTTTATATATTTTTTTTTATATAAAATGAGCATTACTTATGTTAAATGATATTATATAAAATGATGATTATATGAAATAAACATTATGTAAAATGAAATTAGTTGAAGTGTTGTTATGACAAACGTTTATTATGTCATATGAACGTTATTGAAATGAAATTATATCATTCATTACGCACCCCTACTAACTAACTAACATGGCAAGTCAATAAAAAGCTTGTAAAAACAGGCAATTTCGATGGTCTGCCAGTAAGGATCACGATCTCGTATGGTTATAATTATATTACTAATTAATACTGGTTTTTTGAGATCCACCTCATTATGCCTGTGTTAGATTTTAAGGAGAAAGTATGGAAATATGACTATTCTGATAAAAGCTGTAAACTGTTCAATTAACTAGGAATAAAACCATAAAGCTTATATTTCAATAAGGCCAGAATCAAGTAAAACACAAATAAAAAATTAAAAGCATTTTATTATTTTGATTCGTCCTCAATTTTTTACCTACCACCCGTTAAGGACATCTTTTAGCTGATAAGAAAAACGGGCGAAAAAAACTCACCAGCGTTATCAGAAACAACGACATTTACAAAATAATTATGTCGTTTTTGGACAAACAACACATTTTATCGTAATTAACATTTACAACCACATTACTTTTCATGATAAAAGATTAAACAACATTTAGGAATAACATCAAGCATTTGCTATAAACTGTTACTTCATATTATTTCCGTACTCACATCATTTATACAAAACCACTAAGGACAACATTAATTTAATATTATCAAGTAATAAACAAGTATATCCCTTTAACAAAAGAATAACTTCCGCAACATCTACCAGACAATACATTGGCATTGGATAGCAAAGAAAAACAGTAACAGAGAAATATAAAATTACAGGGGGGTATACTTAACTCAACAGTGCTGCTGACGACTCGAACCACAAGACTGTTCGTTTTACCGCCAAGCTAGCTTTTATATCTTTATTGACAATTCCTTAAAAAACATTAACAAGGATGATACTTTTATTAAACCATTTTTAAAACCTTTTGAAACTTATGAGAATGATTCACCACTATCTATTATCAAGAAACACATCGTAAATTGTAAGAAATATCAGTTTTAAATTCTCATCTTGTTTGGAAACAAGTAATGTTACAGTCCGACATAAATATTCTTAACATTTATCAACCTTTAAATATTTATCATAGCCAAATGATTTGAAAACCACTCGAAAATAGCTAACATATTATTTTATTAATAACAAACAATAATGATAAGATAAATTCTTCAAAAATAACAATAATTAGTAACAGTATCAGTTTGAATTCCACTTCCTGTTCTTAAGAAGGAACGTTTAGTTAAGCATTTACCATCTTATTGATTTTATCACAGCCAAATGCTGTAAAAATCTGTCGAAAATATCAAAGTTTGTATTTGATAACTAATAAAATATTATCATATGGCAATTCACTCAAAAATGTCAATATTATAACTTGACTTATTCCCTAAAGTAACACGGCCATACTGACCGAACTTCGTCCCCGAAGTTCCCACTCAATACCATTAATTTTATCTTACTTTTTACACCAGATATTTTATAAGTGATCTGTTTCATATATACATATAAATTGCATTTGGTTGTAATCTATACATATAGGTACCTAATAAAACAGTAACCAAACTAAATCTGTATATGTTATATTTTCAAGAAATAATTACTGCTACCCATTGTAAGTATACAAGATATAGACCTCAAAACGATAAAAAAGTCATAGAGTGCCTTGTTTCCATGTCATTTGGTGATAAAATACAAAGTAATACATGTAGTTTACTATACTATACTTTTCATTTAAGTATATAATTTTATATTGTGTAGGTATCATTTATGTAATATGTAAGTATATGTATTAATTTTTTTCTTAGTAATCCAATGATATCATTTTATATTGTGTATGTATAATTTATGTATTTTGGGTAAGAAAGTATGTTGTAAGTATGTATTGTGAAAGCAAAAAGGTAAAAATTTAACTAAGTAAGTATGTATTATAAGTATATTTCTTGTATGTTTTGTATGACTTATGTTTATTATCTTCGTATCGATCATTCCTCTTTACACCCCGCTTTTTTTCCTGTCAATTTCTTCATACAGTAAGTTGTCTGGAAGAGAGCGCTCTGAGCGATAAGACCGCCTTTGTAACACTAGTTTTGAAATTTATTTTTAAGTACCTATGTGATGTTTTGTGTTATTGTGGTGTAATAATAAAGCGTTAGGTAATAAATAAATAAAATATACACACATAATAGTTGATGTATTTTTTTGATAACTGCGATATATTTTGGTTGTAATAAATACATAAATAAGATTTTCACTACACTGGTCAAGAGCTTCGTTGGCGTCAAACCCCATCACCCGCTGCACGTGAAGCCAGGTAAGCGACCGCTCATGGCCAACAGCGTTTTATCTCATCATCATTTTATCTCATTTTTTTCTCATTTCATTTCATTTCAACATCACTCAAAAACAACAAATCAAATACAATCTTAGTCAACATACCTACTGCCACCCCTGGGCAATAGTCTCAATAATCACATATAGTCAACAAGTCAACTGCCACACCTGGGTAGTCAACTTAATAATCACTTGTTCAATAAAATCATCGTGACAGTGGTCATGGTCAAGTGTCTCAAATTAGACAAATGGCCCACCAGCATCATTTTTAAAATTACGATCAAATTTAATGTCAAATACTAAATATACATAGTTGTTTCCTCTTCTTATGTGTGACTCAAATATGTTTGGCAGCAGTGCTTTCAAAAACTCCCCTAAGGTAAACGGTCATTTGAAAAAAAAACGTAGTTTCATACAAGATTTTAGTTTAAATTTTCCATAACAATTAAACAAACGATCTTGGCTAGCAACACCATAAAACGTTTTCTGTCAAACTACACTGACTCAAGTGGTTCCAATATCGAGATAAAAACCCTATATTCTATAACTCTTTGGTATTCTTTATGCAAAATTTCGTCCAAATCTTTCAGCCGTAAGCAACAATTTGTTTTTTTTTTTTTATTATTTTACCTGAATTCTATTTACTTCTAACTTTATCGAAACTTTCTTAATAATACAATTGTCAACTTGAAATATTCGTAGTTCCCGTCTGCCTGTAAATCGACGTTTTGAATTAAATCTATCAATTCTGAGAAATTTCTCGAATTCTAGTATGAGAGAAAAAAAACCAAGTAAACTTTTGTATGGTTATGGTTACCAATTTCAATATTTTCACAATCCGCTTGGCCATACTGATATTGCTGTATATCTTACATTTGACACTGGAACTACATATCACTATTCGACTATAAGATTCCTACATATTTTGATACATATTTGAGGTAATCATATATATTACCAATATTTCTGTAAATATAAAAAACCGATTTTATTTGAAATGAAAAATGCGAATTTTCCTCTAATGGCAAGCAAGGAAGAACCAAACGAATAAATATCTTAATCATTAACTGAAATTACTTTCTGTGTCGTTAAAACGGTAAGAGATTTCAATATATAAAAGGTAGTAAATGTATCCGATTCTAAATAACTCTTATTTTAATGTCCATTAAAATAAAGTGATGTTTAGCATCTTAAAGAAATGTGCGATATCATCTGCTGTTCAAACTCATAAAACTGAACTAATTTGCCATTACTTAGATAAATAAAAAGTGTAGGAAAAATATTTTTTCCGGATTTGTAAACCTAATATACCTATTACTTTCCCATGTGGCTGTTTTTTTTTATCATAAAAAGACCTTAGTATTTATGATTATGACTAACATTAGACTGATAGTAGTAAAGAGTAATGAAGCAAAACGTTTCTCAAATTGCAGTGGTAAAAAAAAATTGTATTTCGCATCACTCGATTTATCAATCAAGGGTCAAGACAAGACTGAAAATAGTTTTGGCGACTACTAGGTCCTACTACTACTACCTAACTTGAAAGAACCATTGCAACATAATCTAATTCAACTACTGTTCTTTTTAACCTAAAATATGGATAACATTCGGACGAGGAGTCCGAGTAGATAACGTCTTTCGATTAATTAATCAAAATGGTATTTACTCCCAGTAACACAGATTGACTATCATTTTCTCAAAAGAAATCGAAATTTTAAAAGTAAGTAAGTTATATAGAACTATACCAACACACTTATTCGAAGAGATAAATCTGTATAAGTTTTCCAAAATCTTCTTGATTATAGCTAAAATGTTAGGAAGGTATTAGGTAGCCAGTACCTAGCCAGTTTTATATTTTTTTTTAGAATAGCAATATATTCCATAGCTTGTGCTACCGGTTTGGAATTCAGCTCCAGTTGTATTAAATATAATCCATACATATATCCAATAAATATCATGAAAAATAGATTCTTGATACTCAATTGTAGCAAAATCTAATTCAATACACATGTTTTTGTAGGTACTAATAATTCTCGTTAATACGTGGTTTGATATACTAAGAAGTCTTTAATTTGTAGCTTAAGATATTGATACATTATGTAAATAAAGAATATCGATTCTGAAAAACAGCTTATTGAAGAAAGAATTATGATTATGACATTTATGACACAAATAGAATGAGAAAACAAAATCTCAGTTAGCTTTTTAACGATTTTAAGCGACAGATTGATGATTATAAACCTGAATACATTCTAGGCACTGCAAAGATAATTTTATTTCTTAAACGAACTTAGCCTTTCTGAATCTAAAGCGGGTAAAACTATCTCGTACAAGCTTTTCGCTCGCAGCTCTGCCCGTGTGAGCTAGACGATGTTTTCCCGTGGCAAAGGTATATTTTCTAGAGGTAAAAAGTCTTTTGCTATTCTAGAGCATAATTTATATCTCTGTCCAATGTCATCCATATTTGTTCAGCTGTTTAACCGTGATTGAGTATCAAAACAATCACACACAGCAACACACTTAAACTTTACTATGGCTGAGGTGAGGTGTCATTACATACCTGTACGTACCTACATAATATGTATCATTCACATTACAATAGACCAGGCATTATTTTATAGGATAATCCAAACAAAAACACATGGTTAATCGATATCGCAGTACCAAATATAGGTACACAATATCACAAAAACTATCGCATAAAAAGTTCACAAATACACTGACCCAGAGACAGGAGAATGTATCCATAGTTTCAATTACTCTGACGAATTACTAAACTGTCAACAACGGACGTACCAAAACATTCAGTCAATATTAAACTACCTCCTACATGGTCTCGCACAATCCACGTACATAAAATTGCAAAAAACCGCCACAATTGTAAGAATGTTTATGGATGCCCCCGAAGAAACAATAAATTTTTCACCCACTAACGAATTAAGTAAATCCATAAAAACTTTGATTATTTAAAAAACCCTTTAACGCACAGTCCCACAAAAGCGGAACATACTATGTATTTTATAAGTGAGAAACGCAAAAATAATAATAATAATCAATTTTTAATTGGTACATTACATACTATTCTATCGGCCAAGTTTGTCAGAATAAAATCTTACTGTCACTTAATAACAGTTAAATCTTTATTAATGAAGATGTATTTATCTTTATTATTGTTAATGACTTAAATCATGGTAAAATCTTTTATAGACTTTCACAGTGGAAATCTTTCATAGTATTTATAGGTTTATAGTACCTACTAAGGCTAGTAGTTAATCAAAGAATGACACTTTTTTCTAATGATACCCTCAATTCGTACCGAAGTTTTAAATAAATACAGATCCCCAAAGGGCTTTACTGGCTTTACTGACCAACGAAATGCTGCTCCAAATTCCTTGGCCAAGTTTCGATAATCTCGCACCAGGAACCAGTCCAGTCACCGGGTTGGACAGAAGAACGATGGATGACCCGTAATTTGAGGTGGCAGCATTGCAGCGCCACCTTGTCACGATGGATGTCCCGTAGTTCGAAGCGTAGTAGATTAGCCAGATCAGCAGCATCCATCCATAGAACATAAAAAATATATTATGAATTGGTCGTGGGCTTAGTTAGCACTTCTGATGTTAGATTTTAAGGAGAAAGTATGGAAATATGACTATTCTGATAAAAGCTGTAAACTGTTCAATTAACTAGGAATAAAACCATAAAGCTTATATTTCAATAAGGCCAGAATCAAGTAAAACACAAATAAAAAATTAAAAGCATTTTATTATTTTGATTCGTCCTCAATTTTTTACCTACCACCCGTTAAGGACATCTTTTAGCTGATAAGAAAAACGGGCGAAAAAAACTCACCAGCGTTATCAGAAACAACGACATTTACAAAATAATTATGTCGTTTTTGGACAAACAACACATTTTATCGTAATTAACATTTACAACCACATTACTTTTCATGATAAAAGATTAAACAACATTTAGGAATAACATCAAGCATTTGCTATAAACTGTTACTTCATATTATTTCCGTACTCACATCATTTATACAAAACCACTAAGGACAACATTAATTTAATATTATCAAGTAATAAACAAGTATATCCCTTTAACAAAAGAATAACTTCCGCAACATCTACCAGACAATACATTGGCATTGGATAGCAAAGAAAAACAGTAACAGAGAAATATAAAATTACAGGGGGGTATACTTAACTCAACAGTGCTGCTGACGACTCGAACCACAAGACTGTTCGTTTTACCGCCAAGCTAGCTTTTATATCTTTATTGACAATTCCTTAAAAAACATTAACAAGGATGATACTTTTATTAAACCATTTTTAAAACCTTTTGAAACTTATGAGAATGATTCACCACTATCTATTATCAAGAAACACATCGTAAATTGTAAGAAATATCAGTTTTAAATTCTCATCTTGTTTGGAAACAAGTAATGTTACAGTCCGACATAAATATTCTTAACATTTATCAACCTTTAAATATTTATCATAGCCAAATGATTTGAAAACCACTCGAAAATAGCTAACATATTATTTTATTAATAACAAACAATAATGATAAGATAAATTCTTCAAAAATAACAATAATTAGTAACAGTATCAGTTTGAATTCCACTTCCTGTTCTTAAGAAGGAACGTTTAGTTAAGCATTTACCATCTTATTGATTTTATCACAGCCAAATGCTGTAAAAATCTGTCGAAAATATCAAAGTTTGTATTTGATAACTAATAAAATATTATCATATGGCAATTCACTCAAAAATGTCAATATTATAACTTGACTTATTCCCTAAAGTAACACCTGCAACTGGGTTTTTTTGTGTGGAACTGTGGCATTCTCCTTTGGCACACGTGCTTGGAAGCCTAAATGTAACGCAATTATCAAAGGTGAAACTGATAAACTCCTTCTTTCGGAGTCGGTTAAAAAATAAACAGTTCTTGCTCCTTACCGAGTCTTACAATTCTCACCAGTAACAATATTGTGTAATTGTAATGTAATAATAATAGACACCAATTTATCAAATAACGTTTATGTTCTTTGAGATTATCACTTTACTGAGTGAGGTGTTTTGATAACAATATTTTGCTATACCTACGTTATCGTTATTTATTGTAGTTTGTTTTTGGAGTTCCGTAAAAACCATTGAAAAAAATTATCAGAGCATACTAATATTATAATTTGTGGAAGTGTGCTTGACTGTTTGTTTGTTTATTTATCCGTCTTTCGGGTCAAAACGGAACAACCGATAGACGTAATTTTTAGTAAGTATAGGTATAATTTAGGAGCTGGAGAGTGAAATTATAGGCTACATATTAAAAAAAATCTACTTATTCACTAAGGAACAATTAATATGTACTTTCTGGCTTTACGCCGGGGCGGCTTCGCCCGCGTGGACTAAACGCATTATCCCGCGGGAATGTAAAATTTTTCCGGAATAAAAAGTAGCCTATGTTCCTCGTCAGGCTACAAAGTATCGTGTTTCAAATTTTAGCCAAATCCGTTCAGACGTTTTGGCGTGATTAAGCAACAAACATCCAAACATCTAAAATTTTACATTAATAATATTAGTAAGATGACCTTACGACCCATAATAAATATGTACTTTTATCCCGGAAAAATATCACTTTACCGTGGGATAACGTCGTGTTGTACACGGGTAAAGCCGCGGGCGGAAGGCTAGTGTATTTTATAAAGCAAACATTAGAGTAGGGTTTTTAACCGACTTCAAAAAGGACGAGGTTCTCTGTTCGTCTATATATTGTATGTTTTTTTTTGTGTATGTCCGCCGATTACTCGAAGACGGATGGACCGATTGAAATGATTCAAACGTTATTCCATCAGGCCTGTTCCCAAATTGGTCCCATTTTTTGAAATTTTGAAATCGGCTCAGTAGTTTTCAAGTAATCCTGAAAATATTGAAATTTGTTAGGTAACCATTGCACGAGTTTTTATGTATCTTTAGGCATAACTCCTTTGTTTATAAGCCGATTTAGATGATTCTTGATTCGTTGGTAAGGGGATACCTTAAGGTGGTTCGATGCGCTCAGTAGCGCATCGAACCAATGGAAATAAATCAATTACATTTTTTTGCGCAAACAAAAGAGTAAAATGCATTTTATAAATATTCTTTTAAAAACTCTAACTTAAGCAATAAGTCGTGTGTCTCAATAGTGCCAAAAGTGGCCACATTTAGCAATATCGGGATCCATAACTTAATGCTCATATTTGAGGCCATGAAAAAATACTTAAAAATTGCACTTTACTCTTCTATTTGCGCAAAATATTCGAAACTTTTATTCTAAGCCCTTGATAAATCGTAAATGATTTATTTCCATTGGTGGCGCTACTGAGCTAATC
Source organism: Crambus lathoniellus (assembly GCA_949710035.1). NCBI lineage: Eukaryota > Metazoa > Arthropoda > Insecta > Lepidoptera > Crambidae > Crambus > Crambus lathoniellus. The sequence goes on along the minus strand of OX453302.1, from coordinate 6,734,862 downwards.
GAACTTAAGGTATTATAAATAACTTTAAAAAAGGAGTTTCTCAATTTGACCAGTATACTCGTATATATGTTTGTTCGCGAGATGCGGTTTTCAGAAAAGTATTTTGTTACATTTAGGGGCAGATTTTGGTACTTATTATAACCGTCTTCAAAAAAGGAGGTTCTCAGTTTGATCCGTATGTATGTATGTTTGTCCGCGATTATCTCACGTTTGGCTGTACCAATTTCAATGCGGTTTTCATCAGACAAGTATTTTTGATTGATGCGGTTTATGTGTACATTCTATCATACCTATTTACCAGGATACACTAAAATTGCCTGCATGATGCACTGAAAAGAGTGAAATAAAAAATATTTTTCTAAAAAAAATCGCATTCAAAAAAAATACCACCAAAAACTAAGAAATAATCCCTCTTATACTGTATTCACAACAAATAACGTAAGTACCTACTTTGAAGTCGGGCCTGAAACATATACAATTTTTGTTGTTTTTCTTAAAACCCGCCCGACTTCAAAGTACTTACGTTATTTGGTGTGAATACAGTATAGAGGGATTATTTCTTACTTTTTGGTGGCATTTTTTTTTGAAGGCGGTTTTATTTTTTTATAAAAATAATTTTCACGCGTCGAAACGTTTTGCTCCGTTTTGACATGAAAGACGGACAAACAAACAAACACAAACCCACAAGCACACTTTCACTATGTGGTCACAATATGGGTTAGCTAGTGAAACCTTCAGAGCTATTTTTTTCTTTTTTGGACGTGATAACGTCTTATAAATCTATGAGCCACGTTCCGCCTAGGCTGGCCCATGGAACTGTAGGTAAAGCCAACATACAAATTTCTTGGGCTGGCCTAGGTAATGGTACAGAGAGCTAACTTCTGAAACAGTTACATTAAATTATCAATCTTTTCCCCACGGCAATTAGGTCTAAAATAATGGGAAATAATTTTCCAAATGTTATTTAAACATTTGGTAAGTATGTTATTTTATGATTAGTTGAAAAATTACTTGAGCAGTTATTTCATTTTAACAGCGGTAAAACGTGAATAGTAATTAAAAGAAAATTTAGCGGTTAATTCATCCTACAATGAAGGCTCAAAAATTATTCAAGCAGTGTAATAAATGAATGGCCTGTAAAATGATGGAATGGGCAGTAAGATACATTAGTTCGGCAGTTAGACACATAGTTCGGTTTAATTATTTAATTTTTATTTGGTATGAAAATCGTAATGCGGCTTACAGAATCCATCTACCTACCATGTTTCAACAGTGTAGTCTTAAAAGTTTCGGAGTAAAGTAGCTGTGACATACGGACGGACGGACGGACATTACAAATAAACAAGGTTTACATTTTACAGCTTTATTTTTTAAGAACTGTTTATGAGATTTCTTATTGACTAATTCCGATTTGTTGACTGACCACAAATAACTGCCCATTCAGTCATAATTACTGCTCAATATTTATTTAACTGCCCATTTCAGTATTTCTTACTAATCATTTCTATTTAGTTCTTACTGCTGAACTTGTTATTAATCACTGTCCGGCTGTCAATACCTATATTGCAAAAAACCTACGTAGTACATGCATTTTGTAATTTTAAACTTACAACTGCCGTTGCCGCTTTAAATCAGTGTCTAAAATAATTTGGCCGCACAACAATCACTACATAGTATAAAACAAAGTCGCTATCCGCCTCTGTCTGTCTGTTTCTAAACTTTCTTCTTTTAAACCACGCAACAGATTTTGATGCAGTTTTCACTGTTATTTAGAAAATTTATTCCCGAACGTTTATACATAGGTACAAAACATTCTAAGTAAGCACTTGTAAAATAGAGAAAATTCCATGTTTTGTGATGAAGCCGTCAAAAAAGCACTTTGCGAACGCTGGCAAAACCGTATGAGATACATAAAAATAATTTACTACGGAATTGTATATTTACCATAAAAAGGAAGTTCGCGATAGCATAATAATCTATCTCATAAGAGTGACTCATAGTAATCATTTTTATCTTTAAAACTCATTTAAAATATTACTTTATTTGCAAAGCTAATTTCTCCTAATCAGTATTAATCCATAACTAAATGAGTATATTAATTACCGTGGCCATTTAATGTAGATCAAAATTGTCCAATACCTTTACTTTTACTATTTTTAAAAGTTAAGAAGTTAAAAGAAAAACTATCACAGCCAAGTAGGCTTTACAAGTTTTTGAGATATAACACATTTCCGAAAACCGCAAATATAACTTTGTCATTCATACGAATACTATGAAAAACAAAGTCATTTTCTTCTGGCAAAAAATGACAGTGGTATTTTTGCTAGGTGTACGTAATCGGTACGTTAAGTGGGTACGGAACCCTTCATGAGCGAGTCCGACTCGCACTTGGCCGATTTTTGAATCTCATATTGCAAAATAATCACAACATTTTATTTTATTTTAGAAATAAACGCGCGTAGCTCACACAAAAAGTACGACATTTTTGAAGACCTCACGCAACACCAGCGCCTCTAGCGGCGAATTCATACGCGTTAGCCCTCATTACAGTCGTTAATACCCACCAATCCGGACTGGGCCCGCGTGGTGGGTCAATAGCCCATTCTCCTTATCTATCCACAAGGAAAGCCAGTGCCCCAACAGTGGGGACATTACATGGTTGATGGCAAGGACATTGGACCACGACTTACGACTTGATTATTAGGTGCTAAAGACTTCTAATGCTTTTTTCTCTTTTTTTTTTTTATTTTTTTATTGTTGCTTTGATAATCTACATATTATCGTCTTGTTTTTATTTTGCCCGTTTGTATGTTTGTGTTTTTGTGTGTTTACCTAAGTGCCTCAACATATTTCTCCATGTATCCACCAGTCATCAAATGCTGTTCTCTCTGCAATCTGTAATTTGTAAAATGTTTTTTAGGTTTGTGTCTGTGGGGCCAACAAATAACGATACTGATTTTAAATCAAATTTTTATTTTTCTCCAATTTGTGTGAATCAAAAATTTATTTACATTTTCAAAAATTTAATACATTTATATATTTACATTATTCTATTTACAAATATTAATTCTATAAACTATTTATATTATTTAACATTGTTTATTTCCTCCCTTAGATATTTTCTTACAGATCAATATAATTATTACCATGCAATCAAAGTATTGTTCAATATATTAATTAATCTCTAAACTACATACACAAGCTATTTGCGCTGCAATTATGGGAAATAGGTATATACGCTGTGTCCAAAAATCTATGGTCAAACTCTTGAACAACAGTTTTAATGCTTTTATATCATAGTGATGGCTTCTAGGTTTTTAAAGGTTGGGATCTTTAATGCTGGGTCTCTTGGCACAAAACAGGAGGAGTTCATTGTGGCTGCACAGAGCCAGGCCCCTGATATCTTGGCAATAAATGAGACATGGTTAGGAGTCGGACAGAATGACATCGCACCTAGGCTGCCAGGGTACCGCTTACTGCACACCCCGAGGGCTGACAGCCGCCGCGGTGGTGGGGTCGGTTTCTATATTCGTAGGGGTATTAATGTTCGTGCCTGTCCTTACCCAGTAGCTACAGCGGTCGAACAGATGTGGTTAAGTCTGCGCGTGAACAATACAAACATAGCTGTTGGAACCGCATACAAACCACCTACACAGGATGTAAATATATTTTTCGATGCCATAACCTGTTCTATCGTATCCATGGCTAAGCATGACAACATAATTTTACTTGGGGATTTCAATATTAATCTGCTCAATCCTAGTTGCGGGAAGTCCAAGCTGTTCACCCAATTTTTGCACAGTGTTAAATTGACGCAACTGGTTGATGAACCGACACATTTTACGGACCATAGTGAAAGCTTGATTGATGTGATCTGTACAGACGCGCATGCCATTAACTTAAATATTAAATACTCTCCAGACTTGGGAGGCCATGCTATGGTTGTGGCAGAATTTAAATTTAAAACTGAAAAGCCGAGCCCACGTTGGGTGACTTTCAGGCCATTGAAGGACATTATGGTGGAACATTTTGAAAGGGATTTGAATTGTGTTCAATGGAATGGTCTCTGCAATATAAAGGATGTTAACGCCCTGGCCGAGATGTTCACTAACTGTGTTAAAATGTTATTTGATCTCCATGCACCCATCAAAAGAAAGCAATTCAAACTACCTCCTCACCCATGGATAACTGAAACAATTAAAGATATGATGCGCATTAGGGACAAACTCCACAAAGAAAGTAAATTGAACAATTCATCAGCCAAAAAACAAACTTACAAGACGATGAAACACATAGTAGTGACAGCAATAGAAAATGAAAAGAAATGCTTTTTCAACAAAGAGATAAATCTAAATATAAATAATTCTAGATTATTGTGGAGAAATTTAAAAGACACTGTAATGCCAAATAAAAAATGCACACCAGATATACCACCTTTTCTGGATGATCCAAATATGATAAATACTCACTTTCTTAATGTACCTGGTGACAACACGGTGACAATATCTCAGCTGACTCACTTTGAATACCACAGATTCAGTGATGCAACCTTCTCATTGCAACGAGTTAATGAGGACACGGTATTAAAAGCTATAAGGAGCTTCAAATCCAATGCTCAAGGCGATGACGGTATATCCCTAGAAATGCTTAGACTAACCCTTCCTGAATCTTTATCAACCATCACAACCCTAATAAATAACTCAATAGAAGACGGTACGTTCCCCATGAGCTGGAAAGTTGCGATTGTCAAACCCCTTCCAAAGACAAGCCAGCCTGAGTCTGTACAAGATCTTCGGCCAGTAAGTCTCCTCTCGTGTGTCTCTAAGGTCTTGGAGAAGCTGGTCTGTGAGCAGCTTACAAAATACTTGGAAGACAATGATATCTTGCCTATCACTCAGTCTGGGTTCCGCAGAGCTCATGGCACTGCTTCAGCACTTGCAGATGTGGTGGACAACCTTCTTGCTAACCAAGATCAGGGTATGATCAGCGCCATGGTTCTGCTGGACTTTTCCCGCGCCTTTGATTCAATAAACACAACACTATTATTGTCAAAGCTGTCTTATTATGGGATTGACTCAAAAGCAATTAGGTGGTTTGATAGCTACTTATCAAACAGGCAACAGTATGTTGAACTTCCTGGTCCAAACGGTGGAAAAAAGCTATCTAGCCCCCTGCCAGTCAAGCGTGGAGTCCCCCAGGGATCTATTTTGGGGCCAATTCTTTACATCTTGTACAGCGCAGACATAATGAAAAGTATAAGTAACTGTCATCATCACTTATATGCCGATGATCTGCAGCTTTATCTTTCTTTTCCACCGTCTAAATATGCTTCTGCTGAAGCAAAACTAAATGATGATCTAGTACATGTGGCTGCCTGGTGCGAGTCAAACTGTCTCACTCTGAACCCCAAAAAGTCTAAATTAATTTTATTCGGTAGCAAGCATAATCTTAACAAGTTTCAAAATATCTGTCCATCCTTTACCATGACTTTAAATGGACAAATCATAGAACGCGTGGAGAAGGTAAGAAATCTTGGACTGGTAATGGACTCAACTCTTAACTTTGAGACCCATATCATTGAATGTGTACGGAACTGTCTGTACCGTCTTAAACTGTTGTATAAGATAAGACCCTATTTGTGTGATAGACTTAAAATAAGATTATGTGAATCACTTGTCTTATCTAGTCTTAACTATTGTGACACAGTTTATGGACCATGTCTACTGGCCCGGACCAAAAACCTAATACAACGTGTGCAAAACTCATGTGCCCGTTTTTGTTTTCAAGTGCCACCTCGCTCACATGTGACCCCCTTCCTGAATTCAGCAGACATACTTAAGATGGAGGCGCGCAGAACTTTGCACCTTGCATCTTTGTTATTTGATGTGGTTAATGTAGGAAAACCGCAATACCTTGTTGATAAACTCATATGGGCGCAGGAGCAGAGCCGGTTTACTAAGAGTTTCTGCAGCAACGTTTTCTGCACTCCTGCACACCGCACCATGGCTTTCCGTGGATCGTTCCGATATGCTGCCACTTTTTGCTGGAACAACATCCCCCCGCCTACGCGTGCCTTAAAAACAAAGATCTCTTTTAAAAAACAGTTCAAAGATCTATTGCTTACGTTGCAAAAAAACAGCACAAAATCTTAATTTATAATAAATATCTCTATGTATTAATTTTCTGTTTTGTATTAAATGTTTTCTATGTATATGAAGTATGTATTTACAACAAAAAGTACGATGGTATTATATTTATCACTTAGCAAGTTTTCCATGACAAAATTTGTAAATGAAATTTACTTGGGCTTAGGTATGATTATAAGAAATTAATCATTGTTTGTTATTATACTTATATTATATTATATTATATTATTATTATTAAACTTACTATTTGTTTCTTCACAACGGACTAGGCGAAGTACCTTGAATGAGTTGCCACCGAGGGAAGCGACACTTTATATCGGCGCCCCAGTGAAAGTACACATCTACACACTTTGGTTTCCTTTATTTTTTCTTAGCAACAATGTACGGTGACTGCATGTGGCATTCCTCGTCTTAAAACGATGACACGTGGCAATTTTTACGTGGCGATTTTATTTATTGCATTCGTTGACGTTCATCTGGGACGGGAAATGTCATAGTGAGTCTATATAATTTGTGATAGTGACAGAGTGACAGATGCACAGATGCATTGGCCCGTGATTGGCTATTGATGCACAGATGAGTTTTACTTTTGACTCATGTCTGGCAAAATAATTTGCTTCATACTGCCATCCAATTTGTTATTGTTATTTTAATTAATAGTTGTGTGACTTGTGTGTAAAATTATAGTTGGTTATTTTATAGGATAAATATTTTTGTATTAAGGTTTGATCTTTTTTTTTTTTCGTTTGTAATTTTTGTGTGTTTTAATTTGTTTTAATGTTATTATTATTAGCCCCACGTCCTTTGTGTTTTCGACCTGTCAGAAAAACAGCGCCTCTGTGTCTTTCTGCCCACCTCTGAATGACATAGAGGTAATAAGCTGAGACAGGGAGTTTATTGGCCCCACATTACAAAATAAGATAGGTTAAATTTCTTTTTTCATTTTAATTTTTTATTTTCCTTTTACTTTGTTTATTACTAGTTAATTTAAATCTTATGTTCTCATTGTTTTATTATTTTTGTTACTAATCATGTGTGTGTCAATAAATGTAATTTCTTTCTTTCTTTCTTTCTTTCTTTCTAATGCAGCTGCTGGCACCAATAGCTTAACGAAGCATTAAGTAGTTATCGGGCTAGTAATTTTTTGAACCCCATCACAAGACCGGGGCAGTTGGAAATTGCAGTCCAAACGCATTATCCACCGAGCCTGAGGGCCTACTCTGAAACGCAAAACCCGAAACTTCGGTATACCCGTCCCTCTCACTCTCTAGTCGGGACAGAATCGAGTGAAAGGGGCGGGGCTAACCAAAGTTTCGGATTAGCGTTTCAGAGTACGGTCCCTGAGGCGCAGAGTTCCTAATAGTTGGGTACTTAATGGTTAAAATAAATGTAACTAATTTTTTTAACTATAGGTTTTGATATAAAATAAAAGAAATTGAAATATAATGAAATGTGAAGTTTTATTTTTGTAACATGTAAAACTAGGTCCTTACAAGAAATACAGGGCGTGGGGATAAATATTCTACTTTGCAGCTCACTTGTTGCACTGTCAGAGGGACTTAAATTACAATATTCTCACTGAGTTGGAAATTACATAAACAGGTAATGAAGTTTACACTAGACAAATAAGGTTACAAAAGAAATTTACGTGAATAGGAGACCTAGGCTATCGCTATCCTTAAAATAGGTTTATAACGTGTCAGACTGGATATACAAATACAAACACAAATTAAAATATGGTTGTTATTCAATATTAAACGTTTTATAAGTTCACAAGTGTAGTTTAAATCAAGTTGGGAGTGTTACAAAATTGAAAGGTAGGTAGGTAATACTTATATGTATGTAGTTAAGTTAAACTTATAAGAGAGGAGAAGATTAGAGACAATTAATGGGCGCCACGTTTATGAACAGCTCATAAACGAAGAGAGTATGGAGAGATGTAGTTAAGAGATAAAGATATAAAACGATTACACCTGAGATTAATATTCCGAGGAGGGGTTGCGAACGCCGGTCTCTCAAGGCCTAAGGTCAGCGAACGAGGGCTCGCCGGTATGATGTCAGCTTCGCAGGTGCTCGCTCCGGACAGGTAGTCCAGTCAATAATAAGAACTGTCGAGGAAGAAGAAAACACAGCGTTATGCCAAAGCAGTGACATAAAGAGATGTTGGTAATTTGTTTGCCATTTAGCAGATCGACTTACCCGGACGCTGAAGATCGAGGACGAATCAAGAAAATTGCAGTGTTCACACAATGATGCAGCTTAGGACAGTTAGATTTATCAGGAATAAACTACGTAGGTAAAAAATGTCTATGCAATAACAGTTCACAGTGACTTTGCTTCACAGTCTTTCTCACAGTCAGTTAAATAGCGGTTATCGAGAGCAAAAAAAACACTGGGGCCAGACGGACCCTATTTATATGTTCTGCCACGACTTTTCTAGAATCTTGTTTTTAATTCATATTGCTTTACCATCAATCTCGAATTTTCCAAGGTAAGTAGCATAGACAATGCTCACTTGTACATTTCTAGAATGATCCGAATATAGTCTATGGTTAAGAAAATTAGCTAAAGATAAATGAAGAATTATATAAAATCAAATAAAGGCAGATTTGTAGAATATGAATAACTAATTACTTTCATTGTAAATTAGATATTCATAATGTTATTGATAAAAGTTTTTAGGTACCATAGATAATCTGGACTCAATATGTAGAAGTTCAATTATTAAAGCAAGAGAGCTACTCTACGCCAGATGTCAGTTTCGGTGCTGTTGCATGAACGAGATGACAGGATGGCTATGCATTTAGGTGTGAGAGAGATGACAATATATGTGCGACATACTTTGCCACTATTTGACACCAGATGGCGCTAAAGTTTGATGAAGTGTGAACTCTCAACGCATGGTGTCTTTATAAGAAAAAGAGATGGAAATAGCTGGACATCCATGCAAGAATGAGAAGACGTATATCTCTGGATAATTGCTCGTGGAAATAGTTCTGCTGTTCCTCACAAGATTGAGCCAGTGGTTCAAAAATTATGATGTTTACTCTGATAAAATTAAATGTCAAACGTCAGACGTGATAGATGTTTGTTGACAAATATAAGTGTACCTAAGATGTAAAAATTAGCAATTATTGTTTGGAATTGAGTTAATGAGAATGTATGTACTTTGCAATAAGGGATGTATAAAAACTGTGTTGTGTAAAGGTACAAAATATTGGATAAAAAACAGGAATGAAGGTTAGTACTATCATAGTTTATTATGAATGTAACATATTAAAAAAATGATATGTTACAATACCTCATTAGTTGAGAAAAAAAAAAATAAAGAAAGGAACTGGGATGAGGTGAGTGAAGGACAGGTCACTATCCCCACACAGTAAAGAAAAGAAAGCGAAAGCGTGAGGAAGCATGAAGGGAATGGGTAAAACAAGAATAGAGCAAGAGGAGAAAAAATTGTAGAGAAAGGAAAGTTGTGTAGAGAAAGAAAAGGTTGTGTAGAGAAAGAAGGAATGGATAGCACGGTATAGTAGAGTGGGAAAATAAAGAAAGTTGTAGGTTGGGTATCAAGTAAGGAAAGGAAAAGGGCAAAAGGAAACAAAACAAAAACAAAAAAAATAATCTATATACGTATACTACATGCCAGCTGTAAACAAATAAGTTATATAAATAAACGGAATACATAAACAATACAGATAATTGATATCGACGGTGGGTCTTACTTCTGGCCTATGTACCATGCGCCCTTGCCGAAAATTTAAAGTGTGCGTATACTAGATAAATATGGATATACATAAATAAATGGAGTGCCGATGGCCTATTTTAAGAGTCGCTGCCGCTCTGATATATAGATGAGTATAATATACTAGTGTGATAAGAATAATCTGTTGTCGTTAAGGCATATTTATACAGAGTTACAATCCGCTCTGAGTAGTAAGGCTTTTGATTTTTCATTTATGGGATTACCAGCCGTCCCATAGAATAAACTAGATACTATAAAATTAATATGTATATAATAAAAACCATACAAAAAAAATAAAGTACATAAAAGAATATATATAATAGGGTTTGGGAATGGGTATGAAGATGAGGGAAAATTTGGGATGGGAAAATGGGACTTTTGGTCGGCTCTTACGACGCGCAAGGGGAGAGCGATGGTACTATTCTTTCTCCGGCAACCATACGGATAAGGTAAGGGAATGGGTGTCGTGATGAAGGAAAATATAGGATGGGAAAATGGGACTTTTGGTCGGCTCTTACGACGCGCAAGGGGAGAGCGATGGTACTATTCTTTCTCCGGCAACCATACGGATAAGGTAAGGGAATGGGTGTCGTGATAAAGGAAAATATGGGATGGGAAAATGGGACTTTTGGTCGGCTCTTACGACGCGCAAGGGGAGAGCGATGGTACTATTCTTTCTCCGGCAACCATACGGATAGGGTAAGGGAATGGGTGTCATGATGAAGGAAAATATGGGATGGGAAAATGGGACTTTTGGTCGGCTCTTACGACGCGCAAGGGGAGAGCGATGGTACTATTCTTTCTCCGGCAACCATACGGATAAGGTAAGTAGGAGATAGTACCTAGATGCAGAGCAAGAGAGAAAAGAGAAAAATACATATAGATAATCACATACATAAATAAAATGAAATAAGCAAAATATAGGTGTAGTTATATAGGTACAGATTTTAAAATGTCCTTAATGTGCCAAGTGCCTAAATCCTTGGATGTGTGAAAGTCCTTCAGAATGTATGTAAGAGGAGAGATCTTCTTTTTCACAATACATTTAGTGAATTTAGGAGCAAGTTTTGCAGTGAAAAATTTACTAGCATCAGAAAGTGGATATTCTTTCTTCCATACAGTCTGGCCCTCCTGATATTCAATATCACGCCTATTTTTGTTGTAATGAATTTTATATTTGGAGTAGGCTTTGGACATGTTCAAGTTTACTTTAATAAAAATGTCTTTAAGATGAGGTAGAGTAGATGAGTATGAAGTCCTGTCGGTAAACAAAATATCTTCTTCTTTAAGTGGAGAGTTAGGGTACCAGTCACCAGAGAGTACAGCTTCGCGGCCATGATTTAGAAAGTATGGGCTAAAACCAGTGGATTCACTAACGGCTGTGTTGATTGCAAACTCAATTTTTGGTAATTCTTCAGCCCATTTTCTGTGGTCTGTACCTACATAGGAAGATATGGCAGTGACAATGACACGATTAGTCCTTTCAGAAGGGTTGTTTTGTGGCAGGAACCTACAGTTATAAAAAGAATTAGGAACTTTATACTTCGCAACTAAATCCTTCATGGCATTAGAGATATACTGGGGACCGTTGTCCATGACAATTGTTTGAGGAATCCCATATTTCATAAATATATTGTTTTCAATAATGGAAACTACTGTCTTGGCAAGTGAGTTCCTCATAGGAAATATGCATGTATACTTAGTGAAAACGTCAGTAACTACTAGAATGAATTTGTAGCCCTGATAAGATCGAGGTAAAGGACCCATTATGTCTGTAGATATCATTTGGAAGGGACGTTGGACCTGTTTGGGATTTTTCATGATGCCTGGGGGACCTTCATTCGTGCTCTTATACGCCAAGCAAACTTGACAATTTTTGATGTATTTCTTGACATCTCTATGTAGAGATGGCCAATAATAAGATTGAGTAAGACGTTTCAAAGTCTTAAAGATGCCTAAATGGGCTGCACTCGGGTGGTCATGACATTTAGCTATGACGTCATGCCGCGATTCGAAAGGAACCACGAGTTTCCACTCACAGTCAGCAGAGAGAGGGTTGGAATTTTTCATCCTTTTATAGAGACGATCAGAAATTAGTTTCCAATCAGAGAACTTGTGGGGAGAAGATTTGACGTCTTGTACTTTCTTGAGGTACCAAGAGTCTTTGGTAGTAGAAGAAGAAGAAGGGGAGTTTTGAGATGGATCGTCATCAGAAGTGACATTTACGGGAAATGAACGAGAAAGAGCGTCGGCCAAGGCATTATCAGAGCCCCTACGATACTCAATTTTAAGATTAAATTGAGAAAGCCGGACTGCCCATCTCGCCAATCTTCCTGTAGGAGATTTAAGACTGACAAGCCATTTCAGACTACTATGATCTGTATAAATCGTAGTGGGGAAGGGAGAGCCTTCAATATAACCCCTAAATTTTTCTAGAGCAAAGATTAAAGCATTTAGTTCCTTTTCAGTAGTAGCATGGTTTCTTTCTGGTTTAGTAAGAGAACGGCTAGCGAAGGCGACAGGATGTTCTTTACCCTCGTCGTCCTTTTGAGAGAGGACACAACCGAGACCTAAATCAGAGGCATCGGTAGAGATGATAAAAGGCTTATCAAATTTAGGTATAGAAAGAATGGGTGCAGATACCAAACGTTGCTTAATCTCGTTAAAGGCAAGGAGAGCTTCCTGCGGAAAACTAAAAGCTTTGCCCTTGGGCTGTTTTTTAATTAGGTTGTTTATAGGAGCAGTTACTAAAGAAAAGTTTTGGATAAAACGCCTATACCATGACGCCATGCCTAGAAAACGTCTGACTTCTTTTTGGTTAGTAGGGACAGGGTATTCCAAAATGGCCTTAACCTTGTCACTGTCAGTGCGTAGTCCGTGTCGGTCGACGATGAACCCTAGAAACTTAAGGGAAGATCTGCAGAAAACTGATTTGTCAAAATTGATGGTGAGACCTACTTCTTTTAAACGTTGATAGACACGCTTCAATAGCTCGACGTGTTCGTCATATGAATTACTGACCAGTATTACGTCATCCACGTAGGTAAACAGACGGCCAGCAAACTCTGGTCCAAAGACTTTATCCATAAGTCTCATCATTCTAGCAGATGCATTGACAAGTCCGAAAGGCATGCGGCAAAATTGGAAAGCCCCAACCCCAGGAATGGAGAAACTAGTCTTCTCCCGCGAGTCTGGGTGTAAATTAATTTGAAAAAACGAGCTTTTCAGGTCAATAGAGCTTAGAAATTTAGCATTATTAAGAGAATCAAGTATGTCTTGGATACGCGGCATAGGATATGAATCTATTTTGGTGACACTATTCAGTTTTCTACTGTCTAGGCAGATCCTTAAGTCTCCGTTAGGTTTGGGAACTACTAAGAGAGGGGAATTCCAGGGTGAATTACTTTTTTCAATAATACCCATTCTTAACATATCATTAATTTCAGCCTCGACCCGCTGTTTATAGTGAACTGGTATAGGGTAGTATTTTTGTTTCACTGGGGGATGATCACCAGTGTCAATGACATGTTCTTCAAGATCAGTGAGACCTAAGTTGTTAGAATCAGCAGAAATATTTTTAAAATCAGTGATAATGTTATCAATCTGAGATTTTTGTACAACCGACAGATCCTCATAAGTATGTAAGTGTGTGTTTGCGTCAATTAAAGAGTTGAAAGCAGAGGTACACTGAGAGTCGGTCGTATATTCCAGAATATCCTGACATAGGTTAAATGCCCTAAGAAAATTTACACCTAAAATAAGAGGACTGTTGATATCTGTGCATACATTGAGAGTAATTAGTCTTAGATTGGACTTGTAAGTAATAGGTATCGTAATGGATCCCAAAATATTAAGTTTAGCGTTATTGCCAACTTTAAGAGTTTTAGAAGATGGCTGAAGATGAGTCTGTAAACCTAATTCCCTAAGCGTTCCTAGCGCATCATTGCTGAGTATAGAAGTTGATGCACCAGAATCGGCCAAGGCCAAGCACTCTGTTCCCAAAATGTTGACTTTGATAAACGCACGGTTGTCAGGCAAGTTTGACTCAAAAAGTGGAGCTATCTTCTGAGAGGAGAAAAAGTTTTTTAAGAAAGTTAGATATTCCTGCCATTCCCGGTCAGTAGTATGTTTAGTTAGTTTTGAAGGTTCAGGTTTAAGAGAGAGAGAACATGCTACTGACCGCTTATTCAGTTTTTTTGAACAAGTACAGTCGCGAGTAAGCACATTAGGTTTTTTACATTTAAAACATATAGGTGTATTGTATACATTACACTTTGAATAGTGATGTTTGCCACTACACTTTAAACAAGTGACACTATCTTTTTGTAGCATGGCGGAATTATAAGCATTATGGGAGATGGTAGCAACATTTCCCGATAAAGGTTTTTGTTTAATAAACGGTTGATTTACCGATTTAGTAAGATTAGATTTCACTGTGAAACCGGGAACAATAGCAGTATTGCCAGGATTTAAGGCACCTCTATTCTCACATCTGTGCTTTGCTATGTCTAGCCTGGAGCACACTGATTTGAGTTCCGCAGTCGAAGAGAAATCATGGAGAGCTAATTTTGCAATATAAAAAGTGTTCATATTTGATAATATTATATCCAACTTCTCAGTTTCAGAGAGTGGTTCAGATAGTTTAGACATCTCATAAAGCATGAGATTGATATAAATTTTTATGTCTTCAGATTTATCTTGCAATCTGCCTTTTATTTGCAGTAGAAGTCGTCTGTCATAATCAACAGGTATAAATTCCTCTTTTAGATAATCAAAAAGTTGAGCCATAGAAGTTATATTGTCCCTGTAACCGCGGAACCACACCAATGCATCACCAGTAAGCAGATGTGAGAAGTTTGAGAGCAGTTCATGGTCTTGGGCAGAGCAGGAGGCAGCTAATTCTTTAATTTTAGTAATAAATTCTAAGACACAGGTGTGTCCGTCAAAAGTTACACCCCACTTCAATATAGGAGAATTTCTGAGAAAAGGAGAGGAGTGAGAGGGATGAGGAGGAGGGACAGGGATAGATGCTCCCTCAGAGTGTACATCCCCATCGACACCGTTCTTCCGAACGTCTGTGATGCGGTTTTCTTCATCACGGGAAGCAGTCGGATGTAGGTGTTGTCTTGACGGGGAAGGACCTCTACTGCGCGGTGGATTATTTGACATCCAAAAGCGGAGTCTGTATAACTCCTCCAGTGACGAAGATTTTATACGCCTTTGCTCCCTGGTCTGCCCGGTCAGTCTGTCTAGTCGGTCTATAACATGAGTCAACCTTGCCCAGCATTTTTGGAAATGTGTAGTGGTAGAATACTTGGGGACAAGAGCGCTTAGTTCGGCCAACTTCCGTGCACATACCTCTATTTCTATTCCCGTATCAAGGGAATCAATAAATTTGTCCTCGACCTCTGCAGCGGCCGGTTCAGCCTTCTCCAGCCGGGCAGCCAACGTCTCCGCTGTGGCACCACGCTCGTGTTCCACTCCCCGCAGGTTGAGCTCATAGCTGACCTCGTCCTTGAGGAGACCGTAGAACGCAGTATGCTCCATCACTGAAATTGATACAGGTACAATTTGAGAGAGAGATACAACAAATAAATATAAAAGAGGTAGAAACCCAGTGAGAAACTGTCAACAAAGAATTGAGTGCAAACTACGTTGGGCGCTAAATGTAACTAATTTTTTTAACTATAGGTTTTGATATAAAATAAAAGAAATTGAAATATAATGAAATGTGAAGTTTTATTTTTGTAACATGTAAAACTAGGTCCTTACAAGAAATACAGGGCGTGGGGATAAATATTCTACTTTGCAGCTCACTTGTTGCACTGTCAGAGGGACTTAAATTACAATATTCTCACTGAGTTGGAAATTACATAAACAGGTAATGAAGTTTACACTAGACAAATAAGGTTACAAAAGAAATTTACGTGAATAGGAGACCTAGGCTATCGCTATCCTTAAAATAGGTTTACAACGTGTCAGACTGGATATACAAATACAAACACAAATTAAAATATGGTTGTTATTCAATATTAAACGTTTTATAAGTTCACAAGTGTAGTTTAAATCAAGTTGGGAGTGTTACAAAATTGAAAGGTAGGTAGGTAATACTTATATGTATGTAGTTAAGTTAAACTTATAAGAGAGGAGAAGATTAGAGACAATTAATGGGCGCCACGTTTATGAACAGCTCATAAACGAAGAGAGTATGGAGAGATGTAGTTAAGAGATAAAGATATAAAACGATTACACCTGAGATTAATATTCCGAGGAGGGGTTGCGAACGCCGGTCTCTCAAGGCCTAAGGTCAGCGAACGAGGGCTCGCCGGTATGATGTCAGCTTCGCAGGTGCTCGCTCCGGACAGGTAGTCCAGTCAATAATAAGAACTGTCGAGGAAGAAGAAAACACAGCGTTATGCCAAAGCAGTGACATAAAGA
Organism: Crambus lathoniellus; assembly: GCA_949710035.1. Classification (NCBI taxonomy): domain Eukaryota; kingdom Metazoa; phylum Arthropoda; class Insecta; order Lepidoptera; family Crambidae; genus Crambus; species Crambus lathoniellus. Next base: position 6,718,536 of record OX453302.1, on the reverse strand, counting down.
GATGTTGGTAATTTGTTTGCCATTTAGCAGATCGACTTACCCGGACGCTGAAGATCGAGGACGAATCAAGAAAATTGCAGTGTTCACACAATGATGCAGCTTAGGACAGTTAGATTTATCAGGAATAAACTACGTAGGTAAAAAATGTCTATGCAATAACAGTTCACAGTGACTTTGCTTCACAGTCTTTCTCACAGTCAGTTAAATAGCGGTTATCGAGAGCAAAAAAAACACTGGGGCCAGACGGACCCTATTTATATGTTCTGCCACGACTTTTCTAGAATCTTGTTTTTAATTCATATTGCTTTACCATCAATCTCGAATTTTCCAAGGTAAGTAGCATAGACAATGCTCACTTGTACATTTCTAGAATGATCCGAATATAGTCTATGGTTAAGAAAATTAGCTAAAGATAAATGAAGAATTATATAAAATCAAATAAAGGCAGATTTGTAGAATATGAATAACTAATTACTTTCATTGTAAATTAGATATTCATAATGTTATTGATAAAAGTTTTTAGGTACCATAGATAATCTGGACTCAATATGTAGAAGTTCAATTATTAAAGCAAGAGAGCTACTCTACGCCAGATGTCAGTTTCGGTGCTGTTGCATGAACGAGATGACAGGATGGCTATGCATTTAGGTGTGAGAGAGATGACAATATATGTGCGACATACTTTGCCACTATTTGACACCAGATGGCGCTAAAGTTTGATGAAGTGTGAACTCTCAACGCAAGGTGTCTTTATAAGAAAAAGAGATGGAAATAGCTGGACATCCATGCAAGAATGAGAAGACGTATATCTCTGGATAATTGCTCGTGGAAATAGTTCTGCTGTTCCTCACAAGATTGAGCCAGTGGTTCAAAAATTATGATGTTTACTCTGATAAAATTAAATGTCAAACGTCAGACGTGATAGATGTTTGTTGACAAATATAAGTGTACCTAAGATGTAAAAATTAGCAATTATTGTTTGGAATTGAGTTAATGAGAATGTATGTACTTTGCAATAAGGGATGTATAAAAACTGTGTTGTGTAAAGGTACAAAATATTGGATAAAAAACAGGAATGAAGGTTAGTACTATCATAGTTTATTATGAATGTAACATATTAAAAAAATGATATGTTACAATGTAACTTTTGCAATAAAATAATCTTCCCATCGATTCAATTTGTATTTTTCTAAGTAGGTAATTGGTAAATTGGTACTATTCAAGTAACACAACATAAAATAGATTTACATAATAATATTGCATCACAATGCAAAACAACATATTTCATCATAATAACACAACAATTTTGGAAGATATTACAAAATATGTTTAAATCTGAAAAGTCTGAACGCAATAGATTAATATACTTATCTGATAGATAAATCGTGTTGACACGCATCTTATCAGATAACTTGCTTCTATTTCTATATCTGTCTATGATACCAGCTGTGGTAAATTAGAAGTGCTTATGCTAGACAAAACAACGGCCCGGTGTCAAAGTGTGAATAACCCATCATCTAAGTGCACTGTATGTTTAACATTGTCAGTGAATGCTGTGGGCAAAGTGGGAGCAGTATCCTCGCGTTATCCTGTTTGTCCTGATCGACTGACTGACGGATCAACGCACAGCCTCTGATCGTAGAGACCTGAAACTTGGAGGGTATGTTCTTTGTGTAACATAGGCATCCGATAAGAAAGAATTTTCGAAATTTTCGAAACGAAAGCAAAATTTGTATGGGACAACGTGATTCCTCGGTCCAATCTACTTCAAATTTTGCATAAACATTATTTAACAGAATTGATGGAAGATATATTTCGTATTTTATTGACACTCATCGCCTAACGGGGTTAAAAAGGGGTAGAAAGTTATTTTGGGGAGTGATTTGCATCGAAGTTGATATCACTCCTTTGAAAGCAGAATAAATGCGGTAGAGATGAGATCGTTGAGGAAAATATGTGGAGTTAAATTGAGTGATAGAGTGAGCAATGATGTGATTCGTGAAAGGTGTGGGCTGAAAGACGATGTAGTGACAAGAATTGAGAAAGGAATGCTCCGGTGGTTTGGTCACTTAGAGAGGATGAATGAAAGGCGAATCACGAAAGAGTGTAATGTTCCCAACATTAACTGGAGCGGGTGCAACATGGGCATTGAACATGATTTTCGTCTTGTCCATGTTCATCTTAAGACCCACTCTTGGCGAAGCATTACCGAGATCTTCAAGCAATGTGTTCAGGTCTTCCAAGGTCTCAGCCATAAGAACTACATCATCGGCAAACCGTAGGTGTGTTAGGTACTCGCCATTGATGTTAATGCCGCATCCTTTCCAGTCCAGCAGCTTAAAAATATCCTCCAACGCAGCTGTGAACAGTTTGGGAGAGATGACATCTCCCTGTCTCACACCTCGCTGTAGTTGGATAGGATTAGAGCTCTGGTTCTGTAATCGGACCGTCATGGTGGCGTTTTGGTATAAGTACCTCAGCACCTCGATGTACCTGTAGTCTATTTGGCACCTCTGGAGAGACTGCAGCACCGCCCAAGTCTCAATTGAATCGAAGGCTTTCTCATAGTCCACGAACGCCAAGCAAAGTGGCAAGTTATACTCTTCGGTCTTTTGCATAACCTGCCGCAGCGTATGAATGTGGTCTATGGTACTGTAGCCTTTCCGGAACCCGGCTTGTTCGGGAGGTTGGACGTCGTCGAACCTGCGAGCGAGACGATTCGTAATGACTCTCGAAAACAACTTATAGATATGGCTCAGAAGCGAGATGGGTCTATAGTTCTTCAAGAGAGTTTTATCACCGTTCTTGAAAAACAGCATCACATCGCTTCTGCCCCATGCCTTTGGCGTTTTGCCCTCAAGAATGACTGAGTTGAAAAGCTTTTGGAGGACTTTAAGTATCGGCTTACCGCCCGCTCTCAGAAGCTCTGTTGTGATTCCGTCATCGCCCGCCGCCTTATTATTTTTAAGCTGCTTGAGAGCCATTCTAATCTCGTACAGGCTAACTTCCAGGATATCTTCGGTATGGTGTCGGGCAAGCTTGGCTCTAGGGTCTGCAGCCTTGCTTTCAACAGGTGTTTGTGTGGAATATAACTGTCCATAGAACTCTCAATCTCCCTCAGGATTTCAGGTATTGACGAAATGATGCTACCTTCCTCAGTTTTCAGCCTCGTCAATTGACTTTGCCCGATAGACAGATCTCTCGCGAACACTTTGGAGCCTTTGTTCCGCTCAATGGCTTCTTTAATACGCTCGGTATTAAATTGGCGAAGGTCGCGCGTTAAAGACTTAGATATCTGTCTATTAAGCTGTCGATAACGATGGGCATCCGCTGAGTTCTGCAGCTTTATTTCGTGTCTCTGATCCATGAGTAGGAGAGTCTGACTGGAGAGTTTCTTCCATTTTGGACGGCGGGTTTTATAGTACTTACGACCCTACCGTGCAGACAGTATCCACCACCATGTTGTATAGATCGTCCACGTCTATGCTGTTCTCAAAGGCTTCGAAGCGGTTTTGAAGCTCGAGCTGAAAGCACTCGGGGTTTTGATTTTGAGCTGGTATTGGTCGGAGCGTGGATTTTATCAGTCGCGATCTTTCGAGCTTGACATCGATATTCAATGTGCCTCTGACCATACGGTGATCGCTTCCTGTCTTAACAGCGTTGATCACACTGACATCATTGAATATGTGCTTCTTCGTCGACATGATAAAATCGATCTCGTTTTTGACTTTACCGTCCGGACTGATCCAGGTCCATTTGCGGCTTATGGGCTTCCTAAAGAAGGAGTTCATCATAAAGAAGTTCTCACTCTCCATGAAGTCTGCCAGCATCTGGCCTCTATCGTTCCGTTGCCCAAATCCAAATTGTCCCACTCTCAGCTCATCACCGCAACGTTGCCCCAACTTTGCATTGAAATCCCCCATCACAACCGCGTAGTGGGTTTTATAGCTATGCATGGCTTTAGAGATCTCCTCATACATAGCCTCCACTTCGACATCGTCGTGTTAGACCTGGATAACGTTCAGAGAATATCGTTTCGATAATCTGAGTATCAGGTACGCTACCCTGCTCGAGACACTTCCGATGGTGATCACGTTGTTGACAAGGGATTTATGGACGATGAACCCGACACCACCAATGGACTGTTGGTCGCCCTCCCGGTGGTAAAGAAAGTTACCGGATTGCAGGGTTATCGAGTCGTCCCCCTCTCTTCGGACTTCAGATAACCCAATGATATCCCAATGTAACTTACTTATTGCCTCTTCCAACTCTACGAGCTTCGCGTCGAGCCTCAATGTGCGCGTGTTCTAGGTTGCCAGGTCGAGTCGTCGGTGTTGGTAGCCGGAGCCTAAAGCACCCCCTGCCCCGCCGTTACCATAGCCGCTACCATAGCTAGGAATAGCGGGGCCGCCGGGGACTGGGGGCCGATTTTTGTTTGTGTATCCATTTTTGCGGGGGGGGGGGGGGGGGTATGCCATAATCGCCACGCTTGGCAGGCGGGCGGCTTGGCATGCCCAATGAAGGGCATCAATATAGTACGCGCCATATAGCTTGGCGCGTGTCAATTTCGAGAACTAATTTATGGCATTGGAATAAGGCTTATTTTTCCGACCGACCATGACGATCAGCGCCCTCTGACACACTCCAAGTTACGTAGCGCGGACTCTAGCACGTCGATCCGTTGCGTTGCTCCGTTTTGATGTGAAGGACACAGACACACAAACGTACAAACTCACTTGCACATTATAGGTTGAAAGGCGCAGAAATACAGGCGCACATTGATATTGAATGATTCACTTTTACGTTTACATTGTACAATTTGGTTGCTTCATCCAAATTGAAAGGCAAAAGTGAACCGTGTATTACGCCATAAGCATTTTAACAGCTACACATGGAAAAATCATTCGATATTTATCACATTGAGAAACTATATGTTTTATTATTTTGTGTATTGTCTACAGATGATCCTGATTTTGGTCTGGTTGGTGGTGCTTGTAGCAGCACTCGTACTTTACTTCAAGAATAACTACTCCAAATTCGAGAGGAAAGGCGTTAAAGGCCCAAAACCAATATGGCTTATAGGGACTGGAGTGAGCATCTATCGAGGCAAAGAGCACATGGCAGATTATGTAGGTCGAATGTACCAGAGGTTTCCCAATGAAAGGTAAATCTTGATATTATTATAAGAGCAAGATTAATTGTTAAAACTGAAAACACTAAAAAATCGCACTCAAATAAAGACCTTTCTTGAGGTTTTGCTTTTATACCAGAATCAATACAATTGTATGGTTCGACTCGCACATCACACACGTATTCCTCGCTCGCAGGTGTTATCCAGAGTAAAACAGTGGTCCCGTCCATAAGACAAAGAGATCTACGAAATTACGGTGTGTTTATTATTTTATTTTTTGCATTAACAATGCAATTTTTATTATGAAATATTAGAAAAAGTCGAGTCCCATCGGAGCTAGGTGTGAGACGGGTTGACTTTTTCTAATACTTCATTTTCCATATTTTCAAGGAGAGCTACCGGCTAAAAAATATGGATATATTTTTGAGCATGGCCTGGCCTTCATTTTGATATTTGAAGTCCATAATATGTCCATGTAATGGGTCTTCAAATGTGAAATAAAGCCCATGCTCATATCCATATTTGTAACCGGTAGCCCCCCTGGTTTTGTAACCCATTGATTCTTGCCGTAGTCTGGCGCTACATTTGGGGCCTGTTTCATAAGTAAAGTGGAGTGAGTGATGGATAGGAAAAGTCAATGACGTTGACGTGTTGAATAAAACAAGGCTGAAAAATTTAAAATAAAGTATTTAGAAAAAATCGACCCGTCTCACAACCAGCTCCGATATGCTTCCGATGGTTGTGAGACAGGTCGATTTTTTCAAAATACTTAATGTTCAATATTTCAAAAATAAAAATTGCATTGTGAATGCATAAAAGTAAAAATTTTAATATCTTAATACAAGGCTTTTGATTAGCTAGCAAAACTAACATATATGAATATATAATAGAATGAAGTATAAAGAAAGACAAACTAATTTTATCTCTTGAAGTGTCTCATGAACCGAGGAAGATGTAGATTATTATACTTATTATTGGCAAGACAGTTTTTATAATTATATGATATTTTTAGATTCTACGGCCAGTTTGAATTTTTGAAACCAATATTAATCATCAGAGATATCGAGTTAATAAAGCAAATTACCACAAAAGATTTCGAATCCTTCCTCGATCACAGAAGTATGGTCGAAAGTGATGTCGATCCGCTGTTTGGAAGAAATCTCGTCGTACTGAAAGGTAACTTCAAAATGGGCGTTTCTTCATTGACCGATACGACACGCGACGACTATCCGACAACGTCGTCAATATTGTATGAAATTGGGTGCCAATAATGCTCCTCTCTCTCGCTGGTTGTTTTTGGAAGCAGACGTATGCCACTCGATCAGAGTTAAACCTGAAAAATAAATTTAGGAAATTGAACAATGTCAATCTCCTAAATTCCAATTCCTGCTTCCTATTGCGGGTCTTAAATTTCATTTCTCCTACTACTGCGCGTGTAGCGAGTGAGATGGTTAACTTCTTAAAATATATTGGTTTTCTGTGCGATGTGCTATTGGTGTCTAAATTATGACAAAAATAATTAATTAAAATTAATTATTATGACTCAACAATATACACACCCTCTCACATTCACTCTTTCACATTCATTTTACTCACCGTGAGAGGTTTACTACATAATAATATAATAAATTTTAAATTTTAGGTTCTTTATTGATTCTGACATTACTGTTGTTAGTTTAGTTTATATATTTTAACTCTCTGGTTAAACCTTCTACTGATTACAGTGAGAGAAAGAGCACTGCACCTGAGATACAGGTTTTCTAGTTCGGGTGCAGATGCTTAAAATTGTCTTGTTTTTGTTAAGGTTTAATACAACTAAGTTTTAAGTTATGTTTATAGTTGTAACTTATGTAGTTAGTACCTAAGTAGTACTTTATCTTGGTTATCCTACTAATATTATAAATGTGAAAGTTTAGATGTTTGGATGTTTTTTTTTTTTTTTTAATTTATTTATTTCCTTAATATAAATATTTGTTACACTTTCGTTGTATCTGCCAAACTGCACAGCAGTTTGTCGGCAGTAGTTCTCGTCTAGTTTTTCATTTTTTAATTAATTTTACACTTGGGTTGTAAACTCTAATTTTTATAGTACCTAACTTATTATTTATAAATAACTAGTAATATACCCACTACTCTAAGTTCTTAGATACGCTGTATTAAGAATGAAGACTGATTAAATTGTTAAGTAGGTACCTTACTGTGTTATGAAAAGTTGATAACAAATTAGTAGGTACATATTATTATAAGCTTAAATTATTTTTTGTTTGTAATCACATACCTAATAATTATACATAGAAAACACCCAGTCCAAGACAAACAGACAGACAGACCTGCCCATGCACACAAACCCTTGTCTTGTTCGGGAATCAAGCCTGGGACCTCTGGCTCAGAAGACGGATTTGGATGTTTGTTACTGAATCACGCCAAAACGGCTGAACGGATTGGGCTGAAATTTGGGACACTGATACTTTGTAGCCTGGCGAGGAACATAGGCTACTTTTTTCCCGGAAAAATGTCACATTCCCGCGGGATAACGTCGTGTAGTACACGCGCGCGAAGCCGCAGGCGGAAAGCTAGTTACCTAATAAAATAAGGTTATAACCAAGATAAAATACTACTAACTATTCTCGCAAAGACTCCCGCCGTAGGATTTGCGAACCGATGGCGTAGCTTCTTTGACGTTCAAAAGTGTTGTTACCTCCTAAATAACTAAATTGAATAAAAAAAAATATTTTGATTTTTAATAAAAGTTACATAATATAAAAAATTTGACAGCGATTTCATACGATTTCATAGAAAAATTACGTCCACTGTTGTCGTTTTTTACGGTCGTGTCGTGTCGGCCAATGAAGAAACGCTGAATAATTTGAAAGAAATAATTTAATTATATTTAAAAAAACCTTTTATTTAAAATCAAGCTTTTATTCAAATGTCCTAAAAAGAATAAAATAAATTTTGTATCAAGTCAAAACCAATAAATTTATTACATTAAACAATCTATATCTTTTAAAAGCTTGTCGCTTTAATTTCATATGTTAAATATAAGTAAAAGCATTTGTGTTTAGTGCAAGTAGCCCAGTAACAATAAAATCTCGCGACAAGCTTTTAAAACATATAGATTGTTTAATGTAATAAATTTGTTGGTTTTGACTTGATACAAAATTTATTTTATTCTTTTTAGGACATTTGAATAAAAGCTTGATTTTAAATAAAAGGTTTTTTTAAATATAATTTATTTTTGTATTTTTAGTTATTATTGGACGTGTTTGTAAGTCGCTTCATTTCATTTAATGCATCATTATTGCATGGTCGTTTGCCAGTTAATTTATTACAGTCTAGCTCTTCAACTGCATCAAGTCTGCAAACACACAAATATATTTTAACACCAAAAAGGGATTGTAGATTCTTACTACAGACACACACCATATTCATTAAATACAAGGTATATTTACATAGGTATAAAAGTAGGTAGCACTGTATTACGAACAAGATTAGAAAACACAAATTAGACCCAATAAGACAAAAAGTTCCAAATAAAAATGTGTGTGTGTGCCGCAGCAGTACTCAATGGTCGCAGCTCAGCGTCATATTACTTGTCTTGCAACGCAAGCAAACGCTGATTTTCAGCTGTAAATTTTAGTAAGTATTTCAAAAATAAATACATAAGTAATAACAAGACACATTTAAGTTTCTATCAAAGTTGATAAACATAGTATACCTACTTATAGAAAAAAAGGATTTTTCTTTTCTGTAGGTAGACTAATGCTTGTATTAACTTGGAGCCATCTGTCGTATACTTTAGTGAACTATTTATGTGCAAAGCATGGAAGTATTACATGGTGGAAAGTGACACATGAGTGACACCTAGTAGGGCCTGATAGGCTACACACGTCCAGACCAGACCTAACCGCCGATTTGGTGCGGACGAACTTTGCTGTTGCTGCAAATATAATCCGTGCTACACACGTTCATACCAAATAAAAATCAAATTAAATAAAAAAAGCTGCACCAAATCTGGCCTTGGCCAAGGCTTTGTATCACATCACTGGACAAGGCCTTGTATCACATCACTTTTTCTTATCAAATACCCACAGAAATCACCTGGATTTGCCAATGCAATGGGCTTGTAAAGATAACCTATTAACAAAAAAAGGTCTTGGATTTGAAAAAAATTGAACCGTACCTGTCACAAAAGAATGACGAAAAATTCTTCAAAACTATTTCGAGTGGCCTGTAACTGACAGGGAAACTTCATTTTTAATTAAATGTCGATTTTTTTTAATCGAGTAATTGAGAAAAAGCCTAGGTCCAGGGACTTTAAATTATTGTTTTAATAGAAATAATAATAATTTGATAATCTCAAATTTATGTAAATAGTATATTATACTCGTAGCATACTTTTCAAAACTGCATCAAACATTTTTACTGCTTGGTATGTGTTTTTAACAGACAGTTTTTTGCCTCGCAACTCATGTTCTTTCTCAAATAACCAATTCAAATCGGGTGTCGAGTTGGGACGTGTGTTCTATTACTAGTTGAATTTAGAGTGTGCGCCAGATAAGTTTGCGCGGGGTCAAAATCGAATACTAATATTTTCCATAAGCTTAGAACAAAATAATGTACTGTAACTAGTGCCAAAAACGCCCCAGTCGCAGAGTTATCTGACACGCACTCTATGAAGATTGCGCTCGCTGAATGCTCGCTGATTATAACTTTATGGTACATTGACAATGTGTCAAGTAACCATCACAACAAAACAAGAATATAGAACTTGAAAATTTGCAAGAATTCTGAATTGATAACTATACTGATTATATATTTAATTGCATTGTCATCGGAACCAAACTTGCATACAAAATTTCAGCTCAATTGGACACAGGGAAGTGGGTCAAATAAGGCTTGTAAGATTTGACGAACGGACATACATATCTACATGCATGCATACATACACTGCAAGTTAAATAAAAGCTTGTAAAAAATCCTACTTTTCTGATTGTAATACCTATAATATGAATAAATAATTCTTTGTTTTCTAGGTCAAGAATGGAAAGACATGCGATCTATGTTGAGTCCAGCATTTACCAGTTCTAAGATCCGTTTAATGGTGCCGTTCATGGTGGATGTGGGCAACCAGATGAATGAATCACTCAAGAAAAAGATAAAGGAATCTGATGGTTGGTACTTATCGAATCGATTGAGTTGGTAGATGATATAACTGGGGATTGGAAGGGAGTACAGAGGTTATAAAACTTAACAGACGTTTATAATTAATATTGAATAATGCTTTCCAGCAAGTCCCATTTTTTGAAGATGAACATTCATTGCTTGGGATGCGTAATAGTATTTCCCCTACACTTGATAAAAGAACTACTTTATATTTGGGTGCAAGATATTCTTTCGCACAACAAAATCGACTATAATAATTATAAGCAAAATTTTAGGACCAATAGTTTGCAGTGAGCTATTTTGTTTGTCATTTTGTAAAGATTTCAAATACTATTTTCTTTTACAGTTGACTACATCGACATCGATGTCACTGATCTAACAACTCGCTATGCAAATGACGTCATCGCTTCCTGCGCATTTGGCTTGAAAGTGGATTCGATGGCAGATACAGACAATGAGTTCTACAAGATCGGAAAATCGGTCAACAATTTTAATTTCAAGATGCTCGTCAAAATGGTCTTGTATGCTTATGTCCCGATGATTATGAGGGTATGTCTCTTATTTATTTGAACAGCTTGAATTGATTTTCGTTAAAAAACCAATAGCAATATTCTCCTTAAGTACATAAACAATTATCTTTCTCGTTTATATATAATTAAACTTAGATTAATAACACTTCGCTTATTCTAAGTAAGAAATTAAACTTTTCTTTTCAGATTTTAAAAATAAAATTTCTGCCAGACCATGTATCAAATTTCTTCAGTAGCATTATCTTAGGGACAATGGAAGAGAGGGAGAAAAACAATATATTTAGACCTGATATGATTCATTTATTGATGCAGGCTAAAAAAGGTGTGTTGTATTCTATCGCTGCATAGCTTCGATCAACAATATCATATAATTATGATTGTTTGCTATCTTCAAAATTGCAACTCACGACGTTATCCTGAGGGAATGTGTAATTTTTTCGGTATATAAAGTAGCCTATGTCACTCTCCAGCTCCCAAACTATCCACATACCAAAATCACGTCTATGCTTTGCTCCGGTTTGATTTGAAATACGAACAAACAAACAAATAAAAAGCCACACTTTCACATTATTTTATTATAGTAGTTCGGATAGTATGGATGTTTGCTCCTTACATTTCATATAATACTTACTCCACATAATATTCAAGTATGGTGGTATAAAATGCATCAATACATTCTTTTGATAGCAGTTTTCATAATTTTTCTATATTTTTCAGGTCGATTAGTTCATGAAGAAAAACCTTCTTCGGACGAGGATGCAGGATTCGCCACTGTAGAAGAATATGTTGTGGAAAAGAAAACTGTTCAAAGAGGTAATAAACGATAATAGACGGCTTAAGATGCTATTTATCTAGGCTATGATTATGACAGCACGCCTATGACAGCACATCCCATTTTAACTTCCAAAGCATTTTAATAATGATTGATCAAAATCAAGAAATATGGCTATCGGTGTGTGGTATTAGTATATTATGCAACTAGTGAATAAAGGACGGTTTTAAAGCGAGGGCCGTAGATGAGTCACGAGCAAGTGAAGGATTCTAATTCTGAACGACGCGAGTGATTCATGGCCCTCGATATAAATTCCTACTTTATTCAGGAGTTGTATACTATACTTTATACCATGACTACGAGAAAAGACATAATTAAAGCGAAAATAGAAATTTAATCAAGAAATAAGAATTGTTACATTAATTGAAATGGACATTAAAATTAGAGCAATGACTGAAATTAAGCGTAATTTTCTTATTATTATTATTAGGGTGGTCACCTTGTGAAACAATATTTATTTATTATAAAGTAACACTAAACTTTGTGTCCGTACGTATTTGAAATGACGCCAATTCACTATATTTTTTTCTATAAAAGCAGCAAAGAACACAAAACAGTTTTTAATCTAATGCCAATCTCCTTGTCGCAAATATCGACCAATCAAATCTCGAGAATTTATTTGCACCAAAGAGTTTTAAATTTCGAATCTTAGCGCAAGGAGTTTGTGTAAGCATTGAAATAGAGACCGGATATATTTTTGTGTTCCAACACCAAAATAGTGAATAAAAACAAAACAGTGAATAAAATAAGCTTTTTAGAGTAGGTATGGTATAAACACTTTTTTTATCGACAACGGGTTAGCACTTACCCTTCATTTCACCTGTTGCTATGTGAAGATAAGGCCGTAGGTGGAAGGAAGGTGGAAGAAAGCCAGAATCGTCAACCACTGAGGAACTGGCTATTTTATCTCAACAAGGAATTGAGAAACTATACCTATCTATTCGGAAATAGATGTCTCGGGAGAACACAGTTCATTTAATTTTTAAAGGGTTGTTAATTACGGGTCTACTTCAAATTTCAGATTGGTCCGATGACGATTTGGTGGCACAAGCGCTCTTGTTTTTCCTCGGTGGTTTCGACACGGTGTCTACAGCAATGAAATTTGCTTTACACGAGCTGGCTCTGAACCCTGATGTACAAGATAAATTAGTAAAAGAGATTAAAGAGAATGATGCCAAGAACGGGGGCAAGTTCGACTTTAATACTATACAGAATATGGTCTATTTGGACATGGTGGTGTCGGGTAAGTTGAAAACGAAACATTATTACTACTTTTATCACAAGTAATTTGAACTTCTATACCTCTTGGCCACAACATTGAGTAGCGGCGACCAGTGGAACGGCGGGCGACAAGCGTTCGCGACTGCGGAGAAAATAAATGTATTTAAATAAGGTATGGCAGGCAGGGGACCCCTTCAAGGTACTTTGAAAAGGGCTGAAAATACCTACATTTAAAAATACTCCGGTATCAATCTGCCTGATTTTCAATTTCGCAGCTTCCTCTCAGATTTTGATTCTTGACACACTCCACCAACAACTGCTTTACATCTTCAATTTTTCCGCATAGCAGAGGCGAGACAACTATTTTCATTAGTTGTCTAAACTTGTTTAGTGGAACGTGTCCAAATCGAAGTCTGAGAGAATCTTTCGTCTTAATCGGTTTTCCATTTAATTTGGCTGTTTCGCTTATATTTATGAAGATACTAGCGGCCGCCCGCGGTTTCACCCGCGTGGTTCCCGTTCCCGTGGGAATATCGGGATAAAAAGTACATATAAACCTTCCTCTTGAATCACTCTATCTATTAAAAAAAAAGGCATCAAAATCCGTTGCGTAGTTTCAAAGATTTAAGCATACAAAGGGACATAGGGACAGAGAAAGCGACTTTGTTTTATACTATGTAGTGATTCTTCATAACAGAGTGTAATTTGTAATGGGAGACTTTCTTTTACTTGCATAAAGTGGCTAAAACCGGGGCAGTGGCCAAAACCGGCGCTTTTGCTCTATATAAAAGACGACAATGGCAAGGATTTAATAAAACAAGTGCCAAAAATGGTTTCATTGAAATAGAATTGATATTTTTTTTACTTTTTTGCATTCACAATCCAATTTTTATGGTTGAAAAATGGAAAATGAAGTATTTAGGAAAAATCGACCCGTCTCACAATAAATTCGACGCATCTCGTAACGTCTCCGTAGCTCAGTGGTTAGAGCAGTCGCCCGGATAGCGAAAGGTCGTGGGTTCGTGTCCCATCGGAGCTGGTTGTGAGACGGGTCGATTTTTTCTAAATACTTCATTTTCCATTTTTCAACCATAGAATTGAATTACTGAACCTTTTCAATAATTTCAGAGCTTCTAAGATTGTGGGCTGCAGCACCAATGTTGGATAGACTGTGCACCAAAGATTACAACCTTGGAAAACCCAACCCTCAAGCCACCCAGGACTACATTGTAAGCTTACAATTTAGTTTACAACTCATCCTAAAGATCATGGATCTAAAAATAGTTTATTGTAAACTGATCAATTATTTTGCTTTTACTGTTTTTAGGTACGTAAAGGGGAATCAGTGCAGTTAGCAATTTGGGGTATTCATAGAGATCCGCAATACTTTCCGAATCCATTGAAGTTCGATCCAGAGCGGTTTTCCGAAGAGAACAAGCACAAAATTAAACCCTTCTCGTACATGCCTTTTGGAATGGGACCTAGGAATTGTATAGGTAAGACTCTGATGTCAAACTTCTCTTACAAAGATGCATAAGAAGAATTAGCCACGACCCACCACGCGGGCCCAATGCAGATTGGTGGGTATTAACGGCACCAATAGCTTAACGTGGCTTCCGAAGCACGGAGGAGCTCTAGACGCTCCAACGATCTCCTCGTGTATTTTATATAAAACAGTGTTAGTTATGGCAACAACAGAGAAGCACATGAGAAATATGCCAAGAAAATGAGAAATGTGAATAATATTTTTGATAAAACCTATTGATTTATAATCCCATGTATCACAAGTTGTACGAAAAATTTGAGCACCTGTATAAAGGCTCGTAAATACAACAAGTCCCAATGAGTAGCGAAAAACTGTCGTTATGGTAACGGTTATCGTATTGTGTTTGAAAACTAGAGCAGCGCCTCTTTCGGTCGTATAAGGAACTAAAATTCAATACATTATTGACAGTAGCACTTTGACAACTTCTGAATGACAGTAAGTATAGATGAATATTCGATTACCAAAACGATAGTTTTTCATGCTAGGGGTACTGGGCGGTTGGAACGCGTCTGCGAATTGGCGGTGTGGGAACCCAAACTTAACTTAAGAATCACCTTCTTGCTTTAGTTACTTTACCAGTCTGAATAATTACGTAAAGAAAGATAGTCTTCATACAAGCGTTCTGACAAAAGTGAAGCACTAAACCGATTCAATTAATTAACCGATTA
Source organism: Crambus lathoniellus (assembly GCA_949710035.1). NCBI lineage: Eukaryota > Metazoa > Arthropoda > Insecta > Lepidoptera > Crambidae > Crambus > Crambus lathoniellus. The sequence continues at coordinate 6,703,442 of OX453302.1, read as the reverse complement.
ATCATGACGATTACTTGCTTGTGCTCGGCGACAGCACACCTACACTTGTAACTCCGTAGTGTACAGTTAGGGTCAAATTCGGTGTTACATTTCTTACTTCTTTTTGAGTGGCTGGTGCTGCGCTATTCATGCGCAGACCCTTTTACTATTTGGTTATATATTAAACTAGGGACTACCCTAGTCCCTAGTTTAATATATAACCGACAATATATAACAATGTTTGAACAATTAGGGATTGGGACTGCAAGTGAACGTTGAGACGCCAGCCACACAAAAATAAATAAAAAGTGGTTCACCGAATTTGTCCCTGATCGTACATTGAAAACTCGGTGTTAGGAGCGATACCTGGCTCCTAAAAAGGTGCTTCAAAATGGGCGCGCTAAATTACTTTCTAATACGTCAATATTCTAACTTACCAGTATGAATAAGGCTTTAGTACTTTCATTAGTTGGTTTGTTCAAATCATATGCAATTTACAATCATATTTCTAAAAGCTTCGAATAATCTTTTCAATTACTTAACCTTTTTTAACAGCTTCCAGGTTCGCTCTGTTCGAAGTGAAGGTGATGCTGTACCAATTGCTTCTGCGCTTCGAGGTGTCACCAGCGAAGAAAACCTGCGTATCCAGTGAGCTGGCCACAGACTCCTTTAAGCTCAACCTAAAAGGAGGGCATTGGGTCCGGTTAAAGATCAGGCAGTAATGAAGAGAAAAGCCTTGAAGAAAAGATACTTACTTACTTACTTATTATACTATAAGGGAAAGAGACTTTTTAAACATTTACAACTTCAAAACTAAATTGAGCGTGGATCAATAAAATCTATACTACCCTTGCTGCATGCTCATGCTTGCATGACAATGGATAATACTTACTTTTGTAAATACATAATAGACACTTATATAGTTATGTAATAAAGTAACGCCCTGACCCAGCTCCAACTAACAAATCATTCCTAATCATCATGTTGAATATGTGTGATATATAAGTGTGAGAAAGTAACGATATACGAGACTTTTATTACTCGTTTTTCCCTAAAAACACAACTCCATTTATTGAGTGGTTAAGGAAGTTATGTATGTAAAAAATAATATATAAGCCTATGTCACTCAAGAATAATGTAAGCTTTCTAGTGGTGAAAGAATCTTGAAAATCAGCCCAGAAGTTGTTTAGTTTATTCGTTAAAAACTACCAAAAAATAATATCAAATATTCCCCTTTATAATGTTACGATTTTATGCTTGCAATATTTTGTTAATATTATTATTATTAAATAATATAATATGATATTTGGATATAATATATTTTCTCTTCGCACATTATTTATCTCTCTATAAATCTCTTCGAAACCACTGCAGTCGTAGTGTAGAGATGCTAAGAGACGCTTTTTCCATGTTTCCCTGCTAATCGCAACCCCGCAGACGCGTGAAGATTCTTGCACTCTGTCGGTGTACGCAAATCCTCCCTTCTGTCCCTACCGGTACTGATATTAACGCTCAAAACAGACACTACTCCTATCCCCCCGTCAGTCTCGCTCGATCGCAGTGTCAAAGATATCACACTGGAGAAACTCCCTTCCATAACCCAATTGCTCGTCGTTCGATCTCTCTTCTGTCACTGAGAGTGAGTTCCAAGGCGCCATGTGTGCTCGAGAATGTTCACTCTTATCCACTCCATACTTCTCCCATTTGCACTGCAATTATCAATGCTTCTCTTGATTCAAAGTGTTTCCCTAAGATCTGGAAAATTTCACACATACTTCCTTTACCTAAAATATCCAATCCTACTTTACCTAGTTATTTTCGTCCAATTTCCAACTTACCGTTCCTATCGAAAGTTCTCGAGCTTATCGTTCATTAAACAACTGTCTTCTTTTCTTACCTCTAACAACCTATTAAAGATATTTCAATCTAGTTTTCGCCCTGGACACAGCACTGACTCTCTGACTCTTACTGTCCTGCCCCCTGATTCACAAACCATCGGAAACGGAATCGGATTCGAATTCTGTGCTTTGTCTTTGTCTATTCTATAGAGAGTGACGGAGACAGTGCATACATTCCGCTGTCGGGAGCGCTTCCGACGATTTGTGGATCAGGGGGCTGGTTCTACTTGATTTCAGCAGTGACTTCAATTCCGTCAATTTCGACATTCTTCTCGCCCTTCTTCTCTCAATAAACTTTATTTATTTAACTAACTTTATTTAGTTTATTTTCTGTATCTTATATTTTTATCGAATTTACACACTGTTTGTCCTTCTCCGTATTTATTTCCTCTCGTGGGCCAGCTGGTAGATATTCCAATGTGGAATAAGCTGTGCCTTTGTACAATTCTTCTTTGTATATTTTTGTTCCTTTATAACTTTTGTGTGTACTAAATTATTGAATAAATAAATTAATAAAATTATTCGTTTAATTTCGTTGTCACTATTCGGCACACATTTTTTATCATTTTACAATTTAGGTATTTACACTCCAAAAGCATTAGTAATAAATACCAGCTTGCTTTTGTAATTGTATATAGTTTATTAAAAACAAAACTTAAAACTAATATACATTTAAGTCATAAAAATCTTATCTCAAAGACTTAAATATTTTTCTGAAGCTGCTAAAAGTTTACATATATTTTCAAAATACTTTATTATAGTGCGATTTTTTATGCCATGCTAAATAGAAACCTTACCTGTCAAATACTCTGATGGTTTTTCAAACATTATTTCTCGTTACTAACTAATATTATAAATGCAAACGTTTGAATGTTTGTTACTCAATCAATCAATCAATCAAAACATTTATTTAATACAGTCGAAGGACAAATTATAACTTAAGTATACGACAAATTACTTAAGTGAAGACAACACAGAAAAAAAAATGTATATACCTATATATAAAAAAAAAAGAAAGATAGTCCCACGACTGTACCAAAAGGGATCTAGTTCAGCATATGTCAGTTTTTGAAAACTGACGCTGGTTTTCAACTAGATCCCTTTTTCCTTGACATCTGAATGCCAAGACAGCCCTAATAGCTAAATTAAAAAAGAAACAAACAAAAACAATGGCACTGACAACAAGGCGCCATTGTGCCGGCCAGCGGTGTTCGCGGGCTGGCTAGTCTGCTGCGAGCGGCGCGCCAGGCAGGTGCAATCGTGCAGTGCAATGCAGGCGCGATACTTGCCGACTCGCAGGAAAACTATAAACTTACATACACAAACAGAAAATAAAATGATTCTATATGCAAAACTAAAACTGTTACATGGAAGAAAGATTGGAAATAAGTAAGTAAACGGAAGTGAATGCAAGTGGAACATAGAGAAGTAAGTACAAGTACTTAAACGAATTATTATGCATATAAATAGGCTATACAAAACCCATTTTATACTAGGTACTTAACTCATAACTTACACTCTTGTTTACATTGCATTGCAGATATATCTACGAGAGAATGAGCACATAGGACGTTCCATGAAAATTGTTAAAAATTACATTTATCTAACTACGGACTGGATATTATTTACCTACATCAAGTTTGTAGGGCCAACAAAATTAGGTATGTACTCGCTTCGATCAACAATAACACGGCGAAACGCCTGACCCAATGAATTAAATTTGGCAAAGAGGTAGATTTTGAATAACATAATTATGGGCTAAGAATATGTGGTCGTCCAAACCAAAAGGGACCTTATTGCGACCGGCTCATACGTCTTTATTGTCGTTGTTTTGTATTCGAACAACAGCAATAAAGGCGTAACTGCCGAGCGCCACAAGGTCCCTTTTGATTTGGACAAACACATGTCTTCACATTGATGAAATAAACTCTAGCATAACAGCGCGTAAGAGCTCTTGGGTAAATTCGAAGCTTTTCCTAACGACTCCGTAGCTCAGTGGTTAGAGCATTCGCCCGGACAATGAAAGGTCGTGGGTTCGAGTCCCATCGGAGCTAGTTGTGAGACGGGTCGATTTTTTCTAATACTTTATTTTCAATTTATAGGCTACTTTTTTCACCAGGAAATATATCTCATTTTGCTGTCCAAATCATTTTTTTGTTTATGCGGGCAAAGCCGCGAGAGGAAAGATATACATATAAAATTCTCTTTTATCCGAAACAGGTTTACCGTTGATTGTACGTTTTTGCTACTGTTCTTGCAAAGCATTTTTTTTGTCTGGTTATCAAGGTCGTTATTGTCTGATTTTCAATCGGATCCAAGTGCCTCCCTTAAGGTTTAAGCTGAATTGGCCAGCAACGAACTCTGGAGGGATGCAGGTCTTCTCGAAGGGTTCCACCTGGAAGTGCTGGAGCACCTGGTAGAGCATTACTTTCACCTCACATAGGGCAAACCTGGAACCTGAAAAAAAGGCAAAATTTGTATCAGTTTTCCAACGGTATTGTGCTTTTTTTTTCTTAATAAAGGTAAATAAATATAAAAATAAAATTATGCATAAAAACAAATAATTTCTGTAGGATTGTAGAATAATAATAATTAGGTGATTAGGCCTGTGGAGAAGACGGTCACAAGACCAACTAGCAATATAAAGTAGTAAGTGCTCTGTAAATACTACAGTGTGGCAATAGAGATCAGATTCTTTTTACAAGCTTTTAATTTATCTTGAAGTGTATGTATGTATGTATGTCCGTTCGGGTCAAATCTTGCAAGCTTAATTTGACCCACTTCCCAGAGTCCGATTGACCTGAAATTTTGTATGCAAGTTTGGTTTAGATGACAATACAATATTAAAGTACAGAAAACAAAAAAGCTTTTCATAATTATGAAATATTTACTTAATAGTAGATTGTACAACAAGTGCATAAAACGTACCATGTTACCCGAGACGTATATATCCACCCGAGCCGTAGGCGAGGGTAAAATGGGTTTTATGTACGAGTTATACACTCTGCTTTTCACTTCGAGTGTGAGGAAAATAATAACAATATAGCAAAAAAGAAAAAATGAAGACTTCGCCATAAGAGCAGAAGAAGTAAATTGATTTACGTGTGGCTCATCTACAATCGCTTCAAAAGACGACGACGACAGAGAAAAAAGAACATTGGGTGCATATAATACTAAAAGATAAAATAGACACATGGAACTTAAATTGTATCAAAATATTGACCTAAGTTTTTCAAGTGTTTTAGAATTTCTATAAAATCATTTGATGAATTTCTGCATATTTTATAACTGACATTACGGATGATTCATAAAAATTTAGAGGCTTAATTTCCCAATTTTTTTTCTCAACGTGTGTCCACTCTACACGAAAGCGCGCGATCACATGTACAGTCCCAAGGCAGCTCCTGTATCTGGGAGCGCGCTGCTAACGCCAATACTGACAGCTCGTGTCTGACGCGCGTCAGTCAAAAAGCGCGCGGTTCAATGTGTACGAAACATCAAAAATGTATGAGATGGCAGGTTCTCAGAGCGCGCGTTAGCAAAGCGCGCGCTCGAAAGCGCCCAGTGTGTAAAGGCTCTTTACTGTGCACACAGCACGAAGACTCTGCCGTCATACGTCAAGAGGACTTCACCGATAGTCGACAAATGGCGCTACCTACCGCTGACACAACGTACCTTCTATGCACTTCTACAAATTCATATTATGGAGTCTTTAACAAACTTTCTATATAGGACAGTGTTGTCCCGGGGCTAATAACACCTAGCCCGGAAGAAAGACTCACCATCAGTCTTCTTTTACAAGTTGCGCCATCTCTACAGTCTCATAAGAGGGTTCAAGGTCTGCAAGAAGAGAGCGATGCATGGCATTTGCTGCTCGATCGATTATGAAATGATGAGAATCGCAGGAGAACTAAAACAATCGACATCGCGCATCGTTTAAGTCGAGATTACGAATTTTCGACCGAATTTCCTACATCACATAATGTGAGTAGTAAATTAGAACACATACTTAAAAGCACTGACCGAAAATCTTACATCAAAATTTGAAAAGGGGAAAATCGGAGATGGGCAAGATTTTCTGTGTTCGATTAGCCCCCTAAGCCGGGCGGGGCTGAGGCGGGATGCATAGCGCGGAAAACCGATGGCCGTTAGAACGGAAAGGTTCTCGAATGGTGACCGCGTGCCGGACGACGTTCCGTGGACCGACTGAGGCTTCCTGCTGGATGCGGGCAGCGCATAACTGATCGTTGCGGAGATTCTTCGAGTGCCTATGCCCAGCAGTGGGCGTCGTTTGGCTGACTTAAATGAAATTAATGAAAAAAATATTATATAATCGCTAAAATAACATATTGTGCTTTATGAGTGTGCCTTATGAGTTATGAGAAACGAACAATGAGTAGCATGCCATATGAATATAGATATGTAAAAGGTAGGGTAATAAAGCAATTTTTATTTACTAGTTCTGCTACTGCCCGGCAGAGGCACTCTGTAAAGATTCGCATACAAATCGCATCCATTACGTTTACAGTATGTACAGAACAATTCAAGATAGAGGGGCTGTTAAATAACTGAGCTTATCGAGCTGAACTTATCAGACTGAGCAAGTTCTTTACCTATACAGTTTCTTGGACCTAACCCGAAAGGCATGTAGGAGAAGGGCAGAATCTTGTGTTTGTTCTCTTCGGAGAAACGCTCTGGATCAAATTTGAGTGGGTTCGGGAAGAATTTAGCATCTCTATGGATTGCCCAGGTGGGAATTTGCAGGTTGTCTCCTTTTCTGATCTAAAATAGTTTAATGAAGCACATTTTTATTATGAACAAATTAGTGGTCTCAACTATTGTCAGTAGTTAGGGGATTTGTTAACATTTTCTCGAGCTTTTTGACTCAATGTTTTAATGCAACATCTCTTTAGTTGCATAATTGAACATTACCAGCACCTCTCTTACGAGATTAATATAGATGTCGTAGGTCAATCGTTAAACTGGGCCGATCGAGATTTGCCTGGGCATCGATGGTACCGGCATTTCGTGATTTGGCCGATTAGTTCATGATGTGCCTATGCAGATCGATGAGGACAGCTTATATGTTGATTTGGCCTACAAGTCACCTCGAGATATGTCTGCACGCATCGCAATGTAGTTCCATTTAACGACGCTTCTAACGATTCTAGCGCTCTGTTACTGGTGTGTTTCACAAAAAAATAATGGTGGCGGCCCAAACATAGCCGGGCAAATCATCAAACGTTATGCTTTGAACGGTATGACGGGTATCAGACAGGTAAATCAAAGTATGGTACCGTGTCATGATGTGCCGAGCCAGATCTCGAACGGCATAGTTTCACGATTGGCCCACAACATATACAGGATGTTTTTTAAGTCATTGGCATCCAGTCGGCCCATTAATGTACTCATATGAAGGTATGTTTTTGAAAAGGGGTGATGCCAGGCGTCAGCGGGGGCGCAGGGACGCGGGCAAAGCGGGCATGAAGCATGGGTGACATTGGTTGTTTCGGTGAATTCCGTGCGCGAACTTGAATAAATTCACGTTACAGTAGAGCCTGCATTTTGTCGGGAGGCCAATGTAATAGTTTAACGCCCGAATACTCGTACGCTACTTATCTTTGGGAGCGTCTCACACATCGCCCTGTCACTTTAAATGTCAAACGTATGAAAGAGATGCCATGATGTTTGAGCCGCTCCCAAAGATGATTTGCGTTCGAGAATGCGGGCGTAAGGCATGTATGTTTATTAAATTAATCAATGTTTTTTTTATCAATTTGTTATTTTTAGTTATTTTAGATTTATTTGCTATAGTGATCAATTACTGAAGATTTTATACGATTTTCCAGGGATTTAAAAAAAAATAACTTTACATCTTGGATTTGGTTCATATTTGGCGAAAAGATATCATGAGTATGTTTTTATTTTAAAAAGATGCGAACGACTTCAATGTCACCCTGTATAGGATTACGTAAGAATTGGAATTGGTAAACTTAAACGCGTGATAAGTCTCCCTATCCCACAGTTCTGATTGCCCTAAGTAAAGTTTTTACTTACGATGTAATCCTTTGGAGCTTTAGCATTTGCTCTTCCTAAGTTGTAATCCTTGTTGCATACCCGATCTAAGGCTGCAGACGGAGCCCACAACCTTAGTACCTCTGTAAAGAATAAAACACTATATTATGTAGTAAATAATTATGTCATATCAGTGTGATATAAGAAGAAATTCAAAAATTCAATTTACTGCAATATGGACTCTAAATTCTGTGTACTTACTATTTAAATTGTAAATGAAATATACTTAATACTCGTAACAAAGGCTTTCATTTATATAATTATTTTAAAATTTAATGTAAAAACGGGAAAAAAGTCCCTTTTTCTACCTTCGATTGCCAATAAAATTTAATTCGGCATAAAGCTATAATTTATTATACATCGCCAGATAGCTTATTTAATATTGATTCCCGTGATAAAAGTTTTTTATACAGTCTGTATACAAAATTTCATGGAAATCATTATTTAAATGAGGCCGAAGTAGACCGGAAGTAATGCGGAAGTAGTGTGACAGATGCGCGTTTAATGGCCAAGATGGCCGCGACAGATAAGTGGATAGCATAGAGACATTTTTTACATAAATGCACAGTGCGTGGAATGAGTCACACCAATGATGTTTGTTATCAGCATATCTAAAAAATATGTAACTCGAGAAAAAAGAATCTGTTAATATTTTTTCCTATCTTCAAAAATGACTGAGATATTAAACGTTAAAGTACGGCCTCCGAGGAAAATTTGGGTGAACCAATGGCATTAACGTGTGACGTCACGTCGCACTTCCGTATACCTACATAGAATCCTTTGGCTATATAGTTGCGCTCTCACGGTTTCGTAATAAATTTATTTATTTTTCTTATAGTTGATCAATGAAATGTTTAAGAATTTTGTATTGAGCCCATGTGAAAAAACACCTTCAATTATACTTCATGCTTCGTCCTCAAGATTAGCTTGATTTAACACTTGTAGTACGCCCTAGTATTCGCCATTTCACACTATATTGAGAATATACCTACTTATAAATTAAAAAAGTAATAAAAGAAAATTATTATTTTTTAAATTTCAAATGTGGGTGGTAGAGCGACCTGGCTCAAGCGCCCATCATAGCTGTCATTTCGCTTTCTAGTGCGTCGCCGTTTCACATCTAGTTTTTAAATTGTGTTAAAAAACTTGTTAGTTGTTGTTAAAAGTGATTATTTAGGATGCCCAAACGCAAAAAAGATAATTGTGAACACATTAAACGAAAAATTATAAGATTGGAGAGGAAGTTGGAGCGAAAAAAGAAGCACCACCACCGCTAAGATTCATCTTGTTCTGAGTTATCGAAACAATTCTATCGCTCGTCGTCCATATCTAAAGGTACGTTATGTATTTTTATACATTCATAAGTCACTGGCCTTGACATATTATATTGCATATTGAAGTTCAGTGACCTGGTTTTCTAACGTTTCGCAAAAAATGCAAACGATAATTACGTTCAACGATAAAACGTTTTGACTATTTAACTACTTATTACTAAGTTTGTAAAATAAATACTTTTTGATAAAGTATAACAAAATTATTAATTAATTTTAAAGTTATAATTGAACATAAATGCATTAGTTCGTCACAGACTTTTACAAGTTCTCGTATAAGTAGATTTCAAACAGTTTGCGGGCAGTACTTTCTATGAACTGGGACTGCTTCTTACTGAAAATAATTCTCATAAGTGACTATGCTAAAAAACTGCTTTGTACTCTAAAGTATTATGCTTATTATGATGTGTCGATTTTCAATAGTTTGCGGACAGTACTTTTCTTTCGAACTGGTACTGTTAAACAGTTTGCGGGCAGTACGTTCTTTGAACTGGGACTGCTTCTTACTGAAAATAATTCACATAAGTGACTAAGCTAAAAAACAGCTATGTACTCTAAAGTATTATGCTTATTATGATGTGTCGATTTTCAATAGTTTGCGGACAGTACTTTTTTTCCGAACTGGGACTGTCTCTTACGAAATTTAATTGCATACCTAAGGTTAAGCAAATACATAATAATCATTATATACACTGCAGTCACTGGGTCCTACAGACAGTACAACGGGACTGTTATAAGGTACTACTAAGTGTTGTTTGCGGACAGTACGTGTTGTTATAACTGGGGACTGTCTCTTACAATATTATACTGACATGCTAAAATTGTATGAACATGAGGCTTACTCTGTCCCTTACATACGACCAAGAGGTCATAGTTGACCTCGACGCACCATGTTCTAAGGGTTAACCTGAAGGACAATTAGAACAAGTGCTGGAGCCACTTTTAGAACCAATCCCCAGTACATCCCAGTCTGAAAACATTACAAATATACAGGATGGTCATTCGTCGACTGAGGCTCTGAAGCGTGATCTACCTTCAGATCAAACGTCAGCTCTTGAAATAGAAAACATACAGTTAGATAGTGAAGTATTAGAAATATTAGGTATTGACCCTACTTCAGTCAGGAGTGCTGGAGTTTTCCAGTACTGGGTCACAACAGGTATTAACAAAGAATTGCGTAAAGAACTCATAAGTACATGACCCCAGAAAATTGCAAATTGATTGACCCACCTGAGCTTGATCGTAAGATTAAAGCAGCTGTTTCAGATATTATTGCTAAACGCAATAAGGCCATTCAACTGAAACAGAAGGAATCGACTGCTGGAAACACTTTGTCTGGTAAAAATCTATACTATTATATTGTCTGCAAATGAGAAAAATACAGCCTTGCTAAAAACACTTATGAATTTGCCAAAAATTATGTGTGATTGTCAACATTCTAATTCAATTTACATTTTTTTTTCTGAATGCCGTGAAGATGGATCTAAGGGATTCTCTTCAAAATATTAAAATTGATAAACAATCATTCGGCGAAAACTTAAGGGAAACCATAAAATCAGCTAAAGCTATTAACAAGTCTGGCACAGACCCAAAGCAATCAACGACACAAAAGTTTCCTAATAAGAAGCCAAGCTCTAATCCATACAGTTCTTCGTGAAATTTAAACTGGAAGGGTCCGGGTCCTAGTCGCAGGCCGACGGGCCCTCCCAGGACGAAGGAGCCTGCAACGACTTCGACGCGTAGACGGCTCATCAACCTAACGAAGCAGTCGCAGTATCCGTGGCAGAGACAGAACAGCAGCCGATGTTAAATACGTTAACGCATGCAGGTCGTTTATCATTATTCTATAAAGAACTTTTAATGATTACCAAGGACCCACTGGTTTTTTTTCATATAAAAGGATATAAGATTCCCTTCAATCGAAAACCGATGCAACCTGTATCACCGTCAACCCGAAAATGTAGTGAAAAGGAAAAGGCTCTTTTCATACACAAAATTAAAAATTTGCTGTCTCTGCAATTTCAGAGATAACAGATCTTATCAATATCTATCAACTATTTTTTAGTACCCAAGCCAAATGGGAAGATGCGTTTCATCTTAAACTTATCACTAAATAAATTTATTGACACAAGTCATTTTAAACTGGAGGATTTAAGAACAGTTATAAAATTGATATCTAGAGATTGTAACCGTGCACAGTAGACCTGAAAGACGCATACTTTTGTTAAAAATTCACAAGTAAGACCGAAAATATCTAAGATACCAATTTGATCAAAAAACATATAAATTTAATGTCTTATTATTTTTAGCTTAAACACAGCTCCTTTGGTTTTCACTAAAGTCATCATGAAACCGGTCATGAAATTCTTAAGATTATGTGGTTACCTGTTAACAATATATTTGGATGACCTCTGTCTAATATAAGGGTCTTAAAACTTACAAGATACCGTAAAGTTGCTTACAAGCTTAGGTTTCATTATGACTACCGATAAAAGTAATTTTGTACCTTCTCAGTCTTGTAACTTCTTAGGATACAGTTTAGACTAAAAGTAATTTTAGGTCACTTTGCCAAAATTAAATTTGCAATACAAAAGTTTTCTAACTTAAAAAGGTGTAAAATTAGAGAATTTGTTAGTTTTATTGGACTGTTAATATCCGCCTGTCCCGCCGTGAAATGCAGCTGGTTGTATACTAAATTATATGAAATATGTATAATAAGTACATGGATATACCTTGTTACTTGGAACAGGATTTCTATTGGTGGAGCCGCACCAAAATAAAAATAGACAAGTATGACCTGGAAGTTTTTTCAGGTGCCTCAACTACGGGGTGGGGAATTGTACGTGGAGACGACAGAGCTAGTGGTTTATGGAGTGTAAAAGAAAGTAGCAGGCAATAAATTATTTAGGAATTCTTGCTGCGTTTATTGGTTTAAGATATTAACTGGCAAGTACTTCTACGAATTGACAATACCACGGTAATTTCCTACGTAAACCGTATGGGTGATATACACTCCCCACACCTGACAGAGATCGCAAAAGACCTCTGGCAATGGCGTAAACGTAAAAATCTTTACGTTTTTGCATCTCATATTCGATCTTCAGATAATACTATGCAGGCAGACCAAGAATGGCAGCTAGCTGATTATGCCTTTCAACAAATTGTTGAAAACTCTCATAGGCCTGACATTGATACGCTAGTCGTTGAAATAATAAATGTCTATTATGTCTATTTATGTTTTTCGTCCTTTCACAATGATTCTTAAATGTTTAAGTAAGATTATCTCTGACAATGCCACAGATATACTCAATAGTTGTTCCATTTTGGTCCACATAACCGTGGTATCCACTATTTAAGAGTCTTTTAATAAGTAAACAATTCGTTTTCAAAGCAGATTCAAACGTAATTTCATCTACAAATTCCAGCCGCAAACAAATGCGCAACTCCATTACCCTGGTGATGGTGATGATACGAAGAGGCGTCAAACAATTTTCTCTGGACGTCATGCTTAACTCCCTTTTGGATAACTCGTATAAACAATACGAAGTTTGCTATTAAAAGTGGTTTATTTATTGTCAACAATAAACTAAACTTATACGAAAGTATCAATTCCCGATATACACCATTTTTTGCAACTGCTTTTAACAGTGGCGCTCAGTATGGCACAATTAACTGTTATCATTCTGCTTTGGCTTTAATAACTAAAATTAATATCTCACAAAATCAAGAAATAAAAAGATTTATTAAAGGAATATAGCACAGGTTTTAAATTGTCTTGAAAAGTGGTTTGCTAACGAAAGTTAGAATCTGGAAAAAATATATATATATAAAAAAAAAAAAGGTACGACGAACCCTTTCAAGAATTAATATTTGTAATATTGAAAAGTCTTCTTTAGCAATTAAAATCAAAATTCCCCATTCTCATAAAGACATCTAGTGTTGGCGCTCAACCATTGCTCGTTATACCATTCTATAACGAAAAGCCAAGTATTTGTCCTGCAAGAGTTTTGATTACTTACCTTGAAATGACAATGTCTCTCTGTCCTGATTCCGACAATTTATTTATTAGTTACCGAAAGCCATATAAGCCTGTTACGTCACAAGCCTTATTCAAATGGATAAAAAATACGTTACATTTAAGTGGAATTGATATTTTTACGTTCACTGCGCATAATACCCGGTATGCTGCTACGTCAGCTGCGCAAAATTTAGGTTTTAGCATAGACCAGATTATAAAACTGCAGGTTGGTTTTCAGAATCACGTTTGCCAAATTTTATAACAGGCCAGTAAACAGCAATTGTGATAAAAAATGTGGCACCACTGTTTTGAGTCATCATCATCATCATATTTTTCGTTTATTTCATAAGCGATGTTGATTTTTTATGTAACAAAATAATACTTTTTTATTGCTTTTTGGCTCTATGTTGACAAAATAAAGAAGCAAGTTATGTTATAATTTCAAACTATATTATTCAGTAGCCTCTTACAAGTTTTGTATATTTTTCGAACACTAGTCTCTAAACGTCTACAAGTGTTAAATCAAGCTAATCTTGAGGACGAAGCATGAAGTATAATTAGAGATTAAACGAACTTACCTGAAGTGAAGTTCTATCTTAATTATACGAAGGCTTCGTCCGAAGAGATTAGCTTCCCTCCCTCCCAAAAGTTATTACCTACTCCCCTATATTATTCGAAAAATATAATACTCCAAACTAAATGACAGCTATGATGGGCGCTTGAGCCAGGTCGCTCTACCACCCACATTTGAAATTTAAAAAATAATAATTTTCTTTTATTACTTTTTTAATTTATAAGTAGGTATATTCTCAATATAGTGTGAAATGGCGAATACTAGGGCGTACTACAAGTGTTAAATCAAGCTAATCTCTTCGGACGAAGCCTTCGTATAATTAAGATAGAACTTCACTTCAGGTAAGTTCGTTTAATCTCTAAATAATGATTTATTTTCGAGAAAAATAAATTAAATCAACTTTCGTAATGGCGGGCGGGATTCTGTCAATACATATAGCAACCGTCAAAACAAAATGTACTTACAACCTTAACTGACTTGGTAGTTAAATATGAACCCTAAAAACTGACAGCCATTTCGATAATTTTATACTGCTAGTGGCGCCTCCACCACTGGGTCAGATAAGTTTGTGGGATAAATGTCTTTCGGTATCGACAGTAGGTGACAGTTTTAGAGTGCGCCTGCGCGCGGTCGAAATTGAATACTAATCATTTACCACAACCTTAGAACGAAGAAAATGTACTGTAACTAGCGTCAAAAACGCACGAGTTGCGCGAAGATTGCGCACAGACGAACTCTATGTAGGTACAGTTAGACGGAAATCACCCGCAACAGCCGTAAACGGGGATGTCAGTGCGACATGACGTCATCGCAATAACGCGCAAGGAAAGCAAGTTTTCAAAAGATGGTGAAACTTTACAACGCTGTATCTTTGGAAATCCTGGCCAGATTTCGATGAAACAAAAACTATTAGTACTTGCACGAGTACGCGCATTAAATGCAGTAATTTTATAGTCATATTTTGATGTGTTGGTGTGACTCATTCATCAGTGCGTTAATAGAAATGACAGTTTACCTGAAACAACCATGTCCAAATAAACCATATTCTGTATCGAGTTGAAGTTGAATTTGCCGTCATTTTTATGCTCGTTCTCTTTAATTTCTTGCACTAGTTTTTCTTGGATGTCAGGATTACGAACCATCTCATAGAGCGCAAAAGACATTGCTGTGGACACTGTTTCGAATCCAGCAAGAAAGAATAGCACAGTCTGGGCTATAAGATCATCATCCGACCAATCTGAAATCCAAATTTATTTGTATTTTTTTTTCACTTATTAACATTATTGATATTATTTTGTTGTTCAAGTAAAGCAGGTTAATTTAAGATCTATTACTGCGTTGCCTTCGAAATCAACTTCAACTCAATTATATCTAAATAAAGGAGATCAGTCAAATTGGACCAAAAAAGTCAAAGTTCCGGCCAACAAAAATAAATTGCAAATTACTATTGTAAACAGTGTATATAGTTGCGCTCTCACGGTTTCGTAATAAATTGATTTATTTTTCTTATAGTTGATCAATGAAATGTTTAAGAATTTTGTATTGAGCCCATGTGAAAAAACACCTTCAAATAATGATTTATTTTCGAGAAAAATAAATTAAATCAACTTTCGTAATGGCGGGCGGGATTCTGTCAATACATATAGCAACCGTCAAAACAAAATGTACTTACAACCTTAACTGACTTGGTAGTTAAATATGAACCCTAAAAACTGACAGCCATTTCGATAATTTTATACTGCTAGTGGCGCCTCCACCACTGGGTCAGATAAGTTTGTGGGATAAATGTCTTTCGGTATCGACAGTAGGTGACAGTTTTAGAGTGCGCCTGCGCGCGGTCGAAATTGAATACTAATCATTTACCATAACCTTAGAACGAAGAAAATGTACTGTAACTAGCGTCAAAAACGCACGAGTTGCGCGAAGATTGCGCACAGACGAACTCTATGTAGGTACAGTTAGACGGAAATCACCCGCAACAGCCGTAAACGGGGATGTCAGTGCGACATGACGTCATCGCAATAACGCGCAAGGAAAGCAAGTTTTCAAAAGATGGTGAAACTTTACAACGCTGTATCTTTGGAAATCCTGGCCAGATTTCGATGAAACAAAAACTATTAGTACTTGCACGAGTACGCGCATCAAATGCAGTAATTTTATAGTCATATTTTGATGTGTTGGTGTGACTCATTCATCAGTGCGTTAATAGAAATGACAGTTTACCTGAAACAACCATGTCCAAATAAACCATATTCTGTATCGAGTTGAAGTTGAATTTGCCGTCATTTTTATGCTCGTTCTCTTTAATTTCTTGCACTAGTTTTTCTTGGATGTCAGGATTACGAACCATCTCATAGAGCGCAAAAGACATTGCTGTGGACACTGTTTCGAATCCAGCAAGAAAGAATAGCACAGTCTGGGCTATAAGATCATCATCCGACCAATCTGAAATCCAAATTTATTTGTATTTTTTTTTTCACTTATTAACATTTTTGATATTATTTTGTTGTTCAAGTAAAGCAGGTTAATTTAAGATCTATTACTGCGTTGCCTTCGAAATCAACTTCAACTCAATTATATCTAAATAAAGGAGATCAGTCAAATTGGACCAAAAAAGTCAAAGTTCCGGCCAACAAAAATAAATTGCAAATTACTATTGTAAACAGTGTAACGATCATTTTTTGTTATGACGTCAGCAGTGTACGATTAGCGGCCAAGCAGTTATTCAAGTTTGAAAATGTCATTTTTTCTTCATTTTCAAACTTGAATATAGCTTGGCCAAAGTGCAGCCAACAAAAAAAATTGCAGATTACTATTGTAAATAGTGTAACGATCATTTTTTGTTATGATGTCAACAGTGTACGATTGGTGGCCAAGCAGTTATTCAAGTTTTAAAATGACATTTTTTTTCTCTTTATTTTCAAACTTGAATACAGCTTGGCCAAAGTGCGGCCAACGAAAAAAAAATGCACATTACTATTGTAAACAGTGTAACGATATTTTTTTGTTATGGCGTCAACAGTGTACGATTAGCGGCCAAGCAGTTACTCAAGTTTGAAAATGACATTTTTTTCTTCATTTTCAAACTTGAATACAGCTTGGCCAAAGTGCGGCCAATGAAAAAAAAATGCATATTACTATTGTAAACAGTGTAACGATCATTTTTTGATATGACGTCAACAGTGTACGATTAGCGGCCAAGCAGTTATTCAAGTTTGAAAATAACATTTTTTTCATCATTTTCAAACTTGAATACAGCTTGGCCAAAGTGCGGCCAACAAAAAAAAATTGCAGATTACTATTGTAAATAGTGTAACGATAATTTTTTGTTATGGCGTCAACAGTGTACGATTAGCGGCTAAGCAGTTACTCAAGTTCGAAAATGACATTTTTTTCTTCATTTTCAAACTTGAATACAGCTTGGCCAAAGCGCGGCCAACGAAAAAAAATTGCATATTACTATTGTAAACAGTGTAACGATCATTTTTTGTTAATAACGTCAACAGTGTACGATTAGTGGCCAAGCAGTTATTTAAGTTTGAAAATGACATTTTTTTCTCTTTATTTTCAAACTTGAATACAGCTTGGCCAAAGTCACTTTGTGTTGTAGTCAATATCTATTTTAGGGAGACATATTTCCTTATTCTGGCTCTGTAGCGTACTAGACCTTAGTTAAAGTTACTATTTAGCTAAAAGTATTGCATTATTGTTTAGTCGATTCACGTACCCAGCTGGTGGGACATTTGTGGGTCAGTTATAATGCTGACGAGGAACTGATCTCAATGTAATAACTGATATACTGATAACGATTACATTTTACGTGGTTAGTCAATCCGTTTTGCGATCGTATTTATACCAAAAATAATGACATTTTCAAACTTGAATAACTGCTTGGCCGCTAATCGTACACTGTTGACGCCATAACAAAAAATGATCGTTACACTGTTTACAATAGTAATGTGCAGTTTTTTTTCGTTGGCCGCACTTTGGCCAAGCTGTATTCAAGTTTGAAAATAAAGAGAAAAAAAAAAATACATTTTCAAACTTGAATAACTGCTTGGCTGCTAATCGTACACTGTTGTCGCCATAACAAAAAATGATCGTTACACTGTTTACAATAGTAATCTGCAATTTTTTATCGTTGGCCGCACTTTGGCCAAGCTGTATTCAAGTTTGAAAATAAAGAGAAAAAAAATGTTATTTTCAAACTTGAATAACTGCTTGGCCACTAATCGTACACTGTTGACGTCACAACAAAAAATGATCGTTACATTTTTTACAATAGTAATGTGCAATTTTTTTTTCGTTGGCCGCACTTTGGCCAAGCTGTATTTAAGTTTGAAAATAAAGAGAAAAAAGAAATACATTTTCAAACTTGAATACAGCTTGGCCAAAGTGCGGCCAACAAAAAAAAATTGCAGATTACTATTGTAAATAGTGTAACGATAATTTTTTGTTATGGCGTCAACAGTGTACGATTAGCGGCTAAGCAGTTACTCAAGTTCGAAAATGACATTTTTTTCTTCATTTTCAAACTTGAATACAGCTTGGCCAAAGCGCGGCCAACGAAAAAAAATTGCATATTACTATTGTAAACAGTGTAACGATCATTTTTTGTTAATAACGTCAACAGTGTACGATTAGTGGCCAAGCAGTTATTTAAGTTTGAAAATGACATTTTTTTCTCTTTATTTTCAAACTTGAATACAGCTTGGCCAAAGTCACTTTGTGTTGTAGTCAATATCTATTTTAGGGAGACATATTTCCTTATTCTGGCTCTGTAGCGTACTAGACCTTAGTTAAAGTTACTATTTAGCTAAAAGTATTGCATTATTGTTTAGTCGATTCACGTACCCAGCTGGTGGGACATTTGTGGGTCAGTTATAATGCTGACGAGGAACTGATCTCAATGTAATAACTGATATACTGATAACGATTACATTTTACGTGGTTAGTCAATCCGTTTTGCGATCGTATTTATACCAAAAATAATGACATTTTCAAACTTGAATAACTGCTTGGCCGCTAATCGTACACTGTTGACGCCATAACAAAAAATGATCGTTACACTGTTTACAATAGTAATGTGCAGTTTTTTTTCGTTGGCCGCACTTTGGCCAAGCTGTATTCAAGTTTGAAAATAAAGAGAAAAAAAAAAATACATTTTCAAACTTGAATAACTGCTTGGCTGCTAATCGTACACTGTTGTCGCCATAACAAAAAATGATCGTTACACTGTTTACAATAGTAATCTGCAATTTTTTATCGTTGGCCGCACTTTGGCCAAGCTGTATTCAAGTTTGAAAATAAAGAGAAAAAAAATGTTATTTTCAAACTTGAATAACTGCTTGGCCACTAATCGTACACTGTTGACGTCACAACAAAAAATGATCGTTACATTTTTTACAATAGTAATGTGCAATTTTTTTTTCGTTGGCCGCACTTTGGCCAAGCTGTATTTAAGTTTGAAAATAAAGAGAAAAAAGAAATACATTTTCAAACTTGAATAACTGCTTGGCCGCTAATCGTACACTGTTGTCGTCATAACAAAAAATGATCGTTACACTGTTTACAATAGTAATGTACAATTTTTTTTCGTTGGCCGCACTTTGGCCGTGCGGTATTCAAGTTTGAAAATAAAGAGAAAAAAAATGACATTTTCAAACTTGAATAACTGCTTGGCCGCTAATCGTACACTGTTGACGCCATAACAAAAAATGATCGCTACACGGTTTACAATAGTAATATGCAATTTATTTTCGTTGGCCGATACTTTTACTTTTTTGGTCCAAACATGTATGCAGCGTGACTGATCTCCTTTGACGATCAACTTACCTCTAGTTACAGTTTTTGTCCCTACCGCTGACTCACCAACAGTTGCAAAGCCTGCGTCTACTTCTATTGTTGGTTTTTCTTCGTGTACCAATTTACCTGAAATTCATTAATTATTTTTTATATTATATATAGAGTCGCCATCGATCAAAGTAGCTGCGTGTGTACCGACCATTAGACATACAAACAGCAGCTCCACCTACCGGGTCCAATTGTATTTTCAAACTATCCAGGATATACATACACAATTTCAACCAAAGCGATCCAGCCGTTTAGGAGAAGTTAGAGCGGATCGCCAAATATTTATGGAAGCTGCGCGGCTGTCGCACTGCTTGCGACCTTATGTGAAGCCAGGATTTAGGTGACAAACACACGTACAAAAGAATTATAAATATAAGGATAAATCAGATAACACGGCGGGCATCCTGTGATGAGTAGGTATTATAAGACCATTTTTTTTTAAACTGCGTACCCTTACTACCTATACATACCAACTTCTTGCAATATCTCACTCACCTTTCTTGGCTTGCATCAGTAAATGGATCATATCTGGTCGCACGATGTTATGTTTCTCTCGTTGATCTATAGTATCCCTAAAGAGGTGTCTGAAGAAATTTGCAATCTTATCCGAAAATAGTTTGATTCTAAAAATCTGTAATTAAATTTAAAAAGTCTTGCAGGAACTTAATTAATTAGATAACATTGATAATTCCAATGCTGAGTATATAAGTAGGTAGGTGAGATAGTAAAGTTCTAATCGCCAAGGTCACATACGTCGCTGCAATGCCTTCCTTATACTTGCCCTTCGATGGGAGGTCCAAAGAGGTCATCAACAGTATGATTTACCGAAGCGAACAGTTTTAACGAAAACCCTTTCAGAAGGCAAGGCCAAGGACGTACCCAAGGGGGGGGTCCAGGGGGTCTGGACTCCCCCCGAAAGTGTCCATTCATCCGCGGGATGGGCGTGAACTACACGACGTTATCCCGCGGGATTAAGCCCATGTTCTACTCCAGGCTACAAAGTATCTGTGTCCCAAATGTCAGCCAAATCCGTTCAGCCGTTTTGGCATGATTGAGCAACAAACATCTAAACTAACCCCCCCCCCCCCCCCAACGGACCCCCCCCGACAAAAAATCCTGGGTACGTGCTTGGGCAAGGCGACGGTGTAAAGGTTTTGCAAGATAGAAGTGGTGCCTAGAGTGGTCAGTACTAGTACTAAGAAACGACTCTAGGACTATCTCTTGAAGCAATAACTTTAAAGATTATAGTTTTTGCATGATTACCTTTGCGAGCCACGGCGAGTACATGAATATAAACATCTTCAAGAAAGCCGTTATATCAAAGTTTGTGATCTCCTTTCCCATCAAGTAGAATTCGTTGTTTTCTTCTACAATCGAATTAACTTTTAATCCAAAGGCGCAGGAAGCGATGACGTCACTGGCGTATCGAGTAGTCAAATCTTTGGCTTCAATGTCTACGTGATCATCTGAAAATATATATTCGGAGCATTTTAATAAGGAATAAGAGGAGCCCGTGGCGCAGTGGTTAGCGCGCTCGGCCTGCGATCGTCAATGTTAAGCAACTTTCGCAATGGTCGGTCACAGGATGGGTGACCGGAAATGTATTATCTCAAACTCCTCCGTGCTTTGGAAGGCACGTTAGGCAGTTGGCCCCGGCTGCGTTCGCAGTCGTTAATACACACCAATCGGAATTGGGCCCGCATAGCGGGCTATTGTCCATTTTCCTTATCCATCCATAAGGAAGACCTGTACCCCAGCAATGAAGACTTATATTGGCTGATGATGATGATGCAAAGAAAAAAAAAGAAGCAGAGTTATTATTAACAATGAGTAAGCTGAACATTAGGTACCTACCTACCATTCGATTCTTTTATTTGTTTCTTCAGCGATTCAACCATCCGATTGCCAACTTCTACTATAAGAGGAAGCATCAACTTTATTTTAGAGCTGGTGAATGCTGGACTCAGCGTCGATCGCATATCTTTCCATTCTTGACCTAAAATTTAACACAAATTATTAGTTCTAGGCTTGTTTATTTTACCCGGAACTACTCGTAGAATCGAATTTGTCAAATTAAGATATAAATTTACATAAATAACGCAAGTATCGCGATTTGTATTGAAACCAAGCGTGCCGGATTTTTAACACCTACTGTGATGTCACAGCCGAAATTAAGTCAGGGAAATCCAACCCGAAACCATTTGGGACTAATGCAATTAAGTATCACGCAACACTGACGAAATTAATGATTACCTTTCCATCCTAAAACAAGAAACTAAGAAGCTAAGAGAAATAAGTCGCGACTATAATAAAAACAACGTTCAAAACTACTACAACTACTACTCAAAGGAGACTACAATATTCAGATGAAAAAAACAGTATTGGACACATGTCTGCTTCCCTGCTTGACATACAGTTGCCAAACGTGGGTATACAAGCAAAATTTTAAGTAGAATAAGGACTTGCAAGAGAGGAATGGAGAGAAGTATCTTAAAAATAAAGAAAGTACAAAAAGTCAGAAGCGAAATTATAAAAAGTAGAACAAAGGTACCACATGCACTTAGACACGCCTAAAAAATTAAATGGCAATGGGCAGGCCGGCGGCAGGCGGGCAGGCAAGACACGTTGCACGAATGAGCGACGAAAGATGGACTGCGAAATCAACTAAGTGGAAAGGACCTGGGGGTCGATTCTCAGGCAATCGAGAAAAGTTCACTTTTATAAGCTCGAAATTCAAATATAACACAGTTTGTGTATTGTCAGAATTTCACAATCGAAAAAGTTCGATCGAAAAGCAGTCGAACGCTACGAGTGGTACAGACCAATCGATGTTCCTATACGAATTTAGCTGTCAAAATGAATTTTTTGACATGTGGGACAGCTTAGTTTGTTTAAAACGTTCTAACTTTTCAATAGAAACTACAAAAAAATGTTCGTATACGAATTACCACACTGAAAAAGTTCGAATGCGTGAGAATCGGGCCCCAGGGGCCCGATTCTGAAACGTTAAAGTTTAGTCTTCCCGATGTTGCTACGACGAGTTTATTATGACTTTTTCGTCGCACTACTGAATAGCTAAATTAAAGACGACTATAGGACCTAGTAGTCATCTCATTACTATTATGAGACTGCTATCCAACTTGATGTCGTACAAGTCAGACTTATATGTTTTTGCTTGTTGGGTTACTTAAACCTCTTTTGGATTTATTTTTGCAATAATGATGTCTTCTTTCTCCTTCATGATCTCACCCATCTCTGTATTCGTGAATTGAAAATTGAATTATTTTGGCTTTTATTATACGACTGTCAACACTTTCACAGAAATTGAGTTATCTATGCATAGATATGAATACTAACCTTTCATTGAAAATATGATTTTTCCAAACAGTGGATCGATTGTTTCATCAACCATCGTTCTGTGATCCAAGAAATACTCGAAATCTTTGATTGTGATCTGCTTGATCAATTCGATGTCTTTGACTATCACCAATGGTCGCAAAAACTCGTATTGTCCGTAGAATCTGTTATAAAAGATTTTTAATACCTACCTATTAATGAAGCTTTACAAGTTTTCGGGAGACTATTTTATGCAGAAACTTTAAAACAAATGAAAGTGAAAATGAACAAAGAGCATGTAATCACTACGTTTAAGAGACGGGTCTCTCATAGAAAAAAAGTAAATTATCGTTTTGTATGGAAGTTATACTAAAACGGAATACCAACCACATAGCTGAAATTATTATGACGTACATGACGTACAGGGTTCCCAACATAATAACCGAAATAGTGATGTACCAGTCGTGGGATTTTTTATCGATGGCGATATTAAAAAATATCAAGATTCCATTTCTATCATTTTGCAAACTTTAGGGTCTAATTGATGCCTTACTTACGCTAACGTTAATTCTCGGTTTAAATTAATCAAGAGTTATGTGACAATAAAATTTTCATTCAAAAAGTTAAACTTTAACAAGAATTTCACGTTGGCGCAAATGGGGCTAAAAGTAAACTCCATTATTAAAGTCAAAGTCTAATTTAATCGAACTTATAATATATATACATGCATTTGGCAATAAAGATACTATAAAAAAACCTGTTTTCTTTCCCGAGGGGCTGCAGGTGCTATTTTTGCAGTTGTAGTTGAAGGTTCTGAAATATTCACAAGAAACATGTTTATATAGCATAGCATGTAAATAAATAAATAATGTAAATCATACAAATCGCCTTAAAAAATTCACTTAGGTACGTAATTAATACGTATTTAAGTATACGTACTTAAGTAAGTACTTTGAAGTCAGGCGTGAAACATGTATTTACAATTTTTTGTGTTTTTGTTTAGACCCGCCCGACTGCATGCACGAATGCACTAAAAAAGAGCCACAATTTCAAAATTGGACCAACTTGGGAAAAAACCTGATGTTATAACGTTTGAATCATTTAAATCGGTTCAGACGACTTCGAGTAATTAGTGTACATACTTAAAAAAAACGCGACGAATAGATAACCTCCTCCTTTTCAATTCTTGAAGTCGGTTAAAAAATTATCGATTGTCGATAAAAAAATGTCAAGCACTATTTATCAGGTTATCTTCTCAATTTTTTAAATTTTAATAGAAAACTTTTAAATCACGTAATCCTTAATGTAATGGCTATAACAAAATGTGAATGTATGCTTACCTTTCTTCATTAAATGGAAATTTTAGCCATGAATATTCGCTTTTGGCCTTCTGACCGGCCGGCTCGTAAACCACATAATATATTTCACAAGTTTTGTAATACATCTCTCAACAGATCACACGGGACCACGAAAACGTACAAATAAGGCGAAATTTTGCGAGTAATTCACAAAATGCACAAATTCACACAATTATTACTAAAATCAAGCTTCGTTTACAAACAGTCAACAAGACAAGAATGTCAAATTTGGCGGCTGGCGGCTGACTGTCAGTCAGAGTGAGTGAGAGTCAAATAGGTGAAAGCAAGACAGCAATATTTCTGGTACAAACTTCATACAACACTTTTTTGTATGGAAGTTGCGCCAGACTGAAAATGAACCGAAATGAAGTTTTGCCACAGGGTAAAAAAAAATACTACGTGGTTTTGCGCAGAGTCGGTTTTCCAGCTATTAAGTAGGTATATGAAGAAAAATGAGGCTTTCAAAATCACAGCCTAAAAACTCATGACGCACCTTATAATTTATAATCGAACCGATCGATTAATCTCAAAATTAGTAGTAGTAAGTAAGTAAGTAATGATCTGAGTTTGTTCCCAGACATAGACTACGTAATGGGCGATTTTCTGAAAGCTCAGTCACTAGATGGCGCTGTCCCACCTATGCAGTTAGAAGGAACGGAACGTTATAAATTTTACTTTGACGCGATTTTTTTACGTAAAACGGAACGTCAGACAGATGTTATTTATTTACCTAAATCTTTAAATTTACCTATTTCGTTTCTGTTCCTCATAGTAGTACTTATTTAATATATTATTAGTTTCCTTTGGGTTTTTAAAAAGTAATTAATTTAAATATGTTTCATACCAAAATATACCATAGACATGTACATACTTATTCAACGCCATCTAGTGAAGCAATTGGAAGCTTTTTTTTTTTAAATGGCCTCTCAGAAAATCGCTCATTGGAGGTAGTAGTATGGATCACTACTATACCTATACTATAAGTTTATCTAGTTTTTGTCTGTGTCCCAAATCTCAGCCAAATCCGTTCAGCCGTTTTGGCGTGATAGAGCAACAAACATCTAAACATCCAAACATCTAAACATTCTTATTTATAATATTGTAGAATAGTAGGACTAGCAGATCCTCGCGGTTTTACCAGCGTGGTATCCGTTCCCATTGGAATATCAGGATAAAATATAGCCTATGTCACTCGGGAAGAACGTAGCTTTCTAAGGGTCAAAGAATTTTCTAAATCAGTCCTGTAGTTTTGGAGCCTATTCAATTCAAACAAAAAACAATTAAATCTTTCCTTTTTATAATACAAACTTTTATTTTTATTTTAGAAAGAAAGCACCAACCTTTCATCCGGATACATATTGTATATCCTGTTGACATTATCTGCCATATGTTCTCGTCCCAGAAAAACTTTTAGTCCATTGCCGATGATGGGGACAGGAGTGGGGTTCTTGACGCCATATTTTGAGAATACTGAGTAGATCTGCCTGAAGTATAAGTAGATCGCGGTGATCAGCACCACCGCCCAAATGAGGAATAACATGGCCTGCAACAAAACAAACAAAATTCATTTTTCCAAATTGACAAAAATTATCCAGCTCATGCGCCCATAATTAATATTAAACGATGATAAGATAAAGATAAAGATAAGATAAAAATATTCTTTATTCACTTAGACATAACAAATATGTACTTATGAATCGTCAATATTTTCCTACCACCCATTCAAGACTTTTTTAACTGACAAGAAGAATGGGCGCAAGAAACTTGCCAGCGTTTCTTAGTTAGGTAACGACATTTACAAAAAAAAAAAAAACATATCGTTACTAATACAACAATTGCTTAGTATAAAAATACATCATATTAAACAGTGATTATGTTATGTGTTACATCATGACCATGCATTGCGGTCATTCAAATAATCGTCTACTTTATAGTATCCTTTGCTCATCAGCGACTCTTTAATGTAACATTTAAATTTATGCAATGGTAGTTCAATTATATGCTGTGGAACTTTATTAAAAAAGGCTATGCTTTTCCCCAGAAATGAGGCTCTGGATTTTTCTAGCCTAAACTTGGGAACGACAAGTTTATCTTTATTTCTTGTGTTAAAGCGATGAATATCGCTCTGCTTTACAAATGTATTATAATACTTTTTCACATAAATTATATTTTCATAGATGTAATGTCCTGCAACAGTTAAAATGTTTATTTCTTTAAATAGATCTCTTAAAGAATCTCTCGATCGGAGGTTGTAAATGGCGCGAATAGCCCTTTTTTGGAGCACGAATATACTTTGGATGTTAGCGGCTGAGCCCCACAACAAAAGGCCGTAGGACATAACACTATGAAAATAACTAAAATAGACTATTCTAGCCGTTTCAATATCGGTTAAGAGCCTTATTTTCTTAACTGCGAATGCGGCCGAACTGAGTCTACTCGCCAAGGCTTCGATATGAGGATCCCATTGTAGTCGCGAGTCTAATATAATACCTAGAAATTTTGTATTGTTAATGAATTCGACCATATCGCCGTCTAGTCTAATATGAAAATCAACTTGTCTTACATTAGGTAACGAAAATTTTAAACACTTAGTTTTCTTTGAGTTTAATGATAAATTATTACTATTAAACCAATGTGACACTTTTGAAAGAGCACTATTTACTTCGTCAGAACAGTCATCACCTCTATCTACTTTAAAGACTAGAGATGTATCATCGGCAAATAGCACCGTCTCACATAAATTCTTCGCGTAGTAAGGAAGGTCATTTATGTATATTAAAAACAACAGCGGGCCCAATATTGATCCTTGGGGTACGCCCATAGTAATGGGAGCTCCGGTAGACTCAGTTTTATTAATAACTACCTTCTGAGTCCTTTCATACAGATATGAATGCATAAGGCTTACTGACATTTCAGAAACACCATAATGTTTTAACTTCCTTAATAGTGTTTGGTGATCAACACAATCGAATGCCTTGGAAAGGTCACAAAAAATAGCGATTACATCCTGCTTGTCCTCCCAGGCATCAAGTACATGTTTTAGAAATGCAACCCCAGCATCCGTTGTACTTTTACCTTTTGAAAAACCAAACTGTTTCTCATGCAGTATACTATTTAATTTAAAATATTCTAAAAGTTGAGCATAAATTAATTTCTCAAATATTTTACTTATTGCTGGTAGTATGGATATAGGTCTAAAATTTGCTGGGTCACTTTTGTCACCAGCTTTAAACAGAGGAATAATTTTACTATTCTTCATTAAATTAGGAAAGACCCCTTCACTTATACATTGGTTAAAAATTATTGCTAATGATGGAGCTATCACATCAATTATTGATTTGATAATACTTGTAGATATGCCCCAGAGATCTTCTGTTTTCTTAATATTTATTGCTTTGAATGCTTTAATAATATCTTCGGTAGTGACATAGCTAAAACTAAATGTTTCCTGGCACTTGTTCACACTAGATTCCATAAGAGAGACAGCGGTGTTGGGGCAAGAGTTAAGTCTGCTAGTAGTTTCTAACGGAATTCGAGCAAAGAAACCTTCAAAAGCACTAGCCACCTCAATATCCGATTCAAAAGTCTGATCACTAATTTTTAAGTTAAATGAATTAATTTTGCTTTTTGTTTTGCCAGTTGCCAGATGCGATAGTTACGCTTGATGTTCTATGTACTACTGTAATAGGAGATAATTTGCTTGGTGGTAAGACTTGTTCTAAGTCCGCCAGGCTAGCCACCGCCATCTTATCTAAGTCTGACGCCATAACAATGATGTTTCCATCATTGTTATGTTCCGGTAGTCAGAGATAAGATAGCTAGTTTCTCAGTGGTTGAGGATTCCGGAAGGCGCTTCCACGCTCAGCCTTATCTTCACTTAACATCAGGTGTGATGAAGGCTAAGTGCTACCTGTAGATAAAAATATTTGTGCCCCCTGTTAACCTAACATTCATCCTATGCAATCAAAATATTTATTCATCAGCAGCCGTATGACTCCCACTGAACATACGGCTCCCCCAATGGTGACAACGATCGGTTCAGCGCTATCCTCATCCAGTGGCTTCTTGCGACTTTCACCTGGTCGCCTCGGTCTTTTCATTTCTTACTTATTGTACGAAGTACATTTCTGTCGCGCTAGCTCAACAAAACATTGATGAGTCAATTGTCACAATTAATGATGTTATTTATTTTATAATTAGTTCTAAGCTGTCTTTCTTAGTGTGCACACACTTTACAAAATATCAATTAAATCAAGTATTTATTTACGTGAGTCGTTTTAATAATCAAGACTAAATCAAGTTCCATATCAAGTTAATGTACGGGTAAAGCAAGGGCTCGTACATTAGTGGTCCTTCGAGAGCTGTATAAGTGTGCTTCTGTCAGTTTTTCGTGTGGTTGCGATCAGCTTTTTTCGGCCTCCCAGAAGCGGGTCTCACCGAAAAAGTTGAGAAGAAAAAGACTAAACGGGAACTGTAAAAGCGCAAAACAGGAACAAGCGACCGGTGGAAATCAAGTTCTACTTATCAAAGCAAGATATCAAGCTAATCAAGTTATCAAGTTGGTACGTACCTATCAAGAACAAAGAAAGACTTTACAGCGGAACTCACTATCAAGAACTTAGACTCATTATCAAGACCTTCAGCATATATTATCAAGTTTAAACTATCATGGAATCAATATTGTCAAGACAAGATCAGATTGCTGAAGCTATCAAGAACTTACAAGTAAATTTCAAGAAAGATGGACCAGAACGTAAGACTCCTGAAAAAGTTCAGAAAAGAATCGATACTCTGGATTCACACTGGGCTGAATATCAAAATAACCATCAGAAGTTAAGCAAGATTTTAGGGTCAGATCATGAATATTTCACTAACCAAGAATATGAAATAACTCGGAAGTTTTATCAAGATACCAGACAGTTATTTGAGAAGTACATTCATGTGGAGAAAATATTGACCCCGAAGCCGCTTCCCCGTGAACCTTCCGACCCCAAGGAATCTGACCAAAATGTCATTAGGCCAACTTTCAAGTGGGCGGATGAAGCGCAAACATCTCGGCGATTTCAGTCTCAAGGAACAAATAGCCTCCTAGACGACATGCTCAGAAAGCAAAACACGAACTTTAAAGCTTTCTCAAGAACAGTGTCTCAGATAATCATAGAAAACCTCACAGAAAAATGGGAGTTTGAAGACACGCTGCGCTCATTACAATCACGTTGGCAGGCCATAGATTCCCTTCACTGGGAAATTGACGGAATTTTAAATGGGTCAGATGAAGATTATGATTTATCTTTTACACTGCACGAGAAGAAGTTCAATGATATCAAGAGAGCTATCAATAACAAGCTGTGGTCCGTTTCACATCGGGAAAAATCGACGCCGCAACTCGACATTCCTGTTTTCTCGGGCAATTATCAGCAGTGGGTGTCATTCAAGGATCTTTTTTGTGAAACAATTAACATTAACCCCACATTATCTTACGCTCAGAAGATGCAGCACCTGAAAAGCAAATTAAGAGGCGAAGCTGAAAGATTGATACAACATCTTCAGATTGGTTCGGAAAATTATCAAGCGAGTTGGGAAATTCTGAATCACAGATACAACAATAAGAAACTGATTTTCACATCTCATATGAATAGTATGACGAGTCTTCCTGTTACACAACAAGCAAGTTCTAATCAGATAAAACGCATGCATGACGTCACTACCGAATGTTTGAATGTCATCAAGAACCTGGGTGTTAACATCGATAGCTGGGATCCTATCCTGATTCATATATTATCGCAAAAACTGGACACTGAAACACATAATGAATATATGAACTCATTGAAAGACACAAGGGCTCTCCCGAAACTAAAGGATTTCATGGAATTTCTGGAAAACAAGTTTACTACTATGGAATCCTCCCGCCGCAAACAAGAGCCGCAGCAGAGACCAAATTACAGTGCGTCATCACCATTATCAGGAAAACAGGAACATTCCCATCAAACAAGAAAATATCTTCAACATTCAAGCAATAAGATAACTTTACAACAAACGCCTCAAGCCAAGAATAGAATTAGTTGCGCAATTTGTAACAGTAATGACCATGGCATATATTACTGTAAGCAATTTTTGCAGATGACACCGATTCAGAAAAGACAAATAATTGCAAAATTAAATTATTGTACAAATTGTCTGTATAGTCACTACGGAAAAAAATGCATATCAAGCAAACGTTGTCGCGAATGTGATGGAAATCATAACACAATACTTCATGACGCATTTGGAAAATTCAATAACTCTTCGACAAGGAATGGAAATCCGGGAACAAGCTCTGAGGTCCAAAACACCTATACAGCCCAGCAGTGGGAGTCAACTGAAGTATTATTAGCGACAGCCATTATAAGGGTAACAGGAGTCGATGGGGTATCCCGGAAAATGAGAGCTCTAATCGACCCGGGATCACAAATATCATTAATAACTGAAAACGCAGCGCAACAATTAAGATTACCAAGGCAAAAATGTTCCGGCATTATTACTGGAATCGGTACAAGAGACAACACATGCAAAGGAACAATTATGGTTAGATGCAAGTCATTGGCTGGAAACTTTTCATTTACAACTAAAGCTTTCATAATGAACAAATTAACGAAGAATTTGCCGAACTTCACATTTAGCAAACCAAACTGGGAATATTTAGAAGAGTTATCACTCGCCGATCCAGAATTTTATATTAGTCGCCCGATAGACATCCTGTTGGGAGCTGATGTATACTCAAGTATCGGGCTAGAAGGAATAAGAAGAGCAGACGACGCAAGACCAGTCGCTCAGAAAACACAGCTTGGTTGGATTTTATACGGGAAGTCGGAAACATTACAATGTAATATGGTATTACACAATATTGAAGACATTCAGCGGTTTTGGGAGATCGAGGAAGTATCAAGTGACACCCCTGAATCGACTGAAGATCAAGAATGTATCAAGCTTTATAAAGAAAGCACCACAAGGTTGAAGGATGGAAGGTATCAAGTACGTCTTCCACTCAAGAAAAATATTGAAGAAATAGGTCAATCAAGAAATAAGGCCATGGCTCAGTATCTGCAATTAGAAAGAAAATTCAAAACAAATAATCAATTAGCAACACAATATAAATCATTTATGCAAGAATATCAAGAACTGGGTCATATGAAACTCGCCGTGACTAAGTCGTCACCTGATTATTTTTTGCCGCATCATTGCGTAATACGTGACTCTACAACAACTCCTTTGCGGGTCGTGTTTAACGCATCCCAAAGCACAAGTAACGGGAAGAGCTTGAATGACTATATGCATACGGGACCAAACCTACAACAGGACCTCTTTACTCTAATTTTTACAGCAGACGTAGAGAAACTATTTAGACAGATCTGGGTGCATCCTGATGACCTTAAATTCCAGAAAATCCTTTGGCGTGATCAAGAACCGCAAATACAAGAATACCAGCTCACCACTGTGACCTACGGTTGCAAAGCAGCCCCCTACCTGGCAATGATGACGTTGCGGCAACTAGCACAGGACGAACGGAAGTCATTCCCGGAAGCAGCAGAAGTCGTTGAAAACAATTTTTACATGGATGACCTTGTTCATGGATGTCACAATATATCAGACGCATTACAATTAAAACAAGATTTAATTCAACTCATGAAAAATGGAGGTTTTAATTTACGAAAATGGGCATCTAACTATCAAGATTTATTGCAAGATCAACAAAATTTCAATAATCAAGAGGGCTTCGACTTCAAGCATACGACGTCAACCAAGGCATTGGGTCTATGTTGGGACCCCGAGCAAGATATATTTATTTTTGAATCAATGATTGAAAGCGCTACAGATAACAAAGACAATACCAAGAGAAAGCTTTTATCAGATTTATCAAAGCTTTTCGACCCATTGGGATGGTTAACGCCTATTTCTACAAAATTCAAGTTATTATTCCAACAAGTATGGGAAAGTGATATTCCTTGGGACGCAAAGATTCCTGAAAACATAAACAATGAATGGTTAAAATTAAAACAAGACATAGTAAATATTAATAAAATAACAATACCAAGATGGTTAGGTACGAAACAAGACACGTGCATTGAATTGCACGGTTTTTGTGACGCATCGCTCAAAGCCTACGCGTGCGTCATTTATTGCAAATATCAAGATAATAAACAAACGAAAATAGTTTTGTTGGTTGGTAAATCCAAATTAGTACCAAGAAATAAGGACGTTTCTCTCCCGAAATTGGAATTAAGCGGTGCTCTTTTACTATCAGAGCTGATGAAAAAGGTTCAACCCTGCTTTTCAAGTTATCAAGTCAAGACGTTTGGATGGACAGATTCCACGGCAGTACTAGGGTGGCTGAATGGAAGTCCAGAGCGCTGGAAAGCATTTGTTGGAAACAGAGTTCGCAAGATAACAGACATTTTACCTGCCGAGCAATGGAGTTACGTGAAATCAGCAGAAAATCCCGCTGATTGTGCTAGTCGCGGCAGCACCCCATCCCAGCTCATCCAGCATGATCTCTGGTGGCTAGGACCGTCGTGGCTACAGTCAGTCAAAGATGAGCAGAAAACAAAGAATAACTTTTTTACCAATCAAGAAATGAAAATAAAACAAGTTAATTTAGTTACTCAAGACATGAAACAAGAAAATATCATAACATGTTTGTTACAAAAATACAGCTCATTATCAAGGGTGATACGAGTATTAGCTTGGATTCGTCGCTTTATATCAAGGAAAAATGAGAAAAAAGAATCTTTTCTAACGTTATCAGAAATAAAGCAAGCTAAACATCTGATTATCAAACAAGTTCAAAGTGAAGAATTCTTTACCGAAATATCAGAATTAAGAAAGACAGCTTAGAACTTATTATAAAATAAATAACATCATTAATTGTGACAATTGACTCATCAATGTTTTGCTGAGCTAGCGCGACAGAAATGTACTTCGTACTTATTCCGGGGCGGCGGATGCTGGATGGAAAGAATTTCTTAATAATGCACAAACTAAATGATAACTTGATGATTATGATAAAATATTACACATAGAACTTGTTAACTTAAATATTTCAACATAAATATATATAAACTAAGCGTAAGCCCGCACAGCGATTAAAATTCGCGCGATTAAAAATCGCGATTTTGTAACACATGGAATTGTATGTAGGTACACGCAATCGCGATTTAAAAATCGCGCGAATAAAAAATCGCTGTTTGCTGTGAAATAATCGCGCGTCTTAACCCGGCGGGAGGCGTGCCTATTTCTAAAATATATTCTGTCGCTACCGGGTAAAAGTTATAATACAGGAGTGTTTTTTTTCATTTTTAAATATCAACTATCTGTATATTTAAACGTTGAAGTAAATAAGTAAAAATTAAAGTTTACTTATTTTATTATATTTTTTTATGTTTATCATTTTAACTTTTACAAAATACAGGGTAAATTTTTAATCAGTGCACAAATTTTTAAGATCGACTCAGAATCGGTAAGCGAACAACTTTCTCCTAGAAACATATGTCGAAATATGACAAAAAATTTTTGACTCTTCATACAAATCGGACTGATCACGTGATCAATTTAGTATGGGGAGTCCAAAAATTTTTGTCGTATTTCGACCCATGTTTCTAGGAGAAAGTTGTTCGCTTACCGATTCTGAGTTGATCCTAAAAATTTGTGCACTGGTCAAAAATTTATCCTGTATAAAACTCTTGCGTTACTGGCTGACTGACAGACAACGCACAGCAGAAACTACTGGGCGCAAGAACCTGAAATTCGACATGTATTTTCCTTGTGGAGTGTAAGAGGGGACTAAGAGAGGATTTTTGGAAACTCCTGCTCTAAGGAGGTAAAAAAGGGGTCCACGCAAATGAAGTCGCGAGCGTATGGCTAGTATTTTTTCAACTGACATTTCAACTTCAATTACAAAATGACATACAGGTCTCGGCCTCACTTTTTGCAAACTTAGGGCTTAGTATCTGAAGTCGAAAAGCATTGAAGTGTCAAGCCCTGAATCGTATCGACTTGCAATATTAATGGTAGGTATGTACAGTCACGAGCAATAATATGTATACAACATAGGACAATTACAATATTGAATGACTTCTGTGAAGTTCTGTGACACTGATCGTTTTCTTTCGGAGCGCTTCAATGTGACAAAGTTCTATGTTGTACACATAATTATTGCTCGTGACTGTACGTGCCGTTGAAAATGTCAGTTTTCTGCATAGTTTAATTTACAAAATACTAAGAATTTTGCGAAAAACCGGATATATAGACATAGATTATGACATTTCTCAATCTTACTTAATAAAGGGTAAATAGGGTTTAGGGTATTAAATCATTGTGTAACTATCCGTGTTTTTGCAAAATCTAGTATTTTCACAAAAATCGATTAATCCATTCATCCTACGACATAATATTAAAGGCAACAACCGTTACTGACTGATCTATCGACGCAAAGCTCAAGTCACTGAATGGATTGCGTTGAAGTTTGGCATTCAGATAGTTATTATACCTAGGCATCTGCTAGGAATGTATTTCTCGAAATTCGAGATCGAGGGAAACGGGGTCAAACGTTTGTATAGAGAAATAGGAAAGAATATCCATACTAATATTATAAAGAGAAAAGATATAGGAAAAATGTGATAGTAAAAAACCAGGAGCCCTATAAGTAGCTTTCAGGCGGAATATACTAGGGCTCCTGGTTTTTTACTATCACATTTTTCCTATACTTACAGAAATTGCATTGTGAATGCATAAAATAATTTAAAATCTCAAAGATAAAAGATTTGTATTTTTGTTTGTAACGAATAAATTCAAATACTGGACCGATTTTGAAAATTCTTTCACCAGTAGAACGCTACATTCTTCCCGAGTGACATAAGCTATATTTTATCAAGATATCCCACGGGAACGAGTACTATGCGGGTAAAACCGCAAAGAAGCCACTAGTTGTTAATAAAAAAAGATCTAACGAGTGAACTCCGTTACTCCGAGTCTAACTCGAGTGAGTGAAGCCGCGGGTGAAATATAGCTTTAAAATAAAGTACGTTTTTTACTTTCAAGTTTAATTCTTAATAGTTTGGAAACTATTTTATTCTTACATAGGGACTCCACGGTGTTTTACGTGGTACCCATTTTCGTAGGAATATCGTGTTAAAATATATTCATGTCAATCAGAAATAATAAAGCCTTGAAAATCAGTCCCGTAGGTTTATTGAGTTTAGGCATTACAAACAAACAAAAAATCTAACTCGTACTCGTAGTTTACTCTGAAAGATCTAATCTTATCTTAATTAAGATCTCTCTTTTTAGTATGCTAAAAAACTTATTAAAAAATTTCCTTAAGCGTATTAAAACACAAAAATATAATAGTAATTATTATGTCAAACTTATTATAAAATCTTCAACTAAATCATTCCGTCCGCCGCCGCTGCTGGGTTAATTTGACGTCCCGCTCATCATACGCATGCGTGCTATAGATAGTCTGAGTGAACTACGAGTACCAGTATTCTATTTTCATATAGAGGTCTGAACGCGACGGTATACTTCTGATTCTGACTCATCGTCTGGCCGACGACACGTCGGTACAATAACGCGTATTAACGTTCGGTACCAGTCAGCCGCAGTTTTAAACGGTCAAACGCTGTTTTGACGAACAGAAAATATCTACGTAATTAATGTACTTTATATAAGGTCCTTCTTAAATAGTGCACATAATTTTAAGGGGTCACTGTACTCATGCATACAAACAACTTTTACTATGGTATCAACATTGGAATCGCGAAAAAAAAACAGCTGTTCCATACATTTTGATCTATGCGATTTAAATTTTCTATGGAACAGCTGATTCTTTTTTCGCGTTTTTCTTTTTTTGCGCGCGTTTTTGATGTCTAAATGGATGTAAAAAAGGTACATCGAGGTGCTGAGGTACTTATACCAAAACGCCACGATGTCAGTCCGATTACAAAATCAGAGCTCTAATCCTATCCAACTACAGCGAGGTGTGAGACAGGGAGACGTCATCTCTCCGAAACTGTTCACAGCTGCGTTAGAGGATATTTTTAAGCTTCTGGACTGGAAAGGATGCGGCATCAATGGCGAGTATCTAACACACCTACGGTTTGCCGATGATGTAGTTCTTATGGCTGAGACCTTGGAAGACCTGAATACAATGCTCGAAGATCTCAGTAATGCTTCTCAAAGAGTGGGTCTTAAGATGAACATGGATAAGACGAAAATTATGTCCAATGCCCATGTTGCACCTGCTCCAGTTAATGTTGGGAACATTACACTCGAAGTTGTCGACCACTATGTTTACCTGGGACAGACGGTCCAGTTAGGTAAGTCCAACTTTGAGAAAGAGATCTCTCGTCGAATCCAGCTCGGATGGGCAGCGTTCGGGAAGTTCCGGCATATATTTGCGTTCGAAATACCTCAATGTCTCAAGACGAAAGTCTTTTACCAGTGTGTGTTACCAGTAATGACCTATGGAAGTAAAACGTGGTCTTTTACTATGGGTCTCACAAGAAGGTTCAAAGCGAGCAATGGAGAGAGCGATGCTTGGTATTTCCCTGCTCGATCGAATCAGAAATAATGAGATCCGCAGGAGAACTAAAACAGCCGACATCGCTCGAATGATTGCATCATTGAAGTGGCAGTGGGCGGGACACATAGCGCGGAGAACCGATGGTCGTTGGGGCGGAAATGTTCTCGAATGGCGACCGCGTACCGGACGACGTTCCGTGAGCAGGCCCCCTACAAGGTGGACCGACGACGATCTGGTCAAGGTCGCAGGAAGCCGCTGGATGCGGGCAGCGCAGGACCGATCGTTGTGGAGATCCTTGGGAGAGGCCTATGCCCAGCAGTGGGCATCGTTCGGCTGACATGATGATGCTGATGGATGTCTAAATTGTCATAAAACGCACCCAACATAACATTTTTTGAAATAACAATAAAAGAACTCCAAACAAGCTCGAAAACTAATCTACAAAAACACAAAGTGTATCTTTATGTTATTAAAAATTTTATTTCTTTGCATTCACAATGCAATTTTTATTATTGAAAAATGTCGTTTAACGACTCCGTAGCTCAGTGGTTAGAGCAGTCGCCCGGATAGCGAAAGGTCGTGGGTTCGACTCCCAACGGAGCTGGTTATGAGACGGGTCGATTTTTTCTAAATACTTCATTTTCCATTTTTCAATGTATCTTTATCTCAAGACAAAGGTTTTCAATCAATGTGTCTTGCCTTCTTCACCTATCGGATGGAGACAACCACCCTGACGGAGAAATCTGCCGAAAAGCTCCATGTCGCACTATGGCTATGGAGCGCTATTCTACTGCTTCTTTTTATCCTGTGACTATTAGTATACTAGGTAGTATACTACGCACACATGCACGCATGATACGCACACATACACAAAACAGCCAGTCAGCCCAGTGATGCCAGAAAGAGGAGATTCTTTCTAAATTTTGGAATTTTAATATTTCTAGTGAGCAATTATTTTATCAAAAAGATTTAAAAAAATATTTAATAGTTGTAAGCTCGTTTAGTAGGCAATCTGCTATCAGGGGAGGGTCTCTTATAATGTTACATGATAATTTCCAATACAAAGAGCGCAAAGATGTTGTATCCCTCTCTATTGAACGAGTCATTGAACTATCCTGTGTGGAACTTGACCAACTAATTATAATATGTCTTTATAGACCTCCCAATAGTAATTATTCTGAGTTTGAGTCCACTATGGAGGAAGTGTTAAGAATAACTTGTAAAACCAATAAAAAAGTTGTCATATGTGGGGATTTCAATGTAGATATTTTAGACCGTAAATTGGCCACACTCTCAAGTAGATTTTTAAACTTGTTTAAATCATTTAATTTAATACACACTTTTAATGAGCCTACTCGAATCACACCCACATCTGGCAGTTGCTTGGACAATATTTTTACAGACTGTTCGGTTATAGAAAAAAAGGTAATTGATGTCATAAAATCTGACCATAGTGGACAAATAGCCTCTATAGAGCACCATCATGTCTGTCCTAAACGTAAAATAATATGTAGGCCAATTACGAAAAAGGGCATTGATAAATTTAGAAATCATGTAATTGATAAAATTGAAACTTTACCAGCTTCTATTATGGAACCTAATAATCTCTATAATGATTTATTTAGTGTGGTGCAAAGCGAATTTAGTAAAACATTCAAACAAAAGGTGATCAACTGTAATACTAATAGAAAGAAGTTTAGTGATTGGGCCACGCCTGGGATTTATACAAGTAGAAGGAAATTATATGAACTTTATGCATTAAAGCGAACTTCATGTGACCCTAGTTTTATTGAATATGTCAAGAAATATTCTAAAACTTTTAGAAAAGTATGTGCGGCTGCCAAGTCCACATACATCGCTAATAAAATAAAAGTAGCTGATAATAAGATCAAGGCTACATGGAATATTATTAACCAAGAAACTGGTAAAACAAAAAATCATATAAATTCCTTCACTCTTAAAGCAAATAATAAAACATTTACATCTGACGATGAGGTTGCCCGTGTTTTTGAAGACTTCTTCTCTCGGGTACCCTTAGAAACTACGAGAAATTTAAATTCCTGTCCTAATATTGCGGCTGCCCTCTTGGTGTCAAGCGTTGATAAGTGTAACAAAGTATTTAATTTTCAACATATAAATGGCGATGATATTCTTAAAGCATTTAAAACAATAAATATTAAAAAATCGGAAGATTTATGGGGTATATCAACTAATGTTATTAAATCAATAATTGATCCAATAGCTCCATATTTAGCTTTTATTTTTAATAAGTGTATTGACGAAGGAGTCTTCCCCGATTTAATGAAATATAGTAAGTTAATTCCGCTTTTTAAATCTGGAGACAAGAGTGACCCCACTAACTTTAGGCCGATATCAATTTTACCAGCACTTAGTAAAATTTTTGAAAAGATAATATACGCTCAATTAGTAGATTATTTGGTATTAAATCAAATCTTTCATAAGAATCAGTTCGGATTCTCTAAAGGTAAAAATACCACAGATGCTGGAATTGCACTTCTTAAACATATCTTTGACGCTTGGGAGGGTAGGCAGGACGTAATTGGTGTATTCTGTGACCTTTCCAAAGCTTTCGATTGCGTTGATCACCAAACTCTTTTATTGAAGTTAGAACATTATGGTGTCTCGAAAAAATCAGTTAACCTTTTGCGTTCATATTTGAGTAATAGAAATCAAAAAGTGATTGTTAATAATACTGCGTCCTCTGGAGCCCCCATTATAATGGGCGTGCCCCAAGGCTCAATATTGGGTCCTTTACTATTTTTAATCTACATTAACGATCTACCTTACTACGTGCATAATTTATGTGAGACAGTACTATTTGCAGATGATACTTCTCTAATTTTTAAAATTGAGCGAGGGAATAATTGCTCTCACGAAGTAAATAGTGCTCTCTCAAAGGTCGCACATTGGTTTAACATTAATAACTTGTCTTTAAACCCTAAAAAAACAAATTGTGTCAAATTCTCACTACCAAATGTAAGGAAGGTTGATTTAAGTATTAGTTTGAATGCAGATGCAGTCGAATTAGTTGACAGCACGAAATTTCTTGGTATTACCTTAGATTCACGACTACAATGGGATCCACATATTGAGGCCTTGTCGAGTAGACTCAGTTCAGCTGCTTTTGCAGTAAAAAAGATAAGGCTATTAACTGATATTGAAACGGCAAGACTTGTTTACTTTAGTTACTTTCATAGTGTAATGTCCTATGGCGTGTTGTTGTGGGGCTCAGCAGCCAATATTGGAAATATTTTTGTACTTCAAAAAAGAGCGGTACGCGCCATTTACAGCCTCCGCCGCCGCGATTCATTAAAGGTTTTGTTTAAAGAAATTAATATACTAACCTTAGCAGGGCAATACATCTACGAGAATATATTATATGTTAGGAAACATCTTGACTCATTCACTAAGAATAGTGATATTCATAATTTTAACACAAGAAATAAAAATAAGCTTGCCGTTCCAAGATTTAGACTTGAAAAAAGTAGAGGCTCTTTTTTGGGAAAAGGCATAGCATTCTTTAATAAAGTTCCACAAGAAGTAATCGAGCTGCCTTTGAATAAATTTAAAAAACATGTTAAAAAGACGCTCTTAAGCAAAGGCTATTACAAAGTAGAAGATTATTTAAATGATCATAACGCATGGTTGTAATAATTATAGTAAGTAACACTAACAATGTATAAAAGGAAAATATTCCTATACTTAAGTATGTGAAAACTTTCCTTCAGCATTAGCTTTTTGTATAAATTTTATTATTGTACCATTTTGTCTAGCAACGACATAATTATTTTGTAAATGCGTTGCTTCTGTTAAAGCTGATGAGTTTTTTTCGCCTGTTTTTCTTGTCAGTTAAAAGATGTCCATAACAGGTGGTAGGTAAAAAAATGTTGGACGATTCATAAGCATTAATTTTATTTAATCTATATGAATAAAAATTTATTGACTTGACTTGACTTGACTATTATTTTCTATGTTAGAAAAAGTATTTATTGATTGATTACTGAATTAATTGATTGATTACTCGGGGTTTTAAATTTAAGCCGGTATTGGTCGAAGTGTGGATTTTATCAGTCGCGATCTTTCAAGCTTGACGTTGATATTCAATGTGCCTCTGACCATGCGGTGATCGCATTGACCACAATTGATCACATTGATCACAATGACATCATTGAATATGTACTTCTTTGTCGACATGGTAAAATCGATCTCGACTTTACCGTCGGGACTAATCCAGGTCCATTTGCGGCTTACGGGCTTGTTACAGAAGGAGTTCTCCCTCTCCATGAAGTCTGCCAGCATCTGGCCCCTTTTTTTCCGTTGCCCAAATCCGAATTGCCCCACTCTCAACTCATCACCGCAGCGTTGCCCCAGCTTTGCATTAAAATCCCCCATCATAACCGTGTTAATTTAATGGCTTTATAGTTATGCATGGCTTTAGAGATCTCCTCATACATAGCCTCCACTTCGACATCTTCGTGTATCGAATCGAGGTCGGAGCGTAGACCTGGATGACATTCAGATAATATCGTTTCGATTTTCTGAGTATCAGGTATGCTACCCTGCTCGAGACACTTCCGATGGTGATCACGTTGTTGACAAGGAACTTGTGGACGATGAACCCGACACCACCTAGGGACTGTTGGTCGCCCTCCCGGTGGTATAGTAAGTTACCG
The DNA here is from genome assembly GCA_949710035.1 of Crambus lathoniellus. Classification (NCBI taxonomy): domain Eukaryota; kingdom Metazoa; phylum Arthropoda; class Insecta; order Lepidoptera; family Crambidae; genus Crambus; species Crambus lathoniellus. The sequence continues at coordinate 6,661,770 of OX453302.1, read as the reverse complement.
GATTGCAGGATAATCGAGTCCTACCTCTTTCTTCGGACTTCAGATAACCCAATGATATCCCAATGTAACTTACTAGTTGCCTCTTCCAACTCTATTAGCTTCGCGTCGAGCCTTAGTGTACGCGTGTTGTAGGTTGCCAGGTCAAATCGTCGGTGTTGGTAGCCGGATCTTACCCCGGGGATTATCGCAGTATGGCCTGGTGTTTCAGGAGGCGCTGCTGCCCGTCTCCTAGAGAGTTATTGCTACTAAATGATTATAGGTACAATGAGTTATTAGTAAAAATAAGAATAGTGCTAACGAATATTAAGACCAAGGATAAATGCAAATGAAATTAGGGTATTACAAGGAATATTATGAAAAAACAAGACAATACCTTTTTTATACTAGTATTTTGGGAGATTTCAGAGAGATCTGGGGGAAAGCCAGACGTTCGTAATCTGGCAACACTGTAGTTCGGGTATTTCGCGATTTTTTTATCGCAGTGCGTGGTAGCAAAAAATTCACGATTAAAAAATCGCGCGAATTTTTAATCGCGCGATTAAAAAATCGCTGTGCGGCCTTAGCCTTCGTAACAGTGCTATATTCGGGTTCCTGGATGATGACCCTCTTCAGTGTCGGTGACGTGTCTCTATCGACGCGAGGGGTTGGTGTACTTGATATCGTAGTGGGGCGCGTGGGGGCATGGCGTCGGGGCTGGCGCGTGGTCGGGTTGTCGGGGACTGGCGCGGCAGCTGTCATTACCAGTGAATAATATTCACTCAGAAATACGCAAGATTTACGAGTTTTTGAGTGTCAAAACAAGAGTCCTGGATGATTACATTATCTTAGAAATTAAGATCCCTCTCATCAGTCGAAATGCATTCGAACTACTACACGTCTTTCCCTTACCGAAGAACCAAGATGGAAAAATGATAAGCCTTATTCCTGTTTCGGACTACGTAGCAGTTAATATGAAAAAGGACTTATATATACCAATGTCGGAGAGCGAAGTCAAATCATGTTTTCATCAAGACACTGTCATCTTCTGTCGTCACCAAGGACCAGAATATCAGATGACAGCAGATAAAAACTTATGCAAACAAGAAAAATCTGAATGCAAAATAAACACAGAAGTATGTCATGATATATGGAAAGAATCATATTCATTAAATACTTATATTTATTTTTGTTGCGACCAGTGCAATGTACGAGTTATGTGCGACGATCAAATTACCGCACATCGACTTAACGCCGGTGGACTCATTACTAGTCGTACGTATCGTAGTATTACTAGGAGTCTCACTTCCGGTGTTTATAATAACAACACGTATTTTCTTTCGCTCCCTAAAGATTTAAAATTGCATGGTGTAATTTGGTGATAAAAAAGTGAATACCTCACAAAACGTCGGTACGGCTGCAGCGGCTTTAAGGTACGCAAAATAAAACTCGCGGATTGAAGGTTAACACACTGAAATCCATCAAAACAGTTTGGGTTTTGTCTGTAGACGTTACAAATTGCCATTTTAACACAGAATATTTTTGAAAATTAGCCAATTAGAAAGCAAGAAAAAAGCGAAATTCCACCTTTAATTCACGCACTTCCGTATCAGCTGAGTCTGACAACTGACAAACAGGCAAACGTCAAATTTGACATCTGACATCGGACTTCAGTAAGCTGCGTTCCGATCATAAACTTATTATACTCTAGTAATAGACGGACAGAGTTCGCTTGGTTGTGAGACCGAAAATGACATAAGCTAGTGTGTGTAATTTGTACACGTGTGTGTGAGTTTTAGAGCTGCCCTCAAGCTCATTTTAGGTTGTCGATAACAATAATGTAAATAAAACACAAACAAGATTTAATAATTCATATGATATAAAGTATACTTCAATGAACATGGGAAAATAAAAATAAAGTTCATGTTATTTACATTTTTACTTTTTTTGCATTCACAATGCAATTTTTATTATTGAAAAATGGAAAATGGATTTTATTTTCTAATTGCTTCATTTTCCATTTTTCAATAATAATGGTCATTTCACTTCAATACGATAAGTATTTACAAAGCTATTGTAAAAATTAATTTGCTTAAAACACTATTGACTCGGTTGTTCTCACTGGTTGAAATCTTGTTTATTAAAACTAGTTCTGGAGTTTTTGGAGTCTCTTTTCATCGCATTGCACCAAATTTTTCGATTTATTACGAAAAATATTTTTATTCTGCGTTTTGATCGAAGTATTCGTACATAGAGGCACAATACAGTATTTAATTACCTTAGGTACTTTGTGAAGACATGTTGATAATTTTCTTAATTAATACAATCACTATCACTTCACTACATAGTATAAAACAAAGTCGCTTTCTCTGTCCCTATGTCCCTTTGTATGCTTAAATCTTTGAAACTACGCAACGGATTTTGATGCGTTTTTTTTTAATAGATTGAGTGATTCAAGAGGAAGGTTTATATGTACTTTTTATCCCGATATTCCCACGAGAACGGGAACCACGCGGGTGAAACCGCGGGCGGCCGCTAGTATTGTATAAGACTATACAATATTGTATTATTCAAGCACGCATTGTGGCTGTCATGAAAACACTAGCACGTGAAAAATCGAAAATGAACCAGCTCCGATGGGACTCGAACCCACGACCTTACGCTTTTCGGGCGGCTGCTCTAACGACTGAGCTACGGAGTCTTCGAACGACGAATACAACGATCAACGTTTCCGTAGCTCAGTGGTTAGAGCAGTCGCCCGGATAGCGAAAGGTCGTGGGTTTGAGTCCCATCGGAGCTGGTTGTGAGACGGGTCGATTTTATCCAAATACTTCATTTTCAATTTTTCAATAATAAAAACTGCATTGTGCATGCAAAAATTAAAAAAATTAAATAACTTGGTGGTCATTTTTACGAATCTTTAAAAATTCATTGTGAAGTATTTTGAAGGGCTAAGGTAAAAAAAATAATGACATATTTTAAGTTAAAATGTATATATTTCAAAAATAAATAAATAATTATACCTTTCCTAAACCCATTGAACATTTAGGTACACATTAATTATTGTCCTCTGAAGAGAATAATTTTATTTAAATAATTTCTCAAGGTTTCTTTGCAGTTTTGCTTGAAATATTTGCTGCACACCACAGAGTTTTGGCGAAGCTCCCAGTCTATTCTTTATTAATTTTATCCAGTTTAACTTAATCACTGGATTTACAGGAAACCTGAAAATATTGTTCAATTGGTACTGAAGTACTAAAATTAAGAAATTAAGAAGTAGTAAATTTACTATTTTAAAAGTGTCGGATAAAATCAGCTTTAAATAAAACTATCAGTGTTCACAAAGACAAACAAAGTTATATTAGAAACCATCGACATGAGTATCGATAATAATATCGATAATTTTTGATCAACCTCTACGTCATATTTTCTCAAGTTCACGGATATAATATCTTTTTATGTAACACATAAAGTTTAAAAATCAGCCTTTATTTAGAAAATAGGCGGTAAATAGTATGGTATTAATGTGTCACTTAGTGTATTTGGAAATATTTTCAACTAAAATATGAACTATGAAAATGGTAATTGTACAATCCTATTTACCTGTGAAATTAGTGTTTATTTGGTTTATTGTCGTAAGTAACATTACAATTCAACACAGAACACTACACCATTATTGATTTATATAGTTATAAGAGCCAAATCGCCGCGATCGCGATAAAAATCACAAAATAATCGAGTGGACGCTTTTCATCAAGATGATAAAAGACGCTAAATAAGTCAAATCGGGTTCTGCTGTCATTTTCTCCCAACTCTTTCTCGCACATAGCTTCTGCCGTAAGGACTGGTTTTTCACTCGCACCATTGTCCGTCTATTACCCCTAGTATAAATAAGTTTATGGTTCCGATCAAGGAATTTATAAGTACTACGTACAACAGGAAGGTGCACTCCGTATTTTTGTGTATTTAAAAATACACTGTAATATTAAGAGATAAGGTTTATATTTCAATACAAAATGTCAACGGTCCAGCTGAGACCGCAAGAACGAGGTGAGGGTGTCCCTTTCTCTAAACTTGCCAGCACTATTAAATAACAGGTTTAGTAGATTTATGGTTCACAACTTACGTTATAAAAATTAAATTTCGTAAAATTTCCCCTTCGTATTACTTTTAGTCAATAGAAAACATCGCATATTAATTTAGGTATTACCGTATTAGGCATAAAAATGTATCAGGTCGTTTAAGTTTTTTATGGCTTATCCTAGAAAAGAATTTGAATGATAGATTTCAGAATGTTAAAGTGGCAACATTACAAGCCGAATGACGTTTTCCGTCTTCGTTGTGTCAAGTTCGCAATTCGCTCGTCGCCGCCCGCCGCCCGTCGCGCATGTTCGTGGCCGCCGTAATGGGATGGAGTGAGATAAACTGACCTCGTTCTTACTATCTCATTAGGACCGTTTTTTAGCAGCAGTGCACCTTCCTGTTGTATTATAACTTCCTTGGTTTCGATACACAATTTTCACTTTGCCCTACACTTTTTACTGAGTGCTGCCATCTATCGGAGTGCTGTGTCCTCTCATCGAATTACGCCAAGAAGCTTATAACCAAATTAGAGACTGTATTGTCAAAGCTTACAATCCGCTTTTAACGCCATCTAGTGACTATGGTTAACTGTGGGGCCTGCGGGAAATTCCTCTCGGCTACAGGTGGTGCGGCTTGTTCTACATGTACCATAAAGTACCACAAAGGGTGTCTGGCCCTCCCGGACAAGGCTCTTATCAGTAAGAACTGGGTCTGTCCTAACTGTAAGAAGAGCGTCAAGAAGGGCGACAACAGTCAGACACCGATCAAAGGCATTTATGGCACGCCACCTGAAGGCGGCTCAAATCCCGAGTCACCGCAACACGATCCTTCTTTGCAAGCACCCAGTCAAGGCGTGAACCGGCAGGACCATGAGCTCGCCATCTTTATGTCTGAGATGCGTGAGTTTCGGAGAGAGATGACTGAGCTGCGCGAGTGTTTGATGCTACGGATGGACGAGTTCGAACGCCGACTAGATGTGCTGGAAAAGCGGGTCCCAGAGGGTGTGTCTTGTGGTACTGAGGAGCTGGAGCGTACAATAGAAGACCTGAAGCGCGAGCTCAACGACCGTGACCAGGAGGCGCTCCTATCAGACCTGGACATCGGGCTGCTGCCGGAGGAGCGCGGCGTGAGCGTAGTACAGTCGGTGACGATGCTGGCAACGCGGCTGGGCGTCTCACTAGAGAAGCGCGACGTAGTGTTCGCCGAGCGAGTGGGTGCGCCGCCGGCCGAGGCGGGTGGCCGCCCGCGGCGTGTCGTGGTGCGTCTTGCGCGCCGCCATCTACGCGACGAGCTGCTGCAGGCTGCGCGCGTGCGTCGTACCGGCCAGGCGTCAACATCGGGGCCTAAGGTTTTTTTAAACGAGCGTTTGACCCGCTTAAACCGTCAGCTTTTCTACCGTGCTCGCGAGGAAAGCCGCAGGCTGCAGTGGCGCCACTGTTGGACTCGCCGCGGCCGAATATTTGTTCGGCAGGGGGACGGGAAACCTGCGTTCCCAATTCGTTCCGAAAAAGACCTCACTCAGGTGTTTGGCTCGTGATTCTGTTCCGTTCTTGCGGTGGCGCCACTGTGACCCGTGAAAATGGTCATTGCTATTTTTTTTATGCTCGTATTTGTTTTATGAATAACAATTTCCACGAGATATTGCTTTTATTAATTTTATCTGTGAATTGGCCATTTAATGTTGATTTTATACCAAAACCACTACTAGCAAATGAATTTTATGAGTTGATTATTTTATTTTGTGGACTTATTGCTTTATCAGAATATTTTTTCTTGCCTGTCAGATTGCTTTCGCTTACTTTCTTCGCTATATCTTACGCTTACTATAATTATGAAAGCTTAATCTGCCCTATTTTTTTCGGTTTTGTTATAAGTTTAACTAATATTGAAATTATTTTCATTGTGTCTCATTTTTATTATTTTTGTAGTAACATTTGTATGAAGTCGTGTATTTATGTGTGTACGTTACTTGCTGTTGTGTTCACATACCTACGTAATACTTTGATATCGTTTATAATTTTTGACTTTCATTGCTTTCTTACGAGTCAAGTCCTCCTTGTTTTAACTTATTCGAGTTACTTATTTGAGATTAGTTTTGTTTTCATGAAAATGCTTGATTGTCTTTTGATTTTGAAAACATGTTATTTGATCGTTAATGTTTTAGATTTTTTTGTGTATTACTCTTTCGACGCTAATTTTAAAAAACTGAAACTTTTGCTAACTTATGTCTTTGTTATTTTGAGTATATTATTATGTTACAATTGTCACAATGTTGCCCAAGTATTGTATATTGAATCATTGTTTCACATATATGTTTGCCTTACGTGTTTATTTTTCTATTTATTTATTTATAATGGCACCTAGCAAACTTTTTAAAGTTGGTTTGTATAATCCAGGATCTCTTGGCAATAATCATGATGAGCTCATTTTGGCAGTGACAGATCATTCTCTGGATATCGTTGCAATAAACGAAACTTGGCTCCGACCTAACGAGGAAGGTAAAGCGCCATCCATACCGGGTTACACGCTGCGAAGCGTCCCCAGACCCGCTGAAGTGCGCAGAGGGCGTGGCGGTGGAGTTGCCTTTTATGTTAGGAAGGGTGTTCGAATTAAAATGTGTCAGCATCCTGTTTGTTTACCGGTCGAGCAGATGTGGATTCGGTGTTCTATAAATGGAAGCAAAATAGTTATAGGAACTGCGTATCGCCCGCAATGGCTTAGTGTGGACATATTTCTGGATGCTCTATCTGATCCGGTTAATGCTTTGGGTCACTATGATAATATAATTTTGCTTGGTGATTTTAATATGAACCTTTTGGACAGAAACAGTACTAGTTTTTCAAAATTATGCAATTTTACTCAACTTTTTAATTTGGAACAAATAGTTAACTGTCCAACCCATTTCACTGAATATAGTGAAACGCTATTAGATGTTGTATGCACGGATGCCGCTGTAAAGAATGTCACTGTTGAAGTCATTGGTAGTAAGTTATCCAATCACGCATTAGTTGTGACTGAATATAATTTCAAAAAACCTAAAGTAGGTACCTCCAAAATTAATTTGTTACAGGCCACTTAAGAATATTGACCCTAATGTATTTGAAGCTGACCTAAAATCTATTCCCTGGGACAGCATATCTCAAATGCATAACATTGATGATATGGTCGCTCTATTCAATAGTTACATTTTAAACTTGTTCGACATCCACGCTCCTCTTAAAACAATATCAATAAAGTGCCAGTCTTATCCATGGATAACTGATAATGTTAGGTTCATGATGAGACTAAGAAATGAAGCTCACATGCGTTATCTGAAAAATAAAAATACAACAAATAAAGATTATTATATACAGTTAAAGAAACTAGTTAAGAACACTCTGTATTTAGAAAAAAGTGCTTATTTTAAACACCATATTAACGGACATATTAATGAACCAAAAACCTTGTGGATAAATTTAAAAAAGAATGTTCTACCTCCTCAGTCTGAGATTGATCTCCCTTCTGGAATTTGTTCTGCTGAAAATATTAATACACATTTTCTCAACTTGCCGGGAAGCGACAATATTAATTCATCAATTTTAAAACAATTTGAAGAACAACGTTACAATGATTCAACATTCCATTTGAAATGCGTCGACCAAGAGAATATTTTAAGGATACTCAATTGTCTTAAATCCAATGCACAAGGTGTAGACCTGATTTCACTGGATATGCTTTTGCTTTCACTTCCGGAGTCCTTGAGTGCAATTACTTCTATAATCAACAGGTCAATTGTCACATGTTCTTTTCCTAAACTATGGAAAATAGCCCTTGTACAGCCTCTTCCAAAAACTTCGCATCCATCTTCTTTTAAAGACCTTCGGCCAATCAGCATTCTTTTTTGTCTGTCGAAGATTATGGAAAAAGTGGTATACGAGCAGCTCGTTAAATATCTGGAGGAAAATAATATTCTGCCTCAGGCCCAATCTGGTTTTCGAAAGAACAGAAGTACCGAAACGGCTTTATTAGATGTCACGTCCAATATCTTGGAAGCGCAGGATGCCGGCATGGGTACTATACTTGTTCTTTTGGATTTTTCTCGTGCATTTGACACGATAAATATCACTTTATTACTCTCGAAGTTATTATACTACGGGTTTGATGTTGCTACAGTCGAGTGGTTTCGAAGCTATTTGGCTAGTCGATCACAGATCGTTCAACTGCGTCATAGTGATGGTTCTGTGTCATCGTCTTCAGAATCTCCAGTTTCAAGAGGTGTTCCTCAGGGTTCGATCTTGGGACCATTACTTTTCATTATTTACAGTGCTGATATCACGCAATGCATACAAAATTGTAAATACCACTTATATGCCGATGACCTGCAAATTTACATTTCTTGCCATCCTAAAGAGGTCGATACAGCAATTAAAAAAGTAAATGAAGACTTGCAAAGAATTTTTAGCTGGTCAGATGATAATGGTCTTGTTTTAAATCCCAGCAAGTCTACTTTTATGGTACTAGGTTCAAAGCAGCAGATAACGAAAATTCAATAACAGAATCCGATCATTAAGCTGGGACTTGAAATAATACAACCAAAAAAGGAAGCCCGTAACTTGGGTTTGTTGTTGGACTCGGAACTGAGATTCGAAACCCACATTCAGGAGTTAGCGCGTAATTGTTTTTACCGTTTGAAGGTGCTTTACAACGTTCGGAATTTCTTAAGTACTGAGTTGCGTATTAGACTAGTTGATTCATTAATTCTTTCCAAATTCAATTGCGTGGACTCAGTCTATGGACCGAGACTCCTTTGCAGAACTAAGTCTTTAATACAACGAGTTCAAAACGCATGTGCAAGGTTCTGCTTTAATATACCTCCAAGAAGCCATGTCTCACCTTTTTTAAACCAGACCCTTATATTAAATATGCATTCTAGAAGAGAGCTACATTTCGCCACACTATTATTTAACATAATAAAAAAACGCAAGCCCCCATATCTCTTCGAAAAACTTAAATGGACCTCCAGTACTAGATCAACTCGCCTCGCTGTTCCTCCCCATAGAACTACCGCCTACAAAGGTTGTTTTAAGTACGCCGCCACGAAAATTTGGAACAATATTCCTCCCCCTTTGCGCGATCTAACTTCAATTTATAGCTTCAAAAGTAAAATTAAGCACTATTTCCTAAAAATTCAAATTGGCGGCGTCTGAATTTGCTTAGAGTGTTTTTTCTATTTCTTTTTTCATTTATTTTATCTACATATTAATATAGGTAATCAAGCTATTTATATAGGTATTCATATTTATTTATTTATTTTTGGGTAACATACCGTGCATTGTGACACTGAGATGATATACAGAATTGCGATGTAGGTACTTGTGTAATATTGCTGTACAAACGAATATTACTTAATTTGTTGTTTATAAGTTTAGTTAAGTTTAGTTTATTTTTTTTTATTTATTTGTTTATATGGAAGTGTTGATCTCCATCTGGTCGCTTCTGAAAATCAGCGTCACGGCTCAGGCGGTGACACATGCTGAGAAGTGGCCATTTCAACAAAATACTTACCTGTAATTACAGTGTAAACATTTTTGTAAACTGTATTTTTTGTGTTTTGTTGAATAAACTTTTTCTATTCTATTCTATTCTATTCTATACTATAGGTCATGGTTGTATTATTAAGACAGACAAGTTTTCCATTTATCCACAAAGATCTCATACAAGTGAGATAAGGATATCACCTGAGGTCTACAGCCCTACAGTCGCGCCCATCAACAACATCATAAACCTGACCATCCCTCACTTCACCAAGGAAGACGAGCCACCTCGAAAACAGCTGATACAAGATACGTTGAACGCGTTCGCAAGATAAAAGCTACAAGAGCGAAGCAGATCAAATACCAACCGTCTCCGAGTCACTTTCATCCCATGACATGCATCATTACATAATGATATACGCAGTAGTGAGCATAGTTGTCATAGCAAGCTTGGTTTGGATAAAACGACGAATACAACTGAAGTGGAGCGCCCCATCGAGGACCCAGTCAGAAGCAGCTGGAGCCGCCGTCGTCGTTGCCCCGGCCCCCCCGGACGCAGCTGCCGCGCCAGTCCCCGACAACCCGACCACGCGCCAGGCCCGACGCGCCCCACTACGATATCAAGTACACCAACCCCTCGCGTCGATAGAGACACGTCACCGACACTGAAGAGGGTCATCATCCAGGAACCCGAATATAGCACTGTTACTTAGTTTATATATATTTATGTTGAAATATTTAAGTTAACAAGTTCTATGTGTAATATTTTATCATAATCATCAAGTTATCATTTAGTTTGTGCATTATTAAGAAATTCTTTCCATCCAGCATCCGCCGCCCCGGAATATGTACGAAGTACATTTCTGTCGCGCTAGCTCAGCAAAACATTGATGAGTCAATTGTCACAATTAATGATGTTATTTATTTTATAATTAGTTCTAAGCTGTCTTTCTTAGTGTGCACACACTTTACAAAATATCAATTAAATCAAGTATTTATTTACGTGAGTCGTTTTAATAATCAAGACTAAATCAAGTTAATGTACGGGTAAAGCAAGGGCTCGTACACTTATAATTTAAAAATATATAATACCTACGCTTTAATTCAAGACAAAACGCGAAATGGAAGAAAGGTGGAGAGACCTTTGCCTTGCAGTGCTGATAATTATTAATATTAATAGAATAACTTACGCGATAACAGTGTCCTCTATGTATATCAACCTGTAAAAGTATGCGGTGTCGACTATAATATAAAACTTCTTTTGATAGTAGCCAGTCAAGTGGCGTAGCGTGAACTATTATAGACGTGGGCGAAGTCGCATCAGCGAGGCCCCTTTTTTGTACCCAAGAGACCTAGACCTAGGTATACCCACTGATATTGAAAAAAAATCGGCAAAATGTAATTCAGACTCGTCCATGAAGGAGTCCATACCCACTTAACGTACCGAATACATACACCGAGCCTAAAATAGCGCTCTCATTTTTCGCAAGCCAAAAATAACGTTGTTTTTCAGTGTTTGTATAAATGGCTATTTTAGTTTCAGCTCCTTGTATGGAAAGCCCCCTTGAATCTTTATTTTAATTTTTTTGTATAAAAATCGTAACACGGTTCACAGACTTCACAGAATACGGGGCTCGCACGCGAGGCCCCTTGAAGTGCGAGGTCGTGGTCGTGGGGCCGCCGCTTCGCCCACGCCTAGCTACGCCACTGATAGTTGGTTTAGTTTTGACGTCAGAGCTGTTCGCTAACAAGGAACTGATAATTCTAAATTAATGATAAGGTTAATCTTTCTCTAAAAACAAAAACATTAATGTTTTGAATTAGGTATATTTACAAGTTCATGGATATGACCAGTAAGAATAAACAAAATACCTAATAAGATATTTTTTCAACGATTAAGTACCTATTTATAATACAATAATCCTACTTTCCTACTTATAATAGGTATTATAAATTTGAAAGTTTAGATGTTTGAATGTTTGTTACTCAATAACGCCAAAACGGCTGAACGGATTTGTTTGAATTGTTACTTTGTAGCCTGAAGACGAACATAGGCTACTTTTTATCCCGGAATATATCATAATATTCCCGTGGGATAACGTCGTGTTGTCCGCGCGGGCAAAGCCACGGGCGGAGAGCTCGTAGTTTATATTTTTTTCAGAAATTAAATAATCATCAAAAAAATCATGCACGTGTATCTAGCTTGACACTGAAGTTAATTTTTATCCCGAATTCAATAACTTGTGTGTTTCCGTCTAGACTAGAGATGAACCTGCAACTTTCGATAATAGTTAGAGATGACAAAATGTTCTCACCACTAACATAAAGGCACCACAAGGCCGAAGTCTCCTAAATTTTGTAGGAACAACAACAAGAATGATGAAAAGAGAATCGAGATGAGGTGTCTCGATTCAACTGAAATATTTTTCTCTGGAGAACCTTACTTTTCAAGTGCGAAATAAAACATATCAAAAACGTTGTGAATGGGAATATCAAAAAACAAAAATGTGCAAAAACTTACACGATCCGTATGACGTTATTTCAGACAGATGACCCATTTGAAATGAACAGTAAGTAGTTACGTTTGGACATGATGACAATAGGTTCAAACGAATTCGAGGCCAAAAGGCCATGACCAACAGCTAGATATACCTAGGTACTTGTATATGTCGGAATAAACAGTGAGGTATACAGGGCTGCCAACAAAATTGCCGATTTTTGCAGACTTAACATGACGAGGAGCTAGTGACACAATGTTTAGCGCGCTTGGACTGCGATAGTTGAGGTTAAGCAATTTTTGCAATGGTCGGTCACGAGAGGGGTCATCAATTAATTCTTTTGGGTTCCTGGCCGTTGGCCGTTGGGACCGACTACGTTTGCTACGTTAATACCTGCTTTGCATTGGGTCTGAGTAGGTACAACAGGTAGGTACGTAGGTGTCACAGAATATTCTCCTTATCCATCCATAAGGAATGTCTGTGCCACAGCAGTGGGGACATACTTAATAACGGACGATGATAATGATGTGCTGAACATGACGGAGCCTATATAAGATTTGTCTACGTTATTTTACTTTAACTTCTAAGTTTTCAAACTATTTCTATTCACTTAGAACCAAAGCGACAGCTTTTAGGTATATTCAAAATACCTAACAGCGTAAAAATACTTTAGATAAGTAATATATATATATATATGAAAAAATAAGTAGTTTTTGTTCCTTACCGAGTGTTACAAATCTGACTAGTAACAATATTGTATACAATATACACCAATTTGTATAAAAATTAAGTTCAAAAACTAAAACCCGACTACTGAAAAATTACGCTCTAAAAAGTATGAAACAAGAAAATATTCTCATCTGAAATTGCCGTGGTCGTATGCCACTTTTCCCTAGAATGAAAATATTGTTTTGTTATAGTAAGGGGCATACGACCACGGCAATTTCAGATGAGAATATTTTCTTGTTTCATACTTTTTAGAGCGTAATTTTTCAGTAGTCGGGTTTTAGTTTTTGAACTTAATTTTTATTTATATTATTTTGGGGTCCTAATTTTGCGCTGTGCCGTGCCGGCACATAAAAAGGATAGCACTACCCTCTGTCTTCTCGTCTTAAGAGGCGAAAGAGGAAAAACTGCATCAGGAGATGGGCAGCAGCGTCTCCATGTAACAGCAGGCCATACTGCGATCGCCAACACTTGGCAGGCCAAGCGTGGCGATTATGACAGCCAAAACAATATTTTATTTTACGTTATATCGATAATTTGTTTTTGGAGTTCCGTAAAAACCATTCAATATAAGAATCATAGCTATTCCCTAATAAGAAAAATAATAGTGGAAAAAAAACAAGTCCCACAAAACACAGAAATCGCACCCATAGGGTGCTTGTGCACTACACGGAATTTTACCGTCCCGGAAGAAAACGGATGATTGTATTTTAATAATAAATTATTTATAATAGTAAGAATTTATTTATTTCGTGTAGTTTCAATGTTTCAAACCCTTAACTACTATAAATAATTTTTGATTAAAATAGAACCATCCGTTTTTTTCCGGACGGTAAAATTCCGTGTAGAACACAAGCGCCCATAAACTTCGTGTTTCCGAATCCTGCGACTCTTTATACCAAAATAAATTATCTCACAACATCACACACATTGATCTGATTCTGAATACAAAAGTGTGGCCACCCTGGCCACACACAGGCCACCGACCCCAACCACAAAACGCCTCCATTGACCTATTTCTTGTAGTTTTCATATCTTATTATTAACTACTCAAAAGAAATAGTCCAGTGGCCCCGGGCTTTTTTCATACAAACGTGATCACTTTAGCATCTCATAGATGAGAAACATTTGGCATCTCTGCAATGAGTTTTTAGTCAATGGAGAGACCAAACGCCCAATTTTCTCAAAAAGGAAAAACAATAAATAGAACTCCACGCTCCATAATATCGTTTTAGGGCTCATGAAGTTTGACTTCTTCTAGCTTCAAGTGGCGGCGTTTTTGGCTGCCACGTGTGCATGGTGTGCGGCGACGGTAAACGTTTGTCCCGTCCCAAGTGAGTTTCAAGATACCCTCTCGGGATTAGAACCCTAGACCTCAGAGGTAGTAGCACCTCGAAACCTTGCATGTAAAATACTCCCTTTGGAATATAAAATTAATTATGTAAAATAATTGCATTAGAGCATTTTTATATCGACAAATATAAAGTTAAAAAAAAATTAAGTATAACACTAAAAGGAACAGACAGAATTAAGCACAGTACATTAAGCTTTCTATAAATAACTATTACTGTAAAAGATGTTTATGGTATTTAGTTCCTGAAATATGTACCGAAATAAGTTTGTTAAGAGACGAGGATAAATTGTGTAAGATTGCTAAAGGGCTTATTACACTTGGCTAATTTGTTGCTTTCTTTGAGCTCATTTGTAGCAAGTGATGCAATCAAAAAAAGCAATGTATGCTTAATTAGATTCTGAGTTTAGCCAAGTGTAATAATAAGCCCTTAATAAAAGAAAGTTAAGAGATTACCTTTTAGATAAATTAGCCTCAGAATGTTAAATTTGTCTCTAATCGTTTTAATTGTATAAACATAATATTATGTCAGGTTATGTTAATGTTATTAGTATTGTGATGCTTTTGTTCCTTCTACAAAAATAAAATTGTCATACTCATAATGTAGACGTACTAGTGTAGGTAAAGTAAACACAATAATATTGGTTATAAGAGTGCTTTTCTTCGCCAACAAACTGCCATGCAGTTTGGCGATTGTGTGTATAGTTTAAGTTTTATTGTGTAAAATTTTAAGTTCAATAAATAAAAATATGTATACAAAACCGGTGCGTACAGCACTCGACCACCACATACAAAATACAATAAGAGTACAATGCTCTGCATAGAGACTAGAGTCGGGAACCCTACTGTAGAGGTAGCCTTAACCTTTAATTATCTCTAAACATGTGCGAGAGAGGGATAGTGTTATGTTATGATTGAAGAAACAGGCGAGGAGTCGGTCATTGCTTGTTGATATATTAGTGCTATCAGTGTTTAACTAGTGATAATTGAAGAATTGTGTGTGTACTACATAAATTGTGGTAAATAAAATTTTCTCCCGTACAAAATCCCTTTTCAATTGTTTTTAGTTTTATACAATCTCTTACATTCAATGGTTCACAATTTTGTAAGATTTTGTCCACAGTTATAAAAGCAAACTTTAAAATATTAAAGTTTATAAATGTTTAATCTTTGGTATTTATACATATATATATAAATTTGTAGGCTAACATAGGCGGTTCTCACACTACACCGTACACCGCTTGTGGTAGTGAGCTTCTTAACTATGGCTGTAGAATCTTGATGTGCATACAAAACCCGCAGTGTAAAACCAACTCACGGCGCATCTTCGTCCACCAGAGTGAAAACCGCAGCAGTGTAATAATCGCCTTAGGAACTATAAACGGACAAATATTGTTTTTTTATATTTTTTTACAAATTGCACACGTATGACTACGTTTGTCATGAGGTGATAGGTTGATTCTTTGTGTTTCTAAATTGATGAATATTAGGTACTTTTAAGAAATATTCAAGTGGCAAATAAACACTCTAAGTAGGTACTAACAATCAAACTACTATATCTATATCGACACTTAAATGCCTAGATATAAGGCTAGACTTTTCTGATAACAATAATATCATCATTACCTTCTACAAATTTTAACTACCTAAACGCATGATAAGAGATAATTCTATATTTATTATGTAACTTTTATAACAAGTTGCTTAAAGTCTAATAACAATCTATATCTATCTATACAAATAAATAAAATTGGAGTGTCTGTTTGTAATATTAAAATAACCGCTTTTTACTACATGCATATGATTATATATACGGTACATATAATAAAATAACATTTTTTACAATTTTTGTCTGTCTGTCGGTCTGTCTGTCTGTCTGTTTGTTCCGGCTAATCTCTGAAACGGCTGCACCAATTTTGACGGGACTTTCACTGGCAGGTAGCTGATGTAATAAGGAGTAACTTAGGCTACTTTTTATTCCGATATTCCCACGGGAACGAGAACCACGCGGGTGAAACCGCGGGCGGCCGCTAGTACCAAATAAATAGCATTGGAGTGTCTGTTTGTAATAATAAAATAACCGCTTTTTACTACATGCATATGATTATAATATATACGGTACATTTACCAAAATAACATTTTTCACAATTTTTATCTGTCTGTCTGTCTGTCTCTCTGTCTGTCTGTTTGTTCCGGCTAATCTCTGAAACGGCTGGACCGATTTTGACTTGACTTTCACTGGCAGGTAGCTGATGTAATAAGGAGTAACTAAGGCTGCTTTTTATCCCGGAAAAATATCACATTCCCGCGGGATAACGTTGTGTAGTCCACGCGGGTGAAGCCGCGGGCGGAAAGCTAGTTTAGAAATATTTGCTGACCATAAGTTGCTGCTCAACTAGCTATTTTAGATACGAGTATCGAATGTACGAACGATACAAAATCACGAATTCATACTTTGCTAACCGTTTAAATATTTAGATGTTTGGATTTTTGTTACTCAATCACGCCAAAACGGCTGAAAGGATTTGGCTGAAATTTGGGACATAGATACTTTGTATCCTGGACTCGATACGGAAAGAAACATAGGCAACTTTTTATCCGGGAAAATATCACCATCCCGCGGGATAACATCGTGTAGATTTCTTTGTTAATTAATTGTATCAACCAACCTTACAACAATCATTGTTATTATTCATTCGTAAATTATCCTGTTCGTTTTTAACTTGTAAGTCAATATTATTATGTATTGTTACTTAATTTGTCCACATTTATTGTTTATTGTTTAATAAGTTGAGTTTAAACGTGGAGACTTGTTATTGACCATATGTTGCCTATTCTTTTTACCTAAGTTTATTATGTGTGCTGTTGGTCTTCCAAAGAAAAATAAATAAATAAAATAAATAAAATAGTCCACGCGGGCGAAGCCGCGGGCGGAACTCCACTTGCGACTCCACTTGCGACTCCACTTGCGACTTCGAATCGCGGTCGCGTCTGCGTGGACCCCCTTTTTACCACCTTAGAGGGGGAATTTCCAAAAATCCTCTGTTATTGCTCCCCTTAACTCCCCAAGGAATATACATGCCAGATTTCAGCTTTTTGCACCCAGTAGTTTCAGCTGTGCTTTGTCTGTCAGTCAGTAATAACATTATATTCTTCATATTATTATTATTATTATATTCTAATTACCTACTTCTGCAAACAGACGCATGATATGAGATAATGTCGATATTTTATTCAACTTTTATAACATATTGTTTAAAGTCTAATAACAATATTATAGTAAAATACTTTACTGTAACTGTGTCATTCAAAGACCAGTGATTTGTAAATTATTTTAAGGGCACGTACTTCCAAATTATCGAAATCAACCTATTTTTGATTCAAAAGTAAACAATCAAATATTCTTTATAATGAGCAGATAAAAATACAATGTTGAAGTTTCATAAACGATCTTGATTATTTTGTGGCTAGAAACACGATATTCGTATCGTAACTCGACAATAAAAATTAATAAATTACAATGGGCGTCGTTCGGCTGACATGATGATGATGATGATGATATAGAAAAATAGGTAATGACATATTGTAGACTATTTTCAGGCTACTTTTTCAAAAAGTGAATTTATGTTCAAAATAAAAAAATGAAAAAGTGTGGTTATTTTCATTACTCTTCACACGTAAGGAAAAAGACAAAGACAGAGTTTTTGGAAAATCCTGACCTTAATTTAATATTCTGAATGTTCTTATAAGTCTCCCGTGTGGACGCAATGTGGAGACGCCTTTACCCTACGACTTAATAGGATAAAATTATTAATTTGTAAACGCCGCCGTAGCTTCTGAGTTTGTTTTCGTCCGCTTATCAGTTAAAAGATTTCCTTAACAAAAGGTACTCGTAGTAGCAACAAATAAAATAGAATTAATTTATATGTAAGTCTATTGTAAACCTATTTGAATATTGACTTTGATACTATTAAACTTTCAGATCATGTGGGTGTTGTTGACTTGGTGTGTCGTGCTGTTCGCGGCTGCATGGCTTTACTACCGCCAGGTGTACTCAACCTTTAAGAAACGTGGGCTCAAGTACTCAACTCCTGTGCCGCTTCTGGGCAATATGGCACGTTCAGTGTTAGGCTTTGAGCACTTCACTGACTATCTGATGAGGATATACAATCAGTTTCCTAATGAGAGGTAAGCTTTGGGTTGTTGCCATTTTTTATCAACAACGGTGTATTGCTAAGCCTTCATCACGTCTGATGTTAAGTAATCATAATGGTGAAGGTCGAAGCGCGCTACTTCTGGAATTTTCAAACATAAACTAAAGTGAACATGTCAAAGTCATCCCCTCGGTGTAAGTTGGTACGAAGTACAGTGCCACAAGCTTTTCTGTTCCGGTGACAGCCGTGACAGAGGAGCCAGTTGGAATACGAAATTAGCTGTCAAAATGGACTGCCGCATGAAAACTTTTTTAGTTCCAAAGATAACCACCGGAACAGAAAAGCTTGACACACTATATTTGCTTTCCCGATTTTCTAAAGTTTTCCTAAACATATTTTTTTACGCTTTCTTCTGCAAACCGGATTTTGAACCAAAGAGATCCTAAAAAGTTCACTACCACTGTAAAAGATTTATTTTAATATACTATTATTGAAATCGCAATCAAGTTGTAAGGACGCACTTTGGACTTGCTTGTCTTTTTACATGAGTGTAGCATATCCTATCTATTCAATCCTATGTCCTACTCCGGATCAGTGCATAAGATAATGATAGAGACAATGATCTGTATTAGGGCATCATGATCATCCTCTCCTTATCCCAATTCTATTGTGGGTCAGGGCAGTACGTCACTCTCCTCCACTCCACTTTGTAATTCGTCATCTCCTTATTGACTCCTATCTCATTCATATCATTACGCACACAATCTATCCATCAGGTGATCTTCCTCTACCTATCCATCCATCTACATCCATGTCTATCACTTTTCTAGTAACATCCAAATTAAGCCATAGGATAGTTTATTCCAACAATCCATTGAACGGGATCTACGCTGGTAAAACCGGGGAACATAGCTAGCTAGAAAGAATTTTGATAGAATCATGCGTTCGATTCCGCAGGTTTTTCGGTGGGTTCGAGTTTACTTCACCGACAGTGTACGTGAGGGACCTCGAGCTGGTAAAGCTGATTACAATTAAGGACTTTGAACACTTCCTTGACCACAGAACTGTGGTGGATGGGAAGGTAGATCCGTTTTGGAGCAGGAACCTGTTTTCTATGAAAGGTAATCTTGCCAACATATTCTTAATACCACACTTAGTAACAAATATGATTTGCAAACGCGTTAAGAATAAAAACTGGGTCATGCTTTAAATTTTGCATCCAAAATGTTATTTTTATACGACAAATACTTATACTAGAAAAAAAAACGATTCTCTTGGAGGGCTAGTTGATTTTTCAGATTTTTATTATTACACATCGGAAATAGAACACTAAATTACTAAGTTTAGAATTTCAGTTGAAAAATAGAAATACGCGTAGTTTATTCTTATGATAGGAACCAGTTTGAAGTATTTTTAATTCCGAAAATTTTATTATTTGAAAGTTGAAGTGAATTTAAGTATCTTTAATCACGAGTCTGAATCCTTATGAACGATATTTCATTTAGATTATTTTAAATCCTACTACATATAAATGTGAAAGTTTAGATGTTTGGATGTTTGGATGTTTGTTACTCAATCACGTTAAAACGACTGAACGGATTTGGCTGAAATTTAGGACACAGATACTTTATAGCCTGGAGAGGAACATAGGCTACTTTTTATCCCGGAAAAAGTCTTGTAGTCCACGCGGGCGAAGCCGCGGGCGGAAAGCTAGTACTAAATAAAGAGCTATATTTTATGGTTTTTAACCCTGAAACGAATGTTGAAATCTGCAAGCAATTATACATATGAATTGCCTAAAAAAAGAAGTTAAAAGAGTAATTGGAAGAAAACTTGGATTTCATTTCTGCCAATCTACAGAAAAAATTCCGAACCAGAATAGGCAACATTGAATTAAAAATAAAAAATATTTTTTAGTTTAATTTTAATTAGAATTAAAGCAGCGTGAAAGTAATAATGTAAAAACGAAACGTTACAACGTGGAAAACAAAGAGGTGAATATATAAAAAAAACCTTTTCAGGACAAGACTGGAAATATATGAGGTCTACCCTCAGCCCTGCATTCACGAGCTCCAAGATCCGTCAGATGGTGCCCCTCATGGTAGAAATTGGCGATCCATTGGTGCAAAACCTCAAGCAAAAGATACAACAGTCAAAAAGTAAATCGATTTTTTTTTTCGATTGTTTTTTTAAATTTTATTCCATTTCCAATATTTTTATACGTTGTCAGGATTTTCATGAACATAGGCAGCCTTTAAACTATAAGCCAAGTAACAACATATAGATCTTTCAGGTCGCAGTGACTTCCGAAGCACGGAGTAGCGCGAGAGAATATTTATTTTTTTGTCACTCATCCCGTGATCGACCACTGCGAAGGTTCTTTTGCCTCAACCAGTGCGCCACGGGTTCCTCTTAAACGAAGTCTCATTATGTTATGAAATTTCATCAGGTGGTTACGTCGTAGTCAAGGCTAAAGACCTTATGTCACGGTACGCGAATGATGTCATCGCATCCTGCGCTTTCGGCCTGAAGGTAGATTCCCTTGAAGAAGACAACGAGTTCTACACAATGAGCAAGGACGCCGCGACTTTCAAGTTGAGGCAGATTCTGGTCTTCTTCGCCTATAACTCCTTCCCTAAGTTGATGACGGTAAGGATTGCAAAGTATGCTTTTACCACGTTTTTATTTTTCACTTTTACAAATTTTGCAAACGATTTTACACTAGCTTGCCGATGAGCCAGAAACTGGAAACTTTGAACATAGGTCAGAACTAGATGACAATGCAATATTACGGTGTCATTGAGCTGACCTGATGCAGGAGCTGGAAGAACGCTACAGGAACTCCATGATGAAACCATGCTACCCCATCGTCTTTGAGCTCGTTAGAATTGTCTTGAGACGTTCTCACGGGAGTCGAGGTTCAGAATCTGATGATGAAGCCGGATGGCCATGCCATAGGAACTCAATATTGAAACCATACAACCCCATCGAGATTGGGCTCGTTTGAATCGTCTTGACGAGTACTCTATTGGAAATTTTTTCTAGTCTGTTTTAAAAACTTGGTTTTTATAAATTAAAATTTTAAAAGTAGAGATTATTTTATTTCTAGTTGTGTGAAATCCCTATTCCTGCTGTGGATGTCGCCATACCAAAAAATGCTCAGCTTGGCAAAACGTTATAACTGAACACGTTCGAAATCTGTTGGGTGGAGACGGTAACTTGCATGGTCTTTTTGTTTGGATGTTTGAGGTAATCTCTGAAACTACTGAACCTATTTTGTAATTTCTTTCACATAGAAAGCCTCATATATTCAACGTGATATGTTATGAAACATTGATAAGACACATTTTGATAACTTTGGTAAGAGATTTCTTTTTAATTATAATTTCAGCCTAAGTATATTTAAATATTTTTTTCAGAACTTAAAACTAAGTGTTATCAGCCAGACGACGAGTAAATTCTTCAGGGCGATCCTTTCAAAAACACTCAACGACAGGGAAGAAAAAAGCATATTCAGACCAGACATGATTAATTTGCTTTTGGAGGCTAAGAGGGGTAATATCAATGACCTCATTTTCTACAGAATTCCCTTTTTCAGAATTTGTCATAATAACATCATATGCCTTGGTACAGAAGCTTTGTGTTAGGAAACAATTGAATCCCGGTTTCTATTTGTACTGAGGTAGAACATACAATGCCACGTACTATGAATTTTAGCCGCCCGTAAAGTACAGAGTTTGTTTACAAAACACACGTGGTTAACTAAGAAAGGCTTTTCTGCTTAATCTTTATAATGCAGTGTGGTTTTTGGAAGTACTGATGCGTTTATACAATTACACACTTATCAGACATAGGTAAATAATGTCTTGTAGGCAATTTAATTTACACTAGTGGCCGTCCGCGACGTAGTACGCGTGGACTTCAGTTATATATAGTACATGTACAGGATGATCCAGCGGGACGGGTCAGTACGGGAAAAATTGAAACTATAAGAAATAGAGGTATTTGTTCTAAGCAACCATGTTGTCGATTTTAAAGTTAAGAATAACTGCATTCAAAGATTTTCAAAAAAAACAGTCAGTTTTAAAAACCAAAATGTTATGTTATTTTATTACGAAAGTTGATTGTGTAGGTTGTTAGTAATACATTTTATTATGGAACCCT
Organism: Crambus lathoniellus; assembly: GCA_949710035.1. Taxonomy (NCBI): domain Eukaryota; kingdom Metazoa; phylum Arthropoda; class Insecta; order Lepidoptera; family Crambidae; genus Crambus; species Crambus lathoniellus. The sequence goes on along the minus strand of OX453302.1, from coordinate 6,639,305 downwards.
ATGTCTACAATTAAAAGAAAATGCTGCATTTTACTATTTGATTTTTTTGTAAATATGCAAAATGACAGCCATTTTCAAAACTTCGCAGAATCGAAATCACCATTCCTCTAGGAGTTCAGGGTGCTTACCATCAACTCTTATTGCGATTTTGTTTAGGACCTAAACTGATCTGCTTCGCTTATTCGTACCACGACAGCTTAATATCAATGACAGCGATTCAGTGATCGATCAATGACATTTCACAGCCGCTAAGCTGTCAGGAATTCTTATTTGACTTATAACCCGGTCGATTTAAGATGACACCTGCAGGTTATACTCGTCCCTCTCACTCTCCGGGCATGACAGAATCGAGTGAAAGAGACGGGTAGAAGAAAAAGGACACAAATCGTTCGGTCATTAACATTTAGCAATTCATTTGCGATCCAGTTTTTAGAAGGTCATAGTACGAAAGAAAGCAATTCATTTTAGGAACCTATTCTGCATCGCGCTATTTTTGAATCGCTGTCTTAAAGTTGATGGTAGGCACCCAGTTCACATTCCATTTACAAAACTTTAAAACTAGTACGCTGACTCGAAATCGTAATTCCTCTTCCAAATGATTTAAATGAGTAGGTAAGCGTTAGCCTATGTATTGATTTGAATATGACAGAAAACAAAACTAAAATTTTCTTTAAATTTTAGACATAAAGGTCCGTAGTAAAAGTTTTGGTTTTGAAAACTGACAAGGTTCAATTCCCGAGATAAGTATGAGTTTTTTATTGAAAATCTTTGAATACAGTTTTTCTTAACTCTAAAATCGACGACATGGTTCCTTAGAATAAATGAATAAATATCTCTATCTATATATATAAAATTCAAAGTCCTGACTGACTGACTGACTGACTGACTGACTGACTGACTGAGATATCAACGCACAGCCCAAACCGCTGAATCTAGAGACTTCAAATTTTGCACAAAGATACGTTATACAGTATAGGCTTCCACTAAGAAAGGATTTTTGGAAATTCCACCCCTAAGGGAGTGAAATAGGGGATAAATGTTTGGATGAAAGTCCGTCAGTTTTGAAGTTAGGATCTTCAAATTTTTAATTTAGGCTAGCAAATGAAAATTAATATTTACCTGTGTCAGTTTTTCTGACAATTCCACCCCCGAAGGGGTGAAAAGGGGGATGAAATGTTGTATCTGGAAAGTCCTTCATTTAATTTATTATTTAGGCTTATGGTCGGAAAGGAAAACAAATAAGCAAACACATAAGAATTACGTGTTTTTTCGAAAATCAACCCCTTAGAGGTTAAATGGTATAAATAAACCTAAAAATCGATATGGATGTCGTTATTGAGGTTTTATGGGATGACGATTGCAAAAATGGCATTTATTTTGATGTTTAACACGCTGAACATGATTCAACCCCTAAAAGGTTGAAATAAAGGTGGAATTTTGAATGAAAAATCAGGGGGTAAAATAGACATTTCAACTTGAAACTTTGTGGGCTTACTTCTTAAAACAAATAGACAACCCATTTCGTAGTTTTCCGAAAATCAAACCCAAGGGGTAAATAGGGGATGAATATGTGTATGAAAGTCCGTCAGTTTTGAAGTTAGGATCTTCAAATTTTGTATTTAGGCTGGCAATTGAAAATTAATATTTTCCTGTGTCAGCGTTTTTGACAATTCCACCCCCGAAGGGGTGAAAAGGGGGATGAAATGTTTTATCTGGTAAGTCCTTTATTAAATTTATTACTTAGGCTTATGGTCGGAAATTAAAACAAATAAGCAAACACATATTTCGTATTTTATCGAAAATTAACCACTTAGAGGTTAAATGGGATAAATAAACCTAAAAATCGATATGGATGTCGTTATTGAGGTTTTATGGGATCACGATTGCAAAAATGCCATTTATTTTGATGTTTAACGCTGAACATGATTCAACCCCTAAAAGGTTGAAATATGGGTGAAATTTAGAATGAAAAATCAGGGGGTAAAATAGACATTTCAACTTGAATCTTTGTAGGCTTACTTCTTAAAACAAATAGGCAACCCATTTCGTAGTTTTCCGAAAATCAAACCCAGGGGGTAAATAGGGTATAGAAACCTAAATCATCATAAGTACCCTAAAAGTTTCTGGTACCTAACAAGTTCTTGGTACCTAAGCTACTCAGAACTAACTTTTTGACTGTGAAACAGACACTTATAATTTACTAGCTTCCGCCCGCGACTTCGTCGTGCGGCTGGCCTCGCACGAGGCTGCTCACTTGGTGAGGGAAGACCCGCCTAATCACGTAAAAACGGCTGATCGGATTTTTATGAAATTAAAACATAGAATACTTTTTATCCTGGTTATTGGTCCCCTAAGTATTTTCTCAAATGTCCACGCGGACGAAGTCGCGGGCGGAAGCTAGTCTCTTATAATTTTAAACTTTCCGATACTGACCCGACCCGATGGATCACCCTGTATATGCCAATTCAGGTGAATAGACAACGGCAAAGTTCAGGTGAATTTTGCCGTTGTCTATTCGTAAAGACCTTTCCAATGGTACATACCTGAACCATATTTTTTAGGCCTAAGTGTCGCGAATTATTTAATTATTTATTAGTTATGCTTAGGCCTAAAAATATGTATGCTGTAACAACACAATCGCTCTTGTGATACCGTTGTTTTGAATTGAAAGTTTTCATCTGCAGACCGAATTATCAAGCCAAAGCGCTAAGTCACTGTATTAAGAGTGGTTTAGCCTTTCGGCACGCAGATTCGTTTCTTATGCGAACCGCAGGAATGGAATACGTTTCCCGATAACTTTAACCTTACGACGGGTTTCTCTTCAAGGCCAGAGTGAACAGGCATTTCCTGGGCAAGCATGCAACATCTTAGACCACATCCTGTTATTAAGCAAGAAGGTGGTCAAATGCCTGCCGTTTTATTAAAAATAAAAATACTCAAAACCAGTTCTGTAAACTATGATTTTACTATTTTATAGGAAAACTATCCTACGACGAAAGCAAGGACGGTGCTGTCGGTATTGCTACCGTCGAAGAGTCGGCTCTTGGAAAAGAGAAACATAGAAAAGGTAACAAAACTTCACATAAACCTAAATACTTGAAATTTGGTATTAAGGTAAAGTTTATTGCACCTTTAAAAACTAGCATCATGAATCATTTAGTTCCAAAAAAGCCGGCACTTGCTTTATTTTCAGACAAACATGCTCACTGCACGTCTCTATTGCAGATCATCTACTCGTTATTTGTCTACACTATAGTCCTGTCAATTTAGACATCCGCTGAAAGTTGGTGAAATTATTCAAAACATAATTATAAATGAAATTTAAAAAGTCCTCATCGATCGGGTACCTGGAAAAAAAATATATTCGAGGTCAAATGTAAAAAAAGGCTTTTCGCGATTTTTCAGCAAAACGGTAAGATTAATCGTAAAATTAACAAAGACAAAATTGAATTTTTTTTGTAGATAATTACATGGTCTACAATTTTTATCTGGGCTACTTTTATAATAAAACTTATAGTTTTGGTGAAAATCGCGAAATACCTGTTTTTTACCTTTGACCTCGAGTATTTTTTTTGCAGGTACCGGATCAATGAGGACTTTTTAAATTTCATTTATAATTACGTTTTGAACAATTTCACCAAATTTCAGCTTCCTGCGAATTAATGTACCTTCATCCCTGTTTTTTCGTTTAATTTGACCAGACTACTATCACTATTATCAAAATGGGGTGTGTAATATATGATATAACAACATTTTGTATAATACTCACAAAATATAACAAGACATTACATAAAATCATTTCATATAACGTTCATTTAGTATAATCAACGAATGATATAAATTCAAAATATATAATTTTAAACCGTATAATGAACATTTGATATAAAAACGTTTCATATAATAAACATTTACTATAACACTTACATTGTATAATATTTAAAACACATAATGGTTATATAACATAACAACATTTCATATAACGTTCATTTAGTATAATCAACGAATAACTATTTCTAGCGCTTCGCCGGCCGCTGCCGCGGCACGCTAGCTTCGCTCGCTCGGCTCGCGCTGTTTTGTTCACAGTTCTAACCTAACCTAACCTATTATCAATTGTTTTGTCACCGTTGTGACTTTTTATGGCAGGGAGCTTCGCCCCCGAGCCCCCCTTTCGAACGCACTGTACCCCCCGTGGCCCCTGCTCCTTTGCCTACCCTATACATTTAATTGACTAATTGATGTTTATATAAAACAAAATTATATCAAATGAAATTATTACATATGATGATTATATGAAACAAAATTATATCAAATGACCGTTATCCACTCAATGGTTCCTTGCCTCCTGGAGGCAAGTATTTTTACCCGCCCCAATGGTTCCTTGCCTCCTGGAGGCAAGCTGACAGCTAATTAAAATACTTTAATTAATTATGTCAAATCACTCTCTGTTCCTATCCAACTTATACCAATCTTAATCTAGACACCTTATTTTAATCGTAGAACAAGAAATTGGTCCAATTTAATAAAAAATTGGCGGGTTATATTCGATTGAAGTTCGCCGACTTGCTTGCCTCCAGGAGGCAAGGAACCATTGCGTGATTTAGGCAATGTTAACTAAGTATGGAAAAATAAAATATAAAAATATAATTAAATATATTGTACTAAATATGTTGTAATACATTAATATATACTTGTTATGCCCTCAATACCCATAAAAAGTATATATTTAAAATTTATCTACTTACAAAAAGAAGTCGATACGAAATCGATCCATACTTTTGTAGCCCGTAAGGGTGATTCTTTACTTACATTTTTATATCTTTAATTAAACAATATTTTTCTTAAAGAGAGTTATCTTTTTTTACTTTTATCTAATAACAACATTGTAAACTATTATTTTAACACAACTTGGTCTGTAATAATTGTTTATTTATTAGTATTTATTGCATAATTTAAAAAGAAATCGGTAAAATATTTCCTTTTCTGCAACTTCAACTCGCTGTTTCTAATTAAATAGTAATAAAAATCCATCTACAAATCATACAATCTTATTGCAAATTTAACTAGCATTATAAATCAATAATTAGTTTTTATTGAAATCTTCTAGTTTTTGAGTAAAACTTAATTTAAAGCCGAGCGAGCGAAGCGGAGCGGAGCGGAGCTGTGCTGAGGAACCATTGCCCCGTAAGCATATTTAAGCGTGCGTAACCATTGAGTGGTTATAGCAAATGTGTTTTATATAAAATATTTTTATACAAAATGAGCGTTATGTCAAATGATATTATATAAAATGATGATTATATGAAATAAACATTATGCAAAATGAAATTAGTTAAAGTGTTGTTATGACAAACGTTTATTATGTCATATGAACGTTATTGAAATGAAATTATACCAAATGAAATTATATCATTCATTACGCACCCATCAAAATGCGCTTTCGAATAAATTCTTTTGAGTCGTCCTTCGAATAAACGCCTTAAAAAAGAACAAAAACTTCCCCACTTTCGGAAGTTTGTTCACGTACCATACATTGTTATATGGAACTCAACTATTGTTTTATATTTTTGAAGTTTGAGAATGTTAAGAGATTTTCAAAGTTGTTTCAAATGAGTATTCAAAAATTAAACATTTATCCAGCACATTTGACACAAACATTATTGTAGAAAAATATACTTACCGGTAGTTTATTTAAATAACCGTGAAGTGAGCATTTTTGTATGTAAATAAGGCAAGTGCCCGTTTTTTCTGCAAAGGTTTATTAGTGCTGATACCTACCTGATATGGCTCCGAGGAGAAACCGTACGAGACCAGCAAGACTATTATTAATGGTATTGGCATGTTCTCTTCACAAAATATATTTAGCGTGTTTTCTTTCTTTTGATATAAAATAATAAAGGTCTGGAGTATCCGATGAAAAACCCTGAGCTCAGCCAGACTATGGAAGGCTTGCTGACTCGCTCTTGACCGTTTTTTTATTTGATTTTATTTTCAGAATGGTCCGAAGATGATCTGATAGCTCAAGCCCTGCTCTTCATCATCGGTGGGTTCGAGACCGCCTCCTCCGTCATAGCCATCACTCTTCATGAGTTGGCTCATCGTCCTGACATCCAGGACAGACTGTACCAGGAAATCAAGGAATATGATGCGAGGAACAAGGGGAAACTCGACTTTAACATGGTGCAAAGTATGGTCTACATGGACATGGTGGTATCAGGTAATGTCGATCAAAGGGTAATAAGAAAATTAATTAATATGATTGTTTGTTAATATTAAATTTTTAATTTTTTATTAGTAATTAATTAATTTATGTACTTACTTACGGATGGATATGGATTATTTATAAGTAATTGCTACGCCCTTGCAGGGTCATGTTTGTGTCTATATGTATTGTAACATCTTTATAACAACATGATGCAATAAAGAACTTTGAACTTTGTTCTAACTCTGTGTTTATCATGTTTGTTTGAAAATAAAGAGGTATTTTTTTATTTTTAGAAATATTAAGATTGTGGACTCCTGGCTTTATGCTTGAAAGGGTGTGCACCAAGGATTACAATTTTGGAAAACCCAATAAAGATGCCAAGGAAGACTTCATAGTAAGTTAAATTAATGTTATGAGAAATAAAATTTATTAGTAATTAGGTACTAGAAAATACCTAGTTATTATTAAGACCTTTTTGTATTTAACACACAAAATCTTACTTCGCGAATAATAACAACACATATGTGGATAATAACACATTTGTTTAACTTTAAGTAATTAGAATAATAGTTATTTTTAGCAATACTGACTCGACCAACAGTTCACAGAATTTGGAGGCCCTTCGGATAAAGAACTGGCAAGAAAACTACACGAAGGGGGATGATCTCTGTTTATTAATTTATTTGCAAAAAGAACTAACCGTATCTTTAGGTCTTGCAGTGTGTGGTTTGGGTTGAGACTTAACTTGATGTATTAAAGGGTCCCAAGCTGGTGGTATCTTCCAACCATCTTCTCTATTGAAATTTGGATATTTGCTAATCTTTTCTATGTCCTTTTTAATATTTTCCCTTTGAACAACGCGGGCTTTCCGTCCCGGAATTATTTAATACTAGTTTTCCGCCCGCGGCTTCGCCCGCGTGGACTACACGACGTTATCCCGCAGGAATGTGACATTTTTCCGGGATAAAAAGTAGCCTATGTTCCTCTCCAGGCTACAAAGTATCTGTGTTCCAAATTTCAGCCAAATCCGTTCAGCCGTTTTGGCGTGATTGAGTAACAAACATCCAAACATCCAAACATCCAAACATCCAAACTTTCACATTTATAATATTAGTAGGATCATAATAAATTGTTGACTTTTATTTTATTTGTACCTAAGTTGACAGTTTCGCTTTTGTTTTCTATTGGTTATAATGTCGGACAATATCTTTTTTATTTACATTAATTTAATTTTTTAAATAACTAAGTATATGTTCTACTTTTAAGTGGACATTTTTGGGTTTGTCTTTATATTCTTTTAATTTGGATAATTGTAATTTAATTTAATTTCATTAAACGTAATTAGTACAAAAATTATTATTTTGTACTAATTACGTTTTTCTTAATGTAACGACTGTCTTTGTTTTAGTGGATGCTGTGTAAGCTTTTATTAGCTAACACATAAGATCCTTGTTCTACTTATCTAAGTATCATGTAATTTGTATATGTTTTGCTGTTAGCTTACCTAATAAATAGGTAACAATAATAAATAATAGTTATATATAAGATGATGGTGTTCAATATTTATTTATTCCTGTTTTTCAGATACGTAAAGGTGAAATTATCACAGTACCCGTGTGTGCAATGCACAGAGATCCTCAGTACTTCGACGAACCAGAAAAATTCGATCCTGAAAGATTCGCCGAAGAGAATAGGCACAACTTTAAATCCCAGGCATATATGCCCTTCGGAGTTGGTCCAAGAAATTGTATTGGTAAGCTTATAACTAGCTTTTGTAATGTTTATTAATGAAGGTCGTCAGCCAGCAAGATTAATAAAAACTAATCTTCTAATAATATATGAAATTCTCGTGTCACAGTGATTGTATTTGTAACCAAACTCCTCCGAAACGGCTTAGCCGATTTTTATGATTTTTTTTGTATATTTGGTAGAACTGAGAATACGTCGTTAACTATTTAAATATTATATAGCTTTCTTCTGCACAAAACACAACACTTGCACCTTCACTGGTATCTTTTACTCATGTTTCGCCCCAACCCGGGGTATCATCAGGAGATGTTAGACCGTGCGAAGTCCAGCAACGAATTTCGGTGCTTTTGCGGAAGGATGCTACATTATTTATTTATTCACAATCAAAAAAAGGTCGTCATGATGTTAATTACGATTTCCGATATTCCAGGTTCTCGGTTCGCTTTGTGCGAGTTGAAAGCCATAATTTACATGCTGCTCCTCAACTTCGAGGTGTGCCAAACAGTGAATATGACCCCGAAACAAAACAAGAAGATGTTTGCCGTGACAAACGTTATAGACGACTTGAAATTCAGGATTAGGGCATAGGTGTTATATATGATCATATAATATAAAGATGTACTTAATGTTATCCAAGAAAAAAATCATATTGTCAGTAATTTGTTACGTGCGTATAATAATATTAATGTCAATTAAACTATGTGGATTTTAGTATTTTGTGCTTTTATTTCAATAACTTCCAAGCTGCTCCAAGCTTGTCCATATGATACTGTTTTATACGTTTTTTTGTAAAAACTTCGTTGTTATGACAAGCTTTTTGTTGATTGTACTTAATATTGTATTGTCATCCAAACCAAACCAGTATGCAAAGTTTCAGCTCAATCGGACACGGATGGGAAGTGGGTAAAATTAAGCTTGCAAGATTTGTAACGAGGTTCTGTATATTTGAGCGTTACACAAAACTGAGTTTTTAGAAAAATAATTAGTCTATTGTGTTTTATTGACAACGATTATGTTACAAAACCAAGGTTTGTTTACTTGGCCGTCAACATAAATTGAACTACAAAATTTTCTCTAGTCACTGATCGGTTCATTAAGTAGTCTCCGTTCATTACGCGTGACGGGATTAAAAGATAGAAAAAGGTGAAAAATTAGGGCGCATCGTCGAGATTACTGGGTGGATTACCTCCGCGTCATTTATCAACTTCAGCGGGGTTTCTCGCGGATTTGGCCGAAGACATTGGAGATAGCGAGTGGTGACATCTGTGAGAAGCAGTTCTGCTTCTGACGAGTGATGAGAATATGACAGTCGCCGGTAAAAAGGTTTGTAATGTTAATTAGGTTAAATTTTAAGTTTAGACTGATGGTCTATCTGATTTGAAATATTGGCAGCACAACAAGTTTAATATTTTGATTAAAATATTATTTCGTAGTGCAACTGCAGATAAAATATAAAAAAAGATAAAGTTAAAAAATTAAGGTGCATCGCTAAAATTTCTGTTTGGATTACATCCGCGTCATTAATCACCTTCAGAGGGATTTCCCTCGGATTCATACAAAGACATTGGAGATAGCGAGTAGCGACATCTGTGAGAAGCAGTTCTGGTTCTGAAGAGTGATGAGTAGATTACCAGTCAAAGTTGTTAATGGTAAAACAGTCGTCGTTAAAAAGGTTAGACGTATTAAATCAGGTTGAATTAGAAATTACGAACGCTCTTTGAAAACTCTGTATAAATTAAATTAAATTAAATAAACTTTTATTTCAGACTTTTGGTCCATAAAGTGTTAGTAACAATTTTAATCTTAAAATCTAGTGTTATTGTTTACACATAAAAATAAAATAAAATCATTAAAATTAAATTTACAGCCGGGTGTGTAGCTGCACCCAGTGGCATAATAATGGGGAGTCCCACCGGTCTGCAAACACATTCAGGATTCTGTTGGAGGCGCCGCGAAGGCGGGTTAACATGGAGGCGCTTCTTTTTCTCATGATAGCATGGAAGCCATCTGTGTGCGCCTCCGCAAACATCCCAGAAGCACTGTTACGCCACGGCAACCCCAACAGGACCCTGAATGCGTTGTTGTATTGAACTCGCAAATCGCTGTATGTCCGACGCGTGTAGTTAGCCCAAAGGCTGCAGGTGTAAAACGACTGGCAGTATGCTTTGAAAAGCGTAATTTTGACTGATTGTGTACACCTTGCAAACCTTCGAGCCAACATGTTGCAGCGGACAGCCAGCGATCTGCGTTCCCTCTCGATGTCACAGTTATCTTTTAAATCATCGGTGACCCAGTGGCCTAAGTATTTAAATTTGGTAACCCTGCGCAGAGGTGTGCCACATAGTAAAACTTCCGGTATATCACTGTAACTTTTAGTACCGGATTTAAAAATCATGAGCTCACTTTTTGTGTTATTGTATTTGAGCCCATGGGTCACCGCATACGATTCACATACTGCCAAGAGCTTTTTAAGAGCACTAATCGATGGGCTCAGCAACACCATAGCACACCAAGTTTAAAATGACATGTTAATCCACACTGTGAAGCTACATTGTAGATCTGTGAGTACCGTTTCCACGTGTGCAATTTTGTGTAGCGAATGAAGATATAAAGATAAAAGATTGATAAAGATGAAATTAGATCGCATCGAAATACTTCATTTTCCATTTTTCAGCCATAAAAATTGCATTGTGAATGCAAAACAATAAAATTTAAATATAATATTTAGCGGAAACTCGACCCGTCTCACAACCAGCTCCGATGGGACCATCGGAGCTGGTTGTGAGACGGGTCGATTTTTTCGAAATACTTCATTTTCCATTTTTCAACCATAAAAATTGCATTATGAATGCAAAACAATAAAATTTAAATAACTTAGATCGCATCGTCAAGATTACTGGGCGGATTACCTACGCGTCATTTATCAAATTTAGCGGAAAAGATGGGCGGAAAGACATTGGAAATAGTGAGTGGTGACATCGGTGCTCTCGCACCGTTAGCTCCGGCGGCAGTTTCGACGAGCGATGAGATAATGATTAACAGCGACTGCGCTGGTAAAAAGATTGGTAATGCATTTAAGGTTCAATTAGAATTTGAGAGTGATGCCCGATGATCTGAGCCTGAGCGTGCCTTATATTGGTATAACGAGTTCTGTATAATGGGAAACTTAAATCTTCTTCTATCTATATAAATAAAAATGAATGTTGCTGAGCGCAAAACTCGTGAACGGCTGTGGAACACTCGTTTTTTAACCGACTTCAAAAAAAGGAGGAGGTTATCAATTCGACTGTATATATATTTTTTTTTTTTTGTGTTTGTTTTTTCTCTCAGAACTTTTTAGTTAATGAACCGATTTGGATAATTCTTTTTTTATTTAAAAGGTGACGCTTCTCGTGTGGTCCCATTCAAATTTTATCAAGAACTGGCAAGAAGTTCAGGAGTTATCCTGAAAAATGTGTATTCAGACTTTATTTGGGTATATGGACGATTTCATAGTTTCATCAAATTGGGGATCATTTTCAAAATATTTTTTTTCGAAAGTTGGTACTTCTGACCTGATCTTACTTTCACCAAGTCAGGACCAGGGGATCAAATCCCAGGAAAATTGAGAGAAATTCTCAAATATAGGCAAGCCTTATGCGTTCCATTTATTTTTGAAGCTAGTCAAGTATTTGCATCTGGTAGTCATCATCTCATAGTGATGAGCTGGTGATGGAAGCTACAACTCCTTAACGGTTAGGAGCTGGAAAATATTTCTTTAAGTATTAATCGTACGTATGGGCCAATAGTTACTTATATTCTTTCAGGTTATTAGGGTGAGCTGCTGATGAGAGGTGAAGCTCCTCAACAGTTAGGAGTTATATTATGATGTTTTATAAATACCATATGCACGAATGGACCTTCAGTTGTATTCCTTCAAGTTATCTAAAGTAGCTAAAGATGGAAAGCTGAATTCCGTGACGGATAGGATATTTACAACAATTTATCATAATCACCATGTAGTTTCTTAAGCTACTTCACTAAAAATCGAAAAATAAAACGTTTTTGAAAAAAAAAATGTAACCGCCTTCAAAACGGATCTTCAAACAAATATTAACAAACACTAAAAAACGAAAAAAATAATAAGATTTTTTAATTCAAAGGATGATGATACGTGACTTTTTCTAATTTATCTTGGTACTTACTGAACTGTTTGAAGTCGGTGCCAAGCCAAAAAGAATAAGAACGAAATATACTGAGTGAAATAACTAACATATAAAAAAAAACCTGGTCCCAAGCGTGAGGTGTAGGACGTAATTTTATTTATTTATTTATTCAAAAATTCCTTTTATTTGTTAATACTTATAAATTTGAATATACAGCGCAGCTTGCAGTTTCCTTTTCATTAATCCTATCGTATAATACAATGTGAATAAGATTAAGATTAGTGTGTCCATTAAACTATTTGATTCCTTGTTTAGTTGAAAATTGTTTACTGTTTTAGGTAATAAGCAAAATTGTACTTAATTTAAGCGGCATTCTGTATTGTGATGGAAAGTAACCTTACTATTATGTGAAGGTCACTTTTCAAATTTGACGACTCTGTATAAGTTAAAACAGGGAGAAAAAAATAGCCCTTGGCGAGTTTCTTGCCGGTTCTTCTCGCTACAAGGTCTCCTGCCGTAGGATTTGCGAACCGATGGCGTAGCTTCATTGACGTTCATAAGTGTTGTTAAACAAACCTAAATTGAATAAACGATATTGAATTTTGAATTTTTTTAAATTTTGAATTACCTCAATACGTATAAGACGGCACCGACTTCAAACAGTTCAGTAAGTACCAAGATAAATTAGAAAAAGTCACGTATCATCATCCTTTGAATTAAAAAATCTTATTATTTTTTTCGTTTTTTAGTGTTTGTTAATATTTGTTTGAAGATCCGTTTTGAAGGCGGTTACATTTTTTTTTCAAAAACGTTTTTTCTCTCCAGGTATAAAATACTAAAAGCAAAACCTTTTCTTTTCCCATAAAAGCTAGCTGTCAAAAATCAATTGTCCTTCACGTAATAGATACGAATAATAGCTACAGTAGATAAAAAACGCCCTGAGCTAGCTTCAACCAACAAATCATTCCTAATCATCATGTAGAATACCTGTGTGATATAAGTGTGTAATGAAAGTACCTATTTATTTTTGTTATTATTTAAACGAGACTTTTAGAACAAGTTTGAGTGGCTAACAAAGTTTTGTATGTAAATAAAATCATTATGTCACTCAAGAATAATGTTAGCTTTCTATTGGCGAAAGAATCTTGAAAATCGGCCTAGAAGGCACACATTTTTATCATTTTACAATTTAGGTATTTAGACCTTCGATCAACAATAACACCATTAATACCCCAAAAGCATTATTGGAAATAAACAACAGCTTGCTTTTGTTATTGTATAAAGTTTATTAAAAAAATCTTAAAACTTTATACATTTCGCGTAAGTCATAAAAATATTATTCTGAAGCTATCATATTTAAAATTGTGAGACGAATCGATTTTTTCTAATACATTATTTTCAATTATGGGCTATTTTTTACACCAGGAAAATATCTCATTCCCACAGCAAAACATCGTATTTTTCATGCGGTAAGCCGCGGTGGGAAAGACATACATATATTATTTTTCCCGTAACAGATTTACCGTTGATTGTATGTTCTTGCAAAGCATATTTTTTGTTTGGTTATTATCATCTTCGTTATTGTCTGATTTTCAAGCGGATCCAGGTGCCTCCCTTAAGGTTTAAGTTGAATTGGCCAGCAACAACCTCGGGAGGGATGCAAGTCTTCTCGAAGGGTTCCACCTGGAAGTGCTGGAGCACCTGGTAGAGCATTACTTTCACCTCACATAGGGCAAATCTGGAACCTGAAAAAAAGTCAATATTTGTATTTAATAATGTACTGTACAGTAAGAGCTGGTACACACTGGGCGTTAGCGTTAGCGTTGGCGTTGCATTTTGTATGCAAATCTGTACAGCGCCTCTAGCGGGCAGTAGCAGAACTACAGATTCTCATACAAAATATCTCGCGTACGCTCACCAAACGCTCGCCGAGCGCCCAGTGTGTACAGGGGGTAAGAGCCTGTACACATTGGGCGCTCGGCGAGTAAGCTGTAGTTCTGCTACTGCCCACTAGAGGCGCTGTACAGATTTGCATACACAATGTCTCCCGTACGTTCACCAAACACTCGCCTAGCGCCCAATGTGTGGCACTAAAGCAATTTAAATGAGAATTACTAGTTCCGCTACAGCCCGCCAGAGGCGCTCTGTACAGATATGAATACAAAATTGCTTTACGTTTACTGTACAGTACAGTAAAGAACAAATCATGGTAGAGGGGCTGTTAAATAACTGAGCTTATTAACCTGAGCAAGTTCCTTACCTATACAGTTCCTTGGACCTAACCCGAAAGGCATGTAGGAGAAGGGAAGAATCTTGTGTTTGTTCTCTTCGGAGAAACGCTCTGGATCGAATTTGAGTGGGTTCGGGAAGAATTTTGCATCTCTATGAATTGCCCAGGTGGGTATTTGTAGGTTGTCTCCTTTTCGGATCTAAAATAGTTTAGTGAAGCAGATTTTTATTATGAACAAATTAGTGGTCTCAACTACCGTCAGGAGTTAAGGATTGTTAATATTTTCTCGAGCTTTTCGACTTTATGTTATAATGCAACATCTCTTTAGTTGCCTCATATATAAAATTACCAGCACCACGCTTACAAGATTAATATAGATGTCGAGGTTTGGCTGGGCACACCACGACGTACCGGCATTTCGTGATGTGGCCGATTAGTTCATGATATGCCCTAAGCAGGTCGATGGGGACAGCTTATTTGTTGATTTCGCCTACAAGTCACCTCGAAATATGTCTGGACGCATCGTATATAGTTCCATTCAACGACGCTTTACGCTGCTTGCGCTCTGTCAGCTGTTTTCACGAATAAAATGGTGGCGGCCCAAGTATGGTCGAGCAAATCAACAAACGTTATGCTTTGAACGGTATGATGGGTATCAGACAGGTAAATCAAAGTATGGCATCGTGTCATGATGCGCCCAGCCAGATCTCGATCGGCATTGTTTCACGATTGGCCCACAACATAAGGGCTTATTACACTTGGTTAAATTCAGCATCTAATTAAGCATACATTGCTTGTTTTGATTGCATCACTTGCTACAAATGAGCTCAAAGAAAGCAATGTATGCTTAATAAGATGCTGAATTTAGCCAAGTGTAATAAGCCCTATAGATAAGATGATGTAAGAATTGGTAAACATATACGCATGATAAATCTCCATATCCCACAGTGCTGATTGCCCTAAGTAAAGTTTTTACTTACGATGTAATCCTTTGGAGCTTTAGCATTTGCTCTTCCTAAGTTGTAATCCTTGTTACATACCCGATCTAAGGCTGCAGACGGAGCCCACAACCTTAGTATCTCTGTAAAGAAGAAAAAAACATTAAGTATGTAGTAAATATGTGTTAGGTAGCTGTATGTGATCCCCACGTGACACCATTTAGGAAGAAATTCAAAATTTAAATTTAATGCAATATAAACTTTATGTTGGCTCATGCTCTATAAGTAACCGACTTGTCAAATTTATGCGCGTGCTCTAAAAAAAAATTAATTTCAATGTCATGTTGTTGCCGTGGAATATTTTATTGGGTTGACACGGTAGTCTACAAAATTTCTTTACGTGAATAGCATCTATTTTAAGTAATATTTATATTACTAGGCAACATCATAATGTGTTAATATTATTAAGAACATGTATTTATCTTCATACCAGGTTTTCTACTCCAGTTTTTATTTATGGTCAAATATACGTTTACTGTGGAATACGCATTTTTATTGCGACACTTCTTGCCAGATAGATACTGAAATCGTTTGAATTTTGCGCATAAAACTATTCCTATCTCTTTTATACTTTGCCATAATGTATGACGCATCATAACGCCACAAAATGTTTCACAATGGGTGGGTTTTCCCACCTACTAATTGTTAAACTTGTTGTTTATTAATGCTTCCAGTGACATAGGTTTTTTTATACAGAGTTATTTTGAAACCACTGGGCAAATTTTTAAGTACGACTCAGAATCGGTAATCATTGTTTTACCTCTTTTACAAATCATACTGTACCCCTAGTGTAAGTTTTTATGTCAAGCAAACGCAAACTATTTCGATTCCGTATTTATGTCAATTTGTATGAAAACTATATAAGCGCGCTACTCGCCGGTAGAGGCGCTAATACAGTTTTCATACAAATTGACGTAAATACGGAAACGAAATAGTTTGCGTTTTTTGACATAAAAACTTACACTACGGGCACTGTACCCCTAGTGTAAGTTTTTATGTCAAGCAAACGCAAACTATTTCGATTCCGTATTTATGTCAATTTGTATGAAAACTATATAAGCGCGCTACTCGCCGCTAGAGGCGCTAATACAGTTTTCATACAAATTGACACAAATACGGAATCGAAATAGTTTGCGTTTTTTGACATAAAAACTTACACTACGGGCACTGATCACGTGATCGATTTAGTATGGGAAGTCCAAAAATTTTAGTCGTATTTCGACCCATGTTTCTAGGAGAAAGTTGTTCACTTACCGATTCTGGGTCGAACTTAAAAATTTGGCAGTGGTTTTGAAATAACCCTGTTTAGTCTCCATACAAAATTTCATGATAGTCGTCATTTAAATGAGGCCGGAAGTAAATACGGAAGTAGTGTGATAGATGCGCGTTTAATGGCCAAGATGGCCGCGACAGATAAATGCCCTGTGCGTTGATTCATCAGTGCGTTAATAGAAATTACAGTTTTACCTGAAACAACCATGTCCAAATAAACCATATTCTGTATCGAGTTGAAGTTGAATTTGCCGTCATTTTTAAGATCGTTTTCTTTTATTTCTTGCACTAGTTTTTCTTGGATATCAGGATTACGAGCCATCTCATAGAGAGCAAAAGACATTCCTGTGGACACTGTTTCGAAGCCAGCAAGAAAGAATAGCACAGTCTGGGCTATAAGATCATCATCCGACCAATCTGTGAATCAAGATTTATCAGTGTTTAATTTTTAATTATTAACATTTTTTATTATTATTTTGTTGTTTAAAAAGAGCAGGTCAATTTAAGAAAATGAAGAAGATTATTTACCTGACTACCAATTAAATCTTAAATAATTTGACGATCAACTTACTTCTAGTTACAGTTTTTGTTCCTACCGCTGATTCACCAACAGTTGCAAAGCCTGCGTCTATTTCTGTTGTTGGTTTTTCTTCATGTACCAATTTGCCTGAAAGTCAATAAATATTTTATTATACTCTTTATTGCACATTAAAAATACATTGAACACAAATATAATAGTAACATGTGAGCAAAGGTGGACTTATCTCTAAACGAGATCTCTTCCAGTCAACCCAGAACGAGTAAGAGACTTTTACTGTGTTAATTTTTTCTTTGCTGCTAGGTACCACATAACACTAAAACTTCTTCTTTAAATCCAAATGGTAATTTTACTATAATATTACTGTGATGACTAGATATAAGTCTCGCACATACTAGACCATTTTTTTCAACTAACCTTACTACTTATTTCTTGCAACATCTCACTCACCTTTCTTGGCTTGCATCAGTAAATGGATCATATCTGGTCGTACGATGTTATGTTTCTCTCGTTGATCTATAGTATTCTTATAAAGGTATTTGAAGAAATTTGCGATCTTATCCGAAAAAAGTTTGATTTTTAACATCTGTAATTACATTTAAAAAGGCTCAACTTGCAGAAACTTACTTAAGTAAGTGAGGTAATTATTAGAAAGGTAAAATTTTAATTCTAATGCTGACTTATAGGGTGGAAAATATTTATGGGCGCTGGAGTCAAACTTCCTTAAATCCTTTAGTTAACTAATTTTACAGGAAGTAAACATTATTTTATTTTTTAAATACAAACCAAAATAATAAGTTTAAATATTTAGTAAAACTTAATTAAACTATTTAGTGAAACTCTAGGATTATTTCTTAAATCAACAACTTTAAGGATTATAGTTTTTGCAAGCTTACCTTTGTTAGCCACGGCAAGTACATGAATAAGAACATCTTCAAGAAAGCCGTAAGACCAAAGGTTGTGACCTCCTTTCCCATCAAGAAAAATTCGTTGTTTTCTTCTACAATCGAGTTGACTTTTAATCCGAAGGCGCAGGAAGCGATGACGTCATTGGCGTATCGAGTAGTCAGATCTTTGGCTTCAATATCTACGTGATCATCTGGAAATGCATTCGGATAATTGGATTTAAGAATAAGAGGAGCCCGTGGCGCAGTTGTTAGCGCACTCAGCCTGCAATTGTTGAAGTTAAGTTAAATTTCGCAATGGTCGATCACTGGATTGGTTAACAAAAATGTATTATAGTCCCACACATCTGTCTGTTCCGGTGACAGCCGTGACAGAGGAGCCACTTTCAATACGAAATTAGCTGTCAAAATGGACTGTCGTATGAAAACTGTTTTAGTTCCAAAGATTATCACCGGAACAGAAAGCTTGTTACACTATATCTAAAGCTCCTCCGCGCCACAGAATAGATATAAGTACTACCGTTCCGTGCTTCAGAAGGCACGTTAGGCAGTTGGTCCCGTTTGCGTTTGCAGTCGTTAATACCCACCAATCCGCGTTGGACCCGCGTGGTGGGCCATTGTCCATTTTCCGTATCCATCTATAAGGAAGATCTGTGCCCCAGCAATGGGGAATTCTATTGGCTGGTGATGATGATGCGAAGAAGTAAAAAAAAGAGGCAGAGTTATTATTTCCGACGAGAAAGCTGAACATTAGGTACCATACCATTCGATTCCTTTATTTGTTTCTTCAGCGATTCAACCATCCGATTGCCAACTTCTACTATGAGTGGAAGCATCAACTTCATTTTGGAACTGGTAAATGCTGGACTCAGCGTCGATCGCATGTCTTTCCATTCTTGTCCTAAAACATCAAAATGCTTTTTTTTAGTTTATTTAAGATTTTCATAGATAACGCAAGTATCAATCACAATTTGTATTGAGACCATGCGTTCCGAATTTTTAACACTCTGACGTCACAGCCGAAATTTAGTGACGGGAAATCCAAACCGAAACCATTTGGACTATTATTGCAGTTAACTATCACGCAGTAAGGCATATTTTTAGTTTTGCGGTCGTCCGGCTGCAACGACAGATGCGCGCGGCGATATATGCATTTGCGTTATCTTGTAAATTCTATGTCTGTGGGTCTAATTTTACTGTTTACATCAGCAACAACAACAGCTGTATACCCATGACATCTTTACTTATTCCTACGACTTTTCCACGAGGACATTTTTTCTGATCAATATTCTAAGCTTATACGCCCGAACACTAGAACGCTACTCAGCTTTAGGAGCGTCGCAAATATGCCGTATTTTTCAATACGTTTATCATTTAAAGCGACAAGGCGATGTTTGAACGCTCTTCGAATATTCGGCCGTTAATCACGTACATACCTGGGACCGTACTCTGAAACGCTTTGGTTAGCCCCGCCCCTTTCACTCAATTCTGTCCCGACTAGAGAGTGAGAGGAACGGGTATACCGAAGTTTCGAGTTTTACGTTTCAGGGTATGCCCTCTGTTTTTACCTGTTTTTTGCAATAATGTTGTGTTCTTTTTCCCTCATGAATCTCATGATCCCATCCATGTATTCGTGAATTAAAATTTATATCTACCTATGCATAGATATGAATACTAACCTTTCATTGAAAATATGTTTCTTCCAAACAGTGGATCGATTGTTTCATCAACCATCGTTCTGTGATCCAAGAAATACTCGAAATCTTTGATCGTGATCAGCTTGATCAATTCGATGTCTTTGACTGTTACCATTGGTCTCAAAAACTCGTATTGTCCGTAGAATCTGTTTTAAAGGATTTTTAATACCATCAATGAAGCTTTACTTTAATATATTGGGAAGCACAGAACACGGAAAGATTTTTTTCTTTCCATGTTCTGTGTTGGGAAGTTTTCGGGAGACTATTTAAGCTTCCTAGCTTCAGAAACTTTGAAACAAATGAAACTTCATTGGAAGTCTTGCGCAGTGTCTATTTGCCAGTTATTGTTTGAGGAAAAATGAGGCAGCGTTATTCATAATCACAGCCTATAAAACCACTGTATACACTATAAAGTCACTGTGATATTAATCTCAAACAGAATTAATAGTCGAAACATTTGGCTTGATTGGGAAGGATCTGAGTTTGGTCCCAGATAATAGACTACTAGTATGGATGGATCACTATTACAAGTTATTCTTCTTTTGAGTTATAACATACAAACTTATTTTGAACAAAAAAGCACTAACCTTTCGTCTGGATACATGTCGTATATCCTGCTGACATTATCTACCACATGTTCTCGTCCCAGCATAACTTCTAGTCCATTGCCGATGATGGGGACAGGAGTGGGGTTCTTGACGCCATATTTTGAGAATACTGAGTAGATCTGCCTAAAGTATAAGTAGATCGCTGTGATCAGCACCACCGCCCAAATGAGGAATAACATGACCTGCAACAAAACAAACCAAATTCATTATTGAAAAGTGGCAAAGTTTGTCCAGCTTTACAGAATAGGAGATAATTTGGTTGGTAGGACTTTTTCTATGTCCGCCTGGCTAGCTAGCACCATCTTATCTAAGTCTGACGCCATTACAATGATGTTTTCAGCACTTTTGAATTCTGGCTAAGTTAAACACAAGATAGGTGACTAGTTTCTCAGTGGTTGAGAAACCTTCAGCTTTATATTCACTTAACATCAGGGTGCCTACCGTCAACTTTAAGACAGCGATTTAAAAATAGTCAATGCAGAATAGGTTCCTAAAATGAATTGCTTCCTTTCGTTCTCTGACCTTCTAAAAACTGGATCGCAAACGAATTGCTAAATGTGTATGACTGAACAATTTGTGTCCTTATTTCTTCTACCCGTCTCTTTCACTTAATTCTGTCATGCCCGGAGAGTGAAAGGGATGGGTATAACCTGCAGGTGTCATGTTAGCTTGGCCGAGTTATAAGTCAAATAAGAGTTGATGACAGCTCAGCGGCTGTGAAATGTCATTGAATGATTACTGAATCGCCGTCATTGATATTAAGCTGTCGTGGTACGAATAAGCGAAGCAGATCAGTTTAGATCCTAAACAAAACCTCAATAAGAGTTGATGGTAGGCACCCAGGTGTGATGAAGGCTAAGTGCTACCTCGTTGTAGATAAAAAAACATGTGTTGTTGTTAACTGTTAACCTAACATTCATCCTTTAACATTTCCAAAACAAACATTTATTCATCAGCAGCCGTATGACTCCCGCTGAGCATACGCCTCCCCCAATGATGTCCACAAAGATCTCGCGCTGCCCTCATCTAGAGGCTTCTTGCAATCAACTACCTATCGGTTCAAAAGAAAACAAAATAGGCAAACATTGCTTATTATTTAATATTATTACCTACGCTATAATTCAAGGCAATACGCGAAGGAAGAAAGGTAGACAGGCCTTTGCCTTGCAGTGCTGATAATAAATATTAATAAATAAATAAATATTTTCTTACAATCACACCAATTATCTAAGCCCGTAGTTAATTTCTTAAGAAACTGTGTCTACGTGAACTTGATAACGGAGAAATATATACTTAAATACTTTTTGTTTGTAAATACATACTTAATATACATAGAAAACACCCAGACCAAGACAAATAGACATGTTCATGCACACAAATATTTGTCTTGTTCGGGAATCGAACCCGAGACCTCTGGCGCAGAAGGCTGGTAGTTTACCCCTGCGCCAAATCAGTCGTCAAAAATAATGAAGTATTAATAAAATAACTTACAGGATAACAGTGTCCTTTATGTCAACATGTAAAATTTATGCGGTATCGACTTTTTATAAAACGACTGTTAGTAGCAATGACATTATAGTTTATAATAAATCTAATGTTTTATGGGAGGGCCGTTCGGTAACACAAGGAACTGATATCTACCTAATTGTAATTAATGATAAGATAATATTTTTATAGATAAACAAAAAAATAATGTCTTCAATTTGGTATATTAATAAGTTTATGAATAACATGGGTTTAATTAGTACAAAGATTTTAGGGAATGATAGTGTCCTAGCACGAACACTTTTTACGGGCCACTCACCATACAAAAGTACAATATCGACTGAAATGTACCTATTATGGAACAGCTGTTTTCTTCGCGATTCCGCGGATGGCTCCATGGTAAAAATTTTTCGTATTGATTGACACTATCATCCCCTAAAATCATTAAAATTTAGAGGTGTATTTATAATCGTCGACTAACAGCGCGTTAGAAGTATTGGATAAATTTGACGCTTCTCCCAGCGACTCGACATAGCTCAGTTTTTGAGCATTCGCCCGGACAGTGAAAGGTTGTGGGTTCGAGTCCCATCGGAGCTAGTTGTGAGACGGGTCGACATTTTCTAATAGGTACTTCATTTTCATTTTTTTAATAAAATTTGCCGGTGTATAATACTACTAAAAGGTTTTTTTTCCAGAGATTAAAACAATCAGCAAAACAGTTATGCACGTATCTCTAGCTTGACACTGAAGTCGACGCGTAAATGGGTTAAAGACATCACAGGTCGGAAGTCTTTCAAATTTTGTAGAATCCACAACATTGTGAAAAAACCCCTCGTCTCGATTCAAACAAAATACCTACTTTATTACCAAATTCAATATTTCGCGAAACCTTATTTTTTAAGCGCGATATAAAACATATCAAAACGCTGTGAATGGGAATATCAAAAACAAAAATGTGCAAAAACTTACGCGATCCGTATGACGATAATTCAACCAGATGACCCATTCGTAATGAACAGTGGCTAGTTACGTTTAGACATGATGACAATAGCCACGAAAGGGCCCCACAGACGATCAGTTCGCCTGTCGGCCTAGACTCGGCCGTCTGACGTTCGAGACCTCCATCAGCCACACACTAGACCGATCATTGCCTGTCGGCAATAGTCGAAAACCGGCTCTGAGGCCACACACTAGTAATTAAACGTCAGTTTTAGTATTAGTCGGTAGTTTCTGTCCGGCCGATAACTGTCAACATTGGCTACGCTCCCCAGCGCGGCCACACAATATACCTGTGCATTATCCGTCAGTTCTAAACCTTTTACGAAACTGTGAGTGTGTGGCCGATTGTGGGCACACTGACAGGCCGTTGCCGACAGGCGAACTGATCGTATGTGGGGCCCTTTAAACGAATTCGGGGCCAAAAAGACCTTGACCACAACTAGACACAATCGTATATGTCGGAATAAACAGTGGGGACCCAGGGTTGCCAACAAAATTGCTCATTTTTGCAGACGTAGGGCGTTTGTGCACTACACTGAATTTTACCGATCCGGAAAAAAACGGATGCTTGTATTTTAATAATTAATCATTATAAATAATAGGATTTATTTATTTCGTGTAGTTTAGGGTTTGAAACATTGAAACTACATGAAATAAATAAATTCTTTCTATTATAAATGATTAAATTATTAAAATACAAGCATCCGTTTTTTTCCGGATCAGTAAAATTCAGTGTAGTGCACAAACGCCCTTAAGGTCATCAATTGATTATATCGAGCTCCTCCATCCTTCGGGAGGCACGTTTATCGTGGCCATTGGCCGCTGGTTACGGCTGCGTTTGCAGCAGTTACTTCGCATTGGGCATGCGTAGGTAATGGGGTCATAGTCATGGCCCATTCTCCTTATCCATCCATAAGGAATGCCAGTGACACAATATTGTGGATAACTGATGATGATGATACTGAACATGACGGAGCCTTTGTCTACGTAATTTTAATTAAGCTTCTAAGTTTTCAAATGATTCTAAGTGTTATTAACTTTGAAATTAACGATAAACATGGCCGGTTTTAAGTACATTTACAGATAATTGGTATAATACCTCGTCGCGGACATAAGTAATTGTATAGTGACTTTACACACAACGCTACATACTGGTATCCGACATGTCACTCAATACAAAATTAAATGACTCGTGTCGTCCGTATGTTCTGAATGGACTAAGAATTACGGTATTTTATTGCAGCTAATTAGTAAAGCATTAGTAATATGTACCTACATTATAGTTGCAATGAATAAATGAATATCAATATGAAAAGCTTTTCAAAAGTACAGCTTCGGTATATTTATTTGTTTTTTATTTAGTAACAATTCAATAACACCGTAAGTACTTTAGATAGATTAATATAAGTTTTTGTTCCTTACCTAGTGTTACAAATCTCACCAGTAACAATATTGTAAGTGTACAATAGACACCAGTTTGTACAAAATATAAAAAGAGTACAATGCTCTGCTTAAAGACTACAGTTGGGAACCCTACCGTAGAGGTAGCCTTAACCTTAAATTATCTCTAAATATGTGCGAGAGAAGGATAGGTAAGTACTGTTATGCTATGATTGAATAACCAGGCGAGGAGTCGTTCATTGTCTGTTTTATATATTAGTACTACCAGTGTTTAACTAGTGAAACTTGAGGAATTGAGCGTATAACATACATTGTGCGAAATAAACAGTAAGTTATTTGCGAAATATAGAAAATTAAGTATTAGAAAAATTTACCCGTCTGTCAACTACCTCCGATGGTAGGTACTCGAACCCACGACCTTTCAATGTCCGGGCGAATGCTCTCTTATAAAAATTGCATTGTGAATGCAAAAAAGTAAAAATAATTTGCATTTTTTTTATAATTATTTTGACCTGTACAAAATCCCTTTTTAATTATTTTCAGTTCTATAAAATCTCTTACAGTCAATAGTTCACAATTATGTAAGATTTTGTCCACAGTTTAATAAGCTAAGAG
This sequence comes from Crambus lathoniellus, assembly GCA_949710035.1. Taxonomy (NCBI): domain Eukaryota; kingdom Metazoa; phylum Arthropoda; class Insecta; order Lepidoptera; family Crambidae; genus Crambus; species Crambus lathoniellus. The sequence continues at coordinate 6,614,461 of OX453302.1, read as the reverse complement.
TTTAAAATGTAAAAGTTTATAAATTATTAATCTTGAGCATTTACATAAATATAAATTTGTAGGCTTACATTAATTAAGGAACTTTAAATGGGCAAATATTGTTTTTTTTTGGTTTTTTTTTACAATTTGGACTCGTATGACTACGTATATAAGTCCTGAAGTTATGTTATGGCAATAAGTTGATTCCTTGTGTTTCTAAACGGAATGGAATTAACGTACATAACTTTCGAAATATTTAAATCCCAAATAAACACTGTAAGTAAGTACCTACTTACACTCAAACTACTGTGACACTAGCTATCTATATCGACACTTGATGCTTAGATAATAAAGCTAGACGTTGTCTGATAACAAAAATATCACCATTATCTTCTTTAAATTCTAATTACTTCTGCAAACTGACGCATGATAATGCTAGGGCTTCACCTGCGTGACGCCTAAAGGCGGCGTTAATAACGATATGATTAGCGTTCATTAAATTGCGACTAAACTATGCGATAAATGTGTGGCCACACTCATTTGATGTTTGATTCTAGCGTCTAGTGGCTTAGTTAGCGTGTGATCTTTGGTAACTAGTCTAGTCTATAAAGTTTGTGGCTTTGGTTTATTTAAGAGTGTGAAGAATTATTATTTATATTTATTATATTACCATGCTAAACAAAAACCAAGCAAGAGTAAAGTTTCGCCGTCCGAACTATCACCTAACGTCTAATGTCGTTAAAGCAAATTAGCGCGTCGCGCCACACCTGCGTACTATATCAAATAGCGCGCAAATTGATGGCATTAAAGACAGGTGAAGCCCCAGCATAAGAGATAATGTTAAATTATTATAAACTTTTATAACAAGTTGCTTAAATTCTAATAACAATATAATAATATAATACTTTACTGTACTGTAACTGTGTGATTTAAAGACATTATTTTCATTAATATTCTGAATGTTTTTATAATTCTTCTTTGTGGACGCAATGTGGAGACGCCCTTACCCTACTACATATAATTATTATTTGTAAAGGCCGTAGCTTCTGAGTTCGTTTTTGTCTGTTATCCTTATCAGTTATAAATTTTTTTAACAAAAAGGTAGTCTTATTAAATAATATAATTAAATTAATTGATATGTAAGTAACGCCCGAATTCTTGAACGCAAATCATCTTTGGGAGCGTCTCAAACATCATGGCATCTCTTTCATACCTTTGACATTTAAAGTAATAAAATAAATAAATCGTTTATTTTTCCCATCACAATTTTGTACAGGCTCAAACTACAATAATAATAGTAAAAAAAAACATTTTTTATTAAACATAAAAAAAACAATGTTTTTTTTTACTATTATTATTGTAGTTTGAGCCTGTACAAAATTGTGATGGGAAAAATAAACGATTTATTTATTTTTATTTATTTTTTTTAAAGTGCCAGGGCGATGTTTGAGACGCTCCCAAAGATAAGTAGCGTACGAGTATTCGGGCATAAATCTATTTGAATAGGTAATAGAATTTGACTTTGATACTATTAAACTTTCAGATCATGTGGTTGTTGTTGACGTGGTGCGTTGTGCTGTTCGCTTCCGCCTGGCTGTGCTACCACCAGGTGTATTCAACCTTTAAGAAACGTGGGCTCAAGTACTCAACTCCTGTGCCGTTTCTGGGCAATATGGCACGCACAATGTTAGGCTTTGAACACTTAACTGACTGTCTGATTAGGCTGTACAATCAGTTTCCTAATGAGAGGTAAGCTTTGGGTTGCCATTTTTTTTTATCAACAACGGTGTAGCGATTAGCCTTCATCACACCTGATGGCAAGTAATGATAAGGCTGAAGGTGGAAGCGCGATACTCCCGGAATCTTGAAGCATTATAACTAAAGTAAATATTATGTCAAACAACATAACTTCAGTGTAAGTTGGTACGAATTATTTGCTTTCCCGATTTTGTCAAGTTTTCATTAATATTACGTATTTTATTTTACAAGAATATTGTTAAGTTGTTCGACAATAAGTTGCCTTCTGAAAACCAGAATATAAAATATTATTTTTATAAAAAAATAAAACCGCCTTCAAAAAAATCACATCAAAAAAGTAAGAAATAATTCCTCACCAAATAAATACCGTAAGTACTTTGAAGTCGGGCGTGAAACATGTACGATTTTTTGTTGTTTTTGTTAAAACCCGCCTGACTTCAAAGTACTTACGTTATTTATTTGGTGAGGAATTATTTCTTCCTTTTTTGATGTGTTTTTTTTGAAGGCGGTTTTATTTTTTTATAAAAATAACTTTTATTTCACTCTTTTTAGTGCATCGTGCAGGCAATTTACTTGTATTCTGGTAAATAGGTATGTGATCAAATTGAAAACCTCCTTTTTTGAAGTAGGTTAAAATACCTTGAGGTATCCCTTTTTAACAAAACAAGAATCATCTAAATCGGTTTACAAACAAAGGAGTTATGCCTAAAGATACGTATTAAATTCACATAAAGTGGTAACGAAAACGACAGTATTTTCAAGATTTCCTGAAAACTACTAAACCGATTTCAAAATTTCAAAAAATGGGACCAACTTGGAAACCAACCTGATGTAATAACGTATCAATCATTTCAATAGGTCCATCCGTCTTCGAGTAATTTGTGGACATACACAAAAAAAAAAAGAAAAAACATACATACAGACGAATAGAGAACCTCCTCCTTTTTGATTTAGAAGTCGGTTAAAAAGCAAAGAAATCTCACACCCAAAATGTTAATTTGCCAGTGTCCGATTAACTTGAACTTTGGGTGTGATTGCATAGGTTTGGTTTGTGTACAATGTGACAATACAATATTAAAGTACAGTCATCAATAAAGCTTGTCATGAAAATTAATTTCTTACGAAAAAACTTATTTCATGAGGTTTGGTCATGTTTTTAGTGACTCATCCTACGCTTTGATCTCTGAAATTGGTTGCGAAGGCCGATTTAATTCGACTTATTGAGATAGTCAATGCATTTTTTTATACAAGATTCGAGAATGAGACTTTTAATTTGTTATGATATTTGATTTCGAATGACACGATATATAATTGTATGAGTATCGTAAAAAGAAAAAATGGAAATAAAAGTTTTCTCTAAAGAATTGGTCTGTATTCCAAGCACGAAAAACGATAACGATGGCGAGATTGAAAGTTTTTCGTACTTGGGATACTGGTAAAAAATAGCAAAGAATTACCTTAGGAATGCCGACGTTTTTTATGGCACGTTTTTTTTTGTAAACAAAGCACTTAAACGCTTGTTATTGCTCTCCCGACCTGGAGCTCTACTCTTGTTCTCCGAAACGAAATTTCGGAAACGAAAGAAATTTAAACGAAGTTTCGTTTCTGCCGCTACTCTTGAACATTTTCGGACGCTCACGAAAAGTTCGAATCCATAGACAATTTTCGTGAACGAATGGAATGAACAACATTACGTAGGTTCTTTTAATGTCATTTACGGTAAATAACCGGTTTTTAAATTAACTTTAAAATTAAAACGTTGGTTTAATAATTTTAAGAATGTATTTAATTAGTAATGGTTTACTATGTTTAATAACCCAGAAACTGATAAATGAGCAATTAAAATTCAAGTTTATGTCGAAAAACACAGTGACACTAAAAGAACCCTTTCAATGACTGATAACCGCCCAAGTTAAGATGTCTATAGTCCCCACTGACCTCTATAGTCCCACATTCCTGTATGTTCCGGTGACAGAGGAGCCACTTGCAGTACAAAATTAGGTGTCAAAATGAACATTCGTATGAAAAATTAGTTCCAATGATTATCACCGACCCAGATTTATGCTTGTCGTCGTATGACAACGTAACTTGTCCGCAGTATGACATTAGCTGAGCCGTCAGCCGTTACTTCAAAATTTCAAAATATTTGGTGCATAATTTGGTGTTATTTATACGGTGTTACCAAAGAAAGTAAGTATTAGTAATTATGTTTTGCACGCCTAATTCTTATTGAAATAATATTTTCGTAATAGGTTCCTATTATTTAGTTTCACCACATCTTTTCAGTATGGCTCCAAATTCCTGTTCGACAACTCCTCAGCAAATCACTGTACTCCTCGATTTCCTCGATGAACATAAAGATCATGCTCGCGGGAGATTGAGGAGTATAGAAGGAAAGGTCCAGACAAAGAGGCTGTGGGAGGAGTTGTGCGACACTCTCAATTCCATGGGTGGTTGCACAAAGACGATTCAGTAGTGGCAAAAGGTAATTATACTTACATCCTAACAATCCATACAAAAACTACCTGTGCCGCCCTCTGTGATCCACATACTTTTAAACTACGGAGACAATTAAAATAACAAGAATGTTACTGTGTATCACTAAAAAATATAATAAGTATTCCCTGCAATGTATGTAGGTATACAATTTTGGAACTTATTGGAATGTTGTTTTGCAGCCTTACCTGCCTGCTACAGACGTCAGAAGCAGGAAGTATCAGTATGAAGATGGGCGCGTAGAGAGAGAGACAGTAAGGAACGCTGAGCTCGCAGGCATCAGGGCTGCCATGCAATTTGCAGCTGTGTGAGCTATTGCGAGAACAACTTTGAATAATAAAGATTTTTTCCTGTTACCAACCAACTCCAACCTCGCACCTCAAACTTATTGCTTAGTTATTTAAATTTTTACTTTCTTGCATACACTATGCAATTTTTATTAGTGAAAAATTAAAAATGAAGTAAGTAGGTATTTAGAAAAAGTCGACCCGTCTCACAACCAGCTGCGATGGGATTCGAACCCACGACACGAAATAAAAAAAAACTAAAAAAAAATATAATGTTGTTTAATCAGTGCTTATCCTATAACCAATTCGTTGTAATATGTAACGATATGTTTCTTGTTTTGTAAATGTTAAATGTAAGCTAATATCATGTATTGAAGTAAGAAATAAAAACCATTAAATACATTGATATTGTCTTTTTAATCTATACTAATATTATAAAGAGGAAAGATTTGATTGTTTGTTTGTTTGTTTGTTTGTTCATCGAATAGGCTCCAAAACTACTAGACCGATTTGGAAAGTTCTTTGACCATTAGACAGCTACATTCTTCCCGAGTGACATAGGCTATATTTTATCCCGATATTCCCACGGGAACGGGTAGCAAGCGGGTAAAACTGCGATGATCCGCTAGTCTTCTAAACTAATATTATAAAGAGGAAAGATTTGATTGTTTGTTTGTTTGCATCGAATAGGCTCCGAAACTACTAGACCGATTTAGACAATTCCTTGACCATTAGAAAGCTACATTCTTCCCGGGTGACATAGGCTACATTTTGTTTGGATATTATAAGAATGCAGCAAGCAAATATGTAGCAAACACTGAAATGCGTGTTTACATAGTACAAACTTACTTTAAGTGTTGGCTTGATCTCTTTTCGCCTTGCCCCTGGAGGTAATAAAGGCACTATCTCAGTCCACAGCTCCTCGAATAATTCCCGACTGAGTCTGTAATTTCCTATAAACTCTAGATCAGGAATATTCGCTATAAAAAACTGATTTCGCAGGTGCTGCCGGTTCTTTCTCCTCTCCAAGCGTTCTTCGCGCAAAGCAGCAGCGATTAAAAGCTGCCTCGTAGCCATATCAGTTAATATTTTAATAAAAATCGACCCAAACGAAAATAGAAAGGTAACGCTTTTGAGTTCGTCAAAACTGCGAACTATAAACTGCCAAACTTCAATTTTCGTTCGTTATTAAATTGAATTAGAGTAGGCTTAGAAAATTTAAACGTCAAAGCATTTTCATTTCAACGAAGTTTCGAAACGAAGAAGTCGGTGGTAGGAAATGTGCGAAGTTTCGAAAGAAATTTCGTTTTTCGTTGAATTAGAGTAGACCTGCAGATGTTTATACTTACGGCGCCATGAGTAAACACTCAATAAACAATTACATTTATAAGAGTGCGTCAAGACAACTTACAAGTAAGTTAAATTTGCCTTATCAACTAGCCGGAAAAGTAATGACAGGCTCATCTGAAAAGAATTGATAGGTGACAGTCGGCATCCTCTTAACAACCATGATCTTGTGCTTAGAAGATTAAAAAGCCGCAAAAATTTCATTTGTTGCGTGTTCTCCCTTCCAAAACAACGATTGGTCGAAGGAGAGATGCATCCTCATCATCACCATCCTTAAAAAGATTCCGGATGGTTGTCGGTAGCAAAAAAAACCTGTCCAGGTGGGGATTTTTCGATGATTCCATCTTGGAGTGCCTTACGGTACGGTAGGTACGGTGCCTTACAGCGTGCCTGCATGTCCTTCCAACTGCACGCAGCGAGACCTAATGAAGTCTACTAGTTCTGCGTTTCACGTAGCTGAGTTTTGGTCGGACAGTTTAGATTTGCCAGCGACAAGATAAGAAGAAGGTGGCTAAGTAATATGAAATAAACTAACATTCACTTCGGGTTAATTCGATTCCGCAGGTTTTACGGTGGTTTCGAGTTTACTTCACCGACAGTGTACGTCAGGGACCTCGAACTGGTAAAGCTGATTACAATTAAGGACTTTGAACACTTCTCTGACCACAGAAATGTGGTGGATGAGAAGGTAGATCCATTTTGGAGCAGGAACCTGTTTTCTTTGAAAGGTAATCTTGCCAACATATAATTAATGCCACACTTACGCCCGAATTCTCGAACGCAAATCAGCTTTGGGAGCGTCTCAAACATCATGGCATCTCTTTCATAGATTTGACATTTAAAGTGACAGGGCGATGTTTGAGACGCTCCTAAAGATAAGTAGCGTACGAGTATTCGGGCATTAGTAATCTAAACTATTTGCAAGCGCATTGAGAATAAGCACTGGGTCATGATATTAATTTTTGCATCAACAATGATCCATACTAATACTATAAATGTAAAAGTGAGTTTCTTTGTTTATTTGTCCATCTTCCACGGCAAGACGGAGCAACGGATCGAAGTGAGTTTTAGTATGTAAAAGTTTAGTTTAGTTGGGGATGTTGTTCGAAGGTGGAGAGTGAATAGGCTACTTTCTTATCCCCGAAAAATATCACATTCCCGCAGGATAACGTCGTGTAGTCCACTCGGGCGAAAGGCTAGTGTTCTTAAAATATCAATAACACTAGAAAAAGAAAATGATCCACTTGGGGACTAGTTGCTATTTTCAGGGTTATTTCTCTAATAATTACTGGGTAAGTTTGGCTAGCAGTAAAATTCAGATTTTTATTTGGAGTCATCGAAAATAGAAAACTAAATTATTAGGTTTTGAATTCCAGTTCCAAAATAGAAATACGCATAGTTTACTGAGTTTACTGAGTGTGCAGTGGAATTGCACAACCTAATTCCGCCATCTCCCTTCTTCCAACGGACAACCAGACGAATCAGCGCCACCGTTTTATAGTGGATATTCCTGGGACACGGACTAAGCGTTTTGCTTCTAATTTTATTATCCGTACCGCTAAGGAATGGAACTCCTTGCCTGAGTCTGTATTTCCCGATAGGTACAATCTGGGGATCTTCAAGTCGCGAGTGAACCGGTATCTTCTAGGCAAGCGCGATTCATCGTAGATCGCATCAACGCTTAACATCAGGCGCGATAGCGGACAATCGCTTGTCTATCAACCAATAAAAAAAAAACAAAAAAAACATTCTTATGATGGGTACTAGTTTCAAGATGTTATTTCGAAAATTTTAGTATTTAATAATGATCTATAAAACTTTAACCCTTGAAAGTTAAAGTGAATTTGAGTAAGTATTTTTAATTACGGGTCTGAATACTTACCTTTAAGAATTATATTTAATTTAGAAGTTGTGGAAAACAAAGAAGTGAACAAAATGTTTCGTGTTTTCAGGACAAGACTGGAAATATATGAGGTCTACCCTCAGCCCCGCCTTCACGAGCTCCAAAATCCGTCAGATGGTACCCCTCATGGTGGAAATAGGCGATCCGTGGGTGCAAAGCCTCAAGCTAAAGATACAGCAGTCAAAAAGTAAATCTTTTCTCTTTTTCAATTGTATTCAATTAACAATAATTTTAGAAGTTGTGAGAATTTCCATGAACATAGGGAGCCTCTAAACTCTATTAAGCAAAGTAACAATATAAAAGATCTTTTAGGTCGTAGTGATCACAGGAGCACGGAGTAGATAATCAATTTTTTGGTCACTTATCCCGTGGTCGACCACTGCGAAGGTTGTTTAGCCTCAACGATCGCAGGTCGAGATCACTAACCATTGCGCCACAGGCTCCTCTCAGGTGGAGTCTCATAATTCATAATGCTATATAATTTTATCAGGTGGTTACATCGTAGTCAAAGCTAAAGACCTTATGTCACGGTACGCGAATGACGTCATCGCATCCTGCGCTTTCGGCCTGAAGGTGGATTCCCTTGAAGAAGACAACGAGTTCTACACCATGAGCAAGGACGCCGCTACCTTCAAGCTCAGGCAGTTTCTGGTCTTCTTTGGCTATAACTCGTTCCCTAAGTTAATGACGGTAAGGTTTACTAAGTACCCATTTTCAAATTTGATTTGTGTGAAATCTCTATTCCTGCTGTATATGTTGCCATATCAAAAAGTGCTCAGCTTGGCAAGACGCATTAACTAAAATTTTTGAAATCTGTTGGTGGGTGGAGACGGTAACTTGCATGGTCCTCTGTTTGGATGTTTGAAGTAATCTCTGACAATACTGAACCGATTTAAAATTTTCATTCACCAGTAGAAAGCTGCATTATTCCTGAGTGACATAAGCACTAAAGGGTTTTATCCTGATATTCAACGTGAACGGTAGGGGAGGTCAGCTCAAAGCGGTCACCTTAACTTTAAATTCAAAAAAATGCTTCTATTAAATCGATTTTGGTAAAGTATTTTATATGAATAGATAGGCAATTTATTAAACTTTAAGAAAATGTAATCGCATTTAGAGAAAACTTAAATGGTTTCTCATAACTAGTAAATTACGAAAACTTGTCGAAAAACCGCTTTGCCCGAGTTAGCGCCTAAAGCGGCCATGGGGGTAAGGGCAAAATGGACATACCAAAATAATATAAGAAATTCATTTATAACAATCTTAAATACCAAAAATAATTTAAAAAATACTTTTTAATGATAAAAATATAAAGTCTACAACAGATTTTCAAATGAAACAGTTATTTTAGTTCTTACATTTACCAAAATTTTCATGTAAGTGTTATTTAGTTATACGATAATGGAACAATGTTTTCTTACATAAATTTAAGTATCAAAAGTTTTTTTTATTAAAGTAACATTATCAACAGCTAAGTGGTAACTAAATCTTCAGTCTTCCAAAGTTTTTTACTTGGCCACTTTGCCCTGACCGCTTTGCCTTTCTCCACCATTTTGTTTTAAAAATGAACTCGGCTCATATTATTTATCCCATGTTGGAACAAATGGTTCACAAACAAAGCCAAATAGATAAGTAACAATAGAAGTGTAATGAAATCATTGAGTTCTAGAGAGGTTTGATCAAACCAGGTAAAACTTATACCACGGATTTTTTAACAAAACACATAAAAATCTTGCGCATGCCGCCGTGGCCACGTGCTTGCTTCGATCTCTACCGAATGACTGCTTGGTGTGGGGCGGTAGGTTGACTGTATGACAGATCGGCAACGTCACGCTATCGTTTTTAGTTACCGAAAAATTTGGTGTGGCCGCTTTGCCTCCTATGGCCGCATTGAGCTGACTTCCCCTAATTATGCGGGTAAACCTTGGCGAGCAGCTGCTAGTCACTATGGCATCTCTTTCATACGTTTGACATTTTAACGCTCGAATTCTCAAACGCAAATCATCTTTGGGAGCGTCTCAAACATCATGGCATCTCTTTCATACGTTTGACATTAAAAGTGACAGGGCGATGTTTGAGACGCTCCCAAAGATAAGTAGCGTACGAGTATTCGGGCGAAAGTGACACGGCGATGTTTGAGACGCTCCCAAAGATAAGTAGCGTACGAGTATTCGGGCATAACCTCTTTAGCTACAAGTGTCCTTTACATTATGATAAATTATGTTTTATTTGTTGTATCTAAATAAGTTAAGGAATATTGATAAGAGAATTTGATAACTTTGATGAGAAATTTCTGTTTTATATTCTTTAAAATATAATTTCAGCCTATGTTTAAATATTTTTTCAGTACATAAAACTAAGTTTTATCAGCCAGACGACGAGTAAATTCTTCAGGGCGATCCTTTCAAAAACACTCCACGACAGGGAAGAAAAAAACATATTCAGACCAGACATGATTAATTTGCTTTTGGAGGCTAAGAGGGGTAATATCAATGACCTCATTTTCTCTACAGAATTCCCTTTTTCAAAATTTGTCATAACATCATATGCCTTGGTTCAGAAGCTTTGTGTTAGGAAACAATTTAATCTCGGTTTTTTAACTTCACTGAGATGGAACATACGACAATGCCACGTACTATGAATCTAGCCGCTTGAGTATATGGCCCGAACAGTACCTACAATTTTTTTTTACAAAACGCACGTGGTTTGATTAACTTAGAAAGGTTTTTCTGCTTAATCTGCGTGATGCAGTGTGGTTTTTGGGAAATACTGATGCGTGTATACAACTACACACTTGTCAGACATAGGTCAATAATGTTCTGTAGGCAAGTTACTTCACACTAGTGGCCATCCGCAATATCGTACGCGTAGACTTCAGTTATATAATACCCATTTATGTCAATTTTATTAATATTGGTTCAGTCTGAATTTTGCGATCGTTCGATAAAGATCATTCCAATGGTACAAACCTGAACCGTATTATATATATTATTATATATGATTATAATCAGGACTAAGCATCGCGACACAGGCCGTAACAACACAAACTGCTCTTGTGATACTGTTGTTTTGAAAGTTTTCATCTGTAGACCAAAATAAAAATTATCAAGCCAAAGCGCCAAGTCTTAAGTATTATGAGTGGCGACCACCTCCTGTTATTTAACGAGAAGGTGGTGAATCGCCTGGCCAATTTTTCTTAAAGATAAAAATACTTAAAGCCTGTTGTGTAAAGTATGATTTTATTATTTTATAGGAAAACTATCTCATGACGAAAGCAAGGACAGTGCTGTCGGAATTGCTACCGTCGAAGAGTCAGCTCTTGGAAAAGAAAAACATAAAAAGGGTAATTATACTGCACATAAACCTAAATACTTGGAGTTTGGTACCGATGTAGGGTTTGACGCCCACATTTAAGGAAAAACTATCAAAACTAGGATCATGAAATAAACTCATTTAGTTCCAAAACATGGGCACTTGCTATACTTTCATACAAACATGCTCACTGCACTGTCTCTATTGAAGGCCATCTACTCGTTATTTCTCTAACACTGTCACTATTATCAAAATGCATTTGAATAAACTCTTTCGACTTTATCTCTTCGAGTCGTCTTTGAATAAAACGCCTCAAATTAGAACAAAAACTTCCCCATTTTCGAAATTTTGTTCACGTTCCATACATAGTTCTAAGGAACTTAACTAATGTTTTACATAAGTATCTAGAAGTTTTGGGACTGTGAAGACATTGTCAAAGTTGTTTCAAATGATTATTGATTATGACATTACAACACATTTGACACAAAAATTATTGCAGAAATTTAATAAAGGTACTGGCAGTTTTATTTAAATGATAGTGTAGTGAGCATGTTTGTATGAAAAAAGGTAAGTGCCCGTTTTTTCTGCAAAGGGGTTTATCTGTGCTGATACCTGTAAGAGATCATCAAAACTATTAAAGGTATTGGAATGTTCTCTTCACAAAATATATTCAGCGTGATTTCTTTCTTTTGATATAAAAAAATAAAGGTTTAGGAGTATCCGATGAAAAACCATAAGAGCTCAGCCAAACTATTGAAGATTTGAAAATGTCGCTTTTTCTCGGAAATCATGAAGATTAGGAAAAAATGTAAGTAATATATGTTTTGTCTGACGAGTTTTATGATAAAACTTACCGTTTGGCTGAAAACGCAAAAAACTCATATTTGTCTACCTTTGACCTTATACAGGATATTTTTTTTTAGCAGTGCACAAAGTTTTAAGATCGATTCAGAATCGGTAAGTGAACAACTTTCTCCTAGAAACATAGGTCGAATACGACAAAAATTTTTGGACTTCCCATACTAAATCGATCACGTGATCTGTGCAATTTGTATAAAGAGTCAAAAATTTTTTGTCATATTTCCACCTATGTTTCTAGGAGAAAGTTGTTCATATTCCGAGTCGATCTTAAAAAATTGTGCACTGATAAAAAAATATCCTGTACTTAAGTAAACCTTTTTTTGCAGATGTGGGATTGATAGGGTGTTCCGAGCATTTGTACCAATTTTTGGCTCTAAGCGAATTTTTGTAACATTACCCTTATTTTTGGGCTAACTTGACAGCTTTTTGTAGTATGACCTGAAAGTATATCCAATAATAAAGTCATTTTTGATTTTATTTTAATTTCAGAATGGTCCGAAGATGATCTGATAGCACAAGCCCTGCTCTTTATTCTCGGTGGGTTTGAGACCGGCTCCTCCGTCATTGCCATGACTCTTCACGAGTTGGCTCATCGTCCTGACATCCAGGACAGAATGTACCAGGAAATCAAGGAATATGCTGCGAGAAACAACGGGAAACTCGACTTTAATATGGTGCAAAGTATGGTCTATATGGACATGGTGGTATCAGGTAATGTCGATCAAAGGGTTATGTTCTAACTCTGTGTTTATCATGTTTGTTTGAAAATAAAGAGGTATTTTTTTATTTTTAGAAATATTAAGATTGTGGACTCCTGGCTTTATGCTTGAAAGGGTGTGCACCAAGGATTACAATTTTGGAAAACCTAATAAAGATGCCAAAAAAGACTTCATAGTAAGTTAAATTGATGTAATTAGAAATAATATTTATTAGTAATTACAAGAGCTTATCATACTTATGTACTTACTAGTATGACCTATTTACACGAAACATTTAACACACTGCCCATCTTATAAAAACACTGGTTTATTATTTGGTGATCTTGTTCCGCGAAGATGAGCATCTTCGTCTTTGTGAAAATTTTCCATTTTCCATAATTCACACGATTTTAAAATTTGTGTTATCAATAATTTGCCTAAGCGTGAAATATAAGTGACAATAACATAGCGGTTTAAAGTCGTTACTAAAACTTATTCGACTTAATTGACGACCACCGTGACCGAATGGGATCCCTTTCCAAGGTGCCGCTATCTCTGTGGTCCCGGGTTCGGAAACATTGAAAACGATAGTTTTAATATTCTCCTGAGTCTGGGTATATGTGGTAATTTATAAACCCGTATTTTTTTCCAATTACCATAACACAGAGGAATTGTAGCAATGTATGTGATGGTTTCCAATATTTATTTGTTCCGTTTTCAGATACGTAAAGGTGAAATTATCTCAGTCCCTGTGTGTGGAATGCACAGAGATCCTCAGTACTTCGACGAACCAGAAAAGTTCGATCCTGAAAGATTCGCCGAAGAGAACAGGCAAAACTTTAAATCCCAGGCATATATGCCCTTCGGAGTTGGTCCAAGAAATTGTATTGGTAAGCTTATAGCTTTTGTAGTGTTCATTAATGGAGGTCGTCCGCCAGCAAGATTAATAAAACCAAACTCCTCCGAAACAGCTTGACTGATTTTTATGTTTTTTTTGTGTGGGTATATTTGGTAGGTCTGAGAATAGGTCGTTAACTATTTTTTATATCCCAGTGATAAAGGGTAGCCCACCCCAATTTATTTTTATTTTATATATTTTTATTGTTATTATTTTATGATTTGGCACTAAACATAGATATAACCCTTAATTTTCACCCTTATACCATCAACCTCCATTTTTAATAGCGCTATTAGTATCTACAAGCTTTTATTTAACATGCAGTGTATGTATGTATGCATGTATGTCCGTTCGGGTCAAATCTTGCAACCTAAATTTGACCCACTTGCCAGTGTTCGATTGAGCTGAAATTTTGCATACCGGTTTGGTATGGATCACAATACAATATTAAAGTAAGGTCAGCAAAAAGCTTTTCATAAAAATGATTTTTTTACAAAAATCTATTTTAAATATTTTTTGGCAAGACAACGTTTGCCGGGTCAGCTAGTAATAAATAAATATTGGACCCTATCACATATAGTATACATTGTTCCAAACCCCAAATTAACCACCTGAGTTAAGGAAAACGGAAACAACGACGGTTATAACAACATACAGCCATAGTACGATTCTCGCGCAATAGACATTATGTCGAAGGTCTCATTTTTCGGTTTTTTGATTTTATCTCAGAAACTATACGTCCTAGCGACATGCTTATTTTGTGCAAATTGAAAGCTCATTAAATTTGCTACAAATTTTATTTTACAATTTTTTTCCATTTGTATAGTTTTCGAGATATTTGCCCTTAAAAATATTTTTGCAACTTTTGACTGGATAACTTTTCAACGACATACCGAAAAACTAAATGCTGGCCATAGGGTTGTAGGACATTAAATTTTCTTCAATAATGTATTATTTAACTACTAGCGCTCCCCCTTGACTTCGTTCCCGTGGAGTTGAGTTCACAAAATTTCCAAAAAATCTCTGAAACCCTTTTACCCCCTGAGAGGGAGAATTTCCAAATATACTCTCTTAGTGCTACCCTACACTCCCCAAGGAACATACAATATGTCAAATTTCAGCTTCTTGCACCCTGTAGTTTCGGCTGTGCGTTGTCTGTCAGTCTGTGAGTAACAAAAAGCAAAAACTCAAGAAAAACAGCATTAAACATTTTTTGTATGCAGCTCAGGCAAGAGCCTTTTTTTATATTAAAAAGGGGCAAACGAGCAGACGAGCCACGTGATGGGAAGTAGTCATCGTCGCCCATGGACATCTACAACACCAGAAGGGTTGCATATGCGTTGCCAGCCTTTGTGTTTAAGGGTCCTATTTACACGCTTTTTAAAGAACTCCATGTCATAGCACAAAGGGAACACCTCTGGAGGAAGCTCATTCCACATCTTACAAGTTCGAGGTAGGAACGAACGTGATGCCCGAACAGTTGTTGATTTCCAGGTGTCAAGAATGTGGGGGTGTTTAGGATGAGTTCTACTCACTTGGCGAGCGGTGCGGTGGCGGAAGTGTAACGGTGGCACCAGTTCAAAAAGCTCCTCAAAACATTCCCCATTGTAGGTAGCCTATTCCTTGTGCATAAGCAACATTTCCTTTGCACGAAAATGATCTGTCATAGGACCTATGCATGCTACATTGTACAATTAGGTCAGTAGGGCTAGCACAACTTAGCGCTGTTGAACTGTGAAATTGTCTATGGCAACTTCCGGCTTCCGCTCCTGCATCTCTCTCTGTGCGAATAATATGGCTGCCAATGTAAAAATGGAATATAGAAAATATAATTGATTTATTAAGCAAACAGTCTTTATTTCCTATCTAACTTAGTAAAGGCAAGTCCTCACAGGTTATGGGCCATTGATGCCTGTTAGATAGGTAGAAATTTGGCTAGGGAGTTTACCGTGCGCGTTTTCAGATACAAGATGGCAACCACGCCGGCAAATTTTCCACAACTAAAAGCCGAATTGTTTGGAAATTGGCTCTTCAGAGTACAATCATTATTGGAGGAAAGAGGATTTAAGGAAATAACGGAGGCAGAAAAAGTAGAAGATGGAAAGAAGACGTTGGATGCAAAGGCAAGAAGTTTAATAGTACAATGCCTAACGGATAGACACTTAAACCTCGTAAAGGATTGTTCTACAGCTAAAGGAATGCTAGATGTTTTAAAAAGCACTTTTCAAAGCAAAAGTGTGATATCCAAAATCACTTTACGTAGAAAACTTCTAACCTTGAAACATCAGGGTGGCAGTCTCGAGGAATATTTCGCAAAATTTGAAAATATTATCCGTGAACTCGAAGTTTCAGATGAAAAGATAGCAGAGTGCGATAAAGTTTGTTACCTCTTAACAGGGCTAGGAGAGGAATATAATAATGTTATAACAGCAATCGAAACTGTAAACACAGACTTATCACTGGAATTTGTACGGTCCAAATTATTGGATCATGAAGTAAGAAAATCAGAGGAAATATCCACTGAAAAAGAAGACACTTCATTTGTTGTGATCTGTTATAAATGTAAGAAGAAGGGTCACAAGTCTTTTGAGTGCCGGATGGTCAGTAGAGGTCGAGGACGGGGCTACAGAGGTCCCAGAGGCAGAGGTGGAGCAGCTCATCCCGCACTAGAGGGGAGCAAGCCACTGTTCATTGCAGGTCCCACTAGAGTTCCAACTGAAGAAGGTTATAGATACTTCCAAACAATTATTGATGACCACAGCCATTTCACCCATACATACTTCTTATTAAAGAACAAGTTTGAAGCAACATCAAATTTGATAACATATATAAAGGAAATATAAAGGCAGATGGATATAAAGGGTAAAAAGATTAGGTCAGACAATGGCGGTGAATTTGTGGCCAAGACTCTAAAAGATTTTTGTAGCAACAATGGAATCAAGATTGAATATACCCAAAAGTTCAGCCCACAACAAAATGGCAAGGCCGAAAGGATGAACAGAACCATCTATGATAAAGCTAGAACCATATTGGATGAATCCAATTTGCCAAAACATCTCTGGGGACATGCTGTACTAACAGCTACATTTTTAATCAATCGCTCACCATGTTCTTCCATACAAGACAAAATACCTGCGATGGAAATGAAAAAGGAAGTAGATCTACAAAAGATAAAGATATTTGGGAGTAAAGCTTGGGTGCATATCATGCCCAAACAAGACAAGCTGTCAAGCCGTGCAATTTCAGCAAGAATGGTAGGATATGCCACAAATGGCTATAAACTATGGAACCCCAAAACAAATTCGATAATAGTATCGCGTGATGTCCGATTTGATGAATCAAACATAAGGTATTTAGATGAAGAGAAACCTCAGTATGAAAATAAAGAAATATTAGATGATATAATTCAAGAAGATCTTACAAATCAAGAAGAACCAAATAGTGAAGATAAAAGCCAAGATGAGCACCACATTGAAACCAGAGAAGAAGCTAGTAACCAAAAAGAATCCACAAGATCGGGCAGAGAAGTGAAAAAGCCAAGTAACCTAAATGACTATGAGTTATACGAAGCATACTGCTTACTTTCTAGTGAAGGCGATCCATCAACTTATAAAGAAGCTATGGAACAGTGCATAGAATGGAAAAGAGCAGTAGAGAGTGAAATTGAATCATTAGAGGAGCAAGAAACCTGGTCAGAAACAGAGCTACCAAAGGGATGTAAAGCAATTGACACAAAGTGGATTTTCAAGACTTAATCTGATGGAACCCGAAAAGCAAGGTTAGTTGCCCGGGGATTCCAACAAGAAACAGAAGATTATGTTTATGCTCCAGTAGCAAAGATGACTACTATAAAAATGGACTTATCTCAGGCTCTAAACAATGACTGGAAGATAAATCAGCTGGATATACCCACAGCGTTCCTGAATGGAAAACTAGACACAGAAGTTTATATTAAAGTTCCAGAGGGAGTAAATTTGATAAATGACAAGGAAAGGACAGTTTTAAGACTCAATAAAACATTATATGGTTTAAAAGAATCACCGAAATGTTGGAATAAAACTTTTGATACATTTTGCAAGAAAATAAACATGTCAAGATCCAAAAATGATATATGCTTGTACACAGGCAAAAACATATGGCTAATACTATTTGTCGATGACATATTGTTGATGGGAAATACAAAACAAGTGGATAATGTAGTTAAACTATTGCAAGAAGAATTCAAAGCCAAGAATTTAGGAAGTATAAGTAACTTTTTAGGTATTGAAATACAAAGAAACAATAACACAATAAAGTTATCACAAAAGCGCTTTATTAATAACATAATGGCAAAGTTTAACATGCTGAACTGCAGAGAAGCGAAGACCCCGATGGAGAATGGATTCCAAGTACCTGAAACAGAAGAAGTGATTAGTAATGTGCCATACAGAGAACTTATGGGATGCTTAAATTATCTGGCAACAATAGGCAGACCAGATATTACCTTTGCTACATCTTTTCTGAGTAGATACTTAGATAAGCCTACAAGAAGCTTATGGACTGCAGCAAAGAGAATACTGCATTATTTAAATGCAACTAAAGATATGGAATTGAGTTACCGTAAGAAGAAAGAAGATAATAATCTTTCTCTAATTTCAGCTTTTTCAGACGCAGACTGGGCTGGTGATAAGACCGACAGGAAAAGTGTCAGTGGTATGGTTGTCTATCACCAAGGCAATTTGATTTCATGGTCCTCAAAGAAGCAGCAGTCGGTTGCGTTTAGTACAGCTGAAGCAGAATATGTTTCTGCAGCCATGTGCGTCAGTGAACTCTTGTTTATTCATGGATTGGCAAAAGACTTTAATGACCAGTGCAGTGTTGAACTAAAAGTGGACAATCAAAGTGCTATAAAAATGATTATGAACAGCGAAAACACAAAATATTCAAAGCACATTGACATAAAGTTTCATTTCGTAAAAGACATTGTGTTGCGTAACATAATAACAGTGAATTACGTTAGTTCTTGTGAGAATACGTCAGATATTATGACAAAACCACTGTGCAATGTTAAGCATAGCTATTTTCGTGCTAATTTGTTTAATTTTTAAATATTGATATTTGTTAAATTCATGTTTATTTGAGGTTATATAAAATTGACAAATGTCACTTAACATGACGTCTTAAATGTCAAACGTCACTTACTAGTGTTGCCATTATATTGTTTAAAGAAAATACCAATTTATATGTATGCAATTTTAAGTTGAGATTTTGTTTTGTTAAAGTATTAGTAGTACTAACTTAGTAACTTAAAATTGAGAGGGAGTGTTGAACTGTGAAATTGTCTATGGCAACTTCCGGCTTCCGCTCCTGCATCTCTCTCTGTGCGAATAATATGGCTGCCAATGTAAAAATGGAATATAGAAAATATAATTGATTTATTAAGCAAACAGTCTTTATTTCCTAACTTAGTAAAGGCAAGTTCTCACAAGCGCGACAAAGATTCGCGCTACTACCAACCAATCAGCACGTCTCGCCTTAATTCACGCGCGCTATCTACCAGCGATCTGATTGGTCGAAAAGGCCCGCGACTCTTTCTCATTCGAGTCGCGCGCAAGTTGTGCTAGCTCTGCTGGTATCCAACCGGTAATCTAATCCCGGCCAACAAAAAGGTCCTCAAGATGTTGATTTTAATTTCTTTTTTATTTCTTATTCCAGGGTCTCGGTTTGCTCTGTGTGAGTTAAAAGTCATAATTTACATGCTGCTTCTCAACTTCGAGGTGTGCCAAACAGTGAATATGGCCCCGAAACAAAACAAGAAGATAATTGGCTTGACAAACGTTATAGACGACTTGAAAATCAGGATTAGGGAATAATATATTGTTAGGGTATCAGATAATTTGTTAAGTGCGTATTCTGATGTCAATTAAACTATGTTGCTTTTACTAATTTGTGCTGTTAATTTCAATTCTATCATTTCAATAATTTATATATATCTAATTTCAATCATTCCCACACTGTTACAAAAGGGGTTAGCTAAAAGCCAATACTGGCTCTGGATTATAGATGTAAAACCAGCAGGAGATGTTTTTAACTAAGCAAGTGGTTTTTTCGATTAAAGCGATTGTGGTAGATATATTTCACATTTTTTTCATCTCGTAAATGTTTAAAAGTATGATACAGTAACTTACCATTGATTATTTTTTAGTATTACACTGTGATATTACGGTTACGCACCTGCATACACGAAAAATAGAGGTTCAACTGTTCAATTTATTTACATAATAACGAATAACAACAATAAAATTGAAAATGTTATGTATTGTACAATACAAACTGAGTGGCCAGAGTAATTTTTTTAGGAAAATAAATAATCTCTTGTGTGTTTTTGTTTTGAAAACGATTATGTTATAGAACCAAAGATTGTTTACGTTGGGCCATCAACATAATATTATTAAATTAAACTCCAAAATTTTCTCTAGTCACTGATCGGTTCATTAAGTAGTCTCCGTTCATTACGCGTGACGGGATTAAAAGATAGAAAAAGGTGAAAAATTAGGGCGCATTGTCGAGATTACTGGGTGGATTACCTCCGCGTCATTTATCAACTTCAGCAGGGCTTCTCGCGGATTTGGCCGAAGACATTGGAGATAGCGAGTGGTGACATCTGTGAGAAGCAGTTCTGCTTCTGACGAGTGATGAGAATATGACAGTCGCCGGTAAAAAGGTTTGTAATGTTAAATATGTTGAAGTGGAAGTTAAGACTGACGCTCTATCTGAATTAAAATATTGGCAGAACAACGAACAAGAAGTTTATCATGATCTCTGATCAAATTGTAATTTCGTACTGCAACTGGAGGTAAAATATCAAAAGAAAGAAAATGTAAAAAAATTAAGGTGCGTCGCTAAAATTTCTGTTTGGATTACATCCGCGTCATTAATCAACTTCAGCGGGGTTATCCTCGGATTCAGTCAAAGACATTGAAGATAGCGAGTAGCGTCATCTGTGAGAGGCAGTTCCAGCCTTGGTACTATTATATATTCTGTGGTTCTAGTTCTGAAGAATGATGAGTAGGTAGATTAAAAAGTTGTTAATGTTAAAACAGTCATCGTTAAAAAGGTAAGCAGGTTGAATTAGAAATTGATGATGCTCTATGGCAGTCTATGGGAACTCTGGATAGCACACAAAGTTTAAAATTACATGTTAATCCACATTGTGGATCTGTGAGTACCGTCTCCACGTGTGCAATTTTGTGTAGCGAATGAAGATAAAAGTGTTTTTTTTTTTTAATTTTTTTGCATTCACAATGCAATTTTTAGCTCTCATCGGAGCTGGTTGTGAGACGGGTCGATTTTTTCTAAATACGTAATTTTCCATTTTTCAGTAAGATAAAAGTAAGTTAAAGATGAAATTAGATAGCATCGTTAAGATTACTGGGCGGATTACCTTCGCGTCATTTATCAAATTTAGCGGAAAAGATGGGCGGAAAGACATTGGAAATAGTGAGTGGTGACATATCGGTGCGAGACGTTAGGTGCGGCCGGCGGCAGTTTCGACGAGTGATGAGATAATGATTACCAGTGACTGATCTGGTAAAAAGATTGGTAATGCTCTAAAGGTTCATGATGCCCTGTCTATATGAAATAGTTGATCTGAGCGTGCTTGATTTTGGTATTACAAGTTCTGTATTTATTTTATCTTATTTTTATTTTCAAGGGAAACATACAGCATGAAATAACACAAAAGTACAATACAAAAGTAGTATAGTACAATTTAACAATAGGTACATAAGCCAATAAAGTTTCGATAAATAAATATTTCAAAAATGTTTAACATCCGCCAACTAGCCGCCCATTACTATTTACTTGTAAATAATAATGGGAAAACCTTTAGGTATGCGACTTAAATTATAAATATAATTTATTATAAATATTTCATATTTATTGAATCTTAGACCACAAGCAAATAGCGCTCTCCGTGACACAAGAATGGGAGGCAAGACCCGATACTTAATACTCGCGGAGCGGAGGGAGGCGACATGAAAAAAAAACTATTTTCATTTTACGTTTACGCTCCGGACCCTAATAAATTTCAGCGTTATTGAAAGAGTTGATAACAATACACAAAAACTTCTTATTACTATAGCTCGAAAAAACCTAAGATGTCAACGGGTAATACCTAAGGTACTTACTCAAAAAAAAACACAGTTTTTTTTTCACAATTATTGTCCAGCCTAAGGTAAGTTTCATTGCGAAAACACAGGATTAAAATCGGTTATTATTAACCCATAAGGTCGGGACATGCACCTGCTGTGACTATTTCCGGGAACCGTGAGCGAAAGCGGGGCGGGCGAATTTTGCATCAGTTGGTGCGTCACATTGACTTATTTGATTAGATGTCTGTCGCGAGCGTGCAATGATAGCACAATCTGCCCGCACCGCGCGGCGCGCCGCCTGATGCGCGTCGCCTCTCCTTGAACGAGCCCAAATACTCGAACGCAACACAGCTTTGGGAGCGTCTCAAACATCATGCCGTCTCGAATATTAAGAAAAACCTCAGTTACTCCGTGATCATATGGCGTGTGCAACTGCGCCGAAATATCGGGGACTCAACAACAAATCAAAACATGGTAAAAATCCCGTTTTTCGTAATATTTATCATGCCGTCTCTTCCATACGCTTGACATTTAAAACGACAAGGCGATGTTTGAAACGCTCCCAAAGTTAAGTAGTGTTCGAGTATTCGGGCGTAAGAGCGTAAGAATGAAAAGTTTCTGCCCTAAAAGCAATTGAGGGTAAATATCTATCTAAAACAAAAAAAACACCATCATCATCATCAGCCATTTAATGTCCTCAGTTGTGGAGCACAGACTTAACTTATGGATGGATAAGGAATAAGGGCCATAGCCCAACACGCGGGCCCAATTCAATTGGTTGTATATTCAAATACTGGCATAAAAATGTTGACAACCCATTCAATCCAATCGAGTGGACTACTGTAAATGTCATAAATCACTACACGTTCGCGCTAGTGCAATTACACGGGTTTGCGCGCACTATTAACAACTGTGATACATTAATTGGATGCCGAACGTATCACTACCAAATCACAAAACTATTCTCGATTTAAATCGAATGTAACTACTCACCCATGTTATTGCTATTGACTGAAATGTTCAAATGACTGGTTCGGTTGTGGTATAACTTCGAATTTTCGAAAATATAGGTACCTAAATATTGGACTCTGTGAACTTAAACATAAACGCAATTTGATCTAAGCAGTTCGAATCATCATATTGTTGTAAGCGCGCAAGGTGTTCAAAATATCTTAGCACTCATTGTTTCATATTTATATAAGCAGTCAGAGTGTTCAAAATTATCTAGGCAAACAAAGCTCTCAAAATATCTGTGCAATATGGTGTTGTACATTATGCACAGATATTTTGAGAGCTTTGTTTGCTTAAATAATTTTGAACACTCTGACTGCTTATATAAATATGAAACAATGAGTGCTTAGATGTTTTGAACAACTTGCGCGCTTACAACAATATGATGAGTCGAACTGCCTAGATCAAATTGGTTTTATGTTTTTCAGGTGATTTTGACTACTCTAGACGCTTATATCAATTTGACGCTGACTGTACCTTATAAAGATAGACATATAAAAATAAACAATCGCAAAGCGCATTCAAATCTAAATTAACAAAAGAAGTTTACACAATATCTGCCACAAATGTAACTTTATAAAAGTAATCCAAAGCAAAGAAAACGTCAGTGATTAGGATTACATACTCTTTGGAAGCCGGCCGTGAAAGAAATGTGTATAGGACGACAGTAAACGTTGTTGTCATAGCTACTTTAAACAGGTAATACAAAATTAATACTTTTATTTTATAACTAGCCTTCAACAGAACATAAAACAAAGAATTCAAATCAGTCAAGCCTTTTCTGAGTTTTAGCAAGACTAACTAACAGCAATAATATACCTAGATTAAGTTTCATAGAATTTATAGCAAAGATGCGTAAACCAAAAATAATAAAAAAGATTTTAGTTTTTTAATTGCAAAAGTACTCGTGCATACATTACTGTTACTGGCACTCTAATCTTAATATCGATACAATCGTAACTCGATTAGCTATACCTATGTTTAGTATGTAAATTACAATTATTATGTTAGGTGGGTGTCTAATCTTTATTCTATCACTAACTTTATCAGACGTGATATTACAACTTTATTTAAATTTGGGGTAAATTAATCCATTGCGGCCCGGAAAATAAGACAATAGATTTTCCATTGTTTGTGGCCCCATTCGGCCGTGCGGGCGTCAAATGGTTTAAAAAAGCTGTTGACTCTATCACTTAAACATCATCTCTATCCATGTTTATCTTTAGAAACACGTTTATTGTACAGGTATTCTAATTTTGAGTAGTCAACTATTAACTTTTAATTCATATCTAAGAATACTTACCTAAATAATGTAATCATATAGTTTTTTTTATATAAAAACTACATACCTCGTAACTTTACTGATGAAAATGAAAATGAAAAATCTTTAGTGGTTATGCTCATGTCTTTAGTTATTTTACATTTCATAAATCACAAAAATGACTTTAGACACCGACAACATTGAAAGAAATGTAATTAGGTAATACCTTATCTTTTGTACGAGTGTTATAATTACTTCTATTCTATGGATTACCAGATTCACAGCTCACTTAACCAACATACAGGTACTTACTAAATACATTACTTAAAAGAGGCATTGTCCTTTGAAACGAAAGCCTCTAAGGTTATTACGGAGCCACTGTGTAAGAGGGGCTTGAAACATTAAACCAGGCACTTCATCCTTTAGTATTTCGTCTTAAAAGTAGCTGTACATTTTAGTACTCTGTCGCACCAACTGTTAAGCTTCTTTCTATAGTTGCTACCTCACAAGGACGCAAGCTATGGCGCGACAAAGTTCTGGAATGGTCAGCTACTTCTGGCTACACCGTAGGTGGGTACTACGAATGAATTGTGATCTTGAAACTGTTAACATTTTAAACCTGAATTTATGTGTGCTGGACTGGGCAAGATGTTTGTAGGTTGATATTAGGAAATATAAATGAAGTAACATTACAGTGTAGCCAGTGTACAGTGTTAGTTATTAAATAGTAAGAATAGCAGAATAAGTTCATAAGAGAAGAGTCAATTTGTTTGTTAGAACGGAATGTACTGTACATATCTCTGGAACTGAAATCTGATATTATAACGTTTTCATTTAGTTCGTTAGCCTTCATCTAGTACTATTGTTGATCGAAGCGCTACTAGCTTTTTAATCGAGATTTTGTTATATCAAATAAATGTTATGTAATTTACAAAAGACCTTTTCTTTTTATCATGAGTGTACACATTTTAAAAATGACTTTTTGCTAAATAGATGTTCTGCTATACAGACCATTTTGAAAGTTGGACGTTTGGCTAAATGGACATTCTGCTACTTAGACTTACTGTTCATCAGACGTTTCGCGCTGTTGGACATTTAGCTACTTAGACCTTCTGATCAGGAAGGTAATTTTTATACAGATAAGGAATGAATTATATATATTATTATAAGTATAATAATAATGCTTATTCTGAAATAGAGTTTTAAAATAAACGTATTATTCTTAACAAGATTTTGTAATCATCTCAGCCTTCAATAAAATACGATACCGCGTAATGCTCCACATAGAAATCTGATAATCAATTTGAGGCACACCCACCAGTCTCGTTGAATCGAGAAAAGTCAATTAGTGATATTTATTATGTAAATCACTGTTAACTGGCAAATAACAAAATTTACCATTCCTCCCACATGGTGTCAGGATTTTGTATATGGAGAGCGAATATTAAGTTGAATATCATTATCTTGAGCCAATTTACATGTTACCTACAGAGTAGAAGAGTACAATGCTTTTGTTTTACGTACTGGGGTTTATATAGGGACAGTGGATGGAGGGTTGGTGCACTGGGGTACGTTGAAAGTGTGCTTAAAGCGGGTATCGCTTTGGTGTTGACAGTGTATTAATCATGTAGTGTGACGTGTCGCGAGCATGATGCGCGGCGTGACAGCGTCCAGGCGTGGGGCAAGTTGGAAGATGTTGCGAGTCAGCTCGTCTTGAGAGTCACAATACAGACTTGATATTCCAATCTGAACGAAGGTTAAACCAACACGTAGACCGGAAACATTAGGATACTCCCGGTATATACTAGTGTTATCTAAGCGGGTATCGCTTTGGTGTTGACAGTGTACTACTAATCATGTAGTATTGACGTGTCGCGAGCATGATGCGCGGCGTGACAGCGTTGATGCGTGGGGCAAGTTGGAAGGTGTTGCGAGTCGGCTCGTCTGTTGAGATTTACAGTACAGACTTATTATTCTAATCTGGACGAAGGTTAAACCAACAGTGGTAGACCGCAAACATTAGGAGACACCCGGTATAACCTAGTGTTAGGTAAGCGGGTATCCTTTTCGTGTTGAAAGTTTACTTATCATGTAGTATTGACGTGTCGCGAGCATGATGCGCGACGTGACAGCGTTGATGCGTGGTGCAAGTTGGAAGATGTTGTGGGGTGATTCTCTTGTAGAGAACTGGACGAAGGCAACACTCGGTCTGATATAAAGTAAGTAGATTATGTAAAAGTAACTGATTCGTATTATTTAAGGTTTATTTTCGTTATTTTATACTAAACTTGATTTCCTGCCTTTTCTGTTTCCCGAGGACGCTTTAGATTTGACGACCGATTTGGCGAAGGGGTAGGCTACCCACCTTCTGCGCCAGTGGTCTCGGGTTCGATTCCCGAACAAGACAAATATTTGTGTGCATGAACATGTCTATTTGTCTTGGTCTTGGTGTTTACTATGTATATTAAGTATGTATTTACAAACAAAAAGTAATTTAAGTATATATTTATCCGTTATCAAGTTTTCTATGATACAGTTTCTTAATGAAATTAAATGGGCTTAGATAATTGGTGTGAATGTAAGAAGTTATTTATTTATTTATTTAGATAAAAATGACGCAAGAAAGTGTAAGTTTTTTTGACGACATTGGCTTCCAAATGATTCAATGTCACTTCCACATCTCTGAAAATACCTCTTTACCAATGACGGGTAAAATACTCGTGACGCATAGCAGCAGCCAATATAGAGTGCGTGTCTGCGCGCGACTGAGGCGTTTTTGGCGCTAGTTATAGTAGGTACTTACATTTTTTGTTATGAGGTTAAGATGAAAGATTAGTATTCGATTTCGACCGCGCGATGACTTATCTGGCTCGCACTGTAATGTATACTTAAATGAATAAAAAAAGCTGATGTCAGTCAGTGTAGTAATAGACACTGTAAGGAAATTATTCAATGTCACTATCCCATCTTCTCTACGACCATACGCCGAGTGGTGTACGTACCGGTTTTCAAGGTGCCGCTATCTCTAGAGGTTCCGGGTTCGATCCCCGGTTGGGTAAATATTGGAAACTAACTTTTCAATATTTCCTCGGGTCTGGGTGTATGTGGTAATACCCGTCGTTATTTCCAGTTTCCATTACACTAGTGCTTAAGCAACTATAGATACTTTGAAATTGAAGCAATGGTTGTGATGGTGTCCAATATAAAAAAAAACTCCGTAAAATACTTCGTTGCCTATGATGCGAAAAATACTCGTTGCTGCCAATGTCGTTTCCTCGTTGGTAACGTAGATGTGACGTGATCTATAAGTTGTTTTCGAGAGTCATTACGAATGGTCTCGCTCGCAGGTTCGACGACTTCCAACCTCCCGAACAAGCCGGGTTCCGGAAAGGCTACAGTACCATAGACCACATTCATACGCTGCGGCAATTTATTCAGAAGACCGAAGAGTATAATTTGCCACTTTGCTTGGCGTTCGTGGACTATGAGAAAGCCTTTGATTCGATTGAGACTTGGGCGGTGCTGCAGTCTCGCCAGAGGTGCCAAATAGACTACAGGTACATCGAGGTGCTGAGGTACTTATACCAAAACGCCACCATGTCGGTCCGATTACAGAACTAGAGCTGTAATCCTATCCAACTACAGCGAGGTGTGAGACAGGGAGATGTCATCTCTCCCAAACTGTTCACAGCTGCGTTGGAGGATATTTTTAAGCTGCTGGACTGGAAAGGATGCGGCATCAACATCAATGGCGAGTACCTAACACACCTACGGTTTGCCGATGATGTAGTTCTTATGGCTGAGACCTTGGAAGACCTAAACACAATGCTCGAAGATCTCGGTAATGCTTCGCAAAGAGTGGGTCTTAAGATGAACATGGACAAGACGAAAATCATGTTCAATGTCCATGTTGCACCCGCTCCAGTTAATGGTGGGAACATTACACTCGAAGTTGTTGACCACTATGTTTACCTAGGACAGACGGTCCAGTTAGGTAAGTCCAACTTTGAAAAAGAGATCCCTCGTCGAATCCAACTCGGATGGGCAGCGTTTGGGAAGCTCCGGCATATATTCGCGTCCGAAATACCTCAATGTCTCAAGACAAAGTCTTTGACCAGTGTGTGTTGCCAGTAATGACCTATGGAAGTGAGACGTGGTCTTTTACTATGGGTCTCATAAGAAGGCTCAAAGTCACCCAGCGAGCAATGGAGAGAGCGATGCTTGGTATTTCCCTGCTCGATCGAATCAGAAATGATGAGATCCGCAGGAGAACTAAAACAACCGACATCGCTCGAAGGATTGCATCATTGAAGTGGCAGTGGGCGGGACACATAGCGCGGAGAACCGATGGCCGTTGGGGCGGAAAGGTTCTCGAATGGCGACCGCGTGCCGGACGACGTTCCGTGGGCAGGCCCCCTACAAGGTGGACCGACGATCTGGTCAAGGTCGCGGGAAGCCGCTGGATGCGGGCAGCGCAGGACCGATCGTTGTGGAGATCCTTGGGGGAGGCCTATGCCCAGCAGTGGGCGTCGTTCGGCTGACATGATGATGATGATGATGATGAACGTAGATGAGTAACATGTAAATCGCTTATGTCTTACGCCAACCATTTCTGTTTGCAGTGTGGAGAGACGCGGCGGAATGGGCGGAATGTTTATTTTACGATCGCACGCTGCCGCGCGGACACGCGGAATGTTGCCGTTGAAGGGTGACAGCGCAGCGGCAGCCAATACCCGTAATGTACTTTATCCGGAAAATCGACACCAGAATCAATCTCACTTTTTGGTTATTTTACGTCGAGAGTTGGAGGGGGTGAAATAAAATGGATTTTCTTCTAGGAAATCGAAAATGGCAAATAGTTTAGTTGCTTTTTATTTTTTATCGTTAGCACGAATCTCCTGTGTTAGGTATTATTATGACATAGGTACATTTGTTTTGATGCAAAGCTGAAAAAGCATTTCAGACCGTGAATTCATTAGCTCGCTTGTTAAGTAACGTATGATGGTTAAACTTTGACTTTCATGTACATTTAAGGACACATAACTGTCCGTATTGATTGGACACAAAACTAAGCCAAAATACAATCCTACTAATATTATAAATGTGAAAGTTTAGATGTTTGGATGTTTGGATGTTTGTTACTCAATCACGCCAAAACGGCTGAACGGATTTGGCTGAAATTTGGGACATAGATACTTTGTAGCATGGAGAGGAACATAGGCTACTTTTTATCCCAGAAAAATATTACATTCCCGCGGGATAGCGTCGTGTAGTCCACGTGGGCGAAGCCGCGGGCGGAAAGCTAGTCATTAGATAAAGTTAAAAAAGCAAGCAATTCAGGGAAACAAAACTCCTTCAATATCTCTTTTCTCAAATATACTCGAAAACTTATCCTCATCAAAGATTTCGCTTTGCTCCTTCCGTCATAATTCCTCTCTCTAAAATATGCAATGACCCAATGAACTAAAATTCTCACTTTAACACCCCGAGTTGCTAAGAGACGTTATGAGCACAAACTCGAAGCACTTCCTGCCATCATACCGTCCTAATGCCTTAAGCTGGTGGAACTTTAAAATTACGACAAAAATCCCAGCGGCAACATACAAACATAGCATAATAAAAGTCTAAGAACAACTTTGTGGGAGCAGCCGGTTTACGATGCGAGGCGATGAACACACACGGCAGTGGCGGGTGGCAAATATATTTAGGTATTTAGGAAAGGCTTATTTTTAACTATTTATTAACTTCACATACGCCCGAATTCTCGAACGCAAATCATCTTTGGGAGCGTCTCAAACATCATGGCGTCTCTTTCATACGTTTGACATTTAAAGTGACAGGGCGATGTTTGAGACGCTCCCAAAGATAAGTAGCGTACGAGTATTCGGGCAATAGCTTACCATTTGTTTGAAACTTAAACATAAGGAATGCCTTTTATTTCAGCACTGACAAATAAAATGGTTGATGATGAAACTAACCTTACCAAAGATGCAAAAGGACTAAGTAAATAATTTGACTTCTAACACATGTTGTATGGATAACGTGGGTATTTAATCACAAATGGATTTGAGAATTTGCCTTCGTTTGTCTGCCCGATAATATCGGGCAAATTATGCTTTGGTGCGTTTGTAGGGTCTGTGTTTATAGGAAAACTGTCCCGTATGATCTATTATGACATCTTAGTTACACACATTGCTTTATGTTCATTTTCAAATAACAAACAATAGAACAATGTGAGTTATGAAGTTATAATATCCAATGTTTACTATTTTTATCACATTTTTTTTATTAAAATTCTTTCACAAAGTTACATAAAAAACTATTATTATTATTTATAAGAAATGGCTTCCTGCGGTGTTCCTGTTCCCGCGGGAATAGCGGGATAAAATATGATATTAAATGTAGCTTTCTACTGATGAAAGATTTTTTTGAGTCGATCCAGTAGTTTTTGAGTTCATCCATTACAAACATACAAAAAAACAAAACATCAAACCATCTGGATACGCGGCAGCGTATCAGCCAAGTTCAAAAGAAAACAAAACTGGCGAGCAGCACCGTGTGTATCT
This sequence comes from Crambus lathoniellus, assembly GCA_949710035.1. Classification (NCBI taxonomy): domain Eukaryota; kingdom Metazoa; phylum Arthropoda; class Insecta; order Lepidoptera; family Crambidae; genus Crambus; species Crambus lathoniellus. The sequence continues at coordinate 6,583,952 of OX453302.1, read as the reverse complement.
TAACACGAACCATTTGGAGCCACTTTTGACCCCCTCATAACTCAAAAACTATTACACAGAAACATGTCAAATTTATGTATTGAGACTAGCGAGATAAATATGTGCTCCAAATTTTATATACACACCTCAAACAGTTATTTAGATACTAGCTTTCCGCCCGCGGCTTCGCCCGCGTGGACTACACGACGTTATCCCGCGGGAATGTGATATTTTTCCGGGATAAAAAGTAGCCTATGTTCCTCTTCAGACTACAAAGTATCTATGTCCCAAATTTCAGCCAAATCCGTTCAGCCGTTTTGGCGTGATTGAGTAACAAACATCCAAACATCCAAACATCTAAACATCCAAACATCCAAACTTTCACATTTATAATATTAGTAGGATTTACGTCCAAAAATCGTTATTTTTATCACTGACTCACCTATAATCAAAACTATAACCCACTTCCAGATGACCTAGAAAGCTGAAATTTGGCATGCAGACAGGTAATCTGGTGAATACAAAGGAAAAAATCCGAAACTAGTATTTTTTTTAAATAAAACGTTGACAAACTTATATTTGCGTTCCCTGTGCACTTATCCAGTATAAGATCTTGTATTAGATGAAGTACAACTATAAGTTTGTAATAGTTTTTATTCTGTTATATACCAATAATTCGTCATACCTCTTGAAGTTCGGCTAGCGCCGACGGCGTAGTGGCCATTCAATATTGAGGACTCGAGAGAACCAAGTTCGAACCCCAGATTACCCAAATACTTTTTTGTCCTCGCGTTAAATTAATTACAAACTTGCGCCGTCTAGCACGATATCCATATTATTAAAATGTTTACTTTTTTGCATTCACAATACAATTTTTATTATTGAAAAATGGAAAATGAAGAATTTAGACAAAATCGATCCTCATCTCACAACCAGCTCCGATGGGACTCAAACCCACGACCTTTCACTTATATTAATTATTAATATTAATATAAATTATAAAGTTATTTAAAATTTTACTTTTTTGCATTCACAGTCAAAGTTCAAAGTTCAAAGTTCAAAGTTATTTTATTATTTTTATTATTGAAATATGGAAAATGAAGTAAGTATTTAGAAAAAATCGACCATCATCTCACAACCATCTCCGATGGGACTCGAACCCACGACTTTTCGCTTTCCAGGCGGCTGCTCTAACCACTGAGCTACGGAGTCGTAATGATAAATGTGAAAGTGTGTTTGTTTGTTTGTTTGTCCTTCTTTCACGTCAAAACGGAGCATAGTACTTTAACCCGACCATTCAAACGAGAAGCCAAAAAATGCGAAGGTTGCTATGTTCTCCCTGTAGGTGCACACTTTGCACATAAATAGTTGCGTAAGTCAACGATAGATGGCTCCAAGTTAATACACCCACCCACAGTATAGAAAAGAAGAGAAAAATCCTTTTTTTCTATACTATATTGTTGAAAGTTGATGGAAGGGTATTAACTTTAAAGAGATTAAAGTGTACTTATGGAAAATAATGTCAAATAATCTAAATTATACTTTTGTTTGTTAAATTTGTTATTTGCTATGTTCTGTTTCGTAAAGATCCGTAATTCCGTTAGCAATTATATAGTTTCGTTGCTCGGAGTACCTACTGTTTTTTGAGAAAAAGACTCGTTTGTGTTGAGTGTTATATAGAATTCTTTGGTGATGTGCTGTGTTTGAAAAAAGACTTCTTTGAACATTGTTAATGCCTTTAGTGATGTATATTTGTTGTTTTATTGTTAATAAGGGGTGCAGTGTTAACCTATGTTTCATTTACACTGAGTTTCCTTATAAATAAATAATATGTATACTATGCCTATGTGTGTGTTTGTGTTTATATGCCTTTGTAATTTGCATATGTGTGTGTTTATACACCAAATGGAGTGTGAACTGTGAGACTATAACTTCGATACAAAACTGCAAAACTGTCATCTCTTCCATGGCCGCTTCCAAAGAGTATGTAATCACTGACGTCTGCGCGCGGTCAAAATCGAATACTAATCTTTTCCATAAGCTTAGCATAAATAATGTACTGTAACTAGCGCCAAAAATGCACCAGTCGCGCATGCGCGCAGAGTTATCTGACGCGCACTCTACTTTACAGAGTAATTTATATATGTAGGAAGTAGAGACCAATCTTGGCCCTTTTATTGGTAGTGTATACCTAACTAGCGCTATCTATCGTCTGGTGTAGGCAACTTTTGGTGTATAAACACACACACTAGACATAGTCTTCTTATTATTTATTCTACTTTAGTCCACTATAATTTATATGACAAAACAACGTTTACCGGGTCAGCTTAAGCTAGTTAGCAAATAAAGAATCAATAAGCAAGATTAGATGTCAACAAAAACGGCTACTTACATCCATAAATTGTCAAGAGATGGCGCTAAATGATAAATGTAAAAGACAAGCTACTGCTATATATAGTCCGTTCGGTTAGATAGTGTCGGTACACCCGCACGGCATTGTGGCAGAGCGACACTATCTAAGCGAATGGACTATACACTGACCTCTATTATTTACACACTAGACTGGCTGACATAAATATTGTCGACTGCGGTAATGTTTGTGTCAAAATTAGTTCTCGGGACACTCGTAGTGGCGGCGCTTTAAATTGCCACATAAAATTAGCTGTAATTTGTATGGAGACAGATTGTCCAGTGTATAAATAATAGAGGTCAGTGGCTACGTAGTAATAATTATATAGTATTCTTTGATACTGCCAAGGATTCTATATTAGTGCATTGTGCGGCAAAAGATACGAGTTTGTCCGGAAAGCTTTATCGCTTAATGAAACCAGAATCAAAACGCAAATGGAAATGCAATATCTGCTCTGGAACATTAAATACCTACTGCAACTTCGTCGAGCAAAACACCATACACTATTACGACTAGGAAAAAGAAACTGTTGGAAATAGGAAAATCTGTTAAAAATTATATTTCTACGTCCAAACCAAACACGAGCATAAAATTAGTTTCATTGTCAGTAGCTGATACACAAGGGCAAAGTAATATAACTGACCAAATAAAATATACTGAAACATTTGGTATTAATTTTACTATGAATAAGTACCTAATAATTTCTCTACAAAAAGTAATGATATCTCATCAAAAACATAAAATATGTGAAGTGAGAGCCAACTTCAATATTAAGAAATATGCCTTGGTTGTTGACTTCAACGACAAAAGATGTAAGATATAAATGGGAGCAAAGTTTAACGGTCAGTCCTGAAAATTTAGTACTTACATAAAATGTTTCATAACAACTTAAAATATAATTTCTTCTTATAACTTAGGATAATATATTGAAGCCTAAGGTCTGACTTGGCTAGTTTTCATATACGAATTATATATATATTATAGCCTTCGCCAGCTGCTCTAAAGCCGAAGTTCTTATTATATTCTTCCGAAAATTTGGCTTGCTGGTAGACTAGAAACTAGAGATGAACATAGGGCTCTACCATGACTGTTTCAGTAAGTACCTAATAATAATTCGTATACGAGAACTAGCCAAGTCAGACCTTAGGCTTCAATATATTATCCTAAGTTATAAGAAGAAATTTTATTTTAAGTTGTTATGAAACATTTTATGTAAGTACTAAAGTTTCAGGACTGACCGTTAAACTTGGCACCCATTTAGATCTCACATCTTTTGTCGTTGAAGTCAACAACCAAGGCATATTTCCTAATATTGAAGTTGGCTCTCACTTCACATATTTTATGTTTTTGATGAGATAATAATTTACCACCATTTATAATATTAATATAGATTAAATTGGTAGGCATCTAACAAATAACACCCCTGGTAAGCTCATCATCCCTCAGGCCGCTACGTCCCGAGCCGGTAAGTCTCCAACTCAGTTGATGGGAACTAATGTTGCAAAGCTTTTAACCCCCCTCCCCACCTGCCTTACACCTTGAACAATGCTCCTCATTATACTTTACACACCACTAACGGGCTTTATGACATCTTTTACTGGAACAGGTCTTGAAGCAGACTCATCAATCACTACCATTTCTTGTATGTCGTAAGTTCAAGGTAATCAAATGGAGTTTTATGTCAATGGTTGTTTAATTGATGAAATTTGGAATATTGATTTAAAAGAAATCTTGGTATAATAATTGGAATTTTGTTGTTTGAGATTATAGGGATTTGGAAACATGTAATTTAAATAATTTTAAATCATAATTATCATTAATGTTTAATATAATAATGTTTCTACTTATTTTTTATTGATCTAACATTCTAACTACAAGAGTTTTGAGAATTTTATGCAAAGCTCTCTTTTTAATGAGATAAATCATTAGTATTTATCAGTGTTAAACTTGTTTTATGGGTTTGCCCCCTTCAATCAGCCATGCGGTTCCACTGTCACCCTTCTCGAACACTTCCACCACCGCGTTTGAAACGGCATCCACCTTCTGCCACGGAAGACCTTCCAACATTTCCTCAAAATCTTTCTGTATAGTCGGGTCATCATTCATCTTCACACCAGTTGTCAGCATAGTTTCTGTGAAGCCTGGACATATTGCCACTGCTCTCACACCAAACTTATTGTAACGATAGGGGTGGCCAAAGCTTTTTGTAAATCCCATGACAGCGAACTTTGACGCTTGGTAGATAGGCAGAAATGGGTCAACTCTAAACCCATAAATTGATGCCAAGTTAATTACTGTGCCACCTTTACCACCCCTGTCTTTCCTCATCTGTTCGAAAAATCTTACCGACCACTCCATCAGAGCTGTCACGTTGATGCCTATAGTTTTTTGAAGCTTGTATTCATTGAGGATTCCCGCGTTATTTATCAACACATCAATGTTGCTGTGCTTACTGAAGATTTTGTTTGTTACGGCATCAAGATCAAATGTGACGTCACATTTGTAGAACTCTGCTTTATTTTGTCCATATTTGGAACACAATCTCTCTACTGATAGAGGCCCTTGCTTATCATCTATGTCAACTAAAATGATAATTCCAGCACCTTTGCTAAGAAATTTCTCAGCAATTGCGAATCCAATTCCTTGAGCTCCTCCAGTAATCACAACTACTTTGTTTTTCAAGTTCTTCTCCATTATGCGTTTGTTTGCACTTATTGCAGTAAGAGAACTATTCAGCTGTATTAGAATAACACATTTATATCAATATAGTGCCTATTAATTTTATATAACAGAGATTAGATAGTGAGGTCAATGTGAGAATCAGTAGTTATAAACAACAAACAAAATATAACTTCATGTATTACTTTGATGACTTTCCTCCTTTGTTAATGTTATAAATATGTGTTTAATATTGCTTTCGTTTATAAACGTTATACACAATTCCAATGTCTATTATAGGTAGATTTTAAGGTTTTTAACCGACCTAGTTTTTAACCGACTTCTAGGAGGAGGTTCTCTATTCGTCTGTATGTAAGTTTTTTTTTTGTGTATGTCCACCGATTACTCGAAGACGGATGGACCGATTGAAACGATTGAAACGTTATTACATCAGGTTGGTTTCCAAGTTGGTCCCATTTTCTGAAATTTTGAAATCGGTTCAGTAGTTTTCAGGAAATCTTGAAAATACTGTCGTTTTCGTTACCACTTTATGTGAATTTAATTCGTATCTTTAGGCATAACTCCTTTGTTTATAAACCGATTTAGATAATTCTTGTTTTTTTTAAATGGGGATACCTCAAGGTATTATAACCGACTTAAAAAAGGGAGGTTTTCAATTTAATCACATACCTATTTACCAGAATACAAGTAAATTGCCTGCACGATGCACTAAAAAGAGTGAAATAAAAATTATTTTTATAAAAAAATAAAACCGCCTAAAAAAAATCACATCAAAAAAGTAAGAAATAACTCCTCACCAAATAAATAATCGGGCGGGTTTTAACAAGAACAACAAAAAATCGTACATGTTTCACGCCCGACTTCAAAGTACTTACGTTATTTATTTGGTGAGGAACTATTTCTTACTTTTTTGATGTGATTTTTTCGAAGGCGGTTATATCCATATTAACACAGTACAACTTGACTTTACAAAAAAGATATGCAACTGACTCAACACCTCCAAGGCTGGCAGCACATAACACATAAAAGACGTTATAAGTAGAAAATGAACGGGCTCGTGTGTGGCTTTTGCTTAAATGTCATACTTTATCGACGACCTTCGTACGATTTAAATTTATTTACGTTGTTATCGCAACTAACTAGCTAGTTTGTTATTCCAGGCTGCATTCTGTACTAAATGGGTGACTTTTTTCTGTTCTATGGTTATCAGGTGGCTTTATCTCAATTCGTACTTTAAATATTGCTAAAACTGTCTTATCACTTTGCGCTAGTACCTACCATATCTGTTTTTAACAAGTTCGATGTTTATTGTCATCTTAAATATATTTTAAGATTAAATTAAATTATGTCACTATAAAAATATTTGTTTAAAAAGAAGGAATTAGGAATTATACTAGAATAATAAGTTTGTTAAGTCAAAATAAATACAGGGAATGCATTTTTAGTAAATATGAACACATAATACTATTAATAATACTATTAAAGCTCACTTTGAATTAAATATTCTGATCGAAATTCTGGAGGCACAGCCACTTCTTGTACTGTTTCACCTGCAATCACGCTCCAAACGGTACCACTGTCAGCTTTCTTAAATATGTCTGCTGTCACCTTGGACACATCCTCCGATGTTAACCATTTGTTTTTCGCTACAAAATTTTGGAATTTCTCCTGCTGAAAAAGCTGATTCTTATTAATTTCTATATTTTCTGCCAGATGAGTCTTTGTGAAGCCCGGGCAAATGGCTATAACTCTTACTCCTGTCTGTTCGTAATTAATTTTGTGACCGATGCTTCTAGTGAAACCAACAACCGCATTTTTAGAAGTTTTATAAAACGGCATAAATGGATCAACTAAGTAACCGTATAATGAAGCTATGTTAATCACTGTTCCGCCGTTCCCTCCCTTGTCCTTTCTTACGTGATCCCAGAACTTCATTGTCCATTCTACAGTAGCTACAGTGTTAAGTGCTAAAGTTTTTCTGATAGAATTTTCATTTACGACTCCAGCATTGTTCACGAGAACGTCCAACGTCTTGAATTTGTCCAATAGTTCACTGAATGTAGTATCCAAATCTGTTGTTACGTCACATTTGAAAAACGATGCCTTCTCAATTCCAAATTCACGATTGAGTTCTGCAGTGGCCTTTTCACCGACTTCCTCATTGATGTCTAGAATAACAACTTTTTTAGCGCTATGTTTTAAAAACTCTTTTGCGATTTCGAAACCGATGCCTCTGGAGGCACCCGTTACAATTACAGTTTTATTTTTGATTTCGTTATCCATGATTAAGTCTCACAGTTGAATCAAAGAGTAACAAATGAACAACTGATATTAATTTTCGGATTTTATGTTAAAAACTGTCTGATAAAAAACATGGTAATGATAAGAAATGTTAAGCGTGAATATGATTAAGTTTATCTGGCTATTTATACTAAAATGTTTTTATCACATACCTATATTACGTGTTCAAAAATATAGTAAAATGTAATAATAACTATACTTTTGTTAACGATATTTGTTGGTAACTAATTGATTTCCAAACTAATCTAGCCAATCCCAGAAAACTAATAAGTTAGCACCTAAAAATACTGAAATAGACACTTTGCGTGCATTTCAGTATTTTAGGTGCTTACTTATATTTTTTTGTGGCTACATTAATTATTTCTCGTAATTCTTTGAGTATTGACAAATGTGTGGATATCCATTTTTTTATGCCAGTCAGTTGAAGTTTTTAACGGACGTTTACAATGTTTATATGTGTCTCTGCATATTATAAAAATACATATAATATATTATAACTATTTTATTTCATATAGTTTTAATATTAAAAGAGATTAGAAATCACGTTTCTTAATAAGGAACTGTCAGTGCCAGTTTGTTTGATTTCTTTCATTAATTGCATACGCAAAAGAAACAAAATATATCTTCTTTTTCGATAATTAACATTTTTTCAGCACTGAGCCATTTGGAAGAAAATATATAAGATATTTTTTGAAATTACTGTTAAATAACTCATTCTGGCTATAATTTAGCTATGTATTTTGTAGGAATTGAAAAAATAGCACTTATATTATGTAAAATAAAGTTATTTAATGCTTTATCACAATCATAATATAATGTTAAAGTTCGCTTTTGATAAGATATTCTGAATGAAACTCCGGTGGTACAGTTACATTTTTTAATGGTTGGTCTGCTATGATGCTCCAGATAGTACCGCTGTCAGCTTTCTTAAACATTTCTATTAATGCCTCGGCAACTTCGGCCGGCTCTAACCATTTGACTTTGTTAAAAAAATTGGAAAGTTGATCATTTTGAAAATCTTGATTGTCATTTAACTTGACATTTGCTGGCAAAGCAGTCCGTGTAAAAGATGGACATAAAGCTATAACTCTCACACCAGTGTGTTCGTAATTGATTTTATGACCAATGGTTCTAGTAAAACCAACAACAGCATGTTTCGAACATTTATAAAATGGTGAAAATTGGTCGACCATATACCCGAATATTGAGGATATATTGATAACAGTTCCACCATTTCCTCCCTTGTCCTTCCTTGCATGTTCCCAGTATTTCATCGTCCATTCGACGGTAGCAATAGTGTTGATAGCCATTGTTCTTCTTATGGAATACTCATCTACCACTCCAGCATTGTTTATGAGGATGTCAAAAGTTTTGAACTTGTTCAATATCTTACTGAATGTTGTTTCCAAATCTGTTGTTACATCACATTTAAAAAAAGTCGCTTTATCCGTTTTAAATTGTTTGTTAAGAGTATCAGTTGCTTTGACTCCGAGCTCTTCGTTGATGTCCAAAATAATAACATGTTTAGCACCTTGTCGCAAAAACTCTTTAGCGGTATCGAAGCCAATGCCTTGAGATGCTCCCGTTATAACCACCACTTTATTTATTATTTCTTTTTCCATACTTGTTTAACACGGCTGTATCAGAAACTGAGGATAGTTGAAGTGGCATAGATTTAACTGAATAATAAAAATATAAAAATGAAATCAATAGGTGAAAGATATACTCGTAAATGTCAATGATAACACAAGTAAATGTATTCTGATAACAAAAGTGTTAAGATCCACGTTTATTAACGCGTGATATTACCCGGTCACTGGTTGCCACGGTTTTTTTTTCAGTGGGGTTATTCGCGTGATATCTTATTCGTACAGGGTGTGATGAATATTTATTATTATTTCAAACTGGCTTTGCTAGGGCGCTTTAGATCCGTCTTGATAATAACATTAGATCAATATTGCGACGACAGCTTATGGTAGGCCCCCAGAACCTGTCAGCACTTTTTCTTTTCGGCTTAAAAGCTTTCAACTAGCTTTAAAAACTTAAGTAAAATTAGCGGCCGCCAGCGGTTTTACCCGCGTTTTTCCCGTTCCTGAGGTAATATCGGAATAAAAATATCCTGTGTGTTATTTCAGTCTATAATCTATTTCTTTTGCAAATTTTATCTTCTGTAGTTTTTGCGTGAAAGAGTAAAAACATCCATACAGCCATACTCACAAACTTTCGCATTTATAATAACAGTAGGATATTTACTGTTTCTATAGCGAACATTTTGTTCAGTACAAAGACATTGGAATAAAACAGAAACACATAGGTACTATCATGACATTTTTTAATGAACTCATTTCGGTGAATTGCGAGACAAGTATTACGTAATAAATGATATATAATGGCTGATCATAATTATACAATTTTATAGTCCGCCTTTGATAAGATATTCAGAATGAAACTCCGGTGGTACAGTTACTTCTTTTAATGGTTCGTCTGCTATGATGCTCCAGATAGTTCCACTGTCAGCTTTCTTAAACATTTCCGTAATTGCCTCAGCAACTTCAGCTGGTTCTAACCATTTGGCTTTGTTCATAAAATCAGCAACCTTATCGATTTGGAAGTCCTGATTGTCATTATGCTTGATATTTGCTACTAAAGCAGTCCGTGTAAAAGTTGGACATATAGCTATAACTCTCACGATTGTTTGTTCGTAATTAATTTTATGACCAATGGTTCTAGTAAAACCAACTACAGCATGTTTCGAACATTTATAATATGGTGAAAATGCATCGACCATATACCCGTATACTGATGATATATTAATAACTGTTCCACCATTACCTCCCTTGTCCTTCCTCGCATGTTCCCAGAATTTCATCGTCCACTCAACAGTTGCAATAGTGTTGACAGCCATCGTTCTTCTAATGGAATACTCATCATACACTCCAGCATTGTTTATGAGAACATCAAAAGTTTTGAATCTGCCTAATATTTTACTGAACATTGGATCCAAATCTGTTGTTATATCACATTTAAAAAAAGTTGCTTTATCCTTTCCAAATTGATTGTTAAGAATATCAGTTGCTTTGACTCCGAGATCTTCGTTGATGTCCAAAACAATTACATGTTTGGCGCCTCGTCGCAAAAATTCCTTGGCAGTTTCAAAACCAATGCCTTGTGATGCTCCCGTTATAACCACCACTTTATTTATTATATCGTTTGCCATACTTATGTAACACGTCTGTATCGGAAACTTAAAAAGGTCAAGTGACATTTATCTGAGTGAATATAATAAAATAGAAGTAATCTTATCTTATATAAAACTCTAGCGTTACTGACCGACTGGCAGACAATGCACAGCCGAAACTACTGGGCGCAAGAAGCTGAAATTTGGCATATATGTTCCTTGGAGAGTGTTGTTTTTCATAAAATTCCTTGTAATACCCTAATTTCATTTGCATTTATCCTTGGTCTTAATATTCGTTAGCACTATTCTTATTTTTACTAATAACTCATTGTACCTATAATCATTTAGTAGCAATAACTCTCTAGGAGACGGGCAGCAGCGCCTCCTGAAACACCAGGCCATACTGCGATAATCCCCGGGGTAAGATCCGGCTACCAACACTGACGATTTGACCTGGCAACCTACAACACGCGTACACTAAGGCTCGACGCGAAGCTAATATAGTTGGAAGAGGCAACTAGTAAGTTACATTGGGATATCATTGGGTTATCTGAAGTCCGAAGAAAGGGGTAGGACTCGATTATCCTGCAATCCGGTAACTTACTATACCACCGGGAGGGCGACCAACAGTCCCTAGGTGGTGTCGGGTTCATCGTCCACAAGTTCCTTATCAACAACGTGATCACCATCGGAAGTGTCTCGAGCAGGGTAGCATACCTGATACTCAGAAAATCGAAACGATATTATCTGAATGTCATCCAGGTCTACGCTCCGACCTCGATTCGATACACGACAATGTCGAAGTGGAGGCTATGTATGAGGAGATCTCTAAAGCCATGCATAACTATAATTCAAAATTCAAAATTCAATATCGTTTATTCAATTTAGGTTTGTTTAACAACACTTATGAACGTCAATGAAGCTACGCCATCGGTTCGCAAATCCTACTGCAGGAGACCTTGTAGCGAGAAGAACCGGCAAAAAACTCGCCAAGGGCTATTTTTTTCTCCCTGTTTTAACTTATACAGAGTCGTCAAATTTGAAAAGTGACCTTCACATAATAGTAAGGTTACTTTCCATCACAATACAGAATGCCGCTTAAATTAAGTACAATTTTGCTTATTACCTAAAACAGTAAACAATTTTCAACTAAACAAGGAATCAAATAGTTTAATGGACACACTAATCTTAATCTTATTCACATTGTATTATAGGATTAATGAAAAGGAAACTGCAAGCTGCGCTGTATATTCAAATTTATAAGTATTAACAAATAAAAGGAATTTTTGAATAAATAAAACAATTATTAGAAAAATTGCTGTTACTGTAAGACACGGATACCAAAATTACTATGAGACACACCAGCTCGCTCATAAATCAATATAATACTATTATTAACCATATCCCGAACACCTTTAACACAAGTAGACATGAGCAGACCCACCCCACTGGCAGCACCCGTTCACGAGCATGACGCATGAGCCAGCCATCGCTTCGCTCAACCATATTTTAGGGAACGTAACGACCATTAAACGTATAAAGCCATTAAATTAACACGGTTATGATGGGGGATTTTAATGCAAAGCTGGGGCAACGCTGCGGTGATGAGTTGAGAGTGGGGCAATTTGGATTTGGGCAACGGAACAAAAGGGGCCAGATGCTGGCAGACTTCATGGAGAGGGAGAGCTCCTTCTGTAACAAGCCCGTAAGCCGCAAATGGACCTGGATTAGTCCCGACGGTAAAGTCGAGATCGATTTTACCATGTCGACAAAGAAGTACATATTCAATGATGTCATTGTGATCAACGCTGTTAAGACAGGAAGCGATCACCGCATGGTCAGAGCCACATTGAATATCAACGTCAAGCTTGAAAGATCGCAACTGATAAAATCCACACTTCGACCAATACCGACTTAAATTTAAAACCCCGAGTAATCAATCAATTAATACAGTGATCAATCAATAAATACTTTTCCTAACAAAGAAAATAATATTTTTTTAAATCTTTTTGATAAAATAATTGCTCACTAGAAATATTAAAATTCCAAAATTTAGAAAGAAACTCCTCATTCTGGCATCACTGGGCTGACTGGCTGTTTTGTGTATGTGTGCGTATCATGCGTGCATGTGTGCGTAGTATACTAACTAGTATACTAATAGTCACAGGATAAGAAGAAGCAGTAGAATAGCGCTCCATAGCCATAGTGCGACATGGAGCTTTTCGGCAGATTTCTCCGTCAGGGTGGTTGTCTCCATCCGATAGGTGAAGAAGGCAAGACACATTGATTGAAAACCTTTGTCTTGAGATAAAGATACATTGCAAAATGGAAAATGAAGTATTTAGAAAAAAACGACCCGTCTCACAACCAGCTCCGATGGGAGTCGAACCCACGATCTTTCGCTATCCGGGCGACTGCTCTAACCACTGAGCTACGGAGTCGATAAACGACATTTTTCAATAATAAAAATTGCATTGTGAATGCAAAGAAATAAAATTTTAATAACAAAGATACACTTTGTGTTTTTGTAGATTAGTTTTCGAGCTTGTTTGGAGTTCTTTTATTGTTATTTCAAAAAATGTTATGTCGGGTGCGTTTTATGACAATTTAGACATCCATCAGCATCATCATGTCAGCCGAACGATGCCCACTGCTGGGCATAGGCCTCTCCCAAGGATCTCCACAACGATCGGTCCTGCGCTGCCCGCATCCAGCGGCTTCCCGCGACCTTGACCAGATCGTCGGTCCACCTTGTAGGGGGCCTGCTCACGGAACGTCGTCCGGTACGCGGTCGCCATTCGAGAACATTTCCGCCCCAACGACCATCGGTTCTCCGCGCTATGTGTCCCGCCCACTGCCACTTCAATGATGCAATCCTTCGAGCGATGTCGGCTGTTTTAGTTCTCCTGCGGATCTCATTATTTCTGATTCGATCGAGCAGGGAAATACCAAGCATCGCTCTCTCCATTGCTCGCTGGGTGACTTTGAACCTTCTTGTGAGACCCATAGTAAAAGACAACGTTTTACTTCCATAGGTCATTACTGGTAACACACACTGGTAAAAGACTTTCGTCTTGAGACATTGAGGTATTTCGGACGCAAATATATGCCGGAACTTCCCGAACGCTGCCCATCCGAGCTGGATTCGACGAGAGATCTCTTTCTCAAAGTTGGACTTACCTAACTGGACCGTCTGTCCCAGGTAAACATAGTGGTCGACAACTTCGAGTGTAATGTTCCCAACATTAACTGGAGCAGGTGCAACATGGGCATTGGACATAATTTTCGTCTTATCCATGTTCATCTTAAGACCCACTCTTTGAGAAGCATTACTGAGATCTTCGAGCATTGTGTTCAGGTCTTCCAAGGTCTCAGCCATAAGAACTACATCATCGGCAAACCGTAGGTGTGTTAGGTACTCGCCATTGATGCCGCATCCTTTCCAGTCCAGAAGCTTAAAAATACCCTCCAACGCAGCTGTGAACAGTTTCGGAGAGATGACGTCTCCCTGTCTCACACCTCGCTGTAGTTGGATAGGATTAGAGCTCTGATTTTGTAATCGGACTGACATCATGGCGTTTTGGTATAAGTACCTCAGCACCTCGATGTACCTTTTTTACATCCATTTAGACATCAAAACAACACAATATAAGGTCCTTCTTAAATAGTGCACATAATTTTAAGGGGTCAATGTACTCACGCATACAAACAACTTTCACTATGGTACCAACATTGAAAACGCGAAAAAAGAATCAGCTGTTCAATAGAAAATTTTAAATCGCATAGATCAAAATGTATGGAACAGCTGTTTTTTTTCGCGATTTCAATGTTGATACCATAGTAAAAGTTGTTTGTATGCATGAGTACATTGACCCCTTAAAATTATGTGCACTATTTAAGAAGGACCTTATATAAAGTACATTAATTACGTAGGTATTTTCTGTTAGTCAAAACAGCGTTTGACGCGTTATTGTACCGACGACGTGTCGTCGGCCAGACGATGAGTCAGAATCAGAAGTACCTATACCGTCGCGTTCAGACCTCTATATGAAAATAGAATACTGGTACTCGTAGTTCACTCAGACTATCTATAGTACGCATGCGTATGATGAGCGGGACGTCAAATTAACCCAGCAGCGGCGGCGGACGGAATGATTTAGTTGAAGATTTTATAATAAGTTTGACATATTATTTTAATTTTTAGTTTTTTGCATTCACAATGCAATTTTTAATACTGAAAAATGGAAAATGAAGTATTTAGAAAAAATCGACCCGTCTCACAACTCCCATCGGAGCTGGTTGTGAGACGGGTCGATTTTTTCTAAATACTTCATTTTCCATTTTTTAAGTTTGACATAATAATAACTATAATATTTTTGTGTTTTAATACGCTTTAAGCAATTTTTTTAATAAGTTTTTTAGCATACTAAAAAGCGAGATCTTAATTAGGATAATATTAGATCTTTCAGAGTAAACTACGAGGACGAGTTAGATTTTTTGTTTGTTTGTAATGCCTAAACTCAATAAACCTACTGGACTGATTTTCAAGGCTTTATTATTTCTGATTGACATGAATATATTTTAACACGATATTCCTACGAAAATGGGTACCACGTAAAACACCGTGGAGTCCTTATGTAAGAATAAAATAGTTTCCAAACTTTTAAGAATTAAACTTGAAAGTAAAAAACATACTTTATTTTAAAGCTATATTTCACCCGCGGCTTCATTACTCGAGCTAGACTCGGAGTAACGGAGTTCACTCGTTAGATCTTTTTTTATTAACAACTAGTGGCTTCTTTGCGGTTTTACCCGAATAGTACTCGTTCCCGTGGGATATCTGGATAAAATATAGCTTATGTCACTCGGGAAGAATGTAGCGTTCTACTGGTGAAAGAATTTTCAAAATCGGTCCAGTATTTGAATTTAAATCTTTTCGCTTTGAGATTTTAAATTATTTTATGCATTCACAATGCAATTTCTGTAAGTATAGGAAAAATGTGATAGTAAAAAACCAGGAGCCCTATAAGTATATTCCGCCTGAAAGCTACTTATAGGGCTCCTGGTTTTTTACTATCACATTTTTCCTATATCTTTTCTCTTTATAATATTAGTATGGATATTCTTTCCTATTTCTCTATACAAACGTTTGACCCCGTTTCCCTCGATCTCGAATTTCGAGAAATACATTCCTAGCAGATCCCTAGGTATAATAACTATCTGCATGCCAAACTTCAACGCAATCCATTCAGTGACTTCAGCTTTGCGTCGATAGATCAGTCAGTAACGGTTGTTGCCTTTATTATTATGTCGTAGGATGAATGGATTAATCGATTTTTGTGAAAATACTAGATTTTGCAAAAACACGGATAGCCCTAAACCCTATTTACCCTTTATTAAGTAAGATTGAGAAATGTCATAATCTATGTCTATATATCCGGTTTTTCGCAAAATTCTTAGTATTTTGTAAATTAAAGTATGCAGAAAACTGACATTTTCAACGGCACGTACAGTCACGAGCAATAATTATGTAAACAACATAGAACTTTGTCACATTGAAGCGTTCCGAAAGAAAACGATCAGTGTCACAGAACTTCACAGAAGTCATTCAATATTGTAATATGACACAGTCCTATGTTGTATACATATTATTGCTCGTGACTGTACATACCTACCATTAATATCAAGTCGATACGATTCAGGGCTTGACACTTCAATGCTTTTCGACTTCAGATACTAAGCCCTAAGTTTGCAAAAAGTGAGGCCGAGACCTGTATGTCATTTTGTAATTGAAGTTGAAATGTCAGTTGAAAAAATACTAGCCATACGCTCGCGACTTCATCTGCGTGGACCCCTTTTTTACCTCCTTAGAGCAGGAATTTCCAAAAATCCTCTCTTAGTCCGCCCTTACACTCCACAATGAAAATACATGTCGAATTTCAGGTTCTTGCGCCCAGTAGTTTCTGCTGTGCGTTGTCTGTCAGTCAGCCAGTAACGCAAGAGTTTTATATTTTGTAAAAGTTAAAATGATAAACATAAAAAAATATAATAAAATAAGAAAACTTTAATTTTTACTTATTTACTTCAAAGTTTAAATATACAGATAGTTGATATTTAAAAATGAAAAAAAAACACTCCTGTATTATAACTTTTACCCGGTAGCGACAGAATATATTTTAGAAATAGGCACGCCTCCCGCCGGGTTAAGACGCGCGATTATTTCACAGCAAAGAGCGATTTTTTATTAGCGAGATTTTTAAATCGCGATTGCGTGTACCTACATACAATTCCATGTGTTACAAAATCGCGATTTTTAATCGCGCGAATTTTAATCGCTGTGCGGGCTTACGCAATAGCCTCAGACTAAATATTTTGTTTGCAATGAAGATATTCACGATATTTTCTCATTATCATTATGCAAGAATTTTTAAGTGATATATTAATCGTACAGGATGTAATGAACGTTGACTAACTTTATTCAAATCTAGTCTAAGTTTCCACAGAATTTATGAAAATATTATTTTTTTCGAAACAGGCGTATAATTATTTATATTTATGTTACTTCGCTACGTTATATCAGAGAACTCGTTATTCCCATCAATATTTTATGTGAAGCAAATTTTAATTAAACATCACTCGTACTGCGATGGCACTCTTATGTGGGCAGATCTTGTAAAATAATGAGACACTCACCTTTGAAAAAAACGATGTCCGGAAATGTTGATAAGGAATACAGCCTTCCATTTACGGTTAACTTAATATTTGTAACTAAATAATATAAAAAGAAAAATATTTCCTGCTATACAATATTGACGACGACGACGACCTCCGTGGCCGAGTGGTGTGCAGTCACGAGGTCACGCTCAAGCTTTCCGAAACAAAACAATTTGTGCCACTAAGTCATTCTATATTGTAACATGACACAGTCCTATATTGTTAACATAATAATTACTGCTCGTGACTGTAGGTACGCCACGGTTTTTAAGGTTCTGCTCTGTCTAGATGTCCCGGGTTCGATTCCCGATCGAGTAAATATTGAAAAGTTAGTTTTCAATGCGGTATATTGGTACGTGGTAATACCAAAATTCAAAAATTCAAAATCATTTATTCACTTTAGGCTGATACAGCACTAGTGAACGTCAATGAAGCTACGCTATCGGTTCGCAAATCTTACGGCGGGAGTCCTTGTAACGAGAAGAACCGGCAAGAAACTCGCCAAGGGCTTTTTTTTTCTCCCTGTCATATTTCATACAGAGTCGTCAAATTGAAAAGTGACTTTAACATAATATAATATGTAAAGTCACTTTCCATCACAAATCATCTTATATTTAAAAACAAAATAAATAACCCGGTAATCATAGCAGTAAATAATTTTCAATAACTTAGGAAATAGACATCCAAAAGGTAGTTTTTTAAAATACACATCAACCAAAAACGTAGCGAATAAAATAATAAATATAAATGCCAAACGAGGGTATAATAATAAAATCATTTATTTCAGGCTTTCACCCATACATTAATCAATATAAAGTTCTACACAATACAATACAATCACAATTAATCAGTCAATAATAATAATAAAATGCATGTTAACATAAATAATATTAATAATAATCATCAATTGGAAAAATAATAAATCAAACTAGGTATGTAAGTATAAATTAATTAAAACAACATAATATTAAAATCACTACATAGTATAAAACAAAGTCGCTTTCTCTTTCCCTATGTCCCTTTGTATGCTTAAATCTTTGAAACTACGCAACGGATTTTGATGCGTTTTTTTTTAATAGATAGAGTGATTCAAGAGGAAGGTTTATATGTACTTTTTATCCCGATATTCCCACGGGAACGGGAACCACGCGGGTGAAACCGCGGGCGGCCGCTAGTTAAAAATAAAATTGCATTATAAAATTAAATAAATAATTAGGTACTTGGCCTCACCTAACTAGCACAGTCGTCCAGTGGTGGCTGATAGGACACTCGCACTTACCTCCCACAGCCTTCAGGATACTATTGTGGCTGCCGCACACTCGGTTCATGAGGGAGGCTACTTTTTTGCGCATAATGGCATAAAAGTCATTGGTCCGCGCCTCGGCAAACATACCAGACGCGCTGCAGCGCCACGGCAGCCTCAACAGCATCCTGAAGGCATTGTTGTATTGCACACGCAGAGCGTTGTAGGCCTTCTGCGTATATCTCACCCATAGGCTGCCAGAGTAAAAAGATTGGCAGAACGCCTTGAAAAGGGTAATTTTTACTTGCTCTGAAGATTTAGCAAACCTACGGGCAATCATATTGCTTCTGACCGCCAACGCTCTACGTTCGCGCTCAATGTCTTGGTCATCTTTCAGGTCGTCTGTTGTGTCTGCTGTGGCCTAGGTACTTGTACTGCTTAACTCTAGATAAAGCTGCACCGCAAAGTTTGACAGAAGGCACGTCTTGTGGCGAGTTATTGCCAGCAGCAAAAGCTATGCACTCACTTTTCTTAGTGTTGTATTTTAAACCATGAGCTAGTGCATAGCTCTTACACACCTGCAACAACTTTGGTAGTGCGCTGATCGACGGGCTAAGCAACACCATGTCATCCGCGTAACTGATGTTGTTGACATTGACGCCACCGATTGAACATCCCGCATGCATGTTGCTGAGCTCGCGGATCAGCTGGTCCACGTAAAGGTTGAATAGTTTAGGAGAAGTCAACCCCCCCTGCCTCACCCCGCATTCCAACCTATACTCTTCTGAGCGCGCATCCCCCCATCTCACACAATTCATTTGATTTTCATACCAGTGCCTAAAGATGCCAGTGAGCTCAGACGGGAGATTCACCCCATCCAGTTTATCCCATAACACTGGATATGACACCAGATCAAAGGCTTTGGACAAGTCTAAAAAGCACGCATACACTGGCGTGCTTCTGTCCGTGTAATACCTGACGGTGTGCTTCAGCGCCAGGATGGCACTTTCTGTTGACAAGCCCTCGCGAAAACCGAACTGGGCGTCATGAAGACTAATATGCTCATCCAAATATATAAAACTTTGAATAGTTTAAGAACATAACGCCCGAATTCTCGAACGCAAATCATCTTTGGGAGCGTCTCAAACATCATGTTGTGACATTCATGTTATGACAAACATTTATTATGTCATATGAACGTTATTGAAATGAAATTATACCAAATGAAATTATATCATTCATTACGCACCCCAAAGGTTGCACCCGTTCACGAGCATGATGCATGAACCAGCCATCGCTTCGCTCAACCATATTTTAGGGAACGTAACGACCCGCCTCACACGATACCCGTCGTTGTTTCCAATTTCCATAATGCTAGTGCTCAAGCTACTATAGTTTGTTATTAGAAAAATGTATGTGATGATGTCAAATATTTATTTATTTATATCATACTTGCACTAGCCTCAGTTTTATATAAATTAACTTAAAATCCACTATAAACTTGACAATGCATCGTACTAGAAGAGGAATGCTTATGAAAGCTGGATAAGGCGCGACGCTGAGGCCAGTCCCATTGGAAATCATGGATGACCTTTGCCCTATCTTGGGGACAAAAGTACTAAAATAAAATAAAAAGTAAAAAAAAAAACTGTCTATTTCATGAAAAAAGTAAATATTAGAATTACATTAAATTCATGCATAATTAATTAGGCAGAATCTTAAAATTAAAGATTGTGAGCCAGAATTGGATTAGATTTGTTGCTCATTTATAAACATAAGTATATGTGGTCATTCTTATTACAAATTTAAGATATAGTTACATTATATATTTTATCTACACTCATGTTATAATATTCGAATTATGAACTCATGCCTGAACGTATATTGATACACTTTAAGCCATAGTCAACTTTAAAAAATAAAACTGCTGTATCCGGGTGTTGCATAATGACCATTATGAAACACCCGGATACAGCTGTCACTCATTATAAAACACTTTTATTTCTTAATTTTACAGTCTCCATGGCAACCGTAGGATTTACTGGCCCTGACTTCCAACTCTTTCAAGCCCTTCTTTAGCCGGCAACAATCAGAAACTTTTTTAAAATTAGAATTTTGAATTTAGAAGGAATAGACCGTATAGACTCCTATGAGTGGGGTTTGGCACCAATTCACATTTTATAATTAATATTGATTTGCTTTATTTTTGAAATATATAATATATGACGACCGATTTGGCGCAGGGGTAGGCTACCCACCTTCTGCGCCAGTGGTCTCGGGTTCGATTCCCGAACAAGACAAATATTTGTGTGCATGAACATGTCTATTTGTCTTGGTCTGGGCGTTAACTATGTATATTAAGTATGTATTTACAAACAAAAAGTATTTAAGTATGTAAGGTACCTGCGGGTATTAAGGCCTGTCGGGTAATAAGGCCTAAGTAACAAAAAACGTACGAAATACAGTAATTGACGATCAAGGTTACACTCGCACAAGCTCAGAGCGTATACAAGTCGCTGCGAAGTGGCGGACGAACGCTTGCACTTCTCCCCCCGCCAGTGTCGTCGAAATCATTCAGCGGTGCGGTCACGCGCCATAAATTATAAAAAATGGCTCCAGTAAAACGTAAGTTATTTTGAAAATATTATATTTACAAACCTGTATTGACTGACTGTTTATTAATTAATGTATGCTTGTCCCTATGTTACCGTATTAAAAAACTTGTAGTTGTAAATTTTTTATTATAATTTTTTCTGTAACCACGTGGCTGGCGGATATTAAGGCCTGTAAAATTTTACTGTAGGCCTTATTATACTCCTATTTTTTTAACTGCTATATAAGTAAGAGCGTGTTTTTAAAATGTTTATTGGTGGATAGTATGTACGCAGTTATAAATTTTCTATTTATTTATCATTATTTTCAGTGCTTACGGTCACGATGCCTCCCAAACGGGCATTGTGGTCAGAAGACGATCTGATCGCAGCTGTTAGAGCAGTACAAGGACGAACTTTGAGTACGTATAAGGCTGCAGAGAGATATAAAGTTCCCAGAAGAACAATCAGAAATCATCTGCAAACTGGCAGTTTAAAGAAAAGTTTGTGTCGTAAACCTATGCCTGTAAAGAAGATAGAATGGACGATGCAATGAGGCAATGCTCACGATGCTCCAAGTGGTACCACGAAGAGTGTGTCGGTTTGACTGCAGAAGATACTGATAACTTTAATGTCCTGATGGATGCGAATAAAGGCAATTTATTTAATTTTCTAAGACCACTATGCTTCCTATTGCTTGACGTTAATGATTATTGATCTCAAGAATACCAATTTACGTAGTATAAGTAGATTTTTGAATAGTTTAAAGTATAGGCCTTTTTACCCTACCCTAGTATAATAAGGCCTGCAGACTGCGTTTTAAAAAAAGTTATATATTGTTTTGGTTTTAAACTAATGAAGCTATTTTTTGTTAAAACTCTGTAGTAATTAAAGTTAATGACTGATTAATAATAAAACTTGTTGATTATGTTGGATATTTTTCATTTTATTACAAATTTCCCTTAGCTAGGCCTTAATACCCTCAGGTACCTTATTTATCCGTTATCAAGTTTTCCATGATACAGTTTCTTAATGAAATTAACATGGGCTTAGATAATTGGTGTGAATGTAAGAAGTTATTTATTTATTATTTATTATAATAAATGTAATGAGTGTAGATAAAGTAGTGTATGAGACTGCACATAACACGGTATTAAGCGACAGTCACATAAACTACTATTTCCCACTTTTACATATAAAGAATACCTATATTTATTTAGTATAGATATGAATGTGTAATCACCCCTCACTATTTGTATTTATCTATTATGAAATATTTTTTTAGGATGTTTTTGTTTTGTTAGTAATCTATACTTCTATATACTAATATTATAAATAGGAAATATTTGATTGTTTGTTTGTTTGTTTGCATCGAATAGGCTCCGAAACTACAAAACCGATTTGGAAAATTCTTTTACCATTAGAAATCTACATTCTTCCCGAGTGATTCTATATTTTGTCCCGATATTCCCACAGGAACGGGTACCACGCGGGTGAAACCGCGAGGATCCGCTAGTTTCATTATAAATGCAAATAAATTTTGGTTGAATGACGTTTACTCCACGGGTGAACCCAGTTGAGTAAACGTGAAGTGTGACAATCGATGCTTTTGCCTATTTTGTCTGCAACTTACAGAAAACAGTTTTGTCTGTAGCCTAAAGCAGTCTTCTACACATCAAGCCCACCGACCCGGCTTTATTTCAAAGAATCTTGTCCGTGTTTTGTACCCGCGGTCGTTTGCCCGCCATCACTCGACCACTCACTAACTGCCAAAAAAGTAGCTGAACGAGATACGAAGTCGGAAAAGTGGCGAATTTGGTGTGTAGAATCCATAAAGATAATAGTTTGCTAAGGGTATTTTATTGAATAAATAATTAGTTTAAAATGTCTGTATATCACTTTGATTCTTAATATAGGTACCAAATACTTACACTTTTTTCTTATTGTTTTTAAGGAATAAACGGACAAAAATTTCACAAGAATCGTTAACATTTTTATGGAATTACACAATGTTAGAGTTCACTTTTATCAAATATTCGGAATAAAATTCTGGTGGTACTGGCACTTCTTTATTTGTTTCACCTTTTATTATGCTCCAAACAGTACCACTGTCAGCTTGCTTAAAAGTTAGTGCTATTGCTTTTGAAACTTCAAGTGGATCTAACAATTCAATTTTCTTCTTAAAATTAGCACTTATATCAATATGATATTCCTGATTCTTATTTCTTACAACATTATCTGCCATGGCAGTTCTTGTAAAACTTGGGCATACAGCTATAACTCTTACGCCTGTCTGTTCATGATTGATTTTATGACCAATGGTTCTAGTAAAACCAACCACAGCATACTTCGAGCATTTATAATATGGTGAAAATGGGTCAACCATGTAACCATATATTGACGCTATATTGATTACTGTTCCACCTTTGCCTCCCTTGTCTTTCCTTACATGGTCCCAGAATTTCATTGTCCATTCGACAGTAGCAATAGTATTGACAGCCAACACTCTTTGAATAGAATGCTCATCATATATTCCAGCATTGTTTACGAGGACATCGAAAGTTTTATATCTGCCCAATATCTTATTGAATGTTTGGTCCAAATCTGTTGTCACGTCACACTTGAAAAAAGTCGCTTTATCCTTGCCAAATTGTCTGTTTAGAGTATCAGTTGCATTGACACCAACATCTTCGTTATTGTCTAAAATAATAATATTTTTGGCACCTTGTTGCAAAAATTCTTTAGCAGTACCAAAACCAATGCCTTGAGAAGCTCCCGTTATAACCACAACTTTATTTGTTATATCTTTTGCCATGCTTATGAACGCAGCTGTATCAGTAACTGAGAAGACATCAACTGAAATTCGTCTGAGCCAACAACAGTTTGTCAACTATTTAAATACACGCCTTAGTCATAGTATTTGAGCTGCAATGTTTCTCAAACTTTCGGAAAACGAGAATTTATACTTTATAGTTAAATGCGATGAAATCTACCACAGTGTTTGCTAAAAGTGCAGTAACTGAAGCTGGCTGGGTAATCACTTGACTGACAATCGTCAGTGTTAACTAACATGGAAGTGTCTTTTATGTAAAGACCGGTTCTTTAATTCTTATATTTACTCTCGAATGTTACCGTCATGACAAGTATGATGGATCTATTATGGTCTTTAAAGGTGTCATCTGAGGCGGGCCGTTACGTTCGCGTTCCCTAAAATATGGTTGAACGAAGCGATGGCTGGTTCATGCGTCATGCTCGTCATGCCTGCTCCTGACTGCTTGTTTCAAAATGGACTGATTTTTATACTATATTTGTGTTCAATGTTATTCGTTTTATTATATCATGGCTTGTATGGCACTGCTTTTCATAAAATTTATCATGTGTTTTTATTTGCTATTTAGAAATAACATTTAAAAGAGGAGACTCGTATGTTTTTCTTTTCCAAAATTTTTATTTTTAGTCATCGTAAAATTAATTTGAAAACTTACTCCTTCAAAAAGAGCCTAAGTCCAGGTAGAAGGCAGGTTGGCGGACATACCTTTGCAAATTATTTAAAAAAATACATTCTGACGTCGTCAAGTCAACGTGACACTAATGACGTTTGTTGTTTGTTGTTGTTACGGTTTCTCGTTTGGTTTAAGTTGTTTTATTTGGTGTTATTTCTCTTCATAACTCGTAAATTTAATTCAAAATGGATATAAAGATACAAATAGATCCCTTAGTTTTATGTGTAGTTCCTGGCTGCAAAAATACAGATCTAAAATGCCCAAAAAAACATTTTTTTTACGTGCTCATGTCCACACGTTCACAGTGGTGTGCTGTTTTATATAAAATAACTAGCGGCCGCCCGCGGTTTCACCCGCGTGGTTCCCGTTCCCGTGGGAATATCGGGATAAAAAGTACATATAAACCTTCCTCTTGAATCACTCTATCTATTAAAAAAAATCGCATCAAAATCCGTTGCGTAGTTTCAAAGATTTAAGCATACAAAGGGACATAGGGACAGAGAAAGCGACTTTGTTTTATACTATGTAGTGAAGTACCATGTGGTAGTGTGTACTAAATTACAGGGATTGGATGGAGAATAAAGTCACAAGACCTCGACTAAAACCCCAAGTATTTACCAAGAAGACTTCAAAATGTTAATTGTTTACTGTTTTAGGTAATAAGCAAAATTGTACTTAATTTAAGCGGCATTCTGTATTGTGATGGAAAGTAACCTTACTATTATGTGAAGGTCACTTTTCAAATTTGACGACTCTGTATAAGTTAAAACAGGGAGAAAAAAATAGCCCTTGGCGAGTTTCTTGCCGGTTCTTCTCGCTACAAGGTCTCCTGCCGTAGGATTTGCGAACCGATGGCGTAGCTTCATTGACGTTCATAAGTGTTGTTAAACAAACCTAAATTGAATAAACGATATTGAATTTTGAATTTTGAATTTTTAATAAAGATCCAACATTTCCTTCAACATCAGGACATTTAAATCCCTTCCCAAATACACAAGAAAAAGGTGTTGTGTTTGTGTGTGTTTTTTTGCATTGGTTATGTCCCAGTTGTTGTTAGGCATATAAAGTAATACGGCTTCTTTTGTTGTAACCGTCTGCAACCGTAGACAATGGTGTGTGTCAAAAAGATGGATTGTCAAAGGTGTGGAGAAAAATATATGTACGTGAAATAGTTGAATTGTTTTATTCAATAAGAAAATAAAGAACTTAGAAGGTTATGGGCGATATCACGCAAGAAATCTAATAAGTAGTGCCAGACGAGAAAAGTCGAAACTGGCAAAATGACATCAGAGGTAATGCTGACATATCCTAAATTAGGTAAGGACAATTTTGCTCACTGGAAATTTAGAGTGAAACTAATCTTGGAGGAAAAGAAATTAAGTGACGTACTTTCGAAAACATTAGACCAACTAAAAGCTGAAAAACTTGAAAACAAGGATATAGAAGCACGAAATGTTATAGCATTCACTTCCAGACAAATTTCTAGACTATGTAAAGGAGGCCAAAACAGCAGCCGAGATGACAAGACTTCTCGAAGACACTTTTGAAAGAAAAAGCATAGTGAACAAACTACATCTGAGACGAAAGCTGATAAACCTTAAGTGCAAAACCAACCTTCAAGAGCACTTCCTAATATTCGATAAGCTAATTACAGAGCTAGAAGTGACAGGGACAAAGTTAGAGACTATAGATAAGATCTTCTATCTACTGGGCTCAATGTCGGAAGAATATGAACAAGTAGTCACATCTATAGAGACAATGAGCGCAACCACTACAGATATAAAATTGGACTTTGTTAAAGCACGGCTAATAGATGCTGAGATAAAGCTTCAGGACAAAAAACATAGAAGACGTACAAGAAAATGCATTCACATTAAACTGCTACACGTGCAACAAACCCGGGCATCTAGCACGAGACTGTCCATCCAAACGTGGAAGAAGCAGAGGAAACAGAAGAGGAAGAAGAGGATACTACTATGGCTCCTACAATCAACGGAATCAACATGCACAAATGAGTTATGAGGGTGGATCCCGTGAACCTGATGATGCCACGTTCGTGACTACCGAGTTGGCACTTAATGCAAATTGTGAAGAGGGACATATCAAGTTGGTCATAGATTCAGGTTGCACTCAACATATAGTGCAAGAAAAATATGAAAAATACATGACAGATATATGTTTTTTAGAGAAACCAGCTAAAATAAACGTTGCTAATGGTGACTGGGTGATTGCAGAAAAGACAGGAAAACTGGTAACATTCTTTAAGGGAACAAAAATAACCTTGACAAATGCCCTAATAGTAAAAGGCATATCCTTGAACTTGGTCTCTGTTAAATCTATGGTTGAAAAAGGTTTCGTAGTTCACTTTGAGAAACAAAAAGTCCAAATATATAAAGACGGAACGGGGGTGTTTATTGAAGCAGGGATAGAAGGAAAACGGTATGTGATAAATGCAGAAATAAGGTGCAAACAAGAACAATGCAATGCAATTAGAAATAATGATGATATTTGCCACAAGCGCCTGGGACATTTAAATCGGAAATCGTTAGGAATACTAAATTTACCATATTCATTGAAATGTTGCGACGCGTGTCTAAAGGGAAAAGCCACAAGAGCTCCTTTTACCCCAACTATAAAACCTAGATCAAGAGCAGTGGCTGAATTACTTCATACTGATATAGCAGGTCCTATGAAAACCGAGACTTATAATGGTGAAAAGTATTTTCAAACCATCATCGACGACTACTCACATTTCTGCTTCGTTTACTTACTTAAACATAAAAGTGAGGCTACAGAAAATCTAATCAAATTCATACGCCTGATAGAAACACAAACTAACTACAAGGTGAAACGCATACGAAGCGATAATGGGAAAGAATTTACAGCAAATAGAATAAAAGAATTCTGCCAACGAAAAAGAATCATACAAGAAACCACTGTGCCATATTCTCCTCAAAGTAATGGTGTAAGTGAGAGGATGAATCGAACATTACTAGACAAGGCTCGAACATTGATGCTAGAAAGCGGATTACCGAAACACCTGTGGGGTGAAGCAGTTAAATGTGCAACGTACCAACTTAACAGATGTCCCAGCAGCGCCGTTGGCTATTCGATACCGACTGAAATACTTTATGGACGCATAGACAAAGAGAAATTAAGAGTCTTTGGATCAAGAGCATGGGCTTATAACCTACCAAAAGCTGGCAAACTAGAACCAAGAGCCACAGGAATGAGACTGGTAGGATATGGAAAAGTTGGTTATCGACTGTGGGACCCAATAGAAAATGCGATAAAGTTATCTAGAGACGTAAAATTTGACTAAAGCGATGTAAAGTATGAAGAAAATTTAGAAGGAGGAAATTACCGTCTACCAAATCAAAGAAATATTTACAATAATAATAATAGTGAAGCGGAAAGAGAAGTTTATCAACAGGAACATGATGAACAGCAAAACGAAAGACAAGAAGCAGAAGTGCAAGAACAAGAAGAAAACCCTTCTACCAGATCTGGAAGGCAAGTGAAGAAACCTAGTTATCTTGAATCTTACACATACGAAACAGTATACTGCCTATGCACTGGTGATGACCCGAAAACATACGAAGAAGCAGCCAAAGATGATGATTGGAATGAGGCAATTAACAAAGAGCTAACGGCATTGGAAACACTGAAAACATGGGAGCAAGCAACCCTACCTAAGGATACTAAAGCTATTAAATGGATTTTCAGGACTAAATCAGATGGCACAAAGAAAGCTAGGTTAGTCGCAAAGGTATATCAAGAGCAGAATAATGATAATGTATACTCACCAGTCGCAAGAATGTCAACCATACGACTCATGCTAAGCCAGGCAGTAAACATGAATCAAGAAATAAGACAATTGGATGTACCTACCACGTTTTTAAATGGCGTACTTGAAACAGATATATACATAAAGCCACCAAAAGGAACAAAAGTAGAAAGAGGCAAAGTATTGAAACTTAGGAAAGCGCTATATGGGTTGAAGGAAGCTCCAAAATGTTGGAACACCAGATTTCACAAATATGTTGTGTCATTAGGACTCGAACAGTCCAAGCACGATTTCTGCCTGTACAAGAGTAAAGATATCTGGCTTTTAGTATTTGTTGATGACATTTTGCTGATGGGAAATTATGAACCAGTACTAAACGCGTTGAAGGAGGAATTTAATGTAAAGGATTTAGGCAACCTTAAAAATTACCTAGGTTTAGAAATAACCAAGAACAAAGGTGGATTGGAGATCGGACAAAATAAGATGATAAAAATGGTACTTGAACGGTTCAATATGAAAGACTGCAAGGGTGCTAGTACACCTATGGAAAACAACTTCAGTATAGATGAGAGTTATCCTGTAGTGTCCAATGTACCGTACAGAGAATTAGTTGGATGTTTGCTATACATTTCTTCTACAAGTCCACCTGATATATCTTTTGCCACTTCTTTTCTGAGTCGATATTTGGACAAACCTACTGAGCAGCTGTGGAGTGCAGCGAAAAGGATTCTGAGATACCTCAAACTTACAGCTGACATGAAGATACATTATGAAAATGGAAGTAGTTCAGAAATATACGCCTACACTGATTCCGATTGGGCTGGGGACAAACAATACAGAAAGAGTGTCAGTGGTGGAGCAATTTTTCACGGCGGTAACCTGGTATCCTGGTACTCAAAGAAACAGAGTTGCGTAGCCCTGTCAACTGCGGAAGCAGAATATCTTGCGTCAGCTATGGTTGGTGCAGAAGTACTATATCTTCGTGGGGTAGTGCATGATTTCACATCAAGCTATCCAACATCCTATCTACTGATGGACAATCAGAGTGCAATAGCAATGATTCAGTCATTTGAGAACAGCAGAAGATCAAAGCATATAGATATAAAGGCACATTTTATCAAAGATCTAGTTAACCTGAAGATAGTACAAGTTTCATATGTCTCCACTAGTGAAAACGTCGCAGATATTATGACCAAAGCTTTGTGTGCACCAAAGCATCATTATTTCTTAGACATATTGAAACTTGAGGGGGGATGTTAGGCATATAAAGTAATACGGCCTCTTTTGTTGTAACCGTCTGCAACCGTAGACAATGGTGTGTGTCAAAAAGATGGGTTGTCAAAGGTGTGGAGAAAAATATATCTCATCAAAAACATAAAATATGTGAAGTGAGAGCCAACTTCAATATTAGGAAATATGCCTTGGTTGTTGACTTCAACGACAAAAGATGTGAGATCTAAATGGGTGCCATGTTTAACGGTCAGTCCTGAAAATTTAGTACTTACATAAAATGTTTCATAACAACTTAAAATATAATTTCTTCTTATAACTTAGGATAATATATTGAAGCCTAAGGTCTGACTTGGCTAGTTCTCGTATACGAATTATTATTAGGTACTTACTGAAACAGTCATGGAAGAGCCCTATGTTCATCTCTAGTTTCTAGTCTACCAGCAAGCCAAATTTTCGGAAGAATACAATAAGAACTTCGGCTTTAGAGCTGGCGAAGGCTATAATATATATATAATTCGTATATGAAAACTAGCCAAGTCAGACCTTAGGCTTCAATATATTATCCTAAGTTATAAGAAGAAATTATATTTTAAGTTGTTATGAAACATTTTATGTAAGTACTAAATTTTCAGGACTGACCGTTAAACATGGCACCCATTTAGATCTCACATCTTTTGTCGTTGAAGTCAACAACCAAGGCATATTTCCTAATATTGAAGTTGGCTCTCACTTCACATATTTTATGTTTTTGATGAGATATCATTACTTTTTGTAGAGAAATTATTAGTAGGTACCTACTTATTCATAATAAATTAATACCAAATGTTTCAGTATATTTTATTTGGCCAGTTATATTACTTTGCCCTTGTGTATCAGCTACTGACAATGAAACTAATTTTATACTCGTGTTTGGTGTGGACGTAGAAATATCATTTTTAACAGATTTTCTTATTTCCAACAGTTTCTTTTTCCTAGTCGTAATAGTGTATGGTATTTTGCTCGACGAAGTTGCAGTAGGTATTTAATGTTCCTGAGCAGATATTGCATTTCCATTTGCGTTTTGATTCTGGTTTCATTAAGCGATAAAGCTTTCCGGACAATCTCGTATCTTTTGCCGCACAATGCACTAATATAAAATCCTTGGCAGTATCAAAGAATACTATATAATTATTACTACGTAGCCACTGACCTCTATTATTTGTACACTGGACAATCTGTCGCCATACAAATTACAGCTAATTTTATGTGGCAATTTAAAGCGCCGCCACTACGAGTGTCCCGAGAACTAATTTTGACACAATCATTACCGCAGTCGTCAATATTTATGTCAGCCAGTCCAGTGTGTAAATAATAGAGGTCAGTGTATATAGCAGTAGTTTGTCTTTTACATTTATCATTTAGCGCCATGTCTTGACAATTTATGGATGTAGCCGTTTTTGTTGACATCTAATCTTGCTTATTGATTCTTTATTTGCTAACTAGCTTAAGCTGACCCGGTAAACGTTGTTTTGTCATATAAATTATAGTGGACTTATGTAGAATAAATAATAAGAAGACTATGTCTAGTGTGTGTGTTTATACACCAAAAGTTGCCTACACCAGACGATAGATAGCGCTAGTTAGGTATACACTACCATGGCCCGCTATTATTTCTCGGCTGCTTGCGCTCCTGCAACGAGTGAGATAGAAGATGGCTTTGACACTACCAATAAAAGGGCCAAGATTGGTCTCTAGTTCCTACATATATAAATTACTCTGTAAAGTAGAGTGCGCGTCAGATAACTCTGCGCGCATGCGCGACTGACTGGTGCATTTTTGGCGCTAGTTACAGTACATTATTTATGCTAAGCTTATGGAAAAGATTAGTATTCGATTTTGACCGCGCGCAGACGTCAGTGATTACATACTCTTTGGAAGCGGCCACGGAAGAGATGACAGTTTTGCAGTTTTGTATCGAAGTTATAGTCTCACAGTTCACACTCCATTTGGTGTATAAACACACACATATGCAAATTACAAAGGCATATAAACACAGACACACACATAGGCATAGTATACATATTATTTATTTATAAGGAAACTCAGTGTAAATGAAACATAGGTTAACACTGCACCCTTTATCACTACATAGTATAAAACAAAGTCGCTTTCTCTGTCCCTATGTCCCTTTGTATGCTTAAATCTTTGAAACTACGCAACGGATTTTGATGCGTTTTCTTTTAATAGATAGAGTGATTCAAGAGGAAGGTTATATGTACTTTTTATCCCGATGTTTCCACGGGAACGGGAACCACGCGGGTGAAACCGCGGGCGGCCGCTAGTTAACAATAAAACAACAAATATGCATCACTAAACGCATTAAAAATGTTCAAAGAAGTCTTTTTTCAAACACAGCACATCACCAAAGAACTCTATAATATCAACACTCAACACAAACGAGTCTTTTTCTCAAAAAACGGTAGGTACTCCGAGCATCGAAACTATATAATTGCTAACGGAATTACGGATCTTTACGAAACAGAACATAGCAAATAACAAATTTAACAAACAAAAGTTTAATTTAGATTATTTGACATTATTTTCCATAAGTACACTTTAATCTCTTTAAAGTTAATACCCTTCCATCAACTTTCAATAATATAGTATAGAAAAAAAGGGATTTTTCTCTTCTTTTCTATACTGTGGGTGGGTGTATTAACTTGGAGCCATCTATCGTTGACTTTAGTGAACTATTTATGTGCAAAGTGTGCACCTACAGGGAGAACATAGCAACTTTCGCATTTTTTGGCTTCTCGTTTGAATGTATGAAGATTGCGCCCCCTGGTGGTCGGGTTAAAGTACTATGCTCCGTTTTGACGTGAAAGAAGGACAAACAAACAAACAAACACACTTTCACATTTATCATTACGACTCCGTAGCTCAGTGGTTAGAGCAGCCGCCCGAAAAGCGAAAGGTCGTGGGTTCGAGTCCCATCGGAGATGGTTGTGAGATGATGGTCGATTTTTTCTAAATACTTCATTTTCCATATTTCAATAATAAAAATTGGACTGTGAATGCAAAAAAGTAAAATTTTAAATAACTTTATAATTTATATTAATATTAATAATTAATTTAAGTGAAAGGTCGTGGGTTCGAGTCCCATCGGAGCTGGTTGTGAGATGAGGATCGATTTTGTCTAAATTCTTCATTTTCCATTTTTCAATAATAAAAATTGGATTGTGGATGCAAAAAAGTAAATATTTCAATAACTTTATAATTATATTAATATTAATAATTAATAAATAATAATATGGATATCGTGCTAGACGGCGCAAGTTTGTAATTAATTTAACGCGAGGACAAAAAAGTATTTGGATAATCTGGGGTTCGAACTTGGTTCTCTTGAGTCCTCATTATTGAATGGCCACTACGCCGTTGGCGCTAGCCGAACTTCAAGAGGTATGACGAATTATTGGTATATAACAGAATAAAAACTATTACAAACTTATATTTGTACTTCATCTAATACAAGATCTTATACAGGATAAGTGCATAGGGAACGCAAATATAAGTTTGTCAACGTTTTATTTAAAAAAAATACTAGTTTCGGATTTTTTCCTTTGTATTCACCAGATTACCTGTCTGCATGCTAAATTTCAGCTTTCTAGGCCATCTGGAAGTGGGTTATAGTTTTGATTATAGGTGAGTCAGTGATAAAAATAACGATTTTTGGACGTAAATATCTAAATAACTGTTTGAGGTGTGTATATAAAATTTGGAGCACATATTTATCTCGCTAGTCTCAATACATAAGCCAAATTTGACATGTTTCTGTGTAATAGTTTTTGAGTTATGAGGGAGTCAAAAGTGGCTCCAAATGGTTCGTGTTAAGATACACACGGTGCTGCTCGCCAGTTCTGTTTTCTTTTGAACTTGGCTGATACGCTTCCGCGTATCCAGATGTACGTGAAATAGTTGAATTGTTTTATTCAATAAGAAAATAAAGAACTTAGAAGTTGTCTCTAATCCAACTGTTTTTTTCTGGAATATATTCAATGTACAGACATTTTTCTAGTTTTTAGTAGTTTAGAAAGGTAGATTCCTAGACCAGGAAGTAGATAAAGATTGAAATAAACGCATATCAAAATGAAATTGTATTTTATTAAACAGACAAAACACGACTACCTACTTTTTAAATATTATCAAACACAGACTTCTATTTTAAATAACAAAAATAAGTAGGTACTTAAATACTAAACTATAGCCTGACTTGATATTTCACACCACACATGTAATGGCGGGCAGAGTACCTACTGAACGAAACAACCAACACTGGAGAATTTCTCAAACATGCTATTTGTTTGTGGTTTATAAAGTATACTTGTGTATGTGTGTACACTAAAGTGTCTTTACTCTCATCAATAACTGCTTTAACTATGTACATTTTTGATCGAACTTTGTGTTCAGGAATTGCTCTGCCCTTGATGGTACACATGGCTTGCTCTCGTTTTACTTCCACATAGCCTACAGAAGATTGAAGTTTCTACGTAGGCATCTCTCGATGAAAATAAAATTCAGCTCCCCTTATTTCCGCAACGTTAAATGAGTCGTGTTCACGCATATTCCAATAACATCATCATGTCAACTTTGGGAAGGTTGCGAATGTCTGCCATAACAAATCCTTCAGCCACCTTCATAATTTTCATTAAATTTGTTAGTTTAGTAAAGTTATGATAAGTTAGCTTTGTTAATCTTCCTTCTGTAGGAGTATGAGGCACAATATTATTTTTACTGATATCGCAAGTCCATAGTTCTATCTATGTCAAAATATGTCAATAAACAAAACAGGTTAGGTTTAGCGAAGAGTATCTACAACTCGGCCGAGCTAACAGCAGTTTATACCCATCTCTGTCACTCTCCGGGCATGACAGAATTGAGTCAAAGAGGCGGGTATGATTTTTGTACTCATTACTCATCTTGGCAGCGACAGTTTTTTTTATGAAAGGCGTTTTTTTATGTTGTGCAAAGGAATGTCATTATAATGTTCCTTCATCAAGATAAAAGGGGCTTTTTTCCGAATATTTCAATAAATAAGTGATTTAAAAATCCGAAAAAATATGTACAGTGTTAGAAATTGAAAATCTCGAAATGGTTTTCGATTTAAGGTACCTTGTTAAAAATGAAAACATGTCAATTATTGAGTCTGTGTTCTTTAACATTTCAAAGTTTTAATAAATTGTTTAGTATTTTCTTTTAGATCCTAGAGTTATTCCCTACATTTAAATACTTATCTAGTTGGATTTTAAATTATTTTTATGCATTCACAATGCAATTCTGTAAGTATAGGAAAAATGTGATAGTAAAAAACCACGAGCCCCATAAGTAGCTTTCAGGCGGGATTCGAACCCGCGCCTCCGGGAATCCGGCCCGATGCTCTTACCAACTAAGCTACCGAAAGGCTTACACGACTCGTCGAATTTTGCTATCATTTGTTACGCTGTAGGCCAGCGTCGCTTCATCAATGCGAGGAAACCCTCGCATCCAAAAGAAACATTTTTACAAATGTTTAACAATCGATTAAAATGAAACAGCCATTATAAGATTTTCTTATAAGAAAATCTTATAAGATATAAGAGCATCGGGCCGGATTCCCGGAGGCGCGGGATCGAATCCCGCCTGAAAGCTACTTATGGGGCTCGTGGTTTTTTACTATCACGTTTTTCCTATACTTATCTAGTTATTGGTAATGGTGTAAACTACCTTTGAAATGTTCAAATTCCTAAGTTATTGAAAATTATTTACTGCTATGATGATTTTTTTCATAGGTACAATATTAAAAACTGCGATATCCTGCTCTTTTATTACTATTTTGTGAAAACATTTTAATGGTCATTATCAATATAACTAGGTATTATGAAAAACAGGATTTTTACCACGTTTAAATTTATTTTCGAGTTACTCCGTGATCATGATTGTCCAACTGCGCCGAAATATCGGAAACATGAAAACAAATTTAAGCATGGTCAAAATATCTTTCTTTTTATTGTTGTATTTTGTGATTCTCGTTAATACTTCCTAAAGTTTGAGGACCTCATCTACTTACTAATTCTTTTGTGCGTTATCTTATCTTATTAATAAGTCTACCAAGTCGTGTGCAATATTGCCAAGGTCGCTGTTTTTGTAATGTTAATAGCTATTCATTGCTTTTTCTTTCTTAAATATTGTTGGGATATATTCAACATTTATAATGTAAGTAAGGTTTTAGGTAATTATTCCTGACCTGTAAATAGCGAAGGCGTAATGTCAGATAGACAGTCCAACACATGGAGCTAGACTTAATACTGAGGTAAGTATATTAATAATCATAAATTTATTATGTTATCATTATTCTACTTACTTTATAATATTGCTAGTACACAAAACATTTCAACACTCTCAATTAAAACGTGATCTACTATCGATATTATTTTTCTACCAAAAATCAGAGAATTTATCAATTTCACCGATGTTGTAAATTAAGCAAGGTAGTTTTAATTTTAATTAAACACTGTTCGTGTAACGATGCTACTCTTACGTGGGCAGATCTTGATATTAATGAGACACTTACCTTTGAAAATAAAAATAATTCCTGCAAACGTGATATTGAAAGTCAGATTTTTCTCGCCTTTCTTCTCGGATTATTTACTTATTTGTAGCTAGATAAAAAAAAAACATACTAATATCAGATAGTGAATTATTCTCGTTTTTATTTAGGTACGCTTTATTGCACCCAGCGAGCAATGGAGAGAGCGATGCTTGGTATTTCCCTGCTCGATCGAATCAGAAATGATGAGATCCGCAGGAGAACTAAAACGACCGACATCGCTCGAAGGGTTGCTCAGTTGAAGTGGCAGTGGGCGGGACACATAGCGCGGAGAACCGATGGCCGTTGGGGCGGAAAGGTTCTCGAATGGGGACCGCGAACCGGACGACGTTCCGTGGGCAGGCCCCCTACAAGGTGGACTGACGATCTGGTCAAGGTCGCGGGAAGCCGCTGGATGCGGGCAGCGCAGGACCGATCGTTGTGGAGATCCTTGGGGGAGGCCTATGCCCAGCAGTGGGAGTCGTACGGCTGACATGATGAAGATGACGCTTTATTGCAAGAAATTTTACACACTCTTAAACAGCCTCTGTGGTGTAGTGGTTCACACCACCGATTTCAGACCATGAGGTCCCGGGTTCGATTCCCAGTGGGGGTACATATTGTATTCGGTTTGGTTGGTGGTAGGACTTGATCTTAGTCCACCTGGCTAGCTACCACCATCTTATCTAAGTCTGACGCCATAACAATGATGTTTTCAGCATTATTGTGTTCCGACCGTTAGAGATAAGATAGCCAGTTCCTCAGTGGTTGAGGATTCTGGGAGTAGTGCGCTTCCACCTTCAGCCTTATCATCACTTAACATCAGGTGTGATGAAGGCTAAGTGCTAACCCATTGTGGATAAAAAAACATACAAACACTGAGATTACGTTAGTTCGAAACATAAGTATTTTATGTAGTCAGTTTTATTTAATGCAGTTCGAAATCAACTTAGGCCCTCTGTTACTTTTGAATAAATTTTACAACAATTCCATTTCATTCAGATTACTTAAAACCAGAATGTTGTTTGGCTCGAATACTTATATTGCAATTTGGGAACAGACGTCAAAGGCTTAACATCTGTAGCACTCTCGGAACAAAACCTGGTACTTAAGCTTTACAATTTAAACTTAAATAAGGGCGGTTAAGTTGGTGAAGAGACC
Organism: Crambus lathoniellus; assembly: GCA_949710035.1. Taxonomy (NCBI): domain Eukaryota; kingdom Metazoa; phylum Arthropoda; class Insecta; order Lepidoptera; family Crambidae; genus Crambus; species Crambus lathoniellus. The sequence goes on along the minus strand of OX453302.1, from coordinate 6,546,572 downwards.
GGTCCGGGCAACTTGTGAGGAGTTTAGAGCTTTTAATAGGTACAAGAGGCTCTGAGGGTAGAGCCTCAGTTCTGGTGGGCAGCAATGGATTATTAGAGACATTGTCCAGCATAATAATATTATTCGTTACTAATGTTGACCTACAGAGCACAAACAGAAATTTAAAATACCAAGAACGTAGGTACACATACAACAATTGGTGAATTATGAAGAGAATCTCGTATACAATAGGTATTACTTTTTTCTCTCATGCTCTGAAATGGAAACATTCCATTTCAAAAAAGAATGCGGGACATTTAATATTTCCGATATCAAGATTCTAAATTTTAAATTCAGTGCGGAAATGAATTTCAAGTGCGGGAAGTAGGTATTCCAAATTCAAAACGGTATTAGAACGCATCAGCTAGCATTATTTTTTATAAAACTTTATGGTTGCATGACTGGTGGTCATTTAAAAATCTCATTTTTACTAAGAGTAGCGAATTGTCGGCAACTCTTGTCGCGATAATGATGCTGTCGGGTTTTGATTGACTGCGTACGGGTGTCGAATTTAACAAGCGATCACTTGAATAGGTAACATAATTTTTCACTGGCATATTGACGTGTTTAGTCAGTTACATTTCTCCCGCTGTGCTTAACACCGCACAGTTTCGACAAAACCGCGGGCGTGGGTTGGAGTAGCGAATTGTCGGCAACTCTTGTCCCAATAATGATGCTGTCGGGTTTTGATTGACTGCGTACGGGTGTCGAATTTAATAATTATTGATCACTTGAATTAGTAACATAATTTTTCACTGGCATATTGACGTGTTTAGTCAGTTTCATTTCTCCCGCTGTGCTTAGCACCGCACAGTTTCGGCAAAACCGCGGGCGTGGGTTGGAGTAGCGAATTGTCGGCAACTCTTGTCCCAATAATGATGCTGTCGGGTTTTGATTGACTGCGTACGACGGGTATCGAATTTAATAATTATTGATCACTTTAATTGGTAACATAATTTTTCACTGGCATATTGAGGTGTTTAGTCAGTTTCATTTCTCCCGCTGTGCTTAGCACCGCACAGTTTCGGCAAAACCGCGGGCGTGGGTTGGAGTAGCGAATTGTCGGCAACTCTTGTCGCGATAATGATGCTGTCGGGTTTGATTGATTGCGTACGGGTGTCGAATTTAACAAGCGATCACTTGAATAACATAATTTTTCACTGGCATGTTGACGTGTTTAGTCAGCTAGGTTGAGCTACAGCCATTGAACTGTGACGTCAAAAGTATGATAAAAATACGGTGCGAAGTATGGTGTACTTGATTGTACTCGTGTTACGGTTTCATATTTGACAGTTCGATAAATATAACAGGGTTTTTATAGAAACTTTATACCTAAAAATAATGTAACCTTAGGAAAACGTAGGTACCTACGGCTACATAAAGTTACAGGTTTAGTTACAGGTTTAGATTGTGTACTGGGTGCCTACCATCAACTTTAAGACAGCGATTCAAAAATAGCGCGATGCAGAATAGGTTCCTAAATGAATTGCTTTCTTTCGTACTATGACCTTCTAAAAACTGGATCGCAAATGAATTGCTAAATGTGAATGACTGAACGATTTGTGTCCTTATTTCTTCTACCCGTCTCTTTCACTCGATTCTGTCATGCCCGGAGAGTGAGAGGGATGGGTATAACCTGCAGGTGTCATGTTAGCTTGGCCGAGTTATAAGTCAAATAAGAGTTCGTGACAGCTTAGCGGCTGTGAAATGTCATTGAATGATCACTGAATCGCTGTCATTGATATTAAGCTGTCGTGGTACGAATAAGCGAATCAGATCAGTTTAGGTCCTAAACAAAACCGCAATAAGAGTTGATGGTAGGCACCCTGGTGTCCAATTTACGAGTAACATGTGATCACTTGGATAATAATAACTTAAGATATAAAATTAATACTTACGCTAAAACAGTGTGAGCAATGCTGCGAACTGTTATAGTGGTAATAGTTTGTGTTTTTTTTTCTCTACCTGTTTTCCTTCTTGATGTGTTGGTTGTGCGGTAGTAAAATACTTTTATCTTATTTGAATAACATTATTTATGACTGGCATATTGAGGTGTTTAGTCAGTTTTTAATCAGCTAGATCAATAGAGTAACTCAAATGAACCGTGACGTCAACAGTTTGATAAAAATAATGTTCGGTATGTGAAACTCGTGTACGGGCTTCATATCTGACAGTTTGATAAAATGTAACACTTGTTACTAAATCACACTTTTAAGCATATCAAATGAAGATGTCGTACACTCATGATACATGGTATATTTTTGCACAGTATATTATGTGTGCATTGAAGTGGAAAAACAAGTATGTTTAATGAGGGCTCTAGTTTACTGGGATGCTAGCGCCGATGCCAGCTGTCAAATGTGTATCTCTCGTGGTCAGATTATCGAAATGATCATTTCATGAAATAGTCGTATTTAATGAAATTACCAATATCCGCTGGACATATCATTGAATAATCAGCGTTTAATGATTTGAACAACTAAACGCACGGTTATTTCATGAAATGGTGCCGCGGCAGTGGCCGGCGAAGCGCCAGAAAAACAAATTCAAAAAGAAAAGTTTGATGTAATGGAAACCTTACATTATATGCTTAAATTAAATTGATCATTTCTTGATGTGCTTGATCATTTCATGAAATAAGTTCTCGTATTTCATGACATGGCCAAACCTTGTTAAAAATAACATTAAACATTGACTTTTCTACGATATCTTCAATTTTATGTGACCATTTTATGAAATACTAGCAGATCCTCGCGGTTTCAGCCGCGTGATACCCGTTCCCGTGGGAATATCGGGATAAAATATTATAGCCTATGTCACTCGGAAAGAATGTAGCTTTCTAATGGTCAAAGAATTTTCGAAATTGGTCCAGTAGTTTTGGAGCCTAATCGATGCAAATAAACAAACAATCAAATCTTTCCTAATTATAATTTTAGTATACACGACCATTTCATGAAATGACCAACAATATCATGAAATGACCAATTTAATGATCTGACCCTTCGATCAACAATAGTACTAGATGAAGGCTCACGAACTAAATGAAAACTTTATATGGCACAGACTGACTTTTTTTAAACGGAGAAAAAAGGTTGCGAATGTTACGATCTTACATAATAAATGACAGGAAGCTTTCCAAGTTTGAAATAGGTACCTTAGTATTATTGACACTGTCAAAATAATCTACTTATAATTATACTCTCAAATGGGCGTATAACGCTCGGCCATGTCTGTCACTCCAACTATGTATCTAGAACTAAGTGTTACTGTTGATCGAAGATCTGGCCACGATATATCCATTGACGACGACCAAGCCGCCGCTCGCCAGGTGATGTAGGTCTAGGAATGTTAATACTTATAATTTGACATGCTCTGACTAGCGACGACCGCTGGCATCCCAATGGAATAGAGCCCTACTATCAAGGATCTAAAGATTTAATATTACTTTTCTACACATATGATACGGAATACCTTTTTATACATACCCCAAAAGACTTCGCAGACTGCTCGTTTCGACGCACACAAAGGTTCAATTACTTTGACCTCCACGTAGTAGGACGGATCAATTTAACACAGTGTTGTTTTTGATTACTGGACTACACGTCTGTCATTGACGGTAGTACAAAATACTACTAGATAAATGGGTCTAAATTTTAACCCAGAATAGAGTAGAATTGTAAAGAATGGTTCGCTAACCAATCATTGCACTTATCCAATATACTCGTACGAATATTATAAATGCAAAAATATCTCTCAATTTCATACTTTTTTACGCTTAACCCATTGATCCAATTATGATAAACTTTGGTGTAGAGATAAACTACTTATTTACCTTGGAGAAAGGAAGGCTCAAGAAGGAGATAACTTGAAATGTCGTTGAACATAATTTTGATTTTTATCATTAACTAGCTGACCCGGCAAACGTTGTTTTGCCATATTAATTATAGTGGACCCCGTAAACTTCGTATCTCCAACATCTATTATAGATACTTAGACAGATGAAAATAAATGATCGCGAAGAAGTTTTATACACTGCCTGCAACAAATGTCACTTATTAAAAAGTAGGTAATCCAAAGCGGCTAAAACGTCAGTGATTACAATACTCTTTGACATACCTCTTTGGAAGCGGCTATATATAAAATGACAGTTTTGTATAGTATTGTACGACAGTTTATCGATTTTCTATGCAAAATAATCATTTTTATTTTATAATTTTCCGGAATAAAAAGTAGCCTATATTACTCTCCAGCTCCCAAACTATCCCCATACCAAAAATCGAGTCGATCCGTTGCTCCGTTTTGACGTGAAAGACGGACAAACAAACAAACAAACAAATAAACAAACAAACAAACACACTTTCACATTTATAATATTATAGTATGGATTTGGTCCTTGCCTGTGAAATTAGCGTTTTGTCGAACTGGCCACTTTGATCTCATATAAGTTAGGCATTTGGTTTGGAATTCCAAATTCAAATTTATTTCTAGACTCGTGTATTTCTGTTTTGAATTTAGTGATTAATTTGTTTCGCGCCATTTGATTTTTCTTTTTGTTAGGTATTATATGAGATATGTATATGAAATGATATAACTGATTTGTTAATATGATTATCTTGTAAAGGGACTGTAAATAGTTGCTGAATTGACTAGTTTTTGTATTGACTGGCATAGTTATGTCAAAGTCAGCCTAGATCAGTATGGTAGGGTGGGGGAATCGGATATAAGCGAGTGTTTGTCATTTTAGGGGACATTCTTTAGGGGGCATTGATCTAGTGGAAACTCTGTCACTTTGTGAAGCGATCTTAAATAAAAAGTGTGATAATTCAGCACCTTGGTTTCATTATTTTCTGATAAGTTTATATTTTTTGTTCCCAAAATGTTAAACTTAGAATATCGCGTTATGTTTGAATATGAGTTCCACCGCGGCACCAGCGCTGCAGAAAAACAGCTCGAAGGGTTAATGACGTGTATGAAAAAGCTACCGTAAATAAAAAGAAAGCAGGCACGTTGTTGGTTCCATTGCAATCGTTCTGAAAATTTTGACCTACAGAACAAAGTGTGAGGGTTTGTAATTGGCTTTGAGGTGTTAGTTTGAAATTATCTGTGCTTTTGATAGCTGTAAACCTTCTTTAAAAAAAAAAATAATAAACCCCGTGGACGGCATGAGACCCTAGTTGATAATGAAGAATTTAAAGGTGATCGTGGACGCTGATCCATCGCAAACCACGTCAGAGTTAGCGGCAGACTTCCGTGTGAATGATAAAATCATTTTAATTCGCTTGAAAAAAATTGGAAATTTTCGGAATTTGGACAATTTCTTGCAAGGAAAAAAAATCAATTCCGATGAGACAGTCCAAAACGCCTTCAAAGTATTGTTCATTCTCGCTCCCACAATTTTTCAGCAATGGAATTAATGAACTATCTATGAAATGGAGAAAGTGCATTCCCTCCCTCCTGACTGCAACGCGAAATTAAAAAGCTTGTTTTCCCCTTTTCGGTGGTATTTTTTTGCAATCGGGTTTTTTTTTTAATAATTATGTTTTTATATTAGACTTTTAAATTTATTATCTAGATCACATTTCTTTAGTAAGAACTTACTAATTTAATAAAAAAAAGTAAGTTCTTTTTTTAGATATATTAATTCGGAGAGTTCTGAAAAGCCGCAAGTCATATATTTGCAATCGCTATTTAAAACCCTTCATTTTAATACCCCACTCGATGGGATTGGTACAAAATATCTAGACACGCGGTAGCGTGTCAAAAGCCAAGTTCAAAAGCAAACAGAACTGGCGAGCAGCACCGTGTGTATCTTAACACGAACCATTGGATCCACTTTTGACCACCTCATAACTCAAAAACTATTACACATAAACATGTCAAACTTGGCTTATGTACTGAGACTTGCGAGATAAATATGTGCTCCAAATTTTATAAACCCACCTTAAACGGTTATTTAGATATTAACGTCCAAAAATCGTTATTTTTATCACTGACTCACCTATATATCAAAACTATAACCTACTTCCAGATGACCTAGAAAGCTGAAATTCAGCATCCAGATAGGTAATTTGGTGAATACAAAAGAAAAAATCCGAAACTAGTATTTTTTTAAATAAAACGTTGACAAACTTATATTTGCGGGCCCTATGCACGTATTTTGTATGTGCTGCTATGTGAGATGAACTTTAAATATAAGTTTGTAATAGTTTTTATTCTGATAAATAACAATAATAATTATTGTTATTTCGTCACTTATCTTAATCTTCGGCTAGCGCTGATGGCGGCATAGTGGTCAATAATATTGAGGACTCGGGAGAACTAAGTTGGAACCCCAGATTACCCAATCACTTTTAAGTAAAATTTTGAGTTTGAACGGGTTAAATTAGTTTGCGTTCGCGTTAAACAAACTTGCGACATCTAGCACGATATTCATATTATTAATTACTATTTAATATTATTATATTAATTATAAAGTTATTTAAATTTTTACTTTTTTGCATTCACAATGCATTTTTTATTATTGAAAAATGGAAAATGAAGTATTTAAAAAAAATCTACCCGTCTCCCAACCAGCTCCGATGGGACTCGAACCCACGACCTTTCGCTTTTCTTTTTCTATTATATATTATAGCCTTTGCAAGCTTCTCTAAAGCCGAAGTTCTTATTGAATTCTTCCGAAAATTTGGCTTGCTGGTAGACTAGAAATAAGACATGAACATAGAGCTCTTCCATGACTGTTTTAGTAAGTACCTAATAATAATTCGTATATGAGAACAGCCAAGTCAGACCTTAGGTTTCAATATATTATCCTAAGTTATAAGAAGAAAAAAATATATTTTAAGTTGTTATAAAACATTTTATGTTATAAATTTTCAGGAATGACCGTAAAACTTGGCACCCATTTAGATCTCACATCTTTTGTCGTTAAACTCAACAACCAAGGCATATTTCCTAATATTGAAGTTGGCTCTCACTTCACATATTTTATGTTTTTGATGGGATTTAATATCTCTATAAGTTATTAGTATGGATAATAGTCCGGTAAAATTAGACCAAAAAATGATAGTGAAAGTACATTAATTCGCAAGAAGCTGAAATTTGGTGAAATTGTTCAAAACATATTTTTATAAATTAAATTTAAAAAGTCCTCATCCATCCGGTACCTGGAAAAAAACTCGAGGTCAAAGGTAAAAAATGGATATTTCGCGATTTCCAGCAAAATGATAAGTTTTATCATAAAAGTAGCTCAGTCAAAAACGTAGACCATGTAATTATCTACCAAAAATGCACCGATACTTTTTTCCCTAAGAGCCACCGTTTCCAAAATATAACGATTCAAAAAGTTGGAAAAGTTGTAATCAGTCATGTGCATCATATGCACATTTCCACGCCACCTATGAGATAGCGCGTTTTTTAACGTGGTTTCCCCGGTAGGCCTATTCCACGGGTATGTTGTGATTCTAAACGATTGCATTATAGCAGACTAACTGTCCGCCCGCGGCTTCGCCGGCGTGGACTACACAACGTTATCCCGCGGGAATGTGATATTTTTCCGGGAAAAAAAGTAGCCTATGTTCCTCTCCAAACTACAAAGTATCTGTGACCCAAATTTCAGCCAAATCCGTTCAGTCGTTTTGGCGTGATTGAGTAACACGCATTCAAACATCTAAACTTTCACATTTACGTTATCCCGCGGGAATGTGATATTTTTCCGGGATAAAAAATAGCCTATTTTCCTCTTCAGACTACAAAGTTTGTGTGCCCTAAATTTCAGCCAAATTCTTTCAGCCGTTTTGGCGTGATTGAGAACAAACGTCCAAACATCTAAGCTTTGCAGATGATGACGATTACAACGTATTCAAATTTTTTATCGATATATCTCAGAATCGGTGGCTCTTAGGAAAAAAGTATATAAGACTATTTTTATAGATAATTACATGATTTACAATTTTGTCTTTGATAATTTTACGATAAAACTTACCGTTTTGCTGAAAAATCGCGAGTTTTTCATTTGACCTCGAATTTTTTTTCCAGGTACCGGATCGATGAGGACTTTTTAAATTTAATTTATGATTATGTTTTGAACATATTCACCAAATTTCAGCTTCTTGCAAATTAATGTATCTTCGGATGTTTAAATTGACCGGACTATAAGTAGGTATTACATAATGGCGAAATGTTATCGTGGTTATTATTGTAGATATAGTCAAGCTGCAAATGTTTATAATCACCTATGGAGATAGCCTTGTGTTTGTTATTATTGTGTGTTGATAGAAATGGGTTGTAAATAAAGAAGAAGCAACACATTACATTATTATGATTAATAATTTTCCATAATTTTCCGTTCGTGGTCCAGAAATCCAAATTTCTCGTTTTTGCAACATTTTTCATTAAGGCGCTGATTCCCGAAAATAGGGTGTTTTAAATTATGGATTACTCGCAAACCACAAGTACTCAAAATTTGGAAAAAATATATGTTATTTAACAGTTATTTATCTAGTGCTTCCGGCCGTATTTTTTTGATTAGTGATATTTTACTGTATCAAATAAAATCCCAAACAACCGTCTAATTATAATCCAAATATCCTATTACTTCCAGTATACTTGGTTTTAGTTAATGAAAAACATATGAAAATAATTGTCTTTGAATAGCTGAGGGATTCCGGCCGTCATATTTTTTTTTTATTATTTCATTTTTAATTGAATTTTAATTGATTTTCGATTCGCGGGGCGCTCGCGAGGTCACAGTTCACTGCCGGCTGCCGCTGAGTACGCGCGAAGTGTATCAAGCGCGGCCGAGCAAGCGTTAGCGTGCCTATTTCGGTCGGGAATCCTCGCCTTAATGCTCCGCTTCTGTTGGTCGTAGCGCGATGTTATATAGCCTATAGCCCTCCTCGATAAATTGACTATCCAACGAAAAAATATTTTTCTATTCGGTTTAGTAGTTTCTGAAATAAGCGCGTTCAAACAAACAAACTCTTCATATTTTTAATATTATTAGTATAGATAATATGCACAAGCAAAAGTTAAAAAACTTTACTTTTTCAGCTTATCTACCACTCATAGGAACAACTAAAGATAGTTCAAATTGCATCTAAAATCGATGAGAGATCTCTGTAGAGTTAGCTCGGTCTCTGAAAAACTACAAGTTAAATTGCCTTAAAGTTCTTGTTCTTTACACCAGCCGCAATCGAAGTCTCACGACATGGCATACTTTGATTCTGACTTACCTAATCCACGACTTGTGTAGGATCTAATCTAAGAAAATAAGTGTCTGTTCATGTAAACAAAATGTATGGTTATCTATACTTCTATACTAATATTATAAAGAGGAAAGATTTGATTGTTTGTTTGTTTTATTAAGAAAATTCTTTGACCATTAGAAAACTTATTATAAGCATATTTTATCCCGATATTCCCAAGGGAACTGGTAAAAAAGCAAGGATCCGCTTGTATTTTAATAGTTCTGTACTCCTAGCATGAAAAACTATCGTTATGGTAAACGACAGTATGGTAATTTGATACAGTTATTGTATTCTGGCATAAGGCACTTTTGGCGAAGTTACCAACATACGGGCTTCCGGAAGGGTTATGCACGTGGGTCGCCAACTTTCTGACTGGGCGGAGCATAAAAGTCGTTGTGGATGGAAAATGCTCAGACACCATGCCCATCAATGCTGGCGTCCCTCAAGGGTCCGTGTTATCGCCTACCCTGTTCATTCTGCATATCAATGATATGTTACTTACTAGTAACATGCATTGTTATGCAGATGACAGCACATGTGATGCACGTTACTCAGGTCGCGCAAATATACCTTCCGAACAGGTTAAACTGTGCAGGGAACAATTAGTGTCGGAAATAGAGGCTTCCTTGGAGCGAGTCTCGGAGTGTGGTAGACAAAATCTTGTCCACTTTAACCCCACAAAGACGCAAGTATGCGCTTTCTCCGCAAAGAAAACTCCATTCGTCTAACGAAAGAACCTACGTTACGCCTACGCGTACGTAAAGCGCCTACATTCCAGGACATTCCCCTTACCACCCCCGTAGATGTCCATGGGCGACGATGACTACTTCCCATCACGTGGCTCGTCTGCTCGTTTGCCCCTTTTTAATATTAAAAAAAAAAAAAATGAATTTCCTAGTAAATTTATAAACTTTAAAACACGTGATAGGTTAGTTTTCGTAGTTATTTTTTTTTTAAATTTATAAATTAGCGTTTCTTGTTGTTTTCCGGTGGTAGCGGGTCAACGCCTTTAAACTATTCTGTCCTTTGTTATTGTTGATCGAAGATTTTATCTATTAATTTTCATTAAAAAAACTTTGACAGCACTTTAATCAGCCACGTTAATCCCATTTACTGCTGCACCAATTAGATGTGTTTTCTTTAAATATTTTTTCTTTCCTAGTCTCAACAATATATCTTTGTTTTCTGTCTTATCTGTTCCTCGTACCTATGATCATACAAGTTAGATTTATCTGACAATCAAGCCAATCAGGCTCTTCGACAGCAATGGATGTTCATTTTGCATGATTACCCCTATGGAAGTCTTCCAAATTCATATTTCTTCCCGTCACGCACCACAATTCTTATTTTACATTCCAGGCCAAATTCTGCTTTAACGTTATGGATATAAGGACTAAATTGTTTTGTGTAATCATCGTTTCTTGCCCCTCGATGCGATGATTGAGCGTATGTAGTATAATTGAATTTGCACGATATTTGACATTATTATTCAAAACAATATGGGGATTCACGAGATTGTTTTATCCGGAATGCTCCGTTTGGTTGTTACAAAAATGTATACCCTCATTCGTCATCGCAATGTTAGCAGCAATCCACTCTTGGGTAAGGTATCTCCCAATGGAGGGTTTGCTTTAATTGCATCGCAAAGCAGCCCTTGACGAGTTTCTTCTATTCGTTACTAGGTATGTACATCTAACTATATACTTATAGCACAGGCCACATAGCAAGCTGGCAGGCAGGAGGTATGCAAGACGAGCTCACGAGCTGGGCAATGTGACGTTTCACCACTTGTCATACTACGGTTATATACGGAGGGTACGGTATGGTGATTAGCGGTGCAGATTCATGTTTATGCATTTTATTTTCCTTTACAGCATTGTAAAATGCCGATTGCGTCCGTTCGGAACCGTACGACTGTCGCGTAAAATGAACGGCGATGAGAGGTGCACCTAAGTAATTATGAACTGTAGTTCCTGTTTATACATTTCAATTTTCTGTACTTACCGCATTTTTAAATGCCGTTCGGGCCGGGCGCGCATCGGCGGCCGTTGGTCAGAATCGTAGCTAAGTCTAACATTATGAGGGATTTTCTGACAGATGATTAAAAAAGAAAAAAGTTAGTTCCAAAAAACTCAACAGATGGCGTTCATCAGACATGGGTTTGCTTTTTTTAATTTGCTGGCAAGGAGTCTACGTTAAGACGGTGAATGTTAAAAAAAACACTTGCAGAAGGAAAAAATACATTTACAGGACTGAAAAGGCTTATCTACAACTCGCGGTAGGGTCGGTATGGTATTGCAACGCAAAACAAGAGGAATAGAATTATTTGACATTTCTTTTCATCCGTCAACGTCATCTTTTTTTTTGGCCTTGCACCTTCTTGCACAACTTTGAAATACAAGTGTAGGTCAGATCAGATGAGATACATGTCAGGCCAGCGCCATCTATCGAGCTAATAAATAAACTTTTTTTTTTAATTTGCTGGCAGAAAATCTCTCATTGCGAATGTTGTATTTGAACAATGGTATAGAAACACCAATTCAAGTGAAAACTTATAACAAGAGAAATATTACTAGGTAGGTATGTAGGTATGTCAAGTCAAGTCAAAAATTCTTTATTCAAATTGATTTACAAAATGAAATACTTCGAATCGTCCAACATTAATCTTCCTACCGTTAAGAACATTTTTTAGGTTATATGTTAGGTAAATTCAAAAGAACATCAAGTTTTATACGTTGTCAGGGACTTCATATATATCAAGTCCCTTAACGCCCCTTATCGTATACGTGATAAGATCAGTTTTCGTAGTGCCACAAGCCTGCCGTGCTGCCCAATGTACAAAATTGGAGCCAGCCAATCAAGTTTAGTTTTCCCAAAGGAGGCCTAACACGTATTCAGCCTATTTGGTGCTTCGGGACCAAATGCCTAGCCTCAACGAAATGACCAAAATTTATGGATTTAACTGAAGCTTTATTGCTACATCTGGCAGCGCTGTAAAATATTAATGGTACACCTGTATAAGCCAATATAGCATAGTTGTAAGGGGTTAATATTTATGCGCTAAAGGTCGAGCATTTTAATGTCAGACTAGGATTGATTAATTACTTAATTTATTAACTAATCATGAAATAAGACAGAAGCCACGGACCGTGCTTCATGGTGGATGTTAAAAGACTGATGATGATTCAAGATTCAAGATTCAAATTTGTTTATTTAATTTAGATTGTTATTTACAATACTTGTGAACGTCATAGAAGCTACGCCATCGATGAAAAAGAATTCTAGACATCTCTCATTGTTTGTGGTTCCTAGTTTTGGGTGCCTACCATCATTCAAAAATAGCGCGATGCAGAATAGGTTCCTAAAATGAATTGCTTTCTTTCGTACTACGACCTTCTGAAATCTTGATCGCAAATGAATTGCTAAATGTGAATGACCGAACGATTTGTGTCCTTATTTCTTCTACCCGTCACTTTCACTCGATTCTATCATGCCCGGAGAGTGAGAGGGACGGGTATAACCTGCAGGTGTCATGTCAGCTTGGCCGAGTTATAAGTCAAATAAGAGATCTGACAGCTTAGCGGCTGTGAAATGTCATTGAATGATCACTGAATCGCTGTCATTGATATTAAGCTGTCGTGGTACGAATAAGCGAAGCAGATCAGTTTAGGTCCTAAACAAAACCGCAATAAGAGTTGTGCACCCTGTACGGTTTGAGACGAGTTTTATGGCATACTCTTATCACCAAATTCTAACAAAAAATATGTATTTAATAGGTATGTATGTATGCTTGTTTGTTTTTCACGCTAAAGTTCTGAAATTACTAGATTTTTTCTGACCCAAAACTTATTGCCCTAGGCCGCATGTGGAAAATGCAAGCGTAAGTCAAAGAACACAATTTTTCAACACAACAAAAAGACCTCTTTACAAAAAAGGTATTCCTAGAAATGTAGACAGATATGGTATGAGTTTGTATAACTCCAAATTATATCCGTCGTCATGGCTTCTCAACAAATGCTTAAGAAATTCTAAGAAACTATTCTTTGAACCTCGGGGGTTTCTTATATTGCGGAAACATAATCTCCTACTTCGCTTATAAATTATTGTTATTACACTGTGACTTGTCAACATTTTTATTACCATTCAATAGCACTATTGTGTTCAAGGTCTGAGCATTCGAAAATAGCACAAATTATTTGTGTCTTTATCCAATCTCGATCTTAAGATGTTGCTCTTATCTTGAACGAAAAAATATAAAAAGAAATGTGTTAATTGTGACTACGTTTATCAGTAGCTGCATGCTTTGCTTGGTAAGGCAAACTTTGTGCTTTAACTAGCTGCGCCCCGGGGTATTCGCTCCCGAGGAATTTTGGAAAGAAAAATAATTTCAGACCTACAGAACACATAAAAAAACTTAAAGTTCGGTCAAACCGTTTTGGAGAAGTTTGGTCACAAACACTGTGACACGAGAATTTTATCTATTAAATTTGATATTTTTATTTCAGAAGCGAATATTTTTGTAATCTTCAACGAAACCTACTTATTCAAATATAATTTAATTGTTTTCTGAGTACATACATTATTTATACTTATATGTTCTAGTAAATCGTTACTTTAGTAAAACTTGACAAAGTTTTTATTTTCTATTTGATAGTAATAGTTTTGAATGGGTAATTGAAACACGTTGTTTAAAGTTAATTTGAATGGAGATAAGCTAGACGAACGTCTTGATTAAACTTCATGTTTGGTCTTCTGTTGTTTTACAGAAATTATCATAAAACAAAATTGTGGCTCCATATCCATAAATTTTCTACTTCCCAACGCCTTTGGAGGCAAGTCTAACCTCTTTATTCTGGAGGACATTTGGCAGTTCAGTTTGAACGTCCGTGCCTCGAATGCATATGCGTTTAAATCTACCCTGAAGGCAGAGATGAAAATATGAACCATCGATATACATTGCCGTTTCTTCACTAAAACATTTTGAGGCTACCGTTCGTGCTACGCGACGAACCTATATGACGAGGGCTTAAATTTTGCTCCAAATTCTTTTTCTTATTGGAGTGGTTCTAGAAAGTAATTTATATTCAGCGTTACTTTTGATTCGGGGTGTCATTCATCATTCAGTCTTATGTTCTAAAGGTTTTATATATTCTGTTAGCACGAGCCGAGTGCGAGTGCTTGGCGTAATTTAATGAGTGTTCTTAAGCTAACACGCTGAGGGAAATGTTGAATCACATTTCTCAACTTCTGATGTGTATGCGTATTAGGCTTTTAAAATAAAAGTACAATTTGTTTCAGCGGGAAGTAATGTCTGCTTCTGTTAAGGTCTAATCATCAATATCAACAAAAAAGAAAGGCAAAAAAACAAACAGGAACGATTAAGCCTATAACCGATACCAATCCCCTATATTCTATATCCTGTGTGTTCAGTAGCTACCAATAAATAGATTATTTCCAGTTCCGTGAGAATCTGTCGCATATAGCATTTAAGTTGGACACCTATCACTCCAAATAAAACTATGAATAAATTCCTACGGATCAAGAGGAAAATGGGGGCTTTCTCGAGAATAGGGGACAATACTTTTCAGATAATATCTTTGAGAGAGGACCTTAAAATCCAGTTCACGTGCCAGAAAACCGATTGTTCTCTCGTCTCGCGACCGGAGTGACGGGATCACTCCGCGTGTTTTTTCCACCGAAGGGACGGCCACAGAATTATCCCGGGAAGATTGATCACCTACCCTGACAGGCGTTACGGGCGCAGTTTATTTGAATTTAATTACTTGTTTTATTTTTTAGTGAGCGCTTTCCCCGATTTTGGCGCGTTAACCCCAATTACGTTGCGTTTTGCGAAATCGTTTATTAAAGTATTTGGAAGTGATTTGGGGATGTATTTTGTTTATGGTTGTGTTGGTAATTGATTTGGGGTTTAGCACGACTACTGCCAGCCAATATTTCGGACATCTTATTATGAAGGATTTTGGAAAAAGTTAAGAATAATCACCAATTATTTTATGATTTGGCAAATTGGGTCCATCAACGCTTATTATTATTCTAAAACCACATTCAAATCACATAGCAAGTGTTAGGCTAAGTTGTCTCACTCAACTCTCCACAATACGTAATTTCGGCGGTTCCCACCGAAATTGCACTCACCGGCTATCAATCAACTTTTTTAAGGACAGCTAGGTTCCTACTAGAAAACACTTCTTTATCACTTAACTTAACCCATAACACTAAATGTCAAAAAATGTAAAACCGTAATAAAGTTGAAACACATTAATAAATTAAATTTCACACTTCGAGACGGGAAATTAAAATGGAAGTTTCGTTATTAAGATAAATTACTAAGCGTAGCAATACAATATAACATTTCTCGCCAAGTTTAGAGTAATCAAATTCCTTTGGTAAAGTTGAAATCTTTCAATTAGCGGTGGCAAGAGCGATCGATACAATTATTCAAATTTCAGTGAAACAGAATCTCAATACCGGTTGGATGCTGCGGGATGTTTGCGGTTTAGACTGGTACTAATTTTGTAGCTAGAATTTGTAATAGATAAAATGCTATTAAGTTCTATAAATGCTGATGAATTTTGATGTTTTCATCATCGTAAAGTAACGAGTCTTAATTTGAATGCTATATGAGTGTGTACGTTTTTTTGCACGCCTCGTAGGTAGTGCTCTACTCTGAACATGTCGGAGTCAAGCATTTTTCTGAACTTAAACTGTCACTTTTATATTCATATTGCACGTATACACTTATAGGTATAAGTTCAGAAATAATGAAGAATAATACTTTTATAAACACATTTAATACTTTTAGAAAATATTTGTTTAGCGTATCATATAAAAAAGTGATTTAAAAAGTTGTCCATATGTCTATATGGACGTATGTGCCACGATTACGCTCGAAATACTTAATGTATTTGTACAATTTTTTTAATAGCTTCATTTCGTGACGGGATTCTTTTCTATTGAAAATTACTATCAACTATCTAATTCAGTGTCGTTTAATTATAATTAATAAAATACTCAAAAATAGCTGGCACCCTGTAAAACAATTGCTTTTTTGAATGAGCGTTAAGAGGCGTGTACTTTTGGATTTTCCAAATCTTTTTTAATTTCTATTTTATCACATACTAGCTGCACCCAGGGTTTTACTCCCGTGGAATTGAGGAAAGAAAATTGCTATTTTCAGACGGTAGGTCTGAATATAAATACATACAAAAAAATCATCGAAATTCGAAATAAAATCTTTCACCTATGTGTCATATTTCGACCTATATGTTTCTAGGAGAAAGTTGTTCACTTACCGATTCTGAGTCGATCTTAAAAATTTGTTCACTGATTAAAAATTTACCCTGTATAAGAGCGTAGCGTATAGAAAAATGTGATAGTAAAAAACCACGAGCCCTATAAGCAGCTTTCAGGCGGGATTCGAACCCACGCCTCCGGGAATCCGGCCCGATGCTCTGACCAATTTAAAATCTCAAGAGCGTAGCGTTTTTCCGTCATTAGTAAAAATTATCTTATAAACTACTTTTCTCAAAAAACCGCGACAGCTTTCCAAACTAAAATTGTTTTAACACTGTGAAAGAAGAAAAATAAAGTGTTAAATTGTCTGGTTAGCCCTGAGGGACAAAAGTTCGGTACAACGATTAGGGATAATGAGACCGCCGTAGGGCGCTGTTATCTCTACAATAATTGGCTGTTACTTCTTCGTGCAAATGTTACAGTTGGTGCTCTGAAACAATGGGTAATATTAGAGATTAGGTGAGATTAGGTTTTGTTCAGGTTCCCTCAAATCGGGGAAGTCTACCTTAATGTACCTGGAGTTGTTGGCTATTTGCCGCATGCCACACGTGATTTTTGGGACAAAAAATTAAGACAAGGAAAGAACTTATGAGATGATTAGGCGACTACCTACTCTCCGTTCCGTCAATTTTATTGTTCTTTTCTATGCATTGTCTTTTGGCACAGTCAATTTGTTTCTACATGTTGTGTTTTACGTGATTTATTGAACTTGCCGTGCCTTGATGCATTAGCACTCATCACATAAACTTTTAATCTGAACTGAAGTGATTTAGTTGTTCCAAATACTAGATGTGACCTTACAAGACGTAGAGAAACGATTTTCAGTTGTCAACGAAGTGTACTATATGTCTAACTTTCCACAGTGGTTTCGTCTGCATTGCATTGCATTGTAATTGATTCTCTCATGGGAATCAAATGTTTATCCAAGGTTATAATAGCTCATCTCATTCAGGAATAATTTCTTAAGAAAGATTTTTGAAAATCGGTTCATGAGTTTCATATGTAAGGTACTATAGACCAATTGTTAAATCTGAAAGACGTAAAAAAAATAATCTTACAATATTTTTGCTTCTATAAAGAAAACTTAAATATACTCGTACAATCTTGTTATTTGAGATTTTATTGGCATGATAATACATCTTTTATATCCTACTAATATTATAAATGTGAAAGTTTAGATGTTTGGATGTTTGGATGTTTGTTACTCAATCACGTTAAAACGGCTGAACGGATTTGGCTGAAATTTGGGACACAGACACTATGTAGCCTGGAGAGGAACATAGGCTACTTTTTATCCCGGAAAAATGACACATTCCCGCGGGATAAGTCGTGTAGTCCACGCGGGCGAAGCCGCGGACGGAAAGCTAGTCTTACATAAAATTTCATCCACTTTACATATTGCGACTTTCAAGAGTATTTTCATTTCTCTCTCATTGAATCTGAAGGCATTCTAAGCAAGTACAGTCACGCGCTTAAACTTTCAAAGTAAACCAGAGTTAGGGAACTCACGCTTGGCCGTCCAACAAATATTTGTATCCAGTTAAATGACGGAACGTCTGTGGCGACGCAAACCGACGCTACGTGTGCACTGCAATTAGCCTTCTTATGGGTAACTTTGGGTAAGGAACGTGTTGAAGATTAGATTTAAAAAAGGGGACTATGATTAAGCTACATTTTTGAATGCGTGTCAAGTGCGTTTTTAAACTCAAAACTCACTTGTGAGTACGAATTATGAACTTAAAAAACTTTTCCATCGTCGATTTTTTTAAGATACTCTATTTGCCTGTAACGTTGTCGTATCAATTATTCTTATATCATAATGCGACAGCTATTTAGTGATCATTAAAGTATGTTTCTCATTGCAAGTATTGAAATTGAAGGAACTGAGCGGAGCTGTCTGTGGGAAAGCAAACAAACACCACACGTAACCTGCAATTAGGCTCCTTGTGGGGAACTTTGGATAAGGAACATGGTGAACATAAAATTTTCACACGGAGGATTAGGTTGGTATTGGAATCAAGCTATTTTTAAATGGGTGTGAAGTGAGTTTAGAGTTTAGTATTTGGTTTGGTATTCAAAAAATTACGTTCATTAAATAAGTTTTGTATTTACATATCAAGTAACTTAACATTCATGTTTGACTCAATGACTAATCAAATAATCATAAAAGTTTAAGAAACGTTTTTCTATTAAAATGTTTTCATTTTAATTTTTGTATCGTCTGCAACAGACGCAAAAACCCTTGATGTAGGATGAATATCTTAATTATAGTTAATTATTATGTAGTTACTTATCAAGTTAATGTTAATTATCAAGGAACAAAGAAATAATCTTAGAGCATAATTATTATCTTAATTTTGTCACGTTTGGGTATCTCACTACATGTAAATATTTGAGTACAGTTGCTTCGTAGATTGATGGTACACCCCGTTACAAGACAAACGGAATCAAGGAAGTATGTACTCCGCAATTAGAAGTTTTGTGAAGTACTGTCGACGTCGGAAGCGGGAATGGTGTTCTGATTTTCGATTAGGCTATTAACTACTTAACTAACACTACCAACCGATTAATTCATAATGTACCACAGAATTTTAGCTGATACAAATATTTCCGTGGATGAATGAGTCCATCAGTACAAACAACTTTTACCATGCGGTAAGTCAAGAAATCTGTAATTAAAACTGGGACGTACGTTCAATATTCGTTCAATAGTGATGTTGAGAATCCCATATAATAATATATTCTGTATAGCTCTCCTTGTTTGTTCAATCTTTATGTGAACCAACTGATAGGTGAGCTCAACAGCGCAAACGTTGGCTGTTACGTAGACGGAGTTTGTATAAATAACATCAGTTACGCCGATGATATGGTGCTGTTGAGCCCATCTATTAATGGAATAAGGCGCCTAATTTCTATCTGTGAGTGTTATGGACTTGCCCATCATGCTCAGGTATAACACGAGCAAAAGTGAGTGGATTCTTTTGAAGTCAGGTTTAATAGGCTACAGTAATCTACCTGAAATAACACTCTTTAAGAATCCCCTGAAACTTGTTCAGAAATTTAAATACTTGTTCCACTGGGTCACGGAGAACTTGCACGATAATGGTGATATCGAGAGAGAGCGTAGATCGTTGGCAGTTCGCTGTAATATCCTAGCTCGCAGGTTTTGGCGTTGTAGTAGGGCAGTCAAATTAACGCTATTTAAAGTCTACTGCCAGACATTCTACACATGCAGCTTGTGGGTGAGTTAAACGCGGCGGGCTTACAGCGACCTTAGAGTAATGTTGGGGCTGCCTTGGCGGTGCAGCGCTTCCAATATGTTCATGGAAGCTCGAATAAATGGCTTTGCCGCGGTGATGAGGAAAAGGTGTGCCTCGGTGCTGACCCGCTTGCGGAGCAGCTCCAAAAGTATTCTCAGGGTGTTTGTTGATAGGTGGGATATGTCACTTTTACAAAGGTGGGTGAAGTTCCACACTTTATGTTAAATGTTGGAATGATATTATTGTATTTTTTATTTATTTTTCCATTGTACTTTTACTAACTCTAGTTTATAAGTTCACTAGCTTTCCGCCCGCGGCTTCGCCCGTGTGAACTACACGACGTTATCCCGCGGGAATATGATGTTTTTTCGGGATAAAAAAGTAGCCTATTAATCTCCAGGTGACAAAGTATCTGTGTTCCAAATTTCAGCCAAATCCGTCCAGCCGTTTTGGCGTGATTGAGTAACAAACATACAAACATCCAAACTTTCACATTTATAATATTAGTAGGATTGTTACTAACCTCTTCTATGGGCTATGCCTGAAATAAATGGAATTAAATTGAATTGAATTGAATATAGCACTAGTTGGTAAGTAAGTGGCAACATCACGCTTACCATGCTGGCTCAATACTTAATATTTGCAACCAATTTCAAAGTTTAAAAAATCTGTTAATTGCGAGTTGGACTCGTTCCATAAAGGATACTATTTCAGAATCAGTAGGTCTAGCACAACTTGCGCGCGACTCGAGTGAGAAAGAGTCGCGGGCACTTTCGACTAATCAGATCGCTCGTAGATAGTGCGCGTGACTTAAAGCGACGTTCTGATTGGTTGGAAGGAGCATGACAAAGAGTCGCGCTAAGTTGTGCTAGCCCTACTGATCAATGTATGTTAAGTTGTGCTTTATATATTTTGTTCTTATAATAATTCAGCAGATTTTTTTAAAACCATTCTCCGTTCTAGCAACTGGCTTGACACTTATGTTCTCTCTAATAAAACATTTGAGAAGGTGATTTATGCCCAATCTGACTTTTTACTACTTGTTTTTTTTTTTCATTATATTACCAGTTAAACTTTATTAAAAATATTGTTTAGTTACTAGATCTAGAAATAACTTAAAGTTGAGTATTACAACATTGAAAGTTGTAATTGAACTTTATCCAAACAACAGCTGTAGGTAATTTTTTTATTGTATTAATATTCTTTTGACATGTTAGAATTTATTAAAAAAAATATTTTCTTTAAATTTTACATATTACTTAAAGCTATGGAAAATTTAATAAAATCAGTAGGTTTTGGTAATATTCTTCTTATTATCATCGTTTGCAAAATAATTTAAATTATGAATAAGAGTTTCAATTAATATGAATAAGGGGTAGTTACTATTTACGAGTGAAACGTGTTTTACTAACCAGATCTTGCTAATACCCTTCTCCGTTGTAGCAACTGGCAGGACACTGTTCTCTCTAATAAAACATTTTGAGGAGGTGATTTATGCCCAATCTGGGGGGCGCTAGACTTGTTTATTTATTTTATGGCCGCCCAGAAGGGCCCTGTCGGATATCGAGGGGTGTGGTACACGTGGGAAAACCAAGCGATTGGCAATTAGTTTATAGTTAATTAAACTCTTTATAGTCTAGTCTTAAGAACTTTTATTGTAAAAAAAAAAAACAATTAGGTATATTATGTTGCTTCCTTCCGCAATAAACTCAACGTGCAAGATGCACCACCCGCCCACCCGCAAATAATTGTACATGCACACCACGAAAAAACCAGTGCACAATACCTGCATTTACCAAGACAGCAATACACCTTGCACCTTCACCGATTAGACTACTCTACACGTGCTGCTTCGGTGCTGATTTTCGCACGAACTATCTCCTGAGGATGCCCCGAGTTAAGGCGAAACACGTGTAAACAAATATTTATTTTATTCGGTTTTTAATTTGTTGTTATTGTCGGCAACAGAAATACATTATAATATGTGACAATTCCAACTGTCTAGCTATCAAGGTTCATGAGATCTATACAGCCTGGTGACAGACAGACAGACGGACAGTGGAGTCTTAATAATAGGGTCCCCTTTTTACCCTTGGGGTACGGGACCCTAAAAAACCACTAGCCCTGTAAGTAGCTTTCAGGCGGGATTTCTTATCAGAATTTTTCATATACTTGCAGAATTTGCATTGTGAATGCATAAAAATATTTTAAAATCTTAATAGATATGTCGCAGGGATTTTGTCAAAGTCATGATATTATAATTCCACTAGTGAAATTATAATTTACTTCGTGGTTATTTTTTTTGTCTCAATACAACTTATGGAGTGTTTCACAAAAAATTCTAACCTATCACGTGTTCTACAGGACTTCCGAGGAGTACAGGACTTTTACGAGGCAAATTCGTGAGCTCGCAGCCGTGTGCATACTGTCTCGTACTGTCTATTCATAATTTAACTAGTGGAATTATAATATCACGACTTTGACGAATTCCCTGCGACAGATTTATATAGATTAGCTACTAGAACATTCGAAAGACGGTGACCACAAATTTATAATTAGTTTATCTGGCTATCGGCCCGAATTAATAATCTATCCACAGATAGGGTTGCATGATCCAGATTAGTTGCTAGGCAACACCTAGCAACACCCAGACAACTGTCGTTAATTCTATGTTATTATCAAACGTTGCATAGCAACTTATCTGAATCATGCATATCCCTATCTGTGGATAGATTATTAATTCTGGCCGTAAATAGGACCTTATCTAGACAATCAGTTTCATTACGTTAAAGTTACATAAGAATTTATCTTTTGATCATATTTTATATCTTATCTACAGTTATGTCTGTACCATGGGCTTATTGAAGATTTCAAAATGTTGATACGATCTTGAAAGATATATGTTGATTCCAAATTTCAAAGATTATTTATTATCATTACCTATTCGTCTGTTTTATTTGGTTATTATATCGTGTTGTACTACGAAAAATATGTTTTTTTTTTTAATATTGGACACCATCACATACATTGTTCCAACACCAAAATATAGTAGCTAAAGCACTAGTATTATGGAAATTGGAAACAACGACGGGTATTACCACATACAATACACCCAGACCCGAGGAAATATTGAAAAGTTCGTTTCCAATATTTACCCGACCAGGGATCGAACTCGGAACCTCTAGAGATAGCGGCACCTTGAAAACCGGTGCGTACACCACTCGGCCACGGAGGTCGGTGAATGTTTATTTTCATTATTAGTTACTCGATAACCCCTCAACTTAGACCAAAACGTGTTCGTCGCTCGGGGGACATTTAGACCACGCTTCCTGGTAGCAAAATATATTACTTTCATACAACCCGCTTATTGGAAAATATCGCTCACATATAGATAGATTACTTTGTCTCAACGTTTTTACTTTGAAGTTATTACTTCAACTAACTGTGATAGAAAACTGTCACATGTTCAATATTATAGTGTCACAAAATTAGGTGACCCGGTCAGATTTCCTCCACTAACTAACTAACTGACATGGCAAGTTAATAAAAAGCTTGTAAAAAAATATACTGGTTTCAGCTCAAAAGTTCTTCACAAGCTTTTTATTAATTTGCCATGTTAGTTAAATAATTTGTTAGACAAATCTTGCAAGCTTAATTTGACCCATTTCCTAGTATCCGATGGAGCTGGAATTTTGTATACAGGTTTGGTTTAGATGACAATACAATATTTTAAGTACAGTCAGCAAAAAAGCTTGTCATGAAAATGAAATTTTACTGAAAACTTATTTTAACAGATAATGCTGTGGCTCCTCCACCACCGCTATCACCGCGTCAGATAATTATGATGAATGTGGATCTTTCATATTATTTGGGTAACATAAATTGACGGACCTGATGGTGGAGTGGTACTGACCATACATGCTGAGCCTTGGGTCGTGAGTTCGACCACCACAAACATTTATAAGGAATGCTAAACGAGTTACTGTATTTTTTTTTTGTATTTTTGACCGTTCATCGGGTGTAGATAAAATGCTCTACCTATCTTAGGAAGGAAATAAAAGAACATCTTTTACTGCCCAGCGTTTAGTTTACATTAAAATTAAATTGGTACATTTGGCTGATGTTATGGGAGAAACGAAAAAAAATATTAACGAAATTAAGTAGTTCATATAAATAATCAAACTTAATAAAATTTTAGGTCCGGGTTATTGATTTTCACATCGTCTTTTATAAGAATTTGCTCATAAAAAAGCTTTTATCCCTATATTGAATAAATAAGTGTCTTTGTCTCCAGAAATTTCAGAGACATTAGGTACAAGTCCCTCAGAATAATGAATAATTGTTTGCTTAAACTCAATTTCGGGCAACGTTTTGAGTTCATAAAAATTATGTCTTCCGACAATTGCGTAGGCAAAAATGTATAAATCAACTGTCTGAAAAGCCTTTAGGGAATTTATGACTTTGTTAGATTCGTGTGGGTAACTATGGACCGTATTTTAGGGTTCCGAACCAAAATGGTAAAAAGGAACCCTTATGGTGCGACTCAGTCTGTCTGTTTGTCACAGCTGGATATCTTAAGAACTACTATGCTATCAACTTGAAATAGTTTTAGATGACGTTTGTCCAACTATTTTGCAAATAAGAGAGAAATAAAAATATTTTTCAACAGGGACAGAGAGGGGATCTTAAAAATTCAAAGTGGGGCTACTAGGGCATATGGGGTATCATATGAAAGAGCGCTCTTGCACATTATCAAAAAATGTTTTCTGTATTTCTTAGGCCGCATAGTTTTCGACTTTTGATGAAATTTTCTAAAAAATAGTCGAGGCGAGACCAACTCGCTCTTGGCCAGTTTTTTATTTATGTTAACACTAGCTTTCCGCCCGCAGCTTAACCCGCGTGGACTACACGATGCTATCCCGCGGGAATGTGATATTTTTCCGGGATAAATAATAGCCTAAGTTATTCCTTATTACATCAGCTACCTGCCAGTGCAAGTCCCGTCAAAATCGGTCTAGCCGTTTCAGAGATTAGCCGGAATAAACAGACAGACAGACTGACTGATTCACAAACCGTCGGAAATGAAATCGGATTTGAATACCGTGCTTTGTCTATTCTCATGTGAGTGACGGCGATAACGCATACATTCCGTTGTTGGGAACGTTTGCGATGGTTTGTGACTAAGGAGGCAGGTGTGATGAAGGCTAAGTGTTTCCCCGTCGTGTATAAAAAAAGCAAAAATTTACAGAATATTAAAAAAATTATCTATCTATCCGTAACTTAATTGTAAAATTACATTATATTATTTCAAACTTTTTTAGTGAGGTCTACAATTTGTGAACCAGCACAAAACTAGATACCGGTAAACTGGGGTTACTTTGATTCGAGGGGTGACTTTGTTGAAAATGCTTGTTTGACTAAATTGTTAATTATTTGCATTTTTTTTACAGACCTAATTGGCCAGTTGAAAAAAAATCTAGTTAGTCTAGAAGTTATCTAGTAGTCTAATCTAGTCTAGTTATTTACTACTATGGTAGCCTAGACATAACTATAGATGCATAGTAAAACCTATGATAGATGGTATGCCCATTTTTTACTTAATTACAACTAATACTGTTTTTAAACAAGAATATAAATTATCAAAGTAGCAACGCAGTTGGTCTCTCGCTCTTGTAAAGTTTCAGCTAGTTACACTGGCAACCTGTTGCCAGTGTAACTAGCGTTAAAGGTTAGTGTGAAATGTGAAAAGTTAGTGTTAAAGGCCCATACTTGTAACCTAGAAGCCTGAAGTTTGCGCGTATCGTATAAAACATTTTCGTCAGACTTTGATCTAACAGCCGCCAGTGGTTTGGTCTAAGTTAATGTATTTTCTTTAGGAAAATTATTCTATTATCAGATTATTTTTACTTTCTGCGTAGCAATGCAATTTTATTACTGAAAATATTGAAAATGAAGTATTAGAAAAATCGACCTGTCTCACAACTAGCTCCGATGGGACTCTAATCCACGATCTAATCCACAATCCTTTTTACTGAACGGTTGTGACTTAAGGCGGGTCGACTAATACCTTTAATACTTCATTTTCAATATTATGATATTATATCGTTGCAATACAATCTGTCTGTCAAAAATTAACTAAACGCGATATAGTTTGTTAACTAATAAAACCCCTATGCTTGCATCTTAAAATACAACAATTGAATTCTATTGTTTTTCTCGCACATGTGAGCACGTTCCAAGTATAAGCTCTAAAAACTGTTTTATTACTTTTTGCAGCAAAAGCGAAGAAGGAAACTGACACTAAGTTCAACAAATGCTTTAATTGTTTTTTATAATATTTATTTATATCTGATATATCTATAGATATCTTAATCTGAATAGGATCTTCCTAATTGTATTTAACATCACAAACCACTAAAAATCTATTTTTTTAAATTAACTCACATCTCTCAAAAGTAACAAAAGATTTATTATATCCACCACTTTCTTCTCCGATTGTAAATCTTTCTGACAGGGCTGCCTGCATTGTGCAGTACAGAATAAAAGCTAATTTGGTATGAAAGACGCGCGATGTACAATCGCGTAAAATAACTATTTATTTTCTTGGCGCTCTGTGAATGGACGCGGTGCAGAACGGATGTAATCAAGTATGGAGTTGGGAGACGTCTTTTGTTTCATTGCGAAAGATACATGTTTCATTCAAGATAAAAAGTAACACTTCCATTTGTTTATTTATATATAGTCTTATCTTTAAAATTATGTCTGATAGAAATACTTTGACGGGTTCAAAAAGATAGCTAAAGAATTGACATTTGACACATGAGTAAGGAAACTAAATCAGTCTACTGCCCGCTAGTACTATATGAGATTTTTGTTAATAATAAGTTCCTCCTCTAAGGATTTTGAATCTAGTTTTATGTCTAAATTAAAACAATGTCATAAATTAAATAATTTATTTCAGAAAAAGGAATTAGTTACATGAGAAATTTGACAGCAAAACCTAACAAAAGTTTGTCTGCCGACTTCTGATAGTGGGTACGTAAATGCCATGGTTTTTATTGCTCTTCTTTTATATGAAGATGAAGACAGCGTATCTTAGCACCATTTTACCGTGCTCTTAACAGTAAAATATATTCAAACTTCCTCACACAATAGAAATATATGAGAACAAATAACCAATATATCAGCAACTGTTCTAGAATTTTCCTCACACCTGTATTCCCTAAAGGCGGCGGTTATGTTCAAAGATAAAGTGCATCTGTGCGCGACTGTACGTCGTCGCCGTAACATCGAATAGAAAATATTACGGATCTTTTATGTAAAATATAAGACTTATAAAAGTACAGGCACTTAGTACCTGTGAAACAGGCCCTTATAGTTCATATACACTCGCTTACAATATTACTTTATCATTATTTGACAGCTCGCAGGAAAACCGCAGCCGCCGCGCCAAACAAAGGACTATCGTTATGTTTCTTTTATCTTGGCGTTAATTCACCGTTCGGCCAGTATCCAGGGTGCCTACCATCAACTCTTATTGCGGTTTTGTTTAGGACCTAAACTGATCTGCTTTGCTTATTCGTACCACGACAGCTTAATATCAATGACAGCGATTCAGTGATCATTCAATGACATTTCACAGCCGCTGAGCTGTCATCAACTCTTATTTGACTTATAACTCGGCCAAGCTAACATGACACCTGCAGGTTATACCCGTCCCTTTCACTCTCCGGGCATGACAGAATCGAGTAAAAGAGACGGGTAGAAGAAATAAGGACACAAATCTTTCGGTCATTCACATTTAGCAATTCATTTGCGATCCAGTTTTTAGAAGGTCATCATAGTACGAAAGAAAGCAATTCATTTTAGGAACCTATTCTGCATCGCGCTATTTTTGAATCGCTGTCTTAAAGTTGATGATAGGCACCCAGACCCTTGAAAAGCGGATACATAACAAGAGGTTCAACTAGTTTTCTCCTTTACCAACTGCCAGCAGTACTGCCTTCCATTTTGCAAACAAAGCACGCATAGAGGCGTTTATTAAAACTGCCATTAGGCTAATAGTTTGAAAAGTTATCCGATTGTTATCTGGCCGGTCGAATAATTAACTACAAAGTTTCGCGTTTTCTGCGGTTGGGAGGACTTCTGTTAAAGTTAACTGCAGCGTATGATAATTGGAAATGATAATTATTAGGTTTGTGCTTACATTTAATTGGGAGTGAAACCACTGAAACTACTATAGTAAATGTTAGTCTTTTTTACCACACTTTTATTAGCTTCACTTGTAACTAAGTCACAATGTAAGAAAATCTTGGAATTAAATTTTAACCTACTTCTAATTGTCGTATTGATTTGAAACTTTGCAATTCTATATGAATCCGATGACAATACAATAATTTGCTACCATCGAGCTGATCTGATGATGGAGTCAAGAGGTGAGCAATAGAACTCTTCAATGGCTGCTAGGAAACCCCTCGAGCTTAGGCTCATTTGTTTTGTTCTGATGAGACCTATTCGGTACACTTGATGGTGAGGGTCTGATGATGGAGCAGGGAGGAAGCTAGTGGCACTTCTTAATGACCACTAGGAAACCCGTCGAGTTTGGGATCCGTTGTTCCGTTCTAATGAGACTTATTAGCTGCACTTGGTGGTGAGGGTCTGATGATGGAGCTGGGAAGAAGCCAGTGGCACTCCTTAATGACCACTACGAAACCTTTTTAGTTTGGGCTCATTTGTTTTGTTCTGATGAGACCTATCCGTTACATTCGGTGGTGAGGGTCTGATGATGGAGCAGGGAGAAAGCCAGTGGCACTCCTTAATGGCCAATAAGAAACACCTCGAGTTCTAGCTCATTTGTTTCGTTCTGATGAGACCTATTCGCTACACTTGGTGGTGAGGGTCTGATGATGGAGCAGAGAGGAAGCCACTGGCACTTCTTAATGTCCACTAGGAAACCCCTCGAGTTTGGGCTCATTTGTTTTGTTCAGACGAAACCTATTCGCTACACTTGGTGGCGAGGGTCTGATGATGGAGCTGGGAAGAAGCCAGTGGCACTCCTTAATGACCACTACGAAACCTTTTTAGTTTGGGCTCATTTGTTTTGTTCTGATGATACCTATCCGCTACATTCGGTGGTGAGGGTCTGATGATGGAGCAGGGAGAAAGCCAGTGGCACTCCTTAATGGCCAATAAGAAACCCTTCGAGTTCTGGCTCATTTGTTTCGTTCTGACGAGACCTATTCACTACACTTGGTGGCCAGGGTCTGATGATGGAGCTGGGAAGAAGCCAGTGGCACTCCTTAATGACCACTACAAAACCTTTTTGGTTTGGGCTCATTTGTTTTGTTCTGATGAGACCTATCCGCTACATTCGGTGGTGAGGGTCTGATGATGGAGCAGGGAGAAAGCCAGTGGCACTCCTTAATGGCCAATAGGAAACCCTTCGAGTTCTGGCTCATTTGTTTCGTTCTGATGTGACCATTCGCTACACTCGGTGGTGAGGGTCTGATGATGGAGCAGGGAGGAAGTCAGTGGCACTCCTTAATGACCACTAGGATAGGAAACCCCTCGAGCTGGGCTCATTTGTTTCGTTCTAATGAGACCTAATCGCTACACTTGGTGGTGAGAGTCTGATGATGGAGCAGGGAGGAAGTCAGTGGCACTCCTTAATGACCACTAGGAAACCCCTCGAGTTTGTGCTCATTTGTTTCGTTCTGATGAGACCTATTTGCTACACTTGGTGGTGAGGACTTGATGATGGAGCAGGGAGGAAGTCAGTGGCACTCTTTAATGACCACAAGGAAACCCCTCGAGTTTGGGCTCATTTGTTTCGTTCTGATGAGACCTATTCGCTACACTTGGTGGTGAGGGTCTGATGATGGAGCAGGGAGGAAGTAAGGGTTCGGCTCGCGCATCTGGTAACTAATAGACTCTACTTGAATTTGTAAAACTAAATAAATACAATCACGCCTTGGAGTTATAATGTTTACGGGGTGGGCAGACACATGAATATGGACTGTGAAATCGATTACCATCCATCCATAGCTTGCCATTAATTAAACTAAAAAGTAAAAAATAAATATGTAGTTTAGAAAACTAAAAACACACACTTTTATAGGAACAGACTAAAATGTCTATTCAGTAACTGAAATTAAAAAGCGTGGTGCGCCCTTTGCAAAGCATGCATTCAAGTAGGTACAACGCGCACCACGCTTTTTAATTTCAGTTACTGAATAGACGGTTATTTTGTACATTTTAGTCTGTTCCTATAAAAGTGTGTGTTTTTAGTTTTCTAAACTACATATTTTTTACCAGGAAAATACTGGTTTTATGGAATACATTAAACATAGTGTCAGCTTCTATTCTTTAATATAAGTAAACTAGCTTTCCGCCCGCGGCTTCGCCCGTGTGGACTACTCAACGTTATCCCGCGTGAATGTGATATTTTTCCGGGATAAAAAGTAGCCTATGTTTCTCTTCAGGCTACAAATATCTGTGTCCCTTTGAGATGTAGTTAAAAAAAATCATTTATAAACTTCTATTTTGTCTCTTTTCATGGAAAATGTCCATTCGAGGCCTTGCAGGCTGTTGAGTCCAGTTAAGTGTAAAGTCATGTAGAAACTGAGACCTCCATTCTCCGAACACTTGCTCTTACAAAGTATCCAGGTGCGTTCTCATGGGGTGAACGTCATAGATTTGGATGTATTGTTACAGTATTTTAACTGTCGGTTATATTGGTAACTTCAATGTACACTTATCTAAAATTAAACCTTTTCTCGTAGTGTTTTTTTTTGTGGAAGCGTTTTATTTGCGCACATTTAGCGAATCGAGTTTAAAACATAGAATTTTGGTGCTGGTATCAAATTGGTTCCGGACATGACTCTAACCGCCGGTTTCCGAAACGCCAATCATAATTAAAATTAGCTAACAGACTGTCACAATTAATTCCCAATTAAAAGCACCTTGGGTTTCTGAAACGAAAATTATCTCACAATTAGGTAACTGACTGCTAATTATTGGTTTATTACCTATTAGTTTGGCCACCCTGACTGAAGTCAATCGAATTAGTACATCATACATATTGTATCCATTATCTCTGACTGTTTTTTTTGTTGGTACTTATTGCAGGACAAATCAACAAAATTATTAATATTATGGATTATCACTTTTAATAATCATAATTTAAGGGAAAATTTAATTCATCATGTCAGCCGAACGACGCCCACTGCTGGGCATAGGCCTCCCCCAAGGATCTCCACAACGATCGGTCCTGCGCTGCCCGCATCCAGCGGCTTCCCGCGACCTTGACCAGATCGTCGGTCCACCTTGTAGGGGGCCTGCCCACGGAACGTCGTCCGGCACGCGGTCGCCATTCAAGAACCTTTCCGCCCCAACGGCCATCGGTTCTCCGCGCTATGTGTCCCGCCCACTGCCACTTCAATGATGCAATCCTTCGAGCGATGTCGGTTGTTTTAGTTCTCCTGCGGATTTCATCATTTCTGATTCGATCGAGCAGGGAAATACCAAGCATCGCTCTCTCCATTGCTCGCTGGGTGACTTTGAGCCTTCTTATGAGACCCATAGTAAAAGACCACGTCTCACTTCCATAGGTCATTACTGGCAACACACACTGGTCAAAGACTTTCGTCTTGAGACATTGAGGTATTTCGGACGCGAATATATGTCGGAGCTTCCCAAACGCTGCCCATCCGAGCTGGATTCGACGAGAGATCTCTTTCTCAAAGTTGGACTTACCTAACTGGACCGTCTGTCCTAGGTAAACATAGTGGTCAACAACTTCGAGTGTAATGTTCCCAACATTAACTGGAGCGGGTGAAACATGGGCATTGGACATGATTTTCGTCTTGTCCATGTTCATCTTAAGACCCACTCTTTGCGAAGCATTACCGAGATCTTCGAGCATTGTGTTCAGGTCTTCCAAGGTCTCAGCCATAAGAACTACATCATCGGCAAACCGTAGATGTGTTAGGTACTCGCCATTGATGTTGATGCCGCATCCTTTCCAGTCCAGCAGCTTAAAAATATCCTCCAACGCAGCTGTGAACAGTTTGGGAGAGATGACATCTCCCTGTCTCACACCTCGCTGTAGTTGGATAGGATTAGAGCTCTGGTTCTGTAATCGGACCGACATGGTGGCGTTTTGGTATAGGTACCTCAGCACCTCGATATACCTGTAGTCTATTTGGCACCTCTGGAGAGACTGCACCACGGCCCAGGTCTCGATCGAATCAAAGGCTTTCTCATAGTCCACGAACGCCAAGCAAAGTGGCAGGTTATACTCTTCGGTCTTCTGTATAACTTGCCGCAGCGTATGAATGTGGTCTATGGTACTGTAGCCTTTCCGGAACCCGGCTTGTTCGGGAGGTTGGAAGTCGTCGAACCTGCGAGCGAGACGATTCGTAATGACTCTCGAAAACAACTTATAGATATGGCTCAGAAGCGAGATGGGTCTATAATTCTTCAAGAGAGTTTTATCACCCTTCTTGAAAAACAGCATCACATCGCTTCTGCCCCATGCCTTTGGCGTTTTGCCCTCGAGGATGACAGAGTTGAAGAGCTTCTGGAGGACCTTAAGTATCGGCTTACCGCCCGCTCTTAGAAGTTCTGTTGTGATTCCGTCATCACCCGCCGACTTGTTGTTTTTGAGCTGCTTGAGAGCCATTCTAATCTCGTACAGGCTGACGTCCGGGATATCTTCGGTATAGTGTCGGGTAAGCTTGGCTCTAGGGTCTTTAGCCTTGCTTTCAACAGGTGTTTGCGTGGAATATAGCTGTCCATAGAAACTCTCAATCTCCCTCAGGATTTCAGGTGTTGACGAAACGATGCTACCTTCCCCAGTTTTCAGCCTCGTCAATTGACTTTGCCCGATAGACAGATCTCTCGCGAACACTTTGGAGCCTTTGTTCCGCTCAATGGCTTCTTTAATACGCTCGGTATTAAATTGGCGAAGGTCGCGCGTCAAGGACTTAGATATCTGTCTATTGAGCTGCCGATAACGATGGGCATCCGCTGAGTTCTGCAGCTTCATTTCGTGTCTCTGATCCATGAGTAGGAGAGTCTGACTGGAGAGTTTCTTCAATTTGGGACGGTGGGTTTTATAGTACTTAGACCCTACCGTGCGGACAGTGTCCACCACCATGTTGTATAGATCGTCCACGTCTATGCTGTTCTCAAGGGCTTCGAAGCGGTTTTGAAGCTCGAGCTGAAAGCACTCGGGGTTTTGAATTTGAGCTGGTATTGGTCGGAGCGTGGATTTTATCAGTCGCGATCTTTCGAGCTTGACATCGATATTCAATGTGCCTCTTACCATACGGTGATCGCTTCCTGTCTTAACAGCGTTGATCACACTGACATCATTGAATATGTGCTTCTTCGTCGACATGATAAAATCGATCTCGTTTTTGACTTTACCGTCCGGACTGATCCAGGTCCATTTGCGGCTTACGGGCTTCCTAAAGAAGGAGTTCATCATATAGAGGTTCTCCCTCTCCATAAAGTCTGCCAGCATCTGGCCTCTATCGTTCCGTTGCCCAAATCCAAATTGCCCCACTCTCAGCTCATCACCGCAACGTTGCCTCAACTTTGCATTGAAATCCCCCATCACAACCGTGTAGTGGGTTTTATAGCTATGCATGGCTTTAGAGATCTCCTCATACATAGCCTCTACTTCGTCATCGTCGTGTGTCGAGGTCGGAGCGTAGACCTGGATAACATTCAGCGAATATCGTTTCGATAATCTGAGTATCAGGTACGCTACCCTGCTCGACACACTTCCGATGGTGATCACGTTGTTGACAAGGGATTTATGGACGATGAACCCGACACCACCAATGGACTGTTGGTCGCCCTCCCGGTGGTAAAGTAAGTTACCGGATTGCAGGGTTATCGAGTCCTCCCCCTCTCTTCGGACTTCAGATAACCCAATGATATCCCAATGTAACTTACTTATTGCCTCTTCCAACTCTACGAGCTTCGCGTCGAGCCTCAATGTGCGCGTGTTGTAGGTTGCCAGGTCGAGTCGTCGGTGTTGGTAGCCGGAGCCTACCCGGAGATTCTTAGCACCCCCTGCCCCGCCGTTACCATAGCCGCTACCGTAGCTAGGAAGAGCGGGGCCGCCGGGGACTGGGGGCCGATTTGTTGGTTGTGTTGTCATTGGGGGGGTTGTGCCATAATCGCCACGCTTGGCAGGCGGGTTGGCGATCGCAGTATTGGCCTTTTGTAACTGGAGACGCTGCTGCCCATCTCCTGATGGCAGTTTTCCCTTAGTCGCCTCTTACGACACCCACGGGAAGAGAGGGGGTAGTGCTATTCTATTTATGTGCCGGCACTACACGGCACAAATTTAATTCAATGAGGGATTTTTGAGGGACAGAAAAAAAAGAAAAAAATAGTTCTAATAATGAAACGAGATGGCGCTGACAAATAGCGAAGTCGGTCTGACCAGTAATAAACTACTTACAATTTTTGAAGTCGGTTAAAAATTACGAGTTGATAACATTTTTATTTGTTTTCAAATTCGTAGGTAGCAAGTAGGTAGCACTGTCTAATATTAAAACAGTAAAATAACAACGAAGTAACAAAAATATCAGTGAGAACTCAACGTAAATCTACTAGTTGAAGCATAAGCAATCAAAAAGTGTGTAAAATCTCCGCACTCGACTGACATGACATGACAAGCATAGCCTGGCAACGTTCGTGCCTGCGTGTTTTTGACCTAACTTCTAGTCTTTTATAGTGTCCATACACGTTCCGATCCGACAGCCGATTTGGTCTGCTCCCAGACCAAATCTGCGCTACACACGTTCCGATTTGGTCTGTTCCGACTAAATCTGCGCTACACACACGTTCCGATTTGGTCTGGGAGCAGACCAAATCGGCGGTCGGATAGGAACGTGTGTAGATGCTATTAGATTACTTTTGATCATTTCGTTATTTGCGAGCGCCATCTGTCGCCACTTAAAATCAACTTGTTTTTCTTTATAGCTGACAGAAAATTCCCTTATTGACTGGAATTATGTAAATACTTGGTAAATTAATTTATTTGATTCTCAGTTAATTGGCCGAAATTAATTTTTCAAGCGTTGACAGTTTGTAAATCATGTGATTATGCTTTCGGAAACCCAAATCTAGAAATGTTTTGAGATTTGTATGGGCACTGACAGACTGTTAACAGACTGTTGACAGTCTGTCATATTTTTCTTTCAGAAACCCAAACTACAAGCGCTGCTCGGAAAAAAATTGACTTTTTGATTTAAAACTATAAGACGGTTAGAGATGTTAGAGATCTGATAAAAATATATATATTTCTTCATACCTTTATCTAGATTCGTATAGTTTCAAAAACACGATTTTATGATTTTGCCTCAACACTTTTTATTTTCGAAAAGACCTCTAAAAAAATACGAATTTTCAAGATTATTCTTAAATGGGGTTACAAATACCCAATTTGGAAATTGGTTTAATTAGTGGACACCAATAATATTTAGGATCGTGTAGAAGCATTTTTTTAAAATCGCTATAGTTTTGTAATACGTAGTGATTTTTTGTTTTTTTTTGCCTAATCTGCAAAATCGGTCTTGCTTCCGCGCGCGTCGTTTTCTCATTGCTATCTCGCTTCAGCACAATTTTTCCGAGTATCGCCTTAATTGGGAATTAGGTAATTTAATTTTAATTGGCGTTTCGGAAACCGACCGTTAGTCGCGGGCAAACAGCTTAAACAACAATATTACTGTACATTCCATAAAGAAGGCTAGTGTCCCAGCAGAAAATCAAAAGATAAGCAAGTATCGTTATAACATCACAGTACTTCAATATGGAAATATAAATTATTGTAGTTACATTTAACACTCGCTCTTGCTTCTAACATACCTACTAACATCTATCGCGATCGCTTTGAGATTGAAAGATGTTGTTCAACTTTCCTTCCTTCTTCCTTTAAACTTCCTTTAAATTAATAAAATAGTGAAGAAAATTTAATATAATAATCAAGTCCATACATAAATAAATAATCAATAATTAATAATAATTCCTTATGGATGTAAAAATGAAAGCTATCGCGATAGATGTTGGGTAGACAGTGAGCCCCTTGGTAACGTAGGACTGCGCACTGGCTTCTGTCATGATAGGGTCGTCATGCTACAGTGGATGCTTGTAAAGAAAATGTCCGCTCTCCAGAGCGGCATTTGACACCGAGCCACCAAGTCGTTTAGAGCTTGGCGGCTAAGCTAATTTCATTTAAGCTCCGGATTAGATAAACGCAACAAAGCGTCTGCAAAGCGGAACCGATGCGAAAACGTTAGTTGCGCAGCGGAAGCGTTGTACTCATGCGGCGGATACCGATGGATGCGGAGTTTTCACATTGTATTCGTATCAGGTATGAGCCGCCGCGTGATCGACGTGCGACCAATGTTAAGGCTCAAACAAACTGAGCTTATGTGATGCCACGTAGGTATGTGATTACGTCTGTGCATACATTTACTATGAAAACCGATGTCTTCCGACGGACGTAACATCACATACGTGGCATCACATAAGCTCAGTTTGTTTGAGCCTTTACTGTTACCTCATTGCTTCCGCTTCACAGACACTTCGCGCGCGTGGCGTGGGTGCGTATATGTGTTCAGAGCATAAAGCTTTACCGTCATGTACAAAATATAAAATATCAAAACAAGTCACGATGCAACCAGATCGTTTCATTCGTTATTTACCCGAAACAGTACTCCTTCTGAATATTTATCATCAAATCTTTTTTTATACTCCATCCATAGATAGCGCAGCGCAACGGGGCGTTTGAAGATTTCATAGTAAAATAAGTTTCGTCGACTCGAATATGAAACTATAATAATAGTTATAAACTCGTTGCATCATATATGAAAATCTGCAAAATCATACAATGTATTAGAGACGACAATGCGACAAAAAATCAAACCGGTGCGGTAGTGATACTATTTCATAGAATAAATTGTAAAACTGAGGTATTCCAGTTACGGCAACAATTTGAACTGCACCATTTGAATGGCACTAAAAGCATTTCCGTTACGGCACCATTTGGTGCGGTTCGAAAAATGAATTTAAAATATTATTAAAGCATTCTAGTTACGGCACCACACTGGTAATTTAGGGCACCACTGCAATTTAAGGCAATCGCTTCGCTGCGCTTCGTGATTGCCTTAAATTTCTAACCTATCACGTGGACTTCCAAGCCATTCAAATATTAGGCTAATTTTAGGTATTTTGACCATTAGGTATTTAAAATGTGTGTGAATTAAACTTTGGTGTTATAGCTGTTAGACATTTTAAACATTAGGTATTAATTCCAATCGGTATTTTAGGTGTTTCTTATTTAGGTGTTATTTGCTTAGGTATTTGAAAACATCAGGTATTTTGATTTTAGGTATTTTGGACGTAGGTGTTTTAACGTTGGGTATTTTAATTTTAGCTATTTAGATACGTACTCAGTTTAAATGATAGGGATATTATTGCAGCTTACATTTTTTTAGAAGCTAGGCCCAAGATTAGAGTGGTGGAGAGTATTTTATGTTGTAGGAAAAATGTTTTTTTTTAAACAATTGAATAGAGTACTTAGTATTATTTTATGGAGTAGTAATTATTGATTTTGCTTACAAATATATGGAGGACAGTAGAGCACTCCTTCCTTACTATATTTTGTGCAATGTAGCATGGGTCCGATGACAGCTGATTCGTGCAAAGCAAAAAGTTTTTTATGGTATTGGAATAAAACTCAAGAAAAACAGCATTAAACATGTTATAATGCAGTTTATGCTTCGATCATTAAACCCTAGATACAGCGTAAACGCACAGAAAGTGAAGCCGCCAACGAATGCCCAATTCGAAATTGGGCATCAGATCGCCTCAGTAGTCATTTGTTGTGAAATTGTGAAAAAATGAATTTTTATTCTTTCTTGGCTGCCGAAAGGAGTGGATGATCGTATCTCGTTTCGCTTCGCTTTGTTAGTATTCTGAGTCAGGGCAGAACTTAAAATTTTATTCTCATTTCATGTAATATTGAAAGTTTCCGATTGTTTTATAATAAAACGGGCTTTGCTCTGAAGTAATATTGAATTCGTCAAACAAATAAACTCGACGAACAAACAAGTTTGTAGGTACTTTTGTAGTTAAATCTCGGTGTGACAGCATTGAAGGGTATTAAAATCGTGAGTTTCTAATAAGTTGTTATAAGCTGACTGATTCTATAATATAGAAATTATATTATAATTTCTATGTACTTCCATTCTGTTGTCATTATTTATCCAATGGAGAAAGTTACTGGGAAACATATAAGTCCATGAGCCAGCAACAGATTTTACTGACCAATTTCTTCTCAAGCGAAAACTCGTGAAATGCTTGAGAGAGTTCTAGAAGCATGGTGAACGTCAGCTGCCGCTCCGTGGGTGGGTGGTGCAGCGGCAGCCCCTCAATCACGTAAAAAAAAATATTATTTTCAGTCATTTCCTCCCGACTGAAAATTTATTACATGTTAGTACCTACGCTTCATGCACGCGCCGTTATGTACCAATCGAATCAATATTCTGATTAATCAATCTATACTAATATTATAAAGAGAAAAGATTTAGATGCATGTGTGTGTGTATGTTTGTAACGAATAAATATATTTTAAAATTGGTAAATATATTTTGCAGGAATTAAATAAATGAAATTTTGTTATAAGTAATTATTGAAAAGTAATGATAACTATTATTCTCTTTGTTATGATTATCGCAGGAAATACAATATAAATGATAAATTGTCATTTCATTATCATCATTTCAGCCGTACGATGCCCACTACTGGGCATAGGCCTCCCCCAAGGATCTCCACAACGGACGGACACATGACTCTAACAAAATTTTGCACTTTAGAGCTTAATAATTCACAAACGGATGCCTCAATCAAAGCCACTTTACGTGTAGTGTAACCTAAAAATTTTTTTTTTTTTTTTAAATTTTACTTTACCAATTTGTTTGCGTGATAAATATGTATTTACATGCTAAATTACAGCTTTCTAGTACTAAGAGTCTATGACCTAGACTGGGGTCAGACGGACGGACGGACGGACAGACGGACATGGCGAAACTATAAGGGTTCCTTGTTGACTACGGAACCCTAAAAACGTCAGCTGGCTCTATGTTGGTGAAAAACCCGTCAGCTGACGTATTTAAGTAAGCGATCGGCACTCACGCCTGGCTCTCATGCTCACTATTTCACTGCATCAGCTGACGACCTTTACACCAACGCCGCAACGCACTTGGCCGATTTTTAGGGTTCCGTATTTTATCTATTTATTTATGGCATCTTCTGTCGTTTACTTCCATATCAACATGCACTCAATCTATGGAATATAATAAACCTACTAAAGTTACCGACTAAAATATCAGGTTTGGTTGCGTAAAAAAGGGTTTAGATTAGGTTAGATTGGCGACTAAGAGCCAACGCGCACTTGTGATTTTTAGTCGACCGATAGTTCTGTCGGAATCGTACGACGATCATGATTAAGGCGCTACTCGGAAAAATATGGACTTTTTGATATAAAACTATAGGACGGTTATAGTTAAATGGAAAATAAAGTATTTAGAAAAAATCGACCCGTCTCACAACCAGCTCCGATGGGACACGAACCCACGACCTTTCGCTATCCGGGCGACTGCTCTAACCACTGAGCTACGGAGTCGGAGTCGTGTGAGACGGGTCGATTTTTTCTAAATACTTTATTTTCCATTTTTCTTTGATAAAAATTGCATTATGAATGCAAAAAAGTAAAAATTTAAATAACGGTTATAGTTGTTATAAATCTGATAATAATATATATAATTCTTTATACCTTTATCTAGAATCGTATAGTTTCAGAAACACGATTTTATGATTTTGCTTCGACACTTTTTCTTTTAGAAAATACCTCTAAAAAATACGAAATATCAAGATTATTCTTAAATGGGGTTACATATACTATTGAAAATTGGTTTAATTAGTGGACACCAATAATATTTAGGATCGTATAGAAGCGTTTTTTTAAAATCGCTATAGTTTTTTAATACGAAGTGATTTTGTGTTTTTTTTTGCATAATCTGCAAAATCGGTCTCGCTCCCGCGCGCGTCGTTTTCTCATTGCTATCTCGCCTTAGCATAATTTTTCCGAGTATCGCCTTAAACTGTCGGCCGATAGTTGACCGATAGTTTAGTTGAATGCAGTGCGCGCGCTCACGTAGTCCTTCATGCACATTACCGACCGGCCGATAGTTGATAGCGATAGATTGATCGAACAACTATCGGCTGACAGTTTGGTCGGTCGATTTTTAATCGTCAGTGCGCGCACTGCCATTGAACTCTATACTGAATCCGAGAACCGTACTGTCCGACCGAATTGTCGATTCAAGGACACGGCACTGCCGCACTATCGTTCACTCTGACTGAACGGATTACGCTGAAATGAATGATACGGCATCCCTAGGATTTTCCAAAAATCACTCCCTAACTCGATGTAATAAGATTTTTCAAAATTTGTATGTAGATTAATGCCCGAATACTCGTTCGCTACTTATCTTTGGGAGCGTCTCACACATCGCCCTGTCACTTTAAATGTCAAACGTATGAAAGAGATGCCATGATGTTTGAGACGCTCCCAAAGATGATTTGCGTTCGAGAATTCGCGCGTAAGAGTTCTATAAAGTGAGTAGGTATATGAACTACGTTACACGGAATTTAAAAACTAGCTCAACTTAAGACCGAAGTATTTATCTTAGTCAGCACGCTAATACCCGTAAAAGTTGTTTAACCCACAGTCAAGCTAATGAACACAATAAGTATATTGTTTAAAAATATTTCAGCTGCATTCAGAAATGATATTGCACTTTGCAGCGTCACAAGTGCCTTTGGGAACAGTCGGGAATTGGCAAAGAGCTACCCTGAAGCTACCCTCATACAGTTACGTATCCACTGATATTCCAGCCAACTCGAATGCAGTTGTACATTTTCTCGGTAAGGTGATATCAAAAATGTATACTTTTCACTCGCTGTTACTGTCTTGGTTAACTTTCATGTGTTTTTCAGAGAGTAAATTTTCATAAAAATTTGTTTGGAGGGCCTTTAAATTGTATATTCAAAGGCGGTTTCATTTAGTAGATAGTACTGCGTTTTCTTTTTACAAGCAATATGTATACTAGTAAAATCTTACTTATATTTTAAATGCCAAAGTGAGTATGGATGGATGTATGGACGTGTGTTACTCTTTCACGCAAAAACTACTGAATGGATCTGCCGGCCTAGCATGAGCGGCTTATAGCGCGCGATATGATATGGTACGGCATGCCGTCTTGCTTACACCTTAGTGGGGTAAGCAAGACAACTTGCCGTACCATATCATATCGCGCGCTATAAGCCGCTCATGCTAGGCCGGCTGGATAAGATACTTTTTATCTCGATGTTTACACAGGAACGGGGACCACGCGGGTGAACAGCCGCTAGTAAAGTATAATACAGATACCCATCATTAAAAATATTTTAAATTTCTGCGAAAATAGTATAAAAATAGACCGTAATACCAAGGGTGCGGGTTCCAATCCCGTTTGAAATCTAGGTGAAGGGCTGGTGGATTTTCTCTTACTATTTTTATCCCTAACTTTGGCGACTTAGTTAAACTAAACACCTCGTGACCGGAAATAACAAAGTCGAAATGTGATAATTCCAGTTTATATGATTTAACTCAATTTTTTCTGCACTTAAAAACATGACTGATCTAACCAATTTTATCTTAGTCCCAAAATAAGCGCCATGAAGGCATGTGTTAAAATAAGATACTTACTTACTTAGAATGGTTAATAGAAAAAAAAATATATTTATAAACTGGCTGTAATAACCGATACGATCTATCAATTTCCCATATCCGTTACTCCAGTAAATCATAATTTCAATTTATTCCCAAACTAATTCCAGTAAGTCAACTCTTGTATAATTGTCCGACTTCCCATCTGCATATAGATAGGACGATGATCGGGATAACTTAGTTTTGTCTCTTTCCCACCCTTGGCGTTTGTACCTCCATCTCATTCACTTGATGTGCCGTCTCGTTAGGTAAACTGGGCGATTCAATTGTTAGTTTCTACGGACGTGCACCGTATTATTAAAAGGGAAATTCCCTTTTACTTTTTAACATTGCAAGAAAGAATATCTTTAAATTGTAATGGGTAAACATTTTTTTATATGTTCACGTTTAATTTTGACGACCGATTTGGCGCAGGGGTAGGCTACCCACCTTCTGCGCCAGTGGTCTCGGGTTCGATTCCCGAACAAGACAAATATTTGTGTGCATGAACATGTCTATTTGTCTTGGTCTGGGTGTTTACTATGTATATTAAGTATGTATTTACAAACAAAAAGTATTTATGTATATATTTATCCGTTATCAAGTTTTCCATGATA
The DNA here is from genome assembly GCA_949710035.1 of Crambus lathoniellus. NCBI lineage: Eukaryota > Metazoa > Arthropoda > Insecta > Lepidoptera > Crambidae > Crambus > Crambus lathoniellus. Next base: position 6,504,262 of record OX453302.1, on the reverse strand, counting down.
CAGTTCCTTAATGAAATTAAAATGGGCTTAGATAATTGGTGTGAATGTAAGAAGTTATTTATTATATTTATTTATTTATTATTTAATTTTATGTTGAGTCTATTTTCTTTGGGTCTGTCCGTTCTGTCCCCTTACTCTTGAACGAAATTGCATTGGCATTAAATTGATTATTATATGTCGAACTTCAAACACTGATTCAATGTTTGACATTAATTTGAGTTTGTTTCAAAAGTGAGGGGGTGATTTGAAGTTTGCCACAGCTTTGTTTTTGGAACATTTTGAGTGCCAATATTTTTTTTTAATTGTGACATGCTTAACCTTAATCTTAAAGTAGCTAAAGCACTTATTAAATGAGGTTAATATTTATTACATTACAGTTAATCTGACTCCCAAGGGAATTATTTTTGCAATTCAAGTCGATGCAGACAAAGTCACGGTACGTCACAAGTATGAAGATAAGGGACGTCTACATTTTTTTTTAAACTCATAGTGTTAAATGAAATCAATAAAAAAAGTCTGCCAGTAAAAATAATAACCATAGCGACAAGCGCTTTTCTCTATTTCCACGCAAACAGGAAAAACGATTTCCCTTTGAAGTAGTAGACGTACTTAGCGTAAAAATATTCTCCCATTTGGATAACAATGTTCCTTTCACTTTCACTGTACACTTAGAATAACCTAGATTCTTCAAAAGTTGCCGTAAGTCCGCTTAAAAGAAAGAACTACATAAAAAGAAGGTTCCAGCTATTTTTTCGTTGTCTCCGCTGCTTCTCTGTGGTGTGACCACGATTTTTATACATAAAGCGGAAAATCTCTACTGAACAAATTGAGAAATTCATCTCATCATCATCATTTACTTGCTCTTTTTCCGTTTTATTATTAGACGAACGAAAACCTATGTCAACTTATTAAAATTTTTACTTATTTGCATTCACGATAAAAAAAATATTATTGAAAAATTGGAAATGAAGTATTTTCTCTCCCATCGGAGCTGGTTGTGAGCTTGTGAGACGGGTTGATTTTCTTCAATTAATTTGTTAACCTAATTTAATTCTAATTTCTGAGCATAATAAAATTGTTATAACGTGTGCTCAGAATTGCGAAATGCTCAAATGCAGACGAATGTGGATTTAAATGCCCAAATATGACGTCGCACTATTGATATGTTAATGACTGCTATAGCAGCTGGGACCAATGGCATAAAGTGCCTTCTAAAGCACGAAAGAGCTCAAGAATATATTGATTTTCTGACTGCCTGTGACCGGCTGGTGCCCAGCGGCTACAAGCGCAAACCGAATACACAAATCAATGTGCCATCGAGTTCCTTTACAATGTTTGAATGCTTTTACTACTTTTTTTTATTAACAATAGCTAGATTAACACAAATAACATCTTTAACTTATATTTTGTTTTAATCTTGTGCAAAACTGTCAATGGAGAAATGTAGTAGGCTTGGGCACCCTAGTTTTCTAAACACGAGCTTAGGCCGACCTCAAATAACGAACGGAAAACTGACGCGGAGGCTCCAGGAGCTCTTTTTTCATTTGCTCGTATGACTACGTGTTGCCGCATGCCATGCGACATAAGTCACACTCGTCTTCCAAGTCGCATCACGTCAATTTTCCATATTTTGTAATCATTCGTCTACAGTCCAACCATTTTATTACGAAAATGTTGAATTTTACAAACATCTGTCTCGGTGTTATTTTTTGTAGCAAACGAATTTTTCCTTCTATTGACCATTTTGACAACTAACTTAGTATCGCAAGTTGCTCCTTTGTCACCGGAACAGAGATTTTTGTAACTCCCAACACGTCACAATATTTTGACGTTCATTTTGTCGCTCACCCAATGCAACGAGTAGATAAGGGCATTCATTGCGGTCGAGCAATTGAATAATACGGAATTTCAGATGTCGAACGAAAATCAGCAGAAATGGAGCACTTGGTGCGACTCGAGTGAATCAAAACTGGAGCTCCGGTACAACCACCACGAACAAAGCTGGCTTACATATGGAAACGTTAGATCATCATATATTTTAATGTCCCCGCTGCTGGGACACAGGCCTTGCTATTGGATGGAAGTGAAGTATGGCCTTTACCTTCCTCGCGGTCTAAAGCATGTTAAAGGGCTAATGCAGGACCAACTGATTAACATGACTTGCTCTAATGCTTCCGCTCCAGAAAATAAAGTTTTGGTCACTCATCCTGTGAACAGCTAATGCGAAAGTTGCTTAAGGGCAGGATCTTCCAAAAACTCTGTCTTTGTCTTTTTCCTTACGTGTGAAGAGTAATGAAAATAACCTCACTTTTTCATTTTTTCAATGTTTTTGTTGTTATTTTGAGCATAAATTCACTTTTTGAAAAAGTAGCCTGAGAATAGTCTACAATATGTCATTACCTATTTTTCTATATATTATTCGTGAATTAGAGATTAATAATCTAAGTATAAAACGAAAAAAATATAAAAATAATAAAAAAAATCTTTGTTTTTGAAAATTTTTATTCTCTAGTTACGATACGAATATCGTGTTTCTAGCCACAAAATAATCAAGATCGTTTATGAAACTTCAACATTATATTTTTATCTGCTCATATTAAAGAATATTTGATGATTTACTTTTGAATCAAAAATAGGTTGATTTCGATAATTTGGAAGTACATGCTCTTAACTCTGATAATTAAAAAGCGATATCTTGGCCACCCTACTTTTGTAAACACGGGCTAAGGCCGACCTCAAATAAACGAACGGAAAACTGACGCGAAGGCTCCAGTACAACAACCACGCACAAAGCCGGCTTATAAATATGGAAACGTTAGAAAATTCGCGAGAGAATAATATCCCCCGCTCGTGTACGCACGCGTAATTAGCTGTTTATATTCTCTAATTAACATCCAAGAGTATTCACTTGATGTTACCTTGGTATTTGGCGAAAATAAACTTCCTTTAGTGCTAAGCTCTAATGGCCTAGTTCTTATACTTAAACATGAAAAATATGTAGTTTAGAAAACTAAAAACACACACTTTTATAGGAACAGACTAAAATATCTATTCAGTAACTGAAATTAAAAAGCGTGGTGCGCGTTGTACCTACTTGAATGCATGCTTTGCAAAGGGCGCACCACGCTTTTTAATTTCAGTTACTGAATAGACATTTTAGTCTGTTCCTATAAAAGTGTGTGTTTTTAGTTTTCTAAACTACATATTTATTTTTTACTTTTTAGTTTAATTAATGGCAAGCTATGGATGGATGGTAATCGATTTCACAGTCCATATTCATGTGTCTGCCCACCCCGTAAACATTATAACTCCAAGGCGTGATTGTATTTATTTAGTTTTACAAATTCAAGTAGAGTCTATTAGTTACCAGATGCGCGAGCCGAACCCTTACTTCCTCCCTGCTCCATCATCAGACCCTCACCACCAAGTGTAGCGAATAGGTCTCATCAGAACGAAACAAATGAGCCCAAACTCGAGGGGTTTCCTTGTGGTCATTAAAGAGTGCCACTGACTTCCTCCCTGCTCCATCATCAAGTCCTCACCACCAAGTGTAGCAAATAGGTCTCATCAGAACGAAACAAATGAGCACAAACTCGAGGGGTTTCCTAGTGGTCATTAAGGAGTGCCACTGACTTCCTCCCTGCTCCATCATCAGACTCTCACCACCAAGTGTAGCGATTAGGTCTCATTAGAACGAAACAAATGAGCCCAGCTCGAGGGGTTTCCTATCCTAGTGGTCATTAAGGAGTGCCACTGACTTCCTCCCTGCTCCATCATCAGACCCTCACCACCGAGTGTAGCGAATGGTCACATCAGAACGAAACAAATGAGCCAGAACTCGAAGGGTTTCCTATTGGCCATTAAGGAGTGCCACTGGCTTTCTCCCTGCTCCATCATCAGACCCTCACCACCGAATGTAGCGGATAGGTCTCATCAGAACAAAACAAATGAGCCCAAACCAAAAAGGTTTTGTAGTGGTCATTAAGGAGTGCCACTGGCTTCTTCCCAGCTCCATCATCAGACCCTGGCCACCAAGTGTAGTGAATAGGTCTCGTCAGAACGAAACAAATGAGCCAGAACTCGAAGGGTTTCTTATTGGCCATTAAGGAGTGCCACTGGCTTTCTCCCTGCTCCATCATCAGACCCTCACCACCGAATGTAGCGGATAGGTATCATCAGAACAAAACAAATGAGCCCAAACTAAAAAGGTTTCGTAGTGGTCATTAAGGAGTGCCACTGGCTTCTTCCCAGCTCCATCATCAGACCCTCGCCACCAAGTGTAGCGAATAGGTTTCGTCTGAACAAAACAAATGAGCCCAAACTCGAGGGGTTTCCTAGTGGACATTAAGAAGTGCCAGTGGCTTCCTCTCTGCTCCATCATCAGACCCTCACCACCAAGTGTAGCGAATAGGTCTCATCAGAACGAAACAAATGAGCTAGAACTCGAGGTGTTTCTTATTGGCCATTAAGGAGTGCCACTGGCTTTCTCCCTGCTCCATCATCAGACCCTCACCACCGAATGTAACGGATAGGTCTCATCAGAACAAAACAAATGAGCCCAAACTAAAAAGGTTTCGTAGTGGTCATTAAGGAGTGCCACTGGCTTCTTCCCAGCTCCATCATCAGACCCTCACCACCAAGTGCAGCTAATAAGTCTCATTAGAACGGAACAACGGAGCCCAAACTCGACGGGTTTCCTAGTGGTCATTAAGAAGTGCCACTAGCTTCCTCCCTGCTCCATCATCAGACCCTCACCATCAAGTGTACCGAATAGGTCTCATCAGAACAAAACAAATGAGCCTAAGCTCGAGGGGTTTCCTAGCAGCCATTGAAGAGTTCTATTGCTCACCTCTTGACTCCATCATCAGATCAGCTCGATGGTAGCAAATTATTGTATTGTCATCGGATTCATATAGAATTGCAAAGTTTCAAATCAATACGACAATTAGAAGTAGGTTAAAATTTAATTCCAAGATTTTCTTACATTGTGACTTAGTTACAAGTGAAGCTAATAAAAGTGTGGTAATAAATATTTAAGAATTGGTCATAATCATACATTGTTTTTATCCTACTAATGTTGTTACTCAATCACGCCACTACGGCTGAACGGATTTGGCTGAAATTTGGGACATAGATACTTTGTAGCCTGGAGAGGAACATAGGGTACTTTTTATCCCGGAATCACATTCACGCGGGATAACGTCGTGTAGTCCACGCGGGCGAAGATTTAGTTAAACGTAATAGGTACCAAACTTTTTATTGCACATATTCATACCTGATAAAGTTTTTCAGTATCCACCACGGGAAGCCAGTCATTTTGTAGTTCTACATGAAAAGTCTTCTGGGAGTTTTGACAATTGGTACTTATTTAATAAATTTCGACGTGCTCTTTTCGAATTTCAACTTTGCCACCTCGTATCTTTGCCCCTCGCGCTGCCATAAGAAAAATGGCGTCCAAAAACAGTTTTTTGAGAATAACTCATTCCGACTCATTTAACGATAAAAATAGTCACGTAATAAATTTAAACTAGATAAAATTTCCTACTTGTGGCAAAGTGAAAGTTCGAAAAGAGCACCGGAAAACTTTCCATGTAACCTGTACTAGGGAAGCAGCACTTCGCCTTCATCACACTTGATGTTAAGTGATGATAAGGCTGAAGGTGGAAGCGTTCTACTACCGGAATCCTCAAATACTGAGGAACTGGCTATCTTATCTCTAACTGCCGGAACACAACAAATTCGGAAAACATCGTTGTTATGGCGTCAGGCTAAGATAAGATAGTTGTAGACAGGCGGACTTTGAACAAGCCCTACAACCAACTAAACCGAATACAATATGTACCCCACTGGGAATCGAACCCGGGACCTCTGGGTCTGATACCGGTGGTGTAGTGAGACCACAGAGGCGGTTGAGTGACTGCAGGCTTTATATAAGAACTGTAATTTATTAATGAAAAATACATTTAATAGACCTTGGATCTTTGATGGTTGAAAAATGGAAAATGAAGTATTTAGAAAAAATCGACCCGTCTCACAACCAGCTCCGATGGGACTCGAACCCACGACCTTTCGCTATCCAGGCGACTGCTCTAACCACTGAGCTACGGAGTCGTTACGAGAAGCGTCGAATTTATCAAATACTTCTTACACGCTGTATAGCCAGCGTTAATTTCATCAATGTGAAGATATTACTACCCCTACACGCGAAAGAAATACCTTTCCAGATATTTGACAATCGCTAAATAATTACTATGGCAAGTTATTTAAATTTTTACTTTTTTGCATTCACAATGCAATTTTTATGGTTGAAAAATGGAAAATGAAGTATTTAGAAAAAAACTGAGCTGAGGGCCTACTCTGGAACGCAAAACCCGAAACTTCGTTATACCCGTCCCTCGCATGCTCGAGTCATGACAGAATCGAGTGAAAGAGACGGGGCTAACCGAAGTTTCGGATGTGCGTTTCAGAGTACGGTCCCTGGTTGTGAGATGGGTCGATTTTTTCTAAATACTTCATTTTCCATTTTTCAACCATAAAAATTGCATTGTAAATGCAAAAAAGTAAAAATTTAAATATCTTTGATGGTGTCTGTAAAACGTATTGTCAGACGTTAGTTGATTAACTGTTCATAAAGACTTATGTTAAAAGTAGCGCCTAAGTTCAGCTAGGCATCCTAAGATTATTTCCTTAAACGCCAGCCAAATTCAACATAATATTAGCAGAAATATTGTACACCTACGCGAGAATATTAGAAGCCGTTGCGTCTGCAATAAATTCTAATACACCATATATCAGCCAGTTGAAAACTCGGGACTGCGAGGAAATTACGGAGCTATCGCCAGGCAGAGGAAATTGGCAGATTATTTAAAAATTGACAGCGTTCCCCCTTTTATACGCTCAATTTTAATTAAGCTATTGTGATGCAGGATTCCATACTGTTCCACACGGTATGTGGCTCCATGGGTGGTAGAGTTTTTTTTTTTCAAACACATCGTAAGTATAACGCTTAAAAAACATAGCCAGTTGTTGCAATATGATTGTGTTTGTTAATAAACGATTTAAAAAAACTTTGATCATACCAAATTAATAAGCCCATGACCAATAAGAGCTCGTTCTAGACACCAGATATATGGTGTTTTAAAAAGCTTGTATATAATGAGCTATGCTTGTTCATATGAGAAAGCCTGTTGCCTTTCTATTATCGATATCAGGGTGCCTACCATCAACTCTTATTGCGGTTTTGTTTAGGACCTAAACTGATCTGCTTCGCTTATTCGTACCACGACAGCTTAATATCAATGACAGCGATTCAGTGATCATTCGATGACATTTCACAGCCGCTAAGCTGTCAGGAACTCTTATTTGACTTATAACCCGGTCGATTTAACATGACACCTGCAGGTTATACCCGTCCCTCTCACTCTCCGTGCATGACAGAATCGAGTGAAAGAGACGGGTAGAAGAAAAAGGACACAAATCGTTCAGTCATTCACATTTAGCAATTCATTTGCGATACAGTTTTTAGAAAGTCATAGTACAAAAGAAAGCAATTCATTTTAGGAACCTATTCTGCATCGCGCTAGTTTTGAATCGCTGTCTTAAAGTTTATGGTAGGCACCCAGATATATGGTGTTTTAAAAAGCTTGTATATAATGAGCTATGCTTTTTCATATGAGAAAGCCTGTTGGCTTTCTATTATCGATATCAGTAGTAGAATAGAAACACAAATGTATGGGATTGACATTAGCGATTGAAATGTCACGTGACCGCTAATGTCAATCCCATACATTGTCTTTCTATTCTAATGGCGATATCGATAAAAGAAAGCCACTTGTCTAGGCCTTCCACTGATCTCTATTATACCACTGGATAGGCTGTCTCCAACCAAATGACAGCTAATTGTGTGTAGCAATTTGAAGCGCTACTCGTGTCACTACGATGGTACTGAGAACTAATTTTGACGTAAGATTGTGACAGCCGCGAGATATTTAAAAGTCTTTATGTTATTTTGTGTTATTTCGGTGTGATTTCATATTTAATTCTAAAAGTTATTAAGAAAGTAAAGCTCATAAACATGAAGAAATGTGTGATTTGTAAAACTCAGTACGAAAAAGGGAGTAAAACGTCATTTCACAGGTGAGTGTATTAAATTGTTGTTTTAGTCAAAATTGACCTAAAATTGTGTGTAAAGCATTTGATTACTATCTGAAAATTGTTTGCAATGATATCTTATCAATATCTAGGCATAATAATGATGAGTTTTGAGAGAATTATGTAAAAAATGTTTTGTTTATAATTCACTAGTGATTGACAAATTCTTATCGATAAAATGTCGATATTTAATACCAAAAGTTGATAGAGCTCAGGCTGATTCAGTAGCTGTTGTACACCCGTCTTTCGGCATTATGGTAGTACCTAGCTCTCCGCCCGCGTCTTCGCCCGTGTGAACTACACGACGTTATCCCGTGGGAATGTGATATTTTTGCGGAATAAAAAGTAATAATTAGCCTATGTTCCTCTCCAGGCAACAAAATATCTGTGTCTCAAATTTCAGCCAAATCTATTCAACCGTTATGGCGTGATTGAGTAACACATACTTCCTACTTTTATAATAAATCGACCTTGCATAGCATATTGTAGGGTCGACCTAGGTTTTTTTTATGCTACTAATATTTTTTTTAAAGAAGTAGTTTAGTTTTAGGTTTAATTATTAATCCTAAAACTAAACTAATTAATTATTAATCCTAAAACTAAACTACCTCTTTTAAAAAATATGGGTAGCATAAAAAAATAAAACCTGGGTCGACCCCACATGCCATGCGAGGTCGATTTATTAGACAATTGAAATTCGAGTCTTATAATACGTATACAGAAAATAGTCGTGGTTTTAGTAATAAATCTTTTTTTATTTAAATTTTTACTTTTTTGCATTCACAATGCAATTTTTATCATAAAAAACCCGTCTCACAACCAGCTCCGATGGGACGCTGGCTGTGAGACGGGTCGATTTTTTCTAAATACTTTATTTTCCATTTTTCTATGATAAAAATCTTTTTTGTTTTAAATTACACTTGTAAATCTTAATTAAAATTTGATCAATTATTTTTGCAGATTTCCTACCGAATTGAGTCTAAGAAACAGGTGGTTAGAAAATATGAAAGCCCTAAACTGGACCCCGAAGGAAACAGATTCACTTTCTTCAAAACATTTTGACACCTAGTGTTTCTTCACACATAACACCTTTTTTTTTTAAATAAACTTGTTAGTTGAGCAGTACTTATTTCTGTTTTTTATTTTGTTAAGCTACCCCTTTTTAACGTGAATTAAGTAATATAACGTCAATTAAGGCTGTAGTTGTGTGTGTCAGTAAACGGTACGGACACGTACCATGGAGTACCTCGATGGAAAAAAAGAGTACCACAGTATTTCAACAGTTAGGTATAACACATTTTTGGTGGCCGGGCTGCAACGCATAGGACCCAACCCGGCCACGCTTCTATCGAAATAAATAATAAGTTTATGATGCAATTTTGGTACGGGGTGATGGTTGGTACCTATCCTGTACCAACGAAAATGTGTCCGTTTTTCCGTTAAAATCGCAATTAAATAAATTTTTTGGGCATTGAAATTTCTGACAAAAAACGCCTGACATTATTGATTGATCGACACAAGACGTCGAGTTACGTATATTGCTCAGCCCGGCACCAAAAATGTGTTTCACTGATGAAATACTGTGGTACTCTTTTTTTCCATCGAGGTACTACGAGGTACGTATCCGTACCGTTTACTGCCTTAATTGACGCCGCCGCCCGGCGCCGTGGCCGGGCCAGAACGTAACACACGTATTACGTATCACATATACAAACAAAAAAGTATTTAAGTATATATTATCCGTTATCAAGTTCATGTAGAAAGTTTCTTAAGAAATTTACTATGGGCTTAGATTGTAACAAAACATTATTTATTATGTTTATACATCGATATATTATCATTACCACAGTCGACCTAAGAACATCACTAATGTTAGTTCCAAGTACTTTCGTATCTGCCTACAGCGCCAAAATGGCGATACTCAAATGATCACAAAAATATTTTACGTCACGCAGTCCAGTGTGGTAATAAATAGAGGTCAGTGAGGCCTTCAGATATATTAGTTGAAGCAAGTTGGTATCTGTTTTCTTACATTATGCCATTTCAAAATGCATTGTGCAGCTTTTCGGAAATCATACTTACAGTGTTTAAACAATCGTGTTTTGTTTAAACGGTTTTAATCAAATAACTAGCAAATATATGCAATTTCCAGTTTATCAGTCTACATTCAATTCGCTATATTTCATGAAAGAAAATGCTGAATTTAATTATTGGTTACCTACTAACCCAATTTATTGTTGTGAACTAATTTAGTTAGTACCTAGTCCCAATTTAATAAAGCCAAGCTAGATACAAAACCGCAGTTAGATTATAAACTCGAAGTAGATTATAAGGGTCATATTGTTGTTTTGAAAAGCGAGTCGTGGAAGCTCTAAAGCAGGGTTACTCAAACTGGAGCACGCTAACCCCTTGAGGTTTGCCATTCGACGGTTGTGTCAGAATTTAATGTTAAAGTTGACCGAAATTACTCATAATATTTGTTCAATTTGCGACATAAAACGAGCCTATCTGTAGTATTTTATTGCTTTTCATTGAAACAAAAAATACCCTTTTTTCAGTCATTTTTAATTATTTTGGATAGTGTCCGCTGTCATCCGGAAACTTTAAAAGGGGTCCATGGAGCAATAAGTTTGAGAAATTCCGCTCTCAACAATCGAGTCGGGAGCACTAATCTCTTTGTTCAAGACGCTGGATCCGATGAATAAATTAGACGATGTATGATGAATAAGTAATAAATCATAAGTCTTTGAAATATCAGCTTAAGGTTTGAAACTGAACCTGGCGGGCGACTTACCTAAATGTAAATGAAAAATTGATTGCTCAGTCAGTTAAGCAGAAATGGAAACAAACGGAGCTTTTCTGGTCCATAAATAAAGTAACTTATATCAAAGCGGGCTGGTTTAAAGAGATAGGTACCTATCGAGAAATCGTTGCGTCATTATTTGTGGTTATACATATGCACATCGTCATCATAATTTATGTACATCTTAAGTTTTCTTTTCTTAGCATTACAGCTTCGATCAAGTTTATCACCTAGTTCTGTTGATCAAAGCATTACAGTTATGTTATTGAACTAGACTACTGCTGAAATTCCATAATTCAAGATTAGTAGGACTCAAGATGAGGCATGAATATGCAGAACCTGAGGCTCTGAAACTGGTGTAACTTCGGCTATATCTTGGCAAATTATGAAATCTACATTTCGTCTCCTTTGTATTGTTTGTATCATATTTACCGACATTTTCCGAGAAAATTGGGAAAATCGCTGAAGCCCGTTTCTAAAGCTAAGCTCAAAAGCGTTGGATGGTAATATTTATACTGATCAACTAAATATAATTATTAGTTCGTACTCAAACACTCTAATAGAATTTTTTGTTCAATATTTATTGGTTTCATTGTATTGTTTTCCCATATTGTTTTACGCGTTTTAGCGGGGTGAGAGATAGCTACGACTTATATTACCTGCTAAATATATGCGCGAATATTCAAACGCAACTTAACTTTGGAAGCGACTCAAACATCGCTCTTTCGCTTCAAATGTCAAACGTATGAAAGAGACGCCACGATATTTAAGACGCTCCCAAATCTGAGTGTACTAGCGTTCGAGAATTCGGGCGTTAAATACTTACTTACGTAACTTACTTATCAGGTACAGTATTTAATGTCTACAAATGCAAAAAGTCGCTTAAATGTACGAGTCTCCTTTAATTTTGCGATGATGGAAGTAACCGTTGCTTCCATTCCGATCACAATATTAATAAAGGTGTAATACTGTAAGCAAAAAGTATACAATTGAATATTTGACGGTTTTTTTTATTAACTAAAAATGTTCATTTAAGTAGTAGCAACACAACATAGGTATTTATTTTCAAATATCTTGCATATTTTCGACAATATAGAGCATCAAACTTTCTAATCAGACAAGGAGAGCGCTATAGAAACGTGACGTCACATTTCCATAGCGCCATACTCTCGCCATAGAAAATTTCGTTTTAGAAAGAGATAGCTAGAGTCACAATTAAGTAGCTCATAATTCGCTTGTTATAATACAGATTGAATTTCTTTCTTCACATTTGTTATTCACTAATATTATATTTCTGAATGTCATAATTAAATATCTACATTTCAACAACAGTCAAATACCCAATTCGTGTTCATATTTAAAAGCTACACTACCAAAGGGTAAAACGTCAGAGTAACGTCAAAGACGTCATAACGGAAAGTCTCTGTCTCGATTCTCATAGCTAAACAAATATAATAACACAGTAGTTCCTAAAAAGTTTCAATTCTTTAAACTTGTGTAGTATCAGTGAACGTGTGATAGCGTTTGTGTGCTTGTGGGAGTCGATTAAGTGCAGTTTTATAGTAAAATAAAATTGAAAATTTTATTTTTCACCTTGCGCTAAGGGTACGTTTATTTAAAGTTTTTTGCCACTGACCCCAAATACATCGATAGAGCAGAGCCATCTTGTGAGAAGTAGTTGCTGCTATTCACTGCTTTTAGCGACATCTATCGTGGTGCTGTGACATTTTTTACATCAAATCACGCCATCTTGTGAGAAGTAGTTGCTGCTATTCACTGCTTTTAGCGACATCTATCGTGGTGCTGTGACATTTTTACATCAAATCACGCCATCTAGTGAGTAGTAGTAGTTGCTTTTTCCTGCTTTCAACGCCATCTATCTTTAATTACCATGGTTAATTGCGGGGGCTGTGGAAAATTCTTGTCGCCGACGGGCGGCGCCGGTTGTTCCACTTGTAATACAAGATATCACAAAGGGTGTCTGGCCCTCCCGGATAAGGCCCAGATCAGCAAGGACTGGGTTTGCCCTAACTGTAAGAAGAATGTTAGGAAGGGCGACAACAGCGAGACGCCTACAAAGGGCATTTACGGTACGCCACCACAGGGCGACTCGTGCCCCGAGTCACCGCAGCGCGAGTCTTCATCGCACAGCCTGGGTATGGACCGGCAGCGGGATCGGGAGCTCCACATTTTCATGGCCGAGATGAGGGAATTTAGACAGGAGATGACCCAGCTGCGCGAGTCTATAATACACCGCATGGATGACTTCGAGCGGCGTCTGGGAGACATCGAAAAGAGAGCCCCCGAAGGCGTATCCTGTGCCACCGAGGAGCTCCAGCGTACCATCGATGGGCTCAAGCGAGAACTCAACGACCGGGACCAGGAGGCCCTCCTGGCCGACCTGGACATCGGGCAGCTGCCGGAGGAGCGGGGCGTGTGTCATCCAGTCGGTGACGGTGCTGGCGGCGCGGCTGGGCGTCACGCTGGAGGAGCGCGACGTGGTGTTTGCGGAGCGCGTGGGCGTGCCGCCGGCCGAGGCGGGGGGCCGCCCGCGACGTGTCGTGGTGCGCCTGGCGCGCCGCCACCTTCGCGACGAGCTGTTGCGTGCCGCGCGCGTGCACCGCTCCGCCGGCGCCGCCGATGGTGCCCGCGTCTACGTCAACGAGCGCCTGACCCGCCACAACCGGCAGCTTTTCCACAGCGTCCGCGAGGAGTGTCGTCGGCTGCAGTGGCGCTTCTCTTGGACGAAGCGGGGTCGTATCTTCGCCAGAGAAGGTGAGGGGCGGCCTATTTTTCAGATCCGATCGGAAGAAGACGTCGCTCGTATTTTTAGCCACCCAGCCTCAGGGCCAAATTGTCCTGAAAAATAAACAAATTGTTATTTTGAGGTTCATTACCATAAACATGTATTGCGATTGTCCTTTTATTTTTGTATATTTACCCAAGTGTCCAAATGTCGTGTTTTTACTATCTGTCAGTCATAGAATGTTGTTTTGTCTGCAAGCTGCACTTTTTAATTTATTGCCAAAGTTTATGTATGTGAGGGCAACAAATAAAAATACTGATCTTAAATCAAACATTTATTATTTAATAAATCGAATTAACTTCTTAATATTTATACATATTTACATTCTTTTAATTTCAAATATACACTTTTTTATCCATTTACATTATATAAAAATGTCATTGATCTTTGTTTCAACTGTTACATATTATGTTATTTTTGATCAGTATTGTTATCAAAAAATTAAATTATTAGACCTTTACTTTGTATTTATATACTCAAATCTATTACATTTGCTCAGCATAAATATAAATATGTATCATAAATTATATATAAATGACTAATAGGAATTTTAAAGTTGGTTTCTTTAATGCCGGATCATTGTGTACAAGGCAGGATGAGTTTTTGGTGGCAATGGAGGAGTTAAACCCGGACATTATGGCTATTAATGAAACTTGGTTGAGACGAGGCGAGGAGGACAGTGCTCCTAGGGTACCGGGTTACAACTTACGACACACTCCGCGACCAGACCATGTTAGGGGTGGGCGTGGTGGAGGTGTAGGGTTTTATATACGAAAGGGAATAAAAGCACGCACCTGCCCTCACCCTGTTGCGTCCCCAGTAGAGCAGATGTGGTTGAGTGTACGACTACTTAACACATCAATTATAGTGGGTACTGCATATCGTCCTCAATGGTTGGACATTGTTGAGTTTTTGGATGCCATCACTGACTCCATTGTTTCATTTGCCAGTTGTGACGGACTTATCTTGCTGGGCGATTTTAACATAGACCTCCTCGCTGCTAGGGGTACTGGTCTACAATTGCTGTCACAATTTTTCAGCACACTCAATCTCAGTCAGCTGGTGTCCGAACCAACACATTTCACAGATCACAGCCAAAGCCTAATTGATTTGATCTGTACGGATATGAAAGCAACCAGTATTGCAGTCAAGCACCCGGATTTGCGAGGTCATGCTATGCTAACGGTGGTCTTTAAAATAAAAAAAGAGAAGGCACAACCCCGGTGGGTCGAATATAGACCAATAAGAAACATACTGCAGAATCTATGGGAGATAGATCTTCAAAAAATAGACTGGAACTACTTCAGTAGTGAAAGTAACATAAATAGTTTAGTAGATAACTTCACATCTTGTCTGACATATTTATTTGATTTGCATTCTCCAGTTCAAAAACGCAAGTTTAAACATCCTCCACACCCGTGGATTACGGACACTATCAAATCTATGATGCGCATTAGGGATAAATATCTGCAGGCCTATAAAGTAAATAAGACTGAGACCCGGAAAGACAGTTACCTTACTATGAAACGCATTGTAAGTAAAGCTATTGAACAAGAGAAGGCGTGTTATTTTAAGACATACATAAATTCAAATTTTAATAACTCTAAACGACTTTGGCAGAACCTAAAGAATAATGTATTGTCAAAAGGAACAGCCCCTGACCTTCCCCCTCACTTTGACAACCCTGAAACTATAAATAACCACTTTTTGAACGCACCTGGCCATAACACTGTATCAATTAGTCAGCTAACACATTTTGAATTCCATAGACACAGTACAAGTACTTTTTCACTAAAGCCGGTTAGTCAAGATACAATAACTAAGATAATTAAAGGTCTTAAATCAAATGCTCAAGGTTGTGACGGTCTGTCCCTTGACATGCTTCAGCTTACTCTACCCTATTCTTTACAAGCTATTACAGCAATTGTCAACACATCTATAGCAGAAGGTACTTTCCCTAACGCCTGGAAGACTGCGGTTGTTAAACCCCTGCCCAAGGTAAACTCACCGGCAACCCTTCTTGACCTAAGACCAATCAACATCCTACCTTGTCTATCGAAAATACTAGAACGGGTTGTCTGTGATCAACTTATTAATTTTCTAGAGGAAAATAAGGTGCTACCACGCTACCAGTCAGGTTTCCGAAAAAGTCATGGGACTGCTACTGCGCTGGCAGATGTAATTGACAACATCCTTACTGCTCAAGACCAGGGAGAAGTCAGCATGCTTGTGCTTCTTGATTTTTCACGCGCCTTTGAAACAATTAACACCACATTGCTGTTGTCTAAGCTTTCTTATTACGGTGCAGACATGGCCACAGTGAAATTGTTTGACAGTTATTTGTCACAAAGACATCAGTATGTTGAGCTTGTTGATGTGCAGGGTGTCAAATCCAGGTCATCTTCCCTTCCTGTGACGCGTGGAGTCCCGCAGGGCTCTATTCTGGGACCCATCCTGTATATTCTGTACAGTGCGGACATCATTCAAAGCATAGAGCATAGCAAATACCACATTTATGCTGATGATGTACAGTTGTATATTTCTTTTGAGCCCAATGACATGAATAACGCTGTTTCTCAAATAAATAAAGATTTATGCAAAATTGCTGACTGGTGTAGGTCTAATTGCCTGGTACTTAACCCAAAAAAAACAAAATTTATGTTATTGGGTTCCAGAAGGAATGTGCAGAAACTGGGGAATGTGCAAATCAATGTCAAATTAAATAATGAGGTCATAGAGCGTGTAGACAAGTGCAGAAACCTAGGCATAACACTGGATTGCCACTTAAATTTTGAGCACCACATCACGGAGTGTGTCCGCAGTTGTTTTTACCGGCTTAAATTACTTTACAAAATACGTCCCTATTTAAATGAACAGATTAGAATCGCACTGTGTGAATCTCTGGTACTCTCCAAGCTTAACTACTGTGACATTGTATACGGCCCTTGTCTTTTGGCCAGAACAGCCAAGATGGTACAACGAGTTCAAAATGCCTGTGCTCGCTATTGCTTCACAGTGCCTCCAAGGTCTCATGTTACCCCTTACTTAAACAGCTCAAAGTTATTGAAAATGGAGGCTCGCAGGAAACTCCACCTTGCCACTTTAATGTTTGGTATGATGAAGTCAGGAAAACCAATATATCTGCTTGACAAACTTACTTGGGCTCAAAGCAACAAAGGTAACCAATTGAGAGGATGTAGATGTATTTTCAAGATGCCAAGGCATCGCACCAGTGCATTCCGGGGATCCTTCAAATTCGCTGCTACCCAATGTTGGAACGTCCTTTTGCCGCCTCTTTTATGTGACCTGAAGACAATAAATACATTTAAAAACCGATTTAAAAATCATCTATTTTCAATTCAACTTGCATCAGTATCATATATCACCAAGTAAAAATAATGTTTACCGTATTGTTTGTCACGTTTCGTGATGGCGGCGTCGGGTCGTTCGGCGATCTATTCCTATATTTCCTATTGGCTAGTTGGTATTTGATGAGTTAGGTAGGTACCTAGTACCTACGGCTGCAGCTGCTGCCGCATTGCATGAGGCATGACCTAAAGGAAAAATAACCATTGTTTGTTTCATGTTTCTATTTTTCACTGGCGAGTATCAGATAAATAAACAAACTAGGCAAAAATTTACTCACCATTTCTTTTTGCATGACTCGTGGGTATGCTAAGACTAAGACAGTCAACTAATTTATTCCATTCCCTTTTTTCTACTACAATAAGTATGGCAAGATGGACTTTGAGGTAGACACGCGACCTTCAATCAACAATAACATTCAGTACTCAGAGACAATAACACACGCGACTGTGAGCTTTTCTTTACATTCACAAATTTTAAATAGGTAATTTAGGATGGAGCGAGTGTATTTGTTGTTGTTTTTAATATGTATGTACTTTCTTTCTTGCTATGTTGATGTATTTTGTGGATTTTGTTTGACTTATAATTATGTTGATTTTATTTATTGGTAACGGTTTGATTTTCACCATTTGATTGTTTACAATTTTACAATAGTTTTTATTTAAACCACACATTGTCACATGTCACCACAGAACAGAAAAAAAGATCTCTTTTTTTTCTGTTCTGTGCATGTCACAGATCACTATTATCACAGCTCTATGGTAGACATGACAGATTAGACTGGACGGTGTAACTCGGGACAGGCAAAAGGCACTAAACTATACTGCCGTGTAGTTGCCACTTTATTTTTTATTTTATAATTTTTTGTTGAGTGTGTTTAGTTAGGAACTGTATTTGCTTATTACCTATGTTTGTTTTTGTCTTTTTGGTGGCGTCTGGTGTTGCTCGCACAGGCCCTGCCAGAATACCAGCGTTGTTGTAGGGTGACATTTTTGACACCCAGCAACAACTGCTGAGGCAGGGTCCTGATTGGCGCATCACATGGATATTGTTTTTTTTATTTTATTTTTTATTATTTTCTTTTATGTACTTAATTGTTTGTAAATTGTGTGCTTTGTTATCTGTTTTCTTTTGTATTGTGTACTTGTTGAGGTGATGTGCAAATAAATGTCTTTTCTTTCTTTCTTTCTTTCTAAAACAATAATCCCGTCCACTATTTAGCTTCAAAACCATTGTTAATTTTAACTTACATTATGCATTCACTATTTAATTCATAAAAGCCAGACTATATTATTAATTTCCAAGTTCAAGCGTTGTTGTTGCATATAATATTGCAATTTGCATTTCAAAATGATTGCGGAGAGCAGTTGGAATTGGTGACTCAGAACTTTTGGATTATATTTTGAAATTTAATGACTAAATAACTACGATTTTTTTAAAAATAGTTTTAATAGTGAAATATGTACTTATAACTTATAGAATTTCATCATCATCTGTATGCTAACTAAGTATGCTAAACTTTTTAAATTATTTTTATGCATAACCCCGCCTGAAAGCTACTTATAGGGCTCGTGGTTTTTTACTATCACATTTTTCCTATACTACAGATTTGCATTGTGAATGCATAAAAATAATTTAAAATCTTATAATGGCTGTTTCATCTTAATCGATTGTTAAACATTTGTAAAAATGTTTTTTTCGGATGCGAGGGTTTCCTCGCATTGATGAAGCAACGCTGGCCTACAGCGTAGCAAGTGATAGCAAAATTCGACGAGTCGTGTAGGCCTTTCGGTAGCTTAGTTCGTCAGAGCATCGGGCCGGATTCCCGGAGGCGCGGGTTCGAATCCCGCCTGAAAGCTACTTATAGGGCTCGTGGTTTTTTACTATCACATTTTTCCTATACTACAGATTTGCATTGTGAATGCATAAAAATAATTTAAAATCTTATAATGGCTGTTTCATCTTAATCGATTGTTAAACATTTGTAAAAATGTTTCTTTCGGATGCGAGGGTTTCCTCGCATTGATGAAGCAACGCTGGCCTACAGCGTAGCAAGTGATAGCAAAATTCGACGAGTCGTGTAGGCCTTTCGGTAGCTTAGTTGGTCAGAGCATATCGGGCCGGATTCCCGGAGGCGCGGGTTCGAATCCCGCCTGAAAGCTACTTATAGGGCTCGTGGTTTTTTACTATCACATTTTTCCTATGCTAAACTTATTATTCTGTGGCTAAACGTTGAAGCATGGGGATATGAAAAAGCTCGAGCAATTTTTTTTTATTTGTGGTACACTGGTAGTAATATAGGTCCGTCACCGTAATGTCGGTTTTCTCGCTAAATCTAACATAGGTTTTGCTTTACCGATTGCGCATGGCATATAGCGTCGGAATGTTAAGACCGCTGAGAGTTTGCAAGTTCGACCGCTCTGTCAAACCAATAGAAAATATTCCGTTTAATTCAAAATAAGTTTCCCGAACAAGATAAATATCTGTCTGATATTTATCTTATTCGGGAATCGAACCCGAGTCCTCTGGCGCAGAAGGCAGGTATCCGTACCCATCTGTATCCGTATATCCGTATCAATAAAACGAACGTTCGAGTAACTTATTCAAACTTCATAATGAAAAAAGTTTTGATGTTGATATAAAATTAGACGAAGGTCAAAATTATGAATTTGTCATCTGAAGAAGGTTTTCGGAATGTGACTGTACCAACTTAAAAAAAAAATAGTTCTTTATAGTGTTGTTTACTAGTATAAGATAATTAGCCGTATTAAACTATCAGCATTAACATTTCTTATAATAAGCTTTCTTAGAAAAAAATATCTTCTTTGTGTGGTTGACAAGATATTAGGTAAGATTTACACACACCTATAGCTTCTCCTTATCACGTTCATAATATTAAATAATTGTCTTCGTAGAGTGCGCGCCAAATAAATCTGTGCGCGGTCAAAATCAAATACTAATCTTTTCCATAAGTTTAGAACAAAAAAATGTACTGAAACTAGTGCCAAAAACGCCTCAGTCACGCGCAGTTATCTGACACGCACTCCAGTATAAAAATAAAAAAAAAATACTAACACCTACGATGTAATACGGTAAATGCCATTGGTATCAAATCAACGCATACGTAGTATCTGCCTTCTATAAATTACTAAAATTACCTCGCTACGGATACGAATTTCCCTAAAGTTTGGGTTGTGTGTAGGCGGAAAGCCAGTGTAGAAAAATTTGGCATCACATTAAAGATTGACGTGATTTATGACAAAGACATGAATTTCAGTTTCATTCAAGTAACTTAAGCTTTATTTACTTAGAGCTTTTTTTAGATTCCCGTGTATTTTATGTATAAACTTTTTCTTTGCTGTAGTGGAATTGACACTTTACTTTGCAAAGAAAACGAAATACCTATGTATATAGACGTTTTCAATTTAACTTTTAAATCTGCTATCTGTTGTAATTGAATTTCAAACTTCCGCGTGTACTAATTGGAGCTTGAACTTTTTCTCAACACTACTGAGCTTGTTGAAAAGGCTAAACAGGGCCATAGTAAAAGTATATACAGCGCGTAAGAGGAGGTTCTAGATAAATTCGACGCTTTTCCTAACAGTTCCGTAGCTCAGTGGTTAGAGCCTTCCCCGGACAGTGAAAGCTCGTTTATTTCATCAAGTGATGTGAAGTGATGAAATAAACGCTGGCTAAACAGCGCGTAAGAGGAGGTTCTAGATAAACTCGACGCTTCTCCCAACGACTCCGTAGCTCAGTGGTTAGAGCCTTCACCCGGACAGTGAAAGGTCGTTTATTTCATCAAGTGATATAAAGTGATGAAATAAACGCTGGCTAAACAGCGCGTTAGAGGTAATGGATAAATTGGACGCTTCTCCTAACGTCTCAGTAGCTCAGTGGTTAGAGCCTTCTCCGGACAGTGAAAGCTCGTTTATTTCATCAAGTGATGTGAAGTGATCAAATAAATGAAGGCCTAATAGCGCGTAAGAGGTATTGGATAAATTCGACGCTTCTCCTAACGACTCCGTAGCTTAGTAGTGAGAGCATTCACGTGGACAGTAAAAGGTGGGTTCGAGACTCATCAAAGCTAGTTGTGAGATAGGATGATTTTTTCTAATAGTTTATTTTCAACAATCAAAATTGCATTGTGAATGCAAATAAGTAAAATAACTTGAACTAGTGAGCTTGTTTAACAATTAATTTTGTTGGATTGTAAGATCTTACTTGATCGCAATTTTGATAACATGAAAAACTTTACATGCATTCAATTTCAATGACCAGTTTCCAGAAAAAATTGTGAGAACTAATAATTATTAGTTCTCACAATTTTTTCTGAGACTATCTACATAGTTTCACAGCTATGAACTTCAACAAATCCTCTTGGGTTAATTCTTACTCCTTTGCGTTAAATTTTTTCACATACCTACTAAAATTAACCGTTCAAAAAGATTAAAATATCCTCCTAAGGCTGTTTAAGCGTCTTGATTCAGCGCCAGTAAGTAGTCAGGTTGTTCTGTATAGGCGTGTCAAAAATTGTTCCTTTCCTAAAAAAATCGACCCTTACTCTATTCACTACTAGCTCCGATGATAAACGCACGACCTTTCACTGTCCGGGCGAATGCTTGCCTGTAGGTGTGAGTCCCATCAGAGCTAGTTGTGAGTCGATTTTTTCTAGTACTTTATTTTAAATAAGTAATAAAAATTGCATTGTAAATGCAAAAAGTAAATACAATCATCTCAAAAAAAAATTACACGAAGCAAGCGCTGGACTGTTATCGATTTGGGCGCCAATCACTGGAACCATGTTAATCATTATACTATGCGATTATTATAAGAATAGGATAGGGACACCGCCATGTTGTGACGTCAAGCTGTCAAAGTGCTGTCAAACTAACTTCACTTCACTTCAGTATGGTGTGCAAAAAAATAAATTTATGGTGAATCAGGGGGCTGATATCATGTCATATCACATCATTCTTTATCGTATAAAGAATGATGTTCGTGCAAACCAAAACATATGAATAATTTGCAGATAAATAAGTACAATCATTAACTTATTTTTTGGAAAGAATAGGACTCATGAAAGTATGCTTTCACGAAAATGATCCGTGTATTTATTTTTTATGCTTTATAAATTATAATTCATATCCAATGACATAAAGCTATCTATCTATCCTGTTTGCACTTATTAATTTTAAAAGTCTCATCCTTGTCACTCTATTTCTTTTTTCTTAATGATTTCAAAAGTTGGTGTAAGAAATTAAAGCACTTTGCATCACGCTCGCAGCAAAAAACGATTTTGTTGTGAGTTTTTACAGGCCAAAAGCGCCCTTTTCGTCCCGTCCTATTCTTATAATAATCGCATAGTACGGCGTCCAAATTGTAATAAATTATTAAAAAGTTATTAAGTACGTGTTTATTTCTCTATTCGGACTAAAAATGAGTTTTTTTGCCGCGACGAACTGATGATTATTCACGAAAAGTACCAGGGTAGCATAAAATGAAAGGTGCCTCAACCCCCACCCGCCGAGCGTTATCATTCTGACATACCGCTCAGTATCCACCGAGCTTTGGGGGTGAGAGCGCGCGCGGTAGCTCCCTTCAACTTGTACGGTACAATCGTGTTTGCGAAGTTATAAGTGTTTGAAGTTAAAGTAAAATGTGAGGTATTTTCAGTGGTGTGTATGATGTGATTTGAGGATAAGGTGGAGTTTCTAATTGTTAAAATGGTAGTTCTACTGCTGTTGGGCATGTTTATTGGTAAGTTTTTAATATTTGCTTTCAGATTTTTTTTAATCTAAAGACCAATAATAATAAATTTGTGTGCATAGGTTTGTCAAAAACGTCATAGTAATCATTGTTTCAGCAATTCACCATTAGATACTGAAATATTACTAAAATATTTGAGATATTCGTAAATTTTACTCATTTAGGTCCGGTTGCTCGTACATTTAACTTTTGTCAAAATTGACAAGAGTTAAAATTTAACTAATGTCAATTTTGACATCGGTAAAAGAAAAATACATTGGTTATTTTAGGGTTAAAAGTGTTGTCTGTACTATTTTATTAACCTTCCCTTAATTACTAATGGCAAAATTTAAACCACCCCCACCCTGTCGGTTATTTTGACCGCCGTTAAATCTTTAATTTGACTGCTCGTTAAAGTAACCGCTGCTTCAACAACGCTTTTTAAATTTGACCGCCGGTAAATTTTACTTTAACCATAATTTAACCCTAACCAAGCTTCGAGCAACCGGACCTTAGTTAGGTTCAGGCGTTATAATAATTCCAATTTTCGCCATAGCGAAAGACTAACTCAGTTTGTTACGTCTAAAGTAGGTTAATTGTTGTACCAACAAAATTACAATCGAGGCCTTTTATTACGGTGTAATTGGATCACCAATACCGATCCATTGTACGTGTTCAAAGCCTTAGCCTTCAGGCGTTAATATCTTCAAACACGTGTGAGTATTGGCACTTTGTACCCTATAAATAGAGGAGTGTTAAATTTACCTTAGCGCAGAAAGCGATTCAATCAGTACGGTACCCATGTGGTATATCATGTTTCTTAGAGTGTTGTATAATGTATTGTGATGTGAAATGGGTGTTTTCATGTTACAAAGTCGGAGTATTTTGCATACATAACGGAGTGGTTTTTGTGTAATAATAATAATCTGAAATTGATTAAATTGATTTTATATCTCATTTTCATACCCTTACTTACCGTAAGCATATTTGAAGTATTTTATCGGTACGTACAGGAGTTTTTTTTATGTTTACTTACATTTGTGATTTCTAGACGTCGCAATATTTTTGTACGCGCTTTAGTTTTTACATCAATGAATTTTGGTCATAATTCGTAAGTAAATGAATATGTAATATTCAATTGATGATGCGATTCTGGAAGGATATTCTGCCGTCACTTCACATTTATTTGAATTTTAATCTTTATGAGAAAATAATCAGCGGATATGCAAGATCGTAAGTATTCTAGAAAGCCAACTTATACCCGTGTTATCGTTTTCGTAATATTTTGTATGAAAACCAGAGCAGCGCCTCTTTTGGTTATTTGAGGTACTAAAATTTAAAATATATTTTGACAGCAGCACTTGACAGCTTTTGACGTAGGGTATAGTTTACTATTATAACCATGGAGTTAGACTTAATACTGAGGTAACTGTTGTTCTCACCCTGAATAAAAAGTGTACCCAGCAAATTTGACATTTAGTATGTAGTGGCTGTCAGTTGTCTCATATGACCATACGTATTTTTTTAAAGTGTAGGTGAGACGGAAGACAGCCACTGTGTAATTTGTGGTCACAAAAAAGTGTTGTACTGCATCCTCCAGTTAAGTTTAGCTTCATGATTATAACGATTACCATAACGACATTTTTTGTGCTACGGCTACACTTGTGTGTGCATATTCTGTTGTGCACTCGTTTTTCGTTTGACAAATAATACTAATTCAACTAAAACACATCTTAGATTAATTCCTGCGGCAAAACAGTACAAAGACAGTCTTCAAAAGCCGAAAGACACACAAAAATATCACACAAAGCGATCGATAGATGCTGAGTTACTCAATTATGCTTTGGCCCTCATAGCAACCATATTACATTTTTTACCTATTATGGTAATACGAGTATCTCGAAATTACTAAGAAGTTTTTCTTGGAATCCCTTCTAAGCGTAACTTCTCGATTCAATATATTTACCACTAGCCCGCGGTTTCACCCGCGTGGTTCCCGTTCCCGTGGGAATATCGTGATAAAAGTATCATATGTGTTATTCCAGTCTATAATCTATCTCTGTTGCAAATTTCATCCAGATCCGTTTAGTAGTTTTTGCGTGAGAGAGTAACAAACATATATAGTCACAAACTTTCGCATTTATACTAACAGTAGGAGAGGATGCATTTTGTTCCAATATTCCTACGGCAACGCGAACTACGCGAATGAAACCGAAAGTGACCACTTGTATTACATATGTTATGATGATTGTTCTAATTTAGATTTACGACGAATATTTAATTTATAACAAATTAGTACCTACGTAATTAAGTGCCAATTCGCCGGCGGCAAATGCACTATAATATTCAACATTTCGATTCCATGCGGAATCTGGTAATAACATCACGTGCTGCCTTGTATTAATTATTAAGCCACTTGTGCCTTTAGGCTGTGTGTGTAGTGTACCCAATGTCACATACTCATGTATGATGAAATGATGATAGACAAGCGTTTGATGTGAAAGACATATTGCGATGTTTTTGCAGCGAAACGAACACGTTCGACAGATTCGCGACACCAGCACGGGTAGCATGACGAACTCGAGAAAGCTTTTGTCTATATCGAAACGTCAAAAATGACATTTCATCGTAGACAAAGCTATTGTTCTGCTGTCAATTATAGACTTTCGAGGTAGACAAAACTCTTCTCGGGTTTGTCATGCTACGCGTGTGTTAGATTTTATAGAGAAACTATGAAAATATGACTATTCTGATAAAAGCAGTAAACTGTTCAATTAACTAGGAATAAAACCATAAAGCTTATATTTCAATAAGACCAGAATCAAGTAAAACAAAAATAAAGATTTAAAAGCATTTTATTATTTTGATTCGTCCTCAATTTTTTACCTACCACCCGTTAAGGACATCTTTTAGCTGATAAGAAAAACGGGCGAAAAAAACTCACCAGCGTTATCAGAAACAACGACATTTACAAAATAATTATGTCGTTTTTGGAGAAACAACACATTTTATTGTAAATTAACATTTACAACCACAATACATTTCATGATAAAAGATTAAACAACATTTACGAATAACATCAAGCATTTGCTATAAACTGTTACTTCATATTATTTCCGTACTCACATCATTTATACAAAACCACTAAGGACAACATTAATTTAATATTATCAAGTAATAAACAAGTTAACGAATATCCCTTTAACAAAAGAATTACTTCAGCAACATCTACCAGACAATACATTAGCATTGGATAGCAAAGAAAAACAGTAGGTAATAGAGGAATATAAAATTACAGGGGGGTATACTTAACTCAACAGTGCTGACGACTCGAACCACAAGACTGTTCGTTTTACCGCCAAGCTAGCTTTTATATCTTTATTGACAATTCCTAAAAAACATTAACAAGGATGATACTTTTATTAAACCAGTGTTCAAAACCTTTTGAAACTTATGAGAATGATTCACCACTATCTATTATCAAGAAACACATCGTAAATTGTAAGAAATATCAGTTTTAAATTCTCATCTTGTTTGGAAACAAGTAATGTTACAGTCCGACATCAATATTCTTAACATTTATCAACCTTTAAATATTTATCATAGCCAAATGATTTGAAAACCACTCGAAAATAGCTAACATATTGTTTTATTAATAACAAACAATAATGATAAGATAAATTCTTCAAAAATAACAATATTAGTAACAGTTTCAGTTTTAATTCCACTTCCTGTTCTTAAGAAGGAACGTTTAGTTAAGCGGATATACATTTACCAACTTATTGATTTTATCACAGCCAAATGCTGTAAAAATCTGTCCAAAATACTAAAATTTGTATTTGATAACTAATAAAATATTATCATATGGCAATTCACTAAAAATGTCAATATTATAACTTGACTTATTCCCTAAAGTAACACGTGCAGCGATGAAAAAGTATAGTATCGGTCATCGCGACATCAGCGCAGCGATGAAAATGTATAATAATATGTATCTGTCATAAAATGATTAAGTAAACCGGCTTTTCGAGAAAATCCTAGAAAAAAAACGTGTTTTGCAAAATCTTTGCGATTAGTGCGAAAATTCGGTTTATCAAAATATCGTATGACGTATAATCGCGACAGCGTCGCAGTAGTATCGCTGCTTGAATAGGTCAAGGATTTGTTGCGTATTCCGTATGCGGGAGATTTCTGAAAAGCATGCCATAAGGTCCGCATGCGGGGAAATGTATTCGATGGTAGTTAAACGAATGCAGGGTGCTGGAGATTTCTGAATCGCATTAGTTTTTGTTTTCATTGGCCGGATTTCATATGAGAGAACATGTTAATAGTGCACGGTGTATATTGATGTGTAGGTATATTCTTGTCAAATTGCCGTAGTTTGTATTCCTAATAAGGCAAAATAGATTATAACGCCCGCTGTGGTGATTACCCGCAGGTATTTTACCGACCGCGTTATCGAATTGTCACTTTCATTAGTCGTTACCTCGTCTGCGGGAAGTGCCCGTACACTGTATAACAAACGAATTATCGACCAGTGAAAATAAGCCATAATAAGACACGATAACGATGAAACCTTGCGACTTTTTTTTTATATTAAAAAGGGGCAAACGAGCAGACGAGCCACTTGATGGGAAGTTAGTCATCGTCGCCCATGGACATCTACAACACCAGAAGGGTTGCATATGAGTTGCCAGCCTTTGTGTTTAAGGGTCCTATTTATACGCTTTTTGAAGAACTCCATGTCATAGCACAAAGGAAACACCTCTGGAGGAAGCTCATTCCATATCTTACAAGATCGAGGTAGGAACGAACGTGATGCCCGAACAGTTGTTGATTTCCAGGTGTCAAGAATGTGGGGGTGTTTAGGATGAGTTCTACTCACTTGGCGTGCGGTGCGGTGGCGGAAGTGTGACGGTGGCACCAGTTCAAAAAGCTCCTCAGAACATTCCCCATTGTATAGACGGTAGAACACACACAGGGAGCTTATATCTTTGCGGTGACTTAGTGGTTCTAAACCGTCCGTGAGTCTCGGATCGTCGACAATACGAACCGCACGGCGCTGAATGGAGTCAAGTGGAAGGAGCTTGTATTCAGGAGACTGGCGACTGTATCGCTGCCAAAAATACATCATCATTGGTTGAGGATTCCGGGAGTAGTGCGTTTCCACCTACATCCTTTATCTTCACTTAACAACAGGTGTCATGAAGCCTAAGTTCTACCATGTTTTGAATAAAAATAATGCAATGTGTGTAAACAAAGGCGTAGAGATTCTATTATTTTTAGGAACTTCAAACTTTTTGAATAATGTAAGTGTAAAAAAAGCCTACAACTTTAACTGCGACTTAGGACGTACTTTCGTGTTAATGTTTTTTTTTTGCACAGTTTTTGCACAGAACTTCATGACAAGCATTTTGTGAGTAAAGAAATACATTTTATTAATATCAGGTAACATCAAACTTTCGTGTTAATGTTTTTTTTTGCACAGTTTTTGCACAGAACTTCATGACAAGCATTTTGTGAGTAAAGAAATACATTTTATTAATATCAGGTAACATCAAACATATTGATCAGTAGTTGTAGCATGAACTCTGTCGATAGATATGGCAATCGTAATAGTAAACTATCATCATCATTATCAGCAATTATAACTATACTATCCGTCAAAAGCTGTCAAACTGCTGTTTTCAAATATCTATTAAATTTTAGTTCCTTAAAGATAACGAAAGAGGTACTGCTCGGTTTTCATACAAAACGATCACGATACCAATAGACTTTTATGATAGGGGTACAGGGAGGCAATTGCGTAAGGTACCCGTATTAATTTGACAGTAAATATCGTATACAATCGGCTGCAATTTGTCTGGAATGACATTTTTTATGATACAATATGAAATGTCAAATTAATACGATTGACTTTACGCAATTCCATAGCTGATTCCGAAATAAGCACGGAACTAACAGAATGGTCAATACAAAAACATTAGGTGGGGATTGAATCTACAACCACTGTAAGTAGAATAATTATTGGCATTGGGTCTGTCAAAAATTATTTCACTTTTCTAAAGTCCATTCGCAAATGACTCTCATCGAAAATAGCATCGACTTTATTTCGTAGCTCTAAGATTTTTCGCTGTAACGTTTTTGTATATTATGTACTGAACTGTACCAAAGGAGGCGCTTATGGTGCTGCTCTGGTTGTCATGCAAAAAAAATACGATCACGATAACGGTTACCATGACGACAATTTTTCGTGCTAGAGCTACTGATAGACAAATAGATTGTAGTTTGAAGTATTATCTATCTATATTGTGCGTAACTTCAATGAGATCCAGACACCGCAGGTTTTATGGCGTTAATTGAGTAACAAAATAGTATGAAATATTTGCAGTTCATCTTCATCTGATCATCTGATGCCTAATAAGAACTTTCATCTTCCATATTGACCGACGATTAAATGAATTATATCCCAGAATAAGAGCCAAAGCCTTCTAATAAACATGTACTCGTAATTACGTTCCCGAATCGACCCATACTATGACTTGGCAGTTTTATGGGAGGGACTATTTATATAGAAGATGTATCAAATGGCGCAATGTCTGGAGTTGATAAAGCATGGCTCTTCTTTTGTTTTTGCGTGTTGTTTTTGTTCAATCTGTATACAGGGTATTTAACTGTTTTTTTTATCAATCAATCAATAAGTGCTTTATTTGCACACATAAAAATACAGAAAGTAATAATTACAAAACAGAAGATTATACAAAAGGTGGCCTTATTGCTTTTTCAGCAACAGCAACAGCAATTTCTTCCAGGCAGCTTTGGGTGAAAGAATAAATAATTATATAAGGACAGATAGGGGAGTGGGTGCGTATTTAAGGAAGGTACTTGTGTATGCATAGAGATATTATACGAGCCACGAACCACGCCGCGGCCTGCGGAGCGGAGGTGAGGTGCGTTTGATGCGGATGGTCCCTTCTGCTGAGTGAGGGTATGGGTATCGTATTATTTATGTATCATCATCATCATCATGATGTATATTATGATGTAATTTAAAATTATATAAATACTATAGCAATAATAGTAAATAAAAGATAAACAATAATGTGAAATAATCAGCTCAGCTGTACGTGTACAGCTGAGCTGATTATTTCACATGTACATATTGGACAGGAAATAATTTCGAACTTTCTCTCTAAATGACTCCTACCTGATACCCTCAGGTAGAGAGTTCCACGAAATTAACTTTTAAAATGTTTGCAAAAAATACAAGTAGGTACATAATTATTTTGAAATATCTTGAAAGTTATAGATCATCAAACTTTCGAATTAGACAGAGAGAGAACGACTATCTTTGTGACATCACCAAGTCAGTAGCGTCATAGTCTCACTATAGAAGATTTCGTTTCACTTGACAAACACAAACAGACAAATTCGCTTATTATGACAGATTCTAGAAAATATTTTTGCCCATCCATTATTGCTTGAAACTTATGTCCCTACTTTTTCTAAAAAATTATGTTGTTACAAAACTCATCACTTAATGGTTTTAACACTTTAAATCTGAACCTTCTAAATAACGTACTGTGTATAAAATATTCTCTTATGCACCCTCCGTTGTACCGCGGCTATAGTACTATCAACCACACATCAAACTAAACACTTGCACTAGGAAACCCGCTCTTATAACTAAGACTTTAAGGGTGATTTCAAGGGTAAAGTTTAAAGTCGTGTTATTTCGTCTATTGTACGTGCTCGCCGGACTCGGCCATTGATTACATTATCGGTTCTCCTTTCAATATTAAGCGCGTATTTTCCAGCTTCTAGTCTTGGCTAAATCCAATTCCGAGCACACTTTACCAGAAGGTTATTCAATATCGGACGATTGAGGTCCACTATAGCAACTTTATCAATGCATCCATTAAATTAGAGTGATGTTTACATGTACGAGTATATTTTAGAGGTTAGCTATTTGCTACTTCTAAGCACAAAAAAAACATCAAGATTCAAGATTCAAGATTCAAATTTGTTTATTCAATTTAGATTGTTATTTACAATACTTGTGAACGTCATAGAAGCTACGCCATCGGTTCGCAAACCCTACAACGGGAGGCCTTGGAGAAGAACCGGCAAGAAACTCCAAGGGTTGTTTTTTCTCCCTGTTTTATTTCATACAGAGTCGTCAAATTGAAAAATGACCTTAACATGGTATGACTAAGGTCAGTTTCCATCACAATTACACAATGGGTTATGATAAATACAGTTAAGTATAGGCGAACTAATGAACATAGCGGTGAACAATTTTCAGTTACTTAGGAATTCTACTTAAAGCTTTAATATTAGTTAAAAACAAAAGACAATTCTACTATATACTGCAAGCTGCGCCATACATGTTTCAAATGTAATTCTTAATAAAATGAATAAAAACAAAAGAAAACACATTTTAAGGCAAGCAGATAAGAGCAGACCCATTCCCACTGGCAGCACCCGTTCACGAGCATGACGCATGAACCAGCCATCGCTTCGCTCAACCATATTTTAGGGAACGTAACGACCCGCCTCACACGACATCTGCGTCGTCTTCGATAACATCGCGCTTACTTTAAATTTTCGGTCTATAAGCGATTCTCCCTGGTCTAATCTATCTGTTTACTTAACTTTAGTGATAATTGGCGTAGGCCAAGTATCACAAAAGTTAGGGTATGAAAACTGAAAAGCCAACAGTTTTAATTTCGCATTAATGATATAGAGTAGCGACTTTCAGCGTTTTCGCCCGCATGGATTTTTACTTGACCATCTACTGACACAGTATAAAAGAAAGTCACTTTCCGTCGTCTCATCTGTATACATCATTCGAACTACGCAAAAGAGTTTTATCAATAGAATTCGCACATTAAACCCGTGCGAAGCCGGGGCGAGTCGTTAGTTGACTATACTACAGGTTCTCCTTTCAATATTAAGCGCGTATTTTCCAGCTTCTAGTTTCCAGCGGCTAAATCGAATTCCGTGCACACTTTACCCGAAGGTTATTCAATATCGGACGATTAAGGTCCACTATAGCAACTTTATCAAAGCATCCATTTTAATGATAAGAGTGCTGTTTAAATGTACGAGTATATTTTAAAGGTTACGTTTACGTACTTATCTACCTGTAAGCAAAGAATATAATTATACACTAAAGCGGACTGTGAGTGGATTTTCTAAAATTCGATCACATACTTGCTAATGACTTCGCTACTAGCCTTTTTGCCTGACTTGCACGTGTTTTATAATTAAAAAGAAATGAAAAGAGTAAACAACAACAACAACAGAGGTAGAGTGCTCGTCAGATAAGTTTGCGCGCGGTAAAAATCGAATACTAATCTTTTCTATAACATTAGAACAAAAAAATGCACTGTAACTAGCGCCAAAAACGCGCCAGGCACGTGCAGAGTTATCTGACACACACGACCATGAAGCTCGACTTAATATACTGAGTTACCTCAGAGTATTAAGTCAAACTTCATGCACACGACAGATAGAAAAGTATAATCATAACGGAAAATTGGTTACTTACTTAAATTAAAAAGATTATTTCATATTTTCCTTGGCGTAGTGGTAAATGCGGTCGGCCTGCAATCGTTGAAGTTAAGCAACTTTCGCAATAGTCGGTCACGGGATGGCCAAAAATTTATTATTTCGAGCTCTTCCGAGCTTCGAAGTGCACTTGGCAGTCTTTAATACCCACCAATCCGCATTGGGCCCGGCGTGGTGGGTCATGGCCCATTCTCCTCATCCATCCATAAGGAAGGCCTGTGCCTCAGCAGTGGGGACTTATGATGGCTGATGATGATGATGATATTTTCCATTAAACAGCATGATTGTTTAGTTTTATGTTGAAAATATTTTTTCACAATGCTGTACCTCTTAGATTTCCTGAATGAGCTGTACCTCGAAAACAAAAAAGTTTGCGGAGGACTAGCTGACACAAGTAATATTTAAAGACATCAAAATATAATAAAATTGTGTTGTATTTAGCTGGCAACTGGGTGCCTACCATCAACTTTAAGACAGCGATTCAAAAATAGCGCGATGCAGAATAGGTTCCTAAAATGAATTGCTTTCTTTCGTACTCTGACCTTCTAAAAACTGGATCGCAAATGAATTGCTAAATGTGAATGACCGAACGATTTGTGTCCTTATTTCTTCTACCCGTCTCTTTCACTCGATTCTGTCATGCCCGGAGAGTGAAAGGGACGGGTATAACCTGCAGGTGTCATGTTAGCTTGGCCGAGTTATAAGTCAAATAAGAGTTGATGACAGCTCAGCGGCTGTGAAATGTCATTGAATGATCACTGAATCGCTGTCATTGTTAATAAGCTGTCGTGGTACGAATAAGCGAAGCAGATCAGTTTAGGTCCTAAACAAAACCGCAATAAGAGTTGATGGTAGGCACCCTGTTCATTTTTATAAATGTCACTTAAATATTCAATTCCAATGTTGACTAAATTAGGGATAATTTTGTAGGTGCCTATATAAGATTCGCCACTAAACCGGGTAAATTCGTTTACTTGTGGGCTCATTTCGTATATTCATGGGCTGGAATTGTGGTGATTGAATATGTAGGCTTCTATTGGCTTCTCGTAGTATAATTGAAATTTGATTGATTTTTAATCTCTGCACTTAATTCCATTAAACAACATTCAACCCTAACTTTAAACTTCTCATTATAATTTGTCTAAATGTGTTTGTAAGACAAGTTTTTAAGTTCTTTACGAGCATTATAGTCTCACTCAGAAACTACACTTTTTTCAAGTGTATTGGTAATAATTTAGTATTTATTACCATAATGTAGTGCAAGCCACTTTTAAGTTACTTTCTTAAACAGGAGCAATTTGGATAAATTAGTTTATTCTTTACATTACTTAAGTATATAAATACCTATGGTTATGGCAACACCACCGGTTTTTGACCAGTGTGTGTTGCCAAACATGACATATGGAAGCGAGACGTTGTAGTTTACTATGGGTCTCATAAGAAGGCTCAAGGTCACCCAGCGAGCAATGGAGAGAGCGGTGCTTGGTATTTCCCCCCTCAATCGAATCAGAAATGATGATATCCGTAGGAGAACTAAAACAACCGACATTGCTCGATTGCTCAGTTAAAGTGGCAGTGGGCGGGAAACATAGCGTGGAGAACCAATGGCCGTTGGGGAGGAAAGTTTCTCGAGTGGCGACCGCGCACCGGACGACGTTCTGTGGGCAGGCCCCCTACAAGGCGGACCGACGATCTGGGGGGCTACCGCCTAAGTACCGTCAGCTTGATTACGATTACGACGCATCGTGCCATTCTCGTCATTTGGTATCGCATGACAAGGATGGCACGACACGTCGTAATCGGCTTCAAGCCGACGACGACGGTGCTTAGGCGGTAGGGGGGCTGGTCAAGGTCGCGTTTGTCCGTTCGTTGTGGAGATCCTTGGGGGAGGTCTATGCCCAGCATAGGGCGTCGTACGGCTGAGTTGATGATGATGAGGTAGGTATATAATTCATATTATTACGATTAAACTAAATAAAGAAATAAAGTTATTCAAGTTCTTAACCAATACCAAATGTTTCTTTAAAGTCCCAAGATTATTTCCAAGTGTATTTCTAGGAAACAGAAAATAGCAAGAGAAACAGTCTGCTTCACAGGACCTAGATTATTCTAGTACGTGGATCCAATGAATTTTAAAACCTGTTCCACTTTGGCTCTCAAGATGGACGTAACTTTAAAGTTTTAGTGTTGTAAGCACACTTTAACCAGACGCTTAGTTCTTATATTGCCACTAACAACAGCTTTTGTGACAAAGATTATTGAATTTTTATCTATACTTAACATTAAATAGTGAAATTATTTGATTCTTGTTTGTTTGTAATGAATAAACTCAAAAACTACTGGACCGATTCTGAAAATTCTTTCCAGCACCAGTAGAAATCTGCATTAATAAAAAATATGAATAAATATTATACATGAATAATTTCTTACATTCACACGTTATCTAAGCCCATGTACCGTTACCAAGTTTTCCATGACACAGTTTCATAATAAAATATTAAAAAACTGGTGTCATGGAAAACTTGGTAACGAATAAATATGCAGGGTGAGTTTTTGAGATGGGTCTGTATGACCAATTCATAGAGCAACCAAAGGAGTCATTAGCTCGATTTTTGAGAAAACAAACACTGCATAATTTTGAAAAATCTGTTACTTTGAACGGCAATCAAACCCCTTGATTTTGCTAAAAAAATAACATTGCACCAATCGATATTGTTGCTAATAAGAACAAAGTCTTGCATAGGAATGTCATATGGAAAATTAAAGAAAATAGCTTTCTTTAAACATTTTCTTTAATTTCGATTTGTATGTTTCCAAACGAACAAATAATGGAATCCTGTAGACATTTGTTTTGTTTTACATTACAAATGAAATCATTGACAAAAATTAATATTTACCTTCAGCCCCTAGGCAAACCGCTAAAATGGCATAATAGAGCCGAATACTCATAATTTCTCCAAACAATATTTCGATTACGAATGATATTCGGATTTATTTTTTTAACCAAAGACAACAACAATCATAGGACGAAAGAAATATGAGAGTTAAAAATCTTTATCTGTAAAGGTGCGCGTCCATTGGCCCGCGCCAGACGCACCGCACGCACAGCACGCAACAGATTTTAGTTTGCTTTGTACATAATGTTTTCACATAGCGCTGCATTCACTTTCCGTACCGAATGCTGCGACCACGTGCATGTATGAGGTTTGTAGTCCGGCAATTTGAACGCGGGCACGCGTTCAAATTTAGTGTGACTAGTTAGTGACATAGAGTTTCTTGTATTACAATTTGCGCTGCTTCTGACCCGCGTTTGGTGTGCTCAAGCCTTTAAAAACGTTGCGTGCATTGCGTGCGGTGCGTCCGGCGCGGGCCAATGGACGCGCACCTTAAGGCAT
Organism: Crambus lathoniellus; assembly: GCA_949710035.1. Lineage (NCBI taxonomy): Eukaryota > Metazoa > Arthropoda > Insecta > Lepidoptera > Crambidae > Crambus > Crambus lathoniellus. Next base: position 6,468,420 of record OX453302.1, on the reverse strand, counting down.
CGCTCGGTAATTCGTCCCGGTCCCACAGGGCGCGAGTGGGCGTAAAATAGAAAATATACAAACATATAGCGCTCTGAGCGATCTGTCAACATTTAGGACGTTTGTCGGGCTCTCCCTCGGGCATAAAGCGCCGTCGATTAATTTATCATAAGGTAGCAGAGGCCCGCGACTTAGTTTGCGTGATCGTTGCTTGTTTTTTTATGAGATGTAAACAAGTATTTTTTGCGTGCGACATTTAAATGGAAATGAGAAAATTTATGGCAGTTAAGTTAAAGCAAGTAGCGACTAAAAGGTTACTAAATTTGTTCAGAGGTCCTTCGCGCGGAAATCAAACCAAGCAAAAAAAAATATACTAAAAACGTAGCATTATAAACAATTGTTTTAAAATATTTCGAGTGCAAAGTCTACAATAATGTTCAACTATAAATGTTTTTGTTTCTTACGTGTAGTGTAATAATCATGAATTTTTACACTTAAAAAAATGCCTTTTGCGACTATTACTTATGATTTAGTAGTTAGTTTTAGGTTTTAGTACTTAAAGCTGATTTCCTTTGAGCTAAACTAGCGTCAAGGGTCGAACGATTCAAGCAAATATTGAGTTACAATCGTATTTGTCACTAATATTGACTTGAAATCCGTTTGAAGCTGTATCTTTGGCTCTTCTGATCTTGTATATTCCCTGAATATTATTATATCCAAAGGGGGCTACTTTCTGTTTGTCATCGCAATATTAAAGTTATTTTATTTAAGTAGTAAATGTTAATTAATGGAAGGAGGTTTAATGTTTGGCATAATCATTATTTTGTTATGTGGCGTCCTTTTAAAAGGAAGCTAGCCTTAAGTGGGAGTAAAGTTCACAGCAGATATATCAACTCGGAAAGGGATCGACACCGTATCGCCTTTCGCCTCGCCGTCAACCAGGCGTCAACCTAACGCAAGCACGTAACCAAACCGGATCGGCGTCGGTACGTCGGCTCGGCTACGGCTAGGCGACGACGCCGCGCTTACGCCTCGCCGCACAGTGGTTCCATATCGAAAAAAGGTGGACATGGGATCAAATCTCGGAATATCAGTCTGATTTTTTTAAATGTGGTTAGTTAATTTTCATTTTCAGACCACTGTGCGTAAAGCCGTAAGCTCGGGTACGGAGAGACGTGATCGCGTGGACGACTAGCGGTAAGCGCGGGGATAGCAAGTTGAGCGACCCGCGAAGCGGTTCGTGAGCAGTACCCCTAGTGTAAGTTTTTATGTCAAGCAAACGCAAACTATTTCGATTCCGTATTTATGTCAATTTGTATGAAAACTATATAAGCGCGCTACTCGCCGCTAGAGGCGCTAATACAGTTTTCATACAAATTGACATAAATACGGAATCGAAATAGTTTGCGTTTTTTGACATAAAAACTTACACTACGGGCACTGGTCCCGAGGCGAGGCGATTACGTTACGATTCCGATTAGTGTGCGTTGCAGTAGGGGGTTTCATACAAAGAATACTGAACCGCTCGAGTTGATACGTTTACGACCCGTTTACGAGTTATATGTCTGCTGTGACCTTAAGACCAAGAGTCATCCATTTCCTTACGCCTAAATAGGTCGCGTTGCTACTAATCTATAGCGATGTACATATACACTTTAAAAGTCAATTCATACACAAAAGGCTGGTTTTAGCGAACTTTTTGCGGAAACGTCAGTTTAATTTAGTGCGGACTGCTTGGCAGGAGTTCAACTTCAGATTGTCCTACTTTTAGCTTAGCCAAAATAAATCAAATCAATCTAGCCGAGAGTGGCCAGAACATGTTCACTTTGTTTTGGGAGTGGTTTGTGTTTGCTCTATGCGGTGTAGATTGTATACGTGTGCCCACTATGCATACTGTCATAGGTAAATAAACGAGAAACTAGATTTAGACATGAGACGTAGTCTCTAGAAGTTGAACACATGAATGTACACACGACAGCACATCAAGTTCAACATTTGAACTGCTATAACAACTTTTATTACAAGGTGAACATGTAGAGTCTGATGTGCAGCCGTGTTTTTTTTTATTAAAAACCGGGCAAGCATGTACGTGTGTACCTGCATAAACGGATTATATGTTTAGTTCATTGATAGATCATAGACAGATTAAAAAAATCGATATTTTTTGCGGTAATTTTTACAAAATATTATGATACGTAATGTAATATAATATTTCAGAAATCATTTTTCATCCCATCGATTCGAAAAGCGATGATTGTTTATCTAATAACAGGGTCCAAAACGATTCATTTTTTACCTGTTATGACAAGAGGGTATAAATGAGATTTGAATTTTGAACAGCTTCATAACAGGGTCCAAAACGATGAGATTTGAATTTAGAACATAATTAAAGAAGCATTGGTTGGAGTGTAGCAAAGGGTGTGGTACTTAAAAAAAAAACAACTGATTTTGTATGGGGCCGGGACTTTTTTCGGGACCGAGAAATTTAAAAAAAACTGAATTTTATAAAATAGAGAATATCTCGTAAACGGTGAGTCGTAGCTAAAATCTAACAAAATTTTCAACTCCGGCATTCCCGGAGATACTTATAAGGAATCTGACGGACATATTTTTTTTTATTTAATTTTTTTTTTATTTCAAAACTCATTTTTTTTTCTTGCCCGACTAGCGTAATGATGTATCCGAACGACAAAGAAAGGTAGGTAGTTTGAGTTGTCTTTACTGCTTTTCTTATAGAGGGGGATGAAAAGCAGAGTGTATTACTCGGCCGCAAAATTATTTTCACCTCGGGCGGCGTATATTGAATCCCTCGCTTCGTTCAGGATTCTACTTTAGAATCCCTCGCTGCGCTCGAGATTCTACTCTAGAATCCTTCACTGCGCTCTGGATTCAAAATAGCGCCCTCGCCGTAAATATATTATTTTGCTCCCTTGTAATACAATCTACTATTCTACGTCTATATTGACTCAAGATAAGTTTTATATACTTACATGTATAAAAAACGTTGTTATCCCGAGATATCTCCTGGGGGCTGCAAATATTTGTTATTTATTGGGCTAACAAAACATATTTAAGGAGGTCTGACGTCGTTTACATAACTTCCGGTTATTTGCATAACATTTTTTTTATTGCCAGTTTTTCTGGTAGTTTGGTACCTACAATACTAACTTACTCGTATATTTTATTACCTTCAATTTACTTTCGAGACAGTATAAAACACAGAACATGGAAAGATTATTTTTTCTGTATAAAATTTATTGATGACAGCATTAAACAGCTCAAAAGGTATTTTAAATCTATTTTATTGGTGTTATCGAATGCGTATGCCACTACATTGTTTATATAAGTCACAAAGGTACGTTTGGACGTGTTTTATCTTTATTACAAATCGAACTCTTACTAAGGTTTTTTCCAAAAAAAAATTTTTAATTTTAGTTTTTTTTTCATTCCCACATTAAATTGTACCGATGAATCCCACTTCTAAAACTCGATGATCTGTTCCTCCGTTGAACATATAAATCTAAAGTTAGAGTGGCGATAACAACTCGTATGCAAAGTAAACGGCGTATCCAAAAGGGGTACGCGCGTGAAAGGGTTAAGGGTCTAACTGCTACCAGTAATAAATAGACCTCGGCAACAGTGGGATGTAGGCAGTTAAACTTATTTATTTGAGAGAACATCATGTGATACCGTTATACTGGTTGTGGTATCAATGTATGTAAAATAGAATTGAAAAAATGTTAAGTACACAGTCGGTTGTAAGCGAAAACTGTGACAAAGCTGTTGCAATGTAGTTTTTAATAATTTAACTAATATATGCGAGCGCTTGCTTCTTTCTACGTTTAATTAAAACTAACGCAATTCGCGCGTAATCTTCATTCATGTCAATGTTCCTTTCTTCTTTCCGTCAATAACAATAATATTGTTTTATTTATTTCTCTCATCACAAACTTACAAATTAAATAAATCAATAACTTGACCTCTTTAAATAACATTGACATGGTGATGATTCACTTATACACAACATTTCATTGAAATATACCACTTTTTGAAAAATTTCAACACATGTATTTTATGAAACACATACATTTTAGAATTGTGTTTTAAGGATTTTTAACATCGGCGTTTTGGCATCTTTCCAGAGGCCGAGGCCTGCCGTGGTCACGGATAAAATCCGTAAAAGTTTTATTTTAACTCGACATAACCCTTTTCTTGAAATTGCTTGAAATAACTTATTCTAGGTCTTCCCTTTCTTCTTCTCCAGTTGATGTTTGTAAGGAAACTGGCCTCTCGCACCAAGTGGCCTATCATCTTCATAATTTTATTCTTGATCGTGTCAAAACGTTTCTTATTTAATGTTTGTTTTCATACTTGATTCCACACTAAAAATAATTTAATATCATAGACCGTTTGGCAAAACATGCAATCATTTGAATCTTTCAAGTAAGCAGTCGTTTGGCTCGAAATACTATAACATAGCTAAAATGTTAATGTGTTAATAAAAGCAAGCGGAATGTGGGAGCTAAAAATTTGCATTTTTATGGAACCAATAAAAGAAATTGGAATATTACCAATATATGAACATGACAGTAACAACATGATATTCTACTATTGTTTCCAAATATTCTAAAAACGCACATTTTTATTCTTATAAAAATGGACTGCCCATAGAATAAAGAAAAAAATATCACAAGAGATACAAATACATAATAGACAGAACAGACAACAGGCGAACTTAATATGATAAGTTAAATCGGGTCGCAGTGACTACATCTCCTACAAGAGATGCATAGCCTCTTACATACGAAATAATAATATAAAAAAATAGCAATATCTTCTCTAATAATAATAAAAACACTCCCTGAGTAACATAATCGTTTCATAGTAGTTTTTCGCGAACTGTCACCACTGCAAGAGATCAAAAGCCTTAATTTAAACGCTGCCCAAACGTAGGTACACAAAGTCTTTAATTTGGTTTTCTTTTTTGCAATAATAATACACATACAAAATTAAATACAAACATTTGACGTAAAACACATGAGAGACGTAACACTGGACACGTGATTGGCTACTTCAATGACAATGACAAAAACTTTTATGACATACTGCATTGGTTAGCACTACAGTCGTCTCTATCGTCTTCTACAAGCCATGCTATGATACGGAACGGCAACATTGCTGTGAACCGGTTTACTCCTCTGAGTACTAAACCCTATGGAGGTGGGATACCTACGAAAAAGTGAGGTGTAAATAAGTCACAATGTAAGAAAATCTTGGAATTCAATTTTAAACTACTTCTAATTGTCGTATTAATCGGTTCGTCAAAATCGGTCCAGCCGTTTCAGAGATTAACCGGAACAAACAGACAGATAGACAAAATTTGTAAAACATGTCATTTTGGTATATGTACCGTATATTTAATCATATGCACGTAGTAAAAAGCGGTTATTTAATGTTACAAACAGACACTCCAATTTTATTTATTTGTATAGATGTATAGAAGATATGCCATCTCCATAGGATTCAGTACTCGAGGTTTACTCGCTGTTTACCTGTCAAACGGTGCAAACGGTGTCAAATCGGTTCACTTAAAACCACGTTGCCAACTTTATGCGCATGGCTTATAGAAGACGATAGAGATGATAGAGATGGCCATTCCTGGAGATGGCTGTGTCAGCACCATAAAGTTAATATACCTATCGGAATAGAGGAACAACCACGAGCTGCCAAACGAAACCAAAATTTGATTGCATTTGTGTGTGTAAAATTGTTTATGTATGCGTGTCAGAGATGTACGTCATGTCGCTTTTCAGATTAATATCGATATCGATAATATTAAATAGAAGTAATAAATAAATATATATTGCACACGATCACATTGCGGAAATTGGAAATAACCACTTACACCCAGACCCGAGGAAATATTGAAAAATTAGTTTTCAACATTTACCCGATCTGGGGGGCTACCGCGTAACTTTATGGATATGAACTTCATACGCTTTTGGGAACTTAAGTCAATTTTATAAAGAAAATAGCCGCTATCAGTTCCTTGTTTTGTGACGTCGGGTATAACGATATCATATCATTTGAATTTCTTATTTTGATAGATTTTTGCGGCTTTGTTCTGTTGAACGTTGCTAGCTAGCTATCGTTATACCCGAGGTCACTAAACAGGGAACTGAAAGCGGCTATTTGTTTTATAAAATTGATTTAAAGTTCCAAAAAACGTATGAAGTTCATATCCATAAAGTTACGCGGTAGCCCTCCAGGGATCGAACCCGGGACCTCTAGAGATAGCGGCACCTTGAAACCGGCGCGTACACCACTCGGCCACGGAGGTCGTCTAATAATAATATATTAATGTATACCTAGTAATATTATTAATATAACTAAAATAGGATGGGAAGGGATTTTGCATGGCAAAACTACGATTCTGCGGTGAAGTACTTATGCATATTAATTTAAGAAAAACTCCGAAGAGATTTTAAATCATTTATTATACACTAGCGATCCGGCCATGCTTTGCACAATCCTTTGAACAATTTGTTGGTGCTTCCACAGTGATAGTACGTTTCACTTCTGGAAATATTTTTCATCAAAATGTCCAATTTAGTCCATGTGTTATTGGTACTGTACTGTACTGTACGGTCCTGGTATCCAAGGTAGTATAAAATCTGAAAGATACTTATATTACTAATGATAGTATAGGTAGGTACCTATTCTAACAGTCAAAAACTGATACCTATGGATCAGTCAAGTATCTTAAATGGGATTACATTCCCAGGTAATTCATATCTAAACGTAATATAGGTACTTTAATAACAGTACCTAATACATATTCGTTTACCGCGTGATAGACAGTGGACACGAAATATATCGATAACTTGATGCAGCCCTAGTGTAAAACGAAAATTATTTCTTTACACAAAATATTCGTAAATTCTGCATTATGTGTAATCAATATTTGCTTGTTACATAAATAAATGTTTATTGAAGAGTATTATCACACTTCGTGCTTTAAATTCGAAGCGCATTAGCAAAAATAAACCTTAGGAAGGGAGGTGTCTGTTTAGAATAATTTACCTGAGAAATGAACATTTTGCGGGATTATTTCATTGTGTTGTACAACAATCAATAACTGAGCAAGTCACCATGTTTCCATACCAATATTGGCTAAAAATATCTAAGATTGCACGTAAAATCCGAAAAATTTACAATACCTAAATTCTCAGCGTGCTGATAAGTGCTGACGAACTGTCAAACAGTAGCCAAAAACGGTTCTGTTACGTCGTATCACGCATCTCCTTTTATCTCACAGTGTTGTTGCTAGTGACATCCCGCTCTCTCAGCCCTTTGTTGCTCTATTCCGATAGGTATATTAACTTTATGGTCAGCACTGAAACGACGTTGACAAGCATTGTCACTTATCATTGATAAATCCTGATAAATCATAGATGCTCGGCGATGGTCAGATGCCATAGAACCTTGACGCCCCAACGGCCATTAGTTTTCCGCGCTATGTGTCCCGCCCACCGCCCACTGCCACTTCAGCTTTGCAATTCTTCGAGCGACGTCGGTTGTTGCGGTACACGTGGTTATCTGTATCTTAAACATCAGTGCATCTCCTTCATACCTTTGACATTAAATGCAACAGGGCGATGTTTAGCGCTCCTAAAGTTGAGTGGTTCGAGTATTCGGTCGTAATATCAATTAATCGTCAATAATGGCGTAATAAAGCACTAATCCTAACCACACTACAGTTTATCTTCTTCCGAAATTCAGCACGGTCCCGTTTATCACGAGATGATTAAGTTACCAACATCTAGCCAAAGTTTGTAATTTCTAATGTTAGTTGGACAAGCCAACACAAACTATTGGATTGAACAAAGGTAACGCGGCGTTCTCACTGAATAAAGCAATTGATATTTATATTACTTACCAACAGCTAGCCAAAGTTTCTAATTTCTAATACATATTAGTTGGCGGAACCAACACAAACTATTAGATTAAACAATGACTAAAGAAATACTTCAATGACAATGAAAATAACTTTTACGACATGCTTAATTGGTCAGCCCTGAAACAACGTTGACAAACATTGTCATTTATCATTGATAAATCATAGATGCTTGGCGATGGTCGGATGCCATATATGCGGTATTGGTGGTTATCTGTATCTTAAACATCAGTGCATCTCCTTCATAGCTTTGACATTAAATGCAACAGGGCGATGTTTAAGGCGCTCCTAAAGTTGAGTGGCGTTCGAGTATTCGGCCGTAATATCAAATTAATCGTCAATAATGGCGTAATAAAGCACTAATCCTAACCACACTACAGTTTATCTTCGTCCGAAATTCAGCACGGTCCCGTTTATCACGAGATGATTAAGTTACCAACATCTAGCCATAGTTTGTAATTTCTAATATTAGTTGGACAAGCCAACACAAACTATTGGATTGAACAAAAGTAACGCGGCGTTCTCACTGAATAAAACAATTTGATATTTATATTACCAACATTTAGCCAAAGTTTCTAATTTCTAATATTAGTTGGACTAGCCAACACAAACTATTGGATTGAACAAAGGTACTGCGGCATTCTCACTGAATCAATCAAAATTAATTTAATCATTAAACTACTTTGGGAATATGTTTTTAGAACCGTCCAAATTTTTCGTAACTCGTGAAAAACAAACTTACTTGAAAACTAAATCATTCATATAAATGATCGTACATATGTACGCCGCCTAAATAAGGGAAATATTCATTTAATCATTAAACGCGTTTGGGTATATGTTTTTAGAACCGTCCAAATTTTTCGTAACTCGTGAAAAACAAACTTACTTGAAGCCTAAATCATTCGTATGTACGCCGCCTAAGGGAAATAATAAATATGATTACAGCATGGACCTCTAAGTTTTAAGTGCTGTAAACACGGGCAGGTAACAAACTCGGGAGAAACGGAATCTATCAACTTGAAAAGGGTAGGGAATTACATTCCGCCTTTTTACGTATTAAGGGGACCTGCCGTGAGATTTTATTTGGGATTGCCTTGGGCGTTTATTGTTTCTTGAGAAAATAAAAGAAAAGAGTATACTCGTACGATGCGAGTATGCATTCGAGAAAAGGTCACCTTTGAACAGATACTTAGTTGAATAATTTAGGCGTGCAAGCGTCATTGGTCTATCTGCTTCAAAGAGTGTTACAATACAAAAAAACTAGCTATTTTTTATTTTATTTTATTTTATCTACCACGGGGTACCACTTAGTCTTCATCACACCTGGTGATATAAGTGATGATAAGGTGAAGGTGTAAGCGCACTACTCCCGGAAACCTCAATTACCTACTGAGGAACTATGGTCATCGTATCTCTAACTGCCGGAACACAACAACGCTGGAAGCATCGTAGTTATGGCGTCGGACTTATGCTGCGGCTACATTAGCGGACAATAATTGTGGACTATCTCTTTCCATAATTTACACTACCAGTTAGTTAGAAAGAGAAAGATATTACGATACTACGCCGTAGCCCGCTAATGTAGGCGCAGCTTTAGAGAAGATGGTGGTAGCTGGCCAGGCGGACTTTAAACAAGCCCTACCACTAACCAAAACCTCCAGCAATTTGAAGTAAACTTGCATTTTATATTGGTACTTATTTGAAAGGAAAATCCCGTACATTAAAAGAATATTTAATGAAAAGAAAATTGCAGTGGGAAGTCATTACAAGCTTTTATTTAACTTGCAGTGTATGTATGTATGCATGTCCGTTCGTCAAATCTTGCGAGCTAAATTTGACCCACTTTCCAATGTCCGATTGAGCTGAAATTTGGAATTTACCTTTAGTTCCGATGACAATGCAATTAAATATATAATCAGTATAGTTATCAATTCAGAATTCTTGCAAATTTTCAAGTACTATATTCTTGTTTTGTTGTGATGGTTACTTGACACGTGCTTGACCAAAGCCATCTTCTATCTCACTCGTTGCACTTGTAACAAGCCATGCTCCTTGGAAAAGCGGCAACGTTGCAGTCGATTACGTCAACGTGTTCTGTTCCGGTGGCCAAAACTGGAACTAACGTGTTTTGTTCATAATGTTATTTTACTGTCAAGTAGCACTGTCCAACCAGCGCTGCTGTCACCGGAACAGAAAAGATTGTTGATCTATACACTTTACTCTTTGTTCTATATAAACAAACAATCGTGTAGTGTTGCCAGGTTAGGCGATAACTCTCAAATTATGTGGAAGTAAAAATCAACGAACACTCAAAAAACAGTATAGAGGTAAATGCTTGGAACACAATCTTTGACTTTGTAACTTTGTTTGGGCTAATAAGGAGGTAAACATAGCAAAAGTCCCCGCCCGTAGCCCTTAATCCGGGGGGAGGGGGGGGGGCATTTTTTTTTTCAACCCGATTTTAGGACAAACTAGTTCATCGCGTTGACATTTCAGAGAGCGACTTTGCCTCGGAAGACCTGTAGATGTAGAACATGACACAAAAAAAAATAACCACCATTTTAACCAATCACGTGTTCTACAGGACTTCCGAGGCAAACTCGCTCTCTGAAATGTCAACGCGATGAACTAGTTTGGCCTAGGAAAAACTAGTTTGTCCTGAAATCTGGTTTGGCCGGTAAAATATATACAGTATTTTAAAAAACTTTTAGCCCAAACAAAGTTCCAAAGTCAAAAATTGTGTTCCAAACATTTCCCTCTATATCTCTTCGTTGACTAGGCTTAACTTGATATAATATATTTAAAAAAAATAACTTTCGCCGTAATTCAATTCACATCTTAGATTTCTGCGCGAACTGTTCATTTAAATAAAACACTTTCTCGGATTTTGCACGCATTTATTTAACAACTTGTTTAAATTTGCTTGTTACAAAATAAAAAGAAATATGATTATTTTTGCACATTTTGGATATTTTTTTTATCTGGATGTGGCAAGTCGGAATACTCTTTGGTCATGTCAAGAAACGTTGCTGTTTGATTTTCTTGATTGCTGTTTGGGTGTTTTAATACAATATCTATTGTATAATTAGTGCATATAAATACGTGATCATTGTTGGAAATTACTTATGAAACCTTGGATCTCGAAAGATTTGGATTCCCGAAGGAGGAACACTGCGTCAGCGATGGATTCGTGCGATACCTCGAGCCGACTGGGAGCTTACAACATCGTGACTGTGATATAGTTAAAATAAAACAACCCTTAGTTATGTACGCGTATTATTTGATTTTAAGGCGCTATAATCAGGAATTCATCTCATCTCATGCATACAAGAAATTAGGATTACATTTTACTCCCTAAGGACTAAAGTGGTTATTTAGTCCCGCTTCGTAGGGCTATATTTGCGTACTTTTAGAGCATGAGAATTGAAAATTATTATTATTTCTATTAAAACATTAATTTAAAGTCCCTATACTTAGGTTTTTTCTCAATTACTTACTTAAAAAATTTACATTTAATTAAAAGTTTCCCTGTCAGTTACAGGCCACTCGAAATGGTTTTGAAGAATTTTTCGTCATTCTTTTGTGACAGGTACCTACCGTTAAATTTTTTTCAAATCCAAGACCTTTTTTTTGTTTATAGGTCTTTTTCTTTACAAGCCCGTTGCATTGGCAAATCCAGGTGATTTCTGTGGGTATTTGATAAGAAAAAGTGATGTGATACAAGGCCTTGTCCAGTGATGTGATACAAAGCCTTCGCCAAGGCCAGATTTGGTGTAGCTTTTTTGATTTTTTGATTTGATTTGATTTTGATTTGGTACGAACGTGTGTAGCACGGATTACCTATATTTGCTTTACAGCAAAGTTCGTCCGCACCAAATCGGCGGTTAGGTCTGGTCTGGACGTGTGTAGCGGCTATAAGAACTAACGAACGAACTTTAAAAAGAAGCAAAAAACGCGAAGTTGCTTTAATCAGACCCTACTAGGTGTCACTTCACTACATAGTATATCACTACATAGTATAAAACAAAGTCGCTTTCTCTGTCCCTATGTCCCTTTGTATGCTTAAATCTTTGAAACTACGCAACGGATTTTGATGCGTTTTTTTTAATAGATAGAGTGATTCAAGAGGAAGGTTTATATGTACTTTTTATCCCGATATTCCCACGGGAACGGGAACCACGCGGGTGAAACCGCGGGCGGCCGCTAGTTGCACATAAATAGTTCACTAAAGTCAACGACAGATGGCTCCAAGTTAATACAACCATAGTCTACCTACAGAAAAGAAATATCCTTTTTTTCTTTATGTAAGTACTATGTTTATCAACTTTGATAGAAACTTAAATGTGTCTTGTTCTTTAGTATTTATTTTTTAAATACTTACTAAAATTTACAACTGAAAATCAGCGTTTGCTTGCGTTGCAAGACAAGTAATATGACGCTGAGCTGCGACCATTGAGTAGGTACTGCTGCGGCACGGCACACACACATTTTTATTTGGAACTTTTTGTCTTATTGAGTCTAATTTGTGTTTTCTATTCTTGTTCGTAATACAGTGCTACCTTCTCTTATACCTATGTGAATATGCCTTGTATTTAATGAATACTTATGTGTGTGTATATAGTAAGAATCTACAATCTCTATTTGGTGGTAAAATATATATAAGGTCCTTCCTAAATAGTGCACATAATTTTAAGGGGTCAATGTACTCACGCATACAAAGAGTTATTACTATGGTACCAACATTGGAAACGCGAAAAAAAAAATCAGCTGTTCCATAGAAAAATTTAAATCGAATAGATCAAAATGTATAGAACAGCTGATTTTTTTTCTGAAAAACTGAAACATGTCCAATAACTAAAAATACAAAAATAAATTATATTTAAAAAAACCTTTTATTTAAAATCAAGCTTTTATTCAAATGTCCTAAAAATAATAAAATAAACTGTGTATCAAGTCAAATCCAACAAACTTATTACATTAAACAATTTATATGTTTTAAAAGCTTGTCGCGAGATTTTATTGTTACTGGGCTTGCACTAAACACAAATGCTTTAACTTATATTTGACATATGAAATTAAAGCGACAAGCTTTTAAAACATATAAATTGTTTAATGTAATAAGTTTGTTGGATTTGACTTGATACACAGTTTATTTTATTATTTTTAGGACATTTGAATAAAAGCTTGATTAAAATCAAGCTTTTATTCAAATGTCCTAAAAAGGTTTTTTTAAATATAATTTATTTTTGTATTTTTAGTTATTGGACATGTTTCAGTTTTTCAGAAAAAAAATCCCGTACATTAAAAGAATATTTAATGAAAAGAAAATTGCAGTGGGAAGTCATTTATCGGTAAGCACATGCTTAATTGATCTGATTCATTGTTTGTGATACCAAAATATATTGTTTCTATTAAATTGTTACTTATTACAGCTGAAAAATTGTTTGATTGTATTTATCTCTGGAATCACCTTCATTTATTGTTTTATAGGAGGAATAAAGGCCATTTATCATCGAACTTTAAGCGAAAAAAGTTCAGGTGCTTACCATTAAAAATTGCTTTTGCTCAAACGTAGTAGTGGTGACTTACTTGGGTGGTTTGAATCCTACATCCGGAAGCTACATTTCCAGTTTGGTAAAGGACCAAACTCTGACGCCATAACAATGATGTTTTCAGCATTATTGTGTTCCGACGGATAGAGATAAGATAGCCAGTTCCTCAGTGATTGAGGATTGCGGGAGTAGGGCGCTTCAACCTTTAACCTTAACACCACTTAACATCAGGTGTGATGAAGGCTACACCGTCGTGGATAAAGCAGCAGATTTTAAAAGTTATCTGTTTATCAAAAATAAAAAAAAAACGCCATCTAAAAACTGTAAACAAAATCTCGGTGGGTAAAAACACCAAAATACAAAAAAAATAATTGAACCATTTATTAAATTCAAAGCGTGAAAATGTGCGTCTTTTTTCTAACTTGTCTTGGAACCTACCTGTCTGAAGTCGGGTCCAAATCGATAAATAGGTTGCTCTCATCGATCTGCCCATAGTTTCATGATGTGCCCAACTTTATGTTGGGCACATCATGAAACTATAGCCAAATAAGAGATTTCCTAGCATGCATCGTGAGCCCAGGCAGTCTATAAGCCCATTTCAACGATATAGCCACGACATTTAATACACTAGCACGAAATTTCGCCCTTACCTACCGCATTCAAAGTCACGCCAGCTAGTTTTACAAACACATTTTTCAAATACCTTGACAAGTATATACTAAACTTCTGCCTGAAAGTTTGAACCAGGTGCTAACGAAATGTGAAAGTTGAGGCAGGACGAGACACGTGAAACTCTTGGTAATAATTTAGGCTTCGCACAAGTGCTGTCAAAACTCCCATCAGTTCAGACGTTAAGTAGCTTGCGGAGTGATATGGCTTGACTTGAGGCGTGAAGCGAAAAGTAGGCGTATATTATGACACCCACAAGGAAAATTCCTTCTTTACCTACCTACATGAAAAACTTATTTCTCAGCCTCCTTATTCATGATCCCCCACGATCCCCCCATCCGTGATAATTATAACTTATATGACCTATTTTTAATTGATAATAATATTTGATATTTGACACATAAAAATAAAACGTAACTATATCAATAAAGAAATCGCAGAAAGGAACATTAGAGTTGGCTTGACTTTACTGAGAGACTTCAACGCTTTTTGTAAAGAAATAAGCAGCTCCAGCGAGAGTTGGTCAGTTTTTTATAGGATGATTTTGGTGAGATTATTATTACATCTCTTTATACATAAAAGGTAAACCACATAGAACATTAGTTATATGCTCTGTGGAAAACCATTACTGTATGGTATAATTTTAATAATGCTTTAGGTGAAAGCCAATATGATTATTTTGGAACCAGATTAATGTATATAACATTGACATAAGTATTTATTTATTTAAAAAACGAATTGATGACCACGAGTTATCACAGGGTAGTAGGCACTACAATTAAGTTATTAATAAGGGTAACAAGCCTACATCAATAGTGGTAATATTCAAATGTTCAACTGGTTGTTTTTCTCTCAAAAACTCTACAGAAAGGATTTTAACCGAACTCTGTTTAGAGATAACTTTTTCGTTATAGCCATCAACATTTATCGTTCATTTTACTCAGGTCAAATCTCTCACTTTACACGCAAAACTAAATACTTACACAAAAAATAGAACAGTTTTAATATTGTTTTCATGACCAAATACAAATAGAATATACACGATGCGATTTTTAGTTTTCGCAGATGTAGTCCACTTATCTTTCGCATTGGAATCGCTTATGAGGAGTTCGTAACGTCATTTTCGTAAGCTCAGTAAACAGTCTGCTTTTCCCTTTTGTCGACTATTTTCTTCATGTAATTTTGTGAGAAAAAACTTTCATGATAATAATATTATGGAGAAAGTTTAGCTATGTTACAATGCCAAATTATATTATACGATGTTGTGTTATCTTATCTTTCACAATGTGTTTTTGTATCATCTACATGAAAAACGGAGGATATATTGGAATTGATTCTAAAGAAAAATAGGTTCTTCCCGCGTCTTTTTACTTGGTTTTTTTGTGCGAAATATTGGATACCCTAACATTTATATTTATTGTTTTGTAATTCTTGGCACAGGTGACTATAATTGGTTTCGGACTCAATATGCCCTTATTTATCCCTTCTGCTAATTATGTAAAAAAATGGGTTGCCTGGAAGAAATCGCTATTTAGCGATAAGGCCACCCTTTTGATATCGAGTATTATTTTTTCGTATTGCCTTTATGTTTGTTCTATTTCAGTGGGCAAATAAAGAGTTATGTAGGTATATAGCTATCTGTTATGGTTTTCAGAACTGGTGAAACGGGTACTTTGGAACCGGATCAATTTACATACCCACGTGATGCTGTCTAGCACTTTTAAATTCTATACGATCCTCAATATTATTGGTGTCCACTAATTAAACCAATTTCCAATAGTGTAAGTTACCCCATTTAAGAATAATCTTCACTTTTCGTATTTTTTAGAGGTCTTTTCGAAAAGAAAAAGTGTCGAGGCAAAATCATAAAATCGTGTTTTTGAAACTATACGATTCTAGATAAAGGTATGAACAAATATATATCTTATTACCAGATTTGTAACAACTGTAACCGTCCTATAGTTTTAAATCAAAAAGTCCATATTTTTCCGAGTACCTAGCGCCTTCATGAGCAATACGCAAAAGGGATAGAGAATAATCATGATTGGAATATTAAAATCAAAATATTTTTACCTGATTATATTAAAGTCTGTACCCAACAGAGAGAGCTATTAGAATGCACCCACTGTAGCGTGATGGATTGGACATCCAATTTAAGTTTTATCAAGTAGTTCAGCTATCTTACTTGCAGATTTTAGATGGAACAACTTAGAGTGCAGATGATATAATTATAGTTCTCTTGCTACTAAAAAGTTTAATTTACATTAATTTTCATACTTCAAAAATAATAATAAGAGCTTGGTTACAGAAATAGAAAAAAAAACATAAAAAGATTCAGTAATTTATAAAGCTATGTACGAATAAATTACTGAATCTTTTTATATTTTGACGTTATATTTGTTTGTGTTACATTTTATAAGGATAAATCTTTAGGCTACGTGACAATAAATAAATTCAAAAAACAGGAGTCAATACTGCTAGCGATCGTTACAAGTAGAATTGAGTCGATGATTACATCGGCAATTACAATTACATCTTATGGATTGCCACAAGTCACCAAGTCGAATTAAAAACCTTGTTTCTCCAGCCCCTTTCCACCATCGGGGTACCAGACGCAGGCTAGCTTATCACCCCTACGTTGTTGACACTCCACCTGTCCACACCGCGCTTCGTAGATTATTTTTAAATGCTAAGAAATGAAATGAGCTGCCTGCTTCTGTGTTCCCGATAACTATAACCTTGGTCTTTTCAAGGTGTGAGTAAACAGGCATTTCTTGGGTAAGCATGCAACATGTTAGACCACATCGTGTTAGGTACTAAACGAGATGGTGGTCAAATGCTTGCCCAGTTTACTATAAAAATATATCATCATCATCATCATCAGCCATTTAATGTCCCCACTGCTGGGGCACTGGCCTTCCTTATAGAAATATATAGTAAAATAAAATTGAATTACGCAATATTTATGGTTACCACAATTCAGGACGTCTCTAAGCTGGCATCACTATTGAATTAAACAAATGCCATGTAGGTATTTCTCTTACATTTATTTTTACATTTCTGGCTTAGTCCGGTCACATAAAGTACATGCAAACAAATCTCCGCAATGAATACCCTCGTTAAGCACAAGCAATAAAGTTTGTAAAGGCGCCATTTGAATAAAAATAATGTCAAAAGCAATATTTTTTAACTCAAGCTGAGGTTCTAGTGGTACCGGTTTACGTAGAGCGGAATCGTACAGTGCTACAGCTGTACAGTGCCACAACCTTTTCTGTGCCGGTGACAGCGGCGCTACGTACGTTTTTCTTTTTTTTGTAGTAATTTAACCGGCCCTGACTTCTAAGAACTTCAGCCGCCAGCAGCGCTATGGTTGGACATCAACTTGACAGCAAAATGACATTAAAAAAATCACGTTAGTTTCACATTTTGGCCACCGGCACAGCAAAGTTTGTGGCACTGTACTGTGTAGCAAATACAATTTTGTTTTTTTTTATGAACGTTGTAAAAGATTTGAGAGTTTTTCATTAGTTATCAGTACTATTACCATCTGATCTGTAGCAAACTATATTCCATATCGAAAATTTTAGTTATGTCAGTGAACACAGCTAAGGTTAATATGACAGAAGGTTAATATGACAGTTTAGAAAAAACGGAACTGTAATAATGCTTTCTGATTAATTACAATAAATTCATACGTATTTTGAGAAATTACTTACTTTTCATAAAATAAATCTCAATTCGAACTTAATTTGAGAATTTTTATAGGCTTGGCTTTTCTTCCAATTTATTTTGTTGTAATTCCTTCGAAAATCATTTTTTTGTAGCATCATTTCAATTATATCATAGTATAATTATATTTTTATGAAATACTAGCTTCCGCCCGCGACTTCGTCCGCGTGGACATTCGAGAAAATACTTAGGGAACCAATAACCAGGATAAAAAGTATTCTTTGTTTTAATTTCATAAAATCCGATCAGCCGTTTTTACGTGATTAGACGGGTCCTCCCTCACCAAGTGAGCAGCCTCGCGCGAGGCAGATCGTTTGCCACGTGCGGCGGGCCTCGCACGAGGCTGCTCACTTGGTGAGGGAGGACCCGCCCAATCACGTAAAAGCGGCTGATCGGATTTTTATGAAATTAAAACAAAGAATACTTTTTATCCTGGTTATTGGTTCCCTAAGTATTTTCTCGAATGTCCACGCGGACGAAGTCGCGGGCGGAAGCTAGTAAATAAGTTACTTCTGAGTAGCTTAGGTACCAAGAACTTTTAAGGGTACTTAAGATGATTTAGGTTTCTATATCCTATTTACCCCCTGGGTTTGATTTTCGGAAAACTACGAAATGGGTTGTCTATTTGTTTTAAGAAGGAAGCCTACAAAGTTTCAAGTTGAAATATCTATTTTACACCCTGATTTTTCATTCAAAATTTCACCCCTATTTCAACCTTTTAGGGGTTGAATCATGTTCAGCGTGTTAAACATCAAAATAAATGCCATTTTTGCAATCGTCATCCCATAAAACCTCAATAACGACATCCATATCGGTTTTTAGGTTTATTTATCCCATTTAACCTCTAAGGGGTTGATTTTCGAAAAAATCCTAAATATGTGTTTGCTTATTTGTTTTACTTTCCGACCATAAGCCTAAATAATAAATTAAATGAAGGACTTTCCAGATACAACATTTAATCCCCCTTTTCACCCCTTCGGGGGTGGATTTGTCAAAAACGCTGCCACAGGTAAATATTAATTTACAATTGCCAGCCTAAATACAAATTAAGAAGATTCTAACTTCAAAACTGACGGACTTTCATACAAACATTTATCCCCTATTTCACCCCCATAGGGGTGGATTTTCCAAAAATCCTTTCTTAGTGGATGCCTACACTGTATAACGTATCTATGTGCAAAATTTGAAGTCTCTAGGTTCAGCGGTTTGGGATGTGCGTTGATATCTCAGTCAGTCAGTCAGTCAGTCAGTCAGTCAGTCAGGACTTTGAATTTTATATATATAGATGAAGCAGACCACGAACTTCCAGATTAATATTCATATAAGCATCGCCTACAAAGTATGTCATTTGTTTCCTCGCTTCATTAATAGCCGCAGCTTTACTCTACAACCCTAGATTAGCCAGTCGCCATTAGCTTCAAGGGATATCTTACGTGTGATGAACAGAAAGAATGGAAGCTTTCTGGACCCAAAATTGCGGTAATTCTCGCCTTTTTTGTTTTTTTTTAAATGTCACTTTTATTGTTTTTTCATTTTTATTCATGTTATCTTCATCATGGTCGGTTTGATTTCGTAAGAGGATGCAACTATGATTTGCGAAGTTTTATCATATTTATAGCATAGGTGTAAAATTTTAATTTAAAATTATGATAGGTAAATGTCCGATTTAAAAAAAATCCTAGTGAAAAAAAGAATAATATTTAATTTTCGACAAAAATTAACACAGTTGATTTGGCGACGTGGAATTTAAATGACTAATTTTACTGTTATTGTTGTGTGCGTTGCTAAAATACAGTTTTGTTATCGTGTTATCATTATTAATCAAAGCTTTTGAGATCATACTTTCAAATGTTTCCATGTAAGCAAATTATGCTAGCAAAATGTAAAAAAAATATTTTGAGCTGCTAGCTTAATTATTTAGAAGTCCCACCAATTCTGAAGCTGTCCTTATGTAAAGTAACTCTTGCATGCTCGATATATTGAGTATCTTCCGAAAAGTTTTAAGTTCCCACAGGTTCGATGCCGAGTTAATAATACTCCTGGGATAGCAAGTTTTAATAGGCTACGATGATCGCTTGTGAGGATGGCATTATGTAATGGCAGATCTTGTTACTTCGGTATTATTACAAAAAAATCGAATACCTACTTGCTATCCGCTTGCAGCTTTGAGATAGAAGCTAGAAGCTAGAAGCTAGCCGCGTGAGCTAGAAGATGTTTTCTTCTGAAAACATCTTCTAGCTCACGCGGGCTCATCCTGGAATTCTCCCAGGATGTTATTCCCAGAACGGAATAACATTAACATTAACATTAACATTCTCGGGGGCCTATTTTCTCTTCTAGACTATGATCTATCTCTGTGCCAAAGTTTATCCAAATCCGTTTCGCCGTTTCGCCGAAATTGAGTAAGGTAAAGAAAGGTATATTGATGATATAAGAAATTTGGTGATATCTTCTTAAACGGATTACCACAAAGTTCCCTATATACATTCATGAGACAGCGCTAGCGAGTTCCTACGAGTGTGAGGAAGATAGACATATATCTCGCGCTACGCTTCAAAGTTCCTGTGTTTCGTAAACAATCTTTATATAAAATATCACCATATGACTTATATCATCAATATACCTTTCTTTACCCTACCTAATAACGTATTTATAATATTAATAAGATTTAAAAAAACTTATTTTGAATTCGCCAGAAAACATAAGTTGCACTCGAAAGATATAAGAAACAAGAATACGAAAAATAAAATAAGAACAGAAACATGTAAGAATCATGCACGACTGAGAAAAAGCACAATTCAAAGAACCAAGATTAACTTCACTAAACATTTCTATTTTAGATGAAGGATATAACGTTTTAATTACTCCACAATAACGTTAACGTTAATTAATTACCCTCAATACAATTGGTCTAAAAATACACAGGGTGCCTACCATCAACTTTATGACAGCGATTCAAAAATAGCGCGATTCAGAATAGGTTCCTAAAATGAATCGCTTTCTTTCGTACTCTGACCTTCTAAAAACTGGATCGCAAATGAATTGCTAAATGTTAATGACCGAACGATTTGTGTCCTTTTTCTTCTACCCGTCTCTTTCACTCGATTCTGTCATGCCCGGAGAGTGAGAGGGACGGGTATAACCTGCAGGTGACATGTTAAATCGACCGGGTTATAAGTCAAATAAGAGTTTCTGACAGCTTAGCGGCTGTGAAATGTCATTGATCGATCACTGAATCGCTGTCATTGATATTAAGCTGTCGTGGTACGAATAAGCGAAGCAGATCAGTTTAGGTTCCTAAACAAAACCGTAATAAGAGTTGATGGTAAGCACCCAGGATAATGGTATTTAGTTCCATTTCTATCCCCATTGTTTTGGAGGAGGCAAGATTCCTTTCATAAGCTGTAAATGTCGAACCCTTTTAATGAATGGACTCTAATTACTTGTTATGACATGTTTGCTACAAACTCAGTTGAAGGGTTGGACCAGTTTTGGCCAGAAAAGGTCAGAGTTGTTCGTTGGAATATTGTTTGTTTGTTCTCAATATTTCGCTGTTCCTTTTTTGCGTCAAACAAGCACACCGTGTGACTTATTGGTGTCCTTATGATTTTTTTAATTTGTATTCACAATGCTACTTCTACAACGTGTTAATGAATAAGCGCAAAACCTCTTCATCATCATCATTTCAGCCGTACGGCGCCCACTGCTGGGCATAGGCCTCCCCCAAGGATCTCCACAACGATCGGTCCTGCGCTGCCCGCATCCAGCGGCTTCCCGCGACCTTGACCAGATCGTCGGTCCACCTTGTAGGGGGCCTGCCCACGGAACGTCGTCCGGTTGCGGTCGCCATTCTAGAACCTTTCCGCCCCAACAGCCATCGGTTCTCCGCGCTATGCCACTTCAACTGAGCAATCCTTCGAGCGATGTCGGTCGTTTTAGTTCTCCTGCGGATCTCATTATTTCTGATTCGATCGAGCAGGGAAATACCAAGCATCGCTCTCTCCATTGCTCGCTGGGTAACCTTGAGCCTTCTTATGAGACCCATAGTAAAAGACCACGTCTCGCTTCCATAAGTCATAACTGGCAACACACACTGGTCAAAGACCTTAGTCTTGAGACATTGAGGAATTTTGGACGCAAATATATGCCGGAGCTTCCCAAACGCTGCCCATCCGAGCTGGATTCGACGATTCAAAACCTCTTAGGTGGTGACTATGTTCATGAATATGAATAACTTTTACTATGTTTAATGCGCTCGGCTTGCGATAGTTGAAGATAAGCAATTTTCGCAATGGTCCGTCACCAAAAATTCCTCCGTGCTATTCGCGTTGGTCTCAGCTGCATTTGCAGTCGTTAATACCTACCAATCTGCACTGGGCCCGCGTGGTGGGTCATGCTCCGTTCTACTTATCCATCCATAAGGAAGGCCAGTGCCCCAGCCGTGGGGACAGAAAAAGGCTGGTGATGATGACATGACAACGTTTTGATCGTTGTACATTCAACAAATCAGCAAGCTTTAACACTAAGAAAACCTTATTGCATACTTGTTAAAGAACAAAGTCACCTTGTAAAGGTTCTTCGTGGCCGAGTAGTGGTGATACGCACCGGTTTTCAAGGTGCCGTTATCTCTATAGGGTCTGGATTCGATTCCCGGTCGGCTAAGTATTGAAAACGAACTTTTCAATATTTGATCGGGTCTGTGTATGTGTAATACCTACTATATATATATATATAATACCTACTCATCGTTGTTACAGATTTCCATAATACTAGTGCTAGAGCTACTATAGTTTGTGATAATAAAACTAAATGTGATGGTGTTCATTAAGTATGTTTTTTTCTGTTCACTGTAAGACCATGTCCCGATTAAACTATCAGCTAGCGGCTAACGCCCGAATTCTCGAACGCAAATCATCTTTGGGAGCGTCTCAAACATCATGGCATCTCTTTCATACGTTTGACATTTAAAGTGACAGGGCGATGTGTGAGACGCTCCCAAAGATAATTAGCGTACGAGTATTCGGGCATAACTGTTTTAGTTTACTACTCGATTACCCGATGGTTTTTCATGCTAGGGCTACCACTCACTATGAGTTCACTCGCTACACGTCGCCCTAAATGTCATTATGTTTTTCATATAAAAATCGGCCAAGTGCGAGTCGGGCTCAGTCATGAAGGGTTCCGTACCCACTTAACGTAGGTACCGATTACGTACACCTAGCAAAAATACCACTGTCATTTTTTGCCAGAAAAAAGTAACTTTGTTTTTCATAGTATTCGTATGAATGACAAAGTTATATTTGCGGTTTTCGAAAATGTGTAAAAACTTGTAAAGCTTACTTAGTTGTGATAGTTTTCCTTTTAACTTCGTCATATGTACTACTATCGTGAATTTTTTCACGTATTCAAGAACAACCATTTGGCTGGAAGGAGGCGTTTTTTTTTCAAAATTTTACTTTACCACTTTTTTGGCGTAATAAATATGTATATTGATGCCAAATTACAGCTTTCTAGTACTAAGACTCTATGAGCTAGACTGGGGTCAGACAGACGGACATGGCGAAACTATCAGGGTTCCTTGTTGACTACGGAACTCTAAAAAACATAAGCATACCACCATTTTATCAGCCTAGCGTCCTTAACATTATCTTCACTTCATAAAAAGTTTTATTGTGTAATAAAAAAATCAGTAAATTGCCAACACTCACACATAAAAGTGCGACAAACATAAAAAACACCCTCTAGCGGTTCATGAAACTCTCGCTATCTCGCTTGCACGCGATAATTACCAGTAGATTGGTGTATGAATTCAGTCAAATGTAAAGTTGATAGAACATCTTTAGGTATATTTGTACTTTATCGTCTTTTAAAAGCGGTCAAAGTGCTGCTGTCTTTGTATTGAATTTCAGTTCCTTAAACGACCGAAAAAGGCGCTTCTCAGATTTCCATACAAAATAATACGATCTCACGGTTACCATAACGACAGTTTTTTGTGCTACGGCTACTGTAAGGAGGGCGGGAAATTAGAGAGTATCTATTTATTGTGTGCTTGTTTAGTATTTTCCTTTAAGAAAATTAATTAAGTAAATAAGAGGCTTAACTCAAATCTTAATGAAAATCCGGTGAATTAGTTGGGCCTGAAAAGCAAATGGTTAAAGATGCTCGTACATACAGAAATTTCAAGAACTACCGTTTGTACCCATTGGATTATACACAGAATTCACACAAAAGCTAGCCCATGCTAAGTGAGACGAGAAACACACAGTCAAAGTTATCATAACATTTATTATATTAGCTTGAAAACGGTACAAAAAAGCTTCTCATATTTGGCTTATATTAACTCGACGCCATATGTCGGGAAAGCCTGAATAAATTATCAGTAATATTGAGGCACGGGCAAGTCGATTTAATGTGTATGCAATATTTTATGTGTTTCAGTATGCGAACATGCTCGTATAAAAGGTGCAGAGATAAAATATTTATAGAGTCTGGTGTATCGCAGTATTCTCTAAATGGACGATGGGTATCGTAATGGAAGTAAACACACAAAACCCGCCGATTCGCCGACGTAAGTCGTCGACTTTTTTGTCGGCGGGAAGTCGGTGACTTCATATCTCGTTCAACTTTGTCGGCGGCACGAAATCAGCAACTTTTTTGGTATTTAGTGACAGGTCGGATATTGGCGGGCAAATGAGTCGCCGATATGATTCTGAAAATAAAGCCGGCGCCTGTATCGGCGGGTGTCAGCGTGCTTAGTGTGTAGACTGCATAAGGATATTTTTGCAATAATGTTTGTAGGATGTAACATAAAACTAATGATAAATGTATTTATATTCTACTAGCTTTCCGCCCGCGGCTTCGCCCGCGTGGACTACACAACATTATCCCGCGGGAATGTGATATTTTTACGGGATAAAAAGTAGCCTATGTTCCTCACCGGGCTACAAAGTATCTATGTCCCAAATTTCAGCCAAATCCGGTCAGCCGTTTTGGCGTGATTGAGTAACAAACATACAAACATCCAAACATCTAAACTTTCACATTTATAATTTTAGTAGGACTAAGGCTAGCAGTTGAGACAACTGCAAGTATCCAATTACATTACAGAAGAAAATATTTCTTTCTGAAAAAAAGCTCTTATGGGATAAACTCAATGTCATCAATATAATGGAATCACTATTATTATAATCCTTACTTATATTATAAATGCGTCTCTGTCTGTCTGTGTGTTACACAATCACACCTAAACTACTGAACCGATTTGAATGAATTTTGGTATAGAGATAGTCTAGAGCCTGAGAAAGGACATAGGCTACTTTTTATTCCTGAAAAATATCACCTTCCCGCGGGATAACGTCGTCGTGTAGTACACGCGGGCGAAGCCGCGGGCGGAAGGCTATTTAACATAATTATGAAAAATTTCCGCCCGCGGCTTCGCCCGCGTGGACTACATGACGTTATCCCGCGGGAATGTGATAATTTTCCGGGATAAAAAGTAGCCTATGTTCTTCTCCAGGCTACAAAGTATCTGTGTTCCAAATTTCAGCCAAATCCGTTCAGCCGTTTTGGCGTGATTGTGTAACAAACATCCAAACATCCAAACATCTAAACTTTCACATTTATAATATTAGTAGGATTAGCTATTTAGGGCAGAGGTACCCTTTGTGGCCACTTTAAGGATTTTTGACTTTTAAGCACTAAGTATTTAAGACACAAATTATATCTAAAATTTTAGATAATTTGTCTACCTTTAAAGGTACTTACATTTTTCAAATATATAAAAGTTAAATCGTTTTTTTGTATTACACACAATGTGTGAGAGGTGCCAAATGTACCGGTTTTGGCCACTTACTGATAGTTAAACTTTTGTAAGTATTGCGAAAAATCAAAACCAAACCTAGGTAAAATCAATATATTCTATTGCGCTAGTAACCAGTCAATTGCAAAACAACAATTTAATTGTAAAAAACAAAGGTTTATAAAGTATTTCATCCAAAACAAATTTCTTAAATTTTTTTATATAAAACATTTTTTAAACAGAAAATGGAATTTATTGAAAAAAAATCTTATGACATAAGGAATTCTAACGGTTGTTATTATTACCTTAAAATACCTTATTTAAATTGCCTGTATCAAAAATGGCCAAAAGTTGTAAGAAAACTTTTAGAGCAAAAAGTGGTCAAAACCGGTACAGTGGCCAAAACCGGTACGCCTGCCCTACATTTATTGCCTGATAGTGATGTTGTAGAGATTTATATACTTTGTAGAAAAACGACTTTAGTAATTCAGTTAGACTGTGACTGTCAGTAGGTATCCTAATTTTCTGTACGTGAGTAATAAACAGACGGCCGGCGGCTAGTGAGTTCGGAAACAAATTACCCAACTACGGTCGGGCCTCGGCTGAGAAAGACTGAGGAAATGGCATATAATCCAATCAGCTGTTTAGATAAACTCCTTATGGTGATGACAAGTATTTATTTAAAAAATACTATTGTAATTTACTTCGGGATTCCAATTATTATTGTTAGTAGCTGACTATAGAGTGCTCTGTAACAAATCACAAACTTAAACCGGTCGGTCCGAGTTGGGAAGTACTGAAGTAGGTACTCGGACCTACTTTATCCTGGAGCTATTTTGTGCGGAGACTGGGTTCACACTTAAGCATAGGTACATACAAGTAGGCATAAATTGTCTATTGAGTTTAGTATGTATGTACTAGTCTTCCGCCCACGGCTTTGCCCGTGGACTACACGACATTATGCCTGGATAAAAAGTAACCTATGTCACTCTTCACCTCCCAAACTACTCCCTTAACAGAAATCACATCAATCCGTTGCTCCGTTTTAGCTTGAAAGACGAAAATACAAACACATTCAGATTACAGGGTGTTAGAGGCACCGTTGCAAAAACTCTAACCATGGCTTCAGGCCATCATGCTGAACAACGTACAGCAAGAATTTTTTGTCGGAAATGAAAATAAAAATCGAATTTTCATAGAAATTTATAAAATCAATTAATAAAATGAATTTCTTTTTTTTCAGGTGAGTAACAACGTCTTGGCGAGTGAGTTCTTTGTAAGAAATTAACCAACTTTAAGGATGCAAGCCTGGGTTCGGTAAAATGGGGTTTTGTTTTTTGAGAAGAACTTTCATTAAATATTAATTTATTCACATAGACATAATAAAATTGAACAATTATGAATCGTAAACATTTTCCTACCGCTCATCCAAGACTTTTTAACTGACAAAAAAAACAGGCGCAATAAACTTGCCTGCGTTTTTAGGGTTACGTTGTCAACAAGGAACTCTCAGGGCGTTTGTGCACTACACTAAATATTACCGATCCGGAAAAAAACGGACGCTTGTATTTTAATAATTTTAATCAGTTTTAATGGTAAGAATTTATTTATTTCATGTAGTTTCAATGTTTCAAACCCTAAACTACACGAAATAAATAAATTCTACTATTATAAATGATTAATTATTAAAATACAAGCATCCGTTTTTTTCCGGATCGGTAAAATTCAGTGTAGTGCACAAACGCCCTTACGTTAGAGCAGTCGCCTGGAAAGCGAAAGGTCGTGGGTTCGCGTCCCATCGGAGCTGGTTGTGAGACGGGTCGATATTGTCTAAAAGACACTTTATTTTAAATTTTTCAATGAGATATGAGATAGATAATATCTCAAAAACTGCTAACGATATTTCTGTTGAAATTGTTTATTGAGATTTACAGCATTTTTCTTTTGATTTTTTACCCACTTATTTTATAAATTAGAGGGGGGGGGGGACACATTTTACTACTTTGAAAGTGTTTATCTACTAAAAATTTCATTTTTGTGACAAGCTTTTTTGCTGACTGTACTTTAATATTGTATTGTCATCTAAACCAAATCTGTGTACAAAATTTCACCTCCATCGGACACTGGGAAGTGGGTCAAATTTAGATTGCAAGATTTGTCCCCCACTAACTAACTAACATGGGAAGTTACTAAAAAGCTTGTAAAATACTGACACTGAGAAAAAAATTATAAAGAGTCTTGATATAATTTCTGAACACCTATCTATAGATTATACTCCACACGAATAAGTTTATGAAAAAAAAATAGTTTCAGTTGTTGTTTCAATGTATGGGGATCCCCCCTAATTTTGTTTATGTCGCAGGGATTTTGTCAAAACCGTGATATTATGATTCCACTAGTGAAATTATAATTTCTCGTTAAATTATGAATAGACAATACGAGACAGAATGCACACGAGCTCACGAATTCGGAAAAGTCCTGTACTCCTCGGAAGTCCTGTAGAACACGTGATAGGTTAGAAATTTAAGGCGATCGCGAAGCGCAGCGAAACGATCGCCTTAAATTTCGTCAATAAACAATCCATAATTTGTATTAATACAAAAATACCACTAAATTTAAGGCGATCGCTTCGGCGGAAGGTGGAAGCGCACTACTCCCGGAACCCTCAATCACTGAGGAACTGGCTATCTTATCTCTCACTGCCGGAACGCCATAATGAAGAAAACATCATTGTTATGGCGTCAGACTTAGATAAGATGGTGGTAGCTAGCCAGGCGGACTAAGAACAAGTCCTACCACCAACCAAACGTAATACAATAATGTACCCCCACTGGGAATCGAACCCGGGACCTCTGGGTCTGTAATTGGCGGTGTGAACCACTAGACCACATAGGCGGTTAAAGCGGCGCCTGCACTCCACTCGGCACGGCGCGCTCCACGCGTGATCCACCCACTAACTAGTTCTAATTTTTCTTGTGTGAGCCTGCACGCCCTAATAGTTAACTAGTTCGCTAATTTGTTACAGCGCAGCCGCCATCAGTCAGAAGCGTGCGTCCGCTCATAACTCACGTGAGCGTGCCGAATTGGGGGTTTGGGAATATACCCAATCGATGTTGAGCTTGTATCGCTTAAAACGTTTAGGAACTCCTTGCTTGAGTCTGTGTTTCTCGATAGGATACAATCTGGGGGCCTTCAAGACGCGAGTGGAGCGGTACCTTCTAGGCAAGCGCGATTCATCGTAGATCGCACCAACGCTTGATCAGGCGTGATAGCGGACAAGCACTTGCCTATTCACTAATATTTTTTTAGTATTTCAATATTGTTGTGAAAAAAATAGCTTTGTAAATGCAACAAAGTAATAATTAGTAATTGAACATGAAGTATGACAAAACATCGACCCATCTCACAGCTAGCTCCGATGGGACTCGAACCTACGATCTTTAACTGTCCGGCGAAAGCTCTAACCACTGAGCTACGGTGTCTTTTTTAATACTTCATTTTCAATAATAAGAATTTATGCATCGTGAATGCAAAAAGGAAAAATAATGTAATAAACAATAAGATAATAAGCTGCATTGAGCACATTACTCAGACAACTTGCAGCTGACTAGTCTAATTACACGGTTCAACCAAATTGAATCACTTTGCTTGAAAGGCGCAGAAATACAGGCGCACATTGACATTGAATGATTCACTTTTACGTTTACATTGTTCAATTTAGTTGCTTCATCCGAATTGAAAGTCAAAAGTAAACCATGTATTTCCGCAACAGAAAATATTTTTTATCAAGCCATCCTCACTACCTAACCCATATTTCAGTATTCTATCACACGTCGAGTCTTAATTGAATACTCACCATACCAAACTTTATTATCACCACCGGTTTTTTAGAGGCCAATTTATCAGCAAACGCTTCACAAATCCTTTACCGGAATTACAATTGGACACCGCGACGGTCGGCGTGTGCACAATTTCGAATGAATCGAATTCAGTGCACAACTCCGAATACCAATGACAGAGTAGACCGAATGAATGGGCGAGCGATTTGGGTTTCCTTGCTTTGAAGTATGGTCGGATGGCACAGTGGGCAGTTCAAATAAATTAAACAACTAAAAATACTATTTATTTTTACTTTTTTCCATTCAAATAACAATTTTTGTTACTGAATATTAAGTATTAGGAAAAAACTACCCGTCTGACAACTGAGCAGCTCAGTATCTCTTTCGGACAGTGTAAGGCCGTGGGTTCGAGTCCCAATGGAGCTAGTTGTGAGACGAGTTCAATATTTTCAAGTAAAACTTACTTTTCTTTTTTTTCTCACACAAACTTGACGATGTCTGTAGTCAAGTAGAGTGCGTACCGGTTTCTAGATATTGTTATACCCAAAGTGCTGGGTCTTTAAAATAAAAAGATAAAATACTCAATTATTCACATAAACATAATAAATACGTAGGTACTTATATTATAAATCGTCAACATTTTCCTACCGCCCATTTCAAGACTTTTTTAGCTTACAAGAAGAATAGGCGCAATAAACTTGCCAGCGTTTCTTAGATAACGACATTTACAGCAAAAACACACTATTGTTACTTAATATACAATTTAAATCAAGTACCTATTACCTGAAAATCTACTACTTTTCTTTTGGTGCTGAGCGCAATACGTAAGAAGAAATCATTGCTTTAGAAAAATTAAATATTATGCAGATTCATTTTCGCAGACATGTCAGATTGTGTACTAGTTTCCTAAGTCCTTTATGCTTTGAGGAACTTACGGTTTGATATTTGCATATGATTACAGCAATATACTGTTCCAACGGAAACTGCGAAACCGGTTTTACTAAAACTCTGCTCTGGAAAATCTGTAGCTCTTCTTGTAAAAAGTTTTGTCCGTTTTATTTTCATGTTTTACATTCATGACTAATTGTAACCACCATTGGAACTGCGTTTTCCTTCTCTTTTTATGTAAATTTGTTGAATTTATGCTTTTCATTAACTCTTCACTATTTGCTGTTTTTGTTATGAAAGCCTCACAAGCTTTAAAGCACTTCAAGCGATGACTGGAAAGCGCGAGTTTTATTAATTTTGTTAGTTGTTTTAGGTTTCGCCGCTGATTAATTAACACAAATTAATTAAAGTTAGACCAAACATACGCTACCGAGCGTCTGCGAAGGTAGAGCCGTAAGTCGCGCGATGGACGCACCGCCCGCCGAGACGCAAAGAGTTCGGGCCACATTGATGTATTTAAAAAAAATGACAAATGGGTAGCACTTAGCTTTTATTACACCTAACGTTAAGCGATGATAAGGCTGAAGGTGGAAGAGCACTACTCCAGAATCTTAAATTACCGAGGAACTGGCTATCTAATCTCTAACTGCCGTAATACAAGAATGCTGAAAACATCGTTGTTATGACGTCAGACTTAGATAAGATGGTAGCCAGGCGGACTTTGAACAAGCCCTACCACCTACTAA
Source organism: Crambus lathoniellus (assembly GCA_949710035.1). NCBI lineage: Eukaryota > Metazoa > Arthropoda > Insecta > Lepidoptera > Crambidae > Crambus > Crambus lathoniellus. Next base: position 6,437,263 of record OX453302.1, on the reverse strand, counting down.
AAGTATGTAATAAGATAAAGTATCAGCGACTACCTACCGCGCGACTGACGCCCGACCAATGTAACCGACTAGCACCCGCTTCGCAGACGTGTGGTCGCGTTATTTAAGCGCTATTGATGGTGCTATGATATATCTATTGATTTTACTGAGCTTGCAGTTGAACAAGATTAAAAAACTAGCTGTTAACCGTGGCTTCACTCGCCTGTTGGCTTTCACGTGAGAACTAGATAAATAGTTACTTAGAAAATCTGGATAAAATGTTATGGTTTAATCCAAAACTCTTTCTTTTAAAAATGAACATTATTATGTAGCGTACCAACTCGTACGCCTTTTAAAATCGCATTTTATTTAATTCTCTATGTAACTGTCTTTCATATTTTAATAATTGCTGCCAGACTCCGACTCAGTGACTGCTGGGTGCCTACCATCAACTTTAAGACAGCGATTCAAAAATAGCGCGATGCAGAATAGGTTCCTAAAATGAATTGCTTTCTTTCCTACTATGACCTTCTAAAAACTGGATCGCAAATGAATTGCTAAATGTGAATGACCGAACGATTTGTGTCCTTATTTCTTCTACCCGTCTCTTTCACTCGATTCTGTCATGCCCGGAGAGTGAAAGGGACGGGTATAACCTGCAGGTGACATGTTAGCTTGGCCGAGTTATAAGTCAAATAAGAGTTGATGACAGCTCAGCGGCTGTGAAATGTCATTAAATGATCACTGAATCGCTGTTATTAATATTAAGCGGTCGTGGTACGAATAAGCGAAGCAGATCAGTTTAGGTCCTAAACAAAACCGCAATAAGAGTTGATGGTAGGCACCCTGTTCACTACAACTGCCTCTGACGACGATTCGAAAACAATTGTCACAAAGCTTCAGAATAACTAGCATTTGACGCAACCAAAATAAAGAAACCGCAGTAGGAGCAAAGTGGGAAGAAGGTTCTTATTAAAGCGAATATTTCGCTTCAGCTTTCCCTGAGACATCTTTTGAATTTTAAGCTTCTCCTTTCACAACCTAAATTAATCTTTATTTGAAGAGAGGCAAGTTCGACTTTCGCGTGCCTGCTGTAAGTTATGTTCCTGAAGAAAATCTTTTGCGCAAGGTCCATTCAAAGATTTGTTTATTATGTACATGCGGAATTCGTATCGACCGAGGCAATGGATGCGTAACAATGCTTTAATGATAGTCTTTGTGCGCTCGTCTTTTATTTACAGGTGTATTGTGTTAGTTTAGGTTGGATGATGATTGGCCATTTTTTCTTTTTTGAATTCAGAACAGCTGTGCTAGTCTGTGTAATGTTATTGTTCGTTTGTTGCCACGCTGAAATTCTAAATTTGAACTGCTTTTTCTTTTTTATTAAGTCGATATCGCCTGCTTTTTTATAGGCGTGGCGTGATAGTTTTGTAAAGACTACTAGGTACCTACTCACCACAGACCGATAAAATATCCATATTATATACTATTTGTATGCGATCGTGTTCATAGGCTGGTGTGTGTCGCGATGTTTAGGCCTAGTAATATGGTTTAGGACTGGCAAAATTTAGACATTTTATCTAACGTGGAGAAAATCGCAGGCAACAGCTAGTTTGACTATAGATGGCAAGTACACAATGAAATAATGACATTTAAGTTAATTAATTAATAAAAGAAAAAGTTATTTTTTGTCTTCATAAAACAGTAGTTGACTGGTTCTTGCAAGTCCTTATGGTATAAAAACAAATATTAAACAAAGTTTTTATAATAAATATTAGCATTGTTGGCGGTTCTTACTTTATTTCTATGCCAAACGAAAACTTCTGCAAAACATTCGCCCTAAAAAAACATTACTACTCTTTCATTCGCAAACGTCATCATATCGACTCCCTAAAATAAAAGTTACAGTCCCCAAAAGACTCGTATCGGCATATTGGAGGAAACAGAAACTTATTTACGTGTCGGTCTGTCAAGCGACATTGTGAGCAACAAGTTCGGTTAAATGTTGCTAATAAAATATACACTTTATCTGCGAACTGTTGGGGCTATTTTCTCGCAAGTTTAACTAAAACAAGCTTTGTTGGTACGCTCTGTAAGGTTGATTGATTAATGCCTTCTTGGACTACTTTCAACAGTGTCGCGCTTCTTTTGTTTTCTCGTTCCTCGGCCGCGATAAGGCAAAGCGTGATTTTCACAGACTACAGTAGCTTTCAAATCTTGAACGTGTGATTTTCTATACTGTTTATATTATATATCTATTGTTTGTTTGTATCGAATAGGCTCCGAAACTACTGGACCGATTTTGATAATTCTTTGACCATTAGAAAGCTACATTCTTCCTGGCTATATTATATTCCGATATTCCCACGGGAAGGGGTACCACGCGGGTGAAACCTCGAGGATCCGCTATAGTTATTAATAAAAGCATTTGTGAATAAATAAATAAATTAACGTGCCACGTACAAAATTTTTGCTTTTGTATTTACGTGTAGGGAACACGAACGTGGGGACGTTGAGCTGAGTTGGCGATGATTATGTTATTAGGCTGATTTTAAAAACTACGTTAATTTTTGTTTCTTTACACAATGGTCATATAATACTCACATGCTAGCTCTTCTGAATCGTATAGAGTTGCTAGACTGCTTAATAACAATACTAGTTTCGCACAAAATGCGTCCTCGTCACGCCACATTGCTCACTGTTAGGTCTCGCATACTTAGCTCTTACTATTATTGCCTCTGAGCTTAGGCAATGCCGATTCAGTGAACTTATTAAGGCTGCTGAAGGATTTAGTAAATTAGTTCAATGTTCACAATCAATTAAATATACTGATTTAATTAAAGTTATGCTAAAGATTTATTTTTTTATTAATTCTAAATCGCTCCTATGGGCATTGCAAACATTTTGAATGCTCCTGCGAATTTTTTATGGCGTTACCCAGCTTTTGTGTACCGCCTCTGTGGTCAAGTAATTCACACCACTTATAGACCCAGAAGTCCCGGGTTCGATTTCCAGTTGGGGTACATATTGTATTAGGTTTGGTTGGTGGTAGGATTGGTTCTTGGTCCGCCTTGATAGCTAGCACCATCGTATCTAAGTCTGACGCCATATCAATGATGTTTTCAGCATTATTATGTTCTGGCACTTAGAGATAAGATAGCCAGTTTCTCAGTGATTGAGGATTCCGGGAGTAGTGCGCTTCCACCTTCAGCCTCCCTCCCCTCCCCTTCCACCTCCACCTTCAGCCTTATCATTACTTAACATTAGGTGTGATGAAGGCTAAGTACTACACTGTTGTACAAAAAAGAGGTGTCCAGACCCATATGTCCACACTTGTTTTGCAAATAAATAGGCAACATCATTATGACAAGTAACCGAATTTAATCCTGTTCCGCTATTGGGTCGGCCAATACAAAAGGTCTTGCGGGTTGCGGCTCAAAACGCAAGCTTGTCTTTACTTATAACTGAAGTGTCAACAACATTAGATTAAATGCCGGCGCTGAAAGGACGTCAGAGCCATGGAATTTTGATCTATTCTAGCTCGGAAGCAACTATGTTCAGAGATCCTTTGAAATCCGAGACGTGAAATAGTGACGAAATATAGGTAGTAATTTTGTTCAATTGTTTCTCTGGAATACGTGCAAAGGGCATTTTCGAGTTTAGTAAGAGCCTATATGCACACTGCGTCTTTTTGTAGCGCCTCGCCCGCGCCGATGCACGATTTTTTATTTATTTCTTTATTTGTAATTACAAACCGTTGTCAATATTATACAGAAGCGATACGCTCGTAATTCGCACGCAGCCTGCAGACCTTTGCACACCTACCTGCCTAGCATGACCATCATTATATCACGCGATATGATATGATACGTCATGCTTTCTTGCTTACCCCACTAAGGTGTAAGCAAGATATAGGCTCTTTATCATGCGTGAATAGTCGATAAAAGCCGCTCATGCTAGGCCGGCTTAATTACCTACGCGCCGTACAAAACGCACTATATCGATAGCGTTTTTGCGAGTTTTTACGCGTTTTTACGCGTAATGTAGGCGCGCCGTAAAAAAAGTACGCCGTTGACGCGCATGTGTATCGATACAAACAAAAACCAATTGCTGTGCAGCAAAAAAGCACGCCACCGTCGGAAGCGCGACTTTTAACGGCGCTACATAAAGATTAGTTATATGCTCTAATGCATAGTCACAAAATGTAGCCTGCTAAAATAAAGTATGAACATGGTTGTTTAGAATTTTTTTCACTCATGCTCTGAAATGGTATTTCCTCGCATTTCGTAAGAAAAGTCGTATACAAGCCTTGTACTGGAAGCTATTTGCATTGCATCGAATGATTAAAGCCCGAACCGCAGGCGAGGGCTTCAAAACCATCCTCGACAATGCAAATTACTAGCTTCCAGTTCTCGGCTGTAATGTACTATTGCATGACAGATAGTATCTCTTTCCAGTAAACCCTAGCAAGAAAAACTTGTCATTATGGTAATCGAATAGTAAACTATTTAATCTTTCAAAAGCTGTCAATGTGCTTCTTTCAAATTTCTATTGAATTTAAGTTCCTCATGCGATCAAAAGAGGCACTGCTCTGGTTTTCATACAAAATAATTCGATCAGGATAACGATTACGAAACTATTAGTTATAATGATATGGGACTGACTATTTTCATCAGTTACCTAAAGCTTAAAAGAGTAAATTATTTATTTAAAAACAAGCAAGCATTTTGTAGTGTTAAAATATTTTCCTTAACAGAGGTTACATTTCTGAATGTTTATACACATTTCTGCAAGAATGTTAAACATAATAATTATATTTGTAATTAGCTGTCACAACTATTCAGAAATTCAAGGCTAAACCTATTAAGTGTGAAACTCAAGGCTTCCAAAAGGTCATATTACAGACCCATGAATATTAGAAGCTTCAGAGAATTTTCTTGGTCCTACTTTATTAGTTAGGAAGCTTATTAGCCGAGACGTGGGTAGCGGGAGTTTGCGAGAGAAGGTAGGAGCCTGTTTTTATTAGTGCACCTTTTTCTTAGTTGGAAAGTCCGTTATTTTGGCTAGACTTTTGGGAAAGCTTTCAAAGCTTGTAGGTATATATGTCGCAGGCGGATGGTTGAATCCGCCGAATGGTTAAGTATGGCAGCATGTACCCCTCGGAAGTCCTGTAGAACACGTGATAGGTTAGTGGTTATGTTTTTTTGTGACTCCGTCAACTTATGGGAAGCTAAAATAGCTTACGGAAAAAATGATCGGCCTAGGCGTTTAAATGAATGGCGGATTCAACCATTTGGCTGGCTTTGTTCTTAAAGCCTAACTTAACACGCAAGCTGTTATTACAATTCTAATAATCAACAATTTAGAGACACGAGGAAAAAGAGGGTCCGTGGCGCAGTGGTTAGCGCGCTCGGCCTACGATCGTTGAGGTTAAGCAACTTTCACAATGGTTGGTCACGGGAAGGGTGACCAAAAAATTTTCATCTCAAGCTCCTCCGTGCTTCGGAAGGCACGTTAAGCCGTTGGTCCAGGCTGCATTTGCTGTCGTTCATCCCACCAATCCGCGCTGGGCCCTCGTGGTAGACATGGCCATTCTCCTTATCCATCCATAAGGAAGGCCAATGCTCCAGCAGTGGGGACATTAAATGGCTGATGATGATAATGACGAAAATACAAACATGATAATAAATTGTTTACTACACCCCAAAAAATCATTTACCCAATAATTAGAAATTCGTGGTTATTTTTTTTTCACACCACAGAGGTCTTGTAGCTTGCGTATTTAACTATCTTACGGCATATAATTTATATCCCTGGGGATATAGCTTTATTACGGCTTTAACTATTTTACTGCGACACAGTTATTATCATTATGTATCACAATTTACAACAATGACTCAAATAGAATCTCAACAATGTTGAATTTCATTATTTGAAGTCTTGTCAAACAAGCAATGAGCACTTAAAATCATAAACAAAGCTAAACATAGCCATTCGATATCATTAATTCATTCGTGAGTCTTCTCGGAAAATCAACCTTCAAATGCTTTAATAACTACCGACTCATTTACCGGTTTTATATAACGCGACTGACAAAGTTAGACCATTATTTATGAACTAACCTAAATTGTTACGTCCTCACACTTACATAATTAAAATGTGTGTTGTTGTCATGTGTCTTGTCGTGTATTCACAATCTCTAGGATTGTTGTGATATTTTGTCGAATTTTACAATCTTTTTGTTACCTTCAGTTTCTGTGACAGCTGCGAAAATATTTTAATTTTTAAGTTTAGGGTTTAACTAATAAATTTAATTAATAATTACCACTCCGTTTTAAGTTTGTACTTTATTTAGTGTTGTGTGGTTATATTGTGGGAATATGGTGATTCTTGCATCGATTAAAAAAGTATTTATTTTAAAACATTATATTTTTACTTCATTCTTCTTCGTTCTTTCCAATTGCTACGATCGGCTCAGCTAAAGTATCCATATATTTATTTCTCTTGTCAACCGTTTTGGCGCAGAGGTACGGATACCTAGATCAAGACCAATATTTGTGAGCATGAAATTGATGTGTCTGGGTGTTTGTACAAGCTTTTATTTAACTTTCAGTGTATTTGTATCTATGCTTGTCCGTTCGTAAAATCTTGCAAGCTAAATTTGACCCACTTCCCAGTGACCGATTGAGCTGAAACTTTGTACACAGGTTTGGTTTGGATGACACAACAATATTAAAGTTATGAACTAGATAATTGGTGTGATTGTAAGAAATTTATTTATATTTAAAGTCGACAATAAAGCTTTTTTTTTAGATTTGGTGGTATTATCAACTTAAGTATCCTGAGGTAGGTATGTATTTACAAAAAAAAAAAATAGAACTGGCGCTCCGCTCGCGACTTCGTCTGTGTGGTCCCCCTTTTTGCCCCTTAGTGGGGGAATTTCCAAAAATCCTCTCTTATTGCTCCTCTACACTCCCCAAAGAACATCTTACATGCCAAACAGCTTCTTGCGCTCAGTAGTTTCGGCTGTGCGTTGTCTGTCAACGCAAGAGATTTAATATAGACAAGCTGACCCGATAAACGTTGTTTTGCCATATAATAGTGGACCCGGTCACCAACATCTTGTGTGTGTGTTTATACACCAAAAGTTGCCTACACCAGACAACAGATAGCGCTAGTTACACACTACCAATAAAGGGGCCCAAGCTTGGTCTCTATTTCCTACATATAAAAATTACTCTGTGAAGTATAGTGATTGTCAGATAACTCTGCGCGCATGCGCGACTGGGGGCATTTTTGGCGCTAGTTACAGTACCTTTTTTTTATTCTAAGCTTATGGAAAAGATTAGTATTCGATTTTGACCGCGCAGACGTCAGTGATTACATACTCTTTGGAAACGGCAATGGAAGAAATGACAGTTTTGTATCGAAGGTACGACAGTTATACGATTTTTCATAGAAAACTAAAATTTTTACTCAATTTTCCGGAGTAATAAGTAGCCTATGTTACTCTCCAGCTCCCAAACTATCCCCATACCAAATATCACGTCGATCCGTTGCTCCGTTTTGGCGTGAAAGAAGGACAAACAAACAAACAAACAAACAAACAAACAAATAAACAAACAAACAAACACACTTTCACATTTATAATATTAGTACGGATTACACAGTTTCAATGAAATTTACAATGAGCTTAGATAATTGGGTGTGAGTGTAATAGTAGTTTATGTGACTGTCGCATAATGAGTGTTTTAATACCGAGTTATGTGCAGTCTCATACACTACTTTATCTACACTCATTACATTTAATACATATTTTATAAATAAAGCAAATCAATATTAATTACAAAATGTGAATTGGTGCCAAACCCCACTCATAGGAGTCTATACGGTCTATTCCTTCTAAATTCAAAATTCTAATTTAAAAAAAGTTTCTGATTGTTGCCGGCTAAAGAAGGGCTTGAAAGAGTTGGAAGTCAGGGCCGGTAAATCCTACGGTTGCCATGGAGACTGTAAAGTTAAGAAATATAAGTGTTTTATAATGAGTGACAGCTGTATCCGGGTGTTTCAGAATGGTCATTATGAAACACCCGGATACAGCAGTTTTATTTTTTATAGTTGACTATGGCATAAAGTGTATCATTAGACGTTCAGGCATGAGTTCATAATTCGAATATTATAACATGAGTGTAGATAAAAGATTATTTATTATTATAAATTTATTTTATTTCACCATTTTTATCAAATTCCTCATCCCATTACTTCAGGGTAGACAAGAAGTAAACTTTTTTATCGTGACACGCTCCTTCTGTGTTCTGTGGTCTCTTCCATCAAGAAATGTTCACCAGTCGATTGAAACAATTGGCATCAGAAAGCGGTCAAGCGTGAATCAGTACGATTAATGTGCACTTCCAAATGGTATATTACTTCCTGCTAACGAAGTTGCTATCACTTCCTGAACTCCCGGCAAGTTCGGCCTTTATTGGCTTCCAGTCGCGACTTCGACCGTTAGAAGTGTAATGAGTTTTCATAGAAAATCTTTGACGTTATATAAAAATCATAGTGACTGGCCCGATAATGTCTACTGAGCTATACAGTGTGTTTTTCTATAAGTGCACAACCTCTTAGATATTCATGAGCAAAATCACCACCTAAGAGGTTGTGCGCTTATAGAAAACACCCTGTATTTTTTCTATGTGATGAACATTTTATTTGTGTTTCATGTCAGACTTTTAAGTACCTACTAGATTGGGATTATTATCAATCGAACACCAAAAAAGGAGTAGGTTCTACGTTCCACTTTTTAATTATTGTACCGATTTTTCCTTCAATTGTTATGATAATTGATGGAAAATATGATATACGGGGTGTTAGGGGCACCTTTGCAAAATCTTTAACCATGGCTTCAGACCATCACGCTGAACAAGGTACAGCAAGAATTTTTTTGTCGGAAATGAAAAAAAAATTCGACTATTCATACAAATTTAGCAACTAATCGGGACATTTTGTATGGAGAGTCAAAATATTTTTTTAGTTTCCGACAAAAAATCTTGCTGTGCGTTGTTCAGCATGATGGCCTGAAGCCATGGTTAAAGTTTATGCAACGGTGCCCCTAACACCCGGTATAGTTTAAAAATAAAAGTATCTACCTCATACTCCGATGGCTTGCATTTTCCGCTGATCCATGAGCACAGATTACTAAATAGTTACTATGTAACAGATAGTTCACTCCGCTCATTTAAATAAATAGCAACTAACTATAACGCAATAAACTAGAATTCAGCTTGTACGGTGCAGGCAAATTACGAACGGCCACTCATAGTCGTTGCATCTCTTTCTGCCATGAGTCCAGAGATAACATTTGTAATCGCTTTTAGGTATACCGTGGCCCAACATGATGCAATTTCGCCAATAAACATCACATGTTTTAAGTTGACCGCGTGTTAAAGTTACACGTTCATTGTTTCGTACCAACCGCGTCGAGGCGAAAGTTCGGACACACAATTCGGACAAAAAGTTACGGGAACAATACATTGTATTAACGAGAAACTAAAACAAAACTCCGCAAATCCCTTTTTGCGCATAACGGCCTGAATATCTAATGTTATATGCTTCTAGAACATTCGTGGGCCCCAAGGGAGACATAACTTTTATTTTAGCGTTATGAAAACAGAAGCGTACGACGAAACTTGCTTCACATAAATTTCAGTTTAGATTTTTGTATAACCTTTGAAGACGTCTGTATTCTTACCAAGTAGGTACCTATTTATTCTCTGAATCAGAAAAGGAGGTCTCTAAAAATATTTTCATCAAAAGAATAATAAAAGTAAGCCATGAATATTAAGTTATACGCAATTTTCAGCAAATAAGTATTCTGAAAACATTGTCGGAATAATTTATAACTTTCATTCTTTCATAGTGTTAGACATTGTAATGATATTGCAGTCTGCAATGGATGGCGATTTCTTTATTTAATTGATGTTTACTTAATTTTATAATTATTAAATAACAAAAAAATAAACTTTTTCTGATGAAAAAGTTATAAATTTTTTAATAGCACACGTAAACAATTAAGTAAAGAATGCTTATTAAAATAAATTGCAAAATTAATACCATATCTAGTCTTTGTAATATTTCACATAAGCAAAAGTAATCTTTGTTGTATTTTAACTTGTATACTATAAATATTAGGGGTTAAAATATCAAATTGTCGTTTTGAATGGAGATTTTCGTACATGTTTTCCCATACCTACTAACGTTTTTCTAATGTATTTAACGACTAACTAATTTATCTAACTTTATAAAGTTTTACACACGTATTTAAGGACATTTTAACTACTAAATGTCACATTCACTAAGAGCAAAAAAATAATTTTCATTAGGTTACAACTAATAAAGTAAGAAATTCTGGAAACTAAAATAGTCGTAACTTTCGAGATAAGTTTTACTATGTAAATAATCAAATATCGTGGTTATTAAATTATCAAAAGTTGTTCTATGCGGTCTTAATATTAAAGAAATTATATATTTCTTATACTTATTATAAAAGTTTTAAAGTCATTAAGTATATTAGTTATTGTTAAGTTAATATAATATTAGTTAGGTATGTGGCTGGACAGCCAATTAAAAAGGCAGGCAGTCCACAGTTATAATGTTGATTACTTTTAAAGTAAAGATAAAAATAAAACCTAAAAAGAGAATCATAAATTAACATTTTTATAAAATCCGAATACAAATATATACACACAAATTTAGCTAGAAACAACACACAACAATATCAAACTTACCTGTAAATAACAGGTTCTATAACCATTTAATAACAATATAATTTCTTAGATATAAAAATGGACCGAAACAGATAAAATGTACTTTACAACTCAATACACAAAAACAATGTCATGGCAACGACATGACATTTTTAATATTATTTTTCAGACTCATAAAAATTTGACAAATAGTTTCGAATTATATGAAAGGAGGATAGTAGCGAGCGACGCAACCATGAAGCTCGACTTAATACTGTTAAGTCAAACTTCATGGACGCAACGCTACAGGTACAAAAGAAAATAACGGCAATTTCATACTTAAACACCTATTTATTAAAGCCTAATATGGTTCATTTTTAAACATGTTACCAAAGGGGCCACTAAATATCCTGATATCAATAAATTGCGTACTGTCCAAAAAGACATTTCATTTAATACTCAGTCCTACCTAGAGACGCAAATCCCATTAGGGTAGGATGCCAAACCTTTACCAAACTTGCAAAACCCTCGGCCCTTTTGTTATTATGAATTAAATAAGGTAATATTCATTTATTTAATTTAGCTTTGATGAATATAAAGTATCTAAGTTATCATTGGTTATCATAAAGAGAAATAATGGCTAATGGCATAATAGTTTAAAAAAATTAAGACCGCTGTCTTTTATTTACTATCTTTGTAATCAAAATTAAGCTATTCCCACGGGAACGGGAACCACGCTAGTGAAGATAGCCGCTAGCTGCTAGTAGATTATAGTTTTATCCCTATATTCCCACCGGAACGGGTACCACGTGTTAATGATATCCTTAATTATCCATTCAATGTCCTAATAACAGTGAATTGATTACTGTCCAAACAGACATTTCATTTAATACTCAGACTTTTGGTTGGTGGTAGGACTTGTTCTTAGTCCGCCTGGCTAGCTACCACCATCTTATCTAAGTCTGACGCCATAACAATGATGTTTTCAGCATTATTGTGTTCCGGCAGTTAGAGATAAGATAGCCAGTTCCTCAGTGATAGAGGATTCCGGGAGTAGTGCGCTTCCACCTTCAGCCTTATCACCACTTAACATCAGGTGTGATGAAGGCTAAGTGCTACCCCGTTGTGAATAAAAAAAAAAGACTGAAAGCCACTAAATTAGCAATATGTATACAATGCTATCTAGAGACGTAAATCCCATTAGGGTAGGATGCCGAACGTTTAACAAACTTGCCAAACCCTCGGCTCTTCTGTAATGCATTATGAATTATTTTAGGTAACATTCATAATTATTTAATTTGGCTTCTTCTGTTAGCTTGCTGGTGGTAATCATTTAAAGAAACAACGGCTTCATATATCTTTTCATGACCATCTTCATATTTTCAATTCCATCCTTTGTTATTTAACGGAAAATTACTGTCCAAACAGACACTGCATTTAATACTCAGAAAACCCACAAAATTAGCAATATACTAACGCTACCTAGAGAGGTAAATCCCTTTAGGGTAGGACGCCAAACGTTTACCAAAACTTGGAAAACCCTTGGTCCTTCTGTAATGCATTATGAATTATTAAGGGTAATAGGTGTTCATTTATTCAATTTAGCCTCTTATTAGCTCTGATGATTAGAAAGTTAGCTTAATATGGTGGTAATTATTTAAAGAAACAACGGCTTCATATATCTTTTCATGTCCACTTTATTTTAATTCCATTCTTTGTTATTTAACGGAAAAGCCATAATGTCCTCATAACTAAACATTGAGTACTAGCCAAACAGCCATTGCATTTAATACTCAGAAACCCACAAAATTGGCAATATACAACTCTACCTAGAGACGTAAATCCCATTAGGGTAGAACGCCAAACGTTTACCAAACTTACCAAACCCTTGGCCCTTCCGTAATGCATTATGATTATACAAGGTGTTCTTTTTGTTAACCCATTACTCTAGGGTTATATTCTGTCGTCGAAAAGAAACCAAAAAGTCCAAAGAACATGGGTCGACATACGAGTGTTTTTTTGCCTTCCCATTCAAATTCCTCTATTTACTAAGCAAGTTTGTATGGGAAAGCCAAAAGAAACTAGTATTTTCTACCTATGTCCTTTGGACTACTTGATTTCTTTTTGACGACAGAATACAGGATAAATTATTAAGCACTGCACACATTTTTAAGGTCGACTCAGAATCGGCAAGTTAACAACTTTCTCCAAGAAACATGGGTCGTTATACCTATGATATTTTTTTTACTCTTCATACAAATTCAGTTTTTGTCGTATTTCGACCCATGTTTCTAGGAGAAAGTTGTTCACTTACCGATTCTGAGTAAATCTTTAAAATTTGTGCAGTATTTAAAAAAAAAACTGTATAACCCTAGAACTATGTGATATCAAAAGCAACACCTTTTATAAGGCAACATTCATTTATTCAATTTGGCCCCGTACAAGTTCAGATGAATATAAAGTGAGGGCACCAGTGGTGGCCTTGTAAAACGCCTCAAACAAAACCTTATTACATTTTTATGGAAAACATTGTTTGATGAATTCGGAGATTATTCTGCTGTGCTGTTTTGTAGTATCCGTTTTAATATCCTACCCGAAACAACTTCAATGTTTTTTAATTAGGTTTGTTTCTCTTACAAATTAAGAACTGAGACATTGGCAAATAAAAAACTAGTTTTGTTTTTAGGTCACACCTAAACATAAAAATTATAATTTTTAAACAACATTTAGATCGTGATTCAAAGCTTAAGGAAACCGTCGATCAAAATTTAAAACAATTTATAAATACTTAATCAAATTTATGTTCTACTCGAATTAAAAAAAAAAAATTTTTACTTGTTTATTGATAGTATAATATTGACATAAGCAAAACAAAGTACATTTTTAACAATGTATCCGCAGAATGTTTGAATGCTTATATAAATAAAAAATACATAAAAAATGAAGTCTACTAACAAGTATGTAAGTAGGTAACCCAGTAATTTATCATTTCTTCATACCACATTAATACTAATACCCATTGGACCGACTTCCAACGAGTCCCAAATTAAACGCACTGTTAGTACATTGTCCGTCTGATATCTGGCAGACTTTACGACGGTCATAACGCCATAACTATATTTAGCTATCTAAAGAGCGTCCCACAGGACGCCCCGGGCGCTTCACGATTTATTAATCCATAAAAATATCCGACAAACAGACATCTGAATGAAACAGAGGAGTGTTTAATTGTTCAAATAAAAGGAAACTTAGGATTTATTAACGTTATAAAAATTGCCTGTTATTTTATTTTTCTTTTTCACAGGTAAATACGAAATTTTCCCTGTAAATAAAATGAAACGATAAGCGATAATTCTGAAAACAGTCACAGTTTAATACTCATATTTCATTTGCTAAATGATACCTGGCTATGTTTTTTGATCCACAATAGGGAAGCGCATTTAGGCGTCTTCACACCTGATGTTAATTGATGAAAAGGCTGAAAGTGGAAGTGTACTACTCCCGGAATCCTCAATCACTAAGGAACTGGCTATCTATAATTCTTATGTAACGAAATAGATAACTGATTATCTGGTTGAAGTGTAGGAAATTCTGTTTACGAATTAGATAGGTACTTACATCGATTTTAGGTGTAAATACTTTTATTATAACAAAATGGCGTCTATTTCCAGGACCTATTTAAAAAATGGCAATTTATTTCAGTAAACGCCTCTAGTGTTTCCAGAAGTAATTTTATTATTTAAGCTACCTATTTACTCTTGATTTTAAACTGAATGAGCGTGATGTTGGTTTCAATTTATAGTATTTACTTTAGAGGCGTTTGTGGTGAAAACAAACCGCAGTAGGGTTGAATTTGCCCCATCTGTCAGCGTTTAATGTATGACTTTAAAATGGGCCAAAGTTTAACATTCGGATAGAAGTTCAGCTATACACGAACGTGAATAGAGAAGTAGGACAAGATTTATCGATGACTTCGGAACTTAGAAGCTTAGCTGCATAATTTTAAACCACTGGTACAGACAACAGAGACTCGTTAAAGACTACTTTATGAGCTTCGGAGTCTAGGTAAATAATATTTGCAATTTGTTGACGGTTTCTCACGTGAAGGAGTTTTTCTAGTCATTTAAAAGGCTGACAAGTTTGTGTCTTAGGCCGGGTCTCTCTAGAAAATAGGCATGATGACTATTTTTCATTTTATGTAATAATGACCTCTCAAAAATAGAAACATTGGTAAAATAATAATTTCGCTAGCATGAAAACTCCCCGGGATATCACAGTTTGAAATGCACACAAATTGGTCTCACCCAAAATTGCTCCATACCAGCGGCCACGGCTACCAAATTGTGACGCCACGCTTTAAGTAGTTTGTATGCAACGTGTAAGAACTTTGTCCGGCAGCTATATTAAATACTTATGTATTGTATTTATCAAAAGGAGACCGGCGAGAATCGCCCTAATATTTTACCAAGTCGTACACTTTCAGAACCATGAAAATTAAATTAATTTAAGCTCCTACAATTAACTTTTATGAACGCCCGATGTATTAAAGAATGGAATAAAAAGATAAATAATTTTCAAATCGCAAATAATTGACTGAACAAGGCAAAATAACTAAACGATTGAAACACTTCATAATTAAATCCGTTTCATTTGACGCAGTAGTCATGTAAAACAAGGTCATTTATTATTTACTTATTATTAGATACCCACATCAAAAAAGGTACATAACATAAATTAAAAACTAATAAAGATACGCACGCAAAGCTTAGCGCAGATGGCGCCAGCAGCGCGATGACCGCTGTTAAAGTTGTCGGCAATTTGTTTACTAAAGGATTTTCGAGATTTTCATCAAAAAATTACCTACCCATTCATCTATTTTATCATTCATTAATTATTGGTAAATAATTATTTGCGTTGTTTTTAAATAAAAAGTTGTTAAATAAATGATTTTTACCCTAAATTCTATATTTTTAAGTTATTGAACATATCTTTTTTGTCCCAACTTTAAAAGCATAGAAACAATTAACTTTTTTGTTAGTCTAGCATAGTTCTATAAGTACCATTCAATTTTTTCGATGAACGAGGCCTATAAGTCGAGGTCTGAAAATACATAGAAGTTCGCCAGTCTCCTTTTATAAAAAGTTTCTTAGACAAATTTGCTAAACATTTTTCGGACTAATTAGTAGTATTATTTATTTTAGGAATAGAATAGAAATAGAAAACCATTTATTTTGACAACACATAACAATTACACATTTACAAAAAATAAAAATAAAATATAAAGAAAAACAACAGATAGTGCAGATGTTATGTGATGTCAAAACCGGCCTCAGCTCAGTGTACGCAACAGATAAGATCTGTTGCACTGGTAGTCTGCTGAGTCCAGTTGTGACATCACGGGAAAAAATAAATAATAATAAACTAAATACATAACGATTACTATACATACACAATTATACAACTAAAATTACTACACAGTATAAAACAAAATAGAAAACAACAGACTACATTAAAAACACAAGTAGGTTTAAAACATTGGAAGAAGGCCTTACGCCGTCTTTCCTTTGCCACATCTATTTTATACACACAGCTAAACACAAAAATCAAAAAATAACAAAAGCGAACTGCGAACAAAATTTTAATAAACTTTATAATTTTTCAATGGAATTTCCACCCAAATATGAAGGGTCATATAACTAATAAAACGCAACATATTATAAAACCAAGAAGAGGTCTACAAGAGACTCGTTTTTATTTCGTTATTTTATTCTTCAGTCATCATAAATATATATATATATATATATATATATATAGTTAGCTGAGTGATGACGTAGTTCGGTCTTCACCACTGCCGCCCCTCCTACTGCCTATATAAAGCGTGCGCAGGCGGGCCGAAGCTCATTTGCTCGCTGGCGCTCGGACTGCAAACATCATCGGGTCGACGTGTCTCTGTCTGTATTGTGTCGTAGTACTTATAGCTTTCTTTTTATTTTTATTGTGTTTTTGCCACTCCGGGTGAGTTATTTTTGTTACATTTCGAGTAGAAATGGTGTTCTTTTGTGTTTTATTAAATTGTCATTGTTAAATTGATTATTAAATTTTGCGGGTAGAATTGTCTTTTTTTAATCCTACTAATATTATAAATGTGAAAGTTTAGATGTTTGGATGTTTGGATGTTTGGATGTTTGGATGTTTGTTACTCAATCACGCGAAAACGGCTGAACGGATTTGGCTGAAATTTGGAACATAGATACTTTGTAGCCTGGAGAGGAACATAGGCTACTTTTTATCCCGGAAAAATATCACATTCCCGCGGGATAACGTCGTGTAGTTCACGCGGGCGAAGCCGCGGGCGGAAAGCTAGTAAATTCCTACTTCTGTAGCTAAATTCAGAAGTGGGATTGCTGTAGCACCTAGGCCCATATCTTTAACGCTTAGCCATTTTTGTTTTGTCAAGATTTTGAACACCATTTTGCTCGAAAAACTTTTATTTTGAATTTTAGTGTTTCAATTTGATTGTGTTGCTTATAAATATGTCCGATCGACCTCGGTCTTACTCAGACAGAACACGTCGACGCGATCGAGTGAGTAGGTCTCGTTCCCGTAGTCGTCCCCGCCGACGGGACGTTACGCGTAGATCTCGTAGTCAATCTCGCGGCCGTTCTCGTGAAAGGAATAGTAGACTTAGGTCACACAGCCGTTCGCATACGCGCACACCATCGATGTCGCGTGGTTTACGAGAGGGAGCGACGCGCGTGTTCAGCTGAACGAGTGGGTTACCAATGACCGCACGTGGTCAAACTTTGTGCGTGAATTTAAGACATTATGTCCTCGTAGATTAGACTATGCAAATATTTTATTTGAGGCAATAAACTCCAACTCAGATAAGTACGCCACGTACGCCGAATACGCGCGCCGCACCCTGTTACGTTTACGTATAGTTAAAGGCATCAGCCCAGAGTTAATGATTCTTATAATCATAAGAGGTATCACCGATCCTCAGGTTCGAGCGGCAGCAGCAAATGCTAATCTGACCACGGATGACGTGGTATCGTTTCTTTCCATATATGCCAAACCTGCTCGCACCAGACATGATATAAGACTAAATTTAATCCCAAACAAAAGACAACTACCTACATCTTTAAACAGAAACAGATGTTTTGGGTGCGGGCAGACTGGACATAAAGAAATTCATTGCCCGAAAAGGTCTAGGTTCGGTTCAAGTCATCCCAAAATCTTACCATCTAAGCCCGAGGGTAGCACTAATAAAGCTAGTGATAGTGTGACATGTACTTTTTGCAAAAAGCCGGGACATGTTGAAGATTCTTGCTTTGCCAAAGATCGATCTCAGTCTAGGTCTAACGTCTAACGTAATGTCTAACGTAATGTCAATCTCTCTCTCTCAATCTCTGCGCGGAACCTTTGTGACTACCACTCCCAAAGAATAATGACGTAATTACGGCCGTCGTCGGGGCATCCCTGTCAATGTTTTAATAGATAGCGGTACTTTGAACGTCTCGCTGGTTTCCTCAGACGTTTTGAAACACTTTTCATGTCATAATAACCTATTCGTTGCACCTTGAAGGGAATAAGCCGTCAAAGTGGACTCACTAGTAACTTTAACGGTGGAGCTCGATGAAATTTCAATAGAAGCAGATTTTGTAGTTACGCCAGGCTCGTCAATGTGCTTTCCAATTATAATAGGTACAGACGTCCTCAACCGTGATGGCGTTACATACGTACGGACTATTGACAAACAATATCTAACACATACCCTTAAAAAGTCAGTTTTGATAAACGCCATCACGATTGACGACCCTCTTGCAGTCAATGCGCCGCTTCGAGGCCAAGAACGGGAAACTCTTTTAAAATTAATCCGCGATGTAACCATAGACAGAACTCAAAACAGAGAGACATGGCGTGAGTTGTGCAGAGCGCGAGCCACGGATCTGCTAAACAAGAACCAGGCTGATCAGGACCGCCGCATCAACCCAAAGCGACGTGGGTACGACTCGCAAATTCGCTAAAGACGATTTAGTGTTCGTCATAAAGTTCTCGCAGTCGACAGGCAAACTGGACCCCGGTATGCGCGGACCCTATAAGGTGGTTAGGTGCCTGCCAAGTGACCGTTATGAGCTGAAGCTTGTAAGCGGGTCCTATGGGAAAACTACACAAGCTGCTGCCCAGTACATGAAACCTTGGCGTGAAGAGTGGTGCCCGAAAACCTGTGCTGCCTTCTTTGAATGTAAGTTTATCAAGTTATAGTAGTGCGGAGTTCTGATTTGACTTGTCATAAATAAGAATAATTCTCTAAATAAAGAAAAATAATTAAAAATAATAATTAAAAACCTATAAAACATAATTAGTGACACATAGTGGACAAAGGGTAACTAACGTAGGAAAATAAAACAAACACAAATAGAGCAATATATTAGCTATAAGTAGATACAAGTAATGATAATAAAAATTTGGTTCATTGACATTTAACGTTAAATCTTTAAATAACAGCTGGCGTGACAGGTCAAATCATTACCTCTGTTAGCTAATTGCGCTGGTCTGCACTGTCGGTCGTGTAGTCGATTGTGCAGATTGAGAGCCTCTCGCCTTTGGTGGCTTTTAGTGTATGAGAGGTTGTTTTCCGAAAGCGAGATGTGCGATTCAGTGATGCCTCCATCTCGACCGGTTGAGAGACGTGCGATTCAGCGATGCCTCCGTCTCGATGATTTGTAAGACGTGCGATTCAGTGATGCCTCCGTCTTGTTGAGCTAAGAGATGTGCGATTCAGCGATGCCTCCATCTCGGCTGGTTGAGAGACGTGCGATTCAGTGATGCCTCCGTCTCGATGAAATGTAAGACGTGCGATTCAGTGATGCCTCCGTCTTGTTGAGCTAAGAGATGTGCGATTCAGCGATGCCTCCATCTCGACTGGTTGAGAGACGTGCGATTCAGCGATGCCTCCGTCTCGATGATTTGTAAGACGTGCGATTCAGTGATGCCTCCGTCTTGTTGAGCTAAGTGACGTGCGATTCAGTGATGCCTCCGTCACTATGCTATGTTAACGCATGTTGTATTTGTAATCCATGAGGGGACGCCCTCTGTATGCTTGTTTAGAATGTTCACAGAGACAGGTAGCGGACGCACATCATCGTCAACGTCGGTGGATGTTGGTAAACTGGGAAAAATCACAAATGCGCTCTTATGTTTTACTTAATTAAATTCACAAATTTCGATTAGTATGTGAGGGATGAATGAAAGAGTTTAACTTGAGTTTGAAAGTTACTTCGGTAACTATAACAAATATTGTTATTCCAGATGATGAAGGATCTGACCCTGATATAGGTCAGCCCACACAGCAACACGAAGTGGACGGAGCCGTTGCAGGGCCGTCTTCAGCTTCGCGCGACAACGACGGGTCAACGATGGCACCACAGGAAGCCCAGAACTCATCACAGTCTTCCGAAGATTTCGTCGAGGACGACTCCACGTCAGGAGAGGCCGAGTTAGCTGAGTGATGACGTAGTTCGGTCTTCACCACTGCCGCCCCTCCTACTGCCTATATAAAGCGTGCGCAGGCGGGCCGAAGCTCATTTGCTCGCTGGCGCTCGGACTGCAAACATCATCGGGTCGACGTGTCTCTGTCTGTATTGTGTCGTAGTACTTATAGCTTTCTTTTTATTTTTATTGTGTTTTTGCCACTCCGGGTGAGTTATTTTTGTTACATTTCGAGTAGAAATGGTGTTCTTTTGTGTTTTATTAAATTGTCATTGTTAAATTGATTATTAAATGTTGCGGGTAGAATTGTCTTTTTTTAATAAATTCCTACTTCTGTAGCTAAATATATATATATTATTAATTAATGTATCCCTACTAATAATACCTGTTTGGTTCCAAATAGGCTCACAGTGAGCGGCTGACTATCGCTGACTGAGCGTTTAGTGTAAGGGCTACTTCACATTAGTTCGCAATCAGTGCGGCACGTCTTCTGTCGCGCTTCTTGCAACCCTATGTGAAGCCAGCCTTATAGTGGGCGTCCTGAGCCGCAGGCCACGCATGCACTTTTCGCTGTGATTCAGCCGCTCACTGAATGTGTCCTATAGTCCTATCGCATTAAATGTCAAAGGTATGAAAGAGATGCATGATGTTTAAGAATATCTCAAAGTTGAGTAGGGTTCGAATATTTGGGCGTTACCCACTTGATCAATATTTGAATAACAATCTGACTCACCCCTTTTTGAGCACATGAATAATTCCTCGTAAATGTATATTATAATTTACATCCCGATACAGTAGGCTGCAATCCAAGCGGCTACATTTTAATTTCAGTGGGCAGGCCTCCTACAAGGTGGACCGACAATCTGGTCAAGGTCGCGGGAAGCCGCTGCATGCGGGCAGCGCAGGACCGATCGTACTGGAGATCCTTGGGGGAGACCTATGCCCAGCAGTAGGCGCCGTACGGCTGATATGATGACGATGATGATGATGAAATTCTAATTTGCAGTTGCGGGCACATGAAATTTAACATGTTGACCTTATTACACTCTTACCACATACCTACGTAATAAGGGTGATTATCGTAGTTCGTTTTAAAGCTTGGTAAAACGATGTCGACTTCACTATTATACTTGTTGAAATACAACCCCTTGTCAACGAAAGCTTTGTTTTATGAGTGCCGATTAAATTATCTCCTAATTTCAACGAATAAACAAAATGGTTAACAGTAAACGAATCATTTCATAAACCCAGTAAATCCCCCTTTTGATGATAAAAACATCGAATGTGCCCACTCACGTCGCCACCTTTAATTTGCTTTGAAAATAAGTATGATAAAGCAGATTCCGCGCTCTATTTCGGTTTCGTGATTTATATTGTTTTGTTAACATCTAAGTAATTTATCTTTGTTTAAATTGTTCGCCAGTGAGGTGTAAAGTTACAAATTTTACCTCTGGGACTTTGTTCTTTTAGCTTAATAAGTATCTTGATGAAATTATTTATTTCGGTCAAGTTTAAATCCATAATACTTTATCGAAAGTAATAATGCTTTTTTAAATAGTGGGAACTACAAGGTGTTTTTCCGTAGGAATGACATATTTTACCGAGGTAAAAAGTAGCTTATAATGTAATGTAAACTATAAGTAATCCATCTCTGTGCCCAATTTCATTCAGATCCGTTCAGCTGTTTTGCCGTGATTGAGTATAAAAAGTAGGTTTTTATATGGTAATAGGCTAAGTAATTTTATAGTATAGTATAGTATTTTTATTATATCAGGAGCTTATACATATTCATTGATCGTAAATTTTCATGATACTTAATATTATATTTTTATGTAAATCACTATTGAACGATCGAGCGAATATATGAATGCGAAACTAAGCGTTATTACAATTGTGAAAAGGCACAATATTAAAACCAGATTTGAAAAAAATATATTCTTTTTTTCTTCGCTTACATGTTCAATACGTGTCTGGTAGACTGTCTGGGGACATCCAATAAAATTCTACTGACGGTGAAAAACTAACTGTAGATATGTGAACGAGCTGTCATTTCAATATATTAGGTACTAGCCCGCGTGGACTACACGATGTCAACGATGTTATCTCGCGAGAATGTGATGTTTTTCCGAGATAATAAGTTTTTTGTAAAAATTTCATTTTCATGACAAACTTTTTTGCTGACTGTACTTAAATATTGTATTGTCATCTAAACCAAACCTGTATACAAAATTTCAGCTCCATCGGACACTGGGAAGTGGGTCAAAAATAAACTTGCAAGATTTGTCCCCCACTAACTAACTAACTAGCATGGCAAGTTAAATAAAAGCTTGTAAAAGTAGCCTATGTCACTCTCCAGCTTCCAAACTATCCCCATACCAAAGTTCACGTCGATCCGTTGCTCCATTGTGACGATACTTTCTTATTTATAATATACTAGCGGATCCTCGCGGTTTTACCCACGTGGTACCCGTTCCCGTGGGAATATCGGGATAAAATATAGCCTATGTCACTCGGGAAGACTGTGTAGCTTTCTAACGGTGAAAGAGTTTTCGAAATCGGTCCAGTACTTTTTGAGTTTATTCGTTACATACAAAAATACAAATCTTTCCTCTTTATAATATTAGTATAGAAGTATGGAATTATGGATAGCATGGCAGAATTGGGCAATAAAAAAACTTAATCGTGTGATTTTGAAAGAAGAATACCTACCTATATATAAGTTCTTACTTAAACCACAGAATAATATTTGTAGCAGAAGGCTCACTTCCGAATCAGTTACAATAAATTATCAATCTTGTCCACGCGACAATTAGGTCTAAAATAATTTGCACCTGCACGCCTGCCTAACTAATTTACCGTTAATTACAAGCGAAATTGAACCGTAGCTGTACGTAATACGCTTCTATTACTCGGAAACGCTTAAGCCAAATTGGTTTTGGGTGGTCTTGGTTGCCGCGTAGGGTCGCCGGTCGACTGCAATATAACGACGAAGTAAGCAGGTAAGTGGTAAAAGGAACAACAAATAGCGCAAGTGATTTTTAAATACGACAGTTTAGATTTTTTATTTTTACTTCTTTGCATTCATAATTAAATTTTTATTACTGAAAAAATTGAGAATGAAGTAGGTATTAGAAAAAGTCGTGAAAAGCTCTGATGGGGCTCGAACCCACGACCTTTCACTGTCCGGGCGAATGCTCTAACCACTCAGCTACGGAGTCGCTAAAAAATCGACCCGTCTCACAACTAGCTTCGATGGGACTCGAACCCACGACCTTTCACTGTCCGGGCGAATACTCTAACGGCCTGGCCACGAATATGCGCGGCGGCGACGGTGACGAGTGAATTGCGCATCCGTTGGTGCGTCTCATTGACTAATTTGATTAGACGTCTGTCGCGAGCCCGCAATGATTGCGCAATTCGGTCGTCGCCGTGTCGCCGCCGCGCCGGCCGCCGCACATTTTCGTGGCCAGGCCGTAACGACTCCGTAGCTCAGTGGTTATTGGAGCATTCACAGTTATTATATTATGTTAAGACAGAAAGTAGGTAGATATTTTGTAATTTGGTAGGTGGTACCTATTTTAAAAGTGCTACAGCTACTTCCTATTGATTCTTTTTTCCTAATAATAATTATTCGTAGGTACCTAACCTAGCCATGTAGGTATAAAAGCGAGAATCACTTTGACAATTTTTATTTTTGTCGTAATTACCTATGCCAAGGTGGGTCGGGGGTCCTTAAATTAAATATTCGGGTCATTAAGTATTATAGATAATTAGAATAAGACAGTATAGTCACACAAAAAACTGAGGTACCTTTCAGGTTTTTTAGGAAGATGATGAAATTTTAAATCCGGTCTCTTTCTGTCGTTGTTAAGACAACCGAAGGCCGCACAATAATATTTAATATTACGGATTTTGCTATGGGTAAAACCATAAGGTAACACACGTGTGTTTTGGCGCGAAAGTGTGGCGAAAGTAAAATAAGTAACTTCTTTCTCGCGTGGCGTCGCATGCACAACTGAGCGGTGAGCGCGCGTGACACCCACGTATTCTCTACCTCGCGGTAGACAGCGCGTAGTCGATTAAATTGCGGAGTGAGCCCCCCCTGCTTAAACTATTCATTGACCACTGATTTGCCCGTGGTCCGATAGGACCACAGGCAAAAAAAATTGCCAAAGAATCGACCAGTAGAACTCGGCGATCAGACCACGGGCAACAAACGGTATATCGTGACAATTGAACAAGTTTATTATTTAACATGTTTTGTGCAAAATGGCAACCGACCAACCGGTAACGGTAGCCAACGACAAACATTTTTTAAATAATATTTAGTACTAGCGGCCGCCCGCGGTTTCACCCGCGTGGTTTCCGTTCCCGTGAGAATGTCGGGATAAAAAGTATCCTATGTGTTATTTCAGCCTAAAATAATCTATCTGTTGCAAGTTTCATCCAGATCCGTTCAGTAGTTTTTGCGTGAAAGAGTATCAAACATCCATACTGACAAACTTACGGATATATAATATTAGTAGGATGGTCTGCCGCAAACGTGGTGGCGGTCACGCATTTCAAAGCAATTCAAAACTGGTGCGTTCCAGAATAGGTTCCTAAAATGAATTGCTTTATTTCGTACCATGACCATCTAAAAACTGAATCGCAAATGAATTGCTGAATGTGAATGAACGAATGATTTGTGTCTTTATTTCTTCTACCCGTCCCTTTCACTCGATTCTGTCATGCCCGGAGAGTGAGAGGGATGGGTAGGTTATAGCCTGCAGGTGTCATGTTAGCTTGACTGAGTTATAAATCAAATAAGAGTTCATGACAGCTAAGCGGCTGTAAAATGTCGCTAAATCGCTTGTCATTTACGCAATAGAATCTTGATCGCAATTACGCTTACACGGTACCTACGAATAAGCGAAGCAGATCAATATAAGGTCTAAACAAATCCGCAATAAGAGTTGATGGTAGGCACCCAGGGCCCCGAACGCGGCAATCCTATGACGCATTAGTCAAGTGTACGTGCAGTTGACGTGGAGAACCGTTTTTGATAACGCGCGGCTTTGACAGTGCGACAACGTTTTCTGTTGCGGTGATAATCTTTGGAACTAAAACAGTTTTCATACGATAGTCTATTTTGCTAGCTAATTTCGTATTGCAAGTGGTTCCTCTGTAACCGGATCAGACAGGATTGTGGGACTATAGGTTTGCGTGACGTGTGCGTCGTTATGTCATTACGGCCGGCAATACGAAGTCAAACGTCAAGACGCAAACGTGATCAAGACGCGCTGCATAGAATTACGGCGATCGGCCCGCAGGTGGCCCGTTTGCGCCGAGGCTAAATCTTTTTAAAATCGATTTAAGATAATAGAAAACAAAAATGTTACCTATAATTTCTGCTCCAAATATCAGTTAAATAACGATTGAAATGACACGAAGCTATCCCATTCAGAAACGAATGCCTTAGTAGAATTCCTAATTCCGATCCAAAATCACTGAAATCTTAGAGTAATTCAGGAAACCCTCGTTTATAAGATATTCAGGATTTGAGCAGGAGTTCGAAAGTCCGTTGAACATTCTAGAAATACTAGGAACGCAATGTTCCAGCAAAATTATTTACTGTTTTGGTCTAAAACTCTGAAATTGGGTCGTGTTTGTTTTAGAAATGGGACAAAGAGTTTGTAATTTCTGCGACAGATTTTCAAGTAAATATTTAATTTGTGACTTAAGAGACAAGATTAATTAATTAATTCTAAACTGCTACAATTGTTAGCCTTTGATAAAAGGCAAAATAAGATGTAACGGTCTGTTACAATTTCGGAGTGAAACAGAATATTAGGAGTGAGTCTGATTATTTGATTTCAAAGTCTTTGTTTCATTATTGTCCCAGTAAATCGGCAAAAACAATAATAATAACATTAGACAACATTACAAACACTCATCTGTTTTAAAATAAATTTTATATACACTCATGTTATAATATTCGAATTATGAACTTGATAGAATATCAAATTTTGTTATTGATTCAATTTAGTATTTATTACACCTAAATCCATTAAATTAATTTTGGGGATAACATCGTACCTTATTTATCGTGTTTTCATTAAATAGTAGTTTGATTTATGTCGGTGCCATCCGACAACAAAGCGATATGATATGGAGTTTTGTTATTAATCTCATATAGTTATTCTTACATCTAAATTCATTATATTAATTATGGAGATAGCATTTTACTACATGTATCCTGTTTCTTATAAAAAGTATTTTGATTCGTGGCGGGGCCAACCGTCAACAAAGCATGATCAAGCAATTGTACTTTAATTTACCTATAAGTACTGAATAATGTGTATAAAATCATGTTATTACTTTTAATATTCATATCAATTAATTTATTACTGAAGTGTAATGTAATATAAAGTATCTAAGTAGCGTGTACTTTTACGTTAGTAAGTACACGTTACTTCCGGTTGAAAAGAAAACAAATAGATAATTATTGTAATTATTGTATTTATAAATAATGTTATGTAAAATCATTATTTGATTTTAGAATACTGTTTCATAATTGTTATGTTTAAATTATGGTGTTTTCTGTAATTTTCTAAAACAATAATTATCTGTTGAATTGGCGGTAGACGCTAACATTTATAAGGTGAGGCAGCCATTTTATTTGGTTAGTCTGGATTGGGCCGTGAGCGGTGTACAAGTTAAGTAACTATTCCGTTGTTTCATATTTCTAATTTCTTGTTTTTTCTTGCTGTTTAATGCTGATGTATTGTCTAGTAAATATTGCTGAAGTTTTGCCCTTGTTCGAAGGATATTCGGTAACTTGTTAAATGTAAATGCTTATTTGTTGATAATATTAAATTAAAGTTGTCCTTATCGGTCCTTATCGGTTTTGAATAAATTATGAGAGTACTGAAATAATATAAAGTAACAGTTTATAGAAAATGCTTGATGATATTCGTAAATGTTGTTAAATCTTTTATCATGAAAAGTAATGTTGTTGTAAATGTTGTTAAATGTGTTGTATGTTCAACAACGACATGATTATTTATAAATGTCGTTGTTTTTGTTAAAGCTGGTGAGTTTTTTTCGCCCGTTTTTCTTGTCAGCTAAAAGATGTCCTTAACGGGTGGTAGGTAAACAAATAAATGGACGATTTAAAAGAA
This sequence comes from Crambus lathoniellus, assembly GCA_949710035.1. Lineage (NCBI taxonomy): Eukaryota > Metazoa > Arthropoda > Insecta > Lepidoptera > Crambidae > Crambus > Crambus lathoniellus. The sequence continues at coordinate 6,409,884 of OX453302.1, read as the reverse complement.
TAAAATAGTTTATTAGAGATTTGAGATTTTTATTAATCCTGACCTTATTGAAACAGAAGCTTTATAGTTTTGTTTATAGTTATTTGAATAGTTAGATGCTTTTATCAGAATAGTTATATTTAGATTTGAGATTTTTATTAATCCTGACCTTATTGAAATAGAAGCTTTATAGTTTTGTTTATAGTTAATTGAACAGTTTAATTTATCAGAATAGTTCTATTTCTATATTATCTGCCCTAAATCTATCAAACTCATGCCTGAACGAATAATGAGACACTTTAAGCCATAGTCAACTTTAAAAAGTAAAACTGTTTCATAATGGTCATTAAGCACAGCCTTCTCTATCGAAGACGATAGAGATGTAATGATTTTGAATAAATGTAATGAGTGTAGATAAAGTAGTGTATGAGACTGCACATAACTCGGTATTAAAACACTCGTGGAATACTATTAAAAAACTCGCCAAGGCTCGTTTTTTAAACTCCCACTCGTGTTTTTATACCCCTCATTGCATAATTGCACAGTCACATAAACTACTATTTAAACCTAAGTATGTGACAGATATCAGAGTCATATATCACAAATATATGTAACAAGAATCATTTCTTGGACAAAACATAATATTGTAAATAAATTTTACGCCAGGTCAAAACATGAATTACAATTAGTAATCCATGACAAACGGAGCAGTGATTTAATAATAATACTTTTGCAAATATGTAAATATTTTATTTTATTTTTACTTCAAAACGCTTGGTTTACATTTGACGTACAGTGACCGGAATCCCCTAAGACAAAAAAAATGCCCGTGTCCAGTGGATCTAAATAGTATTAATAAAATAAGTGTACTTACATTACTTAAGTGTATTCCATATACACGTAAACAAAATTGCTTACATCACACATCTGAAAATAGTATTACCAAATTGGCATCAACAATGACTTCTAAGAACGAAAAGCTAAACTATAACCTTTATACCTATAAAAAGAAATACCTCCAGTATCGGATAGCAACCAATCAAAGAAGCCTTGTAACTTAGTGAAGCAACGTGTGGCTTAAATAGGATTTGATCCTCTTATCTAATAAGTTGATTCCTTGACCTTCGATACCTTTGATACCTTTAATCGGCTTGGGTGCCTGTACTATTGGAAAAGGATTTGGGAGTCTCCAGCTTTTGTAAGAGCTATGCTATGGATTTGGCGAAATAATGCGAAGCCTGAAAGACCACATACATCTTTTGTGAGAGTTAAAGATATGCTGAAATAAGGCCAGGTTAATTTTGAAAGGCTAGAAATTTAGAGGCTAGGGTTCCAGTTAACAAAACGAGAGATAGAGAAAATTAATTTACTGAATCTCTAACTTGAAAAACTATCCTTATGGTAGGTAATCAATTAGTCCCTAAACTATATTGTCCTTAAAAAGCTGTGAAAGTGCTGCTGTTAAATATGTATTGAATTTCAATCAATCAAACCAATCAAATAAACACGATTAATAACGATAACGAATAAACAATAAAAATCAATTGCACACGATAAATACACGAACAAGTACAAAAAAATACAACAAGAAAAATACACAATAGGCGGCCTTATTGCTACATAGCAATTTCTTCCAGGCTTGTTGTTTTTATAGGGATTTCAGTTCCATACACAACCTAGGTCGCTCCTAGAAGCCTGTGAACGCCCCAGGAGACTTCTGCGTTTTTGAAAGGAGCTAGGATGGCTCGACTAGCCATACCGACCAATGCTGTGTTCATGCATAACGGACCAAATTTGAGTCTAAATGCGGAAAAAGTGGCAATACAAATATCATCCATACACAACCGAAAGAGGAGTTGCTCTGGGTGCCTACCATCAACTTTATGACAGCGATTCAAAAATAGCGCGATTCAGAATAGGTTCCTAAAATGAATCGCTTTCTTTCGTACTCTGACCTTCTAAAAACTGGATCGCAAATGAATTGCTAAATGTTAATGACCGAACGATTTGTGTCCTTTTTCTTCTACCCGTCTCTTTCACTCGATTCTGTCATGCCCGGAGAGTGAGAGGGACGGGTATAACCTGCAGGTGACATGTTAAATCGACCGGGTTATAAGTCAAATAAGAGTTTCTGACAGCTTAGCGGCTGTGAAATGTCATTGATCGATCACTGAATCGCTGTCATTGATATTAAGCTGTCGTGGTACGAATAAGCGAAGCAGATCAGTTTAGGTTCCTAAACAAAACCGTAATAAGAGTTGATGGTAAGCACCCTGGTTTCATAAAAAATACGATCACGATAGGTAACGGTTACCATAACGACAGTGTTTCATGCTAGGACTACAGTTGATGGATTACAAATTCGTCTTGTTTATAATCAGGTAGATTATGGGAGTTGTATTATTTAGTCTGATTTTAATTTTGCAGGACAGATGGTTTGTAAGATGAAAAGTAATTCTCCAGCTTTAGATTTAGTAGAAGTAGTAGAAAGAGCTATAGATTTAGTGAAATTATGCGAAGACCTCGTTAGATTTCGGTAGGCGTAACGTGAACTCAAGAAAATAACTCAATGTTTAGTGATTACGACGCGTTTTGTGGATCAATATGCATGTAGATTATAGGAGTTATGTTTTTTATTTTTATTTTGTAAGAATTAGTGAAAGGTCTATTCTGAAAGACTAGCAAACCTATACTTAGGCGAAACTTAAGAAAGAGAGAGTTTTATGTGTAATTGACTATTAAAGGTTACAATATTGTTCTCTGAATAAACGTTTTGGATTAATATAGACTCGGTCGTCAGGTAGAATCGGTATATATTTCATTGTAGAAAAAACTAGTGATCGAAACAAAATTAACAGCAAGTTATGAAGTAGTATTAATAATATAATTTCCATTTACAAGTAAAGCAGTTCATATCTGTTCCCAGTCCATTCACAAAGCCTTAAGTCATATTACAGTCATAAAAGCGTCATAAAAGTAATTACTCATCAAAAACCTGTTTTACGAGTATCGACTCCCATCTCCACGGCTGGGCAAACAGACAAGCAAAATTTAACAGTCGTACTGACGTAAACCAACGGGACTGTAAATAACGTCAGATAATAAAAACCTTAATTTCCACGAGTCGAGCTATTATTTTAAAAAGTCGCCCCTATAGGGAGGATAATAAAAGTTGTTTTTCAATGGCTTAATGTCGGCGAGATGCTTTTACTACTAACTAGACCAGCGGCGGCGGTTAATTGACCCAACTTACTGTTTCCATTAATGAGAAAATGCTAGCTTTCTCTTCTCCTTTTCTGAATAACGTTCGCTGTTTGCTGTCAATTCTATGTTACCGGCCAAACCCGATTTTAGGACAAACTAGTTTTTCCTAGGCCAAATCAGTTCATCGCGTTGATATTTCACAGAGCGAGTTTGTCTCATAAGTCCTGTAGAACACGTAAAAAAAAAATAACTGCGAAATTCAAGGCGATCGCTTCGTAGAGCCATTTGGCAGTTGTCTCGCTCGCATACAACGAAATACCTAAAATTATGTTTATTTAAACAGCATATTTTTTTTTAATTGTAAACCTGGGTACTTACCATCAACTTTAAGAAAGCGATTCAAAAATGGTGCGTCCCAGAGTAGGTTCATATGAATTGTTTAATTTCGTACCATGACCTTCTAAAAACTGAATCGCAGATGAATTGCTGAATGTCAATGAACATAACTCAATGCAATGAACTAACAATTTGTGTCCTCATTTCTTCTACCCGTCTCTTTCACTCGATTCTGTCATGCCCGGAGAGTGCGAGGGACGGAAATAACCTGCAGGTGTCATGTTAGCTCGACCGAGTTATAAGTCAAATAAGAGTTCATGACAGCTAAGCGGCTGTGAAATATCGCAAAATTGCTTGACATTGACGCAATAGAATCTCGATCGCGATTAAGCCGTCGTGGTACTAATAAGCGAAGCAGATCAGTTTAGGTCCTAAACAAAACCGCAATAAGAGTTGATGGTAGGTACCCTGATCACAGTAAATGTCGATTTTTGTCAAAATATCGATTGAAATAAACAAAATTAACATAATATAAAATACATTAGCTAAAACAAAGGGAAACACCGGTGGGCATGTAATTTTAATGATCCCACATTAAAATTTATAGAACAAGGAAGCTCTCGAAAATTGTTCCCAAGTTTTAATTACAGTACTGTACATAATCGGCAAGGGATTTTGGGACACGAGAAATAAGGGATTACATACAAGTTTTAATTTTTCAATTTGGAATTCTGGCAAGCTGTTGGACCTTGACCTTTATGCGAGGCTTTATATCTTAGAGACGCTTGGTGAATTAATGTGGTTTATGAATCGGGTTACAGGTAAAATATGAATATTGGCTGAGGAGTTTTGCCAAAAATATTGCATTAACATCAGCATTTTTTATGTTAAATACCTGGGCCACAAGTTTCCTCATGGTTAATAATGTGGTCAGACCATATTCATATTTATTAATTGCTTTTTTGTGAAACATACATAGTTCTTAGACAAACTCAAAGTGACCAGTTAATCGTTAACCCAACTATAAAGTAGGTAGGTACACTTTTGCCAAATTGAAATAAATGAACAAGGCAAAAAATATGTACAGGAGAAGCTAAATAACAATAATTTGTTTAATGGGACCAATTAGCTAAAATTAAGAAAAAAATATTATTTATTCTTTTAAAACGGCTGATCAGTCACAATGTCTGTTATTAAAAACTACGCCACAAACGGTTCTCTATTATCTGCAGGTAGCAATACACTCTCGGTAATTATATCTTTTCATACTAATGATTGGCGATGACACTAGATACCTTTGGAAACAAACTTGTAGGACATGCTGGAATAATTTCTAACAAAGGATAACAACTTTCGCAGCCGGATCAAGTTACGACTGTGGAGGTTGATCTCTTCGGAACTCATATCCATTCCCCAAAGTCAGGGTTAGGCTGCAGACAGGCGTGGACCGAGGGATGCGTAAAAAGCATAGGTTTTTTGTTTTGTGACTGGGGAGTTTCTGGCGCTAGTTACAGTACATTTTTTATTCTAAGGTTAAGGTTATAGATTAGTTTTCGATTTCGACCGCGCGCAGACTTATCTGGCACGCACTCTAGGTAACTAATGAACAGACACACCGTCAAAAATTAAACAGACTAAAAAAATACATAAGTATGTGCCTAGATTAAGTAGGTTGTACTTAGTAGTTGTATGCATTGTGACTGCTTATAAATTATACTTCAATCATAAATTAACTGACTAAAAATTATAGTAAACAAAATGTAGTAGTAATCAAAATATGTCAACAATATCCCACACAGATCACTGACCCTTCCTGATTGGAAGAGGAATACCCAAAGGGTTAAGCAAGAGCGTGACATATAGCCGTATACATTAGCAATCTCTGCCAGGGCCCGTTTTTGTGGACCGCAAGGAATGCCTTCTTGCCCTGACTCCCGTCCTGTGCCGAACATTCCCGAACATTCCAGAACATTCCCGAAGTATAATCAAAGTTTCCCAACACGAAGATTATTGATGTTAGTCGCATACGCAAGCTAATTCAATGGGGTGTGTGTGAAAGGTGTGTTATTATGCGGTTTCATTTTGACGCTCATTGCTTATGGGAATGATTTTTACATGTATCATTTCTTTTGCTAAACTGAATTTCGCAAACGACATTGAAAACATACAAATAAGATCAAGATGTTTGTTTGACATATCAAACCAACTTGCTAACCTGATTTTTGTGTTATCTGTTATTCTTTGCTTCGAAATACAATCCAATATTATGCTGACAATTTTCTTCAGTCTTAAGCCAATTTAATCGTTATTTTGCTGAAAAATCCAGTAATTCGCGTATACAAACAAATAAACTAAGAAACAAATTCATCAGCTTTAGTATGTAAATAGGATATGTATATAAATGTATATAAAATTTAAAATGAAGTATTTAGAAAAAAGATGGGACGCTGGTTGTGAGACGGGTCGATTTTTCCTAAATAGGTAGGTACCTACTCCATTTTAAATTTTTCAATAATAAAAATTGCAATATGTATGCAAAAAAGTAAAAATTTTAATGATGAAAAATATATAATTAAAGGAACTTCTTGAATAAATATTTATATTAATATTATTTTTCATTTGTTTTAAGTTTTCACAGTAGTAAAATAAGTTTTTAGTAAAAATTTCATTTTTTATAACAAACTGTTTTGCTGACTGTGCTATAATATTGTATTGTCACCTGAACCAAACCGGTATACAAAACTTCAGCTCCATCGGACACTGGGAAGTGTGTCAAATTAAGCTTAAAAGATTTGGCCCCCACTAACTAACTAACTAACATGAGAAGTTAATAATAAATTTTGTAAAAATTTTATTTTTATGACAACTTTTTTTGCTGACTGTACTTTAATATTGTATTGTCATCTAAACGAAAACTCTACTTATACAAAATTTCAGCTCCATCGGACACTGGGAAGTAGGTCAAATTAAGCTTGCAAGATTTGTCCCCCACTAACTAACAAACTAACTAACTAACATGGCAAGTTAATAAAAAGGTTGTAAAAACTTGTAGTCAAAGCTTCTTACTTTATAATACCTATTTATGCAGTTTCACAATGTCCGAATTCCCACGTAATTCTTTAATCATATTTTATTCTTAACATTTCCAGATGCACGTCTCTCTTCGCCTCGAGGTATCATGATAATACACGAAATGTTAATGATTGAATTAAATTGTTCCGTTAAACCTCACAGTATAGTACAAATAACATCAAATCCAGGATAACAATGTAACCCTTACATGCCTCGTCTCGTACATTATAAGAGCGTTTGTCGCTAAGCTACTGTCAAGTTTGTTTTTCTGCTGACTGTACATGACGAATTACCCAATCCGCATATTTAGTGAGACTAAATTCTATACCAGACGCGGTAAAAGCAGCAATAAATTCATATGCGTTGTACGCTACCGAAATTGCACAGTTTCATTCGTGAAATTAGCTTGCAAATGAATTCCCGAATAAAACTAGTAAAACTACAATGTGTAGTAAGAAATGTGATGGGTGGGAATTTATTTCATCGCATAGTTTATTGTCTAGATGCGACGTTTAAAGTCGTACGATTAAGCGAACGAAGCGGAATGGAAAAGTTAACGGTTTTATGGAACTTATGATAATTGGCTTGGAATAGTTAGAGAATTGTTTGTTTTTTTTTGTCACAACGGGGTAAGCACTTAGCCTTTATCATACCTGATCTTAAGTGATGATAAGGCTGAAGGTAGAAGCGCACTACTCCCGGAAATCTCAACCACTGAGGGTCTGGCTACTTTTCATAACTCTTACTGTTGGAAAAAAACAATGATGAGCGTTGTTATGGCGTCAAACTTAGATAAGATAGTGGTCGCTAGCCAGACGGACTTAAAACAAGTCCCACCGAACTGAATTCAGTAGTTACCCTATCTGGGAATCGAACACGGGATTTTGGGTCTGATACTGGTGTTGTGTACCATTTGACAATAGAGGCGTTTATCATACATAAATACATATATATGTCACCGGAAAATAACAAGAACTGTAGAACACGTGATAGGTTAGAAATTTCGTGGTTATTTTAGGAAATTTATAAAATTACGGTTTTTATTATTTTGCAGTGACATATACTTACATAGATTCAAGATTCAAGATACAAATTTGTTTATTCAATTTAGATTGTTATTTACAATACTTGTGAACATCATAGAAGCTACGCCATCGGTTCGCAAACCCTACAGCGGGAGGCCTTGGAGAAGAACCGGCAAGAAACTCCAAGGGTTGTTTTTTTTTACCTGTTTTATTTCATACAGAGTCGTCAAATTGAAAAATGACCTTAACATGGTATGACTAAGGTCAGTTTCCATCACAATTACACAATGGGTTATAAAAAATAATAACTAATGATCATAGCGGTGAACAATTTTCAATTACTTAGGAACTCTACTTAAAGCTTTAATATTAGTTAAAAACAAAAGACAATTCTACTATATACTGCAAGTTGCGCCATACATGTTTCTAATGTAATTCTTAATAAAATGAATAAAAACAAAAAAAACACATTTTAAGGCAAGCAGATAAGAGCAGACCCATTCCCACTGGCAGCAGCCGTTCACGAGCATGACGCATGAACCAGCCATCGCTTCGCGCATATAAATAAATAAATATAATAAATAAATATTTTCTTACAATCACACCAATTATATAATAAACTAGCTTTCCGCCCGCGGCTTCACCCGCGTGTTCTACACGACATTATCCTGATGGAATGTAATATTTTCCGGGATAAACTATGTCATTCTCTGCCAATCTACCCCCGTACCAAAAATCACATTGATCCGTTACTCCGTTTGGACATGAAAGACGGACAAACAAATAATACCTACTTATTGATTTTCTAGTGGGAATATGATACTATCCTGTGGTAAAAAGTAAAAGTAGCCTATTATAATCCTTGCCAGGGTCTCAAATTATTTACTTAAATACAAATTTCTGCCCCCAAATTAGCCTGCGCTTATAGTGATTTTTCCATACAATGAGATTTCCCGCGGAAAAAAGGAAAATATGTCCTTTCCAGGGCCTTAAACTGTCTCTATTTAATAATAATAAATAATAATAATAATATCTAAATATCATCCTTCCCATGAACTCAAACTATCGCCTTAAATACCAATTCCATTCTACAGCTTTGCCCGAGCTAAAACTTATTTTACCATGGGAATGAGCCTTATTCCCGTGGTTACAATTCGCCTATGTCCTTTCTAGCATCAAGACTTGGGTGTCCCGGTGCTCCTATCAGTAGGAGTAATTTGTAGGAGCACCCGGAAGCACTGTCTCAAACTATCTCCATTCCAAATTTCATCAAAATTGGTTCAGCCGGTTTGACGTGAGCATATACAATTTTGCATTTATAATAATAGTGGGGATAGTAGAAATAGGAATATGAATGGCCGGCCGCGACTACGTCCGCGAGTACTACATCGCAAAATTTTGTGTCAAAAAGTAGGTAGATAGGCATTCTCTACGGTCTCATCAGCACCATCATCAATCTATTTTAATGTCCCCGCTGCTTGGGCACATGCCTTCATATTAAGGAGAATGGTCCATGACCTTCCACACGGGTCCATTGAAGTTATGGTGTACTAACCAAACCAAATGCAGCCAGAAACCCTAGCTTATCGTGTCTTCCGAAGCACGATATATATTTTTTAACAGCAATCCCATGATAGACCATTGCAAAAGTCACATAACCTCATCGATCGTAGACCGAGCACGCTACCCGTGGTTTAGGCATAAGAAGGTACGATACCTAGACAAACAGGAGCTACTATACTATCGTATGAATAATATTCGGACATTCTCTTCAACTACCAAAATGCAAAAAATCAAGTTAATACTTTGCAAAAAAATGCGTAATACTGATTTTCTTGAGTTTATTCCAATGCATAAAGAATTTTTTGCTTTGCACGAAAATGAGCTGTCATGGGACCCATGCTTCATTATAAAAAAGTGAACATAAAAACCTGTATCCCACGGGAACTGTACTTTTCCCGAGTTAAAAAAACCGTATGAAATATTCCCGGCCAGAGTTCAATTATCCCGATCGATTTAGCCGTTTAGTTGTGATTGAAACATAAAGATCCAAACTTCGTATCTTTAATACCCCCCACCCACCCTATATAAACATTAGCCCCCCTTTCTACCCTATTAGTGTTTTTTTATTTTGCCTACGCAGATCATTTTTAATCATGACCTAGTATCCTTCACACCAATTTCCATACTCCCAAGTCCAGAAATGAGGAACTTTTCATATAAGCCTTAATCCCCCCTTTCTACCCTATTAAGGTTTTTTTTTATAACTTCGCATACGCAGATCATTTTCAATCGTGACCAGTATCCAACATACAAATTTTCATACTTCTAAGTTCAGAAATGAAGAAGTTCCATATAAACTTTATCTCCCCATTTTATCCTATTAAGGGGGAGTTTTTTTTTATTTGCTTACTCAGATCATTTTCGGTCGTAACCAATATCCAACGTACCAATTTTCATGCTTCTAAATCCATAAATGAGAAAGTTCCATATAACCTTAACCCCCCCATTTCACCCCTTTAGGGGGGGAGTTTCCTAAAATCCGTTCTTAGCGGACGTCTCCTAGGCATAATCTACCTTCCTGCCAAATTACATCTTCGTTGGTCCAGTAGTTTTCGAGATTTCGTGATGAGTGAGTTATGTCCCCTCGATTTTATATATATAGATAATAAATAAATAAATAAATAACTTCTTACATTCACACCAATTATCTAAGCCCATTTTAATTTCATTAAGAAACTGTATCATGGAAAACTTGATAACGGATAAATATATACTTATATACTTTTTGTTTGTAAATACATACTTAATATACATAGTACACCCAGATTGTCATGTTCATGCACACAAATATTTGTCTTGCTCGGGAATCGAACCCGAGACCACTGGCGCAGAAGGTGGATAGCCTACCCCTGCGCCAAATCGGTCGTCAAATTATCTAAGCCCATAGTAAATTTCTTAAGAAACTGTGTCTATGTGAACTCGATAACGGATAAATATATACTTAAATACTTTTTTTGTTTGTAAATACATACTTATTATACATAGAAAACACCCAGACCAAGACAAATAGCTATGTTCATGCACACAAATATTTGTCTTGTTCGGGAATCGAACCCGAGACCTCTGGCGCAGAAGGCAGGTAGTTTTTTTTAATATACTCACGAGAATGTAATAATATACTAACCATGACTTTGAGCGCGTATATATTTGTCTAGTAGGCCTAACATGCACACAACGAGTAGATTTTATCATCTCTGAAGCACCACAGCACGTGTTGCTGCCACGCTTGTCGTAGAGAAGAGCCTTCCTCCTGCGGCTTCGCCCGCGTATACTACACGACGATATCGTGGGAATGTGATATTTTTCCGGGATGAAATAATTTTCTCTAGCTCCAAAACTATCCCCATACCAAAACCCACGTCGATCCGTGGCTCCGACGTGAAAAATGGACAAACAAATTGACACACTTTCAAATTTATAAAATAAGTGTGGGAGTATGGATAAGTCGGATAAGTGAATAGGACAAAATTAAGTTGACAGTCAGAAAAGAGTTGTTAATGCCCGAATACTCGTACGCTACTTATCTTTGGGAGCGTCTCACACATCGCCCTGTCACTTTAAATGTCAAACGTATGAAAGAGATGCCATGATGTTTGAGACGCTCCCAAAGATGATTTGCGTACGAGAATTCGGGTTTAAGTCTCATTGATGCGCAAGTTTGTAGTACTTAGTCCCCATCTAAAATTGCATCCCATTCAACTTTCAAACTATTTAACTTTCATAATCACGACAAGCTTTACTTTAATGCCACAACAAAACTTAAACTTCCTTTCCTATCAAATAAAGAAGCTTGAAGTTTATTTTATACCAAAACAAATTTTTATTCCATAAAATAGCAGTAATAACTTTTAAATCGCGTAAAAGACGACTGACACTAAAAAATAAAATTCTAAGACCATTCGCGAGTGTTCGCACAAAAGACCTCTTATAAAAATCACGCAGTAATGGCTGAACAATCTTCCTAACATATTCTTTGTATGGGATGCGAAGTTTTATTTTCTAATGGATACCCTTTAAGGCCTTATGAAATTATGCCGAGCTCTCAATAAGGATGATTGTTTGCTTTTTAAAAATAAACGGTTATTTGATGATGTAAAAATAAGTAAGTTATTTACTAAACTCTTAACAAAACAACAGATATAGAATTTGATGGAGTTTTATAGCCCGGCTTTGTATTACGAAACATTAGGACTTACAGTCTAAAGGTCACAGCACATACATCAACTCGGAAAGGGATCGTAAACGTATCAACTCGAGCGGTTCAGTATTCTTTGTATGAAACCCCCTACTGCAAAGCACACTAATCGGATTCGTAGCGTAATCGCCTCGCCTCGGGACCAGCTCACGAACCGCTTTGCGGGTCGCTCAACTTGCTATCCCCGCGCTTACCGCTAGTAGTCCACGCGCTCACGTCTCTCCGTACCCGAGCTTACGGCTCTACGCACAGTGGTCTGAAAATGAAAATGAACACCAATTTTTTATTAATGTTTTTTCTCATTTTTTGTCATTTTTTTGTCATTATTTTGTCATTTTTTTATTTTTTTTTACTAATTTTTTTTCTCATTTTTTTTTTATATGGAACCACTGTGCGGCGAGCCGTAAGCGCGGCGTCGCCTAGCCATAAGCGCGGCGTCGCCTAGCCGTAGCCGAGCCGACGTACCGACGCTGATCCGGTTTGGTTACGTGCTTGCGTTAGGTTGACGCCTGGTTGACGGAGAGGCGAAGGCGATACGGTGTCGATCCCTTTCCGAGTTGATGTAATGTGCTGTGTCCTTACTACGTGTAACTAGTCGGTAGTTGTTTTTGAGGAAGTAAGTTACATATTATTTATTTTTTTACAATGAAAACAATCGTATGGGTAATCGAATAGTAAACTATACCGTCCTACAAAACAACTACTTGCTGTTGTCAAATATGTATAGAGTTTTAGCTCGTTATACGCCCGAAAGAGGCGCTGCTCGTTTACATGACTCGTGGCCATGAAGCTCGACTTAATACTGAGGTAACTGGAGTTCTCACCCTGAATAAAAAAGTGAACACCAGCAAATTTGACATTTAGTATGTAGTGGCTGTCAGTTGTCTCATATGACCATACGTATTTTTTTAAAGTGTAGGTGAGACGGAAGACAGCCACTGTGTAATTTGTGGTCACAAAAAATTGTTCGTACTGCACTCTCCAGTTAGTATTAAGTCGAGCTTCATGCTCGTGGCAGTTGCGGCCATAGAATGTGGCCGCGACTGCCACAAGTCTTTGCGTCTACCATAGCGTATAATACCAGTCAACTGTCGTGATGTAAGACCGGGGTAAGTTAAAGCTTCAAATCCTACATCTTGATTACATTAAAAATAATATTGCACCTCATTAGAAAACGTGTCACACAGCCTTAGAAAAATAAAAGAAACTTAATAAAATACAATCTTATAAGTAGTATAAAAAAATAAAAAATATAATATCGAAATATAAAAATAGTAAACGAAACCGATTGTAAATCGGCCCTTATTTGTATTTCATTCCAACAATGATCTCATCCTTCTAATCCGATTAGGTAAAAATTGTATGATCTCAACTCCGTTCACACCTAATAAATGATAATCGACAGCAAACATTTCATTCGTGTCGTGCCTATCTACATATTATATTCCCAGATTAAATATCCTGTAGTACGCGAGTGGACAAAGGACTTTCGGGATCACCTGATAATGGCGGAGCGATTCCCCTCTAATACCTCTCTTTGTATCTTGGAACGAACTTTCCAAATGGACGCCTCTATTTTGATTTTTATAAAGTCCCCAGCTATATCAAGTGTTTTAGCCACGTAGAACGTTGTCCCAACAAGAAACTAGGTATTTATTCTGCCCGGTCACATGGTACTTAAATAAACATTTTGATCCAAGACACTATTTTCATTTTTTTTTAGGAGACAGGTTGCTAGCCTATTACAACTTCGGAGAAAGCAGATTGTCTTTCAAAGGAAAAATAATAATTGCCGTTTAAAATATCTTTGTTTCAGCTTCACAGAACAGCATTTAACGGTAAAAATCACGAGGAAATGTTAATAAAACGGATTTTATATTACCTAACACGCGCACTGCTACGACATTTGCACTGCACACCGATTTTGTTTTATATGAAACTAGTCACTGATACTATATTAAGATGGACTTACATAGAAACAGAAATCCTGGAATTAGGTTCATACACACACACACACAACACGCGCACACACATAAAGTAGACAGCGCAAATAATGTGATTGAATAACCAGTATTAACCAACATCCAGTGACCACGGTCTCTAATAAGGTGCTAAAAATAAAAAAATAAAACTACAAAACAAAATTAATTTTCCCTTCATTTCCAGGTCGGCCAAATGGGGCCAAACTGAAATGCTACCTTATCTACAGAGATACACAGACCTACCTACCTATTCTACAGAGAAATAAGGCAGCAATTACTATATAATTCGCCGGCCTAAATCGTCCTTGAGAAGTCTGCTGAAGAAACTAAACATAAAAGTTTCAAAAATCTAAGATGGTGCTAACAACATTCTTCTTGTTTCATTTTTGCTATTTTTTATCCACAACGGGATAGATAGTAACATTAACTTAACTAAACTTAACCTTCCTTATTCCAAAACGTGGACTAAAGCTGGTTTAAAACTGATGCTAATTCTGTCTTTCATTTGGAAAATGAAAGTGACAGCACCAGTTTAATACCAGTTTTAAACCAGGACTATATGAGTCCACGTTTTGGAATAAGGAGGAACAAGTCCTACCACCAACCAAACCGAATACAATATGTACTCCCACTGGAAATCGAACCCGGGACCTCTGATACCGGTGGTGTATACCACTAGACCACCACAGAGGCGGTTAAAGAGCAAACTAGGCATTAAAAACGTTCAATTTCCAAGAGAAGCACTATTTTCACATTGATAGAATCCTCATTTCGTATTCATTTACCTTTCTGTATTCATTGAGACGTGCCTTTGAAATGGACATGAGCAATGAAATGTTCACACACACCATAGGTCTATGTGACATTACGTTGTGTTCCTATTGAATAATTAGTTCTTTTGATTTGTTGACTTAAGTAAAAGCCGTTTAGTGATTCATTCAAATGTGAAACTTTCTGAAAAATTAGTAATTTTTGAGATTAGTTTCTAAATGCATAATAGATTATGTTAACATTTATTCACGGTTTGATAGCAGAGTTCAATTTAATTTTTCTCTTCACTTAGGTTGCTTTTATTTTGATTTTAACCACAGAAGAAAAAAATGTCGTTCTCTATGTTTGAATTTAACAAAGTTTACCTTTATCAAAGTTTACGATGCCAAACAACAAGCAATATAACAAATTCTAACATAACATTCAATTTGACTTAGTAGAACTAAGTCCACGTAGACAAAACCTAGTTGCTAGCTATTTCCGAGAAAACCTCGGCTAAGAAGAAAAAATTCCTAACTATGAAATAAAACGATTCATATTATTCCTTTATAAAACATGATTTAGTAAGGATATCTAACCTCATTTATATTATGGGATTTTTATTATCATTTTCATATTCATTTTGTCAAAATTGTTAACAACGACAAATCTGCGTAGGTCCGCAAGTAAACGTATTATTCCTATGATACATATAGAATTTTCCGAGAAAGCTGCAGTCTATGAAGTGATGATAAAAAAAAAACCGCCGAATCATATTTTATTATTCATCTAAAACTTAATGAAAAAACATAAACTCATTTGTATTACGGTAGCTATATCCAAATTGTCAACGCCAACGAATTTCCGTGCGTCTGCTGTTAAACTTATTATTCCCATGATACATGTGGAAATTTTCGAAAACCCCGCGATCTACAAAGTGAAAATCCTTGTCAATTAAAAAGAAAATACAAACTTATCAAATTATTCGTCCAAAACTTTAGTAAGGACATAAATAGTAAATTGTACAACAAGTGCATAAAACGTACTATTTTACCCGAGACGTATATATCAATTCGAGGGTAAAATGGGATTTATGTACGAGTTATACACTCTGCTTTTCACTTCGAGTGTGAGAAAAATAAATAACAATATTGCAAAAAAGAAAAAATAAAGACTTCGCCATATTGGCGGAAAGACTTTCTTTTTCTTTTTTTATACGTGGCATTGGCAGCACAGTGACTTTAGCATAGATCGTAGTCCATAATGCTATTGTAATAAGTACTTATTTCTTAGAAAACTTATTAATTTTGCCTAGTTTTAGTAATTTAACATGGATTATGTACAAAATTTAAGAAACAGAATGAAATACGTTACGTATTAATAAAGTTTATTTAACGAAGTTTAACGTGTGTGACTGTTTACCTGACGACCTTTGTCTTAGAGTGTGAGACTTAGACGAAGATTTTACTTTATGCACAGCATAAAAAGCGATTTTATGCAGCCTATACCCAACATAAACACGAACTTTACGAGCATGAGAAGTGCTCGTCATTAATTCGTCATTAATCGTCTTTCGGGAGCTATATCAAAATTGTCGACGCCGGCAAATCTGCGTGCGTCTGCTAGTAAACGTATTATTCCCATGATACATGTGGAAATTTCCGAGACTGCCGCGGTCTATGAAGTGATAAACCCTGACGATGGCTGATGTTGAAGCTATCAATTCGTTTTGATGCTCCTTTTACGAGCGATCCGTATCAACGCCGCTTGAGTGTTTTGCACGTACATTATAGCAGGAAATACTTTTCATGTTGTAAGAATAACGGTATGGAATTTTTATTTTGCACGGAAAATGAAGATATCGTGTAGGTAGCTTGGAATTACCTGGGGTTTTAAAAGTCTTGGATAATGCATGTGAAAATGTAGGATACGTTCCGTTCTTTAATGACACAAAAGCCAATAAGATACGAGCTCGATGGTACAGGGTTTTCGGCTTTCGATTGTGACGGTTAAGCAATTTTCGTGAGGTCGATGTGGGATGGGTCATTATCTCGAGTTCCAAGCTTTCAAAAGCATAAAGCCGTCGGTCGGTGCCGGCTGCATTTAAAGAGCGTTCGTATAGGGATCAGAATGAAAAATTCATTCTTTTTTTGGTCCACTAAGCTTCCAATGTGGCTTATCTGTTCGTCGAATATTACCTGCGAAGTTTATACATTTTACGGTACAGAACACAATTTGAGTTTTATTTTACTTCTTATGTTTGGTTTCCTGATGTTTAATACCGCATAACGTGTGAGTCTTATAATATTTGTTTTGCATCATCTACTTTCACCACAGTCGACTAATATTTTGTTATGATCTCTTTTAACTAACAAAAACAAAATTGTTTAATAAAACAAAAAAAAATTGCAACTTTTGTTTGAAAATCGCAGGTTTACTACGGACAAGTTGGACTTTACCAAAATCAAGTAATTTTACGAAGCAAAGAATCTTTAAAATATTTGTTACCATTCCGGTTCAGTTCCATTACTTCCATCTTGGACAATTTTACAAAACTCCAGCAATATTTTTTTTGTTGCTTTTTCTAACACTTCATAGGCATGTTAAAAATATTTCAGCAGTACCAAATCATAGTACAAAGAATCTATACGAGATTTGTTGATTTGTTACTATGCCAGTCAAACGAGCTGGCCAGGACATCCTGGACAATTAACTAAAACTCCAGCTATACTTCTTTATTTCAAATACTTCATAGGCTTCATTACAAAGGATATTCTCATTTCTTCCAAAAAGTAAAATCCCCGCAGTGCCTAGTCATAGTAACCTAACAAAGAATCTATACGAGATTTGTTACTATGCTCGTCCAACCAGCTGCCCAGGACATCCTGGACAATTTCGTAAAACTCCAGCCATATTTCTTTGCTTTCAACACTTCATAGGCTGTCATCACGCAGGCTATTCTCCTTTCCGAGCCGTTTGAGCGCAGGCCCCAATAATGATCTCGGCATCTGTCCTCGGATAGAATTATAAATCTTCGCCATCGGGGTGGTGGATATCAATTTGTTTGCCCGCCATTTTTACGACTCACAGATCGTATCGATGAGGCAAAGGGGTTTCGCACTGGCGAGTTGCGGCACAGTGAAATTTGGGGCAGTTGGATTTTAATCTAATGAAAGGATTTTTTTTATAAATGATTGTGGACTTGTAGTAAATGTTTTAGAAATAGTTTTTAATTGTGATTGATTTAGTAATTTGATGCCAGATTCTAATATATAAGTAGGTATAATAAGCAAATAATTATGTTATTCATGCTTCTGTTAATAGCACTTACACCGATGCGTCTTAAAAGTTCATTCCTATTTAGAACTTTACGGACCTTATATTATTATTAAAATAACTGGTTTAAAAATAAACAGAGCATTCACAGAACGGCAAGAACTTTTCATTAATTGTCTCTTTTGACAAGGGTAAATACCGACCAACGAAAATGTGTAAGATAATTTTAAGGGTAGACAAAGTTCTGGCGATGTTGGAAAAGTTTACCAAGAGGACTAATTACAATTTAGAGTCCGAATTCGACCGAAGCACTAAAAATCTACTCACAATACGAACCCCAGGCTTTGAGTTTTGTCCTAGTTGGTGCAGAAGTTTGTTCAGCGAATGTGGTCCAAGTTTTCATGGAGGATACAGGAAACAACAAAAATAGTTGAGCAAACAAAATACTTGTGTTCCTTGTCTATACAATTTCAAGCAAGGGGCTGAATGTTCCTAGTTTTGGATGAGGAAAGTAAAACGGGAAATAATTATTGTCCGTACATTTTATTTGAAGTTTGCTTAAAGTTGTTTTGTATTTTATTATAAACGTAAATACATGAATGATAAATATTTTTGTAATGTAGTTTTATCGAGGTATTCCAGTTACGGCACCACTTTGAACCGCACCATTTGAATGGCACCAAAAGCATTCCCATTACGGCACCGTTTGGTGCCGTTCGAAAAACGAATTTAAAATATTATTAAAGCATTCCCGTTACGGCACCAATGGTTTAAAGTAGAGGTGTTTACTAAAAACATCGACAAATCAGTTTAGTTCTTTATTATTTTTGAAGACATTATTTGGAGTAGTTATTCTAGTAACAACAGAATAATACATTATTAAGTATAAAGTACAATGTAGCTGTCCAGATTATTGTTTCGATTCTGAAGTACCAGGATAACATAGCTATAGAGGAGGTAGTTATAGTACATTGGATTTTTTTCTAACCAGTCGTAACAATAAATTATTATTTTAGAAAAACATTGAAAAAACCTCGATAGTTTAGTAAATACAAGGATTAAATTTCCGATTAAATTAGGATATAATTTTTCGGGAAAAAAAAAATAAGATTTTAACTAGGTATTTATGCAGACATAAACAGTTAAAATCTTGTTTTTGAAAGTATATGTTTGGCTCTACTATCTATGAAATCAGTCTTTAGCAGTCTAGACACAGTTACTAAACATACGACCAGTTTGATAGTTACCTACTTTTAATTTGATTTATTTCACCACACAGCGATTGGGTTTATGAACACAATAATTAACTCTTAAAGATAAATATTCAAAATATATTAACTATTTATGCAGACATAAAAAGTTGAAATCTTGTTTTCTGTCTTTTTTTCGAGGTTTTTTTTGTCCGGGGGTTTTTAAAATGTTATTTTTCTTTCATCCTTTTTAAATTACACATAAAATTAAAAAAGTCGCATTGAAATCGCTAATTTCAGCCAAACAAATCGGAGCAACTTAATTTTCGGCGGCCATTTTTTTGCCGCCATTTTTTTTTTATTGCCACCTAAATTCACCCAGGGTGTACATTATTTGAGTTATTCCCATCCGATCCACTGTAACTGATCCACCGTGAATTAAAAATCCCAACCGATCCCCTTATAGTTTTAAATTCCCAACGGATCCCCTCATTGTGTTTCTAAGCAAGATAAGGTAGGTGAGTACAGTCAGAAGAAAAAGAAGTATTGAAATCAAATATTCATTTATTGAGCAATTCTTTTTAATGTAAGTAATAAATATCACAGGTAATCGGATTTAAAAATATTGTCTTAATTATTGATAATTAACATCTTAGAATTATGAAATATCCTTTCATTAAGCTAAACTCAAATATAAATAAAATAAAAAAGTGCTTTTCTCGATTTCAGATCCATGTGTTGATGATAAATTGTTACGTTAAATTACAATGAAGGCCAAGTGCGAACCCGTTGTGGATTTAAAAATATATTTCTTATCACAAATGGTAAAAAAGCCTTTTTATTTATTTTGCTACTTTAAAAAATACGTGTACTTAAATTAAACATTTTAAATAATCACAATTATTATGTCTCTATTATTATCGAATTGACTTTCTTATATGTAATGCAAAACTAAATTAAATAATTCTTTGAAATCACATGTATCAAACAATCAGTCTTAAGTATAAGTAGCTTTAAAGGATGATATAGAACGTAGTGTAATCAAGCAGTTGTAAAGAGAAACTAACATTAAAGATTAAAAAATCACAGTCATTATGATCCTGATCTAAGGTCATAAATATAATATACATAAAAATGTCTAACAAATAAAAAATAATAACTTTTATAACATTACTTAAAATTAAAACAACGATAGTACAACATAACATAAACTCTTAATTATAGTCTTTTTAGTCAACACAAAAATTTAATGGTCTTAAAAAGGCTGTTATTATAACTTAAATAAAGAAAAGACGTGTAAATTAAACATTTTAAGCAATCAACATATTTTTTTCTCTACTATTATCAAATTAACTTTCTTATATCTAATGCAAAACTAAAATAAATAATTAAGTATTTTAAATCACAAGTAAAAACAATCAGTCTTAGTAATTATTTATAAGCTGAGTTTTTCTAAACAGTGACCAACTGTGATTTTTCCAGTCAAAAGTTGGTCGGTGACATACTTGAACCATTTATCAGTGGCTACTTCTCTAGTTAGTCGTCGCTTTGTTAAATGGTTTGTTAAGCTAAATTCATTTATACGCACGATTTGCAGATTTGTGTCATCTTTTAAAGCTTTCAAAAGCTGATACACGTTAGGATTCTTTGGAACACTGCTGTTAAGCTTTTTATGCCACGATTCTACAGCATTATTTGTGCGATGAGGTTGGTTATGGGCACACCAAGTATCAACAAAACTTTCATCTTCCAGCCATTGTGATACCATATAATCATTGAATTGTCCAATTTCTTCAGCATCAGGACTGTCTTCCATTAAGTAGCACCAGCCATCTGAGATGTATTCTCTAGGTAGCAGCGGCAATAAAGCTGACAGCCTTACATGCTTTCGAGATCGTTTATCTTTGGTCAAATTTAGTTCTTTTGCCTTCTTCCACACATTATGGGAAAAATGAAAGTAACATCCTTTAACTGTAATTGATGGAAAAATTGTGCATATGGCATTCATGGCCGCTTGTTCGAAGTCTGTCATAAAGTTTAGTGGTTCCCATCCTGGGATACGGTCCTTTATCAACTGGAAAAATATTCTATAGATTTGTTCGTCTTTTTTATTAAGTAATGCATATATTAAGGGCACCGTTCGTGTAAATTCACTATCACTTCCAAAATCGCCATGAATGCTGTAAAGCTGTACAAATGGTTTCGGACAACTTTGAAAGGTACCGTCGCTCAAATAATATTTAATGTGTCCTAAATTTTCCAAAACTTTAGGATTTGCGAAGATTATTATTCTGATGTTAAAATATTCGTTATAATAATCGGCTAATACAAAATCATTGAACTGTGAAGGAATTCTAACTTCTCCAACAGATTTACATTGTATTTTAGGTATGCCAGCATGTTTATTTCTAGCTCTATATAAAGAAGATTTTACGTTTGGAAGTGGTGGAAGTTTCTTTATTAAATCTAAGCCAGCGTTATTAAATTCTGCTTTAACATTGTTGTAAATACTTGGTATTGGAGAAAACTCTGATGATAACACCTTGTCTCGGCATGCATGTAAACTTCGAGCTATTGTATTGTCCACTTCACTGGGCTCGCATTGATGATTTATTTCTTTACTAATGTTGTTATCCTAATAACAATACAAATCAATTAGAACCAACCTCAATTTTGTAATAATTCAATAACATAAGACACTATATGAATTTTAAAAAAGTAATAAGTAATATAATTATTCACATACCTTTATATTCAAGGACCCCAAACAATTTTGCCTCCAGTTAATGCATCTCCACAGACTCCAACCATTTTTATAGTCTTTCTTTTTAGTGTACTGGTGACCAGCTCTTAGTAAAACTTTACCACCATTCCTATTAATAAATGTTAATTCTTCATTATTATTAGAACTTGAAGACTGGCTGGTATCTTCCGTCATTCTAAAAATATTAAAAAAATATTCTTATTATATTGCACTACATAAGTATATGTATTGAAACGAGATCACCACTTTATAATTGATAAAATATTATATTAAACACTCACTTGAGCTATCACTGTTCACTTCACCACGTCACCAAGTCATTTAAATAAATAAGGGTGCTAATAATGTTACCGACTAGACAGGACATACTGGATAAGTAAGACTCTTTCCCCTTCCCTAGATTCCGCATGGGCTCCAATCAGCGCCTAGTAATGTGCAAATGACGTCATACACCTTATTGGATGCTGATTGTCTTTGAACTTTTGAATTGGTGAACAACAAGTACAGCACGTGGTATTTTTTTGCTAAAGGAGACCATGATGACCGTTTCCCATGCTTGATATTGTTAATTTCTAATAATATAAAATAAATAAATAAAAATTTGTTTATTTATTTATTTTATAATAAACTAAATAAATAAACTAAACTAATTTCTAATAAACTAAATAAAACACAGTATAATTCTTAAATGCATTTTATTGTTGATTGTACCACTCTACCTACCAAAAATAAGCTAATAAGTACTAGGGTATCAGATGGGAATAAAATATTAATATTTATTCTTGATCCCCTATACAGGGGATCAGATGGGAATAAAAAATAATTAAAAATAAAACCGATCCACCAGTGGATCGGTTGCAGGGGATCGGATGGGAACAACTCCATTATTATTTTAGTCAAAGCACCACGTGTGTATATTTTTCCGTTTCGGCAGGCAGTTGACCATCTCCATAAATGGCCGGATGCATTTTCATCAAACGTGGCTCAAAACCACCTCGATTAATATAGCTTTCAATAAAAAAAACGCAATTAAATCGCCTGATCCGTTTAGGCACTACGAATATACGTACAGACATAGACAGACAGACTTTAGGCCTCAAACTTATAACACCCCTCTTTGCGCTGCGTCAGGGGTTTTAAAAAACCACCACTATAACTACCTCCTCCATAGCTATGTTATCCTGGTACTTTAGAATTCAAACGATAATTCGCAAAGCTACATTATCCTTGTATTTTAAACCGTTACTAGAATACCTACTTCAAATAAAGTCTTTAAAAATATTAAAAAGCTAAACGGAGTTATCGATATTTTTTAGTTAGGTAACAGCTCTACTACGCCTCTAACCACTGGTGCCGTAACAGGAATGCTTTAATAATATTTTAAATTCATTTTTCGAACGGCACCAAATGGTGCCGTAATGGGAATGCTTTTGGTGCCATTCAAATGGTGCGGTTCAAAGTGGTGCCGTAACTGGAATACCTCGTTTTATCTCACGAGCGCGGTCCGTCTTTTTTTGTGTGCACCCGTGTATAATACACACACACACAAGCGTGGCTCATCCGCGCTCTCGTGAGATAAAACATCTATACCGTATTATATTTATTCTTAATTCGAGTTTTGTTTCATAATTTTTATAAGGGTCTATTATAATCATTATCATTATCATTAGTGACTAAAGCTGCGCTTACAAGGGCAATGTTTTGGCAAGAACTATTTGGCAACTGTAACTGCGGCAATGTTTCGGAAATATTGCGTTTAATTGCTCCTTAAATTCCACATTCCTCATTGTAGGAAAATCTTAAGACAATTTTACTCTATCTCGTTTATATGTGTAAGTAGGTTTTCTTTTCGCGAGAGTAACAGGCCAGCAGCGGGGGCGGGGGGTTTTTAAAGTTGCTCCATATTTCGTGGTATTGTGTGGCCGTATATTTTAGCAATCGGTTGCTACATTTTGCCATCGCCCTAAATTGCGTGTGATCGTGACGTCATAGCTGGCGGTTATTGACAGGCATTGAGCAATTTGAGTTGACGGTGTAACCGCACCCTTAGGTTCTGTCACAGCTGCATGAAAGCACGGTAGTGTTACTCTAGTCTAGGCGGAAATGAAACTGATCCCATATTTTTTTTTGTGTTCAAATAGTCTCGTATACAGTATTTTGATAATTCCAGATATATTTTACTGTATGTCTTGTTATCTGTGAGGTACGGTCTATATTCGTAAATGCGTTCCACGTTTTTATTCAGTGAGTGCCTGCGGTATTGGAAAAGGTCATAATAGTAAATTGCTACATTTTGGTGCGAATGAATTGTGTAGTATCGTTATACCGGGTTTTGTTGAGGGAATAAAAGTATTTGTGTATAAGCAAACCACTAGTACTTAGGGAACAATAATATCATTAAAGTTGTGTAACCAACTTTTCTTTAGCTACTATGAATGGTTATTCAATTTTTACTCGACTGCGAAAAATGAGGCTAAAGTTTTTCGAGTTTTTATGTATGTATGTAGATTTCTATGTTCCCTGCTACAGCCTAAACGATTTCAAGGATTTTAACGCATGAGGTGTCGTAAGATTCGTCTTGATAGCACGACTGACGAATATACGTAGAATATATATTAAAAAAAATGGCGGATTTCTGATGGCATATGGAAATATAAAAAAAAAATGTACTAATCCCATCGAGTGGGAAAAAAAAAAATTAAGGGTTTTAAATAGCGATATATATCTATACATATAATAAAACAGAAACGGACAAAAAGTCTGTACATGAAATATAAAAAAAAAATTACTGCTATGTGATGTGTACAGGATATAGACCCCAAAACGATAGATATTAAAATTTTTGTCTGTTTGTCTGTGTGTCTGTTTGTCTGTTTGTCTGTTTGTCTGTTTGTCTGTTTGTCTGTTTGTATGTTCGCTTTTCACGCAAAAACTACTGGACGGATTTTTACCAAATTTTGTGTAGTAATAGCTTATAACCCGGGTCAACATATAGGGTACCTTTTATTGCGGGAAATTTAATTATTCCTACGGGAAAATACAAAAACTGATTTTTACTAAAATAGATGGCGCCACATGATTATGAAAATACGTTATATTTAATCGCTGTCTCAATTAATAATGAATCATGTTATTTTTTTTACCTGCTTCAAAACATAATATAAATTAAAACCCATCCAGGCTCATATAAAATCATAAAAATAATTTCATGTTATTTACGTCATTATATCTACTAAGCAATAGATGGCGCAGGAAGTCAGTAAGATTACGATATACCTCTCACAAAAGAACATTCGAATGATTATATTAATTAGGGTGAAAACCCCCTCTGTTGCCACTTTAAGATGTTTTTCACTTCTTTTGCATCATAACTACTAAGCATTAGATGGCGCGGGAAGTCAGTAAGATTACGATATACCTTTCACAAAAGTACATCCGAATGATTATCTATATTAAGTAGGGTGAAAGCCCCCGCTGTTGCCACTTTAATTATTTTTCACTTCTTTCGCCTATGGTCTTAAGTAGGTATCTAAAATTGTCAAGAATGTATCTTATACTTTTCTTTAAATTTTTAAATTTACAATACAAAAAACTACTTAAAAAATTTAACCGACTCCAAAAAGTATTTGTCAACTGAAAAGGAAAAATATAATTTATATTATAATTAAGGTACCTTTTTGAGGTCAGTGCCAGTCAGTTTATTTTTTCAAATTACTATTTATTTCCTAAGTTTTAGTGTATATTGTACAATAACATACCCACGAAAACTACTAAACCGATTTTGATGAATCTTAGACTGTTCCCAAAGTTAGAATACACCTAATTTAAATCAAATAGAATCTTAATCTTTTTTAAACTTAAAATGTGCGAAGGGTGCCGATTGATGTATTTTTTGTCAATCAAATTTTAAAAGATACATCGAGAAATCAATACTTAACTAACTTAGATATAATAAAAGAAACATCTAATTTGATGTAAACTGAAAAGCGTTTATTGAATAATATTCCTATGTCATAAAGAATTATTACTATTGTTATTATGACTTAAAAGTCATAGATAAAAAGTATATTATCAAGCAAAATTTATTAACGAAATGTTTAAAGCTAAGTAAGCACTCGGGGCAGTGGCCAAAACTAAAATTCTTACCCTATTGATGTAAAATTTATATTTCGCATTTCCACTCGACGCTAGATGTCGCTACAGTAAGTATAGTGCCACAAATATATCTGAACCGGTGACAGTGGTCCTGGAGGAGCCACTAGCAATACAAAATTAACTGTCAAAATGGACTGCCGGCAGTCAACAGTATATTTAGTACCAAAAAATAACCACTGTGTGAAATAAGTTTGTCTGCTTTTTTAACACAAGCTTTTCTGTTCCGGTGACAGTCGTGACAGAGGAGCCACTTGCAATACGAAATTAGCTGTCAAAATGGACTGTCGTATGAAAACTGTTTTAGTTCCTAAGATAATCACCGGAACAGAAAAGATTGGCGCACTATACCTACCATTTTTTATGTCATTTAACCGGTCTCTGGCTACTTAGGCCGTCAGCCGTAGGTACCATCCAATAAAATAAAGAAATATTAAAAATAGTTTTCTATCTAACTTATTTATTCATTTATTTACTAGGAAAGCTTACATAAGTGATGATTGATTAAAATTAAATAATTAAATGGTATGTCATTACATTTTATACCTGTTACTTAAAGAAGAAATGTCTCCATATCAAAATAATAGCCTTCCGCCCGCGACTTCGCCCGCTCGGACTAAACGACGACGTTATCCCACGGGAATGTGATATTTTTCAGGGATAAAAAGTAGCCAAAGGCAGCCATAACATCCAGATCGCGATCACTGATCGTGATCTTGATCGCGATCGAGATTTACTTTGTAGATATTTTGCGATCAAGATCGCGAGCCGTCAATCACCTTCGTACACAGTCAATCTGCATCGCGATCATTGATCATTGATCATTGATCCAGATTGACTGTCTAATGGCTGCCTAAGTATGTCACTTTTCAGCTGCCAAACTATTCCCATTCCAAAAGTCACGTCGATCCGTTGCACCAATTTTGACGTGAAAGACGGACAAACAAACAAACCCACTTTCACATTTATAATATTAGTATGGATACACACAATCTCTTTTACATTTTATAGTAAAAATATGATTGGCCTGATATTATGCATTACTAAGTAAGAACTTCTGTTTGAATCGTGAAAGCGCGCATATGCGCAAAACGATAATACGCGCTCTAATCGCGCGCGGCAAGAGTGCGCTGCACCACTGGAGCTCCATAGTAGTGGTCGGAGTGGACGTGCCTCGTGCGATCCAAGAGCACCAAGAGAACAAATTAGATTCACGATCCATGACCCCATTCTTGGGTTGGCCAATCCAAGATGGATCGTTTGGTGTGGTTCAGTCTTATGAACCTCGAATAGAATTGATCTATTGCCCGCTAGCAAGCAACGTCGAAGAACGAAGAACGGCTGTTCAAAATAATCGTTATCATTATACACTGTTATGTGTGATACATGCATTTTTGCGTATAAAAACCATATGAAAATATAGATAAGTTATCACAACTTACTGTAAATCGAGATTTGACAGCCTATACCGACCTAGATAGCGGTTTAAATTTAAATTGGGATCGGTAACAACAAGTAGCTAAATGGGATTTAAAAGTAAATCGAGATCCAAGTGGCCCTTTTGAGTTATGAAGAAGAGAAGAGAAGTTTGTTTTTTTTGTCGCCTCTAAGGGATTGCAGACTTCAGTATTTAAATTGACATACATTTTAGCTTGATACCTCCCACGCATACTTGAGAAAAAGTTTCTTGACAGACGGACAGATCTTTGAATGAGGGCTCAACTATGTTCATGCAGCTTAAGATAACAACATACCATGTTCATACCCTAGCCTGCATATTCGATATTCTTTAGACCCTTTTAGTAGAGAATAGGACTTCAAGAAGAGCGTCATGAAATCTGAGCAACAAACACACATAAACTAAACTAACACAAAAGTCACTACACCGCGCGTACGAAGTCGCGGGCAACAGCTAGTATATATAATAGGTCTTTACCTATGAAATTGCCGTTTTGTATGGAGATTTCTGTAATTATTTTTTTTCCATACTAACGTTTTTGTTATTATTTAACGACTAATATTATGTAAATTTACAAAATTTTACACACGTATTTATGGATATTTTAACTACTAAATGACACATTCGTTAAGAGAAAAAAAAAATTTTTTCACTAAGTTACAACTAATAAAGTACGAAATTCTGGAAACAAAAATAGTCGTAACTTTCGGAATAAGTTTTTTCTATGTAAATAATCAAATATCGTGGTTATTAAATTATCAAAAGTTGCTCGATACGGTCTTAATGTAACGCAATATTAAAGAAATTATATATTTCTAATATTATAAAAGTTGTTAAGTTATATGTACAAAAGAAAAAAACGGCAATTTCATATGTAAAGACCTATTATAATAATATAACTTGCAATTTTACGGAACAAGTTGTGAAACGGGTCGATTTTTTCTAAATACTTAATTTTCCATTTTTCAACAGTTTTTATTAATTAGTAAGTTCTTACTTAAGAAAAGTGATTTATTGATAACTAGCTTCCGCCCGCGACTTCGTCCGCGTGGACATTCGAGAAAATCCTTAGAGGACCAATAACCAAGATAAAAAGTATTCTATGTTTTAATTTAATAAAAATCCGATCAGCCGTTTTTACGTGATTAAGCGGGTCCTCCCTCACCAAGCGAGCAGCCTCGCGTGATAGCCCGAGAGCCAAACTAATTCGCTCTATGGAGACTCAACAATAATTCTATATCAATTATTTCTTAACATTGAAAATTAGATTATCTAGTTTAATAAATAATTCATTAGTAATCCACCAATATTTATGACAGCGACATTAAAAAAAACAAATACAAAGCTTTAAAAAATCTATAAAAAATAGGCAAAAATGGTATAAGTGTTATTCACTTTACATTTGAATACATTTATTACTATCTTTCGTAAAAGTATATAATCCCCCTATATTTGTAAATGAAAAACAAATAAACTTAAAAAAAAAACTCTCTACCTAAACTCAAATTGGCATTACACCTATGTTAAAAGTGCTATCAGAAACAACCGACTTCTTCCTAAAGTATTAGTTTCCCGTTTTATATCTTTATGGATTTCGACTTTGGTGCTTAGATATGGTGAACATAAACACATGTTAACGATAAAATTGGTGATAGCATATTTGCTGAAAGAATTGCACCATTTCCGGGGTATAACTTTTTTTTATACCTTGCAATGCGATATTATGTTGGATTCCAAAATATAGTCTCTTAAAATTATATTTAAGGGCCGTTTACAAAAATTTGGCCTGTTATTGAATTTTTTACAAAAATATCGGATAGCTCTTGGGGTATGAGGCAGAACGTTTACCACGTGCGGCGGGCCTCGCACGAGGCTGCTCACTTGGTGAGATAGCACCCGCCTAATCACGTAAAAACGGCTGATCGGATTTTTATGAAATTAAAACATAGAATACTTTTTATCCTGGTTATTGGTTCCCTAAGGATTTTCTCGAATGTCCACGCGGACGAAGTCGCGGGCAGAAGCTAGTTTACCTGTATACTTCAATAAGGACCTTTACCCCCTGGATTAAATTTTCGGAAAATTACGAAATAGGTTGCATGTTTGTTTTAAGAAGTAAGCCTACAAAGTTTCAAGTTGAAATGTCTATTTTACCCCCTGATTTTTCATTCAAAATTTCACCCCTATTTTAACCTTTTAGGGTTGAACCATGTTTAGCGTGTTACAGATCAAAATAAATGCCATTTTTGCAATCGTCATTCCATAAAACCTCAATAACGACATCCATATCGATTTTTAGGTTTATATGCCTTTTAACCTCTAAGGGGTTGATTTTCGAAAAAATATGTGTTTGCTTATTTGTTTTACTTATCATTAATCCCCTATTTTACCCCCTTAGGGGTGGAATTTCCCAAAAAACTTTCTTAGTGGATGCCTACACTGTATAACGTATCTATGTGCAAAGTTTAGGCTGTGCGTTGATATCTCAGTCAGTCAGTCAGTCAGTCAGTCAAGACTTTGAATTTTATATATTTTGATTGATGAATGATTTAAATTTATATCTTCCCCTTATTAAACTAGTTTTTACATCAGGCTACACAACAACCTAAGCCTAGTTGTAGTTGGACATAGGTATTTACGTATGATATATGTTGAACAGCCAGAACAGCGTTAAAGGCCGGCAGTATGTAGTATTTACTACTTAATTAGGACCCCACAAGAACTTGGTGTTTAGCTGCTTGCAACATTAATGTACTCAATCTCATTAGCAGTCTGTAGTAGAGCGCATTGTAATTAAACTGCAGCGTTGGTACTGAGTATACTTTCCATCTTTCTTTTGTTTATTTAAGCTACTACTCTGTTATCGTCTTTTTTTCGTTTTTGATTATATCTACGGAAGTCGCTTACCTAAAGCTTCCCTTTCTTCTCGCAGTAACAAGGCAGTTATGTTTTCGATTCTCTTTGTGTTTCAACCGTATATTTTCCTAGTTTTATTCATATTTCATTTCTACACTATTCGGAAAGTTACTTCGATTTAGTTTGGACGTAGACCATAAATCTGTGTTGGCCATTATCACCAATAGTTTGACAACTAACTTTTATATCACAGCTTTTTATCTGAAACCTGTTATGGTCATGCATGGACATAGGCGCCAACCTTACTGATATTTTTTTTAACTTCGGTTCCCGAAAGAAAATAACTTACTTTTGTTATTTTTATAAGCAGTCGCTTTCCCTGATATTTTGCGAGTAAACCAATGGTTGACTTTTGAGTCAAAATTTGCAAACCAATAGAAAAATCTCAAGACACAAACTTGGGTTTGTGATGTAGTGATGAATTGTCACGTTTATAGAAGAACGTGATATTAGTCAAAGAAATAGATTTTTTTTTTATCCACAACGGGGTAGCACTTAGCCTTCATCACACCTGATGTTAAGTGGT
Source organism: Crambus lathoniellus (assembly GCA_949710035.1). Classification (NCBI taxonomy): domain Eukaryota; kingdom Metazoa; phylum Arthropoda; class Insecta; order Lepidoptera; family Crambidae; genus Crambus; species Crambus lathoniellus. The sequence goes on along the minus strand of OX453302.1, from coordinate 6,378,995 downwards.
GATAAGGCTGAAGGTGGAAGCGCACTACTCCCGGAATCCTCAATTACTAAGGAACTGGCTATCTTATCTCTAACTGCCGGAACACAATAATGCATGAAAACATCATTGTTATGGCGTCAGACTTAGATAAGATGGTGGTAGCTAGCCAGGCGGACTAAGAACAAGTCCTACCACCAACCAAACCGAATACAATATGTACCCCCACTGGGAATCGAACCCGGGACCTCTTGGTCTGAAATCGGTGGTGTGGTCACTAGACCACAGAGGCGGTTGAATAAAGACTACTTAAGTCTATAATATGAATATAGTATAGACTTAAGTAGTCTTAGACTTGCCTAACAAGTTTTTTTTTAACTGAGACTAAACTAATAATCGAGGCGTTGAACTTAAGCAACTTTCGCAATGGTCGGTCACGGGATGGGTGACCAAAAACTTTTCAACTCGAGCTCCTCCGTGTCTCAGAAGGCACGTTAAGCAGTTAGTCCCGACTGTATTAGAATTCGTCAAACTCACCAATCCGCATTGGGCCTGCGTGGTGGGTCATGGCCCACCACGCAGGTCCCATGGGGACATTAAATGGCTGATAAACGAACAATTAATGGTTCACATGATTCGTTTCGCTCAATTTGGCCATTTCACAATTAGAGCCATTTGGCAGTTGTCTCGCTCGCACAATGCAACACTTTCATAGATTGTGAAAAACACCGTGTTTTTTAGAAAAGTGTTGCATTATGTCACTACTACGCAATGTTACGGATATTTTGTATGAGTTATTTTATTCATTCAATTAAGTAATGGTTAGAAGGAAGAAAATTTTTGGTAACTTTAAGCTCGTATTTTTCTATAATTATTGCAGTATTGACAATAATATATGATGGTTTACTAACATAATGAAGAACTTTTTGAAAAAATGTGCTATGTTTTCCACAATCTATAAAAATGTTTATCTACACTCATGTTATAATTTTCGAATTATGAACTCATGCCTGAACGTATACTGATACACTTTATGCCATAGTCAACTTTAAAAAATAAAGCTGCTGTATCCGGGTGTTTCATAATGACCATTATGCAACACCCGGATACAGCTGTCACTCATTATAAAACACTTATATTTCTTAAGTTTACAGTCTCCATGGCAACCGTAGGATTTACCGGCCCTGACTTCCAACTTTTTCAAGCTCTTCTTTAGCCGGCAACAATCAGAAACGTTTTTAAAATTAGAATTTTGAATTTAGAAGGAATAGACCGTATAGACTCCTATGAGTGGGGTTTGGCACCAATTCACATTTTATAATTAATATTGATTTACTTTATTTTTGAAATAGATAATAAATGTAATGAGTGTAGATAAAGTAGTGTATGAGACTGCACATAACTCGGTATTAAAACACTCGTGGAATACTATTAAAAAACTCCCACTCGTGTTTTAATACCCCTCCTTATGCGACAGTCACTTAAACTACTATTATTGTATTAAGTGCAAAGAGCGAAATGGCTCTTAAAAGAAATCTTTAGCGCCTGCCTTTCGTCTAAAGACGAATAATATGGCTTTGGAGATACTTTAAAAATAAGAATATTCAATCTGACTTGTACGACGTGTGCTTAGCGACAGAATCATCGAAAGCCTTCGATATGTGAAACTACTTCGCTGGGTTGTTTTTAAGCCGCCATCCTAAGTAAACAGAGTAGGGAAATCTCATCGTTTTAGACACATTGAATAATCCAGTTGGTGTCATACATAAATAGTATAGAATCACGAATAAACTATGAAAATGTTGCTCGAGTTTCAGGTCAATAAACTTGTCGTAGAAGCTATGAAATGGTTATACCTATAAGGATCGGTGATCACGCACAATTGTGATGACCACATCTACTGTGTTCCACAGTTTATTGAAACGAAGGTTTCTCATGCAAAATTAAGTAAATTAAAACTAGTCCTACCTTACTAGAAAATAGTGTCCGTAATCCAGGGGGGCTGAACGTTGTCTCGCCGGCGCGCGCCGGGCAAAACGATCTCCACACAACCCCCGATGGGATACTCTTACAGCTAACACTCTTATACTACACAATGCCCTAATAGGCAGCTAAAACTTTCCCGGCGCTTTTCAAAGCGAACACACACGGGTTACAAGTCCGTACCCCGACCGGAGCCCTAGTAGGTGCAAAACGAAATCTCGGTCCCAATATGGGTAGGTAACTTGCGCGGCACGTCGCTACAGAAACACACGAACTTGTCTCACGGCTGCTTACGGCCAACTGGCGATCCTACACCGGCCGGCCGAGCGCATTGTCTCGTGACCTTGACAATGACAACGCACCGCTCGCAGCGCGGCGCGAACATCCCCCCGTCCCGGACAGTAGCAAACTGTCCGCCAACTCAATCTAAGGGCAGGCGAGAGAGGGTAGCGATCGCTCGCTTCAAAACAGAGTCCCCCACCAGGACCTCGGCAAACCTGGGCACACCATCCGACCCCGGATGAAGCTGAACAATGCGTCCTAAACGCCAGCGGAGGGGCGGCAGGTTTGGATCCTTTACCAACACGAGGTCTCCGGTCTTGGGTGGGGTCGTCCTATCCGACCACTTAACGCGTTGCTGCAAAATGTGCAAATACTCCAGATGCCAACGGCGCCAAAAACTCTGCGTAAGCTGCTGGAGCAATTCAAATCGCGAGAGCCGTCCGGAGGGCACTTCGGAATAAGGATATTCCGGCAAGGCGTTAAGCGGTCTGCCAATCAAAAAATGGCCCGGCGTAAGGGCCTCTAAATCATTCGCGTCCGAAGACAACGGACACAACGGACGCGAGTTGAGGACCGCCTCAACCTTACAAAATACGGTCGCGAGTTCCTCAAACGTGAGGACCGTCTCCCCAATAACGCGACGAAGGTGAGTTTTAGCGGCCTTTACAGTTGCTTCAAAAATCCCTCCCCAGTGGGGGCAGGATGGCGGGGAGTACTGCCATCGTACCCCTCTGCGAGAGAGTGTGGATCCGATCTCAAAATTATTCCTATCCAAAAATTCACAAACTTCCTTTAAATACCTATCGGTGCCCTTGAAATTGGTTCCACAATCGGACCTGATTAACGACGGCATTCCGCGGCGAGACACAAAACGATTCAACGTGGCTACAAAGGCTTCTGTGGTGAGGGCACTAACCACCTCCAGGTGGACCGCTTTAGTGGCCAAACAAACAAATACACACAAGTAAGCCTTTTCCGTTCTAGCATTACGAAGCCGCGATGTCTTAACGGTAAATGGCCCCGCAAAATCCGTTCCAACTCCTGAGAAGGGCATCGATTCGTTCACTCGATCGGCAGGCAAATCACCCATCTGGGGCTGCATCGTATCGGCGCGCAAACGATAACACGGGAGACAACGAAAAATAACGGATCGGATTATTCTCCGCGCTGACAAAATCCAGAACTCTCGTTGGAGGAGCGCGGTCAAAGCATTACAACCGGCATGAGCATTCTTTACATGTCGGTCTGTAATCAACAGTCTAACTAACGGTCCATCCTTGGGGAGCAACAAAGGGTGGCGTGATCCGTACGGCAGGTTGGCATGTCTGAGCCTACCTCCGACACGCAGCAATCCGGTACTGTCCAAGAAGGGATTCAACCGCACCAAGGGTCCCTTCAGCTTGGGCTTACTTGAGCGCAGGGCTTTCAGCTCCGGTTCAAACTCTCGCTGTTGCGTCACTCGCACCCAATGCAACAGAGCGTCTTGCCGCTCTTGTGGGGCGAGGACCGGAGACAACAATTTCTCCTGAGGCTGGCGACAATTTCGCACAAAGCGCCTCATCCAAGCAGTCACGCCGAGCAACTTATCCAAAGAACTGTAGCGGTCTAACAAAAACTCCATCTGCGGAGCCGCCACCGTCTCCACGGCGTGAACACGCATGCCTAGGTCTGGGACTCTGGCCACAGCCGGGGTGGCAGGCCATGAGCGCTCAGGCCGTAACAACCATGATGGACTCCACCATAGGTGGTGGTCCACTAACTCAGGCGCCTCGCAGCCGCGGGAGGCACAATCTGCGGGGTTCAATTCGCCCGGTACGTGGCGCCAAATCAACGGGGCCTTTGAAGTCTGAATTTGTGAGACCCGGTTGGCCACAAAAACCTCAAGGGTGTGGACTGAACTCTTCAGCCAACAAAGGACGACCTGGCTGTCAGACCACGCAAATATCGACTCCAAGTCGACACCGTTTCCCAAGGTGTCGGCAACATGATTGAGTAGCCGTACTAAGAGAGTGGCGCCGGACAACTCCAACTTCGGAATGGTTAGCCTAGTCCGAAGGGGGGCGACCTTACTCTTGGCCGTAACTAAGTGTACGGCGACAACGCCTGCTGCATCCACCGTTCGGATGTAAACGGCTGCCGCGTATCCGCTTTCGGACGCGTCACAAAAGCCGTGCAGGGAGGCTTTAAACTTTCCCGAAGGCAGCATTTGCCTCGGTATACAAACCCGATTGACGTCGGGTAGGGATGACACGAACCTCACCCACTCTCGTAGGAGGCTACCAGAGAGGGGCTCATCCCATGACAATTCCGCAGCCCAGAGCTCCTGTAGGAAGCACTTCATCGAAAACACTACAGGGCTGAGCCAACCGTTCGGATCAAAGGTACGGGCTACAGTAGACAGCACCGTGCGTTTAGTCCAGACCTTTGGGTCTGGCAGTTCCAATCTATATGTGAACAAATCCGGGACTGGTCGATACTGGACTCCCAAAACAGACAGCATGTCTGGAGTCTCCGGATTTTCAAAGAGGAGCGGCTCTTGCTGGTGGTCCTTAGGCAAATCTGCCAAGAGGTCCGGTGAGTTAGACAGCCACTTCCGCAACTCATAGCCACCCGCCCTCAAGAGCGCAATCAGCTCATCACGTAAGACGAGAGCCTCATCTAAGCTCGAGGCCCCCGTGCAGATATCGTCGACAAATAAGGCCCCCCCCTCAATAAGAGCAGATGCCCGGGGATAGCGTAGCCGTTCGCGCTCTGCGAGCTCCAAAAGCGAACGGATCGCCACAAAGGGGCTCGACCGCAAACCATAAGTGTTGGTGTTCAGCTCGTAAGCCAACATCGGATCCTGGGGATCCTCACGCCAAAGGATGAGCTGGTATCGTCTATCCTCCGGGTGAATCACGGTCTGTCTGAACATCATGCGGATATCGGCCACAAAGACGACAGCGTGCCGGCGGAAGTTGGTCAAAACATCACAGACATCGTGATGCAACTTCGGCCCCGCATGCAGACACTGATTCAACGACACTCCGGTTGACGTGGGCGCTGAACCATCAAAGACCACGCGGATCTTCCCATTAGAAGTCTTCAAAACAGCGTGGTGTGGCAGGAAGTAATGTTCCACATTACGCCAGTCCAACTGCGAGATGGACATGTGCCCAAGGTCCAAATACTCCCGCATGAAGTCTATATACTTCTCCTTGAATGCGGGATCCCTGGCCATCCTACGCTCCATGGACAACAATCTCTTCTCGGCCATCGGTCGGGAGCTCCCTAAAGGAGGGCGAACCGCCAAGAAGGGCAAGCGGGTAATCAAGCGACCCGAGAGGAGGCGCCCAGTGTTGTTCTGGTAGAACAATTCGCACTCCTCCGCTAACGGATCCAACCGCTTGGCAGTGGGAGGTTCCTCCACCTCCCAAAACTTTTGGAGAACGTCGGACAAAGTAGAACCGACAATGGTCTGGCGGTCTACCGACGGGGTCTCTGGTGTCTGTGGTACCTTTCCCATCACCACATGACCCAGCGACGAGGACAAGGCGACAAGATCGGCTGTCTGCAAAACTCGCTTGCTTCCACACAGTACACGACCGAGGACATCCGCACCAATCAACAAGTGTATTGGGCCCGGTCGGTGGAAGGAAGGATCAGCCAAAGCCAGTCCAGACGTCAGCTCAATCGTGGATGGCGGCACTCGCACTTGCGGGAGTGGTCCAACCACCTTATCAAAAACTATCGCCGAAGCACCGATCTTCGGCCTTGGCGTGAAGTGGGGGGAGAAGGAGAACTCAACTCGACCAATCGGATCAGGGATCCGCGAGTCTCCCACCCCCCGTACCGCTTCGTGATGCGGCACAAGCAAAAGACCCAGCTGTCGGACAAGCCACCTGGACATTATGCACCCCTGGGCACCTGAGTCCAAAAGGGCACGCACCGTGACAACATTGCCCTTAGGTCCCCAAACATTCACGGAGGCTGTTGGCAACAGCACAAGCTCCGGAGGGGTGGTTGGGTCCGACAGGGGCGCCATTAAAAATTTTGGGGGGGTACTTGTCCCCCTCGCGCCTGAGTCGGCGCGCCAAATGTGGGACGCTCGTACCGGGCGAGCGGGTCCCAATCGGGTACATACTGGCCCCGACCAACAGCACTCCTAGGTGCAGGGTAATACCCGTGTGGGGCGTGCCTCGGTACATAGTACCCCAATCGAGGCCTCTCCATTAGGGGGGGGGAGTAGCAAATAGGGCCCGTGCCCATCGCCACCGTGGCGTACTCTTGTGGTACCCCCCTACCCCCGCCCGTGGCGGGGGCGTCTCTCCTATAGTTCCCCCTCTCCGGGGGGGACTGAACGGGGGGGCTAAGCCCCGCCGAATCTCTAGGGGACCGGTTCCGGGCTGCCGGGCCCCCGCCCGTGCGCGAGGAATTCGAACCCCGGTCGCTCCCGGCGTCCTTGCGGTCCAAACAAAGGAGGGGGTGATGCCTCCCTCCGCAAAGACGACAATCCTCGGTCTGGGGACACGCCGACTGCATGTGTCCCCCCAAACACCTATAGCACCATTGGCGCTGTTTCGCAACGGCCCTCCGTCCCTCTGGGCGGAGGCCTCTAAATTTGGCACATTCGTGCACCACATGCCTATCTCCCCTGCAATACCTGCACCGCTCACTCGGTGCGGGGGGAGGGGACTGCTGGAAGGCAGCATAGCGATTGGTCGGGCGACGGGGCTGTTCCCTCGCCGCCACCATACGACCAACACCTGGAACCGGGGCGGGCTCCAGGTGGTCCGTCACCCTACATTCGTCCTCCAAAAAACGAAGGAGGTCCGCGAAGGGCGGGAGATACGAGGCGCTGTCGCCTCCGTACCTCTGCTCGAAGCGCCCCTTCATTTCAGCGGGCAATTTGGCGAGGACTATGTGCAGCAGTACAAAGGACCACTGATCCACCGGCAGGTCCAATCGCCTTAGGGAGTTGACCGCTGACAGTAGCGGGTTCAGCAACTCCCTCCGTAACAGGTGTACCCGCGTGATTCGCGGGAGGGCCAAAATCGTGGCCACGTGGGTGTCCGCCAGTAACCGGACATTCTGGTACCTGCTAACCAGAAGCTGGCGAGCCACCTGGTAGTTGTCGTCGCTGATGAGCAGGTGCTGGATTACCGAGCTGGCCTCTCCTCGCAGGGAGGAGCGCAAATAGGCCAACTTCTCACTAGGGGATAAGTCCCGTCGTGAATCCACCAAACTGTCAAACAAATTAATGAAGCCCATCCAGGCTGACAGATCCCCATTAAAAGTGGGAATCTCCAATGTAGGCAATCGGCCTAGCAACGCCGTCGGGGTAGGTTTGACCTCCCCGCTCAAAACCGGCTCCCCCTTCCGAACAGCCAGGGCCCTCTCAGCCGCCTCCGTGAACTGGTCAGCCAGCTCATAGGCCTGGGCTACATCCTGCTCCAGCTGTTCCGACACGGCATCATCAGCTGGGGGGTTTTCCAAATAATGCGCGCGACACTCCATGGCGTGGCGCTCCAGGTCTTGCAGCCGAGCTGCCAGCCCGCCATACCGAGCTAGCAACGCGCCTACCCGGTCGGCTCGGTCTATTAATGTGACCGCACAAGCAAGCCAACGCAAAGCTCCTTGGATGCCAGCCCTGGATACGGCGGTCGGATTCGTAGGAGCCATTTATAAGCCGTTTAATAAACAAAGCAAACAAAGAAATATAAAAGTGGTAAACATCAACAAAAAAACAATAGAAATAGGTCGCGTCACGATAATATAAAACACAATTAAAATTCGGACGACATACACGGACCCTACTATTTTCATAAATTATTAACAACTTACCAATTTCAAGGGCTAACAATATAACGGTATAAACAAAACGTATAGGATTAACGGTATGGCATACCTCGCAAATCAACTACTAAACCGTTATCAACAAACGAAAACAAAACTATTTTTAATAATAATACTCGTAATTTAATACTACTAATAATTAAACTAGTTCCACTTTTTTAACTAGGCAAGCGGACTCGGAACAATCACTAGTATGTGGTACTAATAAACAACACTTTCGAACGAAACTATTCGTCAAATAAATCCGGACACACAAAAAAAAATATACACATCTAGGCGAGTAAACTCGTATCAAAACACTAGTATGTGACAACAATTATATAAGTGTCTATCTATTATCGGATCCACCAAGTGAGAAACATTCGCTTCGAGAATTTACTAGAACAATTTCTTAGTACTTCTCGTCTCGGATCGGATCGGATCGGGAATCGGATCGGATCGGGAATCGGATCGGAAATACCCTTTTTAACAAAAAAAAAATAATTTTATTTTTACTATGAAATTTTATGTACCTAGTTAATTTTAATATGAAAATTAACTAATTATATCAACTAACTACGCTCTGCTACCAAAAATATGATCACGCACAATTGTGATGACCACATCTACTGTGTTCCACAGTTTATTGAAACGAAGGTTTCTCATGCAAAATTAAGTAAATTAAAACTAGTCCTACCTTACTAGAAAATAGTGTCCGTAATCCAGGGGGGCTGAACGTTGTCTCGCCGGCGCGCGCCGGGCAAAACGATCTCCACACAACCCCCGATGGGATACTCTTACAGCTAACACTCTTATACTACACAATGCCCTAATAGGCAGCTAAAACTTTCCCGGCGCTTTTCAAAGCGAACACACACGGGTTACAAGTCCGTACCCCGACCGGAGCCCTAGTAGGTGCAAAACGAAATCTCGGTCCCAATATGGGTAGGTAACTTGCGCGGCACGTCGCTACAGAAACACACGAACTTGTCTCACGGCTGCTTACGGCCAACTGGCGATCCTACACCGGCCGGCCGAGCGCATTGTCTCGTGACCTTGACAATGACAACGCACCGCTCGCAGCGCGGCGCGAACAATCGGTATTGGATTAATCAATTCTAAGTTCATATCAACTAATCATTTATTTTGTATTAGTTAAGACGTCAATTTGCTTTTAATCGCGTGGAGGTTAATGGCTTTAACTACATACACTACACATACAATAAAAACTAATGCTGGTAAAGATGCTGTACTGTTTTATAATAACACAAATAAGGTTTATTTTTGATTAACAAGTTAATAGCTCTAATGGTTCCAAATAACTCACCATTTGCTATGCCAATTTTTCATTCTTCTAGATTCAATTTCTTTTTTTTGCGTGTTAATTTGACGATCTGCGGCGAAGGGGTAGGAAAACTGTCTTCTTTTCAAAGTTCGCTGATTCTATCCCCGGACAACACAAATATTTGCGTGTATGAACATACCTATTTGTCATGGTGCGGGTGTACTATTTATAGGATGTACGTAGTTATTGTAAATACACAAAAAATACAATATAACGAGTACACTTATGCGTTATCTGTGTCTATATCACAAGTGGTTGAATTAAACTTTAGGCTAGTTATTTGGGGTTTGTAGGAAGTTTATTAATTAAAAAGTCACAAGGAAAAGGAAAAAAAAGTTCTCTATTCTAAACGCTAGATAATCATTTCACAATTATTGCTTGGTGGTGTTTACCTAACTTGTGAAAGCGTGTTACTAATAGTGAGCCTGTGGTTACATAATGACCGTAACTTTGGATAAATTACATGATCCGCCGTTTAAATCTAAATAATAGTGGAAGTTCGTTGTCTTGTTCTGAAATGATATTGTAGATTATTAGATGACAAAGGACAGGCGGTAAATAAATCTATTTGTTTGTGCAAACGACTAAAAAAGTTAAGGGATTTTAATGTTTGATCAGTTTTTATTACCTAAACTGATTTTGAATTTGTGTCATATAAGTATAGTTATTGAATTCTTTAGATTTTTTCTGCTGTTTAGGTCTTACAAATTCTTCAGATTGCTTCAACGGGAAATCAATTTATTTCTTGACTACCTTTTCTCCCGCGTAGACTACACGACGTTACCCCGCAGAAATGTGATTTTTTTTCCGGAACAAAAAATAGCCTTTGTCACTTTTCAGCTCCCAAACTATCCCCGTACCAAAAATTACGTCTATCCATTGCTCCGTTTCGACGTGAAAGACGGACAAACTAACAAACAATCAAAACTAAATTTTCACATTTATAAAATTCCGTTTGAGCAAGTTGTTTGTTTTTTTTTCTTAATATATTTGAGCAGAAGAGTAGTATAGTATTTTGAATCGAACGACAATAATGATTTTTATTATAATCAACCCTATATAAGAATGATCGGAACTCATAAAGTCAAAGGAAGGAGGACTTCAAATTTTGCACAGAAATGTCAACAAAACCTTTTCAAATGAGCGGATGTCTTTTACAAACACGATCACACTTACTGGACGATAACCTGCAATTTCCTTCACATTCACATATATTATAAAGGCATACAACCCAAGATACAAAGCCCATAAAACCTCCTTACATGTTCCGAGAATACAACCTCTAAATAAGGGTCACAGCAGACTTGCTACTTTTAGCATCGGCATCGGCGTGTTTGTCGCTTTTTAGAAGCTAAGTGCAGCTACTAAAACATTCCTCCGTCATTTGACTCAGTCATTTGACGACCTCCGTGGCCGAGTGGTGTACGCACTGGTTTCAAGGGGCCGCTATCTCTAGAGGTCCCGGGTTCGATCCCCGGTCGGGTAAATGTTGAAAATGAACTTTTCAATATTTCTTCGGATCTGGGTGTAAGTATGTGGTGATACCCGTCGTTGTTTTTTCTTATTTCCATAATACTAGTGCTTAAGTTACTATACCTTGGTATTGGGACGATGTATCATGTATGTGATGGTGTCCTATATTTATTTTATTTATTTATTATTCCACACCGCACATTTACGCGGCGACTGAGTTGTTTCTTGGAAACTTGAAACTGCGGCTGAACGGTATACTCCGTAATGCATATAATATGTCACCGGAAAATAACAAAAACCGTAAATTTATAAATTTCAAAAACAAAATAACCACGAAATTTAAGGCATTCGCTTCGCTGCGCTTCGCGATCGCCTTAAATTTCTAACCTATCACGTGTTCTACAGGACTTCCGTAAATTTATAAATTTCCGTTGCGGTTCTTGTTATTTTCCGGTGACATATACATTCGGATGCTGCCAAAACGCGATGCAGCATTGATACAGTTGCAGAATTGCTGATCGCCGATGCAAAAAGCGCCATGTTTGCTGTGACCCTTACATAACCTTCGTAAACATAACATCCGCGCTTATAAAGTATTCAACGTGACCCTTCTTTCGTTCTATAAATTTTAATAAGGCAGTAAAAGAGGCGAAAAACATTAAAACCGAGTAGTGCTGACCTTCGGATTTGCATGCAAATGTTCTGCATTAGTGCTCGCTTTCGACGGTAATATGGAGGTTAATATATACATTTATGGGGTAGGTTATCGTAAGGGTCGTGTAAATGCTGTTTTGGTGTGTAACTTGTCTAAGATCAAACGTCTTTTGTTGGTGCGATTACAAAATGATTTGGTCAGAGTCGGAGAACTTTTGCGATGGTAATTGGCACACATGTTACTTTTATCTATCTACGAAAGGAAAATGTTATATAAAACTTTTGCCAACGTCTTATTTTGGTAGTTTTCCTTTATATATTAGGCATTGACTATCCTGATGACAATTTGAGTAATACTACCCCGTCAAGGGTTCGACTTTAAATAAAAATGTGATGAACATTAATGTTTGTTTTGTAACTCATTATCTATTATTATTTTTTCTTATTGTCGTTGGTGCTAATACGAAGAAGCTTAGGCAATCTAGATACTTAACCTGGAATCAGATGAATTTATGTGATATTGTCTGCTGTTATAAAGATGATTAAATACTTGAAAATATTGAAAATGAAGTACTTATTAGAATAAATCGACCCGTCTTACAACTAGCAACGATGGGCTAGTTACTGTTGTGAGACGGGTCGATTCTTTTTTAAAAACATTCTTAAATTTCAATAGTAAAAATTGCATTGTGAATGCAAAAAAGTAAAAAACTAAGTTATTAAATCCTTTTTTAAGAAACATCTTTATCCTGTAACCGGTGTCCCAAAAGTAGGTATAGGATGATTTGTCTCAATAAAACGCGAATGGATTGGAGTTTCTTCGTAGTTTTATTTTATTTTAAAGAAAAAACTTGTACAATTTTATCTGAATAGAATATCTGCTAAATGGCCGCCACGGGCATTTTTGCTGTGTGCAAGTTTTTCATGACACTTTCACACATTTCGCTGCTAATTTCACACATTTCGCTACTTATTTCACCAATAACTCGGCGAATATTTTGTCTATATTTTCTATGTTTTGTGGATCGTTGGTGTAGACTTTATCTTTGACGTAGCCCCAAAGAAAAGAATCCAGTGGCATCAGATGGCAAGATCTCGGTTGCTATTTGAAATCACCTTTTCTTGAAATTACGAGATTTTTCGACCTTTCGACGAGTGTTTGTAATTGATCGTGAATTTTCGTTAAATATTTGTAAAACTTCTATGCGCTGTTTTATTGTGAAACGCTCCACGATTAATTTTACATGTGTCAAGATGAAGTATGTCAAATTTCAACCCGCCATCTTGAATATTTCGGAAATAGCGCGAAATTCAAATCCTATACGTTCTTTTGAGACATCCTTTATAATGCTCCAATCAAAACTGCGAATTTTCATCGCATCTCTAGAATCTGCGATGCGCCTTGCTAATAGAAACCTTATTGCTTGTTAAATACTAGCCCTTTAAGCGTGACGTAAGGGCCTCTTTTACAAGCTTTTTAATAACTTGCCTTGTTAGTTAGTTAGTTAGTTAGCATGTTAGTTAGTGGGGAACAAATCATGCAAGCTTAATTTGACCCACTTCCCAGTGTCCGGTGGAAGTGAAATTTTGTATACACGTTTGGATCAGATGACAATACAGTAAGTCAGTCAGCAAAAAAGCTTGTCATAAAAATGAAATTTTTACTAAAACTTATTTATATCGATAGTTTTCAATACTCCCTGAATTATCCTAGTCGTAATTCGAGAAATCTATTTGCAATTCTCTCTTTCCCAGTCATACAGCAATCGAGATTCAGTGGCGATGGGCAAACAACATTAGCGCTGGGGGGGGGGGGGGGGGGGGGGTGAAAATAAATAAAAAAAGGTCGGATACGATCTCTACCTGTGCTGGTTTCGAAGGAAATTAAATATATCGAAGTCGTCTCAAACGGAAGGGCACCGAACAAAATTTAATTAGAACGTTCCCACTGATGTTGAGATGGGTGACATTTGCTTCGTACGAGTAAAAAAGTATTTTTGGTAGTCGGTTACTTCGTAATTTCTTTTCGTAATACGTTTCGACTGAAAATTTACGAAAAAGAAAAGAGTATTTCTTAACAAGAAGAAAAGTTTATTTCTGTTCATTTGTTATCCCATTGCTAAAGTGTTATTGTTAGTATTTCTAAGCATGAACATTCTGAAATCATTTCCATCGACTCTGCAGACAACAGTTGTAACAAAATGATACCAAAAAAGGCAAAATGCTTTATTTTTCATTCCCATTTTTGATAAGAAATTCTAATTTGTGGGACGTTTTTTATTATCAAACGAAATTATGTTTGTTCACGATTTTTTAATGTCACTGTAAAATCTAATTTATGGTCACGCAATCTCGCCTTTGGCCGCGGTTCAAGAGACAGCGAATAGCTTGTTGTGTTAGGCTACTACATAAGTTATACTTAGCAATTTATGATTGTATAACTATTCAGACAAGGGAAGATAGTAGTATTAAACTTAATTAAATTTTGAACTATTTTTATTAAATATTTATTAACTAAAAATACTTAATACTCTTTATACCAACGAGTATATAAAAATGAATTGCTGTTTGTTAAGGCGTTTGTGCACTACACTGAATTTTACCGATCCGGAAAAAAACGGATGCTAGTATTTTAATAATTAATCATTTATAATAGTAAGAATTTATTTATTTCGTGTAGTTTCAATGTTTCAAACCTAACGACACTCACTACACGAAATAAATAAATTCTTACTATTAAAAATAATTAATTATTAAAATACAAGCATCCGTTTTTTTCCGGATCGGTAAAATTCAGTGTAGTGCACAAATGCCCTATATCTCGCTAAAACTCAGAAACGGCTTGACCGATTTGGCTAATTTTGATCTTGAAGTATTTGTGGAAGTTCAGGGAAGGTTTAAACGATGAGAAACATATATAGTAAGTAACGGAAAATACTAACAACGACAGAGGTGAATACGAAGTTTGCCGGGTCCACTATATACTTATATAAAAAAAAAATAACAGCCGTCACTAAGACAGATTGGCTTGAAGTCTTTGACTTTGTAGTGAAAATGTAAGTTACTCAGAGTTGCCAGATTTTGATACTCAACTATACAGGATTTTTTTTTGACCAGTGCACAAATTTTTAGGATCAACTCAGAATCGGTAAGTGAACAACTTTCTCCTAGAAACATGGGTCGAAATAAGACAAAAATTTTTGGACTTCCCATACTAAACCGATCACGTGATTAGTCCGATTTGTATGAAGAGTCAATAATTTTTTGTCATATTTCGACCTATGTTTCTAGGAGAAAGTTGTTCACTTACCGATTCTGAGTCGATCCTAAAAATTTGTGCACTGATTAAAAATTTACCCTGTATAGACTCTAACAATTTATTTTTTCAAGTTGTACTTAGTTCTTACTAAAGCGTACTTAGCATATCATCAAAAATATGAAATCGCAACATGTTCTTAGGTTACATAATTCAACGCGTCATTAAAAACCCAAGCCGTATTACGGTAGTGAACCCGTGAACAGAACTGGGTGCCTACCATCAACTTTATGACAGCGATTCAAAAATAGCGCGATTCAGAATAGGTTCCTAAAATGAATCGCTTTCTTTCGTACTCTGACCTTCTAAAAACTGGATCGCAAATGAATTGCTAAATGTGAATGACCGAACAATTTGTGTCCTTATTTCTTCTACCCGTCTCTTTCACTCGAATCTGTCATGCCAGGAGAGTGAAAGAGACGGGTATAACCTGCAGGTGACATGTTAGCTTGGCCAAGTTATACGTCAAATAAGAGTTGATGACAACTCAGCGGCTGTGAAATGTCATTGAATGATCACTGAATCGCTGTCATTGATATTAAGCTGTCGTGGTACGAATAAGCGAAGCAGATCAGTTTAGGTTCCTAAACAAAACCGCAATAAGAGTTGATGGTAGGCACCCTGCTCCCAAAATGTAAGTAATGATCGTAAATAAAAACAATCGCTGTCATCGTAATTATTCAAATAATTTATATTTTATTTTATTTATTTTTATTTTATTGGATAAGGGAAACATACAGCACTATATAATACATTATTATTGAGAAGCATTATGATTGTTCAAAGGCCAACACAGTTTCTACAAAGATAAATTAATGCAAATCATAAGTTGAGTATACACTAGACAATTTTAACGAATTATATAGGTACCAAAAACACAATCAAACCATTAGACACTTATTAAAATTATTAAAACATAGTTAAGTGATATAAACAATGACACGGTGATCAGCTGTTACATATACTCTTTTTAAACTTAAACAAACTAAGGGAAAAAATATCAATTTGCTGATAGCTCTTATCATAAGAACTACAAGCTCTAACCGAGAAGCGGTTTTTGGCATAATTGGTGCGACAAAAAGGCGGAGCAAAAGTTGTCGAGGATCTCAAGCAAAACCTTTTGCATTTATAAAATATCTTACTGGTAAGATAAATCGATTCAACCATATTGTTTATAATTTTAAAAAGAAAGAATTGATCACGTTGTTCTCTTCGCAGCCACAAGGGTGTTATCATGTCCGTACTAAAATTAGGGTATTTATATTTCATGCGTCTGATGAACTTATTCTGGATACGTTCAATAGAGTCAATATGCGTCTTATACTGTGGATTCCAAGCCGTTGATGAGTATTCCAGTACAGATCTTACAAATGCATTATACAATAATACCAGAGTGCTAGGATTTTTAAAATCAGAACCCTGACGAAAGATAAACCCTAACATTATATAGGCCTTAGCAGTGATTTTATTGATATGCGAGGTAAAATGTAGATCGCTGTCCAGGAGAACCCCCAGGTCACGTGTCTCGATCACTCTATGAAGATTATTATTTAAAAGATTATAACTATAAATTATGGGACTTTTTTTCCTGCTGTATGTTATTATGTGACATTTGTCTACATTTAATTTTAATTTATTATCCAAACAATACTGAGCGAGACGATCTAAATCTTCCTGAAGTAAATGACAATCAGACAAGGTTTTAATTTCACGAAAATTTTTTGTGTCATCTGCATAGAGTAATATTTTTGAATTTTGGAGAACGCTAACAACATCGTTAATGAATATATTAAACAATAATGGACCGAGGTGCGATCCCTGAGGTATATTGTTTATTGTTGACCTAACATCCGTCAGACATTATACTTAGTCATTCAACTATAGTGTTGCAATAAAAATGTGAAATAATGGTTAAAAATTATATGCGGAATACAATTCATTGGTAACAATAAAAAAATGGACTTGATATTTTTTATTATAAATTACTCTAGACTTTTAGTCATATGTAGGTTTAAAAAGAACCAGATACTCAATCGCTGTAAAATATAAAAATGATAGCACGGCAAGATGGCAGTTCAAAAATTGTAATTCAAATAGGAAGAGTAGGCAGTTTATTTTTTTAATAATAAAATTAAGAATCACTTTCAAACAGATGTCACTGGAAATCGTCAAAAAGGAAATGGCACAATGACCCAAAAGTATTTTTTCTTTTCAAAGTACCACCCCATTACGGGTCCCCTTTAAGGAAACAAACTTCTCGAAAACTCCAATGAGTTCAGTTTCCTACAACTAGCACCGACTCTTTAAAACTCAAACAAAAACTACCCTTATCACTTACGGATAAAGTTCTTTTTAAACTTAACTTTAAATCAAAACGTGTTTTAGCACACTTGTTCCAAAAATGAGTTGCTAAACATTTATTTCTCAGTCAATTTACTCAGAACTTTTAAGATTTGATAAAATTTCCTCGTATTTCAAGATAACTGAGTTCAGAAAATGTTTCCATTCCATTCAGATTTCTGATCTTCACGTTATTTAAGTTTGTTTCCAATGTTCGAGTGCTTAATTTACGACTAATGGTGGAAGTAAGTAACCATTGTTACGATTTCTTTGGTATTTATTGAACTAGGTAAATTTAAACTTGTTTTGGAGGCTCGTTTAAAAGTTTTGTAATTTAGACAAGTGAAGATTTTGGTACTGAGACTGTTAAATTAGCTTATTATTTCTATTATAACCAGATTAAAGGATTTTTTATGTTTGTGCTGGGTATGAATTTGACCATTATCCAGCATAGCAGACAGGATGCAGTCTAGGGTGTAGCATGCTTACCCAGGAGGTACCCATTCACTCTTGCTTTGAAAAGGTCAAGGTTATAATGATCGGGAAACACAAAACACGGGTAAATAAAACTTTTGAATACTTGTGTTTGTATAATCTGGATTAAAGGATATATATATACATAGGATTATACACAAAGGAAACACATTGGACTATTCATAAGTTTACAAGTTCATTCGAATAAAACATTAGACTTAAGCTCTGTTATTATCATGTTTTATTTAAGACTAAAACAAAAATAGTTTTACTTCAGAAGAAAAATAACCTGTTATTATCTAGAACCAGTCTCAGCCATAGTGATGCTCATCGCATTCTCATTGTTTCAGCTCGCAGCACGCCTCACCTCATCACGTCTTTAGACGTGCCTCGGTTCGCCGACCCGAGGCGCGAGGCAGAACTCAGCTGCCATTACTCGAGGCAGCCTCAGGATCCGCCTCTGCACTCCGTAAAGTGGTATCGGGATACGCACGAGATTTTTCGGTACACGCCACAGGAGGTTCGTATTATTAAGTTCTGTCAATCAAAAAACATTTATAGACATGTTTGACCACATGCACATATTACTTAATAGTTTCTACGTAACAAAATGTAGCTATGCCATATGCCTTATTTCGCGAAGGCCTTCCCGAGGTGAGTTGCCAAACTCAGCTGCCACTACACGAGGCAGACTCAGGATCAGCCTCTGGACTCCGTAAAGTGGTATCGGGGCACGCACGAGATATTCCGTTACACGGCACAGGAGGATCGCATTATTAAGTTCTGTCAATCAAAAAACATTTATAGACATGTTTGACTACATGCACAGATTACTTAATAGTTTCTACGTAACAAAATGTAGCTATGCCATATGCCTTATTTCGCGAAGGCCTTCCCGAGGCGAGTTGCCAAACTCAGTTGCCACTACACGAATCAGACTCAAATTCAGCCTCTGCACTCCGTAAAGTGGTATCGGGACACGCACGAGATACTCCGGTACACGCCACAGGAGGTTCGTAATACTAAAATATCAAACACATATATTATGTAGGTATATATGATTGATGATATATTATATGCCTTGGTTTTGCGGCCCTAGCCGCGACACCGAACTTAGCTTCGAATACACGAGGCAATTAGTAAGTAATCAAAAACACTCAATTTTCATGAGAATGATTTGCGTTTCGAGGCTTACTACGACCTGAGTGAGCCAGTTGAAGGACCAGTCTCCTATTTGACGACATAATTACATGACTCGTACTAAATCCACTGGTTTGAGGTGCGAGGCCAAACTAATATGTTATTACGATTACCGGTATACAAGAGGCAGTTTAGTATCCGCCTTAACAATCCGTAAAGTGCTACTAGGACACGCACGAGATAAAAATAAATTAAAGAATAAAATAAATATTTTACACCATAACATACCTACATTGTTCCAATACCAAATTATAGTAGCTTAAGCACCAGTGTAATGGAAATTAGAAAAAACGATGGGTATAACCCTGTTCTCCCAGACCCTAAAGAAGGCACAGTACCTACGTAAATTGATATTAATGTTTTTAAGTTGGTTAAAATGAGCCAAGTTAATGATAAAAAAATTATTTTTATAAAAAAATAAAACCGCCTTCTAAAAAACCACATCAAAAAAGTAAGAAATAATTCCTCACCAAATAAATAGCGTAAGTACTTTGAAGTCGGGCGTGAAACATGTACAATTTTTTGTTGTTTTTTGTTAAAACCCGCCCGACTTCAAAGTACTTACGCTATTTATTTGGTGAGGAATTATTTCTTACTTTTTTGATGTGGTTTTTTAGAAGGCGGTTTTATTTTTTTATAAAAATAATTTTTATTTCACTCTTTTTAGTGCATCGTGCAGGCAATTTGCGTGTTTTCTGGTAAATAGGTATGTGATCAAACTCAAAACCTCCTTTTTCGAAGTCGGTTAAAATACCTTGAGGTATCCCCTTTTTAACAAAACAAGAATCATCTAAATCGGTTCATAAACAAAGGAGTTATGCCTAAAGATAAGTATTAAATTCACATAAAGTGGTAACGAAAACGACAGTATTTTCAAGATTTCCTGAAAACTACTAAACCAATTTCAAAATTTCAAAAAATGGGACCAACTTGGAAACCAACCTGATGTAATAACGTTTGAACCATTTCAATCGGTTCAGCCGTCTTCGAGTAATCGGTGGACATACACAAAAAAAAAAAAAAAAAAAACATATATACAGACGAATAGAGAACCTCCTCCTTTTTGATTTAGAAGTCGGTTAAAAATGAAGGAGTAGAAAACACAATTTGAATGTAGGTGTAGAAATCATAACATAAAAGTAGGGAATGAAGGAAAAATTGTGATAGAAAAAACACCAGCTCCACAACGCAAGTAGCTTTCAGGCAGGATTAATCTTAATAAATGTACCTACAGGATTTAGACTTTGCTTCAGAATTGGCTTTCAGGGGGGGGAGTATAAACCTAGAAAAAAATCACCAAAAAATCCAGAAATAGTAAATGCCGAATTAGCTTTATTTGAATTACTCGTAAAATAAATGATTTTTGCAAATCGTTAATAGGGTCGCTCGATTATATAGTTTAATAAAATAATATTATGTATTAAAATATTGACTCATTAATATGCGTCATAATGAATATAAATTGATTACTTACTCAAAATAGATTTTTTATATCGACAAAATGTTATTATTTTATGTTTTCACTTAGTCCAGTCCTTTTCAAGTATGTTGTAATATCAATAAACTTTTTTCCAAAAAATTCGTGGTGTATTGTAAAAATCAAATTTAACACTGGCGATTTGCCGTTATACCCCCTCCTACAGTACATTATATTTTTGACGCTTCGCTACTTTGATACAAGAAGTACATATTATATACCTAATCTTCCAATAAAAAGGCCTCATTCTTAATTCGCTGCAGATCGCACGGATCTCTTTCATCTTTGCCAATAATCTTGCAATCTCGAACGGAAAGGAATTCAAAAGATAAAAAGGAATTTCGTTTAGGTCAAGAGTATCTTTGAACATTCGCGGAAAGATTTTTTCAAATATTGGTTACGTAATTGAGCAAAGATTTCGAAGTGATTTCGTATATTGGAAATGCAACTTAAATTTAAACAAACCTTTGAAATTATTATAATGGAACCCATTTTGTCTTTAGATCTTTGTATGTGGCGTTGTTGTCAAACTACAAAAGCCACAGAACTGAGTCAGTTCTGTGGCTTTTGTAGTAAAAAAGATAAGACTTTTTACTGATATTGGAACGGCAAGGCTAATTTATTTTAGTTATTTTCATAGTGTAAATTGTCCTACGGCTTGTTGTTGGGGAGCTTAGCAGCTAATATAAAAAAAATTGTGTTTATATTTAAAAAAAGAGCGGTGCGCCACATACAACCTTCGCCGACAAGATTCTTTAAAAGTTTGATTCAAATAAATTGATATTACATTAAAATTTATGTAAATATAGTTTATGTAAGGAAACAACCTGCTTTATTTACAAAGCTGATGTTCATAATTACATAGGTACTTAAATAAAGATAAGATTGCCGTTTCAAGATTTAAGACTTGAAAATAGTACAGGGTCGTTTATGGGGAAAACTCCGACATCGTTCCTTTCGACGCATTTTTCAAATATATTTTTTTTCCAAAATCTAAAAGTCTGCAAATAGTGTAGAATGAAAGTATTAAATAATAGGTCTTTACCTATGAAATTGCCGTTTTGTATGGAGATTTCTGTAATATTTTTTTTTCCATACTAACGTTTTTGTTATTATTTAACGACTAATATTATGTAAATTTACAAAATTTTACACACGTATTTATGGACATTTTAACTAATAAATGACACATTCGTTAAGAGAAAAAAAAATTTTTTTCACTAAGTTACAACTAATAAAGTACGAAATTCTGGAAACAAAAATAGTCGTAACTTTCGGAATAAGTTTTTTCTATGTAAATAATCAAATATCGTGGTTATTAAATTATCAAAAGTTGCTCGATACGGTCTTAATGTAACGCAATATTAAAGAAATTATATATTTCTAATATTATAAAAGTTGTTAAGTTATATGTACAAAAGAAAAAAACGGCAATTTCATATGTAAAGACCTATTATTCAGAGTATTCAACTGAAATGAACTCTGATAAATCACTTATTCTAAGCTCAAAAAAAATCTTCTCCTTTATATTTCTTTCTTTTCACAAATAAGGTTCGTTCCAAACCAAGCTAGGCCATCACCACAATCTCGGTGTTATTTTCACATCACGTTTTTAGTATGAAGTAAACTTTCTATTACGGCCGCTGGTTTACTGGCGGTCACCCTTTTATCGTCCATCCCGTGATTACCACTGGTTTATAACTTTTATCCACTTATCATAAATATTAATTAGGTTGACTTAAATTTTGTTAATGTTGACATATTTATTTGATTGAATTAGGTGTCACTTGTGAAAAAGGAAAAAATATATTTAGCTTCCTTCCGCAAAAAAAGAAACCGTTCTTTTAAGGAAGTAAGCTAAATATATTTGCTTCTTTTTCACGTTATTATACTTTGTTATGAAATTCAAGCCCTGCAACAGGACATTCAAAACAAAGGGTATTGGGCAAATTTGTATGGCCAAATGACCCAGTATGGTCACCGATGAAACTTATCTGGATAAAGTCGATTAGTAAGTCATTAATTAATTACATCAAACCCTTTGTTTCTTTCTATAGGCTCCACTGACGTCTAAATTGTATTTACTTATTCAACTTTTAATAATGTTGCAATTATATATTAGCTGAACTACGAAAAACATCATAAAGTTGAAATGGGATATCTCAAAACTGACGTGTTTTTTTATTTTATTTGTATTCATCATGTCATATCAGCCGAACGACGCCCAGTGCTGGGCATAGGCCTCCCCCAAGGATCTCCACAACGATCGGTCCTGCACTGCCCACAACCAGCGGCTTCCTGCAACCTTGACCAGATCGTCGGTCCACCTTGCAGGGGGCCTGCCCACGGAACGTCGTCCGGGATTATTGTATTATTATGTATTACTAAGTTAAATAATTACATGTAACTCTTCATAATATTGCCCACCACCATATATTATGACCTGGACAGATCTGCCCAATGTTCTTTGGTTTCGCAAGCCACATCCGAGCACACGATAGAGTCAGAAATTATTTTGTAGTAGCTGTGCCTCGCAGTTTCACCTGCGTTAATTTGAGGAAAATGAAAAAACATTTAAAAATAAATATATTTTTCCCGTTTTTGCAACTTTTTATTATTGCTCCGTTTCTGTTGGTCGTAGCGTGATGTTATATAGCCTATAGCCTTCCTCGATAAATGGACTACCCAACCCAAAAAGATTTTTTCACTTCTCATGCTCGTAAAGTTCGTGTTTATGTTGGGTATAGGCTGCATAAAATCGCTTTTTATGCTCTAGTGCATAAAGTAAAATCTTCGTCTATGTCACAGACTCTAAGACAAAGGTCGTCAGGTAAACAGTCACACACGCAATTAAACTTCGTTAAATAAACTTGTTGTTTCATTCTGTTTCTTTAATTTTGTACATAATCCATGTTAAATTACTAAATAAATAAAACTGGGCAAAATTAATGAGTTTTGTAAGAAATAAGTATTTCAAGAGCATTATGGACTACGATCTATGCTAAGTAACTGTGCTGCCACTTCCACGTATAAAAAAAAGAAAAAGAAAGTTTTCCCGCCAATATGGCGAAGTCTTTATTTTTTATTTTTTGCAATATTGTAATTTATTTTCCTCACACTCGAAGTGGAAAAGCAGAGTGTATAACTCGTACATAAAACCCATTTTACCCTCGAATTGACTAATATACGTCTCGGGTAAAATGGTATGTTTTATGCACTTGTTGTACAATCTATTATTTTCAATTCGGTCCAGTTTCTGAGATTAGCGCGTTCAACCAAACAAACAAACTCTTCAGCCTTGTATTATTATATTAATATAGATTAAAGTATAGATGAGATCGAGTCAGAAATAATTTTGATTAAATAATACGATTACGAGAATGAGACTTTGTTTTGCATGAGATACTGACTAGGATTAACTAAGGGCAGAATATTTAGACGCTATAAGCTGGCCGTACAGCATGTGCTTAGTTAGCCCTAAATCCATATGCTCAAGACGTTTTTTTACTGTTCATCGAGGTACTGATAACTTAGTTTAGGTATTAAATAGTATTGTAATTTGACAGTTTCCAAACATAAAATATCGCACTTGGCTGGACCAAGTCCTAACTAACTAACGCTTAGTTAGTTCTAACGCTTACACGTAATCTAGTGTAGAATTCAATTCAAACAAGCGTTTCCAAGCGTCAAAACAATTTGTAAGTCCTTAAGATTTGTCACAGTTCCTTGTTAGTTTTATGGAATTTTATTTCTCCCATACACTTTATGGAGCTAATACCTCTAAAACCCTATAACTTCCGGGGTATTGAACCAAGTGAATTCCGCCATTTATTTTGGCTGTTAGCCAAGATTCGATTTCCTCCAACGACGATTAAAACAGTACATTGACTTCTTGAAGAAATATTAATCTACTTTTGGGTCATAAATATGTTAATTTAATGGATGAGTGAATAGAAAATTTTATACAAAGACGATTATAGGGAAATGAGAATTTGATAGATATTTAGCCATTAGGACTCCGGAAATATTTATGTACTCGGAAGGTTATTGAGTTGCTTTACGTTTCTTTAAAAGTGAGTTTTGACTTGAACATTTTAGATAAGCAGTAAAAAGGATTTCTTGTATCATTCGATGATTTCAGTCAGAATATGAATTAGAATTTTTTGAACATGAATTCAGCAGGGCAGGTCACATCGCGCGAAGAAGCGACGGCCGTTGGTGCAAACGAGTTCTGGAGTGGAGACCACGATTAGGCAAGCGTAGCGTAGGGCGCCCTTTTTTGTCCTGGGGGAAACGCCTTCGCTTACCCCCCGCCCGGAGAGAGGAGAGGGTTATGTGGGGCTTGAACCCACTAAAACCCCCAGGGTGCTCCCTCTGCCGCCCTGGGGCCAGGTGGAGCGACAACCTGCGAAAGATGGCAGGTGGGAGCTGGATGCGAGGAGCTGAAAACCTGGTCAGTGGCGTGAACTAGGAGAGGCCTATGTCCAGCAGTGGACGGATACGGGCTGATGATGAACATGAATTAGTTGAATTACTTACATACATAATGTCGTTCTAACGTCGTCTAAAGATAGACTTGAGCCAAAAGTGACTCTGTCTCCGTTTCCCTTTTAGTAAAAAAAAGGGTTTTAGGAAAAAGTTTTCTGAGGGCTTTGCGGTTAGTCTAAGCCAGACAAGCAAAGGTTCTATGATTTCCGCTTGTACCTCTGAAAATGATCATTAATTTACTGCTAGAGACGAACGACCAATCAAACCGATCAGTCGGTTTTGTGGGACTAACTACTTGTAATTGAATAAAATTGAAATTTTTAAGTGATTTACGGATGATGCAGTGGTGGTAAGAACTTGACTGGTGGTAAGAATTGGTTAATCTTTATATTAATTGGTTAATCGTGCTTCGATTCATACTTACTTCAAGCCGCCGAAGAAGATTAACCAATTCTTACCACCAGTCAAGTGTAATATCCCCTTTCAAGTTGCAGGCGTTTACAAACTAGATTGTGACTGTGGGCTCTCCTACATTGGGCAAACAAAGAGAAGCATAGAGACGCGCGTTAAAGAACATGTAGCTGACATCAAACATAGGCGCGATAATAAGTCTGCAGTGTGTGAACATTCATTTGAGGGAACCAACCATTATATAAGGTTTGACAAACCGCAGATCCTCGCTAGAGAACCAAGATACTTTCCCAGATTGATGCGCGAGGCTATTGAAATTAGCAAATTTATACCCAAATTTCAATAGAGAAGATGGTTGGAAGATACCACCAGCTTGGGACCCTATAATCCATCAAGTAAAGTCACAACCTAAACCACACACTGCAAGAACTAAAGATACGGTTAGTTCTTTTTTGCAAATAATTTTAATAAACGGAGATCGTCCCCCCTTCGTGTAGTTTTCTTGCCAGTTCTTTCTCCGAAGGGCTCCAACTTTTGTGAACTGGTGGTCGAGTCAGTAACTTTTTGCTTTGCTATAAATAATTATTATCCAAATTACTTAAACAAATCAAAATATTAAATTAATAAATCATTTTGTTATAATTAAATATAATGTTAAAATAATCAATACCTAACCGTATCCTGTTTCCGAACGAAAAACAAAGACAATTAGAGTGGGTATATTCTTTTATTAAAATCAAAAAATAGTGGGTAGTTTTCCGTGACCACGGCCCCTGGAAAGGTGCCGAAACGTCGGATAAACCCAAAAATCTCAAAAAACAACTAAAATTTAACTAAGTTGTTGAATAAATTGCGTGAAAAAATCCGTGAAAGTGTTTTATTTATAAGTGACATTGTGTCAGGCAGGTGATACGAAGTTCGTGTCCAATACAATTTATATGGCAAAACAACGTTTGCCGGTTCAGCTAGTAATTTATATATTTGTAATACTATCAATGGTTCTGATTTCCATTACAACAAGTGTTTAATCATTATTTCCGAAGCAGTTCAAGGTATGTGATTGTGTCATATTAATTTATTTATATAATCATGAGAAGACGTGAATCGCCAAAGGTGGCAATAATGGCAAAACTCCTCCCTTTTTTCAAAAACGTTTTGAAAATAATGAAGAAATGGCAGTACGTGACTTAGGTACACTGACTGTTAGATACATTTAATTAAAAATACCTAGCATCGAAAACATAACACGAAGAGTAACAAAACAATATATAAACATACTAATTTACTTCTAATTCTAACGTTTGGTCCAGTATTCGGCGGCGCGTCAAAGAAAAGAAATTTAAATTAAAAACGTTTCCGAATAGAAAAGGCTGTGTACTACATTACTTTCCCTTTGAGGAACAATTAAATTGTTTCTTTGTGAGGAGTCAATGCAAAGTATTTCAATCAAAAGAAGGTCGACACGATTTCCTTGCAAGAGTATTTATATCGCAAGCAAACGCAGCTCAACTGTTTGATATAGTTTTACGAAAGTTCAATATATTTTTCTAATACATAGGTATATACCTACTTGTATAGATAATTTATTGTCAACATACGCTGGCTGATATTATTACCTAAGGTCTATTTATATTGGTCAGTGTAACTGACTACTGAACGGATAACTAGCAAAATTCTTCGAAGTTAACTTGTTTACCGTGCCCACATTAAACGAGCGATTGCTTATTTTATTTTATTTGCCGTTTTGTATTTTTTTATTTGCACCTAAATTTGCCCAGGGTGTACATTATTTTAGTCAAAGCACCACCTCTGTATCTTTCACCGTTACGGCAAGCAGTTGACCATCTCTGGTGGATTTAGGAAGGATTTATTGTTATTCTCATGTACTTGCAAATATGTACGTAACTTCCCATCCTTTAATTTTGTCCCTTTCCTGGATGTGCACACTGAATATTGCTATCCCGCTCGCACCTACGCGAGAGAGTGAGTGACATCTCGTCTACCAGAATGAACTGTTGGACGACATATTGAATTTCCCTCCCTTCGAATACCGCCGCGGCACGATCCACATGTGCTGATCAATGTAATCGATAATTTACATATCCGCACCGCTAGTTTATCTTCAAAATACGTGTTAGTGTGTTAAATAACGAATTGAGTACAATCAGTGAAAATCTAGTCGTTTTTCTCCCAATAAACTTTGTCGAGTAATTGTGCTAACCGCCCCGCCGCTGGCCGCCAACGAGTGTCGGGCTGAGCTGATCCAGAGATCTGAAGAGCCACCATCATCAAGCAATTCAAGTAAGTGTGCATGTCTTTTCCACCTGAACGAGCTGTGATTGTGTCCTTCGTCTCTCATCCTCTTACAGCTCTGTTATTCCGCCCTATGTTACGTCTACGTGTTTGCAAGTAAAAATATACTTTGTTTTCACTGTAGAAACCGCCCCATATACAGTCCACTAAAATTTATAACATATAACCTCCTCATTTGCCACACCATAAAGTGGTCCCTACGTTCCGGATTTACTAGTACTTATATAAAATCAAAATTTCACCTACCTAGGTACCTACCTACTACCCGCAAACTCGAATATTCATAATTTGTTATATTTTTCGCTTTTATATTTAACACACAATATACACGATTACCTACCGCTACTTATCTGCATTTTATAAGTATTTCATACCGCTAACAGTTTATATTTAATTACCGCATTTAAGTATAGAAAAACATTTACCTACTTATAAGTCCTACCTAAAACCGCTGTATTATACTACTTACCGCTTATTTTATTTATCCGCACCTTTTATTAGTGTATTCGAATAAAATAATTCGATACCTATACTTACGCACCGCACCGATTGCAAAATTATACTTTGTCAATTTTTTATTATTTATCGCACCCCGCATTGGCAAATTATTTATCTTGTAATCATAGCCGCATTATAGGTCATTTACAGAGTCATTAATGATTCGATCTTAAATCGCACCATCGCACCATACTATTTCCGCTTTTTATTACCATAAATAACGCATATTTATTGTAATTATTTCGCCCGCCATTCTGCTATCCATGTAGGTTCGCATCGCATTCCATTTCTTTCCGCCATATTTGTATTTTACCTCGCCGTGTTAGCAGCTTGCAAGGCGCGTGCGCATCGCCCGCTGACATTTGTCATTCAATCATTCAAATATTGTACCTATCTAGCAGTTCGCGCATCGTCGTGCAATCTCGTGAATCATCGCTAATAGGAGCTCACTTGCATTGAAAATCGACAAGTTGTTTACGTTCGCATCACCTAGTTTTTTTATACGAAGTTTTCTATTGCATTCAAACCGCACTTTATAATTTATTTCCATAAAATAGTTAACTTTAATACTAAATAGTTTATCAGTAAATTATTTCTAAATAAAAAATGGCTGATAAAAAACAAAAGGAAGTTGAATCTACTTTTACAGACCCTAACTTAGCAGTGTTAAACTCTAAACGTGATATTCTTTTTGAACGTTTGCAAGGTATTTATGATATCGCTAAGCGCGCAGAATTAAAAAAGGTTGAACCTAGCGCATTGTTGTGCAACGTCACTAATTTAGATAATTTTCGTGATGAATTTGTCAAGGCTTTAGATGCCTTTAATATGGCTTTAGCTCAAAGTGACCCTTCCGCTAAAATTAATTACCAACCTTGGATCGCATTTGAAGAGATGTTTTGTTATGTAAAACGCGTTATTACATTATGTTCACAATCGCAACCCTCAGTTTCTTCTAATATAGAATCGCAATCTCATTCTTCTAAACCTATAAAACCACATTTACCTCCTATTGAATTGTTATCGTTTAATGGTGATGTTCGCAATTGGCCCCTATTTTATCAACAATTTAAAAATGTCATTCATGACAATCAGTCCTTGAGTGATAGTGAAAAGGTGTTTTATTTAGTCGGAAAACTAACCGACAAGGCTACTTCTGTATGTGCAGGGCTACCACCTACCGCTGAGAACTATAACATTATTTGGAAAGCTCTTGTGTATAAATACGAAAACCCTCGTTCACTCGCTTCTTCGTACCTTAACCAAATATTAGAATTCAAACCATTATTTAAAAATAGTACCGCATCTTTAGACTCGTTTTTGTATAATTTTAACTCACCCGTTGAAGCGCTAAAACAGTTAAAAATTAATGATCCAACTGATTTTATTTTTCTTTATCTCGCATTGCAAAAATTGGACCCTGAAACTGTCAAATTGTTTGAAATTTATAGTCAACAGAGACGATTAGGTATACCGTCTTATGCCACCTTGATTGAGTTTATAAGGGAGCAATCAAGGGCGTTAGTCGAAACAACTCGCACTCCTACCGCTAATTTTAATAAACGTAACACTAATGATCATAGTTCCAAAAGGTTTACCGCTACAAAATCATTTGTTGCCGATTTGGGGCATGGCACAAGTTCTAATTCGAAATGTTCTTTATGTAAAAATAATTTTCACTTACATTTATATCAATGTACCGCTTTTATGAAACTCAACGCACGTGAAAGATTTAATTTTGTAAAACAAAACTCTTCATGTATAAACTGCTTAAGTACTAAACATAAATCGTTTAATTGCACATCGCATGGTACTTGTTCGTATTGTTCGGCCAAGCATCACTCTTTATTGCATTTTGATTCGCAACATAATAAAAATCAATATATCTCTAATAGTAATTGTAACCGCACGCAAAATAATTTTAATAAAGCGCCTCCCGCTATCGCACCCGCTGTCTCTCGGGACTCACGACCGCCTCGTGACGTCGTCGAGCCTCAGCCTCAGTGCGCTCGCGACCCTCAGTCGCAGCACTCGCAGCCACCGTCCGCTACTTATAACAATAATACGATTTGTAACCATTCTTGTGAATATAATAAGCGCACTGGAACTTCCGCACTATTAGGAACCGCAAAAATAAAATACATAGACTCGCACGGCCGCTCTCATTTCTTGAGATGTCTTATTGATCCAGGTTCGCAGAGCGATTATATAACCGCCGAATGTTGTAATCGTCTTTCGCTTCCTATAAGCAATGAAACCCCATATACCGAAGTGCAAGGTATTGGTGGAACTTCGCAAAAAATTAACGGAATCACGTCTTTAAACATTACTTCGCGATTTAATTCTAATAGTTATTCTATTCAACCTATGGTCGTGGAACGCATCACGACAATATTACCTGATTCGTTTATAGATACCCAGGCGATCAAGCATATAGCAAATCTACCTTTAGCCGATGACGATTATTTTAAACCTGGACGTATTGACATATTGTTAGGCGTTAATTTATATTGTGAGATTTTACTTTTCAATAAAATTAAAGGCGATACGAATGATTCTCCGCTCGCTTTAGAGACTACGTTAGGATATTTGTTGTTGGGCAACGCTCCTATTTTGCAACAGCAAAGAAGTTCGCACTCTTTTTGTTCTCTTGCGCAAGATCCTTTAAACTCTCTTTTAGAAAAATTTTGGTTAGTTGAGGAACCGCCAACGCGTAAATATTTAAGTCCTGATGATAACAACTGCGAAAATATTTTTACTACTACAACTGTTCGTAATCAAGATGGCAGTTACTCTGTTGATCTTCCATTCAAAGATGACCCTAATAAACTAGGTGACTCGTTTAGTACCGCACAAAAAAGATTATTGTCATTAGAAAATAAATTTAAAAAGTTTCCTGATTTACGCGATAAATACAATGAAATTATATTAGATTATTTAGATAAAGGTATTCTCCATGAAGTTCCGCAACAAGATATTAGTTCTACAGGATTTTTCCTACCGCATCATCCAGTTATTCGAAATGATAAAACAACTACTAAAGTTCGCATTGTATTAGATGGCAGCGCAGCCACTGATACTGGTCTTTCGATAATTTACATACCGGTTGTAATTTACAATCTGAAATTTTTAATATTTTAATTAATGTCCGCATGTTCCGCATTTCTTTTTTCGCTGATGTGAGACAGATGTACTTATGCATACATGTCAACGAACCGCACCGAAAATATCAACGCATTTTGTATCGTTTTTCCGCCGATAAACCAATTATGGTATTAGAATTTACTCGAGTCACATTTGGACTTCGGTCGTCTCCTTTTTTGGCTCTCCGCACTCTTCGCCAGCTTGCGACTGATGAGAAAGAAAAGTATCCTCTCGCAGCATCCGTAGTTGAGAGAGATATTTACATGGATGATCTTGCCAGTTCGGCACCGTCTGTTGATGAAGCATCCACAACCGCTAATCAATTGATTGAATTGTTTAAATCAGGTGGTTTTGACCTTGTAAAATGGTCAAGTAACTCCCGCGAATTACTTGATACCATACCTGTAACGCATCGCCAATCAGAGTCAATTTCATTTGACGATGGTAATGGTTTTAAAATACTAGGGCTCCGCTGGCTTTCTAGTTCTGATGAATTTATTTTTATTGTTATTCAACCGCCTGCAACATGCACTAAACGTGCCATTTTATCTGCAACCGCTCGCCTTTATGATGTTTTAGGTTTAGTAGGTCCAGTAATTTTGTTTGCCAAACTGCTCATCAAAGAGCTTTGGTTACTCCACATTGATTGGGATGAAACTCCTCCGTCATACATAATAGAGGCTTGGAAAAAGTATATTTCAGAGTTACCGCTCCTTTCACAGCTACGTTTCCCTCGTTTTCTTAACGTGGAAAGAAATTCACCTCGCGTTTATTTAGTCGCATTCGCAGATGCCAGTGAAAAAGCATATGGTTGTGTTATTTATTTACATGTACATAACGACAATGCTTTGCCTAAAGTTTCATTGATTTGCTCAAAGTCACGCGTAGCTTCACCAAAGTCAACTACCACTATAGCAAGATTGGAATTAAACGCTTTAGTTCTTCTATCAAAAATGGTAAAAACTGTTTATGATCAGCTCTCTGAAAGACACAATATAAATAAAATATTCGCATTTTCCGATTCTGAAGTCGCTTTATGTTGGGTTCATTCTTCTCCGCACAGGTTTCAAACTTATGTAGCTAACAGGATATCGCAAATTCAATCGCATCTTCCCGCTGAAGATTTTTATCATATTTCAGGATCAGAAAATCCCGCTGATTGTATATCTCGCTCTCTCTCACCCGCTCAACTTATTTCCCATAAACTTTGGTTTCATGGTCCCGCTTGGCTTTCACTACCGCATAGTGAATGGCCCGTTTATAAATTTGAACCTCATAAATCTGCCTTACCTGAAGAAAAAACTGTCGCTCATGTAGTTAATACTGATAATCATTTTAATGATAATCCTGTAATTCTGCTTGCTACCAAAGTTTCAAATTATAACATTTTACTCCGCTCCTTAGTTTACGTTTTCAGATTTGTTAAGAAATTTAAATCACGCGGCAACATTACGTCACAAGAATTAGAACAAGCTGAAAATTATCTCATCCGCACCATTCAAAATAAATATTTTAGTTCAGACATCGCTAACATAAAAAATAATAAATTACCCTGTTCGTCTCTGCGAAAACTCTCTCCATTTATAGATGGTGATAACATATTGAGAGTAGGTGGTCGTTTAGGCTACTCTTCTCTCAACTTTGAACAAAAACACCCCGCGTTATTGCCGAAAAAGGATAAAATTGTTGAACTTTTAATAGATTATTATCACCGCAAACATTGTCACGCAGGTCCGCAACTTTTGATTTCTATTCTAAGAAATAAATTTTGGATTTTGTCCGCCCGCCGCGTTATCAAACAACGCATTCATAAATGTATTAATTGCTTCCGCTTAAATCCAAAACCAACATTTCCGTTAATGTCTGATCTCCCGCAATTTCGCTTGGAACAAAGTAACGCATTCACGCACACTGGCGTAGACTATGCCGGACCCTTATATATTACTTTAACCCGTAAACGTGGTGTACGCAGCCAAAAGGCTTATCTATGTCTTTTTATATGTCTTGTAACAAAGGCAGTTCACGTTGAACTCGCCTCTGATTTAAGTTCCGCATCCTTTTTGGACGCATTTAAGCGTTTTCTTGCGAGACGTGGTCCATGTCAATACCTTTATAGTGATAATGGTACCAATTTTGTGTCTTCCAAAGGTTATTTAAAGGAGCTTTATAAATTCTTACTTGATGAAGAGTATTATAAAGATCTTCACGACGAACTTAATAAACACCGCATAGTATGGCGTACTAACCCCCCCACTGCGAGTCACTTCGGTGGAATTTGGGAATCCAATATCAAATCACTAAAATCGCTCTTGTTTCGTGTGATAGGCAAACAGTTGCTTACATACGAGGAAATGCTTACTGTTCTAACCCAAGTCGAAGCCGTATTAAATAGCCGACCTTTGTATGTTTTAAGTTCCGATCCTTCGGAACCCACCGCGTTAACTCCAGCTCATTTTATTAAAGCCGCACCTTTAAATTTTCTCCCCGCTATAGATTTAAGTAAGGAGAAGCCTAACCTTCTGTCTAGGTTCTCTTTAATGGACTCTCTCGTTCAATCATTTTGGAAACGTTTTAGATCCGAATATCTGCATAACCTTCAAAGCAGAGAGAAATGGAATACGGTTTCCAATCCTATTAAGGAAGGAACTATTGTTCTTATTAATACCGAAAATATTCCGCCACTGCAATGGCCAATGGGTATTATTACGCGTCTTTATCCAGGTAAAGATGGTGTGATTCGAGTCGCGCAAGTAAAAACCAAGTCAGGACTCTATGACCGACCTGTTGTACGGTTGTGCCCGTTGCCTACGTATTGTAGTATGTATGTAGCTATAAGACATAATATACTCTTCATGTAACCAATGTAACCTATGAGTTAGTATTAAACTATCCTCGAACCAAGACTGTAGTTTAATTTCTCTTCATGGCGACCCTGCCATATTTGGGTCAACTCGTGAGCGCGGATAGTATTACCGAGTGCATTATTGGACAGCAAATAAAAATTAATAATGGATCATTATAATTCGACGTTCGTAAGTGCAACGCGGTGTCAGTGCCTTAATTTCAGTGAACCCATACTTGATTCAAAATGGGAAAATATCAGTCAAAGCAAGAAGACATTATAATTGCCCAAAACGGAGCAGGCAACGCTGCGTCGGCGACGCAAGATTTAAAATATCATGTTAGCACGACCAATATATTACTGAGTGTGATTATAACTATTATCGCATTGGGGACCCTACTGTGCTTTTACAAGTACTACAAGAAAACCCATAAGAAATGGATGAGGCGAGAAATTACCCTGAATGATCTACGTCGATCGCTTCGTCTTAGATCGATTGCGGCTGCTGTTGGAAGAGACCAAATGGAGTTGACTCAAATGGCTCAAACGGCCCAAACTAGTAGAAAAGTGGACCAAGTCTGAGTAGTACGTGCGTGCAGATCCAGTTTCGATTCATAATTAGTGAAAAAGTATAATTTGTGCAGTGAAAAGTTAAGAAGTGAAAATTTCGCATTTCGTTATCAGTACTTTTAAAATATTATATTAGAAACATTAAGCGTGTAGTGTAAGTGTGTATTCTTGTATCATGTATCAATTATTCATTCCAGTAATTATATTTGTTGTTAAAGTAGTTTAAAGTCGTTCAGTGTAACTAAATGTTTTATCAGTGCGCCAAATATGGGAAGAAGCCACATTCCAATGTACGATATTGAAAGCATCCTGGGGCCCCTACTATGGTAACTCGCACGGAGTTGGTGAGTTTTATTGATTAAATTGTTTTCTTTTTCGGTTTGGTATGGAAAATGAGTTATTAGAATGTTTAACGAAAATAACGAATATTAAGAAATATTTAGTAAAAAAAGGTAAATCTAGATTTTTAGGGAATGTTATAAATAATAAGTTAGCCGAGACTGAAGAAATATATAATAAAGGTTCTGCTATTTTATCTTTCTTAACGAATAAAAAAGACACAAAACCTGAGATTTTAAATTCATGTGTGTCTATTTAGGATAATATAAAAGTTTCATATGATAGTATTTTATTGTTGTGTAAAAAACCAAACGAAGAAAGTAGTTGTAGTGATACTAGTGATAGTGAATACAGTGAACCTAGTGAATATACATCTTTAAAAATGGAGTTTGATCTGAAAACTGCTTGTAATTTGATCCCAGTTATGGATGGTGCTGAAAAAACTGTAAAAACTCTAATTGATGCAGTAGAAATGTACTCTGATATGCTATCTAGTACCGGAAAAATGTTATTGATTAAATTTGTTCTGAAAAGTAGATTGACAGAAAACGCTAAACTGTGTTTATCTTTGGAATACAGTTCTGTAGAAGCTCTTATTAAAGATATAAAACAAACTTTGCTTACAAAAAAGTCGTTTACTGCCATACAATCTCGTTTGCAGAATATAACACAAGGTTATCGTTCAGTAGCTCAGTATGGTGTCGAAATTGAAAAACTATTTTCAGACCTAACAATATCACAGGCAGACGGTGATAACGCGAAATATAGTGTACTAAAGCCATTGAACGAAAAACTTGCTGTAAAAAGATTTTCAGACGGTCTTCGTGATCCACGACTTAGCACAATTATAGCGGCGAGGAATTATGAGCACCTGAAGGATGCCATACAAGCTGCAAAGGATGAGGAGTTGTATGGAGCATCGACGTCGAGAGATGAAGGTGTCATGCAATTTTCACGAAGAGGAAGAGGTAAGTTTTATAACAATTACTCTAGAGGTCAGCAAACCTGTCGCGCCAGAGGTCACCAATACAATCAGCGGCAGTATATGAATAATACACCAAGAGGTTCGTTTTATGGTAGTGGTAATAGGTCGCGCCCAGTTACTCGTAGTTACGCAAATCGTGGAATAAACAGACAGAGTGATAATCGTTCGAGTTATCCTAACACTCGTGGTAGGGGTAACTTTAGGCAGCGAGTATTTTATGCGCAACCAACCAACCAAAATACAGAGTCTGAAGTATCAAACGCGCTAGAAAATCAGTTTTTTCGATCTTAAGGATTATATTTTAACATTGAATGGTCAAACTAAATTTGTTTCTTTTTTCTTAGGGACTAGAAAATATTATTTCTTAGTTGATACGGGAGCATCTTTGTCGGTCATACAAAGTGATTCGTTACCGAGAAATACCGCCATACATAGAGATGACACGTTAATCAACGGCATAGGTGGTCAGATCAAATCACCGGGTTATGTTTATTTGAATTTGATACATCGTGACTTAAATCAAAGGTTATCAAGAACTGACTTTGATCATCACTTTTATGTTTTTAATAACGTTCCGTTAAAGGCGGATGGTATTCTAGGACTTGACTTTTTGAGCAAGTATGGATCTAATATCAATCTCGACACAAATGTTATTACACTTTACAAAGAAGGAATGGAATTCTCTATACCACTTTGTAATGAAATTGATTACACGTGTAATACTTTGTTTATTCCAGCACGTAGTGAATCTATTCATTATTTATTTACTGATTCGGAATTAAAAGATGATAGCGTTATCTTGGCAAAACAATTAACGGAGGAAGTATTTTTGGCAGGCTCTATTGTAAAAATAAAAAACCATAAAATCCCAGTAAAAATTTTAAACACTAGTGAACATGATGTGGTATTACCAGCTTTTCAACCACAGTTGTTTCCATTACACCAGTACGATATTTGTGAATTTAAGCAATGTACAAAAAATGTAGAGAGAGTTAATAAATTGTTAAATGCTTTAGATTTGAAAAACCTTAACACTGAGGAACAAAGTTCCTTACAACAGATATGTTCTAAGTACGCTGACGTATTCTTTTTGTCAGGTGATCAATTGTCAACAACTAATATTTACGAACAAACTATAACTTTGAAAGCCAATACTAGTCCTGTTTACGTAAAACAATATAGATTACCACAGTCCTTAAAGAAGGAAGCAGACATACAAATTAAAAAATTAATTGATAGTGACATTATAGAGGAAGCAAAGAGTGAGTGGTCAAGCCCAATCTTATTAATACCTAAGAAAAATTCTAATCAAAACAATAAATGGCGATTGGTAGTTGATTACAGGAAATTAAATAATTGTATCGTGGACGATAAATTCCCATTGCCAAATATAACAGAAATTTTGGACTCACTCTCTGGTTCCATCTATTTCTCACATTTAGACTTATATCAGGGATACTACCAGGTAGTTTTAAATGAGCAGAGCAGAGACTGTACAGCCTTTACTACAAGCTCAGGCCAGTACCAGATGAAAAGATTACCTATGGGACTTAAGACCAGTCCAAGTGCTTTTAGTCGCGTAATGTCTGTAGCTATGTCAGGATTAACTTTTGAGCAATGTTTTGTTTATTTAGACGATCTTATAGTTTTTGGCAGAAGTTTGGATATTCACAATAAACACCTAATTAACGTTTTGGAAAGACTTAGAAAAGTAAACCTAAAACTAAACCCTGAAAAGTGTAAATTTTTGCAAAAAGAAATATTATATTTAGGTCATCTTGTAACTGCGGAAGGAGTATTACCCGATAGCTCTAAAATAGAAGTCTTACAAAAATATCCTGAACCTAGAAATGCAGATGAAGTAAAAAGATTTGTTGCTTTTTGTAATTATTATAGGAAGTTCATTCGTAATTTTGCCGAAATTACAGCACCTTTGAATTATTTAACTAGAAAACATGTACCTTTTGTATGGTCTAAAGATTGTAAAGATTCATTTGAAACCTTAAAAAAGGCATTAACGACACCTCCAGTACTTCAATTTCCTGATTTTTCAGAAAATAATGAATTTGTAATACAAACTGACGCTTCAGGCGTAGCTGTCGGAGCAGTGCTGTGCAACAAAAATATGAAACCAGTGGCATATGCCAGCAGACCATTAAACAAAGCCGAAAGAAATTATCCCACGATTCAAAAAGAGTTAGTAGCAATTGTATGGGCTGTAAAGTACTACAGACCGTATGTTTATGGAAGACAATTTACGATTATGACTGACCATAAACCCTTACTATATTTATTTTCAATGAAAGACCCTTCGAGCAGGCTTTTAAAATTTAGATTGGCACTGGAAGAATACAATTTTAAAATTTTGTACATAAAAGGCAAAGAGAATAGCGTAGCAGATGCTTTATCTAGGATTTGTATAACATCAGACACGTTAAAATCTATGAATGAAGAAGTAGTAAATGTGATGACGAGAGCGCAAAGAAGATGTATGAATGAGAAAACTGATTCACAGACTTGTAGTAAATCTACCAGCATTAGGTCTGATCAACCAAATGTAGTAGAATTGCTTAAAAGGCCCAAGGACTTAGTAGAATTAACTTTTATCGGAAATGACGAACTAACTCGAGTTAAAACTTTGAATGAGGTATACCTAGAAAGTAAATGTTTTATATATGATGAAAAGAAACGCGTTATTTATATAAATCTCAACTGGAAGTCGCATTTTACGCGAGCCGAATTTGTGACTGAGTTGATGACATTTTGTAAAAGAATTAAAATAAATAATGAACTATGCATAGTAAGAAATGAAAGAAATAAAATATTCATTAAAGGTTTATTAAGTGAAATAAAATCTAGAAAGGATTGGACCGGTCCACGAATTTGTATAATAAGAGGTGTTAAGAGAATTGATAAAGAAGAAGAGCGAAAATACATATTAAGTGACTATCATTTACTACCCACCAGCGGGCATGCGGGTGTGCGTAGAATGACAAACACTATTAAGAGAAAATTCTTTTGGCCAGGATTAGGTAAAGACGTTAAAGATTTTGTTAGCAAATGCTCTAAATGTCAAAAAATGAAACAAGGTAAATATATTAAAGCGCCCATGGAAATTACGATCACAGCGGCTAATGCTTTTGATAAGATATATTTAGATATTGTAGGTCCGCTTCAAAAAGACTTTGAAGATAATCGTTATATCTTGACCATCCAATGTTAACTAACGAAATTTGTGGAAGCGTATCCCCTTAAGAACAAAGAAACTGAAACTGTAGCTAAGGAATTAGTTAATAAGTTTATATTAAGGTTTGGTATACCAAATACCATAGCAACTGATCGCGGAACGGAGTTTATGTCATCAGTAATGGAACAGGTTTGTAAAATTTAAGAAATAGAAAAAATTAATTCTACGGCTTATCATCACCAATCAATAGGAGCTTTAGAAAACGCTCATAAAAATTTAGGCACATTTTTACGAATTCGATGTGACGGTCAAAAGGATACTTGGAGTCATTGGCTACCTTTTTGGTGTTACAGTTTTAACAATACTGTTCATACTGAGACCAAATATACTCCATTTGAACTTGTATTTGGTAAACCTAGTAAAGTTCCTTGTAGAATAAGTGAGTTTATAGAACCATTATATAATCCCGATAGTTATCCTTTAGATATGAAATATCGATTGCAAGTAGCGCAACAGGATGCTCGAAATAATTTAATATGTAGCAAAACTAAACGTAAAAGTAGTTATGATAAAACTGTTAATCATATAGAATATAAGAAAGGTCAATTAATTTTAATTAAAAATGAAACAGGTGGAAAACTTGATGCTAAGTATGATGGTCCATTTATTGTTTTGGAAGATTTAGGTGTAAACGTAAAGATTTCTAAAAATAATTGTGTAGACATTGTGCATAAGAATAGGACAAAGTTATATGTCCAGTAATATTGTTAAGTACTTCATGTAAAAAAAAAGCAAAATGTAAACATTTCTTTTTTTTTTCTTCTACCCGGAAAGTGTAGTATGTATGTAGCTATAAGACATAATATACTCTTCATGTAACCAATGTAACCTATGAGTTAGTATTAAACTATCCTCGAACCAAGACTGTAGTTTAATTTCTCTTCAGTATAATTAAATTCGCATTAGTTTTTATCCCGCACTTTTAGTTTTAATTTATTTATTTATTAAGTATTATTAACCGCACCATATCTCTGATAGTTTTATATACTTATACTAACCCGCACCGCACTATTAATTTGTATTGAACCGCGACTCTCTCTCTCATGTTTCGAAGGAATGGATTCCTTCGAGGCCGGGGGAATGGTGGATTTAGGAAGGATTTATTGTTATTCTCATGTACTTGCAAATATGTACGTAACTTCCCATCCTTTAATTTTGTCCCTTTCCTGGATGTGCACACTGAATATTGCTATCCCGCTCGCACCTACGCGAGAGAGTGAGTGACATCTCGTCTACCAGAATGAACTGTTGGACGACATATTGAATTTCCCTCCCTTCGAATACCGCCGCGGCACGATCCACATGTGCTGATCAATGTAATCGATAATTTACATATCCGCACCGCTAGTTTATCTTCAAAATACGTGTTAGTGTGTTAAATAACGAATTGAGTACAATCAGTGAAAATCTAGGTGTTTTTCTCCCAATAAACTTTGTCGAGTAATTGTGCTAACCGCCCCGCCGCTGGCCGCCAACGAGTGTCGGGCTGAGCTGATCCAGAGATCTGAAGAGCCACCATCATCAAGCAATTCAAGTAAGTGTGCATGTCTTTTCCACCTGAACGAGCTGTGATTGTGTCCTTCGTCTCTCATCCTCTTACAGCTCTGTTATTCCGCCCTATGTTACGTCTACGTGTTTGCAAGTAAAAATATACTTTGTTTTCACTGTAGAAACCGCCCCATATACAGTCCACTAAAATTTATAACATATAACCTCCTCATTTGCCACACCAATCTCCATAAATAGCCGGATGGATTGTCATCAAAAGTAACTAAGAACCATTTCGATTAATTAGCTTTAAACTAAAAAAAACCGCGTCAACATCGGCTCAGTCATTTAGGATCTACATTGCAGCTACGTTGCCTCAGACAGACAGATACACACACACGTGAAACTTATAACACCCCTCTTTTTGCGTCGGGGGTTAAAAATAGCAGCCGCCGACCGCAAGTGCTACTACCGGCCACAAGTGTCTGTCGCGCGCTTCAGCTACATCTAGCCGCTTCTAGCTTCAAGTGGCGGGGCGCTTGTGGCTGTCATGTGTGGCTCGTGTGCAGCTACGCTTCAATGCAAGCAATTCCATCAAGTCAAATTATACCTACTTCCAGATAAATATTTTTGTTTTTGAACGAATAAGTATTTGACTTCAAAAATCAAGAATCTTTTTATCTTTCAAAATTCCTAACGAGCTTCAGTCCTACGAGACAGAAAAATCTGGTTCATATTTACTTTTTCTAGTATTTGAACACGATAATGTAGAGTATCTTATGTAAGCTGACCCGTATAGAGCGGAAATTGCGAATGGAGATGAATTGGCCCTCTGGAAGAAAGATAAGTGGAGTGGACTTCTCGACATAAAGGGGTAAAATTTTTTATTATTGCTGGAAACAATGCGAACTTGTGACAGGAGAGACAGAGTAATTGTATAGAGTAAACATTGCAGTTATAGACGGTTATCACACTGCGGCTGGTTTCCGCACCGGTGGACGGAGATGCGGCGTGAGTGTGTTATACACTGCGGGTTTTGTATGCAAATCAAGATTCTACAGCCAAAGTTAAGAAGCGCACTACCGCAAACCGGAGCGGTGTGCGGTGCAAGGTGAGAATCACCATATAGTCCGGTCAATTTAGCAAGAAGCTGAAGCTGAAGAACTTTTCCATTTTTTTGAATCGTTATAATTATTTCAGAAATGGTGACTCTTATGGAAAAAGTATTGATACATTTTTTGTAGACAATTGCCTACCTACATGGTCTACAATTTTTGTTTGAGCTACTTTTATGATAAAACTTATCGTTTTGCTGATCAATGCCCATTTTTTTACCTTTGACCTCGAGTATTTTTTTTCCAGGTATCGGATCGATTAGGACTTTTTAAATTTCATTCATAATTATGTTTTGAACAATTTCACCAAATTTTAGCATCTTGCGAATTAATGTACCTTCACTCTTATTTTTTGGTCTAATTTGACCGGACTAATAGAGTTCTCTTTCAGAATTAGTTAGTACTTACCTTTTCAAACAGTACAATTCATCATCATAATCAGCCGTTAGT
This sequence comes from Crambus lathoniellus, assembly GCA_949710035.1. Taxonomy (NCBI): domain Eukaryota; kingdom Metazoa; phylum Arthropoda; class Insecta; order Lepidoptera; family Crambidae; genus Crambus; species Crambus lathoniellus. Next base: position 6,336,771 of record OX453302.1, on the reverse strand, counting down.
TGTCCCCATTGACGGGGCACTGGCCCTCCTTCTGGATGGTTAAGGAGAATGGGCCATGACCCACCACGCGAGCCCAGTGCGGATTGTTGGGTATTAACGACTGGAAGTGCAGCCGGGACCAACGGCTTAACGTGCCTTCCAAAGCACAGAGGAGCTCGAGATGAAAAGTTTTTGGTCACCCATCCCGTGACTGACCATTGGCTCCTCATACGATTCATAATTTTCATTAATTTGAATTAACTCAATTTATTGTCTATCACTGTGTCTTCTAACATTACCAAAGAAAATTTTAAGCACTAATGTGTTTTTAATACTACCTACTATTATTTTAAAATTGCCTAACCTATTGATAAATACAATCGTGACAAGAATATTGTAACGTGATAATTCCTAGGATCATTTTGATCCCTAAAAACGTTTCCGTTTGTTATTATAGACTTTAAAATTAAAAATATGAGCATTTCAAAGTATCAGTTTCAACCAAATTGGTTTTATTTAAATAAAAATAGCCTACTTAATTTAACTCGTAAAACGTCACTGTTGCGCATCTGTCAGCCATTTTAAATTACAATAAAACAACTGACGACTACAAAAAGGCTTCGCTTCCCTGTCATAGCCGTCAATTATAATGAGGTTTTTGACACTTGATGCGACACGACCATTGTGCTTGGTTAAAAGGCCTACAAAATCTGACTTTTTGCAGCGATACAAACGAGCATGAGCGAGATATTCCAGTTAGGGCACCAATTTGAACCGCACCAAAAGCATTCCCGTTACGGCACCAATCGTTTGAGGCGTAGTAGAGACAAATGTAGCTTTGTGAATTATCGTTTGGATTCTAAAGTACCAGGATAACATAGCTATGCAGGACGTAGCTTTATTTGCGAAATGTTAGAAAAAAATCTTTACTTTTGTATACTACCGCCTCCATAGCTATGTTATCCTGGTACTTCAGAATCCAAACAACAATTCGGACAGATAAATTGTATTTTATACATGACATGCATATTTAATGTAGGTATTATTCTGTTGTTATTAGAATACCTACTTCAAATATAATAAAGAACTGAACTGATTTATCGATGTTTTTAGTGAACACCTCTACTTTAAAGCAATGGTGCCCTAATGGGAATGCTTTTGGTGCCGTTCAAATGGTGCAGTTAAAATTTGTGCCGTGACTGGAATACCTCAAAACGAGCGTTTGACGGCAGCGTAGTTGCATTGTAACACCGTACCCCTAATATAATGGCGGAAATACACGGTTCACTTTTGCCTTTCAATTTGGATAAAGCAACCAAATTGAACAATGTAAACGTCAAATCATCCAATGTCAGTGTGCGCCTGTATTTCTGCGCCTTTCAACCAAAGTGAATCAATTTGGATGAACCGTCTAATATTAGCATAACATGAAAAACTATCGTTATGGTAATCGAATAGTAAACTATCTTCAAAAGCTATGAGAGTGCTGCCGTCAAACATTTAATAAATGTCAGTTCCTTAAACAACCGAAAGAGGCGCTGCTCTAGTTTTCATACAAAATAATGCGATAACGGTTACTACTATGACGACAGTTTTTCGTGCTAGCACAGCCATCTCTATCGAGAAGACGATAGAGACGGCTGTGGTGCTAGGGTTACTACGATAATGAAATACTATGAACGTCAATAAGTAGTCAAGGTCATCGATGCTGTGTAGCGCACAGAACACGGTTTTTTTTCTCTTGTAGAGTAGCGTTTGTAAGGGATGACGACTGATGAATAAAAAAAAGAAATACTTATAAAAACGTAAAAGTCGCTTGTATACCTCTTGGTTTTTACGAGCTTTTATTTAACTTGCCATGTTAGTTAGTTTGTTAGTGGGGGACAAATCTTGCAAGCTAAATTTGACCCACTTCCCAGTGTCCGATTGAGCTGAAAATTTGCATACAGGTTTGCTTTGGATGACAATACAATATTAAAGTCAACAGTCAACAAAAAAGCTTATCATAAAAACGAAGTTTTAACAAAAAACTTGTTATATTGCGTTGCGTATAAATAGTTTTATTTTAGACATAACGCGGCGGCCACCCGTCGCGGTGAAGTGCCGCGCGTCTTTGTACGCGGCCTTAGTAGCAAAATTTCTACTAATAGTATTGCTTACAATAACTACAAAATAGTATTTGCTTTTCACCGCCTCCTGTGGTCTAGTGGTACACACCACCACTAGTATCAGTCCCAGAGGTCCCGGGTTTGATTCCCAGTGGTGAAGCCTGGCTAGCTACCACCATCTTATCTTAGTCCGACACCATAACAACGATGTTTTCAGCATTGTCGCGTTCCGGCAGTTAGAGATAAGTTAGCCAGTTCTTCAATGATTGTGGATTCCGGGAGTAGCGCGCTTCCACCTTCAGCCTTACCATCACTTAACATCAGGGTGTGATGAAGTCTAGTGCAACCCTATTGTGGATAAAAAAGTCTGAAACAAAACGAAAAAGCAGTTCACTTACAAAATAATTAAAAAAAAAAACAAAATTCAAAATCGTTTTTTCAATTTAGGTTTGTTTAACAACACTTATGAACGTCAATGAAGCTACGCCATCGGTTCGCAAATCCTACGGCAGGAGACCTTGTAGCGAGAAGAACCGGCAAGAAACTCGCCAAGGGCTATTTTTTTCTCCCTGTTTTAACTTATACAGAGTCGTCAAATTTGAAAAATGACCTTCACATAATAGTAAGCTTACTTTCCATCCCAATACAGAATACCGCTTAAATTAAGTACAATTTTGCTTATTACCTAAAACAGTAAACAATTTTCAACCAAACAAGGAATCAAATAGTTTAATGAACACACTACCTAATCATAATCTTATTCACATTATATTATAGGATTAATAAAAAGGAAACTGCAAGCTGCGCCGCATATTCAAATCTATAAGTGTTAACAAATAAAAGGAATTTTTGAATAAATAATACAATTATTAGAAAAATTTATGTAACTGTAAGACACGGGTACCAAAATTACCATGAGACACACCAGCTCGCTCATAAAACTATATAATATTATTATAAACCATATCCCGAACACCTTTAACACAAGTAGACATGAGCAGATCCACCCCACTGCTACTAATATTATATTTATTATAGCTACTAATAATATTTACTATTTTTAGCTACTAATAATAAAGCCTTCGCCCGGACAGCGAAAGGTCGTGGGTTCTACTCCCATCAGAGCTAGTTGTGAGATGGCTCGTTTTTTAATACTTAATTTTCAATAATAAAGCCTTATCATATTTCATGGTAAATATAAAACTCCGTTCAACATGATACAACGCGCTAAAGCCAGGATAAAATAAGAATTGAATTAAATTACGTGAAAACTTGCTCGCGAAATAGGATTTTTATACCAAGTATGAGCTGAGTCGTGTCATCTATGTTTTATTTAAGAACTTTTCAAGTTGGCTTTGTAAGGGAAACTTAAAACATATATAACGCGCTGTTATTTTGTCTTGGACAGATATAATACTTTATTCATCTTAATTGAGTGGGTATTATTCCCGGCACAAGGCACAAAGTCAATATTTTACTGCGATACTTAATTATTTTATAATGTGATGCAATTTCATTTAATATCTAATTATTAGGGAGTTACTTTGTTAAACTGAATTTTATATTTTATTAAGTCACTTACTCTGAAACAATTAGTAATATTTATATTTTTAAAGGGATAATTTATACTTAGGTAGTGAAGTGTAAGAACATTATAAAATATCACCATTAATAATCGTCATTTATCTGTATATATTATTTGCTTGCCTTAAAATGTGTTTTCTTTTGTTTTTATTCATTTTATTAAGAATTACATTTGAAACATGTATGGCGCAACTTGCAGTATATAGTAGAATTGTCTTTTGTTTTTAACTAATATTAAAGCTTTAAGTAGAGTTCCTAAGTAATTGAAAATTGTTCACCGCTATGATCATTAGTTTGCCTATACTTAACTGTATTTATCATAACCCATTGTGTAATTGTGATGGAAACTGACCTTAGTCATACCATGTTAAGGTCATTTTTCAATTTGACGACTCTGTATGAAATAAAACAGGGAGAAAAAAATAACCCTTGGAGTTTCTTGCCGGTTCTTCTCCAAGGCCTCCCGCTGTAGGGTTTGCGAACCGATGGCGTAGCTTCTATGACGTTCACAAGTATTGTAAATAACAATCTAAATTGAATAAACAAATTTGAATCTTGAATCTATATAAAAACGAAAGGTTCTGATCTATCAACGCACAGCTCAAACTAGTGGACGGACAGCTTATCACGTATATAACTTCCAAAGCCAAGCGGTAGCGAAAATCTCGCAATTATTGCTCTCGAATCGCAAATCGCAGCAAGTTTTTGCTTCTCCTTGGTACACGAATTTGCGATTTTCGAGCAATAATTCCGAGATTGTCGCTATCGCTTGGCTTTTGCTAGTTACGTAATAAGCCTGCGGATCTATCTGAAATTTTAAACGCAGATAGGTAGTATGACGTAGGCGTTAGGATAGGCTAATGGGATAAGCCGAAGGTATGCGTTCCCCGAATCGCTCGCAGATGAAGCCGCGAACAAATAAAATCGGATTGACGGTAGAAAAGAAATTCTTTTTACATAATATCTCGTTCAATATATTTATACGTTCCTCGAATTATATGCGAATAAATATAATTTCCTATTTTCCCTATCTCAAAGTAACACGACAAGTGACAAGTTCATCAAAATTTTATCGGAAACGGAAAGGCCCGTTCGTGGAACGAAGGATTGCTCGTGACATATTAAAGACTTATTGCTTTTATTCGGAATATAATTTGAATCAAATATTTATTTGTGATCTTATTTACAGTCGTAATGAAATAATAGGATTCTGCTACAGAACACGAAAAAAAAAATTATCTTCTTTTTCCATGTTCGTGGCTACTGCCTACCATTTCATTCACATCCTTAATGATTGAGGATTCTGGGAGCAGTGAGCTTCCACCTTCAGTCTTATCACCACTTGACATCAGTACACGATGATGAATGTGTGATGAAGGCTAAGTGCTACCGAGTGGATTAAAAAAATACTTGTACGTAAGTCCGTTTAGTCTTACCCAAAGGTATAGCTTATTGTTAGAGAAAGTTTCGTTACATTATTCAGTACTAGCGGATCCACGCGGTTTCACCCGCGTGGTACCCGTTCCCGTGAGAATATTGGGATAAAATATAGTCTATGTCACTCGGGAAGAATGTAGCTTTCTAATGGTGAAAGAATTTTCGAATTCGGTCCAGTAGTTTTGGAGCATATTCGATGCAAACAAACAAAAAATCAAATCTTTCCTTTTTATAATATTAGTATAGATTATAATAATAAAAAAACTACTGAATAGGTAATATAAAAATGAAATTAAATATGCACGTTCAAATCCCATATTGTTTTATTTTTTTTTACATTTTTTATTATTGAGTACCTGCTGCGGAAAAACTGGGTGCCTACCATCAACTCTTATTACGGTTTTGTTTAGGAACCTAAACTGATCTGCTTCGCTTATTCGTACCACGACAGCTTAATATCAATGACAGCGATTCAGTGATGGATCAATGACAGTTCACAGCCGCTAAGCTGTCAGGAACTCTTATTTGACTTATAACCCGGTCGATTTAACATGTCACCTGCAGGTTATACCCGTCCCTCTCACTCTCCGAGCATGACAGAATCGAGTGAAAGAGACGGGTAGAAGAAAAAGGACACAAATCGTTCGGTCATTAACATTTACCAATTCATTTGCGATCCAGTTTTTAGAAGGTCAGAGTACGAAAGAAAGCAATTCATTTTAGGAACCTATTCTGCATCGCGCTATTTTTGAATCGCTGTCTTAAAGTTGATGGTAGGCACCCTGACCACAAAAACTATGAAAATTTTATCAGCCCTATGTTTTATGTTTGTACCTATCATCATCATCATCATCATCATGTCAGCCGAACGACGCCCACTGCTGGGCATAGGCCTCCCCCAAGGATAACCACAACGATCGGTCCTGCGCTGCCCGCATCCAGCGGCTTCCCGCGACCATGACCAGATCGTCGGTCCACCTTGTAGGGGGCCTGCCCACGGAACGTCGTCCGGCACGCGGTCGCCATTCGAGAACCTTTCCGCCCCAACGGCCATCGGTTCTCCGCGCTATGTGTCCCGCCCACTGCCACTTCAATGATGCAATCCTTCGAGCGATGTCGGTTGTTTTAGTTCTCCTGTGGATCTCTTCATTTCTGATTCGATCGAGCAGGGAAATACCAAGCATCGCTCTCTCCATTGCTCGCTGGGTGACTTTGAGCCTTCTTATGAGACCCATAGTAAAAGACCACGTCTCACTTCCATAGGTCATTATTGGCAACACACACTGGTCAAAGACTTTCGTCTTGAGACATTGAGGTATTTCGGACGCGAATATATGCCGGAGCTTCCCAAACGCTGCCCATCCGAGCTGGAGTCGACGAGAGATCTCTTTCTCAAAGTTGGACTTACCTAATTGGATTGTCTGTCCCAGGTAGACATAGTGGTCAACAACTTCGAGTGTAATGTTCCCAACATTAACTGGAGCGGGTGCAACATGGGCATTGAACATGATTTTCGTCTTGTCCATGTTCATCTTAAGACCCACTCTTTGCGAAGCATTACCGAGATCTTCGAGCATTGTGTTCAGGTCTTCCAAGGTCTCAGCCATAAGAACTACATCATCGGCAAACCGTAGGTGTGTTAGGTACTCGCCATTAATGTTGATGCCGCATCCTTTCCAATCCAGCAGCTTAAAAATATCCTCCAACGCAGCTGTGAACAGTTTGGGAGAGATGACATCTCCCTGTCTCACACCTCGCTGTAGTTGGATAGGATTAGAGCTCTGGTTCTGTAATCGGACCGACATGGTGGCGTTTTGGTATAAGTACCTCAGCACCTCGATGTACCTGTAGTCTATTTGGCACCTCTGGAGAGACTGCAGCACCGCCCAAGTCTCAATCGAATCAAAGGCTTTCTCATAGTCCACGAACGCCAAGCAAAGTGGCAAGTTATACTCTTCGGTCTTCTGTATAGCTTGCCGCAGCGTATGAATGTGGTCTATTATTATTATTATCATTTATTTCGGATTTTTAGTCCATAAGTGTTAGTAACATAAAGATCTTATTCTATTGTTAGTAAAAAGGAACACAATAAAATTACATTGTTATGGCTTTCGACCGATGTGACTCTGCGCTATATACACACATAGGCGGTGACAGGAGCGTGTAGCTGCTGCCAGCGGCGCAGTAGTGGGGAGTCCCACCGGTCAGCCAACGCGCTCAAGATACAGTTCGGACTGCGGCGCACACGCGCCCACAGCGAGGCGCAACGTTTTCTTAGGATCGTATAAAAACAATCCGTACGCGCCTCAGCGAACATAAAGGACGCGCTGCAATAGCGTGGCAAGCCGAACAACATCCTGAACGCGTTATTATATTGGACGCGTAGTGTGCTGTATGTCCGCTGCGTAAAGTTCACCCACAGACCGCACGTGTAGAAGGACTGACAATACGCTTTAAAAAGCGTCAGTTTTACTTGTTTACTACACCGTGCAAATCTGCGAGCAAGCATGTTACAGCGAACACACAGCGCCCTACGCTCCCTTTCTATATCTACAGTGTCTGACAAGTTGTGAGTTACCCAATGGCCCAGATACATGCATTGGTCTACTTTTTTCAGTTCAGTACCCCCGAGAGTCACAGAGGGTACATTCCTTTGGCTCCCTGCCGCCCCAGTCTGAAACACCATGAACTCACTTTTGAGTGAGTTGTATCTGAGCCCGTGAGCCTCTGCATATTGTTCACATAAACTAACCAGTCTTCTCAATGCACCGATCGAGGGACTCAGCAGCACCATATCATCAGCGTAACTAATGTTATTAATACATACACCACCTACATGGCATCCTAAATAGGTGCTGCTGAGCTCCTCGATCAGATTGTTCATGTAAAGGTTGAAAAGCTTGGGTGAGGTCAACCCTCCCTGTCTAACTCCACATTTCAACCCATACACGTCCGACCGCGAGCCAGCCCACTTTACACTGTTTTTCTGATTATCATACCAGTATTTAAATATGGATATTATTTCAGAAGGCAGATTCGTTTCGGAATGTAACTTTTTCCATAGAAGGTCGTATGAAACGAGATCGAACGCCTTCGATAAGTCCAAAAAACAGGCATAGACCGGAGTTTTTCTAGCTGTGTAGTACTGAACGGTCTGCTTGAGACAGAAGATGGCAGTTTCTGTAGATAGACCTGTACCCCGAGTGTAAGTTTTTATGTCAAGCAAACGCAAACTATTTCGATTCCGTATTTATGTCAATTTGTATGAAAACTATATAAGCGCTCTACTCGCCGCTAGAGGCGCTAATACAGTTTTCATACAAATTGACATAAATACGCAATCGAAATAGTTTGCGTTTTTTGACATAAAAACTTACACTACGGGCACTGGTTTAAAACCAAACTGCGCGTCATGTATTTTAATGTGCTCACCTAATCTTCTATCCAGCAGACCATCCAGCACCTTAGCTATAACCGTAGCTAAAGATATGGGCCTGTAATTGGACAAATCGGAAGCATCTCCCGTTTTGTTTTTCACAATAGGTACTACTACGGTATACATCAATTCCTCCGGCAGGTAACAGTGACTCAAACACAGATTGAAAAACATCGATAGAACTCGTGGCAAATGTACCCCCGCGTACCTCAGATGCTCGATGCTAAGATGCTCGTGGCCGGGAGACTTCCCTCTGACCATTCCTTGTTCAGAGGGAAGGGAAGATTGTGGCGGCGACCTCTTTCGCGGAAAACTTGATATTTAAGTTCCCGGCGTGACACCCAGCATCGATCACCTGCGACTTACCAACAAGAGGGGAATCCACTTCAAAGTGCTTACGAAAGGCATTCGCTATGGCGGTCGGTTCATAAATACCATTTACGCTTGCAGGAAGACTCGGCTTGGGATTTAGTTTATTAGTATTTTTCCAAAAATTACTAAAATTCTTCTCACTGTGATTGTCAGCGATGATATCCAACTTAATTTGATTTTGATTATTTTGGCAATATTTTAATTTCATTTTAAACTTTGTTTTAGAATCACGCATCTTATCATAAATAAAACCGAAATTAGGTTTACCATACTGTAACCAAGTCAGATACCAAAACCGAGCTTCCCTGTGAGCGCCACTCACGTGTTTATTCCATCCAATTATGTACTTATGATTTTTATTTTTCCGAGAGTTAAAGGTACTTTGTGCTGATTCTCTAAGAATACATATATTTTTTTTCGTACATAGCTGTTATTATAACTCTATGGTCTACATTTAAACACGTTTTATCGGCACAGTGACAGAAATCCTCAGGAAAGTCTATTAAACGTAATTTACTATTACATGATTCATAATATCTTTGTATTTGATCATTATCTCTTTCACCCCATTTGACTTTAATACAAGGTTGAGTGAAGGTAACAAGTTTTGCCTGAATTTTATTAATATTACATTCAATTAACAAAGGATAATGATCTGACCAATAAACATTATTAATTAAAACAGAAGCATTGACAACAGCGTGTCGCGCGGCGTTAGTTACTAAGCAATGGTCGAGCCATCGGCGGGAGCCGTGTGCGTCGCTGACATAAGTATAAGTATCGGCGGGTAAAAGTTCCATATCAACGCACGACCACGACTGTTCGGAACAGAAAGTCAATAGTTCATGTGAAAACTGTTCACCGGGATGAGCATTAAAGTCTCCGACTACGAATACCGACTCGATGTTGTTCGTCTCCACTAACGCACTTATTTCACCCATACATTCCGTGAAATCTGTAAGATTTAGCGCCGTGTCTGTAGGCATATACACAGTAACCACTAAGACTGACTTACCGCTGTCAAGGAGAATCTTAATAGCTGTTATCCGCACACTATGACACTTTACTACCGATACACGGGAACGCAGACTTCCTCCATAATAGAGCCACTCCACCAAACGGTCTTCCTTTGAGGATACCTTTAGAGGTATCTACTGCTGATTTTCCGGTAAAGGCGAAGTCGTCATCGATAGTTCCAAGATATGGCAAATCATGTGGTAAGAGCCATGTTTCCTGTAAGGCAATGATATCGGCCGTCTGGCAAAGTAACCGCAAGCACTCAAGCGATCGGTGTACATTTTTACAGTTGAATGAAATAATTTTAGTTGTAGTAGCCATTATTGTTGATTAGAAATCCTTTTCGGCGCCTGAGCACTATGATACCTTTTTTTAAAGTCTACAAAACGTCTGAATGCGACTCCTACTGGCCAGAATTCATCTTGCAAAAATATAGATATTTTGCTATTCGGGACATAAACTTTGTATGCGTCATATTCTTTTGCTGTCTTCATATTCATTTTTTTCTAATTCAACAGACACGTCAGTTTTGTTCTTTATGTAACTCAAAATGTCCGACGATGTCACCTCCTTCGCTACATTATAAATATACAATGGAATGCGCACATCTGCTGCTTTAAAGTTGATATTCGATTCAACAACCGCCTTTCCTTTATTTCCAATAAATCTGTTTCTTAACCTCTTTCGTTGTACCAGTTCCCAAGACTCATCATTTACTTGTGACTTCCATTCACTTTGTTTTAAAACTTGTGAATACGATTTTCTCTTAGTCACCGATTTGTGGTCATTATAGAACGGCCCTGCTGGCGATAATCTAGTTGCAGGCGACGCATGAGTCATGCGTCCACTCGCCGCCGGTTCCGAATTGTTTACAATTTCGGCCGGTGCGCACTCAGCTGATTCGATGCCGTTAGCACCGTTAGGTAGCGATGCGCCGCCGCCGCTTATACGCTGTATGTCCGGCGAATTCTTTTCATTACTACCCGCCTCTGTAGAATGTTGGCGAGTATTTTGCTTGGGTGAAGATGATGAGCCATGACTTGCAAACAAATCCTTCTCATTATCAATTGGATGCAATCCCATAGGTCCACTGTTATATTCAAAACTGTCTAAAACACAGGCTCCTCTTTTTTGGTTCACGTTTCGAGAAAAGTTATTCACAAGTGACACTTTTTTAAGATTGTCAACGTCATGTTTCAGTGAACTTAACTGTTCTACAGTTGCGTAGGTATTAGTAATTTTACTGATTTCCTCGCGTACTTTCAACAAGTCCTTGAGAATTTGTGTTACATCGACGTGATCGAAAAGAACCGGTGGCAACTTATGCAACTCCCGGGCAACGAAAATAGGTAGCATCTCAGGGTCCGTTTCCTTTAGTGTACAGAGGATGTCGTCAATGTCGCGTAACGTCTTTCCATCACGTATTCGGGTCTTCATTTGCTTCGATAAGGAATCAAACAGTAACCGTTTTGCCGACACAATATCACTCTCGGAAAATGCCGTAACACAGATGCGGCTGATGCTTTCCTCATCCATTATATCCATTTTGTTACAAATGAAAGCAAGCACTTCGTTAATAACAATGTTACAATTAACACATTTCACTGTTGTTGACATCTTGCTAGATGTCAACTCGCTCGTGCGTGACTTAACGACCGTACGCCAGCGCATGCGACGCGAGACTGTAGGTATGGTACTGTATGTACTCTATGGTACTGTAGCCTTTTCGGAACCCGGCTTGTTCGGGAGGTTGGAAGTCGTCGAACCTGCGAGCGAGACGATTCGTAATGACTCTCGAAAACAACTTATAGATATGGCTCAGAAGCGAGATGGGTCTATAGTTCTTCAAGAGAGTTTTATCACCCTTCTTGAAAAACAGCATCACATCGCTTCTGCCCCATGCCTTTGGCGTTCTGCCCTCAAGGATGACTGAATTGAAAAGCTTCTGGAGGACTTTAAGTATTGGCTTACCGCCCGCTCTCAGAAGCTCTGTTGTGATTCCGTCATCGCCCGCCGCCTTGTTGTTTTTAAGCTGCTTGAGAGCCATTCTAATCTCGTACAGGCTGACGTCCGGGATATCTTCTGTATAGTGTCGGGTAAGCTTGGCTCTAGGGTCTTTAGCCTTGCTTTCAACAGGTGTTTGCGTGGAATACAGCTGTCCATAGAAACTCTCAATCTCCCTCAGGATTTCAGGTGTTGACGAAACGATGCTACCTTCCTCAGTTTTCAGCCTCGTCAATTGACTTTGCCCGATAGACAGATCTCTCGCGAACACTTTGGAGCCTTTGTTCCGCTCAATGGCTTCTTTAATACGCTCGGTATTAAATTGGCGAAGGTCGCGCGTCAAAGACTTAGATATCTGTCTATTGAGCTGCCGATAACGATAGGCATCCGCTGAGTTCTGCAGCTTCATTTCGTGTCTCTGATCCATGAGTAGGAGAGTCTGACTGGAGAGTTTCTTCAATTTGGGACGGCGGGTTTTATAGTACTTAGACCCTACCGTGCGGACAGTATCCACCACCATGTTGTATAGATCGTCCACGTCTTTGCTGTTCTCAAGGGCTTCGAAGCGGTTTTGAAGCTCGAGCTGAAAGCACTCGGGGTTTTGAATTTGAGCTGGTATTGGTCGGAGCGTGGATTTTATCAGTCGTGATCTTTCGAGCTTGACATCGATATTCAATGTGCCTCTCACCATACGGTGATCGCTTCCTGTCTTAACAGCGTTGATCACACTGACATCATTGAATATGTGCTTCTTCGTCGACATGATAAAATCGATCTCGTTTTTGACTTTACCGTCCGGACTGATCCAGGTCCATTTGCGGCTTACGGGCTTCCTAAAGAAGGAGTTCATCATATAGAGGTTCTCCCTCTCCATGAAGTCTGCCAGCATCTGGCCTCTATCGTTCCGTTGCCTAAATCCAAATTGCCCCACTCTCAGCTCATCACCGCAACGTTGCCCCAACTTTGCATTGAGATCCCCCATCACAACCGTGTAGTGGGTTTTATAGCTATGCATGGCTTTAGAGATCTCCTCATACATAGCCTCCACTTCGACATCGTCGTGTTTCGAGGTCGGAGCGTAGACCTGGATAACATTCAGCGAATATCGTTTCGATAATCTGAGTATCAGGTACGCTACCCTGCTCGAGACACTTCCGATGGTGATCACGTTGTTGACAAGGGATTTATGGACGATGAACCCGACACCACCGATGGACTGTTGGTCGCCCTCCCGGTGGTAAAGTAAGTTACCGGATTGCAGGGTTATCGAGTCCTCCCCCTCTCTTCGGACTTCAGATAACCCAATGATATCCCAATGTAACTTACTTATTGCCTCTTCCAACTCTACGAGCTTCGCGTCAAGCCTCAATGTGCGCGTGTTGTAGGTTGCCAGGTCGAGTCGTCGGTGTTGGTAGCCGGAACCTACCCGGGGATTCTTAGCACCCCCTGCCCCACCGTTACCATAGCCGCTACCGTAGCTAGGAATAGCGGGGCCGCCGGGGACTGGGGGCCGATTTTTTAAGTGTGTATCCATTTAGGGGGGGGGGTTTGCCATAATCGCCACGCTTGGCAGGCGGGTTGGCGATCGCAGTATGGCCTGTTGTAACCTGGAGACGCTGCTGCCCATCTCCTGATGGCACTTTTCCCTTTGTCGCCTCTTACGACACCCACGGGAAGAGAGGGGGTAGTGCTATTCTATTTATGTGCCGGCACTACACGACACGTTTGTACCTAGGTAAAAAATATTATTGAACTTTCATCATTCTCCGGCAACACAAAATATTTTGCTCCCCCAACTTCAAAGTAACTTCGCTAAGGAAAAAGTCGATATTTTATTTGAAGCCCTCAATCAAAGTGAGATCGCTGTCCCGACATGACGTGACAAAGGTTAAGTAAACAAATAAAAGAAAAACTTTACTTCCAATAGATCAAAGCTAGCCGCCCTTGACTTTAACCCGCTTACCGTTTGAATACAGACGGGAAAATTAAACCTTTTGGCGCGGAAATAGAGCGATCCGATGCCACAATACAGGTAGTAGGCAGTAACTTTGCAATTATTTTAAATGACAGAACAAAAATAGAAACGTGTCATATAATGTAACATTTTTTTATTAAATAAACTATCGCTCCGCCCGGGACTTTGTTCGCGTGGGATTGAGATATTCACAAAAGTTTAATGCAAACTGTGGCCCCCATGTTTACCTCCTTAGAAAATCTCTTATATTACTCCCCTTAAACTTCCCAAGAAACATATAATATGCCAAATTTCAGCTTCTTGCGCCCTGAAGTTCTTCGGCTGTACGTTGTCGGTCAGTCTGTAACGGAAGAATTTTATATTGATGAAATAGCTGCAATTTGAATATTGGCATCATTTTCAACCTTAAATTCATCGTAAATATTTTATTTTATATAGGTAGGTAACTTTATTGCACAAAATACTTTCAGTAAATAAAAGACTTAACGCTTAAAGCATTCTCTGCAAGCCCACCTTTAGGAAAAAAGACAAAGAAACAAAAAAAAACATTTTCTTAAACTGCTATTTTAGTTTTAGAAGGAGCATGGTACGCATTTTGTACTTTTAATGAAGCGTGGAATCGAAAGTAAGCTAGTCGCCATGACAACTTGAAGAACTTTCTTGTATTCTGTAGTTTAAATGGCCGGGGGATTTATTTTTTTATTTCATGCACTTATTGTTCATGTACTTATTTTCATGTCAAATGGAGCACTATTATCTTAACAAAAGTTTGACTCGCTGAGTACCATAGAGAGGTTAAAACAAAACTATTATGATATTCTCATATTAGTGACTGCCTCAGTTTTACCAGCGTGGCACCCGTTCCTGTGGGAATATCAGGATAAAATATAGCCTTCTACCTTTCCGCCCGAAGCTTCACCCGCGTGTACTATACGACGTTATCCCGCGAGAAGGTGAAATTTTTCCTAGATAAAAAGTAGCCTTTGTTTCTCTCCACGCTACAACGTATCTGTGTTCTAAATTTCAGCCAAATCCGTTTAGCCGTTTTGGCGTGATTGAGTAACAAACATCCAAACATCTAAACTTTTATAATATTACTAGCCTTCCGCCCGCGGCTTCGCCCGCGTGTACTACACGACGTTATCCCGCGGGAAGGAGATATTTTTCAGGAATAAAAAGTAGCCTATGTCCTTTTTCAGGCTCTAGACTATCTCTGTACAAAAATTCATTCAAATCGGTTCTAGGCGTGATTGTGTAACACACAGACAGGAATACCCAATATACTCAGGATATACTCGGAATATACTCAGGAAAACCCAATTAAGCTTTCTATTGTTGAAATATATATTTTTAATTGGTCCGGTAGTTTTTGAGTTTATCCAATACAAAAAAAATGTGATATTTCCTCTTTATAATATAAAGTATAGTATAACGTACTTTCCTTTGTTCCCTTTAAGAAGACACAATACATTCGTGACAGCAAAACCCCAGAAAGAATTGCCAACACCGTGATGCTGAGAAATGGACCAGATACAATCTGAAGAAACCGTCGGGAAGGGCAATGAATAAAATTCCACGAAGGACTTAAATCTGTCTTACCTGCCCTTGCCACGACAAAAATCTTAACATAATAAATAAACATATAAAGTGTTAGCATAGTGAAATGTTGAGACAGTAGACTTATATAAACAGTTGAGGCGTGGCATTTACCAGTTTAAGTACTAAAGTCTTAAGTCAGTCATTCCAATAACAATAATACATATGTCGGAAACAGCTAAAAACATTTTTAAAATTTAGGAAGAAAATTTGTTCATCTATCTGCAACAATGTTACCTGTTTATGTTCTAACGACCGATTTGGCTCAGGGGTAGGATACCTGCCTTCTGTGCCAGAGGTCTTGGGTTTGATTTCCGAACAATACAAATATTTGTGTGCATGAACATGTCTATTTGCCTTGGTCTGGGTGTTTTCTATATACAGGGCGTCCCAAAACTATGCCACATGGAGGGAAAGTACCTTAAATACTGAAGATATAAAATTTTACTGAAAGGAGACTTCATTTTTATTTTAAAAAGAAAACGAACTGCATTCAAAGAATTTTAGATAATCTGTCTGAACTGGGAATCGAACCCGCTAAATGTAAAAAAATATATTTCTTTAATTTTATTGAACCGATCGAAAGGCTCGACTATGTCTAATCATTTCTTCTAAGTAACATAGCATCTTAAATAAAAGGAAGACTACGAAATTTAACATTTGATGTTGAATAACAAGTTTGTGCAGCGTTATATTGAATAGCCTTTTCTGTGACTGTCTGTCGTGCTCAAACAACTGACTTTAACGTTTTAATGTAATACCAATGAGTGAAGATTGGAGCAATTATACCTAAATAACCTATCGTAAGTGTTTAATAAAGTTCTAATGTGATAAAACACCACCTCGATTGATTTAAAAAGGTTTGAATAATTTGGTGCGGTTTATTCCACGTTCTACCATCTGGCATAGTCGTGGGACGCCCTCAGAGCGCTCTCATGGCGTCCCATGGTAATCCACATGGTGGCATAGACCGCACCAAATAGGTACAACTGCATTCAAGGATTTTTAGTTAATCGCCTGCCCGAACCGAGAATCTAACTCGCACCAAATTATCCAAAGTTTTTTAAACCAATCGAGGTGGTGTTACTTATCTATCACATTATAACTTTATTAAACACTTATGAAAAGTAAATTAGGTATAATTGCTCCAATCTTACATTAAAATGTTAAAGGCAGTTGTTATTGTTAGTCACAGAAAAGGCTATCCATTATAATGCTGAAAAAACTTTTTACTCAATAATAAATGTTAAATTGCTTAGGCTCCCATTTATTTAAGATTCTATGTTACTTAGAAGACATTAATGCTTATAATTGAGCGTTTCGATCGGTATAATAAAATTTTAAAATATTTTTTTTTCACATTCAGCGGGTTCGATTCCAAGTTCAGACAGGCGATTTTTTGAAATTCTTTGAATGCAGTTCGTTTTCTTTTTAAAATAAAAATGAAGTCTTCTTTCAGTAAAATTTTATATATTCAGTGTTTAAGGTACTATCCCTCCATGTGGCATAGTTTTGGGACGTCCTGTATATTAAGTATGTATTTACAAACAAAAAGTTTTAAGTATATATTTATCCATTATCAAGTTTTCCATGACACAGTTTCTCAATGAAATTTACATGGGCTTAAATAAATGGTGTGATTGTAAAAAAAAAGTTAAGTTATTTAATTCAAAATCTATGAAAAAAGTAACTCAATTAAAATTATAAACTTCGTTTTTAATTATATTATTTAAACTAGTATTAAATAATAGTATTTAAACACCAAACAACAGACTGTCGAGCATCATCATTGTCATCATGTCCTTCACATGAGGATAATGCCCCCTATCCAGTGACAAGATAAGCTCATCATTGTAATAGGTTCAAAAACTTTAAAAACTCACCGCAGGTTTGTTCATTGCAATAATATTGTTTCATCTTATCTTACTTAAGTGGACAAGAGATATTATGTACAAATTATGTATATAAAAATTACCGTCAAACCCTGACCGAATTAAAATTCAGTCATTATAAATAACAATCTTAAGAACAATATTGTTCAACGACATTGTCCGTTAATGAGTTTTACGTTAATGAGTTCAACAATAGTCAGGCAACTTCAATCAAAAGTGTAAACTTAGTGATTACATTTAAATGGAAGTACTCAAAATAAATGATTAAAATATTTATTATACCTAACATTTAAACCACGCATTTCATACTGCATCGCAGTCTACTATGTGGCACCTTCACTGTAGTATTTTCCCTCGCAATCGTATCTCAGAAAGATTTAAACAAAAAAAATGGCGCAAGCGGAAAGAGGTAACGACGCATTTCCTCCAGGAATTCCTATTTGTGGGGTTGCTTTATTATTCCAAGTTTTGCACGTGGAGCTACACACGTGGCTTGAGATATAAGAAGTGAGAAAAAACAAAAGGTTTTAAGGCGAAGAGGCAGAGAATATTATGCTGTTCAAATGAGGGTTGTGCGTGTGAAAGACTATGAGAGACTAAAAAGACAGTGAGTTGAACTGGGATAAAGAATATTGAATGAGTGTTTGGGTATGTGTGACATAAACATAGAAATAGGTGAGAAATAGCGTTTCTAATATTTTTACTATTCTATACTTCTGTACTACCTATACTTTTCTATGCTATAATATTTTATATAGGAAAGATTTGTATGACATGTATGTAATGAATAAACTCAAAAACTACTGGACCGATTTCAAAAATTCTTTTACTTTTAAAATGCTACGTTATCCCTGATTAACAAATGCTATATTTAATCCCGTTGTTCCCACGGGAACTATTAATATTATAAGGAGAAGGATTTGATATTTTTTAGTTTGTATTTTTGTAATGGAAAAACACAAATACTACTGGATCAATTTTAAAATTATTTTACCATTAGAAAGCTACCTTCTTCCTGGGTAATATAGGCAAATACATTATTATATAGGCATAGGCATAAAATATAATTTTATCCCGATATTCCCCAATATTCACGCGGGTAACCGCGCGGAGAGTAAAAAATAAGAAGCAGTGAAGTGGGTAAAGATACAGATGAGTTTATGTGTTGCTTTTAAGCAAATATGCAAAGAGGGATGCATTAGGTGGTTCTCACACTAGCCACGCGCTCCACGACACGGAGTAACTATTTAGTAATCTGTGACGGAGCGCAAATCTTGATATTGCGCTCCGTCGCGTAGTCATTTTGTTGGACTTGGCGTGTTTTCTATATAATTAACGTACTTACATTCTTTGAAAGATCGCGCTATCCCGCGCTACACGACAGGGCGCGGTGCAGTGTGAAAACCGCCTTAGTTCCTCTAGCATTTACAAAAATACAGAGAGTATGTACCGTAAGCAGCATATTTTCATAAAGGTTTGCAATATAAAACCCTTGTAAGAAAACATCCATTGGAGCTATCGGAACCGAACATTGAATCGACAATGAATTCATACAAGTTTCATTTGTTAAAAGGATCTCCTTTACATAAACTGCTTACGGAAGTATAAGGGGAAAGTAATCCTGTTAACATTTTTATTGTAAGCAAAATTCGTTATTGAGATTGCGTAAAAGCCAAAACGTTGTACTCTCACCAGAGGTGCCAAATGCTTACAAATTTACAGATGTTTACAATTGTCTTGTTTATATTATGGTTTAATACAACTAAGTTCGTTATGTTTATAGTTGTAACTTGTAAAATGTTAGCCAGAACATGTATTTTACTTTGGTTATTAATAAAATTATTATTATTATTAAATAGACTACTACAGGTACATAAAAGTGCTGAGGTGAGATGAGTGAAACATCAGGTGGGACATCGCTCGTAAGATTGCTCAGTTGAAGTGGTTATGAGAGGGAGTTAGGCGGGTTGCAGACCAAGAGCTAAGCTAAGTTAGTTTAGCTTACTCGCGAAGCTGACGCAGTTATTATTATAAAAACCGCGTCAGCTGTTTAAGACACTACTTGCCGTCCACAAGTTATAGCCACAAGAAAACAACCATGCCCTCTTAGTTTGTATCTAATATTTTTGAATAACTCTTCAACAGTTTTCATCCTTTCTGTAAGTTTTAAAATGGTTTTAAACCAAAAGTGGCCACTCTTGGTTTAAACCCATTTTAAAACTAGTACAAATAATAAAAAATATTAAAGAGTTATTAAAAAAATAATAAGAGACAATTTAAGAGGGCATGGTTGTTCCCTTTTTTTAAATATTGATCTGGTTCATGTATAATAAAAATAAATGAATTTGCGGCCCTAGTGGACAGCAAGTAGCGCCGAGCTTAAGTTATTGGTCTCTCGCCCGAATTCTCGAACGCAAATATCATCTTTGGGAGCGTCTCAAACATCATGGCATCTCTTTCATACGTTTGACATTTAAAGTGACAGGGCGATGTTTGAGATGCTCCCAAAGATAAGTAGCGTACGAGTATTCGGGCATTCAACCCGCATTATTGTAAGCAAATTTCGTTTTTGCGATTGCGAACAAGGCGACAAGTTCACGATGATTTTTGTTTCACGTTCTGTATTAAGGATGTCTGCGTGTAACAAAAGGTTGTCATTTTTACCCGTTCGTGTATTTTCTACATGTTGTTGTTATTTTACCTTCGTTCTTCTTATACGTTGAAATTCGTTTGACTAATATTTTGAAACGTACATTATCCTTACTTCCTTACTTTATATTATAAATGCGTCTCTGTCTGTCTGTGTGTTACACAATCACACCTAAACTACTGAACCGATTTGAATGAATTTTGGTACAGAGATAGTCTAGAGCCTGAGAAAGGACATAGGCTACTTTTTATTCATGAAAAATATCACCTTCCCGCGGGATAACGTCGTGTAGTACACGCGGGCGAAGCCGCGGGCGGAAGGCTAGTTGTTAATAAATACTAAATAACTGTTAAGTAGATTGAACAAGAAAACTGAGATGTCTCTTATAAAATATAGTAAATATTTCAAGTCAAAAATGTGTTTACGCAAAATATTTGAACTTTAAGATTTACCTGTAACAAATTTTGGCATGAAGAGCCCTTGGCGCAGTGGTTATCGCGCTCGGCTGGCGATCGTTTAGGCTAAGCAACTTTTGCAATGGTCGGTCACGGGATCGGTGACCAAAAATGTGTCTAATTCCTCCATGCTTCGGAAGGCACGTTAAGCCGTTGGTCCCGGCTCGGCTGCGTTTACAGTTGTTAATGCCCATCTATTCGCATTCGGCCCACGTGGTGTGTCACGGCCCGTTTTCCATATCCATCCATAACGAAGGCCAGTGCCCCAGCAGTAGAGACATTAAATGGCTGATGGTGAATGAGTTAAACATAAAATTTTGCCAGATAGACGTAAGTTTTGGAGACTAACGACGAATAGTGTTGACGTCACGTTTTACGTTAAGCGAAACTGTCCAGAACTACGCTTCGCGTTTTGATATAGGTACATCGTCCGCTTGGTATTAGCGGTCTGCCTCTTATCTGTCACACTGACAGCGATGTAATAAAAAAACGCTGTTGAAATCGCAGAAAATTTGCCCTTTCTAGACAGGCACTAAAAGTACTAAGTACCTGATAGAGCCTTAAATCACTACACAAATTTACTAGCATTAAGCATAAAATATTGCTCAATAGCCAATACCACTTACCAAATCAAATTTGCAAATATACGCATACTATTCACTCCGGTTGAATTGCCTAGTCCTCCCAGGAGTCGGGTAATGAGGTCCATTTCCTCTCGTCAGACAGAGGACTGTCATTAGCCTTTTGTGACCCTCAGAGGTCGGAACCGGGACCTTTTTAACCACGCTTACCAATGGGCAACGCGTCTTGAAAGGACCTTTGTTACTGTGATGGCTGGCGTATATATTAGTATATCTTTGGCCCAGTCTTACATTACGATAGTTATATGTATAGACGACTTGTGTCATACACCAGTCGCGGAGACGAGTTGCCGAGGAGTATCTCCAATACAGGGTTGTTTTGAAACCACTGGCCAAATTTTTAATTTCGACTCAGAATCGGTAAGTGAACAACTTTCTCCTAGAAACATGGGTCGAAATATGCAATTTTTTCGACTTTTCATACAAATCATACTGATCACGTGATCGATTTATCGATCACATGATCATATTATCGATAGTATGGGAAGACTAACAAATTTTGACGTATTTCGACCCATGTTTCTAGGAGAAAGTTGTTCACTTACCGATTCTGAGTCGAACTTAAAAATTTGGCCAGTGGTTTCAAAACAATCCTGTATATTTGCACTGTGTTTCGCACCAGTATATTCGCTACCAGTATCCGACATGTCATGTAATACAAATGACTCTTCTACGCAACTGCCGCAAGACGTAAGATTCAGTAGGACGGGGCTGAGGCTAAATTTTTATTTTTTTATTTATTTATTTAATAAAATGAACATTTCATTTACATAAAAATACTTATTTTTGTATTCCTAAGCTTAGGGTTATGTGATGGATTTTATGATTTCCAATCCTGAAAAGTTTAACGTCAATAAAAAAAAATGCCACTTATAAAACCCGAAAGTTTGTATGTATGGATGTATCGATGTTAATATGGTATCATCATGTCAGCCAAACGACTCCCACTGCTGGGCATAGGCCGCCCCCATAATATGGTATGGTAAGTTAATATCGATGGTATAAAGGTCGTCACAGACGGTGAAGATACTATAATATTTTATCTTAACATAGAATATCGCTCGCCATACAATACAATGAACCATCACACACGCCGAAGATAACATATATTTCCATATTAAGTATCTTAAGATGCTAGGCGATACGGCAAAATATATATTTCGTATGTTAAGATACGGAAATATATATTTTGCATGTTAAGATACTATCTTAACATACGACATATATATTTTGGATACGAAAACATGTGTATATAGGTTGTCCCGTTTTCGGTGCTGGGCATAGAGAGACTAGCGGCCCGCCCCGGCTTCGACGACTATCGAGATACGTGCCGCTACTTGTACCCAGGCGTATTTAAAAAATTTGAATCAACTATTACAAATTAATTAAACTAAAAAATCCTACTTCATAACAAACAAATGAGAGTCAAGCGTAAAAGAACGTCGAGGTTGTCGATCGAGTTTTAAAGAATCTCACAGCATCTTTATTCAGCACTGACCCTTCTAAACTTCGTATTTATGGTCATTTATCCGATCTCCTTTTAAAAAAATACAAATTTTATGAATATTTCTTTAATGATTATTTTGGTTGGTGGTAACGTTTACCTCTAAGTGTGATTGAGTAATCCATTTAGTTCGCACTGCACTATCATGAGCGTCAAATGCACAGATCACAAATCAAAGAAATAAGAGTACTGTAAGTGCTAGTTCAGACGAGACGGCGGGAACCGCGCGGTTTGACACGCGATTTTGAAACTTTTTCGTTGAGAGATCTTCGTAAAGATTAAATTCCCCGCGTTCTTTTCTACACTTAATATGATTTTCTATCCAAACTGATCTAGACTTCGAATTAGCTATAGCAATTTTTATATCAAATTCCAGGTCAGAATCATCGTCTGATAAGCTGTCCAATAAGTCTAATAGAAAATCCGAATTTCTCATTTTTGATCACCCTGTATAAGATGTTTTACAGAATATTCGTCTGCTACCTAGGGCAGATATCGAGAGAGTGAAAAGATTCCAAAATATATCGTATCTTAACCGTGTGTGATAGTTTAAGATGCTATAATATTTTATCTTACGATATCTTAAGATAAAATGTTATAGCATCTTCACCGTTTGTGACGCGCTTAACTCGCGCAGTTAAAGAAAAAATCTGTAAATGGCGGCCAAGCATTAAGTGTAAGCGCGATAGCATGACCCACCCACGTGGTCTACATGCAGCATGACGGTATGTGTGAGCGAGATAGCATGAGCGAGATAGCATGGCCGCCATTTCCATATTGTTTCTTTATCTGCGCGGCTTATATACATATTATTGCTCGTGACTGTACAACTTCCAAAGTCATATAAAAAGCGTAGCTTACAAATTGCATCTATTTGCCACAGCAGAGACAATACAAATGTTTAGATATGAAGTTGAAATCTCATTTCCCTTACGTTTGAGGTGGTCCTGCCCTGTCCTGCCCTGTCCTTCCTTGTCTAGACCATTTCCGTCAGCGACGCACTAAACAAAGCAGAGTCTGAACGGATCCTGTGACAGTTGCTTAATGACTTATGAGTAAGTAAGGTTGTTTCACAATGTCTGACTAACGGCCAGAATTAATAAATAATCCACAGATAGGGATAGGCATGATCCAGATTAGTTGCCATGCAACGTTTTTTTTTTTTTATCTTATACCTCCATCATGAAGCTCGACTTAATACTCTGAGGTAACTGGAGAGTGCAGTACGAACAATTTTTTGTGACCACAAATTACACAGTGGCTGTCTTCCGTCTCACCTACACTTTAAAAAAAATACGTATGGTCATATGAGACAACTGACAGCCACTACATACATAAATGTCAAATTTGCTGGGGACACTTTTTTATTTAGGGTGAGAACTCCAGTTACCTCAGTATTAAGTCGAGCTTCATGACCTCCATCATAAGGTTGGATTATGTGTTTACTGCTTCTCTTACATACCAGTTCTCGCTATTTTTCTTCTCGAACTTTCATTCCGCATACGTGTTCTTTCTGTCATTCGTCCTCTTTCTCACTATAACAGGTGGGTTGCCTGCCTATTCTACTTTTTATTTATTTATATTTCTTGTAAAATTGATTATTAAATTGATTTTCCCAAGTGCCTACACTTGGGAAAATCAATTTATTAAGTTTTTGGTTTTACAGGGGTTTTACATTTTTCTTATATTGTGTTTTGTATTTTACAATCTTACAACGTTTGATATTAACATAGAATTAACGATAGTTGCCAGGGTGTTGCTAGGTGTTGCCTAGCAACTAATCTGGATCATGCGTCTATCCCTATCTGTGGATAGATTATTAATTCTGGCCGAATGAGACACTTTCCAGTTTACTTGGCAGTTTTGTACAGTTTTGTCAAGTAACAGCTAATTAGAACTTACTTAGACATTGTGAAACAGGCCCCTAATAAGTAATAAAATTTAATCCTTATATCCAATTGAGATCAACCCGTCCCCGTGGAAATATGGGGTTAGAATATTTAGCCTATACAGGGTGTTAGGGGCACCGTTGCAAAAACTTTAACCATGGCTTCAGGCCATCATGCTGAACAACGCATAGCAAGATTTTTGTCGAAAAAAAAACGGTGCCTCTAACACCCTGTATGTCACTTGGAAAGAATGTAGCTTTTGACTGGTGAAAGAATTTTCAAAACCGGTCCAATATTTTGAGTTTATTCGTTACAAATAATAAAACAAACATACAATTTTTTTTTCTTTATAATAAAATTCTCTATAAATTAATATAGAAAAAATTATTTTTATAAAAAAATTAAACCGCCTTCAAAAAAACCACATCAAAAAACCGCCTTCAAAAAACCACATCAAAAAAGTAAGAAATAATTCCTCACCAAATAAATAACGTAAGTACTTTGAAGTCGGGCGTGAAACATGTACAATTTTTTGTTAAAATCCGCCCGACTTCAAAGTACTTACGTTATTTATTTGGTGAGGAATTATTTCTTACTTTTTTGATGTGGTTTATTGAAGGCGGTTTTTTGATGTGGTTTTTTTGAAGGCGGTTTAATTTTTTTATAAAAATAATTTTTATTTCACTCTTTTTCATCGTGCAGGCAATTTAAGTGTTTTCTTGTAAATAGGTATGTGATCAAACTGAAAACCTCCTCTTTCGAAGTCGGTTAACATACCTTGAGGTATCCCCTTTTTAACAAAACAAGAATCATCTAAATCGGTTTATAAACAAAGGAGTTATGCCTAAAGATACGTATTAAATTCACATAAAGTGGTAACGAAAACGACAGTATTTTCAAGATTTCCTGAAAGCTACTGAACGGATTTCAAAATTTTAAAAAATGGGACCAACTTGGAAACCAACCTGATGTAATAACGTTTGAACCATTTCAATCGGTTCAGCCGTCTTCGAGTAATCGGTGGACATACACAAAAAAAAAAAAACATACATACAGACGAATAGAAAACCTCCTCCTTTTTGATTTAGAAGTCGGTTAAAAAGTATGGATTTCATACGTCATAATCAATTTTTATACTCAATTCGCCTTTTTTATTTGGATGTGCTACTTTTTATACCAAAACTAAAGACCACAAATACATAATACAACCACCTGATAGGAAAGTTAAGGGTAAGGAGATTCGTTAGATGCAAACATGGCGAACTATGGAAATGGTTATAACAGACATAGAATCAAACCCTTTTTCTTAGCTTCATTGCCAAAAGGGATGCTCTTTTAGTAGATAGGGAATTAATGTCATTGAACTACTTATCCATCAAATAGTTGACTAACATTTGAAGCTTTTGACTAATGACCTATTTAATTCTACCAACTTTTAAGATCTTGTTGTCAGCCTAACGTCCGAATTGTCGAACGCAAATCATCTTTGGGAGCGTCTCAAACATCATGGCATCCCTTTCATACGTTTGACATTTAAAGTGACAGGGCGATGTTTGAGACGCTCCCAAAGATAAGTAGCGTACGAGTATTCGTACGGCTGGCGATCGTTTAGGCTAAGCAACTTTTGCAATGGTCGGTCACGGGATCGGTGACCAAAAATGTGTCTAATTCCTCCATGCTTCGGAAGGCACGTTAAGCCGTTGGTCCCGGCTCGGCTGCGTTTACAGTTGTTAATGCCCATCTATTCGCATTCGGCCCACGTGGTGTGTCACGGCCCGTTTTCCATATCCATCCATAACGAAGGCCAGTGCCCCAGCAGTAGAGACATTAAATGGCTGATGGTGAATGAGTTAAACATAAAATTTTGCCAGATAGACGTAAGTTTTGGAGACTAACGACGAATAGTGTTGACGTCACGTTTTACGTTAAGCGAAACTGTCCAGAACTACGCTTCGCGTTTTGATATAGGTACATCGTCCGCTTGGTATTAGCGGTCTGCCTCTTATCTGTCACACTGACAGCGATGTAATAAAAAAACGCTGTTGAAATCGCAGAAAATTTGCCCTTTCTAGACAGGCACTAAAAGTACTAAGTACCTGATAGAGCCTTAAATCACTACACAAATTTACTAGCATTAAGCATAAAATATTGCTCAATAGCCAATACCACTTACCAAATCAAATTTGCAAATATACGCATACTATTCACTCCGGTTGAATTGCCTAGTCCTCCCAGGAGTCGGGTAATGAGGTCCATTTCCTCTCGTCAGACAGAGGACTGTCATTAGCCTTTTGTGACCCTCAGAGGTCGGAACCGGGACCTTTTTAACCACGCTTACCAATGGGCAACGCGTCTTGAAAGGACCTTTGTTACTGTGATGGCTGGCGTATATATTAGTATATCTTTGGCCCAGTCTTACATTACGATAGTTATATGTATAGACGACTTGTGTCATACACCAGTCGCGGAGACGAGTTGCCGAGGAGTATCTCCAATACAGGGTTGTTTTGAAACCACTGGCCAAATTTTTAATTTCGACTCAGAATCGGTAAGTGAACAACTTTCTCCTAGAAACATGGGTCGAAATATGCAATTTTTTCGACTTTTCATACAAATCATACTGATCACGTGATCGATTTATCGATCACATGATCATATTATCGATAGTATGGGAAGACTAACAAATTTTGACGTATTTCGACCCATGTTTCTAGGAGAAAGTTGTTCACTTACCGATTCTGAGTCGAACTTAAAAATTTGGCCAGTGGTTTCAAAACAATCCTGTATATTTGCACTGTGTTTCGCACCAGTATATTCGCTACCAGTATCCGACATGTCATGTAATACAAATGACTCTTCTACGCAACTGCCGCAAGACGTAAGATTCAGTAGGACGGGGCTGAGGCTAAATTTTTATTTTTTTATTTATTTATTTAATAAAATGAACATTTCATTTACATAAAAATACTTATTTTTGTATTCCTAAGCTTAGGGTTATGTGATGGATTTTATGATTTCCAATCCTGAAAAGTTTAACGTCAATAAAAAAAAATGCCACTTATAAAACCCGAAAGTTTGTATGTATGGATGTATCGATGTTAATATGGTATCATCATGTCAGCCAAACGACTCCCACTGCTGGGCATAGGCCGCCCCCATAATATGGTATGGTAAGTTAATATCGATGGTATAAAGGTCGTCACAGACGGTGAAGATACTATAATATTTTATCTTAACATAGAATATCGCTCGCCATACAATACAATGAACCATCACACACGCCGAAGATAACATATATTTCCATATTAAGTATCTTAAGATGCTAGGCGATACGGCAAAATATATATTTCGTATGTTAAGATACGGAAATATATATTTTGCATGTTAAGATACTATCTTAACATACGACATATATATTTTGGATACGAAAACATGTGTATATAGGTTGTCCCGTTTTCGGTGCTGGGCATAGAGAGACTAGCGGCCCGCCCCGGCTTCGACGACTATCGAGATACGTGCCGCTACTTGTACCCAGGCGTATTTAAAAAATTTGAATCAACTATTACAAATTAATTAAACTAAAAAATCCTACTTCATAACAAACAAATGAGAGTCAAGCGTAAAAGAACGTCGAGGTTGTCGATCGAGTTTTAAAGAATCTCACAGCATCTTTATTCAGCACTGACCCTTCTAAACTTCGTATTTATGGTCATTTATCCGATCTCCTTTTAAAAAAATACAAATTTTATGAATATTTCTTTAATGATTATTTTGGTTGGTGGTAACGTTTACCTCTAAGTGTGATTGAGTAATCCATTTAGTTCGCACTGCACTATCATGAGCGTCAAATGCACAGATCACAAATCAAAGAAATAAGAGTACTGTAAGTGCTAGTTCAGACGAGACGGCGGGAACCGCGCGGTTTGACACGCGATTTTGAAACTTTTTCGTTGAGAGATCTTCGTAAAGATTAAATTCCCCGCGTTCTTTTCTACACTTAATATGATTTTCTATCCAAACTGATCTAGACTTCGAATTAGCTATAGCAATTTTTATATCAAATTCCAGGTCAGAATCATCGTCTGATAAGCTGTCCAATAAGTCTAATAGAAAATCCGAATTTCTCATTTTTGATCACCCTGTATAAGATGTTTTACAGAATATTCGTCTGCTACCTAGGGCAGATATCGAGAGAGTGAAAAGATTCCAAAATATATCGTATCTTAACCGTGTGTGATAGTTTAAGATGCTATAATATTTTATCTTACGATATCTTAAGATAAAATGTTATAGCATCTTCACCGTTTGTGACGCGCTTAACTCGCGCAGTTAAAGAAAAAATCTGTAAATGGCGGCCAAGCATTAAGTGTAAGCGCGATAGCATGACCCACCCACGTGGTCTACATGCAGCATGACGGTATGTGTGAGCGAGATAGCATGAGCGAGATAGCATGGCCGCCATTTCCATATTGTTTCTTTATCTGCGCGGCTTATATACATATTATTGCTCGTGACTGTACAACTTCCAAAGTCATATAAAAAGCGTAGCTTACAAATTGCATCTATTTGCCACAGCAGAGACAATACAAATGTTTAGATATGAAGTTGAAATCTCATTTCCCTTACGTTTGAGGTGGTCCTGCCCTGTCCTGCCCTGTCCTTCCTTGTCTAGACCATTTCCGTCAGCGACGCACTAAACAAAGCAGAGTCTGAACGGATCCTGTGACAGTTGCTTAATGACTTATGAGTAAGTAAGGTTGTTTCACAATGTCTGACTAACGGCCAGAATTAATAAATAATCCACAGATAGGGATAGGCATGATCCAGATTAGTTGCCATGCAACGTTTGTTTTTTTTTTATCTTATACCTCCATCATGAAGCTCGACTTAATACTCTGAGGTAACTGGAGAGTGCAGTACGAACAATTTTTTGTGACCACAAATTACACAGTGGCTGTCTTCCGTCTCACCTACACTTTAAAAAAAATACGTATGGTCATATGAGACAACTGACAGCCACTACATACATAAATGTCAAATTTGCTGGGGACACTTTTTTATTTAGGGTGAGAACTCCAGTTACCTCAGTATTAAGTCGAGCTTCATGACCTCCATCATAAGGTTGGATTATGTGTTTACTGCTTCTCTTACATACCAGTTCTCGCTATTTTTCTTCTCGAACTTTCATTCCGCATACGTGTTCTTTCTGTCATTCGTCCTCTTTCTCACTATAACAGGTGGGTTGCCTGCCTATTCTACTTTTTATTTATTTATATTTCTTGTAAAATTGATTATTAAATTGATTTTCCCAAGTGCCTACACTTGGGAAAATCAATTTATTAAGTTTTTGGTTTTACAGGGGTTTTACATTTTTCTTATATTGTGTTTTGTATTTTACAATCTTACAACGTTTGATATTAACATAGAATTAACGATAGTTGCCAGGGTGTTGCTAGGTGTTGCCTAGCAACTAATCTGGATCATGCGTCTATCCCTATCTGTGGATAGATTATTAATTCTGGCCGAATGAGACACTTTCCAGTTTACTTGGCAGTTTTGTACAGTTTTGTCAAGTAACAGCTAATTAGAACTTACTTAGACATTGTGAAACAGGCCCCTAATAAGTAATAAAATTTAATCCTTATATCCAATTGAGATCAACCCGTCCCCGTGGAAATATGGGGTTAGAATATTTAGCCTATACAGGGTGTTAGGGGCACCGTTGCAAAAACTTTAACCATGGCTTCAGGCCATCATGCTGAACAACGCATAGCAAGATTTTTGTCGAAAAAAAAACGGTGCCTCTAACACCCTGTATGTCACTTGGAAAGAATGTAGCTTTTGACTGGTGAAAGAATTTTCAAAACCGGTCCAATATTTTGAGTTTATTCGTTACAAATAATAAAACAAACATACAATTTTTTTTTCTTTATAATAAAATTCTCTATAAATTAATATAGAAAAAATTATTTTTATAAAAAAATTAAACCGCCTTCAAAAAAACCACATCAAAAAACCGCCTTCAAAAAACCACATCAAAAAAGTAAGAAATAATTCCTCACCAAATAAATAACGTAAGTACTTTGAAGTCGGGCGTGAAACATGTACAATTTTTTGTTAAAATCCGCCCGACTTCAAAGTACTTACGTTATTTATTTGGTGAGGAATTATTTCTTACTTTTTTGATGTGGTTTATTGAAGGCGGTTTTTTGATGTGGTTTTTTTGAAGGCGGTTTAATTTTTTTATAAAAATAATTTTTATTTCACTCTTTTTCATCGTGCAGGCAATTTAAGTGTTTTCTTGTAAATAGGTATGTGATCAAACTGAAAACCTCCTCTTTCGAAGTCGGTTAACATACCTTGAGGTATCCCCTTTTTAACAAAACAAGAATCATCTAAATCGGTTTATAAACAAAGGAGTTATGCCTAAAGATACGTATTAAATTCACATAAAGTGGTAACGAAAACGACAGTATTTTCAAGATTTCCTGAAAGCTACTGAACGGATTTCAAAATTTTAAAAAATGGGACCAACTTGGAAACCAACCTGATGTAATAACGTTTGAACCATTTCAATCGGTTCAGCCGTCTTCGAGTAATCGGTGGACATACACAAAAAAAAAAAAACATACATACAGACGAATAGAAAACCTCCTCCTTTTTGATTTAGAAGTCGGTTAAAAAGTATGGATTTCATACGTCATAATCAATTTTTATACTCAATTCGCCTTTTTTATTTGGATGTGCTACTTTTTATACCAAAACTAAAGACCACAAATACATAATACAACCACCTGATAGGAAAGTTAAGGGTAAGGAGATTCGTTAGATGCAAACATGGCGAACTATGGAAATGGTTATAACAGACATAGAATCAAACCCTTTTTCTTAGCTTCATTGCCAAAAGGGATGCTCTTTTAGTAGATAGGGAATTAATGTCATTGAACTACTTATCCATCAAATAGTTGACTAACATTTGAAGCTTTTGACTAATGACCTATTTAATTCTACCAACTTTTAAGATCTTGTTGTCAGCCTAACGTCCGAATTGTCGAACGCAAATCATCTTTGGGAGCGTCTCAAACATCATGGCATCCCTTTCATACGTTTGACATTTAAAGTGACAGGGCGATGTTTGAGACGCTCCCAAAGATAAGTAGCGTACGAGTATTCGGGCATAAACAAACCTATGTACTGATAAGTACTACCAGTTCACATATTTTTGCGTCGTTATAACTTTTGCTAATTTCAAATTAATATTATCCATCAACGTTGTTGTTGTATGTAAATAAAATAAATTCTAAACGCGGCCTACAGTAACAATGACCTAATGTAGATAAAATTAAATTCCAAAAATTAATTCAACTTTCCCAGACGGCAGTATTTAAGCACGAACATGTCAGATTAAAAACTCTAAGTGGATCAAAAGGATTTCCATCATAAACCCACATCATATTTCAACATCCGAAGTCTGAAACAAATAAATTAGTATTTCGCCTCTGTACTAACGTCGGGGCTCTCAAAACGTTCCGAAGTCCCGAATGTCCCGAAAGTCCCGAATCAGGGAGCGTGAACGCCGGCCATTTCTCAGCCGCGACAGCCGGGTGACAGCCCTGAAATTCGCGCCGAAACAGGTACCTTCGATAGATGGGCTCGAATTAAAGAGGATTTAATACGAAAATAGGAAGGCGTGACTAATGATTTTCGGAAGAACATTTTTGAAGTCTTTTCTCGGTAGTCTTTTTACACTGGAAAACTTTTTTGTTGTTTTTAGGGTTCCGTACCAACCAAAACAGTCAAAAGGAACCCTTTGGTGCGACTCAGTTTGTCTGTCACAGCTGGATATCTCGAGAACGACTAATGATATCAACTTGAAATTTGGAATAGTTTTAGACGACGCACAGTGGGGCGGCCCCATATTATATGAGCAGGATATAAATTCAATTTCAAAAAGTGGATATTTTGTTAAACTTATGATGTTATGTCAAACTTGACTGTCGAGTGCATTCATTACTACCCTTTTTACTAAGATATTAATTTATTTTGTACCAACAAACTGCAATATCTTTATTAATTTTTTATTTTTATGTTTTTTATTTTTAAGAGGGTCTTAAAAATTCGAAGTAGGTCATATGGGTTATATGAAAGAGCAATGCTTGCAGTTTCGAATTTTTTTTACTATTGACGAAAAATGAAAAATTTCGTTTTCCTCTATCTCCGAAGTTAGTTTGCATAGAGAAAAATCTGAAATTATTTTATGTGATAAAAGTTTATGTAAAGATTATATGAAAATAAAACTATGTCTCTAAAATAGTAAACTTTGGCATAAATTATCAACAAAATTTATATCAGTTCCACTATCGGCCAATCTCTTGACTGATAGGTAGTGAAGATGATTTCTAAAAGTTAACCACTGACCTTAAAACTAATATTCTACACCGAATATATCTGACGCATATAGCCTCGCCGATGAAAACATTTTCACGTTTTATTTACAACCAAAATGTCCTCCTTCCTCTTAAGTATATTTATAATGGTACGGAACCCTCGGTGCGCGATTGCGATTCGATCTTGACCGGTTTTATTAATTAAGTTAATGGTGTATTACACCCTGCGCCGGTGGATTTTTTTTTACTTAGGTACCTACTACTTTTTTAATTCATAGTCATAAGTCCTCCAATTAAAATAAATAGTTATGGTTGTAAGCAGTGCTTCTTGCTTAACCGGGTAAAAAAACAAACAGTACAACGAAAAATGATTTTAAGTAAAGCTATGTAAAGGAGAATGTATCGAGAGAGAAAAAAATATTGTTCCAAACGAATATTTCGATATGAGCAAATATTTGAGGAGACGAACGGATCGTCACTGAACAAAATTGTTTTGCTCAATGCGTTTTCATCTACTGCGTGAACGAGTTTTTGCCGTTCGTCAAGTCTCGCAACTGTGGCTCTGAATTGGAACGATTTGCCAAAAAGGCAAGATTTTGTTTAATTTTTTTTAGGTTTTTCAAAATAAATGAAGCCAATATCAACAGTACACAAATCGTTTTAACTTTTACTTAATTTCAATTTAGTCGTTATGATATAGCTATTGTGTCATGAATCTGAGGGCCTACTCTGGTTAGCCCCGTCCCTTTCACTCTCGAGTCATGACGGAATCGAGTAATAGGTGCGGGGCTAACCGAAGTTTCGGATTTTCGTTTCAGAGTACGGTCCCTGGCGTGTCGACGATACATCGAATGCTTAAATATTAATGATTTAAAGCTTCTAATCTAAAGACTTCCTTTAAATATAAACATAAGAGCGCCTTAAATGAACTGCACTGGCAAACAAAGTATAATCTTCAACCAAACAAATTCTACTGATTGCTATTCCTAGAAAACGATCCAGTTATATCTCCTCAAATCCAATTACAGAAAGTCTCTCCGGACCATAATTTCTGAGCAAATCCTTTCGAAACGCATCTAGGTCTCACAGACCATGGTCGTTTGATCTAGTAATTAAAACTTTCCCGGTCGCAGAAGCTTTTGTCTTAACCCTTTCTTAGAGACAACGCGTTTTGATTTGATGGCCTCACGGGATTAGTGTTTGAGTCGAAGAGAGCTTTGCTAACTGCATATTTTCATTTAGAAAACTAGGAGTTGGGCTACCGTTAATCGAAGGGCTACCGCTATAAAGGAGTTAAGAAAGAGCCGCAATGATGAGCAAAATTTACACATTCAATGCCATTCGTGCCAGATACAAAAGAAAATCTATTGTTTTATACTTCGCAGTAGACAGGTTAAATTCAATCACAAATAAAATCGAAAGCTGCTTTTAAATACTCGTCACTCACTCGTTTCACGCGTGAATCGGATCTTTAGTAAATAATATTACTTTGTACAAAAAACTCTGTAAAATCACCAACAGTTAAACTTCAACAGTCTCCCGTTAAATCCAAAAACATCGACGTCTTTAAAAACATCGCTGCATTAACAGCTCCGTTTTATTTATAAGTCCTTCGGTTAAGTCCCCAGAGACGGTGGAAGACGCTCCACACACAATAACAGCTCAGCAGTCTTTGGAAAGAGGAAACTCCATATCTGAGTCTATCAAAAGATACGACAAAAGTTATATAAAATGCTACATCTGTAAAATCACTAAAAGTTAAACTTCAACAGTCTCCCGTTAAATCCAAAAACATCGAAGTCTTCAAAAACATCGCTGCATTAACAGCTCCGTTTTATTCATAATTCACGCGGTTAAGTCCCCAGAGACGGTGCAAGAAGCTCCACACACAAGAACTGCTCAGCAGTCTTTGGAAAGAGGAAATTCCATATCTGAGTCTATCAAAAGATACGTCAAAAGTTATATAAAAGTACAGTAGTACTTATATCTATTCTGTGATAAAAGGCTGTAAAATCTGTAAAATCTGTAAAATCACCAAAACTTAAACAATTTCCCATTAAATTCCGAAAACATCGACGTCTTCAAAAACATCGCAGCATTAATACTCCGTCTTGTTTCAAAGTCCCGCTGTTAAGCCCCCAGAGACGCTGCAAGACGCTCCGCACACAAGAGGTGCTCAGCAGTGTTTGGAAAGAGGAATTTTCCATTTCACTGTTAATATTCAAGAGCTTTGAACGTTGAAGTATTGTTTATTGAGTATCGGAACCATGCACACGAGAGAATTGATTTTATGAAAATTTCAAGATGGTGAACTTCGTAACAAAAAGCACAAAGGCTAAACTGTTTATGCCATCAATTATGTGCATTTTATGCTAATTTTGGAAATGAAAACCGTGAAACCGTGGGGTGCAAATAGTAGACATATAAGTTTAATGAATATTTTAGAAAATACCATTGGTAGTAACGACTTCGTAGCTCAGCGTTTGGAGCATTCGCCCGGACAGTGAAAGGTCCCGGGTTCGATTCCCGGCGGATCTACTTAGAGGATGGGTCATTTCATTTTCAATAAACTACCATTGGCAAAATAGTATTTAACAACATTTAGTATGTAACAAGCGATTATTTCTATTAAGAACAAGTTTGTTTACACCAACTCGTTAAACTACAACATCAGTGTACAACTTAATTTCGCAATATGATTTTCAGAGCTGAAACTAGTTAGTCCTGAAACTATTTGCCGTAATTAGCAGGTAGGCGTCAAAAGGCATCTCATTCAGGAGCAATTAAGTAATGAGGTCGAGCCGCCTTTGACGGCGCGTGTACTCGTCGCCGCGGTTCGATTTAATTAATACAGTTGTTGTACTGTCGAGCTGCTTACCTTCTCCGAAATTTTAATTTTGATTGAGACGTAGACACTTGAACCATAATTAAGCAAATACATCTGGGCGGGAAAATTTTGAACTAACATTTTAACACGGTGCCAGAACGTGGTTAAATGCTGAAACTTTTCATAAATCAGTAATGAGTGAATTTAATAGGAACAGATTTTCGACCAGTTTGGAGACATTTCACAGATGAGAGTAGAGGAATCAAGAGCTTATAGATTGTTATCTTCTTCATCACATGAATCATAACTTGAGTGAGCGTAGTAACAAATGGAAGAAGAGATTTTCGACCAGTTTGGAGACATTTCACAGATGAGAGTAGAGGAATCAAGAGCTTATAGATTGTTATCTTCTTCATCACATGAATCATAATTTGAGTAAGTGTAGTAACAAATTAATGAAAGAAGAGCTTTCCTACCAGTTGGGAGGCATTTCACAGATGAGAGAAGAGGGATCAAGAGCCTAATAGATTGTTATTTTATTCATCACATGAATCATAACTTGAGTGAGTGTAGAAACAAATGGTAAAAGAGATTTTCGACCAGTTGGGAAACATTTCACAGATGAGAGTAGAGGAATCAAGAGCATATAGATTGTTATCTTCTTCATCACATGAATCATAGTTTGAGTGAGTGTAGTAACAAATTAATGAAAAGAGAGCTTTTCTACCACTTGGGAGGCATTTCACAGATGAGAGAAGAGGAATCAAGAGCCTAATAGATTGTTATTTTATTCATCACATGAATCATAACGTGAGTGCAGTTACAAATGGAAATAAGAAACCTTTGCCTGCTGTAGGCGTCAAAACAAATCTCATTCAGGAGCAATACAGTGCCACAAACTTTTCTGTTCCAGTGGTCAAAATGTGAAACTAATGTGTTTTTTTAAATGTCATTCTGCTGTCAAGTTGATGTCCAACCATAGCGCTGCTGGGTGCTGCAGGTCTTAGAAGCCAGGGCCGGGTAAATTGCAATAAAAAAAGAAAAAAGTACATAGCGCCGCTGTCACCGGAACAGAAAAGATTGTGGTACTGTACCAATGCAATTGACTTTGACTTTAAACTATAAATGCCACAAAAGTCATTCAATATTGTAATATGACATAGTCCTATGTTGTTTACATATTATTGCTCGTGACTGTACACGTCACCGTGGATTGATTTACGGCCAGAATTAGTAATAAATCCACAGATAGGGATAGGTATGATGGTTTGATAATAACATAGAATTAACGGCAGTCGCCAGCGGTCTTGCTAGGTGTTGCCTAGCAACTAATCTGGATCATGCCTATCCTATCCCTATCTTTGGATAGATTATTAATTCTGGCCGTTAATGAACACATTTGCTGTACTATCGATGGTTAATATCAAATTAAGACGCGGTACACTTGAAATATGCCGGTGAGTTTTACATAGATACTCAAATACCAGATAATTACGTTGTATTTATATTTGTTTGTAGAATCGGCAGTGAGTGGAGTTGCAGTGGAGTTACTTACCGAAGTCACAGAATATATAATAGTACTAACGTCCGAAGTAGTCGTTGTATTATATTTGTTTCTAGAATGAGTGAGTGGAGTCACTTACCGTAGCCAAATTTAGGCACGCGTAACTCTACTTCGACCCGCTCGGGACGTGCGCAAATTTGCGCACGAGTACTATCACTTCAAATTTAGTATAAAGTAAATTATTAATAAAAAAATATTTTTTTTAAATAAATTGAATAAATAAGTTATCTTAATTACATATTAATTTATTAAATATACATTTTTGAAAATCCGCCATAGCGAGCGGAAGTATGACAGAGAAATAAAACTTTGCGATATTTTAAGGGTTAATGTAGTTAAATGTCCTACTGTTTAACTACTTAATAATTATAGTTTATTTTATTTTTTTTAAATCTAACGTCATTTGCATATTTGTAAATTTAACACGAGGACGTTCCTTGTGAAATAAATGTAATTTCAGTGTGCGAGCTTGTGGCCCAAAAACCGTTATAATTTATGGTAATCTAGTTTACATATTATAAGCCTATCAGGATAGGCTACGAGGACCGCGACGAGGCCATTCGTATTTTTAATTATTTTAAGATTATATTTCCTCAATTAGCCTCAGCTACCTACCACCATCTTATCTAAGCCTGACGCCATACCAATGATGTTTTCGGCATTATTGTGTTCCGGCAGTTAGAGATAAGATAAGCCAGTTTCAGGTGAAAGAAAAAGAAAGAAATTCTTTAACCGTTAATAATAAACAAACGAACAAACAAAAAATCAAATCTTCTTTATACCATTAAGTAAAGAAAATAGCTTCTAAATAAATGCTTCTAGTGAATAGAATAACATTTGTATAAAAAGCTCATATCAAACAAAATAAATTAAAATGTATAAAGTCAAAATTAGCACAAGCTTCAAACCGCAGAATTTAACACTCCAGTCTGCCATTTGATATAACGTACAAAGGTGTCTAATAAATGGCTTTACAAGGTCTTTTAACAGAGCCATAAAGAGGATAAATTGCCTCCACATCCAAGCCAGATGAAACACAATGCCTCAACCCGATCCTCGAGAAATGTGTCCATCTTCAGCAATCATACAAAGGATACGGCACTCGGTTATGACCTATAATAGTAACTTGCCTCGCAAATTCTCCCGTCTCGTGTACCGTGTTCCCATTATACCGTAAATTTTTTTTAGACGTTGCGTATGTCATGTTTTCTTATCTGGTTGTTCTGAACTTTATATTTGATTGGCCGTGTTTTGGTCGTTCTGCAGCTGTGTCTTGCACTTTCTATGGGGATTTAACTTTTGGGCAGTAGGATTTTTTAAAATCATTTATGATTAACTGAACAACTATCAAGTAATAATAATAATAATAGATTCTGAGCCGATTTCGGCTACAGCGACTGCTGGGTAGGCTCAGCTAGTGGCGTCTACTTGCTCCGCGCGGTGGTGTGCTCGCATGTGACTGTTGTAGCCAATTTTGGCTTTGAAAATTCTGAAGCATTTTGGGCAAGTGAGTACGCCGTCACTAAAATGGTAATTTAAAGCCGCTGGTGATTTAGCTTTTAACGCATCTCTCTTAGCGTCAATTTCATCTCTGCGTAAAGTTTCAAATGCTTCGGTTTTTTGCATTAGGAGACGTCTCCATTCCGGACGGTTTGCAGCTACTGACTCCCACGTTAAGGGATCAATATTGCAGCTCTTCATGTGCCTTTTGAGCACGTCTTTGTAACGCAGGAGCTGTCCGCCTTGCTTGCGCTTGCCTTCCTGCAGCTCACTGTAAAAGATGCGCTTTGGTAGTCGCTCTTCTGGCATACGAAGCACATGACCACACCACCGTAAATGACGCCGCATCAGATATGATTCTATTCCGCAGATGTTAGCACGCCGAAGAACTTCAGTATTTCTGACGCGGTCCGTCCAGTGGATGTCCATGATATCCCGCAAACACCGAAGATGAAATTGGTCCAGTGTCTTAATATGCCTGCGATATAGGCACCAAGTCTCTGAAGAGTATAACAGAGTTGGCAAGACAATAGCTTTGTATACCGAGATTTTTGTCGTCAACTTAAGATTATGAGAGCGCAAGACCTTGGTTCGAAGTTTGCCGAAAGCGACAGAGGCAGCACTAATTCTGCTGTTTATTTCGCCATCAAGATCACACTGCGATGATATAGTGCTCCCCAGATACCTGAACCTCTCTACACGCTTCAGTACATCTTCACCGAGACATAATTGCGCGGGCTCGTCAGTTGTCATAACAGTAACCATGACTTCGGTCTTACTGACACTTATCTTTAGGCCAAACTTTGTACATGCCTTGTCAAGACCAGTCATCAGCTGTTGCAGATAAGTTGGGGACTCGGCTAAAAAGCACAAATCATCCGCGTACATAATCTCCGTGACTATTTCATGGGAGACCTTGGTGCAGGCCTTCAATCTGGCTAAATTAAAAAGCTTTCCTTCAGTTCGAAAGCGAATGTGTACGCCTGTAGGGACTTTCTGTAGCACCTCTTTCACAACAACTGCAAAATAGATGGCAAATAGAGTGGGAGCAAGAACACACCCCTGCTTAACACCACAGCTGACGGAGAAAAACTCATTCTGCTCTCCACTTGCGGACACACAACATTTCATATTATCATGCAGAAGTCGTACTAGGCGCACAAATTTTACCGGGCAGCCCACTTTCTCCAAGACGATCCAC
Source organism: Crambus lathoniellus (assembly GCA_949710035.1). Classification (NCBI taxonomy): domain Eukaryota; kingdom Metazoa; phylum Arthropoda; class Insecta; order Lepidoptera; family Crambidae; genus Crambus; species Crambus lathoniellus. The sequence continues at coordinate 6,296,753 of OX453302.1, read as the reverse complement.
ATGGCTTCGCGAGGAACACTGTCGAAAGCCTTCTCGAGGTCGACAAAACATTGAAACAGTGGTCGACCTTTGCTAGGATTTTGCTCAACCGCTTGACTTCAGTTTCGGAAGAAATACTGCCGGAGACCCAATTCGGCTTCCGCCCGGAAAGAGGAACCTGTGAGGCTATCTTCTGCATACGACAGTTGCAAGTAATATTAATAATGTAATTCATACGTTATGAGTACATTGCTATCACAAAGAGTCCCTAAGCTATGCCTCATCATGTCAGCCGAACGACGCCCACTGCTGGGCATAGGCCTGCATATATAAGCTATGCCTAATAGATAGATAATAAATTGCCTTTATATATTAATATAAAGGCAATTTATTATAATTACCATAAAATTTATGGTAACCCATCTCGTGACCAACCATTGTGAATTGCTTAGCTGCCCAATCACAAGCTGAACGCGCTATCCTCCGTTACCGCGCTTCACTAAATACATTATTTGAATCAAAATAAAAGGGTTTTATCGTAACGACGACGCGACGCAATGGAAACGTAGCCCTTATATAAATTGACGCTACAATTTCACATCCTACAAAATGTTTATTGGAAATATGCGTCCGTATTGTTTCTTTATGAATAATTCTGCTTTGATAACGTGATATAAGATACGCTTCCATATTATATCGAACAGAATACGAGTAAGTATGTTATTCTATTGAATATAACGTGTCAGTATATTAAAGTTGTGTTCATTCTTCCATTTATTTAATTGTAAAGACTTCTCTTGAACGTAAAAAGTATAACATTTATTTTAATCAAAACATAACTTAATTTTTTATTGTTTTTATGTGGGAACAATAACGTTTCTTTCTAATGTTATTAGACTCCTATGTAAGAATTAGGCAAAAGTGGTAAGAGGACGTAATGACATTAGGTATAAATGAACCGGAGGGTTACTTACCCCCATGTAGGTCTTAACATTCCTTCCACTCTGCAGTGGTTCGCATACACAATTGTTTGGTAGTGCGGTTTGGAATGAAAAAGTAATGCTCTTTATAATTCCAATGTGCACTACTACACAGTAGTGCAAAAGGGAAGAAATAATTCCTAACGACACTACCGGTTTGACAGCTGGTAGTACAGTAGTGCAGATAGTCTTTATTTATTTATTATTAGTCTTTATTATTTTATTTATTTCCAAAAACAACATTTAACCCAAATACATAAAATTCTTATAAGCTAATATTAACTATAGATGTTAATTAATTTTTACGTATAGGGAACCAGAAATTTTTAACAGCGGCCACTGCACAAGACTCTAGGCCTGAATCGCAGGAACCATTACAATTATAAAGTTACAGTTACCGGCTGGTTCGAGACAGGACAAAAAATTCCAATCTGCACTACCGGTAGTGCAGATTGGTAGTGCAGAGTGGAAGGAATGGGTCTTAAGTTACACAAAATACTTAGTTTTTCAAAAACAAAATTTTCATTTCAATGTGTAATGTTTAACTTCTACAAATGCCATTGAATACCAATGTGATTCTGTTTTAGTAATGGCAAAATATCTAGTTCATTTGAATGTTTTGATGTTGAAGTTTAGCATTACAATTTTGGGCGACTTCTGAATAAGTTTCAATGATTTTCCAAAGTTATTTTTATGTAAGCAACAAGTAAAAGCCAAACAAGATGTATTAAGATTAATTTTTGTTTTGTTTCGATTCAATAATAATATCGAGTTCAAGGCTTAAAAGAGATTTTCCCCTGCTGAAGGCCATCCAATAAAGACCTGTAAATTTCCAACGGTTTCTAAATTACCCCAAAAAGATTTATGTTGCTAAAGATCTCTACATAATCCTTTAAATCATCTTTATCGTTATTTAACATGACGATGAGTTATAATGTTATTAAATTTAAAGTAAGATTTAGTATTACCGTCTTTACTCGCTAGTTCAAATAATAAGTTTCACTACTACAAACTATTACTGAAATGGTTATCGATAAGTTAAAATGCTTAAAACCGATATACCTACCTCGTTTCTACAGTTGCTAATATTGACAAGAGGTTATTTTTACAAGCTTTTTATTAACTTGCCATATTAGATAGTTAGTTAGTTTGTTAGTGGGGGACAAATCTTGCAAGCTTAATTTGACCCACTTCCCAGTGTCCGATGGAGCTGAAATTTTGTATAAGTACAGGATTGGTTTAGATGACAATACAATATTAAAGCAAACAATCAGCAAAAAAGCTTGTCATAAAAATTAAATTTTTACTAAAAACTTATTACAATACTAGATAAGACAACACCAACTGGAGCGCATCGGCCCGGCCCGGAAAGTAACCGTACGGCTGCCGTGGAGGCCGTCCGCGTCCGTACGGAGCAATACGGCTGCCGCGAAAGCCGTACTGAGCCGTTCCGTCGCGGAATGCAAACGAAGCTGCAGCTATTATGATTAACAAAGATTAGCTGATAATAAAATAAAGACTTTATTTTTTTATCAGCTAAAATAAAGTCTTTATTTTATTATCTCATTAAGCTTGGGAGAGTACTACGACGCCAATTTTTTAAAGCCGAACCCCTGCAAAACTGAAACCTGCGTGTTCAACCTACGCAACAAAGAAGCGGGCCGTAAGCTCAAAATTCACTGGTGCGGGATGCCTATCGAGCACAATGACTTTCCGAGATACCTTGGTGTCTACCTGGACAGGTCGCTGACCTACAGGAAAAACTGCGAGAATATCAAGCAGAAGGTGTTCTCCAGGAATAGCCTCTTGCGCAGACTGGTGGCCTCAAAGTGGGGTGCCTCGCCTGATGTTCTGCGGACCACTGGCCTAGCGCTTGCTTTTTCCGCGCGTGAGTACGCGAGCCCAGTATGGGGCCGATCGTCCCACGCAAAGTTGGTGGATACAGCATTACACGATACATGCCGGGTTATTACGGGTTGCTTAAAACCAACCCCGGTAAAAATGCTGTATCCACTAGCCGGAATAGCGCCCCCAGAGATCCGCAGAGCAGTGGCAGGCTCTTCCGAGAAGACCGCTATGATGAGTGACAATCGGCATCCACTCTTCGATCACGACCCGGTGCCTCAAAGATTGAAAAGCCGCAAAAACTTTAACAACTGTGTGCTCCCTCTTCATAGCGGTGATCGGTCGAAGGAAAGGTGTAGGCTGTGGCGAGAGCGTGTCAACCTTCCCGTCCCGTTTGTTCCACCGTCTGAGACCCTCCCGCCTGGACACGAGTTACCATGGCCTGCCTGGAAGTCTCTGAATAGACTCCGGACAACGGTCGGCCGCAGTAGGGACAACCTGTCCAGGTGGGGATTCTTGGTCGACGCGGACTTAGCATGTAGATGTGGTGCTGTTCCTCAGACCATGGAACATCTAACATCGTGTCCTGCGTGTCCAACCAGCTGCACGCGGGAAGACCTAATGAAGGCTACCAACGCTGCGATTCGCGTAGCCGAATTTTGGACTGACACCGTTTAGGTTTTAGTTTGCTATCGATTCGATAAGAAGAAGAAGATGGCATATTATTAACCAAACAACTGGAAAAACAAGATAAAAATTCTTTATCTCTCAGAGTAGATAATAAAACAATTGAATTGAATCTGACGATGAGCGTGACTTTGAAGATTTCTTCTTTCGGTTACCTTTAGAAAGTACCGGCAATTTAAATTCCTGTCCAATTAAATTAAATCAACTATTGATTCTTTTGCTTCTTATATTTGGTTTTTATTTTCCACAAGAGCATTGATGGAGGTTTTTTTATAGATCAAATTTAATTATGTATCGATAACCGTTGTGGTTAAATAAAATATAAAATATTATTGAAATAAATAAATAAACATTAAAAGCGTATGTTTTAAAGTTTTTACTGAGCAATAGTTAATTTTATCTGTTCATCAATAAGTAACATGGTATTGTCTGCTAATATCAAAGCTCAGTATCAACATTTCAGGACATTTCAGGAGTACATGCAGCTCTATTATGTAAGTAGTTTTGTCACAAGTTTGTCTCGTGACCTTTGTGTAAAGACTTAAATATTAATACTTAAACCCTAGTTAGCCCGCGTTTGAACCTCTACTACCTTTGACATTTAAGTTCTGTAGTACAAAATTACAGATCTCTGAAAAAGAACAAGTTCGTACTTGTCTAATTTTCTTTGGCTGCGAGTTTTTCCTATTTTGCGTCAGTACGCCTGGGATACGCTTTCATTAAGTAGTTTTAAAACTATGTAAATAAGATATACGAGTTTTGTTAGCCTTGCTGTTGGAGTGGACTTAATTTTCTTTTGTAATTTGACATGGCTTCGTCTGCTATTAGCGTTAAGACTTTCGTGGAAGTTTTTATGTTAGTTTTCCGGTTATTGTAAGAGTTATTGGGGCACGCTTTTAATGATTGTTTATTTATTTCATGCATTTACTATGTAATTCTATAAGTATATGAATAACGCTAAAAAGGACAAAATAACACCAAACGCGTGGTTTTTAATCCCGGCTGAAAGCTGCATGCGGCTGTTGTTTTTATTCGTTACACTTTTTTAATGTTTTAAATATTACGTAGTAAACGCTTGTTTCTACAACCAACGTCAATAAAATGCATTTCAAGTTTGCTATACCTTACCGAGCAATTAAATCTCAAAATATTTTTCAAAATATAATTATCATTGAAATTGGTTCGTTAGTGTTAATTAACAATAACATAATAAAATAACTATCACCCTTCTGAACAATTAATTATAAGCAAGGACTCCACTTTAAGATACTCCAATAATTACTGTAACAAAAGTTTTGGAAATAAATTATTAGCCAAAAACATCAGAAGAACCCGAGTTGGCCATGTCTCGTAGCTCGTAGTATGTCCACTTCGTTTTCTTTAGTACCAAAACCTTACTAATGTAATTTGATTAAACTAGTTCAATATGAAGATAAAGAACTGGCCACACTATTCAATAGTAAAATATTAAAACCAATAGTATAGGTAATTTGAATTGGTTATTGAATTCCAATAATATTTGGCATTCCATAGCTCTTTTTGACACCAGCCACCCGAAATATTCGGGTGTTACCAATGCTTTAACTTTTATCCTAATTTCCAGCCATTATGGAGATGTGCCTAGAAAGTTTCTATTTCTCTCTCTAATCGTTCTATCAATATTTATTATCGTGATAGCTATATTTTTACGTAGCTTAGGTATTCTTGATTTTTCTCCAATCGTTTCAGTTTAACGTTGCTCTCACTGCCTGATCGAATTTACTTAAAGGGGATGATTTTGCTCGCACTTGGTCAGACCATCTATTTGACGTGCGGCATCGGACTCTCTTACCTTCCTCCCCTAACCACGACCGGCTTTTAAAATTGTTATCCCTTTATAAACAAGAGTGACGGGACTCAACGCGACGTTTATTATGTAGTACATATGTACTTACAGCTTGACGTTTCGACTGTGTTGCTACAGCCATGGTCACAAGCAGACTGGCGGCGGTGCGCGGCGTCGTCTGTTCGGGCGGGCTTGGAGATCTTCGGCCACCCTCAAGTACAAGTAGGGCAGGCGTACCGGTTTTGGCCACTTTAAGGATTTTTTCACTTTTAACCGCTTAGTGCTTAATGAACTTAAGTATTTTAGAGAAAATTTATAAAGTAGAGTAATAGATAATTTATCGACCTTTAAGGGTACAATCTACAAAGTAAAAAAAAAACAATAGTTTTTTTTATTTAGAACAAATTCTGCGGAGGGGGCCAAATACACCGTTTGCATTGGTTTTGGCCACTTTCATAAAATTACTATATTTATAAGTTGAGTTTATGCTTAATTGATGTCTTATTAGAGTTCTGGACTAAAACACTACATGAAATAGTATTTCAATCACAGCTAGCTCCTTACTACAATTTTATAAGTATACCTTTATCACTTGATTAAAAGAAAATTACTAGATTGAGGCTAGTGTAGGCTAGTCCCTACACTATCCTCAATCCGCTAATTTTCTAGTATGTTAGCTAACAAAAGTGAGTTGTGAGTCTTTTAAAATAAATGAACTTTATGATAGGTTGGAAACTTTCTACTAATGCCAAAGTGGCCAAAGGTGGCACAATGCTAAAATTTCTAGCCCCACTTTTGGCCACTTATTGTTTCCCAACTTTTTGTAAGAACAGTGAAAAAACAACACTTAATCCATCTAGAAGAAACATATTCCAATATGATATAAAATATTAAATAACCATAAAATAATTTTATTGTAGAAAAAAAATGATTTTACAAAACCTTTACCCGTAACATTTTGATTAAGAATTTTACAAAATGTTAACTTTGAAACATAACACGTGTTTATTTCTAAAATATTGTACTACATAAAAAAGCTAAGTGCTGTAATTATTAACTAAAAGTCCAAGCATTTATTCGCCATTAATAAATATAAGCAATAATTATTTAATTCCTATTTATATAACTTTTAAGTGAAAAGTGACCAAAACCGGTACAGTGGCCAAAACCGGTACCTACGCCTGCCCTACATATGTACTACATAATAAATGTTGCGTTGAGTCCAGTTACTCTTGTTTATAATTATAATGGAACGCGAAAGTTTAAAATCTTGTTATCCCTTCTTCACATAGTGAGGTCAAAGTTAAAAAGTATATTTATTTAAAAAAATAAAATTTTATAAAACCATTGGACACCATCACATACATTGTTCCAATATCAAACTTTAGTAGCTCGATTATTAGTATTATGGAAATTGGAAACAACGACGGCTATTATTAGCACATACACCCACCCACCCAGACCCTCGAAAATATTTAAAAAATCATTTTCACTGAAAAATGGAAAATGAAGTATTTGAAAAATGGAAAATGAAGTATTTAGAAAAAATCGACCCGTCTCACAAAAGCTTCTAAATACTTCATTTTCCATTTTTCAGTAATAAAAATTGCATTGTGAATGCAAAAACTAAAAATTAAAATAAGTTCATTTTCAATATTTATTACATGACTGGGAATCAAACTCGGGACCTCTAGAGATAGCGGCACCTTGAAAACCGGCGCGTACACCACTCGGCAACGGATGTCGTCAAATAATGGCGTAAACTTGTGAAATAGTAACTAAAAACATGTTGAGCACTGGCCAAACTCAAAAGTATAAAACACCAATAGCATGCTTTAGAATTGGCCCAAGAATTCCAATATTATTTGGTATTCATAGCTCGCATTGAAACCAGCCAACAGTATTCTAACCGAAATACCCGGGTGTTATTATGCCCTAACTTTTAACCTAATTTCCAGTCGGTACGGACATACGGCTAGGAAGTTTCGCCTTAATGTGGAGCTTTTCACGTTAAATAATAAAACGTTTTGACCCATTTACTGCTGTTTGAATACTGCACCATCTTTTTTGTACATTTTGTTGGCTTACTGGCTTATAATACTAATTAAGGTTCAAATTATACTTGCAAAACGATTGGTCTTTGTATGTTTTTGAGGAAACATTTTTCTTTTTTAATAGAGCGCTAGGGAGGTGAAACCTATACTCGGTATAAAAGGTTGTCGGTTTTACTAATATAATCTTTATTATCATCATGAATCAAGAATTTTCTGTCTGAAAAAGAGCTAACCTGCAAAAAGAAGCACGGACACAATTTTTATTGACAACGAAATCATTGAATGTTTTTGAGCTTTTTTTTATTGAAAAAAAAGGCGGAAAATAAAATCGTGAATAATCCAAGACTTTTATAATCAGCAAATATTGACCTTATATTGTAGCGTAATGTTTTATCGTTGCTTTTCCTTGTTCACAGTACGAGACCCGTGCTTTCAACAGCACAGGGGTATCGATAACGAACAGTTCGTGCGAGCACAGGTCCTGCATCATCACTGTGAGGCCTGAGAGTGGCACCGCCAAGTACACCTGCGAGGTCTCCAGTGAGGGGCCCAGATTCGCAGTAGACAGGAAGTCAGCCAACATGACATTGGCTGGTAAGTAACATGTTATAAACTAGGTTAATTTAGTTAATTTGCGAACAGTTTGTGCGAGCACAGTTCTTACGTCATCACTGTGAGGCCAGAAAGTAGCGCTGCCAACTACACCTGTTAGATCTCCAGCGAGGAGCCTAGGTTCGCAGTAAACAGGAAGTCATCCAGCATGACATTGGCTGGTAAGCAACTTGATATAAGCTAGGCACAGTGCATGCTAGCACAGGTCCTGCACCATCACAGACCAGAGAGTAGCACCGCTAAGTATATCTGTAAAGTCTTCAGCGAGGGGTCCAGTTTCGTAGTAGATCGGAAGTCAGCTAACATGACATTGGCTGGTAAGTAGCTTTGTACAAACTAGGCACAGTTCATGCTAGCACAGGTTCTGCATCATCACAGTGAGGCCAGAGAGCGGCACGACCTAGTTCACCTATGGAGGTCTCCAGTAAAAAGCCCAGGTTCGCAGTACGCAAGAAGTCAGCCAACATGACATTGGCTGGTAAGTTATTAGTTAATCTTTGATCTAGAAATGATCGTGACAGAACAGAATCAGCGTGTTTAAATTTGTGAGTACTTCAGAGATGGGCCTTGGTTTACAGTAGACGGGAAGTCAGCCAACATGACATTGGCTGGTAAGTACCATATTATAAACTAGGCTAATATACGAACAGTTCGCGAGCACATGTCTTGCGTCATCACTCTGAGGCTAAAAAGTGGTACCGCCAAGTAGACCTGTGAGGTCTCCAGCGAGGAGCCCAGGTTTCCAGTAGACAGAAAGTCAACCAACTCGACGCTGGCTGGTAATGGCATGGCATAAACTAGGCACAGTTCATGCTGGCACAGGTTCTGCACAGGTTCTTAATTCTGCACAGGTTCTCAGTTCTGAGAGCGGGACGACCTTTTTTTGATATAGGAATGAGCTTGACGAATAGAATAGAATAGAATAGAATATATATTTATTTGCACTTGATTGGGGTTACATGTTACAGGTCAGGTGTCATACATTTTGTAGCTCCTCCCATTCAGCCAACTATCATAGCATGCAAATCTTACATTATAATATGTGTTGCATTGCAATAAAATTATTAACTACAAACCAATTTTTTACATTCAAATCAATAACAAATAAAATCATGAACTACAAAAATTCTCTTGTGAAGAACACACCTTAGTTTTTTTTTAAAATTAATTAACACAGTTCTATGGTTGTGTTCTGTCAAACTTAGTCTGTGGTTAGTTAATTTTCTTTGCGTCGTCGTCCATTTTGGAAAAACAAAAGTTAAAGTTTTCTTTCCCATTGTTAGTAAATTATTTAGAGTTAAAAATGTCAACCTTAATTATATAATTAAATTTAGAATGTCAAGTGGAGAGTGCAAAGAAAATTACAATTAGAAATTACAGAGATAGTCAGTCACATAAACGAACAAAACATAAAATTAAAACCAAAGAAAATTATCATCATTTAACTGGTACAGTTTAGCATAACGAACAGCATCACCACAGAACCCGGAAAGTTTTTTTTCTCTTTACTTTCCATGTTCTATGCGCATCACAGTGATTAAATTTGTGAGTACTTAAGAGATGGGCCTTGGTTTACAGTAGACGAGAAGTAAATCAACATGGCATCAGCTGGTAAGTACATGTTTTAAGGCGCTTTCACTTGATCACCTTGATACGTGGTAATGAGCTAAGAAATCGGAAACGCATACTACGATTTGTTTTATACATAGAATTCTTTTAATATAATATAAGACATTGTTCCTAAGTCACCTAATTTCTTGTATAACTCAATTTTCGAAGATTCAAATTACAAATTTTCAATATAAATACAAAATTCGGTTTAACTAGGTTACCTATCTTGAATATTATTTAACTACGCCAGTGCCAATATTTGAACTGGAACTAGCGGCTGTTATATCCAGCCCATTAATATTTATTTCGTAATATGAAACGTGTTTGCCGATTCAAATAGAAAATTGAAAGCAATGGTCTGTATAAACGTAGTCGCGCTGTGGGCATAAATGTTGCATGAAAATGGGAAACAAACTTATAAATATTTAGCTACTTTTTTCTGGTTTTGTATTATAATCATGAATCAAAAACCATTTTAAATTTACATGGTCATTATTACTTTACCTAACTGTTACTTAGTCATCAAATATTTTCTAAAAATCAATATCTTTTATTATTTTTGAAATAGGTTACACAGCTATAACAAACATGGGTGTAGGTAAAAAAGGTTCTCTCCTTGTAAAGATTGCGAGCCCCGGTTGGTTCAGAGTTGAAACATAATTTCTCTATACTATTACACTGAGGGTATGGTACCGTCATCGATGCAGGTTTTCATATCTCAAGTACTTTTGATCAATATGCCTGCGTGTGTGATACTGTCTTATATTAAAGACGATGCTGCTGTAGTGCTAAAAGCCTGCTACCCCAGTCCTGGATTCGATAATGTCCCAGGGCTGTACTTCTGTTTGTCTTGATACAAGTACGGTAAACAGTACTTTGATTCGAGGGGGTAACTTTGTTAACAACGCTTGTTTGACCAAATTATTTTTTTTCGACTGACCAATGCAAACGGTAGCCTAAATACAGGGTGTTAGGGGCACCCTTGCAAAAACTTTTACCATGGCTTCAGGCCTTCATGCTGAACAACGCACAGCAAGATTTTTTGTCGGAAATGAAAAAAAAAAATTCGACTCTCCATACAAAATGTCCCGATAAGTTGCTAAATTTGTATGAAAAGTCCAATTTTTATTTCATTTCCGACAAAAAATTCTTGCTGTACGTTGTTCAGCATGATGGTCTGAAGCCATGGTAAAAGTTTTTGCTAGGGTGCCCCTAACACCCTGTATAGTACTTATAGATAGTATGCCCATTGTTTTACTTATCAAAGTAGCATCATTTTTCTTGATGTAACCCCTATCTACGGTACTTAAGCTGTTTATCTCTGTATCACATCACATGTCATGTTGTCTGATACTTATCTTACTTTTTTTCTTTTTCTAGTGCTCCCAGAATACGACCCCCTGATCACGGGCCTGCCGACCATAGTGCAGGCCGGTGAACAGGCCTTGGTCAACTGCACGTCTGACTACTCACTGCCAGCTGCCACGATTGAGTGGTTCGTAGACTCCGAGCCACAGGAGGTAAGTAAATTTTCTGCCAAAATTTCGTTTTCTTGACTTCTTTCCCCTTGATTACGAACCTTCCCACCATAGTGCAGGCCGGCGAACAAGTCAACTGCACGTCTTATTACTCACTGCCAGCTGCCTCGATTGAGTGGTTAGGTGACTCCGAGCCACCAGAGGTAAGTGATTTTTCAGCCAAAATGTCGTTTTCTTGACTTCTTTCCCCTTGACTACGGACCTTCCCACCATAGTGCAGGCCAGCGAACAAGCCTTAGTCAACTGCACGTCTGACTACTCACTGCCAGCTGCCATGATCGAGTGGTTCGTAGACTCCGAGCCACAGGAGGTGAGTGTTAATTTTCAGCCAAAATGTCGTTTTCTTGACTTCTTTACCCTTGATTACGGACCTGCCGACCATAGTGCAGGCCGGTGAACAGGCCTTAGTCAACTGCACGTCTGACTACTCACTGCCAACTGCCACGATCGAGTGGTTCGTAGACTACGAGCCGCAAGAGGTGAGTGCTCATTTTCAGCCAAAGTGTGGTTTTCTTGACTTCTTTCCCCTTGATTACGGACCTTCTGACCATAGTGCAGGCTGGCGAACAGGCCTTAGTCAACTGCACGTCTGACTACTCACTGCCAGCGGCTACGATCGAGTGGTTCGTTGACTCTGAGCCAAAGGATGTGAGTGGTCATTTTCAGCCGAAGTGTGGTTTTCTTGACTTCTTTACCCTTGATTACGGACCTTCCGACTAAAGTGCAGGTCGGCAAACAGGTCTCAGTTAACTGCACGTCTGACTAATCACTGCCAGTTGCCACGATCGAGTGGTTCGTAGACTCCGAGCTACAGGAGGTGAGTGATTTTTCAGCCAAAATGTCGTTTTCTTGACTTCTGTCCCCTTGATTACGGACCTTCCCACCATAGTGCAGGCCGGCGAACAGGCCTTAGTCAACTGCACGTCTGACTACTCACTGCCAGCTGCCACGATCGAGTGGTTCGTTGACTCCGAGCCACAGGAGGTGAGTGTTAATTTTCAGCCAAAATGTCGTTTTCTTGACTTCTTTCCCCTTGATTACGAACCTTCTCACCATAGTGCAGGCCGGCGAACAAGTCAACTGCACGTCTTATTACTCACTGCCAGCTGCCTCGATTGAGTGGTTAGGTGACTCCGAGCCACCAGAGGTAAGTGATTTTTCAGCCAAAATGTCGTTTTCTTGACTTCTTTCCCCTTGATTACGGACCTTCCCACCATGGTGCAGGCCAGCGAACAAGCCTTAGTCAACTGCACGTCTGACTACTCACTGCCAGCTGCCATGATCGAGTGGTTCGTAGACTCCGAGCCACAGGAGGTGAGTGTTAATTTTCAGCCAAAATGTCGTTTTCTTGACTTCTTTACCCTTGATTACGGACCTGCCGACCATAGTGCAGGCCGGTGAACAGGCCTTAGTCAACTGCACGTCTGACTACTCACTGCCAACTGCCACGATCGAGTGGTTCGTAGACTACGAGCCGCAAGAGGTGAGTGCTCATTTTCAGCCAAAGTGTGGTTTTCTTGACTTCTTTCCCCTTGATTACGGACCTTCTGACCATAGTGCAGGCTGGCGAACAGGCCTTAGTCAACTCCACGTCTGACTACTCACTGCCAGCGGCTACGATCGAGTGGTTCGTTGACTCTGAGCCAAAGGATGTGAGTGGTCATTTTCAGCCGAAGTGTGGTTTTCTTGACTTCTTTACCCTTGATTACGGACCTTCCGACTAAAGTGCAGGTCGGCAAACAGGTCTCAGTTAACTGCACGTCTGACTAATCACTGCAAGTTGCCACGATCGAGTGGTTCGTAGACTCCGAGCTACAGGAGGTGAGTGATTTTTCAGCCAAAATGTCGTTTTCTTGACTTCTGTCCCCTTGATTACGGACCTTCCCACCATAGTGCAGGCCGGCGAACAGGCCTTAGTCAACTGCACGTCTGACTACTCACTGCCAGCTGCCACGATCGAGTGGTTCGTTGACTCCGAGCCACAGGAGGTGAGTGTTAATTTTCAGCCAAAATGTCGTGCAGGCCGGCGAACAAGTCAACTGCACGTCTTATTACTCACTGCCAGCTGCCTCGATTGAGTGGTTCGGTGACTCCGAGCCACCGGAGGTAAGTGATTTTTCAGCCAAAATGTCGTTTTCTTGACTTCTTTACCCTTGATTACGGACCTTCCCACCATAGTGCAGGCCGGTGAACAGGCCTTGGTCAACTGCACGTGTGACTACTCACTGTCAGCTGCCACAATCGAGTGGTTCGTTGACTCTGAGCCACAGGAGGTGAGTGGTCATTTTCAGCCAAAGATTGGTTTTCTTGACTTCTTTACCCTTGATTACGGACCTTCCGACCATAGTGCAGGCCGGCGAACAGGCCTTAGTCGACTGCGCGTCTGACTACTCAATGCCAGCTACCAAGATCGAGTGGTTCGTTGACTTCGAGCCGCGCGAGGTGAGCATTCATTGACATTTTTTGCGTGGTCTTCTTGGCTCATAAACCATAGTAAACTGTACGTCTATCTAATCTAACCTCCTCTGTCGTCTAGTGGTATTCACCACCAGTGTCAGACCAAGCGGTCCCGGCTTCGATTGCCAGTGGGGGTTCATATTATCATTCATATCTAAGTCTGACGCCATAACCACGATGTTTTCAGCATTGTTGTGTTCCAACAGTTAGAGATAAATAGCCAGTTCCTCAGCGTTGACGATTCCGGGAGTAATGCGCTTCCAGCTTTAGCCTTATCTTCACTTAACATCAGGTGTGATGAGGGCTAAGTGCTACCGTTTGTGGATAAAAAAAACCTCTCCATGTTGCCATGAGTAGTTCGTCGACTACGAGCCTTAGAAAGTAAGTATTCTGTCTGTATTGGGTGGTCTTCTAGACTTATATTTATATCCATTTAATTGCATTAATTTAGATCATAGTAGCTGTTCAGCCTTATCATCACTTAACACCTGTGTGATGAAGGCTAAGTGCTACCCTGTTGTGGATAAACAAACAAAACTCACTAAGTAAATATTCATTTATATTAAACCAAATTTTTTCCACCTAAAGTCAAACAAGTAATAAAACACAATAAAGTTATTTTTAAATACTCAAATAAGTAGCTTTCAGTATTTCCAAGATAATATATATTTATTAGTTCGGTAAAAAAACGCAACATGTCTGTTATTCAATGTAATAATTTAACCGGGAATAGCTTTAGTAAAATATTTTTTCTTTGTTCTGCCCTGCTAAATTAAACTTTGTGAAACATGCGAGGGTGACTGCTAGTTCAATTAAAATAAATACTCAAAACATTACCCACCTTCTAAAACAATATATTTTCTGTATAATTATATATCTCACATTCTGGGTTGTTATTATATTAAGTATTTATATAGAATGTTTACAGCTCTCACATAAAATATTACTCAGGCAAAACGATCGTCGTCGTAGCAACTGCCGGCGAAACGTTCGTTGGCAAAAGATAATGCAGAGTAAAAATTCACAAGTGAAAGATAGTTTAGAGACACATTCGCCGATAAAAAGCTTTGTTGCCTAATAGTTCATCGGACAAAGGACTGTAGAAGAACGTCCCAGACTCATGACGTAGGTAATAAAAAATTTCATCCACTTCATACACTAAGAACTATATCGCAAGGCTTACAGTCAAATATAGATTTATATCTGTATCTTGATCGAAGTCCTATTATTAAGTTAAACTTTAATACACCTGACCTTTAAGTAAAAGCAACTTACAACAGAAAATACACATTGTTCCGAAAATAGCAAACAGCCAACTTGCCTTTCGAAGTCTATTGAGTTCAGAATCTTTTCATAACGAATAAAAAATTGCCAGCTCATTATGTTTCACGATTAATAGCGGCACCTGCTAATAAGTGCTTTATCATTCAAAAAATGCGTAGAAAAATGAGTCTAATCAACAATCTCTGAGGGACATATCAGCAGAATTTTGGTGAGGAAAAAAAACACCGCCACCTTTTTCCCTCCGACATTTTTTCGCATTAAGTCGAACCGTTTTTTCCACATTTTTACCTCATAACGCTGTCTCGTACATCCGGCAATGGGTAGTCACCTTATATTCGCCGCAACAGCGTATGGGGCGATTTATTTTATTAGAAAATTCCAGGCGTCAACTTTTTTTCATGTATGCATTGAAATTCCCGTGTCGTATCATACCGGGTCGTATCATCTAGGAAGTACTCGTAAACACTTTAGTGTTTATTAAGTCATAATAAGGGACATAATATTTGTCGCTAGCGGTTTCCTACAAGTTTTCTTGCTTGAACATTTTTGCAGCAAGTTTATTTTCTCATTAGAACTTATCTTTACTTATGTGAATTGGAAAATGTCACCGATTGCAAATACCGCCGATATGAATCCATTTCCGAAGCATCCAAAAACTCAAACATAGTAAATTTTTGGTTACCTATTCCTTTGACCAATCATAGCAAAGATTGCTTGACTAATGCGCCACGGAATAATTTTTATATGTTTGACGTGGCTGGGGTCGGTTGCCTGGTCTGGTCTCGTTGTCAGGATGGTTGCGACGAGGGATCCTCAAAATAATAGTCTCTTCTTCAATAACAAACGTCTTATTCTTCAATCACAATCGATATGGCACAAATAAAACAACGATTCAAGTGATGTACACGGATGAATCTTTAAACGTAGCAAATTCGATACAGAAAAGTGGCCCTTGCGGGCCCCACTACCGCCTCAACGTCCAACCCCTTGTAGGTCCCTGTTTAGACTGTTTTTATCTTGCCCCTGCACCAAATGTGTCGACAAATTCAACTCACTTGGTCAGGTCATGCCATCTCTCTGTATCCAACTCACTCAAGTGCTTTCGCAACGTTTAAACTGACTCAACTAATAGTTACAAAGCAACAAAATAGATAGCGCTAATAATTTTAGTCGATAGTTACAAAATAACTCGATAGATGTCATTATAATTTAAATTAAAGTAATCGATCTTGCTGTCTATGAGGGCAGCATTGCGTTTACGCTCCGACACGGCCATTCTGACGTGTCACATGTCCTCATGTGTATCTGGAACAAAATTACTTCAATGGAGCTATCTCTCGCTCGGCTAAACCTGACTAAAAGGTTAGTAGCTACACTATAGATAAGGAAGAAAGTATGCCTCATAGTAAGTTACAGTAATCACAATATTATAATCAAAGTCATATAAGCAACACACATCACTAACAGTAGCTACACATTAGGTGGCAAGGATTCCCACATGGAATCGGTACACTCAATGTACATGGTCATCGTAATGACATAGTCTCCCATGAGACGGATTCCCACATTGGAATCGGTATGCTCAACATACATGGTCATCTCATAATGACATAGTCTCCCATGAGACGGATCCCCACATTGGAATCGGTACACTCAATGTACATGGTCATCGTAATGACATAGTCTCCCATGAGACGGATTCCCACATTGGAATCGGTATGCTCAACATACATGGTCATATCATAATGACATAGTCTCCCATGAGACGCTAGATTGCCACAGCCTCAGCCGCACCGCGCCCGGTACAACCCTATCGAATCGCAGTTACGACTACGACTGAAGCGTGCGGATTACCAAATAAGTAGCCATGTCAGTAAGTGTTTGCACATAGTTAGACAGGCCTTCACCGGCACTGTTCACACCCGATTCAACATCACAAACATTTAATTCTGAGGATACATCACTTTGAGGCATCTTTCTGAGCTATTCGTTAATCTTTAAAAACTTATTTTTAACAACTTCAAAACTACTTTAGGGCAAACGTTAAAATATCATTTTACACAAATTAACTCTCTTCATAAGTTTACTCATGAAAATCCATTTCCACTTTATCTTGGCGGAGTTTGGTTTGACTTAATGACAATGCTGCTGCTGCAGCTTATAACTGCTTGTAAATAATGTTATTACTTAAAGCATTTTATTGAAAAAAAAAGCTCTCAATTACTTCTTAATTACTGAACATAGTCACAACGCGTTTTAGACTGACAGCTTGGAACAACAACAAAACCAATGATTGAACAAAACATAATCTTTGTACATACTACAAGTGCTTCCGCTGTACCCTCTTTACCTCATGGTACCACAACAACGTGCTGACTCATTCAGCCACGCAATAAAACAATCAGCATCTTCAGCACTTGCTAATAATGTGGTAAAATACCAACTAAATATTTAGTCCTCTGAACCAAATCAAATCATGTTCCCATATTCTGTCAATCTAATACGAACTATTACCGTTACTAATCCAATTTAAATCAAATCCCACATTAACAATCATTGTTATACTAGGTTTGTACTAGTAAAGTGCCAAAAACTGTACAAAAGAATGTTCATTGAACGAAAAAGAGCATTTCAGTGCTGTTTGCACAAATAATGACAAAATGAAAACTGCTCACCAAATTGCGGTCATATGATATGCGAAGCCAGTAGATCTCTCTGTCTCTCTACGCTATCGCCACACAGCGCCGGCTACTTGTCTGTTGCGTTGCGCCACTACGCCACCGCGCCGCCGCACTGCCATAGTCACAGAATCGCACCATTGCACCACCATGCTGCGCTTGCATTTTACTATCGATGAACAAATCCTTATGCTCCAGCCAGGTTACGCCAGCACATGAAATCTGGTCCAGGTCCAGACTGATCCAGTCTTGCCGATGAACTTCCTTTCAGCGCACCGCTCATCACCAGGAAAAGATGATTTTCACAATTCTCTTCTTGCAAATGAAATGCCGCTAGTGAAACGGCAGGGCGCCTTTTTCATCACACGTTCAGTAACAGAATGTAGAATAACAGAAATACGGGTATTTCGTTTTCAGTCCACTTTTCATCTGTGGCACGGGCTGCATCGCACTTCTGATGACGTCGCTGGGGTCGGTTGCCTGGTCTGGTCTCGTTGTCAGGATGGTTGCGACGAGGGATCCTCAAAATAATAGTCTCTTCTTCAATAACAAACGTCTTATTCTTCAATCACAATCGATATGGCACAAATAAAACAACGATTCAAGTGATGTACACGGATGAATCTTTAAACGTAGCAAATTCGATACAGAAAAGTGGCCCTTGCGGGCCCCACTACCGCCTCAACGTCCAACCCCTTGTAGGTCCCTGTTTAGACTGTTTTTATCTTGCCCCTGCACCAAATGTGTCGACAAATTCAACTCACTTGGTCAGGTCATGCCATCTCTCTGTATCCAACTCACTCAAGTGCTTTCGCAACGTTTAAACTGACTCAACTAATAGTTACAAAGCAACAAAATAGATAGCGCTAATAATTTTAGTCGATAGTTACAAAATAACTCGATAGATGTCGTTATAATTTAAATTAAAGTAATCGATCTTGCTGTCTATGAGGGCAGCATTGCGTTTACGCTCCGACATGTTTATATATCAATTTTTAATATTTACAATACTCAATATTTTTATAACTAGCTTTCCTCCAGTCGCTTCGCCCACGTGGACTACACGACGTTATCCCGCGGGAATGTGATATGTTTCCGGGATAAAAAGTAACCCATGTTCCTCTTCAGGCTACAATGTATCTGGTGTCCCAAATTTCAGCCAAATCCGTCAGCCG
Source organism: Crambus lathoniellus (assembly GCA_949710035.1). NCBI lineage: Eukaryota > Metazoa > Arthropoda > Insecta > Lepidoptera > Crambidae > Crambus > Crambus lathoniellus. The sequence goes on along the minus strand of OX453302.1, from coordinate 6,278,028 downwards.
TTTTGGCGTGATTGAGCAACAAACATCTAAACATCTAAACTTTCACATTTATAATTTTAGTAGGAAGTAGGACTATCCCTGCAATTGGAAGTGTAAATATTTGCGTTTTTTCGATTTTGGAAAATATCATTTCTGTTACAAAGCTTTTGTTAAAAAAAAGGTAACATAAAAAAAACGATTTAATGTCACTAGCACACGGTGTGGTTTTCAATACTTTATGAAGCAGCTTAATTTAAATGGGATATATTTATATTAAACTTTTTACGCACAATTAAATCAAGGTTTTTTAATATATTATTCTTTAATAATAATATAAATAACTTATTTTAATAACGATTGGTTGAAATTCAAGTTTTCCTTAAATAACTTCATTATAAAGTCGTTCCTAAATTAGACATTATAATTTTGTTCGTGTTAAATTTCACCACAATACTTATGTATTCTTTTTAAAATTTACACATTAGCTCCAAGCATAACTTCTCAAGTGGTTACGACCAAAAGCCTAATCACGAGTATTAAAAAACAAATTTCTATAGAAGTTTCTTCAAAGAAGTTAACAAACCGTTAAAACAGGAATTAACATAATTGAACTTGAACCGTACTTCCTTAGAGGTAGCGTCGGCATAAAACGTGGTGTCGACCCTTATATTTTTGTTGATTGCCCTCAAATTTAACTAAATTACTAACGGCACTGTTCCACAGCAGCGCATGGTACAATTATAATAAATAATAAATACTGGTAGAAAATGCCTAAAGCATTAAGTCCGTCTCTGTGCATTTTTTGTGCATGAAGTGTCCAATAAATAAATAAATAAATATTGGACCCCATCATATACATTTCTCCAATCCCAAACTAAGTTCATTTAGCATAAACCCTTGTATTATGGCAATTGGCAATTAGAAACAACTATGTTTTTAACACATACACCCAGACACGAGAAAATATTGAAAATATCGGTTTCAATATTTACTCGTCCTGGAATCGAACCTGGGACCTCTGAGATAGCGGCACCTTGAAAACCGGAGCGCACACTGATCAGCCACGGAGGTCGAAATTTAATATAATATACCTAGCACGTTGACTTAGCTAGCCATGATCGAAAATGTTCAAATCTGGGGTATGCCTTTTAGCTATCATCACCATAACTCTAATCTTATATTATACTCGTAAAGAGATACCTAAAGTTTGTATATTTGGATTTGTGAGGTATTTATCTGAAACTTCTGAACCGATTTTAAAAATTCTTTTACTAATTAATAAATAAATATTGGAAACCATCACATACATTGCTCCAATGCCAAGGTATAGTAGCTTAAGCACTAGTATTATGGAAATTGGAAAAACAACGGGTATCACCACATACACCCAAACCCGAGGAAATACTGAAAAGTCCGTTTTCAACATTTTCCCGACCGGGGATCGAACCCGGGACCTCTAGAAATAGCGGCACCTTGAAACCGGTGCGTACACCACTCGGCCATGGGGCTCGTCAAATCGGACTAGGTCGGAAGTTTGTAATAGAAAACTACAATAAAATGAATGACTTAAGCAGTATTTTATCCCGATATTACCACGAGAACGGGAACCACGCAGATAATACCGAAGGGGGCACTCAGAACAGATAAAATAAATCAGACTTTTGAACTTGTTCTTAGACAAGTAGTCAGTCAAAGTCAAATTTGTTTATTCAATTTAGATTCTTATTTACAATTTGTGAACGTCATAGAAGCTACGTCATCGGTTCGCAAACCCTACAGCGGGAGACCGGCAAGTAACTCCAAGGGGTTGTTTTTTTCTCCCTGTTTTATTTCATACAGAGTCGTCAAATAAAAAAATTACCTTAGCATGGTATGCTTAATGTCAGTTTTCATCACAATTACACAATGGGTTATGATAAATACAGATAAGTATAAGCGAACTAATGATCATCAACAATTTTTAATTACTTATAGGAACTCAAGTTAAAGGCAAAAGAAAATTCTACTATATACTGCAAGTTGCGCCATACATGTTTCAAATGTAATTTTTAATAAAATGAATTTTCATGAATTCTTTAGAATAAAAACACATTTTAAGGCAAGCAGATAAGAGCAGACCCATACCCATTCCTAGGTCATTGCTACACGTTTTGCTCGCTTAAATACTTGTATATCATTCACACAGCCCAATCAAACCCAGCGACAGTTATTCCGTAGTCTGTGCACGTTCAGAGCTAACGTAGAAACAGATATTTGAACTCTGTCTGGAATGTATAAAATGACCGTGCAGATCGTGTAGGTACATCGTGCATAACGTGTGTAGCAGTGAAACAGAGCCCTTGTCTGCCGTCAATAGCATAGTTACAGTAAGTGCGCTCTTGACGGTTTCGAGAAAAACGCGGCAAAAGTTTTGGTGCGAAAATCTTCCATAAATCCATTATTTGTGATCAGATCATGGTGGTTGATACCTTAAATGAAAGAGGACCTCAGCATCTATGTATTACTTATTTGGAAACCAATACTGAGCAATTGAAAAACAAAATAAATTCATTATTCTTGTTATACTAAGTATTTCCTAAAAACTTTCTAATAGAGAACACTTAGCATAAACACAGGAAGTGTGTATTTTACTGTATTTATGCTAAGTAACCATATACATTTAAATGGTTTATACGTTTTATTTTATCAGGCTGGTAGTAATTATATAGAAGATTGTACAACAAGTGCATAAAACGTACCATTTTACCCGAGACGTATATATCCACCCGAGCCGTAGGCGAGGATGGATAGTCAATTCGAGGGTAAAATGGGTTTTATGAATGAGTTATACTCTGCTTTTCACTTCGAGTGCGACGAAGATAAATAACAATATTGCAAAAAAGAAAAAATTAAAACTTCGACATATTGGCGGGAAGACTTTCTTTTTCTTTTTTTTATATGTGGCAGTGGCAGGGCAGCACCGTGTTGCCCTGTATGGACTACTGTCCATAATGCTCTTGAAATACTTATTTCTTAGAAAACTCATTAATTTTGCCTAGTTTTATTAATTAAGTAATTTAACATGGATTATTCACAAAATTTAAGAAACAGAATGAAACAACAAATTTATTTAACGAAGTTTAATTGCGTGTGTGACTGTTTACCTGACGACCTTTGTCTTAGAGTCTGAGACTTAGACGAAGATTTTACTTTATGCACTAGAGCATAAAAAGCGATTTTATGCAGTCTATACCCAACATAAACACGAACTTTACGAGCATGAGAAGTGAAAAAACATTATCTGCTAAGTATTGGTTTTATTAATATACTTATTTGAAAAAAAAATATTGTTTAAGATATTCTGATTTCAGTTCTGATACCGAAAAAATCTAGTAATAAAATTAGACGGATCATGATAGGTTTAGTGCAAAAAATTATCATTTAGTTCAAATAAAAATTTATTTCTAACAATTAAATCACAAAATTTCGTTTCTTATTTATTTTTACTTAATTAAATCAGTCTTTACAGTTAAAAATGGCACAATGACTAAGAATTTAGTTTTCTGACATTAATTACTCAACTCAAGTTGACTTAATAATATGTTGTGAAAAACTAAATATATGTAGCTTACTTCCGCAAAAAACACAATATGCAAGGTGCACCGCCCGCCCGCCCGCAAAAAATTGCACATGCACACCACGAAAATACCAGTGCACAATACCTGCATTTAGCAAGACAGCAATACACCCTGTACCGTCAAATTCAATACTCAAATTCAATATATTCAGTATTCAATCAAATACTTAATAATAGTATTATAATCAGTCTTCTTACAAGTAATATTATTATAGAATCACAGATGTTATTGTATTAGTAAGGGAAAGTGAATTATCTGTACTAATGTTATAAAGAGGAAAGATTTGTATGTATATGTAATGAATAAACTCAAAACACTTTTAGAATGATACATTATCACTGATTAACATAGGCTATTATTTTATCCCGATATTCCCATGGAAACGGGTACCACGCGGGTAAAACCGCAAGGGTCCGCTAGTCTAAAATAGCATTAAGTACATTTCAAACAAACTTAATAGCTAACCTTTCTTTGGGATCAAATAAACACTTATTGATCTATCAAACAACACTTGTAGATCTTATAGATACGTAAGCCGTAAAACAAAAGTTATACTTAACTATTTTAGGAAAAAAAAAAATCTTCTTTATCCATGTAACAAAATTTCAATATGAAATGAATCAATCAGTATTAGTATATCAATTACTAAGCATACATGCAGCATCGCATCTTACTGTCTGTATTTTTATATGTAACCTGAAGGTGATGTTTATGACATGTACTAAACATAATTGCAGTATCGCAGCATACTGTTTTTAAGACTAGACCACTCATTTATTAAATATTGGGAAACTGCTTAGGATTAAAACGGTATATCTTCTTACTGTTTATTTGCTTGGCTCATATCCAATTTTTATACTGGAAATGACTTAACATATCAGTGGCATAGATGTCATACTGTGGTCTGGCCAAGTGACTCTGAACAAGAACTTTTGCAGTAAGTGTACCTACTGTAATCATGCTTGGTGACATAAAAAAATTGCTCGACTTACTGCAAATTTTTGATTGTTAAATTTGGATTAAAAAACGATTCAAAAAAATGGGTAAGATGAAAATGTAGATCTCGCTATCGTGATCACGGCTGTATACCTAACTCAGTTTTGACAAAAATCCGAGTTACTGTAACTATGCTATTGACGGCAGTTGTGATACATTTGAATAAACTCAATTATGTAATTTTTATTTTTCCTACTCCCTCTGTGACAAAATTAACGTTGTGTACCTAATTAAGAACTGTTTGTTTATTTACTTTCAAGGACTTGTAAGTTTTGTTTAGTTTTTCTACGTAGCTCATATGGACCGGTTTTAAAAAAATCGTTAAAGTGTTATTTATTATTTAATAAGCTATGAAGATTGAATAAAATCAGAGTAGTCTCGTATTTAGTCGTAGAGTACACACAGGTTTCGGATTTGCGTTTCTTTAGCGGAAGCGTCAGTCGCTCGGCGGACGTTGACGCGGAGTATTTTCGAATGCTTAGCTCTCTGTTTTTACTAATGTTTTAATGAGAAAAGATTTTGAAAAATGGAAAATGAAGAGAAAAAATCGACCCGCCTCACAATCAGCTCCGATGGGACTCGAACCCACGACCTTTCGCTTTCCGGGCGACCACTGAGCTACGGAGTCGTTCGTCGTTCGTCGGAGAAAAGATTTTATTTTCTGTTTGCTTGTTTGTATGTTTATAATAGATTAACTCAAAACTATTGGACCGATTTTTAAAATTCTTTCGCCAGTTTAAAGCTACATTTCTCCCGACTAACATTGATTATATATTGTATTCAGCTATATCCATGGGAACGGGAACCACGCGGGTAAAACCGCGACGAGCCACAAATATGAAGTAAAGTGACAGCATCAGCCGAGATTGACACGCGACTAATGTTACCGCGTCGCTCCCGCTTCGCAGACGCGTATTCGCGTCAATCTATTCAGAGCATAAAGCTTTTTTTTTTACTTTGGCTACAAAATTTTGCGATATCCCAAATTCGTCCTTCAGTAATACTTGATTAATGCGCACAGTAATTGGAGCTGCCAAATAAATCATCGTCGCCAATCCTGGGCCGGATCAAATGCGATTCTGAACTTCCCATTTTCTACGAATGGTTCCTCAAATTTAATTAATTATCGCTAAACGTCATCTTGTGTAAATTTTATTTGTTCAGTTGACTACTGTTTTTAGTACTGCATTTAGAATTTTAAGAAGTTTTTATTACTTAGTTTGGCAAATCGTAGTTTTATTAATAACCGGCAGCACACAATGTATTTAATAATGTATTGTGTCTATGGTGTGTTTTTGGCGATACGAGACGAGAGATGCAGTGCTTGTTCGCAGGCAAACAGCATCTTATCGCCTGTAATAGTTTTTACTGACAAAACTGACCAAAAAAGGAGTGTATTGTGTTTAGGGTTAATGTATGTATGTGAGTATATATATCTTTATTCCACCATACTTTTTAAATACCTTACTTTTTAATGAATGAGTTTTGGTTAATTACAAGTCACGAGCAATAATATGTAAACAATTTAGAACTAGGTCATATTACAATATTGAATGACTTCCGTGACATTGATCGTTTTCTTCCGAACGCTTCAATGTGACAAAGTTCGATGTTGTATACATATTATTGCTCGTGACTGTAAAGTGGTTTAATGTGTGTGTCTACGAAAATGTGTCATTACAAGGTCACAAAGGCACTCGTAGCGTTAGCGCGCTTGGCCTGCTATCGTGATTGTTAAGCAACTTTCGTAATGGTCAGTCACGGGATGGGTGACCAAAAACTTATTATCTTGAGATTCTCCGTGTTTGGCAAGGTACGTTAAGCCACTGGTCCTAGCTGCATTTGTAGTCGTTGATACCCACCCATGGAGCTAGACTTACTACTGAGGTAACTGGAGTTTTCACCCTGAATAAAAAAGTGTACCCCGCAAATTTGACATTTAGTATGTAGTGGCTGTCAGTTGTCTTATATGACCATACGTATTTTTTCAAAGTGTAGGTGAGACGGAAGACAGCCACAGTGTAATTAGTAGTCACAAAAAAGTGTTAATACTGCACTCTCCAGTTACCTCAGTATGTAGTCTAGCTCCATGGACGGACCAATCTGCATTGGACTCGCGTCGTGGGTGTTTTCATGAAAAAAGCGATGATGAAAAAGCAATGATGATGATTGATGATGATGATAATAGTTTGACTTGATGATCTGAAGATGAGCTTATCACTCCATTAAAATTTATTGAAAGTACCTTTTCGTTTTTACTACTTCCAAAAATATTGGTTGCGAACTTTCAAGCTGCGTTCAAAGTGTAGTCGAAATAAACAAACAAGTTTCAGAAGTTCCAAGTTTTAACAAATAACGGTATATCTGAAAACTGTTGACGTAAACTTTTGGTTTCCCTCGTCTGCTATTTGTTATGTGAAGAAGCGTTTTCACGAGCATTTGATTTGGATATTTTTGTTTTTACTGAAATAATATGGATAAGTTTCATATTCCTTTGTTTCTAACTTAAAAAAATATAAATTAATATACTCGTACCTACCTACCCATCTTTCATAGTTTTGAAAAATTATAAATTTATTCTACCCTTAATAACTTTTATAAGAAAGAAAGAAAAGAAAGAAAAATAATTTATTTCTTTTTACCACACGACAATTTAAAAAAAAATGTGGACGACGGTACAAAAGTGTGGACGGTACAAGAGTTTGACGACCGATGTGGCGCGGGAACGCCAGAGGTCTCGGATTCGATCCCCGAACAAGGCAAATATTTGTGTGCATTAACATGTCTATTTGTCTTGGTCTGGGTGTTTTCTATTTTTATTAAGTATGTATTTACAAACGAAAAGTATTTAAGTACTTATATATTTTTCCATGACACAGTTTCTTAATAAAATTGTGGGCTTAGATAATTGGTGTGATTGTTAATAAAATGTTATTGTTGATCGTAGTAAAAAGTACAACTCAGTTTTAGAGTGTGCGCCAAATAAGTCTGCGCGCTGTCGAAATCGAATATAATTTTTTGCCATTACTTACCTCTGAAAAATATAGTGCTGCAACTAACGCAAAACCTGCCCCAGTTGCGCGCAGAGTTATTTGGCCTCCTGGAGTTACCTCGCCTCTTAGTAAAGCCTGTTTTTACCCAAAATCACGCATCACATCAGCATTATCACATTGTCTTTATAAACATTAGGTGTACCACACCTAATAATCGTTACGCATTTAATTTTGTTTCACGACCACCGCATTGCTGGAAGCCATAATATCCTTTATTTCGTAAAGAGTAAGGTCTTAAAAGCGGTCGGCATTGTTAGCCATCCATTAAGTCCATTTTTAATAACATTTGGCGCTTGTCATTATGTTGACGCCCTCCGCCGGTACACCTGAAGAGTGATTTCGGTAAGGTCGACCGAGGGACGGACTAAGGTGATTTTAGGGTTTTTTTTTTATTTATTTCATTCGTAGGTTTTAATGAAGAGCTATAGGTACCATTACCATACATATTGATACTTTATTTGCTAAAACATGGTAATGGAAGGATGGTTACAAACATAAACATTAAAGTAAAGTACAGTAAGTATTTATTCAGTGTTTCATACATTATAAAAAATTACAAATGGTTCCTTAAATCTAGATATTAGAAACTACTGAAAGGGCTAACCAGCTCAGCTAATGTTGCAGCTTGTAGCCACAACGCTGATTTTCAGCATAACATAAACATGTTTTACAAAATTGGCATGCAAATATTATTTATTAGATTAATCATTTAATATTTAATTTCATAAAGAATATCCATATTTGTACACTTAACCATATTCATCATTATTATAAATGTGAAAGTGTTTATTTGTTTGTTTGTTTGTCCGTCTTTCACGTCAAAACGGAGCAACGGATTGACGTGATTTTTGGTATGGGGATAGTTTGGGAGCCGGATTGTGACATAGGCTACTTTTTATCCCGGAAAAACATCACTAGCGGGATAACGTCGTGTAATCCACGCGGGCGAAGCCGCGGGCGGAAGGAGCTAACCAATATATAACCAATAATATATATCTACCCCCACTGGGAATTGAACCCGGGACCGCTGGGCTTGAAACCAGTGGTGTGGACCACTAGACCACAGAGGTGGTTATACCTTCCTCGATCAATTCTTATAGCAATATTAAATAAAAAAAGACGGAAAATCCGAGTGGTCAAGGCGTACACAAATACAACAACACACTCTATAACTTTATTGTATTAGTATTAGTAGACATTATGACGTGGCAGCTTCGATCATATGTGGCAGTGAAACTTCATCCACTTGACACAGCCGGAGACATGTCTGTCACATACCGGACACAGCTATGATGTATGTGAACAGTGCTTTATCAAGTCACTTAATGGGGACATCCGCTCAATAAATAACAACGTTTACAGCAGACAAGAACACTAAAATAGCCACTATCCGTACTAATGCTTCAGCTAAGGAGATTTTTATTTGTTTCACGTTTAACGCTCTAATTTCAAGCGACTACTACTACTAAATTCAGCGTTCAGAAACCGCAAAATGAAAACTCGACTATGGAACAAAATATTATCGATTGGAGCGAGGAAGGTTAAACTATAATAATCGCAAAATTAACAAGTGTTTCAATAACGCATATAATAAATAATAAATAAATAAATAAGACAGCGGAGGGTATTCCGCCTTTCTGACCCCCCATCGAGTCCATGTGCTGGATGGGGGGTCAGAAAGCGGATTGGCGAGTCCCACATAACCACCGATCGCCCGTATAGTATGCGTAAACGCATTCCCCTTACTATAATAAAAAAAAGTCTAGGTAATAGCGGAAATACACGGTTCAATTTTGCCTTCCAATTTGGATGAAGCAACCAAATTGAACAATGAAAACGTAAAAGTGAATCATTAAATGTCAATGTGCGCCTGTATTTCTGCGCCATAAAACCAAAGTGAATCAATTTAGTGGAGTCTTGTAATATTAGCATAAGGCAAGGCTTCGATGTCCATTTACATTTTGTAAGATCTTGTTTCGTCCCTCTGTCCGCCCCTGGCTATTGTTCTCAGTGTAGCTTTAATTTTTACACGTCACCCAAATAACGATTTTTGCCGTACTCCCTCTGAATCGCCGACAGAACAACGCAGCACTTTCACTCACTTTCACTTCACTTTCTGAACAATTTGGCGATTTTAGGATAAGTCATGTTTTTCATTGTCGATCTCGTCCATTGTGATCATTAGCGGAGCTTAGCTGAATCAATTTAAAAAGCTGGCTTTTACTTTTCAATTTGTTAAAGATCATAAAAAGCGTGAAGTCATTTTTGGATTGTTTTGTACAGTTAAACGCTTATTTATTAACTATAGCGGCCACCCACGGTTTCATCCGCGTGGTTCCTGTTTCCGTGGGAATATCGGGATAAAAAGTATCCTCTGTGTTGTTCCAGCCTATAATCTATCTCTGTTGCAAATTTCATTCAGATCCTCTCAGTAATTTTTGCGTGAAAGAGCTTTCGCATTTATTATATTAGTAGGATAACATTTTCAACTTAACACAACAGCCCACGCTTTACGGTACGTAAACTACTTACTTGCCCGATCCGATTACCGTATGCGTCCATTCTAATATTATAAATATATGTTTGTTTGTATGTTTGCTCGTCTCTTACGTCAAAACGACGTCATTTATAGTATAGGGATAATTTGGGAGCTGGTGAGTGATATAGGCTACTTTTCGTCCCGGTTAAATATTACATTCCCGCGGGATAAAGTCGTGTAGTCCACGCGGGCGGAAGGCTAGTATCATATACGAGTAGGTGATGTATTTATGGTACATGGCACGAAAACAAATATTACCTATGTAGCCGATTAAGAGTTAAAACAGAACACGGTGTAGGTTTGATTCGAGCAAACAAAACAAAATCATGTTGCGTTTGTTGAATGTTAAAATAATTTAACATTTTGTAAATATCGAGTAGGTATTTTTATTTTTACTTCATTTTGGAATGTTTTTTTAAAATTTGAAAGCACATGCAAGGTCATGTTACGCTTTTTTATACAAAGACGTGTCCTTTTCCGGAGTCTATTTTCGCGAATTGGTCATTACCCGACTAAACCGACGTTTCACCTCTTTCTCGTACTGCGGTTCATACCGCAAGCAACATCGCTCACCTCTCTGTCTCTCTCTCTTTATCTCTCTCGCAGTAAGAAAAAAGTGCGACGTCACATCGCTCGGTTCTTGCTCACTATTCCAATACCTGCACTTTGAATGTAATAGCATTTGGGAGCTTTCATGGCTTGTAAGATTTTATTTTGAAAATATTACTTACGTATGTAAATCCGTCTCGCAACAAATAACAAACAAGCAAACACAATCACTGCTTAAAACTAATTAATAATGCAAATAAGAAGATGATCGTAATTAATATTTAACTCCTCGTACTAATTACGACATTTCTAATGGAAATATAAAGCCAATTGTCTGTTTACTTACGTAACGTTTAACTCGTACAATTGGTGCAAATGTAAATTCACATTAAGGACGTCTTATGCTTGGCAGCCGAATGCAGACAATGCTAGCTTTAATCATGCCTTAAATGCCTTTACAGAGCTTGGAGTGGAGACCACAGCATAACGCCTAACAGTAGATCGAGTATTTTTTGGCTTACCAAACTCTCATTTGTTTAATATTTTGACTACTTGAAAAATAGATTACTTAAATGAAAATGCCATATAAGTTCCTATGTAAAATTGAATATGAAAAAAGAAACTAGGCCTTTTCCACGTGGTATAGTGGCGGGTGTCAACGCTGCAACGTGCGTTAGCTGCTACGAAGTAAGATTGAGATGACAAACTTTTGGTCACCCATCCCATGCCAAAAGTTACTTCATTCTAAACAAGTTTCATAGATGGAAAATGAAGTACCTATTTAGAAAAAAACGACCCGTCTCACAACCAGCTCCGATGGGACTACTTACTAAATACTTCATTTTCCATTTTGCAATAATACAATATACCTTGTTAACTCAAATAAATATCGGTATTAAATTTATAGCATTAATTTCTAACTAATATTAGTATTCAATCATAAGATATTTTGTCAACATTAAATCAACAACAAAGTCATAGCGCGTTAAATCAATGTGAGCCACATTTCTGCTCTGCTTTATACTGTGGCATAAATAAGTATCGTTGCCAACTGCGGCGCTCAACTAACAATGATAAGGATAATAGCTGCCTTTCTCGGCTAGTGTTCCAGGAGACACTAGTGTCTTCAGATGACGCGAGAACGGCATTCATTTATTTTAGCAGTAAATTGTACGAGAGATCAAAATCTTAAGCTCCGGAACTACAGCTTATACGATGCTATTTTGGTAGTGTGACCTCGAACGAGTATTACCTTAACGAGGATGGTTAGAACGTTTGCACGAGTAAAGTATTCATTGATCATGTAAAAAAAAAAACAATTGTTCTCCATTTAGCACGCTAACGCTTGCTCGGCTGCGTGCGATACACTTCACGCGGACGCAGTGGCAGCCGGCAGTGAACTGTGAACTCGCGAGCGCCCCGCGAATCGAAAATCACTTAAAATTCAATTGAAAATTAAATAAACAATTAAATAAATAACTGTAGAATAACATTTATTTTTTCCAAGTTTTGAGTACTTGTAGTTTGCGAGTAATCCATAATTTAAAATACCCTATTTTCGGGAATCGGCGCCTTAAATGCAGTGATGCAAGATATCGGATGCAAAGTTATATGCAGATGCAGGTGAGTGCTAGAAAAGAAACACATGAGTTGTTGTCACCGAATTTAATCACACAAATTATTAATAAAATTATATTTAAAAAAACCTTTTATTTAAAATCAAGCTTTTATTCAAATGTCCTAAAAAGAATAAAATAAATTTTGTATCAAGTCAAAACCAACAAATTTATTACATTAAACAATCTATATGTTTTAAAAGCTTGTCGCTTTAATTTCATATGTCAAATATAAGTAAAAGCATTTGTGTTTAGTGCAAGTAGCCCAGTAACAATAAAATCTCGCGACAAGCTTTTAAAACATATAGATTGTTTAATGTAATAAATTTGTTGGTTTTGACTTGATACAAAATTTATTTTATTCTTTTTAGGACATTTGAATAAAAGCTTGACTTTAAATAAAAGGTTTTTTTTTAAATATAATTTATTTTTGTATTTTTAGTTATTATTGGACGTGTTTGTAAGTCGCTTCATTTCATTTAATGCATCATTATTGCATGGTCGTTTGCCAGTTAATTTATTACAGTCTAGCTCTTCAACTGCATCAAGTCTGCAAACACACAAATATATTTTACCACCAAAAAGGGATTGTAGATTCTTACTACAGACACACACCATATTCATTAAATACAAGGCATATTTACATAGGTATAAAAGTAGGTAGCACTGTATTACGAACAAGAATAGAAAACACAAATTAGACCCAATAAGACAAAAAGTTCCAAATAAAAATGTGTGTGTGTGCCGCAGCAGTACTCAATGGTCGCAGCTCAGCGTCATATTACTTGTCTTGCAACGCAAGCAAACGCTGATTTTCAGCTGTAAATTTTAGTAAGTATTTCAAAAATAAATACATAAGTAATAACAAGACACATTTAAGTTTCTATCAAAGTTGATAAACATAGTATACCTACTTATAGAAAAAAAGGATTTTTCTTTTCTGTAGGTAGACTAATGCTTGTATTAACTTGGAGCCATCTGTCGTATACTTTAGTGAACTATTTATGTGCAAAGCATGGAAGTATTACATGGTGGAAAGTGACACATAAGTGACACCTAGTAGGGTCTGATAGGCTACACACGTCCAGACCAGACCTAACCGCCGATTTGGTGCGGACGAACTTTGCTGTAAAGCAAATATAATCCGTGCTACACACGTTCATACCAAATCAAAATCAAATCAAATAAAAAAAGCTGCACCAAATCTGGCCTTGGCCAAGGCTTTGTATCACATCACTGGACAAGGCCTTGTATCACATCACTTTTTCTTATCAAATACCCACAGAAATCACCTGGATTTGCCAATGCAATGGGCTTGTAAAGAAAAAGACCTATTAACAAAAAAAGGTCTTGTATTTGAAAAAAATTGAACCGTACCTGTCACAAAAGAATGACGAAAAATTCTTCAAAACTATTTCGAGTGGCCTGTAACTGATAGGGAAACTTCATTTTTAATACAGTTGCTCAAAAAGTGGCGTATTGCAGGGACGTATAGCGTTCGGGATGTGGGCTATTACACACTCGAACTTTTTCTTTACCTTTCCCGAACTCGTGCGTTTTCTTTCCCAACTGTCAAAATATTGTCTATAAAAAAGAAAAAACCAACCACGTAGTTTTTACTAAAAAAAAATCTTAGAAGTTTTTTATGATTCATGCAAATATTTCTAAAAAGAAGCTACTAATTTGTTTCAATATCAGATTTAAAAGTAATTTTAATTATACATTAAATTAATATTAGTATCGGTCAAGTTAAATTTATGAATATAAAAAATACATAAAATTGGCTGTATGACCACAGATTACTAAATATGGTATGACGTGCACTATTTACCATAGTATCTGCTTAATAGGAGTTTGCGCTAGTAAGAAAATGAGGGACCTTATTTCTTAATTTTCTAAATTAGTTTTTTCTGGTTTTTATTGTGGTAGGTACTTAGTATGGTGGAATTAGTGCAATAATGTGGCTTTAATGGAAAACGATGTGGTAAAAGAGAGAAATAAGGAAAGGCGCTCCTGTAGGATTCGGATTGCTTTTGTTAGGTTTCATTTCATTTCATCTCATTTAATTTAATTTTCATTTCACATCAATAAAAAAATCTACTGAAGCCTTGGCTGTATGATCATAGTTTCATTTGCAAACCCAGAATGGGTGAAGAAAACAAAAAAAAAAGTCTGCTTTTTCTAAAGTTTCTTTTACGATTAGTTAGTTGAGTTTATTGTGTTTTATTATTTTATTAAATTGCTTAATTTTTTCGCAACTGTATTAAAAATAGTTGTTCAGTACACGTGCGGAACCGTCATTGCAACTTGTTCCGACTGTCAACCCTCACCTTCGGCTGCGCCTCGGCTCGGGTAGACATTTGTCGGAACTCTTTACAATGACAGGCTTTCCGCACTTGTAATGAAATCTACTATTTTAATTAAATGTCGATTTTTTTAAATCGAGTAATTGAGAAAAAGCCTAGGTCCAGGGACTTTAAATTATTGTTTTAATAGAAATAATAATTTGATAATCTCAAAATTATGTAAATAGTATATTATACTCGTAGCATACTTTTCAAAACTGCATCAAACATTTTTACTGCTTGGTATGTGTTTTTAACAGACAGTTTTTTGCCTCCCAACTCATGTTCTTTCTCAAATAACCAATTCAAATCGGGTGTCGAGTTGGGAAGTGTGTTCTATTACTAGTTGAATTTAGAGTGTGCGCCAGATAAGTTTGCGCGGGGTCAAAATCGAATACTAATATTTTCCATAAGCTTAGAACAAAATAATGTACTGTAACTAGTGCCAAAAACGCCCCAGTCGCAGAGTTATCTGACACGCACTCTATGAAGATTGCGCTCGCTGAATGCTCGCTGATTATAACTTTATGGTACATTGACAATGTGTCAATTAACCATCACAACAAAACAAGAATATAGAACTTGAAAATTTGCAAGAATTCTGAATTGATAACTATACTGATTATATATTTAATTGCATTGTCATCGGAACCAAACTTGCATACAAAATTTCAGCTCAATTGGACACAGGGAAGTGGGTCAAATAAGGCTTGTAAGATTTGACGAACGGACATACATACTTGCATGCATGCATACATACACTGCAAGTTAAATAAAAGCTTTTAAAATACATTATGTCACAAAGTGCAGCGTAAACCCGGTAGTTGGCGACTGAAAGCAGGTCACGGCTATGCCGCGTCTGTTACATTCTACTCACATACATTTTACGCAGACATAACATAAATACATCTTATAATTAAAAAATCACATGTAAGTGCATCGTACATAATATGTTTTCTATTGGGAAATTGCCATTATAAATAGGGCAGGCGTACCGGTTTTGGCCACTGTACCGGTTTTGGCCACTTTTTGCTCTAAAAGTTTTCTAAACAACTCTTTGCCATTCTTTGGTTTTGATAAAAGCAATTAAAATAAGGTATTTTAAGGTAATAATAACAACCGTTAGAATTCCTTATGTCATAAGATTTTATTCAATAAATTCCATTTTCTGTTTGAAAAAATGTTTTGTATGAAAATTTTAAGAAATTTGTTTTAGATGAAATACTTTATAAACCTTTGTTTTTTACAATTAAATTGTTGTTTTGCAATTGACTGGTTTCTAGCGCATTAGAATATATTGATTTTACCTGGGTTTGGTTTTGATTTTTCACAATACTTACAAAAGTATAACTATCAGTAAGTGGCCAAAGCCGGTACATTTGGCACCTCTCACACATTGTGAGTAATATAAAAAAAACTATTTAACTTTTATAAATTTGAAAAATGTACCTTTAAAGGTAGATAAATTATGTATAATTTAAGATATAATTTGTGTCTTAAATACCTAAGACCATTTAGTACTTAGTGCTTAAAAGTCAAAAAATCCTTAAAGTGGCCACAAAGGGTAAGTACCCTACTTGCCAAATAGCGGGCTAGAAGTGTACATAGAGATAAAAAAAATTAAAACAAATTGACAACATGATCACCTACTGGGTAAGCATGCTACACCCTAGACTGCATCTTGTCTGTTAAGCAAGATGGCGGTCAAATGTCTAACTTAGTATTTATATATAAAAACAGAAATTAATAATTTTGTAGGTGTGTATGTAGACTTCTGTGTAGCTGTAATTACCTACATTGGTTACTACAGAAAAGCTGTAATTTTCAACTATGCTACTAGCTAGTAATAATTGTGTTTAATTACAGGGTACGTTATCATTCGAGTAAAATATTACTTTAAATAAATATATCGAAAAAACTAGTGAAATAATATAACGTTGTCTGTGACGATCATATTAATATAGGGGATCCGCGCGATTTTATCCGTTTAGTTAGAGATTCCCAGGAACGGGTGGGTACCCGTTCCTGGGAATATCGAGATAAAATATAGCCTATGTCACTCAGAACTTCATTCACCATTTGAAAGCTTTTTAAAAATGATTTTTTAAATCAGCCTGGTTGTTTTGAGTTTATCCATTACAAACAGACAAACAAATAATCAAATCATTCCTCTTCATAATATTAGTATATCGATATAGATTGTTTACGCTTTAGTAAAAATCAAAAGAGGTACTTATTACTTCTCGTATGAAATCGAGGTCAATTTATATCAATGCAAAAAAATGGCTTAATATTAAAATTTATACTTTTTTGCATTAACAATGCAATTTTTATTGTTGAAAAATTGAAAATGAAGTATTTAGAAAAAATCAACCCGTCTCACAACCAGCTCCGATTCCGATGGGACTCGAACCCATGACCTTTCGCTTTCCGGGCGACTGCTCTAACTACTGAGCCACGGAGTCGTTACGAGAAGTGTCGAATTTATCCAATACTTCTTTCATCAATGTGTTTCTTCTAAATACTTAATTTTCAATTTTTCAATAGCTTAATATTTTAAGAAAACATAAAATGGAAATATAATCTTAAAGACCTACAAAATATTATAAACATTTTATAACTAATATTAGTTTAGCATGTTACATTTCAGTGACAAATTTTCACTTGCTTTTTAAAGAGCCAACTTAACTACTTTTTCGAGGGTTTCCTCACATTGATGAAGCAACGCTGGCCTACAGCGTTTAAATGATAGCAAAATTCGACAAGATGTGTAAGCCTTTCGGTAGCATATTATGTTGGTCAGAGCATCGAGCCGGATTCCGGGGGCGCGGTGTTGTAGTTTTTTATCATCACAATTTTTCTTATACTTACAGAATTGCATTGTGAATTAAAATAACTTAAAATCTTTAGACTACTTAACACAAACATAAAACCCTTGTCAGAACTACGCGCGAGGTAGAAGCGTTTTGACATACATCCTGGTAAAAGTGACAAAATACTCGTGTCTCCACAACAGTTATTTTAAAGGAGGCTAGTGGAACAAAGAACTCTTTAATTAATTAGTTCTCCCAATACAAATTCATTTATACAAGCATTATTCCTTACCAAATACTCTGATAAACTGATTTAACTCTTTTACTCGGGACTTAATTGAGATTTCTTATCCGAACATCTTGTAATCCAAATTAAAGCATTAAACAGTCTTGTGCCCACAGAAAGGATGAAAAGGGCATTTTTAGAAAACGGCTAATCATCGAAAAACCTCATTAATTTGAGGGGCCGAGGAACCGAAGAAAGGGCCCAATGATGACGGAAATTAAAGCTACGATGCGGACGCTATAGTAAAGACGGTAGGGTTTTTGTGTACAAAATTTAGGGGTAAGAGGTAATTGTAAGGCTGTTTACAAGTTTACTTATTTGTATTTTAATGTGCTTCTATTTGAGTTCAAACTTTAAGGGTTGGAGGTAGGTACACTATGTATTGCACTATTGTTTGCAAGTTTATCTATCTTCTTCAGTTTTTTATTTGTTTCAAATTAAATGTAAGTTATGAAGCTATTTTCATGTTGGACTACTTAAACGTTTTTATGTGATTTACATAAAGGAAGGTTTTTTTAGAAAGTTGAAGACAAAGAGATAAAAACCAAAAATGCCGTAAATTAATGGGTAACTTTTTAAATATATCAATTGCATATTTCAATATTAAATGATGAAGTTTGAACATAAAATCTAAATGTTAGTACGTTGGGTATGTGTCTTACTAATATTATAAACTTGACAACTATCCCGGAAAAATATCACATTCCCGCGGCATAACGTTCAAGTCTACACGGGCGAAGCGGGCAATAGTAAAACGAGCGTCCAATAAAATAACAAAATACTTATTTTTTTAATTTATTTCGAGTTGTCAAAAAGTTTATAATATAGCTTATATTTTAATTATTTTTTTAACCACTAGAAAATATAACAAAAGAAATTGTACTACACTTCTCATTAATCACAAGAAGATTAACAAAAAATTAAATATAAAATTGTACTAGACTTCTCAGAAATAAACGTTCAGCTAACTTTTATTAGCACGCCTTATTAGCTTTCCTTTGAACTAAGCTTAAGAAATATTTTGAACAGGCAAATCATTCGTTTAACTTTCCAGCCGTGAAATAACATTTCAAATTAGTCATAAGAGAGAAATGTACGAAAGTGTAAACAAACATTTGAAACCTTATTAAATGAAGGAAAGTAAATTATGGATTCATAATTACATTGAGCGTAAATGGGAACAAATTGGGGGACTTTGACTTGTACAGGTAGGTCGAAGTTATTAAGTTGTATCGTTGCTTGGAACCACAAAGGTATTGATGTGCCTAAAATGAAACTGGAGAAGTATAAGTTGGTGTGTCTGTGCTTTGTAATCGTATTTATGTTCATTTTCTTCGTTCATTGAAACATGCCGATAATTTACTTCCACTTTAGGTCTATATGAGTACGAATCTATACTACTTTACCTACTAGCAAATATCGAGTAGGTAGGGCAGAAGCCCCGGTTTTGGCCACTGTACCGGTTTTTGTCACTTTTTGCTCTAAAAGTTTTCTTAACAACTTTTCGCCATTTTTGTTACAGGCAATTAAAATAAGGTATTTTAAGCTAATGATAACAACCGGACGACGTTCCGTGGGCAGGCCCCCTACAAGGTGGACCGACGATCTGGTCAAGATCGCGGGAAGCCGCTGGATGCGGGCAGCGCAGGACCGATCGTTGTGGAGATCCTTGGGGGAGGCCTATGCCCAGCAGTGGGCGTCGTTCGGCTGACATGATGATGATGATGATGATAACAACCGTTAGAATGATAGTAGATTGTACAACAAGTGCATAAAAGGTACCATTTTACCCAAGACGTATATATCCATCCGAGCCGTAGGCGAGGGTGGATAGTCAATTCGAGGGTAAAATGGGTTTTATGTACGAGTTATACACTCTGCTTTTCACTTCGAGTGTGAGGAAAATAAATAGCAATATTGCAAAAAAGAAAAAATAAAGACTTCGCCATATTGGCGGGAAGACTTTCTTTTTCTTTTTTTTTATACGGGCACTGGCAGCAGTCACTTTAGCATAGATCGTAGTCCATAATACTCTTGAAATATTCCTTAGAAAACTCATTAATTTTGTCTAGTTTTTTTAATTTAATAATTTAACATGGATAATGTATAAAATTAAAGAAACAGAATGAAATACGTTAGGTATTAATAAAGTTTATTTAACGAAGTTTAATTGCGTGTGTGACTGTTTACCTGACGACCTTTGTCTTAAAGACTGAGACTTAGACGAAGATTTTACTTTATGCACTAGAGCATAAAAAGCGATTTTATGCCGCCTATACCCAACATAAACACGAACTTTACGAGCATGAGAAGTGAAAAATACTTTATAAACCTTTGTTTTTTACAATTAAATTGTTATTTTGCAATTGATTGGTTTCTAGCGCATTATAATAGAATAATATATATATACAATATATATATATACATAGAATAATATATTGATTAAACCTGGGTTTGGTTTTGATTTTTCGCTATACTTACAATAGTTTAACTATCAATAAGTGGCCAAAACCGGTACATTTGGCACCTCTCACACATTTTGTGTTATATACAAAAAACTATTTCACTTTTTTAAATTTGAATTATGTACATTTAAAGGTAGATAAATTACATATAATTTGTATCTTAAATACCTAAGACCATTTAGTACTTAGTGCTTAAAAGTCAAAAAATCCTTAAAGTGGCCACAAAGGGTACCACTGCCCTATATGTACCTCCCTATTTTATTATATTACTTATTTGTGGAAGCCTACGTTTGAAGTCTGTAGGTGGGTTGAGACACTCCTCATAGTTTGATTTGTGTAGTCCTTTATATTACACCGTAACGTGTAATAATGAATAGAATACTTTAGTTAATGTAAAAAATTTGTATGCTTATTTAGAGCCCTTCCACAAGTTCCACACGACGTTTGTCGTGCACGCGTTTGTATCGATACAAACGCCACGTTTTACGAACGCTACCAGGGTGCTTACCATCAACTCTTATTGCGGTTTTGTTTAGGACCTAAACTGATCTGCTTCGCTTATTCGTACCACGACAGCATAATATCAATGACAGCGATTCAGTGATCATTCAATGACATTTCACAGCCGCTAAGCTGTCAGGAACTCTTATTTGACGTATAACCCGATCGATTTAACATGACACCTGCAGGTTATACCCGTCCCTCTCACTCTCCGGGCATGACTGAATCGAGTGAAAGAGACGGGTAGAAGAAAAAGGACACAAATCGTTCGGTCATTCACATTTAGCGATTCATTTGCGATCCAGTTTTTAGAAGGTCAGAGTACGAAAGAAAGCAATTCATTTTAGGAACCTATTCTGCATCGCGCTATTTTTGAATCGCTGTCTTAAAGTTGATGGTAGGCACCCAGGGACCGTACTCTGAAACGCTAATCCAAAACTTCGGTTAGCCACGCCCTTTTCACTCGATACTGTCCCGACTAGAGAGTGAGAGGGACGGGTATACCGAGGTTTCGGGTTTTGCGTTTCAGAGTAGGCCCTCAGGACGCGGGTTTTCATCGCGTCTGTATCGCGTTTTTATATCGCTATCGCGATGACATCGCTCGTGGACGAAGATTAAGCTCGTTTGTATCGATACAAACGCGACACAAACGAAATGTTTGTGGTGAAATGATTTGTCGTAAATGAAACTTCACAACAGCAAAAAAAGGTGTAAAATCTGCCAAAAAGCAATGAAAACGCGTCAAATACGTGCGGCGTCAGCGCTTAAAAAACGTCGTGTGTCGCCCTAACCGAAAGTTATATATAATACTAGCTTTCCGCCCGCGGCTTCGCCCGCGTGTAAGTACTACACGACATTATCCTGATGGAATGTAATATTTTCGGGGATAAACTATGTCATTCTCCAGCTCCCAATCTACCCCCGTACCAAAAATCACATTGATCCGTTACTCCGTTTGGACATGAAAGACGGACAAACAAATATTACCTACTTATTGATTTTCCCGTGGGAATATGATATTATAATCCTTGCCAGGGTCTCAAATTATTTACTTAAATACCAATTTCTGCCCCCAAATTAGTCCGCGCTTACAGTGATTTTTCCATACAATGAGATTTCCCGCGGTAAAAAGTAAAATATGTCCTTTCCAGATTCTAAACCACCCACCCTATATAAACATAACCCCCCAACCCTTTCTACCATATTAGGTGTTTTTTTTATTTTGCCTACGCAGATACTTTTTAATGATGACCTAGTAGTTATCCTTCATACCAATTTCCATACTCCTAAGTCCAGAAATGAGGAAGTTTTCATATAAGCCTTAATCCCCCCTTTCTACCCTATTAAGGTTTTTTTATAACTTCGCATACGTAGATCATTTTCAATCGTGACCAGTATCCAACATACGAATTTTCATACTTCTAACTTTAGAAATGAGGAAGTTCCATATAAACTTAATCCGCCCGTTTTACCCCATTATCGGGGAGTTTTTTTAACTTCGCTTACACAGATAATTTTCAATCGTGATCAGTATTCAACATACCAATTTTCATACTTCTAAGTTCAGAAATGAAGAAGTTCCATATAAACTTTATTTCCCTATTTTACCCTATTAAGGGGGAGTTTTTTTTACTTTGCTTACTCAGATCATTTTCAGTCGTGACCAGTATCCAACGTACCAATTTTCATGCTTCTGAATCCATAAATGAGGAAGTTCCATATAACCTTAACCCCCCCATTTTACCCCTTTAGGGGGGGAGTTTCCTAAAATCCGTTCTTAGCGGACGTCTCCTAGGCATAATCTACCTTCCTGCCAAATTACATCTTCGTTGGTCCATTAGTTTTCGAGATTTCGTGATGAGTGATTTATGTCCCCTCGATTTTATATATATAGATGAACGTTTTAATATTTTTTTGGAAATAATAATATTCGAGCTTTTGAAATATATAACTTCCATTAAGCGAAATCAATTTACTAACTTCAATTTCATTTGAATAGAATTTGTAAAGGAGATTCATTTTAATTGGTAAAAAAGCCTTTCCTAAATAAGTAAAGATCGTAGGTTCTATCGCTGACCGGGATTAACATTTACTGGAAGTTAAGTTCTATCTCATCAAAATTTGTCGAAGTCGCATAAAAAACTCTATCTCCAAGCAAGTTAAAATGGGGTTTGGAGGCAAAAGTGCCCAAGATTTTAATTTTTTGTGTTGTTTGTGTACTAATATTAACTAACATACCAAATTTCAGCTTTCATAAAGAAACTTCATAAAGAGACTTCAGGAAGCACCTTAAAATTTTGATGAGCATCAGTGAGTGATGAAATCTGGGTTTTTAGGGTTCCGTAGTCAACAACGTACCCTTATAGTTTCGCCATGTCTGTCTGTCCGTCTGTCTGTCCCCAGCCTAGCTCATAGACTCTTAGTACCTACTAGAAAGCTGTAATTTGGTATGAATCCATACTAATATTATAAATGTGAAAGTCATAGAAGCTACGCCATCGGTTCGCAAACCCTACAGCGGGAGACCTTGGAGAAGAACCGGCAATATATTGAAAATGAAGTATTAGAAAAGAGGTTAGAAAAGAGGAATCCCATCGGAGCTAGTTGTGAGATTGGTTGATTTTAACTTAAATACTAAACTTCATTTTCAATAATTCAATAAGTGAAAAAAAAAATACGACGAAGCACTTCGAGGAGAGTATGATACCATGTTTCTTAAAGAAATGCAGTGCGCCCAGCAGCTAACCATTATTTGCAGTATTAACTTGCATTATATATCCGTTTTCATTGCCCACACTTTAATATACCAAGGCGTTATTTCGCATTTTATCCCAGTGGCCGCGGGATTATCATAATAAGGACTGATAGTCCCCTTAGAGGCCGCGTCTCGCGGATCACATCCATTTTAATCTCACGGTTATTTAGCGGTACCTTCCTAAGCATGTTACATCTACGATGTCAACGATATTACTTTGAGGGCTTTTAATAGTATGTTAGAGATAGGAGGAAGTTTGAGTTCTGAAATTAAAAATGAATTGTATTGACGTGCGTGCTGAATTTTAATTATTTTTAGACATTAAAGCTACTATTTTCTGAGTTTTAATAAAATAATTTTGACGACTGATTTGGCGCAGGGGTAGGCTACCCACCTTCTGCGCCAGTGGTCTCGGGTTCGATTCCCGAACAAGACAAATATTTGTGTGCATGAACATGTCTATTTGTCTAGGTCTGGGTGTTAACTATGTATATTAAGTATGTAATTACAAACAAAAAAGTATTAAAGTATATCCGTTATCAAGTTCACGTAGACACAATTTCTTAAGAAATTTACTATGGGCTTAGATAATGGGTGTGCTTGTAAGAAAAATATTTATTTATTTATTTAATGTGTGATGTATCTTGGTAGAACAGAAAATATAAGACAAATTCGACGGGACCATTGTATAAGATAATTATAAATCAGGCATTTTAAAATCTTTACGGTTTGAGTTAAGTACCTACCTTTTTTAATACACAACAGCGTAGCACTTAGCTTTCATTGCACCTGATGCTAAGTGAAGATAAGCTAAGCGACGCTTCGACTCTGCGCCAGTGTGAGTTGAGCCTTAGATAAGATGGTGGTAGCTAGCCAGGGGGACTTAGAACAAAGTCCTTCCACTAACCATACCAAATACAATATGTACCCCCACTGGGAATCGAACCCAGGACCTCTGGGTCTGATATCGGTGGTGTGTACCACTAGACCACAAAGGCGGTTTAACCTACATACTAGGCCAAATCATTATGCTTATAATGCTTAATGTTTCTTTGTTTGTCCGTCGGTAAATCATTGTATTTCTGCAATGATTTTTACGTCAATGTAGAAGACAAAGGTCCATTCAAAAACTTCAAACAGTCCTCAATTATCCCAAAACATAAAAATAATAAAGTTTTATGGGACGTGAAGTCTGATATATGTTTTCAGTTTTTGAGAAAATTTGGCGGTTTTAACAATTTTTAATGACAAATTACCTGTGTCAGTAACGCTTACTGTTCAATATTAACTGCAGTGTAATCAATATGGCTCGTCAATTGAGGAAACTCAAGTTAATTTATCTCTTCAACAGGATCCAGTCATAACGGGCACGACGAATTACCTGTGTCAGTAACGCGTACTGTTTAATATTAACATATCGGTGTAAACAATATGGCTCGTCAATACCGGAAACTCAAGTTAATTTATCTCTTTAACAGGATCCAGTCATAACGGGCACGACCCACGTGTCCGGAGCAGACAGCGAAGGCCTACGGGCATCCTGGCGCACGCTCCACGTGTTTCCTGACGACTACGTGACGCATCGGGGCTACCTGTCGCTGCGATGTCGCGCGACAGTGCCGACGCACCCGCCGAATGTGCGCATGATGTCCGTGCGGCTGTATGTCGCCAGCCGGCCGCATATATCGTCCTATATGTTCAGTAAAAATAGTAAGTACTTCTGATCAATCTTAATTCTCAGTGGTTCTGGATGACCATCTGACGCACTGAGGGAACCTATCGCATGATGTTTGTGCGGCTGTCAGCATATCACCAGCTGGCGGCTTCCTTTATGTTCAGTAAGAATAGTAAAAAATCCTGACATATCCAGTATCATTACCCATTGATGAAGCACACTCCGTAGCTCTTCCTTAAGGTTGGTTTAAGAGAAAGGTCACTCCACGTAGGCCCAGTTCTGATTAGGTAAAATCGAGAGAGAGAGAGCTGGAGTCAAATTCTGCATAGTGAGGGTATGTGGATAGGTTGAACGAATGTGGAGAACCTTCACAGAACAATGTCGAATATGCTGGATTGTCGTCTTTATCAGGTCATTTTCACTGCAGGTGGAAGGGTCTACTTGGAGTGCAACCTGATAAAAGCAACGAATGGAACGATCAAGGTTGCCACACATTGGGCCAAACATATAAGAATTTCCGTTAACTATCGACACGAAGCAGAAAAAGATTAGAGACTATAAGAAAGGCTGCACTTAACCGGTTCGAACGGCTTGATGTGATTTTCGAAGAACAAAAAGTTATTTCTTTAAAGAATTCTATTGGAAGCCTTGTTACAAAAGCAAATGACTATTGTCTGACTCGTAGTGATTAGCCGAATTATAATTAGCTTGCCAGCCATAAATCGTCCTACATCAAATATGGATAGTAAATAACAGTCTGATTTTAGAAACTCCGATATCATACAGAAAGTTTGAGACGCCAAAATGCTATGAACGCCTGCCCGTGAAATAAGCGTCGTCGTCAAAAAGCCCCATAAAGTGTATCAGTTAAGTCTGCTAAATCAAATTCAACTTGCAACATGATTCTTACAGCATTATTGAGATAAAGCAAAGTCTTAGTACCTACTTGGGTCAAAAATGCATCATTTCTTCTAGCATTACCGACTTAAAGATTTCGAAAATTTAGCACCCTCGCTTTAAAAACGTGATTAAATGTGATTTTAAAACAAGTGAAATGCTGACTCTATCTTTGCGTTTCTACGTGTTAGTGATAAAAATGAAGGCACGAGAGTGACTTTTAAAACATTTAAGAAAGTGGACATTAGGCCCTGATTTTCGCTACAAGATATAAATAAGAAAATTTTAATATTATCGGTCTTAAGAAATATGAACCTCATTCAACGCGATTCCTACTATATGCTAGCGTTGAACACAAATCCCATCGATTTCATGAAATAATAAAATTATTCTGCCGAATCATGCTCCGCTTTGGAATGTGTTCGGACTCAAATTATATTAGGAAGGAATACAAGCGGGATGAAAGTGGGACGGGTCGGGATAAAGCAAGAATGCCATTCTGCTCCTTTTTATGACTTTGGCGACCACAGACTAAATAATGCAGAGTCATAAATAAAAGTCAAATAACATCATATTGGATTTTTGGTTTAGATACAAGTAAATACATCGATCGTTATTTTGTCTGGGAATATGTTGTATATGTTGTTATATTATTTAACAAATAAACAACAAAGTGCCCTTTAAGTAAAAATGAAATATGTGTTTTGCAGCAAGTCAAATTCATCGATAACCTAAATCAAATTAAGTTAAAAGTTTTTATTAGCACTGTGTGTCCATGGTAAGTCCATTATTATTTTAAGCCTGTATCGTCCCATTGCAAGGCAAAGACCTCTTCATCTTCCTTCCGTTTCGCCATTGCTGCAACAATACAAACTAACTTTATATCTACTCATTATTGAAAGTCGTAAACTCGTGTTGAAAGCGATCGTTAAGTATGATATTTTTTTTCATGCATTGGCAATGTAATATTTATTTGACAATTATTATTATGATTTAAACTTCATTTTTTACTTTTTAGTTATACTTAATTAAATTCCCCGATGTAACAAATTTATTCTTTACGGATGGATGCATTTCGATCACCTAATATGGTTTTAAGATTTTGTGTTTGTCTCTTTTTTGTTTTCCTTTCATTTCCACGACATTACAAAGACCGTGGTCACGTGAAGATTGTTTGATTTTCACTGTTACTATTCGCAACCAAATCTAAGCCGTTAAACTTTGCGAACAGCTTAGTGGCCTTACTACTTCTCTCAAGATACTTCTTTCAGTAGCGTTATTCAGCGTAATATACTTTATTGAGTAATCTTAGTAATTAGCACGAACTAGAAGACACGGCTTTAGGATGAAACAAATTCAAATGTGCCCCGCTCGGGATCTCTGCTTAAGTTGAATTGCATTAATTCAGCTACTGATTTTGAGGGTTGAACGAAAGCACGTATGCTTAATGAAATTCAGTAACTATTACTACATTCTTAAATGACCTTTGAGTTCGTTTCATGTATTTATTTATTTTCATTTTCTTTTACGTTACTGCACCATCACGACAAAGGCCATGGTCAGCAGATGATTATTAGCGTCATTTTTATTTTTGCGAGTAAATAAAAAATAATAAGCTGTTGCAATGAGTTAGCTTAACCCCTTTACGCTGTGGCATTACAACTTCTTTCAAGGTACTTTTTTCAGTAGCGTAATTCAGCCTAATATGCTTTATTGAGTAATCTTCGGGGCCCACTCCATTCGAACGAAAGCGACTAGAAGACACTGCTTTAGAACGAAGCAAATTCAAATGTGCCCCGCTCAGGATCTCTGCTCAAGTTGAATTGCATTAATTCAACTACTGTTTTTGAAGGTTGTGCGGCAATGATACGAAAGAACATTGTATCCTTACAAAATATCTGAAATAAATAATACTGTATGGGTTATGTAATTTTTTTTGCAATAGTAATATTGCAAATATACACCACAAAATTTTAATTAGTAAAAAGATTTCAAGGGATGATAGTTTCCATCAATACGAACATTACTATGGAGCCAACCACGGAATCGTGAAAAAAATCTGTGACATTGTCAATGGACCTTTATAACTTTGACGCTTTCAAACAAATTATTAACAAAATAGGTCAGGATTCAGTTGGTTCGACCGTACATTTATTAAACCTATTCTTTTTTTTAAAAGAACCTATTAGAAGCCTATCATTTATTTCAGAATTACAGTCTCAGTTGTACCCCAAATTATTTTTTTCTTTTTTTAAATTACTTTTAATTGCTGATGATTATAGTATTGTTGTGAAGCACTCGTTAGCATTTCCTTTTGCCCTCAAAACGAAGCTGATCGTAAATAACCCATCTTAATGCCATCGCAGACCACGGTGCTTCAATAGATAGCTTTGTTACCTATTTAATATTTATATTATTTCATATTTACAACAAATCATCAAAAATAAATACCTAAGTGTAGGTACATATAAAAACAGTCAGTGAAAGATATTGGAAATCAATAAAATTTCTTTTCGAATCCCAACAGTGCTTAGAAAACTTACTCAGCTCTACATATTAACTAGTAGAAGGAGACAGCAATATAACTTCGCAACGTGTAAGAGTGGGATGAGTGCTCTTAAATCTGGTCCTAAAGTGGGGGTGAAACGAGAAAAAGGAATGTTGAATTTATTACGTAAATGACTTTTAAACGACGGGAATTCTCAAGTTTCTTTTGTAAGGGTGTTTAGGCTTCTAGGGGAGACGCGGCGAAAATAGCATACTGGTACATTTACATATGGAATTTAATAAGCGTTGGGCTTTATTAGATTTAGTTTTAGTTCGGTATGCAGGAGAAATGACTTATTTACATACTGTTGTTTAGACAAGATTTTTCTGTAAATTATTTAAAATTAAATTAATGCTAGTAAATTCATTGTTTTTTGCTTTTTTTCTTATAAGAAAATGTTGAGTTTATATATTCGGTACTTAAATAGGATAAATAAAGTACTTAAAAGATTAAAAAGCCGTTCTTTTACAAAATTTTAGATAGGTACGCGTACCCAATTCATTCTACTTAAAGCACCAAAAGCTACTTAGAATTTTCTTTTCAGGTTGTAAGATAAACTTTTAGATGTTCCTTAACACTTAACAGCTTTGCACAAATGACACCTTTTCTGGGTGTTCTATTAGTACCTGCTTTCTTTTACAACAGGTAACTTTAAACTGACTCTGAAGTTTAGCTTAGTAGGTACCTTAATGAGAAAACGACTTGGCTTCTACTTGGTACTTTCTACTTTTTAATGCAAGCCTGCGTTATTGCTTTTATTTGAGGAATACCATATATATATGTCGCAGATAGAAATGGATTTCATTGTAAAATCTCATCTCCGTCCGCCATTTTGTACGTGGTTAAATGAATCAGTGCGCACGTCCGGCGCGGTCGAGCTCCAAGAATAGAATGATAGCTTTTTATCAGATTAACACTCACTGTCTCACTGACAGACGTCAACTGATACTGACAGATCGCATAGACACGCTACCACAGACTACTCGCTCGAACTACTGACTCAGGGAAAGTTCGCTAACAGCCACAACAGATGGCGTTACTAATCTTATTAGATTATTCAAACTGGTAACTTCAACACCTTACCAAACCACCGAAAGGTGGCGCTGCTTGTATTACCCACAGAATAGCTCCGATAACTCATAATTGCATCGATAGATGGCGCGACTAGTCTTTCCAATGAAATATCTCCGACATATATACATTTAAAATAAACTTATAGAATAAAAACCTTTAAAGATAAAATAGCTTGCTTATACAATTATTTATAAAACATTTCACACCAGAAAAATAAAACTTTTTTTTTTACTCTTCAGGCGGTGTGATTTTTCTCATTTATAATATTGCCCCCATATCACCCTATAGTATTAGAAAGCTAGATTTATATATTAAAAAAAATAAAAAATAAAAACGGCATAGCACAGTGACACGAACGTATGAAGAACACTGCAAGCTGTTCTCGCTGTTAAGTTATTAACAGACAAGAATACTTCTCGGTAACTAGGCAACAATACTTAGTAAAAGCGTGAATAAAACGTTAAATGAAAACCTTTGCTATTGATAATCAACAATAAAAACATCCCGTACAATGAGTCAGCTAGTTTTTCAATTAATCTGAGCATACCTGATTATCACAAATACCTCAGATGACCACTTCGATCTCGTCAGCTTAGCCCAAACTCGTCACTAAGCGGCCAATGAGCGCCAACTTGTTGGTTGAGTACTTCACATAAGTCAAAGCCCGATCCCGTCTTGCAAAGCGGGTAGGAGCGAGCTTGGCCACGTGGATTGGTAAACGCCAAATTTCTTGTTTCGTCATCAGTCCACAAATTCCGAGTGCGGTGATGGTTTATTCATGTCAAACCATTAACGACACACCTGCACCACTGCCGTAAATTCACAATCGTCTGGATCAAACGTAGGTACTAGCTTTGGCATGAACATTTTCCGCAAAGCCACGAAAAAACGATAACCACATATCAAACGACACCGCTGGTACCCGATTGTGAAAACGTAATTCGATCTTCTAAGCATGCGTTCGACTCACGATTATTT
The DNA here is from genome assembly GCA_949710035.1 of Crambus lathoniellus. Lineage (NCBI taxonomy): Eukaryota > Metazoa > Arthropoda > Insecta > Lepidoptera > Crambidae > Crambus > Crambus lathoniellus. The sequence goes on along the minus strand of OX453302.1, from coordinate 6,247,342 downwards.
TCTTCATGTGGCACGTCGCAAACTCCGAAATATTCGTTTCGTACGGTAGCACCTATGTTGGTTATGCGTACTGGAGCCATTTTGTTCCGATCCCACCGCTGCTGTCGCAGATAGAAATGGATTTCATTGTAAAATCTCATCTCCGTCCGCCATTTTGTACGTGGTTAAATGAATCAGTGCGCACGTCCGGCGCGGTCGAGCTCCAAGAATAGAATGATAGCTTTTTATCAGATTAACACTCACTGTCTCACTGACAGACGTCAACTGATACTGACAGATCGCATAGACACGCTACCACAGACTACTCGCTCGAACTACTGACTCAGGGAAAGTTCGCTAACAGCCACAACAGATGGCGTTACTAATCTTATTAGATTATTCAAACTGGTAACTTCAACACCTTACCAAACCACCGAAAGGTGGCGCTGCTTGTATTACCCACAGAATAGCTCCGATAACTCATAATTGCATCGATAGATGGCGCGACTAGTCTTTCCAATGAAATATCTCCGACATATATACATTTAAAATAAACTTATAGAATAAAAACCTTTAAAGATAAAATAGCTAGCTTATACAATTATTTATAAAACATTTCACACCAGAAAAATAAAACTTTTTTTTTTACTCTTCAGGCGGTGTGATTTTTCTCATTTATAATATTGCCCCCATATCACCCTATAGTATTAGAAAGCTAGATTTATATATTAAAAAAAATTAAAAATAAAAATAAAATCATATTTTCCGTTCCAAAGTTAATTTTGTTCTGGATTAATAGCGAAAAGTTCACTTATCTACGTAATTAACGGGCAGCCAATGGCACGCTGCCGATGATAAATCGTACGGCGGCGTGCAGTTGATATTGTGATGTGATATATCACCATGTTTGGTGAGCTACGACGTTATAAAGGTAAAAAAATCGGTGAAAATTTTGATATACGAGTATTGTAGGGAACTTAATAGCTACGAAAATAGTACATCTGCCAACCATGCTAAACCAAGACTTAATATTTTATCAGTATATTTGGTTCGAAACTTAAATAAGCGCTTTATTTGAATTACTTCATGTAAGTATGTATATTATGCCATAGTTATATAATAATAATATTTGAATTTCGAGGTATTCAAAGACAATTATTTTCATATGTTTTTCATTAACTAAAACCAAGTATACTGCAAGTAATGATATTTGAATTATTATTAGACGGATGTTTGGGATTTTATTTGACACAGTTAAATATCACCAATCGAAAAAAAAACGGCCGGAAGCACTAGATAAATAACGTAAAATAACATATATTTTTTCCAAATTTTAAGTACCTACTTGTAATTTGCGAGTAATTCATAATTTAAAAAACCCTATTTTGGGGAATCGGCGCCTTAACTACTTATACTTTTTAAGCCCGATATATTCCTACGGGAACGGGAACCACGCGGGTGAAACCGCGGGCGGCCGCTAGTAGTTTGAATATTGTTGTTAGCTCATGAAACGAAAGTTAACAAAACCCCCGTCATTTTATAGGCGTTTTTAACTTCGATCAACAATAACACCTAGTTCTGTTGATCGAAGGTTTTTAAGCGTTATTAACTGAAATAATTATTCTTTTGTTTCAGATGCTGTAGCCAGCAGTAGTTCACATAGGATTGAAATAGACTTGACATTATGGACGTTCGTCGTATTATCTTTGAAAAAAGTGCCTTTTTTAGAGGATTGAACTGTGTTGAGAATATAAACATATTATATAGTATAAAGTGCACAACTGGAGCTGTGAGTGTTTTTAATGACTTAATATAAATACGTGTCTCTTACTATTATGTTTGTAATTACTGCACATAATAAAGTTAAGGCTATCATGGTGAGAAACAAGGGAAAAAATGTTTTTAGGCATTGTTTGTTTTAAACGCTTGTATCTTTAGAGTTGTTTTTATTAGTTACTTTATATAAAATAACATGATTTACAGTTCAGTACCCTTAGTACGAAAAACTATCGTTATGATAATAGTTATTGTTATCGTATTAACGAAAAACCGTAAAACAAGAGCAGTTGTGCGATTCTCTAAACTCAATCAACAAACTCGACGTTCTTTTTCGCTTGACTTTCACTTGTTTGTTATGAATTTGACATAAAGAATCGAAGCTGAACGACGAAGTGACGGTGAATCTTCGTTAGAGAATCTCTCCCCAGCGCCTCTTTCGGTCGTTTAAGAAATTGAAGTTCAATCATGAGTTCAATCACAGCCTTCTCTATCGTAGACGATAGAGAAGGCTGTGGTTCAATACATACCTATTTGACAGCAGCCACTTTGACAGTTTGATTAGTTTACTATTTCATTATCATTACGTTAGCTTTTCATTATAGGGCTTAGGTACAATATACGGAACAATATTGCTTCTAACCTCTCTTTTGTATTCTGCGGTTGATCAAAACGTTACAAAATACATAATAGAACGATTGATTATTATAAAGTGCATCTGTTATCCCGTCTCACATTACGATACTTACCTAATATGAGGTAGGGCGGTGCTTAAAGGTCCGCAGGTAAAAAGGTCTACCATGCCTTCCACCAAAACTAAAGAGAGACAAGAGAGAGAGAGCGGCGTATGAAGGGGTTGCAGGATGAGTACGTATGATGTAAGTACCTTCGTACGCTACCGGCGGCAGTGTGAACTTGACCGCGCCCCGGGGAGAGTAATTTTTTTTGCCTAGTGGACATTTTTACCCGCGGACCTTGAAGCCCCGCCCTACCCTACCATAAGACAACTGGTATCATACGCTATGAACAAGCAAAGACAAGATACCGAGGTATTTCTTCCATACATGTGCAATGTGACTCGTAAACTATGCTACCTGGGTGCCTACCATCAACTCTTATTGCGATTTTGTTTAGGACCTAAACTGATCTGCTTTGCTTATTCGTACCACGACATTAATATCAATGACAGCGATTCAGTCATCATTCAATGACATTTCACAGCCGCTAAGCTGTCAAGAACTCTTACAGTGCCACAACCTTTTCTGTTCCGGTGACAGCGGCGCTACGTACGGTTTTCTTTTTTTTGTAACAATTTAACCGGCCCTGACTTCTAAGAACTTCAGCCGCTAGCAGCGCTTTGGTTGGACATCAACTTGACAGCAAAATGACATAAAAATAAACACGCTAGTTTCACATTTTGGCCACCGGCACAGCAAAGTTTGTGGCACTGTATTTGACTTATAACGCGGCCAAGCTAATATGACACCTGCAGGTTATACCCGTCCCTCTCACTCTCTGGGCATGACAGAATCGTATGAAAGAGACGGGTAGAAGAAATAAGGACACAAATCGTTCGGTCATTCACATTTATAGCTATTCATTTGCGATCCAGTTTTTAGAGGGTCATAGTACGAAAGAAAGCAATTTATTTTAGGAACCTATTCTGCATCGCGCTATTTTTGAATCGCTCTGTCTTAAAGTTGATGGTAGGCACCCCCACATGTCTCACAATAATAAGCAAAGTACTCATCTACCTGTGTAGCACTAGCACGTAACGTATCTGCTACTGTATCAATCTGCAAGTGAGTACGGCTCGTCCACGATAACCGCTACGAGCTACGAGCTACGAGCTCCCGGATCCGCAGGCTTATTACCAAAAAAAGCAACCAGTTGTTAATTGTACAATTGCAACGCGACTGCTACTAGTTGCGGTTGGTTTGTAATCGGTACAGTACGGTACGGTACCTTTCATGCAATTTTAGTTCACAGATCGCTCGCTTGTGGAGCTATCGTTAGCGATCTACGTTCCTTAATACGAATATGTGTTTTGGGAGCGATGAATTGTTAATTATCGCGATTGCAACTGTCACTTTAAGATCGGTAATAAGCCTGCCGCAGTGCTAGCCGCCTTTGTGTTCGCTGTGATACCGCCTCGGCGCGGGTCACAGCGAGCTTACTGCACTTCACGCGCGAGCGGCTCCCAGCGGGCTCTTGCCTACGTACTCACTTGATGCAGTAATTTTTATTTTTTATTTTATTTATTAAGCACTGCCACATGGTACTACTTATAACTACATACAAAAAAAAACTGATATGCACCACAATATCGGCGTGCACTTAAAATATTATAAGTGAGCACTACGGTTTAGATTCTGGACTACAGAGACTAAAATTAAAAGTAATTACCGACTAAGTAATGCCGGGGCTTCACCTGCGTGACGCCTAACGGCGTTAATAACGGCATGCGCGTCTTAGCGCGCTCATTGTATCAAAATAGTGCGCTTAGACCCGGCTACTCCTGCGAATTATATCAAATAGCGCGCTTATTAATGGCATTAGACGCAGGTGAAGCTCGGGCATTACAGATACGTTACGTGTTACACAGCTCGGTGAGTACCCTGCTATACAAATGACCCGTCTCCACGACTGGCGTAGGATACCAGTCGTCTGCAAGCATCGAAAGGTAAGAGCGGGCTTATTCGCGTGCTGTTGACTGTACAAGATTTTTATTCGTTACGAATGATTGTTGAAAATGTAAGATTAAGGATAATTAATTTAATTATTGTTAGCAATAAAATTGTGTTGAATTTTGTGCAATGGATAGATATTATTATCTTAATTATATTAATATAAAATTTATTAGTTTATAATGACCATAAACCATAGATGATATTTTTTTTCAAATGAAATGTTATAAGTTTTTTGTTTTAGCATATTGATATTAGAAGTAGGTATTTGTGAGTTATCTGTGTTTTTAAACTCAAACAAATTTCAAAATATTATTAGCACGCATAATTCACTGGCATTGCTAACTAATTCTCTATAATTACTTTATTTATTCTGTAAATAATAAACCTTATAAAGAAATTAAAGTCAGAGGTTCTCAAGCAAGCAGAGTAATTTGAAACAACTTTCAAATAAAAGTTGAGAATTTCTGACTCATAAATCGATTGTATGACAACGATTTTATCATAAATATTATTGTAAGATATTACATTATACGACGCAGTGTGATAATTATTATGATAAAGTTTTTTTTTATGTGTACATAATTGAAGTTGATGTGCCAAACTGTAATAATGTTATGTATGTATAAAGCTATAATAGGTATAATATAGATAATAATGTAATAAAATTTGACGATTGCACGCTTGTATAAGAAATAAATTTATTAATAATTAAAGACTGACTCAAATGTCAAATTTATAAACAAAACAAATGAAATTTTTAAGTTTTAGTTTTTATACATTAATTTATTAAGATACAAGTATTTATTTTATGTTGTTATGATATGATGTAAGTAACATATTATTTCTTACTGAGCGCTGAATTCAAAAAGATCTAGAAATAACATTTCAGTTCACTTACAAATGCTGTTAAGTTTGAAGAGTTTTTTTTTTAATTAAATGGTTATCAGCATAATAGCAGGACAAGAAAATACATTCTTATTATAAATGTATAAAGTTTTTCTTTATTAATTCAATTATTGTTCAAAGCATATTGTATGTTTTACATTCGAATTAGTTTGACAAATGTCAATTTAATAGTTATTTCGTACTCTCTAGACAATAATATTGTTTAACGGCACTGTAACAAAATAATTTTAAATTAAGTTCATCCATCGATCTGATATCCATTTAATAAAGTTCTCATAAGTCTCGTAATCTCTTTAATAATATTGAATATTTTTTTTAACCAATCAACAAAATAACCTATTTACTTTAAATTATTATAATAATAAACTTACCTATTCTTACCACCAGTTATATTAAGTTAAAATATTCCATTGAATTTTATTATTCGTCTCAACAAGAAACAACACAGCTGTTACTTATACAAATAATAAGAAAACCTCCTTCGCAACTTATTCTGCGGGCAAAAAATGAGTTGCGAAAGCCAATTGGAGTTCGTTTCGGTCGTAAAATAGCCGAACAGATTCTAAAGGCAGCGAAAACTCCCATTTTATGAAAGCTCCTGGCAATAACATCGGCCGAGTTATAACAATCAGCTTTATTTGTTGAGCACGCCTGGATTGCGTAGGAGCCATTAAGACACAGTACAAAATCTTCAACGGTAATGTGGAAGAAAGTTTGAAAACCATCCTGAAAAATCTATTTCAGCAATTATTTAGCAATAACAAAAACAACGTCCACTCTGGTTTCAATATCTTACAGCTTTTTTGCATAGTTTAAATGTCAAGCATTCAAAGGAAATTATTGGCAATATCAAAATCAAGTCATTGCTCAAAGGCACATCACGAAATAAAATCACGAGGTACATACAGTCTAGGCTTATTGGTAGAATTTTAGATTAAAAGGAAATTATATGGTTTGGGAGGTTTCTAATTCTTTTGGTATAGGTAAATGTATTACTTTCAAATATATTAAACGTAAAAAAGGCACTCCTTTTGTCTATGTCTTAAACTAGAGTTACTGCTCACCTACTCTACTGGGCAGCACAAACTTATTAATTTTTCGCACCTTATAATTAATTGGAATGCACATTCAAGGCCAGTATGGTCTGTGTCTCCATTCTTCTCATTGTAAAAATACCTTATGTAAAAGAATGTTGTTTTATAATTAGTTAAGATTGTGCTTTACAAGGCTAGACGTAGTAATAGCCTAGCCTTGTAAAATACTCGTCGGTTTATCATTCATATACACCTAACTTTACTTTCTTGACTTTGAGGACACACCTATAAGCACGTAATAAGAGGTATATATATACATAAACAGATAGGAATATTGAGTATTTGTTATTTTGTATTTGTTATTTACATGAAGCTCAAAGTTTATTTCATTACTGAACCGTTGAGATTTAAAATCATAAACGTAATGTTAATTTATTATTCATGTAAATACTCCATAAATATATTTAATATTCATAATAATTTGATTTTACATCTTTTTCTTTGATAAAAACGTCATCATTTAGATGTGAATTTATTATTCATCAATTTAAATAAAAATATTCAGCGAAAAAGAAAATTCAGCTACGTAATGAAAGCTCTTTTTTACAAATTAGACTATTTTCTCGACTGAATGTATTTTCGTTATATTTGAAATGTAACTGACTATATTTACAATGTTCGTCTAGAGAGTACGCCAAATAAAATCATATTATGGAAATATAAATTATAACGTCTATTGTACATAATAAATAAAATGTCTGAATGTCATTAAATAATAAAAGATTTGCGAGTATTTGAAACGAAGTATTATTGCGAGACTTTTACCCAGGGTTCATTAAAAAAATATCATATCTTACACTCAGAAAAAAAAATTATCGCGTGATTTTTTTAGCTTTGCGTGTACCTGCATAATATAGTTCCAAGTTTTACAGAATCAAGGATAAAAAATTGCACGTTTAACATTCGCTGTGCGGGATGGGCTTTAGCATTTAGGCTACCCGCTATGCTTACTTTGGATCCGAATAAGTAAACGTATGAATGAGGTAGGTGCACCTGGCTTGTATATGGTATTGATTAAAACTCACTGGTATGCTCGGTGACTGAAAGGGTTTACTTGGGCAGCGAAAATACAAACAAACTTGAATTTAAGTCAAAATTATTATAAATGTATGGGAACACAACCTACGCAATGGTGGCTGGAAATTGAGAGAACGAGAAGCGCCCATCCAAGTGAAGCAGTGATGTACAGTAATAATAGAGTCGGGTAATATGTCAACAATCGGTACGTATACAATACATACAGTCACGAGAGGTTACGAGCACTAATATGGTAACTATATAGAACTTTGTTACAATGAACAACAAGTGAACCGTTCCGAAACAAAACTAACTGTGACACAAAAGTCATTCGATATTGTAATATGACAATGTCTTTTATTGTTTACATAATCCAATTATTATTAATAAAAATTAATAAATAAAAATCGGCCAAGTGCGAGTCGGACTCGCTCATGAAGGGTTCCGCACCCACTTAACGTACCGATTACGTACACCTAGCAAAAATACCACTGTCACTTTTTGCCAGAAAAGAATAACTTTGTTTTTCATAGTATTCGTATGAATGACAAAGTTATATTTGCGGTTTTTGAAAATGTGTTTTATCTCAAAAACTTGTAAAGCCTACTTGGCTGTGATAGTTTTCCTTTTAACTTTGCCATGTGTACTACTATCGTGAATTTTTTCACGTATCCAGAAACAACCATTTGGCTGGTGGGGGGGGGGGGGGGGGGGACACTTGACTCTAACAAAATTTTGCACTTTAAAGCTTAATAATTCACAAACAGATGCCTCAATCGAAAAACTGTCTTGACGTTTTTGAAATTGCTATCCAACGACATCCCACACTAAGAAGGGGTAGACAAGAAAAAAAATTTACATACCCACTTCACGTGTAGGGGAGGTAACCTAAAAAAAATATTTTTTTAAATTTTACTTTACCACTTTGTTGGCGTGGTAAATATGTATATTCATGCTAAATTACAGCTTTCTAGTACTAAGAGTCTATGAGCTAGACTGGGGTCAGACGGACGGACGGACAGACGGACATGGCGAAACTTTAAGGGTTCCTTGTTGACTACGGAACCCTAAAAAAACGGCAATTTCATAGGAGACCTATTTATTGTATTAAGGCATACCTACATCTTACCCTACTTTTACAACACAGTTGTTGAGTTACCTACTTTTGTGGTTGAATTTAACATTCAAACATTTTCCAATGTCACTCTTTATTAGTGGTAAAATCGTCTCAAAATATAACTTTATAGGCTTTTAGTGAAATTGTAACTGAAATGAAAATTTACTATAATGCTCAGTGACATTCCACGAGCGTATCATATTACTTTTAATGTGCTAAAGCATAATTTGGCTGTAGACATGCGTGACATATTGTGTGGGTTCACATTGAAATAAGTTTATTTCAACGCAAAAATATATAAATTCAGTTTTGTATTGCAAAAATAAGAAAATTAAAAATAAATAAATATTTCCCACGCTCACACTAATTTGGGATATTGTGTTCACACTGGATCCGTCATCGACTATACTTTATCAAGTGCCTACCTACCTGTAAACTGAAAAGGAAAAAAAATTTTTTTTTTAAAGTATCTACCTTTTTGAGGTCGGTGCCCTCTTCTGACTTTTTCTTGCTTCTGGCTTACTTTTTAATTTCTTAAATTTTTATGTAGATTGTACTAAAAGATACCCATATCAAAAACGACTAAACAGAGCGCTAGGTATACTCAAATATTATCCAATTCCAACTATATCATACATACAGGTCAAACTAATAACCTCCCTTTTTGAAGTCAGCTAAAAACTTGAAAATCCGACTCCGTAGCTCAGTGGTTAGAGCATTTGCCCGTACAGTGAAAGGTTGTGGGTTCGAGTCCCATCGGAGCTAGTTGTGAGACGAGTCGACTTTTTCTTAAACTTTATTTTCAATAAGAAAAATTGTATTGTGAATGCAAAAAAATATTATTAAGATAAAAAATAATCTAACTAAAGTTTAGAAAAGACGTAACCGTCATCTTTCATGATTCGTGATCGTTTGATCACGGGCATGAATCGTGAAAAAAGATGATAATTATATCAAACGTCATCGTGTGAACGAGCCTTGCCTATTAGCTCAAAGCAAAGAATATATATGTCGCAGGCGGATGGTTAAGTATGGCAGCATGTACCCCTCGGAAGTCCTGTAGAACACGTGATAAGTTAAAAATTTAAGGCGATCGCGAAGCGCAGCGAAGCGATCGTTTTAAATTTCGTGGTTATTTTTTTTGTGACTCCGTCAACCTAATGGGAAGATAAAATAGCTTACGGAAAAAATGATCGGCCTAGGCGTTTACTTGAATGGCGGATTTAACCAGTTGGCTGCGACATATACACTAACGCGAATCTAAAGTAAGCACTGTAAAGGCAAAGAATACTAATAGGCATATTGTGATAAGGGATACTTCTAGGGTAACGGATAAAATTATCATTTAATGATGTAATAGATTAGTCGATATATATATATATACTTTTAATAATACTAGCCTTCCGCCCGCGGCTTCGTCTACCTGGACTACACGACAACGCTATCCCGCGGGAATGTGATGTTTTTCCGGGTTAAAAAGTATGTCCTACGTCACTCTCCACTCCAGCCCCCAAACTATCTTCATACCAAAAAAACAATTGGTCGTCGATCCGTTGCTCCGTTATGATGTGAAAAACGGACAAACAAACACACTTCCATATTTATTATATTAATACTTATCCTACTAATATTATAAATGTGAAAGTTTAGATGTTTGGATGTTTGTATGTTTGTTACTCAATCACATTTAAACGGCTGAACGGAATAGGCTGAAATTTGGGACATAGATACTTTGTACCCTGGAGAGGAACATAGGCTACTTTTTATCCCGGAAAATATCACACTCCCACGAGATAACGTCGTGTAGTCCACGCGGGCAAAGCCGCAGGCCGAAAGCTTGTGGATATATAAATAATCAATTTGGGCACTAATGCTGGTACAAGGATTTGAACCCAGGACTTCAGAGTAGGCCACGCCTTGAAAACCACTCTACCACGGAGGTCATCAAACGTATACAACTTGCTACAAATAAAAAAAACCTCAAAGTATTCTCTAGAGAGTTTAGTTGAAAAGTGTAAATGTGCAGAAAAATTTGACGATACGCTACAGAACGCCACAAGGGACAATGTCGTATAAATGTTGATCATCAAGAACGGAAGATTGATATATTATTTATGGATATGATTTAAGGCTGCCTCACAACAGAAAGTATCGCAGACGTGCTTCATTGCCTCGGCGTGTGTCATGATTTGTATAATTTGAACTTGTACTCTTGTTATTTTAATTTTAAGTTTTTTGCATTCACAGTGCAATTTTTATTACTGAAAAATGGAAAATGAAGTATTTAGAAAAAATCGACCCGTACTCTTTATACTCTTGTTCACACCGACGACGGTGTTGCAGACAATATTGCGATGCAACACGTCTGCGACACTTTTTGGTTTATGTCAGCCTTTAATCGATCACCTAATAAATGCATTTTTAATGTCCTACCACAATTAAATAATAATATTTTTCCTAAAATAAAAATCACATAAATTAAATCACCAAATAATATCAAAACAGTCTGTTTTGAGCAATAGTTCCTCCTAGTTTAATAGAAAATAGGGGGTCTAACTGTACTGTATACAGTTGGTTCTTTTGGCGCTTTGCCGCTGCCGGCCGCTCTCGCACATCGCGGTACGCTCGCTCGGCTCGTGCGTTTCATCATTATCATCATCATCATTTCAGCCGTACGACGCCCACTGCTGGGCATAGGCCTCCCCCAAGGATCTCCACAACGATCGTGCGTTTACTTCATTGTAAACCAACATGCAACTAGCAATGCTTAGTTAACAAAGCGAACAGGGTGCCTACCATCAACTTTATGACAGCGATTCAAAAATAGCGCGATTCAGAATAGGTTCCTAAAATGAATCGCTTTCTTTCGTACTCTGACCTTCTAAAAACTGGATCGCAAATGAATTGCTAAATGTTAATGACCGAACGATTTGTGTCCTTTTTCTTCTACCCGTCTCTTTCACTCGATTCTGTCATGCCCGGAGAGTGAGAGGGACGGGTATAACCTGCAGGTGACATGTTAAATCGACCGGGTTATAAGTCAAATAAGAGTTTCTGACAGCTTAGCGGCTGTGAAATGTCATTGATCGATCACTGAATCGCTGTCATTGATATTAAGCTGTCGTGGTACGAATAAGCGAAGCAGATCAGTTTAGGTTCCTAAACAAAACCGTAATAAGAGTTGATGGTAAGCAAAAATATCCAAATGGAGGTGTTAATATCTGCAAACGAGTGGATAAATGTTTGCTGCTATGTATAGCCTTCTAGGTAAGTATATTGTTATGAATAACTGATGAACTATAGTTTAAGGCTTTTCGGCTCGGGCAATCGAAACAAGAGAGGTAAAAGACCGCGACATCTTAATTCTCTCCGACAGTAAATCCGTCCTACAAGCTCTCCAGGGAAGTCGCATCACTTCGAGCCTTTTACTTGAGTGTCACCACGCCTTAAATATAGTAGGTGCACTTAATACTATTACTATCCAATGGATCAAAGGTCACAGCGGATCACGTGGAAACGATGCAGCCGACGAACTGGCCAGACGCGCATCCGGCTCGACGCCTGTTGGCCCAGAGCCGATCGCGCCCATCCCGACGAGCTGGTATGCAAATAAGATCCGTGAACGCACTACAGAATTACACCAACAGAACTGGAGCTCGCTGGATTCGTGCAGACAGGCGAAGCTCGCACTGCCGCGCGTGGACGCGCGTTTATCCAGGGCCCTGATACAACTGTGCAGACCGCAACTTCGCCTGGTAACAGGTGCCATTACTGGTCATGGACAATTTAACAGACATCTTTTTAATTTAGGTGTCACCGACAGTCCCCTATGCAGAGGATGCATGGAGGAAGAAGAAACAGCTGCCCACGTACTGCTGGAATGCAGGGGGGTGGCCCCCTACCGGGCGAGGTACCTCGGCTCGCCGGGCAGCGTCCAGGAAGCGATCACTAATGTGAAAGCTCTTGGAGCGTTCCTGGCTGAGCTGGGCTGGCTGGAGTGATCTGGCCGCGCACCCTCCGGACGCAAAATAGGCGCAATAGACGTCGAGTTGCGGAAACCGCCCGTATTGTTAAGAAGAAGAAGAAGAAGAAGGCTTTTTGAAAATAAAAAATTGATTAATAACTAGCTTTCCGCCCGCTAAAATTTTTCCGAGTTAAAAAGTAACCCATGTTCCTCTCCAGACTACAAAGTATCTTATAATCCTACTAATATTATAAATGTGAAAGTTTAGATGTTTGGATGTTTAGATGTTTGGATGTTTGTTACTCAATCACGCCAAAACGGCTGAACGGATTGGGCTGAAATTTGGGACACAGATACTTTATAGCCTGGAGGAACATAGGCTTTTTTTTTAATCCACAACGGGGTAGCACTTAGCCTTCATCACACCTGATGTTAAGTGGTGATAAGGCTGAAGATGGAAGCGCACTACTCCCGGAATCCTCAATCCTGAGGAACTGGCTATCTTATCTCTAACTGCCGGAACACAATAATGCTGAAAACATCATTGTTATGGCGTCAGACTTAGATAAGATGGTGGTAGCTAGCCAGGCGGACTAAGAACAAGTCCTACCACCAACCAAACCGAATACAATATGTACCGCCACTGGGAATCGAACCCGGGACCTCTTGGTCTGAAACCGGTGGTGTGAACCACTAGACCACAGAGGCGGTTAAAAAAAAAGGCTACTCTTTATCCCGGAAAAATATCACATTCCCGCGGGATAACGTCGTGAAGTCCACGCGGGCGAAGCCGCGGGCGGAAAGCTAGTTATTAATATCTAGTAATTTCAGCGAAATCCATTCAGCTGCCTTGGCGTGATTGAGTAAAAAACATCTAAACTTTCACATAATTTATAATATTAGTAGGATTCATATTTTAAATATGTAGTTCACTACTCGCCAGTTTACAAAGGTTCTTATTGGCCGGAGATTTTTCGAGAATATCGCTGTTTTCTCAGGCAGCACTAGAAGCTCTTTACAGTTAAACTTCTTGCATCCCAAACGCTTAATAAATTTCACCTGTCCAGATGTTTGTAATCAAATCTTGCAAGTTAAATTTGACCAACTTCCCGGTGTCCGATTGAGCTGAAACTTTGCAGTTTGGTTTGGATGACAATACAATATTAAAGTACAGTCAACAAAAGAGCTTGTCATAATAACGAAGTTTTTACAAGTTTTTATTTAACTTGCCATGTAAGTTATGGGACAAATCTTGCAAGTTTTATTTTAACTTTCTCTAAACTTAAGACTTTGAAATTTAGGAGCGTTATTCAGTTCCGATGATAATACATTAAAATTTTAGAAATAACCTATTGCTGCAGCCAGGAGTCTCACCTCATGAGGGAAGTCCTCAACGCTTAGGAGCATAGATACGAAACTTTGCACAGTTATTCAGTTCGGGTGATAATACACTAATATGACAAGAATAGTCTGATACTGCAGCCAAGAGTGTTTTCTCGTGAGGGAAGTCCTCAACGCTTAGAAGTATAGAAACGAAACTTTGCATATTTATTCAGTTCTGGTGGCAATTATTATTTTTTACTTTTTAGAACTTTTAAATAAAAGCTTGTTTTGCTCTAAGGGGGTATGAAAGGGGGTCCACACAGACGAAGTCACGAGCGGAGCGTTAGTCTTAAGGCGATACTCGGAAAAAATATGCTAAAGCGAGATAGCAATGAGAAAACGACGCGCGCGGGAGCGAGACCGATTTTGCCGATTACGCAAAAAACACAAAATCACTTCGTATTCAAAAACTAAAGCGATTTTAAAAAAAATGCTTCTATACGATTCTAAATATTATTGGTGTCCACTAATTAAACCAATTTTCAATAGTATATGTATCCCCATTTAAGAATAATCTTGATATTTCTTATTTTTTAGAGGTATTTTCGAAAATAAAAAGTGTCGAGCAAAAATCATAAAATCGTGTTTCTGAAACTATACGATTCTAGATAAAGGTATGAAGAAATATATATCGTATTACCAGATTTATAACAACTCTAACCGTCCTATAGTTTTATATCAAAGAGTCCATACTTTTCCCGAGTAGCGCCTTATTTGTGATTGCAAGTAAAAATGAGACGGGTCGTTAGTCTAAATAAAAGTTGCTAACAATTTCACCAGCCATAAATCAATCAAAGATTCTTGCACATTCAAACTCATTAGCTATGCAAACATCGTGCGTAAACAAGAAATAAATCAGAATGAAACACAACAATAACTAAACTTCACGGACGTACGCTTTTGAGCTTCATAAATATTCAGACCGCGTATGTAAGTTCATCAAATAAAAATTTCACCGCTTTTCTGAAGATTTATAAAAACACTGAAAGGTGTAATAATATATTGGCCAGACCCGGTAGGACTGTAAAAAGAATCATACAAAACAAAATTAACTTCTACCGATCTAGTAGATCGGTAAAAAAAAAATCGCTTTTTAATTGCACATTTGATAAGCATTTCTTATTTTAAACTATGTAGGGCAGGGGTACCCTTAGTGGCCACTTTAAGGAATTTTTGACTTTTAAGCACTAAGTACTAGATGGTCTTAGGTATTTAAGACACAAATTATTTATCTTAAATTATAGATAATTTATCTAACTTTAAAGGTACATTTTTCATTTTTTTAAGTTAACTAGTTTTTTGTATATAATACAAAATGTGTGAGAGGTGCCAAATGTACCGGTTTTGGCCACTTAGCCAAACCCAGGTTAAACCAATATATTCTAATGCGCTAGAAACCAGTCAATTGCAAAACAACTTTATTAACAAAACAATTTAATTGTAAAAAACAAAGGTTTATAAAGTATTTCATCCAATACAAATTTCTTATATATTTCATACAAAACATTTTTTCAAACAGAAAATGGAATTTATTGAAAAAAATCTTTTGACATAAGGAATTCTAACGGTTGTTATTATTACCTTAAAATTACCTTATTTTAATTGCCTTTATCAGAAATGGCTAAAAGTTGTTTAGATAACTTTAAGAGCAAAAAATGGCCAAAACCGGCACAGTGGCCAAAACCGGTACGCCTGCCTGTCGTTTCATTTTCGCTTTAGAAAAGTCGTCGTATTTTCTTCTTCTTTTAACTTCTTTACCGTAAATTAGCTTACCTTCATCTTACCCTCTGTTTATTAGTAACAATATTCACAAACCAATATTACAAAGTTATTCAAGCTATAAGGTTCATGAATAAGCAAATTAATGTTCAATGTATCTGCTAATTTAATTTGACTGGCGGCGTAGGGCGCCAGTGTTGTTGACCTCTAGATTTTCATTAAATTTTCCATACCTTTGGAATACGCGGTCAATGACTTACAGATAATAATATCATAATATGATAATAATATCACTATTACACTCGTATCTTAGTTCCAGAACTCAGACAGTTGATATAAATGGGGTGAAATCAATGGGTTCTGATGTAAAGCTAGGTGTACCTCAAGGGTCTATCTTGGGCCCTTTCTTGTTTTTGGTTTATATTAACGATTTACCTTTCTTTGCAAATAGCTTATGTGAGATTGTCTTGTTTGCTGATGATACTTCCTTAATATTTAACATTGACAGAAATAAATCTAATTTTGACGATGTAAACAAAGCACTCTTGGAAATACTCACTTGGTTTAGTTTTAATAATCTACACCTTAATGCAAAGAAAATGAAATGCATTCTATTCTCTTTACCAAATGTACAATCTCCACCCGTAGAAATTGTAATGAATAATGAAAAATTAGATTTAGTTGAATCAACAGTCTTTCTGGGTGTAACTATAGACAGAAAACTTCAGTGGCATTCGCATATTGCTGCATTAGCTGGTAAGCTCAGCTCTGCAGCTTACGCTATTAGAAAAGTTAGACAGTTAACTGACATAGAAACTGCTAGGACTGTATACTTTAGTTATTTTCATAGCATCATGTCATATGGCATTCTTTTGTGGGGATTAGCAGCTGACATTAATGCTATATTTATTCTGCAAAAACGAGCAATAAGGGCCATTTATCAACTAAGCTCTAAAACTTCTCTTAGGGAGAAGTTCAAAGAAATTGGTATACTGACAGCTGCATCTCAATTTATATTAAATTGTATTATTTTTGTGCGTCGTAATATTAACTTGTATACTAAACATGGCGATTTGCATGGTTACAATACAAGAAATAGGATAAGATAAGATAAGATAAAAGATAGGAATAAACTTTCAATGCCTCGGTACCGATTAGAGAAGGTACATGGGTCTTTCATGGGTCAAGGTATACACATCTTTAACAAGATTCCAAGTGATATCTTGGAGTTACCCTTTGAAGAGTTTAAGAATCATATAAAAAATTGCCTCCTCAAGAAGGGCTACTATACTGTAAGTGATTACTTAAATGACAAAGCAACTTGGTCATAAGCTGACAAGGATTTTTTCTGTAGTTAATTGTGAGTCGTGTTTTACAAAATTATTAATACTAGGTACATTCTTATATTGGTTTCTGCGTTTTGAGATGAGAAGTTTGAGTATGTCATGCTCTCTGTAAACATTTCTCCTAGTCTTTCTACACTCAGTCATACAGTTCACGGGCGCCTTTCAAGAACCTTTACAACGCCTTATTAATACACTCACGTGCAATAAAATCGACTCACTGGACTTTTTTCATACAAACATGCTCACTTTTGCGTCTCATAGAAAGAAAACTATTTGCATTTGTGCAATGATTTTTACGTCGATGAAGAGGCAAACCGCCCAATTATCGAATCGTTTTAAACATGTACATAAAGCGCTGAATTTCCACAAAATGGAAAAACAAAAAGTAAAATTTTATCTCCCACATAACGTTATATGGAGCGATGAGTTCGGTTTATTCTTTTTTCTTTATCGCAAAGTTGCAGAAAGTTAAAAGATTTTTTAAAAATCGTTTAATAGTAAGATTTTAAATTATTTTTATGCATTCACAATGCAATTTTTGTAAGTATAGGAAAAATGTGATAGTAAAAAACCACGAGCCCTATAAGTAGCTTTCTGGCGGGATTCGAACCCGCGCCTCCGGGAATCCGGCCCGATGCTCTGACCAACTAAGCTACCGAAATGTGATAGTAAAAAAAAAAATTTTTTTTTTACTTTCTCATTTTTCCTATACTTACAAAAATTGCATTGTGAATGCATAAAAATAATTTAAAATCTTATTTAAAGGCTGTTTCATCTTAATCGACTGTTAAACATTTGTAAAAATGTTTCTTTCGGATGCGAGGGTTTCCTCACATTGATGAAACAACGCTGGCCTACAGCGTAACAAGTGATAGCAAAATTCGACGAGTCGTGTAAGCCTTTCGGTAGCTTAGTTGGTCAGAGCATCGGGCCGGATTCCCGGAGGCGCGGGTTTGAATCCCGCCTGAAAGCTACTTATAGGGCTCGTGGTTTTTTACTATCACATTTTTCCTATAATCATTTAATAGTTTCATTTAATTCTTTAGTTTCCTATCTCTACAAGACGCTAAAGTGTGCATGTTTGTATAAAAAAAATCCAGTGAATCGATTTTATTACACGCGAGTGTAGTTCACAAATAGAAGGCGAGCATAAGTTCTGAGGTAGTTTTATGAAACATGTGTAATTCAACGGAGCTCGCACGCCCTTGTCTAAGTCTAGCATTCAAGTTGAATAGCGACGGTACCCGCGGGGCATAATAAAGTCAACATGTAATCCAATTTATAGTCAGGGATTTGAGAGACGGTACACTGCTAGCTGTTTGTTAGTTACCCTTTGAAGAGTTTAAGAATCATATAAAAAATTGCCTCCTCAAGAAGGGCTACTATACTGTAAGTGATTACTTAAATGACAAAGCAACTTGGTCATAAGCTGACAAGGATTTTTTCTGTAGTTAATTGTGAGTCGTGTTTTACAAAATTATTAATACTAGGTACATTCTTATATTGGTTTCTGCGTTTTGAGATGAGAAGTTTGAGCTCGCACGCCCTTGTCTAAGTCTAGCATTCAAGTTGAATAGCGACGGTACCCGCGGGGCATAATAAAGTCAACATGTAATCCAATTTATAGTCAGGGATTTGAGAGACGGTACACTGCTAGCTGTTTGTTAACCAAAAACTGGTTTGCTCGACGTAAGTAGGGATTTGGGGGTTCTGATTAAAATGAATGTTTCTTTAAACTTTATTTGCGTAAATTTTAAGGGAAATCGCTTTTAAAGAGGATTTTGTGGACGTTTGTAAGATGTTATGCTTTGCGCGACAAAGTCGAACGTCTAGGAATCCAAAAGCTTCAGATTGTCTTCTTCATCTTAAGCTAGACTTACATTGATACAGTAGCTGGCGCCAATGTGGCTTGCATGCCAGCGCTGGCTACAGTTAAAAGTTTTTTCGTGCCAGTTAATAATGGACTGGTATGGAAAAAAAATTGCTGCCGATTTACTAGCACCCATTTTAGACGCCTTAAATTAGTGTCAGCTTCTGTATCAAGGTACCTATACCTATAAGCTCAAGGTGATTTTTATATCGCCGCCGCGCCGGGTACTGTAGTCCTGACAAACAGCTAAAAAGGCGGACTGACCACATTTGTGTTGAGACTAATGGCAGTCATTGGTGTATTTATAAGATAGCGAAAGTTTTTCGAAAAACCCCGAGTTCAAACCCAGGCAAGGCACACATTTATGTTTAAGAAGACTGAAGCATTTGTTTTTAACTCATAGAAGCCTCTAACCAGAAAATTCTTAGGAAATCTGACTAAGAAAACTTTGGATCATGATCTTGAAAGCTGTAACATAACTTGAAGAAATGTAGCACTTAGTGAAAAAGATTTCAATCTTACAAGTAGATCCACAATTATTACTGAATTTATACAAACAACCAATGTAATACCTAGACAATTATGTCAAAGTTTAATTCTAATTCGAACCCTATATTAAAAGAAGTGGTTTAACATATTTCATCAATTTTGTATGTACTGTACCTTTTATTTGTTTGATTAAGGCTACAGAGGCACAATAGCGAAATCTTGCTTATTCCATCTCTCTGCGTTGTATATGGGAAACATATTAATAATTAATTCAGTATACAGCAACCAGGATGTTGGATTCACCTCGTAAACCACCTTCATCTTTTAAGACAAACATCCATCCATCCATTCAAACATTGTTTGTAAAATACCTAACAATAGCATAATTTTTTGCCGTTTTTTTTTACTTTTTTGCATTCACAATGCAATTTATATTACTTAATAAAAATTGTTTCTCACAACTAGCTCCGATGGGACTCCAACCCACGACCTTTTATGTGAGGGCGAATGCTCTTGCCCGAACTGTGAAAGGTCGTGGGTTCGAGTTTTAGCTTTCACTCATAATTTATTTGTTAGTTTTCTATAATATACCTAATCTTGAAGTGGCGGAAATAGAATATATAATTAATTCAGTGTTCAGCAACCGGGCGAGGCTAGATATTTCATCTCGCATATTAGCTATGCATGAGGCCTTGTAATATAGTGTGTTGTATAGAGATTATTATGTATAATAAATGACGATTATGAAGTGTCGAGGAAGAATACAATATACATTAGTCGGTGAAAAATCAGAAGAAAAGTTCGATAGCGATAATGCATTTCTTCATTTTGGTCTTGGCGTATATCACACACACAGGGTAAAGGTTGGAAAAAAATTATGGGCCCTGGGGGGCGATCGCGTTAATTTAAAAGATAAAAGTTTGGTTTCGTTTCGATAGTGTTTGAGTTCTGATAAAGATCCGATTAAGGTTCAAATCGGTATTGCCATAAAGTTTAAACGTCAACCAAAGTTTAACCATTTCCGTACCAATAACGGATCAAAAACGTTAGAGATGCCATTCGTATATTTTCATTCGTATATGCTTTTGTGTACAATCGACGGTCGACTTATCATTTTTACCACAACACTACTTGTTATTTGACCTCGCAAAAGTGACAGTTCTAAGGGCGTATTCCACTTATCAAAGATCTTTGTCCAATATGCATATGATCGAAAAAATTATCAATGAAACTATTCATAAATTCGTCCTCGTCCAATTTTCTTTGACCAAGTATTTCTTAAGTGGAATACCACTCTTAGTTGATATTTTGTTTGCTAAAAAATGACTGAAAGTATTATTAAATTACCTAAAGGTTTAAAGTTTGTTGGTGAGAATGTTTTCAAGTGGATGAATACTTTAAAAGAAGAAACAAGAATTATATTAGATGAGTAGGTACCACATTTTATTACTAGAAGTGCACCGCATTAGTAATAAATTCATAAAAATCATCTACCAAACGTTTGTTGTGTTTTGCGTTTAAATAAAACATATAATACCTATTACAGAAATTGAAGAATGCCACCGTATAACAAGAGATACTATTTAGATATGGAATGAATTCAAATTCAAAGTTAGTTAGGCAAAGCCCAATATAACAAAATGCTAACCAAAGGGGTCAGGGCAGGGGCCCTCGTAATGTAGTGTCCGTCACTGGAACTCCGTTGGACAACAGATTTCAAACAACATTTGAGGAAATGATGTTGGTCCATTACAAAATGTTGAACAAGAACAATAAATTAAGGTTAGTTTATTATTAAATTACTTTTCCAATACCTAGTTTGAAATATGAAAGTGATTCATGCTTTAAATACTTACTTACACCAAAATTATCAACTATATTCTAAATCAGCATCTCGGATGACCTCAGCTTCAGCCTTAGACAAGCGAGGGTGCCGAGGGTGATGGTTTTACAAATAAAAAAAAACCTAAACAATCTTACAGAATGCTCAAGGCCTTAGATATTTGTAGAAGCATTTAAATGAATACCAGATAGTATAGATCATTTTAGTCAACAGGTATATTCATGTTATAATATTACTATAAAAGTTGTCCAATTTTTTACTACTTATGGTAATTAACTAGGTAACTTATGTTTTGTTTCAGTATCACCAGCAATGAGATTTGTCAGGAGAATTATTAAAGGAAAAACTGTGATAGTAAAAGTCCAGCAGTCCTGCTAGTAACTTTCAGGCAGGATTCGATCCCGCCTGAACTCGGAGAATCCGGCCTTCCCTTTACTTACAGAATAGCATTGTAAATGTATGAAAATTATTTTAAATCTTAAAGAGAATAAAATTATTAGTTTGATAGCAATAATTGTTTTAAAATGTATGGTAGTTTATATAGAATATTTTGTTAGTTTATTAGGATATAGAAATAGAAATACACCATGATAAAAACTCTACTCGAGTTTATTTTTTACCCTTTTACTTATTTACTTTCTCTTAAATTAAGAAAATAAAACACTTTTATTGCATAACACTTTCTTTTACTTAAATTAATTTTATACCATTGGGACAAATAATGTAGGTACCTAATTGGAAGAATATTAGTTTTTACCCGTTGACTTAGGTTACTTTCTCTATGATACACTTATTGTATTGCATAACACTTTCTACTTAAATTGATTTTATAACTAAGTAATTGGAACAATAAATTAACAATAATAAGTATTTCCTATAATAAAACCTCTCCTTATGTTCTGCTGTGGGTGTACAATTGCCAAAGGGTCCCACCTATCAATACAGCCCAGCGCTCCAGGCATTGTAAAGTAGGTATCTGCAAAATAAAATAGGCAAATTTTAGTACTCATCATTTGTTTATACAACACATTTATAATAATATATCTCTAGAACTTACTGCCTTTTCACATAATCAGGTCGGAGTGTTGTTGTTGAAATGGTGGGACAACATATTTGTTTGATATGCATCGCTTATGCAAAGCTTTTGTCACTTGGTGTAGTTATTGCTTTTGAGATACTGGCTTAGGAGACACATTGGTCACGGCGGTGTCCCCAATAATAGTTTCTTAGGACCCAGTAGCATAGGAATGAATATGCAACTAAAATCTGTAAAATAAACAAACACCAATGTTGAGACACTGATATCTTTGTATTTTAAGAATAAACATATGTTTTATTCGGTGTGGTTATTAAAGATTTACCTACCTTTGTCTCTTCAATGCATCAGAATGAAGAGTTGGTGGCTTATGTGGAGATAATTCACTTTGTAATTTTCCGAACTAAATCCTTCGACAGTCGTAATTTAACAATTTTAGCACGCGACCTTGGCACTCCAGCATCATAGTCATGAGCTCTTTTAAACATGTTGGCCTATAAAACACATTAAAATACTAAATTGCGTTATTAAACACCACTTGTTTGACGAACGATCGTGAAACGATCCTAAAAAAGTAGCCTCGCCTAAACTTTTTGATATCGAACGGTAGCGGTCCAATAATGGTAAAGTTTCGTCTGAACTAGCTGTCAAAACATTACCGCGATACGAAACATGTCAAAAGTTACGGTTTGGTTATGGTCCAATCGCGATTAAGTCGAGTTTGTGTTAGCGCGATTGCCCCCCTGGAGGGAATCCTTTAGTTAATTCATTTTACTGAAAGCAAACATTATTTTATATTTAAAAATAAACATACAGCTTTTCCATAGAAAAGTACAACATCGACGCGACTTGACATCGAATCCGTCATCTTTTATTGTTTCCCTTTCATTTAATTTATCATATACTAGCTGACCCAGCGCGACTTCGTTCCCGTGGCCCTACCCCCTACTCCACCCTACCCTACCCGTACTCTACCCCTACCCTACCCCTACCCTACCCCTACCCTACCCCTACCCTACCCCTACTCTACCCCTACCCTACCCCTACCCTACCCCTACCCTACCCCTACCCTACCCCTACCATACCCCTACCCTACCCCTACCCTACCCCTACCATACCCCTACCCTACCCCTACCCTACCCCTACCCTACCCCTACCCTACCCCTACCCTACCCCTACCCTACCCCTACCCTAGCCTACCCCTACCCTACCCCTACCCTACCCCTACCCTACCCCTACCCTACCCTACCCCTACCCTACCCCTACTCTACCCCTACCCCTACCCTACCCCTATATCCTTCCTTGGACTTCCACGAACATTTCAAGACCAAAATTAGCCAAATCGGTCCAGCCGTTCACGCGTGATGTCGTGACCAAGGGAAATAGGGATTCATTTTTATATATATAGACTAGCTGACCCAGCGCGACTTCGTTCCCGTGGCCCTACCCCTTACTCCACCCTACCCTACCCGTACTCTACCCCTACCCTACCCCTACCCTACTCTACCCCTACCCTACCCTACCCTACCCCTACCCCTACCCCTACCTCTACCCTACCCCTACCCCTACCCCTACCCCTACCCCTACCCCTACCCCTACCCCTACCCCTACCCCTACCCCTACCCCTACCCCTACCCCTACCCCTACCCCTACCCCTATCCCTACCCCTACCCCTACCCCTACCCCTACCCCTACCCCTACCCCTACCCCTACCCCTACCCCTACCCCTATCCCTACCCCTACCCCTACCCTACCCCTACCCCTACCCTACCCTACCCTACCCTACCCTACCTTTACCCTACCCTACTTCTACTCTACCCCTACTTACCCCTCCTTCCCCTATTTTCTCACCGTTAAAACCTTCCTTGGACTTCCACGAACATTTCAAGACCAAAATTAGTGAAATCGGTCCAGCAGTTCACGCGTGATGTCGTGACCAAGGGAAATAGGGATTCATTTTTATATATATAGATTATTTGTTGAAGGGATTTTATCCTTACGATTGACCTCATCGATTGATATGAGATGTCGGTTTTTTCTAATTTTAACTGGTCGATTCCTGGGCAAATCAAGCGAATTGTAGAAAAATCTTTTCATTTAAATAAAAGACTGTTTCCTTACAATAAAATGAGCTGACTAATGGCCGAATACTCGTACGCTACTTATCTTTGGGAGCGTCTCACACATCGCCCTGTCACTTTAAATGTCAAACGTATGAAAGAGATGCCATGATGTTTGAGACGCTCCCAAAAATGATTTGCGTACGAGAATTCGGGCGTAAAGGATTTAAAAGGGCCTTTAGTTTCCCTACAGGGCCCATTTTTTTTTTCTTGCCCTGTGTTGCGATGTGTATGTTTATTTTCTCTCACTTTTGGCGCCGCCATTTTGACGCTAATAAAATAACGCTCATAAATTTTACCTCTGAAATTGTATAGTCAAGCGGCAATACAGTAAATAAATCAAGTCTCTTTTTAATTGAAATTATCTTTTTCCATATTATTATTGTAAAAAAAGCTAAACGGCATTGTTAGTGGTCTTATTATACAATATATTTTCCTAGGTTATCAGTACTCTTAAAAAAATATCATCGAAACTAATAAGTAAGTGTTAAAACTCAAATCCCAGCAAACAATTCTAAAGCTCCTGTCAATAGAAATTTATTACGTGCAAAAACTTAAACGGAGTCTATACGTGCGTGCAGTGCGAAACTACTAAAAATTCATAGCATGCGATGTCAATTTAGTCAGAAATAGATAAGATAACGGCAATTTATTGGGGCTTCTCACCGGCCGTAATGGGGACCACAGATTCTTCAAATCCCCGCCTCAGCAGTGGATTAGGCCTATTCTTGCAGGCTGGATTTATTATGCTGTGCATGTCTCGCACACATTTTTGGGGCTAAAGGTGACTGTGGTTGGGAGAAATAGGGGTTCTTTTTTATATTCTGGCAATGGTTGCGTAGATAAGTGATGACAAGTTTTGTGTCATGAAGGTATTCATGCAATGCAGTTATTTTTTTATTAATACCCTTTTCTCACGAATTGTCGGAGCACTATTGAGATTTTTGTTACAAGGAGTCTACATAATTGTAATAAATAATTAACTAAGAATATCAAAATACTACAATACTAGCTTTCCGCCCGCGACTTCGTCTGCGTGGAATTTAGATATTCACGCGACTATGAACTAAAGAATTTGTATAGGTAACTATACTTAAAATGGAGATTCGATTAAGTAGGTGAGAATTTTTAAAATCGGTCTAGTAGTTTCTCAAGAAGTTTTAACTTCTTGTAGTTTTGACTGTGCTTGTCTGTCAATCAGTCAGTAATGGAAGAGTTAAATATATATGAAAAATGTGATAGTTAAAAACCACGAGCCCTATAGTAGCTTTCAGGCGGGATTTTTTACTACCACATTTTTTCTATACTTACAAAATTGCTTTGTGAATGCATAAAAATAATTTAAAATCTCGAGTTAAATATATATACTTAGCTAACTTAGTTTTAGGTACTTACCTAAAACCAAGTTTTAATAAAATAATCTATGTTAACAACTACTAAAAGTATAAAGTTCAACCTTTTTTTTACTATCTCAAAGGCCCCATTTGGCAGATAAAAAACCTTTTTATATACCTTGAGAGTAATAGCTCGTAGTTGCTACAGTTTTATCGAAGGAATAAATCCTCACATTAAAAGTTGAAAATGATTTGAATCATTTCAAAGCGGAAATTGAGACGTGCCCTTCGGAGCACAAGATGAAAAGAGTACAGAAGTGTAGCTTTTGAATTTTATTAATGTGTTGTGCCTAAACTAGGACGCAGAGTAGGGTTAATAAGTCTGACTTACATTAAAACATGTTACAAGATTATAATTCAATCTATAGGTATGGGCTGACTGAAATTGGATTAATGTTTCTGAGGATGGAATCTATTGATTTGCTTGAGAAAAGACAGTCAAATCTAATCTGAATGTCAAAGTTTTCCTTTTTTGTCTCCGTTCTTTTGAGTTCTGTTTTAAGATATTCTAGGATTCGGTGTCAGTTCGAAGTACTTTTTTGAAATCCACAACGGGGTAACACTTAGCCTTCATCACACATGTTAAGTGGTAATAAGGCTGTAGGTAGAAGCTCATTTCTCCCAGAAACCTCAATCACTGGGGAACTGGCTATCTTATTTCTAACTGCCGAAACACAATAATGCTGAAAACATCAATGTTATGGTGTCAGACTTAGATAAGATTTGTCACTTCCCAGTGTCCGATGGAGCTGAAATGTTGTATGCAGGTTTGGTTTAGATGACAATACAATATTTAAGTACAGTCAGCAAAAAAGCTTGTCATAAAAATTAAATTTTTACTTAAAACTTTTTATTTCAAATCATTTTGGTAACGTTAGTATGGGGAGCTGACGGGTCGAAACAAGTTTCTTGTCTGTTATGGCGCAAGTACACAAGCAATTTTTTGGTAATAATTTTCTAGGAACTGTAATGGATCGATCTGGAGCAATTGGAGCGATTTTGCTTCGTTTCATGGTTTTGCTTGGCCGTATCTTAGCAACAGGTTGCTACATTTTGACATTTCGCCATGGCCTTGAATTGCTTGATATGGTCGTGACGTCATATTTGGTAGGGATTGCCAGGAATTGTGCAATTTAAGTTGCTCGTGTAAGCACGTCATTAATGAGCCATTGGCTTCAACTTTCGCTTTTTCGAGCTTAGATTTTACTAAAAGGAACCGTAACTAAGGAATCTTACATTAAGTCGCGATAAAAAATGTTAATCATCTTTCAAATTTAAATACTGCCAGCAATGAAGTCCAAAATACAATACAAAATTGAATAAAAATAGGTCTAGCTATATAAAAAAGATATATTTTTAACCAAAAATAAAACAGTTTTGCAGTCATTTCTTCTAATCTAAGGGATACAAGTATGATCTAACTATTGAACTACGGTAACCTTTACCTTTTCAATAAGGTTTTAGTAAAAAAATTATTTTTCTGACAAGCTTTTTTGCTGACTGTACTTTAATATTGTATTTTCATCTGAAGCAAACTTGCAATAAAAATTTCAGCTCAATCGGACATTGGGAAGTGGGTCAAATTAAAGGTCACTGCACATTACGACCGATTTGGCGCAAGGGTAAGCGACCCACCTTCTGCGCCAGTGGTCTCGGGTTCGATTCCCGAACAAGACAAATATTCGTGTGCATGAACATGTCTATTTGTCTTGGTCTGGGTGTTTACTATGTATATTAAGTATGTATTTACAAACACAAAGTATTTAAGTATATATTTATCCGTTATCAAGTTTTCCATGATACAGTTTCTTAATGAAGTTAAAATAGGCTTAGATAATTGGTGTGAATGTAGAAGTTATTTATTATTTATTTATTATTACATCAACTCGGAAAGGGATCGACACCGTATCGCCTCGGTTGATGCCGCAACCAGGCATCAACCTAACGCAAGCACGTAACCAAACCGGATCAGCGTCGGTACGTCGGCTCGGCTACGGTTAGGCGACGCAGCGCTTACGGCTCGCCGCACAGTGGTTCCATATAAAAAAAGAACAAAAAAAATGAAAGGAAAAAAATTATAAAAAATAAATTAAAAAAATGGCAAAAGAAAGAGAAAAAAAATTATAAAAAAAGAAAAAAAAAAGAAAAATAAGATGTTTATTTTTATTTTCAGACCACTGTGCGTAGAGCCGTAAGCTCGGGTAGGGAGAGACGTGATCGCGTGGACGACTAGCGGTAAGCGCGGGGATAGCAAGTTGAGCGACCCGCAAAGCTGTTCGTGAATTGGTCCCGAGGCGAGGCGATTACGTTACGATTAAGATTAGTGTGCTTTGCAGTACGTACGTTTACGATCCGTTTACGAGTTGATATGTCTGCTGTGACCTTAAGCTTGCAAGATTTGACCCGAACGGACATACATGCATGCATAGATACATACACTGCAAGTTAAATAAAAACTTGTAAAATGGAAGCATTAACGATCAATATTATAGGTAAGTAAAAAAATATAAAATCATTAAAAGTCTGTCGGGAACGGAATAAAGAAAACAGCCAAAAGCTCATCTCGCTTTAAATATTCAAATTAATAGTCATCCATTTGTATACACGGAACAAATTTACGAGGAGTACTTTAATGATATTACAATAACAAATTGTTATTGCTGTACATCAAAATTCCTTTTCAAGTGCGCTGAAAAAAATAAATGATTTTCGATGGTGACCTTCGCAGATACAAATTATTTTTGTTTTTTGCATTCACAATGTAATGTTTTTAATGAAAATATTGAAAATTAATTATTAGAATAAATCGACCTGTCTCACAACTAGTCCCATCAGAGCTAGTTGGGAGACGGGTCGATTTTTCATTAAAAATTCATTTTCAATATTCGCAGAAACAGTCAAATTAAATAGCTTTTGCCAGCAACTTCATCTGCCTAGAAATCAGTTATATATTATAATGATGCCCAATTGCATTATAATTGGTTCAGTCATAATTTAACATTGTGCAGTGTCCGACCGCGTACAACCGTTAAGGTTGAACCAATTTTCTGTGTCATACCGTTGCTCTCGAGGAATGTTTACTGATCCAAAGTTACGCAAACCTATCTATACAGGGTGGAAATTTTTATATTTTTTTATTTTAAAATAAATAAAAATTGAATCGAACCGACTAAAAGTGGAAAAATCAACATCATATAGTTTTATCGCATCAATCGATGTGGTCAATCATAAGAATCAAATGATAAAATAAAGGAAATGGAAACAAAATAACAATAGTTTCGATGTCCAGTCGAGTAGATGTTGTCTTTTTTTTACATAGACAGTTGCTTTTTTGTAAATATATGAATGCAATTATGTTTCTTTTTAAAAATAAAATAGGTTTTCTTTCATTAAAATTAGCTAACTCAAGGGCCATACATTTTTTCCACTCCGTTAAAATGAAAATCAATGTTTGTATGTTTGTATTCTATGCGCTCTAAAACCATTGATCAGGTTGTTATGAAAGTTTGATAGGATATTCTGAGGACCCTTGCAAGAGTTCCTGACAAAATAAAAGAAAAGAGGAAGGCTAGGTAATTACACAGATTCACGTGTCCGAACTTCGACCAAACGTCAAGGTTGTCACGCGTCGCGTTACGTGATAATAAACTGCAATAGGGCAAAATGGTTTCGGTTTGGATTTCCCGTCACCAAATTTTGGCTGTGACGTCACAGTAGACGTGTTAAAAAGTCGGCACGCTTAGTTTCAATACAAATCATGATACTTGCGTTATCTATGTAGGTAAATCTATATCTGTGGCTAATTATTTAAGTACTTAATTGTTATGATAATCAAAGTAAAAAAGGTTTTCTTAAGTACAAAAACTCAGAGTTCATTTTATACACATTATTTTTTTTTGTATTTACTGCAAGGAAAACCATTAAATCAACATAATGTAGCGGATTAACAAAATCCCTTCGAAGGGTACATAATTAGCATTATGTAAATTAAGATTAGGTGAAGCTTAAAATTTTGTTTTTATTCATCTGAAGACTAAATACGTACATTCATTAAATTTAGCGATTCATCATCATCATCATCATTTCAGCCGTACGATTTAATTTAGCGATTAGTAGCTTGTAATGATGACGCGCAATTAAAAGCCTTTTCTAATGAGTAGGTTTAAAAAAAAGTTAAAATAAATTTCTTATTTACACACGTTTTATCTAGCTAAAAGTAAGTTTTATTAAGAATTTGTCTTACCTAATGGTGAAAAAAAATTACAACCGTGAATGCTTTTTCATTTCAAAAATAAAAGAATGTTCCTTTTCAGTGTTTGCTATCTCCATTATTTTGAGTACTTTCCCTCCATGTATCGTGAAATATATGAACTCCCTGTAGGTCGCAATCTAAATGACTACATAATTTGTTTTCTCAATAATAAGCTGTGAATTAACCGAAAAAAGCTCAAATTAAATTAGCAAAATGTTTAATTAAGCAGCAAGAATTTTACTGTAAATTAAAACGTCGGACACACGATACCTTTTTCTATTCATCTCGAGTCCAAACGTGAAGACGTATAAACAATGCCTTTGTGCTTTTTTTTCCTCGTAACGCCTCTTGGCGTTTTTTTTAGTCTTTTATCTGTTTTTTTTATTAATATTCTAAATCGCTTACGGTGATGATTGTTGAAATAAATCAACTTTTACGGTTAATTAAAGCGCAATTAGAAATCTTAGATGTGCCGTATTTTTTAATAACATTCTAAATCGCTCACTTTGTATAATGATTGTTGAAATAAATCATTTTTACGGTTAAGGCTGGGATTCCCCAAAATAGGGTATTTTAAATTATGGATTACTCGCAAATCACAAGTACTTAAAATTTGGAAAAACTATATGTTATTTTACGGTTATTTATCTAGTGCTTCCGGCCGTTTTTTTCAACTGGTGATATTTTACTGTGTCAAATAAAATCCCAAACATCCGTCTAATCTTAATCCAAATATCCTATTACTGGCAGTATACTTGGTTTTAGTTTATGAAAAATATACGAAAAAATTATTGTCTTTTAATAGCCGAAGGATTCCGGCCGTCATAAGTTAATTTTTTTATTATTTAATTTTTAATTGAATTTTAAGTGATTTTCGATTCGCAGGGCGCTCGCTAGTTCACAGTTCACTGCTGGCTGCCGCTGCGTTCGCGTGAAGTGTATCGCGCGCGGCCGAGCAAGCGTTAGCGTGCCTATTTCGGTCGGGAATCATCGCCTTAACTAAAGTGCATTTAGAAATCTTAGAAGTGCCGTTATTGATTTTTGATGTTCGGATGTAATTATACTTACATTGCAGATAAAAGCATCACAAAAACATCATCATCAGCTATTTAAATGTCCCTAGAACCCTAGTTCTATGTCCTGACATAGGTAGTCTTTCTCAAAGTGGGCCATAACACCCCCTTGTGGGCGCTGGAGGCCAAGAGAGGGGTGGTAAGGGACTCAGAAAAAAATGAGGGCTGTTGAAGTGGTTAAGGCGGTGATGGCTGATTTGTAATTTCATCTACTTAATATTTTAAAATTTACTGAAATCAAAAGCTATATACTGCTATACTACAGAACATTGATTATTAAGTTCAGGTTTGTTGAGGTTGTCACAAATACGAGAGTATACCAAACGAGGTTTACCTTGAATCGCTAGTTTCTACTACTCAAACTCGAACGACTATTTCAACTTTCACTGCAACATGTCATCTAAGCAGTCAATAAAATCGTCAGTATTGTGTAGCTAATGATGAAAATTTGAACCGATTTTTGTTTTACAATCTGCTATGGAATTGCGTAAAGTCAATCGTATTCATTTGACAGTTCATATCGTATCATAATAAATGTCATTCCATACAAATTGCAGCCAATTGAATACGATATGAACTGTCAAATGAATACGATTACCTTACGCAATTACCCCCCTGTTTGACTCTGTGGTAGGGTTCTTGGAAAACAAAGACACAGAATTGCGCGAAAACCTCATCACATCAAAGAATGATATCGCGTACTTGACAGACCTGTAAAGATGTAGGTATAATGATATAAATCTCCAACTCCAAAAAATATCGTTACTGCTTTCGTAGCCAAACTACTCTTGCACAAGAAGATTATTGAGCAGACGTGAGTCGTGAGTTCAAAAATTACCCAATTTAAATACATATTACAAACATACATACATACTTACTGCAACAATGACGACTTGTGTGTCTTACTGCCAACATTTGGAAAACCTCCAGTGTTTTACAAAATGATTCCAAGATTGGAAATACCAGAATGGATTTTGGATCCTTTTTCTAATGTCAACACAGCAATATCATCCCGTCTGGAAGAAGATCATATAGAACAGACAATGAAAGGGGAAATAAAAATCAAATAAAAAATGGTTACCAAGAATTTTTGTCCTTTGGATTTTTTTTCTTTCACCCAAAGTCGCCTGCAAGAGATTGCTATATAAAATAAAAAATAAAATAAAAATAAAATAAAATTCGTTTGTTTGACAAGTTTCATAAGTTAATAACAATGTCACTTATAAAGATAAAGACATTAATGGTACAAAATAAATGACAATACATTCCACGCTGCCACCCACCATCGAACTAAGTAAAAATAGCTTGTATTCCGAGTGATGGGAAGCAAAACGAGAATATAACGAAGAGTTACAATTTGAAATTTAAAGTTTAATTAACTTAAACGAAACAGAGAAAAGAATTTAACTTAATGTTTGCAGTAATTCCCAAACTAGAATAATCTGTTTTATTGGGAATTGATGCCTCAACCGTGCCGCATGTGATAGTGTTTGTGCTTGTGTGTCCATGAGAGTATGTGTACATTTTTGTGTTTGTAAATGTTTGTGTGTTTATGTGTATATTTGTGTGGGCCATTGAAGAAGTGAATATGTAACTTAATTCTACTAAAATGTAAAAATCACATGTTAAAAATCACAAATTGATTAAAATATTGAATGTCATTTTTAAGATATGTTAAAGTAAACAAAAATGGGGGGCGCAGAAAAATTATTGGTCACTAGCTTTCCGCCCGCGTGGACTACACGACGTTATCCCGTTAAGTTATGTTATTAGTAGGATATTAGTAGGATTAAAGTGGGCGTTAGTCAAAATAAGTTTGAGAACCACTGATAAGGATAAGGAACAATGATAAGGTCTGGATAAGGAGAATGAGCCATATTCAGACTGGTAAACAATGTGACAACAATCACAAAATTTTGTTTCAATATGCACAATATCAACGAGTGTTATTATTACTCATGAAGATGAAATATTAGAAAAAAAACGACCCATCCTCCAAGTAGCTCCACCTCCACCGGAAAACGAACCAGGAACCTTTCACTGTCCAGGCAACGCTGCAGAGTCATTCGTTGCATTGTGAATTTAAAAAAGTAAAAAAAATGTGT
Source organism: Crambus lathoniellus (assembly GCA_949710035.1). Taxonomy (NCBI): domain Eukaryota; kingdom Metazoa; phylum Arthropoda; class Insecta; order Lepidoptera; family Crambidae; genus Crambus; species Crambus lathoniellus. The sequence goes on along the minus strand of OX453302.1, from coordinate 6,214,169 downwards.
TATTACTCGTTAAACTTATAAAAGCATACAATTATTATTTTAATATAATTAAGTAAGTAAGTATATTTTTTATCAGAATTGGTTACTAACCACAATCAAATAAAAAAAATCAAGTGTTATGTCGTAAATTCGTAACGTAGGTAACTAATCAATATATTTTTCTTCATTTCTTCACTTCAAAACGTTTTTCTTACACTGTGTCTGAAAAATAATATAAATAAGTAATACTTTTTCACGGACCGCCTGCTTAAATGTAGTTTTTTGTAGAGCTTCTTATTTACAAGGGTATAAAAAAGTAATTCTTTAAAAACTTCTAAATTGCAGAGCATTAAATTGATAAAGTGAACCTACGTAAAAGATGAAGAGATTTCTTAAACAACTTAAGATCGTATAATGTGCTTCTTAATATCTTTTTATTACACAGACAATTTTAAAAGCTACAATATTAAAAGATTCTTCAGTAGAAGCTTACTATTATCCGTTTCTTTTTTAGAAAAATATCTTGTAGGGTACGTACTTCTCGAACAATTTTACTCGAACGATAACCACATTTACGGTGTAAGGGAAAATACAAAAAAAAAAATACCTTGGCACAAACTCGCGATAATGACCGCTGTCGAGTGGTGCGAAGAAAGGAGGGAAAATGTGTTGTATTATGTACCGCGCCAGTGACTCGGGTAGGGTACCGGCCGCGTTGATTACGACATTATACAGCCTTTTTATACCTTTGATACGTGTTTTGTATTCGTCAAGAAGGTTTTGCGAAGAGGTCGTATAGTTTTTTTTATTTACGATTTGAATTTTAGTTGTTGCTATGGCGATATCAATAAAAGAAAATTCTAAGTTATTTTTATCCTTAAAATCCTAGACCTTTGCTACTTATTGATGCAAGTAATATTTTCGTTCTTCAAGACAATCAAGTATATCAACTCTAGAAATCTCCATATCAATACAAAAAAATACGTCTTTATATAACAGCTAATGGCAATATTATTTTATATTTCTACAGTTGTTGCACAAGCCAACAACACTGAGTGATTATTTTTGTGGCCAAACAAAAAACAACCTAATGTTTCTTAATATCGTCTAGTCTTACCATCAGCTGTCATCGCTCTATTGAAGTAATCCTGATTAAAGGACGCAGCTATACATACACCGCGTAAAGCACCATCATCCTGCTAACAATATACACTTTAACATTGTTTTACAACGAGGCCCCAGGGGCCTCATTGTGAACTGTCAAACAATGTTATGATAATGTTGATTGGAGGACGCAGCTATACAGCGCGTATAGCACTATCCTGCTTACAATATTACCATAACATTATTTGTCAGTTCGTTCGTAGTAAGGCCCTAGGTCTAAAACTGAAACACCCAAGTGCTAGAGAAAGTCGCTGTAAAACTTGCTGAAATTATGTAAAGATATCTTTAACTAATCTTACATAAACACTTTTTTAGCCCCCACAGTCACAATAGGCATACCCTATCCTGTGGAGAAAGTAAATGTTTTACAAATTAAACGTAAGGTACGGCAAAACAGGATAAAACTAATAGTATTCAAATGAACAAAATGAAATTATAAGAAATATAAAAATCGAGAAGGAAAACAATAATGTTGTGGATAAAGATTAGTATTATGTTATATTATAGACATTTTTTTTTATATCCAAAAGACAAAAATAGATCTAGTACCTAATTTTTCAGCTCCTCTATAAATTCCACAATCCATACCTAAAATACCAGATTGAACTTAGATCCGAAACGGACAATAAATCGACTAAACCCAATAGTCCACGGCCACCGCAGATAACGAATGCTCGCACAAAAACCGGACGGCACCCGGACGGCGACCGGACGGCCGCCGCGCCGCCATAATTCAAGGGAGCTTCCTCCCGATAACAGCACAGTTATCGTCATGAGAATAGCGGACTTTCACCTTTTGGTGCTACGAGCGAGCATGAATCGCCAAATTGTGAAATGTACTTTTGTTAGTTACGTTTGTTGTAAATATCAGCTTTTTGAAATAGCTAAATTTAATGTAGTCTTTGTCCCAGAACGGGGTAAGAAGCACATAAGCCTTCATCACACCCGATGTTAAGTGGTGATAAGGCTGAAGGAGGAAGCGCACATCACCCGTAATCCTCAATCACTGAGGAACCACCTCTGTGGTCTAGTGGTTCATACCACGGATTTCAGGCCCAGATGTCCCGGGTTCGATTCCCAGTGGGGGTACATATTGTATTCGGTTTGGTTGGTGGTAGGACTTGTTCTTAGTCCGCCTGGCTAGCTACCACCATCTTATCTAAGTCTGACGCCATAACAATGATGTTTTCAGCATTATTGTGTTCCGGCAGTTAAAGATAAGATAGCCAGTTCCTCAGTGATTGAGGATTTCGGGAGTAGTGCGCTTCCACCTTCAGCCTTATCACCACTTATCATTAGGTGTGATGAAGGCTAAGTGCTACCACGTTGTGGATAAAAAAAAACTGGCTATCTTATCTTAACTGCCGGATCACAACAATGCAAAACATCGTTGTTATGGCGCCAGACTTAGATAAGATGGTGGTAGCTTGCCAAGCGAATTAAAAACAAGTCCTACCACCAACCAAACATAATACAATACGATACGAACCCCTACTGGGAACCGAACCTCTAATTTTTCACAACAACTAATTAATAATTTATTTAACAACAACCTCTGGGTCTGATACCGGTGGTGTGTCCTCTAGTCTACATTATCATCATCATCAGTCATTAGAAATCCTTAATTGATAGATATAGATTTTTTATTATTTATTTATTTATTTCATCCTAGATCGCATCATCGCTTACCATCAGGCGAGATAGCGGGCAAGCGCTTGCCTATCAACAATTAAAAAAAAAGATGAGTATGGGCCATGACCCCACCAGCCGGGCCCAATGCGGATTAGTGGGTATTAACGATTGCAAACCGCAGCTGGGACCGACGGCTTAACGTGCCTGCAAGCAAGGAGAAGCTCGAGATAATATAATTTTGGTCACCCATCCCGTGACCGACCATTGCGAAAGTTGCTTAACTTCAACGATTGCAGGCCGAGCGCGTTTGCCATTACGCACCTCCTCTATTACTAGTCTACATCATCATCATCAGCCCGTTTTCGTCCACTGCTGGACATAGGCCTCTCCTAATTTACGCACTGAGCACGGTCTTCAGCTCTTCGCAGCCAGCCCCCGCCTGCCATTTTTCGCAGGTCGTCGCTCCACCTGGTAGCAGGGCGTCCTACGCTACGTTTGCCTAAACGCGGTCTCCACTCCAGAAGTCGTTTGCCCCAACGGCCGTCGGTTCTTCGAGCGATGTGGCCAGCCCACTGCCACTTTAGCTTGCTTATTCTTTGAGCTATGTCGGTGACTTTGGTTCTCTGCCGGATAATTTCTTTTATTATTCTATCCTTCAGAGAAACGCCGAGCATAGCCCTCTCCATAGCTCGCTGTGCGACTTTAATTGGTGGACTAGTCCCACCATCACTAGTCTACATACTAACAGGTATTATAAAGTATTAAAGTTTGTATGTAGCAAGTAACCCGTTCGTTACCCATGACACCCCTTTGATGATACCCCCGGGGTTGCTTTGGGGAATCGCTTGCACCGTGACACCCTCGTAGAGATGTGAAACTCGAAGTGTAAAATAAACACGAGTTACTGTATGGAAATTTATCTATATCTTCTATACTTACATACAAATAAATAAAATTGGAGTGTCTGTTTGTAATATTAAAATAACCTACTTATATATATACTACGTATTATATATACGGTACATATGCCAAAACAACATTTTTTTAAAATTTTAGTCTGTCTGTCTGTCTGTCTGTCTGTTTCTTCCGGCTAATCTCTGAAACGGCTGGACCGATTTTGACGGGACTTTCACTGGCAGGTAGCTGATGTAATAAGGAGAAACTTAGGCTACTTTTTATCCCGATATTCCCACGGGAACCAGTACAACGCGGGTGAAACCGCGGGCGGCCGCTAGTTATTAATAAACCTTTTTAACAAACTTACAAACGAAAAATTATCTAAAAAAACAACAAACTATTTTTTACTGCGTAAGTATATTTATATTAATATTAAAAATAAAAATTTACAACATGATGATGACATGGACTAATTTATCCCAATACAACTCCAAGAACGGGAACCACGCGTAGATACATAGCGGGAGGAGCAGCTCCCGTGATTGCGTGCACACGAAGTTTGCTATTTACTTTGAATTAACATGCCGAACTTGGCGACATTTAACAGTAAGTTCAAGACGGTAACTTTGTTAAGTTGATTGTACAGTTATTAGCACATCCAGATTTTCAGTTGCACAATCTGACCAAACAGACGCGACAAAGCATATGCGAAGCGGGAGCGTCAGTCGCGCGGCGGACGGACAGCGTAGGCTGAGGTTTTGCGTCGGTCGCTTCGTTGAATGAGACAAATTGACAACGACCATGTGAGACCTTTAACGCGTTGCTTCCGCTTCGCTGACGCGTGGTCGCGTCTGTCTGTTCAGAGCATTATTCACTTACTTAAGGCTATTGCGGCAATCAAACTCAGAATTTTCAATGTTTTTAAATTAAATTTCCTGACAAAGTATCATTGCTAGGCCTTTCAAAATATTATATGCGATAGATCTTTTCTTTATGAAGGGAAGTTACTAAAATTTATTTGAATCAAATAAATACAATGTACTAAAAAAAATATTTTCAAGACCCCTTTTTTCCGTCTTAAACTTAATTATCTCAATAACTAGTTGAGTAATCAAGCTAATTTTTTTTGTGTAAGTAGTTCTTAGTCATATCTAGGGAAGTTACTAAAATTTTTTTTGTTATATTTATAGTCAATAACTAGTATCCCAAAATGCATCGTGCACCGTTTCGCAGCATAATTGTTCAGTCTCCGCCTGGCATTGGCGGCGTTTGGACGCGGAGACTGTATCGCTCCGATTGTGCCAAAATTGAAAAAAAAACTCACACTAGGATTCTAATTTTTTTCAATGATGCTTATTTTGCTAGGAAATATTGAACTAGCGCTTCAGGATTGGGTATAGATGAGTGCTTTGCCATTTATTGCATAACCATAGACCTATGTAACCTAGGACAAGTTATTTTACTCATTACCTAAAGCAAACATCAATAGTTTGAAATAAAAGTGACGGATAATATTGCCTAAGATACATAAGAGCCCATAAAATTTGTACCTATTTGAGTACCAATATTTTGTTGTGTTGTAGGTACATAATTAGTCTAAGTTTCTAACTTCTACTACTGTATATTAAATTTATGTTCGTTTTAGGTTCCTCAAAATTGAAAATGTGAGAAAGTTAAGATAGGTAGGTGTAAAAAATTGCATCAAGAAATAAGAAATTCGCATGTTGAAAAAGTTTTTTACAGAGACATAATGTAAAAGCAATTCTTGAAATAAAACCGATGTAAGAATTTTATATACCTAGTTGATCTAATATCACCATTACACTTTTTTGAGACTGTGAGAAGTCCAGCTTCTTTCCTTTGAGTGAGGAACATAAACCGCACCATTTTGTGTAAATTTCAGGTTCAAAACATTTTTATTACTGATTCTCTTATCCATTATTAGTACAAAATAGAGCATGCATACAATTTCTTGCAAGAAATGCTCTCGCGGTTTTGAAATTCGAAATTCGAAATCCCCACAACAATATCTAAAACTGATGGTTGAGGCGCCAGTAGCAATAAAAAAGAATGAAAAGTCTGTCAGCTGTATTGACAGTTTTAACTCTCAAATTTAACCACCGCGTCAGATAAGTTTGCGGAGTTCTGTAAGGAGACTTGCATAGTCGGAGTAAAATTTTTGATACTCTAATGAAATATTGCATAGGTACAAGTACTTCCGAAGGATGAATATTTATTTCATTATTTAAATTTCATTGCACAAAGTATAAACAAATGGCGGGCTAACTTTAAACTGACTAACATATTATATTAAAGATAATAAACTCATAAAAATAAATAATCTCGAAGAAGTTTTATATACACTCTCTGCCACAAATGTCATTTATTAAAAGTAGGTGGCTAAAACGTCAGTGATTAGATTACATACCCTTTGGAAGCGGCCATGGAAGAAATGACAGTTTTGTATAAGTAGTACGAAACCAAACCGTTTCAGCTGCTCGACCCTGATGTTGTCAAAGCCAGCGGTTTTACCTTCTTTGAGCTTATCAAGGGCAAACTTGAGCTCTGTTTCTGTAAAAGCCTCGTCCAAGTGGTTAACCTCTTTACCAGGGTCTCGTGTAAATTTCTTCTGGAGACTTTTCGTGGAAGCTTTCCCATTTTGGAGTAAGTGGTGAGCGATCTAGTTTGTGGTCACATTGGAATGACGATCAGCGATTTAAGGATCATTATTTAGTTTCCTTATAAAACACCATGCCTTCTTGCTTTTATGCGTCATATCTACGCCTTCGATTAGCTTGTTCCACTTTTCTTTCGTTGTTTCGGATATGGCTTCTAGCAATTCATTCCAAAAATCGACGGTGTCCTGTGAGATGGGATCTAATTCATACTGGTCTTGGTATGTCATCCTATCATATTATATTTAAAAACATATATTTGATGCTTGGGAGAGCAAGCGAGATGTAGTTGGTATTTATTGTGACCTCTCCAAAGCTTTAGATTGTGTTAATCACCAAACGCTTTTAACGAAATTAAAACATTATGGTGTCTATGATAAATCGGTTAGCCTTATGCAATCATATCTATGTGAAAGAACACAGAAAGTAGTTATCAACAAAACTGAGTCTACTGGAGCCCCTATCAACATGGGCGTACCCCAGGGGTCAATACTGGTCCCTTTTGCTGTTTTTAATTTATATAAATGACCTTCCTTTTTAAGCAAAGAATTTATGCGAGACAGTGCTATTTGCTGATGACACTTCCTCTAGTCTTTAAAGTTGACAGAGGTAATAATTGTTCTGACGAAGTAAATAGTACTTTATCGAAAGTTGCGCATTGGTTTCATAGCAATAATCCATTCCTTTACCATGGTACCATTACACAGTACCCTTGATGGTACTGTGGCAATTTCTTTTTGCCGTGGTACCATCAATTAATCTATCATTAAACTCGAAAAAAACAAAATGTGAAAAAAATTTCCCTGCCAAATGTAAGAAAGGTTGATATTCACATAAAATTGAATGACAATGTAGTAGAATTAAGTAACAGTACTAAATTTTTAGATATAACATTAGATTATCGACTTCAATGGGACCCTCATATTGAAGCCTTGGCCGGTAGACTCAGTTCTGCGGCATTTGCTGTTAAAGAAATAAGGCTCTTAACCGATATTGAAACGGCAAGGTTAATCTAGTTTAGCTATTTTCAGAGTGTATTGTCCTACGGCCTAATACTTTGGGGTTCAGCAGCTAACATCGAAAGTATTTTTGTGCTTCAGAAAAGAGCTATTCGCGCCATACACAAACTTCGGCCAAGAGATTCTTTAAAAGAAATCAACATATTAACTGTTGCAGGACAATACATATATGAGAATATGGTATATGTGAAGAAGTATCTCAATACATTTGTAAAACGTAGCAATATACATCAATTCAAAACAAGAAATAAAAATAAGATTGCCGTTCCAAGGATTCGACATGAAAAAACAAGAAGTTCGTTTTTGGGGAAAAGCGTAGCTAGTTTTAATAAAGTTCCACAGATTTAGTAGAGCTGCCTTTGCACAAATTCAAAAGTCATGGCAAAAAATCGCTCATGGGCAAAGAATATTATAAAGTAGACGACTATTTGAAAGACCGTAATGCATGGATTTGATGTAACACATAACCTTAGCTGAACTAATGTAATATTATAATGAAAAAGTTGTAAAAGTTAACGATATAAATATGTTAAAACAACGGAGGCTAAACTCGAGGGGTTTCTTAGTGGTCATTAAGAAGTGCCACTGGCTTCCTCCCTGCTCCATCATCAGACCCTCACCATCAAGTGTAGCGAATAGGTCTCATCAGAACAAAATAAATGAGCCTAAACTCGAGGGGTTTTCTAGCAGCCATTGAAGAGTTCTATTGCCCACCTCTTGACTCCATCATCAGATCAGCTCGATGGTAGCAAATAATTGTTTTGTAATCGGATTCATATGACTCGCAAAGTTTCAAATCAATACGACAATTAGAAGTAGGTTAAAATTGATTTTGTGCATCTGAGTTGCATAACCTCATTCCGCCCTCTCCTTTAAACTCACGCTCAGAGAATTAAGTACTCCTTCATCATGCCTAGAATACCATGCCGGCTTCTGCTTGCCCGAGTACCTACAACCCAAACCTCTTAAAGTCGCAAGTGAATAGGCATCTTCTGGGTGAATCTATTTACACAACATTTTATTCAAGTACTATAACCAACCACATTATAAAACTGGCAAGTTTACATTAGTAAACAAAGTATCAATTATTTCAGTTGCGCTACATTTTGTTTAAACAAATTCGACGATCTTCGTGGCCGATTGGTGTACGCACCGGTTTTCTAGGTGCCACTATCTCTGAGGTCCCGGGTTCGATTCTCGGACGGGTAAATGTCGAAAACTAACTTTTAGATATTTTCTTGTATCTGGGTGTATGCGATCGTTGCTTCCAATTTTCAATGACACAAGTTATTGTATTATTTGCTATTATCATTTTTGGTATTGGAATAATATGTATTTTATTTTATTTTTTTGTACTTAAACAATATTTTTATTTAAGTGTTTTTTTATATTGATTTATATTATAGATTGATAGCGTGATTTTATATAAACGGTATACTTATTTAAATATTGATTAACTAAGTAGATTTATTTTGTAAAAAAGTATTGGATGATGGGCTAGTATGAGTTATTTATATTTTTTCATATTAAATTATAAGTTTTATTAATTTGATTGGAATAAATCTGCAAATGTACCTACTGGTTAGAGCAGTATACATTATTTATTTATTTTAGTGTAATTTGTAGCAAATGTTGTAGTTTTGCCTGCGAAGATCATTTCGATAATGGATATATTATCGAAATGATCTAGAGATAGAAAAAAAATATAAATAGCTGCTGCTGTGTTCTGCATTTTGAAGAATCGTTTGAAGTGACTATCTTTGTTAAAAAAAGCTTTTTTTACTACATAGGTACGAATAATATCTAAGATCTACTCTTCCTACAAACCGACGTTTACAATAAATATTCATAATAATTCTTCTGGTATTCTACATAATATAATTTCCTTAGTAAAAGCGCACATAGGTGATATTTTAGATGTAAATAGAATGCGCGCTGCATGCCGCGTCTACACGTATTTCTCAGTCTACGAGAGTGCCGCGGCCGGAGTCTTACCGATCCCAGCACCCCCTCGCTTGTGTAAGCAACGGCCATCGACGATATTTTTTTTACCTATGCTATATCCTTAATTGTCAACCTGGGTCGACATATTGTAAAGCAGAAAAAAATAAGTTAAAAGGAATAAAAAATAAGTTAAGAGGACTAACCCAGTGAAAGCCTTCAGAACAAAATTTATTTTCTAAGTTGCATGCAAGTTACAAATAGATATTTTTGGTCGAAATTATTTTAGCCACACGGGAACGGCAACGCCACAAATTCGTTATTTTACTATTGGTAGATAAATAGTTTCGGCTTTTACGTTACTCCAGTGTTTTATCTTATTGTATATTTATTTATTTGCATAGTGTGTACAAGGTCTTAAAGTTACTTAAAGGTAAGTACTTATAACTTAATGACCCCCTGGATCATTAAGTTATAAGTATTGCAAAAATGTATGAGGGCATTAACAAAATTAATACTATTATCATTACACATAATTGTTAACAATTTTTATTTAATAATTTATTTATTAAAATACAATTTAATTTTATTGCATAAATGATATTAATATTGGAATATCATATTATAAATATTTAATATCCTCTCTTCAGCTATGCTATAAAAATATAAATAATAAATAAATAATTTGCTATATAGGTATAATACTAGTTGTTACACTCTCACTCATGATAGTTAATATTAAAGTGAGGCACAAAATTAAAGGCATTCGTTCTAATCTCTATGCGAGGCACTGTAGCAATAATTTCCATATTATGCAGGCACCGGGTACCCCGGGAGCAATCCTCAAGTTGGGACGTGCGGGAAATATTACTATGAGTGATTTCGTTGTTGTGAGTAATTAGCTCATGAGTTTGTTATTTTTCAGTTTCTAGACGGAAGTTTATGAAGCATTTTTCGATTAGTAAATGTAAAAGTTTCAGGTTATTTGTGTGTCATTTTTCGGGAGTCTACCTTACGTTTGTGACGCATTTTTCGATTAGTAAATCTGGATTTATCGGAAAGGAAATGTAAAAGTTTCAACTTATTTGTGTGGCATTTTTTGGGAGTCTACCTTATATGGCAGAACTTTTTATGTCATAATACTACTACTTAGATATAATTATAATATGTCTTAAATAATAATTAGATGTTTGCCACAACAGATTGTAGTAATTTAACGATTAATTTTATGTAATGGGTCCAGCTGAAAATCAGCGTTGTAGCTATAAGCCACAGCATGAGCTGAGCTGGTCAGCCCTTTCGGCTGTTTCATAGGTTTAGTCTAGCTTAAGAAAATGTGTATTGTAATGTATCTTATATAATGGAACACCGAATAAATGATTACTTTACTTTACTTTATAATATTGTTTTGCATAACAACAGAATATGACAAAAACTTCACTTTAGAGGTAAAATTAATGAGAAAGAAATTAATATGAAAAACTTTTATTGGTTACAAACACCATCGATCGGTGTTTGTCAGTTGGTCAACGCGTTTAGCCTATAAATTGTGATTAAGCAACTGTCACTGTGATCGCTCATGTGATGGGTTTGCAGCGGGAATCTATAGATTACCGCTATGTGTTTGCAGTACACACTTAAAAATATTAATATTAATAATGGTTTAATATTAATATTAATAACGCCACTGAATACTGAATCTTGTGTGAAACTTAATGTTAAAGGATAATGTATGTTTTACGATAACCATGATGTAAGAAAATTTAATTAAAATCTATTTTAAGTCCCAAATAATATGAAAATATTATATGTAACCTGTCCAAACTCTCTAAACGGCGCAAAACGTTCGCAAACGTAATTAAAACTGGCACCTGCCATTTCCGACGTTTCATGCTAGCTGTAAAAAATTAATGGAAGAAAACCTGTGAAAATCTCGCTCGGAAATTATTAAAAAGTATTACGACTTCTATGTTTACATTACGAATGCATGGTTGTAGCTGAGAGCTCATTAAAGCTCTTGAAATGTTTTTTCACATCTTTTTCCTGATATAAAAATAGCACTTAGGTAAAGGAAAAATCGTTGTGGAGATCCTTGGGGGAGGCCTATGCCCAGCAGTGGGCGACGTTCGGCTGATATGATGATGATGATGATGAAAGGAAAAATAACGACCGATCGTTGGAGAGATCCTTGGCGGAGGCCTATGCCCAGCAGTGGGCGTCGTATGGCTGATGGTGATGATGAATGGAAAAAATAAACCATGGGAACCTATATTGATAGTATAAGTATATCAACGCAGTGACTGGACAAACCTAATCGTGTTTCAGTCACTCCGTTGTTTTAAATTGTATGTTTTTACATTGTATAATAAATAAATAAAAAAAGTACAAAAATAAAAGATTTCAAAGATGCAATCCCTATTGACAACAAAATAAATAATAATAATTATTGTTCCAACAGACACGTTTTAAGGGTCGAAATCATTAAAAACAGCTTACAAAACGTAAACATTGGTGATTTTGACGACCGATTTGGCGCAGGGGTAGGCTACCCACCTTCTGCGCCAGTGGTCTCGGGTTCGATTCCCGAACAAGACAAATAGTTGTGTGCATGAACATGTCTATTTGTCTTGGTCTGGGTGTTTTCTATGTATATTAAGTATGTATTTACAAACAAAAAGTATTTAAGTATATATTTATCCGTTATCAAGTTTTCCATGATACAGTTTCGTAATGAAATTAAAATGGGCTTAGATAATTGGTGTGAATGTAAGAAGTTATTTATTTATTTATTTTATTAACGTCTTCGCAAAAGTTCCTAGAGATAAAATATTGAAAATCAAGTATAAAGTATATGCTTCAACTTTGAAGCCAGAATAAATCTGTTGAGAAAAGTTTAACGTTCTTGTGTGAACAACAACAAAGTTTACAGAGCAGTTGAATTTGAAGAAAGACTTTTATGATTATGACGGATTTACAAGTGATTATTAAGGAAGTACTGATATTAAATGATGCAACAATAATAACAGTGCCCGTAGTGTAAGTTTTTATGTCAAAAAACGCAAACTATTTCGATTCCGTATTTATGTCAATTTGTATGAAAACTGTATTAGCGCCTCTAGCGGCGAGTAGCGCGCTTATGCAGTTTTCATACAAATTGACATAAATACGTACTCGCGATAGTTTGCGTTTGCTTGACATAAAAACTTACACTAGGGGTACTGTGCCCGTAGTGTAAGTTTTTATGTCAAAAAACGCAAACTATTTCGATTCCGTATTTATGTCAATTTGTATGAAAACTGTATTAGCGCCTCTAGCGGCGAGTAGCGCGCTTATATAGTTTTCATACAAATTGACATAAATACGGAATCGAAATAGTTTGCGTTTGCTTGACATAAAAACTTACACTAGGGGTACTGATAGCCAGCTACTCAGTGATGTCAGTGAGGATTTCGGGAGTAGTGCAGTTGCACCTCCAGCCTTAACACCACTTACCATTAGGTGTGATGAAGGCTAAGTGCTAACTATTTAGTAATCTGTGGTGCTACACCGTTGTGGATAAAAAAATAGAAAGATGGCACTGTTATACTTAGGGCGTATCTACCAAATTAATGTTTTATGTACATTTTAGTACAGATGTTTTATCTCACGATCGCGGTTCAGCCACGCTTGTGCGGGTGAGCCACGCTTGTGTGTGCAGAGAACACATGCTATTCAAGAAAACATCTCTCGACAACACAGGTGTTCTAGATTCGGAACAAAGACCACATGTAATGTACCTCTTTATGTGCCTACCTACTTACATTTTTCTCCGTCCAATAAATCTTATAGAATAATGTCGAAACTTCCTATTTTCCATGTTATCACGGTACAGCTATTTTTCATCTAAGCCAGAACTGAGTCCTCATGGGGAAACTAAAAGTTACAGAGAAGTGGACCGCTATTATAGTTGGAGGGCAAAAGCATAACAGGCTCATTCCTGCCATGAGCCTTATTTCGTTACGCATAGAGTTTGGAATACGAACATGTTAGCAGCAATCTCAAGTGGGATATTTCGAGTCTGTAGTGAAATACGCTAGCGATTGTTTAATTTTGTTTCAGAATACGGCGGTCGTTTAGGACTTGCTGGTTTTAGTTTTGTTTATTGGCGTTTGGAAAAGTACCTCATATTGTTGCCCGAGACGTTTTTGTTAACATAGAGCGCAATAAACGCCAATGGCGATAACAATATTTTTTTAGCTTCTATCTTTGAGTTGATTGATCTATTAATGCACGGTTTTCTCCAATAAATGCTTATAAATAATGAACTCTAAGATGTGTTTAAATAATGAACTCCTAGGAAGAACATTTTAATTGTTTATTGTTTTTTCCAACTTAAAGAGAGTAAAAGCAACTTTTCTTGTCTTGTCTTTTCTCTGACAAAATTGGAGACAAGCAAAACCATAATTTAAAGTGATTAATACAGAAAAATGACTACTTATACTCAGGAATTATTTTTAAAAGTTTGACTTCAGAGTTTGAGCTCGAAATGTCGATAACATCAAAATTAAATTATATTTTTTGTCTTAGATAACTTAAAATGCGGTAACTTCAGTATAATTAATACGCTGGAGCGATTGCTGGAGCGCCAGATACTTATGAATACCTTACCGATAAAATTCTAATTCTGTACCTAGTAGAAAAGACATTTTTCTATCTGGCAGACACAATGGTGTTACGTACGACCGTCGACCACAGATTTGGCACAGGACTCTTTTATACTAAAGATTTATTTCATTATTCCGATAACAGTTATCTAAAGTCGGTTTCCTTTGAAGCTCATAAAATTTACTGAACTGCACTACCTCTAGGAGATTTTTATTGGTATAGGTTTGAACTAAATAAAAAATAAATTATGTAGGTACCTATTATAGATGTTAAATAATATAAACAGACCAATTATCTAGCTCAAAACTATATTAACGGACAAATATAATTATACTTAAGTACTTACATACTTTTTTTAAAATACATACGTGATATACATAGATAACACCTAGCCCAAGCCAAATAGTTCATGCACACAAGTATTTGTCTTGTTTGGAAATCGAACCCGAGACCTCTGGCGCAGAAAGCAGGTATCCTATCCCTGCGCCAAATCGGTCGTCAATAGACTTAAGGCGGGCATTCCCCAAAATAGGGTATTTTAAATTATGGATTACTCTCAAACCACAAGTACTTAAAACTTGAAAAAAATATATGTTATTTTACAGCTATTTATCTAGTGCTTCCGGCCGTTTTTTTTTCGATTGGTGATATTTTACTGTGTCAAATAAAATCCCAAACATCCGTCTAATCGTAATCCAAATATCGTATTATTTGCAAAATACTTGGTTTTAGTTAATGAAAAATATACGAAAATAATTGTCTTTGAATAGCCGAGGGATTCCGGCCGTCATAAGTCAAATTTTTTTTAAGGCATTGTTTATTTTCGAAAAAAACCTATTTTGCTACGTTAACGGTCGTAATTTCAATCAATCAGTCCCCTGCGGAATGAGTTAGAGGTCGGACGCGTGCCAATTTTTGCGGCGCAGTTACCTGCGACGAGCGAAATTAAAAACAAATCAAATATTTGATTGTGTAAAGAGTTCAGTAAGCTATATAGATACAAATAATTATCTGTGGTGTCGTGTAATGTACCTAGTTATAGTTTGTACAAATATATAATAATAGTTTGTAGGAAAATATGTATTTTAAATTTATTAAATAGGTTCATTCAAGAATAATTCTGTAAATATTTTATAGTGATTACGATAAAATGGCTAATAAGAAGAATAAAAAAAATAAGATTTCGTCGCAGACTCTGCGAAGGATAAACAAACATAAAAGGTAACTAAGTGATATGATTTTTTTTATTCATTTGGAACGAATCAGATATTAATCTACATAGATTTCTAAATAGTAATTAGTGTCACAGTGTATAGAGATAAGTGAGGCAGTGTACGAAATTAACCTAGTGGACCCCCATAGTAATTCCTTAGTCAGGGAAAACTTTACAGCATGATGATATATGTAGTAGCAATAAATTAAAAGTACCTATTGTATAACTTTCCAAAGATTAGGTATTTTTAATAAAGTTTTATTTCATTGATCTTTTTCAGGAAAATTATCCGTTTAAACTTTCTTCACCGGACATATTTATATAACGTATAAAACAATTTAGGCAATATCAAAAAAAATATCCCAACAGAAAAACCAAATTTTAATCAAATATGAATTTTTGGTGTTACTTGAAATGGAAAATTTCTATGTCGAACTTTCTTTATTATTCCTTTTGGATATTTAAGGCGCTACTCGGAAAAATATGGACTTTTTGATTTGAAACTATAGGACGGTTACAGTTGTTACAAATTTGGTAATAAGATATATATTTCTTCATACCTTTATCTAGATTCGTATAGTTTCAAAAACACGATTTTATGATTTTGCCTCGACACTTTTTCTTTTCGAAAAGACCTCTAAAAAATACGAAAAGTCAAGATTATTCTTAAATGGGGTTACTTACACTGTTGGAAATTGGTTTAATTAGTGGACACCAATAATATTTAGGATCGTATAGAAGCATTTTTTTTTATCGCTGTAGTTTTTTTAATGCGAAGTGATTTTGTGTTTTTTTTGCCTAATCTGCAAAATCGGTCTCGCTCCCGCGCGCGTCGTTTTCTCATTGCTATCTCGCTTCAGCACAGTTTTTCCGAGTATCGCCTTAAGATTTGTGTTTATGTGACTACACATAATTTTATTAAATATATACCTAAACAGATTTGTATATTTAGGTATAACTTCGGCCACAGTCTCTAGGAGCGGTGCGGCGTGCGGTGCTGCAAAGCAGGGTACTCATCTAGCTTGTAGCTCGTAACCTAACTGATACTGTATAAACCTGAAAGTGAGTTCGGCTCGTCCACGGTCACCGCGTAACTAGCTACGAGTTCCCGGATCCGCAGTGCTTGTGACGAAATCACGCCGACAACATTCTGCTCACTCCATGATTGCGTTCGTTTGAAGTTCGCGTCGCGCCTACGTACTCACTGCACAAGAGGTCTTGTCGTAGTCCACGCGCACACTGCGAGCCGCCTTTGTGTTCGTAGCGATACCGCCACTCGGCGGGTCACTGCGAGCTTACTGCGAACCACGCGCGAGCGGCTCGCACGCAGCGAGCTCGTGCCTCCTATGGACTCACTTGACAGTAGCAGTTACGTTACGTTACGTGTTACACAGCTCGGTGAGTATCCTGCTCAAGAGGCGCGGCGGGCGGTATGATTTGCGGTGGTAAGCTATAATAGCTCGACTAGTTGCAACCGCGGCGGCCTCAGCGGTGGACGTTTTAAGAGAATTTGGAATGGCACTATCAAAAATGGGACGATATTGTCTTGACACAAGTGCGTTCTCAGCTCAAGATATCATTGAGTCCAGATTCTAGATTTAAGCGAATAATAAATGTTTTACCATTATTATTGACATACTTATTTATTTTAATTTAACTCCTATTCACTTACTCCGATCACCACAATGATTTCCTCTACGATCCTCTCTTACATTTCCAGTCCCACTGTAATCCCCACTCTGTCTGACACCCTTTCCGATACCCACGCACTATCCATATACCTACAAAAAGTAACTCTATCTGCCTATTTGTTCGTCCATATGTTACTTTTTGGGCCTATGCCCAGCGGTGGGCGTCGTTCGGCTGCCATGATGATGTTACTTTTTACGCCAAAACGTCTGAACCGATTTCGATGAATTTTGGTACAGAGATTACAAATCTTGGAGAAGGACAAAGGCTACTTTTTTACGCGATATAACCGCAATTCCAATACAAATGCAATGTCCAAAGTTCATGCAGACGAAGTTACGGGCCACAGTTAGTATATCAAATTACTAGATGCAGCCCGCGACTTCGCCCACGTGGATTTCGGTTATCGCATGAACAATATTCTATGACTATCTATGATTTCAAAATTACAAAATTCATCATCATTCAGCGTTTTGGCGTGATAAAGTAACAGACAGGCAAAGTGACATTTGCATTTATCTACGGATTAAGCTAGTACTATAAATGCGAAAGTATAGTCCATTCGCTTACATAGTGTCGCTCTGCCACAATGCCGTGCGGGTGTACCTACCGACACTATCTAACCGAACGGACTATAACTCTGTCTGTCTGTTAGGTTTCATCCCAAAACCGATAAACCAAGTTTGAATAATTTTAGCATAGAGATAAATAGGACGATCGATAATGATATAGGGTACTTTTTAACTGAAACTCATGTTTTAACTGAAATACAAGCGGACGAAGTCGAGGGCAACAGCTTGTTTACTATAATTCTATTCTAGAATCGATCATTTCGCTTGAGATTCATAATAACACCCTCACCGTAACAATATTGTAATACATTCAATGTAATATTATAGTATGGTATTCCTACAGTGGTAGGAAATAATATTATTTGTACTACAGTTATCTACTTGTTTCGTTTTAAAATAATAAACATATTACATTAAAAATGAAACTTGAGTGGTTCTACTGAATATCGGTCACTACTGTCTTGCTGCTACACTGTGGTACGATAGCGGCCGCCGGCCAGGGCCGCGCAAGTATACTGAGACGCGCGGGGTGCCCCTCCGATGGGCGGAGTGTATGCGACGTTCTTCACCCCCTCAAATTATTTCTGCGCTCGGGATTCCTAGCCTTAACTTGCGAAAAACCGTGAGACATAATTTAATACCTACTCGGACTCTACTTACTACTTCAAGCTTTACATGATGACTCTAAGTTCTCTTATCGCGTTCGTGCTAACTGGACATTCTGATGACTATACCTCAAAAGAAGAAACCTCTTTAGATAAGGTACAATCATTTAATCAAAATTTACAATATCCCACGCAATTCAGGCACTTGAAGACGATAAGACCAAAAATTTATCACAAAACTTTTCTCAACAAATAATTCGTCACAATGACATTTAAACTTTGGCCTCATCCACAATAAACTTCCGGGGTGCCTACCATCAACTCTTATTGCGGTTTTGTTTAGGACCTAAACTGATCTGCTTTGCTTATTCGTACCACAACAGCTTAATATCAATGACAGCGATTCAGTGATCATTTAATGACATTTCACAGCCGCTGAGCTGTCATCAACTCTTATTTGACTTATAACTCGGCCAAGCTAACATGACACCTGCAGGTTATACCCGTCCCTTTCACTCTCCGGGCATGACAGAATCGAGTGAAAGAGACGGGTAGAAGAAATAAGGACACAAATCGTTCAGTCATTCACATTTAGCAATTCATATGCGATCCAGTTTTTAGAAGGTCGAAAGAAAGCAATTCATTTTAGGAACCTATTCTGCATCGCGCTATTTTTGAATCGCTGTCTTAAAGTTGATGGTAGGCACCCTGTTTACAGAAATATCCCACGTCGTTTGTCATCCAGATTGTAGGCAGATAAAAACGTCAGGCGCAGCACCGTGCCATCGCGAGTCCCCAAACAAAGCCTACGAAGGCTCGAAGGAAGGAGGCGCACAATGGACGCTCAAGAATGTCCCTATTGTGCTAATTGTAAATAAACGACAGTCAAATATTCGTACAATACTATACGTCTGTTTGCTGTTTTGACTGGAAAACTAAGAGCTTATTAAATACTGTCCCTAGGGGGACAGAAAACCCTATGAAAAATGGAAAATGAAGTATTTAGAAAAAATCGACCCGTCTCACAACCAGGGCCTACTCTGAAACGCAAAACCCGAAACTTCGGTATACCCGTCCCTCTCACTCTCTAGTGGGTACAGAATCGAGTGAGAGGGGCGGGGCTAGCCGAAATTTCGGATTAGCGTTTCAGAGTACGGTCCAGCTCCGATGGGACTCGAACCCACGACCTTTCGCTAATCGGAGCTGGTTGTGAGACGGGTAGATTTTTTCTAAATACTTCATTTTCCATTTTTAAATAATAAAAATTGCATTGTGAATGCAAAAAAGTAAAAATTTAAATAACTAGAAAACCCTTTTTAATACCATGATTTCCACGCAGCAGCAAACAGCAGTTACAATTCACTGATACCTGAACCAAAGGAAGAGGTAAAATTATACTGGATGGTGATGATTCGGTGTTTTGTTTTTTTAGGAAGTAAGCTACATTGTATTATATCTTTTTTCACAATGGTTAGGAACTTCCAACAAGTTACGCCTGATTCAATCAAATGCATCCTATACTGAAATATTATTTGGTAAAAATCCGTCTAGTAGTTTTTGCGTGAAAAGTAAACATACCGACGTCCGCAAATTAGTCCGTCCGTAAGTTCGTCAACGTTTTTTTAAATATAATGACATTTCCCCGCAATAAAAAGTACCCTATATGTTGACCCGGGTTATAAGTTATTACTACACAAAATTTGGTAAAAATCCGTCTAGTAGTTTTTGCGTGAAAAGCGAACATACAAACAGACAAACAGACAAACAGACAAACAGACAAAAGTTTTAATATCTAATGTTTTGAGGTCTATATCCTGTACACATCACATAGCAGTTATTATTTTTTTAAATATTTCATGTACAGACTTTTTTTTTCGTTTCTGTTTTATTATAAAATATGTATTATTATTATATGTACCTATAGACGCGAAAGTTAGTGATTATGGATGGATGTTTGTTACTCTTTCACGGTGTCACGCAAAACTACTGAACGGATCTGTATGAAATTTGCAACAGATATATATTATAGGCTGGATACTTTTATCCCGATATTCCCACGGGAACGGGAACCACGTAAGTGAAACCGCGGGCGGGTTAGTGCCTAATAAAGACTAAATGTGATGGGTTATGGCGAAAATAACAAGAATATATTTAGATTTCAGCGGATTTATTTCAGCACACAAGTATAGTACAACATGCACGCAAGGGGGCGGCGAGCAGCAGAGAGCAAAAGGTTGACAGATGTGACATATGTCAAATCATACAAACGTCAGTGTCAAAAGTGACGTTTTCGTTTACAAGTCTAACACTACCCCTTAAACGAAACGTATAACCATTAAAATCTTTTTATGAAACAATCAAAAAAATAAAGTTACACCTTGTCACAAATTACAGTTACTCAAACAATATAAGTTGCTAGTACCCTATGTAGTTACTAGTTTCAAAAGAAATTAAATTGGGGCAAATATAAAATTTACAATCTTCAACACACTTTAACTTAGTTACATACATACAGGCAGAAAATAGTTATTTATTTCTAGAATAAAAAATTACACACTAACACACTTACTAAGTTAACTAACCCAATTACACAATATAATAATATAATTTTTTGTACCTACTACATATTAGAATAGTACCTTAATATTATTACACAGACAAAAGTGATGAAACAAACTTAACATGTTTTTCTTTTGTTAATGGTTTTGTGAGGACATCAGCAATCATTTCATTTGTACACAGATAGTGAATGTCTAAACAATTATTTTTGATTAAATCTCTAATGAAATGATGTCGCACGTCTATGTGCTTTGTACGTGCATGAAACATTGCATTTGAACACAACTTTATTGCAGATTGGTTATCATTAAATAGTTTTATCTTACAATCAATACCTAAACTTTCAGCAAGGAAAGATTTTAAAAACATAGCCTCTTTGCAAGCATCGGAGAGTGCCATGTACTCAGCCTCGGTGCTAGACAATGCCACCGTCCTTTGTTTGCGACTTTCCCAGGATATGAGTGAATGACCAAGCATGAATACATACCCTGTATAAGAGCGCCTGTCAACTTCATTGGCAGCCCAATCTGCATCGGCATAGGCAGTTACATCCAGATCTCCTGGCTTAAAAGCTTATGAATAATTAATTGTACCTTTCAGATATCTAAGTACTCTTTTAGCTGCTTTCCAGTGTTCTTCTGAGTAGCATTCGTTGAACTGGCTCAGCACGCTAACTGCATGTGTTATATCAGGCCTGGAACAGACTGCAATATACATTAGGCATCCTACTAAGTTTCTGTAGTCATATTTAGAATCCTTTATATCTCCTTTTTTCAATTTTGATCCTGTATCCATAGGAGTAGGAGCTGCTTTACAATCAGACATAGTAAATTTCTTGAGAATTTTTTCTATATAACAGGATTGATCCAAGTAAATATTTTCATTATTTCTTGAGATTCTCATACCTAGAATTTGATGGGCAGGACCTAGGTCTTTCATTTCAAATTCTTTCATGAGATTTTTCTTAATAGATTCTTTTTCATGCGAAACATCTGAATAAAATAAAATAATATCATCGACATAAAGGGCAATAATAATCAAATCCTTCCCTTGTCCTTTATAATAGACACATGGTTCAGATGACATTCTTTTAAATTGTAGTTTATTTATCAAAACTCCATTTATCTTTTCATACCACGATTTCGCTGCTTGTTTCAGACCATATATGGCTTTATGTAATTTAAATACTTTATTTTCCTGACCTTTTATCTTAAAACCTTCCGGTTGCTCCATTATTACATTTTCATGCAAATCGCCATTCAAAAAGGCTGTTTTTACATCCATATGGTCTATATTCATACTATATTTTGCGGCTATTGCAAGTAATAGTCGTATAGTCGAATACCTTACTACTGGCGAAAAAGTCTCATGGTAGTCAATACCATAGCTTTGTGAGTACCCTTTGGCAACCAGCCGAGCTTTATATTTTATTATTTGAGCATCTAAGCCCCTTTTCTTTTTATATACCCATTTACATTTCACAGGTTTTTGCCCTTCTTGCGGGTCCACAAGGGTCCAGCACTTATTGGAAATAAAGGATGAATACTCATCTTGCATAGCTTCCATCCATTGAGCAGCGTCACTGCCATTCAAAGCTTGCTGCACCGTATCTGGCTCGTCATCCTCCTTGCACTCCGCCGCATCCACCCAAACGCCCATTGCTGTCTCATCTGCATCCTCGAAGACCATTGGGTTTGAATCTTCAGAATCAATTGAAGAGGACCCTGGAATATAAGTTTCATCCGCCGGATCATCCGCATAACCATATGATTAATTAGGGCTAAAAATTGTTACCCTACGTATTCGTCTGTCATCAGATTGTGGTAAAGCCTCACTACTTGTTTCAGATAAGTTTTCATCTATCCCAATATCACTCTTATTATCCAAGTTTTCTATGGGTAAATAAACCATGTGAGAACTATCATCATTTGACAAACTATTTTTCCAAAAACGATTTTCAATGAAAGTCACATTCCTTGCTTTTATACAATGCTCAGGACAGGATGGATCTATAAGCCGATACCCTTTACTGTTATCACAATACCCCACAAAAATGTATGCCTTTGACTTTGGATCAAATTTCTTTGTATTACTTTGTAAAGCATAGGCTACACATCCAAATATACGTAAATGTAAAACATTTACCTTTTTGTTGCTCCATTTCCCCTCCGGTGTCGCTCCCATGACAGCCTTGGTTGGTGACAAGTTCTTTAAATAAACTGCTGTATTTACAGCCTCGGCCCAGAACTCCTTGCCTAGACCAGAGTCCCTTAGCATGCAGCGAGCTTTTTCCACAATAGTTCGGTTAGCCCGCTCGGCTACACCATTCTGCTCACTACTGTATGGGATGGTAGTCTGGTGCCGGATCCCATGAGCTTGCAAAAATTCCTGTAAAGCACGATTCACATATTCACCACCATTGTCACTTCTAATACATTTTATCTTATTGTTCGTCTCATTCTCAACAAGTAATTTAAAATGTTTAAATTTTTCATAAACCTCCTGCTTTGATTTTAAGAAATAAATGAATGTTTTTTTTGTGAAATCATCTATAAATGTTAAGAAATAACGAGCTCCACTCAAAGACTTAGCAGGCATAGGGCCACACAAATCGGTATGAATAAGACCTAATACCTCTTTGGACCTGTTTATGGATTTCTTGGGAAAAGGTAACTTTGACTGTTTACCTTCTATGCAAGCAACACATGAACTGTAATTGTCATTATTAAAATTAATGCCAGAAACCATACCTTTCATGACTGTCATGCTCCTCGAGTTTAGATGCCCCAGCCTCCTATGCCAAACCTCCTGTGTAGCCATGCAGCTGTCAGTAGATCCACATGTCTCCTCACTGCCATCGCTCGCCACACTTTGTGTAGCCGTGCAGCTGTCAGCCGATCTGCTGGCCTCCTCGCTGTCACCACGTTCCACACCCTGGGATCCCATGGCACTCTCCAAAGCTGTACAACTCAAGGCAAAACCTACTGTGTCTAGTTGATAGACACCATTTACATATGTAGCTGTAGCTACAATCTCATTATTATCAATAATTTTACATTGTTTACTATTAAAAACAATTTGATAACCTTTTCTAGATAATTCACTAACTGACAAAAGATTTACAGAAAGATTAGAAACATAGTGAACATTACTAATAGTTTTAACGCAATCTTTCAAATGTACCCTAACACTTCCACAACCTACGGATGATAGTTTTTCTCCATTTGCAACATTCACCTCTAGCGAGTCTATTGTTCTAAAGTCACACATCACGCTCCTGTTGTTACACATATGATTGGTAGCGCCCGAATCCACGTACCACACATCACCCCGGAGACCGACCGATAGTGCCAACACCAACGCCTTTTCTTTGGCTGTAGAGCTGTCCTTCCTGAAAAGTTTCTTATCACTGTAGTTGTTCTTAGGACAATTCCTTTTGAGATGGCCGGGTTTCTTGCACTTGAAACATATAGGACCATTTTGAAATTTCTTGGTAACAAGCGCTGACTCTCCGTGCATACCTTCATGCCTGTGATCACGTCGTTGAGATTCCTGGAGTAATTTCGTCTTGACTAGTTCGCTGATCAGCTTCGCATTGGAGTTCTCCAAGGCCATGATCAGGGGGTCGTAATCAGGTGTCAACCCGCTGAGCATCAGGACTGCTACGAACTCGTCGTCCAATGGGAATCCGATGTCGCTTAACTGTTGTGACACATCTGTTATCTTGGATAAATAACTTTCCACAGTGTTGCACTCGCTTAGCTTGGTTGCAAACAATGTTCTCAGTAAACCAAGCCGCCTGCTTAACCCCTTATCCTCGAAAGCCTTTTGCAAATTTTGCCATGCATCATAAGGTGTCACTGCATTCCGCACATACTGGAAAATGCTGCTATGAACAGACAAGCATATCTTGGCTAAAGCCTTTTGATTCTTCTTAGTATCTAAGCTACCTGCAGCTGACTCGATGCACTCGTGGAGGTCTTCATGCATTAACACCATCTTCAGTTGGAATTTCCAATTGTTCCAATCTTCGATCCCACGTAGTTTGTCGATAGGTATCGATGATGAACCAGCCATGTTTCGCAGACGACCACGACGACCACGTTTTCTTCGAGGTTAAGTTTTTGCCGAAATCTAAATTTTTGTGTTTCGCCGAAATAATTATTGATATCGTTTGAAAAGCCTACTGGGCACATAACCTGATGGGTTATGGCGAAAATAACAAGAATATATTTAGATTTCAGCGGATTTATTTCAGCACACAAGTATAGTACAACATGCACGCAAGGGGGCGGCGAGCAGCAGAGAGCAAAAGGTTGACAGATGTGACATATGTCAAATCATACAAACGTCAGTGTCAAAAGTGACGTTTTCGTTTACAAGTCTAACAAAATGGCTACCAGCTACTTTGTCATAGAGACGAAGTTAAACTAAACTTTACTGTTAATAGTAGGTAATTAACAAAAGCAATTTTCATTACGAAAAATGTTCTCACTAAGTGCTTGTCCAGAAAGTTCACAGCACATTACATCAACTTGAAAAGGGATCGACACCGTATCGCCTTTCGCCTCGCCGTCAACCAGGCGTCAACCTAACGCAAGCACGTAACCAAACCGGATCAGCGTCGGTACGTCGGCTCGACTACGGCTAGGCGACGCCGCGCTTACGCCTCGCCGCACAGTGGTTCAATATAAAAAAATGAGATGAAAAAAAGGAAAAAAATGAGAGAAAAAAAAAGATAAAAATAATAATAATAAAAAAAACAAAAAAGGTGAAAAAAAAACATAAAAAATATATTGTGACGTTCATTTTCATTTTCAGACCACTGTGCGTAGAGCCGTAAGCTCGGGCACGCTCGGGTACGGAGAGACGTGAGTGCGTGGACGACTAGCGGTAAGCGCGGGGATAGCAAGTTGAGCGACCCGCAAAGCGGTTCGTGAGCTGGTCCCGAGGCGAGGCGATTACGTTACGATTCCGATTAGTGTGCTTTGCAGTAGGGGGTTTCATACAAAGAATACTGAACCGCTCGAGTTGATACGTTTACGATCCCTTTCCGAGTTGATGTATGTGCTGTGACCTTTAAGGGCGACTTCACAGCGATTTTAACAGCGATTTTCATTATATCACTGTCAATGTAGCAGATAAGACGCGGAACGCCAATACTAAGCAGGCAATGCTAAATAAAGTAAACGTAAACGTAACGTAAACGTAAAGTTTTAAAACATTACAATCCTAATGGCAATGTACTTCTATGTCTCTATGTCTCTTGAAAAGTGTCGTGCATAGTATTTATTATGGTGGTGGCTGTGGGCGGCGGGTGACAAAACACCAGATATGGAAGGTCAATATTTACATTTCGGACTGAGGGGACTTACCACTACTACACTGTGGTCAGTATGACAAGTTTAAGACGGTTCTTTAAGATTTAATGTTAATGTTTATGAAAGGAATCTAAAATATATTATTATAACTAGCTGTTGCCCGCGACTTCGTACGCGCGGTGTTGTGACTTTTGTGTTAGTTTAGTTTATGTGTGTATGTTGCTCAGATTTCATAACGCTCTTCTTGAAGTCCTATTCTCTACTAAAAGGGTCTAAAGAATATCGAATATGCAGGCTAGGGAATAAACATGGTATGTTGTTATCATATGCTGCATGAACATAGTTGAGCCCTCATTCAAAGATCTGTCCGTCTGTCAAGAAACTTTTTCTCAAGTATGCGTGGGAGGTATCAAGCTAAAATGTATGTCAAATTAAATACTGAAGTCTGCAATCCCTTAGAGGCGACAAAAAAAACAAACTTCTCTTCTCTTCTTCATAACTCAAAAGGGCCACTTGGATCTCGATTTTCTTTTAAATCCCATTTAGCTACTTGTTGTTACCGATCCCGATTTAAATTTAAACCGCTATCTAGGTCGGTTTAGGCTGTCAAATCTCGATTTACAGTAAGTTGTGATAACTTATCTATATTTTCATTTGGTTTTTATACGCAAAATGCATGTATCACACATAACAGTGTATAATGATAACGATTATTTTGAACAGCCGTTCTTCGTTCTTCGACATTGCTTGCTAGCGGGCAATAGATCTATTCTACGCGAGGTTCATAAGACTGAACCACACCAAACGATCCATCTTGGATTGGCCAACCACGACCTAAGATTGGGGATCATGGATCGTGAATCTAATTTGTTCTCTTGGTGCTCTTGGATCGCACGAGGCACGTCCACTCCGACCACTACTATGGAGCTCCAGTGGTGAAGCGCACTCTTGCCGCGCGCGATTAGAGCGCGTATTATCGTTTTGCGCATATGCGCGCTTTCACGATTCAAACAGAAGTTCTTACTTAGTAATGCATAATATCAGGCCAATCATATTTTTACTATAAAATGTAAAAGAGATATTGTGTGTATCCATACTAATATTATAAATGTGAAAGTGGATTTGTTTGTTTGTCCGTCTTTCACGTCAAAATTGGTGCAACGGATCGACGTGACTTTTGGAATGGGAATAGTTTGGCAACTGAAAAGTGACATACTTAGGCAGCCATTAGACAGTCAATCTGGATCAATGATCAATGATCAATGATCGCGATGCAGATTGACTGTGTACGAAGGTGATTGACGGCTCGCGATCTTGATCGCAAAATATCTACAAAGATCACGATCAGTGATCGCGATCTGGATGTAATGGCTGCCTTTGGCTACTTTTTATCCCTGAAAAATATCACATTCCCGTGGGATAACGTCGTCGTTTAGTCCGAGCGAGCGAAGTCGCGGGCGGAAGGCTAGTATTTTAATATGGAGACATTTCTTCTTTAAGTAACAGGTATAAAATGTAATGATATACCATTTAATTATTTAATTTTAATCAATCATCACTTATGTAAGCTTTCCTAGTAAATAAATGAATAAATAAGTTAGAAAGAAAACTATTTTTAATATTCCTTTATTTTATTGGATGGTACCTACGGCTGAAGGCCTAAGTAGCCAGAGCCGGTTAAATGACATAAAAAATGGTAGGTATAGTGCGCCAATCTTTTCTGTTCCGGTGATTATCTTAGAAACTAAAACAGTTTTCATACGACAGTCCATTTTGACAGCTAATTTCGTATTGCAAGTGGCTCCTCTGTCACGATTGTCACCGGTACAGAAAAGCTTGTGGCACTGTAGGTGTAGGTAACTACGTACTGGCCACTTAGCGTTTGAGCAAAATTTTCAAAACTACATTGGTGACATTTTGTCTACATTGCGACAAACTTATTTCACACAGTGGTTATTTTTTGGTACTAAATATACTGTTGACTGCCGGCAGTCCATTTTGACAGTAAATTTTGTATTGCTAGTGGCTCCTCCAGGACCACTGTCACCGGTTCAGATATATTTGTGGCACTATACTTACTGTAGCGACATCTAGCGTCGAGTGGAAATGCGAAATATAAATTTTACATCAATAGGGTAAGAACTTTAGTTTTGGCCACTGCCCCGAGTGCTTACTTAGCTTTAAACATTTCGTTAATAACTTTTGCTTGATAATATACTTTTTATCTATGACTTTTAAGTCATAATAACAATAGTAATAATTCTTTATATACTATATAGAATATAGAATATTATTCAATAAACGCTTTACAGTTTACATCGAATTAGATGTTTCTTTTATTTTATCTAAGTTAGTTAAGTATTGATTTCTCGATGTATCTTTTAAAATTTGATTGACAAAAAACACATCAATCGGCACCCTTCGCACATTTTAAGTTTAAAAAATAGGTTTTTAATTGACTAAAATAAAACTAAATTTTGTAAGTATATGAATACTAAGTTTTATGTTTTTACTATGTATGTCCACGAATTTCTCGAAATCTAAAGGCATATCGAGATGATTCTATTTGATTTAAATTAGGTGTATTCTAACTTTGGGAACAGTCTAAGATTCATCAAAATCGGTTTAGTAGTTTTCGTGGGTATGTTATTGTACAATATTCACTAAAACTTAGGAAATAAATAGTAATTTAAAAAAATAAACTGACTGGCACCGACCTCAAAAAGGTACCTTAATTATAATATAAATTATATTTTTCCTTTTCAGTTGACAAATACTTTTTGGAGTCGGTTAAATTTTTTAAGTAGTTTTTTTGTATTGTAAATTTAAAAATTTAAAGAAAAGTATAAGATACATTCTTGACAATTTAAGATACCTACTTAAGACCATAGGCGAAAGAAGTGAAAAAAAATTAAAGTGGCAACAGCGGGGGCTTTCATCCTACTTAATATAGATAATCATTCGGATGTACTCTTGTGAAAGGTATATCGTAATCTTACTGACTTGCCGCGCCATCTGTTGCTTAGTAGTTATGATGCAAAAGAAGTGAAAAACATCTTAAAGTGGCAACAGAGGGGGCTTTCACCCTAATTAATATAATCATTCGAATGTTCTTTTGTGAGAGGTATATCGTAATCTTACTGACTTCCTGCGCCATCTATTGCTTAGTAGATATAATGACGTAAATAACATGAAATTATTTTTATGATTTTATATGAGCCTGGATGGGTTTTAATTTATATGAGTTATTCCCATCCGATCCACTGTAACTGATCCACCGAGAATTAAAAATCCCAACCGATCCCCTTATAGTTTTCGATTCCCAACGGATCCCCTCATTGTGTTTCTAAGCAAGATAAGGTAGGTGAGTACAGTCAGAAGAAAAATAAGTATTTAAATCAAATATTAATTTATTGAGCAATTCTTTTTAATGTAAAAAAATAATCACAGATAATCGGATTTAATGATGAAAATATTGTTTTAATGGTTGATAATTAACATCTTAGCATTATGATAGATCCTTTCATTAAGCTAAACTCAAATACAAATAAGATAAATATGTTCTTTACTCAATTTGGAGTTGACACGTTTTAAATTACAATATTTGTTCACACATATGGTAAAAAAAGCCTTTTTATTTATTTACTACCTTGAAAAGACGTGTAAATTAATCATTTTAAATAATCAAAATTACTACTAAATTAAATAATTCTTTAAAATAACAAGTAACAGAAAATCAGTCTTAATAGTATAAGTAGCTTTCAAAGAATGATATAGAACGTAGTGTAATCATGCAATCATAAAGAAAAACTAACGTTAACGATTAAAAAAATCATAGTGATTATGATCTTGATATAAGGTCATAAATTTAATACTTATACAAAAAAAATATCTAAAAAGAGTTTGTATGAAACTTTTTATTTCTTCAATGGATTCAGTAGAAACTTTGTATACTTAGAGATTTTGCAAAAGATTTAAACTATTTTTGAAAGAATTTTTGAAAGAAGAACCAAAGAATTTATGGAATTGTTTTGTGGCTTAAAGTTCAAACGCGAGAGAAGCTGCTACTACTGGACCGATTTAGAAAATTCTTTCACTTAATTAATTCAGTAGCCTTTTAAAATAAAAGAAGTATTTATTTATTTTTTTAAAGTTATTGCACGCGGGCGAAGTCGCGGGCGGACCGCTAGTTTCTGATAAACTAAATAAAACATAGTATAATAGGCTACTTGACCCTTTTTTAATTTGTGTCCTAAAAGATTAATAACTATTCTATTACACCAAAAAAAATATTTATTAATATTTTAAAACATAGAAACCTACAAAACTTTATTTTAAAATTTCGCTTTTTATTAACCGGTAAAAACGCTCTTCGCCATGTTCTGACGTCATAAAATTTGTAACCAACCACTTGACAGTGTTGACAGTGTCAAGTGGTTGTTAACTTACCTGAGGGTAGTTCCACTTATCAAAGATCTTTGTCCAATATGCATTTGATCAAAAAAATTGGACGACTTTGACGTTCAGTTTTATACATTCAACATCCAATTTCTTTAATCACATGTATATTGGACAAAGATCTTTGATAAGTGGAATAAACCCTTACTAATATGTAGCAAAAGTAAAAGTGACTTTTATTTGTTCACAAATTTAGAAATCCAATGACGTCACAACATGGATGATAGTGTTTTCATCAGTTCAAATAAAAAAATATATTTTTCAAATTATTTTTACTTATCCATCTTGTACTTTTATTTCATGATATCGCTATATTCCATTTTTCTAAGCCAAATTCTAAAGGAAATATTCATTCGATGTATCAAATTAAGTATGAGTAAAGTAGCCTATCCTAAAATGCATTTTATTGTTGATTGTACCACTCTACCTACCAAAAATAAGCTCATAAGTACTAGGGTATCGGATGGGAATAAAATATTAATATTTATTCTTGATCCCCTACACAGGGGATCAGATGGGAATAAAAAATAATTAAAAATAAAACCGATCCACCAGGGGATCGGTTGCACAGGTAAAAAAAATAACATGATTCATTATTAATTGAGACAGCGATTAAATATAACGTATTTTCATAATCATGTGGCGCCATCTATTTTAGTAAGAATCAGTTTTTGTATGTTCCCGTAGGAATAATTAAATTTCCCGCAATAAAAGGTACCCTATATGTTGACCCGGGTTATAAGCTATTACTACACAAAATTTGGTAAAAATCCGTCCAGTAGTTTTTACGTGAAAAGCGAACATACAAACAGACAAACAGACAAACAGACAAACAGACAAAAATTTTAAATTCTATCGTTTTGGGGTCTATATCCTGTACACATCACATAGCAGTATTTTTTTTTTTTTAATATTTCATGTACAGACTTTTTGTCCGTTTCTGTTTTATTATATGTATAGATACATAGGTAGGTACTACTCTGTTTCATTATGGCTCATCTGGAACTGTATCACCTGTCTAGTTTTTTACAAACTAAAATCACTAGGTTTTGCCAGCGGCTTCACTCACCTTAAATTCAGGGTAATTCGAATCTTAAGAACTTTTACAAACAATATCTATTCTATGTCTCCATACAAACTGTAGACCCCCGTTTCGCAAAATTCTGTGGTGTGTCCGGCTGCGAGATCATTAAAACGGTATCAAAACCAATTTCCTGTGTCAAACCCTTCTCGAGAAATTTTGAGTGAACCGAATCGAGTTGCACAAATATAGACACACAGATACACAGACACGTTAAACTTAACTTAAAACACTCCTCTTTTTCCAGTCAGGAGATAAAATTTAAATTCCTGGGGCCGCAAAAAGATGGGTGTTATAGGGTTGTATGTTGGGGTCCCACAACCGAGAGAGGATTTTTTTTTGGTGATTTTTTGTATTGGTTGATTAAAATTTGCTATAAGTTTTTGATTTTGATTTGTTTCATAGTAAAGTAAAGGTGAAATGGCTTACGACCACTATAGGTACCC
This sequence comes from Crambus lathoniellus, assembly GCA_949710035.1. NCBI lineage: Eukaryota > Metazoa > Arthropoda > Insecta > Lepidoptera > Crambidae > Crambus > Crambus lathoniellus. Next base: position 6,182,274 of record OX453302.1, on the reverse strand, counting down.
ATCTATACCTAAAACTAACCTCAAAATGTCTGACCATCAAAATTCATGACTACCCTGTTTATTGATTTGTAGACGGCCTGACTTATACAAAGTTACTGTATAATTTTCTCGCGGCGAACCTTTATTTGTTTATTCTAATCTTGGTACTTGGATATTCAATTCCACTATCTCACTTTTTAGGTTATTTGCGAAACTAATGTTGATCTAACGTAGTCCTTCTGCAGTTGACATACTGCCTATTTGTTTGTACATCGTATTTTGTGGAAGGGACCATGACGCATTACATGATCTTGTCATTTTAGGACTCAGCTATTTCGCCCTGATTTGTTAGAAACGACTAACAACGCATTGTTTCTAGGCTATTCATAAAAAATATTTTTCTTTCTATTTCCAGTTGAGCCTTTGTGGTGCCTATATATAAATTATAATTAAAATAAATACATTTTGCATTTGATAAATATTATACTTAGGCCTTAGGTGTTATTGTTGATCGAAGACTTGTTGTATTTGTATTTGTTTTTTGTATTTGTATTGTATTTGTACTTAGGCCCAATGCATAGGTCACTGAAAAATCCCATTTGACGTTTAGTTATTTCGTTGGAGTAAAGTTCAATCTATATTCTACTAGCGGCCGCCCGCGGTTTCACCCGCGTGGTTCCCGTTCCCGTGGGAATATCGGGATAAAAAGTACATATAAACCTTCCTCTTGAATCACTCTATCTATTAAAAAAAACGCATCAAAATCCGTTGCGTAGTTTCAAAGATTTAAGCATACAAAGGGACATAGGGACAGAGAAAGCGACTTTGTTTTATACTATGTAGTGATAGTGATACTAATATTATAAAGAGGAAAGATTTGATTGTTTGTTTGCTTTTTTGCATCGAATAGGCTCCGAAACTACTGGACCGATTTCGAAAATTCTTTGACCATTAGAAAGCTACGTTCTTCCCGAGTGGATAGGCTATATTTTATCCCGATATTCCAACGGGAACGGGTACCACGCGGGTGAAACCGCGAGGATCCGCTAGTTTTGAATATAACGGTCTATTTTTTTAAGTGTTTGTCAGCTGTCGAACTGGCCATCTCTCGGCGGTCAGTTTATTGCATAACCGTTTGGCTTAGTACGGACATGTTAAGAGAAGGGATGATAGGCATGTGACTAGAAAGGTGATGGACATGAATTTGGATGGATGGAGAGGGAGAGGAAGACCGAATTGAAATATTCTTTTTCTTATAACATCATACTACAACCAACAGAAGCGGAGCATTAATGACAAATGTTACAAAAACGAGAAAAATATTTCCTTTTAGTAGGTTTTTCCTTTTCCTGTAAATCAACAATGAATGTGTAAAACATCATAGATGCTACAAAAAACAGTAAAATGTCCTATTAATTCGCCCGGAGGGAAGGTTTCATCCCACTTAGAGGCAGGGATGTTTGAATATCGATATTCAGGAATGCGTAATATTTGCTCTGGTTAATTATTGCTTTAAGTTCAGCGGAGTAATCAAGTTGATTAAGTTAGAAACGGGGAAATCTCCAGGGTGCCTACCATCAACTCTTATTGCGGTTTTGTTTAGGAACCTAAACTGATCTGCTTCGCTTATTCGTACCACGACCGCTTAATATCAATGACAGCGATTCAGTGATCGATCAATGACATTTCACAGCCGCTAAGCTGTCAGGAACTCTTATTTGACTTATAACCCTGTCGATTTAACATGACACCTGCAGGTTATACCCGTCCCTCTTACTCTCCGGGCATGACAGAATCGGGTGAAAGAGACGGGTAGAAGAAAAAGGACACAAATCGTTCGGTCATTAACATTTAGCAATTCATTTGCGATCCAGTTTTTAGAAGGTCAGAGTACGAAAGAAAGCGATTCATTTTAGGAACCTATTCTGCATCGCGCTATTTTTGAATCGCTGTCTTAAAGTTGATGGTAGGCACCCTGTCCCCAGTATGCTGTTTTTAAGTCTTGTGAAAGCTAAGAGCTTGTTTTCGTGGAACTGGGTTTGCAAAATTCTGTTTTATATTTAAAGCTAGCGCTCCGCCCCCGACTTCGTACATACAAAATCTGACTTCCTATTTACCTCCTTACGAGGGGATTTCCAAAAAATTTATAGTCAGGCATGAGTAAAGCTGACTGCTGGTTCCACATCAGGTATTTCGATCTTCAAAATAAATATAGCATATATAAAAGTTTATAGGCTTATCGGCAAACGTAGTGTAGGACGCCCTCAGACTAGGTGGAGCGACGATCTTTGCAGAGTGGCTGACAAGAGCTGGATGAGAGCAGCCACGGATCGTGCTCGATGGCGTACTCATGGAGAGGCCTATGTCCAGCAGTGGACGTTAATAGGCTGATGATGATGATGAAAAGTTTATAGACAGACATACAAAAAATACAAAAACCATATTTTTGGCATCGTTTTCGTTTAAGAAGACCCCTGGAGGTAATTTTTTCTATTTCTCTTCAATGTACAGAATTGGCTAGCTTACAGTTTTATTATATGTATAGATATAGTCTAGTGGCTCCCCGCGGTTTTACCCGCGTGAGCCAGCGGAGCCACGAGTCTGTTAGCAGACTCGTGGCTCCGCTGGCGGGAATACAATAATGCTGAAAACATCATTATTATTGCGTCAGATAGAAAATATGGTGGTAGCTAGCCAGGCGGAGTAAGAACCAGTCCTACCACCAACCTAAAGTTAAATAGTATAAAGTTTTAGAACAAGTAGTATTTAAAAAAAAAAACGTGGTTTTTACAACATCCATATTGTATTTTAATTTTTAGTTTTTTGCATTCACAATGCAATTTTTATTACTGAAAAATGGAAAATGAAGTATTTTTGAAAAAATCGACCCGTCTCACAACTAGTCCGATGAAGAAGAAGAGAGAAGAAGATGAAGAAGTATTGGATAAATTCGACGCTTCTCGTAACGACTCCGTAGCTCAGTGGTTAGAGCAGTCGCCCGGAAAGCGAAAGGTCGTGGGTTCAAGTCCCATCGGACTAGTTGTGAGACGGGTCGATTTTTTCAAAAATACTTCATTTTCCATTATCCATATTGTAGTTAGATAAGTTAACTTTACAAACAAATATCGCATATGTCCCATTTCTCTGCCAATCTCTGTTCAATCTCTACGTGGATATGTTTAAATTAAACTGAACTATTAAATCTCATAGAAATAAAAAAAGAAGCTGAATTTTACAGCACGAAGAACAACGCAAACAGTTTAAAGTTTTCACTTTCTCGCGGTTAGGTGAACAATGTTCCACAATATTTTTACATTTAACCGCTGAATTCTCAAAATGAAACCATTACACTTTTGTTCGTTATTGTTGGAAGTTGCAACACCGAGCAAGAATTTAATGAGCAAACTTTTCTTAGTTCTGACGAATATAGAAGTTGTAGTATTTTTCGTTAATCAGCGTTAAATTGGCTTACGAAAGTTGAGAACTTGAAACAATCGTTCCGTCTGAAGCTACGAAATTTTCGGAGGAATAGATCCATGAGAAGAACAATTCAAGATCTTTTCGGGTGAACGAAGAGGAATAAAGAGGATTTTACAGAGTGCGATATGTTGACGTCCGTGGTCAAGTAGTATATCTTTTGTGATGGAAAGTGGCCTTACTAATGTGTGTAAATCATTTTTAAAGACGACTGTATGAAACACAACACGGAGAAAAAGATTGGACTAGCTAGAGGAATTTCTTGCCGATTCTTCTCGCAAGATCTCCCGCCGTAGGATTTGCGAACCGATGGCGTAGCTTCTTTGGCGTCCATAAGTTTTCTAATCACAATTTAAAATAAATAAATTTTAATAAGTAAGTATATCTAGAAATTTCGTTTTTTTTATTTTATACGCACCGTTTTTAAGGTGTTTCAATCTTTGAGGTCCCGGGTTTACCCGGACGGGTAAGTGTTGAAAACGAACATATTATTTTCTTTTTTTAAATATTTTAGTAAACACTGGTGTAGTTAAGGTGGGTGTATGTCATCATCATCATCATTATCAGCTATTATAAGTCCACACAGCTGGGGCACAGGCCTTCCTTATGGACGAATAAGGAGAATGGGCCATGACCCAGCACGCGTGCCCGATGCGGATTATTGGGTAATAACGTCTGCAAACGCAGCCGGGACAAACTGCTCAGCGTGCCTTCCAATCCAAAGCACGGATGAGCTCGAGATAATTAATTTTTCGGTCACCCATCCCGTTACCGGCCATTGCGAAAGTTGCTTAACTTCAACTGTCATGGTCGGTCATTCGTTTGGATCCTGTCTGCAATGTGTAGATTATAAGTGCAATTTTATTTTAAATACATATAAAAAAATGTAGTCGTTAATTTATAATAGGGTATACCTATTTGACTCAATTTTTTTTATTGACTTAAAATGTTTACTGAAATATAAGCAACACAACATAGGCATTTATTTTCAAATATTTTGCATATTTTCAGCGATATAGAGCATCAAACTTTCTAATTAGACAAGGACAGCGCTACCAGCCAGTGACGTCACATGCTAGTAGCGCCATACTCTCGCCACAGAAAATTTCGTTTTAGAAAGAGATGGCTAGAGTCACAAATAAGTAGCTCATAATTCGCTTGTTATAATAATAAATAAAAAAATAAAAATTCGTTATTTATGTCACAAGTCAATTTCAATGTGGATGTGTGAATCTCATCCTTTTAAGCTAAAAGAACCCTGTATTAGGAGGAGACTGCTCTTATGAATATCAGATGACTTGAACAATGAACCGAACATACTGAAATAAAATTAAAAACAACAGTTACACAATTATACAATGTAAATTTACAACTAACTACAATAGTTCTAACTTATTGCTTGAAAAGTAATTTAATTTTAAACACTAAATGATTTTGTCTACAAATTAAAAATTATCTACTTATAATTATACAGACCGATATAATTATACTTACTTACTTCAAACATACAGAAACAATTTATGAATTAATTTATACATTTATATATTTATGTTATTAATACAGATTGAATTTCTTTTTTCGCATTTGCTATTTAATAATATTTTATATTCCTAAATGTCATAATTAAATATCTACGTTTCAACAACAGTCAAATACCCTATTGCTTCAAATCGAAATGTAAGTAAATATTTCACAACTTCAATTCAATGCGATGTCAAATGTCCAAGTTCTTACAAACTAAAACTGAGTTAGAACCGTAAACAGAGTTCATCAAACAACTTCAAAGTGAGCCAGGTAAAAGGAATAAATCTAGGCAATTGGGCCATCGCCGGGATAGAAATATAGGAAATTAGATAAGAGTCCAAGTTTGTATTTGGTTGGGAGCGCTCACGAATTTCCCGGACGTCCCCACTCAAATGTTTACTACATCGGATACCAAGTTTGGGAGTAACGCGCAATCAGGGACATTGTCAAGTCGGACAGCTACTCATTGCAGAGTTGTAACGAAGGGACAATTTTGCTGTTTTGAGCTTTTGATATCATGAAAAAGAATTAAACAATTTTTGGTTTCTTTTCCTCACTTAAGGCACAGAATATATAATAGTACCAAGGTACAGAAGGCGCACCAAAATAAAGTCCAATTCCGGTCGCTTTGTCATCACTTGCCTACTGTAATTATAATAACCTAAAGTTCGCGCATGCAAGCAAAAATGTATCAAACAGCTACGCGCGAGAGTTTATATTTTTATGAAAGTCTCAAACAGCTCGCTCGCTGGTTAGAGATGCGAGCGACTTGCGAGTTCGGTTTTGTTGTTTCTACTGTTCTTTCTTTTACTTAGGCACCCGTAAACACAACAGTATCTTTTATATGGATTATAGAACGTTTAGTAATCATTGTTCGGTGCACAAATATCACAGAAATGATCGATCGTTTTACGCGCAACGTGGAGCGTACGAGCCGAGAGCGGCATCCTTCTGCCATACGCCTACCCGGCAGGCGCGCCGGCCGAATGTACCTAAACTGCGGAGTGACACCCCCCTGCTTAAGGCGATACTCGGAAAAATTATGCTGAAGCGAGATAGCAATGAGAAAACGACGCGCGCGGGAGCGAGACCGATTTTGCAGATAAGGCAAAAAAACCCCAAAATCACTTCGTATTAAAAAACTATAGCGATTTAAAAAATGCTTCTATACGATCCTAAATATTATTGGTGTCCACTAATTAAACTAATTTCCAATAGTGTAAGTAACCCCATTTAATAATAATCTTGAACTTTCGTATTTTTTAGAGGTCTTTTCGAAAACCGTCACCGTCCTATAGTTTTAAATCAAAAAGTCCATACTTTTTCCGAGTAGCGCCTTAAGGCACAAGGCGCCCTGGCCCCTGACCGAAAGTGGCGCTGCGAGTGATTAGTCAAGTGTACGTGCAGTTGAAGTGCAGTTGACGTGCAAAACCGTTTTCGATAACGCGCGGCTTTGACAGTGCGACAACGTTTTCTGTTCCGGTGATAATCTTTGGAACTAAAACAGTTTTCATACGACAGTCTATTTTGACAGCTAATTTCGTATTGCAAGTGGTTCCTCTGTCACGGATCAGACAGGATTGTAGGACTATAGGTTTGCGTGACGTCATTACGGCAATACGAAGTCAAACGTCAAGACCCAAACGCGATGAAGACGCGCTGCATAGAATTGCAGCTGCCCGCTGGGTGAGATTGGCGGTTAGCGAACAGACAATTTCAGTGTTATGAGCTCGCGACTACTTCATTCGGTCTGAGAGATAGCGGGTCGCAAAGATTATTCAGTTTCTACATAAGTTAATAGGTAACGCTATTGTTATGCTGATGCTTGTAGGTACTGTAATGTAATGCATCCACACGTAATACTTAGAGATATCAAAAAGTAAGTGATCTTTGCTGACTTTATACAACGGATAAGGATCTCTGTTAGACATGCCTAATTCTATCCAGTAAGGCCTGAGTTTACCATCTGTTACGTTAACCTTTGGTTAGTTGGTTGGTTATCGCTCGTGATTGGTGTTCGTATGGGTTAGCCGATGGTTAACCAACAGCTATCGCCCAACTTAGGCTCAAGTATTCTATTTAAATTAAACTGTAAGTACCGTCCACATAATATCAAGTTTTACATATCGAACAAACTCAACGACGAATTTTACACTCGTCTTTATCGCGTACAAAATATACTTGAACTGAACTCTGACCAAACACACCAAGCGACGCGAGGCGGGAGCGTCAGTCGCGCGACTAACGCCAACGCAAAGTTTTTGCGTCGTGGTCGCTTAGGCGCTTCAACTACTGACTTTCAGTGTGTTGGAAAATACGTGTTTTCTATACTTATTGATGTACATGCATACAATGTTAAAATCCGCAATCTGGCGTTAAGCGACGGAGCGAAGAGCAGTGGGTGAACCTCCTTAGTTGAATCAGATAATGCGACAGCGACCGCTCCGCGCGAATGTCGCACGACCAACTTTACCGCGTCACTCCCACTTCGCAGACGCGTTGTCGCGTCTATGTGTTCCGAGCATTATTTCTTTAGGGCGTGTGTGCACTACACTGAATTTTACCGATCCGGCGATCCGTTTTTTTCCGGACCGATATGGCAGCCATGAAAAACATATGGGCGCTTGTGCACCACACTGAATTTTACCGTCCGTCATTTTACTTTTCCCCATTCCGGACCGTTTTTTTCCGTTCCGAGATGACGGCAATGAAAAACATATGTACGCTTGTGCACTACACTGAATTTTACCGTCCGGAAAAAAACGGATGGTTCTATTTTAATCATAAATCACTACATAGTATAAAACAAAGTCGCTTCCCGTCTGTCTGTCCCTATATATGCTTAAATCTTTATAACTACGAAACAGATTTTCATGCGGTTTTCACTAATAGGTAGCGTAGTTCTTCGGGAAGGTTTTAATATATAATTTATGAAAGTTTTGTGTAAATTGGTAGAAATATAACGATAATTATTGTCGAAAGTGCCGGCAAACGGCAAGCCGCCCAGTAGCTTTCAGCAAAAACGCTGCCTAATCCTTTCAAGGTTTAAAAAAATAATGCATGTTGGGATATTCCTCTTCTATAGATCTACAAAAAAGTCCGCGATAGCATATGTCTATCTTTTAAGGATAGCATATTATAGCCATATTATCCCTTAAAAAATGGTTATGAACAATGCGGTAATTTGGAAAGCTATTTAAACGGATACAGTATTAACCCTTATCAATCTAAATACGTTAATTGCTTTAAGCATTTCATGCACATTATTTTACTCTTTTACACCATATAATTTAAATTAATATCTTAGGAGTTATCGAAAATAAATGAACGCACGCCAAAATAAATTCAAGCTCCTTTCTCGATTGACGACCGATTTGGCGCAGGAGTAGGCTAGGCTACCCACCTTCTGCGCCAGTGGTCTCGGGTTCGATTCCCGAACAAGAAAAATATTTGTGTGCATGAACATGTCTATTTGTCTTGGTCTGGGTGTTAACTATGTATAATATGTATGTATTTACAAACAAAAAGTATTTAAGTATATAGGTATTTATCCGTTATCAAGTTTTCCATGATACAGTATGGGCTTAGATAATTGGTGTGAATGTAAGAAGTTATTTATTTTTTATTATTATTATTATTTTTGTTTGTCTGTCTGTTGCCCGTGTTTCACGCAAAAACTAGCTGTAGACATTCGATAGTAGTTAAAAAATATTTTTTCATCAAGCCTCAATTAATTGTGATTTCGGTAAAATGACCCTGTCAGGTACCTTTCACTGATAAGAGGATGAACCCAAAATTCATTCTGTCTTCTACGTCTTCGTACATAAAGCAATAAAGCAAGTAATTGCTGACGTTTCAAGGAACTCATTATTCCTCTCGTTTAAAACGCGTCCGTAGAGTGTAGTTTCAAAGAGATCACTGCGCTGCCCCGGCCAGTAAAAAACCGGACAAGTGCACAAGCCTATCATCCGTGTTTTTCATGCCACGCGGTCCGTAAAAACACGGACCGCTGGATCGGTAAAATTCAGTGTAGTGCACAAACGCCCTTAGCCTGTAGTACTTACACCGAACAGGTATTGTTATCAGATAACGAAACTCTCCTGGCCACGGCCCTGTGGGTGTTTGGAAGTCGGCCGATACCTGAACTCTCGTAACGGAGATAGCGGGGCCCCGGAAGTCCAATAAGTGAGCAGCTTGCTGATAACAACTTCCTTTAAGGGGAACTGGCTACTTTCACTGGCTGCTATTATAAACAAACTTGATGTTAAAAGCGTTAGCAATTTTTAGATACATTTAGTCGTCTCTTATACGATCTCTGAAAAGACGTCGAAACATTAAAAAAAATATATAAAAAAATAACACAAAAACAGATTAAAAAACACGTATTTAATCAAAAAAGCGGTTAATCTAATAAGCTAATTATTGAAAAGAGTGAGAATCGGAGACATTGGCCACTCTTGTAGGATTTTTGTGTGTCGAATAATTTTAGTTGGACTTTAAACGGCTGTAACTTCATAACACACACATTTAAACACAATTAATTTGGAATTTAATTTTATGGACGGCAAAATAAAATTTTATAGCCCGAGAGTTTTACAAAGTCTTTACGGATAGAACGTAAAGTTATTTCAAAATATAATTTTCGAGCAAATAATAATATTGATATACTTACTCTACAAACATTTCCGTTTAGCAAGCATAGCTTGGTTCGAGCATCAAAGATCAACTTTAATTTGAATATGTTAAAAAAATCTCATTCAAGCTTAGCCTTAACAAAGAGACAGTCATTTCACGGTCCAAACGAATCGGTAATAAAACTAGTTTCATTCGAAAAGGCTATAAATTTTATATACCGTCCCGCACTGGCAAAGTTACTCGCCATATTATCGACAAGTTTAATGCGGTCGAGGTCGAGTTTTTAAATTCTCACCTGTTTTTGCGGAGGCAGATTTGACTCTTCATGATAAAAAACGTCGGTTTTTAATTTCGTAAGGAATTTTCGTAAAAACTTAGGGTGGCACTGGTAGCAGGTTTTGGCGATATATGATAAAAATTTAGGTTTCATGAGGAAAAAAAGGAAGGACTATTCTTTTCATCCCATCTATTCGAAAAGCGATGGTTGTATAGCTTCATAACCGGGTCCAAAACGATTCATTGTTAACCTGTTATGACAAGAGGGTAACAATGAGATTTGAAGTTAGATTTGAACATAAATAAAGAAGCATTAAGTAGGTACCTACTAGTTTTAGTTACACCAAAAAGATTTATTGCAAATGTGTTAGAATAAGCTGTATAGTAGCAACCTTTGCCCGACTACCGCTATGATGTATCCGAACGCTAAAGAAGACTAAAAAAAATACAAATAATACGTAGTTTTTTTTTCTATAGGGTTAATAAATAACTTCTTACAATCACACCAATTATCTAAGCCCATGTTAATTTCATTAAGGAACTGTGTCATGGAATACTTGATAACAGATAAATAAATACTTAAATACTTTTTCTTAGTAAATAGTAGTTTTAGTTTTTTTTCTTATAGAGGGGAATGAATAGCAGAGTGTATTATTACTCGGCCGCAAAATTATTTTCACCTCGGGCGACGTACATTAAATCCCTCGCTGCGTTCAGAATTCTACTTTAAAATCCCTCGGGATTCTACTCTAGAATCCTTCACTGCGCTCTGGATTCAAAATAGTGCCCTTGCCGTAAAAATTTTATTTTGCTCCCTTGTAATACAATCTACTTTTTTGCCCACATATATTTTTAGGATTACCGACTAGAGTGAACCGATGACTTACGGCCAGAATTAATAAATTGATCCACAGATAGGGATAGGCATGGTCCAGATTAGTTGCTATGCAACGTTTGATATTAACATAGAATTAACGACAGTTGCCTGGGTGTTGCTAGGTGTTTCCTAGCAACTAATCTGGATTATGCCTATCTCTATCTGTGGATAGATTATTAATTCTGGCCGTTAGTGATTGCGGAAAGCAGAAAGCTGCAAATAGCCCACAGCCACTGATTGTGGCGTTCAAAGTAGGGAGGCCTGTGTTCATCAGTGGCCTTATAATGGCTGATGATTATATTGATATTATATTTTTACTCTAGCATTTTACCCACGAATTCATTCTCATGGAATTTGGTTAGATAACTTCAACTTTTTACAAAAGAAGGTAAATTCTTCATGATTGGTTCAGTTTTTTAATTTCAATGCTAAAGACAAAATTGCAAACGCATGGCATTATGTACCTACCTAACAACCTCTTGACTTTCAAAAAAGAAGCTTTTGCAAGATAAAAAATGTATTCTTTTTCTGTATGGCTGCTATCACTACATAGTATAAAACAAAGTCGCTTTCTCTGTCCCTATGTCCCTTTGTATGCTTGAATCTTTGAAACTACGCAACGGATTTTGATGCGTTTTTTTTAATAGATAGAGTGATTCAAGAGGAAGGTTTATATGTACTTTTTATCCCGATATTCCCACGGGAACGGGAACCCCGCGGGTGAAACCGCGGGCGGCCGCTAGTTTTATATAAAATCAATTACCTTAGTCCTTTCTCGCTAAATTAACGTCAATATGGACCCTAACGATGCAATAAAGTCGAGACTGCCTGCACCTTTTAAGTCCGAAATTCAGCGTCAATACTAAATTAATTTGAGTCTTCATTACATACACTGTACATTCCCTCAGTACATTCAGTCAAATACAATTTACTCACATTCACTCAGTACTAGCTTTAGCTACATATGCCTGAGGCAGCAACAATACAAGAGACTGGGTAATGTCTTCGGCAGATTCAGATTGTACCTTTATGATTTGTCAGGGCTTAGAGGCTGATGTAGGCGAGCCAAACTTCAAGCATAGTCTACACTATGTGCGACGAAAGGTAATCAAAGTTGGAGTGCTCTCTGTCATAAATACTGTTTAAGGGCCGGATCGTCCATAAACTCTGTCCTTGTCTTTTTCTTTATGTGTGAAGAGTAATGAAAATAACCTCACTTTTTCATGTTTTTGTTGTTATTTTGAGCATAAATTCACTTTTTGAAAGAGTAGCCGGAGAATAATCTTCTATAAGTCATAACCTTTTGTTCTATATATTATTCGTGAACTAGAAACTAATAATCTATGTATCAACTTATCCAAAAATATAAAAATAACGTAATTTTTCTTTGTTTTTGAAAATTTTTATAGTCGAGTGAAGATACGAATATCGTGTCAAAATAATCAAGATCGTTTATGAAACTTCAACATAATAATATATATTTTTATCTGCTCAAAATAAAGACTATTTGATTTTTTACTTTCGAATAAAAATAGGTTAATTTCGATAATTTCCAAGATCCTGCCCGTAATGTAATTAAGTAATCGTTTTGTTAAGCTTTTAAATTGACAAAACGGCAAGACTGTTAATAACAATGATATTCACAAGATCCGTTATTTTTAAATAATATTGTATAGTCCCGATATATTCGATAATTTTGTCCGATATAGGTATAAAGATTATTGTTAAAATGGAATTTTCCTACGAGAATGTTCATGAAATTAATTTTCATTCCGTTGTAGCTGGTGAGTTTTGTTAAATGTTACGAGATAATTAATTTATTGGTGAATACCTTTTTACACGTTACAAAATCCTTATTAAAACCATTAGTTATATTTTCCTACAAAGCCTTAAGTACATGTTTGTTTTTAGTTCCACCAGTTTTTTTTTAATATTTGGTAACAAATGTTAGGAAGTCCACGACTAACTTAAAATTGTATCCCCTTATTTTGACAAGATATCCCATGAAAATTGAAAACAAAACAATTGGTTATAAGCATTGGGCTGGAATGTTAGGGGTACGGATTCGAATCCCCTTACAAAAATCTACTTTGGGGCTGTGTGATTTTTACTTTTATGGTGAATCCACACAGACTCACCGATCTACCGCCGGCTTTGTGTGGCTTCTCTGGCGGTCATACTTACGGTCGTCAAGCCGCCGGCAGTGCCGCCGGGCAGTGTGGAGGCACCATAACAGTTTTTCCTATACAAACACTGCCTATTTCTTCCTTGGACTCCGTATCTAAATAAACTAATTCATTTAAAGTAATTGTTTTTATTATTATGATAGGCATGTGCCTACATAGAGTTTATTATATGTTAATAACATTACTCTAGAGTTCTAGATACAGTTTTTTTTACCTGAATCGATATTCGTTACCGAATAAAAACACCATTACCTTTTACGTAACGCAGAGGAATCGAATAGAAACGAGCGTGATTAAGTGAAAATGAACCAGCCCCGGAATGCCCGGGGCACGCTACAAAACAGATCAACGAAAAGTCTAGAATGCCAATAAAAATGTATCGGATTCCAATACTGAGGGCATCGAGGGAGGGCCAGTGTCGACATCAAGTGTTTTTCAGTTAACTGTGGTGTTGTTGTTGTTTGTACAAGTTAATGAAATTGTTGCATTCAAAAGTTAGTAAAATAACGTAGATGGAACCACTGAACTTACATAACTTACATAACTGTAAGGTGAAGGTAAGCTGGACTTTTGTCTTATTTCGACCCATGTTTTAGAAGAAAGTTGTTCACTTACAGATTCTGAATCGAACTTAAAGAACTGTGTTGTATGGTAGGGGTAGTCTACACACATTTATAGATGACTAGCTGACCCGGCAAACGTTGTTTTGCCATATTAATTATAGCGGCCGCCCGCGGTTTCACCCGCGTGGTACCCGTTCCCGTGGGAATATCGGGATAAAATATAGCCTATGTCACTCGGGAAGGCTGTAGCTTTCTAACGGTGAAATAATTTTCTAAATCGGTCCAGTACTTTTTGTGTTTATTCGTTACATACAAAAATACAAATCTTTTATCTTTATAATATTATTAGTAATTAGTATAGAAGTATAGATAGTGGACCCGGTAAACTTCATATAAAGACGGCCAAACAAACAAACACACAAACAAACACATTTTCACATTTATAATATTAGTATGGATGGATAAACTGATAAGAGAACGGTTGATATAGGGATGATATGGACTGATACGGGAACTGATAAATTATACAACCGAGTTGAGTGCTAGTCATAACCGAACTGTCTGATTTATTATATAAAATACACTGAATTAACAACTTGCACACGTTAGCAGAACGTGGCGAAATCGCGTGAAAGTAATGACCTTCATATTAATATTAATATACAAAATAATGTGCGATGCTACTCGTACATGTGTAGTTTTTTTTCCTGTAATGTGACCTCCTACAATTTCCTAATGATACGAGTATCATTATAAATACTTATATGTAAAAAGTATGAATTTTACTTCCTCTATTATTTTACTCAATAAATATTGTATTCGGTTTGGTTGGTGGTAGGACTTGTTCTTAGTCCGCCTGGCTAGCTACCACCATCTTATCTAAGTCTGACGCCATAACAATGATGTTTTCAGCATTATTGTGTTCCGGCAGTTAGAGATAAGATAGCCAGTTCCACAGTTATTGAGGATTCCGGAAGTAGTGCGCTTCCACCTTCAGCCTTATCACCACTTATCATCAGGTGTGATGAAGGCTAAGTGCTACCCCGTTGTGAATAAATAAAATAAATAAATAATCAGACAACTATTCTGCGAAATTAGTTACTCGAACACAAGCTCTTAGCTTTCTCCAGACTTAATTCAAAACAGCATACTGGTGACTGGAGACTTCCCCGTTCCTAACTTAATCAACTTGATTACTCCGTTGAACTTGAAGCAATAACTAACCAAAGCAAAGAATTACGGATTCCAGGGTGCCTACCATCAACTTTAAGACAGCGATTCAAAAATAGCGCGATGCAGAATAGGTTCCTAAAATGAATTGCTTTCTTTCGTACTCTGACCTTCTAAAAACTGGATCGAAAATGAATTGCTAAATGTGAATGACCGAACGATTTGTGTCTTTATTTCTTCTACCCGTCTCTTTCACTCGATTTTGTCATGCCCGGAGAGTGAGAGGGACGGGTATAACCTGCAGGTGTCATGTTAGCTTAGCCGAGTTATAAGTCAAATAAGCCTACATGACAGCTTAGCGGCTGTGAAATGTCATTGAATGATCACTGAATCGCTGTCATTGATATTAAGCTGTCGTGGTACGAATAAGCGAAGCAGATCACTTTAGGTCCTAAACAAAACCGCAATAAGAGTTGATGGTAACCCAGAATATCGATATTCAAACATCCCTGCCTGCCTCTAAGTGGGATGAAATTATTTGAAAGCTTGTGTGTAGTACCTTCCCTCTGGGCGAATAAATTGGACATTTTGCATTTTTCGTTTTTTGCTCTTTCATGAATTGGAATTATTGGCTGATGGTAAAAAGGTTTTTGCCTATAAAATATTATGTTTATATCGCAATAGAAATGTGGCAGATTTTATTTGAATTAATACTTAGCCAGCAATCACAAAATCAGGTAGAGATTTTATAACTCTTTTTTTATCGAAAAATGGAAAATGAAGTATTTAGAAAATATCGAGCCGTCTCACAACTAGCTCCGATGGGACTCGAACTTACGACCTTTCGCTAGTAGTAGCAATATTATTTAAAAATATTGATACAGATTTTTTCTAAATACTTCATTTTCCATTTTTCAGTAATAAAAATTGCATTGTGAATGCAAAAAACTAAAAAAAAAAAACTCTTTTTTATATTAACGACACTAATTTACTAACACTTTTTGCAAATGTTTTGCTTTCATCGGATTTTCAATCAATCAAGTACAATGTCCACAATACAGTGTCTAAAATGTATACAGTTTTCCATTGTTTACCAATACAGTAAAATATGAGTTTATAGATGCTTCAACTCACTTCAATATCCGATGCCGTCTCATACAGAAATCAGCATAAGCTAACAGAAAGCTTATCTCGAAATCAAATAAGGATAGTTTTGACTCCTGAATACGAGTATCAGTTCAATATGTGTTTATTCTGGAATGGAATAACATTTTAAAAATATTTCAGATTTATCCAGATGAAAAATGTTTTGATTGCGGTTATATTATTTTAGGTATAAGCTCTCCCTTGCATACTCCATTTCTTATATTGTATTTTCAGTGTGTTCTTGAGTGCAATAAAGAGTATAATATATTCCTGCATATTTTGATCTCCATCAATAAAATTTGCGTTAACGATATTTAAACCTCTTTCATTAAATTACAACAGCAGGTAGGTATTGTTATTTCTCAAGTTCGCCTAAAACAAATAATCAACATTTCACCATCAGTCTTTAATGTCGTCGCTAGTAGGGTAAGTACCCTTAGCACTAAAAGATATCGTAATGGAATGTTTAGATAAGATAAGATAAGATAAAAATATTCTTTATTCACTTAGACTTGATACATATGTACTTATGAATCGTCAATATTTTCCTACCACCCATTCAAGACTTTTTTAACTGACAAGAAGAATGGGCGCAAGAAACTTGCCAGCGTTTCTTAGTTAGGTAACGACATTTACAAAAAAAAACATATCGTTACTAATACAACAATTGCTTAGTATAAAAATACATCATATTAAACAGTGATTATGTTATGTGTTACATCATGACCATGCATTGCGGTCATTCAAATAATCGTCTACTTTATAGTATCCTTTGCTCATCAGCGACGCTTTAATGTAACATTTAAATTTATGCAATGGTAGTTCAATTATATGCTGTGGAACTTTATTAAAAAAGGCTATGCTTAGCTTATGCTTTTTTATTTATATCGTGATCGTATTATTTTGCAGCGCCTCTTTCAGTCGTATATCTAACTAAACGTTAAGACTTGTTCACACTACGCTAGTATTTTAGTCGAGTAGCAAGTCCATTGTTATGCTTGTTTCATTATTTTTGGTGCTCTGGTAAGCACAAAGGAATGGACTTCTACGTACCGTTTTCTTCTCGACTAGTGCGAACAAGGCATAATAATGTTTGGCATCAGCAATTTGACAGCTTTTGACAGGTGGTGTAGTTTACTATAATACGATTACTAACCAATGATATTTAAACGCGATTAACGCTAAACGTGTTTAAAACGTATTTCTATCCCTGTCATATACAAACAGATGACAGAGACAGAACTAATGTATTAAACACGTTTAGCGTTAATCACGTTTAAATATCAGTGATGAAAGTCGCCCTAAACGATAGTTTTATTTAAATAAAACACTGTCACGGATTTTTCACGCATTTATTTAACAACTTGGTTAAATTTTTCGTGAAAGTGTTTTATTTAAATGAACAGTACGCGCAGAAATCTAAGATGTGTTTACGATAGTTTTATGTTTTTGAGCTACGGTCTTTCGTTATGAATGGATATAGAGAATAGGTCATGACCCACCACTCGGCCCAAATGCAGATTGTAAAGCATTAACACTTGTTTAAGCAGCCAGGACCAACGGCTTAACATGCTTTTCTTTCGGAGGAGGTCGACATAATTGGTCATCCATATCATGACCTTTTATATACGAAAGTTCTAAACTACTAGGTACAGTAGCACGCCAAGCGCTCAAACAACGGGTTTCACATGTTATTAGATGCACTTAATCTATACTAATATTATAAAGAGGAAAGATTTGATTGTTTGTTTGTTTGTTTGCATCGAATAGGCTCCGAAACTAATGGACCGATTTAGAAAATTCTTTCACCATTAGAAAGCTACATTCTTCCCGAGTGACATGCTATATTTTATCCCGATATTACCACGGGAACGTGTACCACGCGGGTGAAACCGCGAGGATCCGCTAATAAGAAATAAAAAGCACCCATAAGAACCCGAACTCCCAAACTTTTGAAGCTGCTACTTACAAAAGTATCGTTATACCATTTTTTGCTCGACCTATTTCTTACAGGCTCACAAATTATACTTTTAAATCGTTTATTTACACTGTGAGAGCCTCAAAGATTCGCAGTCAATTTACTGAAACAACAGCTCTCGTATGTAAGAAGTCCAGGGGGCTCGGCAGGCACGTTCCCTTTCGCGATACAAAAGAGGCGATGCCTGGAATCTGAATTGTTAATTTGAAAATCGACCTGGCTGGCGCGTGACTAAGAAACGGACAGCAAATAATTTGTATATCAGTTAGGTAGTTTTATTTATTATTTGGCTTACTTGGAACTTTAGAACATAGAACTACACAATATCACTAAACTTGGTTTCTGAAACAAATAAACTAAACAAGCTCTTAAATTAACAGCACCGTCTCACAATAGTTGCTGCTGTCTGTAACTTTGGTCTCGTATATTTTTGTACTACGTGACAAATAAAAAAAACAAAATAGATTTGACCAACCTATCTTGTTTAATGACCTCAAACAGTGATGTATGCATACCCTTCGCTCTTCATCGTAAATTTATGAATGCCTTCAAAGTTCGAGAATCATATCACAATCTTTTAAGGCTCAACTCACATTGGCACAGATTCGGAGCGTCAATCTGCACATAGCAAATTCACCTTTATCTCCATAACGTAATGCCGACTCTGGTGCGAGTCCAAGACTCCATTCTGAGCTGCGACTTAAATCTTTATATTATTATGTGGCCTTAATACCCGGGGAACAGTCAACTTGCTAATCAGGCTTCTAAGTGCTACCTACTTACGCCTTACATACGTGCTACCTGCTTACGTCTTACCTACAAACTTACGACTTACCTACATGTTTCCTACTTAGATACGTCTGTCTTGGATAGGTGTAACCTGGGTGCTTACCATCAACTCTTATTGCGGTTTTGTTTAGGAACCTAAACTGATCTGCTTCGCTTATTCGTACCACGACAGCTTAATATCAATGACAGCGATTCAGTGATCGATCAATGACATTTCACAGCCGCTAAGCTGTCAGGAACTCTTATTTGACCGATAACCCGGTCGATTTAACATGTCACCTGCAGGTTATACCCGTCCCTCTCACTCTCCGGGCATGTCAGAATCGAGTGAAAGAGACGGGTAGAAGAAAAAGGACACAAATCGTTCGGTCATTAACATTTAGCAATTCATTTGCGATCCAGTTTTTAAAAGGTCAGAGTACGAAAGAAAGCGATTCATTTTAGGAACCTATTCTGCATCGCGCTATTTTTGAATCGCTGTCTTAAAGTTGATGGTAGGCACCCTGGAGCCGTACTCAGAAACGCAAATCTGAAAATTCGTTAGCCCCGTCCCTTTCACTCGATTCTATCACAACTGGGTAGTGAGAGGGACGGGTATAACGAAGTTTCGGGTTTTGCGTTTGTTTCAGAGTAAGTAAGCCCTCTGCTTACGTCTTCGATAGCACCATTTGTTACTTCAGTATTTGGTATCGTAATTCAGACTTCAGGCACGGCCTTATAGCTTAGTCTAATGAGTTAAAACTTAGCCATTCTAGAATAATGTAGTATAAAAAATACAACGGGTTGCACTCCGGGAGTGCCGGCAGAAGTGAAAAGGGCTCCCTAGACTTTAAAAAAAAGGAATTTGACAAAAAAAAAGAAAAGATACGGACTGGATTTGAAGCGAGGTCTTCTGGCTTCAATACCACCCGTTTTCTAACCTGCGCTATAACAATTAGAAACGGTGGCGAAAGCCTTCGTATTCTAATGACATTGTAACAGTTTTTCGATCAGGTCACGTGTGTCTTACGAATTTTCGATCTGACGGTTACGTGTCCTGATCCTGACGCGAGCTTAACATTTTTTACCCATCACAAAAAGTGCACAACGCCGCTAAAGAGGTTTCACTTCAAAAATTTGTTATGTAGGTTTAAGGCGCGACTCGGAAAAAGTATGGACTCTTTGATATTTAAAAAAAATTTAAAAAAAAACTTTTTTAAAAAAAAACTGTAACCGTCCTATAAAACTATAGGACGGTTACAGTTGTTATAAATCTGGTAATAAGATATATATTTCTTCATACCTTTATCTGGAATCGTATAGTTTCAGAAACACGATTTTATGATTTTGGCTCGACACTTTTTATTTTCGAAAATACCTCTAAAAAATAAGAAATATCAAGATTATTCTTAAATGGATTACATATACTTTTGAAAATTGGTTTAATTAGTCGACACCAATAATATTTAGGATCGTATAGAAGCATTTTTTAAAAATCGCTATAGTTTTTGAATACGAAGTGATTTTGTGTTTTTTTTGCGTAATCGGCAAAATCGGTCTCGCTCCCGCGCGCGTCGTTTTCTCATTGCTATCTCGCTTTAGCATAATTTTTCCGAGTATCGCCTTAATTAGTAACTTTTTTTACAATAACCCCAAAAAGACGCATGTTTTTCGTCCGTCCGCCGTAAGCGTAATGCGTAAATTTTTTGAACGCCAACAAAGTTCGAGAATCACATCACAGCCCGTAATACCCGGGGAGCAGTCAACTGGCTAATCAGGCTTCAAAGCGGCACCCTTTTCACAAACTTAGCCAATTAATGCCAGCCAAAAATACCATCGGGAGATAAGATTACCTCTATCATCAGTTAACGAGACCGCCAAATTGCCGATCTGTTGGCAACGATTTAATAGTTGTTCTTCACTTTTTGCTGATCGCCAATGATTGTGTAAAAGCAGATAATAATAATAACTTAGCTGTCGCCGTATTGAGAGTGTTTTGTTCGAACTTGCAGCCGGCAAAAGTAAACCGCTGGCACAAAGTAAGTACGCGGTGCGGCCGCAGGCCACAGAGCCAGCTGGCGAGCGAGCTAACGAACCGGTCGACGCGAAGTTTCACCTCTTTTCATACTGCGACTGAGAGAGAGAGAGGTGAGAGAAATCGCTTTCGGAACTTTTGAATCGAGGTATGAAAAGAAGTGAAACGTCACATCGCTCGGCTCGTTAGCTCGCTGCCAGTTGGCAGTTAAGTGTGGCTTGCGCTAATAGGCGCGGAAAGACAAAAAATAATTTGTATAACTTATTTAAATCACGTGATAGTGTTCCGTTATTTAAAACAAGAATACTTGTATTTCAAAGAAAGTATATTTAGATAGTAAAAAACGCGACGAATAGATAACCTCCTCCTTTTCAATTTTGGAAGTCGGTTAAAAATATAAATTAGAATTGGACAGACAGGTGTATTTCAAAGGAACTTAATTTAAAATATTAAAAAATATAAATTAGAATTAGACAGACAGGGGCGTCCAACCACAGAGTTAACGAATTGTTAATTTAGCAGAAATTATTTGGTTTTTATTAGAAAATATAATTGAAAAGTGGAGTTACAGTGAAACATTTTAACGTCTCTGTCACAAACAATGAGTACCTACCACAATTTTATGGCTTGCTTGATTCGAGTTAAACCGCTTACAATTTTCGCATACAACAAAACAACATAATAATATTCTATTGTGTTGTGTTCCTTATTCCTTTTGATATTCCGTAATTCTAAAGTTATATTCTGTCCTCGCAAAGAAATCAAAAAGTCCCCGGAACAAAGGTGGAAAATCGAGTTTGTTTTTCGTTTTTATATAAATCCCTCTATTGACTAAGCAACTAGGATTGCATAGAAAAACAACTTTTCAAATTTATTTCATTTTATGTTTTTTTACATAATAATTTATCCTGAAGGACCCCATATACAGAACGATGCATGTTAACGATCGATCGATATCGTCTTAGACGTTCACGATCTTGTCATTCACTGTCGATTCGTCGTTTCGATCGGTCTAAAGCGACGGATTGTACAGATCAAGCGATATCGCCTTCAATTAAGTAAATCATTCACGATTTTAACATACACTGTCGATTCGTCATTTCGATCGGTCTGAAGCGATCAAGCGATATTGTCTTCAATTACAGTCCCACACTCTTGTCTGTTCCGGTGACAGCCGTGACAGAGGAGTCACTTGCAATACGAAATTAGCTGTCAAAATGGACTGTCGTATGAAAACTGTTTTAGTTCCAAAGATTATCACCGGAACAGAAAAGCTTGTCGCACTATAAGTAAATCATTCACGATTTTGACATACACTGTCGATTCGTCATTTCGATCGGTCTGAAGCGACGGATTGTACAGATCAATCGCACCGTATATGGGGCCCTTTAGTTATGTGATATCAAAAAGAACACTTTGTCTTTTGTGGTACCTATCATAAAAACCGCTTTGTTTTGCCCAATAGAAAGGTCTTGAATCCCTTTTAACATTGAATTAATAACAAGCACAACCTCGTACTCTTTGTAACTTTATCCGAACACTTTGAATGTACCCGCATAACCAAAATTAGCCGGAGTCAGCCCGAAGGAAGCCGCAGGTCGCAATTATCTTTTGTTTTCCAATTATCGCTCAGTTAATTATATAATCTTGTTTCGTACCTGGACACTTTGAGATTAGGTAATGTAGAAGCGACTGTTGGTTTTGTTTAAATGCCTACTTGCTATAATCTTGCAAGTTGAGTGATGAGCGGAAGCCAGCAATAGACAAATGCAATCACACACAATCTATTAATGATATTTTTGGGCTCTACGGGCTTTTACTTTTATGGGCTTATTTGGATGTCCACGTATGTACTACCAGAAGACATGATCGACTGTATTAGGATCACGTTTTGTAAATATATAATTTTTATTTATTGTATCTTTTGATCTACTTAAATATGTTTATACTGTGAGACGTACGTATGATACGTCACTTCTTTGCTTCTTAATCTTTGTTAGATTTACGATATTGGACATTCAACGTTGATAGGCACGTAATTTAATTAGTACTGTGAACGCCTATCGTCCAATTGCTTTTCTACCTCTTCTTCTTTGATGTAACTTACGTAACCTTTTGAATAATCGGCTTATTTGACATTTCTGGCTTTACTTCTTTCAATCTATATATTATTATATATATAAAAATGAATCCCTATTTCCCTTGGTCACGACATCACGCGTGAACGGCTGGACCGATTTGGCTAATTTTGGTCTTGAAATGTTCGTAGAAGTCCAAGGAAGGTTTTAACTGTGAGAAAATAGGGGAAGGAGGGGTAAGTAGGGGTAGAGTAAAAGTAGGGTAGGGTGAAGGTAGGGTAGGGTGAAGGTAGGGTAGGGTGAAGGTAGGGTAGGGTAAAGGTAGGGTAGGGTAGGGTAGGGTAGGGTAGGGTAGGGTAGGGTAGGGTAGGGTAGGGTAGGGTAGTGGTAGGGTAGGGGTAGTGGTAGGGTAGGGGTAGGGTAGGGGTAGGGGTAGGGTAGGAGTAGGAGTAGGGTCAGGCAGCTGGCCCCCAGGCTAGTGAGTGCCGCAGCGGCATTAGGGAGACTCCTGCCGAACGTAAGCGGCCCAAACCAGAGCTGCCGCAAATTGTTCGCGGGAGTCATCCGAAGTATGGCCCTGTACGGGGCGCCAGTGTGGGCGGACGCCCTTAGCACGGAGAACAGGGCGGCTCTTCGCCGACCCCAAAGGGTCATCGCCTCCCGTATCATACGGGGATACCGCACGGTGTCGGGGACGGCGGCATGCGCCCTCGCCGGTACACCGCCCTGGGAGCTAGAAGCCCAGGTACTCTCTGAGGTGTACAGGCAGAGGAGGGTCAGACTAGAAAGGGGCGAAAGCCTGGCCCCTGAAGAAAGGTCGCGAGTCCGGCGCGATGCGGAGGAGCGGATGCTCCAAGATTGGGAGCTCCAGCTGCAAACCCCGATTGCGGGGCATAGGACTGTTCAGGCCATTCGCCCGGTCCTCAGGCATTGGCGGGATAGGCAGCATGGCTCCCTAACATATAGGATGACACAGGTACTTACCGGGCATGGTTGCTTTGGTAAGTACCTGTGTCGAATACAGAGAGAAGCCGCTCCGGTGTGCCACGACTGCGGTGCACCGGTCGACACCACGGAGCACACTCTTGCAGAGTGTCCGACGTGGTCGTCACAGCGGAGAGAGGTAATAGCAGTCATTGGAGGGGACCTCTCGCTTCCCAGCGTGGTAGTCGCCATGCTGGGTAATGACAGGTCATGGCAGGCGGTGGTCTCCTTCTGTGAGGACGTGATGTCACAGAAGGAGGCCGCAGAGAGGGAGCGAGAGGCGGATGCGGACGCAGACCCGCTCCGACGGAGACGGCCAGGAGGAAGGAGGAGACGCTATGCGCACCTCGTTCCTCCTTAGTCCTTTGTCAGGGAACGAGTGCCATTCGGTGGTCCTCCAAGTGCCGGGCCCGTTGGGGCGTCAACACCAGGACCACACGGTGCGTGATATCACGGTCCCGTAGGTCCTGCGTGTTAGGTGGTGTGGGAATCAGTAGGGGGTTTAGTGGGTAGGGCTTTAGCGGCGAGTCCCACATACCTTCGGGATGCATAACCGCATTCCCCCTACTTTAAAAAAAAAAAAGGAGTAGGAGTAGGGTAGGGGTAGGGTAGGGGTAGGGTAGGGGTAGGGTAGGGGTAGGGTAGGGGTAGGGTAAGGGTAGTGTAGGGGTAGGGTAGGGGCAGGGTAGGGTAGGGGTGGGGTAGGATAGGGGTAGGGTAGGGGTAGGGGTAGGGCAGCGGTAGAGTACGGGTAGGGTAGGGTGGAGTAGGGGGTAGGGCCACGGGAACGAAGTCGCGCTGGGTCAGCTAGTATTTTATATTTTTAATGAAATCACTGTTTCTTATATAAAATTGTACCGTAGTACATTTTCTATTTCTGTTCTATTTTGCTTTGTTGCACCTATTTTGTAACTGTTTGAATTACCAACGTATTTGACATTTCAAACTTTACTTATTCCAATATTTTATATTTTTCTATGAAATCCTTATGAAGTCACTGTTCCATACAGAATTTAAACTTTATACATTTTCTATTTCGGTTCTCTTTTGTGTGTTTGCCCGTGAACGACAAAGCAAGGACTGTCAGAGGAATCTTTTGACTGCAAACATTTCACGAACTCGACGTGAAATCACTACACCAACTCCACATTTTGCTACGAGTTCTAAAGACTTTTCTTGCTAGTTACGTTGAAATATTTCTTAGAAAATGTCAGCGTTATTTAACGTTTTCAAATTATATGCGAACTGGCCTTATTTCTTTTGAATTAATGTAGGTGTTGTAGTTTCAATCTTTTATATGGGTCTATGTCGTGTATTATCAGTTTTAAATTGTGATGAAATAATAAAGTGTCTTTTTGCTTAAGTTTTAGTAACAAACAGATATTTCGTTAATTAATTAACAAGTATTTAAGTCAATGGATACTGTTAGCACATAAACCAATTACTGGCGGATAGGCGAGCCTGTAGTTCCGGAGAACCGGATAACTTACACCAATTATTTAGTCCTAAACTAATTAGAGTTTGAGTAAATACTACCTAAGTAACTGTTATTATATACAGACTAGCGGAGCCTCGCGGTTTTACCCGCGTGGTACCTGTTCCCGTGGGAATATCGGGATAAAATATAGACTATGTCACTGGAAAAGAATGTAGCTTTCTAATGGTCAAAGACTTTTATAAATCGCTCCAGTAGGTAGTTCCTGAGATAATCGCGTTCAACAGAACAAACAAAATCTACAACAATTAAAAAACTTAGTTTACCTATATTATTTATGATTCTTTCTCGTTGGAATTAATTCAACTGGGATACCAGCAGCGGTATCCATCTTAACATTATAAAATCCAAATATACACGTTGCCAAAACTACTGAACAAATTTTAACGAATTTTGGCTTAGAGATAGATTAGGCCGACCGAGAAGACCATAGGCTACTTCTTGCCATTGAGTGATCTCTTAGTAGAGTATTATAACTAGTTCTAAATCTAAGTAGCAGTTTTACTTCAACATTGCTGAACAGAGTTTGCTTGCGAGACAAAGTCAAATTAATATAGCTAGCTAGCAACGTAATAAAACTATGTAGAAGTTTAAATAATAGATCCACTTAACAAAGGCAAAGTCAAATATCAGCCATTGCAGCCCCTGGGCTGCAATGGCTGATATTTGACTTTGCCTTTGCGGTGCATTTGACTTTGCGGTGCATTGCTCGGCGGCTAGATCCCGCTAATTTGGTTGTAAATTTTCTAATTATTTCCTCTAAAACGATTCGCTTTTGAATGGTCAAAGTCATAGGAAAAATGCTAGTCACTCAAGTAATTAAAATAGAAGTTTTGCTCAACATAGCTGAACAGAGTTTGCTTGCGAGCCAAATTCAAATATGGTCATTGTCCGAACGCAAGTGCAGCCGAGGAAGCCTACCTGGAAGTCTCTAAATAGACTCCGGACGACGGTCGGTCGTAGAACAACCTGTCTAGATGGAGATTCTTGGTCGACGTGAGCTTGGCGTGTAGCTGTGGTGCTGTTCCTCAACCGAAGTAACATTTGATATCGTGCCCTGCGTGACCTACCAGCTTCACACAGGAAGACCTAATGCATTGCCTACCTACCAATGCTGCGAATCACGTAGCCGAATTTTGGTCTGACACTGTTAACGATTTTGATTTGCTGTGGATAAGATAAGAAGAAGATTGAATTCGAGGCAGACAAAGTCACGGACGGAAAGCTAGCAACATAATAAAACTAAGTAGAACTTTAAATAATTAGACCCTCAACTCAACTCAACAAAGACGAAGTCAAATATCGGCCATTGCATAGTCCGAGTGCAAGTGCAGCCGAGGAAGTTCCTCGGTGCATTGTTCGGCGGCTAGATCCCACTCATTTGGTTGTTAATCTTTTAATTATTTCCCTTTTGGGTGGCTGAATTGAACTGACTCGGAGTGAATAGAATAAGTAATTTCTAGTTTGGGAATGTTGGTGCTACCAAGTGGTATCCTTACCAACACTATAAAATCTAAACTTACACGGTTTTCTGTGGCTTTTTCTCGCCTAAGCTACTTAACTAACTTTTATGAATTTTGGCATAGAGCTATAAATATGAGACCTTGGAAAAAAATATTATTTATGTCGGTGCATCATTCGGCGGCTAGATCCTGCTTATTTGGATGTGATTAACAATTTTTATTATTTCCTATTTGTTGAACTTTCGATTTTGGGTGGCTTCGGAATGAACTTCGTGTTTGAAATGAGTTTAAGTAGGCTAACTAACAGTAGTGTAGTTAGAGACATTTCGTTTTACAAGCTTTTATTTAACTTGCAGGGTATATGTATGTTATTGGAAATAAATGTATAAAGACAATACATACAATAAAACTATTTAGAGTTATCTTTCTCCGTCAATAAGGAAGACTGCCCCAGTAGTGAGTGTTAAAATGGGTAATAACGATGAATCACCAAGACACGCTCACAGAAATGTGCATCACACATACGTTTGGTTCAAGTGAGGATCGACTCACACATACGTTTGGTCCAACTGAGGATCGACCCATAATTTCTAACGCCGCGCCCCGCCAGCGTCGTAGGTAAGCAAAACAATGTATTTTTCTTCAGTAGAAGCATAAACATAAGTATAAACGTAAGTAGAACAATTAAATTTCTTCCCTTATGTAAAGACAAAAGAAAAGTCACAAAAAATGAAGACTTCGCATAATATAGGGAATCCTACCCCTAGTCTCATTTGCTTGTGACACACGTATTCTGCTTTCACAAGCATATCGAATTAGCAAATTTTAATAACGGTACGACCACCCTGTTTGTCGGTGTGTAGGTATGTGCACAGTATATATGAGACAAAGCAGTAACGCAACTCCACACGTATGTACACGATGCTAAGGTGAAACCGTTAAGTGAATGTCCTGTTGTATGTGTGTGAACCTAATGTGTGCGTACAAAAGGCCTGTATACCATCACCCGTTATCGCATTATTAAAGTAATATTTATTAAAAGACGGAGCTATACACTACGTAAAGCGCCATCTCTTTCACAATCTTACTTTGTCAATACTGTAACATTTCATAGTAAGACTCATTTATTTTATATATCCTGGTGACCTGTTATTTCAGGGTTTTAATAAATTTTATTTGGCACCAGTCTCTCACAATTATTATTATGAAGTACTTAAATAGATTAAGCATTGTAATAGTTTTTAAGAACAATTTAGTTTAAGAGAAACAAATTTTTTATTTATTTTAGTTTTTCACCCATAACGCCTTAAAAGTAGCTGTATTATAGAATACAAAATTCATTTGCCATTGATAGAATGTTTAGCTAGGGCATCAATATGTGATAGCTAGGTGCATATAACTGAATGTAAGATATCAGTTCCATGCATATTATACCTGATCGTTTTATTTAATTGAATGCAACTTGTCAATGCCCCTGAGAATAGCATCTAATCTCTGGAGTAGGTTTCTAAGTTGGATTAAAAAAAACTCAACTATTGTATGGAAATTCCGTTTAACACACTTAAGATTCTGCTTAATATTTTACTATGTGGTTTATGTATGAGTGTGAGTGTGTTCGCGAACCAAATCGCGAGCTGACCGCAACCGCGAAGCGACATAATAATCCTCCGGAAATTTTAATTATAATTAAACGACGCTGCCACGCCGGAATTGCGTAATTTAATAATAGCTTATTAAGTTTACAGCAAAGATTTTCCAACTCATATATAATACTTAATAATACTTTTCACGGCGGCTTTCCCGAAATTTTAATTTTTTATGTTTTCGTTAGCCTTTCTCGAAGATTCATCGTCGGGCATCGATTTTAAAAATAGACACGTGTTTAAAGATTCATTTTTATATTTTTATTAATGAACTAGCTTTCCGCCCGCGGCTTCACCCGCGTGGACTACACGACGACGTTGTCACGCGGGAAAGTCATAATTTTCCGGGATAAAAAGTAGTAGTTTTTGTTACAATTTCATTTTCATGTCAACTTTTTTTGCTGACTGTACTTAAATATTGTAATAATTTACAATATTTAAGTACAGTCAGCAAAAAAACTTTTGCCATCTAAACCAAACCTGTATACAAAATTTCAACTCCATCGGACACTGGGAAGTGGGACAAATTAAGCTTGCAAGATTTGTACCCCACTAACTAACTAACAAACTCACTAACTAACTAAACATGGCAAGTTAAATAAAAGCTTATAAATACGACTCGTTTTGATATTAACATTACATGCAGAGTCACCGCTGCCAAAGCACACTAAAATATTCTACAGCAAAACTAGCTTCGTCTTCTCCAAGAAATGTGACAATGTCGAAATTAATTTACTTGACATTTCCAGTTTGCATCTGGCATCTGAGAGACTGTTTTGAATATTATCTCATTTCCAACAATTTAACTAGATAGGTAGTGGTTAGAGAGAAAAAAATCTTTCCGTGTTCTGTGGGTTAGACATTGCTAAAGGCGAAATACAAGATGTAGAGCTATTATGTCAATTTTATTGTGAATCGTACGTTTTATTTGGATACTAGCGGCGGCCCGAGGTTTCCCGCACCCGTACCCGCATAGTTCCCGTTTCCGTGGGAATATCGGGATCAAAAGTATCCTATGTTTTAGTCCAGGTTATCTACTATCTGTGTGCCAAATTTCAACCAAATCTGTTTAGTAGTTTTTGCGTGTAGGAGTAACACACATCCATACATCCATACTCACAAACTTTCGCATTTATAATATTAGTAGGATTAAATATTAGTGAATCCACACAGTTCCCGTTTCCTTGGGAATATGGGGATAACATTTTCCGGGAGTAGTGCGTTTCCATCTACGCCCTTATCTTCACCTAACATCAGGTGAGGTAATAGTAGATTGTTTAGCAAGGGATGTATGGCACCCATAACAGTCGAGTGTTTTGGCGCACGAACGAAGTGAGAGCGCCGATAGTTCGAGACTGTTATGGGTCCATACACCCGAAGTTAACACTCTACTTTTCATTTTGAATATGAGGAAAGTAAACATAAACAGAAATAATCTAAAAAATTGTTTTCCTATGGTCGCGGAATTTTCGAAAGACTATAACTTTTTTATATTATTTTTATGCATTCACAATGCAATTTTGTAAGTATAGGAAAATGCCTACAGCGTAACAAGTGATAGCAAAATTCGACGAGTCGTGTAAGCCTTTCGGTAGCTTAGTTGGTCAGAGCATCGGGCCGGATTCCCGGAGGCGCGGGTTCGAATCCCGCCTGAAAGCTACTTATAGGGCTCGTGGTTTTTTACTATCACACTTTTCCTATACTTACAAAATTGCATTGTGAATGCATAAAAATAATATAAAATCTCAATATGGCTGTTTCATCTTAATCGATTGTTAAACATTTGTAAAAATGTTTCTTTCGGATGCGAGGGTTTCCTCACATTGATGAAGCAACGCTGGCCTATAGCGTAACAAGTGATAGCAAAAATCGACGAGTCGTGTAAGCCATTCGGTAGCTTAGTTGGTCAGAGCATCGGGCCGGATTCATGGAGGCGCGGGTTCGAATCCCGCCTGAAAGCTACTTATAGGGCTCGTGGTTTTTTACTATCACATTTTTCCTATATAACTTTTTTGTTCATTTTCTCTTAGGGAAGGCAAGGGAAACTACTTAAGTCCATACAGCATTGTTTGGTGTTTGACCCGTACTCTATGCAATTCCATGAAAATAATAGCCTGATTTTTTATTTTACAAATAACTTAAACAATGTTTTAGATATTAAATTTATAATTCAACGATATTAAAAGTAAAATTAAAAATAAAGAAAAATATTAATTATTTAATATAGGTAATAGCAAAACAGGCTGTATAGGCTTCTGTGCCTTTGCCCACATACCTTTGGTAAATAAATGTCCAAAGAGATACTTACAGATTTTGACATGACCTCTCCTCTTTTTTAATTTTATTACGGCCCTAAAGTTGCTTTACCGCTACAATCAATGGCCTAACTCTTGACACTGAACCACCAACCATTGAATAATTACTAATTTAGTAATGTATTTTAATCTATGATTAATTATTAACTGACCTACACGTAACTAAATAATTGAACAATATACGCAATAGCTCGAAGGATTATTACCGAATCAGAGGTTGGTTCTGATTAGATCGGAGCAAGATAATCATTGGTTATGCGCTATTTACATAATATATGTTGTAGGTGTATCAGAAAGAAAGGACTTCACGGAAGATCTTTAGTCGAATATATTGAAAGGAAAATGAATTAGCTGTTTCAAGGGGTTGAGTAATATCGTCTTGCTAAGATAATTCAAAATATTTATTCTAAAGTACGTTTTAAGTATAAATACATTATATTTAAAATGGTGTTAAGAAACTCTTGATTTTACTTTTAAATGTAAGAATGTTTCTTTTTTTCCACAGAAACCATAATATATTTCGGACCTTGCGGAGGTTCTTGCGGCAAATGCGGTGGTAATGGCTGGCCCATAGTCTCATGCATTACCATCTACACCTGCCGTGCTGCATGAAGATCTGCTAAGTAGCATCTTACAGATCACCCCAGCAAAAAAATGGCTGCACACTTCCCTTAGATTCTTCAATCTACTTTGTTGTGTTGTGCGTCTCCGAAGATCAGGGACCTTACCGCAAGATGTAAAACACAAATTGAGCTGTCGTTGCGCGCTCGCTACAAATAAGTAAATGTGACGCACCAACTGTGCCCGTAGTGTAAGTTTTTATGTCAAAAAACGCAAACTATTTCGATTCCGTATTTATGTCAATTTGTATGAAAACTGTATTAGCGCCTCTAGCGGCGAGTAGCGCGCTTATATAGTTTTCATACAAATTGACATAAATACGGAATCGAAATAGTTTGCGTTTGCTTGACATAAAAACTTACACTAGGGGTACTGTACCCCGAGTGTAAGTTTTTATGTCAAGCAAACGCAAACTATTTCGAGTACGTATTTATGTCAATTTGTATGAAAACTGCATAAGCGCGCTACTCGCCGCTAGAGGCGCTGATACAGTTTTCATACAAATTGACATAAATACGCACTCACGATAGTTTGCGTTTTTTGACATAAAAACTTACACTCGGGGTACTGATGTACAACACATCCGCGCCTGACGTGCCGGCCGCTCCTTGATCGAACGCCCAAGTTATATTGTAAGCGAGATTGCGCATTTCATTGTAGCTCTATCCTGTAATCAACATTATTTCAATATTGCAATGACGGCTGACGGTAAGCCCCATGTGCTGTTTTTGTGGAAAATAAATGTATTTTTAAACAACTTTGTTATACCTCGAGGCAAACTTCTTGAACCAATCCATAGACAAAACAACCTACGCATAGTTGCAATATTTAGTACAAATTTTCTTCTGCGCAGATTTTATTGTCTATGGTTTGGTTCAAGATAATAGCCCAGACGTGTAATTGGTTTATTCATTTTGTTGACAAAATTTGATTGTCTATTAACATACGCCCCGAGATGCTTAGCTCACTATGCAATGATGATCAATGATTAAATTACAGTTTTTACACAACATGCACTGATTTTTCAAAAATATACCTTAAGTACATTTGGTCCTTTGCAGGCCCAGAAAAATTGCAAAGATCTTGTATTCCCACTTAAACTGCGACATAAGCATTGACCTAACGGTTAGGCCTGAGGCAATCAGTAGTTAGTCTGGACGTGATCATCTACGATTGGGGCCTAATACATAACAATATTCAATGGCACACTCCCAAAATAATACTAAGTAAATTACGTACTATTATTTTTATGTATGAGTATGAACAGTCGAAACCACATCAAGCATAGCAATTACACAATGAAAAACGCTCTTGTACGGTAATATTGAAAATAAACTATTTAAAAAAAATCAAGTCATATTCCAATTAGCTCCGCCGGGAATCGAACTAGGGACCTTTCACTGTCCGGGCAAATACTCTGGTCGCTGAGCTACGGAGTCGTTAGTGAGCCTTCATATTTGATTCATGTTTCACCTGTATTATCTCAGCTTTATTTTATACTAGCTTTCCGCCCGCGGCTTCGCCCGCGTGAACTACACGACGTTATCCCACGGGAATGTAATATTTTTCCGGGATAAAAAGTAGCCTATGTTCCTCTCCAGGCTACAAAGTATCTATGTTCCAAATTTCAGCCAAATCCGTTCAGCCGTTTTCGCGTGATTGAGTAACAAACATCCAAACATCCAAACATCCAAACTTTCACATTTATAATATTATAGTAGGACTAGCGGCCGCCCGCGGTTTCACCCGCGTGGTTCCCGTTCCCGTGGGAATATCGGGATAAAAAGTACATATAAACCTTCCTCTTGAATCACTCTATCTATTAAAAAAAAACGCATCAAAATCCGTTGCGTAGTTTCAAAGATTTAAGCATACAAAGGGACATAGGAACAGAGAAAGCGACTTTGTTTTATACTATGTAGTGATTCATATCTACGCTCAACTTACGTGCGTATGAAAATCGCAATTCATTGCTTTTAAAAGTACGGAACCTTACATATAATGGAAAAAGAAATGATCGCACAATAAGCCGTCACGTACAGATATAAACGAGGATATTGGTATCTATGGATTACAAGGAAAGGAAATGAAATAAGTTATATGAAATTTTATCATGAAGGCGTATTATAACAACAGCGTTTAATAAAAACCAGATGCTTAAATAACATGCTCGCTTGGTGTTGTTTCGTGTAGGTACTGTCAGGTGTTTCAATAAAACTATATCTTCAGGATACTGGGCTTGTATTTCTTTTTCTTCTATATCACTATATACATTTTCTAGTATGATAATTAAATCATCTTTTATGGAACTTCTATTTTTTCCACGGCTTAGTATATGACTGCGTCAAATCTATCTTTCATTTTTAAACTAATATTTTTAAAGATTGATTTGAGAATATAATTGCAAAGCAGTTTCTATTCCTTTTTAAAAAGCTAACTGCCCACAGCCTACAATTTCATCTACCAGCTGTGTCTACATACTCTACAATCATTCCCCCCTCCATTCAAAAAAAAAAAATTTTTTCATCGGAGAAAAAATTTTTTTTCAACAGGTGACAACCCTAAGAAAAAATTTCGGTCATACATAAGGCATGACTCTCAAAATACATACCTAACTACACTTATGTGTAGATCCTAACCCCAAACTCCTATCTACACTTAAGGCGTAGACCCTACTTAACCAATAACCTATCCACACTTAAGGTGCAGACCCTACTTAAATAATAATTACTTGTTCCAGTACAATAATAGCTCGCGACTTAAAATCTAAACTAGCTAAGACCAGAGACGGAATTATAAACCGTAGAACCATGGAAACCAGACCAGCTAGGATCTAGCTTCTCGAACGATCATCATTCGATAAACTATCTGGCAAAAAAAACTGGTCTAAAAATTTACCAGAGGTACCATGATTCCGTTATCTATTACTAATACACCTTCTCCTTTGCCAATTATCACAATTACATCACCAAATCGTGATCTATTTCCACCGAATAGAAATAATCCAAAATTAACACAGGCAAAGATAGAAGAAAAATTATCTTTTTCAAATGCAGAAAATAACACCTATGTAATCAAGACGATAAAAATACAACCAGATACTAAAGCTTCTTAAAGAATAAAATATATTCAAGATGCTTAAGAATGAGGCCAGTACTACCATCCCAATCGCACAGCGAAATCCACTACTCTTAAAGCCGATGCCACAATATACAATCATCTCACATAATCTATCGAAGTTCATGAAATTATCTGTTACTATTCAAAGTTTCAAGATAACTATCGTGAGTTCAAACGATTACCCAAGGTAAAATACTACAAAGGAATTCCGAACATGCATAGAATACCCGATTTATTCCATGTCAGAAATTACTTTCCTTGAGAAACATTCGTTATCAACCTTGGGAACAATCCCTTACTCTTACCTTACCAACTCGTCTCAATCTCATTCTTAAGGGCGTGGGCCAAAACCAGGACCCCATGACAAATAGCTTATTGCCTTATCATGTTGCTCTCAAAAATAAAATCAAGCGATCGGTCCAACAAACTATGTCAACCAACAAATATTTCTCATACAAAGGTAGTAGCAGCCGCCCGCGATTTCACCCGCGTGGTTCTTGTTCCCGTGGGAATATCGGGATAAAAAGTAGCCTAAGTTACTCCTTATTACATCAGCTACCTGCCAGTGAAAGACCCGTCAAAATCGGTCCAGCCGTTTCAGAGATTAGCCAGAACAAACAGACAGACAGACAAAAATTGTAAAAAATGTTATTTTGGTACTAGCGGCCGCCCGCGGTTTCACCCGCGTGGTTCTCGTTCCCGTAGGAATATCGGGATAAAATGTAGCCTAAGTTACTCCTTATTACATCAGCTACCTGCAAGTGAAAGTCCCGTCAAAATCGGTCCAGCCGCCAAAGACAGATAGACAGACAGACAAAATTAAAAAAAAATGATATTTTGGTATATGTACCGTATATATAATCATATGCAAGTAGTAAAAAGCGGTTTTTTAAATATTACAAACAGACACTCCAATTTTATTTATTTGTATAGAAATGTACCGTATATAAATAATCATATGCATGTTGTAAAAAAGGCGGCTATTTCAATATTACAAACAGACACTCCAATTTTATTTATTTCTATAGATGTACAGAGTTATCTGACACGCACTTTATTAAACCTTTCCCCATTTATGGTCTTGTATTTTAAACGGGTTTCCAAAGTTTTGATAGTACGAAGTTCTAAAATAAAAGACAGTTTGTTAAGAAATTTCCATCAACCCCCCTAGTGCCTTATTATACTAGATTCAATCAATTTATTCGGCATAACCCTCATTGAATATTTATTATCATAATGAATCTGCACAATGGAGCACATATTGAACATTAATTAATTAAGGACTGAGTTTAATTGCATTGATTAATATTACTGCACGACGCGTTTTGATGGCCGCTTCTGATTGTTGGTTTTCTGATTGTTCGCATAATACGATCATCATCGGCCTTTACATGTCCAAAATGCTTGGGCCCAGCCGTCCTTATGTGTGAATAAATAAATAAATAAATAAATATTTTCTTACAATCACACCAATTATCTAAGC
Organism: Crambus lathoniellus; assembly: GCA_949710035.1. Taxonomy (NCBI): domain Eukaryota; kingdom Metazoa; phylum Arthropoda; class Insecta; order Lepidoptera; family Crambidae; genus Crambus; species Crambus lathoniellus. The sequence continues at coordinate 6,146,458 of OX453302.1, read as the reverse complement.
CCATAGTAAATTTCTTAAGAAACTGTGTCTACGTGAACTTGATAACGGATAAATATATACTTAAATACTTTTTTTTTGTAAATACATACTTAATATACATGGAAAACACCCAGACCAAGACAAATAGACATGTTCATGCACACAAATATTTGTCTTGTTCGGGAATCGAACCCGAGACCTCTGGCGCAGAAGGCAGGTAGCTGACCCCTGCGCCAAATCGGTCGTCAATGAATGATGGTCGGATGAATGAGATGAGTATGAATGAGATATAAGATGGGCCATGAGCCATGCCCCGCCACGCGGGTCGCATATGCAAATTGGTAGTCTACTTAACTTTGGTTGGTGGCAGGACTTGTGCAAGTCCACTTTTTAGGGTTCATGGCAAACGAATGGCAAAAAACGGAACCCTTATAGATTCGTCATGTCTGTCTGTCTGTCTGTCTGTCTGTCTGTCCGTCCGTCCGTCCGTATGTCACAGCCACTTTATTCCAAAACTATAAAAACTACACAGTTGATACTTGGTAGGTAGATGTATTCCGTGAACTGCTTTACGATTTTAATACAAAAATAAAAAATAAAAACAAATTAAGGGGGCTCCCCATACATAGAACTGAAACTGAAAAATATTTTTTTAATCAAATATATTCGTGTGGGGTGTCTATAGATAGGTCTTTAAAATAACATAGAAGTTTCTCAAATCATTTTTTCTCAAACTCAATATTTTGAAAGATAGAAAGATAGAGCCTTCCAAAGTGGTAAAATGTGTGTCCCCCCCCCCCCCCCCCCCCTCTAACTTTTGAAATAAAAGAGTGAAAAATCTAGAAAAAATATATTATGCTGTAGATTTTAATAAAAACTTTCAACGAAAATTGGTTTGAACGATACATAGTGAGTACTTTTTGAGATATAACACATTTTCAAAAACCGCAAATGTAACTTTGTCATTTATACAAACACTATGAAAAACAAAGTTATATTTTGCTGACAAAAAATTATGGTGGAATTTTGGCAAGGTATAGGCAATCGGTACGTTAAGTGTGTACGGAACCCTTCATGGGCGAGTCCAACTCGCACTTGGCCGATTTTTTTTTAAAGTGAGGGGATTGCGTTGGTGCATACCCTGCCCGCGTACGGTGTGTGCTGGCGGTGGTTATGTGTGACTCGCCTATCCGTTTCCTGACCCCCCATCCAATGACAAGGAATCGATGGGGGGTCAGGAATGGGGAATACCCAATAAACCTCTCACTACTTGCTCTCACCGCTGTCAGTAGGAGTCGCACCACCCTTTTCTCTATATCTTGGCCACAGAAACTGAAAATTGGACTCTTAAACACATTATAGCAACACTAATATTGTTGCACTGACGCCGGACTGAACTTCTCGGAACCGCGAACTAAACTCTCGTACGAAGTGAAGTTTGTATGAACAGTCGCGGGCTCTAGCGGCAGGAATGTGTAATATTTATCACAGATCGTAAAAGAGACGGGTGTATAGGAGTTCGAGCGAGAATTAAAGCATGTCAACCATATTTTTAGTGGTTCCGCTGTTGGACACTAAAGTGTACGCGAAGCAAACGACAAGTCTTTGTTCGTGGATAATGAACTATCCACAGAGCAAATGGATTTTTGACCTCGTACACAACAATGTCAAGAAAACGAGTGAGTGGCTAGAGGATCCAATGTGGCAATCTCCCCCTTCGACCCAACTTTCGGCCCAGCTTTCCAGGCCCCAGGCCGAGCACGTGAGGCCACCCCCCAAGGCTGGTGAGAGGGGATCGCGCGATCCCGGCGACAGCTGTTATAAGTCAACCTGGCCAGCTAGTACAATCTGGTCTAGGTCTGCTGCTGGCATATCAATGGTAGCAGCATTGTTGTCCGGCAGATAGATTTTTTTTATTATTAGAAACCTGGCAAGCCAGTTCCCCAGTGCTTGAGGACTCCGGGAATAGCACGTTTCCACCTTCAGCCTTATAAGTATTTAATTTCAAGTGTGATGAAGGCTAAGCTTTACCCCATTGTAGTTAAAAAAAACATCACGATTTCAGGCTGAATGTCCTTATCACTGCCTCACCAAGCTCTTTACTTTTCACTTACAATACGAAACGTGAGAAAAATGATTCGAAGTCCTTAAAGCTGAATATTCAAATAAAATTTTCCCCACCAACCATTTTCCTCAATCTTAAAACAAGCCCTTATTTTAAGGTATTTATTAGGGACGTTAAAATCTTCGGGAAGCCATAAACATGAATCAACAGAGCTGTAAAAAGGTTGCATTAAGTAATTTACGGTCAAGAAAGGTACGCATGATAGACCGACCTTTAAAGCCTACTTGAATATTAAAGAAGGTCGGAAGACCTCTCATCATATATTGATAATGGTGGTAGATAAATAAAAAAATAAATGAGAATCAAAATTAACTTCTTATGAGTTTTATACAGGATGTTTTGAAGTCATTGGCATCCATTCGGTCCATTAATGTACTCTTATGAAGCTATGTTTTACGTTAAAAGGGGTGGTGCCCGGCGTCAGCGCGGGCGCAGGCACGCGAGCAAAGCGGGCATAAAGCATGGGTGACATTGTTTGTTTCGGTGATTTCCGTGCGCGAACTTGAATAAATTCAAATTATAGGAGAGCCCGCTTTTCGTCGAGAGGCCAATGAAGTAGTTTAAGGCCTGTATGTTAATTGAATATTAATTAATCAATGTTTTTTATCAGTTAGTTATTTTTGGTTATTTTAATTTTTATTTGCTTTAGTGATCAATTTAATATGAGTATTTTACGCGACTTTTCAGGGTTTAAAAAAATAATTTTACATCTTTGATTTGCCCCATATTTGGGAAAAAACACTATATCATGAGTATGTTCTTCTTTTAAAAGGATGCTAACGACTTCGATGTCACCCTGTATAGTTTATGTGTACTACCCTAGTACACGTTCACTGCGGCAGTGATTTAGCTATACCTTGCGCAGGTGCGGTACGCGGCCTTTTGGACCTCGTACTAAATCCGACGTTGTGGCGGTACGAGGCGTTTTAGACCCCACCGCCTTTATTAAACTAAAATTCATTTTTAGCGTGAAGTGAAAAAACATGAATTTAGTCTTGATAAATAATAAAAATCTAGGTTAACAACAGATTTAGGTTAGATGATTAACCTATATCTGCTGCCGCCCGTGGTAAGGATAGTGACTTTAGAATCTGTAGTTCAAATAAATTGTGAGGTCTTATGCGCCTCGAACTGCACTAAGGGCATTTTTTCGCACAGAGCGTGATACTTTTAGTGGTGGGAAATAAAAATATTGACGTTTTAATTAATTTAAATAACGGTTAGTAATCCAACATTTCGCTAGATTATTAAATTGTTAAGTTGGAAGTTACGTAAGTATATAATAATATATAAACATTGTATGATACAGTTTAATTCACCAAAACAGTGTTATTTTATAATTTAGGTACCTATATCTAAATACCTAAGGTAATAAAATTGACATAGCTAGATCGGAGTTTATGTATTAAATATCTTCTAACCTTACCTAGACAGAGTATAATTCGTGCTTTTGATTTTTACAGTCGAATATCTTCATTACTGACTTTAAAATGTATCTGCTTTAGGCTTCGATCAACAATAGTACTAGATGAAGGCTCACGAACTAAAATGAAAACTTTACATGGCACAAACTGACTTTTTTTAAACGAAGAAATAAGGTTACGAATGTTACGATCTTACATCATAAATGACAGGAACCGTTCCAATTTTGAAATACCTTAGTATTATTGACACTGTCAAAATAATCTACTTTTTATTATACTCTCAAGTGGGAGTATACGCTCGGCCATATCTGTCACTCCAACTATGTATCTAGAACTAGGTGTTATTGTTGATCGAAGGCTTTAGGCAATTTTTACATCTTCTAATTATAACATTGGCGCGTACGTTGCTTGCGTAGTCTTGACTGCGATGCACAACACTGTTCGCGCGAAGCTAATGTAGAGAACGGTACGAGGTCCGCAAAGATACGAGGTCTTTTCAACCTCATTCCGCACTGCATTAAACTATTATTACTCCAGTGCGGCACGAGGTTGAAAAGACCCGGTATTATGATAGGTATACCACAACTCAGATACCTATATATTTATCTTTTTCCTATACTGAACCAAACAAAAGTTACACCCTCCGCGCCATAGAGAAGTTAACGTTTTTCCTTGGCACACCACTAGCGAGACAGGCACGAGGCGTTTTAGACCGCGTACCGCACTGAACCTTTTAATACAAAACCAAATAATAGAAGGGTCTGTGCGTGAATGGCGATATAAAGAAAGACACATAAGAAATGGTTTACGTAATTTGTCCCTGACTGTACTGCAACGGTCGTCCTGTTAACGGGCCGTCACCTCGCATTTGTAGAACACAAATATTAAATTAAAATTCAAAATAAACAATTGAAAATAAATGCGAAGTGAAATGTGAGTTGATAGTCGAATTTTACAATTTTGATCCACTAAAACACTATGAATAAACCAATATTAAAACCACTAAAACAACAAATACCTATTGCCAGAGATATAATCAAACTTCGATGACACTCAAAACTGTCTCGATAGTTACAAGGGCACTCGTGTGGATTACAAAATAAATTGAGCAGGCTTTTGTTTCAGGCTTCAATCAAACGTTTGGTTTTCAATAACATTATTGGAAAGGGTATAAAATTAATATTTTAGCGGTGTTTTAGACGAATATTAAATAGTTTTGATGTAAAGCTAACTTTGAGAACATGTTAGTAACACTTGGGATGATGTTAAGAATAGAGCTGAGTGTGGGTTGGAACTGGTAAACAGGTAACAATCTTTTCACCCTCAACACCATTAAGACAAATATAATTATATTTGTTTCAGTAGGTATTTACAATAATAATCAATCCGACAAGGAATTTTAAAATACCTAACTCCAGCAATACTAGTTACTATTTAGTAATCTTGGAGGAGCCCGTGGCGCAGTGGATAGCGCGTTTGGCCTGCGATCGTTGAGGTTAAGCAACGTTCGCAATGGTCGGTCACGGGATGGGTGACCAAAAACTTTTCATCTCGAGCTCCTCCGTGCTTCGGAAGGCACGTTAAGCCGTTGGTCCCGGCTGCACTTGCAGTCGTTAATACCCACCAAACCGCACTGAGCCCGCGTGGTGGGTCATGGCTCATTCTCCTTATTCATCCATAAGGAAGGCTAGTGCCCCAGCAGTGGGGACATTAAATGGCTGATGATGATGATTTAGTAATCTGTGGCAGGACGTTTATTGTGACTGTCCACTTATTTGAAAAGGTTGAACAAACGAAGTATCTTAGTGTTTTGGTGGATCAGCGTTGGTCTTCATATCCTCACCAGGAACAGTTATCAACAACAGAATCAGGAAGCTTATTTGGATATTTAAGACAGGTATGTGGTAACACGAATTGCTGATAGCTCGCTGAATTATTCTGATAAGAGCCTTCTCAGGAGCATATACACCGTGAAATTTTACTTGTTGACTTCCTGAAAATTACTTGTAGTACTTTCAACACACACACACACACATACACACACATATACACACGCACACAAACACACTGGCATCACCAACACAGAAGTAGTTTTAAGATCTTTATAGTGATTTTTTTTATTATTTTGTATATACCTTTAACTACCTACTTACGTAAGTTAGTGTTATGAAGGAGCGGGGCTGTCTGGCACAAGTATCATGTAATACTCACTAGACGGTCCCAACCCAAGTAAATAAATATTTTTCATTTTTCATTTTCTTTTTTCATCAATACAAACAACTTTTACTAAGGGAACAACTCTGAAATCAGCTGTTTTCAGAAAAAGAAAATCAGCTGTTTCATACTAATTCTCAAATGAACTCGATTAAAATGTATGGAAAAGTTTATTTTTTCCACGATTTCAGAGTTGTTCCTTTAGTAAAATTTGTTTGCATTGATGAGTAGGTACATATTTCAAGTAATATTCTAAAAGTAAACAAGTAAAATTTCAGGTGTTTTTTGTCGTTGGTTCAATCTTTAAACAAATAAATAAGCATGTATGCACACACACACAAACACACATTCATAAATAGTATAATATAGGAGATTAAGATTAAGTAAATAATAACAATGAGAGCTGTAATACAAATATTATTCTGTGCTGTAATCTAGTTTCTAATGTCGAATAAGTTTTATTGTAAAATGTGAGAAACTTTACTATGGTAGCGGACATAAGTAATCCATATGATTATAAAATGTGAAAGTGTGTTTGTTTGTTGATTCGTTGTTCGTTTCGCGACACCTTTAAAACTTGTGTAAAAAAACACCATTCTGCGGAAAATGTTGTTGTTATGATAAAAACTTTTATTTTTATCTCACACGGTTTGCATTGGACTGAGCACTCGCAGCTTTCAGTAGAGAACACTATTTTATAATTTCCAACGTAGAACAACTGAACAGCAAAAACTAAAAAGTAAATTTTTACTTGTTTACTAAAATCAACATTTACGGAGTTTCGCCCCACTGAACTCAAAATTTCGTACTAAAAAGATGGTAAGGGTAACACAAATTTGGTAAAGAAACTTCGCCCGAAAGTTAGTGAACTTGCAACAGATGTGACTTCACTCAACTCTACTTGCATTTCCCTTGCCAAGTTCCGGCGCAAAATAACTTAGGCAAAGAGGGATCGTATATATACATCGCATCTATCTAAGTATCTGATAAAGCTGCAGTGCTTGTTCATATCTTTGAATGACTTAACTTAGGCAGTGTCAATAAGACTGCTATAATATTTGGAGTGGATAAAGAAAGGCCGCATGTATCCTAAATATCTGATATAGCTGCAGTGCTTGTTCATACCTTTAAAGATTTAACTTTAGCAGTCTCAATAAGACTGATAATATTTGAAGTGGATAAAGAAAGGCCGCATGTATCCTAAATATCTGATATAGCTGCAGTGCTTGTTCACATCTTTAAAAGATTCAACTTAGGCAGTGTCAATATGACTGCAATAATATTCGGAGTGGATAAAGAATAGCCGGTCAATAAAATTCAGTCAAATGGGTTACACGTGAATCAAAAACAATGCCTACGTGGACGAAGATGCGAAATACAATACCTACATACATACAACACCTACAATAGTTAAAAGCTTTGCTTCAGTTTCATAACGAATCTCGTATACCTATAATGGTTAAGGTAAATTTCTGTATGCTCTCCGTCACACGTTCATACCTATTCTTACGCTAACACAGGTAACATGATGTACTGTAAAATTGATAATTCCAGCTTGAATCACTTCATGAAATGCAATAAATAACTTGAAACTTGAAACCTGTCTTTGTATCAGCATTAATTGCGTTTATTAAACGTTTGCGCATAACTACTATTTGGAACATTTCCACAAACACGCTTCTAATATATAATACGCTATTTGTACCTAAGTAAAGGAAAAAAAGAAGAAAAAAACCCCTAAATAGATGTCGGGCGGGATTCAAACCCACTCCTTTGGAAATCCGGTCCAGTGCTCTAAGCAATTAATCCCGAATTTTCAAGAGTACAGAATGTCGAATCCCGTCATCTAATTGTGAAGCTGAAGGATATTTTTAATTAAAATTCGTCCTTTACTGACGTAATTGTATTTTGAATGCAAAATCATTGTGAAACGCTTTTCTGTAAAAAACATAATAACTCAGCGAATTTACTAATACCCTATTATGTTACTTAAGCCTGTATTATAACAGAAAAACCGCTACGTCAGCTATCGTTTCAATCCCGCTCTGTCAACCTGTTTTAATACCCGGATGACCCCGTTCGATAATATAATAGTGAGATTAAGTCTAGCTATTAAAAATCAGTCAAGCTATTTAAAGTCACGAGCCTTTAATTTCCACCCGCAGCTTTACCCGTGGACTAGTCGTTGTTTTCCCGAGGGAATGAGATATTTTTCAGAGATAAAAAGTAGACTTTATGCTTTTCTAGATTTTATTCTATCTCTGTGCCAAATTTGACCCAGATAAGTACCGGGGCGTACCGCCAAGATTGCGTAGCAAACATCTAAACTTACGATTTTAAAATATTTCTAGTTTTCCGCCTGTGGGTTTTCCCGTGTGGACTACACGAAGCTTTCCCGTGGGAATGAGATATTTTCCCTGTGTAAAATGTAAGCCATATGCTGTTCTAGACTTTCATCTATCTCTGTGCCACACCCAGATCCGTTCAAGCGTTCCGCCCTGATTGAGTAACGAACATCAAAACTTTCGCATTTATAATATTAGTTACATTAAGATAGTTCCTTACTGAGGCCTTACTGCAAACTGTCAAACAATGTTATAGTAATATTGTAAGCGAGATGGCACTATACGCAGTGTTATAGCTCCGTCCTGCAATCAACGGCATCTGTCCTTGCAGGGCAGGCAATTCAAATGGCTGAACGGACTTAGACGAAAATTTACAATATGGATTGATAAAAAAATGGAAAACAAAGTATTTAGAAAAAATCGACCCGTCTCACAACCAGCTCCGATGGGACGATGGGATGGATGGGATGGATGGTTGTGAGACGGGTCGATTTTTTCTAAATACTTTGTTTTCCATTTTTCTATGATAAAAATTGCATTGTGAATGCAAAAAAGTAAAAATTTAAATATGGATTGATAATTTAGGGCCCCCGCCCGCGACGAATTTTGTAGCGTAGCTGTCGCGCGTCTCGTAAACGTGCGACAACATCGCTACTAACTTGCGTCGCATTTGCAACGCGCTACATTATCGCTACAACAAGTCACCGTGGACGATATAGAAATAATACTACGGTTTTTATATCTTCATCGTGTACAAATTGAGCCTTCTATTATACCAAGCCATTCCACAAGTTATTTTAACAATTAACCCATTTCATTTTTTAGCTCGCAGACTGACCGGACTATTATCCGAGGCATGCAATGCAACACGCACGCCTGGAGCTTGAGTCTGTCTTGAGTGGAGGTTTTATAGTTAAGCTGGCTTTCTTATCGTGTCTTCTATACGGCGATTTCTCATGGTAATGTGGTACTAATTTTTCGGGGATAAAAAGTAATCTATGTCACTCTCCAGCTCCCAAACTATTCTCATATTAATAATCACGTTAATCCGTTGCTCCGTTTCGACGTGAAAGACGGACAAACACACAAAAAAAACACTCTTTCCACAGGCCCTGTCTATTATTTCCAAAGTAAAAACCTTTCATCATCATCATCATCATCAGCCATTTAATGTCCCCACTGCTGGGGCACTGGCCTTCCTTGTGATTTTATTATAGTTAAAATTGTAGCTAGCAGGCAAAGTTAGCTGTAGCTGAAATATGCGAATATAGAGCTCCATACGTTACCTTTCTGTTGTACAAGACTGGTACAAATTCCGTACTTTATTTAATTATAGAACATATTTTATCAGTCAAATTAGTGTGAACTTAAACAGAACTGGCAAAACTGTCTCAAAACCCTTATTAACACTTAATAATAAGCTTATGCAGATTTGATATATTTTTTTATTTGCCTTGGAATTACTTTGGTATTTTTAAGAAAGAGATCATACACATCATCATCATGTCAGCCGTACGACGCCCACTGCAGACTGGGCATAGGCCTCCCCCAAGGATCTCCACAACGTTTGGTCCTGCGCTACCCGCATCCAGCGGCTTATTCATAATCTTAGGTCCTTTTAAATGTGGACAAACCTCTGTATTTTTTTTATTTATCTCATTTTCTTCATTTTCCCGCCTCTGGAAAAAGTGTGATTTTATTATAGTTAAAATTGTAGCTAGCAGGCAAAGTTACCTGTAGATGAAATATGCGAATATAGAGCTCCATACGTTACCTTTCTGTTGTACAAGACTGGTACAAATTCCGTACTTTATTTAATTATAGAACATATTTTCTATTAAAATATATTTTATCAGTCAAATTAGTGTGAACTTAAACAGAACTGGCAAAACTGTCTCAAAAGCTTTTACATTACTTATTCTTGCTCTAAAAACTGAAAGAAAATGAAATATGATGTTTGTAAAGTTACGTTTACATTGTTACAAAACTAAACAGTGCATTAATAATTCATTGCGTCGCCTCTCTCATGAAACTCCTAATTTCCTAGAACGTGGTTTTACATATTTTGTCGTTTCGTTTTGCACAATATTTATTATTCATTCCTTAAGAACACTCTATTCTTGTATTTTAAATTACTTTCATCATAAGATAGCCCAGCCCAGTCAACGATAATATATAAAGTCGGATTTTTAATTAGACGAAGTAATCTGACGTTTACTGGGTTGTCAGGTTTTGACGAAAAATAAATAGTGACGCGGCAAAGTGAATGAATGAAACAAAAATATTATATTTATTTATATAAATATCACGTATAGTTCTTTCGGTAGCCTATGGAGTGGTTAGAACACCGGGCTACCGATTTCGTGTCCCGGGTTCGAATCCTAGTTGTGCCATGTAGGCACATTTTGTTTGTGGGTCGATTTTGATGAAACTCGGTTTTTGGTACTATTTTGGAAAGAAAACGGCCACGCAATGTTAAAAACATTAAAAAATCCAAGATGGCGGCCAACATTTTTGTTAGTGGGCCGATTTTGACGAAACTCGGTTTTTGGTACTATCTTGACAAGAAAACAGCAACGCAATGTTAAAAATATTAAAAAATCGTTAAGCGTTAAGGAGTTTTCTCGCTTGGAGCCAACCCTGGGTGCAGCAGCCAGGTCGTGGTGTAATTTGGGATTGGCTTGCATCATTATCATTATAAATAAATAATTATAAATAATTTCTTACAATCATACCAATTATCTAAGCCCATGTAAATTTCATTAAAAAACTGTGTCATGGAAAGCGGATAACGCTTAACCATAACGGATAAATATATACTTAAATACTTTTTGTTTGTAAATACATACTTAATATACATAGAAAACATTCAGACTAAGACAAATAGACGTTCATGCACACAAATATTTGTCTTGTTCGGGGATCGAACCCGAGACCTCTGGCGCAGAAGGCAGGTATCCTACCCCTGCGTCAAATCGGTCGTCATTGAACAATATTTTGTGGGTGTACTATTGACCGTTCAACAGTTATTTCGTCTGGAGCCAAGCCTGCCAACATACAAAATTTCAGCCCATTCTAACGTCAAGCAGGAAATAGGTCAACCTTGCAAGACTTCATGACAGACAGACACAGGGACAGGTGAAAATAAATAAAAGCTTGTAGAATATTATATTTTCATACTTCTTACCCCTAATATGCCACCCTGAATTAATTATTTTATTTAATTTTACAGTACCGGGGTCTTAAATTGTAACTTTCCGTACTTACGTAAATACCTATACAGGCGTCGGTATCGGTCAACTTGCCAAAACGGCAAAAAAATTACGTTTGTTGTCCCTATATAACAAATTTGATTTATTTGAAAATTTTATTTTATTTTGTTTTTAATATTTGTTGTTAAAGCGGCAAAAGAAATACATCATCTGTGAAATTTACAACTGTATCTATCACGGTTCATGAGATACAGCCTGGTAACAGACAGACAGACGGACAGACAAAGGGACAGCGGAGTCTTAGTAATGGGGTCCCATTAACCCTTTGGGTACGTAACCCTAAAAAAGTACGCAACCATTTTGACCATTTATCATTTTTAACATTGCGTTACATCAAAATCGACCCACAATCAAAAAAGTTGGCCACCATCTTAGATTTGTAAATATTTTCAACATTGCGTTGCTGGTTATAGTACCAAAAACCAAATTTCATCAAAATAGCCTCACAAACAAATAAAGTTGGCCGCCATCTTGGATTTTTTAATATTGTTAACATTGCGTTGCAGTTTTCTGGTCAAAATAGTGCCAAAAACCATATTTCATCAAAATCGACCCACAAACAAAAAAGTTGCCCCCCATCTTGGATTTTCTAATATTGTTAACATTGCGTTGCAGTTTTCTAGTCAAAATAGTGCCAAAAACCGAGTTTCATCTATAAAAATATGATTATAAATATATAACACCGAAGATATCGACAAATTATATCAAAGTATTCATTCATCATCATTCATTCCTGTGAATGAACGAATAGAACACACACTATTACATTGAACATGGCAGCATTATTTCACTAAGTGACATTAGAAACTGTCAGATTACTTCGTCTAATTAAAAATCCGACTTTAGAGGGAAATGCTTGAAGCACACCGACGGGCAATTTTTGACTTTGTAACTTTGTTTGGACTAGTTCGGAGGTAAACATTATCAAAAGACCCCGGGGGCCATTTTCTTCAATTTACCTGTCAAATGCCCATCTCTGTCACAATTATCTTTAGTCGATATTGAACCTTATAACTAATTAATTTATGGTTTAACCGCGAAAAGTCACAAACTTCGCATTGACAGCTCGAGGTGTCTCCGGGCGATGACAGGTAATAAATAATTAAAGCAACTTGATTATTGAAATGAAAAAATTGGTAGCATTTAATGATCTTGCCACGTTCCGTATAATCTAGTTTAATTGACATCTGTCAAAGCTTAAAACGAAGGTCGATGAAATTACTTCTCCATGCACACTTTGGACCCCGTGTCATTTCCCTTAGATGGTGAATTTTGGGAAATCCTTTCATAACGCGACTACGTTATCATCGTTCGTACCAAATGTCATGTTTAGTCGTCGATATAATTATATCGTCGCTATAGTTTTATCTCGTGTTTGAACTATTGATGTAAATTCAATGCTTTGAACTATGTGTTGATAGATCAAACATTAACGATATAGAGAAGAGAGAGAGATAGATAGAAGATATACAGAAAATGATATTATGTAAAGATGAAAGGAAACATAAATATGGACATGTTATGATGTTATGATAAGGGGTGATAGGCTATAGTTTCATCTCGTGTTTCTTTTTAATTAAGTATTATGAATAGGCAAGGGCTTGCCTGATATCACGCTCCGCCTGATAGTAACCGTTAATGAGATCTACTATAAATATTAATAATAATAATAAATTTATTATTATTATTTAGAGTAGATCTCATAAATCTCTCATAGACCTCTATAAATAATAATAAATTTATTATTATCATTATATATATAGTACAGTTTATTTTCATTTTAAGTTTTTTGCATTCACAATGCAATTTTTATGACTGAAAAATGGAGAATGAAGTATTTAGAAAAAAATCGACCCGTCTCACAACAGTATAGTACAGTTTCTCAAAATTCGTTCTCTGTAAAATCCCAATTCTTGGGGTGGATGTCGCCATACCAAAAAGTAATCAGCCTGGCAAGACGCATTAAATGTGATACGTTTAAAATCTGTTGGTAGGTGGGGACTTCGAGCAAGGTGGGCCTTCCGCGGAAGACCCGCGTTGCTCGAAGGGTGGGGATGGTAATGTGCGTCGTCCTTTTCCTGAATGACATACAAAGCTACACCACGCAACCGAAAGTAAAATTATGAATATTTTTAAAGAACATTAAGTAACAGTATGGACATAAAAACAACCCTTTTACGAGCTCATAAACAATAGTTATCTGGACGTTATCCAGCTGAAGGCTCAAGGCTCTATATAAACTGGCGATGAATTAACGAGAGCTGTTAACTCGCATTTACTGTTGCGGCAACACTGTAGGTAATTTAAAGGTCATTAAATATTATTAATGACCTTTTCTATTAAGGACAATTCGAAACCTTTGTACACAGAGAAAAATCTTTCTGTGTTCTGTGTCTTTGTATATGTAACTTTTAGTTTTTTTTTTGCTTTTCCAACGTTTCGCCCTTTCTAGACGCCCTTTGATTACAAGTGACTGCTCTCTCCACATAAGGGCAATAACACGTATAAAGGTGTATACACGCAGACAGTGCAGACTTTGTGCCGAACCAGCACCGATAAGCACCAAGCATCGCCGACAAGTTTCGACCTACGATACGCCCTCAGGCGTACATTAGACGGTGATGTAACCATCAATTAATTCCATCACTCATGACTATCTACCTAATTGCTAAAGAGGAACTTCGGGCAGCGTTATGAATGGTTCATTTTGGTTTTTTAAAAGAATTGTAACTTATAGCAAACTGACAGCAAAACATATCGTGTAATGGGCGACTAACAGAGTGCATAATAGTAGTTTATCTACACTCATGTTAAAATATTCGAATTATAAACTAATGCCTGAACGTATAATTATACACTTTATGCCATAGTCAAAATTAAAAAATAAAACTGCATCATAAAGGGCATAAAGGTCATTATGATACAACCGGATACAGCTGTCACTCCTTAGAGTACACTTTAATTTTACAGTTTCCAAGGCAACCGTAGGATTTAGCGGCCCCGACTTCCAACTCTTTCAAGCCCTTCTTTAGCCGGCAACAATAAGAAACTTTTTTAAAATTAGTATTTTGAATTTCTCCTATGAGTGAAGTTTGGCACCAATTCACATTTTATAATTAATATTGTTTTGCTTTATTTTTTAAATATTATAATTAATCATGGCTCATTCTCCTTATTCATCCATAAGGAAGGCCAGTGCCCCAGCAGTGGGGACATTAAATGGCTGATGATGATGATGATGATGATAATAAAAAATGTAATGAGTGTAGATAAAGTAGTGTATGAGACTGCACATAACTCGGTATTAAAACACTCGTGGGATACTATTAAATAACTCGCCAATGCTCATTTTCACATAAACTACTATTATGTAACTGTCACTAATGAGGGGTATTAAAACACGAGTGGGAGTTTAAAAAACGAGCCTTGGCGAGTAATAAAAAATCATTTTTTGATATTTTTTTTAAATAACCTTTTTTTTCGAATACTTACAAATGTTGGGTATTGCACCTACGAAGCGCTTATATATTTTTCACTTCTCATGCTCGTAAAGTTCGTGTTTATGTTGGGTATAGGCTGCATAAAATCGCTTTTTATGCTCTAGTGCATAAAGTAAAATCTTCGTCTAAGTCTCAGATTCTAAGACAAAGGTCGTCAGGTAAACAGTCACACACCCAATTAAACTTCGTTATATAAATCTGTTAGTTCATTCCGTTTCTTAAATTTTGTACATAATCCATGTTAAATTACTAAATTAATAAAACTAGGCAAAATTAATGACTTTTCTAAGAAATAAGTATTTCAAGAGCATTATGGACTACGAGTACGATCTATGCTAAAGTCACTGTGCTGCCACTGCCACGTATAAAAAAAAGAAAGTCTTCCCGCCAATATGGCGAAGTCTTTATTTTTTCTTTGTTGCAATATTGTTACTTATTTATTAAATTTTCCTCACACTCGAAGTGAAAAGCAGAGTGTATAACTCGTACATAAAACCCATTTCACCCTCGAATTGACTATCCACCCTCGCCTACGGCTCGGATGGATATATACGTCTTGGGTAAAATGGTACGTTTTATGCACTTGTTGTACAATCTACTATTTCCTTATCATACATGAAGTTGTTGTTTTTAAGTGTACGTGTTCGAGTAATTTGTTATTTTATTACGAGGATGTGTCATTTGTCTTCTTATCACGTGCGCCAGATCATTAAAATGACGGTCGCTAATGCTGATACGGTGAATTTGAACGGAGAAAAGGGATGGGCGCTAAAGTGCCGCTGTTGAGAAACGTTTAGATAAAGTGAAAAACAAAATGGTTTAAAACGACTCTCAACTAAGCCCGGCGTTATATTTTAAAATTAAACAAGAACTTAATCATTGTCATCTTTCAAACCTCTAGAGAGCCCAATACACACACTGCATTGGTTAATTTGTTTAGATACTATTTATTTAAGAGTTTTTTAGTTTAAATACATTATTTTACTTATTTAATTTATTATTAAGTATAAAATAATTAAACTCTCAGTAAAACAAGCGCTTGTCTGTACTTCTTAGATATAAATAAATCCCAGTACTTACTTAAAGATTCAAACAGTAATTAATAATATATAAAATGTTTTGCAATAACTCGTAAAGTAGGTATAAAGAAATAGATAAATTAAATAATATAGAATTTTAGGTCCAGTGTGCGGCGCGGGCGTCCCCAAATACTCTACCAAAGTTTCATTTCAATCTGATCGATAATTTGAATCCCAAACAGAATGAAGCATTATTGTCATTGATATACTTAGGAAAAATAATCTTAGTAAGTATATTCTCACCTTAAGCAGCATTATAAATAATAAAAAAAATTAAAAGCCTTTTATTTCTTGCTGTAAATCGAAAATATAGGTAAATAAAAATTGTTTCAAACTACCTAATCATAAAGTAATAATCAATAACATTTCACAAATTAAATTATAATATTAGTATGTATGTCTTTATAAAATTAAATAGATAAAACAGTTAATTAAATTAATATGAATAATTGGTTTTATATAATTAAATAAATATGAATATTGGTTGATGTTAAATTACAGTTTTCATTATTTTAACGAGTTAGCGAGAACCCCTCTCAGGTGAAGGCCTCCTTCAGAGATTGCCATGGCAGCAGCATTATAGCGCCCTAAAAATCGCTTATTCGATTCGTTTGAGGTGGGAATCGGAGAAGTGTCTCTTGTAAAGACGTGTTGTCAGCGCCCGGCTCCCGTCTCTGCCCGCGGGAACACTCAGCTGTTCTGGAAAAAGACAAAATGCAGGTACGAGTACTAACAAATGGTGAGAATTGCGTCCTTTATCAAAGTTTATTTTGATTTTTTATTTTAATTTGAATTAATTCAATAAATGAATTTTATTAATAAAATGTATTTAAAATCATAATTAAATAGCTGTTACATCTTAATGAATTGTTAAAACATTTGTAAAAATGTTTTTCCAAATGCGAGGGAATTTCAAATAATCAAAGAATAATTCAAATAAAACAACGATGACTTACAATGTGAAAAGAACTAATAAATAATATCTCATAAGCCACTATACTTATAACTATACTAATATTATAAAGATGAAACACTAAATTTTTGGTTGATTGTAATGAAATCAAAAAGAAAACACTGTAAATTATCTCGCCCGAATTCAACTGGCCCACATTTTTGTTTTCATTTTTATAGGACACAGTTCTATAAAAATAAAAACCTAACCTAACCATTATTGTTGTGATCATTTTAAATACAAATTACTATAAACTTAAGTTCATTTGGTTAGGTTAGGTTAGAACTGTGATCTATAAAAACAAAAACAAAAAAGCGGGTCAGTTCATTTCGGGCGAGATAATACCTTACCCAAAAATTCTTTCTGTGTTCTGTGGAAGGAACCTAGGTACCTCAGATCATATAATTTATATGATCTGAGCTAGGTACATACTGGACTAATTTTTAAAGTTCGTTCACCAAAAGTTCTTCTTCATAAGTAACATATAGCCTACATTATAGCTACATAGCATAGCTATAGCCTACAGTCGATACAGTATACTGTATCCCGCAAAGCGGGAACACGGGAACGTGTACAACGCGGAAAAAACCGCGCGGAACCTCGAGTAATAAATAAAAATTATTATTATTAACCGCCCCTGTGGTCTAGTGGTTCACACCACTGGTTTCAGATTCATAGGTCCCGGATTCAATTCCCAGTGGGAGTATATTATTATATTCGGTTTGGTTGGTGGTAGGACTTGTTCTTAGTCCACTTGGCTAGCTACCACCATCTTATCTAAGTCTAATGCGATAACAATGATGTTTTCAACATTATTGTGTTCCGGCAGTTAGAGATAAGGTAACCAGTTCCTCAGTGATTGAGGATTAGGATCAGAGATAATGTATTTCCCATAAAGACATACAGAGTCCACTTACAATGAGAATATAAAATTTTACATTTTGTGGATAAAAAAAACCGGTCAAGAGCAAGTCGGACTCGCGCAGCGAGGGTTCCGCGTAACGTCTTAAATGTATAAATAGAAAAAACTACAACTATGCTTCACCCAAAGCAACCTGCGAGTAGGTAGGAAGAAGGACATTTTGGTTGTAAATAAAACATAAAAATGTTTTCGGCGAGGCATATTCGTCCGAGAATTTGCGATGTAGAATTTTGCAGTTTTTGATTTCTGAAAAAGTTTACTTTTTAGAGATTTCGTTTTATTTTTCTTGTAATCTTTACATAAACTTCTATCACCTTAAATTGTTTCAGATTTTTCTTTTTGCAAACTTCGGAGATAAGGGGGGAACGGTATTTTTTTTACATTTTTTATCATAAGTCAAAAACTATGCAGCCTAAAACAAAAAGATAAATTGTTTGAGAGTGTGCAAGCAGCGCTCTTTTATATGATACCCCATATGCCCTAGTAGCTTTACTTAAAAATTTTAAGACCTTTTTCAGCCGCTATTGCAAAAAGTATATAAATATTTTTATTTCTCTCTTATTTGCAAAATAGTTTTGCAAACGTCGTCTGAAACAATTCCAAATTTCAAGTTGATAGCATTAGTAGTTCTCGAGATATCCAGCTGTGAAAGACAGACAGACTGAAGTCGCACCATAAGGGTTCCTTTTTACCAGTTTGGTTCGGAACCCTAAAAAGTTACTCACTATAATAATTACTATATTATATTTGTATACCGATAGCGCGTGTAACAGTACAGTCACGCACAGCCGCCGTTGTTACTCGCTTAGTTGCTTAATAACCCGGAAAATTGTCGGCTAATATTATGTTATTAGGTTATTTCGGAACTGCTATAATAAATATTTATTATTTTTTACTATCGAACCTGAGGGTCAGGGTGAGTCGGCGTATTTATGACATACATATTTTATTTCAGTATTTACTAACTTTTTTCGTTTTTAATCACTCTGTCTAAACCACAGATAATATAATACTACTAAACGTACCAGTCACTAGCAATAATATGTAAACAACTTATAGGACTACTAGCTGACCCGGCAAACGTTGTTTTGCCATATTAATTATAGTGGACCCGGTAAACTTCGTATCACCAACATCTATTATAGATAGACAGATGAAAATAAATAATCGAGAAGAAGTTTTATACACTGTTTTTTATACAGTAGGTAATCCAAAGCGGCTAAAACGAAACGTCAGTGATTACAATACTCTTTGACATACCTCTTTGGAAGCGGCTATAGAAGAATTACAGTTTTGTATAGTACGACAGTTTATCGATTTTCTATACAAAATAATCATTTTTATTTTATAATTTTCCAGAATAAAAAGTAGCCTTTGTTACTCTCCAGCTCCCAAACTATCCCCATACCAAAAATCGAGTTGATCCGTTGCTCCGTTTTGACGTGAAAGACGGACAAACAAACAAACAAACAAACACACTTTCACATTTATAATATTAGTATGTGTTAGGTACTAGTGTAAGGGACACGTAATGAAAGCACGGCGGCGGTTGCAAGACTGTTTATTAGAACTATCGAACGCATCGATGGAACAGTAGCGTGTATACATATATATATATCATAATACCCGCAATACCCAACAGTATGGATGACATAATACAATATTGTATGACTTTTGTGGTACGGATAGTTTGATTTCGTAACACTTTAATGTGAGAATTATTTTACTTTTTCATCTAGGTATGTTGTATACATAATTATTGCCCGTGATTGTACTAACACAGGCGAAACAACTAATACAAAAACTGGAAATTGAGACATGTTGGTTAATTACAATATATGGCCTATGCCCAGCAGTGGGCGTCGTTCGGCTGACTTGATGAGATGATGATAGCCGTTGTGTAAGTTTGCTAAAAAGCAATCAGGATTATCGTTTTAACTTGCCAACCGAGGCACATAGGAGCTCTAGAAAAAAAATGGATCCCAAGAGTTCAAGGCTAAAAAATGCGATTTTACCAACGTATTCCCAAAACAGTATGCCATTAACTAAAAAAACTTCAGGATATTATGGATTTTCTAAACTAATAAGTATTATAAATAGAGAACTACGCTGGTAAAGCCGCGGAAAGCAACTAGTCTAAAGTAAAAAAAAAATACTTCACCATGCAGGCTTGATAGCTCAGATGACCAAGCAATTGGCCCAAAAGCTGTTTTTATCTTACTTACAAAGCAAATATTAACTTATTTATACCAAAGAACTTATTTTAATTTTTAGTTTTTTGCATTCACAATGCAATTTTTATTTCTGAAAAATGGAAAATGAAGTATTTAGAAAAATCGACCCGTCTCACAACTAGCTCCGATGGGACTCGAACCCACGACCTTTCGCTTTCCGGGCGACTGCTCTAACCACTGAGCTACGGAGTCGTTACGAAAAGCGTCGAATTTATCCAATACTTCTTACGCGCTGTATAGTCAGCGTTAATTTCATCAATGTGGAGATATTACTACCCTCACACGCGAAAGAAATACCTTTCCAGGTATTTGGCAATCGCTAAAGATGAAATTACTATTGCAACTTATTTTAATTTTTAGTTTTTTGCATTCACAATGCAATTTTTATTACTGAAAAATGGAAAATGAAGTATTTAGAAAAAATCGACCCGTCTCACAACTAGCTCCGATGGGACTCGAACCCACGACCTTTCGCTTTCCGGGCGACTGCTCTAACCACTGAGCTACGGAGTCGTTACGAAAAGCGTCGAATTTATCCAATACTTCTTACGCGCTGTATAGTCAGCGTTAATTTCATCAATGTGGAGATATTACTACCCTCACACGACATAAATTCGCCCGGAAAGCGAAAGGTCGTGGGTTCGAGTCCCATCGGAGCTAGTTGTGAGATGGGTCGATTTTTTCTAAATACTTCATTTTCCATTTTTCACTATACCAAAGAAATTATACATTTAACACTGTACATTTTATCAATCTTCATTGTTTCATTAAAAGCACCTATACACTACCCTAATGGCGAAGCGAGTCACGCGCGCTTATCGCTCGAAGGGCTTAATTCGCTTAATTGTTCTTCGGCCACTCGGGAAATCGTCTCAAATTTTGTTAGTAATAATTTAATTGTATGTCAATGGAGAAAATAATTGGTTCTAATATTATGCTTCAGTTGTAATTCAGTTGTACTACAACTTGTTCAGTGTACGCAGTGACAAAATCGCCGTGCATGTATGAAAAGATTGATGGATGTGAATGAAGCGAAAGAAGTGTGCATCAAGGATCGTAGCAGGTGGAGGGAGATCCAAAGTCTCTGCCTACCCCCGTGGGAAACAGGCGTGAGTATACAGGGTATTTTTTTATCATCCCGGATAACTTCAGGGAATCTACACATGAAAACAAACTACTGTTATTATAGGACCAAAACTGAAAACGCGAAAAAAAACTCAGCTGTTCCATACGAAAGTGAAAAAAATTTAACCAAAATGTAGGTACCGTGTATATGTATTTATTTATGTATGTAGTTCAGTAAATTTTATTACCGTAAAGTGGTAATAAAATTTACTGATTACTGTGTTAAACTGACTTCTAAATCAAAAAGGAGGAGGTTCTCTATACGTCTGTATGTATGTTTTTATTCAGGTGTTTCAGAAATGGCCAAACCGTTAATCCCCGATTCAAATTTGCAGTTATTGATTAGGAATATGATACGCAATTTAATTTATGTTATGTAGCTATATGTTAAAAAGTAACATCACATCACTCCAATAAGCCTACGTAAGTGGTCTATTTAATCCCTTATCCGAATCAGTGTACATAAAACAACCGTCTAATTATTCATGTTTGAAAACTTTTACAGATATTCATTAATAAAAATAATACGCATGTATAGGTATTATTGATAAAAAGTTTTACAACAGTCACAACAAATATACAAAACAAGAAAAAAATATACTTCTGGCTACTGTATAAATGTTCCTACATATAGTAATTAAAGTAGCCATTTATATTTTTCGTAAATATTGTGTATACGTAACATTTTCTGGTATCTCATTCTCATTTTGAACGAGCTTTAATTCTCAATCAGCGGAACGAGGAAAACATAGCTACTTATGTTTAGATTTCATTGGGATTTAAAAGGGACGGAGGGATTACACAGATTTTTGTAAATCGCCTGATACTGAGACACGTGTACATAGTGTAGTAACGATGAGGCAGATCAACTAATATATTTACATAATTTAAAAAACTGGCTAAACTTAAACTATATTTTTTTTTATTATACAACGTTTTTAATTTTCATGATCATTAACACTGTAAATATTACGTAAAGCGGGATTTTTACCATGTTTTAATTTGTTATCGTGACCCCGATATTTCGTCGCAGTTGCACATACCATGATCACGAAGATCTCCGTTACAGTCATACAATGTTTAATTTTAAAGGCACGACCAAGCGCTCAGTTGTCATTGTACTGAATGTTAAGGCGATACTCGGAAAAATTATGCTGAAGCGAGATAGCAATGAGAAAACGAGGCGCGCGGGAGTGAGACCGATTTTGCAGATTAGGCAAAAAAACACAAAATCACATCGTATTTAAAAAACTACAGCGAATATAAAAAATGCTTCTATACGATCCTAAATATTATTGGGGTCCACTAATTAAACCAATTTCCAATCGTGTCAGTAACCCCATTTAATACTAATCTTGAATTTTCATACTTTTAGAGGTCTTTTCTAAAAGAAAAAGTGTCGAGGCAAAATCATAAAATCGTGTTTTTGAAACTATACGATTCTAGATAAAGGTATGAAGAAATATATATCTTACTAGCCTTCCGCCCGCGGCTTCGCCCGCGTGTACTACACGACGTTATCCCGCGGGAAGGTGATATTTTTCAGGAATAAAAAGTAGCCTATGTCCTTTCTCAGGCTCTAGACTATCTCTGTACCAAAATTCATTCAAATCGGTTCAGTAGTTTAGGTGTGATTGTGTAACACACAGACAGACAGAGACGCATTTATAATATAAGTAAGGAAGTAAGGCAGTAAGGATTACCAGATTTGTAACAACTGTAACCGTCCTATAGTTTTAAATCAAAAAGTCCATATGTACTTTTTCCGAGTAGCGCCCTAAGTGATGAGGCTGAATATGAAATCTCTCCGAAACCTCAACCATTGAGGAACTGTCTAGTTTTCTAATAACTGCCAGAACAGAACAATATTGAAAATACTGTTTTTCCGTCAGCAAATCGGATAGTGGTTGCTTACCAGACAGACTGAGAACAAGCCCTACCTCAATAACTCGAGCATAAACTCAGATTGGAACCATGGACCTCTGGTTCAGTTACCGGTGGTCTTATCACTAGACCAATTATTATAATATTTACATACTATATAATATTATAAATGCGAAAGTAACTCTGTCTGTCTGTCTGTTTGCTACGCTTTTACCCCTACACTACTTAAACGATTTTGATGAACTTTGGTACAGAGATAGAGTTGACCTTAGGAAAGGACATAATATGCTAATTTTTATTATTGTAATTGTAAATGTAAATGCTTATAATTGTAATATACCTAATAATCCAAAAAGTATTTATTTGACTCCAGTAGTGGAAAATGACATATACAAAATTATAATGAGTTTGAAAAATACTACTTCAGCTGGTTATGACGGTCTCAATACTGATATTATTAAAAAAAGTGCTGTATATATTGCAGCACCTCTAGCACATGTGATAAACTTATCGCTTTCACAGGGTTGCTTTCCGACTCGATTGAAACTATCGATAGTAAAGCCCCTGCATAAAAAGGGTTCTAGAAATGAATTAAATAATTTACTACTTTAATGATAATTTTTGCGAAAATATATGAAAGAGTTATATTTGATAAATTAACTGCTTTCATATCATCGTGTGGATTACTTAATACAGAACAATATGGTTTTAGACGAGGTAGTTCTACAACTGAAACACTAAATAGGGGTAGCAAAGTAATAGGCCTCTTTTTAGACATGAGCAAGGCCTTCGATTTTGTCTCGCACACACTATTGCTAAAAAAATTGGAACGGTATGGGATAAGAGGAACTGCTTTAAATTTGATGGAAAGTTATCTAAAAGATCGTTTGCAAAAGGTGGAAATCAATGGGTTTTCTAACACATCAAATAATCTAAAGAAAACCTTTTCTTCGGACTATATTCATAATGGCTGCGGTGTACCTCAGGGTAGTATTCTTGGTCCATTACTATTCCTGCTATATATCAATGATTTGCCGAACGTCATCAATCAACAATGCATTTTATTTGCTGACGATACTACTATAATAATTAAATATGACAACAAGAATGACATCCAAAATATTGCTAATAACAATTTAAGGGAAGTAATTAAATGGTTAAAACTAAACCACCTTAAAATTAATATAGATAAAACAAAACTAATTCAATTTAAAACTCATAACTCTATACGTAAGCATATTGACATTGGTTATAATAATGATAATATTGAAGAGGTGACAGAAGTTAAATTTTTAGGTATAAATATTGATAATAAATGTAATTGGAAATCACATATTAATTTAATGGTAAATAAATTGGATCGTTTTGTCTACGTTCTAAATAGAGTGAAACATGTTGCATCAAAGAAAGCTGCGCTTATGGCCTACCATGGATTATTATATATGGCCTTCCTCAGTCCTGCGATTTGGTATTGTTTTGTGGGGAAACTCAGTGGATGTGCATCGAGCTTTTAAATTGCAAAAAAAATGCATACGTACAATTTGTGGCGCTGGCTATTTGGAAAGCTGTAAACCACTTTTCAAAACATTAAATATCTTGCCTTTACCGTGTCTTTACATTTATGAACTATGTGTCTTTGTGAAAAAACATGGCGACTTATTTAAAAAAAAAGTGACGCAAATTACAGAGGTAGACAAGGAAATAAGTTGTCCATTCCTGACCAGAAATTAACTGTTTATTCAAAGAACTCTTTTTGTATGGCTATACAAGTTTATAATAAATTGCCAAATAACGTGACAGATTTACCTCTCAATAAATTTAAAGGTAAACTATTTGGATTATTATTAGATAGGACATATTATTGTATAAATGACTACTTGAATGATAAAATAATATGACATTTAATTTGAAAACGACATTGTACTTATTTAATTAATTTAGTTCTGACGTTTTACTTCACTTATCAATATGACATTTAATAAATTTGAAAACGAGATTGTATTTAGATTAGTTTATTTTTGACATTTTACTTGAATCAAATTTTTATAGAATATTTTTTTTAAGAATCAAATATTGTGACATGATTGTGACATTTAAATATTTGCACGTCGAAATATTCGACAGAATATGCGGGAAAATTATTATTAATACCATCTTGTATTTGTACCATATTTTATGCAAATAAATAAAATTGAATTGAATTGAATTGAATTGAATTATCCCGGTAAAACATAATATTCCCGCGGAATAACGACGTGTAGTGCACGTGAGCAAAGCTAAGGGCAGAAGGCTAGTTTTTCATAAAATTAAAAGTTAACATTAGTTTAACAACACTTGAAATTAGTTTAGAATGGTAATTGCTAAATTAAGAGGTTCTCATTGTGTTGTTTGTGAATTTAAGTAATTAAATACGACAAAAGGCAAGCGAAAGGTTGTTTACCGTTTCCCTTTTTGCTTAAATAGGTTATAGGCCGCATCAAGTTCTTAAAGTTTCATTAACAAATCATTTTGGTTGACTATTTACATGTCAAATAACCTAACGTAACTTTGATTACAAGTAAGGTGTCATTTATTAAAATTGTAATTAATTTTTTGAGCGTTTAAAATTACTACACCTATCTCATCTGTATATCGAAAGGTGACTGACTGTTAAAAAAATACGAAAGGTGACTGACTGATCTATCAACGCACAGCTCAAACTACTGGACGAATCCAGTTGAAATTTGGCACGCAGATAGGTATTATGACGTAGGCGTCCGCTAAGAAAGGATTTTGTAACATCCAACCTGTAAGGGAATGAAACGAAGGTATGCGTTCCCTGAATCGCACATGCGGGCAAAAGCTAGTATCACATAAACGAAGGTACACTCTCTTACTTACACTATGCCAAGAAGTAGAGCCGGTGCTTTTAAAGACATCAATCACTCATTGTCCCTTTCAGCATTACTTTATTACAGTATTGCTGCCTCTTTTTCAGCGGTTCAGAAATGAATAATCGAGACGTACGATGTTTGAGAATAATTTATATGGTAAATAAGCAATGCTATTGTAGTGAATATTTGAGAAAATTTGATTGATTCGCATTTCTTCTTTCGTTGTTCACCGTATCTAAAATGCATTATGAAGTATCTTTTTTCCAAAATAAATGTGACGATAATATTTCAAAGCATAATTATACATAGGTACGTGGTAAATAACCCTAACACACAATGATGAATCAATGTTTTTTTTAATTAATTATTTTGATATCATTGGTATTTATAAAAATATATTTTGGAGTTGTAAATGTTAATAATTTCAATTCAAATTATTTAAGTATTTCAGGCAAAGCTCATAACAATATTAGTAACAATAACTTAACAGAGAAGTCAGTAATTAAATTATTGAACTTGATCACGCACAATTGTGATGACCACATCTACTGTGTTCCACAGTTTATTGAAACGAAGGTTTCCCATGCAAAAATTAAGTAAATTAAACTAATCCTACCTTACTAGGAAATAGTGTCCGTAATCCAGGGGGGCTGACGTTGTCTCGCCGGCGCGCGCGCGCCCTGGCAAAACGATCTCCACACAACCCCCGATGGGATACTCTTACAGCTAACACTCTTATACTACACAATGCCCTAATAGGCCGCTAAAACTTTCCCGGCGCTTTTCAAAGCGAACACACACGGGTTACACGTCCGTACCCCGACCGGAGCCCTAGTAGGTGCAAAACGAATCTCGGTCCCAATATGGGTAGGTACCTTGCGCGGCACGTCGCTACAGAAACACACGAACTTGTCTCGCGGCTGCTTACGGCCAACTGGCGATCCTACACCGGCCGGCCGAGCGCATTGTCTCGTGACCTTGACAATGACAACGGGGCCGCTCGCAGCGCGGCGCGAACATCCCCCCGTCCCGGACAGTAGCAAACTGTCCGCCAACTCAATCTAAGGGCAGGCGAGAGAGGGTAGCGATCGCTCGCTTCAAAACAGAGTCCCCCACCAGGACCTCGGCAAACCTGGGCACACCATCCGACCCCGGATGAAGCTGAACAATGCGTCCTAAACGCCAGCGGAGGGGCGGCAGGTTTGGATCCTTTACCAACACGAGGTCTCCAGTCTTGGGTGGGGTCGTCCTATCCGACCACTTAACGCGTTGCTGCAAAATGTGCAAATACTCCAGATGCCAACGGCGCCAAAAACTCTGCGTAAGCTGCTGGAGCAATTCAAATCGCGAGAGCCGTCCGGAGGGCACTTCGGAATAAGGATATTCCGGCAAGGCGTTAAGCGGTCTGCCAATCAAAAAATGGCCCGGCGTAAGGGCCTCTAAATCATTCGCGTCCGAAGACAACGGACACAACGGACGCGAGTTGAGGACCGCCTCAACCTTACAAAATACGGTCGCGAGTTCCTCAAACGTGAGGACCGTCTCCCCAATAACGCGACGAAGGTGAGTTTTAGCGGCCTTTACAGTTGCTTCAAAAATCCCTCCCCAGTGGGGGCAGGATGGCGGGGAGTACTGCCATCGTACCCCTCTGCGAGAGAGTGTGGATCCGATCTCAAAATTATTCCTATCCAAAAATTCACAAACTTCCTTTAAATACCTATCGGTGCCCTTGAAATTGGTTCCACAATCGGACCTAATTAACGACGGCATTCCGCGGCGAGACACAAAACGATTCAACGTGGCTACAAAGGCTTCTGTGGTGAGGGCACTAACCACCTCCAGGTGGACCGCTTTAGTGGCCAAACAAACAAATACACACAAGTAAGCCTTTTCCGTTCTAGCATTACGAAGCCGCGATGTCTTAACGGTAAATGGCCCCGCAAAATCCGTTCCAACTCCTGAGAAGGGCATCGATTCGTTCACTCGATCGGCAGGCAAATCACCCATCTGGGGCTGCATCGTATCGGCGCGCAAACGATAACACGGGAGACAACGAAAAATAACGGATCGGATTATTCTCCGCGCTGACAAAATCCAGAACTCTCGTTGGAGGAGCGCGGTCAAAGCATTACAACCGGCATGAGCATTCTTTACATGTCGGTCTGTAATCAACAGTCTAACTAACGGTCCATCCTTGGGGAGCAACAAAGGGTGGCGTGATCCGTACGGCAGGTTGGCATGTCTGAGCCTACCTCCGACACGCAGCAATCCGGTACTGTCCAAGAAGGGATTCAACCGCACCAAGGGTCCCTTCAACTTGGACTTACTTGAGCGCAGGGCTTTCAGCTCCGGTTCAAACTCTCGCTGTTGCGTCACTCGCAACCAATGCAACAGAGCGTCTTGCCGCTCTTGTGGGGCGAGGACCGGAGACAACGATTTCTCCTGAGGCTGGCGACAATTTCGCACAAAGCGCCTCATCCAAGCAGTCACGCCGAGCAACTTATCAAGAGAACTGTAGCGGTCTAACAAAAACTCCATCTGCGGAGCCGCCACCGTCTCCACGGCGTGAACACGCATGCCTAGGTCTGGGACTCTGGCCACAGCCGGGGTGGCAGGCCATGAGCGCTCAGGCCGTAACAACCATGATGGACTCCACCATAGGTGGTGGTCCACTAACTCAGGCGCCTCGCAGCCGCGGGAGGCACAATCTGCGGGGTTCAGTTCGCCTGGTACGTGGCGCCAAATCAACGGGGCCTTTGAAGTCTGAATTTGTGAGACCTGGTTGGCCACAAAAACCTCAAGGGTGTGGACTGAACTCTTCAGCCAACAAAGGACGACCTGGCTGTCAGACCACGCAAATATCGACTCCAAGTCGACACCGTTTCCCAAGGTGTCGGCAACATGATTGAGTAGCCGTACTAAGAGAGTGGCGCCGGACAACTCCAACTTCGGAATGGTTAGCCTAGTCCGAAGGGGGGCGACCTTACTCTTGGCCGTAACTAAGTGTACGGCGACAACGCCTGCTGCATCCACCGTTCGGATGTAAACGGCTGCCGCGTATCCGCTTTCGGACGCGTCACAAAAGCCGTGCAGGGAGGCTTTAAACTTTCCCGAAGGCAGCATTTGCCTCGGTATACAAACCCGATTGACGTCGGGTAGGGATGACACGAACCTCACCCACTCTCGTAGGAGGCTACCAGAGAGGGGCTCATCCCATGACAATTCCGCAGCCCAGAGCTCCTGTAGGAAGCACTTCATCGAAAACACTACAGGGCTGAGCCAACCGTTCGGATCAAAGGTACGGGCTACAGTGGACAGCACCGTGCGTTTAGTCCAGACCTTTGGGTCTGGCAGTTCCAATCTATATGTGAACAAATCCGGGACTGGTCGATACTGGACTCCCAAAACAGACAGCATGTCTGGAGTCTCCGGATTTTCAAAGAGGAGCGGCTCTTGCTGGTGGTCCTTAGGCAAATCTGCCAATAGGTCCGGTGAGTTAGACAGCCACTTCCGCAACTCATAGCCACCAGCCCTCAAGAGCGCAATCAGCTCATCACGTAAGACGAGAGCCTCATCTAAGCTCGAGGCCCCCGTGCAGATATCGTCGACAAATAAGGCCCCCCCCTCAATAAGAGCAGATGCCCGGGGATAGCGTAGCCGTTCGCGCTCTGCGAGCTCCAAAAGCGAACGGATCGCCACAAAGGGGCTCGACCGCAAACCATAAGTGTTGGTGTTCAGCTCGTAAGCCAACATCGGATCCTGGGGATCCTCACGCCAAAGGATGAGCTGGTATCGTCTATCCTCCGGGTGAATCACGGTCTGTCTGAACATCATGCGGATATCGGCCACAAAGACGACAGCGTGCCGGCGGAAGTTGGTCAAAACATCACAGACATCGTGATGCAACTTCGGCCCCGCATGCAGACACTGATTCAACGACACTCCGGTTGACGTGGGCGCTGAACCATCAAAGACCACGCGGATCTTCCCATTGGAAGTCTTCAAAACAGCGTGGTGTGGCAGGAAGTAATGTTCCACATTACGCCAGTCCAACTGCGAGATGGACATGTGCCCAAGGTCCAAATACTCCCGCATGAAGTCTATATACTTCTCCTTGAATGCGGGATCCCTGGCCATCCTACGCTCCATGGACAACAATCTCTTCTCGGCCATCGGTCGGGAGCTCCCTAAAGGAGGGCGAACCGCCAAGAAGGGCAAGCGGGTAATCAAGCGACCCGAGAGGAGGCGCCCAGTGTTGTTCTGGTAGAACAATTCGCACTCCTCGGCTAACGGATCCAACCGCTTGGCAGTGGGGGGTTCCTCCACCTCCCAAAACTTTTGGAGAACGTCGGACAAAGTAGAACCGACAATGGTCTGGCGGTCTACCGACGTGGTCTCTGGTGTCTGTGGTACCTTTCCCATCACCACATGACCCAGCGACGAGGACAAGGCGACAAGATCGGCTGTCTGCAAAACTCGCTTGCTTCCACACCGTACACGACCGAGGACATCCGCACCAATCAACAAGTGTATTGGGCCCGGTCGGTGGAAGGAAGGATCAGCCAAAGCCAGTCCAGACGTCAGCTCAATCGTGGATGGCGGCACTCGCACTTGCGGGAGTGGTCCAACCACCTTATCAAAAACTATCGCCGAAGCACCGATCTTCGGCCTTGGCGTGAAGTGGGGGGAGAAGGAGAACTCAACTCGACCAATCGGATCAGGGATCCGCGAGTCTCCCACCCCCCGTACCGCTTCGTGATGCGGCACAAGCAAAAGACCCAGCTGTCGGACAAGCCACCTGGACATTATGCACCCCTGGGCACCTGAGTCCAAAAGGGCACGCACCGTGACAACATTGCCCTTAGGTCCCCAAACATTCACGGAGGCTGTTGGCAACAGCACAAGCTCCGGAGGGGTGGTTGGGTCCGACAGGGGCGCCATTAAAAATTTTGGGGGGGTACTTGTCCCCCTCGCGCCTGAGTCGGCGCGCCAAATGTGGGACGCTCGTACCGGGCGAGCGGGTCCCAATCGGGTACATACTGGCCCCTACCAACAGCACTCCTAGGTGCAGGGTAATACCCGTGTGGGGCGTGCCTCGGTACATAGTACCCCAATCGAGGCCTCTCCATTAGGGGGGGGGAGTAGCAAATAGGGCCCGTGCCCATCGCCACCGTGGCGTACTCTTGTGGTACCCCCCTACCCCCGCCCGTGGCGGGGGCGTCTCTCCTATAGTTCCCCCTCTCCGGGGGGGACTGAACGGGGGGGCTAAGCCCCGCCGAATCTCTAGGGGACCGGTTCCGGGCTGCCGGGCCCCCGCCCGTGCGCGAGGAATTCGAACCCCGGTCGCTCCCGGCGTCCTTGCGGTCCAAACAAAGGAGGGGGTGATGCCTCCCTCCGCAAAGACGACAATCCTCGGTCTGGGGACACGCCGACTGCATGTGTCCCCCCAAACACCTATAGCACCATTGGCGCTGTCTAGCAACGGCCCTCCGTCCCTCTGGGCGGAGGCCTCTAAATTTGGCACATTCGTGCACCATGTGCCTATCTCCCCTGCAATACCTGCACCGCTCACTCGGTGCGGGGGGAGGGGACTGCTGGAAGGCAGCATATCGATTGGTCGGGCGACGGGGCTGTTCCCTCGCCGCCACCATACGACCAACACCTGGAACCGGGGCGGGCTCCAGGTGGTCCGTCACCCTACATTCGTCCTCCAAAAAACGAAGGAGGTCCGCGAAGGGCGGGAGATACGAGGCGCTGTCGCCTCCGTACCTCTGCTCGAAACGCCCCTTCATTTCAGCGGGCAATTTGGCGAGGACTATGTGCAGCAGTATAAAGGACCACTGATCCACCGGCAGGTCCAATCGCCTTAGGGAGTTGACCGCTGACAGTAGCGGGTTCAGCAACTCCCTCCGTAACAGGTGTACCCGCGTGATTCGCGGGAGGGCCAAAATCGTGGCCACGTGGGTGTCCGCCAGTAACCGGACATTCTGGTACCTGCTAACCAGAAGCTGGCGAGCCACCTGGTAGTTGTCGTCACTGATGAGCAGGTGCTGGATCACCGAGCTGGCCTCTCCTCGCAGGGAGGAGCGCAAATAGGCCAACTTCTCACTAGGGGATAAGTCCCGTCGTGAATCCACCAAACTGTCAAACAAATTAATGAAGCCCATCCAGGCTGACAGATCCCCATTAAAAGTGGGAATCTCCAAGGTAGGCAATCGGCCTAGCAACGCCGTCGGGGTAGGTTTGACCTCCCCGCTCAAAACCGGCTCCCCCTTCCGAACAGCCAGGGCCCTCTCAGCCGCCTCCGTGAGCTGGTCAGCCAGCTCATAGGCCTGGGCTACATCCTGCTCCAGCTGTTCCGACACGGCATCATCAGCTGGGGGGTTTTCCATATAATGCGCGCGACACTCCATGGCGTGGCGCTCCAGGTCTTGCAGCCGAGCTGCCAGCCCGCCATACCGAGCTAGCAACGCGCCCACCCGGTCGGCTCGGTCTATCAATGTGACCGCACAAGCAAGCCAACGCAAAACTCCTTGGATGCCAGCCCTGGATACGGCGGTCGGATTCGTAGGAGCCATTTATAAGCCGTTTAATAAACAAAGCAAACAAAGAAATATAAAAGTGGTAAACATCAACAAAAAAAAAAAAACAATAGAAATAGGTCGCGTCACGATAATATAAAACACAAGTAATCTGTGCCGGCCGGCGCCTGGTCAATATTGGCCGCCCCGGGTTTGAGTGAACGTTGACAGCTATATGCGTGGTCAGAATTGGCCCCAACGGGGTTCAAGGGTTAAAATTCGGACGACATACACGGACCCTACTAGTTTCATAAATTATTAGCAACTTACCAATTTCAAGGGCTAACAATATAACGGTATAAACCAAACGTATAGGATTAACGGTATGGCATACCTCGCAAATCAACTACTAAACCGTTATCAACAAACGAAAACAAAACTATTTTTAATAATAATACTCGTAATTTAATACTACTAATAATTAAAACTAGTTCCACTTTTTTAACTAGGCAAGCGGACTCGGAACAAACACTAGTATGTGGTACTAATAAACAACACTTTCGAACGAAACTATTCGTCAAATAAATCCCGACAAACAAAAAAAAATATACACATCTAGGCGAGTAAACTCGTATCAAATCACTAGTATGTGATACTAATAAACACACTTTCGAACGAACTATTTGTCAAATAAATCCGGACACACAAAAAAAAATATACACATCTAGGCGAGTAAACTCGTATCAAAACACTAGTATGTGACAACAATTATATAAGTGTCTATCTATTATCGGATCCACCAAGTGAGAAACATTCGCTTCGAGAATTTACTAGAACAATTTCTTAGTACTTCAATCGTCTCGGCATACCCTCGAGATTTCAACAAAAAAAAAATAATTTTTAGGTACGCTTTTTAGGTACGCTTTTTATTTTTACTATGAAATTTTATGTAGTTAATTTTAATATGAAAATTAATTATATCAACTAAGCTCTGCTACCAAAAATATGATCACGCACAATTGTGATGACCACATCTACTGTGTTCCACAGTTTATTGAAACGAAGGTTTCCCATGCAAAAATTAAGTAAATTAAACTAATCCTACCTTACTAGGAAATAGTGTCCGTAATCCAGGGGGGCTGACGTTGTCTCGCCGGCGCGCGCGCGCCCTGGCAAAACGATCTCCACACAACCCCCGATGGGATACTCTTACAGCTAACACTCTTATACTACACAATGCCCTAATAGGCCGCTAAAACTTTCCCGGCGCTTTTCAAAGCGAACACACACGGGTTACACGTCCGTACCCCGACCGGAGCCCTAGTAGGTGCAAAACGAATCTCGGTCCCAATATGGGTAGGTACCTTGCGCGGCACGTCGCTACAGAAACACACGAACTTGTCTCGCGGCTGCTTACGGCCAACTGGCGATCCTACACCGGCCGGCCGAGCGCATTGTCTCGTGACCTTGACAATGACAACGGGGCCGCTCGCAGCGCGGCGCGAACAAACTAGTTGACCCGGTGAACTTCGTATCACCTATGACATCTAATAAAGTTAGGCTGATAAAAATAAATAATAATAGTAGTGGTTAAATACTTTTTGGAAGCGGCCATGGGCGAAATTTCAGTCTTTCAAAACACGCGTCAGTTAAACGATTTTCCATAGAAAATTACTATTTTTATTTAACAATATTTTCAGCCTTTCTTTAGGATTTTCGCCATTTTTATATGAATCATCACTGAACATGAAAAACTGATGAAATAACAAAGTATTCAAATCGATTCGTTGCTGAGTTTTAGCGAGTCCGAACAGTAGATTTACGATGCTGGTCATTTTTTAACCGACTTCTAAATCAAAAAGCAGGAGGTTCTTTATTCGTCTGTATGTATGTTTTTTTTTTTTTTTTTTTTTGTGTATGTCCACCGATTACTCGAAGACGGCTGAACCGATTGAAATGGTTCAAACGTTATTACATCAGGTTGGTTTCCAAGTTGGTCCCATTTTTTGAAATTTTGAAATCGGTTCAGTAGTTTTCAGGAAATCTTGAAAATACTGTCGTTTTCATTAAAATACCTTGAGGTATCCTCTACCTCAAGGTATTTTAACCGACTTCGAAAAAGGAGGTTTTTAGTTTGATCACATACCTATTTACCAGAAAACATGTAAATTGCCTGCACGATGCACTAAAAAGAGTGAAATAAAATTATTTTTATAAAAAAATTAAACCGCCTTCAAAAAAACCACATCAAAAAAGTAAGAAATAATTCCTCACCAAATAAATAACGTAAGTACTTTGAAGTCGGGCGGGTTTTAACAAAAACAACAAAAATTTTTACATGTTTCACGCCCGACTTCAAAGTACTTACGTTATTTATTTGGTGAGGAATTATTTCTTACTTTTTTGATGTGGTTTTTTTGAAGGCGGTTTAATTTTTTTATAAAAATAATTTTTGACATAGTGAAACTCTCTTTATTTAAATGTCATTCAGAAAAGTATCAAAATTTAGAGTCAATTTTGATATCGTGTTAATTACACCACGGTTATTTTTTCTTTGCGAGTTTGTAAATCAATATATCCAAATTAACATATTCCAGTGTACCATAAGTGTGGATAAAACTTGTTTTTTTTTTTGTTTCTTTTTCCAACATAATCCACATCGTTTATCACATTAAATGGAAACACGGTTTTGTCGTTAATTACATTACAACTGAAAGGGTGTGCCGAGGAAAATTAAAGGTTTTCAACATTGCGTGTTCGGAAACAAACTTTGTTTCCACATTAAATCATTAAAAGTAAACTTTAATTCTAACTTTATAAGGTATTACGCGACTGTACAATTAGGGTTGTCTACTAGAATCACATTATGTTGGCGAAGCGAATCATAATTCATATTAAACAACCGACAAATTTTGACTTTCGCGTTTAAGGCTCTCGTACTAATATGGTTTAATTTACTGACGGCTGTTAATTAATCAAGTCTAATAGTTCTACGTGCTTTGGCAGTGAAATATAGATTAGCGTAGATTTCAAACGCTATTGAAATTACCGTTTTATACATAAAACTAGTGACTTTCCGAGGTTCTATATATTTATATTTTGATATAATTGCTATAATTGATATATACCCACGTGGTACCCGTTCCTGTAGCAATATTATAGTAAAATAACTGAGTAGGTTTTGAGTTTATCCATTAAAAGCATACAATCTTTTTTTCTTTTTTCTCTTAAATTTTTTTTCTAACTACCTTCGCAATCGGTGTCAGTTCGTAAGAGTGGATGGATGGCTTTGAGTCCGGTAATTACTACACCAGATCCGGCGTAAGCCAAGGTAGTACCTTAGGGCCTATGCTCTTTCTCATCTTCGTTAATGATCTGCCAAACTGTGTTGTTTCTTCGAAATGTCTTATGTTTGCAGACGACCTTAAGTTGTGTTTAGGAGTTGGTACCGTGTCTGATTCTAAGTAACTAAATGGAGTAGCCAAAATCATCTTCCATTCAATACTGACAAATGTAAAATTATGACATATTCACGAAAACTCTGTCCTATCAATAACTATTATAATATTCACGACGCACCGATGGAAAGGGTTAATGACATTTGTGACTTAGGTTTGATAATGGACTGTCAATTAGATTTTCACAAACACGTGTTAACAATTTGTAAGGCTGCAAATAAAACACTTGGTTTCATACTAAGGACTTCTGCACAGTTTGATGATCTGCGAGTTGCAACGGTGCTTTACAACGCTTATGTGCGTAGTAAACTTGAGTTTGGTGCAATAGTTTGGAACCCGCATGAAGATAAATATTGCCTGATGATTGAGCGGGTACAAAGGAAGTATGCTCGTTGGTTATAAAAAAAAAAGTTCGGTTACTATCCGTTCCTGTACCCGTCTTTATTTGTGTCGGGCATGGTAGACATGGATACCCTCAAATTGAGGAGATTCATGCAGCTATTGATGTATTATCTTGCTATAATACACAACAAAGTTGAGAGCCGCCTCTGTGGTCTAGTGGTTCACACCACCGATTTCAGACCAAGAGGTCCCGGGTTCGATTCCCAGTGGGGGTACATATTGTATTCGGTTTGGTTGGTGGTAGGACTTGTTCTTAGTCCGTCTGGCTAGCTACCACCATCTTATCTAAGTCTGACGCCATAACAATGATGTTTTCAGCATTATTGTGTTCCGGCAGTTAGAGATAAGATAGCCAGTTCCTCAGTGATTGCTGATTCCGGGAGTAGTGCGCTTCCATCTTCAGCCTTATCACTACTTAACATCAGGTGTGATGAAGGCTAAGTGCTACCCCGTTGTGAATAAAAAAAAAAAAAAAAAAAAAAAAAAAAGAGCCCAACTATACTGGGTGAAGTGGGGCTGTTAGCTCCCAAGCGTCTGGGTTGGGATGAGGAGGGGACGGTTGCACCGCGACGACAGCCGCGCCTGCTGCGGCGGCCTCAGGCCCGCACTACGTATGCTGCTCATGCACCCACTACCAGTGCTTTGCGTATTATTGGAGATATGCTCGCCCATGACTATAGTATTGACCTATTTGCTGACCGCTTTGGAATATTATGTTCAAAAGCCCTACTGTATATAAGCATGCTAATGAATAACAAATTAATCTAATATTATTATGACATCACTTTATGCTGTAAAATTAGTGCTGACATCTTGTAATGCCTTTTGTAATTTATAATGTGACTTTATTTTAATTTTATATTCTGTTTTTTTTGACATCTTATTTTTTATCTCTTATTATTGACTTTGTATTTAATTGTAATTGCTTGACATTCATACAGTTTATTAATTTATTGACATCATAATATTGTAAATTTTAAGCTTCTGACATATATTTGTATTTTTGACATACTGGCGCTTTGGGACTACTGTAAGTCAGTATGTACACAATTGAATTGAATAAAATTGAATTGAATTGAATTGAATACAAACAAACAAAAATCTAATCTTTTCTCTTTGTAAATTGAGACGAAATAATCATTTAATTGTTTTAATAGCAATAATTGCATATTTGCTTATTAAAACAATAGAAAACTTTCAGGCAACTATTTAAAATTTTAAAATGAGTTTCACAGAATGGGTGTGAAATATATGATATAACAACATTTCGTATAATACTCACAAAATATAACAACACATTACATAAAATCATTTCATATAACGTTCATTTTGTATAATCAACGAATGATATAAATTCAAAATATATAATTTTAGACCGTATAATGAACATTTGATATAAAAACGTTTCATAAAATAAACATTTACTATAACACTGACATTGTATAATATTTAAAACACATAATGGTTATATAACATAACATCATTTCATATAACGTTCATTTAGTATAATCAACGAATAACTATTTCTGGCGCTTCGCCGGCCGCTGCCGCGGCATGCTCACTTTGCTCGCTCGGCTCGCGCTTTATTTTGTTCACAGTTCTAACCTAACCTATTATTATTATTATTATTATTATTTATAGGGGGGACGCCAGCGAAGCCGGACGGGTGATCAGTCACCTAGGTCGGGACCATTTCACCCAGTTCCCCAAGTCCCCTAAAAGCTGAAAAATCAGGGGGGGAGGCGGGTTATCATTTACCCCACCGGCGTCGGACCCTCGAACCTACCTGTGCGCTTACAGTACCTGTTGAGTTGACTTATCGTTAACTTCTTTAGATCCTCTTCCTTAAGCTTGTCCGTTCCAAAGAGCTCCCAGCGCAGTGATGCGTACATCGGGCACTCTGCCATGAAGTGGTAGCTTGTTTCTTCTCTTTCTTTGCATTGCGGACAGATAGAGTCTTCTGTCCGTTTAATCACTGATAGGTGTCTGTATAGTGGGCAGTGCCCAGTGAGTACACCTACAATCGTTCTTATATTTCTCCTACTCTGTTTCAGAAGTTCTCTAGTTTTCTTTTTGTCAACCGATTTGATGAAGATCTTAGACTGTCTGCAGTCCTTTCTTCTCATCCATCTTTGGTTGGCTTCCTTGACTGTTCTAATCTCGATAATGTTCTTAGTAATTCTATATGCGATTGGTAGTCTCGGTTCAGGGCCAATGAAGGGTGCATCAGCTCCTCCCCTGGCTAATTCGTCAGCTTCCTCATTACCTTCGTTACCCTCATGTCCGGGCACCCAGGCAACTTCTACCTCAACCAAGTTAGCAAGCTCCTGAATGCTTTGTTTGCATTCTTTCACCAAGGCTGAGGTTGTCTCCGTTTTGTCAAGGGCTTTGATGGCAGCTTGACTATCGCTATATATTATTATTTTTCCTACGTCATAATTGCCTATTTCACTTTTAATCGTGTTCGCACACTCCAGTATCGCGAATATTTCCGCCTGGAACACGCTGGCGTACTTGCCCAGATAAAAGTAGTTCTTATAGTGTTGGGTTTAGCTATATATACCCCAGCTCCCGATAGTCCAGTTGACTCCTTTCTTGACCCATCTGTGTAGCATACTACAGTGCTATCCAGATTGTCATGTTCTAGTTTCCAGTCTTCTCTGGGTCTGATGCTTATTCTGTACTTTTTGTCAAAGATCCTTTCCTTTTTTATTAGGTCATTGTTGACCAGTATCATGGAAAGGTTTTCTTCGTACTTTTTCCCTATTTCAGCGTGACCTTGATCATTGTGCCTTCCTATCCATAGGTTAGTGCTTTTCAGCTTAAACCATTGTTCTGTAGCTTTCTTTTCGATTTCAAGATCTATTGGACTAAGGCCTAGTATCATTTCTAAGGCGGCCGTGGGAGTTGTTCTCATGGCTCCCGATACCATGATGCTAGCTAGTCTTTGTACCTTAGTGAGTTCTTTTTTATTGTATTCTAGTTTTGCCTTATGCCACCATGCTAGTGCTCCGTGGAGGATTCTCGGTAGGATGATTGCCTTATAGATCCATTGGACCACTTCAGGTTTCATGCCCCAGTTCCTGCCAACGGCTCTTCTGCACTGCATGAGAGCTGTCATTGCCTTTTTACTGGTTTCTTTTATGTGGGTCCTATAACTTAGGGTACTGTCTAAGACTATCCCTAGGTATTTAAACTCCTTTACTGTCTCGAGTTCTACATTCTCAATGTTAATTGGGATCATGCTATCAATCTTTCTTTTGTTAGTGAACAACATCAGTTTGGTTTTGCTAGGGTTGAGGTTCAATCCCTTGTCCCTGCACCATCTCAATGTTGTCATGATTCCACTTCTCATTATATCTCTGACCACGCTTAGAACTTTGCCTCTTACAAGTAACAGGCCATCATCCGAGTATGCTTGGATGTATATATTCATAGCAGTGATTCTAGTTACTAGTTCATCTATTAAGATACACCAAAGCAGTGGAGACAGACAACCTCCCTGGGGAAAGCCTCTCCTGGCTTTGATGGTGTATTTGATATCTGCTAGTTCTGCTTGTATGGATCTGTGTTGTAGCATGTTGGTGATCCAACCTGATATTTGCTTTGTTACGCCATCTCTGTTTAGTGCCTCCACGATGGATTGCGCAGACGCTTTATCAAAGGCGCCTTCGACATCAAAGAAGCACGCTAGAGCGTATTCCTTGTTTGTGATTGATCTTTCCACTCTGACTGCCATGTTGTGGAGGGCTGTCTCAATGGATTTCCCTTCCATATAGGCATGTTGATTGTCATGTAGTGGTCTTTTACTTTTGCCTATGGTTTCTCTTATGTGTCTATCTAGTATCTTTTCCAGTGTCTTCAGTAGGAACGAGGAAAGGCTGATGCATCTGAAGGACTTCGCCTCTTGATACGTGGCCTTCCCTGGTTTCGGTATGAAGACGGCCCTGACTTTTCTCCAGCAACTAGGTATATAGTTAGTTGCTAGGCTGCTTCGATATAGAACTAGGAGGTCCTCCTTTATAAACCTTAAAGCGGCTTGTAGCATCTTTGGGAAGATGCCATCTGGCCCTGCTGCTTTATATGGTTGAAAGGAAGAAATACTCCACGCTAGCATGTCCTCTGTAATTACTTTTCTAACCTCCCCCTCGCCATCTGATAGATTATCTGCCGACAGAGTGTTCATCTCCTCCTCTGTATGCTCTATACAGTCCGGGAAGTGAGTGGCCATCATTTCAGTAAGTATTTCTTTAGGGTCCACTAAGATAGTGTCATCTTTTTTAAGACTTCCTAGTTTACAGGTGTTGTCTTTTGCTAGCATCCTCACTAACCTGGCCGATTCAGGTTGTCCAGAGATGCCTTCACAAAAGGCTACCCATAACCTAACCTAACCTATTATAAAAAGTTTTGTCACGGTTGTGGCTTTTTATGGCGGGAGGCCTCGCCCCCCGAGCCCCCCTTTCGAGCGCACTGTACCCCCTTGCCCCCTGCTCCTTTGCCTACACTATAAATTTAATTGACTAAATTGATGATTATATAAAACAAAATTATATCAAATGAAATTATTACATATGATGATTATATGAAATAAAATTATATCAAATGACCGTTATAGCAAATGAATTTTATATAAAACATTTTTATATAAAATGAGCGTTATGTTAAATGATATTATATAAAATGATAATTATATGAAATAAACATTATGTAAAATGAAATTAGTTGAAGTGTTGTTATGACAAACGTTTATTATGTCATATGAACGTTATTGAAATGAAATTATACCAAATGAAATTATATCATTCATTACGCACCCTCACAGAATACTTAAAAAAAAATTGAAACACGAGCCTTGAAATTACTTGACCATAGTTGATAGCAATTGTTAATTGTTGACTTTGAAAGCTCCTTCATAGTGTACTTAAACATGGTTTTCTTAGTGGAATTGATTGTATTGATGTTCTGTGATGTTTGTGGGTACCAACCAGCTGTGCGATTCTCTAAGATTCAATTAACAAACTCGTCGTTCTTTTTCGCTTGACTTTCACTTGTTTATTATGAATTTTGACATAAAGAATCGAAGTGAACGACGATGTGACGGTGAAACTTCGTTAGAGAATCGCACCCCTGTATTGGGTCCGCATGGTGGGTGTGCTCCAGCAGTGGGGACATTAAATGGCTGATGATGATGATGTGATGTGGACTGCTTAAAGCCTTAAATCTACTCCTGCGAGGATGCTGGTGTTCTTCAAACAACCCTGTATAGTTTTTAAATTATTTTAATTTTTGCATTCACAATGCAATAGGGTATTTTACTGTTGTTGAAATGTAGATATTTAATGATGACGTTAAAAATATTGCAATTAAGAATACCAAATGTGAATAAAAAACCACATCAAAAAAGTAAGAAATAATTCCTCACCAAATAAATAACGTAAGTACTTTGAAGTCGGGCGGGTTTTAACAAAAACAACAAAAAATTGTACATGTTTCACGCCCGACTTCAAAGTACTTACGTTATTTATTTGGTGAGGAATTATTTCTTACTTTTTTGATGTGGTTTTTTAGAAGGCGGTTTTATTTTTTTATAAAAATAATTTTTATTTCACTCTTTTTAGTGCATCGTGCAGGCAATTTACGTGTTTTCTGGTAAATAGGTACGTGATCAAACTCAAAACCTCCTTTTTCGAAGTCGGTTAAAATACCTTGAGGTCCCTTTTTTAACAAAACAAGAATCATCTAAATCGGTTTATAAACAAAGGAGTTATGCCTAAAGATACGTATTAAATTCACATAAAGTGTTAACGAAAACGACAGTATTTTCAAGATTTCCTGAAAACTACTGAACCGATTTCAAAATTTCAAAAAATGGGACCAACTTGGAAACTAACCTGATGTAATAACGTTTGAACCATTTCAATCGGTTCAGCCGTCTTCGAGTAATAGGTGGACATACACAAAAAAAAAAAAAAAAAAAAAAACATACATACAGACGAATAGAGAACCTCCTCCTTTTTGATTTAGAAGTCGGTTAAAAAATAATTTGAATCTGTTTTATAATAAACTAGCGGCCGCCCGCGGTTTCACCCGCGTGGTTCCCGTTCCCGTGGGAATATCGGGATAAAAAGTACATATAAACCTTCCTCTTGAATCACTCTATCTATTAAAAAAAACGCATCAAAATCCGTTGCGTAGTTTCAAAGATTTAAGCATACAAAGGGACATAGGGACAGAGAAAGCGACTTTGCTTTATACTATGTAGTGAAGAATTATAGTCTGTTTGATTTTGACTATAGCTGTCTCTTTCTAAAACGAAATCTTCTATGGCGTGACTATGACGCTACTAACCCACTGACGTCACTAAGATAGCGTCCTGTCCTTGTCTAATTATAAAGTTTGAAGTCCTATATCTTTGAAAATATTCAAGATAATTCAAAATGAAAACTTGTTTTGTGTAGCTAATATTTCGAAAAACATTTTAAAGAAATAAAAAAAAATCAGTAAAATACCGTATTTTTATTACTGAAAAATTAAAAATGAAGTATTTAGACAAAATCCACCCGTCTCACAACCAGCTCCGATGGGATTCAAACCCACGACCTTTCGCTATCCGGGCGACTGCTCTAACCACTGAGGCGACTAAGATTAAAACGACCCCGTAGCTCGATTCGACGGGTAGATTTTTTCTAAATACTTCATATTCAACCCTGTATAGGTTTTAAAACAATCTTATTAGATCTACTATATATTTCATTATTAAAAAATCTTGAACCGCCCCTGTGGTCTAGTAGTACACCACCGGTATCAAACCCAGAGGTCCCAGGTTCGATTCTCAGTGGTGGTACGTATTGTTGTCGGTTTGGTTGGTGTTAGGGCTTGTTCTAAGTCCGCCTGG
Organism: Crambus lathoniellus; assembly: GCA_949710035.1. Lineage (NCBI taxonomy): Eukaryota > Metazoa > Arthropoda > Insecta > Lepidoptera > Crambidae > Crambus > Crambus lathoniellus. The sequence goes on along the minus strand of OX453302.1, from coordinate 6,103,254 downwards.
CTAGCTACCACCATCTTATCTAAGTCTGACGCTATTACAAGGATATTTTTTAGCATTGTTGTGTTTGGGCAGTTATAATAGCCAGTTCCTCAGTAGTTTAGGATTCCGGGAGTAGTGGGCTTCCAACTTCAGCCCTATCATCACATAACATCAGGTGTGATGAAGGCTAAGTGCTATCCTGGTGTGAATAAAATAGTTATTTGTTATACAAGAGAGCAAAATCATTTTTCGCTGCGAGTGCTGAATTTAAATCACAAACTAGCGAAGTAGTCTAAAAATTGAATCATGAGCGTAGCGAGTGATTCAAATATAGACTACTGAGCACAGTGAGTGATTTAAAGGCACGAGACATCAGAAAATTTTGCTCTCGTGTTAAACATACAACTTTTCACCTCTACCAGCGAGAAAAATGTTACAGGTCAGAAAAACAAGATTGAAGGCAACATTTAACAATAAATAAAACATCAAAATTAATAATTAAGAGTGAAATTGGTGCAATTATGCAAGTTGAAGGAAACTGTTTGCATTGCGTTCAAAAACTGCACTGCATGTAATTTTTATGAAAACCAAACATGATATTAGTAAGCGATATAATGTTCACTTCATATTATTTATTTTAAATATTGCGTGTTTAATAAAAAGCAATAGTAGTACAATCGTCTTTATATACTTAGGTCCGATTTCACCGTTCCCAATGGAAGCCGAGTTTAATAGAACTTGGTTCTGCTTAATCGAGATTAGAAATTAGTTCTGATCGCGGTTTACGTCGCACCAGTTTCACCGGCTTCGTTTTGATCCCGTTTACTAAAACTTAGTTTAGCATTGACAAAGAATGAACGAGTGAATGACATGACGAGTTGCGAACAAAGTGTTACAATTAAAGAAATTGTTCGCTCATTTATGGGAAAATAAAATTAAATAAATTTATACAGAACACGATATTCTTTAATCAAAATGGTCAGAATTTAATGGGTATTAAAAATCAAAAAATATTAGATACCTATTTTGTTAAGAAATTCTAGACTTATATCACTTGTAGGTAATTTAAGTAAATTGTCAAAAGAAATTTAGGAGATTTTTTTACTTGAGGCGGTCAGGTCAGAGACATATGTCGAGTGACAATTGTCAAGCGACAGGTGACATATGACAATTTTGAAAATTACTTTCTATAGAAATGCATATAAAACGTGACAGGTATTTTGTGACATTTGTAAATGACAATTATATTGTGAAACAAGAATTTTTTTGTTCCTATCTCTCGCGTATCCACCTGGAGCGACGAACAACAAACTCATCCTCATCGAAGGTTTCGCCAAAAGCGAGCTCCAATGCTCTGTTCATCTTCGATAAAACAAAAACGATTTTCTTTCTTTATACAAATACTTCACAGTAAGGTCACCAATAATAGGATCTGTCTGCCTGACAATTTAACTTGACAGCGCTCTTAAACCGCGTTTAGATACTGTAAACGTCGAAAATCGGCCGTTCAGGAACTGAACCAAGTTTAGCTTAAACGCCGTTTAGTTTATGTCGGTAAAACCCAAAGTTGAGAACGGAACGCCGTTTAGAGCCTAAACTGAGTTTATCTCAAATTGAACGCGTTTAATTTCAATGGTGAAATCGGCTCTTAATTTGTTATTAGAATTCATAAATTTTTCTTATATCATGCATGCGACCTCATTTCGTTCATACTCTTTATTTGGAACCTTTGGTTTCCGTGTATTTCTTTTTTAAGCTTTATATTTCATGTCCATCGACATAAAGCTATCTATCTATCCTTTTTGCTCATATTAATTTTAAAAGTCTCATCCTTGTCACTCTATTTCTTTTTTCTTAATTATTTCAAAAGTTAGTGTAAGAAATTAAAAAAGCACTTTGCCTCACGCTCGCAGCAAAAATCGATTTTGCTGCGAGTTTTTAGGCGCCAAAAGCGCTCTTTTCGAGCTGGAGTGGTGAAAAAGTCTTTATCATTGTATGCCTTATAATTTTTTTGAAGTGAAAACTTCTTTAGCGGCATTGTGCACTTTTTGTGATGGGTAGAAAATGTTAAACTCGCGTCAGGACACGTGACCGTCTCAGATCGAAAATTCGTAAGACGGTCACGTGACCCTGATCGAAAAACTGTTACAATGTCAACAATGTCTTAGAGTACGAAGACAAATTTCGCGACCGTTTCCAAAGTTGTAATAGCTCACGTGCGGCATTGAAGCCAGAAGACCTCAGTTCAAATACAGTCCGTTCGTATTTTTTTAGTTTTTTTTGCCAATTTCCTTTTTTTGTGAAAGAGTCTAGGGAGCCCTTTTCACTTCTTCCGGCACTCCCGGAGTGCAACCTATTTTTTTTTTTATTTCCTTATTTCTTACAAAAGTACAGCCCCGTCATTAATTGCACGAATAAACAAATTCAAATTACACCATATTATACATATGACAGGCTAATATGAATATAATTGCCGGAGAAATTAGTTCCTCATAAATATTACTGATACGATAGTGATCGAATTAACATATAAACTGTAGGAAGTGAAATAATGTTACGAATTTATTTTATTTGCAGAAATACTAGCATCCACATACGACCTCGTCTTAGACAAATATGCTTTCGTCAAAATTTAATATGCTTTTTGAAAAATGCACTTTGCAAATAAATAATAGTTGAAAATACTGAAAATGACGAATTAGAAAAAATCGACCCGTCTCTCAACTAGCTCCGATAAGACTTGAACCCAAGACCTGCTGCCCGTGTTTTTTTATTTTAATTATTTTCAGTTTTTGCAAACAATAAAAATTGAAATGTGAATGCAAAAAAACTAACTTAAATAAAATAGTTGTTTGCATATTTTTAATATAAGTAAGTAAGTAAATGGTCTTAGGTATTTAAGACACAAATTATATCTTAAAAAAAAGATAATTTATCTAGCTTTAAAGGTACATTTTTCAAATATATAAAAGTAAAATAGTTTTTTTTATATTACACACAATGTGTGAGAGGTGCCAAATGTACCGGTTTTGGCCACTTACTGATAGTTAAACTTTTGTAAGTATTGCGAAAAATCAAAACCAAACCCAGGTGAAATTAATATATTCTAATGCGCTAGAAACCAGTCAATTGCAAAACAACAATTTAATTGTAAGAAACAAAGGTTTATAAAGTATTTCACCCAAAACAAATTTCTTAAAATTTTCATACAAAACATTTTTTCATACAGAAAATGGAATTTATTGAAAAAAATCTTATGACATAAGAAATTCTAACGATTGTTATTATTACCTTAAAATACCTTATTTTAATTGCCTTTATCAAAAATGGCTAGAAGTTGTTTAGAAATCTTTTAGAGCAAAAAGTGGCCAAAACCGGTACAGTGGCCAAAACCGGTACGCCTGCCCTACCTAAGTACCTACTTTTTCAGAATTTTTACGTCGTAGTTAGGAAGTAGGTAACTTACTGTAGTGGTCACAATAAGTTTCACCAAATTATAACAATATGATCTAGGATCAGAATCAGAAATGATGAGATCCGCAGGAGAACTAAAACAACCGACAACGCTCGAAGTATTGCATCATTGAAGTGGCAGTGGGCGGGACACATAGCGCGGAAAACCGATGGCCGTTGGGGCGGAAAGGTTCTCGAATGGCGACCGCGTACCGGACGACGTTCCGTGGGCAGGCATGGTCATGGCATGGCAAGGTCGCGGGAAGCCGCTGGATGCGTGCAGCGCAGGACCGATCGTTGTGGAGATCCTTGGGGGAGGCCTATGCCTAGCAGTGGGCGTCGTTCGGCTGACATGATGATGATGAAGATCTAGGATCACAACACTACATAATACTTTGATTGCATACCACAGAGTGGTACTATTACGCTACAAGCGCTCATAGTGATACGATACGGCACAACGCTGCTGCTATTGTTACCCAATAACAACTATCTTGTGCTGGGTGCCTACCATCAACTCTTATTGCGGTTTTGTTTAGGACCTAAACTGATCTGCTTCGCTTATTCGTACCACGACAGCTTAATATCAATGACAGCGACTCAGTGATCATTCAATGACATTTCACAGACGCTAAGCTGTCATGGACTCTTATTTGACTTATAACTCGGCCAAGCTAACATGACACCTGCAGGTTATGCTAAATGTAAATGACCGAACGATTTGTGTCCTTATTTCTTCTACTCGTCTCTTTCACTCGATTCTGTGAGGCCCGGAGAGTGAGAGGGACGGGTATAACCTGCAGGGGTCATTTTAGCTTGGCCGAGTTATAAGTCAAATAAGAGTTCTTGACAGCTTAGTGGCTGTGAAATGTCATTGAATGATCACTGAATCGCTGTCATTGATATTAAGCTGTCGTGGTACGAATAAGCGAAGCAGATCAGTTTAGGTCCTAAACAAAACCGCTATAAGAGTTGATGGTAGGCACCCTGGTCTGTAAGTTTTTACCAAATTTAGTACCTATAAGTAGTAAGATCTTTATTTATTTCGCCAACATTAAAAAAACCTAAATTTTACTTCCTAAAAGATTGAGCAAGAAAAAAACGAGTGCACACCGGTAATGTAGAAGTATTTTTCAGCCTTTGCCTCTTCAGAAACCCGCAAATGCTCCGCAGCCCTCATTTACGCTTCAAGCGCTCATAGTCACACGGCTCGCCGTAACCAGCCGTTCTTGCCCAATAACAGTAAATATCCGAACGCTGCCCGGCGCGAACACCAATATCCGGAAAGCCTCCGGAAAAGAACTTAATTTAGGGCTGCCACTGTGACTTTAGTAAGAAATATAAGTACGTATTACGAAGTATACGTAAACAGCGATTAGAATAGAGCAATATTACTTTGTTTGTTGTTCTGTTAGTATTTTAACATTAATTGTTTTTGTTTATAGCATAAAGCTTTAAAATCAAGTATAACGGTTTTGAAAACCTTTTCAATTCACTGTTATGCAGACCTTTAAATCGTATTGACGATAAAGTAAGTTTGGCATCTTTTTTTTAAATTAATTATTGATTGAGTAATATTTGACTACACAGTTTTAAAATATCTAAAGACAGCAAATTGAGGGAAAAGTCTGGAGTAAAGATAGAAAAGATAAAACTTCTATTCAAAATATAGTAGGTACATAGTGTAAATAACTGCCAAAGTGTCAACCCTAGGCTAATTCGGTCTAAAGAATGCGTGCCACTATGTACAGCTCTTGGATGTGTTATTCAAAAGAATATCATAGAAAAATGATCCCTATGACCTAAATAATAAAGTCTAAGTAATTCATTTGATGGTATCATAAAATAATACTTTGCTTAAGTGCTCAACGTCACTTTGAGAATAACAAATGGAATCAAGAAAACGGTTCTAATAATATTAGCCATTCAGGACACTTATTCAGGACATCTTCATAATATTAAGAACAAAGATATAAAAACTGAAATATATGTATTTACAATTTATCAATAGGTATGTTTTAAATAAAATTTAAAGTGGCGTTGAAAATTTCTATGTATTATTCCTCAAATGTTTTACTGAATAAAACAGCAAAATTAGCATCGCGGAACTTAACCCGTATCTGCGAGCTAATACCAAAAACCTCAAACACACATCCGAAACTACAAACGGGCGCAATCGTCCCATCACAATGCCTATACCACGCACAACGGCGCTGATCAAACGACTGAATACACAGCCAAAAGCATTTTATATCTGCCAACGACCACAATAAAAGCGACAGCCAATTTTGTCACAACTCATTGAGTCTTATCTTGACCACGAAACGCCTACCAGAAGCCAAAACTAACCCAAGAGTCAGCGACATAAAGCTTACTCCATAATCCATTGACGAACATGTTAGAAAATACTTACTTCACCCTAGAGAAAAACAGTCAAGGAACGCCTAATATAGTGTTAGAGCTGTATCTTTGAAAGGAAAATAGGTTGCGAAGGGAAAAACGGTCATAACTACGCCACAATTGAGGACATAATGTTGTATTCTTATTTTCGTTTCTTAATAGGAAAGAAAATAACTTTTCAGGGCGAAATGTGGAGGGTCGCTTTATGAATGGCGGAGTGACGTGAACCGATTGTCGTCTGTCTTCGTTGATGCTAGATAAATCTGATTTAGTACGCGGTTCAGTCGGTCGTGTTGACGTAAAAATAGGCGGACTCATTTCAGGATGATATAACCGATTGAGGGTTAATTTCGACTGGTTTGCTTTGATTGCAATGATTGGCAGACGGAGTGCCGAATCAAGTAGCTTATGTTATATGCTGAAAGCGGAACTCCGCAAGAGGTTTGGCTCTGCATATTGAGCGAGCTATGGAACTTTATAGCTCGCGATATGGACGAAAATAAGCGAAGCGAACTGCGAACTACATCATTGGCTTAGCTTAGCTAACAGTGGAGTCTGTTCTTTCGAATTAGTTTTAAAATACATAATTTATGCTATGCATCATTTATGCATGTTACATTTACAATTTTATCTACACTCATGTTATAATATTCGAATTATGAACTCATGCCTGAACGTGTAATGAAACACTTTATGCCATAGTCAACTTTAAAATATAAAACTGTTTCATAATGGTCATTATGAAACAACCGGATACAGCTGTCACTCATTACAGTACACTTATGTTTCTTAATTTTCCAGTCTCCATGGCAACCGTAGATTTACTGGCCCTGACTTCCAACTCTTTCAAGCCCTTCTTTAGCCGGCAACAATCAGAAACTTGTTTTAAATTAGAATTTTGAATTTAGAAGGAATAGACTCCTATGAGTGGGGTTTGCCACCAATTCACATTTATTGTTTTGCTTTATTTTGAAATATATATAAATGTAATGTAATGAGTGTAGATAAAGTAGTGTATGACACTGCACATAACTCGGTATTAAAACACTCGTGGGATACTATTAAAAACAGTCACATAAACTACTATTATACAGATGTTAAAGACTAATAGCCAAAAGGCTTTGAGCCGAGACATCCACAAGACATTCATTGCACTCACCGGCTTCCTAGGTGCCTCTATCACTGACGTCCCCTGTTTAATTCCCGGACGGGTAAATATAAAAAACATAGTTATCGATATTTTATCGTATCTGGATGTACCCGTCGTTGTTCCCAATTAAAATAACACAAGTTATTAAGCCACTTCAATTTAGTATGGGAGCAATGTATATAATAGTGTATCTATACAAATATTATAAAGAGGAAAGATTTGATTGTTTGTTTGTTTGTTTGCATCGAATAGGCTCAAAAACTACTAGACCGATTCAGAAAATTCTTTCACCATTAGAAAGCTATATTCTTCCCGAGTGACATAGGCTATATTTTATCCCGATATTCCCACGGGATCGGGTACCACGCGGGTGAAACCGCGAGGATCCGCTCGTAATAGATAGATTTATTTCGGGTGGCATTCAAGGGTTTTACATCATTATTAATTTAAAAGTATTTGATCAAGATGTCGTTTCTGTAAAGTTTAACTCTCGCAGTCAGTAGCAACCAACATGTAATGCTCAATTATTTATGAACACAGTTATATGTATAATCCGTCAAGCGATAAAAAGTTGTATTAGAGATGCAAATAAAATAAGCGCAAGGGTATTTTAAAAATGAAATGTTAACCTATAAATATGATTTACAAAAGAATTTTAAATGCGTTGCATTTTAACAGAACGGCTCGGATGAGATATGGCGCGCAGTTACACCAGGGGGGTGTCACTCCGCAGTTTAGGTACGTTCGGCCGGCGCGCCTGCCGGGCAGGCGACTGGCAGAAGGATGCCGCTCGGCTCGTACGCTCCACGTTCGCGCGTAAAACGATCGATCATTTCTGTGATTTTTGTGCACCGAACAATGACTACTAAACTTTCTTATAATCCGTATATAAGATACTGTTGTGTTTACGGGTGTCTAAATAAAAGAAAGAATAAAAGAAACAACAAAACCGAACTCGCAAGTCGCTCGCAACCCTAACCAGCGAGCGAGCTGTTTGAGGCATTCATAGAAATAGAAACGCTCGCGCGTGGCTATTGGGTACAGTTTTGCTTGCATGCGCGAACTCTAGGTTATTATAACAGTAGGCAAGCGATGACAAAGCAACCGGAATTGGACTTTATTTCCACGCAGAAAGATTTATTTTTATTTGAATGAGCTTGCAGAGTGAGTCTTCTGTGCCTTAGCACTATTATTTATTCTGTGGTTACACTATGTTATGATCGCGCTGAACTCTCACTTAACATCCGGTGCAGTTACAGCAAAGCTAAAGTGTACTTACTTACTAGGTTAGTAAAGTTTCCACTTTTATCATTTTGTGCATGAAAATTAATATGATTTTCGGGCCCTGTGTAATGTTTAAGGTAATATAACAACATTAGAAACTGTCATTCGTTACGCAATAAAAACGCTCTTAAGTTCAACATATAAAGCTTAAAATAATTGCAAAGTGTAGGTCATCTTAACTGTATTATATTTACTTTTTTGCATTCATAATGCAATTTTTATTTTCAATAATATTGAAAATGAAGTACTTATTAGAAATCTACTAAAACTTATGTCATATTCATTATTTTCAAAATGAATACTGTAACTATTTCTAATTTTGTGAAAAACGAAATATATGTAGCTTACTTCCGCAAAAAACACAATATGCAAGATGCACCGCCCGCCCGCCCGCAAAAAATTGCACATGCACACCACGAAAACACCAGTGCACAATACCTGCATCTAGCAAGACAGCAATACACCTTGCACCGTCACCGATTAGACTACTCTACACGTGTTTCGCCCCAACCCGGGGCATCCTCAGGAGATAGTACGAACCAACACCAAATGAGCTCCGGCGCCTACCAACACCGTATTTATCGTCTCTTACTCCCCACTTTGCGTCGAGTGACTAACAGTGACAACCTTTGAAGAATGTTGCCAGCTTAAAATAAAAAAGATTGGAGAAAAAGAAAAAGAAAATAATGATTTTTATTTAATATGTACAAATAAATTAATATACATTAAATAATGTGTTTTATTAATCACTTATTTTTAAGAATTATTATGTCCATTTGAAAAATTCGCAACAATGGCGAGGAAGAGACGTTAATTTGATCGTTAAGAATGGCTCCATCACCAAAAAAATTATTTTTAATTTCCTATTTATATACATACAAAACCGTTTCTGATGTTTGTTACATGGATTAATAGTAAGGTCAATTATTAAGATTTCACCTTTTCGACTTTACAAAAGTTTCAGTAATTTCCTCGATGCCTTCCAAGCCAATGCTAATCCAAAGTGGTTGGTAATCCGGTGAGATATAGCCACTCATTACTCCAGAAGTCTGGCTTACAGAGATCCTTTACATTCTAAACACCTGCAAGATTTATGCGATCCACGTGGGAACGATAGAAAGGTGCCTTAAGGACATGCCGGCGCATTCTGTAAAAGGTTCTCGTTTTAGCTGATTTATTGGTATCTAGTTGTTATTTATCAGAATGGCAGAGAAAAGGTGTAAATAAAAACCTCATTCAACAATTTGACAATTACACTTCTATGCTAGCTGAACCGGCAAACTTTGTTTTGCCATATAAATTATTTCTAGAGGCACTAATATCGTTATTAAAAAATGGGGGTTTGGTGGTAGATGATTAAGTATTAAGGGTATTGTGTATTTTAGAGCCAAATCACAAAAAAAAACAAATTTTGTGCAAAAAAAAAAGAGGTAAGCTGCCCTTATCACTTAGTTGTGGGCCACACTGGAGCAGCGCGTCTTGCGTCCGCGTTGAGAGGGAAAAACAAATATATTGAGATGGATAATTCTATCTTTCATGTGGAAAATGAAAGTGACAGCACCAGTTTAGTGCCAGTTTTAAATCAGGACTATTTTTGTCCACATTTTGGAATAAGGGGTATTGATTTTACACAAAAAAAAACATAAAAATCGGTCAAGAAGTTTCGGAGGAGCTAGAAACACTGTGGCACGAGTTTATATACCTATTCGATAATTAAAATGTAAATAACTATGTTTCGATATTTTGTCTCTGGAATTATCGAACCGATTTTCCAACAAAACGCTACATTATTCCTGAATGACATATACTTATACGATCATCCATTCCATACTTTTTTTTTCTATTATAAATGCGTCTCTGTCTGTCTGTGTGTTACACAATCACACCTAAACTACGGAACCGATTTGAATGAATTTTGGTACAGAGATAGTTTAGAGCCTGAGAAAGGACATAGGCCACTTTTTAATGCGAAAAAAGGGCTGTAAGGGGTTAAAATAGGGGATGAAAGTTTGAATGGAAATTACGTCATTTTTAAAGCTAGAAGCTTAAAACTTATTTTATAGGCTTCTGATCCTATCCTACTCCTACTAATATTATAAATGTGAAAGTTTAGATATTTGGATGTTTGTATGTTTGTTTCTCAATCACGCCAAAACGGCTAAACGGATTTGGCTGAAATTTGGGACATAGATACTTTGTAGCCTGGAGAGGAACATAGCGTCCCCGTCGTGTCAAAATTAAATAACTGACACTTTTGGCGAAATGGACTTTTTCCGTTTTTCGTATAGTAGAAAGTATTACCTATATTTTGGTCTTTATCTCATTGCGATAAGTATGATATTTGCAAAGATATCTTAAATTTAGTGAAACCATTGACTATATATTACAACACTGTTTGTTCTAAAATTTACGTGGAAAAACTAAATAACTTATGAATTAATTAAATAACTACAGCTAAGTACTTTGTCAATACAACTTAAAGTCAATAAGTGACTTTATTTAATTCTGCCACAACTCACTGCAAAACATTGCTACAAATTTTGGTTGTGGCAAAATTGAATAAATGAACTTATAGTTAGTTTGTCTATTTGATACCGTGAATAATAAATAAAATAAGCAGAGTAATTATTAAATAAAGCTATTTATTTAAATTTTCTGTGACAAGTAAAAGAAAATACCGAATTACTTCACTATAAACGACCGACATCGCTCGAAGGATTGCTCAGTTGAAGTGGCAGTGGGCGGGACACATAGCGCGGAGAACCGATGGCCGTTGGGGAGGAAAGGTTTTCAAATGGCGACCGCGAACCACCCATCGCCCGTCGCCGCCGCCACCAGCGTCCCTTCTTCAAACGCGGCAAATCAAATCGTTCACTAAATTAAATAAAAAAATCGTTCACTAAATTTTAGTTAGATTTTGAAATTTCGCGGTCGTTTATCTGATCCATGAGTCGGATAGTGTGACTGGAGAGTTTCTCTAATTTAGGACGGTGGGTTTTATAGTGCTTGGACCCTACCGTGCGGACAGTATCCACCACCATGTTGTATAGATCGTCCACATCGATGCTGTTCTCAAGGGCTTCGAAGCGGTTTTGGAGCTCGAGCTGAAAGCACTCGGGGTTTTGAATTTGAGCCGGTATTGGTCGGAGCGTAGATTTTATTTGTCGAGATCTTCCAGCTTAACGTTGATATTCAATGTGCCTCTAAGCATGCGGTGATCGCTTCCCGTCTTTACGGCGTTGATCACAACGACATCATTGAATATTTGCTTCCTCGTTGACATAATAAAATCTATCTCGTTTTTGACTTTACCGTCCGGACTAATCCAGGTCCATTTGCGGCTTACGGGCTTACGGGCTTCTTAAAGAAGGAGTTCATCATGTAGAGGTTCTCCCTCTCTATGAAGTCTGCCAGCATCTGGCCTCATTCGTTCCGTTGCCCAAATCAAAATTGCCCACTCTCAACTCATCACCGAAACGTGGCCCCAACTTAGCATTAAAATCCCCCATCACAACCGTGTAGTGGGTTTTATAGCTACGCTTGGCTTTAGAGATCTCCTCATACATAGCTTCCTCTTCTTCATCGTCGTGTTTCGAGGTCGGAGCGTAAACCTGAATGACATTCAGTGAATATCGTTCCGATATTCTGAGTATCAGGTACGCCACCCTGCTCGAGTCACTTCCCATGGTGATCACGTTGTTGACAAGGGATTTATGGACGATGAACCCGACACCACCTTGGGACTGTTGGTCGCCCTCCCGGTGGTATAGTAAGTTACCGGATTGAAGGGTAATCGAGTCCTCCCCCTCTCTTCGGACTTCAGATAACCCAGTTCGGATAACAATTAAATTTAGGTAAGTAAAAGTGTAGCAAAATTAAACAAGTTTGCTTATTGACTGGAAATATTCGTATTTGTTATTTCTTGGCTGTGGCAAAACTTACTAAGTGACATACAATAGCATTATAACTGCACCATGGTTGTAAAATACGTTGTGGCAAAAGTGAATAATTTCTTTTTTAATTTTTTTAATTTATATTATACAAAGTAACATCATCGCAGATTTTTTCATTAATAAAGGCAAGTCTGCTGTATAACATATCAAAAGACCGACAGTAAATTATCTTCATCTTAAAAAGTTATCGCTACTTTTAATGAAAAAAAACAGAAAAACGTGAATATCTCGCAACTTTGGTTTTGTCAGTTATTTAATTTTGCCTCGACGGGGACGATAGGCTACTTTTTATCCCGGAAAATAGCACATTCCCGCAGGATAACGTCGTGTAGTCCACGCGGGCGAAGCAGCGGGCGAATAGCTAGTAATTTTAAAAAAACACGCATTATTTCTCTACCATCTAAACTAATATGATATAGATAGAGGAAAGGTTTGATTATTTCCTTGTGTGTAATGGATAAAATCAAAACTACTGGACCTATTTGTTTTTAAATTCTTTCACTAATAGAAAGCTACATTCTTCCTGTGTGACTATACCGATATTTAAAAATATCATCAAAAATATCGTTTCCTAAATCGAATTTTGGGAATAATTTCCATAAGATTACGTCGTCGTACTCCTAAAGAATTTAAATTAAAAAACTAAGTTCAAAATCTAAAACCCGACTACTGTAAAATCACGCTTTCAAAAGTATGAAACAAGACAATATTCTCATCTGAAATAGCCGTGGTCGTATGGCACTTTTCCTATAGAATGTATTGTTGAATGGTTAAATGATTTCTTTTATAAAAATATAAAAAATTCTAAAACTTTTTTTAAAAATTCTTTCCCTATTGGAAAGCTACATTCTTCCCGAGTGATATAGGCTATATTTTATCCCAATATTTCCACGAGAACGAGTACCATGCGGGTAAAACCGCACGGACCACCTGATAAAAAATATAAACCTCGGAAACAAGCGAATGGGAGCACATTCTACGTACTAATTATAGTTTAGTTAGTACGTAGAGTGGTAGAATGTATTCTGCTGTGCGTTGTGTACATTTTCATTAACGGTACTAGCTTTCCGCCCGCGACTTCGCCCGCGTGAACTACACGACGTTATCCCGCGGAATGTGACATTTTTCTCGGATAAAAAGTAGCCTGTGTTCCTCTCCAGACTACAAAGTATCTGTGTCTCAAATCTCAGCCAAATCCGTTCATCCGTTTTGGCGTAATTGAGCAACAAACATCAAACATCTAAACTTTTACATTTATAATATTAGTAGAAAGGATTGACTTTAAAATTTATTCCAAAGAGCCGAAAGGTTTTCCTAACATGATTTCAAAACAAAAACGGAATCCATGTTAATCGGATTGCTTTCAGGTTTTCAAATTAAAGTTCTATTTTTTTATTGTATCACGAATTCCAGGAATTTGCGAGCAATTTTAATTAAAAAGCTAACGAATGTAAGATTAATTTTTAGTTCCTATTTTAGCGTTTCGTTGACTTTGCATCATAGCAAATTTATTGTTATTACAATCACGTGTTGATAAGTCTGAATGTTGGTTTGTCAAGATTTTTCCAATTGGGTATTTGACTGAAATTTTTTTATTGGCTTAAAATGTTTATTGAATTAGTAGCAACACAACACTGGTATTTATTGTCAAATATCTTGCATATTTTCAGCATTCTTCTTAGTCGGGCACTCTTGACAGAGTGGTCGTGGCTGTCGATGAACAGGGTTGCGGCTCGCCGTCGCCACTCGCTCCCAGGGCGGCCGCACGTCGAGCGATGTCTCTCCACTTTGTTCGACTTTCAGCGCTGCGAAAACATTGTACTGTGGTCGACTGCGTAGTCTTCTTAATAAGGTCGATCCAACGAGTCGGAGAGCGACCTCGTGATCTCTTCCGCTCTGTGTGACCTTGTACTACGAGCCTCTCCATCGATTCCTCGTTTCTGGAGATATGCCGTTTTTCAGCGTTACAGAGCATCAAACTTTCAAATTAGACAAGGAGAGCACTATTGAACTCTGACGTCACACTTCTATAGCGCCATACTCTCGCCATAGAAAATTTCGATTTAGAAAGAGATAGCTAGAGTCACAATTAAGTAGCTCATAATTCGCTTGTTATAATATAGATTGATTTTTTTTTACATTTGTTATTCAATAATGTTAATAATTTAATTTAATTAATAATATTTCTGAATGTCATAATTAAATATACACATTTCCACCACAGTCAAATACCCAATTAGCTATCAATTTCTCAACCTCTCCAATTACGAACTTTATGTTAAAGTGACATATAAAATATAACATTAAGGGCAGGATCTTCCAAAAACTCTGTCTTTGTCTTTTTCTTTATGTGTGAAGAGTAATGAAAATAACCTCACTTTTTCATTTTTTCAATGTTTTTGTTGTTATTTGAGCATTAATTCACGTTTTTAAAAAAAATTAAACCGCCTTCAAAAAGAATCGTCAAAACAAAAAATAAAAAAACACTAAAAAACGAAAAAAATAATTAGAATTTTTAATTCATAGGACGAAAATTCGTGACTTTTTCTAACTTATCTTGGTAGCTACTTACTGAACTGTTTAAAGTCGGTGCCAGGTATTGATAGGTATTTGAGGTAAAAACGTCCTACACCTCACGCTTGGGACCGGGTTTTTTTAATATGTTTGTTATTTCACTCAGTATAAGTCGTTCTTATTCTTTTTGGCTTGGCACCGACTTCAAGCAGTTCAGTAAGTTCCAAGATAAGTTAGAAAAAGTTTTTTCTGTAAATAATCGTAGCTTAAGAAACTACATTGTGATTATGATAAATTGTTGTAAATATCCTAACCGTAACGGAGTTTAGCTTTCCATCTTTAGCAACCTAAACAACTTGAAAAAATACAACTGAAGGTCCATTCGTGCATATTATGATATTTATAAACATCATATAACTCCTAACTGTTGCGAAGTTTTACCTCTCAACTTCAGCTCACTCTAATAACCTGAAAGAATTAACTATCAGTCCATACCTACGATCAATACTTAAAGAATTATTCTCCAGTTCCTAACCGTTAAGGAGTTGTAGCTTCCATCACCAGCTCATCACTATGAGATGATGACTACAAGATGCAAATACTTGACTAACTTCAAAAATAAATAGAACGCATAAGGCTTGCCTATAATTGAGAATTTCTCTCGACTTTATTGGGATTTCACCTCCTGATCCAGACTTGGTGAAAAAAAGATCACGTCAGAAGTGCCTATAAACTTTCGAAAAAAACAAATAATTTTAAAATGATCCCCACTTTGATGAAAAAATGAAATCGTCTAAATACGCATTCTAAAGTCTAAATACGCATTATTCAGGATTACTCCAGAACTTCTCGTCAGTTCTTGATGAAATTTTAAAGGAACCACACGAGAAGCATCACCTTTCAAATAAAAGAATTATCCAAATCGGTTCATTAACTAAAAAGTTCTGAGGTAACGGATAAAAAAACATAAAAAACATACAGTCGAATTGAGAACCTCCTACTTTTTTTGAAGTCGGTTAAAGAACAACGTTCAATCTGTTCGTTATCAAGCAAGTCATGAGCTGCTGTATTGTGACCAGCCGCGACTTTAGCTATCTCATTCTAAAACGAAATTTTATATGGCGGGAGTATGACGCTACCTACGTGTGACGCCACACGTAGTTAGCGCTGTCCTTGTCTAAGGAATTTTGATGCTCAATATACTCTATATCTTCGAAAATATGTACAATATTTGTAAATAAATATCTGTGTTGTGATTCTGATATTTCTAAAAATATTTTAAATAAATATAAAAAATCAGTCTGGTCGCCAATTGAAACCCGTGCTTCACTTCACCCAGGCATTTGTTCTTATTTAAAACTAGCTGTTGCCCGCGACTTCGTACGCGCGGTGTAGTGACTTTTGTGTTAGTTTAGTTTATGTGTGTTTGTTGCCCAGATTTCATAACGCTCTTCTTGAAATCCTATTCTCTACTAAAAGGGTCTAAAGAATATCGAATATGCAGGCTAGGGTATGAACATGGTATGTTGTTATCAAATGCTGCATGAACATAAGTAGTTGAGCCCTCATTCATAGATCTGTCCGTCTACCTATCAAGAAACTTTTTCTCAAGTATGCGTGGGAGGTATCAAGCTAAAATTTATGTTCTTACTTAGTAATGCATAATATCAGGCCAATCATATTTTTACTATAAAATGAAAAAGAGATTGTGTGTATCCATACTAATATTATAAATGTGAAAGAGGGTTTGTTTGTTTATCCGTCTTTCACGTCAAAATTGATGCAACGGATCGACGTGACTTTTGGAATGGGAATAGTTTGGCAGCTGAAAAGTGACATACTTAGGCAGCCATTAGACAGTCAATCTGAATCGCGATCCGCGATCAAAATCAATGATCGCGATCCAGATTGACTGTGTACGAAGGTGATTGACGTTTTGCGATCTTGATCGCAAAATATCTACATAGTAAATCTCGATCGCGATCAAGATCACGATCAGTGATCGCGATCTGGATGGACTGTGTAATGGCTGCCTTAGACTACTTTTTATCCCTGAAAAATATCACATTCCCGCGGGATAACGTCGTCGTTTAGTCCGAGCTTGCGAAGTCGCGGGCGGAAGGCTAGTATTTTGATATGGAGACATTTCCTATTTGTGAGAGCTTGTAATTAACTTTCTTTAAGAAACAGGTATAAAATGTAATGATATACCTACCATTTAATTATTTAATTTAACATCATTTATGTAAGCTTTCCTAGTAAATAAATGAATAAATAAGTTAGATAGAAAACTATTTTTAATATTCCTTTATTTTATTGGATGGTACCTACGGCTGAAGGCCTAAGTAGCCAGAGCCGGTTAAATGACATAAAAAATGGTAGGTAGGTGTCGGTATCTACGTAGGTACTGGCCACTTAGCGTTTATGAGCAAATTTTTCAAAATTACATTGGTGACATTTTGTCTACATTGCGACAAACTTATTTCACACAGTGGTTAGTTTTTGGTACTAAATATACTGTTGACTGCCGGCAGTCCATTTTGACAGTTAATTTTGTATTGCTAGTGGCTCTTCCACGACCACTGTCACCGGGTCAGATATATTTGTGGCACCACTATACTTACTGTAGCGACATCTAGCGTCGAGTGGAATTGCGAAATAGAAATATTACATCAATAGGGTGAAAACTTCAGTTTTGGCCACTGCCCCGAGTGCTTACTTAGCTTAAAACATTTCGTTAATAACTTTTGCTTGATAGTATACTTTTTATCTATGACTTTTAAGTCATAATAACAATAGTAATAATTCAGTTTACATCGAATTAGATGTTTCTTTTATTTTATCTAAGTTAGTTAAGTATTGATTTCCGATGTATCTTTTAAAATTTGATTAACAAAAACACATCAATCGGCACCCTTCGCACATTTTAAGTTTAAGAAATAGGTTTTTAATTTACTAAAATAAAACTAAATTTCGTAAGTATATGAATACTTAGTTATATGGTTTTTACTATGTTTGTCCACGAATTTCTCGAAATCTTAAGGCATATCGAGATGGTTCTATTTGATTTAAATTAGGTGTATTCTAACTTTAGCAACAGTCTAAGATTCATCAAAATCAGTTTAGTAGTTTCCGTGGGTATGTTATAGTACAATTCACTAAAACTTATTGTTATTGTACACTAAAACTTAAGAAATAAAAAGTAATTAAAAAAAATAAACTGACTGGCACCGACCTCAAAAAGGTACCTAAATTATAGATATTATATTTTTCCTTTTCAGTTGACAAATACTTTTTGGAGTCTGTAAAATTATTTTAAGTAGTTTTTTTGTATTGTAAGAATTTAAAAATGTAAAGAAAAGTATAAGATACATTCTTGACAATTTTAGATATAAATTTTGTATTTTATAGATACCTACTTAAGACCATAGGCGAAAGAAGTGAAAAACATTTTAAAGTGGCAACAGCGGGGGCTTTCATCATACTTAATATAATCATTCGAATGTACATTTGTGAAAGGTATATCGTAATCTTACTGACTTCCTGCGCCATCTATTGCTTAGTAGTTATGATGCGAAAGAAGTGAAAAACATCTTAAAGTGGCAACAGAGAGGGCTTTCACCCTAATTAAAATAATCATTCGAATGTACTTTTGTGAGAGGTATATCTTACTGACTACCTGCGCCATCTATTGCTTAGTAGATATAATGACGTAAATAACATGAAATTATTTTTATGATTCTATATGTGCCTGGATGGGTTTCAATTTATATTATGTTTTGAAGCAAGTAAAAAAAATAACATGATTCATTATTAATTGAGACAGCGATTAAATATAACGTATTTTCATAATCATGTGGCGCCATCTATTTTAGTAAGAATCAGTCTTTGTATTTTCCCGTAGGAATAAGGGGTTTTTATTAAATATAAAGTACCCTATATGTTGACCCGGGTTATAAGCTATTACTTCACAAAATTTGGTAAAAATCCGTCCAGTAGTTTTTGCGTGAAAAGCGAACATACAAACAGACAAACAGACAAACAGACAAAAATTTTAATAAATATCGTTTTGGGGTCCATATCCTGTACACATCACATAGCAGTAATTATTTTTTTTAAATCTTTCATGTACAGACTTTTTTTCCGTTTCTGTTTTATTATATGTATAGATATATACTATTCATATGTTAAATATAAGAAAAAAATCAGTTCATCAGTTTCAGCTAAGCATTGTTAATTACATTGGCAATGGTATTGTCTTTTGCAGCTTTGTTTGAAAGTGAGATACCAATACTACATTTTTAGGGATCCATTCCAGTTAAAATCGTAGAGATCAATTCTTGACCATCTATGCCCCACTCACAGAAATACACTGTATCAAGATAATCATTACTTACGTCCATACTAATATTACAAGAATAAAGCCGAAAGTAAAATTGTGTGTCTTTTAAAAAATGACAGAAGAGCGCTATCTATAACCGAACTCAAATAACTCGTTTAAAGGGAAAACTGTCCTATTTTTGGCACACTGGAATTTAGCGCAAATGACAAGTGTCAATTTTAGGTCCGATTTCACCACTGATATTTAAACGTGAGTAACGCTAAATGTGTTTAAAACATAGTTATGTCTCTGTCACATTCAAACAGATGACAAAGATAGAACTATGTTTTAAACACGTCTAGCGTTAATCGCGTTTAAATATCACTGGTGAAATCGGGCCACGTTTAGCGTTAATCGCGTTTAAATATCACTGGTGAAATCGGGCCACGTTTAGCGTTACTCGCGTTTAAATATCACTGGTGAAATCGGGCCACGTTTAGCGTTAATCGCGTTTAAATATCACTGGTGAAATCGGGCCACGTTTAGCGTTAATCGCGTTTAAATATCTCTGGTGAAATCGGGCCTAAGATACTGCTATTTCACATTTAAATGCATATCGAACTTGACCTAATCTAGTTTTTGACCTAAACTCGAGAATCCCAATAAATAGGACGATTGCCAACGATAGGGCAGTTTTCTACGAGTACCTATCGTACCCTCATTGAAAAAAAGGCATAAGTAATCTTACTTTGAATGAAACAGTAACAGTTTCATAATATTTTTTATTTCTTGCTGATGCATGTAACTTAAAATTTACATCTAAAAAAAATTATCATTCAAAGTAAGATTACTTCTGCCTTTTTTTCACTGAGTGTACGCTATATAAATACAGCTTCCGTAAAATATTCGTAGTTTCATTGTTCATAAAGTTGCCAATCGTAGATCTTGGTCGTCCGTAAGGCTTTGCGGTTATAGTCTCCTTTCAGGGCGGCTGTAAATAGGCTTTAGAGGAGGGTTACCGGCGCGTGACGGACCGCTCTGAATGTTGAGGCACAGAAATAAAAGGTTTCAGAAATGTAAGGTTAATAATTTGCGAGTTGCATCTCTCTTTTTTGGACGGAACAGATTTTGTAAATTAGAATTTTTCTTCATAATAAAGTTTTGAGTAAAATGAGAATTGGTTTTGAGATCGAACTCTGCCTTTTCCTGCGTGAAAAGTGGATTATTATATTGTTATGCATTATTTAACTATTAAATTATAAATATACTTAAAAAGAGAGTATCCGTCGTTTGATGGACCACCTCTGAATACTGGGGCTTAGAAATAACAGCTTCCAGAAATATAAGGCTAATAATTTGCGAATGCATCTCTCTTTTTCGGACGAAAAGGTTTACAGGTTAAGTATTGTAGGGTGCGTAGCCCAGATATAGAATGTTCTAGCTATAAATAAGACACTATATTATTATCACCGATTCTAAGTTTATATAAAATATTTCACCTTTGCTATAACATTATTTCTTTATTATCACAGAGCTATTCACTCGAAGGCGACTTGTCACGGAATGCGTCAAAACTTTGGGACATAAGTCTTCTTTTTTTATTACATTTTTATCAGTGATTTTAAATAATCATACTCTTTAAAAAGGGCTTACAGGGTGCCTACCATCAACTCTTATTGCGATTTTGTTTAGGACCTAAACTGGGCCCCAAGTCTGCTAATTTAAATTTAAATAAGATTCTATTGATATTCAATTGAGACTCAATTACGATTCCATTACGATTAAAACAAATTGGGTATTCTGTAAAAACTTGTACGTCAGTTCAATAGAATCGCAATTGAATCGTAATTGAATCGTAATGGAGTCTCAGTTGGATAGTTAATGGTGTTGCCTTCGGGTATGTATCATAATAACTACGGTCGTTTCGACTATGGTCGAAATAACTACGATCAAAAGACCTAATGTTCAAAATAACTATTGGTCGTTACACCTATTTTTAAAATAACTAATGTACGAAATCACTACTGGTCATCTCACCTACGAACAACTCACCTACGGTTATTTCACCTACGGTTGTTTGAACTACTGGTCATTTCACCTACGGTCATTTCACCTACGGTCAACTCACCTACACGGTTTATTAAATTAAAAAATATTGACTCATGTACAGACACGAGCAATAATATTATGTATACAATACAACATAGAACTTTGTCACATTGTAGCGTTCCAAAAGAAAACGATCAGTGTCACAGTAGACATTCAATATTGTAATATGACATAGTCCTATGTTGTATACATATTATTGGTCGTGACTGTATTGCTGTTAGGTGCGAGGAGCGAAGCGACGAGCATGTTAGGTTTACATGAACATACCGCGCGAGCCGAGCGAGCGAAGCGAGCGTGCCGCGGCAGCGGCCGGCGAAACTCCAGAAACGACTATATACATATTCCCATTTCCTATTAAACTGAAGTAGGGGGTAGCAGGGGGTGTATTAAGTCGATTCTGGCGGTTCGCCGGCCGCTGCCGCGGAACGCTCGCTTCGCTCGCTCGGCTCGCGCGGCGTTTTGGTCACTGTTCTAACCTAACCTAACCTAAAACGTCTGTTACATTTTGTTGGGTGGCAGGAGGCTTCGCCCCCGAGCCCCCTTGGCGGGGGGCTTCGCCCCCTGTCCCCCCTTTTGTTTTTTCCCAAAAGATATAAAAATTTTGACATAACAAAAATTTTTTTGAGCAAAAAAATAAAAAAATATTTTTTTATATGTCCATCGGATTCCTTCTAGGTATCTCCGGCGTACCATAGGGGATCGAAAATTTTGTTAGATTTCAGCTATGACGCACCGTTTTCGAGATATTTGCATTTTTATAAAATTCATTCTTGAAAATTTTGCAAGTCCCCGCTTCATACTAAAACAGTCAAAAATTTTATGTTTGCGACACCCTAACCAAAAAAACAATCCAACGCACCCAAATCCATTTAATAAACTTTCCAATTCATAAGCTTGTTGTAGGCGAGTCGTTCATAGTCGAAACAACCAGTAGATGAAATGAACATTAGGCCAATCGTCCGTTAGTTGAATCAACTGTAGTTCAATCAACCGTAGGTGAAATGAACAGGTAGTTGAGTCTTTCAATAGTCATTATGAAAATATGTGAATCGATCGTAGTTATTTCGACCATAGTCGTAATGACCGTAGTTATTATGATATATACCCCATTGAGAGTACTGTCAAACAAATGTCAATGAGAGTAGAATACCGATTAACTCCACAATCAAGCTACGATTGTAATACGATTGAAGAGCAGACTAGCAAATATTCAATGGCAGTTCAGTCGTATACCATTGGTCTTAAGTTAGTAGCAGAATACCAAAAATGTCAAAAACCGCTATTGAGATCCAATTAAGATTCAATTGAACCATTTGTAAATTAGCAGACTTGGGGCCCTGATCTGCTTCGCTTATTCGTACCACGACAGCTTAATATCAATGACAGCGATTCAGTCATCATTCAATGACATTTCACAGCCGCTAAGCTGTCAAGAACTCTTATTTGACTTATAACTCGGCCAAGCTAACATAACACCTGCAGGTTATACCCGTCCCTCTCACTCTCCGGGCATGACAGAATCGAGTGAAAGAGACGGGTAGAAGAAATAAGGACACAAATCATTCGGTCATTCACATTTAGCAATTCATTTGCGATCCAGGGTGCCTACCATCAACTCTTATTGCGGTTTTGTTTAGGAACCTAAACTGATCTGCTTCGGTTATTCGTACCACGACAGCTTAATATCAATGACAGCGATTCAGTGATCATTCAATGACATTTCACAGCCGCTGAGCTGTCATCAACTCTTATTTGACTTATAACTCGGCAAAGTTAACATGACACCTACAGGTTATACCCATCCCTTTCACTCTCCGGGCATGACAGAATCGAGTGAAAGAGACCGGTAGAAGAAATAAGGACACAAATCGTTCGGTCATTCACATTTAGCAATTCATTTGCGATCCAGTTTTTAGAAGGTCAGAGTACGAAAGAAAGCAATTCATTTTAGGAACCTATTCTGCATCGCGCTAATTTTGAATCGCTGTCTTAAAGTTGATGGTAGGCACCCAGTTTTTAGAAGGTCATAGTACGAAAGAAAGCAATTCATTTTAGGAACCTATTCTGCATCGCGCTATTTTTG
This sequence comes from Crambus lathoniellus, assembly GCA_949710035.1. Lineage (NCBI taxonomy): Eukaryota > Metazoa > Arthropoda > Insecta > Lepidoptera > Crambidae > Crambus > Crambus lathoniellus. The sequence goes on along the minus strand of OX453302.1, from coordinate 6,080,008 downwards.
AATCGCTGTCTTAAAGTTGATGGTAGGCACCCAGTACAGCGTATACAGCGTAAACATCTACCACTATTATATTACAGCCTATAAAGCTATTAAATCATTCCCATAGGGAATTAAACAAAAAACCTACCTTACAGTATATAGATTTTTTTCAGAAAGTTTATTCGCAATTAAGCTTTGAGTTGAATGAGGATTAGTTTTGAGATCGATCTCTGCTTGGTCGTTATACCTAGGCGTTAGATAACCATTTTATGGAGGCCTTAGAGAAAAGTTGCCGGCGCGTGACGGACGCCCGTGAATTCCGAACTCAGAAATAAAAGGTTTCAGTAATATAAGGCTAATTATTTACGTATTGCATCTACTTCTTTGTTGGAAAGGTTGTGTGGGTTAGATTATTTCTTTATTGGTTCTTGCTATTAAGTTTATGAGTTGAATGAGGATAATATTTCTGCAAACCCCCTCGGGTTAAAGTGGTGATTATTATGGGTTTTTTAATCATACAATTTTCCCCTATGTTTGTTTAGTAGGCTTCACATGTTGACCAGTATTTACATGATAGTACAAATTTCAAAACTTAAATATAAAAAAATAACTATAGAACCTTACCTGTTGCGAGGCTGCTGAGTGAGACCAGCTCGTACCTGATTTTTTGTACATATTGGTATAACGTTTTTATCGGTTTGATTTGCGATTGGCGTGTTTGTTTTGATGTAACAAAACCCCCATGAACTCTTAATTCTAATTCGAACTCTAAAACTGCTCCATAATTCTAATATTTCTATCACTGCTCTAATATTTCCAATTAGGTATTCCTGAACTTCATCGTAACAAGATTGATAATGTTACCTAAACTCCATTCAGGAAGTATGCTTACTTTGCGAATCTTCCACGCCAAAGGACATTACTCAACCGCGTATAGTTGCAAAAACAAATTCTAAACACGACGACACCAATCATAAAGTTTGAAATAACAAAGATAAAGCGGAGTTAAACTTTGAACCGTACCCACAAAACGCTCAAACTTGACCCTTATTACAAATTTTCATTCTCAGTTAAACGGAAGATTAACCGTTAACCTTTCAAAAGGTACCCACAAAGTTGACGTTAATAAACTAACAGCAGTAACGTTGATTTACGATGACCGCCGTGGATGTGAAGCAGACACCACATCACACAATGAATAAGATAAACCAGGAACTCAACTCTGAACAAAGAGCAGGCGCTACGGCATAATACGGTATTTTACTGATTTTTTTTTATTTCTTTAAAATGTTTTTCGAAATATTAGCTACACAAAACAAGTTTTCATTTTGAATTATCTTGAATATTTTCAAAGATATAGAACTTCAAACTTTATAATTAGACAAGGACAGGACGCTATCTTAGTGACGCCAGTGGGTTAGTAGCGTCATAGTCACGCCATAGAAGATTTCGTTTTAGAAAGAGACAGCTATAGTCAAAATCAAACAGACTATAATTCTTTTATTATAAAACAGATTCAAAATATTTTTTCACATTTGGTATTCTTAATTGCAATATTTTTTAACGTCATCATTAAATATCTACATTTCAACAACAGTAAAATACCCTATTATATAAAGCAGAAACTCAACTATTAAACTCTCGATATACTGATGATGACATAATACTGAAACGACTACATGTTCGTTGTTATAAATAAATATAAGTGTAGCTTTCTTCCGCAAAAAAAAAACACAAAACTTGCACCTTACCGATTACACTACTCTACACGTGTCTCGCCCCAACACCTGCATCATTTATATTTATTAATAAAACAACTTTCCAAGTGACGAAACAACCTTTTATTCTCTACAACATCTACTAATTGAATACTGTGCGGTGACTTTCGACGTTCCGGCTAGTGTACCGCTGGCCGTCGAGGAAATCCCGTTGCAAAGTCAATAGTATACAATTAGATCTTAGCCAATCGTAGTCAACGTAAGGGAAAGTCGGGTGGCCCAGGACGGCGGGTAACCGGCGGCTATTTCAATTTCTAAAGGCTTACACGTTGGCCGTACCCCTTGGCAGGGCACACTTGCCCAACTTTTGTAGAGCTAGTTTACGTGGGATTGCCTTTACAAATACACGCAGCCTTTATAAGTTATAATGTCCGCAGTTACCCGCCGTTCGGGGCTTCCCCTAGACCGCTACCACTTAATTAAAACATTAATTCCAACACTGTCTAGGCCTGGCCACACACGGGCCACCAAAAAACGCCGCCACCGCGTATCGACCTGTAGTTCATACTAAGATGCAAGTTTATTGCGCCCGTTCTTCTTGTCAGTTAAAAAAGTCTTGAATGGGTGGTAGGAAAATATTGACGATTCATAAGTATTTTTTTGATTGATGATTGATTGATTGATACATTTTATTATGAACGGTGACGCCGATAGTCGTCACTTGTTTCTTCTTCTAGCTTCAAGTGGCGGCGTTGTAACTCGTGTGCACGAACAGTAACACTGAAATACTACGAGGAGGCAAAACTACGAGTACCTAAGTATTTGTATTGAAAGGAGCTTTGTTGAAACCTACTGCTTCAAATATTAACTGTGCAGTCACAGAACGCTTTTACGGTAATGGTGTAAGCAACTGGCGATCTCGTGACACGCTGCCTGTTTAATTAACACCGTTTCAACGTATGACGTTATTCTGATTAAACTTTGAAAAGGGATGATTAAATTTAAATTTAATATTTAGGTGTCATTTAGGGAAAATATTTTACATAATTAAACATGATTAGAATAAAATTAAAAAAATTTAGAATTCATGATTAGTATAAAAGCGATATGAAGAGCGGAGTATCCTATCGCGAGTACTTCTCTGCTCAAAAGGCTGCTCCATGACAAAGTTCTATGTTGTTTACATATTATTGCTCGTGTCTAATAACCAATTTATGTTACATTGATTAATGAATTTACTGGTGAATTCTACAGAAATTTCAGGCCCAATACCAACTTTTGACGCCTATATCAGCTCTTCAAATCTTTCCCAGAGTCCATCTTGTTTCTAACAATTATTGATCAGGCAATTTTTTTTCTGCGGTCCTTTTTATTTTCATCAGCATCTTCAAACATACATCTTCAATCTATAGTAACACTTGTCTGACCTGGTAATCATTTAATGGATACTATCCAATTTTTCATACAGCTGACAGCCGTTCTTCCACCACCGCTGTCACCGGTTCGGTTATGTTTGATGCACATTCATCATTATCATCAGCCATTGTAAGTCCCCACTGCTGGGGCTCAGGCTTCCCTTATGGATGGATAAGGAGAGTGGGCCATGACCCACCACGCGGGCCCAATGCAGATTGGTGGGTATTAACGAACGCAAACACAGCCGGGACCTTCCGAAGCACGGAGGAGGTACCAATATCAATTTTTTGATCACCCATCCCGTGACCGACCATTACGAAAGTTGCTTAACTTGAACGATCGCTGGCAGAGCACGCTAAACACAGCACCACGGGTACCTCCTTGTGGCATATTAGCTGTATTCAACTTCTGAACTATTACCAGTTTCCAGCAGTGAAGAAGCGCCTTACATACTTCTTGTATTATTATTGTATCTACAAGTTTTCCTAATCTCTCACGCACTAAACTAATCAGGAAATGGCCGTCCCTTACTCTGAAACTAATAACTTATCCAAAAGATGAGCTAATTGCGTTAACATTATTTAGGAAAGGACATATTATATAGTTCACAAGAAAATTTATCAACAATCCAAACTTACCTATATTAAATTCAAAAGCAACTTTGCTTGTGTGTTTGTCTGTTAAGCTTTACGTTACTCCATTAAACTAAATGAATTTTGGTACAAACATTGCTCAGGTCCTAATGAAAAACAAAGGCTACTTTTTGTTGCAAAAATAAAATTTATCAGAAGTAAAAAACAAAATGAAGTTTCTTCAGTAGGTATCTGCACTATACTAACACTGACAAAATCACGTGCGACCATTAGTAGTTTATAATAGCATTAACTATTACGTTAGAGGACCAAGATATTAAGGAGCGTATACATTTTCGTCATCTGGACATCCATCATATAAATTGAGAGGCTTTCACATTAATTACTATACGGTTGCGCTGCTCCCAAACTGTCGGATGAAATTTTGACCTAACTAGCAAAATGGTCATAGTATGTAGAAGCGGAGTGGCATATTGCAGCGAGCTCGGATAAGCTTTTGACCAAGTATAGAATGAAATTAATGTTTTTATATTTGTATTTGGTCGTAATATGTATCATTTAAAACAAACATAAGCCTAGGCACACACGGGCCACTGACAACAACCACAAAACGCCGCCACCGACCAGCGGGCCAATCGCCGTAATTCTATGCAGCGTGTCTTCATCGCGTTTGGGTCTTGACGTTTAACTTCGTATTGCCTAAAGGCGATACTCGGAAAAAATGTGCTGAAGCGAGATAGCAATGAGAAAACGACGCGCGCGGGAGCGGGACCGATTTTGCAGATTAGGCAAAAAAAACACAAAATCACTTCGTATTAAAAAACTACAGCGATTTTTAAAAAACGCTTCTATACGATCCTCAATATTATTGGTGTCCACTAATTAAACCAATTTCCAATAGTGTAAGTAACCCCATTTAAGAATAATCTTCACTTTTCGTATTTTTTAGAGGTCTTTTCGAAAAGAAAAAGTGTCGAGCCAAAATCATAAAATCGTGTTTTTGAAACTATACGATTCTAGATAAAGGTATGAAGAAATATATATCTTATTACCAGATTTGTAACAACTGTAACCGTCCTATAGTTTTAAATCAAAAAGTCCATATTTTTCCGAGTAGCGCCTTAAGGCGCCGATTTCCCAAAATAGGGTATTTTAAATTATGGATTACTTGCAAATCACAAGTACTTAAAACTTGGAAAAAATATATGTTATTTTACAGTTATTTATCTAATGCTTCCGGCCGTTTTTTTTCGATTGGTGATATTTTACTGTGTCAAATAAAATCCCAAGCATCCGTCTAATAATAATTCAAATATCATATTACTTGCAGTATACTTGGTTTTAGTTTATGAAAAACATATGAAAATAATTGTCTTTGAATAGCCGAGGGATTCCGGCCGTCATAATTTTTTATTTTTATATTTAATTTTTGTCCGGCGCCGGCCCACGACTTAGTCGTCACTTGTTTCGCCGCCACTTAAAGGTAGAAACCTACAAGTGGCGGCGTTTGTGGCTGTCGCTTATGGCTTGTGTGTGGCGAGGGTAAAACTGGCCGCACTCGGGCCACCGACCACATATACAAAACGCCACTGCCGACATCTTTCCTGTAGTTTTTATACATTTATTATGAACGCTGTGGGCGCTAGTCGTCACTTTTTTCTTCTTCTAGCTTCAAGTGGCGGCGTTTGTAGCTCCTATGCGGCGACAGTCAATCGCTTAGCTAGAAGAAGAAACAAGTGACGTGGCGGCGTTTTGTGATCGTGGTCGGTGGACCGTGTGCGGAGAGGCTTAAGCCGCTTAAGGCGAGGATTCCCGACTGAAATAGGCACGCTAACGCTTGCTCGGCAGCGCTCGATACACTTCACGCGGACGCAGCGGCAGCCGGCAGTGAACTGTGAACTCGCGAGCGCCCCGCGAATCGAAAATCACTTAAAATTCAATTAAAAATTAACTTATATTTTTTTTTTAATTATGACGACCGGAATCCCTCGGCTACTCAAAGATAACCATTTTCGTATATTTTTCATAACTTAAACTAAGTATACTGCAAGTAATACGCTATTCGGATTACGATTAGACGAATGTTTGGGATTTTATTTGACACAGTAAAATATCACCAATAAAAAAACGGCCGGAAGCACTAGATAAATAACATATATTTTTTCCAAGTTTTAAGTATTTGTGATTTGCGAGTAATCCATAACTTAAAATACCCTATTTTGGGGAATCGGCGCCTTAACCAAGTTTTTGAGTATTTAAAATTATTTTCGAGGGAAGAAAATAGTGACGAAGTCATTTGTGAAAGAAGAAAAGTATGTAGCTTACTTATATTTTTCTTTTTTCACAATGGTTAGGAACTTGACGCCTGATTCAATCAAATACTTATTTACAGATATAATTTTCTCGGAATCATATTTATATTTAACTAGCCTTCCGCCCGCGGCTTCGCCCGCGTGTACTACACGACGTTATCCCGCGGGAAGGTGATATTTTTCAGGAATAAAAAGTAGCCTATGTCCTTTCTCAGGCTCTAGACTATCTCTGTACCAAAATTCATTTAAATCGGTTCAGTAGTTTAGGTGTGATTGTGTAACACACAGACAGACAGAGACGCATTTATAATATATATAAAATATAAAATATAAAATATAAAAATATAAAATAAAGTAAGGATAGTTATGTATCATTGTAACTTTAGTAGCTTAAGCACTAGTGTAATGCGAATTGGAAACAACCACGAGTATTACCAGATACACCCAAACCCGAGGAAATATTGAAAAGTTTGTTTTTTATATTTACCTGACCGGGAATCAAATCCGGGACCCATTTTGCTTGTAATTTCTTCGAAAGCATCAAAACTGTCAATGTCAATGTCAACAAGTTAAAATTTAGACTTTATTGAAATTTAATATTTTATGGCACAGCGTGACCTAAGCCACTTAGGTAACGGTTAGCCGTGACCTAAGTAGCCCTTAATTACACTGTATTTATGAATCTTAATTACACTGTATTTATGAATTCACTAGGATTTCTAATTTTTGGTCCTTTCTTTATTTAATTGTTTTAAATATAAAAAAATATTTTTTTGATCACTTCATTTTAGTGGTCTTTGTCACTTTGTCTCTTTGTGTCTTAGTGTCATAGTGTCACAGTGTCATAGTGTCATAGTGTCATAGTGTCTTAGTGTCTTAGTGTCTTAGTGTCATCGTGTCTTAGTGTCTTAGTGTCTTAGTGTCTTAGTGCCTTAGTGCCTTAGTGTCTTAGTGTCTTTGGGTCTTTGGGTCTTTGGGTCTTTGTGTCTTTGTGTCTTTGCCTTTGTCTCTGTCTCTGCCTCTGTCTCTGTCTCTGTTTTTTTGTCTTTTCGTCTTTTCGTCTTTTCGTCTTTTCGTCTTTTCGTCTTTTCGTCTTTTCGTCTTTTCGTCTTTTCGTCTTTTCGTCTTTTCGTCTTTTCGTCTTTTCGTCTTTTCGTCTTTTCGTCTTTTCGTCTTTTCGTCTTTTCGTCTTTTCGTCTTTTCGTCTTTTCGTCTTTTCGTCTTTTTGTCTTTTTGTCTTTTCGTCTTTTCGTCTTTTCGTCTTTTCGTCTTTTCGTCTTTTCGTCTTTTCGTCTTTTCGTCTTTTCGTCTTTTCGTCTTTTCGTCTTTTCGTCTTTTCGTCTTTTTGTCTTTTTGTCTTTTTGTCTTTTTGTCTTTTTGTCTTTTTGTCTTTTTGTCTTTTTGTCTTTTTGTCTTTTTGTCTTTTTGTCTTTTTGTCTTTTTGTCTTTTTGTCTTTTTGTCTTTTCGTCTTTTCGTCTTTTCGTCTTTTCGTCTTTTCGTCTTTTCGTCTTTTCGTCTTTTCGTCTTTTTGTCTTTTTGTCTTTTTGTCTTTTTGTCTTTTTGTCTTTTTGTCTTTTTGTCTTTTTGTCTTTTTGTCTTTTTGTCTTTTTGTCTTTTTGTCTTTTTGTCTTTTTGTCTTTTTGTCTTTTTGTCTTTTTGTCTTTTTGTCTTTTTGTCTTTTTGTCTTTTTGTCTTTTTGTCTTTTTGTCTTTTTGTCTTTTTGTCTTTTTGTCTTTTTGTCTTTTTGTTTTTTTGTCTTTTTGTCTTTTTGTCTTTTTGTCGTTTTGTTTTTTTGTTTTTTTGTCATTTTGTCTTTTTGTCTTTGTTTTGGCGGCGGTCTTATGTCACTCGTGCTACAAAATAGTATACGACATTATCACCCTCGCTCCGCTCGGGCGCTAACTGCGCGCCGTGCAATTATGTGCCACTTAGGTCACGCGTATCGTAATGTACTATAATAGAAAATGAATTATGGTAGGTCACCATTCAATTAGTTCAGTTAGTATTGAGAGGTGGGCCCAAAACTTCCCATCATCCTTTATGCTATAAGCACAAAGTATGCAATTCAGTTTGTTTTTAGGGTTTCGAAAAAAACAAAAGACTGATTTTTAGAATAATACCTTTTTAAATTCAATCATAGGTATGCTAGATCACGCACCACTAGATTTATAAACATGGTTGCAGTAGCAGGGAACCAGAATAACCGCAGCAGTGACATACGGCCAGTGTGCAATGCGTCACACTGACAAAATAGTATACGACATTATCACCCTCGCTCCGCTCGGGCGCTAACTGCGCGCCGTGCAATTATGTGCCACTTAGGTCACGCGTATCGTAATGTACTATAATAGAAAATGAATTATGGTAGGTCACCATTCAATTAGTTCAGTTCAACTGTACGTGAAATAATCCGATATTTTCTGAAACACACAACTCAAACCGTTAATTTCCAATCTAATTAGAAAGTGAAGCAGAAAATATCATCCTTCAACTTAGAAACCAGCAAACCCACTTAATAAACGTGAGCTGCAATCTAAATCTCATCAAAACCAACTTCGTTGAAATGAATTAGAACTAAAATACGGAGGAAAGTCGCGGTCAAACGCTAGTTTAATGTGCTACACTAATGAACCCGTATGCTCGCTTTGAAACTTGATCTAATATATTCGACTATTCGTATGGGTAAAAGTGAAAAACGAAGTACAATTGACAGCTTGTCCTTATTATTAAAATTTTTACTTTTTTGCATTCACAATGCAATTTTTATTATTGAAAATGAAGTATTAGAAAAAGTCGACCCGTCTCACAACTAGTTTCGATGGGACTCGAACCCACGACCTTTCACCCTCCGGGCGAATGCTCTTTCGAATGCGAATAGCATTCGCCTGGAGGGTTAAAGGAAGTCTCATCGGAGCTGGTTGTGAGACAGGTCGACTTCCTTTAACCACCACCAATATCAGAACCCGAGGTCCGGGGTTCGATTCCCAGCAGGGGTACAGTCGGGGACAAATTCGGTGAACCACCGCTTACTTCTTTTCGTGTGGCTGGCGTCTCATCGTTCACTTGCAATCCCTAACCTTAATTATTTATGTATTGTACTACCCTAGTTTAATACATAACCAAATAGTAAAATGGTCTGCGCGTCAATGGCGAGGCACCAGCCAGACAAAAAGAAGCAAGAGGTGGTTCACCGAATTTGTTTCTGAGTGTATACATATTGTATTCTAGAAGGACTTGTTCTAAACCCCCCTGGCCAGCTACAGCCATCTTATCTAAGTCTAACGCCATAAAAACAAGTTTTAAGCATTGTTGTGTTCCGGCAGTTAGAGAAAAAATTGCAGTTTCTCAGGGGTTGAGAATTGCGGGAGTAGTGCGCTTCCATCTTCAGCCTTATCTTCACGTAATATCGGGTTTGATAAAGGGTTGTTATTAACCGATCGACTAGAATACTTTTTTACCGACAAAATAAGTCAATTTAAATAAACAATCTAACCTAACCTAAACCTATTTTTCCGCAACCAAACTGAGGCATGTCGACCAAACTTTTATTCTAAGAATAACAGTCATATCTAAAGGTCAAAACCCCATACCAGTTTGACATTAGTATGGCCGACAGTAAGCGATACTCTCGGAATAAAAGTTTGGTCGAATGCAGCCTGAGTATTTTAGTCAGTAAATTTAGTAATGTTTAGTCGGTCGGTTTATTATATTCCTTTGATAAACGCTAAGTGCTAACTATTCACTCTCCGTTAGGGACAAAAAAAAATTATAAGGTTGATTTTCCTAGTGAAACTCTTAAGCTTGATTTGTGGCTAACTGTAGATTTGAAAGAGTTCGATTTTCTGTGCGCCATTTAGATGCAATTGATGAGAGTTTCTATGAATTTAAAATTCTATCGTAGGTTGCTTTTGGAGTTGAAAGTTCGTACGGGAAAAATGTGGAGCTCGTGGTTCAAATAAATTAATCTTTAAATTAATAATTTATCTGACAGACTTGACCTCTCAGAAGAGAGTTTACCCACTTGAATATTGATTGATAGGCGACCTCCGTGGCCGAGTGGTTTATGCACCGGTTTTCAAGGAGCCACTATCTCTAGAGGTCCCGTGCTCGGTTCCCGGTCAAGTAAATATTGAAAAAGAACTTTTCAATATAGTAACTTTCAGGCGGGATTCGAACCCTCGCCCCCTGGAATCCGTCCCGATGCTCTGACCATAAAAAAAATATGGCCTAATGGCCATTTGTCTGCAAAATGAAATAAAACATACTTTAACAATTTCAAGTTGCGTCTGGTCGTGATTCATCTAATCTAATACCTAAGACATGTAGAATTTGTTATTGCTTTGATTGGGATCACTTTTATCATGGCAGTATAGTATGTAGCATAACTCCGAAAGTACTGGCATTCTGACCTTGGTCGTAATACTAAGCTCGCACTTATATTCTGCATGAAAATCCCTATTCACTCTTGAGTATCTTATTTCTATTGAGAGGTGGGCCCAAAACTTCCCATCATCCTTTATGCTATAAGCACAAAGTATGCAATTCAGTTTGTTTTTAGGGTTTCGAAAAAAACAAAAGACTGATTTTTAGAATAATACCTTTTTAAATTCAATCATAGGTATGCTAGATCACGCACCACTAGATTTATAAACATGGTTGCAGTAGCAGGGAACCAGAATAACCGCAGCAGTGACATACGGCCAGTGTGCAATGCGTCACACTGACGAGCCTGATTGCCAATTACAGCATTTGTACTGCTCTGTCACCCCTCACATTTCTTTATTTTATTGTATTTCTTTATTGAGACAAACATAAACATTTACATGAACAGTGTCCTGCAAAACTGTTTGCATAGGTTGACTGCGGGATCATAATATGAGTCTCTAACATAATACTACTATCTACTCTCTATTTACTTTAAATTACTTACAGGAATAAACAATTATACTGGGTATATTCATTGTCATAGGATGTTTTACTGTATGGTACCAGTATCTGATTAATTTATTATACTTTATGAGTTACAGCGAAATCTGAGTGTCCGCAGGTTACTTATGGACAATAAACAGCGCGCCACGAGCCGAGACAATCACCACATTTGTACTGAGCCCCGATCTTATGGCGCATTAGTCAGGTGTACGTGCAGTTGACGTTCACGCGACGTGCAATACCGTTTTTGGTAACGCGCGGTGTTGACAGTGCGACAAGGTTTTCTGTTCCGGTGATAATCTTTGAAACTAAAACAGTTTTCATATGACAGTCTATTTTGACAGCTAATTTCGTATTGCACGTGGCTCCTCTGTCACGGATGTCACCGGAACAGACAGGATTGTGGGACTATAGGTTTGCGTGACGTGTGCGTCGTTATGTCATTAAGGCAATACGAAGTCAAACGTCATGACGCAAACGTGGTCAAGACGCGCTGCATAGAATTACCGCGATCGGGGCGCTGCTCTGTGACCTGTTATCGACAGGCCCGACGGCATAGTGGTACTGATCATACCTGAGCCAGTTGTGGGTTCGAACTCCATCCGAGACAAAAACTTAAGTAATGAAAATTTACGTTTTTTTCCGTGTCTGGGTGCTATTAACTAGGTATGTATCTATCTATGTAGCCTGATGATGGTAATGATGAATCAATAACGAAACGTTAACTATTTCGTTTAGCTTACCATTTACAACTAGCGTGGCCCTTGGAAGCTATTCGCTGGACGAGGTAATTAATTGGCTGCACACACCTCCTTACCTAATAGGTACTTTCTTTCTTTTATCTTTCTTTCATTGTCTGTGTATGTACTTACATATTCTTGTCATGTCGTTGTGTGTGTTGTGTGTCTGTTGTGTGTGTATTCCAATAAATATTTTTTCTTTCTTCTTTCTTTCTTGTCTCAACTATAATCTGATTATCTCACTTCCAAACTCCATCTTCCAACTTCAAGGAATAGCATTAGCTCTGTAATTTTTAAGGGCTCTTCAAAGTCAATTTCAGTTCTCATAGCTCGGCTACTTGCCAATTAGGAATCCTTAGGTACGAGTTATGCAGTAAATGAATTGAAAACTTGGAGCACTGAACAGTGGAATCTAGTAGTTAATGAACAAAATAACTTGCGTGTTAAATAAATGGTCAGAATAATAACGTAAGTAAACTTGAAAGTTTCTCTGACCGTTTTGCAAACAATATTAATTAAGAATAAGTTTGCAATTTTACGGTGCATATTATGGAATATATTAGTACTTTGAAAAGCGAATTGATGTTCTTTTTTAATTAAAGGATATTTCTCGGTACCGGAAATCCTTTTGAGAGACTACTCGAAATTTTAAATTTTTTTAGAGTTCCGTAGCCGACTGGCAAAAAACAGAACCCTTATAGATACGTCATGTCTGTCCATCCGTCCGTCCCTACACAGTTGGCACTTGGTTTGGTGGGTAGATGTATTCTGTGAACCGCTTCACGATTTTATAAAAAAAGTTAGGGGGGTAGTTAGGTACATGAAACTAAAACAAAAAAAGTTTATTTTGTCAATTCTATTCGTGTGGGGTGTTTTTAGACGGGTAAGATTAGTAATTAAAATAAGAGACTGAAAAAAATAAAAAAGCTTACAAAAAAATTATACCTTTAAGGAACGTTATTTACCTCTACTTCTACTACACTTTTTGTAATGATTGTTCATTTATTGCAAAAAACTTGGAACGTATACCCATCTACTAACCCGAAACAATACAGCTGACCAATTTCAGCCTCATCGTCCTGAAAATAAGTCCCATATTCGCTTGTTCGAACTTGTTGTGGGCAGTTTGTAAATGTCTCTGCTTTTACGAGCTCTTTTCTAGGATTATATCGTAAGACATTAAGCTGGATTGTTTTTATTACTAGATAATGTAACAAATGACCTAGCTTAGCGAGAAGACTCACAAGTGAAAAATAATGGTAGTAAAGTCTTACATCAGTATTAAACTTCTTTTTATATTTATTTAGAAAAAAATGTTGATGAATTTACTTGAATATCATCCCAGTTTGAAAGTTGAATTCATGAACGAGGATTAGTATTTCAACGAGATAGGCATAAATTAGATGATTTGATAGTTGTTACGTTAAATATAAAGGAGTCGGTGATTTATAATGCTAAAAGTTAAACTTTTGACTAGCATATTGTGGCGATTTCTTGATAGTGTTTAATTTAAAGAAAAAATTGTGATAATAAGAAACCAGCTCTGCAAGTAACTTTCGGGCGGGATTCGAACCCGTACGGGAATCCGGACCGATGCTCTTGCCAACTAAGCTACCGAAAGGCTTTCATGACGCGTCGAATTTCGCTATCCATTTCAACGCTGTACGCCATGGGCTAAATCTTAATTAATTAATGGCTGTTTCTCTTGTTAAACATTTGTTAAAATGTTTCTTTCGAATGCGAGGGTTTCCTTACATTGATGAAGCAACGCTGGCCTACAGCGTTGAAAAGTGATAGCAAAGTTCGACGAGTCATATAAGCCTTTCAGTAGCTTAGTTGGTCAGAGCATTGGGCTGGAATCCCTGGGGCGCGGGTTCAAATCCCGCCTGGAAGTTACTTGTAGGGCTGGTGGTTTCTTACTATCACATTTTTTTCCTTAACTTACAGAATAGCATTGTGAATGTATAAGAATTATTTAAAATCTTTAGTCTTTAATTTGTTTATTTCTGGTCCTGTAGTTATTAATTATTTGACCATCATATAATCATTATATCAAATGCATTACGCCCACCGCTGAGCATAAACTTCCCCTTGTGATCTTCACGACGGCCACTCAATTATTTTCTACTATCTATCTGCTAATAACTCTTTAAAAATAAGCTAAGCTTTTAAAAATAGGTAATTGTTTTCTTTTCAACATCCATTGGATTTTACACTACCATTTCCTTTCGTAACCGTTGTTTTAAATTAGCCCTCATAGCTGACATATAAACAGGCAGTAAGTAGCATTTGCCAAGAACTATCTTGAGCTCAGCACAGTGCCAAAACGCTGCCACAACTTTTAGAATTGGAACTATTTCAAAAAGCCATATCTGTACTATTGGTACTACACTAACGGGCAAGAAAATAACCAGTATACTTAGATAAGTACATAAACGACCAGCCTTCTTTTACATTATATAAATCGGAAAAAATTAAGAAAGAAGTGAGTGAATTACCTACTCAAGGAACATAATAATATGTGATGAAGCTCATAGCTTATTAATATTTTTTTTTGGGTAAACTTGATAACTGCCTCCAATGCAAAAAATAGGATATAGAGAATTTGAATTCCGTTTTCTAAGGAGGCGAGTTCGAATCCCGTCTGAAAATCTACTTTAAGGGCTGACGGTTCTTTTCTATCACTTTTTTTTCACTAAAAATGTTTCTGTGAATATTCACATGCAACACAACAGTATAGATACACAATCACACAACCAATACGGTATTTTACTGATTTTTTTTTATTTCTTTAAAATGTTTTTCGAAATATTAGCTACACAAAACAAGTTTTCATTTTGAATTATCTTGAATATTTTCAAAGATATAGGACTTCAAACTTTATAATTAGACAAGGACAGGACGCTATCTTAGTGACGTCAGTGGGTTAGTAGCGTCATAGTCACGCCATAGAAGATTTCGTTTTAGAAAGAGACAGCTATAGTCAAAATCAAACAGACTATAATTCTTTTATTATAAAACAGATTCAAATTATTTTTTCACATTTGGTATTCTTAATTGCAATATTTTTTAACGTCATCATTAAATATCTACATTTCAACAACAGTAAAATACCCTATTGTACTAGCACAATAATCTGAAATGGCGAGCCCACATCGGCCGACCCGAAAATATCGCCTCAGATTTGAGTCCCAGATAGTTGATGCGTAAACACAAATACGCTTTTATCACTGCCGCGGACCGCGGGCAAGTATTGCACGTTCTGAGATTTGTAGTAGGGTGACCAAGATTTATTTATATTATATTTAAAAACAAGCGGCCGCCCGCGGTTTCACCCGCGTGGTTCCCGTTCCCGTGGGAATATCGGGATAAAAAGTACATATAAACCTTCCTCTTGAATCACTCTATCTATTAAAAAAACGCATCAAAATCCGTTGCGTAGTTTCAAAGATTTAAGCATACAAAGGGACATAGGGACAGAGAAAGCGACTTTGTTTTATACTATGTTTAAAAATAAAATAATAAGAATAAAAGACTTGCTTTCTTGTTTGTAATTAATAAACTCATAAACTACTAAGTAGACCGAATTATAGTCTCCAGTAGAAGCTACCCAAGGAAAAGGGTAACACCTACAAGGAGCAACTAGTAAAAAAAACAACATGAAGCGCTATAGTAATCTGTTGAAGACTTGTTTACAATTCTCTGGATTGAAACGAAGCCTTAGAATCTTAAATACACGAATTTCGGAACTCCTATTATAATATTATGATAGGCACCACGTCTTGTGTTGTTGACTATATGGGATTCTTTATGTATATTATGGGTCCAACATAGTACTTATTACATTAGTCAACATCATTTAATTACCAGTCTCTACACATTTTAATTTATTTACTTATTCATTTAATTAACATTATTCTCTTTTGAAAAACGTATTTAGTAATAATATTTTAGGTTATGGGTACTGTAAAATAACGATGAGTATACCCCCCATTAAGAGGAAGTTTAACACTAAAGCCTCGTCTTGCCATAAAACTACTTCCGCCGTTAAGAAGGCTTACGAGGACTCCCCGTGTGGGACTTCCGGCCGCTGAAGGTTGCTATAACCGGTATTATGCTGGAATGTATGATCAGATTAAAAGAGGTTACCTTTTCATACAATGTTCAGCATATTTCCAGACGCTATTATATCCAGTTTAGGTGCGTTTAAAGCTGTACATATAATTTTTTTGTTTCATTTATAATATATTGTAGATGTTATACCTACTTTTAATTGTGGTTATCAAGTGCCATGTATATACTTAATAAAAAAATTGTTAGCAGTGTTGTCCGACGAATAAAAATCAAAAACAAATAAATCACCTACTTAAATTTAACTCTCGTTCGTCACATTTCACCAAAAGTTATATCTGTAGTATTTTATTCATGCCTAAAGGTATTACACTAATATTATAAGTAACTCTATCTATACAACCCTCGTTTTACACTTAATATAAAAAAAACAAACATTTAAAAATTTATTAACTCTCAAGCCCCTTAAACTGTTCTAACTCCCTATTAAATTAACATATAACACACGATCCTATAACTCCAGCCCGTCACATTTCCATACTGACATGCGTATGGTAAGAGACCAGCGACGTGGACACAGCACAACGCTCAAAGATTTATAATCTCAGAGATTTATGTCCCCGAAGCTACACTGGTCTGATATAAAAGTTAAAAAGTTGAAAATAAGATTTTAAATTATTTTTATGCATTCACAATGCTATCCTGTAATAATAGGAAAAATTGTGATTGAAAAAACCACCAGGGGCCCGATTCTCAGGCATTCGAACTTTTTCAGTGTGGTAATTCGTATGTCGAACATTTTGTTTGTGGTTTCTATTGAAAAGTTAGAATGTTTCAAATAAACTAAACTGTTCCACATGTCAACAAATTCATTTTGACAGCTAAGTTCGTATACGAACATCGATTGGTCTGTACCACTCGTAGCGTTCGACTGCTTTTCGATCGAACTTTTTCGATTGTGAAATTCTGACAATACACAAACTGTGTTATATTTGAATTTCGAGCATATAAAAGTGAACTTTTCTCGATTGCCTGAGAATCGGCCCCCAGCCCTGTAAGTAGCTTTCAGGCGGGATTTGAATCCGCACCCCTGGAAATCCAGCCCGATGCTCTGACCAACTATGATGCGAACACGATAAAAAAGTTACAGTTGTAGTGCGACAGCCAGCATTGGAAGCAATGTACTGCTTATAATATTCCTTCTTCTCTTCAAAGGACAGAATAGCCAATAGGAACACCAAATTGACTGAATTACGTTTTATTAACGTACACACACACATTGTAGGTACAGAGAGAGGAGAAAACAGAACGAACACATATAACTTAGTCAATCTCCCCAGTGTTGCTTCACTTAAATATTTGATGTTAATAATTTATGTTGCCAACAAACTAAGCTACCGAAAGGCTTACAAGACTCGTCGAATCACGCCTGAAAGCTACTTACAGGGCTAGTGTTTTTTTTCTTTCACATATTTTCCTATAAAAATAAAAATAGCTTTAATTTATCACTATTTCTTAATTCTAAATAAAGAACGTATCAAGATATTTAAAAATAATTAAATCTCAAGCACCTTAAACTGTTCTAATTACCAAAATTAATATATACCTAACACACGATCCGATCCTCCAGCCCGTCACATTTCCATACTGACATACGTAGGGTACGAGCCTAGCAACAAGGACACAGCACAACGGACGGTCAGCCGCAAGCCGAGACCCTAATCTCAGATCCTTCAGTCGCAGAATGTACCTTTCGCAAAATGTACCGCGTGCGCAAAACGTTCCTTTCTCATATTGCACCTTTCGCAAAACGTACCTTTCTCATAATGCACCATTCGCAAAATGCACCATTCGCAAAATGTACCTTTCGCAAAATGCACCATTCGCAAAATGTACCTTTCGCAAAATGCACCTTTCGCAAAAAGCACCTTTCGCAAAATGTACCTTTCGCAAAACGTACCTTTTTTAGTAAAGCTTCCAAAAGCATTTTCATGGAGAATGTTCAGATTTTTTAATTTATTTGTAATAGCAAAAAATGCACTACTTAAGCATTAAAAAGTTTTTAGGGGATAAGTCTTTTGAGAAAAAATAAAACTACTGAGATGAGTAGTTTTATTTTTTATTTTATTATAAAACAATGTTCGGACTTAATAATCTGCTTGTGTATATTTAAATTTTTTAACAATATTTAGATTTCGTAATCTGCTTGTGTGTAGTTGTTTTAGTTTTTTTTTAATTAAACAATGTTCGAATTTCATTATCTGCTTGTGTGTATACTAGTTTTTTTAAACAATATTCAGATTTCATAATCTCCTTGGGTTTCGTAGTCTGCTTGTAGGTATTTTAGTTTTTTTTTTCAATAAAACAAATATATTATGTTCAGGTTGTTTAATTTACTTACTTGTTAAAGCAAATAATGCACTACTAAATTTTAAATGGTAAAAAGATTTTATGAGATGAGTTGTTTTATTTTATCTCAAAAGACTTATCCCCTAAAAACTTCTTAATGCTTAAGTAGTGCATTATTTGCTATTACAAATAAATTAAAAAATCTGAACATTCTCCATGAAAATGCTCTTGGAAGCTTTACTAAAAAAGGTACGTTTTGCGAAAGGTACATTTTGCGAAAGGTGCTTTTTGCGAAAGGTGCATTTTGCGAAAGGTACATTTTGCGAATGGTGCATTTTGCGAAAGGTACATTTTGCGAATGGTGCATTTTGCGAATGGTGCATTATGAGAAAGGTACGTTTTGCGAAAGGTGCAATATGAGAAAGGAACGTTTTGCGCACGCGGTACATTTTGCGAAAGGTACATTCTGCGACTGAAGGATCTGAGATTAGGGTCTCGGCTTGCGGCTGACCGTCCGTTGTGCTGTGTCCTTGTTGCTAGGCTCGTACCCTTCAGCCTTGTTTTCAGCATTATTGTGTTCCGGCAGTTAGAGATAAGATAGCCAGTTCCTCAGTGATTGAGGATTCCGGGAGTAGTGCGCTTCCATCTTCAGCCTTATCACCACTTAACATCAGGTGTGATGAAGGCTAAGTGCTACCCCGTTGTGGATAAAAAAAAAAAAAAAAAAAAAAAAAAAGGTGCATTTTGCGAAAGGTACATTTTGCGAATGGTGCATTTTGCGAAAGGTACATTTTGCGAATGGTGCATTTTGCGAATGGTGCATTTTGCGAAAGGTACATTCTGCGACTGAAGGTCTCAGATATTTATGTCCCCGAAACCTCGCTTTGAGAGGCGAATGCATACCTGACTATAAAAGTCAAAAAACTTAAAAATGATTTTAATTTAGCAGTATTTTTTATTATAAATGTAGAACGTATCAAAATATACCTATTCTTATTATTATAAAGCTGAAGAGTTTCTTTGTTTGAACGCTAATCTCAGAAACTACTGGACCGAATTGAAAAAAACTTTTTTTGTTGGATAGTCCATTCATCGAGGAAGGCTATTATTAGCTATATAACATCACGCTACGACCAACAGAAGCGGAGCATTAATATTTTTTTTTTGCAAAAACGGGACGTAATATAATTTTTAGTAGGTTTTTTCCTTTTCCTCAAATTAACGCAAGTGAAACTGCAGGACACAGTTAGTAAAAAATAATTAAACCTCAAGACCCTTCAAACGACCTAATTTTCTATAAAATTAACATATAACACACGCTCCTATACTTCAGCCCGTCACATTTCCATACTGACATACGTAGGGTAAGAGGCCCGCGACGTGGACACAGCACAACGGACGGTCAGCCGCAAGCCGAGACCCTAATCTCAGAGATTTATGTCCCCGAAGCCTCGCTTTGAGAGGCGAATGCATGCCTGATTTATCCCACCACGGGAAAGGCCAGAAAAAATTAAGGTACCCTATAAATCCGAGAATACTTCTACGAGATTTGATCGGTGTTTTGTGAACCGTTTTTTGTGTATAGTTTATTGAAAGGTAAGAAAAAGTGAGGTACGATAGTGGAAAAATTGTGAAGGTTTTTCTTTCCCTTTTCTGTAGACGATTTTGTTTACGTCCTCAAAGGTAAAGTTCTAGATGTTTTGTATACAATATAAATACACTTTATTTTGAATTTAGTTGAACCAAAACAACCCGATATATAAAGTTTCAACATACAATAAGTAAGCATTAGATTCCAACTAATTTCACAAATTGAACAACAATCTGGGCGCTATTGGATTTCTCCCAGCTTTGATGTCACAGTAGCTAGGTTTGAATGAACTTTGAGCTCACAACGCGCTTACATGGTATGTAATAAATCGATTACGATACGGTATAGAAACATAATATTGAGTTAGACTACTTAGGCAACAAACGGCAATGTAGATTTTTGTTAAAGATGGTGGATAATGTTACGGACAATTAATACAATTAGACTTGTAGGTTGAAAAACAATAGGTATTTTAGTAATTTGTATATTGAGAAAGCTAGCAAAAGCTTTTTAACTGCTACAATGGTAGGCCAAACGATCTTACCAATGCGCAAAATAATTAATAGTACATTACAGCCGAGGACAGGTTAGTAAGAAATTACATTGTCGAGGATGGTTTGAAGCACGAGCCGCAGGCGAGGGCTTTAATCATTCGAGGCAAGGTAATTTGCTTACCGTATAAGGCTTGTATAGTGCTTTTCTCAAGAAATGCGAGGAAAAAAAAAACTGTTTAACTAAATAATATTTATTAAAATTTATATCACACATGTTCGGGCAATTATTAAATGTAAATGTTAGTGTTTTCCCGGGCACACTTATGTATAAATCGCCCATAATGATGATATGATAAATTATGTACTTATCATTAAAATACGCCGACAACACAGATTCCGAAAACGTATGCGCCTTTTTTTCACTTTTCCAAATCAGATCGTAGGTTTTCATATATCTTTCTTTTGATTTTGCTGGCAGTAAGTTTTCTGTAATTAATTTTGCTTCTGGTCTCAAATTTGGTGGCTACTCCACCTACATACAATGTCTGTATATATGTTACATTGGCAGAACTCATTTTGATAATTTATTACACAATATAAACTGTATTGATATCAAATGAACCGCTGAAAATCATTCCCGCCGTTTTTTTAATATTGGTTTGTGAGGCCATGTGGAACGGTCATCATACAGCCTATTGATACAATACTACTTGCTACGAAAATGCGCAACTTCAATACCCGCTTCTGGGCGGTAGATGGCGCTGTACATATTTCCCATACAAAATTACTCGTAAAGGATATTTTGTCTATGATAAATATCATTTTGTTTTTTCGATAGATGTTCGTGCTAAGGGTACAGGTACATAGCGCTTGTGGTACAATACGAAGTAATATACTCTGTACGCACCGTATTTTAAAAAAAGTTAACCTTATTATGATATAATAATTACCTATATAGTAATAATAATAATGTGGCTGTATGGTGCAAATGTCCCTTTGCTTTTTCTGTTTTTATACACAGGAATAACGAAAGAAAAAATAAAGAAAAAAAGTTGGTAGTAAGTACCATTGCAGATCACTGCAGTAATGAATTTCAGTTCTTATTTACTGCACTAAAATCAGTGCAGTAAGTAAGTACTGAAATTCATTACTGCAGTGATTTTCAAATTTAGAATGTTTACCTCGGAAAAGTGCCACGTACTGCATTCTTTTCTCAAATATAATATTAACATTTCAGAGCATAAGTGTGAAAAAGTACTTATTTTCATGATAATAAATATTCTTCAAAACTTTTAGGATAACATACTGGTTAATGGCACACTCAACAACTGTGCCCACAGTTTACATACTGACTCAACCTTCCATTCTGCGGTTACTAAATGTACCTATCAGTTACTCAACATGTAGGTGCACCATTAAATTGTCTCGCACATGATCAACTCCATCGGAGGAAACGTAGATTCCAAGTAGTTTAACAAATTGAACAACAATCTGGGCGCTATTGGATTTCTCTTCTCCTGGCTTTGATGTCACAGTAGCTAGGTTTGAATGAAGTTTGAGCTCACAGTCGCGACGCATCTATGTGGCCTGTAATAAAGCGAATACGATACGCTAAAGAAATATAATATTGAGTTAGACTAGGCAACAAATGGCAATGTAGATTTTTGTAAGAGATGGTGGACAATGTTATGGACAATTAATAAAGGTCAATGCCCAGTTTTGGACTAGTAGGACGGCCACTAATGAAAGTGGTTTTAAACAAGTTTTTTTGTAAAAAAATCATTTTCATGACAATCTTTTTTACTGTAACTATTATGAAAGACGGGATTTTTACCATGTTTATTTCGTTTTTCGAATTCCCGATATTTCGGCGCAGTTGCACACGCCATGATCACGGAGTAACTGAATATAGTTACTGCGGGTTATTAGGCACAGACGAATCTGTCCACCCTCTTTCTTGTCCGTTTATTGCGCTTGATACCCGTACCACTGTTTTCGTTCTCGCACTCAACTCGAACTTGTCCGCGACACACACTACTCACAGTATCACTCCGCAGAAAGTAGGTTTCCATTTTTTAGGTACTTATTATTTGTTTGTCCGTCATTCACGTCAAAACGGAGCAACGAATCAATGTGATTTTGGTACAGGGATAGATTGGGAGCTGGAGAGTGATATATGCTAGGTACTGTTTATCCCGGAAAAATATCACATTCCCTCTACCACCACGGCCCCCCCACAGTCGGTGTGCTTAAAACTGACGGCGGAGAGCAAGTAGTGAGGGGTTTAGTTGGTAGTGGTGCCTACTCTCAACCACCCCATCTGGTCAGCCCACCCGGAGTGGGTAACCTTATGGGGAGATTGAGAAGAGGCTCTCTCCTCCTGCCCCGCCTCCTGTCGAGCTTTTGAGGTCGTCAGGGGGCGGGGCAGGGGTTAGAACCGCCCAGCCCTGACGCGAAACCTATTAGGCTTGGCGGGAGGACTGGGCGCGGCGAGAGACAGACCTTGTCTGACTGAGTCCAACATGCCGTTAGCGGTATACGAAAAGACTGTATTTGCCCTCACTATAAACAAAAAAAAAAAAAAAGGATAACGTCGCGTACTACATGCGGCCGAAGCTGCGGGCAGAAAGCTAGTGTAAAATACAACCCAAAAGAGCGCTACGGCATTATATGCTCAACCGCAAGTACTAGAAATGCGAACCGCGGGGGTTGTGTGAATAAATAACCAAAATACATTACAAAACAAAGTGTTTTATTTAAAAAGTGACATAAGTTACGTTTTTTTTTTCATATATTCGTAACCTGTGTATTACACTGAGTATAGCCACATGTGTTCCATTGCTGGCCGCGTCTACATCATGACCGGGTCAGATCTGCCCAATGTCTTTTCCAAGATAACATACTGGCGCACACAATAACTATTCATACTGTTTCCATACTGACTCAGTTTTCAGCTACGTTTACGTTATTCATGATAACAATTCTGGTGTGCAAATGAAGCTGAATTAGGTACCAATACAACTTCAGTTTCAACACAGTATTTGTCTTAAAACACTTCATGCGGGGAGTTTCGGTAACAGCTTCGCATTCAAAGCGATCCTTGTTTACGGCTGCGGTAAGCGATACACTGTGATTCAGTTTCGTCTGATGGACTCTGAATACGACCTGTATGTATTTCTGCTTCGAACTATAAAATAACTAGCGTGAAGAGGGATTCGACAGAAACCAGATAATCTTTCTTTCTTTCAAGCCATTTGGCCCAGTAGATTTTTTATTCACTTTCGCTTGGGTAAATCTTATTTAGGTTACGAATTAAGCCCACAGGCTTTGTCTTAAACACTTCATGCGGCGAGATTCAGTACAAGTGTCTCATTCAATGCGATCCTTGTTTACGGCTGCGGTAAGCGCTGCTACACTGGGACTCAGTTTCCTGTGATGGTCTCGGAATACGACCTGTATTTCATCTACAGAGTTGGCAGATATACAGTTGATAGTACATGGAGCTTAAAAGCTTAAAAAGCTTCACGTAACCGACGCATCAGTGACGCGTGTTTCCCGCTTTGTCCACGCGGAGTAGCCGCGTCGTGGTCGCTTAAGGCCTCTCGCTGGTATCATTTGCCCGACCCAATCACCATATCCATATAGCTGACGCGCTCATGATCGTATATTTGGACGGGGTGACGTATCAAGACTGCGTATCACGTTTGCGTATCATTTCCCGTCCAAATATGCGATCATGATATGCGTTGGATCGGGTTTGGGCAAGTGGTACACATCCGGCACTGCACGACTGTCGCCCCCGCTTCGAAGGCGAGTCGAGTCTACGTTGCTGAAGGTTAGGCTGACACACACTAAAAGTGTCGCAGACGCATTGCGATCCAACACTGTCGGTGTGAACCTACGCGTACAAGTTCAAATAATATCAAAACCGTGACGCACGCAGACGCAATGTAGCACGTCTGCGATACTTTTTGGTGTGTGGCAGCCTTAAAAGTTGCGCCACGAAAATGTTAAGAAAAAGTGTTGGCTTACAGTTTTTTTTATTTTTTTTATTTAAGTCTTATGTTTATAGCTCTACTTATTTCGGGACTATACAATGTTAACACTTAATCCACGTTTATTAAAAATTATTTATTTCATTGTTATTAATTTACTAGAACTACTAACAATTTCTACAGTATATTACGCTTAAAACTCTACAATAAACAGTACTTACAGGAGTCACAAGTCGGCTAAAACAATGAAGTGCCCGACCAGTTCATAATTATTTGCTACCTCCACAACTAATCAAGTTATAGCCAATTTCCTCTCCAAGTTGCCTCCAGTAAGGTCAGCAGAATATTACGCAAGACTAGCAAATATCTGCAGTTGATTTTAAGCCTTAACACAATGAACGTTAAGTTGGAAATTGGTGGTCAAAATTTGACTACTTCTGGTAATCTGAGTTGCAGACTGCACTCTTGAATTAAGGTATCGAACCATACTCTTAAACTAAGTATTGTGCTCTATTTCACGTATTTTACCAATATGTAGGTACTGTAGCGCCTCCACCATGTAGCACACAGGCAATTTATACTACGTTTAGTAATACGACTGAATTCAGATATCTTGGTTTATTTGGCAACCATGCGCCTGTCTCTCTAGCTACTCCAAGAATCGCCTAGAAAACAAGCGCAGTGTTCCCGCGAAACAATCAGACAAAAAGAAAAGAAAACATTCAGACAATCCCGTGCGCGAGTGTATATTCGCGTTCATCAGCTCACCAGCACCGACCTACGTGCCACCAGCTCGGCTCATCACATCGTGCCATCACCGCCACAGCCTGCTCAAGCTCACATCACCCAGTTCATCATCTAGATCATCCAAGGTACGCCCTTTTCTCACCTCCCTTTCATTCACCCACAGTCGTATGTACCTGCATCACAAGTACATCTTTGATCCTCTCTCGACATCCTCTTGGCACCTCGCTCTAGTAATGATGGTGATAAGACAAGCGAGCGATTGCCACATCGCGCATACTCTATTCCTTCACTGCACGCTAGCTGACGCTCGCATCGCCCGTATATCCTATGAGCACTTTGAAACTAAGCTTTCAATTTGCTCACAGTAAGCGATTTTGAATAGTTTGTTGCTAAGCGTTCAGTCAGCGGCTGAATCTAAGTGAAAGTGACGAGTAATTTAATAGAGACGTCAGTTCAATATACCCAGACCTTTTGGTGTACAAATATGGAGGCATGCATTTTTACATTTACTTTTCTGTATGCATGTATGACTTTGCTGTTACTTTCACTCCTTAGCTTGTCCAGATTAATAATACACTCGTTTTTTACAGTTTTATTTAAATGACCATGAAGTGAGCATGTTTCTATGTAAATAAAGCAAATGCCCGTTTTTTTCTGCAAAGAGGTTTATTATAAATGTGAAAGTTCATAGGCTACTTTTTATCCCGGAAAAATAAAACATTTCCGCGAAATAACGTCGTGTAGTACACGCGCGCCAAGCCACGGGCGCAAGGCTAGCTTGACATAAAGATTCGTGTTCAAATGCGAAGTAAATTTGAAGTGACGCTGGAATCCTTACAGAGTCACTTCGGATATGAAAGCGAGGGGTAATGGTTTCCTAGAAAGCGGTATATAAGGAATAATATACAATTAAGGAAAAGAAACAAATTTGTTTTACCTAAAACTAACATGACAATAGTTTGATCAGGACCTTACTTGATGGCTATAAAACTGTATAATAGTCTCCCAAAAGATATTAAAGAAATTGAAAATTATAACAAATTCGTGACATGTCTGAATAATTATTTATGTGATAAATGATATTATAAATTGAAATGAATTCTAAAATTATGTGCAATAAAATAACTTCGTTCGTATACTTTAGAACTGACTACAGGGCACCTTATAAAATAAAATACTCGACGTTACAAAGGAAAACCGTAACTTAAATTAGACCATACGAGTATCAAGTAATATCGTTCACCATTATACTCGTTTTACAGTCACTTTATAACGACCGACGTCGTTCTACTAGGAATTCACTTTGTTTCTATAACAAAGTCAATAGTGACCTATAAAGTGTCTTTAAGCTACTCTTACATAAAGCACATTCCCACAGCACTCTTCTTTATTTTTAACCGACTTCTAAATCCAAAAGGGGGAGGTTCTCTATTCGTCTGTATATATGTTTTTTTGAAATCTGAAATTTTGAAATCGGTTCAGTAGTTTTCAGGAAATCTTGAAAATACTGTCGTTTTCGATACCACTTTATGTGAATTTAATACGTATCTTTAGGCAAAACTCCTTTGTTTATAAACCGATTTAGATGGTTCTTGTTTTGTTAAAACGCGGATACCTCAAGGTATTTTAACCGACTTCAAAAAAGGAGGTTTTCAGTTTGATCATATACCTATTTACCAGAATACAAGTAAATTGCCTGCACGATGCACTAAAAAGAGTGAAATAAAAATTATTTTTATAAAAAAATAAAACCGTCTTCAAAAAAATCACATCAAAAAAGTAAAAAATAATTCCTCACCAAATAAATAACGTAAGTACTTTGAAGTCGGGCGGGTTTTATAAAAGCTAGTAGCTCCGCGCAATTTGACCCGCTTAGTAGGAGCGCTTCCTGTAGGCGCTTCCTGTAGGAGTATGGGATCCTTCGGGAAGGATGTAGCTTTCTAATGGCGATATAATCTCTAAAACCGATCCAGTAGTTTCGGAGTTTATCCATTACTCCTTTATTACTGGATCCTCGCGGTTTTACCCGCGTGGCACGTGGTGGTGGTGGTGATAAAATATGGCCTATGTCACTCGGGAAGAATGTAGCTTTCTAATGGTGAAAAAATTTTCTAAATCGGTCCAGTATTTTCGGAGCCTATTCGATGCAAACAAACAAACAATCAAATCTTTCCTCTTTATAATATTAAAATAGATAAACAAACAAAAATCCTATATTTCCACATTACACAATATTAGTATACAAAAAACTCTTGCGTCACTGACTGACTGAAAGACAACGCACACCCGAAACTACTGGGCGCAACGCAAGAAGCTGAAAGGCATGTATGTTCCTTGGGTAGTGTAGGGGAGCACTTAAGAGGATTTTTGGAAATTCCCCCTCTAAGGTGGTCTACGCAGACGAAGTAACGAGTTTTTTAAGGATCTTACCAGTGGAGCAATATCCGGCGGCTGTCACGTGCTACCCAATATCCGGGCATTATTAAGGCGCTACTCGGAAAAAATAAGGACTTTTTGATATAAGACTATAGGACGGTTAGAGTTGTTATAAATCTGGTAATAAGATATATATATATATATATATATAGTTTCAGAAACACGATTTTATGATTTTGCCTCGACACTTTTACTTTTCGAAAATACCTCTAAAAAATACGAAATATCAAGATTATTATAAGATTTTAAACTTTCGCGTTCCATTATAATTATAAACAAGAGTAACGGGACTCAACGCGACATTTATTATGAAGTACATATTATTATGTACTTACATTATGTACTTACTAAGTGTAAGCCGCGAGTTTTACCGTTCAAAACAAACCCCGATACTGTGAGTGTTGTGTGCCGTAATCCCATCACTAGCGATGACAAAAACAAAAAAAGTGACAATTTGAGGGTGGCCGAAGATCTCCAAGCCCGCCCGAACAGACGTCGTCGCGCACCGCCAGTCTGCTTGTGACCACGGTTGTTGCAACACAGCCGAAACGTCAAGCTGTAAGTACATAATAATATGTACTTCATAATAAATGTCGCGTTGAGTCCCGTTACTCTTGTTTATAATCAAGATTATTCTTAAATGGGGTTACATATACTATTGAAAATTGGTTTAATTAGTGCACACCAATAATATTAAGGATCGTATAGAAGCATTTTTTTAAATCGCTATAGTTTTTTAATACGAAGTGATTTTGTGTTTTTTTGCGTAATCTGCAAAATCGGTCTCGCTCCCGCGCGCGTCGTTTTCTCATTGCTATCTCGCTTTAGCATAATTTTTCCGAGTATCGCCTTAATGGACGCCCGGCGATACTTGGGTAGCCATCTAGGTGTATTTACGGTGCGATGCACTTTGTATTCTGTTTTTGTCACAACTAATTTTAAAAATTACAAGTCATTTTGTAAAGTACGTCAGTTAACGAGGCAAAATACTGCTATAGTGTTTTTTTTTTCACCTTCATTGCGAGTGGAAAATAAATCGACGGTTGCGGCATTTGACATTTGGAAACCAGAGCTTATTATAGTTATATTTAACTTATATCAAAAGTTATACATATAATACAATATATATATAACTTTCGATATAAGTTTTATATATCGAGTATATTGTATAAGTGAAATCAAAAGTTAGTTATGGAAATCTTTAATAACTTACTGTAACAAAGCACATTCCAGCACCCTTCTTTTATTATATAGGGGGTTTTCTTACGTAATCTTACTTAGGAGCACTGGAGCAATACCCAGCGGCCATCACGTGCTACCCAGTATCCGGGCACAGCTAATGGACGTTCGACGATACTCGGGCAGTATATAGTGTATTTACGGTGCGATGCACTTTTTAATAATACTTTGGAATTTATTTGTAGTCTTTTTAGGAAGTTGTGAGGTACTCAACTTGATGTAAAAGCTATTATTACTATTTTCAAGCAGTAAGAACATTCGTTCTGGATAAACAATACTTTTTACGTGACCTTACTAATGAGTAGAGGAGCAATACCCGGCGGCCGTTACGTGCTACCCAATATCCGTGCATCGCCAACGGACGACCGTCGAGACTCGAGCAGTATATATAGTATATATATTTATAGTATATTTACAATGCTATGTACCTTGTATTCTTTGGTTATTTTTTAGTGAATAGAGAGACACAACTATCACATTAAATCAAATCAAATGGACATCACCTGTTAGTTAACGTCCAATAAGCCCATC
Organism: Crambus lathoniellus; assembly: GCA_949710035.1. Classification (NCBI taxonomy): domain Eukaryota; kingdom Metazoa; phylum Arthropoda; class Insecta; order Lepidoptera; family Crambidae; genus Crambus; species Crambus lathoniellus. Next base: position 6,050,867 of record OX453302.1, on the reverse strand, counting down.
ATCATTTAATAATGGATTAATTAAATAAAATGCCCTTTACCCAATAATGGAAAGCCAAAAACAAAAGCCTTCAGCAAAAATCCGTTATTCTTTACTGTCTATGTTATCCAATAGGCAAGTAAAGTGATTGCCTTTGAATAGCTCGTCTGCAGTTAGTTGATTCGTTCAGGCCAGCCGAGACGTTTGTATACTCACGTCCCCCAAACGAGAGAAATGCTTTTGTTTCCAGATAATATTTAACTTGGCTGGAAACTCTCAAGTCGATTGAATCGCTCTTTTCAACGTTGAAACTTTCCAACTTTACACGTGAATGAAAAATGCAAACAATTTAAGAGATTTTATTGCCTTTGATCTTATTCATGGAATAAAAGGGCCAAAAATTTCTATGGTCTTCTTTTCGAGTAATTAAATGATTTTCAAAGCATTTTTTTCTCTAAATTGCGGTTAAGTAAGTCACCTATGATTCCTGTTTATTAGAATAAACACGACAATTCGACTTATTTCTCAAAAAGTGACGAAATTGTCGGATTGTAACTTTTATCAATTGGGCCCCTGGTAACAAACTATATTTTACTTGACTGAAAATTTACTAAGCTTATATTAGAAAGTGCTCTACATAAGTTTCCTACAATATATTATTATTATTCTTTAGCCAACTCCAACGAAAACATCCCTAAATTACAAACCCACTGGGCGGTTATTAAAAGTAAACTTTTGTGAGCGTTACAACAACATACCGCGTAACCCGCTACTAAAGTAACAAAAGGTGATACTATATTTTGCGTTATAATGTTAGAATGTTGACCGACAGAGGAAATAACTTCATAAAATATAGGAAAAAGATTGGGGTTCGTATTCACTCCGAAAATCTACTTGCAGGGCTGGTAGTTTTTATCGTATAATTTGTGAACGCATAGGTTAAATTAATCAAAAATCGGTCGAGCTACGAAGTCATAGACAGACACACAAATACGCAGACACGTCAAACTTATTTACACCCCTCTCGAGGATTAAAAATTATTATTCATAAAATATGTTTCATTTGATTATTACCAAAGTAACTAATTAACTAACTGCATTGTTGAAATAAAATTGTTTCGCTGCGCAATATACCTATAACTATTTAATTTGAGTTTTTTGAACTTTTCCGACGTTTCGGCACCTTTTCAGGGACCGTGGTCACGATTACTCTAAGTACCTATAAGAATAAAAAAATAAAAAGTTTATATCCGTAAAAGTTGTTTTATTTCAATTAACAGTAGCCACGGCTACTGTTAATGGAAATACTTGAAAACTTGAAAAGTTTTTGGTCACCCACCCCTAACCGACCATTGCAAAAGTTGCTTAACTTCAACGATCGCAGGCCAAGTGCCCTAACTACTGCCACGGGCTCCTCATTCTACCAACTTAACCCTTCTAAATCCCTCAAGCCCAGTTTTATCTTCACATAAAGTGACATACAAGATCCATACAAATTTGCAAACGAAAGTGCTATCTTCACAGAACGATCGGTCCCCTCTGAGACCTTAGGATATACAACGATATGATATGATCCATAAAAATAAAAGAAAATAACATGCCTCGTATATGCCCGATCAAGTCCTGAGGGACGAACGTTGAATACGGGGCATTATTAAAGAATGCCCTGTCTTAAATGTTTATAGCTCTGTTACATTTCGTAACTGCTGATAATAAAGTAGATAAGACGAAATATACAAAGTGGTAAGTTTCATAAATTTTTTTGTGTTCCCTTTATATTAAACTAGCCGATCCTCGCGGTTTTACCCGCGTGGTACCCGTTCCTGTGGGAATATCGGGATAAAATATAGCCTATGCCAATCGGGAAGAATGTAGCTTTCTAATGGTGAAAGAATTTTCTAAATCGGTCCAGTAGTTTCGGAGCCTATTCGATGCAAACAAACAAACAAAAAAACAATCAAATCTTTCCTTTTTATAATATTAGTATAGATAAGTTTTTAAATGTTTTTGTTTTCATTTACCATCATCATCAGCCATTAAATGTCTCTAGTGCTGGGCCACAAGCCTTCCTAATGGATGGATAATGAGAATATGCCAAGGGCCCTCACGCGGGTCTAAAGCGGATTGGTGGGTATTAACGACTGCAAACACAGCCAGGACCCCGATCGCGGTAATCCTATGATGCAAGTCAGGTGTACGTGCAGTTGACGTGCAAAACCGTTTTTGATAACGCGCAGCGTTGACAGTGCGACAAAGTTTTCTGTTCCGGTTATAATCTTTGGAACTAAAACAGTTTGCATACGACAGTCTATTTTGACAGCTAATTTCGTATTGCAAGTGGCTCCTCTGTCACGGATGTCACCGGAGCAGACAGGATTGTGGGACTATAGGTTTGCGTGACGTGTGCGTCGTTATGTCGTTACGGCAATACGAAGTCATACGTTAAGACGCAAACGTGATCAAGACGCGCTGCATAGAATTACGGCGATTGGCCCGCAGGACCAACTGCTTAACGTGTCTTCCAAAGGACGGAGGAACTCGTGGAAGGTAATAGTTTTTTGCTACCCATCCCATGACCTACCATTGCGAAGGTTGCCTAAGCACAACAATCGCAGGCCGAGCGCGCTTGCCACTTCGCTATGGGAAATTTTTAGTGTTTCTATTGCATACAGGAGCGAAATTCTTTCTTAGTGGATTTAGATAAGGAATATTCGTCTCATTTGATAATAATTTATGTAATAATTAAAATTTCTTGTGTAACATCATCAGACGATAGTAATCAAACGTTAACATCTAGAATATCCATTGTTAATTGTTTGCAATGTGACTAAATTATAGTTGACTTGTGTTTCAATTAATTCAATCTGATGTCCCATTTGCTGCCAAAGGCAGAGATCCGAACGAGATTGTGGTTTATGAAACCATTGTGCCATTACACTTTATGAATATATGTTGTATCAACATATTATTAATTAACATAATATGTATTACTCAATATTACATTTAAATAAACCGAAGAACCTCGGTCGCTAAAAATACTAAAATTTTTAGCATTAACTATTCGGTAACTTGTATTTTTTTTTATTACTTTTAATAATATTTTCATCGTATTTAAAATAAGAAACTAATGCCCGAATACTCGTACGCTACTTATCTTTTGGAGCGTCTCACACATCGCCCTGTCACTTTTAATGTCAAACGTATGAAAGAGATGCCATGATGTTTGAGACGCTCCCAAAGACAATTAGCGTTCAAGAAATTTTTCATTTATCTTAAAGTAATGTCACCTTTGTGCGAGAGACAAATAAATAAATATTATTATTACGTTTAATTATCTCTTCATTTCGTTCAAATAAATACATAGCAATGCCTGACATTAAGACTTGCTCTTATCTCAAAGGCATTTTTTTATCAATATTTGAAAAGAAGGCATGTGAAAACTTAAAAATTAACATCTTAGAAGCACATTTAGATTAGCTACTAAACGAGAGTTTATTTACATTATCCTTGATTGAAAATACACAATAGGAGATCGGACCGATTTTTTAAATTTATTTAAAATGTTTTTAGAAATATCAGACACATAACACAGGTTTATTTTCAAATATTTTACATATTTTTCGGAGAAATAGAACATGAAACTTTTTTATTAAACTAGGACAGCGCTACCAACTTGTGACGTCACAGGTGGGTAGCGCCATACTCCCGCCATATAAAATTCCGTTTCACAAAGAGATAGCTAGAGTCACAGTTGGTCTTTGGTCTCAATTCAGCAGCTCATACTTGCTTGTTATTAAAAAGATTGATTTTTTTTTTACCTATGATATAATATTTCTGAATGTCATAAATTAAATATTTACATATCAATAACAGTCCTGTCCCATAATGCCAAGTAGGTACTTAAAATTCGCTGAGAGATCAGTCAAAGGCTTATCCCGTTTTAAGTCCAGGCGTCCTTCTAGGATCCACCCTTGAGCCTAAACTTCTCTTGCGTTATGGGAACTTTGAGTGGCCCTCCGTCACAAAGTTTGACTTGCCCCTTAGATGACAAATTGTCTCCAAACTTTATCTTGTTCTGAAATTCAACATTTTTCCGGTCCAACTTTTAATCGACCTAGATAAGTAAATAATGACATTGGAAGTTTTAGGTAAGACAATAAAATTCGGAATGCATTAAATATTAAGTGAAATTGTTACTACCGTGTAAAGGAAGAAACATACCATTGACTACCGACATTTTTATTTAATTATGTGAATTAAAACCATTTCAATATAATTTGTATTAGTAAAACAATAAAAACTTAAGAAGTAAAATTTACTTAACTATCAAAATTAAAAGTTTAACTCTTATGCGTTTTGCAAACGGCGGAGCAGGGTAATATTTTTGACCGCGAAGCTAAATTTTTTTCCCATACTAACGTTTTTGTGATTTATTCAACGACTAATATAATGTAACTTTACAAAATTTTACACACATATTTATAGACATTTTTACTACTAAATGACATATTCGTTAAGAGCGAAACAAATATTTTCACTAAGTTTCAACTAATAAAGTACGAAATTCTGGAAAAAAAATAGTCGTAACTTTCGAGATAAGATTTTTCTATGTAAATAATCAAATATCGTGGTTATTAAATTATCAAAAGCTGCTCGATACCGTCTTAATCTAACGCAATATTAAAGAAATTATGTATTTCTAATACTAATCATAAAAGCTGTTAAGTTATATGTACAAAAGCAAAAAAACGGCAATTTCATTCTTTAACCCCTATTATATAATTATTCCCTATGTGCTATCGTTCGCGGCGAAATTAATCGGCCCGGCCCGCTCCGCCGCTTGCAAAGCGCCTCAATGTCAACATGTTATACAGAAATTTGCTGTCAGTTTTAGGTTGCTTAATGTATAGTAGGATTATCTTACTCATCTCGAATCATATTCGTTATGACAATGCACACAAAGTACCTAGTAGCAAACACATTTTTCTATTTTCCGAGCTTCCACAAAAATAACACAAAAACACTTTTCCCGCGCTATCTGGGTCTACATAGAAATAACCACATTACCTTTTTCATAAAACGGGAAATGGAACAATAGTTTCCACGCAACATTTTCACTTGCACATGTTAATGTATGTTGCATCGGACAAAGAGCGAGAAAGCGCACAAACTGTTTCGCGGTCCGCTGCAAACAGTGAATAATAGGCATAATGTTGTGGCACACAATAGGGGCTCGACGTGCTAATTTATCTGCTAAATTGCTATCAGAAAGAAACACTTCTATTCAGACACTCCGGCAGAAATGTATGGCGCACTGAATATAATAACAGGAGCTTTAAGTGCTTTTTTTTACTTTTAATGCTGCGTCGTCTGCAGTTTCTCTTACGTTCGTGTATTGTAACACTAAGGTGCACTTAAATAATAACAGAAACACTCTCTTGGAATATAGAAGTATTTTATTTTATAACTAGTTACGATAAGAAAACAAGTATTAATGAATTAGATTTATCACAAACGTGGACGTTATTATCTTTCAATATTTATGTAATCTTTTGTTTCTTTGAGCTTGATATTTAAAATTGTGAAATTCAACCTATTACGACGTTTGTTTTGGTTGAGTATCAAACTCGTGCCTCCAAAGGCATGATCAGTACGCCGAATCATCATACAAGTCACAGTGTGGAGGAAAATTTGATTTGTATAAAAATAAAAAATGTGGCTTTCTTTCAAGATGTAAAGGTGAAGTGAAAATTCATTCATACTAATATCGTAAATGTGAAAGTGTGTTTGTTTGTCTGGTCTTTCAAGTCAAAACGGATCGACGTGAATTTTTGGTATGGGGATAGTTTGGGAGCTGGAGAGTGACATAGGATACTTCTTATCCCGGAAAAACGTCACATTCCCGAAGGATAACGTCGTGTAGTCCACGCGGGTGGAGCCGCGGGCGGAAGGCTAGTTTCTCATATACAGTTGACGGTCGATATTGGCCATGAAGAAAAGATGTTTTCAAAAACTCCTTGCGGATGTCGTGACATATTCGAGCTCTTTAATGGCAGTTACACACGATCACTTTTAACTGTCGGTTTTAGCTGAACATTTTAAATTATTTTTTTACGTTTTTGCTTTCACAATGCATTTTTTATTATTGACTAGCTTTCCACCCGCGTCATCGCCCGCGTGGACTACACGACGTTATCCCACGGGAATATTATACTTTTCGCTGATAAAAATTTGCATATGTTTTTCTCCAGACGACAAAGTATCTGTGTCCCAAATTTCAGCCAAATCCGTTCAGTCGTTTTGGCGTGATTGAGCAACAAACATCTATACGAATAAATAAAATTGGAGTCTAAAATAATATTATTAGGATAATATTGAAAATGTAGTAGTATTAGAAAAAATCGATCCGTCTCAAAACTAGCTCCGATGGGACTCAAACCCTATCGGTTCGTATATTTTGAAATTTTAATTAATTTTAAAATGAAAGAAACTCAGTTCTTAACTTCGTCCAATGACATCTTGAAAAGAAAATGGAATTTGTTTACAATGAAAAGCGAACGTGTGTGGGCGTGTGGGCACAAGGGACGTCAGTTTCATAAGAAATAACGTTTCATTTGCCATAACTATCACATAACATAAATTTGAAACAATTTCATTATTCTTTGTCTATCAAATGTCATAACTTTTTTAAACCAAAAATTTTTAACCAAAAATTTTTAACCAATAATTCAAATCATTTATTCATTTTAGGCTGATACAGCACTTGTGAACGTCAATGAAGCTACGCCATCGGTTCGCAAATCCTACAGCGGGAGGCCTTGTTAGGAGAAGAACCGGCAAGAAACTCGCCAAGGGCAATTTTATTATTGACTACACTGCAAACAAGCATGCAACACGCAAGCAGGCATGCAGTACGCAAGCAGGCATGCAACACGCAAGCAGGCATGCAGCACGCAAGCAGACATGCAGCAAGCAAGTAGGCATACAGCACAAGCGACGTCAGTTTTGTTTTACTGTCAAATTAAATAGTTTATTGAAACTGACAGTTAAAGGTGATCGTGTGTACTGGCTTTAAGTAATGAGTGAGTATTAACTCGAACACATAGATACGAATGTTTTATTGAAAGAAAAAATGTATACCAACATTCCCTTGTAACGTGTCTTTGAAAGAGGCTCGTATTTCACATATAACGCGGCTTTTAACGTCCTATGTATTTTTCATAGGAAAAAAATGTTGGCGTTTAACGATGAGTCGATAACTTTGATGTGTGTCCACTGCGATCGGTCTCAGTGGCCTTTCCGGGTAAGCCGGCTTGTTTGTAAAGACATCCGGATCCGGATACATAATACATTTTTTTGTAAACTGTATAGGTATCTGTAGATACAACTGTAGTGTTGGGCGAAAAAAGGTCATCTGATTTATCCATACTAATATTTTCTTTTCGAAAAGACCTCTAAAAAAGACGAAATTAAAAGATTATTCTAAAGTGTGGTTACATATAGGTACTATTGAAAATTGGTTTGATTAGTGGACACCAATAATATTTAGGATCGTCTAGAAGCATTTTTTAAAAATCGTTATAGTTTTTTAATACGAAGTGATTTTTTGTTTTTTATTTGCCTAATCTGCAAAATCGGTCTCGCTCCCGCGCGCGTTGTTTTATCATTGCTATCTCGCTTCAGCATAATTTTTCCGAGTATCGCTTTAATACCCTCCAATCCACACTGGGCCTGGTGGCACAGAATATATTATTATATAAGTACTACCGCTGGTGGTCATGTCCTGGTGATCATGGCCCATTCTCCTTATCCATCCATAAGGAAGGGGCGCCCCAGCAGTGGGGACAGCAAATGGCTGATGATTACTGACAGTAACTAATAAAAGGTGGGTAGTTACGACAAACGGAGTTACTATAGTTTTAATAATGTTGGTATGTTTATTTTCCCCGTCTTTGAAATAGCAAAGCGTAAAATGTTGGAACTCGGTCTCCAAATGTAGGTCAGAATAACAAATGAAAGACATCTTTGAGGTAGACTTTCAAAGCGTTTATCTAATTTTGTATAGACTCATCTTGCCAAAATATTTTAGACAGCCTTTCGCCCGCAGTTTCACCCGCATGGACTACACGACGACGTTGCCCCCGGGAGTGTTGAAGTGAAAATTTTTCTTTCCGAATGTTGTGATAGCTCTGGCACCTCGGTTAGAAAACAGGCGGCGCGCGGCGGCGGCAGACCTCGGTTCAAACCCAGTCCGTATAATTTTCTTTCTTTTTGTCCGAATTCCTTTTTTTGTGAAAATGTCAAGCCCTTTATCAACGCATCTAATTCATCTCAAAGTATATTTTCAAAAAAACAACGGGTAAAAAAATTTAAGAACATCAAAAATGCACAACGTTTTTTAGCCTATGTCACTCTTCAGCTCCCAAACTATCCCCATACCAAAAAACGTTGATCTGTTGCTCCGTTTTAACGTGAAAGACGGACAAACAAACACACTTTCACATTTATAATATTAGTATGGATTTTAGTTACTACAAAGACTTTCTACTAAAATAGAAGTCTCATTCCACTTATTTTGAAAAATAAACCAAAAACTATACCATTTCGATAACAATGTGCTCTTACTTTGCTTTTTAGGTACTCGTATACTTTGACAGAAAGTCTTTAATTCTACTAAGCTATACATAAATTTATTTCGAGCAAATTTGTTGCTTTTTCTTAACGTAAGTATTACAAAAGTTTTAAAGCTTCTTTGTGTAGCTGGTTTGAGACAAAACATATTGGATAGAGCTAACACAGTGTTACAATATTCTCTTGTTTATTTATACACGATCCTCACAGACAATATATTTTCAGAAGCTTCCACAGAACAAATTAGTACTAAAATAAAATTACTAACCACACCCAAGAAGATGTTATTAATTTCAAGTCTTAAGGCGGATGCACAAAACCGTTCATAAGCTGTGCACTTAGCCAACAGTCAGTTTAAAGGCAGAATCTCTTTTCAACCGACTTCAAAAAGAAGGAGGTTCTCTGTTCGTCTGTATGTATGTATGTTCACCGATTACTCGAAGTGGGACGGACCGATTGAAATGATTTAAACTGTAGTGTGTGCACCTCGCCTCATATAATATGTTATGATACATGCATTATTTAGCCAGTAATAAACGCAACATTGACCTATCAAGTCGTTTCAATTATTGTCTCCCGGGTCCCACATTGCATGGCGACCCTGCCAGTGCTGCCTTGTGGCAGCGCTGCGCTGAGATGGTTTTTAAATAGAATAAAATAATTTACAAAAGTTCCTGTGACTATAAAAATTACTATAAATATTATTATGACTTAATATAACTAAGTATATAAAGTGAAGTGACACTTGCAAATAAAGTTTGATTTATCGAACAATTTTAGTGCTAAAGTTTTTTTTATTTTTTATTAGTCTTAAAATAAGACTCTCATCGTTCATTAAATATATATAAAATTTAAATTAATAAAACGTGTTCCACACAATTATCGGGCATTCTACGGCTGTACCTATCGAGATGGAAATGATGACCAAGTGACTAAAGAGGTGATGAGCTGGGCGCCGGGAGACGATGGAGTCGGATGAGGAGGCAGCCGCGAGATGTCCAGACCAGGAAATTAGGAAAAGTTGATTGTGTCCTGATCGATCGTCGCATAATCGTAAAGTCAGTGCTTAATTAATTATTAATTAGTTCCAAACCAATTGAAATTCGTATTTTTATTTGATTTTGTTAAAATTTACGTTTCTAATTTTATTAAGATTTCCAAATTGATAATGCGTATTTTTGAAGCTCTAAGTGTAAAAAAAAGAGGTTAAAAGTGTAGGATTTTATAATTTTTTAAGAGCAAAATTTGTGTAATTCTTCTATTGAAAATGGAAAAGTGTAATTTCTAAAACAAGTATTTCTGTATTTTTTTATAAGTAAGTACTTACTGTTCTATTTTTACTATAGTGATATTTTTTAAATACATAATATACTTTTTACTGAAATTAAAAAGGTAATAACTTTTATCAGAGAAGCGGAAGTAATTTAGCTCCTTTATTTTAATTTCTTAAAACTAAACAATGTAGGTAACTGTTTAGCATTATTATTTTATAATCGGTTTATTGTATTTTTTTTAATGTAATATCTACAAAAATAAGAACAGTTGGTGACGACTAGTTTTGATATACCTATTTATCTTGTTAATAAATAATAACTTCACTCTAAAACGTTTCAAGTATTTTGTTGTGCGAACATTGATTATATGATATACTTATAACGAAAGCTTATTTATCTTATTTTAGTTTTTTTAATTAATATTTTTTAAGGATATTTTACACTGTTGGCAACTATTTTTTTTATGAACCTTTAAAATGAATTTAATAGTTAAATAGAAGTTTGTTGATTTTGATTTTACGTAATGTACTAACCCGGATTAGTTATGTGTCTTATCTTTTATCATTTATTTTAAATGCAGAAATGTACCTATTACTTATTTTATTATAAGGTTATTTTCCTTAATTTTACTTGGTACTTTGAGTAAAGTAATATGAATCAGTTTATCATGCCATTATGGATTGCTTAGTATTAATAAACTTAGTATTTTCTTTATTTTTTTTTGCTATACTTAGTCAAAAACGTAATATTTATAAATTATAATTACTTACTAAAACATACATAACAAACAAACTTTTAACGTTAAAATCGTTAACTACGTCTTTATTTCAGTTACTTAGGTATTTTTTTTGCTGACCTAACAACACGTGCAGAGTAACTGTGGCGTGCCGTAAATAGGTAAGTACCTATACGTATAACTTTAAGACAAAGTCAATTTACCGAATATATTTTCCATAATTAATTGAGACAGTTTTATGTAGGTATAAAAATAAATGACGACTATTGCTTCTGGTACGAAATTATTTGAAAGTTACTATTGTTCTTTAGTATTGATTGATTTTTATTTCACATTTTAGTGCCTTTATTTTGAATTTTTATGCAAATCTTTTCATATAGGTACTTACATACATAAGTACTAAAAATAAAATATAAGTATTTTAGTACATATTACATCTTTCTATTCTTTATACAGCAATTTACTTATAATAGAAAATTTTCATTTTCATCTTTGTTTTTTTTTAAGATTTTAGTTTAATTACTTATGACATTCATTTTTGTTTGATTTTATAGACTGACATTTACAGTTTGGTTAAAAATAAAGATATCGAAAATTCAAGGCATATTTTAGACAGAATTCTTAAATTGCTCTTGCAGTACTTTACTATTACATCAGTAGTTTTGTTTTAATGAATGCAAAAACAAAGGGTATTTTTCAGGACTTACTAATTTGAATTACGGTTTTATCTAATGAGAACATGATCGGAATTTTATGTCTATGATTGTTTTTCTTATTTTTTACGTATTTTATCAAAAGTATGAAGTATAGCTTGTGTTATTTGGTATTTTACCGATTTTTTATTATGAAATAAAACAGTGGTATGAAAAACATTTCCAGTTATATTCTATTTTGTCGCAATTTGTTTTAATAGTTCATTTCATTACTGTTAGTGACTCTAAAATTAAAGTTAATCTAAAAAAAACAGTAAATTATGCATTTTAAAAGTTCTCATTTATTTAGATTACCTAATTTGAAGTTTGTCTGAGTGTAGGTACTTAATATTCAAGCATCTTGACTATGTTGCAATTGCAACTAACAAGTAAATAGGATTACAATTTTCTCAAAATACTATTTGTCAATATTTTATTATTTTAGTTTATCCGTATAGATTTTATTTATTTAGTGGATTCATATTATATCTAAAAAAAAACATTTTAAAACAAGTTAGAATCAAAGTAAAGTCTAATTGTAAAAAAGTTATGTGTTTAAATTTATTTAAAGATAGATTAAAGTTTCAATAATTGTTTGTTGTAATTTCAGTTGGAATGTCTAACGTATTAGGTATGGTCATCGTATTTCTTTATCGTTCCCATTTCCAGATGATAATGCTTAGCTTGCGTTAGTGGAAGCGAAGTAGTAACTTAATGCTTCTGTAAATAATGTCGCACAAGTCGTCGTTCTAGAAATGATGACCTTGCTTGTCTAAATAATATTACAAAATTATAATGTTATCTTAATAATGGGTATGATTTTTTTTTGTTCGAGAAAAATAGATATTTTCTGGGGAGAAAGATCATCATCATACTATCAAATTTATTTTAATGTATTTTTTTTTAGTAATGTAGTCAATAAGTTTTGATAGAGTTATATGGTTTTGAATGGATTGAATAGGATTAAGTTAGCTGTATTAAAAATCTTTTTGTAACGAGTAGTGTGCAATTAGGTACAGCATGAAAAGAAGTTAGGTATTGGGATAGTTTAAGTTTGCTGTATTAAAAATCTTTTTGTAACGAATTGTTTGCAATTAGGTACAGCGCAGATGGAAGTTATGAATTGGAAATGTAGTTATATTTATGAATGGCTTGGGACCGATGTGTTTGTGTTTATTTAAGGTTGTAAGCGAATAATACAGTTTATAAGGTATCTTTCGCAATCGGACTGATCACCCGAGAGCTTGGAATACTCTTGTAAACTCTAATATTCATATTTTGGTATTGTGTTTATTATGATTGGTTTGGTATGAAAGTTATGTGTTATATGCTCCAAATAAGGTACACGTGATGTTGTAATGGTACACGGAGGGTCAGATCCTTCCATTCGATCATGGTGCGAACGAGCTTTCCTCCGTGAGATAAGTTGGAGTCCAAAAGAGGCTTAAAACTTGACCCCTAATGTAGGTTATGCGCATAACCCAAAATGGCACAAAGTTGTCTATTTTATACATAAATGTGTATAAATAAGAGTCGCGACTATAAATAAATAAATGAGTGTACCAAATAAAATAAATAAAAGGCCGGCGCCGAGCCATTTATGTTATGATAGGCAAAGTACCTATGTAATATAATATTGTTGTGATAAGTGTACCAATGATGTATGAAGATATTATGAAGTAATTATGAGCATGAGTATGGAATAAGTGTGGTTCAAAAGAAGTACTTACGTAGTAAGTGGAGAATAATGAATTATTGATATGAATTTATTGAAAAGAAGAAAAGTTATTTAAAGCTAGATTTTGGTTAACTGAATAGAGAATTATTTAAACAGTTGATTTTAAAGTTGAGAATATAAGTTAAAAGCGAAGTATAATTCATGAGTACCTATGTAAATTGGTAGTATGATGACGACATGACATTATGTGTAATTATGTGTAGAAAAAAAAAGGGTTTAATAAGTAACTTTAACCAAAACAGTAATACAATGTTACGGAGATAGGATAAATATATTTCAACGTTTGTTTTGCTATTTTAAGAGCAATAAGTTAGTTTTATACAGTATTATTAAAATCGATGACCAACCCAATGACACCTAATTTTTTTTTTTATGTTAGCAAAGTTAAATGTGTGTCTGTCTATTATTATTTTTAAATAAATTTTCTTTTAATCAAAAATTTCTCGTAACTATTAGTGCACAAACGTAGTAGGGTTGCCAACAGTGATACAAACAGTGTTAGATAAGTCGATTTGTTTGGTATAACTTTCTTGTGCCTAAGCAAGAATTTCATTTTTTGTTAATTAAGATGATAGATTAGCATTGTAAGTTTTTTTTTGTCTCTGTTGCTTCAAAATTTTTAATAAATAAGAACCTATTATCTGATGATTTTGGTTCTGTGCTATACATGTGCGATTTTACCGATATGATATTGATAAGATTTTTATTGTTTTATTCTGTTTTGCGAAAAATTTAAAAGTTATTGTTTTGTTTCTGTGCTTTCATAAAAGTAAATATTTAGAAAAACAATATGTAATAATAAAGCAAAAAACGAATAATATTTTTTTGTTCTGTCCGAACTTTAAGTATAATATTATTACTTAATTTAAGTTAAATTTTTTTTTAATTGTTTTACTATTTTCAAAATAAACTTGATATTGATGATAACAATAATAAAATAACTGTTGTGTACTTACTTTAAAATCAATAATTGTATTAGTATAAAATATGTGTATGAGAAATTGGTTTTCGAACATACTTAAACTCCTTTAAGTAATATTTTTTTTTAAATAAAAGGGTTTTTAGTGTACCTATCTAAAAAATATCAGACAGCTTTCAAAATGTATATTAAAAAAAAACTCTAAAGTTTTTATTGTAATAACAAAAACAAATGTATTTATTTTTCTTTTTCAAAAAAACGGGGGAGGTGTAGTGTGTGCACCTCGCCTCATATAATATGTTATGATACATGCATTATTTAGCCAGTAATAAACGCAACATTGACCTATCAAGTCGTTTCAATTATTGTCTCCCGGGTCCCACATTGCAAAACGTTATTACATCAGGATGGTTTCCAAGTTGAAATTTTGAAATCGGTTCAGTAGTTTTCATGTAATCCTGAAAATAATGTAATTTATTAGGTAACGTTTACGTATCTTTCGGCATAACTCCTTTGTTTATAAACCGATTTAGATGATTCTTGTTTTGTTGGACAGGGGATAACTTAAGGGTAGTCTCATATAAATTTCATTGGCATTGGAACTTAGACTTCGGAGATACTTAAGGGAACTCTTCAAAATAATCAAATAGGTATTGAAAGGTTTGATGTGCTTCTGATATGCAGTTTTCAGAAAAATAATTTCACAAAAATAATTCAGAAAAATAAAAAATAATAATTGTAAGTCTGTTGTGAGCGTGCAAGTTGTAACAAATACGTTATGCTAATGGTGGTAAAAAAAAAGAAGCAGTGATTCAATTTGAAGGTATTTTATTAAGAATCTACAGGACCTAACATCCTGTTTAGTAACTTATTTAGCTACTATCTGTTGACCTCTTTCGTAATGCCAACACACGAGCAACACAACCAAAATAGACGTCCCCGCATAGGTAATAAGAGCTAGAATAGCGTGCTTATAACTTTGTCCAAACCGTCAGACACAGGCATACACAGGCATTACGACATCATGGGTAATTTGCAAGCCTCTTAATTCGAACCTTCTCTTTTGTGTCGTGAAAATTTATTTTGTATGCATAACATTGTTTTACTTTTCAACGCTAATTGCATTAAAAGACATTCAAATTTATGTACCCCAGCTCAAAGATGAATATCACAATTAGGTCACCATATAATTAATGTTTTATTTATAAACGTGTTCTTGAATAATAAAGGCAGTGTATATAAACTTATTTCAGAGTATACAGCTCTGAATTTATCATCATAGCACTCATTTTCACGTTATGTAACTGTTTAGTATATTAAACATATTTAATATTCGAGTCGTAACGTAATATAAATGTAGTAATGTTAATTAGCAAATCTATCTTCAGTACTTAACATAAAGTGATCTAGTTAATACTGACTATTTTGCATTAAAAATGATTAAAATAAAAAGTTAAAATTGAAAATGTTCTTTGCGCAATTTCTCCCGGCGATTACCGGATCCTACAATATAATAAATGTGAAAGTTTAGATGTTTGGATGTTAGTTGCTCAATCACGCCAAAATGGCTGAACAGATTTGGTTGAAATTTGGGACACGGGTAGCCTGGAGCCTGTAGCCTGGAGAGAAATACAGGATACTTTTTATCCCGGAAAAATATTAAAATCCCGCGGGATAACGTCGTGTAGTAGAAAGCTAGTATCTAATAATAACCTTAACTGACTATTCTATAAGTACCTATTTCATTTTATGTAAAAGAATACCTTTAACTAAAGGAAATAAAAATAAATATACTTAACCCAAAAACCTAACATGTAAAATGTTTTTTTACACAATTTTTCCTGTCGATTCCTGAAATCCTGATACTTCTCGAATCACGATATCGCATAATTAAGTTAATTGGCGATTCTATTTTATGTGACCCTCCTTAACTTAAGGAAGTAAAAAATGTATACTTAACCCAAAACTGAAGATGAAAAATGTTCTTTGCACAATTTTACCGGATCCCCGATCCCTGAGGTGAAGGTTCCGCGCTATTAAGTTTTTATTGCATGACTTGTAGAACGTATGTGGCCTCTGATTTAATTGGCGATTTTATGTTAAGTTTAATGTAAACGACTCCCTTAACTTAAGGAAATAAAAAATGTATAACCCAAAAACTGAAGATGAAGAACGTTTTTTGCACAATTTCACCCGGATCCCCGCACCCTGAAGTGAAGGTTCCGAGCTATTAAGTTTTTATTGCGTGACTTGTGGAACGCATGTGACCTCTGATTTACTGAATCTTTGAAGGAGCTTTAGTTATTCATGGGTCGCCTTCACATGTTACGACTTTTGTAGCTAGCTAATTTGGAAACGTTAAAAATCGTATGTTATAAATACTTCTTGAAAGAGGGTATAAGTACCTATCTAACGTAAATCTGAATTGTGTGTGAACAGTATCACAGTGAAATATTATAAACAAGTGTATTCTTGCAATTGAGTCGTAAGGGTCAGTTTATGTCAATGGACTAGACAGTATAGTAAGAGTATAGTAAGTTAAAATATATGGACTTACACACAAGCCCCGATTAAACTTAAACAAAATTATAAGTCCAATACCTTAAATTGGAGACTGGGAAGGTTGCCAAATTAGTTGTAAAGAGAGTGAAATTATCCACAACGGGTTAACACTTAGCCTTCATCACACCCGATGTTAAGTGAAGATAAGGCTGAAAGTGGAAGCGCACTACTGCCGGAATCCTCAATTTCTGAGGAACTGGCTATCTTATCTCAACTGCCGGAACACAATATGAGTGAAACATTTTTGTTACGGTGACATACTAAGATAAGATGGTGGTAGCTATCCAAACGGACTTAAAACAAGGCCTACCACCAACCAAACCTAATACAATATTAACTACTGGGAATCGAACTGGGTATGATATTGGTGGAGTGTACCTATCACTAGACCACAGATGCAGTTAAGATGCAAGCTCGCACTTTAGTGATTTTAATCAAGAATTTAATTTAATTTAATTAATAAATTGATTTTAATCAAGAAAATTAAAAGCATGTTTAATGTTTATCGCGTCCAACATCGTACGATATAAACGGCCAAACGGAAAGGGACAGAAATATTTCCGATGTGACGAGCGGACGTTTTTCCTCGTACAATTTGTTTGATGAATAAGTAAAAGATTACTTTGTTAATGGGGGCGCCCGGTTCGGCCGGACGTAACATATTATACCGGGCCGTGCATTTTTTAACCGTCTGCTTTATGTTTAACGGCTGGACTGGAGTAACGGTTATGGGGAGTTTTTTCAATAATTAGAAGTTACTTTTTACGGGGAAAATTTTTGAAGGGCTTGGGGTTTTTGCTTGAGTAAAATAAAAAAAAACGTAAGTAAGCTTTTTTATGTAACAGTCAAATTAATTTCAAGAAATAAATGTTTGAGGTTTATGCGAAATAGGCACTTAAAGCATGTATTGGTAGACTTCTTATTTAAGGTGAGTTAGTTTTTTTTTTTATATTCATAGATTTGAAAATATTGGCACTTTTTTGTTTTGTATGAAATCAGTAAAGTGCAAATATTTCAAAATCAGTGGTAAATATAAAAAAAAACAAAATGCACAGCCCTAGTTCTTATAAATTTCAACAGCATACCCAAAATTCATTGCTGTATGTTAAGGGTAAGAGGTAGGAAAACGTTATCGCCGCTTGTATGGAGACCGTTTGCTACATACTCCTCTTAAATAGTTGATTTACTTTTTTATACATCTCAATAATAAATAAATAAATAAATAAATCACAAACATTTGAAATAGATTGTATGTGGGTACAGTTACTAGCTCATCAAATTTATTCGTTCAGTTTCACACGCTGTCAACTGTTCGTTGCATTACCACATTTATCATTAACTAGGTACTCTACGGGCTTAGTATGCCACAGAATGACTTTAGCTGGGATGTACCTACTGCTCAGCCGAGCATGAATCCGATACAGTGAGGTAATTGGCAAATCTATACCACAATTAGGTTGCCGATCGTAACGGCTTGCGAAGTTCAGACGTTAGCAGATCAGTACCCCTAGTGCTAATACATAAGCACTAGGGGTAATACATAAGCGAGCTACTAGGCGCTAATACAGTTTTCATACAAATTGACATAAATACGGAATCGAAATAGTTTGCGTTTTTTGACATAAAAACTTACACTACGGGCACTGGGTGCCTACCATCAACTTTAAGATGCAGAATAGGTTCCTAAAATAAATTGCTTTCTTTCGTACTACGACCTTCTGAAAACTGGATCGCAAATGAATTGCTAAATGTGAATGACCGAACGATTTGTCTCCTTATTTCTTCTACCCGTCTCTTTCACTCGATTCTGTCATGCCCTAAGAGAGATAGGGACGGGTATAACCTGCAGGTGACATGTTAAATCGACCGGGTTATAAGTCAAATAAGAGTTCTTGACAGCTTAGCGGCTGTGAAATGTCATTGAATAACCACTGAATCGCTGTCATTGATATTAAGCTGTCGTGGTACGAATAAGCGAAGCAGATCAGTTTAGGTCCTAAACAAAATCGCAATAAGAGTTGATGGTAGGCACCCAGGTTCCCACCAAGTGACTGTTCTCAATTGTTTTTGAGTATTTAACAACGATTCTGAATGTAACCTTTCAAATTTAATTGATTCGGATTTTATTTGCAAAAGATTTATCTACTGCTTATACATTTATAAAAGAAAGATAGGACACATTTATTAACGAAACACACCACATAGCACATACAGACAAATAATAGAGTATTACGAACACCATAAAGAATGTAACTAAGAAAAAAAAAGCGGTGTGACTTTTACTGAGACCTGACTTAGCACAAAAAGTCTGGGCCATTCGTAGTTGGTTAGAATGACCCACAAGCGCTGTTATTCTTGCTCGGATAACACTAAGACAAGCAAACCGTAATACATATATGCAACAATAGCAGAAACAAAATTGAAAAGGGTGGTAAAGTACTCATATACATTATTGATATACACAACATACAACTAAACAGATACCTATACAAAAAAACCGCACTTGTTAGTGATCATTATTACGCACCTTTACTCAAACTTGTGGTGCATGAACATTGATAAATTAGCAGAACTGGGTGCCTACCATCAACTTTAAGACAGCGATTCAAAAATAGCGCGATGCAGAATGGGTTCCTAAAATGAATTGCTTTCTTTCGTACTCTGACCTTCTTAAAACTGGATCGCAAATGAATTGCTAAATGTGAATGACTGAACGATTTGTGCCCTTTTTCTTCTACCCGTCTCTTTCACTCGATTCTGTCCTGCCCGGAGAGTGAAAGGGACGGGTATAACCTGCAGATGTTATGTTAGCTTGGCCGAGTTATAAGTCAAATAAGAGTTGATGACAGCTCAGCGGCTGTGAAATGTCATTGAATGATCACTGAATCGCTGTCATTGATATTAAGCTGTCGTGGTACGAATAAGCGAAGCAGTTCAGTTTAGGTTCCGAAACAAAACCGCAATAAGAGTTGATGGTAGGCACCCAGGGTGCCTACCATCAACTTTAAGACAGCGATTCAAAAATAGCGCGATGCAGAATAGGTTCCTAAAATGAATTGCTTTCTTTCGTACTATGACCTTCTAAAAACTGGATCGCAAATGAATTGCTAAATCTGAATGACCGAACGATTTGTGTCCTTATTTCTTCTACCCGTCTCTCTCAATCGATTCTGTCATGCCTGGCGAGTGAGAGGGACGGGTATAACATGCAGGTGTCATGTTAGCTTGGCCGAGTTATAAGTCAAATAAGAGTACATGATAGCTTAGCGGCTGTCAAATGTCATTGAATGATCTCTGAATTGCTGCCATTGATATTAAGCTGTCGTGGTACGAATAAGCGAAGCAGATCAGTTAAAACAAAACAAAACCGCAAGAAGAGTTGATGGTAGGCACCCAGTGGGACAATGTGACAATCGAACTATTAACAGCTCTACGGGCTTAATATGCCTCAGTCTGATCCTTAGCCGAGATGTGCCACTCGGTTGCACATAAACCCAATACAGTGTGCGTGCAGTAAAGGTGCGCTTTTACTGCATTTGCACTTACACGGCAATTTATTTTGGCAATAATTATTCCTTAGCAACTGTAATGGATCAATCAGGTTTATACGTATAGCAGCTACGTCTCGTTTTCGCGAGGGAAACCGGCAGCAAATTACTAGTTTATGGCTATAATACTGCTATTGCTAAAATGCCTGTCTGTGGGATAGATAAAATAAGCCGTCACCGACAGCAACTTTTTAGGGGTAGGGGGCCTCACAGACGAGAGGTTAGGCGCACCGCACACGCTCGACTCTCGCCGCGCACGACTGGCGAGTTTGCGAGTTAGCCAAAGAGATAAAAAGCGGACAGGCCGGTCACCGTCTAATTTGGCCGGACAAGCATCCAGAAAGCATGACTCTGTCCGGCATTATCCGCACTTCTGGCAACCCTATGTGTAGGTATAACCAAAGGCAAGTAACTTGATTCACTGATTATTGCCCTCGGACAATGTCCACGCATTCAGGCACAAACTCAGTAAGGCAATATGCTAATAAGTGTACCTAGATGGTAGTACCAGTACGTAATAAATATCTAGTAATACCCAGATACAATACAAACACAAGTTGATTGTCTATATTAATATTGTTATGAGGAAAATTTGATTTTTTGTTTGTAAATTAAAAAGTCAAAATGTAAGCTCAGCCGATTAAAAAAAAATACACCATTAGGTTTTATTTTATCCCGATATTTCCACGGGAATTCGTTATATATAATTTTATTGTACCAATGTTATGTCTTTCATTTGTATGGCTTTATAGCTGAAATAAAATTACTTACTTGAATTTTATTGAATTGAATATACCTAAATGTTTGTCTTAGGTGAGATTTGAAGCCCTGACTCTATATGCATGAATTTACTATAATATATCAAGGAAAAAGTTTGTACAAGAATGATATACTTATGCCCGAATACTCGAACGCTACTTAACCCTGGGAGCGTCTCAAGCATGGCCCTGTCGCTGTAAATGTCAAACGTATGAAAGAGATGCCATGATGTTTGAGACGCTCCCAAATTTGATTTGCGTTCGAGAATTCGGGCGTTAACCTGAACGGTGCAACAACACACTTAAAAGTTGGACAGAAATTCGTATATATCATTTATTTGATTTTAAAAAGTAACTTTTTACAGCACTCTATGTAAAAGGTATAATGTATATTTTTCTAAAAACGTTATCTCTCGACAGACGATTTCTTTAAACATCATAAATCACTCTCGATATTACGCTGGGGAGCGCCATTTTTACAGAAATAAATACTTTTTGTACACACAAACGAAAGTTTAACAAAAAATCTAGAACAAAATTGGAAAGGCCGATAAATGGCAGACAGGTTTAGTGAAAAACTATACCTATTTCTGATGTGTTATACAGATAGCAAAAAGCTGCTGGATCCAACATAGTTTGAAAAATACATGTTTATATAAATATTCTTGTTTTTTCATTTAACTACATTGTATAAGAGCACAGAGATAGGGCCATGTCTTTTAAGGCCCCCTGCCTTAAAAGAGAGTCCTAAGTTCAATCCCCAACCGAAACAAATACTTATTCAATGTAGAAAATTCATCGCAAGCTGGCTGAGAGTTTCAGATATTTTAGTAATCACAAATAATTTATACTTTTTACTAGCCTTCCGACCGCGGCTTCGCCCGCGTGGACTATACGACGTTATCCCGCGGGAATGCGATGTTTTTTCGAGATAAAAAGTCGCCTAAGCCACTTTTCACCTCCCAAGCTATCCCTTTAACAAAAATCACGTCCGTTTTGACGTGAAAGACGGACAAACAAACAAACACAGTTTGACTTTGATAATAATCATAGTATGAATGAGAAAACACTGTCGTCTTAACAAACTCTAAAAAACAAATTTTATACAGAACTTTGGATAAAACCTACGAAAAAGGTCAACCAAAAAAGCTGACCCTGTTTTCAAAGTTTCTAGCAATGTTCTAATAAAAAGTTGTATGAAAATGTTGTTTGAAGATTTGGATTGTTTTAATTAAACATTAAAATAATTAACATTGTATAAAGCTTCCAATAACTTTTATACATGGTTAATTTTTGTTCCTTTATCGCGTAGGTAAAAAAATTATGGTCGTTGTCCGGTGAACGATCGAATATATTGGGCTATCGCGCCGCACCAGCTATTATCCGCGCAGTTAGCATAATCACACGGTTTATTACAGGCCGAATGATGTTTGCTATACCGTAGTGTTCGTATACCAGTATCATATGGGGTTGATTTATTAAACGACTACAAAAGTGAGTTACGACTGCAATATTGTTGAAATTATATACCTGCAATGTGTGGATGTTAAAACACTTTGCTACTGAACGTCCTTAACAAATGGATACCTAAGAAAGCCAATTACACACGAATAAATATTCTTTGCCATGTTCAAAAACAACAAACTGAGTTGATTACGTATTGAAACAGCAAATAAATTTAAAAATTTAAAATGAAAATTAAGAAAAAAATCGACCCGTCACACAACCACCTTCGATGGGCCTCGAACCTACGGGACTGGTTGTCGTCATGCGGAGTCTTCTCTTAACGACTCCGTTGCTCAGTGGTTAGAGCAGTCGCCCGGACAGCGAAAGGTCGTGGGTTCGAGTCCCATCGAAGGTGGTTGTGAGACGGGTAGATTTTTCCTAAATACTTCATTTTCAATTTTTCAATAATAAAATTTGCAAACGTGGTTTTGAAGTAAGATTCGCAATGGTCAGTCACGCGATGGGTAACCAAAAACTTATCTCCGTTAATCAAATCAAGTAAATTCCGGTTGCATTTACAGTCGTTAAGAGGCGGTATGAACCTAGAAAAAAATCACACGCAAAAAAAACAGAAATAGTAAAAGCCGAATTAGTTTTATTTGAATTACTTGTAAAATAAACATTATTTTTGCAAATTGTTAATCGGGTCGCTAGATAATATTATAGTTTAATATTATGTAGGTATTAAAATATTGGCTCAGTCGTCATAATGAAAATAAATTAATTCTATCTGAAAATTGGACCAGAGCTTTGAGATTTATTTATCGACAAAATGTCATTATTTATGTTTTCACTAAGTCCAGTTTCTTTTAAGTACCTACTTATGTTGTAAATATCTATAAACTTTTTTCCAAATAATTCGTGGCTTTATATGTATTGTAAAAATCAAATCTAAGACTGGCGATTTGTCTTTATACCCCCTCTTAATACCCGCCAATCCAGATTGGCTACTGAATTTTCTGTTTGCCCCAGCCGTGAGTTTTCAGTTTGCCCCAGCTGCGAGGACATTAAAATAGCTGATAATGAAACGGAATAAGCCTCAGGTAATTTACCTACTATTCGCTCAATCACAACGTTTTATGAACGATGTCGACCAGCGTAAATATTCACGACCGATTAAGGTTATCGCACACTGCACGTGCAGTTAGCTCAGCAGATAGCTCAGCAAACAGCTCAGCAGTTAGCATAATCACCGGCTTACTGCACACTAGATAATGTTCTCGGTGACTGTGTTGTATCTCAAAGGACGTGTTACGTATCGGTTTGTCTAACAGGGTGCCTACCATCAACTCTTATTGCGGTTTTCCATGTGTTTTCCAAACTGATCTGCTTCGCTTATACGTACCACCACAGCGTAATATCAATGACAGCGATTCAGTGATCAATCAATGACATTTCACAGCCGCTAAGCTGTCATGTACTCTTATTTGACTTATAACTCGGCCAAGCTAACATGACACCTTCATGTTATACCCGTCCCTCTCACTCTCCGGGCATGACAGAATCGAGTGAAAGAGACGGGTAGAAGAAATAGGGACACAAATCGTTCGGTCATTTACATTTAGCAATTCATTTGCGATCCAGTTTTTAAAGGTCATAGTACGAAAGAAAGCAATTCATTTTAGGAACCTATTCTGCATCGCGCTATTTTTGAATCGCTGTCTTAAAGTTGATGGTAGGCACCCAGGGCTCTTAATGTCTTACTATAATAGAGAGAGCCGTGGAGAACAAGAAGGAACGGGGGAGACAAATGTTAAATTAATGGTTTATTTGGCTTGCTTGTAGTACATCTAGTGGGCCTTACTGCGAACTGATAAACAATGTTATAGTAATGTTGATTGCAGGACGGAGCTATACACTGCGTAAAGCGCCATCTTGCTAACAATATTACTATAACAATCTTTGACAATTCGCAGTAAGGCCCCGTATCTTATAATTTTAATTAAAAGTGACATTGATCTATTTTTATAAGCTTTTTATTTACATGCCAGGTTAGTTAGTTAGTATGTTAGTTAGTGGGGGACAAATCTTGCAAGCTTAATTTGACGCACTTCCCAGTGTCCGATGGAGCTCAAATTTGGTATACAGGTTTGATTTAGGTGACAATACAATATTAAAGTACAGTCAGCAAAAAAGCTTGTCATAAAATTGAAATTTTTACTAAAAACTTATTATGTTACCTTATGTGAAAAATAAATGATTATTATTTAAAAACGTGACTTTGAAAGATCATGAAGTCTGCAATACGTAATAATCATTTTACAAAAGTATCGATCTATCGATTATGTTGTCGACTGTTTCGATGTATCTATAAATCTAAGAAATCCTAATAAAAC
Organism: Crambus lathoniellus; assembly: GCA_949710035.1. Taxonomy (NCBI): domain Eukaryota; kingdom Metazoa; phylum Arthropoda; class Insecta; order Lepidoptera; family Crambidae; genus Crambus; species Crambus lathoniellus. Next base: position 6,026,188 of record OX453302.1, on the reverse strand, counting down.
GAAGAATATTTTCAATCAGCGTTTGTATTTTAACACAGAATATTCCATATTTCACCTTCCACCACAGAATAATATTTGTTCCACGTTCCTTTTTCCGTATCAATGGCCGTGACCCAGGGTCGGCGCGGCATATCGCGGTATTAGCAAATTATCAACGCCTGTAGCGTTATTACGATAGCGCTCGTATAATGCAGGTGCCCAGGGCTGCCACCACTTGGAACACACATTACCAAAATATGAAGTGTGATTACGATTTCAGAAGTGGCGACCCTATTCTTTATACAAAATCATATTCATCTACACATGGAAATCATAATAGACTGTTGCTACAAATTTAAATTGTGATATATGGCACAACATCATTCCGTTCATGATGGAATTGTTTGTCTGGGTCTTACCGATCCCCTAGCTAGGTAGCCCCCTCATCTTATCTCAACATGCAATTACACAACAATGCTAAAACCATTGCTATTACGTCGACAGATTTAAATAAGATGGATGACGTCTCAGCGCACTGCGGGAACGTCATCAAATAATATTATAATGTTTTCATTAATTTTTGATACATTTTTCATTATTTATCAAACTTTTAAACCTAAACACAATTTTAATGTGTGTTACTATGTACCAGACAATAATAAAATAATAAAATATGGTGATGGTGTGCACTAAAAAATGAAGTAAAATACAATGTATGATACTTTTTCGAATAACACTAAAAACTAAGTCGTAACAGAGTCGCCGTTAAAACTACAATAAACGCGCTCTCAGCTTCGTTCACATGATCTTACTTTCTGAAGTAAAAAAACACGTCTTGTAAGGGATCAATATTTACTATCTTTAATATTGGACACCACATACATTGTTCCACGAACCTTAGCCCCAAATAATTTAAAAACTTAAACCGACTCAAAAAGTACCTGTCAACTGAAAAGAAAAAAATGTATATCTATAAAGTACCTACATTTGTGAGGTCGGTGCCTTTTTCATCACGCATGCTATAACATACCCACATCTCAAAACTACTGAACTGATTTTGATAAAACTTACTGTTCTCTAAACGCACCTGATTTAAATAAAAAATAATCATTTGGATATGATTTTCAGTTTTCGATATATTTGTGGACAAACATACATACCTACACGTACAAAATTCAGCACACGTACTTGGAAGCCGAAATAGATCGCTATAAATTACTCAATTATTGTGCAACTGCGCCGAAACATCGAAATATAAAATCAAAACATGATAACCCGCTTTTCGTAATATCATCAAACAATAACCCTTGTAACCTATTTGGCGAATCAAAAAAGCACTGGTTGATACAACCAGGGTGCTTAACATCAACTCTTATTGCGGTTTTGTTTAGGACCTAAACTGATCTGCTTCGCTTATTCGTACCACGACAGCTTAATAACAATGACAGCGATTCAGTGATCGATCAATGACATTTCACAGCCGCTTAGCTGTCAGGAACTCTTATTTGACTTATAACCCGGTCGATTTAACATGTCACCTGCAGGTTATACCCGTCCCTCTCACTCTCCGGGCATGACAGAATCGAGTGAAAGAGACGGGTAGAAGAAAAAGGATACAAATCGTTCGGTCATTAACATTTAGCAATTCATTTTCGATCCAGTTTTTAGAAGGTCAGAGTACGAAAGAAAACAATTCATTTTAGGAACCTATTCTGCATCGCGCTATTTTTGAATCGCTGTCTTAAAGTTGATGGTAGGCACCCAGGACTGCTACACGCCAAATCCTTTATAGAAGGCTACTCGCAAAGCCGAACTGCCGAACTCCTGGAGCTTAGCAGGACGAACATCTGTGCGATAGTCCGCGCCTTAACCGGCCACTGCAAACTAAACAGGCACCAATTTCACATGAAATTGAGTGACACTGATGTTTGCCGCTACTGTAAACAGGAGAGGGAAACACCCAGGCACCTTTTATGTGACTGCGGGCCCCTTATCCATAAACGCAGTATCTATCTGGGTTGACACATTATGCGCCCAGAGGAGATTAAAACTCTTAAAGCCTCCAGGCTAAAAGAGTTACTATAACCAGGTGGCGAGTCACAATAGATCTTTTAGGTCGCAGTGACTACATCTCTTAAGGGAGATGCATAGCCCCTTACATTCAAATAATAATAATAACCCTTTTAGTGTAGACTGCCCGTTGTAACGTGATTCAAGTGCACCAGTATACCTTGGGGCTTGGGGCCGAATCCCTAATCGCAGGTTATTTCAAATAACCTATTAGGGTCAGCTTCGAATCAATATAGTTAGTTATTTTTGTCCACAAAAACTGTTAGTCATACCTACTCCTTAACCTAAATAAGACCTACTACTTTTAAGATATATCTGTATAGAATTAGAAACTTTGTAATTATCTAGCATAAAACTGAAATAAAATTTATTATTTATTTATTAATATTAACTTATTAATGCTAACCCTGGACGGTAATAATAATCGCAATAGAGCGGTGGCCCAGTCGTTTAATTTTAATCACGACGCCGTATTGTCCTATTGTCGTTAGAACATCGCCAGTTAGCTTTATCGGTTCAAATGCTCAGTGCCGCTCTTTGGTAAGGTCTGGTTCACAATGCAAGCTAAGCTATAATAGTAGTTTATGTGACTGTCGCATAATACCGAGTTATGTGCAGTCTCATACACTACTATTATAGCTTAGCTTGCATTGTGAACCAGACCTTACCAAAGAGCGGCACTGAGCATTTGAACCGATAAAGCTAACTGGCGATGTTCTAACGACAATAGGACAATACGGCGTCGTGATTAAAATTAAACGACTGGGCCACCGCTCTATTGCGATTATTATTACCGTCCAGGGTTAGCATTAATAAGTTAATATTAATAAATAAATAATAAATTTTATTTCAGTTTTATGCTAGATAATTACAAAGTTTCTAATTCTATACAGATATATCTTAAAAGTAGTAGGTCTTATTTAGGTTAAGGAGTAGGTATGACTAACAGTTTTTGTGGACAAAAATAACTAACTATATTGATTCGAAGCTGACCCTAATAGGTTATTTGAAATAACCTGCGATTAGGGATTCGGCCCCAAGCCCCAAGGTATACTGGTGCACTTGAATCACGTTACAACGGGCAGTCTACACTAAAAGGGTTATTATTATTATTTGAATGTAAGGGGCTATGCATCTCCCTTAAGAGATGTAGTCACTGCGACCTAAAAGATCTATTGTGACTCGCCACCTGGTTATAGTAACTCTTTTAGCCTGGAGGCTTTAAGAGTTTTAATCTCCTCTGGGCGCATAATGTGTCAACCCAGATAGATACTGCGTTTATGGATAAGGGGCCCGCAGTCACATAAAAGGTGCCTGGGTGTTTCCCTCTCCTGTTTACAGTAGCGGCAAACATCAGTGTCACTCAATTTCATGTGAAATTGGTGCCTGTTTAGTTTGCAGTGGCCGGTTAAGGCGCGGACTATCGCACAGATGTTCGTCCTGCTAAGCTCCAGGAGTTCGGCAGTTCGGCTTTGCGAGTAGCCTTCTATAAAGGATTTGGCGTGTAGCAGTCCTGGGTGCCTACCATCAACTTTAAGACAGCGATACAAAAATAGCGCGATGCAGAATAGGTTCCTAAAATGAATTGTTTTCTTTCGTACTCTGACCTTCTAAAAACTGGATCGAAAATGAATTGCTAAATGTTAATGACCGAACGATTTGTATCCTTTTTCTTCTACCCGTCTCTTTCACTCGATTCTGTCATGCCCGGAGAGTGAGAGGGACGGGTATAACCTGCAGGTGACATGTTAAATCGACCGGGTTATAAGTCAAATAAGAGTTCCTGACAGCTAAGCGGCTGTGAAATGTCATTGATCGATCACTGAATCGCTGTCATTGTTATTAAGCTGTCGTGGTACGAATAAGCGAAGCAGATCAGTTTAGGTCCTAAACAAAACCGCAATAAGAGTTGATGTTAAGCACCCTGGTTGTATCAACCAGTGCTTTTTTGATTCGCCAAATAGGTTACAAGGGTTATTGTTTGATGATATTACGAAAAGCGGGTTATCATGTTTTGATTTTATATTTCGATGTTTCGGCGCAGTTGCACAATAATTGAGTAATTTATAGCGATCTATTTCGGCTTCCAAGTACGTGTGCTGAATTTTGTACGTGTAGGTATGTATGTTTGTCCACAAATATATCGAAAACTGAAAATCATATCCAAATGATTATTTTTTATTTAAATCAGGTGCGTTTAGAGAACAGTAAGTTTTATCAAAATCAGTTCAGTAGTTTTGAGATGTGGGTATGTTATAGCATGCGTGATGAAAAAGGCACCGACCTCACAAATGTAGGTACTTTATAGATATACATTTTTTTCTTTTCAGTTGACAGGTTCTTTTTGAGTCGGTTTAAGTTTTTAAATTATTTGGGGCTAAGGTTCGTGGAACAATGTATGTGGTGTCCAATATTAAAGATAGTAAATATTGATCCCTTACAAGACGTGTTTTTTTACTTCAGAAAGTAAGATCATGTGAACGAAGCTGAGAGCGCGTTTATTGTAGTTTTAACGGCGACTCTGTTACGACTTAGTTTTTAGTGTTATTCGAAAAAGTATCATACATTGTATTTTACTTCATTTTTTAGTGCACACCATCACCATATTTTATTATTTTATTATTGTCTGGTACATAGTAACACACATTAAAATTGTGTTTAGGTTTAAAAGTTTGATAAATAATGAAAAATGTATCAAAAATTAATGAAAACATTATAATATTATTTGATGACGTTCCCGCAGTGCGCTGAGACGTCATCCATCTTATTTAAATCTGTCGACGTAATAGCAATGGTTTTAGCATTGTTGTGTAATTGCATGTTGAGATAAGATGAGGGGGCTACCTAGCTAGGGGATCGGTAAGACCCAGACAAACAATTCCATCATGAACGGAATGATGTTGTGCCATATATCACAATTTAAATTTGTAGCAACAGTCTATTATGATTTCCATGTGTAGATGAATATGATTTTGTATAAAGAATAGGGTCGCCACTTCTGAAATCGTAATCACACTTCATATTTTGGTAATGTGTGTTCCAAGTGGTGGCAGCCCTGGGCACCTGCATTATACGAGCGCTATCGTAATAACGCTACAGGCGTTGATAATTTGCTAATACCGCGATATGCCGCGCCGACCCTGGGTCACGGCCATTGATACGGAAAAAGGAACGTGGAACAAATATTATTCTGTGGTGGAAGGTGAAATATGGAATATTCTGTGTTAAAATACAAACGCTGATTGAAAATATTCTTCGTTTTATTAGGATTTCTTAGATTTATAGATACATCGAAACAGTCGACAACATAATCGATAGATCGATACTTTTGTAAAATGATTATTACGTATTGCAGACTTCATGATCTTTCAAAGTCACGTTTTTAAATAATAATCATTTATTTTTCACATAAGGTAACATAATAAGTTTTTAGTAAAAATTTCATTTTTATGACAAGCTTTTTTGCTGACTGTACTTTAATATTGTATTGTCACCTAAATCAAACCTGTATACCAAATTTGAGCTCCATCGGACACTGGGAAGTGCGTCAAATTAAGCTTGCAAGATTTGTCCCCCACTAACTAACATACTAACTAACTAACCTGGCATGTAAATAAAAAGCTTATAAAAATAGATCAATGTCACTTTTAATTAAAATTAGTTTATTTTTGTCCACAAAAACTGTTAGTCATACCTACTCCTTAACCTAAATAAGACCTACTACTTTTAAGATATATCTGTATAGAATTAGAAACTTTGTAATTATCTAGCATAAAACTGAAATAAAATTTATTATTTATTTATTAATATTAACTTATTAATGCTAACCCTGGACGGTAATAATAATCGCAATAGAGCGGTGGCCCAGTCGTTTAATTTTAATCACGACGCCGTATTGTCCTATTGTCGTTAGAACATCGCCAGTTAGCTTTATCGGTTCAAATGCTCAGTGCCGCTCTTTGGTAAGGTCTGGTTCACAATGCAAGCTAAGCTATAATAGTAGTTTATGTGACTGTCGCATAATACCGAGTTATGTGCAGTCTCATACACTACTTTATCTACACTCATTCATATTCATATTCATTTATTCACAACATAATGTTACAAATTGTATTCGTTACATCATGACCTCTTATAAGGTATTAGTGACATTATTACATTAACATATTTAAATTAGTAGCAATGGAAAAAAAAATCACTTTAATTATTATTAACGTTGCTTAATTATATACAAAACACTAGTAATTTAAATAACGAAGCCTTAACAACCTTTCAGGAAATATAACCAAATACGAGAAAATATTTATAAACTATAAGTAATAAACTATAATAAAATAATAAAAAAAAACAACAACTTACAACTAAAACTTTTCATCGAAAAATTCTTTAAGATTATAAAAGGCTTTTCTGGATAATAATCGTTTTAATTCAAGTTCAAACTTTTTACCGTGGAGGGTCTTTAAAGAGTTGGGTAAGTGATTATACACTTTTATGGCCATGTAATAGGTGCCATTTTGAAACAGGGTGAGGTGCGGTGTCGGAAGGACGAGGTCGTTACAGCGACGTGAAACGTATCGTTTGGGCACATCACCGTTGTGGCTAAAATATTTGTTGTGGCAACGTATAAATCGGCATAGCTCGAATATATAGATGCACGTTACTGTTAGTAAGTCCAACTTTACAAAAAGCATTCGACAGGAGTCTCTTGGTGCAGTAAAAGTAATTATTCTTAAACACCGTTTCTGCAAAACTGACACTGCGTGCGCGTCAGTTGAGTTCCCCCATAGAATAATACCGTATCTTATCCAAGCGGCGGCATGGCTGTGGTACGCGGTGAGGGCACACTCCTGGTTTGTGTTTTTACGTAGTTCTCGTAGTGCATATGCGAAGCTACTTAATTTGGTCACTACAGATTCAACGTGCTCCTTCCAGGTAAGTGTGGAGTCAATCGTAATGCCTAACAGCTTAAAGGACTTGACTTCTTCCACTGGTCGGCCCTGTCGTGATACTGATAGCGATAATGCAGCTCTCTGGTATGGCCTAAACTGCATTAGCTTTGTTTTTTCGAAGTTCAAAGCCAGTCCTATCTCTGTCAAATGAGTTTCGATTGTATGCAAACTATTATTAATTTCATTATTCAGGCAGTTTATATTTTTGTAATCACATGTTATTAAAATGGTGGCATCGTCTGCAAATAAAACTACTTTATGTGGTACTGTGGATGGGAGATCATTAATGTATGCCATAAACAATAGGCACCCGAGCACGCTACCCTGAGGTATAGACCCTGAGATATTATTATATATTTCAAAAATAAAGCAAATCAATATTAATAATTATAAAATGTGAATTGGTGCCAAACCCCACTCATAGGAGTCTATACGGTCTATTCCTTCTAAATTCAAAATTCTAATTTTAAAAACGTTTCTCATTGTTGCCGGCTAAAGAAGAGCTTGAAAGAGTTGGAAGTCAGGGCCGGTAAATCCTACGGTTGCCATGGAGACTGTAAATATAAGTGTTTTATAATGAGTGACAGCTGTATCCGGGTGTTGCATAATGGTCATTATGAAACACCCGGATACAGAAGCTTTATTTTTTAAAGTTGACTATGGCATAAAGTGTATCAGTATACGTGCAGGCATGAGTTCATAATTCGAATATTATAACATGAGTGTAGATAAAGTTATTTTCATCATGTAGGTATTAGAGCTAATTCATATTTTTGTCGTCTTTGTCCTATTGTCGTTAGAACATCGCCAGTTAGCTTTATCGGTTCAAATGCTCAGTGCCGCTCGTTGATAAGGTCTGGTTCACAATACAAGCTAAACTATAAAGTTATTTTCATCGTGTAGGTATTAGAGCTAATTCATATTCATAATTTTATTGTCGTTGGAACATCGCCAGTTATAATTTCTCACTAAAAATGCTCTGCTTTTTCTCGATAAGTTTAACCGCCTCTGTGGTCTTGGTTTACACCACCCATTTCAGACCAAGAGGGCCCGGGTTCGATTCCCAGTGGGGGTAAATATTGTATTCGGTTTGGTTGGTGGTAGGACTTATTGTTAGTCCGCCTGGCTAGTTAACACCATCTTAGCTAAGTCTGACGCCATAACAATGATGTTTTCAGCATTATTGTATTCCGGCAGTTAGAGATAAGATAGCCAGTTCCTTAATGATTGAGGATTCCGGGAGTAGTGTTCTTCCACCTTCAGCCTTATCACCACTTAACATCAGGTGTGATGAAGGCTAAGTGCTGCCCGTTGTGGATAAAAAGGAAGTATATTTCAGATTGTTTGGTACAAATTAGAGTCATATTATAAAGTCCGACCAAAATTATTACAGCCTGAAAGTAGTCCTTTCTTAACAAGCAAATGTTAAACTCATTAAAAACTAATTGTGATATTAATTGTAGTCACAATGTTTATTATATGAAATAAAACAAAAATAACTTATTCCAACTGCTCGGTAAAATAAAAATTTTTATTTTATAGCTTTCAATGTACCACCATCCTCCCAAAGCTCTATGTTCGTAATGTCTAGTAAAAGCAGAGAACGAACGTGTACAGCGCGGCCCTGTAATTGTCATAATGGCTGCCCTATGTTTGTGACTGCAAAAGGACGCGCAAGTTGGAAACTAGCAGTTGCGGCGGGTGGTTCAATCTGCGACTTATTGTAGGGTTTGAATACGGTTGCGAATGCGTTTAATTAAAGAGTGGAGATTTAAGATTGTTTTTCTCTTGTTTTGGAGTCGACATAAAAGGGAAAAGGGTCGGTTTACTTGGTTTAAACCTTAAAATTAGTAAGCATGAAAATTTTTATGAAGACATTATACGTTATTGAAAAATTTATATTGAAGTATTTTAGAAATAATCGACCCGTCTCACAACTAGCTCCGATGGAACTCGAACCCACGACCTTCCGCTATCCGGGCGACTGCTCTATAGGTCTCTGGATAGCGAAACGTCGTGGGTTCGAGTCCCATCGGAGCTAGTTGTGAGACGGGTCTATTTTTTTTCTAAAATACTTCATTTTCCATTTTTCAATAATAAAAATTCCATTGTGAATGCAAAAACGAAAATTTCAAATAACAAGAATTGTTGAATTGTTAAAAGGAGCTAAACGTGCTTAAATACATATTGCATAAACATTATCAGGAGATTTAATTAGTCATTATCTTAACAGGTAATAACTTACTGAAGCAGATCAAGATTGAACGAATGACAAATATGAATAAATGAAACCGGCCCCTGAACGATACTCGAAATATATAGACCGTGATAATACCATCTACATTGAACATCGGAATTGAAAGTCGCCCGTTAAATAAGTTTGCCGTTAATCCATCTGGAAAGACATAAACGGTGGGTTATTCCTAGTTGTCAAGAAGATATTTTATTTATGTTACTTTCTTAGATAAATATTATATAAAAAAACAATTTTCTCAATTAGAATACAAGTTTATTTTTTTCTATCACAAAACTTCATCAGAGAATGATGATGATACTTAATGCTAATTGCATACTTAGTTGTATAGTATTTAATTTTGTTTTTAACCATTAGATAAATTAGCTTTTCAGGTAATTTTATTCGTCTTATTCACTCAATCCGCATTGGGCCCGGCGGGTCATGGTCCCTTCTCTGTATCCATCCATAAGGCGAAGGCCTGCGTGCTCCATTATGCCCAATGCCATACAATCTAAGCTAACAATAAGCACATCTTAGAATACTACGAGCACAGTTCATTGAAATAAAACGTCTTTCACAGATGACTGACGCGCGTTTTTTATGTATTATAGTACTTTTGTATGCAGTATGCACGCACTTTTGTATGTATTATGCCCGAATACTCGTACACTACTTATCTTTGGGAGCGTCTCAAACAACACCCTGTCACTTTAAATGTCAAAGGTCTGAAAGAGATGCCATGATGTTTGAGACGCTCCCAAAGATGATTTGCGTTCGAGAATTCGGGAGTTAAAGTGTTACTTTTAGGTGTTTCGTTTTCCCGACGAGCGACGCTTTTCCAAAGGCCAAAATCACAGCCACTTGTGACTTGTGATTGTATCCGCAATCAGGATTTAGGTACTTACATATTTCATAACTGATGATGTATGGGACAACTGAATAGTGTCTAAGGGTAACCGACCATCCCCGGCCATCAAATATTCCATGCTAATATGCAGATGGTAGATTTATGTCCCGCGACCCACTACCGCAGGCGAAGCCGTAAATTAGCCCAATAAAATGTTTTATTCGCAACAAAATGTTGGGTTTAAGCAGGTTCACATGTTAAGAAGCAAAGCGGATCAGAAAAACAAACCATATACTTAGTTAATTACTTTATAGTCTCGATTACCTATGGTTTTTTTTTTCAAGTACCTACCTACATAGTCGAAACCCGCATAGAAGGATATTTCTGTGGGAGATTGTTGTTTCGCGAAGAATTATTATGTCGTTTGACTACAAAATACTTTCTTTCCATTCTATTCTTTGAAAATCCGTTGCGTAGTTTAAAAGGTCTAAATGTACAGACGGCCGGAGACGACCTCGTTTTATATTATGTAGAATTATAGAGGTTGGTGGGCCACCAATCAGTTTAGTATGCCAGCGACACGATAAGAAGAAGACCAATAGTTCAACTATTTTTCTGTCTTTTTGACTGATCTTTCAGTACCTATTTAATTCTTAAGCAACAGAGCAAATTTTGATAAATATTTCTATAAGAATGCATTGGACACTTGAACAGAGACAATTTAACGATTTAAAGAAGAAGAAAAGAGATAAATTTAGATGGATCAATAGGGATCGCCTTATAATAGGTCTTTACCTATGAAATTGCCGTTTTCTATGGGGAAATTGTAGGAAGTTGGAATCGGCATACAAAGATATTTGGGGGTTTCTTGGACATGTGAACTCCGAATTCAACGAAACTTTCGAGATATGATCAGACAAAATTAATCTAACTAGTTATTGCCTATAATCTCTTTTGATAAACTGTATTAGAATAAAAAAAAACTGTTCAAATCCGTCAAATTGACGACAACCAAAAAGGGGTACTTTGGAGCATTTATTAAAATTTTAGACGCATGTTTAATTATTCTTTTCTTAGATGTTTAACATGACGATATACTCTATTTTCGAAACTGACTATTAATTTTGATATATTAATATTAATTAAAAAATTAGAGACCAATAAACATGTGAGAAAAAGACGGCAATTTCATATGTAAAGACCTATTATAACCGACTATGACGCGAAGTCGCGAACAGAAGTTCGGATAAAACTCAGACAATAAGCTAGTACTTTCCAACCCGCTTATGTTTAACTAATGAGCTCACATCCTTATTCTCGTTGGTAAATTTAAACGCAGTCTTGTGATCGTTGCTGTGCGATATAACGAGCAGCGAGGCTCGGTGTTGCGGTCGCCGACTAAAATTTTAATTCCCCGAACGTAAAGCAAAAACATTCAGGATATGGGCCAGTTCCTGTTACAACACGGCCACTTACGACCTACCTATACATTCAAAAAATATAGCAACCGCCCGCGATTTGGTCCTCGTTTTCATGGTATTTTTGGACTAAACTCTAACCCGGGTTTTTGGACTTTGATAACCAACTAGTTACCTATGAAACGTTCAAGTTGTGAAACATTCATAAACATTTGAATTAAAAACATTCACTTGCTATTTGCAAGCCGTAGTATAACCAGTAGCCATAACCACAGATCACGTATGTAGCAAGCTACATTGATCCCTTATGACAAATATTTTGTTCTAATTCAATGTCACAATTTTTGGCGGTGGGAAGGGGTTCCTCCCCTTCCCACCGCCAAAAATGGGGAACGGGAGAATGAAATTCGACGCTTCTCGTAACGACTCCGTAGCTCAGTAGTTAGAGCAGTCGCCCGGATAGCGAAAGGTCGTGGGTTGGAGTCCCATCGGAACTGGTTGTGGGACGGGTCGATTTTTTCTAAATACTTGATTTTAAATTTTTCAATATCAAAAATTGCATTGTGAATGCAAAAAAGTAATAAATCTATTTAATAATAGATTATTTTTTTCAGTATGCAAATTGTTGTATCGATAACATTTCTAGTATAAGTGACAAATATGCGTTTGCATACTTTTCACACGCGTACTTTTTTTGTTACATTTTAAAACTAAATTTCAAGTGTGATGCACAAGGATAAAAAATCTAATTTTTATAGTGCTTACATTATGTCGTCGTCTAAAACGTTCTCGCAAATTTGCATACTGTAAAAAATTGTACACCTCTAACTGTCGTGTCCGCCCGGTCTATTTATTTTATATTGCGAAAAAATGAGAATTATCTTTCCACTTTTTTTTTCTAACTTTTTCTAACATGCAATATATCATTTACTTTATCCTTCAAAAACTGCATTGTGATAACTTCAATATTTAGCTAAAGACCTTAGCTAAAGTACAAGTTACTAAAACTCGTAGCGCCGGGCACGACACGGTCAGTTTCCTCCGTCGAATTGGGTTCAAATTAAGTCAACTGTGTTTAGAACTCTACTTCATAGTGTTAAGAGTGAAACAGAGACTAAATTTAATATTGAGTGAAAGATTGCTAAACTATTCTTTGAGATAAGAATATAGTCTGATTATAACTTACTTTATTTCCTGATCTTAACTGCAATATAGCCTGTTTTTTGCCGACATCCAAACAAAAGGTTATTTTAGGTTTTTCACTCGTGCTTATTTTAAATTGTTTTGCCCCTCGTGATCGCAGATAGCACACAGACTTGTAGCTAATCTATACTCTCATGATCATCATCATCATGTCAGCCGAACGACGCCCACTGCTGGTCATAGGCCGGCTCTATCTAGACTAATAGGGTAAGTCGGGGGTAGATGGCCATAATTATTTCGAGGTTCTGCCATATATAAAATATAAACATTTATATGTTATTTTTTCTTATTATAACACTTTAATCATTAAACTTCAGAATAATTGACAAATTTTAAAGATTTTTAAATGGGATCAACCTTAAAATCGGTTTCTTTGTAGAATCACGATTGGCCATCCTTCCCCTAGTTTATGGTTTAATTGTTGATCATTTTTGCTTAGTTTTCATCTCAAGCCAGTAAACCGTATTTTTTATTTTATCAAGATTATTTTTTATTTTCTGTTGGTTATTTGGTGTACCTTCAAGGCGAACTGCAAATTCTTGAATAAAACATAGTCTGGTACTTCTGCTGGATTAAAGGGATAAACTTCCGTAGCTTTAAACCCTGATATTGCATTTTCTGATAAGGCTGCCATTATGGCATCGTACACTGAATGCACATGGCCATCTCTCCTAATATTTTGGAGGAGATGGCCACACATAATATAAAAATTTGGGCCAATACCAGGTGCGCAGTTTTGAAGTTTTAACAAAGCTCTACTCATAAACCAATAACAAAAGTAAAAATATCTGTTTTTTGCATTCACAATGCAGTTTTTAATATTGAAAAATGGAAATTGAAGTATTTAGAAAAAATCATGGATCAAGGAGCTGGTGGTGAGTGTGTTCATTTTCCATTAAAAAATATCTGTTTTAATTACGAAATAATTTTTCATATGTTGAAACCTGCAAACACAATATTATTTTTTCATTAGTCTGAAACAATTATTGGGGCGTTACCCACTTTTGCTTTTATTTTCACCAAATTTTTGATCGTGCACCTGTACTTGTACACAATACCAACTAACTAAGTAGTAAGAGATGCCGTCCAGTGAATAATTTTAGAAATGATTCGATTGGCCTTCTCTACCGTATGGCCATCTACCCCGGAATTACCCTATTATAAAGAGGAAAGATTTTTGTTTGATTGATTTATAAAGTCCAAAAGTACTGGAATTATTTTAAAAATTCTTTCACTATTAGAAATTTAAGGATATCCTAAGTGATATAAACTATATACATGCGATATTCGCTCTGGAACGGGAACTGAAATACACCAATTGATATGACTTTAGTGAAATTAACTGCATTAAATTATTTTAAGAGTAGGACCAGCGAGGAAAATAGTATACAGTATTAAATAAATAAAATTCTTATAAAAATAGAGTATTTTAAACCCCTGTTTTAAAATATTGCGTTTTGTCTTAATCCCTCACAAATAATCATGTTATCCCTCACATTACAATCTCTGTTCCGTCGCCTACTCTTCGGTCCAGCCAGAGCATCCGATAGAGGAAACTCGAACTTCCAACTTTAAACTAAGTTGGGAGCGGCGCTAGCTCATTGTTCTTTACGGCTAATTTTAAGATTTTCATCGCTGAATTCGGAAATTCTTAACTTTGTTCTAAACATTCTAACTAAAGTCAATTTTGAACTCAATTATAAGTTCAGTGGACATCAATTTGATCCTTTGGCAGGTGTCACTATCGTGGATTTGATGGGCACACATATTTGGATGATGTTTAAAATAAAACATCGTTATTTCAATTCAATAGATATTAAAGCGCAAGCCACACCACCATGCGTCAGCTGGCGTACGAGCTAACGAGCCGGGCGATCGATGTGACGCTTTACCTGTTTTCACTTAACTCGGTCGAGCTAACAGTCATGACACCTGCAGGTTATACCCGTCTCTTTCACTCGATTCCGTCATGCTCGGAGAGTGAGAGGGACGGGTATAACCTGCAGGTGTCATGTTAGCTCGACCGAGTTATACTTCGGTTCACACCGCGAGTGACTTCGTTTGTGTCTCCTGCCTACTCACCTCACTTCCCCGCTCTTTAGTTCGTTCGCCAGCTGACGGTGTGGCTCTTCAACAAAAAAACACTTTTTACTATAATAAATAAATAATAAATAAATAAATAACTTCTTACAATGACACCAATTATCTAAGCCCATGTTAATTTCATTAAGAAACTGTATCATGGAAAACTTGATAACGGATAAATATTTACTTATATACTTTTTGTTTGTAAATACATACTTAATATACATAGTAAACACCCAGACCAAGACAAATAGACATGTTCATGCACACAAATATTTGTCTTGTTCGGGAATCGAACCCGAGACCTCTGGCGCAGAAGGTGGGTAGCCTACCCCTGCGCCAAATCGGTCGTCACTATGTAGTTAAGCATTTGATGGTGATCTCGGGCGCGTCCTTATCATGCACTAATAATACCTGTTCTAGTAGTGCAACCTCAGATCGTAGTATTAAATTATCTGAGAGTACAACGGTCATTAATAAACGAAGAGTAAGTTATCTAAATTGTAACTTTTATTTTGCAATAACAGTGCAATTTTTATTATTGAAAAACATATAACCTTTCGCTATCCGAGCAGGTACCCGGATAGCGAATAATAAATAATAAAAATAAAATAAAAATAGTTTATTGTCTTTATCAGTATTTATACAAAAGGAAACGAAGGGTAGGTGTTTCTCTTTGAGCTTTAAGGCCTGTGATGAGAAACTCCGCTCCTCCTTAATGATTAAACATACAAAACAGCGAAAGGTCGTGGGTTCGAGTATTTGCTTAGGAATATGACGCTTTGAAACGTCAATTGTAAGGAGTAATATTGCTAAGCAATATTTTTGGTTAAACCAGGACAGGGTGCCTACCATCAACTTTATGACAGCGATTCAAAAATAGCGCGATGCAGAATAGGTTCCTAAAGTGAATTGCTTTCTTTCGTACTATGACCTTCTAAAAACTGGATCGCAAATGAATTGCTAAATGTGAATGACCGAACGATTTGTGTCATATTTCTTCTACTCGTCTCTTTCACTCGATTCTGTCATGCCCGGAGAGTGAAAGGGACGGGTATAACCTGGGGGTGACATGTTAGCTTGGCCGAGTTATAAGTCAAATAAGAGTTGATGACAGCTCAGCGGCTGTGAAATGTCATTGAATGATCACTGAATCGCTGTCATTGATATTAAGCTGTCGTGGTACGAATAAGCGAAGCAGATCAGTTTAGGTCCTAAACAAAACCGCAATAAGAGTTGATGGTAGGCACCCAGCAGGTGTAAACTTACTCTTTGTTTATTAATAAGGCCATGTGTTATCGGCTGTACAAGTCGCGTCATTTTATGACAAGTCTTTATAAATCCAGAATTTAAAATATCCATAACCCAATACCATTCTTAATGTTATAAATGCGAAAGTGTATTTGTTTGTTGGTCCGTTTTCATGTCAAAACGGGGCAACGGATTTACGTGATTTTTGGTATGGAGATAGTTTGGGAGTTGAAGAGTGACATAGGCTACTTTTTATCCCGGAAATCGTCGTGTAGTACACGCGGGTGGAGCCACGGATGGAGGCTACTATACTTATCTATATATATAAAAATGAATCCCTGTTTCCCTTGGTCACGGCATCACGCGTGAACGGCTGGACCGATTTGGCTAATTTTGGTCTTGAAATGTTCGTGGAAGTCCAAGGAAGGATATAGGGGTAGGGTAGGGGGAGGGTAGGGGTAGGGTAGGGTAGGGGTAGAGTAGGGGTAGGGGTAGGGTAGGGTAGGGTAGAGTACGGGTAGGGTAGGGTGGAGTAGGGGGTAGGGCCACGGGAACGAAGTCGCGCTGGGTCAGCTAGTATACTATAAAGAGAAAAGATTGATTGATTGTTTGTTTGCATCGAATAGGCTTCAAAATTAAAGTCCGTTCGGTTAGATAGTGTCGGTACACCCGCACGGCGTTGTGGCTCTTGCTATAAAATGCAGATATAAAATAATACACTCAAGTTGGGTACCAAAGTCAATTTTAATGAAAATTTGGATATTTTTATATAAAAGGAAGTTAAATAAGTGATTTACAAATAAAAATAATTATAATAATTTTTTTATATGATTATTATGATTACTTATCATCACTCGAATTGTCACAAGTCATAACCGTAGTTACCACCTGTATTTATAATAAACATAGATTATTTAAGAAAATATAATTTAATGAATGCCGAGTCCCTAAATCCAATTCCATTTTCGGGTGTACGCCGCACGCGGCTTTATTTGTTTATGCGGCGGCATCCTTTGACTAGCAGCGGCACGTGCCAAGGCGGCGCGATCAAAGGGCGACACTATCTAAGCGAATGGACTTTACTGGACCGATTTAGAAAATTCTTTGACCATTAGGAAGCTACATTCTTCTCGAGTGACATCCCGGCTATATTTTATCCCGATATTCTCACGGGAACGGGTACCACGCGGGTAAGACCGCGAAGATCCGCTATTATTTAATAAACGAATTCAGAGAGACACAGGCAATAGGTTGCTTTATTGCTAAGTGGCAATTTCTTCTATAAAATAAAAGTATTGAATCAGTCGCATACCAACAGTATTCCGGAAAAGCTTCCACTCCGGATATATATTTAAATTATTTTTGGAAAGGTTAATTTGGCCGGATATTATCACAAAATGACGCACATAAATCAATCGCCTGATTTTAATGGGCACGCATCAGATAAATGTTAACTCGCGAAATAAAGCTTTTGTGCCCGATGTCACATCCGCGTAAATGTTGGCTTCACACATGTTTTATTTGCCTCGAATAATTGTATTTCAACCGGTAGTGTTAAAACCGTTATACCAGATGTTTTTCACTTGTTGACAATCTCCACGTCTGAATTGCAAATGCAATACAAGTGGCAGTGCTGGTCCGAAAAAATGTTAACGTTTTAAGTCATATGGTCGACACGAGGTGAAGAAGAATAGCAAAAAGGTGCTATTAATTAATTAATCGTACGTATGGGCCAATAGTTATATTCTTTCAGGTTATTAGGGTAAGCTGCTGATGAGAGGTGCAACTCCTCAACAGTTAGGAGTTATATTATGATGTTTTATAAATACCATATGCACGAATGGACCTTCAGTTGTATTTCGTCAAGTTATCTAAGTAGCTAAAGATGGAAAGCTGAATTCCGTAACGGATAAGATATTTACAACAATTTATCATAATCACCATGTAGTTTCTTAAGCTACTTCACTAAAAATCGAAAAATAAAACGTTTTTTTAAAAAAAATGTAACAGCCGAACCAATAAGTCATGGTCATGGCCCATTTTGCTAGTATTTTGTTTGAAAGCGTCAAAACTATAAAGTTTAGTGTTAATGTCATCAAGTTTAATCGACCTCACTAAATTTTAATAACTGTGGGAAAATTGACTTATGGTTGGCCACGACTTAAATGGTTTGAATGTACAACAGTTTTTGAACGTTAACGAAAGTTAAGTGCTGGCGCAAAATGTTAACTTTGGCTTCGGAACTATCGACTAAAGGTTTCCAAAACACAGGAAGCCTATTTAAGCAGGACCAACAAAATAAGATTTTAATTATTTTTCACTACTTAACATGGGAAAACGATATCTCATGGTAAACGATTCTGTGGTTTTATTAATTACTAGCGGCCGCCCGCGGTTTCACCCGCGTGGTTCCCGTTCCCGTGGGAATATCGGGATAAAAAGTACATATAAACCTTCCTCTTGAATCACTCTATCTATTAAAAAAAACGCATCAAAATCCGTTGCGTAGTTTCAAATATTTAAGCATACAAAGGGACATAGGGACAGAGAAAGCGACTTTGTTTTATACTATGTAGTGATAGTGATTTAGGCAAATAAACCTTTGTCAATCTAAAAACACTTGAAATATAGATCGAAACTTTATGTAGGGATGAAAGGAAAGTCTCTGTCTTAAAAATAAAGTGAATAGGAAAGGTAAAATTTTACAGCCACAATTTTACAGTACCTGCCTTGCAAATTATAAAGGCTGAATAAATTTACAATGAAAAGGGAGAAGTAAGAAGTATGGCTGCTAATAAGATATACAATATATACCTAAGGACGTCACGACGCAAATTAAATTTAAGAGGCACCGGGGCCAAGACGGAGAGAGCTCGTAAAAAACCTATTCAGGGTTCGGGAGGTCGCGGTCAAGGCGATTCGCCTCACCCCGACTAATGTACGTAGTTTGCTATCCATTACTACTTTTCTTGCTGGTTTTTTTATCTATCGGTTTTATACGCGTTACTTACTTTGTGTAGATTCTTCCCGACACTTCATTTACGACAATCTAGTTCATGACATGACAAGTTAATTGACAGCTTCGCTGTGAACTTGGAAAATGTATGTGTTATAAACAAAATTCGTTACAGAGTCGAAGCATTTCATAACGCAAGGTCAATCAAACTTCATCAAAATTGAACGTATTTACCACAAGATTAAAGACCAGCGATTTCACTATTTGGTTTTGCAATTTGAAAAGTGTCTACTGTATTTATTGCATTTAATAATCTAAGTGGATAGAATTACAAAAGAACTCAACAGATGTCGTTAATCATTAAAATGAAAAGAATAAATAATCAAAATTTTAGTTTTTTATTATTTAAAAAACACAAAGAATAAACATAAAACTTTTACCAAACTGCATAACAGTTTGTTGGCGAAATATAAATAATTATGCTCTTAACTACTTAACGGACGGACGTACTTAACGGAATTACACTACATAATCTTAATTAGGTGTTAAAGTTACATAAAAAATTAAACTAGGCAAACAAATATAAACAGAGTAGGTATGACATTGATCTATAGATGTTATTAATATAAATCTAAAAAAAACTTTTTTTAAATATTTTTTATGGAATACTTGGACTTTATGTTAGGGCTGGTTAGACCAGGTTTATTGAAAATTCTAGGTGTAATATGAGATCTTGTCCGTTGTTTATAATAATTACCTGTCTTTGGCTCTTTGTACTTACATTTTGTTTATTTTCTAGTATTATACATATACAAACTCCATGTCCATGTCCATGAGGGCAGCACAGTGTTGACGCTCCGACAGTTATAATACCAAGCTGAAAACAGGTTTCATTTATACTTATCTCATCGCACCGCACGCTTAATCCCAATTAAACATACAAAGATTAATACAACCGTACTTTATTTGCTCACGTTTCTCAGAGCAACGTAGCTCGCAAGACGGATCATCCCCAGGTGAACGCTCGTGTTAAATTATTCATGGCGACATGTATCTCGCTTAACGCATCATTTTTCTTGCCCTGCTCGCGCACAGATAACGTATGAACATTTAGCCACGTGTTTTACGCGCTGCAAACATTTTAGGGTTAAACCTACGTACAATTCTTTAGGTTTGGTGCGTTTTTAGGTAGTACCTGTGCTTACATTTCAGAATAAAATAACGTATATTGTTATTTGAGACGCAAAAATTGATACTTTAATTAAATTCTAGTGGTAAAATTATGCATGCCGACATGACGTATCTCGCTAAACGCATTGCATTTTTCTTGCCCTACCTGCACACAGATAATATATTAACATTTAGCCACGTGTTTTACGCGCTGCAAACATTTTAGGGTTAAATCCACATTCAAATATTTAGGTTTGGTGCATTCATAGATTTTTATGCGGACATTTTCAGAATTGAATAAATGTAACTTCTTACCTCATAATACCAGTTAGTTAAATTAATAGTCGTGTGAAAATTACTGCGCACAGATAAATGTATGAACATTAAGCCACGTGTTTTACGCGCTACAAACATTTTAGGGTGCAATCTTTTCGGTTGTATTCACATCTCGCATTTCTGTACATTTTCTGCAAGTCAAATGAGTCACATAATATGTGAGAACATATTATGTCCTAAGTGCTGCAAGAAATAATCGTATTATTGTTTGACCAAAAGCGCTCCCCACCTAGCTTCACTATTTTGTCTAGCCCTGCCCACGCACAGATAACGTATGAATATATAAACACTGTTTTACGCACTGCAAGGAATATTTAGGCATAAACATTTTTGAATTGAATCAATATTCAATTTGATCACTTGAATTTAATAAGAAACACACACACACACTCACACTCACACACTCACACACTCACACACACACACACACACACACACACACACACACACATAAAGACAGGACAAGAATAGGTACACTGACAACGACTGCAAGAAAAAGGAAAGAAAAGTGTTGGTGTAAGGAGGTGTGTGCAGCAAATAAAGGACCCTGTCTCAGTGAAATGCTTCTGTCATACAAAGTAAAAAATGGAAACAGGAAATAGTCGTATTTCATTAAATGACCAAATGCAAAATGACAATTTTGTTGAAAGTTCAACGTTTAATGATATTTTCAACGTTTGACCATTTCATGAAAAATCTACTATTTCATGAAATGAACAACCAAATCATGATAAACTTAATTTTGGACATTAATGAAAGGTTTACAAAACTACAGACAAACTTTGATCTCATGATCAAAGTTTGTCTTTCACGATATACGAAACATGATAATTTCACGAAATACGACTATTTCATGAAATGACGAACTATTTCATTAAATGGTCAATTCAATGTTTTGACCACGACGGAAATACAAAAATTCTATCAAGCAAACAATTTGACTGGCGTAGAAACTATAACAACGTTAGTCCGTATACAAAACTAACATGAAACGAACTTTCAAAACGAACATGGAAATCAATTATTTTTTAACGAATTTTAAACGAATTTTTAGTTTCAGATTGCTACGTCAAAATCCACCTTTTTTTAAGCATATGTGTAAGCCTAACTTTCCCGGCCGGTTAAACCTATTTCAAAGTGTAAAATAACCATCAATCACGTGGACAGATTCCAAGAACACACCGACACCACACAACATGGGAACTAAGTAAGTCTGTTTTAAAACTTTTAAAGCTTAGCTGCTACGAACTACGAAGCCGGCGTAGTACTACGGCGTAGCTGCTACGATGGAGTTTATGGTATTTCGAGCAATGGAAAATTTAGCCTAGGCGTCTCATAATGGGGTTGCGCTTAACCTTCATCACACCTGATGTTAAGTGATTATAAGGCTTAAGGTAGAAGCGCACTACTCTCTGAATCCTCAACCTCTCAGGAACTGGTTAACTTATCTTTAACTACCGCCGGAACACAACAGTGCTAAAACATCGTTGTTACGGCGTCAAACTTAGACAAGATGGTGGTACATACGGCAGGACGTATGGCACGTCCTACCACCAACTAAACCGAATAATAAGGTTATTTTTTGTAAATGTCGCGACATTTACAAATAAACCATAATATAAACCTGCAAGCGTTTTTTAGGTAACGACATGTCGTAACCTAAAAAAACGCTTGCGGGTTTATTGCGCATGTTCATGATGTTAAAAATGTCTGCCAGTAGGAAAATGTTGACGATTCATTATTGTGCCACAAGCTTTTCTGTTCCGGTGACAGCCGTGACAGAAGAGCCACTTGCAATACGAAATTAGCTGTCAAAATGGACTGTCGTATGAAATCTGTTTTAGTTCCAAAGATAATCACCGGAACAGAAAAGCTTGGCGCACTATAGTGTATATTTATTATGTCTGAGTGGATTAACCCTCTAGTAATCGAACCTGTTTCGCGCAGCGCAACTTTTATTTTTAAGATAATATGTTAAAATCGAGGATGTCCAACTTGTTGGTGGAATGTTCCCGGAATCGAATACTGCGAGAAAACTTGGTTGCTAAGCTGGAAATCAACAAGCTTGATATCGGTGTGTTCCTGAGTATTCTTTCCAACCCCTGGTCTGAAGAAGCACTGTTGATTTACAGTTTCGCAGCCAAAAGTAATAAAGTAAGATTAGAAATAAGTAATTAGATAGGTAACACATGTCATAGTAACGATGGGGCTGGCATGTACAATGTACAAAAGCCCCTTTAAATAAATAAAGAATATATAATTTATTTATTTATTACCTTTTAATTGTATTGAGAACTAGATAAGTATCTAGACAAACCTAACATAGGTCTTACGATAGGTACTTCTAACAAATACTGTATCTTTACTTTTGAAAAATAAATTGTTTGAATCTTATCTGACTCTCCCAGGTCTAATACCGGTGGAGTAAGCCACTAGCTAGGGACGGTTACGCAGAGCTGATGCAGAGTTCCCGCGTCGTGGTTGCTTAGTTGCCTAAGCTAATATTATAAAGAGTAAAGATATAAGTTTTTGTTTGTATGTTTGTAAAGATCAACTCAAAAACTACTTACACGATTTATACAAAATTAATTTCTAATTAGAAAGCTACATTATTCCCGAGTGACATATGCCCGAATACTCGTACGCAAATCATCTTTGGGAGCGTCTCAAACATCATGGCATCTCTTTCATACGTTTGACATTTAAAGTGACAGGGCGATGTGTGAGACGCTCCCAAAGATAAGTAGCGTACGAGTATTCCGGCAATAGGCTTTTATATCCCGATATTGCCGCGGGAACGGGTACCAAGTCACTAGTGATATACTGTCGGCGCCTGCCACGCGACTTACGCTCCCAGTCGCTCCCGTTTCACAGACAATTATTGGTCGCGTATATCTGACCGGAGTTTTAACCAAACAACTATCACAGTTGACTTTCTGGCTACTTAATATGCATTACGTATTGGGCTAGTGGATTATCGCACAAGATGGTTATTCAATTTGGTTGATCGATCGCCGTCGGACTTATCAGCGGTTGATTGATGACGGCGACATCTTTATGGAATATCGACCGGTCAGCTAATATGGCCGGCTGGCGGCTGGTAAACAAGGACATGAAATTGGCTTACTTTACCACTATTTTGAATACAAGACAGAAAGATTAGAATAAAGAATATATTTTTAATAAAAAAATCCCGTCCTTAAATTTACTTGCAAGGATGGTGGTTTTCTTAATGACTATTTTTTATTTACTTACAATAATTCCATTCAAATGCATAAAATTAATCATTCTTATGTATAAAGTAAACTGGATAAAAAAACATATTTTGTACACTTAAATATTATTTTATAGAAGAAATAAATCTAGGATTTGGTATACCCGGACTTTACAAAAAAAAATTGTTTATGTTTATGGACCCGCGTGTTTTTAGACTTACCATGCTATGCAATTAATTTTGGTTACAGGGCGATCAGCCAATCATAAAGTGAATTATGCCATATAATGCCATTTGAGAACATATATCATTAATTAAGTTAATTTTAATCCTGTACTAGCCAGTAGATAAGTGACTGTGTTTAAATTCAGCGATGTGTTAAACTTAATATAAATAATCAAAGACTATCGCATGCACAATGAAAATTGCAACATGCATTCAAGTAGCTTTAAGGATTTATTGCTTTAAAGAAAACAAACAGACATCTAAGGCACTCAAAAAGAAACTACACTACATTCGCTAAATGCTCAAAGTAAAGGAATACGAAATAGATTTTTTGTTCACTTCAGACGTTTCGAATTCCAGTTTCTTTCTCTTAAAAGCTCACGCGATACCAAAATATCCACTTGAAATCCAGTTTAGAATTCTGAATCAGAACTGTTACAGCTGAAATTCTCTGAAAATTCTTTCACAAAGTTCGAGTATACACAGGTCGAAGCAACAACCGTCTGGTCGAAGCGAGTATTAGTTATTTTCTTACCTTCCGATTCGTTTATTGTAAAATATCAATACGACGTTCTAGAGTTTAATAAAATTGTATTTTCAATAGTAATTTTGATTTTTATAGTATGTACCTATTTTTTGTTTTTTTTTTAAATTACCTAATGAAGAACTTCACGCTTAAAATAATATATTTTAATCTTTATGTTTTATACGAAATCTTGTATACTTTTAAGTGCAAAGTATTCAAGGCATTGAAAATGAATTATTAGAAAAAACTACCAGTCTCACAACTAGCTCCGATGGGACTCGAACCCACGACTTGTCACTGTCCGGGCAAGCATTCATCCGGAAATAAATGACCCGACTCACAACCAGCTTCGATGGGACTCAAAACCACGACCTTTCACTGTCCGGGCGAATATGCTTGCCCAGACAGTGAAAGGTCGTTTTACTTCTAATACTTCATTTTCATTAATAAAAATTGCGTTGTGAATGCAAAAAGGTAAAAATATTTTTTTATACCAAAGTATCCAAGTTCGTGGACAATACGTCATCAAAACGTACCATGTCAACTAACAATATAAGTAAAGAATAACTCAAGATTTTAACAAAAAATATAGCGTTCATATATATTTCGTACAGTAATGTTCCAAGACGAAATAATCATAATCACACCGGGGATCTCAGCCCGATCGCGGTAATCCTATGACGCATTAGTCAGGTGTACGTGCAATTTACGTGCAGTTGACGTGCAAAACCGTTTTTGATAACGCGCGGCGTTGACAGTGCGACAACGTCTTCTGTTCCGGTGATAATCTTTGGAACTAAAACAGTTTTCATACGACAGTCTATTTAGACAGCTAATTTCGTATTGTTGTAAGTGGCTCCTCTGTCACGGATGTCACCGGAACAGACAGGATTGTGGGACTATCAAAGATATTATAATATGGGACTATAGGTTTGCGTGACGTGTGCGTCGTTATAGTACTAGGTCTTATGGCGATATTTCGTCGGAAAGCTGCACTTTGTGATAAAGAAAAGCCGCTTTGCACAGTGATACTAGGGACCAAAATAATCGATTTCACCCGCAGCAGCGAAAGTTTCATCCCTTAAGAACATAGGTGGCGCCACTTCTTTAAAAAAATAATTAAAAAAATCTACAAGCCAAACCACCGCACCGATTTTGATAAAGTAGGTGTCAAATGAAAGATAATTACATAATCTATCAAAAAAAAATTGTAAAATAATACATTTAAAAATGCCCAAATATTAGCTTTGCTTGAAAAAATATTGAGAAATTTGTCGGATTTTACTAAATTTATAAAAATAATTGTTCCGTAGTGTATCTTTTTATCCATTAATATTGTTGACAATTAAATAGACTATTTGATAAGAAAAACTGCTTGTCGATATCTTTAATAGTTATGGAGATATAAGATTACTAATGAGGGCAGTAATTTCTCGGGCGCACCGATTTCAATGATCTATGTATGAAACGATATTTTTTTTGTCTTTATGCATATTGCATATTTCTTATATGCATTTAAATATATATGTTAAAAAGTATGTGAAAGTTTATTTTTGTGAGGTTTAAAAAAATATGTCAGAAGTTTTACTTTCGCAATACCTAAAGCAAGTAAAATACATAACAAAATAATTTTATTTAATCATATCTTCTTTGAAAACGACGATGGTACTGTTTGAACTTAAAAAAAATCTTATTATTTAGTGCAAAATGCAATAGTTTAATGATTTTGAAGTATCCACTCAATGATAAAGTTAATTGAGACTTTAAATTATTTTTATGCATTCACAATGCAATTTTGTAAGTACTTATAGGAACAATGTGATAGTAAAAAACCACGAACCCTATAAGTAGCCCGTAGTAGTAGTATCCCGCCTGAAAGCTACTGAAAAAGTAATTGTTACATTTTATTGAAAATAATTTTGAATTGAGTATCTTTTATACATTAACCTTGGATTTTCACAGTCACGATTGCAAAATTTGCACTGTAGAGTAGAGTACATGGTAGGCCAATGCATTGACAGGAACAGCGCATAGTACCTATTGCAGGAAGTTCTGCACCCGCAATGATCGAGAAGGTTTAACTCTGACCTGACCAAATCGGCGTAGCAGCAAGCCATTTAGGAGTCCATCCCGCTTGTGAAATTTTGTGCCATCCCCAAGAAGCTGGACATGGAATTGGGGCTCTTAAATTCAAAGCGTTACCCCATATATCGCCTGCTTGGTAAGCTGCACGCAAGGCATGTTTGTTGAATGCGGCTAATATCGGGGGAAGGCTTGTCACTAGCCTATTTTTGTGTCCAAATAGGCTAGTGACAAGCCTACCCCCAACATTAGCCGCACAAACATGCCTTGCGTGCAGCTTACCAAGCAGACCGTATATGGGGTATTGGGGTAACGCTTTAAATTAAGAGCCTCAATTCCATGTTCATCTTCTTGGAAATGGCACAAAAATTCACAAGGGGGATGGACTTCTAAATGGTTCACTGCTACGCCGATTTAGTAGGGTCAAAATTAAACCTTCTCGACTATTGCGGGTACAGAACTTCCTGCAATACTATGCGCTGGTAGCTGTCGATGCATCGGCCTACCATGTACTCTACTCTACAGTGCAAATTTTGTAATAGTGGCTGTGAAAATCCAAGGTTAATGTATTTTTATACATTTAAGATACACAATTCAAAATTATTTCCAATAAAATTTAACAATTACCTTTATCATTGAGTAGATACTTATCTAAATTAAAATCATTAAACTATTGCATTTTGCACTAAATAATAAGATTTTGTTTCTTTTTCAGTTTAAACAGTATTATCGTCGGTTTTAAAGAAGATTATGATTAAATAAAATTATTTTGTTATGTATTTTACTTGCATTAGGTATTTCTAAAGTAAAACTTCTGACATATTTTTTTTAAACTTCACAAAAATAATCGTTCACATACTTTTTAAAATATATTTTTAAATGCATATTAGAAATATGCAATAAGTATGCATAAAGACAAAAAAAGTCGTTTCATACATAGATCATTGAAATCGGTGCGCCCGAGCATTTACTGCCCTCATTAGTAATCTTATATCTCCATAATTATTAAAGATATCGACAAGCAGTTTTTCTTATCAAATACTCTATTAATTGTTTACAATATTAGTGGATAAAAAGATACCCCACGAAACAATTATTTTTTTAAATTAAGTAAAATCCGACAAATTTCTCAATATTCTTCCAAGAAAAGCTAATACTTGGGCATTTTTAAATGTATTATTTTACAATATATTTTTTCTTTGATAGATTATGTAATTATCTTTCATTTGACACCTATTTTATCAAAATCGGTGCGGTGGTTTGGCTTGTAGAATTTTTTAATTAATTTTTTACAGAAGTGGCGCCACCTATGTTCCTAAAGAATGAAACTTTTGCTGCTGCGGGTGAAATCGATTATTTTGGTCTCTAGTATCACTGTGCAAAGCGGCTTTCCTTTATCACAAAGTGCAGCTTTTTTTCCATAAGACCTAGTACTATTATGTTATTACGGCAATACGAAGTCAAACGTCAAGACGCAAACGTGATCAAGACGCGCTGCATAGAATTACGGGGATCGGCCCGCAGATCCTAGATCCCCAGAGGTAAGCAAACAAGTTTTTTAACAGCTAGTCATTAAAATAAATAATACTAACATAAATGTCATGTTATTCGTAACGAAAGATATGAAAGGCGATTAGAAAGTTTTATTATCCCGCTAAACAAGTTGTTTCCCTGTCCTGGCAGGCCAAACGGAATATAATCTGGGACGCCAAGATTACTCCCCATTAAGTCCTGTAATATATCTTGTAAGATATAGTGCTAACACAGTACTACAGCAGTGATATCTGCGTAAGCTAACAATATTATGACGTACATAAATTATTACGTAACTACTTGTAAGATTTTGGCTCGTGTTATTATTTGAAGCAAGATAATGTTTACGGCACCTTCAAAGGTACATATATTACAAAACTAAATTGAAAACCCTTTTAAAAAGTTATTTGAAAGTGTGTGAAATCGCAAAACTCTCATTTTCATTCTAAAAGTTAGAACCAGGTACCATTAGAACATGGTCATAATTTTTGATCACTTTTGAAATTAATGCATTTAACCTTCCGATACCACGAGAAGCAACAGACAGTGTAAAAGTAATAAAAAATGTCTACTTCTTAGGTTTTTTCTTTAAATTTAAGTTATTTAACCTACCTAAGTACATACTGCATTGCAAGCGACACCATGTCATCGGCATGTTAGAATTATACCGGCTAGTGTTCCGAAACGTATCGAGTATTGCGCTGTGATTATGTCGTAGTGACAAATAAGGCTAAGCCCGCACAGCGATTAAAATTCGCGCGATTAAAAATCGCGATTTTGTAACACATGGAATTGTATGTAGGTACACGCAATCGCGATTTAAAAATCGCGCGAATAAAAAATCGCTGTTTGCTGTAAAATAATCGCGCGTCCTAACCCTGCGGGAGGCGCGCCCCTTTTTCGAATATATTCTGTCGCTACCTACTGAAAATACAGAAGTATTTTCATTATTTTTAAGTATGTATAATTTTTATGTTTAAACTTCATACATAAATAATAGAAGATTGTAAAACAAGTGCATAAAACGTACCATTTTACCCGAGACGTAAATATCCACCCGAGCCGTAGACGAGTGTTGATAGTCAATTCGAGGGTAAAATGGGTTTTATGTACGAGTTATACACTCTGCTTTTCACTTCGAGTGTGAGGAAAATAAATAACAATATTGCAATAAAGAAAAAATAAATACTTCGCCATATTGGCGGGAAGATAAGTTTTTATATGTGGCAGTGGCAGCACAGTGACTTCAGCATAGATCGTAGTCCATAATGCTCTTGAAATACTTATTTCTTAGAAAACTCATTAATTTTGCCTAGTTTTATTATTTTAGTAATTTAACATGTATTATGTACAAAATTTAAGAAACAGAATGAAACAACAAGTTCATTTAACGAAGTTTAATTACTTGCGTGACTGTTTACCTGACGACCTTTGTCTTAGAGTTTGAGACTTAGACGAAGATTTTACTTTATGCACTAGAGCATAAAAAGCGATTTTATGCAGCCTATACCCAACATAAACACGAACTTTACGAGCATGAGAAGTGAATAAGATAACTTCAATAACATAATTATACAGGTCTCGGCATCTCTTTTCCTACACTTTTATGGCTTAATCAAAAATCTCTCAATTGTCAAACCTTGAATCTTACGGCTGATTTACTGGATCCAGTGACTGGCACCGAAATCGATGCCGATTCAGTGCTGGCGTCAGCCCTGGTATGGAGTAAAACAACTGACTACTTAATCCATTAAGTACTTAGTGCTACTGGCTTCGTGTAAACCGGCTATTATTAGCTAGACTGAAATATATGGTTTAGGGTATTACCAATGTATAATTATACGTGTTTTTTTTAATCCCTAGTTTAAACACAACTTAATTTTAACTAGTACTTACAAAGATTTTAGGGGATGAAAGTATCTATCAATACAAACGTTTTTTCTTGTAGGGCCAGCCACGAAATCGCGAAGAAAAATCAACAATACGGTATTTTACTGATTTTTTTTTATTTCTTTAAATTTTTTTTCGATATATTAGCTACACAAAACAAGTTTTTATTTTAAATTATCTTGAATATTTTCAAAGGTATAGGACTTCAAACTTTATAATTAGACAAGGACAGGATGCTATCTTTGTGACGTCAGTGAGTTAGTAGCGTCATAGTCACGCCATAGAAGATTTCGTTTTAGAAAGAGACAGCTATAGTCAAAATCAAACAGACTATAATTCTTTTATTATAAAACAGATTCAAATTATTTTTTCACATTTGGTATTCTGAATTGCAGTATTTTTTAACGTCATCATTAAATATCTACATTTAAACAACAGTAAAATACCCTATTTCATACAATTTAGTCGAGTCGATGTTGTACTTTTCTATGGAACAGCTGATTATTCGTGGCTGCTCCCATAGTAAACGTTGTTCGTATTGACTTAATTAAATCTTTAAAATAATAGGTAACCATGACTGACTGATCTATCAGCACAAAGTTCAAATCACTGAATGGATTGAGCTGAAATTTGGCTGAAAGTTATTATACTTAGGCATCCACTAAGAAAGGATTCGCCAAAATTCACCCTCTAATCTAATGGGATTAAATAAGGTTTAACTTTTGTATGGAGAATTAGTATAGAATATTAAAATAAAACACTTTCAGTAAAGAATGTTTTGTAAATAAAAAAGTTTATATAGAGCACTCCGTTATTTCGAATTCAAACAAAAGCTAGCTTTAAAATATATTTTATATACTATTAAGTTTAAATATTAATGTGATTTTTACATATTAAAACGTATTGAAACACAACAATATAATTAGGTGGTAGTAATAAAATAATGCTTTACTAAATTATACATCTTCAACTATTTTCCTGCCGCCCCGCCGCCGCCGCCATCGCCACCAAGACGCCGGCGCCGCCACGCCGCCGCCACGCCGCCGCCGCTACCGACGACGACGCCGGGTTAATTTGACGACTTGCCTATCATTCCTATTCTACTCTCTCTGTCAAATGGTCGTAACAGACGCAAGGACCGGACAAGGGGTTCCGTCGGCTCCGAACCATTCGAACGCTGCAGATTTAGGTTATATCGCTGTACGCGGCCGACGGCGTTTATGGGAGACCATGGCCTAACTCTAGATATGGGCTCTATATAGGGTTTTTTACCATCACAATTTTCTATACTTACAGAATTTCATTGTGAATGCATAAAAATAATTTAAAATCTCAATTAAATGATTGTTTCTTGATCGATTGTTAAACATTTGTAAAAATGTTTCTTTCGGATGCGAGGGTTTCCTCACATTGATGAAGCAGCGTTAACAAGAGATAGCAAAATTCGACGAGTCGTGTAAGCCTTTCGGTAGCTAAGTTGGTCAGAACATCGGAACGGATCCCCGAAGGAGCGGGTTCGAATCCCGCCTGAAAGCTACTTATAATGCTCGTGGTTATTTAATAAAAAAATGCTTTGTGCAATGTTGGCGGCGATCAAAGCTCGGCAGATTACATCTTTAAGAGCATCATGTCTGGGGAATTTACCCGCGCATCTAGAACAGCTCAACCCATGGTGCCCGTTAGCCTCGACCTGGACTCCGAAAATGCAGCGGTGTGGCTCAACCACATTGCATCCCAGTCTCAAACCTACAGCCAGCCGCAATTAGTCGTCATCCATGAGAGTGCCCATCTGTGGAGAAGGCAGTGCGTGTAGCCAAGCCCCAGACTCTGGCCGTGATACCGCCCTAAGCCTAGCCATATCAGTATTACTCGACTCAAATATAAGCTCCTCGAGCGTTAACTTGGATTGGCTGGTGATTGTCATCCCAATTCCTCGAAACTTCAGGATGATCGGGAGGATCATGATTCGGGCAAAATATAGACCAGGCAGTCAAAATCTCGCCCACAAAGGGTGCCTAAAAACTATCACCATTAATGTTGAGGATTCGAGAGACTAGATTCAGGGCCCCATGCAACGAAGCCAGAAAGGCCGGTAATGCCGTGTCTTTGCTTATTTATGAAATAGCTCAGACTAAGAATGTTGCCCTGAGGCTTCCGGGAAATGTTTTTGTAGTACCTAACTAATGAATTCACGTGCCACTTTCACCTCTTCATTAATACAAATGTCAAATTCTATAGAAAAATTAAGTTCGTCACATTTCCGCAACATGGCGAGGTTTTTTTATTTTTCTGGTCAAGCTTTACCTAATTAGACTTGCTTGAAAACTTGCAAGACTGAGGTCTCATTTCCACCTGCAAGTAAGTCTTCTGCGATAAATGTCCGACAGTCTGTCAGATAGCAACTTGCAAGTGTAAACACACTTGCAAGTTGTAGTTTACACTTGCAAGTTGCTATCTGATAGACTGTCGGACATTTATCGCAGAAGACTTACTTGCAGGTGGAAATGAGGCCTGAAGGAAGTGGCAATCTCTTGTGTTGGAGTTTAAAACTCACTTGGGTTGATATGCCATAGGAGAAAGAAAGTAATTACCTACTTAGAAGAATTTCGTCCGTTGTCCGGTCCGTGGGTCTGTTAAAGTTATACTACGCACACATGCACATATGCTACGCACAGATGCACACAACAGTCGGTCAGCCCCATGATTTCAGATTGAGGAATTTCCCCAAAATTTTGGGAGTTCTATAATTTTCTAGGATCTATGTTTTTTTTTATCAAAAGATATATCGGTAACGGTAATCTTAGAAAAGTCAAGATGTTAGAAAATATAATTAAATAAGCTATTATAGTTTTAATTACAAGCATTAGTTAAGATTTCATCCTTGTCTAAAAAAGGTGTTACATTTTGAGGAACGGTATTTTTTAACATTTTTCATCAAGAGTCGAAAACATAAAATGTTAATAGATACCCAATAGAGTCCGCGCCACATAACTTGGCATTTGTCGGAGGGCCCGGTGACACATTAAAACGCATACAGTTGATTGTCATAATTTCATTTGGCATACATCATAAGGCATAATATTGAAAAGCATTTTATTCCTTGGCATAAATTTCATAACGCATAATGATAATAATGCATAATAGTTGAAAGGCATAATATTAAAAAGCATAATCTTCGAAATTCATTTCATTCATTTTCGTTTGTCATAATTTCGTAAAGCATACTTTAAAACGCATAACTTTAAAAAGCATAATTATTATTTAAAAACATTATTGTATAAAATTGTCAATATCTCGAAAACGGTGCGTCGTAGCCAAAATCTGACGAAATTTTTGATACCCTTTTAACAACCCCGGAGGTATTTGAGAGACATCCAATGGTAAAAAAAAACTTTTTTTGACATCTGTTGGCTCAAAAAAAAAATTTTTTATCTATAAGTTTTGAATTTAGTTCAAATCAAAGAAAACAGAGGAGCAGGGGGACGGGGGGGCGCAGCCCCCCACCAAAGAAACCCTAACAGTCGTTTTAGGTTAGGTTAGGTTAGAACAGTGACCAAAACGCCGCGCAAGCCGAGCGAATATTTTTATAGATATTCGGTAATATCCGAAAAATAGTTTGTTGTACTGCCGCAGCTCTTGATATTTTAAAAAGAAAAATCCCTTCATAGGCCTCAAGGCCGTATATGGGTGAACCCAATATTCATTAGATCTTTTCGTGTTTCGTTTTCTTCTTCTTAATAGCAGATAAATTAGGACTTTGGTTCTGTCATCCATTTTTACAGTGCCACAAGCTTTCCTGTTCCGGTGACAGCCGTGACTGAGGAGCCACTTGCAATACCAAATTAGCTGTCAAAATGGACTGTCGTATGAAAACGGTTTTAGTTCCAAAGATAATCACCGGAACAGAAAAGCTTGCTGCACTATACGTGTGTCACAGTCGAGAACCAGCCGACAACTGATAAACGTAGTGATTAGAGTGCTCGTCAGATAAGTCTGCGCGCGGTAAAAATCGAATGCTAATCTTTTCTATAACATAAGAACAAAAAAAGGCACTGTAACTAGCGCCAAAAACGCGCCAGTCACGCGCAGAGTTATCTGACAAACACTCTACATGCTCTTTGATAACTGACGAAAAAGTATGGGGTAATTTTTGACAGGAGACTGTCCTTTTTAAATCGCGCGATTTTTTATTCGCCGTGCGTGGTAGTAATAAAATTAGCGATAAAAAAATCGCGCGAATTTTTATTCGCGCGAATTTTAATCGCTGTGCGGGCTTAGCCTAATACTCGTGAGGTACTGCTCTGCTTCAAAATAATAAAGGTACTCGTACACATTATAAGGAGTCTACATTATAATTTATTAAGGTATTTATTACTCAAGCTACTGCCTTGTAATCGACACTGTGCCACCGGCATATTACAGATTACCGGCTTGTGTTCCGTGACGTATCGAGTATTGCGCTGTGATTACGTCGCGTCACAGCGACAAATATTACTCGTGATGTATTGCTCTGCTCTTAAATAATATAGGTACTCGTACACATTATTAAGGAGCCTGCGCCAAATCGGTCATCAAAAACCTTATATTACTTGTGTGTGTACCTACTGCTCTGCTCAAAAATATTATACTCTAACACATGGTAAAAGAGTGAACATTATAAATTAAGGTATTTATTACTAAAGCTACTGCCTTGTAATGGACACTGTGCCACCGGCATGTTACAGATTACCAGCTTGTGTTCCGTGACGTATCGAGTATTGCGCTGTGATTACGTCGCAGCGACAAATATCACTTGTGATGTACCTACTGCTCTGCTCCAAAATAATATACTATCAGACATTATAAAATAGTGTACATTATTAAGGTATTTATACTCAAGCTACTGCCTTTTAATCGACACTGTGCCACCGGCATATTACAGATTGCCGGCTTGTGTTCCGTGACGTATCGAGTATTGCGCTGTGATTACGTCGCCGTCGCAGCGACAAATATCAGTCGTGATGTACTGCCCTTCTCCATCGAAGCTACTTAATAACGGTAGTATAATTTAGATCTTGTCTTTGCAATTATCGATTACCTACATATGGATTGCATAAACCACTTGAGGCTAGTCCTTTTAAGGATGCCACATAACAAAAAATAATGTGAAAATGAGATTTTATTTGTCAACCCACTTGAGGGTTTAACATACAGTACAGATAGAAGAACTAATGTACAATCGATAACCCGTCAAGATCTACACTAAAATTATAAAGAGATAAACTTTGTAAACAGGAAGTAATCTCTGGCACTACTAAGCCGATTTTGAAAATTCTTTCTCCAGTAGAGAGACCTTATTCCTGATTCCCTGTTATTCACTAATTTGAGTCAGTTAATTAAGTTTTTTTTTTTAATACAACAGTCTTGTACATTTAAGTTATTTGATAAGGTACATTTAAAAGTGATGTGTGGAAATTTCGAAAAATGTTACGAGACGTAATTAAAATGTACTTGTATGTTATTATTCATTACCATAAACAGTAATTTGAAAAATTAAACCGTCTTCAAAAAATACCTGTCAACTGAAAAGGAAAAAATAATAACTTTAAAGTTTTCGAGCTCGGTGCCTTTTTCTACCATCATAACCATAACTCAAAAACTACCGAACCGATTTTACCCTAAGTTATGAAATACACCTCAAATTTAAATAAAAGGAATCATCACGTCACGATACGACTTTTAGTTTTCAAGAAATTCGTGTACAAACATACATTTTTTTTTTTTTTTTTTTTTTTTTATATTTGGATCACCAACAATTGTTACAATAGTACATATACAAAAAAACTCTTATCAGTAACTTATTTTAATGCACAACCACTTAAAGGTGAACACAGCATGCTTTGTGTAACAGTTCAAGTATTAGGTAATTAATTTAGAAGAATATTTAAGAGTGTATGTGTGTGTGTATGGGTGTGTGTATGCGTGTATGTGTTATAGTATGCGTGCGTAAAGAAGGATTGAGCTATTGCTATTATTAAGCGCGAGATGATTTTTGTTCAAAACTACTGACATATTAAGTATTTGATTACTTTTTTTTCTAATTGAGCTGGGGGATTCGTGATATATATCAACAATATCACTAACTTTGTTAAGGGATTGGCATAATCTTGAGATGGGCGAACTCGAACCAAGGACGGTTCTGCTCTGCGGGGGGCAAAGTGGTGTGATTGGTTTGCGTGGTATTCTGGCTGGTGCTCGGAATTTTATAAGTACCAGCAGCTGCGGGGAATCTATGATATTTTTAATAATTTTAACACCAAACGCAGTATCCAGTATTTCTCGTCTATCAGACAGTGATATCATACCGAAAAATTTACGCCTTTCAGCGTAGGAACCAAGTTCTCTGGCTTTACCTATAGAAAAAGCTAAGTATCTAACGAAGCGTTTTTGAAGTCTTTCTATGCGAAGAGAATGATTAGCATAGTGAGGTCGCCAAACTACACTGCCGTATTCAAGAATACTACGAATTAAAGCGTTATATAAAAGCAGCTTGGTTTTTGGGTTACGAAACGGTTTGCTATTTCTCATCACGAAGCCCAGCAATTTTGAAGCCCTCTTAATGATATTTTCCATATGTGGCACAAATGTTAACTTTTTATCAAATGAAATACCCATGTCTTTAATAATTTCTTTTTCTACAATTGTACTGTCTTGTATTTGATAATTAAATTTGGTATGTGCTTGTTTTCTTGTGAAAGATACTATGAAACATTTATTGAGGTTGAGATACAACTGATTGACGCTACACCAATCTACAAGCCTATCTATATCATTCTGCAACAATTCAGAGTCCGCCACCGATTCAATGATCTTCCCAAACTTTAGGTCATCGGCGTACATGTATGGTGTTGAATGATGAAAACAGTCGGGAATATCATTTATGAATATATTAAATGAGACAGGTCCTAAATGTGACCCCTGTGGAACTCCGGATGTGACGCAACGTGAGGAAGAATTAAAACCATTCAGTACCACGGAGAAAGTTCGATCACTGAGATATGATTTCAGCCACTGAGACAGGGTTCCACAAACACCATAAACAGACAACTTCTTCAGCAAGATTTGATGAGGAACCTTGTCGAATGCTTTCGAAAAGTCTGTGTAAACCACATCGTATTGCTTGCCAGCGTCTACCGCGCGCACCACAGACTCTGTAAATGTCACTAGGTTCGTAGAAGTAGATCTAGCGCTCACAAAACCATGCTGGTGGGGACTTAAGTATGCTTTAAAGTGTTCTCGCAAAGGACTCGCCACCAATGTCTCAAGAATCTTTGCGAACACCGACAGCAACGATATAGGCCTATAGTTGGCAATGATACTTTTATCGTCTGACTTGTAAATTGGGATGACTTTCGCTATTTTCCATAAGTTCGGAAATATGCCAGAAGACAGGGAAGCATTGTATATGATGGATAGTGGCAGAACCAGGGCTGTGGCACATGCAACAACAAATATAGGTGGAATCCCATCAGGGCCAACTCCTTTCTTACAATTCAGAGCTTTTAAGGTTTTAAGTAATGCCTCATTATTGACTAAAGGTACGGTGAAATACTGACTGTTAGCCGAGAGAAAGTTCATGCTATCAAGCTGGCCAGAGCAAGTAGGGGACTCGGATGTAAAAACAGAGTTAAAGTGAGTGGCAAAAAGTTCACATATTTCAGATCCATCCGAAGAAGAGGTTACACCATCCGACATAGGGACTGGATATGAGCCAGTTCCACCACGCTTATTTTTTAGGAAGGACCAATAACATTTGGGGTCATCATTAAGTTGTTGTTCAATTTTTTCAATATAGTGATTATAACAGTCGGACGCAAGCCTTTCACAACGTTTACTCAGTAGCTTCAACTCTATCTGATCCAGAGGATTTGCGTACTTTTTGTAACGTGATCTAATTTTATTTTTTTCTTTCAATAGTCTTTTGAGTTTGCAGTTGAACCAAATGGGAAACTTATTAGTTTTAGGATAACACAGAGGTACATACTCGTTAATCAACCTTTTCAAAATAACATAAAATTCTTGTACCATTTCATTGACATTTTGGAGACCTCCCAAACTCTGAGACCAGTTTATTTTATATAATTGATCATTAATTGCTTTGTAATTAGCTTTATAGAAATTACGTCTCTTACATGTCCTGTCATAAGGAAGAGTGGGTAATGTGACACTTGATGATAAAGCAACCTGTAATGGTGGATGTATAAGTTCAATTTTTGTAAGAGTATCTATGGCATGAGTTACTGTACATGTATGTAGTGTGCTTAGAACAAGATCAAGGAATCGACCCGTATTTGTGATGCCATTACATTGTCGCAGCTTATTTATATTTATAAAATCTAGCAGAGCCTGACATGTGTATGGTAAAGTTAATGTAGGGTTAGTATCATCCAGTGTGTTCCAATCAATAATTCCCAAGTTGAAATCACC
The DNA here is from genome assembly GCA_949710035.1 of Crambus lathoniellus. Lineage (NCBI taxonomy): Eukaryota > Metazoa > Arthropoda > Insecta > Lepidoptera > Crambidae > Crambus > Crambus lathoniellus. Next base: position 5,987,752 of record OX453302.1, on the reverse strand, counting down.
AAGTATACAGACGTTTGAATCAACACGATCGAAAACTGAATTACAGCTGGACAAAAAAGTATCAAGTGGTATGCGTGTTACTGGAGGAGGGAGATACACGGCGCAGAGAGTAAGATTAATTGAGTCTACAGTTATCCAAATGTCCTCACACTTGCTTTCCCACGTTTTCATACGCTTAGAATTGTGTTTTTTCAACACTGCAATCAGCACGCCGCCTCCCTCTGCTTCAGAAACGAAACCAGACGATTCCCTATCCCTACGATAGACATCGTATCTATCATCGAACAATTCCTCATTAAATACAGAACTATTCAACCAGGTTTCAACAAGAATAATCAAATCATAGTTATGAATACAAACATTTTTATAAAAGTTATGCGTTTTGGTTCGCAGACCTCTACAATTTTGGAAATACATTGAGAGATTGAACTTTTATAATAAGAAAAATATTAATACATGCACGGAGAAAGATAAAAAAAAATGTAATTATTAAAATCTGATGGTTACAGCTTTTTAAGGGAGTCCATATTTCTAATCATAATACACGGACTTTCATCACTCTTCCTAACGAAAATCTTTCCGGAACGAATCCATACATATTTATACTCCTTCTCCTTGGCTTTGATTCTGGTTGCAGCGTGCAGAGTCTTGTTGGTTGGGGAAAGATGATCTGATACATATATGGGATTTTTATTTCCAGAAAAACCAAGATGCATGGAGTTCAACTTTTCGCTATTGTTAGTTTTATTGAAATTAATGACAGCGGCCAGGTAATGATCACGAATGGAAATGGATGAAAACTGAACAACTATAGAGCGTGGACGTGAGGTACTAGGTGTGATTTTGGCGACACGAGTGCAACGGATGACGTCGTTTTCTTTTATGACTGCGCCCACCACAGAACCTAATTGTTTGACAATGCTTATGAGATTTTCGTTTCTGTTCTCTGGCACACATTGCAGTTCCAAGTTATTAGCCCTTAGCTGTTGTTCCAAGGTGTTAAGGTGTTGTTCAGTGGATGCAAGTTGATTTTGAAGATTTATTACGGTGCTTCTCATTTCAGCGTTGTTATCTTGCAATTCTCTGGCAGCTTTATTTATATTTTCCTGTTCCTTCTCAATTTCATCAAATCTATTGCTAAAGAAGTTCATGGAATCTTTTATTTCTATTAATTCTGTTTGGACTGGTTGGATTTCTGTACGGACTATACTAATAATGTTATCTCGTAATCTCTTTAGCATTTCGTTCAGCTCCTTTTTCATAACAGTTTCTACTATATCTCGAACATCATCCTTAGAAACTGGTGCTCCTGATCCCGAGGGCGGCGAGTTGTAAGCTGGTCTTTTATTTCCTCTTCCTACATTTACATTGCGAATTGGAGTAGAGTCCTGTTTTGCTGTTTTAGGAGTTAAGTTCAGACATTGAGGGCATCTCCAGTTCAATTTAATTTCTTTTTCCGTTATTATAGGCAACGATAGACAAGCATAATGAAATGCTAATTTACATTTATTACAGGTAATATATTCCTCTTCATTCCCTTTGCCATCAATGCAGCAACCCCACTTCTTCATTTTTATAATTATTAATTTATAGACTCAAATAAATATAATCGAAGTTACGTTAACGATAGTACAATAATCCAGCTTAGTTCCGCCGCGCTGCGCCAGTACCGACCACCGTATTCTTAATAAATTGCTAGTAGTAAGATACTCCAGGTTAGTGCCGCCTCCGTCCGCAGTAAGCGAGTCCGCGAGAAAAAGATCGTAAGCGCCGTGCGGCAGGAGTCACTTACGCGTTCTGGTGTATTGCAGTGTATTAACGTAGGTAACTTTATAATCACAATAATTTAATTCTTAAGCACTGGAATTTAGACTATTAATCACACTTAATATGCACTGAAGAGTAGAAATAATAACTAGATTCACTAAATGCTTTAGTTATTCACAACAAACACTCATATATGACTGGTTTAACTTAGGATTTTAATTTGTTTTCTGAGAGAAACTTAAACGTGATGTACTGTACGGATACCCGACGATTAATCCAAAAATACATAGATACACTTACAAAATTTAGCACACGTGTTTGGAAGCCTAAAACGTTATCCTACTAATATTATAAATGTGAAAGTTTAGATGTTTGGATGTTTGGTTGTTTGGATGTTTGTTACTCAATCACGCCAAAACGGCTGAACGGATTTGTCTGAAATTAGGGACACAGATACTTTGTAGCCTGGAGAGGAACATAGGCTATCATATTATATATATCATATTCCCGCGGGATAACGTCATGTAGACCACGCGGGCGAAGCCGCGGGCGGAAAGCTAGTACTCAAATATATTCGAGTTCCAACTATATCACATAGTTACATACAGGTCAAACTGATAACCTCCTTTTTTGCGTCGGTTAATAATAGAACACAAATATGCATAGGTACAAAGGAACAAACACATATTGAGTAACAATTGAATTTCTTGTCGCATCAATATTGTCGTGTGAGACTGTGAGCATATCGCAGCCATAAATATGAGACGTGACGCTTATGCTTTCTGTCTGTCTGACGTACACGTAGATAGGTATGTACCTACTACGTAAAAATATAACGATAAATCGGACGATGTTTGCACTTCGATGTAGCTACTTTCAACATTTTTATTTTTGTCTAATAAATGAATAGCTTTTAACCAAAGAATATATACACTTACGCGAAAAGAAACGACACTTAAGCATGTGTGCACGTAAAATCGCTTGCGGCTATGTGTGGGTGTCTGGATGTGAGCGGGGGCCGTGAGAGGCGCGCGGGGCGGGGAACGGGCAGTCGGGTGAATGCCTTGGCCGAGGGCTGGCGCAATCTTCATACATTCAAATAGGAACTACTAGGAAGCCAAAAAATGCGAAAGTTGTTAAAATTCAGTCGATAATAAGTAATTATTGAGAGGACTCATTTTTATTTGGGCGATTATTGATTCACTTACCTACTCAGTATTTTTGTCGTTAACTTAGTATTTTCTTTGGACAATTTAGTATTTTATTCGGACACATTAACTGTGTCCCACTGTTAGTAGCTTATTTTACGTACATATATTATTATTCTTATTCCCTTTATTACATTTAAAATAAGTACTTACAAAATTATATTTCTAAACATATTTTTTTTACGCTATAAAACATTAAAAAGTATAACATTTAAAAATACAAAAATGCAGTTCCCCAACGGTAGCAAGATCAGGGTCCCGGCTACCGATGGTTAAGGATCCAGAGACAGATACGGGCCGTGTACAGAAGTAGGTACTGCCTTCTGCATCTGACTCCCGATCCATCCACCTAACGCAAGCCTCTTAAGGTGTTTATCGAGGCTCTTGGCTATCAGACCTTGGGCAGATATGCCTATCGGAACAACAATTGCTGAATCAATGTCCCACATGTCAACCATCTCGTGAGCTAAATCAAGATTTTCTTTCTCTTTTTCAGCTTTCCCAAGGTTCTCGTCAACTTGTCATGTCATGGGGAACAGCGGCATAAACAATTATTGCGTGGCGTTCATGTCGATCTATCAATACAATATCAGGCTTTTAATAAGCCTGATATTGTAGTATTGTAGCTAATGCTACAATAGTCCTGCCTGTCTGAATTGATAGATCGATCCCAATACAATGTAGCATGGCTAGCTTCTAGAACCTGTTCTGGTGCATACTTGTAGTGCGGCACCTCGGATGCCGCAAGATTATGTTTCAGAGCAAGTTGTTGGTGTATTATCCTTGGTTATGTCTATGCAAATACTCGCCGTTTGCGAGTCGAGAACAACCGGAGATTATATGTCTAAGGGATTCACCCGGACGATGGCACGCTAGGCAAAATATATCCACTGTGCCATCCCTTAGGATATACTTTCGGTAGTTATTCGTCATCACAACCTTATCCATAACTGCACAGACAAAACCTGCGGTTTCACCAAAATGATACTTGTTTACCGAGACATACCTACGTATTCCTGAACAAATTCTAATAAAGTATTTTCGACTCGAAATTAGTCATTCGTAAATTGTCGCTAGCTTAATTATTTTCGCAAACAAAATATAACGCTGCTCGGTTTCTTATTTGAGTATTTTATTCAATGTCGTTCATATTTTATTTTGTCGGAAATTTTATTATTTCCCATTTGTAAAGATATTTAATAAAAATATCTATAAAAGTTGATTGAACATTGAACGTGTCTTTCATTACCTAAATATTCTTACACAAATTATATAACATCCTACACGTAACCTTCTTTGGCATAAGTCTATATTCAATTTCGGTATCAACCCTAGCGTCGGCTAAACGTCATCGGCGCTCGAACTCTCACGGACACGGAGTGTCACCGCTGTGTTTTAACGGAGTTGAGTGCCAAAACGTCGCAAAAATCCAAAACCCATTAGAACACAAAACACATTTGTTACCTAGTTTTAATGTATATTGCACGTATCTGTAGTCTAATAATTAATTTTATTTCAATAAACAGTAAAGTAAATAATTTAGCTATGTTCTAACTAGTGGAGGATTTTATCATTGCTCTCGTTTCGGTCAGTTCAGTGAATTCAATGTTCATTTATTTTTTTATTTCACGAAGCAAGCTTGTGCCTTACGATTATCGTAATTTTGGTTTTCCGAATAGGGCCTCTATACCAACGTTGAAGCACGTCGTGCGTATCAAAGTCTTACAATATTCGCAGATTATTAGCATGTCGATGTTCGAATTTTACTGTGCATATATTTTATGAATATCAGATGAATTTAGTTTTTTGCAATAACGCTTGTTATTTTATATGAATTTTATACTTATTAAGCTACATTTGAAAAAAAAGTCTTTTGTTTATAACAAAACTTTTAACCCCCTATCGAAACACACGCATAATTATGTGCGCGTGATTCCAAGTATACTATTATTTTTTTCTGGCAATACAAAATTTAATTCTTTAATGAGTAACTGGTACTTAACTGCCACATGTAAAGGGCCTCAATAAATTCCTGCCTTTGAGATCATCTAATAAAATAACCCCACATCGGCGTTAAGCGCCTGCTTTGTTCGCGAGCGCCTTAATTAACGCGATCACGAGATCGTGCTCATTGCGAATGCAACACTCTCTCTGCATATCAAAACGGGTGACACTCACACCGACGCGTGACATATAGGTTAAGGGGTTGCCGCGATGGTAAGTGTCTGGCAATTGATGACATGATTCCTTGTAGTATTCCAAGGAAAATATAGAAAATTACGCTTTATAATTTGACGAAAGTAGGGTGGTATTTTATACACCTTTGCTACCTGATATCTGCCAAAGCCACGATGACCCAAACTTCATAGTTTCCCATCATTTCTATCTATGTTGAAAGCATGCGTTGAGAAACTTTCAGCTGTTGTAAATAACAAACGTGTGGCGTTCAAGGGCTCTTAGGTCGGTTCGGTATTATAGAACAACACTCAAGTGGAGATCTCTTCTCAAGTATAGTTTGCAAGGGATAAATGTATTCGTTGCAAGTATTTGCATCCCTTTCTAACTATACTTGAGAAGAGATCTCCACTTAAGTGTTAAGGGCTCATTACACTTGGCTAAATTCAGCATCTAATTAGGCATACATTGCTTTCTTCTAGCTCATTTGTAGCAAGTGATGCAATCAAATCAAAACAAGCAATGTATGGTTAATTAGATGCTGAATTTACCCAAGTGTAATAAGCCTTTTATTCTATCATACCGACCTTAGATTATAGCAATAATAATTAAGAACGAAAGTCCACGTGATTGGAATTGTAGCGCCAATTATCATTTAACGAATGGTGTTATCGTAACAATACGTTCAAATTGATTCAAAGGACTTGGGGTATTTACTATAGTTTAGTTTACATTGTTTTGTTCAAGCTTCATTTCTGTAATTATAATCTACTCTTGTTTACTGACATGTACTAGGTGTAAGTATCAAGTTACATAAGGCACACCAAAAAACTATTGTCTGTGGGTGAGCCTGGCGACCTGTGTCACAGGTTTCTTTTCTGAAACCTACATCGGGCACCAGTCCCTCACAAATTTAGTAACCTTCAGGTATAGCTTTTAATTACCACTTAAGTCCTTTATTGGTGATGGGGAAATAAACAAACATTTTATTTATTATTTATTTATAAAGTTACATATTTCTATCTTTTAACGTTCTTTACGGTGTGACATACACCCAATTGTGACACGTGAAACCAAGCTATATCAGATAGATTAGCCGCTAAAACCTAAATGAAGGATAGCTCTTTACAGTTATTGTTACCTCAATGCAGCTTTTAGTGCTGCTATACTGGTAAGGTCGTGTCCGCCTCTGTGGTCTAGTGGTTCACACCACCAATTTCAGACCAAGAGGTCCCGGGTTCGATTCCCAGTGGGAGTACACATTGGATTCGGTTTGGCTGGTGGTAGGACTAGTTCTTAGTCCGCCTGGCTAGCTACCACCATCTTATCTAAGTCTGACGCCATAACAATGATGTTTTCAGCATTATTGTGTTCCGGCAGTTAGGGATAAGATAGCCATTTCCTCAGTAATTGAGGATTCCGAGAGTAGTGCGCTTCCACCTTCAGCCTTATCACCACTTAACATCAGGTGTGATGAAAGCTAATTGTTACCCCGTTGTGGGTTAAAAAATATTGCAAATTGCATGCAACTTTAACAAACCTGCATAAAAGCTGCAAGTTGCATTTAGGTAAATTTAACTTGTAGATTATTATTCAATTGAACGCGAAAACGTCAGTTGCACGGCTTCCACCCATGATGTAAACTGTTAACCCACTCAATTGGAAACGTTACGACTGTTATCCTAATAAAACCTGCATACAATTTGCACACTCACGAATACATCTTTGCAATGTAAGCAACTTGTGTGCGAATGTGACGTCATACGTCTGTTCGGAAAAGATCGACATTTCTGAACGCATCTCTAATGTCACGTCAAATTGACATTAGCTGTCACTTGAAGTTGACAGTTCTTATCTGATTGGAACTCTTGTAGAAAAATGTCGGATTAAATTTTGCTGAATTGTTAAAAAACGCTCGCGTTGAATGTGCCTGGCATATCGAGTTTGAATTGAATCCTGAATTATCCTTTTGATCCCGTTTTGTACGACCAAGATTTAGACGCCATCTTGACGAGTGGCCCGGTCGCGGCGTTTTGAAATAAAGAGTACCACCACACGCGTTGTTGTCGGGACAATATATCTTAATAAGCAAGCCCCGCGTGTGTTATTGTGTATTGTTGGGATGCCCAGTGTCTTGGGACCCTGTGTGGTATTTGTTTTGTGAGTAAGGTGACGAATTGGTAAGGTCTGCAGAAGAACACGGAACACATCAGAGGGGGCCCCCTCATACCACTTCTGCCCCGGAGACTTTCGACACCACAGACCCGTATGTAAAATTCACCTTAATTTAAATTAAGTCGCTGTGTATCGCAGTTCAATTGTTCAGTTACATCCCGGCTGAAACCAAGTTTTGTCCGGAGTCTCTCCTAGCAATGCGATTCCACTGCGCTATGCCGGTTCCGCGGGTCTAGGCAGGGGTGTACTGAACATTGCTTGGTAGCAGGGCGTAGTTTGAAGGCCTGAGAGGCCCACGCCAAAACTTTGTCTATTAATCAGTGCCGTTTTGATGACCATCTGGTCCGGACTGGATTAATTTGTACTTGTAAATGGTAATTAACTTGCATTTGAAAAGTAAAGGGCATTCCTTCTGTTATTGGTTCCATGTCTTGTAATTAATTGTCATGTATTGAAGTTCCAAAATGTAAACAGATGCCTTTCTTTGTTCATAATAATTATTATTTAGTTTGTTAGCAAATTTGAGTTGTGAATATTGACAAGTTGTTGCTAAATAATAGCTAATAAAAAGTTGTCCTAAAAAGGCTTGGGTACTTAATAAGTTTGCACTCAATACTTAGTGAAACTTAAATGATTTAAGACATTATTTACACATTGAAACTTATTGAAACTTGTGCTTTGAAATAATTAAAATTAATTTGTTGTATGTTGATATCCAAGTGAATTTCAATAGTCAGTGATTTGTTTGAACTGAATAACTTTTGACTTATAAAGTCAAAGTTAGTTTGTGTCTAAGTTATAACCTCTTGAGAGTTAGAGTTATAATTATATACTTGAGTTTTGTTGTTTTCTGATAACCTCCAAATATTTAAGAGTTTGTGTCATTATAAATACTTTGTTGTTGTAATATTGGAATTTTGTGGTTATTAATAACCTCCAAATATTGGAGATTTTGTGTTATAGTGAATATTTTGAATTTGTTGTTTTTGTTGATAAATTTGTGACGTTACAATGACGGCCTCCTCGGCTAAAGCCAAAATACGTTCTGAGTTACGGTGGTTAGCTTCTGCGGTTGCATTGTTGGATCGACCGGATAGGACGGAGGCCTTGTTGAACAGATACGTAGATCTGCCCGTACGTTTGGCTGTTGTTGATGAACAGTATGCCTTATTTTTGGAAAAGACTGTTGAGGCCGATGTGGAAATGCGACAAGATTCGGTTTGGATGTGGACCAGTAAATAATAATAAATAAATAAATAAATATTTTCTTACAATCACACCAATTATCTAAGCCCGTAGTTAATTTCTTAAGAAACTGTGTCTACGGGAACTTGATAACGGATAAATATATACTTAAATACTTTTTGTTTGTAAATACATACTTAATATACATAGAAAACACCCAGACCAAGACAAATAGACATGTTCATGCACACAAATATTTGTCTTGTTCGGGAATCGAACCCGAGACCTCTGGCGCAGAAGGCAGGTAGATTACCCCTGCGCCAAATCGGTCGTCAGTGTTATGATTTTGCGGACAGAATTACCCAGGTGGCTCGACCTTTGCAAGTGGCAAGAGAGAATGAACCGAGCCCGTCCCCGGTCACATCTAAGAGTATGCCCCCTCTATTTGCTAGATTGGCCCCCTTAGATTTAAGGCGTTTTGCTGGTCGTCTAGAGGACTGGGAGGGCTTTATTAATATTTTTGATAGTCTCGTACATGCCCGGGATGATTTGACCCAGGGCCAGAAGTTGGCTTACTTGTTATCCGTGTTGGAAGGGGAGGCCCTTGAATCGGTTCAACATTTGGCCCCCTCGGATGAAAACTACCCTATTGCTAGGGATTTGATTGCCCGTCGGTACCAGAACGTACGACGTCTGGCGGACAACCATGTTGCCGCCATTTTGAATTTACCCCGCGTTGCCAGCGTGATGCACTTGAGAGTGGCTTTGTTGAATCCGCTGTTGGTTGCCTACAACGCATTAAAAAACTTAAAACTCCCAGTGGAGCAGTGGTCGTTTTTGTTACTGCACATTGTCCTGGGAAAGTTGCCGGACTCTGTTAAGGTCCGTTTTGAGCAGCAGTATGGTGGGGATAGTGCGACTTATCTGCCACCCTTCTCGGACCTCTTGACGTTCCTGGAAGGAGAGAGTAGACTGGCAGATAATTCCTCTCTGGCCGGTCCTATGGGACCCGAACGACCTGTGCCACAGAGTAGGTCCCCCACCGGACCCCCCCGTAGGGGGCGTATGGCCCCTCGCGCGCCCGGCCGCTATGCCGCCGTCCAGGAGACCGCCCGCTGCTTGTACTGTCGGGAACCGGGTCACAGCACGACCCGTTGTGATAAGTTCCTCGACCAGCGCGTCCAAGGCCGTCGAGCGATCGCGCGACAACGGACATGGTGCTACTCGTGCTTGGGCCTGCACATGCAGCGCGAATGTACCCAAGCGCACCCATGCCGCTTTTGTAAGGGCAACCACCATCCCCTCCTCTGCATGAACAGCCCAGAGGGCGGCGGAGCGCCGCAGCGCGTCGCTGCAGGATCACCTCGTATGGGTGGGGGTCTCGGACCCCCCGCGGTGTTTGCATCCCGCAGCAGTTCTAGTGGCCACCAGAGTGGCCCCAGACGCTCTCCGCCACGTTTGGAGCCTCAAACGGGCGGGGGTCCCAGGGACCCCCCCATGGGAAATCGGTCCCCAACTAGGGGGTTCGATTTTGCGAGCGTTGCTGGAGGTCGTAGAAGCCCCCCGCAACGTGTTGAGCCTCGCACAGCCGGGGGTCCCCGGGACCCCCCTTCTGAAAATCGGTCACCGTGCCCCCGCGACTATGGGGCGACGTACACGGTGGGTGCTAGGCACCGATTCTCGCCGCCGCTCGCCGAATACCCGCGTTTGGAGCGGCGCCCGCCCCGTCTTCAAGGGGCCGGGAGATATAACCCGCCTGATACCGGGCGAATTGGACGTAGGCAGTATGTGGGAGAATGGGACCCACTGGATCGCTATGAGCGACCCCCTTACCATGGGGGGACGTCTGGGGACCCCACATACTAGCAATCAACGTGTTTACGGTCGATTGTAGCCACCCCTCCAGAGACCGTTTTGTTGCCCACGGCCTCTGTGCTTGTCAGGGGATTGAATGGCGACCTTGTGGAAGTTCGCGCATTGTTGGATTCCGGTGCTCAGGGGTGTGTTGTGTCATCTTGGTTAGTTAGGCGGTTGGGCCTCAAGGTGCACCCCCACACGGAAGGCGTGAGAGGTGTTGGCGATGTGAGAGTCCCCGGGTTGTTAGGGCATGTTGACTTCACATTTACATCACGTAATAAGTCCACGCCAGGCATTAAGACCTCGGCGATTGTGTTGGACACAGTTGTTGGCCGTCAACCTTCAGTTGACTTGGGACCGAGTATGTTGTCTTTGGTGTCTGATTCCCCACTCGCCGATCCAAATTTCTTCCGCCCAGGCCCGATTGATGCTCTCCTTGGAGCCGATGTCCTGGGGCGAGTTTTGTTGACGGGGAAGCGAGTTTTGCAGCCAGATGGCTTGGTAGCTCTGCAGACGACACTCGGTACAGTTGTGATGGGCCCTGCTCGCCGCGTTTTGGATTCCCTTGATGAGGATCGCGGTCTTGTTTTTAATGTGTCTCTCTCCGAAGTGGTGCAGAAGTTTTGGGAGGTTGAGGAACCTCCACCAGCCCCGCGGGTCGACCCAGTAGCGGATGAATGCGAGTTGTATTACCAGAATAACACTGGTCGCCTCCGCTCTGGTCGTTTGATCACCCGTCTCCCCTATCGTGCCGGCCGACCTCCTCTGGGCGAATCCCGACCGCTAGCGGAACGTAGGCTAGTGGCGATGGAGCGTCGCATGAGCAAGGATCCGGTCTTCCGCCAGAAGTATGTTGAATTCATGCGGGAGTATGAGGAGTTAGGGCACATGTCCGTGAGCGATTTGGATTGGCGCTCCGTTGAGCACTTCTTTTTGCCGCACCACGCCGTTTTGAAATCCGGAAAGATTCGGGTGGTCTTTGACGGTTCGGCTCCCACCTCTACTGGAGCGTCCTTGAACCAGTGTCTGCATGTAGGTCCCAAGCTGCACACGGAGATCTCAGACATTTTGACCAACTTCCGGCGGCACCAAATTGTATTTATGACTGACATCCGGATGATGTCAGACAAACGGTCATCCATCCAGAGGATAGGAGGTACCAATTGATTTTGTGGAGAGAGAGTCCTAGGGACCCCTTGTTGATTTATGAATTGAATACGAATACGTACGGTTTGGCTTCGAGCCCGTTTGTTGCGATTCGTTCTTTGTTGGAGTTGGCCGAGAAGGAGCGCTTGAGATACCCTCGCGCCTCCGCCATTTTGGCCAGTGACGTCTATGTGGATGACATTTGCACGGGCGCCTCATCTGTCTCAGAGGCGATTGTCCTGAGAGACGAACTCACCGCCCTTTTGAAGTCGGGGGGTTACGAGTTGAGGAAATGGATATCCAACTCGCCTGATGTACTGGTAGGTTTGCCCGAAGAGCACCAGCAGGACCCCCACCTATTCGAAAATGTTGATAATCCCCATGTGGTGACCGTCCTTGGCGTACAGTACAAACCGGTCTCTGACACGTTCACTTATTGTGTGGATTTACGACCACCGAAAGTCTGGACCAAGCGTTTAGTATTGTCTACTGTCGCACGTACCTTTGACCCCAATGGGTGGATTTGCCCCGTGCTGTTTATGGCCAAGTGTTTCTTGCAACGGTTTGCGATGTGGGGACCGGGAGAGCTCAATGAAAACAAGTGGATTGCGCTAAGTATAGTTTAATACTAAAGTAATATCTTATAAACTATGCATACAATGTAAGGGACGTATGTACACACTACACCTCCCCCGTTATTGAAAAAAAAAGTAAATAAAATATGAAATAAATTTTGCTTTTTTTTATATCACATTTCTGATAGATATTGATTTTACAAACAAAAATCTAGAATATAAATCAAATGTTCAACAATTCAGAATTTCTGACTACCATTTGAAAATATAGTATTTAACCAAATGCACTATGTATGACATTAAGTGTAGATAAAATCAATGAAAACAAAATGAATGAAACTGATTCAAAACAAATATTATAAATTTAAAATAAATATATAATAATTGACTTCCAATAAATTTCGTTTTTATGTAAGTACCTATAGGTAGTAATTTGGAAAATACAAAAAAAATATATATTTGGTAATTTTGTTTTACCATGTTATGTTCTTGTTACAAAATAGTTTTTAGAATCAAAACGAAAATATTCATTATCTTATCAAGTAGGTACTTAGTATATTCTAAAGAAATACATTCCGGTAAGTTTTATAGTTAAGTATAGCTTTATCTATATAAAGTAACTCTAAATACTAGTTCACAAAAAAAATTTGCAAAAAAAATTTGCTTGCAAGTCTTTAATTCAAAGAAAATTTGTCTTCTTATAAACATATATGTATTTTTTTTTTTACACAATGAAATTAAAAGATATTCAACACAAAAGTTTTAATTTAGAATTTAACCCAGACGAATAAAAACAATTTCGGTCTTTCTTTTCTTATTATACTCTACACAAAAAGAAATTACAATAAGATTTATTAAGTACCAAGTAATAATAATAATAATAAGAAAACAGATATTACAAACTACATTCTTATATGTATTGGGTATAATTAATATTCCCTTTTATTACATAACCACAAGGTAAAAAAACTAATAACTACGTAAGTATCTAATACTATTTTCCGACAGTTGCTGACGATTACTATTTATCAAATTCAAAGCACAGTAACTTAAGTAAGTATCTACCTACTTTTTAGCGTAAGGCGTAGGTAAGTGCCGTAACGCTATCGTATCGAGACATATACAAACTTATGAAAATATATGTTTCCTACATACCTAAACTAAATGAAAATAATATAAAATACTGGGTAAACCTACCTACTTACCAAATGTTTAATGTCATATTCCGAGTAGAGTGGTAAGTACCTATTTTCCACTGCATTTATGTCACTCACTGTAACTTATCTTCACCATGGTTACTTACTCACTTTCCATTCCTTTCAGTTGTACTGTACATCGTTTACTTTATTCTGAGAAAAACTCTCATATCATTATAAAATATTATCGTCGACGTCATTTCATTTATTATAGAGATTCTCATTTTCATACGTATTATCGTGTGCACACATACTTATTTATACTATTCGCGCGTTTTTTATTTTTATGTTTAGGTACTTTTATTTATTCATTTGGGCTGGCCGGTCCCTTATTTATTTTTATTGGTACATTTTATAATAAGTCGACTTTACTTTTATTAAATATATTTATAAAACAGTGCATCTAGTGCCTGTTTGGGTTGTGCGCACAACCTATTTTGGGGGTCATGGTTTAAGCCTCTATTGGACTCCAACACATATCTCACAGAGGAAAACTCGTTCGCACCATGATCGAATGGAAGGATCTGCCCCTCCATGTACCATTTTTATATAGGGTCATGAATTAAGACAATACATTGTGGTCTCCAACAGTATTCAAAGGGGGAAACTCGTCCACACCTTGATAAATCTGAAGGACCTGATCCCTATAGTACCTCTTACTGTGTACCTATCTATCCACAAATATCTTACTTTACTTCTTTCATTAACCAACATAAACATTCGACAAAACAACAAACCTTAAATGAATATTTAGATTTTTAAGAGTAAGCATTGCTTCTGGGTGATCAGTCCAATGCATGCCAACCTTAGAAAACTAATTATTCGCTAACTTCTATTTATCACACTAATCTACAACACACATAAACCAACTTTCCTTCACTAATCACAACTCCCTCGAAATAAAATACCTTTCCTATCCGTACCTAATTGTCAACCAAATGGTGCAAAAAGATTTTTCATACGGATTTTCCCTTAATCCCTATTTCTCACATTTCATTTCCATGTCTACTTAATAGTCTCTCTAATACATTATTAAAATTAAAATCCTTGTCCTTCTTATTTCGCAACTATGATGAAAAAAAAAGTTCCTATAAAATGTTCTTCACAACAATCGGGCACAGTTCGGGTGGCATTGTTTATAAAATCATTCCAATTACATATTATTACACATCTACCATATAAGTAGGTACTGCAATACAATCTTAGCGTACCGCCATATCATCTAACAAGAATGATCATACCAACCTTTTGTATAAACATGAATTCGATACCGATGCATGCTTATCGTAACAATAGGTACTAACGATTCGTAGGTAGGTAGGTATATCGTCACAACTCAAGTCATTATTTAAAAGTAAAACTCTGTTCTTTGTTACGAGGTCAATTCAATTACCATAATATCGTTAATTCATTGCTTGTCTCAAACCTATTTTAATACAAACCCTAACAATTACTTATTAAATTATATCCGAAAAAATAATAATTATCGATTACCTACCTACTACTTATGCTATAAAGTCTTCCTATTCCTATGCTTACCTACCTGATAACTGGCATGAAATTTTTAATTTCTTTTGAAACTATTACCCTAATAGCTTTTCATAGGTAATATAGTTTCCTGTCGTGTACCTAATAAACATCTTATAAAAGTGATTAAAAGATTTTTAATACTTACACGAGAGTATATTCGGAAAAATTAAGTAGGTACTTATTTAGGTACTTTTTCAATAAAGACATAAAAGAACCTTTATGCAATATTTTTATATTTCATACAACGTCCTAAAGCTATATTCATACTAACTAAATACTAAATAAACTCAAGTCGAATAACGCTCGGTAATTTTATCAAAATTTTGCTTTTCGGACTAATTTTAATTTTACATAAGTACTTAATTTTAAAAACGTAACTGGATCGAATAAAGACTACTTTTATCCAAATATAAATACTGTTTTCCCATAAGTAATTTTATTTCAGAATTATTTTAGCTTCGTTATTTGTAACAAGGTTGCTATTGTTATGTTGATAATGTTCTCGACAACAGTATATCAAGCTCGAGCACGTTACGCTGACTTGACTGAACACTACACTAGGTACCTAAGTATACGGTGCAGTCTTCTTGAGAAAATATTTGTAATCTGAACTCTGCATTCCAATGTAATTGCTTACTCAAAATATTCTAGAGGTTTCAATATAAAAATAGTTATTACAAAAATTGTGTAATATGTAAAATGTTTATCCATTTTCAACTTCCAATAAAATTCAATTTCATAAAAATTCTAGTAGACTTCCCATCTAATAAAAAAGACACTAATTATGTTAACTACTTCCGATAAGTTAGCTACTAAGTTTTAATGTTTTTCATATTGTAATTTTCCATGGCAGTCCAAATAAACAAAAAGAAGAAGAAGAATAAGTAAGTATACTTATTTTGTTCTCGAAGACCACCAAAAAAAAAATGCTAACACATATAACATAACACAATTATATATAATAAAAAAAGAATAAAATATAAGATGTTATTCTTAAAATAAACTACAAAGACTAACGCAATTTTACTCAAGTAATAATTTTCTAAAACTGATTCAATTTTTTTTTCCAACCTTTCATCACATCTTGAACAAAATCATTAAATTTACTTACCAATTATTCAAGGACATGCACTAAAATGTAGAATCGTCAACAACTGTGAAACAAAACTAAACAATTAGTTTCTTAAAATTAAGATAAGTAGGAACTTAAATTATAATGTTTACTTTTCCTTCATTCCTTTAAAAGTTTAAAAAGAAAAAAAAACATGTTTAAAATAACTCATTTCTACCAAAAAAAAAATGTTAATCATCCATCATAATTCATTTCTACAGATTCGAATCCGTAGGAAACCCAAATAAAGAAATTATATATACCTAAGCATATTCACTTCACAAAGTAAACATTTAAATTAGTTAAGTATATAAAAGAATACTAATAGGTTTTTTTAATTCTTATACCTATGGCATAAAGTAAAAGCAAATATTCTAAATACATAATATGTAAGTTTATACTAATTAATTAGCATTGTAGACTTACTTATTTTCCAAAACATGTCTACTAAATAAATTCTTTCATCAATATTTTCCTGATATGAAATAATTACGTTACATCACAACACAATTTATTAAATGCTTTTGAATGTTAATATTTTAATTTTTAAACTTACTTTCTAAACCAGATAAAATTAGTATTCAATTTTATGTGTAAACTACGTTTACACTGATTTTAATTACCGATACCTACATTTCACACTGAATTTAATTATGTCAAAACATATTTTAATTTTTTTCAAATAATGTCGAAGTTTCATGTTAAACTCATATCGAAAAATTTTCTCGGAATTGGATGCTGGTGAACTCACGCGGCTGCATCCACATCCGACTCGTGCCTCTCCCAGCGCCCAGCTCATTTCTTTCCATCATACCATCTGACTTTCCTCCAGCCCTCGTCTCTCTACAGCATCAGCAGCAGCAGCAGTACCACCATTTCTCCGTCATGTTTGATAATTTCTCCAAATAATTGTCCACTTACTAATTTGGAAAAAATTCTGAAGCACTTAGGTTTATCTTCATAGCAGAATTTTTGCACAAGACAAGAAGAATTTATTTAGTTAATAATAACGCCATATAACTACAACGCTACAGTTCTTTTTAACATAAGTAGGTATTTAAATTCCAAATTATTTTATGGAACAAAATTTTTTATTATTTAATTTTAACACATAACTAAAGTCTTTTCACATTTTCACTTCAAAGTACTATTTTTCTCCAAACCGTCTGCGCAGCGCCGCCCAAAGGCAGCACTGGCAGGGTCGCCATGCGATGTGGGGACCGGGAGAGCTCAATGAAAACAAGTGGATTGCGCTAAGTATAGTTTAATACTAAAGTAATATCTTATAAACTATGCATACAATGTAAGGGACGTATGTACACACTACAGGTTATGGGCTTCGGGTGTGTCGTGGGATGAACCCCTCTCGGACGAGTTACTCCGAGATTGGTCGAGCTTCGTTTCATCCCTCCCCGAGATTAATGAAGTGCATTTGCCGAGGCTATTCCTCCCTTCTGAAAATTGTAAAGTTACTCTTCACGGCTTTTCCGATGCCTCCGAACGTGGATTTGCTGCGGCCGTGTACCTCCGCACCGTTACTGTTGACGGAGTTGTTGCTGTGCATCTGGTGATAGCGAAAAGCAAAGTCGCTCCCCTTCGGACTCGTCATACGATCCCGAGGTTGGAATTGTGTGGAGCTGCCCTCCTAATGCGTTTGGTGAACCACGTATGGCTCACATTAGGTCGATCTATTAAGATACAAGAGGTTTATGCTTGGACGGACAGTCAGGTCGTCCTTTGTTGGTTGAAGGCTCCGGCGCACACCTTGGACGTGTTTGTGGCCAATCGAGTGTCGCAGATTTGTAATTCCGACATCGAGTTGATTTGGAGACACGTGCCGGGAACCATGAATCCCGCGGATTGTGCGTCTCGGGGTTGTGTAGCCCCAACCCTAATTAACCACCCCCTCTGGTGGGGCCCACAGTGGTTGATGCGGCCTGAGTCGGAGTGGCCGCCCTCTCCAGCGTTGTCGAACGTAGCCGTTCCTGATATGCGGGCATGCGTCCTGGAGACTAACCCCGCCGGGGAAAAGGATTTGTTGTTGGATCGGTACAGCTCCTTACAGAAGCTGCTTGGTGTTACCGCTTGGATCAGACGTTTTGTGTACAATTGCAGAAACCCACGCGCGAGGCGTGATTCGTCGGTTCTCACTCCGGACGAGCGTAGGGACGCGCTCTTGTTTTGGGTCCGGAGAGTACAAGCTGATAGTTTTGAGTCCGAGATTGAAATTTTGCGTTTAGGCCGTCGCAAGTTGAAGGGCGCGGTATCGCGATTGAATCCCTTCCCGGACGAGAGTGGGCTTTTGCGAGTCGGCGGAAGACTTCGAAATACGAACCTGCCGTATGGAGCTCGTCACCCCCTTTTGTTACCTAAAGCCGGACATTTGACTCAACTGATAATAACAGATCGCCATGTGAATGCACAACATGCTGGCTGTAATGCTTTGTTGGCCATTTTGCAGCGTGAATTTTGGATTTTGTCTGCTCGTCGAGCCATTCGCACTGTGGTTTTCCGTTGCCTGCCTTGTTATCGATTGAAGGCCGCGACCATGCAGCCCCAGATGGGTGATTTGCCTGCTGATCGCGTCACGGAATGTAGAGCTTTTGCCGGAGTCGCCACCGACTTCGCCGGTCCCTTTACTGTAAAGGCTTCGAGACTGCGTAATGCT
This sequence comes from Crambus lathoniellus, assembly GCA_949710035.1. Classification (NCBI taxonomy): domain Eukaryota; kingdom Metazoa; phylum Arthropoda; class Insecta; order Lepidoptera; family Crambidae; genus Crambus; species Crambus lathoniellus. The sequence continues at coordinate 5,969,159 of OX453302.1, read as the reverse complement.
AACACCTATAAGGCGTACTTGTGCGTGTTTGTGTGTTTGTCCACCAAGGCTGTCCATTTGGAAATTGTTTCGGAATTGTCTACCGAAGCCTTTGTCGCCGCCTTGAGCAGATTTGTTTCCCGTAGAGGACTGCCGACATTGATACGTTCCGATTGTGGTACTAATTATGAGGGAACGTGTAATTATCTTAAGGAAGTAGTTAAGTTTTTTGTTGATAATAAAATAGACATTGGAACCACCCTCTCCCGGCGTGGGATAATCTGGAAGTTTAGCCCTCCAGCTTGTCCGACGTGGGGAGGAATTTTTGAAGCTTGTGTAAAGGCTGCCAAGACACACTTGCGTCGCGTGATTGGAGAAACTATTCTCACGTTTGAGGAACTTGATACGGTATTTTGTAAAATTGAGGCCGTCCTCAACTCGCGACCCTTGTGCCCGTTGTCTTCGGACCCGAATGACCTGGAAGCGTTGACCCCAGGTCATTTCTTGATCGGACAGCCCCTTTTGGCTTTGCCTGAATATCCGATTCAGGATGTAGGATCCCATCGTTTGTCGCGATACCAACTTTTGAAACAGATGTCCCAAAACTTCTGGGCACGTTGGTCGATGGAGTATTTGCATATCCTACAACAGCGCGTGAAGTGGACAGATAAAACCACCCCACCCCAGACTGGCGACCTCGTGTTGATTAAGGATGCTAACCTGCCGCCCCTATGTTGGCGAAGGGGGCGCATTGTTAAACTCTACCCCGGAACTGACGGAGCTCCTCGTTTTGCTGAGGTTTTGGTTCGAGATTCGGTTTTGAAGAGAGCAGTTAGTGGGCTCTCCCGATTACCCGTAGATTGACGTACCGTTCTTAACGGTCCGGGGCGGGGGGATGTTCGGAAAAGATCGACATTTCTGAACGCATCTCTAATGTCACGTCAAATTGACATTAGCTGTCACTTGAAGTTGACAGTTCTTATCTGATTGGAACTCTTGTAGAAAAATGTCGGATTAAATTTTGCTGAATTGTTAAAAAACGCTCGCGTTGAATGTGCCTGGCATATCGAGTTTGAATTGAATCCTGAATTATCCTTTTGATCCCGTTTTGTACGACCAAGATTTAGACGCCATCTTGACGAGTGGCCCGGTCGCGGCGTTTTGAAATAAAGAGTACCACCACACGCGTTGTTGTCGGGACAATATATCTTAATAAGCAAGCCCCGCGTGTGTTATTGTGTATTGTTGGGATGCCCAGTGTCTTGGGACCCTGTGTGGTATTTGTTTTGTGAGTAAGGTGACGAATTGGTAAGGTCTGCAGAAGAACACGGAACACATCAGAGGGGGCCCCCTCATACCACTTCTGCCCCGGAGACTTTCGACACCACAGACCCGTATGTAAAATTCACCTTAATTTAAATTAAGTCGCTGTGTATCGCAGTTCAATTGTTCAGTTACATCCCGGCTGAAACCAAGTTTTGTCCGGAGTCTCTCCTAGCAATACGCTTCCACTGCGCTATGCCGGTTCCGCGGGTCTAGGCAGGGGTGTACTGAACAACGTCAATATATGAAATACTAGCGGCCGCGCGTTTCACCCGCGTGGTACCGTTCCCGTGGGAATCCTACTAATATTATAAATGTAAAAGTTTAGATGTTTGGATGTTTGGATTTTTGTATGTTTGTTACTGAATCACGCCAAAACGGCTGGATGGATTTGGCTGAAATCTATGACATATATACTTTGTAGCCTGGAGAGGAACATAGGTTACTTTATATCCCGAAAAAATATCACATTCCTGCGGGATAACGTCGTGTAGTCCACGCGGCCGTAGCCGCGGGCGGAAAGCTAGTATCGTTATAAAATTGCAAATTTTATCCAGATCCGTTCAGTAGTTTTTGCGTGAAAGTGAAAGTACTAGTAGGATTCAAAATCAAAATCAAAATCAAAATCAAAAATCATTTATTCATTTTAGGCTGATACAGCACTTGTGAACGTCAATGAAGCTACGCTATCGGTTCGCAAATCCTACGGCGGGAGGCCTTGTAACGAGAAGAACCGGCAAGAAACTCGCCAAGGGCTATTTTTTTCTCCCTGTCATATTTCATACAGAGTCGTCAAATTGAAAAGTGACTTTAACATAATATAATATGTAAAGTCACTTTCCATCACAAATTAATCTTAAGTTTAAAAACAAAATAAAAAACCCGGTAATCATAGCAGTAAATAATTTTCAATAACTAAGAAATAGACATCCAAAAGGTAGTTTCTTTAAAATACACACCAACTCAAAACAATAAATATAAATGCCAAACAAGGGTAATAAAACTTTGAATAGTTTAAGAAGTCAATAATAAACAGTGCCATACAAGCCACGATAAAATAAAACTAATAACAATAAAACATTAAAAATCTGCATATTTTGAGACAAGAAGCCAGGAGCAGACCCATCCCACTGGTGGCACCCGTTCACGAGCATGACGCATGAACCAGCCATCGCTTCGCTCAACCATATTTTAGGGAACGTAACGACCCGCCTCACACGACACCACCGCAGAAATGTTTACAGAGAGCATGACATACTCAAACTTCTCATCTCAAAACGCAGAAACCAATATAAGAATGTACTCAGTATTAATCATTTTGTAAAACACGACTCACAATTAACTACAGAAATAATCCTTGTCAGCTTATGACCAAGTTGCTTTGTCATTTAAGTAATCACTTACAGTATAGTAGCCCTTCTTGAGGAGGCAATTTTTTATATGATTCTTAAACTCTTCAAAGGGTAACTCCAAGATATCACTTGGAATCTTGTTAAAGATGTGTATACCTTGACCCATGAAAGACCCATGTACCTTCTCTAATCGGTACCGAGGCATTGAAAGTTTATTCCTATTTCTTGTATTGTAACCATGCAAATCGCTATGTTTAGTATACAAGTTAATATTACGACGCACAAAAATAATACAATTTAATATAAATTGAGATGCAGCTGTCAGTATACCAATTTCTTTGAACTTCTCCCTAAGAGAAGTTTTAGAGCTTAGTTGATAAATGGCCCTTATTGCTCGTTTTTGCAGAATAAATATAGCATTAATGTCAGCTGCTAATCCCCACAAAAGAATGCCATATGACATGATGCTATGAAAATAACTAAAGTATACAGTCCTAGCAGTTTCTATGTCAGTTAACTGTCTAACTTTTCTAATAGCGTAAGCTGCAGAGCTGAGCTTACCAGCTAATGCGGCAATATGCGAATGCCACTGAAGTTTTCTGTCTATAGTTACACCCAGAAAGACTGTTGATTCGAGTGAAGCTCTACAGCGGGACCACCTTGAGCTACGTTAATTTAATTAGCATCAAAAAAATTTAGAAAATTTGTATATAATTGTATACGCAATTAAAAAAAATGTATATCGATAGTTTCGTTGTAAAAACGAAATCAATGTGGTCCCGCTGGGGAGCATACTCTACAGCGGGACCACCACTATAATTCCGTTACTGAAGGCTTTTCAAATTTGTTTATGAGACCAAAAAAATGTATATTAAATGTATATCAATAAACTACAGTCAATTTGATCTTTAGTTGGATCTTTACCAAATTACGACTAATTTAAAATTTCCCTACGAATATTAAGTGTCCGTTACCCCAGCCGGAAAAAAGTTTCTAAAGGAAAACGAGTTGATTAAAAAATATCATCTAAACCCTACTAGCTAAGTCACCTACAAATTCAATGAGGGATTTTCTGACAGATGATTAAAAAAGAAAAAAGCTAGTTCCAAAAAACTCAACAGATGGCGTTCATCAGAAGTGGATTTGCTTTTTTTTAATTTGCTGGCAAGGAATCTACGTTAAGACGGTCAATGTTAAAAAAAAAACATTTACAGGACTGAAAAGGCTTATCTACAAGATACTTTTGTATTTTTTTAGAGAAATATGCTGTGTTATGTGTTTGTGCTGTCGCCAACCGCCACGATCTCGTTACATTAATATCGCTGCGCTGTCACATGCCCCTGTACCGGCTAAAAAATATGGGTATGGACATGCGCTTCATTTGACATTTGAAGCTCATATTTTGTCCTAATATGGGCATAATATGAGATTCAAATGTCAAATGAAGCCCATGTTCATATTTTTTTGCCGGTAGCCTCCTAGGAACCGTAGTCCTTGCTCATTGTTCAAGGATAAAGGTGACAAACAACAGGAATCAAGGGGGCTACCGCGTAACTTAATGGATATGAACTTCATACGTTTTTGGGAACTTTAAGTCAATTTTATAAAAAAAATAGCCACTATTAGTTTCTTGTTTTGTGACGTCGGGTATAACGATAGCTAGCTTGCAACGTTCAACAGAACAAAGCAGCAAAAATCTATCAGAATAAGGAATTCAAATGACAGTTGAAGCCCATACCCATATCCAGATTTCTTAGCCGGTAGCCCCCCTGAACAGGAACAAAAATTCAACAAAAACGTGATAACCAGTCACAATTTTTGCCATCCATCGGTTCGGTATCCACGTTGTTGGCATCAGTTGTAAGCATGAAATCCAGGCTTTTACATTTGACAACTGCCGGTATTGGTGTGCTTCCTATACGTATAACTTCACTAGTTGTGTTTCCACTGAAAGGGCATTTCATCAGAAATGCCCGTCTTCGAGTCGGCAGGAGCAAAACAAAATAGGTACCTATTGTGTTATGCTCCTGTCCTGCTGACTCGTAGAGACGTAGGTACTTTTACAGTTACCTACTTTGTCCAAGTATTTAGTTGGTCTTGTAGCTGTTGCGCAGTATCGGCAGCAAATCCATGGCAAGGCGCTGGAATATCTTTGGTGAGATGATCTATTCCAAGTCGGGGACCGCTCTGCGGAACAATTTATAACCAAAGCGGTCCTCCGACTGCAATAACAATTTTAAGGTCAGATGCATTGACCTTACTCTCATAATGGTCAGATGACATAGGTACATGTTAGATCAGCGTCATCTATCGAGTTAAAAAATATATTTTTTGTTTTTAATTTGCTGTCAGAAAATCTCTCATTTGAATTTGAGGTTTCATGTTCAAAACGTGCTAAGTCAAGTAAATACATAGTATGTACATTTTGGAACGAATCTGTAATGACAGCACGTTTTGGCCTTGGCTTTGGCACTAAACGCTGTCAGTCAATATCAAAAATAGCGGACTGCAAGAATGCAGAAAGAGCTCGAAAACGTAAGAAAACCCTGAAAATTTGACAAAAATTTGGAAAAACGGATGTGAAAAATTCCAATATGTGCTAAGTAAAGGACTTAGCCAAAGCCATCTTCTATCTCACTCGTTGCACTTGTAACAAGCCATGCTCCTTGAAAAAGCGGCAACGTTGCAGTCAATTACGTCAACGTGTTCTGTTCCGGTGGCCAAAACTGGAACTAACGTGTTTTGTTCATAATGTCATTTTACTGTCAAGTTGCACTGTCCAACCAGCGCTGCTGTCACCGGAATAGAAAATATTGTTGATCTATACACTTTACTCTTTGATCTATTCTAAAAACAATCGTGTAGTATTGCCAGGTTAGGCGATAACTCTTAAATTATGTGGAAGTAAAAATCAATGAACACTCGAAAAACAGTATAGAGGTAAATGCTTGGAACACAATTTTTGACTTTGTAACTTTGTTTGGACTAATAAGGAGGTAAACATAGCAAAAGTCCCCGCCCGTAGCCCTTAATCCGGGGGGGAGGGGGCGGTTTGAAGGTCTAATTTTTTTTTCATAACTATTTTAGGACAAACTAGTTTTTCCTAGGCCAAACTAGTTCATCGCGTTGACATTTCAGAGAGCGAGTTTGACATGACACAAAAAAAAATACCCACCATTTTAACCTATCACGTGTTCTACAGTGCCACAAGCTTTTCTGTTCCGGTGACAGTACTCGTGACAGAGGAGCCACTTGCAATACGAAATTAGCTGTCAAAATGGACTGTCGTATGAAAACTGTTTTAGTTCCAAAAATAATCACCGGAACAGAAAAGATTGGCGCACTATACAGGACTTCCGAGGCAAACTCGCTCTCTGAAATGTCAACGCGATGAACTAGTTTGGCCTAGGAAAAACTAGTTTGTCCTGAAATCGGGTTTGGCCGGTAAAATATATATACTACGACTTCTAGCCCAAACAAAATTCCAAAGTCAAAAATTGTGTTCCAAACATTTCCTCCCTCTATATCTCTTCGTTGTCTAGGCATAACTTGATATAATAGAATAAAAAAAATACATTCGCCGTATTTTGACGACCGATTTGGCGCAGGGGTAATCTACCTGCCTTCTGCGCCAGAGGTCTCGGGTTCGATTCCCGAACAAGACAAATATTTGTGTGCATGAACATGTCTATTTGTCTTGGTCTGGGTGTTTTCTATGTATATTATGTATGTATTTACAAACAAAAAGTATTTAAGTATATATTTATCCGTTATCAAGTTCCCGTAGACACAGTTTCTTAAGAAATTAACTACGGGCTTAGATAATTGGTGTGATTGTAAGAAAATATTTATTAATATTTATTTATTTATTATTTATTAATTCAATTCGCTTAAACACATCTTAGATTTCTGCGCGAACTGTTCATTTAAATAAAACACTTTCACGGATTTTGCACGCATTTATTGAACAACTTGGTTAAGCTCGTTACAAAATAAAAAGAAAAATCTATTATTTTTGCACATTTTGGATAATTTTTTAATCTTGATGTGGCAAGTCGGAATACTCTTTGGTCATGTCAAGAAACGTTGCTGTTTAATTTTCTTGTTTGCTTTGTGGGTGTTTTAATACAATATTTATTGTATAATTAGTGCATATAAATACGTAATCATTGTTGGAAATTACTTATGAAACCTCTCTCTCTCTCGAAAGATTTGGATTCCCGAAGGAGGAACACTGCGTCAGCGATGGATTCGTGCCACAGAACATATATACTCCCTTCGTGAGATTCGTGCGATACCTCGAGCCGACTGGGAGCTTACACGATCAGTAGGAGTGTTTAATAAACATATTTTTGTGACTGTGATATAGTTAAAATAAAACAACCATTAGTTATGTACGCGTATTATTTGATTTTAAGGCGCTATAATCAGGAATTCATCTCATCTTATGCATAAAAGAAATTAGGAGCAGTGGGGCGACATTGACATTTATGACGTTGCCAATCCGAGCAGCATGGCCTGTAGGAGCGCAAGCAGCCGAGAAATAATAGCGGGCCATCACTTAGCTCATTTCGGAAACAATATGTGTTATCATTTATTTTTTAAATATACAGGGTGTTAGGGGCACCTTTGCAAAAACTTTAACCATGGCTTCAGACCATCATGCTGAACAACGTACAGCAAGATTTTTTGTCGGCAATGAAAAGACTTTACAAGTTTTTTTTAATATAATCGTTTTCGAAAACCGCAAATTTAACTTTGTCATTCATACGAATACTATGAAATACAAAGTTATTTTTTTCTGGCGAAAAATGATAGTACAATTTTTAGGTGTATGTTATCGATACGTTAAGTGGGTACGGAACCCTTCATGGGCGAGTCCGACTCGCACTTGGCCGATTTTAAATTTTGAAGTTAGTTAAAAGTAGTTTGAAGTATGTTTTCATGAATGACTGAGTGAATATTAACGATGTAACTAACTGGAAAAGAAGTTTAAGCAGTTACATTAAACGAGTGAGGATTTCTAAATAGTGTGGTTACTTGGAATAAAACTCCAACTAGTTACATTAATGTAACTAACTACAATGTAACTAGATGGAACATACGCAACAGAAAGAGTTTTTTTCCGAGTTTTTTTCCCACTCATTTTACATTTGGCGCATATTTGTGCAAAATATACCTTAATTATGCAATCAAATCGTTTTCCTCTAGAAACTTTTTTCTGGCTGGGGTAACGGACACCTAAAATCCGTAGGGAAATTTTAAATTAGTCGTAATTTGGTAAAGATCCAACTAAAGATCAAATTGACTGTAGTTTATTAATATACATTTAATATACATTTTTTTGGTCTCATAAACAAATTTGAAAAGCCTTCAGTAACGGAATTATAGTGGTGGTCCCGCTGTAGAGTATGCTCCCCAGCGGGACCACATTGATTTTGTTTTTACAACGAAACTATAGATATACATTTTTTTTAATTGCGTATACAATTATATACAAATTTTCTACATTTTTTTGATGCTAATTAAATTAACGTAGCTCAAGGTGGTCCCGCTGTAGAGCATCACGTGTTGATTCAACTAAATCTAATTTTTCATTATTTATTACAATTTCTACGGGTGGAGATTGTACATTTGGTAAAGAGAATAGAATGCATTTCGTTTTCTTTGCATTAAGCTGTAGATTATTAAAACTAAACCAAGTGAGTATTTCCGAGAGTGCTTTGTTTACATCGTCAAAATTAGATTTATTTCTGTCAATGTTAAATATTAAGGAAGTATCATCAGCAAACAAGACAATCTCACATAAGCTATTTGCAAAGAAAGGTAAATCGTTAATATAAACCAAAAACAAGAAAGGGCCCAAGATAGACCCTTGAGGTACACCTAGCTTTACATCAGAACCCATTGATTTCACCCCATTTATATCAACTGTCTGAGTTCTGGAACTAAGATACGAGTGTAATAGTTTTTGGGCATTATTTTTTACACCGTAATGATTTAGCTTCAACAGCAGCGTCCGATGATCTACACAGTCAAAAGCTTTGGACAAGTCGCAGAATATGCCAAGAGCATTCTGCGACCCCTCCCAGGCCCCAAAGACATGCTTAAGAAGTGCAACCCCGGCATCAGTAGTAGACCTACCCTTCGTAAAACCGAACTGTTTGTTATGCAAGAGGTTATTTAAAGTAAAATGAGTTTATAATTGAGATTATAAGATGATGTCGGACATAGGGTACTTTTCATTGCGAAAAAATATTTCAATGGATGTGTTAAGGTCACAGCAGACATATCAACTCGTAAACGGATCGTAAACGTATCAACTCGAGCGGTTCAGTATTCTTTGTATGAAACCCCCTACTGCAAAGCACACTAATCGGAAACGTAACGTAATCGCCTCGCCTCGCTTACGAACCGCTTTGCGGGTCGCTCAACTTGCTATCCCCGCGCTTTTCGCTAGTTGTCCACGCGCTCACGTCTCTCCATACCCGATCTTACGGCTCTACGCACAGTGGTCTGAAAATGAAAATGAACTAACCACATCACAATTTTTTATTTTTTTTACTTAAGCATCTTATTTTTTTATCTTTTTTTTTTATTTTTTTTATCATTTTTTTTATATTTTTTTGTATATATATTTTTTATCATTTTTTTATATGGAGCCACTGTGCGGCGACGCCGCCTAGCCGTAGCCGAGCCGACGTACCGACGCTGATCCGGTTTGGTTACGTGCTTGCGTTAGGTTGACGCCTGGTTGACGGCGAGGCGAAAGGCGATAAGGTGTCGATTCCTTTCCGAGTTGATCTAATATGCTGTGACCTATATAGGGGATGAAATTGTCTATGGTGATGTTGAAAAATGTTGGTAGACTTTCATTCAAGACTTGTATGCTCAATTTTTATACACAAGCTTTTCCCTGCCTTCACTACTTAGGAATATTTTCAGTGCTCGACAATATTTTGAAAGACTGACTTGATAAAAACTCCTTATAACAAGTTTAATAATATAAACACAGCGAAAATATCTTTGAGTTCCTCCCGGTAGTATTCACTTTCATAAACAAGATTGAGCAGCATTATATGAATTGACTAGAATATATTATTACGCCGATTCATCATAAGAGACTGTATCTATGTAGCAATATTATAAAACAGCTTTTTCTTATATCTGCTGTGATTTAATAGAGTTTACACACCAAACCCGCCACCGTCGACATGAGTCGTCGAATTAATAATAATTCATTTATTTTTAATCAGATTACATGATTTAATTTTTTTGTTAGTACCTAACAAATGTACTTATAAAGTAATTATGTTAGTAAGAGAAACAAATCAAACAGGTAATTAAAATTAAAATATAAAAAGAATGAGATCGTCGCACCTAAAACACTGAAAGGACCAGACACCCTTTTACCAGACCTACCCAGTGCTTCAGGGTGGGGCTGGGATTTTCTTGTTTTTGGAGTATTAACTGCACCAAAAACAAGAAAAGCTCGTGATGATAGATTTTTGCCCACTTATACCGTAACATACCGTTGCCAAAACTGTCTTCCTTCACCAAACCTCTCAAACCCAACGTACTAGAACAGTGTTATGGTACTAGTATCATTGAAAGTTAAATGGGACATGAACCCATGATCTTTCACTCTTGCGGGCGAATGCTCTAACCACTGAGCTAAAGAGGCAAGTCCCATCAGAGCTAGTTGTGAGATGGGTTGATTTTTTCAAATATTTCATTTTCAATAATAAAAATTGCATTCTGAATGCAAAAATGTAAAAATAGCACATACTAGAACCAATTTATTTTAGTAACAAATGACTTACAAGAAAACTTTAGCTCCAACAAGATAGCACTATGCAAGTTCTAAGCACTACTATTATGCACGACAGTCGATTTGTCTAGAACCTGCACCAGATTAGCTCGTGTACACTGTTCCTTCGACTAAACCTCAGCTTAACTATGAGGTGAGGGTGCGATAATTTATGTCACAACAGTTCGTGTGCATACAGGATTACTGAATAAGGGCGCAATCGTGTTGTTATGTGGTTACTCACTTAAACAACGGGATAAAAAGAGCATGTCCCGCAATTAGTACCTGCTGGATGCGTGAATGGAAAAGAAGCAAGTTGCCATTGACATCCTGAAGAAATTAAAAATCGAAAACAGGAAAAATGTGTGGAGAGTTTGCTGTTTTCAGCATAGACGGTTTTGGACGCGCGCCCCACCCATTTACTACTTATACTTCTATATGTAGGTATACCTAGTCATCTTGTGATGAGTAACTAATTCATAACTGCAAAATGGAAAATGAAGTATTTAGAAAAAATCGACCCGTCTCACAACCTCGTATTTTTTCTAAATACTTCATTTTCCATTTTTCAGTAATAAAAATTGCATTATGAATGCAAAAAACTAAAAATTAAAATAACTAATTCATATTATAATAATGCTAAGATTTTAACACAAGAAACCCTAGTCTACAAATTGTTCTTTCAAACTGTTAAGGCACAAAGTAACTATGCGGGCGGTATGGTTCTTAGTTAGCCCTTTCAACGGTAGCAAAATTAAATCATAACTGAACTCTTAATAAACCCTTTTTTGATTAAGTGTTTTCAATAGTGGGTTTTACTCTTCATCTTTCTAACTCAATTTAGAATTCAAGCGATTTTGATATTGTATTCTTTGAGTAAAATAATTATTTCTGTGTTTTTCAGGATGTTTCGATAAAAATTTGAATAAAAAATTGCCTGTAAGAAATCGTGCCTTTACGTCCTACTACTAATATTATCGTTATACTAACTAATGCAACAACGTCGGGGCGTCGCTAGGAAGAAAATAAAATGTTAGTTGAAAATGCATTATTTATAAAGTATGCTAATTACTTCCTATTCGACAAAGGATGTATTTTTTAACGATTTTCAACTTTTACGTAGGTAGGTACTTTAGATATTGAAAGCGCAATTTTAATGGAAACTTGATTTAAATGTAATTAAAGTACATACATACACTCACGCCTGTTTCCCACGGGGGTATGCAGAGGCTATGGATCGCCACCTGCTACGATCCTTGCACACTTCTTTAATAAAAGTACGAAGATTTTCATTTTTTTTATCAGTGGTTTAATCAAGTACTTTCAATCTAAAGTGAGTTTTAATTAACTTCAAATGTTAAAGCTTCAATTCAATTGCGAACAAAATTCAACAAATTCATTCCCCGTGTAAAGGCATCAGTTTGGATTAGTAACATAATACAGTAAATAAAACTTGTATGACTAATTACTCTAGAAACTACATATGAAAAACATCTATATGTACTACCTACAATCTAATAACGTATGTTACAATGTTACAATAATGGAAAATGAAGTATTTATTATGTTACAATAGTAATTTCCTATAACTCTCCCTTCCACCCACTGTCAATACATTTCAATTTATAATTTCCCACAATCCCATCGAATCGGGTCTAAATTCACCCGCGCCTTTGACTCAGATAAGCGTGTTGTTACAACATCGCGGTTTCACAAGTTTTGGGCCCAAATCGAGGACCCGCGATACGATACATCACTCGGGTCAAAACTACATATACTGACTGGGTTTATTTAGTTTTTTTTCCATTCGCGATTTTATCTTCGAACAGTTTTTCGTTTGAAGATATATTTTAGAACTGAGGCTCCAAATAGACTGAATTGAGGAGGCCCGTTACAAAGTTGCGATTTGACTAGTTTTGGGACTTTTTGGACAGGGTTTAATTAGTATTTTCTTTATATATATTACAAAGGGATAAACGAGCAGACGTGCCATGTGATGGGAAGTAGTCATCGTCGCCCATGGACATCTACAACACCAGAAGTATTGCATATGCGTTGCCGGCCTTTGTGTTTTAGGGTCCTATTTACACGCTTCTTGAAAAACTCTATATCATGGCACAAAGGAAACACCTCTGGAGGAAGCTCATTCCACATCTTACAAGTTCGGGGTAGGAACGAACGTGATGCCCGAACAGTTGTTGCTTGTTATTTTAATTTTTAGTTTTTTGCATTCACAATGCAATTTTTATTACGGAAAAATGGAAAATGAAGTATTTTAGAAAAAATCGACCCGTCTCACAATCCCATCGGAGTCCCATCGGAGCTGATTGTGAGACGGGTCGATTTTTTCTAAAATACTTCATTTTCCATTTTTCAGTTGTTGCTTTCCAAGCGTCAAGAATGTGGGGGTGTTTAGAATGAGTTCTACTCACTTGGCGTGCGGAGCGGTGGCGGAAATGTGACGGTGGCACCAGTTCAAAAAGCTCCTCAAAAAGTTTGGTCTTACATCCGCAATTAGGTCGTGTTTTCATTTGCGTAGGCATTTTTCAGATATCAGTTTCTTAGAGATTAGTATTGCAAAAAAGTTAGAGAGGCTTACTACAGGTACCTGTGTGGAAACACTGCAAAATCCATGGAGTATTGTAATTTCTTCAAGATGGTGCATATAAAAAGATTAACGATATCAATAAAACTGAAAAACTAAATTGACCGCCCAGTAAAAGCTGCAAAATTAAATGTGCATAAATGGTTGTACAAAAAGCGGGCTTATATCATTCCAATTTGTTCTTGTCACATTGCACACGTTTTTGCACTAAAAACGTCAATCAGATGGATGTGTGTTTGAATAATGACGCGACCTAGATCCGCGAGCGAGCACGTCGTTATATCTGGAATGACAACATTTTTCGCTATTCTTGTAGTTTTATATATGGCAAATAGTTGGGGAACACTCAGTCGTTCTTCCTTTTTTTATCCACTTAGCCTTCATCACACCTATTAATGTTATGTAATGATAAGGCTGAGGTGGAAGCGCACTACTTCCGGAATCCTCAATTACTGAGGAACTGGCTATCTTATCTCTAACTGCTGGTATACAACATTGCTGAAAACATCGTTTTTATGGCGTCAGACTTAGATAAAATGGTGGTAGCCAGGCTGACTTTGAACAAGCCCTATCAACTACCAATTACCAACAAATTCCCTACTCCCTACTCATTATACGGCAACATTTATAGTTACTGCTAGTTATTTAAATTTTTACTTTTTTGCATTCACAATGCAATTTTCATTATTGAAAAATTGAAAAAAAAGTATTTTAGAAAAAATCGACCCATCTCACAACCAGCTCCGATGGTCGAGAGACCGGCCGATTTTTTCTAACATACTTCATTTTAAATTCTTCTTCTTCTTCTTTCGAGTCGTGGTTCCGTGCTCACATAAGGATGATGCCCAGTAGGCAGCGGTGTTAACGGCCCCGCCCATCGCATCTCGCAGGTCCCTCTCGGACCAGGAATTCAGGCATGCAGGAGGTATTGCATTGTTTGTGGTTGGTTTGGTCCATGGTCATTGGTCCACCCGCATAGGCACTGGGTTTAAATCTATACTAATATTATAAAGAGGAAAGAACTGATTGTGATTGTGATCCATAAGCCTGCCACAATACGCCGGCCGCCACCGACCAATTTCCTGTAGAATTCATACAATATATATAAACTCGCCGCACACGGTTGACGCTCGCTGCCGCCACTTGTTTCGTCTTCTCTGCAGGCAGTGCTATCCGCATTGAGCCTGCGTTTAGGATCATGCATGGCCCATTCTCCTTATCCATCTATAAGGAGGGCCTGTGCCCGAATAGTGTGGACATTAACCTGTGAAGCATAGCTGGGCCAAACTGAATGCTGCCTTATTCCTATAGAAATAAGTTTCTAATACGCGGTGCCGATAGCAAACATTTTACAGATGTCAGTACTTTAGAGGTGTGGCTGATGACGATGATCATATTTGATGTTCAAGGTAGGATCACAAAAATATTTTTTTTCTACATCTTTAACTGTAACTGAAACTCAATAAAGTCAGTTGAATGCAGGTGACAGATGAATTATGCATCCCGAGTATTTGAAACAAACATCCGGATAGGCGCAAGCTCGCCGTACAGACCGGTTTAATGAGCACATGACACGACGTACGTACGGTAGATCATTCGACTACAGATCATAGACAGACAGTATGTGAAGTTAGAAATGAGCAACTTTCACTGGGGTCACACATGGGATTCGGCATCATGAGCCTTTTGACCGCCACGGTCTTCTATAGAAGACAAACGTTTTTGTGTTCTAAACGCCACGACTTTATAAGAAGAAAATATCTAATAATTTATTTTGTTGTTTTCTATAGAAGACAAAATAAAGCAACAAAATAAATTATTAGTCTTCTAACAAAGTCGTGGCGTTTAGAACACAGAAACGTTTGTTTTCTAAAGAAGACCAGCCCTCCTAGACAAGTGGCTTTCTATTATCGAATTCGCCAGTCGAATAGAAAGAAAATGTATGGGATTGACATTGACTTTGCGGTTAAAAGGCATGTACTACCTCTGTTTAACTGTATCTGTGATCAAGTGGTACACACCACCAGTATCAGACCCATAGGTCCCGGGTTCGATTCCCAAGAAGATACATATTGTATTCGATTAGGTTGGTGGTAGGGCTTGTACAAAGTCCGCCTAGCTAGCCATCACCATCTTAACTAAGTTAATCCTACTAATCCTACTAATATTATAAATGTGAAAGTTTAGATGTATGGATGTTTAGATGTTTGGATGTTTGGATGTTTGTTACTCAATCACGCCAAAACGGCTGAACGGATTTGGCTGAAATTTGGGACACAGATACTTTGTAGCCTGGAGAAGAATATAAGCTACTTTTATCCCGGAAAAATATCACATTCCCGCGGGATAACGTCGTGTAGTCCACGCGGGCGAAGCCGCGGGCGGAAAGCTAGTATAATATATATCTAAGACGCCATAACAACGATGTTTTCAGCGTTGTTGTGTTCTGGCAGTAAGAGATAATTAAGATAGCCAGTTTCTCAGTAAATGAGGATTTCTGGAGTAGTGCGCTTCCACCTTCAACCTTATCATCACCATCAGGTGTGATTAAGGCTAAGTGCTACCCCGTTGTGGATTAAAAAACCTACTGCTGAGGCGCATGCCTTCCTTACAAATGAATGGGGAGAACGGGCCATTCCCACACATTTGAGGGATGTCGCCATAGTAAAAAGTTGTCACTATATCAATATCTTTCACCTGAGATACATTTCAAATCTGTTGGTTTTGGGGGACGTTTTGTCCCATCGTCCTTTCATGCAAACTTTTATTTTATACCCATGTCGAAGAACTAACCCAAAGAATATATATATATATATATATATATAGCTATATATATAGCTTAGTTTTTTAGCTAAAGGCAACGATTCAGTTGTGATTTTTTGCATCCAAATAAGCATTAACAAGCTCAGGCTGAATAAAGAGGTATGCGATGTAAAACCTATTTTCAGACAAAAATAAGTGCCTACATTTGTTTACAACTGAAAGTTGTGGCTGGCCCAATTGGCAGGCTGCCTGACCCTGGCTTGTCAGAAAATACGGTCTCCAATTCAGCCTACTGTGAAATTTTGCAATAACTTCCAGGATTACTAAGTATAGCCCTGACTAATTTATGGAACATCTGTTTTAACAGCGTGTAAAAAGTGATAAATAGCTATATTTCCTTCTAATATTATAACTAAATGCGAAAGTTTGTAAGTACGGATGTATATGGGGTATGGATGTCCGGCTGTAGGGATGTTTGTTACTCTTTCACGCAAAAACTACTGAACAGATCTGGATGAAATTATAAGCTGCAGTAGAGATAGATTATAGCCTTGAATAACTCATAGCATACTTTTTTCCCGATATTCCCACGGTAACGGGAACTACGTGGGTGCAACCGCGGGCGGCCGCTGGTAAAATCATAAATAGGAACTTTGGATAAATAGGATGGTCTTTAAAGAAAATGAGGATGTAAATGAGGATGAAATCAAATTTTATTTCATTTCGAAACATAAGTATCTCACATCACATTTTTTATATATTTTTTACAAACCCAGAACTTATAAAATTTAATGTCCTTAATTTATAAAGTAAAATAACATTAGCATTTATAACCTTCTGTCTGGACCTGAGTCATAGAAGAACATTATTCACGCTCTGTGTGCATTCAAATTGTGGCCGATAATTATTATCACAAACAGCCGGGTGCGCCGCAATTGACGAGGACTGCTAACTACAATAACAGATATACAATTCACAAGTGCATGCTTAACATTCTGGGTGTGTAATATATGATATAACAACATTTTGTATAATACTCACAAAATATAACAACACATTACATAAAATCATTTCATATAACGTTCATTTTGTATAATCAACGAATGATACAAATTCAAAATATATAATTTTAAACCGTATAATGAACATTTGAAATAAAAACGTTTCATATAATAAACATTTACTATAACACTTACATTGTATAATATTTAAAACACATAATGGTTATTTAACATAACAACATTTCATATAACGTTCATTTAGTATAATCAACGAATAACTATTTCTGGCGCTTCGCCGGCCGCTGCCGCGGCACGCTCGCTTCGCTCGCTCGGATCGCGCTGTTTTGTTCACAGTTCTAACCTAACCTAACCTATTATCAATTGTTTTGTCACCGTTGTGGCTTTTTATGGCCCCCCTTTCGAGCGCACTGTACCCCCGTGCCCCCTGCTCCTTTGCCTACCCTATACATTTAATTGATGATTATATAAAACGAAATTATATCAAATGAAATTATTACATATGATGAACTGATGATTATATGAAACTAAATTATATCAAATGACCGTTATAGCAAATGTGTTTTATATAAAATATTTTTATATAAAATGAGCGTTATGTCAAATGATATTATATAAAATGATGATTATATGAAATAAACATTATGCAAAATGAAATTAGTTGAAGTGTTGTTATGACAAACGTTTATCTATACTTATAATAAAACTGTAAACGATCCAATTCTGTACATTGAAAAGAAATAGAAAAAAATACCACCAGGGGTCTTCTTAAGCGAAACAGATACCAAAAATATAGTTTTTGAATTTTTGACTGTCTGTCTGTCTGTCTGTTGTCCGCGTTTCACACAAAAGCTACTGAACGGATTTTGATGAAACTTTTTTTGTTATACAGCTAATGGTCCTCGCCAACATATAGGCTATAAATTATTTTGAAGATCGTAATATCTGATGTGGAACCATAGCAGTCCAGCCAAACTATGAGAGATATAAAAATACCGTCTTAAAGAAAATTATTAAACGTGATGGGCACTTTCTATTGACGTACAAAGTTTGAAGGTCTGGTTCACCTGATGTGGAACCCTAGCAGCCAGGATAAACTATATGAGATACAAACATGGCGGCTTAAGAAAAGTTGTTTCACGTAATGAACATTTTCTATTGACGGAAAAATATCGAAGGTCTGGCACACCTGATGTGGAACCCTAGCAGCCCAGCTAAACTTTAAGAGATACAAATATAGCATCTTAAGAGAAGTTGTTCAGCGTGATAAGTGTTTTCTTTTGACATACAGTCTATACTAATATTATAAATGTGAAAGTATGTTTGTTTGTATGTTCGTCTTTCACGTCAAAACGGAGCAACGAATTGACGTGTTTTTTAGTATGTGCGGGTAGTTTAGGAGCTAGAGAGTGACTTAAGTAAGCTTAAAATAAGTTTTTATCCCGGAAAAATATCACTTTTCCTCGGGATAACGTCGTGACTCGTGTAGTAAACGCGGGCAAACCGCGGGCGGAAGGCTATGTGATATAATTTTTTTATGTGTTAATGTATTGTATCATACCACTATACTAATATACATTAAAAAATAAATAAAATAATCTATAAGTACTTATAATAAAACTGTAAACGATCTAATGAGGAAGTTTCATGATAATGATATTGTTATAATTAACGTAATAAGATTAAAATATAGGTCAAAACTAAAAGATATCTGAAAAAATGACGTCACAGTCCATTATGGACAAACCCGCGGCCGCACCGATATGCTCTCGCGTTGTTTCTGCTTATTTACGAACATTTAATACTTTTTTATTATTTTTTATTGTTTAGTAAGTTAGTTAGTTTTTATTTTAGTTTAGTGTTAAATTTTTAAAATGATGAATGCAAAAATTTTGTATTTAAAATTGTGTGCCAGGGGGGGGGGCAATCGCCCCCATTGCCCTCTCTCTTGTACCCGCGCCTGGCTCCATCGTATAAATAACAAAACGCGACTCCCCAAAATGCAAGCGATGCTCAACATGAACAAGTACTATGGAGTCGCGCGCGTCGTCGTTGCGGTCGTTGGGACTATGTCGTGGGCCACACTGGAGCGACCGCGGGGCGCGGAGGTGACATGCGGATCTGCAGGACGCGCGAACACGTACTATTCCCTCCGCCGCCGCCGGTCGCGGCAACCGCCCGGACGCGCCAGTGTGGCCCCTCCCGTCCGTCTCAATATATTTGTTTTTCCCGCTCAACGCGGACGCAAGACGCGCCGCTCCAGTGTGGCCCACGACTATGATGTCATACTACCTGAAATCCTGCGTAAAGCGAATTATTCTTGCAAGTGCAACTTCAAAGTCCCATAACTTTTTAATTTATTGGAATATTTAAGTTTCTTTTTCACAGTTTTGTTTTATTTTGCTTATTCTTTTAAATTAAACAATAAATAAAAATTAGTAAACTTCCTCATTCTGTACATTGAAAAGAAATAGAAAAAAATACCACCAGGGGTCTGTATGGAACAGATACCAAAAATATAGTTTTGAATTTTTGGTCTGTTTATCTGTCTGTTGTCCGCGTTTGAGGCAAAAACTACCTAACGGATTTTGATGAAACTTTTTTTGTTATATAGGCCATTGGTCCTCGCCAACATAAAGGCTATAATTTATTGTGGACGTGGATCGACGTGACTTTTAGTATGTAGGTAGTTTAGGAGCTAGAAAGTGACATAGACTAAAAGTATCACTTTACCTCGGGATAACGTAGTGTAGTACACGCGGGCGAAACCGCGGTCGGAAGGCTATGTTATGTAAATTTTTAATGTGCTAATATATATCATAGCATTCATAGCGCTGTACTAATATATATTAAACTAGCTTTCCGCCCGCGGCTTCGCCCACGTGGACTTCACGACCTTATGCTGCGGGAATGTGACATTTTTCCGGGATAAAAAGTAGCCTTTGTTCCTCTCCAGGCTACAATGTATCTGTGTCCTAAATTTCAGCCATATCTGTTCAGCCGTTTTGGCGTGATTGAGTAACAAACATACAAACATCCAAACATCTAAACTTTCACATTTATAATATTAGTTATTATAAATGTGAAAGTTTAGGATAAATAAATAAAAAAACAAAATAGCTTAATTAGCCTTCAAAATTAAAAATGCTGTCGAAAGTCACTATTCCACGCGGACGAAGTCGCGGGCACAGCTAGTTATGTCATATGAACGTTATTGAAATGAAATTATACCAAATGAAATTATATCATTCATTACGCACCCTAACATTCTTTCTGTATTTATTATATTAAACATCATTTTGAACTAAGAATCAAGAACATGACATACTGCCTGCACCCGAGACATGGAAAAACATTATTCACGCGCTGTGTTCATTCAAATTGTGGCCGAAAATTATCACAAACAGCCGGGAGCGTTCATCAATTAACGACTGCTACTCGTAACTACATTAACAGATATAGAATATTCACAAGTGCATGCTTAACATTCTTACAATATTATTATATTAAACATCATTTTGAACTAAAAATCAAGAACATGACATACTGCTTGCAACCGAGACATGGAACAACATTATTCACGCGCTGTGTGCATTCAAATTGTGGCCGATAATTATCACAAACAGAGCTGGGTGCGCCGCCGCAATTGGCAAGTTCATCAATTAACGACAGCAGCTGAAATAACAGACCTGCAAATTCAGATTGGGTTATCTTGCGCCGTTTTAAAAGCATAGCGACTGGTCTTTTAGCATGTCTTTCTGATGACTTAAGAATGCACGTTCGACAGAAGAATACTTTAGGATAAATGTGGAAGAATAATGAATAATTTCAGATTAATGAGAGGGACAGATAAGGAAATGGTTGGATGTCGTGTTAAGTAGGTATTAGCCGCTAGGGTATACTTCCCTAGTCAAAACGTCCTTTAAAAAGGATTTCATCGCATCCGCAAATGAACTTACCATTCCACATAACTTTTAAAGCTCACCAATCCTCCGACTCTTTGTAACGCTTCGCAGAGCGCCACTCGAACCCACTGAAACGGATTTTAAAACTTTTATCCGCATTTCAAATACGAGAGGACCGGCTCAGTGTCCACCTTTGCGTCGTTTTATCAAATTCTCGTCATTTTCTTCCCTAAATTACATTTACGCTCCTATTACGTGCTGTTAAGGTCGGTATTGCGGCGCAGGTGAAATGTTTTCAAATTTACCTTTCAAAGATCGTGATCAGTCCCGGCCGAGCCTGTGAACATCAAAAAGGAGGTTGATATCCGAGCAGACTAGCGACTGCAAAAAAACGAAATAAACCAGGTTCGGTCAATTTTAGGAAACTAGAACACAATTTTCTATTGCATAGAATAGAATTGTCTTTATTTGCTAATACTGGTTTAAAGGAATATAAGTAATAAAATGTCAAAACCTATCATTATAAAATACTAGCTTTTCGACCGTGGCTTCGCCATCGTGGACTACGCGACGTTATCGCGCGGGAATGTAATATTTTTTCGGGATAAATGTAGCTTATAATATGTTCTTCTCCAGGCTACAAAGTATCTGTGTCCCAAATTTCAGCCAAATCCGTTCAGCCGTTTTGGCGTTATTGAGTAACAAACGTACAAACATCCAAACATCAAAACTTTCACATTTATAATTATAATATTACTATATAACTAGCTTTCCGCCCGCGGCTTTGCCCGCGTGGACTATCCCACGGGAATGTGATATTTTTCCGGTATAAAAAGTAACCTATGTTCCCCTTCAGGCTACAAAGTATCAGTGTCCCAAACAGCCAAATCAATTCAGCCGTTTTGGCGTGATTGAGTAATAAACGTACATACAAACATCTTAACTTTCACATTTATAATATTGTAGGATTATTTCATTAATAAATAAAAAAAAATATAATGTTTAGTTAAACATTATAATTTTTAAAACATTATTTGTTAAACATTATTATTATACATACTTAAAATGTCCCCACAGGTGGGGCACAGGCCTTCCTTATGGAAAGATAACGAGAATGAGATTAAATCGTCCCTATTACTTCTCAATATAGTTAATTTTTACCCCACTAAGTGCCACTTTCAGACGTTTCACAATGACTGATTAAGAGATACTTTCTTGTTTACTTGACAGTTTTGTATGGTATGAGAGTAAGTGTAACAGCTAATAAGAACTTACTTAGAAATTGTGAAAAGTCTCCCGTCTGCCCAGCCCATAGTAACCTTGTCGTACAACGCGATAACAATCGTACAGATAAGGCGAGGCTCTGAAGGAGCTCTAAAAGACGTCGGATGACATTATCCGGCAACACGACCACGTCGAAATATGAAGAGATAACTCCTTTGAACACAGCCCGTCTAAATATGATTGGATTATCTGGGGCTTAGTTCAAAATATTAGTTTGAATTCAATCAAATTAGGATTTGGTGATTATTTCTAATTACCTAATAGTATCTCTATAGTATCTCTATATACCCGTAACTCGTTTAAACCACCTCTGTGGTCTAGTTGTTTACACCACCGATTTAGACCAAGAGGTCCCGGGTTCGATTCCCAGTGGGGATACATATTGTATTCGGTTTGGTTGGTGGTAGGACTTGTTCTTAGTTCGACTGGCTAGCTACCACCATCTTAGCTAAGTCTGCCGCCATAACTATGATGTTTTCAGCATTATTGTGTTCCGGCAGTTAGAGATTAGATAGCCAGTTCCTCAGTGATTGAGAATTCCGGGAGTAGTGCGCTTCCACCATTAGCCTTATCACCACTTAACATTAACTTGTGATGAAGGCTTGGTGTTACCCCGTTGAGGATAAAAAAACTCAGTGGTTAGCGCGCTTGGCCTGCGATGCAACTTTCGCAATGGTCTGCCATGGGATGGGTGACCAAAACTTGTTATCTCTAGCTCCTCCGTGCTTCGGAAGAAAAGTACGCTAAGCCGTTTAATAACCAATCCACATAGGCTTGGCTTGCTGGTAGAAACTAGCCATCGAACATAGGGCTCTTCCATGACTGTTTTAGTAGGTACTTAACTTTACTTCGAATATGAAAACTAGCCAAGTAAGATCTTAATTAGGCTTCAATATATTATCCTAAGTGGGTATGTAATAAGACAAAATTATATTATAAGTTGTAATCAAATATTTTTTCAAAAATGGCTCTAATTGGTTCGTGCAATATTAAACACGGTGCTGCTCGCCAGTTCTGTTAGCATGAACTTGGCTTGACACGCTGCCGCGTGTCTAGATGTAATAGTAGTTGACTGTGTTAAGAGGAGTGTGTAGCAAACGGTCTCATACAAACGGCGATAACGTTTTCCACCCTCTAAACCTTAACATACAGCAATGATTTTTCGGTATGTTGTTGAAATGCACAAGAATACGGTATTTTACTGATTTTTTTTTATTTCTTTAAAATGTTTTTCGAAATATTAGCTACACAAAACAATTTTTCATTTTGAATTATCTTGAATATTTTCAAAGATATAGGACTTCAAACTTTATAATTAGACAAGGACAGTACGCTATCTTAGTGACGTCAGTGGGTTAGTAGCGTCATAGTCACGCCATAGAAGATTTTGTTTTAGAAAGAGACAGCTATAGTCAAAATCAAACAGACTATAATTCTTTTATTATAAATAATAAATAATAATAATAAATTCATTTATTCATCGAGTAATATACAACTCATTTTGTTAGTAACAATATTGCTTAAAACTATGTTAGTATTAAACCTCTTAAATCTAGACACAATATTTTATGTTTTTGCCATGCCACTTGAAATGGCACAGCAACGATTGACAAATGGGCAGTCAAGTCTGCTCGCAATCATGTCCAGGATGCTGTTGGAGCTCCCCCGCACCCTGCGCACCAGGGAAGCACATCTTTTGCGCATAGTTGCATAAAAGCAACTAACGCTAGCCTCAGCGAACATCCCGGATGCGCTACAGGAGCGACGCAGCCCCAAAAGCATCCTGAACGCATTATTATACTGCACTCGAAGGGCGTGGTAAGCCTTTTGAGTGTAATTACACCACAGGCTGCATGTGTAGAAGGAAGTGCAAAAAGCACGAAACAGGGTGATTTTAACTTCACGTGAGCAGCGTGCAAACCTGCGGAGCAACATGTTTGCTCTGACTGACAACGCCCTTCGCTCTCTTTCTATATCGTTGTCATCTTTGAGGTCAGGTGTTAACAAATGTCCCAGGTATTTAAAGCTGTACGTTCTCTTAAGTTCGCATTTATTTAGGTAAACCGGTGGTATTTTGTCGACCCGTCGACTCCTCGACTGAAAGACCATATGTTGGCTCTTATTTACATTATAAGCCAGACCATGCGACGCCGCGTAAGCCTCACAAATAGTGAGTAGCTTCCTTAGGCCACAGATAGACGCGCTCAGCAGCACCATGTCGTCGGCGTAGCTGATGTTGTTTAAGCTTACCCCGTCTATGTAACAGCCGACCCTGGTACTGCTGAGCTCACCTACCAGCTCATCTATATATAGATTGAAAAGGGTGGGCGAGCTCAATCCCCCCTGTCTCACCCCACACTCCAAGCCATACGGCCTTGAGAGGATACCATCCCATCTCACATTATTGACCTGGTTTCCATACCAATATTTAAAGATGTTAATGAGTTCTGTTGGTAGACCCACTTTAGTAAGTTTATTCCATAACAAGTCATAGGAAACCAGGTCAAACGCCTTGGAGAGGTCTAGGAAGCATGCATGTACAGGCGTTTTGCGCTTTGTATAATATTCTATAGCATGCTTAACACACAGTATAGCGCTCTCAGTCGACAAACCTGATCTGAAACCAAATTGGTTGTCATGTGGTGTTATATATCTGTTCAACTGTGTATTAAGCAGGCTATCAAACACCTTTGAAAACACTGTAGCCAATGATATAGGCCTATAGTTGTTCCTATCCGACAAATCACCAGTTTTATTTTTAGCTATAGGTACAACCACTGTACGCATCATATCTAATGGCATATAATTGTGTCCTAAACAGAAGTTGAACAACATGTACAATACACGAGGTAGATGTGTACCAGCGAACCCAAGATGCTCGATGCTGAGCCCGTCGTGGCCAGGGGATTTACCTCTAGACATGGACTTAATGATATTATCTACGTCTCTAACTGTAAAGAATACTTCCCTTGCCACGCCGGGCTCAACGTCCAGCGTCGACAGCGAGGGCCCAAGAGGTGACTTAACGCCAAAGTGGTCGACAAATAGATTAGCTACTTTCTCAGGGTCGCTCACACCACCAACGCTCACAGGAAGACTAGGCTTGCACTGCAAATTATTCGTATGTTTCCAAAAGGAACGAAAGTCATTTTTGGAATGGTTAGAAGCTAATATATCCATTTTAAGTTGATCTTCGTGGTTCTGGCACCACTTTAAACGCGACTTGAAAATTTTTCTAGTTTCACACATTTCATTATATATATTACCAACAGTAGGTTTACCGTACCACATCCAGCAATAAAACCTATGCCTTGCCTCCCTATGCGCCTCGGCTACATGTTTATTCCAACCAATTACCGTTTTTCTTTTTGGTTTGACAATCTTGCGTCCAACTTTAGAAGATGCCGAAAGGGCATTCACAATATCTTTATAAAACCTATCAATAACAATTTTGTGGTTGCTGTTATTACACATTTTATCGCTACAGCTGTGAAATTGGCTCGGAAAGTCAATTAATCTTAGCCGTTCTCGACATTCCTTGCGATAAATGTTAATTTGTTCGGGTGATCTTTCCCCCCAAATAACCTCAGTTTTACAAATATTTTTAGGTAACTTTGTCGACACAATAACATTTAAATTACACTCCAAAACTAATGGAAGGTGATCTGACCAAAATGTATCGTAAACAACGTAAACGTTCTGTACTGTGTTTACTGCAGCTTTAGTCACCAAACAGTGGTCGAGCCACGACGTTGTTCCATGTACATCGCTCAGAAAAGTATATGTATCAGATGTTATACCTAATATATCGATATCAATACACGACCACTCCTGATCCCTACAAAAGTTTATTAGTTCATAATAAAATGGCTTAAATGGATGAGCATTGTAGTCTCCCAACATGTAAACACAGTCAGTATTGCAACTATCTACAATAGCACTCACCGAACCGAAAATGTCTGCGCAATCCACTAAGTTAACTGCTTCATCAGTTGGCATGTATATGCACATCACTAAAAACGATTTCTCATTAAGCACTACTTTTATCGCACAAATACGTTGATTGTTACACTCAATAACGGTCACATTGCTGAAGACACTATGCCGCCAGAGAAGCGCTAGGCCTCCAAACGGCCTCCCGCGCCGTAGGCCAGCCTGCGCGTCCATCGCCGACACTCCAGTAGCGCTAAATTCCGCGCTGATTGAATTAAGAAACGGATTCTCTTCATTATATAGCCACGTCTCCTGTAGTGCTATAATATCAGACGATTTGCACAGGTCGCGTATGTTGTCGATAGAACGCTTAACGTTCTTACAATTAAAGGTAACTAATTTGAATATGTTTTCATTAGCCATGGACGAACGTTGAGGAGCCGGCTTTGTTTACAACAGTTTCTTGCCTTGGTCTAAAATTAACAAAACGGCGAAATATTATTCCCTGCGGCCATATTTTCTCGTCAAGGAAAAGTGATAGCTTGTTTTGAGCTATAAAGAACTTATAAGCATTGTAATCGCACTCTCGCCTGATAGATATTTTCTCTAGCTTCACTGTTTCCTGAGTCATTTTACAAATGTATCGAACGATATCCGATTCCGATGTATTTTTATGGACATTTGTAATAAATAGGGGTATTTTTCTTTCCGCTGCTCTGAACATCTCGTTAACTTCGACCACGACTGTCCCTTTTTTCCCTTCAATTCGTTTCTTTAACGTTTTTCTTTTATTTTCAACTACTTGCCAATTATTATCGGACTTAACGGCTGCCGCGTATGAGTCATTATTAGTGTTTTTATCTAAGCGCCCGGTGGCAATCATATGATCGATCGACCGACCGGCAGGTAATATTAATGAATCATCACTTCTCGCGTTATCGCACACATTAGAAGCCGTCGCAGGCGCCCCGCCGCTGCCCGTTAAACAAACTGTTGTTCCTACAGATGGTTCGTTGATACCCTCATTGTAATTATTTGCGTGTTACAATGATTTTGAACATCTTTATCACTATTGTTCGACGTCGAATTTGCACAGGACTTGTTAGCATATTCAAATGCACTGCAATCGTCAAAATGAGATAACCCAATAGGGCCACTATCAAGATACGCGCCTCTTTTCATATTAATTTTTACAGCGGAAAACGGGGGTGATCTGTTTTTCACATCAAAGTATTCTTTCTTCATATTTTCTAGTTGTACAACAGTGGCATATGATGATTTTATCGCTTTAATATCTTCCTGTACCAGTAACAAATCCTTTAATAGCTTGGACACATCTAGGTGGTCAAAGGTTATAGGTGGCAGTTTCTCAATTTCACGAGCCACAAAAACGGGGAGCAGGTCAGGTTCCGTGACTTTGAAAAAATTCAGTATGTCGTACAGCAAACGATCTTCCTTCTTTTTTCCTTTCCTCGCGATTTTCCTTAGCTCTGAAGAAACTGATTCAAATAATAACGTATGTGACTTCTGTATTTGTTCAGCGGTATAGGTCGACGTACAAATTTTCACCAGACTTTCTTCATCACATATCGATATTTTATTTTGTATATAACACAAAAGTTCATCAATAACGATATTACAACTATTGCACTTCACGGTACACGACATTTTTGCGGATAACGAAACCTCGCAATCGGTAACACGCACTGCACGGGTGAATGCGCGCGCGCGACTGAATATAAAACAGATTCAAATTATTTTTTCAGATTTGGTATTCTTAATTGCAATATTTTTTAACGTCATCATTAAATATCTACATTTCAACAACAGTAAAATACCCTATTAGGGCTGTACGTTTTTTTATATTTATCACGGATTTTGAAATATTCGCACTTTGGTGATTTCATACAAAACAAAAAAGTGCCAATATTTTCAAAAATGGAAAATGAAGTATTTAGAAAAAATCGACCCGTCTCACAACTAGCTCCGATGGGACACGAACCCACGACCTTTCGCTTTCCGGGCGACTGCTCTAACCACTGAGCTACGGAGTCGTTACGAGAAGCGTCGAATTTATCCAATACTTCTAACACGCTGTATAGTCAGCGTTAATTTCATCAATGTGGAGATATTACTACCCTCACACGCGAAAGAAATACCTTTCCAGGTATTTGGCAATCGCTAAAGATGAAATTACTATTGCAACTGTCCCATCGGAGCTAGTTGTGAGACGGGTCGATTTTTTCTAAATACTTCATTTTCCATTTTTCAGTAATAAAAATTGCATTGTGAATGCAAAAAACTAAAAATTTAAATAAATATTTTCAAATCTAAAATGAATATTAGAAAAAAAAACAAAACGTACAGCCCTAGTTCTTTTTCATTTCAACAACATACCGAAACATTCATTGCTGTTTATTAAAGTATAGAGAGGGGAAAACGTTATCGCCCCCGCCCGTTTGTATGGCCAACGCTCGGCTTGGACATGGCACGGTCTAGCGTGAGTCAAACTTAAGTTTTATATTTCTATTTCTTAACAAAAATCAACATCAATTAAAAGCAACTGACATTACGTCAGCAAACAATTTGTAAAAACAATAGAGCAAAAATAAAACCAATTGAAATGGCGCGAAAATCAACAACAGATTAAAATTGCGTTTCTATGAAAACAATGTGCGAAAAGCATTTTTGACGGACTAAATTTAGTTGCGGCTTAACGAAGTGTTTGCAAACTAAATATTTAACGAGTGATTTTTAATGTAAAATGAATAAATTTCTCATTTTACGCTACATTTTGTGATTGTTTCTGAAGCCATCATTGGTAAATAAATTGTTTATCTTTTATTCACCTACTAGTTTTCCGGCCGCGGCTTCCTCCGCGCGGACTGCACGACGTTATCCCGCGGGAATGTGATATTTTTCTGGGTTAAAAAGTAGCCTATGTTAATCCGTACAGCCGTTTTGGCTTGATTGAGCAACAAACATCTAAATTTTAGGATTTTAGGAAAAAAGTATTTAATCAGTTAGATATGTACGTACTTTCGAATTATATTTGGAGTTTGATTAAGATAAAATATTCCGTATTAAGTGTACTTGAAATTTTACTTTTTTATTTGTTAACTAGCCTTCCGCCGTGAGGGCTTCGCCCGCGTGGATTATACGACATTATCCCGCGGGAATGTGATGTTTTTCCGGGATAAAAAGTAGCTTATGTCACTCTCCAGCTCCCAAACTATCCCTATACCAGAAACCACGTCGATCCGTTGCTCCGTTTTGACGTGAAAGACGGACAAACAAGCAAACACACTTTCTCATTTACGTATAATATTATTATCGATTTAGTTTTTGCAGACTGTGAGAAAACTCATTTGGGTAATTCTCATCGTCAAGATTCTCATCACTACCTGCGTGAATAATTTTACTGAGTTCTCATGCTGTTTGAGGCATTTTGGAATGCTGAAAAATACCATAAACTGTAGAATAAAGAAAAAACTTTTTTTTGTAATTTCTTACAATCACACCAATTATCTAAGCCCATGTAAATTTCGTTTAGAAACTGTGTTATGGAAAGCTTGATAACGGATAAATATATACATAAATACTTTTTGTTTGTAAATACATACTTAGTATACATAGATGTATTAATTCATATTCATGTCAGAAAATCACTTATGCCTTGAAAGTGTTGTCAGCGCAGATGGTTTTTCGCTTAGCGTCGCTCTCAGTAAAGATTACTCTTTATTTTGAACATTGTTCTTTATCAAAATGAAACATCCGCGCCGAGCTCGTCAAATAAATACTCTATCGGTAGATTTACGGCAGATTCCCGTGTAATAACATTGTCAGTAAAAAATCCATGAAACATGTGTGTCAGGGCCAGGCTCCACCAAAGCGGAGAGGAGATGATACTTTTTCTTTTTTGAATTGAACACTTCTTTAGCTGCGTTGTGTACTTTGTGATGAAAAATGGAAAATGAAGTATTTAGAAAAAATCGACCCGTCTCACAACCAGCTCCGATGGGACACGAACCCACGATCTTTCGCTTTCCTGGCGACTGCTCTAACCACTGAGCTACGGAGTCGTTACGGAGTGGTTGTCAGACGGGTCGATTTTTTCTAAATACTTCATTTTCCATTTTTCTGTAATAAAAATTGCATTGTGAATGCAAAAAACTAAAAATTAAAATACTTTGTGATGGGTAAAAAAAGTTAAACTCGCGTCAGGACACGTACTTACCGTCAGATCGAAAATTCTTAAGACGGACACGTGGCCTGATCGAAAAACTGTTACAATGTCATTAGAATACGAAGGCAAACGCCACCGTTTCCAAAGTTGTAATAGCTCAGGTTAGAAAACGGGCGGCATTGAAGCCAGAAGACCTAGGTTCAAATCCAGTCCGTATTAATTTCTTTATTTCCTTTTTTTGTGAAAAAGTCTAGGGAAACCTTTTCACTTCTGCCGGTAGCACTTAGTTTTCATCACACCTGATGTTAAGTGGTGATAAGGTTGAAGGTGGAACCGAGGAACTGGCTATCTTATCTCTAACTACCGGAACCTCGTTGTTATGGCGTCAGACTTATATATGGTGGTGGTAGCTAGCCAGGCGGCCTTTGGACAAGCCCTACCACCAACCAAACCGAATACGATATGTACCCCCACTGGGAATCGAACCCGGGGGACCCTGAGACTGATACCAGTAGTGTGAACCACAAGACCACAGAGGCGGTTTGTAAGGTTAAACTCAAAAGTACTGGACCGATTTTAAAAATTCTTTACCGATTGTCACTGGAACAGAAAAGATTTTCGATCAGTAGTATAATCATCATTTGCGTTTTTTTTATGTTTTAAGTAAATGATGTAAATCGTCCGGTTTTTACTTAAAACATTTCAAAACAGTTTTTCTTTCGTCCTTGCATCTTTCTCATTAGACTGAGCGTGACGAGTATAAAATATTCCAATTTTAAATCGACTTTCATCACTGTCTAAGACTAAACATAAACAAAAAACTCTTCTTTGCCAATGTTGCCAGCATATTAAAGGTTCACCGTGAATGTCTTTATGGAGAAGATTAAAATTTTAATCAAAAGAAAATATTCTTTGAGGAATTCTTCAAGCTGAGTTGTTGCGAGCAAATTTTATGTGTGTTATCATTCTGTAAGTATTTTTCATTTTTGCTGCTAAACAAGAGAAAATTTTCGCGTCGAGACTCTTTTTTATCTGTCTACATATTGTGTTGAAAACTTTTGATTCATTTTTCTTGTTTTTTAGCTGGAAAATGTTTATAGAATTAAGAAAGGTAGGTATTTAAAATAATCTGTTACTTGTTTTACAGTAATAAACTGTTCTCACATTATAAGACATAAGTTATTTAAATTTTTAGTTTTATGCATTCACAATGCAATTTTTATTATTAAAAAATTGAATATGAATTATTTAGAAAAAATTGATCCGTCTCACAACCAGCTCCGATGGGACTCGAACCCACGACCTTTCGCTATCCGGGCGACTGCTCAACTATTTGCGATTGTCAAATATCTGGAAAGGTAAGTATTTCTTTCGCGTGTGAGGGTAGTAATATCTTCACATTGATGAAATTAATGCTGGCTATACAGCGCGTAAGAAGTATAGGATAAATTCGACGCTTCTCGTAGGTACCGACTCCGTAGCTCAGTAGTTAAAGCAGTCGCTCGGATAGCGAAAGGTCGTGGGTTCGAGTAATATCGGAGCTGGTTGTGAGACGTGACGATTTTTACTAAATACTTTTCAAGACATAAGTAATGAAATAACTTTTCATTAAGTATTTATTTTTAGGGTTCCGTACCTCAAAAGAAAAAAACGGAACCTTTATAGGATCACTTTGTTGTCCGTCTGTCTGTCTGTCTGTCTGTCTGTCCGTCCGTCTGTCTGTAATTCCCGTTGACCTAGAACTTTGTAGTTTGGCAAGTAATATCGTCTTATACTACAAGTACAGGGAAAAATCTGAAAACATTTGTAATTAAATCATTAACTGTATGTTTGTCTGTCCGCCTGTCTGTCAAGACCCCTTATCTCGGGAATGTTTAAAGGTATCGAGTTGAAATTAAAACCATATACTCAAGTCTACAGTTTCTTGAAGCTGTGAAAATATCAAACTTCTCAGTTAACTCAAAAAAAAGATACGGCGGTCTATGCCACATAAAACGCATATTTCGACACTCTCAAGGGAATAAAAATTCATAGGGTACTTACCGTTGATCTAGAACTATGAAATTTGACAAGTAATATCGTAGGGGAAAATCTGAAAACTATACATTTGTAATTATATCATAAAAAATATAGTCATTCAAGTACGTAATCAAAAAAACCAATATGCGCGGTCGTAATTTAACTTCTAATTGGCCTACAAACTTAAAATTTGGTGATACTTAATGTTTACTATTACGTATATTTTACCAACAAATAACAATACATTGATAATTTTCTTTTTTTTCTTCTAAATTCCCTCATTTTCCTATTACCTACAAACCAACTTAATTTCGAGGTCAAACGAGTAGTGACACAGTCGGTTAATGGTTTCTATAGCTTTATTATATGAATAGATGTAGGTACGGAACCCTCGGTGGGCGAGCCCGACTCGCACTTATCCGGGTTTTTTTTTGTTATTACCATCATACATTTGCATAGTTTTTGGCATTCAAAATCAGAATGAACTAATTATGTAATTTTTTTAATTACTGATGTTACTTCAAGGACAATTTCACATAAACAGTTTCATACATATGAAAAACGATTGTATCACATTAAAAAAAATTGTAGCCCGATATCAGGGCCTACGTCGTAGCGGCCACGTAGCATGTAGCGCTTATTTATTCCGTAGCATGAATTACGTGCATTTGATATTTTATCGAGTTTCGTTTCAAGGCACTGTTCAACTCCGAAAAAAGCAACATTTGCATTAATTATTGTCATTACAGAAGACCCCTATTTGCATTTCAACCAGAATAAATTCACAAACAAAGAACTTTTTCCATGTCAACTGATAAATATAATTTTAATAGTATTTATAGCCAGGCATTATTGCCATTGTAAAACTTTATTGCCTGCCAAATTATATACTTGCCAGGTGTCGCTGATTTTTGCGGGGCGCGACGACACGTGAATTATGGAATGAAGTAATAACTTTATATTTTTAAAAAGAATATTTAATTCAACTTTTACAATGTTGTATTATTAGTATTTATTTAAACAATAAAATTAAAGACAAGTGAATGGTGAGAGTTCCCGATCGAATCTGCCCTTCTCGGCGGGCATCGTATCGCCAGCGCCTCGGTCCAGACGCAGCATCAGCACATTCCATTCCATCCAGTACTTGGCTGATACATAACACCTCCATCCCCGGAAGGAAGTCCCTTTTTTCAATTTCTTGTAAAAAAGGGCTGGCTCGTTGTCATCTCTACGGCGGCTTCTGGTTCTTGTGTAGATCTGTACTTATTTATAAATTTCAGATATCCATAGTATATAAGTATGATGAATATAATGATGTATAATGGTGTCGTCCAATAGAAATGTTCTGTTGAATGTGTAGTTTCCAAAATTAAAGGTTTTTCTTGTAGAAGTAAACTTTTATATTTGTAAAGTTTATTCATATGTATTTCGTCCAGTTTCAGTGGTTGGTTCGTGTTTTTGATAGTAATGTTTGCTAACTCAAATGACAGCAGCTTTACAGGATGACCTCGTAATTTATTTTCAGAATTCTGGATACTATTCGTTTCAGTAATAAGTTTACATCCTTTAGGAATCTCTACCAGGTAAGTGCCTTGTATCGAGGTGAAGCTTTCTTCGGTACATATGGTGTTTATCTTGGTGACGGTCGGGCAGGTAATCAGGTAATTATAATCATCTATTTGGTCTATAAGTTCTGATGTTATATTGTGTTTGATATATGTACATTTATATGTTATTTTCTGTTTCAGGATCACGATAATTTCTTGCGAAAATGGGTTCCTCATCGGTAGTTTTTATATTATGTTTAATTTTGTTTGTAAAGGTCAAGGGTTCATTTTCTGTATGAAAAACGTCTTTATATTTTTTACACAATTGTATAAGTTTTCCTTTTTCCTCGCGGTTCAAATGCTCGGTCCTAATCAAGGACTCTATGTCGATATCATTCGCAGCGGTTGTACACTCGAAGTTATGTATATTAAAATTACTGTTCAAGCATTGAACTAATAACGGACGTGTAAGGCTCACTATTATATCATTTGATGTCGGATTTTTTATCTCTACATATGCGTAATTTTGTACAGCTTTTGTGACTATATTTGGTATATAACATTGATTTATGTATGTTTCGGGAACAAAGATATCGCCTTCTTTAATTGATACAGGTAGCTTTACATAATTGTTGCTTTTGGCACGAACTAAAGCTTCGAAAAGGTTTGTAACACCTGACTGTAACATATGAACTCTATTTATAGCATTCGTTGTTATCAACTGTTTGTTGCACAAGTCGACTTTCGCTTGTAATTTTTCTAGCATATCTAAACCAATCAATCCGTCAAATACATTATGAAATTTGTAAATATAGAATTTAGACATAGATTCTTCCTTAAATTCCGGAAATGTCGGAATATCAATCGAATATTTATTTTCCGTGGTAACATGCAAGTTAGTTACCGTAAAAGGTTCATAATTAAGTTTTGAATTAGGGTAAAATTTCTTTATTACTTCCGGTGATAGGAAAGACTGATTCGCTCCGGTATCAATGAGTAATTTAAGTGGCGGGTTCCGTATTTGTATAAACGGTAACTCACGTTTCATATGAACATTTATTTCGGTTATGTTAAGTTGGGGTTTTCCAGAACTTCGTGAAAATTTTGAGATTGCTCCGAGTTTTCTAAGTTTTCGGGATATTGGAATGCAGACATATCTGGATTATTTTGGGATAATGAGTCATTTTCTCTTATATTTTCAATGTTATAATCGTGATTTTGAACATTTGTTTCTTGTGAATTTAATTCTTCAAAAATAAAGTTTGGGTCTCTACCTAACGGTTGGAAGTGATTATTATTGTTATTATTTATAGGTCGCAACGGGATGTTTCTCGACTGATAAGATATACCGCTCATCGGTTGAGGTGCTGAATTCCGTGGAGAATTTTGCTTATAATTATTATTTCTTTGAACGGGGAAATTAGGTCTGTTTTGAGAAAACTTTTGATTGAACTGTGGCCACTGTGGCCTTGGGGATCTAAATGGGTTATTATTATTAAAATAAGAATTTTGCCTGTTTTGACCATAATTGAAACGATTAGCGTTATTAAAATTATTATTAAACTGGCGAAATTTAAATGGTAGAGCGTTTTGCTGAAAAGATCTTGGCATATTGTTATTCTTTGTCTGAGGTGGATGCGACTGTTGATTTTTAAAGAAACTTGTATTTTGGTTATTAAATGATTTGTTACGATTTTGTAAATACGAAATATTTTCCTCTTTCCTTTATCATTTGAATAGCACTAGGTAAATCATTGGGCCTCATTGCTCGAATTGTAGAGCCAAGAGGTTCTTTTAAACCGGCTAAAAATGTTTTCAACGTTTGTGACTTAAAAAATTCGCGTTTACATTGCTTTACCGTCGCATCGGCCTCATGCAAATTCACATAATTTATAATAGTACTTAACATATGCATGCATTTATCATAAAATTCTTGTGCACTACAATTATCTTGTCTGAGGTTTACTAAATCGCAAGTTAAAGAATTTTCGTCCCTTTGATCGGAGAAATGTTGCAATAATACGGTTTTGACTTCCGTCCAAGTGGAAGCGCCGTTTATATTGACAACTTCCTCGGCTTTTCCTTTTAATTTTCCTAAAATACTAAACAAAACCATCTGATTTTGGAATAAATCAGGTTGATTTCCATCATAGTATTGAGTTAAAATAGCCTCTGATGTCGAAATAAATTTATGTAATTGATTTGGGTTTCCCTCAAAGTCGGGAACAAAGCATATTGCTTGTTTAAACACATTAAGTTCCATCTTGCAAAACAATCAAAATCAATATCCGTACTTTATTATTTTTATAAAAATGAATTTTATTTTAAAATCACTACCTACGTTATGGAAAATTAAAGCTATTTTTGTCTGTAATTTTCCTAGTCACAGTCACATAAAATAACACAATATTAAACACAATAAAAATGTAGAGGAAGGAAATATTAAGGATTTGGCACTTACAGAATGATGGCCTGGATTTTCCACATTTTCTGTACACTTTTCCGTAGGTTTCAACGAATTTCGATAATTCATTAATCCACAAGACTGCGCCAATTATGGAATGAAGTAATAACTTTATATTTTTAAAAAGAATATTTAATTCAACTTTTACAATGTTGTATTATTAGTATTTATTTAAACAATAAAATTAAAGACAAGTGAATGGTGAGAGTTCCCGATCGAATCTGCCCTTCTCGGCGGGCATCGTATCGCCAGCGCCTCGGTCCAGACGCAGCATCAGCACATTCCATTCCATCCAGTACTTGGCTGATACATAACACGTGCGTCGTCGTCGCAACGTGGTTATAATGCGACAACCATTTCTGTTCCGCTGATAATCTTTGGAACTAAAACAGTTTTCATACGACAGTTCATTTTGACAGCTAAATTCGTATTGGAAGTGGCTCCTCTGTC
This sequence comes from Crambus lathoniellus, assembly GCA_949710035.1. Lineage (NCBI taxonomy): Eukaryota > Metazoa > Arthropoda > Insecta > Lepidoptera > Crambidae > Crambus > Crambus lathoniellus. The sequence continues at coordinate 5,932,520 of OX453302.1, read as the reverse complement.
ACAGCTGTCACCGGAACAGACAGGAGTATGGGCTCTCACTGTCTGTAACATGAAGTTTGACATAATACTCTGAGGTAACTGGAGCTCTCACCCTGAATAAAAAAGTGTCGCCAGCAAATTTGACATTTATGTATGTAGTGGCTGTCAGCTGTCTCATATGACCATACGTATTTTTTTAAAGTGTAGGTGAGACGGAAGACAGCCACTGTGTTATTTGTGGTATTCAAAAAATTGTTCGTACTGCACTCTCCAGTTACCTCAGTATTAAGTCGAGCTTCATGGTCTGTAATGTCACTAAGGCTGGTCTCACATACACGTCCGATTTTTCTTTCCGATAGTCTGATCAGATTTGATTTTGATTCGTTGATTATTGATTTTGATTGGTTGTTTTTACATTTGGTTTACAACCAATCAAAATCAAGTCTTAACTAGACTTTCGGAGAGAAAAATAGGACGTGTATTCCAAGCGTAACTTATTAACTGTCAGTGCATTAAATTAACTGCAATACTCAACTGTACTACTTTAAATTTCATATAAAGATCTGTCTGCAAACAATCCGGAAGGTGTCTGCCAACTCTTTTCACTCTTTTTTAAGTCAGTTTTCGAATCGACTGATAATGAGAACGATTTTGATATTAACGACATACCAGACAGTAACCATGCCTCAGATCTTATTCTTAGTAATATTCACATATCTGAAGAGAGTGTACTTGAAGAACTATGTAATCTGGATACTTCTAAGGGTCCAGGAATGGACAACATTCCTCCAATTTTCTTTAAATCTACTGCAAAACTCTTATATCAACCGTTACACTACATATTTAATTTGTGCCTTCAGCAAGGAGTATTCCCAAAAAATTGGAAGTCAGCCCGTATTGTTCCGGTTTTTAAGGGTGGGGATAGAGCAAATGCTGAAAACTATCGGCCAATATCAATCTTGTCTACCCTGTCGAAGCTCTTTGAAAGGCTAGTTAACAAAAATATATATCCTATTATGCATAATGTTATTATTGAACAACAACATGGATTTGTTAAAAAAAGATCTACCACTACCAACCTATTACTATATACAAATTACCTTTTCGACTGTATAGATAAGAACAAACAAATTGATAGCGTATACACGGACTTCCGAAAAGCCTTCGACAGAGTGGATCATAAGATATTACTGGAGAAGCTTGCATATAATGGCATTCGTGGTGACCTATGGCGTTGGTTCAAATCGTACATAACCAACCGCTCTCAAAGAGTCGTTATTAATGGGTGTGAATCAGATTTAGTTTACGTAAGCTCTGGTGTACCACAGGGGTCTATTCTGGGCCCATTACTGTTTATCCTTTTTATTAACGACATATCTACGTGTTTTAAATACTGTCAATTCCAATTATATGCAGATGACTTAAAAATATATCTTAAAATCGAGAACACCCAAGACTGCCTTAATTTTCAATCTGATCTTGATAGGTTTTCTAGATACTGTACCAAAAACAAACTTGACCTTAATCTCAGCAAATGCAAAACCATCACTTTCTGTAAAAAACTAAAAATAATTGAACACATTTATAAACTAAGTGGCTCCCAGCTTGAAAAACTGGAATACATAAGAGATCTTGGGGTTACACTGGATACAAAATTACATCTTAATATGCACGTAGAAACAATTATCAATAAAGCCTACAAAATGTATGGTTTTGTAATGCGCACAAGTAAAGCATTTACCAAGCCTTCAACTTATCTATACCTTTATAAAACACTGGTTCGTTCCCAGCTTGAATATGCTGTGCCCATTTGGAATCCGTTTTATGACAAGTACAAGACTTCTATTGAAGTAGTTCAAAAGAAGTTTCTTAAAGCTATGCAATACAGATATTACCGTAGTCGCCTCTCTTATGATCAACTTCTGAATAAGTATAAACTTCTAAGTCTAGATCATCGACGTACCCAGTTGGAAATGATGATGCTGTATGACATATGCCACGGCAGATATGACTGTATTCCTTTGGTTGATAGTCTGTATTACAGAGTGCCTCCCAGGGCACATAGTCGCTCCATATGTAAAATGTTTGCAACACCACGTAAACGTATAAATGCAGGTAAACGTGCTCCTATGTATCGTATTACCCATAGTTTTAACACTAAGTTTGATTTTAATTCCATTGATATTTATAACACCCGCCCCCGTAAATTTAAAGAAATGATTGTTGAGAACCTTACTAGCTCTTAGCTTAATTAAACTGAAAAGTACATATCATCATAATATTTACAACATTTACAACATGTATTCTTCATCTCTTTTAGTTGTCTTTCGCTTTGCTTGTTTTCATTATGAACCTACATTCACTAAAATCGCCGTAATGTTGAGGCGTGATAGTGATGTTTCACTTTCAATGCTTTGTTTTGTGTAACTTAGTATATTTTAGTAATAAGTGGTAAACGGTGTTGGTAGCAAATTTATTATTTCCTTTTTTAAATACCTTTTTATAATATGGTAATTTGTAACTGTTTGTTTACTCAAATAAAAAAAATAAAAAAAAAAAAATTAAGCATTAAATATTCAAAATACTAGTTCCGCTGCTAATTAAACCGGTCAGTTTATTCCGACCAGTTTTCAGCGACCACAAGCTCCAACCCGATTAATATCGCTCAAAGGACGCAGTTAACTAATAGTAGGCCGTTAAACTGCCCTTAACTAACGCCCCTCATTTGTAATGTTGCCTATTTTCAACGGCGGTTACCGTCCACTATATCATTAACTTAAATCGATTTTGTTGCATGAAGTTTATTATAAATGCGACTATTGGAGGTAAGCTTATATTTGTGCTGGAAATAAATTTTATTATTCTTTAGAATGACATTGAAATAACATAAATGTCTCAACTTATTTTTTCCTTTTTTGCATTTACAATGTGCATTGTAAAAATTTGAAAATATTGAAAATGAAGTATTAGAAAAAATCGAACCGTCTCAAAACTAGCTCCGATGGGACTCAAACCCACGATCTTTCACTGTCCGGATAAATGCACCACTGAGCTACGATTCCGTAGCTCCCATCGGAGCTAGTTGTAAGACGGGTAAGTTTTTTCCACATTTTCAATATTTTAAACAGAAATATCTGTTCAAGGTTTGATTTGAGCACTTCATTTCGACTATTTTTCGTGCTTGAACGTGTTAATCCGTAAAAAAACCAGTCTATTGATAGCTATTACGATCAATAGGGTATTTTACTGTTGTTGAAATGTAGATATTTAATGATGACGTTAAAAAATATTGCAATTAAGAATACCAAATGTGAAAAAATAATTTGAATCTGTTTTATAATAAAAGAATTATAGTCTGTTTGATTTTGACTATAGCTGTCTCTTTCTAAAACGAAATCTTCTATGGCGTGACTATGACGCTACTAACCCACTGACGTCACTAAGATAGCGTCCTGTCCTTGTCTAATTATAAAGTTTGAAGTCCTATATCTTTGAAAATATTCAAGATAATTCAAAATGAAAACTTGTTTTGTGTAGCTAATATTTCGAAAAACATTTTAAAGAAATAAAAAAAATCAGTAAAATACCGTATTCAATTCAGTAATAAAAAGAAAAATTATGAAAGAAAAAAACTACCAGCACTGCAAGTAGCTTTCAGGTTTTTTTCTACAATTAAACAAATACATAGTGAAAAAAACCTAAAATTTATTTAAACCAGGATTATTATTAAACAATACTAGTCCTTTGCTCGTGACTTTGTCCGCGTGGTATTCGATTACAACGCATTGCTTGGTATCTTCACATCACTATAAAATATTCAATTAAAAACTTTCGGTTGACCTGCTCTAAGGTTTAATCTATATGAATGCTAAATATAAAATCGGTTTGGTGGCTTAAGCGTTAAAATTGACATTAGTATGCACAGAAATCTCTAGGCAACTCCACGTGGACTAAGCCAAAAACGATCAAAAACATGAAAATTATAACGAACCTAATTTAAACTGAAATAGTAATTGTGTTTGGATAACGTTTAATAATATAGAGGTAGCTATAATAATCTTCAATTATTTCCCACAAATTATCATTTAAGGAATCTCTCCAAACAAACACAGTCTCGATTTGAACAACCAAACTGGATCGCTTCTAACTAATGCAAACTAAACAGACTGGGATTACCCCTGCTCGATTTTAGTTCCAATAATTAAATGAACACAGATTCAAGATTTGCCTTTAGCTGGTTATATACGTATATAAAATAAGTAGTGGCCGCCCGCGACCTCGTCTGTATGTTTTTATTACTTAAAACTACTACAACTTTCGACTTTAGTATTTTTTTAATTAATGGCCGACAGCGGTTTCACCCGTAAGATTCCCGTTCCTGTAGGAATATTGGGACAAAATGCGTCCAATAACCTACTCCGGGTCGAGGTTTGTAGGTACATACCATTTGATCCAAATCCGTTTAGCCATTCTCAAGTTTTACACTTAGCATCACTTTGTGCATTCATTTTTATTTATTTAAATATAAGTTCACAAACTTAAGATCAACAAGTCAAGAAATGAAGAAGTAGCACTGTGGTTCAGGCTTGTCGCAAGTCCTAGGCAAACATTTGGATAAATCAGTCAAACTTTTCAATTAATAAATAAATAAATAAATAAATATTTTCTTACAGTCACACCAATTATCTAAGCCCGTAGTTAATTTCTTAAGAAACTGTGTCTACGTGAACTTGATAACGGATAAATATATACTTATATACTTTTTGTTTGTAAATACATACTTAATATACATAGAAAACACCCAGACCAAGACAAATAGACATGTTCATGCACACAAATATTTGTCTTGTTCGGGAATCGAACCCGAGACCTCTGGCACAGAAGGCAGGTAGTTTACACCTGCTCCAAATCGGTCGTCGAAAATTAAGTACTTGACTTCTGGAGTCTAGACTTAGAAATATTTTTGAGTATATTTTTTAAAGTAATAGAGCTCAGCCTGCCTAGCATGACCATCATTATATCACGCGATATGATATTACTATATCATATCGCGTCATGCTGTCTTGCTTACCCCGCTTAGGTGTAATTACGATATAGGCTCTTATCATGCATCAATAGTCGATAAAAGCCGCTCATGCTAGGCCGGCAGGCTCCGGTAACCATTGTATTATACTGTAAAGATAATATAACAGGCGTGAAAAGAGAGAAAGCTCAAGCTCATATTGCTCTGATAGTATTCTAATGAAACGTATCCGAATTATAATTAATTAGATTATGTAATAGTATTCCGATAACCACTTTGGCATTGAAGCTGATAGATATTTACTATATAGTCAGTAGGGTTTGTTATTATTTAGCAATATTAATATTGTACAAGCAAATGAGGCACTAAGTTGTCTAGTTAACCCGATTGTAAAGCATAAGTTGTATCAATCGATATTTGCTTTTTTATCATTATCAATATGAGTAAAAACAATAAGTTTCTTACGTTGTACGTTACGTGGTTTGTTCGTTACTTTGACATTTTACTAAATTGTCATTTTTATTTTGTACTAACTTGACATTTTAATTTTTACCCGACTACGCAAAGCAAAAAAAGGAGGGTTATGATTTTGACCGGTATGTATTTTATCTATATGTAACTCATATTTATGGAAAATATGTGTTTCACTTCACTTCTGTAATTAAATAATTAAATTTTTTAATTATTTATGAATTAATATTTTACGGTTTTATTGGGTTGAACTTTAATTTATTAAGACCTTTTCCATATAAACCCTATTTTTAAAGGCAAATCAATTTATCTTTGTCTTTTGATAACGAAATCAATCTGTAAAGCACTAATAAACTCTCAGTACCTATTCTAGCAATTCTAGTGATACTTCGCTTTACTTGGCGTCGAACACTTAAGACGCCATTCCTTTTATTGCGCACTGCAAGTGGCGGCGATATTAAACGAGTGTTCCCGGCGGCCTGCACTTGTCAACTGCACTCATAAACGGGCTTATTTAAGTTTATAAATGTTTATGGGTGAATATTTCTTATTTTCTTTTTAAAGAACTTTTACAGCGACAGGTAAAAAAATGACATCTCGAGCTTCTCCGTGTTTTGGAAGGCACATTAAAATGTTTGCGGTCGTGACCTCCAGTACCCCTAGCATGAAAACTATCGTAATGGTAATCGAATAGTAAAATATTGGTACCGTGCTTCTAAAGCTGTCATAGTGCTGTTGTCAAATATGTATTTAATTTTGTTCCTCATACGACCAAAAGAGGTGCTGCTCTGGTTTTCATAGAAAATGGTCTAGTGGTTCACACCACCGATTTCAGACCAAGAGGTCCCGGGTTCGATTCCCAGTGGGGGTACATATTGTATATTGTATTCGGTTTGGTTGGTGGTAGGACTCGTTCTTAGTCCGCCTGGCTAGCTACCACCACCTTATCGAAGTCTGACGCCATAACAACGATGTTTTCAGCATTTTTGAGATACTTAAGTAGCCAGTTCCTCAGTAATTGAGGACTCCGGGAGTAGTGCTTTTTCACCTTCAGCCTTATCATCACTTAGCATCAGGTGTGATGGAGTCTAAGTGCTACCCCGATTTGGATAAAAAATTACGATCACGATAACGGTTATTTTTACTTTATTGCATATTTACGGCGAGGGCGCTATTTTGAATCCAGAGCGCAGTGAAGGATTCTAGAGTAGAATCTCTCACTGCGCTCGGGATCCTAAAGTAGAATCCTGAACGCAGCGAGGGATTCAATATACGTCGCCCGAGGTGAAAATAATTTTGCGGCCGAGTAATACACTCTACTTTTCATTTCGAATATAAGAAAAGTAAATACACTCTGCTTTTCATCCCCCTATATAAGAAAAGCAATTAAAACAACGAAAACTACTTTACTACATAGTATAAAACAAAGTCGCTTTCTCTGTCCCTATGTCCCTTTGTATGCTTAAATCTTTGAAACTACGCAACGGATTTTGATGCGTTTTTTTTTAATAGATAGAGTGATTCAAGAGGAAGGTTTATATGTACTTTTGTGACGGGACGTCCTCGTCGGCCAGTGGTACACTAGCCGGAACGTCGGAAGTCACCGCCCAGTATTTAATTTGTAGATAATAGATGAATAAAAAGATGATGTTTATAGGGACTTGACTTTTATTTATAATGGTAGTAATAAAGAAACGTATAGGAAGAATAGGAAGATTAGGAAGCATAGGAACTGTAACAAAATGATAAAAAATACATGAATAACAAAAAGTAGGTAGGTAAGTAGGTAGTAATGGATATGATGATGAAAACTTACCCCTTTCCAAGGGTCAAGGGTTCCACTTATTTAAAACTATAATTAAACTCAAACCGATATAAATACTGGTAATGCTCCGAGAGCTCTGTACGGCTTGGTGATTTTAGTAGAACTGAATCAAAAATGATGAACAGGACACGTGAAACGAAAATTTTGAATTTGAATTGAAAGAACAGGATAGGATTCGATAAAATTAATGGCCAGTATGTAGAACTAGATGGAGTTTCCAGTCATCATAGAGTATTTAACCATCCATAATGACTGGTACGAATCGACATCGTTACAATACCGGGGCGGCCGGGGCAAAAAAATCTCTAAGGATTTTTTTTTAGTTAGAAGAACAAGACAAACAAGTCCCTTATAATAGTAAATACAGATCAAATAAAAACATATTAACTAATTTAATGAAAGTGCATGATAGAATTTTGAGTGTATGAATGGTTTTTACAGTGAGAAATTTACACTAGGTTGGTTTCGGTTCCATACAAATACTAACATCCGTCGTATCTAACAAAGTCTTAATTGCATAAGTTTTAGAATTAAGGCATCAGTTACGTAGAGAAATCTTTTATAATAGAAGATGTTTCTCATGAAACCAACCCAGATTAGTGCAGGCTTATTTAAATATGCCAGTCACAACCCGCTGGCTTTTGGTGATCATGTTTAGTGTTTATGTGTGTGATGAATGTCATGTGTAAATGTTTGTGTAAAGTGTCTTCAAAATTTACAAGTTTAGTAGCCTTAACAAATGGCTAGAAAATAAGACTTTAATCTCGTTAGAGACTATTAAGTAAGTAGGTACTTGTTAAAGTACTATATTAAGTAAGTATTACTAACTTACGCGTAAGTATTTAGATAAATAAGTAATATTATAGTTTAAAATTAAATATGTTGCAGTAGGCAACTTATTATAATAATCGTAAATACGACGTAATATTGTAATTAAATTAAAAAAAATGTAATTATCTTATATGTATGTACAAAATTATGTATTGATAAAGTAGTTGATGGATCAGCCGAAGGGATGGAGGTGTATATAAAAACAGTACCTATATAAATCATAAGACTAAGTGTGCACGTCACTTAAAGTAATAATAAATAACAAATTAAAGTAGTTAAACAAATAAAATTTCTAATTAAATAGTAGGGTAATTACCTTAACTTAGGAATGGGTTTAATGTCTTTGACATGCCAACGACCTAAAGGTTTATTGGACATGTCCGATAAATCATAAATAAGAGGTGAAACTTTGTTTGATATTTTACATTTAATAAATTTTGGTGCTAATTTTGCCGAAAAATATTTATCTGATGAACTAATGGGGTAGTTCCGTTTCCAGATAATATCACCTTGGTTAAATTCTAACTGTTGGTGTTGTTTATTATATTAATGAGCATTAGTTTGGTGACATTTATAAAGACGAGCTTGAACTTCTGCAAATATTGGGCTAAGTAAACCAATGTTCTCAGAATTAGGTGCTAGAATAGAATCTTCAGTTGTGTCGGCGTTGTAAATGGAACCGCATGTGGCAAGTTCACGACCAAACACTAGATAGGATGGCGTGAATTGTGTCGTTTCATTTACGGCAGAATTTATTGCAAACTGAATTTTATTCAAGATTCAAGATTCAAGATTCAAATTTGTTTATTCAATTTAGATTGTTATTTACAATACTTGTGAACGTCATAGAAGCTACGCCATCGGTTCGCAAACCCTACAGCGGGAGGCCTTGGAGAAGAACCGGCAAGAAACTCCAAGGGTTGTTTTTTTCTCCCTGTCTTATTTCATACAGAGTCGTCAAATTGAAAAATGACCTTAACATGGTATGACTAAGGTCAGTTTCCATCACAATTACACAATGGGTTATGATAAATACAGTTAAGTATAGGCGAACTAATGATCATAGCGGTGAACAATTTTCAGTTACTTAGGAACTCTACTTAAAGCTTTAATATTAGTTTAAAACAAAAGACAATTCTACTATATACTGCATTCACTATATACTGCGCCATACATGTTTCAAATGTAATTCTTAATAAAATGAATAAAAACAAAAGAAAACACATTTTAAGGCAAGCAGATAAGAGCAGACCCATTCCCACTGGCAGCACCCGTTCACGAGCATGACGCATGAACCAGCCATCGCTTCGCTCAACCATATTTTAGGGAACGTAACGACCCGCCTCACACGCCACCACCGTAGAAATGTTTTAGTGAGCATGACATACTCAAACTGCCTACCTTAAATGACCGAATTAAAAGCTTAACTAATATAAACGGTAATAATATAAAATATAGGACACGACTCACAATATCATACTAGGAACATTTGTTACGAGTGTTACGACCAAGGTGTTTTGTCGTTCAAATAATCATTTACAGTGTAATAGCCTTTTTTGAGGAGGCCACTCTTTATATGATTCTTAAACTCTAGATATGGTAAATCCAAGATATCACTTGGGATTTTGTTATATATGTGTATACCTTGACCAACGAAAGATCCGTGCACCTTTTCTAAACGGTACCGAGGCATTACGAGCTTGTTTCTATTTCTAGTATTACGATTGTGTAAATCACCATGTTTGGTATACAAGTTAATATTGCGACGTACAAAAAGAATGCAATTTAATATAAATTGAGATGCAGCTGTCAGTATACCTATTTCCTTGAACTTGTCTCTAAGCGAAGTTTTGGAGCCTAGTTTATAGATGGCTCTGATTGCTCGTTTTTGCAAGATGAATATAGCATTAATGCCAGCCGCTAATCCCCACAAAAGAATGCCATATGACATGATGCTATGGAAATAACTAAAGTATACAGTTCTAGCAGTATCAACATCTGTTAGCTGTCGTACTTTTCTAATAGCGTAGGAAGCAGAACTAAGCTTACCAGCTAATGTTGCGATATGCGCATGCCATTGAAGTTTCGAGTCTAAAGTTACACCCAGAAAGATCGTTGATTGTACTAAATCCAGTTTTTCGTTGTTGATTACAATTTCTACAGGTACCGTCTGTACATTTGGCAGAGAAAAAAGTACGCACTTTGTTTTCTTTGCATTAAGCTGCAAATTGTTAGAATTAAACCAACCGAGTACTTGTGACAGTGCTTTGTTTACATCGTCAAAATTGGTTTTGTTTCTGTCTATGTTAAATATTAAAGAAGTATCATCTGCAAACAACACAATATCACAGAAGTTTTTGGCAAAGAAAGGCAAATCATTAATATAAACCAAAAATAGAAAAGGGCCTAAAATAGAGCCTTGAGGTACGCCTAGTTTAATCTGAGAGCCGTTTGATTTCACTCCATTAATGTCAACTGTCTGAGTTCTGGAACTGAGATACGACAGTATTAGTTTCTGGGCATTATTTTTTACACCGTAATGATTTAGCTTCAACAGCAGCGTCCGGTGATCAACACAATCAAAAGCCTTGGATAAGTCGCAAAATATTCCAAGAGTATTTTGCGACTTTTCCCAGGCATCAAACACATGCTTTAAAAGTGCAACCCCAGCATCCGTGGTTGACTGACCCTTCATAAATCCGAATTGTTTGCTATGCATGAGATTGTTTAATGAGAAATGAGACAATAATTGCTCTAGTATTATTTTTTCAAATATTTTGCTAAAGGCGGGTAATATTGATATTGGTCTATAATTACTTGGGTCTTCTTTGTTTCCTGATTTAAATAAAGGTATCACTTTGCTAAATTTCATTAAATCAGGAAAAATTCCTTGAGCGATACACTGATTAAATATAATAGCAAGATAAGGGGCAATAGCATGAATAATGTTTTTAAGTACAGTAACAGATATGCCCCATAAATCAGTGGTAGTTTTCATTTTATTGAGGTGAATATCCTATGTTCTATGATCGTCATCGACAAATGAAGCGATTGCGGTAATTATGATTTTATTGTAGCGTTCTACTGTATTTACTTGTGGGCAATAGCGTGGAGTATAGTGTACCTTGGGTATATTGTAAAATTTAAATAAGTCTGTAAGTTCATTGCTTATCATTTGTGGGCCATTGTCCAAAATAATTGTTTCAGGAATACCATATGTCATAAAAACTAGATTTTCAAGAATATGTTTTATGACTGAAGATGTAGCACGTTTAATCGGATATAATAAACAATATTTGGAAAAACAACAAGTTGCTACTAAAATGAATCTATTAGGTTTGCGAGATAATGGTAATGGTCCAATTAAATCAATTGATAAACATTGAAAAGGACGTGAACAATGTTTAGGTTTACCCATCAAACCAATTGTATGCTGGTTTTGATGTTTGTACGCAAGGCAAGTTTCACATTTAGATATATATGTTGCTATGTCTTTATACATGCCAGGCCAAAAGTAGCTATTTTTAATGCGGTGATATGTTTTAAAAGTACCGAAATGAGCTGTTGTAAGTGTAGAATGGTTTTCCGTAATGACGGAATCTCGTAGTTCCAAAGGAACAACTAATTTCCAAGAAAATTCAGAATGATATGGAGTATTAGATCGTGTATATTTATATAAGTTATTATTTTTAATAGAATAATCAGGGGTAGAAGATGGATTAGTTTTGCATTTTGATAAGATGGTATTATACCAATCATCATTGGAATTGGACATATTAATATTAATGGCGTTAATGGGTTTAATACGAGATAGGGTATCTGGTACAAGATGTTCTTTACCTTTTTTATGTTGTATATCAAAATTAAACATGGATAAACGAATACTCCATCTGGCTAATCGACCTGTGGGATTATCGAGACGTAAAAACCATTGAAGGGCAGAATGATCTGTGTAGATAGTAAATTTCTGGCCGTTATCTACATAACAACGCCAATGTTCTAGAGCAGTTATGACACTTAATAATTCACGTTCAGTAATTGAATAATTCCTTTGAGTTTGAGTAAGGGATTTACTCATGTAAGCAATAGGTTTTTCTATGCCATCAAATTCTTGTGTAAGCATTGCTCCCAACCCGTATGCTGATGCATCACAATGAACAGCAAAAGGTTTTGAAAAGTCAGGACAAGTTAAAATTGGAGTAGAAACTAAAGCTCGTTTAATTGAATTGAATGCATTATTTGCTTCAGAAGTCCATTTAAAAGGAGGTGCTTTTTTGCTGGTTGAAGTTAACTTTGTGAGAGGGGCAGCCAAAGTGCTGAGATTTGGTAAAAAACGACGGTACCAGCTCGCTGTACCAAGAAACTTTTTTACTTCTTTACTAGATTTAGGTGGTTGTATTTCTAGAATTGCTTTTATTTTGTCGGGGTCGGTATGTAAACCTTTGTCGTTAACTACATAGCCTAAATATTTAAGTTCGCTCCGAAAGAACGCGCATTTTGGAAAATTAATAGTGATGTTAGCCGATTTTAGTTTATTGAAAACTTTATTTAATTGGGTAATATGATCATCAAATGTTTTACTTACGATTATTATGTCATCTAAGTAACAGAAAACAGAGCTGTCAACGTCATTACTGTCGATGTTACAAAGAAGATTATCTATAAATCTTTGCTGAGTGGCGGGTGCATTGGTGAGACCAAAAGGCATAACTTTAAATTGATATGTTCCACGACCCGGAACGTGAAAAGAAGTCTTGGGACGATCTTCGACACGAAGGGGAATCTCCCAAAAAGCTTTAGCAATGTCAATAGATGACAAGTATTTAGCATCTTTAAGATTATCAATAATATCGGAAATAAAAGGTAATTTATATGCGTCTTTTCTGGTAATATCATTTAGTTTACGGCTGTCCACACAGAAACGCCAAGTACCATCTTTTTTAGGGGTAATAATAACGGGGTTAAGCCAAGGGCTCTCACAAGACTCAATCACATCTAGTTTAAGCATATTATCTACTTCTTCGCGAAGAGCTTTTTGTTTCACAGGAGATAAACGATAGCACCGTTGACGTATAGGAGGATGATCACCGGTGTCAATGTGATGTTCAGCTAAATGAGTTTTCCCAAGAGGTAAAGTTTCAGTAGAAATTTTTTTTAAATTTTGAATGATAGTATCGGTTATAACGCGCTCGGTTTCCGAAAGATTGTTATAATTATTCAATTTAATATTAGTAGTATTGATTAAGAAAGTTGGAGCGTTTGAGGATTTATGAATAGTAATTTTGGAAAGAATCTGGGGAGCTAAGTTAAAATTCTTCCAAAAGTCAATGCCTAGTATAAATGATTCTGAGATGCTAGGTATAATGTGAGCAATAGTATTACAAAATTGATTATTATATATAGTAGGTAAGTTAATATACCCAATAGAACGTATAGGTTGACCATTTGCAACCGTACCGTGTATAATGGTGTCGTGTTCTATCTTAAAACCATGTTGGAGTAATAATTTATGCGAGTTATTGCCCAAAATAGTGATTGCGCTACCACTATCTAATAGTCCGGCTAATAATAAACCGTTGACGTTAATATTAATGTAGGGACGTTCAGTATCAGTAGTATTTGTAAAGAGGAGCGTAGAAATTTTATAAGATTTAAAAAATATTTTAATAGTATTTAGCCAGTTGTCCCAATCTGACTTGTCGAAACTCGATTTTCTACGATCCTCACTTATTAGTTTTTTGGAGTAATGTTACATTTTGGACAATTAGTAAAGATAACGTTTTGTTTTCCGCATCGAAAACAAACTTTATTAGTATTAGTACAAGCATTTAAGTTGTGGTCATCTGTTCGGCAACGAGGACAAGAAAATATTTTCCGTTGTTGAGTGGTCGAAACTGCATGAATGGGTGTTGAGGGTGTGTAGGTATGTGAATGTATATTATCGGAGCTGTGAGATATAGGAAAACTTTTTTGTTTCGATGAGGTAGGTAAAATATTAGATAATTCAGAGTTAGTATTTGAAACTTCCAAACAGTTTTCAAACCATTTGCAAGATTCTAATAATGTATTTAATGAAGATAAATCGTTAGGTAATAATCTTTGACCGAACTCTGGTCTTAAATTTCGTCGTAAAATTTCAATTTTTTGTTTTTCTGTGAGTGGTTCATGAAGTTTACGGAATAAAGACTCCATTGTGGCAAAATAAATAATAACTCGTTCATTAATTTTTTGTTTACGTGAATCGATAAATTTTTTAAGTTTGTAATCATAGTCTGTAATTTCGAAATATTTAAATAAGGATGTTTTAAAGGTTTCCCAATCTCTAATAAAATCTTTGTTGGCTCTAAACCAATCTAAAGCTATTCCTGAAAGTATGTCGTAAATGTGATTAAATAATGTGTTATGGCTCATGTTTCTTGCAGTAGCAAATTCTTCTACTTTTAGAATGAATTCCCTTGGACAACCATCGCCAGAAAAAGAAAATTTTTTAACCTCTGTGTTTGGTCGTGTATTTGCTATATTTGATAAAGTTTGAGTTAAAGTTTCAAAAAATGAATTTGGAATAGTAGTCTCCTGAAGAGACACCGTTGAATGGTAAATAGATGTAGATGGAGATGGTTCGAGAGTTTTGAAATGCTGTTCGTGTATTTTAAGTTGATCCCAAAGAGATTTATAAATTTGAATTTCTTGGGGCGTACTTTCTGTGTTTATTTCTATTAACGATAATCTGTTCCGAATGTGAGTGAAATGTCTTCGCTACTAAAGCATCGGGAACCCATTACATTTGTAACCAGCAGTAGTAGCGCCGATCGTTTTATTGTCTGTAAAATGTGTGTTAGGGTGATTGAAGTGTATTAAGTAGTGAAATCGTACGGTATAGTGTGTCGAAATGGGGATGGTTGATAGAATACAATATGTTAAAATTAAAACATAGAAAAAGGAAAGTGGGGCAAATTAGTATACAACACTAAAATCCTAATAATTATTTTTTTTACAGATAATGGAGAATGGGAACGTTGAAATGGGAAAGGGTTATCTGCACTCCGGAGTCCTAGCCTCGGAGAGAGATCCTTCTTCGATTCTTCTTTGCCGGAGAGCCAGTGTGACGGGACGTCCTCGTCGGCCAGTGGTACACTAGCCGGAACGTCGGAAGTCACCGCCCAGTATTTAATTTGTAGATAATAGATGAATAAAAAGATGATGTTTATAGGGACTTGACTTTTATTTATAATGGTAGTAATAAAGAAACGTATAGGAAGAATAGGAAGATTAGGAAGCATAGGAACTGTAACAAAATGATAAAAAATACATGAATAACAAAAAGTAGGTAGGTAAGTAGGTAGTAATGGATATGATGATGAAAACTTACCCCTTTCCAAGGGTCAAGGGTTCCACTTATTTAAAACTATAATTAAACTCAAACCGATATAAAAACTGGTAATGCTCCGAGAGCTCTGTACGGCTTGGTGATTTTAGTAGAACTGAATCAAAAATGATGAACAGGACACGTGAAACGAAGATTTTGAATTTGAATTGAAAGAACAGGATAGGATTCGATAAAATTAATGGCCAGTATGTAGAACTAGATGGAGTTTCCAGTCATCATAGAGTATTTAACCATCCATAATGACTGGTACGAATCGACATCGTTACACTTTTTATCCCGATATTCCAACGGGAACGGGAACCACGCGGGTGAAACCGCGGGCGGCCGCTAGTAGAAAAATAAAAGAATGGTGGCGGGGGGCTTCGCTTTCTCTGTTTTTCTATTATATTTAAAAGATTTGAAGTTTAGACCAAAGAAAAAAAAATTTTGAACAAAAAGTTAAAATAAAAAATTATATGTCCATCGGATGCCTCCTAAGGATCTCCGGGGTACCGTAGGGGGTTGAAAATTGTGTTAGATTACAACGCACCGTTTAAGAGATATTCATTTTTTTTTTTATTAATTTTTGAAAAAGTCCCGGCACAGTAATACTGCAGTATGCTACCTTTAGCTTATATATAAACTGTGGTCCCGGCCCCATACAAAGTCGGTAGAAAACTTTTTCATTGCCGATGTGGTAACTCTATGGTTTACTGTAACCAAAAAATATAATTAAATATATTGTACTAAATATGTTGTAGGACGGTAGTATCATTTCATCAACACCTGAAATCCTGAGGGAGATTGAGAGTTTCTATGGACAGTTGTACTCCACGCAAACACCTGTTGAAAGTAAGGCTACAGAATCTAGAGCCAAGCTTACCCGACACTATACCGAAGATATCCCGGACGTCAGCCTGTACGAGATTAGAATGGCTCTCAAGCAGCTCAAAAACAACAAGGCGGCGGGCCATGACGGAATCACAACAGAACTTCTGAGAGCGGGCGGTAAGCCGATACTTAAGGTCTTCAACTTTGTCATCCTCGAGGGCAAAACGCCAAAGGCATGGGGCAGAAGCGATGTGATGCTGTTCTTCAAGAAGGGTGATAAGACTCTCTTGAAGAACTTCCGACCCATCTCGCTTCTGAGCCATATCTACAAGTTGTTTTCGAGAGTAATTACGAATCGTCTCGCTCGCAGGTTCGACGACTTCCAACCTCCCGAACAAGCCGGGTTCCGAAAAGGTTATAGTACCATAGACCACATTCATACGCTGCGGCAAGTTATACAGAAGACCGAAGAGTATAACTTGCCACTATGCTTGGCGTTCGTGGACTATGAGAAAGCCTTTTAGACCTGGGCAGTGCTGCAGTCTCTCCAGAGGTGCCAAATAGACTACAGGTACATCGAGGTGCTAAGGTACTTATACCAAAACGCCACCATGTCGGTCCGATTACAGAACCAGAGCTCTAATCCTATCCAACTACAGCGAGGTGTGAGACAGGGAGACGTCATTTCTCCGAAACTATTCACAGCTGCGTAGGAGGATATTTTTAAGCTACTGGACTGGAAAGGATTCGGCATTAACATCAATGGCGAGTACCTAACACACCTGCGGTTTGCCGATGATGTAGTTCTCATGGCTGAGACTTTGGAAGACCTGAACACAATGCTCGAAGATCTCAGCAATGCTTCCCAAAGAGTGGGTCTGAAGATGAACATGGATAAGACGAAAATCATGTCCAATGCCCATGTTGCAGCCGCTCCAGTTAATGTTGGGAACATTACACTCCAAGTTGTTGACCACTATGTCTACCTAGGACAGAGAATCCAATTAGGTAAGTCCAACTTTGAGAAAGAGATCTCTCGTCGAATCCAGCTCGGATGGGCAGCGTTTGGGAAGCTCCGGCATATATTTGCGTCCAAAATTCCTCAATGTCTCAAGACTAAGGTCTTTGACCAGTGTGTGTTGCCAGTTATGACTTATGGAAGCGAGACGTGGTCTTTTACTATGGGTCTCATAAGAAGGCTCAAATTCACCCAGCGAGCAGTGGAGAGAGCGATGATTGGTATTTTCCTGCTCGATCGAATCAGAAAGGATGAGATCCGCAGGGGAACTAAAACGACCGACATCGCTCGAAGGATTGCTCAGTTGAAGTGGCAGTGGGCGGGACACATAGCGCGGAGAACCGATGGCCGTTGGGGCGGAAAGGTTCTCGAATGGCGACCGCGAACCGGACGATGTTCCGTGGGCAGGCCCCCTACAAGGTGGACCGACGATCTGGTCAAGGTCGCGGGAAGCCGCTGGATGCGGGCAGCGCAGGACCGATCGTTGTGGAGATCCTTGGGGGAGGCCTATGCCCAGCAGTGGGCGTCGTACGGCTGAAATGATGATGATGATGATGAAATAGGTTGTAATACATTAATATATACTTGTTATGCTTTCAATACCCATAAAATAGTAGATTGTACAACAAGTGCATAAAACGTACCATTTTACCCGAGACGTAGGTATATATCCATCCGAGCCGTAGGCGAGGGTGGATAGTCGATTCGAGGGTAAAATGGGTTTTATGTACGAGTTATACACTCTGCTTTTCACTTTGAGTGTGAGGAAAATAAATAACAATATTGCAAAAAAGAAAAAATTTTCAAAAAAAATTAAACCGCCTTCAAAACAAAACTGCAAACAAAAACTCATTTCCCAAAAACACGTAAAAGTGAAAAATAAATTGAATCATTCAATTCAAAGTACGAAAGTGCGGGACTTTTTCTAATTAATCTTGAACTTACTGATCTGATTGAAGCGGTGTCAAGCCAAATAGATATTAATATTAATATGTATTTGATAGGTTACAATTTACACCACTCTGCGCATGAGATATTGTTTATTATTGTTTCACTATTTTGAAATGAAATGAAATTGAATTTTAAGTATTCGTTCTTGTTACTTTCGGCTTGACACCGACTTCAATCAGATCAGTAAGTTCAAGATTAATTAGAAAAAGTCCCGCACTTTCGTACTTTGAATTGAATGATTCAATTTATTTTTCACTTTTACGTGTTTTTGGGAAATGAGTTTTTGTTTGCAGTTTTGTTTTGAAGGCGGTTTAATTTTTTTTGAAAAATTTTGTTTATTTTTCCTTTTTTAGTGTAAGAAATCTACTATAAGAAACCGCATAATGAGCAAGGGTAGCTCAATGTGCAACGACTATAGCCCATATCTAAATTAGAACTCAGACAAGCACCACCCTCCAACTCTTAATTGTTATGCAGTTTCCTTCCACCATCAGCTAACCTAAATTACTTGAAAGAATACAACCTAAAGTTCTATTTGCACTTGTAGTACTTAAAAACATACTTTAACTCCTAAGCGTTAAAGAGTTTTACCTTCCATCATCAGCTTAACTAAATAACCTGAAAGGTAACAACTACAAATATTTACGTATCAACGATATTTAAAGAATTATCCTCCAACTCCTAACTATTGAGGAGTTGTACCTTCCATCACCAGCTCATCATCGTGAGATGATGACTACCAGTCGCAAATACTTGAAAATTACTTATGAACCTTAAAGGAATCGTATTGCGCCCGTAACATATTTAGTATTTAATTAATGTTTTCGATGGCCATATGTGGTCTTCATCATCAGTTACTCTTCACCAAATGGTGCTTACCGAAAGCAAATGCACGAGTTACTTAAGAAAATACCAAAATCGCTATAGGTGTGCCTATAATATTTGAAGAGTTCCCTTGATTTCTCCAGGATGCCATCATCAGATCCTGACCGTATAACAATGGGACCAATTTGTAACTATATGCTTTCAAACCAAAAAAGAATTTCTAAAATCGGTTTATAATTGACAAAGTTATGAGGTAACAAACATTAAAAAAAAAAAAAAAAATTCAACCGAACTGAGAACCTCCGCCTTTTTTTGAAGTCGGTTAAAAATAGCGGATCCTCGCGGTCTTACCCGCGTGGTACCCGTTCCCGTGGGAATATCGGGATAAAATATAGCCGGGATGTCACTCGAGAAGAATGTAGCTTCCTAATGGTCAAAGAATTTTCTAAATCGGTCCAGTAATTTTGAAGCCTATTCGATGCAAACAAACAATCAATCAATCTTTTCTCTTTATAGTATATAAGTATAGTAGCCTCCATCCGTGGCTCCACCCGCGTGTACAACATGACGATTTCCGGGATAAAAAGTAGCCTATGTCACTCTTTAACTCCCAAACTATCTCCATACCAAAAATCACGTAAATCCGTTGCCCCGTTTTGACATGAAAACGGACCAACAAACAAATACACTTTCGCATTTATAACATTAAGAATGGTATTGGGTTATGGATATTTTAAATTCTGGATTTATTAAGACTTGTCATAAAATGACGCGACTTGTACAGCCGATAACACATGGCCTTATTAATAAACAAAGAGTAAGTTTACACCTGCTGGGTGCCTACCATCAACTCTTATTGCGGTTTTGTTTAGGACCTAAACTGATCTGCTTCGCTTATTCGTACCACGACAGCTTAAGGCGCTACTTACAATGTGCATTGTAAAAATTTTAAAATATTGAAAATGAAGTATTAGAAAAAATCGAACCGTCTCAAAACTAGCTCCGATGGGACTCAAACCCACGATCTTTCACTGTCCGGATAAATGCACCACTGAGCTACGATTCCGTAGCTCCCATCGGAGCTAGTTGTGAGACGGGTAAATTTTTTCCACATTTTCAATATTTTAAACAGAAATATCTGTTCAAGGTTTGATTTGAGCACTTCATTTCGACTATTTTTCGTGCTTGAACGTGTTAATCCGTAAAAAAACCAGTCTATTGATAGCTATTACGATCAATAGGGTATTTTACTGTTGTTGAAATGTAGATATTTAATGATGACGTTAAAAAATATTGCAATTAAGAATACCAAATGTGAAAAAATAATTTGAATCTGTTTTATAATAAAAGAATTATAGTCTGTTTGATTTTGACTATAGCTGTCTCTTTCTAAAACGAAATCTTCTATGGCGTGACTATGACGCTACTAACCCACTGACGTCACTAAGATAGCGTCCTGTCCTTGTCTAATTATAAAGTTTGAAGTCCTATATCTTTGAAAATATTCAAGATAATTCAAAATGAAAACTTGTTTTGTGTAGCTAATATTTCGAAAAACATTTTAAAGAAATAAAAAAAATCAGTAAAATACCGTATTATGAACTTTGCCTTTGTTTACAAACGTTTTGTTTTATTTTAACATTAAGATTTTAAATTATACTTATGCATTCACAATTCAATTCAGTAATAAAAAGAAAAATTGAGTAAGAAAAAAACTACCAGCACTGCAAGTAGCTTTCAGGTTTTTTTCTACAATTAAACAAATACATAGTGAAAAAAACCTAAAATTTATTTAAACCAGGATTATTATTAAACAATACTAGTCCTTTGCTCGTGACTTTGTCCGCGTGGTATTCGATTACATCGCATTGCTTGGTATCTTCACATCACTTCAAAATATTCGATTAAAAACGTTATGTTGTCCTGCTCTAAGGTTTAATCTATATGAATGCTAAATATAAAGTTGGCTTAGTGGTTTAGGCGCGAAAGTGTGACATTAGTATGCACAGAAATCTCTAGTAAACTCCACGTGGACTAAGCCGCAAACGATCAATAACATGAAAATTATAACGAACCTAATTTAAACTGAAATAGTAATTGTGTTTGGATAACGTTTAATTATATAGAGGTAGCTATAATAATCTTCAATTATTTCCCACAAATTATCATTTAATGAATCTCTCCAAACAAACACAGTCTCGATTTGAACAACCAAACTGGATCGCTTCTAACTAATGCAAACTAAACAGACTGGGATTACCCCTGCTCGATTTTAGTTCCAATAATTAAATGAACACAGATTCAAGATTTGCGTTTAGCTGGTTATATACGTATATAAAATAAGTAGTGGCCGCCCGCGACCTCGTCTGTATGTTTTTATTACTTAAAACTACTACAACTTTCGACTTTAGTATTTTTTTAATTAATGGCCGACAGCAGTTTCACCCGTAAGATTCCCGTTCCTGTAGGAATATTGGGTCGAGGTTTGTATATACAATTTGATCCAAATCCGTTCAGCCATTCTCAAGTTTTACACTTAGCATCACTTTGTGAATTCATTTTTATTTATTTAAATATACGTTCACAAACTTGAGATCAACAAGTCAAGAAATGAAAAAGTAGCACTGTGGTTCAGGCTTGTCGCAAGTCCTAGGCGAACATTTGGAAAAATCAGTCAAACTTTTCAATTAATAAATAAATAAATATTTTCTTACAGTCACACCAATTATCTAAGCCCGTAGTTAATTTCTTAAGAAACTGTGTCTACGTGAACTTGATAACGGATAAATATATACTTATATACTTTTTGTTTGTAAATACATACTTAATATACATAGAAAACACCCAGACCAAGACAAATAGACATGTTCATGCACACAAGTATTTGTCTTGTTCGGGAATCGAACCCGAGACCTCTGGCACAGAAGGCAGGTAGTTTACACCTGCTCCAAATCGGTCGTCGAAAATTAAGTACTTGACTTCTGGAGTCTAGACTTAGAAATATTTTTGAGTATATTTTTTAAAGTAATAGAGCTCAGCCTGCCTAGCATGACCATCATTATATCGCGCGATATGATATTACTATATCATATCGCGTCATGCTGTCTTGCTTACCCCGCTTAGGTGTAATTACGATATAGGCTCTTATCATGCATCAATAGTCGATAAAAGCCGCTCATGCTAGGCCGGCAGGCTCCGGTAACCATTGTATTATACTGTAAAGATAATATAACAGGCGTGAAAAGAGAGAAAGCTCAAGCTCATATTGCTCTGATAGTATTCTAATGAAACGTATCCGAATTATAATTAATTAGATTATGTAATAGTATTCCGATAACCACTTTGGCATTGAAGCTGATAGATATTTACTATATAGTCAGTAGTGGTTTGTTATTATTTAGCAATATTAATATTGTACAAGCAAATGAGGCACTAAGTTGTCTAGTTAACCCGATCGTAAAGCATAAGTTGTATCAATCGATATTTGCTTTTTTATCATTATCAATATGAGTAAAAACAATAAGTTTCTGACGTTGTACGTTACGTGGTTTGTTCGTTACTTTGACATTTTACTAAATTGTCATTTTTATTTTGTACTAACTTGACATTTTAATTTTTTATCTATATGTAACTCATATTTATGGAAAATATGTGTTTCACTTCACTTCTGTAATTAAATAATTAAATTTTTTAATTATTTATGAATTAATATTTTACGGTTTTATTGGGTTGAACTTTAATTTATAAAGACCTTTTCCATATAAACCCTATTTTTAAAGGCAAATCAATTTATCTTTGTCTTTTGATAACGAAATCAATCTGTAAAGCACTAATAAACTCTCAGTACCTATTCTAGCAATTCTAGTGATACTTCGCTTTACTTGGCGTCGAACACTTTTTTTTTTTTTTTTTTTTTTTTGCGTCGAACGACCGACCGTTTCCTATTGAAACAATCGCTCATCCGGCAACCTTCCGGACTACGGGGGAAGGAGGCAGTGAATCCTCATGGATACCATTACAGCCGGCTGTAATGGTTATGTCGGACTCTTACCGACTAAACACTGCCTGAAAACTGCTGTTACCTGGACGGGTATTTCAGCATATCTGTGGCGACCACGTCCCTGGAGGGCCGTGGCGCAGGGCGTCACCCGCCTAGGCGAAGTGCACACTGGGGATGACCAGCATCCAAAGGAGGTGACTGGTCATATCTGAAATCAAAAACAAAAATACCGATGCCCAAGGCGGGCGGGTCGGCAATGAAATGAATTGAAATGTGGTAAAAATAAAATCGTATAAAACAAAGTAAAGTGAAATGAATGAAGTTAGATCGACTGGCTCCCAGAAGGGGTGACCGCCGATTGAGAGGACTGGGGTCGAACACTTAAGACGCCATTCCTTTTATTGCGCACTGCAAGTGGCGGCGATATTAAACGAGTGTTCCCGGCGGCCTGCACTTGTCAACTGCACTCATAAACGGGCTTATTTAAGTTTATAAATGTTTATGGGTGAATATTTCTTATTTTCTTTTTAAAGAACTTTTACAGCGACAGGTAAAAAAATGTCATCTCGAGCTTCTCCGTGTTTTGGAAGGCACATTAAAATGTTTGCGGTCGTGACCTCCAGTACCCCTAGCATAAAAACTATCGTAATGGTAATCGAATAGTAAAATATTGGTACCGTGCTTCTAAAGCTGTCATAGTGCTGTTGTCAAATATGTATTGAATTTTGTTCCTCATACGGCCATAAAAAAATAAAACCACCTTCAAAAAAAAATCCACCAAAAAGTAAGAAATAATCCCTCTTATACTGTATTTAGACCAAATAACGTAAGTTCTTTGAACCAACAAAACAAGAATCGTAAAGATACGTAATCTTAAAGATAATAATCTTAAAGATACGTAAAAACTCGTGCAATGGTTACCTAACAAATTACAGTATTTTCAGGATTACTTACTTGAAAACTACTGAACCGATTTCAAAATTTCAAAAAATGGGACCAACTTGGAAACTAGCCTGATGTAATCGGTCCACCCGTCTTGGAGTAATCGGCGGACATACAAAAAAAAAAGAAAAAAAACATACAGACGAACAGAGAACCTCCTTCATTTTGAAGTTGGTTCAAAAGAGGTGCTGCTCTGGTTTTCATACAAAATAATCCGGACTCGATTCCCAGTAACGGTCATATTGTATTCGGTTTGGTTGGTGGTAGGGTTTGTTCAAAGCAAGCCTGGCTAGCTACCACCACCTTATCGAAGTCTGACGCCATAACAACGATGTTTTCAGCATTTTTGAGATACTTAAGTAGCCAGTTCCTCAGTAATTGAGGACTCCGGGAGTAGTGCGCTTTCACCTTCAGCCTTATCATCACTTAGCATCAGGGACCGTACTCTGAAACGCTAATACGAAACTTCGGTTAGCCCCGCCCCTTTCACTCGATTCTGTCACGACTCGAGAGTGAGAGGGACGGGTATCCCGAAGTTTCTGGTTTTGCGTTTCAGAGTAGGCCCTCTGGTGTGATGGAGTCTAAGTGCTACCCCGATTTGGATAAAAAATTACGATCACGATAACGGTTATTTTTACTTTATTCCATTACGAGGGAGCAAAATAGCATATTTACGGCGAGGGCGCTATTTTGAATCCAGAGCGCAGTGAAGGATTCTAGAGTAGAATCCCGAGCGCAGTGAGGGATTCTAAAGTAAAATCCTGACCGCAGCGAGGGATTCAATATACGTCGCCCGAGGTGAAAATAATTTTGCGGCCAAGTAATACACTCTACTTTTCATTTCGAATATAAGAAAAGTAAATACACTCTGCTTTTCATCCCCCTATATAAGAAAAGCAATTAAAATTAAGATAAAACTACTTAGAAAAATAAAAGAATAATGGCGGGGGGCTTCGCCTTCTCTGTTTTTCTATTATATTCAAAAAATTTGAAGTTTAGATCAAACAAAAAAAACTTTTGAACAAAAAATTAAAAATAAAAATTTTATATGTCCATCGGATGCCTAATAAGGATCTCCGGGATACCGTAGGGGGTTGAAAATTTTGTTAGATTTTGGCTACGACGCACCGTTTTTGAGATATTAATTTTTTTATAAAGTTAATTTTTGAAAAAGTCCCGGCACAGTAAATATACTCGTATATGCTACCTTTAGCTTATATATAAACTGTGGTCCCGGCCCCATACAAAATCGGTAGAAAACTTTTTCATTGCCGATGAGGTAGCTCTATGGTTGACTGAAACCAAATTCAGTTCTATTTTTAAATAGTATATTTTAATACAGTTGCTCAAAAAGTGGCGTATTGCAGGGACGTATAGCGTTCGGGATGTGGGCTATTACACACTCGAGCTTTTTCTTTACCATTCCCGAACTCGTGCGTTTTCTTTCCCAACTGTCAAAATATTGTCTATTAAAAAGAAAAAACCAACCACGAAGTTTTTACTAAAAAAATCATAGAAGTTTTTATGATTCATGCAAATATTTCTAAAAAGAAGCTTCTAATTTGTTTCAATAACAGATTTAAAAGTAATTTTAATTATACATTAAATTAATATTAGTAACGGCCAAATTAAATTTATGAATATAAAAAATACATAAAATTGGTTGTATGACCACAGATTACTAAATATGGTATGACGTGCACTATTTACCATAGTATCTGCTTATAGGAGTTTGCGCAAGTAAGTGAAAAGAAAATGAGGGACCTTATTTCTTAATTTTCTAAATTCGTTTTTTCTGGGTTTTATTGTGGTAGGTACTTAGTATGGTGGAATTAGTGCAATAATGTGGCTTTAATGGAAAACGATGTGGTAAAAGAGAGAAATAAGGAAAGGCGCTCCTATAGGATTCGGATTGCTTTTGTTAGGTTTCATTTCATTTCATCTCATTTAATTTAATTTTCATTTCATATCAATAAAAAAATTCTACTGAAGCCTTGGCTGTATGATCATAGTTTCCTTTGCCAACCCAGAATGGGTGAAGAAAACAAAAAAAAAGTCTCTGCTTATATTCTTTTACGATTAGTTAGTCGAGTTTAATGTGTTTTATTATTTTATTAAATTGCTTAATTTTCGCCTCGGCTCGGGTAGACATTTGTCGGAACAAGTTGCAATGACGGTTCCGCACGTGTACTGAACAACTATTTTTAATACAGTTGCGAAAAAATGAAGCAATTTAATAAAATAATAAAACACAATAAACTCAATTAACTAATCGTAAAAGAATATAGGCAGATATATTTTTTGTTTTCTTCACCCATTCTGGGTAGGCCATGGGAACTATGCCCATACAGCCAAGTCTTCAGTAGAACTTTTTTATTGATATGAAATGAAAATGAAATTAAATGAGATGAAATGAAATGAAACCTAACTTAACAAAAACCCGCGCAAACTCCTATAAGCAGAGACTATGGCAGTGCACGTCATACAGCCAACTTTTTTATATTCATAAATTTAATTGGCCGATACTAATATTAATTTAATGTTTAAATATTAATTAAAATTACTTTTAAATCTGATATTGAAACAAATTAGTAGCTTCTTTTTAGAAATATTTGCATGAATCATTAAAACTTCTATGACTTTTTTTAGTAAAAACTTCTTGGTTGGTTTTTTCTTTTTAATAGACATTATTTTGACAGTTGGGAAAGAAAACGCACGAGTTCGAGAAAGGTAAAGAAAAAGCTCGAGTGTGTAATAGCCCACATCCCGAACGCTATACGTCCCTGCAATACGCCACTTTTTGAGCAACTGTATTAAAAAATACTTTTTAATACAATATAAACAATAAAATTTAAACATTAAATAAAATTAATAAGGCCAAATTAAATTTATAAAATATATAAACAAGTTGGCTGTATGACGTGCACTGCCATAGTCTCTGCTTATAGGAGTTTGCGCGGGCAAGTGAAAAGAAAATGACGGACCTTATTTCTTAATTTTCTAAATTAGTTTTTCCTGGTTTTTTATTGTGGTAGGTACTTAGTATGGTGGAATTAGTGCAATAATGTGCTTTTAATGGAAAACGATGTAGTAAAAGTGAGAAATAAGGAAAAGCGCTCCTGTAGGTTTCGGATTGCTTTTGTTAGGTTAGGTTTTTTTTTTTTTATCTTTATTTGGGTAAACAAACAGTAAACAAAGTTTGGTCTTAGTTCACTAATATAAAATAATATAACATAAATTACTTTGCCACCAGCAACATTTACCACATAGTAATTAAAAGTAATATTAATTTTGACAAATGCAATAAGAGTGGCATAACCCACTATGTAAGCAGGTTAAAGTTCCAGTATTACATAAAACTCCTTAATAAAATAATATATTTTGTTCAAAGTTAAAGCTAGTTAATTTATTCTTATATATCTATTACTTACTACATTTTATTTAATCTATTCAATACAATCTTCTTAAAGGTACTTGGTTGGATTGCAGCCATGTCGACAGTGTGAAACAAGTCATTGTATGTGTGCACGAGCCTATAAAGAAGTATATAAATATTCGAAAATTTATAAAGAAAACTGGAAGGTTAATTAAGAAAAATAATTGTTTTTATAAAAATATTGCTTTGCGGAAAGAAAGAATTAGTCTTTTGGATTCAATGGAAATTTACAGTAATAAATTAACTGAAAGCAGGCAAATGTATGACCGGGACACTAAACAATTGCAATTAAATATAATAAATTTGCATGAGTCACTTGAGTCAATGCAAAATAAATATTGTACTGCGCAGAAACAAATTGATGAACACATCAAATCTGCCACAGAGTTAGTTGAACTCTGCAAATATAACGCGGAGAGATATGACTCTTTAATAAATAGTCAAATTGATACTTGTAATGATTTCTCTAAAGAGGAAAACATAATTCGGACACCTCAGAGCCCCTGTCATTCATTAACCTGCATAGAGACCTTAAAAAGTAACTATTGCAAACAGTCATTTAAATCAGCTACCTCATGCAAGTCAAAAGACACAAAAACGATTGTTTTCTCAGATAAACTGGGACAAGGTCTAGGAGTAACGATGAAAAATATATATAATAGAAATGTTATAAATGTATGTACACCTGGGAAGTCTTTTGAAGATATTGTGCATAGTTTATCTTTGTATGAAATAGATAGTTTGACCAACATAATTATTTTATGTGGCGACAGCTCCCAAGTTAGGAAACGTGAAATCTTGATGAATATTAACTTTTTATTGAAACTACAGTCTGAAACCGGCTGTAAATTAGTAATTAGCTCATTTCCTTACGCGAAAAACCTAACTAGGGAGCAGAATCAGCATATATATGAGTTAAACTCATATTTGTTCAACTTGATAAATTGTCATAGTGACAAGGTTTTATATTTTGATATTAATAATTTTATTAATAATTTTATTTTGACATCGGATACTATGTATCTTGCAAATAGGTTTAGGACAAAAATAGCTAAATTGTTAGCTTTTAATTTACAAGACACCTTTCAAGGTGGCAAGCCAAAGTCTTTTGACTCTGATTTTAGTAGCTTACCTACTAATAATAATTTAATTAATTTAAATAATATAAACACTTCTTTACAAAGTGAAAACGTCTCTAAATCGGCTTTAAACTAAAACATAAGACAACAGCCAAGCCCTCTTGCCTTAACGTATTATGTCAAAACATTCAGGGCCTGTCTGGCAAAGTTTTAGAGTTAGAATTATTTGCAGAATGTAATGACATTCATGTCATTTGTATAACTGAGCACTGGCTGAATCATTGTGATTTGTCATGTAGTGTGAATAATTTTCAGTTAGCAAATTTATTATCTAGGAAGACAACAACGCGTGGCGGCTCTCTAATTTTCGTAAAAAATAATATAAGCTACAGAGAAAGAAAGGATATTGTAAACCTTTCTATAGAACGTCATGTCGAGCTGTCATGTGTAGAATTAAAAAGCTTAGTCATTGTATGTGTATACCGACCACCTAAAGGTAATTTTGAAACATTTGAATCGGTGATGGAGGATGTGTTGAATAAGTTAAAGTTAAAAAATAAACCAATAGCAGTATGTGGCGATTTTAATGTTGATATTCTCGAAAGCTGTGCATTGACTACACGAATATTAACTTTGTTCAATTCTTTTAATTTAATTAATCAGTTCTTGGAGCCCACAAGGGTAACATCTCATTCAGCCACTTGCATAGATAATGTTTTTTCGGAGTCTGATCCGACTAACAAACTAGTCGTTAAAAATATTACATCCGACCATTACGGATTAAAGGTATCCTATGAATTAGATATTGTTGATGCGCCTAAAAGTGTACAATGCAGGCCCGTTACAAAAACGCGACTACGTAATTTTGAAAAAAATGTAGCTGATAAAGTTTCTACGATGCCATATGTGCATGATGATCCTAATGCGCTTTATGGAACCCTTTTTGAATTAGTAACGAATGAGTTCAATAATATCTTTAAGTCTAAAACGATTAAATGCACCCAGAAGTTAAAGTTTTGCGAATGGGCTACGACAGGTATTTATAAAAGTAGAAACAGGCTGTATGAACTATATAAATTAAGAGAAACTAATCACAGCCCTCGTTTCGTAGAACATGTAAAACAATATTCTAAGATTTTCAAAAAAGCATGTTCTAAAGCAAAGTCTATATTTTTAAAGGATAAAATTAAAAAGTCAAATAATAAAATCAAAACAACTTGGGATATTATTAAGCGTGAAACCGGAAAAGGTAAACAACATGACAACAGTCTAGCGCTTAACATTAATAACGCAAGAATAAACTCTGAAACAGAAATTGCTAATATTTTTGATAACTTTTTTGTAAATATACCATTAGTAACCACCTCTAATTTGAATTCTTCACCAGTTTCTGCTGTCTCGGTTCTTGAAAAACATGTGTCTGAGTGTAGTTCATTATTTAATTTTAAAGAAATTAATTCGAGCGATATAATCAAAACATTTAATTTACTTAAAATGAAAACTACCACTGATTTATGGGGCATATCTGTTACTGTACTTAAAAACATTATTCATGCTATTGCCCCTTATCTTGCTATTATATTTAATCAGTGTATCGCTCAAGGAATTTTTCCTGATTTAATGAAATTTAGCAAAGTGATACCTTTATTTAAATCAGGAAACAAAGAAGACCCAAGTAATTATAGACCAATATCAATATTACCCGCCTTTAGCAAAATATTTGAAAAAATAATACTAGAGCAATTATTGTCTCATTTCTCATTAAACAATCTCATGCATAGCAAACAATTCGGATTTATGAAGGGTCAGTCAACCACGGATGCTGGGGTTGCACTTTTAAAGCATGTGTTTGATGCCTGGGAAAAGTCGCAAAATACTCTTGGAATATTTTGCGACTTATCCAAGGCTTTTGATTGTGTTGATCACCGGACGCTGCTGTTGAAGCTAAATCATTACGGTGTAAAAAATAATGCCCAGAAACTAATACTGTCGTATCTCAGTTCCAGAACTCAGACAGTTGACATTAATGGAGTGAAATCAAACGGCTCTCAGATTAAACTAGGCGTACCTCAAGGCTCTATTTTAGGCCCTTTTCTATTTTTGGTTTATATTAATGATTTGCCTTTCTTTGCCAAAAACTTCTGTGATATTGTGTTGTTTGCAGATGATACTTCTTTAATATTTAACATAGACAGAAACAAAACCAATTTTGACGATGTAAACAAAGCACTGTCACAAGTACTCGGTTGGTTTAATTCTAACAATTTGCAGCTTAATGCAAAGAAAACAAAGTGCGTACTTTTTTCTCTGCCAAATGTACAGACGGTACCTGTAGAAATTGTAATCAACAACGAAAAACTGGATTTAGTACAATCAACGATGTTTCTGGGTGTAACTTTAGACTCGAAACTTCAATGGCATGCGCATATTGCAACATTAGCTGGTAAGCTTAGTTCTGCTTCCTACGCTATTAGAAAAGTACGACAGCTAACAGATGTTGATACTGCTAGAACTGTATACTTTAGTTATTTCCATAGCATCCTGTCATATGGCATTCTTTTGTGGGGATTAGCGGCTGGCATTAATGCTATATTCATCTTGCAAAAAAGAGCAATCAGAGCCATCTATAAACTAGGCTCCAAAACTTCGCTTAGAGACAAGTTCAAGGAAATAGGTATACTGACAGCTGCATCTCAATTTATATTAAATTGCATTCTTTTTGTACGTCGCAATATTAACTTGTATACCAAACATGGTGATTTACACAATCGTAATACTAGAAATAGAAACAAGCTCGTAATGCCTCGGTACCGTTTAGAAAAGGTGCACGGATCTTTCGTTGGTCAAGGTATACACATATATAACAAAATCCCAAGTGATATCTTGGATTTACCATATCTAGAGTTTAAGAATCATATAAAGAGTGGCCTCCTCAAAAAAGGCTATTACACTGTAAATGATTATTTGAACGACAAATCACCTTGGTCGTAACACTCGTAACAAATGTTCCTAGTATGATATTGTGAGTCGTGTCCTATATTTTATATTATTACCGTTTATATTAGTTAAGCTCTTAATTCGGTCATTTAAGGTAGGCAGTTTGAGTATGTCATGCTCACTAAAACATTTCTACGGTGGTGGCGTGTGAGGCGGGTCGTTACGTTCCCTAAAATATGGTTGAGCGAAGCGATGGCTGGTTCATGCGTCATGCTCGTGAACGGGTGCTGCCAGTGGGAATGGGTCTGCTCTTATCTGCTTGCCTTAAAATGTGTTTTCTTTTGTTTTTATTCATTTTATTAAGAATTACATTTGAAACATGTATGGCGCAGTATATAGTGAATGCAGTATATAGTAGAATTGTCTTTTGTTTTAAACTAATATTAAAGCTTTAAGTAGAGTTCCTAAGTAACTGAAAATTGTTCACCGCTATGATCATTAGTTCGCCTATACTTAACTGTATTTATCATAACCCATTGTGTAATTGTGATGGAAACTGACCTTAGTCATACCATGTTAAGGTCATTTTTCAATTTGACGACTCTGTATGAAATAAGACAGGGAGAAAAAAACAACCCTTGGAGTTTCTTGCCGGTTCTTCTCCAAGGCCTCCCGCTGTAGGGTTTGCGAACCGATGGCGTAGCTTCTATGACGTTCACAAGTATTGAAAATAACAATCTAAATTGAATAAACAAATTTGAATCTTGAATCTATGTATGGGAGATCGTTTACCAGCGTTAGTCCGGCATCGAGGCGTTGCAAACAGTCGACATGGGACGCGAGAATGAGTTCTAGTTGGTATTCTATAACTTAACTTATTAACAATAGGGACGCAGTCATATCTATTATGGCACAAATCATACAGAATAGTGGTTCCAAGCTGAATACGTCTATTTTTTAAACTAACTAATTGATACTTCTGGAGTAGGTTTTTATAGGCTATGTAACTACGAGAGCATTTATAATTGATGCAACGTAAAAATTTCTTTTGCACTTTTTCAAGTGCATCATCATATTTGCTGTACAACGGATTCCATACAGGCACAGCATATTCAAGCTGTGGTCTAATCAAGGATTTATATAAAGACATATATGTCAGGGTACTTTTAAATTTCTTGCCAATACGCATTATAAACCCATACATTTTAAAAGCATTATTTATTATATTATATACATGTATATCAAAGTCCATCTTGGTATCAAACATAACTCCAAGGTCCCTTATTGACTGAACGAATTCAAGCCGCTTATTAGTCAGAAAGTAATTGTAAGCCGTTCTGTTTTTCTTTTTTGTGAAGGTAATAGCTTTACACTTAGTTACGCTTAGATCTAGCTTATTTTTTGTGCAATAAGCAGAGAAACGCTAAAGATCTGACTGAAAACGACGATGGTCATCATCATTTTCAATAGTGTGATAAATTTTTAGGTCATCTGCATATAACAAGTATTCACAAAACTTGAAACAACTACTTATATCATTGATGAACAATATGAAGAGCAGTGGACCCAAAATAGACCCCTGTGGAACACCAGAGCTTATCGGAACATAATCTGACTCGTAACCATTGATCACCACCTTCTGACTGCGGTTAGTTACATACGATTTAAACCATCTCCACAAATCCCCGCGGATGCCGTTGTATGCCAGTTTGTCAAGTAATATTTTGTGATCAACTCTGTCAAAAGCTTTTCGAAAGTCAGTATATACGCTATCTACTCGTTTATTAGCATCCATACCTTCAAAAATATACGATGTATATAATAGCAGATTAGTACATGTTGACCTTCGTTTTACAAAACCATGTTGCTGCTCTATAATAATTTTATGTAAAGAGGGATAGATGCTGTTGTGGACTAATCTCTCGAAAAGCTTTGACAGAGTACATAAAATGGATATGGGGCGATAGTCATCGACCTTGGATCTATCACCACCCTTAAAGACTGGTACTATTCGCGCAGCTTTCCATATAGTGGGAAATACGCCTTCTTTAAGACACTTATTAAAGATGTGTTGTAGCGGATGGCACAATGTCTTCGCAGTGGATTTAAGAAAAAATGGAGATAAATTATCTACTCCGCAACCCTTAGTGGTATCCAAATGAAGTAGCTCCTTATACACTTCTTCAGCCTTCAGCCTTATCACTAAAATCGATATTGCTGAGAACTAAATCAGATTCATGGTTATTGTCATGTTTCATTTCATTTCATCTCATTTAATTTTATATCAATAAAAAAATTCTACTGAAGACTTGACTGTATGGGCATAGTTCCCTTTGCCTACCCAGAATGGGTGAAGAAAACAAAAAAAATCTCTGCTTATATTCTTTTACGGTTGGCGCCATTTTCCAAATGATTAGTTAGTTGAGTTTATTGTGTTTTTATTATTTTATTAAATTGCTTAGTTTTTTCGCAACTGTATTAAAAATAGTTGTTCAGTACACGTGCGGAACCGTCATTGCAACTTGTTCCGACTGTAAACCCTCACCTTCGGCTGCGCCTCGGCTCGGGTAGACATTTGTCGGAACTCTTTGCAATGACAGGCTTTCCGCACTCGTAATGAAATCTACTATTTCCACCCTAGGATCCAACGCAGAGTTTTGAACCCGCTGCTCAGTTTAAATAAATAAATAAAATAAATAAATATTTTCTTACAATCACACCAATTATCTAAGCCCGTAGTTAATTTCTTAAGAAACTGTGTCTACGGGAACTTGATAACGGATAAATATATACTTAAAATACTTTTTGTTTGTAAATACATACATAATATACATAGAAAACACCCAGACCAAGACAAATAGACATGTTCATGCACACAAAATATTTGTCTTGTTCGGAAATCGAACCCGAGACCTCTGGCGCAGAAGGCAGGTAGATTACCCCTGCGCCAAATCGGTCGTCAAATCACTAAAAATAAATCACTTACCGAATATGAGAGATGAAAAAACATTATGTTTAACAGGTCTGGTTCTGGACACAGCCCAGGGGATCGCGACCTCCATACCCCCCCCCCCCCTGGATCCGCCCTTGCCCACATCATGGCACATCCATAAAAAATGACGTTAGATTAGTTGATGACTTGATGATGATGATTATTCCCAGATAAAATTGTTGAAAACAAAACTCTTTCTAAAAGTATTTCCACTTCTGAACCTTTAAAGATCTTAGTAATTCCTTTCCATTTTCACTTCAAAGCAATAGTAGTTATCAATCATTTCATTCTAGTCGAAGCCTTCTACTTAAGACGCCAAGCACTTGACGACTGCACTCATAATAGGGTGCCTACCATCAACTCTTATTGCGGTTTTGTTTAGGACCTAAACTGATCTGCTTCGCTTATTCGTACCACGACAGCTTAATATCAATGACAGCGATTCAGTGATCATTCAATGACATTTCACAGCCGCTAAGCTGTCAGATCTCTTATTTGACTTATAACTCGGCCAAGCTGACATGACACCTGCAGGTTATACCCGTCCCTCTCACTCTCTGGGCATGACAGAATCGAGTGAAAGAGACGGGTAGGTAGAAGAAATAAGGACACAAATCGTTCGGTAATTCACATTTAGCAATTCATTTGCGATCCAGTTTTCAGAAGGTCGTAGTACGAAAGAAAGCAATTCATTTTAGGAACCTATTCTGCATCGCGCTATTTTTGAATCGCTGTCTTAAAGTTGATGGTAGGCACCCAGGGCTTATTAAACGATGCAAGAATCAATGTTTACTCGTATGTGTGAGTAAAGTTGAGTGCTGTCATAGATTAATTATTTTAGTTAGCCCATCGGGCACGGTATGGGTGACCACATATGGATAAATTATACCACATTTCAGAAGGAACGTATAGTAAGGTTTAATAATTTTTTGAGATATGCGATCGAGCAATCTTCACATTGATGAAATTATCGCTGGCTATACAGCGCGTAAGAAGTATTGGATAAATTCGAAGCTTCTCGTAACGACTCCGTAACTCAGTGGTTAGAGCCGTCGCCCGGATAGCGAAAGGTCGTGGGACCGAGTCCCATCGGAGCTGGTTGTGAGACGAGTCGATTTTTTTCTAAATACTTCATTTTCAATTTTTCATGTCTATGCTCTTTATCTAAAACCGAGTTTTCACCCACGCTGTTCTCATTCCCGTGGGATTATAGGGATAAAATAATGCCAATGTCACTTAGGACGAATGTAGTTTTTTTAGAGTAAAATAAATCGGTCCAGTTGTTTTGAGTTTATCATTTACAAACAAACACAAAAAAAATCACAGATCTCGTGCTCTACACGACTTGAAAGGGCATTGAAAATGAATCTACCTATTATAGATTATTAAAAAAAACACTTTCCCAAAATATTTTTACATCATCTTAAGCTCTTCGAATTCCGCGTGTTTTGAGCTCTCATACACAGCACGCGAGCCGCCCGCCCGCCGCGTGATATCGCACCTCGCGCCGCGCAAAACTCGCGGCTAAGGGCAAAACTACAGCCTCAACCGTCACCAATATCGAAAATAGTGTAATGACCTAAAATGTTCCTTGGTTCAATACCGAGGTGTTTTTTTTTCATATTTTTTAAATTCTTCCTTCTCGAGATATCGGAAATTTTCTGTGAAAACACACGACTTTTCGGTCGAAAAAAACCTTTTTTTTTTCAATTTCCAAAAAAGTTTTTGTCATTTCCAAAATAATTTTTACATTTTCTTAAAGCCCTTAAATCTCGGCGTCTTTTGAGCTTTTATACGTTCTCCTGGCACTAAACCTCAGGGTATCACGGCCGAGTCGCACTTTCAGCGAAACTACTGGAGCGAACGAAAAAAAACATTTTGAATGTTAAAACAAATCTTTCCTCTTAATATAAGTCTATATATTTTACTTATTTACTTTTCCTTTGAGCTCTATACACGGCTGAGCTCAAAAGTTCTGCGAAGAACCGGAAATTAGTTTAGAGGAATATCTTCCACCCGCTGATTACACGTGTGGCGCGCTCCAAACTAACTTTAATTAATAAATTAGCTTGCAGCCCAAAATTAGTATTAAAACTACTAGCTAAAACTAGAATGATGAACTTAAATATTGTATACATAGGTTCTATTTGTAACAACACAAGAACATAATTAGAGAGTTTGCTACGCTATTTCTTTGCGTAAAAATTATAACGGCGCGCACACAAGGTTAAAATTCCTAAGCGTGTCGCCGGCACCGACCTCTTTATACATTTTATACGAGCGCCGATGCCGGCGCCGCCCGCCCCGATAGTCGTCACTTGTTTCTTATTCCAGCTTCAAGTGTCAGCGTTTGTTGCTCGTGTGGGCCGACAAACTAGAGAGCTATAAAAACTAAATTCTAAAAAATCAACATTGCCTACAACAACTGCTCTTAAACTTCACTCAATCAATCCGTGGTCTTTAACTAACAGGGCCATTGTAGTCTTTGTACGGAAACTGTAGTTCCGCTTACACGGGCAACTAAAGCAGGGTACTCAACCGAGCTGTGTAGCACGTAAAGTATGTGCAATCGTATCAAGTGAGTACGTAGGTACGACACGAGCCCGCTGCGAGTCGCTCGCGCATGGAGCGCAGTAAGCTCGCAGTGACCCGCCGAGTGGCGGTATCACACAAAGGCAGATAGCACTGCGGATCCGGGAGCTCGTAGCTGGATACGCGGTGACCGTGGACGAGCCGTACTCACTTGCAGGTTGATACAGTAGCAGATAAATTACGTGCTACACAGCTAGGTGAGTGCTCTGCTTAAAGGTCACAGCAGATATATCAACTCGGAAAGGGATCGACACCGTATCGCCTTTCTCCTCGCCGTCAACCATGCGTCAACCTAACGCAAGCACGTAACCAAACCAGACCAGCGTCGGTACGTCGTCGGATCGGCTACGGCTAGGCGACGCCGCTCTTACGCCTCGACGCACAGTGGTTCCATCTCGAAAAATGGTGGACATGGGATCAAATCTCGGAATTTCAGTCTGATTTTTTGAAATGTGGTTAGTTCATTTTCTTTATCAGACCACTGTGCGTAGAGCCGTAGTATCCGTCAGAATGGCGGATGTATGACTTCCAAATAAATCATAAATAAACTACGTAAATAAACGGTAAATGTTCTTTTTTGTACTAAAATATGTGTTGATGTACGTTTTCGTATGCGAAGCAATCGTTACTTTACGGTGAGCCGCCATCCTTATGTCAGGTTGGCGGATGAATTCTATTCAAATAAACTTATTTCAAATCTGATATTAGAAATAAAATGTACGTCAATTGTTTATATTAACAATTTAAAAAATAATTAAATTGTATACAAGCTCTGATATTGTAAAACACGTGAACCGCTATCCTTACATCATAATGGCGGCTTGCTTCTAAACTAATTAAACTATTTTTGATAAACAAAATACCTAATAAATGTACGTCTTATGTTCGTTTAATCTTATATACTAAATCTTAATAAGAGTGACTTTTCGTTGAAAATTACGAAAAATGAATGATTTACCATTATGTTGTCCCAACTAGGGAAACATGTATAAGATTTTAAACTTTCGCGTTCCATTATAATTATAAACAAGAGTAACGGGACTCAACGCGACATTTATTATGAAGTACATATTATTATGTACTTACAGCTTGACGTTTCGGCTGTGTTGCAACAACCGTTGTCACAAGCAGACTGGCGGTGCGCGACGACGTCTGTTCGGGCGGGCTTGGAGATCTTCGGCCACCCTCAAATTGTCACTTTTTTTGTTTTTGTCATCGCTAGTGATGGGATTACGGCACACAACACTCACAGTATCGGGGTTTGTTTTGAACGGTAAAACTCGCGGCTTACACTTGTTAATCACTGGATTCCACGCTGATGACAATTTAAACCCGTCCTCCCGATTGAAATTTTTATACTTCTTGATTTCAATCGCTTCTCGTACCATCCTAGTATGGTAATGACGATCGGTGGAGAGGATTTTTGGATCATGTAACTCCATCCAATGATTAACTCCAGCTTCCAGAAGATGTTCAGCTACCGCGGATTTACTCGTCTGTCGATTTTTAACAGCTGCGATATGTTCTTTGACACGTTCTGCGATGGTCCGCTTTGTTTGTCCAATGTATGAACTACCACAACTACAATCGATTTTATATACACCCGGAGTCTGAAAGGGTATTACGTCCTTTGGCGATCGCAGTTGCTTAGATATTTGACATAACGGAGTATATACAGTCTTGATGGAGAATTTTCTGAGCACTGTTCCAACTTTATCCGTTACGCCTTTGATATATGGCAAAAATGCTGCCTGACGACTCACGTCCGGATATTTTACCCTTTTCTTTTGCCTATTGTATCGCTGCGACACCTTGTATCCGTTTCGTTTTAGTACCTCCTGAACATGAGCAAGCTCCGACTGAAGATGTTCAGGGTCACACAAGTTATGAGCTCTGTTGGTCAACGACGTCATCACGGATTGAAGTTGCCGAGGATGATGGTGAGATGAGGCGTGTAGGTATCTATCTGTGTGTGTAGGTTTCCGGTAAACAGAGTGAGATAAAGTACCGTCGTGTCTTACCCTGATCTGCACGTCTAGAAATGCCAAGGCTCTGTTATTTTCCATCTCATAAGTAAACTTTACTTTAGGGTGGATGGAATTAAGGTGATTTATATATTGTTCGACTTCCTGCTGACCTCCGTGGATTACACA
Source organism: Crambus lathoniellus (assembly GCA_949710035.1). Classification (NCBI taxonomy): domain Eukaryota; kingdom Metazoa; phylum Arthropoda; class Insecta; order Lepidoptera; family Crambidae; genus Crambus; species Crambus lathoniellus. The sequence goes on along the minus strand of OX453302.1, from coordinate 5,893,269 downwards.
AAAAATATCATCCACGTACCTCTTCCAGAATTTGACAGTTTGGGGTCCAGTAGCTAATGCTATGTCTTCAAAGTGCTCCATCCAGATATTTGCAATGACCGGCGCGAGAGGGCTACCCATTGCAACTCCATCGATCTGGAGGTAAAACTGATCTCTGAACAGGAGATAATTTCCGTCTAAGCAATTTTCAATTAGAACAATATACTCCTCCGGTAGCTCATTATCGTAAAGTTTACCCTTAATAACCTCAAGGCAGTCCTTAAGCGGGACATTCGTAAAGAGTGACTCCACGTCGAAACTCACCATAATACCTCCGGGTTCCAACTTAATGCTCCCTACGAGATCCCTAAAATGGTATGAGTCTTTCACGAAAGACGGTGTATTCCCAACTAACGGTTGCAGCACTCCAGCAACATGTCTCGCCAAGTCATATGTAGGTGAGTCAATTTGACTTATGATGGGGCGCAATGGTATGTTACTTTTGTGTATCTTCGGCAGACCATAAAGTTTTGGAGGTTGCACGATTTTTGGCTTGTGAAGATGATTGTACTCGTCCTCCGTGAAAATATCCTTGTGCTGTTCGATAAGGGCTCGAATACGCCGTGTGACTCTGGCCGTAGGGTTGTAGGCTACAAGTTTGTAGACATTAGTATTCGACAGCAAACACCTTATTTTCTCGACATATGCTTCAGTGTTCATTACTACAGTGGCGTTTCCCTTGTCGGCCTTTAGCACCAAAATTTCATTATTGTTACGCAACTGTTTCAGCGCTAGACGCTCTTCTGTAGTAATGTTACTTTTCGGTAGCTTTGACTTCCGTAATATTACCGCTACATCTTGTCTCAGCAAATCTGCTTCCGCGGGTGGAACTTTATTACGGATAATCGCTTGCTCCAAACCACACACTATGTTCTCATACGGTATTCGCTGTGGTGTTAACGCAAAATTCATACCCTTTGCCAGTACACTCATAGAAGGTTCGTCCAAAACTTCATCCGATAAGTTGATCACCGTACGCTCGTTATCCGAAATCGAGTGTGTCACATCACTAGTTGTCATACTAGGCTCCTGCTCACGACGTTGGCGATTGTACAAACGATTAAATTTGCGGTCATGATTCGCCAGACACAGCTCGTACGTTCGAGAAGCTTGTAAATACGTTAACCGATCACACTTATCAAAATCCTCACTAGACAAACCCCTACTGCATTCTTGATGTAAAATAAACAATTCACTCACTACCTTATTCACTTCACTATGACGGTTCCTGATTAGTTGTTTCAACAGACGAACACTCGCGTTATTAAGAATCCTTCGCGAACGCGCGATATCACTACGAGGTTTGATGCGAACGCACGTAGGTATCACTTCGCTATCCCGACACTTCGTTAAAAATATCAAAGATGTTTCTAAACGCGCTCGTTTCTTTCGAAGGTATTCGAGGTCTTTGATTTTCACTACAAACTCCGGCCCGTATCGGTTCGTAATATAAGATTTTAAACTTTCGCGTTCCATTATAATTATAAACAAGATTAACGGGACTCAACGCGACATTTATTATGAAGTACATATTATTATGTACTTACAGCTTGACGTTTCGGCTGTGTTGCAACAACCGTGGTCACAAGCAGACTGGCGGTGCGCGACGACGTCTGTTCGGGCGGGCTTGGAGATCTTCGGCCACCCTCAAATTGTCACTTTTTTTGTTTTTGTCATCGCTAGTGATGGGATTACGGCACCGATCCTCTCCACCGATCGTCATTACCATACTAGGATGGTACGAGAAGCGATTGAAATCAAGAAGTATAAAAATTTCAATCGGGAGGACGGGTTTAAATTGTCATCAGCGTGGAATCCAGTGATTAACAAGTGTAAGCCGCGAGTTTTACCGTTCAAAACAAACCCCGATACTGTGAGTGTTGTGTGCCGTAATCCCATCACTAGCGATGACAAAAACAAAAAAAGTGACAATTTGAGGGTGGCCGAAGATCTCCAAGCCCGCCCGAACAGACGTCGTCGCGCACCGCCAGTCTGCTTGTGACCACGGTTGTTGCAACACAGCCGAAACGTCAAGCTGTAAGTACATAATAATATGTACTTCATAATAAATGTCGCGTTGAGTCCCGTTACTCTTGTTTATAATTAGGGAAACATGACCTTAATGTCATCAAAAACATCTTTGTTTAGGTACTTTAATGCAATCATTATATAAACACACATCATAAAAATATTTCGAAGAATAAAAATTCGAATAAAGATTTAAAAATCCCTAATAGCGCCTGTTTAAACTGAATGGCAATAGGAAAGATGCAATTTTAATATTTATGAAAGTTTTATGATTAAAATGTTAAAAAAACATAAATGAAGGGCTACTGCAACGTTTTTATTTTACATTTATGTTGATTTTTAATAATATTACAAATTAAAAATGACGTGAAACGGAACGCATTTCAAAACACCAATCAGCGTTTAGTGACTTCACTCCTGTTATGAAGACTTATTCGAGGTTATGTTGTCATTATAAAAGTGAATAAATTATCGTGAATTTAATTACGTTTTTTTTATTAAAATGGAAGTTGGGTTTGTCAAAGCAGACTCCAGAAATTTACCTAGCGTTACCTGTCGACATGGTTGTCACATTTTTTGTCGAAAGTGCATAGTTTTCTAGTGTAGAAATGAAAGGGACTAAATTATTACGGTATGTATAAATCATAGTCAACACTCATCTATAATCATCATCAACACTCATCTAGTCCTTATGTAATGTCCATAAAAATTTATAATAATCTTCCAGAACAAATTAAAATGAAAACAATTTTAATAAATTTAAAAAATATTTAAAGTGCTTATTATTAAATAAAAATTATTATACAATTAATGAATACTTAAACGACAAAATACTACAGAAATATGAAATTTGACATTTACTGATATTATTAATAAAATTATAATGCACATTCAGTGCAATAATAAAATGTAAATTATGTTTTTTTTTTATATATAATATATGTATAAAATTAAAATAATTAGGAAAATACAAATATATCCACAAATAAAACGTTAATGATAAAATAAAAAATGTATTTTATGATGAAAATGGCGTCATCCTCACTTCCAAATTGCTGTGCCCGACAGGGTCCAAAATTGTATCCATATTTATAAATTTTAACAACCATGTAACATTTTGGAATGCAAATAAATTGATTGATTGATTGATTGATAGTTGTTGTTGTTAAACCTTGTATTTTATTCAGCGGCTTCTACACATAGAAACTTTTTTCAGAAAAAGTTTTCCTCCAAACATTAACCTTATTTAAATTTTTACTTTTTTGCATTCACAATGCAATTTTTATCATAGAAAAATGGAAAATAAAGTATTTAGAAAAAATCGACCCGTCTCACAACCAGCTCCGGTGGGACTCAAACCCACGACATTTCGCTCGCTTCGCGCTTTCGCGTTCGCGTTTGTGAGACGGGTCGATTTTTTCTAAATACTTTATTTTCCATTTTTCTATTTTAAACCTTATCCAATTTTCGACGTCGTTCTCCAACTGTAAATAGACAATAAAAGTATGATAAAGACAAAGTATGTAAGTGTAAAAAGTACTAGGCAGGTAGGTAACTAAAGTGTTTTTACGTAGGTACGCAAGCAATATAACAAGTACCTATAATCGCCAACTTACGTCAAAGTGGTCTTCACAGCATCGAATAATGGTCTTGGGAGAATAATTGTCATTCCTCTTCGCAGCTTGAAACCACTTTCTTCTCAGTTTTGGGTCACAAGGTCCAGTCAAAAACAAATTTACTTGGAAACTTTGTTGAAGTAGATGGACACATTGGCACAAAACATGAGTCAACACGGCTTTTTTTTTGGAATATTAGTGGTATTGTTGTGATCACCTTATGTTGATGGATAGTCCATTTTAAACTTTTACTATTTTTTACAATAAAATATCTCTAAAGTCAAGAAAATAAATAGGCAAAATTATGAATGCCACCGACCGACGAACAAGTACGATACAAACCATAAACTTATTTATACTAGGGGTTATAATAAGTTTATGATACAAACAAACCTGTGACAGACAGGAATGACGTCATCGGAACTATAAGTCCGTTTTCGCGCGAAAATGTCAACTGTCAATTTAAAACCGCATTTTTTCCGTTAAATTACAATGTTTTGATTTTTTTATATCTTTGTGGCCTATTCTACATGAAATTCTTTATAATGAAAACAAAACTAAAAATATTGCATGTTCCCTATTGCTGTTGAAAGCATATGTATATCTGGTGACACATTGAAACGCATACAGTTGGTTGTCATAATTTCATTTGGCATACATCATAAGGCATAATATTGAAAAGCATTTTATTCCTTGGCATAAATTTCATAACGCATAATAATAATAATGCATAATAGTTAAATGGCATAATATTAAAAAGCATAATCTTCGAAATTCATATTTTCGTTTGTCATAATTTCGTAAACCATACTTTGAAACGCATAATATACTTAAAGCATAATTATTTTTTTAAAACATTTTATAAAAATGTCAATATCTCGAAAACGGTGCCAAAATCTGACGAAATTTTTGTTACCCTTTTAATAGCCCCGGAGGTATTAGAAAGACATCCAATGGTTAAAAAAAATCTTTTTTTGAGATCTGTTGGCTCAAAAAGATTTTTTTTACTCTATAAGTTTTGAATTTAGTTCAAATGGAAGAAAACAGAGGAGCAGAGGGACGGGGGAGCATAGCCCCCCACCAAGGGGGCTCGGGGGGCGAAGCCTCCCGCCACCCGAGAATTCCTAACAGTCGTTTTAGGTTAGGCTAGGTTAGAACAGTGACCAAAACGCCGCGCGAGCAGAGCGAGCGAAGCGAGCGTGCCGCGGCAGCGGCCGGCGAAGCGCCAGAATAGCCTTTTTTATTTTCACAGACCTAGCTTCAAAATAAATAAACACAAGGTAATACCCCGTTAAATTTATGCATTTTAAGTATTATGCCTTTTAAGTATTATGACATTTGAAAGTTATGCCTTTAGATAATTATGCTTATTGAGATTATGCCTTTCGATGATTATGCCTTTCAAAAAACGGGCAAAAAAAGTATGCGTTATGAAATCATGCCTTTAAGAATTATGCATTTCGATGATTATGCCTTTCAACACGATGCGTTTCATGTTTATGGCGAAAAATGTTATGCGTTTCATTAGGTAACCGTATATCTTGATATTTTCGTCAGGAGAAACGTTGTTACTTAGTAATATTTTTAATCTACCTATGAAGCTTAAGTAATTACCCATTTTCCTCGCAAATAGTATTTACTAATCATATTGACCCAGAATTATGCGTCGTTATACGGAATAAGAACAATTTTGCCTTGATAACGAGGTTTTGAGATTTCTAACCTACCCTCATTTTCGAGGGTAGGTTTTATTTTACAATCTGATAAGAACAAAAGACGTACATTTATTTGGTATTTGGTTGATATAAATAGATTTATTAGTTTAGAAGCAACCCGCCATTGTGATGTTAGGATGGCGGTTCACGTGCGTTTCACAATATCAGAGCTTGTATAACATTTAAGAAGTTTTTAAATAGTGTCCTTATATGAACAATTGACGTACATTTTATTCCTAATGTCAGATTTGAAATAAGTTAATTGGAATAGAATTTACCCGCCAACCTGACATAAGGATGGCGGATTACCGTAAAATAACTATTGCCACGCATACGAATTCCTACATTAACACATATTTTAGTACAAATTATTTTTATAAAAAAATAAAACCGCCTTCAAAAAAATCACATCAAAAAAAAAAAACCGCCTTCAAAAAAAACCACATCAAAAAAGTAAGAAATAATTCTTCACCAAATAAATAACGTAAGTACTTTGAAGTCAGGCGTGAACATGTACAATTTTTGTTGTTTTTGATTAAACACGCCAGACCAAAAAATAATTTTTATTTCACTCTTTTTAGTGCATCGTGCAGGCAATTTACTTGTATTCTGGTAAATAGGTGTGTGATCAAATTGAAAACCTCCTTTTTGAAGTCGGTTAAAATACCTTGAGGTATCCCCTTTTTAACAAAACAAGAATCATCTAAATCGGTTTATAAACAAAGGAGTTATGCCTAAAGATACGTATTAAATTCACATAAAGTGGTAACGAAAACGACAGTATTTTCAAGATTTCCTGAAAAGTACTGAACTGATTTCAAAATTTCAAAAAATGGGACCAACTTGGATACCAACCTGATGTAATAACGTTTCAATCATTTCAATCGGTCCATCCGTCTTCAAGTAATCGGTGGACATACACAAAAAAAAACATACATACAGACGAATAGAGAACCTCCTCCTTTTTGATTTAGAAGTCGGTTAAAAAAGAACGTTTTCCGTACATTTATATAGTTTATTTATGATTTATTTTGAAGTCATACATCCGCCATTCTGACGGATACGAGCCGTAGGCTCTGGTACGGAGAGACGTGAGCGCGTAGACGACTAGCGGTAAGCGCGGGGACAGCAAGTTGAGCGACTTATGATACGTTTACGATCCGTATACGAGTTGATAAGTCTGCTGTGACCTTAAAGTTGCGCAATTCCTGTCAATCCCCGCCATCTCGACTCGACGTCACGACCACATCAAGCAATACAAACATGACATGACAACAGTTGCCAGGCAATTTGTTGGCAAAAGTGCCCGTGCAAGCGCAACATTATGGTACCTAATCATAATAGTAAACTATACTATACACCTCTAAATTTTAATTAGTACAACATTTTAGGGGATGATAGTGTCCATCCATACGAACAATTTTTCGGAAAATCGGAAATCGGAAAAACGGAATCGCGAAAAGAAAATCAGCTGTTCCATACATTTCAGTCAAGTTGATGTTGTACTTTTGTATGGAACAGCTGTTTTTTTTCGCGATTCCGAGGTTGGCCCCATAGTAAAAATTGCTCGTATTTATGGACAATACCATCCCCTAAAATCTTTGAAGGTATACAGAAGAAACATTTGGCGCCCGAACAGGGAATATTTAGCGCCCATGTTATGATTATACATTACTAGCGGTTCCTCGCGGTTTCACCCGTGTGGTACCCGTGCCCGTGGGAATATCGGGATAAAATATAGCCTATGTCACTCGGGAAGACTATAGCTTTCTAATGATCGAAGAATTTTCTAAATCGGTCCAGTAGTTTCGGAGCCTATTCGATGCAAACAAACAAACAATCAAATCTTTCCTCTCTAAGATATTAGTATAGATAAGATATTAATGTTTCATAACCTTAAAAGCCCTGCCGATCGGTTGGCGCGATGGGGTTGTAGACCATCTCCATATAATTTTACAATGTGGCAAAAACTACTCGCGCTACTCGCCGCTAGAGGCGCTGATACAGTTTTCATACAAATTGACATAAATACGGAATCGACATAGTTTGCGTTTGCTTGACATAAAAACTTACACTAGGGGCTTTGTTCTAGTGATGAAACAAAATTGAACATAAGAAAATCCTTCTTACGACCTCTTTACTACGATAGACGTCTGTTCTCTTTCGCCTGCTTAACGAAGCGGTGTTTTAATTACGAGCTAATAGACTTGCACCGGATTAAGGCAAAGAATAAATCCAGAGAAAATATCGCGGCGAAAAAAATAAGTTTCTTTCATAAATACTGCTTTGAGCTCCAGATAATAGGATTATGGGGATGTTAAGCGAAAATATTATACGTTTTTCTTTCGCAAAACATTCTTTTCTTAGAACTTCTATAAACTGTCTGACGTCGAAGAAGTTAATAGGTTGTTTTTATTGTTAGATGAGACGAGAACAAGTACTGTTTTTACATAGGTTTTTGTTTATTTAAGTGTATGTAACTGAAGGACCAAAACTTAAGAGCCCCACAGACTATCAGTTCGCCGCCGGCAGGCCGACTGCAGTCTTCCATCGAACAGGCCTCCTGACATTTAGTTTTTGTATGTAAAACTGAGAGTGTACGTGACTGATTGCGGCCAACTGACAGGCCGTTGAATGCGGGTGGACTAATAGCACGTAGCATATATATTTACTGTGCTAATAGCCTGTGTAACTTTTAATTCTAATCTAAGAAGTTTTAATAATTTTGTGTGATTGTCCATGACACAATCTCACTAATCCCTAATATATAATATTGTAAATGCAAAAATGTGTATGTTTGTTTGTCTGTGTTTTCTGTTTTTACGTCAAAACGGCTTAACCGATTTTGATGAAATCTGGAATGGAGATAGTTTAAGACCCTAGAAAGGACATAGGCTACTTTTTACCTCGTTAATAAGGCTTATTCCCATGGGAAAATAACTTTTCCCGCGCGATAATGTCGTATAGTCTTTGGAAGGCTAGTAAATTATAAATGCGAAAGTTTCTAACTTTGGATGCTTGTTTCTTAATCACGCCAAAACGGTTGAATGATTCCGGACGAATTTAAACACAAAGATAGATTATGGTATGAAATAGCACTTAGGCTACTTTCTACCTCGAAAATATGTCTCAACCCACGGGAAAACATCGTGTAGTTTGCTAAGGCAAAGCCGCGAACGGAAAGCTACTAAATAGTAATTAGTTTTTGAAATAAATCCGCATTTTGATTACTAGCTGCTTCTTCAAGTCTTACAAAGGGTACCCTTGCTCGTGTGAATATGGATAAGATACCCTATGTCAATCAGGAATTGTGTAGCTTTCTAATGTTGTGTAATTTGAAATATTACCTCTGACATCCACGAAAAACTTTAGGGGTTAGGTAACAGATGCCAAAAATGTGGTGTTTGAAGTTTTTGTTTTTCTGTCTGTCAGTTGTCCGCGTTTCACGCTAATCTAATGGAAGAAGAAGAAAGAAATTAGGTTCTTCAGTATAATATTTTGAGTAGATTTTCTTTGCTGTTAAAATTTGTTTATGTTTAAGTATGTTATTTATGATATCGTGAATGAATGAATGAATGAATGATTGAATTAATGAATGAATGAGCTATAAATGAGCGTGTGCTATAAATCAATTATAATTATTAGGTAATTCGCCCAAAATCTTGTTCCCGTAAAAACCTCATCCCAGAAGACGGCTTCGATCATCCCGGAAATTGGGATAATCTGCGAAATTTAAATTAATTGTTTCGCTCGAATCCCCAAACTTATAAATCACGGGATATAAAAAACGTTATTCCCGTCGGATCACCGGGCTCAACATGCAGATGTGATAAATCATCTTCGTCCGTATAAAAAGCAAGGGCGCCCGTGGGAATAGAGATGTTCTGTACAACCAAGGAAGTTCCCGATCACTTTTCGGCGATACTCGCTTGCATAAAACCTACGCGCTTTGTACTGTATATAGGCGAAGTCTCAAGCGAAACTCACCGTTAAGTGCTGACCGAGACATTCGATCGTACCGATATATTGGACTTCACGTGTGATTAAATGTCGATCGGGCGTTGTGTTTGAAAAGGTCTGATTAATCTCGTCGTAGGTTTTGTTTAACAGACCCTTTGGTGGGTTTAATTTTTTTTAAAGGCGCTTGTGACGCCGCAGCCGTTGCGGTGTGCCTGAAATTAACCTTGGGGGTCTGATTGGAGTTTTATCTTACTTGTGTAAAAAAGAAAAGAAAGAAAAAAAAAATTTATTGACACATACAAACACACACAACAATTTTACAAGACAAGAATAGGTAAGTACACAGACAAGAGAAGGAAAGAAAGGAGTAAGGAGGTGTGTGAAGCCAATAAAGGACCCTCTCTCAGCAATATTCTTCCAAGTCACACACAGTGTTGAACTTTTGGTCACATAAATAAACAATAATATTGTTTAGTTTTTATCAACAACTCATAGTGATCATGTGCTTTGTGCGTAATTATTGCAGTCTGGTATTTAAGTTAACCATTTGATGTTCAATTAAGGTATCAATTTATTAAATCTACGAATGTGAGCAATAATAAATAGCGAAAATTCACGGGTTCGATTCCCGCCGCACCCGCCGGGAGCTGATTGGGAGGAATGATAGTTTTATTCTAGTACCTATAATAATAGAATTTTGAATAGCATTGTAAATGCAAAAAAGTAATAAATTCTTAGAAATATCAAAAATGGTTTCTCAAAAATGAATTTTATATTTTTCAGTAGGTTACTTACAAATTAAAATCCAAATGAGACAAAACCATAAATACGAAGAATCAATCAAGATTTACTTGTATTGATACACTGTACATCCACAGGTTTAATTACCAACGTCCAATATTGGGCAAATCATCCAAATTGTGTTCGCGGCTCATTAACTTAAGCGGCAACATCAAAGCGAAACTCGAGACCCTCCCTGACCTCTGGAAGGAAACATTTTTCCCGGAGGAATAATAAGGTTCCAGGAGATATTGGAATTCACGTATGATTAAACGGATACCGAGTAAGTATTTGTGTCGTCAGCGTTTCTGGGGGAATTCGGGGTTCTTGTACCGGGATATGTGAAACGTTTTGTTATTGAGATTTAGGGATGTGACGCTTTTTTTTGTTGCGTATCTTTAAGGTTTAGCCTAAAATGGTGAAGGTAATGTATAGGTATTCTTGTTTCCTGTTATCAATTTAAGAGTATACAGGATATTTTTTTTTTATAATTGCACAAATTTTTAAGATCGTCTCAGAATCGGTAAGTGACCAACTTTCTCCTAGACACATGGATCGAACTACGACAAAAAATTTTGGACTTGCTTTTCGTCATATTTCGACCTATATTTCTAGGAGAAAGTTGTTCTCTTACCGATTCTGATACTTAAAAATTTATCCTGTACATACTAAGATTATAAAGACGAAAGATTTTATTGTTTATTTGTTTGTTTGAATTGAATTGAATAAATAAAATAGTGGTTCGAGCAGTCGCCCGGATAGCGAAAGGTCGTGGGTTCGAGTCCCATCGGAGCTGGTTGTGAGACGGGTCGATTTTTTCTAAATACTTTATTTTCCATTTTTCTATGATAAAAATTGCATTGTGAATGCAAAAAAGTAAAAATTTAAATAAAATTGCAGAAGTTACTTATCGTCAACAATCTCAGGGCGAGCACGCTCACCGCTGCACCACGGGCTGGGTTATAAATAACAAAACCAAAAGCGTTGCGTTCAAACAAGCGGGGTCGAGTTTGTAAATGATAAATAGTGGTTTGGATTAAACCCCTGACGGGGGGCGATAAGAGTGCGACACTCCACAGTTTAAGCTTCACAAATGTAGCCTATAAGTTACAACTGGTACTGGTAAGACTTCTATATACAGGGTAATATTTTTATCAGTGCACAAATTTTTAAGATTGAAATAAAATTTGTTTACTAAAAGTACTTACGGTAGCTACACGGGCCTTTAAATTTTTCCCTTCTTACAACTTCATACTGGAGTAGTAAGAAGGGTAATAAAAATTAACGGTATTACTACTGGTAGTAAGATTGGTAGTAACAAGGGCAACAAAGGGTTCTCCTAGAAACATAGGTCGAAATATGACAAAAAAAATCGACTCTTCATACAAATTGGACTGATCACATGATCGATTTAGTATGGGAAGTCCAAAAATTTTTGTCGTATTTCGACCCATGTTTCTAGGAGAAAGTTGTTCACTTACCGATTCTGAGTCGATCTTAAAAATTTGTGCACTGATTAAAAAAAAATCCTGTATTATGTGCGTGAATTATATGGAAGTTAAATATAAAGAATAAAATTATCTAGCTGTTTTCATCATGCGCCAACTCCAGATGACCAACAGCTGCGAATTCTGAAATAAACCTGACCAATATCAAGAAGTAAACTTGCTCGTAGCGCAATGGCTAGCGCGTATGACCTACGCTCGTTGAGGTTAAGGCTAGGATCACAGATTTCTAAATAGTTACTACGTCTAGGATTCCCGACCGAAATAGGCACGCTAAGGGCGTTTGTGCGCTACACTGAATTTTACCGATCCGGCGGTCCGTGTTTTTACGGACCGGCGTGGCATGAAAAACACGGATGAATGGCTTGTGCACTTGTCCGGTTTTTTACTAGCCGGGTCAGCGCAGTGATCTCTTTGAAACTACACTCTACGGACGCGTTTTAAACGAGAGGAATAATGAGTTCCTTGGAACGTCAGCAATTACTTGCTTTATTGCTTTATGTACGAAGACGTAGAAAACAGAAAGAATTTTGGGTTCATCCTCTTATCAGTGAAAGGTACCTGACAGGGTCATTTTACCGAAATCACAATTAATTGAGGCAGGATGAAAAAATATTTTTTAACTACTATCGAATGCCTACAGCTAGCTATATAACAAAAAAAGTTTCATCAAAATCCGCTTAGTAGTTTTTGCGTGAAACACGGACAACAGACAGACAGACAGACAAACAAAAATTTCAAAATCCATATTTTTGGTGCTAGATATATTACGTGTTTTTGGTGAGAAATAAAGGGAATAATATTTTTTTAGTGTTATACATTGTAAAAATTTAATGATTAGAAATATAATTTTGTAAGTATTTAAAATGTAATAAATGGAATAATCCATACTAATATTATAAATGTGAAAGTGTGTTTGTTTATTTGTTTGTTTGTTTGTCCGTCTTTCACGTCAAAACGGAGCAACGGATCGACGAGATTTTCGGTATGGAGATAATTTGAGAGCTGGGGAGTAACATAGGCTACTTTTTATCCAGGAAAATTATAAAATAAAAATGGTAATTTTCTATAGAAAACCGTTAAACTGTCATACTTCACACAACTGTCATTTCTTAGCCGCTTCCCGCTTCCAAAGAGAAGGTATGTCAAAGAGTATGTAATCTAATCACTGACATTTTTGCCGCTTAGGATTTTTTTTTTTATAAGTGACATTGTGTCATGCAGGTGATAGTGAAGTTCGTGTCCAATGAAATTTATATGGCAAAACAACGTTTGCCGGGTCAGCTAGTAATAAATAAATAACTTCTTACATTCACACCAATTATCTAAGCCCATACTGTATCATGGAAAACTTGATAACGGATAAATATATACTTAAATAGGTACTTCTTGTTTGTAAATACATACATATTATACATAGTTAACACCCAAGACAAATAGACATGTTCATGCACACAAATATTTGTCTTGTTCGGGAATCTAACCCGAGACCACTGGCGCAGAAGGTGGGTAGCCTACTCCTGCGCCAAATCGGTCGTCAATCGAGAAAGGCGCTTGAATTTATTTTGGCGTGCGTTCATTTATTTGCGATAACTCCTAAGATATTAATTTAAATTATATGGTGTAAAAGAGTAAAATAATGTGCATGAAATGCTTAAAGCAACTTACGTATTTAGATTGATAAGGGTTAATACTGTATCCGTTTAAATAGCTTTCCAAATTACCGCATTGTTCATAACCATTTTTTAAGAGATAATATGGCTATAATATGCTATCCTTAAAAGAGACTTTCATAAATTATATATTAAAACCTTCCTGAAGAACTACGCTACCTATTAGTGAAAACCGCATGAAAATCTGTTTCGTAGTTTTAAAGATTTAAGCATATATAGGGACAGACAGACGGGAAGCGACTTTGTTTTATACTATGTAGTGATTTAGGATTAAAATAGAACCATCCGTTTTTTTCCGGACGGTAAAATTCAGTGTAGTGCACAAGCGCACATATGTTTTTCATTGCCGTCATCTCGGAACGGAAAAAAACGGTCCGGAATGGGGAAAAGTAAAATGACGGACGGTAAAATTCAGTGTTGTGCACAAGCGTCCATATGTTTTTCATAGCTGCCATATCGGTCCGGAAAAAAACGGACCGCCGGATCGGTAAAATTCAGTGTAGTGCACAAACGCCCTAACGCTTGCTCAGCCGCGCGCGACATACTTCGCGCGGACGCAGCGGTAGCCGGTAGTGAACTGTGAACTCGCGAGCGCCACGCGAATCGAAAATCACTTGAAATACAATTAATAATTAAAGTTATGACGGCCGGAATCCCTTGCCTATTCAAAGACAATTTTTTTCATATACTTTTAATTAAGTATAACTAAAATTAAGTAGGTATATTGAGAGTAATAGGATATTTGAATTACGATTAGACGAATGTTTGAAATTTTATTTGATGCAGCAGATAAAGTATAAGTAGGTAATAGAACCGGAGCCGGAGCCGGAGTCACTAGATAAAACACTGTAAAATAACATATAAATTTTCTAAATTTTGAGTAGTTGTGATTTGTGAGTAATCCATAATTTAAAATACCCTATTTTCGGAAATCCTCGCCTTAAGCAACTTGCACAATGGTCATGGGTGAACAATATACACATGTAAAATTAATCGTGGAGCGTTTCACAATAAAACAGCGCATAGAAGTTATACAAATATTTAACGAAAGTTCACGATCAATTACAAACACTCGTCGAAAGGTCGAAAAATCTCGTAATTTCAAGAAGAGGTGATGTCAAATGGCCTCCAAGATCTTGCCATCTGATGCCACTGGATTTCTTTCTTTGGGGCTACGTCAAAGATAAAACCTACACCAACGATCCACAAAACATAGACAATTGTAGACAAAATATTCGCCGAGTTATTGGTGAAATAAGTAGCGAAATGTGGGAAATCAGCAGCGAAATATGTGAAAGTGCCATGAAAAACTTGCACTCAGAATAAATGCACGTGGCGGCCATTTAGCAGATATTCTATTCAGATAAAATTGTACAAGTCTCTTCTTTAAAATAAAATAAAACTACGAAGAAATTCCAATCCATTCGCGTTTTATTGAGACAAATCATCCTATACCTACTTTTGGGACACCCGTTAGTTCTATGTTGTTTTCATATTAGGTCTGCTCATGACTCTACATACAACATGCATAATTACTCTTTTCGAAATGAGCAAAACAAGCAGTTAAAACAACAAACAAAGTATCAATAAGTTTTTAGTAAACATTTCGTTTTCATGACAAGCTTTTTTGCTGACTGTACTTAAATATTGTATTGTCATCTAAACCAAACCAGGGACCGTACTCTGAAACGCAAATCCGAAACTTCGGCTAGCCCTGCCCTTTTCACTTGATTCTGTCAGACAGGGGAGTGAGAGGGACGGGTATAACGAATTTTCGGGTTTTTCCTTTCAGAGTAGGCCCTCTGTATCCAAAATTTCAGCTCCATCTGACACTGGGAAATGGGTCAAATTAAGCTTGCATTGCAAGATATGCCTACTTAACTAACCAATTAAATACATGGCAAGTTAATAAAAAGCTTGTAAAAAGAAAAGACGCAGTATAGGTATAGGTACTTCAGACGATACCAAATTATAACGTTTAATTGCATCGTCCGGTAAGAAATGTTTCAATTTAAGCCGGTTAAGCTGAAACACACGTGGTTAATATCGGGAGCTCCGACGTGCAATAAAAGAAACCATGTCGACTCACGGAAAATGGAATTGTAGGGCTGTCCAAAACAGTTTTACAATTTCTAATTGGAAAATTGAACAATTCCAATTTCCTTTTCTATCAACTGTTAACCGTTTGGTGTGGGCCAGTGAACGCAAAGTTATATTCGTTCACTGGTGTGGGCATAAAAATATCTTGCTTTAAGGTGTATCGATGAGCTCAGTGGCGCCGCCAAAGGAAATAAATCAATTGCATTTTATTAAAGGCTTGGATTAAAAGTTTCGGTTATTTCGCGGAGGTGAAAGAGTGGAATGCATTTTATAAATATACTTTTGAGAACTCAAACTTACGCAATAAGTCGTGAATCTCAATAGTGCCAAAAGTGGCCACATTTGGCAATATCGAGATCCATAACTTGGTGCTCATATTTGAGGCCATGAAAAAACAATTAAAAATTGCATTTTGCTCTTCTATTAGCGCGAAATAACCGAAACTTTTAATCCAAGCCTTTAATAAAATGCAATTGATTTATTTCTATTGGCGGCGCCACTGAGCTCATCGATACACCTTAAGTTAAAACTGTAGGTGAATGTGACTATGATGTTTGGAGACAATGTGTGGTACGTATTATGACAGATTATGGATACTAAAGTATTTGTCAAAACATTTGGCAGTTTTATTTGTTTGATTGTGTCAATGGCAACTTCTCAACTTTAATTTAGGAAATCTGATTTGGATAACTTTTCAAACCAATTGAAAAATACTAAATGTCTGAATGACAAAAACGAAATACTCGTAGCACTAAAACACCAAGGTGATAAAATCTTTTGCGACTGCTAGGAATACTATTTCTCATACACACAGGTA
The DNA here is from genome assembly GCA_949710035.1 of Crambus lathoniellus. Classification (NCBI taxonomy): domain Eukaryota; kingdom Metazoa; phylum Arthropoda; class Insecta; order Lepidoptera; family Crambidae; genus Crambus; species Crambus lathoniellus. The sequence continues at coordinate 5,877,036 of OX453302.1, read as the reverse complement.
AAGAAATGCTATTTTTAACCAACTTCTAAATCAAAAAGGAGGAGGTTCTCTATTCGTCTGTATGTATGTTTTTGTTTTTAACCGACTTCTAAATCAAAAAGGAGGAGGTTCTCTATTCGTCTGTATGTATGTTTTTTTTTTTTGTGTATGTCCACCGATTACTCGAAGACTTCTGAACCGATTGTAATGGTTCAAACGTTATTACATCAGGTTGGTTTCCAAGTTGGTCCCATTTTTTGAAATTTTGAAATCGGTTCAGTAGTTTTCAGGAAATCTTGAAAATACTGTCGTTTTCGTTTCCACTTTATGTGAATTTAATACGTATCTTTAGGCATAACTCCTTTGTTTATAAACCGATTTAGATGATTCTTGTTTTGTTAAAAAGGGGATAACTCAAGGTATTTTAACCGACTTCGAAAAAGGAGGTTTTCAGTTTGATCACATACCTATTTACCAGAAAACACGTAAATTGCCTGCATGATGCACTAAAAAGAGTGAAATAAAAATTATTTTTATAAAAAAATTAAACCGCCTTCAAAAAAACCACATCAAAAAAGTAAGAAATAATTCCTCACCAAATAAATAACGTAAGTACTTTGAAGTCGGGCGGGTTTTAACAAAAACAATAAAAAATTGTACATGTTTCACGCCCGACTTCAAAGTACTTACGTTATTTATTTGGTGAGGAATTATTTCTTACTTTTTTGATGTGATTTTTTGAAGGCGGTTTTAATTTTTTATAAAAAAAAATGTTATAATCAGATTTTAAACAAAAATAATAAAAAAATATATCGCAGAACCGTTTGCAACTATTACTCAGCCCTATCAGTTAGCTAGTTGTAATAAATATAAATTAACGTACTTAACTGATATAGTAGCAAGCTGCTAATCCGGTAATATCCAGTAATAACGGCCCCGTAACCGGTTGAAACTGGTATAGTATTAAAGCCATAAGCATTTTCAACTAAATACTTCTTTGAACAAGATTCTACTCCTTACTATTGGATACAGTCCATAGCAAATCAAGACAAACAGCTGTTCTTGCAGAAGCGCTTTTTCTATTTACGCATTAGACGCTTTTTTAATAAAAACTCTCTGTATAAAGGATATTTTATCACACCCTTTAGTGAATAAAAAGTGTCTTAAGTTAGTTTGTGAAAATTAACACAAATGTACATAATAATTTTAGCTTACTAACTAGCTGAACATAATGATATTATTTTTACTTAGTTATTGTTATGTCAGTTGTTTTTAGTTTTTCTTTTTCAATTATTCTTTTAACATCGGGTACCTAAATAGTTGCACGAGTGTCGTTAACAACAATTAATAAGTAAGTAGGTACCAAAGTCAGTGTTTACCACATGACAACGCAAATTAGGTTGTAGACAGTCAGGAATTTTAGTGTATGACACATAAGTCATACACTAAAATTCCATAATTTACATACCATAGTTTACTACATACATTACGTACATATGATTCACAAGTCAAAATGTAGCGCTCGTTTGGCTGCAGATATCACAAAAATGACACGGTTCAACTAAATTGATTCACTTTGGTTGAAAGGCGCAGAAATACAGGCGCACATTGACATTGAATGATTCACTTTTACGTTTACATTGTTCAATTTGGTTGCTTCATCCAAATTGAAAGGCAAAAGTGAACCATGTATTTCCGCTATAAAGCTATGAGTATTTAAACTCTCTATTTCCACCCTTTTATCAGCCCTAAAAGCGCGTAATAGCAGCGCAGCGACTCAATAACGTAATCAATTGGGTCCGAACGAGCCGACACTCCGACCGCGGTACATCACACGCCGCCATATTGGCATACGGCAAGTTTCCATTTACCCTCGCGTTATATTTAATGGGCTTAATGGTACACGTTTGAGGATTAAATAAAGACTTCAAATGTAGCCAGTACCAATGGCTTAATGTTCTTTTTAAAGCATTGAGGAGCTACTGAACCAATTTTAAAAATTCTTTCACCAGTAGATAGAGCTACATTCGGGAACGGGTAATGCGCAAAAAGCCACTAGTAACGCAATCAATTGAATCAATTGGGTCCGAACGAACCGCCACTTCAACGATTCACCCGCGCGGTACATCATACGCCGCCATATTGGCATGCGGAAGTTTTCACGTACCCTCGCGTTATATTTAATGGGCCACAGCTGGATATATTGTAATGACTATAACTGACAATACGCACACTTTTGGGATGTGTGTGGAGTGCTTAATGAAAACCGTGCAAGCGCAAGTAACTATATGAAGAGAACAGAGAAGTGATAGAAGGGCGTCTTTAGTTCCAACGTTAACATGCCCAATTCGTTATCAAAAACTTCAGAGAGCTATATTCTCATAATAATTACTTCAGTTAAGTAATAAAGTTTGAGAATAAACTTGCATAGAACTAGAAGGTGTGTGATAATTTTGAAAAATAACAACACTGTTGAATAATACCTAGGTAGGTACTACCACAATGTCCAGTTAGCATTAAATTTCTATATGGCATACTTAATTCTTATATGAGAAGGAGAACATTTAAGGAAGTACTAAGATTATATTGCTGTCTTACTTCTATGTTCTCGTTTCGTATTCGTCGAACGACAGTGGACACGTTGTCGCCATAACAATAAATCTGTGATGAGTTTCCTTCTGAAATTTGATTGAAGCACTTGAAAATGTGTCTTCCGCTCGTATCATACGATTGCATTTAAAGTAGCAAGATCAATAGTTATATCACAGTCTATATATTTCCCTATATATTCTGCCTTTTGAAATCACACGAAGTGCATCGCTATCGCTCTCGCAACCTTAACAAAAGACAGCTGTTCGAGCACAAGAATAATTTGAATATAACCTACATGCTTCTTTTCATCAAAATCAGCAATCTCTTATTATGTGTTCCCGCACTTCAGCACAGACCTCTCTACAGCTGGATAAACAGGATAATATATAATAAGTTTTTCACTTCTCATGCTAGTAAAGTTCGTGTTTATGTTGGGTATAGGCTGCATAAAATCGCTTTTTATGCTCTAGCTAGTGCATAAAGTAAAATCTTCGTCTAAGTCTCAGACTCTAAGACAAAGGTCGTCAGGTAAACAGTCACACACGCAATTAAACTTCGTTAAATAAACTTGTTATTTCATTCTGTTTCTTCAATTTGTACATATACCTAATATTAAATTACTAAATTAATAAAACTAGGCAAAATTAATGAGTTTTCTAAGAAATAAGTATTTCAAAAGCATTATGGACTACGATCTATAATAAAATCACTGTGCTGCAATGCCACGTTTAAAAAAAAAGAAAAAGAAAGTCTTCCCGCCAATATGGCGAGACGTGAGACGTCTTTATTTTTTCTTTTTTGCAATATTCCTATTTATTTTCCTCACATTCGAAGTGAAAAGCAGAGTGTATAACTCGTACATAAAACCCATTTTACCCTCGACTTGACTATCAACCCTCGCCTACGGCTCGGGTGGATATATATACGTCTCGGGTAAAATGGTACGTTTTATGCACTTGTTGTACAATCTACTATTTATAAAAATTTCCTTTTTATGAAAAGCTTTTTTGGTGACTGTACTTAAATATTGTATTGTCATCTAAACCAAACCTGTATACAAAATTTCAGCTCCATCGGACACTGGGAAGTGGATATAGCATAGGTAAAAAAAATATCGTCGATGGCCGTTGCTTACACAAGCGAGGGGGTGCTGGGAGCGGTAAGACTCCGGCCGCGGCACTCTCGTAGACTGAGAAATACGTGTAGACGCGGCATGCAGCGCGCATTCTATTTCCATGAAAAATATCACCTATGTGCGCTTTTTCAAAGGACATAATATTATGTAGAATACAAGAAGAACTATTATGAATATTTATTGTAAACGTCGGTTTGTAGGAAGAGTAGATCTTAGATATTAATCGTATGTAGTAAAAAAAGCTTTTTTTAACAAAGATAGTCACTTCAAACGATTCTTCAAAATGCAGAACACTGCAGCAGCTATTTATATTTATTTTCTATATCTATATCATTTTGATAATATATCCATTATCGAAATGATGAGGTATTCCAGTTACGGCACCACTTTGAACCGCACCATTTGAATGGCACCAAAAGCATTCCCATTACGGCACCACTTGGTGCCGTTCGAAAAATGAATTTAAAATATTATTAAAGCATTCCTGTTACGGCACCAGTGGTTAGAGGCGTAGTAGAGCTGTTACCTAACTAAAAAATATCGATAACTCCGTTTAGTTTTTTTATTATTTTTAAAGACTTTATTTGAAGTAGGTATTCTAGTAACGGTTTAAAGTACAAAGACAATGTAGCTTTGCGAATTATCGTTTGAATCCTAAAGTACCAGGATAACATAGCTATGGAGGAGGTATGTAGTTATAGTGTATAAGTTTTTTATAACCCCTGACGCAGCGCAAAGAGGGGTGTTTGCGGCGCAAAGTTTGAGGCCAATGTTTGTTTGTCTGTCTGTACGTATATTCGTAGTGCCTAAACGGATCAGGCGATTTCATTGCGGTTTTATTAATTGATAGCTATATTAATCGAAATGGTTTTTAGCCACGTTTGATGAAAACCCATCCGGCCATTTATGGAACTACCTGCCGAAACGGAAAAAGATATAGACTTGGTGCTTTGACTAAAATAATGTACACCCTGGGTGAATTTAGGTGGCAATAAAAAAACAAAATGGCGGCAAAAAAATGGCCAAGGAAATTAAGTTGCTCCGATTTGTTTGGCTGAAATTACCGATTTCAATGCGGTTTTTTTAATTTTATGCGTAATTTAAAAAGGATGAAATAAAAATAAATTTTCTCTCTCGGTCGGGGGACCACAAAATAAAAGTACTAAAAGGGATTATGATACGTTGTGGGTCCCCCGACCGAGAGAGAAAATTTATTTACTGACTTTTTTAAAGTTTTTTTTCTAACCAGTCGTACTTAACAATAAACTATTTTAATATGTAAAAAAGATAAACCCTCGCAAAGATAGTAGGTACCTAAATGAGTCAATTTTAACAGCTGATTTTTTCGCAAATTTCCATGGACATTTTTATTTTCAGGTTTTAGACAAATTTTAATATTGTAGTGCCATACTTCCATATTACATATACATTTTCTAAAGGAGGAATACATAATTTATATTAGAAAGAGAGTTATTTGGGCCACCAAAAAGTATATCCTAATTTAATCGGAAATTTAATCCTTGTATTTACTAAACTAACGAGGTTTTTTCAATGTTTTTCTAAAATAATAATTTATTGTTACGACGGGTTAAAAAAAAATGAAATGAAATGAAATATATTTATTATTGCGCATGAAAAGGGTTACATTTTGTGATCTTAAATCTACTACCTCCTCTATAGCTATGTTATCCTGGTACTTCATAAAACAATAATTTGGACAGCTACATTGTACTTTATGCTTAATAATGTATTATTCTGTTGTTACTAGAATAACTACTTCAAATAATGTCTTTAAAGATAATAAAGAACTTAACTGATTTATCGATGTTTTTAGTTAACACCTCTACTTTAAACCATTGGTGCCGTAACGGGAATGCTTTAATAATATTTTAAATTCATTTTTCGAACGGCACCAAATGGTGCCGTAATGGGAATGCTTTTGGTGCCATTCAAATGGTGCGGTTCAAAGTGGTGCCGTAACTGGAATACCTCGAAATGATCTTCGCAGGCGAAACTACAACTTTTGCTACAAATTACACAAAAAAAAATGTATACTGCTCCAACCAGTAGGTACATTTTCAGATTTATTCCAATAAAATTAATAAAACTTATAATTTAATATGAAAAAATATAAATAACTCATACTAGCCCATCATCTAATACTTTTTACAAAAGAAATCTACTTAGTTATTCAATATTTAAATAAGTATACCGTTTATATAAAGTCACGCTATCAATCTATATTATAAATCAATATATAAAAAAACACTTTAATAAAAATATTCTTTAAGTACATACATACATATTATTCCAATACCAAAAATTATAATATCAAATAATACAACACCTTGTGTCATTGAAAATTGGAAGCAACGATCACATACACCCAGATACAAGAAAATATCTAAAAGTTAGTTTTCGACATTTACCCGTCCGAGAATCGAACCCGGGACCTCAGAGATAGTGGCACCTAGAAAACCGGTGCGTACACCAATCGGCCACGGAGATCGTCGAATTTGTTTAAACAAAATGTAGCGCAACTAAAATAATTGATACTTTGTTTACTAATGTAAACTTGCCACGTAAGGTTATAAATCAGCCTCTTTAAAAAAACTTTTTTCATTACTCATTCTATAATATCTTTATTTTTCACTGTCACTATTTTTCGCCATATACGCATCATATCCCTTGTGCTCTAAAAATGGGTAGAAAACGTAAAAGCTTGCCTAACGTCAGGTTCTTTTTTCTGTTTAAATATTATGCGATATGCTGAAATATTGGTACTAATTAAAAATTAATACCGAAGCGACAGCAACACAACTATAATGTTGTCATATTGATTAACATGAATCTCAAGACAATTTTGTGATATGTGTGACAACCAAAGGCGACAGCAAAAAAGACAACAACATTGTAAAGTGATTGACTGATATTCGGAAAACTCTAAACAGTTAAACAATGTTTATTAAATTAGTCGCGTGAATTGAGTGAACTCACAAAGGTAGTTTTATAATGTGCTTGCTTATAGTACTTGAATAAAATTTTGTGTGAATAGATTCACCCAGAAGATGCCTATTCACTTGCGACTTTAAGAGGTTTGGGTTGTAGGTACTCGGGCAAACAGAAGCTGGCAGGGCATTCCAGGCATGATGAAGGAGTACTTAATTCTCTGAGCGTGAGTTTAAAGGAGAGGGCGGAATGAGGTTATGCAACTCAGATGCACACTCACTAAAGCATATCTGACAAGTGACTCAGGGGATGAAACTCATAGCTGAAGTCCCCCATCGATAGAATGGGAGTGCTATACTCGCCAGGCCAGATATAGAGGTATGCACTGTGTATCAGACTAACACCAGTAACATAGAGATCCTTACTACCGAACTTAGTAACTGTACAGTCACTTCAGTCTACAACCCTCCCAATGCACCGTATTACTTCAGCTGTAACGCCGAACTTTAACGCCCATCCGGTTAGATTCGTCCTTGGTGATTTTAATAACCATAGTGAGAACTGGGGATACAGAACCAGTGATGACAACGGAGTGATGGTTGAAGAATGGGTTGATGGACACATACCTACTATCTTTGATCCATGATCCAAAACTTCCGTCATCATTCAACAGCGGTCGCTGGAAAAGGGGTTAAAACCCTGATCTTATCTTTGCCAGTGATCACATAGATCAGCAGTGCGTGAAGACAGTAAGTGGTGCAATACGGAGGACCCAATTATGTGCCAGGCCTTACGACCTGAAGGATAAAATAATAAAATAAAATAAAAAATATCTTTATTCAACTTGACTTAATAAATAAGCTCTTTTGAATCGTCAATATTTTCCTACCAAGTTCAAGACATTTTTAACTGATAAGAAGAACAGGCGCAATAAACTTATCAGCTTTAATAATTGGAGAAACGATATTTACAAAGATTTATATCGTTAACTTTTACAACTTTGTCATAATAATATTACATTAGTTTAGCTAAGGTTATGTGTTACATCAAATCCATGCATTACGGTCTTTCAAATAGTCGTCTACTTTATAATATCCTTTGCCCATGAGCGATTTTTTGACATGACTTTTGAATTTGTGGAAAGGCAGCTCTACTAAATTCTGTGGAACTTTATTAAAAATAGCTACGCTTTTCCCCAAAAACGAACTTCTTGTTTTTTCAAGTCGAATCCTTGGAACGGCAATCTTATTTTTATTTTTATTGAATTGATGTATATTGCTACGTTTTACAAATATATTGAGATACTTCTTTACATACAGCAATTATTCTCATATACAGTGGTGGACATAGAATTAAGAACGATTAATAGTACAAAGCAAATGATATGTTGTCACTATAATTTCAGTGCACAACTTGTTTCTGAACATATAACAGTAGTGTAGAATAATCTTATGACTGATCTGACTCATATTAGTGCAATAGTGTTGTCAAAATTTTGCACCTTCCTATTGTTATATTCATAAAATCATGGGAATACATAAAGTTATCGGAATACTGGCTGGACAAATAATTAAGAACGAAAATATTTTGTAATATTTTTCTTCATTTTGAAAATGGAATGCGGCACTTTTCATTACCACTTTTATTGCAATTTCGCGCTATTTTTGTTGGTTAAACGTTTTCTGCAATTTATTTTCTTTAAAAATGGGAAAAAACAAATCTTGCGACTCTACTACTAGACAAATAATAATTGGGTTGCGTGGTCGTAATTGGTCATACAAAAAAATTGCGGATCACTTGTGTTGCTCAAAAACAATGGTGTTCCAAGCTGTGAAACATTTTAATACACATGAGACAACTTTGAATGTCCCACGCAAACCTAAAGCTAGAAAAACGTCTCCACGAGATGAATTAAGGATAGTTCGCCTTGCTAAGCAGGACCCGTTTAAAGGTTCGAATGAAATAAAAAATGAAGTTTTTGGTGAGAACAATCCTAGCGCAATATCTGCACGTACCATTCGAAGACGGCTAGTAGAGGCAAAGTTGTTTGGACGAGTAACGAGGAAGGTACCTATGTTGACACCACGCCATAGAGGCCCGACTAGCGTTTGCAAGGAAGTATCAAGATTGGACAGAGCAACAGTGGAAGAATGTCTTGTTTTCGGACGAAAGCAAGATAAATAGAATGTGCTCTGATGGCAAGCAGTACGTACGCCGACCTGTGAATAAAGCATTCGATCCTAAATACACGAAAAAGACCGTGAAGCATGGCGGTGGAAACATTAAGATTTGGGATTGCTTTTCTGGTTACGGCGTGGGACCTACTAGGCTAATACAAGGTAACATGGACCAATATCAATACAAAGAGATACTCGAAGAATAAATGTTGCCTTATGCAGATGACAATCTCCCGGTAATTTGGACATTCCAACACGATAATGACCCGAAGCACACTGCATACTCTGTAAAAAGATTCCTCGATAGTCAATCGCTAACTGTATTAGAGTGGCCACCAAACAGCCCCGATCTTAATCCGATCGAGAATCTTTGGTATCACGTCAAAAAGAACCTATCAATCAGACGATATGGTAACATTAATGAGCTCTACGACGCGTTTTTGGAAGCCTGGAATACTATTTCAGTTGAAACCTGTCAAAAGTTGATAACATCGATGCCGCGCCGCTGTCATGCAGTTATCCATAGCCAAGGACATGCCACTAAATATTAATTACTTATTTAGTTTTAAAAAAAAGCTTTTTAATTAACTGAAACACTACATTATTGCTAATATTAAATTGTTGCTAATATTTTAAAGGCGTTTCTCTCGTTCTTAATTATTTGTCCACTGCTATGCGAAAAATATTTAAATGACAGAAAATTTAATAGTAATAATATATATTATTTCCTAATTTCTTTTTCGATTATGTTAATCTTATAAATGTACTAACTGGCTGTATAGCCAATACTTTCAGAAAGTAATACTTTTTTTGTTATGATCATTTGAATTTTAAAATGACCACTTTGTGAGAAACGTTCTTAATTCTATGACCACCACTGTATGTATTGTCCTGCAACAGTTAATATGTTTATTTCTTTAAATAGGTCTTTTAAAGAATCTCTTGGCCGAAGTTTGTATATGGCGCGAATAGCTCTTTTTTGAAGCACAAAAATACTTTCGATGTTAGCTGCTGAACCCCGAAGTAATAGGCCGTAGGACAATACACTCTGAAAATAGCTAAAATAGATTAACTTTGCCGTTTCAATATCGGTTAAGAGCCTTATTTCTTTAACAGCAAATGCCGCAGAACTGAGTCTACCGGCCAAGGCTTCAATATTAGGGTCCCATTGAAGTCGATAATCTAATGTTATATCTAAAAATTTAGGACTGTTAATTAATTCTACTACATTGTCATCCAATTTTATGTGAATATCAAGCTGTCTTACATTTGGCAGTGAAAATTTATTCACATTTTGTTTTTTTCGAGTTTAATGATAAATTATTGCTATGAAACCAATGCGCAACTTTCGATAAAGTACTATTTACTGCGTCAGAACAATTATTACCTCTGTCAACTTTAAAGACTAGAGGAAGTGTCATCAGCAAATAGCACTGTCTCGCATAAATTCTTTGCTTAAAAAGGAAGGTCATTTATATAAATTAAAAACAGCAAAGAGACCAGTATTGACCCCTGGGGTACGCCCATGTTGATAGGGGCTCCAGTAGACTCAGTTTTGTTGATAACTACTTTCTGTGTTCTTTCACATAGATATGATTGCATAAGGCTAACCGATTTATCATAGACACCATAATGTTTTAATTTCCTTAAAAGCGTTTGGTGATTAACACAATCGAAAGCTTTGGAGAGGTCACAATAAATACCAAATACATGTCGCTTGCTCTCCCAAGCATCAAATATATGTTTTTAAATATATGATAGGATGACATACCAAGACCAGTATGAATTAGATCCCTTCTCACAGGACACCATCGATTTTGGGAATGAATTTCTAGAAGCCATATCCGAAACAACGAGAGAAAAGTGGAACAAGCTAATCGAAGGCGTAGATATGACGCATAAAAGCAAGAAAGCATGGTGTTTTATATGGAAACTAAATAATGACCCTAAGATCGCTGATCGTCATTCCAATGTGACCACAAACCAGATCGCTCACCACTTACTCCAAAATGGGAAAGCTTCCACGAAAAGTCGCCAGAAGAAATTTACACGATACCCTGGTAAAGAGGTTAACTACTTGGACGAGGCTTTTACAGAAACAGAGCTCAAGTTTGCCCTTGATAAGCTCAAAGAAGGTAAAGCCGCTGGCTTTGACAACATCAGGGTCGAGCAGCTGAAACGGTTTGGTTTCGTACTACTTATACAAAGCTGTCATTTCTTCCATGGCCGCTTCCAAAGGGTATGTAATCTAATCACTGACGTTTTAGCCACCTACTTTTAATAAATGAAATTTGTGGCAGAGTGTGTATATAAAACGTCTTCGAGATTATTTATTTTTATGAGTTTATTATCTTTAATATAATATGTTAGTCAGTTTAAAGTTAGCCCGCCATTTGTTTATACTTTCTGCAATGAAATTTAAATAATGAAATAAATATTCCTCCTTGGGAAGTACTTGTACCTATGCAATATTTCATTAGAGTATCAAAAATTTTACTCCGACTATGCAAGTCTCCTTACAGAACTTCGCAAACTTATCTGACTCGGTGGTTAAATTTGAGAGTTTAAACTGTCAATACAGCTGACAGACCTATCATTCTTTTTACCACACTTTTATTAGCTTCACTTGTAACTAAGTCACAATGTAAGAAAATCTTGGAAATCAATTTTAACCTACTTCTAATTGTCGTATTGATTTGAAACTTTGCAAGTCTATATGAATCCGATGACAATACAATAATTTGCTACCATCGAGCTGATCTGATGATGGAGTCAAGAGGTGGGCAATAGAACTCTTCAATGGCTGCTAGGAAACCCCTCGAGTTTAGGCTCATTTCTTTTGTTCTGATAAAACCTGTTCGTTACACTTGATGGTGAGGGTCTGATGATGGAGCAGGGAGGAAGCCAGTGGCACTTCTTAATGACCACTAGGAAACCCCTCGAGTTTGGCCTCCGTTGTTTCGTTCTGATGAGACTTTTTAGTCGCACTTGGTGGTTAGGGTCTGATGATGGAGCAGGGAGGAAGTCAGTGGCACTTCTTAATTACCAATAGGAAACACCTCGAGTTCTGGCTCATTTGTTTCGATCTGATGAGACCTATTCGCTACACTTGGTGGTAAGGGTCTGATGATGGAGCAGGAAGGAAGCCAGTGACACTCCTTAATGACCAATAGGAAACCACTCGAGTTTGGGCTCATTTGTTTCGTGTTGATAAGACCTATTCGTTACACTTGGTGGTGAAAGTCTGATGATGGAGCTGGGAGAAAGCCAGTGAAACTCCTTAATGGCCTCAAGAAAACCCCTCGAGTTTGGGCTCATTTGTTTCGTTCTGATGAGACCTATTCGCTTCACTTGGTGGTGAGAGTCTGATGATGGAGCAGGGAGGAAGCCAGTGGCACTTCTTAATGACCACTAGGAAACCTCTCGAGTTTGGGCTCATTTGTTTCGTTCAGACGAGACCTATTCGCTACACTTGGTGGCGAGGGTCTGATGATGTGAAGATAGAGCTGGGAGGAAGCCAGTGGCACCCTTAATGACCACTACGAAACCTTTTGAGTTTGGGCTCATTTGTTTCGTTCTGATGAGACCTATTTGCTACACTTGGTGGCAAGAGACTGATGATGGAACAGAGAGAAAGCCAGTGGCACTCCTTAATGGCAAATAGGAAACCCTTTGAGTTCTGCCTCATGTGTTTCGTTCTGATGTGACCTATCCGCTACACTTGGTGGTAAGGGTCTGATGATGGAGCAGGGAGGAAGTCAGTGGCACTCCTTAGTGACCAATAAGAAACCCCTCGAGGTGGGCTCATTTGTTTCATTCTGATGAGACCTACTCGCTACACTTGGTGGTGAGAGTCTGATGATGGAGCAGGGAGGAAGTCAGTGGCACTCCTTAATGACCACTAGGAAATCCCTTGAGTTTGGGCTCATTTGTTTCGTTCTGATGAGACCTATTTGCTACACTTGGTGGTAAGGGCCTGATGATGGAGCAGGGAGGAAGTCAGTGGCACTCCTTAATGACCACTACGAAACCCCTCGAGTTTGGGTTCATTTGTTTCGTTCTGATGAGACCTATTCGCTACACTTGGTGGTGAGGGTCTGATGATGGAGTAAGGAGAAACTAAGGGTTCGGCTCGCGCATCTGGTAACTAATAGACTCCACTTGAATTTGTAAAACTAAATACATATAATCACGCCTTTGAGTTATAATGTTTACGGGGTGAGCAGACACATGAATGCACTGTGAAATCGATTATCAACCACCCATAGCTTGCCATTTATTAAACTAAAAAGTAAAAAATAAATATGTAGTTTAAAAAACTAAAAAATCACACTTTTATAGGAACAGACTAAAAAGTACAAAATAACCGTCTATTCAGTAACTGAAATTAAAAAGCGTGGTGCGCCCTTTGCACTTGCATTCAAGTACTTAATATTGACAACGCGCACCGCACGCTTTTTAATTTCAGTTACTGAATAGACGGTTATTATTGCTACTGGCGCATCAACCATCGGTTCAGATATTGTTGTGGGGATTTCGAATTTCGAATTTCAAAACCGCGAGAGCATTTCTTGCAAAAATTTGTATGCATGCTCTATTTTGTACTGATAATGGAAGAGAATTAGTAATAAAAATGATTTGACCCTGAAATTTACACAAAATGGTGCGGTTTATGTTCCTCACTCAAAGGTACGAAGCTGGACTTCTCACAGTCTCATAAAATTGGTGTAATGGTGATATTTGATCAACTAGGTATATACAATTCTTACGTCGGTTTTATTTCAAGAATTGCTTCTACATTATGTCTCTGTAAAAAACTTTTCAACAAGCTAATTTCTTATTTCTTGATGCAATTTTTTACACCTACTTATCTTAAGTTTCTCACATTTTCAATTTAGAGGAACCTAAAACGAACATAAATTTAATATACAGTAGTAGAAGTTAGAAACTTAGACTAATTATGTACCTACAACACAACAAAATATTGGTACACAAATAGGTACAACTTTTATGGGCTCTTAAGTATCTTAGGCAATATTATCCGTCACTTTTATTTCAAACTATTGATGTTTGCTTTAGGTAATGAGTAAAATAACTTGTCCTAGGTTACATAAGTCTATGGTTATGCAATAAATGGCAAAGCACTCATCTATACCCAATCCTGAAGCGCTAGTTCAATATTTCCTAGCAAAATAAGCATCATTGAAAAAAATTAGGACCCTAGTGTGAGTTTTTTTTTTTCAATTTTGGTGCAATCGGAGCGATACAGTCTCCACGTCCAAACTCCGCCAATCCCAGGCGGAGACTGAAGAATTAGCTGAGAAACGGTGCACGATGCATTTTGGGATACTAGTTATTGACTATCAATATAACAAAAAAAATTTTTAGTAACTTCCCTAGATATGACTAAGAACTACTTACACAAAAAAAATTAGCTTGATTACTCAAATAGTTATTGAGATAATTGAGTTTAAGACGGAAAAAAGGGGTCTAGAAAATCATTTTTTTAGTAAATTGTATTTATTTGATTTAAATAAAATTTAGTAACTTCCCTTCATAAAGAAAAGATCTGTCACATATATTATTTTGGAAGACCTAGCAATGATACTTTGTCAGGAAATTTAATTTAAAAAAATTGAAAATTCTGAATTTGATCGCCGGAATGCCCTTATGTAAAAATGTAGATTGATGGGTATATGAATGCAGTCGGGACGAACAACATAAACTGCTTTCTAAATCACGCATGTTCTTGAGATAATAAAAAGAGAATCTACTATCCTATATTACAACTATTCACAAGGGAATTAAAACGAATCGAATAAAAAGGTAGGCATTATGAGTAAATAGTATTTGAAATCATCTTACAATCTTGATAACTGGCTGGAACTTGCTGGAATAACATATAAGATATTTTTTATCCCGATATTCCCACGGGCACGGCAGACTCATCTCCTCCTGGGAAAGCATACAACGCTCTAGATTCCTGTATGTCTTCTAATCGCATCCTGGTCAAATGGTTACCCAGTACCTATTAAAAAAATTACCTTAATCAAACTTGTGTAACATTCCCAATGGCATTACTTTTATATTATGTCCCCCTCACTGGAACAAATATCGAAGATTCGGTCCCATCTTATTGCCACTTCAGACGTACCAGCGCGACATGTCCATATTACTAGGATATCGAAGGGAACCTTTTGTACGATAAAATGCGCATGAAAAGATGTGAATAAAAAGATCGCACGCAGCTTTAATTGGAAACGTGGTATCGGATTATGAAAACGATATGGAGGGGTAAATGGGGCTTGAGGGGTTCATGATTACTTTGTGGGGGATATAGTGATGAAAGGAGGCCAGTTTATGTATTTTTCCGATTTCAAATACAGCGCGCTATCTAACTTATAAAATCTGAAAAAAGGTAAAGCTATTACTGAGCCATTTTATGTATAAGATTCTTGTAAACTCTTCCGAAGAAGCCGGAAAATGGAAATGGAATTAGAAATAGAAATAGAAATATCCTTTATTCAAATAAACATTTTTAAATGTATTTTCGAATTGTCAGTTTTGCCCTACCACCCATTCAGGACTCTTTTAACTGACGAGAAGAACGGGTGCAAGAATAATTGAAATGAAGCTGATTATAAGTAATTTTAGATTGCGATAGAAACTGCGATATGAAGATATTTTTGCTATTTCACAAATTAGAAGTCCTTATTATTTATTTAACCCGTCGGCTACAACGCAAGTCACGTTGCGCGGCAAAAAAGCAATTTTCAACTCACCACAAAATATGACACCGTTTTAATTCGCTGTGCGGCATGTCTGGACAAGCACCATCTGCTGTCTGATATATAACGCAGTGAAAACCCTAGCTTTGAATAAAAATATTACATTTGACAAGAAAAATTTAGATCTTTCATCTAACTGTATCACAACAATAAATTAAATTAGATTCAAATGTTGAAATTAAAATATTGCTCATCGCGAGTTTAACACTTATTTCTTTTCACAATACAAAAGTTGTTGTTATTTCGCAAACCTCAACTCATTTATTTTAATAATTTAACCCCACAAGTGACGTTGTTCGGCAAAAAGAGCAATTTTCAACTGGCCGCTAAATATGACACCGTTTTAATTCGGTGTGCGGCATGTCCAAACAGGCACCATATGCTGTCTGATATATCACGGGGTGAAAGCTCTATTGTTGAATAAAAATATTACATTTAACAAGAAAAAATATTTTTACTTTCCTTTATGACAATAAAATTGGCTAATATAGTGTTTGGTTAGAGTTAGCACGTATTGTCTAATCTTATACCAAGATATACACGTAGATTCAATAATGACACATATCCACCTAGGCATTTAGCTTAATATACAAATAAACTGTGTGTGAGTTTCATACCGATATACAGTTGTTAAGTGCCCCGGTAACAATCAATCGTCATTCGTCAATTGTTACGTGATTGACCGTTTCAATTGAAGGTGCGAATGATGGAGCTTCAATCGATGCGTCAATTGCTCGCGCCATGTTTCTCATCGAAAAACCTGTCAATCGCACAGCGAGACGATCAATTGGTAGCGTCAATCGCGATTGTCAATGGGCTTTCCATCATTCGCATCAAATCAAATCAAATCAAATCAAATCAAAAATCATTTATTCATTTTAGGCTGATACAGCACTTGTGAACGTCAATGAAGCTACGCTATCGGTTCGTAAATCCTACGGCGGGAGGCCTTGTAACGAGAAGAACCGGCAAGAAACTCGCCAAGGGCTATTTTTTTCTCCCTGTCATATTTCATACAGAGTCGTCAAATTGAAAACTGACTTTAACATAATATAATATGTAAAGTCACTTTCCATCACAAATTAATCTTAAGTTTAAAAACAAAATAAAAAACCCGGTAATCATAGCAGTAAATAATTTTCAATAACTAAGAAATAGACATCCAAAAGGTAGTTTCTTTAAAATACACTCCAACCAAAAACGTAGCAAATAAAATAATAAATAAAAATGCCAAACAAGGGTAATAAAACTTTGAATAGTTTAAGAACATAAGAATTATGATTAAGAAGAAGAATAAACAGTGCCATACAAGCCACGATAATATAAAACTAATAACAATAAAACATTAAAAATCTGCATATTTTGAGACAAGAAGCCAGGAGCAGACCCATCCCACTGGTGGCACCCGTTCACGAGCATGACGCATGAACCAGCCATCGCTTCGCTCAACCATATTTTAGGGAACGTAACGACCCGCCTCACACGACACCACCGCAGAAATGTTTACAGAGAGCATGACATACTCAAACTTCTCATCTCAAAACGCAGAAACCAATATAAGAATGTACCCAGTATTAATAATTTTGTAAAACACGACTCACAATTAACTACAGAAAAAATCCTTGTCAGCTTATGACCAAGTTGCTTTGTCATTTAAGTAATCACTTACAGTATAGTAGCCCTTCTTGAGGAGGCAATTTTTTATATGATTCTTAAACTCTTCAAAGGGTAACTCCAAGATATCACTTGGAATCTTGTTAAAGATGTGTATACCTTGACCCATGAAAGACCCATGTACCTTCTCTAATCGGTACCGAGGCATTGAAAGTTTATTCCACAGACATAGAGGTTTATTCCTATTTCTTGTATTGTAACCATGCAAATCGCCATGTTTAGTATACAAGTTAATATAACGACGCACAAAAATAATACAATTTAATATAAATTGAGATGCAGCTGTCAGTATACCAATTTCTTTGAACTTCTCCCTTAGAGAAGTTTTAGAGCTTAGTTGATAAATGGCCCTTATTGCTCGTTTTTGCAGAATAAATATAGCATTAATGTCAGCTGCTAATCCCCACAAAAGAATGCCATATGACATGATGCTATGAAAATAACTAAAGTATACAGTCCTAGCAGTTTCTATGTCAGTTAACTGTCTAACTTTTCTAATAGCGTAAGCTGCAGAGCTGAGCTTACCAGCTAATGCAGCAATATGCGAATGCCACTGAAGTTTTCTGTCTATAGTTACACCCAGAAAGACTGTTGATTCAACTAAATCTAATTTTTCATTATTCATTACAATTTCTACAGGTGGAGATTGTACATTTGGTAAAGAGAATAGAATGCATTTCGTTTTCTTTGCATTAAGCTGTTGATTATTAAAACTAAACCAAGTGAGTATTTCCGAGAGTGCTTTGTTTACATCGTCAAAATTAGATTTATTTCTGTCAATGTTAAATATTAAGGAAGTATCATCAGCAAACAAGACAATCTCACATAAGCTATTTGCAAAGAAAGGTAAATCGTTAATATAAACCAAAAACAAGAAAGGGCCCAAGATAGACCCTTGAGGTACACCTAGCTTTACATCAGAACCCATTGATTTCACCCCATTTATATCAACTGTCTGAGTTCTGGAACTAAGATACGAGTGTAATAGTTTTTGGGCATTATTTTTTACACCGTAATGATTTAGTTTCAACAGCAGCGTCCGATGATCTACACAGTCAAAAGCTTTGGACAAGTCGCAGAATATGCCAAGAGCATTCTGCGACCCCTCCCAGGCCCCAAAGACATGCTTAAGAAGTGCAACCCCGGCATCAGTAGTAGACCTACCCTTCGTTAAACCGAACTGTTTGTTATGCAAGAGGTTATTTAAAGTAAAATGAGTTAATAATTGCTCCAGTATTATTTTTTCAAAGATCTTGCTCAAGGCGGGTAAAATAGATATAGGTCTGTAATTACCTGGGTCTTCTTTGTTCCCAGATTTAAATAGTGGAATAATTTTGCTAAATTTCATTAAGTCAGGAAAAATTCCTTCAGCAATGCAATCATTAAATATAACAGCAAGATATGGAGCAATGGTGTAAATAATGCTTTTAAGAATAGTTACCGATATACCCCATAAATCATTGGTACCATTCATTTTAAGAGATTTGAATGCTTTAATTATATCAGTGGAATCAATGCTTTTAAAATTAAACAATGAACTACATTCGGACACATGTCTTTGGAGCATTGAGGCCGCAGACGCGGGTGAAGAATTCAAATTAGTCGTCGTTTCTATTGGTATATTTACAAAAATGTTATTAAAAATATCAGCTATTTCCTTTTCTGAATTTATTTGGGTGTCATTAATTTTAAGCGTCAGGCTGTTGTCACGTGGTTTATATTTGCCAGTTTCACGCTTTATAATTTCCCAGGTTGTTTTGATTTTATTGTTAGAATTCTTTATTTTTTCTTTAAAATAGTTTGACTTAGCTATAGAACATGACTGTTTAAAAATTTTTGAATATTGTTTAACATGTTCAACAAAGCCAGGACTGTGATTAGTTTCTCTTAGTTTATACAGGTCATATAGCCTGTTTCTACTTTTATAAATACCTCTCGTAGCTCATTGACAAAACTGTAATTTTTGGGTACACTTAATAGTCTTTGCTTTAAAAGAGTTATTAAATTCCTTAATCACTAACCCAAAGAAGTTACTGTAAAGTTCGTTCGGATCGTCATGTACATATGGCATTAAAGAAACTTTATCATAGATACTATTTTTAAAATTATCTAGACGTGGTTTTGTAATTGGCCTACATTGAAAAGTGACAGGTGCATCAACGACGTCCAATTGGTATGCTGCCTGTAAACCGTAATGGTCGGATGTAATTTTTTTAACAACTAATTTGTTTACCGGGTCACATTCTGAAAATATATTATCTATACAAGTAGCTGAATGATCTGTAACCCTCGTAGGTTCTAAAAACTGATTAACTAAATTAAAAGAATTAAACAAGGTTAACAGCCGAGTAGTAAGTGCACTGCTTTCAAGAATGTCAACATTAAAATCACCACATACAGCTACTGGTTTATTTTTTTGCTTTAGTTTTTTTAAAGCATCCTCCATTACCGATTCAAAGGTTTCGAAACTACCTTTAGGGGGTCTGTATACACAAACTATTACTAAGCTTTTTAATTCAACACACGAGAGCTCGACGTGGCGTTCTACGGAAAGGTCCACAATATCCTTTCTTTCTCTATACTTAATATCATTTTTAACCAAAATTAAAGAGCCGCCACAGGTCGTTGTTTTCCTAGACAATAAGCTTGACAATTGAAAATTATTCACATTACATGACACATCACAATGTTTCAGCCAGTGTTCTGTTATACAAATTATATTAATGTTGTTACATTCAACAAATAACTCTAATTCTAAAACTTTGCCAGACAGGCCCCGAATATTCTGACACAATATTATTAGTAGATTTGCTACGAAAAAAAATGTAATAAATACAATAAGAGTAAAACTGTATTACCTAGTGTAAATGTTTCTTGCTCAAATTTAAACTAAATCGTAAGACAACAGCCAAGCCCTCATGTATTAATTTATTGTGTCAGAATATTCGGGGCCTGTCTGGCAAAGTTTTAGAATTAGAGTTATTTGTTGAATGTAACAACATTAATATAATTTGTATAACAGAACACTGGCTGAAGCATTGTGATGTGTCATGTAATGTGAATAATTTTCAATTGTCAAGCTTATTGTCTAGGAAAACAACGACCTGTGGCGGCTCTTTAATTTTGGTTAAAAATGATATTAAGTATAGAGAAAGAAAGGATATTGTGGACCTTTCCGTAGAACGCCACATCGAGCTCTCGTGTGTTGAATTAAAAAGCTTAGTAATAGTTTGTGTATACAGACCCCCTAAAGGTAGTTTCGAAACCTTTGAATCGGAAATGGAGGATGCTTTAAAAAAACTAAAGCAAAAAAATAAGCCAGTAGCTGTATGTGGTGATTTTAATGTTGACATTCTTGAAAGCAGTGCACTTACTACTCGGCTGTTAACCTTGTTTAATTCTTTTAATTTAGTTAATCAGTTTTTAGAACCTACGAGGGTTACAGATCATTCAGCTACTTGTATAGATAATATCAATCACGTAGTTTCGAATGACAATCGCTTCAATGAGAGAGTTTCTTTTGACGTTTCATCGTTCAGTTCAAAAATTTGTACTAGATGGCGCTACCCCACTATAGCGACCTAACTTTTTCTGAAGAAGTAAACGAAGAAGTATTTACCTAAAAGAAAATAGTCTGTCTGAGTAATACACGAAAAGTCATTGTGTTTATTTATCTTACTCTATGCATTGTGTTGGCTTATGAAAGCTTTGGAGTGTCTCTGTGCAGATGGGTTTTGTTGTTATTTTTTATGCTTGGTGAAATCGATTAGTCCATTTATTACAACCAAAATATGTTTGCACTGACCATGGATGGGGGCCCATCCCTGCCGCACACTCACATTGAGCTTCTAATATTATGTGATTGACAACTTTTCGAATGACATTATATTACTTAATGTTTTTCGCATTTCTGTTGCACATTATACCAGCCACAAAATAAACACCTTCAGTATTAACATAGGTTAATCGGCTAGTAATAAAAAACCCCTCTCGATACATATTGGCAGAAGTGTCAACATTTTCTCTTTCAGCCTATACAGAATACCTCATTAGATCTTCTTCAGTAATCGATGGCGCTATTGTATCACACTCGTGATATCAAAAAAGCTTCTATGATCCGGGGTGATCCGGGACGCGTGTCTTATACGATGTGTCTGGGTTATTAACCAGCATCTATACCGGCTAAAAATCTGGGTATGGACATGGGCTTCATTTGACATTTGAAACATACTATATTATGCCCATACAAGGACAAAATATGGGCTTCAAATGTCAAATAAAGCCCATGTCCATATCCATATTTTTTAGCCGGTACAGGGGCTGGGGGGCTACCGGCTAAGAAATCTGGATATGGGTATCGGCTTCAACTGTCATTTGAATTCCTTATTCTGATAGATTTTTGCTGCTTTGTTCTGTTGAACGTTGCTAGCTAGTTATCGTTATACCCGACGTCACAAAACAAGGTACTGATAGCGGCTATTTTCTTTATAAAATTGACTTAAAGTTCCCAAAAACCTATGAAGTTCATATCCATAAAGTTACGCGGTAGCCCCCCAGATCAAGACGACACGATCCATAGTCTTTCGATATGGAACGTAACTTTATGGATATGAACTTCATACGTTTTTGGGAACATTAAGTCAATTTTATTAAAAAAATAGCCGCTATCAGTTCCTTGTTTTGTGACGTCGGGTATAACGATAACCAGCTAGCAACGTTCAACAGAACAAAGCAGCAAAAATCTATCAGAATAAGGAATTCAAATGACAGTTGAAGCCCATACCCATATCCAGATTTCTTAGCCGGTAGCCCCCCGTTTCAATCAAATTATCAAGAAAAACGAATACGCTCACAAAACACCACCAACACCGACGCATGGAAGCAAAGCAATCCGCAGACCTCACAGAACAAAAACTTTACCACTTACTTACTTTACTTACTTTACTCCGATGGCGCGATGACCCCGAAGTGGATCTTGGCCTCCGACAACAAAAGACGCCACTGCTCCCTGCATAGTGCGACCTCCTCCCAGTCTGGCAGCAGCAGCTCCCGTAGGTCTTTGGCCACTTCGTCAGCCCAGCGATACCTAGGTCGACCGACTGGCCGGTCAGTTTACCACAGACAGATTAATTTGACAGTACGACCGACCGACACTCAAGTCTTTTTTAAGCTGAATGAACTAATCCTTTGCCATAATATGCTGAAAAAAGTAGGTTGTGTTAGGGTTACAGCGCCATCTAGTGCATCGAAAAATTACTGCAGGAAACTCTCCCATTGCCTCTGTAGACGATCATTTGGTCCGTCAATGACGTAAACATTGTCAATTGCGATTGATCGTTACCGGGGCACTTTACACGATAATAGTGAAATGTTCTGAAATAATTTTAATTAATTACAGAATCCAGCTAAGTCCTTATTTTAACTTTATACATGCAACTTCTTACACAAACTTACATTCACTATTTTAAACGTAAGATGGTATTAAGCAAATTAAAATTAATTCTAGAAAAACTAATTAAATGTTGGCGGTGTCGAGCCCAAAGTCAAAGGGATCAAAATATAAATTTTAATTAACTTAAAAGAAACAAAGACCTAAAGTGTGAATGTGTGGGCTGGTGGGTTACCTTCTGCTATTTCAGGTGGCTGCTAAATGAAATGTTTTTGAAGAAACGTTGAACGTGAAAGCATTATTATTCTTGAAAATTAAAGCTACGGGATGAGGTCGAAATTTTTTAGTAAGTTTTGTATTCTCTACGGTCAATGAAGGTCGCTTCACAGGTAATTGATACTAACTGGTGGCTTTTCTTGCGTTCTGTGGTTGCAAAATAGAAGTGGACGACTCACTCCATCATTATTAGCTGGAGTGGAGACACACCAAACGATCTAACGCTCCAATCGCGCGCGGCTAGAGAGCGCTCCACTGGAGCTCCATAGGAGCGGTTGTTGTGGAATTGGCTTGAAATATCCTGGTGAACAAATTGCATGCACGATCAACGATGATCAACGATTTAAGATGGCGTTACGCGAATCGCCGATCCAAGATGGATCGTTTGGTATTTGGTGTGGTTCCGGCTATTGAATGTTGAATGTCTTTAATTACCAATTCGTAAAAAAAAACATATATAGGAAAAATGTTGGTAACTTTTGTGTTTTCTATAAAAAATGGAATTTCAAAAATTGTTAAAACGCTCTTCACAGAGCATTCGAGATATTGCAAATAGCGCATAAGGAGAACAACTACCCCAAGACATAATGCCGAGACGCCCAGAGCTCACGCAGTAGAGGAAGTCAAAGACATTCAAAATGTTCTCTGGAGGTATTTTAAAACTTAGATTTACAAAAAAATCGTGGTTTCAAGCAGTGCCTCATTTTAAATACACCTTAATTAATTATGGTGTTAATTTTCGGTAAACACTTACACAATTAAGTACCTTAGTTTGCGTGGTGCAAATAGACGTCGAGTTCCTCAGTTCGTTGAGAACTTTGTATTAGCTAAACCGAACAACATTGGTTATAACGGATTGCCAAAAAGATTGGTACTAAATGGTTACATTTTCTTGTGTTTTATTTGCAGTTGCACAATTTAATCTTTTGAAAATGTTTTCGATAGGGGATCGGACTGTTATTGATATAATGTCAATATTTAAAAGTGACATTTACAAATATAAAATTAAAGTATAAAAAAGTGAAAAAAAAGTTTAGTCTGTTTGATAACAAGCAAGTAATGAGCTGCTGAATTTGTGACCAACTGTGACCCTAGCTTTCTTTTTCTAAAACGAAATTTTATATGGCGGGAGTAATGGCGCTACCTATGTTTGACGTCACATGTAGTCCTGTCCTTGTCTAATAAGAAAGTTTGATTACCGTAAGGTACTAATATATATTCTGTGTTTGATGCTCTATATTATCTTCGAAAATATGTAAAAAAAACTGTTATGTTTCTCATATTAAAAAGATTTTAAATAAATTAAAAAAAACAGTCCAATCGATCCTCTAATACCTATTTGCTTAAAATATCAACGACATTTTATGTATATAATATATATATACTTACTGATACTAAATTTATTACTTGTTTTATTTATTTCTGCGTCATATGGAGAAAATTTTTGCTGATGAGTTTTATTGAAACTGAGCAGCCCGTGGCGCAGTGCTTAGCGCGCTCGGCTTGCGATCGTTGAAGTTGAACAACTTTCGCAATGGTCGGTCACGGGATGGGTGACCAAAATTTTTTTTCTCACTCATGCTCTGTTAACATGAAATGTTAAAATTTCAGAATTTTACGTTTACATAATTGTATTTCCTCGCATTTCGTGCGAAAAGTTTTATACAAGCCTTGTACTGGATGCTATTTGCATTGACTCGAATGATTAAAGATTCAAAACCATCCTCGACCATGCAAATTACCTTCTAGTTTCCCGTTCTCGGCTGTAATGTACTATTATTTATCTGAGCTCCTCCATGAAGGCACGTGAAGCCGTTGGTCCCGGCTGCGTTGCAAACGTTAACATCCACCAATTAGCATTGGGCCCGCGAGGTGGGTCTTGGCCCATTCTCCTTATCTATCCATAAGAAATGCCTGTACCCCAACAGAAAGGACTTATAATGGCTAATGATGTGATGAGGTTGGAAAATAGTTTCGAGATTACAAGTTGAACCTCGTTCTAAAGGCCACCTTGATGAGTTTGTGTTCATTTACGTAAAACACTTACTTACATAATGACGTAGTTTGCGTGGCGCAAGCAGTGGCCGAGTTGCGCATCTCGTCGGGAACTTTGTATTTGCCAAACGGAATACAAACCGCCATCCGTCCTCCTTGGATACGTGGAGCCTTGAAATGTAGATGCGGTACTTACCTAAAACAAATTATTAATTAATTTTATTGCAGCCATTCCTTTAAATAAATATACTATGGTTTCAACTAAAGCATTAGTTTAACAAAATAATATAAATTAAGAAGGTTTAGTTATTTTTTTTATAAAAGATATTGTAAGAAAATAGCTTTTTTCATTTTGATATACACAACTATATAAGTACATCTTAGATTTAATCGCGAACTGTTCATTAAAATAAAACCACTTTTTTACGGATTTCATCAATCACAAATTAGGTAAGTACCTAATTTAGAAATGTGTTTTAGTTTTACAATATACCTACTTACGCGCGATTAAATCCGTAAATAATTGGTTTTATGCAATAAACAAATAGAAATCATAAAATGTAAACTTGCTAAGTTTACTTTTACAATTCTTTACGCGTGTAAAGTTATGTTTTCATGCCTGACTGATATTTTACTGGGCGGTAAAAAGATAGGCTGAACTATGCTAATTAAGTATTTTTAGTAGAATTCAAATTTGTTCGAGTAACTTTAATTAGGTATCTCGTGCGGTGAAATCGCTAGCAGACGCTAGTAACGACAATTATTATTGCGAACCCTAGCCCTAGCACGAAAATCTGTCGTTATTTGTAAGCGTAGAGTTGCTATCAAAGTGCTGCTGTCAAATATCTAATATTGAATTTTAATTCGTTTTTAAAGTTGTAAGTTGTACAACTTTCTTGGTTTTTATACAAAATCATACGAACACAATAACGATAGTTTTGCGTGCTAACCCTTAGCAGTTTTCTTAACAGTTTTCTGTTTAATAAAACATCGTCCACAATATTCGTGTATCCGTCCGTTGCGCGGGAAATAATTAGCAGCTCAGCGTGAGATGAGCCGACCGCCGGATAAATATCGGGATTACGAGACAACTGGAGGGCTACCAGCGGAATTACAGTGCAGCCTTAGGATGCTTATACCTATAATGAAGCAGTATGTCACGTATATAGCACTGGAAAAGGTTCTTCTGTGTTTAACGAAAAGGGGAAGCAAGGGTGCGTCCTGCATTGAAAACCCATATTTTGTTCAGTGTTATGAGATAACTAGAAGCTGCTAACGAAATTAGAGTGCAGCGTGCAGCCTTGGGATGTGTTTATGACACTAGTGAGCATTTTGCTTATAGGAGATAATTATACTTTTTTTATCCACAATGGGGTAGCGCTTAGTCTTCATCACATCTGCCTGCCTAGCATGACCATCATATCACGTGATAAAAGCCGCTCATGCTAGGCCGGCTGATGTTAAGTGGTGATAAGGCTGAAGGTGAAAGCGCACTACTCCCGGAATCCACAATCACTGAGTTACTGTCTATCTTATCTTTAACTGCCGGTAAACAATAATGCTGAAACCACACTTATCCTTATTTGACAATAAAATTCATGCTCACTGATGAAAATAAGCAAGCATGCATCAAAAGAAATGATCTTCAATAACCACCACAGACAGATTAGCGATCTGTTCCACTGTGTCGTTGAGATGGGCCATTCTTCCAAGATTGCCCTTAGAAAAAAAACTTCACAACCCCCTCCCAATCATACAAAGTATTAATAATCAGTTTAACGATCGTTCCCAGTAATGATCGCGCTAGGCTGCTCCACAAATAAGGCACCTGTAATGGCCGCGGCTCGTTACGTTAACGTATAGGAGGAATGAGTGATTAAGGCGATTGCTCGAACTATAAGGAATGACATAGTACAGGGGCATCGAGTATAAAACCACAATTAAACTATGAATCCTAGTTTGAAAGATATCAAGCTGTTAACGAACGCCGTAGAAACAGCTATGTATGTACCTTACATACTCATTAAACTAGCGCCCTATAATATTTATAACATTGATGATTTGATTCCGATTTAATAATAGCGTTAAGGATATCTGAAAAAAACTAGGGTATTACAAATATATATATTTATATAACACCCAGACACGTAACAAACACAAATGCTCATGACATAAATGTTTATGTTTGTTGTGTTTTGTTTATGACCGGGTGGGAATCGAACCACGACCCCTGGCTCAAGCGCTCAGTACCACTGCGCCAACAGGCTCGTCCGTTTATATGAGGACTGGAATTAAATATAAGAATATGTTGTAGATAACAAGTCAGAGGTGACGCTAGAAATCTAAAATAAAAAATTACTGCAGTACCTATATAACAGAAATTACTCATTGCCTGCCTCATTTACTACGCTACGTGCTACGGCGTAGTATACCTCCGGCGTAGTATACACGCCGTACACTTATGGTAAGTAAAGTCCGTTCGGTTAGATAGTGTCGGTACACCCACACGGCATTGTGGCTCTTGCTATAAAATGCAGATATAAAATAATACACTCAAGTTGGGTACCAAAGTCAATTTTAATGAAAATTTGGATATTTTTATATAAAAGGAAGTTAATTAAGTGATTTACAAATAATAATAATAATTGTTAATTTTTTATATGATTATTATGATTACTCATCATCACTCGAATTGTTACAAGTCACAACCGTCGTTACAATCTGTATTTATAATAAACATAGATTATTTAAGATAATATTAATTTAATAAATGTCGAATCCCAAAATCCAATTCCATTTGCGGATGTACGCCGCACGCGGCTTCTTTTATTTATGCGGCGGCATCCTTTGAAGAGAAGCGGCATGTGCCAAGGCGGCGCGATAAAAGGGCGACACTATCTAAGCGAATGGACTTTACACTTATGGCGTAGTTCATCTACGGCGTAGTACACCTACGGCGTAGTACATCTACGGCGTAGTACACTTATGGCGTAGTACACCTATGGCGTAGTTCATCTACGGCGTAGTACACCTACGGCGTAGTACATCTACGGCGTAGTACACTTATGGCGTAGTACACCTATGGCGTAGTTCATCTACGGCGTAGTACACCTACGGCGTAGTACACCTACGGCATAGCACCTAGAATAGAATAGTTATTTGCCTATTTCTTTTCAGATCATCATCAGCAATTTTAACGTCCCCGCTGGGGCACAGGTCTTTCCACAGAGAATGGGTCAAGCAAGATCCACCACGCGGACCCAATGCAGATTTGTGGGTACTAAATACTGCTAATGGAACCGGGACCAATAGCTTTACATTCCTTCCGAAGTACAAAGGAGCTAGAGATAAAAACTTTTGGCCACCCATCCCGTGGACCACCCATTGCAAAAGTTGCTTAACAACTATGACCGAGCGCGCTAATTCATAATTCAAACATTTATTCATTTTAGGCTGATACAGCACTTGTCAACGTCAATGAAGCTACGCCATCGGTTCGCAAATCCTACGGCGGGAGACCTTGTAACGAGAAGAACCGGCAAGAAACTCGCTAAGGGCAATTTGTTTCTCCACACACATAAACACGATATTAAAAATAAATCATTTGGCTAAATGCGTCCCTGCCTTACGCGATTTACCGTTTGTCGCGCGGGTTTCCCCACGGAGTTTAATTAACGAATCTTATTAGAGCGGTACAAATTTTGAAGCTCTGTGACCGCAGCCGTATAGTCGTACTGCACTCCTGACCGAAGAAAACGTTCGGTATTCTCACTTCTCATTATAGTTATTAAAAGACTAGCGACTGACTCCGGCTTCACTTAGGCGGATCCCACACTGCACCGCACGACGCTCCGGTTTGTGGTAGTGCACTTCTTAACTATGGCTGTAGAATCTTGATGTACATACAAAACCCGCAGTGTAGGAAAAATCACGCCGCATCTCCGTCCGGTAGTGCGGAAACCGGAGGCAGTGTGTTGGACGCCTTATAAGAATAAATAATAAAAAAACTAGGCGAGGCAGCGGGGCAAGAATTGAAGAAAAAAATTGATATAAATTACTTACATATTTCTTAGATAACCATAATGACAACAGCATTTCTATTTCCGTTTTTATAGGGGAAAATCAGACCGCTGAACGGCTGTCTTCGAATATGACTACCGTCGTAAACATTACTTTACCTAGACAAATAACATTATCTTTAGTACACCGTACATTTATTTTCTATTTTTCAAAGAAAACTTACTTATCTCGGTATTAAACACACTGTTTACCAACAAGCAGTAGAATATCTCCCTACATATAACAAAGAACATGTTTTTGTTCTCAAGAAAAATAAGCATCGTAAACATAATCAACAAACAAAGTTACTCAAGTTGCCTAATTGCTTGAGGAGATGAGAGCTAAATGACGACCATTTTGAATTCCGGAGAAAATGTGCTTTGTTGAATTAGATAACCGGACGCTAATCAGATTGGCCACTGGCCAGTCAGGCTCGCCAACCTTCACGACGTTATGAGATCCTGGTAGCTGTAAACACGTAGTTTTTCATTGGATGCCTGTAATATTGGAAAATAAAATCTTGTTAAATGTTTAACGTTAGCCTTGTTAATTCTTGTTAAATGTTTAACGTTAGCCTTGTTAATTCTTGTTAAATGTGAAATTGACGACAAAGGTTTCAAATTGAAATCAAATCTAAATATGGAATAAAAAAAATATTTCAAATAAATTAAGAAAAAGATATAGGTTTTTATTTGTTGAATAATATATGCTTGTTTAAAAGTAGAGCAGTGGTTCTATTAAAGTCATTGCTTCGTTTGGTATCTACGATACTACAGACAGACTGAACAACACATTAAATTTATAACACCCCCCTTTCGCGTCAGGGGTTAAATAACTTAACTTGTATCCGCATTCGCTACTGAAGCTTCCAGTACATACCTACTCAATACTGTTGATTATGAAACTAATAATGTAACTTATCCGTGTCGAACCGAAACCAATTGGCATTTCCCTCATCAGGATACGAAGAGCAGATGTAGCCGCACCGATTCACGGAGCGACTGCGGAAAATCAAATTTCATATTTTTATTAGCATTATTTGCGCGGAACAGTGCACCCCTCTCTCCTTTGCTTATGGAATAAATTTTCGGCTCATTGATTTCTGCGAGAATGCCAAGCTGAAAGCTCCAACTATACTCGTAGAATGAGGGATGTTCTGAATGCTAGCTGAACATTTTCTGATTTTCCGTTCCTCCTGCGTTAGCCACTTTGGAAATTGGTTTTGGTTAAAACCGAACAATCTGAGTAATTTAGGTACTTGCATTCGGTATATTAAGTCGTAGCGTGAGGTCTGTAACTTACAACTGAATGTACAAGTATGTTATGTAATATTGTGTCGTTTTTCATTTATTTAGCTAGGTTCATAAATATGTTTTGATTAGGAATATAAATATTGGACACCATCAAAAAGAAAAATACAGTAGATTAACAAAAATCATTTGGTATTAATTTTATTTTTAATAAGTACCTACTAATAATATCTGTACAAAAAGTAATGATATCCCATCAAAAACATAAATGTGAAATGAGAGCCAAGTTCAATGTTCATGATATATGCCATGGTTGTTGACTTCAACGTCAAAAAAGTGAGATATAAATAGGGTGCCAAGTTCAATGGTCAGTCCTGAAAATTTATAACAACACAAAAACATTTTATAACAACTTAAAAATCATTTCTTTTTATAACTTAACTAGCTGACCCGGCAAACGTTGTTTTGCCATATTAAGAACTTCGTATCACCAACATCTATTAAAGATAGACTGATGAAAATAAATGATCGCGAAGAAGTTTTATACACTGCCTGCAACAAATGTCACTTATTAAAAAGTAGGTAATCCAAAGCGGCTAAAACGTCAGTGATTACAATACTCTTTGACATACCTCTTTGGAAGCGGCTATGGAAGAAATGACAGTTTTGTATAGTACGACAGTTTATCGATTTTCTATACAAAATAATCATTTTTATTTTATAATTTTCCGGAATAAAAAGTAGCCTATATTACTCTCCAGCTCCAAAACTATCCCCATACCAAAAATCGAGTCGATCCGTTGCTCCGTTTTGACGTGAAAGACGGACAAACAAACAAACAAACAAACAAACAAACAAACAAACAAACACACTTTCACATTTATAATATTAGTATGGATAGAATATATTGAAGCCTAAGATCTGACTTGGCTAGTTTTTATATACGAATTATATTATAGCCTTCGCAAGTTCAAGCCGTAAATTCTTATTTTATTCTTCCGAAAATTTGGCTTGCTGGTTTCTACCATAACTTTATCTACTAGCTATCGAACATAGGGATCTTCCTAATAGTACTTAATAATACCCTTTAGAGACAAATTTAGAGAAAAAATAAGATTCTAAGTAGAAAAATATTTTTTATTCAGGTCGCCTAGAAGGTTTTCAATAAAAAAGTGTACTATAAAAATGACCTCGGTCCTTTATCTGGCCACATGATAGATTGATATAAGCTTGTGGACAGGTTTCTAATTTTATTTTATACTAGCTTTCCGCTCGGGCTTCGCCTGCGTAGGCTTCACGACGTTATCCCGCGGGAATGTGATATTTTTCCGAGATAAAAAGTAGCCTGTGATCCTCTACAGGCTACAAAGTATCTGTGTCCCAAATTTCAGCCAAATCCGTTCAGCCGTTTTGGCGTGCTTGCGTAACAAAATATACAAACATCTAAACTTTCAAATTTATAATATTAGTAGGACTTGCGCCAGTCCGCTACATTGCTCGTCTATACATATTTCTACATACCTGCACGATCATTCATGTACCTACTACATATGTCACAAGAAAAGGATTAGAAAGAGCATCTTATGCTGTTAGAACTGAAAGTTTTTGTTTATAGTTTAAAGTAACAAGAATTTGTTTATATTTTTGTGCTAATAGTCCATGGAAATCGTACATTTTGCCTTGCGTTAAATGAGGTAGGTCTGATTTTTTTGTATGTTAGTAGTGATGAGATAGTAATGACAAATCCAAGTTTTCCACCTCGATAGCCCTCCGGATCATTGTTAAATATTTAAAAATCCAATCAATTTTCAGTTTTTTTTTCAGTTTTTGACAATTTTTACCACCAAGGACCTGTGTTACGGCAAAAGTTACTATGCACGCTTTAAAGTAGACTAAATTTGCAATAAAAAGAGAATAATTTGGTTCTTGTAAGTCAAATAGTTTTTAAGATGGGGCTATTTAAAAGTTTGCAAAAATTCAAAAAAAAAAGAAGTATTACAGTTTTTTTAGTTTTCGACATTTTGACGCATAGTAGTGGGTTTATGGCAAAAGATAAATTATTAGATTTTAAAGTCCATTAAATTTCCAACAAAATGAGAACAATTAGTAATATCAACTTACACTTGACAGTTCCTGAGACAGCTGTTCAAAGTTATTGAGGTAAGTGAACAATTATAATATGTAATAGAAGGGTTTGCAAAATGAAGTACGCCCTAAAGGAAGGAGGATCTGGGAGGTGGTGGGATCAATTATGTACATTGTATGTATAATTTTGATGGACCAGGCACGTCCTCTGAATCCACAGCACACTTTTTGGGGGCAGCTTGCTGAGGTATAATTTCTTCATCGAACTGCTCAGGACGGTCAAAATCGTCCTTTGATGGTGGGTTATCAATCAATGGTTCATCAATGTTATCACACATCAGGTCTGGTATGTTCTCGCATGATTGGCCAATGCAGCAGTAGCTGCAAACATCGGAACATTTGAGTTCTGCTTTCCTGCAACCACATCTGCTGGTACAACCTTACATCTTTGGTATGCTTTCAAGGTGATTAAGGTTTGCGTGTCATTAACAAGGTAGAACGGGAACGTCTCCCAGATCCTTCTTCCTTTAGGGCTTACTACATTTTGCAAAGCCTTCTATTACATAATTTTTACTTACCTACCTCAATAACTTTGAACAGCTGTGTCAGGAACTATCAAGTGTAAGTTGATATTACTAATTGGTCTCATTTTGTTGGAAATTTAATGGCCTTTAATAACTAATAATTTATCTTTTGCAATAAACCCACTACTATGGGTCAAAATGTCGAAAACTAAAAAAACTGTTATACTTCCTTTTTTTGAATTTTTGCCAACTTTTGAATAGCCCCATCTCAAAAACTATTTGACTTACAAGAACCAAATTATTCTCTTTTTATTGCAAATTTAGTCTACTTTAAAGCGTGCATAGTAACTTTTGCCGTAACACAGGTCCTTAGTGGTAAAAATTGTCAAAAACTGAAAAAAATACTGAAAATTTATTGGATTTTTAAATATTTAACAATGATCCGGAGGGCTTTCGAGGTGGAAAACTTGGATTTGTCATTACTATCTCATCACTACTAACATATAAAAAAATCAGAACTACCTCATTTAATGCAAGGCAACACCACTTATTTGGTACGATTTCCATGTACTATAAGGTTACTATTAAAAGGGAAGGATCTGTCTCCTAGAATAGAGGCTAACGTAAACCAGGAGGCAGAGTAAAATTGTTCTGTTAGAATATGTATTTGTAATATTTATTGTGAATCTGTTATATTTGTGCTGCTATTGGACAACACAATTATTATTATTATGAAAAAAACCGCCTTCAAAAAAATCACATCAAAAAAGTAAGAAATAATCCCTCACCAAATAAATAACGTAAGTACTTTGAAAACGGGCATGAAACATGTACAATTTTTTGTTGTTTTTGTTAAAACCCGCCCGACTTCAAAGTACTTACGTTATTTATTTGGTGAGGGATTATTTCTTACTTTTTTGATGTGATTTTTTTGAAGGCGGTTTTATTTTTTTATAAATATAATTTTAATTTCACTCTTTTTAGTGCATCGTGCAGGCAATTTACGTGTATTCTGGTAAATAGGTATGTGATCAAACTGAAAACCTCCTTTTTTGAAGTCGGTTAAAAATACCTTGAGGTATCCCCTTTTTAACAAAACAAAAATCATCTAAATCGGTTTATTAACAAAGGAGTTATGCCTAAAGATACGTATTAAATTCACATAAAGTGGTAACGAAAACGACAGTATTTTCAAGATTTCCTGAAAACTACTGAACCGATTTAAAAATTTCAAAAAATGGGACCAACTTGGAAACTAACCTGATGTAATAACGTTTGAATCATTTCAATCGGTCCATCCGTCTTCGAGTAATCGGTGGACATACACAAAAAAAAACATACATACAGACGAATAGAGAACCTTCTCCTTTTTGATTTAGGAGTCGGTTAAAAGGGGACGTTACCATGTCAACGTAAAGAAATTTAAATCGTGCAAAAGGAACTTCTGGCGGCCAGGCATGCCCACCAGAAGGTGGTTTTGAAGTTCCAACCTCAACGTCACCCTGTCCAGAAATGTACAGAAGTAGGTATAGATAAGCGAGACAGCAACACACGCTATCGCGGATAATAGGAGAAATATTTTTTTCAAGGTGCGCTAGTCCAACAGGGCTGCGTTTATAGCAAAAGCTTTTGCTTTTGCTTACAGGCAAAAGGTACGCGCGGCTTGTCAGCTTACTGCTTCATTCCTTTTTCTTATTTCCTATAGCCAGGCCTTAAGTCCACTAAGTACACGCTAAGAAAATTTGTGTCAAATCTGTGTGCAATATGGCGCTGAATAAGACAAAAATGTGGCACATTGGCAACATGAAAGCCTGCAAAATTTTTGATTATAAATCAATTCAATAATTTAAGTCAACCAAAATTTATCTCAATTTAACTGCTCGTTCCAAGCATAAGCGCCAACAAACAAACTCTTCAGCTAAATTATATTAGAATAGATTTGAAGTCAAATAATATTCGCAAGCCTTTTGTAAACTTTTCAGATAATCTTTTACTGGAAAATACATAGGTAAGCAAAACAGTTATAAAGTAAGGGTATATTAAATCTGGTAACTTAAACACGAATCGAGATTGTTTGATTTATTATTAAGATTTTCGCTTACTTCTCAATATTGTACGTTCCACGCTCGTTTATTTTAGGATTCCGCCTCTCAAAAAGCAATAATGAAACCATAATTTCGTTTAGCTCAGAGTAGCCCTTGCACGAAAAACTGTCGTTAAGGTAATCGTTATCGTGATCATTTACTTTGTATGAAAATCAGAGAAGCGCCTATTTCGGTTCATAAGGAACTGAAATTCAACACGTATTTGGCAGCAGGACTTTGACAGGTTTTGAAGGACGAAAACAGCGTCCTTCAAAAGTTAACTATTCGATTACTATTACGATTGTTTATCGTGCTAGGGGTACTGTAGCCGTAGAACGAAAACTGTCGTTATGGTAATCGTGATAGCAAACTACCTATACTATACGTCAAAATCTGTCAAAGTGGGGTTATCAAATATATCTATTGAATTTTATAACTAATACTAGCTGATTCGGCGAACTTCGTACCGCCTTATCGACAGCACGCCACTTACCGGGTCCAATTGGAAATCTAAACCATAAAAAAAATCTAGCCATTTAGGAGAAGTTCAGTTACATACACTTGCACAGAAGAAATCTATACTAATATTATAAAGCTAAAGAGTTTATTTATTTGTTTGAACGCGCTAATATCAGAAACTACTGGCCAAATTGAAAAATATTTTTTGTGTTGTATAGTCTATTTATCGAGGAAGGCTTTAGGCTATATTTTATTCCGATATTCCCACGGGTACTACGCGAGGATCCGCTAGTATATATATAAAGATGGAAAACGGGATTTATACCATGTTTAAATTGTTCTCGAGTTCCTGATATTTCGGCGCAGTTGCACATTCATGATCACGGAATAAATAATTAAAACAAATTTAAACGTCAGGAAAAATGTGATAGTAAAAAATCACGGGGCTCTTTAAGTAGCTTTCAGGTGTGACTTATAGGGCTCGTGGTTTTTTACTACCACATTTTTCTTATACTTACAGAATTGCATTGTGAATGCATTAAAATAATTTAAAATCTAAATTAAACATTGTTATAAATCCGTTTTCACAATAGTTATAGGTACTCGTAGTGATAATGACTATGACTAGGTACCTATGTAAGTTAAAAATGTTATTGAATTTTGGTTCCGAAACTGCTGCAATGCGCTGCTCTGTTTTTCATTTAATATATACGACCACGTCAACGATACCGAGAGTTTTTCATGGTAAACTATACCGTCCTTCAAAAGCTGTCAAAGTGCTGATGTCAATAATGTATTGAATTTTAGTTCCTTATACGACCGTAAGAGTTGCTGTTCTGCTTTCGACCAAGTTTTGATCATAAAGTTAATGTATGTTATATTAGGTTTCGACACAAAATAATACAATCACGTTAGCAGTTACAATAACGACCTAGTTTTCGTGCTAGTGCTACGGAACAGTAGACAATCTCGAGTTCGCTATTGACCGATTTTCAACAAGTAATTTATTTTATTTATTTTATATAACTTTATTGCACAAAATACATTTGTAAAGTACAATAGGCGGACTTAACGCTTAAAGCATTCTCTGCCAGTCAACCTTTAGGAAAAAGAAATCAGTGTATTAAACCTTTTAGTCATCTGAATCTATAATAATCTATCTTTGTTATGAATGCTTAGGAACTACAGTATCATAGACTATGATTAAAATTGATGATCAAAGAAAAATTGCTCCAG
Source organism: Crambus lathoniellus (assembly GCA_949710035.1). Taxonomy (NCBI): domain Eukaryota; kingdom Metazoa; phylum Arthropoda; class Insecta; order Lepidoptera; family Crambidae; genus Crambus; species Crambus lathoniellus. The sequence continues at coordinate 5,840,385 of OX453302.1, read as the reverse complement.
AGAACAGATAAAGTGACTACTACGTATTTTTTTCATAGTCATAAATTGACCTGAAAATAATTTACAATACTTTTTACGTGGTTCTTCTATAACAAAGTTAATCTTAGCAATATAGCAAAGCGATTGCAAAACCTTAATATAATATTTATAAATGTGAAAGTGTACTTATTTGTTTGTTTGCTTTCCGTCTTTAACGTCAAAACAGAGCAACGGATCGACGTGATTTTTGGTAGGTACCTATATGTGGCTAGTTTGGGAGCTGGTGAGTGGCATAGGTGAATTTGTATCCCGGAAAAAGATGTTATCCAGTGGGATAACGTCGTATAGTCCACGTGAGCGAAGCCGCGGACGGCAGACTAATATTTATGTCATCGTAAATAGGCAAAGGATCAACCTCCCTAAAGTTTTCATTTCAAAAAGGATTACTAAACCTTTATATTACACAGGATTTAAGTCTTAACAAATAGAACGTTTTATAGAAAGCCTGGAGGCAAGCCAGAAGCAACTCTACTGAATAACAGAGTCATATCCACATTCTCGGCCGTTAGGCAGCATGCTACGACTTCATTTGGCCTTAAGTCCCTCGTTATAACCGTATTAGAGTTCATAAAGTAGGTGGGCTTTGGATTTATGCTTATATTCTTCACATAGATAACTATTTGTCCCTTCAAATATGTACTTTTGTCCCAGTTCATAGTATTGGAACTAATATAATAATAAGTTAACATAAATAATAGTAGTTGCGGAATGTAATATTCTAGGAACTTTTTTAATACTTGAACAAAATTAATCCTGTCCTTATTCTCCAAAATACCTCTTTCTCCACTCGGCTCTACCGTTGTCTCTACCAGTAAGACCATGTTCTGTCCACTTTTATCTTTCATGACAGTATCTGTATTTGAAACCTGTAATTATTTTGAAATCGTTGGTCAAATTGCACCGCGCAGATTTTAGAAAGAAAATAAGTATCACACGTGAAACGTTTATTCTTTTCTTTATTAAACGAGAGCTTGACTGCGGTGCAGCGTGAAAACCGTCGAACTATCTAAGAGATTTAATTTTGCAATGCAATGTGATATGCATTTAAAATAGGTTAAAGCTATAATAATGAGTCGCGCGAAAGAAATGCAATGTGACATAAATCGATTGTCTTATAATTATTTGGTATTTTACCTTTTGTTTTTAATTTAAATCAAATTGTTTTATTCTGGTTTCATCCACGCCATATTTAATTACTATATGATAGCACAGAGGAAAAAAAAATACTAATGATAGCAAGCTAAATACGGGTACGTTCTTAGTTCAAATTTTCACCAAAACATTTTCAACTGTGATCACAACTAATTAAATTTAAAATCACATTTCTCAAAAGAATTAGTACTAAAACAAGCTAAATAATAACTTTCAACCAAATTTTATTATCACAAACAAACAATTTGTCTATTCCATTTTCGTATCTGGTAATCCTGTTAGTCGGCATAATTTCTTAGTTGTTCTGTGGCAGAGTTAAACCCGAGTTAAAATTGAATTAGTTCTGATGTCGCGCGGCCGGGCTGCGAATTGTGATAACCGTACCACAAATGAAAAAGTTTCAGTATTCCATCTTTATATAAGAGGTCGTTTGTAAGGTAAGTTCGACTTCGAGAAAGAGGAGATATCTCGTCGAATCCAGCAGGCCTTTTCTAATTCAACTAAAAACCTATTTCTTTCTACCCGTCCCTCTCACTCTCCAGACGCGAAGTTTCGTTTTTCGTTAAATTAGGGCTTCAGCTCGAATGGGCAGCGTTCGGGAAACTCCGGCATATATTCGCGTTCGGAATTCCGCAATATGTCAAGACTAAGGTATTTGGCCAGTGTGTGTTGCAAGTTTTGACATGGAAGCAAGACCTGGTCTTTTACTGTGGGTCTCATAAGAAGACTCAAGGTCACCCAGCGAGCAATGGAGAGAGCGATGCATGGTATTTCTTTGTATTATTAAAATTGTTTTATTGCAATGAGTCGCGCGAAACAATAATCTTAAGATATGTAAATGCAATGTGAAGTGACATAAATCGATTGTCTTATATTTTGTATTTTATTTACCTTTTGTTTTTAATCGAAATCAAATTATATTTTATTCTGGTTTCATCCACATAGTGTGGATGATATAAAGCCAAATACGGGTACGTTCTTAGTTCAAAATTCCAAATCATTTTCAACTGGTATCACAACTAATTAAATTTAAAACAGATTTCCCAAAAGAATCAGTACAAAACATCTACCGAGATCCTTTCAGCCCCCTAATTCACCAATCATCGGAAACTCTCCCGACAGTGGAAGGTATGCACTATCGCTGTCACTCACCATAGAATAGACAAAGACAAAGCACAGAATTCGAATCCGATTTCCGACGGTTTGTGAATCACTAGGCTGGTCATACTGAGATCGAGGCGATGAGTCTTATCTTACGTTCCGACCTTTTATATGGAGATTGAATACTGGAAGTATTTATTCTGTGACCGTACCTACGAAGTGTGTGAAGTTTCTATACGTGGAGCTTGTATGATAATTTGATAAATAATAATTTTCAAGTAAAAATTCTATTTGAGAAACACGATCACATAAGTACTAGGCATGGGAAATGATTGCTACTTTTAAATCATTTTCATGTGATCATAAATATGATTCACCTAAATCAGATTTCAACTGTGATTTATCTATCACACACACGCAATGATTTCTAACAGTCACTTATTTATCATTGTGTTTTGTAGCTATGTATGGTTATGGAATATGAATTATGATATGATTGTGATAAAAAGACGCTACTATAAACACCTATAAGTATGTATAAAGTATTAAATTGAATAAAATTATATAAATTACAAATTCAATTAAATTACAGTTGAATTCCGATGAGAATTATGTATAAGTATTATGATTTGTAGCAGACTATGTGAAATATAGTAGCAAGTGCGACATAGGATTGCATAAATTATACAGGTGATTTCTGATTAAATCCATGTTTATTACATACATTGTTCAAATCCCAATTATAGTAGCTAAAGCATTTGTGATAAAGAAGTGGGAAACAAAAACAGGTGTCATCACATACACACAGACACGAGAAAATATTAATAAGTTCATCATCATCATCTCAGCCGTACGAACGCCCACCGCTGGACATAGGCCTCCCCCAAGGATCTCCACAGCGATCGGTTCTGCGCTGCCCACATCCAGCGGCTTCCTGTGACCTTAAACAGATCCTCGGTCTACCTTGTAGGTCGTCAATGTAACCAACATTACAACTGTGTTTCGCAAGCAATACAATATGCAACATAAAGTTGTATTCTTACATAGCCAGTCGTAAACCAACTACATTCATGAAGATATATATTTAGGAGACGTCCAGGTATTACTACCATTTTACTGGGATCATAAAAGATTATGTTGCCATAACTTTATACCTAAGCAACATAACACTAGCTTGCTTTTGATGTCTACTGCCTTGTATGAAACTCGTATACTTTCTCTTACTCCTTACTTACTCCTCCTACTTATTTCTACACAATATACCTAAAACAAAGTCGGTTCACGCAGTCTGTTCGCTTACATCTTTCACGTTTTGCGATTTATATACTAACTAGCGGCCGCCCGCGGTTTCACCCGCGTGGTTCCCGTTCCCGTGGGAATATCGGGATAAAAAGTACATATAAACCTTCCTCTTGAATCACTCTATCTATTAAAAAAAAACGCATCAAAATCCGTTGCGTAGTTTCAAAGATTTAAGCATACAAAGGGACATAGGGAAAGAGAAAGCGACTTTGTTTTATACTATTATATACTATACTATACTATGTAGTGATATTACAAAGAGGCTAGGTTTGATTTTTTTGTTTGTTTATAATATAAAATATAAACTGAAATTCTACTAGACTTATTTCAAAAAATTACCAGTAGATAGCAAGCTACATTATTCCACCGAGTAACAATGTGGTGCCTCTTAAGCTATATTTAATAACGCTTATCTAGGGAACGGAAACCACGTGCGTAAAACCAAAGGAAGCCTATTGGCTTATCGATATAACTATTGGCTATTGGCAAAAAATGTTTGGACTCCCCATACTAAATTGATCACGTGATCAGTCCGATTTGTATGAAGAGTCAAAATTTTTTTGTCATATTTCGACCTATGTTTCTAGGGGAAAGTTATTCAGTTACCGATTCTGAGTCGATCCTAAAAATTTGTGCACTGGTCAAAAAAATTTCCTGTATAGAGTCATTAATGAGAAAGGTATGAAATGAATATGTGAACATTGCTCTCATGCGAAGCCTTGGCGGATCGCTGGTACTTACTTTCTTTATATTTATTTATTACTAGCGGATCCTCGAGGTTTTACCCGCGTGGTACCTGTTCCCGTAGGAATATCGGGATAAAATATAGCCTATGTTAAACAGGGATAATGTAGCATTCTAAAAGTGAAAGAATTTTTGTAATCGGTCCAGTAGCTTTTGAGTTTATTTATTAGGTACATACTTACATACAAATCCTTCCTCTTTATAATATTAATATAGATATTCTACTCAATTTAACGAATACCAATTAATGTGTTCACTGCAACTCATCATCATCATCATCTATTAAATGTCCCCACTCTGCTGGGGGCTGGCCTTCCTTATGGATGGATAAGGAGAACGGGCTATGACCCACGACCTTAGTGCGGGCGTGCGGTCGTACATTGGGCCACTAGTCGCGGCCACCAAACGCGGCCACAAGCTGCGGACGAGTGTATTTTCATCACAGAACAGAAAAAACAAAAAACTTTTTTTCTGTTCTGTGATTTTCATACATTTTGTAAAGTATCGGCGCAAACCGAGCGATCGAGTGGCCGCGTGCGATCCACATGCCATAGTAAAACCAAATAAGTAGGTTGACTTCATACATACTGCTAGGTAGTATGATATATGATATATTAGTATGATACTAATATATCATACTACCTAGACGTCTACGTCGTCGGCCTACTATATGGAAAAATTGGTTATACTGTGGTAGAGGCTCAGTGGCTGCGATAGGTGGCCGCTACTAAGCCACCAGTGGTCGCGATTAGTGGCCGCGATAGTGGCTCAATGTGCGGGCGCTCAGCGTGACTTTCCAAAGCACGGAGGAGCTCGAGATGAAAAGTTTTTGGTCACCAGGTTCACTGCAACTAATGTTGCACCTAATGTCAAAAACACAAAATAAAAAAAAACAGTTATTCTTAGACTCTGCTGGCTAAGCTTCCACCATCTTGTCTGTCTGTCGCCTTAGCAACAGTGTTTACAGCATTATTAAGATAGCGAGGTTCCTTGGTTGAGAATTCCGGGCCTTCGATAAACGATAAAAGGTTATGGTAAAAAAAGACTACAAAATAATTTGACTTGTTACTTCACAAAAAAGATTCAAATCTACAAAAAAATCTATCTCACGTTACTAGTAATATTTTTGTTCAAAAATGTTGTTTGATAAAACATTGAAAGGTGCTACGATAAGGCAAATGGAGCCTTTTTATCCCACTCAAGTAATAACATTGGAAATACCGCCTACAATGATATTTTCTTCAAGGAGAGATTGATAATGTCGCGACAGGGAAAAGGGCATCGTTTTTTTTAGATAAGACTTTATTTTTATTTACTTCGGGGTGTAAGTGTAACGCAAGTGGTGATAAGGCTGTAAGGTGGAAGCGCACTTCTAAATGCTGCAAAAATTTTCTTTTGGCGGCAGAGTGACAAGAGATGATGGTAGCTAGTCAGGCAGACTAAGAAAAAGTCTTATCTTGCATCGTTCCCAAAAATAAGTGCATAAGGTGTATCGATGAGCTCAGTGGCGCCGCCAATGGAAATAAATCAATTGCATTTTATTAAAGGCTTGGATTAAAAGTTTCGGTTATTTCGCGCAAATAGAAGAGCGAAATGCAATTTTTAATTGTTTTTTCATGGCCTCAAATATGAGCATTAAGTTATGGATCTCGATATTGCCAAATGTGGCCACTTTTGGCACTTTTGAGATTCACGACTTATTGCGTAAGTTTGAGTTTTCAAAAGTATATTTATAAAATGCATTCCACTCTTTCACCTGCGCGAAATAACCGAAACTTTTATTCCAAGCCTTTAATAAAATGCAATTGATTTATTTCCATTGGCGGCGCCACTGAGCTCATCGATACACCTTAAAGTGTAAAAAATAACAAACAGGTAAACTTTCACAATGGGATAGTTAACTGTTTTTTTTACTTAAAAAAATATTTTTCGTCGTATTAGGAACAGAAACAGCAGGTCTACTCTAATTCAACGAAAAACGAAATTTCTTTCGAAACTTCGCACATTTCCTACCACCGACTTCTTCGTTTCGAAACTTCGTTGAAACGAAAATGCTTTGACATTTAAATTTTCTAAGCCTACTCTAATTCAATTTAATAACGAACGAAAATTGAAGTTTGGCAGTTTTTAGTTCGCAGTTTTGACGAACTCAAAAGCGTTACCTTTCTATTTTCGTTTGGGTCGATTTTTATTAAAATATTAACTGATATGGCTACGAGGCAGCTTTTAATCGCTGCTGCTTTGCGCGAAGAACGCTTGGAGAGGAGAAAGAACCGGCAGCACCTGCGAAATCAGTTATTTATAGCGAATATTCCCGATCTAGAGTTTATAGGAAATTACAGACTCAGTCGGGAATTATTCGAGGAGCTGTGGACTGAGATAGTGCCTTTATTACCTCCAGGGGCAAGGCGACAAGAGTTCAAGCCAACCCTTAAAGTAAGTTTGTACTATGTAAACACGCATTTCAATGAACTTTTCGATTTTACTTTTCATAAGCCTGGTTATCGCTTTTCAGATATAGATATTGACTTAAACAACAGCACTTAATGCACCGCATACAGGTACTAGCAAAGCACATAAGATTTCTTCAAAATCTCAAAAAAAGGAATCATATTAAGCGGAAATAAGTAGTAAATATAGGTACCTAGTGATAACCGATTAACGATTTTTTCATTTACTTCATTTTCAATACTAAAGTTCTATTTTATTTATTTTCAGGTGATTCTGGATATCTTCTAAGGGAGTGATGACACCCGTCGATAATGCTGTTGAGGACTCTCTAGAGGGAAGATACTGCCATCCAAAAACGTCCACGCTGCACCGTTGAACGCACATTTGGTGTATTGAAAGCTCGATGGTAGAGATGTCTTTTGTCTAGCTTGTCCATTACTGCCCAGAAACAGCAGCTAAAATTATAGTAGCCTGCTATGTGTATAGTACATATGTATAAGGGCTGGTATGGAGGTCCGGAGTTTTTTTTTTCCCGAGGAGGGAGGTCCCTATTTGACAGAAGAGGATCACCAAACGGACAGAGCCAGGAAGATTCGCAGGGAAATTGAGACAGCCGCATCTTCGACTCGAGCTTTACAGGCAGGTCGAGGGAAAAGCGCTGTATTAATACAAACTTTAGAAAGGAACCAGGAAGATGCATTCATACCAAACCAATTAATAAAATTGTAATATTGAAATAAAACCCACTTGTGTAACTTTTTTTTTGTTATAGGAGATAATCATCAGTGTCTCAGTTAAATGTACCTACGACAAGACGAGGAAATCGTTATGCATGCCTAACTGCGTGTTTGCTACATATTTGCTTGCTGCATTCTTATAATATCCAAATAAAATGTAGCCTATGTCACCCGGGAAGAATGTAGCTTTCTAATGGTCAAAGAATTGTCTAAATCGGTCTAGTAGTTTCGGAGCCTATTCGATGCAAACAAACAAACAATCAAATCTTTCCTCTTTATAATATTAGTTTAGAAGACTAGCGGATCATCGCAGTTTTACCCGCTTGCTACCCGTTCCCGTAGGAATATCGGGATAAAATATAGCCTATGTCACTCGGGAAGAATGTAGCTGTCTAATGGTCAAAGAACTTTCCAAATCGGTCTAGTAGTTTTGGAGCCTATTCGATGAACAAACAAACAAACAAACAAACAATCAAATCTTTTCTCTTTATAATATTAATTTAGATTAAAAAGACAATATCAATGTATTTAATGGTTTTTATTTCTTACTTCAATACATGATATTAGCTTACATTTAACATTTACAAAACAAGAAACATATCGTTACATATTACAACAAATTGGTTATAGGATAAGCACTGATTATACAACATTATAGTACATTATATTATAACCTTTATGAGAAAAAAAATCTCATATAAATATTAGAATATTTTCCTTTTAAACAAATATAAAGTTGTAGGTTCCTACCTAAAACCTATAACTTTATATTTGTTTAGTCCTTTTATCCTTCGCGAGCAGTCGCCCGGATAGCGAAAGGTCGTGGGTTCGAATCCCATCGCAGCTGGTTGTGAGACGGGTCGACTTTATCTAAATACCTACTTCATTTTTAATTTCTCACTAATAAAAATTGCATAGTGTATGCAAGAAAGTAAAAAATTAAATAACTAAGCAATAAGTTTGAGGTGCGAGGTTGGAGTTGGTTGGTAACAGGAGAAAATCTTTATTATTTAAAGTTGTTCTCGCAATAGCTCACACAGCTGCAAATGGCATGGCAGCCCTGATGCCTGCGAGCTCAGCGTTCCTTACTGTCTCTCTCTCTACGCGCCCATCTTCATACTGGTATTACTGATACAACCTGCTTCTGACGTCTGTAGCAGGCAGGTAAGGCTGCAAAACAACATTCAAATAAGTTCCAAAATTGTATACCTACATACATTGCAGGGAATACTTATTATATTTTTTTGTGATACACAGTAACTTTCTTGTAATTTTAATTGTCTCCGTAGTTTAAAAGTATGTGGATCACAGAGGGCGGCACAGGTAGTTTTTGTATGGATTGTTAGGATGTAAGTATAATTAGGTACCTTTTGCCACTACTGAATCGTCTTTGTGCAACCACCCATGGATTTGAGAGTGTCGCACAACTCCTCCCACAGCCTCTATGTCTGGACCTTTCCTTCTATACTCCTCAATCTGCCGCGAGCATGATCTTTATGTTCATCGAGTAGTACAGTGATTTGCTGAGGAGTTGTCGAACAGGAATTTGGAGCCATACTGAAAAGATGTGGTGAAACTAAATAATAGGAACCTATTACGAAAATATTATTTAAATAAGAATTAGGCGTGCAAAACATAAATATTAATACTTACTTTCTTTGGTAATTCCGTATAAATAACACCAAATTATGCACCAAATATTTTGAAATTTTGAAGTAACGGCTGACGGCTCAGCTAATGTCATACTGCGGACAAGTTACGTTGTCATACGACGACAAGCATAAATCTGGGTCGGTGATAATCATTGGAACTAATTTTTCATACGAATGTTCATTTTGACACCTAATTTTGTACTGCAAGTGGCTCCTCTGTCACCGGAACATACAGGAATGTGGGACTATAGAGGTCAGTGGGGACTATAGACATCTTAACTTGGGCGGTTATCAGTCATTGAAAGGGTTCTTTTAGTGTCACTGTGTTTTTCGACATAAACTTGAATTTTAATTGCTCATTTATCAGTTTCTGGGTTATTAAACATAGTAAACCATTACTAATTAAATACATTCTTAAAATTATTAAACCAACGTTTTAATTTTAAAGTTAATTTAAAAACCGGTTATTTACCGTAAATGACATTAAAAGAACCTACGTAATGTTGTTCATTCCATTCGTTCACGAAAATTGTCTATGGATTCGAACTTTTCGTGCGCGTCCGAAAATGTTCAAGAGTAGCGGCAGAAACGAAACTTCGTTTAAATTTCTTTCGTTTCCGAAATTTCGTTTCGGAGAACAAGAGTAGAGCTCCGGGTATTTATTTTTAAATAGGTAAAATATTGAATATTTTCAGATATATTAGAGCATCAAACTTTTTAATTAGCCAGCACCATTGTGATGCCATTACAAAAAAACGTTTTAGAAAGTGCTAATTATAACGTTTTTTAACCGACTTCAAAAAAAGGAGGAAGTTATCAATTCGACTGTATGTTTTTTTTTTATTTTTTTTTTATTTTTTATGTGTGTTACCTCAGAACTTTTTAGTTAATGAACCGATTTGGATAATTCTTTTTTTATTTAAAAGGTGACGCTTCTCGTGTGGTCCCATTCAAATTTTATCAAGAACTGGCAAGAAGTTCAGGAGTTATCCTGAATAATGTGTATTCAGACTTTATTTGGGTATATGGACGATTTCATAGTTTCATCAAATTGGGGATCATTTTTAAAATTTTTATATTTTTCGAAAGTTGGTACTTCTGACCTGATCTTACTTTCACCAAGTCAGGACCAGGGGATCAAATCCCAGGAAAATTGAGAGAAATTCTCAAATATAGGCAAGCCTTATGCGTTCCATTTATTTTTGAAGTTAGTCAAGTATTTGCATCTGGTAGTCATCATCTCATAGTGATGAGCTGTATTGGAAGCTACAACTCCTTAACGGTCAGGAGCTTAAGAAAATTTCTTTAAGTATTAATCGTACGTATGGGCCAATAGTTATATTCTTTCAGGTTATTAGGGTGAGCTGCTGATGAGAGGTGAAACTCCTCAACAGTTAGGAGTTATATTATGATGTGTTATAAATACCATATGCACGAATGGACCTTCAGTTGTATTCCTTCAAGTTATCTAAGTAGCTAAAGATGGGAAGCTGAATTCCGTAACGGATAGGATATTTACAACAATTTATCATAATCACCATGTAGTTTCTTATGCTACTTCACTAAAAATCGAAAAATAAAACGTTTTTGAAAAAAAAATGTAACCGCCTTCAAAACGGATCTTCAAACAAAAATTAACAAACACTAAAAAACGAAAAAAATAATAAGATTTTTTTAATTCAAAGGACGATGATACGTGACTTTTTCTAATTTATCTTGGTACTTACTGAACTGTTTGAAGTCGGTGCCAACCAAAAAGAATAAGAACGAAATATACTGAGTGAAATAATTAACATATAAAAAAACCCGGTCCCAAGCGTGAGGTGTAGGACGTAATTACCTCAATACGTATAAGACGGCACCGACTTCAAACAGTTCAGTAAGTACCAAGATAAATTAGAAAAAGTCACGTATCATCGTCCTTTGAATTAAAAAATCTTATTATTTTTTTCGTTTTTTAGTGTTTGTTAATTTTTGTTTGAAGATCCGTTTTGAAGGCGGTTACATTTTTTTTTCAAAAACGTTTTATTGTAAAGCAAATTCAAAATAAAATTCATTGTTTTTTCCCCATTTGGTTTTTAAATGTTAAATATATACATTTTAACAACAGTCATATATCCTATCTATACCTTCTAACTTACCTACTAAGTAAATATGAAAGTCTGTTTGTTTATTTGTTTGTCCGTCTTTCACGTCCAAACGGAGCAACTGATCAACGTGATTTTACGAGCATTTTTTTAACTTGCCATGTTAGTTAGTTACAGTTAGTTTTAGTTAAGAAGTGGGGGACAAATTTTGCTTGCAAGCTTAATTTGACCCACTTTCCAGTGTCCGATCCGATGGAGCTGAAATTTTGTATACAGGTTTGGTTTAGATGACAATACAATATTTAGGTACAGTCAGCAAAAAAAGCTTGTCATGAAAATGAATTTTTACAAAAACTTATTATCGAGATATTATACTTACCTATGGAGGAGCTGGAGAGTGACATAGGCTGCTTTTCATCCGTAGGATACGTCGCTCGTGTAGTTTTCGCGGGCGAAGCCGCGGGCAGTAGGTAGCTGACTGACTGATAGACAACGCATAGCCGAAACTATTGGACGCAAGAAGCTTAAAGGATATTTTTCAGTTTTGTATGGAGCTTCGGCTAGAACTTTGTACACTATACCATAGGCAAGCAAAAGATAAATATAATAACGGAAAACTAATTATATCGCAATAAGCTTTTGATTGTACAAAGCATTATCTAGTCTTAATTATGATGCAACCCCGATTAAATATGGCGGTAAAACGTCACACTCACATTAAAAAAATGGTTGACATTGACGGATTATCATCAGTCGTCAATGTCATCGATTTTTCGTACAGAAACATCAATGTTTCCGAACGTGATTTAAATATGGTTGCCAGTGTGACTATGGATGGCAAAGAATTTTTATTTTAAAGTTTATTTTTGTACCATTTACCCAGAAAGGCAATGAGAATTTTAATATTTTATATGACTTTACTATATTTTTTACTATTAGTACGAATAGTGTACAAAGTCCTAGACGAAAATGAAAAATGTCCTTTGGCATGTATGTTCCTTGAGGAGTGTAGGGGAGCAGTAAGAGAGGATTTTTGGAAATTCCCCCTCTAAGGTGGTAAAAAAGAGGGTACACGCAGACGAAGTCGCGAGTGGAGCGTGTCAATATTCTAGGTGGCGCTAGTAAATAATAATAGAATAGTCAAATGACAAATATTTTGAATAACAGAAACATAAATCATCACTTCTCTTTTTCGTGTGTATTGATTGAGTTAAAGCTATTTTTATTGATTACAGCACTTAAGTCAGTTATCTCCAATATTATTCCAATCAATACTTTTTATAAGCCCTTTTATATTAATTAGTTTTTAAAATAGTTCGGATGTAATGGTCGGTAATTATTAATTAACTATCAAGTTTCGAGTTAATTACTTCTTCTAATTTAGATAAAAAGTCAAGTGTGAAACTTACTTAAGTTTTCGAGCCAATATGCTTCTTTTTCATGGAAACGTGATAATAATATGTTTAAATACTATAATTATTTACTTATACAATTTATTATGATTTTTTATAACTTTTTAGGGTACCTTCCGTAAAAAACAATCAAAACAAATACTTACGAGGAAAACAACCCCATTTGGTATTAAAAAAATGTTTTTTACTAATATTCAATAAAATAATAATAATAATCAAAGTCTGGTTATGCTAGTTTAAGTTCTGTAGACCAAATCGAATACGGACCTTCTGGAACTGTACTATAACTGGGTAACTACACGTACAATTCTAGATTTTTCTATTTTCAAGATTCTTACATTGATTTCGGCGTTTTGAGATGAGTAGTTTGAGTATGTCATGCTCTCTGTAATTTATTTTTTATTTTTTTATACAGAATGAGGATGTTTTCCTCGTAAATTTTTGTTTTGATTGTTCTTTACGGTACCCTAAAAAGTTCAACTCCTAATCGTCGTGGTAAAGTCGTTTAGAAGTTGAGAGTGGGCCACTAATTGCATTCTATTAATTCACAATCGGTTTTCGCTTAACTTTTCAACTTGAGAAAAATTTTAGACAGCAAATGATTTATTTATGGAAAAGTTTGCACGTTTAAGTTAAATAATAAAATGGCTGACTTCATTAATGCGGTTGTTTTTATTGAATTTTCCTAATTTGGGTCATTTTATGGCAAAATACCTAAATTAAGTGATGCAGAACCACGCGGGCCCAATGCGGGTTGGTGGGTATTAATGACCGCAAACGCAGCCGGGACCAACGGCTTAACATGCCTTCCGAAGCACAAAGGAGTTCGAGATAAAAAGTTTTTGGTCACCCATCCCGTGACCGACTATTGCGAAGATTGCTTAACCTCAACGATCGCAGGCCGAGCGCGGTATCCACTAAGCCACGGGCGCCTCAGAAAAGTATACTTAGACGTGCTTTGAGTATCATCATCACTAGACGTAAGGGACCTAAGCCATTCTTATGACACCCATGGTAAAAGAGCAGAGGTTTCTGGGCTTGCACTAACTTTGAAGTGTATTATTTTATATTCGACATTTTGTTTGATATTATTAAACATTTTTTTTCTATCTATCCTTAAAACTGCACAGCCTCTAAGTACCAACCAACGTGCCTTTCTTTCCTTCTCAAAACAAGTCCAAAGCTATACTGTTTCATTTTCACTTGTCCACCCCACCACCACTGATGCCAATTTCTTATTTCCTCTGAAAGAAAAAGTTTTTAAACTTTCTCGTTTTCCAAACCTCCCCATTTAAAACTTTATCCGTCAAAAATCACCGTATGTCACGCAGTCAGGGAGTGTTCCCGTGTTCCCAAGTGAAATTGTTCGTGAAAGCACAGGCGCGATTTGAGTTACTTATAATGGTTTTAGAAATTAGATCTACACTTTATGAGCTAGCTCAGGCATGTAAGTCTTGTGTTTAATGTCTGTCAACCCCGACGATGTAGTTTTGCTTTATGGCAGCAATCTTTTAAAATCGATATTATTATTTTTCAACTTTCTATCACTGGTGGCATCTTCTATCATAGTTTCACTAATTTCGCACAGCACAATCATTCGCGTTTTCCCACTCATCCTCATTTAAAACTTCAACCGTCGTAAACCGAACTACAGATAGTGTTTTCTATTTGCCATAATGACGCGTCGGTCGTCAAGCAGTGTTCCCGTGTCCCCGAGTGAAATGGTTCGTGCTAGCACAGGCGGGAGTTAAGGTCACAGCACATACATCAACTCGGAAAGGGATCGTAAACGTATCAACTCGAGCGGTTCAGTATTCTTTGTATGAAACCCCCTACTGCAAAGCACACTAATCGGATTCGTAACGTAATCGCCTCGCCTCGGGACCAGCTCACGAACCGCTTTGCGGGTCGCTCAACTTGCTATCCCCGCGCCTACCGCTAGTCGTCCACGCGCTCACGTCTCTCCGTACCCGAGCGTACGGCTCTACGCACAGTGGTCTGAAAATGAAAAAGAACATTTTTTTTTTTTTTTATTAATGTTTTTTTCTCATTTTTTTGTCTTTTTTTTTCAATTTTTGACATTTTTTTTTTAATTTTTTTTTTACTCTCATTCTTTTTTTTTAATTTTTTTTATATGGAACCACTGTGCGGCGAGCCGTAAGCGCGGCGTCGCCTAGCCGTAAGCGCGGCGTCGCCTAGCCGTAGCCGAGCCGAGACGTACCGACGCTGATCCGGTTTGGTTACGTGCTTGCGTTAGGTTGACGCCTGGTTGACGGCGCGAGGCGAAAGCGATACGGTGTCGATCCCTTTCCGAGTTGATGTAATGTGCTGTGTCCTTTAAGTTTACAGTGTTAACTGTATTTAGCTGCGAAGTTAAACTTTACGCGACAAACCGCGCTCCTTGGACTCAAATGTGCTTTCAGACAACTTTCCAAACAGTTTAGAAATTAGATCTACTTACAGTTTAGTTTAGAGGTGTAAGTAAGTCTAGTGTATGATGTCTGCAGATCCCTAATAATGTAGTTTTGCTTTAAGACAGCAATTCTCTATAATAGTGTGGAATATGTTTCATTCACTCGTCCCGATTTAAAACTTCATTCGTCTAAAATGAAATTGCTATATTTTCTTTTGGCCGTATGACTCGCCGTCAAACAGTGTTCCCGTGTCGCTGAGTAAAATTGATCGTGCAAGCACAGGCGGGAATTGAGTTAAAAGTTAACTGTGTTTAACTGCGAAGTTGGACGTCCAGCGACAAACCGCTATTTTTGGGCTCAAATAATGTTGCAGACAAGTTAACAAACGGCTTAGAAATAATATCTACCTACAGTTTAGCTTAAATATGTGTAGGTAAGTCTAGTGTATATGTCTGCAAAGTCCTAATAATGTAGTTATGCTTTAGGATAGCAATTCTCTATAATAGTGTGGAATGCTTCTTATTCACTCGTCCTCATTTAAAACTTTATCCGTCTTAAATCAAACTGCTAGTAGGTATTTTCTTTTGGCCGTATGACTCGCCGCCGTCAAGCAGTATTCCCGTGTCGCCGAGTGAAATTGTTCGTGCAAGCACAGGCGGGAATCGAGTTAAAAGTGTTCGCGACAAACCGCGCTTTTTGGGCTCAAATAATGTTATCAAACGGTTTAGAAATTAGATATACAGTTAATTAATGAGTTACCTACGACAATAGCACAACAAAAGGACAATAAACGGTTTGTGACGTTCAGATGTTCGCTATTGTTATATTTTCTATAAGTACCATTATAAAGAGGAAATATTTGAATTTTGTTAGTTTGATTGAACCTATGTAATGCATAAATTCCACAAAAATACTAGACCGATTTAAAAAAATCCTCTGCCATTATAAAGCTGAGTTCTTTCTGAGTGTCATAGGAAAAAGAAAGAAGAAAGAAAGAAACGTAGGCTATATTTTATCCCGATATAAACTCGGCAACGGGTACCACGCGGGTAAAACCGCGGGGAGCCTCTCGTATTTAATATTTGTATTGGCAAAATTTATGGAAAAAGTCTCTTCAAACTAGATTTTTTTTATTAAAAGTATTAATCAAATTAATAGGATAAATGATAAAGTTTAAAATATTCAATGCTCCTTTGACCACAATACTTTGGTCAAACAGCCACTTCAAAGAATATTCTATATTAATCGGCCTCAAAATGTTCGTGGGTACCTACCTACTTAAAGAGATGTTAATTCGAACTTTGGAACAACGACCGAATGATTAAAAAAACTTAGTTTTCGACTAAGACTTCGTCTAAATACTTCAGAAGTTTGCAAACCACAGAATTATACGAAATGAAGTTTTATAAGTGCTTAAGAGGGCAAATGAACAAAGGTTTCCCGAAAATAATATTATAAACTAATCGTTTTAGTTATAAATGAAATTAGATTATTAAATTTAGGCACTGCCAAGCTTATAAAGATTTAAGAAGCTACGCCCTACATCGGTTCGCAATGTCCTACGGCGCGATAAGTACCTTAACGAGAAGGTTGTTGAGTAGTCATGAAACGTTTTTGGTCTTATTTATTCTTATATCAGATAGTGACATAATTAAAGAACTAAGTCGGTACCGTCTCTGACTTTCACAGACGAGGATGATAGTAAAACAAAAGTTTAAGAAAATCACCGCTTTTCCTTTTAATCGCGTCAACAGCATTTAGTGTGAGCACTAACACTCAAACAGACTCAAATTAAATCCTCTAGTACCTAAATGAAATGACCGATGATGGGTTACGAGCGGATCTCAATTCATTACTCCCACAAAACAGAAAAAAAAATCTCTTGTAGATTACTTCATTCAGATACATTAAACAAATACAAAAACGACACCTCACTAAATCATTTATCAACAAGGAAAGAGTTTTACAATACAATAACTACAGCATTTTATACAAATATGACAAATTAGATTATAATCTTATTGTTTTGACAATCCCACCTCGACTTAATAACCACTAAATCATACGTTTTACTGGCTACAATGAATTTTAATATATGTAATCTGTCTTACCAGGCTTAGTGCCCTAACATAATGAACTATACTTCTAATCCATTTTGAACCCTATCTCACTAGGAATAAAGTATCAAATTGCGTTGCAAGTTTTAGTTACAAATACCTCATATGTGAAATAATCGGGAACAAGCGTGTAATCTCGTATTTCACGAGCCGATTCTCGTGGCACATCCGGATATTAATTTAATAATACCCCAGTTTAATAATAAGCAAGGCGGTTATGAATTTTTAAGTCAGCGAATGTAGCGGTGTATGAAAAGCTCGTAATTGAAATTATGAAACATATTTTTCTACATCAAGTACTTACCTCAGTATACCTATCATATGTAGCTATGTTATTAAGTATTTGAATCTTTAAAATAACTTTTTTTTGTAAATTTTGGTGACTAAGTAGAAAACATAAACAAAGATATTTTTGCATACGGGCGAGCGGGCGGTGCATCTTGCATGTAGTGTTTTGCGGAAGTGAGCTAGGTACATAATATTTCTTTTCTCACAAAGATATTTCTGCTCTATAATTCTTAGCTCTATACATTATAAGAAAAGTTCATTATATGAAGCTGAAGAGATTGTTTCTTTGATGGCGTTTACGCTGCTAGTATGTGGAACTTGCAACAAGTCTTGCCAAAGAGAAACATTACACCATTTAATAAATGCTATTTTATTTATATTTATATTTATTTATATGACACACCAACAGCATACACATTAAATTAACAATAAAAACATCATACGTCAATAACACAAATCTGATGTGTACACCAATGACAGGCGTGTTCAGCATTCATAAAAACCTTGTCGGTCAAAAACAATTATAAATTACATATAAAAATCGATACTTAATAAAAAATCTGCATAATAATTACAAAAAATACATTAATTTAATAAATTGTGTACACTTAATTAATAACATTTCATTACAATAAATTAAAATAATCACATCAAATTAAATTACATTGCTCATTAAAACAATTACATTAAAGTCAATTAAAATTGTAATAATTACCTATTATGATACAAAAAGCAGAAAAAAATAATTTTAAGTATAAAGGTATTTAAAATAAAATAAAAAAGTCACAATTGAGCGAATGATTTCAGTATTCTTGATCTGAAGCGGGGAAGAGGATCGCGAAAAACATCAATGTCCGCTGTTCTGTCATTTTTAATGTATTTACTACCAAACTAAATCCAGAAAAGACGAAAGCTGTAAGTTTCGTATGAAGAACATCTAATAGGGTATTTTACTGTTGTTGAAATGTAGATATTTAATGATGACGTTAAAAAATATTGCAATTAAGAATACCAATGTGAAAAAATAATTTGACTCTGTTTTATATTATAAGAATTATAGTCTGTTTGATTTTGACTAAAGCTGTCTCTTTCTAAAACGAAATCTTCTATGGCGTGACTATGACGCTACTAACTCACTGACGTCACTAAGATAGCGTCCTGTCCTTGTCTAATTATAAAGTTTGAAGTCCTATATCTTTGAAAATATTCAAGATAATTCAAAATGAAAACTTGTTTTGTGTAGCTAATATTTCGAAAAACATTTTAAAGAATTAAAAAAAAATCAGTAAAATACCGTATTGCTGTTCCCTGTTTGCGGCTATGTAAGCTAGCGCCGCCGGCGCCCGCCCAGCGACATGGCCACACTACACTACCGCTGAAGTGTGCCGCTTCCAATTCAGCTGCACACAATGGTGTCGATTCGGCATACGCCTAACTAAACTAAACTAAAATTAGTCCTGTCACTTTCTATCATTTTTAATTGAAAAGGGACCGAAGATCATTGGTTTTGTTTTTGTCTTTGACTTAACGACTAACTGTCAAATTTAGTGGCTTTTTATTCGTTATGTTGTTTAGGTAGGCACTAAAACAAGACTAAATTTGACAGTTAGTCGTGAAGTCAAAGACAAAAACAAAACCAATGATCTTCGGTCCCTTTTCAATTAAAAATGATAGAAAGTGACAGGACTAATTTTAGTTTAGTTAGGCCTTAGTTAGGCGTATGCCGAATCGACACCATAATCGCGGCACACTCGGCTCCCTAGATTACCCATTGTGTGGCAAAAGAACAGTTTTTCATGCATATTTCGATAAGTCCCTCTAACTATTTAATTTGTAAAATACTGATAAACATTTTCTGTGACACTACACTTGAAGTACTCACCAAAACAAACGTCAACGGCTGAAGTGTCCCGCCTGCACTTGAGCCGCGCCACATTATCGCGGCACACTCGGCTCTCTAGATTACCCACTGTGTGGCAAAAGAACAGTTTTTCATGCATATTTCGGTAGGTCCCTCTAACTATTTAATTCCTACTGATAAACATTTTCTGTGACACTACACTTGAAGTACTCGCCAAAACAAACGTCAACGGCTGAAGTATGCAAGGCAAGGCAATTAAAAAAAGGTATTTTAAGGTAATAATAACAACCGTTAGAATTCCTTATGTCAAAAGTTTTTTTTCAATAAATTCCATTTTCTGTTTGAAAAAATGTTTTGTGTGAAAATTTTATGAAATTTGTTTTGGATGAAATACTTTATAAACCTTTGTTTTTTACAATTAAATCGTTGTTTTGCAATTGACTGGTTTCTAGCGCATTAGAATATATTGATTTTACCTGGGTTTGGTTTTGATTTATCGCAATACTTACAAAAGTTTAACTATCAGTAAGTGGCCAAAACCGGTACATTTGGCACCTCTCACACATTGTGTGTAATATAAAAAAAACTATTTTACTTTTATAAATTTGAAAAATGTACCTTTAAAGGTAGATAAATTATCTATAATTTAAGATATAATTTGTGTCTTAAATACCTAAGACAATTTAGTACTTAGTGGTTAAAAGTCAAAAAATCCTTAAAGTGGCCACAAAGGGTACCTCTGCCCTACTCGCCAAAACAAACGTCAACGGCTGAAGTGTCCCGCCTGCACTTGAGCCGCGCCACATTATCGCGGCACACTCGGCTCTCTAGATTACCCATTGTGTGGCAAAAGAACAGTTTTTCATGCATATTTCGATCAGTCCCTCTAACTATTTAATTTGTAAAATACTGATAAACATTTTCTGTGACACTACACTTGAAGAACTTACCAAAACAAACCTCAGAGGCTGAAGTGTCCCGCCTGCACTTGAGCCGCGCCACATTATCGCGGCACACTCGGCTCTCTAGATTACCCATTGTGTGGCAAAAGAGCAGTTTTTCGGGCATATTTTAATAAGTGCCTCCAAGTTGGATTTAATTTCGCGCTGTCAGAAGCAGCGCTCGCAATGGATTCGTTTGGAATAAAAATACCCTGCCACAGTTGGGATGTGAGAGTATGTAAAAGACGCAAACTTTTTTTAACGCGATTATTGTTATAAAAAGATGAAATGATATTCTAGTGTAAGATAATTTGCTAGGCTTTGAAAATTACGAAATAAAACTAGCGGTGCAAAACAACAAACACTGTTTCTAGACTTGCGAATGCGAGATCAGACCTATTTTCTGATTTCATCACAGGAATTTCCTGAAAATGTCATGACACCCCAACTCCGAATGTGCTTCCACGCTTGGACTTTACCTGAAAAAGAATCGTAGTAGTAGAGCTGTACCCCTAGCACGGAAAACTATCGTTTTGGTAATCGAATAGTAATCTGCACAGTGCTTCTGTCAAATATGTATTGAATTTCAGTTCCATACGATTGAAGTAAAAAAATGTGATGCTTCATTTTCATTACGATAATCAATAAGATACAATTAATTATTTAATTGATCTGCAATGACTGATAAGAGAAAAAAATCTGGGGTTCGGCTGCTGGTAGATCAGTGTTCACTATGGTTGGCGGCCTGCATTGTCAACCTAGTTTTGCCATTTCGCGATTTTTCTAGACTTCATAAAGCACTTTAGCTGAGACTGCGATTATTAAATTATTCATGTTTGGTCTCATTGGAATGTTGTTTGTTATCATTTTTTTATAAACAACAGCGAACATACTTTTTAAAATTTTACATAGAATACAGATTACTTTGAATTGCCCTTTGGTTCGCGTTAGTGTATATATTCTTTGCCTTTGGTTTGCCCACGAATTTCCCGAAAACTAATAACATCTAAAAGTCATATCGAGATGGTTCTTTTTGACTTAAATCAGGTATATTCCAACTTAGGGAACAGTCCAAGATTCATCAAAATTCGGCATTACCGTTTAGAAAGATACCTACTTTTAGTAGTCACGAACACAACTTTCTTATAGCCTCTCTTTCTCATAAAGACACGAGGATTTAAAGTTGACCATTAACTGCCGTTGCAGGTAATGTAATATATTATACATTTTCTAGATGAATTTAGACACAAGTAGGTATGCACACTAGATACTTGAAAACGCATCAAACTTAACAGCTGCACTATGAAAGATGTACTATGGCTTAATCGAAAAGAGCATACTCACTCAATGTCTTCTTATTCTTTTATCAGTGCCTCCTCATTATTGGTGCATTCATAAGTACATATTTATTATGTCTAAGTGAATAAAGAATATTTTTATCTTATCTTATCTTATCTTAACTGGAGGTTAGTCGGCAGATCCACAAATCTATCTGCCTTTCGCCATTCTGCATGAAAATCTGTCGACTGTATAGAACCTATGGCAAGATATAGGCTCGAAATAATACTTTTCACTCTTAAATTACAAAAATAGTGCGTATTTCTTTTTATATATCACACCGTGAAATATAAAAGTAAAATTGACTATCGTGACTAAAGTTAATAAGAAGATTAAACAATCTTTAAACCCAATCATAGTAATAAAGATGGCGTGAATGTATTCCATTACATTCTTTGATGTTATTAATTTTATATCATGTTCACACGCCAGTATTTTATTAGAAGTAGAGAGATAGTGAAATAATATACAGCTTCCATTCTAGACGGCCTCCGTGGTCGAGTTGAGTGGCATGCGCACAGGTATCACTGGGGTCCCGGGTTCGATTCCCGGTCGGGTATATAAAAAATTAGTTTCTTAATTTTTTATCGCAACTGGGCGTATGTGGCAATACACGTCGTTGTTTCCAATTACCATAACACAAATACTTAAGCTACAAATAACTGTCCAGGGTTGCCATATTCTTGCCTTCAAATAAAGTTTAAATACTATTTTACATACATACCTACCCACACAAAGCGATTTTTATCGCGAATATGAGAACCATACTTATGACTTCAAAATTCACTTTAAAAGACGCGTGATTTTTTTTATCGGGAGTGCGTGCACCACAGTCCACAGATCACCTGTATGTAGGCGGTTATCTGTGGCGTGCACCAACCATGTAAGTACTTTCAAGTGTCATACTTATTTAAAGATTAAAAAAATGCATGCTAAACTTTGGCAAACATGGCTGCGTAAGCCCAAAAAAATTACTTTATGTTAGGACGCTCTGGCTCATTGGTTCTTCATATCATACATTTATGAACATAAAAAAAATATCCAATAAAAGTAAAAGGAAACCTAAACGAGCGAACGTTTAATACTGCCAAGTGAAGTGTCCCATCCACGAACATTACTTATTTCGTCCCGAAGTTAAACTTTTCAAAACTCCGAAAAATTTGATTACGGCCGCTTGGCAGCATGTTTTATTTATATTGGGAATTTTCTAGCGACGCCGCTTCTCCATATTGGAGCAATAAAATGTTAATACGCTTTTATGTTTCCAATAGATGATGTGGAATTCGCGGTGACGGCTGCGAATTTATGATCCTCCAATTACTTGGGTTGAGATGACGCGAGGGTGGCCATTGTCAGGCAGTTCTGTAGCCTATTGGGACAATCCTGATTGCTATAAATGCGAGAACAATTAAAATATAAGTGTTATAGGAGGTTAGTCCTTTTCTTATAAATGACAAATAATTACCTCCTATTACTTGGGTTGAGATGACGCGAGGGTGGCCATTGTCAGGCAGTTCTGTAGCCTATTGGGACAATCCTGATTGCTATAAATGCGAGAACAATTAAAATATAAGTGTTATAGGAGGTTAGTCCTTTTCTTATAAATGACAAATAATTACCTCCTATTACTTGGGTTGAGATGACGCGAGGGTGGCCATTGTCAGGCAGTTCTGTAGCCTATTGGGACAATCCTGATTGCTATAAATGGGAGAACAATTAAAATATAAGTGTTATAGGAGGTTAGTCCTTTTCTTATAAATGACAAATAACTACCTCCTATTACTTGTGGTGAGATGACGCGAGGGTGGCCATTGTCAGGCAGTTCTGTAGCCTATTGGGACAATCCTGATTGCTGTAAATGCGAGAACAATTAAAATATAAGTGTTATAGGAGGTTAGTCCTTTGCTTATAAATGACAAATAATTATCTCCTATTACTTGGGTTGAGATGACGCGAGGATGGCCATTGTCTGGCAGTTCTGTAGCCTATTGGGACAATCCTGATTGCTGTAAATGCGAGAACAATTAAAATATAAGTGTTATAGGAGGTTAGTCCTTTGCTTATAAATGACAAATAATTAAGTACCTCCTATTACTTGGGTTGAGATGACGCGAGGGTGGCCATTGTCAGGCAGTTCTGTAGCCTATTGGGACAATCCTAATTGCATAAACTTTTTTTTATAAATGTCAATAGTTACGTATCAAGTAGTAGATAGACTAAATAGAGGAATGCCGACAAAGAATTTCACAGGCAGGAACGTTCATTTAAGTTTGTTAAATGAATACCAATTTCGTTAATAACCCTCCTTTTGTCGCAGTCGGGTAAAGAGTAAAAGGGGAGAATATGATGAAATAGGTAAGTACGTGTGACAGCTCAGTTTGTTTAACGTTCAACTAAATCGACTTTATTCATAGTTAAGTACCCAATCAAGTGTAACTAAACTAATGTATTTTTTATTTTAATCTGTAATCTTCACTAAAACAATGATTACGTGAGTGGTAACGGGAAAAAATTTAGAGTGTAGTAGTCCTATTAATAGTTACTATTGCAATTGTATCGTACGGCTTACCTAATCTTACTTAATATTATAAATGTGAAAGTTTAGATGTTTGGATGTATGTATGTTTGTTACTCAATCACGCCAAAACGGCTGAACGGATTTGGCTGAAATTTGGGACACAGATACTTTGTAGCCTGGAGAGGAACAGGCTTTTTATCCCGGAAAAATATCATATTCCCGCGGGATAACGTCGTGTAGTTCACGCGGGCGAAGCCACGGGCGGAAAGCTAGTAATGATATAAATGAGAAAGTACGGATCAAGAGAAAAAAATCTTTCCGTGTTCTGTGATACGGGTGTTTTTTTTTCGTTACTCATGTTTTAACCGCCTCTGTGGTCTAGTGGTTTACACCACCGATTTCAGACCAAGAGGTCCCGGGTTCGATTCCCAGTGGGGGTACATATTGTATTTTCGGTTTGGTTGGTGGTAGGACTTATTCTTAGTCCGCCTGGCTAGCTACCACCATCTTATCTTAGTCTGACGCCATAACAATGATGTTTCCAGCATTATTGTGTTCCGACAGTTAGAGATAAGATAGCCAGTTCCTCAGTGATTGAGGATTCCGGGAGTAGTGCGTCCACCTTCAGCCTTATCACCACTTAACATCAGGTGTGATGAAGGCTAAGTGCTAACCCGTTGCGGATAAAAAAAAACTCAACCACGGTGAATCGGCTGAACTGATCTGGATGAAATTTTTCAAGATATGGCCGGTTTCTGAACTGAGAAATTGAAGTTAAGCACTACTTAAGTACAAAATTTGTATGGTTCAGACTTCAGTAACATTTGATTTGACGACCGATTTGGCGCAGGGCCAGACCTACCTTCTGCGCCAGTGGTCTCGGGTTCGATTCCCGAACAAGACAAATATTTGTGTTCATGAACATGTCAATTTGTCTTGGTCTGGGTGTTTACTATGTATATTAAGTTTGTATTTACAAACAAAAAGTATTTAAGTATATATTTATCCGTTTAGCAAGTTTTCCATGATACAGTTTCTTAATGAAATTAAAATGGGCTTAGATAATTGGTGTGATTGTAAGAAGTTATTTATTTTATTTGAGTTGTTACAGAAACCGGCCAAGAGATTGAGACTGAAATAGTACATCATTTTTATCCCAGTTCGTCCATGGGAAGAGGAATCATGCGGGTTAAACCGTTAAAAAAATTAAGCTTATTTTCATCAAAAACTTCTCAACCAAATCGGATGGCCACCCTCTGGCCACTCTTCCCAAGAGGGGGTGCCGGAATTATTTCTGGAAAGGTCGCTGAAATGTATTCCAAGTTTCATTCGTTTAAATTACTCGAGATGATCGCTCCAATCGAACGGATCGAGAATATCCCAGAATGGCATTGCTATTGCTGCTTTTTAAATTTGAACTCAAACAAATCTGGTTTATCCTATAGTCCGTATTTATTTGTGGCAATATGAAAAATATAAAATTTACATGTCATACAAACATGAATACCTATTGAGATTTTTGATAGAAGTTGTAGACTCAATATTTTACATAAGTTATAAGATTTAATATTTTTGTTTGTAACGAATAAACTCAAAATCTACTGAACTGATTTCAAAAATTCTTTCACTAGTAGAAACCTACATTCTTCCCAAGTAACATGGGCTTTATTTTATCCCGATATTCCCACAGGGACGGGTTCCACGCGGGTAAAACCGCGAGGAGCCAATAGTACCTTATACAAGAAGCACCATTATCATTACGCAAAGTTTTTTATTAGCCATAAGACAAGAGTACCTAGTTAATATTTCATTAGACATTTCCTAAGAAAATGTTTTTATGATGAAAGCTGAATGGTGTAGTAACTAGACTAAGTAAAGTTACTTGAAATAAAAACTGCATCATACACAAAACGCCTAACGTTGCCTGCAATTACTTTTTAATAAACTTAACTCTTCAGCTTTATAGCAGACAACGATATCTTATCAAATTCTAGAATCTAAGTGTAGAAAAAACAGATATTTATTTCGTAAGCCTTCCGGCCTGGTTCTAGGCATACACTTTAATTACTTATTCAAATTCTTGCCTTTGATGTCGCCTCACTTCACCGGACTCCGCGAACTACAAACCTTATTTAACTAACAACTTGGCGAAGTTTCGGAAAAATGTTAAGTAGTAATTTCAGCTTTGATGACTCAACTGTTTTTTAGGTAGATTAAATTTTTGGAGATTCAAAACGGACAGGGGTTTCTAGCCAAAGCGGTTTCCTTTTCACTACATGAGGAAAACAAAACCACCAGTATAAGGCTGCCTGTCCATAGAAGCGGAGCGAGCGAGTTTTGCGGAGAGGAGTTGCGGACTGTGTCTGTCCACTGACGTGGAGCGGAGCGAGCGAGCGGAGAGGAGTTGCGGACTGTGTCTGTCCTTGACGCGGAGCGAGGCAGCGGAGCGGAGCGAGCGAGCGGAGAGGAATTGCGGACTGTGTCTGTCCATTGACGTGGAGCGGAGCGAGCAAGCGGAGAGGAGTTGCGGACTGTGTCTGTCCACTGACGTGGAGCGGAGCGAGCGAGCGGAGAGGAGTTGCGGACTGTGTCTGTCCACTGACGTGGAGCGGAGCGAGCGAGCGGAGAGGAGTTGCGGACTGTGTCTGTCCACTGACGTGGAGCGGAGCGAGCGAGCGGAGAGGAGTTGCGGACTGTGTCTGTCCACTGACGTGGAGCGGAGCGAGCGAGCGGAGAGGAGTTGCGGACTGTGTCTGTCCACTGACGTGGAGCGGAGCGAGCGAGCGGAGAGGAGTTGCGGACTGTGTCTGTCCACTGACGTGGAGCGGAGCGAGCGAGCGGAGAGGAGTTGCGGACTGTGTCTGTCCACTGACGTGGAGCGGAGCGAGCGAGCGGAGAGGAGTTGCGGACTGTGTCTGTCCACTGACGTGGAGCGGAGCGAGCGAGCGGAGAGGAGTTGCGGACTGTGTCTGTCCACTGATGTGGTACGGAGCTAGGCCTGTACGCCTCGCTCCGCCTCCTCGCTCCGCCCCGCCTCGGAATGCTACCTAGCTCTGCTTCCGAAAATGTATGATTTTTTCTGTCCGTGCACTTGTCTCCCTCGTTGTCTACTCCACCGACCGATGGAGACAAGTGGATGTAAAAATAATATTTTTCTGAAGTGTACTTGTCTCCACCGACCGGGGGAGACAAGTGGACACAAAAAGTGGACGTGTCTCTACTAGGGTAGACAACGGGGGGGGGGGGGGGAGACAAGTGCACGGACAGGTTTTTTTTATAATTAGCTCGCAAATCCCTGTCCACTGGAACGGAGGTTTTATGCAATCCTATTGTTAAAATTTCTCCGTTTCTCCGCTCCGCCAGCTCGCTCCATTTCTATGGACAGACAGGCTTACCTAACTAGGTAGGTATATGTCATTAGTTCGGTGTCCAAAATACTAATGGTCTACCTTATCTAATATGCTATCGCTAGTACCAGAATATCGAACTTTTCCGAAGATTACGTCAATTAATGTACCGTCGCAAAACCAACAGAGCTGAAGCTAAATAATAATTTACCTTGTCCCTCTTTTATCAAAAACCACATCCAAGGCAAACGAATGGTGACACAGAACACGAAAGACTTTCAGTACAACTAGGTACAACAAAACATTGGAAAGTATTTCTTTGGTTTTCCTAAAAAAATACCTGTAGAGTAGGTTTGTTCATGTTTTTGATCATGCCTGGTTTTTGGGTTTGAGATTGAGAAAGAAGAGAGAAAAATACTTACGAAAAGAACAATATCTAAGCTCTCAGTGCAAAAATTTCTCCTGTAGTAAGTACCCATGTAGATTATTCAAATAAATTGATAGGTATTTGTTTTAGTATGTTCTTACCTATGCTTATTTTTTTAATGGAGTTATTGTGCAAGTTATATCAATTTAATTTTATATTTCCGAAAAAGAATTGGACAGTTCTGAATCCGATTAAAAACCTACCTACCTATACTTTTCTGTATTTTGTTAAAAGTGAAAAAGTTATACACGTTGAGTTAGACCTACTCTCTTAACCCAGTCTGTGGCACAAGCAAGCAGCAAAATTGTTACAAATGTTGGTAATCTCCACAGAGCGCGGATGTCACCTGAAATATTCACCGCGTACGTGCGCGAGCTGCGAAATGTTACGCCACCTGCGCACTTAGCGCGCTGCACCCCCCTTGTTATTATGTACGCTGTAGCATTGACGGATTAGTAGAGGAGTTACAAGATTATCATACAAAAAGAAATTAATCAACCCCCGACTCAAAATAATAGTCTGGAAATAAAATAAATTTCCCTCTAGGCCGGGAGACCACAAAAAGGAGAAAAGGATATAGATACCTACCTATATGATTCGAGTCGAGTCGAGTCCCATCGAAACTGGTTGTGAGACGGGTCGATTTTTTCTAAATACTTCATTTAAATTTTTTCAATAAGTAATACAAATTGCATTATACAAAATAGTAAAAATTTAAATACCTATGTATGTTGGGGATCCCCCGACCGAGCCGAGAGAGAAATTAATTTTATTTAAGTACTTTTTAGGGTAGGTATTTTTTTGTGTCGGGGGTTGCTTAAATACTTACTTTTTTGTTTTTTTCATTCTTTTTAAACTACACACATTTTTTTAAAGTAAATACCCACTATGCCTGTAAGATCCCTACTACAGCTATCTGAAAAAGCTGATAACCTTGAAACGTCTGAACAGATCTTCACAATTTGTAACTTAAGAACTATCTCGATCACGTCAGCTTTCAAACAAAAAAATCGCATTAAAATCGGTCCATTCGTTCAGGAGCTAAGTACGATGCCACAGATAGACACATAGACACATACCTAATAATTTACTTACACGTCAAACTTTATAACATCCCGCTTTTTGCAATCGGGGGTTAAAAAAGCCATTGGTCAATGTCTCTGTCGCTAATGGCATAGGTAATCATTAAATAATGATTACCACTTGAAATTTATGACACAAATAGCTACTGAAATGTTACGCCACCTGCACTAGCGCTAAGGCTGCACCTCCCATGTTATTCTGTACGCTGTAGCATATTGACGGATTAGTATAAGATGGGAGATAATCGTACAAAAAATTACTGACTGATGTCACAGTAAATAAGTATATCGGTACTTAAGCTATGTTATAGCAGTACCGAAACTAGACCTTTTTGTTCCTCTTATTTTTGTAAATTGAAACACAAATTTTTTTAGTTAGCGCTGTATCATCCATAGAAATGGAAAGGCATTACGAGCACAACCATCTTTATGGATGGATAAGAAGAATAGCCACTACCCATTACGCTGACCCGATCGATGAGTGGGCGTAAATACCGCGGGAAGCTGAAGATAATAGGTACATTTTGATCAATTATCCAATGGCTGACCATGGCTAAAGTGGCTTAATCTTAACAATCGCAGGCGTTAACCCCATTCAACAACTTAAAAAAACAAAAACACACCTGAAGCTGCATCTTGCGAGACGCCCCGAGTTAATTTGTAAGTATTACCACAAAATAAAGAGTTTACAGAAGGACCGCTCTCACCGTTTTTGAAAATCTATACCTATCCTTGTCTGACTCACTAGGGTTGCTTCTGTATTGATTCTGAATTTAAAAAGAAGTAGGTAGTATAAGTTAACAATCATACATACATCAATTCGTTTATACATACATCTTAAACATGTTTACATGCCTTAAAGGCTGCTTAGATGGTAAACTAAATGGTGGTCTAATATCCATTTAAAGTCCCGACGCCACACACGACGAAGACAAGATCCTATATTATGTTGTAATGTATTCCAATCCAATCCTATATGTTATAATGTACTCTATGAACAATATATAAATATGGTGTAATAGTTATCTCACTAAAAACATAAACGTAAAAAAGGCACTAAGTTCGACGAAAACATAAATGTAAAAAGGGTGCCAAGTTCAGCGAAAAATAGTTGAAATCTAAATGGGTTACATGTTCCATAAATTTTTTCGTTCATGAACTTCAAATAATTAATTTTCTTAAATGTTGAATTTATAACTTGTCATCTTCAAAAATTGAAAAACCTTTATAACGCAAGAACTATATCAAGCAATAGTGGTTATTATTTTCAAAACAAGAAAGTGTATTTAAATACCTATGTTGAGTGTTTTTATCGTATATAGGTAAATAAAAAAATATAGTTTAATAGTCAAAGTCAAATTTGTTTATTCAATTTAGATTGGTTTTTACAATACTTGTGGACGTCATAGAAGCTACGCTATCGGTTCGCAAACCCTACAGCGGGAGAACAGCGAAATGAAAACAGGTTCATATTTGTTTCTGGCGCAGCTGTTCTTTTTAGTCTTTTCTTGCACTCAAGAATATCGTTTTTCAGCTTTCTTTTTCTGGGAGAATTTGCAGAAAGGTGAGCTGCTTTTTGTGAATTTGAGTCACATTTAAGTTTTCATATTGTGTACAAGATTCATTAGTCTCCACAGTTGCTTGCGATTCTTTATATTCTTTTTTTTTTACAGGTAGCTACAGTTTGGGATTAGTGCCTTTTTCAGGACAGTTCGGTTCGATGTCTTGATTATAGAATTGGTTTCATAATGGGCCTCACAAACTCGGAGATATGTTGACCATATGTTGTGTACATCTTCTCGATCAATTATTCTTAAACATAAGGTTCGTCTGAAAAGAAATCATTTGATTTTTAAAATGAACTAGTTATTTTTGCAACGAAAATAGCCTATGGCACTTCTACGATTAAGACGTTAAAATAAATAGGTAAACGCATAATCGTGCGTGTTCCGTTTTCTCCTGAACTTGGCTGGCACACTGCCGTGCGTCAAAAAAAACTTTACTGCAAGAAAAATGTCATTTGGGGTAAGTATAATGACTGGCGTTCTCTCCCAAACTTGGCAGGCACAGGCCGTGCGCCTAGATAAAGAAAACTTTACTGCAAGTGAAATCTTATTTGGGATTTAATGATTGGCGTCCTTTCCTGAACTTGGCTGGCACACTGCCGTTCGCTTAGATGAAAAAAATAACTGCAAGTAAAATGTTACAAACATTTTACAATGACTGAAGTCTCTAAAATGTAAGTAGGATCTCTTAACACTGCTAAAATAAAAGAAAATTCAACGACAACTTTTACTTGAAAGTTCGTCAACATGACTTGTGGCTGTGCTCGCTGAACCGCCAAGAAGTTTTGAGAATACTATAACATATAAATAAGGACCAGCGTCATCATCATGTCAGCCGAACGACGCCCACTGCTGGGAATAGGCCTCCCCCAAGGATCTCCACAACTATCGGTCTAATTAGATTACCTATGCGTGACCCGCTACGAGTTGTGATTGTGACCGAGCGGCGGCGGGCGGCGGTCGAGCGCCAACAAAGAATATATCTAGGTACCTACTTAACTAAACCATAGAACCCAAATACTGGCGTTTTACCAGCGAACGATAAGATGAATGTGTATGGTTGATCGTCGTTATCAAAGCGGCTAGTTCCAAAAGTAGGTACCTAGGAATACTCACCTACCAACAAGAGAAAACAGTTTGACATAACTTACCTTTCAATATCGTTTGGAAATTTAATGAACGTGTATGCACAGTTTTTAGTCGTATTTAGACAACCAAATACACTGTAGGTAACTGTAATAATATTGGTTATAAATTTTGTTAATTATTGGTAAAATAGGTATATAAATGTCACAGTGACACGTAGCGGCGCGGACGTGAAGTGATCAATTAAATGCTCTTTGGAACTTGCGATCACTGACCTCTTTGCGATACTCGCGATCGCGACTGAGTACTGTCCCAAACTGCCCCATTTTGCCTGTATATGTGACGTCTATGTGTGCGTGACGAAAATGGCACCTTGTTCTAAGCGGACTCTCTGCTAGGGCGACCGCCCGCGTAGTTACTTTGTGGTATTACTCTTTGGCATTGACGGATTACTCTCCCCGGGAGACGTCGCTATAGGCGAGGAATCGATGAAAAATCGACAGCTGATGAAATGGGTTGCGATTCATTGCACCTGCGAGCGGGTACAATGTGGTACCTACAGACGTAGTCGTCAATGGATCAAGCGCAAGGTTGAAGTTCAGTAACTAAGGTTGATTCTCAGAAATTCGATCACTAACTCGCATAGGTATTGCCTATACAATATAATATATATAACCACTATAATTTTTCGTCAGCAAAAAATAACTTTGTTTGTATGAACGACAAACTTACATTTGCGGTTTTTGAAAATGTGTTATATCTCAAAAAGCTTTCTATATCTCGTTCAATCCAATTTTCGTTATAAGTTTTTATTAAGATCTACAACATATATTTTTTCTAGATTTTTCACTTTCTTATTTTAAAAGTTAGAGGGGAGGGGGGCACATATTACCACTTTGGAAGTGTAAGGCAGAAGCCCCGGTTTTGGCCACTGTACCGGTTTTGGCCACTTTTTGCTCTAAAAGTTTTAAAAATAACTTTTCGTGATTTTTGCTAAAGGCAATTCAAATAAGGTATTTTAAGGTAATTAATAATAACAATCATTTGAATTCCTTTGATCATACGGTTTTTTTTAATAAATGCCATTTTCCGATTTAAAAAAAGTTTTGTATGAAAATTTTAAGAATTTTTTTTGGATGAAATACTTTATAAACCTTTGTTTCTTACAATTAAATTGTTGTTTTGCAATTGATTGGTTTCTAAAGCATTAGAATATATTGATTTAACCTGGGTTTGGTATTGATTTTTCGCTATATGTACTTACATAACTATCAAAAAGTGGCCAAAACCGGTACATTTGGCACCTCTCACACATTTTGTGTTATATGTGTCACCTGAAAATAATAAAATAATAAAAACCGTAAATTTACAAATTTCCTAAAAAAAAATAACCTCGAAATTTAAGGCAAACGCGAAGCGCAGCGAAGCGATCGCTTAAAATCTCTACCTATCACGTGGTCTACAGGACTTCCATAAATTTATAAATTTCCGCAGAAATTTATAAACTTGCGGTTCTCGTTATTTTCCGCTGACATATACAAAAAACTATTTTACTTTTTTAAATTTGAAAAATGTACCTACCTTTAAAGCTAGATAAATTCTCCTTAATTTAAGATACAATTTTTGTCTTAAATATCTAAGACCATTAAGTACTTAGTGCTAGAAAGTCAAAAAATCAAAAATCAAAAGTCAAAAAAGTGGCCACAAAGGGTACCTCTGCCCTATATCTTTTAAAATATTGACTTTGATAAAAAAATATAAAAGAAACCTAAATATCATTTTTAAATACTTACCTATCTAAAGACACCCCACACTAATATGTTTGATGAAAATATTTTTTTCAGTTTCAGTTCCATGTATGGAGCCCACCTTAATTTTTTTTATTTTTGTATAAAAATCTTAAGGCGGTTCACAGAATATATCTACCTACCAAGTTTCAAATCTGTAGTCGTAATAGTTTTGGAATAAAGTGGCTGTGACATACGGACGGACAGACAGACAGACATGACGAATCTATAAGGGTTCCGTTTTTTGCCATTTGGCTACGGAACCCTAAAAATTGTGTCTTCAGGTGGATTCGAGAATGGTTAAAGATTTACAAATTGGGCTCGGTAGGTGGCGTGCTTTCGATAAGGCGAGGCAGTACGAAGATCGCGAGATCATCTAGTTATTATTTGTAGGTATGTATAGTTTTACACTGGTAAGTATGTATGTATATTTATTTATAATAAAATATGTATGTTTATTTAAATCTATATGAATTTGTACCACATTTGAGCTCTCTCTGTTTTCCAAGTGGTTTTCCCGAAGGTTGGCTGGTAGATAAATGTATAAATGTATGTTTAAATGTATTTTGTACAATAAAGTAATAAAAT
Organism: Crambus lathoniellus; assembly: GCA_949710035.1. Lineage (NCBI taxonomy): Eukaryota > Metazoa > Arthropoda > Insecta > Lepidoptera > Crambidae > Crambus > Crambus lathoniellus. The sequence continues at coordinate 5,806,349 of OX453302.1, read as the reverse complement.
AAATAAACCCGGAACTCGTAGAACCTTGGCGACATTTTATTCTTTCCGCCAACTTTTTTGTTAAGTTTTAACACAAAACGACAAACAATATCGTTTCAATAGTTTATATTATAGCATGCAATTTAGTCATTAGTTAAGCCGAAACTTTATTCCATTCAGCTCGCTAAAAGCTTTTTTCCAGGAAGCAGAAACAAATGTTTACTGAAATAATAAAATTAACCTTGTTCTTAGAACTACCTAGTGCCTGGATTAGTAAAATTTATGTTCGATATTTACCAAATTATGATAATGATACCGATTTGTGACAAAATTTTTAATGCATGAGTATGTCATTTTTAGTCCATGGAAATCGTACATTTTGCCTTGCGTTAAATTTGGTAGTTCTGATTTTTTTGTATGTTAGTAGTGATGAGATAGTAATGACAAATCCAAGTTTTCCACCTCGAAAGCCCTCCGGAACTTTGTTAAATATTTAAAAAACCAATAAATTTTCAGATTTTTTTCAGTTTTTGTCAATTTTTACCACCAAGGACCTGTGTTACGGCAAAAGTTACTATGCACGCTTTAAAGTAGACTTAATTTGTAATAAAAAGAGAATAATTTGGTTCTTGTAAGTCAAATAGTTTTTAAGATGGGGCTATTTAAAAGTTTGCAAAAATTCAAAAAAAGGAAGTATTACAGTTTTTTTAGTTTTCGACATTTTGACCCATAGTAGTGGGTTTATGGCAAAAGATAAATTATTAGTTATTAAAGTCCATTAAATTTCCAACAAAATGAGACCAATTAGTAATATCAACTTACACTTGATAGTTCCTGAGACAGCTGTTCAAAGTTATTGAGGTAAGTAAACAATTATGTAATAGAAGGGTTTGCAAAATGAAGTACGCCCTAAAGGAAGGAGGATCTGGGAGGTGGTGGGATCAATTATGTACATTGTATGTATAATTTTGATGGACCAGGCACGTCCTCTGAATCCACAGCACACTTTTTGGGGGCAGCTTGCTGAGGTATAATTTCTTCATCGAACTGCTCAGGACGGTCAAAAACGTCCTTTGATGGTGGGTTATCAATCAATGGCTCATCAATGTCATCACACATCAGGTCTGGTATGTTCTCGCATGATTGGCCAATGCAGTAGCTGCAAACAACGGAAAATTTGAGTTTTGCTTTCCTGCAACCACATCTGCTGGTACAACCTTACATCTTTGGTATGCTTTCAAGGTGATTAAGGTTTGCGTGTCATTAACAAGGTAGAACGGGAACGTCTCCCAGATCCTTCTTCCTTTAGGGCTTACTACCTTTTGCAAAGCCTTCTATTACATAATTGTTTACTTACCTACCTCAATAACTTTGAACAGCTGTCTCAGGAACTATCAAGGTGTAAGTTGATATTACTAATTGGTCTCATTTTGTTGGAAATTTAATGGACTTTAATAACTAATAATTTATCTTTTGCCATAAACCCACTACTATGGGTCAAAATGTCGAAAACAAAAAAAACTGTAATACTTCCTTTTTTTGAATTTAAGCCAACTTTTAAATAGCCCCTTCTTAAAAACTATTTGACTTACAAGAACCAAATTATTCTCTTTTTATTGCAAATTTAGTGTACTTTAAAGCGTGCATAGTAACTTTTGCCGTAACACAGGTCCTTGGTGGTAAAAATTTACAAAAACTGAAAAAAAACTGAATATTTATTGGATTTTTAAATATTTAACAATGATCCGGAGGGCTTTCGAGGTGGAAAACTTGGATTTGTCATTACTATCTCATCACTACTAACATATAAAAAAATCAGAACTACCTCATTTAATGCAAGGCAACACCACTTATTTGGTACGATTTCCATGTAGGTACTATTTGTAAAATACTAGGTATACCTTTCAATACCTACCACAAATCTCCTAAAATATAGTTTAAATAACAGAATAATGATATTTTAAAATATTGGAAAGGTGCTATTACTAAAAAAGGGGGATATTATTATGTGGTTTCAAAAAAAAATATATAGGGCAGAGGTACCCTTTGTGGCCACTTTAAGGAATTTTTGACTTTTAAGCACTAAGTACTAGATGGTCTTAAGTATTTAAGACACCAATTATATCTTAAATTATAGATAATTTATCTAGCTTTAAAGGTACATTTTTCAATTTTTAAAAAGTAACATAGTTTTTTGTATATAATACAAAATGTGTGAGAGGTTCCAAATGTACCGGTTTTGGCCACTTACCGATAGTTAAACTTTTGTAAATATTGCGAAAAATCATAACCAAACCCAAGTAAAATCAATATATTCTAATGCGCTAGATGTTGGGAACATTACACTCGAAGTTGTTGACCACTACGCAGGTAATGTTGGGAACATTATACTCGAAGTTGTTGACCACTATTGTCTACCTAGGACAGACAATCCAATTAGGTAAGTCCAACTTCGAGAAAGAGATCTCTCGTCGAATCCAGCTCGGATGGGCAGCGTTTGGGAAGCTCCGGCATATATTTGCGTCCAAAATTCCTCAATGTCTCAAGACTAAGGTCTTTGACCAGTGTGTGTTGCCAGTTATGACTTATGGAAGCGAGACGTGGTCTTTTACTATGGGTCTCATAAGAAGGCTCAAGGTTACCCAGCGAGCAATGGAGAGAGCGATGCTTGGTATTTCCCTGCTCGATCGAATCAGAAATGATGAGATCCGCAGGAGAACTAAAACGACCGACATCGCTCGAAGGATTGCTCAGTTGAAGTGGCAGTGGGCGGGACACATAGCGCGGAGAACCGATGGCCGTTGGGGCGGAAAGGTTCTCGAATGGCGACCGCGAACCGGACGACGTTCCGTGGGCAGGCCCCCTACAAGGTGGACCGACGATCTGGTCAAGGTCGCGGGAAGCCGCTGGATGCGGGCAGCGCAGGACCGATCGTTGTGGAGATCCTTGGGGGAGGCCTATGCCCAGCAGTGGGCGTCGTACGGCTGAAATGATGATGATGATGAATGCGCTAGAAACCAGTCAATTGCAAAACAACAATTTAATTGTAAAAAACAAAGGTTTATAAAGTAGGGCAGGCGTACCGGTTTTGGCCACTGTACCGGTTTTGGTCACTTTTCACTTTAAAGTTATATAAGTAGGAATTAAATAATTATTGCTTATATTTATTAATGGCGAATAAAAGATTGGACTTTTAGTTAATAATTACAGCACTTAGCTTTTTTTATGTAGTACGATATTTTAGAAATAAACACGTGTTATGTTTCAAAGTTAACATTTTGTAAAATCCTTAAGCAAAATGTTAAGGGTAAAGGTTTTGTAAAATATTTTTTTTCTACAATAAAATTATTTTATGGTTATTTAATATTTTATAACATATTGGAATATGTTTTTTCTAGATGGATTAAGTGTAGTTTTTTCACTGTTCTTACAAAAAGTTGGGAAACAATAAGTGGCCAAAAGTGGGGCTAGAAATTTTAGCATTGTGCCACCTTTGACCACTTTGGCATTAGTAGAAAGTTTCCAACCTATCATAAAGTTCATTTATTTTAAAAGACTCACAACTCACTTTTGTTAGCTAACGTACTAGAAAATTATGATTTCGGTACTAGAAAATTAGCGGATTGATTGATCAATCCGCTAATTTTCTTTTAATCAAGTGATAAAGGTATACTTATAAAATTGTAGTAAGGAGCTAGCTGTGATTGAAATACTATTTCATGTAGTGTTTTAGTCCAGTATTCTAATAAGACATCAATTAAGCATAAACTCAACTTATAAATATAGGAATTTTATGAAAGTGGCCAAAACCAATGCAAACGGTGTATTTGGCCCCCTCCGCAGAATTTGTTCTAAATAAAAAAAACTATTGATTTTTTTTTACTTTGTAGATAGGTCGATAAATTTAATAAATTTTCTCTAAAATACTTAAGATCATTAAGCACTAAGCGGTTAAAAGTGAAAAAATCCTTAAAGTGGCCAAAACCGGTACGCCTGCCCTATTTCATACAAAACAAATTTCTTAAAATTTTCATACAAAACATTTTTGCAAACAGAAAATGGAATTTATTGAAAAATAATCTTATGACATAAGGAATTCTAACGGTTGTTATTATTACCTTAAAATACCTTATTATAATTGCCTTTATCAGAAACTAGCGGCCGCCCGCGGTTTCACCCGCGTGGTTCCCGTTCCCGTGGGAATATCGGGATAAAAAGTACATAATCTTGAATCACTCTATCTATTAAAAAAAACGCATCAAAATCCGTTGCGTAGTTTCAAAGATTTAAGCATACAAAGGGACATAGGGACAGAGAAAGCGACTTTGTTTTATACTATGTAGTGAAGTGATAGTGATGATGGCTAAAAGTTGTTTAGAAAACTTTTAAAGCAAAAAGTGGCCAAAACCGGTACGCCTGCCCTACATATGTGTTGTTTATGTAAAACGCCATTATAAAAATAACATAATACCTACCCGGATGTGTGTCATTTCTGCAAAAAAATATTTATTTACTAGCTTTCCGCCCGCAGCTTCGCCCGCGTGAACTACACGACGTTATCCCGCGAGAATGTGATATTATTCGGGAATAAAAAGAAGCCTATATTACAAAGTATCTGTGTACCAAATTTCAGCCAAATCCGTTCAGCCGTTTTGGCGTGATTGAGTAACAAACATCCAAACATCTAAACTTTTACATTTATAATATTAGTAGGATACTAGGATTTATTTCCGAGATTACCCCCCCCCCCCCCCCAGACAGTTAACATGTCACCTGCAGGTTATACCCGTCCCTTTCACTCTCCGGGCATGACAGAATCGAGTGAAAGAGACGGGTAGAAGAAATAAGGACACAAATCGTTCGGTCATTCACATTTAGCAATTCATTTGCGATCCAGTTTTTAGAAGGTCAGAGTACGAAAGAAAGCAATTCATTTTAGGAACCTATTCTGCATCGCGCTATTTTTGAATCGCTGTCTTAAAGTTGATGGTAGGCACCCTGGCATCACTCAACACTTTACCTGACTCGAGGTGAGGTGAGGGAAGAACTGTCAAACTCGAGGTACCTACTTACGTCGAGGGTTTTATGCCATTTTGTTTACCAGTCTTTCGCCCACACTTGTTAACAGTGCAAATTATTTTAATTAATTAGTGATTTCAATGGATTTCCAACAATTTCTAAATTATCTGTATGATATGGGATACATCTTTATACTTCTTATATTTAAGGGTTCCGTTTTTTGACATTCGACCTCTGAAGCACGGAATCATTTTTCTTGTTTCACAGAATCTTGACTCGGACCCACGCCACGACCTTTCACTCTCCGGGCGAATGCTCTAACCCCTGAGCTACAGAGTCGTTCGATAGGACTCGAACCCACGACCTTTCACTGTCCGAGCGAATGCTCTAACCACTGAGCTACAGAGTCGTTCGATGGGACTCGAACCCACGACCTCTTATTGTCCGGGTGTATGCTCTTACCACTGAGCTACGGAGTCGTTATTTTCATATTTTAAATTATAAAAATTGCATTGTGAATGCAAAAAGAAAAGAAAAAAATATTTTTTTAGAATCTGTACAGTAAGGTACCCATATCTCAGAAACTACTGAACCGATTTTGATGAAACTTAGACTGTTCTCTAAGTTGAAAATAACGATAACCATCTTTTTATGTAATAGGTTTAGTAGGTACTCTAGGTACCTTATGGCCAGTGGGTGGTCAAATGAAGAGTCATACAATGAATTGGTTAAGTACAGCTATTATTATCTACCGCTAATTAAATGGCTGCAGCAGCAACACTCCACGTCCATCATGATGCGCGCCGTTCGACAAACTACTAACAAAACGTAGTGATTATAGTCCGTTCGGTTAGATATTGTCGGTACGGCATTGTGGCAGAGCGACACTATCTAAGCGAATGGACATTACAACTCTTTGCAAACTACTACAGACGATTGTGTAGGTGTAGAGGCTTGCACGATGATCGGTGCCGATTATAGACATTTATAGACGATCACATCGGCGACAATCGTCGCCGTTTGTGTAGTGCAGGCATAATGGTGCGTCCAGCCAGATTGGTGTAATGAAACATGCAAGGTATCATTTTTGGTATAGGTATTATTTGTCATACTGAATGATTAGGTACTTTAATGAGACTAACAAAGACGTACTGATTTATGAACAAAAGAATTAAAACAACAAATCAAGCTAAAATGGTCTTTAATACTTCACAATAGTCAAATTTCTTAGAAATAACGGTAAAGGCCGAAGTCCCAATCGAAGGCCCAACCAATAAAATATAATATTAATGAGGTATTCAACATATCTACAGATAGGTAGTTTATCATAAGTATTAGGTATGTCTAAGGTTTCTTTTCCTCGAACTGTTACAGGCAGTATTTTCTAAATTCCGTGGAACCAATACAATGCCGTTTATTGAATGAATCATAGAGTGCCACAAACATTGTCTGACCCGGTGGTGGAGTGGCACACTAGTAAAAGCCAATTTTGGTACCTAGTTTAAACTCACAGTTGTGCCACTTTAAAGTCCAGTTCAGACTGGAGGGGCTACCGGCTAAATAACATAGAAAAATATGGACATGGTCTTCATTTGACATTTGATGCCCATATTATGCCCTTATAAGGGCAAAAAATGGGCTTCAATTGTTGACAAATGAAACCCATGTCAATATCCATAATTTTAGCCGGTAGCTCCCCTGAACAGTCGCACTGAAAAACTGGATCAGGGATGCTACCGGCAAAAAAATATGCATATGCATATTAATATGATGCATATTTGAAGTCCATATTTATCCTTAAATAGGCATTATATTATGGTCTTCAAATGTCAAATAAAGCGCATTATCTCATATCCATATCTTTTAGCCGGCAGCCCTGACTACTAGCGACCTTAGGACGCGTCTGCAAAATTATGTCAAGATAGGTACTTACCTACTTAAATGTATTGGTTCTATTATTTTTCATCTACATGAACGATTGAATATTAAGTGCAGTCTTCCTATACTGTGCAAAATATTCTAATACAAACTTGGAAGAACTATAAATACTTAGGTACCTACCTATTAATCTATCAATATCTACCTACCTACTATTGCAAAAATAATTATATAATTTAATATTAAGTACGTATGTAAATATAATATATTGTTAGCGGGAAAGTGATACGCGTAGATGGCGCGCAGGTGCTCGCAGAGGGCGCTCGAGTGCACGCAGATGGCGCGCGGATAGCGCGATGCCGCGCGCACCATAAAACCGGCTGCAGAGCTCTTGCGGGGCTTTTTCTCTCTTCTGCATCGGGTCGCCGAGGTGTCGACAATCTACCATCAGCTTCTGTCCATTTGTTCCTCGTAAAAGTGCCTACTCTTTGTTAGTTTCGGAATTCGGTTAAAATCCGATTGTACCTACGTTTTAGTTGAAGTTAGTTTCTAATAAAATTGTTGGTTTTTGTGAATAAATTTGTATGCTACCGTTCATTTTTTTTATCAATCCCTACTGATTCCTAAAATCAGGCGTGGGATAGGACTCGCGTGTTTTGTGCCTTGATGTGCTTTGGTTCCTTTCCTGGCGCAAGTAAATTGAGTGGGCAGTTTTTATTTTTTTGCATACATTCGTATGTGGTTCTAACGATTTTCTTTTGAACCGTGTCGTGTGTATTCTTGTGTTCGGATACTAACGTAAGTACGTAGTTGATAAGATAATGTTGGTGAACATTCTGGTAAGTTTTTACAAAACTACCCCCATTTTCTTTTTTTTTCGCAAGAGGAATAGTTTTTCTTTGTTTCAACGTTATGAAGTGCTTTATCTAGCAGCATTTAGCTATTGATTGTGATTTTTTGCTTGATTTTTAATACTGTCAAAGCATAAAAATAGTTGCGGTCCATATATTTTTATTAAAATTTTTTGTTTTCTTTCTCGTGTCTTTGCTTAAAGTAACGTACGTAAATCCGGCTACTTTCTAAGGCTGTTAATCATGCCAAATCATAGTCGGCAAATTAAAAGCCGGTCAAGACATAGAGGATCTAGATCGCGATCCAAACATACAACATACGCGAAGGCGTCATGGTTCACCACGAAATTAACTATACAACAACAAAATACTTATGCAACTCATTCTAGATCGTCTCTCATCAGTGGAATATCAGCGCAGGCAGCCTTCACCCCAGGCGAACGGCTTCATGGTGCCCCTGCACCATGAAGGTGTAGACGGTGCGCAGCGGAAACGACACCGCAGATCCCAGTTTGCTACCTGGGATGGCGCGCATATGGCGCTCAGACAGCGCGATTACAGCGAGCGCGCAGGTGGCGCGCAGACGGCGCGTTTATTGCGCACGTCTGTTGTGCAGGCGGCGCGCTGGTGCATGCTATCGTCGTGCTGGTGCACACTATCGGCGCGAACGGCGCACTGGTGCACCCTATCGGCGCGCTGAGGCACGCTGCCGACGCGAGCGGCGCGCGGCGGATGGCGTGCTGGTGCAGGCTATCGGCGCACTGGTGCACACTATCGGCGCGAACGGCGTGCTGGTGCATGTTATCGGCGCGCTGGTGCACCTATAGGCGCGAGCGCCGCGCGGCAGATGGCGCGCTGGTGCACGCTGTCGGCGCGAGTGGCGCGCGGCGGATGGCGCGCTGGTGCACGCTGTTGGCGCGAGCGGCGCGCAGCAGACAGCGCGCAGCAGGCAGCGCGGGTGCGCGCAGACGGCGCGCAGCAGATGGCGCGCTGGTGCGCGCTGACGACGCGCGGGTGCGCGCTAACGTCGTGCAGACGGCACGCAGCAGACCGCGCGCAGCAGGTGGCGCGCTGGTGCGCGCTGACGGCGCGCGGGTGCGCGCTAACGGCGTGCAGACGGCACGCAGCAGACGGCGCGCAGCAGATTGCGCGCTGGTGCGCGCTGACGACGCGCGGGTGCGCATTAACGGCGTGCAGACGGCACGCAGCAGACCGCGCGCAGCAGGTGGCGCGCTGGTGCGCGCTGACGACGCGCGGGTGCGTGCTAACGGCGTGCAGACGGCACGCAGCAAACGGCGCGCAGCAGATGGCGCGCTGGTGCGCGCTGACGGCGCGCGGGTGCGCGCTAACGGCGTGCAGACGGCACGCAGCAGACGGCGCGCAGCAGATTGCGCGCTGGTGCGCGCTGACGACGCTCGGGTGCGCGCTAACGGCGTGCAGACGGCACGCAGCAGATGACGCGCTGATGCGCGCTGACGACGCGCGGGTGCGCACTAACGGCGTGCAGACGGCACGCAGCAGACCGCGCGCAGCAGGTGGCGCGCTGGTGCGCGCTGACGACGCGCGGGTGCGTGCTAACGGCGTGCAGACGGCACGCAGCAAACGGCGCGCAGCAGATGGCGCGCTGGTGCGCGCTGATGACGCGCGGGTGCGCGCTAACGGCGTGCAGACGGCACGCAGCAGACGGTGCGCAGCAGACGGCGCGCTGATGTCGCGCGGGTGCGCGCGGACAAACGGCGCGCTAACGGCGCGCAGACGGCGCGCTGACGGCGCGCACGCAGATGGCGCGCAGACGGCGTGCGCACAAACGGCGCGCTAACGGCGCACGGGTCTGGCGCACAGACGGCTCGTAGACAGCGCGCTTATGGCGCGCGCACTATGGGAATGGACTCCTGATACGTGCGCTATGTACTTCGATAGTGAGTTTGGTAGTGCGGGCCGCAAGAATAGCTAACGTCGTGCTTCCTTCTTGTCGGTGCTGCTGCCTGTGTAGACCTCAAGAATAGCTAACGTCGTGCTTCCTTCTTGTTGGTATGTGTGTTGGCCTCAAGGATAGCTAACGTCGTGCTTCCTCCTTGCTGGTACCTGTAGGACAGGAAATATGCTAACGTCGTGCCTATGTTTCCTGTCGACCGAGATAGCTAACGTCGTGCTTCCTCTCTGGTCTTTGTAGTTGCAGCCATGCTAACGTATTGCCTAGGGCTCAACATTTATTGTGAACTCTTTAGCACATTGCTAAAATTGTGAACTCTTTAGCACATTGCTAAAGAGGTGGTTACAGGTGTTTTAAAAACTCTTTAGAACATTGCTAAAATTGTGAACTCTTTAGCACATTGCTAAAGAGGTGGTTACAGGTGTTTTAAGTTAGTGCTTTCTGTTAATAGGCGCTGACGAAAATGAAGAGTCTACGCCTGAGCAAACTGCCGAGAGATGCGACGTGTCTACCGAGAACCCGATGCCTGAGCCTCTGCAGTGGTTCAGCTTCAAGTAGAAGAGTACGAGGACGTCCTCAAGTCAGGAGAGGCCGTGTTAGCGGGAAAGTGATACGCGTAGATGGCGCGCAGGTGCTCGCAGAGGGCGCTCGAGTGCACGCAGATGGCGCGCGGATAGCGCGATGCCGCGCGCACCATAAAACCGGCTGCAGAGCTCTTGCGGGGCTTTTTCTCTCTTCTGCATCGGGTCGCCGAGGTGTCGACAATCTACCATCAGCTTCTGTCCATTTGTTCCTCGTAAAAGTGCCTACTCTTTGTTAGTTTCGGAATTCGGTTAAAATCCGATTGTACCTACGTTTTAGTTGAAGTTAGTTTCTAATAAAATTGTTGGTTTTTGTGAATAAATTTGTATGCTACCGTTCATTTTTTTTATCAATCCCTACTGATTCCTAAAAATATGTTAACTACATTATGTTGTTAAATTGCATGTAATTAAAGGCAGCGTCGATTCCGGATTTTAAACTATGCTAGAATTGTCTATGGTGTCATACGTCATTTTCGACCATGATTTTATAAATAGACTGTGCACCAGATAAGTCTGCGCGCCGGCACGCGGTCGAAATCGAGTAGGTACCTACTAATATTTTACCATTAGATTAAAAAAAAATAACTAGTGCCAAAAACGCCCCAGTCTCGCGCAGAGTTTATCTGACATGGACTCTACTCCTACTTGTTTGCAAGAGCAAAAAATCTTTGGATTAGTAAACCAAATATTTATAAGTACTTAAATAATAATAACGCCAGCTGCCAGCACAGTCAGTAGGTACGTATAAACACTGCAGAAACAATCATAAATTAAGTTTAAGTAGATATTGATAGATTAATAAGTAGAAATTAATAATTCTGTACCTAACTTTATGGCTATGAACTTTTTTTCTATTCGCAACGGGGTAGCACTCACGCAACCTTCATCACACCTGCCGGCCTAGCATGAGCGGCTTTTATCACGCGATATATTATGGTACGGCATGCCGTCTTGCTTACACCTTAGTGGGGTAAGCAAGACAACTTGCCGTACCATATCATATCGCGCGATAAAAGCCGCTTATGCTAAGCCGGCTGTTGTTAAGTGATGATAAAGCTGAAGGTGGAAGGGCGCTACTCCCGGAACCCTCAACCAATAAGGAACTACATGCGACAAGGATCTTTTGGGTTTAACATAGACAGGAGCGCTAGTTGACCGATGGACTGGCTAGGGGAGGGTTAGTTCAGATATCCACCGCACGCCAAAAGAACCTTGTCGCAGTGGTTTAATTTGCCGAATGTCTGTACTGTTAACCTCCATTCCATACCTCCATTGCAACAAAAAGCTATCCCGTAATGCACCATAGACACAATTATGCCATTTGAGCGAGATCCCGTGTCAGATAACTCTGCGCGCGTCTGGGGATGTTTGGCGATAGTTACAGTACATTTTTTTTTCTAAGATTAAGGCGCAGACTTGTCTGGCGCTCATTCTATTCTACATCTATAGTCCACCCTACTAATTGCTATTATTGTAAAATGCAAAATGTTAAAAGTGTATAATATTATTATTTCGATTTATTGATAAGTCTACATAAATATTTTAAATTTTATAAGACGAGATATGAATGTGAGTAATCTTGTTATTAATATGAATGTGGAAAAGTGTACCCATGTAGGTATTCGATAATGGACTACAAATGTAGAACCAGTAATATTGCTTTTAATCTATACTTCCCTTATAATTTAAGTTACTAACTCGATTAGGTATTAATTAATATTAGAAACAAGCCAGAGTTCAAGTTAATTCCTATATAATAGTAATGTATGTTATAATATTTATCTTTGTTTTCCCTTATTTTTATTAAACTACGGCTATTTATCAGGACTTTTTACTGTTAGGTAAACTTTATAGTTTATATCACATTTTGAATTACAATTTTTTGTCTTAGATATTTGTTTTAGCTTTGCAAAACAATATGGGACTGGGAATAAAGGACTTGGTTGAAAATCATGTTGTTACGTTGTCAAACTAAAAGTAAGTAAACAAATTTAAAGAGAGATTAAATAAAAATAAAACAAAAAATAATTGTAAAATCAAAATTTTACTAAGAAACAGCGTTCATCTGCAATAATGCGGCGTTCATACATCATTATCAATAAAATCATCTATTTTACCCGTTTCATACGATCACTTCTCACACGTCTTTGGATACTAAATTTGGCAATAAATACATAAAAATTCAGGGAAGTTTATAAAGACACAAACATAAGGGGGAAATTTGTTGGAAATTTGGACAAAACGGGTAATTATTCTCTTTTGTGTCTTCGACATCGCAGTGTCACGCACGACAAGACTAAATTACTGTACTTAACTTAAAAAAAAACTATTATTTTAAAAGAATTTGAACGGTAGGTGGCACTACCAAATGTTACAATAGTAATGTGAACTGTTTTCTCGTAAAAATGATCATCCTTCATTGTTCTATAAATGTAGAAAGAATGCTTTTTTATTAATAAATTTATCTGACGTTATTTGCCACGCTCGGTGGTGCCACTACCAATATTATATTTTACATTACAAAAAGTTTCCATATAGAAATGGTTTAAACGCTCAAATAGATGAGAAAAGTAATCACTATAAACTTAAAACTAACAGTATCACATTGAGATTTGCTTTAACATGACAATGTGATGTTCAGAAATTATGAAACATAACATTTCTCTATACTAAGAAACATAACCATTTAAATTCCGATTTTACGTTATCAAAACTATAAAGCAAAGCTGACAAAACACAGCACGTCTACATCTGATACTATCACAAAATTAGTGTTTAAATTTCTGTTACTTCTGTTACTATTTTCATTTGTTTATTTAACATCCGAATGTTTGCAATAATGATCCTTTCTTATCTCCTTAATTTAATATTCAAAACTGAGTGGAAGTTACCTATTCTTCACGCTTTCGTCATAAAAGTTAGAACATTACATTTATGAACTAAGATCTTAAGGTGGTAAATAGAACAGAAATATCACGATGACACTTAAATATTACAGTTTAAGAGAAAATAGAATTGGTGTTTTTTATCAAGGTGAACTATTTAAAATGTTATTTGTCTACACACTGAAATTACGGAATTTGTTAATTTTTGTGTTTTCTAGCGCTGGTTCACTTAAGTATTAATATAATATTTTGTACTCCACTACTTTACTATGTCTAAGGGAAGATATTATATCTCTTGGGGCAGTCTTAGCAAGTGATCACTGAAACGTTTACATTTTTCACAAAGAATTTACTCATAACCAAAAATCTAGGTCATTTTACAGAAAAAATTGACAAACATTTTTCGAAAATAATAAACCTAATTTAACCTGTTTTGTCGCGTTTGGTATAGTTATGAGAAATGACACTCCCATGCCATCTTTAAAGACATATTTTAAATTGCAAAAATTCTTAAAATTTAAGTTTGCTATCTAAAACCAGTTTCAGAAATTGATATTTTGCTTTGAATGTGGGAGCCCCATTTATCTTAGCTAATCCATAAACTTAAACTAAATAATTAGTGCAAGACGTTTGATGTTTAAACATTTTGATGATATCGAATAATATTCGAATATCTACAAATAAAAACCCGATATACTAAAATCAAGAATTCCTAGCACATTATTTTTGTAATTTTTCTTCAATGATTATCATAATCAACCTACAATAACCTCGTGTCATGATTACCTTATTAATATTTAATTCCTTATAAATATTAATCCAAGTCTACCGCTTATTTGTTACTAAGCCAGATACCTACAATAAGTTACAATCACTTCGGCAAGATTTGACTGCTGACCATGTGGTAGTAGTCTTCAAAAACTAGGATACAGTGCGATTCAAACTTATTGGCGGTCGTGAAGTTAGCCACTATGGACAGAAGAGTACCGCTTCTCACCTCTCCCACCCGTATGCCTCTAAATTTTCTTTATAATACACAACTGGGTAGCACTTATTCTTCATCACACCTGATGTGGCGGTGTTAAGTGGTTATAAGGCTGAAGGTCACAATGTTGAAATGAAAAAGTCATTGCTATGGCGTCAGACTTAGATAAGATGGTGGTAGCTAGCCAGGCGGACTAAGAACAAGTACTACCCTACCACCAACTGAAACTGTATACTGCGCATAGCCTCGCGCGATGTTCCGACACGCTAAAACGATTGAATCAGACTGTACCAGATCAAATATCGAATAACAACCCTTAAATAACATACTTAGAATCTTGTGAATACTGCTTTAGTTACTGGGTACACATTGTAGCAGTGACCGTTTTGCGATTGCGTTACGTCCATGTTTTCTTAAATTAATTGATCCAAAGTCCTACATGTTTAGAAATATTTCAGCTACGTATATACCAATTACAATTTGTATGAAGGTGAAATATCGAAACAAGACAATAAATATTTTTTTGTACTGTCTTATTATGTCCATTTTGGTGTCATTTTTTATCAATCAATTATCAATATCATCAATTTACATTTGAATATTTTTTACTAACATTACATATTCAAATGTTATTTTTAACAGCGTTTCTTACAATCAATATTCGTTTCCATTAACAGTACTACAATAATTTTAAATCAGAATCGAGTAACTTCTAATTACTATCAAGTAACTACAATCGTAAATACTTTCCCACGCCACGAATTAACTATCTTTTACAACGACTATACGACTAACAATCTTCTTTTATGTTTCACCAACCGTTCAAAATCTTTCGGAAACGACATTATGAGACAGAAACAGTCTTTTGAAAAATCGCCTACAGAGCAGTTGCAGCATTCAAACGCACCGTTCGATGTGCGTTTGAATTTATGCAGGCAATAAAGGTCTACATTTACAGGCTGCTTCTGATTTGCGTGCGTATCGCGTGTCCGTTGAGTGCGTTGTTCGGAAGACGTACGCTCGCGCGAGACAGAAACAGTCTTTTAAAAATCGCCTACAGAGCAGTTGCAGCATTCAAACGCACCGTTCGATGTGCGTTTGAATTTACGCAGGCAATAAAGGTCTACATTTACAGGCTGCTTCTGATTTGCGTGCGTATCGCGTGTCCGTTGAGTGCGTTGTTCGGAAGACGCACGCTCGCGCGAGACAGAAACAGTCTTTTGAAAAATCGCCTACAGACCAGTTGCAGCATTCAAACGCACCGTTCGATGTGCATTTGAATTTATGCAGGCAATAAAGGTCTACATTTACAGGCTGCTTCTGATTTGCGTGTGTATCGCGTGTCCGTTTAGTGCGTTGTTCGGAAGACGCACGCTCGCGTTTTTTAATAAAAAGGGCGCCGGCAAAACCACGCCCCCCGCAAGAGGCGGGTTCCTACATTTGTTCGCGCTAGTTGCAAACGCGCATGTTTTAGCGTATTGCTGATATTTTTTTATCGATAAATGTATTTTTCGTGCCACAATCAGACGTAATTACACAATGAGTTTCCCGTTAAATAAATTCAACTTTGTATACATACGAAAAAAGACCAGTATTGTTTGAAAATACCGAAACAGGTGCTCCGCGCACAGCGATTGAAGGGCATTTGGCCTGTATGCTCGTGTACAAGTTTGTGCCGAGGCGTTGCGCGGAAACAGATAGTAGTTACGCGACGAGTTTCCCGTTAGTCTGCGGGTGTGCGTGCCCGTTGAGTTCGTTGGCGCGGCGCGCGCGCGAGCCGATGGGCAGGAATACAAGGATCAGGCCGGAGACGCCGATGAATACGCCCGCCATTTTGAATTAGATGTCGGAGCTGCATGTCACAATACATGTTTGTTTTAACATATTATAGTTACACAATAAGTTTACCGTTAGTCTGTGCGTGCGCGTGCCCGTTGAGTTCGTTGGCGCGGCGCACGACTACTAACATCAGGCCAGAGACGCCGATGAATACACCCGTCATTTTGAATTAGATGTCGGGCTGTATGTCTCAATACATATTTGTTTTATACTACTTACACGATAAGTTTCCCGTTAGTCTGTGCGTGCCCATTGAGTTCATTGGCGCGGCGGGCGGCGCTGACGCGAGCAAATGGGCAGGACTACTAGGATGAAGCTGTATGTCTTAATACATGTTTGTTTTTAACACTATAATGTTAAGTTACACGATGAGTTTCCCGTTAGTCTGTGCGTGCGCGTGCCCGTTGGGTTCGTTGGCGCGGCGCGCGCGCCAGCACACGGGCAGAATTAATAAGATCAGACCAGAGACGCCAATGAATATATTTGCCATTTCAAATGAGCTGTATGCCTCAATTCATGTTTGTTTTAACATATAGTTACACAATGAGTTTCCCGTTAGTCTGTGCGTGCGCGTGCCCGTTGAGTTCGTTGGCGCGGCGCGCGGCGCGGGCGCGGCGGGCTCGGCGCGCTCGCGAGCATATGGGCAACACTACTAGGATCAGGCCGGAGACGCCGATGAATACGCCCGCCATGTAGAACGACAGGTCGTAGCTGCCGGTCACGTCGTACACCCAGCCTGGAAGTGGAAATAAATAAATTAGGTTAGTTTATTTTTGGCGTGATAACGTCTTATAAATCGCTGCACGCTCGAAAAAGTGTCACGTTCCGCGTGCAAGCGAGTGCGCGGAACAGCACGATCGGCCTAAGCGTTCGGCTTGTGACGCGAAGAGAGACAGCGGCATATTGTTATCACGTAAAATTATCATCCGCAAACAGACTTTACAGACGACCAATTTTTTTTATCTACAACGGGGTAACATTTAGTCATCACATGATGTTAAGTGGTAATAAGGCTGAAGGTGGAAATGCCCTACTCCCGGAATCTTCCATCACTGAGGAACTGGCTATCGTATCTTTAACTGCCAGAACACCACAATGCTAAACTGAAACATCGTTGTTATGGCGCCAGACTTAGATAAGATGGTGGTAGGTAGCCAGGCGGATTAAGAACAAATCCCACCACCAACCTAGATAATCCTCTGTTACGGCGCCAGCTGTTAGGCGTTTTATACGATTTGACATGCTATGACTGCGACGCCGCTCTGACGTATGGAATAGAGCCTTAAGGGTGAATCTTTGGTGAAGCGAACCGGAACTGTGATTTTTACATATTTGACTCAACTGGTGGAGTAGAAAACATAGCTCCGCTCCGCTTTACTCTCAACTTTGCAACATGGCCTATTTTAGCTGTATTGTGAGTTGCAATATGAATAATAATAAATTAGGATACTCGGAATAACAAGCAAAGAAACGATCGTTTAAAAAGTTAAAGATTAATATAGTATCTTCCTGACGCCCAATGCACAAAAGGTTGGACAAATCCACTATAAATACTAAAGCCCAACGCCTACCACTCAAAAAACGGAAGCGGAAATGTCTTGACTGATGATTAATCTGGTCTACCGGTATAATACTGGTAAGCAAGTAAATGGCTGCGATAAACATCCCAATGGCCCCGGCTGCAGCTACCAGAGTAGAGTATGACGTCAAGACCATACCCCTAGTACCAGTTAGGCAAACTATATTAGTATTCGAAAACAATCGTTCTATCTCTTTCATGTCCTTTGACTGCTTTACCGACATGAGCAGTTCATCCGATAGTTTTCGTGAACGTAGACAGTTAAAATCAAGTCGTTCTAAGGTTACAGAAATTAGCTGTAGCAATACTAACCTGCCAAAGGCGGTCCAATGAGGTTAGCTACTCCTTGAATGAGCAGCAGCAACCCATACGCGTTGGTAAACTTCTCCAAAGTGATCTGTTCCACCAGTATGATACTGGTTAGCGAGTAGTTGGCCGCGATGAACATTCCGAATGCCCCAGAAGCTGCTGCCATAGCGGTGTATGACGTCAGAAGGGGGATGAGAAGAGTCACCAAGCCGCATAGGACCATGCAGCCGGCATATACTAGACTTGCGTCTACGCACTCCCAGTCGCCTACCCAGCCGAGTATGATCTGGAATAGTCGAGAAGATTTTTTATTGTTATAATATTGGTTTGGGCGCATTGAGCCTAGCGTCCTCCTAGGCGCGCCGAGCAGAGCCATATCGAATCGCAGAAAGTCGCCTGTTATATATTTTATATTAAGCTGTGTCCATTAGATACAAAGAATTCGGCGCGCCGCGGTTCGGGTATAATGGACGCAGCTTCATAGAAAATAATATATAGCAGACGACTTTCTGAGATTCGATTCGGCTCTGCTCGGCGCATAGTCGACGCCCAAGCTTTATATTGTTTCTATTAAGGTAGGTGGATACATTTTATTGCGATCACAAAGATACACTACAAAATCCTAGAAAAAGGTTTATACTTATGTAGGCGGTAGGCGGTAGCCTTATATCTTTCAGACAACCTTTGAGGCAAAGAAAAAATATACGGAAAGCGAGAGGCAGTGCACCAGTAACAGGCAAAAATGTACAAAATACTCGTAGCTTTATGCTTATACGTAATTTATGTATAATGTTAGCGAATTATCCTGTCTTGTAAGAAAGTACACAAGTAAGTAACAGCAACCGCACGTTCATATATCAACTCAAATCGATAGATTCAACTGCATGCATTTTTACGTTCCGCTTCGTTCAGTCGGTGGTTCATTTCATTTCATCAACCTCACACGGTGGTCGGCTGCAGTCGTGTGGAGTCGGTATTAACTGCCTACAGTCGTGGCTTCTACTTCACGCGGTCTGCCGCAGTCATGTGAAACTATAAGAACGCCTTTATGCAGTTTATATCGACACACGACTGCAGTCTGCTGCCGTCCGCGTCAAGTTGATATCACGACTGATCAAAGTCGAACCACAGAACATGTTATAATAGTACTAAGGTGGTCGAACGTACAACTGCATGCAGTTGAATATAGCGACTGCGCGCGGTTGCTGATGCGACTTCGCGCGGTTACTGTGGTCCGTGTGTCCGTCTGTTGTCAGCCTTGCAGTGACACCAACTTATATCTGTTTCGGTGATCAAATGCGAAACTAAGGTGGTATTTTATATATTCGTCTTCAGGTTCTGTTGCATAAGAGACCACACATGGAGTTGGCGCACATATTCTGTACCTTATATTTAATTATAATAACGTTTGAACAAAATAATGTAAAATAGTAGCTATCATAGCATTAAGTGTTCCCATTACAATAGAAATCTCAAGATCTCAAAACAAACTGTTTGTTTGAGTAGATGTTAAACCTTCTTAACGTCTATCGTGAATCTTGATTGCGATAACTACTGATAAACCGACAGACAGCTTACGTCTGTATATTGTACGACCATAAACGGTATTACCAAAAGAAAATCACAGTATTGTGAAAGAAACGAATGTAGAAAAAGTATGGATTCGACATTTTAAAACGCTAATTTGTCTTGCTTAATTGTAAATTATTTATAATGCCCTTTTTGTCCTTAAGACTATATTACTTTTCTCTTCAAGGTTGCCGGGAAGAAATTGCTACGTAGCAATAAGCAATAAGCAATAAGGTCGCCTTTTGTTCTTTCGCCTTTTCTTTTGTACTATCTTCTTTTTGTTATGTGTTATCTTATTGCAAAAAAGAGTTTTATTAACTGCCTTTTAAAAATTTATTCTGCACAAATTATGGCAACATTACTTTTTACTTTGCTTTAAGTATCTCTTAACCATTGGCTGGTTATGCATTAGGATTTTTTATTGAATAAAATATAAGGTGTTTTGAAAAAAGTCGACGGAATTTTAAAAGGGTCAATGTACTCATGCTTAGAAACCACTTTTACTATGATACCAACATTGCGCATTGATATCTAGAAAAAAAATCAGCTGTTCCATAGAAAATTTGGAATCGAATAAATCAAAATGTATGGAACAGCTGATTATTTGTCGCGATTTCAATGTTGGCACCGTAGTAAAAGACCCCTTAAAATTCCGTCGACTTTTTTACAACACCTTATATAAGTACTTACTGTACCTAGCAACATTAGAGAGAAAAATACTCACTTCTCCAAACATATTCAAGATTCCAATGATAGAAATCAACATCGAAGACTGCGACTCGTTGAAGCCCATATTCATGGCGTTGTCAGAGATGTACACGTAAGGCACGTCGTACCACATGTACAGAAGGAAGTTAGAGATGGCGAACACGAGGAAAGCCGGGTTCAGGAAGTGCGAGAAGTCCAGGACGTCCACTACTAGGTCCCAGAAGTCCCAGAGGCCTGCGTACCATTGGACCTAGAAGTTAGAAAGAACAAATAAATAAACAAAATATCACACACATTGATATGTTTGCATTTCGAGATAATATTTCGATCTAAAGAAAGAAAACTAAAGAAGGCATCAAAGTATTAACAGGGCAAATACAAATGTTTATTAAATTAATGTTTTGCTCAAGTGGCGAGTTTGGCCCGATCAACCCAACGACTACTTGGCTCTGTAGATAAGATCTCTACCAGAAAGAAGTGGTCATTTCCAGACTAAAGTGTTGTAATGAATAGAAGAATTTAACTTTCCTTATTTATGAAGTCGATAATGACATAAATGCTGGATCGTGACTACATAATATAATTTAACGGGTATGAAACTAAATAAACTAAGACAAGTTTCGGGGAGAGACTCTTCACCTACTGCCCTTTTTAAAGCGATAAGTTTTCAGATCATATTAGATATGATCTGAAAACTTAAAACTTATCTCTTTAAAAACACAATAACGCTTTTATCATAGATTAGAGCGATTGCACGTAAAAGCATTCGTTAAAATATTAGAATAAGTAAATGCACTGCATTTTGTTTGTATTCCTATCGCTGTAAAACTAGAATGTTTGTAAAGGATATGTAATTAAATAACAATATTACCTTTTCTTTGGCAATTGTAGTCATCGAATTCCTGAAGATGTTGGGGCAGGATGACGCTCGGAGCCTGTATCTGTTGATATTCAACATGGCGCCTCTGTAGGTCAGCGAATGCCTGTGCACTCGCAAGTCTTTAAGGAAAGCTGGCGGCTTCTTTGTAGAACCACCAGTCGTGGGCTGACGACGAAGCCATAACGACCTTGCCGTCTTATCACTCATTGCTATCGTGTTATTACTGTCCTGCTGAGGCTCCACTGTTGGAGATAACGCCTCAGGAGACATAGTGTTAGGAGACATCAACGCTCTTGGAGGAGACTGTTCGTGAAGTCTCCCACTGTCACTAAAGCTTCTTGACGGTAACATAACCCCAGGGTAATTGTGAGCTAACATAGCATACGCTCGTCCTCGATTCGACATCAACTCGAATACTTCTAAGGAGACGCCTTCGCCTCCGGTCATAAATGTTGGTAAGTCTACCAACGAACTGAATTGGGGTACAATAGGCGAAGTCACTGTTTCAACATCAGCCGCATCTGGTACCTTTGCGGAACCAACTGCGCTGCTTTTGCTGTCAGAAAAACTATCGGCTGAAGAACCGTACCGCTTATTCCTTTTTCGTTCCCTCTTTCTTTTCCTTTCTTTTGCCCTTTCCTCATTCATAGTTGCCGTCCAAGGCAAATCACGGAACAACAAACCGCAAACGGCAATATTTAGGAAAATACCAGCCAATATCAATGTGGTGCCGCGCCATCCATATTCGTCTAACAAAACGTACGTCAATGGGGCAAATATGAAAGTTCCAATACCGCTCCCGCAAACAGATATCCCTGTAGCTAATGAGCGTTTTTTGTCGAAGTAATATGCTACTATCACTACTGCTGCTACATAACATAAACTAAGGCCAAATCCAGCCATTATTCCAAACGTCAAAAACAGCGACTCCATGCTGTCTACAAAAGCGGAAATCACAAATCCGAGGGTCGCTAAAATCGAGCCGAGTATGGTCATACGGCGACAACCATATCTGTCGGTAAGAAAACTAGCGATCGGTCCGGACAACAGGGGCATCGCCATGAAGATGCCCGCGATCCAAGCGGTCTTTCCCTTCCCCTCTCCAAAGTACTCGAGGAAATGTGGGAAGAACACTCCGAAGCTGAATGTGATTCCATCAGCGATGAGATTGACGAAGAAAGACGCGATGACCACGACCCAGCCGAAACCGCCGTCGGGGGGTCGGGCCTCCGCGATCGAGATATCCTCATCATCGGAAGAACTTGAACTGGAACTTGACACGGACACTGGCACCGGTGGCGACTGTGCATCGAACTGCACATGCAGAGGACGACCGTTGGCTTTCTTCGCGACATTTTCACTAATAGCACTGACACTGAGCGGGTCGCGGAGCAAAGGTTCGCTCTCGGGTATAGAGGCAAGCGCGCGCGGCGCGGGCCGCGGAGTCTCTGGTTCGCTTAAGGCCTCCGCGGGCGAGGTTGCATTATCGAGGGTTTCGCGGGGTCCTCCTTGGAGCGGCCGATGGTTCGTGCAGTCCGGCGACGACGTGAGGCGCGCACGGTCCATTCCGGCAGAGCGCGGCGAAACTGCGCACGCAGCGTGTGCAGCACGTGATCAGCAGTCCGCCGGGCTTCCATGCGGACACCACACCACCGTGACCTCATGCTGGAAATAAACAAACCGACATTACAATCATATCATAGGTTTAACTTAGCTTATTAAGGGTACCCAAGGTCAGAGTTAATACGAAAAGTTGATGATAAGAATCGATCAATCACTCTCAATCTACGTATTTCAGAGCGACAGGACACCGCATAATGCCAGCACACTGCAGCGGATGTGTCAAGTACTAAATCGTCGGAGTTTGTGCACAGTTGTGCTGATTGGTGGACAATAGGAGGCCGGTGCTGTGGCATTATGGGCAAATGTTAGAGATCTTTGAAATATGTGTGAACGTCGCTCTGGGATCAGGCTTGGTATAGATAGAGTACTGCGTTGCAAGGTAGACGGATGCGATTTCAAACTATTAAACTGAGCATTGTTGTTTACAAATCCAAAAAATTTCATAGGTCTGACGATTTTTAGGGTAAGTTTACGTAAATACCTCATCTGCAAATCTGTACCGAATGAACGACTTTAATTCAACTAAATAAATTCACATTGGACTGAACAACACAGTGAAGCGTCAAAGAATTTCATGAAATGAACTAATCTAATATTCTGTTAGAGTAGACACGGTACACTTTAGGGGGAATAAAATATGAAAGTCCCGAGAAGATATACCTACCTAAGTCTGTTAGTTATCTAAAAGGCAAATAACTTTGTCTGCGTTGCGTAACATGTTCCCAGCAGTATAACAATTCTTTGGCTCACTTGTTTATTTTCTTCGAAATTGTTTGGGTAAGGTTGGTACATTGTGAAAGAACTTTTGCGTTTTTGTCTCCAGAAGCAATATGTAAGTATCGGAAAATTTATAAGATTAGTACCTACTACGTAGAAGTGTTTATAATAATGTTACCATATTAAATAGCGATAAAGTTGTTGTTTCACAACATTTTCCGAATTAAATGCTTCTTCACTGCAACGATAAATTAGGGAAATATTATTCAGATAATAAAGTGTCTACGACGTCGGCTAAAACTTTTTCTGATCATCCACATGAACTAAATAAATCTTAAGAAAAGTAAAGTAAATATAAGTTTTTGTTTCCGGTCTTCCTTACATATTTTACAACGGGTTGTAATTAATTGATCACCAAACTAACCTAACCTAACCAACAAAAATACTAACTTAGCAACTAAAATACTGAAATGGACGCAAAGTGGTGGACTTTGCGTCCATTTCAGTATTTTAGATGCTTACTTATTATTTTTGTGGCTCAATGAATTATTTCTCTTTTACAACCACGTAACTACTATATTATAGAGTTACGTAGTTAACTTTGGTCTTATGTGGGCCCTATAGTTGACATAGGTATATAATATATTAAAAAGAGGATTAAAAAGTATTGAAGACATATTTTGTAAATCTAGGTTGGAATCTCGATGCAGTGTTCCATGACCCTTTTACATAAACGGGTCACTGCAGATTCAGGATAATGCCGCATACCGACCGACTGCATACGAGACAAAAGAATTCAGCTCAAAGTAATGTAGGTTATAAGATAAACGTTATGAACAAACGTGTACTTAAGAATTTAGTGTAAGTATTTACAATTCTTTTATTTTAACTGTATTAAAAACTTTGTCATAAATTTACGTAGGAACCTGAAAGTTTTTAGACGCTCTCTCTAAACAAAATACTCAACATAACGATATCCATGACGAAATTGATAAAAATATATATAAGTAGGTATATTAGCCACATAAAAAAATAATACTGACAAAATGTGGCGCCCTATAAACGTTTGAAGTTTTCCTAAACAGTAGTGACAATGTATCCAACTTCCCAAGTAAGTATAGTATC
Organism: Crambus lathoniellus; assembly: GCA_949710035.1. NCBI lineage: Eukaryota > Metazoa > Arthropoda > Insecta > Lepidoptera > Crambidae > Crambus > Crambus lathoniellus. The sequence continues at coordinate 5,781,886 of OX453302.1, read as the reverse complement.
TGGTACAATATTCATAGGGGCTTGAATCACCAAAGTTTCAGCACAAAAACTTGTTATAAGTGCTGTTATTTTTGTTTCTAACATCATACAATGTAATGTACCTAACACATATTAATTAAGCTTTCCGCCCGCGGCTTAGCCCGCGTGGACTACACGACGTTATCCCGCGGGAATGTGATTTTTTTTCGGGATAAAAAGTAGCCTATATTCCTCTCCAGACTACAAAGTATCTGTGTCCTAAATTTCAGCCAAATACGTTCAGCCGTTTTGGCGTGATTGAGTAACAAACATTCAAACATCCATACATCTGAACTTTTACATTTATAATATTAGTAGGATCTTAATAGGCTGTGACAACTAAATTGAAGTGGCATTTTATGTTAAACATGAAAAGATAAAATATGTCTATGCTTGAAATAGAAACTCAAGGTTTTGTAATTTTGTTCACGTCTGTCAGCTGTAAACGTTTTGAATTCGGAAAAGTTTTAAGAGATTAGAGCTTTGGTGCATTATATTAGGTAGGAATAACCGTTGGCTAGGTATCGATAGCCCGGAAGGAAGACATTCCGTCAGTCTTCCGTACCCGTTGCGCTATCTCTACACTACGGAGCACAAGAAGCACCTTCTGCACTTTTGCTGCATCTTGCAAAATTTATATTTTAGATAACCCAAATCTACTAGGTTTAATTTGTGGCAATTAATGTGAATTCCGTTATCTACTATAGTATAATACTTAGATATGTTTCATCTCATCAGTTATTGAAATTGTGTTTAAAATTCAGAAGTAAAAACAGATATAAGAAAATACATAATAACTTGGCTTGAGTACTCTAAAAACATTTCATTCAGCACACGTTTATAAAGTCACTTATTTAGATCACAAGGTAACTAATTAATAACCCAACAGCGACAAGGTCGAAGAAAGGGTATGCAAATCAATAGCCAAAACATTCGACCGAAACATACTAACGCAAAAGCACGTGACGCAGAGACTCGTGTATGAGCGAGGGTCAGCACAAACTTCACATTTATTTAAGTCTGTATCACTACATAGTATAAAACAAAGTCGCTTTCTCTGTCCCTATGTCCCTTTGTATGCTTAAATCTTTGAAACTACGCAACGGATTTTGATGCGTTTTTTTTAATAGATAGAGTGATTCAAGAGGAAGGTTTATATGTACTTTTTATCCCGATATTCCCACGGGAACGGGAACCACGCGGGTGAAACCGCGGGCGGCCGCTAGTTGTATTAATAATGGTTGAAAAAAACATAACACAATAAAGTCTAAAAAGATTGTCAAGATGAAAACAGACAGTTGTGTTAACTTGTCATGGAAAAAAACAACCACATTTCAAAACAAAAATACAAACAAAAAATTTCATGACAGCTAATAATTTCCACCGACGATGATAACCCTAAACAAATTGTAAAAAAAATCTTTCTATGTTCTGTGCTGTAAACAGTGACGTTTTCCGATTGGCCAGCGCCCAAAGATGCGCTGCGCCGCCGCCGCCGTTTACGTCAAATATATATAAATAATAAGAAAGTTTGGCAGCAAACGAAAGAGCTGCCTATATAAGTAAGAGAAAACATAGCGCTACTATACCTATACTACATAATGACCCGTCTAGACTGGGAAAAACAAATTCTTGGCAGTCTGCAACTTATGATGGATAAATCAACGACGCGTGAACTAAGTACCTTTTTTATTTGGATGACAAACAGATCTTTATGATTGTTAAGTCTAAGTTCTCTTCTCTATTCGTTTTTCTAGGCCAACGAGAAATAGCTAAAAGATATGCATTTACCATATCCTTTTTATTGACAGAGTTTAGACTGTCAGTTTTCAAGCCGCTTCAGCTCATCTTCAGCTGCAAAGAATCATTGAATTTACGTCACTGGTCTAAAGGTGTCGTCTGACAACAAAAATAGGTGGGCAGCATAGTCTAACGATTCTTTAAACTTTTAAGATTTAATATAATAAAAATGTCATATTATTATATCCAGTTAAACTGCTATACTTAATAAACGTTGTAAAGAAATAGTCCTATACAAATATAGTCTTTCTAATCTAAACAAACGCAGTTCTGCGACAAAGGTCTTAAAGGTCTTGTTTATACTCAGATATTATGTAACTTAATTATTCACTTTCTACCAGTAAAGCCGTAACTAGCAAACGAGAGCGAGTTGAATATTATTTATGAAACTGGAAATTGTTTTAGTTACGTTAAACTTTCGTTACCGATGGTAAGTTTGTAAATGAGCTAACTTTACTATCACATTTGTTTCAAAAGATTAATGGTAAGAAAGTAAGATCGAAATATTCCTCATAATGCTAAAGCTTCTAGATTGACATAGGTAAAAATTACGTCCTGCGGTTTGTGTCATGTCAGACGAAATGTTAAAACTGTTTGCAATTAAATGTCTTTTAGCATCAGTACATGTTACAATGTCAAATGACACAGAAAAATAGGCACAAATTGCAATTATTTGTCATACAGTTTACAATGATGTTTGTTCAGCTTTACGCGTACAACACCAACCCTCCTTACTTAAATTAAAAGTATTGTCATCAGTAATTTAGTAAAACAAAAGCTATGCACGTACATCCAACCGGCACGTGAGATACAACGACAGATGAAGTTTCCACAAACGATTTTAAACTTTAAGACCTCGAGTCACGTTTTGAAATCTATTGGATTTAATTTTGCTGAGTGTACAATATACATGCAAATTTAAATTGGTTTCTGCAGCGGACAGCCGGTGTTGCGCGTCCAATTCATCAGTGGAATTGCCCCTGTGGGAGTAACGTCGTTTCAATCCTTTTGGCACAGACTCTTTTGCATTGAAAAATTAAATGAGGACGGGTTCAACGACATAGTCTTAGAACTGGAATCTGACTTCCACAAAAATGTAAACAAGAAATTATAAAAAAAAACACAGAAACTAAAAAGGAAAATTTCAACAAAATGCGTTCTCCTTTGTTTCATTGCCTATTCCATCCCATTTACTATTTGTTTTTGCAACAACAAATGCGGCATAATTTTCCAAATGTCAAATCTAAAAAAAACCCAACTAGATTTCCAAAAATTAGAGCGTTTTGATACAAAGTATTCGGCTTTAATAAAGTTATACTTATAAATAAAACAGTTATACTTGCGAGTTAAATCACAAAAACATAATTAATACTGAATCCTCAACTTTTGCGTCAGACTCGCACTTCTTCCGAATTTTTAATTAAACTTTTTTCACGTGGCAGAGTAAGAAATGATTCCTAAATTGCTTATTGGCTTCCGTTCATTACGCTTAACAAAGTAAATTAAATGGGGAAGCCTTATAGACCTCCCTATTAAGTTTCAGCAAGGAACATTTATTAGCAGGCAGCATTACTAACATTGGAACTTAAATTCTGAACGCAAATGTTTTACAATGTTGTACGAAATTGACATAATAACAGAAATTTGTTAACGTTGTTTTTTTCCGTCTTTGCAAATAATTATAAGCTACTTATAATGAACGTCGTATTCAACATTTTAGCTTTCGCGATTCTTATAATACAGTTGATCCCATTAAAGTATACTTTTGTACGAGAGGTCCATAACTACGAAGTTTTATAGCAATTCGAGCGTCTAAAGTTGGAGACAACAATTTGAAAGGTCGGTTAAAGATTAAAGACTGTAACTTATCCTGTGACCTTAGTCAAAACATCGAAATAAAACAATACCTATCTAAGATGGTGATAAAAATAAGAAATAGGCGATTTCAAAAATAATTCAAGTTTCCCAGTTTTCGGTGTGGTCCAGTCTTAACGCCGGCGCCTGGCGCGCGTTTCCGTTGTTCTACAGTCATTATCCACTTTGGCCTCAAGAGGGAAGTCGCTGTACATGTGTACATCAACGTGATGGACGGGTTAACTACCTGCTGATTTATTGAGAGCACTTGTTGTCAAGACTTGTCAAGACTGGGTACCGGCCAGTCAGGGTATATGCAAACACCTCCTTCCGCTTCTGATGGCATGCATCAAGATGCACTGAATACCTTGATGTCATTATAATTGTTGTATTTCTCAAACGATCGTATAATGATGGACCGAAGAACATTAATATCCACTTCAGATTCATAATGGTCCCTTATCCAAGACCACACTGCCGCTTGCTTTGTCGTAAAATATTAACAAGAGACAATTTTGCAAACCAAACAACAGGGCATAACTAAATACGAGGAATATGAAACCGTAGTTATTGAATAAATGAAAGTACTCCGGGGCTGACCAATTCAATTCAACAGCTGATAAGCTTTTCATATTATTTTTACAAACTTTCAAAGATTACAGGAACCCGCACCAGTAATATTATTTTTACAAACTTTCAAAGATTACAGGAACCCGCACCAGTAAAGATTTGCTACATGTTTACATAACGAAAAGGATAACTGTAAAAATCGCGACCATTTCCGAACAGCCCTTGATTTACGATTATCATTAGCGTTCCAAGCTGATCTACAGTCAGAAACTGAGCCGTATTCTGTAAGTAATAGAGCCTAAAGGGCCAAGGGTAGTTGGCACAGAGCCAGTTTACGACATTGCATATGAGGCTGGGTTTTCGTCGCCATGGAGAAAATCACAAAAGCGCTGCTCAACTTTGTCGAGGAATGTGGACTTAGGTTAAATGTCGCCGGGTGGCTAATCTAAGTCGTCAAAGCGTGAACTAAACTAACAGGACTTCGTTCTTGTTTGGTATTTTAAGGCACAGTTTTCGCAGGCACTTAGCGGTAATCGGTACAGTGCACAGGAGACGTTTAAAGGAAGGTTTTAAGAGCGCTTAGGTACTTATAATCTTATCATAAGTATGTTAATGGTGGTTACTTTGAAACTGAAATTTATAGTATCGCCCATTGGATCAGGGAAAACCGAAACTTCGGCTAGCCCCGCCCCTTTCATTGACATTCTCGACTCGATTCTGACATGATTGGAGAGTGAAAGGGACGGCGTATTACGAAGTTTCGTGTTTTGCGTTTCAGAGTAGGCCCTCAGGTACGTATAACGTATCACATTCATGTCTGTAGGCACGCCACGTACGTGCAAGGCTGCTCAAAAGATAACGCTTTGTTTGTCTGTCAGTTAGCTGTTAACCTAAACCATTAGACCGATGTTAATGTCAATTAGACCTTATAAACGGACACAGGCTACTTTTTTGGCTGAAAAGAAGCGATCCGTAAGAAGCAGGGCTGCCAGATGACCGATTTAAATCGTACCTACTTGTTTGTATTTTTATTTATAACAGTGTACGATCACAAACTTTCAGAAAATTTAAGATTTGGTATGGGAGTACCTACGTTTCTGTACAGGTATAAGATTTTTTTTTTATTCTCGATTTTTCACACATGGCAACCCTGCTAAGGAGTGCGATATAACCGGCACGGCAGCACTGGCAGCACTATTTAGACGCATTACCTACACGCCCGCCGACGAAATTCCGGGCATCCACTAGTTTAAATATTCTTTTCAACTACATTTTACTAATTAAGTATAGGGCTGATCCAAAATCTTAGTTCAAATAATAATAAGTACTTACCTAAGTTTGAAATTGTAGGTAGTGTCACTATTATATATTCTGTGGTAGTGTGACAATCTTACATTATCGAATGATATTATAAATGAATAGTAAATGCGCGCTAATTAAAACAATTACAAGATTAGTCATTTGAACTCCGATTACAATATTCTGGAAAATACTTGTAGGTATGTGGTAACAATAGTTTCTTAACTTATGAACACAAAAAATCAACTATGCATTTAATGAATCTTATTTAAAAATATATACTTAGTGTTTTATTTTAATAGTCCAAAACTTTGAATAAGTAAGTACTTGAATTATATTAAGCTTATTAGGATAATAAATAATATTTATAAATGAAGAACACGAAGTTGCAGCCCACAACACAACTAAAGCTATAATTAAGTAAGTACTTTAGATTTGTTTGTACTGAATCGAAATTAACACACAATCAATATGTTACAGTCGATAATTATGCAAGCAAATGGTGACCGTGTTTGTACACACAAACCCCTTTTACCCCCAAAGTTTACCATCGTTAGATTACCATAACGATGGTAAACTTTATTGTCCTTCAAAAGCTGTCAAAGTGCCGCTGTCACTGTCAAACATGTATTGAATTTAAGTTCCTTATACGACCGAAATGCGAAAGAAGCGCTGCCCAGGTTTTCACAGGCTCATTTTTGCCGAAACTGCTGTCATTGGGGAGTGTAGTGGAGCACCAACAGAGGTTTTTTTGGAAATTCCCCCTCTAAGGGGGTAAAAAAGAGGGTCCACGCAGACCAAGTCGCGGCTGGAGCGCTAGTACAAAATAACACGATTACGATAACGGTTGCAATAACGACAGTTTTTCGTGCCACGGCACAGCTACCGCTGATTTTTTTTTTACTATTATTGTCTTATAAAAGGCCGTAGTAGGTTGTTTAGTACTTACATAGAAATAAGTCTAAATTATTAAGCACAGGTTTCCTACTCTATTGTTACGGATTCTCTAATTCTCTATAATTTCCAATAATTTGTCACTTCTTCGCTATGTACAGTTCGCTAACTTTTAGCTATCAAATCAGAATTTGACCCTAATGTCAAATAATTAGAGATAAAGTTTTTAATACCTAACAAAACATGAGTAGAATCATGACCCGCAGGTCGGCACGATTGATATTGGTTATCTCACGATCCCGTACTGAAGTTCGATGGCTTTTGAAGGAACTGTTAACATCGCGGAAACGAACAACCGTGTTAATTCTAAATAGAAAAACGGACTTAGATTATGTAATCAAGACCTTTGAAACTTCACAATAGGTTGAGAAACCTGTTGCACTGCACTTTTAAAACATAGACATGAACGAAAAGTCAACATCGTGCGTGGTAGTGGGAAGAGCAAACGTAATAAAGTAAACAATTCAACAATAAAGTTATTATAACCAAGGACAAAACAAACAAAAGACAATTGATATCCAAAGTCGACGACGTCCTCCACATGTGAGTCGTTATCAAACACTTAATCAAAGAAGAGTCGTCATAAATGAACAAATATCACATTATGACACAGTCATTAGCACGCATAAGAGAAATGATTTAACTTAATCGGTCACATTCAATATAGTGCATAATAGTATTCTAAAAACACTGAAATGTTTATAATATTGTCAGAGTCTTACAGAATATTTGCCACACAGAACATGGAAAGTAAGAAAAAAATCTTTCCGTGTTCTGTGATTTGCCGTTTTAGCATACCACTCTCAGAAAAAATACAATATATTTTCATCGACGGAATCGGAAATCAACTATCGTGAAAATCGAAACAAAAGATGTCACACGTCTAGCCAGTAGCCACATCTAGCATCTGTATCAACAAATTGCTTCAACTATTTCTGTTTGAGCTTTCTCCATAATGTTCATCCAATTCTAAGTATATGCAATCTATGAAATACTTGGTCGAAATCTCCCTGCACCTCACCTATTATTTGTTTCAATAAAAATGTCATTTCTAAAAACATAACCATTCCAATGGCATCAATAAACTTAAGAAAGAAGTAAACAAACATCTAAAATTAGAATTAACTGCAAAAACAAACAGAACGTGATTTTCCGCGACAAAACAACATTAAAATACGCTTATAAAAAAAACATACACACCCGAGACATCTTGGCACTATCACCGTTGCACAGCTTGCCAAAACACAAAACACGACATTATCACAAAAACAGATTTCACGAGCACCACATTACGAAGATTACACACAACACTATTAATGATAAGCCAGTAGAGGCAATAGTTTAATATTTAAAGAATGTGGTAGTATTTGCTGTAGCAATGATTGTCCAATAAGCTGATATGTGTAAGACGGTTGCTGCCGAACTAGCCCGGACGCACCGACTGTCCGGCGCGCGCGCTCACTCTCGTCTCATTATTTAATAGCCAGATAAAAGATTATCTATTGAGGCGTCCTCGGTCAATATGACATTAAATTACGTATTTATCGTTGAATGGCATGAGGCAAAGAGTTGATAAGAGAAGAAGCGAGGAGGCACGAGTCAGTCTGTCTGTCGAGTCGAGTTTGCCAGGCAGGACTTGTGGATCGACTGGTTAACATTTAGATTAGGATAAGAACTTTCCTGTCCATCTTACGGAGATAAAAAAATCTTAGTTTTTATTTTTATATTTACATATAGTGTGAGTACACTCCAAGTATTTTTTTTATATCGAAAGAAGCGAATAGATAACGATGGATGTCATAGATCTGATCAAAGAGAAGAGAAGCTAAAATTCTTGACGTAATTTATTTCCCATGATAATATTTTAATATTCGTTCGTACTGAGTGAAATAAATAAATGGACATTTAACATTATACAAACAACTACGCGTACATGCATACCTAATGCAGTTTTATCGATTTACTAATGTTTGCCGGAATTTCAAAAGCAATCATTTCGTCTTCCATAATTTCATTATTCATAATCATAATCAATCAAACGTCATTTCATTATCCATAAAATTATTTGCCATACTTATCATCACTACATAGTATAAAACAAAGTCGCTTTCTTTTTCCCTATGTCCCTTTGTATGCTTAAATCTTTGAAACTACGCAACGGATTTTGATGCGTTTTTTTTTAATAGATAGAGTGATTCAAGAGGAAGGTTTATATGTACTTTTTATCCCGATATTCCCACGGGAACGGGAACCACGCGGGTGAAACCGCGGGCGGCCGCTAGTTTTCAATAAAGTTAACATCCATGACAATTATTTACTTTGATTTGATTGATTGTTATGATTAATATACAAACATGATTATTACGATTCAGATATAATGTTTCATTTATTTAGATTATTTGAGATAAATAAGTACTAGAATTGCATGCAAACACCCATGCAGGCAGGCATGCATTATGCAATCAGGCATGTATTGCTGTTCGAAAGCAAACATGCAGCATGCAAGCAGGCATGCAGCATGCAAGCAGCCGCCTTTTTTAACCGCCTCTGTGGTCTAGTGGTTCACACCACCGATTTGAGACCCAGAGGTCCCGGGTTCGATTCCCAGTGGGGGTACATATTGTATTCGGTTTGGTTGGTGGTAGGACTTGTTCTTAGTCCGCCTGGCTAGCTACCACCATCTTATCTAAGTCTGACGCCATAACAATGATGTTTTCAGCATTATTGTGTTCCGGCAGTTGGAGATAAGATAGCCAGTTCCTCAGTGATTGGGGATTCCGGGAGTAGTGCGCTTCCACCTTCAGCCTTATCACCACTTAACATCAGGTGTGATGAAGGCTAAGTGCTACCCCGTTGAGGATAAAAAAAAAAAAAAGCAGGCATGCAGCATGCAAGCAGGCATGCAGCACGCAAGCATGCATGCAACATGCAAGTCTTCTGTCACGGCTCTAAATAACACTCTAAGGGTAGGGCATACAGGACTACGTGCAGTCGGGCGGGGTCGACTGAGTCGGATTTGAATATTATTCGTTGTTCACAAATTAATTATAGGGTCGACTGAGTCGGATTTGAATATTATTCGTTGTTCACAAATTAATTATACGTTAAGTAAAAAAACGTTATTTATACGACATGATTATTATGTCAAATGATGTTTATAGTTACTAATAATTATAGCATTTGTTATTAAGGCATCTCATTTTATAGCAAATGAGAGTTATTGCTATTGAATGATTATATCATGCGTTATAAGTACAAATAATAATAGTGTTGACAAGTATTATGACCGAGGATCATTATGGCAAATGAAATTATTGCAAGGAAAATTATGAAAAACAAGACAATACCAGTTTTATCTCCCCACATGAACCGAAACCAAAGAATACTATCCGAAACCTTGTATACCTAAGGTACAATGTACTAGACTTGGTAGTGATTCTGAAACTATGCTTTAATGAACTATGATACAAAACTTTTTTTTATTTACGAAAGAGCGTAACATTAAAGCATTGCACAATATTTCAAATATTTTTAATAATCTAGTAATAAAAACATATTATTCAATTATAATATTTAATAATTATTCATCAATCATCTTTGACAAATTAACAATTCGAGGTCCGTAACGTAACTGACATACATACATAAATTCTCAGATAAGTGTCACTAACAAAGATAATGCGTTTAAATAATTAGTCTTCACTCACTTAAATTGTTATAAAGAGGAAAGATTTGTTTTTTTTATGTTTGCACTTTGCAACGGATAAACTCAAAAACTCATGGAGAGATTTTTAAAATTATTTCACAATTCGAAAGCTACATTCTTCCTGAGTGACATTGTCTATAATTTATCCCAATATTCTCACGGGAACTGGTATCAAGCGGGTAAGCCATTCAAGCCCTCCTAAGCATGTGAAACTGCTTGTAAATTCTATGTTACTGTCGTTAATTCTATGTTATTAACAAGCGTTGCATAGCAACTAATCTGGATCGCACCTAAGTACACGGGTAGTGTAAACGGTAGAGTAGAGCGGGAGAGTAGCTTGCCCGCGGTGCTAGCTACTCTACTCTACCAAATTTCAGTACCTACTCTACTCTACCAATGATGTCTACATTAGTATAGTTAGTAGGATAGTTGGTACTCTACCACTTTACTCTACCGATTACTCTACCCGTGTACTGCAGCCTTATCTGTAGATAGGTTATTAATTCTGGCCGTTAGTCAGTTCCCTAACACGAAAAAAGTAACATGAATGTTTTCCGTACGACCAACTAACTACATTATTAATTATATCTTAATAGAACGAAACCATTTAATTCTTCTAATTCAATTTAAATACGTGGATTTTAAATCTTTTAAAACCAAAGTAAGGACTTTTTTTCAAGAACGCTTATGTCTAGTGGGAAAATAAACTATAATCTAATTTGTTACTTAAACATTGAGCATCCTCAAGACACGTCAGTCCGTGTAATTCGCTCAGATCATGTAATACATACTATCTTCCTTGGATAACTTCTACCAGGTGAGGTGACCTCTGATACTACCAAATAAGTCTCAAATATTGTCTAGTGGTTTTGATACGATTGAGATGTACCGCGAAGAATTACAGATTGAATTGAATAGGCTGTAAACGGCTCTCCAAACTACATAATTGATGGAATGCTTCCTCATCAATGAACTAGTTCAGTCTTTCGTTTGCGAACAAGTCAACTCTAAACCGAATGTCGTCGTGAACGCAAATAGAAGTAGCAAGCATGGTGATTGTCCGTGAGACCGTGACACACAGAAATAATCGGTTATGCCAATTAACTCGCATTTGATGATTCATGGCATATTATGGCAGACATCCTGACTCCGCGCTGGCATAGATCAGTACAATTGGATAAAGGCAGGTATTCTGATGAGCAAAATCATGGCACTACAAATGCAGACAAAATTTGAAGGAAAATAACATCAATTATAGTTCAAAATAAAGAAAAATAAACGCAGATTTTAAGATTTATCATACGAATTCATACTTTAAGTACAGCCCTCACTTAAAATTTACAAAGACCAGAACTGAATGTACCCTTTAGACATTTCGCTAGTCGTGCATTTGTAAGGATTTATGTAAATGTAAGCTGTTTCATTCAATCATGCACGAAGGACGAAGGGTAGGTAGTTGTTACACCGGTCGTGCTTCAACTTCTACCCTCTTTCCCTAAGTTACTTTAGTTAAATCATATTGCACGTTATTTATTCTTCTAAAACAATGTTAGTCTGCAGTCAACTTGTCGTAATTTAATCAAAACAGTTCAACTCATTCTGGTATGCTGGTGGCCAAAACAGAGGTCCCTCCCAGACTAGAACTAAGGCTATTCCAGACAGGTTCAATATCCTTTTTACAACGAACTTGTTCTTTCGTGGTTTCTCCATAGTTCAGCAGGGTCAAACTAAAATGTCACGTAATTTGCTGGCATTTGCCGAGTAAATAGAAAACCTTATGGATTTAGTTTCTGATTTGATAAATAAAGAATATTCTCCAAGGGAGTTGCTACACAATTGAAATAAGTAATTTTATATAATCAAATTACTTGAGCAATCTAATAAATGTGTTGATAGTCGCAAATAATACAAATCGCATACTGAACAAAAAAGCTGCCCCTACAGAAATAAAGAAAAAATACAAGGAAAAGCGAGTACAAATCTCAATTAGGCATGTCTAAAACAAGGCGTGTCACCCACACTGCATGTCGCGAGACGGCAAATCCTTGTAGTTTCGATCATAGGGCTTAACAAAGGTCATAAAAAACAATTATTCTTCCAAATAATATGAACATGGAAAGGAACAGCAAAAAACCTATTCTCACTGAAAGAAGACCGACCGATACCTACATTGGGGCTTAGCGGTCGACTCTGAATACCCTGGTTTGGAACCTACAAGTCTACGGGATCGCATCCCGATGCTGTTATGCCGATTAGTGTGATGGATAAAACGTTTAAATGGAAAAAAATACTAAATACTTAAATATTATTTACTTCTAAAGGTAGCCATACGCGATCCAGTTTACCGTCAAGTTTGCAGCGCGCTTGAAGCGGCATTCAGTAAACTTGATGGTGTGTGCGAACCGGACGACGACGTTCCGTGGGCAGGGCCCCCTACAAGGTGGACCGACGATCTGGTCAAGGTCGCGGGAAGCCGCTGGATGCGGGCAGCGCAGGACCGATCGTTGTGGAGATACTTGGGGGAGGCCTATGCCCAGCAGTGGGCGTCGTACGGCTGAAATGATGATGATGATGGTGTGTGGTTAGGCAGTGTACATGATTAGTAGGTTCTAGAACTTGAAGCAAAGATTGAATTTTTGCTTCAAGTAGACTTGACGATAGAATTGATCGTTAATGGTTTCCTTTATTATCATAAAGGAAGTCACGCCAAATGTAAAAATGTATGATCTGTTCCAAGTTCGATGAAGTGCGATTGCCTGTGGACCTCAAAATAGCAGATTATGGAAGCAGAAAGATAACAGAATTCAGATTACTGTAGTAAAACCCGTAGAGTCTGTGATAAGTTGATAACCCTAGCTAGAAACTGAGATCTCTGTAGCAAAGAAGAATTGATACGGGACTCGATTTTTGTACGCTCCCGGAATAAGAAAACAGTTTTTCGGTGTCAGATAAAGGAACTTTTTCGTTTGTGCTCTTTGAATAGAGGATAAATTGGCTGGTAATCTCGTCTTCGGTGTTTCAATTAGCCGTAATCATTAGCTTTTCATGTTAATGTTCGTATGTTAAGTATAGTCAGTATAGTTGTATGTTTACGTGGAAAAAGTCACTTTTCTTTTCTTTCACACGAATAGTGTGATATGAAAGTAGCATAGTTAAGAGGAGATTAAAGTTACGTTAGATTTTGCTTTGCTTACTCGCCTAATTAGTCATTGTTGTGGCTATTATTGTATTGTGTGTGCTTATTGGCCAACATATATCTAGAACTTTATTGAAAACTGTCTCGCTGATTTTTTCAGAAAACAAGCACAGCACCCACAATCAGACCCGTTTTTTCACCCAAATACATTATTTACAAACTCAACACATTATCCGTCATAAGTGTGAATATTCAGGCAGCTCCAAATCCTGTGTAGGTATACGCAAAATCGTCGGGTAAAAATTTAATAATTTCGAAGGTCGACAGGGGACGCCCACGAGACTCTCGGCTAGGCGCTAAAAGCCTCACAAATACCTTTTTGACATTTGAAATTCATCTTGGTTACATGTGTTTTCATAACTTGACTGTAGAAGATGCTCTCGAATGGTCGTGACGTGATTTACAAATTAACTTATTTATTACCTAAGCAACATGTAACACACTATTGTGTGTGTTGTGTGCTCTCCTACCATAGATGGCGGTTTTTTTTAATTATTTTATTTTATTTATATTTTTTACATTTATTTTTATTATTAAACGACTTTTTTTTTAAATTTCAGTGCTTTTCTTTTCTTTTATATGTGGGTGCCAGGCAAGAGATGGTTATATATTCTGATGAGATTAATCATTGAAAACTAGATTTTTAACTTATGAATGAATAACTTTTCAATCATTGCCAAAATGTAAAAAAGTAAAATTTGTAGGTTTTTGGTAAGTAAATAAATATTCCAAATCGCTACTAGCGAGCACTGCAAGATCTACGCATCGAGTTATAGTGATATGATGCTTCGCAAGATATTTTTTTAATACCAAAACCCTTTTCAAGGAAATAAATTACCACTGGGCTATTCGTTTGAGTAAACTATCCTGTAAAAGGCTGGTTTCGGAAGGTAGGTATTCCAGTAAAGACATTAATCATTCTGCGACCCTCGTACATCAATGGAGGCACTGCATTAAGTTTGCTTTATAGAATTTTGTGGTATACAATTAACGGTTCGTTAAGTAAACTAGGTCAAAATATTTAAACGGCATTTTTTTCCTCTCAGAATAATTGATGATTCTACAAGTAAACCTTGTTTTAGGGTGCTTAGTAGTTATCTTACTTAACTACTCAATAGGGTATTTTACTGTTGTTGAAATGTAGATATTTAATGATGACGTTAAAAAATATTGCAATTAAGAATACCAAATGTGAAAAAATAATTTGAATCTGTTTTATAATAAAAGAATTATAGTCTGTTTGATTTTGACTATAGCTGTCTCTTTCTAAAACGAAATCTTCTATGGCGTGACTATGACGCTACTAACCCACTGACGTCACTAAGATAGCGTCCTGTCCTTGTCTAATTATAAAGTTTGAAGTCCTATATCTTTGAAAATATTCAAGATAATTCAAAATGAAAACTTGTTTTGTGTAGCTAATATTTCGAAAAACATTTTAAGAAATAAAAAAAAATCAGTAAAATACCGTATTCCCTTGATTCATGAAAACATACAAGTTACTATAGAATCCTACTAATCCTACTAATAATGTAAATGTGAATGTGAAATTTTAGATGTTTGGATGTTTGTTACTCAATCACGCCAAAACGTCTAAACGAATTTGGCTGAAATTTGGGACATAGATACTTTGTAGCCTGGAGAGGAACATAGGCTACTTTTTATCCCGGAAAAATATCACATTCCTGCGGGATGCGGAGCCGCGGGCGGATAGCTAGTTCTTAACAAATAAATACATAGATCCAGATTCACACTTCATCGTATTTTTTTTATTACATTATATAGACCCACCCAGCTAATATGAGGTTGCCCTCTAATGTCAAGGTTGAATTACTCGAGGGTAGAAGCACCCTTGACACCGACTCCAAACCCACTTTATTATCTTCGAGAGTGTTATTTAGTTTTGATTATTATATCATAGCTATGATATAAATGGAAAACCTTTTATTTGTTTGAAATGTTTGGTTTATCAGAGCAATATGATATCCATTTGAGCAACAGAAATGAACAAATTGACAAAATAGTCCTACTAATAAAGGGTGTCTCAAAAGTAGGTATAGGATTTGAATTTCGCGCTATTTCCGAAATATTCAAGATGGCGGGTTGAAATTTGACATACGTCATCTTGACACATGTAAAATTAATCGTGGAGCGTTTCACAATAAAACAGCGCATAGAAGTTATACAAATATTTAACGAAAATTCACGACCAATTACAAACACTCGTCGAAAGGTCGAAAAATCTCGTAATTTTCAAGAAGAGGTGATGTCAAATGGCCACCGAGATCTTGCCATCTGATGCCACTGGATTTTTTTCTTTGGGACTACGTCAAAGGTAAAGTCTACGCCAACGATCCACAAAACATAGACAATATAGACAAAATATTCGCCGAGTTATTGGTGAAATAAGTAGCGAAATGTGTGAAATTAGCAGCGAAATGTGTGAAAGTGTCATGAAAAACTTGCACACAGCAAAAATGCCTTTGGCGGCCATTCAGCAGATGGGTCATTCCATGGAAAACGCTACCACAACATATTTTCTTAAAATGCTGATTTTAAAAGAAAATGTGTCTTAGGATAATCTTAAAAGCATATATTTTAATAGACCACCCTTAACTTCTTAATTTACTTTCGAATTTATTCTGTTTTTACATATCAAAGTCTGGTTACTGTCTACGATTGATGGTAGTTTATTTTTATCAAAACTCTCAACACCAAAACAAGAAAATTAATGTCAGATTGACATTGCGCGTTTCACTGTTAGAAAGGAAAAGTTTTAAGCAAACAGTGCCTGATATATTATTTTAATACTTTAATAATTTCTTACATTTATTTAACCTTTAAGGCATGCCTCTTACGTGTAACACCCGTTACAAAAAAAGAGCATTTGTTCATTTAGCGGCTGACTTAATGTACGCATCATAAAATGCATTTGAGAAAGTAAGGTTATGATTAAGAATTGCTAATATTTTCTATTTATTTGATGTTCAGCTTATTTATTTGTGAAATATTGGTGAGGAATGATGGGTAACACCCGTTACGTAACGGGTGTTACTAATTTTTGATATGACTTTATTAACACTAATAAAAGGTTGGTTGTGCTGGTTTATGGTTGTTGAATCTAAAAATCTTTCGATGCATTTTATGATGCGTACATTAATTCAGTAGCTAAATAAACAAATGCACTTTTCTTGTAACGGGTGTTACACGTACGAGGCATGCTTTAAAAGTTATAAGAAATTATTAAAAATATTAAATAATGCGGCTGCTTAATACTTTTCCTTTTTAACGGCGCTGGCGGCGAAAAGCGCAATGTCAATCTGACAACTATTTTCTTTTTTCGGTGTTGTAAAAGGGGACTGTACCTATAACAGTTTTTCTAAAAATATTGATGATAGAGAGCAATAGGCATGATACTAAGTTCTACTAAGTTCCTATATTGTTTAGTGCCAAAAATTTGATCAATTAAACATTTATTACTACAAATATTGGTTTAATTTCGTACTGGTAACACCCGTTACATTGAGCTGTAACACCCGTTACATTTTTAAATGTCCATGGAAAACCCTAAGTGTATTTTTGTTTTAATATGAATAGTCTATAATGTTTAGAATTTATTTAGAAATGCATTTACATCTTTTTTTCTTCGAAAATAAACACAATTCGCAGATTTTGCTTTTGTTGCGGGTAATCCGGAAAGCATAGGCAAAATCGTGTAACGCCCGTTACGCACATATATTGCTCCTAATTTCTTTACTGCTAGCTATTACTGTTAGTTTTAATACGGATGACGAAACTTAGACCTAGGTGGAGGGTGTTAAGCTAATAAAAAGGATATGTTTTCTTTTTGCATCATTAATTAATCGTCAAGTAAAGGTGTACGACCTGTAACACCCGTTCACAGATCACCCGTTACATGGAATGACCCAGATATTCTATTCAGATAAAATTGTACAAGTATCTTCTATAAAATAAAATAAAACTACGAAGAAATTCGAATCCATTCGCGTTTTATTGAGACAAATCATCCTATACCTACTTTTGGGACACCTGTTATTATAAATGTGAAAGTTTAGATGTTTGGATGTTTATTACTCAACCACGCCAAAACGGCTGAACGGATTTGGGGGAGCGACATAGATACTTTGTAACCTGGAGAGGAATAAGGTTCTAGGTTAATTTGCATAACAGTTAATTGCAATACAAACCTACAAAAAGTGCAATTAAATTATTCTATATCACACTAAATGATGGTAACTGTACTGGCTAATTTACAAAAGGCATAATCCAAGAAAATTTCAATACTTCTTGTTAAAGAGAACATTATTGTATCTGGTAAATAATAAACCGTGTATGTATGTACCGAATTAAGAAATCTATATATATAAAATTCAAAGTCCTGACTGACTGACTGACTGACTGACTGACTGACTGACTGACTGACTGACTGACTGAGATATCAACGCACAGCCCAAACCGCTGAACCTAGAGACTTCAAATTTTGCACATAGATACGTTATACAGTGTAGGCATCCACTAAGAAAGGATTTTTGGAAATTCTACCCCTAAGGGGGTGAAATAGGGGATGGTTGTTTGTATGAAAGTCCGTCAGTTTTGAAGTTAGGATCTTCAAATTTTGTATTTAGGCTGGCAATTGAAAATTAATATTTACCTGTGTCAGCGTTTTTGACAATTCCGCCCCCGAAGGGGTGAAAAGGGGGATGAAATGTTGTATCTGGAAAGTCCTTTATTTAATTTATTATTTAGGCTAATGGTCGGAAAGTAAAACAAATAAGCAAACACATAAGTATTACGTATTTTTTCGAAAATCAACCCCTTAGAGGTTAAATGGGATAAATAAACCTAAAAATCGATATGGATGTCGTTATTGAGGTTTTATGGGATGACGATTGCAAAAATGGCATTTATTTTGATGTTCAACACGCTGAACATGATTCAACCCCTAAAAGGTGGAATTTTGAATGAAAAATCAGGGGTAAAATAGACATTTCAACGTGAAACTTTGTAGGCTTACTTCTTAAAACAAATAGACAACCCATTTCGTAGTTTTCCGAAAATCAAACCCAGGGGGGTAAATAGGGGATGAATATGTGTATGAAAGTCCGTCAGTTTTGAAGTTAGGATCTTCATATTTTGTATTTAGGCTGGCAATTGAAAATTTATATTTTCCTGTGTCAGCGTTTTTGACAATTCCATCCCCGTAGGGGTGAAAAGGGGGATGAAATGTTGTATCTGGAAAGTCCTTTATTAAATTTATTATTTAGGTAGGCTTATGGTCGGAAAGTAAAACAAATAAGCAAACACATATATCGTATTTTTTCGAAAATCAACCCCTTAGAGGTTAAATGGGATAAAAAACCTAAAAAATCGATATGGATGTCGTTATTGACGTTTTATGGGATGAAGATTGCAAAAATGGCATTTATTTTGATGTTTAACACGCTAAACATGATTCAACCCCTAAAAGGTTGAAATAGGGGTGAAATTTTGAATGAAAAATCAGGGGGTAAAATAGACATTTCAACTTGAAACTTTGTAGGCTTACTTCTTAAAACAAATAGGCAACCCACTTCGTAGTTTTCCGAAAATCAAACCCAGGGGGTAAATAGGGTATAGAAACCTAAGCCATCTTAAGTACCCTAAAAATTCTTGGCACCTAACAAGTTCTTGGTACCTAAGCTACTCAGAACTAACTTTTTGATTGTGAAACAGACACTTATTATTTACTAGCTTCCGCCCGCGACTTCGTCCGCGTTGACATTCGAGAAAATACTTAGGGGACCAATAACCAGGATAAAAAGTATTCTATGTTTTAATTTTATAAAAATCCGATCAGCCGTTTTTACGTGATTAGGCGGATCCTCCCTCACCAAGTGAGCAGCCTCGTGCGAGGCCCGCCGCACGTGGTAAACGTTCTGCCTCGCGCGAGGCTGCTCGCTTGGTGAGGAAGGACCCGCCTAATCACGTAAAAACGGCTGATAGGATTTTTATGAAATTAAAACATAGAATACTTTTTATCCTGGTAATTGGTCCCCTAAGTATTTTCTCGAATGTCAACGCGGACGAAGTCGCGGGCGGAAGCTAGTAATATATAATTTCTTAAAAATATAGTTAGGTAAGTAAGTCATATTATTATTACAAGTAATCAGAAGAATCTGATTCATTTTATGACGTAACAGTTACAGCTATGGATCAGACCATTAAGTATATCTTTAATTAGGTAAGTACTATTTACTTCTCAAGAAAGATAGAGACAGACATTGGTCAAGTAGGGTGAACATAATTAATAATACTTAATGTATTTTCCAGAACGAAAACTTATTTTCCTGTATATTATAAGATTTATAAGCATCTTAGATCCTTAACCACTCATACTACTACTCATAGTATATTCGATTATTTCATACCTTTGATAAACAGCACAAGAAACAAAAGAAACCAAAACAAAAATATGTCACAATTCTTTAGAAAAATATATAAGGTAGTCTCCACAGACCTATATAGGTCTGTGTGGCTCCTTTCCGTCTTATATGGTACTATACTAGCGCTCCGGCCGCGACTTCGTCTGCGTGGAATTGAGATATTCACAAAAGTTTCATACAAACTTTGACCCCCTTTTTACCCCCTAAGGGGAGGAATTTCCAAAAATCCTCTATTAAGTGCTCTCCTTTACTGCCCAAATTACATTAGGTATATACGATTGCAGGGATTATTCTACCCATGAAAACAAACAACTTTTATTATGGGACCAAAACTGAAACCGCGAAAAAAATCTGCTGTTCCATACATTTTGATTAAATATTTTTGCACTTTTGTATGGAACAGCAAGTGGGCGTCGTTCGGCTGACATGATGATGATGATGATGATGATGGAACAGCTGATTTTTTTTCGCGATTTCAGTTTTGGTCCCTTAATAAAAGTTACTGGTTTTCATGAGTAGACTAATCCCTAAAATTATCCGGGGTGATAAAAAAATTACCGTGTATTGATGAGCGTACAGTAGGTACCTACTCACAGAAGTATCACTACATAGTATAAAACAAAGTCGCTTTCTCTGTCCCTATGTCCCTTTGTATGCTTAAATCTTTGAAACTACGCAACGGATTTTGATGCGTTTTTTTTTAATAGATAGAGTGATTCAAGAGGAAGGTTTATATGTACTTTTTATCAAGATATTCCCACGGGAACGGGAACCACGCGGGTGAAACCGCGGGCGGCCGCTAGTAATTTATAAAATCGATAAAAAATTATTGCATTGAAGCTATGTTACACGATATTACATCATACGAGTCAAACGTTGTACGACACTAAGGTTATCGTACGAGATTTCATTCATTAGAAGTGACCAATACTATAGGTACCTACAACGCAGTCGATACAAGTTCTTGACGACCAAAAATTGGTGACGAGTAAGTTCCAAAGCTTAACACATCACATTTGTCGACTTTCTATAGATTGTACTTCGATGAGTGTTATAAAGATCTACATGAGCTCATACCGCTCTATCCGCACTTTACCATCTGACATCCAGCCAGACATACTGCCAATCTGTGACACTGCGCGCTACCACCCTTACCTTTTTTTCTTTTTTTTAACCCGGGGGAAATGCCGTTGCATTCCCCCCCGCCCAGGGAGACAAAGGGGATATGTGGGGCTCGGACCCACTAAAACCCCCGGGGTGTTCCCTACCCACGCGGAGGTTGCGGGATCAATGTGTTAGTCGCCGCGTTCTCCGCCCCGTCAGGGGGGTGTCACTCCGCAGTTTAGGTACGTTCGGCCGGCGCGCCTGCCGGGCAGGCGTATGGCAGAAGGATGCCGCTCGGCTCGTACGCTCCACGTTCGCGCGTAAAACAATCGACCATTTCTTTGATTTTTGTGCACCGAACAATGACTACTAAACGTTCTTATAATCTGTATATAAGATACTGTTGTGTTTACGGGTGTATAAATAAAAGAAAGAACAAAATAAACAACAAAACCGAACTCGCAAGTTGCTCGCAACCCTAACCAGTGAGCGAGCTGTTTGAGACATTCATAGAAATAGAAACGCTCGCGCGTAGCTATTGGGTACAGTTTTGCTTGCATGCGCGAACTCTAGGTTATTATAACAGTAGGCAAGCGATGCCAAAGCAACCGGAATTGGACTTTATTTCCACGCAGAACGATTTACTTTTATTTGAATGAGCTTGCAAAGTGAGTCTTCTGTGCCTTAGCACTATTATTTATTCTGTGGCCCCGTGACCGCGTCCGTGGTCGACGCTCCGTCTGAATAGGGACGCCATTGCGTCCCACCTCGGGTGTGGCGCGCCGGGAAAACGCGACCACCCTTACCTGGTTACTGTTCCTAGATTCTCAACATCATTCATCATGCGCAACACAAAAGAGTGAAACTCCCTCCGTCTCTATTTCCAAAAACATATAACCCGGATGTTCGAAGCGTAAAGAAAGAGTGCACATGCATCTTCCGCGGGCGGGGTATGCGTAAACGCATTCCCCTAACTATAAAAAAAAGGGGTAAGCTCGCTTCATCGTAGGTTGCTTGCATCTTGCTTCTCGAGCAAGAGTGGAATTACTATTTAATAAAAAATCCTACTAATATCATAAATGTGAAAGTTTAGGTAGATGTTATGATGTTTAGATGTTTGGATGTTTGTATGTTTGTATGTTTGTTACTCAATCACGCCACAACGGCTGAACGGAATTGGCTGAAATTTGGGACACAGATACTTTGTAGCCTGGAGAGGAACATAGGCTACTTTTTATCCCGAAAAAATATCACATTCCCGCGGGATAACGTCGTGTAGTCCAAGCGGGCGAAGCCGCGGGCGGAAAGCTAGTGTCTAATAAATGAAGCCAATCAACTTTTATACGATACAAGAAATATCGTATAAAAGTTAATCGGCTTTTGAGTTCGTATAATAGTTGATGTATTGTTCATCAAGAAAATAAACAAACCGCATAGTACGAGTATTAAAGTCAAATACAATAGCATAGTAATAAGTTTGAATGTAACAAAGCAATAGTCAATGCACTACATTGGCCTTCGTCTGTAACTAAAATCCAATGCGCAGTGACCAACTTTACGAGCTGTTAAAAAATATATGGGCCTCGCATTTCCATTATCTTAGCCTTATTTATTATGCAACTGCGCCGCTCTGAAAAGTGCAGTGTAAAAGCCTGTTTACGACGAGAAAAGTGTCAAAGGAGCAGCTCGTTATTTTCCAACGAGAAAGTTGGGTGTATCATCTCATCTATCTTAATTACTGTCTCTATCACAGAGTATTTAATGGCTTTATCATGATGAAAATTGGATTCAGCAATCGTTACAGTACAGATTTATTAAACACTAGCTTCCAGCCCGCGGCTTCGCCCGCGTGGACTACACAACGTTTTCCCGCGGGAGTGTGATATTTTTCCGGGATGAAAAGTATCTTATGTTCCTCTCCAGGCTACAAAGTATCTGTGTCCCAAATTTTAGCCAAATCCGTTCAGCCGTTTTGGCGTGATTGAATAAAACTCCAAACATCTAATCAATCTTTCACATTAAATATAATAGTAATTTTATAATATTAGTAGGATTTAAAACAACAAGGAAATAACTTAATTATAGAAACACTTGGAATATTAGAAACAGTTTTTTTTATCAAACAAAACAAACACAACAGCTCAGGTTAATAGATTAGATAGACTGTCATCCTCATCCACACCAACACCAATCGTTCTTGCCAAAAACATGAAAAAAATATAAAAATATAAAAAGCTACCATACTAATTATTGATAGGACGTAGAGCGTCATCGATTCATGTGATGGCACCGTTGGCATTGCAATGGAATCCTTGTAATCTTTAAAACGTGGTGTCTTATTTATTCTGCGCTCAAAGACAATGAGACTGCAGTAGAAGTTCTATCGCAGAAGGTGGCTGTGACAAAAATTACATAATATTTCTCTAGCTTCCACTACTCTCATTTAATTAATACACACCTCAGGATTCCCTTCTGTAGTGTTGCACCTACTCTTTTATGTTGAAATTAATGAAAGAGTTCGCAATTAAAAAGGTGCTAGTAGCACAGAATAGGTCAGATGCAAATACATTTCACTGGCAAGTGGGTTTGCTGGTATTCGTAGTATTTTTTGTTTCGAAGTAAAACAGGTTTGATCAGAAATTTCGAGAACACAGGAGTATTATCTATCACACAGGACCTTATAGAGTTTGTAAATAAATGAGTAACTTATTAACTATATATGTACAACAATCTAATAAAGGTATAAGTACTTTGTTTAACGACTAAATATAGTAACATGAACTTTATGCAGCCTTATCTGGCCACGTTTAAATTGATTGCAAGTATTATGTAAACAACTATGTAATAACATTTCCTTTCGATTCTGTGTTGTGGGAACGTGTGCTATCATTGCTTCGCCAGTTTGTTTACAGTAAACAGTACCAAGTAACAGTAGGTACCTACTAAGACTTGTTTGATTTTGTTGAGGACAATGAAACGGCAAAAGGATTATTTTTTCTTGAGACCAACACACCTCTTGTGTGACGTGTTTCATAGTTTCCTTACGGTGTGTTTCGACCAAAAGTTAAAATTACTTTAATTGTGTTTTAAAGGTTATTTCGACTATAGGCATACGAACTGTGATAATTTGTCACATATTATTTCTTTGTTTGATTAAACTCTTTAAACATAGGTACTTATCGTAAATCTTTTTCAGATTACAGTAAACAGTGCAATCTTATAAATATGCGACAAATCGCATGATGTAATGGCAAAAACACAGATCGAACACAAGCTAGATATAAAACGATAAATCGTTGGCGATAAGCGGCTTAATGTAAATGTACCTAGCTTGGAAACAATAGAGAAAATGTTCATGACGAAGATTTTTTAAAAGGATGTGTATGTAGGTACTATATTATGTAGATGTAAGTACAACTTTGGTGTCTCAGAAGTAGATGGGTCAAATAATTATCTAGTTAAACCAAATCTAATGCGAGTATTGACTGAGCAAGTCAAAATAACACAACAATAAAATACAAAAACGAATTTAAAAAACTAAAAAAACCCGTCTGCGGTGCAATAAACTAAAAAGAAAAAAACAAGCAAAAAAAGATCGATTGTGGATTGAATATGTTCTTAGTTCTTACTAGTAAATTGTATGCAGCGTTATATATATTAGGTACTTAATACAAATTTTAAGTAAAAGAATTCTCGGAAGCAAGCGGGATCCATTTGCGTATAAAATCTATAAAAATATCATGGATCCCGCCTGCTTCCAAGAATTCTCTTACTTAAAATTTGTATTAAGTACCTAATATATATAACGCTGCATACAATTTACTAGTAAGAACTAAGAACATATTCAATCCACAATCGATCTTTTTTTGCTTGTTTTTTTCTTTTTAGTTTATTGCACCGCAGACGGGTTTTTTAAGTTTTTTAAATTCGTATTTTTTATTTTAAGCTTTTTAGTTAAATGTTCTATGTACTCATGTAGCAAGACCTCGCAGACGTGTCAATTCTTGTAGGGAGTTTTGGTCGTTATCTTCACGAAAAACCAAAATTCTAAACAACTCCTATTATTATCGCCTCCTTACAAATAAACCAAAGAAAATAAAACTTCTAAACCAAAAATCTAACTAAACAACTCCTATCCTATTATAATAATATTACTATTACTATTATATTATAATAAACCAAAGAAAGAACATAAAACTTCTTGACTAACTTAACTATCAAATCAATGAAAGAAAACGATTTCGTCAAAATTCGACGAACAATTTTTTTAAAATTAATTAAAAATCACGTCATATTATTCTACCTAAAACAGATATTTTATTTTTCAACACACTTGCTCATAAAGTGAGCCTTATTACATCGATCTTAGGGCCATAAACCGAACTATAACACACGCGTGCATAATAATATTACAGTACTAGTTGCGTAATAGAATTATCCCTACAAAGTTAAGTAAGTACCTAACTGCAAATTATATGCGAGTAAACAGAGACTTTTCAATTTAACCGGGTAATACAGTATCCCTACAAAGTTAAGTTAGTACCTTACTGCAAGTTATATGCGAGTAAACAGAGCATTTTCAATTTCACCGGGTAATAGGTACAGTTCTTTTTTTGTAACAACAAAGAGGTTTAATACGGCTGAAAATCCATTTACGTTTTAAAATAAATAAATGTGTCCCTAATTAAAGAGAAAATAAAAGACAAAAATAAAAATTAAGTGTATTGTTACTTATTTTAATTTTTAGTTTTTTGCATTCACAATGCAATTTTTATTACTGAAAAATGGAAAATGAAGTACTTATTTAGAAAATATTTCTAAATTTTTCTAAATTTTTCTAAATACTTCATTTTCCATTTTTTTTAAGTGTATTGTTATCAAATTATTTATAATTCACAATAATTTGTTATAAAACATTTGCATTTTATCACTATTATTATAATTATTTTGAAGTAGGCTGTATGGCTGTATGTAATCAATCAGCTTACATTTGGCGCGTGCGAAAAAAAAAACTTGCGCGCTTTTGCCTTAGCTAATATTAAGTTATTCTAATTATGTTATGTATTCAATAAATGTTTGTTTTTCCCCGCAAGTGTGTTGAAAAAGTGCGTATGAAACTCGTGAGCAACTTACTCACTAGACACTCGGCTGATTTACGCCCTCGCCTGCGGCTCGGGCTGCAACCCACAGCCTCGTGTATAATGAGCAACCTAAGCTCACTTGTATCATAATATACTATTAACATCGCAATTCGCTATCATTATTGTACCTCAACAATTCAAGTTATTTCAATTTTTAAATACACTCACTTTAAAAAATGGGACTAACAGTCCCACCCAAGGATCACTTTGAAACCAACTTTTTCGGGTATCGGTAGGGACACGATTTTTTTTCGATATTTTTGGTATCGAGTACTTTTTATTCGATACCGAGTACTTTTGTACTCGATACTTTTTGTTTTGATACTTTTACTAATGAGTACTTTTTGGCAAGTATCGTATCAAATAATAGATGATCAAACGAACTACTGTGAAGTTCGATCGCTATTATATGAGTCGTTTCATTCGAAGATATAATATTTACAGAGTAGTCCCTTTAACCTACAGGCAACTTCGCACGTCTTTAGAGATTAAAAAAAAAAAGTTCACTAATCTGTCATTTACTGATCTGTGGTCAGTTTGACGCCATTTTTCTCATTTCGTTTAGAGCAAGTTCAGAGTAATAGCGGTGTTCTAGAACAAAGCTTAACTAGTGGGTTTGTAAACCTGCCTGCAGCTGAGGTTTACTGGGCTGGGCGGGTTGCTATATCTTCGAATGAAACGACTCATATAATAGCGATCGAACTTCACAGTAGTTCGTTTGATCATCTATTATATTTCGTCGTTTCATTCTTTGATATAATATTTACAGAGTAGATGTTTAGAGATTTAAGTTTTGTTCTAGAAGAGGTGTTGATGGGTTGTCTTTATAAGAATAAATAACCATCTCAATTAAACATATTATGTATTTGTTCATAAGCAGAATGTAAACAATCAACCCTTAAATAATATTAAGTTTTCTCCGTACAAATTAAATACCTAATCATAAATCAGCAACAAAAAAAAAGTAACTAATCATTAGTAGGGAACGTTACGGTTCTCGCGAAGACATCTTCACTTTCAATAGGCCGGTTATAGAACCGAGCAAAGGCTGTGTAGATGTAGGTACTTGTCCAACCAGCTGTTTTTCTTATCTCGTCTACAAACACTGAGTCGTGAGCAAGCACGGTCGAGATGGAGGCGTATCGTGTGCTATTGCCACTCTCTCCCAAGCTCCCAACAGCTTATTTAACCCAGCGGCTTAAAGACTGCGAGCTGGTGCGCTTGTGGAGTTTTTGTATTTTAACAACAGTTTGTCTGCGTTCGAAGTCTTCATATTTTTTGAAAAATATATATGATCGACGAGGACTGAAGCAGGGCATATATTTATTTTCTCGTGAAAGAATGGCAAGTACAGCATGGGTTGTTCGCGGCCCGGGACCGAAGTTTTAATAATGTCGGTTATGGCTATCTTAACACCGTCTTGAGAAATGAATACATTTTCTAGTTTTATAAGCGTGAAAGTTTGTACCCTGTGCATTGTACAAAGTGTTCTTGTCTAGGCTCAGTACTAAATTTGGGTATCAATTAGGTATGTGGTTGAGAACAAGTTGTGGGTCCCAAGTAGAGGTATATTTAGGGCGACTTGGTTTAAGTTTGAAAGCGCCTTTTAGAACTCGTTAAATACACTCATGTGAGCCGATGTTACTGTTTAATGGTTTAAGAACAGTGAAACGGTACGGCGTGGGACGGTGATTTAATATCAACGTAAGCTTCGTCAGATAGCTCCCATTCAGTATCGGGGTTGCTTTTACTTGGCTCAATATCTGAGCCGTTCTTTTTTGTGTTTACTTATGACGCGTGTAGCCAAATGGCGATGAATCTACCTACATCGTGTCAACTTCTTTGAGCGTCGAAATTTTATTCCATTTACCTTGACGGTTAATGTAGCATACTACTGTAGTATTATCCATGCGCAGTAATATTGCACAATATCGTCTTCCTTTGTAAAAGCTTTCATAGGACAGAATGTTGTAAAAAAGTTATTGCGCGACCAGTTTTGGTCATCTTAAAATTAAATTTTTGCTTTGCATTTACCGTTATGGCGCTGCAATGCCAAAAACTTCTAGCGTTCTTAAAGTTAAATCCGTATTTAGCTGCTAGACAGACCGAAATTAGAACACCAATAAAATTAGCAAAGATTCTTATTGTACGTTTCGGTAATTTTAAATAATTTCTGATCATTTGTGCAATGTTTCTGCGTTTTACAGCGAGAAATGTTGCGTATCATAATTATAAAAAGCCTTGGAAAGTACAGACTTGAGAAGGCGTTAAGACACTTTTCGCGGTTTACAACAAAACCTAAACATTGTAACAATTTAGGAGTCGTACCGTACGTAGTCGTACGGAAGTGTCCCCGATGCCTTATGTTAAGATTCTTTTTACTAACCTTCTATGGGCCACAGTATTGTCTGATAAATAAAGAATTTATTTATTAAGCATCGTCGAAATAAATTTACTGATTTATGACCTTGGCTTCTAAGATAGGACATATAACCTCTCTCATAATTTTGGTAAAAACCCTGGATGCTGATGCTACGGATAGGCCGTAAGGCAAGTCAGTAAATTCGCCGATAGCTAAGTTTGAATTTGGAGCTTGAAAATGAAATCTTAAATATTATTCGGTCTTCCTTGTCGCCTATTGGAAGTCATAAATACGCCTCTTTGAGGTCAATCGGTGCTACAAAACTACCTTGTGGTATAAGTTAAGGAGATGTTCTATAGTCTTCCATTCTAAAATAGTTTTTCTTCTCAATAAATTTATTTAATGATTTAAGATTTAAGACAAAGCGTTTACCACCATTAGACTTGGGTGCAAGGAAAGTTCTTGATATGAACTGGTCAATTACCGGGGAACAATGTGAAATTGCTCCAATTCAATTAATTTATTTATAGCTTGGGCCATCTCGTGACTTTCTTCGGGGGTAAATTTAGATTAAAGCACGACAGACTGTCACTTCCGTACAAAAGGGTATATAATATCCGTTTTGGATCCATGATAGTACAGTTTTGTTGTATGTTATATGAAACCAACAATCATAAAAGTATTGAATTCTGCCAGCGTGTACCTTTGTTATTGTGGCAGTGCACGGGGCCTGGGTTGATTGTAGTTCTTCGCATGAGACGAAGCAGGCTGAGGGTAGGTTCGTCGCGGTGGCGGCGCTAGCCTCTGTCCTGTCCTGTGGTTTGACCTCCCCGCCGCCCCCCTGTTTCACGGGTACTGAGGAGGTCCTGACCGGTTTCCCTGATGGGCAGGACGAATGACTGTGGACTGAACTGCAGAAGGTTTCTGAATTGTGAATGTTTTCCAAATCTGTGAACCTTGTCGTTCGATTGCCTTACTGGCTTTTATATTTTCGGATGATGTATTACCCAATAAAGAGTCATATCTATCGGAGTCTTGTAGGACGTGCAGGAAATTATTTTCTAAACTAGATGTAATAAGTTTAATCCTATCTTTCGTTAGGAAATGGTGTAAATCAATACCAAAGTGCGACAGTCGTCGCTTAGATACTAAAGAGATTGTATCTTATCGTCTGAGGAGAGCAGTGTGTCCACTGCTCTATTTACCTATTGCCGAGGTACCCATATCAAGTTGTTGTTGTTGAAAACCAAGAAACATTTTGTAGCGTCCCCTCACGACGACGACGTCAGAAACTGCGGCAGCAATCGCTGCGTTTAATTTAGGTGCGTGCAACATTCAACAATTATTTGGTATCAAGTACCTTTGTCAAGTTCTCTTTCTGATCTTTTGGTAGACCTATTTTTCATAAAGGTGTCCATAAATTAGCTAAGCTGAATGGCATCTCCAAAATCAGGCGTATCGGACGTAGACGCCCTCAACGCTGACAATATTATTGTGGATCGAAAGTTATCGATGTAATTTCTTGAGTGAGCCGTTTGCGATACTGCGGCATCCAAGGTTTGTTGGATGGATTTTTCCAAAGATTGTTCGATAAAGTCCCGCATCGTTTTGTATGATATTTATTGTATCCAAAACAAACATACTCTTTTTTGCCAAAAAAAAACAACATGAGGGTAGAATGTAAAAAATAAAATTCAACGAATAAGTTACTATGGCCTAATAATTTATGTTGTCCAGCAGACAATAAACTATGGATAACTTGCATCTATCCTAGAATGCAGGTAGATTCTACTTTATGTCATAATATGTGACCCATAATTAGCCCGCAGCTAATTACGATATCGCGGTTGACCCCCAGTCAATTGCGACTTAGTTTGATTTTATGTAACTTAATGAACTGTAGATAACGTGCGCCTATCCTAGAACGCAGGTAGATTCTACTTCATGTCATAATATATGTCCCATAATTAGCCCGCAGCTAATTACGATATCGCGATTGACCCGCAGTCAATATCGATTTAGTTTGATTTTGACTAACTACCTAAATAAACTGAAGATAACGTGCGTCTATACTAGGACGCAGGTAGATTCTACTTCATGTCATAATATATGGCCTATAATTAGCTCGCAGCTAATTACGATATATCGCGATTGACTCGCAGTCAATCTCGATGTAGTTTGATTTTATGTAACTAAATAAACTGTAGATAACATGCGTCTATCTTAGAACGCGGGTAGATTCTACTTCATGTCATGATATATGACCCATAATTAGCTCGCTGCTAATTACGATATCGCAATTGACTCGCAGTCAATCTCGATTAAGTTTGATTTTATGTAACTAAATAAAGTGTAGATAACATGCGTCTATCCTAGAACGCGGGTAGATTCTACTTCATGTCATAATATATGACCCATAATTAGCTCGCAGCTATTTACGATATCGCGATTGACTCGCAGTCAATCTCGATTTAGTTTGATTTTATGTAACTAAATAAAGTGTAGATAACATGCGTCTATCCTTGAACGCGGGTAGATTCTACTTCATGTCATAAATATGACCCATAATTAGCTCGCAGCTAATTACGACATCGCGATTGACTCGCAGTCAATCTCGATTTAGTTTGATTTTATGTACCTTACTAAACTCATCTAGTGAAATCACTTGTTCATGTTCACCAGTGAACAACAAGAAACAAATAAGTATTAATTGTATCTTAATATCTGATAAATTAAGTTAACTATTGTGTAGCTTGTTAATAACTTGTATGCACAAATATTCGAATAGGAATTGATAAAGCACTATAAACGTACCTGTGGCATTATCTTCATTCTCGGAATAATATAAACGTTGGACTCGTTCAACATTTTCCTGTGCGCTGCGTTTCGGCATTTAAAATAGACGCGTGCGCTCGTTGCCTCGCACGAAAAAGGAATGAGAAAAATGGCGTCAAACTGACCACAGATCAGTAAATGACAGATTAGTGAACTTTTTTTTTTTAATCTCTAAAGACGTGCGAAGTTGCCTGTAGGTTAAAGGGACTACTCTGTAAATATTATATCAAAGAATGAAACGACGAAATATAATTCATACTTAAATAATCATCAAGGATTTCTTCCACCGATGAAGGCGGGTTCGAGTTCGAGCTTCTGCTCTTTCCCCGGGCTTCATCTCGCGAGGCTACTGCCCCACGGTGTTTGGTGCTACTTTGCGCGGCCGTTCTCGGACGTGTGGTGTGCCCCGTCGGATCTTTGCGGCTCTCGGCGCGGTCAGCCAGTCGAGTGAGACCCCATTGGGAGAGGCCCAGCTAGCGCCTGCGAGCGGGCGCGCAAACGGGGTACGGGCTATAATTTTAGGTGGAGGTGTTGGAAGGGATGTGAGGATTGGGTGAGTTGGGTTGGGGAAGTGGCGGCGGCACAATATTGCGGGATAGTGCCCACATCTTTCTGGCTCTGGTGTAGGTGTTGGTGGTGATGCTGGGGGATGGAGCTGATTCATCGGTTTCTAGCGGGCGCCGGCGGTGGTTGGGCATCAACTTACTTTCAGATTGTGCAAAGTACCTATTTTGGTTGTAATTTTGTAAGTAAAGAAAAAAGTTAATTTGAATTTGTCAGTTCACTTGTTTGAAGTATTGTAATAGGTTCCTATCATTCTTAATTTGAAGCTAGGCTTCATTATTATACACTTTTGTTTTATTGAACCTTAACCCTTGATTACAGAAAAGTATATACTGGAAATAAGTATGGTATGTTAAAAAGGAAGATATGATGTTCTAATTTTATGTAAGTATAGTTTTTATATAGTTAATGATGGTAATGGTTGCAAAAAGTATTGAAATAATAATAAAGGCTGATTGATTTCTCAATGAACTTGTTTGAATTATTTATTTTTACTTTCTATCATTCTGAAATTGAGCCCTTTTTTGGTCTTTTAAATGAGTACTAAAAAGTATCGATACTTCAAGGTATCGATACTTTTCAATCGATACTTTTACGAGTAAGATACTTTTTTTTCGATACTACTCATGAGTACCGTATCGATACTTTCTATTCGATACCGTGTCCCTAGGTATCGGGTACGTATTGTAGTAGACCCAGAGGTCAATCGACGGGTAAAAAAATCTGTATATTTATTAGACAATGGGAAATGTATCTAACTTTCAGTATTTTATTTTTGCCAAACGTTAGCGCGTTTTAATCGACTATCAGCGCCATCTAGCTGTGACCAAAGAAAACAATATCTATATAAAATTCAAAAATGAATGTTGGCGCGTTTTAATCGACTATCAGCGCCATCTAGCTGTGACCAAAGAAAACAATATCTATATAAAATTCAAAAATGAATGTTGATAAGCGCAAAACTCGAGAACGGTTAGGCCAATTCGGCTAATTTTTTTTTCATATGTTCTATAAAGCACGCGGGAAGGTTTTTTATGAAGAAACTGCGTGAAAAATAGTAGAACAACACTTTTTATTTTTCCCATAAATACAATTAGCACTTATTAGTCGAAATTAGTTCAAAACATATCACTTATTTTCGTCATCGTCTTTGTAACCTCCTCATTTTGATACCCCACTCGATGGGATTAAAAAATATTTTTTTTACAATGCACAGAATATGTCGCCTAAAAGCCGCCATTTTGTTTTTTTTTTGTTAATTTTGATGTCCCATTGTCACTCGGCCCGTTAAGACGAATCTGACGACGTATCGTTTATTAAAATCGGTTCATCCGTTTAGAAGTTACGAGGGAACATAGAAACGGACACACATACATACAGGTCAAATACATAACCCTTTTTTGGCTTCGCCGCAGACGGGTAAAAAGTAGCGGATTCAATTCTCTTCTACCAAACACTTTCCAGCACATGACGTCACAACTGTCACATCACAAGTCACAAATTCGCAAACGACGACACAGTTAATCCATTTAATCGAACGTAGTCACCGGTTTCCCCTCACTTTGAAGCTTAGATAGAACATACTTCACTATCAATATTAGTAACTCCTAATCCATTTAAGTTGAGCACTAAAGCCTGCTTAACCTATTTCAGCTGCTTTTAGCAGCTATAATATATTCCCGGCAGGTTAGAGTACAAGACTAAACGTACGAGAATAGACTTATGTACAAGATTGCTAATGGTAGAGCTTACATATAATATATTAAACTTCCTATAAAAATTAAAGCAATATCAATATCTTACTAATATTATAAATGCGAACGTTTGGATGTTTAAATGTTTGAATGTTTGTTACTTAATCACGACGAAACGGCCAAACGGATCTGGGAGCCAACGGCAACGGCTACAACAATTTACAAGATTTCAGAATTCAGATCTGGAATAGCTCTCTCCTACGGGAAAATGTCGTGTTCACGGGGGCAAAGCCGCAGGCGGGAATCTAGTGTCATATAAAAATCTAAGTATGAATCATTATAATATAACAAATCAAATGATTTGAAAGTTATCTTTATCTCAAAGTCTGACAGTAATTCTCCCACAATAGACGTTGAAACAAATAACTACTTTACATCAAGCCTGCATCATATCAGAACACACGTTGAATTACAATCACTTTTATTACTTTCATGAAAGTTCATAGAACTCGTAAACAACGTATTGTTTAAACGGCGATATCTGGATGAGCGGTTCTAATCAAATAAAGCCTAGATAAGTGCCTGCCTGAAATAGCTGTGACCCACATACCTGGAACGATCCAGACTGAACGAATCTATAGGCTGAGATAATTATATGGCGACGTGACAAATCGACGCTCGATTCTTACTGGAGAAGAGGTAAACCGAACTGGCAGCTTTGGTAGAAATTTTGACGATTGGTACTTATATTTACTATACGATTATGAGGAGATTTGTTCGCGCTTTGGGCTCTCAAGTGGTTTCATTACTTGCTTTAGCCTGAATCAAGTCAAATCAAATATATCTTTCACATACCTTTGCGATGTTTGAGACGCTTCCTAACTAAAGTTGAGTAGCGTTCTAGTTCTAGTATAAAATAGTTGACTTGCCGTAAAACTTTTCTTCTTTTCGAATCGGAGGTCATGGGTTCTATGCCCAGCGGGATAAACATAAAATACAAAGTAAGAGTGTTAGTAATTGGTTTTGTATTAGTTCCGTGTCGCCTACCTAAGTACCTACCCGTATCTACGTTGATACACTAGTGCGAAAGTAATCTACCTCGGAACTGGATCAATGTATTTGATATTTATCTGATTATGTCCAAGATTTAAAACAAATTTAAACAACTAAGTAGGTACCTATTTAGATTAGAACAACAATCTAAAATACATCTAGTTGCGATGCGACGACGGTTTCAAGGAGACGGTATCAAGGAAGGTGAGCGTATGTTACTTCCTCAAACAATTTGGAATTATAATCTGTTCATGTTATTATGAGGAGTTTTCGCCGTTGATGATTTGGGAGTGAAGCCACTCTCACTATTGACGATCAATCGTCATTTGTCAATTGTTACGTGATTGACCGTTTCAATTGATGGAGCTTCATTCGATGCGTCAATTGCTCGCGCCATGTTTCTCGACTAGCGAGCGAACAAAATGACCGAAAAATCTGTCAATCGCACAACGAGACGTTCAATTGGTAGCGTCATTCGCGATTGTCAATGGGCTTTCCATCATTCGCATCAATCACGTAGTTTCGAATGACAATGTCTTCAATTGCCTCTGTAGACGATGATTTGGTCCTTCAAACTATTTAGTAATCTGTGCTTCAATGACGTAAACATTGTCAATTGCGAATGATCGTTACCGGGGCACTTAAGGTTGAGAGTTGAGATCTACGATGAGCACGTTCAGTCAGGTAAATCAACTGACTCGAGTCGAATGGTTGGTTTGGTTATGATGGGATATTGGCCTGGTTCATCTCTATTATATGAGTCCTTGTTGGGCCCGTTTTTTGGTAGTATATAGTTAATATGTAGTATCATCATGTCAGCCGAACGACGCCCACTGCTGGGCATAGGCCTCCCCCAAGGATCACCACAACGATCGGTAGTAGTAATATTATAGTAGTAGTAGTAGTAATAATATGTAGTATACTTACTTAAAAATATTTTGAGGACGGATGACGGTCAAAATTCTAGTATGAAGAAACTAGAATATTGACCGTCATCCGACCTCAAAATATTCTTAACTAGCGGATCCCCGCGGTTTTACCCGCCTCGTACCCGTTCCCGTGGGAATATCGGGATAAAATATAGTCTATGGGAATATCGGGATAAAATATAGTCTATGTTAATCAAGGATAATGTTGCATTCTTGACCTCCTGGATTCCAGAAAATAAAATGTTATGATTTTGTAACAAAAGTTAATTTCTTTTTGTAGTATAGGATCTGTTTATTTACCATACGTCAAATTCAAATCGGTGTTAGGAGAAGAGTTGCCAGTTAAAAGAAGTTGCATAACTACTGTAAACTGATTAGTTTCGCAACGAATTCACAATGGCTCTGGGACGAATTTTTATTTCTTTATGTAGGTATTATAGGTATGACGCAGGCATCCAGGAGGTTAAAGAGAAAGAAGTTTATCTGAAGTTTATTCCTTACATAAATACAAATCTTCCCTCTTTATAATATTATTATAGCTAAGTAAAGATAGTAAAGATAACAATATTGATAAAAGGCTTTCCAGCTACAATTATTAGGTACTTAGATAGTAAGCTCTGACTACGCTGTAGCCCTAGCATGAAAAACTGTCGTCATGGTAACAGTTATCGTGATCGTTTCATTTTGTATCAAAACCAAAGCAAACAATGTAAGCAGCTCCTCTTTCAGTCGTGGAACTGAAATTCAGTAGAAGTTTGACAGCAGCACTTTCGATAACGATACTGATGTTAGACTATAAGAAACAAGAAACTTAGAGATTGCAATCTTTACGACAGCTATCTCGATCGCACCACATAGCAACCTAAGAATTTAAAGAATCAATATCTTGAATTCAAATCAAAGAAACGAATCCAATGACACACATGGGGACATCGAAGTGAATCAATCAAGGGGACGTTAGGGCCAATTATCAACTATTGTGGTCAATTGGCAAGACGGGAAACCTTGTAAACAACTACATCGAAACTTCTAGATGTTAGATACTGAGATTCTATGCACATCTTCACTGTTTAAGAAAAATTGTATCAAAAATTAATTAAGGAGTAAAAATCACCTCTTTCGGTAGCTTAATTGGTTAGTTACGAGTCAAAACATTGGACCGGATTCCCAAATGTGCGGGTTCGAATCCCATCCGGAAATCTATTTGCAAAGCTGGTGTATTTGTTCTAAAAGTTTTCCTATATTTACATAAGTAATTGCATTCTGAATGCATTAAATTACTTAATTTAAAATCAAGTTTGTAACATTGTATGTAGGAAGTTATCTAACTGCTGACGAGTGACATTACCTACGCTATATTTTATCCTGGTATTACCACGGGAACAAGAACCAATAACTAATAATCTACCTATAGGTACTTAAAAAACTAAGTACTTATCCAGCATACTAAATCCATATTTATATTATAAAGAGAAAAGAAGATAAAACTAAGTAACGAATAAACTCAAAAACTACAGATTTTGAAAAATTCGAGCATCGCGGGCCTTCCGTCCTTGCTCGAAGTATGGAGCATTTTGTTCACTGGCAAACTTAGTTTTACTACATTATATTGACTGGCAAATATTTTTTGTGATGGCTATTGTTGACATAGGTACCTAATAGCTTATGATAACAAATGAATATTGAAAATCGAATCTGGAACCTCAACGAGTAACGTAAGGCTTGCATTTGCATTAGAGTTAAGCCTATAATTAGACTGTCATAAAACCATCAGTCCATTTCATAAGTCACAACTATTTTAACCAATGACTGGTGGAAGTGACTGACTATTCACGGAATGGATGGATGGATGGTGCATGAAAATCTAAATGAACGCCTAACGCGTCGTAATATAGAAAACAAACAATCTTAAAGTGAGGAATGACATTTCTACGATCATTCTAAAGACAATGTTGTCTGTTGAGTTGATAATCCAAGAGCCAGTTAAATGTACTCGTAACATTCCTTAGTGTTATTTAACATTTTATAAAAACATTTCCCACAAAATTTAGCTACCAAAAACAAGTTAAACATTACTATTATAATCCAACTTGGAATACGCCGATGTTATATTACCAGCCATTTGTCACTTCCCTTTATCCAGACAACTTTCTGGATTTGGCCTAGTTACAGAGACGGTTCGGCGCCGAAAAGTATTTTTGGAAATCAGGGAAATGTGGTAACATTTCAATCCACGAACGATTAATATTTAGTGACTTCGAAACTTCGATTTGGAAACTGTAAACAGATCATGACAAAAATTAATGTTTAAATGGGTTAGTATCAGTTGGTCTAAAACGCAACTGGTCTAAGTAGCAACTGGTCTACTGGTCTGGCAGTTGCGTTTTGGACCAGTTGCTACTTAGACCTGGGTGCCTACCATCAACTTTAAGACAGCGATTCAAAAATAGCGCGATGCAGAATAGGTTCCTAAAATGAATTGCTTTCTTTCGTACTATGACCTTCTAAAAACTGGATCGCAAATGAATTGCTAAATGTGAATGACCTAACCATTTGTGTCCTTATTTCTTCTACCCGTCTCTTGCACTCGATTCTGTCATGCCCGGAGAGTGAGAGGGACGGGTATAACCTGCAGGTGTCATGTTAGCTTGGCCGAGTTATAAGTCAAATAAGAGTTCTTGACAGCTTAGCGGCTGTGAAATGTCATTGAATGACCACTGAATCGCTGTCATTGATATTAAGCTGTCGTGGTACGAATAAGCGAAGCAGATCAGTTTAGGTCCTAAACAAAACCGCAATAAGAGTTGATGGTAGGCACCCAGTTGCGTTTTAGACTAGTTGCTACTTAGACCATTTGCGTTTTAGACCAGTTGCGTTTTAGAGCAGTTGCTACATAGACCAGTTGCTTTTTATTTAGTTACGTTTTAGACCAGTTGCAACTTAGACCCGTTGCGTTTTAGACTAACTAATACTAACCCTTCAAAATTAAATGTATTACGACTTGCAAAAAATTCGACTTCATCTTCATTCGGCTATTACGTATGTTTGCTCATAATGAGAACCGGTTACAAAACCCAAAAGCTGTTAATAAGTTGATGGTGTATTCGTGATGAATACTAATAACTTTATTGATGGCAGATGCAATATAGTATTAGCAGTGGCAGATTTACCAGTAGGCTGAGTAAGCTAAAATCGACAGCGGCAAATTTTTGGGTTCGTGGGTTAGGCCTCCGGTGTGTGACGCACCCGTGCTGGAAGCACCCCGATTTATGAAATTCTTGAGACGTTTTTGAAGGGAGGCAAATGACACGCTTTTTTTTAATTATTCTAGACTTAGTTAATTTATTACATCACTAGCACTGTGCCTTTGCTTTACAGGGCGTAGCGTACTTACTGTACCTTTAACCCAAAAATAAAAACGCTTGCCCCGGGCACGTAAAATTAAACCGTTTATGCAGAGCCACAGTACTGCTAATCTGGAATATTTAAGATGACCCGCAGTGCGGTACGCGCATCGATCGTCAGCATATCCCATTTATCCCGGTGGTAGCGTCCCGAAATTATCCTGAGACAGGAAATGTAGCAAAAGAAACAAACACATGGATATATTATGTTACACTTATTTCTATGAGAAATCAGAAGCATCTTTTATTTTCTTATCAGACTCGACTCAGCGCTAGTGTGACTTGAGCCTAATGGTAAGAAATTTTCCTTTAACCATTTACGGACCATGTTATCCACTCCGAATAGAGCGTCTTAACCTTTATAATAAAACCAAATCCCTTAGGTAAAGTCCCAAAGTACTTTACCTGTAATACTTTCAGCTCGCGATTAAATGACTATCATTTTCATTTGATTGAGTTGAGTGCCTATGCCTAGGTCCACTTGGTCGCTAAAGTAAATGAAGTTATTTTCCAAGAAACAATTATCTTCTGTTATAAGACTTTTATGCCACGCCATATTAGACGCAATTGTACGTAAAAATCATTGAATTTGTAAAGTCAACAGCTACCTGTGTAGGTAGTCGTGTTCCATTTTGCAAGAAGCAGTTTGTTATCGGCGGTTTGTAAGCTTACTCGGAAGTATTCTGATCCATGTTTGTCGTAAAACTCAGAACTAATTGTTTTGCGGTATGGTAACAGGAGATAAGCATGCAAACTTCCATAAGTTGGCTTAGTTGTCTGTGGTTTGAAAGTATGTAGGTATTGCGTTGCGGTGAGAACAAATGACTATCAAATGCAGGGAATAGTGCGACAACGTTAACTGTTCCGGTGGCCAGAAACTGGAACTACAGATCGACAATCTTTTCTGTTCCGGTGACAGGGGCGCTATGTATTTCTTTTTTTTTCTTGAAGCAATTTAACCTGCCCTGACTTTTAAGACCTTAGAGCCGGCAGCAGCGTTATGCTTGGACAAAAACTTGACAGCAAAATGACATTTAAAAAACACGTTAGTTCTAGTTTTCGGCCACCGGAACAGAAAACGTCGCAATAAAACGTGTTTTTCACCGACTTCAAAAATTTAAAAGGAGTAGGTTATTTGATGTAATTTTGCTGTCAAGTTGTTGTCCAACCATAGCGCTGCCTGTCGGTCGGCTGAAGGTCTTAGAAGTCAGGGGTCAGGGCCTATTAAATTGCTACAAAAGGATGAAAAAATACATCTCATCAAAAACATAAAATATGTGAAGTGAGAGCCAACTTCAATATTAGGAAATATGCCTTGGTTGCTGACTTCAACGACAAAAGATGTGAGATCTAAATGGGTGCCAAGTTTAACGGTCACTCCTGAAAATTTTGTACATAAAATGTTTTATAACAACTTAAAATATAATTTCTTCTTATAACTTTGGATAATATATTGAAGCCTAAGGTCTGACTTGGCTAGTTCTCGTATACGAATTATTATTAGGTACTTACTGAAACAGTCATGGAAGAGCCCTATATTCATCTCTAGTTTCTAGTCTACCAGCAAGCCAAATTTTCGGAAGAATATAATAAGAACTTCGGCTTTATAGCTTGCGAAGGCTATAATATATATATAATTTGTATATGAAAACTAGCCAAGTCAGACCTCAGGCTTCAATATATTATCCAAAGTTATAAGAAGAAATTATATTTTAAGTTGTTATAAAACATTTTATGTACAAAAATTTATTGAGTGACCGTTAAACTTGGCACCCATTTAGATCTCACATCTTTTGTCGTTGAAGTCAGCAACCAAGGCATATTTCCTAATATTGAAGTTGGCTCTCACTTCACATATTTTATGTTTTTGATGAGATATCATTACTTTTTGTAGAGAAATTATTAGTAGGTACTTATTCATAATAAAATTAATACCAAATGTTTCAGTATATTTTATTTGGTCAGTTATATTACTTTGCCCTTGCGTATCAGCTACTGACAATGAAACTAATTTTATGATCGTGTTTGGTGTGGACGTAGAAATATATTTTTTAACAGATTTTCCTATTTCCAACAGTTTCTTTTTCCTAGTCGTAATAGTGTATGGTGTTTTTCTTGACGAAGTTGCAGTAGGTATTTAATGTTCCTGAGCAGATATTGCATTTCCATTTGCGTTTTGATTCTGGTTTCATTAAGCGATAAAGCTTTCCGGACAAACTCTTATCTTTTGCCGCACAATGCACTAATATAGAATCCTTGGCAGTAGCAAAGAATACTATATAACTATTACTACGTAGCCACTGACCTCTATTATTTATACACTGGACAGGCTGTCTCCATACAAATTACAGCTAATTTTGTGTGGCAATTTTAAGCGCCGCCACTACGAGTGTCCCGAGAACTAATTTTGACACAATCATTACCGCAGTCGACAATATTTTATGTCAGCCAGTCCAGTGTGTAAATAATAGAGATCAGTGTATATAGCAGTAGTTTGTCTTTTACATTTATCATTTAGCGCTATCTCTTGACAATTTATGGATGTAGCCGTTTTTGTTGACATCTAATCTTGCTTATTGATTCTTTATTTGCTAACTAGCTTAAGCTGACCCGGCAAACGTTGTTTTGTCATATAAATTATAGTGGACTAAAGTGGAATAAATAATACTCGTAAGAAGACTATCACCCGTTTGCACTAAACTTAAAAATCGCCTATGTCTTTTCCTAGCTAACTTAAGACATTCTTAACAAAAAATTGCTTTGCACTAACCTTAGGACATTCTTAAATGCACTTTTGGCTATTCTTAACTTACGGGCCCAATATCGAGCGCCTAAGGCTTAAAAAATACCTATATCAGTGATTATTGTCTGTGGCATTGTGAGCAAAGAGTAGTGCGACAAGCTTTTCTGTTCCGGTGATTATCTTTGGAACTAAAACAGTTTTCATACGACAGTCCATTTTGACAGCTAATTTCGTATTGCAAGTGACTCCTGTGTCACGGCTGTCACCGGAACAGAAAAGCTTGTGGCTTTTGTATTCTTGTTTGCTAGATAGAGACACAACACATGTGACATACGTCATTCATCATTTATTTTAAAAAAACATTACAGATCGACAATCTTTTCTGTTCCCATGACAGCGGCGCTTATGTTTAGCAGCAAAACATGAAAGTATTAGCAAAATGACATTAAAAACAAAACTCGTTAGTTCTAGTTTTGGCCACCGGAACAGAAAAGGTTGCGCACTGTATTTATGTTTTTATGTGTGTGTTTATACACCAAAAGTTGCCTACACCAGACGATAGATAGCGCTAGTTAGGTATACACTACCAATAAAAGGGCTAAGATTGGTCTCTACTTCCTACATATATAAATTACTCTGTAGAGTGCGCGTCAGATAACTCTGCGCGCATGCGCGACTGGTGCATTTTTGGCGCTAGTTACAGTACATTATTTATGCTAAGCTTATGGAAAAGATTAGTATTCGATTTTGACCGCGCGCAGACGTCAGTGATTACATACTCTTTGGAAGCGGCCATGGAAGAGATGACAGTTTTGCAGTTTTGTATCGAAGTTATAGTCTCACACTCCATTTGGTGTATAAACACACACATATGCAAATGACAAAGGCATATAAACACAGACACACACATAGGCATAGTATACATATTATTTATTTATAAGGAGACTTAGTGTAAATGAAACATAGGTTAACACTGCACCCTTTATTAACAATAAAACAACAATTAATATGAATCACTAAAGGCATTAACAATGTTCAAAGAAGTCTTTTTTTAAACACAGCACATCTAGGGTTGCCAACTTTTTTTTACAAAAGAAAAGTATATTAAGGTCGGAAAAGAAAAATAAACAGTATTTTAGAAAAACGAGCAGTATTTTATTGTTTTTAATGTTTTGCTGTTTTGAAGACATATTTATTTGTGCTTCTCGCACAACTTATCAATTTTGAGTCATTTTGGAAAGTTTCGTAAGCATCATTAGTCATTACAGGAGAGGCCTTAAAACGCAGTGTTGGGCGTTTACTTCTTAAATAGACCTATGGATACCAGTGACGTTTGCTGAAAACAGTATATTTGTAAATTTTTTTTTGTTCTACAGTAAAAAGTATAATGTAGTGAAAAACAGTATAATACTGTTTTTAGCAGTATAGTTGGCAACCCTAAGCACATCACCAAAGAATTCTATAGGTATACACACTCAACACCAACGAGTCTTTTTCTCAAAAAGCGGTACTCCGAGCAACGAAACTATGTAATTGCTAACGGAATTACGGATCTTTACGAAACAGAACATAGCAAATAACAAATTTAACAAACAAAAGTATAATTTAGATTATTTGACATTATTTTCCATAAGTACACTTTACTCTCATTAAATTTTATACTCTTCCATCAACTTTCAACAATATAGTATAGAAAAAAAGGATTTTTCTCTTCTTTTCTAAACTGTGGGTGGGTGTACAAGGAATTTATAAGTACTACGTACAACAGGAAGGTGCACTCCGTATTTTTGTGTATTTAAAAATACACTTTAATTTTAAGAGATAAGGTTTATATTTCAATACAAAATGTCAACGGTCCAGCTGAGACCGCAAGAACGAGGTGAGGGTGTCCCTTTCTCTAAAATTGCCAGCACTATTAAATAACAGGTTTAGTAGATTTATGGTTCACAACCTTCTTTTTTTGGCTTACGTTTGGCTTCTCGTTAGTTCCCATTTGAATGTATGAAGATTGCGCCCCCTGGTGGTCGGGTTATAAGTACTATGCTCCGTTTTGACGTGAAAGAAGGACAAACAAACAAACAAACACACTTTCACATTTATCATTACGACTCCGTAGCTCAGTGGTTAGAGCAGTCGCCCGGAAAGCGAAAGGTCGTGGGTTCGAGTCCCATCGGAGATGGTTGTGAGATATTGGTCGATTTTTTCTAAATACTTCATTTTCCGTTTTTCAATAATAAAAATTAGATTGTGAATGCAAAAAAGTAAAAATTTAAATAACTTTATAATTTATATTAATATTAATAATTAATTTAAGCGAAAGGTCGTGGGTTCGAGTCCCATCGGAGCTGGTTGTGAGATGATGGTCGATTTTGTCTAAATACTTCATTTTCCATTTTGCAATAATAAAAATTGGATTGTGAATGCAAAAAGTAAAAATTTCAATAACTTTATAATTTATTTTAATAATTAATAAATAATAATATGGATATCGTGCTAGAAATGGTGCAAGTTTGTAA
Organism: Crambus lathoniellus; assembly: GCA_949710035.1. Taxonomy (NCBI): domain Eukaryota; kingdom Metazoa; phylum Arthropoda; class Insecta; order Lepidoptera; family Crambidae; genus Crambus; species Crambus lathoniellus. Next base: position 5,737,701 of record OX453302.1, on the reverse strand, counting down.
TTAATTTACCGCGAGGACAAAAAAGTGTTTGGGTAATCTGGGGTTCGAACTTGGTTCCCTCGAGTCCTCAATATTGAATGGCCACTACGCCGTCAGCGCTAGCCAAACTTCAAGAGGTATGACGAATTATTGGTATATAACAGAATAAAAACTATTACAAACTTATATTTGTACTTCATCTTATACAAGATCTTATACAGGATAAGTGCACAGGGAACGCAAATATAAGTTTGTCAACGTTTTATTTAAAAAAATACTAGTTTCGGATTTTTTCCTTTGTATTCACCAGATTACCTGTCTGCATGCCAAATTTCAGCTTTCTAGGTCATCTGGAAGTGGGTTAGAGTTTTGATTATAGGTGAGTCAGTGATAAAAATAACGATTTTTGGACGTAAATATCTAAATAACCGTTTGAGGTGTGTATATAAAATTTAGAGCACATATTTATCTCGCTAGTCTCAATACATAAGCCAAATTTGACATGTTTCAGTGTAATAGTTTTTGAGTTATGAGGGGGTCAAAAGTGGCTCCAAATGGTTCGTGTTAAGATACACACGGTGCTGCTCGCCAGTTCTGTTTGCTTTTGAACTTGGCTTTGATACGCTTCCGCGTATCTAGATAGCGCCGCTGTCACCGGAACAGAAAAGATTATCAATCTATTCCTATAGAACGGCGACGACTTCTATTAACCTTTCATACTGACAACAAATAGGTAGGTAGCACGTTTTATATCACGGTCATTAGTAGCAGCTTTTAGTAGCACAAAGGTCCCCAACATAATACAAAATACTACAATGTCCGTCTTTATCAGACCGCAGCATAAATGAACAATATAAAGAGTCCGCGATAAACAGTCATTGTCTTTAAATCTGTTCTTGAATAAGGCTAGAAACTTTCTCATTTTAATAAAATTTACGAACTGCTGGGAATAGTAACCAAAGAGACCTTTTTTTAGAGTCGAGTATTGTCTAAATTATGTAAAGGATTTCCCTTTGTTTCTTTTTATGGTTTTACATTTTTGCTTTCGGCCACTATCCCTGTTAGAAATTGCCATCTACAATAAAATTATTATTCACTAGCGGCCGCCCGCGGTTTCACCCGCGTGGTTCCCGTTCCCGTGGGAATATCGGGATAAAAAGTACATATAAACCTTCCTCTTGAATCACTCTATCTATTAAAAAAAACGCATCAAAATCCGTTGCGTAGTTTCAAAGATTTAAGCATACAAAGGGACATAGGGACAGAGAAAGCGACTTTGTTTTATACTATGTAGTGATATTCTATACTTATATTATAAAGAGAAAGGATTTTGATGTATGTAATGAATAAACTCAAAAACTACTAGACCGATTTTCTTTCACTTTTAGGATGGGACATTATCATAGGCTATATTTTATCCCGATATTCCCACGGGAACGGGTACCACGCGGGTAAAACCGCGAGGATCCGCTAGTTGTATTTTATAGAGTTAAAGCTCAGAAGTTTGTATGAAGGACTCTAGGAATAATCTCAGGAACTACTGAACCGATTCTGAGAATACTTTCACAAATACAAAGCTTCGATAATCCTGAGTGACATAGGCAATACTTTATCCCGATATTAACACGAGAACGGGAACCACTCAGGTAATACCGCAAAGTGCAGCTAGTTCATACCAATACTAATATTATAAAGAGAAAATAGATTTGTATTTTTTTTGTTACGAATAAACTCAAAAACTTCTGGACCGACTTTGAAATTTCTTTCACCAATAGAAAGCTACATTCTTTCCGAGTAACATAGGCTATATTTTACACCGATATTCACACGGGAAGGGTACCACGCGGCGCGGGTAATAGTATCACTACATAGTATAAAACAAAGTCGCTTTCTCTGTCCCTATGTCCCTTTGTATGCTTAAATCTTTGAAACTACGCAACGGATTTTGATGCGTTTTTTTTAAATAGATAGAGTGATTCAAGAGGAAGGTTTATAGGTATGTACTTTTTATCCCGATATTCCCACGGGAACGGGAACCACGCGGGTGAAACCGCGGGCGGCCGCTAGTATCAAATAAAGAGGAAGATCAGCTAACTTACAATATAGAATGTAGGTAGCCAGAAATAATATCTAGGTAGGTAGTAGATACGCAGATGCATAGAGATTAATTACATAATCTTTGGGTAGATGCTGTGTACAAATCCGGAAAGATATCAATTATCAACAACATTACAAAAGCACTATTGGAATGGAAATAAAGTTGAAAACTGTAATGGAAATGAATATCATGAGACTAAACATACGTTCACGTTTTTGTAAATGTCACAGAAAGCCAGCCTTGAGAGATCAAGAACATCCAAGATATTTTTGTTAGCGTTGAGTCACATTGCCGCGTGTTAGCGAACGTTGCCATCACCATCACACGAATTATGTACTTTTTCGATTTTATTTTTGCAATATTTTTTTGAGCTGCGTGATAAATAATATGAATGTTCGCTTTAATTTTTTTGAGGGTTCTTTCTCGTAGGGTCTTAAGAAAATTTCATAACGTAATAATATCTTTGTACCTACTTGCATAAACGCAGTAGGATTTTTTTAATGCAGTACGAAAAAACATGTGAAATCTGTATACCTACCTAAATGATGTTAAGTAACTAGGTAATGATTGTTTTTCCCTAGCAACGCCCGCGTGGACTACACGATGTTATCCCGCGGGAATGTGATATTTTTCCGGTATAAAAAGTAGCATAACTGTTCGTCTCCAGGCTAAAAAGTATATGTGTCCCAAATTTTAGCGAAATCCGTTCAGCTGTTTTGGTATGATTGAGTAACAAACATCCAAAAATCTAAACTTTTACATTTTAAATATTAGTAGGATTAGCGCGAGGAAAAACTATAAAAAACAAACACCACAGCAATCAAAACTTGAATATTGTCTCATCATTACAACATTCAGTTCCAGTTGTATGTCCACATGAACAATTTTATTCTCAATTTGGTACCTACTGACGTGTTTACATTTATCGGTGGATAGGGTGCCACTAGGAGTGGGGTAAGGGATTGATTTAATTAAATGACATAGGGTTCACATGTTGTATGGTTTCCTCAAAACTGTTACTAAGTAAAATTAATTTTTCTGAAAACTATTGCATTTGTATGGAAGCAACTCTGAAATGGCGAATAAACACGTTATGGGGCATTCCAAAGTGACGGGTGGGACATTGGGACTCATTTTTGCTCCTAAAAGTAGTAATTTATCGTTTATTATTAACAAAATGACTATAAAAACTGACCACATATGTACCCAGATAGTTTATGGAAATAAAACTTTCAAAATTGAAAGAATATATTAATTACTTTATGCCTAAAATTTCCATTTTCTTAAAGTGACGGGTGGGACAGCAAAGTCACCCACCTATCTGAGTAGAGAGTTTTACCATTAAAATCAAGACAAACTAGAAACATTTTCTTAAGAGATTTTTTTGTATGAGTTGCCTCTAGAATGCCTTCAATACAATTTAGAACTCAAGTTGTATTATTATTGTAATCGGAATTTATAAAATATATTTTAAGTTGTGACGGGTGGGACAGCATTTTGTGACGGGTGGGACGAGTCACAATTGTATGTGAATAAAATACATATTATGTATATTTATTACATATTTTTAATTAAAATATGTTTCAAACAATGAAATTAATGAATATTTCAAACAATAAAATCGAAATACAGACTATTTTTCTGTAAAATCAACAGCATTAGAAAATTCTTTCTTTCAGAAGAAAACTGTCCAAAAAAAGAACAAAAATACTTTTTTTTCTAGGTTTTCTTTTCTGAATTTTTTTCTTTTCCCCCCCAAATAGCTTTTCCTACTTCGTCTTGACTTTAAACATCTTTTCTTTTTTTTTCTGCATCCGCAGCATTTCTTACCCTTTATTTAACTAAAAACTCTTCCCATTTTTATTATTTTGTTTTAATTTTACTCTAGACTTTCTCTTTCCTTCTGCAGGATTCATGTTCATGCACTAAAAAGCAAAGAAACCAAAACTAGATAGCCTTTAAACCAAACTGACAAATGATATGCAATAAAAAATATGAAAAGGCATTTTAATATCCATGCAAAACATAATGAATAAAAAAAATTACACTGTATAAAACAAAATAATAAAAAACACCATTTGTAAATAAACAAATACCTAAATCAACTTAAAAAAGCTCGAATCCATGCACTAGAACTTTTGTCCCACCCGTCACTGTGACGGTCGGGACATACCTTTCAGTATCAATATTTCGATGCACTTTTATTTTTAATCCATACTAATATTATAAATGAGAAAGTGTGTTTGTTTGTTTGTTTGTTTATTTGTTTGTTTGTTTGTTTGTCCGTCTTTCACGTTAAAACGGAGCCACGGATCGACGAGATTTTCGGTATGGGGATAATTTGAAAGCTGGAGAGTGACATAGGCTACTTTTTATCCAGGAAAAATAAAAATGGTAATTTTGTATAGAAAACCGTAAAACTGTCATACTTCACACAACTAATTTCTTAGCCGCTTCCAAAGAGTAGGTATGTCAAAGAGTATGTAATCACTGACATTTTTGCCGCTTAAGATTACTTTTTTTTAATAAGTGACATTGTATCAGGCAGGTTAAACGAAGTTCGTGTCCAATAAAATTTATATGGCAAAACAACGTTTGCCGGGTCAGCTAGTGTGTAATAATAATGCAAATTAATAAACTTAGGTATAATTGTTACTTTGACAAAGCCGGTAAACAAGCAGTTCTATATTTATAGGATAGGATAAGCAAACACATGTTTAACAGTGACGGTCGGGACATCCCTAATGCATTTCTTTATGCATTGATAACTTTTCATCTCGAATACTAACTTACAATTACTTACGACTGATGTAAACGCCAGGAATTGTATTTTTTTCTTTCCTAACAATGTTTTACCAGCACACATGAAAAGCGCGCAAAAAAGTTTTGCAAACATGAAGAAGAAATATCATACCATAGACAGCCCCGATACCACTGCATTCAAGGACACGAAAAAAATAAAATCTGGTAGAAAATTAAAAAACTGTTGCTGTTTTATGATAAATTAGTTCATTGGCTTTATTTTACTGAACAATACAATAGCAAATTATAGATTTTATTTTTTTTGGCTCAGGTGACATCTTCGCTGGAATGCCCCTTATATCGAATATTTGACATCGAAGTTAATTTTGTATGAAACAGCCAATTTTATTTTTTGTTGTTTCAGATTCGCTTCCATACCTACAAAAAGTATTTTGTACTTTGTAGTGATGATTTCTATAAATGGTTTTGAGATATTACTTAAGTTATTTAGGGACTTATAATTAATTTCTAAATCAATTTAGCAAATCATTACATTGTAATATTTGAGCATTTTGAGATAAGTCCTATCTGTAAAATTACCCCTGTAAGATGACTGCTAATTTCTCAGTTTCTATTTCAAACCAAATGGCAAACTACTTGTTTGTACCTCAATTAAAAAATAAAATTGAATAGGTATCATAAAATCACAAACTTTGCAAAAAGAGTTTTTGAGGTGGCAGAACATATTATGACAGAAAAAGAATGCAACTGATAACTGGCTTTTTTTCAGAAAGATTGAGAATTAATCTCATCACATCAGCATTGTAGCTAATTCCATAATTATCAACTTCTTTACAATCAAACTTCTCAACAAACTTTCAATTATCAATAATTATTAAAATCATTATCCATTGCCAGATGCTAAATCTGGGTGATTTGTAACAGAAAACTAGCAGAGAATGTAAAAATAAAGTAAACAATTTGATTTGTATATACACAAAATGAAAACATGTCAATTGTAGACGTTGGTTAAACAGCATTAGACTTTACAAATATGTAAGATTTTTAGTTGTAGAATTCTTACATATTTGTAATGTCGTTCGGCTGACATGATAATGGTGATGATGATGATACATATAAGTACATACAAATCTAGAATACAACGAGTTAGGAACATGATGAATACGGAACAAATCTAAAATATTATATCTCATCTCCAATGTCAACTAATATTATAAAAGAATTAAGTTTTTTTTTTTTTATTAAATGGGCTAACTCTATCTGACCCAAGGACAAAGACAAGGTCTAAAATGGAGCAATGCACCCAGAAGCCTATTAACCTGCACCTTGAAGAGGTTTGGGTGGTATGTAGGTAGGTACTTGGGAAAACAGATGCCGGCAGGGCATTCCGTTCCTTGGCTATTCGCATGTTGAAGGAGGACTTTACAAGTTAGGATGTTATGGCAGCCATACATGTTAAAGTAATTTGATAAAACAGGCTGGATCCCACAGTTTGATCAAGGGAGCAATTGCGTAAGGTAATCATGTTAATTTGACAGTTCATATTGTATTCAATCGGCTGCAATTTAAATCATCATCATCATGTCAGCCGAACGACGCCCACTGCTGGGCATAGGCCTCCCCCAAGGATCTCCACAACGATTGGTCCTGCGCTGCCCGCATCCAGCGGCTTCCCGCGATCTTGACCAGATCGTCGGTCCACCTTGTAGGGGGCCTGCCCACGGAATGACATAATTATTATGATACAATATGAACTGTCAAATGAATACGATTGACTTTACGCAATTCCATAGCAAATTTGGCATGTATGTCTGTTGGGAAATTTGATCAAATTTCCCATTAAATTTGATCAAACTGTTTGAGCCAGCCTGTTTGATCAAATTGCTTGAACATGTATGGCTGCCATAAGAGGTTATTTCTGAAACTACAAACTCATTTTGAAAATTCATTCCCCGAGAGGACATAGTAGAGTAACATAGGCTATATTTTATTTGGATGATATTCCCATGGTAACAGGTACTATGCGCGTGGGTAAAACTAGCAAGTTAAATATTATGATTTTTAGGTCAGTATTTTTCTTTCTAGGTAGGTCAGATTAAAGAAATGTCCTTAGAAAAATGAAATGTCCGTAAAGAGGGGTAACATTCAGGTAATGGAGCAACTAAAACTAGAAAATAGTATCTTGAAGTGAAGTGTGTTAGGTAGTGGTTTCAACGAGTAGTAAACCAAATTAAGTATATAAATTTTACCAAAAATTAATTCATGTTAAATTAATTCCGCATAAGTACCTTTAATTTAATACAAACTTATCTAACGAATGGTAGAAGATGATGTATCTACTATTTATTGATAAACAGATGTTAATTCAGTAGGTAGGACATACAGTTGGCCACTCTCTGACCGTTTATTCCAAAAACCAATGCAACAGAATCCTTTCAATACAAAAATAATAATATGAATAGAAAGTTAAATAAAAAAGGGACTTACCAAATAATTCTCTCAACTGGACGATGCTAGAAAACAGCGCACACCATCGCAAGGGCTGCTTTATAGACACAAAACACTAAACGAAACAAATGAAAGGCAATTTACAACAACAGACGATCGCTTTTTAACAAATTATTAGGCACTTGTGTTCGTTTTTCGGAAGAACATATGCTACAATAATTTATATGAATTATGATTTAACTACCACAGAAGCTGTTGCTTGAGGTTGAGGTTAATAATTTTCTAGGTCTCGCTCGTGTTTTATTTAACACAAAAAAGAACTTAGCGGTTTGCAGCGTGCACGGGCAGGGGCAACGTTTCGTTTTGCTCAATGCCTCACTTCACTTCACTCAATCGAATCGAAATGATCGAATGAATGATCGAAAATTCGAAAATAAATTCTCTTCTCTCTTTCTTTGATTGGCTGATTTTCTGCCACTTTTCTGCGACAAAGCAAAAAATGAAAGGAGGGCAACGGAATGAAATATGAATGAACCAAGACAAGAATGAACTAATGAAACGGAATAAAATTACTTTTTTTTATTTTAGGGTAGGGAGGGACAAACTGAGCCCACTTAACGTACGCAACGCAACGTATGCTATGCAACGTGCGAGAGTTGGTGTGCTTGTGCACACTTGTCCCACGTACAACAAAACAACGCATATTGACGTCAGATTCTAATGTAGTCTCTTCAGATGATGTAGTGTACAATGTTTTCCGATTCTGGAAGTGAATTTGAGGACAATTTATCATTATAAATATTGAAAATGAAGTATTAGAAAAAGTCAATCGCTCACAACCGGCCCTGGGGCCCTATCGCCCTATGCTAAATGCGCTTATATTACACTTACATTGCTCTTATTTGACAATTTGGTATCGCGCTATTTTCTCAACGACAACAATACCATTACCATTCCTTTTCGGAACGATTTTTCGAATCGCGCTAGGTTTTTAAACGTAAAATGATTACATTGCAGCCGATAACTGACCATTCGCTTATGTCAAAATAAACAGCTAGTCGGAGGCAGTTTTTTCAACATTATTCAGAAATTATTAGCGGATTTTAGTAAGATTCTGTGTGTTTCAAGTTGTTAAAACCACAGATGTAGTTAAAACGTATTTATTCTCTTGCTCAGTGGTTGTTAATTCCGGAAAACAATAATACCGTGTCGATAATACACAAAAAAGTGATAATCAGATGAAGTAAAGTGACGGGTGCTACTTTACTCTAAACGGCTCAAGAAAGACACTCGGCACTGCCTTCCAACATCCCCCAAGAGCGGAGAGGAGGCCCCGAAAAGAGCCCGTATGAAGGAGGCTACCTACCAAGGCAAAGCCGTCTTCCCCAGTGATGAGTTAATTCTCATTTGCGGCCGTGGAAATAGCCCACCCGACTTAAGAGCTGCTCGCCTGAAAAATCTGGACTAGACTTTAAAAGTCATCATCATCATCATCATCAGCCATTTAATGTCCCCACTGCTGGGGCACTGGCCTTCCTTATGGATGGATAAGGGGAATGGGCCATGACCCACCACGCGGGCCCAGTGCGGATTGGTGGGTATTAACGACTGCAAGTGCAGCCGGGACCAACGGCTTAACGTGCCTTCCGAAGCACGGAGGAGCTCGAGATGAAAAGTTTTTTGGTCACCCATCCCGTGACCGACCATTGCGAAAGTTGCTTAACCTCAACGATCGCAGGCCAAGCGCGCTAAAACTTGAAAAGTACTACGAAATAATTCAAAGTAAACGCCAGTAAAATTTATTGTAAAAGTTGTAATTTCAAAACGAGCCTGCACCTCAACAGAAAAACTCCAATTCCACACACGCAACCACCACGCAACGCACCACAAAAATCAACCGCCAAAAATCCCTTGTATTTGACAGTTGGATGACACTGACATTGACAACTTGACACTCTATTTTTGAAAAGATTCATTCATAAAAGTAACATCACTGGTATCATTCATTCACCGATCCAAACGATCGCAATGCCATCGCAATCCGTCTTCCATCCGTTGGTGAACGTTAGGGCGATACCTTTTTATGTCACGATCGTAAACTGATTGAAATGGAGTTGTAATGAAATCGCTCTTATTGCAAAATAGGGCGATAGGGCCCCTGTTTAACCATTTTTACAAGTCTACAATTATGTGAAAGCTACTTTGTATACTTGTAATACAATACAAGTGCTGTTTAACCAACATTACAAATACCTATGTAAGAATTCTACAACAAAAAATCTTACATATTTGTAAAGTCTAATGCTGTTTAGCCAACCAACGTCTATATACAATTGTAGAAAACGCTGTAGATTACAATTTACATATTTGTATTTACATATTTTTTGTTGTAAAATACAATTTACAAGTTGTAAATTTTTTAAGATGATAGATTAAAAACAGTAGAATTTTAATCATCATCATCATCAGCCATTATAAGTCCCGTAACTACGAGGGTGGATCCAAAAATTCGTGGCCTAACATAGAAATAGCTTTGACATTTTTGTAAATCTATCCTCACTCTTTAGTATGGTTCTTCAGTAGTAAATGTGCGAAGTTTCGTTCCGATACTGCAAGCCAATTTTTTTTTGTGATCATTTGTTTGATGCTATCTGACATTTTTTTTCAAAAATGGAGAAAATTGAACACAGACCTGTGATCAAGTACCTCAGTAAGAAATACCTATCACCAAAAGATATTCATCAAGATATGGTGAGCACTTTGGGTGGGTCAGCTCCATCGTATTCCAGTGTAAAAAAGTGGGTGGCTGAGTTTAAGCAGGGTCGGGAGAGTATTGAAGATGACCCTAGGAGCGGTAGGCCTTCAACGTCTACTACGAAGGAAAACATTAAAAAAATATGTGATCTTATTCTGAGTGACCGAAGATTGACCATCAGTAAGATAGCTGAGATCACAGGCATTGGTTATGGCCGGGTACAAAATATTGTAACTCAAGAATTAGGGTTTCATAAGGTTTCTGCTCGTTGGGTTCCGAGATTGCTTTCAGCTGAACAAAAACGAGTTCGTTTCACAATTTCCCGTGACTGTTTGGAGCTTTTTGAGATAGATCCAGAGGATTTTTTATCCCGGTTTGTTACCATGGATGAAAGCTGGGTTCATCGCCATACTCCTGAATCTAAGCAACAATCGAAGCAGTGGAAAAGATCTGGCTCTCCTACTCCAAAGAAAGCTAAAGTCGTTTTGTTTTGTTTTTTGGGATGCAAAGGGAATTATTTTCGTGGATTATTTACCAAAGGGCGAAACCATAAATTCTGGTTATTATTGTAACCTATTACGTCGACTTAAGCTAGAAACACATTTCTCTGGCGGAGCGCGATCGGTTTTATACATTTAGTATGGTTAGAAACACATTTAAGCAGTGTGGTGTGGCGCAGAGCGATCTGGCGCGACGTCGATCGCTCGGCTCCGATTACGCCAGACCCCCCCCCCCCCACTTTCTAGCATTGTATCGTCAGATGGCTCGGTTGCGCAGCGGAGCTCTGCATTTTGCTTTTTACTACTTATGTTCTCCGATTTCTCCGTCAATAATGGGCCAATTTAAAAATTATTTTTTTTGTTTAGAAGAGTCACCAATTCATTATCATGTAGGGTTGTTAATTATACTGTTAAAACAGTATTAAAGTGTTTTTAGTACACTATACTTTTTAATTTTATAACAAAAATAATGTATAATTCTGATTTAAAAATAAATTACACTAAATATTTCTAAAATCGGTTCAGTATTTTTTGAGTTTATCTATTACAAACAAACAAAGTGTATTTATAGTATTAGTATAGATATAAATTGCATCTCGTATTCATTCATCATCATCTTATCATCGTAATCATCAACATATTTTTTTTTATTTAATATGTTCATGTTCAATTAAGAACAGAAATTGTTTTCAAAATTAGAAGAAAACATAATGCAGATGTTAGCTCGGCAACGACTCGATTGACACTGATCAAAAATTTTGTCAGAACGCGCTGCGCCACACTAGTAAAGTGTGCACACCCGGGTCGACGCTGCGCTGCGCTGCGCCAGAGAAATGTGTTTCTAGCTTTAGGGAAGAAATCAAAGAAAAAAGGCCGGGTATGGTATGTTACGGAAGAAAGTGTTGTTCCATCAAGACAACGCCCGGGTTCACACTTCAGCTGAAACAATGGCTGAATTCCATAATTGTGGTTACGAAATATTGCCTCACCCACCTTATTCGCCGGATTTAGCCCCCTCGGACTACCACTTATTTCCAAATTTAAAAAAACACTTAGGTGGCTCAAAATTTTTGGACAGGAGGTGATAGCCGCAGTAAATGATTATTTTGATAACCTTCAGGAATCATTTTTTTCGAAGGTACAAACAAGTTGCAGGTCAGGTGGAAGAAATGCATTGACCTAAATGGAGACTATGTCGAAAAATAAAAATTAATTCGGACCCACTTTTCTTTCACTTTCATGGTCGGGCTCAGAACTTTTAGATCCACCCTCGTAATATCTGATGGGTTAAAGACCTTCCTTATGGATGGACATGGAGAATGGGCCATGACCCACCACGCGGGCCCAAAGCGGATTGATGGGTATTAACGACGCCAAACGCAGCCGGAACTAACGGCTTAAAGTGCCTCCGAAGTACGGAGGAGCTTGAGATAATAAAATTTTGGTCACCCATCCCGTGACCAACCATAGCGAAAGTTGCTTAACTTCAACGATTGTAGGCCAAATGCGTTTACCACTGCGCTACTTCCTACTCTGTTTTTTTCTAATAAAAGTATTTGTTTAAAATTTTGTTTGAAGAGTACTTTAGGTAAGTACCTACTGCTGTTTTAACTAAAAAGAAAGTCATGGAAAACTATAATAATAATACAGTTATTTCACTACTAGTGGCTAGAAGCATTTTTATGTGAATAACAATTTAATTTCTTTACTTATTCGGCTGGTGCAAACAATTGTAAAGTTCTGACACAGGGTGAGTCCGCCTGTAGAAATCGTGCTACAATTTACATATTTGTAAACTTGTAATTACAATTCTTCGTTTAACGAAACGGTTTTCCTTACAAATTTGTAAATTGTGACCTGTAACTTGTAAATGTTGGTTAAACAGAAATATGTAGAATTGTATCTACAATTTACAAATTCGTAAATTTTCCACCATGGTGAACTTGTAACTTGTAAATGTTGGTTAAACAGAAACTTGTAGACTTGTAGCCTGTAAATACAATTTACAAATTGTAAATTGTATTTTTGGTTAAACAGGCCAGCTCTGATGGGACTCGAACCCACGTGATCTTTCACTGTCCGGGCAATAAAAATTGCATTGTGAATGCAAAAAAGTAAAAATTATACGATTTAAGTACATATTATGTTTATTATTTAAAATTATGTTTATTATAATAAATATGTTTGATATCTGTTTTTTTTATTTACTACGGGGTAGCACTTCGCCTTTATCGCACACACCTGATGTTGAGCGGTGATAAGGCTGAAGGTAGTAGCGCACTACTCCCGGAATCCTCAATCACTGAGGAACTGGCTATCTTATCTCTAACTGCCGGAACACAATAATGCTGAAAACATCATTGTTATGGCGTCAGACTTAAATAAGATGGTGGTAGCTAGCCAGGCGGACTAAGAACTAGTCCTGCCACCTACCAAACCAAATACAATATGAACTCTCACTGGGAATCGAACCCGGGACCTCTGGGTCTGAAATCGGTGGTGGGTGTGAACTATCATAAACTTTTAATAAGATTATCCGACTGTGAACTAAAAAGAGGTTGCAGTTTTACTCGTATTTTTCAGTTATTTCAGTTGTTATTATGATACATTCAAAAAAACCTTAAGTAAATATAGACTTACCTAAAACGACTAATTGACATAAATGGCGGAGGGTATCGCCTCTCGAGTCCCTGGGAAGGTGGGGGGATGCGCCCCCTGTCCTATGCTTGTTATTTCCATTTATACAATGTTTTGAACTCATAAATTTAAAAAAACCCATCGGATGACTTCCAAATAGGTTCTTTCCTCCAAAAAAATTTTTTTTTTATTCATCGGATGTCTTTCATGTAAGTACATCCGGAATTATAAGGGGATCAAAAATTTCGTTAGATTTTAGCTACGACGCAACGTTTTGGAGATACATACGTTCATTCGACGTTCATACAAACGTTCGTTCATTCAAGGGTCTTGATGTCATAATACGTTGCGTACGTGGGCTCAGTTTGTCTATACCTTAATGCTAAAACAGGCCTATTTTACTCCCCGTGTCGACTCGAAAACGCGGCGGCAACGCCGGCGTTGTAAATCCATAGAAATTAGGTCCGCTAGAATACATGCGATAGAAAGAGATGCAACGACAACGAGTGTCCGTTTGTAATTTGCCTGCGCTGTACAAGCTGAATTCTACTTTATTGCGTTATAGTTAGAGTTGCTATTTATTTAAATGACTCAGCGGAGTGAACTATCTGTCACATAGTAACTATTTAGTAATCTGTAGTAGAGACAAACTGAGCCCACGTATGCAACGTGTGAGAGTTGGTGTGCATGTCGCAGGCGGATGGTTAAATCCGCCGGATGGTTAAGTTTTTTTTGTGACTCCGTCAACTTATGGGAAGATAAAATAGCTTACGGAAAAAATTATCGGCCTAGGCGTTTAATTGAGTGGCGGATTCAACCAGTTGGCTGCGACATGCACACTAATCCTACGTACACAAACACAACGCATATTGACGTCAGACTTTAATGTTGTTTCTTCAGATGATGTAGCACAGAGGACAAAAAAATACTGTGGATGTAGTATACATTTTTTCCGATTCTGGGAGTGAAGTTGAGGACAATTTATTGATATTTATATAATTAAAATAATGTTTAAGAAAAAGTCAATCCATCTCACAACTAGCTCCGATGGGACTCGAACCCACGCGACCTTACACTGTCCGGGCAATAAAAATTGCATTGCGAATGCAAAAAAGTAAAAATTAAAATAATAGGATATATATTTATTATTATGTTTATCCTTACCAATATCAGAACTTAAAGTAACTAGGTATGTCTGTCTGCTACGGTTTCACTCCTAAACAAGTTACTTAACCGATTTTGATGAAAGAACTCTGAGACCGAACTGAAGGCAGTATGGTCTCAGACTCTAGCCTGTAGATGATGTACATCCACTGATGAGGTCAGTGTGTACATATTTGTTTAAGAATGAATTAAAAAAAAATAACTTGTTGTTGTGCGTCTGTCACAGTGTTGCCAGATGCACTGTAATTAATGGTTCTACTGTATTTTTAAGTCATCTACTGTTACACTGTATAAAATAAATTACAGTGACGAAACCACTGTAATTTCTACTGAGGTAATAGTTCACGATATTTTGATAAATATGAGCACAACATAACAATGGATTTAAAAATTTATGATCATACACGTGTAGTCCACACTCCACGCGACCAATCTGGTTTATTTTTAGCAAGCGACTACTGTAGGGTTAAAGGGCTTATTAAGCTAGAAACACATTTCTCTGGAGCAGCACAGCGCAGCGCAGTGCAGCGCAGCGCAGCGTCGACCCGGGTGTGCACACTTTAAGCTAGAAACACATTTCGCTGCCGCAGCGCAGCGAGCTCTGCATTTTGCTTTTTACTACTTATGTTCTCCGATTTCTCCGTCAATAATGGGCCAATTTAAAAAATATTTTTTTTGTTTAAAAGAGTCACCAATTTATTATCATGTCGGGTTGTTAATTATACTGTTAAAACAGTATTAAAGTGTTTTTAGTACACTATACTTTTTAATTTTATTACAAAAATAATGTATAACTCTGATTTGAAAATAAATTACAATAAATATTTCTAAAATCGGTTCAGTATTTTTTGAGTTTATCTATTACAAACAAACAAAGTGTATTTATAGTATTAGTATAGATATAAATTGCATCTCGTATTCATTCATCATCATATTATCATCGTAATCATCAACATATTTTTTTTGGATTTAATATGTTCAAGTAAGAACAGAAATTGTTTTCAAAATTAGAAGAAAACATAATGCAGATGTTAGCTCGGCAACGACTCGATTGACACTGATCAAAAATTTCGTCAGGAAACGCTGCGCCACGCTAGTAAAGTGTGCACACCCGGGTCGACGCTGCGCTGCGCCAGCGAAATGTGTTTCTAGCTTTACTAGTGTGGCGCAGCGCGTCCTGACGAAATTTTTGATCAGTGTCAATCGAGTCGTTGCCGAGCTAACATCTGCATTATCTTTTCTTCTAATTTTGAAAACAATTTCTGTTCTTACTTGAACATATTAAATCCAAAAAAAATATGTTGATGATTACGATGATAAGATGATGATGAATGAATACGAGATGCAATTTATATCTATACTAATACTATAAATACATTTTGTTTGTTTGTAATAGATAAACTCAAAAAATACTGAACCGATTTTATAAATATTTATTGTAATTTATTTTCAAATCAGAATTATACATTATTTTTGTAATAAAATTAAAAAGTATAGTGTACTAAAAACACTTTAATAATAAAGATAATAAACGACATGATAATAAATTGGTGACTCTTTTAAACAAAAAAAATATTTTTTAAATTGGCCCATTATTGACGGAGAAATCGGAGAACATAAGTAGTAAAAAGCAAAATGCAGAGCTCCGCTGCGCAGTCCGCTACCGAGCCATCTGACGATACAATGCTACAAAGTGGTGGGGGGTCTGGCGCAATCGGAGCCGAGCGGATACGCTGCGCTGCGCTGCGCCAGAGAAATGTGTTTCTAGCCATACTAAATGTATGAAACCGATCGCGCTGCGCTGCGCCAGCGAAATGTGTTTCTAGCTTGACACTTGGCTAAATTCAGCATCTAATTAAGCATACATTGCAGTCTATATAATTTGTGATACATTGCTTTCTTTGAACTAATTTGTAGCAAGTGATGCAATCAAAACAAGCAAAAATTAGGCATATTAATGAAATTATGAATTAAGCCAAGTGTAATAAGCCTTTAAGAGATTCTTTCCTTGCGTTGGTTTGGGATTCCCCGTGCATTAAAAGTTGTTGGTTGTTGAATGGGTCTCAGAACAATAACTAAAGCTATAGAAACCGTACCTACTAAAATAAAATTGTGTATCAGCTACCGTACTCACTTTATGTAATTCAGCATACATGAGTAAGAGTGAAGTAGACAATCTTTGTGAGTTTCTATTGTTTCTGTCATTGTCACAAGCTCGTAAAGTACAATTAATGTCAAATGGTTCTAATAAAATTGGTTGTAATAACATAATACAATACCAAAATAAAAATACGTCTTTATTGAGAACGTAGTTTCTGAGGTATGACCGATTGTACGAGCTAACGTCGTACTATGCACTTTTCCCCGCATCATCTTTGATGGCATAAATGGGATTTTTGAGACGACGTAGGTAGAGATTTGAGTCTTTTTGCACACAATATGACTTTAAATTATTTTCTGATAGTGGTATATAAGCATCTTTCTTGGTATTTAATGCAGCATAGTTTTAATTTCAAACATTACATTATATTCCTGATATACGAGCTCGAACTTCTAGTAGGTTGTAAATCTCGTAGAAATCGTAGCTATCGACTGGTAATGATATGTCTTTCGGAAGCCTGTCTCGTTAATAAATTAATGTCTCGTTCATACTTCTCAGCAGATAGCGAATCGACTACCTACTCTAAACAAGCTATTAGCGATATTACCTACACCGTCGATAAGACCGCGCCGACAGCGTAGGCGCGTGCCATTAGGTGTCGTATTAATTGATAAAATATTATTATAATATTTTAGTTCGGCGAACTCGTGTTGCAGCTGTAACATAATGCCGTCGTAGTGCGATCGCTCTTTGATATTGGCGCATAAACGGTCTAAGTACTGGGTATGTTATTATTTTGTTACAGCTTTATTGCCTTGATCATAAGGAGTTGTATCTTGGTAGACAACTAAGCGCCAGTCATCTCGTATTAAGTGCATATTTGTTATGGTATCGAGATAAATACTATTGTTTTGAAGCGGAGTTATATTGTAAGCGCCTTGAGTGGTTGTAATTATGGTCATTAAAAATAATAAAGTGAAATAGCCATTGACGTAAATGAATATTGTTTTGGTTTTCTTGATATTATTGTCGAATGGCATAATTTGGTATCCTTGTTCTTTTTAGAGGGGCAAGGGGGGGTCGACTCGTTGGGTTCGGGATCTTGGTTATCGCCGACTACGGGTAGAACTGAGATTTTGACTATTGGGCGTTTGATGATACCTGACTTGGTTTTCAGGGTAACAACCCTAACGTATCCATCGCTTCCTGGGTGTAATGATATCACTCGGCCTAGAGCCCATTTCCCGGGAGGCAGGTTTTCGTCTCTGATGGTTACAATGTCGTTGATTTTGACGTTTCGCTGTGGTTTCCTCCATTTGCTTCTTGCGGCTAAAAGTGTCAAATATTCGTTCCGCCAACGTTCCCAAAGGTCTCTTAATATGTTTTGAGTTAGGGTCCATCTCGTTCTTAAATCTGTTTCGGTTTCACAAATGTTCAAAGCCGGACCGCTCGCTAAGAAATGTGATGGTGTAAGCGCATCTAAATCTTGAGGATCTTCCGTGACAGGGCAGAGTGGCCTTGAATTCAAGCATCCTTCTAACTGGGCCAGGAGGGTACTGTACTCTTCAAAGGTGAGTTTTTGCTCACCAATGACCCTTCTGAGGTGGATCTTGAGGCTCCGGACAGATCTCTCCCACAGCCCGCCTGCTGATGGCCATGCTGGAGCATTGAAGTGCCACTCAATACCCATGTTAGTTACTTCGGACATGAAATCTCCGTTGTACGTAGCTTTTTGGTGTTCATACTCTTGCTGCAGTATATTATTGGCTCCTATAAAGTTGGTACCTTGGTCGCTGTAGATGTGTCCTGGAACTCCTTTTCTAGCTGCCAGTCGACGTAGGGCTGCCAAGAATGCGGAAGAGGATAAGTCTGAAACAAGTTAAAGATGTACGGCCTTGGTCGCCATACAGACAAACACTGCCACATACCCTTTGGTAGTCTTGATGCCCCGGCCCTTGTTGGCCTTGACTAGCACGTGGCCAGTATAATCTACACCCGTATGATAAAAGGGACGCGATTCATTAGTCCTGCAGGATGGCAGGTCTCCCATAAGTTGGTATTGTTGATCTGGGTTATGTTTCCTGCACCGAACGCATTGACGTAATTGCTTTTTGACCGCTCTTATGCCACCAATCAACCAATATTTTTGGCGCATGAACGCAGTAGTTAACCTTGGGCCTCCATGAAAAGCGAGTTCATGCGCTTCAGTGATGAGGAGTTCGGCTAAGCGCGTATTATTCGGGATGATTATAGGGTGTTTCCTATCAAAGTCTATACTGGCATGGTGTAACCTTCCTGCAAGTCTAAGTACTCCATTTGTATCTATAATTGGATTTAAATTGCCTAGTTTGCTTGTTTTGGTTATGCTTTTGTTTTGCTTTATTTGATTTATTTCTTCGCTAAACTTGTCCGCTTGAATTTGCTTTATTATGACTAATCTTGCTTCTCGTATTTCTTTACATAATAAATATTTTGATTTTGTATTTCTGTGAATAAATCTTCTGATCCAACTTATAATTCTAACAATCTTTAACAAAGAACTATGTTTTGTTAAAAGTGATTCTATTACATTGTATTCGAATTGTGTCGAGTTAACTAAATTAATTTTACGTGTTTCTTGTTCCTGATCTAAAAATATTTTTTCTATATTTTCTTGTTTACTTGGCTGGTAATTGGTAAGCCAGTGGGGGCCATTCCACCAAAGGGTATGTTCCTTCAGCTGGGAAGCGGTTAGACCACGACTAGCGCAGTCAGCTGGGTTTTCGCTAGACTTTACGTAGTTCCAGCAGCTATCAGGCATCGATTCTCTTATTTGCTTCACCCTATTGGCTACGAACGGTTTCCACTTCTCGGTATCCCCGTGAAGCCAGCCTAAAACAGCCATGGAGTCGCACCAACCATAGACTTGAATATCATAGTTGTTTAAACATGATCGGATTTTTTGTATCAATTTAGATAGTAATAGCGCTCCACTCAGTTCTAAGCGAGGTAGGGATGTATCTTTGTTCAATGGTACTAACTTAGTTTTTCCAGCGATCATAGTAACTAAAGATTGTTTCCGGCAATAAACGACACACGCATAGGCTACCTTGCTTGCGTCACAGAACCCATGCAGTTCAAGGTGGTCATTTTCTTCTGTTTTTAGCCATCTTTGTATTTTGTACTCTTGTATAGTTGCTATGTCGCTTTTAATTTTGTTCCATTCTTTGGCTATTTCCTCCGGCACGGCTTCGTCCCATTGTATGTTAGCTTTCCACGTGGTTTGAAATATTATCTTGAGTTTTGTTGATAACGGTGACAGCCAGCCCAAAGGATCAAATAGTTTGGATATTTCCGAAAGAAGGATTCTTTTTGTGCATTTGGTAGGCAATGGATCTATTTTGGACTGAAAAGTGAAACAATCCTGGGCTGGGTTCCATCCAAGCCCCAAGGTTTTGGTGGATTCCGCTTGTTTGAAGTCGAAATCGATTTGTTTTTCTTGGTCTTGATTTTGATCTAATAAGTCTGATAGATTTGATTTCCACTTTCTTAAATTAAATCCGCCTGATTTCAAAAGTCTTATCATGTCTGATTGTATGCGCTTAGCAGTTTCTAGTTGGTGTGCTCCATGGATCAGGTCATCCATATAAAATGATTCCTGTAGGATGCTAGGTGCTGAACTGTCTTGGTAGTTCAGTTTTTCGTCGAGGGCCAACTGCTTAAGCGTCATCATAGCGAGAAAAAGGCGCTGCCTTTGTCCCGTATGAAACAGTCGCTAACTGGTAAAATTGGAGCTTCTCGGAAGCGTTGCCACGCCACACTATCTTCTGTAAAGCTTGATCATCAATATTTAGCCATATTTGCCTGAACATCTTTTCGATGTCCGCCGTGAAACCATACTGAAACTGCCTCCACTTGATAATGAGGCACTGAAGATCTTGTTGGAGATTTGGGCCCCTACACATTACGTCATTCAAGCTGATAGCAGATGATGTCTTTTCTGAAGCGTTAAATACCACGCGTAACTTTGTTGTAGTTGAATCCTGTCGCGTGACGCAATGGTGGGGCAAGTAACATTCCGGTGACGTATTCACGTGACCGGCCGCCGCCGGTATCATATGACCGAGAATTAAATAATCACTTATAAATAATTTATATTGTTCGGCAGTGCTTGGATGTTTTTCAAGTGATTTTTCTAACTTATAAAACTGGGCAATGGCTTTTTGTTTAGATTGGCCTAATTTAGTCACTTGATCGTTTTTTAATGGCAATCTTACTTCATATGATCCATCTTGTCGTCGCTTGGTTGTTTCTTGGTAATACTGTATACATTTCTGGTCTTCTATCGATAATGAGGATGGTTCCGACACTTCTTCAATCTCCCAAAATTTCTTTATCTCGTCAAGATCATGAAGGACAACATTGCATTGTATGTTCTTGTTTATGTTACCGCACAATATCCAACCCAATTGTGTTTGTTGGGCGGTCGTTAAGGTCGAGTTTGATTTGCACAGGCCGTCAAGTAATAAAAGAGAATAAACATCTGCTCCTAAGAGCAAGTCCACTGGACGGCTAAGATAAAACTGTGGGTCTGCTAGTTTGATGTTATCTAGGTACGACCATTCTGGTTTTACAAATGTTGCACTTGGCAGATTTTTAACAAGGCTGATCATGACTAATGCTTTAGTTTCAAAAGTAAACTCATTGACTAAAGAAGCGCATTTGATTTTAATTAATCCTTTGATATCGCTATCTTTGTCCCCTACGCCAGAGATGACACCTTTACACCGTTCTCTTGGTAACCGTAACAGCTGAGCTGCACGTTCAGTGATCAAGGAGGCCTGTGAACCCTGATCTAATAGGGCTCGCATCTGATAAAATAGACCATCGGCTCCCTGTACTTCGACCATGGCTGTAGGTAACAAAACTTCGATGGGTTCACCGGACAGTTGCACATGCGAACTACTTTTCGTGATTTTTCCTTCGCTTGCACTTATACTGGCCGACCCCCGCGCCCGCGCCTCTTCGCCCGCCTGTGACGTCGATTGCATTGGTTGCGCAAACGCGTCGTGTAATAAACTATTATGTTTTTTGTTACAGAATTTACAGCGATATTCTGATACACATTCATTTTGGTGACTATTTAGACAATTTGGACATAACTTGAATTTAGTGACCATATTATGCTTTTGATGTGGTGGCATGTCTAGAAATTTTTGGCAATAATAAATACCATGATGGTTTACTTTACATAATTGACACTTGTACTTTATAGCTGCTATTATGTTCTTGTTGGTAGCCGCCCGCGGTGTCACGTTCGCGCTCGATGAAAATGTATTACGTTGAATATTATTATATTTTTCTTGATATTGGTAATTACTTGATTGTTTGGTACTTGATTGATGTTTTGGTGTAGGTAATACATCCTGTTTTCTGCGCGATGACTCCAGGGTGGTAAATTTAGTTTCCAAAAAAGTTAAAAATTCCTTTAAATTTGGTAGTTCTCTTGGTTGCTTAAGAGATGCGACATAGTCCATATGCGACTCAGTATCTAATTTTTGTGCAAGAATGTGCACTATTAACGGGTCCCAGGTACATATGTCAACACCTAAATTCTTAACTGCGTTCAAACATTCTAATGTAGTATCATGTATCCGCTTGATATGGTTAATTGATTGTTGTTGCATTACTGGTATATTTAATAGGATATTCATGTGGGACGAAAATATAAGTTTTCTGTTGTTAAACCTCTGATTCAGAATTTCCCAACAAGTTTCATAATTGTCTGAGCTTATCTTTAAATGCTGAATCAGTCGCTCCGCCTCACCTTTAACTTTCGACTTGAGGTACTGCATTTTTTGTGCTTTTGACATCGAATGATTATTATGGATTGTTTCGGTAAAAAGATCTTTAAATGAAATCCAGTTAATGTAATTACCGTTGAACTGTGGTATTTCCATCTGCGGGGTACTTCTTTCTATGTGAGTCATTGATGACATTTTTTTGTTAATCGCCTTCTTGATGTTCTGGTATTCCTTTTCATACTGAGTAAAAGCGCTTTCGTATTCCTCATGGGAACCATCGAGCTCGCTATCCAACTCCCAGTGCAAGGCGTCGACGACCCCCCAGCGCATCTGAATGGTGCGCAAGAGGTCATCGAACTCCCACTTGTCGGAAACACTATCCAGGTCGATGTTGGCAATAGTGCGTTTAAATGCTTTTAGATTGCTTTTTTGTTTTCTAAGCATTTCTTCGGTTTTGCTGCTGGTACCTCTTGTTATCGGTGACGGTTGAGGTTCACTTGACTTTCCAATCAAAGTCGGTGGCTTCAGCAAAGGAGTTCTTGGTCTCTCCACTGCCATCGGCTGATACGTTTCGATTTGCGATCGGATTGCTTCATACCTTTCCCTGACCCTATCATAGTCCTTGTTTAAGAAATAGGCATGTGACCCTATACCAAACTCTGACAACTTACCATGATTATTGATGAACTCGTGCCAATAATTATCTAAAATATCCAGGCGGCGTTGAAGGTAGTCTGGTGTTTTCCTCTCCGCGCCATCCTTCTTGAAATTAGTCAGGATAGCCTCGATAGCGCCGCTAATTTGCAACTGGTTGGCATAAATATCCTCTACGCTGGACATGATTAGTAAGAAATTGGTTAGATCTTACTTGATAGGTGCTGTTCGCTGCTGGTGGTGTTGCTGGTGGTGATACTGGTGGTGCTGCTGGTGGTTGCGTGGCAGTATATGCGCACGCTATGCTGGTCAACTTGGTTAGTCGAGAAACTTGCTATTCTCAGACTATGTGTGCCGTTTTGATAGCACAGGATACGCAGTGGTAGATTGGTTGTAATGTCCACAGTGACGTAATGTACAGGTTTTTCTTTGTCCGAAAATTGCTGGCCGGAAGCGCGACACGTACACGTTAACGAAAACACACGTTCACAGTTCCCGAAACGGACCCTAACGTGTCCATCGCTTCCTGGGTGTAATGATATCACTCGGCCTAGAGCCCATTTCCCGGGAGGCAGGTTTTCGTCTCTGATGGTTACAATGTCGTTGATTTTGACGTTTCGCTGTGGTTTCCTCCATTTGCTTCTTGCGGCTAAAAGTGTCAAATATTCGTTCCGCCAACGTTCCCAAAGGTCTCTTAATATGTTTTGAGTTAGGGTCCATCTCGTTCTTAAATCTGTTTCGGTTTCACAAATGTTCAAAGCCGGACCGCTCGCTAAGAAATGTGATGGTGTAAGCGCATCTAAATCTTGAGGATCTTCCGTGACAGGGCAGAGTGGCCTTGAATTCAAGCATCCTTCTAACTGGGCCAGGAGGGTACTGTACTCTTCAAAGGTGAGTTTTTGCTCACCAATGACCCTTCTGAGGTGGATCTTGAGGCTCCGGACAGATCTCTCCCACAGCCCGCCTGCTGATGGCCATGCTGGAGCATTGAAGTGCCACTCAATACCCATGTTAGTTACTTCGGACATGAAATCTCCGTTGTACGTAGCTTTTTGGTGTTCATACTCTTGCTGCAGTATATTATTGGCTCCTATAAAGTTGGTACCTTGGTCGCTGTAGATGTGTCCTGGAACTCCTTTTCTAGCTGCCAGTCGACGTAGGGCTGCCAAGAATGCGGAAGAGGATAAGTCTGAAACAAGTTAAAGATGTACGGCCTTGGTCGCCATACAGACAAACACTGCCACATACCCTTTGGTAGTCTTGATGCCCCGGCCCTTGTTGGCCTTGACTAGCACGTGGCCAGTATAATCTACACCCGTATGATAAAAGGGACGCGATTCATTAGTCCTGCAGGATGGCAGGTCTCCCATAAGTTGGTATTGTTGATCTGGGTTATGTTTCCTGCACCGAACGCATTGACGTAATTGCTTTTTGACCGCTCTTATGCCACCAATCAACCAATATTTTTGGCGCATGAACGCAGTAGTTAACCTTGGGCCTCCATGAAAAGCGAGTTCATGCGCTTCAGTGATGAGGAGTTCGGCTAAGCGCGTATTATTCGGGATGATTATAGGGTGTTTCCTATCAAAGTCTATACTGGCATGGTGTAACCTTCCTGCAAGTCTAAGTACTCCATTTGTATCTATAATTGGATTTAAATTGCCTAGTTTGCTTGTTTTGGTTATGCTTTTGTTTTGCTTTATTTGATTTATTTCTTCGCTAAACTTGTCCGCTTGAATTTGCTTTATTATGACTAATCTTGCTTCTCGTATTTCTTTACATAATAAATATTTTGATTTTGTATTTCTGTGAATAAATCTTCTGATCCAACTTATAATTCTAACAATCTTTAACAAAGAACTATGTTTTGTTAAAAGTGATTCTATTACATTGTATTCGAATTGTGTCGAGTTAACTAAATTAATTTTACGTGTTTCTTGTTCCTGATCTAAAAATATTTTTTCTATATTTTCTTGTTTACTTGGCTGGTAATTGGTAAGCCAGTGGGGGCCATTCCACCAAAGGGTATGTTCCTTCAGCTGGGAAGCGGTTAGACCACGACTAGCGCAGTCAGCTGGGTTTTCGCTAGACTTTACGTAGTTCCAGCAGCTATCAGGCATCGATTCTCTTATTTGCTTCACCCTATTGGCTACGAACGGTTTCCACTTCTCGGTATCCCCGTGAAGCCAGCCTAAAACAGCCATGGAGTCGCACCAACCATAGACTTGAATATCATAGTTGTTTAAACATGATCGGATTTTTTGTATCAATTTAGATAGTAATAGCGCTCCACTCAGTTCTAAGCGAGGTAGGGATGTATCTTTGTTCAATGGTACTAACTTAGTTTTTCCAGCGATCATAGTAACTAAAGATTGTTTCCGGCAATAAACGACACACGCATAGGCTACCTTGCTTGCGTCACAGAACCCATGCAGTTCAAGGTGGTCATTTTCTTCTGTTTTTAGCCATCTTTGTATTTTGTACTCTTGTATAGTTGCTATGTCGCTTTTAATTTTGTTCCATTCTTTGGCTATTTCCTCCGGCACGGCTTCGTCCCATTGTATGTTAGCTTTCCACGTGGTTTGAAATATTATCTTGAGTTTTGTTGATAACGGTGACAGCCAGCCCAAAGGATCAAATAGTTTGGATATTTCCGAAAGAAGGATTCTTTTTGTGCATTTGGTAGGCAATGGATCTATTTTGGACTGAAAAGTGAAACAATCCTGGGCTGGGTTCCATCCAAGCCCCAAGGTTTTGGTGGATTCCGCTTGTTTGAAGTCGAAATCGATTTGTTTTTCTTGGTCTTGATTTTGATCTAATAAGTCTGATAGATTTGATTTCCACTTTCTTAAATTAAATCCGCCTGATTTCAAAAGTCTTATCATGTCTGATTGTATGCGCTTAGCAGTTTCTAGTTGGTGTGCTCCATGGATCAGGTCATCCATATAAAATGATTCCTGTAGGATGCTAGGTGCTGAACTGTCTTGGTAGTTCAGTTTTTCGTCGAGGGCCAACTGCTTAAGCGTCATCATAGCGAGAAAAAGGCGCTGCCTTTGTCCCGTATGAAACAGTCGCTAACTGGTAAAATTGGAGCTTCTCGGAAGCGTTGCCACGCCACACTATCTTCTGTAAAGCTTGATCATCAATATTTAGCCATATTTGCCTGAACATCTTTTCGATGTCCGCCGTGAAACCATACTGAAACTGCCTCCACTTGATAATGAGGCACTGAAGATCTTGTTGGAGATTTGGGCCCCTACACATTACGTCATTCAAGCTGATAGCAGATGATGTCTTTTCTGAAGCGTTAAATACCACGCGTAACTTTGTTGTAGTTGAATCCTGTCGCGTGACGCAATGGTGGGGCAAGTAACATTCCGGTGACGTATTCACGTGACCGGCCGCCGCCGGTATCATATGACCGAGAATTAAATAATCACTTATAAATAATTTATATTGTTCGGCAGTGCTTGGATGTTTTTCAAGTGATTTTTCTAACTTATAAAACTGGGCAATGGCTTTTTGTTTAGATTGGCCTAATTTAGTCACTTGATCGTTTTTTAATGGCAATCTTACTTCATATGATCCATCTTGTCGTCGCTTGGTTGTTTCTTGGTAATACTGTATACATTTCTGGTCTTCTATCGATAATGAGGATGGTTCCGACACTTCTTCAATCTCCCAAAATTTCTTTATCTCGTCAAGATCATGAAGGACAACATTGCATTGTATGTTCTTGTTTATGTTACCGCACAATATCCAACCCAATTGTGTTTGTTGGGCGGTCGTTAAGGTCGAGTTTGATTTGCACAGGCCGTCAAGTAATAAAAGAGAATAAACATCTGCTCCTAAGAGCAAGTCCACTGGACGGCTAAGATAAAACTGTGGGTCTGCTAGTTTGATGTTATCTAGGTACGACCATTCTGGTTTTACAAATGTTGCACTTGGCAGATTTTTAACAAGGCTGATCATGACTAATGCTTTAGTTTCAAAAGTAAACTCATTGACTAAAGAAGCGCATTTGATTTTAATTAATCCTTTGATATCGCTATCTTTGTCCCCTACGCCAGAGATGACACCTTTACACCGTTCTCTTGGTAACCGTAACAGCTGAGCTGCACGTTCAGTGATCAAGGAGGCCTGTGAACCCTGATCTAATAGGGCTCGCATCTGATAAAATAGACCATCGGCTCCCTGTACTTCGACCATGGCTGTAGGTAACAAAACTTCGATGGGTTCACCGGACAGTTGCACATGCGAACTACTTTTCGTGATTTTTCCTTCGCTTGCACTTATACTGGCCGACCCCCGCGCCCGCGCCTCTTCGCCCGCCTGTGACGTCGATTGCATTGGTTGCGCAAACGCGTCGTGTAATAAACTATTATGTTTTTTGTTACAGAATTTACAGCGATATTCTGATACACATTCATTTTGGTGACTATTTAGACAATTTGGACATAACTTGAATTTAGTGACCATATTATGCTTTTGATGTGGTGGCATGTCTAGAAATTTTTGGCAATAATAAATACCATGATGGTTTACTTTACATAATTGACACTTGTACTTTATAGCTGCTATTATGTTCTTGTTGGTAGCCGCCCGCGGTGTCACGTTCGCGCTCGATGAAAATGTATTACGTTGAATATTATTATATTTTTCTTGATATTGGTAATTACTTGATTGTTTGGTACTTGATTGATGTTTTGGTGTAGGTAATACATCCTGTTTTCTGCGCGATGACTCCAGGGTGGTAAATTTAGTTTCCAAAAAAGTTAAAAATTCCTTTAAATTTGGTAGTTCTCTTGGTTGCTTAAGAGATGCGACATAGTCCATATGCGACTCAGTATCTAATTTTTGTGCAAGAATGTGCACTATTAACGGGTCCCAGGTACATATGTCAACACCTAAATTCTTAACTGCGTTCAAACATTCTAATGTAGTATCATGTATCCGCTTGATATGGTTAATTGATTGTTGTTGCATTACTGGTATATTTAATAGGATATTCATGTGGGACGAAAATATAAGTTTTCTGTTGTTAAACCTCTGATTCAGAATTTCCCAACAAGTTTCATAATTGTCTGAGCTTATCTTTAAATGCTGAATCAGTCGCTCCGCCTCACCTTTAACTTTCGACTTGAGGTACTGCATTTTTTGTGCTTTTGACATCGAATGATTATTATGGATTGTTTCGGTAAAAAGATCTTTAAATGAAATCCAGTTAATGTAATTACCGTTGAACTGTGGTATTTCCATCTGCGGGGTACTTCTTTCTATGTGAGTCATTGATGACATTTTTTTGTTAATCGCCTTCTTGATGTTCTGGTATTCCTTTTCATACTGAGTAAAAGCGCTTTCGTATTCCTCATGGGAACCATCGAGCTCGCTATCCAACTCCCAGTGCAAGGCGTCGACGACCCCCCAGCGCATCTGAATGGTGCGCAAGAGGTCATCGAACTCCCACTTGTCGGAAACACTATCCAGGTCGATGTTGGCAATAGTGCGTTTAAATGCTTTTAGATTGCTTTTTTGTTTTCTAAGCATTTCTTCGGTTTTGCTGCTGGTACCTCTTGTTATCGGTGACGGTTGAGGTTCACTTGACTTTCCAATCAAAGTCGGTGGCTTCAGCAAAGGAGTTCTTGGTCTCTCCACTGCCATCGGCTGATACGTTTCGATTTGCGATCGGATTGCTTCATACCTTTCCCTGACCCTATCATAGTCCTTGTTTAAGAAATAGGCATGTGACCCTATACCAAACTCTGACAACTTACCATGATTATTGATGAACTCGTGCCAATAATTATCTAAAATATCCAGGCGGCGTTGAAGGTAGTCTGGTGTTTTCCTCTCCGCGCCATCCTTCTTGAAATTAGTCAGGATAGCCTCGATAGCGCCGCTAATTTGCAACTGGTTGGCATAAATATCCTCTACGCTGGACATGATTAGTAAGAAATTGGTTAGATCTTACTTGATAGGTGCTGTTCGCTGCTGGTGGTGTTGCTGGTGGTGATACTGGTGGTGCTGCTGGTGGTTGCGTGGCAGTATATGCGCACGCTATGCTGGTCAACTTGGTTAGTCGAGAAACTTGCTATTCTCAGACTATGTGTGCCGTTTTGATAGCACAGGATACGCAGTGGTAGATTGGTTGTAATGTCCACAGTGACGTAATGTACAGGTTTTTCTTTGTCCGAAAATTGCTGGCCGGAAGCGCGACACGTACACGTTAACGAAAACACACGTTCACAGTTCCCGAAACCGACACGTGCAGCTGATCCCGCCTTTTCGAAGGGCTCGAAGGACCAATGTCGGGGCTGCTCCGATAAATGATACGACTTGATGATGGTAAAATTGGTATATTGGAACAACCCTTAAAAATAACTATTAACTAATGATTTATGGTGATGAGTACGCGTGACTTGGTTGCCTGATAAATGCGAACTGATTTGTGCAATATAATTTCGTGCATTCGTGTAAATGAGGTCAACATAAAAGTGATGATGCGGGGAAAAGTGCATAGTACGACGTTAGCTCGTACACCGATTTAATACGAACGTATTACAATGATCGAACAGCTTTGCTGGCAGCTAAAGTGAAAATTTATTAATTTAAAGGAATTCGGTGATAAAACAACAGGAAAGTGTGCATATAGACTCTCTAGGAGAGCTTGCATTCCGTGTCTAGGATGGTTTGTGTTGTTCTAGGCTGTTTAGTCTAATATACCACGGAAAGAGAATTCGGATGAGATTGAATCATTTCATTGGTAAGTTTTGTTTCAAAATTCAAATATTTTTGAGAATTTAACATCAGTATTATCCGAGAATTGTAATAAAATAATATTATCAATAGATATGTACGTGAGTTTTGGTCTATTTTTTATATTTTCTTGAATTTCTGTTAAAGTTGTTAAGGTAAAAAGTACTATTAAAGATTTAAATGTCTTTTTAATGCACTTAATGCACTGTAAAAAACACTGTATTTTTATGTACAATTTAAAATATTTCATTTTTTGCAAGGCAGTAAAATTCGAGAACTAATTAAACATTAAAAACAATTTTTTAAATTTTTTGGTCGCCTATTTATAAAGATACTAGCTTTCCGCCCGCGGCTTCGCCCGCGTGAACTACATGACGTTATCCCGCGGGAATATGATTTTCCCGGGATAAAAAGTAGCCTATGTTCCTCTCCAGGCTACAAAGTATCTGTGTTCCAAATTTCAGCCAAATCCGTTCAGCCGTTATGGCGTGATTGAGTAACAAACATCCAAACATCCAAACATCCAAACATCTAAACTTTCGCATTTATAATATTAGTAGGATTTAAAAAATGTGTAAAATGATCAATGTCAGGAAGTTCTAGCGTGTATGCATTTGCCTGGAACTAATCCCCAAGAAGAAAAAAAACGAAGTAAACAAACAAATGTCAAAGTTACTGTCATTTTAATAGTGATGCCTGCTTGACGCAGTTATCGAATTATTATCGATTATTTTCAATGAGCGATTTTCTGAGAGGCCATTTTAAAAAAAAAAGCTTCCAATTGCTTCACTAGATGGCGTTGAATAAGTGGGTAAGGCCGACAAATTGGCCTGATATAACATAAAAGTAACTTAAAAATATAAGTTACCGGGTAACTTAAAAGTAACACAAAAGTTTCAAAGGGGATGTCTACAATAGGACATATTCATTTTTTTTTCGAAAAATTAATAATTATGTTACTAACTTCAGTAAAACTCGTTTTATTTTTATAACCTTTATTTTTTTTTGTAAAAAACAAAATAATAACGCCCTAAAAATTAT
This sequence comes from Crambus lathoniellus, assembly GCA_949710035.1. Taxonomy (NCBI): domain Eukaryota; kingdom Metazoa; phylum Arthropoda; class Insecta; order Lepidoptera; family Crambidae; genus Crambus; species Crambus lathoniellus. The sequence continues at coordinate 5,707,022 of OX453302.1, read as the reverse complement.
AATTCTTCTCTAATTAAATTAAAAATCAATAAAATATTTTTACTGTTATTGAGTTAAATCTCGCCATTTTTGCTTTTTCTCTTCTTTATCCTGTTTTGTATATTTTTCAGGATTCCCTCTTTGTATTTCCTCCCTAACTTTTTTGTTTTTGAGCGGGAGTGAGATGCATCTGTCATATGAAAAACTATAATATTATCACTATCAATAATTCTTAATAGGTACATAATTTTACAAAAAGTTACTTGTGCTATGGGGAATAAAAAATCAACTTTTAAAATCAGTAATCACTTTAATAAGATTTAATTTAAGAAACAATCAATATAAATCTGCGGTGCGTTAATTCACTGCAATTTAATTAATGCTTTATTTTACAGTCCCAAATGTGCATTAGGCTTAACATCACTTTTATGTTACGTAACTTAAATATAAACAACAATAGTAACATAAAAGTAACTTAAAAGTAACATAAAACCTTTCTCTTTTCAAAAGACGCTCAATCTATGACACTATAATGAATAATTTATCAATTTTTATAACTTAAAACTCTAATTTATAGATTATATTTATCGAATAATCTGCCGATTAAAGCAAAACGATACAAATATTACCTTAAAATCACATACCACTTTTTTTGCGGCGAACGTAAGCACGATCTGGGGCAAAAAAACTCAAGTAGCACCTCAATAATGGCCGACAGGTAATTGTCATACCATAAACAAGTAAGGTACTGGTGTTGCCAATTATTAAAAACGGATTCTACTGCTCAATTACTTCGTGTTATACAAGATAATGGTAACTTAAAATCGGTAACATAAAAGCATAAAATACAAGGACAATATTATTAATAAAAAAATGATTATTATTTTAATTGCTAAACTGTAGTAAAGTAAATAAACAATGTCTAAAATAGGTGGTTCTTCAAAGAAAATATTTTAATTGCCAGTGGAATGAACAGAAATTTAATATTAATACCGATTGTGTATGGGGGATCATTTGGGACACTTTTATTTGTTCTAGCAATTGTGTATTCCCGTTTAAAAAATATTTTTATTAAATGGAAAGAAGTAGTTTTACAGTCGTCTGCGTATTTAGACACTTATATAAATGATCCTTTTTTAAGAGGAAAGCTATAAAATTTGATAGTTTTAAATATTTTTACCAAAAAGTTGCTGGACGCCACGTCGTCTAGCAAATCAGCATTATTTGGCGGCCTTACCCAAGTATGTACATGTCTATGGTATATTTTGGTATGAAACATATTTAAATTAATTACTTTTTAACAACCCAAAGGAAACTAATAATATATTAAATAAGTACTACTGTGAGGAACAGAAACGAAATAGGTAAATTTAAAGATTTAGGTAAATAAATAACATCTGTCTGACGTTCCGTTTTACGTAAAAAAGTCGCGTCAAAGTAAAATTTATAACGTTCCGTTCCTTCTAACTGCATAGATGGGACAGCGCCATCTAGTGACTGAGCTTTCAAAAAATCGCCCATTAAAAATGGGTAAGACACTAAAAAGTTAGGGAGAGGAAGGTTGAGGCTAAGGAATCGCTTACTATATTATTCCTGATATTGTACTTACGTCCTTTTAGAATATACCATTCTCATTTAATTATTATCTCAATAATTTATGTAAATAAAAAGAAAAGAAAAAATACGCGTTTCCTAAAAAACGATAACCTTTCATTATATTCATAAAAATAAGTACCTTAAAATTTTGAAATGTTGTCAATGGGAGAGTTTCCTGCAGTTATTTTTCGATGCACTAGATGGCGCTGTAACCCTAACACAACCTACTTTTTTCAGCATATTATGGCAAAGGATTAGTTCATGGAGCCTTAAAAAGACTTTTGAGTCGGTCGGTTGTACTGTCAAATTAATCTGTCTGTGGTAAAGTTTTTCTTCTGTCAGATCTGCGGATTCCTTTGCTTCCATGCGTTGGTGTTGGTGGTGTTTTGTGAGCGTATTCGTTTTTCTTGATAATTTGATTGAAACCTGGCATTGAATACTCCGTTAATGGGGAGAAACGTACAAAGCTTTTTGTAGATGGCATTTTTGTGATTGGAGCATGGATTGGAGCTACTCAAAGATTGGAGTCCACTTTCTACCTAATCTATGGGATAATAATGTACTCTTTGTCTAATTTGACATTTACAGTGCCACAATCTTTTCTGTTCCGGTCAAGTTCCGGTGGCCAAAATGTGGAACTAGCGTGTTTTTTTTAATGTCATTGTGCTGTCAAGTTGATGGCCAACCATAGCGCTTCTGGCGGCTGAAGGTCTTAGAAGTCAGGGCCGGTTAAATTTCTACAGAAAAAAGAAAGAAGTACATAACGCCGCCCGTTGTTACGCCACTGTAGTACGTAGTGGCCCTTTAGTGGCTGTCTGTTGTCTCATAAGACCATACGTTTTGTTTCAAAGTGTAGGTGAGACGGAAGACAGCCACAGTGCCACAAAAAAGTGTTAGTACTACTCGCTCCAGTTACCTCAGTATTTAGTCTAAGCTCTTTGTCACAGAATATAATTCTTTGTAACCTATTAGACGCCCATTAGACGGTAGGTTTTGCTGTCAGTTTTATATCAGTCACGATTCTTTTAGCCAATCAAAATGAACCATTCATAACGCTGCCCGAAGTTCCTCTATACCGATTAGTTAGATAGTCATGACGTCATGAGTGATGGAATTGACTGATGGTTGCATGACCGTCTAATGTACGCCTTACTACAGACATACTATTTTCTTTGCTATTTTCTATTAGGTACTTTGTCGTTTACCTATTTCTTTAGAAAAAGTTAGGTCGCTATAGTGGGGTAGCGCCATCTAGTACAAATTTTTGAACTAACGATGAAACGTCAAAAAAAACTCTCTCATTCCCTGTAGTTTTTGTGGTAAACAGTAAACAGTGTATTTTAACTTTCAAAACACTGTATTCTCATTTTCCTTATCTGGCAACACTGGTCTGTCACAACAACATGTCAGTATGTCAGTCAGTGTCAAAACATTTTGAAATCAAACCGCATGAAAAAATATTTTGTCGTTATTTTATCGGGAGTTTATTATAGCAATAAACAATAAAATGGAAAGTCTTCCTTTATACCTAGTGGACGAAAGAGTCAAAACTTTCAAAAACTGGCCTTTCAATGAGAAAAACGTGTGTGATATCCGTAATATGGCCGAGGCAGGATTTTATTCTGTAGCCACTGGTGATGAAGATGCAGATGCTGCAAAATGTTTTCTCTGTGGCAAAGAATTGGATGGTTGGGAAGCTAGTGATGATCCTTGGGCAGAGCATAAGAGCCACGCTGCAAAATGCGCTTTCGTACAAATAGGAAAGAAAGAAGATGATCTTTTGGTAAGCTAGCTGGACTATGTTCTACTTTCGTTCTATTTTCTGACAGAATGTCAGAAAGTTGATCCATGTTTTGTTGAAAAAACCAAACCTACATAATGATTTAAGGTCACAGCTCATTAGACCCACCCAGCACCCGACCAGCACGTTGTCTACCTTGTCGCTTGGTGTCCACTCGTTGTCGACAGGAGGTCCACGAGTGGATACCGCCTTGTCACCAGTGAATGTCGCGTGGTCAACACTTGCACCTCGTGTTAACAACGATTAGACCTCGTGTGGTCCACGAGTTTCCGAGTAGTCTGCCAGTGTTTGTTCGTTGGTCTAAACGGGGAGCGCCGCATCGCCCTCGCGTGAACTGCGTGCTTGCAACGTGCGTGCAGTTCACGCGAGGCAAACATACAACCAGTGAGCTATCACCAAGTCGTCCACACGAAGTCCGTGCGTGGACAACTCACATGCAAGGCGATACGGTGAGCCTACGGAGGTGATGTAGTAAACACATACCCATTCAAATCTATATAAAAAATACTAACCACTTGAGGCGAGGCATTGCGTGTCCGGTGCCGTGTGGCTCTGGTGAGCTATGATGACCTTTATCCTAAAAATCTTAGTGCACATTTTAAAATGTTAAAATATCACAAATAGCTAATGTGCAAATTGTATTAGTCATCAGAAATAAACAAAAGGCATACACAGTTGATAATGCTTCTTAAAAATGTAATGTCCCTTAGTAATGTAGGTACCTAGGCTAAAGGGTTTTGAAAATCAGTTGAGTAGTTCCAGGGATTACCTCCTTCATTTAAACTTAACCTCATTTTAATATTAGTTTAGCTAAATGTTCTTTTCTTTCTTTCTTTTAGCTGTCCGAGTTTCTTTCTATAGTCAAACAATACATGATCAATGAGACAAAACGCATTGCAGAAGTGTCTAAAGAACTGATTGATGAAAAAGCCAAAACTGTGAGACGACGGTGCTTGGGAAGAAAGTAAATGCAAATAGTTATTATGATATAGTGACTGTACCTTATACCTAATTAATTAAGATAATATTGACTTGATTAACAATAATAAATACCTAGTTTGAAAACTCAAATGTGTATTTTTCAATTTCCATAAAGTAATTTTTGGTCTTATTTACGGTGAACATGATTAACTTAAAAAGTGCATAGAGTGCCACAAACATATCTGAGATGGTGACCAACAGTAACACAAAGAGAAAAATAAATATAACGGTGACGGTCGGTGGTGGTGGAGGCGCCTATATCCATTCAGAATTTGCTGTCATAATGGACAGCACTAAAACGTAGTGATTACTTGCTCAGTGGACAGCACTGCGCTAGGAGTATAGTGTTCTTCGAACAGCACTGACAAAATTTTAGGTTGAGAACCAGATACAGTGCCACAAGCTTTCCTGTTCCGGTGACAGCCATGACAGAGGAGCCACTTGCAATACCAAATTAGCTGTCAAAATGGACTGTCGTATGAAAACTGTTTTAGTTCCAAAGATAATCAACGGAACAGAAAAGCTTGCTGCACAATAAGGTCAACTAAGCACCATAGAGTAATTTTTAATATTTATGAAACTGGGCAATCCTTTTATTATCTGTGTCTGTAGTTCCAGTCACTATAGCAACTTTCAAATCTGCTTGTTGTCATTTTTATGTTGCTTAGCAACAAAAATTGTAACAGGTTTATAAAGACCACTATAGACTGCACTCAGACTGTATTTTATCAAACTATATTTTTTTACAGAATTATTATACTTATTCCTATTATTTAAGATTCACCATCTTTTATTACAATGGATGTTAAGAATTTGGAAACTTATGCCATTATAGGCTTTGATGGTAAATATAATTTTGTTTTTGTATTTTTCAAGTGATAACTGAGTTTTGAGTTTGTTTCATGTGTGTTATTCTAATAAATTTTATTTCTTTCTTTCTTTCTAAGGTAATTAGAACCTTAGAAAGAAATAAATCAATATATTTATTTATTTTGTAACTAGCAACCTGCCCTTGCTTTGCACAACTGCAATGATGATGATGTAGCTAGGTACTTATAACAAAAACGTATAAATCATCCCCTTGAATCACCCTGTCTTTTCTTTTGATAAAACCACTAATCAGTAGTGCGAAAGATCTAAGTAATAGACGGCGGGAGCGGCTGTTTTTTTTTACGCCACAATTATTGCCCGACCTTTTCCTAGTAAAATAACCGCGCATTCGGCCACCCTCCGGACGCGGGGGAGGGAGTCGGTGAATCCTCATGGATACCTCACAGCCGGCTGGGAGGTTATGCCAGACTTAGTGACTAAACTCCACCTGAAATCAGCTATTACCGGAAATAAATTCAGCTTATCTAAGGCGACCCTGCCCCTGGATGGGCGTGGCGCAGGGCGTCGTCACTCACCTAGGCGAAGTGCGCACTGAAGACGACGGACATCCAGAAGGACTGACCGGCCGTACATACATACCTACATACATATACTCACGCCTATTTCCCGTACATGAATTTAAAACGACGGGCGGTAGTGGGAAGCGACTTTGGTTTTATACACAGGCGCGGGCGGATCCAAGATTTTGTTGAGGGAGTGGGGCAAATTAGGTTGAGGGCAAAATCTTAGCTTTATTTAGGGTTTTGAATTGATGAGTAAACAAAATGTAGGTAAAAATACGTCTCGGGAAGGGGAGTTTGATTGAGAGAGACTAGAAAATCATCCTCAATACTTGAATATTTATAAATAAATTAAATAGTTGTATCTAAAATGCCAGGGTCGCTAATTCCGTTGTTCAAAATTTTTATATCGCAACAAGTCTTAGTGTGACTGGTTGGGTTAGGTTAGGTTAGGTTAGGTTAGGATTATAGGGAACCTGACGCTGCTCTGTGTGATTGCTGCCATGCTGAGTAGCCGGAGGTCATGGGAGGCCATGGTCACCTTCAGTGAAGAAGTGATGTCGCTGAAGGAGGCCGCAGGACGGGAACGCGAAGCCAGCGCTGAAGCGGACCCGATCCGACGCAGACGACCCGGGAGAAGGCAACGTCTTTTTGCCAACCGTCTCCCCACCTAACAGGCCGGCGGGCGGGGGTAGGGTGAACCCTCGCTCGCTTCTCAGGCCTCGTATCAATTGCGAAGATGCCTACATGTGTCCAGGCATCTCCCCAAAACCCGACGTAGCCCGGAATTGCCGGGGCTGAAAATAGGGCGGTGTGGTTGTTTCCCATAAAGGATCCCACACCGTTTTTCCCTGTTCGAGAGGCACATCAGGGAGTTTTAGTGGGTATGCCCGTCGCTATACCCACAGTGGGGTATGCGTAAAGCATTTCTTCCTGTCCAAAAAAAAAAAAAAAGAGGTTAGGATTATAGGATTATAGGAAAACAGTGATTGAAAAATCACCGGCCCTGTAAGTAGCTTCCAGGTGGTTGGGAAATTTTGTCCCTTAGAGAAACAGTGTGTGTTAACTAAACTAAGATACTTGTGTGGTGTGACTGGGTTAGAAGCAGAGGCACAAATTCAACTCATAGTAGTACTATCCCATTTGTCTTTTGTTTGTATACCTTTTTCAGGCTCCGCAATCCGAGGGTTGAAGGTTCACCCTGATGGTGAGCACATCGCCTACCCTATGGGCAACAAAGTATGCATCCAGGAATGGAAAACCAAGAAGATGTATTTCCTCAGTGGCCACACCAACAGCGTTTCGACCGTCGCTATATCACCTAAAGGCACTTTCGTCGGCTCTGGACAAATCAACCATATTGGTTTCAAGGCTTCTGCCAAGTTGTGGGACTTCAAAAAGAAGGTCATGCTGGGAAGCCATGAGTTGCACAAAGTTGGTTCAAATATTTTTATGTTAGGTACCTAGCTACTTAGTTTCAAATTTCATTTTGTGTGCAATTCAATGAAGTCTGCACCTGATCCTGAGAACTAAAAGAGTACTTAGACTAAATATACCTAAACAACGAGACGCTAGCGATCTAAATATCGCCTCAAACGCTCATCATTTATAGCCTCCTTATTCACAAACCGTCGGAGAAGTTCCTAACAGCGGAAAGTATTCATTTTTGGCACCAGTCACTCACTTCAGAATAAACAAAGGAATTCGAATCCGATTCCCTTTCCGATCTGTTGTGAAAGAGGGGCTGTTTCCCCCTGAGCCATGAATAATACCATCGTTTGCCATCAATCGTCAGGTCCGAGTAGAAGCCCTAGCGTTCTCATCTGATGAGCGGTACATGATCTCGCTTGGCGGGCGCGACGACGGCTGCGTGGTCTTATGGGATTGCTTCGCCGGCGCCGCTACCGGTACAGCAGCTGCAGCCAAACTGACGACAGGAGACGCCTCGACGCTCACCACGTTCAACTGTAGGGTCAACAGCTTTGTGACAGGAGGAGATGGTGAGTAGACAACCGTTGTTTCCAGTCTTACCTACAGCCTCGATTCAAATTAGTCCTAGGTCCGAGTAGAAGCCCTAGCGTTCTCATCTGATGAGCGGTATATGATCTCGCTTGGCGGGCGCGACGACGGCTGCGTGGTCTTATGGGATTGCTTCGCCGGCGCCGCTACCGGTACAGCAGCTGCAGCCAAACTGACGACAGGAGACGCCTCGACGCTCACCACGTTCAACTGTAGGGTCAACAGCTTTGTGACGGGAGGAGATGGTGAGTAGACAACCGTTGTTTCCAGTCTTACCTACAGCCTCGATTCAAATTAGTCCTAGGTCCGAGTAGAAGCCCTAGCGTTCTCATCTGATGAGCGGTATATGATCTCGCTTGGTGGGTGCGAAGACGGCTGCGTGGTCTTATGGGACTGCTTCGCCGGCGCCGCTATCGGAATAGCAGCTGCAGCCAAACTTACGACAGGAGACGCCATGACGCTCACCACGTTCAACTGTAGGGTCAACAGCTTTGTGACGGGAGGAGATGGTGAGTAGACAACCGTCGTTTCCAGCAGGGCTCGCATGTGACACCACGAGAAATGACGACTTAAATATTGTATTGTCATCTAAACCAAACCTGTACTTATACAAAATTTCAGCTCCATCGGACACTGGGAAGTAGGTCAAATTAAGCTTGCAAGGTTTGTCCCCCACTAACTAACTAACCATCTAACATGGCAAGCTTGTAAAATGCTTGTAAAAATGTCACTTTGTGCAGTTTACTGTGGTATCAATAAAATAAGCGATAAAGCAATACGCGCTGTCGCGAATGAGAGTCGACTAAATTATCTCATGGTTGCTTTTTTTTCTCCAAAAAAGACAAAAGACGTTTTTTTAATCCTGTCGACTTCTGAAGTCATTCCGTTGCAGATTTAATAATTTATGGCCAAATTATTGGTAGGTATGAAACCGTACGAGATGAAAACCAGCCGTTGATGAGTAACCTTGTAACGAGAGAACCGGCAAGAAGCCGGTTCTCTCGTTACAAGGTCTCCCACAGTAGAGCTTTGCGAACCTATTAGTGTAGGCAATGAAGCTAGTGGACCCCCACAGTAATTCCTCAGTAAGAAAAAACTTTACAGCATGATAAAGTATCAATAAATTAAAAGTATTGTATAAATTTCCAAAAAATAATAATAATAGAAGGTTAGGTATTTTTTAATAAAAGTCTTATTTCATTGATACTTGTTTAGGAAAAATGCTCCGTCTAAACTTTCTTCAACGGACATATTCATGTAACGTATAAAAACAATAATATGAAATATCCAAAAAAAAACCCAGCAGAAACACCAAATTTTAATAAAATAATTGGGGTGACTTGGACCGAAAAATGTCTCTTTCGAACTTTTTTACGGAATTATACCATTTTGCCAAGCGTACTCATGTAAGAAAAAGTTTTGGATTTTTATCAAGTATCACATACTAGTATAAATAACTTATTTGGTTAAATAAATTTGGACTGAGAAATTACTCCGTTCAATATACAGGGTAATTTTTTTATCAGTGCACAAATTTTTAAGATCGGCTCAGAATCTGTAGGTGAACAACTTTCTCCTAGAAACATAGGTCGAAATATGACAAAAAAAAATCGACTCTTCATACAAATCGGACTGATCACGTGATTGATTTAGTATGGGAAGTCCAAAAAATTTTGTCGTATTTCGACCCATGTTTCTAGGAGAAAGTTGTTCACTTACCGATTCTGAGTCGATCTTAAAAATTTGTGCACTGATTAAAATTTTTTCCTGTATAAACAGATTTGTATATTTAGGTATAAAATACCTAACTTCCGTGTGAGTTTTTTTTTGATAATTATTTAAAAGTTATGACTCATGCGATTTTATAACCCAGCAAAGTTTCATAGACTGAGGAATTAATGTATGGGTGTCCATACAAAGAATCTGTTCATTGCCTACACTATATGGCTTCCTTGAGCCTTGACACAAAAATTGAATCTTAAATCTTGGAATACGAACTCAGCCACGACCTCTAGCGTTATCCCACAGTACTAAGTTGTATATCTGAACATTGTAACGGTAATTTTAATCAATATTTCATCACAGGCAACCTTCGCGTCTGGAACATCCGCGCGGAATCCAAGAATCTAGACGTGGTGGACGTTGGACTCGGCAAGCTGCGCAGGAGCGTCCGCTGTATCGCCATCAGCAGTGACGACGCGTATGGAATCGCCGGAACCACGTTAGTTCCTATATGTTTGAATAATAGTACACACGGCGGCACATCAGACTATACATGTTGACCTTGAGACCGCCTTTATGCTCTACGTAATAAAAGCTGTTATCGCAGTTCAACTGTTTGACTTGATGTGCTGCCGAGCGTACATACATACGCACGTAAATAAATACGTAGGTATAATAAAATAAAAACATGTGAAAAAAACTAAAGATTTTAAATATAAGGCAACTTTTTATTAACATTTTCTTTAAACGAGTATCCGTCGCGAAGGACCATTTAAAAAGATCTCTTTCTTCTTCTTCATAGCACCGGCGACATGATAAAGTTTTCGCTCAACTATCCTCCGGACCCCATGGAGTCGGTGACCAGTATTAAGCCGTCGATGATTGGCTGCTTGGCAAAATGTGCACCTTGGAAGAAGGGTAGGAGTCCAGAAGCTGTTTGTTACAGTCAAGGTCGGTGGTAAATATATACATACTAGCGGCCGCCCGCGGTTTCACCCGCGTGGTTCCCGTTCCCGTGGGAATATCGGGATAAAAAGTACATATAAACCTTCCTCTTGAATCACTCTATCTATTAAAAAAAACGCATCAAAATCCGTTGCGTAGTTTCAAAGATTTAAGTATACAAAGGGACATAGGGAAAGAGAAAGCGACTTTGTTTTATACTATGTAGTGATACTCACGTCACGCCTATTTCCCATACATTAGCTAGCACAGTATATCTCTTTCGTGATTCGCCTTTCATTCATCCTCTCTAAGTGACCAAACCACCGGAGCATTGCTTTCTCAATTCTTGTCACTATATCATCTTTCAGCCCACACCTTTCAGGAATCACGTCATTGCTCACTCTATCACTCAATTTAACTCCACATATTTTCCTCAACGATCGCATCTCTACCGCATTTATTCTGCTTTCATTCTTCTTCTGCCATACCCAAGACTCACTTCCATACATCAGTGTCGGCACCAGCACTCCGTTATGAATAGCCTTCGCGCCTTTTCAGATACGATTTGGCTACTCATTAAGTCATCTGTCTTATGCTGGCACTTCACATAGCCATTCGTTTTTTTATGCCCAAATACTTATTAGGTTCTATTTCTCTTTATACCTACGCAAATACGCGAAAACCCGTATCCAAAACGATGTGTGAACGGTATGTTCAATGTAATTCGGATTTCAAATATTTGGTTCGAATATTAGGTATTACCTTGGCCGCACACGGCACACGGGCACAGTGTTAAGAACTTAAGATAGATCTTAATACTGTGACACGGGCCATCGACCACAACTACAAAACGCGCCACCACCGACCAGCTATTAACGCGGACACAAAATACTGCAAGCAAATAGGTTCAAAGAAAGAAGTAGCGTAGCGGCCTCCGACCGCAAGTCTATCTATATTATCGGTCACAAGTGTCTGTCGCGCGATTCAGCTACAGTACTTTGTGTCGGCGTTAAGAAGCGAGTGGCGATTTTTTGCATTTGGCTTTTATATTTTAAAATAAACTAGCAGATCATGGCGGTTTTACCCGCGTGGTACCCGTTCCCATGGGAATATCGGGATAAAATATAGCATATGTGACTCGGGAAGAATGTAGCTATCTAATGGTCAAAGAATTTTCTAAATAGGTCCAGTAGTTTCGGAGCCTATTCGATGCAAACAAACAATCAAATCTTTCCTCTTTATAATATTAGTATCGATAAAGGATAATAATATTAATAAACGAGCTTTCATTTTCGCGTTAGGAATCGAGTCCATCCTGATAATGGAAGACGGGTGCCTCATCGTCGGCGCCGGCGACGGGACCGTGGACTTATTGGACGAGATAAACTGGAAGGGAGATTTCCCTAAGGGCAAGATTGTCAACCCAAGCAAGCCCTTCTTCAAAGCTGTAAGTTCTATTATTTTTACCCACTTTTTTGAATGGTGGAAAATCTTAAGGGCCCCATATACGGTATGAATGATCTGTGCGATCCGTCGCTTCAGACCGATCGAAACGACGCATCGACAGTGTATGTCAAGATCGTGAACCGATGCATCATACCGTATGGGGGCCTTACTTAACTTAATCGAAGATGATATCGATCGATCGTAACGACCATCGTAAACGATATCGTTAACGATGCATCTTACCGTTTATGGGGGCCTTTACCCGACTTGTCTTTGTGATCATCGTCATTAGCCTTATTAAGTTTGCTCTACCGTAACTCTACCTACTACGGAGGAGGCATGGGCATATGCCTACGGTACGGTCTTTATTCCTGAACTTTCATAACTAAAACACATTAGGTACAACTGCATCATGAAAAACCTCTCATTGTCCTCAGCTTAAAAGCGCCAAGTTGGACGGCTGCATAACTTCCCTAGAGATGATGGAGTCTCCATCTCTGAGAGGGGACAAGCGCGTACTTCTGGCTGGGACTCGAAGCAGCGAGATTTACGCCATCAATGTGGCAACCTTCTTCCCGGTGATGGTGGTGACGTGTCACCGTTGCGCTATTAATGATATTGCGTTCCCAAGGCAAGTCGTTATTTTAGACAGCTGTAACTTTGCTAAAGCTGATGGAGTCTCTATCTCTGAGAGGGGACAAGCGTGTACTTTTGGCTGGGATTCAAAGCAGCGAGCGAGACTATGCCATCAACGTCGCGACATTGTTCCCGATGATGGTCGCGTTGCGCTATCAATGATTAAGTTATTCAATAAATATAAGACGTTATTCACAAGACCTTAACCGATTTTTTTAGAAATTAGGCTTATTTAAAAGAAATTAATTAATAACAATTGGCGGCGCTAGCTGGCTCATGTCAGCCTCTTAAGCGCAAGTCACACTCTGGCTCTGGCTTAAGTCATTTAATTATTAGCTCACGTTAAATTAACGTTCCTGCCACATATAAAATGTTTTTTGACCAAATTGGCACCGATAGGCGTCTATCTATATGAAAAATCTCTTGAACTATGAACCTTCCTCCAGGGGAATGTCAGGCGTGTTCGCAACAGCGGGCGCGGGCGATGTTCGCGTGTGGTGCCTGGAGACTTGCCAAGAGCTGCTGCGGATAGTGGTGCCCAACTTCACATGCGCGGCAATTCTGTTCAGCGCTGACGGGAAGTCTATAGTCTCTGGTCAGTGGAACTATACTAACAATGCTAGTTGGCCAGAGTTGGTTCGCAACAGCGGGCGCGGGCGATGTTCGCGTGTGGTGCCTGGAGACTTGCCAAGAGCTGCTGCGGATAGTGGTACCCAACTTCACATGCGCGGCAATTCTGTTCAGCGCTGATGGGAAGTCTATTGTCTCTGGTCAGTGGAACTATACTAATAATGCTAGTTGGCCAGAGTTGGTTCGCAACAGCAGGCGCCGGCGACTTTCGCGTGTGGTGCCTGGTGACTTTGCCAGGAGCTGCTGCGGATAGTGGTGCCCAACTTCACTTGCTCGGCAATTGGGTATTTGACTGTTGTGGAAATGTAGATATTTAATTATGACGTTCAGAAATATAACATTACTGAATAACAAATGTGAGAAAAGAAATTTAATCTGTATTATTACAAGCGAATTATGAACTACTTAATTGTGACTCTAGCTATCTCTTCTATAGCGCTCTCCATGTCTAATTAGAAAGTTTGATGCTCTATATCGCTGAAAATTTGCAAGATATTTGAAAAAAAATACTGTTGTGTTGCTACTAGGTCAATAAACATTAAAAGTCAATAAAAAAATTCAGTCAAATACCCAATTCTGTTCAGCGCTGATGGGAAGTCTATAGTCTCTGGTCAGTGGAATTATACTAACAATGCTAGTTGGCCAGAGTTGGTTCGCAACAGCGGGCGCGGGCGATGTTCGCGTGTGGTGCCTGGAGACTTGCCAAGAGCTGCTGCGGATAGTGGTACCCAACTTCACTTGCGCGGCAATTCTGTTCAGCGCTGATGGGAAGTCTATTGTCTCTGGTCAGTGGAACTATACTAATAATGCTAGTTGGCCAGAGTTGGTTCGCAACAGCGGGCGATGTTCGCGTGTGGTGCCTGGAGACTTGCCAAGAGCTGCTGCGGATAGTGGTGCCCAACTTCACTTGCGCGGCAATTCTGTTCAGCGCTGACGGGAAGTCTATAAGTCTCTGGTCAGTGGAACTATACTAACAATGCTAGTTGGCCAGAGTTGGTTCGCAACAGCGGGTGCGGGCGATGTTCGCGTGTGGTGCCTGGAGACTTGCCATGAGCTGCTGCGGATAGTGGTGCCCAACTTCACTTGCGCGGCAATTCTGTTCAGCGCTGATGGGAAGTCTATAGTCTCTGGTCAGTGGAACTATACTAACAATGCTAGTTGGCCGGAGTTGGTCCGCAACAGCAGGCGCCGGCGACTTTCGCGTGTGGTGCCTGGTGACTTTGCCAGGAGCTGCTGCGGATAGTGGTGCCCAACTTCACATGCGCGGCAATTCTGTTCAGCGCCGATGGGAAGTCTATAGTCTCTGTGGAAACTTACTTACAATGCTAGTTGGCCAGAGTTGCCAGTAGTTTGCCTCTATTTTAATATTTTGTAATGTATTTTTATTGAATAAAAGCTTATTATTAATGCTACTTGGCATGCACATCTATAAAAATTATTGCTTAGTCAAAAGAGGGCCCCGTTGTCCCCCTCTTGTATCCGCGCCTAAAAGAGGGATTGGTATGGGAAAGACAATAACATAACTCTTAGAATATAAAAAAACACCAAGTATGGAGAGCACCGCAGAGTAGGTTTCACATAAAATTGTGTCATAAAACTAATTTAATCAAAAGCTCTTCATCATTTCGACAGGATGGAACGATGGTAACATCAGAGCGTTCACTCCGCTCACGGGCCGCCTCATTTATTGCATATACAACACCCACAACAAAGGCACCTCTGCGCTTGACATGACCGCGGACGGACGGACGCTTATCTCTGGAGGCTGCGAAGGACAGGTTAGCACCTAATTTAACATTTAAGAGCCATTTCACACTTTGCAATTGTCTCGCTCGCACAATAATTTTTTTTTACATTGTGGAAAACTCAGCACTTTGCTTTTAAATTCTACATTATGTTATACTATGCCATAATGTAACACTTTTCTAAAAATTTCCACAATCTATGAAAATCCACGGACGCGTCATTGCATGCAACCTACATGACGATAGGCGTATTTTGCTTATTATTATTTGTTATGTCCACCCACGCTGCTTCATTCATACAATCGTCAACCACCCTACAAAACGTCTTTGTTTTCTTTCAACTAGCATCGAGAAAGCACGTTTTGAAAATGTCAAGTGATGATTATGAACTGAAGTGATTATAGCATACAACTTTATTAGACGACGACGAAACAGGCGAAGAAAGTACTAGATTCATTCTTATATTGAAAGAAATATTAACTGTAGATTGTTTGTTGCTTCCAGAGAGTTATCAGAAGGCTCTTACAATATGGTATTTCACTTTTGTTGAAATGTAGGTATTTAATGATGTAGTTAAAAATATAACAATTAAAGAATACCAAATATTATATAAAAAACTGTTTTCATCATCATCATCATCATGTCAGCCGAACGACGCCCACTGCTGGGCATAGGCCTCCCCCAAGGATCTCCACAACGATCGGTCCTAAAAAACTGTTTTATGTCAAGCTAATTTATAAGCTGTTTAATTTTGTCTATGGCCGTCTCGTCATCGGCGTCATAAAGATAGTCGTTTTCTCCTTATCTAATTAGAAAGTTTGTGAAAGAGTGTTTTATTTAAACTTGTAAGTCAATAATCAGTATTTGAATAGGTGCGTCTATGGGATATCAAACCCGAGTGCCAGAGCTTGAAGAAGGTGTTGAAGGAACACAAGAGTCCTGTGTCGGCCATCCAGGTGTCTCCCAACGACACGGAGGCCGTCAGCGCCGGGACCGATGGCTCCTGCATCATTTGGGATTTGATGTAAGGTCTTAACCTTTTTTTTTAAGTGAAAACTTCTTTAGCGGCGTTGCGTGCACTTTTTGTGATGGGTAAAAAATGTTAAACTTGCGTCAGGACACGTGACCGTCAAATCGAAAATTCTAAGACGGACACGTGACCTGATCGAAAAACTGTTACAATGTCGTTAAAATACGGAGGCAAATTTCGCCACTGTTTCCAAAGTTGTAATAGCTCAGTTAGAAAACGGGCGGCATTGAAACCAAAAGACCTCGATTCAAAACCAGTCCGTTGTATTTTCTTTATTTTGTCAAATTCCTTTATTTTGTGAAAAGTCTAGAGAGCACTTTTCGCTTCAGCCGGCACTCCCGAAGAGCAACCTGTTGTTTTTTTGTTCGGCCTAAGTTCAGTGTTCACGGTAATTTTTTTATCATCCCGGATAATTTCAGGGATTATTCTACTCATGAAAACAAACAAGTTTTATAAGGCGACCAAAACTGAAATCGCGAAAAAAAAATCGGCTGTTCCAATACAAAAGTGCAAAAATATTTAATCAAAATGCTTATTTCAAATAAGTAATATTATTTTTATTAGTTGACGACCGATTTGGCGCAGGGGGTAGGCTACCCACCTTCTGCGCCAGTGGTCTCGGGTTCGATTCCCGAACAAGACAAATATTTGTGTGCATGAACCTGTCAACTTGTCTTGGTCTGGCTGGGTGTTTACTATGAATATTAAGTATGTATTTACAAACAAAAAAGTATTTAAGTATATATTTATCCGTTATCAAGTTTTCCATGATACAGTTTCTTAATGAAATTTAAATGGGCTTAGATAATTGGTGTGAATGTAAAAGGTCATTAATATTTATTTATTTATTAGTTGACTACTAAACTTTCCTCCGTCGGTGGGCGTTGCCGGCGTGAACTACTTACACGATTTTTTCCGTGAAAAAGACATGTTCTTCTTCTCATTATTGTATATTTTGTACCTATCTACTAGTACTAACTGCCGCACTCTAGACTAGAGACGCCGATTAACTTTAATTGATAAATTAAATCTCTTTCTGTCTCTTTTTGAAGTAGGAATGATAATTTGATGCCAATTTAATTTAGTTGACTTCTCTGAGTGCGGCAGTAAGTCTCGCAGTTATTTCTACAATGTTGATGTTCCCAGTTCGCTATCTCGTCGGCAAGTGATGTACGCAAACACATTGTTCATGTGCGTATGCTTCGAGCCACACGGCTGTCAGCTGCTAACAGGTGGAACTGACCGCCGCGTCGCCTATTGGGAGACTGGCAGTGGAAACCTAGCTAGAGAGGTATGAACATCAGTAGATATTCCTCACTCTGTTCATGTGCGTATGCTTGGAGCCTCAAGGCTGTCAGCTGCTTACAGGAGGAACGGACCACACTGCGTCGCCTACAGGGAGACTGGCAGTGGAAATCTGGCTAGAGAGATTTGAACATCAGTAGATATTCCTCACTCTGTTCATGTGCGTATGCTTGGAGCGTCAAGGCTGTCAGCTGCTTACAGGAGGAACGGACCACACTGCGTCGCCTACAGGGTGGACTGGCAGTGGAAACCTAGGTAGAGAGGTATGAACATCAGTAGATATTCCTTACTCTGTTCATGTGCGTATGCTTGGAGCCTCAAGGCTGTCAGCTGCTTACAGGAGGAACGGACCACACTGCATCGCCTACAGGGTGGACTGGCAGTGGAAATCTGGCTAGAGAGATTTGAACATCAGTAGATATTCCTCACTCTGTTCATGTGCGTATGCTTGGAGCCTCAAGGCTGTCAGCTGCTTACAGGAGGAACGGACCACACTGCGTCGCCTACAGGGTGGACTGGCAGTGGAAATCTGGCTAGAGAGGTTTGAACATCAGTAGATATTCTTCATAATCTAAGTAATCAAGGTATACAGACACGTAATTCATGTGCTGTCAGCCTAACGGGTGGAACAAACCGCCGCCCGCCCCGTCCGTCGTCTACCAGGGAACTAGCAGTGGAAACCCAGCCGGAGAGGTCAACATCAGTAGATTCTTCAGCTCGTAATCTTGTTAAGGTATGCGGACACGTAGTTCATGTACAATGTACATATGCTGAGAGCCACACGGCTGCCAGCTGCCCCCGTCCGTCGCCTACTAGGATTCTGGCAGTGGAAACCTGGCTAGAAAGGTATGAACGTGTACTGATTTGATATTCCCCAGTTTGTTCATGTGTTGCTGAAAGCAATGGAAAAGCGGGAGGTAGGTACTGTGGGAAGCTACCTCTAACATCAAAGAAAGACGAGATCGGATTTTAGTTTAATTCAGCGACCATGCGCCCTTCTCGATATTTACTAGATAAGTGTCTAGCAAACCAATCGAGTTGTGGTGTGACGTCACGCGATATGCAAATTTATACTTTTCTTTATTTGAACTTGTACGGTTTATACCGCACATTAAGTATGTCACCGCGTCAGCGATTTCATATTCAAGAAAACAATTAAATTATAATTATATTTTAGTCACGTCATACCATCTTTATTGTGAACTCGTATAGCAAGAAATAAACATTTTTTACTATTATCAAGATTTATCATTTATCAAGTGTTCGTTCGGCAGCATCAAGGTACCGCGCGAAACATTGGTCCTTCAAGAAGTGATTTAGTGTTTTTTTTGTGATTTTCGGGTGTTAGCGAATCGGTCTGTGTCGGCCTCCCACAAGCGGGTCTCACCGGCTGGATTGAGAAGGCGCATTTAGCACTCGGGAACACATTGAACGCTGAACTATCAAGAACCAGCAAGGCTCAAGAGCAAATACAAGTAATTTCAAGAGTGGAATTTTTGTTGTGAAATACAAGTCCACGTCATTATCAAGTTTGTGCGCACTAACATTATTATTTTCAAATATCAAGAAAGGTATACCTATTTTATCAAGACAAGAAACGAGTTCACATCAATAAATTATCAAGATTTTTTTCAAATCAAGCTTTCATCAAGTTTATATCAAGATACACTTACAAGTTTTTTAATCAAGTTTAACAAGTTTTATCAAGTTATATCAAGATGGATATGAGTGACCTACTTTACCGTCAAGCGTTACTAACAGAAGAAATCAAGAAATCGTTAGTTAATTTCAAGAAAGACGGTCCATCAAGAAAGACGCCTGACCTTATCAAGAGGCGCCTCGAAACACTGGAAAGGTACTGGAGTGAATATAGAACAAACCATGCGAAACTTTCGGAGTCTTTACCAGCTGATGATGAATATTTTGTTGGTGAACACTATCAACAAACAAGACATTCTTACATGGAAGCCAAGCATTACATAGAAAAATCAAGTTTCAGTACTCCTTCGAAGTATCCAGCTTCAGTGCCGCTTACAAGTGATGAAGCATCCGTCTCTCAAGAGCAGAAGGAAGAAGAAAAAGTTATTTTTGAAGAGAAAGAGCAAGAAAGCAACGTTCCACCACGTAAACAAGACTGGAATGCCATGATGAACACCTCAAACTCTGGTAACTACAGTAAACTCGACGAAATGTTTAAGAAGCAACTTAGTAATTTCAAGGCATTTAAAAAGAACCGTCTCTAACATCAACATAGACACAATGGAAGAACGTTGGGAGTTCGAAGATACCCTAAGAACGCTTCAAGCGCGTTGGAAAGCAATCGATCTGCTTCACTGGGAGATAGATAGTGAAACCAACGGATCTAACCTGCAGTACGAGTCAAGGTTTACGGAACACGAGCAAAAATATCACGACATCAAGAAAACCATAAACAGCAAGTTATGGTCAGTTTCCCACCGTGAGAAGTCCACACCTCAGCTCAACATACCTATCTTCAACGGCAACTATCAGCAATGGGTCTCCTTCAAGGACCTCTTCAGTGAAGCCATACACAGTAATCCTAGCTTATCAAACGCTCAACGAATGCAGTTCCTTAAGAGCAAGCTTAAGGGGGAAGCGGAGCGTTTGGTACAACACTTACCAATCAGCTCTGAAAACTATACCACCTGTTGGGAAATATTAAACCACAGGTACAATAACAAAAAGTTAATTTTTACAACTCATATGAACACCATGATGAATATTCCTGTAACGCAGCAGTCAAACGCAAATCACATTAAACGACTTCATGACGTCACCACAGAATGTCTAAATGCAATAAAAAACCTAGGCGTGCAAATAGAAAACTGGGATCCCATTTTGGTTTATCTATTGGTGCAGAAAATAGATCCTGAAACTCATAGCGACTACCTGGAGTCCTTAAAAGAGCCGC
This sequence comes from Crambus lathoniellus, assembly GCA_949710035.1. NCBI lineage: Eukaryota > Metazoa > Arthropoda > Insecta > Lepidoptera > Crambidae > Crambus > Crambus lathoniellus. The sequence continues at coordinate 5,686,864 of OX453302.1, read as the reverse complement.
GGGAGCTACCAAATTTAAATGAATTCCTCAAGTTCTTAGAAAACAAGTTCACAACAATGGAATCTGCGCGTCGTAAGCAAGAAAACTATCAACAACGGAGCGCCCCATCAACATCTGTTAAACAAGATAAACCATACCAATTCAAGAATTTTTATAACAACAAGGTTACTACCCCAACAAATTCAAGAAATGGCCTGATTTGCCCTCTTTGTAAAAGTACAGAACATGGAATTTATTTCTGTAGACAATTCATTGAAATGTCACCAATACAAAAACGCCAGACTATTGCGAAATTTAACTTTTGCTTTAACTGTCTCTATAGTCACAACGGAAAAGCATGCTCATCAAATAAACGATGTCGCGAGTGCAACGAACGCCACAACACGCTACTTCACTCTGCGTTTGCAAAAATGAACTCTACGCCAACCGATGTAACGTCGAGGCCAATGACTAACAACACGGAATCGAACCGGCGATATGAACGACCCAGCAACAATACACACGTGGCTCAACAGCGTGAAATTCCTGAAATTTTATTGGCAACTGCTTTGGTAAAGGTACAGCGATCAGATGGACAGTACCTTATTATGAGAGCACTTATAGATCAAGGCTCACAAGTATCTCTTATGACGTCACAAGCTGCTCAGCTTTTATGTTTACCAAGACAAAAATGTAAAGGCGTGATAACGGGTGTTGGCACCAAGGACAACATTTGTACTGGAATCACAAAAATAAACTGCAGTTCAACAGAAGAAAATTACAATTTTACAACCGATGTTTACATCATGAAATCTTTGACTCGAAACTTACCAAATGAAACATTTATAAGGCCAACATGGAGTTTACTACAAGAAATAAATTTAGCAGATCCCGAATTTAATATAAGCAAGCCTATTGACATTTTATTCGGAGCCGACATTTATTCGCATATTATTATGGAGAAAATATATAGAGTTGGAAATTCTACGCCGAACGCACAACAAACGCGACTCGGATGGATTTTGTGCGGCAAGGTACAAACATTCCAATGCAACATAGTTATCAATAACATTCAAGAGATACAAAGGTTCTGGGAAATACAAGATGTACCGGAAAATAATCCATACTCAACTGAAGAAAATAACTGCATAGATTTCTATAAGTCTACGACAACAAGGTCAAAGGACGGAAAATACATAGTTAGACTGCCCCTTAAGTCAAACATAGAACAACTGGGTAACTCCAAGAACAGAGCGATTGCACAGTTTTACCAATTAGAAAGAAAACTTAACAAAAACAACGAACTAAAATTTGACTACAAATCGTTCATTAATGAATACCAGCAATTAGGTCATATGAAACCTATCAGCTGTGATAACGCTACGGCGGCGACGCGTCACTGCTACTTGCCGCACCATTGCGTGCTACGGCACGATTCAAGTACTACGAAGCTACGCGTAGTGTTCAATGCATCTGATAAGACTACGAGTGGGTTAAGTCTCAATGATTGTATGAGTACTGGGCCTAACTTACAAAAATATATTTTTATGCTCATTTTAGAGTGGAGAAGATACCAAGTAGCTTTCACTGCAGATGTTGAGAAGATGTTCCGCGCCATCTGGCTACATGAAGATGACCAGGCTCTTCAAAGAATAATATGGCGAGATAACCAACAAGAACGGTTACAGGAATACCAACTTACCACTGTGACATACGGCGTCAAGGCCGCTCCTTATCTCGCAATGATGACATTACGTCAACTAGCCAGAGATGAAAGAGAAAACTACCCACAAGCCGCTCAGATATTAGAAAATCATTTCTATATGGACGATTTGGTGATGTGCGTCCCTTCCACAAGTGCTGCGATCCAGCTGAAAAAGGATCTTATAAATCTCATGAAGGCGGGAGGTTTTAATTTAAGAAAATGGAGGTCAAACTGTCAAGAGTTATTAGAAGATACAAACCCACAAGAGCAAAGTAATTACAACTTCAAATTAGCTGAATCCACGAAAACTCTCGGTCTTCATTGGAACCCTGAAAAAGATGTTTTTATTTTCCAATGCACTATTAATCAAGACAAACAAGAAACAAAAAGAACACTTCTTTCCGCCATCTCGCAACTTTTCGACCCGCTAGGGTGGTTGACACCCCTTTCTACTAAAATGAAGCTCCTGTTTCAACAAGTATGGAAAACCAACATGAATTGGGATGACAAGCTCCCGCAGGATATTTATCAAGAATGGCAATCAATCAAAAACGATATTATTAATATAAATAATATTCAAATACCACGATGGTTGGGAGCCGACGTCACGTGCAAGATCGAATTACACGGCTTCTGTGACGCATCGCTAAAGGCGTTTGGATGCGTTGTTTATAGCAAGATAATTAAACAAGGCCAAGCTGAAATAAAACTAATTGTTGGAAAATCAAGATTAGTTCCATGTAATAAAGAAGTTTCCTTACCACGACTGGAACTGTGCGGAGCTTTGCTTCTGGCGAATGTGATGCTGAAAGTCAAACAAGCATTATCTCCAAGCATAGACACCAAGGTTTATGGTTGGATCGACTCCACGGCTGTTCTGGGATGGCTACAAGGGAATCCCGACCGCTGGAAGCCATTTGTATCCAACAGAGTACGCAAAGTTGTTGACGTTATGCCGCCCGACTGCTGGCAATACGTTAAATCGGCAGAGAACCCAGCTGACTGCGCCAGCCGAGGTCTCACAGCAAGCCAACTGACACAGCACACATTATGGTGGCAGGGTCCAGCCTGGTTATCAACGCCTGAAAACATAACACAAGATAAATGCACCTACAATACAAATGAAGAAGCGAAAAGTTTGAAACAAGTCAACATCGTTACGCAAGGCAAGGAAAATAATATCATCAAGGATATGATAGAAAAATACAGTTCCTTCTCAAAACTCCTGAAAGTACTTACCTGGGTGCTTAGATTTGCGACGAAAAAGGAAAACAGAAAAACTACGTCATGGCTAACCCTATCAGAACTTAGAGAAACGAGAAAAAAGATTATAAAACAAGTCTAAGGAGAAATATTCGCAGAAGAAATAAGTAACCTGAAACAAAAGAAACCAATTCCGAAGAAAAGCAAGATTTTGAATTTGAACCCATTTTTAGACAATGATGAAATCCTTCGCGTCGGGGGGAGGCTACATTTCGCAAACATCAGCTCTGAGATGAAAAACCCTGTAATACTACCGCAACATCATCGCCTTACTTACCTAATTATACAAAATGCACACGAACTTACCTTACATGGTGGGGCTCGGGTTACACTCGCATTCACAAGACAAAAATATTGGATCCTAAGGGGTTATACAACTATCAAGAAATACGTCCATGAGTGTGTGACCTGCAAAAAACAAAAACCGGAAATGCTGAAACAAATAATGGGAAACTTACCTGCTGCAAGAGTGAATATGTCTCGTCCTTTTCAAAACACCGGAGTGGATTTTACAGGACATGTCTTTTTAAAGGCAAACAAGGGCCGTGGAATAAAAACCACAAAAGGATATGTCGCTGTTTTTGTATGCATGGCGACCAAGGCCATCCATCTTGAGCTTGTCTCAGATTTGTCGACGTCAGCATTCATCGCTGCCCTACGGAGAATGGCAGCTCGAAGAGGGACTCCCAGTAATATTTACTGCGACAACGGACGTAATTTTGTCGGAGCAAGCCGAATTATTAGACAAGAATATGAAGAAATTTTAGAGATCTTTCGAAACAAACAACTACAGCAAGAAATAGTAGATATGGAGATAACATTCCACTTCAACGCACCCGCATGGCCTTCAGCAGGAGGGGTCTGGGAGAGTGCAGTCAAGAGCTTCAAGATTCATCTGAATAGAGTGATTGGAGACCACAAGCTTACTTATGAAGAGTTTTTGACCTTATTGAATCAAATTGAAGCCTGTCTTAATTCAAGGCCATTGTGCTCCTTAACAGATGACCCTGATGACCTAAATTATTTAACACCGGCACATTTCCTCTCAAGCGGACCCGTACTTACCGTCTTAGAAACTGAAAGAGATCTTAGAACGCGCTGGCACGTCACACAAAAAATACTACAAGATATTTGGAAACGATGGTCAGCGGAATATTTAACACAATTGACATCAAGGTCTAAGTGGCAAAGCGCAAAAGAAAATATAAACATCGACGACATTGTTGTGGTACATGAAGAAAATTTACCTCCTGGAAAATGGATCATGGGTCGGGTTATCGAAGTACATCCGGGACAAGACGGTTTCATTCGTGTTGTCACCCTAAAAACAAAGAACGGATACATGAAACGCCCAGTCATCAAACTATCAAGACTTATAAAGCAAGAAAAATCGAATACAGAAAATCAAGTCGAAGAAACGCCGATCGAAAGTATCCAAAATACAAACAATAACAACAGCGAAAACAAGTCGCGAAACAAGTCGCAAAACTCAAGTACAAGAAAAGGCAAGAAAAGCTTATTCTCATCAATGATGATGACTTTTTTGGCATTTTTATTCATTTTATCAAGCTCGACAGCAAGTGTCAATATTACAAAGTTCAGAGAAAATCAAAGTATATACTTTGATAAACTATCGAATATGTTGTTGATTAAAAATGAATGGAAGCTTATAGTTTATTACGAAATGGAACCTTATCGTCAAGGAAATAAGGCACTCGATTCGTACATACAAGCGCTCGATAAAACATGTGCAACATTAATGTACGCAAAGGGACAGACGCGATGTGACGCAATACTACTGCAGTTACGACACGGCTACAATGAACTCGAGCATTATAATCAGTTGTTGTGGAGTCAGCAATTCGACGCTATCGGGCAAGCGCCGGCGCCGGGCAGACTGTGGCGACGCAAGAGAGGCCTTGTCAACGGGGTCGGCTATCTCGCAAACACCATGTTCGGTATATTAGACAGCCGATTCGCCGAACAATATAAGAAGGATATTGATTTGCTAAAACAAAATCAAAATCACATCGTTAATCTGTGGAAAAATCAAACAAGCATTGTCGAAGCCGAAAATAATTTATTAAAGCGCACCGAAGCTACTATGAACCAACAGCATAAAGTAATAAATGAACACATGATTTCACTAGACAAAGCCATTATCAATCTTCAAAATACCGAAAAACTATTAGGTGACTTTATGATTGGATCTTTAGTTGCAACTCACGTACTAAACAACTTGAAAAACCTACAGAATTCGTTGTTGGACACTATAATGGACGTTTATCAAGGTCGTGTCAACCTTCACCTCGTGACACCGGATCAGCTGATGAAAGAATTGAACATCATATCAAGCAAATTACCAAAGGACGTTTCCTTACCAATAGATAATACTAGTATTATATTATCTGTGATAATACCCAAGTTGATTTACGAAAATTATATAATCTTATCAAGATCAAAGCAAGGATGATGGAAGATTATCTTCTGTTTGAAATAAGAATACCTCTTATCAGCAGGGAATCGTATGAGATTTTCAAGTTGATTCCAGTTCCTAAATATCAAGATAACAAGACTTTCACTATTACGCCAGTTTCAGATTATGTTGCCATGAACATAAGAAAAGGTACATTTATACCTATGAACGAAGCAAACATTAAAGAATGTTTCGTACAAGATTCATACTACTGTCATAGCCAAAAGCCCGAATACCAAATGAAGAGTGATAAAAATCTGTGTTTACAAATCAATCAAGAATGCTTATCAAAAGAATATTTATGTAAGAATACTTGGCAAGATAGTTTTATTATAAACACTTACATTTATATTTGTTGCGAACAATGCAATATACGAACAATGTGCGATGATCAAATTACCGCATATCAACTGACGGGCGCGGGGCTTATAAGTGTAGGTCATGGATGCATTATCAAGACTGATGAATTAACGATTTATCCTCATATGCCTCATACAAGCGAGGTCAAAATATTCCCGAATTTATTTACGCCAACCATCTCCCCAATCAATCACATCATCAATATTTCGATACCCCACATCAACTTTACAAATCAAGATCACGCGAAGTTCAGAGAGGATGCGGCTGCGATTCAAGACCAGATTCAAACCCTCAAGAACAGCGAAAATACTTCAGAGAGCGTATCCTTCCATGACGTACACCATTACGTCATGATTTACGTCATACTGGGAGTGATAGTAGTGGTTACTATTATAATAATCGCCCGCCGCTCGCAATGTCAATGGAGGAAGCGACGAGAGGAGCAGACAAGTGCTCAAGAAGCTCAAAATCAAGTACCAGCAGTAGACGCGAGAGCCGCGTCAGCACCGATGTCCGTGGCGGGGCCGAGCTACCAGCGTCCCGGTCCCGGGGCCTCGCGCGCCGGTGGCCACGCTTCACGAAAGCGAGAAGACATACCGATCTACGCGCGACCCATCCCATTACGAAATAGATCAACAAGTCCTGTTTTGCGAAAATTTAAAGAAATGTTTTATGATGATTCAGTTTAAATTGTCCCTTAGTTTTGTAGGTATCATGTACTCTACACATGTGACATGCAATAAAGAATATGAATATGAATATGAATATGAATATCATTTTGTTTAACAAGTAACTTTCATTTTCTTTCGCAAGTAATTTTGTTTTTATCATTTTATCTTATTTCATCTCTGGCCCGGGAATATGTACGGTTTATACCGCACATTAAGTATGTCACCGCGTCAGCGATTTCATATTCAAGAAAACAATTAAATTATAATTATATTTTAGTCACGTCATACCATCTTTATTGTGAACTCGTATAGCAAGAAATAAACATTTTTTACTATTATCAAGATTTATCATTTATCAAGTGTTCGTTCGGCAGCATCAAGGTACCGCGCGAAACAGAACTAAAAAGAGTGCTAACATTAAGGTTATCGCGTCACTTCACAGTACCTCCTTAATAAAATAACTCACTTTTAATTTTAGAAAGAATTCATCATTTTTTTTTGTGAGATTCTGTATCGTATATCGATTTGAAATTGACTACTTAATAAGTTTAAAATATCTTCCTTCTTGCATGTTACAGTTAGAAGCCAGTAAAATGGGAGCTGTCAACGGATTACATATCACACGAAATGGGGAACTGTTCGTAACCGGAGGAAACGATCAAATTGTCAAGGTAAATAATTTAAAAGACTAACAACGTAAGCTAAACTAAAAGAAAACATTTGGTCCTTCGAACCGGATAACGGAGTTGGAAATGTATTCTAAGGCCCAATTCATACCAAAATGGCATGAGAGCGTGAGCACTCAGTGAGAAATCAGTCGAGCGGCTACGGGTCACTTTAAACTTTGTTTTATTTTTTATTTTACTAATTTTCGGGAAACTTACAGCTATATTACAAAAATATACAAACTTCAAGAATTATTTCTTAGATGAAAAATAACTGGCACTTAACATCGCTGTTCAAGGGATATTGTCTTTGAACTACCTATTATAATAATATAGGTTCCAAGATAAAGTTTAAAATTATTTAACACCGAAAGTGCTCGCCACGCCGCGCCATCTTGGCTTGTATTAGCCAGATATATCTGGTTTGATTCCAGTGTGGGCAGTGCCTGGCAATTATTATCTAAATTCTTATTTTCTGTTCTATTCCCAGTTGTTGAAGTACCCATTATACATTTACACACATGGGGTTGGGACACGCGGGCGTGGTCACGTGTTGCCGGTTCAGATAGCATTAAGCTTACCAAAAAGCATTTGGTCCGTCGAACCGGATAACTAACGCTAGAAATGTAATCTGAACAATCTTTAATCAATGTAGTTATTTGACTAATGTTGTCTCGGTTTATATCTCTACCTGTGGGGCAATTAGTGTCTTTGAAGGGTTTCTCACCTGGTGTCCACTTGGTTGCGCAACGGATTTGGCGACGCAACCAGCATAGATGCGTGCATACAACATCACTGGCAGCGCCGCCATGTTATGTTGGTTACGCCACCACTAATTATTACCTATGGCGCCGTATGCTATCTCACTCACTCGGCTGCCAGTCGCGCTGCCTGCGACGCTCCCTTCCCATAGCATAAGGGCTATATATATTTCACCGTCGGCTATCTCGGGGCGTCCATTTTGAGATTACGGTGAATCTGGTGTCTCTATCGTGACTCAGTTTGGTAGCTCTACTGGTTGCGCCGCCATGATGTCCCGATGAAATATAGCCCTTAATTCCATCGCTATAATCCTTTTTCAGATTAGCATTAAGGTTAACAAAAAACATTTGTTCCTTCGAACCGGATAACTAACGCTAGAAATGTAATCATATATCTACCTGTGGGGTAATTAGTGTTTTAATTCCATCGCTATACTTGCTTAATCCTGTTTTCTGTTCTATTCCCAGTTGTGGAAGTACCAAGAGGGCATATACATAACATACACATGGGGTTAGGCCACGCGGGTGTGGCCACGTGTTGCCGTTAGACAAAAAACATTTGGTCTTTCGAGCCGGATAACTAACGCTAGAAATGTATTTTGAACAATCTTTGATCAATGTAGTTATTTGACTAATGTTGTCGCGGTTGATATCTCTACCTGTGGGGCAAGTAGTGTCTTAATTCCATCGCTATATACCTAACCTAATTAATCCTGTTTTCTGTTCTACTCACAGTTGTGGAAGTACCAAGAGGGCATTTATACACACATGGGGTTAGGCCACGCGGGCGCGGTCACGTGTTGCCGGTTCAGCCCCGATGCGAAGTATATTGTGAGCTGCTGCGCGGCCGGCAGCGTCATAGTGTGGAAAGTACCTGAGGTCAGTAATTTAGCATATAGGCACAGATTACTAAATAGTTACTATGTAATAGATAGTTCACTCCGCAAATCCATTTAAATTAACGCAATAAAGTAGAATTCAGCTTGTACGGCGCAAACTACGAACGCCCAGTCGTTGCATCTCTTTCTATCGCATATATTCTAGCTCTTTTGCGGACCTACCTGCGATATTCACTTCGCGTGTAAACGCGTAAAACTATGCCCGGAATCTCTTAATTATATTTCTAAATCATTCTAATGTAACAAAGCACAAATTACTACACGTTGTTCCTAACCTAAGTAATTTTCTTTTGAAACTTCGTAATTTCTCATTTAAAACATTCTAACTAAAAATAATATAATTACTTACAGCAATACCTGCCTAAAGGACAACCGCCTTCGGGTCGCAAGAGCGTATCAGAGTCCCCGAAAGCAAAAACCTTGCAGGAGGAACTGAAACTGCCTCTAGCCGACAAACCAACGCAGAAAGCTTCTGGCGATAGGCCGCACAAGCTACCAGCTGCGCCCTCGAAGGTAATCTATAGACTATTCTTATGAGAACGTGGCTTTACCTATACTCCATTCTAAATCCATTTTTTCTGTAGGTACCTATATAAATAAACATAAGTGCGTCAGCTGCTTTCACCTCCTCCTCAGTCGGTCTCTCATTGCTGAGAATCGTTGCCCCTTTCATACACCGACATTTTCAGCGTCTTACTTATAAGGTCGGACCAACCAGCTGGTCTACGACCACGCGGTTTGCCCCTTCTTCCTTTCCTAGAAGAATGCGCCTTTCTAGATGTGATCGACTCTAGAGTTGATGTGGTGCAGGCGGCGGATGCTGCGTTGTAGACAAGAGTTTCGGACAAATGATTCTATACTGAAGAGCTAAAAATTACCTAAGGAGCGACTATCTTTTACCGTTATCCGTAGATCTCTATCTACAGTTCTTCGGCCATGTGGCGCGGTAGGTAAAGTCCATTCGCTTAGATAGTGTCGCCCTTTGATCGCGCCGCCTTGGCACGTGCCGCTGCTTTTTAAAGGATGCCGCCGCATAAACAAAAGAAGCCGCGTGCGGCGTACACCCGAAAATGGAATTGGATTTTGGGACTCGGCATTTATTAAATTATATTTTCTTAAATAATCTATGTTTATTATAAATACAGGTGGTAACGACGGTTATGACTCGTGACAATTCGAAAGATGATAAGTACTTAATCATAATAATCATATAAAAAATTTATAATAATTATTATTATTGGTAAATCACTTATTTAACTTTCTTTTATATAAAAATATCCAAATTTTCATTAAAATTGACTTTGGTACTCAACTTGAGTGTATTATTTTATATCTGCATTTTATAGCAAGAGCCACAATGCCGTGCGGGTGTACCGACACTATCTAACCGAACGGACTTTACCTATAACCCTGACTGACCCTCTTGAAGGTTATAAAAACGTGGACTAAAATAGTCCTGGTTTAAAACGGATATTAAACTGGTGCTGTCACTTTCATATTCCAAATGAAAGACAGAATTAGCATCACTTTGAAACCAGCCCCCCCTAGCATGACTGCATGACCAACAAAATTCGATATGATATGATTTAATCCGGTTTAACTGTCAAAAGACTGGGTCTTGACGTTTGAATGTCGATAAGTCCCTCTATCATGCGATACATATCGCGTTTTGGGTGGTCATGCTAGGCTTACAGGTCTAACAGTCCACGTTTTAGGAATAAAAGGTCTACTTCAAAAATTTATAATTTTCTGTAACCTATTGCTTATCCATTTTGAACCTTCAGATGGAGAAGATAGAGTCGATAAACACGTCGCGGAGCAGCGTGCACTCCTGCTGCCCGTGCGACGCGACCGCCCGATCAAACAAGTCGGACAAGAGTACTCCGAAGACTGGCAAGAAATGTTGTAAACCTCCGGGAGGTAAAGGACGATGGGCAATTTGGGCCCACCTCCAGTAAACCTGATGTATATACTTACCTATCAAATTAAAGGTTTGTCTGTTTACATACGTTCATTATCACGAAGCCTTATACCAAAATTCGCTGTGTAGTGGTCTTAACTTGGACCGGGAAAGACAATCCAGTTAGGTAAGTCTAACTTCGAGAAAGAGATCGATTCGATGAACTCTCATCGCAACTAGAGGGCTTAGGCAACTGGTTTTCTATTATCGATATCGCCAGTAAAATAGAAAGAAAATGTATGGGGTTGACATTAGCGGTCACGTGACATTTGTCAATCCCATACATTTTCTTTTCTATTGGCGATAACGATAATAGAAAGCCACTTGTCTAGGCCCTCAGCTCAGTTGGGCAGCAGCGACTGTAAAATTAGATTACAACATAAATAGTCGCTCACGTCTCAAATATTTCAATGTCTCAAGACAAAAGTCTCGGTAGACAGCTACATTATTCCTGCACGGGTAGCATGACGAACTCGAGAAAGGTTTTGTCTACATTGAAACGTCAAAAATGACATTTCATCGTAGACAAACTTATTGTTCGGCTATCAATTATAGACTTTCTAGGTAGACAAAACTCTTCTCGGGTTTGTCATGCTACGCGTGCTGAGTGACAGAAGCTACTTTAAGCCGATACCCAGCCCACGAGAGTTTCTGCGAAGGTTATCTCGGTTTTTTTTTCTATTAAGGTCAAACGATTAAGTCACAAAAAGCTGAAGGATCGTTAGGTGGCGCTACTTTCGCTTTTTAGTAGTTTTTATTTTTTTGTTAATTATTCTTTGTATCTTTGTAACTCAAAATACTTTTTGCGCCTTCTATAAATAAATATTGAATTTTCGAAACCAACACTTAACTATTTGTAGTACAAAAATCATCCAAATATGTTGAAGGAGTTTTTCTGTCATCCAATTTTACTAATCACTCACACATGCGTACCATAAATCCGAGTTTCTAGTAACAAAACATTTCGATCCATCTAAAAACGACAATGTGGCCCAGCGGACTATATGCTTGACTCAGACATAGTTGCTGCTGTATTAAAGTCTGTAAAATATAATATAGCTTGTTTAAAATGATAGCTCATTCGTGCAAAGCAACAAGTTATCTATACTATTGGAATAAAGCTCAAGAAAAACAGCATCAGACATTTTTTTATGTAGATTATGCTAGAAAATTAGACCCTATTCCTTGTGCAGAAGCCTCGTTTTGCTTTGCACAAATGAGCTGTCATTTTAATCAAGCTATATTACAGACTGTAGTTAACATATTACTCTTAAAAACGTGTAAAAATCTAAAAATATAAATTTTTCAAAGTCTAATAACTCGGGCCACACAGTAAATTCTGGTTATTCTGGTATGCGTCTTTGTGATAATGAATGTATGTATGAAGACCTTTAATTGAATAATGTCAGTTTTATTAGAGGTGGGCCCAAGTTCCGTACATTTATCCCCATCATCTTTTGTAGGAGTAAAATACATTAGAATTAGCAGTTTTTTTTTTGCAGTAGGTACCCTAAGCACGAAGAACCCTCGATTTCATATTATTGTATGAACAGAGCAGCGCCGCCGCTACGATCGTTATGGAACTTAATTTCAGTAGGCACTTCGACAGATTTGGTAGCAATTTGACGGATTTTATCGTTTTCGGTTGCGGTATTGAGAGAGATATAAATATATATATCGAGATTTCCATGTTTGGGGTACCTATTGAGATTTGAATGAGAGTTGTGGTGACATATTCTCAATTTCACAATGGACTGACGAAATTTTATCTTGCAGAAAACTTTGCGCTCGACCACGCGAAATCGAATACTAATTTTGAATTATTCCATTAATCCCCACCGTCAAATCCCCACCAGTGGGGATTGTTACTTTTTTTTCCAGAACTCCCCACTAGATAAATAAACTCGGCTTAGTGGGGATTTCTGGAAAAATTAAGTAACAAACAATGCCCACCAGATGTTGATTCTAAATTATTAAACAAAAAATGCGTAATTAAAGTTTAATTGTATAAGTAAAATCGGAATTGTAAAATTATCTCATTTTTTTTCAAAAAAAAAAGCGGAATTTTAATGTCGCCTTGTATTAACTCTAGTTGAGCATCTAAGATAAACTGGTCTTTTTCCTTGCTTTTTTGTGATCGCGGGTTTCGACAGTGACTTTCGTTAGCACTTCTTTCATGAAACAAAGCGTCTTCATACAAAAAATGTAGGAGTTTCAGTAAACTTGGTATTTTCTTCGATACAGCTGCATTAAGCTTATTATACCACCCTTCCAAAAAGTTAGTGGTTCTGTATCTCTCTCCGTGAACACATACCTACTACTTTTATAAAATCTTCTTTTATCCATTGGCTTAACATATAACGGCGAAAACGGTCACTGTTTTGATTGTCTTAAAGCAAAGAAAAAGACCAAATTATTTTAGATGCTCAACTAGAGTTAATGCAAGGCGACATTACAGTGCCGCTTTTTTTAGAAAAAATAAGATAATTTTAGAATTCTGATTTTACTTATCCAATTAAACGATTTTAATTACGCATTTTTTGTTTAATAATTTAGAATCAAAGACATCTGGTGGGGATTGTTACTTATTTTTTTCCAGAAATCCCCACTAAGCCGAGTTTATTTATCTGGTGGGGATTTCTGGAAAAAAAGTAACAATCCCCACTGGCGGGGATTTGACGGTGGGGATTAATGGAATAATTCCAAATTTTTTACCATAACCTAAGAACTATGGACCTCTACACTCCATAATAAGAACAAAATATATTATGTATTTTTTTCCACAACGGGGTAGCACTTAGCCTTCATCACACCTGATGTTAAATGGTGATAAGGCTGAAGATGGAAGCGCACTACTCCCGGAATCCTCAATCTGTATTGTAGGTAACTAGCGCCAAAAACGCCCCAGTGGAGCGACTCAAAATGCGAATTTGTCCTACTTTTATTTTAATATTATAAATGTGAGTTTAGATGTTTGGATATTTGTTACACAATCACGCCAAAACGGCTGAACGGATTTGGCTGAAATTTGGAACACGGATACTTTGTAGCCTGGAGAGGAATATAGGCTACTTTTTATCCCGGAAATATATCACATTCCCACGGGAAACCGTCGTGTACTCCACGCGGGCGAAGCCGCGGGCGGAAAACTTACCGCCGGTTTCTGAAACGCCAATCAAAATTAAAATTAGCTTACAGACTGTCAACAGACTGTCACAATTAATTCCCAATAAAAGCACCTTGGGTTTCTGAAACGAAAATTATCTCACAATTAAATTTAGATTTGTATGGGGACTGAGTCAGATGGGGAGTCATTTTTCTCTTTCAGAAACCCAAACTACAATTAATTGGAGATTAATTGAGAATGAGGTAATTTAATTTTAATTGGCGTTTCGGAAACCGGCCGTAAGTATGACTTTCAGACCTATTTATGTCTTTCAGATTTCCTGCCCACAAAAACTACAAGCAAGGAGTTTGTAAGCAGTGGAGGAGGCGACAGGAAATTACCTGCAAAATAATTGTGTTCCATAATATAATAATATACCAAAATGTGTTTATATTATTTATTAATAAATGTATTATAATAAATTTAAAGAATTTCTATTATTCTCACGATCATGGAGATCATTTTCTCCTAATTTTTTATTACTTAAGTAATTATCACATTGAAATAAAATCATAGTGCGCGCAGAACTCTAAATTTGTCCTTATAATAAAATCACATTATAAAATGCATGCTAGGCATATTCATGCTATTGATTTTATTGTATGTGTATTGAATAAATTAAGGCATAATTACATACATACTTTTTGTTTTCATTTAAAGCATAGCAGCATTAGCTTTTGACAACTATTGGCTTAGTTGCATTTCTATTGAAACTGGTTACTAAAGCAATCAAGTGCGCGCCAGATAAGTCTGCGCGTGGTCGAACTCCAATACTAAACTTTAACCATAACTTTAGAACAAAAAATGTATTGTAACTAGCGCCAATAACGCCCTAGTCACGCGCAGAGATATCTGACACGGAATTGACGGAATCTAGCTTTGAACAAAAACTATGAGTAAAATAAATTCCTCTAGTCATAACAAGCGTGCGCTCAGAACGCTACGCCCTAAAAATTGTATGACTTTGTATGCAACAAATCACATCAAGCGCTGCCGTTCATTCATACAATTTTTAGGGCGCACGCCTCGGACGCGCGCCTCGGGCGCTTGTTATGACTAGTCCCGACACACCAGTGTGGCAAAAGTCGGAAAAACCGTTTAGGCGCATAATGTCCAATTCGCAAAATGTCCAGCGTTCGCAAAACGTCCAGTTCGCACAATGTCCAGTTCGCAGATTGTCCATTTCGCAGAACGTCCAGTTCGCGAAAATGTCCAATATTCATCATAATGTCACACCATCAATCAGTACGTTTATTGATGAGTTTAGCGTTGGGTTTTAATGATTAGTCAAGTTATTCCTTGAAAATCAGTTTTTATTTTTGTAATTTATTTTGATTTAAGTACTTACTTACATAAATCAGCAAATAATAAAATGAACATAAAAAAATCAAAAAAATCCTTCAGTAATTGTAATTTTTAAAAGATCTAATATTGAAAACATATACATATACATTTTATATATTTCTCATTATTTGACCTGTTAAAAATTATTGATTGATGGTGTGGCATTATGATGGATATTGGACATTTTCGCGAACTGGACGTTCTGCGAACTGGACATTGTGCGAATTGGGCATTATGCGAACTGGGCATTATGCGAAATGGACAATCTGCGAACCGGACATTGTGCAAACTGGACGTTTTGCGAACGCTGGACATTTGGCGAATTGGACATTATGCGCCTAAACGGGAAAAACGGTGCGACTACGAGTCCGTCTGGGAGTTTTGGTCGCGTATTTTCGCCCACAGTATATTTCACACTAAGCATGATTTAACATTTAATGTACGTTTGTATTTTTATATTGTTATGATTATTCTTATAGATAACATTACAAGCAACCTCATTTCAAGTACATAGTATTTATCAAAAAAAAAATTAGTTCCTTTTTGTCACAATAACAAAAATTGCTTTGTCTTTGGTTTCTTATAACTGCAAATTAAATTCATCCCCATGCTTGACTTTTGCAGTAATGTAAGACTAGTTTCCCATCAGTTCCAAAGCACTCGTACAAATTCTTCACAACCTGATCAGGTGATGGCGCAAAAGTTTGATTCACATAAAGGAACTGAAACAAAAAATATTTTGTTAAACAGAGTATTTCCATTTTGTTGACTTTATATGGTTGAGTATACGGTAAACGCGACCAACCCGGGCCCACGTTTGATATGTCGTCGACCATTAAAGGGTCTATAGACTATGCAATTTGACATAGGTACAATCTGCAGCCACAATCTGCTGCCATGAAAATTGTATTATCAGTAGGTGTGTTGTGGCTCTCTTCCAACATGCTGCATGTCGGATTGGATCTGCAGATTGTAACAGCAAATTGTAACGCGAGTATACGGTTGTAGCAATCTGGCAGGGTTGCCAACGGTGTAGAATACCCGGAATACCCAAAAACCTGACAAAAATCCCCAATTTCAGGGAAAAAATAAATTAAAATCAAATATACATTAAAGTTGAATTTCAACTGCAGCCCGCAGTTGTCAACACTATTTGGTACCCGTAATATTCGTTACTATGTATGTTGCCATAAAATCAAATCAATCAATCTATGCATCTAAATAAAACCTTCCTACCGGATAAGCTCAAGGCGAGATAATTCCCCGCGTTTTCCCCACATTAACGCTCTCCCCACGAATTACCCAATCGGATCGTAAATCGCCGCATTTTGGGGAATTCCCCAAATATTGGCAACCGTGATTGGAATGTGCAGACAAATTGCGATCACGGCTGCTACGTGAATAGAGTACAGCCAACCGTACAGCTGATTATGGCTGCAGATTGTAAAATTGCACCATCTGCAGACGGCTTACAAAGTCAACAAAAATTGCACCATCTGCAGACGGCTTACAAAGTCAATAAAAATTGCACCATCTGCAGACGGCTTACAAAGTCAATAAAAATTGCACCATCTGCAGACGGCTTACAAAGTCAATAAAAATTGCACCATCTGCAGACGGCTTACAAAGTCAATAAAATAGACCCGCCGGCCGCGCCGCCCGCCGCCGTACTCCTAACCTGCAGACTGCTACGCGCACGACCCGCGCTCGCTTTCCGTGTCTTTCAAGCTTAATTGTAGGTACTAATACACTTATTAATTTTACTTCTTTCCATTTACAACGCAATTTTTATTATCCTTGTATCTGTAAGTCATACATCTGTAAGTTTAGATGTTAGGATGTTTGTTACTCAATCACACCAAAACGGCTGAACGGATTTGGCTGAAATTTGCGACACAGATACTTTGTAGCCTGGAGAGGAACATAGGCTAATTTTTATCCCGGAAAAAATTACATTCCCGCGGGATAACGTCATGTAGTTCTCGCTGGCGAAGCCGCGGGCGGAAAGCTAGTAAGTCATACATCTGTATGTTTATAGATGTTAGGATGTTTGTTACTCAATCACACCAAAACGGCTGAACGGATTTGGCTGAAATTTGCGACACAGATACTTTGTAGCCTGGAGAGGAACATAGGCTACTCGTTATCCCCGAAAAATATCACATTCCCGCGGGATAACGTTGTGTAGTACACGCGTGCAAAGCCGCGGGCGGAAAGCTAGTTAAAGAAAAAGTATTAGAAAAATTCTACCCGGCCCACAAGTAGGCCTGCTCTGATACAAGAGAATGCTCTTCAAGAGCATTTGCCCGGAAAGTGAAAGCTCGTAGGTTCAAGTCCCATCTGAACTAGTTCTTTGACGGGTTGATTTTTTTCTAATACTTCATTCACAATATCTTCAATAAATGCTGTTTTCTACTTGTTTCAACATAAATAGATAATAATAATAATATAATATAATATAATGATAATAATAGCTAGAGCACTGGCCTTCCTTATCTATACTTAGTATTATAAAGAGGGAAGATTTGATTGTTTGTTTGCATCGAATAGGCTCCGAAACTACTGGACCGCTTTCGAAAATTCTTGGACCATTAGAAAGCTACATTCTTCCCGAGTGACATAGCCTATATTTTATCCCGGATGTTCTCTCGGGAACGGGTACCGTGTTGCCAGGTCCGATTTGTTTGAAATCGGGGCATGAGGTAAAACAAATCGGGATTTAGGGTTGAAAATCGGGACAAACATAAAATAATGTGTTTTTAATTAAGGTGGGCAGGTATTGCGATTTGCAACTCCTACGGGTGGGCATTAGAATCCCGCGGCATTATTATGTATGTAATTTTGGCTTTAATCTACCGGATGACTTTGAAGTCGTTAGCATCCTTTTAAAACAAGAACGTACGCATGATATAGAGTCGTTTCCCCAAATAATATGTCGAGACAAATCCAAGATGTAAATAGGTATATGTTTTAATCCCTGAAAAATCATGTAAAATTTCGGTAACTGCATCGGTAATATTCGGTAATTGATCACTATAACAGATAAAAAGAAAGATAACCAAAAATAAGATTGAATTGAATAAAAAATAAAATTCAGATGTCCTAAAATCTATATCATAATCTCCCTTATTCCTCGTACATTACCAAGTTTGATAACTGGCTTTCTACAAGGAAAAATAATTCTTCCTAGCTTACCCGGTTTTCAAATGGGAATTATTTTTCCTGGTAGAAAACCGTAATTTTATTTAGTTTTCTACGAAGAATTTTTTATTCTTCTTAGCTTACCCAGTTATCAGAGGAGAATTTTTTGTTCCTCGTAGAAAGCTGTGAATTCAATCACAGCTTTGTACGTGTTGTGCGTTCTACGAAGAAGAATTTTCCCTTCGTAGCCATTAGATCAGAATATCAGAAAGACCGAATAATTATTCATTTTTATTATTTACTTAGATTAATTTTAATTTTAGAGGGAACAACAGTTTTATTTTATTTAATTACTAGCTGCCGCCCGCGGTTTCACCCACGTGGTTCTCGTTTCCCTAGGAATATCGGGATAAAAAGTAGCCTTAGTTATTCATTATTACATCAGCTACCTGCCAGTGAAAGTCCCGTCAAAATCGGTCCAGCCGTTTTAGAGATTAGCCGGAACAAACTGACAGACAGGCAAAAATTGTAAAAAATGATATTTTGGTATAATATGCACCGTATATAACAATATACTTAATCATAAGCATGTAAGTAGTAAAAAGCAGTTATTTTAATATTACAAACAGACACTTCAATTTTATTTATTTGTATAGATATAGATTTAATAGTAAAGAGGTTATTTAAATTTTTACTTTTTTGCATTCACAATGCAATTTTTATCATTGAAGAATTGAAAATGAAATAAATATTTTAGAAAAACATCGACCCGTCTCAACGGTTGGTTGGATGGTCTAATTATTAAAGTAAAACTTAATCTAAGTAATTATTCGGTCTATCTGATCTAATGGCTAAGTAGGAAAAATTCTTATTCTTAGAACAACACGTACAAAGCTGTAATTGAATTCACAGCTTTCTACGAGGAAAAAAAAATCTCCTTTGATAACTGGGTAAGCTAAGAAGAAAAAAAAATTCTTCGTAGAAAACTTAATAAAATTATGGTTTTCTACCAGGAAAAAAAAATTCCCATTTGAAAACCGGGTAAGCTAGGAAGAATTATTTTTCCTAGTAGAAAGCCAGTTATCAAACTTGGTAATGTACGAGGAATAAGGGCATAATCTTGTTGCTTTTAACGCGGAAATGCGTAGTTTTTGGTAAACAGAAATTTTAGTTTTTGAGGTTATTTCCAAAAAAATTGGGAAGTGGTGAGTTGCTTCATCATGACCTCTTATTGTACGCGACCATATTACGAGTACTACGTATACAGGTAAATATACCTTCTTCGAAGAGGGGTTGATAGGTTGGAGTTGGCGTTACGTTCCCTAAAATATGGTTGAGTGAAGCGATGGCTGGCTCATGTGTCATGCTCGTGAACGGGTGCTGCCAGTGGGGTGGGTCTGCTCATGTCTACTTGTGTTAAAGGTGATCGGGATATGGTTTATAATAGTATTATATTGATTTATGAGCGAGCTGGTGTGTCTCATAGTAATTTTGGTATCCGTGTCTTACAGTAACAGCAATTTTTCTAATAATTGTTTTATTTATTCAAAAATTCCTTTATTTGTTAATACTTATAAATTTGAATATACAGCGCAGCTTGCAGTTTCCTTATCATTAATCCTATAATACAATGTGAATAAGATTAAGATTAGTGTGTCCATTAAACTATTTGATTCCTTGTTTAGTTGAAAATTGTTTACTGTTTTAGGTAAGAAGCAAAATTGTACTTAATTTAAGCGGTATTCTGTATTGTGATGGAAAGTAACCTTACTATTATGTGAAGGTCACTTTTCAAATTTGACGACTCTGTATAAGTTAAAACAGGGAGAAAAAAATAGCCCTTGGCGAGTTTCTTGTTGGTTCTTCTCGCTACAAGGTCTCCTGCCGTAGGATTTGCGAACCGATGGCGTAGCTTCATTGACGTTCATAAGTGTTGTTAAACAAACCTAAATTGAATAAACGATATTGAATTTTGAATTTTTTTTAATTTTGGAGGAGCACAAGGACGAGCATGTTAGATTTAGGCATTTTTTTGACATTTTGTAGTAACCCGACGTGCTGTCGACTGTACATGACCAAATCGCGCAAGCCGAGCAAGTGTAGCGAGCTTGCAGCGGTAGCAGCGGCCAGGCTAAAAATCTCAAAAAATAAGTTGCCTCGCTAGGGTTTTTAGGAGGTGGGAGGGGGGGGGGGGGGGGGGTCAGGGGACCCCCCTCTTCAAGTTCCACCTGCCGGAAATGCGTAGTTCTCGAGATATGAGCGATAGAAGTTAGTATGAAAATCGTTACAAGTCGCCTCAATAGGGATTTTTTGGGAGGGAGGAGGAGGGGTAGGGGGAGGTGACCCTCCTTTTCAACCCCCACCTACCGGAGTTGCGTAGTTTTCGAGTTTTGAGCGATAGAAGTTTAGTATGAAAATCGCTGCCGCCTATTAGTTTCCGAGATAATCGACTTTCAAAATTCGTTCGAGAGTACGCATAAAGTCGTTTCTGGCGCTTCGCCGGCCGCTGCCGCGGCACGCTCGCTTCGCTCGCTCGGCTCGCGCGCTGGGTTCATGTCAACCTGACACGCTCGTCGCTACGCTCCTCGCACCTATCACGTGACCTACGGTCTACGGTTTCTAAGTCCCAGCCCAATAGTAACCCCTTCGGTGCAGAATGAAAATTACCACGATGAAAATAACACGAGTTTGAGTACTTATCACATTCACACGAAAAAGCAACGGAATGAATGACGCAATTTGTCTAATGTTATGTCAGTGAACTAATCAAAATTGTGGTTTTTGTTTTACGTTTCATTTCACGCAAAATTCAAACTAAAAAAACATATTTTATAAAATGCAGTACATAATAAACATTTCATTTCACGTAAAAAATATATAAAAATTAATAAAAAAATGACTCATTTCCGGCAGCTAAATTGGCTTTAAAGCATTTTATGCGAAGCCCAAAAACACCTCCACAGCCTCAATTAACCTCAAAGAAGGCAACTTGTTTTAAGATCCAACCCACGGCCAGTGAAGTATATTTTAGATTACGTATGATTTGGGGGCATCATTACACACCGAACCAAAATCAGTTAGATACGAATGCCGCAGGTTTCTACTTATACTAGTAAACCGGCATTTAATCATACATAATAACATTAACAACAATCAGACTTGCTAGACTAGTAGAAACAATGAAATAAAGTAGTAGTAGTAGTTTAACTATTAATACATTGACACGGTTGAGAAGTTGTTAGATTTTACCCCCACTTTTTAATTGAAACAGTTAGAAAATTTACTGCTAGCCATGCAATTGATTTATCGGGACATTTAGTGGCCCGATCAGGTGCAAATCGGGACGCGTCCCCAGACCCCTGAAAATCGGGATGTCCCTGCAAATCGGGACACCTGGCAATGCTAGCTATGACCCACCATGTGGGTTGGTGATTAATGATACTAGTAGATTCTCATTGTATTAGGAAATCTTACCAATTTTTCATCAGGTTCTAATTTGAGATACTTTTTGACAAATTCCATTATCCAGCCTATTTGTTTTTCAGCATCAACTGCCCATTTCTTCTTCTTCATAATCGGAGCATTTCCTGTTGCCTTTAACAGGATATCAACTGTAATACAATATAATAATATGAATTATAAAATAACTACCTACTAATGTAAAATAAAACAATAGAAATACGATAACCATAGTGTGTCAACATTACTTTTAACTTTATCTGACTTTCCAGCTTCACCATTTTCTTTTGATTCACTCTCAGTTTTCAAAGTTTGTGACGAATCTTCAGATTGATTTTCCTTTGCCATGATCAGAATCTAATACGAATACCATCGAAATGAAGAACTATAAAAGAAAATCGGTTCTTTGAAACATGCACACCTTGTTATTGTTAGAATTTCAGAAACTTTAGTTTTATTAGGGTATTACACTTGAATTTGCGTAACGAAGTTACCTACACGTTTATCTATTATTCTATTAAACAAACTTGTTGAATTTTATAAGAGAAAAAACTTTGCTTGATGACAAAAATTCAAGCAATGGCAAAATTCTGGCAAATAAAGTCAATCAATCAGACAGATGACAGACTGTCATACTGTCACTGTCATGTGTCAGCTGGCTTGTACGAGTGTCTCGCGCGACCAAACTCGCGACAGTGAAGCCCCCAGTACACGATGGCCGATCATGGTCGGCGACCATGATGGGCCATCGTGTACAGGGCCGGTTTGCGTGTGATTGCTGACTGTGAGCAATGATCGCCGGCGATCCGTCCCGCCCGTGTCGGTTTTTCGTGCACGATTCAAAGGGAGTTTGTCGCAGGGCACAATCAGCGTTCACACGTTGGCCGATCATTCAGTTGATCTGAATATTTCTGCGTTGACTGACGTATAGGATATTTTAGATTTATTGTTTTTTTTCGTTCAGGCCATTTTGTGGAGCAAATTACATTGTCAAAAATATCCTTGATGTTGTATATCTTTGATAAAATATATTTTTTATTCAATTGATAATAAAATACACTTAAATTCACAAGATGTATAGGAGTATTCTGTTTCGTTATCTAAAATTAAGTAAATAAAAATAAAATGAATAAAACGTTATTAATACATTATTATTATTATACTGGGTTCAATCCCCGCCCAAGAAATATTGATATGATGTAAGTATTTGTTTTTTCTGTGTCTGGGTGTTATGATAAATATGTCTATTATTACTTTAATGCATAATTACATTTATCTAGACATATTATACAAGATCCAGACTCTATTAATTTAGAAAAATTCTCGTAATAAATTAAAAGCGCTGTAAATGTAAATTGCGTAAGCCGTCATTGCATACACATCCATCCTCACGGCCAGTCCAACGCAGAATGAAACCGGCGATCGTGTGAACACTGTCACTGAATGATCGCCCGCCGGTCATGGTCGCCGACCATGGTCGGCCAACCTGGGGGGCTACCGGCTAAAAAATCTGGATATGGGTATGGGCTTCAACTGTCATTTGAATTCCTTATTCTGATAGATTTTTGCTGCTTTGTTCTGTTGAACGTTGCTAGCTAGTTATCGTCATACCCGACGTCACAAAACAAGGAACTGATAGCGGCTATTTTTCTTTATAAAATTGACTTAAAGTTCCCAAAAACGTATGAAGTTCATACCCATAAAGTTACGCGGTAGCCCCCCTGTACTGGGGCCATAATAAAGAGCCCCCACGTACACGCAACGTATGCTATGCAACGTGGGAGAGTTGGTGTGCACACTTGTCTCAGGGTGGAATTCCATTTATCAAAGATGTCCAAGATGTCCAATATGCATTTGATCCAATTTCCACGCATATTGGACGACTTTGACGTCCAATTTCATACATTCGACGTCCAATTTCTTGGACAAAGACCTTTGATAAGTGAAATACCCTCACGTACAACGTACAACACAACGCATAATATTATTGACGACAGACTCTAATGTAGTTTCTTCAGATGATGTAGTTTACAATGTTTTCCGATTCTGGTAGTGACTTTGAGGACGATTTATTATTATGAATATTGAAAATGATGAAGGAACGTCATTTCGTGTATACCTTACTCCATAAGGCTTGTGAGCTGTGAAATCCTTCAGTGACGAATAAACAATTTCATACATTATAACTCAATGATAATTTAGGATTCAGAACAAACGTGACGCAACAAGAGTTTATGAATGATTGACGTTTGAACAAGGTACTCACGACCTAAGGGCGTTTGTGCACTACACTGAATTTTACTGATCCGGCGGTCCGTTTTTTTACGGACCGGCGTGGCATGAAAAACACGGATGAGTAGCTTGTGCACTTGTCCGGTTTTTTACTGGCCGGGGCAGCGCAGTGATCTCTTTGAAACTACACTCTACCGACGCGTTTTAAATGAGAGGAATAATGAGTTTCTTGGAACGTCGGCAATTACTAACTTTATGTACGAAGACGTAGAAGACAGAAAGAATTTTGGGTTCATCCTCTTATCAGTGAAAGGTACCTGACAGGGTCATTTACCGAAATCACAATTAATTGAGGCAGGATGAAAAATTATTTTTTAACTACTATCGAATGTCTACAGCTAGCTATATAACAAAAAAAAGTTTTATCAAAATCCGCTTAGTAGTTTTTGCGTGAAACACGGACAACAGACAGACAGACAGACAGACAAACAAAAATTTCAAAAACCATATTTTTGGTGCTTGATATATTACGTGTTATTGGTGAGAAATAATATTAATAATAATAAATAAATAACTTCTTACATTCACACCAATTATCTAAGCCCATTTTAATTTCATTAAGAAACTGTATCATGGAAAACTTGATAACGGATAAATATATACTTAAATACTTTTTGTTTGTAAATACATACATATTATACATAATTAACACCCAGACCAAGACAAATAGACATGCACACAAATATTTGTCTTGTTCGGGAATCGAACCCGAGACCACTGGCGCAGAAGGTGGGTAGCCTACTCCTGCGCCTAATCGGTCGTCAATCGAGAAAGGCGCTTGAATTTATTTTGGCGTGCGTTCATTTATTTGCGATAACTCCTAAGATATTAATTTAAATTATATGGTGTACAAGAGTAAAATAATGTGCATGAAATGCTAAAAGCAACTAACGTATTTAGATTGATAAGGGTTAATACTGTATCCGTTTAAACAGCTTTCCAAATTACCGCATTGTTCATAACCATTTTTTAAGAGATAATATGGCTATAATATGCTATCCTTAAAAGATAGACATATGCTATCGCGGACTTTTTTGTAGATCTATAGAAGAGGAATATCCCAACATGCATTATTTTTTTAAACCTTGAAAGGATTAGGCAGCGTTTTTGCTGAAAGCTCCCGGGCGGCTTGCCGTTTGCCGGCACTTTCGACAGTTATCGTTATATTTCTACCAATTTACACAAAACTTACATAAATTATATATTAAAACCTTCCTGAAAAACTACGCTACCTATTAGTGAAAACCGCATGAAAATCTGTTTCGTAGTTTTAAAGATTTAAGCATATATAGGGACAGACAGACGGGAAGCGACTTTGTTTTATACTATGTAGTGATTTATGATTAAAATAGAACCATCCGTTTTTTTCCGGACGGTAAAATTCAGTGTAGTGCACAAGCGCACATATGTTTTTTATTGCCGTCATCTCGGAACGGAAAAATCGGTCCGGAATGGGGAAAAGTAAGGGCGTTAGTGCACTACACTGAATTTTACCGATCCGGCGATCCGGTTTTTTCCGGACCGATATGGCAGCAATGAAAAACATATGGGCGCTTGTGCACCACACTGAATTTTACCGTCCGTCATTTTACTTTTCCCCATTCCGGACCGTTTTTTTCCGTTCCGAGATGACGGCAATGAAAAACATATGTACGCTTGTGCACTACACTGAATTTTACCGTCCGGAAAAAAACGGATGGTTGTATTTTAATCATAAATCACTACTATAAAACAAAGTCGCAGTCTGTCTGTCCCTATATATGCTTAAATCTTTAAAACTACGAAACAGATTTTCATGCGGTTTTCACTAACAGGTAGCGTGGTTCTTCAGAAAGATTTTAGTATATAATTTATGAAAGTTTTGTGTAAATTGGTAGAAATATAACGATAATTGTCGAAAGTGCCGGCAAACGGCAAGCCGCCCGGGAGTTTTCTGCAAAAACGCTGCCTAATCCTTTCGAGGTTTAAAAAAATAATGCATGTTGGGATATTCCTCTTCTATAGATCTACAAAAAAGTCCGCGATAGCATATGTCTATCTTTTAAGGATAGCATATTCTAGCCATATTATCTCTTAAAAAATGGTTACGAACAATGCGGTAATTTGGAAAGCTATTTAAACGGATACAGTATTAACCCTTATCAATCTAAATACGTTAGTTGCTTTAAGCATTTCATGCACATTATTTTACTCTTTTACACCATATAATTTAAATTAATATCTTAGGAGTTATCGCAAATAAATTAACGCACGCCAAAATAAATTCAAGCTCCTTTCTCGATTGACGACCGATTTGGCGCAGGAGTAGGCTACCCACCTTCTGCGCCAGTGGTCTCGGGTTCGATTCCCGAACAAGACAAATATTTGTGTGCATGAACATGTCTATTTGTCTTGGTCTGGGTGTTAACTATGTATAATATGTATGTATTTACAAACAAAAAGTATTTAAGTATATATTTATCCGTTATCAAGTTTTCCATGATACAGTTTCTTAATGAAATTAAAATGGGCTTAGATAATTGGTGTGAATGTAAGAATTTATTTATTTATTATTATTCCCTTTATTACATTTTAAATACTAACAAAATTATATTTCTAAACATTAAATTTTTACAATGTATAACACTAAAAAATATAACATTTAAAAATACAAAAATGCAGTTCCCCAACGGCAGCAAGATCAGGGTCCCGGCTACCGATGGTTAAGGATCCAGAGACAGGAACCTTCTCACTATACGGGCCGTGTCCAGAAGTACTGCCTTCTGCATCTGACTCCCGATCCATCCACCTAACGCAAGCCTCTTAAGGTGTTTATCGAGGCTCTTGGCTATTAGACCATGGGCAGATATGACTATCGGAACAATAATTGCTGAATCAATGTCCCACATGTCAACAATCTCGTGGGCTAAATCAAGATATTTGTTTTCTTTATCTTTTTCAGCTTTCACAAGGTTGTCGTCATGGGGAACAGTGACATCAACAATTATTGCGCGGCGTTCGTGTCGATCTATCAATACAATATCAGGCTTATTAGCTACAATAGTCCTGTCTGTAATGATAGATCGATCCCAATACAATGTGGCATGGCTATTTTCAAGGACCTGTTCTGGTGCATACCTGTAGTACGGCACCTCGGATGCCACAAGACTATGTTTCAAAGCAAGTTGTTGGTGTATTATCCTGGCCACTTGGTTATGTCTATGCAAATACTCGCCGTTTGCGAGACGAGAACAACCGGAGATTATATGCCTAAGGGATTCACCCGGACGATGGCACGCTCGACAAATATCCACTGTGCCATCCCTTAGGATATACTTTCGGTAGTTATTCGTCATCACAACCTCATCCATAATTGCACAGACAAAACCTTCGGTTTCACCAAAAAGATCACCAAAACGGAGCCAGGATACTGAGGCTAATAAATCTACGTCGGGCCCATGGAGAGCCCGGTAGAATCTGCCATGTAACTCCTTGCTTTGCCACACAATGCTGCGGTCGGAAGTACTAAGTACTACAGGTTTGCGCCAGTTTTCTTTTGCTAAAAATAGAGGAGTCAGTCCATTGTCAACAGCAACTACATCTCTATGAGACCCAATATCGACTTGGAGAAAATACTCCCTAAGATTGCATATCTCGCGGTTATGCAATGTCTTAGCATTTAAGAAGCCACGACCACCGCACTTCCGCGGGATATACAATCTCATGGTCGATGAACGTGGGTGATGCATGCGGTGTGCTGTTAGCAATGTACGAACTTTTCTATCCAGGGCATCCAGTTCAGTTTGAGTCCATTTAAGTATGCCAAAGGAATACATCAGTACCGGCATGACCCATCCATTGTATGCGCGAACCTTGTTTCCGCCAGACAAAAGACTTTTAAGGACTTTTGAGAGGCGCCCCAAGAAACGCTCACGCAACGACTGTTTCATGTCAGCATCGTTGATGCCTAATGCCTGTGACATACCTAAATATTTATAGGTTTCGTTAACGGAGAGAGATCTAAGATTAATAGAATCCGAGAGTTGTATACCCGTGGATTCCATTATCTGACCACGCTTTACATGCATGACTGCACATTTGTCCACACCAAATTCCATTTTAATGGCATTACTGAAAGCTTCAGTAACCTTCAGTAACGCTGTCAAATGACAACTGCTATGGGCAAATAGTTTCAGGTCATCCATGTATAGCAGGTGTGATATTACTTGACCATTTCTCCGTAAACGGTAGCCTAATCCTGAACTCTCGAGAAGTGTACTCAGAGGGTTCAATGTTTATGTATTTACAAACAAAAAGTATTTAAGTATATATTTATCCGTTATCAAGTTTTCCATGATACAGTTTCTTAATGAAATTAAAATGGGCTTAGATAATTGGTGTGAATGTAAGAATTTATTTATTTATTATTATTATTATTATTTTTCACCAATAACACGTAATATATCTAGCACAAAAAATATGGATTTTGAAATTTTTGTTTGTCTGTCTGTCTGTCTGTTGTCCGTGTTTCACGCAAAAACTACTAAGCGTATTTTGATGAAACTTTTTTTGTTATATAGCTAGCTGTAGACATTCGATAGTAGTTAAAAAATAATTTTTCATCAAGCCTCAATTAATTGTGATTTCGGTAAAATGACCCTGTCAGGTACCTTTCACTGATAAGAGGATGAACCCAAAACTCTTTCTGTCTTCTACGTCTTCGTACATAAAGCAATAAAGCAAGTAATTGCTGACGTTCCAAGGAACTCATTATTCCTCTCGTTTAAAACGCGTCCGTAGAGTGTAGTTTCAAAGAGATCACTGCGCTGCCCCAGCCAGTAAAAAACCGGACAAGTGCACAAGCCTATCATCCGTGTTTTTCATGCCACGCCGGTCCGTAAAAACACGGACCGCCGGATCGGTAAAATTCAGTTGTAGTGCACAAACGCCCTAAAATGACGGACGGTAAAATTCAGTGTTGTGCACAAGCGTCCATATGTTTTTCATAGCTGCCATATCGGTCCGGAAAAAAACGGACCGCCGGATCGGTAAAATTCAGTGTAAAAATCGGATGCTTGTATTTTAATAATTAATCATTTATATTAGTAATTAATTAAATACAAGCATCCGTTTTTTTCCGGATCGGTAAAATTCAGTGGTAGTGCACAAACGCCCTTCCGCTGCAGATTATGGATGCTGAAAATAACAAAAACTAGCTAACGAAAGTCCAGTTTCACTCCCTAGCTGCTCAGTGACGCAAAAATAAATAAGATTTAACACACAAACATCATTCAAAAACAGAATAGATCTCTTATAATCGTTGTTCAAACAATGGCCACACGAAACTGTGTGTACCAGATTTCATTTGTCAAAATATCGACAATATTATACCATTTTTGGATCCAAATAAAGCAGTCTAGCAGCGTCACGTTTGATAAGTTACAGTATATAACACTTCGTATCCGTTTGCGTAACAAACAAACAACACATCAATAGAAAAAGCAAAAACAATATTTAGACCCGTCAGACTGTGAGGCCATTATTTAAAACCGTCACTTTACGTGAATTTAGCGTTACGAATGTTGTAAAGCACATAATAGTCAAAAGATTTTCCGTCACTGAGGAATCTGAGGATCTAGCTTTACCTGGAACCAACAACTGCAGTTACGATTCAACTCAAGGTTAAAGTTAGTATGAAAATAATAAATAAATCAAAGAGAAAATAATACACTAGAAAGTCTAGACTAGATGTCATAAGTTGCATTGCGTTGCATACGTTGAGTACGTTGGCTCAGTTTTCTTTGATGAAGTGTTTTGAATACTCAAAGGATGAAATGTATATTGTAGATTGTAGATCTTTGATAAATGGAATACCACCCTAATCAAAGATCTTTGTCCAATATTGCATTTGATCAAAGGAATACCACTGTTATTACCATCATAGTTTAGTACTATGGTAATAACAGTGGAACAAATGGAATACCTCCCTAATTGGTACCACCAATATCCACCCTTAGTACTATTGTAATAAGAATGGTATTCCTTTGATCAAATGCAATATTGGACATAGATCTTTGATAAATGGAACACCTCCTTACAGTCGTCACAAAATAAGATGCCCGTTTTGACACATGCTAAAGTGACGTGATTAGGCATGTAACCATACGAGTCTGTGATCGATTCTCGCGATTAATCGATTAAGGTTCTGAGTAACTAATCGATTATAGTAGGTTTTCAACTTATGTGGATTAAAAATAAAATTATTATTATAAAATGTTAAACTTACTATATTGGTACTTATACTTTTAATAAACATATTATTAAAGTATAAATTGACCTTTTATGTTATATCAACTTGAATTGAATTCACTTAAATTGCATAATTTATATAAGAGCGAACGCGCACTTGTGATTTTTAATCGGGCGATAGTTTGGTCGTTCTCGGATTCAGTATAGAGTTATATGGCAGTGGCAAGGTAATCGTTAGTGCGCTTAAACTATCGACCGATCAAACTATCGAAAATGACTGGCCGATAGTTGTACGATCAAACTATCGCACAACTATCGACCTGTGCATGAAGGACTAAGTGAGCGCGCGCCTGGATTCAACTAAACTATCGACCAACTATCGGTCGACTAAAAATCACAAGTGCTCGCAGATTCTCACAACCAAACTATCGGCTGACAGTTTGATCACGATCGTCTTACGATTCCGACTAAACTATCGGTCGACTAAAAAATCACAAGTGCGCGTTGGCTCTAAAAGTGAAAGTATTTTAACTACAGCTCACAGCATAGACATGGTCATAGAGTAGCTACATTACTTATTATAGCGGCCTGTACACGTTGGCCCAACCATTGGCAAATTCGTCGTATATTAACACTTTTGAAAGAACCTTTTTAAACGTCTTGTTCGTTCAAAAGTGTCAATGTACGATGTATTGGCCAGTGGTTGGACCATCGTGTACAAGTGGCCTACCAGAAGCTCTAATAGCAGTTATTTTTAAGTTGAGAGAGTAAGACGCTGCTATACGGCGTGTAAAGCGGCGTCTCTGTCTCTCAACTTAAAAATAACTGCTATTAGAGCTTGTGGTAGGCCACCAGGTCGCTTATGGTGAACGTATGCTTGTCCGATGGGAACGCTTCGAACAAGCCGAACAAAACGTGTTTTTAGAAATCTCTGGAAAGGTGAACGTGACGATTCGACATGGTGAGGTGTGCAAGGTTGTCTAATGCCCCCAGTACACGATGGCCGATCATGGTCGGCGACCATGATCAATACATCGTACATTGACACTTTTGAACGAACAAGTTTAAAAAGGTTCTTTCAAAAGTGTCAATGTACGATGTATTGGTCGTGGTCGCCGACCATGATCGGCCATCCTGTACTGGGGCCATAAAATTCTTTACATTAAATTAAAGTTTTTTTTTTTTTCATTCGGTTCATTCGAAACGTTCTTCTTGGATAAGTTTTGCCTAGAAACCGTTTTATCGAAATCATTGTTGCCAATTCATAATTTCACTAATGCTTTAAGCGCCAATCTAGTTTTCACACAAAAAAGATCAATTTTAAAAATTAATCTATTAAAGTGGTTATAACGATTAATTCGATAAAATTGAATGAAGCTGGAGAAACCCTGCACACAACGGTTACAACACTAGTATTAAAAAAAATAAAGACTGAGAACGTAACTGTTTTACGCGACGTTTCGTAGTGAATCGAATCTGCGTTTACTTTAGAATAAACGCAAAAATAATACGTAGAATACACTTTGCCTTAATTTATGATGCTTTCAAAAATGTAACATATTATTTTCATACACCTTTGATAAGTAATCAGTAGAGATCGGATAATCGGATGCATATTTACCTAAAGTTGAGATGTTGGCTGTTATGGAATGCACTTTTGTATCGAAAAATCCCGGGATTTCGGAATTGACAAATATAGTGTTTTGGTTAATATATAGAATCAAATCTGGTATTTACATATATTCAGATGTTGGCTAAAATGGAATGCACTTTTGAATCAAAAATATATCTAAAAATAATAACTCCTTTATAATTTTACATTTCTTCACATACTTTTTCAAGTTTCGAAACATATCTCAAACGAATAATAAATAAGAAATTATAAAGAAAAACCATTCAAGTTCTTGATTATTAAAGTGAAACAGCATCACCAATAAAATCCCGCGATCAACTAACAGTAGTACCTGTACCTACCTATCGTATTAAAGGACTAAGTAAGTTGAATGTTTAGGATACACAGTATCTATGTAACTTCACTGCCTCCTACCACGATCGTAACTCATTGGCATACTTAAAGTTGCAAGTACGTATGTACCTAAACGTCATATTTTGGTGTACACCTATGAAACATACACCAATCAACAGAAAAACCATTTTTAAACAACAAAATAATCTTTGACAAAAAGTCGTAAATGATGTACTTTTTGAAATATTTCACTTTGAATGTGTATAATAAAACTTAGTATATTAAAACTTGTCATTTTTAGGTAGGTAAGGTACTTGGAACTTTAGGTAGGTACCTATGCCAGGCTCCATATAAAAAGTTGGAATCTTTTCAGTGGCTGTCAGGCATTGGTAAGTATTTTAGGCTTTCTCTTGTTTTTTAAATTTGTTATATTGTCATTGGCGTTGTCAATAGAAATGGACAATTCACGTGCAACGTTGCTAGATTTCCATAGCTCGGCTTGTACAGTATGCGCAAAATAACTTGGCGGCCCTGAAGTTCGCGCGGAATGCTGCGCAGTAGACGAATACAGGTGTGCCCGGGGTAAGATTAGAAAATAGTTACTACGTAACAGATAAATCCCTCTATCTATACAAAAGCTAAAATACCTACGCTATATTAGCCTACAAAAACCGCTGCAGAACCGCTGCAAGAAGAAACATATTCTACGGACGCGCTCCAAGAGTCGAGATTCCCGTGTACTTCGCGAGAGTACGCCATCGAGCGAAATCGTCAAGGTTGTACAAAGAACATAAATTTAAAAAAATGGCTGAAGTGGAATAAACTTTACTATTTATGAATAATGCAATGGAGTGAATTAAATGTGCTTTAATTTTATAAAATGATCTATATTTTTATGCCATCTTTGAACTCACGGTTATTAAATTTTACTAGCGAAAATATTTTAAATTGTGTGAACAATTTACAATAAACAACCATCGTATCGTTAGTCAAGATTTTATCTTTAATAATTATATAGGTACGTAAAAAAACTGTATCGCAGCGTTTTGCAACGCGTGCGACAGCCCACTGCTGATCGGCTCGGTTACGAGCTACTTAGCGGTAGGCACATAGCGCGTGACCTTGAGCGAGTGAGGGCGTTTGTGCACTACACTGAATTTTACCGATCCAGAAAAAAACGGATGCTTGTATTTTAATAATTAATCATTAATAATAGTAATAATTTATTTATTTCGTGTAATTTAGGGTTTGAAACATTGAAACTACACGAAATAAATAAATTCTTACTATTATATAAGATTAATTATTAAAATACAAGCACCCGTTTTTTTCCGGATCGGTAAAATTCAGTGTAGTGCACAAACGCCCTGACTGGGGCCTGCCCGGGGTTGGTGTGCGGGCGGAAGCACGGCGTGTCTCGTTTCTCACTCTGACGCGTACGGATACGTCTGTGCAAACAATAGAGAAGGCTATGGTATTTCTTAATGAATGCGAGTGGGACGGCAAATTATACATATACCTGCTTGTGTGCAAGTAGCGACCCGAAAAGGGTATATAGACCCATAAAGTATTATTGTAAGTACTTATTGTTTTATTTAAACTAACACTCACTACTTTTCCTCTAACACTAAATACTCATAAATCGCATTGGGAACTTAACTAAACTTCAAGTAAATACGTATGAATAGTTGTGTAAGTAAACCCGGAATCCCGGAATTTATAAAAATAAATACCACATGCTAAAGGCTTCGTTTTTACACCATGTTACCGACTAGCTTTACATTCCCGAATTTTCTGGAATCCCGGGATTTATATTTAAAAAACATATTTTAAGAAGCCGCTTCCATAGTTAGTTAGCCAAATATTAACTTTAGGTAAATATGCATCCGATTATCCGATCACTGGTAATCAGCATATATTTGATTTTTTGGTTTTCGTAACAAGTTACATTCTAGGGTCATTACCATGTGTCAAAACCACCTTCATTCAAGAATAGAGAATACATTCATTCTGTAGGTGAGTGAGTTTCATTCACTCGTTGTCTTGTCATTGTCATTTGGTTGGTGTGTGATGCATGTCTGTCATAATTTTGCATAAATTTTCTGAAGTGAAGTCAGTGAATTTCGTTAAAAACGCGAAATAAAATTTTGTATTTTATTTCTAGTTGCATTTACATTGTTTAATCAATATTGAGATAGTTTTCTAGTTTTTTTTGTTAGTAAGTATCAAAACATTAATTAACTTCTTTACGGTATGGTATTTTCAAATTTTAACATTGTGAATTTGTGAAATATAATTTCACTCACATCACAAGATCTTGCAACGACACGACAGAACAAGTTAGTACTTAATAACTTAAAACATGCTTCGCTTGCAAAGTGTTATGTGACGTTGCAATTGCATATTGCATTTTGCAAGTTGCAATTCAGTTGAAGTGAAGAAACTGCTGTCCATTTTATATTTTTGACACAAAAAAAAAACGTTCGTTTTCCTTTTAGATTATGTCGCGAATGGACACTTGGTTCTCAAAAGAAGATGTTTTAAAAGACTTTGGTATGGGTGCTGGAAGATATGAGGATGTTGAAGACGATTTTATTGTAAGGGGCGAAAGGCCTCCACCTCCAAGAAGAATTGAAGGTACTTACATGTAGTTTTTTTCTTGTGGAGTTTAACACTCCGACCAAAATAAGCCATAACTTGTCTTCATATTATTTACTAGCGACCGCCCGCGGTTTCACCCGCGTGGTTCCCGTTCCCGTGGGAATATATCGGGATAAAAAGTACATATAAACCTTCCTCTTGAATCACTCTATCTATTAAAAAAAAACGCATCAAAATCCGTTGCGTAGTTTCAAAGATTTAAGCATACAAAGGGACATAGGGAAAGAGAAAGCGACTTTGTTTTATACTATGTAGTGATTTAATTATTTTGTGCACGCATTGTAAAGGTTTAGTCTGATGACTATTACATGGTTCACTTCTGCTCTTCAATTTGGATGAACTGAATTGAACTCTCTGACCAAAAAGTGAATCATTCAATGTTAATGTGTGCCTCTCCTTCTTAGCCTTTCAACCAAAATGAATCAATTTGGTTGAACCATGTAATATCGCAATTACAATGGCACAGCTTACTCACATTGGAATTGCTTCCAATTCAGAATTCAAATGGTTACAGAGTTAAATAAAATTCTTGAAATTTTTCTTTCATGTACAAGTAGCGGCACATATCTCATGCTGCCTGTTATTGCGCAGAAGTAAAAAATAAGGTGTTTGGGCCTTGCGCCATACCATAAACAGTTATCCTGTGTATGTCACGGTCAGCGCTAGACTTACGTGCTGCTACTTTACAAACTTACATTAGTTTAAAATTCTATACTAATATTATTGAAAGGAAATATTTGATTTTGTGTTTGTATTTTTGTAATGGATACTTAAACTAAAAAACTACTGAACCGATTATAAAAATATTTTCACCAGTAGAAAGTTAAATTATTCCCAAGTGACCTAGGCTATATTTTATCCCAAAATTCTCATGGGAACGGGTAATAACACTAATATTCCATATTGTTCTATAATATTTTTAATTTAATTTATCACTATTAATTTATTGTTAATTGTTTCAGACGATGAAATGAACCTTATGTTTCCCAGCGGTTCTCCTATTACTGACTCTGTGAAGGCACCTGATCTTCTAGGAATATCTTATATGTTACAAATGGTAAGTTGGAATAACATTAGTAATATTGATTTTACCTAATTTCAAAATTTTTATTGTGCTGATAAATAGTAAGTATATTTTATTTTGATATAATAAATATAACAATAAATAAATATCTCACAACATCACAAACATTGATCTGCTTCCAAAATAATAGTAGCTTAGGCTAGAGTCCGATGTCCATAAGTCCGATGTCCGAGTGATGTCCGTAACACTAGAGTGTTACGGACATCAGTAACAATGGGGTTATTATAAAAATATACTACACTCAATCATCAAACAATGTAGATGGAATTTGGCAGTAAGTTAGATTATGATTAGAAGACATCCGCTAAGAACCTTTCATAGCTGGGCTTAATTTATATAATAATAATAATAATAATAAATATTTATTTCATCAAAAGTCTGTTTTACATAAGTTAGTGGCCGAAGTCGCCTTTTAAGCTAATAATGCCTGTCTCAGGTGACTCCGCTCTTCCGTTACAATATGTTATTTTTGTTCTAGACTATATCTATCTATTATCTATTTATTACTTATTTGATTAAATAAAAAACTTAAAACTAAACAATAAACAAAAAGCTTAAATTAGTGCGTGTGTGAGTGATGGTGTGTGTGTGTGTGTGCATGTGTGTTCGTGTATGTGTGTTTGTGGGTGTTTGAACTAAGTAAGTTTATAGTTTTATTTTACATCTTTTATGAATAACTCCGTCAACTCATAATCGAGAGTTTCCAACCACGTATGTATCATCTTTTTACATTCATAGTATTGCTTAGAGTAAATTTCCAGGTCTTTGTTAACTTTATTGTATATTCGAACTGAAAGAGATTTGTATTGTGAAGAAGCGAACATTGTTTTAGTTGGAAGAACTTTAACTACATTAGGTTTTCTTCTGCTTTCTTTTTTTTTTGGGACATATGGTAAGTTTTTATGTTTTTTTAATATTATATGTTTTAAAAAGAGTTTTCTTACTGAGAGCAACTTACTATCCAAATAAAGTTGATTAGTAGGGTATCTATTTTTTTTAAAATACATAATTTTTATCAAAGCACGTTGCGATCGCTCCACCTCAATGAACCTTGTTTTACCCGCTCCACCCCAAACAGGAATGCAGTACACCAGGATAGATTGAGCTAAGGCGATGTATATTCTATTCAAGAGATTGTTTGGTGAGTTTTTTGGAATTACATATCTTAGTGTACGAAATATCCATATCAGCTTTCTCACTCTTCCCGCCAGCTGCTCAAGATGGGGATACCAGGATAGTCTCTGATCTATTATAATGCCTAGGTACTTATATTGGGTGACTTTGCTAATGATTGGGCAGTTACAGTTCATAGCGGTAGCGCCCTTGCAGGCGTGAACTCTTATGGCGAAGTTGTCATTAGGCTGATTACTGTTGTAAATGCTAAAACATATGTAATTTGTTTTCGATGTATTTAGGGATAGTAAATTGTATTTCAGCCAAGTAGATATTTGAGCCATTCCTATCTCAGCACTAGACTTTACAGCATTCCAGGAGGTACCAGAGAAGACAACAGCTGTATCATCGGCGTACGAGAAAATTTTAGCGTCATTGATCTGAAGGTTACATAAATCATTGATATAAATCAAAAATAGTGTAGGCCCTAAGACTAGAATTTGAAGAATATGAAGGCCTAAAGGGGTAAAATGGGGGAGGGTACATTTATATCGAAATTCCTCATTTCTAGACTAAATAAAAGTATACAAAATTGGTATGTAGGATTCTGGTCACTATTCCAAATGATTCGCGTCATCATCATCGGCCATTTAATGTCCCCACTGCTGGGGCATGGGTCTTCTTTATGGATAAAAGGAGAATGGGCCATGACCCACCACGCGAGCCCAGTGCGGATTGGTGGTTGTGGGTATTAACAACTATAAGTGCAGCCGGGCCGGGACCAACAGCTTAATGTGCCTTCCAAAGCACGGAGGAGTTCGAGATAAAAGTTTTTGGTCACCCATCCCGTGACTGACCATTGCGAAAGTTGCTCAACTTCATCGGGGCCGCGCGTGCCAAGCACTGCGCCACGGGCTCTTCAAAGCATAGCTCAATGCAATGTGGTATGTTTAGACTAGCTAGTCGAGCTTCGGTTTTGCTGATGTGGCTATGCAAAAGCAGTTCATGATGACATGTGTAATTTTAATCTATGGTATAGGGTTGCGTTATAGGTAGTCGATCAAAAGATGCGCGCCGATTGATATACGCGACAGCAGAGCTTAGGACAGATATTTTCACGCGCGTTGCTGCGTTTTTGGTTGTTCACATATTAAAAATGATGGGTTATGCTATTGCTGTTTATAAACCGTTTACTTCTGTAATTTTATTATACGAAAAATTGTGACAGAAAAATACCACCAGCCCTGTATGTAGCTTTCAAGCGGGAATCGAACCCGCGCTGTGTACCTATTTCCGTAGCGCTCGAGTTTGAATTCGCATTCGAATAAAATTCGCATGCGAATTAATAATCACACCTATGAATTCTATAACGAGTGGTCAGACCTACTCGCTTCTTATTTCTACTAGTAGAATTCATCATTTTTATTAGTCAGTGGCTGCAAAATGTCGTTACTGACAATCATAATATGACAAGTGTTTGTGTTTGCATTTTGCTATATTTTTAAACTTTCTCTGTGATTTTGAAACAATTAAAGAATATTAATTTATTGGCAACACAGATTTGGAATGCTACAAAAATGCATGAAAACGGGTGTTTTGAGTGCCGTAGGTACGCATCGGTTTTTAAGATGCCGCGCCGGCCGCGGCCGTCGCTTTTTTTTAAGGGGATATAATTTTTCCAACTGTTATTTAAACATTTGACATGTTATAATGATCAGTTGAAAAATTATTTGAGCAGTTAATTAATTTTCGGGTGGTTGTAAATTTACTACAGCAGTAAAACATGAATAGTAATAAAAAGAAAATTTTGCGGTTATTCATCCTACAATGCAGGCTCAAAAATTATTCAAGCAGTGTAATAAATGAATGGCCAGTAATATAATGGAATGGGCAGATAGATACATAGTTCGGCAGTTATATACATAGTTTGGCAGTTCACGGTAAGCATATTATTATTTCTAGATTTTTCACTTTTTTATTTTAAAAGCAAGAAGAGGGAGTGGACTCACATTTTACCACTGAACGGAACGGAAGTGACTATCTTTCAAAATAATTATTTTGAGAAAAAATGGTTTGAGAAAAATTAATGCAATTTTTAAAGTCCTATCTATAAACACCCTAATCGTATACGTTTGAGGATTATTTTTTTGTTTTGTTCCATGTATGGGGAGCTCCCATTTAATTTTTTATTTGGCATAAAAATCGTAATGCGGTTTACAGAATCCATCTCCTACCAAGTTTCAATTCAACAGTGTAGTCTTAAAAGATTCGGAATAAAGTGGATGTGACATACGAACGGACGGACGGACATACAAATAACAATGTACATTTTACCGCCTTATTGCCCACAACAACTGCCCATTCAGTCATATTACTGCTCAATATTTACTTAAGACATATCAGGGGTTAACTGCCTATTTCAGTGTTTCTTACTAATCATTTCTATTTAGTTTACTGCTCAGTTTTTACTGCTGAACTTGTTATTAAACATGCATTTTGTAATTTTAAACTTACCAACTCTTCAATAATAATATACAACTGCCGATTTAAATCAATGCCTTTTTTAAGGTCTCGGGTTCGATTCCCGATCGGGTAAATGTAGATTTTGCGTGTCTGGGTGTATGTGGTTAAATGCTTCATTGTTTCCATGACCATAACTCACGTCTTTGAGCTGCTTAATTTGGGATTTGAGCAGTGTATTATCACAGTCTACGGGCGTTTGTGCACTACACTGAATTTTACCGATCCGGCGGTCCGGTTTTTTACGGACCGATATGGCAGCTATGTAAAACATATGGACGCTTGTGCACCACACTGAATTTTACCGTCCGTCATTTTACTTTTCCCCATTCCGGACCGTTTTTTTCCGTTCCGAGATGACGGCAATGAAAAACATATGTGCGCTTGTGCACTACACTGAATTTTACCGTCCGGAAAAAAACGGATGGTTGTATTTTAATCATAAATCACTACAAGGTATAAAACAAAGTCGCTTCCCGTCTGTCTGTCCCTATATATGCTTATATCTTTAAAACTACGAAACAGATTTTCATGCGGTTTTCACTAATAGGTAGCGTGGTTCTTCAGGAAGGTTTTAATATATAATTTATGAAAGCTTTGTGTAAATTGGTAGAAATATAACGATAATTGTCAAAAGTACTGGCAAACGGCAAGCCGCCCGGGAGCTTTCAGCAAAAACGCTGCCTAATCCTTTCGAAGTTTAAAAAAATAATGCATGTTGGGATATTCCCCTTCTAAAGATCTACAAAAAAGTCCGCGATGGCATATGTCTATCTTTTAAGGATAGCATATTATAGCCAAATTTATCTCTTCAAAATGTTTACGAACAATGCGGTAATTTGGAAAGCTATTTCAATGGATACAGTATTAACCCTTATCAATCTAAATACGTTAGTTGCTTTAAGCATTTCATGCACATTATTTTACTATTTTACACCATATAATTTAAATGAATATCTTAGGAGTTATCGCAAATAAATTAACGCAAGCAATTGCCGACGTTCCAAGGAACTCATTATTCCTCTCGTTTAAAACGCGTCCGTAGAGTGTAGTTTCAAATAGATCACTGCGCTGCTCCGGCCAGTAAAAAACCGGACAAGTGCACAAGCCAATCATCCGTGTTTTTCATGCCACGCCGGTCCGTAAAAAACCGGACCGCCGGATCAGTAAAATTCAGTGTAGTGCACAAACGCCCTAAGGGCGTTTGTGCACTACACTGAATTTTACCGATCCGGCGATCCGGTTTTTTCCGGACCGATATGGCAGCAATGAAAAACATATGGGCGCTTGTGCACCACACTGAATTTTACCGTCCGTCATTTTACTTTTCCCCATTCCGGACCGTTTTTTTCCGTTCCGAGATGACGGCAATGAAAAACATATGTGCGCTTGTGCACTACACTGAATTTTACCGTCCGGAAAAAAACGGATGGTTGTATTTTAATCATAAATCACTACATAGTATAAAACAAAGTCGCTTCCCGTCTGTCTGTCCCTTTATTATATGCTTAAATCTTTAAAACTACGAAACAGATTTTCATGCGGTTTTCACTGATAGGTAGCGTGGTTCTTCAGCAAGGTTTTAATATATAATTTATGAAAGTTTTGTGTAAATTGGTTGAAATATAACGATAATTGTCGAAAGTGCCGGCAAACGGCAAGCCGCCCGGGAGCTTTCAGCAAAAACGCTGCCTAATCCTTTCGAGGTTTAAAAAAATAATGCATGTTGGGATATTTCTCTTCTGTAGATCTACAAAAAAGTCCGCGATAGCATATGTCTATCTTTTAAGTATAGCATATTATAGCCATTATTAT
This sequence comes from Crambus lathoniellus, assembly GCA_949710035.1. Classification (NCBI taxonomy): domain Eukaryota; kingdom Metazoa; phylum Arthropoda; class Insecta; order Lepidoptera; family Crambidae; genus Crambus; species Crambus lathoniellus. Next base: position 5,645,336 of record OX453302.1, on the reverse strand, counting down.
CTCTTAAAAAATGGTTACGAACAATGCGGTAATTTGGAAAGCTATTTAAACGGATACAGTATTAACCCTTATCAATCTAAATACCTTAGTTGCTTTAAGCATTTCATGCACATTATTTTACTCTTTTACACCATATAATTTAAATGAATATCTTAGGAGTTATCGCAAATAAATTAACGCAAGCAATTGCCGACGTTCCAAGGAACTCATTATTCCTCTCGTTTAAAACGCGTCCGTAGAGTGTAGTTTCAAAGAGATCACTGCGCTGCCCCGGCCAGTAAAAAACCGGACAAGTGCACAAGCCAATCATCCGTGTTTTTCATGCCACGCCGGTCCGTAAAAACACGGACCGCCGGATCGGTAAAATTCAGTTGTAGTGCACAAACGCCCTATCTGTAGTATTATGTGATGGTGTCCAAATAAATACTAGCTGCTCCGCGCGGTTATACCTACCCGCGTGAGCGTGATGCGTGGTACTCGTTCCCGTGAGAATATTGGGATAAAAAGTAGCCTATTTGTTATTCTGATGTTAAGCTATATTATAATATAATAATATTATGATTGTTTAAGTTTATCTTAATTCGGTCAGTCTTTTTTGAAAGAGATGAAACATCCTACATCCTCTCAAGCTTTCGCCATCATACGGCCGAATACTCGAATATTAGGAGCGTCTTAACAGTAGTAGTAGGATAGATAGTAAGTTAAGTACGTACCTTTATTTCTATGTAGAGCCTGATTGCGTCATTTTCATCATAAACTTGTAGTGCGACACGAGTCGTGATGTTTTTATAAATACACACCCATACATAGGTATACCACCCATACAGTTCGCCTCCTCATATCCTTTAGCCAATTTGTTGAAAGAATGTTTGTAAACAAAACCATTCTACTTACTATGACAGAACTCACTGTAGGTAACATGCTGTAGATCGATAAGGTCTAATATCCTTTGACTGAGTTCAAAGTGACAATTTCTATTGATGTCTAGTCGCATATTGTATTGTAGGTATGGCGTTATTGAAATGTCATTCAGATAACTATTTAGGCCTCTCACTCTAGCGGGCGGGTCTAACGAAGTTTCGTTTTTCGTTGAATTAGAGTAGGCCCTTTAGGCGCGGAATGGTAATAAAGGAAAACGGTAAACGATCGAAAAATGGTAAAGGAGCGAAATGGATAAAGAACAAAATGGTCACGACAAACATAACGCTCTTGTTAAATAACTGTGAAGATATATTATTATGCAAGTAGGTACTACATGGTTACACATACACATGCTAGAATGATTTTATGTCGGTCGGTCTATAAATAAACCGTACCACATTGTACTGGGGTCTTACCTCAAAGTTTCAAACAATGTTATACTATTGTAAGCGAGACGGGTGGCGCTAAACGCAGTGTATGCTGTAACACTGTTTGACAGAAAGATTTTTCTCTTTGGCAGCTTGCAGTAAGGCACCTGATTAAGCCTGTGGTGCATGAAGCTCGACTTAATACTGAGGTAACTGGAGAGTGCAGTACGAACAATTTTTTGAATACCACAAATAACACAGTGGCTGTCTTCCGTCTCACCTACACTTTAAAAAAATACGTATGGTCATATGAGACAACTGACAGCCACTACCTGTAGGTCTAGCACAACTTAGCGCGACTCTTTGTCGCGCTCCTTTCAACCAATCAGCACGTCGCCTTAAGTCACGCCCGCTATCTACGAGCGATCTGATTAGTTGAAAGTGTCCGCGACTCTTTCTCACTCGAGTCGCGCTCAAGTTGTGCTAGCCCTACTGCCACTACATACATAAATGTCAAATTTGCTGGCGACACTTTTTTATTCAGGGTGAGAGCTCCAGTTACCTCAGAGTATTAAGTCAAACTTCATGCTGTGGTGTGTGGGCCTCTTTAGAGGACTGTGTACCAAGCAGTTTCCATACAAACGGCCATAACGTTTTCCACCCTTAAAACCATAACATACAGTAATGAATTTTCGGTACGTTGTTGAAATGCATAAGAACTAAAGCTCTACTTTTTTTATACTTATTCATTGTAGATTTGAAAATATTGGCACTTTTTGTTTTGTATGAAATCATTATATCACTAAAGTGAAAATATTTTCAAATCTACAATGAATACCGCTTGGTACAGCCGCCAACCATACAAGGCCATGAATCGTGTCGTGTTTCAATATGACTGCATTGCTTCTTCGAAATAAAAAATAATGTGAAATACTTGGACTGGTTACTGGTTAGTCATGCATGTCACAACTTTTGAAAGTAAAACATCAGACACTTTTTACTTTCGAAAGTAACATAAAATTGTAGAAAATATATATATTGAAGACTAGCTTTCCGCCCGCGGCTTCGCCCGCGTGAACTACATGACGTTATCCCGCGGGAATGTGATTTTTTCCGGGATAAAAAGTAGCCTATGTTCCTCACCAGGCTACAAAGTACCTGTGTTCCAAATTTCAGCCAAATCCATTCAGCCGTTATGGTGGGATTGAGTAACAGACATCCAAACATCGAAACTTTCGCATTTATAATATTAGTAGGATTAGTAGGATGATTCAAAATAAAAACGTGTTTTGTCTAGCTAATATTTCGAAAAACTTTTTTCAACAATAAACACAAGTTCGGCGAACAACGATAAATACTTAGAGCCTTTTCACATCGTCGCGTCGTATTTGGGCGAATAAAATAAATACGCTAATATAGCAATATGAAATGGTATCGAACATCTCTACCTGCTTGCACGTGAAATGTCTGAAGAATTCTCACCCGTCCTTAAAAACTATAACTTGAAACATTTTTTTACCAACTAACTTGACATCTGTGTCTTAAGTGGGGGTCGGTCGGTACTTAGATAACATAGAAAAAAAGTTATTCAAAGCTTTTAGAGTATAGGCATTTAATTATTGAGTGACTGAAATGAATTTGGATAAGAGCAGCGAGGTTATTGCGACTATATCGGTGACTTGCTATCGCCGCGGGCGCCAAGGAAATTTTAGTGCGGTATAGCCTATTTCGGAAATAGTCCTGAAATTCCTTTAGAGGTAATGACTATTTTTTAAACGATTTATTCCGGCGTATGTGAAAAATACTTAATCCCCATAACGACTGATTCTTAAGACTCATTCCGAAGCTTAAATCTGAAAAACATGAAAACAAACAATAACAATTCTAATAACGGTACTAAATTGTAATAAAAATAATGTCTGTGTGTAGTATGGTGGTCGTGGACATTGTGGTATGCCGGTATGCCAAGTAGTCGAGAGCGACCAAGTGCCGCTATTGTCCAAACAAATAATCACCACCACCTCTTCACCGAAACGTTATAGGTTATAGTATTGACGATGACGTCCATTGCGTGTAGGGTTGCCAAGTATTTTTTTCAGAAACTCGGGACATGTAATTAAATAGAATAAAAAAATCGGGACATAGCATTTTGCCGCGGGACAACAAAAATAAAAAGATAAAAAAAAATTAAGTTTATTTTTAATGAATTATTGCTTTTATTTATAATCCTTTTTCAAATAATAAGTATTGTTTGTCATATTTCAATTCACTTTTTGTTTTTTTCAGCAATTGTTCATTTTTCTTCTCATAACTTTACAAGATAGTTGAAAATTGTATGTTACAGCAACTCCAATTGGATAAGTTTTTGTAATTCTGTGATTTCGCATGTCTGTCCATACAATACTCTCTGCACAAAATAAAACTGAGAATAGGTACCTACTTAAAATATTGAAAATTTTCAATTTCGGAAATTGTTTCGACAACGTGGTCCACAGCTGCACACTGCTAAACCAAAAACACTGCGAACTACAATTAAAATAGGTGCTCAAAATAATTGATTAAAATGTATATTCGGTGAAATATTACTCTTTGATTGTTTTGTTTCTTTGTCTTACTGAAAAATATCATAATGCGGGACACACACCTGTCCCGGCGGGACATTGTAAAATTCAGCTGTTTCGCGGGACGTCCCGCTAAAATCGGGACACTTGGCAACGCTAATTGCGTGTAACCGCGCCGCCTTTCGCCTACCTACGCTCCCACGGGTTCCTTATCATTTTAATGGTAACCACAAGAGTGGGGTATTTGACTGTTGATCTATACTAATATTATAAAGAGGAAAGATTTTATTGTTTGTTTGTTTGCATCGAATAGGCTCCGAAAGTACTGGACCGATTTAGAAAATTCTTTCACTATTAGAAAGCTACATTCTTCCCGAGTGACATAGGCTATATTTTATCCCGATATTCCCACGGGAACGGGTACCACGCGGGTGGAACCGCGAGGATCCGCTATTTAATAATGACATTAAAAAACTTGTAACATTTATAAAAATATCACATATGAATAAATTACTGTTTTACCACAGAAATATAATAGTACTGTTTTACTTTTGCCTTATTACTTATATAAAAAAACGTTGTGCGAGGTATGCATTAACTTAACTTCCCCTTTTGTTTAAACAAAAAAAAAACAATGAGCCCTTTTAATCGCAACCTCTTTCTTCACTGAAACGTTATCTAGTGACGACGACGTCATCGCGTGTAACCGCGCCGCATTTCTTCTGTTCCCACCACAGGTTCCATTTTATTATCATTTTAATGGCACCTAACCAAAAGAATGATAAACTGTTAACATTTTAACACGATTGTCCGAAAAAAGGTATGCGAGTTCCTTTATTCCGTTTAGTCGACTAAAAAGAATGACTAATTCGCGAAATGACTACATAGTCGGCAAATGACCAATTCTTGAAATGTACAATTCTATAAACGACCGATTATACAAGAAAATGGCTGTTTTTTTGTAATTGTATGAAAATAAGTAGTAGTTTTGTTAGGAAAATTTAGGAATACGGTAAATAAAATGTAATCTAAAGAATCACGAATCATTTATTTCATTTTTTTTTATTTTATTTAAGCACATCTTAGATGGCTTAGATTTCTGCGCGAACTGTTGTTATATCCCCAGTCTTTGGGATTACAGGGTATGCCCTTTGCTTTTCAGATGAGACTGTAGAAGCTATTCCTAGGTATTCCCTTTCTTGAATAAAACTTTCCATAACAATGTATGTAAAGAACCTCTGTAGAGATTCTTATAAAGTTTTGTCTATGTTTGCGGCTTAACATTTAAAGTGCCATGTCAACCCTGACATTATGGTGACATTTATGGATGGATTAATATTTAATATTTAATTCGATTCGATGAACTAGTGTTACTGTTGATCGAAGGATTCGATAGAAAGATTTAATATAAAATACGGAATATTTAAGGACACTTAATGTTATTTTTCTCATAATTTCAGGTAAGTTTCGTTGTGTTTTTTTATAGAAGAAAATGTAATAATATTAAAATTGTAAATTTTGTGTGAAAAAAAATCTCATAATTTTAGAAGCGCCATTCGACACTTATTTCGTACAAGAAACATATTTAATGTTTTTTTTTACATTATTATACGGTTTTATTGGAACTAATATTTAATTATTATAATAGTAGGAAGTACAAATATTTAATTGGACACAATGCACATCATTGGGACACAATGAACATCATTGGGACACAATGAACATCATTGGGACACAATGATAAAACATCATTGATTGGACAGACTAATTACGACTAGCTACTACAGAGTTAGCCCAGGATCTGATGTGTCTGGGCAGAGGCATCGCTTTTATACAGTTTAAGTTATCTCGTTTCCTGTTATTTTCCAGAAAACTTGGATGAAGCAATTATGTATTTCTAAAACAATATATTGTACAAGGGAATTGTAATTGATATGATGATTTGGGGGTTAAGACCTCTATACTTAGAAAATATGATATGAATATAAAGCTTGCCATTGTGTTACATAGTTGCATTAAAACATATTTGGCAGTTAAAAGAAATGATAGCGGCACAAGAAAAACATTTGATAAACATCTAATTGTCGTCTTGAACTCTTGACCTCTGATCTTTACTGATTAGAATTTAAGTAATTAACAACAATGTTGCTTACTTTAGTTGAAGGGCTGGCTGTTCTAAGTTGTAGTGTTTGATTAGGTACAACACACCTCCCCTGATCTAGTTTATCAGTTAAGGCGATACTCGGAAAAACTATGCTAAAGCGACATAGCAATGAGAAAACGACGCGCGCGAGATCGAGACCGATTTTGCAGATTACGCAAAAAAAACACAAAATCACTTCGTATTAAAAAACTATAGCGATTTTAAAAAAATGCTTCTATACGATCCTAAATATTATTGGTGTCCACTAATTAAACCAATTTTCAATAGTATATGTAACCCCATTTAAGAACAATTTTCATATTTCGTATTTTTAGAGGTATTTTCGAAAAGAAAAAGTGTCGAGGCAAAATCATAAAATCGTGTTTTTGAAACTATACGATTCTATGAAGAAATATATATCTTATTACCAGATTTGTTACAACTGTAACCGTCCTATAGTTTTAAATCAAAAAGGCCATTTTTTTCCGAGTAGCGCCTTAATAAATCATTAATACAATTCAAAAATATTGATATTTATTACTTATCCTATTTATCTCTTTAAGTTTATACAATTCAAAAAAATTAAACCGCCTTCAAAACAAAATACTGCAAACAAAAACTCACTTCCCAAAACACGTAAAAATTAAAAATGAATTGAATCATTCAATTCATAGGACGAAAATGCGCGACTTTTTCTAACTAATCTTGAACTTACTGATCTGTTTGAAGTCGGTGTATGTAATATTTCTAGATCAACATAGGCTATATTTTATCCCGATATTCCCACGGGAACGGGTACCACGCGGGTAAAGCCGCGAGGATCCGCTAGTCCTACTTCCTTCCTACTAATATCATAAATGTGAAAGTTTAGATGTTTGGATCTTTGTTACTCAATCACGCCAAAACGGCCAAACGGATTTAGCTGAAATTTGCCTGGAGTTCACTTAATTCACCTAGGTGCACTAACTATACTATTCGTATACTTTAATCACTACTTGTAGCTATGTATATAATTAAGACGTTTACACCCGTTTGCACTAAACTTAAGAATCGCCTAAGTCTTTTCCTAGCTAACTTAAGACATTCTTAACAAAAAATTGCTTTGCACTAACCTTAGGACATACTTAAATGCACTTTAGGCTATTCTTAACTTACGGGCCCAATATCGAGCGCCTAAGGCTTAAGAAATACCTATATCAGTGATTATTGTCTGTGGCATTGTGACCAAAGAGTAGTGCGACAAGCCTTTCTGTTCCGGTGATTATCTTTGGAACTAAAACAGTTTTCATACGACAGTCCATTTTGACAGCTAATTTCGTATTGCAAGTGACTCCTCTGTCACGGCCTTCACCGGAACAGAAAAGCTTGTGGCTTTTGTATTCTTGTTTGCTAGATAGAGACACAACACATGTGACATACGTCATTCATCATTTATTAAAAAAAAAAACATTACAGATCGACAATCTCTTCTGTTCCCATGACAGCGGCGCTTATGTTTAGCAGCAAAACATGAAAGTATTAGCAAAATGACATTAAAAACAAAACTCGTTAGTTCGAGTTTTGGCCACCAGAACAGAAAAGGTTGACGCACTGTATTTATGTTTTTCTTGACAGTTGAGCTCAGTTGACTTTTTCTTTTCTCGGTGAATTTACTCCTACCAAATAAAATAGACAACGCCTTAGCTTTTGTCTCCTTTTAACTCACGAAGGAATCAATGAGAAGTTTCAACCAAAAAAATATCCAGTGACCTACTTTACCTCGCCAGTTTTAAAATCCATAATAAATAATAATAATAATAATAAATATTTTCTTACAATCACACCAATAAGAAACTGTGTCTACGTGAACTTGATAACGGATAATTATATTACTTATATGCTTTTCGTTTGTAAATACATACTTAATATACATAGAAAACACCCAGACCAAGACAAATAGACATGTTCATGCACACAAATATTTGTCTTGTTCGGGAATCGAACCCGAGACCTCTGGCGCAGAAGGCAGGTAGTTTACCCCTGCGCTAAATCGGTCGTCAAAATAAACAATTAATATTTGAATTCATTCATTCATTCTTTTAGCAATGCGATGACTAAGTTACGACGTAGTCTGTCAGTGCAACCAAAAATTTTAGCTCGGCTGTTTTAGGCTGTTTCTAAGCTAAGATGTATCTTATCTATGACAAGCGCAACCCGAGTTTAGTGCAAACGGGCATAAGTCTATATTTTTAAAGTAAACTTTATTCACCTTAAAAATTAATACAACTGTTATAACGAAATTGGAACATAGGTAGGTAGGTACTTACTATGCAAAAGATGTTAAGAGCGTTCATGCCCTACACTAGCGCCACAATTGAAATAAAAAAAATACTATTGAATTCATTTAAAAAGTTAAATGTTTTTATCCGAGATCTCCATTTATATTTGTATCATTTTTTAAAGTACTTATTAAAAAAATAGGACGTGGTTATTTTAAGAAACTGTTTTATGCCATGAATGTTACGTATAATAACTAAAATTTACGTTTTAACGAACCATTTCTAAAAAATAAAATAACTTAGTACCACATAAATAAGTGAATAAAGTTAACTTTCAGTATACTTAATGCACCTAGGTGAATTAGGCGAATAAAGTTTACTTTAAGTATACTTAATGCACCTGGGTGAATAATATTTACAAAAAGTATGGTTAATGCACCGGGGTGAATTAATCCAGGTGAATTAAGTAAACTCCAGGGAAATTTGGGACACAGCCGGCCTAGCATGAGCGGCTTATAACGCGCGATATGATATGTTACGGCAAGTTGTCTTGCTTACCCCACTAAGGTGTAAGCAAGACGGCATGCCGTACCATAAAACATAGGTTACTTTTTATCCCGAAAAAATATCACATTCCCGCGGGATAACGTCGTGTAGTCCACGCGGGCGAAGCCGCGGGCAGAAAGCTAGTTAAAGCATAAAATACTTTCGGGTTTTTGCCTCGGTTTATAAAAATGATTGAAACTCTTGTTTTCAGACACATTTACATTTCTATGTTGAATTGCTGAATTTAAACTTTGTTCTTTCCAGGTAAATGAATATGAAGATAAAGGCTTGGAAGAATCTGGAACGGCGCCTGACGAAGAGGTAACGATCAGTAAACTCAACCCAAACGTTGCAGAATTTATACCAACTACTGCGCCAAATGGTAGTCCTAGTAATAAGGAGAATGAAGTTACTAATGAAACTAATAACGTAAGTAGTAAAATTGAAACTGAACCTCCTCAAATTGAGGACGTCAACAAGTGCAATAAGATAAAAGACTGCAAAGACATTGATATGGACAAAAGAATTGATGTCGCCGCGCTAAAACCAGAAGAAATAACTGATATCACTAAGAAGCTTAGGAGTGAGATTATTCAAGCGCCTAATACAGATAATTGGCAAGGCAAAAGAAAAAGAAATGTAGCTATAGCCGCCTTATTGAAGCTTTATTCAGCAAATTCGGCTACACCATCGCCAACACCGACGACAACGTCAGAAAACAATGTGAAACCTGTATTATTCACACCGCAATATTTTGAAAGATGTTCAGCTAATGCCCCTTTAGAAGAAGCGGTCTCAGTAAGTCCGAAAATCCTATTGGAAAATGCACCCACTCCTTTACAGGATACAGGAAAGGGTACAAATGGTAATCTTAAAGTTGATACAAGCTCCTCTAACGAAACGTCTTCGCCCAGCTCGTCGCTACGAAGTCCGAATGAGAGCCAGTCTTCCGGAAATCCAGAGATGCGGCAAAGCATAGAAAAAGTAACAAACTGGTTAGAAAAACCGGCGGCAACTAAACACGTTATATCGCCTAAACCAAAAGGGCCTGTTCTTAGCTTAGGACCAATATCGTTTAAGAAGAAAGTTAGCCAGAAATCAAGCGCTAGCCCGAGCGATGACAGCAAAAGGTCGACACCAACCAACACTACCGTATATCACGTGGCGGAATACCGACCGACAAAATATGCTGATGATCTGACGAAAATGTATTCGGAGCGGAAAGAAGCTCTCAAACAAAAAGAACTTACCAAACTAGACATATGGACTAGAGTGGAAATGGAGTTGAAAGCAAAAGAAGAGAAACTCAAAGAAAGTGAATTAGAGAAATCCAGAACATGTAATGATAGTCAGGATGGCAGTAGTAATGAAAGTTAAGTTGTGTAAATGTCAACAGTTGTGTGAACTAGGAAGTCGCATCCGTATACAAACCATAACCCACGTCTGACATCAATGAAATCATCCCAAAAATTGTTATAACGTCCCTTTTTAATAATGTTATACTTTATTTTGTTGTATTTAAGCGCAAGCCACACTGCATACATTATACATTATGAAGAAATTCAAAAATGATGGATTTAAGAAACATACACACATACATATTACACTTTTTGGGCATTCATGTAAAAAGAGGTGAAACGTCACTTCGCTCGGCTTGTTAGCTCGCTCGCCAGCGTGCAGTGTGGCTTGCGCTTTATTGTGGCATATAATAATATTTTATACCTTTTTGACTTAACTATTTTGGAGATCGTCGCTTCTATTGCTGCCATACGTGGGGCGTATTGTGATGTGACAGACTAGTTTCTTTTCAATTAAAAATATTTGTCTTTGACATATCCTGTTTTTTCGGATATTAATATACCTATTATATTTATTTTTATTTCATAATATATATTTTGGATATTTAAAAATTAATATAATTATCTAGAAAAATATTTTATAATATTTAACTTTAACAAGGACAATGTAAGAGCTACATGTAAGGCTATTTACCAATATTAATTTTATTGTACAACCTAGCTGTATGTTATGTTTATGCAAATAATTTGTTTTTACTTCGTACATATAAGGTAGTTATTATCTTTCCGGGGTAGTATGAAGATATCCGAAAAACGCAAATACGACCAACTTATTTTTTTTGAATGATTACGATAAGGTAATAAGTCTACAAGTGTTCAAGTAGCTATCGTTGTGGATTTCTCCATACTATCCCATTATTATAAACTATTATTAAGTAAGTACTTAAAACGTTAAGGTTTTTAAGATAATTAAGGACTAAAATTATAGACGTAACTTTAGACAAGAACTAGTGTTGAACAGTCTTGACTGAATAAATGATATTGTTTAAGTTTTTAAGTAAGTAAGAACTTAGATGTAAGATTTCTACAAAACGCATGGCATAGTATCGTATTTTGTTATGCGAAAGTTAACCGTGTACAAAGTAGATAAAGACTATATTACCAAATTACGCGTAGCCGCTTGACCTACGTATGCACGTCTTGTGGTTGACTCCGCTCGGAACTGCTCGGTTCTGTTCGGTTTCCATCGCGTCCGGAGCTGTGGCCTGTTTGCTAGTAACGAGAATGTAAGACAGATGCTAGTTACTGCAACTCCTAATGATGGGAAAAGTTTCTGTTAAGAGAGCTATGAAGAAAGGAGGCCAAATGCTATATTCGTAGTTGTGGAATATTCGGGACTGGACGGGAATAACGAGCACCGCCGAAATCATTTGCCTTGCCAAAAATGAGGTCGAATATGCTAACCTCATCTAACCTAGGCGTCACTTAGTTGGAGAGACACCCTAAAAAAAAGAAAATGTCACGTCTTTTCAACTCGGGAGGAGTTCAATGATTTCTACGGCTCACGCTAGATGAGTCCCAGGGGCGAAAGTTCTCCCAGTACCTATAACAAGAGTTCAATGGTTTGACTACGACGAGGCATCACCAGTATTGAATATACTGATGGTGGTGCTTGCCAAAGATAAGATTAAATATCAAGAGCTAACCTCACCTAAACAGTCACTAGACACCAAAAAAAAAAGAAAATGTAACGTCTCGTCAACGTGAGGAGTTCAATGATTTCCAAGGCTGTACACTCTAGATGAGTCCCTCATTACGAATCACCCCTGGGTGCAGGGAAGGGAGGGAGGGATGTACCGTCTCTTCAACTCGTGAGTTCAATGATTTCCAAGACTGTGCACTCTAGACGAGTCCCTAATTACGAATCGCCCCTGGGTGCAGGGGAGGGAGGGAGGGATGTAACGTCTCGTCAACTCGTGAGGTGTTCAATGATTTCCAAGGCTGTGCACTCTAGATGAGTCCCTCATTACGAATCACCCCTGGGTGCAGGGGAGGGAGGGAGGAATGTAACGTCTCTTCAACTCGTGAGTTCAATGATTTCCAAGACTGTGCACTCTAGACGAGTCCCTAATTACGAATCGCCCCTAGGTGCAGGGGAGGGGAGGGAGGGATGTAACGTCTCGTCAACTCGTGAGGAGTTCAATGATTTCCAAAGCTGTGCACAGATGAGTCCCTCATAACGAATCGCCCCTGGGTCCAGAGGAGGGTGGGAGGGATGTAATGTCTCGTCAACTCGTGAGGTGTTCAATGATTTCCAAGGCTGTGCACTCTAGATGAGTCCCTCATTACGAATCGTCCCTGGATGCAGGGGTGGGAGGGATGGAGGGATCTACTTACTTCGCTGGCTCAGCGACCCGAAGTAGATCTTGGCCTCCGATGTTAAAGCACGCCATTTTGTTCGGTCTTGCGCCAGTTCCGACCACTCAGCTACGTTGATTGGCTTAGGTCTTTGGAAGCTTCATCCTTCCAGCGATATCTCGGATGGCCCACCGGGCGACGCCCAGTTGGTTGCACCAGATACGCTCTTTTGGCAGCTCGATCCTCTCCCATTCTGTCAACATGGAGGGATCTATAAACGCATTTTTCCCTTATAACAAGAGCTAAATGCTTTGACTACGACGAGACACCACTATTGAATATACAGGTGCAATATACGGGAGCGTCGACATTATAATTTCACCTTGCTGGACGCATCCGTCCGTACGTACGTATACAATACGATGCGATCTGTGCTGTTTAGTTGAAATCGTACACGAAACGTTAGATTTGCGAAGCGATAACTAAGCTGACGTAGTTCTACCGTACGAATTAAGTAAAATACTGTTGGATCCACGACAGTTAATTACTTGTAATAGTACGGTCTATCAGTCTACCGCAGGATTATTGTACAATCCTTGTCTGCACAGTGAGTGTAACTTTATCCTTTGTGGAATTTATACATCGATGCTACCTTTATCATTTACTTTGTCTTATATTTTAATTACTTACTTATGACTTACCTGTACTGATAGTTTTTTTGTGTTTCTTTTTTAATGTAGGTATGTAATTTTAAGGTCATTTTACAATGTGAAGACTCTGTAATGAAATAACACTGGGAGAAAAACACATCCCTTGACGAGTTTCTTGCCGGTTCTCGTCACAGGGTCTCCCGCTGGCTTTGCGAACTAATAGCGTTGCTTCTTTGACATTCGCAAGTGTTTGTTGCCTAAATTGAATGAATAGGTAAACATATTTTATACTCTTTAATATTATTAAAGTTTTGTAGAAAAGGTAGTTGTATTAAATAGGTAGGTACGTATTTTGTAATATAGATATTAATGTGTTCCATAAAAATAATTAATATTGAAAAAGGAGGATGCCATGATGATGACTCTTACTAATAGCTACGTGTTATAATATCGTACGGGGCACCTGGCCAGAAACTTGGGACCCTTACAGAACAGTTCGGGTCCAAAAGCTCCAGCTCCAAATAGCCCAAAGGAAACGGGACCGTGCCATGTTCAGTATTGCTAAGCGACACAATAAGAAACGGCTAAACACGAATTGGATTTCGCGCGCACTGATCATTGAAATAAAATAACATTTACGGATTACCAGCGTTTATGTTTCAATTTGACGACTCTGTATGAAATATAACAGAGATAATAAGAGATTGACGAGTTTCTTGCTGGAGTTGACGGTTCTTTTCTTCTTCTTTATGAATGGCTTGCTTTGTGGTTTGTTTTTCACAATTCCGCCACCAGTTCTTCTCGTTACATGGTCTCTCTAGGCTTTGCGAACCGAACGTAGCTTCTTTGACAACAAAAGCTGTAAAAGCCTAGATTGAATAAATGATATTGAATCTTTGAATCTGAATCTATGCGGGTGAAAGTCGCCCGCGACCATGGGCCCCTGCAAAGGCATCGAACACGTTAGAAAAATCTAGTAATCTTAAAATAAAACTTAAATGCTTGTTAGATATCCGTAAGTGTTGTTTTATTTCAAGAAATTCTATTGTGAAAAAAGAAATCTCATTAGTTTACTTCCGCAAAAAATCTGCAGCTGTAGGTATTGTGCACTGATAGATTCGTGGTGTGCATGTGCATTTTTTTGCGAGCGGGCGGGCGTTACATCGTGCATATTGTGTTTTTGCGGAAGTAAGCTAAATAGATGTAGGGACTTCCGCCAAGTTACGCCTGATATAATCAAATACTCAAAAAATTTTGTTATCCGGAGTCGCACTAAATTAACTAACGTATGTAGTATCATTGCGCAAAGAAAGTGTCGATGGGTGGTTCTCGTAAGCCACAGACCGTCACCAGAAGCGTTGGCCGCCAGAAGGCTAGATGGGTTGATGAAATCACAATGGTCACGGGAAAGAATTTGATGCAAAAAGCCAAAGACTGTGGAACAGGAAGGTGCTAGTGTAGAGAACCACGGACCGGCACCAGAAGCGTTGGCCGCCAAAAGGCTAGATGGGCTGATGAAATCACAATGGTCACGGGAAAGAATTTGATTCAAAAAGCTAAAGACTGTGGAACAGGAAGGTGCTAGTGTAGAGGACCACGGACCGGCACCAGAAGCGTTGGCCGCCAGAAGGCTAGGTAGATGGGCTGATGAAATCACAATGGTCACGGTAAAGAATTTGATTCAAAAAGCCAAAGACTGTGGAACAGGAAGGTGCTAGTGTAGAGGACCACGGACCGGCACCAGAAGCGTTGGCCGCCAGAAGGCTAGGTAGATGGGCTGATGAAATCACAATGGTCACGGTAAAGAATTTGATGCAAAAAGCCAAAAACTGTGGAACAGGAAGCTGCTAGTGTAGAGGAGCACGGACCGGCACCAGAAACATTGGCCGCCAGAAGGCTAGATGGACTGATGAAATCACAGTAGTCACGGGAAAGAATTTGATGCAAAAAGCCAAAAACTGTGAAACAGGAAGCTGCTAGTGTAGAGGACCACGGACCGGCACCAGAAGCATTGGCCGCCAGAAGGCTAGATGGGCTGATGAAATCACAATGGTCACGGGAAAGAATTTGATGCAAAAAGCCAAAAACTGTGGAACAGGAAGCTGCTAGTGTAGATGACTACGGACCGGCACCAGAAGCATTGCCCACCAGAAGGCTAGATGGGCTGATGTAATCACAGTGGTCTTGGGAAAGAATTTGATGCAAAAAGCCAAAGACTGTGGAACAGGAAGCTGCTAGTGTAAAGGACCACGGGCCGGCACCAGAAGCATTGGCCGACAGAAGGCTAGATGGGCAGATGAAATCACAATGGTCACTGGAAATAATTTTATGCAAAAAGCCAAAGACTGGAACAGGAAGCTGCTAGTGTAAAGGACCACGGACCGGCACCAGAAGCGTTGGCCGCCAGAAGGCTAGATGGGCTGATGAAATCACAATGGTCACGGGAAAGAATTTGATGCAAAAAGCCAAAAACTGTGGAACAGGAAGCTGCTAGTGTAGAGGACCACGGACCGGCACCAGAAGCATTGGCCGCCAGAAGGCTAGATGGGCTGATGAAATCACAATGGTCACGGGAAAATCAAAGCCAAAAACTGTGGAAGAGGAAGCTGCTAGTGTAGAGGACTACGGACCGGCACCAGAAGCATTGCCCACCAGAAGGCTAGATGGGCTGATGTAATCACAGTGGTCTTGGGAAAGAATTTGATGCAAAAAGCCAAAGACTGTGGAACAGGAAGCTGCTAGTGTAAAGGACCACGGACCGGCACCAGAAGCATTGGCCGACAGAAGGCTAGATGGGCAGATGAAATCACAATGGTCACTGGAAAAAAAATTATGCAAAAAGCCAAAGACTGGAACAGGAAGCTGCTAGTGTAAAGGACCACGGACCGGCACCAGAAGCATTAGCCGCCAGAAGGTTAGATGGGCTGATGAAGTCACAATAGTCACGGGAAAGAATTTTATGCAAAAAGCCAAAGACTGAATTCGATGACTTGCATAATATGACGATACCTACACTTAGCAGTGGATGTCCATAGGCTGCAGAAGAATAAGAATACATAACATCTTTGAATTGGATTATTTGACTATCGTTTACAAAAGCATTGAACGAACTATGATTTGAAATCAGCGCCATGGAAATTATTGTTCTGCTCAAAAGACCTCTAACGATTATCACACACACAATGGCTATGGGGGGGGGGGGGGTTGGGCCAAACTTTCATAGAAATCGTGGCATCGCCCTTTAAATTCCAAAATTGTTTGTGATAAAAATGCTAAAAGCATAAATTTATATCGGTGCTGCTGTGAGCATATTTTATAATGATTGTTATTATAGAAACGATAAAGACATGATATGAAAATTGAAATTACAGTCGGCACCTTTTTTGGAAAAACAAAATATGCAATTCAAATATCTGCAAACAATTTAAAACCTTATGTAGTTACATGTTAAGTAAAAAACCGAGTGAGGGAAATTAATGAAAACAGCATAACAGAATTAAGCGTCAAAAATAACTTGGGTTATCGAACGGTCGATGTAGCAACCAAGTATATAACTCTTTCTAGCAAAGTCCACTACCCGAAAAAGGTTATATTTTAAATCAGAGATTGATTAAGTACGGATTTAAACAGCACTTTTTATTGACATTATTAGATATAAACCCAGCAGTGGGCGTCGTACGGCTGAAATGATGATGATTAGATATAAATATTTGTCATGTTTTTATTTTCCGACGAATGTGGAACGCGAACCTTGGAACAAGGGCCGACCTAACCTTATTTATCTACAATAATGGCTCTTTTATGAACTATTCTAGAGTCAAAAGCTGCTTATATATTTCGAGCTTCATCTCATTTGCAGGTAATTTCGATATTTGCTGACCTGAAAACATTTTTGGGAACGACTTTTTGCAAGTCGCCGAAAATCAACAATTCTTACTAGCAGATAAGTGCAATATCCCCTTTCAAGTTGCAGGTCTAAAACTAGGTAGGTTTAAGATTCGACTACTTCGCACAAACAAAGAGGAGCATAGACAGTAGACACCCGCGTCAAGAACATGCAGCTGACGTCAAAAACATAGGAGTATAGGGAGATAGCATAAGTCTGTGTAAACATGCTTTTGAGGCTCCCCATCACAAAAATTCTTGCCCAGAATGCCTCTCTACTGAAATCAGCAAATATCCGAATTACAACACAAGGTGAAAAAGAAGTTTGGAAGATACCACCAGCTTGGGAGCCTGTAATCCATAATTTTAAGTCGCAACCCAAATTCCACCGCTGCAAAGGATTGATACCTAATCCTAGCTCTTTTTTTACGTACATTAAGAAAGAGGTCTGAGTTCGGCCCTTTTCCGAGTTTTGCTTGTCAATTCTTGCGCTGAAAAGTTTAAAATAGTCTTAAACATTTATACTTATAAGTATGTAGTCTTGGCTGGCCATCATATAACAATGTTTTCTGAAAGGGTTTCTTACGCGCCACCAGGAATTCGAAAAAAAATATATCGATAAACATCAACAATATGTTATTGTGTTAATATACAGTGCTCGTTTAATTTCGTAAAATTCTGTATTATTACACCTACTGGGCAAACGAACAAGTGGCCTTTCAGTGTCTTTCTTTGAACATTAAAGCGATGACTTTTCACCTAATGATCAAGCATTTTGGTGAAAAGCAGAATGTGCTGTTTTATACCTTTTACGGGTATTATGGGATGCATAAAAAGAATTTGTGATATAATGTTCTAGTCTTTTGTAAGACTAAACCTACATGGTCAATCATAAGACTAAATGTTCGAATCTTTCTAGTACCTTAAGCTCATGTAGAATAATTTGTAGCAAATAAATATTTTGTTTTAGGTAAATATGTGACACATTTTGTCTAATAAAAAAAACTTCAAAACTTTATCGTATTTTACTTTAACTAGAAAAAAGTTAAGAAAACAGTTGTGTAGGTACTTTATAAAATGAAAGGAAATCACTCTAAAGATGTTGTATGCGACTGTATCACACTCCATTTTACTAGAAGGCAGAAGTGCCAGCATCAGCATACATCGATATTCATATCCGCGTATTCCCCATCTCGCCACGAGTCACACCAGTGTGACAAAACGGTGTGACAGTGAGTCCGTTGGGGTCCACCCACTGGAAATTCCCACTGGTGGGTGGACGGGTAATTCACGATTACCCCTCCACCCATTACGCTAGTGTAAACCGAATTAAGTACTTACGTCCGCACCGCACCGCACACACTAACCCCTTATTACAAAACTGATTTAAAACTTATGCTAATTCTATGGCAAATCAAAGTGACAGCACCAGTTAAGTACCAGTTTTAAACCAGGAATATTTTAGTCCACGTTTTGCAATAAGGGGGACTAGGTTTAACATCGGTTTTTGTAAATAATTTCAATCATTCTTACACTTCTCTCCACCTGAGGGCTCCCCGTGGTCCTTCGAGCCGGATCTTATTATTTAGCTGGATTAGGGTGTTTGATTTAGTAAATTAAAAAGAACATGCCTACCTTTTTTTCTTAATGAAATTAAAATGGGCTTAGATAATTGGTGTGAGTGTAACACTAAATTGCAGTTCCCCAACGGTAGCAAGATCAGTCGGCCTAGCATGAGCGGTTTTATCACGCGATATGATATAGCACGTCATGCTGTCTTGCTTACCCCACTAAGGTGTAAGGTGATATAAGCATGAGGTGCTATATCATATCGCGTGATATAATGATGGTCATGCTAGACAATTGCGTAAGGTAATCGTATTAATTTGACAATTCATATCGTATTCAATCGGCTGCAATTTGTATGGAATGACATTTATTATGATACAATATGAACTGTCAAATGAATACGATTGACTTTACGCAATTCCATAGCAGGGTGCTTACCATCAACTCTTATTGCGGTTTTGTTTAGGAACCTAAACTGAATTGCTTCGCTTATTCGTACCACGACAGCTACAGTGCCACAAACTGCTGTGCCGGTGGCCAAAATGTGAAACTAACGAGATTTTTTTAAATGTCATTTTGCTGTCAAGTTGATGTCCAACCATAGCGCTGCTGGCGGCTGAAGTTCTTAGAAGTCAGGGCCGGTTCAATTACTACAAAAAAAAGAAAAACGTACGTAGCGCCGCTGTCACCGGCACAGAAAAGGTTGTGGCACTGTAAATATCAATGACAGCGATTCAGTGATCGATCAATGACATTTCACAGCCGCTAAGCTGTCAGGAACTCTTATTTGACTTATAACCCGGTCGATTTAACATGTCACCTGCAGGTTATACCCGTCCCTCTCACTCTCCGGGCATGACAGAATCGAGTGAAAGAGACGGGTAGAAGAAAAAGGACACAAATCGTTCGGTCATTAACATTTAGCAATTCATTTGCGATCCAGTTTTTAGAAGGTCAGAGTACGAAAGAAAGCAATTCATTTTAGGAACCTATTCTGCATCGCGCTATTTTTGAATCGCTGTCTTAAAGTTGATGGTAGGCACCCAGGTCCCGGCTACCGATGGTTAAGAGCCATTTCGCACTTTGCAATTGTCTCGCTCGCACAATGAACGTTTTTAAAGATTGTTTAAAACACATTGTGTTTTTTAGAAAAGTGTTTCATTATGTCCCTACAACGCAATTAGTTATATATAATTAAACATATTTCAACATTGTCAATACTGCAATAATACTAGATCTACGAGCTTAAAATTTTCAAAAATTGACTTCCTAGATCTAACCAATACTCAATTGAATGAATAAAATAACTTATACATAATATCCGTAACATTGCGTTGTAGGGACATAATGAAACACTTTTCTAAAAAACATGTAGTTTAAAAAACTAAAAAACACACTTTTATAGGAACAGACTAAAAAGTACAAAATAACCGTCTATTCAGTAACTGAAATTAAAAAGCGTGGTGCGCGTTGTCAATATTAACTACTTGAATGCATGCTTTGTAAAGGGCGCACCACGCTTTTTAATTTCAGTTACTGAATAGACGGTTATTTTGTACTTTTTAGTCTGTTCCTATAAAAGTGTGTTTTTTAGTTTTTTAAACTACATGTTTATTTTTTACTTTTTAGTTTAATAAATGGCAAGGTATGGGTGGTTGATAATCGATATCACAGTCCATTCATGTGTCTGCTCACCCCGTAAATATTATAACTCAAAGGCGTGATTGTATGTATTTAGTTTTACAAATTCAAGTGGAGTCTATTAGTTACCAGATGCGCGAGCCGAACCCTTACTTTCTCCTTACTCCACCATCAGACCCTCAACACCAAGTGTAGCGAATAGGTCTCATCAGAACGAAACAAATGAGCCCAAGATCGAGGGGTTTCGTAGTGGTCATTAGAGTGCCACTGACTTCCTCCCTGCTCCATCATCAGGCCCTTACCACCAAGTGTAGCAAATAGGTCTCATCAGATCGAAACAAATGAGCCCAAACTCAAGGGATTTCCTAGTGGTCATTAAGGAGTGCCACTGACTTCCTCCCTGCTCCATCATCAGACTCTCACCACCAAGTGTAGCGAGTAGGTCTCATCAGAATGAAACAAATGAGCCCACCTCGAGGAGTTTCTTAGTGGTCACTAAGGAGTGCCACTGACTTCCTCCCTGCTCCATCATCAGACCATCAAGTCCACCAAGTGTAGCAGATAGGTCACATCAGAACGAAACAAATGAGGCAGAACTCAAAGGGTTTCCTATTTGCCATTAAGGAGTGCCACTGACTTTCTCCCTGTTCCATCATCAGTTCCTTGCCACCAAGTGTAGCAAATAGGCCTCATCAGAACGAAACAAATGAGCTTAAACTCAAAAGGTTTCGTAGTGGTCATTAAGGGTGCCACTGGCTACCTCCCAGCTCTATCTTCACATCATCAGACCCTCGCCACCAAGTGTAGCGAATAGGTCTCGTCTGAACGAAACAAATGAGCCCAAACTCGAGAGGTTTCCTAGTGGTCATTAAGAAGTGCCACTGGCTTCCTCCCTGCTCCATCATCAGACTCTCACCACCAAGTGAAGCGAATAGGTCTCATCAGAACGTAACAAATGAGCCCAAACTCGAGGGGTTTTCTTGAGGCCATTAGGGAGTTTTACTGGCTTTCTCCCAGCTCCATCATCAGACCCTTACCACCAAGTGTAACGAATGGGTCTTATCAACACGAAACAAATGAGCCGAAACTCGAGTGGTTTCCTATTGGTCATTAAGGAGTGTCACTGGCTTCCTTCCTGCTCCATCATCAGACCCTTACCACCAAGTGTAGCGAATAGGTCTCATCAGATCGAAACAAATGAGCCCAAACTCAAGGGATTTCCTAGTGGTCATTAAGGAGTGCCACTGACTTCCTCCCTGCTCCATCATCAGACTCTCACCACCAAGTGTAGCGAGTAGGTCTCATCAGAATGAAACAAATGAGCCCACCTCGAGGAGTTTCTTAGTGGTCACTAAGGAGTGCCACTGACTTCCTCCCTGCTCCATCATCAGACCATCAAGTCCACCAAGTGTAGCAGATAGGTCACATCAGAACGAAACAAATGAGGCAGAACTCAAAGGGTTTCCTATTTGCCATTAAGGAGTGCCACTGACTTTCTCCCTGTTCCATCATCAGTTCCTTGCCACCAAGTGTAGCAAATAGGCCTCATCAGAACGAAACAAATGAGCTTAAACTCAAAAGGTTTCGTAGTGGTCATTAAGGGTGCCACTGGCTACCTCCCAGCTCTATCTTCACATCATCAGACCCTCGCCACCAAGTGTAGCGAATAGGTCTCGTCTGAACGAAACAAATGAGCCCAAACTCGAGAGGTTTCCTAGTGGTCATTAAGAAGTGCCACTGGCTTCCTCCCTGCTCCATCATCAGACTCTCACCACCAAGTGAAGCGAATAGGTCTCATCAGAACGAAACAAATGAGCCCAAACTCGAGGGGTTTTCTTGAGGCCATTAGGGAGTTTTACTGGCTTTCTCCCAGCTCCATCATCAGACCCTTACCAACAAGTGTAACGAATGGGTCTTATCAACACGAAACAAATGAGCCCAAACTCGAGTGGTTTCCTATTGGTCATTAAGGAGTGTCACTGGCTTCCTTCCTGCTCCATCATCAGACCCTTACCACCAAGTGTAGCGAATAGGTCTCATCAGAACGAAACAAATGAGCCAGAACTCGAGGTGTTTCCTATTGGTAATTAAGAAGTGCCACTGACTTCCTCCCTGCTCCATCATCAGACCCTAACCACCAAGTGCGACTAAAAAGTCTCATCAGAACGAAACAATGGAGGCCAAACTCGAGGGGTTTCCTAGTGGTCATTAAGAAGTGCCACTGGCTACCTCCCTGCTCCATCATCAGACCCTCACCATCAAGTGTAACGAACAGGTCTTATCAGTACAACAGAAATGAGCCTAAACTCGAGGGGTTTCCTAGCAGCCATTGACGAGTTCTATTGCCCACCTCTTGACTCCATCATCAGATCAGCTCGATGGTAGCAAATTATTGTATTGTCATCGGATTCATATAGACTTGCAAAGTTTCAAATCAATACGACAATTAGAAGTAGGTTAAAATTGATTTCCAAGATTTTCTTACATTGTGACTTAGTTACAAGTGAAGCTAATAAAAGTGTGGTAAAAACAATGTGTTTTCCACAATCTGTGAAAATGTTGCATTGTGCGAGCGAGACAACTGTCAAATGGCTGTAATTGCCATTGAGTTATAATTATAATGTACGTAATGAGCGATTTTCTGAGAGGCCATTTAAAAAAAAAAAAGCTTCCAATTGCTTCACTAGATGGCGTTGAATAAGTATGTACATGTCTATGGTATATTTTGGTATGAAACATATTTAAATTAATTACTTTTTAAAAACCCAAAGGAAACTAATAATATATTAAATAAGTACTACTGTGAGGAACGGAAACGAAATAGGTAAATTTAGGTAAATAAATAACATCTGTCTGACGTTCCGTTTTACGTAAAAAAGTCACGTCAAAGTAAAATTTATAACGTTCCGTTCCTTCTAACTGCATAGGTGGGACAGCGCCATCTAGTGGCTGAGCTTTCAGAAAACCGCCCATTGCGAAATATATGGCTCTTAAGGATCCAGAGACAGGAACCTTCTCACTAGGGCCGTGTCCAGAAGGTACCTACTGCCTTCTGCATCTGACTCCCGACCCGATCCATCCACCTAACGCAAGCCTCTTTAGGTGTTTATCGAGGCTCTTGGCTATCAGACCATGGGCAGATATGACTATCGGAACAATAATTGCTGAATCAAAGTCCCACATGTCAGCAATCTCGTGAGCTAAATCAAGATTATTATTATTATTTATAACATTACAAGTAAATACTAGCTTGCACAAGTCAATATAGATTTTAATGTTTACCGTCCCCGCATACGAGCCACAAAGAATTTTTTTTTCCATATAAGTACCTATATAGTAGGCCAACGCCCTTGAAGTTGGGCGATATTTCCGTAAGTACGGAAGGGTTGTAATACTTGTAATTGTAACTAAATGTGGCAGGTAGGTAAGTACATTTTGGTCTACTCCTGACGTTTGAATGGGCTGAAATTTTGTTGGAAGAAAAATATTCAGATTGGAAATAAGCCGATTCATATTTCTAAACCTTTAAAGCGCCTTCGTCTATATTTTTGGAGTCCCCTATTTGAAAACTAATCAAACATGACTTGCTCGAAAACTTTTCCTCAATTGTCTACGAGACCTACAATCAGTTAGCCCTATAGTTTGCCACATCAATGCATCAAAATCTCTAAAGGTTAACCTTTCCGATTCGACACCGCGTGACGTCATTTTCTTATCGCTTTGTTTTGTTTTTGTTCGTGACGCCAGTGGCCTGTTTAACCAAAAATACAATTTACAAATTGTAAATTGTATTTACAGGCTACAAGTCTACAAGTTTCTGTTTAACCAACATTTACAAGTTACAAGTTTACCATGGTGGAAAATTTACAAATTTGTAAATTGTATATACAATTCTACATATTTCTGTTTAACCAACACTTACAAGTTACAGGTGACAATTTACAAATTTGTAAGGAAAACCGTTTCGTTAAACGAAGAATTGTAATTACAAGTCTACAAATATGTAAATTGTAGCACGATTTCTACAGGCGGACTCACCCTGTGTCAGAACTTTACAATTGTTTGCACCAGCCGAATAAGTAAAGAAATTAAATTGTTATTCACATAAAAATGCTTCTAGCCACTAGTAGTGAAAGAATTGTATTATTATTACAGTTTTCCATGACTTTATTTTTAGTTAAAACAGCAGTAAGTACTTTCCTTAAGTACTCTTCAAACAAAATTTTAAATAAATAATTTTATTAGATAAAAACAGAGTGGCAAGTGGCGCAGTGGTAAACGCATTCGGCCTACAATCGTTAAAGTTAAGCAACTTTTGCTATGGTTGGTCACGGGATGGGTGACCAAAAATTTATTATCTCAAGCTCCTCCGTACTTCGGAGGCACTTTAAGCCGTTAGTCCCGGCTGCGTTTGCCGTCGAGTCGTTAATACCCATCAATCCGCTTTGGGCCCGCGTGGTGGGTCATGGCCCATTCTCCATATCCATTCATAATAAGGAAGGTCTTTGCCCCATCAGTTATCACTAACGGGACTTATAATGGCTGATGATGATTAAAATTCTATTGTTTTTAAATTACCATTTTATTTTAGTCTGTGCTAGTATTTGGTATGAATGAACGGGGAATTCATTCGGTCAAAAAATATTCAGACTAAAGAGAGTCTTAGATACAAAGTAAAAGAGACTAAAATCGACCATGGTCTCCTTGACTGCTTAAGCAGTCAACGGGTCCCGAGATATAAGAGGTAAAAGCGATTTCTCGAATTGTCGTCAAATCAAATCGTTTTATGCATAAAGTAATATTATTTTCTACAAGAATATTATTTAAATTATAAAAAATCTAAGCAAAATCACTGTTTTCTTTTTGTTAGCAGTGAGGGTAGTTTAAAAAAAGATCGCTGGGTCTCACGATATGCATATGACGTACGAGAAAAATACTTGTGTTTAAAACGATTTGATCTGACAATATTTCGAGAAATCATGTTTACTTCTTTTAATCGTTAGAGATTTTGATGCATTGATGTAGTAAAGGTCACAGAAAATCGAGAAAAGGTTTTCGAGCAAGTCATGTTTGATCAAACGTCATTAGTTTTCAAATAGGGGACTCATCAAAATCATCCCATATCACAATCATATAATTTCAAACTCTGTAACTTAATATCAATTAAGTATTATTTTATTTATTTACTTTTAATTTTTAAGAAGGTTTACAGCTGTCAAAACACAGTAAATTACGAAGTAACATCTTAAAGCAAATTAATAATTAATTAAATCAATTTAAATCTTTGTATACTTGACTGACTGTGTCTCAAGCTTTCAAATAAAAACCTGTCACAGTTTAATAAGCGAAAAAGAGAGAAAAAACACAAAGACGGCCACTATCTGGACCATTTGTATTTTTTAACATTGTGTTAAGAACTGTTTTCTTGACAAAATAGTACAAGAAACTAATTTTAATGAAGACCAGCTTAGCTTACAAACAAAAAAATTGGCCGCCATCTTGGATTTGTAATTTAATGGCCTATTTTCTGAAAGCTCAGTCACTAGATGGCGCTGTCCCACCTATGCAGTTAGAAGGAACGGAACGTTATAAATTTTACTTTGGCGCGACTTTTTTACGTAAAACGGAACGTCAGACAGATGTCATGTATTTACCTTAATCTTTAAATTTACCTATTTCGTTTCTGTTCCACACAGTAGTACTAATTTAATAATAAATAATAAATAATAAAACTTTATTTCTCACCATAACCTTACAATTTTTACAATGCACCTTATAATAACTTATATCTAGTATAATTGATTATGGCGGGCTGATACCTGAACTAGTACAGATACTGTGTTACAGGTCATCAACCCTCCACCCCAAAACATGATCTAGTACCTAATTATAATAAGTAAATTAATAGAGAAAAAATAATAATAAAAAAACACGCTTTTACAAAGAAACTTTTCTAAAATAGGTGAGTTAGTGTAATATATTATTAGTTTCCTTTGGGTTTTTAAAAAGTAATTAATTTAAATATGTTTCATACCAAAATATACCATAGACATGTACATACTTCGTTCAACGCCATCTAGTGAAGCAATTGGAAGCTTTTTTTTTTAAATGGCCTCTCAGAAAATCGCTCCTTGGATTTATAATATTTTTAACATTGCGTTGCTGTTTCGTTGTCAAAATAGTACCAAAAACGGAGTTACCTTGTTACCTAGGTACATCAAAACCAAAAACAGAGTTTCATCAAAATCGGCCCACTGACAAAAATGTTGGCCGCCATCTTAGATTTTTTTTATATTTTTAGCATAGCGTTGCTGTTTTCTTGTCAAAATTGTGCCAAAAACCAAGTTTCATCAACATCGGCCCACAAAATAAATAGTTGGCCGCCATCTTAGATTTTTAATATTTTTAACATTGCGTTGCTGTCTTCTTGTCAAAATAGTACCAAAAACCGAGTTTCATCGAAATCAGCCCACAAACAAAAATTCGGCCGCCACCATCTATACTTCTATACTATATAATATTATAAAGAGGAAAGGTTTGTATTTTTGTATGTAACGAATAAACTCAAACAGTACTGGACCGATTTCGAAAATTCTTTCACCGTTAGAAAGCTACAGTCTTCCCGATTGACATAGGCTATATTTTATCCCGATATTCCTACGGGAACGGGTACCACGCGGATAAAACCGCGAGGATCCGCTAGTCTTGGATATTTTAAATATTTTTGACATTGCATTACATAATTAATTATTTTATTAATTTAATATCGCAATACCAATGTACCCACCCGGAGTCGTAAAATAAAAGGTCCACCTTCACATTTTAAAGTGACAACCCTTCCGTACTTACGTAAATTATAGAGGCGTCGGCATCGCCTAACTTCAAGGGCGTCGGCCAACTGTACAGAATTACGGTCTTGGCGAGTTAAGTTCTTATTATCGTTTGGACAGGGATTTGCCAGTCAAGTAGTAACTGACGAATAAGTACAGAGAATAGGATGGAGTTCTATTTTTTCGGCGAGCAAGTGCAAGTCCACCCCGCCCGTACGTCTTCCGCACCCCGAAGCGTAAAAAATAACCTACTTACTACTGTTGTCTTTGTCGCGGATCGGACACTTCTTCTCGAACGGCAACTTATGACTACTTAGGTACTCGCCTATACGTTTGGACGCTACTTACAACTTACTACATAACTGACTGATATTTTAACTCGCTACTGTACTTAATTCGTCGGCGGGCTGTGAAAACCTCGCACGCATGTGCATTACTCCAAATTTTACAGGAGATGAAAAAAACCGTACAGTGATTATTTTTGAATGAAGCCAAGTAAAACATTTAGTGGATTTTTAATGTTTAAAACATTATTCAATGATTCTGAAGACAAATATTCGCAAATAATTTACAGAAAAGTGTCTAATGTTACTTGAGAGGTTTTCATAGACAACAAAATATCTTAGTACTGTCGTATACATGAAGCTCGACTTAATGTTTTAAGTCAAACTTCATGGTCGTATACTACGTATGATAAACACGTATACATTCTTACAAGCTCTGCATTTTTTCCATACTAAATATATTTTTTATAAGAGGTTATGAATAAAACCACGGGATGAACCGCGTAGCCGAGCTTTTCAAACCACACTGGTCAACGCGACTTTTTCACGAGGTTCTCATTTACTTCAATAGATGGCGCTACAATTATTGAATCTGAGTTTCGTTCCGTGTAGACATGTATTACGAGGTTTTCTCACGAAAATCAACTAAAAGTGTTTTTCACTAAATTTGTGACTCACGCACGACTGAGCTTTTCACAGCCCGCCGACGTTATGCAAATGTAAATCAGCCTTTACTACGGAATGAGCGATTTTCTGAGAGGCCATTTAAAAAAAAGCTTCCAATTGCTTCACTAGATGGCGTTGAATAAGTATGTACATGTCTATGGTATATTTTGGTATGAAACACATTTAAATTAATTACTTTTTAAAAACCCAAAGGAAACTACTAATATATTAAATAAGTACTACTGTGAGGAACAGAAACGAAATAGGTAATTTTAAAGATTTAGGTAAATAAATAACATCTGTCTGACGTTCCGTTTTACGTAAAAAAGTCGCGTCAAGGTGAAATTTATAACGTTCCGTTCCTTCTAACTGCATAGGTGGGATAGCGCCATCTAGTGACTGAGCTTTCAGAAAATCGCCCATTGGAAGCTTTTTTTTTAAATGGCCTCTCAGAAAATCGCTCATTGTCGCGAGAATTATTACGTTAAATTTATCGCCATAGTGTGGCCGCTCGATCACAAAAATTCTCGCGATAATCGCCATTCAAGCTATTGGCATAAGGCATACGGGCGCGGCGTAGTGAATGCCGTAGTAAAATTTTCGCTTTAATGAGAGATTTTTAAGGGACAGAAAAAAAAATTGTTCTAATAACGAAACGAGATGGCGCTGACAAATAGCGAAGTCGGTGTGACCAGAAATAAACTAAAATGACGAGTTGATAACATTTTGATTTGTTTTAAAATTCGTAGGTACCTAGCAAGTAGGTAGCACTGTCTAATTAAAACATTAAAATAACAACGATGTAACAAAAATATCAGTGAGAACGCTACGTAAATTTACTAGTTGAAGCATAAGCAATTTTTGACCTAACTTCTAGTCTTTTAGATTACTTTTGATCATTTCGTTATTTGCGAGTGCCACCATCTGCCGCCACTTTAGATCAATCTTTAGAGCTGTCAGAAAAATCCCCCATTATCGCGATAACGTGGCTACACTGTGTTGGAATTTGGCATATCCCGATGTCTATTGGCGTATTCCCATAGTATGGCCGCAGTATTTTGCTCTTTAGTAGCACAAAAGCATGCTAGATTCGAGCAGATGCTACGTAGTAGCAGACAATTAGCACGTGTATACGAAAAGAGCATGCTTGTTAAACACTCGAAATGCATTGTTATAATGCTGCGGCTACATTAGCGGACGATAATTGTCTACAATCTCTTTCCATACGCTACTACACCGGTTAGTTAGAAAGATAAAGATATAACGATACTTCGCCGTAGCCCGCTAATGTAGCATTAAAGAGCATGCTCTTTAGTAGCATGTGTATACCGGCTGGCGGCCCTACGGTGATTCGGTACGCAAATCAGCGCGATGCCGATGCTCCGACCTCAGTGGCGCGATGACATCGCTGACAGCGTGAATCGGAATGCACCCTTGTTGTTATGTTTTTGGTCCTATCTGTCATGTCATTGTCAATGTCAATTTGTTTGTCAAACAAATTCAAAGAAAAGAAAACAGTTCTGGTCTATTTAGGTCGCTTATCTATTTTAATGATTATTAGCTGATAAAAAAATGGACTGTTAGAGTATAATGATTGAAGAAGACAATGTTACGTTTTGTTTGTCCTTCCTGATAAAAACTACGTCGTTATAAACGAATCATAACCTCAAAAATAACTATCTTTACTTACTACCTCCAAATAAAATTCTGTCCGTCCAGATGTCATCGCAGTGGACAAATAAATATGCCATCATGCGAGATTTGTCTCTTGCACAAGGTTTTGAGCTTCCTATGGACTTGACAGATACTGTAGCCCCTGGGGAAAAACCTCCTATACTCAATATCACTGAAGGTATGTTGTAGACGTAAACTTCAATCTTTATTTACTATAAGCAGAGCTGAGATAACTCAAATTTTTTCACAAACTTAATTTAACTCTAAAAGATGACCACACTCATACCGCACTGAGCAATGACTCCTTTTATGACTAATTCATTGTATCTTCGCTTAAAGTTTGCATTTTACTTCAAAGAAATAAAACATGTCTACAGTAAACAAACAATAAATGTTGTATTTAAATTAGGAATGTTTTTTATTACTTACAGAAAATGAAGATTTTTATAACCACAAATGTGAAGATGGTGATGGAAATACAGTTCCAGATTTGACCCTTATTCAGCATATGTTGAAAATGGTAAATATTATAGTTGATAAAGTTATTATATATATAATTACAGTTCAATCAAGGTTTTGCATAAGCCATTATTATTATTTGACAATTTATTAAATAGTGTAAGCTACTATGAAATAGTAAAAATTTAAAAATTCAAAATTCAATATCGTTTATTCGATTTAGGTTTGTTTAACAACACTTATGAATGTCAATGAAGCTACGCCATCGGTTCGCAAATCCTACGGCAGGAGACCTTGTAAGTATAAGAAATATAAAAAATACAAATACTTACAATACAAAATGCTTTATTTCTTTAAGAAACCCAAATACCTACTTGAAAAATCAGTATTAAAATTATATAAATTTTATGAATCCACCTTTCTCAGGTTCATCCAGTCTCATCAGATTCAGAAGATGACAGTAAACCTGTGCAGGATGTTGGTGGACCCAGTAATACTGTTATAGAAATCACCAAACCTACACCAATTGTAAAAGAACCACATAAAAAGAAAGTGGAATTTGTTTTGAATGAAGTACCGGAGAGGTCAAGTAAAAAAAAACCAGCAGTAAAAAATGTCAAGCGAAAGAGGGCCAATGTTGCAGTCGATTCCATTCTGCAAGGTTTAGTTAAGGTTGAACAACCAGTCCTTGAAATAAAATCTGATCCTAAAGTCGAAACAATAATACTCCTCAAACCAAACGATTTCATGACAAAAAAAGATCCAATTGAATCTGAAAATTTAAACAATATGTTAAGTTCACTGAAAGATGATTCTTCAGTGGAAGACTCCATCGGCAAAGTAAACCAATGGTTGTCACAACAAAGCTCTGATTATGCAACAATTAACAACTCGACTGCCAATGTGAATAAAATTAGTAATAGCAGTTCTCAGAAAAAGACAAAACTGTTGGACTTTGAACCAAGTTCAATGTTCAGGAAAAAGAATGTGATACCGAAACCCTCTGAAATTAGCCCTGTGAAAACTTCTCCAATTCCAAAAACTGACCCCATTGCACATTATAAGCCTTCGGAACTGGCTGATGTATATTACAAAAGGTGCATAGAACATATGAAAGTGAAAGAGACTTTAAGAGAAGATTTATGGTCAAAAGCTGAGAAAATTATGAAAGAAATTGATGCTAAAAGGTAAGCTACTAATCCTATCTTACTAATATTATAAATATGAAAGTTAAGACATTTGGATGTTAAGATGTTTGTTACTCACGCCAAAACGGTTGAACAGATTCCGGGATTCAGAACCGGTTCCTGGAGAGGAACATAGGCTACTTTTTATCCCGGAAAGATGTCACATTCCCGCAGAAAGCTAGTTTTGAAAAGTGAATAAAAAACAATAAATAGCTTGTAACACCTGACCACATCCTGTTTGCCCAGCAAGATGGTGGGGCATGCCCACTTTAAAAAAATATTTAGAGAGCAGGGTGTAGCAACAAGAGCAATTAGAAAAAAAAACAAAATTGATTGTTTTGAAGTGATTTTTTTTTAATTTAAAACAGGATGGGCATTTGACCACCATCTTCTTTGAATTAACAGGATGTGGTCTAAAATGTTGCATGATTGCCCACTAGATGCCTGTTCACACTTTTTTTTTGGAGTGGTGTGGTTTCATTTTTTAACAGTAAAAGTGCAAAGTCACTTTTTAATTTTAGCTTTTTCAATTTTTATTTATTTGATTCACTTGTATGAAGCAGTCATGTTTGATCAGGTAACATTATTTTTGGTGTTGTGTAGAATGTAACAAAATATTTCTTTGTTGTCTTTTATGTTTCAGAGCTGTAGAGGCAGCCGAAGCAACTGTGATGCAGCCACTAACAGATGCGGGTTTTTCAAGTAACTAAGCCAAGATAATTGCATGTTTAAAGTACATTCGTAAACTCTCTTCTTGCTCTTATAAGTCCAAGAAACTATAGTCCCTTCCAAACCGCTGCTGCGTGTAAACAGACATGAAGTTCGTCTGCTTACCAAAGACTGTTGAGACTGACTAGAGAGATATGAAAATTTAAATATGGATTTCACTCGGAACTTTTTAGTTGAACTGATTGAAGTGATTAAATTAATGAATCGTAATAAATATGTCTATCAATTAAATTAATCAATAGTTATACATTATTCCAATACAAAACTATAGTAGCTTGAGGACTAAATAAAAATTGCAAACCACAACGGGCATCAACAACATACAACCAGACCGGAGGAAATATTGAAAAGTTTGTTTTTTTATATTTATCCGAATGAGAATCGATCCCGGGACCTCCAAAGAGAGTGGCACCCTGAAAACCAATGCGTACACCACTCGGCCACGCAGGTCGTCATAATGGGACGACTATTTGAACACGCAAATTACTATTCGAGCTTAGGTGCTTTCATCTCTACGAATAATTTTCCGTTATATACAAGAATCACTAATTTATCCTTCAGGTTGTGACGCGATTACCCTTCCACAACATCGTCATTTACTGACTGGAGACTGCTTAGTTTGTGAAATCGTCAAGAAAAATGGAATAGACATCGATTTGGCAATCTTACAAAGTACAGAGTATGATAATAAGTGGCTATCTGATAAACTAAAGGTCATCGTAAGAGGTAAGGATTATGGTACGAATTAGTAATAAAATTTATAATAGTGAACTTGTAAAACCTAAGGTTTTGTCTTGAGCCTGAATGTGCATTTCTTCACTTGTCAACCTCGAATTGTGTGATAAGTTTGTTGAAAATTGATTTTAATGTTGGTAGAATTAAACTATTATTTGTATGTGATTGCAATGTAGCATCGCGGGGGGGGGGGGGGGGGGGAGACCTTCCCCCCTTGAGACTCAAAACAAAAGTACCTATCTAAAATTTGTAGTTTTCGCATATTGCACATTCTTGCCCCCCTCTCCCCCCTAGGTCCATGGGCTGGCAACATGCCACACTCTGCTGCATTGTCGGCTGGCGATGCCCTTGCTTGGTAGCAAAGTAACACAACATAGTTATTTATTTTCAAATATCTTGCATATTTTCAGCGATATAGAGAATCAAACTTTCATACTCGGGCATCGTCTGGTTTTTAGTGGGTAAGACCCCCTTCACCGGGCCCTCCATCTTATTGTAACCCATTACGAATTTAGTGGGTTATCGGCTGGGAGATGTAGGGGCCGTCAAACTGTGTATCCCACTATTTCCATGGAAACACAAAATGTGAATTGTAGAATATGCTTTTTTTCTGAATTACTCCTTAATTAACATAAAACTAGCGCACTAACTAATTAACTAGCTTCTGCTTCCTATCAAGGGTACTGACCCTTAGACATAGGAGCTTAACCACTAAAGTTATATTTTAAGAGGAAGTAATACATAGTTCCTTTGCACGCCGACCGGTAGCGGCGCAATCGCAATGGAAATAGTGGAACAAACGATTTCAGTGTATGTAATGGTAATAGTGGGATACACCATCATCAAGGGCGTAACCGGGACTGCAGAGCGTGTTTAACCCGTAAAAGGTGTTTTAGTTTAATACTAAATATAGAAAAAAAACTGAAGCCATACAATTTTGAATGTTTAAAACACCAGCTATGTAGTAAGTCCCTACTTCTATTTTTTAAATTATTTATTTAGTTATTTATTGTATAAGTAGTTATGTATTCAAGTAGTCTTGATAACTTTAGACAATCTAAAGTTTGAATGCATAGCAGTCTAGTGGTACATACATACCACTAGTAACAGACCAAGAGGTTCCAGCCCCCTGATTTACAAACCGTCCGAAACGCTCCCGACAGCGGAATGTATGCCCTGTGTCTGTCACTCACTATAGAATAGACAAAGGCAAAGCCCAGAATTCGAATCCGATTTCGTTTCCGACGGTTCGTGAATCAGGGGGCAGGTCCCAGGTCAGGTGCGATACCCAGTGGGGGTACATATTGTAATAGGGGTTAAAGAATGAAATTGCGGTTTTTTTCTTTTGTACATATAACATAACAACTTTTATGATATTAGAAATACATGATTTCTTTAATATTGCGTTACATTAAGACCATATCGAGCAGCTTTTGATAATTTAATAACCACGATATTTGATTATTTACATTGAAAAAACTTATCTCGAAAGTTACAACCAGAATTTCGTACTTTATTAGTTGTAACTTAGTGAAAATATTTTAGTTTGCTCTTAACGAATATGTCATTTAGTGGTTAAAATGTCCATACATACGCGTGTAAAATTTTGTAAAGTTACATAATATTAGTCGTTGAATAAATTACAAAAACATTAGTATGGGAGAAAAAATTGTACAAAAATCTCCATACAAAACGGCAGTTTGATACTTTAACCCCTAATATTTGGTTGGTGGTAAGACTTGTTCTAAGTCCGCCTGGCTGGATACCGCCATCTTATCTAAGTCTGACGACATAACAACGATGTTTTCAGCATTGTTGTGTTCCGGCAGCTAGAAATAACATAACCAGTTCCTCGGTGGTTGAGGATTCCGCTGTGTATAAAAAATAGTAATATAGTCTGTTTTGTAAAAAACGAGTACTGAGTATGTCTCTCGCACGTTTCCTATATGACAGAGTGAGACGGGTACGCTCCGTTTGCGATCGTGGCGGTTAAGCATGGGATGGGTGACCAAAATCCTATTATGTTGAGCCACTAACGTTAAAGCACTTTAAGCCGTTAGCCGTGGCTGCATTTGCCAGGCGCTGATCCAGAATTTGGTTGAGGGGGGAGGGAATTTGGTTTGGGGGGCAATCTTAGCTTATTTCACGTGGCAAAATGATGAATGCAAAAATTGAGTTGGTAAAATTTTACCTGTCCCTGTTACCTGTATTTTAGTGTGTAAGAGGGGGGGGGGGGGAGGGGGGGGGGATCGCCCTCATTGCCCTCCCTTGTATCCGCGCCTGGCATTTGCAGTAGGTAGTTAATTCCCTCCAATACGCATTAGGCCTGCGTGGTAGGTCATGTCATGGCACATTAAAATGGCTAATAGCACATGATTAACATGGCATTAAACATTGTCTCATAATAGTGGACTGATATGCCCAAAAAGTGTCAGGTACTTATATTATATTTATTAAAGGACCACGCAAATTAGCGTTGTTGGGTGGGGCCACCAACAGAAATCTAACGTATTTCAGTTTATGCGTCTTGGCACGCTGATTATTTTTACAAGCTTTTTAATAACTTGCCATGTTAGTTAAGATTGTTAGTTAGTGGGGGATAAATCTTGCAAGCTTAATTTGACCCACTTCCCAGTGTCCGATGGAGCTGAAACTTTGTATACAGGGTTTGGTTTAGATGACAATACAATATTAAAGTACAGTCAACAAAAAAGCTTGTCAGAAAAATGAAAGTTTTACTAAATAAAACAGATTGAGTATGACCACATTTACCGCAGTATTGGGGATTGCACACAAATCGTTTAGAGTAGAAATTATATGACACACTTTGGTGTTTGTAGTTAATGTTCATTATTATAAGAGGCTATAAAAAAGGCGTTAGCTAGTTCCAGAATCCAGAATAAAATTATACTGCCCCCGGGGACTATGGAGCATAACTCATAAAAACAAGAAATTAAAAAAAAAAGTTTTTTAAAAATTCTTTGTCCTTTGATATTTTAGCAGATTCCAATTGAATTTTTATACCCAATAAGTACCTAATTATCATTTAAAAATAAAAGACCTATAATTGTGCAAAATAAACTCGGTAGGTACTAATTACCGGTTTTCTAATTCGATTTGTCATCATTTGTCTGAAATCCTCAGTCCTGCGTTAGATGCTGGCTGGATAGGCTGTTTCTGTTATGTTATGTTACAAATGTTACAATACAATACCAACCTATTTGTTTTAAAGATGTATGAAATCAAAGGTTTTGTTATGTGATTTTAAACATGAAAGTCTTTCAAATAATGGGTCGATATTGTAATATTTTTTTATGAAGTTATAGTGTTAAACATTTATTATTTATCTATAAGGTCCTTCTTAAATAGTGCACATAATTTTAAGGGGTCAATGTACTCACGCATACAATCAACTTTTACCATGGTACCAACATTGAAATCGCGAAAAAAAAACAGCTGTTCTATACATTTTGGCCTATTCGTTTTAAAGTTTTCTATGGAACAGTAGATTTTGTTTTCGCGTTTTCAATGTTGGTACCATAGTAAAAATTGTTTGTATGCGTGAGTACATTGACCCCTTAAAATTATGTGCACTATTTAGGAAGGACCTTATACACGGCTAAATTTCAATTACCATCGAAAGTAAAAAAGAAATTGTTTTTTATTAAGCCATTTATATCTATAGTACTTACAGTCGAACCAATTTAATGATGACCCACTTTGCAAATAACTTTAAAAGCGCAAAATTTTTAAAGACCAGTGTCAATTTAGACCTGATTGTTTTTAATATAATTATGTTAGAAAATTAACTTATTTTGGGCCACGATTCAATTAGTTCTACTGTACCGAAAACCGAAAGACACTTCCATCGAAAGGCTTCGGTCCTTTGTTTTGTAAATAACCACTAGTAGTCTTTACTTATAAAAACAATAAGTAGGTACTACTACTAACTTCCCGCGACTTAGTATCGCTTTTTCGAATAATATAAAGACATGTTAATTTAAGAAAGTAAAACAGGGTACGAAAAGTGTTACAGTAAAGTTACTCAATTTTAAGTCATTGTTAAAAAAAATGTGAATAATTTTTGCTTACTTACATAGTAAGTTTTGGTTCTAATGAATTTTATAACAACTGAAGTTATTTATTCTAATAAAAATTGTAATAAAAGAAAGCAAATATCCTCAACTATTTTAAAGTTTATGTTCTTATGTAGGTAGCAATAGCATAAGTACACCCGAATACTCAACAAAATATAGACACGCGCTCCTGTGTGCGTCGGCCGGCAACTCGGCTAAAAAAATGAGCGCTCCCGAGCTTACGCAGGCAAAGACAGTGTGCATGTACATTTACACACACAAGCGTGGCTCACCCGCGTTCGTGAGATAAAACATCTGTCTGCAGCCCAAGCACGAAAACCACTTTTACGTGTTACTTTTACGAAAAACACTTTATTAGCCCCCGGGCTACAGTACTATTCATTTCCAATACAAAATGCGTCCCGCCCACGAACGTGTTGCGGTTGAGGTACGTGTGGGTAGACCCTAATAGTCTGTGAAGCCCTCTACGATTACGAGAGCGAATGTTTTCGAGCTTGGAGTAAGGATAATGTTTTAGTTAAGTTTAAGAGTATTCGGGCGTTCGACTTTTATCTATGAAGAGTAAAAGTATTGATTGCGATATTTTTTTACACATGGTAGGTTGAATTTTTGTGATTATATTTAAGTACTATGTACTAAAAGTACTTACGTTTTATTCGAATATCGAAGCAAGCATCGAGGCTGAGCCTCACTGGCTAAATATTGTGATTTTATGGTAACTAAGTTTTAATATTTATGTAAACAATACATGAATAAAAATATTGTTGAAACGTATGTTTTGAGTTT
Organism: Crambus lathoniellus; assembly: GCA_949710035.1. Taxonomy (NCBI): domain Eukaryota; kingdom Metazoa; phylum Arthropoda; class Insecta; order Lepidoptera; family Crambidae; genus Crambus; species Crambus lathoniellus. The sequence continues at coordinate 5,607,691 of OX453302.1, read as the reverse complement.
TCTTTTGTGTACCTAATATAATACGAATGCTGTCCGAATACGGGCAGCAACCGAATACTCCCAAAATATACCTCTTTATCTAAAACAATCATTTAAAAATATGAAAGATTAATTCTTTACATATAATATGAAAACATGGAGTTACATAAGTGTTTCATATTTTTATTAATGCATGAGACACGTCAAGATTATTTAGGTAAAATCTTTTGCTCTGAATAAACTTAATACCTTCGTAGCTATTTGAAAGGTCTGCAGTTCAATTAGTCTATACCTGTGTTGGTTTACCTTACCTCTGAAAAAACTTTTCCAACGCTGACCTGACATTCATATTTTCTATTTTTAGAATTAATACACAATAATATACCATCGCAAATTGACATTATGTTTATATTTAAACTGTATGTCATTAAAAAAACTAAATATAGACCTTGTTCATATGTTTTAAAGTTTGGAATTGAGTGAAGTTTGTTATTTTCCATGCTACGATACTACAGACGTTAATTGTCTGTCGCATTGGTTTATTTTATTAGCACAAATCAGTAAGGCCGATGCATCTACGCAGACGCATGTCACTGTTCTGAAATATCTAAATTATCGTTATCATTTAACTGTGGTGTCGTTAGCTAATCGACTGGTGAGTAATATCATTTGTGATAGTTATGCTGCTGTTTATATAAAAGGATAATTAATGCACAGTCGAACCAACCGATTCGCGACCCACCTTAAGTTAATTTTCTAAAAGATATTAAAATTCAATAAGGTCGAAATTCAAACTCGTTGCTTTGTAGTTTTGACGCTTTCAAACAAATATTTAGCAAAATGGGCTACGATTCAATTGGTTCGATTGTACCTAATGTTTTTTATATGAAATAATAAATAACATTTTATTTTGGATTTTATTAAGTACTTTCTTAACAATTTGGTACGCCTATACAGGGTGTTTTTATAGTCATTGGCATCCATTCGGCCCAATAAGGTACTCGTATCATATGAAGGTATGTTTTTTTACGTGATTGACGCCGGCATGAAGCATGGGTGACATTGTTTGTTTCGGTGAATTCCGTGCGCGAACTTGAATAAATTCACGTTATAGTAGAGCCCGCGTTTTGTCGGGAGGCCAAGGAAGTAGTTTAAGGCTTGTATGTTATTTAGTTTTTAACTTGGTACTTAGGTACCTACTTAATCAATTATTTTATTAACAAATTTTCATTTTTACTTTTTATTTTCTAAAGCACAGCCATCTCTAAGACGATAGAGAAGGCTGTGGCTAAAGTGATCAATTATAGAGTATTTTACACAATTTTTCAAGGTTTAAAAAAATATTTTACATCTTGGAATGGCCTTTACGAGTATATTTGGGGAAAAGACTCTATATCATGAGTAAGTATGTTCTTATTTTAAAAGGATGCTTCGACGACGACTTCAATGTCACCCTGTATAAGCAAACAATATAATGAATAATTATTTAATAAAAAATAGAATTTAAAAACGATTGGTATTAGATCTTTTGTTATTGTTTATCTGAGTTATTTAATCTCCACAAGGTCTTAAAATATTAATTATTTAGAATCTGGATTGATTCCTTAGGATCATTTACCGTATTAAGTACCAACCCTATTATCTTTATTTCTTTCTCTACCTAGCTACCTTCTCCCTGCTTCACGAACCGTCGGAAACGGAATCGGATTCGAATTCTGTGCCTTGTCTTTGTCAATTCTATAGTGAGTGACAGAGACAGGGCATACATTCCGCTGTCGCTGCGTTTGCCATTCCTTCTTTAACCCTTAATTCGACAGAGATATTAGTTCCAATATCTAAAAAATTTAGATGTATTATCTTATTACTAGTATCTTATAGACTTCAGAAAAAATAATGAATAAAATCTGGAATATGTAGTTTTTCAGGAAAAGCATGTCCGCCACAGCGGACATTGCCAAACTTACTGATAGACTGACTTGTCCGCTGTACCGGACATTGCCGAATACATATCGTAGAAATCATGTAATAAAAAAATAACAAGATAAAGCCAAAACAGTATTTATTTATATATTACGATATTACTTTACATGAAAATGTAAAAAACTGTTACGAGAATTTATTCCCGTAAAGAATTAAAGCCTGGTATCACACTTCAAGCAATACACTGAAGACTTTTTTGTACAATGCATGCAACGACGTTCTTCTTTGGTTGACGGAAAATTTCCGACATTTTCATAACGGCTGTCATCAGGAGGCCTAGGCTTACAGACATGGCGTACAGAAGATTCTTCACCCCTGAGTTTTGCAGACTTGTTCATGGTTATTAGAGCCTTGTAAATTTCATGCCTAAAATCTTAAAGCTTCAGTTTGTTTTTACTTTATTCGGACTTTTTTGTTTCCGTGATAGAAGCCATGCATTATTGATGCATTTGTCAACCATTTGCGCAAATATTCCGATATACCATCGTTTACTTTTGAACGGTGTCCTATACAAGAGCGACAATACATAATTGACGAAGTCCGACATGTCGGACAATTAGATTTTACCATACATTTCTAAGGGTTTGGCGTTGTCCGTGGTGACGGACAACAACAACGAGAGTCAGTTTAGCAAATAAAATAACACTTGAAAGACACATGTTATGTGTTTTTGAGTGGAATAACCTCTAACCAACAAAAAACACATACAAAAACATTCATTTATGTGCAAATATCAAATAATATCGAATAAAATACCTTGCCTAAAACTGATGAGAACGAGGTTGACGCCATTTTCCTTTAAAACTGTCATTTATAGTAATGCCATAAACTTATTTAATTTTTCATACACTTTTATAAAATATACTCTATGGTTTGGTAGAGTAAAAATCTTATTAAAATAAATTCATAACGGTCCAGATTTTTTTTAAATAGCTGTCCGCTGTGATGGACATAATCGAATTAAGGGTTAAGTGAAATTATCTTGTTAATTTTAGTGTTTAATGCAACATGGTTCTCCAAAACATCCAAATCGGTTTGCAGAACGTATTGAATGATGGGGTAAGTAAACCTGTTATCCATTTATATATTCATTCCTTTATAATAAATCAGGAACACTGCATGTGCTGGTAGGTACATTGAACTCGAGAACAAATAAAATAAGTATAATCTATACCTACTTCTAACATTCTTAATGCGAACGTGATAGTAACGTTTGCACATTAACAACCTTATACCAAAGAATACTATAGGTAATACTTATTACTACGTACTCCTACTTATACTAGGGGTGGGGACTGGGGGCACAGATAGGTATCTTTGTTTGGTGGGATTACAGTTTTATGCAAGTAATGACATTTTCGATACGAATCCTCCAAAAAACAAAAAGTACAGCATCAACTAAATGGTGCATTTTGATTTCTCGAGATCATGCTTAGATGTTCTTAGTCTAAAAGCCGTGGCCATTAAAATTAATAGCAGGTGAAGATCATGGGATGATGAATTCCTGAATGGGATGATCGAATCTAAAGTTATTTGTAGACGGAACCAACGGAACTCTAAAAATCTGAAAGATGTTTTTGGAAATAGAAATAAAAAACTTCCACCTGATTTACAAACCGTTGGAAACGCTCCCGACAGTGGAATGTACGCACGTCAGTAGGGCTAGCACAACTTAGCGCGACTCTTTGTCACGCTCCTTCCATTCCAACCAATCAGAACGTCAATAAGTCACGCGCACTATCTACGTACGAACGATCTGATTAGTCGAAAGTGCCCGCGACTCTTTCTCACTCGAGTCGCGCGCAAGTTGTGCTAGACCTACAGAGCGGTTGCCCACTACGTCCGATTCGAATTTCCGACGACGGTTTGTGAACCAGGGGGATTTATATACTTGCAGACATGTTATTTTAATTTTTAGTTTTTTGCATTCACAATGCAATTTTTTATTATAGAAAAATGGAAAATGAAGTATTTAGTAAAAATCGACCCGTCGCTAGCCATCGGAGCTAGTTGTGAGACGGGTCGATTTTTTCTAAATACTTCATTTTCCCTTTTTCTACAGACATGTTACTCATAGGATGTTAAAGCCGATCTAAAATGATGTGATGTTGCTTTTCATTCAGTCAGTTTTTATAATAATAAAATAAGACTAAAAGCAGCTGGCATTATCTATATCTACATATAAAACTCTAAATTGATTGACTGATTCACTGATTCATTCATTGTTGGCATAGGCGTAGAGCCCTAACGGCTGAAGGTAGATACACCATTTTTAGAGGGTTTTCACCTTTCATGATGTAGATGAGAACTAAGAAAGTATTTTAGAAAATTCCCTTTATACAGGGTGCTACAAGTTGTTCAAGTTTGTATGAGAATTTGTATAGGGTTGAAGATAGAGACACCATTTTTGATGGGTAGATACCTTTCATGGTGTATGTAAGCTTTAACAAAGAGTTTTGGAAAATTCCCGTTATACAGTCTGCTACAGGATGTTCCATTTTGTTTGGGGATTTGTATAGGGCTAAAGATATATACACCATTTTTGGAGGGTAGATACCTTTCATGGTGTAGGTGAGCACTAAGAAATGGTTTTGAAAAATTCCCGTTATACAGGGTGCTACATGATGTTCCAGTTTGTAGTATGGGAATTTGTATAGGGCTGAAGATAGCAGCACCATTTTTGGAGGGTAGATTCCTTTTATAATGTATGTGAGCACTAAGAATGGATTTTGGAATATTCCCGATATACAGGGTGCTACAGGGTGTTCCAGTTTGTATGGGGAATACCTTTCATGGTGTAGGTGAGTACAAAGAAAGGGGTTTGGAAAATTCCCATTATACAAGGTGCTACAGGATGTTCCAGTTTGTATGGGGATTTGTATAGAACTGAAGGCAGAGATACCATTTTTGGAGGGTATATACCTTCCATGGTGTAGGTGAGCACTTAGAAAGGGTTTTGGAAAATTCCCGGTGTAAAGGGTGCTACAGGGTGTTCCAGTTTGCATGGGAATTTGTATAGGGCAGACGATAGATACACCATTTATGGAAGGTAGATTCCTTTTATAATGTACTATATAGCTTTCCGCCCGCGGCTTTGCCCGCGTGGACTACACGACGCTATCCCGCGGGAATGTGATATTTTTCCGGGATAAAAAGTAGCCTAAGTTACTCTTTATTACATCAGCTACCTGTCAGTGAAAGTCCCGTCAAAATCGGTCTAGCCGTTTCAGAGATTAGTCGGAACAAACAGACAGACAGACGGACAAAAATTGTAAAAAATGATATTTTGGTATATGTACCGTATATATTTATAATCAATGCATGTAGTAAAAAGTGGTTATTTTAATATTACAAAAAGACACTCTAATTTTATTTATTTGTAGGTAGTTATATAGGTGAGCACTAAGAATGGGTTTTGGAAAATTCCCGTTATACAGGGTGCTACAGGGTGTTCCAGTTTCTATGAGGAATACCTTTCAAGGTGTAGGTGAGCATTAAGAAAGTGTTTTGGAAAATTCCCATTATACAGGGTGCTACAAGGTGTTTCAGTTTGTTTGTAAAGGAATTTCCATTTAGGTTGAAGGTAGAGACACCACTTTTGGAGGGTAGACAACTTTCATTCATAGTGCATGTTAATTGATAGTAAAAACCAAGCGAACAAAGACTCTGACCCACTATGTCAGAAGATAAGTGAGCATAGAACAAAAAAATAAGGTCTACTGATAAATAAATACCTTGATAATTATATTGGTAATCCGTGACTTTCAAAATAAACGCACAACTGTCTTAATCACGCGAACGAAGTCGCGGGCAGAAGCTAGTTGTTACTATAAAATTGCTTGTTTTCTTCGAATGAACTTTAACTGAAGATAGAACAAAAAGTCATTACGAACTGTTGCACCTAGGCATTTCAAGTCCTAAACAGCATAGGATAAGGATTATTTTTCGTAGATGATTGTAATTTGTACTTTCGCCTTTCGATGTAATTTGCTTGCTATGCGAAATTGAAAACTGTACCTTCTTAGGTAGGTACCTACCTACATATTTTTAGTCACTCTTGTAACTTAAAGTGAGTTTGTATTGTTTACTATTAGTGTAGTGATTCATTTGAAGCAAGTTATTTTGATACTTAGTACCTAGCTAGGTAGTTTAGATATTTTAAAGTAAAGGAAAGGATGGTTAATATTATATGTGATTACGCTGCTGTGGAAAACGCGGTGAGACTTTTATAATATTGTATTACACTGCCACAAACTTTTCTGTTCCGGTGAGAGCGGCGCTACGTAGGCCTCCTGGTTATAAGCTATTCTATGACGTAGGTACGTTTTTCTTTTTTTTATAGAAATTTAACCGGCCCTGACTTCTAAGAACTTCAGCCGCCAGCAGCGCGAACGCTATGGTTGGACATCAACTTGATAGCAAAATGGCATTAAAAAAAAACACGTTCGTTTCACATTTTAGCCACAAGAAGTTCGTCTACATAGAGTGTCTTATAGACCTAACAGAACAACAGCCTGGGACTCTCTGTTTGTCAACTCGCAAACGCGATTAGTAACTTTACCTAACCGAACATTAGTAACCTTACCTCTTTATTTTATTGGGTTCTGAGTATTGCACCCCCTTGATGCACTTTAACGCGCATTTGACTGAACTTGTAGGTATATTGATTAGTGATTACATGCTCTTTGATTAGTAACGTTTTGAGTTTGAGCACAGAACACGGAAAGATTTTTTCTTTCCATGTTCTGTGGTTTTGAGTTACATTTTGACAGATGTACCTACCTACGCTCTTTACAACAACAATAGCAGACAGCGCGCGGTAAGCGAGCCTGCCGCAAGCTAAAACATGCGGCGGTGCGTCTACAGAGCATGACTGCTCATACATTGGTTGGGTGGGAGCTGTGCGGTATAAGTGAGCTATGACCTTTAGTTAGACCTAGCTCCCTCCCTTGCTCTATCTAGAATAACTGGTTTCCAAGCGCGCCCCGCCCACTAACTAGTTTACTTCGATCAATCTTCCAACATTATCTCCGATCCATCTAAATAAAAAAAAACCGAAGTAGATATATAAATAATTTTCGATCTAATGTCATTCTTGTATTCTGTGGGGACCACAGATAACCGCCAAAAACAGGTGATCTGTGGTGGGGACTGGTAGGTACAGTGCCACAAACTTTTCTGTTCCGGTGGCCAAAATGTGAAACTATCATCTTTTTTTTAATGTCATTCTGCTGTCAAGTTGATGTCCAACCATAGCGCTGCTGGCGGCTGAAGGTCTTAGAAGTCAGGGCCGGTTAAATTGCTACAAAAAAAAAAGAAAAACGTACTTACGTATCGCCGCTGTCACCGGAACAGAAAAGGTTGTGGCACTGTACCTCACTATGACACCAGTAAGTTCCTTCCCTATAAAAGTCAGAATAGGTTCTGCTGCGCCGTAGGTATAGTACGCCAAGCTTTTCTGTTCCGGTGATTATCTTTGGAACTAAAACAGTTTTCATACGACAGTAGATTAATATTAGGGTACCTAGATCAAAAAAGATCTAGGCACCCTAATATTAATATTTTTATCTATTCATGAATGTATTTTATCTATTCATGTTTTAGGTTATCTATTTATTTACCGCAAATTACAAATTCCTAGCTTAATATTAGGGTACCTAGATCAAAAAAGATCTAGGCACCCTAATATTAATATTTTTATCTATTCATGAATGTATTTTATCTATTCATGTTTTAGGTTATCTATTTATTTACCGCAAATTACAAATTCCTAGCCTGCTACTCAACTTGGACTCGCTTAGTATAAAAACTTATAATAATATATTATCACTATTTCTACTGCAGCTCATTTTTAAGTAAGTTAAATGTAGGTACTTTCACTGAGTATAAGGTACTTACTTACTTATTTAATTGATAAGGGTCAATGGTAGGTAGAGTCAATGGTAACAGTAAAAACATAAACATTGATTAAAATAGTTTATTTATCACTTTTAAAATATTTTATGACTTAAAAATACAATACACTTTAGCTTAAGTATACTTAAGTCTAGAAACAGCTACTTAACTAGGTATTCTATTATAATCTATTAAATATCAAATTACTATGAAACCGAATACACAAGTTGTATTGTAACAACTAGGTTTTTACAGATATGAGAAGTTATAATACTTTATTATACCATATTATCTAATTAAATTTTAGATCTTGTTCTTTACACCAATTATCTAAACAGATCACGTTTTTGAGAGCACATATTTTTTTATGATGAATACAGCTTACAATATTAGACGAGGTTGAGTACTTTTCGTACAGGGTTAACAAACTAGGACAATTTCTATCTTCTAAATTATACACGTTATCGATATTTAATATCTCTTTTACCCAAGAAACTTTTTCACATCCTTTAGTAAATATTCTACAGTGTTTGCTTAAAAGTTTGTTTATATGATTTTTATAATCCTGATATGGTACTACTCCATCACCCCAATAAATTCCTCTATTTCTTTCTATCCAGGCTACTTGAAAACGTTCTTTTTTCGATAATTCATAAAACGGATATGGAGGTTTTATCAACATTGTCATTATTTGTCTATTCCGGAGAATTGCTATTTCTTTGACGATAAACTGGTTTTGCTCGTTCTTAAACCCTTGTACATCTATTATTGAATTCATGATAATTTTCTTACGATGTTGCTGAGAGGTCTGTATTCAAATAGTCGATCATTTATTATTAGACAATAAGCTGTTGTATTATCAGGTATATGTTCTGAACATTCAATTTCTATCCGTACATCAACAGGTCCAGTTTTAATTGAATCGTTTTGTCTTGAACAGTCAATGACAAACAACGGTGCCTTTTCTTTAAATTGAGCTAAATGAAGCAACGGATCAACACCAGTGTTGTAGTAAGACTGACGGAAATTAGCATACATTTCATATAATATACCGTATTTGCCTTCATCAAATTTCAAATTAAGTGAGTCATATGGAAAATATTGTGAATTCAGAAATAATTTGACGTTAGTTACTTTACAATGATCGAACATAGCCGAACTTCTAGTTTTATTAAATTTTCTATCACTCTGTAAACCAAAAATAACATATCTTGGTTTTTCCAGCTGAGATGCAGTTTTAATTGACCACGAATGTTTAGTAGTTTTTGGTAGTAGTGGGTATTCATACAAATCCCAATTTCTAAACGCTAGCTGTATAGGTTGATCTTTTTCTAATCGCTTAAGTAATAACAATTTGTTACGATCAGCCGCTTTTATATGAGGAACGCGCCACTGAATTTTTTGTATTTCTATTTCTATATTGTCATCTTTTTCCAAAATTGCACAGCTTTCATTGGTACTACTTCTATGCAATATCAATTCATGTCTACAGTTAATTATTATTTTGTTGTAATCTTCAGCAAACCCTAATAATTTGTTCAAGGGTATAATTGCACTAAAATGACCGTCTTTCAGCTGTGTACCTTTTATGTTCCATCCCCAAACTGCTGCTGCTTTATCCTCTCCACCAGTCATAGAAATATAAGATTTAATTGTTGTAGTAATTCCAGCATTTTTTATGCGATCAATTTCAATACCATTTAATTCATATCGTATGGTCTTGAAACAAATATAACAGTGGATTATTAATAAAATTAACATCTTTTTTTACATTTGGATCTTTGGAAGTTATGCGTGCATAACCTTCTATATAAATAGAGCTGGCTGATGGTAGCACATACGTATCTTGCTGATGAATAGGAATTCTAATTTCATCATTATCTTTAAAACTGTTGCTATAAGGATTATAACTATGAATTTCATAACTCTCTATCGAATTATCGTGACAAGGTAGATCTGTGATTTGCAACATTTTATATTTTAAATCCAAGATGTTTCAAAAATCTTTTATTTTCTTTAGATATCTTTTTTGATTTCACTTTGTTGACACGTCTTACTCCTTTCAGCACAGAATGTAGAGTATTACATCGGCCTCCTGGTTTTTGAATTTTATTATAAACTATCATGGTTTTATGCAGGTGGCAAAAATATGAACCCCTAACGCGTCTTATATTTTATGGTGAGTTTAATAGATGTCATCCAGCTGCTATAACAGACAGACGATGACTAAAGTATATCACGCTATTTTTACTATCTTATATTGTATACGGTTGAAAGGTAAGTACATTTACGCATAAAATAAAGTTATGTTAATATGACACTATTTTATATTTTGCCAGAACGACTTTAAAAACTTTAAACATAAATGTCCACAGTTATATACATTATTTTTTTGTAAGTTAGCGTAGTTATAATGAATATTAGGTCCTAAATATTGTATTAATTCTTTCGGTGGTCTTAAATTACCATAACTATCAAAATACTCAATGTAGTTATTCGATTTTGCATAGGCTACCCAATGAGTTCCAGACTTTTCGGAGGAATCAAGATTGATAACACCACATTCTGTTCGATTTGGCTGGTAGGGCAATTCATCTCTCATAAATACACCTCGGAAAAAGGGAATATGATTTGAATGTCTTATGATGTCGATATTAGTCAAAGCTCTTCTGGGTAGCCTGGAAATCAGTTTTTTTTCTTGGTGACGTAAATGCCTAACCCATCTTTGTAGGGTTTTAGATGTAATCCTTTCCCAATATATACTGCTTCTAGTTGCTTATTGTGTCTCTCTAATTCAACTAACTGTTTTTTGGCTGCCTTATATTCATTTATAGCTTTAGCAATTCCAGCAGCACCTCCCGCTAAACTACCAGCAGCAGATAAGCCAGCAAATATCGGAACTAAGGGGAGAAATCCACCAGTTTTAGGTAAGGGTATGATTCTTGGTATATTTATAGGAGAGTCCGATGCTAATTCTTGTGCTGTAGTATGTGCCAATTTCATCAGTACTTTCTTGCATGTAGGTTTAAGATTCTTTATGTGTTTTTTAGTATGTGAAACAATGTTTCTAAACGTTTTCTTCAAACTTCTCTTACGAGACATTGCATCTTTATTATTGTAATTTTCTTTATCCTTTGACTGTTTGGTGTTAGTTAAAGTTTCAGCATTGCGCTTCCTTTTCATTTTATGAAAATTTAAAATTATCGTTTTTAATTTAATAGTCTATACCGTTTCGTAAACTGGCATCGAATGAGAAGAAAATACATGGCAATAGCTTTTTATAAGTAAATTCAATAGTTTCGTAAAAGGGTATTTACAATACATTTGTTTTATGAATCCAGCTGTTCTCGCTTCTCGGGAGACCTAGCCACTTAACGTAAACAAGATTTCCTTTTTTTCTTATAACTCTTTCAACTAAGTATACATCAGAATGTTTTGTTTTCATTAGTTCTTGAGGATAAAAGGCTCCAAGTATCGGTCGCTGCTTGGAATCTTCTATTAAGTAAGTAGTGGGATTAGTTTTTTGTACTTTATATATCTTAAATATTTCCGTCGACCAGTTAGGTGTATAACTTTTATCAAAACATGCCTTGTGCTTGCTTATTCTCACATAATCACCCACTTCAAACTTCGTACATTTTATATATTTTCTTAATTGAGCCAACTTTATATACCTTTGCATTATTTTTGCTTTGTCATCATTGCAAACTGAAGCTGGAGGCTGGCCAATGGTTCTGTGATTAGAGTTATTGTATTCAGAAACCTTTCTATCGAGTACTCCGTTATTCCATTTATAATTTCCATTCAAGTAAAATTCTTTATATAATTTACCCTTCAATGTTTTAATAAATCTTTCAACTATAGAAGCTTTTTTAGTAGAGTAAGTAGAGTAATGATTAATATTGTACTTCTTCATAATGTTTTGGAACTGGTCATTATAAAATTCTTTTCCATGATCAGTTTGTAGGTTATTTGGAATACGTCCATCTTGTATTACTTTATTAAATGCTTTGGATACATTTTGTTTGTTTTTTGTCTGTAGTGCAACTGCCCATGCAAATTTACTAAAACAATCAATAACTACCAATATGTATTTATTACCACCATTTACTCTTGACATTGTTTGCATGTCTATTAAATCCGCTTGCCAAAGATCGTCTATATCTTTAAGAAATACTTTTCTTCGAGGATAATTGACTCTAGCAACTTTACAGATTTCGTTTACAACATCTGCTTTGCTCATAATGTTTGTTAAATTTTCCTGCTATATCACTGATATGTATATTTCTTTCTACTTTTTTTATTTTATCAGACAATATTTTATTTAACTTCTTTAAATTCTCAATTTCATTTAAAAATTCAAATTTTAATTGATCAATATATTTTTTATCAAAGGTGGAACTCGATATAAGTTCTTTCGGCGGTGATGACGCTTTTATTAACGGTTTTTTATTTAGATTATCATTAAACTGATTTACAATTTTGGCAACACTCATGATCTAATTTATTTTTGTAACTAATATTTATTTAAAGAGACTAGCCTTTTTATTCTTTTATAATACCAGCTTCTTTAAGTTCCTCGATGATTGATAAAATTTCATTGTCATGATTAGTATTACCAGCACATTTTGAAGCGATTAATAGTTTTAACCTTTCTATCAATTCATTAGGGTCATCCCAAAATACGTAATCTGTATCATTCTTATATTTTTTATACTGTGGGATGTAGCCCCCACTTTTTGTGTTTAGTTTATCGCTTAAACCTTCATTTTTAGCATTATTTTCTTGAGAAAATAATGGTTTAATAATGTGACGATATTTTGAACCTTTATCACCTTTAATTTGACCGTTTTGGTTGAAGTTTCTTTTATGAGCATTTGTATGATGTAGCATATCTTTATACGTAATTTTATCCTTTTCGGTAACAGCTTTAAGATTAGGTTTTTTACGCAAGAGTAGTTCTTTTAAGCCTGGTGTTAATTCATAGCTTCTATTACCAATGCTTACTATATAGTTTTTATCTGACTGAGTAACATCGCTTGTAGAAGAAAACGATACTTTAGTGTTTCCCATCATTAAGTTTTTAACTCGCCCTCGTATTCCAAATGGCACATTTATGTTTTTAGTCATTAATTCTTCTTTTTCCAGTGACGTTAGCGTATCATTTTTTTTTTGATGGACTGTTATCTTCGTCAGTATAGTCGTAATATTCTGAGCTTTCATTTGAATCTTTTTGTACGTTTGTGCTAAAGTTATCATAATCTAAAGACGAATATTGATCTTTGGATTCGTTATGATTACCCATATCGATGGAAACATTTAATGTAGTTTTATCTTTGTCATCAGCTTTAATAATTGAGTTTAAATTATCTGTGATAGGTTTGAATACTTTTTTGTATTGTAAATTAGCTTTATCTTCTTCACTTTTAATCATTTTTATTTTATTTTTTATATTCTCAACTGATTTAATCAGTTGTTTTTTAATATCTGTATCCATTAATTTGATTATATACAACCGTTCTTTGTTGATATTCAAAAACAAATAAACTTTCTCTTGAGCGGTTACTTTATTATATACCTTCATTTTTATTCAAAATAAATAAATGTATCAAAAGCTTTTCTATATCGTCCATTTTTAAGAGGAGAGTCCTTGTTTATTGTTAAAAAGCTAAATAAATCCAACCATATTGTTTTGCACAGCTTTTTAAATTCTAACCAGCTCATATCTGTAGTTACATGTTCATTATAGATGTGTTTTAAATTAATATCGTCTTGTTTAAAGATTATTAGAAAGTTAACGTTATCACGTATTAACTGTTTAGGTATTTTTGAATAAGTCTGTGACAAATAAAAACAATCAATCTGCCTGTGTCTGCCCATGGAAAAGTAATTGCGAATATTTTCTTGATTTTCGCAAGCAACATCATCAAAAATTATTATAGAATTTTTTAAAGCATCTTCGGGTGAAATCACATCTTTGTTTTCATGAAATATCATTAATTTAGAGCTAGGTATCTGCTCCATAACTTGTCTTAAGAAGCAATACTTTGGTTGAAAGGCTGTTTTTGAGTATATGTAAATATGTTTAAATTTTAGACCATTTTCATGTAACAAAAGATTTATCATAACATTCGTTTTCCCACAATTCGACGGGCCACAAACAATACAACGGATACTGTTCGGTAATAAGTCACCATGTCGTTTTGATTCATTGGGCTGTGGAGGGCAGATACACTCCAATTTTAACGACTGTTTTTGTTTGAGAAATTTCATCTGTTATTTAAACTTGACCGCAGTATTTCAAGGCTTTCAGTATAATGACTTCAAGCCGCTGTGCTGAATTATTATAAACATTTTAAATTCCTAAATAATAATATTCGTTTCGGGAAAAATAAAAGTCATTTTGAAATATTTAAATTTTATTCTTTAAATACATTACTATTACAATCAAAGATGTACGAATGTACATAGGTACATCATAAATCAAATTTTATATTATGTATTACGAATTGTTACAAAACAAACTGAACTAAACTTAATTGTTATTAAATATTAATATTTTATATTATACTAATCAACATAAACTGTCAATAAGTATCACTAGAATAATCTAAGAACATAGAATCACAATGACCCCACGGCAAAGTATGAGTTTGATCGTTAAGCACTTGTACTTTATCATCATTTCTATCTAAAACTTTTTTATCTACTTGCTGAGAGAATAATACATGTTTTATTGATTTTATCATATTCATTTTACATCTGAGCATTTTGTTGGTTCTCAACGCCTCATTATAATCTTTCTGTTTCAAGTCATTTATAGCTGCTTTAGATATACCCTTAGCTTTTTTAATTCGAGTTTTCATGCTATTTATACAATACAATTTAGGTCTCAAACCTGTAAATTCAGTAATGATATCACCACCCATCTCATCCTTAAATAATCCAGGAATTTTAGCATTAACTTGAGGAATGTAATACGGATTATTAGAATTGAAATTACTAGTATCAAATTTTAAGATTTCATTTTTCATGTCTTGATAAAAGTCTTCAGTATATATTAAATACAATAAACTATCGGTATCTGTGTAACATAATTTCGCATTATTTTCATATTTGTTTTTTATAAAGTCGTAATGGAACTGATACATATGCAGCTTCGAATATTCTAGAACTGTAAACCCAATATATATGGGTCTGTCTAAGAAAATTTTATCACGACTCAACTCCACAGCTATAAAGTTTTCAGAAAATATTGAAATACTTTTTAAGTTTGGTTTTGTGATCAGTTTTTCAGCATCTAGATATTTATTTGTTTTGTTGGTAGTATCTTTCCATTTTGTTACTAATTTAACATCAGATTGTTTACGTTTGTTCTCAATAGTTTTTCCAAAGATTGAATTATTTAATAGTTTGAAGAAGTCTTTTTCAAATGCTGTTTTAGAGTTTTGACGAAGAGTTGTATTGAGATCAATATATTTTTTTAGAAAATTATCTTGACGAAAACTCAGTATACAATGAATTTTTTTTAAAATCAAACCATTTTTCAAGCATTCTTTTAGATGAGTATAGTGAATTACATAATTGTATTTATCGTAAAGATTTGCAATCAATTTCGGCATTTTTCCATATGGTGGTACTAACTTTTCAACAGCAAAGGGTAAATCTTTGTGTTTATCATGTAAATAGTTCGGGTAAGTCAAGTCTACTTCCAATATATAACCATAATTATCATCATCTGATACATCCATTATATCTAAGTCATTAATTTCGTCTTGAGATAAGAATCTAAAGTCTGAAATAGGAAGCTTTTTAGTCATGGCATAACCATAAAGGTTGTTACAATCTAGATATATCAAATAACTACTAGGTTCCAAATCATTGAAATAAGGTAAATATTTATTATTTGCCTCTGCATGACGAAGCGTACACTGTGCTAGCCCGCCTCGTATTCCTCTCTCTAATAATTCATACATCTGTAAATCATTAATTAATTCGAGTTCAACACCAGTATAAAGAAGCATTGCGTCCCAACTCAAACTTGGTGATGTAATATAATGAGCAGGATCTAAATTATAGTAGCTTAAACTTGTTTTTCTAAATTTTTCAAATATATCACATAGCAATAGGACATCACATTTTAAATACAAATCAGTGTATTCACCTAAGGACTTAATATTGAATGTTTTCCAAACAGTTTGAGCGTGTTGATATTCATCATCGCTTATATCTTGATTACGTAAACTGTTGAAAAAATTGTTTTTTGATGGAAGTTGTGTTTCATCAAATTTACACCAAGAATCTACATAATCATATGGATAAACCCCTTTTTTCCTCAATAACTCGAATTTACTTTTCTCATCAAACTGTAAAGATAAATTAACAAAATCGTTTTCAGATAAACTTTTACTTAATGTATCTAAACTAGAACTCAGAAATTGGAACGAATCAATGAATTTTATTTGTATCGGTTTGTTATAATCTTCTGTTTGTATTATTTTCGTTATAGAGAGATACGTTTCTTTAGTTTTGGGTATTATTTTTATAGAGCCTTTATACTTTGCCAACTCTGTAATAAACAGATGTGAGTCGTATCCAGATAAATTATGGAACACAACAGGAATGAATGAACAAACTCTGTACATCAAGTTACAATGAGAGTGTGCCGCCCCTCTGTACTCAGATGTAACATGATCATGATCTCGAACCTTATCATTCAATAATAACTGTTTACATATATGACAAACTGTAGAGTTGCGATATTGTGTCTCTTGCTCACTAGTTAAAGGAGTCATACATTTTTTATTCATTAAAATTTTATGTAATCGCTCTACATCCTTTATTAAACATTTTACAAAATTTTCTGCACATTTTTCACCTCTATATGAAACATACTTGTTCAATTTTTTATCGTGAGAACAGCATATATAATAAGCAAAGCATGAAGGTTGATGTATTTTCATTTTCTGAGTGTTCGATGGTGTATTTTCATTACATTTAACCAATAGACACTCGAAATCAGCATAAACAACAAAATTAATTTTTTGCTGTCTTTCATAATGTTTAAATTTTAAAACAGTATTTTTTTCAGGTAAAACTGATAAAACTTTCGCACAATTATGAGATTTATATTTCATTTCATTACTAAAAAATTGTAAGCACATTTCACATAGGTAAACTTTGCCTTTAAAGCGAGTTACTTGACGTTTTACTAGGCGTAATAGATCTTTAATTAGACAATAGTGACCTTTATTGTTTTGCTCGATATACAGTAAATTAATATGATATTCTTTTTTATTTTTCGTATAGTAAAGAGGTCCCGTAACTGTACATTTTTTTTCCAATCCATAAATATTAACACTTATGTTAGGATTATTTGTTTCAAATCGTTTTATATCATTTATTGTTGGAGGAAAGTTCATTCCCTCAGTATTTAAAACGGTAGAGTAATGTGGATATGAATTAGTTCTGCATACGTTACTTGTTGCTGGGTATATTGCTGCAACTATACTCCATAAGAAACAATAATTATCTTGATTCTGAATGTTAATACAACTTTTAGTATTTTTAATAGATGACGGTAGGCTTACATAAGTCCCACCTCTCATAGGTGAATATTTATTAATGTTTATTTCAAGATGACTCATAGAAACATACATCCAACCAGATTGACAGTGTTGAAACTCAGTTAATTTTGCTTTCATTTGATTAGATACGTCTATTAATAACTCATATAAATCAGTGTTCTTAAAAACAATGAAATATTTTACGTTAAAAGACTTTAAACAAGTTTCATCTAACGTTGGTAGCATAAAGTTAGCAAACAACTCAAAATTCAATTTTATAGAATTGTGTGCATTCAATGACATATTAATTAACTTTATAATGTCTTCCTGTTTATCGCTAAGAAAAGTCTCTGGATAGAGGTACTCTTCTTTCTCAGCGACGTTCAGGCGATATGTTAACAGTCTGTTTTTAAATGCAGTTGCAATAATATTAATATTGTTGAACTGGGTTTTCAATAAACAATTTGCTTTATGCATATTAGTTCTCATGTTATATTGATACTGATTTTCTGGTATTAAAATTTTACATTCATAACAGTCTTTTAACTTTCGGGATCTTGATAATTTGTTGTGCGCTGTGAAAAAAAGAATACAATTCAAGTATATTATTAATGTTTATTTAATATAATATATCAGTTTCATATAAACGATTGTCTTATGAACAAATGAAATAATTGAATATGATTGATTACAATTACTAAATTAAATTTAACACAAAACTAATAATAACGAGTAATAAGTAATAATTAACACAAAAACATAATTTTAACTTTCATACATCCCCATTAGAGTGACTGGGCAGTTTTTGAATTCCTTTTGTGCCTCTCTAACGAATCCCTTAATGTGTCGCCACGGCTCCTTATTATCGTTAATTCGTGTTTTTACAGTAGTTATGGCATAGCGCCATCTATTTACTGGCTGAACTTTTCTAATTTCCTCAGCATCATATATTTTTAGTTCTACATAAAATTTTCCGCGTGACATTTCATTAACCTGTCTTGAGTAGCCTTTTGGCTGCCTTTTTGTCAAGTACGAGTATAGTGGAGGCAATGGTTTACCAGTTCTGCTGCTGCTGCTGCTAGGTGTAGAGGTGTCTTCCTCGTCGCTATCTTTGCCGAAGAGCTCCTGCGAAGTTAACCGAGCTGGCGGGGTGACGGGATTGATTTTAGTTTTCGGCTTCTTGCCAGCTGATGCCCCCTCAATTGGCTTGCTGGCTTTCCGTTTCGCTTTCTTTTCTTCCGAAGTAGATGGAGGCGGAGCTGGAGGTGACTCTACTTCTGAGTCGCTCGACAGGAAAAGATCATTAGCAAGAATGTCAGACCTGTAAACAAAATACAATAACATTTTTAATTTCTCCAATGTTTATATGTAACACATTAAGTACCTAAAAAAAAATAGGTAAATCAATTATCTCCACTCTTAATTCATAATTCAAATCATTTATTCATTTTAGGCTGATACAGCACTTGTGAATGTCAATGAAGCTACGCCATCGGTTTGTAAATCTTATGGCGGGAGACCTTGTAGCGAGAAGAGCCGACAAGAAACTCGCCAAGGGCTATTTTTTTCTCCCTGTCATATTTCATACAGAGTCGTCGAATTGAAACACACACAACACTCATAAGTGGTAACTTGAATGCTATATAAACACAGTTAATTACTCATGTTCAACATAACCGTACTCGCCTCATTCGGGAATCGAACCCAGGAATTAGATTTAGAGATCACTAATTATATACATAATATTGTAGCACCCAGACACGGAGCAAACACAAATAAATGCTCATCACATACATGTTTGCCCCGGGTGGGGATCGAACCCACGACCTCTGGCTCAGAAGGTATGATCAGTACCACTGCGCCAACGGGTCCGTCAATCAACGAACTTTGACGAAGACAATAAAAATAGTTGGTAGGTAGGTACTTACATTTTTAATAGTAGATAATTATCTTCACTGCAGTTTACAACTGTTAGAGCACTGGGCACTGGAGACTTTGTCCCTCAGGAGGAAGGAGCTGTTCTGTGCTGCCACTAGATAATCGATGGGCTTAAATAATGCAGGTCCACGTGGACCCGCAAGCCTTATTAGTAAAAGCACGTGTATTATAGCGATTTCCAAATATGTAAAAATGCTGAAGTATTAAGTTTTATGTTTATCTGCTAGTCTATTTGATACTAGGTACCATATCTTAACTGTGCGTTTGTATGCACGTTCACTGTTTATCACAAATGCATCGATTCGGTATTTTTTCATCATAAATGTAAGTACTAATAAAACAATGTTGAAAATGAATTCAGTAAAAAATCAACTTTTCTAGACGGATATCGAACCAGTACCTAACGACCCGTCTGTTGATAAAATGTATCGAATTTTATTATAATTTTAACAAAGACAAAGTAATAGCTTAGTGATGAGAGTAGTTACTCGATCAGAAGAATGAAGCAGATTCGATTCCTGCTGGTATTTTTTTAATGTAATGATAGATGAGTGACATAAGTATATTAGTATATTTAATAAAAGTTAGCTTACAAGATCTATACTTATAAGTAGTGGGCACCCTTGACTTTATCTGTACGTAATTTTTTCTTACCCTCAGTAGGTACAATTCGGGGGAGCTAACTTGACATTGCAGGTTATACCCGTCCCTCTCACTCTCCGGGCATGACAGAATCGAGTGAAAGAGACGGGTATGATTTGCAGGTGTCAAGTTAGCTCGCTCGAGTTGTAACAATATATTTTTGGATGAATGGACAGACAGACAGAAAACGGGACACTTGTCGAGACTTGTCGCGACAAGTGTATGCAAATGTGAAAATGTAAGTAACAGACAAACAAACAAACTTGCTTTCGAAATTATAATTATTTTAATTATGATACATTCAGTGGGATAGCGATAATAAACCACATACATCCAGACATGAGAAAATATAGAAAAGTCCGTTTTTTACATTTGCTCGACCCGGGCATCGAACCCGAGACCTCCAGAGATAGCGAAACTTGAAAATCAGTGCGTACGCCACTTAACGTCGTCGTCGTCGTCAAAGAGATGAATTAATAAAAAGTATGCTATGTGTTATAGATTTGGGTTTGATTCCTGATTTGGTTAAATAATAATTTTTAGCTAAGTAGGTATCTATTTATAGAATCACTAGGCCCCGGGGGCTTCGCTCCCGCGGAATTTCGGGATAAAACATAGTTTACGACCTATTCTCAGACCTACCGAATATACATATAAAAATTTCATCAAAATCGGTCAAGCCGTTTCAGGGAGTATGGCAACTAACACTGTGACACGAGAATTTTATATGTTAAAAGAAGAAGATATTGATTGTTGCCCCACACGATAGTAAGGTAAGTTATTTAAATATAACCTGCGAAAAACTAATGAAATTTATTAGATATGTTACATCAGATATGATACTATAGGTACCTACTTTAAAAACGGTATCAAGATACATGTCTGACTGTACTTACTTACTATAGCTACAGCCAAGTTTTGCTTCAATTAATTTTTTTAAGACTATACCTACCTACTATCTATACTATACTTTAAAGATAGACGATGTCTAGATCAACATGTCTGACGTGTCGCTGACTGTACTTACCTACTTTATATAGCTACAGCCCGGCTTCAGTTCAATAAATTTTTTAAAGACTTTACCTATGTACTATACTTTAAAGGTGGTATTACGATCAACATGTCTGACATGCCGTTGACTGTACCTTCTTACTTAGAGCAACAGCCCGGTTTCGCTTAATATTCAAACATGAAAAGTTATAACTAACATTAATAAGTAATGGTTTCGTATTAATTTTCGCTTTGTCATCACATTGTCGCTTTTATTTTTTACATAATGAACCTTATTAACATTTTTTTCCCTCTATATGAACGTGAAGTATTTAACGAAAAACACTAGAATTAATTAGAGGGACGCAAGAGTAAGTCGCAAGCAATGGAGGTAATTATGATAACATTAATAATAATTTACTTATGTGAAAATATTATATTTTTTATTGTTTGTGTACTTACTTAATTTATTAATTATTTTCAGGATTCAAATGAACTATTCAATTTCATTCCTGTGAATCGGACGCTTGGTGCAGTGGAGTATGCTAATCAAGGTCAAGCAGCTTCATCAAACAAGAAGTTGAAAAAAAGTCACCTGCCTCAATCATACATTAAGAAACCTCATACAAGCAGAGTTTCGAAAGTAATACGGATTGAAATATTCGATGCGAACCAACTCACCAACAGAAGTTTAGTGTGCACTTGCGATGCTAAAATTTGTACACAATACGTGGTAGAGAATATTTTTCTGGACAGTATTTACACAGGCACCAAAAATATTATCGCACAAATCCAAGACAGTATAGAGCAAGGATAAAATGTATTACCTGTATGAAGTTTATTATATTTGTAAAATTGAATACTTCCGTGTTCCTTAAAATGAAGTAACTAAAATATGTGTGTTTAATCTATAATAATTATTGGTATTACTTTAATAAATTGGTTCTAATAGAACTTTATATAAGTAGTGAGTTTTATTTCATTAATACCTTTATACGTAATTTGAAGTTAACAAGGAAATAATAAATTAGACTGAGACAGTATTTACTACAGGTTTACAAGTAAAAATATCTACTTAATTTATTATAGTTTATCAGATCTTTAACTAGCATAGCACTGACCGACATATATAATCATAATTATGGCGCACGGTCTGCGCACGGCATAAAAGCATGGTTGCGAACATCACTGCGTTCACTCTTATTTCGCATGCGAAGCAAATATTTTCAGATAGGTACACGACAAAGTAAATTTAACTGAGTTAAAAATACTTACTAACAATTCAATCAGTATGTTTGAATAGATATCTAAGTAAATAATTTATTCAGATTTCCTAAATCTAATGCTATCTAAATTTAACTGAGTTAAAAATACTTACTAACAATTCAATCAGTATGTTTGAATAGATATCTAAGTAAATAATTTATTCAGATTTCCTAAATCTAATGCTATCTAATACAAAAGTATCAGACTCGGAAACAGTGAATAGATAGATAAAATTATGAATAGATAAAAATATTAATATTAGGGTGCCTAGATCTTTTTTGATCTAGGTGCCCTAATATTAATCTACTTACGACAGTCCATTTTGACAGCTAATTTCGTATTGCAAGTGGCTCTTCTGTCACTGCTGTCACCGGAACAGAAAAGCTTGTGGCAGCGACGACCGATTTGGCGCAGGGGTAGGCTACCCACCTTCTGCGCCAGTGGTCTCGGGTTCGATTCCCGAACAAGACAAATATTTGTGTGCATGAACATGTCTATTTGTCTTGGTCTGGGTGTTAACTATGTATATTAAGCATGTATTTACAAACAAAAAGTATTTAAGTATATATTTATCCGTTATCAAGTTTTCCATGATACAGTTTCTTAATGAAATTAAAATGGGCTTAGATAATTGGTGTGAATGTAAGAAGTTATTTATTTATTTATTTTACTGTAATAGCGAGGAACCAGCTTTACGCGCTCTTGTACTTTCTTTTCTCTTGCGCACTTTCGCGAGATGTTGGAGGAAGTTGTAAAGTTTGACAAATACATTGACACTTTTGAAAGAAACCTTTTTAGGCTTGTTTTTTAAAAGTGATAATGTAGGTACGATGTATTTGGCCAAAACAGCTTAAACACACGTTTCGTTAAAACTATGTAAACTATGTTATTTTAGAACGAAAAATGCTCAGTTTTAAGTTAAACAAGTTAGCAATCTTTTCCTGAAAGAAACGTGAAAATATCACTTGTAGTTTAGAAGCAGTAGCGTATTTCAAGTTGAAAACAGCTTCATTTCAATGTTTTTTTTAATAGTATCTTAAAGACTATGTTTTTTTTAATGCTCAGATTGAAGTTTATATATCAATCCTTACTTTCCTTACTTTTTTATATTATAAATGCGTCTCTGTCTGTCTGTGTGTTACACAATCACACCTAAACTACTGAACCGATTTGAATGAATTTTGGTACAGAGATAGTCTAGAGCCTGAGAAAGGACATAGGCTACTTTTTATTCCTGAAAAATATCACCTTCCCGCGGGATAACGTCGTGTAGTACACGCGAGCGAAGCCGCGGGCGGAAGGCTAGTATTTAATAAATATTAATTCTGGATTCATCAGTAGGCAAATTTATGAGTTTTAGGGCCTCAAAAATGATCGTTTCACGACTCCATGCGCCTTAAGGCGCTAGAACATTATGTCGACCGTACTATGACCGTACCTACACATGTAGGTACCTACAGTCCTACAGTCAAAAACAAATCAAACTAAACAGTTTTACAGCGAATCCCTACATATTTTTTTAGGTATGTAGTAAATATGCGATATGAGCGCGCATAAAATCAACTTAAGTAAGTACTAAAATGTTTAAAGATGATGATGATCTGTTTACTCACATAACAAAATAGGTAGGTAGATACTTTAGATACCTACTACTGTAGATACTTACTTAAAAATGTATCTACTTGTGCCAACTTTACGACTACTAAATATTAAAGATTTTTTTTTATTTTAATACTTAATTGGTTTAAGTTATTTTAATTTTAGGTTTTTTGCATGCAATTTTTATTATTGAAAAATGGATAACGACTCCGTAGCTCAGTAGTTAGAGCAGTCGCCCGGAAAGCGAAAGGTCGTGGGTTCGAGTCCCATCGGAGCTGGTTGCGAGACGGATCGATTTTTTCTTAATACTTCATTTTCCATTTTTCAATTGGTTTAAGATTCGTTATATTTAAAGTTGGTGTTAAAAAAAGGTTTAAACAAATCAATGGTAAATTTTCTTATAGATAACGAAGTAGTCATGTTACATGTATCAATGTTTGCTAAAGTATTTAGCTATTTGCCTTCACACTCCATTTATCTGCACTTAACAGCAGTTTATCCGTAAGACAAAGATAATTTTACATGTCTACGCACGTTTATTGTAAATAGATAATTCATGAATTAATTAAGGGTACCTATACATAACTATGCAATAAAAATAACTAAGTCACAGGAGTTTCTAGTCGAGTTGAGTCAAGAAACTTTCTTGGGTTGAAATAAAAAAATTGCCAATATATTTCTATTCAAATATGAAGACTACAAGTTCAGTCAACAACACTTACAGAAGCGCTTCTCTAAAGGTAAATATTACAATAAAGTACTTAAGTACCTATTTTACTTTTCTTATCCAACAGACCTTTTCTTAATTTTTTTTATTGCTTTTTTTACTTTCTTGTTTTTTCTTTGTTTTCCGATTCCTGATTTTTTTGTTATTTTTTTTAATTCACCCTGCAACGAATCGAAATGGTTCCTGGCATGGAGATATCTCATGGGCCGGAAAGTGACATAATTAGGCTACATTTGGTGACGGGATCCTGGTCACGGCACCAATTCAACAAAACACTTAACTCTCGCGCACCGCTTTCACTCGTTTTTGTCATGAGAGTCATGAGAGTGAGAGGGACGGGTACAACGAAATTTTGTTTTTCGTTGAACTAGAGTAGCCCTGCATATCAGGATTTGCATTTTTATTTGCATAAAAAAATCTGAAAAGTCGAGCAGAATAATAATAATAAAGGTAATTCTTTGGAGAAAAGTCATGCCTTTTTCTTGACTTAATTAACAACAATGTAACTTTAATATCATAGAAAAGTACCTTACTACCTTCATAGAGGCTACCTCATGTAGGCTTTAGATCTGATGTGAATAGTATCTAAGCTGCTACTCGGTTGCTCGCTCGCAATCGCATCACAGTTTGTAATAGAATACCCATAAAGTTTGTACATTATATACTGCTATCTAACCAAGATGTTAAGCTCTATAATGTTATGTGGTACATAAATCTAAACATGATCAAATCTAGAAAATGTATAGGTATTTATGTGTTTTACCACACTTTTATTAGCTTCACTTGTAACTAAGTCACAATGTAAGAAAATCTTGGAAATCAATTTTAACCTACTTCTAACTGTCGTATTGATTTGAAACTTTGCAAGTCTATATGAATCCCATGACAATACAATAATTTGCTACCATCGAGCTGATCTGATGATGGAGTCAAGAGGTGCGCAATAGAAGTCTTCAATGGCTGCTAGGAAACCCCTCGAGTTTAGGCTCATTTCTTTTGTTCTGATGAGACCTATTCGCTACACTTGATGGTGAGGGTCTGATGATGGAGCAGGGAGGAAGCCAGTGGCACTTCTTAATGACCAATAGAAAACACCTCGAGTTCTGGCTCATTTGTTTCGTTCTGATGAGACCTATTCGCTACACTTGGTGGTGAGGGTCTGATGATGGAGCAGGAAGGAAGCCAGTGACACTCTTTAATGACCAATAGAAAACCCCTCGAGTTTGGGCTCATTTGTTTCGTTCAGACGAGACCTTTTTGCTACACTTGGTGGCGAGGGTCTGATGATGTGATGATGGAGTTGGGAGGAAGCCAGTGGCACTCCTTAATGACCACTACGAAGCCTTTTGAGTTTGGGCTCATTTGTTTCGTTCTGATGAGACCTATTTGCTACACTTGGTGGCAAGGGTCTGATGATGGAGCAGGGAGAAAGCCAGTGGCACTCCTCAATGGCCAATAGGAAGCCCTTCGAGTTCTGGCTCATTTGTTTCGTTCTGATGTGACCTATTCGCTACACTTGGTAGTGAGGGTCTGATGATGGAGCAGTGAGGAAGTCATTGCCAGTCCTTAATGACCACTAAGAAACCCCTTGAGATGGGCACATTTGTTTCGTTCTGATGAGACCTATTCGCTACACTTGGTGGTGAGAGTCTGATGATGGAGCAGGGAGGAAGTCAGAGGCACTCCTTAATGACCACTAGGAAATCCCTCGAGTTTGGGCTCATTTGTTTCGTTCTGATGAGGCCTATTTGCTACACTAGGTGGTGAGGGCCTGATGATGGAGCAGGGAGGAAGTCAGTGGCACTCCTTAATGACCACTAGGAAACCCCTCGAGTTTGGGCTCATTTGTTTCGTTCTGATGAGACCTATTCGCTACACTTGGTGGTGAGGGTCTGATGATGGAGTAAGGATGAAGTAAGAGTTCGGCTCGCGCATCTGGCAACTAATAGACTCCACTTGAATTTGTAAAACAAATACATACAATAACGCCTTTGAGTTATAATGTTTACGGGGTGGGCAGACACATGAATGGACTGTAAAATCGATTACCATTCATCCATAGCTTGCCATTTATTAAACTAAAAAGTAAAAAATAAATATGTAGTTTAAAAAACTATAAAAACACACTTTTATAGGAACAGACTAAAAGTACAAAATAACCGACTATTCAGTAACTGAAATTAAAAAGTGTGGTGCGCCCTTTGCAAAGCATGCATTCAAGTACTTAATATTGACAACGCGCACCACGCTTTTTAATTTCAGTTACTGAATAGTCGGTTATTTTGTACTTTTAGTCTGTTCCTATAAAAGTGTGTTTTTATAGTTTTTTAAACTACATATTTTTACCACACTTTTATTAGCTTCACTTGTAACTAAGTCACAATGTAAGAAAATATTGGAATTCAATTTTAACCTACTTCTAATTGTCGTATTGATTTGAAACTTTGCAAGTCTATATGAATCCGATGACAATACAATAATTTGCTACCATTGAGCTGATCTGATGATGGAGTCAAGAGGTGGGCAATAGAACTCTTTAATGGCTGCTAAGAAACCCCTCGAGTTTAGGCTCATTTGTTTCGTTCTGATGAGACATATTCGCTACGCTTGGTGGTGAGGGTCTGATGATGGAGCAGGGAGGAAGCCAGTGGCACTCCTTAATGACCAATAGGAAACACATCGAGTTCTGGCTCATTTGTTTCGTTCTGATGAGACCTATTCGCTACACTTGGTGGTGAGGGTCTGATGATGGAGCAGGAAGGAAGCCAGTGACACTCTTTAGTGACCAATAGGAAACCCCTCGAGTTTGGACTCATTTGTTTCGTTCTGATGAGATCTATTTGCTGCACTTGGTGGTGAGGGTCTGATGATGAAGCAGGGAGGAAGCCAGTGGCACTTCTTAATGACCAATAGGAAACACCTCGAGTTCTGGCTCATTTGTTTCGTTCTGAGACCTATTCGCTACACTTGATGGTGAGGGTCTGATGATGGAGCAGGAAGGAAGCCAGTGACACTCCTTAATGACAAATAGGAAACCCCTTGAGATGGGCACATTTGTTTCGTTCTGATGAGACCTATTCGCTACACTTGGTGGTGAGAGTCTGATGATGGAGCAGGGAGGAAGTCAGAGGCACTCCTTAATGACCACTAGGAAATCCCTCGAGTTTGGGCTCATTTGTTTCGTTCTGATGAGGCCTATTTGCTACACTAGGTGGTGAGGGCCTGATGATGGAGCAGGGAGGAAGTCAGTGGCACTCCTTAATGACCACTAGGAAACCCCTCGAGTTTGGGCTCATTTGTTTCGTTCTGATGAGACCTATTCGCTACACTTGGTGGTGAGGGTCTGATGATGGAGTAAGGATGAAGTAAGAGTTCGGCTCGCGCATCTGGCAACTAATAGACTCCACTTGAATTTGTAAAACAAATACATACAATAACGCCTTTGAGTTATAATGTTTACGGGGTGGGCAGACACATGAATGGACTGTGAAATCGATTACCATTCATCCATAGCTTGCCATTTATTAAACTAAAAAGTAAAAAATAAATATGTAGTTTAAAAAACTATAAAAACACACTTTTATAGGAACAGACTAAAAGTACAAAATAACCGACTATTCAGTAACTGAAATTAAAAAGTGTGGTGCGCCCTTTGCAAAGCATGCATTCAAGTACTTAATATTGACAACGCGCACCACGCTTTTTAATTTCAGTTACAGAATAGTCGGTTATTTTGTACTTTTAGTCTGTTCCTATAAAAGTGTGTTTTTATAGTTTTTTAAACTACATATTTTTACCACACTTTTATTAGCTTCACTTGTAACTAAGTCACAATGTAAGAAAATATTGGAATTCAATTTTAACCTACTTCTAATTGTCGTATTGATTTGAAACTTTGCAAGTCTATATGAATCCGATGACAATACAATAATTTGCTACCATTGAGCTGATCTGATGATGGAGTCAAGAGGTGGGCAATAGAACTCTTTAATGGCTGCTAAGAAACCCCTCGAGTTTAGGCTCATTTGTTTCGTTCTGATGAGACATATTCGCTACGCTTGGTGGTGAGGGTCTGATGATGGAGCAGGGAGGAAGCCAGTGGCACTCCTTAATGACCAATAGGAAACACATCGAGTTCTGGCTCATTTGTTTCGTTCTGATGAGACCTATTCGCTACACTTGGTGGTGAGGGTCTGATGATGGAGCAGGAAGGAAGCCAGTGACACTCTTTAGTGACCAATAGGAAACCCCTCGAGTTTGGACTCATTTGTTTCGTTCTGATGAGATCTATTTGCTGCACTTGGTGGTGAGGGTCTGATGATGAAGCAGGGAGGAAGCCAGTGGCACTTCTTAATGACCAATAGGAAACACCTCGAGTTCTGGCTCATTTGTTTCGTTCTGAGACCTATTCGCTACACTTGATGGTGAGGGTCTGATGATGGAGCAGGAAGGAAGCCAGTGACACTCCTTAATGACAAATAGGAAACCCGTCGAGTTTGGGCTCATTTGTTTCATTCTGATGATACCTATACGCTACACTTGGTGGTGAGGGTCTGATGATGGAGCAGGGAGGAAGTAAAATTTTGGCTCGCGCATCTGGTAACTAATAGACCCCATACAATCACGCCCTTGAGTTATAATGTTTACGGGGTGGGCAGACACATGAATGAGCTGTGAAATCCATTACCATCCATCCATGGCTTGCCATTTAATGAACTAAAAAGTAAAAAATAAATATGTAGTTTAAAAAACTATAAAAAACACACTTTTATAGGAACAGACTAAAAAGTACAAAATAACCGTCTTTTCAGTAACTGAAATTAAAAAGCGTGGTGCGCCCTTTGCAAAGCATGCATTTCAAGTACCTACCGCGCACCAGAAAAGACGGTTATTTTGTACTTTTTAGTCTGTTCCTATAAAAGTGTGTTTTTTATAGTTTTTTAAACTACATATTTTTATTATTAATAATGTACACCCAATAAATAGAACTACTTTTAAGGCGCATGTAGTCGTGAAACGATCATTTTTGAGGCCCTAAAACTCATAAACTAGCCTACTGATGAATCCAGAATGAATACATATTAAATATTGATATATAAACTTCAGTCTGAGCATTTAAAAATAAAATAGTCTTTAGGATACTATAAAAAAAAACATTGAAATGAAGCTGTTTTCAACTTGAAATACGCTACTGCTTCTAAACTACAAGTGATATTTTCACGTTTCTTTCAGGAAAATATTGCTAACTTGCTTAACTTAAAACTGAGCATTTTTCGTTCTAAAATAATACATAGTTTTGACGAAACGTGTGTTTAAGCTGTTTTGGTGCGGGTAGCGGGCGAGAAAATTAGGCCACGCTTCTATGCCCAAGGTCTTTGGCGATACCGCGGGCCTTAATAGTTTTTGGTTTGCAGAGCCCTGAAGAAGAGGCAGCAGGCAAAACAAATGGTGAAGTCTCCCGCGAAGGAAACGTGACGTACGGCATCGACGATGTACCGCCATGGTACCTCTGCATATTCATGGCTTTGCAGGTTAATATAAATCCTCCTTTTTCCATCATCCGTGTCCTTTTTAACCGACTTCAAATAAAGGAGGAGGTTCTCAAGTCGTGTAAATGTTTTTTTTTGTATGTTCCACGATAGCTCCGCCAGTAGTGAACCGATTCCGATAATTCTTTTTTTATCTGATAGACCAAAGTTTCAATTTCAAAGTTTCAATAAATTAAATCTTTCAATTTACAGGACGAAAATGCGCGACTTTTTCTAACTAATCTCGGAACATTCTGATCTGTTTGAAGTCGGTGTCAAGCCGAAAGTAACAAGAAAAATACTTTGTGAAACAATATAGGTATTATAGATACACAATAATAATGTGAGTGATGTGAGTTGTAACCTATCAAATAAATTAGGTATTGACTTCAGCTCGCTTCAGCATAATTTTTTCGAGTATCGCCTTAAATACGAATAACTTTGTTGCAGCACTACCTGACGATGATCGGGGCTATAGTGGCTATTCCGTTCATTCTGTGTCCTGCCCTGTGTATGCAGGAGACCGACCCGGACCGGTCCAATATCATATCCACAATGATATTCGTCACTGGTAAGTATGTTCCTATCTTAAACCGACCGGTTATTTGTAAAACAACAACAACCAACGTTTGTTCTACTCTTCGAGCAACGCGGGTCTTCCACGGAAGGCCCGCGTTGCTAGAAGGTTCTACTACACTTTAAAAAAAGAATTAAAAAAACGATTTGTTTTGTCTTTTTCGGATGCGTTTTACAAAAAACCCTGTACTTACTTTATATCTTTTTTTTTGTTTATAGTGAGGGCAAATACAGTCTTTTCGTATACCGCTAACGGCATGTTGGACTCAGTCAGACAAGGTCTGTCTCTCGCCGCACCCAGCCCTCCCGCCAAGCCTAATAGGTTTCGCGTCAGGGCTGGGCGGTTCTAACTTCTGCCTCGCCCCCTGACGACCGCGAAAGCTCGACAGGAGGCGGGGCAGGAGGAGAGAGCCTCTTCTCCTGACCAGATGGGGCGGTTGAGAGTAGGCACCACTACCAACTAAACCCCTCACTACTTGCTCTCCGCCGTCAGTCTTAAGCACACCGACTGTGGGGGGGCTGTGCTGGTATGCACCCCCTGCGGCCCCTGCGCGGCGGGAGATGGCCGAGCAAGCGGGGCCATCTCCCAAGACAACCGGGGGGGGGGGACCGTGCAATCCGGACGGCAGGTAACCGGCCGTAAGGCCAGTTAACCCGCCCGGACCGCACCGCCCCACTAGAGGGGAATGAGGCGCGCAAAGCGCAGCCACCTTCGCCCCGGCCGCCTTTGTCGAAGACGGTCCACATGAGCCTCCTGCTCGCGGATCCGCTCCGACGCCTCCTTCTGCGAGATGACATCCACACAGAAGGAGATTGCCGCCTGCCAGGACTTGTCACTATCAAGCATGGCATGAGCCACGCTTGATAGCGAGAGGTCCATCCCTACCACGGCGCGCAGATCACGACGCTGGGATGCACAGGGAGGGCACACCTGTAAGGTGTGCTCCGCGCTGTCCACCCCAGCGCCGCAATCATGGCACCGTGTGGTCGCTTCCCTTCTTATCCGACACAGGTATCGCGGACAACTCCTCGAGGGTCACCCTACCCCCCCCCTGCGAGCAGCGCTCGACGCTCAAGGTACTCCCTGAGGACCCGAGCGTCTAGCTCCCAGGGAGGGCTGTACTTATACCTATTTTTTATATATTTTTGGAAGACCAGCCCCCTGATTCACAAACCGTCGGATACGGAATGGGATTCGAATTTTGTGCTTTGTCTTTGTCTATTCTATAGTGAGTGACAGAGACAGAGCTTACATTCCGCTGTCGGGAGCGTTTCCGATTCCGACAGCGTGAATGACGGGACAGGTCCCGTCCGAGGCAAGGCCGGACACGGTGTAGTGGCTCTAACCCTGATTTGTATATGTGATCGTCTAGTTATAATGTTTTTCCTATGTATTTGGTGGTCTTGGTGAAAGTCGATGTTACTGGCATCTAAGTGATCTGCGAATCGTGTTTATGTTTGTACTATTTAGTAGATGCGTGTGAATAGAACGGAAGCTCATCGAGATAAATCCATCATTCCGCAGGCCTATGGTTTTAAATAACATTGCGAAGCTTGTTAATATTAAAATGCAAATTGTTTTAATCTGATCGCGACCTTCGCCTCTCTTCTACTCTAATTCCTAAGCTATAACCAATAGATGTCTGCTCACGTAGTGGATTACACTCTGGTCGTTTAGTAGCGCCTACAAAACCTTCTAGGAAAAACCCTTCTGAGGTTTATTATTTGGGGAACGTCAGCCATCTTTGTTACGCTGCGAAGCGTATGTCAGACATCTCCAGGATGTGGACATTTATTTACTTTATTTTATAAGGTGTTCGCTAGACACCTTCCCCATAATACCATGGTATACTTTATTTATTCATTTTTGTATTAATTGAGAAAGTTCGATTTGGCCAAATCGGGCGATGGCTGAACGCTATGGAAGTGCAAGTGTGACGACGACCCAGAAATGCTGCTACCCGTTCACTGAAACCCACACGCAGATAGCCTTTAGGCTCAATAAGGCTGAGCTCGCGAGTGCCGGCCAGAGCATCCCGTTCAGTAGTCTAAGAGAATAATCTCTTATAGTCAAGGGCCCTCATTCGATTAAAGTCAGTGGGTGGAATGACTAGCTCGCAGCCTCAAGCGGTCAAACACCCCAGGATTTAAACACCCTGTGCAAGTCCTATTTCATCACAGATCACCTAGTATACCTATCTCTATTTCCTATCCTAAATACAAGTCTATAAGTGCACCTAACAGCGTCTATGTCCTGTGTAGAGGCAAAATGAACTTACACATTATACCTATTCAACACTAATACATTATACTTCCTTCTGCTCTGCTCCTGTTGTCTCTCTCGTCCAAATTCAGCAGCTAGACCCCTTTACTAACACGTTTAAATAAACTACCTATACACAGGTAACCTCAACGGTTTGAATGTAGTCTCTCCCTTAAAGTCTTTAATCACTCCCTACTATCCCATGTTTATTTATTTAGGTATATGTATAGAAATCTACCTAGACCTAGACTGAAATCTAACGAATTTAGCTCATAGAAATCGTGATTCAACTGAAAGGTGTACATGTGAGAACGCAAGGTGTTAAGCGAAGTCAAACAAACTAGCTCAATGGTTCTCCTAAGTATTTCTTAGTATTTAACACGGATTTGACTATGCCTCACACTGTGCTTCCTCTTAGGAATCTTATATCTAAGCAGTAAAACATATAATTATGGAAAAAAAATATTATTTATTTAACTTAAATGTGTTTTGTTTATCTTCGAAATAGCAAAAAGAAACTGGTTTGATTATTTAAGCTGTCACCTATAGGTTGCTATATAATGACAGCTAGATTTTCAGCTCCTATCTTAAGACCATACTACATAGAGAGAAAGCGAAAATCCAAAGAAAAAACTCTCTAAGGTCATCTAGATTCACACTTAAATTTAATTAAACACACACTAAAGTTTCAATAGTTATTTTACAACTTAAGTCTAAAGTGAGATACGAACACATTTATAGAACAAACCTGTTCCATTGATTGAAAAATGGAAAGGAAAACTATTTCACATATTAGTCTAATTTAGACTTGATTATTAACATTCATGGTAGATATTAGTGTTTCGTATTCCACCAGGCTACATAAAGTTACAGTCTCTAGAGCTTTAATTAATACTTTCACGTTAACCATTCCTATCTCTGAGATTAACTATGCATCGAGAAAAGACGCAATCCAATTCAGCCTCGATTGAGGTCTAACCCGGCTCTTTGCATTTCTATCTCATTCGATAGACCATCTTGCAAATACCTCCGTCTATTTAATATTCGACGATTGCAATAACTGAATATCTTATATCCACAACACCCTAACACAACTATTGCGCATATTAAAGCCAACACAAAAATGAGATGTTCTATCGGGTTCCATTCGGTTATTAAAGCGAAACCCCCAGAATGGTGTTGTTCTTCGTATTGATACATTTCTACGTTGTATGTGATATACCGCTCGTTATTCTAGAGATTGTACCTTTATTGACACACGGAATAAGCCACAATGTACACAATTACATACCCCTCTCGACGTTGTTTAGATTCACTTTGTAAAATAGTTACACTTGTTTTAATATTCAAATCTACAATTTACTTAACAAAGTTAGTATTTAATTAATAGTTAACTCTTTAATCTTTATTTCTCACACAGTTAGTTACAATGGAGTCACGAAACTCCCAATCTATCACTGTCCTCAAATATCAAATAGCGTCTCCCCAATGCCAGTTGCATCCCCGTTTTCTATCTTCCATCTCTACTGAAGTTATCTCCTCCCGCTCTACGCCCATCTCGATCCCTCATTGGTCAGCTTGATGCTTGCAATCTCCATGGTGACGCCTACGCACAACTTCTCACGATCCGCCCTAACAATTCAGAGAACTCAAGTCTTTTCCTTCCTTCGTCTACTTCACCCATCTGCAACACATTTAATATCTACCAAACTCTTAGAAATCTGTGCATTTAAACTAAAATTGTCCATCATTCACCAGTTTGAATAGTTTGTCTGACAGTTGAGCGTAATTTACGGCCTACCCAAGACTTCATTTGTCTTAGTCCCCGCCGTGCGCTAATAAAACTTGTCGCTCTTAATCTATTAGAAGAAATATTCGAAACATTTTTTTGAATTTTTTTTTTTAGTCCTAGTTTTGTTTTACAAGCCCGGCCCGCACATCTGCTAATAATACGAATGCCATCACAACGGTCAAATATTTATAGTATACTTTTGTAAGAAGTAATTCATGGTTGGTCGCGTTGGTCGTGCGTCGGGCCCGGCGTCAAAATAAATAAATAAATATAATTTTTTTCATACAATCACACCAATTATCTAAGCCCGTAGATAATTTCTTAAGAAACTGTGTCTACGTGAACTTGATAACGGATAAATATATACTTAAATACTTTTTGTTTGTAAATACATACTTAATATACATAGTAAACACCCAGACTAAGACAAATAGACGTGTTCATGCACACAAATATTTGTCTTGTTCGGGAATCGAACCCGAGACCTCTGGCGCAGAAGGCAGGTAGTTTACCCCTGCGCCAAATCGGTCGTCAAATGTCAGTGGGTCTTGTTTCCCGGCTGACACAGCTGGGGCCCGACCCGGCTCGTCACGGTGTAATGATGAAGACGATGGACAGACTCGCACATTATTATTATTATTATTTGAATGTAAGGGGCTATGCATCTCCCTTAAGAGATGTAGTCACTGCGACCTAAAAGATCTATTGTGACTCGCCACCTGGTTATAGTAACTCTTTTAGCCTGGAGGCTTCCAAGAAGTCTAGAATACTCCTAGCTTTAAGAGTTTTAATCTCCTCTGGGCGCATAATGTGTCGACCCAGATAGATACTGCGTTTATGGATAAGGGGCCCGCAGTCACATAAAAGGTGCCTCGCACATGCCAACTTTTTCTGTTTGATTGTTTTTAATGTTGTTTCCAAGAATCATTTTAAATTAATAACAGCTGAGCGTGTAACCAATTTATTTAATGTGCTGCCACTACAGAAACGATCATGATAGCTTATCACCCAAGTTTATTGCACAATAAAGTGCATTTACAGGCGGTCGGATAAAGGTGCATGCATATTTTTCAAGGGCTCGTAAATATATCTAACTGCGTCGTTACTTCTTCCGTACCTGTTGCAGATTTTACAGCATGATCACAGAATATATAATAGCATGATTTCCTCTATCAACAGCACGCGTAGCATGACAAACTCTGTTTCTGTTAAAGCTGATGAGTTTTTTTCGCCTGTTTTTCTTGTCAGTTAAAAGATGTCCATAACAGGTGGTAGGTAAAAAAATGTTAGACGATTCATAAGCATTAATTTTAATTTTAATTTTTAATTTTTATTTATTGTGTGTTTATTTAATCTATATGAATAAAAAATTTATGACTATGACTATGACTAAACCTGAGAAGAGTTTTGTCTACCGCAAACTTCGATCAACAATAATAGTAATAGTCCTAGCAGTACACCCCGAAATTTAGTAAAATGCTGCAAATGGTGTTAAAGGCATGAAAATCGGAACGATTGATCTTTAGGAAATAAAAATCAATTTGACCCGTAGCACGAAAAAACACGTTGTTTTCAACGAAAAAGGAGAGGAGTTATGATGACATCTTTTATTTGTAAGGGAAAAACATTTTTTTTGTTCTGAAACCTATCGTGTAAGGTATCTGATGAAAGGGCTTACTAAGCTGATTCAAAAAATGTATCACATTTTTATATTTCAGTCACGTGTTTTAAAATATAAAAAAATCATTTTCAAAACAAACCAAGTTTGGGCTCCTCCAGATATGATACGGTTGAATCATTATTTGTAAAATATACCTTAAATGATAGGTAATAGCCTCATATCCAACCCCAAGAAAGCAATTTTGAAAATATTGTGTATACCGTGTGCATACTGTCTCGTACTGTCTATTCATAATTTAACGAGAAATTATAATTTCACTAGTCGAATTTCAATATCACGTCTTTGACAATATACCTACGACATATACACTAACGCGAACCACTTAGTTACCAACGCCAATTATTCCGATTGAATTTTATCGGTTGTATCTAGTTCACAAAGCTATCCTATTAATTATATTTTATTATGTAAAAAAGTAATTCACTTGAAAACTCTCTTCTAAGCGTAGTAGCCGACAAGTTGTTTTTATTTGCATAAAAATAAAAATATTATCTTTCTCTCCGCATAGTTCTAGTACTGCTTCTGCTTCTTTATATTAATCTGTGTAAAACAACCGCTTCATTAACTTTACCGCGCTGCAATGTTTCTAAAATGAGCTGTTCTTTATTAATGCAGGCAAGACCTAGAAACTCTCGAAGTTAGCTCGTTTCACTTCAGGCGCTGTAAGCTTGCAAATTGTAAATTTGGATTAACAAACAGCTTACTGCTATTGTGAAAAGCCTTACAGAAAAGTATGGAGGAAACAGAATTTTAAGTCTGTTAAAATAATTTTTAACCCCCGACGCAAAAAGAGGGGTGTTATAAGTTTGACTTGTGTGTGTGTCTGTCTGTCTGTCTGAGGCCACGACAAACGACTGAGCCGATTTTGATGTGTTTTTTTAGTTGAAAGCTAAATTAATCGAGATGGTTGTTAGCTACGTTTTACATTATTTGTCGGAGGTTTTTTTAAATTTTAAACTTTTATTTTTTACATAAGTAGGTACCTATAGTTAAAAGTCCACGTCATAAAAGAAGCTTTTTAAAAGACGTTAATAAAAATTCCGAAAAGTTGGGAAGACCAAAGTGAAATAAAATAACTAAATCAAAATCAAAAACAAAAATCATTTATTCATTTTAGGCTGATACAGCACTTGTGAACGTCAATAAAGCTACGCTATCGGTTCGCAAATCCTACGGCGGGAGGCCTTGTAACGAGAAGAACCGGCAAGAACCCTGACATATTTCATACAGAGTCGTCAAATTGAAAAGTGACTTTAACATAATATAATATGTAAAGTCACTTTCCATCACAAATTAATCTTAAGTTTAAAAACAAAATAAAAAACCCGGTAATCATAGCAGTAAATAATTTTCAATAACTAAGAAATAGACATCCAAAGGGTAGTTTCTTTAAAATACACACCAACCAAAACCGTAGCAAATAAAATAATAAATATAAATGCCAAACAAGGGTAATAAAACTTTGAATAGTTTAAGAACATAAGAGTCAATAATAAACAGTGCCATACAAGCCACGATAAAATAAAACTAATAACAATAAAACATTAAAAATCTGCATATTTTGAGACAAGAAGCCAGGAGCAGACCCATCCCACTGGTGGCACCCGTTCACGAGCATGACGCATGAACCAGCCATCGCTTCGCTCAACCATATTTTAGGGAACGTAACGACCCGCCTCACACGACACCACCGCAGAAATGTTTACAGAGAGCATGACATACTCAAACTGATATATGAGCTCTTCAGAATAATTAATGCAACTTCTAGTTTGCTTTAATTGCTAGGTCTTACCTACAAACTCGCAAAGTTTGCTAGTTTCTCTACAGACGCTGTAATATTACAGATTCTAGTTCACTACCTACTCTTGACTATTAAAACCGTATTGTAGGAAAAATGGTTAAATTCTATCTACAAAACTGAAGTTGGCGCTCTTAGTAAATAATACAAGTATTATTTACTTGCGAGTTTCTAGGTAAGACCTAGCAATTAACGCAAGCTAGAAGTTGCATTAATTATTAAGTTTAGAGCTTCGAATTAGTCTGTAGTTCATACCACAACAAAACATAAAACAGGTAAAAGTTTGATATGAAAATGAGCCAAATTAAGAAACGAGCTAAGTAATTCAAAAGTGCAGTTGTCAGAAAAACAAAACTAAACACAGTCACAAATCAAAATGTTTAAAGGTACTTACGATCCGTAAAAAGGTTTTAAATCAAATACCTAAATGACGATATAGATAGAAAAAAAAACATATCGCGTTTGCGTTACGCGCACACAACGAGTAGATACAGGGTTATACCTAGTTTAGTAAACAATAAAATACTTACACTGAACAGACTTTGTTTACAGGTAAGTAGGTATCATTATTGGTATTAGTTAGTAATTATCATTAAGTTCCAATAAAGTAAAATTTTATTTTATTTATGTAGGTGTATTAATTATACTTAGGTGGTGGAGGTGCTGGGATTTGAACCCAGGACTTTCAGCATGCGAAGCAGACACTCTACCACTGAGTTACACCCCCCTAAGACAAAACGACGAAATTACGAAACAGTTAACGAAATGCATTTACCCACCTACTTCTTAAATCCATTATTAACAATTCAATGAAATAAAAAAAAAATGCGAATTTCTGTAATCACGGCTCCAGCAAAGGTGGCAAAAAGTCGGGGAGACCAGATAATAGTTTAAATCATAAAATGCTGAACCTAAATGTACCTATGTAGTGTCAGTAATACCACAGCCTTAGTGGTAATACGTAGTAGTAAGTATTTTTTTTTTACCCAGTGTAAGTAAGTAGGTATTCAAAGCCACAGTGCGCGTTTTGAACCGTAAAATGTTTTAGGTAATATAAATAATTTCACCACTTCTAGGGTTGATCACCTGGCTGCAAGCCACGTTCGGCTGTCGGCTACCCATCGTGCAAGGAGGCACCATCTCCTTCCTGGTCCCAACTTTGGCTATCCTTGGGCTGCCGACCTGGCAGTGCCCAGCAGCAGACGCCCTCGCTGCCATGTCTAATGATGAGAGGAGAACAGTCTGGACCAGTAGGATGTGCGAGCTGTCGGGGGCAATTGCAGTATCTGCTCTGCTGCAGGTTGTGTTTGGTGAGTCTTGAGATGTTTAGTGATTTTTACTCAAAGATTCAAAGATTCAAATTTGTTTATTCAATTTAGATTGTTATTTACAATACTTGTGAACGTCATAGAAGCTACGCCATCGGTTCGCAAACCCTACAGCGGGAGGCCTTGGAGAAGAACCGGCAAGAAACTCCAAGGGTTGTTTTTTTCTCCCTGTTTTATTTCATACAGAGTCGTCAAATTGAAAAATGACCTTAACATGGTATGACTAAGGTCAGTTTCCATCACAATTACACAATGGGTTATGATAAATACAGTTAAGTATAGGCGAACTAATGATCATAGCGATGAACAATTTTCAATTAAGTACTTAGGTCCGGTTGCTCGAAGCTTGGTTAGGGTTAAACTATGGTTAAAGTAAAATTAACCGGCGGTCAAATTTAAAAAGCGTTGTTGAAGCAGCGGTTACTTTAACGAGCAGTCAAATTACAGATTTAACGGCGGTCAAAATAACCGACAGGGTGGGGGTGGTTTAAATTTTAACATTAGTAATTAAGGGAAGGTTAATAAAATAGTACAGACAACACTTTTAACCCTAGATAAACAACGTATTTTTCTTTTACCGATGTCAAAATTGACAACAGTTAAATTTTAACTTTTGTCAATTTTGACCAAAGTTAAGTGTACGAGCAACCGGACCTTAGGAATCTACTTAAAGCTTTAATATTAGTTAAAAACAAAAGACAATTCTACTATATACTGCAAGTTGCGCCATACATGTTTCAAATGTAATCCATACTAATATTATAAATGTGAAAGTGTGTTTGTTTGTTTGTTTGTTTGTTTGTTTGTTTGTTTGTTTGTCCGTCTTTCACGTCAAAACGGAGCAACGGATCGACTCGATTTTTGGTATGGGGATAGTTTGGGAGCTGGAGCGTAATATAGGCTACTTTTTATTCCGGAAAATTATAAAATAAAAATGATTATTTTGTATAGAAAATCGATAAACTGTCGTACTATACAAAACTGTCATTTCTTCCATAGCCGCTTCCAAAGAGGTATGTCAAAGAGTATTGTAATCACTGACGTTTTAGCCGCTTTGGATTACCTGCTTTTTAATAAGTGACATTTGTTGCAGGCAGTGTATAAAACTTCTTCGCGATCATTTATTTTCATCTATCTATAATAGATGTTGGTGATACGAAGTTTACCGGGTCCACTATAATTAATATGGCAAAACAACGTTTGCCGGGTCAGCTAGTTCTTAATAAAATGAATAAAAACAAAAGAAAACACATTTTAAAGCAAGCAGATAAGAGCAGACCCATTCCCACTGGCAGCACCCGTTCACGAGCATGACGCATGAACCAGCCATCGCTTCGCTCAACCATATTTTAGGGAACGTAACGACCCGCCTCACACGCCACCACCGTACTATGGTCAGTCTCGGGATTGATGACCGAAAATGTATGATGCTCGTCAAAGATTCGGAACACACGTTAAGCCGTTGATTCCTGCTGCATTTGCAGTAGTTAGCCTATTCTCTTAGGGCCTCGTGATGGTTGACCTATTCTCATTTTATTCCATCTCCTTCTTGGTCCCAACTCCCGACGCTGGCGATCCTGGGCCTCCTAGCCTGGCAGTGCCCAGCAGCAGACACCCTTGCCGCCATGTCTAATCAAGTCTTAATGAGGACAGTAGAACTGTTTGGACCAGTAGGTAGGAGACTGCGAGATGCTGCGAGCTGTGGGGGGCAATTGCTTGTGCAATTGTCTGCTCTGTTGCAGGTTGGGTTTGGTAAATCCTGAAGAGCTCGCATAGTAGTCCGGGTTCAGCTACTGTCACTATGGGTGCTTACAGAGTACCTAAGTTACTTTTATGATTTCGAACTCCTTTGAGTTTTGGAAGGCATTTAAGCCGTTGAACCCACTGTACTAGCAGTAGTTGGTACCTACTGATCTGCAATGGCCACCCGGGTTATATTATTAGGTAGGGGCCATCCATTAATTACGTATGAAATTTTTGTGTGTTTTGGGAAGCTGGCTACACAGTACCCATCCTCGTGATCCCTGTGCCTCAATACTGAAGACATAAAAACTTGGCTAAACATGATGACAATGGGGCGTGATGATACGTGATAACCAAATCATAAACACTAAGCATTTCGTACAAAATTTCTGAAAACGTTTGATACTTTGATTTCACAATTAATGTTCTCCTCTTGTTATTGCAGGATACTTCGGCATTTTCGGGCAGCTGCTCCGCTTCGTGACGCCGCTGACGATCGCACCGACTGTAGCCCTGGTGGGTCTGACGCTGTTTGACCACGCGGCGGAGGCGGCTGCCCAGCAGTGGGGTATTGCGGCTGGGTGAGTTGTTAAGAAGCTGAGTGAGTCACACTATAAGCTTCTGCATTTTAAGGCAGCTGCTCTGCTTCTTCTTCTTTTATTTTTGCGGTGTTGACAGTTAAATACGCTGGCAGAAAAGTCTTTGCGTTGCTTGGCATTTAACAGCAATCAAATGTTTCTGAAAATAGTTTATCAAAGTAGTCAAGTTGAAAGTTTTTATATAAATTGGATAAATATCTGCACGTTCGACTTCGCGGATACACTAAAGACCTAAAAGCATCGTCACTCGTCGCAATGCAATTGCACTTGTAAGCCGTCCTCCCAATCCGAGTCGTACACATCACGTTGCGTGGGTCAGTTTAAGTAAGGTTAGAGGTCGCCGACCGACCGCGCTGTATCGATCACATGAGGTTTATAAGTAAGTAGTTTAACATATTTTGTGTACACAGTACACACGGGGTGTTGGTAGTGTTGAGTAAGTTGCATATTGTGCTCAAAGCAGTGTTCAGTGTGTTGGACAAGGCGTGTTTTCTTTACTAATTGAATGTACACTCGACAGCACATCAAGTTAATCAGTTGAACTGCGATAACAGCTTTTATTACGTAGGGCATAAAGGCGGTCTTAGTCAAGGTCAACATGTATAGTCTGATGTGCTGCCGTGTGTACTTGCATACTCTGCATTCCCGCGCTACGTGACGCAGCGCTGAGCAGAGGGAGAACCGCCAAACTGTATTTCATGTATCAAATTAATTTCTACCTCAGAAGGAAAAATAAGGTCCCTGAATAACAGAACAGTCTTGATTCTTGAGAGACAGGCGAAGTAATATTTTTTCCTTCTTATAAACGCAGTACTTTCATGGAACGCATAAGGGAAACTTCCTTAAATGTCAGTCTGCCAAGATGGAGGCCAACATTTCACAATAACGTTGAACTCATCAAGGTGGTAGAGTGCTCGTCAGATAAGTCTGCGTGCGGTAAAAATCGAATACTAATCTTTTCTATTACATTAGAACAAAAAAATACACTGTAACTAGCGCCAAAAACGCGCCAGTCAAGCGCAGAGTTATCTGACACTCACTCTACTTTGAACACTGACGTTCCCAATGGAACATCGCTATTAAATATGGCCTTTATACCACTGAGGAATAATGAGCTTTCTACTGGTGACAGAATTTTCAATATTGATTCAATAGTTCCTGAGTTCTTCTTATTTTTACATTCACAAACACCAACCTCTTTCTCTATAATATTAGACTGTGAACCTAAGCTTTGAATAGTGACCAGGTGACCACGGCCCCTGGAAAGGCGTCGTCGATACGACTGGCAAACAAAAAAATAATAATTAAGAAACACAAATAAAACTTGCTTTTATCCGTAAACGTTATTTTTCAACAGATTTCAATATAAAAATATCTTTGTAACATTTTATCGATATACGTACGAACCTTCGAAGGTACGAACGCACTGTACTACGATAACTGGATTCCAGCTTCGTAGCTACGCTACGAGCTACGGGGAAATACCAGGAAGCGACTGTGCTATTTACCTGACCTATATATCAGATTGGATTTAAAGGGAATATACTTATCTGTACCGGGAAAATGGGCGTACGAGCTGTTACCATGGAAAATTCTATATTAAAATTTTGATGCTAGGATTTTGCTGTCGTAAACTTTCATTTTGAGTATTCGCGTCTTTCAAGATATTTGGCTTTTTTTAGATGCAATGGAGCGTTTTTCAAAAAAGTTGACCGTTACGGAACCGGAATATTACTTTTCTTCAAATAAATGCTATACAAAAACGTTACTCACCTGAACGTTACGAAAGTATATTTTATGACTTCACATCACAATATTTTATATAAATACACTAAAACTTATGATTCTAATAAACTTCAGTTATTTTTAGATACTTGGTGCAAAACTTTAAACAACTTTCATGTGAAAACAATAATATGTATCTTTAAAAATCAATGTACTAATCGGAACATGTTTTTGACGACACACTGCTCTGAACTGTAAGTAACGGTAAATAACCAATCCTAAAAGCCGGAAA
The DNA here is from genome assembly GCA_949710035.1 of Crambus lathoniellus. Lineage (NCBI taxonomy): Eukaryota > Metazoa > Arthropoda > Insecta > Lepidoptera > Crambidae > Crambus > Crambus lathoniellus. The sequence goes on along the minus strand of OX453302.1, from coordinate 5,563,784 downwards.
AAGAAACAGATAATAGATGCTAAACCGCCCAAAAATGGTTGCCACAGAAAAAAATATCTGAATACTTGGTATTATTTTAAAGTCGACAAAATCGTCGTTACTAACTGGGAATTCCGGTATCATCAAATTTCCAGGACAAAATAAAATTTGATTTATTTACTGATTTTGATATGACAACCAATTAAAAGACATTAAAAAACGTAATTTCATATTGTTTTACCACAAATCAAGTGGTTTTAGTGTGAATATGATGAGAATATTTGGGGATTATAACACTTCAAAGTTGGAAGGTATGCATGGGACATCGCGAAATTGGAGTACATGTAGTTACATTTTTATTTTTATTTTTTATTAGGATTTTATTTTAATTATTTTTTCTATTTTAATTTAATTGTGTTTAAATTTGCTATCGATTGCCATTTTAAACACGATGTTTACACTAATAATTATTAAATAGGAGAATTTATAAGTCAGTGGACATTGTGTTTTGGCAATGGTCAAAAGATTTGAAAAATGCCCAATGACGTTCTTGAAGCTCATGTCAATAACGAAATAGTTTGATGGTTCAAGATGGTTCAAATGATCAGCTCACATAGCTTACGTACAGTAAGTAAGTAATCATTTATTTGCCAGAATATGGTTACATTTCGATCTTAAGTAGGTATACAGGAAGGGTTACTTTCGATTTTACATATATTTTTATGCGAAATATAATCTTTAATTTAGTAAGCTATTCTTATTTATTGTATTTACTTGAGCGCGCTATTTCTAGTCGATATGTCGAGCAGGATGTGAGATTTCTTTTTGCATTTGATAGCCTGTTTTAAGAATGTAGGTGGTTATTAAATATCATGGTACGATCCTTCACCTTCGTTCATCATCATCATGTCAGCCGAACGACGCCCACTGCTGGGCCTCCCCCAAGGATCTCCACAATCTCTCTCCATTCGAGAACCTTTCCGCCCCAACGGCCATCGGTTCTCCGCGCTACGCACCTTCGTTCACACTAATATTATTATTGTTATTGTTGTTGTCCGTGCTGTCTCAAGGCCCTGCCTGAATAACAGTGCTTCTGGGTTATTCTGACCATCTACGAGTGACCTTTTGTGAGACTTTTTGTGCTTAGGCAGAGCCCTTTAGCTACACACTTTTTGTACTTGTTAAATATTTCTGTTTTTTTTTGAGTAGGTACTTTTGTGTGTTCTAATAAAATGGTTATTCTTTCTTTCTTTAAGTTTGTATGTAGGTATGTAAGAATCAATCGCAGGAACTGGAACTGCTGAACCGATTTTGAAAATTCACCGTCACTATTAGAAAGCTACATTATTCCTGAGTGACATAGGCTATATTTTATCCCGGTATTTCCACGGGTACTTACTAACATAATACCTAGGTATTCACAAATGCTCGCTCCGCCATCCAGTTTCTAGTCAAAAGCTTATGCAAGTTTATATGTGTGTGCACACTAGTATGACCTGTTTCTCAAACTTTTAAAACTTTTAAAGCTATATCGTCATTAATTTTCTTGTATTTTCATAGTGTTAATAAACCCCTTGACTTGAAATTTTATTTAATTTTGTCAACTTAAAAGTATCCTTCCGAAATAGTGCTTTATTTTTATATTCACATGCTGTTTTTCTAGTCATCTGAAAAAATATTTTGATTATTTGATAAGAAATCAAACTAGAAAAATGGAAAATGAAGTATTTAGAAAAAAGATCGACCCGTCTCACAACTAGCTCCGATTGCATTGTGAATGCAAAAAACTAAAAATTAAAATAACTAGAAATCAAACTATCGATATATTTATATATAAATACTTATATGTTTTTATTTGATTAAAGATTATTTTGACTTGACCTTTAAAAGAATTACGTTAAAATAAAACAACTTTTACGTATAGAAAAAAATGTGATAGTAAAAAACCACGAGCCCTATAAGTAGCTTTCAGGCGGGAACTTTTACGTATTTATTAAGGCTCCACTTAAAATGCGTTTTTCAATTTCGATAGTTCGATTTTATGCTTGGATTTATTGAATACTAGCGGATCCTCACGGTTTTACCCGCGTGGTACCCGTTCCCATGAAAATATCGGGATAACATATAGCCTATGTCACTTGGGAAGAATGTAGCATTCTAATGATCAAAGAATATTCGAAATCGGTCCAGTAGTTTCGGAGACTATTCGATGCAAGCAAACGAACAAACGTTCAAATCTTTCCTCTTTATAATATTAGTATAGATGAAGTAGCAAAAATCGACCCGTCTAACAACTAGCTCTGATGGTACTCGAACCTTTCGCTGTCTATTCGCCCGGCTTTTCATCAATAAAAATTGCATTGAGAATGCAAAAATGTTGAAATAATTCTTAATTATGACGACCGATTTGACGCAAGGGTACGGATACCTGCCTTTTGCGCCAGAGGTCTCGGGTTCGATTCCCGAACAAGAAAAGTATTTGTGTGCATGAACATGTATATTTGTCTTGGTCTGGGTGTATTCTATATATATTAAGTAGGTATGTATTTACAAACAAAAATATATACGTATAATATATTTATCCGTTATTTAATTTTCATAACACAGTTTCTTAAGAAAACTTCTTATGAGCTACATGATTGGAGTGATTGTAAGAAGTTTATTATAATTGGATTTCTCCATTTCAAATAACAGTGACACGAAAATACTTATGACTTCCGCTACAGCTACCCTGTATCAATTTGACTGCCAATTTTGCCTTAAACTATTTGCCAAGCACCCCCTAGGGGTTAATACCGTTCAGTTTGAGTACCTTCTGCTGAAACCGACTAACAAACAGAGTGGGTGGATGTTAGTAATGCAAATACTTTATTCTAGTCGCATACATTACTAATGTACAATTATTTTATGTTTGCAACACCATATTCAGAGAAGATCCCGGACGACTGACATCAACTGCTTATTTAGTTTTAAACTAAGCTTGTTCATGTTCAAGAGCAAGAGCAAGATTTGCTTCGTTTGTAATGACAAGAAATGTAGGTATGTACGAATAGAAATATAAGTAAGCTCCATGGATACAAATGTATTTTTTATCGTAATCAATTCTTTTTTTTATCCACAACGGGGTAGCCTTAGCCTTCATCACACCTGATTTTAAGTGGTGATAAGATGGCTGAAGTTGGAAGCGCACTACTCCCGGAATCCTTAATCACTGAGGAACTGGCTATCTTATCTAACAGCCGGAACACAAAAATGCTGAAAACGTTATTGTTATGGCGTCAGACTTATATGAAGTTCTTCAATTGTTTCTGCGGTCGGGATGTGATAGCATATTGCAGGCTTTATCACGCCGAACTTCGGTCACGTTTTTCGACATAGTGCGTTTCTACTGTTTACTTAATTTCAGTAGGTATGTTACACAGACTCAATCGTCAACTATATACCTACCTACCTACCTACATCTATACTAATATTATAAAGAGGAAAGATATTTTGCATTTTTGTATGTAACGAATAAACTCAAAAAGTACTGGACCGATTTAGAAAATTCTTTCACCGTTAGAAAGCTACAGTCTTCCCGTGTGACATAGGCTATATTTTATCCCAATATTCCCACGGGAACGGGTACCACGCGGGTGAAACCGCGGGCGGCCGCTAGTATTTCATACAAGCAATCCTATTATCGAAGTAAACGCGTCGAAGTGTAACCCTACCCTAGTTCAGTAGTTAAAGCTGTCGCACGATTGCTGTAACAATATGTATAGTGGTTATATCGATACTAAACTGGGTGTGCACTGTGCAGGTTGTAATAATAACAAAGTAATTGTATCGATACTAAGGTGAGTCTGCATTGCACCGTTTAATCGATCCGTGCACTTGTTGCGCAGGTCAACGACCGGTGGGGAGTCTACTATCACAGATAATATAATACTATACTACTATGAAAATTTGGAACGTGGAAATCGAATGATTTTCGTATTCTGTTACAAGTCTTTAATCTGAAAAGTATAAATATGGCATACATCGCTCAGCGACTTTTTAACATTATAGTATCATTACATAATAATATGTAGGTACTCGCGAAAGTATAATTTCATTTGTAGCCGACCCCCGAAAAAAAAAAACACTCAACGCGGATTTGAATACGGAATATATGAATGCGGCTTACTCACATGTGAATAAATAAATAATTAAATGAATATTGGATACCATCACCTACATTGTTCCAATACCAAAGTACGGTAGCTTAAGCACTAGTATTATGGAAAAGTTCGTTTTCAATATTTACCCGACCGGGGATCGAACCCGGAACCTCTAGAAATAGCGGCACCTTGAAAACCGGTGCGTACACCACTCGGCCACGTAGGTCGTTTAACCTGAATGAATATTATTCATCAAACCAAGACTTGGACTTAAAGGAATTTCAAAACATCTCGCTCTACTAGACTTGACTATTTTTAAATATGAACGACAAACTACACCACGGATGTAGGATAAATAAAAAAAAATACACATAATTAGGTACAGTGCCACAAACTTTGCTGTTCCGGTGGCAAAAATGTGAAACTAGCGTGTTTTTTTTAATGACATTTTGCTGTCAAGTTGATGTCCAACCCAAAGTCCAACCATAGCGCTGCTGGCGGCTGAAGTTCTTAAAAGTCAGGGCCGGTAAAATTGTTACAAAAAAAGAATAACGTACGTAGCGCCGCTGTCACCGGCACAGAAAAGGTTGTGGCACTGTACATTTGAGATTACGTTTTCTGTCAATAAAACGTCATTAAATTATTCGACCGATTCTAGAAAGTGCTTTTGTTACACAGTTATTCTCCCTTTCGATCTTGCCTTTAATCTATACTAGGTAGGTATATAATATTATAAAGAGGTAAGATTTGATTTTTTGTTTGTATGTTTGCAATGGATAAACTCAAAAACTAATAAATCAATTACAAATATTATTTTACCATTCGAAAGCAACATTCTTCATTATTTTACCCGTATATTCCCCTTATTCCTCGTACATTACCAAGTTTGATAACTGGCTTTCTACAAGGAAAAATAATTCTTCCTAGCTTACCCGGTTTTCAAATGGGAATTATTTTTTCCTGGTAGAAAACCGTAATTTTATTAAGTTTTCTACGAAGAATTTTTTTTTCTTCTTAGCTTACCCAGTTATCAAAGGAGAATTTTTTTTTCCTCGTAGAAAGCTGTGAATTCAATTACAGCTTTGTACGTGTTGTTCTAAGAATAAGAATTTTTCCTACTTAGCCATTAGATCAGATAGACCGAATAATTACTTAGATTAAGTTTTACTTTAATAATTAGACCATCCAACCAACCGTTCCATCGGAGCTGGTTGTGAGACGGGACGATATTTTTCTAAAATATGTATTTCATTTTCAATTCTTCAATGATAAAAATTGCATTGTGAATGCAAAAAAGTAAAAATTTAAATAACCTCTTTACTATTAAATCTATATCTATACAAATAAATAAAATTGGAGTGTCTGTTTGTAATATTAAAGTAACTGCTTTTTACTACTTACATGCATATAATTAAGTATATTGTTATAAACGGTACATATACCAATATATCATTTTTTTCAATTTTTGCCTGTCTGTCTGTCTGTTTGTTCCGGCTAATCTCTGAAACGGCTGGACCGATTTTGACGGGACTTTCACTGGCAGGTAGCTGATGTAATAATGAATAACTTAGGCTACTTTTTATCCCGTTATTCCTAGGGAAACGAGAACCACGTGGGTGAAACCGCGGGCGGCCGCTAGTAATTAAATAAAATAAATCTGTTGTTCCCTCTAAAATTAAAATTAATCTAAGTAAATAATAAAAATGAATAATTATTCGGTCTTTCTGATATTCTGATCTAATAGCTACGAAGGGAAAAATCTTCTTCGTAGAACGCACAACACGTACAAAGCTGTGATTGAATTCACAGCTTTCTACGAGAAAAAAAAAATTCTCCTATGATAACTGGGTAAGCTAAGAAGAAGAAAAAATTCTTCGTAGAAAACTAAATAAAATTACGGTTTTCTACCAGGAAAAATAATTCCCATTTGAAAACCGGGTAAGCTAGGAAGAATTATTTTTCCTTGTAGAAAGCCAGTTATCAAACTTGGTAATGTACGAGGAATAAGGGGTATATTCCTACGGGAACGGGTACCATGCGGGTAAAACCGCAGAGAACCACTATAATAGGCGCTACACACGATCACTTTTAACTGTCAGTTTCCACTGAACAGTTTTATGAAAAACAGTCAGTTTTCATCGTATATTTTTTTTTATAAACAGAAATTCCGCCAACGTCCCGTAATGAAAGAAACACGGTTTTTGAGAATATGCCCGGTGAGAATCGTAAAGTTTTCAGCCTTGACACCTTTGACCCTGGAGACAAACACAAAGCGGTACGGTACGGTAAGACAACACAATGCAACACAGAGATATAATTATAATATGTATATAAATTACATTTCATATTTAAATTATATAAAGGTATGTACAATTTATAATTTTATATTATATTTATTTACATATTTACAGAGTAGAATGAAGGCTTGCCTGTCTGACATTGACAGTAGGAAATTGCTGTTTACAGGACGGGAAATGGACGGTGGGAGTTGGTCATACAGAGAAGGGTTTTTAGTGCAATTAAACAAGATGTGTTCCACCGAACCTTCGTCAAGACCACATTCGCACAGAGAACCACGGCTTCCTGGGGATAGTAATTTGGAGTGATCGGTACTGACGTCCCACAGCTCTGGAATTACGCGCCCATCTCTCTTCCCACGCAGAAGACAGGCAAGGCTTTGCTAACTGGAGAACATCCTGCGAATAATTTTGAAGACGGCAAGTACTGCCAGATGTTGTTGCCATTTTGGCCCATCCATTGACCACTTCATTGCCGCAGATGCCACTGTGACCCGGGATCCATGATAGTGCTACTTCAATGTTTTGGGATTGACACTCTATCAAAAGGTTTTTAATTTGTAATATTACTGGAGAAGGGGATTTGGATTTAAATTGGCACACGTTCAGTTTTCACTGTCTGTTCAGTGAAAAGTGACAGCTAAAAGTGATCTTGTGTTTACCCTATTAGTATTTTATAATGTTACTAGCTGACCCAGCGCGACTTCGTTCCCGTGGCCCTACCCCCTACTCCACCATACCCACCCGTACTCTACCCCATAACCTACCCCTACCCTACCACTACCCTACCACTACCCTACCCCTACCCTACCACTACCCCACCCCTACCCTACCCCTACCCTACCCTACCCCTACCCCTACCCCTACCCTACCCCTACCCTACCCCTACCCTACCCCTACCCTACCCCTACCCCACCCCTACCCTACCCCTACCCTACCCCTACCCTACCCCTACCCTACCCTACCCTACCCCTACCCTACTTCTACTCTACCCCTACTTACCCCTCCTTCCCCTATTTTCTCGCCTCTAAAACCATCCTTGGACTTCCACGAACATTTCAAGACCAAAATTAGCCAAATCGGTCCAGCCGTTCACGCGTGATGTCGTGACCAAGGGAAATAGGGATTCATTTTTATATATATAGATAAAACGGAACGTAATTCGGTTATAGTATGTAAATAATAGTAATAAGTATAAATAAATAAATAACTTTTTACAATCACACCAATTATCTAAGCCCATGTAAATTTATTGAGAAACTGTGTCATGGAAAACTTGATAACGGATAAATATATACTTAAATACTTTTTGTTTGTAAATACATACATATTATACATAGAAAACACCCAGACCAAGACAAATAGACATGTTCATGCACACAAATATTTGTCTTGTTCGGGAATTGAACCCGAGACCTCTGGCGCAGAAGGTAGGTATCCTACCCCTGCGCCAAATCGGTCGTCTAAATGTAGGTAGTTCAGTTTTCAGAATAAGACCTCTGCTTCATTCCCCGTCCAAAAGTGCTTTATAAACGAATATTCTGTTGATTGGTATCATATTCGGAATGTCCGAAGTGGAAGTTCGGCTTTCGTCTGTCGACTGTTTTCAGTTGCACTGGATCGTTTATTAAAATAAAAACATTTATTCCGAGTGCATTTAAACCTGATATCATTATTACTTTACTTTGTCTGTTTAATGAGTTCGAAGAGAACAGAGTCAACATTGCTAAACGATTTCAATGAATAAATAAGCGATTCCATATTTCCTTGTATCCTGAAAAGCGTGGTTCAAAAACTTAACGAATTCTAAAAGTGAGATACTTACTAAGAACTCATCTCAATATACCTAGGTACTTACATTCATTCTCGGCCTGATTTCTCATTTACAATTTCCATCTTGCTTTACTTAAAGATGTATCAAATTATCAAAATAGTAGGTATTTTAATCATTTTCCGGTCCTTTTATAGTCTAATTCTTTGAGGACTGATGTAGGCTATTTTACGTCACGCTATTTCATATACGGGTTCAAATATTCTTTTATAAAAAAAAGTGAGTAAGTAGGTACTAAGAAGCCCTACACTGGGATTCTATTAAATAATAAATGTAATTTCGATATAAATCTTTACTGCGGCACCATGGCCGATATATTCTATATCTACTACAACACGCGACCGTGGAATCGTCTGGACTCCAACAAACTACTCGCGTAGGTAATGACAATCCATTCGATATTTTGAATACTGATTTAAACATAAATCAACCATAGACAATGCAAGGAGGTATCATATCCTAACAATATGATACCACATGCCGCCGCCGCAACAAAAAACCTTTCTTACTAAAGAAATGTTTTTTCCCTACATGGATTACCCTAAAGCGAAGGCCCTGCCTACCTTGGAACAATATCACATCAATAAGACTGGTCCTCACTAACGGACAACCAGGACAATGGTTGATATAATTATTAATTTCCTGTAATCAACACAAACCAACCATTGCATTGGCTTGACATACCAAAACCAAGGGAAAAGGTCTGCCCAGCCTTCAACCTAACCTTAATACATCATTATGTAGTTACAATCAAAGCTAACCCTAGGCTAGCTCATTTAAGCATTAACTAAGTCGAAATTCCAAGATCAAACATGTCAGACAAGCACCAAATATATATATACTACGAAATTACCCAAAAATAACCCCTCATCTCAAAAGGTGCCCGACAACAAGCTTGGAACTTCATAAACCTGTGGTAACCTCAAGCAGACTGTCTACTAGGGGCTACCACAGTTTATGTAGCGTGGTGTCGACAACATTGCCAGTCAGGGTTAGAGGGATCCTGCAACAAACAGGATATGACCCTGGTCCTTATTGGACCATCAGGGTTTCCTCCCCCCTCACCAACAAATGTTGACGTCACCTCGTTCCTTAAGTGACATCGAAACAACTTACAAACTAACTAAAACGGAAATAAAATGAAACACAGAAGTGTTACTTTTGTGGTCCAGATCATTAACGAAACGTGATGTCAATATCAACATAAGTTAAGGTCAGAGGATTCTCACACCTAATTAGATAATAGGTCATCCTCCTGCCCTATCCCATGAAGGTAAAGAGACACGACACGATGTCTACTAATTAGTAAAAATGCAAAAAAATAATTGTTTTATTAAATTAAACATTAAAAAAAAAAAAAAAAATAAGTACATCATAAATGGACCACAGGACACTTCGTGGGCTTCAGGTGCAGTATTTCCGTACATGAAAAAGAAACACATATTAATACAAATCACACAATTATACATTTCAACTATCTAACAATCACTATTATAAAACATCCTAACATCCTATCCTATTTCTATCCCTATTATAAAATGAATCTATAAAAGAAAATTTGTTTTTACATTTAATTTTATATGTAACAAATTTAATTCGTTTCTTATTTCGTAAAGAACTAATATTACATAACGAACTTATATTGGATTTCGAAATCCTATTCATATTCGACTTTTCAAACTTTTTCGCGCCTTTCTTCATTTTACTGTCATTCCTATTTTTATTCATAAAAAAACTTTTTAATCTAGGAACGACATGCGAACTTTTTTCTGACATATTACTTTTTCGAAAATTACTTTGACATCCGTCATTCGAGACATCTATCACTTGTGACTGTTGTGACTCATTGTCATCAATGTCAATCGATGTCAACATAAAATTCATGTCTACATTAAATTCAAAATTAAATTTTTTGTAAATTATACAAAATTTTTCAAAATTCAAAATTATGCTATTCCTGCTAAGAAAATCACAACCCAACACTATGTTTGGTACAATGTCCCTCACAACAACGAATCGCTGTGTAAACAACACGTTATCTATCAAGAAACATACATTAGTTTTCCCTACTATTGAAAGTTTTCCACCACTCACATTTCGTAGTTCAGCGTTCACCATGTCCACACTGAGACCTAGACTGTCTACTACCGTCTGTGATATTACCGACACACTCGCACCGGTGTCCACCAAGGCGTCTATTTTCTGACCACGACACTCAATAGGTAAAGACGGCGTACGCTTACTTGTGTTGTGATTGTCCTGCACCAACGTCAGCTGCATACAATCCTCTTCTTTACTTACAACAATATTATTAATAGATTGTGGGGACGTCTCAGTCGTCCTCCAAGATGATGTCGTGATGGGTATCATCGGGGCTTGAGCTCTACAATTAATAAAACAATTTTCACAACAATCATGGGGTTTCTCGTTTGGCGTGCGAGAGGCACATTGATTGGGAGTTGGCACATTCTCTAACTCCGGCACAAAATAAACACATTGATTAGATTTATCACCACTGCTAGAATCACACATATTAGGGGCACATTCCTCGAAGCACTCAAGGTTATACAACTGTCTCACTACTTTTTTTAAATGCGTTTTGTCGACGTAGATTTGCGACATCAATTTGCTGCGTGTGACAACGTCGGTTGTCCGCAGGAATTGTTGTATGAACAACTGTTCTGTAATTGCGTTCCCAGCACGAGCGGCTAATATCTCCAACGCATACAGATATTCCAACGAATTTTCGTTGAAATACTGCTTTCTCGCAAAAAATTCAGCAAGTGGGTCCGATACAAGACCAAACTCCCTGATAAACTCTTTCTTCATTTCGTCGTAGTCTTTCACCATATCGACGATCTTATCGTAGAAATAGCGGGCTGCGCCCGTGCAGAAAGCTCCGACGACGATTTTCTTGGCCTCGCCTTCGTAGCCTTGCAGAGCCGTCATTATTTCGTAGCTCCGAAAAAAAACTTCGACATCTCCGTGGATGCCGTCGAACAATAAGACCTCCATGGCCTTCCTAGCCTATCTTGGGAATCTGCAACACATAAACACCGTATAATTGCGTTCTACGTAATTCGTTCGCGCCTAACACCATAAGAAGCCCTACACTGGGATTCTATTAAATAATAAATGTAATTTCGATATAAATCTTTACTGCGGCACCATGGCCGATATATTCTATATCTACTACAACACGCGACCGTGGAATCGTCTGGACTCCAACAAACTACTCGCGTAGGTAATGACAATCCATTCGATATTTTGAATACTGATTTAAACATAAATCAACCATAGACAATGCAAGGAGGTATCATATCCTAACAATATGATACCACAGTACTTACTTATAAATTTTTTATTTAACTAAATCTGTGGCGCGAACGAGCTCCTCCAACTGATTAACTCCCGAGTTTAAGCCAAGCGTGTTCATTACGACGACGTATATACAGCTTCAAACACTCCTCCATAATTAATGACATTTCCAACGGGAATTTCAAATTTACTCATAACTAGCACATATCATTACGACCCTAACTCCTACGCCTTAAGGTGTATAATCCAACGGCTTTAAATAAGCAGGTTAACAAGCATAACTGCGATGGGATCCAAAGACCTATTTTTACACACTGCGACTTTTTCAAGCATCGTTGCCTATCGTTGCGACCTATTTTTACACACTGCGACTTTTTCAAGCATCATGTGCCATTCTAAACGTCATTTTGCGCACATTGGCAGAGCAGGCAGGCAGTCTTTTATAGTACGACAACGTTTTCTGTTCCGGTGGCCGAAAACTGGAACTAGACAACGCGCCACATAACTTTGCACGTGTCCATTTCTGGAACTAAAGTATGACATGGGAATAAGGCTTATTATTGACGATCAGCGCCCTCTGACACACGCCAAGTTATGGGGCGTGGACTCTGACGTGTTTTTTTAATGTAATTTTGCTGTCAAGTTGCTGTCCAACCATAGCGCTGCTGCCGGCTGAAGGTCTTAGAAGTTAGGGTCGGTTAAATTCATGAAGTTTGACTTAATACTCTGAGGTAACTGGAGCTCTCACCCTGAATAAAAAAGTGTCGCCACCAAATTTGACATTTATGTATGTAGTGGCTGTCAGCTGTCTCATATGACCATACGTATTTTTTTAAAGTGTAGGTGAGACGGAAGACAGCCACTGTGTTATTTGTGGTATTCAAAAAATTGTTCGTACTGCACGCTCCAGTTACCTCAGTATTAAGTCGAACTTCATGGTTAAATTGCTACAAAAAAAAGAAAAAAAAACTACATAGCTCCGCTGTCACCAGAACAGAAAAGATTGTCGATTTATAAACTTTGTTTCGAATCAGCGCCGCAGGTTGGAACTTGTCGGCGATGTTCGGCGCGGATCGATTCCGATAGGCGCTGCGCTGGTAGATCAGCGCCCCGGTATCCAGCTTACTACGTGTATACGCCCTTATAGGTACTGAGCGTTGACAGGGCCCTTTGACTACACATTGTTATAGGTATCGGTTTTTATTACAGTTTTTTTTGTCGCGTCGTTGTTTTGTATTGTGAGTTGGCTGATAAACAGTCTTTCTATATCTTTAATTAATAAAATTGTGGAAGCTTGATTTTAAGCGCCAGCCTGTGTGGGAGTAAAATAATTATGGTTCTTTTATTTTCTTTATTTTTAAGGTGTCCAGCAGTGTCTTCGTAAGTTAAAGGGTTAGGAGCACTATTATAAAACCGCGCTGTAATTTATATTTTATCGATGCAGTCATGGCTGTGAGACACGCGTTTGTATTTCTGCAAAAAGTCGTAGAGTGTAAAAGGACTAACGTAACCAAACCCTTGATCCACTATAAAAATGTCAACCTTCATAATTTCCGTCCCTTCGTCTGTCGTTTTGTTGTTACGACGTCGTTCATGGGGTTTGGTCAAACATGACATTTTCCGTTTGGACGCTTCGAATGGGGATCAGGAATTGCATGAAATAACTTTTTGTTGGTAATATGAAATGGGCTTTTATTACGGCCAAGGACAAAATTAAGACAGCATAAAATTTAGTAAGTAGAATATTTTAGTAGATACCTAGTTAAATTTTGTGTCAATACTGGCTGCTTGAAATTTGTAAATGGAAAAATTAAAAATAAGATGAAACATGATTTAAAAATGGTCTTGTCTTTAGGCGTAAACGCAGTTTAACATCATCCTTAGCTACTTACTTAAAAATTGAATTCAGATTATTTTTTGCATACCTAATCCTTTACTGAAAACCTGAAGCAAACCAAAACTTTATCTGCCAATTAGCTGCAGTCCCTTATTCGAAGCAAAAACTGATGCATTTCAAACAAGGCTAACAAGCGGTTTTACAATAAAGTTGATATTTAGAGCAGTGAGTATTCCGATTGACGACTCAACATGGCGGGCCTCGTCAGATATGCAACTCAGTTGCTAGGTAGTTGAATTGCTTTGCTGAACTTTGACGACGGATTTATATTTAGAGCAGTGAGTATTCCGATTGACGACTCAACATGGCGGGCCTCGTCAGATATGCAACTCAGTTGCTAGGTAATTGAATTGCTTTGCTGAACTTTGACGACGGATTTATATTTAGAGCAGCGAGTATTCCGATTGACGACTCAACATGGCGGGCCTCGTCAGATATGCAACTCAGTTGCTAGGTAGTTGAAGTGGTTTGCTGAACTTTGACGACGGATTTATAATAGGTTACCTATGAAATTGCCGTTTTGTATGGAGATTTCTGTAATAATTTTTTTTCCATACTTACGTTTTTGTTATTATTTAACAACTAATATTATGTAAATTTACAAAATTTTACACACGTATTTATGGACATTTTAACTACTAAATGACACATTCGTTAAGAGAAAAAAAATTTTTTTCACTAAGTTACAACTAATAAAGTACGAAATTCTGGAAACAAAAATAGTCGTAACTTTCGGAATAAGTTTTTTCTATGTAAATAATCAAATATCGTGGTTATTAAATTATCAAAAGTTGCTCGATACGGTCTTAATGTAACGCAATATTAAAGAAATTATATATTTATAATATTATAAAAGTTGTTAAGTTATATGTACAAAAGAAAAAAACGGCAATTTCATATGTAAAGACCTATTATTTAGAGCAGTGAGTATTCAGATTGACGACTCAACATGGCGGGCCTCGTCAGATATGCAACTCAGTTGCTAGGTAATTGAATTGCTTTGCTGAACTTTGACGTCGGATTTATATTTAGAGCAGCGAGTATTCCGATCGACGACTCAACATGGCGGGCCTCGTCATATATGCAACTCAGTTGCTAGGTAATTGAATTGCTTTGCTGAATTTTGACGACGGATTTATATTTAGAGCAGCGAGTATTCCGATTGACGACTCAACAAGGCGGGCATCGTCAGATATGCAACTCAGTTGCTAGGTAATTTAATTGCTTTGCTGAACTTTGACGACGGATTTATATTTAGAGCAGCGAGTATTCCGATTGACGACTCAACATGGCGGGCATCGTCAGATATGCAACTCAGTTGCTAGGTAATTTAATTGCTTTGCTGAACTTTGACGACGGATTTATATTAAGAGCAGCGAGTATTCCGATTGACGACTCAACATGGCGGGCCTCGTCAGATATGCAACTCAGTTGCTAGGTAATTGAATTGCTTTGCTGAACTTTGACGACGGATTTATATTTAGAGCAGCGAGTATTCCGATTGACGACTCAACATGACGGGCCTCGTCAGATAGGTATGCAACTCAATTGCTAGGTACCTAATTGAATTGCGTTGCTGAATTTTGACGACGTATTTATACGGTACGGAAAACTGCTTCTGCGCCGAAGGCCACGGGTTCGATTCCCACACAAGACAAAATGCAGTGACTTATCTATCTATCTATCTAAATAAAAATGAATGTTGAAAAATCAAGAACGGCTGGACCAATTCGCCATATATTTTTTTCATATGTTCCCCTTATGCTAATATTACATTACATATTACATTGATTCACTTTGGTTGAAAGGCGCAGAAATACAGGCGCACATTGTCATTGAATGATTCACTTTTACGTTTACAAACATTGTTCAATTTGGTTGCTTCAACCAAATTGAAAGGCAAAAGTCAATAGTGTATTTCCACTCGCACGTCGCACGGAAGGTTTTTATGCAGAGAAAAAACAAAATTGTGTGGAAAATAGTAAAAACCATTTTTCTTTTCCCATAAAAACTATCAAACATCAGACGTAAATCGTTTATCCCTCTTTCACATCAAAACTGACCAACGGATCGATGTGATTTTTCGTATGGGGATAGTTTGGGAGCTGGAGAGTGACAAAAGTTGCTTTTTGTCCCGAAAAATATTAGGTTCCCGCGGGATAACGTCGTTTAGTCAATGCAGGCAAAGCCGCGGGCGAAAGGCTAGTTAGATATAAAAATGGAACAACAATTGGGTACTTGACAATTTTTTTTTATTGACTTAAAATGTTTATTGAATTAGTAGCAACACAACACAGGTGTTTATTTTCAATTATCTTGCATACTTTCAGCAATATAGAGCATCAATCTTTCTAATTAGACAAGGAGAGCACTATCAAAATGTGACGTCACATTTCTATAGCGCCATACTCTCGCCATAGAAAATTTCGTTTTAGAAAGAGATAGCTAGAGTCACAATTAAGTAGCTCATAATTCGATTGTTATAATACAGATTGAATTTATTTTTTCACATTTGCTATTTAATAATGTTATATTTCTAAATGTCATAATTAAATATCTACATTTCAACAACAGTCAAATAGCCAATTGTATAGGTATCCTACGTCAGTCACAAAACTGTTGACCTAAAATAAACCAAAACTCAATTTGATAGGTTTCCTCTCAATTGCAACAGTTGAACCATAAAACAAGTAAAAACCGCTACATCTAAAACTTGGCTAACGAGCGGTTTTCCAATAAAGTTGATATCGAGAGCATCGGGTATTCCGATTGACGACTCAACATGGCGTCCTCGTCAGATATGCAACAGTTTGCTAATTGGATTGCTATCCACTTCTGAGTCACTACGAGTATAGTGCAGACTATGTATTTGTTTATTGTGAATTTGTGAGTTTGTTTCAGAAAGAATAATGGTGTCAGAAATAATTGAGTTATTCGTCAACGGCGAGTATGAAACTTTTATTATTTAGTGAGACATACAGGGTTTCTTTCACATTTATAATATTGGGATGGATAGATAAATAATTATAGTATTTATAGTTCGTACGTTATGCATGAAGTATGCATGATAAGACAACAATAATGTTGAAATCAT
The DNA here is from genome assembly GCA_949710035.1 of Crambus lathoniellus. Lineage (NCBI taxonomy): Eukaryota > Metazoa > Arthropoda > Insecta > Lepidoptera > Crambidae > Crambus > Crambus lathoniellus. The sequence continues at coordinate 5,547,226 of OX453302.1, read as the reverse complement.
ACTGTAATTTATAATATTAAATCGTTGTGTACGCCCGCGTCAGTAACATAATTATAATAACACGCGATATACTTAGTTACCTGTAGGCTTTTTCGTCGACATTGCAATTACCTTAATGAGGCAGTTAAAACGGCTGGTTTGAAACACTCGTTAAAGGTCGCATACACTCGGTTTTAGTTAACCTAGTTTTTGCGAGTTTTCGGCAGTGCTATTAAATTGAAGCTAACAAAAAAGTTACGGGTGTGGTAATTGAAAACTACAATAATTACAATTATCTAGCCCTAAGTAAGTTCTTTCCTACTAATCCTACTTAATATTATAAATGTGAATATTTAGATGTTTGGATGTTTGTATGTTTGTTACTCAATCACGCCAAAACGGCTGAACGGATTTGTCTGAAATTTGGGACACAGATACTTTGTAGCCTGGAGAGGAACATAGGCTACTTTTATTACCGGAACAATATCACATACCTGCGGGATAACGTCATGTAGCCCACGCGGGCGAAGCTGCGGGCGGAAAGCTAGTAATATTATAAATGTGAAAGTCTAGATGTTTGGATGTTTGTATGTTTGTTACTCAATCACGCCAAAACGGCTGAACGGATTTGACTGAAATTTGAGACACAGATACTTTGTAGCCTGGAAAATACCAAGACAAATATACTTACCTATTTATTTTTATTTTATTTTATTTACTGAGTTCATCAACATACCTATATATTACTTACATCTGATATAACATAGGGACAAACATTCAATAAAAGAGTGAAAACCACACGCGTATTAAATACATAATTTAAAATTAATAAATTAAATTAAACTAGTAATTAACATAATAGAGTAAATAATGCTGCAAATGAATTTGATGAATTAAAACAAAACACTTACCTAATTGAAAATAATCAAAACAAAAAATAACTCACATATTCATATTTTTACGGGAATACTTTTAACCGCCTCTTTGGTCTAGTGGTACACACTACCGGATCTGATTCAAGGGTCCCGGGTTCGATAATAAATAAATAAAATTCTATCACCAACCAAGTCGAATACAATATTTGCACTATAGTTTTATTTATTTATTTTCTCTAGTTCTCCCTTCTAAGTTTCTCTGGCTAGCTACCACCATCTTATCTAAGTCTACCACCATAACAAGAACGATCCAGCATTATTGTGTTCCTGTAGTTAGAGATTAGAGATAAGATAATCAGTTCCTCAGTGGTTGAGGACTCTTCGAGAGAGGGAATGATTCCACCTTCAGCCAGAACATCACTTAGCATCAATACCCTAGCATGAAAAACTATCGTAATGGTAATCGTATAGTAAACTAAGTATACCGTCCTTCAAAAGCTGTCATAGTGCTGCCACAGAATATATAATAGTATCACAGTTTAAGCAATCTTTCTATACAGTTGGACGACGCCCTTGAAGTTGGGCGATGCCGACGCCTGAATAGGTATTTACGTAAGTACGTAAGGGTTGTCACTTTAAAATGTGACGGTGGACCTTTTATGACCCCGGGTGGGTACATTGGTATTGCGATATTAAATTAAGAAAATAATTTAATAATGGACATGCAATGTCAAAATTATTAAAAAATTCAAGATGGCGGCCGGCCGACTTTTTTGTTTGTAGGCTGATTTCGATGAAACTCGGTTTTTGGTACTATTTTGACAAGAAAACAGCAACGCAATGTTAAAAATATAAAAATCCAAGATGGCGGCCAAATTTTTTGTTTGCTGGCCGATTTCGATTAATTCAGTTTCTGGTACTATTTTGACAAGAAAACAACGACGCAATGCTAAAAGTATTAAAAAATCCAAGATGGCGGCTAACTTTTTTGTTTGCAGGCCGATTTCAATGAAACTCAGTTTCTGGTTCTATTTTGACAAGAAAACAGCAACGCATTGTTAAAAATATAAAAATTCAAGATGGCGGCCAAATTTTTCGTTTGCTGGCAGATTTCGATGAAATTCAGTTTCTGGTACTATTTTGACAAGAAAACAGCAACGAAATGTTAAACATATTAAAAATCCAAGATGGCGGCCGACTTTTTTGTTTGTGGGCCGATTTTGATAAAACTCGGTTTTTTGTACTATTTTGACAAGAAAACCGTTCTTAACACAATGTAAAAAAAAACAAATGGTCAAGATGGTGGCCGTTTTTTGGTTTTGTTTCTCTCTTTTCGCTTATTAAAATGTAACAGGTTTTTATTTGAAAGCTTGAGACAGAGTCAAGTATCATCATCATCATGTCAAGTAAAAGATTTAATTAATTATTAATTTGCTTTAACACAAGCACAGTAAATTACGACGTAACATCCTTCGTAATTTACTGTGTTTTTGACAGCTGTAAACCCTATTTAAAAAAATAAAAATAAGTAAATAAAATAATAATTGATATTAAGTTACAGAGTTTGAAAATAATGATTGTGACATGGGATGATTTTGATATATAGACGAAGGCGCTTTAAAGTTTAAGAAATATGAATCGGCTTATTTCCAATCTGAATATTTTTCTTTAACAAAACTTCAACCCATTCAAACGTCAGGAGTAGGTCAAATTTACCTTGCAAAATTTCATGGCAGACAGACAGACAGATACAATTATTGGTGAAACTGAATAAAACATGTAATATATTTTATTTTGATACTTCTAAAATGCTAACCATAATTATTTATTTTATTTTATTTCGCAATACTTACACCAAAATGTACCTGCCACATTTTAATTTTGTTACAACCCTTCCGTAGTTACGGAAATACCTATACAGACGTCGGTATCGCCTAACTTCAAGGGCGTTGGCCTACTATATAAAAAATTGGTTATAGTGTGGTAATTGTAACATTTATGTATATTTAATTTAGCGTTGCTGTTGCCTTGTCAAAATAGTACCAAAATCGAGTATTATCCAAATCGGCTCACAAATTAAAAAGTTGGCTGCCACCTTGATTTTTTTTTGACATTGCGTTGCTGTTTTCTTTTCAAAATAGAACCAGAAACTAAGTTTGATCAAAATCGGCTTACAAACAAAAAAGTTGGCCGCCATCTTGGATTTTTAACCGACTTCTAAATCAAAAAGGAGGAGGTTCTCTATTCGTCTGTATGTATGTTTTTTTTTTTTTTTTTTTTTATGTATGTCCACCGATTACTCGAAGACGGCTGAACCGATTGAAATGGTTCAAACGTTATTACATCAGGTTGGTTTCCAAGTTGTTCCCATTTTTTGAAATTTTGAAATCGGTTCAGTAGTATTCAGGAAATCTTGAAAAGACTGTCGTTTTCGTTACCACTTTATGTGAATTTAATACTTATCTTTAGGCATAACTCCTGTTCACGCCGCGCGTGATTCATTCATTCACGTTCATTCGTGGGTGCGCCGCCAACCACCGTCCGCGCAACTCGCGCTCAGTTGGCCGTAAGCAGCCGTGAGGCAAGTTCGTGTGTTTCTGTAGCGACGTGCCGCGCCAGTTACCTACCCGTATTGTGACCGTGATTTCGTTTTGCAGACCTAGGAGCGCCCGGTCCGGGTACGGACTTGTGACCCGTGTGTGTTCGCTTTGAAAAGCGCCGGGAAAGTTTTAGCTGCCTATTAGGGCATTGTGTAGTATAAGAGTGTTAGCTATAAGAGTTTCCCATCGGGGGTTGCGTGAAGATCGTTTTGCCAGGCGCGCGCCGGCGAGACAGCGACCAGCCCCCCTGGATTACGGACACTATTTTCTAGTAAGGTAGGCTAGTTCTTAATTTACTTAATTTTGCATGAGAAACATCCGTTTCAATAAACTGTGGAACACAGTAGATGGTCACCACATTTGTGCGTGATCATATTTTTGGTAGCAGAGCGTAGTTAGTTGATATAATTAGTTAATTTTCATATTAAAATTAACTAGGTACATAAAATTTCATAGTAAAAATAAAAAGCGTACCTAAAAAGCGTACCTAAAAATTATTTTTTTTTTTGTTGAAATCTCGAGGGTATTTGAAGATCCCGAGACGATTTGAAGTACTAAGAAATTGTTCTAGTAAATTCTCGAAGCGAATGTTTCTCACTTGGTGGATCCGATAATAGATAGACACTTATATAATTGTTGTCACATACTAGTGATTTGATACGAGTTTACTCGCCTAGATGTGTATATTTTTTTTTGTGTGTCCGGATTTATTTGACGAATAGTTTCGTTCGAAAGTGTTGTTTATTAGTACCACATACTAGTGTTTGTTCCGAGTCCGCTTGCCTAGTTAAAAAAGTGGAACTAGTTTTAATTATTAGTAGTATTAAATTACGAGTATTATTATTAAAAATAGTTTTGTTTTCGTTTGTTGATAACGGTTTAGTAGTTGATTTGCGAGGTATGCCATACCGTTAATCCTATACGTTTTGTTTATACCGTTATATTGTTAGCCCTTGAAATTGGTAAGTTGTTAATAATTTATGAAAATAGTAGGGTCCGTGTATGTCGTCCGAATTTTAATTGTGTTTTATATTATCGTGACGCGACCTATTTCTATTGTTTTTTTTGTTGATGTTTACCACTTTTATATTTCTTTGTTTGCTTTGTTTATTAAACGGCTTATAAATGGCTCCTACGAATCCGCTCGCCGTATCCAGGGCTGGCATCCAAGGAGTTTTGCGTTGGCTTGCTTGTGCGGTCACATTAATAGACCGAGCCGACCGGGTAGGCGCGTTGCTAGCTCGGTATGGCGGGCTGGCAGCTCGGCTGCAAGACCTGGAGCGCCACGCCATGGAGTGTCGCGCGTATTATATGGAGAACCCCCCAGCTGATGATGCCGTGTCGGAACAGCTGGAGCAGGATGTAGCCCAGGCCTATGAGCTGGCTGACCAGTTCACGGAGGCGGCTGAGAGGGCCCTGGCTGTTCGGAAGGGGGAGCCGGTTTTGAGCGGGGAGGTCAAACCTACCCCGACGGCGTTGCTGGGCCGATTGCCTACATTGGAGATTCCCACTTTTAATGGGGATCTGTCAGCCTGGATGGGCTTCATTAATTTGTTTGACAGTTTGGTGGATTCACGACGGGACTTATCCCCTAGTGAGAAGTTGGCCTATTTGCGCTCCTCCCTGCGAGGAGAGGCCAGCGCGGTAATCCAGCACCTGCTCATCAGTGACGACAACTACCAGGTGGCTCGCCAGCTTCTGGTTAGCAGGTACCAGAATGTCCGGTTACTGGCGGACACCCACGTGGCCACGATTTTGGCCCTCCCGCGAATCACGCGGGTACACCTGTTACGGAGGGAGTTGCTGAACCCGCTACTGTCAGCGGTCAACTCCCTAAGGCGATTGGACCTGCCGGTGGATCAGTGGTCCTTTGTACTGCTGCACATAGTCCTCGCCAAATTGCCCGCTGAAATGAAGGGGCGTTTCGAGCAGAGGTACGGAGGCGACAGCGCCTCGTATCTCCCGCCCTTCGCGGACCTCCTTCGTTTTTTGGAGGACGAATGTAGGGTGACGGACCACCTGGAGCCCGCCCCGGTTCCAGGTGTTGGTCGTATGGTGGCGGCGAGGGAACAGCCCCGTCGCCCGACCAATCGATATGCTGCCTTCCAGCAGTCCCCTCCCCCCGCACCGAGTGAGCGGTGCAGGTATTGCAGGGGAGATAGGCATGTGGTGCACGAATGTGCCAAATTTAGAGGCCTCCGCCCAGAGGGACGGAGGGCCGTTGCGAAACAGCGCCAATGGTGCTATAGGTGTTTGGGGGGACACATGCAGTCGGCGTGTCCCCAGACCGAGGATTGTCGTCTTTGCGGAGGGAGGCATCACCCCCTCCTTTGTTTGGACCGCAAGGACGCCGGGAGCGACCGGGGTTCGAATTCCTCGCGCACGGGCGGGGGCCCGGCAGCCCGGAACCGGTCCCCTAGAGATTCGGCGGGGCTTAGCCCCCCCGTTCAGTCCCCCCCGGAGAGGGGGAACTATAGGAGAGACGCCCCCGCCACGGGCGGGGGTAGGGGGGTACCACAAGAGTACGCCACGGTGGCGATGAGCACGGGCCCTATTTGCTACTCCCCCCCCCTAATGGAGAGGCCTCGATTGGGGTACTATGTACCGAGGCACGCCCCACACGGGTATTACCCTGCACCTAGGAGTGCTGTTGGTCGGGGCCAGTATGTACCCGATTGGGACCCGCTCGCCCGGTACGAGCGTCCCACATTTGGCGCGCCGACTCAGGCGCGAGGGGGACAAGTACCCCCCCAAAATTTTTAATGGCGCCCCTGTCGGACCCAACCACCCCTCCGGAGCTTGTGCTGTTGCCAACAGCCTCCGTGAATGTTTGGGGACCTAAGGGCAATGTTGTCACGGTGCGTGCCCTTTTGGACTCAGGTGCCCAGGGGTGCATAATGTCCAGGTGGCTTGTCCGACAGCTGGGTCTTTTGCTTGTGCCGCATCACGAAGCGGTACGGGGGGTGGGAGACTCGCGGATCCCTGATCCGATTGGTCGAGTTGAGTTCTCCTTCTCCCCCCACTTCACGCCAAGGCCGAAGATCGGTGCTTCGGCGATAGTTTTTGATAAGGTGGTTGGACCACTCCCGCAAGTGCGAGTGCCGCCATCCACGATTGAGCTGACGTCTGGACTGGCTTTGGCTGATCCTTCCTTCCACCGACCGGGCCCAATACACTTGTTGATTGGTGCGGATGTCCTCGGTCGTGTACTGTGTGGAAGCAAGCGAGTTTTGCAGACAGCCGATCTTGTCGCCTTGTCCTCGTCGCTGGGTCATGTGGTGATGGGAAAGGTACCACAGACACCAGAGACCCCGTCGGTAGACCGCCAGACCATTGTCGGTTCTACTTTGTCCGACGTTCTCCAAAAGTTTTGGGAGGTGGAGGAACCTCCCACTGCCAAGCGGTTGGATCCGTTAGCGGAGGAGTGCGAATTGTTCTACCAGAACAACACTGGGCGCCTCCTCTCGGGTCGCTTGATTACCCGCTTGCCCTTCTTGGCGGTTCGCCCTCCTTTAGGGAGCTCCCGACCGATGGCCGAGAAGAGATTGTTGTCCATGGAGCGTAGGATGGCCAGGGACCCCGCATTCAAGGAGAAGTATATAGACTTCATGCGGGAGTATTTGGACCTTGGGCACATGTCCATCTCGCAGTTGGACTGGCGTAATGTGGAACATTACTTCCTGCCACACCACGCTGTTTTGAAGACTTCCAATGGGAAGATCCGCGTGGTCTTTGATGGATCAGCGCCCACGTCAACCGGAGTGTCGTTGAATCAGTGTCTGCATGCGGGGCCGAAGTTGCATCACGATGTCTGTGATGTTTTGACCAACTTCCGCCGGCACGCTGTCGTCTTTGTGGCCGATATCCGCATGATGTTCAGACAGACCGTGATTCACCCGGAGGATAGACGATACCAGCTCATCCTTTGGCGTGAGGATCCCCAGGATCCGATGTTGGCTTACGAGCTGAACACCAACACTTATGGTTTACGGTCGAGCCCCTTTGTGGCGATCCGTTCGCTTTTGGAGCTCGCAGAGCGCGAACGGCTACGCTATCCCCGGGCATCTGCTCTTATTGAGGGGGGGGCCTTATTTGTCGACGATATCTGCACGGGGGCCTCGAGCTTAGATGAGGCTCTCGTCTTACGTGATGAGCTGATTGCGCTCTTGAGGGCTGGTGGCTATGAGTTGCGGAAGTGGCTGTCTAACTCACCGGACCTATTGGCAGATTTGCCTAAGGACCACCAGCAAGAGCCGCTCCTCTTTGAAAATCCGGAGACTCCAGACATGCTGTCTGTTTTGGGAGTCCAGTATCGACCAGTCCCGGATTTGTTCACATATAGATTGGAACTGCCAGACCCAAAGGTCTGGACTAAACGCACGGTGCTGTCTACTGTAGCCCGTACCTTTGATCCGAACGGTTGGCTCAGCCCTGTAGTGTTTTCGATGAAGTGCTTCCTACAGGAGCTTTGGGCTGCGGAATTGTCATGGGATGAGCCCCTCTCTGGTAGCCTCCTACGAGAGTGGGTGAGGTTCGTGTCATCCCTACCCGACGTCAATCGGGTTTGTATACCGAGGCAAATGCTGCCTTCGGGAAAGTTTAAAGCCTCCCTGCACGGCTTTTGTGACGCGTCCGAAAGCGGATACGCGGCAGCCGTTTACATCCGAACGGTGGATGCAGCAGGCGTTGTCGCCGTACACTTAGTTACGGCCAAGAGTAAGGTCGCCCCCCTTCGGACTAGGCTAACCATTCCGAAGTTGGAGTTGTCCGGCGCCACTCTCTTAGTACGGCTACTCAATCATGTTGCCGACACCTTGGGAAACGGTGTCGACTTGGAGTCGATATTTGCGTGGTCTGACAGCCAGGTCGTCCTTTGTTGGCTGAAGAGTTCAGTCCACACCCTTGAGGTTTTTGTGGCCAACCGGGTCTCACAAATTCAGACTTCAAAGGCCCCGTTGATTTGGCGCCACGTACCGGGCGAATTGAACCCCGCAGATTGTGCCTCCCGCGGCTGCGAGGCGCCTGAGTTAGTGGACCACCACCTATGGTGGAGTCCATCATGGTTGTTACGGCCTGAGCGCTCATGGCCTGCCACCCCGGCTGTGGCCAGAGTCCCAGACCTAGGCATGCGTGTTCACGCCGTGGAGACGGTGGCGGCTCCGCAGATGGAGTTTTTGTTAGACCGCTACAGTTCTCTTGATAAGTTGCTCGGCGTGACTGCTTGGATGAGGCGTTTTGTGCGAAATTGTCGCCAGCCTCAGGAGAAATCGTTGTCTCCGGTCCTCGCCCCACAAGAGCGGCAAGACGCTCTGTTGCATTGGTTGCGAGTGACGCAACAGCTAGAGTTTGAACCGGAGCTGAAAGCCCTGCGCTCAAGTAAGTCCAAGTTGAAGGGACCCTTGGTGCGGTTGAATCCCTTCTTGGACAGTACCGGATTGCTGCGTGTCGGAGGTAGGCTCAGACATGCCAACCTGCCGTACGGATCACGCCACCCTTTGTTGCTCCCCAAGGATGGACCGTTAGTTAGACTGTTGATTACAGACCGACATGTAAAGAATGCTCATGCCGGTTGTAATGCTTTGACCGCGCTCCTCCAACGAGAGTTCTGGATTTTGTCAGCGCGGAGAATAATCCGATCCGTTATTTTTCGTTGTCTCCCGTGTTATCGTTTGCGCGCCGATACGATGCAGCCCCAGATGGGTGATTTGCCTGCCGATCGAGTGAACGAATCGATGCCCTTCTCAGGAGTTGGAACGGATTTTGCGGGGCCATTTACCGTTAAGACATCGCGGCTTCGTAATGCTAGAACGGAAAAGGCTTACTTGTGTGTATTTGTTTGTTTGGCCACTAAAGCGGTCCACCTGGAGGTGGTTAGTGCCCTCACCACAGAAGCCTTTGTAGCCACGTTGAATCGTTTTGTGTCTCGCCGCGGAATGCCGTCGTTAATCAGGTCCGATTGTGGAACCAATTTCAAGGGCACCGATAGGTATTTAAAGGAAGTTTGTGAATTTTTGGATAGGAATAATTTTGAGATCGGATCCACACTCTCTCGCAGAGGGGTACGATGGCAGTACTCCCCGCCATCCTGCCCCCACTGGGGAGGGATTTTTGAAGCAACTGTAAAGGCCGCTAAAACTCACCTTCGTCGCGTTATTGGGGAGACGGTCCTCACGTTTGAGGAACTCGCGACCGTATTTTGTAAGGTTGAGGCGGTCCTCAACTCGCGTCCGTTGTGTCCGTTGTCTTCGGACGCGAATGATTTAGAGGCCCTTACGCCGGGCCATTTTATGATTGGCAGACCGCTTAACGCCTTGCCGGAATATCCTTATTCCGAAGTGCCCTCCGGACGGCTCTCGCGATTTGAATTGCTCCAGCAGCTTACGCAGAGTTTTTGGCGCCGTTGGCATCTGGAGTATTTGCACATTTTGCAGCAACGCGTTAAGTGGTCGGATAGGACGACCCCACCCAAGACTGGAGACCTCGTGTTGGTAAAGGATCCAAACCTGCCGCCCCTCCGCTGGCGTTTAGGACGCATTGTTCAGCTTCATCCGGGGTCGGATGGTGTGCCCAGGTTTGCCGAGGTCCTGGTGGGGGACTCTGTTTTGAAGCGTGCGATCGCTACCCTCTCTCGCCTGCCCTTAGATTGAGTTGGCGGACAGTTTGCTACTGTCCGGGACGGGGGGATGTTCACGCCGCGCGTGATTCATTCATTCACGTTCATTCGTGGGTGCGCCGCCAACCACCGTCCGCGCAACTCGCGCTCAGTTGGCCGTAAGCAGCCGTGAGGCAAGTTCGTGTGTTTCTGTAGCGACGTGCCGCGCCAGTTACCTACCCGTATTGTGACCGTGATTTCGTTTTGCAGACCTAGGAGCGCCCGGTCCGGGTACGGACTTGTGACCCGTGTGTGTTCGCTTTGAAAAGCGCCGGGAAAGTTTTAGCTGCCTATTAGGGCATTGTGTAGTATAAGAGTGTTAGCTATAAGAGTTTCCCATCGGGGGTTGCGTGAAGATCGTCAGGCGCGCGCCGGCGAGACAGCGACCAGCCCCCCTGGATTACGGACACTATTTTCTAGTAAGGTAGGCTAGTTCTTAATTTACTTAATTTTGCATGAGAAACATCCGTTTCAATAAACTGTGGAACACAGTAGATGGTCACCACATTTGTGCGTGATCAACTCCTTTGTTTATAAACCGATTTAGATGATTCTTGTTTTGTTAAAAAGGGGATACCTCAAGGTATTTTAACCGACTTCGAAAAAGGAGGTTTTGAGTTTGATCACATACCTAATTACCAGAAAACACGCAAATTGCCTGCACGATGCACTAAAAAGAGTGAAATAAAAATTATTTTTATAAAAAAATAAAACCGCCTTCTAAAAAACCACATCAAAAAAGTAAGAAATAATTCCTCACCAAATAAATAACGTAAGTACTTTGAAGTCGGGCGGGTTTTAACAAAAACAACAAAAAATTGTACATGTTTCACGCCCGACTTCAAAGTGCTTACGTTATTTATTTGGTGAGGAATTATTTCTTACTTTTTTGATGTGGTTTTTTAGAAGGCGGTTTTATTTTTTTATAAAAATATTTTTTTTTTATACTTTTAACATTGCGTTGTTGTTTTCTTGTCAAAATAGTACCAGAAACTGAATTTAATCGAAATCGGCCAGCAAACAAAAAATTTGTCCGCCATCTTGTATTTTTATATTTTTAACATTGCGTTGCTGTTTTCTGGTCAAAATAGAACCACAAACTGAGTTTCATTGAAATCGGCCTGCAAACAAAAAAGTCGGCCGCCATCTTGGATTTTTTTATACTTTAAACATTGCGTTGTTTTTTTCTTGTGAAAAAGGTACCAGAAACTGAATTTATTCGAAATCGGCCAGCAAACAAAAAATTGTCCGCCATCTTGGATTTTAATATTTTTAACATTGCGTTGCTGTTTTCTGGTCAAAATAGAACCACAAACTGAGTTTCATTGAAATCGGCCTGCAAACAAAAAAGTCGACCGCCATCTTGGATTTTTAATATATTTAACATTTCGTTGCTGTTTTCTTGTTAAAATAGTACCAGAAACTGAATTTCATCGAAATCGGCCAGCAAACCAAAAATTTGGCCGCCATCTTGAATTTTTATATTTTTAACATTGCGTTGCTGTTTTCTTGTCAAAATAGTACCAGAAACTGAATTTCACTGAAATCGGCCTGCAAACAAAAAAGTTGGCCGCCATCTTGGTTTATTTTTATTTTTGACATTGCGTTGTTGTTTTCTTGTCAAAATTGTACTAAAAACCAAGTTTCATCAAAATCGGCTTACAAACAAAAAAGTTGGCCGCCATCTTGGATTTTTAATATTTTTAACATTGCGTTGCTGTTTTCTTGTCAAAATAGTACCAGAAACTGAGTTTCATCGAAATCGGCCTGCCAACAAAAAAGTTGGCCGCCATCTTGGATTTTTTTATACTTTTAACATTGTGTTGTTTTTTCGTGTCAAAATAGTACCAGAAACTAAATTTCATCAATATCGGCTTACAAAAAAAAAGTTGGCCGCCATCTTGGTTTTTTTTGTTTTCTTCTCAAAATTGTACCAAAAACCAAGTTTCATCAAAGTCGACCCGCAAACAAAAAAGTTGGCCGCCATCTTGGATTTTGGAAATTGCCTTTTTTTAATAAGCGAGATGAAGATTTGCACGCACTCACACTACATGTCGTATGCACCATAATATTAATTTAAAAAATAAATTATAACGATAAAGACGTGATAGCCCTGGAAGACTTGTCCCGAGTTACTATGAACGGCGTTGTATGTAACTCGGGACAACCACTCCCCCGTCTCACCCCGCAAGCCCCGCACGATTGACCTGTCTAGACGTCTCCGTCGGCCTACTGTATGAAAAGTTGCTTATTCTGTGATAGTATGGTGCTGCCTGCTTTCAAGCATGTATTGAATTTCAGTTCCTTAAACGACCGAAGAGGCGCTGCTTTAGTTTTCATTTATAATACAGTGCCACAAGCTTTTCTGTTCCGGTGACAGCCGTGACAGAAGAGCCACTTGCAATACGAAATTAGCTGTCAAAATGGAGTGTAGTATGAAAACTGTTTTAGTTCCAAAGATAATCACCGGAACAGAAAAGCTTGTCGCACTTAAAATACGATCGCACGTTATCGGTTACCATAACGACAGTTCTTCGTGCTAACACTGGGTGTGATGAAGGATAAGCGATATAGCGTAGTTTACGTAGTAACTATTTAGTAATCTGTGGCGTTCCCGGGTTTCAACAGAACACTTTTTAGAAACCCCGCCCGGACGCTCCCCGGACGCCCTCCACCAAACTAGGACAAATCCGGGGAAACCCGGACGGATGGCAGACCTAACCACGGTGGACAGAGAACGTGACAAAATATAATCTGCGCCGATCAGTGCTATTTGTATTGCAAATGGACGTGTGATCTAGCCGGGCTGTGATTAGGGTCGCCAGGTATTAAAACCGAAAAGCCGGCCTGGCCAGCTAGTTTATCCGCAGGCTTATTACCTAAACAAGCAACCAGTTGCTAATTGTACAATTGCAACGCGACTGCTACTAGTTGCGGTTGGTTTGCAATCGGTACATTACGGTACGGTACCTTTCATGCAATTTTAGTTTACAAATCGCTCGCTTGTGGCGCTAATCGTAGCGATCTACGTTCCGTAATACGTATATGTGTTTTGGGAGCGATTAATTGTTAATTGTCGCGATTGCAACTGTCACTTTAAGATCGGTAATAAGCCTGCCGGACTTTTGGGTATCAAAGGCAAGTAGTGTATTATTGGGCATTCTGCCCCCCGGTGGTCGTCCGCTTCGCTTCCGATCGCTCGCTGCGCTCGCTCCGGTCGGCAGAATGCCCAATAATACACTACGGATTACATCCGTTCAGTTCTTCCTAACACATTCAGCTCCAGACCCATGGTAAGATTCTTTCACTGAATGTTCTGCCTAACACATTCGGCTGAAGACCCGTGGTAAGTATCTTCCGAGAGACCCATGGTAAGATTCTCTCACAAAATGTCCTTCCTAACACATTCAGCTCCAGACCCATGGTAAGATTCTTTCACTGAATGTTCTGCCTAACACATTCGGCTGTAGACCCATGGTAAGTATCTACCGAGAGACCCGTGGTAAGATTCTCTCACCAAATGTCCTTCCTAACACATTCAGCTCCAGACCCATGGTAAGATTCTTTCACTGAATGTTCTGCCTAACACATTCGGCTGTAGACCCATGGTAAGTATCTACCGAGAGACCCGTGGTAAGATTCTCTCACTAAATGTCCTTCCTAACACATTCAGCTCCAGACCCATGGTAAGATTCTTTCACTGAATGTTCTGCCTAACACATTCGGCTGTAGACCCATGGTAAGTATCTACCGAGAGACCCGTGGTAAGATTCTCTCACCGAAAGTGGCTCCCTAATACTTAGCAACCTGGTACCTATGTGTTTTATTATTTACTTACCAAATTTACTATTAGCGTTACCATTTTTGCATAACCTTTGAAAACATACCATTACCTTGAAAAACATACCATTACCTTGGCTTTATTTTACCTTTACTTAGTCAATATCGCTATATTATGTAAAGATAAAATAAAGTGAAATAAAACACTCGCAGAATCGTCATTTATTAAATACAATAGGTTACTAAGATAAATATTTTTTGGGAGTTCTTTTTGGCGAAAAACATCTGACGTTCTTCATGTTGAAGTTTCTTGTGGTTTTGATATTATATTCTGGATGGCGCAGTTTTTTGCTCACAGTCTGAAAATAGAGAAGAACAATGAAAACTAAGGCTATGGAATGCATATAATAATTAAAACAATGTACCTAAATCTCACCTGATACTTACGTAATTATTAGTGATGCGTTTTTATGCGTAACAATTTACGTATTAGTCCTTAAAAATGTAGGTCAGTGGAACAGTAGGTACCTGAAAAAATGTAACGTACATACTGTTAATTTTACGATTTACGTAAGTACCGCAGGTCTGTTTAATTGTAGGTATTCGATATTTAATTTAATGTTAGAGCGAATTATAATATATTTAAGTCGTTAAAGACATTAGGCCGTATATAACATTAAATTTAAATATGAAAAAGCTAAAACCAACCAGAAATATCAATAAGAAAGATTTTGAGAAAAATACAGGAGACCCCGGTGGATGTTTTTCACTTAAAGCACTAAGTGCTAAATGGTCTAGGGTATTTAACACAAAAATTATATCTTAAATTATTGAGAACTTATAAATTTTTAAAGGTACATCTTTCAATAAAAATAAAAAAAAGAAATAGATTTTTGTATTTAACACAAAATGTGCGCTACGTGCCAAATGCCTTGGCTTAAGCCACTTATTGATAATTATAACCAAACTTTGTAATAGCAAAAAATCAAAACCAAACCCAGGTTAAATCAATATATTCTAATGTGCTAGAAACCAATCAATTGCAAAACAAATATTTAATAATACCATAATATAACTTATTTTAATTCCCAATGTCGAAAATGACGAAAAGTTAAGTATTTAGAAAACTTTTAGAGCAAAAAGTGGTCAAACCAGGGCATAAACCAAAACCGAGGCTTCTGCCCTAATTTCACCTAAAATTATTACTCAGACTCGGACACAATATTTTTTTTTTTATTATTGTGTGTTGGTACATTTACATGATATAATTTTGATTGAATCTATGCATGGATCTTTTTAAACACCAATTTTAAATTTAGGTACACCTACTCACTACGAAAATGTATGACGCATATTACTATCGCAGTCATATAATAAAATATAGTACAAACCCAGTTTCAAAATCTACACAAAAAGGATAAAAATATACTTACTTACATTTTATGTTATCCACTGATTCCACACATTAAAATCATATTTTTCACTTTTTCTTACGAGTACAATGAATGAACATGCTCAAAGAAACCTTGCGTCATAATGTCGCAAGCGTGGGAAGGCATGATGCACATCGCACAGACCAGGAGCCAGGAGTTGAACGCTATACTCTACTCACTTGTAATTTTTTTGCAATCATATTAATAAAAACATGCATTTTGATAAACACAATTGAGTACTTACTTACCTATTAAATCGTTTTATTGAATACTCAGGTCAATACTAGCGGCTGCCCGCGGCTTCGCTCGCGGGGACTACCAGACCTTCAATATTTGTATGGCAATAAAAAATGCTCATCACGTTTAACAATTTTTCTTAAGGCGGTATTTTATATCTACCCAACCTATGAGAATAGTTTGGATGGACTGCTATGGTTCCACATCAGATATTTTGATCCGATATGGCGAGGACAATAGCTATATAACAAAAAAAGTTTCATAAAAATCGGTTCAGTAGTTTTGCGTGAAACGCGGACAACAGACAGACAGACAAAAATTTAAAAACATATTTTGGTAAGTATCTGTTTCGTTAAAAAAGACCCTTGGGGGTATTAACTTTGTCCTATTTGCGTTCATATCAAACATGTTGACTCTTGGTCTAACAGTGCGCGCATGCAGATTCAGCATTAAATGTTAACGAAGTGTGTGTACGGATGTAACTTTAGAGTTTTGTTATTTACTTCATGTTGCGATGGACATAAAAAAACGGACATTATTAAAAATATCTGAATGCAAAGTGTTTCAGAAAGTGATGAGAAGAAACATGCTAGTCTTGAGCTAAAACTTTGAATTTTTATCATACCTATTCAATAAAATATTTGATTAACACTGAAAATAATAATAATAATAATAATAAATTCCTACAATCACACCAAATTATCTAACTCATAAGGAGTTCTCATTAAGAAATTGTGTTATGGACATTTTTAAATACATTTAATATACATAGATAACACCCCGACCAAGACAAATACTATAATAATAATATGTTCAAACACACAAATATTTGGCTTGTTCAGGAATTGATTCCGAGACCTGAAATGATTAAAATTAAAAAGTGAAAGGTAGCTACATAAGAGTTATTGTTTTTCGCTAATTTTATTAATCTCAAAGTTTATCCTTATTTTTATTTTTTTTATTTTACTAGATTTTGATAAGTCAGTAAGATCCTAAATAAGTAAATGCTAATTCAGTACCTACGTACTGAAAAGAATTTGTCATAGATTTTAGACATTTGAAAAATTAACACACACATTAGATTTTGTTTTGAGTCTAACTGCAACATAGAGTAATACAATACGTTTCATTTGACCATAACATCAAAGTTCCTATAATATTCCAATTCCAAAGGTATTAAGTGCATTGCTATTGCATTTTATGTTTATTGTAATTAAAAAAAGAATATGTACCAAATTCCTATGAAATTTATTGTGACTTTGGTCACAACAAATTTGATTTACTTTTCGCTGACGTTTTATTTATCGATTACATAAATTACGGAATTTTGGTTGTAAAATCCCATTATTTTCGTGCAGTTTCTGTGGACGGTCAAGAAACAAGTTCCTGATTATTATTTAAAATGTTAGTAAGTACTCTACTATACCTATACTACTTATATTTTTTAATTTTTTTTTCTGTCTAACCAACTTCAATAAAGGAGTAGGTTCCTTGTTTATTATTATAAATATTAACATGTTTTTTTCTTTATAGGTCGGACTCTGAGTACGCATCCAGCACCGAAGAGGTAGTCCCAGTAGTAGTGCCAACACCACGCAAGAAAAAAGCGACCCCCTCGAGTTCAACCGTTCCTGCCACCACCGCCGCCGCTGCCGCCGCGCCCAAGGCACCCAAGCCGAGCAAACGCAAGATAACCAACGCTGCGGTCGCCAACGCCCAAGCCCTGTCAACGCCTCCTTCACCTCGGTAATTATATTATTTTACTAGCGGATCCTCCCGGTTTTACCCGCATGGGAATATCGGGATAAAATATAGCCTATGTCACTTGGTAAGAATGTAGCTTTCTAAAATCGGTTCAGTGGTTTCGAAGCCTATTCAATTCAAACAAACAAACAAATCTTTCGTCTCTATAATATTAGTATAGATTAACAAGATTTTTGTGGCTCTATTTATTTTATATTAATACAAGCTGACCCGGCAAACGTTGTTTTGCCATATAATAGTGGACCCGGTCACCAACATCTTGTTTGTGTGTTTATACACCAAAAGTTGCTTACACCAGAAAACAGATAGCGCTAGTTACACACTACCAATAAAGGGGCCCAAGCTTGGTCTCTATTTCTTACATAAAAAATTACTCTGTGAAGTAGAGTGAGTGTCAGATAACTCTGCGCGCATGCGCGACTGGGGCATTTTTAGCGCTAGCTACAGTACATTTTTTTATTCTAAGCTTATGGAAAAGATTAGTATTCGGTTTTGACCCCGCAGACGTCAGTGATTACATACTCTTTGGAAACGGCAATGAAAGAAATTACAGTTTTGTATCGAAGGTACGATAGTTAAACGATTTTTCATAGAAAATTACAATTTTTACTCAATTTTTCGGAATAATAAGTAGCCTATGTTACTCTCCAGCTCCCAAACTATCCCCATACCAAATATCACGTCGATCCGTTGCTCCGTTTTGTCGTGAAAGAAGGACAAACAAACAAACAAACAAACAAATAAACAAACAAACAAACACACTTTCGCATTTATAATATTAGTATGGATACCTAAACCAATGGTTGGTTTCATTTTATATTAATACTAGCGGATCCTCGCGGTTTTACCCACATGGGAATATCGGGATAAAATATAGCCTATGTCACTTGGTAAGAATGTAGCTTTCTAAAATCGGTCCAGTAGTTTGGAAGCCTATTCAATTCAAACAAACAAACAAATCTTTCGTCTTTATAATATTAGTATAGATTAACACGATTTTTGTGGCTCTATTTATTTTAACCTAAACAAATGGTTGGTTTCATTTTATATTAATACTAGCGGATCCTCGCGGTCTTACCCGCGTGGTTCCCGTTCCCGTGAGAGTATCAGGATAAAATATAGCCTATGTTAATCAGGGATAATGTAGCATTCTAAAAGTGAAAGAATTTTTGAAATCGGTCTAGTAGTTTTTGAGTTTATTCGTTACATACATATCTACATACATACACACAATTATTTCCTCTTTATAATATTAGTATAGAAGTATAGATAAACAAATGCAATAAATTCTTATTTCAGTATACCTTTTAGTTTTAAAAGCCATCAATCAAAGTGACTTGAAATCGACTAAATTTTTATCTAGTACTTTTGTACGTAGGATTTTTAAATGCTAAGTGATATTAATTAGTATTAAAGTTTTTTTTTTTTGTTTACAGAGCGAAAAAAACCAAAAATTTATTTTCCATAATAAATAAGGACGAGCGGGCGTCAAACAACAAGAGTTCCACTAGCGGCATAGCCTCTAGTTTCACGTCGCGGGTGTCTTCGGGCCAGTGTCGTCGCACCGTAACCACTTCCGGCGAGTTTTATGTGGATCTGAAGATCTACAACACCGACGATGTTAGGATCACTTCTGCAGGAGAGCGGTATAAGAAAGCACTGGCATCTGTAAAACTACAGTGCTGCCAACAATCGCGTGAGTGGGAAGCTCTGCAGGACTTCCTAGGTCGGGCGTACGCCATTTTCGAAGAAATTGAGCCTACGTATTATAGCAATAAGATTAACTTTAAATAATTTTTTAACATTTCAATGTTTTTGTATTGATAAGTATTCGTCAATATTCCCGTTAGGTTAACTTTTAATTTTATGGTGATTTTCACACTGCACCACACACCGCAGAGCGTCCCAGGTCAGGCGTTCGCCATTTTCGAAGAAATTGAGCCTTACGTATTATAGCAATAAGATCAACTTAAAATATTTTTTTTAACATTTCAACGTTTTTGTATTGATAAGTATTCGTTAATATTCCCTTTAGGTTAACTTCCAATTTTATGGTGATTTTCACTCTGCACCACACACCGCTCCGGTTTGTGGTAGTGCGCTTCTTAACTTTGGCTGTAGAACCTTGATTTGCATACAAAACCCGCAGTGTATAACACACTCGCCGCCTATAAGATACATTTTATATTATTTCATTTTTTTATTTGTGGTTCAGCAATATGCCATTTTGCGCGATTTGTAACACATCTGTTGGTTCAACCTCTTGGGTAGGGCACTTACGCAGTCGCGTGCATAAACAAAATAACTCCAGCCAGCTAATTAGCGATGGTGTGGAAATTGTACGATCTGCATTTCGCTCTCGTATCACTTCGTACCGTATTACCGCTTGCGAACCTGATAATCAAGTGTCTTTAGATGGTTTTTTAAATTCTATTCGTATTAAAATAAAGCCCCTTTTAGATGAAGCCTTAAAGAAACATACATGTTTAAAAGTAAATTTTGAACTTTTTGCCATTTTCGTGCTTTTTAAAAATAGTGTGCAGGAAATTAAATCCTTTAACACAAAAAAATTTATAATTTATAGCTACTATGATTTTGATAGTGTATTTTCAAAAGTAGTTGATACATTGAAAAAGAAAATAGAAGAGTTTCAGGAGAGCGATAGCGGCTGGGCATTCACAATTAGAAATGAACGTAAATAAATACCAGCCATTAGGTGGTTCGTCTTATTTAAAACTACCTAAATGTATACAAAATAAGAAAGCCTGTGTAAACATTCAAAATAAGGATCAATCCTGTTTTTTATGGAGCGTAACAGCGGCTCTGTATCCCGCTCATAACCACCCTGAGAGGGTATCGTCTTATCCTCACTTCCGGGATGTTTTAAATATCGACGGAATCTCTTTTCCTGTTACGTTCTCAGACATGAAAATCTTCGAAAAAAACAATCCCGAGTTGAGTTTTATTATATATGGTTTAAAGAATAATAAAACTGTTAAAGGTCCTTTGTACAAATCTGAAAACAACAAAAATAAAAAAACCATTCATTTGTTACTGTTAGATAACGGTCTGAGTTCGCATTATTGTCTAATCAAAGATTTGTCGCGGCTTGTCAGAAATCAAATTACTTCTCATCACGGAAAATTATATTTTTGTGATACGTGTTTAGTGTTTTTTACTACCTGCGTAGAACTTGAAAATCATGTTTGTAGCGGAATTGTTACTGTATTACCGGAAAAAGGTTCGGTAGTTAAATTTCAAAATTATGATCGAAAACAAAACGTTCCTTTCGTAATTTATGCAGATTTTGAGACTATTTTAGAGGAACATAAAGAAAATACTTCAGTTTCTGATACGACAAACACAAAAACACTACAACGTCATATCCCGATCGCGTTTGCATATAATATAGTGTGTTCTATGGACGCAAGTTATAATCGGTATGTTTCATATCGTGGTATTGATTGTGTTAGTCAATTTATAGAATGTATCTATCGTGATGCTCGAGAAATTCATTCAATTTTGTCTAAAAATTCTCCGATGATTTTTACAGAGCAAGATGCTACTGATTTCATGCAAGCCACTCGTTGTCATATTTGTCAAAATTTCCTTTTTTCTGATAAAGTGCGAGATCACTGTCATATAACAGGCTTATTTCGCGGTGCAGCACATAAATATTGTAATTTGCAATACAAAATACCAAAGTATATTCCTATTTTTTTTCATAATTTAGCCGGGTATGATTGCCATTTGTTTATAAAACAATTAGGCGAATTGCCTGGAAATATTAAGATTATACCTAAAACGAAAGAAAATTATGTGTCATTTACGAAATTTATTCCTGTTTCAGATCAAGAATTTATACAACTACGATTTGTAGATTCGTTTAAATTCTTAGGTACTAGCTTGGATAAGTTAAGCAAAACTATAAAAAAAGAAGAATTTGAACATTTGCGAAATCATTTTCCTATTCAATCGCAATTCAATTTACTTACACGCAAAGGTATATACCCTTACGAGTATATGAACTGTTGGGAGCGTTTTCAAGAGCGATCTCTCCCAGAGAAGAACATGTTTTACAGCACTCTTACAAATGAGCATATTACTGACGAAAATTATCAACATGCACAATCAGTATGGACTCACTTTAATATAAAAAAATTGGGTCAATACACAGATTTGTATTTAAAAACAGATGTCCTCTTATTGACTGACATTTTTGAGAAGTTTAGAAAAACTTGCAAACTTCATTATCAGTTAGATCCGGCCTTTTATGTAACTGCGCCTAGTTTGTCTTTTGATGCGATGCTTTTCAAAACAGGAGTCGAGTTAGAGCTCATTGAAGATCTTGCTATAGTGCGTATGATCCAATCCGGTATTAGGGGTGGGGTATGTATGTGCTCGCATAGACACGCTACAGCCAATAATAAATATATGCCTGAATATGACACGCTAAAACCAGATACCTACGTAGTTTACATAGATTGTAATAACTTGTATGGATTCAGTATGTGTCAATCTTTGCCATTATCAAATTTTAGATTTTTAAATCGAGCAGAAATTGATAATCTTGATTTCGTTAATATACCCAACGATGCGGAATACGGATATTTTCTAGAAGTTGACTTGAGCTATCCGAAAGAGTTACATGACAGACATAATGATTTACCGTTTTGCCCTGAAAAATGCATCCCTCCCGGAGGAAAGAATTCTAAACTCGTGCCCAATCTTTACGATAAATACTTCTATGTTATTCATTACGTTCATTTAAAAACTTGTATAAAACACGGATTATTATTAAAAAAAATTCATCGTGTAGTAGTATTCCGACAGAGTCCTTATTTAAAACAATACATTGACCTTAATACCAGTCTAAGGCAAAAAGCTCAGTCTAAGTTCGAACAAGACTTTTTTAAATTGCTTAATAATAGTATTTTTGGTAAAACATTGGAAAACAACGAGAAAAAGGTTAATGTGCATTTAGTTAATGAATGGAGTGATCAGCAAAATAAAACGAAAAAAAGAAATAGCGCTGATAAATTAATTGCGAACTCGAATTTTCATAGTGCTTCAGTTTTCACTGAAAATTTAGTTGCAATACAAACAAAACCTGAACGGGTAGTTTTAGATAAGCCAATATACATAGGATTTACAGTGTTAGAGCTATCTAAAAGCCACATGTATGATTTTCATTATTCGGTTTTTGAACCAACATATAAAAATCGCTTACGGATGTGCTATACAGATACGGATAGTTTTGTTTACCAAATTGAAACCAGAGACTTTTATGAAGACTTGAAACAATCTTTCATAAATTATTTTGATACAAGTAACTTTCCTGAACAAAATAAATATGGTTTACCGCTATTAAACAAAAAGGTCCCCGGTCTCTTTAAGGACGAAATGGGCGGTGTTATCATTACTGAATTTGTGGGTTTACGTTCAAAATTATATTGTGTAAAAACGACTAATAGCACTATTAAAAAAGCAAAGGGTGTAAAAACGTCTGTTGTTCGTGAAATTACATTATCTGATTATAAAAGAACTTTATATCAAGGCGATATAGTGCGAAAGACAAACGTTTTATTTAAGTCAATCAAACATGATATTTTCACGCGTAGTCTTAATAAAGTAGCGTTATCTTGCAACGATGATAAGATTCAAGATTCAAGATTCAAATTTGTTTATTCAATTTAGATTGTTATTTACAATACTTGTGAACGTCATAGAAGCTACGCCATCGGTTCGCAAACCCTACAGCGGGAGGCCTTGGAGAAGAACCGGCAAGAAACTCCAAGGGTTGTTTTTTTCTCCCTGTCTTATTTCATACAGAGTCGTCAAATTGAAAAATGACCTTAACATGGTATGACTAAGGTCAGTTTCCATCACAATTACACAATGGGTTATGATAAATACAGTTAAGTATAGGCGAACTAATGATCATAGCGGTGAACAATTTTCAGTTACTTAGGAACTCTACTTAAAGCTTTAATATTAGTTTAAAACAAAAGACAATTCTACTATATACTGCAAGTTGCGCCATACATGTTTCAAATGTAATTCTTAATAAAATGAATAAAAACAAAAGAAAACACATTTTAAGGCAAGCAGATAAGAGCAGACCCATTCCCACTGGCAGCACCCGTTCACGAGCATGACGCATGAACCAGCCATCGCTTCGCTCAACCATATTTTAGGGAACGTAACGACCCGCCTCACACGCCACCACCGTAGAAATGTTTTAGTGAGCATGACATACTCAAACTGCCTACCTTAAATGACCGAATTAAAAGCTTAACTAATATAAACGGTAATAATATAAAATATAGGACACGACTCACAATATCATACTAGGAACATTTGTTACGAGTGTTACGACCAAGGTGTTTTGTCGTTCAAATAATCATTTACAGTGTAATAGCCTTTTTTGAGGAGGCCACTCTTTATATGATTCTTAAACTCTAGATATGGTAAATCCAAGATATCACTTGGGATTTTGTTATATATGTGTATACCTTGACCAACGAAAGATCCGTGCACCTTTTCTAAACGGTACCGAGGCATTACGAGCTTGTTTCTATTTCTAGTATTACGATTGTGTAAATCACCATGTTTGGTATACAAGTTAATATTATATAGCGGGGTTATAATAGATAAGCGGATAGTTGCAGCTGATAAGGTGTCTACGAAAGCTTGGGGCCACGTGTCAATACTTAAAATTTAAAAGCATTGTTTCTGTTTATTAAATTCGAACCAATAATTAACTAGGTAATAAGAAAAATTATTGTTCTGAAAGGTGTGTACTTATATATATATATATATATACTTTTTCACTAGTATTTCAATGTATATTTTTAAAGTGATATCGTACTTTTAGGAGAAATGGTAATATCATTGGTCTATGCAAATTATATTGTACCTATTGGTTGAACTATGTATGTAAATAAAATGAGTTATGAAACTGTATAAGAACTATTTCCATTTGAATTTGTAATAATTGCAATTGTTATGTATATTGTTTGTGGTGTGTTGTTTATTAAACAAATAATTAAAATATGTAAACTGTTGAAACAGAAATAAATGACGAATACTTAACATGATTGTGATTTATTTTTCGATCCTTAAAAAATCAATATAAAAATACCTACATATTGGTGTATTGTAGTAGGTACTAAACCCTGAGCAGGTTTAAACATGTAAATTAATGAGTCATCAACCGACGCGCAGCATGCACTTTGGTATCTATTTATAAAAGTATTTTATGCAATACCAGCAAATACCTTTAAGAGCAGGTTAGAACTTGAAAAACCCTGAGCAGGTTCAAACATGCAAATTAATGAGACATCAACCGAGCCGCGACATGCACTTCGGTATCTATTTACAAAAGTATTTTCTGCAATACCAGCAAAATACCTATAAGAGCATGTTAGAACTTGCACTTGACAATCAGTGTCTCATATTGCTGATTCGGTAACATAGAAAATTACTCGTATTTTATTAGTTTAAAATTAGCTCTCGTCGCGTTCACACTTAACTCGTGTTGTGTATTTTCAAGTTTAGTGAAGATGTCTAAACGCGGTCATCAACAACTCTGTGCACCACAAGCCAGCTACGTTGCTACTCTCGATAATAGGATTCCAAAATGCCTCATAAAAATCGAATTGATGGATGCTGTGGATATACCTGACAACGAAGTGGTAATGGTGGCGCGAGCTAAAACACAGTATCTGGTGTATGAAGATCGAGACGACATATATTATAAAGCGCTGCAACTTTTTACGCAGATCAGTAAGAAGTTGGGAGAGCGCAACGAAAGTCAGGCTTTGAGAAGATCCTAATTTCATCATTATTCAGGTGGGTGCCGTCTATCATTATTTATATTTTATATTTAGATATTTATGTTCTTAATAGTAAATACTAATAAATATATTAATAATCCTTAGTTATTGTTAAATGTGAATCTTACCTTAATTATTAAATATTACCCTAATAATTAAATATTCTTAAAACAGTTAATTTTTTATTATTATTTTGTCCTAACAGAAAATGGCAGACTGCTCGCAAGACATTTTTACACAATACGCCCAGGATCCGCTAGAAAACTTTACTCAGCAATACAAAGATTTGTTCGGCTCGCAATCAACAGAAGTTAAACAAAAAAGAAAAAAACGAGTTGTCTCAAGACAACCAAAGAAGGTGCCACTTAAATCCTTCGTGGTCAGCAAGGAGCAGAGAGGCATCAAGCTGATACAAATAAAGGTGTTGGAGCTGACCACTGATTATGATGCAGGGAAAACATCGTCGGAAACTGCGGCGAAAAATGAAAATGTGGTGCTTAGTGCTCAATACGTAGTCCGTGATTCGATGGATGAAATTATGGACATGACTGAATGTGTTATCAAAAAAATCTCAAAACATTTAAGTGGTGATAGCTTTTAATTTTTTTATTGTTTACGAAGATTTTATATTAATTTTAAGAAAAATATCTGGTTTTAAATAAATATTATAAATAAATAAGTATTTGTATATAAATAATTTATAAAACTATTGTTAGTAAGTACCTAGTTATTATTTTACAGTAATAAAGTTTTTTACTTAAGTAAACTGTTTTTTTTTATTTCTCACTTAGTTAAATGAATATAAATATATTAATATTACGATTAAAGTGAAATCAAAGACATTAGGTATAATATGTATTAATGATTTATTGAAAAAATATTTTACAGTTCAATATTCCTTAACCTAAATTTAAAAAAAATCATAGTTATAATTATCACAGTACCACATCTTGAGACACAGTACATTTTTTAATGCACACATCTTTTTATGATGAACACAATTCCAAACCTTATTTCCTTCGTCATAGTAATCATTTTGTAACTTTAAAAGCTTAGGGCAACCTTTTTCACCTAATTCTATTATTTCACATTCTTGACATAACTCTCGAAGCCACATTTTTTTATCCAATCCTTTAACTAATACTTTTTTTCCAATTAAATAAGGAACCACAATTCGTTGAAATTCTCGATGATCAATGAATCCCTCGCTCCAAGTTAACCCACGGTTTCTTTCCAACCAGCGCACTTGCTTTTGTTCTTCATTTGATAAAGTTTTATAAGAATAGGGTGGTTTTATTAAAAACGTTTGGGTATAATCTTTAGTAGCGATTGCCAACTCTTTAACTATAAATTTATTTTTAAAATCTTTGAACCCTTGTAGATCCACAACTATTGTATCGGTATTCATGATATTTTCCTTACAATGTTACTTAAAGGTTTGTATTCAAATATGCAATCGTTTAGAATCAAACAGTAAGCAGCGGTCTGATCAGGTATTTCTTGATCAGCCTCGATTTCAAGTCGCACGTCAATCGATCCCTTTAACGTTTCATGTTGGCGCGAGCAGTCAATGATGAATAAGGGAGCTGTTTCTTTAAATTCTTTTAAACTCATCAACGGTTCAGCCCGACGTCCGTGATAAGACTGCTGGAACTTAGCGTACTGTTCGTATATTAATGTATATTTATTGTCAGCGAAACTAATGTTCAGACTTTCATATGGATAATAAGAAGAATTTAGAAAAACTTTAACATCACGTATATGACAATGGTCGAACTCTGCCATTGACATTGTTGTATTATGTTTACGATTTGTTTGAAAAGCAATTACAACGAATCGTGGTTTCTCTATCTGTGAGGATGTTTTAATAGACCAAGTATGTTTACGTGTTTTGGGAAGTAATGGATACTCATATAAGTCCCAATTACGAAATGCAACTGTTATCGGTCGATCTTTTTCTAAGTGCTTGAGCAAATGAATTCTTTCTCGATCCGAAACTTTAACATGCGGCACTCGCCACAAAATTTTATTTATTATTATATCATCCACAACTTCACCTGCATTTAATTTTAAGGCATTGAGATTCGTGTTACTTCTCAAAAGAACCAATTCATGCTTACAGTTCATTATAATTTTATTATAATCTTCAGCAAAACCCATCACTTTATTTAGTGGTATAGCGGCGGAGAATACTCCACTTCCGTCAGTAGTTGTGCCTGTTGGAGACCAACCCCAAACTCGGGCGCATTTAGATTCGTTATCATTCAACGATAAATAAGATTTAATTGTAGTTGTAACGCCCGCATTTTTTATTCTATCTATTTCAATTCCATTAATTTCATAACGAATATCTTGAAATAAAAATAGTGCAGGGTTATTAACAAAATGAATATTAGATACTCGTTCTTTTACTGGTGCATTCTTATACACATTCACTTTACCTTCAATATACAAAGTGCTAAGTGAAGGCAATACATAGAGGTCTTGCTGATTTATCGGTATCCGTATTTCATCATTCTTGTTGAAACTTGTTACGTATGGTTTATACGAATGATATTCAAAACTTTCGATGCTGTTATCGTACGATGCAGGTTGAGTTATATTTAAAAAATTCATTTTATCAATCCTAGTGATTTTAAAAATTCTTTATTGCTTTTTGTTAATTTCTTTATTGACCGAACTGGTGCTCCCTTATGAGATGATCTCTTAGAACTGACTTGAGTTCGTGGAACATATAGGCTTTTATTGAAAGTCAACATGTCTTTTTAAAGTGTAAATATAGCTGCACTTCTTCGCTGCGCAAGTTAATTTGATTATTTTCAGCGTCTAATAGTCTTACATTAATAGCACTTATTGAACTTTGATTGACGGGAAAATAAATTAAATTTTTAGGTATTTCAATGATTCTATAACCAGGTGGTACGTTTGGTGCGAATTCATAAATTATGTGGCTAGCTTTTCCGTTCACAAATGATCCACTGATTACATCACATTCGATGCGCACGATAGTTGTTGATAAAATGCTGACAGGATAACAAGATTCTGTATTTATATTTGCTTTTATTGTCTCCATACCAAAACCCAAAATTTTACCCAGTGAGTCATTTTTATTGAAGTGAACTTCTTCTGAACAAAATATACTTGTTTTTAATGTGTTGTTATTTGCGGTCAATCTCAGCGTTGCATTTTTAATATTGCTCTTAAGATAATCACAAATATCTTGAAGTTCATAAGATCCTTCGGGTATTTTTATCACACCATCTTTACCATAATAAAATTTATTGTTTCTTTCATCTATATTAGGGATGGAATTAAACGTTGAAAAATATAATAAACCGCACTCATACTCTCCCTCTAATTGTACTGTAGGAGAGTAATTTGTTATCAAAGAGGATCCGCTGCCGGTTATCGACACAGTGAAAGACATGTTTATACTGATAAATTTTATTACACAACTCTTATTATAAATGTTGTTTCCAATACTTCTTTAAAAAATTTAAACACAGATGACCGCAATTTATAGTACCAAACTTTTGGTAGCGTACATAATTGTAAGTTATTGACATGTTCCTTAAATAATTTATTAATTCTAATGGAGGTTTTAAATCACCAAAACTGTCAAAATATTCACAGTAATCATTTTGTTTTACATAGGCTACCCAATGTGTTCCAGGATTTTCAGAACTATCTAGGTTTAATATAGCACATTCAATTTTTCTTGGTTTTGAGGGGAGTGAATCTCTCATAAATACTCCTCGAAAATAAGGAATGTTAGTTGCGTGCTTCAAAATGTCTAGATTTGTAAGGGGGCGTCTGGGTAGCCCTTTGTTTAGTTTTTTGAAGGATTCAAGTATAGGCCAGCTCCTCTTTTATTAGGCTTAATATACATCCCTTTTCCAAGAGCGACTGCTTCCATTGCTTTGTTATGGCGTACAGACTCTTGTAGGTTTTTCTGAGCGACCTTGTAATCATTTACAGCTTTTGCTATACCTGCCGCACCGCCAGCGAGAGAACCAAGGGCTGATAAACCGGCAAAAATTAGAATGAGAGGTAAAAAGCCTCCAGTTTTTGGAATAGGAATACATCGTGGTAAACGTATTCCTTTTTTATTTTTAAATAATTTTTTTGCAGTAGCATACGCAAAATTGATAGCTGTGCGATTATCTTTAGATTTTAACTTTTTTAATTGAGATTGTAGTTTTTTCACAATTGTCATAAATGGACGTATCCCAGCACCAGCTTTGAGTTTTGCTTTCATTGCATTTTTTACTATCCATGATGCAATTTTTTCACCTTTTCCAGCATCACTTGACTTTAGTCTTCTCTTGGCCATGTTCAAAAGTTCTAAATCCGCTTTATGTCGAATGCTCAAGTCTTTGTTGTCATAAGCAATGTCGTGATGCATACAAGCTTCATCCAATTGATTTATACCACGATCACCTCTTAGTAAGCGCTTCTGAAGTTTAGTTCCTGGACCACAAAATTGATAACCAGGGATATGTACCTCAATTGGTAAACTATTAATAAGGTTATTCAAAAAACCTCTACCCTGCTTCATCGATCTTTCTTTAATGAATAATTTTCACAAATCACGCAATTTATATTACAAAAGTAATGCACTCTTATCCACCCAACTGTTTTCTTCCTTACTGAGACCTAACCACTTAACAAAAAGTTTGTTACCTTTTCTTTTAATAACTTTCTCAATGAGATAAATATCAGGAAATTTTGTTCTTTGCAGTTCTTTTTCGTAGAACGAGCCTAAAATTAGTTGTTTATGTTTGTCTTCTAAAATATACGTAGGTGGGTTTGTATCGTTAACCTTGACTATATTAAATATTTCTGTTGACCAATTAGGTGTATAGCCTTTGTAAAAATCGCCCTTAAATTTGCTTATACGAACATTGTCATTAATGCAAAACTTGGGGGGTCTCTTAGTACAAGATATTCGTGTTTGCATAATGTTAGATCTAACTTCCACTTGGTTTACTTTATTCACATCAATAGGTTTGTATTTAGTAATACGGTGAGTAGTGTTATTGTATTTCTCTACTACAGAATTTAAGTTAGGTCCTAGCCATTGGTAAGAGCCATATAAACTAAATAGTTTGTAAAGGTGACCTTTTATTGTACGAATAACTCGTTCTACTATAGCAGCTTTTTTAACAGATTGAGTGGAATAGTGATTTATATCATACTTTTTCATCAATTTTTGAAAAACATCATTATAAAATTCTTTACCAAGATCAGTTTGTAAATTATGGGGTTTTCTTGATGATGAAGATAATATCACATGCATTGCTTTAGTCACGCTATTTTTGTCTTTTGATTTTACAGGGTTTACCCATACGTATTTTGATAATGTATCGATTACAACCAAAACATATTTGTACCCTTTGTTATAATGTGAATATTTTTGAAAATCCATAAGATCAGCTTGCCATAAATCGTCTAATCCTTTTATGATAGTCATTCGACGAGGAAAATGCCTTCTTGCTGCTTTGTGAATTTCATCAACTATGCCCTTTTTACTCATTTTTTATTTAATTTTAGCTCAATCAAAGTATCTACTTCTTTTTTTGAATAAATGTTCTTTAATAAACGGTCTGATGCTAGTTTTTCCAAATTCTGTAAGTACAGTTTTACATCACTCTGAATTTTTTTAAATTCATTTCTTAATTCTTGTACGATTTTATCCACATAAGCTTTGTTCACTGCTTCATCGTCTTCGTTTGGCGATGAAAGACCTTTTAATTTAGACAATTTCAAATCGTAGTGTCCAGCGTCCGATTTCACTAACGTATCGTTTAAAGTATCAACGAATTCTGATAACCGTAAACGTTTATGAACGTGATGACCAAATTTGTCTATATTCATTGCAGTCTAGATGAGTCAACGACTGAAATCATACTGCGCAATCCTCCCGACGGAAGCTCTTTAAGTTCCACATTTATAATACCAGCTTCATATAATTCTTCTACAATAGCAATGATTTCATTACCTACCCCATTATTCCCTGCTGCCCATGATGCTAGTAGTAATTTTAATCGTTCTATTAACTCGTTTGGGTCATCCCAGTAAACATAATCAGTATTTTCTTTTACTTTTTTCAAAAGTGGAATACCTTTTCCTGTTGGAATACTCTCCAGGCTTGAGGTAGCATTTCGAGAGAACTTGAACAAAGGCTTAATAACATTATTATATTTAAACCCTTTGTTGCTATTTATTGGTTTTGATGAATCAAAGTTACGTCGATGTGCATTAGTTTCTATTAAAAGCAATTTATAATTTAGTAAATCGTTGTCAGTGACCACTTCTAAGTTGGGTTTCTTTTTAAACAATAGTTCTGTTAAGCCTACTGTTTTATCGAAAGTTAGTGTTCCGATTTTTAAGTTTTTGCCGTCGTCAAAAACACGGGTTTTGCCAAGCAATAATTTTCCACGTTCATGTTTTACACCAAACGGTATGTCATCCAGTACTTCAGATGATGTAGACCATGATGATTGGTTCTTAACACTTGGTGATGACTGCAAAGATTTAAAGGAACCGTCGCTCACGTTGTGTTTGTCGGAAGGTGGTACAACAAGAGTTTTATTATAATCTTTATATGACTCGCTTTCCCTTTCAGAATGTTCTTCGTCTTCACTGGTAAATTCATTGTAATCTTCTTCGGAAGTACAAGACGTAAGATTATCATTATTTTTATTTTTTTTCATCACCGGTTCATGAGCCTCTTCCTTGAGATGTTTATCTACATTTTTATTTGCTAACAAGGTAAGAGGATCTACGATGGGTTTAAATATGGTTTCCAACGCCATATTATTTGCATTTTTTACATCTTTTATCATTTCAACTTTTCTTTTAACAGCTGCTGCGGATTTAACAATTTGTTCTTTGAGTTTTTTTTCCATTTTAAAACGATTCGCTCGCTCGCAAGTCTCAAATGAAAATGATTCATAAGTCGTTATACATCTTATTTTGTATGCTAGTCCACCACAACAAACGTGTCAAATGTTGACCTGTAGTATCCCTTGTTTTTCTCACAGTCCTTATTAACTACAAGATAGCTGAAGGGTTTCTTCCAAACGGTGGAACATAGTTCACGAAACTGAGACCATGACATATCAGACCCAACATGCTCATCATACACATGTTTCAAATTAATGTCATCTTGCTTAAATAATATAAGTAGATTTGAATTATCTCTAACTAATTGTTTCGGAATTTTTGTGTAAGTTTGGTTAATATAAAAACAATCAATGTTCTTATGACGTCCCATTGCAAAATAATTTCTTATGTTGTTTTGATTTTCACAAGCAACGTCATCAAAAATTATAATAGAATCTGACAAAGCTTCATGTGGACTCAATATTTCACTGTTGTGATTGTATTTATGTAAAGATGTACCAGGAACCATGTTTAAAACTTTCTCCAAATATAGGTATTTAGCTTGGTATAAAGATTTTGAGTAAACATACAGATTCCTAAAACGCAGTCCATTTTTGTGTAACAATAAACTGATAACTAAATTTGTCTTTCCACAGTTTGATGGACCACAGACAATGCAGCGTATAGTGTTTGGTAATAAGTTACCATGTCGTTTACTCACTTTTGAGGGCGGGGGACATATACAGTCTAATTCTAATGATTCTTTTTGTTTTATAAATTTCATGATAACGTTTGAATCTAACCGTAATGTTTCACGCGTTTTATGAAAATGAGAATAATATGACAAATCAACATATTTAAATAATCTCAGGTCAGGCGAAGGCGTTCAGTGAACGAATCTTACCATGGGTCTTCAACCGAAATACATGTAATCCGTAGTGTATTATTGGGCATTCTGCCGACCGGAGCGAGCGCAGCGAGCGATCGGAAGCGAAGCGGACGACCACCGGGGGGCAGAATGCCCAATAATACACTACTAAGGCAAATTTGTTTATTCAATTTAGATTGTTATTTACAATAGGCACTTGTGAACGCCATAAAAGCTACGTCATCGGTTGCGGCAATTTTTTTTTTATTTTTTATTTTGTTATTTTATGGTACCTACCTATTAAATTTGTCATTTGATAATGTTTAGTTTTAGCGTAAGCCCGCACAGCGATTAAAATTCGCGCGATTAAAAATCGCGATTTTGTAACACATGGAATTGTATGTAGGTACACGCACTCGCGATTTAAAAATCGCGCGAATAAAAAATCGCTGTTTGCTGTGAAATAATCGCGCGTCTTAACCCGACGGGAGGCGTGCCCATTTCTAAAATATATTCTGTCGCTACCGGGTAAAAGTTATATAATACAGGAGTGTTTTTTTTTCATTTTTAAATATTAACTATCTGTATATTTAAACTTTGAAGTAAATAAGTAAAAATTAAAGTTTACTTGTTTTATTATATTTTTTTATAGTTTATCATTTTAACTTTTACAAAATATAAAACTCTTGCGTTAAGTACTGGCTGACTGACAGACAACGCACAGCAGAACCTACTGGGCGCAAGAACCTGAAATTTGGCATGTATTTTCCTTGGGGAGTGTAAGGGTGGACTAAGAGAGGATTTTTAGAAATTCCTGCTCTAAGGAGGTAAAAAAGGGGTCCACGCAGATGAAGTCGCGAGCGGATGGCTAGTATTTTTTCAACTGACATTTCAACTTCAATTACAAAATGACATACAGGTCTCGGCATCACTTTTTGCAAACTTAGGGCTTAGTATCTAAAGTCGAAAAGCATTGAAGTGTCAAGCCCTGAATCGTATCGACTAGACATTAATGGTAGGTATGTACAGTCACGAGCAATAATATGTATACAACATAGGACTGTGTCATATTACAATATTGAATGACTTCTGTGAAGTTCTGTGACACTGATCGTTTTCTTTCGGAACGCTTCAATGTGACAAAGTTCTGTGTTGTATACATAATTATTGCTCGTGACTGTACGTGCCTTGAAAATGTCAGTTTTCTGCATAGTTTAATTTACAAAATACTAAGAATTTTGCGAAAAACCGGATATATAGACAAAGATTATGACATTTCTCAATCTTACTTAATAAAGGGTAAATAGGGTTTAGGGTATTAAATCATTGTGTAACTGTCCGTGTTTTTGCAAAATCTAGTATTTTCACAAAAATCGATTAATCCATTCATCCTACGACATAATATTAAAAGTAACAACCGTTAATGACTGATCTATCGACGCTAAGCTCAAGTCACTGAATGGATTGCGTTGAAGTTTGGCATGCAGATATTTAAGTATTATACCTAGGCATCTGCTAGGAATGTATTTCTCAAAATTCGAGATCGATGGAAACGGGGTCAAACGTTTGTATAGAGAAATAGGAAAGAATATCCATACTAATATTATAAAGAGAAAAGATATAGGAAAAATGTGATAGTAAAAAACCAGGCTCCCTATAAGTAGCTTTCAGGCGGAATATACTTATAGGGCTCCTGGTTTTTTACTATCACATTTTTCCTATAAGTACTTACAGAAATTGCATTGTGAATGCATAAAATAATTTAAAATCTCAAAGAGAAAAGATATGTATTTTTGTTTGTAACGAATAAATTCAAATACTGGACCGATTTTGAAAATTCTTTCACCAGTAGAACGCTACATTCTTCCCGAGTGACATAAGCTATATTTTATCCAGATATCCCACGAGAACGAGTACTACGCGGGTAAAACCGCAAAGAAGCTACTAGTTGTTAATAAAAAAAAGATCTAACGAGTGAACTCCGTTATTTCGAGTCTAACTCGAGTGAGTGAAGCCGCGGGTGAAATATAGCTTTAAAATAAAGTATGTTTTTTACTTTCAAGTTTAATTCTTAATAGTTTGAAAACTATTTTATTCTTACGGACTCCACGGTGTTTTACGTGGTACCCATTTTCGTAGGAATATCGTGTTAAAATATATTCATGTCAATCAGAAATAATAAAGCCTTAAAAATCAGTCCAGTAGGTTTATTGAGTTTAGGCATTACAAACAAACAAAAAATCTAACTCGTACTCGTAGTTTACTCTGAAAGATCTAATCTTATCTTAATTAAGATCTCTCTTTTTAGTATGCTAAAAAACTTATTAATAAAATTTCTTTAAGCGTATTAAAATTAAAAATAGTAATTATTATGTCAAACTGATTATAAAATCTTCAACTAAATCATTCCGTCCGCCGCTGCTGCTGGGTTAATTTGACGTCCCGCTCATCATACGCATGCGTACTATAGATAGTCAGAGTGAACTACGAGTACCAGTATTCTATTTTCATATAAAGGTCTGAACGCGACGGTATACTTCGCTCACGATACTTCTGATTCTGACTCATCGTCTGGCCGACGACACGTCGGTACAATAACGCGTATTAACGTTCGGTACCAGTCAGCCGCAGTTTTAAACGGTCAAACGCTGTTTTAAAGAACAGAAAATACCTACGTAATTAATGTACTTTATCTTGTGTTGTTTTGATGTCTAAATGGATATAAAAAAGGTACATCGAGGTGCTGAGGTACTTATACCAAAACGCCACGATATCGGTCCGATTACAAAATCAGAGCTCTAATCCTATCCAACTACAGCGAGGTGTGAGACAGGGAGACGTCATCTCTCCGAAACTGTTCACAGCTGCGTTGGAGGATATTTTTAAGCTTCTGGACTGGAAAGGATGCGGCATCAATGGCGAGTACCTAACACACCTACGGTTTGCCGATGATGAACTACATCATCGGCAAACCGTTGTTATGGCTGAGACCTTGGAAGACCTGAACACAATGCTCGAAGATCTCAGTAATGCTTCTCAAAGAGTGAGTCTTAAGATGAACATGGATAAGACGAAAATTATGTCCAATGCCCATGTTGCACCTGCTCCAGTTAATGTTGGGAACATTACACTCGAAGTTGTCGACCACTATGTTTACCTGGGACAGACGACGGTCCAGTTAGGTAAGTCCAACTTTGAGAAAGAGATCTCTCGTCGAATCCAGCTCGGATGGGCAGCGTTAGGGAAGTTCTGGCATATATTTGCGTCCGAAATACCTCAATGTCTCAAGACGAAAGTCTTTTACCAGTGTGTGTTACCAGTAATGACCTATGGAAGTAAAACGTGGTCTTTTACTATAGGTCTCACAAGAAGGTTCAAAGTCACCCAGCGAGCAATGGAGAGAGCGATGCTTGGTATTTCCCTGCTCGATCGAATCAGAAATAATGAGATCCGCAGGAGAACTAAAACAGCCGACATCGCTCGAAGGATTGCATCATTGAAGTGGCAGTGGGCGGGACACATAGCCCGGAGAACCGATGGTCGTTGGGGCGGAAATGTTCTCGAATGGCGACCGCGTACCGGAAGACGTTCCGTGAGCAGGCCCCCTACAAGGTGGACCGACGATCTGGTCAAGGTCGCGGGAAGCCGCTGGATGCGGGCAGCGCAGGACCCGATCGTTGTGGAGATCCTTGGGAGAGGCCTATGCCCAGCAGTGGGCATCGTTCGGCTGTCATGATGATGCTGATGGATGTCTAAATTGTCATAAAACGCACCCAACATAACATTTTTTGAAATAACAAGAGAAGAACTCCAAACAAGCTCGAAACTAATCTACAAAAAACACAAAGTGTATCTTTATGTTATTTAAATTTTTATTTCTTTGCATTCACAATGCAATTTTTATTATTGAAAAATGTCGTTTAACGACTCCGTAGCTTAGTGGTTAGAGCAGTCGCCCGGATAGCGAAAGGTCGTGGGTTCGAGTCCCATCGGAGCTGGTTGTGAGACGGGTCGATTTTTTTTAAATACTTCATTTTCCATTTTTCAATGTATCTTTATCTCAAGACAAAGGTTTTCAATCAATGTGTCTTGCCTTCTTCACCTATCGGATGGAGACAACCACCCTGACGGAGAAATCTGCCGAAAAGCTCCATGTCGCACTATGGCTATGGAGCGCTATTCTACTGCTTCTTCTTATCCTGTGACTATACTACTCACACATGCACGCATGCTACGCACACATACACAAAACAGCCAGTCAGCCTAGTGATGCCAGAATGAGGAGATTCTTTCTAAATTTTGGAATTTTAATATTTCTAGTGAGAAATGATTTTATCAAAAAGATTTAAAAAAATATAATTTTCTGTGTTAGGAAAAGTATTTATTGATACTGATTACTGTATTAATTGATTGATTACTCGGGGTTTTAAATTTAAGCCGGTATCGAAGCGTGGATTTTATCAGTCGCGATCTTTCAAGCTTGACGTTGAAATTCAATGTGCCTCTGACCATGCGGTGATCGCTTCCTGTCTTAACAGCGTTGATCACAATGACATCATTGAATATGTTCTTCTTTGTCGACATGGTAAAATCGATCTCGACTTTACCTTCGGGACTAATCCAGGTCCATTTGCGGCTTACGGGCTTCTTACAGAAGGAGTTCTCCCTCTCCATGAAGTCTGCCAGCATCTGGCCCCTTTTGTTCCGTTGCCCAAATCCAAATTGCCCCACTCTCAACTCATCACCGCAGCGTTGCCCCAGCTTTGCATTAAAATCCCCCATCATAACCGTGTTAATTTAATGGCTTTATAGTTATGCATGGCTTTAGAGATCTCCTCATACATAGCCTCCACTTCGACATCGTCGTGTATCGAATCGAGGTCGGAGCGCAGACCTGAATGACATTCAGATAATGTCGTTTCGATTTTCTGAGTATTAGGTAGGTATGCTACCCTGCTCGAGACACTTCCGATGGTTATCACGTTGTTGACAAGGAACTTGTGGACGATGAACCCGACACCACCTAGGGACTGTTGGTCGCCCTCCCGGTGGTATAGTAAGTTACCGGATTGCAGGATAATCGAGTCCTACCCCTTTCTTCGGACTTCAGATAACCCAATGATATCTCAATGTAACTTACTAGTTGCCTCTTCCAACCCTATTAGCTTCGCGTCGAGTCTTAGTGTACGCGTGTTGTAGGTTGCCAGGTCAAATCGTCGGTGTTGGTAGCCGGATCTTACCCCGGGGATTATTGCAGTATGGCCTGGTGTTTCAGGAGGCGCTGCTGCCCGTCTCCTAGAGAGTTATTGCTACTAAATGATTATAGGTACAATGAGTTATTAGTAAAAATAAGAATAGTGCTAACGAATATTAAGACCAAGGATCATAAATGCAATTGAAATTAGGGTATTACAAGGAATATTATGAAAAACAAGACAATACCTTTTTATACTAGTATTTTGGGGGATTTCAGAGAGATCTGGGGGAAAGCCAGACGTTCGTAATCTGGCAACACTGTAGTTCGTGTATTTCGAGATTTTTTTATCGCAGTGCGTGGTAGCAAAAAATTCACGATTAAAAAATCGCGCGAATTTTTAATCGCGCGATTAAAAAATCGCTGTGCGGCCTTAGCCTTAATATTTCACAATGTTGAATGAATTTGCATGCTATTCTTATGGCAAAACATGTTGCACTGTTTTATATATTGTAATATCCTAAATACCGTGTATTAGCGCAAATAAAAGTTTTCTATTCTATTCTATACCTTGGAGAGGCCGGATACCCTAAAAAACTGTGGATTCCATGCCTTATTTCTAAAATAAAAGCCACATTTTCGACTAGCGGCTCGCACTCGCTCGACTCTCGCCGCGCGGGCCGAGACTGACGAGTTCGCGAGTTAGCCAAAATGGTAAAAACCTGACCCTGTCCGGCTTTATCCGGACGCCTGGCAACCCTAGCTGTGATCAGTTTTAATTTTTGGTCTATTCTGGGACTGTACTCTGAAACCCACAGCCGTCTCTATCGAAACGATAGAGATGGCTGTGGTTTTAATGTTTGCTCTACTGGGACTGCTCTACAGAGTACAGACTCTGAAACCCTAATCCGAAACTTCAGTTAGCCCCGCCTCTTTCACGATGCTGTCATGACACGAGAGTGAGAGGGAAGGGTAATGGAAGTTTCGGGTTTTGCGTTTCAGAGTAGGCCCCCTGTTTCGAAGTAAAAGTAATTACAGAAATTATATTTTAAGTAATAATTTAGGTTACATATCCTGCCTGTCAAAATAATACTTTATTATTAAATTAAATTAAATTAAATTATTTTTATTTGTCATTTTAGTTAGTGACCTACCTATTTGCTCTAGTAGTCGTGGGTTCGAGTGCCACCCCGGAGACACATTCAATCCAATTAATTTTTTTCGTGTCTTCGAATATAATATTTTTGTCACATCATAATTTCATTAGCTTTAATTTTCGATATCAAAAATTAATTATGTTAGATGTATGTAGTTCATCTTTTTCTTTGATCAGAAAGGTAATTTAATGAAAACTGTTTGAATTAAATCAAATGAAACACTTGAAATCAATCTTGAAATGTCATGTTCAAGCAAGTCAATTCTGTTTTCCAACAAAATCTTGCTTAATGACTGTAAGTACCTAAGCCAGGCACTACTGCGACCGCTACTGAAATTGAAATTGAACTGGTTCTAAGTAATGAAAGAGTTACTGAAAAAGACAAGTTATTTTAGTTGGGATAAGATAGATAGAAGAGATTCTGTTATGTACCGTCTCGTGTCTGTGTCGAAACAAACATATTTTCTTTCCATCTTTTCCTTTTACAGATTAATTTTGGCTGCAAATGTTTTTTGTTAAGTAACAACTTAATTTATATAATAAACCACCTCTGTGGTCTAGTGGTACAAACCACCAGCATCAGACGTAGAGGTCCCGGGTTCGATTCCCAGTAGGGATACATATTGTAAGCGGTTTGGTTTGTGGTGGTAGGGCTTGTTCAATGTCTGCCGGGCTAGCTGCCACCATCTTATCTAAGTCTGTCGTCATTATAAAGATGCTTTCAGAATTGTGTTCTGGCGCAGTTAGAGATAAGATAGCCAGTTCCTCAATAATTGAGGATTTCGGGAGTAGTGCGTTTCCATTTTCAGCCTTATCATCACTTAACGTCCGGCGTGACGAAGGCTAAGTGCTACCCCGTTGTGGTAAAAAAAAACGAAATTTTAACAGTTTAAGGTCTCAGCACATGACACCTGTTTTTTTCTCGTATCGAGCGGAAAGGGACGATATTTTGACATCGTTGCACACATGTTGCATATAAAATTAAAGCAAAACACGCGCCAGGAAAAGCGGAGGCACGGCAAATCGTTCAAGCTAAGCATGAATCCCCGTCCCGTCCGAGGAATTATCTAAGTATCCCGTCACGTACGCTGAGACCTAATACAGGATATTTTTTTAATCAAAGCACAATTTTTTAAGATCGACTCAGAATCTGAAGTTAACAACTTTCTCCTAGAAACATACGTCGAAATATGACAAAAAAGTTTTGACTCTTCATACATATCGGACTGACCACGTGATCGATTTAGTTTAGTATGGGTATATTTTTGTCTTATTTCGACCCATGCTAAGAAAGGAAAGTTCTTCACTTACCGATTCTGAGTCGATCTGAATATGTGCACTGATAAAAAAATTATTCTGTAACTATAAGTTTAAAATATTCCGTTCAAAATTAGTGTTTTGAGACCTTACTCTCTGCTTAGCTTATCGCTTAGAGTTCATCTCCGGACTCTCCACCGGATCTAGGTGTAGCTCGCGCCCGCTTTGTCTCTCAAACAATGGCAATGGGTCCCGCACAAAGCTTGTATGTATAGCATCCGACCGACGGTACGCTGATCGTCAACAACCAGACGGGTTTGTACCTTGTTTCTACCTAACGTAGATACGAGCATTTTCAGTAATTATAAGGGGGATGATAAAATGAGCAGTAGAGATTTTATTCTTCTGGAATGATTTGACAAACATAACTTTACACCTTCCTTCACTTATGCAAAGATTTCATACCTACCATATTACTTTATACTTACTAGGTATTTAGATTATATAATTCGACATAGAATTACAAACAAAACAACTTGTTTCTTTTTTATATTTAAACGGGGTAGAACTTAGCCTTCATCGCACCTGATGTTAAGTGGTGATAAGGCTGAAGGTGGAAGCGCACTACTCCCGAAATCCTGAGGAACTGGCTATCTTATCTCTAACTGCCGGAACACGACAATAATGAAAACATCGTTGTTAGTAAGGCGTTAGAGGGCGTTAGACTTACATATTAGATAACATTGTGGGTGGTAGCTACCCAGGCGAACTTGATCAAGTCCTACCACCAACCAAACCGAATACAAAATGTACCTGCACTGGGAATCGAACGCGGGACCTCTGGGTCTGATACCTCATCATCATCATGTCAGCCGAACGATGTCCACTGCTGAGCATTGGCGTCCCCCAAAGATCTCCACAACGATCGGTCCTGCGCTGCCCGCATCCAGCGGCTTCCCGCGACCTTGACCAGATCGTCGGTCCACCTTGTCGCCTGCCCACGTAACGTCGTCCGGTACGCGGTCGCCGTTCGAGAACCTTTCCGCCCCAACGGCCATCGCCGGTTCTCCGCGCTATGTGTCCCGCCCACTGCCACTTCAAATGATGCAATCCTTCGAGCGATGTCGGTTGTTTTAGTTCTCCTGCGGATCTCATCATTTCTGATTCGATCGAGCAGGCAAATACCAAGCATCGCTCTCTCCTCCGTCCTCCTCTCGTCTGATACCTAGTTATTAAAACTATTTTGATACGTGATGTTTATTTTATTAGGTTACTAGCGGCCGCCTGCGGTTTCACCCGCGTGGTTCCCGTTCCCGTGGTGGGAATATCGGGATAAAAAGTACCCTATGTGTTATTCCAGCCTATATCTATCGCATATTTGCATTTGCATTTTGCATTTTAAATTTCGAATAATAAATATTTTATTATAATTCGCATTTATAATAAAATATCCCGAGAGAACGTTATATTTTTCCGGGATAAAAAGTAGCCTAAGTTATTTCTTATTACATCAGCTACCTGCCAGTGAAAGTCCCGTCAAAATCGGTGCAGCCGTTTCAGAGATTAGCCGGAACAAACAGACAGACAGACAGATAGACGGACAGACAGACAGACAGACAAAAATTGTAAAACATGTCATTTTGGTATATGTACCGTATATATAACCAATAATGCATGTAGTAAAAGGCGGTTATTTTAATGTTACAAACAGACACTCCAATTTTATTCATTTGTATAGATTAGAAAATAACGAAATAAATAAGTAAAATTCGACCCTATTTATGCCAAGAGCTCAGAATTAGGTTGTGCGAGTCTCTGGTTCTGTCCAAACTGAATTACTGTGATACCGTGTATGGTCCCTGCCTCCTATCCAGAACCAGTAGACTCGCACAACGAGTGCAAAATGCTTGTGCCCGGTTTTGCTTCCACATCCCGCCTCGTACTCATGTGACACCTTTTCTCATTACTGCAAATCTTCTTAAAATGGAGGCTCGCAGAAGGCTTCATCTTGCATCCATGCTATTCGAAGTTATAAGCACGGGGAAGCCGAAATATTTGTTCGGTAAGTTGATGTGGGCACGAGATCATAGATTGTTTCCAAAAAGATCGTGTACTCACGTCTTCGTAACTCCGAAACACAGAACTATGGCCTTTCGTGGATCCTTTAGATATGCTGCCTCTCGATGTTGGAATGACCTCCCACCGCCTGTTCGCGACCTGAGGACCAGATTAACATTTAAAAAACATGTTAAGGAATACCTATTAACAAGAGCATAAACAAGAAATTTAAAGGCACCTACTTCTAGGTTTTCACGACGCGCTAGGTACGGTTTGGAGGGCCGCCCGCTGGCCGACGCCAATCGAATCGAGGGGCATCATGTTTAAATCGATCCGCGTTTTTCACTAGTTACAAGTACGACACGTAAATAAAAGCCCAATAGCACATGTATGCCACGTCATATTACACGCCATGTTTGCTTGGTTTGCTTGCCTTGCGCCATTTTTCACCCATAGACTACAGACTAGATTATATATTATATTTCTATCTTTCTCTATGCCCAAAGTCTATTTTATTTTATATTTTATACAGTCTATAGTGTGACAACCATTTCTGTTCCGGTGATAATCTTTGAAACCAAGACCAAACCGATACGGGTTTCTTACTTCATGTTCTGTCCAGTTCATTTTGACAGCTATTTTCGTGCCCATGTCACGGCTGTCACCGGAGCAGACAGGAGTGTGTCACTATATATTTTAGTTTTGTTAGCTAAGCTTTTGCTAGCTCTCAAGAGATGTCGCTGGCAGAGATTACGCCTATTTTTAATGTTCTTTTTTTTACTGAATGTATGTACCTACTGCTTTTCCACTTGTGTATGTTTCTGTTTTGCTGTTTCTGTTTCGGTTTGTTTGTCTTAGTGTTGTCCGAGCCTTAAGGCCCTGACAGAATAACAGCGCTTCTGGGTCATTCTAACCACCTACGGATGGCCCAGGAGTTTTGTGCTGAGTCAGGGCCTTTTAGCGTCACACCATGTGCTTGTCTATCTGTTTTTATCTTTCTTTTTTTTTTGTAAACTGTTTCATTTGTTATTCTCTGTATTTTGTCTGTACTTATGTGTTATGTGGTGTGTTCGCTAATAAATGCTTTTTCTTTCTTTCTTTCTTTCAAGTAGATGTAATAAATTACATAATTTCATAGTAATTAAGAATTTTTAAATAAGGATTTTGGACAGCTTTCGTTGGCCAGACTCTATCTATATATATAAAATTCAAAGTCCTGACTGACTGACTGACTGAGATATCAACGCACAGCCCAAACTGCTGAACCTAGAGACTTCAAGTTTTGCACATAGATACGTTATACAGTGTAGGCATCATAAGAAAGGATTTTTGGAAACTCCACCCCTAAGGGGGTAAAATAGGGGATGAATGTTTGTATGAAAGTCCGCCAATTTTGAAGTTAGGATCTTCAAATTTTGTATTTAGGCTGGCAATTGAAAATTATTAACATGTGTCCGCGTTTTTGACAATTCCACCCCCGAAGGGGTGAACAGGGTGATGAAATGTTGTATCTGGAAATTCCTTAATTAAATTGGTTATTTAGGTTTATGGTCGGAAAGTAAAACAAATAAGCAAACATATATTTCGTATTTTTTCGAAAAACAACCCCTAAGAAATGGAATAAATAAACCTAAAAATCGATATGGATGTCGTTATTGAGATTTTATGGGATGACGATTGCAAAAATGGCATTTATTTTGTTGTTTAACACGCTGAACATGATT
This sequence comes from Crambus lathoniellus, assembly GCA_949710035.1. Taxonomy (NCBI): domain Eukaryota; kingdom Metazoa; phylum Arthropoda; class Insecta; order Lepidoptera; family Crambidae; genus Crambus; species Crambus lathoniellus. Next base: position 5,502,923 of record OX453302.1, on the reverse strand, counting down.
CAACCCCTAGAAGGTTGAAATAGGGGTGAAGTTTTGAATGAAAAATCAGGGGGTAAAATAGACATTTCATCTTGAAATTTTTAGGCTTACTTCTTAAAACAAATAGGCCATACATTTCGTAATTTTCCAAAAATCAAACCCAGGGGGTAAAATAAGGGATGAATATGTGTATGAAAGTCTGTCAGTTTTAAAGTTAGGATCTTCAAGTTTTGTATTCAGGCTGCCAATTGAAAATTAATATTCACCTGTGTCAGCGTTTTTGACAATGCCACCCCCGAAGAGGTGAAAAGGGGGATGGAATGTTGTATCTGGAAAGTCCTTCATTAAATTCATTATTTAGGCTTATGGTCGGAAAGTAAAACAAATAAGCAAACACATATTTCGTATTTTTTCGAAAATCTACCCCTTAGAGGTTTAAAGGGATAAAACCAAAAATCGATATGGATGTCGTTATTGAGGTTTTATGGGATGACGATTGCAAAAATGGGATTTATTTTGACGTTTAACACGCTGAACATGATTCAACCCCTAAAAGGTTGAAATAGGGGTGAAATTTTGAATGAAAAATCAGGGGGTAAAATAGACATTTCAACTTGAAACTTTGTAGGCTTGAGTACTTCTTAAAACAAATAGGCAACCTTATTTTAATTTTTAGTTTTTTGCATTCACAATGCAATTTCTTATTACTGAAAAATGGAAAATGAAGTATTTAGAAAAAATCGACCCGTCTCACAATCAGCTCCGATGGGACTCGAACCCACGACCTTTATATATAATAGGCAACCTATTTCGTAGTTTTCCGCAAATCAAACCCAGGGGCTAAATAGGGTATAGAAACTAGCTTTCGCCCGCGACTTCGTCCTCGTGGACATTCGAGAAAATACTGACATTCGAGAAAAGTGAGCAGCCTCGTGCGAGGCCCGCCGCACGTGGCAAACGTTCTGCCTCGCGCGAGGCTGCTCGCTTGGTGAGGTAGGAGTAGGACCCGCCTAATCACGAAAAACGGCTGATCGGATTTTTATGAAATTAAAACATAGAATACTTTTTATCCTGGTTATTGGTCCCCTAAGTATTTTCTCGAATGTCCTCGCGGACGAAGTCGCGGGCGGAAGCTAGTTCTATCATATCTTCGACATGCGAAAATAAATATTATAGAATTCGCCTTGTTCTTCTAGAGTACAATCACAAATTATCGTTGTGTTATACCTATACCTTTGTACAATCTGACGTACCTACATTAAAGGGTTCTCCACGGTAATATTTCAAAGAGGGAAGTGACAATGCCTTTTCGGATTCCAATTCTTCTCTATCAATGTCATGATAGAGACGTCGGCCCCTCAGGCTCAGCCGAGGATTTGATTGAGACTGATCGTGTCAAGCGATTGGGAATTCTGACAAGACACAAATCTAGTGCCTTCCACTAGATTTGTGTCTTGTCAGAATTCACGATCTCTCTAGATGATACCTAGCAGATAGCTCGATGGTTATCTATACAAAGATTATATTTTTTGTTTATTTGTATGTTTGTAATAGATATAAACTACCATCGATAAAAAAAAACACTATTAGCAAGCTGCTTTCTTGCTGAATGACATAGTATATTTTTTATCCCCAAATTCCCACGAGAACAGGTATGACGCGAGTAAAAATCCGGGGAGCCACTATACGCCGTAATTGTTTTATCACCCCGGATAATTTTAGGGATTATTCTTATTAACAGCTGATTTCTTTTCGTGATTTCAGTTTTGGTCCCTAAATAAAAGTTGTTTGTCTTCATTTAGAATAATCCCTATAATTATCCGGGGTCATAAAAAATTACATAGTCTAATCTGAGGAATTCGCTCGGTAATCCCTGGTTTTATCCTTGATGCAGAGTCCGCAATTAAGGTGATGGCTGGCACTGACACCCCATTCGTGGGATGTTCAAATGCTTATTTTTTTATTTTGTTGCAGGACCTTCATTCTGTTGACGATATTCTCGCAGTGTATGAGTGAAGTAAAGATTCCAACGCTAGCTTGGCGAAGAGGCAAGGGCTGCACAATTACCTGGTTTTCACTCTTCAAACTTTTCCCAGTAAGTCAACCACCTCTGTGGTCTAGTGGTACACACCACTGGTAGCTGACCCAGAGGTTCCCCGATTCCCAGTATATTCCCATATTGTATTCGGTTTGGTTGGTGGTATGGTAGGGCTTGTCCGCCTGGTTAGCTACCACCATCTTATTTAAATTTTTACTTTTTTGCATTCACAATGCAATTTTTATTATTGAAAAATATAACTTTAAAAAAAAAATGTAACCGCCTTCAAAAAGAATCTTCAAACAAAAATTAACAAGCACTAAAAACGAAAAAAATAATTAGAATTTTTAATTCAAGGGACGAAAATGCGTGACTTTTTCTAACTTATCTTGGTACTTACTGAACTGTTTGAAGTCCTCTAGAATTATCCAAATCGATTCATTAATTAAAAAGTTCTGAGGTAACACACATAAAAAATAAAAAAAAATAAAAAAACACAGTTTAATTTATAACCTCCTCCTTTTTTGGAATGCAGTAAAAAAATGGAAAATGTATTTTGAAAAAAATGTGTGTGTAAATTGTGAGCGTAGTAATATCTTCACATTTGATGAAATTAACGCTGGCTATACAGCGCGTAAGAAGTATTTGATAAATTCGACACTTTTCGTAACGACTCCGTAGCTCAGTGGTTACGGTTAGAGCAGTCGCCCGGATAGCGAAAGCGAAACGTCGTGGGTTCGAGTCCCATCGGAGCCGGTTGTGAGACGGGTCGATTTTTTCAAAATACATTATTTTCCATTTTACCACCATCTTATCTAAGTCTGACGCCATAACAACGATGTTTACAGCATTGTTTTGTTCCGGTAGTTACAGATAGGATAGCAAGTTCCTCAATAAATTAAGGATTCCGGAGTAGCATGCACGCCCCTCTAGGGGCGTAGTCGCCTTAGATAAGCTGAATTACTATTCGGTAACACTGATTTCAGGCGGTGTTTAGTCAGTAAATAAATAATAATAAATAAATAACTTCTTACATTCACACCAATTATCTAAGCCCATTTTAATTTCATTAAGAAACTGTATCATGGAAAGTTGATAACGGATAAATATATAAAATACATACTTAATATACATAGTAAACACCCAGACCAAGACAAATAGACATGTTCATGCATGCACACAAATATTTGTCTTGTTCGGGAATCGAACCCGAGACCACTGGCGCAGAAGGTGGGTAGCCTACCCCTGCGCCAAATCGGTCGTCAAACATACTCTCTAAAACTAAAACTCTGACATAACCTTATAGCTGGCGAGGTATCCATGAGGATTCATCACCTCCCTCCGCCGCGTCCGGAGGGTTGCCGAATGCGCGATTATTTCACTAGGAAATGGTCGGGCATTAGTGACGCAAAAAAAAGTAGCACGCTTCCACCTTCAGCCTTATCATCACTTAACATCAGGTGTGAAAAGCTTAGTGCTACCACGTCGTAGATAAAAAATGAAAATAACAAAAAAATATACTTACTTTGATTTACGAATGGTGAACGTTACGTTCGGTGCCCGGTCGGGTAAATTTTGAAAACTAACTTATCTACAACGTGTTAATAATAATACTTTTAGCGAAACTGAGAAAATAGATAATAGATAGGTGTTAATTTTTTTTTTTTTTTTCATTTTTTGCCACTTCTAAATTTGTTGGTGTGCTACTATTCATTCAATACGCGCGCAAGCCGTCACATAGTAGAGCTTAAAATCTGTCAGAAGTCACGGAGACGTGTGACCACGAATATCTTGGAACATTCTGTAATATATTTTTTTTCAATTGGATTTATATAAAATAAAAAAATTGGGTTTTTCGTTTATTGCATTACTCGATCCCTACTACGACAAAACTGACAGCGGTCGGTACGGCCACAGCCATCTACGGTACGGCGGTTAATTGCCTTGCAGTAAAGTCCTTATTTTTGATGTAATGACATGTCCAATGCAATTTTGTTTAAGAGTAACCCAGCGGGACTGAGAACTGGAACTCGCGCTAGTTCCATGATTCAAGCAGATGATCCTGTAACTATTATGTCATTGGCCGCAGGTTCTGCTGACTATAGCCATAATGTGGGCAATATGCGGCATCCTGACAGTCACTGGAGTGTTCCCTCCCAACCACCCCGCTAGAACTGATATCAAGCTCAACATCATCGAGGATGCGCCCTGGTTCAGGGTACCTTACCCGGGTAAGACATTACAGTTAACAGTTTACTTCTATAACATATTTTTATACCTCTTTATGTCAATAATTTGAAAAGACATCTTGTCATCATTCGTAGCATCTCACAAACTTAACCATAAAGAGGATGTTAAGGTTCCTGTCTGTGGCTTAAAGGTTCACCTCTTCATCTATTAAGGCCGTGCAAGGGCAAGCTTGTGTTTGTACGTAAGGATTCAGAAAACGATTCACCACGACCTTCAGCCGAATCTAAATGATCATTTGTATCGGTCCAGAGCCGGTGTTGTTTGTGGTTAGGTAGGACTAATGGCCCAGGGACTGTACTCTGATATCCCGAAATTTTGTTGGGTCCGCCCTTTTTACTCAATTCTCTCAGAGAGAGAGAGGAACGGGTTTAAAGAGTATGGAATTGCGTTTTGGAGTAGACCCTCAGGAGGAGCTTGCAACCTCGGGCCCTCTACATTATGACCTAATTGACAGCGGAGAGAGCAAGAAGTGAGGGGTTTAGTGGGTATTCCCCCTTCCCCCCATGGAGAATCTGACACTGGATGGAGGATCAAAAAGTGGCCAAGAGAGTCCCACATAACCACCGTCCGCACACCGCACGCGGACGGGATATGCATAAATGCATTCCGCTCAATATAATAATAGTAGATTGTACAACAAGTGCATAAGACTTACCATTTTACCCGAGACGTATTTATCCACCCGAGCCGTAGGCAAGGGTGGATAGTCAATTCGAGGGTAAAATGGGTTTTATGTACGAGTTATACACTCTGCTTTTCACTTCGAGTGTGAGGAAAATAAATAACAATATTGCAAAAAAGAAAAAATAAAGATTTCGCCATATTGGCGGGAAGACTTTCTTTTTCTTTTTTTATACGTGGCAGTGGCAGAACAGTGACTTTAGCATATATCGTAGTCCATAATGCTCTTGAAATACTTATTTCTTAGAAAACTCATTAATATTGCCTAGTTTTATTAATTAAGTAATTTAACATGGATTAATTATGTACAAAATTGAAGAAATAGTATGAAATAACAAGTTTATTTAACGAAGTTTAATTGCGTGTGTGACTGTTACCTGATGAGTGATGACCTTTGTCTTTGAGTCTGAGACTTAGACGAAGATTTTACTTTATGCACTAGAGCATAAAAAGCGATTTTATGCAGCCTATATCAAACATAAACCCGCACTTTACGAGCATGAGAAGTGAAAATAAGTTTTTGAGTTTTTGAGAAGCTGACTGTACTTAAATATTGTATTGTCATCTAAACCAAACCTGTATACTAAATGTCAGCTTCATCGGACACTGGGAAGTGGGTCAAATTAAGCTTGCAAGATTTGTCCCTCACTAACTAACTAACTAACTAACTAACATGGCAAGTTAATAAAAAGCTTGTAAATAACCTCCTCCTTTTCAATTTTTGAAGTTGGTTAAAAAGGGTCTGAATGTCCCATATTTATGTGATGCAGGTCAATGGGGAGCCCCCACAGTGAGCGTGGCAGGAGTGCTGGGCATGCTGGCGGGGGTGCTCGCCTGCACCGTCGAGTCCATCAGCTACTACCCCACTACGGCGCGCATGTGCGGTACGTAGAGTTGGATCACTTTATTATACGACGGTAGTTCAATTTAAAGTCTATATAGTGCATTTCAGGTTGACTTATATTATAATACACTAGTATAGTATTATATTATCTGTGATAATACTTAGTAAAAATATTGTTTAATTATATTGTTTTTTGCGATAGGGTAATTAGGACCTTTTTCTTGTCACGTGGATGGCTATCCGCATTACAGGACAAGGTCCTTAAGTATAGGCTGCCAGAAATATTGTGACCAGTACGACGTAGATAGGCAGGATGGCAATTTATTAGCTGTAGTAGCAGAGTATCTTCGTTCTTTTTCAAGAACGTCTCTTCTGTTAATATATTTTTTAAGTATCTAGAAGTTTAGTTCAGTCTTCTTTGGTTAAGCAACCTTCTTGGACGCTAAGCAATATGTGGACATTAAGTTTAATGATCCTGTGCTTACGTAGCGGCCCCCCCACCTCCTCTCCACGCCATCAACCGCGGCCTGGGCACGGAGGGGCTGGGCACCGTGCTGGCCGGGCTCTGGGCGTCCGGCAACGGGACGAACACCTTTGGCGAAAATGTTGGTGCCATCGGAGTCACTAAGGTGTGTGGCATTATGTGTAGAAGAATATTTATTGTACAGTCTACCATCAGGTTTTACAATTGTTATGTCACGTTATGTTGACTTTGAGTGTAACCTTATTGGGTATGGAATTAGTGATTTTCATAATGCAACTGCAATTTGATGGGCTGCTGTCGCCATTTAAAAGGGTTAGCTTTCCTAAATATCATTTTCTGAAATCGAAATGTTTTCATGTGAAAACTTAGCCCCTACGACGTCTCACAGTCACTTTAGATTCAGCTACATTCTAAACAAGAGCAGCACTTGAGTGGAGTTGTCATTGACAACCGCAGATAAAAAAATGAAGATAATTAATTGATGAAAATCCTACTAATATTATAAATGTGAAAGTTTAGATGTTTGGATGTTTGGATGTTTAGATGTTTGGATGTTTGTTACTCAATCACGCCACAACAGCTGAACGGATTGTGCTGAAATTTGGGACACAGATACTTTGTAGCCTGGAGAGGAACATAGGCTACTTTTTATCCCGGAAAAATATCACATTCCCGTGGGATAACGTCGTGTAGTCCACGCGGGCGAAGCCGCGGGCGGAAAGCTAGTGAATCATATAAATGTGTACTGGCATAATTTTTTTTCCTAATCAGGTGGGGTCTCGACGCGTTGTCCAGTGGGCCGCAGCCCTGATGGTGGTGCAGGGCGTGGTGGGCAAGCTTTGCGCAGTTTTCATCATCATCCCACAACCAGTCATTGGAGGGTTGTTTTGCGTTATGTTCGGAATGATATCCGCATTCGGTAGGTGCCGCATTGTTGTTGATTTTAAGATTATCTAGTGGAGTCTCATCATGCGCTGCAGTTGGATGCGGCCCTGATGGTGGTGCAGGGCGTGGCGGGCAAGCTGTGCGCAGTATTCATCATCATCCTACAACCAGTCACCGGAGGGTTATTCTGCGTTATGTTCGGAATGATATCAGCATTCGGTAGGTGGCGCGTTGTTGTTGCTTTTAAGATTATCTTGTGGGGTCTTGTCATGTGGTGCAATAGGATGCGGCCCTGATGGTGGTGCAGGGCGTGGTGGGCAAGCTGTGCGCAGTTTTCATCATCATCCCACAACGAGTCATCGGAGGGTTATTCTGCGTTATGTTCGGAATGATATCTGCATTCGGTAAGTGCCGCATTGTTGTTATTTTTAAGTTTATTTGGTGGGGTCTCGTCATGTGGTGCAGTGGGCCGCAGCCCTGATGGTGGTGCAGGGCGTGGTGGGCAAGCTGTGCGCAGTTTTCATCATCATCCCACAACCTGTCATTAGAAGGTTATTTGGGTTATGTTCGGAATGATATCAGCATTCGGTAGGTGGCGCATTGTTGTTGCTTTTACGATTATCTAGTGAAGTCTTGTCATGTGGTGCAGGCTGCTGCATCCTGCAGCTCGCCATCAGAAGACGGTTCTGGTGGGTCTGGTAATCTGACATTTTTGATGGAATTTTCTATGGGTTTATTAAAATAGCTATAAATTATCACCAAATTATGATTGCATTGTCACCGAAAACTTACCCAAACTGTTTCATTAAAATGTAAGTCGGATTATTTCTAGATTTAACTATCCGCAATTTGTGTTATCTCAGTCTTTTAGATAAGTTTTCTCATCATCCAGGAATGGTAAAATTCCATTAAATTCTTTATTTTTAATCGTCAGGTCTCTCCGCTCTCCAATACGTGGACTTGAACAGCTCCCGAAACCTGTACATAATCGGATTCAGCCTGTTCTTCCCGCTGGTGCTGACGCGGTGGATGGCGGAGCACAGCGGTGTCATACAGACTGGAGTGGAAGCTTTGGATGCTGTGCTGCAAGTGTTGCTCTCCACGTCGATCTTAGTAGGGGGTATCGTTGGATGCTTACTGGACAATTTGATACCTGGTTAGTATTATTCAGGTTGATAATGTTCCACCCTCCTGGCTTCGAGCCTAGCCTATCAAGAACTGAACGAATTGGAAATCTGTACCCCGAGTGTAAGTTTTTATGTCAAGCAAACGCAAACTATTTCGAATGTGTATTAATGTCAATTTGTATGAAAACTATAAAAGCGCGCTACTCGCCGCTAGAGGCGCTAATACAGTTTTCATACAAATTGACATTAATACGCATTCGAAATAGTTTGCGTTTTTTGACATAAAAACTTACACTACGGGCACTGAATGCCAAGACAGCCGTCTTAACCTAACAGCTAAATAATAAAAAAAACAATGGCACTGACAACAAGGCGCCATTGCGCCGGCCAGCGGTGTTTGCGATCACTCGATCAATAATCACTCAATGACACCAGGGTGCGTACCATCAACTTTAAGACAGCGATTCAAAACTAGCGCGATGCAGAATAGGTTCCTAAATTGAATTGCTTTCTTTCGTACTATGACCTTCTAAAAACTGGATCGCAAATGAATTGCTAAATGTAAATGACCGAACGATTTGTGTCCTTATTTCTTCTACTCGTCTCTTTCACTCGATTCTGTCAGGCCCGGAGAGTGAGAGGGACGGTTATAACCTGCAGGTGTCATGTTAGCTTGGCCGAGTTATAAGTCAAATAAGAGTTCTTGACAGCTTAGCGGCTGTGAAATGTCATTGAATGATCACTGAATCGCTGTCATTGATATTAAGCTGTCGGTCGTGGTACGAATAAGCGAAGCAGATCAGTTTAGGTCCTAAACAAAACCGCACGCCTGCTAACGTTAAGTCATAATCGTGTCTCAATGCTTTTTTACACACTAGTTACAAGAAACGTGTACTTTTTTCACAATACTTCTGATGGTCATACTACACACTATATTCACATCACATCATACGGTCATAATTCTTGTAACTAGTGTGTAAAAAAGCACTGCAATTTGAACTACAACTGAAACACGATTGAGACACGATTATGACTAAACGCTAGCAGACTTGTCCCCCAGATACAAATCAAAAAAAGATTTAACTAATCTAATAGACATCTAAACTCAATTTATTTTAATTTGAATGCCTATTTTTTGGTTACGTAAACTTGTTTCCATGTTATTGTTACGCATACAAATCCTTTTACGCAATAGTGATCAATTGTATCGAAATCCTGTATAGGGTAATAGAGTGGTAATAGGGCATAAAGCAGTAACAACCGCATGCATTAGCCTGATTGGCAGGGATGGGCTGCCTTTGAACATTTACAGCTTATATTTCCTTACTGCCTACATCGCTCGTGAAAAGAACTCTTACCGTGGTAGGTACTGACATTGCCTTTGAAGGAGACTTCAGAATTTTCGGCCATGTTCGTCTATGTTTCCTTGTTTTTTTTTATTTTTTGATGACAATTCAAGAGAAACGCGTTGTATATATCGCAGGCAGATAGTTGAATCCGCCGGATAGTTAAGTATGGCAGCATGTACCTACTCCTCGGAAGTCCTGTAGAACACGTGATAGAAATAGGGGCTGATAGTGTCAAAACAACAAGACAGCTGTTCCATACGTTTCAGTCGAGTCACAGCCGTCTCTATCGTCTTCTACAAGCCATGCTATGATACGGAACGGCAACATAGTTGTGAACCGGTTTACTCCTCTGAGTACTAAATCCTATGGAGGTGGCATACCTACGAAAAAGTGAGGTGTAACTAAGTCACAATGTAAGAAAATCTTGGAATTCAATTTTAAACTACTTCTAATTGTCGTATTAATCGGTCCGTCAAAATCGGTCCAGCCGTTTCAGAGATTAACCGGAACAAACAGACAGACAGACAAAAATTGTAAAACATGTCATTTTGGTATATGTACCGTATATTTAATCATTGCACGTAGTAGCACGTAGTAAAAAGCGGTTATTTAATGTTACAAACAGACACTCCAATTTTACTTATTTGTATAGATGTATAGAAGATATGCCATCTCCATAGGATTCAGTACTCGAGGTTTACTCGCTGTTTACCTGTCAAACGGTGCAAACGGTGTCAAATCGGTTCACTTAAAACTACGTTGCCAACTTTATGCGCATGGCTTGTAGAAGACGATAGAGATGGCTGTGGTCGAGTCGATGTTGTACTTTTGTATAGGACAGCTGTTTTTTTGACTGACAGCTGATTCCGTGGTTGGCCCCATAGTAAAAATTGTTCATATTGATGGACACTTTTTTATCCACAACGGGGTAGCACATAGCCTTCATCACACGTCCTGATGTGGTGATAAGGCTGAAGGTGGAAGCGCACTACTCCGGGAATCCTCACATACTGAGGAACTGGCTTTCACTATACTGGCTATCAATATATCACTATCATCCCCTAAAATCTTTGTACTTACTAATTAAAAATTTATTATTGTGTTCAGGCACTGACGAGGAGAGAGGGTTAGCAGCTTGGTCAAAGCAGATGTCTCTTGACGCTGCCGGTGCTGTACTAATTAAAATTTAGTGGTGAATATTTATAATGAGTTTATTATGTGTTCAGGCACTGACGAGGAGAGAGGGTTAGCAGCTTGGTCAAAGCAGATGTCTCTCGACGCTGCCGGTGCTTCCGACAGTGGGGACACGTACGACTTCCCTATCGGCATGAGCTATATTCGCAGGTAATTATTTAATTTTTATTTTGTTTGGAAAACAGCTGCTCTGTAATACAATATAGCTTAAATAATTATAAGGTAAATAAGGAGCCATTTACAGGTTATCACGGTAAGCAGGTAAGCCAATACTTTCTGGTTATTTGTCTATCTATACTAATATTACTAGATTTTAGTAATGCATTTAATTCGGTTGACTTTGACATCCTGCTGGGTGTTTTACGCTCTCTTAACATATCCCCAACTGCAATTGATTGGTTGCAAAGTTACCTGCGAGGGCGACGGCAACGTATCCGCACTGGAGATTCATTTTCCAGTTGGTGTGATATTAACACTGGGGTCCCTCAGGGTGGCGTCTTATCTCCTCTTCTTTTTTCGATTTTTATAAATTCAATCACACAATACCTTTCAAGTTCGTACTACCTCTACGCTGACGATCTTCAAATTTACACACAGGCACCGTTATCAGAGCTTCCACGTGCAATAGCTACTATCAACTCAGATCTTGCCCATATAAGCTCTTGGAGCAAGTCGTTCGGTCTCGCACTCAACCCCTCTAAGACTCAGTGCATTATTATTGGCAGTCATCATTTCGTTTCGAGGATCAATTTTGAACAGCTTCCTGTGGTTACTTTGGATGGCACCATGATTCCTTACTCGAGTTCTGTCAAGAATCTGGGTATTATTCTTGATCAGCATCTGTCTTGGAAACCTCACGTTGAGCAAATTAGGAAAAAGGTGTTTGCAGCTTATGGCTCTCTTAACCGGCTTCGCAACTTTTTGCCGACCAGCACCAAAATTATGCTGTTTCAATCTCTTTTGCTGTCCATATTAGACTACGCTGATGTCTGTAATACAGACCTACCGGAGGAGTTACTCGACAAACTGGAGCGCCTGCACAATGTTGCCATTAGATTTGCCATTAAATTCGACCATGTGTCACACTTCCGGAATAAACTCAACTGGCTCCCTATTCGCCGGCGCAGGGACTTATATATTAAAGATTTGTATTTGTTTGCATCGAATAGGCTCCGAAACTACTGGACCGATTTAGAAAATTCTTTCACCATTAGAAAGCTACATTCTTGCCGAGTGACATAGGCTATATTTTATTCCGATATTCCCACGGGAAGGGGTACCACGCGGGTGAAACCGCGAGGATCCGCTAGTGTTTAAATAATTACCTATGTAATTTCAGTTGTGTAGTGTGCAGTAACATATTTTTTTACAACTATGTTAAACAGCAAGTGATCTCCGTAGCTCAGTGGTTAGAGCAGTCGCCCGGATAGCGAAAGGTCGAGGGTTCGAGTCCCATCGGAGCTGGTTGTGAGACGGGTCGATTTTTTCTAAAATACCTTATTTTCCATTTTTCACGTGATATAAAGTGATCGTGATATAGGGCGACAATGACCTTTTGGCGCATGGAGTTGTCACCCAAGAGCGCTTGTTGACTTATTGACTACCTAGTCCTCTACCTATTTTGACCGCGACCGGTTAGTCCCGGTTTTGACTGCGCGCCGTTCCACAATGTTATTTTCACTCTCATGCTCGTAAAATTCGTGTTTATGTTGCGTATAAGCTGCATAAAATCGCTTTTTATGCTCTAGTGCATAAAGTAAAATCTTCGTCTTTCTATGACAAAGGTCAAAACAGTCACACACGCAATTAAACTTCGTTAAATAAATTTGTTATTTCTTTCTGTTTCTTCAATTTTGTACATAATCCAAGTTAAATTACTGAATCAATAAAACTAGTTAAATGCAAATTAGGAGAAAAGTTTTTTTCCGGATGTATTCGTAAAAATATACAGGGTGTTAGGGGCACCGTTGCAAAAGCTTTAACCATGGCTTCAGACCATCATGCTGAACAACGTACAGCAAGAATTTTTGTCGGAAATGAAAAAAATATATCGACTTTTCATACAAATTTAGCAACTAATCGAGACATTTTGTATGGAGAGTTGAAATATTTTTTTATATAAAGGCATCTGACAATGTATAAACATACTAAAATTAAACGTTATTGGGTTATTTCAAAACTAACGATTGATAATATTTATTTATGTTCTAAACTATATATTTTGTTATCTACTGTTTTACAAACAGAAGTTAGTTAAATACAGTCAGACCTGCTACTGCAAGAACGCAAACTGCAAGTTCTGTTCAAAATTAACCCCTGCAGTGTTGAATTATATAGAAAGATCGTTTATTTGCTACATCACACGCATACAATTATAAACATGGTAAACATAAAAACAAAAAAGGCAAGACAAGGGAGACACAGAAAACTTAATAATAATTAGAACGGGGACAACATAAACAAAGAATTGTACGTATGTGCAGCAGCAAAATTGGGCCAAGGCTCAGTGTAGTTTTTTGCCCGGAGGCAAAAACACTGATTTTCAGCCATCACCCTTGAGACGCAGGTAAACAAAATTGTTACTGTAAAATAAACATGGAAATCAGTGTTTATTATATATTTAAATATATTTCGTCGAAACGGAATCGGATTCGAAATTTGTGCCATGTCTTTGTCTATTTTACAGTGAGTGACAGAGACAGTGCATACTTTCCGCTGTCGGGAGCGTTTCCGACAGTTTGTGAATCGGGGGGCTAGTCAATTAAATTGCTTCCCGGTTACTTGCCACCGTAACTTTTTACGTTGGGTTTTGTAGTTTTATTTATTATCTCCGTCCTCACGTATAAAATTTACGATGCTTGTATTTTCCGATAAAACGGTTGGGTCTAGGTACTTACACACTTCACGTGGAGGACTTATGCTCTCAAGTACGGCGTAGGTAATAACTAAAGGAATAAACGGAAAATAGAGATCTGTCTTGTGTTTGGAAATGCTTTGAATTACCAATGTTACGGAAATTATTTAAGGTAACTTTTCTTAATAGTAACGATTTTGTATTTAACAAAATATACAAAATAGTTTTTGGCGTTTTACTGATTTTTGATGGGAATCAATATCTTCGGTCAACAATAGTAGGTACTAGATGAAGACTCACGAACTAACTGAAAACTTTATATGGCACAAACTGACTTTTTTTTAAACGGAGAAAAAAGGTTAAAGTGAGTGTCAGATATTTCTGCGCGTGCCTGGCGCGTTTTTGGCGCTAGTTACAGTGCATTTTTTTGTTCTAATGTTATAGAAAAGATTAGTATTCGATTTTTACCGCGCGCAGACTTATCTGACGAGCAATCTACGAATGTTACGATCTTACATTATAAATGACAGGAAGCGTTCCAAGTTTGAAATAGGTACGTTAGTATTATTGACACTGTCAAAATAATCTACTTATAATTTTACACTCTCAAGTGGGCGTATCACGCTCGGCCATGTCTGTCACTTCAACTATAGAACTAGGTGTTATTGTTGATCGAAGCTAGGTATTTACAATTTTTATATTAGAAATGTCACTGCAATATTAAAGCAAACAACAAGGGGGCGACGTCGCAGACACAATAAATCTTCACGTACTTTAGGGTTAGTTATAAGAAAAAGTAATAAAAATAATAAAAGACTTTATTGCATATAAAGAGAGAGAAATACAGAGAAATAACAAACAAAAGTAAACACACAATAGGTGGCCTTATTGCTATAGGAGCAATCTGTTCCATTCCAGGCAAGAAGGTAGTCTGTTCGGCAAAATTTTCTGGGATATGTTATGAATGTTATGATATTCAATTTAAATTTATATTATTATGTCTAAAATAAAGTTCCTAAGTTGGAACAATAAAAAAATATCAAGTAGAGTAAACTGCTATTGTTGGCACCCTAAAGATTAGATCGAAAATCAAGAAAAAATAGATTAAGATCGGTATACGATTAAATGTGAAATAGTTTTATTATATTGCACAAAATTTGCACTTAGTTTTGCCATTCGAGCTTAAACTCTAGGGTGCCAATAATAGAATTGGTGCCAACAATAAGGGCAGTTTACCCTAGTTTAATTTATAAGGATGAATTATTAAGCCTATTGGCAAAATAAAAAGCCTCTGCTTAGATTGATGTGCCATGGACTGAATTTTCCGTTGACGTCATCACTAAAATAGCAAGATGTAAAGCGTTTGCAAAAGTCAAAACTTTCTCGTTAAACTCATTAAACAATTTTGTACGGAACCTCGCCTTGGAAATTAGATCCATACTCGACCAGTTCGTTTTTAACATGAAACATCCCATTGACGTATTAAGTTGAGTCATGTCTGGACTTTTTCCAGAGAAAGGGGTAATTTGTGCCAATACTTAGGAATTAGGGGTTGGTTGTGTTGTGGGGTCTAACAAAGAATCGGGTCTTAATGGCTTTAGTAATTCTAGCTAAGTAAACGAGTTTTTCGATTAATTACTTAGGTATTAATTGAATTCATATTGCTTGAAAACAATAACCTATAGCTGTTCTATAATAGAAGTATTCGTAAAACTATTTCAGTCTCCTCCTTTGTCGGTAATAAATAATACAAAAGTAATTTATCTCAGCATCTTCTCTGATGTAATCAGTTTTTCCCAGTGGTCTGATGGACAGACTAGTCTGGCTGATCAATGGGGATTGTTTTCCCGTTGTTCAGATAAGTTCATAACTTAGTAAAAGTACTTAGCATTTTAAACTTACATTAACGTCATGAAGAAGGAAGACTAAGGTTGAAGGCTAAGTGCTACCCCGTTGTGGATAAAAAAAATATCATTCATTATAGCTTCTTTTTACACGTTAACCCTAGTTAGGATAGTATGCAAATGTCAAAAAAAGGATGGTAAAATATCGCTCTCTCTCTCACTCTAATTGTTATAATAAAATGTGCCATGGGGGTCCATGGCACATTTTATTATAACAATTATAAAAAAGGGTTTTTTTACCTGCAATTAACCCAAAACACTACTGTTGGATCTTATAGCAGTCTACTCATAGAAAAGTGAAATTATTTAATTGTGTAGAAATTTTGCAATAAGTATTACCTTTTTTTCCGGTTGAAAAAGGAATAAGTTGCCGGTAGAAGCTGGAATTAAAGATTAATTTAAGAACCGTAAAACGGGGTGAATAGAACTGCTGGGGTAAATAGACACAAAATTAAAACTAGTTTTTCATACTTTTTCCATAGACATTAAATTTGTTAATTTTTTTAACAAGTTTTGTTTGTTTTAAAGGGCAAGAGTTAAGATTTTTCTAACAAATTGTTTATGGAAATAGTATTAAAAACGCGTTTTAATTTTATGTATATGCACCCCAGCAGTTCTATTCACCCCGTTTTACGGAATCACCGGTAGAATGTGGAAAAAATACTTACCGGTTGAAAAATCGCTGGTAAAATGCGGAAAAGTACCGTTATTGTGGCAATTTTTAGTAACCATATTGCCTGTTAAATACTTTTCCCAGTTCAGCTTACTCAAACAAAACGCAATATGTAAAATACAAGAAAAGTTACGAAAGCGAGCGGTGATAATATATTTATTATCATCGCTCGCATCGCTTAGTAAGTAATAGTACTTACGTAGTAATAGTAGTTTATGTGAGTGTCGCATAATGAGGGGTATTAAAACACGAGTGGGAGTTTAAAAAACGAGCCTTGGCGAGTCGAGTTATGTGCAGTCTCATACACTACTTTATCTACACTCATTACATTTATTATATATTTCAAAAATAAATCAAATCAATATCCATACTAATATTATAAATGTGAAAGTGTGTTTGTTTGTTTGTTTGTTTGTTTGTTTGTTTGTCCGTCTTTCACGTCAAAACGGAGCAACGGATCGACTCGATTTTTGGTATGGAGATAGTTTGGGAGCTGGAGAGTAATATAGGCTACTTTTTATTCTGGAAAATTATAAAATAAAAATGATTATTTTGTATAGGAAATCGATAAACTGTCGTACTATACAAAACTGTCATTTCTTCCATAGCCGCTTCCAAAGAGGTATGTCAAAGAGTATTGTAATCACTGACGTTTTAGCCGCTATGGATTACCTACTTTTTAATAAGTGACATTTGTTGCAGGCAGTGTATAAAACTTCTTCGCAATCATTTATTTTCATCTGTCTATCTATAATAGATGTTGGTGATACGAAGTTTACCGGGTCCACTATAATTAATATGGCAAAACAACGTTTGCCGGGTCAGCTAGTTAATTATAAAATGAATTGGTGCGAAACCCCACTCATAGGAGTCTATACGGTCTATACCTTCTAAGTTCAAAATTCTAATTTTAAAAAAGTTTGATTGTTGCCGGCTAAAGAAGGGCTTGAAAGAGTTAGAAGTCAGGGCCGGTAAATCCTACGGTTGCCATGGAGACTGTAAAATTAAGAAATATAAGTGTTTTATTTATAATGAGTGACAGCTGTATCCGGGTGTTTCATAATTATTTATTTTTCATAATTTTATTTTTTAAAGTTGGCTATGGCATAAAGTGTATCATTCTACGTTCAGGCATGAGTTCATAATTCGAATATTATAACATGAGTGTAGGGGTGACTTTCACCACTGATATTTAAACGTAATTAACGCTAAACGTGTTTAAAACATGGTTCTATCTCTGTCATCTGTTTGAATATGACAGAGACAGAAATACGTTTTAAACACGTTTAGCCACAGCCATCTCTATCGTTTTGACGATAGAGACGGCTGTGGTTTAGCGTTAACCACGTTTAATTATCAGTGGTGAAAGTCACCCTAGATAAAGTAAGTTAACAGTTTAATTAATAGTACATTACAGCCGAGGACAGGTAATTTGCTTACCGTACAAGGCTTGTATAGTGCTTTTCTCAAGAAATGCGAGGAAATAAAAAAAAAAAACTGTTTAACTAAATAATATTTATTAACATTTATATCACACATGTTCGGGCAATTATTAAATGTTATTGTTTTCCCGGGCACACTTATGTATAAATCGCCCATAATAATATTATTTTAATGATGTATCATTAAAATACGCCAACAACACAGATTCCGAAAACGTACCTATGCGCCTTTTTTTCACTTTTTTCAAATCAGATCGTAGGTTTTCATATATCTTTCTTTTGATTTTGCTGGCAGTAAGTTTTCTGTTATTAATTTTGCTTCTGCTCTCAAATTTGGTGGAGTAGGTACATACAATGTCTGTATATGTTTCATTGGCAGAACTCATTTTAATAATTTATTACACAATATAAACTGTATTGATATCAAATCCACCGCTGACTGAAAATCATTCCCGCCGTTCTTTTTTATATTGGCTTGTGAGACCATGTGGAACGGTCATACAGCCTATTGATACTTACTACTTGCTACTAAAATGCGCAACTTCAATACCCGCTTCTGGGCGGTAGATGGCGCTGTACATATTTCCCATACAAAATTACTCGTAAACATATTTTGTCTATGATAAATCTCATTTTGTTTTTTCGATTGATGTTCGTGCTAAGGGTAGGTACATAGCGCTTGTGGTACAATACGAAGTAATATACTCTGTGCGCACCGTATTTAAAAAATAGTTAACCTAATTATGATATAATAATTACCTATATAATAATAATAATATAATAATAATAATATAATAATATAATATATATAATAATAATTTTGTAAGTATTTAAAATGTAATAAAGGGAATAATAATAATAATGTGGCTGTATGGTGCAAATGTCCCTTTGCTTTTTCTGTTTTTATACACAGGAATAACGAAAGAAAAAATAAAGAAAAAAAGTTGGTAATAATATCTTTGGGTAGTACCTTTTCCGATGTAAACATTCTAAATTTGAAAATCACTGCAGTAATGAATTTCAGTACTTACTTACTGCACTAACATCAGTATGAATTTCAGTACTTACTTACTGCACTAACATCAGTGCAGTAAGTAAGTACTGAAATTCATTACTGCAGTGATTTTTAAATTTAGAATGTTTACCTCGGAAAAGTGCCACGTACTGCATTCTTTTCTCAAATATAATATTAACATTTCAGAGCATAAGTGTGAAAAAGTGAAAATTATATTACCTACTTACATTTATTTAATAAAGACTTCAGATGTCATAGCATCTAGAGGTCTTGCAAAAACTCACAATGTTTAAAACATCATTGTGTTTATCCGGCGTTAGAGATAAGATAAGGAAGTTTCACATACAAGCAAAGCTTACACATCTGAGGAAGCAAAACCATACCGCAATGCAGCTAAAGTACAGCGCCATCTGTTTTGGACGAAAGTAAACAATCACGATGTTAGCTTATTCCATAAAAGGAATAAAATCTATATAAATAAAAATGAATAAGAAGGGCTGGAGACCAATTCGGCTTATATTTTAAGGTTTTTATGGAGAAAAAACAAAAAAATTGCGTGGAGAATATTGAAAACCACACTTTTCTTTTCCCATACTAACCAGCTATCAAACATTTTGACGTAAATTGTTAATTCGTCTTTCACATCAAAACGGAGTAACGGATCGATGTCATTTTTGGTGTGGGGATAGTTTAGGAGCTGGAGAGTGACAAAAGTTACTTTTTGTCCCGGAAAAATATTAGGTTCCCTCGGGATAACGTCGTGTAGTCCACGCGGGCAAAGCCGCGGGTGAAAGGCTAGTAAAAAATAAAAAATTATAAACACGACTGCAAAAATTTAAATAAAATTTTTATAAAATAAAAACAAGCTCTCATTGCAGTCGGGGAACCTTTTAAATTTAGGTAATCCACAGCATGGTACCATAAAGTAACTACGCGGGCGGTCGCCGGAGATGGTACCCCGACTGCAATGAGAGCTTGTTTTTTTATTGGGAACTATATTTTCTGTCACCACATATTTCAAATTTGTCACCAATCTGCAATACAAAAACATAGATTTATCACCAAATAAATAGATTATCCACCAAATAAATAGATTTATCACCAAATAAATAGATTCATCACCAAATAAATAGATTTATCACCAAATAAATAGATTTATCACCAAATCAGATTATATCAGATTATACAAGACACGGTGATCCATCGGGACGGGTCAGTGTGGGAAAATTTTAAACTATAAGAGATAGAGATATTTGTTCTAGGGAACCATGTCGTCGATTTTAGAGTTAAGAATAACTGCATTCAAAGATTTTCAAAAAACTCGTACACGACTCGGGAATCGAACCTTGTCAGTTTTCAAAACAAAAAATGTTATGTTATTTTATAACGAAAGTTGATTGCGTAGGTTGTTAGGAATACATTCTACTATGGAACCCTATGTATACAAATTAAAGAAAAGCTGCATTTTACTATTTTATTTTATTGTAAATGTTCAAAATGATAGCTATTTTCAAAACTTCGCAGATTCGAAATCGCCATTCCTCTAGGAGTTCAGTTCACATTCCATTTTCAAAACTTTAAAACTGTACGCCGACGCGAAATCACAATTTCCTCTTCCAAATGATTTAAATGAGTAGGTAAGCGTTAGCCTATGTATTGATTTGATTATAGCGGATAACAAAACTCATATTTTCTTTAAATTGTAGACATAGGGTTCTATAGTAGAATGTATTCCTAACAACCTACGCAATCAACTTTCGTTATAAAATAACATAACATTTTTTGTTTTGAAAACTGACAAGGTTCGATTCCCGAGTCGTGTATGAGTTTTTTTGAAAACTTCTGAATGCAGTTTTTCTTAAAACTTAAATCGACGACATGGTTCCATAGAACAAATATCTCTATCTCTTATAGTTTCAAATTTTCCCATACTGACCCGTCCCGATGGATCACCCTGTATAGAGTGAGCAGCGTAGCGCGTGCCGCGGCAGCGGCCGGCGAAGCGCCACAATCAACTATAAACAATAGGCCCCCCATTTCCTATTAAACAAGGAGGAACTGTTGTTTTGATATTATTTGGTGATTCAATTTTGGTGACAGATCTACTATTTTGGGAAAAAATATTATTTATTAGATCACTGTAAATGCATTTATTAGATAATCAGTTAGATTATTTTGGGTAACCGTTTTAATATTATTTGGTGATCAGTCAAATGGACCAAAAAGTAAAAGTGTCGGCCAACGAAAATAAATTGCACATCATTATTGTAAACAATGTTACGATAATTTTTTGTTATCACTTCAACAGCGTACGATTAGTGGCCAAGCAGTTATTCGAGTTTGAAAATGTAATTTTTTCTTCATTTTCGAACTTGAATAAAGCTTGGCCAAAGTGCGGCCAACAAAAATAAATTGCATATTATTATTGTAAACAGTATAAAAATCAGTTTTTGTTATGACTTCAACAGTGTACGATTAGTGGCCAAGCAGTTATTCAAGATTGAAAATGAAGAAAAAAATGACATTTTCAAACTTGAATAACTGCTTGGCTAAAGTGCGGCCAACGAAAATAAATTGCATATTATTATTGTAAACAGTGTAACGATAATTTTTTGTTACGACCTCAACAGTGTACGATTAGTGGCCAAGCAGTTATTCAAGTTTGAAAATGTATTTTTTTTCTTTATTTTCAAACTTAAATAAAACTTGGCCAAAGTGCGGCCAACGGAAATAAAATAAATATTATTATTGTAAACAGTGTAACGATCATTTTTGTAATGACGTTATCAGTGTACGATTAGTGGCCAAGCAGTTATTCAAGTTTGAATATGTAATTTTTTTCTTCATTTTCAAACTTGAATATAGCTTGGCCAGAGTGCGACCAACGAAAATAAATTGCATATTATTATTGGTACCAGTATCACAATCATTTTTTGTTATGACGTCAATAGCGTACGATTAGTGGCCACACAGTTATTCAAGTGACAACATGTCTTTTTTTATATTTTCAAACTGGAATAACTGCTTGGCCACTAATCGTACGCTATAGACTTCATAACAAAAAATGATCGTAATACTATTTACAATAATAATATGCAATTTATTTTCGTTGGCCGCACTTTGGCCAAGCTATATTCAAGTTTGAAAATGAAGAAAAATATGACATATTCAAACATTAATAACTGCTTGGCCACTAATCGTAAACTGTTGAAGTCGTAACAAAAAATGATTGTTACACTGTTTAAAATAATAATATGTAATTTATTTTAGTTGGCCGCACTTTGGCCAAGTTTTATTTATGTTTAAAAAATAAGAAAAAAATACATTTTCAAACTTGAATAACTGCTTGGCCACTAATCGCACACTGTTGAAGTCGTAACATAAAATGATCGGTACACTGGTTACAATAATAATATGCAAATTATTGTTGTTGGCCGACACTT
Organism: Crambus lathoniellus; assembly: GCA_949710035.1. Taxonomy (NCBI): domain Eukaryota; kingdom Metazoa; phylum Arthropoda; class Insecta; order Lepidoptera; family Crambidae; genus Crambus; species Crambus lathoniellus. The sequence goes on along the minus strand of OX453302.1, from coordinate 5,480,761 downwards.
TTACTTTATTGGTCCAAACATGTATAAAGCGTGACTGATCTCCTTTAGGTGACACATTTATTTGTGCAGTCATTAAAAATGCATTACTTTTTAGTTCGATTTTGGCAGTTTGTGTTTTACGCCAGTCACGCACGATGCGTAAAAATCGCGTTAGGTAGGTCGCAACTTTGCAACCTCAAAAGACCTGTGATTACTTCGTGGTGCTCGAAAAACCTCGGAATTTTCGGACTTTTTTCAGATTTTGGCTTACAACTTCTAAAATATGCATTTTACAGCAAAGTCATCTATGACTCTTCGAAAGAAGATAAAGTAAACGACAATTTGAGCGCAACAACAGCTCTGTATGTCTAACAGATCTCGAGCTATAACACTTCATAACGATGTTTTCAGCATTGTTGTGTTCCGGCACTTAGAGATAAGATAGCCATAGTTCCTCAGTGTTGACGATTCCGGGAGTAGTGCGCTTCCACCTTCAGCTTTATCACCACTTTATGGTGTGATGAAGGCTAAGTGCTATTCCGTGGTGGATAAAAAATAGGCGTCCCCAAGGATCTCCACAACGATTGGTCCTTCGCTGCCCGCAACCAGTGCCTTCCCGCGACCCTGACCAGATCGTCTGTACTTATGTGTTTTGACGACCGGTTTGGCGCAGGGGTAAACTACCTGCCTTCTGCGCCAGAGGTCTCGGGTTCGATTCCCGAACAAGACAAATATTTGTTTGCATGAACATGTCTATTTGTCTTGGTCTGGGTGATTAAGTTTTAAGTATATACACATTTATCCGTTATCAAGTTCACGTAGACACAGTTTCTTAAGAAATTTACTATGGGCTTAATTGGTGCGATTGTAAGAAAATATTTATTTATTACCTTGTAAAGGGCCCCACAACACAAGTGCTTATGTTACCTAATTCGGAATCAGTCAACCCCCTGATTCATAAACAGTCGGAAACGGAATTTCATTCGAATTCTGTACTTTGTCTTTGTCTATTCTATAATAGAGATAGTGCATGTACCTAGCAGTAGTTCGTTTGTTAGTCCGGTTGGCCGAACTAATGCAACCTTTTAGTAGTAGAAGTCCGGTTGATTTAAATCACCGAACTGTTGCTACTATTAGATCGGTTGTTTGTCCGGTAATCGTTCTGCTATACTCCCGTTTCGCGCATCTGCGCGATGAGGTGAGGTCTGCAGATGATTGGACGATTAGAAGTTATTAGAGAGAAAAATAGGGTAATGCGATCTTCTCTCTCTTTCTAACCGTCTCGGACGTTTCCGCTTAGAGGCAGTCGTAAGTTTAGTGATTTGAATCAACCGGACTAGTTTACTTACTAGTTACTTACTTACTTGTTACTATTTCTACTACTAAAAAGTTGCATTAGTTAGTTCGGTCAACCGGACTAATGCCGATATTACACGGTTCAACCAAATTGATTCAATTTGGTTGAAAAGCAGAAGTGAAAGACACTGCTGTTTACACGTATCTTAAAAGTGAACTATCAAAATTATAAAGAGAACCAATCAATTCGCATTGCTTGAAAATTTCTACCAATCAGGTAGCACATTGAAAATGAACCACTAAATTCAATTCTTATGTTTACACGTTCAAACTTTCGTTCAAATGCATTGACCGTTGAACGCAAATTGAAAATATTGAGCAAGCTTAATTCTTTTAACGCGATTGTATGTGGTTGAACTTTGTCATTGAATGATTCACTTTTAATTTTACATTGTTCAATATGGTTGCTTCATCCAAATTGTAAGGCAGAAGTGAACCGTGTAATACCGCCATAACAACCGAACTACTGCTACTAATGGATATACATTATACAGGGTGTTAGGGGCACCCTTGCAAAAACATTAACCATGGCTTCAGACCATCATGCTGAACAACGTACAGCAAGAATTTTTTGTCGGAAATGAAAAAAACATTGGACTTATCATACAAATTTAGCATATTTTTATCGGGACATTTTGTATGGAGAGACGAAAATATTTTTAACACCCCTAACACCCTGTATTCCGCTTTCGAGACCGTTTCCGATGGATCGTGAATCAGGAGGCATAAGACAAGTGTCCGATATTTATGTAATACATGTATTAACCCATTACTCTTGTCCTCAGATGGGAATGGACAAGCTACCTGCCCTTCATGCCAACCTACAAGGCGGGCAAGTTCACCGCTCTCTTCCGGAAGAAGGAGAGCTGACGACTGAGCGTGCTCTGTGACGTCACACCGAAACAGCTGACTGCTACCCACTACGGGATAAGAGGATAGTGATGATAATTATTGTGCCTTAGGAAATATAGATTTAAGCACAGCAAGTTGTTTATTTTATTTCATTTAAATTGGTATAGTGGCTAAGAATTTTGATTCGATATATACCATCAGCCCTGTAAGGGCAATAACCCTAGTGGAACCCTATTACTGAGACTCCACTGTCCGTCTGTCTGTCTGTCATCAGGCTGTATCTCATGAACTGTGATAGCTATTAGACAGTTGAAATTTTCACAGATGATATTTGATATTTCTGTTGCCGCTATAACAACAAATATTAAAAACAAAACAAAAAAGTATTTAAGTGGGGTTCCCATACAAAAATGATTTTTTGTAGGCCGGTTTTTTTCTATCACAAGTTTTTCTATAATTACAGCATAAAAATAATTAAAAACCTACTTGTCAGTTTTCTCATACTTTAACATGATGTAGCGACAATGACATTCAACGGGTAGGTAATATTTTCGAGTAGAAAATATGCCAAGTAACAAGTATTTACTGTTGAACTTCCCCAATATGGGCGAAACAGCATAACGTGAAACTTTCCCGTCCCCTGGCGTTTGCCCCACTCGATAAGTTATATTAATGTCGCTGAGAAGTGGGGAAACGCTCCCATAGAAAACGTACAGAAGTGACACTAGTGTTTCAAATAAGTTTACGGTTGTCTGTCTTTACATAATATACCTACCTTAGACATCCAGACCAAGACCAATAGACAAGTACATAGTATGTAGTTCAAACATACAAAAATATTTGTCTCGCCTGACGCAGAAAGAAGAAGTATACGTACCCCTGCGCCAAACACACAACTCACTTGGATATCACAACTTGGATATTGCTTCTCAAACGATCGAGCTAATTAAAAGTAAGTAACTGTGTGTCTGTCAGTAATACATTTTGAACGACTCCCAATTTTTACAAGTTTTAGTGAAAAGATTTATTATAAACTAGCTGACCCAGCGCGACTTCGTTCCCGTGGCCCTACCCCCTACTCCACCCTACCCTACCCCTACCCTACCCCTACCCTACCCCTACCCTACCCCTACGCTACCCCTACCCTACCCCTACCCTACCCCTACCCTACCCCTACCCTACCCCTACCCTACCCCTACCCTACCCCTACCCTACCCCTACCCTACCCCTACCCCTACCCCTACCCTACCCCTACCCTACCCCTACCCTACCCCTACCCTACCCCTACCCTACCCCTACCCTACCCCTACCCTACCCCTACCCTACCCCTACCCTACCCCTACCCTACCCCTACCCTACCCCTACCCTACCCCTACCCTACCCCTACCCTACCCCTACCCTACCCCTACCCTACCCCTACCCTACCCCTACCCTACCCCTACCCTACCCCTACCCTACCCCTACCCTACCCCTACCCTACCCCTACCCTACCCCTACCCTACCCCTACCCTACCCCTACCCTACCCCTACCCTACCCCTACCCCTACCCTACCCCTACCCTACCCCTACCCTACCCCTACCCTACCCCTACCCTACCCCTACCCTACCCCTACCCTACCCCTACCCTACCCCTACCCTACGGGTAATTCCATGGTAACTCATGTTACGTTTTTACTTCCCGATTAAAACTAACAAAGCTAGCATACCATATTTATAATTATTATCAACTACCCTCTTAATGAAATTTCGTTGTTTTAAAGTATTAAATGTGGGTCTCGTTTTATTTAGATTTTTCTAGGTTTTTTTATTTTTAGTTTCAATAAAAATGGTTGGTAACTCACGTTACGTTTGGCGACATGAGCTTTTAGGTCAGTATGTACCCTATAAAAATTCTGTTCCGTTTAAAGAAAATAAAAATATTAAAAATCAAATCCGTTTTTATTAAATATCTTACATATGAGATCATTATCAACATGAATGGTTTTAGAAACACACATTTTTTATAGAATTAAATAATGGTCACTCATGTTACACAGATTTTGGTAACTCATGTTACATACATATTCAAAGTTTTATTCTAGGTATTTTGAGGACAAAAAAATTAATTTATTTCAGAAAATGGTAGTTATACTTAAAACTAACGTTTTGTTTTAATAATAGACAGCGGCACGTCATCATCTGAGCTGTCAGACTCATCCGATCCATACACAGTGTGGTAAAATCATTTCTCTTTTATTATTAATTTTCTTTATTTTATTATACTTATTATTTTATTTATGATTTTATTATTTATTTATCTTTTAACTTTTTTTTGGATTAGAATAAAAAGTAACCTCAGTTTGTTATGGTTCAAAACTTCTTATCTCTATGTTTTTGTACTCTTTTTCTGGGTTTTCTTCTTATTTCTCCTAGTTTTTCTTCAATTTTGTTTTTGGTTATTCATTTAGCATTAACTTAGCCTTGTCTCTACGTTTTTTTGCTTTTTGTCTATGGTTGACCTTAAATTCCTCGTATTGGTTAAGTTTTTTCAGTTTTTCCCCTCGACGCCTCATCTTTTCAGTCCCCGTCAAAGCTATTCTCTCTAAAGTAATACAAGAAATTCGTCTCATAGTACTATATAAAACATTCACTCACATTTAATCGAACTTTAGCACTGGTAACCCACGTTAATTCATGTAACATGAGTTACCGGTAACTCATGTTACAATATTAATGACATCTTTTAAATAAAATTACATAACAATTTAATAGAAATAATTGCACGTTTCAGTTACTTATCATTACCACGAAGTAAATAAAAAACTTGAATCTTTTATAACGAATATTATAATGTATAAAAGTAAAAAATATGCCTTTTGGTCACTCATGTTACATATTTTTGGAGAGTTAACTTTCAAATAAAATTCAGCTATGTCATTTTATTACTTACCCATTATTTGTCGCCCGATATAAAATTGATTATCACACAATACCAACACATTATTTTTACAAAACTAGGTACAAATCCATTAGAAATAAACAATTTTCTTTAAATACAAAAGTTTTACGTGTTTTGTGACTGTCGACAACGTTGCCAATCAAACGGTCGTAGAAAAAAAAACGATCGTCTTTTGTTTCAATATTAGGTGCTGACAGTTAATATATTTAACAAGCTACCATTTGGCTTGTAAGTTGTAACGATTGCGTAAATTTTATTTTGAGCCTACCTTGTCGCATTACCCCTACCCCTACCCTACCCCTACCCTACCCCTACCCTACCCCTACCCTACCCCTACCCTACCCCTACCCTACCCCTACCCTACCCCTACCCTACCCCTACCCTACCCTACCCCTACCCTACCCCTACCCTACCCCTACCCTACCCCTACCCTACCCCTACCCTACCCCTACCCTACCCCTACCCTACCCCTACCCTACCCCTACCCTACCCCTACCCTACCCCTACCCTACCCCTACCCTACCCCTACCCTACCCCTACCCTACCCCTACCCTACCCCTACCCTACCCCTACCCTACCCCTACCCTACCCCTACCCTACCCCTACCCTACCCCTACCCTACCCCTACCCTACCCCTACCCTACCCCTACCCTACCCCTACCCTACCCCTACCCTACCCCTACCCTACCCCTACCCTACCCCTACCCTACCCCTACCCTACCCCTACCCTACCCCTACCCTACCCCTACCCTACCCCTACCCTACCCCTACCCTACCCCTACCCTACCCCTACCCTACCCCTACCCTACCCCTACCCTACCCCTACCCTACCCCTACCCTACCCCTACCCTACCCCTACCCTACCCCTACCCTACCCCTACCCTACCCCTACCCTACCCCTACCCTACCCCTACCCTACCCCTACCCTACCCCTACCCTACCCCTACCCTACCCCTACCCTACCCCTACCCTACCCCTACCCTACCCCTACCCTACCCCTACCCTACCCCTACCCTACCCCTACCCTACCCCTACCCTACCCCTACCCTACCCCTACCCTACCCCTACCCTACCCCTACCCTACCCCTACCCTACCCCTACCCTACCCCTACCCTACCCCTACCCTACCCCTACCCTACCCCTACCCTACCCCTACCCTACCCCTACCCTACCCCTACCCTACCCCTACCCTACCCCTACCCTACCCCTACCCTACCCCTACCCTACCCCTAAATCCTTCCTTGGACTTCCACGAACATTTCAAGACCAAAATTAGCCAAATCGGTCAAGCCGTTTTCATGTTATGTCGTGACAACGGAAAACGGGTTTCATCTATATATATAAAATTGAGGGGACATAACTCACTCATCACGAAATCTCGAAAACTACTGGACCAACGAAGATGTAATTTGGCAGGAAGGTAGATTATGCCTAGGAGACGTCCGCTAAGAACGGATTTTAGGAAACTCCCCCCCCTAAAGGGGTAAAATGGGGGAGTTAAGGTTATAAGAAACTTCTTCATTAATGGATTTAGAAGCATGAAAATTGGTACGTTGGATACTGGTTATGTCTGAAAATGATCTGAGTAAGCAAAGTAAAAAAATCTCCCCCTTAATAGGGTAAATGGGAGACAAAGTTTATATGGAACTTCTTCATTTCTGAACTTAGAAGTATGAAAATTGGTATGTTGAATACTGATCACGATTGAAAATTATCTGCGTAAGCGAAGTTAAAAAACTCCCCGATAATGGGGTAAAACGGGCGGATTAAGCTTATATGGAACTTCCTCATTTCTATACTTAGAAGTATGAAAGTTGGTATGTTGGGTACCGGTCACGATTGAAAAATATATAAAACTAGCTTTCCGCCCGCGGCTTCGCCCGCGTGTACTACACGACGTTATCCCGCGGGAAGGTGATATTTTTCAGGAATAAAAAGTAGCCTATGTCCTTTCTCAGCCTCTAGACTATCTCTGTACCAATTTTCATTCAAATCGGTTCAGTAGTTTAGGCGTGATTGTGTAACACACAGACAGACATTTTCGCATTTATAATATAAGTAAGGAAGTAAGGATTGAGGGGACATAACTCACTCATCACGAAATCTCGAAAACTACTGGACCAACGAAGATGTAATTTGGCAGGAAGGTAGATTATGCCTAGGAGACGTCCGCTAAGAACGGATTTTAGGAAACTCCCCCCCTAAAGGGGTAAAATGGGGGAGTTAAGGTTATAAGAAACTTCTTCATTAATGGATTTAGAAGCATGAAAATTGGTACGTTGGATACTGGTTATCTCTGAAAATGATCTGAGTAAGCAAAGTAAAAAAATCTCCCCCTTAATAGGGTAAAATGGGGAGACAAAGTTTATATGGAACTTCTTCATTTCTGAACTTAGAAGTATGAAAATTGGTATGTTGAATACTGATCACGATTGAAAATTATCTGCGTAAGCGTAGTTAAAAAACTCCCCGATAATGGGGTAAAACGGGCGGATTAAGCTTATATGGAACTTCCTCATTTCTATACTTAGAAGTATGAAAGTTGGTAGGTATGTTGGATACCGGTCACGATTGAAAATGATCTGCGTATGCGAAGTTATAAAAAACCCATAATAGGGTAGAAAGGGGGGATTAAGGCTTATATGAAAACTTCCTCATTTCTGAAGTTAGGAGTATGGAAATTGGTATAAAGAATACTAGGTCATCATTAAAAATGATCTGCGCAGGCAAAATAAAAAAAACACCTAGAATAGGGTAGAAAGGGGATAATTGAACTCTGGCCGGGAAAATTTCATACGGTTTTTTTAACTCGAAAAAAGTACAGTTCCCTTGGGATACAGTTTTTTTTGTTCATTTTATTCAATGAAGCATGGGTTCCATGACAGCTCATTTTCGTGCAAAGCAAACAATTCTTTATGCATTAGAATAAAACTCAAGAAAATCAGCATTACACATTTTTTAGCAAAGTATTGACTTGATTTTTTGCATTTTGGTAGTTCAAGAGAATAATAATAATAATAAAAAAAAAAAAAAAAAAAAAAAAAGAAGCGTCAACGTGACAGGACATTCTTTCCCCATTTTATATCTAATATTTTATTCAGAGATCGAAATTCTCATATTTTCTGTAATACTTCGATCAACAATAGCATCCACTTTGTAATACCACAATTATTTCATATTTATTAGACCTAAAATACCAAAAACAAATAGAAAATTTACTATGACATTTGAGAATGTCATCACCAGTCATCATCATATTGCCAAATTACGAAATCAACAAATGGGATAACGAATGAAGAAATAGATGTTGACGAGAAGCCGAGCAGCACGTCTTCCTCCTCCGGGCTCGTCACCTCGCTCCGCCTCGCAGTTGTCGGCAACTGCCTCAGTGCCGTGTGTTCAGCTGACATCTGCAGTTGCGTCGAGTGATAGTGACGAGTACTTCTCTCCGCCGACGTCGCCACCGCCTGTACGCCGGAGGAGGGGCCGGCCACCGAAGAGTTTGGGGCTTCTGGGGCAAACGGCTCCGGTCAGGGCCCCCGCTCCCGGTGGAGTGCAGCGCATGCGATGGACAATTTCCATCAATGAAAATGTCATGCGCGCATATTTTGAGGCAACAGAGGCAGGAACTAATCTTACTGCGTATCGTGTTCGAATGCTTTCTCTGTTTCAGGCTCTCGAGCCATCAATCAACGTTTCGGCTCAACGACTGTCGGATCAGGTGCGAGCCATTCAACGGGGTCACTTGTTGGATGACTCGGTACTTGATCGGCTCCGTACAGAGGTGCAACGTAACCGTATCATTACTACTGCATCGCAGGCGGCAACTCAAGCTTCTGCAGCGGCCACATTGCAAGCTGGCGTTGCTGATAGTGATCGTGGAGATGATATGGTTACTACTGTAAGTCCCCAATACAATGATATATTGAGGAGTACTCTTGAAGATGTAGTTCGGGAATTTCGATCGACTTTGGTTCACCTTAGACCTCGGCTTCCACGTTTTCCCATGCACAAAAAAAAATAGGGCGCTGATGTGTGCTTTAGATTTGCTACTACCAAATTACTTTGATAGTAGTGAAGACCTGACTGATACTCATTCGATCCTGTACTGTGCGGCTATTACAGCTTGTCGTGTTGCTCATGTCAAATTTCCAAATACTGACACAGCAACACGCCCTCGCCTGGCTGTACCAGCCTGGCAGTGTAGGATTGAGCGTCGTATCAGTGAGGCTAGGGTACTCATCGGTAAGCTCAGCTGCTTTAGGGAGGGCAACATGCGCCCTAGGGTCATGCGCTTTGTGAAACGTGCATTCTTGGGGACTGGTATTAGTCCTCAAAATTATATTTCATGTGTCACAGAGCGCATCGACTTCCTGAAGCAGAAAATTTGTGCATGGGCTAATCGTATTCGAAGGTATAGGGTGCGAGTCGATCGCTTTACTCAGAACCGCATGTTCGAGAGAGATCAACGACGTGTTTATGCATCCTGGGAGCGATCGTATCAGAGTGATACTGATATGCATCGGCCGGATGATGAAGCCATGATTTCTTTTTGGCACAACATCTGGTCCGTGCCTGTCACTCACTCTGAAGGCGCGTGGATGGAGGATGTTGAGCGTTCGTGTGAGCTTATACCTGATATGAATGAAGTAACCATTGACTACCAAGACGTAGTTTGTGCAGTTCGTTCCTTACCCAACTGGAAATCTCCAGGCCCGGATGGACTGCACAATTTCTGGTATAAATGGTTACCTAGCTCGCACGTTTGCTTAGCATCTCAATTTCAATGTGCTTTATTATCTCGATCGCTTCCAGAATTCATGACAACAGGCATAACCCATCTGCTCCATAAATCTGGTAGTACTGCGGACCCCAAAAACTATAGACCTATCACCTGTCTGCCAACAATTTATAAAATTCTTACGTCCATTTTGAGGTCGAAGATTAATGAACACATTAATCAAAATTCTATTATGGTCGCCTCTCAGAATGGATGTAGGAATGGGGCCCGTGGTACTAAGGAGCTACTCCTCATTGACATGGCTATTAACCAACAGGTTCGTCGAAACCGAAAGAACCTGTCGACTTCCTGGATAGATTATAAGAAGGCCTATGATTCCGTGCCGCATTCGTGGCTCATGAGGGTGCTGGAGTTGTATAAAATAAATACAACTCTACGCACTTTCTTGATATCGTGCATGCGAAAATGGAGAACGGTCCTTTTCTATCCAGGATCTCGACGGATTCTAGGTCAGGGCGATCCTATAAAAATAGAGCGAGGTATCTTCCAGGGTGACGGTTTGAGTCCATTGTGGTTCTGTCTCGCCTTGAACCCTCTGAGTACACTTCTCGAGAGTTCAGGGTTAGGCTATCGTTTACGGAGAAATGGTCAAGTAATATCACACCTGCTGTACATGGATGACCTGAAACTATTTGCCCATAGCAGTTCTCATTTGACAGCGTTACTGAAGGTTACTGAAGCTTTCAGTAATGCCATTAAAATGGAATTTGGTGTGGACAAATGTGCAGTCATGCATGTAAAGCGTGGTCAGATAATGGAATCTACGGGTATACAACTCTCGGATTCTATTCATCTTAGATCTCTCTCCGTAAACGAAACCTATAAATATTTAGGTATGTCACAGGCATTAGGCATCAACGATGCTGACATGAAACAGTCGTTGCGTGAGCGTTTCTTGGGGCGCCTTTCAAAAGTCCTTAAAAGTCTTTTGTCTGGCGGAAACAAGGTTCGCGCATACAATGGATGGGTCATGCCGGTACTAATGTATTCCTTCGGCATACTTAAATGGACTCAAACTGAACTGGATGCCCTGGATAGAAAAGTTCGTACATTGCTAACAGCACACCGCATACATCACCCACGTTCATCGACCATGAGATTGTATATCCCGCGGAAGTGCGGTGGTCGTGGCTTCTTAAATGCTAAGACATTGCATAACCGCGAGATATGCAATCTTAGGGAGTATTTTCTCCAAGTCGATATGGGGTCTCATAGAGATGTAGTTGCTGTTGACAATGGACTGACTCCTCTATTTTTAGCAAAAGAAAACTGGCGCAAACCTGTAGTACTTAGTACTTCCGACCGCAGCACTGTGTGGCAAAGCAAGGAGTTACATGGCAGATTCTACCGGGCTCTCCATGGGCCCGACGTAGATTTATTAGCCTCAGTATCCTGGCTCCGCTTCGGTGATCTTTTTGGTGAAACCGAAGGTTTTGTCTGTGCAATTATGGATGAGGTTGTGATGACGAATAACTACCGAAAGTATATCCTAAGGGATGGCACAGTGGATATTTGCCGAGCGTGTCATCGTCCGGGTGAATCCCTTAGGCATATAATCTCCGGTTGTTCTCGTCTCGCAAACGGCGAGTATTTGCATAGACATAACCAAGTGGCCAGGATAATACACCAACAACTTGCTCTGAAACATAGTCTTGTGGCATCCGAGGTGCCGTACTACAGGTATGCACCAGAACAGGTCCTTGAAAATAGCCATGCCACATTGTATTGGGATCGATCTATCATTACAGACAGGACTATTGTAGCTAATAAGCCTGATATTGTATTGATAGATCGACACGAACGCCGCGCGATAATTGTTGATGTCACTGTTCCCCATGACGACAACCTTGTGAAAGCTGAAAAAGATAAAGAAAACAAATATCTTGATTTAGCTCACGAGATTGTTGACATGTGGGACATTGATTCAGCAATTATTGTTCCGATAGTCATATCTGCCCATGGTCTGATAGCCAAGAGCCTCGATAAACACCTTAAGAGGCTTGCGTTAGGTGGATGGATCGGGAGTCAGATGCAGAAGGCAGTACTTCTGGACACGGCCCGTATAGTGAGAAGGTTCCTGTCTCTGGATCCTTAACCATCGGTAGCCGGGACCTTGATCTTGCTGCCGTTGGGGAACTGCATTTTTGTATTTTTAAATGTTATATTTTTTAGTGTTATACATTGTAAAAATTTAATGTTTAGAAATATAATTTTGTAAGTATTTAAAATGTAATAAAGGGAATAATAATAATAATAAAAATCTTTATTTTCTCTTCCACAATCTTTTTACAATTTTAGTACTTAACTAACTTAAAAATATTTTCAGTTACAAAGATTGTGAGAGACTGGTACCTGAACTGAGCGTTAAGCCTGTATCTCAGGATACCAGTACTCTCCCCCCTGAAAGGGAATAAGTTGAACACGTAACATATTTGCTCAAATACTAAGAAATTAACAAGTTATTTTACAACCTGGAAGAGGTGTAAAGATATAAAAGAATATAATTATGAAAAAGTAACATAAATAAAGACTAAAGCTCAGGTGCTCAGAAGGAGAATGCCCGAATATTATTCATACGATAGTAGCTCCTATTTGTCTAGGTATCGTTACCTTCTTATGCCTAAACCACGGGTAGCGTGCTCGGCCTGCGATCGATGAGGTTATGTTACTTTTGCAATGGTCTATCATGGGATTGCTGTTAAAAAATATATCGTGCTTTGGAAGACACGATAAGCCGATGTTTCTGGCTGCATTTGGATTGGTTAGTACACCATAACTTCAATGGGCCAGTGTGGAAGGTCATGGCCCATTCTCCTTATCCATCTATATGAAGGCCTGTGCCCCAGCAGCGGGGACATTAAGATAGATTAATGATGGTACTGATGAGACCTTAGAGAATGCATATCTAGCTACTTTTTGACAAAAAAAATTGTGATGTAGTAGGTACCTAGTACCTACTCGCGGACGTAGTCGCGGCTGCCGGCCATTCAAATTCCTATTTCTACTATCCCTACTATTATTATAAACTAGCTTTCCGCCCGCGGCTTCGCCCGCGTGTACTACACGACGTTCTCCCACGGGAATTAATATGATGTTTTTCCGGGATGAAAAGTAGCCTATGTTCCTCTCCAGGCTATAAAGAATCTGTGTCCCAAATTTCAGCCAAATCCGTTGAGCCGTTTTAGCGTGATTGAGTAACAAACATCCAAACATCCAAACATCCAAACATCCAAACATCTAAACTTTCACATTTATAATATTAGTAGGATTAGTAGGATGCGAAATTTTATATGCTCACGTCAAAATGGCTGAACCAATTTTGATGAAATTTGGAATGGAGATAGTTTGAGACAGTGCTTCCGGGTGCTCCTACTAATTACTCCTACTGATAGGAGCATCGAGACACCCATGTCCTGATGCTAAGAAGGACATAGGCAAATTGTAACCGCGGGAATAAGGCTCATTCCCATGGTAAAATAAGTTTCTGCTCGGGCAAAGCTGTAGATTGGAATTGGTATTTGAGGCGATAGTTTGAGTTCATGGGAAGGATGATGTTTAGAATAGAGACAGTTTAAGGCCCTGGAAAGGACATATTTTACTTTTTACCGCGGGAAATCTCATTGTAAGGAAAAATCACTTTAAGCGCGGGCTAATGTGGGGGCAGAAATTGGTATTTCAGTAAATCATTTGAGACCCTGGCAAGGATTATAATATCATATTCCTACGGGAAAATCAATAAGTAGGTATTATTTGTTTGTCCGTCTTTCACGTCCAAACGGAGTAACGGATCAATGTGATTTTTGGTACGGGGGTAGATTGGGAGCTGGAGAATGACATAGTTTATCCCGGAAAATATAACATTCCATCAAGATAATGTTGTGTAGTACACGCGGGCGAAGCCGCGGGCGGAAAGCTAGTTTTTATATATATAGATGTTATGTTTGTGGCTTGCGGTCGAAATATGGCGAAGATAATCCGGATCATAAATTGGTGGCATTAATGAAAGATCTGTATAGTGGCACAGAATAATATAATTGTATAGTGGATCGCTGAGGTGGGGTTTTTAGGGATTTCTAAAAGGGAAATCGATGGAAATTGGCATGGACACTTCGCCACTGATATTTACATGGATTACACAAAATAAAGCCGAAAATATGCAATATATTAAAAATAACAATGATGTGATGCCCAAGGTGTGAAAATCTTATGGTCTTAGAATTTTTTGTCTGTTATCCAGCATATTTGTATCAAATTATCAAAGTTAAACTTCTTAAGCAAAGGTCGAAACATTAAATTCTTTCAGAGACAAAAAAAACATTCAATTAAGTTCCAGGCCGTTTCGTCGAAAGGCAAGGAATGAGCGACAGAAAAGCGGAAAGAAATGAACTCGATTTAAGTTATTTGTATTAGGTACTAAGTTACTTTTAGAAGAGATAATTTTATTTTAAACATAATACTTAGGTGAATTAAACAGCGTCGATAAAAAGTTACATTCACAGGAAAACATTTTGTCTAATAATTAGAGATTAAACGAACTTACCTGAAGTGAAGTTCTATCTTAATTATACGAAGGCTTCGTCCGAAGAGATTAGCTTGATTTAACACTTGTAGTACGCCCTAGTAATCGCCAATTTCACACTATATTGAGAATATACCTATTTATAAATTAAAAAAGTAATAAAAGACAATTATTATTTTTTAAATTTCAAATGCGGGTATTCAAGACCGACCTGGCTCAAGCGCCCGTCATAGCTGTCATTTAGTTTGGAGTATTATATTTTTCGAATAATATAGGGGAGTAGGTAATAACTTTTGGGAGGGAGGGATGCTAATCTCTTCGGACGAAGCCTTCGTATAATTAAGATAGAACTTCACTTTAGGTAAGTTCGTTTAATCTCTAATTATACTTCATGCTTCGTCCTCAAGATTAGCTTGATTTAACACTTGTAGACGTTTAGAGACTAGTGTTCGAAAAATATGCAAAACTTGTAAGAGGCTACTGAATAATATAGATTAAAATTATAACATAGCTTGCTTCTTTATTTTTTCGACATAGAGCCAAAAAGCAATAAAAAAGTATTATTTGTTACATAAAAAATCAACATCGCTTATGAAATAAACGAAAAATATTTTGATGTAAGCACTCAAAACAGTGCTGCCAAATTTTTTATCACAATTGCTGTTTACTGGCCTGTTATAAAATTTGGCAAACGTATGTGATTCTGAAAACCAACCTGCAGTTTTATAATCTGGTCTATGCTAAAACCTAAATTTTGCGCAGCTGACGTAGCAGCATACCGGGTATTATGCGCAGTGAACGTAAAAATATCAATTCCACTTAAATGTAACGTATTTTTTATCCATTTGAATAAGGCTTGTGACGTAACAGGCTTATATGGCTTTCGGTAACTAATAAATAAATTGTCGGAATCAGGACAGAGAGACATTGTCATTTCAAGGTAAGTAATCAAAACTCTTGCAGGACAAATACTTGGCTTTTCGTTATAGAATGGTATAACGAGCAATGGTTGAGCTGCGCCAACACTAGATGTCTTTATGAGAATGGGGAATTTTGATTTTAATTGATAAAGAAGACTTTTCAATATTACAAATATTAATTCTTGAAAGGGTTCGTCGTAGCCTTTTTTTTTTTTTTTTTTTTAATATATATTTTTCCCAGATTCTAACTTTCGTTAGCAAACCACTTTTCAAGACAATTTAAAACCTGTGCTTTATTCCAGACTTCATTAAATTTAGGGGGTGGAGGTCTGGTACGAAAAACTCCTTTAATAAATCTTTTTATTTCTTGATTTTGTGAGATATTAATTTTAGTTATTAAAGCCAAAGCAGAATGATAACAGTTAATTGTGCCATACTGAGCGCCACTGTTAAAAGCAGTTGCAAAAAATGGTGTATATCGGGAATTGATACTTTCGTATAAGTTTAGTTTATTTTGTTGACAATAAATAAACCACTTTTAATAGCAAACTTCGTATTGTTTATACGAGTTATCCAAAAGGGAGTTAAGCATGACGTCCAGAGAAAATTGTTTGACGCCTCTTCGTATCATCACCATCACCAGGGTAATGGAGTTGCGCATTTGTTTGCGGCTGGAATTTGTAGATAAAATTAGGTTTGAATCTGCTTTGAAAACGAATTGTTTACTTATTAAAAGACTCTTAAATAGTGGATACCACGGTTATGTGGACCAAAATGGAACAACTATTGAGTATATCTGTGGCATTGTCAGAGATAATCTTACTTAAACATTTAAGAATCATTGTGAAAGGACGAAAAACATAAATAGACATAATAGACATTTATTATTTCAACGACTAGCGTATCAATGTCAGGCCTATGAAAGTTTTCAACAATTTGTTGAAAGGCATAATCAGCTAGCTGCCATTCTTGGTCTGCCTGCATAGTATTATCTGAAGATCGAATATGAGATGCAAAAACGTAAAGATTTTTACGTTTACGCCATTGCCAGAGGTCTTTTGCGATCTCTGTCAGGTGTGGGGAGTGTATATCACCCATACGGTTTACGTAGGAAATTACCGTGGTATTGTCAGTTCGTAGAAGTACTTGCCAGTTAATATCTTAAACCAATAAACGCAGCAAGAATTCCTAAATAATTTATTGCCTGCTACTTTCTTTTACACTCCATAAACCACTAGCTCTGTCGTCTCCACGTACAATTCCCCACCCCGTAGTTGAGGCACCTGAAAAAACTTCCAGGTCATACTTGTCTATTTTTATTTTTGTGCGGCTCCACCAATAGAAATCCTGTTCCAAGTAACAAGGTATATCCATGTACTTATTATATATATTTCAAATGATTTAGTATACAACCAGCTGCATTTCACGGCGGGACAGGCGGATATTAACAGTCCAATAAAACTAACAAATTCTCTAATTTTACACCTTTTTAAGTTAGAAAACTTTTGTAAGATTGCAAATTTAATTTTGGCAAAGTGACCTAAAATTACTTTTAGTCTAAACTATATCCTAAGAAGTTACAAGACTGAGAAGGTACAAAATTACTTTTATCGGTAGTTAAAATGAAACCTAAGCTTGTAAGCAACTTTACGGTATCTTGTAAGTTTTAAGACCCTTATATTAGACAGAGGTCATCCAAATGTATTGTTAACAGGTAACCACATAATCTTAAGAATTTCATAACCGGTTTCATGATGACTTTAGTGAAAACCAAAGGAGCTGTGTTTAAGCCAAAAATAATAAGACATTAAATTTATATGTTTTTTGATCAAATTGGTATCTTAGATATTTTCGGTCTTCCTTGTGAATTTTTAACAAAAGTATGCGTCTTTCAGGTCTACTGTGCACGGTTACAATCTCTAGATATCAATTTTATAACTGTTCTTAAATCCTCCAGTTTAAAACGACTTGTGTCAATAAATTTATTTAGTGATAAGTTTAAGATGAAACGCATCTTCCCATTTGGCTTGGGTACTAAAAAATTGTTGATAGATATTGATAAGATCTGTTATCTCTGAAATTGCAGACAGCAAATTTTTAATTTTGTGTATGAAAAGAGCCTTTTCCTTTTCACTACATTTTCGGGTTGACGGTGATACAGGTTGCATCGGTTTTTGATTGAAGGGAATCTTATATCCTTTTATATGAAAAAGAACCAGTGGGTCCTTGGTAATCATTAAAAATTCTTTATAGAATAATGATAAACGACCTGAATGCGTTAACGTATTTAGCGTCGGCTGTTGTTCTGTCTCTGCCACGGATACTGCGACTGCTTCTTCGTCCTGGGAGGGCCCGTCGGCCTGCGACTAGGACCCGGACCCTTCCAGTTTAAA
This sequence comes from Crambus lathoniellus, assembly GCA_949710035.1. Classification (NCBI taxonomy): domain Eukaryota; kingdom Metazoa; phylum Arthropoda; class Insecta; order Lepidoptera; family Crambidae; genus Crambus; species Crambus lathoniellus. The sequence goes on along the minus strand of OX453302.1, from coordinate 5,463,003 downwards.
TTTCGCGAAGAACTGTATGGATTAGAGCTTGGCTTCTTATTAGGAAACTTTTGTGTCGTTGATTGTTTTGGGTCTGTGCCAGACTTGTTAATAGCTTTAGCTGATTTTATGGTTTCCATTAAGTTTTCGCCGAATAATTGTTTATCAATTTTAATATTTTGAAGAGAATCCCTTAGATCCATCTTCACGGCATTCAGAAACAAAATTGTAAATTGAATTAGAATGTTTACAATCACACATAATTTTTGCCAAATCCATAAGTGTTTTTAGCAAGGCTGTATTTTTCTCATTTGCAGACAATATAATAGTATAGATTTTACCAGACAAGTGTTTCCAGCAGTCGATTCCTTCTGTTTCAGTTGAATGGCCTTATTGCGTTTAGCAATAATATCTGAAACAGCAGCTTTAATCTTAGGATCAAGCTCAGGTGGGTCAATCAATTTGCAATTTTCTGGGATCATGTACTTATGAGTTTTTTACGCAATTCTTTGTTAGTACCTGTTGTGTCCCAGTGCTGGAAAACTCCAGCACTTCTGACTGAAGTAGGGTCAGTACCTAATATTTCTAATACTTCACTATCTAACTGTATGTTTTCTATTTCAAGAGCAGACGTTTGATCTGAAGGTCTATCACGCTTCGGAGCCTCAGTCGACGAATGACCATGCTGTATATTTGTAATGTTTTCAGACTGGGATGTACTGGGGAATGGTTCCAGAAGTGGCTCCAGCACTTGTTCTCATTATCCTTCAGGTTAACCCTTAGAACATGGTGCGTCGAGGCCAACTATGACCTCTTGGTCGTATGTAAGGGACAGAGTAAGCCTCATGTTCATACAATTTTTGCATGTCAGTATAATATTGTAAGAGACAGTCCCCAGTTATAACAACACGTACTGTCCGCAAACAACACTTAGTAGTACCTTATAACAGTCCCATTGTACTGTTTGTAGGACCCAGTGACTGCAGTGTATATAATGATGATTATGTTATCATTATTTGAGATTATGTATTTGCTTAACCTTAGGTATGCAATTAAATTTCGTAAGAGACAGTCCCAGTTCGGAAAAAAAAGTACTGTCCGCAAGCTATTGAAAATCGACACATCATAATAAGCATAATACTTTAGAGTACATAGCTGTTTTTTAGCTTAGCCACTTATGTGAATTATTTTCAGTAAGAAGCAGTCCCAGTTCATAGAAAGTACTGCCCGCAAACTGTTTGAAATCTACTTATACGAGAACTTGTAAAAGTCTGTGACGAATTAATGCATTTATGTTCAATTATAACTTTAAAATTAATTAATAATTTTGTTATACTTTATCAAAAAGTATTTATTTTACAAACTTAGTAATAAGTAGTTAAATAGTCAAAACGTTTTATCGTTGAACGTAATTATCGTTTGCATTTTTTGCGAAACGTTAGAAAACCAGGTCACTGAACTTCAATATGCAATATAATATGTCAAGGCCAGTGACTTATGAATGTATAAAAATACATAACGTACCTTTAGATAAGGACGACGAGCGATAGAATTGTTCCGATAACTCAGAACAAGATGAATCTTAGCGGTGGTGGTGCTTCTTTTTTCGCTCCATTTTCCTCTCCAATCTTATAATTTTTCGTTTAATGTGTTCACAATTATCTTTTTTGCGTTTGGGCATCCTAAATAATCACTTTTAACAACAACTAACAAGTTTTTTAACACAATTTAAAAACTAGATGTGAAACGGCGACGCACTAGAAAGCGAATGACAGCTATGACGGGCGCTTGAGCCAGGTCGGTCTTGAATACCCGCATTTGAAATTTAAAAAATAATAATTGTCTTTTATTACTTTTTTAATTTATAAATAGGTATATTCTCAATATAGTGTGAAATTGGCGATTACTAGGGCGTACTACAAGTGTTAAATCAAGCTAATCTTGAGGACGAAGCATGAAGTATAATTCCACATACAACGTCATAAGTTTCAGCTAATATAAATCTTAATTATGGTTTTTCATTTTAATGCAGTCATTACGTCGGAAAGCTAAATTTTGGCTATTAAATGGAGGGGGTATTTTACATTAATTATATGAAAATTCAAATTGTCGAACAAGATTTCCTATGTGTATTTTCCGTCATCTTAAAAATTGTGTTAAATTCAGTTTTTTACAATATAATTGTAGGTAATGAATTTTGGTTTTTGCTATTTTCTTTCTTCTCGTGATCTATCTATATCCTTAAATTACTACCTAAGAACCTACTTGTGGAGCGTGTTACATACAACAAATAATTTACTCATATCATATTCAAATACATACTTGGATTGTATATTTAAAGTAAAACTTAGATTCCAAGCGAATTGTTTTTTCCAAGAATTTAGTGACTAATAAACTTGAGTCATATGAATGCATGTTTAAAGAACCCATTTAACTTTAATACACAGAAGTTACTACGTGTCTGGGAAGTTTACACGATTGTATTAGAGTTGTGCAAGTAGGTTCTTCAAAATGCAAGCTGGTAGTTTTAGGATTTTTCGTGAAATCCAAAAAACCCTCTGTGCGTCGCATCATCACCAGCCACGCTGGCCTTCATTATGGATGGATAAAGATGGGTCAGTTGGACCCACCACGCGGGCCCAATGCGGATTGGTGGATATTATCGACTCCAAACGCAGCTAGTACTAACTTTATTTTCTCAGCAGAAAATTCAATAATACAAAAAAGGAGATCAAAAATTAAGGTGCAGTTTGCTACATAGCCAAAGTTAAATCACTCTTTGCGTAATGTTTTGAGATCAAAAGGCTGCTACAATAAAAGTAAAAAGACCATAACATTAAAGGTTTTATGGGGCGTAAAAGTGATGGGTGAAAACTTAGTATTCTGCCCGTGACTTTACTCACCCCCTGCTACAATTCATTATTGTAACACCATTTTATCTCGTAAAACTTCAGGAAATTAACTGCTAATTCTGCAGTTTTCGTGTGTTCAGAAAATTATACCCATGTAAACTTGAGCGAGTTGCTAACGAGATTTTCTTTCATCACTTATTTTAAAATGTGTCTATGTATCTTTATAATAAGCACTTATACATACATACATACAATAAAAAAGTCTGTACATGAAAGATAAAGAATAAAAAATTACTGCTATGTGATGTGTACAGGATATAGACCCCAAAACGATAGATATTAAAATTTTTGTCTGTTTGTCTGTTTGTCTGTTTGTCTGTTTCTATGTTCGCTTTTCACGCAAAAACTACTGAACGGATTTTTAACAAATTTTGTGAAGTAATAGCTTATAACCCGGGTCAACATATAGGGTACCTTTTATTGCGGGAGAATTTCTTTATATTTAACTAGCGGCCGCCCGCGGTTTCACCCGCGTGGTTCCCGTTCCCGTGGGAATATCGGGATAAAATGTACATATAAACCTTCCTCTTGAATCACTCTATCTATTAAAAAAATCGCATCAAAATCCGTTGCGTAGTTTCAAAGATTTAAGCATACAAAGGGACATAGGGACAGAGAAAGCGACTTTGTTTTATACTATGTAGTGATAAAAAACCCTTATTCCTACGGGAAAATACAAAGACTAATTCTTACTAAAATAGATGGCGCCACATGATTATGAAAATACGTTATATTTAATCGCTGTCTCAATTAATAATGAATCATATTATATTTTTTTTACCTGCTTCAAAACATAATATAAATTGAAACCCATCCAGGCCCATATAAAATCATAAAAATAATTTCATGTTATTTACGTCATTATATCTACTAAGCAATAGATGGCGCAGGTAGTCAGTAAGATAAACCTCTCACAAAAGTACATTCGGATGATTATTTTAATTAGGGTGAAAGCCCCCTCTGTTGCCACTTTAAGATGTTTTTCACTTCTTTCGCATCATAACTACTAAGCAATAGATGGCGCAGGAAGTCAGTAAGATTACGATATACCTTTCACAAATGTACATTCGAATGATTATATTAAGTAGGATGAAAGCCCCCGCTGTTGCCACTTTAAGATGTTCTTCACTTCTTTCGCCTATGGTCTTAAGTAGGTATCTATAAAATACAAAATTCATATCTAAAATTGTCAAGAATGTATCTTATACTTTTCTTTACATTTTTAAATTCTTACAATACAAAAAAACTACTTAAAAAAAATTTACAGACTCCAAAAAGTATTTGTCAACTGAAAAGGAAAAATATAATTACTATAATTTAGGTACCTTTTTGAGGTCGGTGCCAGTCAGTTTATTTTTTTTAATTACTTTTTATTTCTTAAGTTTTAGTGTACAATAACAATAAGTTTTAGTGAATTGTACTATAACATACCCACAGAAACTACTAAACTGATTTTGATGAATCTTAGACTGTTCCCAAAGTTAGAATACACCTAATTTAAATCAAGTAGAATCATCTCGATATGCCTTAAGATTTCGAGAAATTCGTGGACAAACATAGTAAAAAACATATAACTAAGTATTCATATACTTACCAAGTTTAGTTTTATTTTAGTAAATTAAAAACCTTTTTTTTAAACTTAAAATGTGCGAAGGGTGCCGATTGATGTGTTTTTGTTAATCAAATTTTAAAAGATACATCGAGAAATCAATACTTAACTAACTTAGATAAAATAAAAGAAACATCTAATTCGATGTAAACTGAATTATTACTATTGTTATTATGACTTAAAAGTCATAGATAAAAAGTATATTATCAAGCAAAAGTTATTAACGAAATGTTTTAAGCTAAGTAAGCACTCGGGGCAGTGGCCAAAACTAAAGTTTTCACCCTATTGATGTAATATTTCTATTTCGCATTTCCACTCGACGCTAGATGTCGCTACAGTAAGTATAGTGGTGCCACAAATATATCTGACCCGGTGACAGTGGTCGTGGAGGAGCCACTAGCAATACAAAATTAACTGTCAAAATGGACTGCCGGCAGTCAACAGTATATTTAGTACCAAAAACTAACCACTGTGTGAAATAAGTTTGTCGCAATGTAGACAAAATGTCACCAATGTAATTTTGAAAAATTTGCTCATAAACGCTAAGTGGCCAGTACGTAGATACCGACACCTACCTACCATTTTTTTATGTCATTTAACCGGCTCTGGCTACTTAGGCCTTCAGCCGTAGGTACCATCCAATAAAATAAAGGAATATTAAAAATAGCTTTCTATCTAACTTATTTATTCATTTATTTACTAGGAAAGCTTACATAAATGATGTTAAATTAAATAATTAAATGGTATATCATTACATTTTATACCTGTTACTTAAAGAAAGTTAATTACAAGCTCTCACAAATAGGAAATGTCTCCATATCAAAATACTAGCCTTCCGCCCGCGACTTCGCAAGCTCGGACTAAACGACGACGTTATCCCGCGGGAATGTCATATTTTTTAGGGATAAAAGTAGTCTAAGGCAGCCATTACACAGTCCATCCAGATCGCGATCACTGATCGTGATCTTGATCGCGATCACTGATCGTGATCTTGATCGCGATCGAGATTTACTATGTAGATATTTTGCGATCAAGATCGCGAGCCGTCAATCACCTTCGTACACAGTCAATCTGGATCGCGATCATTGATTTTGATCGCGGATCGCGATCCAGATTGACTGTCTAATGGCTGCCTAAGTATGTCACTTTTCGGCTGCCAAACTATTCCCATTCCAAAAGTCACGTCGATCTGTTGCATCAATTTTGACGTGAAAGACGGATAAACAAACAAACCCTCTTTCACATTTATAATATTAGTATGGATACACACAATCTCTTTTTCATTTTATAGTAAAAATATGATTGGCCTGATATTATGCATTACTAAGTAAGAACATAAATTTTAGCTTGATACCTCCCACGCGTACTTGAGAAAAAGTTTCTTGATAGGTAGACGGACAGATCTATGAATGAGGGCTCAACTATGTTCATGCAGCATTTGATAACAACATACCATGTTCATACCCTCCTAGCCTGCATATTCGATATTCTCTAGACCCTTTTAGTAGAGAATAGAATTTCAAGAAGAGCGTTATGAAATCTGGGCAACAAACACACATAAACTAAACTAACACAAAAGTCACTACACCGCGCGTACGAAGTCGCGGGCAACAGCTAGTTATAAATATAAAATAGCATTTCCATAGGTTCATGACCACTAAAAGAAATGCGGACCCTTTTTTCATTTTCATAGGTTTTTGAAGACCACAAGAAAAGCGAAACTTTTTATCCATAGCCTATGGATAAAAAAATCACACCTATGGACCATAGGTTTGATTTGAAGACCACATGAAAAGGGAACCTATTTTTTTTGGAAAAATTGCATTTTCATAGGTTTAGAATAAAGACCACAATAAAGCGAACCTTTTGACTCGGCTGTCAAAAAAAGTGTACTTATTGGATTCTTAAAATTGCATTTTCCTCAATTTTATTTGAAGACTAAAAAGAAAAGTCAACTTTTTTTTAAACACCCATATCCCGAGGCATCCCTTGTCCCGCTTCCTGGTTCCGAGCTTTCGGTACCAGGGTAGCATAGGTCGAGCGTGGTTGCCGCTCGGCGCACGCAGTAACCTGTTGGAGGGGGGCGGAGTATCGACCGGCTAGGGCGAGGCTCACCAGTCCCGGACGAACCATACCCGCGAGCGCACGTACCGGTTCAGTGCCAGTGTTAGTGCGAGATGCAGTTGCCGGCAGTAAGCTGGCCGCAGTGAAACAACAGCTTCAGGTAAAAAGAAGAAAATTATTTATATTTTTTTTGTGATTTAAATTTAGAATTTATTTTTTCTTTGTTGTTGATACGTTTTTGTTTACGTTGTGTATGCTATTTTAAATTCTGGAGCGGCGTGTTTTTGTTTTTTTTCTGGACAAAGATTCCATAATTTTGAATTACTTTAGACAGTCACAGTTATGTTTTTGAACCAGTTTTTTTATACAAATGCTATTATTTTTGTGCAGTTGTTGTTTACGTTGTTGCGTATTGCTTGCTACCCTATTGCGTACTACGAAGCTATCCCCTTTGACATTTCGAAATCATTGCGAAACTACCCTCAATAATTTTGCAATTTCATTAAACCCTTTTAGAGGTCACTAGATATTTTTTTATTGATTAGTTTTAGTTATGTTTCAAAGACCAGCATTTTCAGGTTTAAATAAAACAGTATTTGAATATAATGAAGACAGACATTCAAAGTAAGTAGCTTTTTATTTCTAATCTAAATGGTTTTATATCATAAATAATACAGGAGTTGCATTTTTTTTAATTGTAGATACTTTTTTGTTTTTTTTATTCAGCGCGTGTAAAGCTTACCTTGCTATCTCGCTAAGCAACTCCGCCTCTGTGGTCTAGTGGTACACACCACAGGTATCAGACCCAGAGGTCCCGGGTTCGATTCCCAGTGGGGTTACATATTGTATTCAGATTGCTTGGTGGTTCTAAGCCGCCTGGCTAGCTACCACCATCTTTTTGTTTGACGCCATAACAATGATGTTTTCAGCATTGTTGTGTACCGGCAGATAGCGATAAGACAGCCATTTCCTCAGTGATTGAGGATTCCGATAGTAGTACGCATCCACCTTCAGCCTTATCATCACTTACCATCAGGTGTGATGAAGTGCTTCCCCGTTGTGAATAAAAAAACAACTGCCTGGCTTGGAGTACAGCTGTCAGCAGGTTTCGATTTCCACCATTTTAAGTACCGTACTAATACATTGCTAAAAAGGAGACAATATCTAGACTTCTATAATAATATTATAAAAAGAAAAAACATTATTTTCTGTTACTTTTTTGTATGTAATGAATAAACTACAAAACTACTGGACCGATTTTTTAATTCTTATTTGGACTCCATCACATAGGTACATTGTTCAAATACCAAAATATAGTAGCTCGAGCACTAGTATTACGGAAATTGGAAACAACGACAGGTACATACACCCAGACCCGAAAAAATATTGAAAAGTTCGTTTTCAATATTTACCCGACCGCTAATCGAACTCAGAACCTCTAGTGATAGCGGACCTTCAAATTGAAAACCGAGGCCGAGGTCGTCAAAGATTTTAAAAAATCTTTTACCATCAGAAAGCTACATTTTTTCCGAGTGACATAGGCTATATTTTACCTCGATATTACCACGGAAGCCAATAGTAATGAAATATATATTTTTTTAATTCGAACAGGCTATGGTCCGAGACCATACTGCCTCGTCATTAGTCTTAATTATTATGTCTTTAGTATTTTTTCTTTCCTATTTTCCTTCCTTTCTTGCTAATAACCTAACTCATTAAAATGCGCGGGTTCACACATTTCAATGCTCATGGGAGTTATACGCGGGAATAGCAATCTGAATCGTACACGGAGCGCCTTACTTTATTTCTCACAGTAATTAAATAAGCTTGGGTCTTTTAAATAGGTCTTATATTAAAAAATGAGATGCAAGTGACTTAAAGTGTAAGGCCAAGAACTGAATAAAAACAGCGCTTTAAAAAAAACTCCCGAGGCTAAAAAAGTAACGTAAGGGATCTGTGCTATGGCGGGCTAAACTGCGCGCTATCTCTCAAAAACGTTAAGCCAAAGATTGCAACAAAAAAGACGCGTAAAAAGCTGTCACACTTATTTTTTTGCAAAAAACGATACTATCCACAAGAGACGTTAGACAAAACAACTGCCTGATTGGTTAAGTTCGAGAAAAGAATATTCCGTGTTCTGTTGTTGATACTCTATGATGGCTGATTAAACTGCGTGTTATCTCCTTATGATCGAAGGTTATCTCGTATCACCTTCAAAAGCATAATGTCAAGAACTGCCGTAAAATAAAATTACTGTTTGGGTGGAGTTAAGTCTATATGCTATGGCGGGCTGGGTAAACTGCGGAACATCATTACTCCCATAAAGGGCTGAAAAAGAGACTTCACACACCTCTATAAAAAACGTGAAGGCAATGACTGAAAAAACAAAAACAATAAGCACATCTTGAATTTTTGCGTGAACTGTCCATTAAAAAAACACTTTTATACGGGTTTCTTCACAAGCGGTTTTTTAAAAACCGCTTCCTTTTTTATTTCAATTCAATATTCACGGTTTATACAGTTGTATAGTTGTTTTATTTAAACACATTGCGACACTATTGTTTTTATGGATTTTTAGTTTTTTCCGACCTTCCCAGTGGCCGTGTTCATGGACGCTACTTTATTTTGTATAAATTTGCTTTTATATATATATATATATTTGATATATTATATACCCCAAAAAACTTAAAAAAAACAATGTATGTCTGTGAAAAAAACTAAACATCCATAAAAACACAAGTCCAAATATCGTGATGTGTATAAATAAAACCACGTTATAAGAAATAAAATTAAGTAAAAAGTGTTTTAAGAAAAAAAATGGTTTAGGAAAATAGATACTAAATAACTAATGTGACGTAAAAAACTGCCTCACTGGAGTTAAGTCCATAGTCTGTATGTATGCTCTGGCTGGGTAAACTGCGGGTTACGATTGAAAATGTTTCCCAACGGCGCCTGTTGTTTGCTTAGGCCCAGCGCTGGTATTTGTTACAGTTTCAGTAAGTCGGCAGAACCTTTTTTTTGGTATAATATATGCTTTAGTAGTGTGGTTACATGAGCGTGTGGACTATATTTTAAGGTGGACTAATGTCTTCTGTAAGTCATGTGCTAATCCTACTAATATTATTAAATGTGAAAGGTTAGATGTTTGGATGTTTGTTACTCAATTAACGTTATGCCTTAAAATATGGTTGAGCGAAGCGATGGCTGGTTCATGCGTCATGCTCGTGAACGGGTGCCACTAGTGGGATGGGTTTGCTGCTGGCTTCTTGTCTCAAAATATGCAGTTTTTTTATGTTTTATTGTTATTAGTTTTATTTTATCGTAGCTTGTATGGCATTGTTTATTATTGACTCTTATGTTCTTAAACTTCAAAGTTTTATTACCCTTGTTTGGCATTTATATTTATTATTTTATTCGCTACGTTTTTGGTTGAGGTATATTTTAAAGAAACTACCTTATGGATGCCTATTTCCTAAGCTATTGAAAATTATTTACTGCTATGATTACCGGGTTATTTATTTTGTTTTTAAATATAAGATGAATGTGTGATGGAAAGTGACTTTACATATTATATTATGTTAAAGTCACTTTTCAATTTGACGACTCTGTATGAAATATGACAGGGAGAAAAAAAGCCCTTGGCGAGTTTCTCGCCGATTCTTCTCGTTACAAGGCTACCTGCCGTAGGATTTGCGAACCGATAGCGTAGCTTCATTGACGTTCACTAGTGCTGTATCAGCCTAAAATGAATAAATGATTTTGAATTTTGAATTTTCAATCACGCCAAAAACGGCTGAACGGATTTGGCTGAATTTGGGACACAGATACTTTGTAGCCTGGAGAGGAACATAGGCTACTTTTTTCGGAAAAATATCACATTCCCGCGGGATGACGTCGTGTAGTCCACACGGGCGAAGCTGCGGGCGGAAAGCTAGTATGCTATAGTTTTCAAGTTTTGTACATTTAAATAATGCTGTCTCGAGCTCGAAATAATGCTTCAGAAGGCACGTAAAGTCGTTAACAACCACCCCTCCGCATCAGGTCCGCGTGGTGGGTGGCCCGAGCCATGGCTCGTTCTGCTTTTCCACCCATAAGGAAGGCAGTGGGGACATTATAAAGCTGATAATCATGGAATGATTCTATTTATTTAGAGCCGGCGTTGCGTTTCGATTATTTCTTGCGGGTGAATAAAGATACACGTATCGGTTTTATTAAAGTTTTATTACCTATATGACTCTTAATTCTATCAAATATTAAACAAACCAGACCCAAGATAATTATTTCTAGTTAATGTAAACAAAAAAAGAAGATGGTTTTGTTTAGATACTGAAAATAACACTGTTGTTGTATTATCCTTAGCGCGTGTTAATACGTATTAGTGTAATACCGTAACCAAGCTATTTCCCTTCGGTTACAAGGCTTTCTGTTTAAGTGTTACCTATTTAGAATAATATGATGTAAGTTTCTAAATAGTGGGTTTTAAATTGTTTCCAAATAGCAGTAAGTAATAGTACATTACAGCCGAGGACAGGTAAGTAAGAAATTACATTGTCGAGGATGGTTTGAAGCACGAGCCGCAGGCGAGGGCTTTAATCATTCGAGGCAAGGTAATTTGCTTACCGTACAAGGCTTGTATAGTGCTTTTCTCAAGAAATGCGAGGAAATAAAAAAAACTGTTTAACTAAATAATATTTATAAAACAATTTATCACACATGTTCGGGCAATTATTAAATGTAAATGTTATTGTTTTCCCGGGCACACTTATGTATAAATCGCCCATAATAATATTATTTTAATGATGTAGGTATCATTAAAATACGCCAACAACACAGATTCTGAAAACGTATGCGCCTTTTTTCACTTTTCCAAATCAGATCGTAGGTCTTTCTTTTGATTTTGCTGGCAGTAAGTTTTCTGTTATTCATTTTGCTTCTGCTCTCAAATTTGGTAGAGTAGGTACATACAATGTCTGTATATGTTTCATTGGGCAGAACTCATTTTGATAATTTATTACACAATATAAATAAACTGTATTGATATCAAATCAACCGCTGAAAATCATTCCCGCCGTTTTTTTAATATTGGTTTGTGAGGCAAAGTGGAACGGTCATACAGCCTATTGATACTTAATACTTGCTACCTACTAAAATGCGCAACTTCAATACCCGCTTCTGGGTGGTAGATGGCGCTGTACATATTTCCCATACAAAATTACTCGTAAAGCATATTTTGTCTATGATAAATCTCATTTTGTTTTTTCGATTGATGTTCGTGCTAAGGGTACATAGCGCTTTTGGTACAATACGAAGTAATATACTCTGTGCGCACCGTATTTAAAAAAAAGTTAACCTAATTATGATATAATAATTACTTATATGATAATAATAATAATGTGGCTGTATGGTGCAAATGTCCCTATGCTTTTTCTGTTTTTATACACAGGAATAACGAAAGAAAAAATCAAGAAAAAAATTTGGTAAAATATCTTTGGGTAGTACCTTTTCCGAGGTAAACATTCTAAATTTGAAAATCACTGCAGTAATGAATTTCAGTACTTACTTACTGCACTAAAATCAGTGCAGTAAGTAAGTACTGAAATTCATTACTGCAGTGATTTTCAAATTTAGAATGTTTACCTCGGAAAAGTGCCACGTACTGCATTCTTTTCTCAAATATAATATTAACATTTCAGAGCATAAGTGTGAAAAAGGAATTACGTGGCGATGTGGAAAATAATCCATAACTTAAACAATATTGATAACATTTGACGACCGATTTGGTACAATAGTACCTACGGATACCTGCCCTCTGCGATTATAGGTCACAGGCTCACAGCATATATATCAACTCGTAAACGGAACGTAAACGTATCAACTCGAGCGGTTCAGTATTCTTTGTATGAAACTCCCTACTGCAAAGCACACTAATCGGAATCGTAACGTAATCGCTTCGCCTCGGGACCAGCGAGCGGTAAGTGCGGCGTCGCCTAGCCGCAGCAGAGTCGACGTACCGACGACGCTGTACCCCTAGTGTAAGTTTTTATGTCAAGCAAACTCAAACTTTTTCGATTCCGTATTTATGTCAATTTGTATGGAAACTGTATCAGCGCCTCTAGCGGCGAGGAGCGCGCTTATACAGATTTCATACAAATTGACATAAATACGGAAACGAAATAGTTTGCGTTTGCTTGACATAAAAACTTACACTACGGGCACTGATTTTAACTGTCAACGTTTACGAAAACTCCCCTTACCGCCTCTATCCCTTTCCGAGTTGATGTAATGTGCTGTGTCCTTAAATCGTCAGTCCGAGATCTTACTGGAACATCTCCGAAAAATAAGGTTTTGACTTAAGTATGCCATACAATTACACGTCGAACGGACTTTTCAAGTCACTGTCGGAATATCTCAAATTCTGTGTCTATACTAATCACGATATACCACTACAGCGCTAAACGTCATTTTTAATTCTTTATTATGCCCGAGCTTCACCTGCGTCTAATGCCATTAATTAGCGCGCTATTTGATATAATACGCAGCTGTACCCGGTTCTTAGCGCACTAATTTGATACAATTAGCGCGCTAAGACGCGGGTGAAGCCCCGGCACCAACGTTACTCTTAAATCAAGAAAATCTTCCAGTTCATTTCGAAATGTTCCAGTAATGCACTTTAACTTCCATTTAATAAATAAACGTTAGTGATGATCTTAGAGCTAAGAGCTAGGCTATATATCTAAGTAGGACATTCAATGTATGTCTAGGTTTTTTTAAAATTGAAATGTAGGATTAAGATGGTACATTTCTAAAATAATACACTACTATATTTTTTTATAATCAGATCGATTTGTTCATTTTTAAATTGGAATATTTCAAAGTATTCCAGTAGGGTTTCAAGATGAAATCAATGTTATCAGTACTTAGGCCTGGAACATTTTGTATAATGACATACAACTTTCAAAATAAGCATCAGAATTCAATGTTCAATAAGTCATATACACCCGTTTGCACTAAACTTAAAAATCGCCTAAGTCTTTTCCTAGCTAACTTAAGACATTCTTAACAAAAAGTTGCTTTGCACTAACCTTAGGACATTCTTAAATGCACTTTTGGCTATTCTTAACTTACGGGCCCAATATCGAGCACCTAAGGCTTAAGAAATACCTATATCAGTGATTATTGTCTGTGGCATTATGAGCAAAGAGTAGTGCGACAAGCTTTTCTGTTCCGGTGATTATCTTTGGAACTAAAACAGTTTTCATACGACAGTCCATTTTGACAGCTAATTTCGTATTGCAAGTGACTCCTGTGTCACGGCTGTCACCGGAACAGAAAAGCTTGTGGCTTTTGTTTTCTTGTTTGCTAGATAGAGACACAACACATGTGACATACGTCATTCATCATTTATTTTAAAAAAACATTACAGATCGACAATCTTTTCTGTTCCCATGACAGCGGCGCTTATGTTTAGCAGCAAAACATGAAAGTATTAGCAAAATGACATTAAAAACAAAACTCGTTAGTTCTAGTTTTGGCCACCGGAACAGAAAAGGTTGCGTACTGTATTTATGTTTTTCCTGACAGTTGAGCTCAGTTGACTTTTTCTTTTCTCGGTGAATTACTCCTACCAAATAAAATAGACAATGCCTTAGCTTTTGTCTCCTTTTAACTTACCAAGGAATCAATGAGAAGTTTCAACCAAAAAAATATCCAGTGACCTACTTTACCTCGCCAGGTTTAAAATCCATAAACAATTAATATTTGAATTCATTTATTCATTCTTTTAGCAAGGTGATGACTAATTTACGACGTAGTCTGTCAGTGCTAACAAAAATTTTAGCTCGCTGTTTCAGGCTGTTTCTAAGCTAAGATGTATCTTATCTATGGCAAGCTCAACCCGAGTTAAGTGCAAACGGGCAATAGTTTTACTATTTACACACAAAAATCGGATCGCAACATGTTTACAGTTTTTTTGGGAATACAAATTTTGTTACTTTGCAAATCTAATTACCTCATTATCTCGAAAGTGCTCATTGGGAAATGTTCTAGTAAGGTCTCGGACCGACGATATATTTATCATTCTCAATACCTCTGCGCCAAAGGTCCCGTCACGGTTCCGATTCCCGAACAAGACAGATAGTTATGTGCATGAACATGTCTATTTGTCTTGGTCTGGGTGATTTCTATGTAGGGCAGGCGTACCGGATTTGGACACTGTACCGGTTTTGGCCACTTTTTGCTCTAAAAATTTTCTAAACAACTTTTAGCCATTTCTGATAAAGGCAATTAAAATAAGGTATTTTAAGGTAATAATAACAACCGTTAGAATTCCTTATGTCATAAGATTTTTTATCAATAAATTCCATTTTCTGATTAAAAAAATGTTTTGTATGAATATTTTAAGAAATTTGTTTTGGATGAAATACTTTAGAAACCTTTGTTTTTTACAATTAAATTGTTTGGTTTTGCAATTGACTGGTTTCTAGCGCATTAGAATATATTGATTTTACCTGGGTTTGGTTTTGATTTTTCGCAATACTTACAAAAGTTTAACTATCAGTAAGTGGCCAAAACCGGTACATTTGGCACCTCTCACACATTTTGTATTATATTCAAAAAACTATTTAACTTTTAAAAAATTGAAAAATGTACCTTTAAAGCTAGATAAATTATCTATAACTAGCCTTCCGCCCGCGGCTTCGCCCGCGTGTACTACACGACGTTATTCCGCGGGAAGGTGATATTTTTCAGGAGTAAATCTATATATATAAAATTCAAAGTCCTGACTGACTGACTGACTGACTGACTGACTGACTGACTGACTGACTGAGATATCAACGCACAGCCCAAACCGCTGAACCTAGAGACTTCAAATTTTGCATATAGATACGTTATACAGTGTAGGCATCCACTAAGAAAAGATTTTTGGAAATTCCACCCCTAAGGGGGTGAAATAGGGGATAAATGTTTGTATGAAAGTCCGTCAGTTTTGAAGTTAGGATCTTCAAATTTTGTATTTAGGCTGGCAATTGAAAATTAATATTTACTTGTGTCAGCGTTTTTGACAATTCCACCCCCGAAGGGGTGAAAAGGGGGATGAAATGTTGTATCTGGAAAGTCCTTTATTTAATTTATTATTTAGGCTTATGGTTGGAAAGTAAAACAAATAAGCAACCACATATTTCGTATTTTTTCGAAAATCAACCCCTTAGAGGTTAAATGGGATAAATAAACCTAAAAATCGATATGGATGTCGTTATTGAGGTTTTGTGGGATGACGATTGCAAAAATGGCATTTATTTTGATGTTTAACACCCTGAACATGATTCAACCTCTAAAAGGTTGAAATAGGGGTGAAATTTTGAATGAAAAATCAGGGGTAAAATAGACATTTCAACTTGAAACTTTGTAGGCTTACTCTTTAAACAAATAGGCAACCCATTTCGTAATTTTCCCATAATCAAACCCAGGGGGTAAAATAGGGGATGAATATGTGTATAAAAGTCCGTCAGTTTTAAAGTTAGGATCTTCTAATTTTGTATTTAGGCTGGCAATTGAAAATTAATATTTTCCTGTGTCAGCGTTTTAGACAATTCCACCCCCGAAGGGGTGAAAAAGGGGATGAATTGTTGTATCTAGAAAGTCCTACATTAAATTTATTATTTAGGCTTATGGTCGGAAAGTAAAACAAATAAGCAAACACATATTTCGTATTTTTTCGAAAATCAACCCCTTAGAGGTTAAATGGGATAAATAAACCTAAAAATCAGCCTCGTGCGAGGCCCACCGCACGTGGCAAGCGTTCTGCCTCGCGCGAGGCTGCTCGCTTGGTGAGGGAGGACCCGCCTAATCACGTAAAAACGGCTGATCGGATTTTTATGAAATTAAAACATACAATACTTTTTATCCTGGTTATTGGTCCCCTAAGTATTTTCTCGAATGTCCACGCGGACGAAGTCGCGGGCGGAAGCTAGTTATATATATTTCAAAATTAGCCTATGTCCTTTCTCAGGCTCTAGACTATCTCTGTACCAAAATTCATTCAAATCGGTTCAGTAGTTTAGGTGTGATTGTGTAACACACAGACAGACAAAGACGCATTTATAATA
Organism: Crambus lathoniellus; assembly: GCA_949710035.1. Lineage (NCBI taxonomy): Eukaryota > Metazoa > Arthropoda > Insecta > Lepidoptera > Crambidae > Crambus > Crambus lathoniellus. The sequence goes on along the minus strand of OX453302.1, from coordinate 5,446,333 downwards.
TAAGTAAGGATTTAAGATATAATTTGTGTCTTAAATACCTAAGACCATTTAGTACTTAGTGCTTAAAAGTAAAAAATTCCTTAAAGTGGCCACAAAGGGTATCTCTGCCCTACGTTAAGTATGTATTTTGACGACCTCCGTGGCCGAGTGGTATATCCACCGTTTTTAAGGTGCCGCTATCTCTAGAGGTCCCGGGTTCGATCCCCGGTCGGGTAAATTTTGAAAACATACTTTTCAATATTTCCTCGGGTCTGAGTGTATGTGGTAATACCCGTCGTTGTTTCCAATTTCCATAATACTAGTGCTAAAGGGCCATTCCATCGTTTCGGGTGTTACACTTCAACTTATTAAATGTGTTGTTTTTATATATTCTGATAACGTTTTCGTTTATATCTGTGTCTTTAACTAAGAGTATTAAGTTCTATTTTCGTGTGGTATATGAATAAAGACTAAATTCTTATTTAATCTTCAGTTACAAAGGAAAAAGTAGCGTTTCGGGCGTTACGCGATTTTGCCTCCACTTTCTGATCAATGTTGCATACTTTCCAACTTTAGCGAAATTACTTAGATAAATTATACTATAAAAACAACAGTCATAAAGGATGAAATCTGGTACATTACTACAATAGAAAATCCGAAAAATATGTAGTAGTTATTTTTTTATTAATGTTATCGTCTGTTTCGGGTGTTACAGAGGGTTTGTTTCGGGTATTACGAGTACGAAATTGAAACACATTTACCTAAAATAATAGACCATTTATTTTGTCTTTTATTAAAATTATTAGAGAACTTAATGAAGCTTTGCAGAATTATAATAAAAACACAAACATTTGAAGAATAAAATAGCTATTTTTCAAATATATCTAATCGTTTCGGGTGTTACATTTGTTCAACCAAAGTCAAATTTTTTGTTTATTTTGAAATAATATTTTAGCAATTTAAGTGCTTTATTCTTTACGTAAGCATCCAGATTTGACCGCAATACCTTAATATTAATAAAGTTTTATTTCTGTTTTTGACATTTCAATCAATGTCCTAAATAAATAAATGTTACTGCTTTTTCGATGGCAGCGCTAGGTGGGCCGTCGAAAGAGCCTTAAAATAATACTTATTGCATTCTTCAAGCTATACACACACAATATATCACCATACAAAAAGTTGTAACACCCGAAACGTTTCGGGTGTTACAGTTTTTAATCATGCAAAAAACACATCAAATTAGTCTCAAGCTCAGATATTAGTTAGTATTTTAAACTATTACCACCATAACCTTACTTTTATTAAATATTATTACACCAATCAATCTGTAAGGTATAATAATAAAACAATTACCTGATTTTTCGTTTCGGGTGTTACAGTTCCAAAGTAACAAGGAAACACACTTATAACTTAATAATTATCAATGTTTTTGGGACTGTGACGCAATCCATCAATATTATGATAAATAAACTCAAATCACAACATGGCAAAACGGTCACCAGATTTATAGATATTTTTTATTTGTATTTCCAATAGTTACAGGCACAATGGGTCATTGAGCCAGTTCACTTGAGTACAGATTTTGAAGGCGATTAACTTAAAAATTACGCTTTTCTTTTAGTTTTTTTTTGTCGCACATTATAATTTGGAATGTTTTCTTTCAAAATTCATTAGATTTAATGCTATAAGAACATATTTATTTTTTCACCCTCGGTAACGTTTATTATGGAATGGCCCTAAAGTTACTATACCTTAATATTGGAACAATTTTATGTGATGGTGTCCAATATTTATTTATAATATTTATTTATACTATATAACATATGTATGTTTAGGTATGGGTTATCAAGTTTTCTATAAACACAGTTTCATAATGAAACTTACAGTGGGCTTGATAATTGGTGTGAATGTAAGAAATTTCTTCATTTATTTATTTTTGCATTATTTATTTATTATTGAGGGGAATTTATAAAGCGTCATTTAATAAATACAATAGCTATTTAGAAACATCAAACAATTTTCTTTCATCATTCACAATCACAACGCAATTATTTTAAGACAAAAGAAAACTATTTTTGTCTTTTTTCTGTCATCCACAACCCAAGTTCATTATAAGGTACTTTATTAGATTAGACTTATATTTATTTACCATTTTCCTGTTCCTATCTCGTCGGTGACCGTCCTTCAGTAAGGTCTGACAGTGACATCGGTGCTGGCTGGCAGCGAAAGCGTTCAATGGCCATCCAATTTGTATTGTAAATATAAGTACTGGGTATCATCCATCACATTCATTGCGCCAATTCCAAGCTAAGTAGCTTAAGTCCAAATTAATTAATTACTTTTACTTTGATAAAAAAAAACAAAAAAAAAGGAAGGAAAATTTTTAATAAAACACTTTTATAACGGGTTAAAACGCGCTTTATTACACATTGGGTTATTTGTGTTTTTATAGGATTTTTAGTTTTTTTCTCCCCTGACCACGGTCGGTCCCTGGAAAGCTGCCGAAACGTCGAAGAAAACTAAAAATCCTTTAAAAACACAAACAACCCAATGTGTGTGCATTTTTACCCGTTAAGTAATAAGTTTTTAGTATAAGTTTTATTTTCATGACAAGCTTTTTTGCTGTCTAAGTATAACCTGTATACAAAATTTCAGCTCCATCGCGGACACTCGGAAATGGGTCAAATTAAGCTTGCAAGACTTGCCCCCCCACGAACTAACTAACTTACATGGCAAGTTATGGAAAGCTTGCAAAAAAGTGTTTTATTTAAATGATCAGTTCGCCCAGAAATATAAGGTGTGCTTAAGTTCTTCGTAAGGAAGGAAAATTTCAACTTAACATTACAACTATGCGCAGCAGGCTAATTCGCAAACAAGTCTTACAATACAAAAAAATTCACGTCAATTTTCAATTTGGGGTGGTATAGAACCCTGTTTACCTTTCTGTCCTGGCGTGATTGGGTTACATACAAATAAACTTCTAAACTATCTTATTTATACTGTTGTTCGTAGGATGTGTAAGTATGTAGTAAATATATGGGTACTTGTACGGTTGCTATAGATCAGGCATGGCCAACGTGAGGCCCGGGGGCCGCTTCCGGTCCGCGGGCCTTTGCCATGCGGCCCCTGAGCTAATTTAGAATTTCTAAAATAAGAAAGGAAAAAGGTTAGAAAAATGTTTGTTTTTGTAGGGCCAGCTTCTTGATATTAGGTTCAAATTTTGTAGTGGCGGTCTTCAGTATGTAATTTTTGGGGTTTTGTGGACGAATTGTAGACTTTTGTAAATGGGTCTTGCTTAAAAAAAATGGCACGCAATCTTGAAAAGGTTGGTCATGACTGCTATAGATAGATAGGAGAAATCCCTCACTCCGCCGATAATGCGGATAGCCCACTAAAATGGCTGGATTACGCGACACACGGCGCCGTATCAGGACCCCCTGTTTAGCATATCAGTTACGTGAGAGGAAATCTATTTATTTGCGCCACCATGATCACGGAGTAAGGCGGTTCCCACACTGCACCGATCACCGCTCCGGTTTGTGGTAGTGCGCTTCTTAACTATGGCTGTAGAATCTTGATGTGCATACAAAACCCGCAGTGTATGACAAACTCACGTCGCATCTCCGTCCACCGTAGTGGAAACCGCAGCAGTGCAGTGAGACTGTGGGATGGACGCCTTAAGGCGCATGGAGTCGTGAAACGATAATTTTTAAGGCCCTAAAACTCATAAATTAGCCTACTGATGAATCCAGAATGAATATATATTAAATATTGACATATATAAACTTCAATCTGAGCATTAAAAAAAAACATACGTCTTTCAGATACTATTAAAAAAAAACATTGAAATGAAGCTGTTTTCAACTTGAAATACGCTACTGCTTCTAAACTACAAGTGATATTTTCACGTTTCTTTCAGGAAAAGATTGCTAACTTGTTTAACTTAAAACTGAGCATTTTTCATTCTAAAATAACACATAAGTAGTTTAAACGAAACGTGTGTTTAAGCTGTTTTGGTGCGGGTAGTGGGGCGGGGAAATTAGGCCACGTTTCTATGCCCAAGGTCGTTGGCGATACCACGGGCCTTAAAGCTGATGTTTACTGGGGCGGTAGCTACTGCGCCGAAAAACAAATTTGAGCATGCCAAATATTATACCGCTTCTTTAAATATTGTTGTTTATTTTGGGACTGCATGTATACTGCATTTAATCTATCTATACTACTATTATAAACCTGAAGAGTTTGTTTGTTTGTTTGAACGCGCTAATCTCAGAAACTACTGGACCGAATTTAAAAATTCTTTTTGTGTTGGATAGTCCATTTATCGAGGAAGGCTATAGGCTATATTTTATCCCGATATTCCTACAGGAACGGGTACCACGCCACATAACAAAAAATATTAACAAAGCAAACTCATTGTCACAATATTTGTTGTTATGTGGCGTCTTTTTAAAAGGACGCTAGCCTCAAATGGGTTTAAAATATCCTACACATAGTAAAAATACAGGGTGTTAGGGGCACCCTTGCAAAAACTTTAACCATGGCTTCAGGCCTTCATGCTGAACTACGCCGGGCAAGATATTTTGTCGGAAATTAAAAAAAATATTTCGACTCTCCATACAAAACGTCCCGATAAGTTGCTAAATTTGTATGAGAAGTCCAATTTTTTTTCATTTCCGATTAAAAATTATTGCTGTAACGTACAGCATGATGGTCTGATCTGAAGCCATGGTTAAAGTTTTTGCAAGGGTGCCCCTAACACCCTGTATGTGTTCTCGTATCTGAAAGCGATAGATATAGATAAAGGGAATCCCTCACTGAGCCGTTAATGCGGATAACCCACTAAAATGGCGGGATTACGCGACGCCACACACACGCCGCCGTCTCAGTACCTACCGGCTGTTTAGCATATATCAGCTACGTGAGAGGAAATCCAGTGTTCCTATTTAAAAGATTTTGTAGTACAGGGTGCCTACCATCAACTTTAAGACAGCGATTCAAAAATAGCGCGATGCAGAATAGGTTCCTAAAATGAATTGCTTTCTTTCGTACTAAGACCTTCTAAAAACTGGATCGCAAATGAATTGCTAAATGTGAATGACCGAACGATTTGTGTCCTATTTCTTCCACCCGTCTCTTTCACTCGATTCTGTCATGTCCGGAGAGTGAGAGGGATGGGTATAACCTACAGGTGTCACGTTAGCTTGGCCGAGTTATAAGTCAAATAAGAGTACATGACAGCTTAGCGGCTGTGAAATGTCATTGAATGATCACTGAATCGCTGTCATTGTTATTAAGCTGTCGTGGTACGAATAAGCGAAGCAGATCAGTTTAGGTCCTAAACAAAACCGCAATAAGAGTTGATGGTAGGCACCCAGGTATGCCAAATGATTTGCCATTATACTTCGATTCGAATATGTAAGAACATAGGTACCTAATTCTATTATACGAGTACAAATACTTCTAATAAATGTAAAATATTTAACATTTAATATACTAACAATTCATGTTCCCACCATAGTTAGTCATGCTACTTACTTTGATTTGAGGCTGTAAATTAATTCGTTACAATAAAAGCACAAAAAAAGTATGAGGAATTCTGTAATGATTACTTTGGCAATAAAGGTTAAATGCTCATCTTTACATACGTAAACACACGAGTTACCCAAATGACTGTAAGATTTTCAATTTGCAGAGAATATTAGGCGCGAAAATTTTGGTAAATGTCTCGTTGGCCTATTACTACCCCTTTAGATTAATTTAAAAGCCTAACTTAACTTCTTTATCACAAGCTGTCAAGTAAATTTTCCTAACTGCACAAGGTAAAAGTTAAAAACTTTCCGCGACACCAGCACGTCGATACTTAATTAGGTGCTAAGTTAAAAATAGTCCTAATAAAGTATTAAGGCCCGGTTTACATCGAACCGTTCCACTGTGCACACAGTGCTCAGCCTCGCCTGTTTGAATTATTAATGGAAGCATAAGCACATAAGCGGAGCCACTTAAGCGATGCGAGAATGTTTTATACTCTCAGCCGATGTATCAGTTTTCATGATATAAATCAAGTGGTCATGGTGTTTGTATGCTTCCTTTATGTACTTAGGATATGTTTTCATATCTTCTTTACTCTAGCCAGGCTTTCCTTTCATATCCTTATTTTTTATTAGCACAAATATTTCAGGGAATGATTTCCATCAATGCCAATAACTTTAAAATTATGGGGCTAGCCACGAGATAGCGATAAAAGCTCAGTGGTTTCATAAAACTTCAATATAGACTCGACCAAAATTTATGAAACAGCTGTTAAAGATATTAATTTTTTATTTATTAAACTTTTGTACAAAATACATAATGTAATATACAAGGCGGACTTAATACTAAAAGTATTCTCTGCCATATCAGAAGTAAAGATAATTTATTTACTTATTCAAAACAGTCAATCATCTTAAACATAGTAAAAAACATTGTACTCCCCTGAAATTATTGAACCCCCGAACCACTGCAACATTGAGTGCTTTCTTTATAGAATCAGACATTATTTTTACTTCCTTGCATTCCCAAGGCAATTTATATGATTGAAAATGAAGTACCTATTATAAAAATTATCTTATTATATTGTATGGGAACCAGAGCAGCGCCTCTTTTGGTCGTAAAAGGAACTAAAATTCAATAGATATTTGACAGTAGCATTTTGGTAGCTTTAGACGGATATATACAGTGCCACTAGCTTTTCTGTTCCGGTGACAGCCGTGACAGTGGAGCCACTTGCATTGCAATACGAAATTAGCTGTCAAAATGGACTGTCGTATGAAAACTGTTTATGTTCCAAAGATAATCACCGGAACAGAAAAGCTTGTCGCACTATACCTACGTTTTTGTGCTACGGCTACAGAAAGCAGTTAAGGATATAGCATAGGTAAAAAAAATATCGTCGATGGCCGTTGCTTACACAAGCGAGGGGGTGCTGGGATCGGTAAGACTCCGGCCGCGGCACTCTCGTAGACTGAGAAATACGTGTAGACGCGGCATGCAGCGCGCATTCTATTTACATCTAAAATATCACCTATGTGCGCTTTTACTAAGGAAATTATATTATGTAGAATACAAGAAGAATTATTATGAATATTTATTGTAAACGTCGGTTTGTAGGAAGAGTAGATCTTAGATATTATTCGTACCTATGTAGTAAAAAAAGCTTTTTTTAACAAAGATAGTCACTTCAAACGATTCTTCAAAATGCAGAACACAGCAGCAGCTATTTATATTTATTTTCTATCTCTAGATCATTTCGATAATATATCCATAATCGAAATGATCTTCGCAGGCAAAACTACAACATTTGCTACAAATTACACTGAAAAAAATAAATAATGTATACTGCGCTAACCAGTAGGTACATTTTCAGATTTATTCCAATCAAATTAATAAAACTTATAATTTAATATGAAAAAATATAAATAACTCATACTAGCCCATCATCCAATACTTTTTTACAAAATAAATCTACTTAGTTAATCAATATTTGAATAAGTATACCGTTAATATAAAATCACGCTATCAATCTATAATATAAATCAATATATAAAAAAACACTTAAATAAAAATATTGTTTAAGTACAAAAAAATTAAATAAAAAACATATTATTCCAATACCAAAAATGATAATATCAAATAATACAATAACTTGTGTCATTGAAAATTGGAAGCAACGATCACATACACCCAGATACAAGAAAATATCTAAAAGTTAGTTTTCGACATTTACCCGTCCGAGAATCGAACCCGGGACCTCAGAGATAGTGGCACCTAGAAAACCGGTGCGTACACCAATCGGCCACGGAGATCGTCGAATTTGTTTAAACAAAATGTAGCGCGACTGAAATAATTGATACTTTGTTTACTAAATGTAAACTTGCCAGTTTTATAATGTGGTTGGTTATAGTACTTGAATAAAATTTTGTGTGAATAGATTCACCCAGAAGATGCCTATTCACTTGCGACTTTAAGAGGTTTGGGTTGTAAGTACTCGGGCAAACAGAAACCGGCGGTATTCCAGGCATGATGAAGGAGTACTTAATTCTCTGAGCGTGAGTTTAAAGGAGAGGGCGGAATGAGGTTATGCAACTCAGATGCACACTCGTTAAAGCATACCTGACAAGTGACTCAGGGGATGAAACTGTCCATACTGTCGATGGGGGCTGAAGTCCCCCATCGACAGTTTGGGAGTGCTTATTCGCCAGGCCAGATAAAGAGGTACGCACTGTGTATCAGACTAACACCAGTAACATAGAGATCCTTACTACCGAACTTAGTAACTGTACGGTCACTTCAGTCTACAAACCTCCCAATGCACCGTATTACTTCAGCTGTCCGCCGAACTTTAACGCCCATCCGGTTAGATTCGTTCTTGGTAATTTTAATAGCCATAGCGAGAACTGGGGATACAGAACCAGTGATGACAACGGAGTGAAGGTTGAAGAATTGGTTGATGGACACATACCTACTATCTTTGATCCATAATCCAAAACTTCCGTCATCATTCAACAGCGGTCGCTGGAAAAGGGGTTAAAACCCTGATCTAATCTTTGCCAGTGATCACATAGATCACCAGTGCGTAAAGACAGTAAGTGGTGCAATACGGAGGACCTAATTATGTGCCAAGCCTTACGACCTGAAGGATAAAATAATAAAATAAAATAAAAAATATCTTTATTCAACTTGACTTAAGAAATAAGCTCTTTTGAATCGTCAATATTTTCGTTCAAGACTTTTTTAACTGATAAGAAGAATAGGCGCAATAAACTTATCAGCTTTAATAATTGGAGTAACGATATTTCCAAAGATTTATATCGTTAACTTTTACAACTTTTTCATTATAATATTACATTAGTTCAGCTAAGGTCATGTGTTACATCAAATCCATGCATTACGGTCTTTCAAATAGTCGTCTACTTTATAATATCCCTTGCCCTTGAGCGATTTTTTGCCATGACTTTTGAATTTGTGCAAAGGCAGCACTACTAAATTCTGTGGAACTTTATTAAAACTAGCTACGCTTTTCCCCAAAAACGAACTTCTTGTTTTTTCAAGTCGAATCCTTGGAACGGCAATCTTATTTTTAACCGACTTCAAAAAAAGGCGGAGGTTCTCAGTTCGGTTGAATTTTTTTTTTTTTTATTTTTTTTTTTAATGTTTGTTACCTCATAACTTTGTCAATTATAAACCGATTTTAGAAATTCTTTTTTGGTTTGAAAGCATATAGTTACAAATTGGTCCCATTGTTATACGGTCAGGATCTGATGATGGCATCCTGGAGAAATCAAGGGAACTCTTCAAATATTATAGGCACACCTATAGCGATTTTGGTATTTTCTTAAGTAACTCGTGCCCTTGCTTTCGGTAAGCACCATTTGGTGAAGAGTAACTGATGATGAAGACCACATATGGCCATCGAAAACATTAATTAAATACTAAATATGTTACGGGCGCAATACGATTCCTTTAAGGTTCATAAGTAATTTTCAAGTATTTGCGACTGGTAGTCATCATCTCACGATGATGAGCTGGTGATGGAAGGTACAACTCCTCAATAGTTAGGAGTTGGAGGATAATTCTTTAAATATCGTTGATACGTAAATATTTGTAGTTGTTACCTTTCAGGTTATTTAGTTAAGCTGATGATGGAAGGTAAAACTCTTTAACGCTTAGGAGTTAAAGTATGTTTTTAAGTACTACAAGCGCAAATAGAACTTTAGGTTGTATTCTTTCAAGTAATTTAGGTTAGCTGATGGTGGAAGGAAACTGCATAACAGTTAAGAGTTGGAGGGTGGTGCTTGTCTGAGTGTTCTAATTTAGATATGGGCTATAGTCGTTGCACATTAAGCTACCCTTGCTCATTATGCGGTTTCTTATAGTAGATTTCTAACACTAAAAAAGGAAAAATAAACAAAATTTTTCAAAAAAAATTAAACCGCCTTCAAAACAAAACTGCAAACAAAAACTCATTTCCCAAAAACACGTAAAAGTGAAAAATAAATTGAATCATTCAATTCAAAGTACGAAAGTGCGGGACTTTTTCTAATTAATCTTGAACTTACTGATCTGATTGAAGTCGGTGTCAAGCCGAAAGTAACAAGAACGAATACTTAAAATTCAATTTCAAAATTCATTTTCATTTCAAAATAGTGAAACAATAATAAACAATATCTCATGCGCAGAGTGGTGTAAATTGTAACCTATCAAATACATATTAATATTAATATCTATTTGGCTTGACACCGACTTCAATCAGATCAGTAAGTTCAAGATTAATTAGAAAAAGTCCCGCACTTTCGTACTTTGAATTGAATGATTCAATTTATTTTTCACTTTTACGTGTTTTTGGGAAATGAGTTTTTGTTTGCAGTTTTGTTTTGAAGGCGGTTTAATTTTTTTTGAAAAATTTTTAGTTCTAATTTTGAATTGATGTATATTGCTACGTTTTACAAATGTATTGAGACACTTCTTCATATATACCATATTCTCATATATGTATTGTCCTGCAACAGTTAATATGTTGATTTGTTTTAAAGAATATCTTGGCCGAAGTTTGTATATGGCACGAATAGCTCTTTTCTGAAGCACAAAAATACTTTCGATGTTAGCTGCTGAACCCCAAAGTAATAGGCCGTAGGACAATTACACTCTGAAAATAGCTAAAATAGATTAACCTTGCTGTTTCAATATCGGTTAAGAGCCTTATTTCTTTAACAGCAAATAATGCCGCAGAACTGAGTCTACCGGCCAAGGCTTCAATATGAGGGTCCCATTGAAGTCGATAATCTAATGTTATATCTAAAAATTTAGTACTGTTAATTAATTCTACTACATTGTCATCCAATTTTATGTGAATATCAACCTGTCTTATATTTGGCAGGGATTTTTTTTCACATTTTGTTTCTTTCGAGTTTAATGATAGATTAATTGATGGTACCACGGCAAAAAGAAATTGCCACAGTACCATCAATGGTACTGTGTAATGGTACCATGGTAAAGGAATGGATTATTGCTATGAAAACAATGCGCAACTTTCGATAAAGTACTATTTACTTCGTCAGAACAATTATTACCTCTGTCAACTTTAAAGACTAGAGGAAGTGTCATCAGCAAATAGCACTGTCTCGCATAAATTCTTTGCTTAAAAAGGAAGGTCATTTAAATAAATTAAAAACAGCAAAAGGGACCAGTATTGACCCCTGGGGTACGCCCATGTTGATAGGGGCTCCAGTAGACTCAGTTTTGTTGATAACTACTTTCTGTGTTCTTTCACATAGATATGATTGCATAAGGCTAACCGATTTATCATAGACACCATAATGTTTTAATTTCCTTAAAAGCGTTTGGTGATTAACACAATCGAAAGCTTTGGAGAGGTCACAATAAATACCAACTACATCTCGCTTGCTCTCCCAAGCATCAAACATATGTTTTTAAATATAATATGATCAGTATGAATTAGATCCCATCTCACAGGACACCATCGATTTTGGGAATGAATTGCTAGAAGCCATATCCGAAACAACGAGAGAAAAGTGGAACAAGCTAATCGAAGGCGTAGATATGACGCATAAAAGCAAGAAGGCATGGTGTTTTATAAGGATACTAAATAATGATCCTAAAATCGCTGATCGTCATTCCAATGTGACCACAAACCAGATCGCTCACCACTTACTCCAAAATGGGAAAGCTTCCACGAAAAGTCTCCAGAAGAAATTTACACGAGACCCTGGTAAAGAGGTTAACCACTTGGACGAGGCTTTTACAGAAACAGAGCTCAAGTTTGCCCTTGATAAGCTCAAAGAAGGTAAAGCCGCTGGCTTTGACAACATCAGGGTCGAGCAGCTGAAACGGTTTGGTTTCGTACTATTTATACAAAACTGTCATCTCTTCCATGGCCGCTTCCAAAGGGTATGTAATCTAATCACTGACGTTTTAGCCACCTACTTTTAATAAATGACATTTGTGGCAGAGAGTGTATATAAAACTTCTTCGAGATTATTTATTTTTATGAGTTTATTATCTTTGATATACTTAATATGTTAGTCAGTTTAAAGTTAGCCCGCCATTTGTTTATACTTTGTGCAATGAAATTTAAATAATGAAATAAATATTCCTCCTTCGAAAGTACTTGTACCTATGCAATATTTCATTAGAGTATCAAAAATTTTACTCCGACTATGCAAGTCCCCATACAGAACTCCGCAAACTTATCTGACGCGGTGGTTAAATTTGAGAGTTAAAACTGTCAATACAGCTGACAGACTTTTCATTCTTTTTTATTGCTACTGGCGCCTCAACCATCGGTTTTAGATATTGTTGTGGGGATTTCGAATTTCGAATTTCAAAACCGCGAGAGCATTTCTTGCAAGAAATTGTATGCATGCTCTATTTTGTACTAATAATGGATAAGAGAATCAGTAATAAAAATGTTTTGAACCTGAAATTTTCACAAAATGGTGCGGTTTATGTTCCTCACTCAAAGGAAAGAAGCTGGACTTCTCACAGTCTCAAAAAAGTGTAATGGTGATATTAGATCAACTAGGTATATAAAATTCTTACATCGGTTTTATTTCAAGAATTGCTTTTACATTATGTCTCTGTAAAAAACTTTTTCAACAAGCGAATTTCTTATTTCTTGATGCAATTTTTTACACCTACCTATCTTAACTTTCTCACATTTTCAATTTTGAGGAACCTAAAACGAACATAAATTTAATATACAGTAGTAGAAGTTAGAAACTTAGACTAATTATGTACCTACAACACAACAAAATATTGGTACTCAAATAGGTATTACTTTTATGGGCTCTTAAGTATCTTAGGCAATATTATCCGTCACTTTTATTTCAAACTATTGATGTTTGCTTTAGGTAATGAGTAAAATAACTTGTCCTAGGTTACATAGGTCTATGGTTATGCAATAAATGGCAAAGCACTCATCTATACCCAATCCTGAAGCGCTATTTCAATATTTCCTAGCAAAATAAGCATCATTTAAAAAAATTAGGATCCTAGTGTGAGTTTTTTTTTTCAATTTTGGCGCAATCGGAGCGATACAGTCTCCACGTCCAAACGCCGCCAATACCAGGCGGAGACTGAACAATTATGCTGCGAAACGGTGCACGATGCATTTTGGGATACTAGTTATTGACTATAAATATAACAAAAAAAATTTTTAGTAACTTCCCTAGATATGACTAAGAACTACTAACACAAAAAAAAATAGCTTGATTACTCAACTAGTTATTGAGATAATTGAGTTTAAGACGGAAAAAAGGGGTCTTGAAAATATTTTTTTTTAGTACATTGTATTTATTTGATTCAAATAAATTTTAGTAACTTCCCTTTACAAAGAAAAGATCTATAACATATAATATTTTAAAAGGCCTAGCAATGATACTTTGTCAGGAAATTTAATTTAAAAACATTGAAAATTCTGAGTTTGATCGCCGCAATAGCCTTAAATCTAGTTCAACTTTTAAATTAGGTATAGAGGTGCGGTAATGACTCGATTTAAGATGCTATTATTAGGTTCAATCTTCTTTCTGTTCCGTTTATTCCGAATGGGAATACAGGTACTTGACTTCCTTATTGTTGAGATGTTTATAAAAACGTGATCTAGTTAGAACGGTTTTGTTTATGTGAACCAATTCTAAATTGTTTCGATTCACGTGTAACTGGACAGCTACTGTACTCTGAAACGAAAATCAGAAACTTCGGTTAGCCTCGTCCCTTTCATTCGATTCTTTCATGACTGGAGGATGAGAGGGACGGATAACAAAGTTTCGGGTTTTGCGTTCCAGAGTAAGCCCTCATGTGCGAGTAAAATTCGTGTGGAGAGAAGAACCCACGCCCTTTCACTGGCCGGGTGAATGCTCTAACCACTGAGCCACGGAGTCGTTTGCTTCGCCAACGGCTCCGTAGCTCAGTGGTTAGTGAGTTAATGCTAGTTGTAAGTAAGACGGGTCGATTTGTTCTAATACTTCACTTTTAATATTTTCATTATAAAATTTACCAATTTCTTTAATTGATTATGAATCATCATCATCATCATCATCAGCCATTTAATGTCCCCACTGCTGGGGCACTGGCCTTCCTTATGGATGAATAAGGAGAATGAGCCATGACCCACCACGCGGGCTCAGTGCGGATTGGTGGGTATTAACGACTGCAAGTGCAGCCGGGACCAACGGCTTAACGTGCCTTCCGAAGCACGGAGGAGCTCGAGATGAAAAGTTTTTGGTCACCCATCCCGTGACCGACCATTGCGAACGTTGCTTAACCTCAACGATCGCAGGCTGAGCGCGCTATCCACTGCGCCACGGGCTCCTCAAAAAAAATGAATTATGATTATGAATAGACTTTGTGTTATTAAAGGATGATGGGCAAATTTGTATGGGACCCGTCCCCCCCTCCAACAAACCTTTTATGTGTACAATTTCATACGTATCTATTAAGAGATTAAATTGCCATATTCAATGTCAAAATCCATGGGGTTTAGTCAAACCGAGAACCTTCTTTTTGAAGTCGGTTAAATACCAAAACCTTCTCCTAAATGGAACAAAATACTTTCCTAAAAACTGCATCAAAATCGGTTCAGCCAAACGCAAGATAATCGCGGACAAACATACATACGTACATACAGATCAAATTGAGAAGCTTTTTATTTTGAAGTCTCTAAGAAATGGTAAAAATCAAAGATTTTTTTATTAACGTAGGTGTTTCTTTTGTAGTAAATAACAATATTAAAATAATATTTTCCCAGAACTCCCACACATTTGAGGGATGTCGCCATAGTAAAAAGTTGTCACTATATTAATATCTTTCACTTGAGATACCTACATTTAAAATCTGTTGGTTTTGGGGGTCGTTTTGTCCCATCGTCCTTTACTTGGGTTAAGAATTGATTGCGAAAACTTAGCATACTGGTATATTATATGATTTATAAGATAAGTGAAAAACATGAGCACAGAACATGGAAAGATATTTTTCTCTGTGCACATGAGCATGGGAAAGTCATTAACGTCAGTTTTTATGTGAGCTAATGCTAACTTTTACTGCAGAAGTTATTAAAGAACAAGGTTAGATTCTTCCACCCTTTACTTTTATGAGCTTAATGTTCTTTGAGTAACCTTTAAAGTTAAATGTAACTTACATGCTTATGGTTAATAAGAAAATGGTAAGAACGTGATTTACTTAATAGTTTGGAGTATTTTGACGTAAAAGGATGTTAAATAGCACAATAAGGTTTTTACCACACTTTTATTAGCTTCACTTGTAACTAAGTCACAATGTAAGAAAATATTGGAATTCAATTAAAACCTACTTCTAATCATCGCATAGATTTGAAACTTTGCAAGTCTATATGAATCCGATGACAATACAATAATTTGCTACCATCGAGCTGATCTGATGATGGAGTCAAGAGGTGGGCAATAGAACTCATCAATGGCTGCTAGGAAACCCCTCGACTTTAGGCTCATTTGTTTTGTTCTGATGACACCTATTCGCTACACTTGATGGTGAGGGTCTGATGATGGAGCAGGGAGGAAGCCAGTGACACTTTTTAATGACCACTAGGAAACCCCTCGAGTTTGGGCTCCGTTGTTTCGTTCTGATTAGACTTATACGTTACACTTGGTGGTGATGGTCTGATGATGGATGAGCAGGGAGGAAGCTAGTGGCACTCCTTAATAACCAATAAGGAACACCTCGAGTTCTGGCTCATTTGTTTCGTTCTGATGAGATCTATTCGCTACAATGGATGGTGAGGGTCTGATGATGGAGCAGGAAGGAAGCCAGTGACACTCCTTGATGACCAATAGGAAACCCCTCGAGTTTGGGCTAGTTTGTTTCATTTTGATAAGACCTATTCGTTACAGTTGGTGGTGAGGGACTGATGATGGAGTAGGGAGGAAGTAAGGGTTGGGCTCGCGCATCCGTTAACTTATAGACTCCACTTGAATTTGTAAAACTAAATACATAAAATCACGCCTTTGAATTATAATGATTACGGGGTGGGCAGGCACATGAATAGACTGTGAAATCTATTACCATCCATCCATGGCTTGCCATTTATTATAACTAAAAAGTAAAAAATTAATATGTAGTTTAAAAAACTAAAATAACACACTTTTATAGGAACAGAATAAAAAGTACAAAATAACCGTCTATTCAGTACCTAACTGAAATTAAAAAGCGTGGTGCGCCCTTTGCAAAGCATGCATTTCATTCAAGTACTTAATATTGACAACGCGCACCACGCTTTTTAATTTCAGTTAGGTACTGAATAGACGGTTATTTTGTACTTTTTATTCTGTTCCTATAAAAGTGTGTTATTTTAGTTTTTTAAACTACATATTTTTGATGTTGACCTTGACTTTTAGCCTCGATAGGTTGTCGATTTGATTGTACGAAGGTGAAATGAAATTCACTGTTTTATCGGTAAAGGTAAAGGTATTCAAGGTATTTTACTCTAAACTTAGAAGGTCTTTCATACAGAGAAGTGGACTTATACTTTAAATAATATTAAAAACTAGCTTTTCGCCCGCGGCTTCGCCCGCGTGGACTACACGACGTTATACCGAGGGAATGTGATATTTTTCCGCGATAAAAAGTAGCCAAGTTACTCCTTATTACACCAGCTGCTGCTACCTACCAGTGAAAGTTCCGTCAAAATCGGTCCAGCCATTTCAGAGATTAGCCGGAACAGACAGACAAACAAAAATTGAAAAACAAGTAATTTTGGTTATGTATGCATGTAGTAAAAAGCGGTTATTTTAATGTTACAAACAGACACTCCAATTTTATTCATTTGTATAGAGAATAGATAATCATAATATGCATGTAGTAAAAAGCGGTTATTTTAATGTTACAAACAGACACTCCAATTTTATTTATTTGTATACTAAACTAATATTATAAAAAAAGCTTATAAAAATTAAGTTTTTAGTAAAAAAAATATTTTTAGACAAGCTTTTTGCTGACTGTACTTTAATATTGTATTGTCATCTGAACTAAACCTGTATACAAAATTTCAGCTCCATCGAACACTGGGAAGTGGGTCAAATTAAGCTTGCAATTTGTCCCCCACTAACTAACATACTAACTAACTAACATGGCAAGTTAATAAAAAGCTTGTAAAGAGGAAAGATTTGATTGTTTGTTTGTTTGCATCGAATAGGCTCCGAAACAACTGGACCGATTTAGAAAATTATTTAACCATAGGAAAGCTACATTCCTTCCGAGTGAAATAGGCTATATTTTATCCCGATATTCCCACGGGAACTGATACCACGCGAGTAAAAACGCTAGTTTATAAAAAAACGACGAATGAAATAGTGATACTAATATTTTTTCTCTTCTGCATGTTGTTTGGTCTGGGGGTTTTGAAGGTACAAACGATCGACAGTTCGGTTCAGTTTGACTACCTGTGTAACAGTTAGTTTTAGTTGTACAATGTCAAGACCGACTTGACATTATATGCTGACTGTACAAAAATAATTTAGACAATAAAATTAGCACATCTGAATGAGACAACAAATATTATCCAGTTCCAACTACATCACATACATACAGATCAAACCGTTCACCTCTTTTTTTGAATTCGGTTAATAGAAAGCGAATCTTTTCAATTAATAAGTTGTATGTAGTTTTAAATAAGCCACTTGCATCAAGACATTAAACTCTTTTAAAACGTAGAAAAATTTTATTCAATATCTTCTCTTAACATGTAGATTTTACAGCTAAACTAGATCCTTAACTCATGGACACAAGGTTCATATTAGCATAACTTCCACATCCACACCCACATCTTACACGAACATCAAACATTGATGCAGACTACTTTGTTCTTTAAGTCTGACCTTTGTAAAGGTTACTTAGATTAGAAGGTAATTTTATGTTATGTTTTTAAACACTGCTTTAGTTGCAAAGTAATTTTTAATGTAACTACGTTAAGGACGAATTTTACTTTGAAAAATATGTTTGTGTAAAATATATTATACCTCGTACTATCTAAATATCTAATCTAAAAATGTTTGGACATATCATATGAAACGAAAGTTCCCTGGAAAGATTGGTGGTACAAGGAATAGTAGAAGGTCCGCGCTCTCGCGGCCGATCACCACAAGTTGGACAGACAGACCTTATCAAGTCATCTTCTACCAATTTGTTCCCTTATGGCGGAAATACACGGTTCACTTTTGCCTTTCAATTTGGATGAAGCAACCAAATTGAACAATGTAAACGTAAAAGTGAATCATTGAATGTCAATGTGCGCCTGTATTTCTGCGCCTTTCACCTAAAGTGAATCAATTTGGTTAAACCGTGTAATATTAGCATTCCAGAATGTGCACACAGTGCCACAAATAGAGAGAGATGAAGGAGAATCGCGAAAGCCAACCAACATACCAGACGATCCATGAACACGACCACTCCGACAGGAGTGAACGACTAAGAAGAATAATATCTTACATTGTTGAGACTTAAGTTGAGATTTTGAAAAGTTGTAAAAACTGTTACTGTACAAAATAAAGTAAGGACTTTTTAGCATGGAAATATTTTCAAAGATTTTTTCTTTATAATATTGTTTTATACAGGGTGTTAGCTAAAGGTGTAGTTGTTGGTTAAAGTTTTTGCAAGGGTGCCCCTAACACCCTGTATTCATACCTATGAATTATGCTTGCTAACGCCATGCATAATATTCATAAAAGTATATGTACATACTCGAGTATGCTCCATAAAATATTTGATGATCCGCAAGTACTTCAGTATAAGTTTATTTCGACTTTGGCTATCGTGTCACCGAGTTTCTTTTTAGAGCCATCTCTATACAGTAAAATTTAAAGTGTGTGCGCTTGTTTACTTGCTACCTACGAATCCGTAGTCACGTTTCCGTAGCACATCACATTTCGTAGCAAAGCCTCTGTAGCTCAATTCGTAGCCGTAGGGAGCCCCGGTAGTAGTAGGGACTGTTCTCGTTCTTTTTAATTCGTCTTTATTTTTCGTCGACGGTAATTTACGCATCACGCACGATTACGAATAATGAAAAAATATTGATACGAAAAACGGGATTTTTACCATGTTTTGATTTGTTGTTGAGTCCCCAAAATTTCGGCGCAGTTGTACACGCCATAATCACGGAGTAACTCAAAACATGGTAAAAATCCCGTTTTTCGTAATATTTACAGTGTTAATGACCATGGTAGTTTAAAAAATATTGATACGTCTCTAATATTTTTTATTGTTTCGTGTTTTTCGACGGATCGGCTCGGCACTGACGGACACCGTTGTAAGTTATTGAGTTGGTTTGATTTGGTTTCTTAGACTTTTGATCCTTATAAGAAAACGAACACAAAGTATTTCTTTTTGTCTGTCTATTAAATTACGATTTTGAATAGTTTTTAAAATTATTCAAAGTCCTTTCTGTCTTATTTACGTTTTATTTTTAAAAACTTTCTGTTCTAATATGATATATTGCTAAGTTTATATTTTCAAAAACTAATGTTATTAATTTTTTTTAACAGGTAAGCAACACTATTTATCTTCATCAACCCACCACAGCGTAAGTACGAAAAACTTAAAAGATGGACATTTTCCTGATTCGGCCCGTATGTCGTTACCCGAGACGGAGCAGAAATCGATCTCTCATATATCTGGAGCATCGCTGGATTATGATTGATGGTCCTAATGTAGGGGCCGAGCCAGACATAAGGGAACGTTTACAAGACGTTAATTTTGAGATAGCTACATCATGCCGATAATAATGTTGAAGAAACTGGGATTTTTTAAATTAAGTGATAATATTTAATGCCTTTCTGAGTAACAAAGACATCAATTTGTTTTAATAAACAATTAAAGAGTCCTGTTTTAACTTTCCTATGTATTACAGAACATAGTAATGATGGAAATATATTTCTTCCTAAGTGCGGCAGTTAGGTTTGAAATTCAAAATTTATAGGCTTCTGCATATTTACAAGCATAAAGGAATCATTAAATTAATGTTGCTATCATTTAATAATTTAACTGACCATATATTTATTATGCAAACATAAGTTTTATGGGACTGTAGGACTGTAGGATTAATATTAATGTAAAAGACTGTTGGTTTTTTGAATAAAGTAAAAAAAAACATTACCGACGTATTGGCTGATAATCTTTCATTAAGTTGCTGACCAGGCATTGCTGATCAATAGTTTTTATTGCTGATCAAAAATACTTTGCTGATTAAATACTTGATTTGCAGATTTTTCTTGCTGACCAAATGTTTAAAATTAATAGCGACTATTATAAAAAATTGAACATTGAAGGACTATGCTATTTCGCTCGCTATATACCTCCAAACAGTTTCATCCCATAATTTAGTTACTGCAGCATAACATACTGGCATATGCGAATGCCATCAAAGATCAATTCACTCAGGTAGCAATAACCATAAAAATTACTATCGGAGAATATTAGTAGAGTATTATTTATTACGATTCGATAGCAGCAATAGGGTATTTTACTGTTGTCGAAATGTAGATATTTAATGATGCCGTTAAAAAATATTGCAATTAAGAATACCAAATGTGAAAAAATAATTTGAATCTGTTTTATAATAAAAGAATAATAGTCTGTTTGATTTTGACTATAGCTGTCTCTTTCTAAAACGAAATCTTCTATGGCGTGACTATGACGCTACTAACCCACTGATGTCACGAAGATAGCGTCCTGTCCTTGTCTAATTATAAAGTTTGAAGTCCTATATCTTTGAAAATATTCAAGATAATTCAAAACGAAAACTTGTTTTGTGTAGCTAATATTTCGAAAAACATTTTAAAGAAATAAAAAAAAATCAGTAAAATACCGTATTGTACCGACCTTACACGGGAAATTAATATAAATGGGCTTTTAATATTCACTGCTCTGTTATTGTTCACAAAATATAAAAAGTTGAAGGAAAATAACCTTTCACTCTGTTTTTACGTACTCATTTCCAATTTGTGGCAGATTCATAGTCACTGATTGATTTTGATTAAAATTCGTTTAAAATCAGCGCGATGTAGTTCCCGATAGCTCGTAAGATTTATTTGGTATTTTTCTGTTCAAACTTCGAAGCTATGATTCAGTGTAATCGGGGCGTATCGGCCCGGCCTAGACGGCATTTTAAAATGCGGTAAAGATAATTGAAATGTATAAACAGGAAATACAGTTCATATAAGCTGCACCGCTAAACGCCGGCGCCGTTTGTATTCTGCGACGGCCGTATGTTCCGGTACGGCTTCCGCGGCACGCGCTGTGGCTTCGAATGGACGCAACGCAATCGGCATTTTACAATGCGTTAAGGAAAATGAAATGTATAAACATTATTTTCAACACACTTGCTCATAAAGTGAGCCTTATTACATCGATCTTAGGGCCATAAACCGAACTATAACACACGCGTGCATAATAATATTACAGTACTAGTTGCGTAATAGAATTATCCCTTCAAAGTTAAGTAAGTACCTAACTGCAAATTTTATGCGTTACTCGCATAAAATTTGCAGTTAGGTACAGAGACTTTTCAATTTAACCGGGTAATACAGTATCCCTACATAGTTAAGTTAGTACCTAACTGCAAGTTATATGCGAGTCAACAGAGCATTTTCGATTTCACCGGGTAATAGATACAGTTCTTCTTTTGTAACAACAAAGAGGTTTTATATGGCTGAAAATCCATTTACGTTTTTAGAATAAATAAATCATAATTAAGTATAATATTACAAAATTATTTATAATAATTTGTTATAAAACATTTGCATTTTATTACTTTTATTATAATTATTTTTAATTAGGCTGTATGGCTGTATGTAATCAATCACCTTACATTTGGCGCGTGCAAAAAAAACTTGCGCGCTTTTTCCCTTAGCTAATATTAGGTTATGGTACGTATGCAATAAATGATTGTTTTTCCTCGCAAGTGTGTTGAAAAAGTGCGTATGAAACTCGTGAGCAACTTACTCACTAGACACTCGGCTGATTTACGCCCTCGCCTGCGGCTCGGGCTGCAACCCACAGCTTCGTGTATAATGAGCAACCTAGCTCACTTGTATCATAATATACTATTGCAGTTCATATTAGCTGCACCGCTAATCGCCGTTCGCATTAAGCGCCGTACGGCTCTGTAAGGCCGTCGCCGGCGCTGTACGGCTCCGTTGCGGCCGGATCGGGCCGATGTGCGCCGGTTGGTGCGAAACATAGCTTAGGGGGTCTTGATCTTCGATCGACAATAACACTACGGTCCCGCGACGCGTCAGTATCCCATACAGACGTACCTAATACCAAAATAATTTCAAGTTTGAGCATGATTGACTGTACTATGATGTTATTTGGATTAAGACAGTATTTATCTAGGTTTAGCCTTAGCCTAGACTTTTTAATAGAAACCTAGATAAATAATAGGTCTTTACATATGAAATTGCCGTTTTTTTCTTTTGTACATATAACTTAACAACTTTTATAATATTAGAAATATATAATTTCTTTAATATTGCGTTACATTAAGACCGTATCGAGCAACTTTTGATAATTTAATAACCACGATATTTGATTATTTACATAGAAAAAACTTATTCCGAAAGTTACGACTATTTTTGTTTCCAGAATTTCGTACTTTATTAGTTGTAACTTAGTGAAAAAAAATTTTTTTTTTCTTAACGAATGTGTCATTTAGTAGTTAAAATGTCCATAAATGCGTGTGTAAAATTTTGTAAATTTACATAATATTAGTCGTTAAATAATAACAAAAACGTTAGTATGGAAAAAAAATAATTACAGAAATCTCCTTACAAAACGGCAATTTCATAGGTAAAGACCTATTACATCACAAGTACAGAAAATAATGCTATAATTTCAAATTATTTTGGTACTACTTTAGTACGGGGAGCTGACCGTTCGCCGGCCTCTAACTATCTGAGATAGCATTATTCTTGTTTCTGTTATTATGTTGAAGCTTCTGAGACATTTTCGCCATGCCATTGACGTCACTAAAAAAAATTATCATACAGGCAGGACATAATTATTGTTTAAAAGTATAAAAATGACCTATTTGTCATGTTCATTAAAGGCATGTCGTCATAGATTATTTATTCATGGCTCCATGGCGTCAACGGACCGTAGTTTTATAGGCATTCAGCTGTTTGCGACGCTCTGGGACTTTTTTACTAGGGCAAATATAGTCTACAGCACATCAGAATAAACAGAAAGAACCGCTATTATTAGAAACGCTATGTGGATAAGCTTTTAGATCAATATACTAATCCGTAATAAATTAATATGTTAAAATCATTTTTAAAATTTTCAAATGATAAAATATGTCTTTTTTAGTTGTTAACTAATTCATAAGAACCACTTTCTCAGTACAAAACAAGTACAAAATGGCTTTTTTTCAAAAACTAATTTACTACTTAATATTTTAAATGCGACAGTTTTGATGTTTAGATGTTTGTTACTCTATCATTGTTATTAGCGGATCTGGATGTGATTGGGCAACATAGGATATGTTCTAGAATATCACATAAACTACTGTTTAATATCTCATGCTCACGAGTAAACATCGTAAAAGTCGTAAATGCATTTTTTCTGTTTTATTAAAAAACGTTATGTAAGGTTTATAGATTGAGAGTGTAGCTTGCCACCAAATTAAACAAAAGTCATTTAAAAATTACTTCAACATGCTGATCACGGTTAAAAATAGAATACGATTGAGTTAAAATTTTCATGTCTAAATTTTAAAATATGGCACACTTGCGATTACTTTACAAAGTGCAACTTTTATTCATATCTATTGGTTAATAGTATATTATGATACAAGTGAGCTAAGGTTGCTCATTGTCTAGTGAGTAAGTTGCTCACGAGTTTCATACGCACTTTTTCAACACACTTGCGAGGAAAAACAAACATTTATTGAATACATAACATAATTAGAATAACTTAATATTAGCTAAGGGAAAAAGCGCGCAAGTTTTTTTTTGGACGCGCCAAATGTAAGGTGATTGATTTGATTACATACAGCCATACAGCCTACTTCAAAATAATTATAATAATAGTGTTAAATGCAAATGTTTTATAACAAATTATTGTGAATTATAAATAATTTGATAACAAAACACTTAATTATGTTTTCACCTCTCCAGCTCGAAAAGAGCGCTTTTGGCGCCTAAAAACTCGCAGCAAAATCGATTTTTGCTGCGAGCGTGAGGCAAAGTGCTTTTTTAATTTCTTACACCAACTTTTGAAATAATTAAGAAAAAAGAAATAGAGTGACAAGGTGTAAAATTATTATGAGCAAAAAGGATAGATAGATAGCTTTATGTCGATGGACATGAAATATAAAGCTTAAAAAATAAATAAACGGATACCAAAGGTTCGAAATAAAGAGTATGGACGAAATGAGGTCGCATGCATGATATATATAAAATAAGAAAAATTAATGAATTCTAATAACAAATTATATAAATACGATTGTACTACTATTGCTTTTTATTAAACACGCAATATTTAAAATAAATAATATGAAGTGAACATTATATCGCTTACTAATATTAAACTGTGCTAATATCATGTTTGGTTTTCATAAAAATTACATGCAGTGCAATTTTTGAACGCAATGCAAACAGTTACCTTCAACTTGATAATTGCACCAATTTTACTCTTAAATATTAATTTTGTAATTTTGATGTTTTCTTTATTGTTAAATGTTGCTTCAATGTTGTTTTTGTGACCTGTAACACTTTTCTCGCTGGTAGAGGTGAAAAGTTGTATGTTTAACACGAGAGCAAAATTTTCTGATGTCTCGTGCCTTTAAATCACTCACTGTGCTCAGTAGTCTATATTTGAACCACTCGCTACGCTCGTGATTCAATTTTAGACTACTTCGCTAGTTCGTGATTTAAATTTAGCACTCGCAGCGAAAAATGATTTTGCTCTCTTGTATAACAAATAACTATTTCACCACTCCAGCTCGAAAAGGGCGCTTTTGGCGCCTAAAAACTCGCAGCAAAATCGATTTTTGGTGCGAGCGTGAGGCAAAGTGCTTTTTTAATTTCTTACACCAACTTTTAAAATAATTAAGAAAAAAGAAATAGAGTGACAAGGATGAGACTTTTAAAATTAATATGAGCAAAAAGGATAGATAGATAGCTTTATGTCGATGGACATGAAATATAAAGCTTAAAAAAGAAATACACGGATACCAAAGGTTCGAAATAAAGAGTATGGACGAAATGAGGTCGCATGCATGATATAAATACAAAATAAGAAAAATTAATGAATTCTAATAACAAATTATATAAATACGATTGTAATACTATTGCTTTTTATTAAACACGCAATATTTAAATTAATAATATGAAGTGAACATTATATCGCTTACTAATCATGTTTGGTTTTCATAAAAATTACATGCAGTGCAGTTTTTGAACGCAATGCAAACAGTTACCTTCAACTTGCATAATTGCACCAATTTCACTCTTAATTATTAATTTTGATGTTTTCTTTATTGTTAAATGTTGCCTTCAATGTTGTTTTTCTGACCTGTAACACTTTTC
This sequence comes from Crambus lathoniellus, assembly GCA_949710035.1. Lineage (NCBI taxonomy): Eukaryota > Metazoa > Arthropoda > Insecta > Lepidoptera > Crambidae > Crambus > Crambus lathoniellus. The sequence continues at coordinate 5,420,744 of OX453302.1, read as the reverse complement.
TCGCTAGTAGAGGTGAAAAGTTGTATGTTTAACACGAGAGCAAAATTTTCTGATGTCTCGTGCCTTTAAATCACTCACTGTGCTCAGTAGTATATATTCGCTAGTTCGTGATTTAAATTCAGCACTCGCAGCGAAAAATGATTTAGCTCTCTTGTATAACAAATAACTATTTTTTGTCTTAATTAGTGACACATTTATTTATTCTAAAAACTTAAATGGATTTTCAGCCGTATAAAACCTCTTTGTTGTTACACAAAAAGAACTGTACCTATTACCCGGTGAAATTGAAAATGCTCTGTTTACTCGCATATAACTTGCAGTTAGGTACTAACTTAACTTTGTAGGGATACTGTATTACCCGGTTAAATTGAAAAGTCTCTGTTTACTCGCATATAATTTGCAGTTAGGTACTTACTTAACTTTGTAGGGATAATTCTATTATGCAACTAGTACTGTAACATTATTATGCAAGCGTGTGTTATAGTTCGGTTTATGGCCCTAAGATCGATTTAATAAGGCTCACTTTATGAGCAAGTGTGTTGAAAATAACACTATAGGCAATAACTAGATGTTACGATAAATTGTTGTAGTTAGATGTTGTCTGATCATATCTCTAAAGTTTCGTTGAAGTCGGAGTTAACATGTCCAAGAAATCCCCAAATATCTTTGTGTGATAATTCCAACTTTCTACAATTTCCCCATAGAAAACGGCAATTACATAGGTAAGCTTACTTATTATTAAAACATGTTTTACAATAATTGTATATAAACACTATAAAATGTTTTTGAGAGGTTAGTATTTTCATAATCTAATTTACATTTAACTTTGTTTACACTGTGGTTCTACAAAAATGTTAAAGTAGCCATGTTTAAATGTTGTTTATTTGATTCATCTTTAATCTCTCTCGTCGATCATACAGAGTGAGTGATCTTTTGATTCATGCAACATTAACAGCTTTATAGTTGGCAGCCGGCAAAATTATATTTCATAGAACCGTAATTTGTTAGTTCAACAGTTTAAATAATATGATATCATAATTTGTTTTGTAAACATACGGTTTAATCAAGATTTGTTTATGAATGAAGCTTTTAATGTAGTTTTTATGAGCTTTTTTAAAAGTGTTGAGTTATTGAAAGCTCAAAGCTCAAATCAATGTTTGAATCGTCAAGAAGCTAGTAGTTAGATTAAAACTTCATAATTCTGGTGATAATTTTCAAGTTGACTCAAAAGACTACACAGAACTCACAGGACTCGACTTACGAAATGAGAGTGGATCGGTAGAATAGCCAAAATGACAATTTTTTTATTTAATGTAGTACTAGCTTTCCGCCCGCGGCTTCGCCCGCGTGGTCTACACGCACGACGTTAGCTCGCGGGAATGTGATATTTTTTCGAGATAAAAAGTAGCCTACATGTTCCTTTCCAGGCTACAAAGTATCTGTGTCCCAAATTTCAGCCAAATCCGTTATTGACAACAACGTGACATCGCGCTCCTTATGGACAACAAATTAACAATCTTTCCTTATGGCATAATTCATCAAATTTGTTTCAGTGGTGTAGGAGTAAAAAGGTAACTGACAGACAGAGACAGAGTTAATTTCGCAATTTACAATATTTGTATGCATGTAAAATTATGTTTAGGTAATATCCATTAACAGTAACGTAAGCGTGTTCCGTTACAGAATGTACGAAACGGCTTTTATGGAACATTACAGCATTTATCTTACCGACGTTTGTTCCGATGCGAAAATTTATTGCTCTCAGATACAACATTGGAGATAAAACATAGCTTTAATGGTTGTTTATTGCCATTTTCAAGGGTCATTAGGAATATGTAACTACCAAAAAATGTTCTAAGAGAAAAATTTTAAGTAGGTACTTATTTGTTAAATGAGGTTTATTTTAAGCTATTTTTGAAATATTTTATTATCCTACTCCTACTATATAATATTATAAATGTGAAAGTTTAGATGTTTGGAAGTTTGGATGTTTGTTACTCAATCACGCCGAAACGGCTGAATGGATATGACTGAAATTTGGGACACAGATACTTTGTAGCCTGGAGAGGAACACAGGCTACTTTTTATCCCGGAAAAGTATCACATTCCCGCGTGATAACGTTGTGAAGTCCACGCGGGCGAAGCCGCGAGCGGAAAGCTAGTACTTTATATAAACTGTTATTTTATCTCCAAAAGTGAGCGTCGTCTGTTGTTAATTTACGTCATAATGTAATAATCGTAGTATGAATCCAAATCCATTAACATTTTGCATTTTCTATAGAAAATTCAAGAATAGGTATCTCATATCTTAACTCTGCTTTCTCATTGATAGAATTCAAATTCATTAACATTTTGCATTTTCTATAGAAAATCCACGACTATAGATATCTTATATCCTTATGTAGCCTTTTCACTGATTAGATGTGATATACACTTAAAAGTAGTTTAGTAAAAGTAAGTATTTTGCATTTACTACCTACTAATATCTGAAACGACTCAGTTCTATACAATTGTACACGTTCTGTGTATTAACGTACATGCGTTAATATTGTTAAGCGACTTACCCTACATGTTACAGACATAATGCCTTTAATACCTAGATACTCAACCAATCCGACTTATTGGTATTTAAAAATAGACTTAGATTTTTTTTTGCTCATTTCACTTAACGATATACCTATAACATTATCATTGGCTGCTTGGGGATGGAATAATCATCATCAGCTATTTTAATGTCCCCACTGCTGGGGCACCGGCCTTCCTTATAGATGGATAAGGACAATGGGCCATATAATATGACCTGACACGAGGATCCAATGCGGATAGCGACTGCAAATGCAGCCGAGACCAACAGCTTGACGTACTTCGGAGGGAAATTGAAAATTATTAATTTTTATCCACGACAGTGTAGTACTTAGCTTTCATCACACCTGATGTTAAGGCGCTACTCGGAAAAATATGGACTTTTTGATTTAAAACTATAGGACGGTTACAGTTGTTACAAATCTGGTAATAAGATATATATTTCTTCATACCTTTATCTAGATTCGTATAGTTTCAAACACACGATTTTATGATTTTGCCTCGACACTTTTTCTTTTCGAAAAGACCTCTAAAAATACGAAACGTGAAGATTGTTCTTAAATGGGGTTACTTACACTATTGGAAATTGGTTTAATTAGTGGACACCAATAATATTGGGTGCACCCGCTCCCCAGTTAATGTTGGGAACATTACACTCGAAGTTGTTGACCACTATGTTTACCTAGGACAGACGGTCCAGTTAGGTAAGTCCAACTTTGAGAAAGAGATCTCTCGTCGAATCCAACTCGGATGGGCAGCGTTTGGGAAGCTTCGGCATATATTCGCGTCCGAAATACCTCAATGTCTCAAGACGAAAGTCTTTGACCAGTGTGTGTTGCCAGTAATGACCTATGGAAGTGAGACGTGGTCTTTTACTATGGGTCTCATAAGAAGGCTCAAAGTCACCCAGCGAGCAATGGAGAGAGCGATGCTTGGTATTTCCCTGCTCGATCGAATCAGAAATGATGAGATCCGCAGGAGAACTAAAACGACCGACATCGCTCGAAGGATTGCATCATTGAAGTGGCAGTGGGCGGGACACATAGCGCGGAGAACCGATGGCCGTTGGGGCGGAATGGCGACCGCGTACCGGACGACGTTCCGTGGGCAGGCCCCCTACAAGGTGGACCGACGATCTGGTCAAGGTCGCGGGAAGCCGCTGGATGCGGGCAGCGCAGGACCGATCGTTGTGGAGATCCTTGGGGGAGGCCTATGCCCAGCAGTGGGCGTCGTTCGGCTGACATGATGATGATGATGATGATGAATAATATTGAGGATCGTATAGAAGCTTGTTTTTAAATCGCTGTAGTTTTTTAATACGAAGTGATTTTGTGTTTTTTTTTTGCCTAATCTGCAAAATCGGTCTCGCTCCCGCGCGCTTCGTTTTCTCCTTGCTATCTCGCTTCAGCATATTTTTTCCGAGTATCGCCTGAAGTGGAGATAAGTGTGAAAGTTGAAGCGCACTTCTCCCGAAATCCTCAACCACTGAAGAACTGGCTATCTTATCTCTAACTGCCGGAACAAAACAATGCTGAAAACATGGTCAATATGTCTCAGCATTGTTGTGTGTGACTTAGATAAATAAGATGGTGGTAGCTAGCCAGGCGGACATAGAACAAGTCTTATCACCAACCATCCGAATACGATATGTACACCGGGTATCGAACTCCAGACCTCCGTGTCTGATACTGGTGGTAAAGTACCACTAGAACTCAGAGGCGGTCATTGAGTTATAATTTACTAAGAGGCGGTTAACAAAATGAATAAATCAAAACATTTCGCAAATTATTACTCTAGTTATTAATGGTTCGAGTTTGAAAATTAAAACCGTGAAACTACTGCAGGTTGCATTATTGAACTTAGTTCAACGTAGTTAAATATATTTCTTTAACAAAATTGTTATGCGTCGTTTTATTTATAGTTTCGTTCGAGTTATGAGTTATACGGTACGAGCGGTTATATTATATGCTTTCTCAACTTCTGACCTGGTTATATGAGTGTCAAGTATATTGTTTATAGAGTTATTTTTATGGTAACCGGAAAAGATTCACAGAAAATGGCTTAGAGTGCGAGGTTAGTGATTATTATAAATGTTAAAGCCCCGTTTCGAGTGGCCAACTGTTGATTGGGTGATCCATTTTAATCATAATAATATAAATTATGAACCACTCAATAACTCATTTAAATGTGATTTAAACTATTTAGTTACAATTTGACATAAAAAGGATAGTCAAGTAGGTTTTCAAATAATCATATTTTAAAATTTTTTTCATACGTCCAATTGCCCAGTCACAGCTAACCCAATATAAAAAAACATCTTTCCCTAAGGTCCACTTGCAGCAAATTTGCTAAATCCAATTTAACCAAAACTAGATTTAACCCATACAAAAAAGTAAAAATGGTAAATCTAGATTTAAAAATTTGCCATTCCTGTATGGGGTAAAACTAGTTTTAGTAAAACCGAGATCTAGTAAATTTGCTGCAAGTGAACCTAAGTCTCTAACAATAATAAGTAGTAGGTATATTATAAGGTATATGATTATTTAAAAGCTAAATCTATTATAAAAAAAAAATAAGAAAGGTTTTTATTTTTGTCTTGCCATTAGAGCGGTAATTTGTCATTAACCAAACACAACACATTAAACGTTCGTTTACCCAATCAACAAAGATGGTTTAATTAAACAAACAACATGGTTAATAAAAAATGTATCGCCTGAAAACAAATAGCAGGGCCGATTGAACCCCATAACTCAATTGTAATTGCTTAGCAAACAGAATTAGGGTTTGGCAACCCTTGTTCAGACATAGGGTTGCTGACCTTTCTCATAAATTGTCAGATCCTTGATTTTGATTTTACTTTTAGTTGTGTGTATATGTAGCTATATAAGAATAGCGGCAAAAGCGTTGGTATCATTATTTAACAATTTTTGACAGGCCAAGTCTTCAATAGGATAGCAAATGAAGTACTGAAGAATACTACATATGGAATAAATTACTATGGTGCTCTTGCTCACACTTGCAAAACAAAAAATGAAATTGAATATTGAATTTTTGTAGCCACTAAACTAAATTTAGAAACAAAATGCATAAGTACTTTGCGTAAATGTAATAGTTTTGTAAAGGTTATGATCATTGCAATGATGGAAAATGATATGATAATATTCTTCACGGGCACGAACGTGTTAATTTCTCAGAACACATCTCCATTGCGATAAGAAATAATTTTTCATCAAAACTTTCGGATACTCTTTCCTAATACATTAAATACAGGATTATTGTTATTTATAATTGCGGCAACCCTATCAAAGTTGAACGCCCAGGGCTGCAGCTGGATAATCGATGTCCTGAGTTTCGTCGCAGCGGAATTAATCGCCCATCAATATTCAGATAAGTTTCCAATTTCATTGTTTGCTGCTCAATCTTCGGAAAGGTGTTTGTTGAAGGTTCTGTACAAACTCGGATGGGTTTCATTATTTGCTGGCAATCCTCAGATCCTACTTCCTACTAATATTATATATGTGAAAGTTTAGATGTTTGGATGTTTGTTGCTCAATCACGCCAAAACGGCAGAATGGATTTGGCTGAAATTTGGGACACAGATACTTTGTAGCTTGGAGAGGAACTAGTCTACTTTTTATTCCGCAAAGATATCACTTTCCTGCGGGATAACGTCGAGAAGTCCAAATCCATCAAATAATTAAAGAATATACACATTCAATAAATTTATTATCTCGAGCTCCTCTGTGTTTCGGAAGGTGTCCCGACTTCGTTTGCAATCGTTAATACCCACCAGTCCGCGTTGACCCTGAGTGGTGGCTTATGTATGGCCTATACTCCTTATCCCTCCCCAGATGGAAGTTCTATCCGCCAGTTGTTAGGACTTTAAACGGCTGACGATGATACTTCACGTTCTCTGAAGATTTTGTTTCATTGTGCGTAAAAGTAAAGTGGTAATTTCATTGGTCAATGGCAGTTCACTGGTCAATGGTCATCGTCATTGTTGCGAAGAGATTTTATATTTTATATATTTTTATATTAACGATATAATAGCAACGACTAACGAAACGAGATAACAACATCTCTGGATGATGACTTCTTCTTCTGGTTATGACAGGCAAATTGCGACACACCGAGCCTGAGGGCCTACACTGAAAGGCAAAACCAGAAACTTCGATATACGCGCCCTCTCACTCTCCAGTTAAAACAGAATTGAGTGAAACAGGCGGGGCTAACCGAAGTTTCAGATTTACGTTTCAGAGTACGATCCCTGGACCCTTTTTGCTGCTGCTTACGTGTGCATACCCTTCGATTATCTCTTCTGCCATGTGTTCTAGCCTTTATGTTGATTGTGAGTCTGTTTTTGTTTTGTTTTTATGTTATACTAGCTTTCCGCTCGCGGCTTCGCCCGCGTGGAGTACACGACGTTATCTCGCGGGAATGTGATATTTTTCCGGGATAAAAAGCCTATGTTCCTCTGCAGACTACAAAGTATCTGTGTTCCAAATTTCAGCCAAATTGAGTAACAAACATTCAAACATCCAAACATCTTAACTTTGACATATCCTACTATATAATCCATACTCCATACTAATATTATAAATGTGAAAGTGTGTTTGTTTGTTTGTTTGTTTGTTTGTCCGTCTTTCACGTCAAAACGGAGCAACGGATCGACTCGATTTTTGGTATGGGGATAGTTTGGGAGCTGGAGAGTAATATAGGCTACTTTTTATTCTGAAAAATGACACATTCCCGCGGGATAACGTCGTGTAGTCCACGCGGGCGAAGCCGCGGGCGGAAAGCTAGTAATATAATATTAAGGTAGGAAATAGGATATCATATGTGCTGTAGTAAAATACACTGTTTATCTATCTATCTAACAAGCGGCGTATTGTTTGACAAATGTCACGCCTTTGCGAGTAGCAGGTGTAGCTTATCAGTTCAATTACCGTTATCGAGACAAGCTATTTGGGACGCTTGCGGGTGACATTTCGTCCGATACAGATTTAAGCGTTGAAGGATCTATGGCGCGATATCAGTGTGATATGGGTAGGACGATGACCGTCCGGATTGGCACTTATATCAGACTAGCGGCCGCCCGCGGTTTCACTCGCGTGGTTCTCGTTCCCGTGGGAATATCGGGATAAAAAGTAGCCTAAGTTACTCCTTATTACATCAGCTATCTGCCAGTGAAAGTCCCGTCAAAATCGGTCCAGCCGTTTTAGAAATTAGCCGGAACAAACAGACAGACAGACAGATAGACAAAAATTGTAAAACATTTTATTTTGGTATATGTACCGTATATATAATCATATGCATGTAGTAAAAAGAGGTTATTTTAATATTACAAACAGACACTCCAATTTTATTTATTTGTATAGAATAAAAGACGAAAGACTCAAGACGAAAGTCTTTGACCAGTGTGTGTTGCCAGTAATGACCTATGGAAGTGAGACGTGGTCTTTTACTATGGGTCTCATAAGAAGGCTCAAAGTCACGCAGCGAGCAATGGAGAGAGCGATGGTTGGTATTTCCCTGCTCGATCGAATCAGAAATGATGAGATCCGCAGGAGAACTAAAACGACCGACATCGCTTGAAGGATTGCATCATTGAAGTGGCAGTGGGCGGGACACATAGCGCGGAGAACTGATGGCCGTTGGGGCGGAAAGGTTCTCGAATGGCGACCGAGTACCGGACGACGTTCCGTGGGCAGGCCCCCTACAAGGTGGACCGACGATCTGGTCAAGGTCGCGGGAAGCCGCTGGATGCGGGCAGCGCAGGACCGATCGCTGTGGAGATCCTTGGGGGAGGCCTATGCCCAGCAGTGGGCGTCGTTTGGCTGACATGATGATGTATAGATTACAAACAGATACTCCAATTTTATTTATTTGTATAGATAACTAGGAGCTCCGTGTGTTTATTAACCGCGTGGTATCCGTTCCCGTGGGAATATCGGCATAAAATATAGTTTTTCTCACGAAGGAACAATGTAGCTTTCTGCTGGTGAAAGAATTTTCTAAATCGGTGCAGTAGTTTTAGAGTTTTTCCATTACAAACATACAAACAAAAAATCTAATCGGTTCTCTTTGTAATATAAGTAGGTATAGATAGAAATTGAAAAGTACTAAAAAGAAGGATCTGGGGAGTGGGTTTTTCTTAAAAATTGCATTTTTTTATTTAATTTTTATTATGGCAGCAAGAAGTCATATTATGTAGGTACACTCGAGGACAAATTTGGTGAACCACCTCTTACTTCTTTTCACGTGGCTGGTGCCTCGCCATTCACGCGCAGAGCCTTTTACTATTTTTTTATGTATTAAACTTGGATAGTACAATGCATAAGCAATTACAGGTAATTAGGGACTGCAACTGAACGGTGAGACGCCAGCTACACGAAAAGAAGTAAGAGAAAAACGAATGGGGTTCACCGAATTTGTCCCCGACTGTACATCAATATTTACATAAAAACAATATTAGACTTGAAGTGCCTAACAATAACAATTACACTTATAATGAGTTAACTACTGTTACTGGTTATTATATTTTTTTTTCGAATCAGGTAAGTAATACAACCCTGGGGTAAACAAAACACCCGCCATTAGAGGAACGTTGACGTCCGAAAAACAAATCAATCAATTTGATTTTGATGGTGTTGGAAACCGAGTTCAAATACGAAAATATTGTAACCGCTCAATTAATTTAAGAATGTATTTATTACTTCGTTTGGACGGCTCATAAAGCAGCGTTCGGAAACAGTATAATTTAATAAAAAAATACAATTAAGAGCTGGTGTTAATTGCACAATTTTTTTCTTTGTTAATTATTACTTAGTACAAACAAAGTGTTTTAATTTTTCCGCGAGACCTTAACAAATTAAAGCAGCAATTGTGCAACATCAATCTCATGTAAATACGGTACGTGCCTTCCACAAACAGCTAAATTGCCTCGTAAACTTTTAAAATTCTGCCAGTTATGTAACGGCAATGGCCTATTGTGCGTTATTCAGTAACCTGCAACATTTATTATACGCCGTCAACTCGATTGAAATAATAAATGAAGTTTAATTTTATTGACATCGTAAACGAGTTTCAGTGGATTTCGCTTTGCAGTCGGATTTGGGATTTAAATTTGTTTGTAAATTGCTAATGTAACTTATCAAATCATCATCATACAATGTGGAGATGACAATGCGATAATAAATTAAAACATTGGTGGCACTCGTTCATATGTATTTTGAAACTATCAAAAAATTCCCAGGATAGAAATTAAAAATATTTTTTTGTAATACCATACGTCGGATCAAAGTCAACGAGACGCGAGGTCTACACATTCGTCTGGATATAGTTAACTACAATATATTATTTATTGAAATGCTTAAAAGCATGGTAAACCATCGTTTTTGAACAATGCAGATGGCATTGTTCGATCAGTTATCTTTTACGACCAATTTATTTTAACGAAGTTTTATTATGATTTCCCTAGTAGATTTGTCGCAACTTTTACTTTTCCCTATTATTATTTTATGAAAAAATACCTATCGTTTCAATAATAATAATAACCTAAATGGCGCGATGTTCGATATTTAAAATTCAATAAAAAAAGGATCAGTGTTCTTATCTTAATTATGTGGCCGGCCAGCCAGTTAGTAGGTAGCCATGTTATACCTAATCAGTGTAAAGTTTATTGGATGTATAAAATTTATCCGTTTTGTTTTTAATTAGTCACGTGTGTAAATGAATATATCGATCGAAAGTATGAAAACATTTTGCAATGGCACAAAAATGAATAAAACATATGTAAGGAGGAATTATGCAAGTGTGTTTGAAAAAATCTTGAATCACACTTAATCGTTCTTAATTATACCTACTTCCACAACCGTATACGAATCAAAAGTTTAATCATTTAGTTTATTGTCGCATTCTCGTCTCTACATTGTGTAATAAGAAGCCGTATAAAATAAAGAGCGAGATTTAACTACGGACAACGAAATAGGCTTCATTTTGTCGTGATAATATATGAGAAAATAGGGAAACTGATGAAGAAAATTTATATGTGCGCTGGGAAAAAGGGCTACGCGAACAAAGTCGAATTTGCCTGATATTTGTTATCTTTTTAGTGCTGTATTTTAGAGTCATTATTTTTTGTTTTTTGCAAAAAGGCAACAAAATCTGAAGCAATATTATAACTTCGAAAACAAGTAAAGGAAACATTTTCAAAAGAATCAAAATGGATGATATTAAAGCGGCGGCGTCGGCGGTAAGCTCGCGGACCGCGCGCTGTCCGCTATGTTATATTGTTACCTACTGTAAAATGCATCTACGGTGAACGATATTAAGTCCATATTTGGCTGCTCATACTTTGGTTGGGTGGGAGCGGTGCGGTATAAAGGTCACAGCACATACATCAACTCGGAAAGGGATCGTAAACGTATCAACTCGAGCGGTTCAGCATTCTTTGTATGAAACCCCCTACCGCAAAGCACATTTTCTAATTTTTTTGTCTTTTTTTTTGTCATTTTTTTTATTTTTTATTTTTTTTACTTATAAATTTTTTTCTCTCATTCTTTTCCACTGTGCGGCGAGCCGTAAGCGCGGCGTCGCCTAGCCGTAAGCGCGGCGTCGCCTAGCCGTAGCCGAGCCGACGTACCGACGCTGATCCGGTTTGGTTACGTGCTTGCGTTAGGTTGACGCCTGGTTGACGGCGTGGCGAAGGCGATACGGTGTCGATCCCTTTCCGAGTTGATGTAATGTGCTGTGTCCTTAAGTGGGCTTTAGACTGTCGGTAGCTTAGTTGGTTAGAGCATCGGGCCGGAGCCCCGGAGGCGCGCGGGTTCGAAACTCGCCTGAAAGCTACTCATAGGGCTCGTGGTTTCTTACTATCACATTTTTCCTATACTTATTTCAGTATTCCCTGCGACAGACTCTTTGTAGGTACCTACTGATATAATCCCGTATTAAATACAGGAAGACCAATTTCCTTTCCATCGTTATCTTCGTACGTCATAAACTTTAACAATAAAAAGTGCTTGCTCTTTAGTAAGAAAAGGACACATTTCATCAAAGTAAGTATTGTCCAATGTTACGGGGAAAATATCTTTGTGCCTTTGATATAAGGTTCACCTTTCAAAAAGCTTTGAAGGCTTTTCCGGGACAATTCTATTGAAGATAGTTTCCTTTTTATACTTTCGAGTGATTGAATTGGAACGGTTGGCCGCAGAAGTACCTATACCTACTTAGATGATCACTGTAGTTAAAAGTAATACAGAGTGATTTTTAAGTCATTGGCATCCATTCGGTCCATTAATGTACTCACATTAAGAAATGCTTTTACGTGAAAAGGGGTGGTGCCCAGCGCCAGCAGCTGGGTTATATTGTTTATTTAGCTGAATTCCGTGCGCAAACTTGATTAAATTCACGTCATAGTAACGCCCGCGTTTTGTCTGGAGCTCAATTCAGTAGTTTAATATATATATAATTTTTTATTCAGAAAACTGGTTCCATTTTGTTAGTAAATTACAATAAATCTTATATGTATAATGTTAGTACTTAGATTAAAACAAAAATTTAAAAAGAAACAAAAATAAAAACAAGGTCATAGATTAGGAGGGCCTCATCCTCTCATTGTTAGCGAGAGTATGATAGCCCATCCAGACCTGCAGCATGGGGGAGTCCCACCTTTCAACTAACGTCGCCAGGAGGGTATTGATGCTTGTATGATATTTGAATATAATGTTTTTTTTATTAAATTGTTAATTTGATTTTTATTTGTTATAGTGATCAATTACTTAGTATTTTAGATGATTTTTCAGGGAAAAAAAAAACATAAATTATACTTCTTGGATTCGCCTCATATTAGGGAAAGGACTATATCATGAGTATGTTCTTATTTTACAAGGATGCTTATGACTTCAAAGTCTATTATCACTTATCGTCATCCTTTATAACCGCATGATAAGAAACAATGGACATTCCTATAGGTATGGATAGTAAAGTTACGTAATATTAATAATGCGTGGAGCCGTGGCGTAAGTAGTGGTTACTGCGCTTGCCTGCGATCGTTGAGGTTAAGCAACTTTCGCAATGGTCGGTCACGGGGCTGGTGACCAATATTTTTTCTACTGCAGCTCCTCCCTGCTTCGGAAGGCACGTTAAGCCGTTGGTCCCGGCTGCGTTTGCAGTTAGTACCCACCAAACTGCTTTGGGCCCGCGTAATGGGGCATGGCCCATTCTCCTTATCCATCCATAAGGAAGGCCAATGCCCCAGCCAGTGGGGACATTAAACGGCTGATGATGATGATGATTGATTATAAATGCTAATACTTTTTATCAGAACGATTATAACGGTTCTGTCAATCAGTGTTCTGTTGCGATTGTGGTATTTTTCCTATATAATTATTTTTTTGATCTCCAGTTTTAGTAAAATATTACTAATGTTAGTAAAAAAAATTGACTTAAGTATTAATAAATAATAATATTAAAATAATTTATTTCTCACTTCACAAAAAAGTCTAATGAGACTAGTCCCTGAAATGGGTTTGTGGAGAACCTGGGGTACAGGAAACTAGGCCTTAACGATACTTAGCTTTAGGTACAAAAAAAGGTTTGATTTAAGGAAAAAAGTAGGTATTACAATATAAAAATACAAAATAATTATTATGAGTAACTAGGGGTTGCAGGTAGTGTGTATGTGTGTGTAAATGTGTGTGTGTGTGTGTGTAAATTAATCAGTACCTATTATAAGTAAGTAATTAATAGTATGGGCATTAGCTATGTCTTACAATAATTATGCTATTAACAAAAAGTAAGTTCAGACGGAGAATTAAGGCTGTCGTAGTATTCAACAGTTAAATATCTAGTCTCTGCCTACCCCCGTGGGAAATAGGCGTGAGTATACAGGATATTTTTTTATCAATGCACAAATTTTTAAGATCGACTCAGGATCGGTAAGTGAACAACTTTCTTCTAGAAACATGGGTCGTAATAGTACAAAAATTTTTGGACTTCCCATACAAAATCGATCACGTGATCAGTCCGATTTGTATGAAGAGTCATTTTTTTTGTCATATTTCGACCTATGTTTCTAGCAGAAAGTTGTTCACTTACCGATTCTAAGTCGATCTTAAAAATTTGTGCACTGATAAAAAAATTATCCTGTATGTATGTATGTACCTATGTTAATTTTCCTTTTATTTGGTAAGGCAAACAATTAAACATCTATACAGCCAAGCGTTGCGAATAACTTTTACACCACAACCGGCTAGAAGCAATTTTCGCGGTGACGTCACAGACTATATTACAGACTTGATGTCTACCAATATGTCTACCATTTGCCTAATGGCTCCATCTCGGTCGACGCCAGCTAGTCTGTGGTTTACTGGCTATTTATATCTATGATGTATCAAGTAGGTACTTGCATTAACTGTTAGGTCAAGATGTTCGGAATTTGTTTTTTAACATTGTAAATAGATAATTGCGTTCAAATGCGTTAAAACATATTATAATGACTATGTTTACTCTAAAAACTTTCCATTTTTTAATTTCTTTCTAATCTCCAAAATTAAAAAGTTTAGAAAGTAAATTGTAGCGAGTTTTAAAACGTCATAATTATAAGGCTTACGTCCACTAAATGTTTTTTTTAATTATTCTAAAATATATGTTATACTTATTACTAAAAGGCGATTATTTTAAAAGAATCCTAAAAGTGATATTGGGAAAAGCAAACCAGTGTAATGAGATCGACAGAAGAATGACTCGGCTGGGCAGCATTTTCAAAACTGGACTTTGTCTTCAAATGAAGCTAAAAGCCCACCAGAAAGCTCAGATATTCGACCAATGCGTTCTCCTCGTTCTTTCTTATGGTGCTAAAACCTGGGTTACCTACCACCCATGACTCCATACACAAACAGACGGTGGTGCAAAGGGCAATGAGTAGGTGTTACTCTGAGGGACCGGAAGTCAAACAAGTGGCTCAGAAAGCAGAGTAAAGTCACTGACATCGGCCTTAGAGTGGTAAGACTCAAGTGGGAATATGCCAGCCACATTGCTAACGACTCCTAGATTGCAGACAAGGGGACCAAAAGACCACGAGGAAGCCCACAAATGCGATGGAAGGATGATATCAAGCAGGTGCCGGGCAGCAACTGGACTCTGACTGCCTTAAACAGAGGGAGGTGGACGGGAAACATTTGAAGGAGGCCTACATCAACCTATTGGTTGAAGAAGGCTAGAGAGAAGAATCTCAAAAGTTTTATTAAATCATTCAGACAGATTCATTCAACGCAATATTGGTCCCGTGCTGATCTCTGGCACAGTAACCAGGAAAACGAAATGCAATGAAATCAGCTCATTTTTATCCCATTAATTACCATCAACACATCACAACACCGTCATACAAAACGTTCGTTTCACCATCCATCAACAGTCATGGGAATCTCAGTTACGGTTCCATGTTTAATTTATTCGTCATCACAATCTTACAGCACTTTTAACAACACTTCCACTAAAATCTTGCCAATACAATTTCCTTCTCCCGAGAATTGAGATATCCGCCAAAATCAACCAAATACTAATCAACATGTTACATGATTAACAAGTCGAAACATATGTTTTATCGCGGAAGTACCATTCAAAACGATAAATTGAAATGATTTATTGCATCCTGCTTAAAATAATGCGGCTAGTTCGTTCAATGTTCCGTAGTACAATTTTTTTATAATGCAGCTATGTGGCTATAAATTCTCTTCGTCTTCCAGATTATTAATAGACCTTATGAATTTATGAATAAATTTAAAATAAAAGATACTTTATGAATCTCATCATCGTCATCATCAGCCCGTCTCCGTCCACTGCCGGACATGATAGGCCTCTCCTAGTTCACGCCACTGAGCACGGTTTTCAGCTCCTCGCCTCCAGCCCCCACATGCCGCACTTATTATGAATCTAGGAGAAATAAAAGTAGAAAAAACCAACAAGTCCCCACAGCTACTTCAATAAGAAAATAATAAACATTTAACTCCGTAATACTGGTTACGTAACGTAAACCATTTCTTCTCACCAGATACGCCATTGTTTTTAGCGGACGCCAAAAATAGCGTCTAGCGAATAGTGTTTAACAATTAACAGACTATTCCTGAGTCACGCCTAATTCCAGCATTAGTTTGTGTTAACGGAGATCACTCACTGGCAACCTGCGTCAAACGGAAATAGGGGATAGGACTGTTATTGATAATGTAAATATTTAATAGTAACATTCAAAAATATAACATTGAAAAGTGAAAAAAAATATTCAAAATGTTGATTAATAAGCAAGTAATGAGCTGCAGAATGGCGACCGCGAACCGGACGACACGTTCCGTGGGAAGGCCCCCTACAAGGTGGACCGACGATCTGGTCAAGGTCGCGGGAAGCCGCTGGATGCGGGCAGCGCAGGACCGATCGTTGTGGAGATCCTTGGGAGAGGCCTATGCCCAGCAGTGGGCGTCGTACGGCTGAAATGATGATGAGCTGCTGAATTGTGAAAAACTGTGTCTCTAGCTATCTCTTTCTAAAACAAAATTTTATATTATAAAAAAATAAGCCCGATCCCCTTGCAGAGGTTCTTTTGGATTAAATCAAGGCACATGTAAGAGGTTCGGTTAGAGTTAGTTAGTATAAATAGCATGTCTCGCTTTTTGTACTGATTTAAGCGTATCTAACTGACTCTAACGTGATTAACCGCCTCTGTGGTCTAGTGGTATCAGACTCCACCAGTATCAGACCAAGAGGTCCCGGGTTCGATTCCTAGCGTGGGTATATATTGTATTCGGTTTGATTGGTGGTATAGGACTTGTTATAAGTCACCAAGGCCAGCGACCACCATCTTATCTAAGTCTGACGCCATAATAACGATGTTTTCAGCATTGTTGTCTTCCGGCAGTTAGAGATAAGATAGCCAGTTCCTAAGTGGTGAGGATTCCGGAAGTATTCCATCTTCAGCCTTATCTTGAGCTTCTTAAGCTTTCAAATGCACACATGTGTGCACGTCTACAATTAATTTCCAGGAACCGCGAGTTGGTATACAGGTCATCTGCCCCGTTATTCACAAACCGCCGGAAACATTCCCGACAGTGGAAAGTAAGCTCTGTCACTGTCACTCACTACAGAGTGGACAAAGTTTTCAACGAAAATTACACCAAAGTAACAGATTTTTTAATAATTTTTATACCAATCCATAATTCCAGAATTAATTATTTAATAAACAAATTTGAAAATGAAACCTCTACCCATCTCACAACTAGCTCGACGGGAGAAAATCTTATAGCCAACCTAAGTAACTGATTTTTTAATAATTTTTATACCAATCCATAATTCCAGAATTAATTATTTAATAAACAAATTTGAAAATGAAACCTCTACCCATCTCACAACTAGCTCGACGGGAGAAAATCTTATAGCCAACCTATTTGCAATTGTTATGTAACATACCTACCTCTTCGATCAATAATAACAACTATTGTTAACTACTTAATTTCATATGAAATACTTTTTATTTATTAAACAGATTGGTGAATGTCGATCCCTATTCGTATCTCAGGCTAGGAGGGTTTTCTGGTTTTTCGGATTGGATTTTCTACGCGTTCCGCACCGCCCACTAACTATTTTAACGCCTTTTAGTGATCTCTGGATTTAATCTTATTTTAAGTAAATTCATTGTAAGCAACAACCGCTCGTAACGACACCATTATCCAACGGAACTATAACTTTACTCGTAAACATACAATTCATGCATAGGGTCACGTCACGTAGTCTCTATCAAGAAACCCAAGTGAGACATGAAAATCCTTTTTATTTTCTTTCGACTACCAGCATGACACGCGTCCTGTTACTCCTGTATGTTTCTCTAGTTTCCCAGAACAGTGATTTCGCTGAATTTAAACTTTCTTTGCAAGACTTAAGCTCACATTTCCCAAGGTACAATAACTCTAAGGTAAACCAAATCCATCATAATTAGTTCCGTGATTGAGACGTTAAAAATTAAGTATCAATGAAAAGTTCTACATATATTCAGTGTCAGTTTCAACGCGTGTGGATAAAATTAACCAACATTGTGCTGTGAACTTTGTAGTTTACTAGTATAGACTCATATATTAATAAGTTTTTAGTAAAAATTTCATTTTTATGACAAGCTTTTTTGCTGACTGTACTTAGAAGGAGTTTGTATGCCTAAGACGAATGGCGACATACTGTCCACACTAATGTGAAGTATTATGAAACGAAGCGCCTTGAAGATCTCAAAGCAAAACGACTATTGTATTGTCATCTAAACCAAACCTCTACCAATACAAAATTTCAGCTCCATCGGACACTGGGAAGTCAGTCAAATTAAGCTTGCAAGATTTGTCCCCCACTAACTAACCAACTAACATGGCAAGTTAAATAAAAGCTTGTAAAAATAACTATGCTTTAGAAAAATTCTAAGAAATATATCCAAAAAAATCTTAATTGATAAATAATTTAAATCGTGTTTGTAATACTTTAATTGTTCTCTTTATTCACTTAAAATTAGCGCGTAAAACAAGAGTTTGTATAGATAAGCTTATATACCTATTATTTAGTATGACGGTGATAGTATACCTATAGCCCAATTTGAGTTGCGCTTGCGTCAATAATCGCAATAAAGGGTAACGCGACTATTTATCTCCAAACCACAATGCCACCCACGGACATGTACACGACAGCATGTGTTTGTTTGCGATTGCACCGTATGTTTGTTGATACAACTCGTTTGACGACCGTAGACCGGCCGGTACATTCGGAATTCGGTCGGAATCGCGTAAATCGATTAACCGAGACTTTTGACAAACAACAGTTTGAGCAAGCAATGATATCTACCTACTGAGATTGTTAAGAGTTCGATAATGTTAACACGATCTGTATTGTATTTTATGTGTCATTGAATTATGTATTGTACTCTCAGCATACCGGACAAATCCTAACGATTTATGGTGCACTTTTCAAAAACGTCATTTTTATGTTAAATAAAAAATGAAGTTGAAATGTCTTAATTCAATTATCAGTCCATCAATTTTAATTATTCTTAACACTTACACTTAGCACTTAAGTTAGAATACAGAATTTAAGTTTTCTTAAGTATAAAAAGCAGTAAGTAAGTAGTAGTTAAAGGTAGTGTGGTTTTCTGTTATTATTTTTCTTATAGCTAGGGATTTAAAGAATTGCATTATGAATGCATAAAATTACCATAATGTAATGTACAGTCAAAACTCATACATAACCGATGAAAGTCACCTTTCCCGACCAATATAATCGTTACTTTATCAAAGGAACATAATTCCCGTTGCAAGATTTCAGGTCATCGCTCACTAGACTACCCGTACTTTATTAGTGATGAAAGAACCATAATGCCTTTATCTTTATACGACAGCCTTTGCAGCATTCCTTTGACCTCATTAGCTTTACATGAAAGGAGGTGACAAGAAACCATGTCACGTAATTATGGCTTCATAATCAAGGGTTGGCTGACTAAAGTCATAGTCAATGTGAAGGTTACAGTATCTTATGTACACCCTTTTTTCTTTGGTAATTACTTGTTTACGTTCTACTGCGCCTAATTTAGTTCCTATATAGTTTTATTTCTTCATTTATTTTACGAAAGTGCTCTACAATTTAAGCTTTCGAGACTTTAAAAGACTCGTCGAACTTTTCAAGTGTGTCTTTCGCTGTAAGTCAGTTAATATTTATATACATAACTCCCTCTTTTATTTTACGAAAGTCCTCTATGCTCAACATTTTCAACTTCCGAGACTTTAGAAAACTCTTCGAAGTTTTCAAGTATTTTTTTCGCTGTAAGCCAGTTAATATTACATCAGTAAAAGAAACATTGTAAGCTGTTTATTTTTTCGAAAATTTACAGTAGATTAGATAGTGTAATAAACTTTCATAACATTTTGCATTCACAAACTTCGTTAATCAACATTAACACTATATAACGCCCAGCGAACTAAAACGAAACGCAGGCACCGACTCACCTCTTTTTAAACAAAGAAAAAGGTTACGAAAATTACTATCTTACATCATAAATGACAAGAAGCGATTAGAAATAAGACGTACATTTGGAGTGTGCACTTACTCGCTCGGCCGTTTTTCGGAAATCTACGAAATAATAAAAAGTAATAGTAAAGTACGTGAAGCATATAGGAGCCCGAATAAAATAAACAAATAAAATCTGTTTATGTCCAGACAAGTTAAGGCAATTTAGTAAAAATTTCATTTTTATGACAAGCTTGTTTGCTGACTGTACTTTAATATTGTATTGTCATCTAAACCAAACCTGTATACAAAATTTCAGCTCCATCGGACACTGGGATGTGGGTCAAATTAAGCTTGCAAGATTTGTCCCCCACTAACTAACAAACAAACGCCCGAATTCTCGAACGCAAATCATCTTTGGGAGCGTCTCAAACATCATGTCATCTTTTTCATACGTTTGACATTTAAAGTGACAGGGCGATGTTTGAGACGCTCCAAAAGATAAGTAGCGTACGAGTATTCGGGCATAACTAACTAACATGGCAAGTTAAGAAAAAGCTTGTAAAAATACAAATCAATATCAATCAAATCAAATAATCAAACAAATGTCAATTTAGGTTTGTCACCCCTGCGTGTTGCCAGAAGGTACGTGAAAAAAATATCCTTCTAACATCCCTTCGAAAAATTATTTTGTTGTTTACGTAAGAGTTATTTCCATGTTTTACTTTTATAAATAATGTTAATCAAATATCTCTCCAGTCAAAGCATGTTTCAAATTAACGAGAATGTTGTTCACAAAAAAGGAAATCAACAAAATTTGAATATAGAGTTTTATGTGGTAATACTATTTTCTTCTAGGTGTTACTTGAAGACTTGTCATAAATATTATTGCAGCGAGATAGGTTATTATTACGTGATATTTGTTCAAGGTAGTAAGATAGTCTTAATTTGACTCCAGACGATATACTGGTCCAATACTTGTAAGCAGTAAATCATTTTCAATTGCTGCATTATTTTTAGATAAAAAAAAGACAGAAAAGGCAGACAAGACTTTATAACTCCGTAAAATAATAAGGTGAGCAGATTGTGACATTATTTAAATTGTACTCATTTTGGGTTCATTAGTAAAGTAAATGGCCAAACAGACTATCAGACAAAAATGTCAGGCGGCCAGTTCGATCGTCCCCTTTAGTTCCTAATCGTTAGAGTCTGGCAAACGAAAGCTGTCCACAAGAAAAAGCTCCAAAAATTCTTTATTACCATGTAAGTAATTATGTAATTTATTACATCTATTTATTTCGTTATTTTAAAATAAACATCAAGTAAGTAGGGCAGGCGTACCGGTTTTGGCCACTTTTTGCTCTAAAAGTTTTCTAAACAACTTTTAGCCATTTCTGATAAAGGCAATTAAAATAAGGTATTTTAAGGTAATAATAACAACCGTTAGAATTCCTTATGCCATAAGATTTTTTTTCAATAAATTAAATTTTCTGTTTGAAAAAATGTTTTGTATGAAAATTTTAAGAAATTTGTTTTGGATGATATACTTTATAAAACTTTGTTTTTTTAAATTAAATTGTTGTTTTGCAATTGACTGGTTTCTAGCGCATTAGAATATATTGATTTTACCTGGGTTTGGTTTAGATTTTTCGCAATACTTAAGTTTAACTATCAGTAAGTGGCCAAAACCGGTACATTTGGCACCTCTCACACATTTTGTATTATATACAAAAAAAAATTAACTTTTTAAAAATTTAAAATGTACCTTTAAAGCTAGATAAATTATCTATAATTTAAGATATAATTTGTGTCTTAAATACCTAACGCCCGAATTCTCGAACGCAAATCATCTTTGGGAGCGTCTCAAACATCATGTCATCTTTTTCATACGTTTGAGATTTAAAGTGACAGGGCGATGTTTGAGACGCTCCCAAAGATAAGTAGCGTACGAGTATTCGGGCATAAGACCATCTAGTACTTAGTGCTTAAAAGTCAAAAATTCCTTAAAGTGGCCACAAAGGGTACCTCTGCCCTATCAAAAGAGTTTCCCAGAGTATATTAAGGATTTTTAAAACTGCCGCCTTTTCTCGTGGACAGCTTTCGTTGGCCATACTCTAGTTGCTAAAGCAGTTGGCAGCTAGTTAACTTAAGCTGTTAACTCAGCCACATCTTAAATTATTATGAACTAGAGCGATCTAACAAACTCCGACCATTAAAACTAAACCATTTCCAACTGAAAATCGGTCAAAGCTCACAGCAAATTAAGAGCTCCACCATGCGCGAAGTGCGCTGACCCGTTTATGCACGACTCGAGCACAGGATTCATACTAGGTACCAGTATTCCAACTTCATACGACATTTGACGACGTCCGAGACCGAGTGGTGTACTTAACTTACGCACCGGTTTTCAAGATGCCGCTATCTCTGGAGGTCCCGGGCTCAGTTTCCGATCGGGTAAATATTGAAAAAGAACTTTCCAACTCGGGTCTGGCTGAATGTGGTAATCCATCCCATCGTTGTTTCCAATTTCCATAACATTAGTGCTCAAGCTACTAAAGTTAAGTATTTCAACGATGCGTGTGATGGTGTTCAAAATGTTTTTTTGATTTTATTGATAGGTACATAAGGTCGAAACATTATTTAATTATTTGCCCAACTTTTGTACTCTATTTAAGTCAGTTTTAACGCTAGAAGCAATCTCATGAACTATGACTCATATGTATCTCTCTCTCGATCTGGACAGATCTCAGTATGCGTTTCATCAAATCAAAATCTAATCAAATCATCATTTTTATTTATTTTTATTTTTACTTTTTTTTGTATTCACAATGCAATTTATTATTAACTAGCCTTCCGCCCGCGGCTTCGCCCGCGTGTACTACACGACGTTATCCCGCGGGAAGGTGATATTTTTCAGGAATAAAAAGTAGCCTATGTCCTTTCTCAGGCTCTAGACTATCTCTGTACCAAAATTCATTTAAATCGGTTCAGTAGTTTAGGCGTGATTGTGTAACACACAGACAGACATTTTCGCATTTATAATATAAATATAAGTAAGGATGAAAAAATTTAAAATGAAGTATTAAAAAAAATCGACTCGTCTCACGACTGGTCCCATCGGAGCTGGTTGTGAGACGGGTCGATTTTTTCTAAATAAGTACTTCATTTAAAATTTTTCATTATTTATTTGCTACACCATGGTAAATTGGTACCTTAAATCAGTTGTAGTCCGACATGACCTGTCGACGTTGTCGACGTGCAAATGTTTTATTTTTACAATGTCAAACCTTAAAACTCCTAATATCATACCGAGAGAGAGGGAAAGAGATACAAATGAGTCATAACCCTCGTTTAGACCTTTTATACGAAGATGGAATACTGGAAAAATTTATTCTGTGTCTCGAGCGATTCAAACGCATGAAATATCACCGCGCAACTTACACTCAGTTCCCACCCTTACCCCAGGGGTATTGGGTTCATTATCGCTTGGCTTTGAAGTATGCATCTGTTTGGCACACATTTGTGGCACTGCAAGACTGCAATTTTCTTTGAACGGAACTCGATCCCGTACCGTCGTAGATTGGAATGTAATTTTAGAAGTTTGAAGTTGTGAATGAGTTTAAATTATATTATGTGTAGAGAGATGAGATTGTGCATGGACTGGAGTTTAATGAAATCCCTAGGAAATCTAAGAAAATTTATTTCTACTTTTGAAAATTTCTGCTCATTTGGCAAATACCTAGTTTCAAATTGATATGAAACATATAAATTATTATACAGTGATTACTGGGTAGCGCAAGTACCTAAGCAATACCTGTATTTATTAAAATCGAATTTGGTTTGTTGGTGGTAAGACTTATTCTTAGTCCGCTTGGCTATATAGCTACCATCATCTTATTTAAGTCTGACGTTAACCGCCTCTGTGGTCTAGTGGTTCACACCACCGATTTCAGACCCAGAGGTCCCGGGTTCGATTCCCAGTGGGGGTACATACATACATTATACATGGGGGTACATTGTATTCGGTTTGGTTGGTGGTAGGACTTGTTCTTAGTCCGCCTGGCTAGCTACCACCGTCTTATCTAAGTCTGACGCCATAACAATGATGTTTTCAGCATTATTGTGTTCCGGCAGTTAGAGATAAGATAGCCAGTTCCTCAGTGATTGAGGATTCCGGGAGTAGTGCGCTTCCACCTTCAGCCTTATTACCACTTAACATCAGGTGTGATGAAGGCTAAGTGCTACCCCGTTGTGAATAAAAAAAAAAAACGTCATAACAACGATGTTTTCAGCATTATTGTGTTCCGGTAGTTAGAGATAAGATAGCCGGTTCCTCAGCGATTGAGGATTCCAGGTGAAGTGCGCTTCCACCTTCAGCCTTATCACCACTTAATGTCAATCAAATAAGGTGTGATGAAGGCTAAATGCTAACCCGTTGTGTTGTAAATAAAAAAAAAAGGAAGCTCCCTCCATTTATTAAAAAAACAAAGAAATAGTAGTTTGTTACACAAGGAACGTAAGCGAGCTATTACAGAACAAGATCCA
Source organism: Crambus lathoniellus (assembly GCA_949710035.1). Taxonomy (NCBI): domain Eukaryota; kingdom Metazoa; phylum Arthropoda; class Insecta; order Lepidoptera; family Crambidae; genus Crambus; species Crambus lathoniellus. Next base: position 5,396,594 of record OX453302.1, on the reverse strand, counting down.
GTTTGGCGCCCGTGCGAGCGCAGCTCGCAATGGGCGCTAAAGGATCGAGTGCACCCGAGATATTTACCCGCCCGAGCGAGCGAAACGAGCGAGGGCGAATATAGTTCGAGGGTGTAATAGCTACTTACAACCGAGGTAAACATTCTACTTTACATCATTCATGCGAGGTAAATAAAACATTTATATTGGTATGACAAAATGATTCTTTTATAAGAGAGAAAATATTTATTCAAATTTATTTGCAAAAACTTGTAAATGTACTTATTTTAAATTTTAATACAGTCGTCGCAAGTGAACAAACATTTAATTCGATGAAATGCCGCCATTTTCATTGTTCTCTACAGTGAATAGTTTTCTTATCATTTTATAAAAAAAATAATGTTTGACCAAGGAGTTTTGCATAGCTTGGAATGGTAGCTGCAAAGTGATTTGAAAATGGAACATTCTATCTAAACAATACACTGTGTTGCACATGCCAACTTACACAGCCTCTTACCATACTAGTAAATCCTATTTACCGCGAGCAGTATGATGTAAAATAAATAACAGGCTAGTTATTTTACATTTCGGTGTAAGAAACTTATTTAGGTACATTTTTCCAATACTTACAAATACGCTTTGACTGCTGCAAAAATCCTTAGTTTGTACAATCAAAGCAAATATTTCCCAACGCAAGAACACATAAACACAAAAAATAAACCCGAATTAGTGCAGTTTCACATTCACACGGTTGTGCAAACGCAAACAATCTGTCTCTTTGTTCCTCACCGACAGAGCTGCCAAATACATCAATTTCTTTGAAAACAGATTTAACTCGACCATTTATTACTTCAAAGTAGGACGAACTTGGAATAAATACCAGTAAGCTACAATTTCAACCTTATCCTATTACAATAACAGTTAGTTTTGCAGTTGAACTGTACCTTATTAAAATCACGTGCACTTAGAAAAAAATGTTTTTGCAAGTTTATTTCTAAACATAACCATTTTTCTTGACGTAGCAAAACTTACGGTAGGTACGAGTAACACCATTTTGTTATAAAATTCTTTACTGGTTCTTTTTTGCACTGAAACTAAATTGTACTTCTGTGCAAATAGTTTAATAAAGTCCCAAATAATGTAAAAATTTTGCCAATAAACATCTCAATAAAGGTTGCTGAAGTTTCTATACTAATTTAAAAGCTAACAGTAGACTTTCTCACCTGTAAGGTAGGTATGTCAATCTGTACGGATGAGACTTTTGAACGAAAAATTGTACCTTTACCTACTCGTAAACGTTACATATAATAGTAGTAGCTATATGTGACTTTTACATAATAGGGGTATTAAGGCGATACTCGGAAAAAAATGTGCAGGAGCGAGATAGCAATGAGAAAACGACGCGCGCGGGAGCGAGACCGATTTTGCAGATTAGGCAAAAAAAACACAAAATCACTTCGTATTACAAAACTACAGCCATTTTAAAAAAAAAGGCTCTATAAGATCCTCAATATTATTGGTGTCCACCAATAAAACCAATTTCCAATAGTGTAAGTAACCCAATCACTACATAGTATAAAACAAAGTCGCTTTCTCTGTCCCTATGTCCCTTTGTATGCTTAAATCTTTGAAACTACGCAACGGATTTTGATGCGTTTTTTTTTAATAGATAGAGTGATTCAAGAGGAAGGTTTATATGTACTTTTTATCCCGATATTCCCACGGGAACGGGAACCACGCGGGTGAAACCGCGGGCGGCCGCTAGTTTAAGAATAATCTTCACTTTTCGTATTTTTAGAGGTCTTTTCGAAAAGAAAAAGTGTCGAGGCAAAATCATAAAATCGTGTTTTTGAAACTATACGAATCTAGATAAAGGTATGAAGAAATATATATCTTATTACCAGATTTGTAACAACTGTAACCGTCTTATAGTTTTAAATCAAAAAGTCCATATTTTTCCGAGTAGCGCCTTAAAACACGAGTGGGAGTTTAGGTGAGTTTTTTAATAGCATCCCAGTAGTGTTTTATTACCGAGTTATGTCTTATCTATACTCATAATCGTATACCTAACATAAAATATATTTCAAAATTAAACAATAATTGTACCACTTATTAATAAATTGTCCTGACGTGTTTCTGACGCTTATTTTGATATTTTTCGGATGACGAACACCGTGCCGGTAAATCCTACGTATGCCATAGGGATTGTAAAATAATAAAAAAATAAGTGTGCTATAAAGAGTGACAACCAACGGTGGTTTCGTAATGGAATGGTTATTACGATACAGGTTGTTTTTTAAAGTTGTCTATGGTATAAAGTATTTCAATATACTGTTCAGGTATGAGTTCATAATTTTATTCGAATTTTATAACATGAGTGTAGATAAAATGAGGTTTACGTATACGTTCAGGTATGAGTTCATAATTCGAATTTTATAACATGAGTGTAAATAAAATATGACTTACGTTCCTTAGTGGTTAATTGTGGCCCTTAAATACCTAAATAAATGTGTCTAGTTTGTCTGCTTTAATTAGATTTCTGCTGGTAAGCTTGTTTTTTAAACAGGACTTGTTTAATGATGCACCACGTCACGTCATGTAACGACCGATCTATTTAGATCGATCGTAAAAGAGCGGTGTGCCGCACATTCCTTTGTACTGTTATGTATGAGACTTATAACATCTACCAAATTATGATCGTACAAAATGTTGTTTTATATTTCACGAGCATAACTCTCCAAGGAAAATAATGACTACTTATAAAATTTGCTTAAACTTATTGCCTTTAAAATATATTTAAAAAGTCTTATAAGCACAAATAATAACACTCATTCTGTCATAGTCAAGTATAAAAAAGATTCGTTCACCGAATACTACGGGAAAAATAATTTGACACTAACAGACTGTATTTTTTTTTTGTCATAATTTATTTGACCTTTTAAGACATGTTAATAATTATTTCAATATCAATATTATTATTATTATTTAATTTGATTCGCATTTCTTTTTTTGTAATTTATTGTGATTTTTATAATATGAATTTTATGTTAGTCCGATTGATTTTTAATTTTAATTTTAATTTTATTTTAGTTAGGTACTTATTTATTTCTTTTTCAATTAAATGCATTTTTGTTTTATAGGCTTTGAGAATTTATTTTATACTAGCTTTCCACCCGCGGCTTCGCCCGCGTGGACTACACGACGTTATCCCGCGGGAATGTGATACTTTTCTGGGATAAAAAGTAGCCTATGTTCCTCTTCGGGCTACAAAGTATCCTTGTGCCAAATTTCAGCCAAATCCGTTCAGCCGTTTTGGCGTGATTGAGTAACAAACATCCAAACATCCAAACATCTAAACTTTCATATTTATAATATTAGTAGGAAGTGTTTTAAGAATTTTACTATGGACTGAGTCTGAAATAAAATTATTTTATTTTATTATTTATTATTATTATAATCTATCCAGACTAGGCGTGCCCCAGCAGCAGGGGAATTGAAATGGTTGATGATGATGACGATGAGGGAAACAGTAATTTATACAATAAACTAAGTCGGGTTAAAGAAATCAGCTCCTTCATAAAACTCAATTAATATTCCCCTCTCTAGTAAAGGTGGCAAGGGTCCTTGGTTTGGTTGGTCTTTGCATTTTCATTTACCTATTTGCCTAGAAAAAACCCCATCTGCTATGTTTGTTTCTATAAATTGTAGTTTTATTACTGATAATATGCGCATGAGCAGAATAATGTAAAATTTAAAAACACTAGCCTTCGGCTTTGCCCGCGTGGACTACTCGACTTTTTCCCGTGGGAATGTGATATTTTCCGGAATAAAAAGTAGCCTATGCAATCCAAGCTCTCCAGCATCCAAGCTATCCCCATACCAACTTTTGACGTGAAAGACGGACAAAGAAACAGACAAATACAGTTGCGATTACTTACACTTACCCTAGTTAGGGCTCTAATTCAGAATACACTGCTTGTTTTGACTGCATCACTTAAAAAAATAGCTCAAAGAAAGTAATGTATTCTGAATTAGGGCCCTAACTAGGGTAAGTGTTATCACAACTTAAAAAAACAAACACACTTTCATATTTATAATATTAGTACGGATTTGAAAGATCGCCTCACTAGCAATCAATACTTGACCACGAAACATCCGCCAAAGCCACAGTCATTGCCACTTAGCTTTTTAGATATTCCGGCCTTCTCTGCTACTTGTACATAATTAATGATCTCTACCACTTGATTAATGTTCGCAAGCATTTGAGGGAATTATTAAACCGTATTAGTGAATTGAAATCACTTTTCAGTTTAACATAATGTACAGAATAGGAGCATAAGAATTGAGTAAGAAAAAGACGTATCTTTTCTTTATTTAAGACGCTCAATATCAATAAGTAGAACCAGCTTATAGAGGCAGTAGTCATAAGCCCCCTTGGACTAAACTTTGGTTTACAACTGATGCTAATTCTGTCTTTCATTCGGAAAATGAAAGTGACAGCACCAGTTTAGTACCAGTTTTAAACAAGGACTATATTTTTAGTCCACGTCTTGGAATAAGGGGGAATATATTCAAATATTACATGCGAGAAACATTTGGTGTATGCCCCATGTCAGTATAAGTTATAATATACCTTCGTTGATTCTGATATCCATAAAGGAAGTTTTTTATTTCATTAAAACAAATCCTTATATCTACATTAAATGCTTAAACGGATGGAGACTTCTAAAATTGGTCAGGACCGCTTTCGTAGGTCTCATGATGGATAGCTTCAAATTAATTCATTGATAATCCGGATAACCTATTAGGAATCCTTTAAGCGATCCTGCAGAAAACCGTGAAAGGCTGGTAAGTCCTTCAACGGCTAAACGGCCTCAACTATTCCGCTAGATCGGGCGGCTTATTCGCCCCATCAATATGGGCAACAGATCAAATGTAAGTTAGTACATCAAAGTTAATGTACCTAGTGTACTAATTTTTTGTGTTGTGGGTTAAGACTTAAGACGGCAGCCTTTTGGCGCCGAGTCTCGCTTTTGATTCATAATCAGCGCGATTAAGGCGATACTCGGAAAAACTATGCTGAAGCGAGATAGCAATGAGAAAAGGACTCGCGCGGGAGCGAGACCGATTTTGCAGATTAGGCAAAAAAAAACACAAAATCACTTCGTATTAAAAAACTACAGCGATTTTAAAAAAATGCTTCTATCCTAAATATTATTGGTGTCCACTAATTAAACCAATTTCCAATAGTGTAAGTAGCCCCATTTAAGAATAATCTTGAATTTTCGTATTTTTTAGAGGTCTTTTCGAAAACAAAAAGTGTCTAGGCAAAATCATAAAATCGTGTTTTTGAAACTATACGATTCTAGATAAAGGTATGAAAAAATATATATCTTATTAGCAGATTTGTAACAACTGTAACCGTCCTATAGTTTTAAATCAAAAAGTCCATACTTTTTCCGAGTAGCGCCTTAAACCGTCCGCGATTTGCAGACATTCGTATATTTATATACTGTTTATTAATACTGTATATAGGTATAGTTTATTTGTAATTTATGTATGTTTATAACTTTACATTTGTAATTACTTTAACTGTGCCACTACACCCCGCTTTATAACACCTGTCAATATCTTTATACCATCGGGTTGTCTGGAAGAGATCGCTTTGAGCTATAATACCACCCTTTTATTGCTGTTTTAAGTTATTTTAAATGGCTTTTGTTTTTTTATGTGCAGTGGTATTGTAATAAAGTGTTATACAGGATAAATTTTTAATCAGTGCACACATTTTTAAGATCGACTCAGAATCGGTAAGTGAACAACTTTCTCCTAGAAACATGGGTCGAAATATGCCAATTTTTTTTGGACTTCCCATACTAAATCGATCACGTGATCAGTCCGGTTTGTATGAAGAGTCCAAAATTTTTTGTCATTTTTCGACCTATGTTTCTAGGAGAAAGTTGTTCACTTACCGATTCTGAGTTGATCTTAAAAATTTGTGCACTGATGAAAAATTTATCCTGTACTAGCTTTCCGCCCGCGGCTTCGCCCGCGTGGACTACAGGACGTTATCCCGCGGGAATTTGTAATTTTTCCGGGATAAAAAGTAGCCTATGTTCCTCTCCAGGCTACAGATTATCTGTGTCCCAAATTTCAGCCAAATCCGTTCAGCCGTTTTGACGTGATTGAGTAACAAACATCCAAACATCCAAACATCCAAACATCCAAACATCCAAACATCTAAACTTTCACATTTATAATATTAGTAGGATAAATAAATGAACCCTATAAGCAATCCCGCAGAAAACCGTGAAAGGCTGGTAAGTCCTTCAACGGTTGAATGGCCTCAACTATTCCGCTACATCAGGGGCTCATTCGACCCATCAATCTGGGTAACAGATCAAATGTAAGTTAGTACATCAAAGCTTATGTAGTGTAGGTACTTTTTGCTTGTGTTTTGGGAAGACAGCAGCCTTTTAGCCCCGAATCTCGCTATGAATTCAAAATCAGCGCGATTAAAACCTATAAATAAACGATTCTGCAGAAAACCGTGAAAGACTGGTAAGTTACATCAGGGTCAGGGGTTCTAGGCAACAGAATGTACGCCGAGGTAAACGTAGTGTTTAAATTGCCATTTTCTTTGATTTGATCCTAAGACAAGATGCGACTATCGTAGTTCGTTCATAATTAGTGCGATCAAGGCCTTTATCTCACTAAACTCAAACTGCAAGGTTATCTTTTTATCCATTAATGTAGAAAAATCGTCGTGATTACTTTGGAATATATTTAAAATAAAAATTTATCTAAATTCTTATTTCAATTCAAACGATCAGTGTGACCACATTTATTTTAGTAAAAGTACTTTTAAGTATAGTCAAAATCTACTAAATATACCAAAACCATGTAAAATTAAGAGAAAAACAAGCAAAAATCTTCGTAATTGAAGAAAATTATTATCTAATCTTAATTCTCAGCGTTGAATCCGAATTCTGATTCTTTTCCATTTCGATTTTGATGAATGATAATTATTAAAAATATCAACATGAAATTCAAAATTTAACAAATTCCAGTTTTGCTGAATGATAATGATTATTATTACAAAATAAGGCCAAAAATATAGGTATGTCAACATCTGTTCACCAATAAAGATTTTTCATTTTCAATCCCTACAAAAATAATAGATTCAAGATTCAAGATTCAAATATGTTTATTCAATTTAGATTGTTATTTACAATACTTGTGAACGTCATAGAAGCTACGCCATCGGTTCGCAAACCCTACAGCGGGAGGCCTTGGAGAAGAACCGGCAAGAAACTCCAAGGGTTGTTTTTTTCTCCCTGTTTTATTTCATACAGAGTCGTCAAATTGAAAAATGACCTTAACATGGTATGACTAAGGTCAGTTTCCATCACAATTACACAATGGGTTATGAAAAATACAGTTAAGTATAGGCGAACTAATGATCATAGCGGTGAACAATTTTCAATTAAGTACTTAGGAACTCTACTTAAAGCTTTAATATTAGTTAAAAACAAAAGACAATTCTACTATATACTGCAAGTTGCGCCATACATGTTTCAAATGTAATTCTTAATAAAATGAATAAAAACAAAAGAAAACACATTTTAAAGCAAGCAGATAAGAGCAGACCCATTCCCACTGGCAGCACCCGTTCACGAGCATGACGCATGAACCAGCCATCGCTTCGCTCAACCATATTTTAGGGAACGTAACGACCCGCCTCACACGCCACCACCGTAGAAATGTTTTAGTGAGCATGACATACTCAAACTGCCTACCTTAAATGACCGAATTAAAAGCTTAACTAATATAAACGCTAATAATATAAAATATAGGACACGACTCACAATATCATACTAGGAACATTCGTTACGAGTGTTACGACCAAGGTGTTTTGTCGTTCAAATAATCATTTACAGTGTAATAGCCTTTTTTGAGGAGGCCACTCTTTATATGATTCTTAAACTCTAGATATGGTAAATCCAAGATATCACTTGGGATTTTGTTATATATGTGTATACCTTGACCAACGAAAGATCCGTGCACCTTTTCTAAACGGTACCGAGGCATTACGAGCTTGTTTCTATTTCTAGTATTACGATTGTGTAAATCACCATGTTTGGTATACAAGTTAATATTGCGACGTACAAAAAGAATGCAATTTAATATAAATTGAGATGCAGCTGTCAGTATACCTATTTCCTTGAACTTGTCTCTAAGCGAAGTTTTGGAGCCTAGTTTATAGATGGCCCTGATTGCTCGTTTTTGCAAGATGAATATAGCATTAATGCCAGCCGCTAATCCCCACAAAAGAATGCCATATGACATGATGCTATGGAAATAACTAAAGTATACAGTTCTAGCAGTATCAACATCTGTTAGCTGTCGTACTTTTCTAATAGCGTAGGAAGCAGAACTAAGCTTACCAGCTAATGTTGCAATATGCGCATGCCATTGAAGTTTCGAGTCTAAAGTTACACCCAGAAAGATCGTTGATTGTACTAAATCCAGTTTTTCGTTGTTGATTACAATTTCTACAGGTACCGTCTGTACATTTGGCAGAGAAAAAAGTACGCACTTTGTTTTCTTTGCATTAAGCTGCAAATTGTTAGAATTAAACCAACCGAGTACTTGGTTGGTACCGAGTACCGATGTAAAACACGCAGTTGAATACTATAGTCTCTGAAAAGAATTGATTTTCTGAAGCATGGCTCGCAAAATATTCACATCACAATACAGAAAAAGCTCGTGTTTATTCATGAAAACAAAAAAGAGGCGTATATTCGGGCTAGTGAGCGTTTTTCTCCCTTCATTCATTATTTCTTGCTTCGTAAAGTCAACTGCTAGCTGTAATTAAAAGTTGAAGGCTCAAGTTGTACAAAACTAAACAGCTATTATACCATACCATACATCTTTGTGCTAGACTAAAACCGCGAAAAAGCTTTTATATTTTCTTGCTTTAAGCACATTTTAAATGCGAATTATTCAAGAATAAGCCAAACACGAGCAATTTCTCAAGAAAACACCTAAACTGGTGCAGTACAGGGTGTCGATTCTTCTAACGTTAAACCATAATCGTATTAAATCGTGTTTAAAATGTAGCGTTTTTTAAACACTAGTTAAGTAGGTACAAGAATTGACAGTATGATGTGATGTGAATGTAGTGTGACCATCAGTACCTAGTATTGTGAAAAAAGTACACATTTCTTTACTAGTGTGTAAAAACACTAAAATTGAAAGACGATTTTGATATGATTATGAATTTACTTTAGCAGAATGGACACCCTGGTTTCCGTACTGCACCAGTTCACGTGTTTTCTTGAATAAGTGCTTGTGTTTGGTTTCATCATCATCATCATCAGCATGTCAGCAGAACGACGCCCACTGCTGGGCATAGGCCTTTGGTTTATTGGTTTATTCTTGAATAAACTGATTTACACGATAAGGGTATGGCTGGGCTGTAAATAGTCAATCTCGATGAGGTAACGACTGTACCAATAAAATTGACCCAACTCCAACCGTTAATCGTTCACCACCAGAATTTATCCGTTCAGACATAAACGAATAACGGAATCAGCAGAAATAACACATGGCGTTTACCTTCGGTTGGGCGTCACTGGAAAAATATGTCTGAGCGGGGGCCGGCAAACAATTACGCAACTTAGTAAGTTACGTTTCTTGGAAAAGCGGGAAAGTCTCAGAGCAGTTTCACATTACGTCCGATCCGAATCCGATCCAAAACCGGGGGTTAAAGAATACTTATACCTACAGTCCGGAGTTGTCGTAGAAGTATTTCCATGGAAGTTTGCGCACTATACGGTAATGTTTGATCACCCCGGATAATTTTAGCAGCGAGGGATTCTAAAGTAGAATCCTGAACGCAGCGAGGGATTCAATATACGCCGCCCGAAGTGAAAATAATTTTGCGGCCGAGTAATACACTCTGCTTTTCATCCCCCTCTATAAGAAAAGCAGTAAAGACAACTAAAACTACCTACCTTTCTTTGTCGTTTGGATACATCATAGCGCTAGTCGGGCAAGAAAAAAAATTTTGGACCCTGTTATGAAGCTGTTCCAAATTCAAATCTCATTTATACCCTCTTGTCATAACAGGTAAACAATGAATTGTTTTGGACCCTGTTATTAGATAAACAATCATCGCTTTTCGAATCGATGGGATGAAAAATATTACGGTGTAGTTACGGATACGGATACCGGGTTCGATTCCCAGTGGGGGTATATATTGTATTTGGTTTGGTCGGTGGTAGTAGAGCTTGTTCAAAGTCCGCCTGGCTAGCTACCACCATCTTATCTAAGTCTGACGCCATAAAAAGGATGTTTCCAAAATTGTTGTGTTCCGACACTCTGATATAAATAAATAAATAACAATAATAAGTCTAATCGGTGACGGTGCAAGGTGTATTGCTGTCTTGCTAGATGCAGGTATTGTGCACTGGTGTTTTCGTGGTGTGCATGTGCAATTTTTTGCGGGCGGGCGGGCGGTGCATCTTGCATATTGTGTTTTTTTGCGGAAGTAAGCTACATATATTTCGTTTTTCACAATGGTTAGGGACTTCCGCCAAGTGACGCCTGATTCAATTAAAATAAATAATAATAATAAATAAATATTGGACACCATCACATACATTGTTCCAATACCAAGGTATAGTAGCTTATGTACTTGTATTATGGAAATTGGAAAAATCGACGGGTATTACCACATACACCCAGACCCGAGGAAATATTGAAAAGTTCGATTTCAATATTTACCCGACCGGGGATCGAACCCGGGACCTCTAGATAGCGGCACCATGAAAACCGGTACGTACACCACTCGCCCACGGAGGTCGTCAATACTAAATAAGATATTCAGTTGCATATGCAGTTCCTCAGTAATGAAGGATTCCGGGAGTAGTGCGCTTCCACCATCAGCCTCATCATCACTTATAACATCAGCCGGCCTAGCATGAGCGGCTTATAACGCGCGATATGATATGGTACGGCAAGTTGTCTTGCTCACCCCACTAAGGTGTAAGCAAGACGGAATGCCGTACCATATCATATCGCGCGTTATAAGCCGCTCATGCTAGGCGAAGTGTGATGAAGGCTAAGAGGTAAGTAAGTACCACGATGTAGATAAAAAATAACAGTTTACTGTGGTTAAATTGGAAGTTGTGCGAAAAGCAGTATCAGAAATTTCTCTACTTCTCTCGATCCGTATTGTCACGGATATAGTGCGAAACCGCTCTCAGTGAACCTTGATCCAATAATCGCGTAAAGGTCGGTCGCTGGGCGGGGCGGGCAAGTGGGTCTATCTCCGTAATTCTATGCATCGCGTCTTGACCACGTTTGCGTCATGAAATTTGACTTCGTATTACCGTAATGCCATAACGACGCACATGTCACGCAAACCTATAGTCCTGTCTGTTCTGGTGACATCCGTGACAGAGGAGCCACTTGCAATACTAAATTATCTGTCAAAAGAGACTGTCGTATGAAAACTGTTTTAGTTCCAAAGATTATCACCGGAACAGAAAACGTCGCACTGTCAACGCCCGCCGCGCGTATCAAAAACGGTATTGCACGTCGCGTGAACGTCAACTGCACGTACAGTGCCACAACCTTTTCTGTGCCGGTGACAGCGGCGCTACGTACGTTTTTCTTTTTTTTGTTGTAATTTAACCGGCCCTGACTTCTAAGAACTTCAGCCGCCAGCAGCGCTATGGTTGGACATCAACTTGACAGCAAAATGACATTAAAAAAAATCACGTTAGTTTCACATTTTGGCCACCGGCACAGCAAAGTTTGTGGCACTGTACACTTGACTAATGCGTCATAAGATAACCGCGATCGGGGCGCAGGCCGCGCTTTTGAAAAGCCGCACCTGTGTGAACTGTACGAGCTTTTATTAATTTACTTAATTGGCTGGGAACTGCATTGGTCAGCACGCGGTTATGTATACATACCCACGCCACGGAAACAAAATGGAACTCTCTTTTTATGTCGACTCTGTCTGAGCTTTTACATGTTTTGGGCAAACGTATAACGTTAAAGTATTAAAAAAAATTCATTGAGCACCACCAATAAAAAAAAAGCGCTTCTGTATAGATCTCAAAATATTCAAGTATATACTTACTATATTTTGACGACCAATTTGGCGCAGGGGTAGGTTACCCACCTTCTGCGCCAGTGGTCTCGGGTTCGATTCCCGAACAAGACAAATATTTGTGTGCATGAACATGTCTATTTGTCTTGGTCTGGGTGTTTACTATGTATATTAAGTATGTATTTACAAACAAAAAGTATTTAAGTATATATTTATCCGTTATCAAGTTTTCCATGACACAGTTTCTTAATGAAATTAACATGTGCTTAGATATTGGTGTGAATGTAAGAAGTTATTTATTTATTTATTTATTTATGTATAGTAAATATAATAGAGCACTTTGGGAAGCGACAGTTTAGCTTTATCCTCATTTTATTCGTGATAAAACTGTCTCTCACTTTAACTGCAAATTTAAATTAAATATAACTTGTTATCCCCTATTTAATCCTAAAAAACATTTTCTTTCGTGACAAAAGATAGCTTAAAACCCTTCAACTCTTACCTCTCGTATGAAAGCCACTTTCATCCCTCACATGGAGTGATGTTATAATTGTCGGCATAAACCCGTCGCCGCGACGGCGCGCCGTCGCCGGATGCAGCACTTGCGAACCGGATGCGGTCCGTAACACGCCGGATCGGGAAGCACTGTACTGACGCGTACCATGAGTTGTTTTTAGAGCCATATGAAAGTAACATTGTAAGCGTGATGGCGCTTTACGCAGTCTGTAGTTCCGTCTTGAAATCAATATTGTCCTTTTTTGTGAAATAAATAGTAATAATAATAGCTTAAGGAAAAACCAAGCCAAGTAGCGCCTGATTCTAACAAATATGTATGAATTTAGATACAATGTTAGTATTAAGAAGGTATGGGAAGGGCTTTTGTGCACTACACTGAATTTTACCTTTCCGGAAAAAAACGGATGCTTGTATTTTAATAATTAATCATTTATAATAGTAAGTATTTATTTTCGTGTAGTTTCAATGTTTCAAACCTTAAACTACACGAAATAAATAAATTCTTACTATTATTAATGATTAATTATTAAAATACAAGCAATTGTTTTTTCCGGATCGGTAAAATTCAGTGTAGTGCACAAACGCCCGAAGGCATCGTTTCTCATTCAGATTATAAGAGATTGAGGTGTGAAATGTTTGTATAAGGTAACGTGATTGTTGACTGTACCAGTTATAATTGTCGGCATAAACCTGCTGCCGGATGCGCCACTTGCGCACCGGACGGGGTGGCGACGGGCCGGAACGCGCCGGAACCGCGCCGGATGAGAATCACTGTACTGATAACGTATGTGCCAAAGTTTGTTCGTGGTTTATGATAAACTAGTTTTCCGACAGCGGCAGCGGCTTGAACTACACGATATTTTTCCGTGTGAATGAAATATTTTACCAGGGTAAAAAGTAACAAATAAATAACTCACTACCCTAGACTGGGACAACGTAGGAAATCCTAATAATGTACCGCATACATACCTACACGGTATTTTTTTTATCATCCCAGATAATTTCAGGGATTCCCATAATAAAAGTTGTTTGTTTTCATGAGTAGAATAATCCCAACAATAAATACTATTATTCGTGACTGCAATAAGTCGTTTCCCGATTAATAATGCATAAATCATTTCCCGGTAATCCAAAACGATCGTGTAACGGTAAGGTCGGTGCCAAATGCGTAATCCGGTACAATTTGTTAAAGATAGTTGATATTGATGGCTGGAGGTAGAATTAGCGGAACTAATTCTTACTAATGGGCTACTAAATAACGAGGTTTTGGTTTGAATTTAGATAGTAATTTTAGTAATTTTAGTAATTTTCTGTAACATTTCCATTTATTTGTGTTCTGTCTTTGTGTGTGCAAATAAGGTGTTATATCTAATCTAAAAAAATACGTGTTGAATTGAGTACCTCCCTCCTTTTTTTGGAAGTCGGTAAAAATGGGAAAATTCAGCTCAATCGGACACCGGGAATAATGTAGCTTGCAAGATTTGATCCGAACGGACATAGTACAAATATACACTGCAAGTTAAAATAAAGCTTGTTATAAAATAAATATAGGGCAGAGGTACCCTTTGTGGCCACTTTAAGGATTTTTTGACTTTTAAGCACTAAGTACTAAATGGTCTTAGGTATTTAAGACACAAGTTATATCTTAAATTATAGATAATTTATCTACCTTTAAAGGTACATTTTTCAAATTTATAAAAGTAAAATAGTTTTTTTGATATTACACACAATGTGTGAGACGTGCCAAATGTACCGGTTTTGGCCACTTACTGATAGTTAAACTTTTGTAAGTATTGCGAAAAATAAAAACCAACCCCAGGTAAAATTAATATATTCTAATGCGCTAGAAACCAGTCAATTGCAAAACAACAATTTGATTGTAAAAAACAAAGGTTTATAAAGTATTTCATCCAAAACAAATTTCTTAAAATTTTCATACAGAACATTTTTTCAAACAGAAAATGGTTTTTTTTTTTTTAAATCTTATGACATAAGGAATTCTAACGATTGTTATTATTACCTTAAACTACCTTATTTTAATTGCCTTTATCAAAAATGGCTAAAAGTAGTTTAGAAAACTTTTAGAGCAAAAAGTGGCCAAAACCGGTACAGTGGCCAAAACCGGTACGCCTCCTACAAAAATTGGTAAATTTTCTTGTGTCTTATTATTAGTAAATTGTGACTCCATTTATTACTCTTTACATATTTCTTTACACATTGCACGCCGCGTGGCCCACCGGTTAGCCACGTTTTTTAAACTATTTTATTATTTTTTCCCGAAGGAAGCTGTATGGAAGATTTGATATTGTGTATTGTATCTGCCATTTTCTACAAATGTTTTTCTAATTGTGCTTTTATTTTTGGTCTTTAATTCATGAATTGTAAAAAATATATTTGTATGATGGCGTTTAAAGTGTTAAATTGAAAATAAAATATTTTTAAAGATTTCAATGGGTACTTACCATTTATTTACCTATTATTTTATTTAATGGTACGAGGCGGTACACGACTGAAACGAGATAGCAATGAGAAAACGATGCGTGCGGGAGCGAGACCGATTGTGCAGATTATAAAAAAAAGGAAATTACTTCGTATAGTAAAAAACTATAGCGATTTTTATAAAAATGATCTATACAATCCTATACGGGTCTTTTCGAAAAGAAAAAGTGTCGAGGCAAAATCATAAAATCATTTTCTGAATCTTTACGAATCTTGATAAAGGTATGAAGAAATTGCCAGATTTGTAACTTCTCTAACCGTCCTATAGTTTAATATCAAAAAGTCCATATGTACCAACTTGTTCCGAGTTCAAAGCAAAGCACGGATAAGCTCGAGTACCCTATCAAAATTTTTGGGCACCCATCGTGTGACCGGCGAAGCCTGGCTCCCATCGTGTGACCGACCAAGCCTAAGTTAAACCCTGACCGAAACTACTATTCCAGGGTGCCTACCATCAACTCTTATTGCGGTTTTGTTTAGGAACCTAAACTGATCTGCTTCGCTTATTCGTACCACGACAGCTTAATATCAATGACAGCGATTCAGTGGTTATTCAATGACATTTCACAGCCGCTAAGCTGTCAAGAACTCTTATTTGACTTATAACCCGGTAGATTTAACATGTCACCTGCAGGTTGTACCCGTCCCTATCTCTCTCCGGGCATGACAGAATCGAGTGAAAGAGACGGGTAGAAGAAATGAGGAGACAAATCGTTCGGTCATTCACATTTAGCGATTCATTTGCGATCCAGTTTTTAGAAGGTCATAGTACGAAAGAAAGCAATTCATTTTAGGAACCTATTCTGCATCGCGCTATTTTTGAATCGCTGTCTTAAAGTTGATGGTAGGCACCCTGTAAACAAGGTTATTAAACCATTTTAATTAACCTGTATACACTTATATTCCTTATTAATCATCCTTACGACCTGCCTCGTGCGCACCTGTATACATAGATGTAGTTCTGTATACATAGCTCTAATTAAATTGTTCATTGATCGTTAAGTGTAAAAGTAATTGTAGCCATGTTACCCGAGTCATCTAGATTTAATTCAGTGTAATTGTATGGCTGGACTTGGGCGAAATAAAAAATGTGATTGTGGTTTAGGTAATGGAAGCTATTATTAAAATAATAGTTGAGTTTCGCTTTCATATTAATTGATATTAATAACAAAAGTTTTACTTACTAACTTTTTTGCATTCATTAAGCCATTTTTATTATTTTTTAATCGCCTGGACAGTGAAAGGTCTTGTGTTCAAGTCCAATCGAAGCTAGTTGTGATTGTGAGACGGGGCGATTTTTTTCTCATAAGTAGGTACTTCATTTTAAATAAGCTTTACTTACTTTCCTCGACATCCATCCTACTAATCCTACTTATAGTATAAATGCGACAGTTTGTGATTATGGATGTATGGAAGTTTGTTACTCTTTCACGCAAAAACTACTTAACGGATCTAGATGAAATTTGCAACAGATATAGAATTTAGGCTAGATAACACATAGGGTACTTTTCATCCCGATATTCCCACGGGAACGGTATTTTTTTTGTCCACAACGGGGTAGCAGTAGCACTTAGCCTTCATCACACCTGATGATAAGTGGTGATAAGGCTGAAGGTGGAAGCGCACTACTCCCGGAAACCTCAATCACTGAGGAACTGGCTATCTTATCTCTAACTGGCGGAACACAATAATGCTGAAAACATCATTCTTATGGTGTCAGACTTAGATAAGATGGTGGTAGCTAGCCAGGCGGACTAAGAACAAGTCCTACCACCAACTAAACCGAATACAATATGGTACCCGCAGGGAATCGAACTAGACCACAGAGGCGGATGAAAATCCGCAAGGATTGGCTATTTTTTATTATAAAAAACAGTTTTCAGATCTAAAGTTTACAAAGTCTTTGCCACCAAACATACATTTGTACTTATAGGAAAAATGTGATAGTAAAAAACCACGACCCCTATAAGTAGCTTTCAGGCGGGATGCGGGAGGCGGAAGCTACTTATAGGGCTCCTGGTTTTTTCATCATCATCATCATCATGTCAGCCAAACGACGCCCACTGCTGGGCATAGGCCTCCCCCAAGGATCTCCACAACGATCGGTCCTGCGCTGCCCGCATCCAGCGGCTTCCCGCGACCTTGACCAGATCGTCGGTCCACCTTGTAGGGGGCCTGCCCACGGAACGTCGTCCGGCACGCGGTCGCCATTCAAGAACCTTTCCGCCCCAACGGCCATCGGTTCTCCGCGCTATGTGTCCCGCCCACTGCCACTTCAATGATGCAATCCTTCGAGCGATGTCGGTTGTTTTAGTTCTCCTGCGGATTTCATCATTTCTGATTCGATCGAGCAGGGAAATACCAAGCATCGCTCTCTCCATTGCTCGCTGGGTGACTTTGAGCCTTCTTATGAGACCCATAGTAAAAGACCACGTCTCACTTCCATAGGTCATTACTGGCAACACACACTGGTCAAAGACTTTCGTCTTGAGACATTGAGGTATTTCGGACGCGAATATATGTCGGAGCTTCCCAAAAGCTGCCCATCCGAGCTGGATTCGACGAGAGATCTCTTTCTCAAAGTTGGACTTACCTAACTGGACCGTCTGTCCTAGGTAAACATAGTGGTCAACAACTTCGAGTGTAATGTTCCCAACATTAACTGGAGCGGGTGCAACATGGGCATTGGACATGATTTTCGTCTTGTCCATGTTCATCTTAAGACCCACTCTTTGCGAAGCATTACCGAGATCTTCGAGCATTGTGTTCAGGTCTTCCAAGGTCTCAGCCATAAGAACTACATCATCGGCAAACCGTAGATGTGTTAGGTACTCGCCATTGATGTTGATGCCGCATCCTTTCCAGTCCAGCAGCTTAAAAATATCCTCCAACGCAGCTGTGAACAGTTTGGGAGAGATGACATCTCCCTGTCTCACACCTCGCTGTAGTTGGATAGGATTAGAGCTCTGGTTCTGTAATCGGACCGACATGGTGGCGTTTTGGTATAGGTACCTCAGCACCTCGATATACCTGTAGTCTATTTGGCACCTCTGGAGAGACTGCACCACGGCCCAGGTCTCGATCGAGTCAAAGGCTTTCTCATAGTCCACGAACGCCAAGCAAAGTGGCAGGTTATACTCTTCGGTCTTCTGTATAACTTGCCGCAGCGTATGAATGTGGTCTATGGTACTGTAGCCTTTCCGGAACCCGGCTTGTTCGGGAGGTTGGAAGTCGTCGAACCTGCGAGCGAGACGATTCGTAATGACTCTCGAAAACAACTTATAGATATGGCTCAGAAGCGAGATGGGTCTATAATTCTTCAAGAGAGTTTTATCACCCTTCTTGAAAAACAGCATCACATCGCTTCTGCCCCATGCCTTTGGCGTTTTGCCCTCGAGGATGACAGAGTTGAAGAGCTTCTGGAGGACCTTAAGTATCGGCTTACCGCCCGCTCTTAGAAGTTCTGTTGTGATTCCGTCATCACCCGCCGCCTTGTTGTTTTTGAGCTGCTTGAGAGCCATTCTAATCTCGTACAGGCGGACCTGGTTTTTTACTATCACATTTTTCCTATAATTACAAAATTGCATTGTGAATGCATAAAAAATAACATAAAATCTACATTTGTACTTCCATCAAACGTAAACGCTCCAGTTTTGCCTAAACACGCAAATGTTCAGCCCACACTGACTGCAGGTTATTTTGGTTCGCCCAATGCACTCGAGTCGCGGCAACGGACGATTTGCAACACATGCCGATATGGGCCATTAGCTGATTCGTTTCCTTAACGATACAACAGTACCAACCACTTGTTGTAACAATACTGCAGTACTGAAACTGAGTATAATCAAAGCTGAAATAATAGGGGTTAAAGACTGAAATTGCCGTTTTTTTCTTTTGTACATATACCTTAACAACTTTTATGATATCAGAAATACATAATTTCTTTAATATTGCGTTACATTAAGACCGTATCGAGCAGCTTTTGATAATTTAATAACCACGATATTTGATTATTTACATAGAAAAAACTAATGTCGAAAGTTACGACTATTTTTGTTTCCAGAATTTCGTACTTTATTAGTTGTAATTTAGAGCAAATATTTTTTTTGCTCTTAACGAATATGTCATTTAGTAGTTAAAATGTCCATAAATACGTGTGTAAAATTTTGTAAAGTTACAAAATATTTGTCGTTGAATAAATTACAAAAACGTTAGTATGGGAAAAAACAATTGTACAAAAATCTCCATACAAAACGGCAATTTGATACTTTAACCCCTAGTATACAGGATGTATTTTTTTTAGGGATGGATACTGATACTAATTGGAGGGATACTGCCTCAAATGTTTTCGTTAGATTATTTTACTTAAAGGAAATAAGTACTCTTTTATATTATTAAAAGAAACGAAACTGAATTCAGGATAAAAAAAAAGCTTTTCCATATAAAATTAAAACGTCGACTCTGCTTCATCACATCTACATGGAATCTACGATCTTCATTATTCTTTTCATTAAATTTAATTTGTCATATTTATTGTTAGAGAGATTTGATCCCCATCGATTGATGTGATAAATTACAGGTGTTTTCTTATTTTAGTAGGTTTGATTCCTGGTGGGAAGCGTAAAAAAATTATGAAAGTAAGTGGGTACCTATATAGTTTTGAGATTTTAAATTATTTTTATGCATTCACAATGCAATTCTGTAAGTATAGGTATAAGTATATTCTTATGTGATAAGTAGTATAAAAGCCCTATTATTATATAAGTATCCCGCCTGAAAGCTACTTATTAGGGCTCGTGGTTTTTTACTATCACTATATATTTTGTTTCTTTTTAAAAATTAAATAATGTTTCCTTTAAGTAAAATTAACATTTTAAGGCAGTTTCCCTCTAGGGTCCATACATTTTTCCCACAATGTGGGTATGCATGTGGTAAACGTGTGTTTTGTTTAAGGCCCGTGGTATCGCCAACGACCTTGGGCATAGAAAAGTGGCCTAATTTTCCCGCCCGCTACCAGCTTAAACACACGTTTCGTCAAAACTATGTATTATTTTAAAACAAAAAATGCTCAGTATTAACACAGATAATATAATACTATACTAGTACAGATGCCTCATCCCATACAAGAAATGTGACCGTCCCTAGCGGGCAAAAACTTGCGGGCAGTTTAGTTTCCTCTTTTATTTCGCTAGAGGTCGCTATTGAAGGGAGCTGTGCTTTGTAAACCGAGCCCGTTTTTCGCTTCCCGTCAACAGATAGCGTTAGTCAAGTAACGAACTGTTTTAAGCCCCTGGACAAAAGGTGGCGCTAGTAACCGCGTATATATGCGAATTCAAACTTTAAAAATAGTATACCTACGTAAGACTTATTTTTTATTGAGTGCTACTTTACTGAGTTGCGTAGCGTACATGAACATGAACACGCACGCGTTGCATTGCAATGCAACCTGCCGATGCCGATGATGTTATATTAGTTGATAAGGTAGGTACAGTCGAACCAATTAAATCATGGCATGACCCATTTTGCTAATGATTTGTTTGCAAGCGTCAATACTATAAAAGTCAGTGTCAATGTCAACAAATTTAAATCGCAACCTTACAGAATTTTAAAATCTGTTAGGCTGGTTACACAGCTCTTTCACACACCGGATTCGGTAGAATAGGTACCAATAGTCGGGCCGTACGGACCGACCCGCGTTGCTGTGATGTGAAACGATGTTCTAGCGCCTCCCGTTTCTCCGTTCCGGATAGTATTATATTATCTGTGGTTCCGGGCTCCCGTGTGCGGGCGGTTGCGAGCGACCGCGCGGGCCGCACGGAGAACTTATGGTAGGTCACGCCACGAACGAATCACGATTCAAGATTTAAGTAGTTTGACTGTTGTACCCTACCTACCCAATATACCTTTGCCCGAACAAGCCTTTTATAGTTTTTTAATTAAAGTACAGTAAGTTACAGTCGAACTAATCGATTAGGTAGTTTACCCACCGAAAGTTCATTTTCTAAAACAGATAATTATTGAAACTCAAACTAATTGACATTGACATTTACCTTTATAGTTTTGCGTTTTCAAACAAATTAGCAAAATGGGTAGCGATTCAATTGGTTCGACCGTACATAAGTAGAAAATAATACCTATTTTATTAAACATTGAAAATGAAGTATCAGAAAAAACAATGACTCCGTAGCTCAGTGGTTAGAGCATTCGCCCGGACAGTGAAAGGTCGTGGATTCGAGTCTCGTCGGAGATAGTTGAGAGACGAGTCGATTTTAGTAGGTACCTACCTACCTAAGTAAGTAGGTACTTTATTTTCAAGGTATAGTAAATAAAGTAGGTAGGTAGGTAGTTTGTCCGCGATTATCTCGCGTTTGGCTGAACCGATTTTGATGCGGTTTTCAGGAAAGTATTTGTAACATTTACGAGGTTTTAGTATTTTAACCGACTTCAAAAAAGGAGGTTTTCAGTTTGACCTGTATGTATGTATGTTTGTACGCGAGATGCGGTTTTCAGAAAAGTACCTATTTGTTACATTTAGAAGGTTTTGGTATTTTAACCGACTCTAAAAGAGGAGGTTCTCAGTTTGACCCGCATGTATCTAATGTTTGTCTGCGAGATGCGGTTTTCAGAAAAGTATTTGTTACATATAAGAGGTTTTGGTATTTTAACCGACTTCAAAAAAGGATGTTCTCAGTTTGACCAGCATGTATGAATGTTTGTCCGTGAGATGCGGTTTTCAGAAAACTACCTTTTTAATACATTTCCGAGAAGGTTTTAGTATTTTAACCGACTTCAAAAAAGGAGGTTCTCAGTTTGACCCGCATGTACACACGGCGGCACATCAGACTATACATGTTGACCTTGAGACCGTCTTAATGCCCTACGTAATAAAAGCTGTTATCGCAGTTCAACTGTATAACTTGATGTGCTGTCGTGTGTACATTCATGTCCCTATGTTATTGTGCGTAATTATCTCACGTTTGGCTGAACCGATTTTGATATGGTTTTCATCAGACGAGTGTTTTTATTGATGCGGTTTATGTGTATGTACATCCTATCCTGTTTAGGTAAGTACCTATTTACCAGCAGACTACACGAAAATTGCTTGCATGGTGCACTTAAAAATATTACCATTATTACCTCGTATATTCTGTTAAACTTTTGGAATCGCGCGCTTACTTTTGCTATCGCAATTCGACTAACCGCATAGCAAGCTGCTGGTTATCGTGTCACATACCGATATATCGTTCCGATATCGGGCGTTTTCACATTGGACGATAACAGTACCGACAGGATATCGGCACGATATCGTCGGAATGGCAGTTTGATACAATCACTACTAAATGCTTTCACACTGTGTCGTTACAGTCAACGATATCGTCGTCGACAGATTCACTTCGGACCCGTGGTTGCACTGTTTTGTTACACTAGTGTAATTGTTGAGATTGTCGTGCCGATATCGGTGGGCAACACAAGTGCGGGAGATGCGAAGCCGGTTAGTAACGAAAATAACCAAGCGCTATTTACAGTATAACTGTTATTTACTGCATTTTTGGGTTTTTACGCTAGAAACCACCGCTAGGTAGCAGCGTAGCGCCAGTGGCTTGGTTTGCTAGGTGTGAGTTCCGCGACGATGCCTGCTTGTTAATCGGTGGACTAGAGTACTAGAGACTTAGTATTTTCTAAAGTCTGGTACATCTGATGTCCCTCAAGAGCCCAGATAAAGTTTAAGATATACGAATATAGCGGCCTAAGGAAGGTTGTTCAGCGAATGAGCACTATTTGTTTAAGTATTCCAGATATTGAGAAAGATAAATTGAATTAGAACCATTCTTAACCACACCACAAAGCGTGATATCATACTTTTTACAAACTTTTTATAGGTACTGAATATCTTGAGAATGCAAAAAAAATATTTTCTTTAGAATTTATTTAAATATCCATGTAAGTACCTACACCTACTTTAATCAATTCTTTTAAAAATCTTGATTATAAATTTAAATGAAAATGCAAATTCGTAAATAACATAAATTACGAGTACCTACCTCTACGTGGTCAAGGCGGAAACAGTATAAGTACTGGTCAAAACTACTATTTTATTTAATACAATCTATTTAAATGCCTTCGGGCTCATTGAAGAGAAATACAAATAAATTACGTCCAGGGGTCTTCCTAAAGGTACCTAATAATAGATGCCAAAATATCGGTCGTTTTTTTCTAAATACTTACTTCATTTTCCATTTTTCACACTAATGAGTGCTAATGATTTTATAATCACTTTGTAATCGTAACTCACATAAACTAACGCTGCAAAAAGCACAATGAGAGTGACTGTTTGCTTCTTATATAAACATTTGCATTTTTTTTAAATATGCCGTCGTGAAAACAGAAAAAATATGCCGTCGTATTAAGTAGTTCATAAAGAAAAACATTTAAAAACCCCCGACATAAAACGAACTTAAAAATGTAAAAAAAAAACTCTCAATCGGGGGACCGACCACAACATAGAAGTACCTAGGTAGGTACTAAAAGGGTACCTATAATTATACGTTGAGGGTCCCCCGACAAAGAGAGAAATTTTATCTTTTTTAATCGACTGTTAAACATTTGTAAAAATGTTTCTTTCGGATGCGAGGGTTTTCTCACATTGATGAAACAACGCTGGCCTACAGCGTAACAAGTAATAGCAAAATTCGACGAGTCGTGTAAGCCTTTCGGTAGCTTAGTTGGTCAGAGCATCGGGCCGGATTCCCGGAGGCGCGGGTTCGAATACCGCCTGAAAGCAACTTATAGGGCTCGTGGTTTTTTACTATCACATTTTTCCTATACTTACAAAAATTGCACTGTGAATGCATAAAAATAATTTAAAATCTTGTTTCTTAAATTTTATTTTTATAGGTAAGTATCTTCCTTTTTAATTTACCTACATACAAAATAAAAAACCTAAAATCGGCCGAGTGCGAGTTGGACTCGCCCATGAAGGGTTCCGTACACACTTAACGTACCGATTGCCTATACCTTGCCAAAATTCCAACATAATTTTTTGTCAGCAAAATATAACTTTGTTTTTCATAGTGTTTGTATGAATGACAAAGTTACATTTGCGGTTTTTGAAAATGTGTTAAGGTAGGGCGGGGCAATTTCGACTGGTTTGACGCACATACAATTTTCTTGCATCAAAATTTTATACATAATAATAATGTACTCTAAATCAAACATAACCTGGTTATAAATTGACTTTTGGTGATTATTTATGGCAAACATCCATAAAAAAACACATGTTATATTTATTTAAAAACGTTTTTAAACATAAAATGTCGGAATTAGTCGAAATAGCCGCTTTTCGGGAAATTCCAACTATTTCTTTTAATTTCTCACCTAGTCTGAGAAAGCTCTAAGTTGAATTCAGAGTTGATA
Organism: Crambus lathoniellus; assembly: GCA_949710035.1. Classification (NCBI taxonomy): domain Eukaryota; kingdom Metazoa; phylum Arthropoda; class Insecta; order Lepidoptera; family Crambidae; genus Crambus; species Crambus lathoniellus. Next base: position 5,372,059 of record OX453302.1, on the reverse strand, counting down.
AACGGAACTGGCACGTAAATATGGACCTTACTAGCCTTCCGCCCGCGGCTTTGCTCGCGTATACTACACGACGTTATCCCGCGGGAAGGTGATATTTTTCAGGAATAAAAAGTAGCCTATGTCCTTTCTCAGGCTCTAGACTATCTCTGTACCAAAATTCATTCAAATCGGTTCAGTAGTTTAGGTGTGATTGTGTAACACACAGACAGACAGAGACGCATTTATAATATAAAAGTAAGGATTATAAATTAGAACGCTTCTTTTTCGTAAAAACACACTTTAAAAATTAAGAGGGGTAATTTTAACTACGACCCATAGTAACTAGTGACGGGACACAAAATATCGAGTATTTTTTGTACGAGCACAGTCGATCATGTCGATATATTATTTTTTCTATTTTCTACATTCATAAAAAATCTACTTAGGTAATGTATAAACCTTTAATAAAAAGAAGCTCATTATTTTTAAACCGGTCCCAATGTTTGCAAAATCTAAGGTTTATGCCTTTCAACTTTTTTCTCAAATTTTTTACCAAGTAAACGTCATTGCAAAATTCTTAAATTTTTGTGATAACTTACATGTTGCCTTTCACCATATAAATACCTATATTATTATCAATTAAGGGCTTTAAAAAGTAGGTCGAAATGGTTTAAGTATTAAAAAGTGCTTTATTTGTGGCACTTAGTTAAGCAGGTATAAGAGTATGAAAAAATATAGTTAAATATATAGGTATGTCAATTGTATAGTAGAAACTATTGAAAAATGTCGAAGTTATAAAAGCAATCGTCAAAGATATTTATCGACGTAATATCGAAACTTGTACAACACTGTCTTTTCTCACTTTCATATAAAATTTGACGGGAAATTCAGACTGTCCGATGTAGTTGGAATTCCCCGAATTAACATTCACGTGGGATTATTAAAACTAATACCATAACTTTCTAAATACGCAAGGAACACAAGAAAAAACATAAAATAAACAAAAGGGGGGATTTCATTATCCATCTTGCCTTGAAAAATCGAAGATTGAACCATTTGAAGCACAAATAAATCTTAAAACCTTAGGACACTTGCTTAGACGTACACACCAGAAAATGGTAGCTGGCAAAGTATCATTGTTGTAAGCGTCATGCACATGCCTAGCGTCACCATCTATGTTCGAGGTATAGTAACTTGCTTTCGGCTTCCTGTATATAGATGTCACTGTTTCAAATAACGGATAAGACCGAAGTTATTCAAGGTAGTTTGAATTGCCCCACAGTTGTAATTGCCCCGCCCCACCTTATATCTCAAAAAGTACTGACTATGTATCGATCAAACCAATTTTCGTTGAAAGTTTTTATTAAAATCTACAGCATATATTTTTTCTAGATTTTTCATTCTTTTATTTCAAAAGTTAGAGGGGGGGGGGGACACACATTTTACCACTTTGGAAGGCTCTATCTTTCAAAATATTGAGTTTGAGAAAAAATGATTTAAGAAACCTCCATGTTATTTTCAAAGACCTATCTATAGACGTACACGAATATATTTGATTAAAAAAATATTTTTCAGTTTCAGTTCTATGTATGGGGAGCCCCCCTTAATTTGTTTTTATTTTTTATTATTGTATTAAAATCGTAAAGCGGTTCACGGAATACATCTACCTAACAAGTATCAACTGTGTAGTTTTTATAGTTTTGGAATAAAGTGGCTGTGACATACGGACGGACGGACAGACAGACAGACAGACAGACAGACATGACGAATCTATAAGGGTTCCGTTTTTTGCCATTGGGCTACGGAACCCTAAAAACTGCATTAAAATCGCTTGATCCGTTTAGGCACTACGAATAATGAAAGTTTAGTACCTACATGTATAGGTAGGTACCTAGATACATACAGACAGACAGAACTTTTTTGCTAGGTAAGTACCATTTTTTTATTGCACCTAAGTTTGCCCAGGGTGTAGGTACATCTTCGATTAATATAAATCGAAGAGGTAGGTACATTATTTTATGGAAGTGTCTAGTCTGCCACCAGTATCTGTTTAGAAAAAAGAAATATCTTGCCACTATTGGTAGGTTATTTAACAGGTAAAAATATTCTCACAGTTTCGCAAAAAGCTTCTGTGATATTGTGTTCTTTGCAGATGATACCTACTTCTATAATATTTAACATAGACAGAAACAAAGCCAATTTCGACATTGTAAACAAAGCACTGTCACAAGTAGGTACCTACTCGGTTAGTTTAATTCTAATAATTCGCAGCTTAATGCAAAGAAAACAAAGTGCATTCTTTTTTCATAGCCGAATGTACCTACAGACAGACTACTTAGGTAGGTAGGTACCTGTGAAAATTCTAATTAACAACGAAAAACTAGATTCAGTAGAATCAACACTTTGTTTAATTTATTAGAATTAAACCAACCGAGTACCTTTTACCGTTTCGGCAGGCAGTTGACCATCTCCATAAATGGTCAGATAGATTTCCATCAAACGTGGCTAAGAACCATCTTGATTAATTTAGCTTTCAATTTAAAAAAAACCGCATCACAATCGGTCCAGTCGTTTAGTAGCTACGTTGCCCCAGACAGACAGACAGACAGATACAAACACACGTCAAACTTATAACACCCCTCCTTATGCGTCGGCGGGGGTTAAAAACTTCTAGTATAACACCCCTTTTTTGCTTCGGGGGTTAATAAATACACACCAATAAATTAATAGATCTTTGGGACAATATTTTGAACTAAATACCGCTAGATTACGAAATTGTGTTGTGCTTGTGCGACAACGACGACGACGACCGACCGCGACGTTGCCAATTCGCGTCGCACGCGTTGTCGGCATGCGCCCACACTCGAACAAACCGCGCGGAGATAGAGGTGCTGGGCTGGCAACGCCGCCGCCTAAAGGCCGGTACACACATTCCGTTCCGACCGCCCGGCGCCCCGCGCCGCCAATTTGCGCTCCGAACCAAATCTGGGGGGCTACCGCGTAACTTTATGGATATGAAATTCATAAGTTTTTCCGAACTTTAGGTCAATTTTATAAAAAAAATGCCGCTATCTGTTCCCTCTTTAGTGACGTCGGGTCGGGTATAATAATTGCTAGCTAGCAACGTTCAATAGAACAAAGCAGCAAAAATCTACCAAAAGAGGGAATTCAAATTACAGTTGAAGCCCATGCCCATATCCATAATATTTCTTAGCCGATAGCCCTCCTGGACGAGTGTAGCGTAGTCGTCCGAGGTTTAAGGGATTTTCAGAGGATTCAATTAAATTGCTCTTTCATTACTTTTGCGTAGGACTGAACGAACAAAAGGTTTTAATATGTCCATTTATGCAAATATTATTATATCTATTTTTCTGTTTATTTTATTTAATAAGTCGCATTTTGTCGTAAAACTTAATTAATAAAAAAAGGCATAACACCACATCATTAAGTTCGGATCGGATCCATCGGATTTGACGACCGATTTGGCGCAGGTGTAGGCTACCCACCTTCTGCGCCAGCGGTCTCGGGTTCGATTCCCAAACAAGACAAATGTTTGTGTGCATGAACATGTCTATTTGTCTTGGTCTGGGTGTTTACAATGTATATTAAGTATGTATTTACAAACAAAAAGTATTTAAGTATATATTTATCCGTTATCAAGTTTTCCATGATACAGTTTCTTAATGAAATTAAAATGGGCTTAGATAATTGGTGTGAATGTAAGAAGTTATTTATTTATTTATTTATAATAAGTGCTGGTTTAAGTAAATAAATATTTAGCAAGTTTTAGTATCTTAATGAAAATAACAGAAAATTAAAAAATAATGAAATAGAATTATTATAATAATTTAAACAATAAAAAACCGGACATATTTTTGTTTGTAATCTATTTATTGGAGGCAAATCTATGTTTTAAGTATTCAAAAATAATATTAATTTTGGGAGATTAGCAGTGGCTGGCAACACGTCATGCAACTACAGCTTGGTGCGGCCTGGGGCCTGACCAAATCGGAACGCGTGTAGCGCCGACTAGATTTGGTGAAGCAGACATTGCTTGAACGTGTGTACCGGCCTTAATACTTCGCCATCACAAAAACGCCTTCTAGCGGCGAGTAGCGCTTTAAGGCAAATAAAGTAATATGATAACATTCTATCGTAATCTGTGGATTATTTAATATCCTATCCTATCTGCGATAGTTAAAAAAATATTTTTCAAAAGCTTCTTTACGAATTACAATTCCCAGGGTTTATTACGACCTTTAAACTTTATACGAGCGCCACGAGAGCCATCTAGTGTTGAATAGCAGGTATCACACAACTAAGCGAGCGTAAAGCATAAGCTAAGTGCTTTCGGGCATGCTTGCGGGCAAGAAAGGTATTGATATTATTGAATTTCTAAAATGCTCCAAATAGTATTGTAAATACGAACATTTTGTAAATCGATTCTTTTTTAAATATGACAGTAAATTTATGACACTTTCCAGTGGCTTTTATTGTGGTTTTTCGTTTTATTTGATATGATAAAACCGTAAGCGAAACACGTATCGCCATCTATTGAGACAATTTTGAACTAATTTTTTTTGTTCGCGATGAGACCCCTCTGGTATTAAGTTAAACAAGTTAGCAATCTTTTCCTGAAAGAAACGTGAAAATATCACTTGTAGTTTAGAAGCAGTAGCGTATTTCAAGTTGAAAACAGCTTAATTTCAATGTTTTTTTAAAAATAGTATCTTAAAGACTATGTTTTTTTTAAATGCTCAGATTGAAGTTTATATATCAATATTTAATATATATCAATTCTGGATTCATCAGTAGGCTAATTTATGAGTTTTAGGACCTCAAAAATGATAGTTTCACGATTACATGCACCTTAAACAGTGATTTTCTATTCATTCCAGAAACTTATAGCTTAGTTTCAATACAAACACCGCTTAGGTGCTAGGAATCCAGCCACGACATCGCAATATTTTGTGAATTACACATATTCTTTTTCTTGTAACTGACCGTATTATAGTTGATGATTGTGTATTAATGACATGACATATCAAAATTCACAGCATTGCAAGAAACATTGCCTAATCTGGACGTATTTAATTTGAGGTTCCGTAAAAGTGTTAATTGCCTCCTCCTTTTTTGAATTCGGCTAAATAATGATTTATCATAATTCATTGTTCTCTAATTTGGCACCGATACAAGTGTTATTGCAGTATCGTTAAGGCAACCAATCGGCTAAATGGCCACGTGTGTTTCAAATGGTTTATTTTTATCTACAATGGGGTGGGGAAGCACTTAGCCTTCATCAAACCTGATGTAAAATGAAGATGAAGCTGAAGGTGGAAACGCACTTCTCCCAAAAAACTAAAACACTGAGGAACTATGGCTATCTTATCTCTAAACATAAATATTCTGGTTTAATTATGGCCATATTTGCCTGAAACGATTTCAAAGTGAATCGATCAAATTATCAATTCAATATTTCATTAACTTATTTATAGAACAGTCCAATTTCCGATTCACTAACTTGGTCGTAAGTTTTGAATAATTTGAGCTTGGATGTTGGATCGGAGCCAAAATAGTTTTGTTTGTGTTCACAACATTCAACAATATTCGATATTCGCGAACACGAGCGACTTATGAATGTATATTGACATTTCTTACAGGTTTTGTTTTAAGATGTTTACATATTTGTTGTGAAATACGTGATTCTTAAAATACGACTACATATGTACTATAAACCGCAAAACCTATATTGGGAACGGAGCTAACTGTGATTTCACCGCCACTCTACGTACCTTGCCACTTCGCTCGCTATTCCTTATCGCTAGGAAAATATTTCTTGCGATTCGGCGAGTGTGTGACTGCCGTAATGCCGAGTTGGGCTACCGCCCAGGTGTCGTCGGCATCGCTATCGTCTTCATTCGACAGATTAATGTGATACATTGCTTACTTTTCTGTCATAACTTTTTATTGGTGCAAAAAAGAAGTAGCATCACACCATGACACTATGCTTTTTTCGCTGGTCCTATCGGTGCGGTGAATGTGGTTAATATATCCGCGTTAATATATAGTTTTTCTCTACCAGCCACACAACACACTCGCCATTTCGCTCACTCGCAGTACTATCTGTACGATAGAGAAGTTGATTTTTTTTCGAAATATTACAGCAAGCCTTTATGTGTATCTTCTAAAAACATTACAAGTATTAGAAATCAAGTTATTGGTTCACAACTAATAAATGTTTCTCTTTCTTTGCAGGTAAATAACTACTACCAAGTCACGTCATTATTATTTGGAATGCAAGTAGGTATACTTCGAAACTTATCCAACTAGATATAATTTTAACATTCTTATCATTTTATGTGACATGAAAACTCAACCCCTTTTTTCACTTTATTAATTAAAAGTATATATTTTAATAATTATTTAAAAGTATTCTGTGTAGAAAATTTTCAAAAATTAGGTTAATTAAATAATCATGGATGCAACAAGTAATTTATAGGTACCTAAAGCTAGATGCAAAGTTGCCCAAAATACTCGTAAGTCAACATTTTAGTTGAGGAATTAAGTTCGAATCCTTTGAAAGATGCAGGAGCATCATAAATTAAGAACCCTCATTAAAAATAGATTATCTATCCACCGCACCGCTCCGAATTCAGTAATGTGGTTGAAGTGATATAGGGTAACTTCGCAGAATTGCAAATTTTGCTAGCAAAGCTGCAAATGTCTTTTTCTCTTTATAACTACCATGTCTCTTTCTAACATTATGTATAGGAATAATTGTAATAAACCACTAGCCTTATAAGTAGGTTTCAGGTGGGATTGGTGTTTTTTGTCATTACAATTTCCCTATACTTCTTCTTCATCGGGTCAATAGTCCGAATACATTAAAGGACATTCCTGGTTTAAGATCCTATACAGCTACAAATTTGCACTGTGAATGCATAAAATTAACTTCAAATCAAAATACTTATCTCAATAACTTAAACTGAAAGGAGTTTTCAACTAAACTATTTTTATAAAAAAATAAAACCGCCTCCAAAAAAATGACATCAAAAAAGTAAGAAATAATCCCTCACTAAATAAATAACCTAAGTACTTTGAAGTCGGGCGTGAAACATGTACAATTTTTTGGTTGTTTTTGTTAAAACCCGCCAGACTTCAAAGTACTTACCTTATTTATTTGGTGAGGGATTATTTCTTACTTTTTTGATGTCATTTTTTTGAAGGCAGTTTTATTTTTTTATAAAAAATTTTTTTATTTCACTCTTTTTAGTGCATCATGCAAGCAATTAACGTGTATTCTGGTAATTAGGTATGTTATCAAACTGAGAACCTCCTTTTTTGAAGTCGGTTAAAATACCTTAAGGTATCCCCTATCCAACAAAACAAGAATCATCTGAATCGGTTTATAAACAAAGGAGTTATGCCTAAAGATAAGTAATAAATTCACATAATGTCACGAAAACGACAGTATTTTCAAGATTTCCTGAAAACTACTAAACCGATTTCTAAATTTCAAAAAATGGGACCAACTTGGGAAAACCCCTGATGTTATAACGTTTAAATCATTTCAATCGGTTCAGCCGTCTTCGAGTAATCGGTGAACATACATTTAAAAAAAAAACGCGACGAATAGATAACCTCCTCCTTTTTAATTTTTGAAGTCGGTTATAAGTCGGTTAAAAATAAGAATAGAAAAAAAAAAAAAAATTAATGATAAAGCAGGACACTATACAGGGTGTCAGGGGCACCTTTGCAAAAACTTTAACGGACTGATGGCTTCGGACCATCATGCTGAACAACGTACAGCAAGAATTTTTGTCGGAAATGAAAAAAAAAACGACTTTTCATACAAATTTAGCAACTAATCGGGACATTTTGTATGGAGAGTCCAATTTTTTTTTATTTCCGACAAAAAATCTTGCTTTGCGTTGTTCAGCATGATGGCCTGAAACTATGGTTAAAGTTTTTGCAACGGTGCCCCTAACATCCTGTATTATGAAGTTTCAGTTCGCGTTTTCCCTGTGGTACAGAGTACGTGCAAACTACCATACTTCGAGTAGGTAATGGTAAAACTTTCAGTGATTAAATTAACTTAAGTAAGTATAGCGTATTAGTACAGACTCTATTAGGAGATCTCTAAGCAAGTTCTCCTTCAAAAAGAATGCTCGCGCTGTTCTTCTCGCAGGATTACGCACATGAAGTGGAATATCATATCAGTCATCATTCCTTTCTGTGTTCACTGTGTATTATTTATGTATATATTATAATTATTTGTATGTATGTAAAATATATTTTCATGTATATATGTATGTATGTATATAAGTATTATACGTTATAGTATTTTAAACGTATATTAGGTAATTGTATTCATTTTTAAATCAGAATTTTTTATTATTTTATTTGTACCGCCTTCGCTTGTCTCGTTTTTCCCAAAGGTTGGCTGGTAGAGAATGCTTTTAGCGTTAAGCCCGCCTTTTGTACTCTACTTGATGTATGTAACTGTACAATAAAGTTTAATAAATAAAAAAATAAATAAATATAGTGGATCCTCGCGGTTTAACCCTCGTGGTACCCGTTCCCGTGCAAATATTGGAATAAAATATTGCCTATGTCACTCGGGAAGAATGTAACTTTCTAGTGTTGAAAGAATTTTCTAAATCGGTCCAGTAGTGTCGGAGCCTATTCGATGCAAACAAACAAACAATCAAATCTTTCCTCTTTATAATATTAGTACCGACTTAGTATTTAGTTCAACACAAAATCACACTATCAAAACATATAAAAATCCTACCCTATAAATAAAATCACTATACTGAACCGAGGTTACCAAAAAGCCTTCCCACAACATCACTATAGGTATATTTTATATACAAGATCGTTAAATATGACAATACTGGTATAGTAATAGACCCAAACACTGCCTCTGGCATTCCGGTCCTTTCAATAGGAAAACAAAGAAATACCGCGAAAATCCGTTCGGCCATCAAATGGAACGGAACAATCTTTCACAACATCTAAACAACTTTCGGACTTCAGAAACATCTTGGAACATACAATATTATTGTTTGTCTCCAATCTGTTTGGCCATCAGCGGAATTGGATAACATTTAGGATATTTTATTACTTTTGATATTGTTCTGCTTCAACTTTTTGAAGTGATAACTTCTTTAGCGGCGTTGTGCACTTTTTGCCTTTGTTCCCGTTGCGTCACACCACTTTGTGTAACACTGTGACACATTGGAAAAAAAAAATCCCGATAAGTAACACTGTTACTCAAAGCCACGTTTATTTTCCCGTTAATTTACACTGTTACACATTGGGCAACAATTTCAGGATAAGTAACACTGTTACTTAAAGCCACGTTTTTTTCCCGTTAATATACACTGTAATAGTACCTCACAAAAAAAGTCCTAAAAAGCTTAATGTTGAATTAAAGATAAATTTCAACTATGGAAAATCAACACTTTGTTTTTTAATTTTTTTCTGTTTTGCATTCACAATACAATTTTTATTATTGAAAAATTTAAAATGAAGTTAAAAATTTTGTTAAGATACCGCCCATTCTATGTCGCCTTTGTATTTTTTTGTCTATCTGTATTATGTGTGTGTACAATAAAGTGTAAATAAATAATAATACCTATACCAGGGATTATCGTTACATAAGTTAAGATGTATTATGTGAATTATGTTACCAAAGAGGGGTTACTTAAGGGGAACGCAATAGTTCTGTTGAGTTACAGTGTCAGTCACAGGGAAAAAAAACGTGGCTTTGAGTAACAGTCTTACTTATCGGGAATTTTTTTCCCAATGTGTTACAGTGTAACACAGAATGGTGTGACGCAACGGGAACAAAGGACTTTTTGGGATGGGTAAAAAATTTTTAAACTCGCGTCAGGTCAGGACATCACGTGACCGTCAGATCGAAAATTCGTAAGACTGAGCGCTGAGCGGACTAAAAACAAGTCCTACCACCAACCAAACCGAATACAATACTTACCCGCACTGGGAATCGAACCCTGGACCTCTGGGTCTGCCCGGGACCAGTGCTGTGAACCACTAAACCACAGAGGCGGTTTAAAACCATCTCCATTGTCCAAATTCTCCAAATAAATAGTTTTTCTTTCTTTATTTTTTGTCCACAACGGGATAGCAATTAGCCTTCATCACATCTGATGATAAGTGATGATAAGGCTGAATGTGGAAGCGCACTACTCCCGGAATCTTCTTTTTTTTCATTGCTGTTGAATTATGTCTTCAAACTTTTGTTGTTGAATTATTTGGTTATTTCTGATTGGAGTTTCCTTCTTGTTTATCTTTGTAACAATACCGTAACCTTTAGAGGAGATACCGTTTTTAACCGACTTCTAAATCAAAAAGGAGGAGGTTCTCTATTCGTCTGTATGTATGTTTTATCTTTTTTTTTTGTGTATGTCCACCGATTATTATCAACTTTTAAGCACTAGGAGGCTATGGTTTTATTTTATTGTTATGGTATTAGTAACATGAATTTTCAATTTGACAACTCCGTAAGAAATGAAAATGGGTCATAAAAACAACCCCGTCTCGTAAGGGTTTGTATCCAAATAAGCTGAGCTGCGCTTTAGCATGGAAACAGTGGCTATATCTTAATCGTAGTAGTAAACTACTAGTATGCAATCCTTTAAAGCTGTCAAAAAAGCCTTCAAAAGCTACTTGCAGGGCTGCTGGTTTTTCTATCACAATTTTTATCCTTCAAATATTATGGAGGTGAAAGTTTAGATGTTTGAATGTTTGTTCCTGAATCACGCCAAAACGGGTGAACGCTGAAATTTAGGACACAGATACTTTGTAGCCTGGAGAGGAACATAATATGTTACTTTTTATCACGGAAAATTATCACATTCCCGCGGGATAGCGTCGTGTAGTCCACGCGGGCGAAGCCACGGGCGGAAAGCTAGTAAATTGATATTTATATTCGCAATCCAATGCGAATCAGGGGGTTAATCTCGACGGATTCGAATTCATATCAGGATCGAAATAATGACAATACAGTACTATGGAAACTATAGCAACCGTTTTTAAAGTAAGTACCAGAATAACAGATTTAAAAAGTTGATTCGATAAACTCGATTCCGTCGAAAGTAACCCCCCAGTGAGTGTGGATGGAAAGACGTCACATTCGGTAATGTAATTCTACCATCACTTTGTCTCTCACTTCTTCTGTCATCTCTTATTATCTTCAAGTGATTTGATTGATTTACGGTCTACAGAATTTCAACCTTTATCTTTATATTTATTTTATTATCATAACATAGATACACACAGACAGACACACAGATAGTGGCGCACCTATCGGTTTTCAAATCGGTGTACGGGTAGCACCCGAACGTATTCCTAATCAAATATTTCGTGAGTTTATTTTATGTATACTTAGGGTGGGTTGCACCATCTTACTTTAACCGTAACTATAACAGTCACAAACTAATTTTGAGTCAGTGGAACACAGCCTTAGTTAACTAGACTAACTCTACCTACTATACTGACAAAGCTCTGATCTGAGGTTGTGCTTAGCTTTATATTCTAAAACAACATGGCCCGTAATTTAACGATTAATTTCATTGTCTTTTCGGAACTAATTTAAGTTGGGATAGAGTTGAGTAGAGAGATTAATTGTGTCAGTAGCTTTAATATGTAAACGTTCATCGAAATTGTTTGTGTTAAACTTCTTGGCACTGTGTCTGTTTTAACTACCCTAATGGCCGAATACTCGAACGCAAATCAACTTTAGGAGCTTCCAGACATCGTCCTATCACTTTAAATGACTAACGTATGAAAGAGACGCCATGATATTTGAGACGCTCCCAAAGCTGAGAAGCGTTCGAAAATTTGGGCGTAAGTTTGTTAAACCATTTACGAGTATAATTAAAAGTTAGAAGTTAAAGTATTATTATAGTAAAAATCAATTTTTCTAAAAATGCTTCTTGATTCCCCTTTATTTATGCGGGAACCCTTGATGCAAAGTGGCTTCGATTACAGGCTATACTACAGACTTAGAGCGCTCCTCATCAAGGCTGGTGCTCCTCTTAGATTATACACCGAGGGGATAGTCGAGACAGATAGCACTGTTTTATGTCACGGGCGCGATATTGAATCCTGAGCAAATGAGGGATTCCAGATCTAACTCCCGAGCGCAGCGAAGGTGTTACAAGTTAATTCCTGAGCAAAGCGAGGGATTCAAGCTCGCCCAAGACGAAAACAGCTTTATCCCAAAGGAGAATACTCTACTTTTCTCACCTTTTGCGAGACAATAAAAAGCACCTTCGTTATTAAAAAAAATATTTTAAATTTTTCATCGGAATTAGGAGAAATTGTTCCTTAATACTTTATAATTCATTACATTGGAACTGTAAATTAAAAGTGAACGTTTATGTTTGAAACAATAGTCCAGTTGTGCAAAGATAAAGTTATATTTTTATTTGGTACTTACATTTATCAGAGAGAAAGAAAAAAAAGAAAATACATTTATTGACACACACATAAGTATAAAAGAAAAAAAGGGCACAGTTAACCTTATAAAATAACACAATAAAAACAGAAAATAATATATAAAATGAAAAATCTTTTTAAGAAGCCTAACTTGTGTAGTGTGGGGACAATAAACACCCTGTCTCAGCATAGTGCCCTAAGATTCTGAAACTTGCGCCTGAGGGTCGCTTTGGATTGTGAAAGTTGGTGAAGATGATACTTGAGGCAGTGGGCTTTGTGTGATATGTTTAGAGGTGGATGACTGTGATGGCACGGGTGCCCAAGGATCATCAATATTAAACGACGTTTTCAAATGTAGGTATATGGCTAATACGAGAGCTTATTGTACTCTTGTTCTGTGTGGAATTTTCAATGTAGCCATCCGCTACCGCATCGGATTTCCAACCGCCGGCCGGCGCCGTGCCGTGTCGTTTTATCTGGGTCATGTTTGCTCCTGAATCTGCCAACAGAGTAGCCGATGCCCTCCTAAAACAATGGCCCGTGTAAAGCTCGGTATTCTGCAATTTCAGATATTTTGCAATTTATTTTGACATGGAGCTGATTTTCCTTTTAACTCATAAGAACAGATTCTCATAAGGACAGATTTTTAAAAAAGACAGATCCTCAAAAAGTCAGATTCTCAAATAGGCAGGACTACCTACACGTAAGCACATAAAGAGAAACAATATTATTACTATTTCATTATTTTCAGAGACAAAGTGAAATGTTTAAGTTTTTTTTTATTCTATCAGTTATCCGTAGTAGACAGGTACAAGCTGGTAAGTTAGTTTAGGAAAATTACTAATTTAGGCTGTGGAAACAGCGTGCGTGATATTTCCTTCTTTTTGAGAATCTGTCCTTATAAGATAAAAGGCTGATTTTATTTTTGCCAATGACTTGCCTGGTGCATTTGCCATTCCAGTAGCCTATGAAAAATCGTTCGGTGTTTATGTGAGAGGGGCGTAGAGCTTGGTATTTTTTTATTTTATTTATTAGAAAACCAACAGTGTTACAAATTTTACTTAATAACAATGTATAGGTACCAGTAAGACCAATTACAGGTTTCTTTTATATGTAATAGTACTTTTTACAATTTATGACAAACAACGGCATAAAAAAAAACATCCAAATTAAAACAGAATCAATAAAAGATAAAAATATAGTAGGTAAATGTTTTCGCAGTTCCGTGTTGTCGCAGTTAAGTGTTTTCGGGGTTCTGTGTTTTCGCAATTGCGTGTTGTCGCAGTTAAGTGTTTTCGCAGTTCCGTGTTGTCGGAGTTCCGTGTTATCGCTGTTGACTGTTTCGCTGTAGTATGTATCGTCATTCAATGGCGGAGTCGTGTTCGGGAAGCTTCGGCATATATTCGCGTCCGAAATACCTCCATGTCTCAAGACGAAAGTCTTTGACCAGTGTGTTGCCAGTCGTTACTGGCTTACTGACCTATGGAAGTGAGACGTGGTCTTTTACTATGGGTCTCAAAAGAAGGCTCAAAGTCACCTAGCGCGCAATGGAGAGAGCGATGCTTGGTATTTCCTTGCTCGATCGAATGAGAAATGATGAGATCCACAGGCGAACTAAAACCACCGACATCGCTCGAAGGATTGTACCGTTGAAGTGGCAGTGGGCGGAACAGATAGCGCGGAGAAACGATGGCCGTTGGGGCGGAAAGGTTCGCGAATAGCGATCGCGTACCGGTTCCGTGGGCAGGCCCCCTACAAGGTGGACCGACGATCTGGTCAAAGTCGCGAGAAGTCGCTGGATGCGGGCAGCGCATGATCGATTGTTGTGGAGTTCCTTGGGGGAGGCCTATGCCCAGCAGTGGGCGTCATTCGGCGATATGATTATGATGAATTTCGTGATAAAGTCAAAATTCGATTTATGCAAGCAAAGCCGCTAGCAACAACTAATAAAATATATATTTTTGAAACGAGCTCACCAAGAGCTTTCATTTGATACCAAACACTATATTCTTCTCAAAAAAAAGTTTTTTAGTTCACAACTTTATGTCGTCTAGAGGACGCCATATTCAATTTCATGTGACGTGACATAGCCTATAACCCGCAGACAATCAAGACGCTTCCAACGACACCTCAATTGTGAATATATGATCAGCAGTTTAGAACTTACGCGGGAACAGATGAACATATATACAAACATACATACATACATACATACATACATACATACCGGTCAAACTCATAACCCTCCTTTTTTTTGCTTTGCCGTAGTCGGGTAAAAAGAGCACTATGCGCTTAATCTGCTTACAAATGTGAATGTGCGTGTGCATATATTTGTATGATTGTATGTATGTCCATGTGTGTGTGTGTAGTGTGTGTGTGTGTGTATATGCGTGTCTTTGATTATCTGTGTAACTTTGTGTTTATGTGTTCATTAGAGAACGCAATAACAAACTTACCTATAGTACTTACCTAATCTATATATATAAAAATGAATCCCTATTTCCCTTGGTCACGACATCACGCGTGAACGGCTGGACCGATTTGGCTAATTTTGGTCTTGAAATGTTCGTGGAAGTCCAAGGAAGGTTCTTACGGTGAGAAAATAGGGGAAGAGGGGGTAAGTGGGGGTAGAGTAGAAGTAGGGTAGGGGTAGGGGTAGGGTAGGGTATAGGTAGGGTAGGGTAGGGGTAGGGGTAGGGTAGAGCTAGAGTAGGGTAGGGGTAGAGTACGGGTAGGGTAGGGTGGAGTAGGGGGTAGGGCCACGGGAACAAAGTCGCGCTGGGTCAGCTAGTATAATATAAATTAAAATTAAAATTTCAACGAACTTAGCGTATTTCTGACGGACTACGAATAATCCTTCCCTCTTTGTTTTGGTGTCTGCCAAGCTTGCCAGTTCCGATCAACAATAACACCTTCAACAATAACACAAGCTTACCAGTAATAGATTTGAATGCTTTTCGATATCTTTCACTTTTATGTTTACGAGTTCGTTTCCACGACAAGCGCCATTCATTTCATAAATCAATGCCACCTTTAACAAAACATAAGTAAGGTACCTAAGTGAATACGTAAGTAGTATGTTTATATACTTACTAAAGTAAGTAATAAAAGTTATATAGTAATATATACATTCGATTGACCACTGATCGGTAATAGTAGATAGCCCAGTAATTTCACCGCAGTCTGTAATGAATTAGAGGTTCTGTTATTAGAAATCGCGTGGCTTCGGTGCTAAGTTTTTCGTGGTGGTGTGCATTCGTTGTTAAGTGATTCGTATTAGTAAAATTACGGGGACGTGGTATTCGGTGTTACACTATTCGAAGCCAGGTATCACACTCGTTTGGCCGATGGAGATAATATTATAAGAATTATTAGTACTTATCTTAAAATGTAATTTTTAAATCGATTTATAGGTAAGTACCACAAATAAAATTACTATAATATAAATTATTTGTTCTAAATCTATAATTTGTCTAGGAAGTAGGTTCTCACTTTTATGGCAAGAAAACTCTCGTCAGGAGCTTCATTTAAAAAAGTTTCTACATTTTGCGCTATAAATACTTTTGATTTCTTTGAGCAATATATGGCCCTCAAAGTTCCTCTTTAGAAATGCCAATAATTTGGCGTACCTATGTGTTAATTTGAACATCGTGTTTAATGCCTATTGTTGATTTTAGCATCGAACATTATGCACCATAGCACATGAATAAATATTCCTAGGCTGCTTGACTTTTTTGTTAATGATAAGTGCTGAAAATACACTAAAAGCACCGCTTCCGACATGGACTTCGCGCCTTTTGTCGTTTTCCCTTTTTCGAATTCATTGTAAGCTTTTAAGTACGTTTCCATCGATTTCTCCGGGTGTAGATTATCAACAATGCCTAAGGCGTCTTTGTTAATTGACTCGGGGAGTCAAATCACTTTCACTTTCGTCACTCGACTTTATTATTCAAATTACCTCTGAAACTCCAACCTCCTACTGCAGCGTTTTGCAACACTCGCGGCTTTTGTTTTATTTATTATGTCTTGTAGTGGCCACAGGTTGCCTACCATCAACTTTAAGACAGCGATTCAAAAATAGCGCGATGCAGAATAGGTTCCTAAAATGAATTGCTTTCTTTCGTACTCTGACCTTCTAAAAACTGGATCGCAAATGAATTGCTAAATGTGAATGACCGAACGATTTGTGTCCTTATTTCTTCTACCCGTCTCTTTCACTCGATTCTGTCATGCCCGGAGAGTGAGAGGGACGGGTATAACCTGCAGGTGTCATGTTAGCTTGGCCGAGTTATAAGTCAAATAAGAGTTCCTGACAGCTTAGCGACTGTGAAATGTCATTGAATGATCACTGAATCGCTGTCATTGATATTAAGCTTTCGTGGTACGAATAAGCGAAGCAGATCAGTTTAGGTCCTAAACAAAACCGCAATAAGAGTTGATGGTAGGCACCCAGTTCGATTTTCAATTAAGTTCTTTTTGCTGTAGGTCTCTATGGAACAATTTTTCATACGAATTCAAATCTAATGAGATTCAGTACCATATTAAGACCCGGCGCGGGTATACCTATATGAGATTTAGTACAACCCGGCGAAATTCTTAAGGCTATAATGACTTACTTTATGTGAGGTTTGCATGATAATCCTACTATCCTACTAATACTATAAATGTGAAAGTTTAGATGTTTGGATGTTTGTTACTCAATCACGCCAAAACGGCTGAACGGATTTGGCTGACATTTGGAACACAGGTACTTTGTAGTCTGGAGAGAAACATAGGCTACTTTTAACCCGTAAAAATATCACCTTCCCGCGGGATAACGTCATGTAGTCCACGCGGGCGAAGCCGCGGGCGGAAAACTAGTAATATATTGTAGAGGCAGGATGCTTCGCCATATATTCAGCGAAAAGGGAAGTACTTCCTCCGAGCTAGGTGTCTGTGCTCGGGGACCGCGGCCCAACTGTTAATAGTTGGAAATTGTATTTATGCGACGCATCTGATAAACTCTGTTAGCGAGATTCATGTTTCCATACAATTCTTCAGTTCTGTCTTGACGTAGTGTGTGACGTCAGGCTTGCACGTCGATGTTTTACATTCGTACTTTTCGCTGATCCTGCATTTCTTCAATACTCGGTGTCTTGTTTATGTTGCGATGTGAGTGCGTCGCTACAATATAATTGGGAAATGTCGAGCATGTGGTGTGAAAAACTGTTTAAATCAAGGCCTTTCGATTCGATACCAACCATTTTTTATATGAATCAGTTAAGTACTTACAATAATGTCCGTTCTGACCAAAATACTTTTTTTTGCTGAAAAGAAAGCTGTTTTATTAAACCGCTTTCAAATAATAATGACAGTTTGTATTGGAATTTAGTTCCTAAAGTACCAACGTACGTATTTCACGATTGACACGCTCTTTTAATTTCTATTCTGAATCAATTGAATGCCACTGCTTCTGGGTTACATCTTGCCTCTTCTTGTTTTTACAACTAATGCTAAAAAACAAACTATATTTAAAAAGGACCCATCCCATTCATAACTTTCTGAAAATTTCACTTCCCGTTAGGTGAAAACCCTAGTTGCAAGCTATTCAGCCTATCAGTCCTTCAGACGCCTTTATCACAATCTTAATAGTCAGAACTTTTTTTTAATATTTCATGTAGCTCTGTTAGCGCCGATTGTGCTGGTTAACTTAAGTAATATAATAGTCGGTCACGAGAAATTGATAAAAAAATTACCAACGGTCACGAGAAATTGATAAAAAAAGTAAAAATTTACTATCCCGAGCTTATCTACGCTTTGAATTTCCAGTGGTTAATAACCAGTCTGCCGGCCTAGCATGAGCGGCTTTTATCACGCGATATGATATGGTACGGCATTTCGTCATGCTTACACCTTAGTGGGGTAAGCAAGACAACTTGCCGTACCATATCATATCGCGCGATAAAAGCCGCTCATGTTATGTATGCCGGCTGGATTGGCCATGCTCCTTCCATAAGGAAACCCTATGTCCCAGTAGTGTGACACACTATTATACATTCTTTTTTAAACGTTTAAGTTCTATGTCTTAGTGCACAAGTTTAATTTATCATTGTAATTAGTGGATTATAAGGTTGGCTGTACGTACAATTACTTAAATACAGGGTGTTAGTTTAAATAAGGGACATACTTTAGGTGGTGAAACTACTCATCAATACAAGCAACTTTTACTATGGGACAAAGAGCGATATCGCGAAAAAAATAATCAGCTGTTTCATACATTTTGGCCTATTCGGTATTGCACTTTTGTATGAAACAGCCGATTTTTTTTTCGCGATATCGCACTTGGTCCCATAGTAAAAGTTGCTTGTATTGATGAGTAGTTTCACCCCCTAAAGTATGTCCTTTGTTTAAACTAACATCCTGTATATTACACTCGAATCGTTAAAATCATACTTTATGGTACAACTGTTTTTTGTCCTGAATAAAATAAAATAAAAATAAAATTCTTCATTTCTCTTTGGTGTGACATAAAAATGGCTGATGTGATAGCCCTACATGCAAAGTACCTCCCGTCTGTTCTGGCTATCATCCTTAAGGCTTCTCAAGGATGTCAATCCAAAAGGCTTTATCTCAATCGTCATCCCTTGGGTACTTCCCCGGATTAAATATTTTAGGGCTTCCACCGATAAGAGGTGAACAAACGTTTTATGGGGTCATTTTTGAGAAAATCTGGCCGTTTTTGTAAGCCGTCTTGGAGAAACAAGGCTAATTTGTTAGAATCCTTATTTGTTCAGAAGCTTTTTAACCGGATTCTAAATCAAAAAGGAGGAGGTTCTCTATTCGTCTGTATGTATGTTTTTTTTTTGTATTTCCACCGATTACTCGAAGACGGATGGACCGATTGAAATGATTAAAACGTTATTACATCAGGTTGGTTTCCAAGTTGGTCCCATTTTTTGAAATTTTGAAATCGGTTCAGTAGTTTTCAGGAAATCTTGAAAATACTGTCGTTTTCGTTACCACTTTATGTGAATTTAATACGTATCTTTAGGCATAATTCCTTTGTTTATAAACCGATTTAGATGATTCTTGTTTTGTTAACAAGGGGATACCTCAAGGTATTTTAACCGACTTCGAAAAAGGAGGTTTTGAGTTTGATCACATACCTATTTACCAGAAAACACACAAATTGCCTGCACGATGCACTAAAAAGAGTGAAATAAAAATTATTTTTATAAAAAAATAAAACCGCCTTCTAAAAAACCACATCAAAAAAGTAAGAAATAATACCTCACCAAATAAATAACGTAAGTACTTTGAAGTCGGGCGGGTTTAAACAAAAACAACAAAAAATTGTACATGTTTCACGCCCGACTTCAAAGTACTTACGTTATTTATTTGGTGAGGAATTATTTCTTACTTTTTTGATGTGGTTCTTTATTGTTTAATATTTTCATATCAAAACACGCATTTCTTGAATATACACTAAAAATTATAAAACTTGACTAATATTAGGAAGGCTATTAACTACAATTTCACCGCATTACATTAGATCATGTTACTTTATAATTTGTACTACAATAGCCTCCCTTAATACATACTTAGTTCTTCATTACACGTATCAAACATGACCAATTTATTGCGGTAGGGTGTAATGATAATAACTGTAATTAAGACTAGACATATGAAAACTACCAATAGTCTGACGCCGTAAGAACGAAGTTTTCAGCTAGTTGTGTTTCGGCAGTTAAGAATAAGATAGCCAGTTCCTCAGTGGTACGCGTACTTTTTTTGTTACATTTTAAAATTAAATTTCAAGTGTGATGCACAGGGATAAAAAATCTAATTTCGATAGTGCTTACAAATGTCGTCGTCTAAGATGTTCTCGCAAATTTAATAAATAATAAAAATTATTTAAATATTTACTTTTTTGCATTCATAATGCAATTTTTATTGGTGAAAAATGGAAAATGAAGTATTTTGAATTTTTCACAAATAATAAATGTCTACAAATAAGTTGTAGTTTTGTCAGTCTCATACAAGCTGAAGCGAGGGGTATGTATCATAATAACTACGGTCATTACGACTATGGTCGAAATAACTACGATCGATTCGCATATTTTCATAATGGCTATTGAACGGCTCAACAACTGTTCATTTCACCTACGGTTGATTGAACTACAGTTGATTGAACTACAGTTGATTCAACTAACGGACGATTGGCCTAATGTTCATTTCATTTACTGGTTGTTTCGACTATGAACGACTCGCCTACAACAGAAAGTTTATTAAATGGATTTGGGCGCATTGGATTAGGACTTTCAACTGATTTTGTATGGAGATAGGACTTGTAAAATTTTCAAGAATGAATTTTATAAAAATGAAAATATCCCGAAAACGGTGCGTTATAGCTGAAATCTAACAAAATTTTCGATCCCCTATGGTAGCCCGGAGATACCTAGGAGGCATCCGATGGAAATATAAAAACATTTTTTTTTGATCAAAAAAACTTTGTTACTTATTTCAAATTATTTATATATTTTGGGAATAACAGGAAGGGGGACTGGGGGCGAAGCCCCCCGCCACTCAACAAAATGTAACAGACGTTTCAGGTTAGGTTAGGTTAGAACAGTGACCAAAACGCCACGCGAGCCGAGCGAGCGAAGCGCCAGAATCTACTTTATACTCCCCACCTACCCCCTACTTCAGTTAAATAGGAAATGGGAATATGTTTAAAGTCGTTTCTGGCGTTTCGCCGGCCGCTGCCGCGGCACGCTCGCTTCGCCCGCTCGGCTCGCGCTGTTGGTTCATGTAAACCTAACATGCTCGTCGTTTCGCTCCTCGCACCTATCAGGAGTACGTGAGTCACTATTTTAAACTTAATAAACCATAGGTGAAATGATCAGTAGTTCAATCAACCGTAGGTGAGATAACCGTAGGTGAGTTGATCGCAGGTGAGATGACCAGTAGTGATTTCGTCCATTAGTTATTTCAAACATAGGTGTAACGTCCAGTAGTTATTTTGAACAGTAGTTCTTTTGACCATAGCTTTATTTCGACCATAGTCGAAACCATCGTAGTTATTATGATACATACCCGAAGCGAGATACCTGACCCCATTTTTCATGATAAAACTGCAGAAAAATTTTGCTCCCTAAAGAAACATATAGACAATTAATTTTGCCAAACATTAAAATAACAATTTTAATTTTATAAAACAACGGAAAGTTTTCGAAATATTTAAATAAGCTCAGTAGTCACTAACTGTTTACAAATTTATTTTTGACATTTTGGGCTGATTCAGAGGGTAAATTGCAAACACATGACCGGACGATGTTCAATTCAATTTACGTGATTTTGTGAACTCACTCGTATCGTCACATTATTACTACTGTATTATTTTATTTATTTATTTATTTATTTATTTATTTATTTATTTATTTATTTATTTATTTATTTATTTATTTATTTATTTATTTATTTATTTAAATTGGAACACCAACAGCATACATATAAATACATTCACAACAAATATATTAGGTGTAAGTATTAGTCATATATATTATTCATTATTCATTATTCATTTCACAAAAGCAATCACATAATCAGCAGGCAATGCCTGGTAAAACCTCACATAAGGTTTGTCGCCGAGCTCGTAATTTACTACTTATTCTAACAATATTTAATTAAATTATTATGTACGTACAGTCAGTAACAATAACATCCTACAACTTTGTCATATAGAAGCGTTCCGATACAAAACTATCTGTACTACAGAAGTCATTTGATATTGTAATATGACATAGTGCTATAGAATTTAGGTACATTTACTGCTCGTCAGTCTCGTGACTGAACAAATTCATGAGAAAGTTTGGTGTATCAAAAAATAAGAAGTCAACTTTTATTCGAGAATAAGATCACATTCCTTACCAAAATTCAAGTGAAGACAGCCAAGTATTTCCAAATGTTATTTATCGCAGTATTTTGGTTAACCCTGAAAGAATTTTCATAGCAATTTCCTTCAGAGACTGCTGAAATTTTGGATTACTACGTACCTACTGTTTTTTAAAAAACAACAACTAATGATGATGATGATAATTTGATACTAATCTTTACGGTTAACTTAGTGCCAAAAATATTGCTATAATATAGTCGAAAAAAAAAAACAAAGCTACCTTAAATACATACATATAGTATATACCATGCTGTGGAGATTTAACCTTTTTACAGAAGTTAATACGTAAGGTCTATGTTATTTTCTTTGTTTGTTTTCTCGACATCGATCATTTTTTATTCATTGTTTATTCTTTTTCGAGGATAATAAAAGTAGGTACTAGGCAGCCAGCAATCGATAGAGATGTTCTTGAACGCGGAAACAAATTGCAATTTCGCGGGTGCGTCTGAACTCGAGTGAAGACAGGAGTCTTGGATTCAAACAATTTAGCTACAGACGATAGAATATCAAGCTTTCCATATAGACCTTGTGCTTGTCCTTATTTTGTACGTGATATGTGTAGTTTTTGTAATGGAAAATAATCAGCATGATGTCCTGTCTCTAAGAGTTGGTTCTTTAATATTCAATATTTCCTAAGTAACATACAAAAACTGTGGCGATGGATTTGTTTTTCACTTTTTTACATTTATTTGCTTCTAGTGTGTATTGTCAGCAAAACAAGTGACAGTGTACAGAATACCACGATACCTATTACCACAATGTGAATATCTTCTTAAACATTAGAATTTTGCCCATACCTGCCTCTTAAATGTATCACTTTTATTTTATTTCTAGCTACATCAAATAGACTTTATTTTTTGTTTTATTTTATTTTTAAGAAAAATCTTTTTTATTGTAATAGAGACAAATAATTGAAAATGCTTTACCTCTCCACGGTAAACATTTACCTTACATTAAAGCAATACTTAATCCCAATTAAAATAAAGATAACAATCGAATCGAAATATCCATTTATTGCGTGATTTATACATAATGTCAAGTTTTCTTTTCTTAATAACTATTTGTTTACAAAATTTAGCAATATTTGTAATAATCATCACTTTTGGCGACTTTGGCGACAGTAGCTGGCGCGCTTAACTTCAATTCATCTTCAGCCTCACAAACAGCAGCAAATATTTTTCTCTTCACCTTTATCTGCATCCAAGTCGGCATCTGCTTAATAGTCTTCCCCATACTATCCAAGAACAAGTCCATTGGATGCCGTGCTTGATACATGTTCTTGAGCTCGCGTACCGTCTCTCGGTCTTGTTCTCGCCTTTTTTGACTCTCTTTTATATCTTTAAACAAGTTAACTATGTCATCATCTACTTTTCTCTTCTTCGTCTCTATTGGGTCTGCTTCATCTTCATCAACTTCATACTCCTCCATTGAATACTGTGATATGTCATTCGGCGTAGGCACGCTTATTTCTATATATTCCTCGTTACTTTCATCAATTTGATCATCGAAATTTTGTGGCGAAGGCGGGTCATTGCAACCGATACCCCTGCGTTTTGGACGACTTTTCATATAGGGTACTAGAAACTCCATCAACTGAGCATACTTCCAGTGATTTTTGGTGTTCTTATTTCTTTTCAAACTATCTCTGTGGCTGTCTCTTAACTTCTTCCATTCGGCTTTTGCTTCGGAAACTGTAAAAAAGTACAAAATTAACATTACAGAGCGTAGGTATAAACATAAAACCTAGAATGTAAGTAAGCGTGCAAAAATTATGTAAGTTCAAATACTTTAAAATACACTTACTATTATTTACTTCGGGGAAGTTCATCTTGACAATTTCCATCCACGCCATGTCCTTCTTTTCTAAGTTTCTATATTCTTTGTTGGAAACGTCCCACAAGCATGGGCGCTGCCGCACAGCTTCTATAAACTCCGCCATTTTGAAAGACCTACGCGTTCTGTGGACCGACGAGCAATGATTATTCGAGCGAGCCGGACGGAGCGGCGCGGCGCGAGGCCGGGGGAAGGGGGGCGCGCCGACGCGAACCCCGTTACTAACTCGCTAGGCACCGCTCCGCGCCAAAGCGAACTCGCTCTTATTCCGACGACACAGATCCGAGTCTAACCGCAAATCAAAAATGGCCACCCGACTTAGTTTCCCTCGCCAGATGGTTAACCAGTTGTGTACGAATGTGAGCTACAACAAAAGAGTGAAGCGGAACGGAACGAAGTCGTCACACTCAGATTGTTATTATTCACGGTTAGCTTAGCTGTCGTTGGCATGGCAGCCTAGCTAGAACTACCTATGTCTATGTATTGGTTTGTATTACTTAATTATAATTTATTATTATTATAATTGCAAGTCGATTATTTTCTCAGTTTTTCTTTATGTCATATAAATCCGATATTTTTTTTATGAAAAAGTGGTTTTAGGTTGTACTCTTGCAAATTGCAGTTTGTTGTCAAATCATTGTTTTATCACTGTGATTATGAGAATGATTACTTATCTTCTTTATCTTTTTTTATGGAACTTTAAACTTTATCAACGTTTGGTACAGTTAGTATCTAAGACAAGATAAAAAAATGTCTGTACAATCCAAAACCGTGGGACGAGTGGCAGAATGAAAATATCATTAATTTTGATATTCGTCAACTCGCCCCAAATGGGGCGTAGCGTAGGCATGTAGGACGAGTTGACAGAACTCTGCTAAAAATAGAGCGCGGCGAGACGACGACAAGTTAAATGCATAAAAAATTGCAAAATAATAGTTATTATCATTCAGTACATTTTACAACATAACTGGATTCAATATTTGCTTACATAGGTAGATTAGATACTATTAACACCACTTCACGCCCGGCACTTCAAAGGAGAAAGTCGTTTTAAAATAGGTATTATTATAACTACTACCACGCTACCACACAACCACAAACGAAACGAATTTTCGTTTACACACTTTTTATGGCAAAAGATCACTGTCAGTGCTTATACAAACTAAACTAAAACTATTTCCTTATTAAATAAATAAATAAATAACTTTTTACAATCACACCAATTATCTAAGCCCATGTAAATTTCATTGAGAAACTGTGTCATGGAAAACTTGATAACGGATAAATATATACTTAAATACTTTTTGTTTGTAAATACATACTTAATATACATAGAAAACACCCAGACCAAGACAAATAGACATGTTCATGCACACAAATATTTGTCTTGTTCGGGAATCGAACCCGAGACCTCTGGCGCAGAAGGCAGGTACCCTGCGCCAAATCGGTCGGTCGGTCGGTCGGTGTTATTGATTTAACACTAATTTTACGGATTTGCAGACGCGCAGCAACAAAATATAAGTATTTAAGCTCAGCGCAAAAAGATTTTGAATAATTAATACTTACCTTTTTTTTGAGTTAGACTTTTCTTGCTCTTACCGAAGTTTCGCCATACAAGCACTGTAGTCACGTGCTATGAAATGTCTAGCTACTTAGGTAAGGCCCTTTTCCTATCATGCGGATTCTGACATTTTCATTTACGTTTCATTACCCGTTTTCATTTACGTGTGGATCTGGGGCCTTAATCTGGAACTGAGTTGAGTTATTGTCAAACATTGAAAGTAAGGACTTTATTTACAACGCGATAAGATCACAGATTACAATTTTCCGTGTCAGAGTAACCTATGCGCATTCCATTCGGATCGCCGGCTATAGTTATTACAGTAAATTTTAACCGTCTCTGTGGTCAAGTGGTTCACAACACCGATTTCAGACCTATAGGTCCCGGTTTCGATTCCCAGTGGGGGTACATAATTTATTGTATTCAGTTTAGGTGGGTAGGACTTGTTCTTAGTCCGCCTGGCTACACCTAGCTACCACCACCTTATCTAAGTTTGACGCCATAACAATGATGATTTCAGCATTATTATGTTCCGGCAGTCAGATTAGAGATAAGATAGCCATGCAGTTCCTCAGTGATAGAGGATTCCGGGAGGAGTGCGGACCACTTACCATCAGGTGTGATGAAGGCTAAGTGCGACCCCTATGTGGATCCAAAAAGAAACCTTATTCTCACTGTTTTCCAGATATTGTTCTATGGCAGATGAAAGTCAATGGTTCAATTATAGGGCATGTCATGTTGTGTTTACAATGTCGGCGGCACCGCGTGCATAACTCGACTTGCCCAAAATAGATTGAATTGTTTTGGTTTTCGGGCGCAAACGCGACCGAACGGCGCGGGCGACGTGTAAAGGCTCCCATTGATTTGAGACACTTTTCGCCTTCCCGTTTTCATAAAGCCACGTCTTCACTAGAGGACAAAGTCACTCGACAGTCGCGAGCAGTCGCGGGACATTACGTGCGACTGTCGACCGACATAGTCGCCGGACAGTGAATACGTAGCTTGAAATTTTAAAATTGACGACCGTACACACATTTCATGACCGTATTTAAAGTTTATTGAACACAATTGCAAGCTTATCGCGCAGCAACTGCGGCCTGCGCCATAGAACCCAGCCTATAATCGTCTTTACTATCACTGTTCTTTTTAGGGTTCCGTGCCCATCTGGCAGGTACACCTCCCTGGGAGTTAGACGCCCAGCTGATGATGGAGGTGTACCAGCAAAGAAAAAGTGCCATAGCTAATGGGGACCGTATGGCCCCAGCAGAGTTGACGGCAGCTCGACGCCGTGCGGATGAGCAGTTGATGGTCCGGTGGGAGGGGCTACTGGATGCGGATCCAGCGGGCAGGCGAACAGCCGAGGCCATCCGCCCAGTATTGAGGCAATGGTGCAGCCGGAAGTACGGGTCGTTGACCTTCAGGCTGGCACAGGTGTTTTCTGGGCATGGATGCTTCGGAAAATACCTGTGTCGGATTGGAAGTGAGGCGACCACACGGTGTCACGATTGCGGCGCTGGGGTGGACAGTGCGGAGCACACCTTACAGGAGTGCCCTGTCTGGTCATTGCAGCGTAGTAATCTGTGCGCTATGGTAGGGAGAGACCTCTCGCTGCCAAGCATGGCTCGTGCCATGCTTGGTAGCGACAGGTCATGGGATGCAGCAGTCTCCTTTTGTGAGGATGTCGTCTCGCAGAAGGAGGCATCGGAGCGGATCCGCGAGCAGGATGCTCTTGCGGATCGGCTTCGACGAAGGCGGGTGGGACGGAGGATGCGGCGCTTTGCGCACCTCATTCCACTTTAGTGGGTGTTGGACCGTGC
Source organism: Crambus lathoniellus (assembly GCA_949710035.1). Taxonomy (NCBI): domain Eukaryota; kingdom Metazoa; phylum Arthropoda; class Insecta; order Lepidoptera; family Crambidae; genus Crambus; species Crambus lathoniellus. Next base: position 5,344,467 of record OX453302.1, on the reverse strand, counting down.
AGTGCGGGTGACGGCCTGACGCCAGTCCAGCCGTGTAGTCTTGAGGGGATGGCCTCGCTTGCTCGGCCTCCTCCCGCCGCGTAGGGGCTCGGGATGCCGGGCCAGCCGTCGGGTCGCAGGAGGAGATTGTCACATCGGACCCTCCACAGTGCGGCTCCTACTGACGGCGGTGAGAGCAAGTATAAAAAAGGGTTCCGTGCCCAAAGGGTAAAAACTGAACCCGATTACTAAGACCCACTGTCCGTCTGTTTGTCTGTCTGTCACCGGCTGTACTCATGAACCGATCTTTTGTTGTTTAGCAACGACATAATTATTTTGTAAATGCGTCGCTTCTGTTAAAGCGCGCAAATTTTCTTTGCCCGTTTTTCTTGACAGTTAAAAGATGTACTTAACGGGTGGTAGGTAAAAAAATGTTTGGCTATTCATAAGCATTAATTTAATTTAATCTATTTGAATAAAAAGTTTTTGACTTTTGACTTTTTTACTTGTCCGGCTTTATCCGGACGCCGCATGGCAACCCTAGCTATGTCCATTATTTAGAGAACTTTCCCTTCATATCCCATAAATCTGGGACACCCGGTATACATAAATACGAGGTAAAGTATGCAATAAAACTTCTATTTGTCGAGCAATTAAAAATACATAATACACAACATAGGTTTTAAAACGTAATAAACAATCTTATAATAAAAAACAATTAAGTACCTACTGTAAAATCCTGGCAGCTGACAAGACGGATGTGAAAGGGGAAAACATTTTCATTAAATTTATAGTGAAGAAACCGGTAGTAAAGTAATGCAATAACGCTTCGTTATATTATATGATCGAAGCAATAACGTTATTTTTTTTGTCAAACTACGAGACTGAGCGTTCGTGCGATTTATTTTGAATGAATACTCAATGCCATTTTGTTACCTCCGACCTCAGACCATTTAGTCTGAGCCTCCGACTATAAATAGCGCCCGCACATTGAGCCACGCCTGCACATAGAGCCACTATCGCGGCTACTAATCGCGCCCACTGGTGGCTTAGTAGCGGCCACTTGTCGCAGCCACTGAGCCACTACCATAGTATAACCAATTTTTCCATACAGTAGGCCGACGACGTAGACGTCTAGGTAGTATGATATATGATATATATAGTATGTATGAAGTCAACGCACTTATTTGGTTTTACAATGGCTTGCGCCGATGCTATTCCAAATGTATGAAAATACTCGTCCGCAGCTTGTGGTCGCGTTTGGTGGCTGCGACTGGCCCAATGTGCGCCCGCACTTAAAGGGGTGATTGAAGTTAAGGCGCTACTCGGAAAATATGGACTTTTTGATTTAAAACTATAGGACGGTTACAGTTTTTACAAATCTGGTAATAAGATATATATTTCTTTATACCTTTATCTAGATTCGTATAGTTTCAAATACACGATTTTATGATTTTGCCTCGACACTTTTTCTTTTCGAAAAGACCTCTAAAAATACGAAAAGTCTAGATTATTCTTAAATGGGGTTACTTACACTATTGGAAATTGGTTTAATTAGTGGACACCAATAATATTGAGGATCGTATAGAAGCATTTTTTAAAAAATCGCTGTAGTTTTTTAATACGAAGTGTTTTTGTGTGTTTATTTGCCTAATCTGCAAAATCGCTCTCGCTCCCGCGCGCGTCGTTTTCTCATTGCTATCTCGCTTCAGCACATTTTTTCCGAGTATCGCCTTAAACGTGTCTATGTCTCTGTCTATCTGGCTGTATCATCGTATCACCCGAACGAATGGATTGATTATGTGAAGCAGAATATTTTGTTTGAAAACTGACGTGATCGAGATGATTCATAACAACAATTTCAAGAAAGTTTCGTATGGAATATCAGTCACTTACATTCACAAGACATACTGTTATTGCATTAGTAGGTACATTAGAGGTCCAAATGCAGATAAAACCAATATACTTTATGCGAAAAATAATTATGCGTGATTTTCATAGTCACACAACTTCAACTATGACATTGTATTTAATAACTTTCATCTTATGAATATTAAACTTAAGGTTTTAACTAGCACTACTAGTTCGTCTTGCCATCGCTTTTTACAACTTAATTATTTGTTTATTTCAGTAAAACACAAATTCAATAAATATTACCTACTGGCTTAAATTCACTATGACACGGAAAAGTAACTCAATGATTTATGAACGTCTAAGATATTATGAGCTATCTTCCATTCAGTGCCTGCCAAATAAACAAACAGACAGTAAAATTGATATATCAAATCAAAGTGAGACGTCTGTAAAAGTGGATCGTATCAATCTGGTTAATGACTTCTCTAATTTAGCAATTTTTATATATTTTTTGTGTAAGAGCGATCGTATTGTACCAGCCTACATTGCAACATGATGCTCAGGCCTAAAAATATGGTTCAGGAACCGTTAGACAGGTATGAGTCGGCTGAACCAATTTTGATTAAATTTGACATAGATTATTGCAATAGGTAACTGTATCTTACACGTTCGAAGCCGCGGGCGGCCACTTTACAATTGATTCTATCTGACTGACCCTAAAGAGGAGAAAATTACATTCTTTTAGTCAAACATATAAATTGAATAGCATAATTAATTCGACACAATACTAGTAGGTACCTACTTACAGACTAGACTACAGTATATTCCGTATAAACAAACAAAGTCTTCTGCCTTATATTATATCATAATTAATGCTTACACATAGGTAATAAGCAATGCGCAGGCGCAGCGTTGCGGCAACTATTGACATTGCAAATTGCAAAAAACCGCATGGGGCAGGCCATTGTGAATTGCATGGAATTAACGGCCGGCGTTATTATAAAATCCATACCTACTAATATTATAAATGTGAAAGTGTATTTGTTTGTTTTTTTTATTTGTCCGTCTGCCAAAATGGAGCAACAGATCGGCTTGATTTTTGGGGAGTATGGGGTACTGGGGGCTGGAGAGTGACATAGGCTACCTTTTTATCTCGAAAAAATATCACAATCCCGCGGGATTGTATGGAAAACCATGGGAAAACCATGTAACTGACGTGCTAACAACACTGGCATTAATTCCGTCGCTGCTTCCAAAGAGTAAATAATCACTGAAGTTTTAGCCGCTTTGGATTAGATATAGTGACATACATTTGGGGCAGTCAGTGTTAAAACTTGTTTGGTGTTAGGTATGGAAATCTTTATTAGATGTAACAAATTCAATGTGATACGAAGAAATAAAATTAAGTTTTCCTTTAGAAACTGTTCATACGGTCAATGGGTACTATAAAAAGTATGTGTATTTTCTTTCACCATTGGGTCAAATGTTGAAGATCAATTTGATACTTTTTGCATAAGGTAGGTACATACATTGTTTTAACGCCGCGTTGTACTTGTAACTAACGCCAGAAGCGCCCCAGTGGCGCACACGACACGAACTCGTAAGTAAACTCCCAGCTCATTTCCCGCTCTTTTTCGTAGTTGACAGCTGCCTGTCACAGACATCATTTACCTCGCGTTGTCTGCGTTCCGTTTCATGCAAATATGAATACTTACCTCTCATATTCACACAAATACGTTTACAGTTGTAAAACTATTTCGTATCAATGAAAGAGCTATTTGCGAAGAATACGCTATTCAAGAAACAACTTGAAGTTGTAAAGCAATTCTAAACTGGGCCCCGTCTGGCGATGCACATTCACAATGCAATAGGTTTCTGGCGCATTGCCACCAGATGCTGCGATTGAAGATGCCACTTGATGGATATATATCCATATACATACGTATATGTATATCGTATAGGTACATACGTATATTTATTAAACTATTTAACGACAAGCCTTAAAGTTTGCTCTTGTGTAGAGCGGACGTTCTTCAATGGATTATTTAGGTATTGTTAATTTGCACCTTCTAAGGAAAGACCCCTAAGAGACAAGAATTCGAAAAATAACCCAAACGTCTACAATATGTAGATAAAGTTTAACTAGTGGTTTAAATCTAAAACCCACGTTTTTAATCTAAACGCCGGAAAAACCTCAAATAGATTGGTACATTAAAGATATTATTTTTTATTTTTCAGTCGATAGGTACTTTTTGAATTCGGTTTAATCTTTTAAATTACTTTTACACCTTGTTTGTTATTTTATTTTTCATCTCTCAGATTCGGAAAGTGATGTATATTTAAACTGAGCAGCGGGTCCAAAACTATCCGTTTCACCCTAGGGTGGAAAAGAATTTTAAAAATAGAACTGAATTTGGTTACAGTCAACCATAGAGTAACCTCATCGGCAATGAAAAAGTTTTCAACTGATTTTGTATTGGGACGGGATTTATTTATAATTTTTAAAAAACTTACTTAATATAAAAAAAAAGAATTTTATAAAAACTAGAATATCTCAAAAACGGTGCGTGTCGTAGCTAAAATCTAACAAAATTATCAACCCTCTATGGTACTCCGGAGATACTTAGGAGGCATCCGATAAATATATATAATAAAATTTTTTTGTTCTAAAATTTTTTTTTTGTTTATAAGTAAGTATTTTTTGGTATTTGGTTATTTCAAAACTTATTTTTTTTATATATTATAGAAAAAACAGAGAAGGCGAAGCCCCCCGCCACCTTTCTTTTATTTTTCTAGGTAGTTTTAGTTGTCTTTATTGCTTTTCTTATAGAGGGGGATGAAAAGCTTTGCTTTTACTTTCCTTATATTCGAAATGAAAAGTAAAGTGTATTACTCGGCCGCAAAATTATTTTCACCTCGGGCGACGTATATTGAATCCCTCGCTGCCTTCAGGATTCTACTTTAGAACCCCTCGCTGCGCTCGGGATTCCACTCTAGAATCCTTCACTGCGCTCTGGATTCAAATTAGCGCCCTTGCCGTAAATATGTTATTTTGCTCCCTTGTAATACAATCTACTATTATTTGATCCTAGTTAGGTCCTCATTCAGCTCAAAGCTGTCGCATTTTCTTTTAATGTTTTAGATTGTGTAGACCTTATGTTATCATACAAATATCTTGTATGTTACGCACAAATGATTTAAATTTATGTTGAACAAAGAATAAGAATATGGCTATTTACTGTAAATATCACAATCATCAGCTTCTTGCTAAGATTCAAAGTCAAAGTCAAAAACTTTTTATTCATTTTACGTAGACTAAATAAAATTAATGTTCCAACCGTCCATCATTTTTTCTTTTAACTGACAAGAAAAGCGGACGACAAAAACTCATCAGCTTTAACAGAAGGAACGCATTTACAAAATAATTATGTCGTTGCTAGCTAAAATGGTACAATGACAAAAAATATAATTAATTAAAATTTTCTCATCAGATTAATTCAATTTTCTTAGAGTTTACGATTTAAATTGCAAATATCAATTTCTTAACTAGTTATAGTGCTTCCGCCACACTCCGACGGTATTCCAGCAGAACTTTCGTTTCATAAATTGAAAGTATCTCTGCTATCGTTGATAGCTTTTCAAGTTGCAGCTAGCTGAAGCCAACAACGGGTTGGCGAGGTGCCAGCTCAAAACTTGGACACCTGTACTTGACAGCTTTAATATTTGTTGCTGTATTAAGGAACCTACTTCTGTCAGGTCAACAATCATTTTTAACCGACTTCTTAATCAAAAAGGAGGAGGTTCTCTATTCGTCTGTATGTATGCTTTTTTTTTCTTTTTTTTTTTTGTGTATGTCCACCGATTACTCGAAGTTCAAACGTTATTACATCAGGTTGATTTCCAAGTTAGTCCCATTTTTTGAAATTTTGAAATCGTTTCAGTAGTTTTCAGGAAATCTTGAAAATACTGTCGTTTTCGTTACCACTTTAAGTGAATTCAATACGTATCTTTAGGCATAACTCCTTTGTTTATAAACCGATTTAGATGATTCTTGTTTTGTTAAAAAGGGGATACCTCAAGGTATTTTAACCGACTTCGAAAAAGGAGGTTTTCAGTTTGATCACATACCTATTTACCAGAAAACACGTAAATTGCCTGCACGATGCACTAAAAAGAGTGAAATAAAAATTATTTTTATAAAAAAATAAAACCGCCTTCAAAAAAACCACATCAAAAAAGTAAGAAATAATTCCTCACCACATAAATAACGTAAGTACTTTGAAGTCGGGCGGGTTTTAACAAAAACAACAAAAAATTGTACATGTTTCACGCCCGACTTCAAAGTACTTACGTTATTTATTTGGTGAGGAATTATTTCTTACTTTTTTGATGTGGTTTTTTTGAAGGCGGTTTCCCGCTAAAAAGGCTGAACGGATTTGGCTGAAATTCGGGACACAGATACTTTGTAGTCTGGAGAGAAACCGACAACTATTTATTATGAATGCGACAGACAGTCCTCTATGTAGAGGTTGCCTGAACGCTGAGGAAACAGCCGCCCAAGTGATCCTGGAGTGCGTAGGTTTGGCCGCACAAATAACAGAAATCCCCACAGAGGTGAGGTCGCTCCTAGAAGCCTGTGAACGCCCCAGGAGGCTTCTGCGCTTCTGGAAGGAGCTAGGATGGCTCGACTAGCCATGTTCACGCATAACGGACCAAATATGAGTCTAAATGCGGAAAAGTGTCAATACCAAATACCAAAGTCTGGAGAGAAATATGATACTTTTTATCCTGGAAAAATATCACATTCCCGTGGGATAACGTCGTGTAGTCCAAGCGGGCGAAGCCGCGTGCGGAAAGCTAGTCTATACAAATATTTTAAAGAGGAAAGATTTGATTGTTTGTTTGTTTGTTTGCATCGAATAGGCTCCGAAACTACTGGACAAATTTAGAAAATTCTTTGACCAGTAGAAAGCTACATTCTTCCCGAATGACATGCAATATTTTATCCCGATATTCCTACAGCAACGGGTACCACGCGGGTAAAATCGCGAGGATCCGCTAGTAATATTCTAAAGAGAAAATATTAGATTATTGGATTGTTTGTTTTAGATAAAATCGAAAGCATAAAACTATTTTAAAAATTATTATACCAATTTGAAAGCTACATTATTCCCGAGTTACTTACATAGGCTATTTTTATCCGGCTATTCCCACTAGAACGAGAACCAATAAAAGCGAACTTTAGTGAAAAGCTTAGTGTGGGGGCATTTAAGGCACATTTAAAAATATTATAAATCGAAGTTACTATTCCAAACTACTTGAATGGTACAGTCACGACCACGAGCAATATTATTTTTATTTATTTTATTTTATTTCATATGGTACAGCAACAGAGTACAAACTAAATCATTTAAAACTGTAAAGTTTGGACTCATAATCTAGCTGAACACAACATTTACATTCAGCTCAATTTTTTCAAAATTCAGACTAAATTACTATAAAGTATAAAATTGAAGAAAAAAAAAGGATTTTAGTACCTATTACCGATAAATTACAGTTAAAATGACAAAGTTAAAATTACACAGTTATATGACTAAGTTACAATTAAATAATACAGTTATAACTACACAGCTAACATTGCTCACTTGGCCGGATGAAATATACGAAATATATGAATATTATGAAATCAACATAGAACTTCGTCACATTCAAGCGATCCGAAACAAAGCCACAAAACTCATCAAATATTGTAATATGACATAATCCTATGTTGTTTACATATTATTGCTCGTGACTATACTTACTAAAAAAATTATAGTGCGCCTGAAAGCAAACGATATTGTTGCCAGCTCGTTGGATATGTAATGTCAATGTGCCTAACAACTATCGAACCAATTTTATTATTTTTAAGATCAATTTCGAATACTGGGCCTTGTTTCCGGCTGGGCCTTAAATACCGCACCTACCTATGCTTGAAATATTTTGTGGAAAATATGAGTAGCGAAAGTATAACATTTTTCTAGTGATTTGTTATTAAAGTCATTAACCTGTTATTGTTAAGTTGTTTTGTAATTTTAAAAAAATCCATCCCCGAAAAATATCTGTCTACACCGACGATGTCGCAGGAAGCCATTATATCATAATAAACAGTAGTCATCAAGGTGTCTTCATCTTCGAATTTTCCTCTAGGGTCTTTTCTAGTACTTAAATTCTCATTAGCATGGACAAAATGACGTGCCACTCTTAGACCCACAACATACAGGAAACCTCAAAGCAAACTTTACATTTTGAACCCTTTTTCGTTCGTCAAAAGAGCGGTTGTCGCATAGCAACTGCTGTGTTTGATGTCTCATCGGCAGTACTACAAACTAATTAAATTTCGGGTATCACAAGGGAAACGTAATTGCTTTGTTTGTTTAATTCCTTGTGTGCGTCTGAATGAACGTTAATTTGTTGAAGTACACACGATAGCACATCGGTTACCGCAAATTAACAGTTCGATATCCTACGTTTTATGTAAGAATTAGTAATTTATTTATCCCGCCTGAAAGCTACTTATAGGGCTCGTGGTTTTTTACTATCACATTTTTCCTTTACTTACAAAATTGCATTGTGAATGCATAAAAATAATGTAAAATCTTAATTTTTTTTTTTATTTAAGGCACAATTTACAGACAACAGATAGAATACACATGAAATAACAACACTTAAAATAATAACAAAGCTATCTCTGTACCCAATTACAAATGTGCACAGCTTTAGCAATTATCTATCCACAAAATATAGTTATTTTAGTTTAAGTTAACTTAATTTAAGTATGTAAGAACAATATAAAAATCAAAAATTTAAATAAGTACACAATTTAAAATGAAGTATTAGAACATGAAAAAAGTAAAAATAATGTTGAATACTTACATTATAATATGACAATGAAATAACACACTTTGAAGTGTGTCATAAACACTACGACGACATTAACCATTACAATATGAATAAAATATCTAGGTACGGAAAATCGCTTTCAGAATATTACGTCTTTTAGCTAAACATGTAAAACGAAAGAAACTTAATGACCTAATAAAAATTTATACTGACCTACCTATTATCAACTACTTATGTTTAACAATTGGGTAACAAAACCTAATTTGTAGGTAATTTACACCAAGAACTAAAAATTATCTAACTTTTAGAAAATAACAAAAAATAAAATCAAAACCAATTTTAGATTGCCAGTTCCTCAGTAATTGAGGATTCCAGTAGTAGTGCGCTTCCACCTTCAGCCTTATCACCACTTAACTTCAGGGGTAGTGAAAGCTAAGAGGTACCCCGTTGTGAATAAAAACATATAGATCATTATCCTTCAACTCGCCGAAATAAGTTTTGAACAAAATATGAAAAATCTGTTATTATTTTTTCGTCGTCTTTGTAAAAAAACTCGTACCTTTAAAAGTATCTAATTAAAAAATGTATAATGTTTCTACAAAGGTTTCGTTTCGTCATAATTCCGTCAAAGGAAATAATTTTCACGATATTACCTACTCGCAGCAAAGTAAAAAGCTCTGCAAGAGACGCTTTTCAGAGCAAAAAACTTATTATAATATGCACTACTTTATAAGCAGGAATATTTTACACATTGTGAAAAATAAATATATTATGTAGCTTTCTTCCGCAAATAATCGCAAAACTTGCACCTTCACCGATCACACAACTCTACACGTGTTTCGCCCCAACCCGGGGCATCCTCAGGAGATGTTTGTCCGTATGCAATCCAGCACCGAATGACTGAAAAACGCCCGCTGCGACCGTATTTATAGCTGTCCGCTCCCCACCCCCCGCGCTCCGCGCCGAGTAACCGTTAGAGACCGTTGAAAACTGTTGACCGTTGAAAGAGCGAGAGAGAGCGAAGGAGTGGAGAAAGTTATTGCTTCCTACTCGCGCCCTTGATTGCCAACCGTTGTAAAACCGTTCAACGAAAAAAGTTATTTTTAAAGGACAAAAAATTAATATAATGTTTTTAATTAAACGCTTATTTTTAAGAGTTATTATTATTTGAAAAAATACGCAATAGCGGAGAGGAAGAAACATTAACTTGATCGTTAAGTTATGGTTATGACCGGCGGATGATAGATAACATGGTTAGGAATAAAATTAACAAACAAGTGACTGGGCTTTTATATGCGGTGCCACGTGAACGTGTTATTCACAATTATCAGTCAAGTATGGCTTACGTAGGTAAAATATCCGAAAAAATATCAAAACTTTTAAAAAATAACGATGTTCACGTGGCTTTCCGTACTAATAATACCGTCCGGCGTGCCATTTGCAATGGCAAGGAAAAAACGGAGGTTGGCGGGAAATCGGGGATATATAAGTTAACATGTAACCAATGTAATTCAGTATACGTTGGTCAAACTGGCCGTAGTTTTGATATACGTTATAAAGAACATATTTCTGCCTATAGGAATGGCCGACCGGAACGATCTCATTTCGCGGAACATTTACTAAATACCGGACATCAACTATCTGATAGGCACTCCTATGAGGTATTACATACTTGTAGTAAAGGTCTACGACTGAGCGTGTTGGAAAATTTAGAAATCATCAAGCACAATGTTGATGGAGCCATACTTAACGATCAAGTTAATGTTTCTTCCTCTCCGCTATTGCGTATTTTTTCAAATAATAATAACTCTTAAAAATAAGCGTTTAATTAAAAACATTATATTAATTTTTTGTCCTTTAAAAATAACTTTTTTCGTTGAACGGTTTTACAACGGTTGGCAATCAAGGGCGCGAGTAGGAAGCAATAACTTTCTCCACTCCTTCGCTCTCTCTCGCTCTTTCAACGGTCAACAGTTTTCAACGGTCTCTAACGGTTACTCGGCGCGGAGCGCGGGGGGTGGGGAGCGGACAGCTATAAATACGGTCGCAGCGGGCGTTTTTCAGTCATTCGGTGCTGGATTGCATACGGACAAACATCTCCTGAGGATGCCCCGGGTTGGGGCGAAACACGTGTAGAGTTGTGTGATCGGTGAAGGTGCAAGTTTTGCGATTATTTGCGGAAGAAAGCTACATAATATATTTATTTTTCACAATGGTTAGGGACTTCCGCCAAGTGACGCCTGATTCAATCAAATACTTACAATCAGCAAGCGTAGCTGTACAGGCACGTTTATATATTAAATTAACTACACAACATCGGGTTGCGGCACAAAATGTGTGGTTCAATCAACAGTGTAAGCGCCAAAATTTAATTCCAAATTATATCAACATCCGTTCCAACACGACCAGTCCCGCGGCTAGTTTAGCTATACGTAAAGCTCAAAAAGTCTGGTTAGATGCGGAATCTCGCCGTTGGTTCGTTATTAGGGATAATTTAAAACTACATATAAAAATTTTACATACAGAATTGACACATAGTTTACACAATATTGAATTCGATCTTTTAGACCAGAAGGCCAGAGATTTCGCATCGCAGGCTGGATATAACAAGTATACTAATCAATCTAACAAACTACGAAGGTTAAGGGAAATTCAACTTGGTACAACTAATGAGGGTAGTCAGGGAAGAATTAGTAACCATACTGTGGGTAACGGTCAAACATCTTTTTATCCCCGGGTAAAAAACTTAACTAACGTGCAGTTTTCCCAAAACGAGACTTCGCTTTTGGAAAAAGGTCCCAAATATAACATACCCCCAAAAATAACTAAGTCATTGGTAGAAGGTCTGGCGGTGGACTCAGAAGTGGCTATCGTTATGAATAAAAAAGATAATTTAGTGAAGGGCTTAGTAACTAATCAATTAAAGAAACTACAACCTTCTAACTGTGGGGGGCCCGAACTGCGAACTATAAAGTCGTTACAACATAAAATCAATGATAATAATTTAGTTGTCACAAAAGCAGACAAAGGAAATAGTATAGTTATTTTAAACCGAGCAGAGTATATAAATAAAGTTCAGGAAGTTATTAACAGCGGTGACTTTATTCCTTTGCGCTCGGACCCAACCACAAAGTACAACACAGAGGTCAAAACAAATATTAATAATTCAAAATTTATTTTTCCGAACGAGTATTCATCTCGCCATATCGCCCCGATGAATCCACAGGCTCCTGTGTTGTATGGTTTACCTAAAATTCACAAAGACAATGTTCCCGTGCGTCCAGTTGTTTCATATATAGGTTGTCCGGCATATGAGTTGGCTAAAAGATTAAATAATATTATAAAAGATAAATCATCTTTCTCACCTAAGTATAGTATTCAAAACACATCAGATTTAATAGAAAAAATAAAGGATGTTGTTTTGCCTCCTAACTCATTTTTACTTTCTTTGGATGTGGACAGCTTATTCACTAACGTCCCTTATCAAGAAAGTTTAGATATACTATCAACAATTTTAGAAAGACGCGGTCTTCATCCAGGGGAGGCAGATGAAATAATTAACTTAACACAGATTTGCATGCAACAAAATTATTTTAAGTTTAATGGTGGGTTTTACAAACAAAAGGAGGGGCTAGCCATGGGTTCTCCCTTATCACCTTTGATGGCGGAGATCTTCATGGACAATTTTGAGAATAGGTATATCGTAGGCAAAAATAATAACATTCTTTATTATTATCGTTATGTTGATGATATAATTATATGCTGGACAGGTACTAGACAAGAGTTAGAGTCATTTTTTCAATATTTAAATAGTTTACACCCAAAAATCAAATTCAAATTAGAAATTGAGGTTAATGATTCGTTAAATTTCTTGGATTTAACTATCACACGGGAGCATTGTCGCCATAACTTTCAAATATATAGAAAACCCACACATACTGATGTAGTTATCCCCGCAACTTCTTGTCACCCTTGGCAACATAAATTAGCTGCTTTTCATTCATACATTAATCGGTTAATGTTGGTACCATTATCAGGACAAGCCTATAGAAGAGAGTTAAACACAATTTATAATATTGCCATTGCAAATGGTTATGACCGGCGGATGATAGATAACATGGTTAGGAATAAAATTAACAAACAAGTGACTGGGCTTTTATATGCGGTGCCACGTGAACGTGTTATTCACAATTATCAGTCAAGTATGGCTTACGTAGGTAAAATATCCGAAAAAATATCAAAACTTTTAAAAAATAACGATGTTCACGTGGCTTTCCGTACTAATAATACCGTCCGGCGTGCCATTTGCAATGGCAAGGAAAAAACGGAGGTTGGCGGGAAATCGGGGATATATAAGTTAACATGTAACCAATGTAATTCAGTATACGTTGGTCAAACTGGCCGTAGTTTTGATATACGTTATAAAGAACATATTTCTGCCTATAGGAATGGCCGACCGGAACGATCTCATTTCGCGGAACATTTACTAAATACCGGACATCAACTATCTGATAGGCACTCCTATGAGGTATTACATACTTGTAGTAAAGGTCTACGACTGAGCGTGTTGGAAAATTTAGAAATCATCAAGCACAATGTTGATGGAGCCATACTTAACGATCAAGTTAATGTTTCTTCCTCTCCGCTATTGCGTATTTTTTCAAATAATAATAACTCTTAAAAATAAGCGTTTAATTAAAAACATTATATTAATTTTTTGTCCTTTAAAAATAACTTTTTTCGTTGAACGGTTTTACAACGGTTGGCAATCAAGGGCGCGAGTAGGAAGCAATAACTTTCTCCACTCCTTCGCTCTCTCTCGCTCTTTCAACGGTCAACAGTTTTCAACGGTCTCTAACGGTTACTCGGCGCGGAGCGCGGGGGGTGGGGAGCGGACAGCTATAAATACGGTCGCAGCGGGCGTTTTTCAGTCATTCGGTGCTGGATTGCATACGGACAAACATCTCCTGAGGATGCCCCGGGTTGGGGCGAAACACGTGTAGAGTTGTGTGATCGGTGAAGGTGCAAGTTTTGCGATTATTTGCGGAAGAAAGCTACATAATATATTTATTTTTCACAATGGTTAGGGACTTCCGCCAAGTGACGCCTGATTCAATCAAATATATTTTACACAGTTTATTAGAATATGGAGTTTATCAATTCACTAGTTAGCTCCCCGCTTTCGTTTGTTTTTAAGGACTAAAATTCTAAAAGAGAGATTTTGTAATAAAACGTCAGAAAATGTGGCACTTTCCTGTACCGCTGTCAAAATTCTCCTTACTGCCAACCCAAGTTAGCAGTAATCTCAACACAAAACTTTCTTGAAATCAATTCTGTTTCTTTTTTAAAATAACAAACAAAATAAGAATGTATTTAGAAAAAATCGACCCGTCTCACAACCAGCTCCGATGGGACTCGAACCCACGACCTTTCGCTTTCCGGGCGACTGCTCTAACCACTGAGCTACGGAGTCGTTTTTTAAAATCGACCCGTCTCACAACCAGCTCCGATGGGACTCGAACCCACGACCTTTCGCTTTCCGGGCGACTGCTCTAACCACTGAGCTACGGAGTCGTTACGAGAAGCGTCGAATTTATCCAATACTTCTTATACGCTGTATAGTCAGCGTTAATTTCATCAATGTGGAGATATTACTACCCTCACACGCGAAAGAAATACCTTTCCATTTTTTTTCTAAATACTTCATTTTCCATTTTTCTATTATAAAAATTGCATTGTGAATGCAAAAAACTAAAAATTAAAATAAGAATGTATTTATTAAAATGTAATCCTTATTAAAAACAAAGTCTTCTCTTCATATTAATACCTACGTTTCTTTTAATTATAAATATTTTAAGGGGCAATTTATAAGACTATGGTTTATCCTGAGCACAATACGTAGCAAAAAAGAATAATTAATGTAGGTGCATATTTAAATAGATAATAGTTTTAATAAATAGATATTAATTAAATAAAAGCTTAAGCCTTTTACAACTCGCGATAGAGGTTTAATGTGGTTTTTACACTTATTAGAAGAATCAATCATTATGTAATAACATTTTTGTACTGAAATAAATAATTTCATTTTCAGATTAGCCTTACTAACATTATACGAGTAAATGTGAAAGTCAAAAACGGCGAACGGCTGAACGCACCTGGATAAAATTTGGCACAGATTATGATCAAGAATAGAAAATAGGCTACTTTTTACTCCTGGAAAATATGTAATTCCCATGGTAAAACATCTTCTAGCTCACGCAGGAAAAGCCACGAGTGGAAGGCTAACTAGTCCATTATAAATCTAGGTCATGTCATGAGTATGTATACGTGGTATATTCTAGCGTTTGTCGTCCATCCAGTTTGTCCAGTCCATCCATTCTGCCAATGACGTCACAAATTAATGACCGCACTAATTGTCTTAGATCAAAGGGAAAATCAGACTAATTTACACGGAATAATAACATAAGCGTATTTATTTAGTAGAAAAACAAACATCAAATTCACAAAAAGTTTAGATAAATAAAACAATTAAATTCAAATAAAATAATTATTAAGATTCACAAAAATTACACGTATAGAATAAAAAAAGAGAATGAAACAAAAAGGGTCCATGCTCAGCACATGTTGCAGCTTGAACATCACCTGCTACGCTCATAATTCTGCAGACATTTCCGTACAATAAAATGAACGAACTAAAAGATTTTAGGATGTTTCCATCCACAGCCCATTTTTATTCGCCCTGTATATAGCCAATTTTCGTAGTGCGTTCGTAACAAAAGTGCAAAAATATATAGGTAATCAAAACGTTTGAAACAGCTTATTTTTTTCGCGATTTCAGTTTTGGTCCCATAGTAAAAGTTGTTTGCTTTCATGAGTAGAATAATCCCTGAAATTATCCGGGGTGATAAAAAAATTCTCGTACATAAACTTCATGTGCCTAAGTCGGTACCTTTTGATGGATTCCCGCTCGGGAATCTGAGAATTGAATAATTTACCGACTTGGGATCAATCAAGGAGTAGGGATCAGGTCACAGGGCCGCGGGAATGTTTGGAATTAAGGCCTGATGAGTTTTGGCTTTAATGAGGTTAATTCTTTAGTCAAATTCATAAACTTGAGAAAATTCTCTTAAAATTGGTTTTTAGCTATTCATGCAGAATTATTTTTAATATTTAGTAGGAGCATAACATGTATACATTAGTAAATCTAATATCAACTAACATTCGAATTGAAAATACGTCGACTGCCAGATCTTTCTTTACTTTTACCTTTCAAAAAATACTCTTTCAAGTCTTTGCTTTATTTCCAAATGGCAAACAGAAACATAGGCTGGCTCATTTTTAACCATTTTTTAATTCAAAATACCACTTGGTATTACTTACCTCCTTACTTTATAATAATATAAGATTATAACTTAATATAAGATTTTTTGTTTTTCATAATAATATGTCCTATTGTTTATACCATTTATATAATAATGGTCGATATGAAATCAAAAGTCGTATCTAGGAGGCTCTCTTATTCAAAAACGATTCATGATTACAGACTTCAAACTGCTCCTAGCTACGACTTCTTCTAGAAAGGTACAGAAGGTCAACTTTGGTGATGGATTTGTTTCTTGTCTAAACATGTCATGTACTAGGTCCACGTGCCTTTGGTCTCGGTTAGCGGCAGCGGCGACGTCACGACCATAGCTGGTGAGCTATGCCCCGTTTATGCAGAACTTGAGATGAATACCGCGAGTCTACGATACCACAAAGCATCTTGCCGTTAGCCGTCTAAGGCATTTCGCCCACGCACTACTCCTTGTAGCTCCGATAATCGCAGCGAGTTTTGCGGCGAGTTTATCATAAGCAACATTTAGTAGCACGTGGGCATTTCAGTATTGAACTCTGAATGTTTTAAATTCGGGACCAAATAATCGCTCAGCCATCATCGCTCGTGGGCTAGCTTCCATAGCCGAGTCGTAACCGAGGTCAAAGCGTGTCCTTCTGTACCTGTCTATTGGTTCCACGGCACGGGCACGGGTGGGCCCGCGCCTGGGCCAGCGCCGACCGCCTCTCACCCGTGCCCGTGCTTGCAGGATGCACGCGGTGGGGCTGCACTCGGCGCTCGCCATCCGGCGCGAGCGCAAGCGCCGCGCCGCCGCACAGCGCGCGCGCGAGCGCCGCTACTCCCTGCAGTCCTCCGAGTCCGGCGTCACCTCGCCACACTGCTCCACCGGCAGCCTCGAGCGGCGCCGCTTCAAGAAAACGAGAACCACCGACAATGAGGTCGTCTCCTCCGTTGGTATGCTCCATCTCGGAGTCGTGTTCCTAGTGCTCGGACTATTCCTAGTCGGCTCCGGCTGGCTGCCGGATGACGTCACCTCCTGGAGCAGCGTCGGCAGCGTCAGCTGGTTCAACGAACTCGTGTGTTCTGGCCTATTCGCGCTGGGTATTGGCGTTTTTCTTATCATTCTGCATAAGTACCTGACTAAAAGCGAAGAAGACGCTCTGGAAGACTATGTTCAAAGACAGTTGACACGATCTCGCTCGGGACACAGATTGGAGAGGGATGCTGAAACGGGTGGCATGCACACGAAGAATGCCAGGCGGGCTCGAGCGACTGAGGTCTTGCCAGAAACCGTTACGGAAACCTATACGGAGCCTCCTCCCGACAGGGTGCACGGGTTTGTTAACGCGCTCGCTTTGAACGGGGATGCTTTGAGAGATCCGCCCCTGGAGCAGATTGTTGAAGAAGAAGTATCGGTAACCTCGGAGACTGATAGGAGACTGGGCCGGTTCAACAAGGACACTTATTCGACGCCATCAGTCGCTCCCAGCCTGAGTCCAGGGTCCCCCTCCGACACCAAGGAGCTCTTGTCGGACGGACGCTACATGATCATGTCCCGTATGTGAGCGGGTTGAATTTCCACAAATCATTGGTTCCGAATAAAGGTTTCAGTCTCAGTAAAATTGTGTCGAAGAACGTCCAACTATCTGGAAATGATAACGATTCTTACGCTCGGAACGAAATGTCCGGAGTCAGTGACTTGGTGAAACTTCTGTGCTCCTCAACTGTGTGAAAGACTTATCTTGTGATGTGAATTGAATTTTTTAAATCTACTGTGATGGGGAGGCACATGTTCTCGAAATTTTGTTTTAATGCCTACAAGTATTTGGTAACTTCGTAACCTTTCTGCTATTTATCTTAAAAGTGGGCTTCGAAGCTTCAAGGCGGTGTTTCAACGGGTATTTTTTTTAGTTTAGATGATCGCTTGTATTTATATTTTAACAGATGGACCAACTCTTCTGTAGATTAGCAGTAAGTTTTATTACCATTATTATTGCAATCAAGTACCTATGGTATGAGCAACGGGCAGTCAGTGATGTGATGTTGTTGTCACGAACATAATGATAAGTAGGGCAGGTCAACAATCATAACCAAACCCAGGTTATACCAATATATTCTAATGTGCTAAAATCAATTACAAAACAATAATTTAATTGTAAAAATCAATGGTTTATAATAAATTGCATAATTAACAAATTTGTAAAATTTTAGTACAAAAAAAATAAAATGGGAAATGGCGTTTATTGAAAAAAAATTGTATAACATAAGGAATTGTTAATTGTTGAACGATTGTTATTCAAAAGTACCTACTAGTAATTTATAAAAAAATATTATTATTAATTACTTACTTATTAAAAGTGGCCAAAACCGGGGCTTCTGCCGTATATCACTTTTCGTAATTGAAAAAAGAAGAACGAACTAATGATCTGAAACTTTTATGAGATTTGATTGCAATGATAATTGGGGAATTGATGTGTAATATTAATTATGATCGACATTCCGTGTGTTTAGGCTTGAGACTGATTGTTATACACTTTTCTTGAATCTAAAAGTTTTGTGAGTACAATATTAATGTTTATTAGTTCTATTTCAGTTATTCCCACGAGATATTTTTAATGTTTACACCCCCCTAAACTTGTCATGAAATGTATTACCTATTCGGAAATTTTTACCCATTGAGTTTTGGAATCAATTTTACTGATTTTAATAGAATCGTGCCAAAATTGTTGTGGCAATAATTTTTTTTATTCCACTACCTTCACTTACATGTATATCGTATCTAATGGAACTTTTTAATATTGTACTGATTTTGGAAAAAAAATCTGGTACTTATCTAGATGTTACTTTCACTTTCTCACAATGTTTAATTTCTTTATACCTATCTTAAGGATTGGAGGTTGTAAGTACTTGTTTAAGTAAGTGATTGCTTTCGTTTCAATGATATTTATAATTATTATTTTATTTAAGGCTGTGAACATGATCCCGTTAAGACTAATAGTCAAACGAGACTTCAAATTATATGTATACATTGTAATCATTGATATTAAATTAAGCTTACACAAAACACGAGCTTAGCTTCACAATGCTCAAAATTTAATTATTAAAGTTTTCACTCCCCTTCAACTCTTATATCCTAGTCATTTTATCTTCCTTAGTTCTCGGGTATGATAAACTTTCATTGTTTTTGTATTATTTCAAGTTATACTCGGACTGGCAGAAAATGTCGTCTAACTATACGGGTAAAATATGTATTAATCATCATTCTCCATCCAATTTGTTTTACTTCATACCAGGGCTGACACTAGCGCTGGATTGGCATGTCAAAACGTTTACACGACGACGCCAGCGCTAGGCTATCATCGATTTCCACTGGACTGCGCCCCGATCGCGGTAATTCTATGCAGCGCGTCTTGACCACATTTGCGTCATGACGTTTGACTTCGTATTGCCGTAATGACACAACGACGCACACGCAAACCTATAGTCCCATAGTCCTGTATCGCGATCGGGGCGCTGGACCCATGTAAATCAGCCATTATTCAGTCAGAAATCATTTGGCAATCGCATGTCAAAAGCTGCTTAATTCGGCAACTAAACGGCGCTAATTCCTCAAATGTAATGATGACTAAACATTTATTGTGGCACTGGGCACATTTACGACAGAGCGGTCTGGTTCAGTGAAAATAATCGGACTCTTTGGGTAATATCAACATCTGCTGCAAAGAAACGACAACTGTATAGCAGCAGTCAAAACAAATTAAGATCAATTAGAGCAAGTAACCCAAAAAGGATCCAAACCACAAGTGGGTCGAAAATGAGTTTCATGCTCGTAAAGTTCGTGTTTATGTTGGGTATAGGCTGCATAAAATCGCTTTTTATGCTCTAGTGCATAAAGTAAAATCTTCGTCTAAGTCTCAGACTCTAAGACAAAGGTCGTCAGGTAAACAGTCACACACGCAATTAAACTTCGTTAAATAAATTTTATTACTACCTAACGTATTTCATTCTGTTTCCTAAATTTTGTACATAATCCATGTTAAATTACAAAATAATAAAACTAGGCAAAAGAAATAAGAAATAAGTATTTCAAGAGCATTATGGACTACGATCTATGCTAAAGTCACTGTGCTGCCAATGCCACGTATAAAAAATAGAAAAAGAAAGTCTTCCCGCCTATAAGGCGAATTCTTTATTTTTTCTTTTTGCAATTTTGTTATTTATTTTTCTCACACTCGAAGTGAAAAGCAGAGTGTATAACTCGAACATAAAACCCATTTTACCCTCGAATTGACTATCCACCCTCGCCTACGGCTCGGATGGATATATATACGTCTCGGGTAAAATGGTACGTTTTATGCACTTGTTGTACAATCTACTATTGATATGCTCTGGTTTCATAAAAGTAGGAAAAAGGTTGCGCAAAACGTTGCATCCAATTGCTTTTCAACAAATGACTGTCTGATTTTATTACAAAACGGTTTTTGATCGAATCTTCGGATCGAATTTTTGGTCGAATTTTCGGTCGAATCTGATTTATTACACAAAATGGTCGAACCGATTTACGTTGCACTTGTAAATTATCTTTGATGAATCTAACGTAAAATCCAAATATAATTAAATTATTGAAAGTTTATCATTGCCGTGGAACACTATTCTAACTACATTTTCTATCTCTATTCTAGTCATACAACTAAGTGCTGTCTATAAAACATTGCCTTATTAAGAAACAATTTCACATGTATTATTGTATATTGTATTAGCACAATTTTTGTCGATAACTTTTATATAATAAGTCGGAAATGGGAAAATATTTGAATACATTTACTTTACCATTTTACCTCTGTTTTAAATAATTGAAAGATACAAGAATTTCGTTAAACTAACTAGTTACTACCTAATTAAAATTAAAAAAGAAGGTCGCAAATCACGAAGAATTCTGTACAATGAACTCACTAGTGCGTCTGTCACGCTTGCACAGATCTCTTCAGACGGAGGTCATTGTATCTGTGCGAGTGTGACGCAACTATATTTACGCGGGAGTGACAAGGATATGTAATAACAGGTCATTGTACGGAATTCTTCGTGCTCCGCGTCCGTACTTTAGTAAATGATATTCAAATACTTTTTACATTGAGTAGAATATAGTCCTATTAAATGTCTAGAATGGGCTAGCTTGTGTATGTCTTGAAGTAAAGTCTGTAAGATATTTTGATTATATTTTGAAACCTGTGAAATGCTTAGAAGTTTATAATAAATTAACAAAGAAAGAGAATTTATTAAGTAATGATTATAACACAATTTAAGTGTAAAATAATGTCATCTTTTCACTTTCTATTGGGAATTAGAAATCAAAATCCTTAAAAAACACATTACACAGGTTTCTCAAATAACTATGACGACTTTTAATAAATTGTATTAATTGTAGCAGTGAATGAATTCCATCAAGAATTCGCAACAATTAATACATTTAATAAATATGAAATATTATATACAGTGGAATTGAAAAATAAACATTAAATTATATTCGTAATATTGAAGTACAATTTTCTGTTCTGATGCTTCCACGTCTACATATATTGTGTTTTTCAATGATTGATATTGTACCATATTTAAATTTATAGAAAATGTAGGTATAATTTAAAAAGTCACTGAAATAATAGTATTGAATATTTACACTATATTATTTTATTCAACAGTACATTTACGTTATTTATTATTGCAGTTCGTTCTAGCACAAATTAATGATAGAATTTTATTAATTGGAGTATATATAAATAATACGGTCACATTTATATCACGAGAAATAGTTTGATTTGAAACTAATGGGGAATAGTAAATCATTGTGAATAGTAAAGGTGTAGAAATGCAACTACTTAATTTTTTTTTAAACTTTCATGGTCATTAATACTGTAAATATTACGAAATATTATTCAGAAAACATATAACCGAGTTACTCTGAAATGATATTGAAGAATTGATTTATGTAAAGTGCCGCGAAATCATAAGCACTTTTTGTAACATTTATGTCCGAATACTCAAACGCTACTTAACTTTGGGAGCGTCTCAAGCCTGAGGGCCTACTCTGAAACGCAAAACCCGAAACTTCGGTATACCCGTCCCTCTCACTCTCTAGTGGGGACAGAATCGAGTGAAAGTGGCGGGGCTAACCGAAGTTTCGGATTAGCGTTTCAGAGTACGGTCCCTGGCCCTGTCGCTTTAAATGTCAAACGTATGAAAGAGATGCCATGATGTTTGAGACGCTCCCAAATTTGATTTGCGTTCGAGAATTCGGGCGTTATTTCCTCAGTTGGTCTTATGGAGTTACAGTGTAAATATTTCGAAAAGCGGGATTTTTACCATGTTTGATGAACATGATAATGATTATACATATATAATTTTATTATTTAATATGAAACATGCTAAAAATCCCGCTTTTCGAAATATTTACAAGGAGATAAATGTTATAAAATTGCTTATGATTTCGCGGCACTTTACTTGTATTAATTCGCATCACTCTTCTATATCATTTCAGAGTACCTACCTATGTATTATGTTTTCTGATTATGTAGTATGGCCACTTTAACCTTCCGAAGCTCATCAAGTAAGTATAACGGGTTTCCAAGTCATTCTCGTACTTGCCTCATGTAGGTATGACTTTTTACCGCAATTCAAATTCGCTAAAAAGTTTACCTCATTGCATTTCTTGAATCGAGAAAGTCAACCAATCGGTGAAATTAAATCGCTCGATATATCTCAAAGTCGAGACCAAAGGCAAGCATATATATACTGTGCCAAAGGCACGGCGGAATTGTTTGATCTTCCTTTGTCGGTCAGCGTTCGAAACACAGAGCAATAACTAGTAATGGAACGCCTCTCAGTGCTAGAAAGAAAACAAAAGGCGGTCGTATTTGATATTATCTCTTTTCTTCCTCTATGTTGTTTGTCCGTGTATTGAAAAAACAAAAGAAACTAATAAGTAATTTTGTTGATTTTTTATCAAAACTGTAACGAAAATACAAAAGAAACAAGTAAATAAAGTAGGAACAAGTTATATCTTTTTACATTTCGATGCCAAATTATCAAATCACAATTTCTTGACCAAAGAAAATACGAACTTTTCTCGTGTTATGTAAATGTAAACGTATTTAAAAATTAATCAATTTAATGGCAACTTACACTATCTTTATAGTTATATAAAAATACATTTTGTGAAATGAATCGGAACTTGCTTACTGTTACCGCTGTAAACATCAGCATTAGGTAACGGGTTAATGCACTTGGAGCATGTAACAAGTCTGATTTTTGCACATTAAATTCCTGTGGAACGTACCTACCAATTTGAACAGCATATATCATTACACCAGCTATTTGGGTAAACTAAGCATTATGCATAAACACGCGACACAGTTTGTAGCACTAATTGGCTTGTTACAATGTGAAAATAATGAAATGATACACTTACGAATGTTCGCACGCAGTGTTACCACAGTTATGTTACCTGTTACCATTTGGGTTGGTTGAGCTAGTGCTATATTGGAAAATATGCGTGAAATTGTATCGTTTATTGTAACATTGTACACACTGGAATTCTCTTTGTGGCTAATTATGTAACATGCAACTAAGTATAAGTATTTTATTTTGGACGTGATATATTGTAGAGTATTCTTTTTATGCTACTTTCCAACAGTAAAACTATTTTTACTCAATATTTTTTAAATACTTCTATCAAAATAACAATTTAATGTGTAAGTCATTGCATTTAATAATAATTTGGTAATCCTTTTTATGCTGATGTTTAGCACCAGGTGTTTGCACTTAGTCTAGTTCATATGTTCTAACCTCTTTACTTTTTATTAGTGTACTTATATCTTGTTGATACTAATAAAAAATAAATAATTATACACCACTAAATTTTAATTAGCATAAATATTTTAGGGGATGTTAGTGCCCATCAATATGAACAACTTTCACTATGGGGCCAACCATAGAATCGCGAAAAAAAAATCAGCTGTTCCATACAAAAGTACAACATCGAGTCGACTGAAATGTGTGTGGATCAGCTGATTTTTTTTTTCGCGATTCCATGGTTGGTCCCATAGTGAAAGTTGTTCATATTGATGGGCACTAACATCCCCTAAAATATTTATGCTAATTAAAATTTAGTGGTGTATAGTTCATATGAATAAAACATTGAAACATTAAAACTAGCACTGTATCGACGTCGAATTAATAGGTTCCGCTATTGATTGTACCTTGCAAGTTACAAATTTAGCCACAATGTCGATCGACCCCCAAGTGATCAAATAAATTATTAACAGATAGATCCACATGATTTGGATTAATATAGTAAATCATGCTTTGCATACTACCAAGCGCTCTTATCACGCTGTTTTCTTCGAGCAACTGCTATGCTCGATCTGACGTTGACTGTACACAAAAATATAGAGTGAGAGGCCATTATATTGATATATCAACCCCTTATGCCGGCGCCAGACATAGACAAATATTTGAACAAAGACTTTGAAGGCTTTGCCTTCTGACATGGCAAAGTACTGTAGTTTTTTATCAAAGGTTTGAACAAATACTCAGATACCAGTGCTACACATGTGTCCAAACATTGTTCAAATGTTTGTGCTTTGTCTGGCGCCGGCTTTAACATAAGCTGTTACGGCATATTACCTAAAGTAAAGAAAATAAAAGACGAAGTTGTACATTGCGTACCTATAGCGCCATTTCACACACAACTTTGATATAGTTAGTTTCAACAGCCACAGAAAACAAGAAAGAGAAAAGAAGAGCAAAAACGCAGAATCGAAAACAAGCTTATTACCACGACATCTCTTTTTACCCACTAATTACTTCTAACTGTCTTTTTTGTTTTCTGTGGAGAGACCCATGAATTAATTGGACTGGTAATGCACCAATAGCGCAAACTAAAATAGTGAATGCACACCTTAAGAAATTTATTGTGCCTCTACTACTTTTGTACTTAGAACTTATAGAGTAACTAAAAACTATAATTCGTAAGTCTCATTTGTATATATTCACGTTCGTGTTACGACAGCCAAAGCATATTTTAAAAAAGAGTCATAGTTAATAAAACGATTTATTCAGAAATTGTTAAAGATATAACGAACATTACCTTGTTTTAGTTTTATTTGTTCCAGTTGGAACTCTTAATGCCCAGTGATGTAAGTCAGAAAATTTATATTTTGTCTAAGATTTAAGCTTATCAGATTTAAAAAAAAACTCCTTTTTTGTCGAATAACTAAACTATGAATTTATGCGTTAAGTATTCAATCCTTAACACTGTACTCTTTTCTAAGCGATATTACATCTATAACAATTTTTGAAGTATTGCCATAACATAATTCCAAATCAGTAAGTACGTCTGAAAATATTAATAAATTAATGAAGCGATTTTATGTTGCCGTAAAAATATATTTAGACGGACAGACATCCAGAATTTATCTACAAATTAATGCTTAAATATTCAGCATGAAGGGCTTAACTGTATTACGACCTTTTAAGGTTTAGATACAAGCAAAAATAGTTAAACCATTTTTACAGTATGGAAATGGAAGAAACAGTTAATTTGTAAAAAAAAACAATCAAAGTAATTTTGACGGTTTCTTTATGAGGCCAATCTGTTCGTCCAGCCCACTGATTCGCAATCTGTTGGAAATTGAATAGGATTCGAATTCTGTGTTTTGTCTTTGTTAATTCTATAGTATAGTATATGACAGATAGTGCATATATTCCGATGTCAAGAGGGTTTCCGACGGTTTGTAAATCAGGGAGCCGATCGTCCATTCCATAAGCCCTGTGCTGTAAAACATCATCAGTAGTTTTTAATGTTCCTATTGAGATGTTTGGGGATACTAAAATGGTGAACAAAACGAAAGGAAATAATGAAGTAAATGGCATGGTAAAAGACATAAAATCACTTCCCTAATTTATAAATTTCTATTTTAAAATGTTAATTATAAAAATATAAAATGCTTAAATGCTAAGCTTTCTGAAAATCTCCTGTGATGCGTAGAAGCAGTCATTGAAGATATCATTTTAGTAGACATTCCACTTGTGTTTGTGTAGTTGGACGTTTAATTCAAGTTTTGGTGTTGTGAGCTCAAAATGTGTTAGGTGTATTTTTTAAAACTGTTTCGATGTCGTGGAGAAAATTTTTATAAACGCTTTTGCGCATTTTTTATCTATACACTTAAAAAGCATTGCACTAACTTAATGGTTGTATATGTTAGGTGGTGTTTGACAACGCGCTTCGGAACCGAAAATGTTATACATAAAATCGGGTTCCAATTCGGATTGTGTTTAGACAAAGCATTGGTAAGACTACTGTACTGGTATGTGAAGGCCTATACTAAAACTATTTTGCTATAATTGTAGTAACTGGAATGTGCGTAGGCAACCTAGTAGCCAAGACTTCAACCCAGTAGTCGGGTCTTAATAAAACACGGGATTATAAAAGGTGATTTTATTACTAACCCTGTGGAATCGTTTGCCTACGATACATAAAAGCAGGCCCGATTATATGTTTAGCACCCTATAAGCATTTCAGGTTGTTAAATATTTTTACAATTATCTTTTTACTATATACCTACTGTTATTTTATATCGTCTGTTACCAATAGTATCACCGATGTGTGTTGTCTAAAACCATCATAAGTGTTTTACTTTAAAAACTTAATCATAACTTTAGTTTGTGTTGAGTGCTGAAGTGAAGTTTAAATTCAAACAATATTGTATTGTGTATGATAAGATAAACCATTGTTATAACTTCAGGACATGCAGTTCAAACTTTTTTATAATTATTCTCAAGGTCGGTTTTGATTCATTCAGAGATAACTATTGAAAAACAGTGGCAAACCTTGAATACCTAATATATTTTATACGTATTAAAAAGTAAATTATATAACGTTGATGGATATACCTACTTATTACTTACTATGAGAGAAAGTAGTCATAGATTTTGGTCATTTTCTAAAAAAGCCTTTATTAATGACGAATTTTTAATAATCTCACATCTTTTAAAATATTTTTCCTATTAACAAATATACATTATACAAAATAGTAGAAATATTAAATTGTTATTAACAAAGAAAATAATTCTTTCTCTTGTAGAAAGTCCAAATATCTTAATATTCGATCACACACCATTCCACATTAGACAAAATAATATATTTTGTTTCACTCGATTTATTATCACACTTATTAATTAATAAAGTATTAACAAATTATGTCTTTAGTTATTTATTCCTAACAGTTATTATATCCTGTAGTGTAGCTTAAATCCAATATCAGTATAGGAAACTTTTGAGAATCTTTTGGTTCCGGTCTTCAACACAATCACGTTTGACAAAATTTTGTACTTAGCCAAAGGAAAGCTGTCCACGAGAAAAGGCGGCAATTTTAAAAATCCTGTAGATGGATCGTGAATATACTCTGATAAAGGATATTTTAATTTTCTCGTGGACAACTTTCGTTGGCCAGACTCTAATTGCATAATTTTGACAACTAAAACCTTCGATCAACACTAACACTAAATGATGTCACGAACTTAAACACAACGAAAATATGACACTAAATGACTTTTTATTACGATCTTACGTCAAAAATGATAGGAATCGATGATAAAATAAGAGCGCACCTTCGCTCGGCCGTTTTTGACACTCCGACCGGTTATCTAGTTGTATAGTATGTATAGGGCTTATTACACTTATCCTTAATTAGGATCCTAATTAAACATAAGTAGGTACGTTGCTTGTTTTGATTGCATCACTTGCTAAAAATGAGCAAAAAGATAGCAATGTATGTATGCCTTATTAGTATCCTAGTTTAGGATGTGTAATAAGCTCTTATTATTGATCCATGGTATTGATGATATGAAAAGACTAAAACTCATTTAAGTACAATCTACAAATGTGTGAGTTCGTCATTTTAACCTCATAGTACTTTCAAAAGATTTTCTCGTTTATATTCAAACTGCTGGAATGGTAAGGCAAGTAAGGGGCAAACCTTTTACTTATTCAAATGTCTTCAGCAGAAGACAAGTATAGCACAGTAAAAGGGCCGTAACTAGATACATCGATGTAACAAACAACGCTAATAAAAGTGCTCGTACAACGCGATTCTCCACTCAATTCTGACATGACATTTATGACAATAGGAAATAATGCTAATGTCATGCACGTCTAGGTATCAAGGATTTCAGTCTAGACGTATGGGATCCTGGGTACTTTGGGGGTTAATCTACGTCATATCATGGTTCATTGCATTTTTCGGATAGTGAAGACAGACAAAGCAATGCGACAATCAATAAACATATACCAAAGTCGTTGTATTGGAAAATTTGGCGCAAATTGTAACTTATTTCGTGTGTCATTTATGACGTAAAATTGTAACATTTGTAGGTAACCTTTTTCTCAAATACTCAGATAGGTGAAATTTGGAACAATGGCAGGGTTTAATGACCACATTAAGGAAAAACCATCAAAACTAGGACCATGAAATATCAGTGCAAGCATATTTTACAAAACTATAAATTTTCCATTTATCCCACTTTACAGCACCGGACGCTACTTACCATTGTATTTTTGCGGATGCCTCATTCATTTTGTTACGTGTCTGTAAATATTTCCAGAATGAAGAAATAATCCGCAGCATTTTATAAGGGGAGGGTTTTTCTACCCTGCAGGTACATTTACATAGCGATGCGATGCGCCACAGGGGCTTATCCAGGGCTTAGCAATAGGGTTGAATTCAAACGGGAAAGTAATAAAAAAACGGCAAGAAGACAGTAAAAAACGGTAAACGGCTTTGAAGGTATAATTTTTGATGGTTACTTAATACTTATTACGTACTATAGGCACTATCAGACATACAGTAGTACAGTCAGCGTCAAAATGATCTAAGCGTTCTAACCTACTAAAAGTATCTGAAGATGGTGTACTATCATTTGTTGTCATTTGTTCTCAAACAACAAATGAAAATTCATCTTTACGTCTTGCGATAAGGTTGATTTTTGTCAAATCTTTAGATACTTTTAGTAGGTTTAACGCTTAGATCATTTTGACGCTGAATGTACGTAGTTTAAACTTAAGCCTTCGACATTGTGATATCGTAAATTTTCACAAAATATCCCCCCTCTATTACTGACTATGCACAAGACCAGAAATTTTGATAGTTTTTCCGTCGGCATCAGAGGTGCTTTTTTTTAAAAACAAGTATGTGACTTCTTTGTTGACGTAACATTTATTGCAGCTATGCAAATAATTTCTGATTTACGAGACTCCAAAGGAATTTTAGTGGCGGTGAGTTTATTTTTAACAGTACCCCTAGCATGAAAAACTATCGTTATGGTAATCGTATAATAAACTATACCATCCTTAAAAGTGCCAAAGTGCTACTTTAGAACATCTATTGAATTTCAGTTTCTTATACAACCGAAAGAGGCGCTGCTCTAGTTTTCATACAAAATGATACAATCACGATAACGGTTGCTATAGCGACAGTTTTTGCTATTGCTTCAGAGCATGGAGCTCGACTTAATGCTGAGGTAACTGGAGTAAACGATTTCACCCGTCAAAACCTGTGAAACAAAGTGCTGCTGTCAAATTAGCTGTTTAGTTCTCTATACGACCGCAAGAGGCGATGCTCTGGTTTTCGTAAGAAATAATACAATCACGATTAACGATAACGATACCTACCGATAGTTTTTCGTGCTTGGGGTACTGGCCGAATGTAAGTGCCGCCGGTGAGTTTAATATTAACAATTTAAATTTGTACTCGTATATAGGAAAACTTCTAGAACTTCTGAACCGATTTTGAAGTTCTTTCACCAGTGGACAGCTACATTATTTCTGAGCGATGATATATAGGTAAGTACTTTATTTTATTCAATAAATACAAACAGACCTAGGTAAGACCCTGTGTGACCCAGTTGCGTCAACGGGAACAGAAAACATTTTCAGTAGACGTGACGTACGCGGCCAGCATTGCAATGGCTGTTGTTTTGTTTTTTGTTTTTTTAATGTTTTGTTGTTTCAATTACATTTGTGGTCTAGTAGTAAACACCACCGCCTGGCTAGCTACTACCTACTACCATGCTATTTAGGTCTGACGCCGTAACAACGATGTTTTCAGCACTGTAGAGTTTGGCAGTTATAGAGATAGATAGCCAGTTCCTCAGTTGTTGAGGATTCCGGTAGTTGCGTCCTTTCACCTTCAGTCTTATCTTCATTAACATCAGGTGTGATTAAAGCTTATTGCAATCCGGTTGTAGATAAACAAACAGACCTAGGTAAGACCCTG
Source organism: Crambus lathoniellus (assembly GCA_949710035.1). Classification (NCBI taxonomy): domain Eukaryota; kingdom Metazoa; phylum Arthropoda; class Insecta; order Lepidoptera; family Crambidae; genus Crambus; species Crambus lathoniellus. The sequence goes on along the minus strand of OX453302.1, from coordinate 5,314,092 downwards.
TGTGACCCAGTTGCGTCAACGGTAACAGAAACCATTTTCAGTAGACTTGTACGCGGCCAGCATTGCAATGGCTGTTGTTTTGTTTTTTGTTTTTTAATGGTTTGTTGTTTCAATCACCTTTGTAGTCCAGTGGTACACACCACCTCCTGGCTAGCTACTACCATGCTATCTAAGTCTGACGCCGTAACAACGATGTTTTCAGCATTGTAGAGTTTGGCAGTTAGAGTTAAGATAGCCAGTTCCTCAGTTGTGTAGGATTCCGGGATTAGCATGCTTCCACCAGGAGTGATTAAAGCTTACTGCAATCCGGTTGTGGATAAACAAACAGACCTAGGTAAGACCCTGTGCGACCCAGTTTCGTCAACGGGAACAGAAACCATTTTCAGTAGACGTGGCGTACGCGGCCAGCATTGCAATGGCTGTTGTGTTTTTCTCCTATTCATAAACCAGTAATGTGTAGGATAGGAAGAACTAAATCTATGCGAAAGTCTAAAAAAAGACATCTTCCGTATTTTACATCCTAGATTTATGTTTAGCTGTTTGGATGTCAGTAGCCGTAGCGCGAAAACTGTAGTTACGGTAATTTTTAATGTTACTAATTTTAGTTCTCTATACGACCTAAAGAGGCGCTGCTCTGGTTTTCATACAAATGATACGATCACGATAACAATACGTTTTCGTGCTAGGGGTACCAGACTGATCATACTGTAAATGCAGGGTTAATTTTAAATACAGAAATATAAATATTGGACACCATCAATACATTGTGCCAATACCAAACTATAGTAAGCTCAAGCACTAGTATTATGGAAATTGGAAACAACGACGGGTATTACCACATACACCCAGACCCGAGGAAATACCTATTGAAAAGGTTAAAATATCTGTATCATTATTGTCTAGCGGATCCTCGCGGCTTTACTCACTTAGTCCCGTTCCCGTGGAAAAATCGGGATAAAATATATAGTCTATGTCACTCGGGCAGAATGTAGCTTTCTATACTAATGGTCAAAGAATTTTCTAAATCGCTCGAGTAGTTTCGGAGTCTATTTAATTCAAACAAACAAACAATCAAATCTTACGTCTTTATAATATTAGTGATGGGTAAGCGTTACATCGACGATAAATCGCGCTTTCTAGAAGGTACCGGTTCACTCGCGACGTGAAGGCACATGAGTAAATATTTACTTCTGTGGTGAAGGCCCCCGATTGTACCTATCGGGAAACACAGACCCAGAGCAAGGAGACCAGCTTCGCCGCACACGTTCCACTGAAAACACCACCAACCGACCTTTCCTGTAGTTTTTGTGCAGAGAACAGGGTGCCTACCATCAACTTTAAGACAGCGATTCAAAAATAGCGCGATGCAGAATAGGTTCCTAAAATGAATTGCTTTCTTTCGTACTACGACCTTCTAAAAACTGGATCGCAAATGAATTGCTAAATGTGAATGACCGAACGATTTGTGTCCTTATTTATTCTACCCGTCTCTTTCACTCGATTCTGTCATGCTCGGAGAGTGAGAGGGACGGGTATATCCTGCAGGTGTCATGTTAGCTTGGCCGAGCTATAAGTCAAATAAGAGTACATGACAGCTTAGCGGCTGTGAAATGTCATTGAATGATCACTGAATCGCTGTCATTGATATTAAGCTGTCGTGGTACGAACAAGCGAAGCAGATCAGTTTAGGTCCTAAACAAAACCGCAATAAGAGTTGATGGTAGGCACCCAAGTACTCAATATACGCTCGAATTTGCGCTTGGTGTAGTATAGACTGAGCATCTGGTCTGGCGTGGCATATGTCTTGCAATATAACAAAATAGATGAAGAAAAAATTAATTTGAATTATTGAGCCACATAAGATTTAAGAGATCTGACATACCTAACATTGTAAAAATTCATATTGCTAGAATTTGCATTCATACAGCATTTGTATTGTATGTACACTACAACGAATACAACTTTTAACATAAGCTTACACAACAGAAAAATAAACCATTGGTAACTGGCGAATTTTCCAGAACATATAAAGTTTTCCACTAGAATTTTATTCCCGCGACCGGAGCCCGTCGTCCTCGTCCCGTCTATTCATGAGATTACAGCGAGAAGTTACACTACAATCAAGGGCCGCCAACAACCGTGTATTCCAAGTTAGTGAATTTTAATTATAAAAAAAATCCAAAACCTTCTAAATGTAACAAATACTTTTCCGATGAAAACCGCATCTCGCGGACACACAACATACATACATATGGGTCAAACTGAGAACCTCCTTTTTTGAAGTCGGTTAATATACTAAAACCTTCTCCTATGTAACAAATACTTTCCTGAAAAACGCATCAAAATTGGTTCAGCGAAACGCGATATAAACGCGGATAAAGATACATACATACATACATACAGGTCAAACTGAAATCCTTCTTTTTTTGAAGTCGGTTAATAAAATTCAAACGCCTTGGGTCCAAGTCCTACGGGCGCCGGGCGGCAGGAGAATGTTTCATTATAAAAGAGAAGAGTACGCTAGCTTATAGTTTTCGGAACTGACCCTGAGAGTCGTACCTACTGGTAATATTACACGGTTCAACCAAATTGATTCACTTTGGTTGAAAAACGCAGAAATACAGGCGCACATTGACATTGAATGATTCACTTTTACGTTTACATTGTTCATTTTGGTAGCTTCATCCAAATTGAAAGGCAAAAGTGAAGCGTGTATTTCCGCCATAAAGTAATATAAGAAGGTTACATACTATCTATTTTCAACAAAACTAGAAAAAAATACAAAATAAATAAATAAAAGTAAGCAGTCTCCTTCGTTTTGCGCAACTGAAATCAGATGTTCCATATTTCATCAACACAAAAGTATTTCTGTTATGAAATGAAACCTCTTGGAGATGTAAGAATACACAATGGAGATCACAAAGTTTAACAATCTTCGGTCTTTCGGGGGTTTTGTAAAGCTCAAATTGTATGGTTATGGTAATAATAAAACATCCACGTGGTTTTCTTCCCAACTGTACGTTTTAAAAAGTAGGTAATTTGCTACTATGTAATTGTGCGATTAAGTCTTATTACGAAGTAGAGAATATGAGATGTGGATTATTTACTACATAGGTTTTTTGCAATGTAGGTATTGACAGCCGGACAGGATAAATCAAAGTGACTAATAAAATATTCCTTTTTAAATCACTACAAAACGCTCAAAGTAGAATGGCAATAAGTATTAAAATATAATATGAAATTACGGATTGAATCAGTTTTTTGAAACAGTACCTAAGTATTTACTTTTTTAACCGACTTCAAAAAAAGGAGGAGGTTATCAATTCGACTGTATATTTTTTTTTTATATGTAGGTACTTACAATCGTATCGGTCTATTCCAAAGTTGTTAGCCCTAACTACAAAACATTCTGTTATGACGTTATGAAATGAAATCTTCTTTCAGACTTACACAATAAGGATCACAGGGTTCAAAAATCTCGGGACTGTCCGGGATTTATAAACCTTAATTTGTTTTTTTTTAAGAAAACCCACATTTTGTTTTTAAATTCAAGATTAATTTGTGATGGAAAGTGACTTTACCTATTATATTATAGTCACTTTTCAATTTGACGACTCTGTATGATATATGACAGGGAGAAAAAAATAACCCTTGGCGAGTTTCTTGACGGTTCTTCTCGTTACAAGGCCTCCCGCCGTAGGATTTGCGAACCGGCGATAGCGTAGCTTCATCGACGTTCACAAGTGCTGTATCAGCCTAAAATGAATAAATGATTTTGAATTTTAATAGTTAAGGTAATAAAACTCAATAAACAAATTGGTTCACTTCAACGACCGCTAGCATCATATGATGCTCTTACAACTACCCCCATTATTTTTTTTTGTAACTTCTGCAATTTTTTGATTTTTTGAATGCGGTTTTCGATGTTCAAAAGAGAGATAAACTCGTCGTACCGTAAAAATACACTACAATATGTGATCCTGAAGAAAAAAAAACAAAAAAATTTTGAATTTTGATTTTTTTGGAAACCGGAAGTAATTAATTTTTTGAAAATTTCAAAAAAAAAAAAAAAATTGTTTTTCCGTATATTATATTCTTATCAGATAGGTTTTTTCATGTAGATTCTAAATATATATACTTCTTATATGTTATTTTATCGATAACTATGTGAAAAAAATTTATATCGCATGGACCGCACTATTGCTCTTTGTTTACTCAACGGTCGACTTCGAACGACCATTATAAAAACAAAACACATCGTAAAACTGTCAGACATTGTTAGTTTATCTCGTTTGCTACTCAGCTTACGATAAATGTAACCAAAGACGGCCTAAGTATAACCAGATGTTCAGGATAGCGATAGCGGCAGTCTCAAGTGTTTTGTTTACGTAAAAAACGGGCCATAAAAAAAGGACCCCGGTCTGTCAAATAATCCTTTTTAAATAATTCCAAGAAGCTCAAAGTAGAATGGCAATAAGTAGAAAAATATACTTAATATTAAATTACGAATAGAACCAATCTGTTGAAACTGTACTTACCTATTTACTTTTTTTATATACTCACTTTCGTATTGTGTCTATCCCATAGTTGTTAGCCCTAGCTTACAATACATTCTGTTATGATATGAAATGAAACCTTCTTTGAGATGTAAGAATACACAATGAGGATCACAGGGTTCAACAATCTCGGGTCTGTCGGGATTTGTAAAGCTCAATTGTATGGTTATGGTAATAAACGTAGAAAAAAGTCGTAATGGTCAGTTTGATTGAAATGATTTTTCTGAAACGACGGACAGACGACGGACTCCATGTTAGTGTGTAATTTTTTTTTAACATTTACTAGTTATTAAATAAATAATAAATAACTTCTTACATTTACACCAATTATCTAAGCCCATTTTAATTTCATTATGAGACTGTATTATGGAAAACTTGATAACGGATAAATATATACTTTAATACTTTTTGTTTGTAAATACATACTTAATATACATAGTAAACACCCAGACCAAGACAAATAGACATGTTCATGCACACAAATGTAACACCCTTTCTCGAAATCCCATTTCTGGTGACAGTATAATAATTTATCACAATTCAGTGTTACCCAGCGATAAAAATAATAAAAAGAACAACTTTCTTAGACGGGAAGTTTAAAATTAGATTTTCTTTTTAAAATAACTACCTACGTCTCTTCGTAGTACCTACTTATTTAGAATGCCTGAAAACACTTAACCACCACGGAATCATAACCATAAAAAAATATTTTGACCCTAATCATAGAATACTCCTAAAACAGATTAATTTTATTAAAATAAATGGTTCTTACAGTTTATGTTAGGACTTAAATCATTTACGATGTGCAATTCCAAACATTTTTTAGATTATTTCATAAAGTTATGGACATACGTAAAAATTTATGCACTTAATATGTAGACATGATAAAACTTTATATCAGATAAAACATTTACGAGATGAGACCGGTGCACTTTACGTTTATTTCCCAAAAGAGATTCTTAAGTTATTATTGCACTTACAAAATAGAGTTTGCTAAGGTACTTCAAATGAATTAAACTGAATAAAATATACTATTGAATTGAAACTGTAAATGAAACTGTGCATAAAATTTGTTATCTATTTTTTTTTATCCACAAGGTAGCACTTAGCCTTCATCATACCTGACCTGATGTTAGGTGGTGATAAGGCTGAGGCACAGAATATATAAAGCTGAGGGTGGAAGCGAACTACTCCCGGAATCCTCAATCACTGAGGAACTGACTATCTTATCTCTAACTGCCGGAACACAATAATGCTGAAAACATCGTAATGGCGTCAGACTTAGATGGTGGTAGGGTAGCTAGACAGGCGGACTAAACCAAATACAATATGTACTTACCCCCCCCCCCCCCCCCCCCCCCCCCTGGGAATCGAACCCGGGACTTCATGGTCTGAAATCGGTCGTGTGAACCACTAGACCACAGAGGCGGTATTAATGAAGCCGCATTTGCAGTTGTTAAAACCCACCAATCCGCATTGGCCCGCGTGGTGGGTCATGGGCTATTCTCATCATCCACCCATAAGGATGGCCTGTAGTAGGGATGTGGTTCTGGCAGGGATCTGGTTCCATTTTAAAAGAGATGGGTCGTTAAAGTGTCAGTGAAGTGGAGTGACAGATTTTTATAAGTCAACGGGAAGGGTAAACTCGCAGGAAAATCCGCGAAGTGCAGCTAGTATAAATATTGAGTTATACACGGTAATTTATTTATCATCCCCGATAATTTCAGGGAAAAAAATCAGCTGTTCCATAAAAAAGTGCAAAAATATTTAATCAAAATGTATGGAACAGCTGATTTTCTTTTCGCGATTTCAGTTTTGGTCCCATAATAAAAGTTGTCTGTTTTCATGAGAAGAATAATCCTTGAAATTTTCCGGGATGATAAAAAAAATTACCGTGTATAGTTTATAGAGGCGAAATCACCGTGTAAAGATTTCAGCGACTAATGTTTACAAACATTAGTCGCTGAAATCTTTATATTCTAAGGTTTCTATCTCTACCTGTCTGTCTGTTGAATTTTAAATCAGAAGCTACTATTGGATTTCAAGGAAATTTTAAACCTGGCTAATGGGTTTTGGTAAACTTTTTATTACGGTGAAATCTCTTGTCCACGGACCATTCCTAAATTCACGAAGACAAAGTTTTGAAAGAAATAATTAAAAACATTTAATAAATAAATAAATAAATAACTTCCTACATTCACACCAATTATCTAAGCCCATGTTAATTTCATTAAGAAACTGTATCATGGAAAACTTGATAACGGATAAATATATACTTAAATACTTTTTGTTTGTAAATACATACTTAATATACATAGTAAACACCCAGACCAAGACAAATAGACATGTTCATGCACACAAATATTTGTCTTGTTCGGGAATTGAACCCGAGACCACTGGCGCAGAAGGTGGGTAGACTACCCCTGCGCATCGGTCGTCAATATAATAATATATAATGGACATTAAAATTGTATTAGTTTGGGACATGTCCCAAAATGGTCTGGAAAAGCGCTGATCTTAAGGCGCATGGAGTCGTGAAACTATCATTTTTGTAGCCTACTGTCATCAGTAGGAATACTACATCCAGAATGAATATATATTAAACATTGATATAGAAACTTCAATCTGAGCATTTAAAAAAAACATAGTCTTTAAGATACTAAAAACATTGAAATGAAGCTGTTTTTAACTTGAAATACGCTACTGCTTCTAAACTACAAGTGATATTTTCACGTTTCTTTCAGGAAAAGATTGCTAACTTGTTTAACTTAAAACTGAGCATTTTCCGTTCTAAAATAATACATAGTTTTGACGAAACGTGTGTTTAAGCTGTTTTAGTGCGATTAGCGGGGCTGGAAAATTAGACCACGCTTCTATGCCCAAGGTCGTTGGCGATACCACGGGCCTAAAGTTGGAATAACGTTTTGGATATTGGCGAGTGCAATAAATCAGTCTTTTTGAAAATATTGAAAATGAAATATTAGAAAAAAATCGACCTGTCTCACAACTATCTCCGATGGGACTCGAACCCACGACCTTTAACTTTCATTGTCCGGGCGAATGCTCTTTTATCAATTTTTTTCTAAAATTTCGTATGCAATAAAAGAAATGCATTGTGAATGCAAAATCTTAAAGATTTTTTCAAATATTTTTATCCAATGCCCCGAAATGTATACATTTCTCACACAATAAACGAAACGAACACAGTGAATACAGTGAATATTTTCCCCAACAAAGACGGTAAAGAATTTGATAGATCACAAAATTGCCCTTAAAGATAACCGCCAAGAGTGGCTGAAAGCAGCCAGTTATTTTTATCCTTTGTCCTGAAATACTTGAACACTCACTCAGGGGTAATTTTCATAAGGGGTCGAGTTTTCACCGGCTCTCATCTTGGAACCTTTCAATGGCTATGAAAAATGCTAGTCATTTGATTAAAATATGAATTGGAAAGAAGATCTTTTTATTTTTACAGTTGCACGCGATAATTTCGCGCTCAAGTAAGCATAAGTAACAAACAATGCTTGTTATTTATTAACATTAATATTATTAATGGATCCCATTGTACCTACTTGTCAGAATCAAAGTTGTAATCAGTTATGGTAATTTCATTGATTTCCAAACTGCAGTGTTGTTAGTTTAAATTAATTCGAAGTTCGAAAGTAGGTCGTTATTGGTATAAATTACTTCTAAATTAACTTTATAACTCTTGTTACAGATATGCTACAATCGTTATTGCAGCCAAGAGATAATCAGCGGTGTGAGTATTTACACAAAGAACATACTAAATATCAACCCCATGAATGAACGTCAGTTTTCATATCACAATTAACTTAATCTTCAAATATTAATACCGAGTAACGACCATGATGATTTAGTTTCATTCATATTAATTTAAAATCATATCAAGTACTTTTCTCATTTCCACTCTAGCACAATTTGTATTCATACAGTTTGCACTCACATAACTATTATCCTGTTCCATTTCTACCAAAAAAAATAGTTAAAGTGCACATTCAAAAGCAATATCATGTAAATACTAAATATAATACTCTATAAGAAAGTATAAGACTTGTGCACTGTGCAACAGTTTCATTTAAACGTTGAAGGCATTTTATTGCTCGTGACTGCACCCTATTCAAGATAACCGCAGTCTATTCCTACCCCGAAAACCGATGCCTCCATTCCTGAAAAGCCGACGGAAACCCATCCCATCCTATCAAGTTCATTTTACATAATCACATCGACAGCCAAAATGATCGGCGCGATGCCTGCAGTGGCGGTGCGCCATGAGCGGCGGCGGGCGGAGAAGCGGACGACGGGGCGGCGGCCATCGCAGCTGCCTCTGCAGCTGGGGCGGGCGCCTGATGCTGAGGCCACGCCCTCGCCCGACCAGCACCGGCTGCGGAACGAGCTCTACGTCTGCGGAAAGGTCAGCGTAGGTTTCGCTTTTGTATAACGCTATTGGTGTGGGCCTTGTTGGTCTTTTAGGTAGACTGGTCAGCCAGAAACACAGCGTAAGTATTTCTGACAATACAGTAAACAGGATGATTAGTCCATCCACCGCTACTTTACAAGCGCCGCGTTCAGACATCGGGACTATCGTGCATATATCATCATCATGTCTAGCCATCTCATTTGGCATCTTAACCAAAAAGTCTGCCTTGAGCGGAGGCAAGTCTCGTTCAGTGTCATGATAAAGGAAGTAAGTAAGCAAAGTGGACAACGGAGCGGCAGACATCGCAGCTGCCTCTGCAGCTGGGGCGGGCGCCTGATGCTGAGGCCACGCCCTCGCCCGACCAGCACCGGCTGCGGAACGAGCTCTACGTCTGCGGAAAGGTCAGCGTAGGTTTCGCTTTTGTATAACGCTATTGGTGTGGGCTTTGTTGGTCTTTTAGGTAGACTGGTCAGCCAGAAACACATCGTAAGTGTTGCTGACAATACAGTAAACAGGATGATTAGTCCATCCACCGCTACTTTACAAGCGCCGCGTTCAGACATCGGGACTATCGTGCATATATCATCATCATGTCTAGCCTTCTCATTTGGCATCTTAACCAAAAAGTCTGCCTTGAGCGGAGGCAAGTCTCGTTCAGTGTCATGATAAAGGAAGTAAGTAAGCAAAGTGGACAACGGAGCGGCAGACATCGCAGCTGCCTCTGCAGCTGGGGCGGGCGCCTGATGCTGAGGCCACGCCCTCGCCCGACCAGCACTGGCTGCGGAACGAACTCTACGTCTGCGGAAAGGTCAGCGTAGGTTTCGCTTTTGTATTACGCTAATTGGTGTGGGCTTTGTTGGTCTTTTAGGTAGACTGGTCAGCCAGAAACACATCGTAAGTGTTGCTGACAAGACAGGAGACTGTATGGTAAGTCTATCCACCGCTACTTCACAAGCGCCGCGTTCAGACATCGGGACTATCGTGCATATATCATCATCATGTCTAGCCATCTCATTTGGCATCTTAACCAAAAAGTCTGCCTTGAGCGGAGGCAAGTCTCGTTCAGTGTCATGATAAAGGAAGTAAGTAAGCAAAGTGGACAACGGAGCGGCAGACATCGCAGCTGCCTCTGCAGCTGGGGCGGGCACCTGATGCTGAGGCCATGCCCTCGCCCGACCAGCACCGGCTGCGGAACGAACTCTACGTCTGCGGAAAGGTCAGCGTAGATTTCGCTTTTGTATTACGCTATTGGTGTGAGCTTTGTTGGTATTTTATGTAGACTGGTCAGCCAGAAACACAGCGTAAGAATTTCTGACAATACAGTAGACAGGATGATAAGTCCATCCAACGCGCTACTTCACAAGCGCCGCGTTCAGACATCGGGACTATCGTGCATATATCATCATGTCTAGCAACTTGTTTTATTTGGCATCTTAACCAAAAAGTCTGCCTCGAGCGGAGGGAAGTCTCATTCAGCGTCATGATAAAAGGAAGTAAGTAAGCGAAGTGGACGATGGAGTGGCGGCCGTCGCAGCTGCCTCTACCTCTACAGTTGTGACGGGCACCTGATGCTGCGGCCACGCCCTCGCCCGACCAGCACCGGCTGCGGAACGAGCTCTACGTCTGCGGAAAGGTCAGCGTAGGTTTCGCTTTTGTATTACGCTATTGGTGTGGGCTTTGTTGTTCTCTTAGGAGGACTAGTCAGTCAAAAACACGGCCTATGTGTTACTGACAAGTCAGGAGACAGCATGGTAAGTCCATCCACCGCTACTTCACAAGCGCCTTGTTCAGACATCGGGACTATCGTGCATATATCATCATGTCTAGCCACTCGTTTCATTTGGCATCTCGACCATAAAGTCTGCCTTGAGCGGAGGCAAGTCTCGTTCAGCGTCATGATAAAGGCAGTTAGTAAGCGAAGTAGACGACGGAGCGCCAGCAATCGCAGCTGCCTCTGCAGCTGGGGCGGGCGCCTGATGCTGTGACCACGCCCTCGCCCGACCAGCACCGGCTGCGGAACAAACTCTACGTCTGCAGAAAGGTCAGCGTAGGTTTCGCTTTTGTATTACGCTATTGGTGTGGGCTTTGTTGGTCTTTTAGGTAGACTGGTCAGCCAGAAACACAGCGTAAGTATTTCTGACAATACAGTAAACAGGATGATTAGTCCATCCACCGCTACTTTACAAGCGCCGCGTTCAGACATCGGGACTATCGTGCATATATCATCATCATGTCTAGCCACTTGTCTCATTTGGCATCTTAAACGAAATGTCTGCCTCGAGCGGAGGTAAGTCTCATTCAGCGTCATGATAAAAGGAAGTAAGTATGCGAAGTGGACGATGGAGTGGCGGCCGTCGCAGCTGCCTCTACCTCTACAGCTGGGACGGGCGCCTGATGCTGCGGCCACGCCCTCGCCCGACCAGCGCCGGCTGCGAAACGAACTCTACGTCTGCTGAAAGGTCAGCGTAAGTTTCTCTTTTGTATTACGCTATTGGTGTGGGCTTTGTTGGTCTTTTAAGAAGACTAGAAAGTCGACTAGAAGTAGGGGATTTTTTAAAGGATCGCAATGGTCATTTTTCTTTTGATTAAGCTGATGAATTTCTTGAGCTTGTTCTTCTCGTCAGTTAAAAGAGTCATCAATGGGTGGTAGGGCAAAGCAATATTGAAAATACTAATTAATAAAAGTCAAATTGAATAAAGAATATTTCTATTTCTATGGATGGTTGTAATAGTAACACTTAACAATGCAAGGAAAATATTCCAATAAATAAGGAGGCCACGCCCTCGCCCGACCAGCACTGGCTGCGGAACGAGCTCTACGTCTGCGGAAAGGTCAGCGTAGGATTCTCTATGTATTACGCTATTGGTGTGGGCTTTGTTGGTCTTTTAGGAACACTAGAAAGTCCCCTAGAAGTAGGGGATTTTTTAAAGAATCGCAATGGTCATTCTTCTTTTGATAAAGCTGATGAGTTTCTTGAGCTTGTTCTTCTCGTCAGTTAAAAGAGTCATCAATGGGTGGTAGGGCAAAGCAAAATTGACAATTCAAAAATACTTAATAAAAGTTAAATTGAATAAAGAATATTTCTATTTCTATGGATGGTTGTAATAGTAACACTTAACAATGCAAGGAAAATATTCAAATACATGTATGAGAAAATTTTCCTTCAGGATTAGCTTTTTCTATCATTTTTATCAGTATACCATTTTGTCTAGCAACGACATACTTAATTATTTTATAAATGCTTTGCTTTTGCTAAAGCTGGTGAGCTTTTTTCGCCTGTTTTTTTTTTGTCAATTAAAAGATGTCCTTAATGGTAGGTAAAAATTTTGAACGATTCATAAGTATTAATTTTATTTCATCATCATCATCATCATTTCAGCCGTACGACGCCCACTGATTTTGACTTTAACTTGCTTTATCTTCATTTACAGTTTTTTTTTAATATCACCTTTTCCATACAAAAGTTTCCATGATGTTTTCATCGTTTTCCTTATATTTAATTTATCATGCTTATAAGAGAGATGTCTACAAGAGTTTATCATGATAAAGATCTCATAAAAGTACAGGTTGTTGTTTTTTCGAATTTTAGCTGGTTCGATTTCTGGGTGTGGCAAGCTTATTATAAAAAAACGGTAAATAAAAAATTTTTTTTTCTTTGTTTGAAATTTTTTCTATATCCATTATTTCGAGTAGGTACCTACTTTCCCTCCAGGTGTTATGAAATAATCCCCCCTGTACAACGTAACGACTGATAATATATTCCTTTAGTGTAACTTTTGCCTTTTTTCTATAGAAGTAGCAGTAGTAGGTAGTAGCTATGAGTATTTTAGCACAGAGGATATATACAACTAGGTACATTACCAAATATGACGAATGGAACAACGTTTTTTCCAGGTGGCAGCCTTACACGCGGTGGTGGGTTCGCTGCTGCTGGGGATAGTGGTGTTGGTGGTGGGGCTGGTGCAGCTGTCGCCAGGAGCGGAAGCCGCCCAGCACCGGTACTACCTTATGGGCGCGGGCGCGGCCCTGGTGGGTGCGGGCGTGCTAGGAGCCGTGTTGAGGTATGGATCATCGGCTTAATGAGATAGTTGTGTTGTGGGCTGGGACACAGGCCACCCAGCGCCAGTACTACCTGATGGGCGCGGGCGCAGCCCTAGCCGGCGCGGGCGTGCTAGAAACCGTGTTGAGGTATGGATCATCAGCCTAATGGGATATTTTGTGAGGTGGGGCGGGGCTGGGGGCACAGGCCACATAGCGCCGGTACTACCTGATGGGCGCGGGAGCGGCCCTGATGGGCGCGGGCGTGCTAGGAGCCGTGTTGAGGTATGGATCATCAGCCTAATGGTATAGTTGTGTGGTAGGGGTGGTGTAGCTATCGCTGGGGACACAGGCCACCTAGCGCCGGAACTACCTAATAGGCGCGGGCGTGCTAGGAGCCGTGCTGAGGTATGTACCATCAGCCTAATGGAATAGTTATGTGGCGGGGATGGTGCAGCTATCGCTAGAGGCACAGGCTACCCAGCGCTGGAACTACCTAATGAGCGCGGGCGTGCTAGGAGCCGTGCTGAGGTATGGATCTTTAGCCTAATGGGATAGTGGTGTGGTGGGGATGGTGCAGCTGTCGCCGAGGGCGGAGGGCGCCCAGCGCCGGTACTACCTGATGGGTGCGGGCGTGCTAGGAGCCGTGTTGAGGTATGGATCATCAGCATAATGGGATAGTTGTGTTGTGGGGCTGGTGCAGCTATCGCCGGGGACGGTGGCCGCCTAGCGCTGGGACTACCTGATGGGCGCGGGCGTGCTAGAAGCCGTGCTGGGTATGGATCATTAGCCAGATGGGATAGTTGTGTTGTGAGGATGGTGCAGCTGTCGCCGGGGCAGAGGCCACCCAGCGCCGGTACTACCTGATGGGCGCGGGAGCGGCCCTGATGGGCGCGAGTGTGCTAGGAGCAGTGCTGAGCTATGGATCATAGCAATGATGGGACAGTGATGTGGTGGGGCTGGCGCAGTTATATAGGATTCACAGACTTTTAAAATGAAAATGAAGTATTAGAAACTAGCTCCGATTGGACTCGAACCCACGACCTTTCATTCACTCTCCGGGCAAATGCACTGCGAATGGACAGTGAAAGGTCGTGAGTTCGAGTCCCATCGGAGCTAGTGGTGAGACGGGTCGATTATTTCTAATACTTAATTTTCAATATTTCCTATTATAAAATTGCACTGTGAACGCAAAAAAGTAGAAATGATTCGAAGTCTTCTATCTTCAGATTAAATAATATAAACTGACGACAGAGACAATACGACATCTATTCTAACCCCCTACACTCAGTTTTTTTTAAATCTTTATTTATTTTAGAGCTTTTGTCTCATGTCATGTGACCTGCCAGCTCCATCAAGAAAAAAATACACTTATGAGTCTAGTTTAAACAAAATGTTAATGCAATAAGCAAAAAGCCCAAACACCCCAACTAATTTATTTTATATTAAACTAGCTTTCCGCCCACGGCTTCGCCCGCGTGGACTACACGACGTTATCCCGCAGGATGTGATATTTTTCCGGGATAAAAAGTAGCCTATGTTCCTCTCCAGGCTAAAAAGTATCTGTGTCCCAAATATCAGTCAAATCCGTTCAGCCGTTTTGGCGTGATTGAGTAACAAACAGACAAACATCTAAACATCCAAACATCTAAACTTTCACATTTATAATATTATATAATATAATATATATACTAGCTGACCCAGCGCGACTTCGTTCCCGTGGCCCTACCCCCTACTCTACCCCTACCCTACCTCTACTCTACCCCTACCCAACCCTACCCTACCCTACCCCTACCCTACCCTACCCCTAACCCTACCCCTACCCCTACCCCTACCCCTACCCCTACCCCTACCCCTACCCCTACCCCTACCCCTACCCCTACCCCTACCCCTACCCCTACCCCTACCCCTACCCCTACCCTACCCCTACCCTACCCTACCCTACCCTACCCCTACCCTACCCCTACCCTACCCCTACCCTACCCCTGCCCTACCCCTACCCTACCCCTACCCTACCCCTACCCTACCCCTACCCTACCCCTACCCTACCCCTACCCTACCCCTACCCCTACCCTACCCCTACCCTACCCCTACCCTACCCCTACCCTACCCCTACCCTACCCCTACCCTACCCCTACCCTACCCCTACCCTACCCCTACCCTACCCCTACCCTACCCCTACCCTACCCCTACCCTACCCCTACCCTACCCCTACCCTACCCCTACCCTACCCCTACCCTACCCCTACCCTACCCCTACCCTACCCCTACCCTACCCCTACCCTACCCCTACCCTACCCCTACCCTACCCCTACCCTACCCCTACCCTACCCCTACCCTACCCCTACCCTACCCCTACCCTACCCCTACCCTACCCCTACCCTACCCCTACCCTACCCCTACCCTACCCCTACCCTACCCCTACCCTACCCCTACCCTACCCCTACCCTACCCCTACCCTACCCCTACCCTACCCCTACCCTACCCCTACCCTACCCCTACCCTACCCCTACCCTACCCTACCCTACCCCTACCCTACCCCTACCCTACCCCTACCCTACCCCTACCCTACCCCTACCCTACCCCTACCCTACCCCTACCCTACCCCTACCCTACCCCTACCCTACCCTACCCTACCCTACCCTACCCCTACCCTACCCCTACCCCTACCCTACCCTACCCCTACCCTACCCTACCCCTACCCCTACCCTACCCCTACCCTACCCCTACCCTACCCTACCCTACCCCTACCCTACCCTACCCTACCCCTACCCTACCCTACCCCTACCCTACCCCTACCCTACCCTACCCCTACCCCTACCCTACCCTACCCTACCCCTACCCCTACCCCTACCCCTACCCCTACCCCTATATCCTTCCTTGGACTTCCACGAACATTTCAAGATCAAAATTAGCCAAATCGGTCCAGCCGTTCACGCGTGATGCCGTGACCAAGGGAAATTGGGATTTATTTTTATATATATAGAAGTAGGATTGAATTCCATTGAAAAATAAAATAAAATAATAATTCCAAGATATTCATGCTCATAGGTCTCCGTGACTTTCTAACAGATTTAAAGCTCTACTATGAAGTAAGAGAAGTTTTTTTTAATTTATACCCTATCAAAGATTTGTGGAATAGATTCTACTCTCGATTCAGAACAAACTATGTATTTTCTCAGTCAGAAGAATGTTCTGAACGATCCCTACATAACTCAGATAACTTACAATTTGCAATAATGGCTTGTATAAAATTAAAATATACGAAACCTTTCATGATAAATACGAGAATATTCAGAAGTATTCTGATGATGAATAAAGTGTATGTAGTTTGTGTATTGTATGTGTGTAGGTGTGTTGAACACTCAAATGTCGGATGTGGGCGAACCAAAACAGTGCTCGATCAAATAATTGGTTTTAACTCCCACATATTGTTTTTCTTGCAAAATTTTTAATGTTAAGTGGGTACCTAGGTAAATGTCAATTTCACCAAAAAGGTAGGTTTTGTTTTGTCTGGTACAGTATTTTCATTGTTTATACAGTTATTAAACTATATCCTAATTATACACATACACTACTCGTGATTTGGCGAAACTTCATAAACTTTCCTACGTTTACTTAGCAAATTGGATTGCATTAAAACCGTCGTGTATATCTGACTGTTTTAATTCCTTTATGCGAATATGTCTCTGGTGGCAAGTATATTAATGTAATTTAACCTCCTCACCTGACTTTAAATGTAACTGGATTCTTGTATTTTAATTAAACTCAATGGAAGAATGAAACTTTATTGATATAAATTTGATTTGATGCAACCAAAATGGTAACAAAACCACAGGATGTTTTATCAGCAACCTGGGGCTGAAAAAAATATAAACCTAACTACCTAAAAAAACAAGTTAAGTATTCTTTTACAAATTGTATGTTATGACAAATCTATCGAATTTCCTTAAAATAAAAATAACTTAATAACTACATAGGTATAAACAGGTAAATAATAGTGATTGCTATAAAATATATTGAATAGCTCCTAACCGTACCATCCTACTGACGCTGAAATAGAAATAGAAATATTTATTTGCTAATACTGAGTAGGTACAAGGTGTTAGTTTACAAATATGGATAGTACGTAATGCACTACAGTATTTGCCTTAACAATGTCGGCGTGCAAATATTTGTTTTTTTAAGAGAAATGAGTAGGTATAAAATTAATCTTAAACAAGCGACAAAACATCACATTAGGACCTAAATTATGTTGTATCCATTAGATCGATTACATTCAAACATTAGCATACTATGAAAAATGTCAATTAAATCCAAACAAAATATAGAAATTAAAATAATTGTATTTTAAAATGTCATAGTATTTGAATTATAAAATTATTACTACAACTTAATATAAAGGTCACTGGATTTAGGCGTCAGTATAATATAATTACTTACATTAAAAGGATAATCATAGACATGTCAGAAGTTTCATATTTTATAGTCAATGTACTCTTTGATTGAGTAAAACCCCTGTTCTGCAAGTCAGGAATACAAGGATCTCTTAAATATTTTTTTTTCGATTGGCAGATCTCTCAGATTTTGTGGTAATTTATTAAATATCTTTATCGCCATGCAATATACATTATTACTAAATAGCGTTAAATTGATTTTTGGTAAACATAATTTATTTGAAAATACATTACCTTCCCGCAAAGTTTGAATATTTAATAGCCAATTTATTTAAACAAACAATTTAATTTTAACTACAAAGGAAGCCACTTGTTAAATTTTAATGTTGGCTCAAACTCAATTTTGGTTTGTTTTTTTAGAGTTTCCAATTATTTGACTCGCCCCACTGCCGCTAGTACTTAATGCAGAAAACTTTATTTAACAGATAAATCGGTAAAATAGTGAGGTACTCAGGTACTTCGCAAAAGATAGTGATTGGTTTTGGCTCCATCATGAATCATGATACCTTAGCAAATGCTAAAACGAATGTGTAGAGTGCGTGTCAGATGATAACTCTGCACGCGACTGAGGTGAGAGTGAACTAGCGTTTTTTCGCTATTTGTTTTAAGCTTATGGGAAATATTATTATTGAAAATGAAAATGAAAAAAATATTTATTCACTTAGACATAATAAATATATATGTACTTATGAATCGTCAATATTTTCCTACCGCCGATTCAAGACTTTTTAACTGACAAGAAGAATGGGCGCAAGAAACTTGCCAGCGTTTCTTAGTTAGGTAACGACATTTACAAAAAAAATACATATCGTTACTATATACAACAATTGCTTAGTACAAAAATACATCATATTAAACATTTCAAGTGATTATGTTATGTGTTACATCAGGACCATGCATTGCGGTCATTCAAATAATCGTCTACTTCATAGTATCCTTTGCTCCTCAGCGACTCTTTAATGTAACATTTAAATTTATGCAATCGTAGTTTAATTATATGCTGTGGAACTTTATTAAAAAAGGCTATGCTTTTCCCCAGAAATGAGGCTCTGGATTTTTCTAGCCTAAACTTGGGAACGACAAGTTCGTCGACAGCATGTCGTCGTTCCACGACAAAGTCGTTAGTTCTTGTGTTAAAGCGATGAATATCGCTGTGCTTTACAAATGTATTATATACTTTTTCACATAAATTATATTTTCATAGATGTATTGTCCTGCAACAGTTAAAATGTTTATTTCTTTAAATAGATCTCTTAAAGAATTTCTCGATCGGAGGTTGTACTCATGGCGCGAATAGCCCTTTTTTGGAGCACGAATATACTTTGGATGTTAGCGGCTGAGCCCCACAACAAAAGGCCGTAGGACATAACACTGTGAAAATAACTAAAATAGACTAACTTAGCCGTTTCAATATCCGTTAAGAACCTTATTTTTTAACTGCGAATGCCGCCGAACTGAGTCTACTCGCCAAGGCTTCGATATGGGTATCCCATTGTAGTCGCGAGTCTAATGTAATACCTAGAAATGTTGTATTGTTAATGAATTCGACCATATCGCCGTCTAGTCTAATATGAAAATCGACTTGTCTGACACTTTTGAAACAGCACTATTTACTTCATCAGAACAGTCATCACCTCTATCTACTTTAAAGAGTAGAGATGTATCATCGGCAAATAGCACTGTCTCACATAGGTTCTTCGCGTTGTAAGGTCATTTATGTATATTAAAAACAACAGCGGTCCCAATATTGATCCTTGGGGTACGCCCATAGTAATGGGAGCTCCGGTAGACTCAGTTTTATTATTTGGGTATTCGATATTGACCGCGCGCAGACTTATCTGACGCGTACTCTACTAATTATTAAGACCACTGATTGACACACCCATACCCTACCTGCACTAATGCAGCATTTACACGGAGCAAATACTTGAGACAATCCAATAAGCCAGTCCACTAAGACAATAGATATTACTATTGATCACTTGTACAAGTGGGTACAGTGGGTGGTACAGTCCACTACATGGGCTTGCAGACAAGCCAATGTAGTGGACTGTATATCTATTAACACGATGCTAATATTGAACTGGCTTAGTGAATTGTCACAAGTATTGGTTCCTCCGTGTAAATGCTGCAGGCCCCACCGCCAGCTGACGAGCGAGCTAAGGGAGCCGAGCTATGTGACGTTTCACTTCTTTTTATACTGCGAAAGAGAGGCGAGCAATGTCGCTTGCGGCAGAGTGAACGAGAGTGCGGCAACAGTGCCGTGTGCTTTAATCGACGTATACGAGCAGCACCTACCTTCTAGGGCTGAGCCACGCGTGAGCACGAGGCGTCGAGCCGATATGCCCTCGTTGTCGCGTCCTCCTTTCGCGTGCTTTTTTCTGTGTGCTAATGTAGGTAAACTACTAGCTTGTGTGCGTGCGTTTCGGACCTCTTCTATGGAGCTGCCGCACTCTCGCCCACTCTGCTTGCGGTGTGAACCGTAGTATGAAAAGATATGAAACGTCACATTGCTCGGCTCGTCAGCTCGTTTGCCAACTGGCAATGTGGCTTGCACTTTATGTATTAATTTATCGAATTTGCAAAAATTACCTCCTACCTATATGTAATTTCTTGTTATTCCAGATGCATATGCCTTCATTGGTACAACCGGAAGTTCCGTGAAGAAGAAGAGGAGGAAGCCGAAGCAGCTGCCCACAAAAACGGCGTGAGCGTCGTCGAAAGCGGCCACGGTCACGAAAAACACGGACACGGCCACGAAAAACACGGACACGACAAACATGGGCAGGAAAAACACGCTCACGAAAAACAGGTTCACGAAAAACACGGCCAGGACAAGCCAAAGCTCAAAACCCAAGCGAGTGTCGGCAGGGACTTCGATCTCATTAAACAGCCATCCGCAGCGAGCGACACCTAAGCTAAGGACCGACCAGTAGATTTAAATTAAGCGTTCATGTTGTCTCGCTAAATTGTCTATGGCGCGGCGGCCATTTGCAAATTCGTAACGGTTCCCTTTCCGAAAATTCTCTCTCTGAAAAAGAGGTTTTATTTGTAAATATTGTAAGGAGTTCGTTAGTTTTTTTAATGGAAATTGGCCGCTGCTGTGTATTTGTCTGATGAATGCGGTGTACGGACGTTTGTATGATACGCGTGACGTCACAATCAGTGACCGGTGTTTATAAGGCGTATTTATTTCTAAGAATATTCCCGATCGGTTATTCTATGTGATTCTCGATGTATATAATCCATTCGAATGCATGCTTGTGACATACTGCTATATGTATAATTGAAAAAGGGCGTAAAGTCTGTGAAGCGTTTTCTGTATTAATAATCTGTTGGTCCAATCAATGGAAAATAAGCACTTGGAATTTTGATTTAAATTTCCATCGGTTTTTACATTTTCGTTTTTGTTAATTATATAGATGTATATCACAAATATGCTTATGCCATATTGTTTGTACGTATTTGAAGTACAGTTGGTTACATATCATTTTGAATAGAACCTATCCTTAAACCCATCCTATAGTTGCACATCTCAAATATTTTCTAAAGATATTTTTCTAAATCATCTCGCACATAAGTTAAGGTATCAAAATTTTAACTGATTTTAGTGATCTTATTTTTGATATATTTTTTATAAATTTACAAGTTGAACCCCGTCACATATTTGTTTTTTAATATTGGAAAATTATTAAAGTCTACGGACCATTATAAAAATAAGTTAAAAAAATCATATACTTAAACAAAACATGAAAATAAACTAAAGTACCTACCTATATAAAGTTCGACATAAATTTTTTATTAAAGCCTTACCGTCCGTAAAAAAAATATGTATTTACAATGCCATTGACTTATGTATTCAAAATATTTTACTTAATTAACTATTGCAGTGGTTTAGCCATAAAAAATTTGTTCATCCGTATACCATTAAAAACCATAGTAAATTAAATTATTAATAAGTGAAACATTAATTTCAATAAAGAGCTTATTTAACAGGACTTTTCTATGAGGGAAATAAATAAGTACGTAATTAGTATCATTTATACATTTTAAATTTTTCAATGACTTTATGAAAATGTAAGAATTTTAACCTGAAAATAATTTTTCTTAGAAACTTGAGTAGTTGCACAACCATCCGCTAGGGGTATAAAGGTGCACATTTAGGCGCTGGTGTCTTTTGCTACGCTAGCGCCACAATTTGTTATTGTGTTTCCCCTAACGAAGACTTTTGGAACTATTGTGCAACTTGCCCTGTTATTGTATTGAAGTAGATAATTATTAACCATCATTATAAATTATTATCAATAGATGTTGTCAATCGATGTTTTGAAAATACTGACGAAAAACTGCGTTGACCAGTTCTGACATTGTAAGTGTTCCTTGTATGGGCGAAATATTTAGGCATTTTAAGGACATTTTGAATAAGACACATTGTGGATAATATTTAAAATTTGAGTTCTACGTATAGAGGGGTTATATAAAAAAGCGCATTTAAAGATACTGTAGATAAATTGGATGAGACAATTCTTATTTTCTAACAATGAGCAAATAAATGCATATGGTGTACATTCACAAACAAAAGTCAAACTGATTCACTTAATTATTTGGACATATTGAGCGTGGAACAAGTATAAACATATCTATTTAATATAATAATAAGAACGTAAGGGATATTGGTGACTAATTAAGGAATTGTCGCCTAGTTGAAGCCCAAGTGCGTAGAACTTTAATAGCAAGTTTAGGAAGTTTCCAAAAATGTTAAGTTCAGTATAAAGATAAGATAAAGATAAAAATATTCTTTATTCACTTAGACATAATAAATATGTACTTATGAATCACATGTACAGCACATCAGGCTGCCCGATATTGACAAAATAATTTGATTGATTTTAAATAACGAAAGTTAAGGCTATAATCAACTGGCGAAATTTTACAAATATTGGTAAGTATAAGCGTATTGGCAGCGTGATGTGTGTACAAGTATTATACCACAATGTCGATTCGGATGTCAGTTTTAGGTTAGATTTACCTTTTAGATTAATAGCATGCATCACTTGTATGTAACAGATCACTAAGTTCCGATAGCTGCATTTAAACTTTGGAAAAATATTGGAATTTTAATCCTAAGAGACTGAGAAAGAGTGTTCTAAAGTAATTTTTCAGAAAAGTAATCATTTGTCGATTTTACTCTAATTTCAATCAAGTTACATTCACAAATCATCTTTTCTTTCTTATTGATATAAGGTCATCTTTTCTTTGTCATTTAGGGTCCAATATTTGGTCCAGAATAAACAAACTATCACTCAGTATGTTTGTTAAATCTTGAAAGATATAGATAATATTTACGCAGCTATTAATATGTCGTAAATTATTGTTTGGGAAAATAAAATAGAATTTCACATCGAATTTGATTTTGCAGAAAGGAACTGGTTCGTTTAGATGTAATAATTCTTGACAACGGTTTAGAATTGCTTGAAGAGTCGCATCACTGCCAATCAAATATTGAAACTTCAGCAAAACGTGACAACGTGTTGTAAAGTATAACAAAATGCCTTCAGAAAAAAGGAGAGCGTAGTGTAATTAAGAATCCGAGTAAGCTGTAGAATAGAGTTTTGTCTTGGGTTATAGTTTACCACATCGGTTCAAGACCCTAAGAGCCCTGAGGGTCGCTATGCCCTAAGACTTGTTTCGAGTAATTTCTGTTTACCACATATCGGTTCAAGACCCTAAGAGCCCTGAAGGTCGCTATGCCCTAAGACTTGTTTCGAGTAATTTCTGTTTACCACATATCGGTTCAAGACCCTAAGAGCCCTGAAGGTCGCTATGCCCTAAGACTTGTTTCGAGTAATTTCTGTTTACCACATATCGGTTCAAGACCCTAAGAGCCCTGAGGGTCGCTATGCCCTAAGACTTGTTTCGAGTAATTTCTGTTTACCACATATCGGTTCAAGACCCTAAGAGCCCTGAGGGTCGCTATGCCCTAAGACTTGTTTTGAGTAATTTCTGTTTACCACATATCGGTTCAAGACCCTAAGAGCCCTGAAGGTCGCTATGCCCTAAGACTTGTTTCGAGTAATTTCTGTTTACCACATATCGGTTCAAGACCCTAAGAGCCCTTAAGGGTCACTATGCCCTAAGACTTGTTTTGAGGAATTTCTGTATCTATCTAATAAGGCTGGAAGAATTTAGCTCTAATCCATTTAAATGATAGTTAGAGACTAAATCATTCTGGAATGCGTAAAGTCTGAGTGTTTGTTTGAAAACTGGACAGAAAACGCGTCAAACAGAAAGTGTCGTTGGTGAGCAGTGAGAACAATATCTATGCAACCTGTAGCACCTGTAGTGTCAAAAATGTTTACGAGTTACGCTGACCAAAATATAAAATTAATTACCATGATGAATTGTAATTGTAAAAAAAAAGATTAAACATTTCACGAAGAGCAAATGTGTTGGCCTCAAACCTTAAACTGTAGTACTACCTATTCGGTGTAGAAAGTTTGATACGTGATGTATGTATGTAGACTTGTGGTTATCAAAACCAAATAGATCTTTCATGACGTCTTGGAAATTACATCTAAACGAAATTCTGTATACTATTTATAATGAAGACATTGCATGTTGTGCTGGTATCAATGTTAATGGATGTTAATTTAAGTATTCCATATATAGTAACGATCAGTTGATGTGATAGGATAAGCCATATAGTGTAACAGCTACTGTAGTTTTAATATCTTTGGAGCGCTTTGTCATGTTTATTTGTGGATGCCAAGGAAAAGAGGTCGTATTATTTGGGATTGTTTAAATAACTGGAGAAGAATTAAAAAATGCTGGTTCGTGTGGAAGTCATAAGCAATAAAAAGTTGAGTTTAAAATTGACTAAATATATTTATAATTGCATAAATTGAATAATAGAGAATAAAATGATGTGAGCTATAGGAGTGATTTTTGGGGGTGCGCTCAGAAAAGCGCTTGAAATAATATTTTTTTCAATAGAGAACAGTCTTAACTCTATCATCATCATTTCGTTTAAAAATTAATGCCGAAGACCATAGTGGGCAAATTGTTCAAAATCATAAAAATGAATACTCACTGTGTATATATGCATATATGTATGTACTGACGCGAAACCTATTAGGCTTGGCGGGAGGGCTGGGCGCGGCGAGAGACAGACCTTGTCTGACTGAGTCCAACATGCCGTTAGCGGTATACGAAAAGACTGTATTTGCCCTCACTATAAACAAAAAAAAAAAAAAAGGGTGCCAAGCCTGCTAACGTTAAGTCATAATCGTGTCTCAATCGTGTTTCAATTGTAGTTCAATTGTAGTGCTTTTCTACACACTAGTTACAAGAATTATGACAGTATGATGTGATGAGAATGTAGTGTGTGGTGTGCCCATCAGTAGTATTTTGAAAAAAGTACGCATTTCTTGTAACTAGTGTGTAATAAAGCACTACAATTGAACTACAACTGAAACACGATTGAGACACGATTATGACTTAACGTCAGCAGGCTTGGCCCCCAGGAGTGAATGTAGGTAATTGGTCTCTTGATCGTAACGCACAACGCTGCGGTATGCGGAATGCGATGCCGGACACATCTTGGCCTTCGCCGATAACGCATACTGCAAAGGAAGAAGAGACCATCATAGACGTTTTTCATACGATTATGTATCCGGAACTGCATGCCGTATATACCGCAGTGTTGTGCGTTACGATCAAGAGACCAAAGCTGGGTTAAATGTTCATGTTTCCCAAGTATACTGATTCTTGGGCATGCCTTTCTAGGATAGAATGTTTGCCTTTAACGTTCGCGAACAA
Organism: Crambus lathoniellus; assembly: GCA_949710035.1. Lineage (NCBI taxonomy): Eukaryota > Metazoa > Arthropoda > Insecta > Lepidoptera > Crambidae > Crambus > Crambus lathoniellus. The sequence continues at coordinate 5,288,785 of OX453302.1, read as the reverse complement.
ACCAAAACAACCAAACCAGTTTTATAAACAATCTAAAACGCACAATCTCACAATCCCAAATAACACAACCACTCAAAGTAACATCTTATTTTCAAATGATGACTGAGAATGCTTATTAGCATGTTTAATTGAGAACAGCCGAATTTATATTGTTGTAATTTATAAATTTTATAATATTACGTTGAAAGATATTGAGGCTTATTTATGAAATGAATTGCCGTGCCAAAACGTGGGGTGGTCTTGCTATTGAGATGGAGGGTTCCAGTTGTTTTGTACTAAGTAACCGTATTATTCATAAAAATAGAACGAATAAATTAAATCTTTCTTATTTCAGATGTTGCGTTCCCCTAAAATGTTTTTTTTTATATGAACATTAAATTTTTTTATGAATAATGTGGTAGCAATTAAATATTGAATTAAATATACTTAGGTTCTTTTATATACCAACAATGTTAAAAGGATTTGTGTATACTAAAGGTTAAGTTCTTTAATATTATTTCTAGTCAATTATTTAACGATTTCTACTTTGCACTTGAGTATACTTTTTGTAAATACTTTATTTACACACGGAGTAATCATTTTAATTTCGCTTTGAGTAAATAATGTTATATATTCTTTTTTTATTTTCCATTGTAATATCATTTTACTTATATAACTATGCTCATGGAGTGTTGATAGAAGAAAAAATAAATAGTAACGGAATTGATTAAAATATATTAATTTGAAAAGAAATAAGAACGTAAATGTTCTTCATCTCTTTTAATCAGTCATTGTATTAATTTCAAAGTACAGTTACCTATAAAAGTGTTATGTTATTTTTTTAATATTAAATTACGAGACATACATTCCGCAAACTGCTTCGTATATGTCGATTTGTCGCCAAATCAATATAAAGCATTAATTAGTGTCTAGGATAATACGGTGTATCATTAATATGTAATGCATTGGTGTTTAAAACAGAATATATCCACGAACAAAATCTCCCATACTTGAGCTATTCCCTTTTTCATGTCATTTGTTCATGAAAGGAAATGTCCAAACTTCATGACTTGAACAATTTAACCTCTGAACCTCCCATTATATTATTCACTGTGATATAAACGAATCATTCGGTGCAAAAAGATTCAACTCCTTAAACTATCTATAACTTATCTCACCAAAAACCAAAAACATTCAAGTTGCTTCGAACGCTTTGCGCAAACAAATGCACACTGTGCAGAATAGAAAATAAGTTCACCATGCAAAAATGACAAAAATCTTCAATTATTTGCACAATAGGTAAAAATGGCAAATGACTACAAAATGCACATGAAAAAAGGCCAAATACAAAGACACACCCAGACTAAGGGGCACTTTTATTACTCTGCCTGACATCCAGCGCTCCAGCGTTTGAAAAACTAAAATGTACCTAAATATCGCAGTGAATAATTAATCATTTGTATTAAATTCACCCAACAATCAGTTTTGATTAAAACTTAAAACTCATTTTAGTGATATTACACCCAATAAGAATTTAGTCTGAGGTCAGTTTCATGAAATTCGACATACAAAATTAAATACATTACATACATATTTGAATGTAATTTTATTTAGGCTTTTTAAGAAGAACCGACCTTGGACTAACTCCTGACATCAAGTCTCACAGTTGATATTGTTTTGACTATTGACGTGTTTTATATTAATATTATATTTTAATTTTAATTACGACTGTGCTGTTTTGTATCTCATATATTTTATACCGATAACTCTAAATAAAATGTGGACGGAAAAAGGTTTTTTTTTTGTTATTTTATGGTATTACCTGTCACCTGATAAATATATACATGGTTACTCGTAAACGTCGGCAATCCGTAACGGTTATGTAGAGGAGGTTGTTCTGCTATAAAAATTAATTACCTACTTACTTAGCAAAATTAGTTAATTTTCAAAGACGGTTTATAGTCAAATAATAGGTCTATTTACCTATGAAATTGCCGTTTTTGTCTCATATGTTCATCAATGTTCGAATTTTTTAACTATTTATTATAAAAATATCAAAATTAATAGTCAGTATTAAAAATAGAGTAAGTATGTCGAATTGTATAAAAAGAATAAAGACGCGTCTAAAATTTTTAATAGGTAACGCTTCTAAATACCCCTCTTTGGTTGTCGTCGACTTAACTGCTACAAAGAGATTTTTTTGGAATATAGGTAACAAACCGGGCGACTGAAAATTAATAGGTTGCGGTCGCAAAAATACTAGGTGAGCAGCGGAAAAATAGCTTTAGGTTATATTAGATTAGCGACTTCGATCAACAATAGTACTAGATCAATAAATATATACACACTAGATGAAGGCTCACGAACTAAATGAAAACTTTATACGGCCAGACTGACTTTTTTTAAACGGAGAAAAAAGGTTACGAATGTTACGATCTTACATTAAAATATGACAAGAAGCGTTCCAAGTTTGAAATACAGTATTATTGACACTGTCAAAATAATCTACTTATAATTATACTCTCAAGCACAGAATAAATAATAGTGCTAAGGCTCTCAAGTGAGCGTTCCACGCTTGGACATGTCTGTCACTCCAACTATCTAGAACTAGTGTTACAGTGCCACAAGCTTTTCTGTTCCGGTGACAGCCGTGACAGAGGAGCCACTTGCAATACGAAATTAGCTGTCAAAATGGACTGTCGTATGAAAACTGTTTTAGTTCCAAAGATAATCACCGGAACAGAAAAGCTTGTCGCACTATATGTGTTATTGTTGATCGAAGATTAGCGACTAAAGTAATTCTGGTATTGGTACCCCGAAATGTTTTTTAGTCGCCGTGTTAATTTTTTTTATATAAGGCAGTTTTTTAAATGAGATTAAAGGCAATAAGTAGTTGGATTAATGTTGTCTGTTCATTATCTCTAAGGTTTCGTTGAATTCGGAGTTCACATGTCAAAGAAATCCCCAAAAATCTTTGCATGATAATTTTAACTTCCTACAATTTCCCCATATTTCATAGAAAAAGCCATATTATTACTCAATGGATTTAAGACATTTTATCAGTAACCCTGTACAAAATAATTCGAATTACCAATCTATACATACTTTGCTCATTGTAGAATGGGTCCTATGACAGCTCATTTTGTGTGCAAAGCAAAATGTTGTTTCAGAACAAGGAGATCAAATTATAGCTTAATGCTGATTTTCTTGAGTTTTATTTCAATAGCATGAATAACTTTATGCATGGCACGATTGAGCTCTCATAGGATCTAAAGTGTGAAGGTACATTAATTCGCAAGAAGCTGAAATTTGGTGAAATTGTTCAAAACATAATTATAAATGAAATCTAAAAAGTCCTCATCGATCCGGTACCTGGAAAAAAAATACTCGAGGTCAAAGGTAAAAAAATGGGTATTTCGCGATTTTCATGATCGGTCGATGATTATGTTCTGAACAATTTCACAAACTTTCAGCTTCTTGCGAATTAATCTATCTTCGGATGTCTAAATTGACCGGACTATCTATAAGCTTAGAACAAAAAAATGTAGGTACTGTAACTAGCGCCAAAAACGACCCCGTCAAGCGCAGAGAACTGGCACACACTCTCCACTGAACAAAGTAAAGTGGTAGCCGACACTACACCTGTCAAGTGGTTTAAAAGAAAATCTTTCAAATCATTTACATGGCACTTTCGCACTGGGCGGCTCGTTAGTAGATAATTTAGAAATCTGCAATCAGAGAATCCCCTTATTATGAAAAACTATCGGTAATGAAGGCTACGTGATTGTATTATTTTACTGAAAACCTGAAAATCAGAGCAGCGCCTCTTTCGGCCGTTTAAGGTACTAAATTTCAATTAATATTTGACAACAGCACTTTGACCACAGGCGGATACGACTGGGGCGTTTTTGGCGCTAGTTACAGTACATGTTTTTGTTCTAAGCATATGGAAAAGATTAGTAAATACTTATTCGATTTTACTAGCGCAGACTTATTTGGCGCGCACTCTAGACATAACGACAGTTTTCGGGTTGGAGATTAATTTTATAATGAAAATCATGATGATTAGTTAATTTCTAATAAAAGCGTGGCTGTATTGAAAAGAAAAATATTGCTTGCTTTCGTATCAAGACTATCAAGTAGTATTCGTATCAAGATTAGCAAGTAGCAAGTGCATGACTGCACAGTTGCATTTAATTTTGGGCATCGCTCATAGATGGCACTTTAAAGCTAAATATTCACGTCATAATGCCGCGCCTGTGTTGAAATTTTGGCTAAAAGTTTCTTTGCTTGAGTTAAATGATTTTTAACCGACTTCAAAAAAAGGAGGAGATTCTCAAGTCGACTGTATTTTTTTTATGTATGTTTTACCATAACTTCGCCAGTTGTTAACCGATTTATCTGAAAGGAAATGTGTGGTTTCATGTGTGGTCCCATGAAAATTTTAAAGTAGTCAGTTCAGCAGGTAGTTTTTTCACAATCCTGAAAAAACACATAGTTTCCGACCAGTGCTTCCGCGTGCTCCTACTAATTACTCCTACTGATAGGAGCACCAGGACACCCATGTCCTGATGCTCCTACTGAACATAAAAACAACGGGAAATAATGTAATATTCGGTAGTTTAATTCGGCTGCTTTACACGTCAATATCTTCGCGAACTATTGACCAATTTCAATGATTCTTTTTTTATTTGAAAGTGTAGATTCCTGAGGTGGTTACATTGTTACCAAGTTAGGAGCTGATGGTGGAATCAAGGGGAAATCGAAGAAAAACAAATAGTTTCTTAAGTATTTGCATCTGGTAGTCATCATCTCATGCTGATGAACTGGTGATGGAAGGTACAACTCCTCAATGGTTAGTAGTTAGATGATAGTACTTTAAATATCGTTGATACGTAAAGATTTTTAGTTGTATTTTTTCAGGAGAGCTGATGATGGAAGGTAAAACTCCTTAACGCTTAGGAGTTAAAGCATGGTTTTTAAGTACCATATGCATGAATAGACCTTTAGCTGTATTCTTTTAAGTTATTTAGGTTAGCTGATGGTGAAAGATTAAAAAACTGCATAGGTAACAGTTAAAAGTTGGAGATTGGTGCTTGTCTGAGTGTTCTAATTTAGATGGGCTACAGTTTTAAACGTTGCACATTGTACGACGCTTGCTCATTAGATTTCTTACACTAAAAATGGAAAAATAAACAATTTTTTTCATAAAAATTAAACCGCTTTCAAACAAAAACTGCCAAAAAAACTCACTTCCCAAAAAAACGTAAAAATAAAAAATAAATTGAATCATTCAATTCAAAGGACGGAAGGGCGGGACTTTATCTAATTAACCTTGGAACTTACTGATCTGATTGAAGTCGGTGTCAAGCCGAAAGTAACAAGAACGAAATAATTAGTAAAACAATAATACACAATATCTCATGCGCGGAGTGGCGTGAAATACGTAACAATAGGTAGTACTAGGTCTTATGGCGATATTTCGTCGGAAAGCTGCACTTTGTGATAAAGGAAAGTCGCTTTGCACCGTGATACTAGGAACCAAAATAGTCTATTTCACTAGCAGCAGCGAAAGTTTCATCCCTTAGGAACTAAGATAGTGCCACTTCTTTAAAAAAATAATTAAAAAATTCTACAATCCAAACCACCGCATCGATTTTGATAAAGTAGGTGTCAAATGAAAGATAATTATATAATCTCTCAAAGAAAAAATATATTTTAAAATAATACATTTAAAAATGCCCAGATATTAGCTTTGCTTGGAAAAATATTGAAAAATTTGTCGGATTTTAATTAATTTAAAAAAATAATGTTCCGTGGGGTATCTTTTTATCCACTAATATTGTTTACAATTTAATAGAGTATTTGATAAGAAAAACTGCTTGTCGATATCTTTAATAATTATGGAGATATAAGATTACTAATGAGGGCAGTAATTTCTCGGGCGCACCGATTTCAATGATGTATGTATGAAAAGACTTTTTTTTGTCTTTATGCACATTGCATATTTCTTATGCATTTTAAAATATATTTCAAAAAGTATGTGAAAGTTTATTTATGTGAAGTTTAAAAAAATATGTCAGAAGTTTTACTTTAGAAATACCTTATGCAAGTAAAATACATAACAAAATAATTTTATTTAATCAAAATCTTCTTTAAAACCGACGATGGTACTGTTTAAACTGAAAAAAAAACAATATCTTATTATTTTGTGCAAAACGCAATACTTTAATGATTTTGAAGTATCTACTCAATGATAAAGGTAATTGAGACTTTAAATTATTTTTATGCATTCACAATGCAATTTTGTAACTACATATAGGAAAAATGTTATAGTAAAAAACCACGAGACCTATAAGTAGCCCGTAGTAGTAGTATCCCGCCTGAAAGCTACTGATAAAGTAAGTAATTGTTACATTTTATCCTACTAATATTATAAATGCGAAAGTTTAGATGTTTGGATGTTTGGATGTTTGTTACTCAATCACGCCATAACGGCTGAACGGATTTGGCTGAAATTTGGGACACAGATACTTTGTAGCCTGGAGAGGAACTATGTTTGTGTGAACATGTATGAACTGTACTTTTTATCCCGGAAAAACATCACATTCCCGCGGGATAACGTCGTGTAGTCCACGCGGGCGAAGCCGCGGGCGGAAAGCTAGTTGGAAATAATTTTGAATTGTGTATCTTTTATACATTAACCTTGGATTTTCACAGTCACGATTGCAAAATTTGCACTGTAGAGTACATGGTAGGCCAATGCATCGACAGCTAACAGCGCATAGTATTGCAGGAAGTTCTGCACCCGCAATGATCGAGAAGGTTTGACTCTGACCTGACCAAATCGGCGTAGCAGTGAACCATTTAGGAGTCCATTCCCCTTGTGAAATTTTGTGCCATCCCCAAGAAGCTGGACATGGAATTGAGGCTCTTAAATTCAAAGCGTTACCCCATATATCGCCTGCTTGGTAAGCTGCACGCAAGGCATGTTTGTTGAGTGCAAATTTTGTAATAGTGGCTGTGAAAATCCAAGGTTAATTTTAACAATTACCTTTATCATCGAGAAGATACTTATTTAAATTAAAATCAACTATTGCATTTTGCACTAAATAATAAGATTTTGTTTTTTTTTCAGTTAAAACAGTACCATCGTCGGTTTTAAAGAAGATTTTGGTTAAATAAAATTATTTTGTTATGTATTTTACTTGCATAAGGTATTTCTAAAGTAAAACTTCTGACATATTTTTTTAAACTTCACATAAATAAACTTTCACATACTTTTTGAAATATATTTTAAAATGCATAAGAAATATGCAATATGCATAAAGACAAAAAAAAGTCGTTTCATACATAGATCATTGAAATCGGTGCGCCCGAGAAATTACTGCCCTCATTAGTAATCTTATATCTCCATAATTATTAAAGATATCGACAAGCAGTTTTTCTTATCAAATACTCTATTAAATTGTAAACAATATTAGTGGATAAAAAGATACCCCACGGAACCATTATTTTTTTAAATTAAGTAAAATCCGACAAATTTTTCAATATTTTTCCAAGCAAAGCTAATATCTGGGCATTTTTAAATGTATTATTTTAAAATATATTTTTTCTTTGATAGATTATATAATTATCTTTCATTTGACACCTACTTTATCAAAATCGGTGCGGTGGTTTGGCTTGTAGAATTATTTTTTTAAAGAAGTGGCGCTATCTTTGTTCCTAAGGGATGAAACTTTCGCTGCCGCGGGTGAAATCGATTATTTTGGTTCCTAGTATCACGGTGCAAAGCGGCTTTCCTTTATCACAAAGTGCAGCTTTTTTTCCATAAGACCTAGTACTAAGGTAGGTAATGGATGGTAAAACGTGGATGATAAAACGTCATTGGTTGACACTCAAAATTTTCTGAAATTATTTAGAGTGTTAAGAAACACCCACATGAAAGTTTCCAATAGAGGATTTTGTAAACTAAAATATTTGTCATTTTCCGTGATTTTGTGGTGCCTCTCAAGTTTTCACGAGGTCGCATTTTCTTATTTATTCGCAGCAAAAAATAAGCCTACAATTTTTAAAAATCCTTATGTACCTAGTCCTCCTATTTTTAGTCAATCTGTACCAATGCTGCTAATATTAAAATGTGAAAGTTTAGATGTTTGGATGTTTGTTACTGTGACACAGATAATGAGTGACTTTGTAGCCTGGAGAGTACTTTTAAGTTTTTATCCCGGAAAATATCACATTCCCTCAGGATAAAGTCGTGTAGTCCACGCGGGCGAATCCTAGCCCAACAGAACACGGAAAGATGTTTTTCTTTTTTCATGTTCTGTGCCTAGCCCTTTCCATAGCTCGCTAGGCGACTTTAAATTTAAGGACTAGTACCAGTCCCACCTTGAATAGGTTTACCAGGGCCTAAAATCGGAAATCGGGTCTTTGAGGATGAAAAACCTTGGTTTTCGACGAGGAGCCCGGTCTATTCTAAAGTTTAACTAGGTACAAACAAAAATTTTTTTTTACCGAAACGTTTGTTCAAAGTTTAAAAAAAAACATGAAAAGTAATCAAAAGTTACACGTCAAAATGTTAATTAAGTATATTTTTTATTAAGTAAGTACTAGAAACAGCTTTTAAAATTTGGGTTACACCCTTCGATCTCGAAGGTTACACCGCATACCTCAGTATATGATTGAAATATTTCACACAACTGTAATCTTTCCAGTTATACTTAGTAGGATGGCTTTAATGGACTCCACTGATAGTCTGTTTCTCTTTAGAGGCTCTTTTTAACCGACTTCTAAATCAAAAAGGAGGAGGTTCTCTATTCGTCTGTATGTATGTTTTTTTTTGTGTATGTCCACCGATTACTCGAAGACGGATGAACCGATTGAAATGATTGAAACGTTATTACATCAGGTTGGTTTCCAAGTTGGTCCCATTTTTTGAAATTTTGAAATCGGTTCAGTAGTTTTCTGGAAATCTTGAAAATACTATCGTTTTCGTTACCACTTTATGTGAATTTAATACGTATCTTTTGGCATAACTCCTTTGTTTATAAACCGATTTAGATGATTCTTGTTTTGTTAAAAAGGGGATACCTCAAGGTATTTTAACCGACTTCAAAAAAGGAGGTTTTCAATTTTATCACATACCTACCTATTTACCAGAATACTAGTAAATTGCCTGCACGATGCACTAAAAAGAGTGAAATAAAAATTATTTTTATAAAAAAATAAAACGGCCTTCATAAAAATCACATCAAAAAAGTAAGAAATAATTCCTCACCAAATAAATAACGTAAGTACTTTTAAGTCGGGCGGATTTTAACAAAAACAACAAAAAATCGTACATGTTTCACGCCCGACTTCAAAGTACTTACGTTATTTATTTGGTGAGGAATTATTTCTTACTTTTTTGATGTGATTTTTTTGAAGGCGGTTTTTGTCCATTGCGCAGTCATATGAGATAATACGATTGACGTTCGCATTGTGAGGCAGATGCAAAAAAAACCTGCTAAATGCTAAAAAGTAATTCGGTAATGCGACTTTCGTCATTCACTTCAGTATAGGCAACCCATCTTTTCTAAGCAGTCCCACAATCGCCAGCTTCCTTACTTTTCAGGTAATTTTTTAACATTACAAAACTCTTACTAACTCTACTAGTGAGTGACCATGCTTCACACTTCACTTCACGGGTAGGACGCACTGGTCAAAGACTTTCGTCTTCAGGCTTTGTGGTATGGACGACGTAAAGACTCCACGAAGTTTGCCCATCCCAACTGAATTCTTCGATTAGTTTCCCTCTCCAAGTTGTTTTTACCCATTTGCAAAATATACCCGAGGTAAGGTGTTTTCTTGAACAACTTCGATAGGTAGTCGATTAACAGTAATCGGTTGCGGGTCTACAAGAGTCTACTTTTGTTTTTCAATGTTCCTACCGAGGCCGATTAGCTTAGAAGCATCAGCTGGACATCATCCGTGTCAGATCTTGCAGCGACTCCGCCATTAGGTCTATGTCATCAGCAAATCGTATGTGTTGATGATACACTTGCCGTTGATGTTTATGCCCATACCTTTCCAGTTCAGCGTCTTAAACATATCTTCCAACGTATTCGTGAACCATTTTGGGGATATTACATCACCCTGTCTCACTCACACTTACGTAATGGAATAGGTTTGATTTTCTGTTTCTGTAAGTACTTGTACACTCGTAGAGGCGGCGTTATACACAGACCTCTCAGGACCTCGATAAGTATATCGCCAATTCGCCAGTCAACTTGGCAGGCATCGCTGCAGATTTTTCCAATTTGGTTCAAGTTAATTAAAATTTTGTATCACACGAATTATCTGATGTTAGAGAAAAGGGATTCATTTAGGTAAAGAGTAAAATGATTCAGGAATGAAAATGTTTATGTTAACATTGATGACGCCAAGTTTTTTTACATCGCATTATCGTCATCTTCAACTTCATGGTCTGATTTATAAAAGAGTTTTTGGCGCTTGTGACTCAAGATAGGTGTGGTTTTGTGCCCCAAGTGTGCCTTACTTAACTGGACGATGTGTCGAATGATTAAAATATGTAAAGTGATGCCGAGTGTTTTATTGAAGTGGTGCCTACCTCGGCCAGAATTACCGAAAAGGCTGGCTCAACATAGGCATTTGATGACATAGGTACCTAATAGGTACTCCAAGAAGCATTGGAATGTAATGTAATAGACCTACATTCTAATGAAAAATCCTACTAATATTGTCAATGTGAAAGTTTAGATGTTTGGATGTTTGTTACTCAATCACGCCAAATCGGCTGAACGGATTTGGCTGAAATTTGGAACACCGATTCTTTGTAGCTTGGAGAGGAAGTACTTACAGGCTAGCGGGCGGAAAGCTAGGAACCTATAATAATATTGAATTGGCAGTATGGCTTAATATCTTCGCCTGTCTAACAAAAGGACGAATTTTTTTACTAAGTACTACTTACTGACTTCTAAAAGCTCTCGGCTCAGAGTCTTAGACAACTGATGATTTACTTACTGTAAAGTAAGTTTCCAGTTCTCAAAATTATTTTACCCTTCCAAAACCATTATTTAACATTTAACTCGATGGATTTAACCTATAACCGGAAATAAGGAGATAAGTAGGTAGGTATTTATTAACCCAAAATTCAATTTTTATAGTTTCAGTGTCAAAAAGTTTTTTATTATGACTGACGTGCGCCGCGCACCGTTGCCCGCGTTGCCGCTGCATGCAACCCAAACAAAACACGAGCGGGGCGGCAACGTCGCGCGCGGTGAATCGATTCCTCTCTCCCGCCACCGCCCGCCACGGCGACACGGCCTCTCGCATAGTGATGCGACTTAATTACGGTGGTTAAGGTTACCGATTTTTCGAATCTTTATAAAGAGTTTGGTTATGAGAAAAAGTAAGAATATGGTGATAAACATTTGCAAGATACCTATAAGTTAGAAATGTATGAATCTTAAAAACGTAATTATCTTTTAAGAGCTAAGTTTATAATGATGATAAAGAAACTTTTGCACCAACTTTAACTTTTAAACCTTATGTAGTTTTTGTTAATTTTTACTCAAAAACTATTCAATGTGTTCCCCAGTTGGACCAGCGACCCTCAGAGAATTTTTTTTATTAAATTTTTATTTGGCTAGATCCTATATCCTTATGTTTTTCATAAAGATTCATGTTTTTATCAACTTAGTTAATGTAAAAGTACTGTTATTTACTCTTGACATTTAAAGTTGCTTGGCTTAGCTATTCCATATTTTCTTTTATATTCTTTTAAGGACTGCTCTTGTTTGTTTTGAAAGAATCGCAAATAGGGAATTCTTACTTTTTTAAGTCTTGCAATGAAACGAACGGTTTACATTGGACGAACTAAAAAAAACAATTTTGTCTATCAAAAACCCCAAACTCCAAAGCTTGAAAGACCTTTCCAGTGTACTTGACTCATAACTAAAACTACCTATACATAATTACAGCACAATCATTACGAAACATTCACAGGGGGAATCCCATCCGCAACGTGTCTAAGCTCCCGGTATCCCTTGAGTCCTTTTGTGAGACCATTCTTTGATTTGTCTCCTCTTTGTCTCCTTCAATAGCCATCAATCCGTCATTCATTGTAAGCATTACCACCAAACTTAACATTATATCAGTACCTCTATTGCAATCACGGTAAGGTTCAATTTCTTACGAGTTCTTAGCAAAAAGTGGAGTGGTCCACGAAACACCCGCTTCCGAGCACTTCCACGATTGTTATTATATTTACCCGCAGTTGAAAGACGGGGATGACTCATTTCATTATTGTTGATCTATCCTAGTGGAATAATAATTGTGATGAAGTAAAACCTAATACTGTTGCCATAAACAAGTTATGTGTCTACTTTATATTTAGGTCTAGCCAAACTTGTTAATTTTTTCGAGAAATTGTATGTGAATACAATAAATTTTACACACTTATAATAATTTAATAAATAAAACGCTTTTTATGGATTAGTTCACGCGATTCTATTGATGAAATAATGAAACAATCCGTATAAAAGTGTTTTCATCCCATCGATTCGAAAAGCGATGATTGTTTATCTAATAACAGGGTCCAAAACGATTCATTTTTTACCTGTTATGACAAGAGGGTATAAATGAGATTTGAATTTTGAACAGCTTCATAACAGGGTCCAAAACGATGAGATTTGAATTTAGAACAAAATTAAAGAAGCATTGGTTGGAGTGTAGCAAAGGGTGTGCAGTACTTAAAAAAAAAATCAACTGATTTTGTATGGGGCCGGGACTTTTTTCGGGACCGAGAAATTTTCAAAAACGGAATTTTTTTAAAATAGGGAATATCTCGTAAACGGTGAGTCGTAGCTAAAATCTAACAAAATTTTCAACCCGCCTACGGCATCCCCGGAGATACTTATAAGAAATCTGATGGACATATATTTTTTTTATTTAATTTTTTTTTATTTCAAAACTCAATTTTTTTTTCTTGCCCGACTAGCGCTATGATGTATCCGAACGACAAAGAAAGGTAGGTAGTTTGAGTTGTCTTTACTGCTTTTCTTATAGAGGGGGATGAAAAGCAGAGTGTATTACTCGGTCGCAAAATTATTTTCACCTCGGGCGGCATATATTGAATCCCTCGCTGCGTTCAGGATTCTACTTTAGAATCCCTCGCTGCGCTCGAGATTCTACTCTAGAATCCTTCACTGCGCTCTGGATTCAAAATAGCGCCCTCGCCGTAAATATATTATTTTGCTCCCTTGTAATACAATCTACTATTTATTTCCATGAACACTTCTCTCTACGTGAAGACCTAAGATGTGCTTATAAGCGAAACGTGTTGCTATCTAGAAAAAAAGCTGAACATTTCTCACCTGAGATGTTATAATGATCGTAAATGAAGTTCTCATGTCCTTTCAGTAAGTAGTATGAATAGTAAGAATCTAAAATATTTAATTCATTAAGCGGTATTGGTTAATCTTTAGCATGTGTTTTTTTAGTCGACAACACACGAAGCTTAAAGCTCTACAAGTGGCTCTACTATCAAAACCGATGTAATTACTTTCACAAACCATACATACGAAGTCTAATAACAAGATGAGAGACAAACTTCTAAGTGAAAAGTTTTCTCTGATTTCTAGTATCTATTAAATCACGCATTGAGTAGAGGGTGTACCTCCCAACTTCCGACATAGTTTTTCTAGAAGAAAAAAAAAGAAAGCAACTACCTTATTCTTTTTTGCTTCCGATTAAAGACAGGAGCTAGAAAATAAAATACAAAGACTTCCAGTACGTGGAACCTAACATATTTATATTTCGTATTCGTCTTCTAGCTGTTACGCTTTGTGAAGAATTCCCCGTACAACCTGTTGACAGGCCATTCTTCCGGGCTAAATAACCGGTTGGTCGTCGTTAAAATGTAGAATTACATGTCGGCTGGATCATAGATGGCAAACATTTGAGTTTTATTATTCACGACGAACGTATGTGTACATACTCGTGTAATCAAAGGTTTAGCAACTGACGTGTAATAAACAAAATAAGAAATCGGTGCGGTGTTAAAACATTGCAAATGACAGAACCATTAACCAAATAAAATGTAGAAAATATAGACTTTGTGAGTGAAGGTATTTAAAACTGTTATTTACTAATTGCAATAGTTGGTTTTGGCTAAGATGATCAAATCCTAACACATGTGTGTTGAAATAAGGTTATTTGCATCATTCTCGTGAATTAAATTGTGTTAATTACTCTTTCATCACAAGTTTAATTTATTATTTCGAGTTTTAAATATTTAAACTTTTTCAATATTATGACTGATTTTATCAATTAAAACGCCTGGAAGTATATTATTAATAGCGACTAAAAATACCACCTCGTGTTCGTTTTAATAACTAGCACTAAATCGTCAATTAAGACCTGTGGCGTTGCTATTAAAAAATCCGAGCAACCAGGATCTCCTGATGGGGTCAAGGGGAACAATATACCTACATTTGTCCCTTTCACACAATCGCGATACAGCATACAGCTCCCGCTGTGAAACTTGATATGGCAATAAATAAAATATATCTATGCGTCTCTCTCGCTCTTATTTGGGCAGAAATAAACTTATCTCCTTCAGTCCCAACTTTATCCGACCTTATGGAAGTTCGTTTATCGTTGTTCGAATACTTTAGAAGTTCCCTTCTAACCTTGAATATTGGAATTCCGCTCAGACTAGTCGTTAAGAAATAGGTTTGGTATTTGGTCTTTTTTTTGGATTTTTGTGAAATCTATGGATTAGGTGTTAGGATTTAGTGATGCTTCATATCATGTAAAAACAGTGAGATCGGTATGATAATTAATTAAAATTACACTCCCCAAGTTTTTTAACCTAAGATAAGATTTTTTAAATCAATTTCATTATTCACATCGGCTTTCATTGAAATTTTCCAATTGTTAAACAGTTCCGTACCCAAAATTTTATAACTCGGTTTCTTATTAATTCTATTAGATAAGTGTTTTTAATTGACGAACAAATAAATCTCTCACCAGATCATTAAGAAGGGGCCATTATGGAATATTCTTTTCTTATTTACGTTTGATAACTGCTTTCCTTAGTTGCTTAGCGATCTCTAATTTTAAAAACATCTGCAATTCTGGAATTATTTAAAGTTACTACTTATGTCCAAGGACTTTTATGTTGCAGTTGCAGGGAGACGCTTCGTGAACAGTTTTTAATGTTTCTTGGAATATGTCACATTACGTTATATGCACTTTTGTGTTGATTATATTTCTTCGTTTCTTGTATATTCTTATTTGAGGCAACATAATATTAAGAAGATGTGTGCAGTGCATCTTATTTTGTATTTGATACTAGCTTAGAATTGAATGAAATAGTAGTGAACTGGATTTCATTGTCTATTACTGTTATTTTTTACTTGTATCTACTTACATCTAAAATGTAACTCAGTATCGTAATAATTATGTTAAGAAGATATTCTTATTTGAGTTCCTAAATCATGAACCATCGTTTACTGACATCACTATAAGACATATTTTCTTTTATAAGAACTTATTATTTTGAGGAAACTGGTGTAGGTATATGTATGGCTTGGGTGGTTTTTCGTCAGTGTTCAGCTTTAAGTAAGTACATACGTGGTTTCTTATGAATAGTAAGTTCTGCAACTTTGTTGCTTAAGTAGTACTTGTGGACGATAATTTACGTGGCAAGTGATTCAGTATGCCCTGAGTCATTTGAACTTGACCATAACTTGACTCCTCTAACAAAAAGAAGATTTTAGGTGGTCTATGCATTCATCAATATAGATAGAGCTTTATTATTTTTAATTATGTTAAATAATTCATTAATTCAATAAAAACATTTAATGGAAGGATTGCAACGTTCTAAAGGCATAATGGAGCTGATATGAATCTGTGCTGACGGCTACTAAAAAGAAACTTCATACTTTGTTGCCTAGTTTTTTAAAGATTCGTCTAGAAAAACCTTGAAAAAACAGCGAAACCTTATATTTCTAACTTTAGAAAGACCGTTGCCTTGGAAGAATGGCGGAATCCTTACAATGCAGGTTGTATACAAAACTTGTTTGACCAGAATTGAGAAAAAAAGTGGCGGGCAAGTTCGCCTACAATAGCATTCCGAGTTCGGGCCCGCCTGCGGCCCGCCCCCGGCCGGCCCCGCTCCCCGCGCCGCCTCCGCGCGCCAGTCCGCTAGCGAACGCGACCGCGTGCGTTGTGTCACAAACGCTCACCATGTGCACTCAAAAAGAACATTATAAACAAAACAGATACAGTGGTACACTTTACAACTACCCATAAAATGTAATTAACGCGCATTTCATAACGCGTCTTTATTAGTTTCGTAACCATATTACTTTTTAGTTCGTTCAATTTTAACTCGCATCAATACAATGGATGCATGCATTTAAAGATAGTGAAACCGGTAATCTGTGTTGTGAAAAGTTGTGTGGAGTGCAAATTCGGTTGTCCTAATCCGGTTGTTATCGATTTTTTTGACGTCACTAGTCCCGAACAGCTGTTTAGAACGGGGATGAGACAGTCGCATCGCAATCACTTTCCTTTCCTCGGAACGATTTCCGTTTCTCAGCACACTGTCGGCTTTAAATTTAGTGAAAAATACTAGAATTTTACAGTGAGAATATTAGGTATTACATGTAAACTGCAAGACATGGCTTTTAAAGTTGTAGACGGATCTTGGCATCCGAAAAAAGTGCATTTCCTATTAGTGAAGTGAAGTGGTACTCAAAAAAATTGCAACAATAAAAATAAGAGAAAGAACAATATACTAAAAAAGTGATTTTAAAGTTCATTTATTCATTAAAAGTGATCAAACACGTTGACAGTGTTTTTGTTCAAAATTCAGTGTAAAGTTGGATTTTTCGATTTGGATTTGTATCATCGATCTAGACTAGGACGGGATATAAAGGTAAAATTAACAAATATTTAGAAATTATATTGATTTGTTGTAAAATTTAAGTTATAAGTTGTGCTGACGGGCGAAGCGCAGCATTCGGTTCGCTTGTAGGCCTATCGTGCGTGCGTGCACCGCTGAGCGAGCTTGCTAAATGCGTTTTTGAGAAATTAATATGTTGAAAAGTTTTATTCGTATTTTTTTATTCTAACAATAAATACGGGTGATAAGTTTTAAGTTGTTGGTTTAATTTTAAAATGGTAAAAAAAGCCCTTTAATAAAATTACTTGGCAAGTTTTACATAATTTTTACAATTTTTTTTAATTCTTTGCGAATAAACTTATTTATAAACAATTAAAAAAAGCGGTTTGATTATGAATAAATTTTTAGACTACGTTCGATGCAAGTTGATACTTTTTAGCTTTACTTTCAACTTTTAAAAAGTTGTCTTTGTAACTTTTACTTTTCTTTTGTTTTTGTCTTTTCGATAAAAACTAAGTATTTTTATTTTATATCTCTGTCATTCGTCTACAGAAGCTTTGTTTGTTTTTTTTCATTTTTCCAATGCCATCAAAGGATTTGTTGTGTTTTTGTTTTGTAGACAATTGTATTTGTAACTAAAACTAACCTTACTAGGTACCTACCAGAGTTCCAAAGTCACTAAAAAGAAGATTTTTGAAGATTTAGTGTACATTTTGCATTTCCAGACAGTAAAATAATGACATTTGCGTATCTATTAAAATAATAATACTTACTTTTAAGTTTAATTTATGTATTAATTACTTACTAATTTTAAATAGCAAAAATACTAAGTAATTTAATTATTCTACAATCATCTTAATATATCTAGCCAAAGAGAAAAGTAGACAAAAGTAGTACAAACAAATATCCCTATTATTGAAAAGTACACCCTGTATTTTACTGTACTTTATGTTGTAGTATTTACATACTTACATACATTTAAAAGTCTAATACCAACATACTTAGGTAACTTAATACAAATAGGTTTGGCAATCATTGATTTTAGTTTGTTGGAAAGGCATTTGGCAAAAAAGTGAGACTGAGAAATATTATTATCTTTAACTTAAATGACAAATAGTAGAAGTTACTAGTTACTATACTAGTTTGTGTTTGCAAAGTAAGTTTCTCAGACTTACTTCTTCAACCACTCAACTTTAAAACACAACTTGAATAAAGTTATAATGGTCATAATCATTCCTTTAATCATCACTATCATCCTATTCATCAAACATAATATTTAAAAAAATATATAGTTAATTATACCAATGTCCTACTAATATTGTAAATGCGAAAGTTTGTTATTCTTTCACGCCAAAACGACTTAATTGATCTGGATGAAATTGGCACAGAGATAGATTGTAGGCTGGAATAATACATACCAACATAGGGTACTTTCATTAAAATATTCCCACGGGAACGGGTACCACGCGAGTAAAATTCTTGTAAAAACGCACGGAGCAGCTAGGTAGTTATAGCCATAAAATATTTTCTACTTGGAAATAAATCAACGTCAAACTCTATGATTTTTAGTGTGTACGTATATAACTATACATCACACTTATACCACTATATACCACAGTTACACGAACTAGTTGTGAATAAATATAATATGAGTAGTACCTGCCTTACCTACTTACTAACCTAATTAGTACCTTTGTGACTCAATGACGTTTTATTGTTGTGACTACCGTAATTTGACCGGCTTACAGTTATTTTATGAAGCTTCGTAACGTTAGATACAATATTGTTTTGTATTCCATCCATGTCATTTAGGTAGAAAGCCTACCATACTTCTTTCTTAAGTTTAATGATCATTTTTAGGTGTAGGTTAAACTTTGCATTTTTTTATATTTTTGCGTGTCTTTATCATTCATCATCATCACATTCTCTTTAACTTATTTTTTGTTTTATTTCGGTTCTACTTACACTTGTGGTTAATTGTTTCATAGAAACCATGGAGATTCCATCCAGGTAGTAACAACGTTTTTACTGTTTATTTAGGACTAGCGACTGCTCGTGACTTCACCCCTGAGAACTAGTTATTGTAAGACGGTTGTCTAAAGGACTATCAGATATGTTATTATTTATTGCATGCTCTTTAAAGAGTATGTCACAAGTACATTACAAGTATGTATCATCGGATCGATCAATACCGATATATCGCGAGTTTTCTCGTAGGTATATCGGAGATAATAATTTTTCCGATACATTTTTGAATCTCACGCACATAAATGTGACTTTTAATTATAGATTTTTGTCTCCTGATCTCTGATCTATTATCAATTACTATCATTTTAAATCAATATCATTATAATTATGAGTAATTTGTCTGTTTCTAAACGCTCTGTTTTTTATTTATACCTTTCTTTAAATAATCATTGCCCGTATCGGTTTAGGCAATACTTTTTTATAAATATCGATATCGTATCGGCTAAAGTGCCTATCGGTGCATCACTAGTCATAAGCCCTATAGTGCCTATAGTTCGAGAAGACAAAGTTACGGGTCGCTACTAGTCTAGAAATAAAAAGCCATATAACTACTTAAACACATTTTATTAATAAAATAACTATTAAGTACCTATTACTGAGTTTCGCTTTTTGCTTTTTATTAACAAGAAATAATTTGATTGCGTGATTGTAGGTATATAGGTAATACTTAAAACGTTTGAAATAAGGAAAATATTCTTGAATATAAACAGATAAACAATACTTGCATTTTGATATAGGTAGGTAGGTAAGTTATTTACCTGTAAGTGGGTACCCATATTATTTAACTCACACAGAAACTACATTGCTTATGGGTAGGTACCTATATTATTTAATTCACACAGAAACTACATTGCTTATCATAAATCATTCATATCAGTCATATCATATTCATACAATATTATTTGGTAAGTACCTATCTTATGTTTTATTCATGGAATCGTTTAAAAAGTAAGCGGGCCAAAAAATTACAAAATCCACTGTGTTTGTAAATTAAAACAAACACTTCAAAAACATTTGCAAAAAAGAATGGATTAGACGATAATGTAATTTAGGCAAATATGACGTCAATAACGTGTAAAATAAACGAAAGGCGTGTTAAAAAAAATATTCTGTAAAATTGAACATGGTAAAAAAAGTTACACATAAGTACAAAATTATATTTTTGTAAAAAAAAAAATTATAATTACTCTCCACACAATCTCATACGAAAGAAGAAGAAAATATCTACATCAATCATGAGCGAAATAATTGTTACAAGATTGTGGAGAGACTGGTCTCCGAGTTGAGCCGCAGCCTGTATCTCAGAAACCAACCAATATACGAATCTCAGCCACAGAATGCGAGAGAGACATACATTATAGAGTTTCTTCTGTCTGGCCGTCTCTGGAAACTTAGGTCTTTCAAAATACATAACGGTTTTCATCTATCGGCAGAGTGATTCAAGAGGAAAGTTTATTATGCCAAAGTCAACTGTACAGGATATGTTAAAGTGTATAAGCGTTTGTGTAGACACAGATGCACTCTCTCGTCCTCACTCTTAATGCGATGGAACAGAGAACTGCTACGACAGGAGAAGAGTTCGGATGCAGAATCTAGCCGACCAGCGGCTATTACCTCTGCTGCCGCCCTTGGCCTTCTGCGATGCCTTGCTATTCCGCCTTCTTAACCAAAAACGATCGCTGAACAATTTTTGGATTGTCTGAAAAGCCAAATCAGGTTTTTTTATGTATGTCGTGGCCGTATCGTTGAACTGGGCCGATCGAGATCTGCATGGGCGCATCACGATGTGTCGCCATTTCGTGATTCGGCCGATTGTTGCATGATGTGCCCAATATAAAGTTGGGCAGATCGATGAGAGCAACCTTTTCGTCGATTTATGTCACTTAGCCACATCAAGACTCATTCTGGCTGGACGCATCGTAATTTATACATTTCGCGGCGCTTGTAGCGCTTGTTGCGTTGAGATTGCGAAGAGTTTATATAAAAAACACGGATATTAAAACTAAAAAGGTGAGAGAAATTGCAGAATAAAGGTTAGGAGTGTAGCAAAGGGGTGCACGACTTAGAAAAATTTACCTAAAGGAAGAGAGGTAATGTTTGGTTAAGTTAGGTAGAACTGGGTGCCTACCATCAACTCTTATTGCGGTTTTGATTAGGACCTAAACTGATCTGCTTCGCTTATTCGTACCACGACAGCTTAATATCAATGACAGCGATTCAGTGATCATTCAATGACACTTCACAGCCGC
This sequence comes from Crambus lathoniellus, assembly GCA_949710035.1. NCBI lineage: Eukaryota > Metazoa > Arthropoda > Insecta > Lepidoptera > Crambidae > Crambus > Crambus lathoniellus. The sequence continues at coordinate 5,267,611 of OX453302.1, read as the reverse complement.
TAAGCTGTCAGATCTCTTATTTGACTTATAACTCGGCCAAGTTGACATGACACCTGCAGGTTATACCCGTCCCTCTCACTCTCCGGGCATGACAGAATCGAGTGAAAGAGACGGGTAGAAGAAATAAGGACACAAATCGTTCGGTCATTCACATTTAGCAATTCATTTGCGATCCAGTTTTCAGAAGGAGTACGAAAGAAAGCAATTCATTTTAGGAACCTATTCTGCATCGCGCTATTTTTGAATCGCTGTCTTAAAGTTGATGGTAGGCACCCAGTTCTGTGACAAAAAGAAGCAAAGCGAACGTGCAGGCGAAGCGCCAGAATACCATTTTCGAAGAGAAATGGTGTGCTGCCAGTGCACTCACTTCAGAATCGATTTGCCCAAAAGGGCAAGGCAAAACGTCAAATGTTATGCTTAGAACGATGTAACAGAATAATATTTGTAGACGATGTGGCGGGTAATGGGCGTACAAATCAAGAAATGGCAACGTATCATATTGTGCCCAGCAGATCTCCATATCGGCCCGGTAAGACGATTGGCCTAGGATATGTATAATATGTAGGTACTTACATGAATAATTTTATTATATCTACATTGCATCCGCCCGAAGCCGGGGTAGCTAGTTCAAATCAATATGTATACCTATGTCGTAGCGTAGCCATATCGTAGATTTACTCACTTCATAAAATGCTCGAGAAATGCGACCATTTTATGAAATGTTTCACTGTCTATTGGCCACATCATGGTGTGGCTTGGGCAGATCAATAATAAGCAATCATTTCTTAATATGGGCAACTGAACGCGCGGCTACTTCATGAAATGGTCAGATGGTCAAGATTATTTGATCACATCGTAAAAAGTAATACATTTTTGTGATGGAGCGAGCCGACTCAAAAGCATTATTACCGGTAGAGGCACTGCAAGCGCTTAGTTCAAGTGTGCCATATTATCAATCGTTTTTTTCTTTCTGTTTAAACAACAAGTAGCTATTTCTGTGGTGTGAAAAAAAAATTACGACGAAAAAAGCAATTGCAAAGCGCAGCGAAGCAATCGAGCGATGATGAATTTCTAACATATCACGTGTTCTACAAAGGGAAACTTTCTTTCGATAATATGGCGTTCGAAGAAATAGAACGAGTACAAATCAGATATTATTCTGTGATACAAATTCAGAAATAAACTTTGGTGACATGGAAACCTTACATAAATGATATGGTTGGCTTTATTTCATAAAAAGTCGTATTACATGATAAGGTCAAACAATCATCGATATTGTCAATTTAAACTGGTAATTTCATGATTTCATGAAATGCGACCATTTCATGAAATTCTCGATCATTTCATGAAGTGAGCAAATCTACGATATGGCCGCGACATATACATATTATTACTTATATAAAACTCTGGCGCACAGAGCATGGATTTTTTTTTCTGTTCTGTGCTCTGGCGTTACCTGACTGACAGACAACGCACGGCCGCAACTGCTAAGCGCCAGAAGCTGAAATTTGGCATTTGTCTCTTGGAGAGTGTAGAGGAGCATTAAGAGAGGATTTTTAGGAATTGCCCCCCTTACAATTTGGAATTATAAATAGGGGGTTAAAGTAAGTATGAAACTTTTGTGAATATTTCAAATCCACGGGGACGAAACCGCGGGCGCTAATCCATTTAATATTATAATTGATGTGATAATTTGTATGGATGTTTGTTACTCTTTCACGCAAAAACTACTTTACGGATTTGGTTGAAATTTGGCACACAGATTGTAGAATAGCCTGGATTAAAACATAGTATAATTTTTATCTCGATATTCCTACGGGAATGGAAACCACGCAGGTGAAACTGGGGGCGCCCGCTAGTACCAACCAACTAATTTCGATTGTATTTTTTAAAATTCGTTGGTCAGTTTAGCTAAGCACGGTATGACTCTATCTCCCGTAAGAGATTTGAACAGAACATTGCAACCCATGCAAAGTCATGCCATGTTAGTTAGTTAGTTGGTGGGGAACAAATCTTGCAAGCCTAATTTGACCAACTTCCCAGTGTCCGATGGAGCTGAAATTTTATATACAGGTTTGATTTAGATGACAATACAATATTTAAGTACAGTCAGCAAAAAAGCTTGTCATGAAAATGAAATTTTTACTTGAAACTTATTTTACATCAAAATAAGCTAACGTGTCCTACCAGTACCTATATAGGTACCTACTGTGCTGTCCCTGGTTACAGGGGGGGGGGTACTTATTTAATGAGGTATTTAAATAAAACAATAGTATTTCGGTTAGCTGCCCTTGCTATGCCGGCTGCTGCTAAGGTGACAGTGACAGTTGTGTGTCACAGACTAGATAAACAGAACTCGCGTCACAGAGCAGTGTCCAGCCGGTATACAAGCAAGCAGTATATTTATTATTATAAAATATGTAGTACACCACAGGTACTCTTTCAAATCATCATACATTTAAGTTAAACTTGTCTACTAAACGTTGTTGCGTGTGTTGTGGAACACCAACATCTATTACTCACATACATCTTACATTTATTATCGCTCTGCATCCATCACTGGCTCATAAAGTCAATCGAGAAAGTAATTTGTGTTCTTGCACCAAACCAATGGTTGTGGATGTGAATGTCATAGTAGAAGCGTTTGGGATAGACACTGCATTCAGACAATAGGAAGCTGGTTTATACTGATGCTGTCTCTGCCCTTCTTCTAGTAGAGACAAATCCAGTTGAACAGAAAATTATGAAAGTTTTGAGACCACCCTCGTACATATTACGTCACTCATAAACTGTTTTCAAAATATGAGAGAGTGTATTGCATTTTATTTTACATAAGAGACCACCCGCAACTTCTTCGTGGAATGAGAAATTCATTTAACCATGTTAAAAAGTTGTTTATTCAAACTTTTGACCCACTAGTAATTAAGTAAACACTAACTAAAATGTCTTTGAATTTGCTAGTTTTGGTCCGTCTCTATCCTACCCCTAGTACTTATGTGGAAATAATTATTTTTAATATATGTAATACTAGCTTTCCGCCCGAGGCTTCACCCGCGTGGACTACACGACGATATCCCGCGGGAATGTGACATTTTTCCGGTATAAAAGTAACCTATTATGTTCCTTTCCTGGCTACAACGTATCTATGTAAGTGCCCAAATTTCAGCCAAATCCGTTCAGCCGTTTTGGCGTGAAAGCCCGCCTTGCTAGCTACCACCATCTTATCTAAGTCTGACGCCTTACCAACTATGTTTCAACATTTTTGTGTTCCGGCAGTTAGAGATAAGATAGCCAGTTCCTCAGTGGTTGAGGATAAAGGTGCATTATCACCACTTAACATCGGGGGCGATGAAGGCTAAGTGCTACTCTCCGTCGTGTATGAAAAAAAAAACAAAACGCGCGTCACATATAAGACAAGCTCACAAGGCTGAGTACGTTTGAAATTTCAAATAAAGATTATAATAATGGTAAAGACTAAAGAAGTTCGAGATTTAAACTTACCCCAGAAATACATTGATAAGGCACAGTCAATTTGGCTATAAGCTATAATACGGGATGTTTAACAAAATTTTAAACTCTTGAGTATCTTATGTACATACTTCCGTAAGCAAAAAAAAAGATTGTAGCTGCATTGCCTGCTACTAGTGATGTACCGTGCCCGGGCACGTTCCCAAGGACTGGAAATTTTGCCGGCAGCGTTGCCGGCAGTGTCCCAAAGTTCCCAGCAATATTCCCAAGCAGCATTTTGTAGATGAATATTTTACCATGCAAGACAATTTAAAATAAGACTTTAAAACTGTTTGATTATATTGAATTTCGTAATAAATAGCTACCAACATCAGAGGTAAGCACATATGAAATGAAAAACAGTTTGATATAAAATGGTTTATTTTTTTATTCAACAAACTAAGAAAACAAAACAAAATAATCTTGCCATAATTATCAACAAATTATAAAATTGTAAGACACAGAAGAATAATACATTATTTATTTATATAATTTAACAAAACGACAAAAAGTCTACTGGGAATTTTGGGCAATATTCCCAATGTGCCCGGAAATTTCCCGGGCACATTGGGAGTGGAAAATTGCCGGCAGTGGCAATATTCCCAGACGTACATCACTACCTGCTACACATATCGTTTGTTATTTTATTCATATTATGATTGATGTAGGTATGGTAAACAAATGGTAATCCTTCCTTAGTGAATTAATAGGATAGCAACTCTTATCTTTCCACGCCAACATTTTTAAAGAGAGATAGAGACACACAGCACAGGCTAACTACATACCATACATGACAGCTACATGTTATAGCAAAAATGATGTTTTCTATGTCTGGGGGATTGGAAGCCATTAAACTAGAACTTAAAGAAACGCCAGAGAGAAAGCATCACGAGGAAAAATATGCACTACCTTTAGTCGCAATAATAAATCTTGAAGGATGATAGGTTGAAGGATGCAGCTTCTTAATTATTTATACTACTTATGTTTTTGATTTTATTATGTTAAATAGTTACCTACCTAATATAAATATAAGAGATCCTAGGGAGGAGCAGAACCGCCCAATACAAGCATTATCTCATGCTTCCTAGGTAGTTCTGGCCACAGAATAAGAAATTGTTAAACAAAGCTTAACGAAACAAACTAAGTATTTTATTTTTTTATTTAATACTAAAGGTATCGGTTCGAACTAGGGACCGTACTCTGAAACGCTAATCCGAAACTTCGGTTAGCCCCGTCCCTTTTAATTGATTCTGTCATGATATGAAGAGTGACAGACGCGTGTATAAAGAAGTTACGGGTTTTTCGTTTCAGAGTAGGCCATCAGGCGTCGTACGACAACTGCAAGCATCGACGCGACGCTCGATTTCATACAAAACGAAGAAACATCTACTAGAAACTAGTATGGCGCGGCGTCATGTCGCTTGCATTTGTCGTCCGACGCCCAGTACGAACCGATACCTTAACAGTTTTGTAGAAGCGTTTCATTCAATTGCGTACACAGAAAAGAAATGAAGATCTGCATGTGTGAACCAGAAGACGGTTGCCAGGGAGGAATGGCGGAGAATTGTGAAGTGGTTCAGAACAGACACACAATTACCTGAAATGGTGACCACGACAAGAAGACCTCTCTGCCAAGAGTGTAGAGGCCAGTTAAAAGGCATAGAATTTTGGTTCTGGCAACGTTTTCAACGTCCCAAAAAGAGCACAGAATCAAAAAACCGAACCGACGATTACGAACGCAATATAACCGAATTCCACGCAGGCGAAGACACGTGCATCCACTAGTATTATTATCATGAGGCCAAGATACTGTTACTGTTTTACATTCTACTCTTCTATACGCCATTACCTGTTAAATCCGAGAACAGCAAATAACTTTACAAAGAAAAAAGTTTTAATAATAATTTATTTGGTCACAGCAGCATCCCATCACTTAAATCGTTCCGTTTCAGTCGAGACCGGTTTTTGCAAACATGAGAACCGGTACTTTTTCCACATACATTATCATTTATGAATGATCGCATTGTATCTGTAATTATTGTGAATGACATGCACAAGTTCCCGATTAGTGGGTTTAATATGTATCGTAATAGTCTTGATCTTGGTTCTTTTGTCATTATTAGAACATGAATGGGACTCAATTTGGTTTTATTAATGGGCAACATAAAAAATGGGTAATTAGTGTAACATTATTATATTAATCTCATGAAATTGTATTAATACATAATGTTTGTTACCCACAAACACTGTGATCTAGTGTTTTGCATCATAATACGAGATATTTGGAATACAAAATTATCAAGCAGAACGTTTGAGAAATTGTCTATAAAGCGAAATGTATGAACAATTTTTCGCCGTCTGTGTGCTAAATTTTTAATTCATAGTCATAGATAAACAAATGTGTACTTAAGATGCTTCCCTGAGGTACTCCATATTTGCCTAATCCATTCACTCGTCACAAATATCAAGTTCTTGGCATATTCCAGGTAGAGTTCAACAGACGTTATGACATTCCTAACTAAGTAAGTAACTTAAAATTTAGAAACAGTCATTTTCAATTTATTTATAAGAACAAGTTATTCCTGTACAAAACTAAATTAATATGCGTAGATTTGTTAGGTAAAAGAGATACCTATTTCGTTCCTCTGCGCATGTGTCTGTTAAAGCTCTTTATCTAAGAAACTTGTGGAAATATCATTTTGAAATTAAAATAAAACTAAAGTCTAACGATCCTTGAAACTGTCGAATATAAATTTACTATACGGTATTAAACTATTTAATTTGATGGCTCCTTATCGCTATTTGATAGGGTGTTTCTTATTTTGGAATTACTGCTAAAAATTTGTTTAATCTAGTTTGTTATTTTTTTTATAGATAAATTCATAGTTTGATTATAAGCCTGGATTGCTGCTGCATACTTTTTTACTTTTGTTACAAAGTTTTATCTTTTCTAGTTAATGTCCATGTTTAAAATGTACTTAAATAATCCAAATGATATTATTGATAGTAATATAATAGGTCTTTACATATGAAATTGCCGTTTTTTTCTTTTGTACATATAACTTAACAACTTTTATAATATTAGAAATATATAATTTCTTTAATATTGTGTTACATTAAGACCGTATCGAGCAACTTTTGATAATTTAATAACCACGATATTTGATTATTTACATAGAAAAAACTTATTCCGAAAGTTACGACTATTTTTGTTTCCAGAATTTCGTACTTTATTTGTAACTTAGTAAAAAAAAAAATTTTTTTTCTCTTAACGAATGTGTCATTTAGTAGTTAAAATATCCATAAATACGTGTGTAAAATTTTGTAAATGTACATAATATTAGTCGTTAAATAATAACAAAAACGTTAGTATGGAAAAAAAAATAATTACAGAAATCTCCATACAAAACGGCAATTTCATAGGTAAAGACCTATTATTTTGTTAATAAATATCTATCAGACATAGGAAAAATACATTGTTTAAATTCAAAAGTTTGAAATATCGGTACATATCATTTCGATTTACAAATCACATTGCAGTGCTACCGTGAAATAATTAACTGCAGTCCACGTTACATTTCCAGGGCATACCGAATATTCACATTTATTACCGACAGCAGGGCTTCGGGCGCTGAGACCAACATGCTCCAACCCAGTGAAATGCACAAAATCCATTCCAGTTTTATCTCGTTGCCGTGCCCACAAGCAAATTCGAGCTTTAAATATCGTAACATTGAGTAGAAAATGGTTAAGTTACAGCATTTTATCCTGTAGATGACGTGTCCCCAGGAAACTCGGTGCAAACGAATTCCATACTTGCTGCAGGAGTTTTGGTGCTATATTCGCGTGATCACGTTCCTAATAAGGGTCGGGGAATGTTTAGCGATGGATTTTGAAGCTTGTGCTTTGAATGTTAAGGTTGGGATTGTTCGTATGGGGTCGAATGTAGTTTTTTATGGTGGTCGGACGGCAATCAGCTGTGCGGCACGCGCATGGCCCCCTGGGAGCGGGATGATGTCAGCCGTCCAAACGACACACGAGACCAGAAATTTCTATTAAATTTCGTTAAAATTGGGAGCGAACTTGGTTCTCGGAATATTAGCGTGCTGGTTTTGGGACAGCTTCGGTAAATTCGAGGATGGTTTTACCTAAACATGTTGGACATTCAGTTGTTGATCCACGTGATTTAGAGAGTTTTTCATACTTGTAGAGGTTAAAAAGATGTATTCGTAATTAAACAGAATATCACCCAAGCACATTCATGTCATGATCATGATATAGCGCTACCAAGTTATTACGAGAGTTCTAAAGATAAATATACCACGCGTTCCGCTAAATCGTTCCTAACTTTCCTAAACAAAGTATTTAACCAAATTACGTCACGACGATAGAACATAATATATTTAACAAGAAACACTCGATTAAATGTGAATTAAAGTTGAGTTTGAGTAAACAAAATCAGAAATACTGGAAGTAAAACTATTCGCTTATCATCGATACCCTAATTTAGAATGAAGAAGAATATAATAAATAGAATGAAGTCGACATAATGGTTTCTTAAATATTCAACTTTTATGTCCGCAAACGTTATACACTTATGTCACATGAAAGTTGATGGCATCGTAAATATTGGTTCCGTTTTCTCAAGATGTGACTATGGATTCCTGCTCGCGACCAAGTTGTCAAGTGTTTGCTTTAGCCGTGGAAAACCACTAAGCTGTTACTCTTCAAGTGGAGCGAGCAACACCTATAATTCAAGTTAAAACCATTCTGTGAAACTAAGAAGGTGTGCTGTGTACTTAGTTAAATGAAGGTGACAGTCATCTTCTTCATTAGCAATTTTCGGTTGGTATACTTCGTGAGCATGCGTGGCGCATGCAACTGCGCCGAAATATCGGGGACTCAACAGAAAATTTAAATACTTATGGTAAAAATCTCTTTTTTCATAAGATTAATAGTGAAAGAGACCAAAAATAACTAAAGGTAGCTGATATTGATACACAACATCGATAAATAGAGGAAAGGTTAAAATTTAATCACTTTTAGCTTTAAAGTAAAGATTCTGAATTTGTCAAAAATAATAAGGTAAAATCTTTGCGTAACGCAGTTTAGACCATAAAGATTTATCCAAAACTCAAATCGAGCACATAAAACCCACAAACTTACTAAATTGAAGATTATCAAGTCATTACTTTATTTGAACACAGATAAGATATATTATTGCACAAAATGCCGCAAAATGAGCTTTCCGAAAAGTGGTGGTTTTAGCTACAGGTGTGCCCAAAGAACCACAGTCCAAGCCTTAATACATGTAGCATGACAGGACAGCTGTTCAAGAGGTCTTAACAAAATTACACAGTATTTCTGTATAAGCAAACGTAATTTTCTTCGCATCAGCTTTTACCCTCTACTTAGTAAAAATAAACTACGTATTCACTATAATACTTGGAGGTTAACCAACTATTATATTCTAGAGTTTCATTACTTTTAAACAACTTCTTCGAGTTGAAAACTTTTCTTGATATTCAATATTGTTGATGTTGATGTAAATTTGTGGCTAACAAGCAAGCTCTAGTTTAGAGCTTTTAAGTGAGTACAAAATAACATTTTTAATGATGATACATGATCAATCATGGATGTTGATCATATCGATAGTAGAGAATTGAGATACATTAGGCGCATCAGGACCTATCCGCATGGTTTCATCCAGCCTGATGAATCGAATCAAATGGATACTTCAGTAGAGAAGAGAGAGACACGTTCAGTTGATGAAGTGAACGTCAGGGAGATTCAAATCATTTTACAATGTTTTTTTTATTTGATCAATGTGGCCTTTAATGACTGATAAGACAAACACTATAATTACCCCAGATTCACAAAGGCAGGTACAATATCTTCTCTACATAGTTTAAAACAAAGTCGCTTGAAAAAGAAATACCTTGTAGTGGGGAACGTTGACTATACTCTGTATTGTACTTATACTTACGTAATTAATTATTTTCACACTTTTTTGGTTAATAGTTTTGCTCTACCATAAGTGTTTCAGTATTTAACTCTGCATCTACGAGTAATACAAGCATTATTATTATTAGTAAAGGCATATTATCTAAGAGCTGACTATCGCTAGTTTTACGTGTTATTATTCCAACTGCTTCGGTATTTTCGAACTAGAAGTTCGTGATATGAAGTCTTATCATTATTCATTACGAGGCAGAATCGGAAACCGGTCCCGTTGAAAGGTTACCGGCTCTCGAGACGTTATGACGTCGGCTTAGAGTCTATTTTCGTGCAGACAAATCCTCCCTCAATGCTTGTGTGACTAGCCGTCGCCATTAGTGTACCGGTGAAAATTATAGTTGCCAAGAGTGCGATAGAACCGGCTTCGTGTGAAGTTAGGATTTATTTTTCGGATTTTGGTAACCATAATTCTTTTAAATAGTTTTGTTAGTATTTATCGCTATAAAGGTCTGAGTTAAAGTGATGTTATAAAAAAAAAACGACATGCTGTCTGACTCTGAACACCATGTAGTATATATATTTTTTCCTTTTTGTTGCACATGAGATTGCATTTTTTAATCAAATATTAAAAACAAAAATCTATGATTACTAATATTATAAAGAGGAAAGATTTGATTGTTTGTTTGTTTGCATCGAGTAGGCTTCGAAACTACTGGACCGATTTAGAAAATTCTTTCACCATTAGAATGCTACATTCTTCCCGAGTGACATAGGCTATATTTTATCCCGATATTCCCACGGGAACGGGTACCACGCGGGAGAAACCGCGAGGATCCGCTAGTGTGTAATATTTTCGTTTATTTCGAATTGGTACCTAGTCAAAAGAAAGCTAAGCTTAACGTCTAATCTCAGTACGCAATAAAAAATGTTTTCCATGAATATTTTTTTATCTGTGCAATGTTGCTACACCCAACCTAACTAACTACTGTAATTTGTTTGGTCAATTAATGTTATCAAGTCGTTAAACCAAACGAAATAAGTTGGCGGCAACGCTATTACTTGAATGCCAGCAAGCATCTGATATACGATAATGTAAATTGTTTCTTAGATCGACCAAAGATAGTTTTTCTATCTATAGCCGGTTAAGGCTGCATCTCCACCAAAGATGTGCTATAATACGTAGCTGTGGATGCGTTGGATATAGGTACTTGCACAAATCTAATTCATGTGGTATGAAGTGTCGCATTGCTGGTGGAAACATGTTGTACACTAAGCTATGTCTTTTTATATGCATGGATGCATTGGTCCTTACAGCATATCAGCAGAGGAAACGGTCGCATAGTTTCGTAGCTTAGCTTTCACATCCATGCATCATAGCTGCAAGACACTTCTGTAGTGGAAAGGCATCCTAAAGATTTCTAAGGGTAGCACTTACTTATCCTTAATCACACCTGATGTCAAGTGATGATAAGGCTGAAGAAGGAAGTGCACTACTCCCAGAATCCGCAATTAATGAGGAACTGGCAATCTTTATCTGTAACTGCCGGAACACAACAATACTGGAAACATTGTTGTTATGGCGTCAGACTTAGATAAGGTGATGGTAACTTAACCAGGCGGACTTTGAACAAGCCCTACCTACCACCAACCAAACCAAACACAATATGTACCCCCGCTGGGTATCGAACAAGGGACCTCTGGGTCTGACACCGGTGGTGTGTTCTCTAGTGGAAAGGCACGCTAAAGTATTGCCAGAAAGACGCACGAAAAAAGAAACCGTCGTCGGCCAAGTGCGAGGCGCTAAAGCTTCGACTTATGCATAATTAATTCGGAACGCCGCGTTATCGATGCGAGGCATCTTTCACGAGTCGCACCAGGGTTGCCAGCCTCTCGACCGTGTAATGCGGTGTGAAAACCGAAGGAAACAATCAAGGAGATTGGAGTATGATAAACTTTTTGATTTGATCAATGTGACTTTGTCGGAGAATGAACATTTAACATTTTAACGTGTTGTATAAACAATTTTGAGTTATCCTGTAGTGGTTGGTGAGGAATGCATTTATTACTTTTTCCTTTGCATGGTCACTGAGTCACTTTCGTTCGTGGTTACTTAGTCGCACCAATTATTTTTCATTCAAGACCTAAGACCATGAATACATTTAGATAACTACTGAGCTTCGACATAGGTACCTATGTCGTACTAACATTAAAACGTATTTACATTAAAATTCATCGTTGTCTTCAGTTCGTATGTCTTCGACAAAGATACAAGTTTAGTTGTCAATAAAAACATCAACAATGGGAATTCTGGCTCGACAAACACTGGTAACCCTGTCGGGACCGGTTTTTTCGTTGAGCGAAGCTGTTTCATGCGATACCTGTACACGTAAATTAGGACTTTAATCTGGTCTTCCTTTAAATGACAATGCGCCATAGGAAAGAAATCGAATTAATTTGGATTAGCATGCGTTTATGGCTTTTAAAATGACCAGGGAAATGGAATTTATGTTTGGCTCGTATTTTGATATAGCACCAATTACGGAAACGATGGAGTTATGGAACTATGCCTCAATGAAATGAATTAGGTAAGTCTTATTTACGATTACGACGGATAGTTGGATATTTTAAGCATTTTTTAACAAGAAATATTAGGAACTCTTGGTAGAGTCAAAATGCGTTCTGTACTTTCATGTATTTTATAAATTCACAAAGGGTAGCTTTTATAGCCTTTATCAGACCTGATGTTAAATGATGATAAAGCTGAAAGATGAAGCACTCGACTCCGGGAGTCCTCCATTACTAAGGAACTGGTTATCTTATCTCTAACTGCAGGAACACAAAAAAGCTGAAAACATCGTTGTTATGGCGTCAGACATAGATAAGATGGTGGTGAGTGGTGACAAGCCAGGCGGACTCAGAACAAGTCCTACCAAACTTTAGTGTATCTGTGTATGTATGTACCTCATAACAATACGTACCCGTACTGGGGATCATACCCGGGACCTCTGGGTCTGAAATCGGTGGTGTGAACGACTAGACCACAGACGCGGACGAAGTAACTTTAAAAGACGTGAGTATTCTTCATTGAACAGGTCTTCCAGCATACGCCAGTTATTCTCTATTGAAACTGTCATAACTTCCAGTTCAGTATCGTTTTACGTCGCTGGTGCGGTCACCGGGCTTAACGAGTCTCTTATGGCGCTACTCGGAAAAAGTATGGACTTTTTGATTTAAAACTATAGGACGTTTACAGTTGTTACAAAACTGGTAATAAGATATATATTTCTTCATACCTTTATCTAGAATCGTATAGTTTCAGAAACACGATTTTATGATTTTGGCTCGACACTTTTTATTTTCGAAAATACATCTAAAAAATAAGAAATATCAAGATTATTCTTTAATGGGGATACATATACTATTGAAAATTGATTTAATTAGTGGACACCAATAATATTTAGGATCGCATAGAAGATTTTTTTTAAACTCGCTATAGTTTTTGAATACGAAGTGATTTTGTGTTTTTTTTGCGTAATCGGCAAAATCGGTCTCGCTCCCGCGCGCGTCGTTTTCTCATTTTTGTTGTTCTCTATTGAAACTGTCATAACTTCCAGTTTAGTCATTTCAATATCGTTTCACGTCGCTGGTGCGGTCACCGGACTTAACCACCTTTGATAATAAAAGTTTGAACCGCGGATGCAGCTGACGAACTTTGAATTCTTTATTTTTGGAATGGTAGGAAAAATCGTTTGTCTATGTTGCATTGTTAAGTTATTTCAATAGACGTGAGTATTCTTGTTTAGAACATTTTCTTCCAGCATGCGTCTGTTGTTCTCTATTGGAACTGTCATAACTTCCAGTTTAGTTCACTTCAGTATCGTTTCACGTCGTTGGTCCGGCCACCGGTTTGTTACAAGCTTTTTATTAACTTGCCATGTTAGTTATTTAGTTAGTTAGTTAGTGGGGCAGAAATCTTGCAAGCTTTATTTGAACCACTACTTCCCAGTGTCCGATGGAGCTGAAATGTTGTATACAGGTTTGGTTTAGATGACATTACAATGTTAAAGTACAGTCACCAAAAAAGCTTGTCGTAAAATGAAATTTTTACTAAAATCTTTTACTAAAATCTTATTTTTGTAATAAGAGTTAGAACCGCGGATGCAGCTGACGAACTCCTAGTAGTTTTAATCGCAAATTCGTACTACCCATTTAGCAGCATAAACTTGCAGCGATTTGCGATTTTGGAGCAATATTTGCGAAATTTTCGCTATCGCTTGGCTTCTGTATGTTAAGTGATAAGCGAGCCGGTTGTATTTGCAATCATAGACAATGCGCAAATGTTGTTACCGAAAGCTATTCTACTTCATTGTAGTTGTAGACTGCGAGTCAGATAAGTATACGCGCGATCGAAATCGTATACTAATCTTTTACCATATCCTTAGAACAGAAAATTGTACTGTAAGCAGCGCCCAAAACACCCCAGTCACTCGCAGAGTTATCTGACGACACCACAGAATAATATGACGACACGAACTCTAACTTTGAAATGTTGAGTATTTTATTTGATTTCAATTCAATAAAATGACGTTTCATTGATAGGTTTTCCGTACCAAATGTATAAAGTATTTATATTTTTTAGATTAATTGTTAAAAACGTGCAGCCAGCTACGTGCAGCTATTAAAAAGTTATTGTAATTACGGGACTTGTACTATTTAGTATTCTGTGCTACGGGGTATTAAAGTATTTTTTGTTCTATCAGCGTAAGATATTTAGTCTATTTATTATAGCATCATTGCTATCGATGTTTAGTTTATCAAAATAATCTCCGAAACATTAAATCGTATTTACCAGCCAATGGTCGGAAACAATTTAAAGTTCAAAAGTTGTTTCAACTCGTACCAAAATATCCAAACCAAGTGTCGAATTAAGTTTTACCGAATCAACTTTGTCAACGGCTCAACTTCCTCGGCTCCAAACACTAAACTAATTACCAAATAAGGTAGACCTCTATCCTGGACCAAAATCCTTAGTTCCAGAGGGCACCGATCCTGGGCGTGGCCACACCAAGGAAGTGATCAATCAGCCTTATCTCAGGATATGCTGCAGTACAGTGGATGTTTTTATTCGGATTTTATTCTATAAACATTGTGGTCACTTTTTATGGGTTCGCTTTAAATGTTTACTTTGATAGATATTGTGTCGAAATAGTTAGATTCGATATTATTTTTAAACTACCTTTCGCTTTGGGCTTTGTCCCCTAGGGCATTGCTGTTCTGTTGTCTACCACCTCTGTGGTCTAGTAGTTCACACCACCGATTTCAGACCAAGAGGTCCCGGGTTCGATTACCATTGGGGGTACGTATTGTATTAAGTTTGGTTGGTGGTAGGACTTGTTCTTAGTCCGCCTGGCTAACTACCACCATCTTATCTAAGTCTGACGTCATAACAATGATGTTTTCGGCTTTATTGTCTTCCGGCAGTTAGAGATAGGATAGCCAGTTCCTCAGTGATTGGGTATTCCGGGAGTAGTGCGCTTCCACCTTCAGCCTTATCACCACTTAACATCAGGTGTGAAGAAATCTAAGTGCTATCCCGTGATAAAATTTTATTTGAATAAAAAACACTTTATTTTTTTAACCGTATTCTATAAGCATATTAAAATTAAAGAGGAGCCCGTGGCACAGTGGTTCACGCGCCCAGCCTGCGATTGTTGGCAACTTTCCTAATGGTCGGTCACGGGATGGGTGACCAAAAATGTATCTCAAGATCCTCCGTTCTTCGGATAGCATGTTAAGCCGTTGGTCCAGGGTGCATTTGCAGTCGTTAATACCCACCAATCTGCATTGGGCCCGCGTGGTTGGCCATGGCCCGTTCTCCTTATCCATCCTTAAGGAAGGCCAGTGCCCCAGCAGTGGGGACATTAAATGGCTGATGATGATGATGATTTAAATTAGAATTGTTCCTTTAAATCTCAACTCTGCATGTTTTTTTTTGCGTATATTACGAGATAAGCGAATTAAATTCAATTTAATACTACAACCATAAAGTACATAATGGTAAAGAATTATTTTTGAAGCACTTCTTTACAAAACTTTAGCTCAAAAGTTGTTTTCTGTTAAGTAAGTACAAGAAAAAAATAAAACTAAAGATTTCTGTACAATAGCTATGCACCAGTTTTATTTGTTGAGTACCGTATAGGTATGTAGAGAAATCTTGAATATACTTACGAGTAGGTACCTCTATATATGGAGGTTAGTACGAAACTCATGTTTTATTTAGAAATTTTAAATAACGTGAATGCAGTTTACATTATACAGTTTAGTAAATTAGTTTTACATTTAACATTATAATATAGTTCCAAATAAACAAACAGGTCGCTTATGAAAGTGAGTTTCTAATTTTTACCCGACTGTTTTTACACGTTAAGCCGTTGGTCCCGGCTGCATTTGCAATACAATCCTCACAGGGCCCGCGTGGTGGGTCGTGGCCCGTTCTCCTTATCCATCCATAAGGAAGGCCAGTGCCTAGCAGTGGGGACATTAAATGGCGGATAATGATGATGATGTAGTATCAACATCACTTTGCCGTATGCCCTATTTACATTGGTCTAAAATAGTACAGTAGCGAGTGACAGCCAGCAGTACTTGCCGATTGGTTTACACCACTGTACTTACTCACTATACTTTGCTAAACACAAAACAAATATACATTTTAGCCTTTACCCTGTCTACTACACATGGCATAACAATCCGACTGGAGTGGGGAAATTCTCCGCCGCGATAATAATGCGGGGTCTTGTCCCCAAATACGGGGGTCCGTCCCCGCATGCGGGTCGAAGCGTCAACCGCGAGACACAAGTGGACTACTGTCGACAGCTTAACGACAGTTGAAACTACGTAAACCTTCTTGTTGCGTTTAATAAGAATCGGTTAACTAGAAAGGGAACATGTCACCTCTTTTCTCATTTAGCAACATATTATATGGATTTCGATTCTTTAGGGCAAGAAAGACATAACAGTCAAGAAACGGAATATGTAAACAATACAAAAGTTTTTAAATTATTTTTATGCATTCACAATATAATAAAATACAAAAGTTCCTAGGTCACCAAATTTTTACATGACGGTAAGACTTCACTTTCAATTTTTAGAAATTTATTTGTTGTCTCCTAATAAATTTGCGAGCCATGACATGTTCCCCTTCTTAATTAACCGATTCAATTGGTCTTTAATTATGAAATTGCCGTTTTCTATGGGGAAATTGTAGGAAGTTGGAATTATCATACAAAGACATTTGGAAATTTCTTGACATGTGAACCCCGAATTCAACCAGGGGGGTGTCACTCCGCAGTTTAGGTACGTTCGGCCGGCGCGCCTGCCGGGCAGGCGTATGGCAGAAGGATGATGATGAGGATATGATGATAATATACAGAAGAGTATTAAACTATTATAGCTATACGGATGGATTGTTTTTTCTCTTGGTAATCTTGCGGTTAGTGGTGAGGTAACGTAACCTAACTATAACTTGAATCCCACTTATGCTGGGGCCACACTATGGGGATATGCCGATGTTCAACTTCGCTTGAATTTTCGCGAGAATTATTGCTTTAAATTTATCGCCATAGTGTGGCCGCTCGATCACAAAAATTCTCGCGATAATCGCCACTCGAGCTATCGGCATAAGGCATACGGTGTAGTGAATGCCGTAGTCAAATTATCGCTTTAATAATCGCGATAACGTGGCCACACTGTGTTGGAATTTGGCAAATCCCGATGTCTATTGGCGTATTCCCATAGTGTGGCCGCAGCATTAAAGGCTGAAATTTCTTGACTATTATCGGATTTCAATATTGACTAGTGTTTTAAGAGGAAACCTCACGACCAAGAGAATTAAAAACTGCACCTTGAATGCCAAATAACTATTAAAAGAACATAAAATCAACGTTTTGTGCTACCCTGTTTTCTTTTCCAAAACATGACTATTTTTTTTTATACACAACGGGGTAGCATTTATCATAGCTGATGTTCAGTGGTGAGTTAGCTGAAGGTGGAAGCGCACTAATCCCGGAATTTTCAATCACTGAGGAACTATCTTATCTTTAATTGCCGGAACAAAATAATGTTGAAATCATCATTGTTATGGCGTTAGGCCTCATTTCCACCTGCAAGTAAGTCTTCTGCGATAAATGTCCGACTGTCTGTCAGATAGCAACTTGCAAGTGTAAACACACTTGCAAGATGTAGTTCACACTTGCAAGTTGCTATCTTACAGACTGTCGGACATTTATCGCAGAATACTTACTTGTAGGTGGAAATGAGGCCTTAGACTTAGACACAGAATAAATATAACTTAGATAAGAGATGGTAGCTATTTATATTAACTGCCGAAATACAATAATGTTGAAAACGTCATAGTTATGGCGTCAGACTTAGATAAGATGGTGGTAGCTAGCCAGATGGACTAATAACAAGTCCTACAACCAACGATATATTTCGCCGTAATTGTGTAATAAACATTCAAACTTTGGCATTTATAAAATTAGTAGGTTTTTCAAGATTTTACAAGATATTTTTTCTGTTTTAACACTTAATGTAAAGAAAAGAAAAGCAACTCCCCGTTCCTCAAGATTCTGAAAGTTTTTTTAAGTGAAAACTTCTTTAGCGGCGCGGCGTTGTGCACTTTTTGTGATGGGTAAAAATGTTAAACTCGCGTCAGGACACGTGACCGTCAGATCGAAAATTCGTAAGACGGACACGTGACCTGATCGAAAATCTGTTACAAAATGTCATTAGAATACGAAGGCAAATTTCGCCACCGTTTCCAAAGTTGTAATAGCTCAGTTAGAAAACGGGCGGCATTGAAGCCAAAATATCTCGGTTCAATCAAATCCAGTCCGTATTTTTTTTTCTTTTTTGTCAAATTCATTTTTTTCTGTGAAAAACTCTAGGGAGCCCTTTTCACTTCTGCCGGCATTCCTAGAGTGCAACCCCTTGTATTTTTCTATGTTAGTACTATTAATGTAAAAGAGAAAAAGCAACTTCTCGCTCATTTCTTCCATCATACATAACATAACAAACTTTTCGTTTTCGCGTTTACAAATAATAATTACGACATTGTAATCGAATTCATGTTTGTAAAGCACTCTTTTTTTGTGTTTCATTCTACGTCTTTCTTATCGAAACAAAAGGATACTGTGGAAAATTTTAAGAATCACACAAAAAGTGCTTTCAAACAAATAGAGTAAGTAAGTAGGTACATAGGTATAACGACTATTCGTCACCATTTCTGTTGATTGTCTTATGTTTTGATTGTTCTTGTTTAAAAAAAAGGTTTGTGATAAGTATAGCAGTTCTTGCAAACCCCTTAATTATTTCCCTTTTATTGTTCTTTTATGAGAGAACTAGCTTTCCGCCCGCGGCTTCGCCCGCGTGGACTACACCACGCTATCCCGCGGGAATATGATTTTTTCCGGAATAAAAAGTAGACTATGTTCCTCTCCAGGCTACCAAGTATCTGTGGCTCAAATTTCAGCCAAATCCGTTCAGCCGTTTTGGTGTGATTGAGTAACAAACATCCAAATATCTACACTTTCACATTTAATTTTATAATACTATAATATAGTAGGATATGATTGATAGAATTACAACTGCTGTTTCTTTAAATGATGTATCCTATTCGGTATTTCCATAACAAAGTATTTAGTAAAAAAACCTTTTTAAGCCTTTATTTGCAGACCGGCTGTTCTTGCCGTTTTGGGTTGGTAGGTCTGTGACGAGTGGTAGTACCTACGTTTTGTTTTACATTCTGGCGTCCCGGTTTCAATTCTTTTCTGGTAGAACAGAATAGAAACGGTAGGTCTGGGCCCAGCCTTAGACTTCTTCATAGATCTAAGTGATTCTAAGTAGACCCTGTTCTGTGTACACTTAGCATAGCATTACTAAAGTTATATGTGAAGAATGCAGATACTAATATTGACTGTGTCAATTCTATTCTATCTTTGTGCCTCCATGTCTGCAAAATTAATTTGCATAACGTTCTGACTCCAAATCTTGCCAATTAGGACTTTCATCTATTCAAACATGAAATTTTTAGATAAATTAGTATAGTACCTAAGTGCGGTTTGTTTTCCGCATATAAATATACTGATACTAGTTTTCCACCCGCGGTTTTGCCCGCGTCCACTAAACGACGTAATTCCGCGGGAATGTGATATTTTTCCGGGATTAAAAGTAGCATTTATGTCACTCACCAGCCCCCAAACTGTCCTCATACAAAAATTACTTCGAACCGTTGCGTTGCGTTGCTCCGTTTTGATGTAAGACGGACAAACAAACAAACACAATTTCATATTTATAATATTAGTATCAATATCATTATGTCAGCCGGACGACGCCCACTGCTGGCCATAGGCATATTAGTATGGATTTCACAAATTACCTTTATTGAAATGGAATATTAGAAAAAAATTGCGTTCAATTGAAATATAGGATATCCAACTTGGCTGCAAAAGCGTAGGTAGGTAATCAAATCAATTTTATTTTATACATCTTTACTTTGTGTAAAAAAACTGAAGTGTAAAAACTTTACCATACCTAATTTTATGCTAAGTACTTACCTAGCTTAGTAGATAAAGGAACTCGAAATAAAAAAAATGCCGATCACCCATCCCGTCACCTACCGTTGCTTAACCGTCACAATAGCAGGCCGACCACGCTAACCACTTCGCCACTAAGTTCTCTCTTGGGCCTAGGGTTGCCAAAAAAATTCAACAAGAATATAGGTAGTAGATTTCTATTTAGGGTGTCAAAAAATATAGTATCAACATAAAAAATATAGTAGCCTTTAATATGTACTCAATATACTTACATATTATTTTTCATGTTTCATATTCTGAAAGTAATTCATAACTTGCCTAAAATGCGGGTTGATAGTGGTATGCTGCGGCCCCTAGGGCTGTAATAAAATTAAAAAAGGAATACGAGGTATCGTGTCAAAATCTGTAAGTAAATGATCTGTAACATTTTATATACCAAAGTATGTGGGCAAAGGCACAGAAGCCTATACAGCCTGTTTTGCTACTACCTATATAAAATAATTAAAATCGTAGACACCATACAAAAGATAAAATATTATTATATTAGATAATTAAAACATTGTTTTATAAATAATGCGTTTTTATATACAGATTAAATCAAACAAGTTATTTGTACTTAACATAAAAAATCAGCCTATTAATTCCATGGAATTGCATAGAATACGGGTCAAACACTAAACATGGCTGTATAAACTTGGTTTCCTTTGCCTTCCCTAAAATAGAGAAAATGAACAAAAAAGTCTCATCTACTTATCGAAAATTCCGCGGCCATAGGATTTTTTTTTTAATTATTTCTGTTTATTTTTACTTTTCTCATATTCGAAATGGAAAGTAGAGTGTTTACTTCGGGTGTATGGACCCATAACAGTCTCGAACTATCGGCGCCCTCACTTCGTTCGTGCGCCAAAACACTCGACTGTTATGGGTGCCATACATCCCTTGCTAAACAATCTACTATTACAGCTCGTGAGGTTCTGAACGCTTTCTTTCAGGCACAAAAATGAAACGACCGACAGTGATGATGTCTGTTTAATCATGGTCTAAATATTAGATTTGGCTACTATTTATATTTTTCCAACAGTATATAGTAGCATGACCCAAAATATAGTAGCTACTATATTATATAGTAGTTTTGGCAACCCTTGGGCCTGTAATCACCAGCAAATAACTTTACAGTCCCGACGAGCCAGTAAAAACGAGCGAGCGGTAAAAAAGACCGTCCGCTTATTGCAGCTGCAAATATATAATGTGGCCGAGACGATGGCCAGATGTGGCCTCCTTGGGTTCTGGCTTTATTACTTTTTAACCGACTTTGCAAAAGAAGGTTCTCATTCTGACGTGCATGTTGGAATTGAACAGGCTTCTTATGTAGGTACAATCAGCAAACCCACCAGGTATACACTAAACACACTTTATCGCTTGCATGGACAAGAAGGGCTGCCCATCTTTGGTCCCGCCCTATTTGTTTTTTCTACCAAAAAACGGATCAATGACAAGCGTAGTCTATGTTTTCACTAATGGCGTCATTATTTCTTTTAAAATTTTATTGCTGTGTGAACCATCTGTAGTTTGTTATTATAATCTTTCATAAGCTCTTTCTTTTGAAAAAGTTTTAGAACCCAAGTAGGTAGCTGGTCAACCCAAATGACCTTTTATTTAAAAACAATGCGTGTAGGGTTTGGACCGCCCATCTGTGACACTATTGGTATATTTACCAGATGGCAGTCCGTTGCAAAAGGTCTTTAGTGCAGTATACTAAAACTGCTGTTGACCCTTACGGTGTATACCTGGTGGATTTTCTGAATGTACTTGCTTAGAATATGGCATAGACTATAGTCTATGTCATATTCTAAGCATGTACCTACATAAGATAGGAACAAACAGCCACTCGCTCTGCGCCGGTTATTGCAGCTGCAAATCAATGTGAATGCGACGATGGTCAGGAATATGTGGCCTGCTCAGTAAATCAGCCTTTATTACGTTTTAACCGACTTCACCGAGAAAATGAGAGTAAGTGAGATCACTTTGATCTAAATGATGAATAATTGAACTTGTATAAAACATGGCTCAGAGCTTCAAATGAACTGCTCAAGCATGTATGAAGTCAGAATCTTTACACTAATAGCAATAATCGCTAGAAAACGAATCGTTTAACACCCTTGGGGAAAATTGCAGCTTACATCTAGTCTAGTTTATATCAGAATTAGTTACACCGAAAGCCATTTCAGTGACAAGTTGATATCGCGCGTCGTACTTCATGCCAGAGTAGTGTGGCCAGGTCCGATTTGATTTAAATGGGGACATAAGGAAAGATAAATCGAGATTTGTTGGTTGTAGATGGGGACAAACAAAAACTGGGTTTTATTGAGAAACCTGCGGTATTCGTAAGTGATTTTGGTTTTTATCAATAGACAATGATGTCCTTAATCATAATCAAGTAGGTAATTTTGTCGCCTTTAGGATTGCCTTGTTTTTACATACGAAGTTATTAAATTCACTGCAAGTCATGCAATTGATTTATCGGGACATTTAGTGTCCCGCTCAGATGCAAATCGGGACGCGTCCCTAGACCCCTGAAAATCGGGACGTCCCGCGCAAATCGGGACACCTAGCAACGCTATGCCAGAGTGTAGTGCCAAACGAACAGACGGAACAAAAGTTGTCAACAAAAAATCTTTCCGTGTTCTGTGGTTGTCAATGTAGGAAGATAGAACTTGCGCCAAGTTCCCTATTATAGCAAAATCACTAGAAAACTTGCGTTTCAATACCATAGAAATGTTAGTCTGTGCATTACATCACCATTATTTACAACGAAGTCATGCCCGTGACAAGTTGATCGTTATAACGCGTCGTTCCTCATAGCTTGGTCTTGGTGCCAAGCAAACAGACGGCGATGACGTCGGTGTTAATCAAGTTATAATTAAACTGCACCTGGTACTAAGAAGCGATGAAAAGGATTTTCTAATATTCTAGAATTATATACGATTGATTCAAAAGTTGTCAATTTGGGAAAATATAGATTGCGCCAAGTTCCTTATTATATAAGCAGAATCTCTATAAAACTTGTGCTTAAAACCATTAAAATGCCAGTAGGATTATTATTACATTACCATTATAAAGGCGAGGATTCTCGTCCGAAATAGGCACGCTAATGCTTGCTCGGCCGCGCTCGATAAACTTCGCGCGGACCCAGCGGCAGCCGGCAGTGAATTGAGAACTCGCGAACGCCCCACGAATCAAAAATCACTTAAAGTTAAATAAAAAAATTAATATTAAAAAAAAATTAATGACTGCCGGAATCCCTCGGCTATTCAAATACTATTATTTTCATATGTTTTTCATTAACTAAAACCGAGTATACTGCAAGTAATATGATATTTGAATTATTATTAGACGGATGTTTAGAGTTTTATTTGATACAGTAAAGTATCCCTAATGGAAAATATAACTTCCGGAAGCACTAGATAAAAAACTGTAAAATAACATATATTTTTTCCAAATTTTGAGTACTTGTGGTTGCGAGTAATCCATAACTTAAAATACCCTATTTTCAACCTAAGGAATCATCGTCTTAAAGCGATGATTCCCGAAATCGTTGATAAATTCTTTCGTTGATAAATTCGTTGTTAACAACGAAGTCATTCCCGTGTTTTGTTGTTCCTGCAGGTCTTGCGGCAGCGTTATTCAAGTTAGAATATAACTGTACCTATAACTAGAAGTGTTGACAAAGTGGCAAATTCATTACTTTGCAACAAATTGCAATGATAATAACAATTTTATCTGAATAGAATATCTGCTAAATGGCCGCCACGGGCATTTTTGCTGTGAGCTACTTATTTCACCAATAACTCGGCGAATATTTTGTCTATATTGTCTATGTTTTGTGGATCGTTGGCGTAGACTTTAGCTTTAGCGTAGCCCCAAAGAAAGAAATCCAGTGGCATCAGATGGCAAGATCTCGGTGGCCATTTGACATCACCTCTTCTTGAAATTACGAAATTTTTGGACCTTTCGACGAGTGTTTGTAATTGATCGTGAATTTTCGTTAAATATTTGTTAAACTTCTATGCGCTGTATTATTGTGAAACGCTCCACGATTAATTTTACATGTGTCAAGATGACGTATGTCAAATTTCAACCCGCCATCTTGAATATTTCGGAAATAGCGCGAAATTCAAATCCTATACCCCCTTTATTATCCATTTAGAAAACACATTGTTTAACGTCCTCAAATGCTCAACATCTTGGGCTAGAACATTATTATTTACACGCTGATCGTTATAACGCGTCGTTCGTCAAAGCGTGGTGCCAAGCGAACTGAAGGCAACCACAACTATCGCATCGGTGTTAATCAAGTTATAATTAACCTGTACCGAACTAGGAAGAGATGACATGTGGGTACGGAGTTATTGGGTCGAATCACAGCCATCTCTATCGTCTTCTACAAGCCATGGGCATAAAGTTGGCAACGTAGTTTTAAGTGAACCGATTTGACATCGTTTGCACCGTTTGACAGGTAAACAGCGAGTAAACCTCGAGTACTGAATCCTATGGAGATGGCATATCTTCTATACATCTATACAAATAAATAAAATTGGTGTCTGTTTGTAACATTAAATAACCGCTTTTTACTACGTGCATATGATTAAATATACGGTACATATACCAAAATTACATGTTTTACAATTTTTGTCTGTCTGTCTGTTTGTTCCGGCTAATCTCTGAAACGGCTGGACCGATTAATACGACAATTAGAATAAGTTTAAAATTGAATTCCAAGACTTTCTTACATTGTGACTTAGTTACACCTCACTTTTTCGTAGGTATGCCACCTCCATAGGATTTAGTACTCAGAGGAGTAAACCGGTTCACAGCAATGTTGCCGTTCCGTATCATAGCATGGCTTGTAGAAGACGATAGAGACGGCTGTGGTCGAATGGATGGTTGGATCGTACTTAATGGAGATTTAGGTGGTGACTTTTTTTTATTTTATTCACAACGGTGTAGCACTTAGCCTTCATCACACTTGATGTTAAGTGGTGATAAGGCTGAAGGTGGAAGCGCACTACTCCCGGAATCCTCAATCACTGAGGAACTATCTTATCTTATTAGCTATCTTATCTCTAACTGCCGGAACACAATAACGCTAAAAACATCATTGTTATGGCGTCAGACTTAGATAAGACGGTGGTAGCTAGCCAGGCGGACTAAGAACAGGTCCTACCACCAACCAAACCGAATACTATAAGTACCCCCACTGGGAATCGAACCCGGGACCTCTGGGTCTGAAATCGGTGGTGTGAACCACTAGACCACAGAGGCGGTTGAAACTTAATGTTGTTATTGTCTGACTTCTTCTTTGCCTGACCCTTTCCCATTTTATTTGGGGTCGGCCTTCCGTGTCATGCGTCTCCGGCAGCTCGGTCCAGTGCTGGGTCGTCTCTTTGTTGACTTCGTCCGTCAACCGTCGGTTTTTCGCGCGATGTGACCTCCATGTGACCTCCATTTCATCCACCCGGTATTATTGCGATGGGTGACATCAGTGTCTATTGACCCATCTTTACTGATGACTGACCCTAGGTACTTGAAATGGTTCACTTCTTTTAGCTGGATGTTCTGCGGTGTATTTGCTGTTGTCTGACTCTGTTTTAAAATGCTTTTTATAAGAAACGAGAATAATAAGCGAAACACGAAACCGAATCGAATCTATCTGACCTTAAAGTCACTTTTCAATTTGACGACTCTCTATGAAATAACACAGGGAGTAAGAAAAGGACCTTGGCGAATTTTTGCCGGTTCTTCTCGTTAGAAGGTCCCCCGTCCGTGTGATTTGGGAACCGATGGCGTAGCTCCTTTATCGTTCACAACGGATGTAAGTATCAGCCTAAAATAAATAAATATTTCTTTTATTTCAATCCAGGATTCCAGGAACCGTATTAAAGCTCTAAATTATCCGTGCTAATATGTATTATGAAACTAACTTTGTAAGAAAGTAAGATCTATCACACTTTTTCAAGTCTAGAAATAGATTTGCTGGAGAAAAACACATGCTACTTTTTGTAACGAAAATTTGAAAGGATCACTCAAGAATTCTACGATGGACGAAGTCACGAATAGATCGCTGAACAATAATTTTCAATTTCTTGACTCACTGAAATTGAAGAATGCTGGTAATATATCATTATGATTTACGTCGATAGCACGGCCCACATAACATGTTAATTTGTGTATTTAATAATCTAGATTCTAGACTAAATTCTAGACATTTATTTGCGGAATTAGTGTCAGCTAAATTTATAGCCAGCCTTATATCCTCCAGGATACTTAAATCAAATATACATATGCTATAAATAATAGTAGCTGTCTGCGTCGATATATAAATAATATTATAAATATATATTATAAATATTATTATTGTTACTTTAAGAGTATCTATACACCGTGAAATTTTACTTGTCGACTTCCCGAAAATTACTTGAAGTAATCATCAATACCAACAACTTTTACTATGGGAACAACTCTGAAATCCCGAAAAAAATTCAGCTGTTTCAAACAAATTTTCAAATCAACTCGATTGAATGTGGAACAGCAATTTTTTTTTTAGGATTTCAGAGTTGTTCTCATGGTAAAAGTTGTTTGTATTTCGGGAAGTCAACAAGTAAAATTTCACGGTGTATAATATGGCACAATAACAATTCATAGAATATTAAATAGCCTTTAAATTTTTTGGAATTCAATGAAACATACATACATATACCTACTCTAGACTATGGATCGCCACCTGCTACGATCGTTTGCACACCTTTTGCGCTTCATTTAATTTCTTCATCACTACATAGTATAAAACAAAGTCGCTTTCTCTTTCCCTATGTCCCTTTGTATGCTTAAATCTTTGAAACTACGCAACGGATTTTGATGCGTTTTTTTTTAATAGATAGAGTGATTCAAGAGGAAGGTTTATATGTACTTTTTATCCCGATATTCCCACGGGAACGGGAACCACGCGGGTGAAACCGCGGGCGGCCGCTAGTTCACATTAAAACAGAATGATGCATGAATGATAAAAACCTGTAAATCTCAATTAAACCAAATAATTTTAAAATGAAGTACCTGAATTGCGTTTTTATGGCTTAAACGTTGGTTTAATTAGGTACTTACTTAATAAAAAAATGGTACCTACCTACCACCTCAAAGTATCTTTTGTATAAAAATTAAACCGCCTTCAAAAAAACCACATCAAAAAAGTAAGAAATAATTCCTCACCAAATAAATAACGTAAGTACCTACTTTGAAGTCGGGCGTGAAACATGTACAATTTTTTGTTGTTTTTGGTAAAACCCGCCCGACTTCAAAGTACTTACGTTATTTATTTGGTGAGGAATTATTTCTTACTTTTTTGATGTGGTTTTTTTGAAGGCGGTTAAATTTTTTAAAAAAATAATTTTTATTTCACTCTTTTTCGTACATCGTGCAGGCAATTTACGTGTTTTCTGGTAATTAGGTATGTGATCAAACTGAAAACCTCCTTTTTCGAAGTCGGTTAAAATACCTTGAGGTATCCCCTTTTTAACAAAACAAGAATCATCTAAATCGGTTTATAAACAAAGGAGTTATGCCTAAAGATACGTATTAAATTCAGATAAAGTGGAAACGAAAACGACAGTATTTTTAAGATTTCCTGAAAACTACTGAACCGATTTCAAAATTTCGAAAAATGGGACCAACTTGGAAACTAACCTGATGTAATAACGTTTGAACCATTTCAATCGGTTCAGCTGTCTTCGAGTAATCGGTGGACATACACAAAAAAAAAACATACATACAGACGAATAGAGAACCCACTCCTTTTTGATTTAGAAGTCGGTTAAAAATATCTTAGTGTTTGTCGCAAATACTTTGTGACTCTATATTTTTGCTTCCGAGGGTAGTTGACGTAGTACTTTCTAGTTGATGTGTATGAGAATATGTACAGTCACGAGCAAATAATATGCAAACAACATAGGACTATGTCACATTACGATATTTAATGACTTTTGTGGCACAGACAATTTTATTTTGTTACGGAACGCTTCAATGTGACAGACTTCTATGTTGCTCCTGATTGTACCAAAATGCGTTCAAATAGTTTACACATTCCAAACAAATACTTGGGTACCTACCTACCTACCTAATTTGTTATTACTGAATTTATGAATACTCCAGAGCGATTCGACTTTGGGAGCGTCTCAAACATGATGCCGTCTTTCATACGTTTGACATGGCGATGTAGAGTTCGTTTCACATAAGAAGTCCGCCGGCAAATTAGTCGAACTTAAAGGTAACTTTCTTATAAGCATAAAAATAGAGCTCAATTTTGTATGTTGGAGGCGAGTGCAGCGCCACTATCAAGGAAACTATTTGATGAAACGGTCTCTAGACGTTGAGTAGCGTTTGAGTACTTGGCCGCCGTAAGACGTTGTTTTTTATATTTTCATAGTCGCACGTAATAAATAATAGGCCGAGCAAAACAGAGTGACGTCATCTGTCCTCCGCATATGCGCGCATATGGCGTCTAGCTTTACTCTCCTGGGAACTGTATTTATGGTGATAGAGAAGAGGGAGATTATCCTCTTAGTAATAAGTTAATAACCATAAGTTTGTTATTTTTATTAAAAGTTATGTAAGAACTCGGAGGAGTCTGTATCTCGTCTGGTACCTTTTAAATCTTTCACTGTGCTCAGTAGTCTATATGTTGACTATTTCGCCAGTATTTGATTTAAAATCATCACTCGAGAAATTTATTTATCGCAAGAAAAAGGAAAAATAAGAAATGCCAACACCCTTACAGGGCATCACATGTAGGTACTATTCTCTAACAATGACAACTGTATACCATAATGTGTTGTGCGTGCAATAAATAATTTTATTATGAATTGTGAAGGCATTTTTATATTTTACAAGTTTGAAATACGCGTTATCTCTGGTAAGTAATCTGTGAATAGAATTCAAGATTGCTTGTTTTTTTTTTGGAACATAATTCTCTTCGGTATTACGAAATCATTCTTGTATTCAATCGATACCGTTCTGAAAAGTTATGCGCTTATACTTCAAAGTGACACTCTGTAGTGAAGGCATTGGCAAACTAGAGTGTGTGTCAGATAACTCTGCACGTGCCTGGCGCGTTTTTGGCGCTAGTTACAGTGCATTTTTTTGTTCTAATGTTATAGAAAAGATTAGTATTCGATTTTTACCGCGCGCAGACTTATCTGACGAGCACTCTATAGTAAACTAGCCTTCTAATGCCCGAATACTCGTACGCTACTTATCTTTGGGAGCGTCTCACACATCGCTCTGACACTTTAAATGTCAAACGTATAAAAGAGATGCCATGATGTTTGAGACGCTCTCAAAGATGATTTGCGTTCGAGAATTCGGGCGTAACTGGGCTCCACAAAGCTATCCCATGGGAATGTGATATTTTTTCAGGATAAAATGTCCTTTCTAGGGTCTCAAACTATCTCCATTCCAAATTTCATCATAATTGGTTAAGCCGTTTTGACGTGAAAACGGAACAAACAGACAGACAAACAAGCAAACATACACATTTTCGCATTTATGTAGAGTAGGGATGTGTATGGTTTAAAATGCTGAAATGGCGAACTTTATATCACCATCTGTCCGGCGCGAAACGGCGACTGCGCTAATGGTACGGTAGGGCTGCTACAATGGAGTTTGTTGCTTTTCTTTTACAGTGGAAACAAAAACACTGAAAATAGTATAGAGTGCGCGCCAGATAAGTCTGCGCGCGGTCGAAATCGAATACTATTTTTTTATAACCTTAGAACAAAAAAATTAGGAACTGTAACTAGCGCTAAAAACGCCCCAGTTACGCGCAGAGTTATCTGGCTCGGACTCTATGTTGCAATTGCAACTACTTTATGTCTTTTTGTCACTGAATTTTCAGTGTGGGGTGCAACTGTTTTGATACTTTAGCGAGCTTAGTAACGAGTAACGAGGTTAGTAAATTAAGTACTTAAAAGAGTAATACGACAAAGTAAAGTTTATAATATTTTTGACGCTACATTTTTTCTAGTTTCAGTTTGTATGAATGTCGTGTGTTGTTGTGTTGCCTATTTCTTTTAACTATTTCTTTTTTTGGTGTTGCTTGACGTGACGTGGGCATTTAACCAGGAAGGATTTCCTTGTTACATCCCTTTTACCAAATAAAAATCATAGAAGATGTTCTTGTAATGTTATAAATAAAAGCTTGCATAAGCTTGATTGCTGTTTAGTGAAATAGTTTCTATTGTTTTATTAAAGAAAGAATCATACGCGTACCGATTTATTGTAAATCCTATTGAAATCACACATCTTAATTTTAGTATTTTTTTAGATTTAGTTAAAAGTTAAATTCAGATTTTTGAAACAAAGCTTATACGGATAATAATTTGTAAGTCCAGTTCTTATAGGTATATTTAAGTAACAATTTAAGTGTTAATTATAGATTTTCCTGACATTTCCTGATATTCCTGTCAAATTAAGTACAGTTAACAAAAAAGCGTGTCAAAACAATTTTGTTTTCTTCAAATAAACTTTTTCCAATTTGTAGCAACCCTAGGTTATGCGCTTTGCTGCTCACCTCCTCCGCCCATTGTATGCAGATTGTGAGTTCATAGAACAGACGCGCATTGTCGCCGCAGACAGGACAATCCGTTGTTTTCGTGACGGTCACTAGTGTTAAGCTGTGTGTTCGATTATTTCCCTTTATTGTTAGGAAAGTTTCATACGCAGTTATAAAAATGACGCATTTATCATGAATGTTGGCAGGCAAATATGTCCTTTGGCTACGATTCTTATATATCTCTTGCTGTCTCTGCTTACAACATATCAAATACTTATTACTCACCGATCTCGGGTACTTTGAACCTTTTTTGGAAGAGGAGAATGCAATCTTTAGGCATACCAAACGGCATGTTGGACTCGGTCACACACAGGGCATGTTCCTCGCCGCACCCAGCCCTCCCACCAAGCCTAATAGACTTCGCGTCAGGCTTGGTTTTTCTGTAAAATATCGTCATCTGACTGAGAAAATTAAGGCGCTACTCGGAAAAAGTATGGCCTCTTTGATATAAAACTATAGGACGGTTAGAGTTGTTATAAATCTGGTAATAAGATATATATTTCTTTATACCTTTATCTAGAATCGTATAGTTT
Source organism: Crambus lathoniellus (assembly GCA_949710035.1). Classification (NCBI taxonomy): domain Eukaryota; kingdom Metazoa; phylum Arthropoda; class Insecta; order Lepidoptera; family Crambidae; genus Crambus; species Crambus lathoniellus. The sequence goes on along the minus strand of OX453302.1, from coordinate 5,236,358 downwards.
CAGAAACACGATTTTATGATTTTGGCTCGACACTTTTTATTTTCGAAAATACCTCTAAAAAAATAAGAAATATCATTATTCTTAAATGGGGATACATATACTATTGAAAATTGGTTTAATTAGTGGACACCGATAATATTAAGGATCGTATAGAAGCATTTTTTAAAAATCGCTATAGTTTTTGAATACGAAGTGATTTTGTGTTTTTTTGCGTAATCGGCAAAATCGGTCTCGCTCCCGCGCGCGTCATTTTCTCATTGCTATCTCGCTTTAGCATAATTTTTCCGAGTATCGCCTTAATGAAATATTAGAAAAAAGGACCCATCCTCCAAGTAGCTGCGCCGGAAATCAATCTCGGGACCTTTCGCTGTCCGGGCGCATGCTCTGCTTTTTTTCTAAATATGTATTTCATCTTCAATGCCAAAAAATGTTGGTATTGTGAATGAAAAAAAGTAAAAGTAAAGACAAAATGAACTTAATGAGAAAAAGAGTTAGTTAGAAGTAAATATACTGTCGTAATTAACTTTTCTATTAAAGTTTTTAGGTATGCAGAACGAGTATGTAGGTATATAGTTTTAATACACTTCCATTTATCGCAGATAATAATAAGTATGTTTATTGGGCTAATTCACAGATAAGATTTAGCTAATAGATAGAATCATAGAATGATGACTTATCACAACAGGAAGTCCATAAACGTTTTTATAACGAAAACAAAACATATTTACTAATTTTAAAACCACGTACACTGTTTACTTTTGGTTGAAGCCCTTTGGCTATATTTTACGCTACGAATTTGACATTTCTTGTGTACTTACATAATAAATTTACATATCCTACTAATATTATAAATGTGAAAGTTTAGATGTTTGGATGTTTGGATGTTTGTTACTCAATCTCGCCAAAACGGCTGAACTGATTTGGCTGAAATTTGGGACACAGTTACTCTGTAGCCTGGAGAGGAACATAGGCTACTTTTTATCCCGGAAAAGGATCACATTCCCGCGGGATAAGTTCGTGTAGTCCACGCGGGCGAAGCCGCGGGCGGAAAGCTAGTATTATATATAGTTACATTATATACAAACCTAATGAAGTTAAAATTATGTTACAGTAAATTTAAGTTTATTTTTATTGCCTATCATAATAATAAAGTAAGCTGATATCCATATGAAACTCCTTCTTTTGATATCAATAAAAACGCAATTATAATATTTTGTTTTGATTATATCCATGGAATAATACAGCCACGTAGGTGAAACATGGCATTTTATGAGAACATAGTATGACATACATTTTAAAAACCCGTGGCGCACATATCGTATTTACGGAAGGAAATGCGATATGCGACCGAATATAATTCGTAGTATTATGTGCATGACGTGAACAAAAAATTATTTTTTTGTAGGTACTTTACAGATTTGAATAAGATTTAATATAAAATTAAAATGTTTACTGCATAAATAAGCCTTAGTTTACTTTTCGTTCGAAACCGCGGGCGGTCGCTAGTATTATAAATGCGAAAGTAGTATGGATGTATGGATGTTTGTTACTCTTTCACGCAAAAACTACTGTACGGATCTGGATTCAATTTGCAACAGAGATAGATTGTAGGCTGAAATAACACATAGGTAGGTATAAGATACTTTTTATCCCAATATTCCCTAGGGAACGGGAACCACGCGGGTGAAACCGCGGGCGGCCGCTACTTCATAATCAAGTTAAAACGTTTATGTAGGTACTGTAGAAGCCTCTTTTAGTGATAGGTAGAGTTTTTCTTTCGTATAATATTATACAATCCTAATAATATTATTGATGCGAAAGTTTGTGAGTATGGATGTTTGTTACTCTTTTACGAAAAACGATTTGCTAAAATTAGCAATAAACCATATCCATACTAATATTATAAATGTGAAAGTATGTTTGTTTGTCCGTCTTTCACGATTTTTGGTATGGAGATAGTTAAAGGGCTGGAGAGTGACATAGGCTACTTTTTATACCGGAAAAACATCACAATCACAGCAAAAACTTCTCATATCCCAATCCGCCGAGAGGAGAGACTCGCACCCATTAGACATAGGCATAACGTACCATAACAATACGGTATTTTACTGATTTTTTTTATTTCTTTGAAATGTTTTTCGAAATATTAGCTACACAAAACAAGTTTTCATTTTGAATTATCGTGAATATTTTCAAAGATATAGGACTTCAAACTTTATAATTAGACAAGGACACTGTCCTTGTCTAATTATAAAGTTTGAAGTCCTATATCTTTGAAAATATTCACGATAATGGACAGGACGCTATCTTAGTGACGTCAGTGGGTTAGTAGCGTCATAGTCACGCCATAGAAGATTTCGTTTTAGAAAGAGACAGCTATAGTCAAAATCAAACAGACTATAATTCTTTTATTATAAAACAGATTCAAATTATTTTTTCACATTTGGTATTCTTAATTGCAATATTTTTTAACGTCATCATTAAATATCTACATTTCAACAACAGTAAAATACCCTATACTGCCTGTATAATCTTTACCAGAGACTAACGTTGTTTATGTTAGTGTAGCGTGTTGTGTCTAGAATCTGGATTGGCGAGAAGATCACAGTTGCTATTGCTACGCCCAACGGTGACGTCACACGTGTATTTAAACCCTTGATCGCGTCGCGTGTAGTTCATTTAAACTCATGTATCATGGAATAATTAATTAGAACATATAGCTAAAAAAACAGAGCGACTTTAACATAGCCCTCTTTAACTCAGCAAAAACTTCTCATATCCCAATCCGCCGAGAGACTCGCACCCATTAGGCATTACGTAATATGTACCAATACTGCCTGTTAAGTAATCTTTACCATAGACTATCATTGTTTATGTTAGTGTAGCATGTTGTGTCTAGAATCTGGATTGGCGAGTAGGTCACAGTTGCTCTATTGCTACGCCCAGCGGTGACGTCGCACTTGTATTTAAACCCTTAGTCACGTGTGGTTCATTTAAACTCATGTATCATGGAATAATTAATTGGAACATATAGATAAAAAAAACAGAGCGACTTTAACATAGCCCTCCTTTAACTCAGCAAAAACTTCTCATAATACCCCAAACCGCCGAGAGACTCGCACGCAATAGGCATTTCGTACCAATACTGCCTGTTAAGTAATCTTTACCATAGACTAACGTTGTTTATGTTAGTGTAGCGTGTTGTGTCTAGAATCTGGATTGGCGAGTAGGTCACAGTTGCTATTGCTATGCCCAGCGGTGACGTCACACTTGTATTTAAACCCTTGATCGCGTCGCGTGTGGTTCAGTTAAAAGTCATGTACCAAGGTATCATGGAATAAATAGAACCTATTGATTATTTTCTGGGATTTGTATTTAAAGAAGTAGGTTACGGACACGGTATAGGTACTTACTTTTATTATAGTATGACTAGCTTAGTCTTGTGGTTTTACTTGCCTACGTGGTTCAAATTTCCGAGTGAATCACGATAAAGACCTAAGTATTCTTGACTATAATCTACTTGTTTGCCAAAACTTTTCCAGCTCTTAGATTTACAAACCGTCGGAAACGCTCCCGACAACGGAATGTATGTATGAATGTCTCTGTCACTCACGTCACTATATATAGAATAGACAAAGACAAAATACCGACGTTTTCGACGGTTTGTGAATCAGGGCGCAGAGTTTCCGGCATGATAAGTACGGCAACAAACATCCATTCATAATCATAATATATTATATCGAAACTTTCGCATTTATAATATTAGTAGGTACGATAAACTGCTAGTCTTCAAGTAATACATTAAAATAAAGCTTGGAACTTTTTAGTATAATAGGGTATTTTACACCTAGAAAGAAAAAATATAAAAATGCATTTTTATGATAGATAACGTAAAAAGTAAACGAGAAACGTGTATATTTATTAATAAAAAATAAAAGGGATTTTTAAATTTATAATTCAATTTTAAAAATCGTCTTTTTTAATCTGTTCTTCAAATGTCTGAAACGCCATACGCCATATTGGATTAGGATGTGACGTCAATCCGTTAGCATAAACATAGGCGAGGTATTTCTGTTATACAAACTAGTACTAACGACGTCGAGCTTTGTGTTATTTCATGATATTTTTGTAATCTAATAGTTACTATCACGTAAAAGGACTTTTTTCCTATACTTTATTAACGTCGCATCATGGATGACGGATTCGTGAAAGCAGAAAGCACGAATCTACCAAGGATAAATACGTTGATGGTGGCAATTTTTTTTGCATCCAACCCGATTTCTGATCAGCCGAGTTGAGAAATGTTAAAATAGCAATGTAAGTACCTACTTAATGTTATCAAGTTTGGTCTAATAATAAATACAAAATACACAACACGATAATACGTGATAATGCCCTGTGTTGACTATTACTATCCTATTTTCTTGTCATCAGGTCCGGAAGAGAATCATACGGGGACGACGACGCTATAGGCTACGTGCAACTCAAACTGTACGGTATGCCCGGAACACAAAGTGCGGTCCTAGTGCAGTGACACTTATTGTGAATGAACAGGAAGAGACTTTTACTAGTGTCCAGTGCCACGATTGCCCCTCATCAGAAGGTGGCTACAAACACGGTGTTGCATTTTTGATGTGGTTACACTTACACCGCCGAACCGAAGCCCCGTCCTGTACTTCGATTGAATGTTATTGGAGTAAATCGAATCTGGCTAAGGTTGGCTAAAAATGTTATGTAAGTACAAAAGAAATCTCTAAAAGTAAACCTAAAGAGATAGTTCCAGACAGCAGTGTGTTAAATGAATTTGTTTTGCAATGCAAAAAAAAGAAAAATCAACACAAATGCCATTTTTGAAGCATGAACCTGATGTTGACAGAAAGTAAACTCTTTCGCTGCATCGTCTAATAATTAAATATGATGAAGAAAACGGAGAGGTTTTTAACTAAAATCATGATAGAAAGTGAAACAAGAGATCAACATAAAAGTGGCTTGTGGCATGAACTAACTAAGATATGGAAGTATCACAGCCTCAAAATGCTATGAAGTGAGCCGTTGTAAAACTGGATGGTACTCTGGTGGCTATGCTACGCTGTTACATATTGGTGTGGATCTATAATTGGTTTCCTGTAGCTATTTATAGTTTCATATTTTGTAGTTTTAACTGTTGATCCACTAAATAAATAAAATAAAAATAAATTAAGTAGGACTGTTTATTATGTTGTAACCCATTTAGTTGATTTTTACAATACATCCATTATGTAATAAAATTATTGTTTTATTGAATTTATTTTCAGGAAGAAATAAGACTTTTACTTTATCTTGGTTATATTTTTTATTACATAATAATAAAAATTATACCTTGTACAAAACCAGAGTTGTCTGTTTAGGTATTAATTTAATCCTTTGACACCACTTAAATTAAATAAAAGACATACCAACAGCATTAAAACAAACATAATTTCTTTATTCTCCAGGTTTTGATTACAACACTTATGAATGTCAAAGAAGCTACACTACAGCATCGGTTCGCAAATCGTTCAGTGAGAGACCTTGCAAGAACTGGCAAGAAACGCATCAAGGGCAATCTTTTTCTGCCTGTTTTCATACAGTCGACAGATTGATAAAAATGACCTTCACACTTAACTTAAGAAGTTAGTTACATTTGCTCTTACATATAATATACTTGACAGTAAACCAATTTTCAACTAAACAAGAAATCAAATAGAATAGTTAAATGGGCATACTATCTCATTCATTTTAAGATTACTAATAAGATAACTGCAAGTTGCTTGCTCATGCTTTCCTGAGATACAATAAATAGTAGGTCGGCCACGACCAGATTTTGAAAAATCTTGTCGGTATCACTTCTGTATACCTACCTGCTTGTTGTAATGTTTTTTTGTGGTGAAACAAGCAGTTTCGTGATTTACACAACGCCCTGAACACATCCATACCTGTTGTAGGTATACAGAAGAGATACCGACAAGATTCAGGTTGGAGAAGGAATTTTCTCAGGTGGCCGGTAGACTATAAGGGTGATGTTGCAATGCAAGTCAACGAGACAACTGTGTAGTTGTCTTCAAAGGTGATGTCATACTGTCTTTGTTTTTTATACAAGTCTGCACATTTCTACTTCTATAGTGTGTCATCCGACAATGTTGAACTGCTTTTATGTTCCTGGGCTTGTACTACTTGGACTTCTTTGTCATGTCATGACACTTATTATTCTTGTCAGATGTCAAAATATAATCTGGAACTAATAGTAAAATATGGTTAGTATAATATTTGTCTTAATGATAATGTTAATAATTTATAGCATCTGCTTAAATTAGGTACTCACAAAAACTAAAATAAATTACCTTGACTACAAGATGGTACTGACTGATACAACATCATTCTCCTCTCTTATGGCCTCTTCAATCTCCTTAATTGTAGACATTCTTTTAAGGCCTGCTGAGGTTCACTTGGAGTGGATTTGTGTTTTCAGTCTTGGCAATCAAATCTGGATAGTTTGCAGTTTGGCCTCATCCGAATTCGTTTCACAGAACCCATTATCTTATACTGTGTATAAATCTCCATATCATTTTCCAGCTAAGATATGGAATTTAATATATTTATGTAGGTTAATAGATAGGTTCAAAACATAACCTATAAATCATTGCTATAAATATGACGTTTGTTTTGTATGTAGGTAAGTATTATTACAACAACTTACAACTTTCTTGAAGAACACCAAGTTTTCTTTTGTGTATTATTATTCTCTATTAACCATTATATTATATATATATCGCATACACATCAAAATGATCTTCACAGAAATACAGTCTAGTTTTTGTGAAAACTGCTTTTGGATCTCTTCTTGCCAATTTCAACCAAGTTTTTCTCATTTTAATATCACTTGGCACTTGAATCCATAAATTTTGTGAGTTTTTATACTCGTATTCTTGCACCCGGGCACAAGACACCAATGGATATTACATTAAAACTCATTATTTTCAACAATGTTTTACTTGGGCATAACGCAGAGTCGTATTGTTTACAAATGTACTATCCGAGTGACGTCACGAGCCGATACAATATGGCGGATAGCTTTTTAGCTCGAAAACTAAAAATCAAAAATGAAAATAGATATTAGGGCATTTTTTGGTATCATAGCATCGAAATAAAAATTTTACTGGTTCATTACGACCTCAGGATTGATTTTAGACAGTTTTCAAAAAAGCGTGTAATACCCTATTACACTATAGATACCTAACCTTTAAATATTCTTTAATCTTTAAATTCATTTTAGTACATTCACTCGTTGCGTTCGACTGGTTTTCGATCGAACTTTTTCGATTGTGAAATTCTGACAATACACAAAGGGTGTTTGTGCACTACACTGAATTTTACCGATCCGGAAAAAAACGGATGCTTGTATTTTAATAATTAATCATTTATAATACTAAGAATTTATTTATTTCGTGTAGTTTCAATGTTTCAAACCCTAAACTACACGAAATAAATAAATTATTACTATTATAAATGATTAATACATAAAATACAAGCATCCGTTTTTTTCCGGATCGGTAAAATTCAGTGTAGTGCACAAATGCCCAAACTGTGTAATCTTCGAAAAATATTCTTCGATTCTCACGCAATCGAGAAAGGTTCACATTTATAGGCTCGAAATTCAAATATAACAACACAGTTTGTGTATTGTCAGGAATTTCACAATCGAAAAAGTTCGATCGAAAACCAGTCGAACGCAACGAGTGGTACAGACCAATCGATGTTCGTATACGAACTTAGCTGTCAAAATGAATTTGTTGACATGTGGGAGAGTTTAGTTTGTTTGAAACGTTCTAACTGTTCAATCGTTTTTTCAATAGAAACCACAAATAAAATGTTCGTATACGAATTACCACACTGAAAAAATTTGATATGAGAATCGGGCCCCAGTTCTTGAAAAATATTAAATGAAGTATTTTGAAAAAATCGAACCGTCTCACATTCACATCACAACCAGCTCCGATGGGACTCGACCTTTCGCTATCCGGGCTTCTGCTCTAACCAATGAGCTACCTATACGGAGTGTCGTTACGAGAAGTGTCGAATTTATCCAATACCTTTCTAGATATTTGACAATCGTTAAAGATGAAATTACTGTTATTGCAAATTATTTAAATTTTTACTTTTTTGCATTCTCAATGCAATTTTTATTATTGAAAATGAATGAAGTACCTACCTAGGTATTCAGCTGAAAAATCGCCCGTAAAATGTGGAAGAACCCGCAATTAAATACTTGTCCCAGTTTTGTGTGGGAACTGTGGGAGACTTGATCTATCTTGGGACTTGGATCAACCAACAATTCTACTAGACTAGATTAGAATTTAGATAATGCCCGAACAAGCGACGAACAAAATTAAACGTACGCAAATAGGACTGACTGACTAAACTAATCATAATCAATCGGAGAAAAAAGTTACGTTACGACGACGATTCGAAAGAATTGAATTATTATTTATTACCATAATAAAGACTTCTGATACCATTGCATCCAGAGGTCTTGCAAAAACTTTAATGCTAAAAACATCATTGTGTTTTTTCGGCGTTAGAGATAAGATAACTATGTTTCTCATACCAGCAAACCTTATATATCTATGGAAGCAAAACCATACCGCAATGCAGCTTACACACAACGCCATCTGTTGGGGACGAAAGTAAACAATCACGATATTGGTGGCTTGATACTTGCGCATGCTTGCGCACCTCCGCTCAAATAACACATTGACACTTGGTCGATTTTGTGGTCCGAAAGCTGCAAAAAACCGTTTTTCAAACATTTTCCGCCTTATTACAAAACATGGACTAAAATAGTCCTGGTTTAAAACTGGTACTAAACTATTGCTGTCACTTTCATTTTCCAATGAAAGACAGAATTAGCATCAATTTTAAACCAGGTCTAACTTTAGTCAACGTTTTGTAATATGGGGGTTTGAGTTTTACACACTATTTGAGAGGAGGTGCGGTTACATGATAATTTATGACGAAAATATACTTACCTACTCTTAAGTCCTTTTTTTAAGAAATATAGAACAAAGAACATCTTTGTCATGTAAAGTTATGATTTTATTAACCGGGTTAATTTAACCCCTTTTACTTATTTTATGTTCACTCACCGGGGCGGCGGAGGCGCTGAATTTTTTAAACAGGTTTACTTTTATCTTATTCGGTGGTTAACGCCCGAATTCTCGAACGCAAATCATCTTTGGGAGCGTCTCAAACATCATGGCATCTTTTTCATACGTTTGACATTTAAAGTGACAGGGCGATGTGTGAGACGCTCCCAAAGATAAGTAGCGTACGAGTATTCGGGCATTAGCGTCTCAAAGATGGGTACCTAACTATTTGCTTCATTGCAATGATTTACCTCAATAGAGAAGTCAAAGGCCCATTTTTGTATTAACATTTCAAAAACAATTGAAATAAAGAGGAATGCAATAAATTTTATTCGAACTTTTCGTCCCGGACGCTATAAGTATGTATGTAAGTAAGTATACCTATATTGAATTTATTGATTATTTAAGTACAGATAGAAATATCAAAATTCCGAAAAAAGCTAATACTTAATAATAAATATCTCATATAAATTCTCCCGATTATAAAGTGTATCTATCATATAGGGAATCGCTTATCAGTACAGGTCAATCAACAGGAAGGTCGCGCGGTGATAACAGCGCAAGGTTACGCAAACAATAATGAGCCCTATGTGCGGATAAGATAACGGGCGATTGGCGTTATCAACCGGTCCATCCTTTAGAGATCAAGTTTGAATATCCGCGAAATAATCAATTCGAGCTACCGACTATTTGGCAAGTCGAGAAATTTATTAATCTATCTCCAACCGTAAATTACTAACTGGAGTAATTTACGATTGGAGTAGTTCTTTGTGATAGGTAATCGTCAGGAGCAACATTTTTAAGTACCTAGGTATTGTTTACTGCATTTTACAAAATTGGAATTGCGAGTAATAGTCTAAGCAAAATAAGGTTTGGGATCACATTAATTGCACCTTTAAGAAATTTATTTTTAAATAATAGTATTGCCATTTTTTTGAGCACTCATCGTGATTTTGTAGGTATACTTACTGATGTGCGTTCGTGAGAAATACCTAAATTTGTGTTTTGGCCGTTTATAAATTTATTAGACAAAAAAAGGCACTTTATGTGAATATTATAATTTTATCTATGAATAGCATTTAGATTATGATATGCAAGTAATCCCTGACGTAAGAACAATATTCTGCACATTAGGACGTTTTTTATATCACGATTAAATAACACTCGGAGTGCCATTATTGTTATAAAGTTAGAAACAATTTGCTATAGAATATTCGAAATAAATCGACCTTGACAAGAGATTTTTTATTCCTCAATGAAAGCATTCTGAAAGACTCTAACATGAACAAAATCACCAGTTTTCCATTTTTGTTTACACCCAAATTGTATTTTCTTACTTTATTGATTAATTAACCAAGAAGTACGTAGTTAATATCAGGAATTATTCTGATTAATTTAATTGTTATTCTAAATTATCACCCGATGTGCTTTAATTGCAACCTATAATGTGAAATAGTTGACTGGACTATAATGTGAAATAATTTTGTAATCATGACGAGGCGAAAACTCATACCAATCTGTGAAGAACTATTCTAAATAGGCGAAGTCTACTATTATTGTAAACAAAGCTTTTTGAAACCTTCCATTTAGAATCGGAAGAAATTCAATATAATACAAGGCTAACTCTTATCTTATCCCACCATTCCAATAGTTTTAAAAGCGTATTATGCCGTCACATGTAGAGCTACATTACGTGGTAGCACATAGCCCTAGCCCTTATCCAACCTGATATTAAGTGCACATAAGGCTGAATGAAGGGACGCACACTACTACTGAGGAACTCGCTGGATCTTATCTCTAACTGTCGGAACACAACAATGCTAAAAACATCGTGGTTATGTCGTCAGACTTAGATAAAATGGTGGTAGCGCACTTAAAAGTAGTCCTTACACCAACCAAACCGAATATAGGTAATATTTACCCCCACTGGGAACCGAACACCGGTGGTGTGTACCACTTGACAACAGAAGCAGTTAATTAAACGAATAAGAGTACCTGCATCCAGCTAGACAATATTAAAGTCAATTCCAACGATCGATTTATCGAAAGATTCTTATCGTGAAAATTTTACATTTAGTAAATTGCAAGTACGTACAGAACTTCAACAAAATGCAAAACAAACAGGCAGCCATGTTTCCAATGGTAATTATTCGAAAGTACACATCGATGCAATTCCATTTATTTGATTCGAGTATCCATAATGACTGATGCTATTCGAATGTAGGTATTATACAACATGGAAATATTTTCATAACATATTCCCAATATGTTTGTGCAGTTCTAACATGACATCTTTTTTTTTGTTTTGATGTCAGATTATTTAAAAAAAACATATTATACTTACTAGATTAAATAATTGTTGATTCGAGTTTTATTAAGGGCAAGGCAACTGATTCAAAATTTCCGAGTAACTATCTTAATATTTGAAGAAATTGGCTGGCAAACATAAGCTATAGCCAAAACTTAAAAGAGGGCCTTAGACTTTGCTATTTTGTAATTTTTGCGATTTGTCATCTTTGCGAAATGTTAACACGTCCGAATGTTGGAGAACGTGAGTGATAGCGTATGAAATTTAGGAATAGTATACTATTATTTATTATATAGTATACTATTCCTAGGAAGAGTATTATAACTAACATTTCCGTACCTACCTCTTAAGGAAATGTGTAATACCAATTCTTTAAAACACACATTTCCTTTAAAATGTAAAGAGTGTCTCAAAAGTACGTATAGGATTTGAATTTCGCGCTATTTCCGAAATATTCAAGATGGCGGGTTGAAATTTGACATACGTCATCTTGACACATGTAAAATTAATCGTGGAGCGTTTCACAATAAACCAGCGCATAGAAGTTATACAAATATTTAACGAAAATTCACGATCAATTACAAACACTCGTCGAAAGGTCGAAAAATCTCGTAATTTCAAGAAGAGGTGATATCAATTGTCCACCGAGATCTTGCCATCTGATGCCACTGGATTTCTTTCTTTGGGGCTACGTCAAAGATAAAGTCTACAACAACGATCCACAAAAACATAGACAATATAGACAAAATATTCGCCGAGTTATTGGTGAAATAAGTAGAGAAATGTGTGAAATTAGCAGCGAAATGTGTGAAAGTGTCATGAAAAACTTGCACACAGCAACAATGCCCGTGGCGGCCATTTAGCAGATATACTATTCAGATAAAATTGTACAAGTCTCTTCTTTAAAATAAAAATAAAACTACGAAGAAATTCCAATCCATTCGCGTTTTATTGAGTCAAATCATCGTATACCTACTTTTGGGACACCCGTTATATGTCGTGGCCATATCGTAGATTTGCACACTTCATGAAATACCTACTCGAGAATTTCATGAAATATTTCATTATCTATTTGGCCATATCATGATGTGGCTTGGGCAGATCAATCATAAGAAATCGTTTCTCGATATGGGCAACTGAACGCGCGGCTAATTCATGAAATGTCATGAATTTGTCAAACAATGTCAAACAACTGATGAAATCGGCATGAAAATCTTTTTTTTTGGTTTCACAGATATTTTTAGTTTGCCGAGGGCTTTGCTTTTGTTTATTTTTTTATATTCTATCTTCACTTTACAATTTAGTTAATATTCGTAACAAGTGAAATGAGTCCTCATCTCAGAAACTGCCAAGTCAGTTCACTAAAGGTGTGTATGCTTTATAAACGATGCTTTCTAATTATAGACGTTATTGGTTTGTTACAATAGTCTCTTAATAACAACGAGTAACGACGCTGTTAAGGGACAAAACACATTGATTTTCTCCTATGAAATTAAAATTTTGCTGAAATGATTGAAGTAAGTATAAATTAATTAATTACGAAAAACGGCTAACGAAGCATTAAGCTCAATCATAAATGCGTGTAGTCTCTTCAAAAGCTAAGCCCTAACTGCCGCCGTTGGCGCTTTTCAAGGCAAGCTCGTCCTGTCCGGGTTGACGACGCATGCGCAGTGGACCCCTCCACCTGCATACATTGTACATCTCCTGTCTAGTACCAGGAGTAAACACAAGACTTTAGACCTAAAACTGAATGATTTAAGGTTGGAAATGTGTTTGGAACTGTTTTTGGTTGAATAACAACCCTTTATAGAGGTGGTATGCAAAATTAGGGTATTTGAACGGTCTCTTGCGAGGAGTGAGGATGTTGTGTATTGACTGCGTAATAAGTTTACAGGTTCGCTGTTGTTTGTGTTGGATGACACGTAACTTGAGACTACAGTTGGTCGTACGAGTTATATGAAGATATTCCATTCAGTCTAGTCTAGTCCGATGGCAGAACAAAATGAACTGGAGTTGTCGTCATAGAATATATTTGTCTTGCCAACCATTGGGCCAAGCATCGTACATTGACACTTTTGAAAGAACCTTTTTAAACTTGTTCTTTCAAAAGTGTCATGTCAATGTACGAGCTTGGCCCAATCGGCTGCCCAAAAGCAAAACACAGTAAGGCCCAACTTCAATATATATTTTTTATTTAGCGTCCTGATTTGCCTAGTAAAGCTCTACAAAATGGTCTGATCCTCGTAGCGCTACGTTGTCTAGAGCCTGAATTATTTAAAGAAGTTTAAACCTAGTAAGAGAGAAAATAGACCACATCAAACACAGTACGTCTCAGAAACAAAATCAAAACACATTATGAGACATCGGTGTTACGGGGTCTTACTAGGTTTTGTTTTTTTTCTGTGACACACTTAATTATGCTTACGGCAGGGCAAAAACACATTTCTGCTCGTCCTGTTAAATTTTCGAAATGCATCTTACTGTGTTTTGGTTTTGCGCAGCCGCAATGTTAGGCCAATGTGTACAGCAGCGGTCTTAAAATAAATTTTGAGTTTAGCCCGTGGCACAATGGTTACTGCGCTCGGCCTGCGCTCGTTGAGGTTAAGCAACTTTCGCAATGGTCGGTCACGGGATGGGTGACCAAAAACTTTCATCTCGAGCTCCTCCGTGCTTCGGAAGGCACGTTAAGCCGTTGGTCCCGGCTGCATTCGCAGTCGTTGATATCCACCAAGCCGCATATAACCCGCGTGGTGGGTAAGGCCCATTCTCCTTATCCATCCATAAGGAAGGCCAGTGCCCCAGCAGTGGGGACATTAAATGGCTGATGATGCAAATGATGAAAGAACAACAGCTTCCTCTACCTCTAACTTCTTCCTACCTACCTAATCTACTTAGGTAGGTATTATAAATGCGAAAGTTTGTGAGTATGAATGTATGGATGTTTGTTACTCTTTCACGCAAAATCCTGAACGGATCTGGATGAAATTTGCAACAGAGATAGATTATAGGCTGGAATAACACATAGGATACTTTTTATCCCGATATTCCCACGGGAACGGGGACCACGCGGGTGAAACCGCGGGCGGCCGCTCTAGTCTATACTAATATTATAAAGAGGAAAGTTTTGATTGTTTGTTTGTTTGCATCGAATAGGCTCCGAAACTACTAGACCGATTTAGAAAATACTTTCACCAATAAAAAGCTACATTCTTCCCGAGTGATATAGGCTATATTTTATCCCGATATTCCCACGGGAACGGGTACCACGCGGGTGAAAACACGAGGATCCGCTAGTAAATTTTATTTTTTAAATTAAAATCCTGCTTTCTTAACGAATTTAGGTATTGACAATGCAATTGCTCAAAATGTCACAAAATGTCGCAATTTCATACTGCATTACATGCTTGTAGGTATAATAATTAATCAAATACAAAACCAAATAAGAACAAAATAACCTTTAAAAAGAAACGAAACTAACAGTTTCCTGTTGCTTTAATCGAACAGTCAGTGTTCGATGTAACAATGATTAATCACGAAGAGGCTTATCGATCAAAACACCCATTCGGAAGATCGTTCCCGGAGTGAACACTAAATTTATCAGATGCATGTTCAATCTCCATCTTTTGGACATTTGGGGGGTTAAGATGTCGCTTAAAATGGAGTTTTAGTATTTGTGTTTTTTTATGTTTTTAAAAATGTTTTGTAGCAGTGTCTCGGTGGCGTGCTTAGAACCTTAGATAAGAGTATTACGAGTAAGCCGGAAGTTTCAAATAACTATTTTAAGCTTCGGGCATAATCATAATATAAAAGCAAAGGCAGCAACATCCACTTTTCTCACTATGAACTTTGAATGCAGTCTTGTAGTGTTACTTTACAATTAGGTCGATTATTACAATTGCAGCAAAACCAGAAATATCCTTTAATTACAAAACAGTCATTTCAAACTCAGGTTTGTGGCAAAAACAGCATCATCCCATATGATTGACGCAGAGACAAAAACAAAAATGTCTTCTGTACGCATTTCAGCTAAAGTGGATGTTGCTGTTGCTGCCTCCGTTTTTATCTGGCTCTTTAAAGGTACAGTAGTTACAGCATTAATGTTCGTACAGTTATTTAATTTTACGACCGATTTGGCGCAGGGGTAGGCTGCCCACCTTCTGCGCCAGAGATCTCGGTGTTCGATTCCCGGACAAGACAAATATTTGTGTGCATTAACATGTCTATATTTGTCTTGGTCTGGGTGTTTACTGTATATTAAGAATGTATTTACAAACAAAAAGTATTTATGTAAGTATATATTTATCCGTTATCAAGTTTTCCATGATACAGTTTCTTAATGAAATTAACATAATATATGGGCATATTAACATGGGCTTAGATAATTGGTGTGATTGTGAGAAGTTATTTATTAATTTATTTATTCAAGAACAAAAGGGTTCCTATAAAAAGAAGCATTCTATCTAACTGGTCAGAGTTGGATGTAACATTAATAAATCACGAACAGGCTTATCGATCAAAACACCAATTCGGAAGATTGTTCTTGGAGTGAACACTAAATTAATCAGCTACATGTTCAATCTTTTGGACATTTAGCACGTTGTCTGTGAGAGTGTACCTACTTATAGCGTAAATAAATTAAATCCATTTTCGTAGTTTTGGCGTTAAGTGTGAAGTGAAAACGCACCTTGACCGAAAATAAGTGGCCGAAGTTCGGTCTGAATTCAATTCGAACTACTGACTACACCTTGGCAGATGCAATACCGCGATGTAATTTCTGCCGTGTGTGACGTAAAAATCACTAGCTTAAATTTTCGGACGCGTATTTTTGCATGGTGTGTTTTGACCCTCAAAGTTGGAAACTGACTGTTCATCTTGTGGTGTTTCCAATAGCAATTTCGACTCAGTAATGTGGCGAAAGCTCAAAGAGAGGTGTACTGTGTTAACACTATTTTCACAGTGTTTTCAGAGTTCGTGTAAAAACAAAAATAGAACTATAAATTATTTGCATCGCATCGAACGTTCGCTTGTTTTTCTATAACAGTCACCAAAAATATTGTTATTTTCCGAGATGTCCATCTTCTATTGAAGGCGTATTTCTACATATAGGCATTGCATCATAGAGGTATAAACATAATATAAAATGTTATTACCAATCCAACTATGGATTTTAAAATACAAATCTTTGTTATTCTTATAATCTACTCAGTGACATATACATTATGTAGTTTAAAAATAAAATCATAAGCTTACGCAGCAAACGTAACATTGCAACAGCAGTCACTTTGTAGCGAATATGGGTCGTTTCCGACACTTGAAATGTTGAAATGTGCTGTAATCATTATTTCCCATAACATCCTGTTATTTTAACTAGTGTGACTTTTTTTATTTCAACTACAAGAAAGTAACGAAGTTTTATTACAATTAATTTCAAATATTGATGGTAAGTAGGTATAATAAATAACGCGTAGTAGGTATTTTAACTAGTATGACTTTTCAAATTTTTTTTTTTAGCATTCCCAATGCAATTTTTATTATTGAAAAATTGAAAATGAAGTAAGTACTTACTTAAGTATTAGAAAAATTCCTTACTTTTTACATTTGATACTAATTCAATCTATGCCAATCCAATTTCCTTCAAGAGTAAGGGGACTACAAAAATTCGTTGGGCGTCTCACAACTAGCTCCGAAGGGACTCGACGCTACGACCTTTTCACTTTCCGGGCGAATGCTCTAACCACTGAGCTGCGGAGTCGTTAGGAGACGCGTCGAATTATCCAATTCTTCTAATGCGTTGTTTAGCCAGCTGTGAGACGGGTTGATTGTTACAAGCTTTTTATTAACTTGCCATGTTAGTTACCTAGTTAGTTGTGGGCGACAAATCTTGCAAGCTTAATTTGACTTACATCCTAGTGAAATCATTCAATATTTTCAATACAATATTAAAGTACAGTCAGCAAAAAGGCTTGCCATAAAAATGAAATTTTTACTAAATAATTACTTATTTTCTATTAGGTACTTCATTTTTAATATTTTCACAAATATTTTCATCGCCGCATTGTTTCCTAATCTTAGTTAGAAGTTGTCATTTACGTGTAACTTCGATTGTTACTCATTTCCTTGTTATTTGTGGAAGTAGATACTAGGTACGTCGTTATTTTCCACACTTCCTGTGTGGTTGCGGTAGGCGTTTGTTATCTGAGGTTGAAAACTACGATAAACTAGTTTATACTTAGCGACGAAATGTGGTGTGCAGTTCATAGCAGATGATTCTTATGTATTTTGTTCTTAAAATAAAAAACTCATCAAAAATAAGCTCATTTCATCAGTAACACGTTAGTGTATAAAAATATATTTCATTTGAAATAACGAACAAACACAAAAAAAAGGAAAAATCCTGTCCGAATCCGAAAATTTACTTGCTAAGTATAGGCTGGAGATTATTCATTCATTTATATTCAAAATAAAGTATTTTGAAAAAATCGACCCCTCTCACAACCTTCCCAGTGTCTGATAGAGCTGAAATTTTGTATACAGGTTTGGTTTAGATGACAATACAATATTAAACTACAGTCAGCAAAAAAGCTTGTCATAAAAATGAAATTTTTACTAAAAACTTATACAATATAGCCTTTTATATTTCATGCACTCATTTGACTATACGAGAGTCTGTGAAATATACATCTATATTTGCTATGAACTAAGTTCACGTTGAAGTTCAGACAAGTTTCCAAGTTGCCTGCCAAACTTCGGAAGTGGAACTTTGCGAGCTCATAGCGAGGAATATAGTATGTAGGTAGATATATACCTACAAGCGTTTTAGTAGGTATGTAAGTAGGTACGTTATTTTTATAAACGCTGACTAAAATTTTTGCGCTTCTGTGCCCTAAGTGTTACACACCGCTGTTACTAGACCGGGAGATCCCGGGTTCGATTCTCAGTGGGGGTACATTTATTGTATTCGGTTTGGTTGTATGTAATTAATTAAGTTATTTTTATAAACGCTGACTAAAATTTTACCGCATCTGTGGTCTAGTGTAACACATCGCTGTTACCAGACCGGTAGATCCCAGGTTCGATTCCCAGTGGGGGTACATTAATTGTATTCGGTTTGGTTGGTGATAGCTGTAATAAGTCCCCCTGGGACAAGTGCCCCTGGCTAGCTACCACCATATTTTCTAAGTCTTACGCTACAACAACGCTACTTTCAGTATTATGGAGATTCAGTACCCCTAGTGTAAGTTTTTATGTCAAACTAGCTGACCCGGCAAACGTTGTTTTGCCATATAAATTTTATTGGACACGAACTTCGTATCAACTGCCTGACACAATGTCACTTATTAAAAAAGAAACCCTAAGCGGCAAAAATGTCGGTGCTTACATACTCTTTGACATACCTTCTCTTTGGAAGCTGCTAAGAAATGAGAGTTGTGTGAAGTATGACAGCTTAACGGTTTTCTATACAAAATTACCATTATTATTTTATAATTTTCCTGGATAAAAAGTAGCCTATGTTACTCTCCAGCTCTCAAATTATCTCCTTACCAAAAATTTCGTCGATCCGTTGCTCTGTTTTGACGTGAAAGACAAACAAACAAACAAACAAATAAACAAACAAACAAACACACTTTCACAATTATAATTATTATTATAATTAGTATGGATTGTATGAAAACTGTATAAGCGCGCTACTCGCCGCTAGAGGCGCTGATACAGTTTTCATACAAATTGACATAAATACGGAATCGAAATAGTTTGCGTTTGCTTGACATAAAAACTTACACTAGGGGTACTGTTCCTCAGTAGTTGTGGATTCCGGGAGTGCGCTTCCATCTTCAGTCTTATCAGGTGTGGTGAAAGCTGTGCTACCCCGTAGCTTATAAAAATAACTTATTATATTAAACTTATATAATTCTGATTCTAAAATGACGGCGGTTAAGCGAGTTTTTTTAATAAAATTTAAGGACGTTTTCAGGTGACGATTATAAGCCTTTAGAACATTAACTTCCAAATAGGTATGTAGGTACTACAGTCAATAAACATATCACAGTCTGACATCAAACTCAGAAAATAATCTCACTAAACGTGCTCTAAAAAGTTCCAGCTGTTAGTTCACAGGCTGGTCTAGAGTAGGACAAAAGCGTATGTGTCCCGCTCTCTCCCAGGGGCGCACTTGACCGATGAGTAATGCCTAAATGTCCCGGACTACCGACGAGCGATATGGCAATGTAATATACGAGTGGTGCAAGTTAGGAGATTGTGGTACTTCTAATAAGTATTGGTATGAAACGTAATAAAGAAATGTTGATCTAAAGTCACAGCTGTCTGTTAACATGCTGGTCTAGAGTAGAACAGAAGTGTAGTTGTCCCGCTCTTTACCAGGGGCGCACTTGACCAATGAGTAATGCCGAAATGTCCTGGCGGTGCTTACCATCAACTCTTATTGCGGTTTTGTTTAGGACCTAAACTGATCTGCTTCGCTTATTCGTACCACGACAGCTTAATATCAATGACAGCGATTCAGTGATCGATCAATGACATTTCACAGCCGCTAAGCTGTCAGGAACTCTTATTTGACTTATAACCCGGTCGATTTAACATGATACCTGCTGGTTATACCCGTCACTCTCACTCTCCGGGCATGACAGAATCTAGTGAAAGAGACGGGTAGAAGAAAAAGGAAACAAATCGTTCGGTCATTAACATTTAGCAATTCATTTGCGATCCAGTTTTTAGAAGGTCATAGTACGAAAGAAACCAATTCATTTTAGGAACCTATTCTGCATCGCGCTATTTTTTAATCGCTGTCTGAAAGTTGATGGTAGGCATAGGCACCCTGGACTACCGACGAGCGATCTAGCACAAAACCATTGGTGCAAGTTACAAGATTGTGGAACTAATGAAAACCTGGACAGATTGCTTACCACAAAACGTAATCGTTAGAAGCGTTGAAGAACTGTTGATCAAAAGTGAGTCGGTAGTCGGCTATCCCGCTCTCTCCCATTAATGCCCAAATGTCCCGGGACTGCCGACGAGCGATCTGGCACTGTAACATTCATACCAATGGTGCAAGTTACAAGATTGCTGCACTAATGAAAACCTGGACACATGCCTTACCGCAAAATGTTATCGTAAGGAAGCAGCGTTGAAGAACTGTTGATCAAAAGTAAGTCGGTAGTCGGCTATCACGCTCTCTCCCATCAATGCCCAAATGTCCCGGGACTCCGTCGAGCAATCTGCATGCAAGTTATATGATTGTGCTATAATCGGTAGAGATGCCTTAACGACTAGGTAATTGCTATTGAAAGACTCCTTCAAATAATATTTATCGAAAGTCATAGCAGTTAGGTCACCGGCTTAGTCTAGAGCGGACGCGCGGTAACTGTAACCCTGTCTATGAATAAGGTAGGTGGTTGTTTACGTTGATTTATGGTAGGTACCTGGTGGAAAATTATATACTTTTAGACAGTACTTAATAAATATTTGATCTAAAGTCACAGCTGTTAGTTCACAGGCTGGTCTAGAGTAGACGAGCGATCTGGCACTGTAATGTTAGTACTTATTATATGTTTATTGCATCCGCTTTTCTCGTTTCTTGCGCCACGCACATAGACGGACCTAAGAGAAATGATTAATAAATAATAAATAAATATTTTTCTTACAATCACACCAATTATCTAAGCCCGTAGTTAATTTCTTAAGAAACTGTGTCTACGTGAACTTGATAACGGATAAATATATACTTAATTACTTTTTGTTTGTAAATACATACTTCATATACATAGAAAACACCCAGACCAAGACAAATAGACATGTTCATGCACACAAATATTTGTCTTGTTCGGGAATCGAACCCGAGACCACTGGCGCAGAAGGCAAGTAGATTACCCCTGCGCCAAATCGGTCGCATTGCGGTTTAATTGCGGTGCTTAAGACGGTGTGTGGAAATAAACTTGGCTATACCTACTACGTAACTGCGTAAAGTCTATACTAGGTCCGGTCCAGTTTAAAACACAGTAATAGAATATTATTTAAAATAATATTGCATCCGCTCCGCTCGTGTGTTGCGCCACCCACATAGAGGGACCTAGGAGAAATGATTGCGGTGCTTAAGATGTGACGGTGTGTGGAAATAAACTTGGCAATGCGTCACCGCGGTGAAGACCAGACTGGGTCTGTGCAGTGGAAAACAGAACGTACCTCTATTATAAAACTTGTAGAAAAATTTAGGTGCTATTTTCGAAGTGTTATTTTATAGTTGCACATCGAGAGTATCATGTAATAAGTGTTCGTTGCACAGCTTAAGATCTTTATCTTCTGTATTACCTACTTAAACTTAAATATTTGTAATGATGTAAGTTTTAGTATTATTCAAGCGAATAGTATTTCAGCAAACTAAGAAATGTGTGCTGAAGCAATCATCAAAAAATTTTGAATTAAAGTCGGAGCTATATCACAGTACCTTTAATATATAATACACATACTATACTATATACTGTGGTTATATGCTTCGTTCAGAGCTATCTTGCTTCCACTTTGTTTTACAGCTCGAGTTAAGTGGGCTCATAATCACTTTTAACTTTGGGTGGAGTTACGGTGGAGTTTAGAAAAATAAACTGTCTAGGCACTGTCAAGTAAAAAAAACAAATTATAACTATAATATGAAAAAACGGTATTTTCACCATGTTCATGTCCAGTCCCCGATATTTCGGCGCAGTTGTAGCTAAACATGGTAAAAATAACTAGTAGTATTAGTAGTATTTCATACAGTATAGCGAAAGTGACTAAGAAAAATTAAAAATAAAACTATCTCTTGCTACCACTTCTTCTACTTTTCTTGTGATTTCCTAAAAAGTACAAATCGTTAAGTCTAATCCCAAATAGTAAAGTCAAATTCGTTTTAGGTTCCTACATAAAATGTTGTATGTAAGTAGTGTGAAAAATATTGAACATATCTAGTCTGAAATATACGTTTTCAAACCTTCATTATTTTGTACATAGAATAGCATCTTAAATCAGAATTATGAAATAAATAAATTGCAGGATTTTCAATTTTTTCATATTGCTCTTAACTCTAGGTATAAATCTAATAATTATGAAATAAATGAATTGCAGGTTTTACAATTTCATTACTGCTTTTAATTCTAGGTACCTTAGATAGTTGTTTTTGCCTAAAGTTTAATTGGCACGTTGCAACTGAAGTAAGTTAGAATAGAGTTCAATAAAACAAATGGTGATTGTATCCAATAACCATAAAAATTATAGGTACTAGCAAGCTACTAACCGTTCTCTGTTCAATTAAATCTTTTACCAGTTGCAATAAAAGTGAACGGTTTCAGTTTCCTCGTAAATGTTTCGAGCGGATAAGAGCATTTTTTTTCTTTTAATTGGACACAAATTGTACTAAAATAATAGAGAAATGTAGTGTAGTAGAAATATTTTTTTTAATTGAATTTTGCAATTTTTGTTTGTTTTCGAAAGTTTTTCTGAAACATAAAATGCTTGCATTAAAATTATTTTTGCGATCTTTTTTTATTTTTACTTACATAAAATATGTACGTCAATTTAACGTAATTAAGCTTTATACGTGATTTGGCAATGACAAAGGAATAAATAAGATACTTCTGCAACCGACTCTACTATCTTCGTTAGGTGTAGGTACCTACTCGATGCACCTCAGGAAATCTATGTTTTTTGTAATCGCCTACCTACACTATTAATATTAAGGAATATAAATAGTAAAAAAAACATTAAAACTGTTTATTTCATAAATTCATAACACAAAATAAATGGCTTATCCTAAAGTTATAGAAATCTTTAATATTTAAGATTGTGAAGAGTAAAAAGGTAACTGAGAGATTCTACCCAGAATCACCAACACGGTAACAAAAAGCCAGACTGATTCGATTAGCTACGTGCTACTAGTAAATTACGACACCTCGTGACGTGGTGACCAGCGCTGCTAAGTAAAAGTTCTTTCAATACCTAAGTACTTACCTATTTACCTCTTTTAGGTATTAATATTTATATATCGGCGATTTCAGACAGTCCATAAATACTTACCTACATCCTTTCTTTCATAAATGTTTGGAACGATAGTCGTAAAGTCAATTTTATTTGTTGTAATTTTTTTAGTTCAGTTCCTAAAATCGGCGAACATGAGGAAAAGTTTGTAAAGATGATCCCCGCCCAAATTTGCGGGGAAAAGCATGATTATTAATAATTTAAAAAAAATATTGCATAGATGTATTGATTTTGTCTGTGCCATGCGGCTACCCGGATACGATTTACGTTTTTACGTGTTACCATGTTGGTTGATTAAAATATCAAACCAATATCTATGAATTTAACTTAGGATATAGTCTAGCGAAGCCCGAGTGACATGTCAATTTAAATTTTAACTAGCTTTCCGCCCGCGGCTTCGCCCGCGTGAACTACACGACGTTATCCCGCGGGAATGTGATATTTTTCCGGGATAAAAAGTAGCCTATGTTCCTCTCCAGGCTATAAAGTATCTGTGTCCCAAATTTCAGCCAAATCCGTTCAGCCGTTTTGGCGTGATTGAGTAACAAACATCCAAACTTTCGCATTTATAATATTAGTAGGACTAGCTTTCCGCCCGCGGCTTCGCCCGCGTGGGCTACACGACGTTATCCCGCGGGAATGTGTTATTTTTTCTGGGATAAAACGTAGCCTATGTTCCTCTCCAGGCTACAAAGTATCAGTGTCCCAAATTTCAGCCAAATCCGTTCAGTCGTTTTGGCGTGATTGAGTAACAAACATCCAAACTTTCACATTTATAATATAACTAGCTTTCCGCCCGCGGCTTCGCCCGCGTGGGCTACACGACGTTATCCCGCGGGAATGTGTTATTTTTTCTGGGATAAAACGTAGCCTATGTTCCTCTCCAGGCTACAAAGTATCAGTGTCCCAAATTTCAGCCAAATCCGTTCAGCCGTTTTGGCGTGATTGAGTAACAAACATCCAAACATCTAAACATCCAAACATCCAAACATCTAAACTTTCACATTTATAATATTAGTAGGATAGGACTAGCGGCCGCCCGCGGTTTCACCCGCGTGGTTCTCGTTCCCGTGGGAATATCGAAATAAAAAGTAGCCTAAGTTATCCTTATTACATCAGCTACCTGCCAGTGAAAGTCCCGTCAAAATCGGTCCTTTTGGTATAATATGTACCGTATATTTAATCATATGCATGTAGTAAAAAGCGGTTGTTTTAATGTTACAAACAGACACTCCAATTTTATTTATTTGTATAGATATAGTAGGATGGTTTCAATGATTATTATTCGAGTCATTATCCACACGAAATGAAAAGAAGGTTTTTTGTTTAATAATTATAAACCCATGGCCTTATACTAATTGAAATATTTGATTGGTTACAGGTACTTACATAATTGGAAACGGAATCAAAGGGAATTAATTACAGTATTGATCGGTAAGCTGCATGTTACACAAACATAGGTACTTTGATGAAGGGATTTCAAATGATACGTTTCGATTGCATTTAAAAAAGTGAAGCTAAACAAACTATAAATGTAAACCGCCTCTGTAGTGGTTCTCACTGATTTCAGACCCAGAGGTCCCGGGTTCGATTTCCAGTGGGGGTACATATTGTATTCGGTTTGGTTGGTGGTAGGACTTGTTCTTAGTCCGCCTGGCCTAGCTACTAGTAAAATGTTTTTTTGTGTGCATTTTACATTACAGCACATCAAAGTTTATGAAATCATCAGCTTTGGTCTTTAGTGTCAAATGAAGTCCATACTCTTATCCATAATTTTTTGCCGGTAGCTCTCCCGTTCCGGTTATCGGGATAAAGTGTAACCTGTGTCACTCAAAAATTATAAAGCTTTCTATTGGTAATTTTTTTACTTTTTAGTTTGATATTGGCAGTCGTGTTTTTAAATATTTAATTATTTATTTTCATACATTTGACACAACAGGTGGTCTCAGCTCCATTGTCAAATGTATGGAAACACCGCTCAGCTCCCCAAAGATCCGTTTCTGTAGAAAAGCACACTGAACTGTTGCGGTCGAACTTGACCACGTTGACCATCCCAGTCAGCTGCCGTCATGATCATGGGGTCATCCCTCAGGACATAAAATTAGTAGGTTAAAATTATTTTTACTTTTTCACGATTCACGATGCAATTTTTATTTTTGAAAATAAAGTACCTACCTACCTATTAGAAAAAATCAACTCGTCTCAGAACACAACTAGCTCCGATGGGACTCGAACACACGACCTTCGCTAGCAAATCTGAAGCTCAGCGGTTAGATTAGAGCATTCGCCCGGACAGTGAAAGGTCGTGGGTTCGAGTCTCATCGGAGCTAGCTGTGAGACGGGTCGAATTTTTCTAATAGGTATTTCATTTTTAATATCATAGAGCAACTGTTTAGTTTCATACACTTTTGACAGAACCTGTGGCAGTGTGTGACAGAACATGTGGCAGGTAAATCGTGTATTTCTTCTTCCGAGTTGATAGAAAACTAACCTAAGCAGTGTCGCTTGCTAGTTATGTTTGTACTTAAGTATGTATTCAAAGTGCTTACGTTTTTCCCCTTTTGAATGACGGCACGGCACTACCATAAAAAATTGAATCACAATACCTGTAATAGGCGGATATTGACTAAGTACAAAGCACTGTTGTCGCCAGTACATAGGTAAATCTCTATACTTTTCCCTTCAGCACCCGTATCGGTAGATAATAAGAGTGGTTTTCCAACGTTAAAGGTAAAACTTAACTTGCTACGTGTACATTTGTGCATACAAAGAGTATGAATAGCATAGAACCGACTCATATAGGTGTTATTGCTGTGGCTACATACTTTAAACACAAACTACTCGCTCGGTGATTCACCCAGTTGTCGCTGTGAGTAACGTTTAAGTGAATAATGTTTTACTCATGTTTGTGTAAGGTCGGGTTAGAGGTGCACATTTTAATACCATAGTCACAGAATAAATAATAGTTGCCATAGTCTAGTAATACTGCGGCAATATTGTCGCGGAAAAGACGATAGTTACGCGGTGCATCATACCCCTAGTGTAAGTTTTATGTCAAGCAAACACAAACTATTTCGATTCCGTATTTATGTCAATTTGTATGAAAACTGTATAAGCGCGCTACTGGCCGCTAGAGGCGCTGATACAGTTTTCATACAAATTGACATAAATACGGAATCAAAATAGTTTGCGTTTTTTGACATAAAAACTTACACTACGGGCACAGTACATTTTGTTCTTACGATTTGCCAACCACCGAGGTGCGGACCAACAGTAGGTTACGTTAACCATTGGTTAGTTGGTTGATAAGATAAGATAAGGTAAAAAATATTTATTCACATAAACATTATGTACTTACCTAAAAACTTTTTAACTGACAAGACGTTGGCGTTGGTTAACGCACGTGATTGGTCTTCGTATAGATAACCGACGGTTAAGCAACGGCAAAAGTAATGTGGTAGATGACGGCAAATCGGTAGACTTGCGTCTTTCATCAAACAAGACGGACTTTGTCAGTGTATGTAAGAGTCATAAAGTTAATATACCTAGCGGAAAAGGTATACAGGGTGTTATAGGCACCGTTGCAAAAACTTTAACCATGGCTTCAGGCCATCATGCTGAACAACGTACAGCAAGATTTTTAATCAGAAATTAAAAAAAATATTTCGGCTCTCCATACAAAATGTCCCGATTAGTTGCTAAATTTGTATGAAAAGTCGATTTTTTTTTCACTTTATGGTACCTACGAGTTGCAAAGTAAGTTTCCCAGTCAAACAAATAACTCTAAATAGCGCTAGGATAGGTAATAGCTTAATTTGCGCTTTATCGAAATGTTACTATGATACTTCTTACATAAACAAATAATATCACAGACATTGTTCCAATGCCAAAGTGAAGTAACTTGAGCACTAGTGTTATGGAAATTGGCAACAACGACACGGGTATTATACCACATACACCTAGACCCGAGTAAATATTGAAAGTTAGCCATTAATATTTGCCCGACCAGGAATCGAACCCTGTAGAAGTCTAGAGATAGCGGCACCTTCAAAACCGGTATGTACACCACTCGGCCACGAAGATCGTCAAACATGAGTTAGCCACTTGTGCCCAGTTAGTTCTTAAGGCCGACTCCATCACTTCTCAAGCGTTGAACCAACTGCCTTCTATTCACAATTCCAGAAAAAAAATATAAGAATGCTAAAGTAACACATAACTCGACACTATGCATCCGAAGAATTCGACAAAAAGGGTTTCAAAAAGGGGGGTTCATTTACAAAGACGACGTTTAACGTTTTTAATTAAAATAACATATCAGTAGACGGCTTCATTTGCGCTTATATTCTACGAAACACACAAAAAAACTATTTTCATTTTCAAAGCAAATTTCCATTCGATAGAAATCCGAGAAAAACTCGAATGATAGCGTAATTCCACGAAAGAAAGATACCCTTCCCTCGGTACTCCCGAGACTCGAACAGAAAAGGGTTCGCATTAAAAAGTCGATGCATAGATTCATGAGACTAGCCGCCCCTACTGGACGGACAAACTGGCGTTCTACGAATTATATATTTACGTTCTTGTTTACATTTAGTCTGGGAACGGTAAAAACAACCCGATGCTGGCGACAGGAGGTAAGGTGACTTTCGTTTGACTTTTGAGAAATGGTCAATGTTTAAGTAAGAGTGCTGGTAAATAAAATTTACCGTCTGTTGTGAATATTTTGTAATTTATATATCACCAGCTTCCGCCAGGGGCTTCGCCCGCGGGGACTACACGATGTTATCCCGCGGGAATGTGATATTTTTGCGGGATAAAAAGTAGGCTCTGTTCCTCTCAAGGCTACAAAGTATCTGTGTACCAAATTTCAGCCAAATCCGTTCAGTCGTTTTGTCGTGATTGAGTACCTAATAAACATCCAAACATCTAAACTTTCACGTTTATAATATTAGAGGAATATAGGATTTGCTCAATTTGGTACGTACATTATAAGTTGTCTTATAAGTTCTTTTAATTTCAAACAAGATTTTGTCTCGATTTTAAATTTAGGGGTTATGTTTCCGAAACTTCTTATCGTATTTGTAAAAATAACGTGAATTCATAGAACCCAAATATTGTTTTCTCTTTTGCATTCACAATGCAAATTTTATGTCGTTAACGTTAGCTAACGACTCCGTAGCTCAGTGGTTACAGCATTCGCCCGGTCAGTGAAAGGTAGTGAGTTCGCGTCCCATCGGAGCTAGGTGTGAACTTGTGAGACGGGTCGATTTTTTTTATTAAATAATAAATTTTCAATATTTTCATAGAACCGTTTTCCTACGTGATTTGAGCTATCATTTATTACCGGAATTCCCACGGGACGTGCAATTTCAAGCGAACAAAGTTGCGTGCAGAAGCTTGTGGTTTATAAATTACTTTTGATAGGGTATCTGTAATTTCACACTAAATGTCAGCACTGATTTGATAAAATTGGTAAATAAGATACAAGTTATTAAAATTTTTACTTTTTTGCATTCACAATGCAATTTTTATTACTGAAAAATTGAAAATGAAGTATTTAGAAGAGAAGTCCCATCGGAGCTGGTTGTGAGACGGGTCGATTTTTCTAAATACTTCATTTTCATTTTTTTCAGAAATAACATACAGTTAAATTAACCAAAAAAATTAATAATTAACTAAATCACCATAAGTATAACTTCCTTGCGAGCGAACGTCATATTCTAACGTAATGTTCGTAAACTAAATTCACCTTCTGATCCCGCCTGAAAGGTACTTGCAGGGCTGGTGGTTTTATCCATCGAAATTCACCTTTTCAAAGTTAAACGAACTAATCAGACGCCGGCCAATCGTATCACGTATTTAAAATGGTGTGTATACTTTGGTATTTTTAAATAAGTGCTTTAACTTTAAATTCCCGTGAGACAACAAATACATTACTATATTTTGACGGTGGGCGGTCAACTCAGTGATAGCTGCTTTGAATAAGTAATTTATTATGATAGCGAAAAAAGATATTAAAACTAATCATAATATCATAATTTTTCACTAGATCAACAAAAATCAGGCTAGCAAATACAAAAAAAATATTGATTTTATTAAATTATTCAAACAAACAAACTCAATTAGCTTTATCATTCATACTAGCATTTAACTATAATTTAGTCCATGTTGAAATTTTTTCAGATTTTTATTTTCAATTGATTGAATTTCGAGATTTAAAAAAGTTATTTGCTAAATAGCTCTGCGATGTTTTCTGTTAAGTATGTATATTTGACAGCAGTCTGCAGCACTTTGACAGCTTTGGAAGAACGGTATAGTTTACTATTCGATCACCCTATAGATCAATAGTTTGTCATGCTAGGGGTAAGTACCGTTCGTAATCGTAATCGTCGTCGTCGCATTTCCGTCAGCTTCAAAAGCTGTCAAAGTGCTGCTTAAATTTTAGTTCCGTAAACGACCGTAGTGGCGCTGCTGACGGTTAATACTTTTAGCGAAACTGAGAAAATTGTTTGTTCAGAATCGAGAGTAGAATGATCGATTCCACACATTTTTGATAGGGGTTAAATTTTTCAAAAAAATTGTTTTCATTCTTTGCCGCTTTTAAAAATATTTGTCTGCCTATACATTCAATACGTCATAGTAGAGCTTAAAATCTGCTAGAAAGTCACGGAGACCTATGAGCACGAATATCTTGGAAGTTTATATATTTTTTTCAATGGACATTATAAATGTGAAAGTTTAGATGTTTGGATGTTTAGATGTTTGGATGTTTGTTACTCAATCACGCCAAAACGGCTGAACGGATTGGGCTGAAATTTGGGACACAGATACTTTATAGCCTGGAAAGGAACATAGGCTACTTTTATCCCGGAAAAATATCACATTCCCGCGGGATAACGTCGTGAAGTCCACGCGGGCGAAGCCGCGGGCGGAAAGCTAGTTTAATATAAAATAAATTAGTTGGGGTGTATGGGCTTTTCGTTTATTGCATTAACACGTTTTATTGCATTACACACAAAATAATACGATTACGAAAACTAGCGTTTTTTGTGCTTTGAGTTCTGCTGTGCTGTTGGCTGTATTTTATACAATAATAATTACGTTACAACGCGTCATCTAGATTGGCGGTAACTTCTTAAGTGTTAACGGTTTAATTACCACGTTTGCTCAAGGCAGTATTGCGAATCTGAGTCAAGGCTCATTGTTGCACCGGTGCCTGTTAACTTTGATCCTTATCATGTTTTAATAGGTTCTATTTTTGAGGGATTTTTGTTATCCACTCAATGGTTACGCACGCTTATATATGCTTACGGGGCAATGGTTCCTCAGCACAGCTCCGCTCCGCTCCGCTTCGCTCGCTCGGCTTTAAATTAAGTTTTACTCAAAAACTAGAAGGATTTAATAAAAACTAATTATTGATTTATAATGCTTGTTAAATTTGCAATAAGATTGTATGATTTGTAGATGGATTTTTATTACGATTTAATTAGAAACAGCGAGTTGAAGTTGCAGAAAAGGAAATGTTTTACCGATTTCTTTTTAAAACATGCAATAAATACTAATAAATAAACAATTATTACAGACCAATTTGTGTTTAAATAATAGTTTACAATGTTGTTATTAGATAAAAGTAAAAAAAAGATAACTCTCTTTTAGAAAAATATTGTTTAATTAAAGATATAAAAATGTAAGTAAAGAATCACCCTTACGGGCTACAAAAGTATGGATCGATTTCATATCGACTTCTTTTTTGTAAGTAGATAAATTTTAAATATATACTTTTTATGGGTATTGAGGGCATAACAAGTATATATTAATCTATTACAACATATTTAGTACAATATATTTAATTATATTTTTATATTTTATTTTTCC
This sequence comes from Crambus lathoniellus, assembly GCA_949710035.1. Lineage (NCBI taxonomy): Eukaryota > Metazoa > Arthropoda > Insecta > Lepidoptera > Crambidae > Crambus > Crambus lathoniellus. The sequence goes on along the minus strand of OX453302.1, from coordinate 5,204,993 downwards.
ATACTTAGCTAACATTGCCTAAATCACGCAATGGTTCCTTGCCTCCTGGAGGCAAGCAAGTCGGCGAACTTCAATCGAATATAATCCGCCAAATTTTTATTAAATTGGACTAATTTCTTGTTCTACGATTAAAATAAGGTGTCTAGATTAAGATTGGTATAAGTTGGATAGGAACAGAGAGTGATTTGACATAATTAATTAAAGTATTTTAATTAGCTGTCAGCTTGCCTCCAGAAGGCAAGGAACCATTGGGGCGGCTAAAAATACTTGCCTCCAGGAGGCAAGGAACCATTGAGTGGTTAAAATTGTTGTGTTGGTGGTTGTACTAGAATGTTACACAGGATTGCGATCAGATGATTTTGTGTTGGTTTTAGGTTATACTGACTGGTGCTTGCTATGATCCTTATCCTGTTTAATTAGGTTCTATTTTTGAAGGATTGGTGTTATAAAATTACAATTGATGTTATAAATATTGTGTTGGTGGTTGTAATTGTACCAGAACGTTAGATGGGATTTGGATTAGCTGATTTTGTAATCATATTTAGCAATCCTACTAATATTATAAATGTGAAAGTTTAGATGTTTGGATGTTTGGATGTTTGGATGTTTGTTACTCAATCACGCGAAAACGGCTGAACGGATTTGGCTGAAATTTGGAACATAGATACTTTGTAGCCTGGAGAGGAACATAGGCTACTTTTTATCCCGGAAAAATATCACATTCCCGCGGGATAACGTCGTGTAGTTCACGCGGGCGAAGCCGCGGGCGGAAAACTAGTAGGGATCATAATTATACAGAAATATCGGAAAAACTTATAATTAAGTTCGTAATCATACGTTGATCTTGGATATAACGTGCTCAAACGTAGAGAAAAACCAAAAGCAAACTTTTAAACTCAATATACCTAAATTGGTATTTTAACTTACCTTTCAATCACTGCCAACCCGTTGTTCTGCCAGGAAAAACGTAGCCAACCCGACGTTTCCACATTCTCGAGAATCCATTCTATCGATTGGTATCAAAACTCTTAGTTATACACGGGTGCAATTCGATTGCAAAGTCTGTCGGGTTTCATATTAATTTTATTTTATTTTATTTACTGACTAGTGCTTGATATGATCCTTATCCTGTTTAATTAGGTTCGTTGTAACGGAATACAGATAAATCGAGCCATAGTCAAACCAAAATGGCGAACCCCGATTCATGATGTCACAGGAACACCGATATGTTCCAAATAACTTCGGCAAATAGTACAATACGAAATTCCGTACTTCGATTTAGGTAGGTAGGTATCTGTTTTAAGTTGAAGCCCGCCAGATTTACCGAAGTTCTGAGTCGGCCGATATAGCCTGGCCATGAACATTTTTGCCAACCCACTCGCGTTTGATGGAACATACCTACTTACATACTTTTTATCCATTAAGGCGATACTCGGAAAAATTATGCTAAAGCGAGATATCAATGAGAAAACGACGCGTGCGGGAGCGAGACCGATTTTGCCGATTACGCAAAAAAAAAACACAAAATCACTTCGTATTCAAAAACTATAGCGATTTTAAAAAAATGCTTCTATACGATCCTAAATATTATTGGTGTCCACTAATTAAACCAATTTTCAATAGTATATGTATCTCCATTTAAGAATAATCTTGATATTTCTTATTTTTTAGAGGTATTTTCGAAAATAAAAAGTGTCTAGCCAAAATCATAAAATCGTGTTTATGAAACTATACGATTCTAGATAAAGATATGAAGAAATATATATCTTAATACCAGATTTATAGCAACTCTAACCGTATTATAGTTTTATATCAAAGAGTCCATACTTTTTCCGAGTAGCGCCTAAAACAGGTGAGTGAAATTCCGATCCCTATTCCTATCTCAGCCTATGCTATTAGCTTTAAAGATAAATAAATAAAATAAATAAATATTTTCTTACAATCACACCAATTTATCTAAGCCCGTAGTTAGTTTCTTAAGAAACTGTGTCTACGTGAACTTGATAACGGATAAATATATACTTAAATACTTTTTGTTAGTAAATACATACTTAATATACATAGAAAGTACCCAGACCAAGACAAATAGACATGTTCATGCACACAAATATTTGTCTTGTTCGAGAATCGAACCCAAGACCAAGGCAGGTAGTTGACCCCTGCGCCAAATCGGTCGTCATATCGGTAGATAAGCGTACAAGCATCGGGAATCGACTTTGTTTCTTATACTATGTAATGTAGGGGTTCAACATTTCAAGTTTTCTTTATAACGACCAATATCCCCTCACGACAAATTCTTCTTCCTTTTCATACCAATTACACCCAAATAAAAAACGTGCCACGGTATAATCGCGTAATATCCCGAGTGCAGTTCGCTCGGAGCGGCCAGCTGCAGTTTTAATATGCAGTTGTGCTGCAGCTAGTCTTGCCCGCGGCTCAATCGAGGAGTAATACTGTTGTGTCACGTTATACAGGGTACAGTAGATAAGTATGTTGTTGCAGGTAATGTATGCAACAATTACTTAGGTACCTTAGGAATTAAAAGCTATAAAATACTTTTTAATATCACCCGTACGACACGTCACGTCACTTACCTATGTGGTTAGTTTCTAAATTTCCATATAAACTAATAAATAAATAAATAAATAAATAAATAACTTCTTACATTCACACCAATTATCTAAGCCCATTTTAATTTCATTAAGAAACTGTATCATGGAAAACTTGATAACGGATAAATATCATACTTAAATACTTTTTGTTTGTAAATACATACTTAATATACATAGTAAACACCCAGACCAAGACAAATAGACATGTTCATGCACACAAATATTTATCTTGTTCGGGAATCGAACCCGAGACCACTGGCGCAGAAGGTGGGTAGCCTACCCCTGCGCCAAATCGGTCGTCAAAATAAACTTTTATTCCTATATATTTTATAGGGCTCGTGGTTTTACTATCAGATTTTTCCTATACTTAGTTACTTACAAAATTGCATTGTGAATGCATAAAAATAATTTAAAATCTTATCCCTTTTTCATTCCCTTTTGAAATACGCAATTAATGTCCTTCAGAGTACTACTTTGATTGATAAAGGCTTTCGGCTAATTCAAAACCTATAATGGCCATTACACGTCACTTAAAAATTTGTGCAGCATGGATGTTTACCGACTATCTTATTAAAAGCGTTAGATGTAAAGTCAACCTATTAAACCCTGCCTGTTCACTCGTAGGCAACTCTCATTTAAAGGGAAGTTTACAATAATTGCTATAACAGCTGTCGCTGGTAGAGCCACAATTTGAAACTAAAGCTGCGTCCATATAACACCTCGGTCCTTATCGGCGGTGTCGAGTGGCTCAGTTCCTAGAAACCTCTACCTACGACCAGGTAGTCGGAAAAAGGGATGCGTTACGATACGAGCGTGTCGATATGTGAAAATATCGACAGGATTGATATGATTATAATTATACAAAAAGCTGTTGATCGAATCTCCAAAATGTAGTACCTAGTTATCGACAAAGAAATTTGAATGATTCTTCTTGAAAAGGTTATCGGGTCAAAACAAGAACTTCTGAAGAGGTTTAGGTACTTTTTAGCATAAAATAATATTAAAATCTTTTAGAAACTAATATGGTGTTGCAACTCTGTCATTCGAAGAGTTCTCAAGTTCTCAAGTTCTCAAGTTCTTTATTGCATACCATGTTTGTACAGAAGATGTTATTAAAAATAAAAGAAACAAACACGACCCTGCAAGGGCACAGCAACACAAATAAAATAAAAATAAAACAAAGAAACATATTAATTAAAAATAACTGGCAGGACATCTAAAAACAACTCTCAACATTTTTCAAAAAACTCTTTAAGACTATAAAAACTGTTATCCAGCAAATACTCTTTTAGTTTTTTGGTAAAGGTGTTAGCGTTCGATTCGGCTTGGATGGACTTAGGAAGTTTATTAAAAAAATTTACTGCGCTTATATGTGTCCCCGAACTATGGAGTTTTAAGTTTGATGATGGTAAAGCTAACCGATTTTTATGTCTCAAATTCATTTTTCCGGTGTAGAAATCTTTTGCTTGGGGAAAAAGGTGTTGATTTTTTCTAACGAAATTACAAATTTCCAATATGTATTGAGATGTTACAGTTAAAATTTGGAGCTTTTTAAAGTAGTACCTGCAGCTGACTGTGATATCTAGGTTTTCAAGTATTCTTATGCATTTTTTTGTAAGATAAATATCTTTGAGGCATCGGTGCTGTTTCCCCATAAGATTATTCCGTAGTTAATCCAAGAATGAGCGTATGCATAATACGCAATTTTTGCTGTTTTCTGATCAGTTGCCTTTTTTAAATTATATAATGCATAAGTGAAACTAGCTAGTTTACCTGACAATTTAAGGACATGACTTTTCCAGTTGATATTAGTATCTATTTTAATGCCAAGCAGATCAAAGTCCTGAACACATTCTAAATCTATGTTATTATGAGTGAAATTAATGCTTAATGGTTTTTTTTGGGTAGGTCTAAATTGTATAAGTTTTGTTTTTGAAAAATTTATTAGCAAATTATGATCGTTTAGCCAATTAGATATATTATCAATTATTCTGGTAAGGTTAGATTTTAACAAAGAACAAGAGTAACAAAGAACTAGAGCTCCTCTGTGCTTCGGAACTTTCAAGTCACGGTAAGGTTTAGTTTAGCTAGATCTGTACCAAAGCTTCAATCCGCAAATTGGACTTGAACTTGTCAAGCATTTTATTAACTCATAGACTATGTGATGTATTCACCATCACGTGTTTTATTTCTGCAATCAATACGTGTAGATAAATATTCAATTAAAAGAACGAAGAACTGGTTTAGCAAATGCACGGTCGTTCGCCTTGACTGTTAAAACAAACACGACTGATATCTCATATATCCGATCAATTGATTGCCTTGATTAATAAACTTAAATCAGTGAAATACTAAGGTATAAAACAAAGTTCATCCTGCTAGAAATGATGGGCTTAAAATTTATAAAATCACATTTCAGACTAGTTTCCTTGATTTATAAGTAACACATTTGAAGCTGAAATTGATACCTACTAGTATAGAATGCTGTTGAGTATATTTTTTGTCAGAGTTTTCTGGTAACCCGAGATTCGTTAGTTTCAACTAATTCCAGCCAATATTCAATGCTTACAAGACGTGTCTTTAAAATTTATCGATAAAAAATTCAAAAAAATTCAATGATTAATATGATTATGAATGAAAAGAAAGAATTAAAGCTCAATGAGAGATCTATCCAATAGTTTTGATTTGATCGTCATTTTTATTTTAATACTGTTCTTCTTTTCGAGATGTTGAATGAATTACGAGTTTTTAGTTTCTTTAATTCGCTTTTCTCAGTGTACGCAAAGCAAACGCTTCCACAAAGATATAATGTAGAGATTCAAAATTCAAAATCATTTATTCATTTTAGGCTGATACAGCACTTGTGAACGTCAATGAAGCTACGCTATCGGTTCGCAAATCCTACGGCGGGAGGCCTTGTATCGAGAAGAACCGGCAAGAAACTCGCCAAGGGCTTTTTTTCTCCCTGTCATACCTATTTCATACTCAGTCGTCAAATTGAAAAGTGACTTTAACATCATCAGATTGAAGTAAAATACCATGACACCATAAATAAAAATAAATAAACTATCGACAGTTAGACCCGGCACTGCACTAGCGAGGCCGCCTGGCGCGCCCCGCGTCTCGCTGTGATAATAACGTTTTTTCGTCGCTTTTTACCGCTTCAATAATGGCCATTGTAATATTTGGGACCATGAAGGTTGCGTTATCGTAGGTCCGTTTTGACAGTTTGATTTTGGTTTAATCTTGCGAGCGATAGCGTTACAAATAGGGATGGTAATCATTTTGTTATTGGTTTATATATATTTTTTCTTTGTGTAAAAATTGCGTCATACGAGTATAACTCGTCTTAAAATTAAATTTCCGAAGTTTAAGTTAAATCTACGTTTATATTACAAAGAGGTAAGTAACGTTAGTTTGTTGGTATATTATTTGAGGTAATCTCTTTATTGTCGCCATTAGTGTATAATATTCTTTACCGTCGCTGCACACGAGCCACAAACGCTGCCACTTAAAGAGCAAGAATAAGAAACAAGTGACGACTTTATATAAAAACTACAGGAAAGTGGTCGGTGGCGGCGTTTTTTAGTGGACCGTGGGAGGATACGCTTAATTTTGAAAAATCTTTCATCAGTAGAAATCTACCTACATTTTTCTGAGTGTCATAGGCTAAACTCTATCCGAATATTTCCACGGGAACGAGTATCAAGTGGACATAGCGGATCTCTGTTCATTTTTCGTTAACTATGTGTATAAAATTAAAAACAATTAATATGATGATACCAAAATACGAGTTAGGTAATGTTTAATCCATCCATACTATCCATACTAATATTATAAATGTGAAAGTGTGTTTGTTTGTTTGTTTGTTTGTTTGTTTGTTTGTTTGTTTGTCCGTCTTTCACGTCAAAACGGAGCAAAGGATCGACTCTATTTTTGGTATGGGGATAGTTTGGGAGCTGGAGAGTAATATAGGCTACTTTTTATTCCGGACAATTATAAAATAAAAATGATTATTTTGTATAGAAAATCGATAAACTGTCGTACTATACAAAACTGTCATTTCTTCCATAGCCGCTTCCAAAGAGGTATGTCAAAGAGTATTGTAATCACTGACGTTTTAGCCGCTTTGGATTACCTACTTTTTAATTAGTGACATTTGTTGCAGGCAGTGTATAAAACTTCTTCGCGATCATTTATTTTCATCTGTCTATCTAGGTATAATAGATGTTGGTGATACGAAGTTTACCGGGTCCACTATAATTAATATGGCAAAACAACGTTTGCCGGGTCAGCTAGTATATAATAAAACAAAGATTTCAGGAATGACGTATAAACACAGAATATAATATAACATTACTACAAAGCTACTTATACGATTGCAGTAATAAAATATACTTACCTAAGTACTTAACTTACACACATCATATATTATAAAACTTTTTGCTGCCCATTCCGCCGCCGCGCCGCGGGGCGTGAAGCGCGGCGAAGACGGGATGCCCGTCACGCCTCAGAGCGGGAACGGTTCGTACCGCGTTCGACGAGTTAGTGTGACGCGGGCATCTGTCTGAGAACGTTGAATCGCACGGGCGTCACGCGCCACACTTTCAACGATAGCGCAACAAGTTGTGGTTTTCAGTTATTGTTTTTTTTGGTGAAATAATGGAGAGTGAAGCTGGCCCTTCTGGGCCTAAACGACCACGTAATCTTCAACTAGAAGATACAGAAATAGACGACTTTTTATTAGAAAACGATGATTCAGATGACGATTTTGAAGTCGATGAGGAAGAGGAATCATCTTCAGAGGAGGATGACCATGACCAGCCGCCGATTTCACAATCGCCAATCCAATTTCTTAGTTCACCGGTACGTGAAACTGAATCGCATACACGTACCCGGGGATTAGAAGATATTAATCGATCAACGACATCCACTTCAACCCCACCATGGACACTTACAGCTGAGATGAAAAACTTCGATTTTACGGAAAGCAATGTGTTCCATGGGCCGCATAACGGAGATCCAGTGGATTATTTCTATTACTTTTTTGATGAAGACTTATTGAAGTTTATTTGTCTCCAATCTAACGAACAAGCGGTAAAATTGCTCTTTTCCGAAAAAACCACGCAGGAGTCAAGAATTACTCGTTGGAAAGAATTGACGGTTGAGGAACTGAAGATATTTCTGGGCCTGTTATTCCACATGGGAACAATTCAATTGACTCGAGTTCAAGATTATTGGAAAAAAGATCGTTTATTTTCTATACCGATTTTCGGCGAACAAATAAGCAGAAATAGGTTTCTTTTAATTATGAGATGTCTTCATTTTACTTCTGAGACTAGCAGTGATGATCCATTGTATAAAATACGATTCATGATCGAGTATTTTAATAAAAAGATGTCAGATTGTTATTATCCGGCTAGAGAATTAGCACTGGATGAAAGCATGGTGCTCTGGCGAGGACGCCTAGCCTTTAGGCAATATATAAAGAATAAACGGCACAAATATGGTGTAAAACTTTATGTGTTGACCGAGCCTGGTGGCCTTATATTGAAGTTTAGAGTATATGCTAGGAGTAAGGATGTTGAGGTCGCTGGAAAAGGGCATGGCGATAAAATTGTACTCCATCTTTTAGAAGACTTTTTAGAGAAGGGCCATGAAATTTACATGGACAATTATTATAACAGCGTAGCCTTAGCTAAAAATCTCTTGGAGAAAAAAACCTATTGCACGGGCACTCTCCGGTCTAATCTCAAGAGCAATCCTAAGGAGGTAACGCAAAAAAGACAAACGAGGAGAAAATATATCACTTTTCAGTGAAGGTGTCCATGTCGGTAAATGGAATGATAAACGTGATGTAACATACATAACAAATCAATATCCAAACTGTCTAACTCCGGTCACAAGCAAACGTGGCCAAGTAAAGGAGAAACCACTGGCCATTGCCAAATACAATGAATTTATGTCTGGCGTAGATCGACAAGATCAGCTGTTTTCCTTTTACCCATGTGAACGTAAAACTGTTCGATGGTACCTGAAAATAGCAATCCACACCTTTCAGTTATTATTTATTAATTCGTACAAAATGTACAACAAGTACTCAGGCAAACCAAAGATGAGACTGTATGACTTTCGTTTATCAGTAATTGATAAACTATTGCCAAAAAAGCCAACCGCTGCGATACAGATACCACGTAGCGCGAATCCAATGCATAAAATAACTCGGATATCTGAGAAGAATAAAAATGGAAGGATAAAACGGAAGCATTGCCGCCAGTGCTATAAACAAAAGAAACGCACCGACACAACGTGGCAATGTGAAGTTTGCGATGATAAGCCAGGACTATGTGTAGAGTGTTTCGATTTATATCATGAACAGTTATAATTTGATATTGTTTAATTTTTTAATTATTTTTTTTTAATTTGATAACTTATTGTTCCTATATTGTGATTATGCATGTTAAAATTCATATGATGCACTGAATTGTTAAGTGTATGTAATATATTTTAATAAATACTACATTACTGCGCAAAATTTTGCTAACGCTCTCGGGCGTGATGGGCGCCTGAGATGAAAATTCCTTCCTAGGTGCCCGTCACGCCCAAAGGCGTATTTTTTTTCCCTCCCTTTTTTAACCCCCACATTAGATTTGCATCAAATAAAATCGTTTTTTTTTAATATTTATACATATTTCAAGTTAAATAACATAAAAAATCTAATGGGCTTCCAACCAAATTCACTTTTTTTTGTGGGCAGTCAAACTGTGTAAGTTCAAAAGAAAAAAATCCCACGTACCCAACCCAGACCCCTCCGAGTGTAGACTTAATATAATTACTTCGCGAGTACCAGGGTCGCAGAGGTGGGCTGCAATCGTCTGGATGTCTGGGAAGCCCTAAATAAACTCTTGATTATCAACTGACGTTGCCATATCCAAATTCTTACTACCATTTTGGTAGTATTTGTTGTTGAATGTTCGTACGTTGACTTTCCTTCATTTGTTGAGTAAATCAGTCATTAAGTAAGTATTCTTATTCATAAGAGCTCTAGTTGGTGGAGTAACTGTAGGGAAACCTAACTCTTAGTTGCAAGTCAACTACCTTTGCTGCCATATCAAAATTCTTGAAACTTCCATTTTGGTCTCGATTTGTCTTGTGTTCATTCCTTCCTTTAAGTAATCAGACACTTTGATATTTGGTTGGCGCATACTGTTCGTTGAAATATGCTAATATCAAACACGCTTTATGTTTTATACTGCGTTTTATATTTGTTTCGGGTTCCTCAGATCATAATTAGCAAAAGATTTAATACTATGTCTATGCAGTTTAAATGCCCTTTTTTGTATGAATCTTATTTCCCGCTAATATTTATTCTAATTTGTCTACCATGATGACCATGACGCCTATAATGTTCCTAACACATTATATTTTATTTATTTTGCTTTTATTTTATTTTTAGATAAGTACATACTTAGCTTCTAGTTGCTACCGTTTCATTAAATGAAAGGTTAATATTTAGAAGCATTGCTGGCAACACTAAGTAGGTACAACCCGCCCACTCCACTCTCACTGCTCGGCATCGGGCGGTGAAAAACTATGCTCGAACGCGTATGGTCAGCAAATAAATTAATATTAGTTCAATTAAATGGTAGATTAATAATGGCTTAACATTAAACCATAAATTACAGTGCGTGGTGGTTTAAAATTATGTAATACTTACCATATATTACAAACAAGCTTTCCGCCCGCGGCTTCGCCCGCGTGGACTACACGACGTTATCCCGCGGGAATGTGATACTTTTCCGGGATAAAAAGTAGCCTATGTTCCTCTCCAGGCTACACAGTATCTATGTCCCAAATTTCAGCCAAATCCGTTCAGCCGTTTTGACGTGATTGAGTAACAAACATCCAAACATCCAAACATCCAAACATCTAAACTTTCACATTTATAATATTAGTAGGATAATTATTGATTTCATTTAAAATAATATCAAGCAATTTAATTTCATCATTGTGGCCTCTACATATCCACATATGATATTGAGAAGAATCATTATGGCCTCTTCATATCCATATCTGATTCAATTTATTTACAATAATTATTGTTTTCATTTAAAATTATACTAAGAAATTTAATTTCATCATTGTGGCCTCTACATATCCACATATGACATTGAGAAGAATCATTATGGCCTCTTCATATCCATATCTGATTCAATTTATGTACAATAATTATTGTTTACATTTAAAATAATACCAAGCAATTTAATTTCATCATTGTGGCCTCTACATATCCACATATGACATTGAGAAGAATCATTATGGCCTCTTCATATCCATATCTGATTCAACTTATTTACAATAATTATTGTTTTCATTTAAAATTATACCAAGCAATTTAATTTCATCATTGTGGCCTCTACATATCCACATATGACATTGAGAAGAATCATTATGGCCTCTTCATATCCATATCTGATTCAATTTATGTACATATATGTTTAACAATATTTAGAATTAAAAAATGTCGAAGACAGAAACTAAATTAGGGCATGTTTTTTGACAAATTGGCAACCTGTAAAATCAATTGTCCATAAACCACGTTTCCTATCCTTTTGTTAGTTTGTCGCGCTTTTAATTTAGGTAATTGACACTTGTTGTCTTGACAAGGTAAACTATACTATTACAAAAAGAATACTTATTGTTTTGATTTTAAGATAATATAGTTAAAAAGGTGATTGATTACATGTTACATGTGAATGGATACAATGCAAAAAGGTAATTCAAATAGGCAGCCGACAAGCTTTTAAGTTTTTTAAAAAGCTAAGTTATTTCATTTAAAATTAGCCATAACCCTACGCTACCACAAAACTACAACTTATCTAGTGGCACTAGTTTACTTACAGAACTTTAAAATAGTAAGTGAGCGGGGCGCGCGTGGAAATCCCTTTGCTCAAATTAGCTAACCCTTCATACTTTTTACCTTTGTACGATTTAAAAAAAAATCTAGTTGCATGCAACTAGCTAGTTTTTGATTCCACACTTCATTCAGTTGCTACAAAATAAGTGACTTGCTTTGCTTCTCTTAACTTCAATATAAAAATATTTATTTGCTATCTGTACCTACACCGTAGGTATTGAGTGGTAGACTGTAATGATAGACTTTCTCTAGCGCTTGTGACTACTGTTCGAGTGTACCCGTGTGTAGGGCAACTATACTCCAGTTGTAGTACCTAGGTACAGTCTACGGCACACCTTTTTAGCTGTTGCAGTAGTAAAATAGATCTAATTACGCATGCAATAAGTGCGATTTTTGGTTAATGTCTAAAGATTGACGCCAGTACTATATATAACATTACATAATTACTATTCTGTGTTAGGGTGGCCCCTGTAGGGTTAGATGTAGTTATATTATGTACGTAATTTCAAACAAAAAGTATTTTAGTACTTATACATTTATCCTATATCAAGTTGTCCATGACAAATTAACTACAAATAAATAAATAAATAAATAACTTCTTACATTCACACCAATTATCTAAGCCCATTTTAATTTCATTAAGAAACTGTACCTATCATGGAAAACTTGATAACGGATAACTATATACTTATATACTTTTTTTTGTAAATACATACTTAATATACATACATACATAACACCCAGACCAAGACAAATAGACATGTTCATGCACACAAATATTTGTCTTGTTCGGGAATCGAACCCGAGACCACTTGCGCAGGAGGTGGGTAGCCTACCCCTGCGTCAAATCGTGAATTATCGTCGAAAAATAAGCATAGCTAGGTAGGTTTAAGGTTTTTTTTTACGCGATAACAGAGTGCTGTTCTTTTATTATTTTTTATTTGAGACTAAAGTATTTTTTTTCTATGGTAGGTACTTATTAGTTTTCACCTTAGTAATAATAATAAGACATTGTAAAATTTGGATTTTTATTCATACATTTATACAACATTTTGTTTTACCATAACTCTCTTTACATTCTTTGTAAAAACTACTTAAAACGGATATAGTAGTTTGTTTGCACATCATACAGGCATTCGGCGCTGACTGATAAGCTATCTGTATGTCCGGTGAGCTGTAGATAGATATGAGGCATATATTATTATGTATGACAAAAGTCGAACTGCATAAATTTACCGATCGAGTTGCATTCAACAATGGCGGTAAAATTAGTTAGTTTTATATAATGAAATTTTATAAAAAGAAAACAAATGCTCTCCAGCTTAAGGAGTTGGATAATTAACATTTTAAATGCAAAACTCATATCCGAAATATCGGGAACTCGAAATAGTAGATTGTATTACAAGGGAGCAAAATAACATATTTACGGCGAGGGCGCTATTTTGAATCCAGAGCGCAGTGATGGATTCTAGAGTAGAATCCCGAGCATAGCGAAGGATTCTAAAGTAGAATCCTGAACGCAGCGAGGGATTCAATATACGTCGCCCGAGATGAAAATAATTTTGCGGCCGAGTAATACACTCTACTTTTCATTTCGAATATAAGGAAAGTAAATACACTCTGCATTTCATCCTCCTCTATAAGAAAAGCAATAAAGACAACTAAAACTATCTAGAAAAATAAAAGAAAGGTGGCGGGGGGCTTCGCTTTCTCTGTTTTTTCTATAATAGGTATATAAAAAAATTAAAGTTTTGAAATGACAAAAAAAAATTTTGAACAAAAAAAAATTTTTTGAAATAAAAAATTTTTAAACAAAAAAATTTTTTTATATGTCTATCGGATGCCTCCTAACTATCTCCGGAGTACGATAGGGGGTTGAAAATTTTGTTAGATTTTAGCTACGCTTACGCTACGAGACGCACCGTTTTTGAGATATTCTCGTTTTTATAAAATTCTTTTTTTTTTTTAAATTTTGCAAGTCCCGTCCCCATACAAAATTAGTTGAAAACTTTTTCATTGCCGATGAGGTAACTCTATGGTTGACTGTAACCAAATTCAGGGGGGTAATTGTCTAACTCAACATCAATCGCAATCGCTTTCAGTTTGACATCCATCATGCATCCATCACTTGTTGTTGAAGAAAGTTGTCAAAATTTTTGTTGACATAAGCAGCAATGGCCGTGCAATATCTTTCAAACTGAATGCGATTGCGATTGATGTTGAGTTAGACAATCACCCCCCAGTTCTATTCTTAAAATTTCATTTCCACCCTAGGGCGAAACGGATAGTTTTGGACCCGCTGCTCAGTTTAAATATACATCACTTTCCGAATCTGAGAGATGAAATAGTAGATTGTATTACAAGGGAGCAAAATAATATATTTACGGCGAGGGCGCTATTTTGAATCCAGAGCGCAGTGAAGGATTCTAGAGTAGAATCTCGAGCGCAGCGAGGGATTCTAAAGTAGAATCCTGAACGCAGCGAGGGATTCAATATACGCCGCCCGAGGTGAAAATAATTTTGCGGCCGAGTAATACACTCTGCTTTTCATCCCCCTCTATAAGAAAAGCAGTAAAGACAACTCAAACTACCTACCTTTCTTTGTCGTTCGGATAGTCGGGCAAGAAAAAAATTTGAGTTTTGAAATAAAAAAAAATTTTAAATAAAAAAAATATATGTCCATCAGATTCCTTATAAGTATCTCCGGGGATGCCGTAGGGGGGTTGAAATGTTGTTAGATTTTAGCTACGACTCACCGTTTACGAGATATTCTCAATTTTATAAAATTCCGTTTTTGAAAATTTCTCGGTCCCGAAAAAAGTCCCGGCCCCATACAAAATCAGTTGTTCTTTTTTTTAAGTAATGCACACCCTTTGCTACACTCCAACCAATGCTTCTTTAATTATGTTCTAAATTCAAATCTCATCGTTTTGGACCCTGTTATGAAGCTGTTCAAAATTCAAATCTCATTTAGACCCTCTTGTCATAACAGGTAAACAATGAATCGTTTTGAACCCTGTTATTAGATAAACAATCATCGCTTTTCGAATCGATGGGATGAAAACTAATTTAAACGTGCTAAAAATCCCGTTTTTCATTATAGTTATAGTGATAATGACCATGTAAGTTCAAAACTGATATGTTCGGAGTGGGCGTTTCGAAATTCCAATCAAGACACAGCTTCCCAAGTACAAATAAATATCTTAAGATATGTAATAAATTACATATATAAATATATTTAATGGTAATTAGCTAATTTTGGTAATTATTTAAACAGACCCAATTTTATTTTCATTAAAGTAAATTTTCAGATACTTCTCCTACGGCCATCCGCTACAAAAACGAAAACTTTTCCCTTCGCAACGATTTTCCAAAGCAGTTGTACTAATAGTGCCATAATGTTATTTATAAACGGGCGATTACGACCGTTCAGTCATTCGAGTAGACTAAACATTGAGTAGGTAGTATTGTGTAAACTCAGGGTCTTAGTCACGACACTCGATAAATAGAATGAAACGAGTGACATCACTAGTTCACTAGTGAGTTGAATGTTGCGGCTTCCTTCTGTCAGTGTTGCCATGAGCAAAATACATTTGTGCCATGCATGGGACATTTGGAGAAGATTACCTTAGACTAGTGTGTTGAATTTTGCGGCCGGCGTCTACTTGTTGCCAATGTCAGTGTTACTATGTGCAAATTAGATGGAATTACTTCTCTTGTCGTTGCGTTGGACAAGGAAATAACAATATCGCAGATGAAAATATGATTGAAATACTTAAAACGACCTCTCGCGCTGGCCAGTCCAAACAATGGTACTTACAAGTAATTAGGGACCGTTCTTGATCGACAGAATACATTTCACAGCAACTAATGTCTGTCTGATGATAATGATACACATATAAAATGGACATTTAGCGTGTTAACAGTAAAGTTGGCAATTCGCACTCTGCTCGGGATGTCAATTAAATAGGACCAGCCTCTATCGGGCCTCGTACCAAGATGGAACATCTTCGAGGAGTCGGACTTGCCAAGTTATTGTTATTTCGAAACTTTATATTTGCAAGAAGGTTAGGATTAAGACGTGTATTTCTTTAAGTACGTTCCGTACCTACTTAAAATACAATTGGTTAACAAACTAGGGTAGCACTTTGCCCAGGATGTTAATTGAATATAACCGGCCTCTGCTGCGCCCGTACCAAGTTAGAACAAGTTCCTACTCAGGGGTCCGACTTGGAAACTTACTTTTTACTTCTCAACTTAGTTTTGTTTGATTAAAATGGAAGTTTTGGTCTAAGAAAGGTTTTATATTTCATTGCTAATTTTAATATGATGTAAGATTTTGTTTTTAATTTACCTTTTTAATATACCCATTTTACAATATATCATATTAAACCTTTATATTGGGTTGGAATTGAGTAATTATTTCTCGATACACTTACATTCGTAACGACGCAGACGTTTAATCAGTGTAAAAGGCTTTCACTGAACTTGAAGTTGCCAAGTCAACAAACAGAGAAATTGCAACTTTTTCCTTGACCCTACGTAACGTAGGACTCAATACAACATTATATTATGGTAATTATGGTAAAAATACTTTGAGAACTGCGTACCTATGTTATTAGTCCCTTTTTGACAAAAGGTTTTTTAATATTTATGCTCTTTCATTCTTTTGTCATTTCCACCATAACCACTGTTACACTGTGTCAGTAGAAGAGCTCGTAAAATAATTTAGTGCTTTCAAGTTTCAAGTTCTAAACCATAAGTACCTATGCTCTAAACATTGTATTGTATGACATTGTCTATGGTGTTCAATATTTATTGACGTAAAGTTTACAATGTTACGGGAATGACTACAGAAGCTTCGAAACCTCTAGCCATGGATTTTAACCTTTAACTGGTGACCTGGAGTTAGTAGTGCGTATTTGGTGACACGACGTATACGAGACGTCAATGAAAAAAAGGGTAAACAAAAAAGTGATTAACAGACAATTAATTTTAAGAGAACCATTTAATAATACATATATTAATATAAATAATAATTAAATATGAATCAAAACAAACAACAGGTTTTTTCATAAAAACAGTTTTGAATATGTATGGAACTTTTCTTAAAAAAATAGGAACAAACTTAAAATGGGTCTTCTTGCACCGAAAAATATAATTTGAAACCCTCTTAACATTATTTTTAGATTATTTAGATACTAATCAACAAAACATAGTAGGTAAAGTTAGCCTTAGATACAATAATAAAAAAACTACAAACATCAAACATCGCTTACTAGGAATGGCTATCACATATTTGCTGATTGAATGATTAGACATCACATATTTGCTTACAGCAGTTTAAGCCCATAGGTGTATCACAGTAAGTACATGAGAACCTAGTACGTCATTTTATAAAGCCAAATGATACAAGTTTTTTTAGTCCCAGCATGGCAGAAGCTGGTTTGCGTGGTAAGTCGTCAACATCAGTTACTCTCTTTATAGCTCGTGGGAGTAGTTTCTCATTATAAACCCGGTAATATGAAATATATTGTGTAATTGAGTCCTGGCCGATCTTGAAGGTGATTGCGAGAACCATTTGAATCTATTACGCCCCCAGCAAGCGACAAGCTGGTGGCTCCCACTGTCGTTTGGTTGCTGTAACTCTGTGGTGCTTTTCATGGACGGCCCACCACTGTTGCTTGTATCCCCTGTAGCTTGAGGACTATTTTCGGATGATCTACCTTAGTTCCTCAGGACGCTGTTCTTCAACAGCCGTGCTGTTGTTTTCGTCTCCAGATTGCTCAGATTTGCTATCATGCTCAATTTCTAAAACGAATTCAGGGTCGTCTAAATCGTAATCAAAAATGCTGCACTCGACGTCACTCTTTCCTAACAACTCTTGTGATATATCACGCTGCCTAACAACCCTTCTTCTTTTAGCAGAGCTGGGTTGTTCATCGTCAGACATTCTATAAAAAAATACAACACATTACTACCGCTGTGACATTTCTCAGACACTATGAAGTTGTGTACAGTAACAGTGAGGTGACGTACTACAGACACATAGGTAAAATATACATTAGTACTGACCTGACGTCTGTGAGACGGCGAGAGCTCCACACAGGTAACACGAGAGTCGTTGCGCGGGTGCGACTACTACTGAGTGAAGGTGCGAGGTGAATGCGGAAGGTACCGAGGTGGGTGGGAGGAAGCGGCAAAACGGCGAAGAGAAATATCAAAAAAACGAAACGCGGTGTCTGAGAGACGGGCAGGTCACCAGTTAAAGGTTAATAATTGTTAGGCGTTTTTAAGTTATCCTATTATTTTGCAATTTTATTCATAAAACAAATGTATCAATAGCAAGGGGGAGTTTACGTGGTAATGCCAGTTAGGTAGTAAGTAGTACTGTTACGACACATATTTCACTACTTTGGAAGGCTCTATCCTTCAAAATATTGACTTTGAGTAAACATGATTTGAGAAACCTTTATGTCATTTTTAAAGACCTATCTATTAGACACTCCACACGGATATGTTAGATAAAAAAAATATTTTTAAGTTTTAGTTCCATGTATGGTAAAGTAGAGCCCCCCTTAGTTTTTTATTTTTTGTATTAAAAACTTAAAGCGGTTCATACAATACATCTACCTATCACTACCTGTCTTAATAGTTTTGGATTGATGTGGCTGCGACATACGGACGGACGGACGGACAGACAGACAGACAGACATGACGAATCTATAAGGATTCTGTTTTTTGCCATTCGGCTACGGAACCCTAAAAAGCTGCATTAAGTAGGTATTTAAGTATCAGCAGTGAAAAGGTAAGAAACTAGCATTTTCTCGCTTTCGTTACTCGCATTCATAATGCTAGATAACAAGGAATTAATTAAATTTAAATTAAATGAATTAATATCTGTCAAGTCAAATGTGTCAAGTGCTTCAATTTGTGAGGTCTGCGGATATTGAGGTTTTTAATAACTTCAAGATCAATATCCACTTGCAATATCTTTATCTAAGTGGCTTATTATACGATTCCTTTCTTCGACCTCATCCTGTCTCTTTTATTCCCAACCCTAATGAGTGGGGTCGCTAGACCGGAGCTTTGTGCAATTTATTTCTTTCCAAAGATAGAAATGAAATAATTCCCTATCCGGAAACGAGGGAGCTATTTGGGGATTTCGCGAGGCGCTGCCAAGCAACCTAACGTAAGTAGTGCTGAGGGGAAAGTTCTTGGTTCTGGGAAAAAATCTGCCGAAAATTGCAGCTGCGATTTTCGTAAAAATGGAAACTATTGAAAAACTGAAAATGAAGTAAGGTCAATGTGAGGAAGTCCGGCATACTTTTCTAAAATTTAAGTTCAACTGAACTTATTGAATCGAGATACGCTTTCTAAAGTGACTTGTGTCGTCGGAAATTATAGGTAATATATTTATTTACCTATATTGGTCTTAAAATAGTATGAATTGCAATTATCTTTAGATTTATATGATATTTTTTAAAACACGGCGTGTAGACGGACTTCCCGTGCAGTTTAGGGTAAGTCCGTCTACTAGCACTATATCCAAAACTTCTGAGGCAATATGTATGAAAACAGTTTCTAGCAGTGACGTTAAACTAGCGTTGAAATGTGTGATTTATGTATTTGTCTATAAGGTTTACATTTCAAAGATAATTGATTTTATTTTATTTTAAGGCAAGTCCAGCATATCTTTGGTGACAGTGGTTGCAAACATTTTTAATAAAATTGTATGTAGCCAATTTCCTAGTAAAACATAAATTTTTATTTTCTAATTCAATTTTTATATTCTTAATAAGGTAGCTATACGAAAGCGATTCATTACTATCTTACGGTACATAATTATATCCCTAGGGATTTATCTATATCACGGCTTTATCATGCAGGTAAAATACGTGCAGCTGAAAAGGTTGACAATATCTGCAATTGAGGCAAGACCGTCATATGACGGACTTGCCTTACGTATGCCAGACGGACTTCCCAACTATTACATTTTGTGGTTAGTAATTTGTTGCAGGTAATAATTACGAAACTCAAGCGCTATAAATGAATTCATCACCAGAAATAAGTATATTGATCACTAAATGACTTGCGTAATCAAAGAAACTCCAAGAATTCCATTGATTTTCTACTTTTTTTTTAGTTTTTTGAAGAGACGTTACACTCCAGCTTCAAGTACAAAACTCGAAAGAAAATGGCCTACCAATTTCTTTCAACCTAATGATTGGTATTGGTATTGGTGTTTACAGTTTTCCGCATTTAGACTCATATTTGGTCCGTTATGCGTGAACATGGCTAGTCGAGCCATCCTAGCTCCTTCCAGAAGCGCAGAAGCCTCCTGGGGCGTTCACAGGCTTCTAGGAGCGACCTCACCTCTGTGAGGATTTCTGTTCGTTGTGCGGCCAAACCTACGCACTCCAGGATCACGTGGGCGGCAGTTTCCTCTGCGTTCAGGCAACCTCTACATAGAGGACTGTCTGTCGCATTCATAATAAATAGTTGTCGGTTTAAGGTAAGGTGACCTGTAAGTGTACCAACAACTATCCGGAGGTCTGGACGATTGAGACTGAGCAGCCTGCAGGTCAAACGCGGCGAGACTGCAGTCATCGCCGTCTTAGACTGTCTACAGCTTGTTAGAGCTACCCAACGAGTATTATGTGCAGCACGAGTTCGTTGCCTTACCCATGAGCGCAGTTGGCTGAATGGGAGTGGCAGAATGGGTGTAGGTCCTGCCACTATTGTGGAGGATCCCATTCTAGCCAGCTCATCGGCGGCGTCATTCCCGTGTGATCCACTATGCCCTTTAATCCATTGTAGGATTACTCCGTTGTTGGATGCTAAACTATCCAAAACTTTGTGGCATTCGTAGACGATACTGGAGTTGATGGTGTTGGCCTCCAGTGCTGTTAGGACGGCCATGCTGTCGGTCAGTATGCGGATGTTTAGTTCCTTCATACCTCTAGACAGGGCCGTGGTAGCGGCGTTTATTATTGCAACACTTTCGCATTGAAATATCGAACTGTGTTGGCCCAGCGCTAGTGATATTTTTATATTCAGATCTTGTGAGAATACTCCAGCTCCAGTTCCAGTCCCCATCTTGGAGCCGTCCGTATAGATTCGGACTTCATGTATGCCAGAGTGATCTCGGTCATTTTCAAATAACTGTATTTGGTATTTCTTTTCGAAAATGTATTGCTTGGGTATCCTATCGCATGGGGCAGCGATTAGTGACTCATGTTTCACTAAATCATTCCACAATGTGGAGTGAGGACCCTCTCGATTGTACCACAGATCCAGGTGTTTTAGCCTTATAGCAGCCATGGAGGCTTCCTGTTGTATAAACAGATCCAAGGGTGTTAAATCCAGGGCTACTTCTAGAGCGGCTGTGGGGGTGGTTCGCATGCAGCCGGTTGTCGCAGAGCATGCCAATCTTTGGAACTTCTGCAGTTTGTTGATGACGGTGCTTTGCTCCGTTTTGGACCACCAGGCAACGGCTCCGTATGTGATTATGGGACGTATAACAGTTTTATACAGCCACATCGTTATTTTCGGTGATAGTCCCCAACTTTTGCCAAGTAGTCTTTTGCATTGGCAGAAGATGATTGTGGCTTTGTTTAGTTTGCTTTCGAGGTGTCTATTCCAGAGGAGTTTGTTGTCTAGTATCACTCCTAGATACTTGACTTCCTTGCTTAGGGAAAGACTGGTATTAAAAAGTTTTGGGAGTTTAAGATTTCCTAGACTCCGTTTGTTTGTGAACATGATCATTTCTGTCTTTGTTGGGTTCACTGTTAGATTGTGTTTAGTGCACCACTGTTCGACGACCTTTAGCGCGGACCTCATTCGGTCACATATCACGCTCTCAACTCGCCCGCTGATGAGTATGGTCAAGTCGTCTGCATAGCCTACTGTGAGAAAGTTGTGGTCGTTGAGCCTACTAATCAGCTCATTTACCACGATGTTCCATAAGAGAGGTGAGAGGACACCCCCTTGGGGACATCCTTTGGCTACTACTCCTCTGGTAGTATCATTCACAGTAATTTGTATGGCTCTGTCTCTTAACATGCTGTCAATCCACCCGGCAATAGTAGGATCGACACCATGTCTGGAGAGGGCCTGGCTTATGCTGGTAAAGTTGGTTTTGTCAAAAGCTCCTTCTATGTCGATGAAGGTGCCTAGTGTTGATATTTTGTGTTTGAGATTGTCTTCTATATAAGAAACCACCTTATGTAGGGCGGACTCTGTTGATTTGCCTGCAGAGTAGGCGTGTTGGTTTGGATTTAAGGGGTTCCTGACCAATACAGTGCTCCTTATCTCCCTGTCTATTAGTCTCTCCAACACCTTTAAAAGGAATGATGTGAGGCTAATTGGTCTGAATGATTTAGGTTGAGTGTAGTCTCCTTTGCCGGGTTTAGGGATAAAGACTACTTTGACTTCCCTCCATTTCATAGGAATATGGCGGTGTGCTAGGCAGCTTCTGTAAATGGCTACGAGGTGGTCAATGAGACCTCCGTCGCTCCACCTCATCAGCCCTGGGAAGATTCCGTCTAGTCCCGCTGATTTGAATGGAAGGAAGCTGTTGATTGCCCATCTTACTTTCTCTGGGTTTACAACTTTGTGGGCGGTGATCCAGTCGGTTTCAACAGGTGTAATCTCCTCTTTTCCTTCCCATGTGCGACTTTCCGTTATGCGGCATCCTGGGAAGTGAGTGGTCATTAACAGTTCTGAGGTCTCTTGATCTGTTTTGGTGTATGTTCCGTCAGGCTTTTTCAGGAAACCAAGATTATGAACTGGTTCGCTGCACAGAATGTTTTTCACTCTGTTAGCCTCGTTGTTGCTTTCAATATTGGTGTAGTAGCGTCTCCAGCATTCTCTTTTACTGAGGCGAATACGCTTCCTGTAGTCATTTTGGGCTTGTTTATAGGCGTCCCAGTCATGCGCTTCTCTAGAGTTCTTTGCTTTGTTAAACAACTTTCTTACCTTCCGGCGTAATTTCTCCAGGTCAGGTACCCACCAGTGATGTTTGTTGTCTGGCCGGGAGCTGGGAGTAGAAAGTGGGCATGTTTCTTCAAAGCTGGTGATTAATGTTGTTGTTAAGCGATCAACGTGGTTGTCAATATCCGCTTTAACCGCGTGAGTTGTAGGTGTGTCTAGACACCTTAGCTTCTCAGCGGTCATAAGCTCATACTTACGTCGGTCCATCTTGCGTGGATTACGTCGGGGCTTAGGCGGTGTGAGAGTCGTATTTAGGTTGTATTTGATCCAGCGGTGATCGGAGCACGACGCCCCATTCAGAGACATGCCAATCAGAAATGTGATGCGACGCGTGTTCACTTGCTAAAGTAATGTCAACGATTGTCTGGGCTCGTGATGTTACGAAAGTCGGTTCCGAGCCCCTGTTGATTATATTCATATTGGTCGCGAGTAAAAAAGAAACGAATTCCTCACCTCGCGTGTTGTTTTCTTTGCTGCCCCATAGCACATGGTGTGCGTTGGAGTCAGCTGATATGATCAGTTCTAGTCCCTCGCGCTCGCAGTGTTGAACAAGCGCGGCCAGTTCAGGTGTGGGGATATCCGCGTCGCCCGGCAGGTAGGCGGACGCAATCACCACGTCAGGCAGGCCTGGGGAGGGGTCATTACCTAACCAACCTAATGATGTTAGCGACGTCTATGATTCTCAGTTCGAACTAGCTCCGTAATACTGTTTTACCGACCGAGGCATAAGAAGCTAGTCATTCAAAAATGGAAGTTATTGGCGCTAGACGGACTTACCTCCTAGACGGACTTTCCCACATTGACCTTATTTAGAAAAAATCGACCCGTCTCACAAACCGTCACACTTTTTCTAAATACCTAAGGTACTTACTTTTTCTACTTAAAAAATTGCATTATGAATGCAAAAAAAGTAAAAATTTAAATAAGTGGAAACCACCTATAATGATGTAACTAATGTAATGTAAGCCGAAACCTAATACCTAGTCAAACTAAAATATACAACATTTTATTTTTTTCGATTTCGACAACCATTTAAAGTACGTTTTATAATTCGGTGCAAAAAAAAGAAAACAGTATTACCATATTAAAACTCTATATTCATATTCTGTAGATTCAGATCTTTATTTGTGAACGACATTGCTGTTAATTCAAAGCATGCTTTGGCTGGATAGATATTTGGGGTCCTTCCACATTCTACCGGCGATTTTTCTACCGGCAAATATTTTTTCCACTTTCTACCGGTCAACAAATATTCTTCCACTTTCAACCGGCACCTTAGAAAGTTAGGTATAAGACAATAAAGGAAATTATATTTAATTAATTCATAGGTGTAATAGGTAGGTTTAACATAAATAAAAAGATCAAAAATAGTAATCAATTCTATATTACCTATACTTTATGATAACTAAATAAATATCATTCTCTGAAAACTGTAGGTATACATAAGTAGGTTTAACATAAATAAAAAGATCAAAAATAGTAAGTAATCAATTTTTTATTACCTATACTTTATGATAACTAAATCTCATCAAAGACGTAAAATATTTGAAGTGAGAGCCAACTTCAATAAATAAAAAGATCAAAAATAGTAATCAATTCTATATTACCTTTACTTTATGATAACTAAATAAATATCATTCTCTCTCAAAATCGTAGGTAAGTATACAAGCAACAGACTAAAATTTTAATAGAAAATCAAAGATTAAACTACAAAAAAATTATTCAGTCTTATTTTTCTTATAATGTGACTAGCGGCTGCCCGCGGCTTCGCCCGCGTGGACTACACGACGTCATCCCGGGTTATTAAATAAATTTGTAAGATAAAAAACAGTTATTTCGATCTTCAAAATAAATTACAGCCTATATGTTGCCGAGGGCCAATAGCTATAAAAAAAAGTTTCATCCATGTCATGTACGAGAATCAATTCTTAAGAAAATCTTTTATTTATATGCTCAAGATATTATAAGAACTTTGTAAAAAGTAGCAGTTGTGATATCACATATATACGTAAACATAGATAGTGCTCATTCGCTAAACAACCTTCAATAAGGTGCTATTTTCATATATCTTAAGCTTTATCTGGGCTCTTGGAGGACATCAGATGTGCCAGACTTTAGATTATTGTATTTCAATAGAAAATACTTATCACGCAGAACAACTTCATCACTACATAGTATAAAACAAAGTCGCTTTCTCTGTCCCTATGTCCCTTTGTATGCTTAAATCTTTGAAACTACGCAACGGATTTTGATGCGTTTTTTTAATAGATAGAGTGATTCAAGAGGAAGGTTTATATGTACTTTTTATCCCGATATTCCCACGGGAACGGGAACCACGCGGGTGAAACCGCGGGCGGCCGCTAGTTTCTTATAAGACGCTCTATTTTGCATCTCTTATAGTTTAGCTGGTCTGCTAGGGTTCCACATCAGATGTACCAGACCATCGTTATTTTTACGTCCATAGAAAATGTTCATCACGTTAAACAAGTTTTATCAAAATCCGCTAAGTAGTTTTGCGTGAAACTCGGACAACAGACAGACAGACAGTCAAAAAATTTAAAAACCATATTTTTGGTATCTGTTTCGTTAATTCACCCCTGGAGGTATTTTTTTCTATTTCTTTTCATTGTACAGAATTGGCTCGTTTATAGTTTTATTATATTGTGCCTAGGACCCTTTTTTTACTTGCAAACCCAAAACACTAAACTAACTGTTGGATTCCATAGCAGTCTAGGTAATAATAAATAAATAACTTCTTACATTCACACCAATTATCTAAGCCCATGTTAATTTCATTAAGAAACTGTATCATGGAAAACTTGATAACGGATAAATATATACTTAAATACTTTTTATTTGTAAATACATACTTAATATACATAGTAAAGACCAAGACAAATAGACATGTTCATGCACACAAATATTTGTCTTGTTCGGGAATTGAACCCGAGACCACTGGCGCAGAAGGTGGGTAGAATACCCCTGCGCCAAATCGGTCGTCAAAATAGTCGGTAATAGAAAAGTGTAATTATTTAATTTTCTTATTGTTTCATTAGAATAATTTTGCTTTAAATTCACTATTAGGTTGCCGGTAGACTCTGGAATTAAATATTAATTTAAAAATCGCCGGTAGAATGTGGAATAGAAACCGGTAGAATGTGGAAAAAATATTCACCGGTTGAAAAATCGCCGGTAGAAAGTGGAAGGACCCGATATTTGTTTAACATTATTAATAAAAGTAAAAAAATGGAAATTACTCTTCCGTAAACAACAAAATAATTTTTCGAAGGGATGTTAGATGGATAGTTTTTTCACGTAATGGTAACACGCAGGCACTAAATATTTGTGACGCAGGGGTGGCAAACCTACTTTAACATGTGTGTGATTGTTTGATTGATTTTGATTTGTATTTTGTTTACTTTACGTGGGCTCCTATCTGCTTCGCGTACAGTGCTTCTTTTACATTATTTCGTAGATTTCTTGTTGTTTCTGTTATTGTTTTTGTTTATTGTTAAGTTTGAACCGTTGTTACTATTTAATTGTGTCTCTACTATTACGATCTAACCCATTTTGCATTATCTTATGCGTTTTAACCCAAGATATAGTTCTTATAAGTAGATTTTATCAAATTAGCCATAGGTAGTTATTTTAAAACTCAATGTACTCCTAACTCTTAAACCTTATTTTTGCAGTTAACCCGTCACAAGCGATAGGGACAATAAAAATATCGAATTCTCGTCGACGTGAAAACAAAAAAAGCAAAAACTCAAACCAATTTTCTCAAAATCTTAAAATGTTAATGAATTTGATATAGAGTTTTATATGTAGTTTTTTTTATTCGAAAACTATGTAGGAACCTAGGAACCTTAATTTTTCATATCTGTAACACTCCGAAACTAAGCAGGGTTTTTTATTCCCATAATTTGGACATTGAAAAGTATATAAACTTCGTCCATTGAAAAATGGCCTCTAATATGAAACGTCCGGCGACTGCGCCCACTTTTTACTGGACCTATGGGGTCAGTCACCGGTCAGGATCGAAAATATCATTTGATTTGAATAAAGTTCTTTTTGTCAGATTTAGCATAGGTTAGTAAAATAGTTATATTTCCGCGTTAATATAACTTTTACCTATGGAAGTGAGACGTGGTCTTTTACTATGGGTCTCATAAGAAGGCTCAAAGTCACCCAGCGAGCAATGGAGAGAGCGATGCTTGGTATTTCCCTGCTCGATCGAATCAGAAATGATGAGATCCGCAGGAGAACTAAAACAACCGACATAGCTCGAAGGATTGCATCATTGAAGTGGCAGTGGGCGGGACACATAGCGCGGAGAACCGATGGCCGTTGGGGCGGAAAGGTTCTCGAATGGCGACCGCGTACCGGACGACGTTCCGTGGGCAGGCCCCCTACAAGGTGGACCGACGATCTGGTCAAGATCGCGGGAAGCCGTTGGATGCGGGCAGCGCAGGACCGATCGTTGTGGAGATCCTTGGGGGAGGCCTATGCCCAGCAGTGGGCGTCGTTCGGCTGACATGATGATAACTTTTACCTACCTCTTTATTTATGTCCACCCGACCCGCAATTTTATCCGAATTTATTATTTTAATGGTAACTGTATATTATTGCTCGGACGAATGGACTCCAAAGTAATAAAGTTAGGATTCAGTCAGTCACCGGTTAGGATCGAAAATATCATTTGATTTGAATAAAGTTCTTTTTGTCAGATTTAGCATAGGTTAGTGAAATAGTTATATTTCCGCGTTAATATTACTTTTACCTACCTCTTTATTTATGTCCACCCGACCCGCAATTTTATCCGAATTTATTATTTTAATGGTAACCGTATATTATTGCTCAGACGAATGGACCCCAAAGTAATAAAGGCCAGCCGTCACAATATGTGCATTATGCAACGCGATATTAAAGAAACGCATTACTGTTATTGTAATATTACAATGGTTAAATAAAAACTAAGAAGTGTTTTAAGGGTATAAAAGACACTATAGTATATTATTCTGTGCTATAGTTAGACGATAATTAATTTACACTAGATTCAAACAAATATAAGAATGTTAAATCTAAATAAGTAGTTAATTAGTTAAGTATAAGGTACAGTCAAATCAATTAAATCGTGAACCACAAAAAGTCTGTTTTTCAACAGTAATTAAAGTTTTAAATAACGTCGAAATTCAAGCTTGTTGACACTGAACTTTAGGTATAGTTTTGACGCTTTCAAACCAATTATTAGCAAAATGGGTCATGCATGATTCAATTGGTTTGACCGTAGATACATTAAACGTGGTTAAAATGTATGTATGGTATGGTATGTCCATTCCAAACACAGAACAAGAAAAAAGGTTCTAAATATCTGTTTTAGTTTTAATAATATTAAAACATCATTCAAGAGTTTTGAGGATTTCTTACGAATATTCCTTCAGAGAGAAAAATAAAAACATTGCTATGGAAATTGTATTGATTGAAAATTCAGTAGGTAAATGAAACCATCATCAACCAAAACCATGAAGACTAGTGGCTCCTCGCGGTTTTACCCGCGTGATACCCGTTCCCGTCGGAATATCGGGATAAAATATAGCCTATGTCACTCGGGAAGAATGTAGCTTTCTACTGACGAAAGAATTTTCAAAATCGTAGTTTTTGAGTTTATTCGCTACAAAAATCTTTTCTCTTTATAATATCAGTATTTTCTGTGTTGCTTTTACGTTCAAGACTACGGCTCCAAGATTCGCTTACCACTCTTTGAGCTCAAAACAAATGCTTCATCATCACAACAAACGAAGATTTTCCAATAAATAAATATTGTTATATTACACATTGTTGCATCATTGTTTCGTATTACTTGATTGTTCGGTAGGGTCAATGTTCCAGCAGTGGCCTGAAAACTACGCCAGTCTAAATGCTGATTCAGAAGTTGCGTGAGGTCTGACAATCAGACTGAATCGGTCGTAAAACTAAACTAGCAATTCTTTTTGCTAGGCATCGAACTCGGTTTCTTTATACGGCCATATCGCTATAAGAATAAGGTTTGAAGTCGTAGTGTACTGTTGGAAAAGGACTGTTGCATTGTTTTTTGCTGGTGCGGTGACTTGGCGTGATGCGTAACCGCTGATTTGACAGTGTATAGTGTATGTAATATACTTACATTTTGAAAGTCAAATACTCATGTGAAATTGGTTTTGAACATTACTGAAATGAGGAATCGTATGTTGATTTCTTCTAGATTATTTCCTATGAACGAAAATAAAAAATGCAGACGCATTGGACTTGCAGATCTTGGACAGATTTTGCGTGAAGGCAAACACTCCAATAGCTATTGTTTTATGTCATATTCTGCACACTTTTACCTATATATGTATATGTATATTGTACGCGCCGCGTACTTACTTTGTGATAAAATTTTAGTGTAGCTGTCACCGGAAAATAACAAGAACCGGAAAATAAATTTACGGAAGTTACGTGATAGGTTAGAAATTTAAGGCGATCGCGAAGCGCAGCGAAGCGATTGCCTTAAATTTCGTTTTTTTTTTTTGGAAATTTATAAATTTACGGTTTTAATTATTTTCCGGTGACATAGCCATAGTTTACACGTATTACTTACACGCAACACGTAGCAATTCAATTATTGTTTTTATTAGTACCTATAGTATATTTAATCGCCTCTGTGATATTCCGGGAGTAGTGCGCTTTCTTTCATCTTCAGTCTTATTTTCCCTTAACACGGTGAGATGGAGGATGGGGGCTAAGTGCTATACCGTTTGTGGATAAAAATCAATCGATTCCAGTATACAAACAAAGCATTACTATAAAACAACCTACACAATTACACATAAAGTAAGTAGGTAAATTCTTCACATTTTGACCTACATTTCAGATCTTATAAGTGTTCCTTTAACAATAATCATCCACCCTCAAGACGTCGGGTAACGTAAAAGCTACCACATAATCGAATACAATATTCTACTAACAGTCCATCCATTGTGAATTCCGAGAAGGGTTTACAACTTCCCTTAAAAAACTTTTGAAATGGGTTAACTTAATTTATTCGGAACATCTCTCACTGTTTAATAGGACGAGGAACAATAATACTCCTTTTTTTTCGGTCTGTCCGTCCAATCTCGAGGCCCACAGTGTAGGCGAGATGAGGTAAAACCAGTTCAACCTTTGTTAGTCTACCTACTAACGTTGTTGGTTTTCTTTGCCACTGCATAAGAAAGTTCTTCTTCTTCTTCACAGTCTGCCAGGAGTTTGCTCCTGGTGGAGTGTTCGTGGTCATGGATCGTCTGGAATGTTTGTTTTTTAACACAACGGTGTACCACTTTGCCTTTATCACACCTGCCGGCCTACCATGAGCGGCTTGTATCACGCGATATGATATAGCACGTTCGTGCTGTCTTTCTTACCCCACTAAGCCGGCCTAGAATGAGCGGCTTTTATCGGGCGATATGATATGGTACGGCAAGTTCTTTTGCCCTACTAAGGTGAAAGCAAGATAACTTGCCGTACCATATCATATCGCGCGATAAAAGCCTCATGCTAGGCCGGCTGGTATAAGCAAGACAGCATGACGTGCTATATCATATCGCGTGATATAATGATGGTCATGCTAGACAAGTTGATGTTAAATGGTAATAAGGCTGAAGGTGGAAGAGCACTATCCTCAATCACTGAGGAACTGGCTATCTTATCTCTAACTGCCGGAACACAGTAATGTCGAAAACATCATTGTTATGGCGTCAGACTTAGATAAGATGGTGGTAGCTAGCCAGGCGGACTAAGTACAAGTCCTAACACTACAATATGTACCCCGACTGGGAATCGGATCCGGGACCTCTGGGTCTGTAACCGGCGGTGTGAACCCCAAGACCACAGAGGCGGTTGGTTGCGGCTTTCGCGATACTCCTCCATCTCTCTCTATTTAATTTTGTGGAACTGCGTGCAGATTCATTGAAAAGCAACCTATCGCTTTATTTTTAACTAGCGGCCGCCCGAGGTTTCACCCGCGTGGTTCCCGTTATTCCCGATATTCCCACGGGATAAAAAGTACCCTATGTGTTGTTCCAGGCTATAATCTATATATGTTGCAAATTTCACCCAGATCCTTTCAGTAGTTTTTGCGTGAAAGAGTAACAAACATCCATACATCCATACCCACAAACTTTCGCGTTTATAATAAACTACACGACGCTATCCCGAGGGAATGTGATATTTTTCCGAGATAAAAAGTAGCCTAAGTTACTCCTTATTACATTAGCTACCTGCCAGTGAAAATCCCGTCAAAATCGGTCCAGCCGTTTCAGAGATTAGCCGGAACAAACAGACAGACAGACAGACAGACAGACAGACAAAAATTGTAAAAAATGACATTTTGGTATGTGTACCGTATATATGATCATATGCATGTAGTAAAAAGCGGTTAATTTAATGTTACGAACAGACACTGCAATTTTATTTATTTGTATAGATTTATATGTAGGTACCTACTTATATTATGAAGCTAGAGTTTGTCGCTGTCGATGTTTGTCTCGGAAACTACTGTTCGGATATGAAATTATGAATTCGAACATTTTATGTATGCAGTTGGTTGGTACCTACCCTTGTTACAGGCTTTTTAATAGCAAACGCCGACCTTCATTCAGCCTAACGTACAAAGTTGCGGACAAGCTAAACATATGGGTATTTTATTCAAACTGACAAACAGTTGTTTTCGTTACGGCAGAACCATTATGTATTTCTACCTTCTGTCTCAGTATTAAACATTCTAAAGAAAAAAGAACTGTCTATATATAAGTGCCAGTACCTAATCAACGGTATTTCTTGACAATTACGTAGACTGTACATAGTATATAACCACTATGTTTATTTTAACAGAGTAGTTTATATTTCCATGTTCTATTTTTGTTCCTGCCAGATATTCATATTCATACTTATTCATTTATTCATTGTAGATATAAAATGTAACGCGTTTATTTGAAAGAAGTATTTTATTTCAAAGAGCTGGATTACTCTCAGATTTTACTTTGATACAGTCTTATGTCTACTTTACGGCTTTCGGAAATATAAAAAAAAATATATGGATGATTGTAAATTATAAGCATCATAAAGAAAGTTATTGCCAATACTGCTTTTATATCCCTTAGTAAAAGTTCACGCAGCCAACTTTCGCCGACAACTGCGTCGAAAATTTGTGCGAATGTTCGCAGTTCCGGATATAGTAACGGCTAGGGATGCTTTTTGGAAACATTATGATTTAAGCAGTGTTTTTGTTTGGGGTAAGTGGGCAGTTTATAGTCAATAGCAAAACAGTGACACATTTCAACATTACAAAAAGTTGTTGAAATGGGCCCACGGACTAAATATCCTGAAATTAAAAATGTTGCTACAAGAATGTTGCTTTTGTACAAGAAAGTAAATAATAGTATAAAAAGTTTAATTACATACAATAAAAAGCATTAATTAGTTCTTTCCGTTTAAATTTTCTTGATTCGTGAAATTTCGTGACAAAGACGCCAAAAATAGATCCATTTCTAAAATATAATGCATTTTAAAAATATACAACATATTTCAAAACGTTTAATTTCACGATTATAATTATTTTTACCGTCAAAGAGTTAATTATCTACTAAATATGTACTTAAATATTATTTTAATATCCATTCCTAAAAAAGAACATAATAAAATAATTTATTCATCGTAATAAAAAGGCGTGGAGTAAAATTTAAGGGTACTTTATTTTTTTAGGCTGTGGTTATGCAACAGAGCCGGTCTTTTGTACTGCGGTTCCTGCATTTGAAATGATTATTAGTTTTTTTTACAAGTCATTCGGAACGTTTTAGTGTTGTTGGCAATTAAACAAATTGTTTTTTACGTGCAACGAAATGGTGTAGTGGTTAATTGTGTTATTAATACGGGAATAATTTGCCTTAAATGGAAAGTATGGTACTAAAATAATATTTTTGAAATACTGAAAAGTTTTAGGCGGTAGATAAAATTAATTTAAAACTGCCCCAACTGATTAATTCCATCACAGAACACAAGAAAGATAAAGGTTCGAAAGCGCATGCCATGCATTTATTACTAAACTAGCTTCCGCCCGCGACTTCGTCCGCGTGGACATTTGAGAAAATACTTAGGGGACCAATAACCAGGATAAAAAGTATTCTATGTTTTAATTTCATAAAAATCCGATCAGCCGTTTTTACGTGATTAGGCGGGTCTTCCCTCACCAAGTGAGCAGCCTCGTGCGAGGCCCGCCGCACGACGAAGTCGCGGGCGGAAGCTAGTAAATTATAAGTGTCTGTTTCACAGTCAAAAAGTTAGTTCTGAGTAGCTTAGGTACCAAGAACTTGTTAGGTACCAGAAACTTTTAGGGTGATGATTTAGGTTTTTATACCCTATTTACCCCCTGGGTTTGATTTTCGGAAAACTACGAAATGGGTTGCCTATTTGTTTAAAGAAGTAAGCCTACAAAGATTCAAGTTGAAATGTCTATTTTACCCCCTGATTTTTCATTCTAAATTTCACCCATATTTCAACCTTTTAGGGGTTGAATCATGTTCAGCGTGTTAAACATCAAAATAAATGGCATTTTTGCAATCGTGATCCCATAAAACCTCAATAACGACATCCATATCGATTTTTCGGTTTATTTATCCCATTTAACCTCTAAGTGGTTGATTTTCGATAAAATACGAAATATGTGTTTGCTTATTTGTTTTAGTTTCCGGCCATAAGCCTAAGTAATAAATTTAATAAAGGACTTACCAGATACAACATTTCATCCCCCTTTTCACCCCTTCGGGGGTGGAATTGTCAAAAACGCTGACACAGGAAAATATTAATTTTCAATTGCCAGCCTAAATACAAAATTTGAAGATCCTAACTTCAAAACTGACGGACTTTCATACACATATTCATCCCCTATTTACCCCCTGGGTTTGATTTTCGGAAAACTACGAAATGGGTTGTCTATTTGTTTTAAGAAGTAAGCCCACAAAGTTTCAAGTTGAAATGTCTATTTTACCCCCTGATTTTTCATTCAAAATTCCACCTTTATTTCAACCTTTTAGGGGTTGAATCATGTTCAGCGTGTTAAACATCAAAATAAATGCCATTTTTGCAATCGTCATCCCATAAAACCTCAATAACGACATCCATATCGATTTTTAGGTTTATTTATACCATTTAACCTCTATGGGGTTGATTTTCGAAAAAACACGTAATACTTATGTGTTTGCTTATTTGTTTTACTTTCCGACCATAAGCCTAAATAATAAATTAAATGAAGGACTTTCCAGATACAACATTTCATCCCGTCAAAAACGCTGACACAGGTAAATAATAATTTTCAATTGCCAGCCTAAATAAAAAATTTGAAGATCCTAACTTCAAAACTGACGGACTTTCATACAAACATTTATCCCCTATTTCAGTCCCTTAGGGGTGGAATTTCCAAAAATCCTTTCTTAGTGGAAGCCTATACTGTATAACGTATCTATGTGCAAAATTTGAAGTCTCTAGGTTCAGCGGTTTGGGCTGTGCGTTGATATCTCAGTCAGTCAGTCAGTCAGTCAGTCAGTCAGTCAGGACTTTGAATTTTATATATATAGATGAAGCGTGGAATCTAAAGATAGCTAGCTTGCAATGACAACTAGAAGAAAGGTTCAGATCATCAGATCAGTTCAGCGCTTAAATTTTATGGATCGAGCTGATTTATTTTCAAGACCTTAGAAAAGGTAAATTTTATTTTCAAAAAAATTTGTTTAGTACATAATACCTTTTTGTTAATTTCACAAATAGTGATGCGGCTTAAGTTTTATTACATTAATCTTGGGGCGATAGCTACTTAGTAAAAATTGAGGGATTTGTATAACAATAGACCTACTATATATCTGTACTGTAAGTATCTTGTCGTTACTTAACTATTGTTATTATCTATCGCTTATTTAAATTTATCTGCTATCCAGTTCTATGAGTCATTCATAAAAACTTAGCATAAATTGGTGTAGTGTTTCTTTGCTCAATAATACTAACTTTGAAATTAACTACATACTTCAAGTTGCTTAACACTTAAAAATTATGTAATCCCGCTCAACAATAGTGCCGTCAGTTTGGATTAAAATCACGAAAAACTCAATTCATTTTACGTCTATCTTAGAGCAAAACGTAAAAAATAAATTCCCATGAAGACAAAACGTCTAAAAAACTCGGGAAGTCGTGACACAGAAAAAACAAGTTCACTTTTCAAGAAAAAACCGCGCGAAATCGTTGTCGATCGACGTTTTTCTCGATTTGAAAGTGAGTGGCGATTCCAAGTACCAGGGCGTCAGATTCTTAAGGAGCTCATTCAGACGCTGTCTGCTCACAACTGAATTATTCGATTACCAACTTTATAGCCTGCGCATTAAGCTTGGTAACGGTAGAAGCTTCTGAATTTGACCGTTACTGCTTAGTGGAAATACGGCCGTAAAGCAAAACAAATATAATGAATGTAACAAAAAACTCTATTGTTTACTGAAATTGCGCAGCTACCACAGAATAATAATGTCGAATGTGTAGCTTTTTATTATGCAATGGCGCAGTGTTATGCGATAAGTGTTATTAATTTTATTAATGCCGGCGGATTGTTTAATACATCGTATTACGTATGTTAATCATGCGCATCGTAACGGTACGTAACTCAAGTGATGACTTGATGATTTAGGAGTGTGACTAATCGCTGGAGTATGCTGCACATTTTAAATTGTTTTTTAGAACAATAAATAATTGGTTCCTTGGAGTTGTTTATTGTGCTATGCGATGCAAAGGTATTTGAAGAGATTTGAAGAAATCTTTCTAACCAATTAATTATTTAAAATGACTTTGCCACAACTACACGGGTAGCATGTAGCATGACATGACGAACCCAGGGCAAGGGGGCTATTCACTTTGAAAAATATCAAACATCCGTCACTCTTTGTTGTATTTTTTTAACACAACGCGATAACACTTAGCATTCCTTCATCACATCACATGACACCTGATATTGAGTGGTGATAAGGCTGAAGGTGGAAGCGCACTACTCCCAGAATCCTCCATCACTGAGGAACTGGCAATCTTATCTCTAACTGCCAAAACACAATAAGAACAAGTCCTACCACCAACCAAACCGAATAAAACATGTAATCTAACCGAACTGGGAATCGAAACCGGGACCTCTGGGTCTGAAATCGGTGGTGTGACTGTCACCGGAGAATAATAAAAACCGTAAATTTATAAATTTCCTTAAAAAAATAACCACGAAATTTAAGGCAATCGCTTCGCTGCGCTTCGCGATCGCCTTTTTTGAGTTTCACCAACTGGACACACGTGTGTCCAGCTTCTCGTGTCGAGTTAGTGAAAAACCCTAAATTTCTAGCCTATCACGTGTTCTACAGGACTTCTTGTTATTTTCCGGTGACATGACCACCGAGGTGGTTAGATTACAGATAGAGGCGGAAAATTCTAGTATTACTGCAGCAATCATTGTAACTTTCAAATTGATAGCGATATTGCGATAGATGCTGAGAGCCAAAATTAATTAATTAATTAAATTAAGTAAACTTTTTGTCAGCCTAGCATTGACATATTGCTGCTGTAGATAGACTAGACTACGGTGTTCACAAGAAACGACTAAGAAAAGACCCTTAAAAGTCTAATAATAAAATAATATCGAACTAGACGTATTGTTCAGTAGAATATGAGAATTATTTGGTTTTGTACCTACTAAGCTACAACATTCATCACATCACTATAATGAAAACCGGTTTTCCTTTATAATAGTTTTAATCACTGATGCTTTCATACTCTCCACTCGTTTTTAGTAGTATGGAAGTACAAACAGTATAGTATATTTTATAACAATTGAGTAAACGAAGCCATTATATGCCAGAGGTGGTTTGGCTCCCGAGCGTTCGAGTTCGACGGAGTCAATGAAACCGAGGGTATATTAAGTTGGCGTTTAGTCTCGAGGTGCAAACTGTACTTTTCACTTTGAGTGCGAGAAAAATAGTCAATTTAGTACAAAAACATTTTACAAATTCTGAAATTTTCGCGGTCAGTAGTAGTAGTAGTAAAAATATTTGCCCTTTGTAGGACAGGCCGAGACATTTAGCCATACTGCCAATTCTTGAGAATTATTAAATTATTATAGTTTCTTATGTTTTCATAAGAATGTAGGTGTGTTACATTCCAATGCTCCTTGGAGTATTTGGCGTCAAGTGTGTCAAGCCAGCCTTCTCGATAATTCTTGCTGAGGTAGTCACCACTATAATAAAACACTCGGCATCACTTTACCGAAATAGCGCCTATTTTAATCATTCCACATATCGTCCAGTTGCGTAGACACTTGGGGCACAAAACCACACCTATCCTGAGTCACAAAGTCAACTATGAAACAAATTGCGATTAATTAAAATATCCACTTAACCTAAACCGCCAAAATGGCGCCAAAACCTCGCAGTCAGTTTTTCTTCTAAACCAGTCACAAATTAACAAGTTAAGGCGCTACTCGGAAAAAGTATGGACTCTTTGATATAAAACTATAGGACGGTTAGAGTTGTTATAAATCTGGTAATAAGATATATATTTCTTCATACCTTTATCTAGAATCGTATAGTTTCAGAAACACGATTTTATGATTTTGGCTCGACACTTTTTATTTTCGAAAATACCTCTAAAAAATAAGAAATATCAAGATTATTCTTAAATGGGGATACATATACTTTTGAAAATTGGTTTAATTAGTGGACACTAATAATATTTAGGATCGTATAGAAGCATTTTTTAAAAAATCGCTATAGTTTTTGAATACGAAGTGATTTTGTGTTTTTTTTTGCGTAATCGTCAAAATCGGTCTCGCTCCCGCGCGCGTCGTTTTCTCATTGCTATCTCGCTTTGGCATATTTTTTCCGAGTATCGCCTTAATACTACAAATATTATTCTGTGACATGGCGCCACCTTCCTTGCGGAAAAACCATGAAACAAAAACATCTTAACATTTTCGCAATGAAGATGGTCCACACTTCACAAATAATAGTATATTCACTGGATGTTTGAGTTTGTCTAATAAATGACACATGAAGAAAATTAAAAAAGTTATTACTTTTTACTCCCTAGGGACTAAAGTGGTTATTTAGTCCCGCTTCGTAGGGCTATATTGGCATACTTTTAGAGCATGAGAAGTGAAAATGTTATTTATTTACCTATGTTATGCGACTTTTGCGTCGTCTTGTTCGCCTTGCGTCGCTACAGTTGTCCTACCAAATGTGGTCTCAAAGGCTGGTAGCACATGCACAGGGCGGCTCGTACGGGTCCAATGAGCTATGAAACCAGCCTGTACTGAAGCTAAACACAGCCTGTGACGATTAACCTGTTATTTAACGCATTTTTATTCTTCCACAGGCGCTGAGGTGTTGCCCGCGGGGCGATGCTGGGCGGGGCGGCGGGGGGCGCGCGCTCCCGCCCGCCCTCTGACCTCCAACAAGGTATGCTGACCTGGTACCTGTTTTTAACGGCACTGCTGATTTTTAATAATGCCGATTTTGATAACTTAATTTTGTTGCATGATTTTCACGACTTAAACCAAAAGAATTTACGTAGGTACACAGTGCCACAAACTTTTCTGTTCCGGTGGCCAAAATGTGAAACTAACATTGAGTAACTAACGTATTTTTTATAATGTGATTTTGCTGTCAAGTTGATGTCCAACCATAGCGCTGCTGGCGGCTGAAGTTCTTAGAAGTCAGGGCTGGTTAAATTGCTACAAAAAAAAAAGAAAAACGTAGGTACGTATCGCCGCTGTCACCGGAACAGAAAGCTTGTCATATTTCCACAATATAGATTTTCATGAATTAAATTAAATTTAATTTAATTAAAAAAAAAAATTAAAAAAAAAAATATATAAATTTGTTTTAACTTAAAGTAGAGAGAGGTTCTTTAAACATCTACCAGTGATATATCGCTAGAATAGCATTCAGTCCCCAGCCAGAGTGTAAGTTTGTCAATGTGCCAACGCTACTATCGCGATTCTATTCTAGACTTTATTTTTTTATCATTACGATCAATTCGTCAACATGTAACTCAAACGTTACGATCGCGTTTGCAAGTTGACAAACTACCCTGTAGTGTTAGTTTGTACGGGGCTAAAACGCTAAATCTTGATGACATACTTACTCGTATCGTAATTTAAGAGCCCGTATCGTAATATATGAGCCCGTTCTTATTCTTACATTACGAACGTTACTTGCAGACGACTAGTGTTCGACGAGACGAGTCGCCGAGGCGTATCGTAAAAGGACTGATTTTTCAATAAAAAGATAGAACTTTCTTTACGCGTGTATTCGCCATAAGAGACACGAGCTGTGAGTGTGACACGACACGAGCATACAATATTCTATCATATGTAATAGTACATTACAGCCGAGGACAGGTAAGTAAGAAATTACATTGTCGAGGATGGCGAGGGCTTTAATCATTCGAGGCAAGGTAATTTGCTTACCGTACAAGGCTTTTTTTTATTTATTTATTTTTATTTATTGAACTTCAAATTTTACACAATAAAACTTAAATTAAACACACAATCGCCAAACTGCATGGCAGTTTGTTGGCGAAGAAAAACACTCTAATATTCAATATTATTGTGTTTACCTACACTAGTACGTCTACCTTGTATATCATTGTAGTAGCAACAAATGCATCACAATATTAATAACATTTATATGACCTGACATAATATTATATTAATACAATAAAAACAAATTAATTAAAGACCTGTTTAACATTCTGAGTCTAATTTCTCTAATAGGTAATTTTTTAACTTTATTTTAATAGCAGTCTTACACAATTTATCCTCGTCTCTTAATAAACTTATTTCGTTACATATGTCCGGAACCACATACCATGAACATCTTTTACCTTAATAGTTGTTTATAGATGGCTTTATGTATTTATTCTGTCTGACCCTTCTAGTATTATACTTATTTTTTACTTTAACTTTATATTTGTCGACATAATAGTGCTCTAACGCAATTACATATTTAATTTTATGTTCCAAAGGGAGTATTTTACATACAGAATAGTAGATTTCATTACAAGTGCGGAAAGCCTGTCATTGCAAAGAGTTCCGACAAATGTCTACCCGAGCCGAGGCGCAGCCGAAGGTGAGGGTTGACAGTCGGAACAAGTTGCAATGACGGTTCCGCACGTGTACTGAAAAACTATTTTTAATACAGTTGCGAAAAAATTAAGCAATTTAATAAAATAATGAAACACAATAAACCCAACTAACTAATCGTAAAAGAATATAAGCAGAGACTTTTTTTTGTTTTCTTCACCCATTCTGGGTTGGCAAAGGAAACTATGATCATACAGCCAAGGCTTCAGTAGAATTTTTTATTGATATGAAATGAAAATTAAATTAAATGAGATGAAATGAAATGAAACCTAACAAAAGCAATCCGAATCCTACAGGAGCGCCTTTCCTTATTTCTCTCTTTTACTACATCGTTTTCCATTAAAGCCACATTATTGCACTAATTCCACCATACTAAGTACCTACCACAATAAAAACCAGAAAAAACTAATTTAGAAAATTAAGAAATAAGGTCCCTCATTTTCTTTTCACTTACTTGCGCAAACTCCTATAAGCAGATACAATGGTAAATAGTGCACGTCATACCATATTTAGTAATCTGTGGTCATACAGCCAATTTTATGTATTTTTTATATTCATAAATTTAATTTGGCCGATACTAATATTAATTTAATGTATAATTAAAATTACTTTTAAATCTGATATTGAAACAAATTAGTAGCTTCTTTTTAGAAATATTTGCATGAATCATAAAAACTTCTATGATTTTTTTTAGTAAAAACTTCGTGGTTGGTTTTTTCTTTTTAATATTTGACAGTTGGGAAAGAAAACGCACGAGTTCGGGAAAGGTAAAGAAAAAGTTCGAGTGTGTAATAGCCCACATCCCGAACGCTATACGTCCCTGCAATACGCCACTTTTTGAGCAACTGTATTAAAAAATAGTTTATTATAATTATGTTTACATTTTTGCTTGACTTTTTTTGTAACTAAGTGCTTAACCAATCTGGTTTGTATTTCTTTGATATCCTTAAGGTAAGCAGCAAAGGTACGACCATATGTACTCAACCCGTAATTTATAAGACTATCTGCCAATGCATAATAAACCATTTTCATAGTTTTCTTGTCTACTACATACTTTAGTTGGTAGAATTTACATAATAAAGATCTTAAACGAGCACATACGTCATTGACTTGCGATTTCCAATTGAAATGTTTATCTATATTAATTCCTAAATACTTATAGTTTTCTACTAATTCAATCTTAGTGCAATTACAATACAGTTTCTGTGAATGCAGACATTCATAACAATGACCTGTTATGGTCATTTCTGAGAAATTAACACGCTTAGCAACTGCATTATAGGGTGAATAAATATGCATATATTTCGTTTTATTTAAGTTTATTATTATGCCATTGTCATGAGCCCATTTCGTTATATTTTCAAAATCACTCTGAATAAATTGATGTATTTCTTGGATATCGTTTGAGGCGTAAAACAGGCACATATCGTCAGCAAACAACAAAACATCGCACTTTTCGATCACATTGCAAACACTGTTTACAAGCATTAAATAGCCCAAGGGCCCAAAAACGGATCCGGTCGGAACACCCAAAGTGACATGGGCCTCATCTCCTGTAACACCGTTCACAGCGGTGCGCATTGTTCTATTACATAAATATTCACGGAAAAAGTCATTAGTAGGCCCCCTAATACCG
Source organism: Crambus lathoniellus (assembly GCA_949710035.1). Classification (NCBI taxonomy): domain Eukaryota; kingdom Metazoa; phylum Arthropoda; class Insecta; order Lepidoptera; family Crambidae; genus Crambus; species Crambus lathoniellus. The sequence continues at coordinate 5,163,624 of OX453302.1, read as the reverse complement.
CTTTCATTCATTGCCTGTAACAGTGTGTTGTGGTCCAAAGTTTCAAAAGCTTTTTTATAATCAATGAATAATGCTATGACCTGTTTACCACTGTTTAAGCTATCGTTTATTTTGTCAGAAAAATAAGTGAGTGCGGTACTAGTACTATGATTTCTTCTAAACCCATGTTGTGATCCGGATATTACGCAATGTTTCTCTAAGAAGTCCGTTATCTGACCAACTATCACCTTTTCCAGTATCTTATTAACAACCGAAAGAATGGCTATGGGTCTGTAATTGGTAAAATCCAAGTGACTTCCCTGCTTATAAATCGGACGTATGATAGATTTTTTAAGCATATCCGGGTATTTTCCTTCCGTTAAACACATATTAATCAAGTGTGCCAAAACAAGACTTATCTGTTTCTTTGAATAAATTAAATCTTTTGCTCTAATTTCATCTAAACCAGGAGCCTTATTCTGGCGTAAACCATCAATAATTTTTTCAATATCCCGTGGGCCTATTTTTCTATACCTAAAAGACAAATCAATTTCCTTAATATACTCCTTTCTGTCTAAAAACAGCTTGTATAGTGCTTTTCTCAAGAAATGCGAGGAAATAAAAAAACTGTTTAACTGAATAATATTTATTAAAATTTATATCACACATGTTCGGGCAATTATTAAATGTAAATGTTATTGTTTTCCCGGGCACACTTATGTATAAATCGCCCATAATAATATTATTTTAATGATGTATCATTAAAATACGCCAACAACACAGATTCCGAAAACGTATGCGCCTTTTTTTCACTTTTCCAAATCAGATCGTAGGTTTTCATATATCTTTCTTTTGATTTTGCTGGCAGTAAGTTTTCTGTTATTAATGCTTGCTTCTGCTTTCAAATTTGGTGGAGTAGGTACATACAATGTATGTATATATGTTTCATTGGCAGAACTCATTTTGATAATTTATTACACAATATAAGCTGTATTGATATCAAATGAACCGCTGAAAATCATTCCCGCCGTTTTTTTTAATATTGGTTTGCTCTGGTATACGGGCCATGTGGAACGGTCATACAGCCTATTAAAACTTACTACTTGCTACGAAAATGCGCAACTTCAATACCCGCTTCTGGGCGGTAGATGGCGCTGTACATATTTCCCATACAAAATTACTCGTAAACATGGAAGTATTATTAATGTAATACTTCCATGCTCGTAAACATCTCGTAAAGGATATTTTGTCTATGATAAATCTCATTTTGTTTTTTCGATTGATGTTCGTGCTAAGGGTACATAGCGCTTGTGGTACAATACGAAGTAATATACTCTGTGCGCACCGTATTGAAAAAAAAGTTAACCTAATTATGATATAATAATAATAATAATAATAATGTGACTGTATGGTGCAAATGTCCCTTTGCTTTTTCTGTTTTTATACACAGGAATAACGAAAGAAAAAATAAAGAAAAAAAGTTGGTAATAATATCTTTGGGTAGTACCTTTTCCGAGGTAAATATTCTAAATTTGAAAATCACTGCAGTAATGAATTTCAGTACTTACTTACTGCACTAAAATCAGTGCAGTAAGTAAGTACTGAAATTCATTACTGCAGTGATTTTCAAATTTAGAATGTTTACCTCGGAAAAGTGCCACGTACTGCATTCTTTTCTCAAATAAGTATAATATTAACATTTCAGAGCATAAGTGTGAAAAAATTATTATATGCCAGCTATAATAGTTACATACTCGTACACGTACATACATACATATACTCACGCCTATTTCTCACGGGGGTAGGCAGAGACTATGGATCGCCACCTGCTATGATCCTTGCGAACTTCTTTCATTCGCTTCATTCACATCCATCAATCTTTTCATACACGCTCGGCGGTTTTTGTTTCCAACACTGCGCTACCAGTATCCGATTCTGATGATAGGTCAGGACTGTTTTGATACTAATCGATTATAAGTTAAGTCTCGTAGGTAATGTAAGAACGGGCTAACTTTTATTGCATGATCCAAGTTCTAATATTTGTATAAACCTTGAATAGTTTAGAGAATATTGTTTTTCTTTCACAGGTGTGGCTCGGTTCCCACTTTACTCGTTGTTCCCGACACAAGGAGCGAATCGACCCTCCATACATAAAGGTATGTAAACAATCTAGTTTGTAATCCTAGGATACACGATGAGACTGACTTCGACCTAGCTAGACACTAGTTTGACTGTCGACACGGACACTGGACATGGACACTACATCTGCTATTAGGTGTCGCTGCAGAGGACCCACGTTAGGGGGTCCCTAGACGATCAAGCACGCTTGACAAGCAAGTGAATTTTGCATGCACATCAAGCAATTTTGACCGTCTAGAACGAAGCTTGATGCTTGACAAGCATTTACGTGCTTGAAGATGCTTGATGAAAAGTATGAAAATTAGTGCGGAAGCTTGAGAACCATGCTTGATGTACCCTCAAGCGTCATCAAGCATGTTTGTCAAGCATGCTTTATCGTCTAGGGGGTCACTAGACGATCGATGTTTCGTGGCCGTATCGTTGAACGTGGTTGAACGCCGCCGATCGAGATCTCCCTCGGGCGCATCACGCATGGCACGACACGATGTGTCGCCATTTCGTGATTCGGCCGATTATTTCATAATGTGCCCAATATAAAGTTGGGCAGAACGACGAGAGCAAACTATATACCCTTTTGAGCGAAGCATCTAAAATGCATGATGCCACTGCTGCGTAGTGCCTAAAACGCGAGATACCTGAAACTCGAAGTACCTACCTAAAATGCACGATGCCTTAAAATTTAATTTGCCTGCAATGTACTTTGACAACAATGTTTCATGCCTAAGAATCGAAATGCCTAAGAATCAAAATGCCTAAAATGAAGATTGCTAGCACTACGTAAGCTACCTTCAGGTACGGTCAGCCAAATAATTGGTTTAAATAATTGTCGAAATATGGCGAAGGTACTGTAACGAAAAACACTTGGCTTACGACATATGTAGGTACTTAATTATACACTGAGTGTGAACTGTCTGGTGTCATCGTGTATTCATACCATACCATTATTTTATGTCTTAACGAAAAAACAAATCATTATTAACAAATTTTAAACTATTGCACAAGATTTTCGCAAAAAAGTTTATTTCTTAATTCACCTAGTAACAAACTTAAATGCCAAATTCAAAGTAATAATACAAAACAACAGCAACCTAAACAACAAACAACTAAGCTAAGCCAACAATTTACTAAGTTCGCGTTTAAAATACTTGAGGAATGTGAATTTATTAGTGCGCAGTCGTTGCGTATTTATAGATGCCTAATTTGTAGGTTAGGTTAGGTTAGCATAGAAAGCTCTAAGCATAGAAAAATTAATCTCAAATTACTGCTTTTGAAGTAATGGTTTTTTTTATTAAAGCATTTTTACCTAAACAGAATAAAACACAATATGACTTACGCCCGAATTCTCGAACGCAAATCGTCTTTGGGAGCGTCTCAAACATCATGGCATCTCTTTCATACGTTTGACATTTGAAGTGACAGGGCGATGTTTGAGACGCTCCCAAAGATAAGTAGCGTACGAGTATTCGGGCATAACCCTCCACTCGTCATACTAAATCAGCACAAACCAAAATAGCATTAACGATTGCTTTTAATTCGAAACATCTGACAATCGCCTGGAATCGCAACGCAAACAAAACAACGACGGATCGCATCCGAGCATGTTACGGTGAGACGTGATGTGACGTAGCAAAACAAATGACTGAGATGAACACTAAGGCAACGGTAATAGGGTTAAGTAAGGCGATACTCGGAAAAAATGTGCTGAAGCGGGATTTAAGAATAATCTTCACTTTTTGTATTTTTTAGAGGTCTTTTCGAAAAGAAAAACTGTCGAGGCAAAATCATAAAATCGTGTTTTTGAAACTATACGATTCTAGATAAAGGTATGAAGAAATATATATCTTATTACCAGATTTGTAACAACTGTAACCGTCCTATAGTTTTAAATCAAAAAGTCCATATTTTTCCGATTAGCGCCTTAAATTAAAAATCCTTATATAGTTACACAAAATTAAAACTAAATAAGATGAACACCAAGGCAACGGTAATAGGGTTAAATTAAAAATCCTTATATAGTTTCACAAAATTAAAACTAAATGAGATGAACACTAAGGCAACGGTAATAGGGTTAAATTAAAAATCCTTATAAATAGTTACACAAAATTAAAACTAAATGCAAATTATGAAGACAGTGGATGATAATAGGCAGATGATCATGAAATGATAAGGACCTTTTTCTGCTTTTCATGCCTGAACAACTAAACCAATTTTTTAAATTTTTTTGTTTACTTACCTCAGAAATGGGACCTTAGGTCATGGGCTACGCATTGACGCAGGAAATTAAACATTGTGGGAAAATACAACGTGGTTTAGTACCTACTTGCTACTAATATTATATATGTGAAAGTTTAGATGTTTGGATGTTTGAAGCTCAATCACGCCAAAACGGCTGAACGGATTTGGCTGAAATTTGAGACACAGATACTTCGTAGCCTGGAGAGGAACATAGGCTAATTTTAACCCCGGAAAAATATCACATTTGTGAATATCACAATCACAAAAATATCGAGATGACATCGTGTACCTAATAGTCCACGCGGGCAAAGCGGCGGACGGAAAGCTAGAACTTAATAATTTCGCAACACGTTTTTCGTTTTACTTTGGTGTTCCATTAAAGACGAGAGATTATAAGAAACATTTGCTCAAACCCAATAGTTCCATTCTATTTTTGTCATAATTTCAGTTTCAAAATCAGAACTAATGCGAAGCGAAACACTAAATCTGACTGAACTGGAGATACCCCGTCGAGCAGCTAATTCATCCTACTTATTCAACACCAATTCTTATACAAAATAATTGTTATGCATTCAATAAAATGTGAAAATAAAAAATAAAATAAAGTTTCCACCGTGTCCGATTCGCTTGTGGCTGACTGACTGACAGAGGTCAGGCAAGCGGTTACCGAAGACCAATTTCACACTTGTCACTCAGACTTGGTGCACAGGATGTTTGTTCCCATCTCAAGTATTAAACTTAAGTGAGGAATAAATTATAAACGAATATGGCTACAGCCGCCAGCACATCAGGGGCCTAAATAACAAAGAACTGTAAAACAAGGTTAAAGTAATATTGTAAGTGAGATGGCATATTGTCAATACATTGCTTCGTCCTTTAATCAACATTACTTCAATTCAATACTTGTTGCGATGACAGCTGAGGTAATAGTACATTACAGCCGAGGACAGGTAAGTAAGAAATTACATTGTCGAGGATGGTTTGAAGCACGAGCCGCAGGCGAGGGCTTTAATCATTCGAGGCAAGGTAATTTGCTTACCGTACAAGGCTTGTATAGTGCTTTTCTCAAGAAATGCGAGGAAATAAAAAAACTGTTTAACTAAATAATTTTTATTAAAAATATCACACATGTTCGGGCAATTATTAAATGTAAATGTTATTGTTTTCCCGTGCACACTTATGTATAAATCGCCCATGATAATATTATTTTAATGATGTATCATTAAAATACGCCAACAACACAGATTCCGAAAACGTATGCGCCTTTTTTTCACTTTTCTAAATCAGATCGTAGGTTTTCATATATCTTTCTTTTGATTTTGCTGGCAGTAAGTTTTCTGTTATTAATTTTGCTTCTGCTCTCAAATTTGGTGGAGTAGGTACATACAATGTCTGTATATTGGCAGAACTCATTTTGATAATTTATTACACAATATAAACTAAACTGTATTGATATCAAATCAACCACTGAAAATCATTCCCGCCGTTTTTTTAATATTGGTTTGTGAGGCCATGTGGAACGGTCATACAGCCTATTGATACTTTCTACTTGCTACTAAAACGCGCAACTTCAATACCCGCTTCTGGGCGGTAGATGGCGCTGAACATACTTCCCATACAAAATTACTCGTAAAGGATATTTTGTCTATGATAAATCTCATTTTGTTTTTTCGATTTATGTTCGTGCTAAGGGTACATAGCGCTTGTGGTACAATACGAATTAATATACTCTGTGCGCACCATATTTAAAAAAAAAGTTAACCTAATAATAATAATGTGGCTGTATGGTGCAAATGTCCCTTTGCTATTTCTGTTTTTATACACAGGAATGACGAAAGAAAAAATAAAGAAAAAAGTTGGTAGTACCATTGCAGATCACTGCAGTAATGAATTTCAGTACTTACTTACTGCACTAAAATCAGTGCAGTAAGTAAGTACTGAAATTCATTACTGCAGTGATTTTCAAATTTAGAATGTTTACCTCGGAAAAGTGCCACGTACTGCATTCTTTTCTCAAATATAATATTAACATTTCAGAGCATAAGTGTGAAAAGGTTCCTTATCATCACAACTATATCAGAGTAAAGTACGAGTATTTCAACTGCCTACAAAGATCTGAAAGCGAGTTATGTATGACCGTGACGTAACGTCTAGCCGTCTCGGTACAGGGCACGGAAATGTAGGTGTACATGTACATGTCTTGCTTGGCCATATCGTAGATTTGCTTACTTCATGAAATGCGAACATTTCATGAAATGACCAATCAATTCATAAAACGCTCAATTCAATAATCTGACGACACGACATAGACAAATATCTCATCGAGCACGAGAACACATGCCAAATAAAAAAAAAACAACGAAAGATATTTTTTGCTGTGTAAACCCTGTTATAGGATATCAATACTTAGCCCACCTTTTGATTTTTGATATGTATTTCTATTCTACAAAGCTTACCTAGCTTTTTACACTGTGCCTATGGCTTCGCAAGCACGCAGTTGCATAGTGCGATTTCACGCGCGTCACTCCGCGCGCGGTGCGTCTAATGAGAAGTGTTCCAGCGCTGGCGCATAATAAGTGTTAACTGATGTGCAAATATTTTAATATTTATTTATAGGTGTTTTTCTGGGACAAAGATAAAGATTTTTCTCGCTTGTTCACGCTTAGACGTATCGCTTAGTACGATGAATAGTGATTAGTCGTAATTTTTACATTGGGTTGGGAATGTTGGGCATGGTATCTAACTACTTCATTCTTTATGGCGACCACACTCGTAAGAAATTATGTCCTTGTTAGACATAAGGGGTGCATCTTTATTATAGCGAGCGACGAGCGAAGCGTAATTTTCATACAATAGATTAGTTAGACAAAGAGCTGACAACACCTGTCTAGTCAAATGTGTAAAAATACAGCTCCACACATTTCTCCGTGCTTAAGTAGAAATTTAGAATCCTCAGATCATAGCTAAACTACACCCCTCGTTTTCACCAATGTTTCACCAAATATTTGACAAGTTTTATGCAACGTTTTCGTTTTTTGTTCTCACTTGTAAATATGTAGAAAACGTCATCGTCGTCAAGTTCTACATGTTTATGATCTTGTGTTTTACTCACGTTTTACTTTTTATCCAACAAGCGCTGTCCCAGAGTTCTTAACAGAAATGGCAATAAAATGTAGAATACTTGTCAAAAATACTATATTATTTTGTAGGCGAAAACGCTTGGTTATCCACAAGTCTGTGACTGTCACGGACTTAGGTGGGAACGCAAAAGACGAGTAGGTACTTGTATTCATATCTATACTTGTTGGGCTGCACGAAAAACCGAAATGGTGTTTGAATTGAAACAGTCACACTCACACACAATACATGAGTTTTGACAAGTATTTTACAAGTTTTGTATAAAATTAATAATTTACTAGCTTTTAGGTGAAAACGAGGGGTACTGACTGATCTGACGTAGAAAGCCAAGCTTTCTGATAGAAAACTTGATGACTACCTTTGAGATTGTAACTGAATAATCAAAATTAAACCTTGTTCACAGTAACGGAGAGTCTATACTCGACTTCTCTGTCGACGTTCGGCGTGCCCACTCCGCCGCCGAACTCGCCGTACTCACCGTACTCGCCGTACTCACCGCTGCAGTTGGAGGTGCTCAACTGCTCGCAGCGGCTGGTGCTCGCTGATAAGTAAGAACATATTATAAGTCTTATTACGCCCGAATTCTCGAACGCAAATCATCTTTGGGAGTGTCTCAAACATCATGGCATCTCTTTCATACGTTTGACATTTAAAGTGACAGGGCGATGTTTGAGACGCTCCCAAAGATAAGTAGCGTACGAGTATTCGGGCATTAATCTCCTTGCCGGAACTCATCGAGCGTGTTGGAGCATTGTGATGAGAGGCGACAAAGCAAGAGGAATATGTAGGGACCGTAGAAAGTGGAAGGAAGGAAGTAGTCTCTGCTTGCTTCTTCAGGAGAAAAGATGATTACATGTGGAGTCTTCACACTAAACTTGCCTTGTCCCGGACAAGCCCTATCGCACTTCAATTCGTAACTTGAGACACTGTCACTGAGTTGACCACCAAAGTTCGTGGTCTATCATAGCGAGTATTTTGCCCACTGTTCCTAATTCGTGACAATCGAGTATATTCTCTCGACCTCTCTGTCAACCGGCATTCGGCGTGCCCACTCCGCTGCGAAACTCGCTGTAAGTACTCGCCGCTGCAGTTGAAGGTGCTCAACTGCTCGCAGCGGCTGGTGCTCGCTGAAAAGTAAGAACATATTATAAGTATTAATCTCCTTGCCGAAACTCATCGAGCGTGTTAGAGCATTGTGATGAGAGGCGACAAAGCAAGAGGAATATGTACGGACCGTAGCAAGTGGAAGAAAGTGGTCTCTGATTGCTTCTTCAGGAGAAAAGATGATTATATGTGGAGTCTTTATTTTAGCTGTAATCACACTAAACTTGCCTTGTCCCGGACAAGCCCTATTGCACTTCAATTCGTAACTTGAGGCACTGTCACTGAGTTGACCACCAAAGTTCGTGGTCTATCATAGCGAGTATTTTGCCCACTGTTCCTAATTCGTGACAATCGAGTATATTCTCTCGACCTCTCTGTCAACCGGCATTCGGCGTGCCCACTCCGCTGCGAAACTCGCTGTAAGTACTCGCCGCTGCAGTTGAAGGTGCTCAACTGCTCGCAGCGACTGAAAAGTAAGAACATATTATAAGTATTAATCTCCTTGCCGAAACTCATCGAGCGTGTTAGAGCATTGTGATGAGAGGCGACAAAGCAAGAGGAATGTAGTTTGTTATGTAGGGACCGTAGCAATTGGAAGAAAGTGGTCTCTGATTGCTTCTTCAGGAGAAAAGATGATTATATGTGGAGTCTTTATTTTAACTTTCCTCATACTAAACTTGCCTTGTCCCGGGAAAGCCCTATCGCTCCTCAATTCGTAACTTAAGGCACTGTCACTGAGTTGACCACCAAAGTTCGTGGTCTTTTATAGCGAGTATTAGTGTATTCAGGAATAACTTCCTACTCTTGGTAAGATTTCCTCATACTTCTCTTTATCATCATCATCAGTCATTTAATGGCCTACCTTATGGATGGATGAAGAGAATGAGCCATGAGTGGCCCACCATGCGGGCCAATGCGGATTGGTTTGGTGGGTATACTGCAAATTCAGCGGGGACCAACGAACGGCTTTACGTGCCTTTCGAAGCACTTGCTTGCTGCCTCTATATCTCATCAGTCACATTTCAAATACCTACATGTTTTATCGATTCCGGAAACTTTTGCCCTGATGTTTTCGTAAAATAATTAGTCATTTACCAATTAAGTGAGGCTTATCGCGCTACAATTTCTCACTAGTCTATCACTGACTCAACCTCTATTGTTAGCCTGGGTTTTTATTAATTGTTCCTGATAATATTGTGAATGTTAGGGAACTCCATTACGGTAGATATATAAGAAGAATTAATTAATGTTAGTGCTTTATGGCTGGGATTCCCTAAAATAGGGTAGGGTAAAACCACCAGGGTGCCTACCATCAACTTTAAGACAGCGATTCAAAAATAGCGCGATGCAGAATAGGTTCCTAAAATGAATTGCTTTCTTTCGTACTACGACCTTCTGAAAACTGGATCGCAAATGCTATTGCTAAATGTGAATGACCGAACGATTTGTGTCCTTATTTCTTCTACCCGTCTCTTTCACTCGATTCTGTCATGCCCGGAGAGTGAGAGGGACGGGTATAACCTGCAGGTGTCATGTCAGCTTGGCCGAGTTATAAGTCAAATAAGAGATCTGACAGCTTAGCGGCTGTGAAATGTCATTGAATGATCACTGAATCGCTGTTATTGATATTAAGCTGTCGTGGTACGAATAAGCGAAGCAGATCAGTTTAGGTCCTAAACAAAACCGCAATAAGAGTTGATGGTAGGCACCCTGTATCGGCCACGTCAACAAAATTTCACATTTATTAGCCTAGGACATATTTTTTTAATAAACTGTTATTATTTATTCCTTATTATTCCTCTCCTCCCATAATATTCCTTTCCTAACGGAGGTAGTCGAAACCCATACTAATATTATAATTGTGAAAGTGTTTGTTTGTCCGTCTTTCACGTCAAAACGGAGCAATGGATCGACGTGATTTTTTAATTAGTTTGGGAGCTGGAGAGTGACATGACATAGGCTACTTTTCATCCCGGAAAATTATTATAAATGTGAAGTGTGTTTGTTTGTTTGTCCATCTTTCACGCCAAAACGAAGGAATAATCCACGTGATTTTAGTTATAGTTTAGCGGGCGAAGCCGCGGGCGGAAGGCTAGTATGAAATGGTAAAAAAGGTAAAAAAGGTAAAAAACGGATTACACATTAGATCTAGCCTTTCTTCTAATGACAACCGATTTGGCGGTACAGACACATCATCAGCCCGTATCCGTCCACTGCTGGACATAGGCCTCTCCTAGTTCACGCCACTGAGCACGGTTTTCAGCTCCTCGCATCCAGCCCCCACCTGCCATCTTTCGTAGGTCGTCACTCCACCTGGCACCAGGGCGCCCTACGCTACACTTGGCTAAGCGCGGTCTCCACTCCAGAACTCGTTTGCCCCAACGGCCGTCGGTTCTTCGCGCGATTTGACCTGCCCATTGCCACTTCAGCTTGTTTATTCTTTGGGCTATGTCGGTGACCTTGGTTCTCTGTCGAATAACTTCATTTCTTATCTTATCCTTTAGAGAAACGCCGAGCATAGCCCTCTCCATAGCTCGCTGGGCGACAGACACATGAAGGGATATTTACTTTGTGGTACAGATACCTGTCTGCTGCGTGCGCCAGAGGTCTCGGGTTCGATCCCGAACAAGACAAATATTTGTGTGCAATGAACATGTCTATTTCTATACTAAGTATGTATTTACAAACAAGTAGTAAGTATAGGTATATTTATCCGTTATCAAGTTTTCCATGACACAGTTTCTTAATGAAATTTACATGGGCTTAGATAATTGGTGTGATTGTAAAAAGTTATTTATTTATTTATTTACCAATTAAAAGGCTGTTAAGTTGAGTGGACGGATTGTAAACCGATAGTCAGGTACCAATTACTGCGCTGCGTAGACATGAAAGATTTATAGTTCACTCAATGGATCACTCACTACATCCATAAATGTAGGTTCTGGGGACAGCTCCAGATTGAATTATCTATCACTCTGGCGAGTGTAAAAAATTAAAACAATAAATAAGTAGGTACTTATGTTAACTTCAGTAGGCTAGCTACTTACCTCCATCTTATCTAAGTCTTACTCCATAATATATTTTCAGCATTGTCGTGTTCTGGCGGTTAGAAATAAGATAGCCAGTTCCTTAGTGATTGAGGATTCTGGGAGAAGTGCGTTTCCACCTTAAGTCTTATCATCACTTATCATCAGGTGTGAGGAAGGCTAAGTGCTACCTCGGTGTGTAAAAAAATAAGGTTTTGATATAATTTGTAACTTTGACACATTTAACAATACTTACACTGTTTTCAACTTTTTTAGGTTTCTGAACTAGGTAGGTATAATTGTTTTATTTTTATTAAAAAAATGTAGTAGGTACCTACTTACAATCATATATTATATTAGTAAAAACAATTCTGTCTTACGAGTAAGTATTTCTTATTATTTGAAGTTGATAAATACGAGTCATGTAAGTTAACGTTCTCGTAACGATAACAAATACATTTCTTCTTCGGCTTAACGTCTTAGATATTGGCTTATGTTTTATCATGAATAAGTTCCTCTTTGATCAAAACAAGATGGATGAAGGAAAACTTTAAGGTGCACTTCGTCATAGACATAACGTCGCGGTCGTCTCAATCTTAACAAGTTTTTTTTTTGTGGCAGGGAGTCAAACAAGATGGATGACAAGCTCGGCAAATGTATGCCAGACTTGTGCTGCCCCGACCGGCAGATGATCGAGGGCATGTCCATGATGCAGCCGCTCACCATCAAGACGGAGCAGGCAAAGCGTTCCTGCAATACCTGCCTCACTAACTCGCCTAAGAAGGTTTGACATATTTTGCTTAGATTGTCCGAGTTGATTGGCAGTGCATGACAGGCCTGTGCTGCCCCGCCCGGCAGGTGATCGAGGGCCTGTCCATGATGAAGCCGCTCACCATCAAGACGGAGCAAGCTAAGGGTTGCTGCAACACTTGCCTCACTAACTTCCCTAAGAAGGTTAGTTATCTAGCTAAGATTGCCTGGGTTGTTCGGCAACAGCTTGCCTGAAGTGTGCTGCCCCGACCGGCAGGTGATCGAAGGCCTGTTTATGATGCAGCCGCTTACCATCAAGATGGACGGGCAGGCGAGGCAAAGCGATCCTGCAATACCTGCCTCACTAACTCCCCTAAGAAGGTTTGCCATATTTTGCTTAGATTGTCCGGGTTGATTGGCAAGTGCATGTCGGACTTGTGCTGCCCCGACCGGCAGCAGATCGAGGGCATGTCCATGATGCAGCCGCTCACCATCAAGACGGAGCAGGCCAAACGTTCCTGCAATACCTGCCTCACTAACTCCCCTAAGAAGGTTTGACATATTTTGCTTAGATTGTCCGAGTTGATTAGCAGTGCATGACAGACCTGTGCTGCCCCGCCTGGCAGGTGATCGAGGGCACGTCCTTGATGCAGCCGCTTACCATCAAGACGGAGCAGGCAAAGCGTTCCTGCAATACCTGCTTAGCTAACTCCCCTAAGAAGGTTTGACATATTTTGCTTAGATTGTCCGAGTTGATTGGCAAGTGCATGTCAGACCAGGGGGGCTACCGGCTAAGAAGTATGGATTTATGGGTATGTACTTCAACTGTCATTTGAATTCCTTATTTTGATAGATTTTTGCCGCTTTGTTCTGTTGAACGTTGCTAGCTAGTTATCGTTATACCCGACGTCATAAAACAAGGAACTGATAGCGGCTATTATCTTTATAAAATTGACTTAAAGTTCCCAAAAACGTATGAAGTTCATACCCATAAAGTTACGCGGTAGCCCCCCTGTGCTGCCCCGGCTGGCAGGTGATCGAGAGCCTGTCCTTGATGCAGCCGCTCACTATCAAAATGGAGCAAGTCAAGCGTTACTGCAACACTTGCCTCACTAACTCCCCTAAGAAGGTTAGTTATGTCTAGCTAAGATTGCCTGGGTTGCTCGGCAACAGCATGCCTGACTTGTGTTGCCCCGACCGGCAGGTGATTTAGGGCCTGTCCTTGATTCAGTCGATCACCATCAAGACGGAGCAGGCCAAGCGCCTGACCTGCCTCACTAATTCCCCTAAGAAGGTTTGACAGTTTGGCTTTAATTTCCTGGTTGCTCGGCTAGCCATGCTTTCCTGACCGGGGGGCTACCGGCAAAAAAATATGGATATGGGTATGGGCTTCAACTGACGTTTGAATTATTTATTTTGATAGATTTTTGCTGCTTTGTTCTGTCGAATCTTGCTAGCTAGCTATTGTTTTACGCGACGAGACGTCACAAAAAAAGGAACTGATAGTGGCTATTTTATTTATAAAATTGACATAAAGTTCCAAAAAACGTATGAAGTTCATATCCATAAAGTTACGTGGTAACCCCCCTGACTGGTAGGTGATTTTGGACTTCTCTCCCCTAAAAACGTTTCGACATAATTGTAGATCAAAAGTTCCATGGGCGCAACTGAGATGTGACGTAATCATAAAATTACAGAATTTTAGTTTATCTGCCCCCTGATTCACGAACCGTCATAAACGCTCCCAATAGCGGAATGTATGCCCTGTCTCTGTCACTCTAGACAAAGACAAAGCACATAATTCGAATCCGATTCCGTTTCTGACGGTTTGTGAATCAGGGAGCTGATTTAAGAGAACAATGATTCGATTAAGTAGTATAGTTATATTTAAAGATAAGATAATTTACATTGCAATGCAACATCAGGCAATACTTAGTTAAAAATTCTATTCCCTTTTGATTTGACACTCCACTGTGTATCCAGGGTATATAAATTCAAACACAATTATTACCTACCAGATTTGCCAACTCTCTAACCCCGGACCCCATCCACAGGTGATCCACACGGACGGTGGTTGCAGCCGCACCAACCCCGTGACCTGGCTGGGAGTAGCTGGCCAAAACGTGCAAGTCCAGGTCAAGAGGGAACCTCAGCAGCTGCACATGTCTGAGCTGGTGGCTGTTAAGCTGGAACAGGCGTCTCCGGGCAACAAGCCCGACCACCCGCCTATACCGGCTTCTCTTAACAATGGTAGGACTGCTGTAGAAAATAGATTCTTTTGTTGACTGGTTTTTTTACGACCTCTGTGCCCGAGTGGTGTACAACTCGGTTAAGTTAACAGGACACATGAAGCCCTGCTCTAATTTCCTGCACTCGATTCTGTCATGGTAAATTAAATGCCTGGACACAACACTAACTGCGAAGCATGTCAGGTCTCGTTGCGACCATAAGGTAGGCCAGAGCACCTACAGCTTACCTGTAGGCAAAGTTACTGTCGTCAGGTTCATCTTCATCTTCCTGTTCTTCCCTAGTCATTTTAACAGCAGGAGTTGGAACCGGTTTACAGTTTGCCATTCCATATTTTTCTAAAACCTTTTTGGTGTAGGCTTTTTGGTCCATTGTTATAGCACATCACTGCCTTTCTGAATTTCCATACCTATGAAGCTGGTTTTGTCGTTATCTTGAAGCGACTTTTAATGGTTCAATGAAATGTTTACCAGCTTTTTCATTTGTTGAGGCAACTAGTCCATCATCAACATAAAATGCAATCAGGACATGTTTTTGGATCATCAGGCAGTGATCATGAATGCTTCGCTTAAAGCCAGTTTCTAGAAGATAATCAGAGATGCAAGTGTTCCAGCACAGTGGTGTTTGTTTTAACCCATAAAGGCTACGTTTTAGTTTACATACTCTCTGCGTGCCATCTTGGTAGCCAATATAACCTGCAGGTGTCATGTTAGCTAGCACGACCGAGTACGCACCGGTTTCAGGGTGCCGCTATCTCTAGAGGTTCGGTGATTCGGTAAAACTAACTATTCAATACTTCCTCGGTTTGGGTGTATGTGGTAGTTAGTACCCGTCGTTGTTTCGAATTTCCATAACACTGTGACGGGACGTCCTCGTCAGCCAGCGGTACACTAGCCGGAACGTCGGAAGTCACCGCCCAGTATTTAATTTGTAGAAAATAGATATAAATAAAAGATGTTTATAAGGACTTGTCTTGTTTTATAGTAAATGTAGTAATAGAAAATATAGGAAGAATAGGAAGAATAGGAACCCTTTTCAAGGGTCAAGGGTTCCACTTAATTATTAATATAATCAACCAATTTAAACAGATAAAAACTGGTACAATAATTTCAATATAATAACTGGGTGCCTACCATCAACTTTTATTGCGGTTTTGTTTAGGACCTAAACTGAACTGCTTCGCTTATTCGTACCACGACAGCTTAATATCAATGACAGCGATTCAGTGATCATTCAATGACATAGCCGCTTAGCTGTCATCAACTCTTATTTGACTTATAACTCGGCCAAGCTAACATGACATCTGCAGGTTATACCCGTCCCTTTCACTCTCCGGGCATGACAGAATCGAGTGAAAGAGACGGGTAGAAGAAAAAGGGCACAAATCGTTCGGTCATTCACATTTAGCAATTCATTTGCGATCCAGTTTTAAGAAGGACATAGTACGAAAGAAAGCAATTCATTTTAGGAACCTATTCTGCATCGCGCTATTTTTGAACCGCTGTCTTAAAGTTGATGGTAGGCACCCTGGTAATGCTCCGCGAGCTCTGTACGGCTTGGTGGTTTTAGTAGAACTGAATAAAAAATGCTGAACAGGGCACGTGAAACGAAGATTTTGAATTTGAATTGAAAGAACAGGATAGGATTCGATAAAATTAATGGCCAGTATGTAGAACTTGATGGAGTTTCCAGCCATTATAGAGTCTTAAACCATCCATAATGACTGGTACGAATGACATCGTTATAACACTAGTGCTCTAAGCTACTAAAGTTTGGTATTGGAACAATGGTGTCCAATATTTATGTATTTATTATATCTCAGAAATGGAATGTCTAATGATCTCCTCCTCAATTTTCTAACGCCGCCTGGGAACTACTCTAATTATCTACCCGTACCAGGAGGCTGAGTATCATACCATTTTAGCACTTTACCTCAGTGGAGTGCAATGGTACTGTTGATCATACCTACTTAGACTAGGGTTATGGGTTCGATTTCCTTGAAGGACGCTTGATTCGTTTATGTCGTTTACAATATTAAAAATATCTAAAATACGTTATGCTGTTTAAAAACCCATATTAGTTATGTTATGTAACGATCGCATACCATATTCGGGCGTTAGTCATTTAAAAAGTATAATTTTCCACTTTTATGATTGACAAGTGCTAAGCGCTATGCTAAGGCACCAATTAGGTAGATTGCGATTTCAACACCTTTGCGTTAGTTGTCCTGCATTTTTTTCCATGTTAGTCAGTTAATTCGTTGTGTTTCTACAGCCGTACCATTATACTTTTAAAATAAAAGGTTCTTCACAATAACCGTCAAGATTATTGACTTTTTTGCATACTGAACTTTAATAAGTACTTATTGAGTCAGTTTCACTTCATCACTTTCATTTCCGATAAAATATCCTTAGTAAGAGGCATACTAACTAGAGTTGATTTGCCTAGATATGTTAGTTAATCAGTCCACAATAACAACGGTTGCTAAGTAACGTAACGTAACCAAGATAGGCCGGCCTATCTCCAGTCTCCACTAAAGAATTTGATAAATGGGAATGACCGTAAGAAGGCATCTGTTTATCACAATAAACAGATGCCTATCTTCAGCGCAATCCAGGTCAACTTCGAATGTGGAAGTTGACAAAAACGGCGCTCCCAGGCACTCCTAATAGATTTTGTTTCGTGATACAGACTTTACGCAACTTTCGAAACAAAAGAGCACAGTTAAAAAATCTTCGTGTATGCAATTTATTGCTCGTTGCGTTGCGTTACATTGCAACAAATGAATTATTTTCATTCAGCCTTCAACGCCTCGAGCGTTAGCCGGCCTCGTAATTTGAAATTCGAATACGCCTCACTATTATTACGACCGGTGCCTTATCAATTCCAACGCTATATGTATGTTGCCAACATATACACTATCGTTTAGCTCTGCCGCGTTCATGTTCGCCTGGTAGATCAGCGTCGCAGATATGAGACAACGGTTTATCTGGCTGTCTGAGGTGTGCGAAAAGGTGCACTAACTTTGCTAACCTATCTCTCTCAGTTCTATATATTTTTATAAAAATTCGGCAACACGATACCTTATCTTATTTTTAAACTTGATGATTATGACTCTTCCTTGGTTCTAATAATATAAACAAAGTTAAGAAAACAATAGTAAAAATGGGTAAACATCAATTTGTTAATTACTTTTTCAAGGAAGTGTTTATGTTTTGTACTGTACGGCTACGATTGTGGTTGTTCCAAGAATATCCGGATAAACAAGGAAAACTCACAGATTTTTTTTCCCAGTAACAAAACATTTCGGGTCTAGTAAACATACAACTTTTATGACAGCAGTAGAGTCCCTAAAGGTAGCTTAAAAATAAGTGAGCAATAAACCCAACGCTTTTCGGTAGGGACAGTCCGAGATCCCCTGTCGGGCGATATTGATTATTCTTTGTTTACAGGTTCGATTCCCGTCGGAATCGCGGTCGCCCGCCAGAGGGTCGGCGACGCCGGCCTCCTGGCAGCACTCTCGCAAAAAGACAGCCAGCAACGAATGCACGATATCGGTAAGTTTCTGAAGACACAAATAACATTTTCTAACTGCAGACACTGAACTTATTTTGTCAGCGCCTACGTTCCCTTGCTTGTGTTTGTGAAACACACACATCGCGCTGTCCGCGTTGGAATGGCCTCTATCTGCTATTGACAGTTCGATGCCGATGGTTGCGCCATCGAGTTTGGTCAGCGCTCGAACAACCTCTTGTCATACTCTGACAGCCTGGTACTACTATGTATTTACTGTGATGCGCTTGGTAATGAAAAAAAAGTAAATTAAACTTTATCGAAGGCCATCCCAATAGGCAACGTCACTTATATAGTTGTAGACCTTATCTGGTGGGGGTAAAGAAAACTTTTGAGTGTTTCAAAAATCGGCGTACAATTACAGGTTGCTCCACTTTTTGTTGCTAAAGCTTCCGTATTTTTTGCTAGTGATATTTAGAATACAAATTGATTTATTTCCGTGTGTTCCAAAAAGTTAGGCAATGTAAAACCGTTGAAGTCGAATCGGCGAATCGCTGCAATCACGCGACCGCACGCTCAGTTCAGATATCACCTGAGTTATGACCAGCCGCGGTTGGATAAATGACTCGAACCTCACTGCCTGCCGTTAAAATAGTGGCTGTGTAGAAAAATATCATAAATCTTGCATTTTTTTTTTGTTTTCTACTCTAATATTATAAAGCGTTAAAAGTTTGTTTGGATATTTGAGGTAATCTCTGGTTTTACTGAACCGATTTGGAAAATTCTTTCACCAACAGTAAACTACATTATTCCTGCTGAGTGACACAGGGTATTTCTTATCCAGATATTCCCACGGGGAAAGGGTAAAGTCGCAGGAAGTAGCTACTATTTTACATAGAAGGTAAATTACGTTTTCAGGGTCTTGTATTGGACATATCGGAAGCCAAAATTTTAATAACCAACCGCATTTGATATGGAGAGAGATTAAACAATGTGACACTCGATAAAGTGCAACTCAGAAAGTGGGTGAAATTATGTAGACCATAAATTATTGACTAGAAAAATATAAAAAAAATATTCTACGTTTTATTTTTATTAAGGACACTTAATATAAAACCTTAAAATCTGCCAAAATAGCGGGTCTATTTCTTTGAAATAAACACTTAGCAGTAGTTATCAATGATATACGCCATTGGCAGTAATCATGAAATAACAAATAGCTGGCCAAAAATAACTATTTACAATGATTAAACTTAGATTTTTTGTCAGATAAAGCAACTTTTTTTCAATTTACTAAATTGTTTGAAATTATGTCGTATTATTATAATAATATTCGATAATTTATATGTAGTCTAGTTTCAAACCGTTTCGGTTCGGGGTTCCACTTTATCGAGGGACACACTGTATTTCTTATATTTTTATTTTTATCCACAACATTATACATTTTCAATTCTTGTAATTTCGGAAATCACCTAACTACGGAGTCAGGAATTTAAATGAACTATACGTATTTTCCTATAAACATGTAACCATATATGGTTAGGTACTTACTAAAGAATGTTGATTGTCTCTTTGTGTGTCACTCCTTTTTCTGAGAAATTAAAAGTGACAAGGTTAATAAGGTTAAAGTTTTAACAACGTCAATTCCGTTCGGAAATAATGGCTCTATTTATTGCAGTTTGTCGTCTGTAAAAGTCGTTTACAAGCTCCTGCTGGGCTCAAACAAAGTGCGTGTAGTATGATGCGGTGATATCGGCATATTCCAAAGGCAGTTTTCCTTTAAATATACAAGGTTATTTGCAAAACACCAACAACCCCGAAGATTACAATTTTAAAACATCCCCAACAAACATTTCAGTCGTAATAAGTGACAGTTACGTGACTGAAAGTGCTAAAAACATCGTATTAAAGTAATTAACGTGACTGAAAGTTTTAAAAACATCGTATTTAAGTAAATTACGTGACTGAAAGTGGTAAAACATCGTATTGAAGTAAGTTATTACAATTTAGAGCCCATAACCTGCAACCTCTAAACGACACTAAAATGGTCTATCTATACGACTGCTACATGACTCTATTACGACCCTCAGTTGCATAAAGTGGTAAAAAAAGGTCGAATTTTTTTGCTGTTTTTCAGAAAAGTCTTTGAACAAAGATTGTTGTAATCTACTCCTGCCAGGTTGTTGGTATTTTACAATAAACCGTGTATATTTGAAGTCCCAAACTAAACACAAATGTTCACACACGGATCTTATTCCCGGTCGGAACCCACGACCTTTGACCTTCGAGCATGGTATGACGTAAGAAAGAGCAAAGAGCATTCGGTGTCGTTATCTCGTTATTCTTCTCGCTGGCTCTCGAATCCTAATCAAAGTTCTTAGTAAATTATAGAATAGACATGCCTAGGCGTAATACTGTGCCTAGGCAGACATATTGTAAAGATACAAGCAATAAATAATGTAAACAACATATTAACTATGCTATGGCATATTACAATATTAATGACTTTTGTTTGTGGCACAAATAGTTTTGTTTGGGACGCTTCAATGTGACAAAGTTCTATGGTGTTTGTATGTCCTGTCCTTACAGGGTCTCCAGATTGGGGGTTGTTTTCGTAATTTTGGGGAAAAATTTGGCTCATAATAGCAATGCTGAACCGCAAATGCGTTGTCATTACCTACTCAATAGTTAATAGCAAAATGATACTTTGTGCACTGTGTTTTGTTTGTCGGATCAATTTAAACATAAACACGTGAAATTTGGCTCATATATTGAGACTTGCAATATACTCTCATTATGTGCTCCAAATTTCATTGGATTTTAAGGTCTTCACGTGAATATTTAATAAATAGTTGCCAGTTCTGTTAGCTTGAACTTGGCTTGACATATTAAAATGTTAACTTTATTGTCAAATACAGTGTTTTATTTCTGCTGCATGCCAAACCAGTTATTATAAAGCACAAGGTAAATTAATATTTCCATAAAAATACGACATTTGGGGGAAAAAAACGAAATAGTATCGTTTTTGGGAAAAATAAATAACATCTGGGGAAATTTCACATCCATGGGCCCGATTCTCAGGCATTCGAACTTTTTCAGTGTGGTAATTCGTATGTCGAACATTTTGTTTGTGGTTTCTATTGAAAAGTTAGAACGTTTCAAACAAACTAAGCTGTCTCCAAGGAATTTATAATACAACAGGAAGGTGCACTGCTGCTAAAAAACGGTCCTAATGAGATAGTAAGAACGAGGTCAGTTTATCTCACTCCATCCCATTACGGCGGCCACGAACATACGCGACGGCACAGAATAATTTTTGTAGGCGACGGGCGGCGGGCGGCGACGAGCGAATTGCGAACTTGACACAACGAAGACGGAAAACGTCAGAAAACGTCATTCGGCTTGTAATGTTGCTACTTTAACATTCTGAAATCTATCATTCAAATTCTTTTCTAGGATAAGCCATAAAAAACTTAAACGACCTGATACATTTTTATGCTTAATACGGTAATACCTACATTAATATGCGATGTTTTCTATTGACTAAAAGTAATACGAAGCGGAAATTTTACGAAATTTAATTTTTATGACGAAAGTTGTGAACCATACATCTACTTAACCTTTTATTTAAGAGTGCTGGCAATTTCAGAGAAAGGGACACCCTCACCTCGTTCTTGCGGTCTCAGCTGGACCGTTGACATTTTGTATTGAAATATAAACCTTATCTCTTAATATTAAAGTGTATTTTTAAATACACAAAAATACGGAGTGCACCTTCCTGTTGTACGTAGTACTTATAAATTCCTTGGCTGTCTCACATGTCAACAAATTCATTTTGACAGCTAAGTTCGTATACGAACATCTATTGGTTTTTACCACTCGTAGCGTTCGACTGGTTTTCGATCGAACTTTTTCGATTGTGAAATTCTGACAATACAAAAACTGTGTTATATTTGAATTTCGAGCTATAAAAGTGAACTTTTCTCGATTGCCTGAGAATCGGCCCCCATAACCTGTGAGATGGAGACCCTGTGTCCTTACAGGGATTTTCACGCGCGCCCCGCCTACTTACTACTTCCAACGCTTTCTTGTGTTCTATGGCGAAACTGGCGATACTCGGAAAAATTATGCTGAAGCGAGATAGCAATGAGAAAACGACGCGCACGGGAGCGAGACCAATTTTGCAGATTAGGCAAAAAAACACAAAATCACTTCGTATTAAAAAACTATAGCGATTTAAAAAAAATGCTTTTATACGATCCTAAATATTATTGGTGTCCACTAATTAAACCAATTTCCAATAGTATATGTAACCCCATTTAAGAATAATCTTGAAATTTCATATTTTTAGAGGTCTTTTCGAAAATAAAAAGTGTCGAGCCAAAATCATAAAATCGTGTTTCTGAAACTATACGATTCTAGATAAAGGTATAAAGAAATACATATCTTATTACCAGATGTATATCAACTCTAACCACCCTATACTTTTATATCAAAAAGTCTATACTTTTACCGAGTAGCGCCTTAAATTGGACTTTTGTCCTCTTTAAATCCTCGGTTTTCCTAGCCAATTTCGCGCCAGTTTCTAATTGAACCATCGTCTGCTTTTCCCCTTATGATCGAAGCTTAAACCATTAAACCGCAGGCGGCCGGCACCGACGCATATTTTCCTTGTTTTTACATAGAGAACTATCGGAGCGGAGTACGCTTTAATTGCGGTGCTCCTCTAACATAGCTGACATTTTATTTATGGTGCCTAATGGTCATGGTGCATGCCCCCCTAATGAGATTTATGGCAACACCATTTACGACCCACAATTATATGCTAATCAGGAGTCATTTACATATGTATATGTTGGTACTGTTATTATAAAGAGGTTCCAAATGCATTAACGTTTCATACAATGGTTTAATAAAGGCCGTTTTATGGTGGTATCATTTAAAATAAGTAGATAAATGTACCGTTACTTCCAAAATTAGATCAACTTCCACAATTGGGTATTTGACAGAATTCTTTTTATTGACTTAAAATGTTTATTGAACTAGTAGCAACACAACAAAGGTATTTATTTTCAAATATCTTGCATATTTTCAACGATATAGAGCATCAAACTTTCTAATTAGACAAGGAGAGCGCTATAGAAATGTGACGTCACATTTCTATAGCGCCATACTTACTCTCGCTATAGAAAATATCGTTTTAGAAAGAGATAGCTAGAGTCACAATGAAGTAGCGCATAATTCGCTATACAGGTTGAATTTCTTTTTCACATTTGTTATTCAATAATGTTATATTTCTCAATGTCATAATTAAATATCTACATTTCCACAACAGTCAAGTAGCCCAAGATCCTCGGGTGTACGGGATAATGACTGATGAATAAAATAACGAAATATAAAAAACGAGAACATATTAAACTTTTAGAGTCGCTTGTAGACCTCTTATATTGCGTTTTACTAGTTTTGTGACCCTTCAAAGTTGGGTGGCCAAGTACATTTAAAAAGTATACAATCTATTAAAATAAATAATAGTTACCTTTAATTAGTCCTTAAAATGTACAAGCAAACTTGTCTAAAAACAACAACAATTTTAGGGATACCTATGTATAATTTGGTGCCTGCTGTGTACTTTTAAAAGATTTCCACGATCAGGGGGCCCGATTCTCCTATATTTTGTATTTCCATAATATTCCATTTTTGATCACCTACAATTCTACAAGTAGGTACAAGGTGCAATGCAAATAATGCAATGCGATGCAGTTTTCATAATAACAATGCCAATGATAATGTATAACGCCAATCAATTTATAATTGCAGTTAATATTTTGCAGTTGTTTTTTCATAATAAAATTAATGTTCAATTAATTTCATATTCGTTGTGGAAAAAATGAATCGAGGCTGTTTTGCAAATTATAGCGTTATTTTTAACGAGCACTTTATTAAACTCTTATAATCAGAAGCCTATCAGGCGTAGCTCCTGTGATTTTTAAATGTTATTTAACTAGAAGATAATAAGTTTAGTTGATTACTGAGATTTAGGTATATTGTTTGCATAGAGTTTATATAATATTGCATGCATATTCTTAAGAGGCTACCATATGAAAAAAGACGTTGATGACTTGATCTTCTAGCCACTGACCTTGTGGCTATAAGATCAATGAAAATGAACTGAATTACACGAAATCAATGATGGATGAGTTGATGAGACGACAGTTTTTAAAATGTTCGTGTCTAGTATTATATGAATGTATAAATTCTATATAGTATAAATTGATAGGCTTTGACTTGCTCTTTGTTTGGCCTAAATGTCGTTAGTAACTACTGAAAACTAAATAAAACTTCAGTGCAAAATTCCTTACCTCCATTTAACAAATTAATATCCATAGTTCCATACAATGGCTGACACATAACGATGACCAATATAATTATGACACACAACCATTACAGCGTTTCCGTTATGCAAAACTGACTTAAATTGAAAGGTTAAGGCACCAAGGTAGGTTTTATGAAAAACAATGGTCGTTATAACGTTATAAGTTCAGTGGGGACGACTTTGACAAATGTTGGTCGCCCACCTGCCATGACTTTCATTGGTTATGCACCTCCACAATGGTTCTGAGCCTTTGGTACTTCAATTCTACTTTAACAATGTCTGATAGAGTTTTTCTTTTTTCTTTGAAGTTTTCTTTTAACTGGTGCACAATAGTAGATTGTACAACAAGTGCATAAAACATACCATTTTACCCGAGACGTATATATCCACCCGAGCCGTAGGCGAGGATGGATAGTCAATTCGAGGGTAAAATGGGTTTTATGTACGAGTAATACACTCTGCTTTTCACTTCGAGTGTGAGGAAAATAAATTACAATATTGCAAAAAAGAAAAATAAAGACTGCCATATTGGCGGGAAAACTTTCTTTTTCTTTCTTTTTATACGTGGAAGTGGCAGCACAGTTACTTAGCATAGATCGTAGTCCATAATGCTCTTGAAATACTTATTTCTTACAAAACTCATTAATTTTGCCTAGTTTTATTTATTTACTAATTTAACATGGATTATGTACAAAATTTAAGAAACAGAATGAAACAACAAGTTTATTTAACGAAGTTATATTATTCTGTGGTTTAATTGCGTGTGTGACTGTTTACCTGACGACCTTTGTCTTAGAGTCTGTGACATAGACGAAGATTTTACTTTATGCACTAGAGCATAAAAAGCGATTTTATGCAGCCTATACTCAACATAAACACGAACTTTACGAGCATGAGAAGTGAAAAAGTAGTTTTATTAAGCTTTGTTGTTATCAAATTTACGTAAATTATTTGTAGTAGATAGTTTTTTTTTCTTGTAAGTATAAGTAGTGGAATTAGGTATTATTTGCTTTTGAATTAATGATTGATTACTTTCATTTCACTATTATTTTCCATTTTGATTAAACCAAAGATAAACTTTATGCTATGTTACAACAAATTGTAAACTGTTACAGTTAATAACGGTTTCATTAATTGTTGCCATAGGTAGGTGTACAATTTAGCCTACCGAGACAAAATATAATTAAGTAAGTAATTAAATCAAATACAATATAAAAGTTTTAATTGGTTATTACACCCACTTAATAACACTATACAATACAATCTGCTTCCTTTATAACGGTATCAAATTGACCCAGCCAGCATTATCAGAGGAAACAAAAGTAAAAGCAACCGTCGCCGTTAACGCAAGCACCGCACTCCCGTTACAAGTACAACAAATAGCATCTGTAAAGCAGATTCTATCGTGATGGAAATTATTTACATCGTAAAAAGCAGCGGCGGCGCTCAATTACATGCTAATATGTATAACAATTACAATGAATTGAGCGCTCGCGACGCGCTATCGTTAATTTTCACGCTTCGTACGAAAGTGCGATTGCTTTTCGCATAACGAGCTAATGTTTAGAGTTGTGAATTTATAATCGGGTATTTCGTGTTAATGATTTGTGTCACAATATCGGCTAAAGTGTTTTCTTTATAAATGTAGAAAATACTTTCCTCTATAGCAATTTTCAGTTTTTCTATCAACAAGCCTTTTTCACTCATAAATGTTTGTGGTCTGTCTGTCTGTACCTACATTATAAAAATTGTAATCTGGTTTAAAACTAACTTACTTACTTAACTTTTTTGCTTAAGTGAAAAAAACTTAAATTACGTTAAATATCAAATTGTTCAGTCTTAGCGTATCGGTCTTTGTATATTTGGACTTTTATATAGAATAAAATATCACCTCTGTGATGTAGGTACTGATACCTAGTACTACTGTTATTATATTTTTCGTAATAACTCCTACGTTTTTAATAACTGCCCATGCTGATGGGGAATGACTTAATGAAAAGTAGTCATTCTACTAGGATATCATGAGTGCTTCAGAACTATTTCAAGTGCACATTTTATGGCCGGGGTCACATTGTACCATGAGCAATGTCTCATTGAAATTCCATGAAAGTCTATTGGTCGCCATTATGTGCTAATATTTGCTGATTGGGATCGTTTCTCGGAAACATTAAATAAAATGCATAACTTTACATACATCTGCTTGCACAACGAGTTTACTTGCCTTGAAATTTGAATATTAATGAATCAATTATCTTTGGACTAAAAAAACTTTAGATATTCAATAAGCAAATGAAATAAGTGTGTAAATGTATGAACAAAGTTATAGTATATCATTAACATTGTTTTCTCTTGTTATATAGGTACCTACGTGTACTCGAACCCACGACCGATGTGGGGATGAACGAATTGACCGTTTGGAAAAAAAATACTTTCATTATTTAAGCTACATTCATTCTGTGTGACAAAGCTTTATTTTATCCCGATATTCCTACGGGATACTTACGGCAACGGGTACCACGCCTGTGATTTCATTCGCTTCAATGTAGATTTTGTAGAAGTTGGTTAGTATAGGTAGGTACCGAAAGTCTTACATGCTTTCTCACTCCAGAAATTGCTTCGCCTTGCAAATCTTTTTACTTTTAGATTTTATAGCCCTTTTCATTTTGAATTTGGTTTCACAAAGTAAATTATACTAATATATCGTTTACAGAATCTCAATTTTCTTCTTCTAAGCCTGCCTTAGTTAAAGGAACAGTTAGGTTGGGGTAGAATACTATATCTCACGTATCCGTCCCCTGAGTACAGGAAAAGCGTAGTAATATTTCTTCAGAGTCGTAATATATCGGTGTTGTATGTTGGCTGTGAATCATGCCTAACTACGCAAATTTGTCGGTCCCCAATAGGTAACACAGTATTACTTAGGCACAGTAAGAAAAATCGATGAAAGTTATTTGTTATTTGTTAAGTGACCGTAAAATTTCGACAATTTTCTAGCTTTCCAATTTGGTAAATATAGCACAAAGACGAGGAAAAAATAATAGTTAACACTAATTTGTCTAATAAAAAGTAAATTCTTAGACTTGTCATATGGATTCTATCATCGATGAACTGATTAAGTAGGTATAAGTACACTTTATTCTTGTCAATACACAAATATTATGCTTTAAAACATTTGTCTTTAGGCTTAGGTAGGTATTTTGATATTGCTTTACTCCAGCCCTACCACAATATTCGGTTCCAGAATCGATATTCCCCCGAGTCCGTATTTCGATTGTTACATTCTAATTGAACCCGTCCGAAATATACTATAGGGATGGTGCTTTCTTTTAGTTTATTTATAATTCCCATATTTGGGTAGGTACATACTAGGTACTAATGCAAAACGAGAAACTTTCATAGCTTTCCATTTCCAGATAGGTCTCCAATAAGTAACCGAAACACAGAGACGAGGAAAACACTAGTATCTACTCAATTCTACTCCAGTCCCTACCAGAATATTCGGTTCCAGAATCGATCGCATCGCATTCCCCCGAGTCTGTCATTTCGATTATTACATTCTAATTTAACCCATCCCAAATATATAGGGATGGTGTTTTTTTTTAGTTTATATATAATTCCCAAAGGTACTAATGTGAAACGAGAAACTTCCATAACTTTCCATTTCCACATAGGTCTCCAATAAGTAACCGAAACACAGAGACGAGGAAAACACTAGTACCTACCTATCTACTCCAGCTCCTACCAGAATATTCGGCTCCAGAACCGATCGCATTCCATTGTGCATTCCCCCGAGTCCGTCATTTTGATTGTTACATTCTAATTGAACCCGTCCCAAATATATAGGGATGGTGCTTTCTTTTAGTTTATTTATACCTAATTCCCAGGTAGGTACTAATGTGAAACGAGAAACTTCAATAACTTTCCACATAGGTCTCCAATAAGTAACCGAAACACAGAGACGAGGATAACTCTAGTATCTATCTACTCCAGCCCCTACCCGAATATACGGCTCCAGAATCGATCGCATCGCATTCAATTGTGCATTCCCTCGATCCCGTCATTTCGATTGTTACATTCTACTTGAACCCGTCACAAATATATAGGTAGGGTTGTTATGTTACTTTCTTGCAGGGAATTTTTTTACAAAAAAATAACACATAATTTCATTGTTAAGATTTTTACTTTAATTTTAGTTATAAGTTAACTTTAAGATTTGACCCTATTATGTAAGTAAACAAGTAGATAAGTATGTATTAGTTAGTATTTTTTTTATAATACTGAAAAAGTACCTATCACATAGGTATTAGGTTCTTAGTAATATTTTTTTCGTAGTGTTTATGTCACAGGGAAAGACGTATTCGCTAGTGAAATTATAAAATACAAAATATATAGATTTGGAGATTCTCCATTAATTTAAAAATACCTGCTTTTGCTTTAGGTAGTGTTTTTAAAATCCATAGTCATAAAAAAATTTGCTAACGATACAATCAAGATTCGTTGTAAAAAATAAGTTTTGTTATTTCTGCTGACTGTAGGTTCATACTTTGATATTGTATTGTCATCCAAACCTGTATGAAACTTTCAGCTCAAGGTTTACTAGAAAGGGGGTAAACTTTAGCTTGCAAGATTTGACCCGACGGACATACCTAAGTCGTAACATACACTGCAAGTTAAATAAAACTAATAATATATTATAATGTTTTTTCTATGTATATTAAGTATGTATACTATTTACAAAAAGTATTTAAGTACTTACATATTTATCCGTTATCAAGTTTTCCATGACACAGTTTCTCAATGAAATTAACATGGGCTTAGATAATTGGTGTGATTGTAAAAAGTTATTTAGTATTATTATTAATAAAATAAAGTTTTATTGGTGTCAACCCTTAAAGAATTTGGCACCGCGTCCGCCCTTAGGGCTACTACACAAAAGTCAGCGTTCCATTGTTTTTAAAATAAAGAAACTATTATTAAAGCTTTGTAGCTGATCGTTAGGATTTAACTCGGTTCTTTTCTGTATTTATTGCTAGTGATTTCGTTTGAGGATCGTGGTCGTATATTGATTTCGCGTCTGAGATTTTGCTTCTTTTCTACAAATAAAAATGAACCCACGTAATAAATTATTATATTGTAAACGAATTTCGTAAAACCCAATATTCGGTATGAAAATATTTCCAAAATGTAAGGACTACTACTTCAATACGTTCGATCTGGCTTTCTTAAATATAAATTAGAATTAATGAGTGGGTATGCAATTATCCATTGCTATCTTCTATAAAATTTCTTTTAGTTAGATATCTTATATTAAATTTTTCAGCAGAAAAAGCTTTAAGTCACTTGTAAATAATTGGAAGTCATAATCACAAATTGACAACATAGATCAACGTTACCAAACAAAATAATAAAAATCACACCAATCGTTGTAGTTTTAAAACTGTGGCAGTAGCCACCACTACTTAGTAAAGTACCTACTGATTAAAAGATAAGTAAGTAAAGTACTTTATAAAAAAAATAAGTCGTAAACAATACAGTCACGTGTTTGCTGAGTCGTAAACCACTTTGCTACTGGTAATTTTGTAACAACCCTGCACTTCTTGTAGATCCCAACTTATCTATGGCTGGTAGATTTGCCCCTAAATGGAGCTCACACTATTTTTAACTAAAAATGAGTATGGTGGAAGGAATAGCTAAGTATAGGAAAAAAAACATAGTTACCTACTTATGAATGTATCGTATCATATTATAAATGTGAAAGTGAGTTTGTTTGTGTGTTTGTTTGTGTGTTTGTCCGTCTTTCACGCCAAAACGGAGCAAAACGAATGGACGTGATTTTATATGGGGTCGGGATAGTTCGGGAGCTGTAGAGTGACAAAAGTATGCCTTTGTCACTCAACAGCTCCCGCTACAGCTTCAGCTATAATAGGCTATACTTTTTATCACGGAAAACATCACGTTCCCGCGGTATAATTTCGTGTAGCCCACGCGTGCGAAGCCGCGGGCGGAACGCTAGTAACAAAATAAAACGAAAAAAAACCTTTGTTTCTAACCTCTGCGAGTTTAACCAGTTTAACTTAGAAACGATAAATTAAAATCGTTCGACAACAAAGGACCCATATGATTTCTTTGTTACAATCTCGCTCCCTTCCCTACCACTATTCATTGACAAAATAATATCAGAACCTCGTCGAGAATATCGAGAACCCCAAGCACAAGAAATTCCTGTCCCTCACACGAGGGCGACCCCCGCTTCGCACTGTCGGAGGGTCGAACCTCCCGCTTGGTCATGCTCGCCTGGTACGTACCGGGCCGATTCTATCCGACCGTTCGACTCGAGTAACACCGCGCCAAATACGTAAAACCAACCTTAAAACAGTTGAATAAAGTTTAAATTCTAATTAGATGTGTATGGCTCTAGAGACGTTAGCGAGCGAGCGGTAGATAAAGCAGACAGCTCTCAGCCAAACAAAATAAAATGAACGTTGTTTTGGTTTATTTATAGTAGTTATTGGAAGTTGTTAGATATAATTTAAAAAGTATGTTAGAAACTTAACGGAGCTCTCATATTTTTAGTAACCTAAAATTGTCTTTTATACAGCAAAATATGTTTTTATTCGTATGAGTTATATGTTAATAGATACAACTAGAACCAAGTAACTTATACTGAATTAAGTATTGAAAATTCTTATCGTATATTTGAGTACTAAGCATGTTTTAACTATCTGTTTTATTAAACGCATACCAAAATAAATTTCTAACAATAGTCACTTCAATTTCATTTGCGTCAAAAGTAAGCCAAAATTAAAAATGTTTTCAAGTTAATGTAATCTGATGTTTCACTCACCTTTCAGGGACATTTGAGTCTACTAGTGCCAACGTACAAACAAATAAAAAATTTCAATTTAGCAAATGCACGCCTGAAATTTTAGCGAAATAATAAATTGTACCCTCTTTACTTTGCACGAGGGAATGCAGATCTTATCTGTTAGCAATAAAGTTTATTTTTAATCGTGACAAGTTTCTGAGGGGTGAAATTAGAGGGTTCTATCTAACAGAACCCCCTTAGAAGTTGTTTGGATAAAAAATATTGTTGACTTTGCTATTACAAATTGCGTGTTGACATTTATTTGCATTACAATTATTGTAACTTCAGATAATGGATTTACTGGCTAAACACTGTTTCATGGTTTGTTTGCAAATACCTCTAAACCACTTGTTGTTTGATTATGATAATGAATTTGCACCAGGGAACGACTATTCCCAATACCTTTGTAAACAACTCATATCCATGTAGGTAAGTAAATATTTTTTCACACTTATGCTCTGAAATGTTAATATTATATTTGAGAAAAGAATGCAGTACGTGGCACTTTTCCGAGGTAAACATTCTAAATTTGAAAATCACTGCAGTAATGAATTTCAGTACTTACTTACTGCACTAAAATCAGTGCAGTAAGTAAGTACTAAAATTCATTACCAACTCTTTTCTTTATTTTTTCTTTCGTTATTCCAGTGTATAAAAACAGCAAAAGCAAAGGGACATTTGCACCATACAGCCACATTATTATTATTATTATATAGGTAAATTATAAATCATAATTAGGTTATTTTTTTAAAAATACGTTGCGCACAGAGTAAATTACATCGCATTGTACCACAAGCGCTATGTACCTTTAGCACGAACATCTATCGAAAAAACAAAATGAGATTTATCATAGACAAAATATCCTCTACGAGTAATTTTGTATGGGAAATATGTACAGCGCCATCTACCGCCCAGAAGCGGGTACTGAAGTTGCGCATTTTAGTAGCAAGTAGTAAGTATCAATAGGCTGTATGAACGTTCCACAAGGCCTCACAAGCCAATATTAAAAAAAACGGCGGGAATGATTTTCAGCGGTTGATTTGATATCAATACAGTTTATATTGTGTAGTAAATTATCAAAATGAGTTCTGAC
Source organism: Crambus lathoniellus (assembly GCA_949710035.1). Classification (NCBI taxonomy): domain Eukaryota; kingdom Metazoa; phylum Arthropoda; class Insecta; order Lepidoptera; family Crambidae; genus Crambus; species Crambus lathoniellus. The sequence goes on along the minus strand of OX453302.1, from coordinate 5,131,162 downwards.
AATGAAACAGATACAGACATTGTATGAACCTACTCCACCAAATTTGAGAGCAGAAGCAAAATTAATAACAGAAAACTTACTGCCAGCAAAATAAAAAGAAAGATAATTATATGAAAACCTACGATCTGATTTGGAAAAGTGAAAAAATGGCGCATACGTTTTCGGAATCTTTGTTGTTGGCGTACCTATTTTAATGATACATCATTAAAATAATATTATTATGGGCGATTTATACAAAGTGTGCCCGGAAAAATATAACATTTACATTTAAAAATTGCCCGAACATGTGTCATATAATTTTAATAAATTTTATTAAGTTAAACAGTTTTTTTATTTCCTCGCATTTCTTGCGAAAAGCACTATACAAGCCTTGTACGGTAAGCAAATTACCTTGCCTCGAATGATTAAAGCCCTCGCCTGCGGCTCGTGCTTCAAACCATCCTCGACAATGTAATTTCTTACTTACCTGTCCTCGGCTGTAATGTACTATTCATATTAAAAATATTTAAAGTCGTTTGGTTACATACATAGGTATTGTCTCTTATTTTAATCCCAAAAAGTCCTGTGCGTCTCAGACTATTTGGATTATCAAATTATGTCTTTGAAGTTTCCACAGTGACGTTTAAAAGTACTTCAGTGTGTAGAAGTAATTGATTTATATCAATGGTAGAAGACGTTAGTACTATTATATATTCTGTGGTAGAAGTGCCTTTATAAACATTACATTTTAAGCCTGACTGAATTCCGTCTACAGTTTATATGGGTATTTTAATCGTGACTATAAGATCAGGCAGGAGTCCTATTTCTTTAACCGATATTTATCATTAAATACCGGTTGCTGGTTAGCTCAGCCGACAAAACGTCAATCTTCCTACAACACGCTTCACTACGCTGACGCTATCGCGCTACGTGCTTATTTTAAACCTGACTAGGGCTGTTGTAAGTTGTAAGCACCTACAATTCTAGCACAATGGAAATAGCAAAAACCTTACAGCTGCTTTATAAATAGGTACCGATCATTGTAGAAAAAACGTCGCGGCAAATTAACCCGCCATCAACATCATCGAACAAAATTACCTATATTTCAGCGAAATTAACATTATTAGACTTTCAGCCGATGGCTTTCTGCCAAGTTTTTCATGGAAAATCTAGCAAAGCTCGTTCGGAAAATCCTAGGTGCATCCGGGTCATTCGGCGTCGGATAAACCCTTTTCTTCAGCGCGCGTGATACTAGGCGAACAGCACGCGTGAAGAGGTATAGTGGCGTTCCGCGGAGCGTCTAGTCGCGGGAGCGAGCGAGACGGGCTTATCGCTGGAATGCTGTCGGTAGAGTGAGACGTAGCGGTGAAGGTCAACTGATAGCGTCCACAGTGTAACTTGATACAGAAGTATCAACTGAATAACAGAACGCAGTGAGTAGGTTTTGAAGTTGTAAAAAAAGATTAGTAATGAACATGTTTGTGGTTACAATATTAAAGGCAGAATATTCTATTGAATTATAAACAGTAAGTTTATTTAGTTGGAAATTAGTTTCGTTTCTTCGTTTTCTCTGATAATGCTGGAAGACTTTTGGAGATAAATTATTTCCCGCTTTATCTCTACTGTGCGGCACTACTCTGCGCAATATTTAACCACTGACAGAGACAGCGCTCCAAGGTAGAAGGAGATAGGTATACCAGCACGTGCTTCCTTTCGTAATCCTCTTTTTGCCTCCTCGCGCCACTGCCGCTCCGATATTACATCTCATTGTGGGAATTTGTTTCGTGAGAAATGGCCGTTATCTTTTTTTTATTTAGTTTCTTTTTTATTTTATTTGAAAAGTTTTTGTGCTTTATTTATGTTTTTTATGCAAATTCAATGGCGTTTAAAATTAATGAGCTTCTTGTCCAGACGTTAATGTGGAATTGAAACAGATTTTATAGTGTCCGTCCAATAAAATTATGCAAAATTTTAACGGTTTAAAATTTTGACTTCGTAGAGGATTCATCTGCATTTTGCATAACCGATAAGATCGATCGATAAACTCAACAAATTGCATAATATACCTATTCCTTTCTTATTTTTTATTACTTTCATCTTTTTTTCATTTCAAAGGTCAAATAATTAATTACACAGTTTTTTTTTTTTTATAATACGTCTTTATACTTACCTACTTCTTACACTATACTTATATCACTACTATTTGCTAGCAATATCTAAAAAATAAATCCATACTAATATTATAAAGAGAAAAAAAATATACCTAGGTATATTCTTGGTTTTTCTTTGTAACCAATAAACACAGAAAAACTACTGGATCGATTATGAAAATTCTTTTACCAGTAGAATTACATGAAAATGCTCAAACACTCAAGTACTTAGTCTTGAATTGACACCGTGTTTGTTTTTGTGATTATAATAAAACAAACAAATTAACATACAGGCAACTTTGGTGACTACCGTGGTCTAGTGACTTACACACCCGTTTTCATTTGGTTTGATCCTAGGTTTGGTCCCCAGCTAGTGATCAAGGTTCTTGTAGTACCTAAGGGGTTTCAGGGGTGCGATTCTCTAACGAAGTTTCACCGTCACTTCGTCGTTCAGCTTCAATTCTTTATGTCAAATTCATAACAAACAAGTGAAAGTCAAGCGAAAAAGAACGTCGAGTTTGTTGATTGAGTTTTAGAGAATCGCACAACTGGTGGGTTAGGTACTCTTGAACAAAATTGCAGTGGACTATTCTTGCATTTAAGTTAAACATTAAAGTGAACCTGTGGCTGGGCAGCCAATTAAAAGGCCGGCAATCCACAGATATTAAATTTATTAAATTAACTATAAAACCTAAAAATAAAATCACAAATTAATATAAGTACAAAAAGTCAAAACAGAACGTTACTTACAAATTTATCTACAACAAAATTGGTCATACCTGCAGGAAATTCCTTCAAGTTTTATAATGGCAATAAAAGTAAAATAAGCTTAACAATTTATATAATTTAAAGGTGAGCCGAAACAAATCAAGTATTTTTCATATTGACGTCTAAACACAACCTTATCGCATTGCAAAAAAGTACATACTTTTAAAGTTTGACACTAACCCAAGATTAATCTTTTGCAATTTCGTTCAAGAGTAATTAAAGCAGAGCAGGTGCTTTGGCATACAACCTTATCCTGATTTGTAATAGGCCTGTATTCTTGTCCTAGCAATGGAGAAATGAAATATAACTGATAATAAGTTAATAACTCTCCTCCTGATACAGGCTTGTATCTGTCTGTGGCATCGTAGAGCTTCTGAATGACTAGACCGATTTTAATGCGGTTTGTTTGGTTCGAAAAGAGAGAGATGGTTCTTAGCTATAATTTGTAAAGATCTGTTCAGACGTTTCAACGTCATCAGCTATTTTAGTTAGCTGAAGTAGGGATCTGACACGCATAATGGGTATTTATTTACAAGACTTATGCTTGCTTACTAGGTTGGCTTTGGCTACAAATAGTTGTTTTTGTTATGTAAACTTGCTGGACTGAAATAAATATTTTTGTATTTTTTATTGTTACCCGCAAATTCTTACTGAAATGTACTGATCCAGATAGTGAAATATGATACTAAACAATAAGAATATGAAATAATATGAAAATCATGTGAAAATATTTGAATCTTATCTAAACAATTTGTTCAAAGTTCGAAATTTTATCAATATTAACTAAAATGTTATCGCATCTAAACAATATTACATGTATTATCTCCTTAAGATCGCCATTTCATTAATTGATATATTATTATACTTTGGTAATATCGATTATTTAGATTTACAAAAACGCACTGTAGTAAGTAAGCACCTAATACTTAGATAAAATTAATATATTATTTAATTACTATATATATTTTTTTTATTCCAGACACGCTATTTAAGAGTAAAAATATAAGTTGATTTATTAGTATTTTCTTCTACTATATTCACATGACACTTTTTCTTTGGTACTTATTTACTGACTCTTATTTAATCACTAATGCCAAGTTGCCAACGATATGATAACAGCGCTATTAAACCATTGTTCTTTCATCTCTCTAAATACCACCTATTAGCCTTTAGTCATGTTAAAAAGTTTCCAAGTATTTGCCTAGGTTCTTGTGTTTTAAAACAAGTCGTTATTGAAAATTATATGCTTTGATAACATCAGCAAAAGACAAATATAAACCCTATTGCAGGAAAACGGGCACTTGCTTTATTTTCATACTAACATGCTCACTTCACAGTCTCTATGATCATATACCTACTAGTTATTTCTCTACACTATCACTATTATCAAAATGCGAAACGAGTGTATTTTAAATGCCACGTGAGCTGGCCCAACTAACTTATTTATCTTTAACGAGCGACCACCGGCGATGGTAATACTAAATAGAAAATAAACTATCAAAAACAAAAAAAAAAAATATTGACCTGGTAATTTCAAAGATGCAAATAATCTTGCTAGATATTCAGATTGGTTACACACAATTTTTTATGATGTTCTTACACAGCTGTAAGAAAATGTTTACGAACATTTGTTAAAATACAATTTTGATCACAATGATTTATAGTTTTTTTTTTCAATATTAGGTTATATAAGAAAACATTGTCTAACAAATATTCAAAGCTTTCTTTCGCCTACCTACCTATACCTACTTGAAGTAAAGTAAGATTGAATAGCAGAAAATAGTTCAGTTAAAACAAAGTCAAGCAAAAGGATAGTGATGATTAGAAGGAGGTAGCTATTGCAGCGGTTGGATCGTTAAAAACTCAAATAAAAATCTTAAAAGTATAATCCTTTAAGTCCTTCTCAAAGATTCTATCATCGCTCCATTCGAGCGAAATAAGGTGCATCGGTCCGTAACAGAAGCTTAAATTTCCATGCATAACTATCTATGCTATGCTTCGAGTAAAGACACTAAGAGACTTTACCACAAAGATTTTAATAAATGATCTAATTATAAAATTATACCTACCATTTTTGTTTGTATGAACTTGAGCTATTCTGAAAATATATTTAAAGGAAAGCGATGGATTCCATTATTATGGTGTCCATCGTTCCAGCAGCGCCACGGTCTCCGATTTGCTTGAAAAAAATACACCATGCAGGCCAATTTTTTACCAGTCGGGAAAAAATACGATTGATTTTTTCCCCCCACTGGATCCGAGGATATACGGGGATTTCTGTGGCGCTGCTGGAACGACGTCGTCCTGGCAGCGCCCCGCTATTTCTCATTAATTACAAAAGCTATAATAAATCTAATAAGACACATATTTTTGGCTTTTTTTTCCATTTCACATAAGCTAATGTCCACCTGTAAATGTCGACAGATTCAGGAGTAATCGTAGGTCACTTGGGGCGCTGCTGGGACGACGTCGTCCCAGCAGCGCCACGGCCGAATCTCAGCAATTCGATTTTTTTACTGAAAACAGTGTGCCTGTATATTTACTTCCTTCATCATAGAGTACGGAAAAAATTGAATTTCTACATTTCATCATGGAATAATGATTTTATAGGCATCGAAAAATTATAACCTCAAAAAAAATTTTTTTTGCTCTAACGCCTTTAATTGATGTATTAAATAGCATTTGCGCATTCTTTTATCTTCCTATAAAGGGAAAAAAATAAACCACTCTCGCAGCATTAACTATTCCAGAGAAATCCTAGGTTTAGATTGTGTTCATACATTTAGGCATCGTTCCAGCAGCGCCACACCCAGTACAGCATGATCCAGGGCACCTGTCACCAAACTGAGCATGCCAATATTTACTACTACCATAGCGAACACGGGAAAAAATCTGATAACGAGTATAACACAGCGAATTTCCGAGAAATAAGCCTTTGATTCAATATGCCATACAATTGGTACCTTCGAGTAGAAAAGTTTTTGTATTTAAAAATAATCCATCACAGATTAGTAGGTAATTATCATCTTGTGGCATTATTTGACACACGCTGGGACATGGTCCTTATTTGTGCATTATTTTATAAGTTAATAAATAATTTTCTTATTACATTTTATGTTTTTAACTTTGACTTTTTATTAGGGTTCCGTAATTCCGTTGCCTAATGGGAAAAAACGGAAACCTTATAGATTCGTCATATATGTATGTCTGTCCATGTATGTCTCAGCCCTGTATTCCCGTTGAATTGAATAAATTTAATAAATTTTGGTCCCGATCCTTGTCCCCATTAAAAGTCATGGGGAAAACCGAACGTCATAATGAGGGATTTTCTGAAGCCCCCAGTACAGGATGGCCGATCATGTTGGTTGGCCGACCATGATGGGCCATCCTGTACTGGGGGCTTAACAGATGATTAAAAAAGAAAAAAGTTAGTTCCTAAAAACTCAACAGATGGCGTTCATCAGACATGGTTTTGCTTTTTTTTAACTTTCTGGCAAGGAGTCGTAACGTAACGTAAAGCCCCCAGTACAAGTTGGCCGACCATGGTCGGCGACCCTGACCAATACATCGTACATTGACACTTTAGAACGAACAAGTTTAAAAAGGTACTGGGGGCTTAACAGTAAAACCCAGCATGGCCAAAATGACAGCTCATTCGTGCAAAGAAAAACGTTGCTTCTGCACAAGGAATAGAGTCTAATTTTCTAGCGTAAGCTACATTGTCATAAAAAATATCTGATGTGGTTTTTCTTGAGCTTTATTCCAATAGCATTAACATCTTTTTGCTTTGCACAAATGAGCCGCTATTCCAACCATGCCAAATTTTACAGACTGTAGTGTCATATAGCGACATGACAATGACAGTACAGTTACCTTTGAATTGTAGAGTTATTTGGGCGGTAATTTAGGGCTGCTTATTTATTTATCTGTCGTTGATAAAAAGTAAATTTCGTATTTGGACGCATTTTGAGAAGAGAGGGGGAACTGGAGGCCACGTGCAAAACTTGTAAAAGAAAAATAAAACTTGTAAAAAGAAAATAAAGCTTTGTGGAAACATAGGTACCTAACAAATCTTCGAGATCATTTAAAGAGACTACACTGCATATCAGATAACACTGAGGAGCCTAGTATAAGTTTAGGATTCTGTGTTCTCATAAAATTAATACAATTTCATTTTCAAATAAATCCGTTAATTAAATTTTGTTAGTGATTGTTGCCGGATAATCGATCCGAATCGATTAATGAGCGATTTTCTGAGGCTATTTAAAAAAAAAAGCTTCCAAATGCTTCACTAGATGGCGTTGAACGAAGTATGTACATGGTATAGTTTGGTATGAATCATATTTAATTTATTTACTTTAAAAAACCCAAAGGAAACTTAAAATAAATTAAATAAGTACTGATAGGTACTACTGTGAGGAACAGAAACGAAATAGGTAAATTTAAAGATTAAGGTAAATAAATAACATCTGTCTGACGTTCCGTTTTACGTAACAAAAGTCGCGTCAAAGTAAAATTTATAACGTTCCGTTCCTTCTAACTGCATAGAGGTGGGACAGCGCCATCTAGTGAGCGAGCTTTCAGAAAATCACCCATTGTATTGTAGATTATTTTTGGGGCTCAAATCAATGATATGTCATTGGCTCAAATAATCTAAGTATCGATTACCCAATCAAAAGTATCTGACGGGACCGAGTTAATGTTGTACCGAGCTCGGCCGAGTACTGTGTTTACATGTACCTAGTATTCGGCCGAGCCGAGAGCACTTGTCTCGCCACTCTACTCGGTAGGTGTAATCAGGCTATGATGGATGATGTGGTTTTTTACCCACTTCTATCATGCTTCTATCCTACACTCCATAGGTTAACCTTTCTCTATGGCATGTGGAAACAAATGGCCAACGTTTTTTTTGGCTCGTACGGTCTTTATTACGTTAATATTACTTTGCTTGCATTGCATTATTTGCACCATAATAATGCTGGGCTGCGATCCGCATAGCGATACCGATGTTGTGCCCCAATGATGCAATGCAATGCTTGACAAGCCCGGTAAACATGAAGTATGAAGCCCCCAGTACAGGATGGCCGATCATGTTGGCCGACCATGATGGGCCATCGTGTACAGGGGCGGTTTGCGTTGCTCGCAGACGGCAATCACACGCAAACCGCCCCTGTACACGATGGCCCATCATAATGGTCGGCCAACATGATCGGACAGCCTGTACTGGGGGCTTAAAGCCCCCAAGTTTGTGGCACTAAAAAGAATTTAAATAAAACTTTTCTACTCGAATGTACCAATTGTATGGCATATTGAATCAAAGGCTTATTTCTCGGAAATTCGCTGTGTTATACTCATTATCAGATTTTTTCCCGTGTTCGCTATGGTAGTAGTAAATATTGGCATGCTCAGTTTGGTGACAGGTGCCCTGGATCATGCTGTACTGGGTGTGGCGCTGCTGGAACGATGCCTAAATGTATGAACACAATCTAAACCTAGGATTTCTCTGGAATAGTTAATGCTGCGAGAGTGGTTTATTTTTTTCCCTTTATAGGAAGATAAAAGAATGCGCAAATGCTATTTAATACATCAATTAAAGGCGTTAGAGCAAAAAAAATTTTTTTTGAGGTTATAATTTTTCGATGCCTATAAAATCATTATTCCATGATGAAATGTAGAAATTCAATTTTTTCCGTACTCTATGATGAAGGAAGTAAATATACAGGCACACTGTTTTCAGTAAAAAAATCGAATTGCTGAGATTCGGCCGTGGCGCTGCTGGGACGACGTCGTCCCAGCAGCGCCCCAAGTGACCTACGATTACTCCTGAATCTGTCGACATTTACAGGTGGACATCAGCTTATGTGAAATGGAAAAAAAAGCCAAAAATATGTGTCTTATTAGATTTATTATAGCTTTTGTAATTAATGAGAAATAGCGGGGCGCTGCCAGGACGACGTCGTTCCAGCAGCGCCACAGAAATCCCCGTATATCCTCGGATCCAGTGGGGGGAAAAAATCAATCGTATTTTTTCCCGACTGGTAAAAAATTGGCCTGCATGGTGTATTTTTTTCAAGCAAATCGGAGACCGTGGCGCTGCTGGAACGATGGACACATTATTATGATCGTGATAGCTTCGTAGTAGATAGAAAGAAGTAATAACAAGAAAAGGAAATAAGACCAAATGCCTATGAATACTTTAAATGAAGCCGTCTGATTTAGCATGTAGCGGGTACGTTGTCGTACAAAACAATGCAATAGCGATCTGTATACCTACAATTCTAAAGGTCATACATCTGTTGCGACTGCAATTACTTTTGCATCTAGTTAATGGTGCTATAAGAATCAGTTGGCTATTCACAAACATTGCAGACAAACCTATTGTTAGGTTTTGCGAGGCAATGTAATTTATTGCAATTGTTTTCGTGATAAAAATAATAGGTATAAATTCGAAAACGTTTCCGAGTACGCAATCCATACATTGTCACTGTCGTTCATTTAAGAATAGGCATTTAAGAATGGATTGAATCAGAATCCATCGTCAAGTGCTGGTTGTGATGTAAATTAGGGGGCAGGTGCCAATTTTAATTCTAATTTGGAGCCGAAAGGTCAGGAAATTTTAGGGCATTCCAGATACACTAATATTATAAAGTAATAGGTAAAGTTTGTTAGTTCGTATAAGTACTTCGATCATTAATATCTACCTATCACTAGATAACCACAATAACAAAACAAAACGCATACCTACTTAGGTATATTATATGGCACCGACTGACTTTTATTTAAACGGAGAAAAAGGAAACGAATGTTACGATCTCATGTCAAAAATGACAGGAAGCGAAAATCATATAGGAGCGCACCTTGTCAGTGTGATCTTATTCACTCGGCCATTTTAGACATTCCAACGGATTTTCTAGTGTTATTGTTGAAGTTCGTATTATAGAAAGTACCTAATCTCTCGAACTATTGAACTGTTTTTGAAAATTCTTTTACCAGCAGACAGCTAGATTACTTCTGGATGACTTATTCCTACAAGAAGGAGAACTATGTAAGGAAAACAGCGCGGCGCAGCTTAGTCCTTGTAAAATAATTGAGAGCCATTTGGCGATGTTATTCACAGGAAACCTAATCCGTAAACAGCGAACCAGTTCTCAGATAAAATCGAGCGTTAGACCCATTAATTACCATTAGATGCACATTCGTTAGACTGCCTAGTTATTTTTTTGCGGCGGCCAACGGTCGAAACGGATCATCGGCTGTTATTAACGAACTAAATAAATTACAATTTAAATTAACATGCCAACCGGTTACTCGCTTCTGGTCGATGGGAATGGGCTCCTATTACCTACCTAGTTGAAATGTTCATTGAGAAGATAGTTTTTATGAGTAAGCGTGTGTGATTTTTTAGGATATGATTTTTTTAGATCCGTAAATATCTTTAAACTAAGTTTTTTATTGAAAATTTAGGAATAATAGTTCTCATTTTTGAATAAGGTTTCTTTATCACTGAATTCTTTAATGTAAAAGTTGAAACTGTCCTTTTCCAGACTCTAGAAAGTGCAATATCGCTAGTTTTTAGGTAGAGTTAGCGTATAGCCATGTATAGCTGATATCGTAACGTTCATCGTCCTAGCACCAAATGAACAATAGGTAATGGTTTTCTAAGAAACCCACAATTATCTAGGAAGCAATAAATCCGATAACGATCAGTGGTAGCATCCTTTAATTGTGAAATGTCGTGACAAAACCATCTTACTTATCCATCAGCGTGCAGATTATGAACGTAATTTACTGAACATGTGTGCCGCACGTGTGGCTCGTTGCAGGCGCGACGTCATACTGTTGTCATCCCGCAGACGCGGCGCAGGCGGCCATGACGGTCGGCGTGGCGAACGTGCTGTGCGACGACCGCCCCACGCCCCTCGCGTGGCCCGCGCCGCCCGCCGCCCCGCCCGCACCCCTCTGGCAGTACCCCACCGGTAAGACTGAGACACACCTCCTACGCTCTCATGCTCGCCTGGTAGCTACGCGCCAACTGCATTGCGAGACCGCGCACATTCATCCCGCCTATTTCGTAACAACACCTCCGGAGTCATGCTGCTTTGGTAGCGGCATTGCAACTGTACCCGTCCGGTCAATAGTCGTTGACCGGTTTTGGTTAGACGACCGGTTTTCGTAGGTTGAAAGTACTATGTTTCTGGGAGTGAAAGCGCGCGGTTTTGATTCGGTTGGGTTGCGTACCGCGTTTGCGCGCAGCTACTTGGCGCCACATTTTTTGCTTGTTTTTATTGTTTAAACGCCTTGATGTACCGTGGTCTTACAACGTCATTGTTGTTTGATGTGATGGTGCGCTTTTTCTCTTATCGACACAGTTTCTTTTTTTTTATGAAGTATATCGCGCGCGGCCGAGCAAGCGTTTGGGCGTTTGTGCACTACCACTGAATTTTACCGATCCGGAAAAAAACGGATGCTTGTATTTAATTAATTACTAATATAAATGATTAATTATTAAAATAGAAGCATCCGATTTTTTCCGGATCGGTAAAATTCAGTGGTAGTGCACAAACGCCCTTAGCGTGCCTATTTCGGTCGGGATTCATCGCCTTAACAAGCCTATAAGGAAAAGTCTACTGAGTACTCCGTAGACTCCGTAGCTCAGTGGTTAGATAGAGTAAAGGGACCCGGACAGTAAAGGGTTCGAGTCCTATCGGAGCTAGTTGTGAGATGGGTCGAGTTTTTGACCATCGCTCCTTTTCGCTTTCGTGTGCTTTCGTGCTAGGGCTCCATTCGCTTGCTCTTCTAGATCGGATAGGGCGTCTGTCGAGATTGGTCCGCGCCACTACACTATGCCTGCGCAGGCCTAAGGCTGGTTTTCCAGCTCTCCTGGCGCCCGGAACGGGCGAACGAATAATAGTCGGGCCGTACGGACTGACCCGCGTCGCTGTGAAACGATGTTCTAGCGCCTCCCGTGTGTCTCCGTTCCGGGAGCCCGTGTGCGAGAGCGGAAGCGGGCTCCCGGAGAGCTGTGAAGCCAGCCTAAACCTTAAGCACAGCCTTGTGCATTAAGTGAACTGTGAGTGTGTGGCCTGTGGCGTCAAACTGACAGGCCCTTGCCAACAGACAGACTGAAGTAGTAGTTTTCGTGCTAGTAAACTTTAAATTAGGGATGCCTCGATACACCTTTATGTCGATACGATACCGATACCGATGCTCTTATAAAAATATCGGCGATACCGATACGATTACTGAAATAAAAAATTAAGGTAAGATAAATAACACAAATCAGGTTATTTCTTTAATTAATATAAAAAATAATAAATAACACGGCAAGCTAAATAACCGTTTATAAAACTATGGACAAGTTAAGATTAGTTAATAGTTTTAGTAATTAAAGTTAACATTGATGAGATTTTGTTTAAAAAACAAAGTATTCTTAAGTTTTGCGGAGAAAGGCTTTTTCGCACATATGTTTGAATTAGACTTGTGGTGGAATAGTCGAATACCTAGTTTCTCAGATGTGACAGAAGTCATTTAGAAACTAAAGTATTTCTGCGGCATTTTTTTCAAGTTAGGGTATAAGATGGCAGAAAACAAACGGATCTGCGCTTCTTGATAGGTATAGGCATAAGGAAACCTTAGGCTTATCTTACCTTACCTTGGTTCTTACCTTAACCTTATCTCTCGACTTCTGCTTTGAGAAAATTACAGCTCGAAGCCTAAATTTTAAAAGTATCGTTGAATCGGCCATACAAATATTGGCGATGCCGATATATCGGCAAACCCGAAGACCGAAGTACCGCCGATATATCGGTATCGGTATCGGATGCATCACTACTTTCAATCCAAAAAGTTGTCTAATAAATTACATAGTCTGTCATCGTATCTTCCAAGGCCTCATATAATATGAGGCCTTGGAAGGCCATAGAATAACTGCTATGAAATGCCAGTACCTAATGGTACTGGCATTTCATAGCAGTTATTCATAATTAATAATTCAAAATGTACCTACTTATAGGTAGGTAGGTAGGCATAGGTACTTACCAAGTCAACCTATTAAGTCTGTGAATAAATTAAAATAAAATGAAACGACTACTTATAGGTACCTACTATGATACCAACCTTTACGTAGGTATGTAATGTTACTGGTGTAAAGTTACGTGGTCAAGTCTTCCTAGTCGTCCTCCTGGACGAATTTAAAGATCCACTTCAAATCGCTCCCGATACTTTGATAAACAACTTTACTAGATAATGCCTTACGAACTAAAACAAAGTTCAAAATATGGCACCAACAAACTTGAGAAAAAAGTTACGAATGTTTCGATCTTTTCACTCACAACTAGGTACTAGCGAAAACGCAATAACATCGACATTTTGTCGCACAACTCAACTAGGTATATACGGCATCGACATTTACCACATTTTGTCGCTGCGATGTGCTGCGATGTGGTGTGGTTGTGTTAGGTATATAGGACGTAGGTATGTGTGGGTCGACACTTGACATTATTATTGTTTATTGTTGAAGGTCTCCTGAAGCGGTTTTATGCCTCGTTTATACGGGAAGATTTACTACGCATCATACTCTCGTACCAAGAATATTTCAAATTACGTGACTTCTCACATCGCTCATTGTTTCGCTCGGCAGTTTTTGACACTCCGATGGCCAACCGGTTATCTAAGAATTATAGATAGTACCTATTGCTGATCAAAGTCCCGATATGAATGCTAAGCTAAGACATGAATTTTAAAAAAGTAACGTGTCGTATCTTCGAACGCGTTTGCATCTCGTTATGGCTATCATTAGGTAGGTGCCTAAAAAAGATAAAAATAAAAATTGAAATGAAAACCTAAATTATCTTTTATTAGAACTGAATAAAGTTAACTAGGTAGAACACGCAACATAAGAACCTAATGTTTATCATTTTGTCCATCAATTTATCAAATGTTAAAATTGGTAAGTACTTATAACAAAAAATCTTCACAAAACAGGTCATAAAGGGCATTTTTTTGTATGGTGCGAAGTAAGTAATTCAATCTCGTTTATTAGAGCTTAAAGACTTTGCATTTTTTTATTTCCGTTAATGAACAGCTCATTCAAACCGTCTGGAGTTTAATAAAGAATCGTGTCTGAATTCTCACTTTTTGGGATTGTTTTTTTATGTTATTATTCAATGGATAAGTAGGGTATACCTATGTTAAGTAAGTATTTTTATCTACTTACATACATACCTACCTAATGACGGTCAGTAAGTAGGTAGGTAGATAAATTTAATACCGTCAACTTGTATTTGTATTTGAAAACTATAACGACATAATGTTCCTTACACAATTTTTAGCTTATTTAACCACTAGCGCTCTGCCCGCGACTTCGTCCCCATTGGAATTGAGATACCTACCTATTCACAAAAGTTTCAAATTAACTCTGGCACCCTTTTTTACATGCGATCGTGACTTGTTCCCTGTTGACGTGATTGGTAATGTTATTAAAGGTATTAATACCTACCTAACCTACATCTAAAGTAGGTACCTAACTCATTACCTAAGTAATTATGGTTTATTCTATTACAAAAACGTAAAGCTCATGTTAATAAAAAAAAAAGATTTGTCAAAAAAACTACCGGATTCATCGCTCACTAGCATATTCAACCGCTAAAACCACTCGCTGAGCGAAACTGTCACTTCCACGTCATAAATTATATCGGACGCGAGGAAATACAAGTAAGAAATCGTTAAAACTTATCGATAAACCAGAGTCGAATGACGGACAACCCTAATACGCGGCGCTCCGCCTCCTAAGCCCCGCCCAGCACGCTGTCTCAGCCAATGAGCGTTCGTCGCGCCTCAAGGCGGTCTTTAATCTCGGCCGCCTCAATTCTTTTAGTGTTGGGAATTAGTGCTTTTTTGTGTTTATGTTTTTCTTATGCTGCGTTATGGTATAATGGCGATTTCGCCGTGTGCCGCTTTTAGTCGTGGCTCACGCAACTGCTAACGATTACGATGCTGTCGAATGGCTAAGGATTTGTCATTTTTGGACTGATTTTACTTACGCAGTCATGTCATAACGCGTGCCTAACTTAGGTACCTATTGTTCAAGATTATGATTAAATAATTTTATTTTTATTTTATAAATAGGAAGGTTAGGTAAGTACCTAATACTGTACATACCTATCTATACTGATAAAGAAAATCAAATAAGCAAAATACGTAATGGGTACGTAGAAAAAAAAGGTTCTAAAAAAGGCCTAACCCCTGGGTACGATGTGGATCGACGATCTAGTAGGCGGACTTTTAACAAGCCCAACCACCAAACGAAACCATTTCGTGTCAACGGTAGTTTTCGCAGTAATGCGTGACGTCCTTAGATAAGATGGTGGTGGCTAGCCAGGCGGACTTCTAACAAGCCCAACCACCAAACGAAACCTTTTCGTGTCAACGGTAGGTTTCCCAGTAGTGCGTGATGTCCTTGGATAAGATGGTGGTAGCTAGGCAGGCGGACTTTTTAACCAGCCCTACCACCAAGCAAAACCTTTTCGTGTCAACGGTAGTTTTCCCAGTAGTGCGTGACGTCCTTAGATAAAATGATGGTGGCTAGCCAGGCGGACTTCTAACAAGCCTAACCACCAAGCAAAACCTTTTCGTGTCAACGGTAGTTTTCCCAGTAGTGCGTGACGTCCTTAGATAAGATGGTGGTGGCTAGCCAGGCGGACTTTTAACAAGCCCAACCACAAAGCAAAACCTTTTCGTGTCAACGGTAGTTTTCCCAGTAGTGCGTGACGTCCTTAGATAAGATGGTGGTAGCTAGGCAGGCGGACTTTTAACAAGCCCAACCACCAAACAAAACCTTTTCGTGTCAACGGTAGTTTTCCCAGTAGTGCGTGACGTCCTTAGATAAGATGGTGGTGGCTAGCCAGGCGGACTTTTAACAAGCTCAACCACCAAGCAAAACCTTTTCGTGTCAACGGGAGTTTTCCCAGTAGTGCGCGACTTAGATGGTGGTAGCTAGGCAGGCGGACTTTTAAGAAGTCCAACCACCAAACGAAACCTTTTCGTGTCAACGGTAGTTTTCCCAGTAGTGCGCGACGTCCTTAGATTAGATGGTGGTAGGTAGCTAGGCAGGCGGACTTTTAACAAGCCCAACCACCAAACGAAACCTTTTCGTGTCAACGGTAGTTTTCTCAGTAGTGCGTGACGTTCTTAGATTGAATGATGGTGGCTAGCCAGGCGGACTTCTAACAAGCCTAACCACCAAGCAAAACCTTTTCGTGTCATCGGTAGTTTTCGCAGTAGTGCACAGCGTCCTTAGATAAGATGGTGGTGGCTAGCCAGGCGGATTTTTAACAAGCCCACCACCAAGCGAAACCTTTTCGTGTCAACGGTAGTTTTCGCAGTAGTGCACAGCGTCCTTAGATAAGATGGTGGTGGCTAGCCAGGCGGATTTTTAACAAGCCCACCACCAAGCGAAACCTTTTCGTGTCAACGGTAGTTTTCCCGATGGTGGTAGCTAGCCAGGCGGACTAGTTAGGCTAGATTGGTGGTCGAATACTAGTCAATTACCTATTCGACTACGAATAAGTAGGTATTGTAAAGATCTCATATTTATTCCTTTGTTTCAATTTGATTGTAAATCACTTTCATTGTTAATTCAACCTATAACACCATCGCTTTGTACCCAAATGGAGAAATTAAAACCCGTTCCCTTTCCAAATTGACGCTATTCAAATGAGTAACCTATCTCGCTCCAGCTTATTGGATGATTGTATGTGTATCCCGCTTCCCCTAAGTAGGGACGTGGTAAGAATGCACGCGTGGACAATCGATTCGAATTATTGGTGTAGTTCGTTGCGTAATTATATCGAGTATTCGGTACGTTGTTATGTGTAACTTTGGTAGGGGTGGCATTAAAATAATCCCCTTAGCAGAAAAAACATAATTATTGCTCTATTTTCATACAAACATGCTTACTTAATGGCCATATTAATGAAACTAAATTATTTCTGAAACAAACCTTAAAAATCGCTTCACTTTCCACAAACTTCCAAAAATGAAAAATAGTTGAGTTTCATATGAGGCATTGTCTTGTTTTTCATAATACTCCTTGCAATAATTTCATGATCCTCGGTCATACCCACCTACCTAATATTCGTTAGCACTATTCTTATTTATACTAATAAAATAACGCATGATATAATCATTTAGTAGCAATAACTCTCATTTGCCATAATATGAGGAGCCATAATAATAAATATTAAAATTTGGCGGGTATTGACAGGAATTATTGAGCAATTTCAGTTTCCCGTGTAAGCGCACTTTAAAATTTGTATGAAAACTAACAGTGGCGCGGCCAGCGCGCTACAATGGCACCACTGCAGCGCTTCCTCAAGCCTCTAATTTGAAGGCGCCCTAAATATCAATATTATTTGCTTACTAAGTAGGGAGGTACATACCTAAATGCATCACTTTCTATGTTAGCTTAGCTTCACTTCCATAATTCCGTGGAATAGCAGGTAACCTATCTCAATTCAAAAAAGAAACAAAAATTCAATTTCGTTTTTTCAATTTAGGTTGGTTTAACAACACCTTATGAACGTCAATGAAGCTACGCCATCGGTTCGCAAATCCTACGGCAGGACCTTGTAGCAATAATGTTAATGTTGTTTTTGTCTCATAAGGAATTAATCTTTTAGCGCTTTGGATGACTTATCGCTATCAGTTATGTTTGAATAAAATAAAATAAAATAAAATAATGGTAAGATAAAGTGGTTATCTTTTAATGACACACTAGGTTCTAAACAGGTACCTACGGTGATAAACCGCTCAAAGTGGTCTCTAGACAACAATACTAGGGTTGTCACTTGTCACACATAGCAGGTATTTATTAGACTTATTTGAATTTATTTATAACTAGGTAGTGGTTCCCCGTGGTACCTATTACCCGCGTGGTACCCTTTCCCTTGGGAATACCTTTGGCGATAAATTAGCCTATGTCAGTCAGGAAAAATGTAGCTTTCTAATGGTTAAACAATTTTCATAATAGGATTGTAGTTTTTGAGTTTATATAGTCATTATCCATCAATGCAATTCGGATTCCTTATGAAAAAAACAGACTCTCCAAATTGTGACACTTGACCGTGGATGACATCCAGCACAATCATGTTGTTTGAATGTATTCAATACTAGCTTTCCGCCCGCGGCTTCGCCCGCGTGGACTACACGACGTTATCCCGCGGGAATGTGACGTTTTTTCGGGATAAAAGTAGCCTATGTTCCTCTCCAGGCTACAAAGTATCTGTATCCCAAATTTCAGCCAAATCCGTTCAGCCGTTTTGGCGTGATTGAGTAACAAACATCCAAACATCTAAACATCCAAACATCCAAACATCTAAACTTTCACATTTATAATATTAGTAGGATAACGAAAAAAGGAAGGCTCTGTTGCAAAAATATAAAATAAACCAGTTAGATGTAGGGATATTTTTAATAATAAGTAGGTACTAAGAAGCCCTACACTGGGATTCTATTAAATAATAAATGTAATTTCGATATAAATCTTTACTGCGGCACCATGGCCGATATATTCTATATCTACTATAACACGCGACCGCGGAATCGTCTGGACTCAAACAAACTACTCGCGTAGGTAATGACAATCCATTCGATATTTTGAATACTGATTTAAACATAAATCAACCATAGACAATGCAAGGAGGTATCATATCCTAACAATATGATACCACATGCCGCCGCCGCAACAAAAAAAACCTTTCTTACTAAAGAAATGTTTTTTCCTACATGGATTACCCTAAAGCGAAGGCCCTGCCTACCTTGGAACGATATCACATCAATAAGACTGGTCCTCACTAACGGACAGCCAGGACAATGGTCGATATAATTATTAATTTCTTGAAATCAAAACAAACCAACCATTGCATTGGCTTGACATACCAAAACCAAGGGAAAAGGTCTGCCTAGCCTTAAACCTAACCTTAATACATCATATGTAGTTACAATCAAAGCTAACCCTAGCTCATTTAAGCATTAACTAAGTCGAAATTCCAAGATCAAACATGTCGGACAAGCACCAATAATATATTGACTACGAAATTACCCAAAAATAACCCTCATCTCAAAAGGTGCCCGACAACAAGCTTGGAACTTCATAAACCTGTGGTAACCTCAAGCAGACTGTCTACTAGGGGCCACCACAGTTTATGTAGCGTGGTGTCGACAACATTGCCAGTCAGGGTTAGAGGGATCCTGCAACAAACAGGATATGACCCTGGTCCTTATTGGACCATCAGGGTTTCCTCCCCCCTCACCAACAAATGTTGACGTCACCTCGTTCCTTAAGTGACATCGAAAAAACTTACAAACTAACTAAAACGGAAATAAAATGAAACACAGAAGTGTTACTTTTGTGGTCCAGATCATTAACGAAACGTGATGTCAATATCAACATAAGTTAAGGTCAGGATTCTCACACCTAATTAGATAATAGGTCATCCTCCTGCCCTATCCCATGAAGGTAAAGAGACACGACACGATGTCTACTAATTAGTAAAAATGCAAAAAAATAATTGTTTTATTAAATTAAACATTAAAAAAAAATTAAATAAGTACATCATAAATGGACCACAGGACACTTCGTGGGCTTCAGGTGCAGTATTTCCGTACATGAAAAAGAAACACATATTAATACAAATCACACAATTATACATTTCAACTATCTAACAATCACTATTATAAAACATCCTAAAATCCTATCCTATTTCTATCCCTATTATAAAATGAATCTATAAAAGAAAATTTGTTTTTACATTTAATTTTATATGTAACAAATTTAATTCGTTTCTTATTTCGTAAAGAACTAATATTACATAACGAACTTATATTGGATTTCGAAATCCTATTCATATTCGACTTTTCAAACTTTTTCGCGCCTTTCTTCATTTTACTGTCATTCCTATTTTTATTCATAAAAAAACTTTTTAATCTAGGAATGACATGCGAACTTTTTTCTGACATATTACTTTTTCGAAAATTACTTTGACATCCGTCATTCGAGACATCTATCACTTGTGACTGTTGTGACTCATTGTCATCAATGTCAATCGATGTCAACATAAAATTCATGTCAACATTAAATTCAAAATTAATTTTTTTGTAAATTATACAAAATTTTTCAAAATTCAAAATTATGCTATTCCTGCTAATAAAATCACAACCCAACACTATGTTTGGTACAATGTCCCTTACAACAACGAATCGCTGTGTAAACAACACGTTATCTATCAAGAAACATACATTAGTTTTCCCTACTATTGAAAGTTTTCCACCACTCACATTTCGTAGTTCAGCGTTCACCATGTCCACACTGAGACCTAGACTGTCTACTACCGTCTGTGATATTACCGACACACTCGCACCGGTGTCCACCAAGGCGTCTATTTTCTGACCACGACACTCAATAGATAAAAACGGCGTACGCTTACTTGTGTTGTGATTGTCCTGCACCAACGTCAGCTGCATACAATCCTCTTCTCTACTTACAATAATATTATTATTAGATTGTGGGGACGTCTCAGTCGTCCTCCAAGATGATGTCGTGATGGGCATCATCGGGGCTTGAGCTCTAAAATCATTCAATTCACTTGCATCATACAAATCATGGGGTTTTTCGTTTGGCGTGCGAGAGGCACATTGATTGGGAGTTGGCACATTCTCTAACTCCGGCACAAAATAAACACATTGATTAGATTTATCACCACTGCTAGAATCACACATATTAGGGGCACATTCCTCGAAGCACTCAAGGTTATACAACTGTCTCACTACTTTTTTTAAATGCGTTTTGTCGACGTAGATTTGCGACATCAATTTGCTGCGTGTGACAACGTCGGTTGTCCGCAGGAATTGTTGTATGAACAACTGTTCTGTAATTGCGTTCCCAGCACGAGCGGCTAATATCTCCAACGCATACAGATATTCCAACGAATTTTCGTTGAAATACTGCTTTCTCGCAAAAAATTCAGCAAGTGGGTCCGATACAAGACCAAACTCCCTGATAAACTCCTTCTTCATTTCGTCGTAGTCTTTCACCATATCGACGATCTTATCGTAGAAATAGCGGGCTGCGCCCGTGCAGAAAGCTCCGACGACGATTTTCTTGGCCTCGCCTTCGTAGCCTTGCAGAGCCGTCATTATTTCGTAGCTCCGAAAAAAAACTTCGACATCTCCGTGGATGCCGTCGAACAATAAGACCTCCATGGTCTTCCTAGTTTATCTTGGGAATCTGCAACACATAAACACCGTATAATTGCGTTCTACGTAATTCGTTCGCGCCTAACACCATAAGAAGCCCTACACTGGGATTCTATTAAATAATAAATGTAATTTCGATATAAATCTTTACTGCGGCACCATGGCCGATATATTCTATATCTACTATAACACGCGACCGCGGAATCGTCTGGACTCAAACAAACTACTCGCGTAGGTAATGACAATCCATTCGATATTTTGAATACTGATTTAAACATAAATCAACCATAGACAATGCAAGGAGGTATCATATCCTAACAATATGATACCACAGTACCTACTTTGTACCTACCAAAGTAAAAATCTACACCACCTATTTTTAAGCGACTTCAAAAAAAAAGGAGGAGGTTCTCAAGTTGACTGTATTTTTTTTTATGTACCTATGTTTTACCATAACTTCGCCAGTTGTTAACCGATTTTAATAATTCTTTTTTTATCTGAAATAAAATAGTTCATGTGTTCATGTGTTCCATGAAAAATTTAAAGTAGTCAGTTCAGTAGTTTTTTCACAATCCTGAAAAAAAAACCACATATTTTTCGACTGGTAGTTCATGCTTTACACGTCAATATCTTCGTTTTTTATTCGAAAGAGTAAATTTCTGAGGTGGTTACATTGTTACCAAGTTAGGGGCTGGGTGGAATCCAGGGGAAATCGAGGAAAACCCGCAAGTTTTATAGGTAGTTTACCTGTTTTATAGATTTTCTAAAGTTTTTTAAGTATTTGCATCTGGTAGTCATCATCTCATGAGCTCATGTTGGAAGGTACAACTCCTCAATGGTTAGGAGTTAGAGGATAATTCTTTAAATATCATTGATACGTAAAGATTTTTAGTTGTATTTTTTCAGGCTACTTAGGCTGATGATGGAAGGTAAAACTCCTTAACGCATAGGAGTTAAAGCATGCTTTTTACGTACCATATGCACGTATAGACCTTTAGCTGTAAGTATTCTTTTAAGTTATTTAGGTTAGCTGATGGTGGAAGATTAAAGAACTGCATAACAGTTAAAAGTTGGAGGTTGGTACTTGTCTGAGCGTCTAATTTAGATATGGGCTACAGTTTTAAACGTTGCACATTGTTCGACGCTTGCTCATTAGATTTCTTACACTAAAAATGGAAAAATAAAAAAATAATAAAAAAAAATAAACGCCTTTACACAAAAACTGCCAACAAAAACTCACTCCCCAAAAAAAACGTAAAAATAAAAAATAAATTGAATCACTCAATTCAAAGGACGAAAGGGCGGGACTTTATCTAATTAATCTTGGAACAAGAAAGCCGAAAGTAACAAGAACAAAATATTTAGTGAAACAATAATACACAATATCTCTTGCGTGGAGTGGTGTGAAATTTATTTAGAGGCTTTACCTTAAATCAGGTAAAGCCTCTAAATAAATTTAGGTAAGTAAATAAAAAAAAAACATAAGTAGGTAGTTACTTACCTATTTACAACGCAGTTTTAAAATGTTTATTATTTGCACCTTGCAAGGACCGGAGCATCATATGATGCTCTTACAACTACCCCCATAATTTTTTTTTGTAACTTCTGCAATTTTTTTATTTTTTGAATGCGGTTTTCGATGTTCAAAAGAGAGATAAACTCGTCGTACCGTAAAAATACACTACAATATGTGATCCTGAAGAAAAAAAAACAAAAAAATTTTGAATTTTGATTTTTTTGGAAACCGGAAGTAATTAATTTTTTGAAAATTTCAAAAAAAAAATAAAAACTTGTTTTTCCGTATATTATATTCTTATCAGATAGGTTTTTTCATGTAGATTCTAAATATATATACTTCTTATATGTTATTTTATCGATAACTATGTTAAAAAAATTTATATCGCATGGACCGCACTATTGCTCTTTGTTTACTCAACGGTCGACTTCGAACGACCATTATAAAAACAAAACACATCGTAAAACTGTCAGACATTGTTAGTTTATCTCGTTTGCTACTCAGCTTACGATAAATGTAACCAAAGACGGCCTAAGTATAACCAGATGTTCAGGATAGCGATAGCGGCAGTCTCAAGTGTTTTGTTTACGTAAAAAACGGGCCATAAAAAAAGGACCCCGGTCCTAAGGAGGTTAAGTAAAGTTGTGGAGATTTGTCTAAGTTTTTCTCCCCGAAATATAGTTATTGTACGTAGTGGCAACCCTACCAGCGTTCCGTTCACAGCCCGCTAGTTTACGGGGGCGTTCTGGGAGGCTTCGCGCGTAATCTCCGTTTTGTTTTGATCCGCCGACTTCCGGTACAGGCGGCACAATCATTGTACTATAATAACAGTGAAACATTGTTAGTGTACCGTCAACAAAGTTTGTTTCATTTGCCTTATCCATCAGAAAGATTTCTGGCTGTTTTAATCCTGGCTTCCCTTCCAGTTTCTTAATCCTATTAAATGATAGGATTACACTTTGCTTTAATATATTGTAATATAATGTAATGTAGAATAGGCTACAAACACTTTTTTAGTAGGTAGGTAGGTATAGGTACCTACTTAAGTTTCATTTTCATTTATTTATTCCATAAAACAATCCATAAATTGAGTTGGGAAACAGTATACAATAATAAAAATTAAAGGTTACTGAAAAATGGAAAATGAAGTATTTAGAAAAAATCGACCCGTCTCACAATCAGCTCCGATGGGACTCGAACCCACGACCTTCGCTTTCCGGGCGACTGCTCTAACCACTGAGCTACGGAGTCGTTACGAGAAGCGTCGAATTTATCCAATACTTCTTACTCGCTGTATAGTCAGCGTTAATTTCATCAATGTGGAGATATTACTACCCTCACAAACTTTTTTTTACTAAATAGGTACTTCATTTTCCATTTTTCAGTAATAAAAATTGCATTGTGAATGCAAAAAACTAAAAATTAAAATAATTAAAGGTCATATTAAATCATTACAAAAAAAAATACAAAATTAATTACTTAAAGAACTATCAAAAATTTTAGAGCGCTCTGTCGCGCGTAGTCACTCATAAGTAGCTTAAATAAAAAATCAGATTAATATTAAGTATATCCTTAAAAGTAGAAGGCAGAAGAGGAAGGGGAAGACCTAAAATAAGCACTTTCAAGTAAATAAAGGAAAAGGTTGTGTCCTACCAAAGCCATCTTCTATCTCGCTCGTTTCACTCAAGCAGCCGAGAAATAATAGCGGGCCATGGTCCTAACTCCTACCTTACACCTTACTTACTGACAGAAATAAAAGAAGACAGGAAAATACTCCACTAACAAGAGCGAAGCTCTATGAGAGAGAGAGAAAGAGAAGAAGAGAGAGATCATTTAACCGGTCATTTCGCAATGAATTAAAAACTGAAATACTATTCATATAAATATCAGGAGCTCGAAAACAATTAAAAAAATGGTAAATCGTCTCGTTTTGCACAATATTAAATTACTAAGTAGGTATTCATCAAAGTTATCTATATATATAAAAATGAATCCCTATTTCCCTTGGTCACGGCATCACGCGTGAACGGCTGGACCGATTTGGCTAATTTTGGTCTTGAAATGTTCGTGGAAGTCCAAGGAAGGTTTTAGCGGTGAGAAAATAGGGGAAGGAGGGGTAAGTAGGGGTAGAGTAGAAGTAGGGTATGGGTAGAGTAGGGGTAGGGTAGGGTAGGGGTAGGGGTAGGATAGGGTAGGGTAGGGTAGTGGTAGGGTAGGGGTAAAGTAGGGGTAGGGTAGGGGTAGGGTATGGGTAGGGTAGAGGTAGGGTAGGGATAGGGTAGGGGCAGGGGTAGGGTAGTGTAGGGGTAGGTAGGGGTAGGGGTAGGGGTAGGGTAGGGGTATGGTAGGGTAGGGGTATGGTAGGGTAGGGGTATGGTAGGGTAGGGGTAGGGTAGGGTGGATTAGGGTAGGGTGGAGTAGGGGGTAAGGCCACGGGAACGAAGTCGCGCTGGGTCAGCTAGTACTTAACTAAAATATATGATGTCGTGAACTAGAAACATCCTGTGTTCCTTTAAATTCAATCAGCAACAATCGAGTAGCGATTTCTGCTAAAAACTTAGCATTGGCAATGTATTCGACAAATGCCTTCCTTTGCAGATAACGCCCCGCTATCTTTTGATCGTATTTCACAGGCTAATACTCGAACAGAGACTTGTGTGCAACTATTTAATGTCTGTCTATGGGTTCTTTCTTCTAATCCGACAATGACTTATCAGTAGATCGACGAAAATTAAATCTAAACCAATAATAAAATTTGGAAATTTAGTATACACAGGAATTCCATCTAATTTGTGTTTATAATAGTCTAATAAGTGCTCATTCACACGACGACGTTTAACGAACCGTCTTTTACACGATTGTGGCGAAGCCTAAAATGAGTGTTATGTAAGTATTTAACCTGATTGAGGGTATGTTTTGCAGGCAGTACCTACCTACTTGCAGGGCTGGCGGTTTTATATTGATCACAATTTTTCCTGTACTTACTAACATAAATGCCTTGTGAATGCTTACAAATAATTTAACATCTTAATGTACACATGGCGGCACATCAGACCAGACTATACATGTTGACCTTGAGCCCGCCTCTATGCCCTACATAATAAAAGCTGTTATCGCAGTTCAACTGTTTAACTTGATGTAGTGTACGTTTTGATTATAATATTAGATTAGAGCCCAGAAGCCTTATTCTAATTCAACGCAAAACGAAACTGCGCTAGCCCCGTCGCTTTTCCTTGATTCTGTCATGCCCGTACACGAGTACACGAAACTTCGTTATACCCGTCCCAGGTATAACGAAGTTTAGTTTTTCATGGAATCAGATTAGTTCTGTAGGAGTGCATTTATTATTTTTCTTTGTTTCACGTTCTACTCCTGTGCAACCGCTTGTAATGAATACGGAGACATTATTATTGAAATATTGACATTCCGACGTGGTTCCGGAAGTTCGCTAGTCGAATACTAATAGACACAGCACACAGCCTAGAGGCATTGCAGATTGTCCAGTGATCTAACTGGTTTGTTTGCAATGTCGATTTCTCTGGCAAATAAATAAAATTACCTACATGAGATATTGGTTAAAGATAGGTGAAAGGGAGAAATTCGTATATTTTTACAACATTGCGTCCGAAAAACTATTTGTGTACATACGTTAATATTTACAAATAATGTAGGTGTCTGGTACTGTTAACTGTATTTCTAAGACCCGAGTTCACCAAGTAAAGTTTAACCGCTGATTACGTAATCACTTGATTAAAATGGAATACGAACATTAAATTTTTATCAAGCCATTAACATATTCAACGATCTTTACTTGGTGAACTCGAGTCTATATGATCATACTAGATTTCGATTCAACATCATTTATTACCTATAATAATCTCATTAGACACAAGTAGGTACTAAGTACCTATTTTGTCTGCAAATCTACTGCATTTGTTAGGCTGTTGTTTACCTCCTAGGAGAACCATAAATTATAGCCACTAAAGACATATTTATTGCTTGTTAGTATTGCAGATATAATTTGTATTGGTCATGTGAGGTACGGCTTACCATTTATTATGATAATCTGTATGACACGGGAACTAATATATTGAAACAAAAATCGAAAAAAAACTTGTAATATGAAGTCTTGAGGATGATTCAATATGTAACTCTAAAGCCAATAAGATGCAACTTCCTATTATTTTTTCATTTTATTTTGATGGCCACCTCGATGTTTTAATATTTCATTTATTATTTTTCTCTGTTTCTGTTCTGTTTCTCTACTCCTGTCTTACCTGTGTACCTATGATAGGAAATCCACATTGATTAATGTTATGATTAGGTATGTATATCATATTCTTTATTTCTTTTTCAGCTCAAGTCTCAATGGAAAGCATGATGGTGGGTGGCGTCGGCGTCGGCGGTGTGGGTTCTGTCGGCGGCGGCGTTGGGTCCGTCGGCGGGTACCAACTGGTCCGCGAACCCACCTCCGGGGCCCTACTACTGTTACCCACTGCGCCTCCGGACTTACAACACGCAGTCGTCTGGGGTGGCATGCCTTACCCATCCGCTCCACTACTCCTCCCCCCAGCCCCGCATCCTTCACACCACCTCCAACTCCTCCCAGGAGACCTCCTCGCCTCAACAGCGACCCTCCAACACACCCACACTCACTCCACCCGACTGGTAACCTTAGCACCAGCTCCGCCCCCCCAACAACACCCCACTCACACAGATAAAAGAAAACCCATCATGCAACCACTCATGACCCCACACGCTCTTATCAAAATAGAACCAGAACCACCACAAGAGAAACAGCAACCAACTTTCGCACCAGAACCGATGCAACAACCGATGATGGCGACGCATATGTACTACCAACCTGATTACTCAGAACAAGTTTGCAGAAGTCAGGCTACGTCTCCCGCCGCGCCGCCTACTCCGCCCCCAGACGCGCCAGAAGGCCCAGCGCATAAAGACGCTTCGAACCAAACAGACCATATAGACGATGAAGACGAATCACCGAATCAGGCTGACGAGGACGAGAGAGATGTCGCTTGTGTGGGAGTCGCTCATTTTCCTGACGACTCCATGATGCAAACGCAATCAATGCTTCTGCAACCTGCTCCAATAGATAGTGCAGAAGACTCGTCCTCAGAAGGATTAGCTACTTCAGCGGTCGTTGGGGCTGTGGAAAAAGCAATAGATGCAATTGAAAGAGATGAAGCCTTAGGAGATAGTTCTAGTAGCGGTGGCTCCCACGATTTAGTGATAGATTCAGCGAATACATCGCCTGTGCAGCAACCGCGACAGCCAGTCGATGTAAGTGGGCTGGAACTACTATCAAACAGTATTGAGCAGTTTGAGAGAACTACTCCCAGTACAATCATGCCACCGCTGGAACAGACGCCTTTGACAGTAGACACTAGAACCTCCTCAAAGCTGAATATATTGATAAAGACTTCACCGAAGTCACCGCCACGGACAGAAGCCGAACCACATGCGAGGTTTGAATATCCTCCAGTGGAACCTAGTACAAGCGATGCTAACAAACAGTCGTTTGACGGACTCGGTCTTCTATGTGCGTTAGCCGAGCAAAGATTTATGGAAGAAGTAGAAAATCCTCCGTCAGACTCATCTCCAACTGCCCGTCCGTTTATCAAGAATGAGCTATTAAGTCCGACTGACATAGACCGATCTGTTGAATTGAAAAGGGAGAAACACCGACATAGAGATGATGAATCGTCGAGTGAAAGACGGAGAAGGAGAAGTCGTGATAGGACGGAGAGGTTGCGACATAAGATAGAGAAGATGAAGCGGCATAAGCGAGAGAGAGAGCAAGATGAAGGGAGAGCAAACGGTGGTGAATTAGAAGCGAGCTTACGACGTGTGACAGCTTGTGCATGCGGTGTCCCCGACTGTTCACACATATCTACTGTGCCTTCAGCACAAGCCTTAGTAAATGCAATTGAAAAAGATATGCGAGAGAGACTTCAAGATCTGCAACGACAATGTGATGAGAAGAGAGCTCAATTGGACGCCTTAACGCCCCCTCTTCCTGCCTTATCTACACCTCCAACGCCTTCCACTCCAGCACTATCACCAGACTCAGATAGAGGTTCATCGAAAAAGAGGAAAGTTGGCAGACCTAGGAAAGTGTCCAGTCCAGATTCTACAGAAACGATAGTCGCTAAGAAGCCGAAATCGAAAAGCAGTTTAGTAGGTTATCTACTCGCTAAAGGAAAACTGAAAGGAGGTATATTATGCTCGCGTGGGGAACCTTCAAGGGAGGACGGTCACCGCACGAGCAAAGTCCGCCCGAAGTTGAAAGCCGAGCCAATTTTGAAGGTGTGTTCTGAGGAGGAAGAGAACGAATGGGGCCTTAATAGATCTGCTAGTTCTTCGATGGAGAGCCTGAACGAGGTCAGGCAGAAGAACAGGGAGAAAGTGGATCGTTTGGTTAGAAAACATTCTCGGGACGATTTGCCCGAGTTGGAGTTTGCGATGCGACGCGCGAGTGCTTCCAGTGATAGTGATAAGGAAAGGCGACGGGCTAAGAAGCGGCGAAAGAGTGTTAAATCTAAAGAGAGGACTGATGAAAAAGATAATGATCAGCCGGCTGAACCGGTTGTTCAGCAAGCTTCTGTTAGTACGTTGACTGAGGATAAGTTGGACTCGTCACCTAGAGTGCTGACAGCTATGGGAGGGCTGTTCTATGCCGGCAAGCTGAGTGCGGTGCAGGCACCGGACGTGTACGCGATTACTTTGGATGGTGAGAGAGGAAACAAACCCCACATACTATCCAGAGAGGAAACGCTCAGAGATGCTGTAAGTACCTATATTCATTTACTGTTTAAATGAAAGAGTTTTTGTGACATTTACGATCAGTTAATTTATTAAACACTATTTTATCTTTGAGTTAATAAACAAGTAATAATTGCCTAACGATAGAAAAACTTATCAGTTAAAGCAGTCACAGTATTTAACTGATATTTACATAAGCCCTTTAGCTAATTTAATTACAGATTTGAAATTATGAAAAAGCATTAGACAGGAATTTTCGCAAAAATATTACAATATAGATGAGACAGATAAAGTAGGTACTGGAAAAAATAATAATCTGTTATTCATATCTCCCTAACGGATGCCCATCGTTATCGGCAGCTCAATAGACAGATATCTAAGTCTTTGACGCGCGACCTTCGCCAATTTAATACCGAGCGTATTGAAGAAGCCATTGAGCGGAACAAAGGCTCCAAAGTGTTCGCGAGAGATCTGTCTATCGGGCAAAGTCAATTGACGAGGCTGAAAACTGAGGAAGGTAGCATCGTTTCGTCAACACCTGAAATCCTGAGGGAGATTGAGATTGAGAGTTTCTATGGACAGCTATATTCCACGCAAACACCTGTTGAAAGCAAGGCTAAAGACCCTAGAGCCAAGCTTACCCGACACTATACAGAATATATCCCGGACGTCAGCCTGTACGAGATTAGAATGGCTCTCAAGCAGCTTAAAAACAACAAGGCGGCGGGCGATGACGGAATCACAACAGAGCTTGTGAGAGCGGGCGGTAAGCCGATACTTAAAGTCCTCCAGAAGCTTTTCAATTCAGTCATCCTCGAGGGCAAAACGCCAAAGGCATGGGGCAGAAGCGATGTTATGCTGTTTTTCAAGAAGGGTGATAAAACTCTCTTGAAGAACTACCGACCCATCTCGCTTCTGAGCCATATCTATAAGTTGTTTTCGAGAGTCATTACGAATCGTCTCGCTCGCAGGTTCGACGACTTCCAACCTCCCGAACAAGCCGGGTTCCAAAAAGGCTACAGTACCATAGACCACATTCATACGCTGCGGCAAGTTATACAGAAGACCGAAGAGTATAACTTGCCACTTTGCTTGGCGTTCGTGGACTATGAGAAAGCCTTTGATTCGATTGACACTTGGGCGGTGCTGCAGTCTCTCCAGAGGTGCCAAATAGACTACAGGTACATCGAGGTGCTGAGGTACTTATACCAAAACGCCACATGTCGGTCCGATTACAGAACCAGAGCTCTAATCCTATCCAACTACAGCGAGGTGTGAGACAGGGAGATGTCATCTCTCCCAAACTGTTCACAGCTGCTTTGGAGGATATTTTTAAGCTGCTGGATTGGAAAGGATGCGGCATCAACATTAATGGCGAGTACCTAACACACCTACGGTTTGCCGATGATGTAGTTCTTATGGCTGAGACCTTGGAAGACCTGAACACAATGCTCGAAGATCTCGGTAATGCTTCGCAAAGAGTGGGTCTTAAGATGAACATGGACAAGACGAAAATCATGTTCAATGCCCATGTTGCACCACCCGCTCCAGTTAATGTTGGGAACACTACACTCGAAGTTGTTGACCACTATGTCTACCTAGGACAGACAATCCAATTAGGTAAGCCCAACTTTGAGAAAGAGATCTCTCGTCGAATCCAGCTCGGATGGGCAGCGTTTGGGAAGCTCCGGCATATATTCGCGTCCGAAATACCTCAATGTCTCAAGACGAAAGTCTTTGACCAGTGTGTGTTGCCAGTAATGACCTATGGAAGTGAGACGTGGTCTTTTACTATGGGTCTCATAAGAAGGCTCAAAGTCACCCAGCGAGCAATGGAGAGAGCGATGCTTGGTATTTCCCTGCTCGATCGAATCAGAAATGATGAGATCCGCAGGAGAACTAAAACAACCGACATCGCTCGAAGGATTGCATCATTGAAGTGGCAGTGGGCGGGACACATAGCGCGGAGAACCGATGGCCGTTGGGGCGGAAAGGTTCTCGAATGGCGACCGCGTGCCGGACGACGTTCCGTGGGCAGTCCCCCTACAAGGTGGACCGACGATCTGGTCAAGGTCGCGGGAAGCCGCTGGATGCGGGCAGCGCAGGACCGATCGTTGTGGAGATCCTTGGGGGAGGCCTATGCCCAGCAGTGGGCGTCGTTCGGCTGACATGATGATGATGATGATGATGATGATTCATATCTGATTCTCCGGTCCTATAGTTTGAATATCATTACGTTTTCTAGCATAAACTTTGTCTTCGCAAACAAACTGTCATTACAAATTCAACAAATCCGCAGATTCTGGAAGTGAGCCCCACCTCCGTGAGCGAGCTAGCCCCCGGCTCCCGGGTTTGCGCGTACTGGTCGCAGCAGTACCGCTGCCTCTACCCAGGCACTGTGGCCGTGGCTTCTCCCGACCCGAGGCACGACAACTTCGTGGCCGTGGAATTTGACGACGGCGACTCGGGTCGGATCGCCATGGAGGATATCAGGTTCCTGGAGCCGAACTACCCTGTTGTCGGTGAGTGGCCAGTGTGCTGATGTTGTTCTTTATTACTCATATTGATTTCATGTAAGGTTAAGTTATTTGTGATACGGATAAAAGATCCATAGAAAGCATTACAAATATTAGCATACCTATTAATTAGCACACATATCTATCTATCTATAAATAACAACGTTGCAGCAAGCTTGATGTTTGTGAATTCAATTATCAGACCAGTCCTATAAGCTGATTCTTGTTAATTAAAAACGTCTTAAGCGGATAGCAGAAAAACTTAACAAAAAGCCATAACTTTTATTTCGCTAGTTTACAAAACTCATTATTATGTATATTTACTGAAGTATTTTATACATGAGCGATTATTCATTATTCAGTGGGTGAAAAACCCTAAACTCATGTAGAAATTTCAAAATTCCTTCCAGAGTATGAAAACCCTCTCTTCACCTTGGGCAAAAGAAGAAGGAACACAAGCGTCACAGAAGACAAAAAAGCTATAGTTCCACCAAGCACTGAACCCAAACCCTCCACATCTGAGAAACCAGCCGACGAAGAACACCATAAAGATAGAAAGAAGCTAAAGAAACATCGCAAAGATAAAATCAAAAGGCACTCCAGCGAAGATGACCCACAAGAATACGTCAAAAAGAAGAAAAAGAAGCACAAATGCTGCGAGGATCATTGCAAACACAGGAGGCATCACAAGAAACATCACAGAAAACATCGTAAGCGGCATCACTCCAGCTCGAAAGAACATTCCAGTTCTTCCGAAGACCATAGACAGAAGTCTTCATCAGATTACATCGATTCTAATAAGTCAAACGAAGATTCTGGAGATTCTAATGATAGGTTGTCTACTCTGATTGCTTGTGAGAAATCTCCCGATGAAAAGATGAAGACTGTTATAAAGAAAGCGGTGCTCTCCAAAAAGACTTTGGTCAAGAACGCTGTGTTGGATTTCAGTAATTTGAGCAAGATCGTGAAGAAAGATGAGGAGGTCAAGGACAATTTGAAAGACAGCGGGATATGCCTGGAGGAAGACGCTTCAACCAGTGATGCTATA
The DNA here is from genome assembly GCA_949710035.1 of Crambus lathoniellus. Taxonomy (NCBI): domain Eukaryota; kingdom Metazoa; phylum Arthropoda; class Insecta; order Lepidoptera; family Crambidae; genus Crambus; species Crambus lathoniellus. The sequence goes on along the minus strand of OX453302.1, from coordinate 5,098,147 downwards.
AAGAAGGTAAACTTTCGGTTTTACTTCATGGCTAAATGATTGGTATTTTTCCTGTAGATATACATAAGTATATAGCGTACCCTCAGTGAAAAAAAGGCATAAGTAATCTTACTTTGAATGATCAATTTTTTTTTTTTTAGATGTAAATTTTAAGTTACATACATCAGCAAGAAATAAAAAATATTATGAAACTGTTACTGTTTCATAATATTTTTTATTTCTTGCTGATGTATGTAACTTAAAAGTTACATATAAAAATATGATAAAATTTATCATTCAAAGTAAGATTACTTATGCCTTTTTTTCACTGAGGGTGCGAATTAGGTAGTTAGTTTTGTTACGCTCTTAATTCGTGTCGTAACGAAGTGAAGTTTTTTAAACCCCTCATACTATGTGACTTATTATAACAACGTCCCCCAATTCACCAACCAACCAGTAACTCACGCTTTCACATTTAAGGCATGCGTAGACGAAATACTTTTGTCCGCCGGACTTAATATAAAGTGGTAACTTTTGCCACTAACTCAATGCATTACGACGGTTATTTCATTTGTAAAGATCTAGCGAGGAGGCAGGAGGAGCTTCATGGGCAGAACAATTTTCGTTTACCTTGCATTTGCAGTAAATGTTTCCACTTTCAGGTTATGTCGGCGGACAAAAGTCCCACGTCCGCGCATGCCTTTATGGGTAAAAAAAATATGAAAATGATAAATCTTTATTGGTTATTTTACGATAAAGCAAATATACTGATGGGGCTGGAGCTACAACAGATTGGAGACATAATCAAACGTTCTTTCCTCTCCAGAAGAAGAGGCGAACAATGTCAGCGTCATCAGACGGGCCGGGCGGCGGTTCGGGCGGCGTGAGCAAGATGGCAGCGTTCCTGCCCGGCGCCGCGCTGTGGCGGTGGAGCGGTGCGCCCTATCGCCGCGCCGCCCGCCCGCGCCACCGCAAGCTGTTCCACCGGGCTATACAGCGCGGCGACGAGACGCTTCATGTGAGTACACTATATAGTATTTCATCATTGAAACAAGAGTCACCTAGCAGAAGTCCCTAACCACTGTGAAAAAGAAATATATGTAGGTAGTTTACTTCCGCAAAAACATAAATTGCTCGCAAAAAATTGCACATCCACACCAGGAAAATATCAGTGCACAATGCATGCCTGCATTTAGCAAGACAGTAACACACCTTGCACCTTCACCGATCAGACTACTCTACACGTGTGTTTCCCCAAAAACCCAGGACATCATCAGGAGTAAGATCTTGCGAAAACCAGCACCGAACACCTGCAAGTATTGGGCCATTACGCAGTATACTATTACAGACTCTACATACACTACATATTGGCCAAATATGAATTACCGTCCCCCACATTTACCATCGTTCCCCGCATCTGCCTTCACTCACAGTCATCATCACTTATGCATCACAGAATACCATTCGTCAATAGATCGGCTTGTATACATAACTCGAATCGGAACTTAGCGCGAAGTATACTGCGCGGCGATAAGACTTAACATGTAAGTACTCCACACATCATGACTATTCATGACCGAAAGGCTTAATTTAGGCTTCAGATTCATGGAACAAGGAGCAAGGAACATGGTCCATTGGCGATTTTCGAGTGGTTCTATGGCCCACCTACTGCGTTCATTAACTGCGTTTCCCGACACTTGCAAGTGGGATGATCTCATGACAGCAACCGTCAAGGCTGTGAAAGTTACCAAGTTCTGGCCTGGGTTGCAACAGTACATCACAAGATCACAAAACAGTTAGAAGAAGTTCCCCACATTTATAAAACTAAATTGGTCGACTTTGAGCCAGAATCCAGACCTTCTTTATTCTTCAAATGCAATTTCCTATAGTGCTTATTCAGAGTGCTAAGGCGGGGCGGGAGCGGGCGCGTGGGTCTTAGCGTCTATGTTCACAGTTCCGAAGAGGCAGCGATGTTGCACTGCGATTGCAAGGTCTTTGTCGCGGGTGGATCAAAAACGTTTAGATTCAACGCGTGAGCCAGTAAATGATACTCGAGCACTGTGAAAGATAAAGGTGGACTGAGCCAATGGAATATCCCGCGTCATAGTCGCGCAACAAAGTCGCCCGATGCAGGGACCGTACTCTGAAACGCAAAAGCGTAAACCCCGCTCCTTTCACTTGATTCTGTCCAGACTAGAGAGTGAGAGGGACTGGTATACCGAAGTTTCGGATTTAGCGTTTCAGAGTAGGCCCTCAGACGCGTGGAGCGTCTAGGTACACATTTCTACTACACTTCTTTTCTCCGAAAGAGCACTTAGTTTACCTAAGAGCACCTACTTAATTCTTTAATCATTATGTTTCCAGGTGGGAGACGCAGCAGTATTCCTGTCGACGGGCCGCCCCGACCGGCCGTACATCGGCCGCATCGTGGCGCTGTGGGAGGCGCGCGGGGCCATGGCCGTGAGAGTCAAATGGTTCTACCACCCCGAGGAGACCACCGGTTGTCCTGATCAACTGCACTACCCGGTAAGTTAACTTATTGATCCTTGTGCAGCTCAGATATTTCATCAGTCGTATAGTTGTGATGTTGGAAGCTAAAACACCGGCTGCTCCAACCAGCTACACTACCCGGTAAGTTAGCTTATTGGCCTTAGTTTACCTGGAGACCTTTCAAACTTTACTATTATGCCCGTTTTGTAAATTTAAGCAAAAAAAAAATTGGTCGTCTGTAACGTCGGTTAACGGACGATGATAATTTTACGTGATAACGTCATAAGAAAACATTGATGAAAAATTATGTCTAAGTAGAAAGTTACCTTACCAGCGACCTCTATCGTCAACTTGAAGCATTGTGTCACTAGTGACACTTAATTTTGTTTCTCTAGTTTTGTTTACAAGGTACAACATTATCAAATTAACTGTAATGATTATCGGTGGATAATCTTTACAGTTAATTTGTGTGTTTTCTATTTTGAGCTCAGAAGGAACGTGACATTGCGTCATGCTTTTTCGTGAGTGCAGCCGGCGTTCATCGATTATAAGACGTTATCATGTCACAAATATAACTGTTTTGTTTTACTGAACTATTACTTGTCTTGTAACTAGTGATTTAGAGCTACACACATTACAATTTCGTATAAGTTACCCCGTTCTTCAAATTACTAAAACTATTATTGTTTTAAAATCAGTAACGTGTTCCTTCTCACTTCCAGGGCGGTCTCTTCGAATCTCCACACACGGATGAGAACGACGTCCAAACAATATCGCATAAATGCGAAGTCCTGCCACTGTCGCAGTACAAGGAGCGCATGGGCGATGACCCAGTGAAATACAGCACTGTATACGACAACAACGACGTGTACTACCTCGCCGGCCATTACGACCCTACCCAGCAAACGCTCAAAATGGAGCCGGACATACCGTTTGCGACAAAAACGAACTCCTAACAAGATTTGCTAACTTAGTACTTTCACGGAGACGAAGTAAGATGGAACCGGACAACGGTATTGATTGAGGGATGCGATTACCACCACAGGAAACCGGCGACAAGAAAGAACTTCGAACAAGCTATGCTACCCTAGTACTTTTGTATAGAAGCAGCCAAAGTACGGATCCGGTGACAACGGCACGGTGCCTAGTGTTTTGAGAAGAGGAGATGCAACACCTTTTGCATCTTAAAGAACTACAACGAGCTATGCTGGCCTAGTACTTTCACGGAGACGAGGCTAGGAAGGCGAGTCTTTTGCCTCATTGAATTGCCGTTTGCGATTTTTTTTAAATTCCCTTGCTGTCATGTGGTGATGGTGATGGGTACTTTTGGTACAACAAGTCTGGTTTTCACACGATAAATTCAATGACAAGACAAAAAAATTTGCCTTATAATTTCCAATGACATGAGGAAAAGCCTCGTTGATTAAACATAAAAATAGAATTCTAAAGTGCAATACAGCTTGGTAATTTTAATATTTAATTTAAGTAAATAAAGTACACAATTTTAATTGTCTCGATGTTAGATTGTGCCGTAGATTCTTTCGCAATCTATGTACTTTCACTTGAGTGTTTAGAAGTAGCTTGGATTTTTACATAATACAGGTCCTACCTAAAGTACAACGTAGATTTTTGAGACTCAATTTATATCAATTTTTCACACTACCGTCCTTGATGACGATTCGACTACGACTTAAAATGTTGAAGTTACCCCCTTGTTACGTTTATTTAGTGGTATCTTGTTCGGAATGTTGATATTTTCTCTTGGATTGGGCCGAGTTTTTGAGTGGTGTTTCGTGATGTGACAATAGACTTTCGTACACGTGTGGTTAAGGTCGAGAATGGAGGGAACGATACGGTGATGATATGTGATTTACTTTAATCTCACCACCTTGCTAATAACTGTTGTATAATGAGAGAGTTGGAAAGTATTTTGTCTCTTTCATGACAAACTTTAAATAAACCCCTTTGCAGAAAAAACGGCCACTTGCCTTAATTTTCATACAAATATGATTTCTTCATGATCATTTAAGTAAATAAAACTGTCAGTATATTTTCTACAATAGCTTCTGTGTGAAATGTATTCGCTAAATCGTTTGAAACAACTTTGAAAATCGCTTCCAATTCCCGAATTTCCAAAAATGAAAAAAATTGTCGAGTTTCATAGAACAATAGTAACCTACCTAAGTATTTTTTTATGATCCTGGATAATTTAAGGTATTATTCCACTCATGAAAACAAACAACTTTTATTATTAGATCAAAATTGAAATCGCGAAAATAAAATCAGCTGTTCCATACATTTTGATTATATATTTTTGCACTTGTGTGGAACAGGAACAGCTGATTTTTTTGAGAAGACTTTTGAGAAGATGAGATGCGACACCTGCATCATAAAGAACTCCAACGAGCTATGCTGGTCTAGTACTTTCGCGGAGACGAACAGCTGATTTTTTTTCGCGATTTCAGTTTCGATCGTGTATGTAAGTTTTTTGTTTTCATGAGTAGAATAATATCAAAATATCCGGGGTGATAAATAAATTACGGTGTAGGTATGGAACGTGAACAAACTTTCAATCTTTTTCTGCTGTGGTGAAATTGGGAAGTGTTTTTCCGCTTTGGAGAAATTCCTATTTGAGGCTTTTATTGGAAAGACGATTCATTTTGCATTCTGATAATAGTGGTAGTGTAGACAAAAAAAGAGGAGATGATCTGTAGTAGATACTGTGAAGTGAGCATGTTTGTATAAAAAATAAAGTGGGCTCTTTTTTCTGCAGACGAGTGTAGTTCCACAGAGTTACTGGTGTTTAACTAGTTACACATCTTTTATACAACCATCATTAGTAAGGCTGTTAGTTTTTAGGTAAGTAGTTATATTTCGTGTATATATTCTACTAGATTTTTATGTAAACGTAGTTTTTCCTTCATATAAAAATGTATATTATATTTAAATGCAATAATTTTTAACTAGTCTTTTTATTTTATTCAAAATTATCCGGTGATTAGTCAAAGTCGTATTTTGAATAATTTTGATGAATTATTGGCAAAACTATCAATTTTTGTGTCGCATATTTCTCCGAGATGTTTGTTATATTGTATTGTTTTTTTCACTGATTTTTTATATTACTGTTTGATAATTTTATGTTGAAATTGATAACCTTTATATCGAAATGGTGCTAGACGCTTATCTCTACTCGTTTTTTTCGCTGTAGTTTAAGACAGTATATACCTATTATATGGATAAATGAGTTATATAGCCGTTTGGTAAGTGTTGCCAAATACGGTCTCTGCGCTTTACCTAATGTTGCCATTTAATCTTTGTATTTTTTTATGTATGATATTTTTACAAGGTGTAAAGACCCTTGTATATTTCCTTGTATTCATATCGATTTGTAGAATGGACTGATCAACAGGGATGTAGTATCGGGGTGGAAAGTAGGTAGGTTTTGTACGAAATGGGAAAATGTTTGTAAGAAAAGTGGAATATTTCAGCCTAGAGTTTATAACAGACGGTAAAAGATATATTAGGTACTATGTCTTTTTTTAAATAATTTATATCGTCCGAGAAATGTAGGTATCAAGATTATGATAAATTTTTTATTTATGTGTACGGCTGCCAACACCTTAGATACTAATAAAATTGATCCCAGACTTTAGGGTAATTTCAAGTATTTTTTCTGAATAGGGATACAATGAAATAAAATCATTTTTCAAGTGGTAAATAATTTAAAAAAGTGTCTGGGTTTTATCCCGACTCCTTTTAAGTCAAATAGCCTAACGACAAATACTTGGAAACAAAATGGTAGCCCTACGTATAATAGTATAATAGTAGTTGTACAATTTATGACAAATGGCATTAAAAAGAAGACAAGATAAGTAATTTGCCTTTTGATTGAAACGGACTATAAATACGAAAAAGCTCTAGTTGTAACTTTAAGCTTCGTTAGTTCATTTATTAATTTTAATACGTGGCCAAATAATGTTAGTTACTTGGCGAAATTACTATGATAAGTTTTGAAAATGTTGTTTTCGTGCGTCGTACTTTTGTTATTAACGTATTACCCTTAGAACTAAGCTTGATTACTAAGTTATATTTTAAGAAGTTTAATTTTAATTGATTATCACAAAATGCATACTTATTGGAAATTTAAAATTAAGACAAAATAATTATGGAGACAAAAAAAATACACAAAAAATGTGCGAATTTGAAAACAATATTTAGAAAAGGTATTTTTATATTATGGTGAAGTATCTTTTTATTTTTTAATATAAAATACAATATATCGAAATACAGTTGGTAGTACATAAGCAGCACATAACAGTTGCGATACGAAACGTGTTCTAGGTCAATATTTAAAGCTGTATGTGCTCTCAAGTGTACATTATGTATTTGAAGCAAAGTTATTATTACATAAGTACAAACTTGTTGTTGGACGATATGGCTCGGCCCACTGTCTGTATACTAACGATTCGGTTCAATTCATCGAATCTTAAAACAGCCTTATCCTCGAAGACATAGAGTCTATTATTCTAAATTAAGACTGTTATAAGTTTCCTGGAATTGCCAACATTAATACTAGCTTGTAATCAGAAGGGAAAGCCATAAATATTAGAAGTAAAGATTAATAATATATCAAGCATTGATAATAATATAAAGATTATAAAATACGCTTAAATAAAGTATTTTGGCTGAAAACGGCGTTTTATTTAAACAAAACCTCTTTATATCTCTATTCAAAAAGTAGACTCGTTAAAATACTTAGGTATTATCGTTGACCAAAGATTGTCCTGGCACGGCCATATTGAGTTGGTTATCGGCAGAATGAGGAAACTCGGCGAATGCTACGGCATGTTATGACTAACCAATTGCTGAATAGAATCTACGTTGCTTTAGTCCAATTAGTTATAACCCATTGTATACCGGTATGGCGTGGTGCTACGAAAACCAAGCTTCTTGAACTCGAAAGGTCCCAAAGATCACTTATTAAAATAATGCACTCTAAACCTTGGAAATACTCAACAGAAAATCTTTATAAAATTATTAATATAGATTTGGACAATTACAGTTGGACAGTTATATATTTTAAATATTATTCTTATATTTCACAAAAATTTGCCCTTTGATCCAAGTAACTTAAATAAAAGACGCAGACACATTGTTGCTCCATCTGGTAGAATCCGTACAGTATTTGCTGAACGGCAATACAGTAGGTACTCAGTCAGCATTAATTTATAATTGAATTAATAAAAAACTCGATATATACTATAGGAAGACGTATGAGTGTAAACTATTAGTCGTAGATTGGTTAAAAACCTTAACATATGAAGAGACTGAAAATATTTAAAAATAATTATATAGGATAGTAATCTAATCTAGTAACACTCACGTACACATACATAATCACACACATATACATACACACACACACACTGACATAACTATTCAATACCATTTAATATTTCGTGGTTTATCTTCCTTATTTTTATTTTTCGTATTTTTGTTTTTTATTAACAAGCTTTGTCGCAAAGGTTTTTGAGCGAATGCAACCCTAATACGAGCATTTTTTGAAAAAATTGCTTATATGGGTTGATTCTCTGTTATTAGTTAAGTATAAGAATTTATGTTAATAAAAACATTTTTATTTTTATTATTTATTTATTATACAACATCTTTATTTAACCTTTGCATAAAATGTAAGTAGGATTTATAATAGTGTAAAATAAGTAATAAATATAAATTATTGTACTTATAACTTAACGCACAGGTACGGATGATTAAGAGACCGTTTCACAGTTTTGAGCAAAGCAGGATTTAAAAAACAGAACAGCGAAACAGACCTTTGTTAAAAATATTTCATTTCTTATTTATTTACACACTTATCTAAAACATTAAATTTTAAGTTTCTTGAAATTGATTTAGACATTTTATTATATTGATTTTCTAGACATTTATGTCGAATTTAGATAAATTAACTATTCTTAACATCTAAATTCCGTTTTAGTCTACATTTGACGGACTCATTTTTAATAAAGTTTATATTTGGCAGATGTTATATTTATCATAGTATTATGTTAAATTTTATAATAAGTATCTGACAAAAATAAGTAAGTAACTAAAAAATTATATTATAGTTACTCATTTTATGCTTATTTTTGTGAGATGTTATAAAATTTAACAGATTTTTCGAATTCTACATTCAAATATACTTACATACCTAAAATCTTTACACATAGATACTAATAGAATGTCAGTAAAAATATCTATTATTTATAAATAGAACTTGACAAATTATATGTAGGTACCTCCTTTCGAAATCTACATAAACTACTTAAAACTTCCACAAATAACCCTGAAAATACTTTTAATACTATTCAATCTTCGTAGTTAATGTTCTCAAAACATGCAAAAGTCTAACTTTTATAAAATTATTTTTACTTTAGGTACTTTTATGCATTCACAATGCATTTTTTATTATTCAAAATGAATTACCTACTTATTAAAATAATAACCCTTTTGACTTTTTTTTTCAATTTGAATTACTTAATGTCGTACTTACCTAATTAATTTTCACAAAACAATATGCAAAATTCTAACTTTCATAAATTTATTTTTACTTTACTTTTATGCATTCACAACGCATTTATATTATTGAAAGTGAATTACTTATTAGAATAAATCGACCCGTCTAGCTTTTTTGAGGTTATTTTCGATTACCAAAAAAGTCAAATGTAAACTAAACGCAAAATTTTAACCTAAAACCTTTTATTTAACTCCATAGGGGTCAACAGAGTACTTTTCGTTTCCCATTACTAATAATTTCGTACGTGTCGTCATCGATGATCTTGTAGATGTCCTGGCGGTAGTTCCTCAGGTTGTGGAGGAACCTGGTGGTGCTTTCTTCCCTTATCTTGGTGAGGACTGACGGTAAGGTCTTGGTGTTCGCTTCCGCTGCTAATGAGGCGTAGTATCTTTCCTGGAACAATATAGGTGAAAACGTTAGTAAAGTTTAATATAGATTTAATATCCTTATTATTTATTTTTTTAAAGATTGTTTGAGCGTTGTCTAACTCGGATGTGGCAGAAGCTGAGATAGATGAGGCCGTTTAAATAATAATAGTAAATCTTATAAAAAGGAAACAAAGTTCAAAACCTACTACTATTGATTGTCGCATTATTATCACAAAAGAAACTCTTACAGGTCAAGTGCATTCAAGTCAATGATAAAATAAGAACTGCTATCTAGCTATGCAAGTCTAAATTAAAAACATAGACACATCAACAAAACTGTAACATAAGATGGTCACAAAGGAAATTATAGTTTACCTACTATTCATAAACATACTCGATTGAATGAAAACAAGGGATGTTTAGTAAAACAGGAAGGAAAAGTGTGAGACCAAACATTGTCATAATAACTTCATAGATGAACTAGTGGTTCCTAGTGGTTTTGCGCGTGTGGTTCCCGTTCCTGTGGGAATATCTAGATAAAATATGGCATAGTTCCCTCGGGAAGAATGTAGCTTTCTACTGGGGAAAGAATTTTCAAAATCGATCCCGTAGCTTTTGAGTTTGTTCTCGCACTCACATACATAGGTACATACATTAACCCTAAACACAATAGGTACACTCCTTGTGCAGTCGTTTAAAAAATGTTTAAAAATACAAATATTGTCTCTTTATAATATTAGTATGGATTTACTTGGGCGCACCAATTTAAAAGTAATATACTTACTTACACGGTAACTTTTTTATCACCCCGTATAATTTTAGAGATTATATTTGTTTGTTTTCATGAGTAGAATAATCTCTAAAGTTCTACGGGATGATAAAAAAATACCGTGTAAGTATATGTTCAATGTAATTTACTTTGAACGATATTGAAAGAATCTTGCTTGAAAACTTAAGGAAAAAATAATATTTTTTAAAATAAAAGAATAAAATATAATGTATAGGAAAAATGTGATACCATTGTTGTGATTGTAAGGAAATATTTATTTATTTATTGTTAAATTAAGCATTGTGAATGCATAAAAATAATTTAAAATCGCAAATTAAAATGTTATTCGAATCCAAACAAATAATTCTTATTTGATTTCTCTATAATTTACTTTGAACGATATTGAAAGAATCTTGCTTGAAAACTTAAGGAAAAAATTATATTTTTTAAAATAAAAGAATAAAACATAATGTATAGGAAAAATGTGATAAGTAGTAAAAATCTATTGTTGTGATTGTAAGGAAATATTTATTTATTTATTATTTATTTATTTATTGTTAAATTAAGCATTGTGAATGCATAAAAATAATTTAAAATCACAAATTAAAATGTTATTCGAATCCAAACAAATAATTCTTATTTGATTTCTCTATATTCTATTTCTCTATAATTTTAAGCAGACATAAAAGCACAATTTATTTATCCTTATGCCTATTCAGCTTAACATAAACTTCCTTTGCAAGTGGCTTCTCTTGGTAGCTATATTTAGAATCGCTTCGCGTTTAATTCAAGGTAAGTAAGTAGTAAGAGATAACCCTAGTGAGTCAAGTGAGTGGCGAACTATATGGGTCATAGTTAGCAAGTTATAGTCAAGTCAGTGCTTAATCGACTCGCTTGAAGTATACACGTCATAATTACATACTGCATTAACTTCATAGAAAAAAGAAGACAAGTATCTAGTGCTATATCTTGCTACTTCTGAGATCCTGGTACTTATGTGTTGGTGTCGATTCGTGAATATGTGTTTTTATATAATATGTGATTGTATAATAATTAAATATTAATAGAGAGCATGTGTAGTGTATTGATGTAATAAATAAATTATTTCTTTTGGTTTTAATTCCTAGGTACCTAATATTTAAACATAGGTTTTAGAAACATAATCTTCGATCAACAATATACAACTAGATAACCGGTTAGAGTGTAAAAATGGCCGATGGAATAAGAGCGCACTTCAGAAATGCGTTCTTATTTCTTATCGCCTCCTGTCATTATGACGTGAGATAGAAATATTCTTAACCCTTTTGCTCCAGTCAGTCGGTGCCATTATGTTTAGTTATAGTTCGTGAGGCGTTATCTAGTGGTAATTGTCGATCGAAGAACTAAATAAATAAATATCAGACATCATAACATAAATGCAATAAATAAATGAAAAATATAAAATGTTGGCACACGTTGGCATTGGCGTAAGTTGCCAGCTCATGGCCCTAGGAGATGGGTTGATACTATGGAAGACGACCTATATGAGAACGTTAGATAATTTTGGTCTAGTGGTGTCTGGTGGTGGTGTGGTGCAAGGAAGCAGGTGCCTCCCCCACAGAAGAGCAAACAGAGAGCTCGAAAGTAACCGTAGATAACATAGTATTATGAAAGTTAAACTTAACCACAAAGTTCTCCTGCCCAGCCTGCGGGAGAACTTACCGTCTGTAAAAAACGTAAAGGCCTTGATGATAAATGGAAGAATTGACAGGAGTTCTTTCTTTACAATAGGAAACCACAAGCGCAGAAGGGCGTCGCCTTGGGGCTAAAGGCTCAAACTTATCTAAAATTATACTATAGTTTTCTATACTAATTATTATATACCTAAATTATTATATTTTTTTTCTGGTTCTATAAAAAATTATAAAAAGCGACGAAGTACCTTCATAATCGAGAAATACTTGAACTTGAATGGAAAAAAATAAGTGCATGGACGCGAAGATCATCATTCTAATACCTCATTATAACAGGCTTGCTCTAAGATTTAAAATTTGTGTAAAGCAACTAGTTATTTATATTAGGATTGGAAAAATGTTCTTATGTGTTCAACCTACAGCAATTGTATAATTTATTTCTTAATAAAAACAATCTTGCATGTTTGGCATATTTATCAATTTGTTGTCAATGCCAAAGAGACATTGACCTATTTTTTTATCTGTCGTAAGGATAAACAAACTGCAGATAAAATATACTTTTATTGAGTCATTATTATAAAAAAATATGGTAAATAACTATGTTAAATAATCAATTCTTAACAGAGAGTAATATATCTTTATACCTTACTGAACAATTTGTAGTAGGTATCTTTCCTTCACTTATAAAACCATATTATGAATAGAACATCAACGGCCCTAGTAGACATCCTTGACGGACTCAAAAGTAGTACAAACAAAGTTTTCGCTGTCGATAACGTGGAATACGTCATTTCGGTAGTGAGTGAGGTTATGTAGGAACATCCTGCTACTGAAGTTATGCATCTTGGCGAGGACTGGAGGCAGGGGGGTGGCTCCGGACTCCTCCGCGATCGAAATGTAGTAATCACCCTGGAGTTTAGAATCAGATGGAAAATGTTTGTAGTAAAATAGTAACAATATTAAAAAAGAATTCGCATAATGCAAACATGGTGGAAATCCGTGTAATTAAGTAGAACTCGTATTATTTCGTCAGTTTGTGTAATAGGTAGGTATCAAGAATGAAAGTTGTATTTTCTTACAAAAAGTTGTTTCGTGATAAACTTGAATCTTTAGTGTAATTATACCATACTAAGGCCCGATTTCACCACTGATATTTAAACGCGATTAACGCTAAACGTGTTCAAAACGTATTTCTGTCTCTGTCACATTCAAACGAACGTTCAAGTGAACTGCTCAAGCAAATCCATTCTCGGACATCATGCACCGATAAACCTCCTCATCAGGGAGTTTAACAGTTTGGCCAAGTCCAAAGATTTGGATCTCTTTTTCTCTTGGCATTCGCAACTTCAGAAAATCACTTCTGTAATATGAATTATTAGTTATGTAATATAATTAATAGGACATGGAGCATTCCACCAAAATGGCCCACACGACAGGCATGCTTTAGTTTACTTTTGATTAGCTAAAAGGACTGATATTGATATCAGAATATTTAATTTTGGATTACATTCCATCAGTATCGTTTTCCACTGTTTACAAAATATCCTTCTTGGTGCTGCTATACGTTTCTATTCGTATACGGGACTAAAGTTGATGTTTTCATGGAATGCTCCAGTTTGGTATCTGTGGACTAACATAGGCAAATATTTATCCCGGAAAATATCATAATTCTCGCGGGATAGCGTTGTCGTGTAGTCCACGCGAGCGAAGTCGCGGGCGGAAGGATAGTAACAGAATAAAACATCGTAGGTTTTCTTTGAACACGAGTTTAGATAAATGCTATTTATCGCTTTTCGTTTTAAGATCATTTTGAATTTTAGGTCGTTGTACATGATACTGATGTTGTGAATGTCTGTGAACTAAATAATTTCCTATTATTATTAATTCTGGTTAGCCATAATGTTCATCAAAATAAACTGACTGTGAAATACGGTTTTCTAAAACATAGAGGCAATAGAAAATTTTCAGAAAAAACGGGCACTTTCTTTATTTTCATACAAACATGCTCACTTCAGTCAATGATATTTTTCTACACTTTCACTATTATCAAAATGCAAAACGATTCTTCTTAAAAAAAACCACAACTAAGACATACACTTTCCCATTTCCCCATAGCGGAAAAAGATTGAAAGTTTGTTCAATATTAGTAAAGACAAACATGCTCACTTCAGTCTCTATTGCAGATCATTTACATACTCGCTATTTTTCTACACTTTCACTATTATCAAAATGCAAAATGACTCTTCCTTCAAAAAAGCCACAACCAAGAACATACACTTTCCCATTTCCCCATAGCGGAAAAAGATTGAAAGTTTGTTTAATATTAGTATAGACAAACATGCTCAATTCAGTCTCTATTGCGGATCATTTACATACTCGCTATTTTTTTACACTTCCACTATTATCAAAATGCAAAATGGCTCGTCTTTCAAAATAGCCTCAAAAAGGAACAGAAAATGCCTCATTTCCCCACAGCGGAAAAACGTTGAACTTTTATTACGTCTCATACATTGTTCTTTGAAACTAAACTAATGTTTGTATACTCGTATTGACAGTTATATTTAAATGCCTATGAAGTGACAAGTGAGCGTGTTTGTATGAAAATAAACAATTCAATTCTTTTATTAGTTTTTTCTGCAAAGGGGTTTAGTAGGTATGGCAAGATTAAAGAAAACGATCACAGAGTCGCGTTAGCCAAGAAAGCACTTGCTTCTTGCTTCTGTCGTGTCGAAGGTTTCATAATAAGAGCCGCCTAAAGGAACATCACATAGTCAAACCAACAATTAATTGACGTGCACTTACGTGTGAGTAGTTAGAGCGTTCAGCCTCCACTTATGCTGGTAAAGCAATAATTGCTAGATGGATGATTCCTCCGTGCTTTGGAAGGCACGATAAGTCGTCACCAAGCCGTTTTGGGCTCTAAAGGATGATCTGAGCACCAACAGAGGAGATATTAATATAGCTGGTGATGATGATTACCTGGTCAGGACCCATCATATGAGCTTGCCGCTTGGTGTATCCCCGTGCAGCTCGTTCCTCCTTCTCCTGCTCCCAGTGCTCCTCCATCTGCGCGCGCGATGGTAGCTGGAACACGCCGTTCATCGAGCGCACGTAGTACCGCACCTGCATTAAATTGATATTGAACATCATCCCACATATCGCTCAAATCCCAAAAGTGCTTATGCTACTTGAATAAGCACATTTGGTGATGGGAAACTACGACGGGTAATACCACAACATCCAAAGGGGTCGAAATAAGGCGAAGGTAAGCCGGACCAAAACTGGTGGCAATAATTAATGATCTGCATAGTGGATCGGAAGGGTGGGGTTTTTAAAGGGAAGACCCTTCGCCACTTCTTCTTGTTCACGATACATCTTCGCCACTGATACATCCAGATCCAGACAGGAGGAAATGTAAGAACTTTAGTTATTACCTTATTACCCGTTCGGAAATCGAACCCTGGCAATTCCGGCCGGCAACTTAGAGATAGCGCCACCTTGAAAACTGGTGTGTTTGCCAGTTAACCACGGAGTATTTTCTTTTTATTATTTACAACGAGGTATCACTTAGCCTTCATCTCACCAGATGTTAGGCGAAGATAAGGCTGTTGGTGGTAGCAGTACTCCCGAAATCCTCAACCACTATTTTATCTCTAACTGCCGGAACACGACATTGCTGGAAACATCGTTGTTATAGCTTCAGACTTAGACAAGATGGTGGTAGCTATCCATTCAGATTTAGAACAAGTCCTACCACCAACCAAAATAAGTCTTCCAGGGTGCAGCTGGTAGGAAACACAGGAAACGATATCAAATGCTTCATCTTTTGGTGAACCATAACGGTATCCGTAGCTAGATGTTGTAACATAAAGCTGTAAACATTGTATGGCATCTCACCTGCAAGTCGAACATGGAGAAGGCACAGACATAGTAGGGTACCCCGATGAAGCACATGGAGGGGTGGTGGATGTTGACGAGGTGCTTGTAAAGGGGCTCCACGCAGTTTTCCTCCACCACGATGCCGCAGGTTGGATGCAGGAACGGGAAGTTGTATTGGTAACCTGGAGGCAGAGGTTCAAGTTATAATTCCACATAATGATGGATAACTGTGCCTGCAGGTAACTTGGGAGTCAAATAAATACAAACTAATTCTTGATTATTGAACTTGAAATAAATGCTAATATTATTATCGTAGAATGCAAAAACGATAGTTTAATTGGCCAAACATAGAAAAATTACATTGTAAGATTGGGAATATTGACGACGGATACCGCTTAGCCGATTCAATGAATAGTTTTTTTTTTTTATAAATTGAAAGAAGCGACAATTGGCAAATTATGTCCTTAACGTCCCAATGTAGAAAACAACATCCGAACCTATATTAGACATATCAAGATTGCCACTAGATAGTACCTTATCAAAAGCAATTCGTAATATAAATTCTAATCTATAAAAAAACCCCAATCAATAAAAAACACTCACCAGTACACAAGAACACGACATCCACCTCTGCTTCAGTCCCATCATGGAAATACGCCGTCCTCCCATCCAGTTTCACCACATCAGGCTTCAACTCTAAGTTCTCTGGGAAGACCGTCTTCGGCTCTTCCTTGAGGTGATGGCTGAGGATGACTTTGGGAGTGACGGTGGTGATTTCTAGAGCGATATCCATGCCAGATGGACCGGCTCCTACCACGAGAACGTTCTTGCCGGAGAAGATTTCTGGTACACGGTAGTCGTGACTGTGCATTATGTCTCCTGTTGATAGGTAGAAAAATCTAGGATTAGAACCATAACTTTGAAACATTAGACTAATTTAATGCTAACACATTTAAGAGGAAGTATGAATTCGTACTAGTCGCGGTACTCAACTTTAGAAAGCTTGTCAAACAATGCCCTGTCGCTTAAAATGTCAAAGGTATAAAGAGACGGCATCATGTTTACGACGCTCCCAAAACTTTGTAGAATTCGAATATTCGGACGTTAGTTAGATTGATAAATGTTCATACAACCCGAGACCATGTCTACTCTACCAAAACCGATTTGCAGTTAGTTTAAAATAAATACAAAACAAATGCTTGACACAGCAGTTTATGATTTTTTTTTCTATAATAGGTACAGGTGTTTGATAATAAATGGTTAGGTTAGGTCATCTTAGTGGCTTTACGCCATGGAAGTGTTTTCTGCATGTTGCAGTAAAGGTTTATGGTATTAATAGAGTCACAGACAACTTATCCCAATAGAGTTCAGCATTCCAAAATCCCACTAACAGCATGAAAGCTGGAAGATTTGACATTTGATGAAAATAACCCAAATAACGTTTAGGTTTTTGACCAAGAATGCCATTTGTGCCATACCTTGAAACTCCTTAAGGCCCGGTATAGAAGGTATGAATGGCGTGTTATAATGCCCGTTGCAAACGAACACGTAGTCATACTCCCGCGTCTCCGAGGCGCCCGTCACCAGGTTCTTGAAAGTCACGTCCCACAGCTCTCCTGAAGGACCTTCCTTGGGGATGACGAGTTGTACGTGGTGGTTGAACTGGGGATTAAAATAAATTTTGGCTTTTTACTTTTTTATATTTTATGGGCTTGTGCTTGGATTTACGGGATAAGGGTTTTAGTCATTCGGGAAAACAGACGCAGGCAGGGTAGTCCATTCCTTGGCGGTGCTCATCACAAAGGAAGCAGAATATAATATTATGAGAAGTTACTTTCTTGTTTAAGACATCAAACATTTTTGATGAGCTCTGCACTAAGATTCTGTCGCTATGTTGAATTGTTACTCAAACATTTTGTAAAGATAAAGGTATTTATTGCATGAAATATGGCTACAGTAACCACCTAAAAATAAAATTTGTTAAACCGCTTGTGTTGTCTAGAGGTTCACACCACTGATTTCAGACCAAGAGGTCCCGGTCTTCGATCCCCACCCCAGTGAGGGTATATACAGTATTCGGTTTGGTTGGTGGTAGGACTTGTTCTTAGTCCGCCTGCTGCCACCATCTTATCTAAGTCTGCCGCCAGCTACGCTAGCTTTTGAAGGGCGGTAGGTATAGTTTACTATTCGATTACCATTACGATAGTTTTTCATGCTAGGACCTAGGTGTTAATGTTTATTGAAGTCACATTCGTCACAGTCAATTCGATCTCCACTAACTCGACGTTTTTTATCGCTTGAATATAGAATATAACTTGTTTGTAATGTCATGAATTTGACATAAGGAATCGTGTTTGAATGAGGAGTGGAGGTGAAGTGACGGTAGAATTTCCTTAGAGAATCGCACACCAGGTACCTACATAGCTGAATAGTATCATTATTTCACGCTCTTCACAATGGTAATAAAATATCATCAAGAGTAATTTTATTACGCTAGTTCAAATGCGTGTTGCCAGTTATGATATATGGAAGCAAAGCGAGACCTATGGGTCTCATAAGAAGGCTCAAGGTCACCCAGTGAGCAATGGAGCGAGCGAGGTGCTCGGTATTTCCCTGCGCGATGGAATCAGAAATGATGAGATCCGCAGGAGAACTAAAACAACCGACATCGCTCGAATGATTGCATCGTTGAAATGGCAGTGGGCGGGACACATAGCGCGGTAACCGATGGGGCGGAAAGGTCGGTCGTTGTGGAGATCCTTGGGGGAGGCCTAGGGGTCGTTCGGCTGACATGATCATGATGATGAGTTCAAATAATGATGGTCACCTTGATGTGAGGAGTGACACCATTCGTGTCGGAGTACAGCTGCAGGAACGCTAGCATATCCTTAGCGGGGAGGTACGATCTGTCGCTCTCGGGGACCGGGAAGTCAGGGAAGCCCATCACCTCTTTTGGAAGGTTGGTCCTGGAACATGAGAGTTTTAGTTAATATTCGATAATGTCATTATTGTAATATGAATATACGTTGAAAATAAACCCCTTTGCAGAAAAAACGGGCACTTAGTTTATTTTCATACAAACATAAAACTGCCATTATATTTCTAGTTGGATAAATATTTTTTTGTTGGATAAATCTATTTCCGACTAGCGGATCCTCGCGGTTTTACCCGCGTGGTACCCGTTCCCGTGGGAATATCGAAATAAAATATAGCCTATGTCACTCGGGACGGGAAGAATGTTTTTCTAATGGTGAAAGAATTTTCTAAATCGTTCCAGTAGTTTCGGAGCCTATTCGATGCAAACAAACAAACAAACCAACAATCAAATCTTTCCTCTTTATAATATTATAGTATAGACAAGTTAAAGTTGTTTTATCTAAATGAACAGTTCGCGCAGAAATCTAAGATATGCTTATAGTTTATTAAGTTAATCTTCGGTAAATATACGTTTAAAATAAATCTCTTTGCAGAAGAAAAACGGTCAACTAGTTTATTTTCATACACACATAAACTGCCAGTACAATTCTACAATATAGGTAGACGTATGCTTTACCGATAATCATTTTGAAAATATCTTCACATTCCCATTATTCCAAATTTTTTTAAAAATAACAATGTTGAGTTTCATAGAACAATGTATGGAAGGTGAACAAATTTTCAATGTTTTTCTGCTCTGGGGAAGTGGGGAGTGTTTGTTCTAATTTGAGGCTTTTGTTCGAAAGACGAGTCATTTTCCATTTTGATTGTAGTGGTAGTGTAGAGAAATAATGAGGGAAGTGCAAGTGAGCAATTTTGTATGGAAATAAAGTAAGTGTCCGTTTTTTCTGCAAACGAGTGTATTATAAAATCACTTTTTATTTTAAAACTAGCCTAAGTGTACCTAATGCCGTAAGTAATTAAGTATAAAACCTTAATGAAAATTCACTGATCAACAAAATTATCGTGATTATTATATCACTAAGTACTTAACTATTTCCCAGTAATATTGGTAAGTAAAATTGATTATTATTAACTATCATATAATATTTTTGCAATGCAATTGGGGTTTAATGTTTGAACAAATAAGGTAGGAACCCTCAGTTTAATTTCTCAAATCAGTGTATTTTTTTATTTCGTAATTAAAATAACATACGATCTACCAAAAACATCAATTACCAGTACCAGGGTACTATAAGCCGTAAGCGGTAATTTCTAGAATGTGAATGTGGCACAAGCACAACACAACGATACGAAGCTTCATAGCAACCGATACCCTACGACCTCGCATTAGCTTCATTCAAACTACATTTTCTAGAACACACTATGATTATAAAGCAATATTGTCACTTTATATTTTACTTCAGTAATTAAAAGCTAAAGATGACAGAATGTGCAGAAAGTTTCGCAAAGGTTATCTATCTATCTATTGCTAATGTAATAAAGCTATCTTATGTAAAGTGATTATTGGTTGTTGTTACTAGGTGCATTATTATTGCAATTTTTGGTCAAAGACCAAGTTTGAGCGCCGTATGTGGGGACGGGAAGTACCTATGCACATGTCCACGGGTATACCTTTTAAGGAAATTGGTGCGTCGCCTTTCATAGGATGTATAATGTTATAATATTATCAAAACAAATCTAACTGTCATGCTCTAATCTGTGACTACTGCTCTATAGTGTGTGAACAATAAACGATCTGTCTTGCAACAACTACTTCCGTGTTTCATTAGGTTATGGATCCAGTCCCACGTTTTAATTACGAATTAAGTATATTTCAAGTAATTTTAGTGTTTTGTGGTATATAATCGCGCAAAATGTCATCAAGCTATATAATCAACGTGCCCAAGTTGAAAGGACGCGAGAATTATGATGACTGGGCGTTCGCGGTAAGAAACTTTATGGTGTTAGAAGGCATTGATCTGGACAATATTCCGCCGACTATTAGTGTAATTGAGCAAGCAAAGGCAAAAGCCAAGCTAGTCATGACTATCGATCCTACGTTATACGTCCACATCAAGACTGAGAACACTGTCGAAGCGTTGTGGAAAAAGCTGAAGCAACTGTTTGACGACGCCGGGTTTACTAGGAAAATCAGCTTGCTTCGATCATTAATATCGATACGCCTAGAGAATAGTGAATCCATGACAAGCTACGTGTCTCAAGTGGTTGAAACAGCGCAACGTTTGAAAGGAACAGGTTTTGAAATCAGTGAAGAGTGGGTCGCATCACTGCTTTTAGCCGGGCTTCCAGAAAAATTCGCGCCCATGATCATGGCGATCGAACATTCGGGATTGACGATAAGCGCTGACGTCATAAAAACTAAGCTTCTCGATATGAATTCTGATGTTGGCAGTACTGGAAGCGGAACAGACGCTGCTTTTTGGACAAATCGTCGAACAAAAGGCGGGAACACGCATTCCAAGCAAACGTCAAAGTCAAATCAAATGTCATCAGGAAGCAAGCAAATAAAATGCTATCGATGCAAGAAGATAGGACACTATAAAAACCAATGTACTGAATCAAAATTTAAGGAAGCAGGTGCCTTCAGTGTGGCTTTTCTTCAAGGACAACAATTTAGTACTGATGATTGGTACATTGATTCTGGTGCGAGTTTTCATATGACGGCGAACAGACAGAATTTATTTTTAACACGAAAACAGGAAATTACTGAAATAGTTGTGGCGAATCAAACAACTATGCCAGTTATGTGTGCCGGCGATACACTAATAACTACATGTGTAAACACCGATCAGTTTGACATTCGTGTGAAAAATGTGTTATACATTCCTAACCTCACAACCAACCTACTATCTGTTAGCCAGCTGATAGCAAATGGAAACACAGTTTCGTTTGAGCAGAATTGTTGTTACATCCGTAATAAACAGAATAAGCTGATAGGAGTGGCAAGTTTACACAATGGAGTATACAAACTTAAGACTGTAAAGTCGGAGGTGTTGGCAGCTTCGGCAGTACACACATCAGATGCAAGACTGTGGCATAGGCGACTCGGGCACATCAATAGTAGTGATTTAGAGAAAATGAAGAATGGTGCAGTGGAGGGTGTGTCATTTAAGGATAAAGCGACCATCCAGAAATCCAACTGTCAAGTATGTTGTGAAGGGAAACAAGCTCGTTTACCTTTCCCATCTGCCAACCATAGAAGTGAAACCCTGTTAGAAGTGGTGCACTCAGACTTATGTGGGCCTATGGAGAAGAAATCTATTGGCCAGGCAAGATATTTTCTTCTTTTTGTCGATGATGCGAGTCGAACTGCAAATGTGTATTTTTTAAAAGAAAAGAATCAAGCACTGCGTTACTTTAAGGAGTATAAAAGTTTGGTGGAAAAACAAACTGGAAATAAAATCAAAGTTCTGAGAACAGACAATGGAGGAGAATTTTGTTCCCAGGAGATGGAAAACTATTTGAAAGCGGAAGGTATAGTCCATCAGAAAACCAACCCATATACTCCGGAGCAGAATGGCCTCTGTGAGCGCTTCAACAGAACAATAGTTGAGCGGGCTAAATGCTTACTTTTTGAGGCTAAATTAGGAAAAGAGTTTTGGGCAGAGGCAGTGAACTCGGCAGTTTACCTTAAGAATAGGTCGCCGGCCTCAGGTCTAGGAGATATTACACCATTTGAGAAATGGACAGGCAGAAAACCTAACCTTAGTCATATCAGAGTGTTTGGTAGTCCTGTGATGGTGCATGTGCCCAAGAATAAAAGACTAAAATGGGACAAGAAAGCTGTCAAGTATATTTTAGTCGGTTACCCAGACAACATAAAAGGGTACAGATTATACAACTTGGAAACAAGGCAAATTACTATGAGTAGGGATGTGACTATAATGGAAATAGCAGACACTACAGATAATACTCAGATAGTAGTGCAAGAAATTACTGATGCACAGGATTTGCAATCAGTGGAGGAAGAAACAGAAGAAATTTCAGATCCAAATGACCTTACCTTTGTTCCTGACACTTCTAGTTCGAGCTCGACATCAGATGACACATATACAATGTGTGATGAGGAAAATGTTGTAACTCCTGAAGAAGTTCCTGAGGTGTCAAGCAAACGAACAAGAAAACCAATAGAGAGGTTTGGTATTTCAAATCTCACCATTGCTGAAAGGCAAGAGTCTTGGGATGATGAAATAACTTATGAAGAGGCTATGAAGGGGCCAGAAAGAGAGATGTGGGAAGAAGCCATGCAACAGGAGCTCAAAGCATTTGATGAGAACCATGCTTGGGAGTTTGTGGATGAGAAAGAGGCAGACAGAGTGGTACAGTGTAGGTGGGTGTTTAAAAAGAAGTTGGAAAGTGATCGTAAAGTGAGATTCAGAGCTCGCTTAGTGGCCAAGGGCTTCACCCAGAAGGAAGGTGAGGACTACAGTGCTACATACTCGCCTGTGCTCAGGTACTCAACTTTAAGACTGTTGTTCGCTTTAAGTGTTAAATTAGATTTTAAAGTAACCCATCTCGATGTTACCACTGCATTTTTGAATGGCAGTCTTAGTGAAAATGTTTACATGCAGGTCCCGCCTTTATTGAAATGTAGAAGTAATTCTGTACTAAAGTTGCATCGTGCTATCTATGGTTTAAAACAATCTGCCAGGGCCTGGAACCAAAAACTTAACGACTGTTTACTTGCATTGGGTTATGTCAGATCCAAATTGGAACCATGCCTGTATAGTAAAAAGGAAAATAATAATCAGATTTATATAACTGTGTTTGTCGATGATTTTTTCATATTTTCAAATAGTAGCTCTATGACAGATAAATTAAAGAAAGATTTAATGTCAAATTTCAAGATTAAAGATTTAGGGCAAGTTAAAAACTGTTTGGGAATGAGGGTTAAGATGTATAAAGATGGGAGTATATCATTGGATCAGGAGCAATTTGTTAATCATATTTTAATGAAATTTAACATGTTTGATTGTAATGGGGTTGATACTCCAATTGAAAATAACTTAAAATTAGAGAAGTCTGATAAGGTTGACAAACAATATCCTTATCAACAGCTGTTAGGGAGCCTAATGTACCTGTCTGTCCTAACACGGCCAGATATCAGTTTTAGTGTCAGTTATTTAAGCCAATTTAATAATTGTTTCACAGCAGTCCATTGGAGACATGCAAAACGAATATTAAAGTACTTAAAGAGAACTAAATCATATGGATTAATATATAGCAAAGATAATTGTAATTTGGAAGGCTTTGTAGATGCTGACTGGGGCTCTAACAATATTGATAGAAAATCCTATACAGGTTTCTGTTTCAAATTGTCAGGAGCTGTGATATCATACGAGTGTAAAAAACAGCAAACAGTGGCATTGTCAAGTACAGAAAGTGAGTACATGGCAATTTCAGAAGCCTGTAAGGAGGCTATTTATTTAAAAAACTTATTATCTGAAATTGTTAGTTGTAACTATACTATTATTCTGTACAATGATAATCAGGGTGCCCAGAAATTGACAGAGAATCCCTTGTTCCACAGGAGAACTAAACATATTGACATTCGGCACCATTTTATTCGAGAGACTGTTGCAAATAATATAGTCAAAATAGTTTATCTGTCAACTTCTGTAATGCCCGCAGACCTTTTAACAAAAGGATTATGCAGCATTAAGCACAACCAATTTGTTAAGCAATTAGGCATTAAAAGTGTTTAATGTATTTATGTTAGTCATTAAGTGTGTTAATAACTTAAGTTTTTTGAATTGTTTGTTTTAATGTGTTATGTAGTTAAACAAATGTGCACTAAGTAAATGTGTATTAATGTTTATAAATAACAAGCTTTTTTTTTTCTTAATTATTTTTGTTTGTGTAAAAAGTGTTAACGTAAACAATAATGTTTATCAATAATTCTTTGTAACTAGCTATTGGTTTTTGGTTATTTTTTGTGTTCAGATTATTTTGATAAGTGGAGGTGTTATAATATTATCAAAACAAATCTAACTGTCATGCTCTAATCTGTGACTACTGCTCTATAGTGTGTGAACAATAAACGATCTGTCTTGCAACAACTACTTCCGTGTTTCATTATATAAGAGACCAATAGCTCTTTCAAGCGCTTTTCTTTCAAATAGGTACTATTGGCACAGAATATATAATAGTACCCTATTGGCACGGAAATAGATTAGATTACCTCAGAGAAGAACATAGGACTTTTGTCGGGATTTATAGAGATTACCTATCTACTATGACGCGCGATATTACCCAATTCGACGAGGACAAAGTCATTTAATGGCTACACTGCTGGGGCATAGACCTTCCTTATGGATGGCTAAGGAGAATGGGCCATGACCTGCGTGGTGGGTACCATGCGGGCCCAATGCAGAATGCAAATGGAGCCGGGACCAACGACTTACGTGCCTTCCAAAGCACGGAGGAGCTTGAGTTAATATATTTTTGGTCACCCATCCCGTGACCGACCATTGCGAAAGTTGCTTAATCGCGATCGTATGCCGAACGTGCTAACCAGTCCGCCACGGGCTCGCCACAAAGCACATACCTAGGTATACAAAATTAATCATGCCGCTGATCAAAAGGTTTTCCCAAGGTATCAATCACATCACACCAATTATCTAATGCCCGAATACTCGTACGCTACTTATCTTTGGGAGCATCTCACACATCGCCCTGTCACTTTAAATGTCAAACGTATGAAAGAGATGGCATGATGTTTGAGACGCTCCCAAAGATGATTTGCGTACGAGAATTCGGGCGTAGCTCTCATATAAATAAGTAGGTGCTTAGGTAGTTCATGGAAACTAAAAAACGGATAATATACTTACACTTAAATACTTTTTTGTTTGTACATACATACTTATATAGGTACATATATAACACAGAGACCAAGACAAATAGACATGTTCATGAACACAAATATTTGATGAACACATGAACGGCGCAGAAGGCAAGTATCATATCCTGGCGTCAATGAAGGTTTGTTATTGAAACGTGTAGTAAATAAAGTAGACTATTTACTACAAATTAACACAAATAGGGGTTATCGCACCTCCTTGCACTGCACATCACTTTACTATTTCTCAAGTCATGTTGATAAAAATTGTATCTTACTATGTTGCGTTGCGCGTCACGTCAACCAGTCTGTGAATGAGTTCATCTGCCATTAACAATCGACATGGATAAATTAATAATGCTTCTATCGCTTAATAGAAGCAATACCTACTAAGAATGAAAGCACAAGAATTTTACATTCAATAATAAAAAACAAATGTCACATAATTACAGGACATATAGCCTAGACTCGTGTCGTGATCGTGACACCTATTGCAAAGTAAGACATATCTTCATAGATCTCTTATCCTTTAAAATTAACAAAGATACCTCGTATCTAAAACTCTTTTACATACTGGTGTGAATCGGCATCGGCAGTCCAAAGTCATCATAAATCCCGTCGTACACCCATGTGCCCCAGCTGGGATGCCTGCTCCAGAATATCTACGCGCCCAGCAGTGGGCTCGGAGAGCAGATGGAAGAGATTTTAGAAAACGCCCACATACCTCAAGATTTTGTACATGCTGGTGCAGGTGAATCGTCAGCCCAAAGTCGCCGTATACCTTGGTATCCGTGTGCACTCTGGTGCCCAAAAGCTGAGACGCCTGCTCCAGTATATCTATGCGCCCAGCTGTGGGCTCGGAGAGCAAATGGCAGATATTTTAGAAAACGCACACATACCTCACGCTCTTGTACATGCTGGTGTGAATCGGCAGCCCAAAGTCGTCGTATCCTGCGGTTTCCGTGTACACCCAGGTGCCACTCAGCTGGGTCGCCTGCTCCAGTATGTCTACGCGCCCAGCAGTGGGCTCGGAGACCAGATGGGAGAGGTTTTAGAAAACGCACACATACCTCAAGCTCTTATACACGCTGATGTTAATGGGCAGCCCAAAGTCGTCGTATCCTGTGGTCTCAGTATATACACAGGTGCCCCCCAGCTGGGCCGCCTGCTCCATTGTGTCCACACGCTCAACAGTGGGCTCGGAGAGTAGATGGCGTACGATGAAGAGATTTTAGAAAACAAACACACACATACCTCAAGCTCTTGTACATGCTGGTGTGAATCGGCAGCCCAAAGTCGTCGTATCCCGTGGTCTCCGTGTACACCCAGGTGCCCCCCAGCTGGGATGCCTGCTCCAGGATGTCTACACGCTCAACAGTGGGCTCGGACAACAAGTGCCGAGCGGCGCACAGACCCGCTGCGCCCGCGCCGATCACGCATGTTCGTGCCATCTGAAACCATAATCAAGTCTAGGCTATAAGATTTAAACTTTCTTGGTTATTTTCACTATAAATATTATTACTAAATAATAATTACATTTTTAACAATTGCAGTTGTTCAGTGATCGGGGACTCGACAACAAATTTAAACATGGAAAAAAATCCCGTGTTTCATATTAGTTACAAGTCTAGGTTGTTACAAATACTTGTGAATGTCAAAGAAGCTACGTCATTGGTTCTCAAAGCTCTACGTACGAGAAGAACCTGCAAGAAACTCTGTTTTTTTTTTATCCGTGTTTATTCAACCGGACCTTTTGATAGAAAGATTATAGCTAGCTCATTATCTAAAAGATGTCCTGATTGGATTGTAGAAAATTTTGGACTATTAAAAATTAAAAAGTTAGATCGCAAAAAGATGGGTGTTATAAGATTGTCGTTTCGTTTGTCTGTGGCATCGTAAATCCCGATTTGGATGCGGTTTGTTTTGTTTGAAAACTGTCGTGACCAGAATAATTTTTAGCTTTATATATTACTAGCTTTCCGCCCGCGGCTTCGCCCGCGTGGACTACACGACGTTATCCCGCGGGAATGTGACGTTTTTTCGGGATAAAAAGTAGCCTATGTTCCTCTCCAGGCTACAAATTATCTGTATCCCCAATTTCAGCCAAATCCGTTCAGCCGTTTTGGCGTGATTGAGTAACAAACATCCAAACATCTAAACATCCAAACATCCAAACATCTAAACTTTCACATTTATAATATTAGTAGGATATTTTAGACTATTTAAAATCCTCTAGTTTTTAACCCCGGATTGCAAAAAGACGGGTGTTATAAGTTTGACGTATCTGTCTGGCATCGAAGCTCCCGATTTTGATGCGGTTTGTTTTGTTTGAAAACTGACGTGACCTGATAGTTTCTAGCTATAATTTCAGAAAATTTGTTCAGTCAGACGTTTCAATGTCATCAGCTCTTTGAGTCAGCTGCAGTAAGGATCTACACGCTCAATGGGTATGTATGTACACTCGATTTACATCTAAGTGGAACATCTAAATCTAAAGGAACTATATCAGAAAAATAATAGGAACTTTAAAAATAATGAATGAAATGAATTTTGTGCATTGGACTATTTAGTATTTACTTGTACAAAACGTAAACTAGCTTTAAGCAATTAAAAATGCATGTATTAGATACATATTAGGATTTTTTGGGAGAAACGTGTCATACTCAAAGATTAATGATATAAGCCTTCGGTTTCGCAGCGAAATTGACTAGGACCAATGAAAAATCAATTGTCAATCGGTCATAGATAATGTTATTAACACCTTCACATACCACCGGAAAGCGAAACTTTTGAAAGGAAGGAAATCGGATCCTGCTCGCAGTCGGACCATCTATTTCCCCACAAGGTAATCAAGCGTGTGGACCGGTGGCTGTGAACGGTAGTCGAACTGACGCTTGCGACACAGCTAAGGGCTATCGCGTTATCTAGGTAAATACTAATGCTTTGATTAGGTACTGTCGATAGTACATTACGCTCTACAATTCCCTGCGGAAACCGCCGCTGTTACGAGTGGCGTAAGGTAGCATTGAAAGTCAAAGTGTAAAGTTTGAAATTCGTGTACCTACTTTCATTGATCAATATCAGCTGATCTAAAGTTTGTTTCAAAAGTTTAACTTATTTTTTTGTTGGTTTTGATTTCTTTTTCAACCTTTTCAATGTTCCCGTTAAAAGAATTTCAATTGTAACTTTTTATTAAGTGACTTATCAAAGCTTTCGTAATGCAAGAAAAAATTACTTACATATACAGCTTCTATATCGGAAACTTCCTAATAATTACCTAGTATGTTTTCATAACAAGTGTTTTTATAACAACAACATTCCCGATAAGGACAGAAACATTCCAAGGAAATAATTAAATCTTGGCCTTTGCCCGTTGCTGTGTGGAGAATTGTCTTTCTTTTACGGAAATCTCGTGTCCGTGTGTGAAATGAAGATTTGATTTGATGTCCGGTTCCGATATGTCAGTCAATGACTCTTTCACCAGTATTCACAAACATTAGGTAGGTACTTAATTACTACTATGAGATTCACAGTGCGCGCGGACGCACTGAGTACATGCTGAGTACATTTAAACGATCAAATTTGTTTGCAGAAAACGATCATATCTGGAGGAGCCCAAACTTAAAGCTCGTATATTTTGAAAATTATTTTTATTTTAATCTATATATATAAAATTCAAAGTCCTGACTGACTGACTGACTGACTGACTGACTGACTGACTGACTGACTGACTGACTGACTGACTGACTGACTGAGATATCAACGCACAGCCCAAACCGCTGAACCTAGAGACTTCAAATTTTGCACATAGATACGTTATACAGTGTAGGCATCCACTAAGAAAGGATTTTTGGAAATTCCACCCCTAAGGGGGTGAAATAGAGGATGAAAGTTTGTATGAAAGTCCGTCAGTTTTAAAGTTAGGATCTTTAAACAATGTATTTAGGCTGGCAATTGAAAATTAAGATTTACCTGTGTCAGCGTTTTTGACAATTCCACCACAGAAGGGGTGAAAAGGGGGATGAAATGTTGTATCTGGAAAGTCCTTCATTAAATTTATTATTTAGGCTTATGGTCGGAAAGTAAAATAAATAAGCAAAAACATGTTTCGTATTTTTTCCAAAATCAACCCCTTTTCAATGAAAAATCAGGGGTACAATAGACATTTCAACTTGAAACTTTGTAGGCTTACTTCTTAAAACAAATAGGCAACTCATTTCGTAATTTTCCCAAAATCAAATTATTTTAAAAATTAGGGGATGAATATTATGTGTATGAGTCCGTCAGTTTTGAAGTGAGGATCTTAAAACTTTGTGTTTAGGCTGGCAATTGAAAATTAATATTTTCCTGTGTCAGCGTTTTTGACAATTCTACCCCTGAAAGGGTGAAAAGGGCGATGAAATGTTGTATCTGGAAAGTCCTTCATTAAATTTGTTATTTAGGCTTATGGTCGGAAAGTAAAACAAATAAGCAAGCACATATTTCGTATTTTTTCGAAAATCACCCCTTAGAGGTTAAATGGGATGAATAAAACTAAAAATCGATATGGATGTCGTTATTGAGGTCTTATGGGATGACGATTGCAAAAATGGCATTTATTTTGATGTTTAACACGCTGAACATGATTCAACCCCTAAAAGGTTGAAATCAGGGGGTTTAAATAGAGGATATTTCAACTTGAAACTTTGTAGGCTTACTTCTTAAAACAAATAGGCAACCCATTTCGTAGTTTTCCGAAAATCAAACCCAGGGGGTAAATAGGGTATAGAAACCTAAATCATCAGCCGTTTTTACGTGATTAGGCGGGTCTTCCCTCACCAAGTGAGCAGCCTCGTGCGAGGCCCGCTGCACGTGGCAAACGTTCTGCCTCGCGCGAGGCTGCTCGCTTGGTGAGGGAGGACCCGCCTAATCACGTAAAAATGGCTGAGCGGATTTTTATAAAATCAAAACATAGAATACTTTTTATCCTGGTTATTGGTCCCCTAAGCATTTTCTCGAATGTCCACGCGGACGAAGTCGCGGGCGGAAGCTAGTTTAAAATAAGTGACTGAAATTATAATGATGTGATATATTTTTAGAATCGGCTTAGTAAGCCCTTTTATTAGATACCACACACGATAGGATTGAAAACAAAAAAATCCCATAAGTCCAAATAAAAGATGACCTCATAACTCCTCTTCTTTTTTGTGCTACGGGTCAATTTGATTTGTATGGCATATTCAAGATCAATTGTTCCGATTTTCATGCTTTTAAGACCATTTGCAGCATTTTACTGAATTCGCGGTGTACCGCTAGGGACTATCAGTTTTTGGGACAAGAAAGTTATTTAAATTATAAGAAAAACTTGCAAATGTTAGCTGCCTATTAATAAGAAAATTAAAAAGAAACGGCGTTTGAAATGAAATTATTAAACATTTTCACCCATCCTCCAAGTTACTCCGCCGGTAATCGAACCCGGGACTTGCACGAATTCTCTGACCGCTGAGCTACACAGAATCACTCGCCCGGACAGTGAAAGGTCCCGGGTTCGATTTCCGGCGAATCAACTTGGTGGATGGGTGGTATTTTTCTAAAATTTCCTTTTCAATAATAAAAATTGCATTGTTTATGCAAAAAGAATAAAAAAGTATTTCGAAATGCGATTGATTTGATTGATTGTTCATTAACAATCGTATCAATCAATCAATCACAATACTATTATAAGTAGTAAGTGTAATATATCAATATTATGCAAATAGGTAAGTAGTTTTATTTACTAGGAAATCGACGTGTGAACCTTTGCTGCAGTTCAAAGACGATTAGTCCATTAAAGAGGTCAAGTTGTTTTTTTTACATTTATCTTTAGCTGACATAGATTACATTAATATACGAATGCCGGCAGCTTACAGTATGTACTTAATCACTACATAGTATAAAACAAAGTCGCTTTCTCTGTCCCTATGTCCCTTTGCAGGGCCGCTCCGACCCCCCACAGCGCCTGTGTGCGAAACCTATGAAGCGCCTCTTTTTTCTTAATATTTCAACTTATTTCTATTTATTTTTGTTAATTTTGACCGAAATAAATGTTCTCTAGTTTTATACAGGGTGACATCGAAGTCGTTAGCATCCTTTTAAAATAAGAACATACTCATGATATAGAGTATTTTCCCCAAATGCGTAGGAGCGCGTCGATTCTCTTAATGCAGTCTCTACTCGTTCGTTCCTTAAAGTCGGGCTGTCGGGGAATCCCAGTGACCCCACCCCGCTTGCGTCGCAGGCATCGCATCGGTCAGATTGCGTTCATAAAGAGTGAACGCGCACTTGTGATTTTTAATCGGGCGATAGTTTGATCGTTCTCGAATTCAGTAAAGAGCCAACGCGCACTTGTGATGTTTAATCGGGCGATAGTTTAGTCGGAATCGTAAGACGATCGTGATCAATTTCTCGGCGGATAGTTTGGGTTTGAGAGCCTGCGCGCACTTGTGGTTTTTAGTCGACCGATAGTTGGTCGATAGTTTAGTTGAATCCGGGCGCGTGCTCACTAGTCCTTAGCTCGATAGTTGTGCGATAGTTGTCCGATAGTTGTGCGATAGTTGTACAACTATTGGCCAGTCATTTTCGATAGTTCTATACTGAATGCGCAGTCTACCGATAGTTGGGCGATAGTTTAGTTGAATGCAGTGCGCGCGCTCACATAGTCCTTCATGCACATTACCGCCCGGCCGATAGTTGTGCGATAGTTTGATCGTACAACTATCGGCCAGTCATTTTCGATAGTTTGATCGGTCGATAGTTTAATCGTCAGTGGGCGCACTGCCATATAACTCTATACTGAATCCGAGAACGATCAAACTATCGCCCGATTAAAATTGCCACGGCCGGGCGGTAATGTGCATGAAGGACTATGTGAGCGCGCGCCTTGATTCAACTAAACTATTGACCAACTATCCGTCGAACAAAAATCACAAGTGCGCGCAGGCTCGCAAATCCAAACTACCCGCCGAGAGTTTGATCACGATCGTCTTACGATTCCGACTAAACTATCGCCCGATTAAAACTCACAAGTGAGCGTTGGCTCAAACTCATTCAAACAAACTCATGGCGGCTCTTTTGATTTTAACGCTGAGCTCGTAATTATTGTAAACTAAAACCCAAAGCGTAAAATTAAACCACAAACGCAAATATTATCTTGGGACACTTGTACAATAAGCGCAATATTATGTTTTGTTGTTTACGAGGCATTTGTTGCGCCTATTATACCGACTTACTTATCGATACTCCACTAACAAAGAAATATGTTGTTGTGTAAGTGTAACAAAAATAATTTCGATAGCGGCGCCCCCATTGTCTTGGCGCCTGTGTGCGCCGCACACTTCGCACACAGGGGCGGAGCGGCCCTGTCCCTTTGTATGCTTAAATCTTTGAAACTACGCAACGGATTTTGATGCGTTTTTTTTAATAGATAGAGTGATTCAAGAGGAAGGTTTATATGTACTTTTTATCCCGATATTCCCACGGGAACGGGAACCACGCGGGTGAAACCGCGGGCGGCCGCTAGTTAAATTATAAATTAAAATCGTAAATCCACCAATCAAATAAAATATTATTGTTTGAATTTCCGTTACCTAACTTACCTCTATACTGCATTATACAATTCTGAATTTTAATTAGTACACACGGCGGCACATCAGACTATACATGTTGACCTTGAGACCACCTTTATGCCCTACGTAACTGTTTAACCTGATGTGCTGTCGCGTGTACAAAGATTTTAGGGGATGATAGTGTCCATCAATAGGTATTAACATTTTTGACTATGGAGCCAATTACGGAATCGCGAAAAAAAAATCAGCTGTTCCATACATTTCAGTCTAGTCGATGTTGTACTCTTGTATGGAACAGCTGACTTTTTTAGCCATTCCGTGGTTGGCCCCATAGTATAAATTGTTCGAATTGATGGACACTATACCATCCCCTAAAATCTTTGTACTAATTAAAATTTAGTGCAGTATATTTTCATGTTTTTTAAAGCCCATTTTGAACTCGAAAGAGAGAAAAGTCTTTACTGAACACTATTTAAGTATGTAGTTTAAAATAATGGTTAAAAATATTTTTACTTTTAAAATCCGGTAGGTACCTAAATAAAAAGTAGGTAGGTACCTTATCAATTCGGCTTCCAAAATTCAATAAAATCTACAAAAAATATCACTTCACTGGAGTCACTGAACTATAAATATTTTGTTTGTCTTTTATACACGAGAGCGTAAGTAGTGCCTCGCTGAACGATAGTTTTCAAATGCGACGCGGGCCCGCACTCTTGCCGTTTTATGCAGGTCAGACTAACGACTAACGATACGGCTTTAAATTAGACACAAAATTGCAATCCATACTAATATACAGGGTGTTAGGGGCACCCTTGCAAAAACTTTAACCATGGCTTCAGGCTTTCATGCTGAACAACGCACAGCAGATTTTTTGTCGGAAATGGGACCCTATATAAAGGGGAAATATTTGTATTTTTCTTTGTAACGAATAAACTCAAAAACTAGGTACTGGACTGATTTTAAAAATCCTAGTTCACTAATAAGAAATTAGGTACATTCTTCCTGAGTAACATAGGCTATATTTGATCCCGATATTCCCACAGGAACGGGTACCACGCGGGTGAAACAGCGGAGAGCCATTAGGAACCTATACTGCGCCTTTACCTTGAATCGCAAAAAAAATTATGCAGATTTCCATAAAAATAATTCGTTAAGTTTCATGAGTTCAGTTCAGTAATAGGAAAAATAACTTATTCACCGAGTCACTGGTCGCACTCGCACATCGTAGACGAAAACGATAAAAAAGGACTTTGTTAAAGTACATAAAAGAGATAAGTAGGTACAATAATTATTATAATTTTATTTTAAATAATGAAAATATTACTTTTCTCTCTCTTTTACCAAATGACTTTTACTTGACACTGTTCGCACATCTGTTATTTTGTTCTAAGTGTAAGTATATGGTATGTTAACATGTGTTTTTGTGACAAATATATTTCATTCACACTTATAATTTTACTTAACATGTCAAACGCCGCGTAGGTCATCCGTGACCGGAGTTTAAAAATTAGTTTATAATTATTTCTTTTCCCGAAGGAAGTTTGTACGGAAGAAGTGATATTTTGTAGGTAGGTAGGTAAATTGTATCTGAAATTTTCTACAAACGTTTTTCTAATTGTTCATTTATTTTTAGTGTTTCAATTGAAAAATAGAACATTTAAGTAGTACCCTACTTACGTCTATTTTTAGAAAAAATACTTCATTTTCCATTTTTCAATAATAAAAATTTCATTGTTAATGCAAAAAAGTAAAAATTTAAATAAATTTAAAAAAGAGTGCAAAAAGATTTATCAATGGATCTTTGCAAGGAAATAGTTTTAGTATACTTAAGTTTTTTTTTTTATTTGCATTTATTAGGCTACTGATAAGTGGTGATAACGGCATCATCGGATGACAATTAAACATACCAAACTCGTAGATTTAGTAAGTGATAGATTTTTCTGTAATATTTTTGTATGATATGGCATTACGCAAACTTAGCGTAAGGTAAAAGCTCGTAATCTCCTAAGCTCCTAATAGGAACTTTTACCTAAGGTATAAATTTCAGCAAAATTTCTGGCGTCGTCCTAGGACAAAGTACCATGGCATATTGGCAAGTTTTAGGAGACCTCTCGCTGTAACTGTCTCCTTCACTACAAGAGGTCACCTGTGATTGGATATTATGTTAGTTATGACGAAACTACCACAGTACTTGCATTACCTAGATGCCTTTATGGCTGCAGTACAATCACTGTCTCTTTCTTTCTTGGATTGGGATGTTCTACAGTGATGCAACTCGGGACTTGCATTTTTAGTATTGACGAAAATTTTCTTGTGGGAAACATTTCTGATTTCATATTTTTACTAACGTGAAAATCTACCCTTTCTTTCAAAGAAGTGAACGTGTTTGTATGAAAATAGAGCAAAAATTCCCGTTTTTTTTTTTGCAAATGAGTGTAAGTATTATTGTACTTACCTACTTAAGTCTTTTTTTGTAAAAGATATCGACTGCTATAATTTGAAATGTCGTAAGGGTGCGTAAGGGACATTTTGTCGTAACTCTATACTGAATATATGAATATGCCACTATACCTACTCAGTTTTTTTTCTGCGTCGAAATGTGTATTTTAAATTTCGATATCTTCAAAAATAAAGAAGTTCCCTAGTCAGTTACGACCCAAAACAAAAAACAAATGGATCTTTGTATAATTATAATAGGAAGTAGTAATTTATATTGTAAATCATTGACTTTGCTGCACCCAGGTAAACGACAGCGGTTGTTTACAAACAAACTAGCGGATAACGAATGATGCAATCAAACCGCGCGACTTGCGTTAGAAATCATCTATCGAAAAATGCGATCTAGTTACATCAGCTAAATCGATATGGATGTGCCAATTTGTGATTCTTTTATATATTTTATTAGTAAAAGCCAAACCATAGCGGGCTTGTTTTTTACATGTTAGGTAAGTACCTAAGTATATAGAAAAATTTTATCCAGTTACATCAGCCTGTATTGAGATTATTTTTCTGTTTAATAAAAGAAATCGATATAGTTCTGGGCTATTATTGTAATATGATTTAAAAGTAGGTCAAACCTCCACACAACTTGTTGTTTTAAGTATGTAGGTACCTACTTATAGTAAAATTTGATCTAACTAGTTATG
This sequence comes from Crambus lathoniellus, assembly GCA_949710035.1. NCBI lineage: Eukaryota > Metazoa > Arthropoda > Insecta > Lepidoptera > Crambidae > Crambus > Crambus lathoniellus. Next base: position 5,061,905 of record OX453302.1, on the reverse strand, counting down.
TACATCAGCCTGTGTATTTTATTCAAAATTCTTTTCTGTTTACTACAATTCTAATCGATATAAGCAAGGAAGGAATGTTTTGTTGCGGTTAGTGTGTTTTCGCAATGGTCGGTCAAGAGATGTGTGATCAAAAATTTATCTCGAGTTCCACCAAAATTTCCTACCAAAAATTTTAAAACAACCCCCGACATTTTATTCCATTCTTTTTAAATTTACACATAAAGGTTACCCATTATGCGTGTCAGATCCCTACTGCAGCTAACTTAAAGAGCTGATGACCTTGAAGCATCTGAATAAAAATTCATGGCAATCTGCTGGGAACGAAAGTAGAATCTGTTTTAATTCATGACTGTAGCTTTGTTCCTGTTTCTTTTTTTATAATCGCGTTCTTCTTCCTCTTAGCGTGTCGATCATTCGGCTTTAGATCTTGTTAGACCAAAATTGCGCCAAACGTAGGTATAGCGATCTCAGTGTGACCTCTAGGTCCTCGCGTGTGCAAGATGATGGGCACGGTGAGCAGGACAAAAGGTGTGGTGTCACATAGTTTGGGAAGAGGCACCACATTCACATCTTTGATTTGAGGAATAACCCCACCGGCAAAGATTAAATTTGCATCGGCCTACCTGGGTTCTAAGTCTATTTAGAGGCTTAAATGTTTTCCACGGTAACCAATGACCGGGCGGCAGTTTTTCTCTTATAGCAGTCGGTGTTGCTGTCGGATAGCATGCATCGAGCAAGGCAAGCATGCTTGACAAAACTGTGCCGACTTTTAAGTCTCTGAGGCACCGGAACGTGGTCAAACAGAGGATTCCTTGGGTCACACTTCATTTTACTGCATTCAGCAGCAACTCGCCACGTGTCTGCGGATATCTGGAGGGGCAATTCCGGCCAGCGGGTAAACCTTATCTACCGGGGTAGGCTGGAGGCCGATAATCCCGTTTATATAGTTTCAGGTTTAAGTAATAGGATCCGGTATTGAAAACAAGTTTAGATATGTAGCTACCAACCTATTTAATCATTAAGATTTAGGTATGTAATATTAAACAATGTATTTAATCGTTGCGTTTATCTCATGTTGCATGCAGTCTAGAAATGTTATCTGCTATAGGAATTACAATTTGTTGTGAAGATTAATTATTACTTACTTACCTAGTTATATGGACGTAGTAGATACTTGGTAATACTTACTATGTATTAAGTATGTCTCTTCCTAAATGGCGCATACTTTTTAACCGACTTCTAAATCAAAAAGGAGGAGGTTCTCTATTCGTCTGTATGTATGTTTTTTTTTTTTTGTGTATGTCCACCGATTACTCGAAGACGGCTGAACCGATTGAAATGGTTCAAACGTTATTACCTCAGGTTGGTTTCCAAGTTGGTCCCATTTTTTGAAATTTTGAAATCGGTTCAGTAGTTTTCAGGAAATCTTGAAAATACTGTCGTTTTCGTTACCACTTTATGTGAATTTAATACGTATCTTTAGGCATAACTCCTTTGTTTATAAACCGATTTAGATGATTCTTGTTATGTTAAAAAGGGGATACCTCAAGGTATTTTAACCGACTTCGAAAAAGGAGGTTTGAGTTTGATCACATACCTATTTACCAGAAAACACGTAAATAGCCTGCTCGATGCACTAAAAAGAGTGAAATAAAAATTATTTTTATAAAAAAATAAAACCGCCTTCTAAAAAACCATATCAAAAAAGTAAGAAATAATTCCTCACCAAATAAATAACGTAAGTACTTTGAAGTCGGGCGGGTTTTAACAAAAATAACAAAAAATTGTACATGTTTCACGCCCGACTTCAAAGTACTTACGTTATTTATTTGGTGAGGAATTATTTCTTACTTTTTTGATATGGTTTTTTAGAAGGCGGTTTTATTTTTTTATAAAAATATTTTTTTTTATTAAAGTAAAATAACTTATACGGATGATCGGTTTATTTTATGAACACATTTTTTTTTTGGTTTGGCACGACTATTGACATGACCATGACCTACCCTAGAGCTGGAGAGGTGCCAAAACTTTGGGATAAAAAATTTAAGCAACCTTGCCCATCGGTGACTGGTTCCTGAAAAAAAGGCTCAGTTTTCAATCATCATCATCATCATCATGTCAGCCGAACGATGCCCAGCCCCCTGATTCACGAACCGTCGGAAACGCTCCCGACAGCGGAATGTATGCACTGTCTCTGTCACTCACTATAGAGTAGACAACGACAAAGCACAGAATTCGAATCCGATTCCGTTTCCGACGGTTCGTGAATCAGGTAGCAGATAGTCTGTCTACCTTGTAGGGGCCTGCACACGGAACGTCGTCCGGTATGCGGTCGCCATTCGAGAACCTTTTTACCAACGGCCATCGGTTCTCCGCGCTATGTGGTTTCACATAGCGCGCTATTAGCTGTTTTCAATACTAATATTATAAAGAGGAAAGTTTTGATTTTTGTTTGTATGTATGTTCCTAATGGATAAATTCAAAAACTACTGAACGGATTTTAAAATTCTTTCACCAGTAGAAATCTACATTATTCTCGATTGACATAGGCTATATTTTATCCCGATATTCTTACGGGAACGGGAACCGCGCGGGTAAAATCGCGGGGAGCCAAAGTAATGGAAAAACCCAAAACTACGGGGGGCCAAATCTGCTAACGTTAAGTACAATCGTGTCTCAATCGTGTTTGAAATCGTGTTTCAGTTCAAGTGCTCTCTAAAACACTAGTTACAAGAATTATGACAGTGTGATGTGATATGAATGTAGTATGTGGTGTGACCATCAGTAGTATTGTGAAAAAAGTACAGATTTCTTGTAACTAGTGTGTAAAAAAGCACTGCCATTGAACTACAATTGAAACACGATTGAGACACGATTATGACTTAACGTTAGCAGACTTGGCCCCCTGGACCGATTTTATAATTTTTTTCGTTAATAAAAAGCTACTTACATTCTTCCCTATTGACATAGGCTATATTTTATCCCGATATACCCACAGGAATGGGTACCACGCGGGTTAACCCATTCTAGCCTGCCGTGCCAATTTGGGAACACTTATAACTATTATGAAAAACGGGATTTTTACCATCTTTAAATTTGTAAAAATCCCCTTTTCAAGAATGGGTCAAGCAGCGGAAAGTTAAAGAATAAAAATGAGAATTTTTCGAAACTTTCAATGTTTCCCAAGATATTATTATCCTCTTAGTAAATGGTAATAATTTATCGTGGAACGTCTTGAGAAAATCTTATCAATGTCTGTTATGTTGTCTGATACATTATGTATTGTATTATTATTATTCACAAGCTGACCCGGCAAACGTTGTTTTGCCATATAATAGTGGACCCGGTCACCAACATCTTGTGTGTGTGTTTATACACCAAAAGTTGCCTACACCAGACAACAGATAGCGCTAGTTACACACTACCAATAAAGGGGCCCAAGCTTGGTCTCTATTACCTACATATAAAAAATTACTCTGTGAAGTAGACTGAGTGTCAGATAACTCTGCGCGACTGGGGCATTTTTGGCGCTAGTTACAGTACATTTTTTTATTCTAAGCTTATAGAAAAGATTAGTATTCGATTTTGACCGCGCAGACGTCAGTGATTACATACTCTTTGGAAACGGCAATGGAAGAAATGACAGTTTTGTATCGAAGGTACGACAGTTAAACGATTTTTCATAGAAAATTACAATTTTTACTAAATTTTCCGGAATAATAAGTAGCCTATGTTAGTCTCCAGCTCCCAAACTATCCCCATACCAAATATCACTTCGATCCGTTGCTCCGTTTTGGCGTGAAAGAAGGACAAACAAACAAACAAACAAACAAATAAACAAACAAACAAACACACTTTCACAATTATAATATTAGTATGGATTCTTGATTCTCTAAGTTCCTGAATATTCTGAAGTGACGCAAAAGTTATTTACCTCAAACTTTTATCAGCTACACTTCAGATAAAATGACGCGGCTAGTGACCCATATAATTTGTTATTGTAGAGCTTGTACGAGATTTGATTAATCACTACATAGTATAAAACAAAGTCGCTTTCTCTGTCCCTATGTCCCTTTGTATGCTTAAATCTTTGAAACTACGCAACGGATTTTGATGCGTTTTTTTTAATAGATAGAGTGATTCAAGAGGAAGGTTTATATGTACTTTTTATCCCGATATTCCCACGGGAACGGGAATCACGCGGGTGAAACCGCGGGCGGCCGCTAGTAAATATTATTGCTAAAATATGTCAGCACAGCAACCCTTGCAGATTAGGAAGCGTCCATTAGGTAGGGCTGTCCATTATGGGGAGATGGCCACGCTTGCTCGGCCACCTCCCGCCGCGTAGGGGCCCGGAAGACCGAGCCAACCGTCAGGTCGTAGGAGGAGCTTGCCACCTCGGGCCCTCCACATTATGACCTAGTTGACGGCGGAGAGAGCAAGAAGTGAGGGGTTTAGTGAGTATTCCCCCCTCCCTGATCCCCCATCGAGTATCTGACACTGGATGGAGGATCAGGAAGTGGCATGGTGAGTCCCACATAACCACCGTCCGCACACCGCACGCACACCGCACGCGGACGGGGTATGCGTAAATGCATTCCCCTCACTATAAAAAAAAGGGGCTGTCCATTAATCACGTGATGTTTTAGCAACTTTTTAGACCCCCCCTCCTCCCTGGGAGCCAAGTCTGCTAACGTTAAGTCAAAATCGTGTCTCAATCGTGTTTTAATTGTAGTTCAATTGAATTGCTTTTTTACACACTAGTTACAAGAAATGTGTATGTACTTTTGTCACAATACTACTGATGGGCAATTGGGCACACCACATACTACAGTCACATCACATCATACTGTCTAAAACGAGTATGTAAAAAATCACTACAATTATACTACAATTGAAACATGATTGAGACTCGATTATGACTTAACGTTAGTAGACTTGGCCCCCCTGGCACGGCATAATAATAGTACTAACGTCCCCTGGTGTATCACCAGTTTCGAGGCTTATTGTACCATAATGTGATTGGGATACTTATAGACCAACTTAGCCTAGCCACAAAATAAAGAGTTTACAGAAGGACCGCTCCCACCATTTTTGAAAATCTATACCTATCCTTGTCTGACTCACTAGGGTTGCTTCTGTATTGATTCTGAATTTAAAAAGGAGTAAGTAGTAAAAGTTAACAATCATACATAAATAAATTCGTTTATACATACATCGTAACAAGTTTACATGCCTTAGATGCTGCTTAGATGGTAAACAGAGCATCTAATATCCATTTAAAGTCCCGACGCCACACACGACGAAGACAAGATCCTATTGTACCTATACCGTACCTATTATGTTGTAATGTATTCCATTCCTATATGTTATAATGTACTCTATGAACAAGATATAAATATGGTGTGATAGTTATCCCACTAAAAACATAAACGTGAAAAAGGCACTAAGTAAGTTCGACGAAAACATAAAGGTAAAAAAGGTGCCAAGTTCAGCGAAAAATAGTTGAAATCTAAATGGGTTACAAGTTCCATAAATTTTTTCGTTCAAGCACTTCAAATAATTAATATTTTCTTAAATGTTGAATTTATAACTTGTCATCTTCAAAAATTGAAAAACCTTTATAACGCAAGAACTGTATCAAGCAATAGTGGTAACTATTTTGAAAACAAGAAAGTGTATTTAAATACCTATGTTGTGTTTTTATCGTATATAGGTAAATAAAAAAATATAAGTACTTTAATAGTCAAAGTCAAATTTGTTTATTCAATTTAGATTGGTTTTTACAATACTTGTGAACGTCATAGAAGCTACGCTATCGAGATGTAAACAGGTTCATATTTGTTTCTGGCGCAGCTGTTCTTCATAGTCTTTTCTTGAACTCAAGAATATAGTTTTTCAGCTTTCTTTTTCTGGGAGAATTTGCAGAAACGTGAGTTGCTATTTGTGAATTTGAGTCACATTTAACTTTTTCATATTGTGTACAAGATTCATTAGTCTCCACAGTTGCTTGCGATTCTTCATTTAATTTTTTTTTGACAGGTAGCAAAAGTTTGGGAACCGAACTGTCCTGAAAAAGGCACTAATGCCTTTTTCAGGACAGTTCGGTTCGATGTCTTGATTATAGAATTGGTTTCGAAATGGGCCTCACAAACTCGAAGATATGTTGACCATTTGTTGCGTACATCTTCTCGATCAATTAAACTTATCCATAAGGTTCGTCTGAAAAAAAAATCATTTGATTTTTAAAATGAACTAGTTAGTTTTGCAACGAAATTAGCCTATGGCACTCCTACGATTAAGACGTTAAAATAAATAGGTATACGCATAATCGTGCGTGGTTCGTTTTCTCCTGAACTTGGCTGGCACACTGCCGTGCGTCAAAAAAAACTTTACTGCAAGTAAAATGTTATTTGGGGTAAGTATAATGACTGGCGTTCTCTCCCAAACTTGGCAGGCACACTGCCGTGCGCCTAGATAAAGAAAACTTTACTGCAAGTGAAATGTTATTTGGGATTTATTGATTGGCGTCCTTTCCTGAACTTGGCTGGCACACTGCCGTGCGCTTAGATGAAAAAAAATACTGCAAGTAAAATGTTATTTGGGGTTTAATAACTGAAGTCTCTAAAATGTAAGTAGGATTTCATAACACTGCTAAAATAAAAGAAAATGCAACGACAACTTTTACTTGAAAATTCGTCAACATGACTTGTGGCTGTGTTCGCTGAACCGCCAAGAAGTTTTGAGAATACTATAACATCTAAATAAGGACAATAGAACCCAATTACTGGCGTTTTACCACAACCAGCTAACTATAAGATGAATGTGTATGGTTCATAGTCGTTATCAAAGCGGCTAGTCCCAAAAGTACCTAGGTATACTCACCTACCAACAAGAGAAAACAGTTTGACATAACTTACCTTTCAATATCGTTTGGAAATTTAAAGAACGTGTATGCACAGTTTTTAGTCGTATTTAGACAACCAAATACACTGCAACTGTAATAATATTGGTTATTAATTTTTGTTAATTAATGGTAAAATAGGTATATAAGTGTCACAGTGACACGTAGCGGCGCGGACGTGAAGTGATCAATTAAATGCTCTTTGGAACTTGCGATCACTGACCTCTTTGCGATACTCGCGACTAGGGTTACCAGATGAAAAAAACAAAAGTCCTGAGAATAGGCCTGATTTCCATTGAAAAAGCCTGAGTTTGAGAGCGAGGGGGGGGGGAGGGGGGGGGTGCAATAAATCAATAATTAGAGAAAACCCTTCTATTATTATTACCAAAGGAAGTTAGTTTGTTCTAAAACATCTATAAAGATCATTTAATCTATGCATTTATTTTACTATTTCTTTTGTATTTTATTGGAAATTCTAAAAATCCTGAGATTTCGTGAGTTTTGCAAAATCCGGCCGCAATCCTGAGATGAGTCCAAAAATCCTGAGATCTCAGGCCAAATCCTGAGATATGGTAACCCTACTCGCGACTGAGTACTGTCCCAAACTGTCCCATTTTGCCTGTATATGTGACGTCTATGTGTGCGTGACGAAAATGGCACTTTGTTCTAAGCGGACTCTCTGCTAGGGCGACCGCCCGCCCGCGTAGTTACTTTGTGGCCTAGCTTAGGGGTATAGGTATAGCCTAAACCCCTTTTTTTTGTTATAGTAAGGGCAAATACAGTCTTTTCGTATACCGCTAACGGCATGTTGGACTCAGTCAGACAAGGCCTGTCTCTCGCCGCGCCAAGCCTAATAAGCTTCGCGTCAGGGCTGGGCGGTTCTAACCCCTGCTCGCCCCCTGACGAGCTTGAAAGCTCAAGTTCTCAAGTTCTCAAGTTCTTTATTGCATACCATGTTTGTACAGAAGATGTTATTAAAAATAAAAGAAACAAACACGACCCTGCAAGGGCACAGCAACACAAATAAAATAAAAATAAAATAAAGAAACATATTAATTAAAAATAACCGGCAGGACATCTAAAAACAACTCTCAACATTTTTCAAAAAACTCTTTAAGACTATAAAAACTGTTATCCAGCAAATACTCTTTTAGTTTTTTGGTAAAGGTGTTAGCGTTCGATTCAGCTTGGATGGACTTAGGAAGTTTATTAAAAATTTTTACTGCGCTTATATGTGTCCCCGAACTATGGAGTTTTAAGTTTGATGATGGTAAAGCTAACCGATTTTTATGTCTCAAATTCATTTTTCCGGTGTAGAAATCTTTTGCTTGGGGAAAAAGGTGTTGATTTTTCCTAACGAAATTACAAATTTCCAATATGTATTGAGATGTTACAGTTAAAATTTGGAGCTTTTTAAAGTAGTACCTGCAGCTGACTGTGATATCTAGGTTTTCAAGTATTCTTATGCATTTTTTTTGTAAGATAAATATCTTTGAGGCATCGGTGCTGTTTCCCCATAAGATTATTCCGTAGTTAATCCAAGAATGAGCGTATGCATAATACGCAATTTTTGCTGTTTTCTGATCAGTTGCCTTTTTTAAATTATATAATGCATAAGTGAAACTAGCTAGTTTACCTGACAATTTAAGGACATGACTTTTCCAGTTGATATTAGTATCTATTTTAATGCCAAGCAGATCAAAGTCCTGAACACATTCTAAATCTATGTTATTATGAGTGAAATTAATGCGTAATGGTTTTTTTTGGGTAGGTCTAAATTGTATAAGTTTTGTTTTTGAAAAATTTATTAGCAAATTATGATCGTTTAGCCAATTAGATATATTATCAATTATTCTGGTAAGGTTAGATTTTAAATCTTGTTCATTACAGCACGGGAATATGACTGACATATCATCTGCAAAGAGTACGCTCGTCGTATCTATTATTTTGGGAAGATCGTTAATGTATATTAAAAATAATATACAACCGATCACACTTCCCTGAGGAATAGACATTTTTACATCTAAAGTATCCGATCTTACTTTGACTATGTAGCCCGATTTGGAGTCATGGTTTTCGACTTCAACAAGTTGAGAGCGATTTGTTAGGTATGAGCGGAACCAATTTTGAACGACTCCCCTTACCCCGATACCATACAACTTTTGTAATAGAATATTATAAGACACGCGATCATACGCACGACTTAGGTCTAGTAAAACGCCTACTGCATATTTTTTGTTGTTTATAATATTTAAAGCTTCCTGAATGTATTTATAGACAGCTAGTGTTGTGGATCTATTTTTCCTGAATCCGTTTTGTCGCTCATCAAGTATTTTAAACGTGTTACAGTATGAATACAACAGGAGGCGGGGCAGGAGGAGAGAGCCTCCTCTCAATCTCCCTATAATTAAGGTTACCCCCTCCGGTTGGGCTGACCAGATGGGGTGGTTGAGTGAGAGCAGGCACTACCCTAGCCTATACCCCTATGCCTAGTAGGTTCGAGTTTCCAAAAAACTCATACTAGGGGTAAGTACTGATTCACAAACCGTCGGAAACGGAATCGAATCCGAATTCTGTGCTTTGTCTTTGTCTATTGTATAGCGAGTGACAGAGACAGTGCATACATTCCGCTATCGTCGGGAACGTTTCCGACGATTTGTGAATCAGGGAGCTGTTCTCAAAAGTACCTACCTACTTACATCGCAAATTATTTTTCTACAAGCGAAACGTGATTGTTTTATAAAACAACTAGCTTTCCGCCCGCGGCTTCGCCCGCGTGGACTACAGGACGTTATCCCGCGGGAATTTGACATTTTTCCGGGATAAAAAGTAGCCTATGTTCCTCTCCAGGCTACAAAGTATCTGTGTCCCAAATTTCAGCCAAATCCGTTCAGCCGTTTTGACGTGATTGAGTAACAAACATCCAAACATCCAAACATCCAAACATCCAAACATCTAAACTTTCACATTTATAATATTAGTAGGATATAAATATTCTCATTTGTATCTAAACAATTAGTTATTTGTTCGTTGATGAGTTATTGACCTGTATCTATTTGTTAGATAATAAATAACATTACAATTATTTTATCATGGAAAGTTTGAAAAACACTGTTTAACGCTTGATATAGGTACGGATGTAAACAAAAAAGTTATCCAGAACCTCTAAAGGTCTGAACAAACCAACGCGTTCAATTTGCGGCCGCGGTGGCATCAGCGGTGAGCAATAGCCCGTGTGGCGACAAGTTCAAACACGTGCGTCCGGCGGCGGCGGCTCTCGAAATGCAGCGTTCGCACGCGCGATCACTGGGCGGCCGCGTTCAATCCCATATCTAAACAAACAGGTATCTCCGCGCTCTGAGAGTGGTGTCATTGGAAAGGGGAGATCAAAATCTACAAACCAAAATCACTAAATTCAATATGAGTATATGTTAGTATGAGGACGCAGACTGGACTGAACGCGTAGATCGCGTGTTTGGTGTGTACTGGCCTTGCACGCGCAGTGATCGCCACAGCGGACGCCACCGCGGCCGCGACTGTGGCCGCGACCGCGAACGCGTTGGTTTGTTCATACCTTAACACATGACTCGGTCGCCTTAGTGAAGACTTTTATAATGCAACTAGCTTTCCGCCTGCGGCTTGCCCCGTGTGAACTAGGTACACGACGACGTTATCCCGCGGGAATGTGATGTTTTTCGGGATATAAAGTAGCCTATGTCACTCTCCAGCTTCCAAACTACCCCAATACCAAAAATCACGTAGATCCGGTGCTCCGTTGTGACGTGAAAGACGGACAAACACATTTTCACATTATTAATATTAGTAGGTAAGTATATACAGGGCGTCCCAAAACTATGCCACATGAAGGGAAAGTACCTTAAATACTGAAGGTATAAAAATTTGCTGAAAGGAAACTTCATTTTTATTTTAAAAAGAAAAAACGAACTGCATTCAAAGAATTTCAAATAATCGCATGTCTGAACTGGGAATCGAACCCGCGAATGTGAAATTTTTAATTTTTAAAATTTTATCATACTTACCGATCGAAAGGCTCAATTATAAGCATTTATTTATTTTGAGTAACATGGCATCTTAAATAAAATGGAGACTACGAGATTTAGGGTGACTTTCACCACTGATATTTAAACGTGATTAACGCTAAACGTATTTAAGGCGATACTCGGAAAAATTATGCTAAAGCGAGATAGCAATGAGAAAACGACGCGCGCGGGAGCGAGACCGATTTTGCCGATTACGCAAAAAAAACACAAAATCATTTCGTATTCAAAAACTATAGCGATTTTAAAAAATGCTTCTATACGATCCTAAATATTATTGGTGTCCACTAATTAAACCAATTTTCAATAGTATATGTATCCCTATTTAAGAATAATCTTGATATTTCTTATTTTTTAGAGGTTTTCTAAAATAAAAAGTGTCGAGCCAAAATCATAAAATCGTGTTTCTGAAACTATACGATTCTAGATAAAGGTATGAAGAAATATATATCTTATTACCAGATTTATAACAACTCTAACCGTCCTATAGTTTTATATCAAAGAGTCCATACTTTTTCCGAGTAGCGCCTTAAAACATAGTTCTGTGTCTGTCATCTGTTTGAAGGCGACAGAGACAGAAATACGTTTTAAACATGTTTAGCGTTAATCGCGTTTAAATATCATTGGTGAAATCAGGCCTTAACATTTAATGAAAAACCCTTTAGTGCCACAAACTTTGCTGTGCCGGTGGCCAAAATGTGAAACTAGCGTGTTTTTTTTAATATCATTTTGCTGTCAAGTTGATGTCCAACCATAGCGCTGCTAGCGGCTGAAGTTCTTAGAAGTCAGGGCCGGTTAAATTGTTACAAAAAAAAGAAAACCGTACGTAGCGCCGCTGTCACCGGAACAGAAAAGGTTGTGGCACTGTACCTAGCTGTATAAAAAAGTTGCATAGGTCTGATGATGAAATGAAATGCTTTTTTTAAAGAATTTTAACCGGTCGTGGCTTCTGACGCCTTCAGACGTTCATAGTAATTTATTACAAAGGTTATCAAAAAGAAATAAAACAATGCGTAATTTCCCAAAAGTAAGGTAAAATCTAAGGCAACGCATTATTTCATACCAAACTGTACAGTCGGCCAAATATGTGGTCTACCACCGTAAGGGTGAAGTTCGTTTGTTCGTCAACTAACAACAAGGTTGATTTTCCTTTGCTTGAATTTTGTGACACTTTGCGAATTCTTTTTTCGAATTTCGAATCGTCGAATATTGATTCTCATCAACAACATACAAATTTCTTGATTCTAATATTGCGGTATAAGGGCGGTTACAAACTCGCGTTTTTTTCTGCGCGTATACGGTCGTTTCGGCATACGCGCTTTCACGCGAGCCACAAACGGACTTCAAAAAACTGAACGCGCGTAAACGGGCATATTTCGGCGTGTTCGCTCGAACCACGCGCTTGATTAGCGTATGGCTCGCGCTTATACGAGCATACGCACGTCAACGCTAACGAGTCGCGCGTGTGGCAAAAGGCGCGCCTATACTATATGCGCCTACATTGCGCTTCCGAAAACGAGCTTATACGCGCGTATAAAACGCTAATCTGAAACCGCCCTAATGTTCCTTGGGAAAGTTGTTCAGTTATCGATAATGAATTACCAATTTCAGTATTTAGGGGTATTTTTGTAAGGATAGTAATTAACCGACCTAAACCTATTTTTCCGCTGCTCACTTAGTATTTTTAGTCGCTCAACCTATTAATTTTTAGTCGCCTGGTCTAACACCTTGCATAAATGGATGTCCACTGCTAAACGTAGGCCTCCCCCAATGATATCCACTTTGCTCGATTAGAAAAGGACGGGACAAGGGTGTAACAAGAAGCGGTAGGTAGTGAAAATGCAAATTATTTGGTTGTTAAAAATATTATTTTTCACATGGAATAAGTCTCTTAAAAAAAATTAAATGTTTAAATCTTGTGTAGCCGCCATCTGCCTCTCTGACTTCTCGGAGTCGGCCCCTCATTGAGCCCACCAGCCTCGAGCAGATGTCGGACTCACGGGTTTCCTCCCATACCTCATTGCAGTGCCCTTGCAGTGCTTCTGCTGTTCTTTAGTTGCGGTTCCATCATCTCTGAACCATAAGACACATTTAATTCTCTAGAAATAATTGTAACTTAACTTTATAAATATGTAAATAACACAAAATTAATAAAATATAACGAAAAAGGCATATCTTTGAGGGTCAACTATGGTTTCTCTTCGATTTGTGTGCGCTAATTACGTGAACAATTTGACAAATGACCCCGTCATGGCAAAATTTTGTAGAAGTTATTGCTTGGGTCATTTTGTGGTTAATGTTCTTCATTTCCTCATAAGATACTACCCGTAAGGCTCATTATCAGAGCAAGGTTGCAGATATTTATCAAGATTTAAAGAAAAGCAGACCGAATGTTCCTTATAAGTTTAATATTGACATGATGGAATGGACGGCTACTCCAAGACAAGAACATTGTTTAAAAGATGATAATTACAGAGAAAATCATTCAACAGAACCTTTAAAAGATAAACAGTACAAAGTATACCATAATAATGTCTTAAAATATGTGTTGTGAACTTGTGACAATAACAACTTGGTTAATAAATGCATGATGATACCATTTTGCAGTTCTTTATTTCTGGTTGTTAATTTCTTGTACTTACCTACTTAGGTACTTATACCTATGTGTTTACATAAATTATTAGTATATTGTGACAAATTCAGACTAAACAAAGCCAATATTCTCAATTAAGAAGTGCCACAACACAACCCTTCCAGAATTGAAAATAAGCAATGTTTAGTTTCTTGAATTCATATTTTTAACACTTATTTATGTAACATAGGTAGGTACTTATTTTTATCATTATCTTTATTTTATATAAATTTGCTATGAAAGAGAAATAAAATTACTATCATTTATGAGGATGATTAAATAGTTAGACCTGTAAATACATAAGTTATTTATTTCTTCAGCGGCCAAATGTTATTTTATTTTCTATGATTTTTCAGTTTAGCACTTCTTATGTTTTCAGTTGCTAACTTAAATATAAATAAGTGGGTTATTGACATTACAATTTAACAGCAATTAAGAAAATTAACGAATTGTCTATCAACTCATAATTTTATTTGGAAAATATGAGCTTTAAGCGCTGTCTCATAAGAGTTGCACACAATAAACAGGTATAGATGTGCATTGTAGCTATGCTATATTGTACTTAGTAAGTACAACATAGCATAGCATATTATGTGGTTGTACTACTTACTACAAAATACTTTTACAAAATAGCACATAACGTGGATTAGGTACTTTGAATAGAAATTGCTAAATAAATAGGTTAATAATATGGTTTATCAGTAATTCTGAAATAATTGCATCGTCCCGAAACGAAAAACGACAAACTAGAGTTAGTCTGTTAAGTATAGAGTATCTAACAAATGATAACAGATGGGAGCTTTTATTGAAATTTTTAACTTAAACTTCTATCGATTCGGTTAAAAATAAAAAGATATTTGTTCGACAGAAATGATTAAAAATAAGCAATGATTAAACTTTCAAATAAAATAAAATTCCTTTATTTCAGACCATTTCTTTGCTTACTGACTATTTTAGTACAAAATCACAATATTAAAATTAAAATTGAAAAAGTAAATTAAAATAGGCTACTTATAAATAAATAAATAAAATAAAAAAGCCTTTTATTTCTTACTTTTGGTAAATTTAACAATTTATGCATAATATTTACTTTATACTAAATTCTTAACTAATACATAATAATTGCAAATAAAATATGAAAATTTATTATCAATTTAGTAAGAACCCCTCGTTTTCGAAGGTGAAGGCCTCCTCTAGAGATTTCCAAGTCTCCCTGTTTTTCGCTATCTCCATCCACTGTTTGCCAGCCACTTGCATGATATCATCTGCCCAGCGGGCAGCTGGCCTACCTCTTCTTCTAGTGCCCGGTGGTCCGTTCCAGCATGTTATTCTGTGGGTCCATCTATCGTCTGTTTGTCTAGCTATATGGCCGGCCCACCGCCACTTTAGTTTTTTATAGTGACGCAGAGCATCAGTAACTTTTGTCTTTTTCCTAATAGTTTTGTGTGATATTTTTTGTATTCTTTTTATTTTTAACAAGCTCCTTTCCATACCTCTCTGACATGTTCTAATTTTGGATTTTACTCTATAAGTGAGCTTCCAGGTTTGGCGAGCGTAGGTTAATGTTGGCAGTATACAGGAGTCCATAATCTTTTGTTTAATTGAGATTAGCATATCACTCTTCATAATTTCTTTTAAGCTCCAAAATTTTTTCCATGCATTTGAAACTCTCCTTTCTATTTCATGTTCATTTCTCTGCATATCAAAAGAGATTTGCTTACCTAGATATATGTAGGTGTCAACATACTCTAGTGCTTCATTTCCAAGGGCATTTGCATTGCTTCATTTTCATATGTTCATAGATGTAATGTCCTGCAACAGTTAAAATGTTTATTTCTTTAAATAGATCTCTTAAAGAATCTCTCGATCGGAGGTTGTAAATGGCGCGAATAGCCCTTTTTTGGAGCACGAATATACTTTGGATGTTAGCGGCTGAGCCCCACAACAAAAGGCCGTAGGACATAACACTATGAAAATAACTAAAATAGACTATTCTAGCTGTTTCAATATCGGTTATGAGCCTTATTTTCTTAACTGCGAATGCAGCCGAACTGAGTCTACTCGCCAAGGCTTCGATATGAGGATCCCATTGTAGTCGCGAGTCTAATATAATACCAAGAAATTTTGTATTGTTTATGAATTCGACCGTATCGCCGTCTAGTCTAATATGAAAATCAACTTGTCTTACATTAGGTAACGAAAATTTTAAACACTTAGTTTTCTTTGAGTTTAATGATAAATTATTACTATTAAACCAATGTGACACTTTTGAAAGAGCACTATTTACTTCGTCAGAACAGTCATCACCTCTATCTACTTTAAAGACTAGAGATGTATCATCGGCAAATAGCACCGTCTCACATAAATTCTTCGCGTAGTAAGGAAGGTCATTTATGTATATTAAAAACAACAGCGGGCCCAATATTGATCCTTGGGGTACGCCCATAGTAATGGGAGCTCCGGTAGACTCAGTTTTATTAATAACTACCTTCTGAGTTCTTTCATACAGATATGAATGCATAAGGCTTACTGACATTTCAGAAACACCATAATGTTTTAACTTCCTTAATAGTGTTTGGTGATCAACACAATCGAATGCCTTGGAAAGGTCACAAAAAATAGCGATTACATCCTGCTTGTCCTCCCAGGCATCAAGTACATGTTTTAGAAATGCAACCCTAGCATCAGTTGTACTTTTACCTTTTGAAAAACCAAACTGTTTCTCATGCAGTATACTATTTAATTTAAAATATTCTAAAAGTTGAGCATAAATTAATTTCTCAAATATTTTACTTATTGCTGGTAGTATGGATATAGGTCTAAAATTTGCTGGGTCACTTTTGTCACCAGCTTTAAACAGAGGAATAATTTTACTATTCTTCATTAAATTAGGAAAGACCCCTTCACTTATACATTGGTTAAAAATTATTGCTAATGATGGAGCTATCACATCAATTATTGATTTGATGATACTTGTAGATATGCCCCAGAGATCTTCTGTTTTCTTAATATTTATTGCTTTGAATGCTTTAATAATATCTTCGGTAGTGACATAGCTAAAACTAAATGTTTCCTGGCACTTGTTCACACTAGATTCCATAAGAGAGACAGCGGTGTTGGGGCAAGAATTAAGTCTGCTAGTAGTTTCTAACGGTATTCGAGCAAAGAAACCTTCAAAAGCACTAGCCACCTCAATATCTGATTCAAAAGTCTGATCACTAATTTTTAAGTTAAATGAATTAATTTTGCTTTTTGTTTTGCCAGTTTCTTGGTTTATAATACTCCAGGTAGCTTTTATTTTATTTTCAGATGATTTAATTTTATTTGAAATATACCTACATTTTGCCAAAGCACATACTTTCCTAAATGTTATTGAATATTTCTTGACATATTCAATGAAGCTAGGATCACAGGAAGTCGTTTTTTGTGCATAGAGTTCAAATAACTTTCTTCTGCTATTATAAATACCAGGTGTGGCCCAGTCACTAAACTTCTTACGATCATTACACTTTATAACTTTTTGTTTAAAATTGTTACTAAATTCTTTTTCAACAATATCAAATAATGATTGATAAGAGTTATTAGCGTCAGCAGAAGCTGGCAAACATTGAATTTTATCTTGTACATTATTTCTAAATTTATTAATACCACGTTTCGGTATTGGCCTGCAAATTACTTCGCGTTTAGGAATAACATTATAGTGCTCAAAAGAAGCTAGTTGTCCACTGTGGTCGGATTTAATAATATTAATTACCGATTTCTCAATTAAGTTACAGTTGGAAAAGATGTTATCTAAGCAAGTAGCCGATGTTGGCGTAATTCGCGTCGGTTCATTAAAAGTGTGAAGCAAATTAAATGATTTAAAAAGATTAAGGAATTTACTGGAGAGTTGTGCTAATTTAATATCTAAGATGTCTGTCTGTCTATATTAAAATCTCCACAAACTACAATTTTTTTATTCTTACGACAGCATATTTTCAAAACATCCTCCATAGTGGACTCAAAGACTGTGTAATTTGCTCCAGGGGGGCCATATACACAGATTATAATTATTTGTTCAAGTTCCACGCATGATATCTCACAAATTCGTTCAACAGAGAGGGATACTATATCCTTTCGCTCTTTATATTGTGTTATTAGGTAAAATTATTAAAGAACCCCCCCTTATTGTAGTTTTTCTATTAAATGAACTTACAACACTATAATTATCCAAATTTAACAATTAATTCATATTCTTTTAACCAATGTTCAGTAACACATAACACATCAATATTTTGACAATTTAAAAATAAACTTATTTCTAGGTCTTTGCCAGCAGAAAAGCCTTGGATATTCTGGTGTACTATTTTTAAACATTTAGGCCTTCCTCTTGTCAATACTGGGCTAGAGTATGCCTCCGTTGTCTCTAATGGTAATTTAAATTAACCATGTGACGACTCTGTGTGCAATAAGACAGGGAGAAAAAAAAGCCCTTGGCGAGTTTCTTGCCGGTTCTTCTCGTTACAAGGCCTCCCGCCGTAGGATTTGCGAACCGATAGCGTAGCTTCATTGACGTTCACAAGTGCTGTATCAGCCTAAAATGAATAAATGATTTTTGATTGATTTCTTTATTTCTTAAGGTACACCAACAAAATACATACATAGGCATTACATATTATTTATTATTCTATAAAGTTAGGACGTGTATTTACTCTCATTACAGGTAATAATTATGTAAGTACATAAATAGTACCTACCTACTAATGTAAACCTTAATTCAGCAAAGTACATAATACAATACAATCACAATACAATCTGATGTATATCAGTATTCCAAAATCCCTAACTCACAAAAATTTACATAACTATCTTGAGTTACCCGAAAATCTAAGTTTTGACCTTACTAAGGTTATTTTTAGTTATTTTTTGAAAAAATCGACCCATCTCACAACCAGCTCCGATGGGATGTGGTTGTGAGATGGGTCGTTTTTTTCTAAATACTTACTTCATTTTCCATTTTTCAACCATAAAAATTGCATTGTGAATGCAAAAAAGTAAAAATTTAAATAAATATAAGGTGTTGTAAAAAAGTCGACGGAATTTTAAGGGGTCAATGTACTCATGCTTACATAGGTACAACTTTTACTATTGGTACCAATATTGAAATCGCGAAAAAATATTAACTGTTCCCCGATGGCTGTTCCATACATTTTCATCTATGTAATTTCAAATATTCTATGGAACATCTGATTTTTTTTCGCATCAGTTCATTGACCCCTTAAAATTCCGTCAACTTTTTTACAACACTTTATTATAATTTATTCAATTCAATTCAAATTATTTATTTCAGGCAAAGCCCATTACAATGTTAGTAGACTAGTGTTAGTAAATTACATCAATTAATAAAAATCAGTAGAATAGAATATGAAATTAAATTATACATGCAATTAAATTCAATTAAATCAAAATAAGTATAAATTAATAAGTTTTTTAGTCAAAATTTCATTTTAATGACAAGCTTTCTTGCTGATTGAGCGCTAGTCACTTCACTACATAGTATAAAACAAAGTCGCTTTCTCTTTCCCTATGTCCCTTTGTATGCTTAAATCTTTGAAACTACGCAACGGATTTTGATGCGTTTTTTTTAATAGATAGAGTGATTCAAGAGGAAGGTTTATATGTACTTTTTATCCCGATATTCCCACGGGAACGGGAACCACGCGGGTGAAACCGCGGGCGGCCGCTAGTATATTATAAATGCGTCTCTGTCTGTCTGTGTGTTACACAATCACACCTAATCTACTGAACCGATTTGAATGAATTTTGGTACAGAGATAGGCTAGAGCCTGAGAAAGGACATAGGCTACTTTTTATTCCTGAAAAATATCACCTTCCCGCGGGATAGCGTCGTGTAGTACACGCGGGCGAAGCCGCGGGCGGAAGGCTAGTAATCTATAATCTTATAATCTTAATATTATAATTGTGAAAGTTTGGATATTTGGATGTTTAGGTGTTTGGATGTTTGTATGTTTGTTACTCAATCACGCCAAAACGGCTGAACGGATTTGGCTGAAATTTGCGACACAGATACTTTGTAACCTGGAGAGGAACATAGGCTACTTTTTATCCCGGAAAAACATCACATTCCTGCCGGGTAACGTCGTGTCGTCCACGCGGGCGAAGCCGCGGGCGGAAAGCTAGTTTAATATTTTTCGTACCGAATATCGTCCTCATCAAACGTCTCGCTCGCTTCAATGTGTGCGCAGGTACATATCAATACAAAAGAAATTGCTTTTATTACAAACGTGTGCGATAACAGATAGAAAGCAGCGGCTCGGCGATATCGGACTCGCATCGGCAGTCGCGCCGTAAACTCCACGCGGTCCATGGCGATATTTAGGCCGCGCACCAGCGCGGGCGATGCTTTACACGGCTAAATTTTAATTAGCATAAATATTTTAGGGGATGTTAGTGCCCTTAATATGAACAACTTTCACTATGGGGCTAACCATGGAATCGCGAAAAAAAATCAGCTGTTCCATACAAAAGTACAACATCGAGTCGACTGAAATGTATGGAACAGCTGTTTTTTTTTCGCGATTCCATGGTTGGTCCCATAGTGAAAGTTGTTCATATTGATGGGCACTAACATCCCCTAAAATATTTATGCTAATTAAAATTTAGCCGTGTAGAATGCGATGACACAGCTATTATCTATATCTATTTGTAGATACTGTTGAAATGGTTAGATTAAATAAAAGAGGATCTTTTAGAAAAACTTTGATTTTTATTGAGAACACCATAACCCAAAAATTAACACAGTACATATCGAACCATGAAGTTTGACTTAATACTCTGAGGTAACTGGAGCTCTCACCCTGAATAAAAAAGTGTCGCCAGCAAATTTGACATTTATGTATGTAGTGGCAGGTAGTGGCTGTCAGTTGTCTCATATGACCATACGTATTTTTTTAAAGTGTAGGTGAGACGGAAGACAGCCACTGTGTTATTTGTGGTATTCAAAAAATTGTTCGTACTGCACTCTCCAGTTACCTCAGTATTAAGTCGAGCTTCATGTATCGAACGTAACCACAGATCACTTCATTTTTCAGACAAGGCAGTAATCGGTTTTTCCAAACCAGAGATTAAAAAATAGATGGCAAAGGGATACTAGATGGCGCCACGCGCCTCATCCACAAAAATAAGATTATAAAATTAACCTTATTACAACAGATACTAATATTATAAAGAGGTAAGGTGGACCTACTGGCGGTCGCGGGAAGCCGCTGGATGCGGGCAGCGCAGGACCGATCGCTGTGGAAATCCATTATAAAGTATCTGTGTCCCAAATTTCAGTCAAATCCGTTCAGCCGTTTTGGCGTGATTGAGTAACAAACATACAAACATCCAAACTTCCACACTAGCTTTTTCTCGCGGCTTCGCCCGCATGCGATTCGAGGTATATTTTTTTATATATTCGATGATATACAAAATAAAGCGTGTCTCAAAAGTACGTATAGGATTTGAATTTCGCGCTATTTCCGAAATATGCAAGATGGCGGGTTGAAATTTGACATACTTCATCTTGACACATGTAAAATTAATCGTGGAGCGTTTTACAATAAAACAGCGCATAGAAGTGTCCCAAATATTTAACGAAAATTCACGATCAATTATTACAAACACTCGTCGAAAGGTCGAAAAATCTCGTAATTTCAAGAAAAGGTGATTTCAATTGGCCACCGAGATCTTGCCATCTGATGCCACTGGATTCTTTTCTTTGGGGCTACGTCAAAGATAAAGTCTACACCAACGATCCACAAAACATAGACAATATATTCGCCGAGTTATTGGTGAAATAAGTAGCGAAATGTGTGAAATTAGCAGCGAAATGTGTGAAATTGTCATAAAAAACTTGTACACAGCAAAAATGCCCGTGGCGGCCATTTAGCAGATATTCTATACAGATAAAATTGTACAAGTCTTTCTTTAAAATAAAATAAAACTACGAAGAAATTCCATTCCATTCGCGTTTTATTGAGACAAATCATCCTATACCTACTTTTGGGACACCCGTTAGTTCAGTTCGAAGATGTAAAATAGTTTTATTTTTCACATTCAAATTGAAATATTTCAAAAAGTATACTTATCATTTACGACATTTTGTCAAAAGTATTTGTCGTTTGTGATTATTATATCGGTTGACTGGCGCATGTTTCATAGGTGTACATCAAAATATGTCATACTCGCAGCTTAGGTATGCCAGTAAGGTTCGATACCTTTTAGACCCCCGTTTCGTCCCCTTAAAGGTTGAATATTACAAAATCCTAATTATGTACCAAGTTTCGGCTCGATCGGTCCAGTAGTTTGAGCTGTGCGTATATAGATCAGAGTCACCTTCTGCTTTTGTTATACAGATTAAGCATATTATAATGAAGGGGTGCTTCATTTACAATAGGCTACTTATCTATACATATAATAAAACAGAAACGGACAAAAAGTCTGTACATGAAAGATAAAAAAAAAATATTACTGCTATGTGATGTGTACAGGATATAGACCCCAAAACGATAGATATTAAAATTTTTGTCTGTTTGTCTGTTTATCTGTTTGTCTGTTTGTCTGTTTGTCTGTTTGTCTGTTTGTCTGTTTGTCTGTTTGTATGTTCGCTTTTCACGCAAAAACTACTGGACGGATTTTTACCAAATTTTGTGTAGTAATAGCTTATATACCGGGTCAACATATAGGGTACCTTTTATTGCGGGAAATTTAATTATTCCTACGGGAAAATACAAAAACTGATTCTTACTAAAATAGATGGCGCCACATGATTATGAAAATACGTTATATTTAATCGCTGTCTCAATTAATAATGAATCATGTTATTTTTTTTTTACCTGCTTCAAAACATAATATAAATTAAAACCCATCCAGGCTCATATAAAATCATAAAAATAATTTCATGTTATTTACGTCATTATATCTACTAAGCAATAAATGGCGCAGGAAGTCAGTAAGATTACGATATACCTCTCACAAAAGAACATTCGAATGATTATATTAATTAGGGTGAAAGCCCCCTCTGTTGCCACTTTAAGATGTTTTTCACTTCTTTTGCATCATAACTACTAAGCAATAGATGGCGCGGGAAGTCAGTAAGATTACGATATACCTTTCACAAAAGTACATCCGAATGATTATCTATATTAAGTAGGGTGAAAGCCCCCGCTGTTGCCACTTTAATTTTTTTTCACTTCTTTCGCCTATGGTCTTAAGTAGGTATCTAAAATTGTCAAGAATGTATAGTCCGTCCGGTTAGATAGTGTCGGTACACCCGCACGGCATTATGGCAGAGCGACACTATCTAAGCGAATGGACTATATCTTATACTTTTCTTTAAATTTTTAAATTTACAATACAAAAAAACTACTTAAAAAATTTAACCGACTCCAAAAAGTATTTGTCAACTGAAAAGGAAAAATATAATTTATATTATAATTAAGGTACCTTTTTGAGGTCGGTGCCAGTCAGTTTATTTTTTAAATTACTATTTATTTCCTAAGTTTTAGTGTATATTGTACAATAACATACCCACGAAAACTACTAAACCGATTTTGATGACTCTTAGACTGTTCCCAAAGTTAGAATACACCTAATTTAAATCAAATAGAATCATCTCTATATGCCTTTAGATTTCGAGAAATCCGTGGACATACATAGTAAAAACATATAACTAAGTATTCATATACTTACGAAATTTTGTTTTATTTTAGTCAATTAAAAACCTATATTTTAAACTTAAAATGTGCGAAGGGTGCCGATTGATGTGTTTTTTGTCAATCAAATTTTAAAAGATACATCGAGAAATCAATACTTAACTAACTTAGATAAAATAAAAGAAACATCTAATTCGATGTAAACTGAAAAGCGTTTATTGAATAATATTCCTATGTCATAAAGAATTATTACTATTGTTATTATGACTTAAAAGTCATAGATAAAAAGTATATTATCAAGCAAAAGTTATTAACGAAATGTTTAAAGCTAAGTAAGCACTCGGGGCAGTGGCCAAAACTAAAGTTCTTACCCTATTGATGTAAAATTTATATTTCGCATTTCCACTCGACGCTAGATGTCGCTACAGTAAGTATAGTGCCACAAATATAGCTGAACCGGCGACAGTGGTCCTGGAGGAGCCACTAGCAATACAAACTTAACTGTCAAAATGGACTGCCGGCAGTCAACAGTATATTTAGTACCAAAAAATAACCACTGTGTGAAATAAGTTTGTCGCAATGTAGACAAAATGTCACCAATGTAATTTTGAAAAATTTGCTCATAAACGCTAAGTGGCCAGTACGTAGATACCTACACCTACCTACCATTTTTTATGTCATGCCGCGTACACACCGCGCCAACGAACGCCAACGAAGGATATTCAGCGTTGGCTGCCGCACGTTCGTTGGCTATCGAATGTTATAGCACAAACAACTAATGTTGAGCAAACGATCGTTGGCACTCGATTCCGGCTCCAATGCCCAGTGTTGCCAGAAGGTTACTTTTTTGTACATTTCAGGGTTTAGGTGTATCTTTTGACAAGACCTCGCTGGCAACACTGTCCAGCTTGGCAACTGACCTCTACTATTATTAAATTATTATTTACACACTGGAGTCATGCTGGAGTCTGGACTGGACTGGCTGTCATAAAAGTGCCTATTTGAGTATCGCTATTTTGGCGCTGTAGGCATTTAAGTAAGAGTGTCTATGTAACTAAAACTAGTGATGTTCAGTCAGTTGTGGTAATGATTATGTCAAAATTAGTTCTAGGGACACTCGTAGTGGCGCTTCAAATTGCCACACAAAATTAGCTTTCATTTGTATGGAGACAGCCTGTCCAGTGTGTAATAATAATAATAGAGGTCAGTGAGCTTTTGGTGAGCTTGGCTTTATTTTAATTTTAATACTAGCCTTCCGCCCGCGGCTTCGCCCGCATGGATTACAGAGTACAAGCTTTTCCGGAATAAAAATTAGCCTATGTCCTTTCGCAAGGTCAACTCTATCTTTGTAGGTGCCAAATTTCATCAAAATCAGTTTAGTAGTTTAGGCATGAAAGCGAAGCAGACTGACAGACAGAGGTACTTTCGCATTTATAATTAGTAGTAATACTTAAATATATTACTTGGGTAAAAACAATATTTAAGTATACTATTAAATATTGAATTTAAATAAATTATGCACTCATTATAAATACCAATTTATATTTTACTCAGCCTGCTATAATATTATAAATTGAATGATATGTTTGATGACGCTTGTAAAAATCAATACCTATTGTGCGCACACACAAAATAGCAGCAATCAAAAGAATCATCAATAGATGGATTGATTGTTTATTTGCATAAAACTAGCTACTGCACTTATTGAAATGTTAATCGGTCTAGTCTACCATATCAACATCTCCTTTCAAATTGCTTTCAAAGAACATACGAAACTATCAAGACCAAAGTGTTTCTAACATAAACACAAAATTTTTATTCGTTTTTTATGTCTTATTTAAATTTTAGGGCTTACATTGAATTGAATAAAAAAAATATTATTTTATTACATTTTGTTTTATTTTGTACTCTCATACTATGGTAAATTTTTGTTTCCAATTATTCACTTTGGAAAAAAAAACTAAAGTTTCATTACCTACACAATAACATTTGCACTTTTCACTTTTCTCATAATCTTAGCTGTATTTTAAGTAATTCACAGTTGGATACATTTTAGTTTGCCGCAGCTTGTAGAAATTGTGTCAGCATGCAAGCAGTCTGCTAAGAACATGGTCTTATACCGGCTGATATTTCCTTCATCATCATCATCATTTCAGCCGTGATATATTTCAAATTATTTCCAACATGAGCTAATTTGGATTTCTTCCAGTAGCACTGTGTGTCAGTACTGGATAGTTTTTCACTGTGCCTGTGTATTCACATCTGGAGAGCAACAGCATGTTTGGACGCTGATGATTTTTCCTTCTTTTTCATCCACTATCGCTGCATACGATTTCGAGCGGACTTTATGTTCTGTACACACCTTCAAATCAATTAATTCAAATCGCGCCGAAGTATATCTGAAAGACCGGGAACGTTAATATTTTATGTTGAACATAACAAAAATAATAAGTACTTAGTTAAGAATAATATGATGAGTTACACTTTTGAGGTTACCTATGTTATTTTCGCAATGATTTTAAACTTGTAGATATTTGATTATAAATAATGTAGTGGTTGACAAACTTACACGGATGTTTTCTTCACATTCCTAAATTCAGCAGCACAGTAATCTGAATTAGAGGCAAATAAATTGCCGACCATTATTATGTCTACTCCACAAATTATATAGACTAGGTCTACTCCTGCCTGGGGCCGGACATTGCGATATTCGGCTTTAGTGAAGCGGTTCACAATAGAGAAGGCTGTGCCTGGTTCCATGGTAGGTATTATTCAATGGGCACTTTCGATGACTCTTGAAACGGTTTGTTTGGCTATTATCACAAACTTTTACAGTGTTTTGCAAACAAAAGCTAGAAAAACAATTAGAATTAAAGAAGAACAGAAAAATGATTCACAAATAATCACCTCACATTTGACGTCACGCTCACGCGCTGTGATTGGTGTTTCGCTAGCTAGAGATTACGCACAGATTAAACTCAACGCTCTCGCTTTTGGTAGAAACTATGCTTCAACTGAGCGTTCGTTCGTTGGCCTTCGGCCGCCGTCCACACCGAGTTCGATCTAATGGGTCAATTCCTTTGATGTTACCGCCACGCTCCGGATCGCCGGCACACGCCAACGAACGATCGTTGGCCTTCGCCAAACCGTCCAAACAGGACCAACGAAGGGCATCGAAACCCATTCGTTGGCGTTCGTTGGCGCGGTGTGTACGCGGCATCATTTAACCGGCTCTGGCTACTTAGGCCTTCAGCCGTAGGTACCATCCAATAAAATAAAGGAATATTAAAAATAGTTTTCTATCTAACTTATTTATTCATTTATTTACTAGGAAAGCTTACATAAGTGATGATTGATTAAAATTAAATAATTAAATGGTATATCATTACATTTTATACCTGTTACTTAAAGAAGAAATGTCTCCATATCAAAATACTAGCCTTCCGCCCGCGACTTCGCCCGCTCGGACTAAACGACGACGTTATCCCACGGGAATGTGATATTATTCAGGGATAAAAAGTAGCCAAAGGCAGCCATTACATCCAGATCGCGATCACTGATCGTGATCTTGATCGCGATCGAGATTTACTTTGTAGATATTTTGCGATCAAGATCGCGAGCCGTCAATCACCTTCGTACACAGTCAATCTGCATCGCGATCATTGATCATTGATCATTGATCCAGATTGACTGTCTAATGGCTGCCTAAGTATGTCACTTTTCAGCTGCTAAACTATTCCCATTCCAAAAGTCACGTCGATCCGTTGCACCAATTTTGACGTGAAAGAC
This sequence comes from Crambus lathoniellus, assembly GCA_949710035.1. NCBI lineage: Eukaryota > Metazoa > Arthropoda > Insecta > Lepidoptera > Crambidae > Crambus > Crambus lathoniellus. The sequence goes on along the minus strand of OX453302.1, from coordinate 5,034,827 downwards.
GGACAAACAAACAAACCCACTTTCACATTTATAATATTAGTATGGATACACACAATCTCTTTTACATTTTATAGTAAAAATATGATTGGCCTGATATTATGCATTACTAAGTAAGAACTTCTGTTTGAATCGTGAAAGCGCGCATATGCGCAAAACGAAAATACGCGCTCTAATCGCGCGCGGCAAGAGTGCGCTTCACCACTGAAGCTCCATAGTAGTGGTCGGAGTGGAAGTGCCTCGTGCGATCCAAGAGCACCAAGAGAACAAATTAGATTCACGATCCATGATCCCCAATCTTAGGTCGTGGTTGGCCAATCCAAGATGGATCGTTTGGTGTGGTTCAGTCTTATGAACCTCGCGTAGAATAGATCTATTGCCCGCTAGCAAGCAACGTCGAAGAACGAAGAACGGCTGTTCAAAATAATCGTTATCATTATACACTGTTATGTGTGATACATGCATTTTTGCGTATAAAAACCATATGAAAATATAGATAAGTTATCACAACTTACTGTAAATCGAGATTTGACAGCCTAAACCGACCTAGATAGCGGTTTAAATTTAAATCGGGATCGGTAACAACAAGTAGCTAAATGGGATTTAAAAGAAAATCGAGATCCAAGTGGCTCTTTTGAGTTATGAAGAAGAGAAGAGAAGTTTGTTTTTTTTGACGCCTCTAAGGGATTGCAGACTTCAGTATTTAATTTGACATACATTTTAGCTTGATACCTCCCACGCATACTTGAGAAAAAGTTTCTTGACAGACGGACAGATCTTTGAATGAGGGCTCAACTATGTTCATGCAGCATATGATAACACCATACCATGTTCATACCCTAGCCTGCATATTCGATATTCTTTAGACCCTTTTAGTAGAGAATAGGACTTCAAGAAGAGCGTTATGAAATCTGAGCAACAAACACACATAAACTAAACTAACACAAAAGTCACTACACCGCGCGTACGAAGTCGCGGGCAACAGCTAGTGCTAACATAAAGTTTCACCTAGCAAAATATGGAGAGACTAACTTCTCTCCACTCTCCTCAGAATGCCTTTGAAATAAGAAGCCAGATGCACTGCAGAAACGTGGAAGCGCCAACAAGGATTTAAAGATGTTATTGTTTAACACACGCAGGGCCTTGTAGGAAAGCTGGATAAAGGACATCAGGCACATATTGCCAAAAACTGTATAAGCTTCGTTATATTTTATTTAGGCACTATGCGCCACTGTGAACTTACTACGTGTACCAAAATAATTTTAAAGTCTTTCATTGTTTAATAATTAATTTGTGTAAAAACACAAAAATGACTATGAATTTATCATGAAACGAACATCTCTAGCCATTAAAAAAAAACAAAGAATGTCAACCGTGTGTCAACCTCTTTATAAAAAATAAAAAAAACCTTTGTTTACATGTCAAAGTTGACATTAGTTGTTAAAGACGTTCCGACGCACGCACGCTCGTATTTTATTTTTTTAGTAGATCATGTGAATCTGTGCCCGTAGTGTAAGTTTTTATGTCAAAAAACGCAAACTATCGTGAGTGCGTATTTATGTCAATTTGTATGAAAACTGTATCAGCGCCTCTAGCGGCGAGTAGCGCGCTTATGCAGTTTTCATACAAATTGACATAAATACGTACTCGAAATAGTTTGCGTTTGCTTGACATAAAAACTTACACTCGGGGTACTGAGTATGTGAATCATGTCACAAAAACTGATGTAATTAAAATAATAGTATATAAAAGAAAAAATTAAGCAGGAATAAATGAGTTAATACATAAATCAAGTCAAATTGCTCCGATTTCAGTATTATGGAAACACAATATTCTCTAGGTCAAAATAACGCAAGTAACGGAACGTTTTGTTCGTGTTGCTGTTTCAGTATCAGTGTTACCAAAAACAAAATATTTTAAACCTAAATAACTCGAACAAAAAAACACATAATAAAATTTTAAGTATTTTTCGTGTTTGTTTGTGATAAACTTTAGTCATTCACTTCAATAGAATAGCTATACATTTTTAGGTTTTTTGTAAAGGGAATGTGCCTGATGTCCTTTGACCACAGACTACTGGTATAAAAATTTTGACAATAGGCTTTAAATAAAGTAAAATTTACTTCTACTGTACACCAAGCAAACCTGTGTGCCTCACCATGTTACCACTGACCGACAAAGCCCTGCGTCCCTATCTATCTATATCAGAATAAATTGTCATACAGAGTTTCAGTTACTATATGCTCAAGGTATTTAAACTGACTTACACGGCCCAAAGGAACCCTGTTCAAAAGTAACAGGGGCACATTTTCAAGTCTCTTAATGTTACCCCTGAAGATCATGAATTCACTCTATTTCTCGTTGTACCTTAGGCCGTGCTTCCATATATAGTCCTCGCAGGAGCTTTTTGGGGCCACCCAGCGACAGGCTGAGCAGCACAGCACCATGTCATCAGCATAACTGATATTATTCACACAGACATTATCTATATAACAACCATGTGTGCTGCTCAGCCCAGCGATGAGCTTGTCCATATATACATATATAAGAGCGAAGTCAGCCCACCCTGTCTAACACCACATAAACTCTTCAGAGCATGTATTTCCCCACTTTACCACATTTTTCTGATTACCATACCAATGTGCCAGTACATTTATAACCTCAGCCAACGAGAAACATCTTTAACTTTAAGTTTTGTCCAAAGGTCCAAAGCTTATCATAACTTCATAACACACAAGATCAAATGCTTTGCTGAGGTCTTAAAACATGCATTTATAGGAAGGAGTTAGCTTTATAACATAATAAATATGTTAGAGCAAAGAGGCCATAGCAATTGTTGACAGACTGGCTGGTTTGAATGTTGAAGGATGTTTGAATGGAATGTTATGACGGTTGCCGAGAAAATTATACTGTCAGCGGAGGCTGTTGATTATTTTCTATAGTGATATTTTATTTTGTGTTATGTTTATATAATTAAAGTGTTTTACAATATACATAGTGTTTTGAGTAATTAGTTATCGTGAGCAAGTGAAAGTTCTCACAGGTTATGGGCCCAGTACGATTTCCGAAAATCTGGTCTATTACTACACTAGTGTAAAACAGAGAGAAATACTTTATCTTGGATAGCTAGAGGAGTACGGCGGCGGTAAGAACTACCAACCAATAACGTCCTACTAGTTCGAGTAACATAACACAACGAGTACAACCATGTCGAATGCGGGATCGGGGCTCCCGAGCATAGAGAAATTGAAAGGTAACATCAACTGGAACACCTGGAAATTTGATATGGAGTGCATATTGGTGCACGATGATTTGTGGCAGTACGTAGAGAATGTTACTGACACACCCAGTGCTAACGCTAAGAAAGCCGACCAGAGAGCACGAACTAAAATCTGCCTACTAATTGAGAGTCAGTGTAAAGTACACGTTCGTAAGGCTAAGACTGCCTACGAGACGTGGAAATACCGGAAAGTGGCCTATGAAGACAAAGGCATCAACAATAGATGCAGATTATTGTCAAGGCTAGTGAGCCTCAAACTGAGCATGTTCAATTCAATAACTGAATATATAACTGAACTGATGCAAGTTAGTAACCAACTAGCAGACTTAGATAAAGAAATTGATGACGAATTACTAGCAGCACTCATGCTACAAGGACTACCAGAGGAGTATGCGCCTATGAGGTTGGCGCTGGAAAGCGCGAACATAACCTTAACTTCAGACTACGTTAAAACAAAGCTACTGCAACTGGATGAGAACAGAATGAGTGCAGGCTCCAGTGATAAGCCTAGTTTGAGCTCCGCACTCACTACATCAAAGTCTCACAACACTTACAAGAAATTTGTTCAGAAGAAGAACAAAGAGAAGAGGACTGTAAAATGCTTCATTTGCGAAGGACCGCATAAAGCTTGTGACTGTCCTCACAACCCACGTCAGTCGAAGAGGAATCATATGGCGACGGCACTATCTAGTGTGGATCGAGAGAAGACTCATCAAGACGAGTGGATTATAGATTCGGGAGCGTCAGGACATATGAGTTTCAGGAAGGACTGGATGGATGAGTTTGTGAACTATGACAAAAAGGTAGAAGTGAGTTGCGCGAATGGAGGTAAGGTTTTTGGAGAGGGTTTTGGTATTGTAAAGAATGATTCACTTGATATCAGCATAAATAATGTGATGTATGTACCAGAATTATCTTCAAATTTACTAAGTGTGAGTACTATGGTAAACACTAGAAATAAAATTGTGGTTTTTAATAAAAAAGGTTGCGAAATTTACAATGCTGATGAATGTTCTATAAAAGGGAACCCATGTGTAACCGGAAAGCATGATAGAGGCATTTATAAACTTACATGTTTCTCACAGGCAGTTGCACTTGCGTCGACAATTGGAAATGAGATGGAGCTTTGGCATAAAAGGATGGCACACTTGAGTGTACGTAACCTGATTTTATTAAGAGACGAAATTGCAACAGGGGTGAGTTTTCCAAACATTACTAACTCAAAAATGGACTGCGTAGCCTGCTTGATGGGCAAGCAGACTAGGCAACCATTTAAACGTAACCAGGCTACGAGGGCTGGAGAGCTCCTTGAGCTAATTCATTCGGATATTAGCGGGCCAATGAGTGGTAAGTCTATTGGAGGTCATAGATACTACATAACTTTTATCGATGACTACTCTCGGAAAACTTTTGTATACTTTCTAGAAGCTAAAAGCGAAGCGTTTGAAAAAATAAAAGAGTTCATAACTCTAGCAGAGAGACAAACAGGAAAAAAGGTGAAAGTAATAAGAACTGACAATGGTACTGAATATGTAAACAAGAGAGTGGATGCCTACCTCAAAGAACAGGGCATAAGGCATCAGCTTACTATTACATACACGCCTGAACAAAATGGTGTAGCCGAACGTGCAAATCGCACGATTGCCGAAAAAAGCCGAGCAATGTTACAAGAGGCAGGACTACCTGTCAGTTTTTGGGCTGAAGCGGTGAACACCGCTGTCTATCTGAAAAACAGAAGTCCGACTATAGCGATCAAGGGGATGACGCCAGAAGAAGTGTGGACTGGACGAAAGACAGACTTAAGTCATCTCAAGGTTTTCGGATGCAAGGCATATATGCACATACCAGATCAAAAGAGAACCAAGTGGGATCCAAAGAGCAAAGAACTGGTGTTTGTAGGATATTGCGAAGAGTCGAAAGGGTACAGGCTGATAGATCCTTCAAATGGAGAGCTGCATAGAGCCCAAGATGTAGTATTTTTTGAAAACCAAAAATACGAAGGAAGCACAAGGGCTTATAATGAAGAGAAAAAGCAGCTAGTTACAATCCACTTAGAAGATAATCTACAGCAACAGGTAGATCCACAGCAAAGATATAATATTCAGCAACAGGGAACTCTACAGCCATGCGAAAATATTCAGCAAGAGCAAAGAATTCAGGTAGAGAATCTGGAGTCAAATGATGGAGATCATGATGCTCATACTGAAATTTCTGACAGTGAAGAAAACTGGGCTTCGTCTGAAGAGAGACCAGATGAAGAAAATAGAGGTACACCAGTAGAAATTTTTCCAGCTGAAGAGAATAGAGATACCCCAGTTGAACCTTTAGTGGAAGAAAGGAGATATCCACTAAGAGAGAGGAAACCTATACAGTTACCCGATTATATAATTTATAAAGCGACCGCAGAAGAGGATGATCCGGTTACAGTGCAGGAGGCACTATCCAGAACGGATGCTCAACATTGGAGAGATGCTATTAAGGAGGAGCTAGACGCACTGGAGAAAAACGGAACATGGATCCTGGTAAAGCCTGAACAAGCAAGCAACGTTGTTGATTCCAAATGGATATTTAGAATCAAAAAGGAGGCGGGGAATAAAACTCGTTACAAAGCTCGCTTGGTTGCACGCGGCTTTAGCCAGAGAAAAGGCATCGACTATGATGAGACCTTTTCACCGGTGGTGCGACACAGCTCCATGAGACTACTCCTAGCATTAGCGGCTAATCTCGGTCTACAGATTGATCACATGGACGTAAAAACTGCGTTTCTCAACGGAAGTCTTAATGAGAGAGTCTTTATGCGTCAACCACCACAGTATGAAGAAAAAGGGAAGGAAGACTACGTGTGTCTTATCCAGAAATCCCTATACGGACTGAAGCAGGCACCACGGTCCTGGAATTTGAAGTTACACACTGAGCTAGAGAGCCTTAACTTCAAACGATGCAAGAACGAATCGTGTGTCTATATAAGAAAAACAGATAAGGATATGATAATCCTAGCTGTATATGTAGATGACATTTTGTTACTGTATAATGACGAAAATGAGATGAAAACGGTTAAAGAAGGATTGATGTCAAAATTCGAGATGAAGGATCTAGGAAAGGCCGAACTGTTTCTTGGTATGCGGATTAAACAAGAAAACGGATGTATTCAAATTGATCAGGAGGAATACATTGACAAAGTCATTCGCAGGTTTAATATGGAGAATTGCAAACCAGTTAGTACACCAGGAGTTCCAGGCCAACGTTTCCAGAAACCACAAGAGCCTTATACACCAGATGAAAGTATACCCTACAGAGAGCTGATAGGATCACTGATGTATATAGCTGTGTGTTCCAGACCAGACATAGCACACTCAGTAAACTTTATGAGTCAGTTCTGTAACTGCTATGAGGAAGTTCACTGGACTGCTACAAAGAGAATATTAAGGTATCTCAAAGGTACGAAGAGCATGGGACTTATGTACTCCAAAGATACATACGGATGTATACAAGGATTTGCCGATGCTGATCACGGTGGAAACCTTGTTGACAGAAGGTCATATTCTGGCAACGTCTTCAAGATGGCAAAGGGAGCCATTTCATGGCAAAGTACCAAACAAAGGAGTATAGCTTTGTCAACAGCCGAGGCTGAATATATGAGCCTATCCGAAGCTGCCAAAGAAGCCATATTCCTTAAAAGGTTCCTTACGGAAATTATGGGAAAGGAGGAGTCTCCCATAATAATACATACGGACAGCCAATCCGCTATGGCAATTGCACAAAACCCAGTGCAACATCAGCAGACTAAGCATGTTGATGTGCGCTATCATTTTATCAGAGAAGCAATCGAAAATTGTGCTATTTCGCTGGCGTATTTAGAAACGAAGCGAATGGTTGCTGATGCCTTGACAAAAGCCGTTGTAAGAGAGAAACATGATTTTTGTCGTAGAGAGATGGGTGTGTGTTGAAGGCTGTTCATTAGTGAGAGTGAAAGGAACCAGGAGAGTTTGGATGAGGATAGGATGTCTGAGGGAAAACAATTGAGGAGGAGTGTTAGAGCAAAGAGGCCATAGCAATTGTTGACAGACTGGCTGGTTTGAATGTTGAAGGATGTTTGAATGGAATGTTATGACGGTTGCCGAGAAAATTATACTGTCAGCGGAGGCTGTTGATTATTTTCTATAGAGATATTTTATTTTGTGTTATGTTTATATAATTAAAGTGTTTTACAATATACATAGTGTTTTGAGTAATTAGTTATCGTGAGCAAGTGAAAGTTCTCACAAAATAACAGAGAACTTTAACACAGCTCAATATCACTTAAAATCATATGTCAATCAAATCAATGGCACTTTCCGTAGACAATATCCACAAAAAAGTGGCTATTGATAATATCACAGAACACAATTACTCCAAGGAGGATAATAAGTATTATCTAGCACTTCAGCACACTTCAGCCAGAATGGTGGCTAGGCTAGGCTAGGTATTTGGTTTAATTTTTGTGTTTCGGATAAAAATCCTCAAAGCAGTAAAAACAAAATATATAACCGTACCTACATAAAATAAAACTTTCCTATTTTTGATTTACATAGTATCTTCATTACTTTAATTAAATGCCTAATTTTTATCAAAAGTAGGTCAACAATTTATCTTTAAAGTTATGTAAATTCCGATAACGAAACAAGAAACGAAAATTTGAATTTCGCGGGTAAAATTCCATTACATGACTTCGAGAGAAAGGAACAGCGAAATAGCAATTTGTGTTTGTGTCTCTTTCGCTCCATCTTTTCGCTCCGCTTTTAAACTCTCTTCTGCTAAAGTTCAACGTTTTACAAGTGCTAGGGATACCCCTAGCACTAAATATACATTTACTATAAATGAAGTTGATTACACTCAAAAGTAGCAAGTTATTTCACACAAATTGAGAAATTAAACTTTTCCATGAATCTTCCGATACCAAAATACTCGCCTGCTTCATTTGACATAACGATATGAATCTGGGTTTCGAGTTTTTACTTTTTAATTTTTACAAAATACCGATTCTGGGCTTCAACTGTCAAAAATGTATAGAGAATTTTCTTCGTCATTCACTCTTTTTCTGACATATGGGTATGGGAAGAAATATGAAGTCCATGGAATTAGTCGGTACCGCCAAGTTCAGATTATGGGCTTCAAATGTCAAATAAAGCCCATATCCATATCCAGATTTTTTAGGCGGTAGACCCCCAGGGGGGCTACCGCGTAACTTTATGGGTATGAACTTCATACGTTTTTGGGAACTTTAAGTCAATTTTAAAAAGAAAATAGCCGCTATCAGTTCCTTGTTTTGTGACGTCGGGTATAACGATAATGGGCGATTTTCTGAAAGCTCAGTCACTAGATGGCGCTGTCCAACCTATGCAGTTAGAAGGAACGGAACGTTATAAATTTTACTTTGACGCGACTTTTTTACGTAAAACGGAACGTCAAACAGATGTTATTTATTTACCTAAATCTTTAAATTTACCTATTTCGTTTCTGTTCCTCACAGTAGTACTTATTTAATATATTATTAGTTTCCTTTGGGTTTTTAAAAAGTAATTAATTTAAATATGTTTCATACCAAAATATACCATAGACATGTTCATACTTATTCAACGCCATCTAGTGAAGCAATTGGAAGCTTTTTTTTTTTTAAATGGCCTCTCAGAAAATCGCTCATTATCTAGCAACGTTCAACAGAACAAACCAGCAAAAATCTATCAAGATAAGGAATTCAAATGACAGTTGAAGCCCATACCCATATCCATATTTCTTAGCCGGTAGCCCCCCTGTACTGGGGGCTTAAGGCTGTACGTTTAAACATTCCTTACTTAAACAGGGACTTAAGAAAAAAAAATCATTTTAATTCCACTCCACACGTCAAAGTGTCAAACGTCAAAATAATATCTGTCAAAGGATGGAGGGCCATAGCTAGAAACAGCTTGAAACCTATCAGAGGATTAAGTAAAAAAATAGTTGATTCCTAAGCAAAACTCCATTTAATTTCTAATAGTCAATTAAAACTGCTATGACCAAATGAGTCAGGCCCTCAGTTCATCAATTGTCAAAAATTTGCTGTCACCTGTCAAAGTAATTAAGCATTGATTGTTAATAATTTTTGAATCCGAATATAGTAAAGAATTCGTGCAATCTTTTCAGAAGTTTTCAATTGTCTACAATATACTGTCATGATTTTAGAAGGTTTTTCTTATTTTTTAATAGCAACACTGGTAATGCCGTCTCTTGCCGCCATTTTGTTAAATTTAATAGGCTAATCTGTGGTAAAATCGGTGGGGGTAGCTAGGCTTGAGCCCGATTAACGAGAAAAGAGAGGTCATTCTTCAAACTAGCCTCGAGGGGATAAGTTCACTAAGACGTCGACTGTATCTATATTGTTATACCTGTACTATGCCTGTACCTGTAAGTTGGATCAATAATTATATGAGTGTTATCTGGAGTCTGCGTTTTCTTCATATTTCAGAAGCGGTAAAGTACCCACGTAAGTTTATTTCTAAACCTGATAATAAGAATAATTTGCTTATTCTGTGCTATAGTAATGTCAAACGAGTTATTTTATTCTCTTCACGCAGAGAAAGGATAAATATTCCAGATTCCATGTTAATGCGTATTTTTTTATCTAAATGACATTTTAAATACCTTTGCGGTGGATTGTGTTCCGTACATGGTCGGGGCTACTCTCCGACGGAACGGACATAAACTAGATCACACTTTTATTTGAATTGATTGATTAATTGTGTTCGTGTACGGTCGGGGCTACCCTCCGATTATACTTACATAATTTTAAACGCGGGTATGTAGTAGATATTTTAGTATGGCACGATCATAGCGTACCATGAATCTGGCATAATATCTTGATTGTTGTTGTTTAATTTACATGATGTATTAAATGTGGATTGTACAGAATTAATGGAGATGATTGGCATTATTATATTATTAGAGTACTTGCTGTTTATGTTGTTTATAATCTTACACATGGAGCTAGGACTGGCAGTTTTGGCTGTGTACCTACATGTAATGTTTGAAGTAATTAGTGCTAAGTTTTGATAGCCTTTACTGTTGCACAGAGTAAAATCACTTATGGCTACTAAATTTTGCATACAATCCATGTTTTAACGTGGTATCTAATACTAACAGTGAATAAAAGAAAACTATAAGTTATGAAGCTAGTAAGAAGTAGTAAAGAGTAAGAATAATTTATGATTGGTTGCTTACATTTCATTTATCTTAATATTATTAAAATTAATGATTACAAATTTTCCTTTGTTTTTTAATGTATTGAGCGAACGTGTTGTTCTCTGGGTTGAGTGAGTCATGTATGCTTACTGGTTACCTACGTTACATGGTAAGATTGGTTTAATAGGTACGTATTACTTGCTTACAATTGAATTCTGGCTTTCTATTTATTGATATATTAATTAATAGGTACAAATTTTGTGGATTAAATTAATATGAACACCGTGAATAGCAATATAAATTGCTTGAACTATGAATATGAGTTTAAATACGAATATTTTAATATGGTATCTTTAAATATTTATGTTTGTGGCATGCACTCGTCGGAATTAAGGGGGCGGTATATGTTTGTGGCATACACTCGCCGGATTTTAGAGTACGAACGATGTATGTTGGTGGCATACATTCGTCTGAATATGTTCAAATGTTAAGTGAGTACGTTTCTCACAGGCTGGTTAAATGAGTACCTACTTATATTTCATACTGGTTTACTACCCGTATGGCCACTTTTAAGATTATTAGATTTAAATGAAACTACAACAGAACAAAGATAATTTCAAACGTTTTATTCTTGTTTTTACAATACACATTTTACATTTTTGCACTAGATAAGTAGCTCTTAATAAAAGAAATGGTTTTTGTAAATAATAAAGGATGTAGGTAGCTACTGTAGCTAGTGAACAGTATAAATCATGAATTTTCCTGAAGGGCATATTGTGTTGATAACCTAATGATTTTATTATAGAATGACACGGAACGATCTTTTGCCGATGAATAATGTATACATTCCAAGGTAAATAGCATCTGAGGACGAATTCCGCGAGAGGGCGCCTACCAGTAAACAAAAGCTCCGTGAAATAAATTTAAAAACAAATAGTTAAATTACATTTAAACTATTGAAAGTGTTAAATATCTTTTGTTAATAATAAAAATAACAACAAGTGTTATTGGTGAAGTAAAAAACAATAAACTCAGTGAAATAATACGAATAAAAATTGTGAAGTGATATTCAAAGATAAACAGTAGTGCAAAACCTTCAAACTGTGTGAGTTTTACGAAAAACATTCTAATACAATATAAAATCAAAACAGTGAACTTATATCAAAAAATTAATTAGTGGAAGTGCAATAATTTCAAATCTTGCAATTTACAACAACGGTTCTTATATCAACGCCACTTTGTAACTCGACCTTTGGACTCGAAACACACAGATACAAAAATAATAATTATAGACAATACGTTGCCTTACTTGCACTGTGACGCTAAAAACTATAAAGTGTATCGTAATTTTGCCACAAACATTTATGCTCCGGTGGCGTCGTACGACGCTACCTATACTTATTGAACCAGCTTGACAGACTTCAAACCTCTAAGCGGTCAATAACTTTTTCATATTTAATTATTTCCTAATAAAAAGGTGTGGAAGGACTGCCATCTAGTAAAAGTTAAACTAAAATTACTGAAGCAAAAAGGTACTTTAAACTAAAACAAAATACCTATAAAACAAGAAAACAACTTCTTAATACGATTATTAACATAAAGAGGGCGCAGTAACACGTAAACACAATGTCTACAGTATGTGAGGGATGCCGCCGTCAATTACCACGAAGAGAGTATCTCCGATGTGCGCTCTGCGATTATGCTTATGATTTAGACTGTGCCAATGTGTCTATTCAGCGATTTAACAACACTATGACCACGGATCACAAAAAGGCGTGGAAATGTCCTGCCTGTTCTTGTAAAACTCCCAAAACAGGAAATCTTAACACGCCCGTGCGTCAAAAAGAAATGGAGGGAATAGACAACATTACTACCAGGAATAAAATTAAGAAGAATAGTAATGAGACATTAAGCTCTGAAGACTTAAGTGTCCTTGGTGAGACAATGGATAGCGAAAATTTAGCTACAGCTACCACTACGGACACTTCTTCTCTTCTGCAAAACCTAAGTGTCATAATACAGCAAAAACTTGAAGAAAATAATAAAAACATATTATCACAGATAGAAATCATAATACAAACAGGAATAAATCAAGCAATAAAAGACATACGTGAAGAAACAAAGTACCTAAAAGAACAGAACGAAACGAGGAAAAATGATATAAATAATCTTTCACAAATAATAGAAAAACTTCAACAGGAAAATGAGTCAATAAAAAAAGAAATAAAAGAAATGGGAATAAACAAACTATCTGGTGGGGAAACAAATTCTTCAGAGACAAACCGGAAAAAATTTGTTGTCTTTGGATTTCCGGAATATTATAAGGAACCAGAATGTGAAATGCATAATAGGATTAATGGGATGTTCCGAGACCTTTTACATCTAGACGTAGCCGGCTACATAGAAAATACGTATAGAATTGGAAAATACAACGGCAAAGGAAACAGACCCCTAGTGCTTGAACTATTAAGTAAAAGAATGGTAAAGCATATAATAGAAAATAGCAGCTGCTTTAATCGAACTGGAATCTCCGTTTCGGAATTTTTGGACAAAAACACTCGCTTACAAAGGAAAACTTTAAGAGAAGAAATGATGAAAGCTCGCCAAAAAGGCTACTACGCAATTATTCGAAATAACGACTTATACATCGAGGGAGAAAAAATTTATTTAAAAGATATAACACTAAGAAGTGATTTTGAAGAAAAACAAAATAACCAATATAATAACAAAGAAAACATATCGAATGAAAATAAAGAATACAAGCACAGCAACAAAAATAACACCTTTCGAAATTACAGAACAACCGTTTAAAATCCTTTACCAAAATATGCAGAGCCTATGTAACAAAATAGAAACTCTAGAAGCATTCTTAGAACAGAACCCAACCCATCATGTTTTGTGCCTTTCTGAAACATGGCTGACACCAGGAAAACTCCAGCTATTACAAATAAATGGATTTAGATTAGCAGCCGCGTTCTCCCGGAAATATATAACTGGAGGAGGCGTTTGTGTCCTACTAAAAGACCACATTGAATACGTAGAAAACAAAGATATCAGGAAATTATCTATAGAATATGTAATAGAAGTATGCGCAGTTGAGCTTATTAAAGAAAATGTATTACTTATCGTTATCTACTGGAATGGACGAGAGGAGATCCTATTTTATAAACAATTGCATTCAATTTTGAATTATATAAATAACAAGTACTCTAAACACAAAATAGTTATAGGCGGGGATTTTAACATAGACACATTAGTACACAATAAAAAACTCTCAGAATATATTAATTGCTTTTTAGAATATAAATTTACTCAAAATATCAAAGAACCAACTCGTATCACACAAACATCTGCAACATGCTTAGATCATATTTTTACAAATTTTAACCATTTACACTTTAAAACTTCAGTAAAAGAGTTGGGGTTTTCGGATCATTTAGGTACATATATAGAGTTGAAGAATCTAAAACAAACCAAAGATAATAATAATATTTGGTATGTAGAAAAACGAGTATACAATAAAAAGACAATCTCCCAATACAAAGAACAACTACAATTAATTAATTGGAATGAAATAATATATAGAAACAAAAATATAAATGAAAATTATAATGCATTTCATAATACTCTAATTGATATTCTAAATAAATGTATCCCTAAAAGAAAATGTAAACTTATAAAACATCAAAAACGGTGGTTAACAATTGGAATAAAAAAATCTTGTCAAAATAAAAGAATGTTGAAAATCCTAAACAATAAATTTAATAACCCTATATTAAAATCACATTATAAAAATTATACAAGAATTCTAAAAAAGTCTGTAATATACGCAAAAAAGCTACAATACATAAAAAGAATTAAACAATCTAGCAATAAGGTAAAAACAATGTGGAATGTAATAAACGAAAAAACAAATAAAAAAATAACTAAAGAAAAATGCAATATAGAACTTAAATTAAATAATTCATTATGCTCTGATCCTAAAACAATTGCAAATTCACTCAACAACTACTTTGCATCGATTGGTGAGACAACCTTGCCAGCTGGTGGCAGTTTCGGCACTCAAGTGATCAATCCATCACTAAATACCATATTTTTAGATCCAGTAGAACCCCACGAAGTGAAAAAGATAATAAGTAGTTTAAAAAACAAAAAAAGTTATGGTTTCGACGAGCTTCCCCCTTACTTGATCAAAGAATGCGCAGACCAGCTAGTTATACCATTTACGATGTTGATAAATCAGTCTTTTGAAGAAGGAGTTTTTCCCACATTATTGAAAAACACAATAGTTAAACCTATACACAAAAAAAAAGAAAAATCTAACCCAAAAAACTATCGGCCCATCGCTCTTTTGTCGACTTCATCTAAGGTGTTAGAAAAAGCAATGTACGATCGAGTAATTGGTTTTTGCGAAAAGTACAGGATATTTGATGAATGCCAGAACGGCTTTAGGAAAAATCGATCGACTACTTTGGCTGTGTACAAATATGTTCAACAAGTAATTAAAGCTTTGGAAGACAAAAAATATGCACTCGGTATCTTACTGGACATGAGCAAAGCATACGATAGAGTTCAACATAATATACTGCTCAAAAAGTTGTATGGTATTGGTATTCGCGGAGCAGCCCACGATTGGTTCAGGTCTTATTTGCAGAACAGGCAGCAATGCACAGAAGTGGAGTACTATGACCATCATAACAAAGAAGTAGTAAACATTCGATCAGAAAATATAACTATAAACGCTTCCATTCCTCAAGGAAGTGTAGTCGGATGCCTCCTTTTTTTAATTTACATTAACGACCTTCCTAAAGTCATAGACGAATCGTGCGTCTTATTTGCCGATGATATCTCACTTATGACAACATGTAAAAACAGCGATAATATAGACACAAAATTAAACCCTCTAATATTAAAAACTTATAACTGGCTAAAAGAACACAATTTAGAAATAAACTTTGATAAAACAAAATTAATTACGTTTCACCCTCATCAAAAAAATCAATTACAATTTAAATATCATTTCCAGCATAAAAACATCGAATGTGTAAATGAATTCACTTTGCTCGGCATAAATATAGATACCAACTTAAATTGGAAATCCCACATAGACAAATTAAATAAAAAACTATCCAGTTTTGCATACGCATTAAGAGAGATAAAAAAAACAACTGATCTTAATACAGCTCTGGTTACATATTATGCCTATGCTTACGCCTGGCTTAATTATGGGGTAATTATGTGGGGGAATAGTACTGAAGTCCCATCCGTATTCGTACTGCAAAAAAAAAAAACTTATTAGAATATTAGTCAATATTGATAATAGCGAAAGCTGCAAGCCGTACTTCAAAAAGCTAAAAATTCTTTCCCTGCCTAGCATTTACATTTTTGAGATCTGCAAATTTGTCAGAAAACACAAAGATTTGTATACTACACGTAAAGATGCCCAGTCAAACTATTCACTGCGGCATAAAAATAAGCTAAAAGTTCCAACCCATCGCCTAAATTTGTGCTCATCTAGCGCATATAATATGTCTATCAAAATTTATAATAATTTGCCAGAAAATTTAATAAATGAAGAAAATAATAAATTGTTTTACAAAAACCTCAAAGAAATATTATTGAATAAATGTTACTATACTATAGAAGAGTACTTAAATGATAAAATAAAAACCTAATTTATTTAAAAATTACATACCTACATACATCCACTCCACTGATCCACTTAATTATACACTCAAACATTATACAATATCCAATTCAATTATTTACAAATATTATATAATTATTATGCTCTGATCCTAAACTATTCTTAACTTAAAAGCAGACTTAATTATATTATTTTTTAAGTAAATAGGACGTCCTCTCCTCATTCACTTGCTATACCCTGCTGGGTCCATAAATGTTCTTTTATAAAATAACACCTTATGTAATCACTTTATGGTATGCAAATAAATTTGAATTGAATTGAATTGAATACGGCCCGCGCCACCTGGTGCGCCGCTTGGTAGGCCTCCAGGGTGACGTGGCCGACCCAGGGGAGTCTTGAGCGAAGGAGGAATACCCTTCTTCGTAGCTGAATCTGGTCAAAGAGGATTTGAGATGATGCAGAGCATTTTGTTTATGGGAAAGTATTGAAGTTGTTTTGATTAAAATGTTTCATGTTTATTTATTTGCATATCGAATAAAGCTATTTAAGATTTAATTTTCATCTCGCATAACCGACTAAATTGATTGTAACACCCCCTGAAATAAAGTTTGTAAAGGTCTAAAACTAACTAAAACAAAACAAAACTATAAAAACTTATCTTTTCATAGAATCATTTAGATGTTATCAAAATACCCTTAGGGAAGAATGAAAAGCCTTTTAAATCTACAGTTGCCTACGTGCTTGACATTGAGTATCTAGTAGGTACCACAGCTGTAGCAGTAGATACCTTTAAAGTATTATTGTCAATATGCGCTCTAATTATCGCAACATAGTACCTACTTACTTATAAGGATATTTATATACTAAATTATGTTTGCATCATTTCTTTTTCCTTGCATTATAAGTATCCACATGCTCCACAATTTGAGTAGGGGTTATTGTCTTACCTAGCTAAGATTTTTATAATTACCTTAGTTTCCATTTATACGAAATCCATACCATATCTTGATTCTCATGAGTGGTCAATATCCATGAGCTAGGTTTGTTTTTCTATGCCTAGGTCTATGCCCAGGTGACCTTTACGCAGGACTGGATGTATTTCTCATCTTGATAAGATTAGACATGTACCCCTAGTGTAAGTTTTTATGTCAAGCAAACGCAAACTATCGCGAGTACGTATTTATGTCAATTTGTATGAAAACTGCATAAGCGCGCTACTCGCCGCTAGAGGCGCTGATACAGTTTTCATACAAATTGACATAAATACGGACTCACGATAGTTTGCGTTTTTTGACATAAAAACTTACACTAGGGGTCATTACCCCTAGTGTAAGTTTTTATGTCAAAAAACGCAAAATGATGACGATTCACTTTTGAATAAGAGCACACTATTAAAGTCGCGAATTTAGTATTCCAAGATTGCGATTGGGTAATACTTTTATAAACTGTGATCTGTGTCACTTAGATTGTTATAGACCTTTTAACTATGGAAACAATATTAGTTTCTGGTATAAGCTTAACAACCTCCATAGCAGTGTTGTAGATACGGTGTACGTACGCATAGGTTTTCGGGGTGCCGCTGTCTCTGAGGTACCTACCGGGTTCGATTCCCTGTCGGGTGTATGTTTAAAGCGGACTTTTCCACATTCTGCCCGATTGTATATGGTAATCCCCGTCGTTGTTCCCAAATGCCATAACACAAGTGCTTGAGTTACTTAGTTCGGGATGGAAGCAATGTAGGTATACAAAAATATCCAAAATTTACTATTTCCTTTTACTTATTTTATTTTTTGTAGCTTTGTTCAAGTGGACATTTCGTCTATTATTTTTGTTACATGTAGCTTAATTTAAAAGAATTCACTATGCTTGACTTTTTAAATTTGAGTTTAGTGGCAAACTTAATTCTCAAATTTAATTTAAATTCAAACTAAATTGTGGATGAGTGCTAGAGAAAGTTTATCAGGAACATACTTTTCTGAGTCTTCTACATAATAAGACAATAAAGCCATAAGACTGAGTAGAAATCATCATTCTTTACATTTTTCCGGGAACGTCGAAGATTCTTTATCTAAGTACCTAGTTTCATAGATACATAGATTAATTCTTTATTTGTACACAATATTACGAACGGAACAATCACACACGAAATAATAATAATAATAATACAAAGGTAACAAATTGTAAACCAAATGGTGGCCTTATCGTCTTAGACAGATGGAAAATCTTACAGCCAAAATCACTAGAAGCTATTTTGCTATTTGTGCGTACTGCGTAGTGTTCTAGATCTCTCTTAATGATTTAGATGCAAGTCAAAAGCAGAGATACTTAGTTGCTTAGACAGCACTGCAAGAAGCATTCACTGATATCTATTCTAGTTGTTTTCATTAACATAGTGATGAAATGATGTTTCTAATGCAAAAACATGTAAACAGTCCATAGTGCATTTAAGTAGATCGTGTTTATTACACTGTCAAGTTGTAACTGATGTTTTCCTAATTCAGCAAAATAAAGTAAAACGATTATTGCTCAATCACACCTCTCAATTTATTAAAATGTTCTATACATCTTCATGCAAACATTTTAATTCATGTTTTAAACTTGTTCTAACAAATAAAGCCACAAGTAACCACTGCTGTAGCATACCAAGTTAGTTTTGCCGTGTTTTTGTTGTTATTGGCGGTATGATTTAAAATTAGTTTTTGAGGATTTTAATACTACCGTCCTAGTGTACGTATTGACAAAATATGATTTCAAGTTATGTGAATCTAATTTATTGTTATCTTAATGAGCATTAATATCTTTATTAAACCAAAAATCAAGTAGATCTGTCAAATTTACCGTCTCATTTGGTAGGCTCGTGATACTAAAATTCTTAGCAGTTTACCATCCTCACGGACCTTTGAAGTTCCTTCACATATTCTGTAGTAATTATTTCCATATTTTTTTAGATCTGGTCAGTTGAACATTTGTTTCTACTATGGTTGAAGGTACTAAGTACCTTACCTACTAATGTTTATAAAAGAATATGAGAATTCATATAGTTACATTTATTTCTATTGATTCATTATCAGATACATCTATTTCTTATGAATGATTAATAAAATTGATTTGGTTACTATGTGTGTTGTGAGTTTACTGCTTTCAGATGACAATTGTAGCATCCAGTAGGTACTTATCATGAGCTAGCATCGAGTTAATATAATAATGAGGATCCCGCTACCCTTGAACGTACGAACCAACACAGCATACAAACTGGAGGCAGCAGAGTGTACGTACTGTGGTAATGAGAGGAGATAATATGATACAGTGCCCGTAGTGTAAGTTTTTATGTCAAAAAACGCAAACTATTTCGAATGCGTATTAATGTCAATTTGTATGAAAACTGTATTAGCGCCTCTAGCGGCGAGTAGCGCGCTTATATAGTTTTCATACAAATTGACATTAATACGCATTCGAAATAGTTTGCGTTTGCTTGACATAAAAACTTACACTCGGGGTACTGAAGGTGCAGATCACAGGGTGATCGTTGTTGTGATGATGGTGATCATCGTGGGCTGTGGTTGTAAGTCGGATATTGAGACGAGTGGATCGCTGATACTGAAGTTGAATTATATTGAAGTATATATTATCATGTCATGTATCTTATCTCATTTTACTAATATTATGATTGCAAAAGCTTGTATGTTTGTTCCCCAATCACGGCTATCGGCGGGACGGATCTTTGAAATCTTTTGTCTGTGGAATAACATATCGGCTTCTTTTGACCCCGGGAGGATATTTTATTCCCACGGGAAATCATCGTGTTGTTAATTCATTTGGGCGAAAAGCTGTTCATGATTTTACTTGTCCTATTTCTATCCATGGTAATATACTTCTTCATATACCAATTATAATTATTAAATCTATTTACACTAATATTATTCATAGTAATATGAATATTTGTTGATAAGAATGCGGGTCATGCTCGTATGAAGATACCTTGTAGACATTTTTAAGTTTTGATATTAAATTGCGAACTTGTTTAAAATCATTAACTTATTCATTAGAAATGATAATAATATGATCTTTTGATTTTCATGTACGGAGTGGAACCATGTATTGTACTATTCTAACAGAGGCAGAGAATAGATGCATTTAAGATTTGGTGCTGGAGAAGAATGCTCTGGAAACCTTAGACAACTGGTTGACAAGTTGGAAAAGCAAATTGTTGCTGTGACGGTTCAAATTGTATCTGCGCCATCTTCATTGTTAGTGTAACTTCCTTGTAAGAATATTTAAATTAATCGGTAATAATGCCTATTACGAACATGCCTTTAAATAATTCCTTTAGTTGTCCTAATTCATATCTTGATTTAATACAAATTGTGCACTATGGTAAATACGTATCTATAACTTGGTTTGTTAATCATATCTGGGTAAAAATTGGTAACTGTGCAGAGGCCTACAGTTGTTTTTGTAAGGACTAAACTAGGTCAAACTTAGCGATAGTTAAATTCATCTAATATTAGGTCTTTAATCCTTTCATGACTCGTAGTTGCTTTTTCCACTATTTGAGAGAAGTGATAAGGGTGTCTAGTTATCAGGTTAAAGTTAAATTCTATTCCTACCTATTCCTAATGTAACATTCTTAGGGATTTTGCTTCTGACACCATCTAATATTCTTGAATGTAGCTCCTGACAATGCATTGATGTAAACTAGTACCAAGCTAATCCATTTTTCTTTTATGACCCATAACTAATGCTTATAGATTATAACCAGACTTTACTTTAATCATTCCATATACTTACTTACACATGATTATATAACAAGTATAGTTTCAAAATAAGTTTTCTAAGTAATAATAGTCGCTTGTTAACGAATGTCATGA
Source organism: Crambus lathoniellus (assembly GCA_949710035.1). Taxonomy (NCBI): domain Eukaryota; kingdom Metazoa; phylum Arthropoda; class Insecta; order Lepidoptera; family Crambidae; genus Crambus; species Crambus lathoniellus. Next base: position 5,013,841 of record OX453302.1, on the reverse strand, counting down.
TTATGTTAATTTATACATTGATTCAAATAGTTTTAGATTAGTTTGTTATTGATAATTTATTTTATTTGATTATGTATTACTTAACGATTTACTAAACAATATTTTCACGATAATATCTATATTCTAAACAAGTCATCGGCTTCCTTAAAAGTTTATTGTTGAGCATTGTGTAATATAATGTATTTGTTTCAATTATGTTTTAAGTTTTAACTTAAGGTTTTTATCACTATAAGATTAACCTAAATAGGTACATAGTTGTAAGACTTAACTATTGAGAATAGTTGTATATCAGTATATTAGCTGTATACTTACCTAATTAATTAATTCTAAATAATTTTTATATGTGCGTCGGGAGACAGCACGTTATCATATGGCCGAATGTCATGATTTTAGAAGGGTTTTCTCATTTTTTAATAGCAACACTGGTAATGCCGTCTCTTGCCGCCATTTTGTTAAATTTAATAGGCTAATCTGTGGTAAAATCGGTGGGGGTAGCTAGGCTTGAGCCCGATTAACGAGAAAAGAGAGGTCATTCTTCAAACTAGCCTCGAGGGGATAAGTTCACTAAGACGTCGACTGTATCTATATTGTTATACCTGTACTATGCCTGTACCTGTAAGTTGGATCAATAATTATATGAGTGTTACCTGGAGTCTGCGTTTTCTTCATAATACCGTTACAGATTTATAAAGGTTTTGCTTGGGCCCTCAGTTCATCAATTTGTACAATAATGAATCTTCCAATTTTGCAAGTAAACTAAAGAAATACATAAAAATTCTTTAAATTTCTGATTCTTTAACACTTCTGGGAATTTCTAACGTAGAAACAATGGTGCAAACATTAATAGTTTAGTAATAATTGGAATTTTTATATTTTGACAATTGATGAACTGAGGACCTGACGTTTTCGGTTCTACTGACTAGGCTTCGCCACATAGATTAATGAAAGTAAGCTTACGTTTTTTTACGAAATCTTTACTAGAAGTTGACCTATCATCCGTTTCTCTAAGTACCATACTTTCGGAGATTGAATTTTTAATTTTTGTAAGAACAAAATTGACAGATGGTGACCTTAATTTTTTATTTTTTTTAAGGACGGTATTATTATAACATAGTGTAAAAAAGGCGTTAACTATTTCGACAGTAGATGCCAGAATAATAAACAGTCTAAATAACCGCGGTGAAAGTCGCGAGTGCGCAGGTGTGTGGACACTACGTAAATATTCACGAGAAAGTTCAAGGCAATGCGAACGCGGACGGAAGTATAATGTATGCAACAGACTATCACCCCCCTGCACAGCAGGTAACAGGCCTGTGCGGCCAGCATTGGCCGCATTCGCCTACACACCCACAGTTTTACCATAGTATAACTAATTTTTTCGTACAGTAGACCGACGGAGACGTCTAAACAGGGAAATCGTGTGGGGCGTGAGGGCTGAGATGAGACGGTAGAAGTAGGGCATGGAATACCGGAATGATTTTCATACCGGTATTGAAATTTAAAACCGGTATACCGAAATTAACGACGATTACGAATGATTAGTAAGTCTCGTTTGCGGAGAGTGATTAAAGCACTTTGCTACGCTATATAGCAGAAACACTCAAACTATTTATATTTGTCGGAGCGTGGACGCAGTGCTGCCCTCACAGGCGGCGGGATCGATTACTTTAATTTAAATTATAACGACATCTATCGAGTTATTTTGGAACTGTCGACTTCAAATATTAGCGCTATCTATTTTGTTGCTTTGTAACTATTAGTTGAGTCGGTTTAAACGTTGCGGCAAGCACTTGGGTGAATTGGATACAGAGAGATGGCAGCTTTGGACCAAGTGAGTTGAATTGGTCGATGGCCTGCACATTTTGGTGCAGGGGCAAGATAAAAACAGTCTGAAGAGGCACCTACAAGGGGTTGGACGTTGAGGCGGATGTAGGGCCCGCAAGGGCCACTTTTCTGTATCGAATTTGCTGCGTTTAACGATTTATCCGTCTACATCACTTGAATCGTTGTTTTATTTGTGCCATATCTATTGTGATTGAAGAATAAGACGTTTGTTATTGAAGAAGAGACTATTATTTTGAGGATCCCTCGTCACAACCATCCTGACAATGAGACCAGATCAGGCAAACCGACCCAGCGACGTCATCAGAAGTGCGATGCAGCCCGTGCCACAGATGAAAAGTGGATTGAAAACGAAATGCTGGTTACTGAACGTATTTATTGTCTAGTAAATATTGCTGAAGATTTGCCCTTGTTCGAAGGATATTCGGTAACTTGTTAAATGTAAATGCTTATTTGTTGATAATATTAAATTAAAGTTTTCCTTATCGGTTTCGAATAAATTATGTGAGTACTGAAGTAATAGAAAGTAACAGTTTATAGAAAATGCTTGATGATATTCGTAAATGTTGTTTAATCTTTTATCATGAAAAGTAATGTTTTTGTAAATTTTGTGAAATGTGTTGTATGTTCAACAACGACATGATTATTTGTAAATGTCGTTGTTTCTGTTAAAGCTGGTGACTTTTTTTCGCCCGTTTTTCTTGTCAGCTAAAAGATGTCCTTAACGGGTGGCAGGTAAAAAAATAAAAGGACAATTTAAAAGAATAAAATGGTTTATTAGAGATTTGAGTTTTTTATTAATCCTGACCTTATTGAAATAGAAGCTTTATAGTTTCATTTATAGTTATTTGAATAGTTCAATGCTTTTATCAGAATAGTTATATTTAGATTTGAGGTTTTTATTAATCCTGACCTTATTGAAGTAGAAGCTTTATAGTTTTTTTATAGTTAATTGAACAGTTTAATTTTTTTATCAGAATAGTTCTATTTCTATATTATCCGCCCTAAATCTATCACGCGCATATTTGGAGGCAACAAAGGCAGGAACTAATATTACTGCGTATCGTGTTCGGATGCTTTCTCTGTTTCAGGCTCTCGAACCATCTATCAACGTTTCGGCTCAACGACTGTCGGATCAGGTGCGAGCCATTCAACGGGGTCACTTGTTGGATGACTCCGTACTTGATCGGCTCCGTACAGAGGTGCAACGTAACCATATCAGTACTACTGCATCGCAGGCGGCAACTCAAGCTTCTGCCGCGACCACATTGCAAGCTGGCGTTGCTGATGGTGGTGGTGGAGATGATATGGTTACTACTGTAAGTCTCCAATACAATGATATATTGAGGAATACTCTTGAAGATGTAGTTCTGGAATTTCGATCGACTTCGATTCACCTTAGACCTCGGCTTCCGCGTTTTCCCATGCACAAAAAAAATATGGCGCTGATGTGTGCTTTAGATTCACTACTATCAAATTACTTTGATAGTAGTGAAGACCTGGCTGATACTCATTCGATCTGGTATTGTGCGGCTATTACGGCTTGTCGTGTTGCTCATGTCAAATTTCCAAATACTGACACAGCAACACGCCCTCGTCTGGCTGTACCAGCCTGGCAGTGTAGGATTGTACGTCGTATCAGTGAGGCTAGGGTACTCATCGGTAAGCTCAGCTGCTTTAGGGAGGGCAACATGCGCCCTAGGGTCATGCGCTTTGTGAAGCGTGCATTCCTGGGGACTGGTATTAGTCCTCAAAATTACATTTCATGTGTCACAGAGCGCATCGACTTCCTGAAGCAGAAAATTTGTGCATGCGCTAATCGTATTCGAAGGTGCGAGTCGATCGCTTTACTCAGAACCGCATGTTCGAGAGAGATCAACGATGTGTTTACGCATCCTGGGAGCTATCGAATCAGAGTGATACTGATATGCATCGGCCGGATGATGATGCCATGATTTCTTTTTGGCACAACATCTGGTCTGTGCCTGTCACTCACTCTGAAGGCGCGTGGATAAGGGATGTTGAGCGTTCGTGTGAGCTTATACCTGATATGAATGAAGTAACCATTGACTACCAAGACGTAGTTTGTGCAGTTCGTTCCTTACCCAACTGGAAATCTCCAGGCCCGGATGGACTGCACAATTTCTGGTATAAATGGTTACCTAGCTCGCACGTTTGCTTAGCATCTCAATTTCAAAGTGCTTTATTATCTCGATCGCTTCCAGAATTTATGACAACAGGCATAACCCATCTGCTCCATAAATCTAGTAGTACTGCGAACCCCAAAAACTATAGACCTATCACCTGTCTGCCAACAATTTATAAAATTCTTACGTCCATTTTGAGGTCCAAGATTAATAAACACATTGATCAAAATTCTATTATGTTCGCCTCTCAAAATTGATGTAGGAATGGGGCCCGTGGTACTAAGGAGCTACTCCTCATTGACATGGCTATTAACCAACAGGTTCGTCGAAACCGAAAGAACCGACTTCCTGGATAGATTATAAGAAGGCCTATGATTCCGTGCCGCATTCGTGGCTCATGAGGGTGCTGGAGTTGTATAAAATTAATACAACTCTACGCACTTTCTTGATGTCGTGCATGCGAAAATGGAGAACCGTCCTTTTCTATCCAGGATCTCGACGGGTTCTAGGTCAGGGCGACCCTATAAAAATAGAGCAAGGTATCTTCCAGGGTGACGGTCTGAGTCCATTGTGGTTCTGTCTGGCCTTGAACCCTCTGAGTACACTTCTCGAGAGTTCAGGATTAGGCTACCGTTTACGAAGAAATGGTCAAGTAATATCACACCTGCTATACATGGATGACCTGAAACTATTTGCCCATAGCAGTTCTCATTTGACAGCGTTACTGAAGGTTACTGAAGCTTTCAGTAATGCCATTAAAATGGAATTTGGTGTGGACAAATGTGCAGTCATGCATGTAAAGCGTGGTCAGATAATGGAATCCACGCCACGGGTATACAACTCTCGGATTCTATTATTCTTAGATCTCTCTCCGTTAACGAAACCTATAAATATTTAGGTATGTCACAGGCATTAGGCATCAACGATGCTGACATGAAATAGTCGTTGCGTGAGCGTTTCTTGGGGCGCCTCTCAAAAGTCCTTAAAAGTCTTTTGTCTGGCGGAAACAAGGTTCGCGCATACAATGGATGGGTCATGCCGCTACTGATGTATTCCTTTGGCATACTTAAATGGACTCAAACTGAACTGGATGCCCTGGATAGAAAAGTTCGTACATTGCTAACAGCACACCGCATGCATCACCCACGTTCATCGACCATGAGATTGTATATCCCACGGAAGTGCGGTGGTCGTGGCTTCTTAAATGCTAAGACATTGCATATCCGCGAGATTATGCAATCTTAGGGAGTATTTTCTCCAAGTCGATTGGGTCTCATAGAGATGTAGTTGCTGTTGACAATGGACTGACTCCTCTATTTTTAGCAAAAGAAAACTGGCGCAAACCTGTAGTACTTAGTACTTCCGACCGCAGCATCGTGTGGCAAAGCAAGGAGTTACATGACAGATTCTACCGGGCTCTCCATGGGCCCGACGTAGATTTATTAGCCTCAGTATCCTGGCTCCGTTTTGGTGATCTTTTTGGTGAAACCGAAGGTTTTGTCTGTGCAATTATGGATGAGGTTGTGATGACGAATAACTACCGAAAGTATATCCTAAGGGATGGCACAGTGGATATTTGTCGAGCGTGCCATCGTCCGGGTTAATCACTTAGGCATATAATCTCCGGTTGTTCTTGTCTCGTACACGGCGAGTATTTGCATAGACATAACCAAGTGGCCAGGATAATACACCAACAACTTGCTCTGAAACATAGTCTTGTGGCATCCGATGTGCCGTACTACAGGTATGCACCAGAACAGGTCCTTGAAAATAGCCATGCCACATTGTATTGGGATCGATCTATCATTACAGAAAGGACTATTGTAGCTAATAAGCCTGATATTGTATTGATAGATCGACACGAACGCCGCGCAATAATTGTTGATGTCACTGTTCCCCATGACGACAACCTTGTGAAAGCTGAAAAAGATAAAGAAAACAAATATCTTGATTTAGCTCACGAGATTGTTGACATGTGGGACATTGATTCAGCAATTATTGTTCCGATAGTCTAATAGCCAAGAGCCTCGATAAACACCTTAAGAGGCTTGCGTTAGGTGGATGGATCGGGAGTCAGATGCAGAAGGCAGTACTTCTGGACACGGCCCGTATAGTGAGAAGGTTCCTGTCTCTGGATCCTTAACCATCGGTAGCCGGGACCCTGATCTTGCTGCCGTTGGGGCACTGCATTTTTGTATTTTTAAATGTTATATTTTTTAGTGTTATACATTGTAAAAATTTAATGTTTAGAAATATAATTTTGTAAGTATTTAAAATGTAATAAAGGGAATAATAATAATAATTAATTTTATTTATTCAGATAACATTGATCCATATTTGTTAGTAACAATTTATACTTAATATTTGCAAGGTATTATTACGAGGTTGCAAGCTTATGCTTTCATTTAGGCGAGTGTGCAGTGGAATTGCACTACCTAATTCCACCTCCCTTTCCTTTATTCATAATAAAATAACATAAAATTTATGAACGATACAAGAATACCCATATCAGCATTTTCTAAATGACCAAATAATTATTGTATTCATTTTGCATTGTCAATCAATTTATTATTTAACCTAAATTAATTCACCGCGGTTATTTAGACTGTTTATTATTCTGGCATCTACTGTCGAAATAGTTAACGCCTTTTTTACACTATGTTATAATAATACCGTCCTTAAAAAAGTAAAAAATGATGGTCACCATCTGTCAATTTTGTTCTCACAAAAATTAAAAATTCAATCTCTGAAAGTATGGTACTTAGAGAAACGGATGATAGGTCAACTTCTAGTAAAGATTTCGTAAAAAAACTTAAGCTTACTTTCATTAATCTATGTGGCGAAGCCTAGTCAGTAGAACCGAAAACGTCAGGCCCTCAGTTCATCAATTGTCAAAATATAAAAGTTCCAATTATTACTAAACTATTAATGTTTGCACCATTGTTTCTAAATTCCCAGAAGTGTTAAAGAATCAGAAATTCAAAGAATTTTTATGTATTTCTTTAGTTTACTTGCAAAATTGGAAGATTCATTATTGTACAAATTGATGAACTGAGGGCCCAAGCAAAACCTTTATAAATCTGTAACGGTATATTGTAGACAATTGAAATCTTCTGAAAAGATTGCACGAATTCTTTACTATATTCGGATTCAAAAATTATTAACAATCAATGCTTAATTACTTTGACAGGTGACAGCAAATTTTTGACAATTGATGAACTGAGGGCCTGACTCATTTGGTCATAGCAGTTTTAATTGACTATTAGAAATTAAATGGAGTTTTGCTTAGGAATCAACTATTTTTTTACTAAATCCTCTGATAGGTCTCAAGCTGTTTCTAGCTATGGCCCTCCATCCTTTGACAGATAAAATAATCATATTGTGATCTTATTATTATGTCAGAAAAAAAAAGCGCGGGAAACCTTGAAGTTGGCGGTCGAGTTTTTTAGCGTCTTTAATTTTAAATTGATTAAAAGTGTAAATAATAGGATCATTTAGGTTGTAGTGTATATAATTAAGTATATTTAATAATATTTAGTGTTATTTGTACATATTTGCAGACCTTAGGTAAGTTTTTTGTGTAATTGTTTGTGATGGACGACGACCCAGACGACCCTGGAGGAGGGACGCCTCCACACGTTTCTCTTGTCGTGACGGTGCCCCATGATTGCTCGGAGATGGATACGGAGGGCTCCCTCTTGGATACTGATGCTTCCGAGAATAAAATTAATCCTTGCAATTCAAAAAGAAAACGTATAACATCACGTAAAATATGTAGGCACTGCAACAAAAAACGGAGGCGTCATAAGTCATCTTCTGATATATTTTGTGAAAGTGATTGCCATTGCGAATCCAATTCAAAGCAACAATCTTCAAAAGCTTTTAAATCGCCAGAATTAACTTCTATCTCAATGTCACAACCACAACCCTCCCAACCGAACGCTGATGATAACAAACAGGCTGACTCTAGCACATTTGTAGGTAGGAAGTTGTATGAGGCTAATGACTCCGCGCCATACACAATCCACATCCAAAAGGTACAGACAAGTCCAAATGACAATGTTTCTATTCACCCTATTTCCTTTGGTCATTTCTTGAAAAAGAATTCTGTAAAGAATATTGTCAATGGAAGCCTTAAAAAAATAGGCAGGAATAGAGTTGTGATTTCATTTAATAACTTTACAGATGCAAATTCATTCCTAGAAAATAAAACATTGCAACAATTCAACTATAAGGCCTTTATTCCTACCTCATCAGTCACTCGGATGGGTGTTATAAGAGGAGTGCCAACTGATTGGTCAGAAGATGACATATTGAATAATATATCTGTGCCTATTGGATGTGGCAAAATCTTAAAAGTAAGACGCTTAAATAGGAAAAATGTTACCGATGGTAAAATTTGTTATATTCCAGTCGAGACTGTGGTCATTACATTTGATGGTCAGGTGTTACCTAAAAGAATATTCTTGTGCTACAATTCCCTTCCTGTTGATCTATATATTTTCCCAACTGTCCAGTGCTTCAACTGCTGCCGATATGGACACATCAAATCACAATGCCGTTCATCTCCACGGTGTTTTAAATGTGGTAATAACCACACAGGAGAAAGCTGTAATATAGATGAAGATGAGGCTGTATGTTTCTTATGTTCTGGATCCCACTTTGCCACAAACAGGAAGTGCCCAGAGTTCAGTCGACAAAAATCCATTAAAGAAACAATGGCTAACAATTGCATTTCCTATGCAGAAGAAAGAAAGAAAGAAAGAAAGAAAGAAATACATTTATTTGGGACATCACAACAACAAAACATAAGCACTTAGAGCATAGGACAGGTAGGTATGTCCCAAAACGGTCCCGACTCAGCATAATGCATGGCTTGAGGCCAGCGCTGATCTTCCGTCGGGACCGTGTTTGGTAGGGCTGCGAAGCCTACACAATATCGGCCAACATAATAAAAGGCACAATTAATACAAACAAAACACACAAGACTTAAACACTTAAAGGCCAGGGCTGGTAAAAAAAAAACATTCATAGACAATGACGCGACGCATCTAGCCGTCTAGCGTCTATTTAGATGTAACCGGTCTGCGTCTCCAAGCGTCACTACGAACGAAAAAAACTTGAAAATAGTTTTACTTACAAACTAAACTTCAATAACTTATATTAAAACAATAGAAAATACTTAAAACTAGGTAATAACCTACAGTAAATAGCAGAAGTTGCATCACGTAGTAGTTGGAGAAAGAAAAGAAAGAAAACTGCGCCAACAAATTTGCAAAGTGTAACAAACAATTCATAATTATTTATACTACGACGAAAAACTATTAAATTAGAAATTAAACAGAAGCATTTAAGTTACACCCTCCTGTAACAAAATCATATTCAGAAGTTTTGACTTCTGTTGCAGCTCCTTCATCACCTCTAAGACAAACTTTTGAGTCCTCTAATAATGGTAAAAATAGAAATAAACAAACAAGTTCATATAAAAAAACAGTATTTATTAATAAAACCAATAGTTCTCCAAAACATAGTATAGGATATGACAAATATACACATGCTGCCTTAACTAAAGATTATGACATACCCTTACCATCCATTGGCACAATAAATGAAAATAATAATTCCATAGCTAATATGTCAACTAGAGACCTGATTATCGTTTTATTTAATTTACTAACAAAGAATATGTCTGAACCGTCCAACGCTGCTGTACAAAGTATTAGTCAACTCTTTAACAACAATATCAATGGATCACCTGTCAACAATCCTTCAGTGGAATTGTCGCAGTGTTAATTAAAAAAAAAGTGATTTACTACATCTTATTAATGTGCATAAACCTGTTGTTATTGCACTTCAAGAAACCTGGTTGAAGCCGGGTTATAACTTCAAAGTTTCTCAATATTTATGTGTAAGAGAAGATAGAACTGATGGCTATGCTGGTGTTGCTCTATTAATACATGATACAGTTCCTTTTCAGCACATTCCTATTGCAAACCATAATGTTGATTTTTCTATAATAGCTGTATCTATTAATAAAATATGTTTTGTTTCTGTCTATATTCCCCACCCTTCATCATGCATTTATAACGAAATAGAATCCATTATTTCACTACTTCCAAAACCAATTTTAATTTTGGGAGACTTTAATGCTCAGCATCAAGCTTGGGGTAGCACCAATTCTAGTCACTACGGCTCTAGAATATTAGATATCTTGGATTCTAATAACTTCTGTATCTTGAATACAGGCGTTGCAACTCGACGTACTAAACCTCATGAAGGAATCAGTGCCCCAGATCTCTCGATAACTACTCCTAGTTTAGCATCCACATTGACCTGGAGAACTCTGCCTTCCACTTTCGATAGTGATCATTATCCCATATTATTAACTCTGCCAAAAACAATTATCAAAACACAATCCAGACGCCCACCAAGATTAAAATACAAAATTATTAATGACATTGGCAGTGACAGATGGAAAACGTTTAGTGAGCGAGTTGAGCGGAAACTATCCATTCTCCCCGACATTCATACAAATAATTCATCGACGTGTGCTGATGCTTTTGCATTAGCCATGTTAGACGCTGCAAACGAAACATTCCCGACTAAAAAACGATTTAACATTCCGTCTCCCCCCTGGTGGGATAATGAATGCACTGTAGCAGTGCGGCAACGGAAAGAGGCTGAATTAAAATATAAACAGTGTACCACGTCGGAAAACTTTAATAACCTTACCCTTATTAATAACCAAACCCGTAAATTAATAAAAAAAAAGAAATGGGATGGTTGGAGACATTTTTGCTCATCGCTGTCCCCTGACGTTTCTCCATCAGTAATTTGGCAAAATATTCGTAGGTTTAGATCTGCGTTTAAGGAAACAGTGCCACACTATCTTGATGAAACTGTAGCAGATAAATTTTTGGATAGGTTAGCACCTCCTTTTGTTCCACAAATGTCCATCTCATCATCTCACATTCCTTTTCAATCACCGGCAGGTGATCTAACCAGCCTTGATTCTCCTTTTTCTCTAGTGGAATTGAAAGGTGTGTTAGCGTGTGTAAGGGATTCTGCCCCAGGACGCGATGGTATTCCTTATTCCTTCCTTGCAAATCTGTGTGATGCAAGTCTTAATTACTTTTTGCATATAATTAACTCCATAATGAGTTCTGGTGTAATCCCTACCTCATGGAAAATATACGAAGTTATTCCTATTCTAAAAACAAATAAACCTCCGCTAGACCCTAACTCTTACAGACCCATAGCTCTTGCCTCAGTCCTTTCTAAATTAGCCGAACATTTAGTTAAAAATCGTTTAGAATGGTATGTAGAAAGTGAGGGTTTATTATCTCCGAGTCAATATGGATTTAGAAAAGGAAAAAGTACCATGGACAGCTTAGGGATTTTTATTACAGATGTGAGATTGGCTTTTTCAAATAATGAATCCATGCTTGCTGTCTTCCTAGATATTTCCTCTGCTTATGATAATGTTGATCTTAATATTTTAAATACTAAACTACATAAACTAAAAGTGCCTCCTATATTCTGCAAATTTATCCATAGTCTTCTTTCGGGGAGGCAATTACAAGTCGACATAGGTAAGACTAACGTTAAAACAAGGCTAACCTGGAAGGGACTGCCCCAAGGTTCTGTGCTGAGCCCACTTCTTTATAATATATATACCTCTGACCTAGAATTTCACATCGCTGGTAAAGCCAATATTTTACAGTACGCAGACGACTTAGTTCTGTATGTTTCAGGACGTTCTGTAGAAAAAATAAGTTCATCGTTAAGTTTTGCTTTAAAATTTCTTAAATTATGGTTAGATAATAATTCCTTGAGTCTTAGTGTGAGCAAAAGTAACGCCGTTTTATTTTCTAGAATGCGTTTGCCTCCGCCATATACAGTTTTGTATAACAATCAACCAATCCCTGAAAATAATGAAGTCAAATTTTTAGGTATCCTACTAGACTCTAAACTGACAGGTTTATCACATTGTTATTATGTCGTGGCTAGATGTGAACGTTTGTTGAACATAATGCGATGTCTTTGTGGAGTTTGGTGGGGTTCCCATCCATTCACATTGAAATTATTGTATAATGCTATCATAAGAAGCATTCTAGATTACGGTACTTATTTCTTAGAACCATGCAGTGTAGTAGGTCTATCTAAGTTAGACAGCATTCAATCTAAAGCTTTGCGCATCGTAACAGGAGCCATGAGGTCTAGTCCCATTAATGCGCTACAAGTTGAATCTGTAGACCCTCCTCTAAAACTTCGTAGACAGTTTCTGTGCGATAAATTTATTTTTAAAGCCCTTCAATTTTCTAATCATCCACTTTATCAAAAACTTTTTACTCTTTCAGACAAAATAGAATGCTCGTCTTATTGGTCCCACAAGTCTCCTCCGTGCTCTATTATAAGCTTTCGTAAATTTACTTCACTTCAAGCTCCCACTCACCGCTCTCAGTTTCTTCCAATATTTTCTATCAATTACGAAGCTCTTGTCATTTCCCCAGTAGTACATTATAACTTTGAAACATTAAAGAATGACCCTAATGCTAACGCTAACCTGAACTTTGTAGTCGATAGGGACTGGGCAGATAGGCATTACATATACTGTGATGCTTCCAAACACCCAGTTTCAGGTATGATCGGGGTAGCTGTTTATCATCAACAATATAACTTACATCAAAAAATAAAATTACCTCCTGAAACATCAGTTTTTTCCGGAGAGTGTTTTGGAATTTTAAAGTCCCTAGAATACATCCTTCTTACCAAACTTAGTAAGTCTGTTATTTTTACTGACTCGACGAGTGCTTTACAAGCACTGCAGAAATTTCCTTGGTCAGGTACAAATAATTGTTCTTATGTAATAGAGTCCAGGCAAATCCTATTAAATTGCAAATTAAGAAATCTAGATGTTCTTTTGGTGTGGATACCTGGCCATCATAACATTCGCGGCAATGAGATAGCAGACAAATTTGCGAAAGATGCAGTAGACAGCGGTGATAACTTTCCTTACAAAAATGTCGTGTCTGACCTTCTCTCACTTCCTAAAGATCATTTCGACACCTGCAAGCAAGAACATTGTAACTCAGTTTTTGCCATTTTACAGGAGAGCGCGACAAAGATTCAAAAATTCGTACCAATTTCGGTTTAGTCCGAATGGCTATCGATGTTGTAAATTTAAGTAAATGTGATAAATACCTATACTAATATGTTGTTATAATGCCATAGATATATATATTTAATGAGTTATTCAATATTTTTGTGAGTTACAATCAAATTTTTCCACATTTACTTTATAAAATGACATTGTAACTCGGACATACAATCTTATAAGGTATAAAATTCTTGTATTTGTTGAATAAAACGATTGTATGTCTGAGATACAATTTTTAAATAGTTTAAATATGCGTTTTAGGGTTACAATTAGAAATGAAATTAAGTTTTATTAATTAACAGTCTTTATTATTCTTAGGTTCGATTTCACCACTGATATTTAAACGTGATTAACGCTAAATGTGTTTAAAACATAGTTCTGTCTCTGTCACATTCAAACAGATAACAGCGATAGAACTATGTTTTAAACACGTTTAGCGTTAATCGCGTTTAAATATCACTGGTGAAATCGGGCCTTACTGACTGACAAATCACAACCAAATACAACTTCTTACCAGAACAAAATCACATACCTACTAAAGCGATATTAAATGAATTTAAGCATCATCTGAGATAATATTTTTTCATGTAATTAAATAAATAACACAATGAATGCAACTGAATAACCTTACGTTAGGAAAATAAAAAGCCGGCAATAATCATCTGCACAAAGTGAACGACTCCCTTGACAACTACCGTGCTAAAAATATAAGTATTCTGCAAAAAAAGTTATTAAAAGAAATGAACCTAGTTTGCTACGTTTAGGCAATCACACTTCCTAAAAAATGCAAACTAATTTAGTACCTACATTATTTGAGCAATCATTTATTTATTTTTCAACCTCACTTTTTAATCAACCAGTAACCTAAACATTTACTGCCTTATTCATAAAAATATTTAAACTATGTTTAATTTTAAACATTGTTTTGTCTTTGTTACACAAATAATGTCATTTCAAATTTGAGCAAAAGAGACAAAACAATGTTTAAGTTAAACATAGTTTAAATATTTTCATGAATAGGGTAGTAAAAACTTACTACTTAATCAGAATCAGATGAATCATTCATTCGCCTTGTGGCACTCATGTGCGGTAATGCTATGTAATAATTATGGTACATTGCTGGAGTGGCATTACTTTTACAAAGGCTATATAAGTCTTTGTACTTGGCTAACGATAAAGGCAGAGGCGCATTATACGCCTTTGGAATAATGCTCGGTAACTCTTCTCTCTCATTGCTTTTTGCTGCAGCAGATCTATAGCCATTTCACAATCACTGAGTGAATCATATTGATAATTATTTTGATAATTATTAATTATAATTAATAATATTTGGCAAGTCACTGTTAAAATGGATATGCGTAATTTTATTCCATGATACTCTTACATTATTTATGTCTTGTTCCCAATTGCAATAATAAGGCAGAAGCTGTTTGAAGTCTAATATCATTTCTTGGTTAACTTCTTGTACCACATAAGGTTCACCATTACATTTAGCGCATCTGATCAATGTCACCCATTGCTGAGGAACGTAAATAATTTAATTTTTCTTTCTGCGCTCTTTAAGTGCATGCATACTGTCACCCTCTGATTAAGAGTGGCCAACTTCAAAGAAGTGGTGATAAATATTGATCTTGAAAATTTTAGCGGCATATGAATACATAGCAAATAATGCTAATTCAATTATCTTACTAAGACGACTCATTTTAAACAGTCAATACTGTGTTTAATAATGTTTTCACAGTTAAACAATCGAAATCACACAATACCGTTCGCCAACTCGCGCAAATAAATCGATGCAACTGGCGTTCGGGAATGAAAACATAGTAAGTATGTACTTACTAGACATAATTGTGCACGAAACATGCAAACTATCGCGGAAGAAATAATTGTATGTCATGTTACAATGTGATATCGAATATTTTGTCCCATTTTATACTATAAAGGCATTGTATCTCATCAAGTTACGATGAAATCCAGTTAAAAACTAAACAATTATTTCTGAAAAAAAGTTGTAGTTCAAGATAAGATGAATTCTTTGATAATGTGAAATAATAATTTCTAAAAACAAGATTGTACCTAGTATTACAATTTTATTCAAGTAAACTATTATTGGTTTGCATAAAAAATTACATGTAACTAAATATACAATTATAGTAACTGCAGTTGACCCCCACTTACGATGTTTTTACGCTATATAGATTTTAAACTATAACGAATTTAGATACGATGATAAGTGTAAAAAAATCAGCTTTTTTTGCTGAGTAAGAATATGATCTTAACTCAGAACTGCCAAAAACTGAGTTACAATGTTCTTGCTTGCAGGTGTCGATTTATATAACGCCTGGGAAAACCTTTGGAATATTTCGAGTTTACATAAAGGTCATTATTATAAATGTATACAACAAAGAATACCTTTTAAAGTATGGTTCACTAAATTAAAACTCTCTAAGCTTGCAACTTCCAGTTTAATAAGAATGCGCTTGGGTCATGTCTGCACAGCCTCTCACCTTGCAAGACTTGGGATCATTAATAGCGGTTTATGTGCTTGTGGTGCTTGTGAGGAAGATTTAAACCATATCTTTTTTGCATGCTCCCTCCGTGACAGTTCCTCATTTATAAACTCCCTCATAGTCCTCCGTGTTCCTCTTCCTACATCAATCCCTACTTTATTGACCTCTATAAATTTTGATATTTACAATTTGCTATCAACTTTTTTAATCATTAATAATATTAAAGTTTAAATTATTTCCTAACTCCAAGTACATAACATATTTTTATGTAGTGTGTCCATTTATTTTTATTGTATATACATTGCTACCACCTAAACCTGATCCATATCCTGTTTTCCAAATTCCGTTCCTGTAACTTTTTATTTAAAGTAAATAAAATTGGTTTCCCTACCTTTACTCGTAGTGGCAAATGCACAAACCGTGCGAGCCAAGTTATAAAAAAAAAAAAAAAAAAAAAAAAAAAAATATTATGTCAAGATCTCTGAGTACTGAATGTCACTGAATGTCAAGATTGTCAAGTCAATCAAGAATCTGTTTACAATAAAAGTAAATAAAAACAATAAGCTCGTCTTATAAGTGTAGATAAGATTATTCAAATGGCAACCAGTTTATGCTTTATTGTTTGTGTGTTTAGATAAAATAGAGAAATGGAGGAAAATGACCCTACGATACCGCTTTTGGGTATGTATTTTGAACTGCTTAGTGCTTATATACCTAGTAAAAGACATGGCGATAAAAAGCTTATTAAATCTCCATTTATTACGTGTAACTCATCATTCAGCAATCTGATAATGCTTCGTAAAGTCACTTCATCTCATGTGAAAATCTCTGAAAAAATTGTGCGCGCTTTGATTTAATTGCCTCGTTTCTTTAAATTCATTGAATAAGTACTAATAAATTGGAATAATTATCATTGATTATCATTAATGGTTCATAAATTCGATCTTTCTTAATTTTATAGTTAAGGCCGGTCTTTGACCCCTCAAAATCATATTCCGAATTCATAGAATAACACTTGATTATTCTCAATTATATTGATGAAACTTGAACTTTAAACTTTACTAATACTTAAGTGTTAATTTGGTCGGAGAGTCGCCTTTTTATAAAGTAAAAAAATATATAAAATTAATGTGCACAACATACCAATAATAAACGGGTATTACCCGTGGCCCCACCGCTATGACCCACTGGTGGGTTCATAGGTAATTTTTATTCCCCGTAGACCCACTGTTTCACAGTGGGACTACGGGGAATTGAAACAAAACTGACTTTAACCGTGGTCCCACTGTTTGGTCGAAATGCTTTTATGTTTGGAAAAGTATGAATAATAATTATTATTTTTGTATTTATTGTATTTTATAATATGTCTTTACCTATGAAATTGACGATTTTTTATGACGCAGCTGTGACGTCATAACTTCCTATTATTCATAATTATAATATTTTTATTTTTAATTTGTCTTTGGGGTAAAGAGAACCTATATTTTATTTGATAAAGTAAGTTTTTATATTTTTGTCTTTATTTAATTTTATGTCAAGTGGGGCGTTGCAGTGGGACTACAGTAAAAAAATACCTATAAGGATATTATATGCATATTTGGCATATGCCTAGTGCAGTGGGTCTACGGGGAAAGAAATTACCTGAGGCGATTACCCGTGGTCCCACAGAAACTGACACATTGAAAAGCATAATTTAAAACTCTATTGCAGTGGGTCTACAGGGAAAAAAATTAACTGTAGACCCACCAGTGGGGCAAAACGGTGGAGCCACGGTTAATACGTGATAATAAAAGGATTTTGTCCTCATCAAATGACTTATTTTGCTGATCTTTATAATTATAGATTTACCTATATTTGTAGACATATCATAACATTGTCTTA
The DNA here is from genome assembly GCA_949710035.1 of Crambus lathoniellus. Lineage (NCBI taxonomy): Eukaryota > Metazoa > Arthropoda > Insecta > Lepidoptera > Crambidae > Crambus > Crambus lathoniellus. The sequence goes on along the minus strand of OX453302.1, from coordinate 4,996,301 downwards.
TATTGCGAGTAAAGTGTATATAGGTAGTGGTTGGTTATCCATTCTTCCATTCCATATCTGTACTTATTAATATTACAAATTGTGATAGTGTATTTTTTGTCCATCTTTCATGTCAAAACCAAGCAACGGATCAACATGATTTAAGTATGATGATTATTATTATTATTATTTATAGGGGGGACGCCAGTGAAGCCGGACAGGTGATCAGTCACCTAGGTCGGGACCATTTCACCCAGTTCCCCAAGTCCCCTAAAAGCTAAAAAGCAGGGGGGAGGCGGGTTATCATTTACCCCACCGGCGTCGGACTCTCGAACCTACCTGTGCGCTTACAGTACCTGCTCAGTTGACTTATCGTTAAGCTTCTCCATTCCAAAGAACTCCCAGCGCAGTGATGCGTACATCGGGCACTCTGCCATGAAGTGGTAGCTTGTTTCTTCTATTTCTTTGCATTGCGGACAGATAGGGTCTTCTGTCCGTTTAATCACTGATAGGTGTCTGTTTTGTGGGTACTGCCCAGTAAGTACACCTTTTTTTTTTTTTTTTTTTCATATTTGTTTGCTAACATGCGATCGGTCTTTGGACCATAAGCAGTTGTTTTGTTTTTAATGCAGGCGTGGAGGCATGCCTTTCCACTGTCAGGCTGCCTTTATGTTTTGCTAACTGGTAAGGTTATTGTATGTAGTCCCAAGTATGCAGTCTCTTCAGACGTCTTGTCTGCAATGGTTCAATAAGACTCTGGGCCAGTTTGTTCTTATGATTACTGATTCGATCTTTATACGAACTAATGCTATCGGCTATTTGCTGTTTGACTGTTGGAATATTAAGATACTCATGAACTTCTTCCATTCTCGTGAACCATGGGGCATTAACTATTGTTTTGAGCACACTGTTCTGGAATCTTTGCAGAATTTCTATGTTCGACGTTTTCGCAGAACCCCACAGCTGCTGTATGCCGTAAGTCCATATAGGTTTTAGTGTGGCTTTATAAATCAGGACCTTGTTGTCAACCGACAGTCGAGAGCCTCTACCCATAAGCCAATCCAGACATCTTAGTCTGTAGTTTAGCTCATCACGCTTCTTCTGAATGTGTGCTTTCCAGGTTTGCTTTCTGTCAAGGTAGAAACCAAGGTATTTAACGCAAGCGTTATGCGGCAGGACCTCTTGACCAAGCCTAACAGGAGGGCAATCTTCTTTTCTCAAAGTGAATGTGATGTGATTCGACTTGGTGTACACCTACAATCGTTCTTAAGTATGATGATAGTATGGGAACTGGAGAGTGACACAGGCTACTTTTTGTCCTGGAAAAGTATCACATACCCACAGGGTTAAGTTGTGTAGTCCACGCCAGCAAAGCCATTAGCAGAAGGCAGTACTTACACTCTTTAATAAAACTCCAGAAACATGTACCCAGGAGCCAGCTTTGTCAGGTTTTTGTATTAAATGCTAAGTATTTAATAATTTTCTATATCCATAGGTACTAATATTATAAATGTGAAAGTGTGTTTGTTAGTTTGTCCGTCTTTCACATCAAAACATAGTTTTTGGTATAGGTAGTTTGGGAACTGGAGATACATAAATAGCGCGATAACGTCGTGGTGTCCACGCGCGCGAAGCGGCGAGTGGAAGGCTACTATTATATTATATTATTAAACAATGACAGAAGTGAATTCTTAGGATTCTAAGTTTTTATAATTATGGAATGCGAAGGAATGGCTAACTCATAAGTTTGGATGTTCCTTATAATTCATGATTCTCAAATATTGCTCATCAAACAAACAAGACAAGTGTCTTACAATGCTCGACTTTTTTATTGCACACATTAGGTTGTAAAAAATTATAACATCATGTGACATTATATGTTTGAGCAGACATTTAGGTACCTATTTCAAATTGGTTTTCCGTCCGCGGCTTCGCCCGCGTGTACTACACGACGTTATCCCGCGGAAATGTCATATTTTTCCGGGATAAAAAGTAGCCTATGTTTCTCACCAGGCATCTATGTCCCAAATTTCAGCCAAATCCGTTTAGCCTTTTTGGCGTGATTAAGCAACAAACATCCAAACATCTAAACTTTCACATTTATAATATAGCAGGAAGTAGGATATAATATTAGTAGGATTAGTAGGAAGTAGGATAAAAATCAGATAAGCTTAAGCCAAAAGTTATACTCAACCTGAAACAGTGTTTAAAGGATATTAATTGTAAAAAAATCTTAAAATATAGTGGGCACCAATCTATAAGGTCGTATGTAAACATTTTTTAGGCTAAAGTAATAATAAAAGAATCAATGTTTGACCTAAAACCGGTTTTTGTAAATTCACTGGATACAACCTTACAGCTTGATGCCCTCAATTTATTCTCATGTCTTTTTACTATGAAGACTATAAAGATTATTTAGCAGTTTCTAAGAGAACATGTTAAATTAATACAAACTAGAGAATTCACATCAATTCATTTACAACTATTAGCCTTTTTGCATAATATCCATTGTTTTGGGATTTGACTGGAAAATTTATGAAACAGACTGACAACCAAGTGATTATTTTAATTTTGAGTTACCAGTCATGTTATATAGGTACTACTTTCATCATTTATGGCTCCGTTTTATAAATTTTCAAGACTTAAAGTGAAGCTTTAAGTAGCCAATTTCGTTTCTTGAATGACCTTAATGAAGTCAATGACAAAAAGGCAGGCAGACAGGCAGGATTAGTATGGGCATCTTATCTCTGAATATGTTAATCCTCCCACATTTATTTAATTATTAAAAAACTAATAAAAATGAGTTGCAAAATATAATGCAAACAATTCATCATTAGCGTCGGCTTAAGTATGCTGTATACTATTAGAAGTCTGTAGTATTATTATCTGAGTTAAGGCTTGTTTAATTGTTATCCTAGTTTTAATGTAGTAGGTAGTTAGCATAATCCGATCGTGTCACACTGTTAGCTACGCGATGCTATGGATACGAGTACCATGTAGCAGAAGTTAGTCATAAGTACTTAAATTGTTTATTAACCCAATGTTTTTGTTGTTTCTTTCAAAGAAGATAGCTAAGAGTATCAGCAGGCCTACTCTAATTCAACGAAAAACGAAACTTTGTTAATCCCGCGCCCGCTTTCACTCGATTCTGTCATAAGGGCTTATTACACCTTGGCTAAATTCAGCATCTAATTAAGCATACATTGCTTTCTTTGAGCTTATTTGTAGCAAGTGATGCTATCAAAACAAGCAATGTATGCTGAATTAGATGCTGAATTTAGCCAAGTGTAATAAGCTCTATACCCAGAGAGTCAAAAAGATGGGTAGGTATAACGAAGTTAAGAGAGTAGGCCTGCACGTTTTAAAGCTTAATAAAGTATATCTGGTGCTACAATCCCAACTTTACTAAACTCACGTTAATATAATTGTTACCTTTATGCGTTAGTATATCGTAAGTCTTATTGGAGCCCATTCGTGTGTAAATTGTTTTTCTTTAACTTTGTTTTATTCTTATTAAAAATGCTGAAGATTTTATTTGAACTTACTGTCTGTAGTGATAAAGTTTAAAATGAAAATGTAACGATCGTGTTTGCTTGTTCATTTGCGTGTTTCGTGTCTTTTGCTATGACTATGAGTGGAGTTATTTGCAACGAATTCAATAATACGAACATGATAGGTAATCAGTGCATGTGTTATGTGATATGTTGTAATAGGTGTCGAATGCCGTTTGTGTATATGGACTCTATTTCAGTCGAATAAGGTTTAAAATATATACATTTTGTCACTATAGTTAAATTAGTGTCAGTAAATTATTACAAACGTTGACTTGTGGATGCGATTTTTAACATGCGTAGAGCGTGAACACGTTTTTATTGCCCTTAAGGTGATATTCCGATCCCTGCTGCAGGTTGCAGCTGCAGGCTATTTGTATCAAATGCAGCTGCACGTGCAGCCGCGTTCGCAATGTATTTCATACAATTTTCCTGCAGCTGGGATCGGAATAGCAACCTCCTTAGCCAAATAATTTGCTTTTAAGTATTACTAGCCTTCAGCCCGTGGCATCTCCCGCGTGAACTACAACTGTTATCCCGCGGGATCCTAAAAAAATACAAACTATGTAGTGACTTCAGCTCCCAAACTATCCCCATACAAAAAATCACGTCGATCCGTTGCCGTTGCTCCGTTTTGACAGCTGGTTTGTATGGGAAAAGAAAAGTGTTGTTTTTACTATTTTCCACGCAAATTTATAATTCTCCGGCACCATTCGGCCGGTCCGGAATGAAGAAATTATGGTTTCTTGTTTTAAAAGGATATTAAAAGGTTATTTACAAAAATATATAACATAAGCCCTGCCTTATCTATAGTGTTATTATACTAAAAAGTTTCAAGCTTTGTTTTAATGTATTACTCGAATACTAGCAGTTTATCGTGTTAATTATAGTGATTTGGAAGCAACTTCGCGATTTATTTTTATCGAGAAAATTTTATGCAATCGTGTTTTTGAGTAACATAGTCACTAGTGTTAGTCTTGAAGTTTGCTGCATCTTAATATGAAATTCAGGTTTTCATTAATATTGATATTACAGACGATCATGTAAAGCAATCTGATTTTCGTTGGTCTATAGCGGGCCCTTAAGAAACATGAAAAAAAAATGACGAATATCTCAAGTTTTATAGTTTATTTATTTTTTATCACTATACAGTACAGGGGGCTTTTGGTACGTAAAGCCAGTCATACACGATCTAGTTTATTGTCAAGCCTGTCGTCAAATCTGCTTGAGGCAATCTTTTCATCTCGAGCTCCTCCGTGCTTCGGAAGGCACGTTAAGCCGTTGATGGAAGCCTGGAGAGGAACATTGGCTACTTTTTATCCCGGAAAAATATCACATTCCCGCGGGATAACGTCTTGTAGTCCACGCGGGCGAAGTCGCGGGCGGAAAGCTAGTATTTAAATAATATTAAAATATCTCGACGGTGCAAAATTAAACTCCGCTATCAAATAATTTTCTCAGGTCGGCCTCGTGACGGTAGACTCCGTCGGATGACTACGAGGTTATGCAGCTCCGAGTCATGGAAAAGGAGGCTGCCCATCACAATATGGCTGCCGAAGTACAGCGTCGAGTGTCTCCTTCGGGATGTCATAGCAGGTGATAATAGTGATTTATTTATAGCTGGCATCCCGCAGTTTTACCCTCGTGGTTTCCGTTCCCGTGGGAATATCGGGATAAAACATAGTACCTAGTAGGGGAGCTAAGAGGGATTTTGGGATTTACTCGAGCGCGTCAGATTTTCATAGGGGTTGTTCAGTGAACACTAATGATGCTCCAATTTCTTAACCTGACAATTTGGAAGTGACGCAAGCTCACAGCGAATTTTTGAAAATGTTAAAAAAAATAGATCACCTGTAATACTCGAGCGTGTCAAATTAACATAAGTGGGGTTATTTACTAACTAATAAATGTCAATTTTGCTAATCTGACGATTTGAGCTGCAAAGTTGCAAATTTGCAAAAATAAAACGATGTGTGCATTTACTCGAGCGCGTCAGATTTTCATAGGGGTTGTTCAGTGAAACCTACCGATGCTCCAATTTCTTAATCTGACGATTTGGGAGTGACGCAAGCTTTTTATACAACTTTGAATATCTGTAGACACTTCCCCTACCGCTAAAACTGGAAACGTTATAGGGCCATTTATTCTTCCTTTCTAATCTACCAATTCTAATAGGTTTCCGCGACGCTCGAGTAAATCCAAAGTTAGCATCATGGGCTTCCCTACTATAGTCTATGTTACTCGGAAATAAAGTTGCTTTTCACTGGTGTTTTTTTAAATCAATCATACAAACAAACGAACAAAAAATCAAATAAAGAAGAATATAAGACGGCATCACATACGTCTGAACACAATCTAATTCCGAAATACATAGCTTGAACTCTTTTTCCTTTTTCTCAGATAAAATGACACCTAGACGTGAAAAATATCTCTTGCATGTTGATCCTGGGAGTGGTTAGAGCATTCGCCCGGACAGTGAAAGGTGGTGGGTTCGAGTCCCATCGGAGCTAGTTGTGAGACAGCTAGGTCTATTTTTTCTAATGCTTCATTTTCAATATTTTCATCCTTTATTCTTTCTATTGTTTCAGGAGTGACCGTTGGTTTGACTGCCATTCCTCAAGGGATTGCGTATGCCATCGTGGCTGGGGTTCCGCCTCAGGTGAATATAAAATTATTATTATAATAATATTAGAAAAACATTTGTATGTTGTATGTCACAGACAACTATTTATTAAATAGCCGCTGATAATTGGTATCAGCTAGTAATTATACAAGTACAGTCAAATCAAATCAAATCAAATCAAATTGTTTATTTGCAGAATATAGGTAAGTTTACAGTAACTGGTGTTGTATTACAAAATCTGAGCGCTGTATTACTGGGTGTGCAAAATTGATTAATAAGTAAAATAAAATTAGTAAAATGAGTTTCTTGATTGACATTAGGCTAACACGTCTAAAATAACTCCCCACGCTTTTTTACAATAATTGAATCATTTTAAAACTTATTTTTTACTTTTTATTTCGGTTTTCCTACTACGTCCTACTACCTGTTATTATAAAATATAAATATCCCTAATCAATACAATTAGTATCATTTTCAAGCAAAAACTATTCCATTTTGAGATTTTTCATTGCTATTTTATAGTTTTTAAAACAGTAAGTTCTACATCGTTTTTCTCTCTTTCAGTGAATCTGGGTACTAAAAAACCGTTGTAGATCGTTTCTATAGCCATAAATATACAATAATAAGTAAAATACAAATGAAAATTTGACAGTTCACATCAGGCCCAAAGGCCCATATAAGGAGGATGATGTCCTTTCAAGTGATTATATAATAATACTAGCGGCCGCCCGCGGTTTCACCCGCGTGGTTCCCGTTCCCGTGAGAATATCGGGATAAAAAGTATCCTAAGTTACTCCTTATTACATCAGCTACCTACCAGTGAAAGTCTCGTCAAAATCGGTCCAGCCGTTTCAGAGATTAGCCGGAACAAACAGACAAACAGACAGACAAAAATTGTAAAAAATGATATTTTGGTATATGTACCGTATATATAATCATATGCATGTAGTAAAAAGTAGTTATTTTAATATTACAAACAGACACTCCAATTTTATTTATTTGTATAGATGTTACATCAGAACCATGCATTGCGATAATTCAAATAATCGTCTACTTTAAAGTATTCTTTGCTCATGAGCGACTCTTTAATCCAACATTTCAATTGATGCAAATAGGTAGTTCATATGCTATGGAACTTTATTAATAAAGGCTATGCTTTTCCCCAGAAATTAGCCTCTTATTTTACTACGTATGGTACAATAACAATTTTACTTATCCACAATGTTTATCGTCACACATTTAGAAATTTTGTGCTTTTTGTTTCTACGTTGTTTCGGCAGGATGATTTCGTTCCAGTGTCGTGCTAAACAGTGAGCGTTAAAATCCGTAAAATATTTATTCTCATGAATAGTACTCGCAAAAAATTTGGAATTTGTTTGCTAAACAATAAAGTTTTCACTTGTGTTGTCTTGTGACTAATTCAAAAATTTATGTACTTAAGTATAATAATATGGCAAAGCATATTTGCATCTCTAACACAATGCAATACAAAGACAAATACTTACAGCTTAATTTCGTTAAAAATGTTTTATTATAATAAATAGAACGAGCAACAATGAAATAATTGTGTTTCAATTTTTCTGGTTAAGTATCAAAATAACGAGGTTATCGCTACTTACCCCTGCGGCCTTACTATTCAACGAAAAACGAAACTTCGTTATGCCTGTCACTCTCCGTGCATGACGAACGAAGTTTCGTTTTTCGTTGAGTAAGAGTAGGGCCTCAGATTGTGAAAAAGATGGTGCTATACGCAGTGAACATCAACGATCAACAATAGGTATCACTAGATAGCCGATGGCGCACTTCAAAGTTGCGCTATTATTTCTTATCGCTTCCTCTAATTTTTGGCATACCTACTTACTCCAAAATCCTCGCCAAAATCACCTCACGTAATTAATGGATGACCCCATAGGGGCCCGGACCCCCCCACCCCCACCTTTGTCCGTGTCACAGAAATCATTCAATATTGTATCATTCACTATGTTTTTACATATTGAAGCGTAGGTTATGGCACAAGTTAGCACAAGGGAATAGGGAATTTTTGCTTTACACGAATTAGATGTCAGACTGCTACATCTTGATAGATGCGACATTTTGCAAAACGCTACAAAATGGCCTCGGGACAGACAAGGGGGAATAAATGTAGTTAGATGCGTTCATTGATAATATGAAATAGTCCTATGGTGTTACATGTTATTGTTCACGCCTGTATTTACTATAGCCTATAGTACTATAGCCCCCGAATTTGGTTGCAGGTGGGTCTGTACTCCAGTATATTCCCCGGCGTGGTGTACATGCTGTTCGGCAGCTGTAAGGACGTGACAGTCGGGCCGACCGCCATATTGGCAGCATTGTTGGCCAAATACGTGGCTAAGTCCGTGGACTTTGCGTACTTAGCCGCCTTTCTGTCGGGGTGCTGCATACTGTTGCTTGGCGTGTTGCAACTTGGTAAGTATCATCAACAGACATCGTGACAGTCGGGCCGACCGCCATATTGGCAGCATTTTTGGCCAAAAACGTGGCTAAGTCCGTGGACTTTGCGTACTTAGCCGCCTTTCTGTCGGGGTGCTGCATACTGTTGCTTGGCGTGTTGCAACTTGGTAAGTATCATCAACAGACATCGTGACAGTCGGGCCGACCGCCATATTGGCAGCATTGTTGGCCAAATACGTGGCTAAGTCCGTGGACTTTGCGTACTTAGCCGCCTTTCTGTCGGGGTGCTGCATACTGTTGCTTGGCGTGTTGCAACTTGGTAAGTATCATCAACAGACATCGTGACAGTCGGGCCGACCGCCATATTGGCAGCATTGTTGGCCAAATACGTGGCTAAGTCCGTGGGCTTTGCGTACTTAGCAGCCTTTCTGTTGGGATACTGCATACTACTGCTTGGCGTGTTGCAACTTGGTAAGTATCATCATCATCAATAGACATCGTGACAGTTAGGCCAACTGCCATATTGGCAGCACTGTTGGCCAAATACGTGGCTAAGTCCGTGGACTTTGCGTACTTAGCGGCCTTTCTGTCGGGGTGCTGCATATTGATGCTTGGGGTGTTGCTACTTGGTAAGTATCATCAACAGACATAGTGTCAGTTGGGCCGACGACGGCCATATTGGCAGCACTGTTGGACAAATACGTGGCTAAGTCCGTGGACTTTGCGTACTTAGCCGCCTTTTTGTCGGGGTGCTGCATACTGTTGCTGGGCGTGTTGCAACTTGGTAAGTTATCATCGAAATCAATATAATTTATTCAGTAGGTGTTGGCTGTTACGCTCTTGTGAATGTTAAAGAAGGTACGCTATCGGTTCGTAAACCCTACAGTGGCGGGAGACCTTGTAAAGAGAAGAACCGGCAAGAAACTCGTCAGGGGCTTTTTTTCCACCTGTCAGATTCCGTATAAAAATAAAGACTATTACAGAGTCGTCAAATTAAAGTTGTCGTCATAATAATCAGCCATCTTAATTTCCACACGATTGGCGCAGGCCTGCCTCAAAGATGGATAGTTTAGACTCTAAACTTTAGAGAATGGGTCATGCCATGACGCACAACGCGGGCTCAAAACTCAAGAAGTGTTAAAGACTAAAAATGCAGTTGGTATCAATGCCTTTTCGAAACATCGAAGACTGACATTTTATTACGTTGGTCACCAATCCCGTTACCGACCATTGCTTAAGTCGTAGGCCGAGCACACTAAACACTGCGCCGTGGACTCCATCGATAGTAAATGACTAAAGGAGGGAGTATAATCATTGAATAATATGATGAAAGGTCCAACAGGAAAACTCAAGAGTTTCGGTGAATTATTTGATTTTATTACGAAATTCACAAGGAGCTTCATCAATGGCAAAAATGGAGAGAGAGCGTGTCGGTAGTGCAGTTCAAAACAGTAATGTGGCAGCACAGTAGCGCCATCTAGTTAACATGTTACAATGTCGCTAAAACAGTTTTAAATTAAACAATACTATTTTTCATATTTACCAATAATTCATCTTTTTTTTCTTTGCTAACTATAATAACTATAGTTTGTGCGGTATAACATGGTGCCTATGACAGCTCATTTGTGCAAAGCAAAAAGTTACTTATGCTATTGGAATAAAACTCAAGAAAAACAGCATTAGACATTTTTAGTGCAGCCTATGCTAGAATATTAGACCCTATACCTTGTGCAGAAGGAACAATTTGCACGAATGAGCTGTTATAGGCACCATGCTACACCGCACATGTTAAATTTTAAATCATATTTATGAAACATTTACCTTTGAAATAATAATTTACGTTCATTTGTTCCAGGCTTCCTTTTGGACTTCATTTCAAAACCAGTAATCAGTGGTTTCACGACTGCTGCTGCGTTGCAGATTGCTGCGTCACAACTCAAAACATTATTTAGAATATCAGGTACGATCCTATTTCAAACATAAGTTTTACATAAGTAAGTTTTTCATTCCGTGACATATTTTAAGGTGCAAATATATATATTGTTTATTTGTAAAATTAAACATCTTTTTTGCAGTGCACTTTGCCATTTCATTTTTTAAACAACACAAACAACACAACAAACAACATTCTGTTTGAGCGAAAAAATGTAAATCACTTTTAAATAAATAGCTACCATATTTTACTAATTAGCAAATGTTTCAATAACTTAAATTTTCTGCGTAGCTTTGATTGATGATTAGACGCATGAGCGCGACCAACGACGTTTAACAGGCTTTTAATTAAATAGCTTATTGGTGGAGTTACACCGAACGACTCAGAAACGCTAATCCGAAACTTCGGTTAGCTCCGCCCCTTTCACTCTATTCTGTCATGACTGGAGAGTGAGAGGGACGGGTATAACAAAGTTTCGGGTTTTGCGTTTCAGTGTAGGCCCTCAGGATCCTGGATCACGGATCGAGGATAGAATAATGTTCAGTTGGATAGCGTGTAGACATGCCTCACGCTATCCAACTGAACATTATTCTGCTAACTTCTCTACCAACCGCTTCTATGGAACTCCAGTGGATCGCACTCTAGGGCGCCCCCTCTAGGGATCCCTTGGTGTAGCTCCACCTAATGTAGCTGTGAAGGCTGCAACTTCCTACTAATATCATAGACGCGAAAGTTTATGAAGATGTTTGATACTCTTTCACGCAAAAACTACCAAACGGATCTGGTCGAAATTTGCAACAGAGATAGATTATAGGCTGTTATAACACATTGGATACTTTTTATCCCGATATTTCCACGGAAACGGAAACCACGCGGGTGAAACCGCGGGCGGCCTCTAGTTTTTTATACTTATACTTTTAATACTTATATGTATTTCTATTTTTTTTGTAGGGTCATCCGGCAATACTTTTATCAGCGCGATGGTGAACTTCTTCACAAACATCACCACAGTTCACTTGTGGGACACAGTCGTAGGAATAGCCACTATTATTAGTCTTTTAATACTTAAAGTAAGTATCCAGATAAATTATTATAAAATAAGATTAGTAAAAGATAGAAGAAAACTATAGCCAGAAATATTCTGTCAAGTACTTTCTATAATATTTTTTTAATAAGTAGTTTCGAAGAATACCTCTTTTAAACACATCTTAGATTGAAAAATGGAAAATGAAGTATTTAGAAAAAATCGACCCGTCTCACAACTAGCTCCGATGGGACTCGAACCCACGACCTTTCGCTTTCCGGGCGACTGCTCTAACCACTGAGCTACGGAGTCGTTACGAAAAGCGTCGAATTTATCTAATACTTCTTACACGCTGTATAGTCAGCGTTAATTTTATCAATGTGGAGATATTACTACCCTCACACGCGAAAGAAATACCTTTCCAGGTATTTGGCAATCGCTAAAGATGAAATTACTATTGCAACTTATTTTAATTTTTAGTTTTTGCATTCACAATGCAATTTTTATTACTGAAAAATGGAAAATGAAGTATTTAGAAAAAATCTACCCGTCTCACAACTAGCTCCGATGGGACTCGAACCCACGACCTTTCGCTTTCCGGGCGACTGCTCTAACCACTGAGCTACGGAGTCGTTACGAAAAGCGTCGAATTTATCTAATACTTCTTACACGCTGTATAGTCAGCGTTAATTTCATCAATGTGGAGATATTACTACCCTCACACGCGAAAGAAATACCTTCCCAGGTATTTGGCAATCGCTAAAGATGAAATTACTATTGCAACTTATTTAAATTTTTAGTTTTTTGCATTCACAATGCAATTTTTATTACTGAAAAATGGAAAATGAAGTATTTAGAAAAAATCGACCCGTCTCACAACTAGCTCCGATGGGACTCGAACCCACGACCTTTCGCTTTCCGGGCGACCGGGCGAATGCAAAAAACTAAAAATTAAAAAAAAAAAAAAAAAACATCTTAGATTTCTGCGCGAACTGTCCATATAAATAAAACTATATTAATACCTCTTTTTCTACAATTTATAACAGAGCCCTGATAAATAGCTGACTAAAAAAAAGCAATGGGAATCAATTAAATGTACTGACCTAAAAGTTTTTAATTATTACAAACTGTTCATAATATTTGCCATTATATTTTATTTATTTTATTATTATTTAATTATGTATACTTACAGCCAGACATATACATTGAAAGAAACTTGTTCGGAAAAGATCGACGTTTCTGAACGCACCTCTAATGTCACGTCAAATTGACATTAGCTGTCACTTGAAGTTGACAGGGACACTTGATTGAAATTCTTGTAAGAAAATGTCGGATTAATTTTGCTGAATTTGTTAAAAATCGCTCGCGTTGAATGTGCCTGGCATATCGAGTTTGAATACATCTTAAATTATCTATGTGATCCCGTTTTGTACGACCAAGGTTTTGATGCCATCTCTGGAGTGGCCGGTCGCGGATGCTTTGAAAGATAACCTTTTCTACCACACGCGCTTGTTGTCGAGACACTATATCGTAATAAAAAAAGCTCCCACGTGTGTGTCTTTGTGTATCTATTGTTGAAACGCCCAGTGTCTTGTGAACGCTGTTATTTGTGTTATGAGTGAGGTGACTAATTGGTAAGGTCTGCAGAAGAAGACGGAGCCACAGGGGGGGCCCCCCTCTCCCCACGCTGCCCAGGGACTTTCTACAGCACAGACCACAGTATGTAAAATCACCTTACTTCACATTCTCTCCGCTGTGTATCGCAGTCCTATTGTTCAGTTACATCCCGGCTGAAACCAAGGATTTGTCCGGAGTCTATACTCATGATAGCCTTCCACTGCGCCAATGCTGACTCCGCGGTCTAGGCAGGGGTGTATTGAACATTTCTTGGTAGCAAGAGCGTAGCTTGAAGGCCTGAGAGGCCCACGCCAAAAGTTTGTCTATTAATCAGTGCCGTTTGATGACCATCTGGTCCGGACTAGATTAATTTGTACTTGTAAATGGTAATTAACTTGCATTTGAAAAGTAAAGGGCATTCCTTTGTTATTGGTTCCATGTCTTGTAATTAATTGTCATGTATTGAGGTTCCAAAATGTAAACAGATGCCTTTCTTTGTTCATAATAATTATTATTTAGTTTTGTCAGCAAATTTGAGTTGTGAATATTGACAAGTTTGTTGCTAAATAATAGCTAATAAAAGGTTAGCTAATAAGTTTGCACTCAATACTTAGTGAAACTTAAATGATTTAAGACATTGTTTACACATTGAAACTTATTGAAACTTGTGCTTTGAAATAATTAAAATCATCTTGTTGTATGTCGATATCCAAGTGAATTTCAATGGTCAGTGATTTGTTTGAACTGAATAACTTTTGACTTACAAAGTCAAAGTTAGTTTGTGTCTAAGTTATAACCTCTTGAGAGTTAGAGTTATAATTATATACTTGAGTTTTGTTGTTTTCTGATAACCTCCAAATATTTAAGAGTTTGTGTCATTATAAATACTTTGTTGTTGTAATATTGGAATTTTGTGGTTATCAATAACCTCAAAATATTGGAGATTTTGTGTTATAGTGAATATTTTGAATTTGTTGTTTTTGTTGATAAATTTGTGACGTTACAATGACGGCCTCCTCTGCTAAAGCCAAAATACGTTCTGAGTTACGGTGGTTAGCGTCTGCAGTCGCATTGTTGGATCGACCTGATAGGACGGAGGCCTTGTTGAACAGATACGTAGATCTGCCCGTACGTTTGGCTGTTGTTGATGAACAGTATGCCTTATTTTTGGAAAGGACTGTTGAGGCCGATGTGGAAATGCGACAAGAAGTCGATTTGGATGTGGACCAGTGTTATGATTTTGCGGACAGAATTACCCAGGTGGCTCGGCCTTTGCAAGTGGCAAGAGAGAATGAACCGAGCCCGTCCCCGGTCACATCTAAAAGTATGCCCCCTCTCTTTGCTAGATTGGCCCCCTTAGACTTAAGGCGTTTTGCTGGTCGTCTAGAGGACTGGGAGGGCTTTATTAATATTTTTGATAGTCTGGTACATGCCCGGGATGATTTGACCCAGGGCCAGAAGTTAGCTTATTTATTATCCGTGTTGGAAGGGGAGGCCCTTGAATCAGTTCAACATTTGGCCCCCTCGGATGAAAACTACCCTATTGCTAGGGATTTGATTGCCCGTCGGTACCAGAACGTACGACGTCTGGCGGACAACCATGTGGCCGCCATTTTGAATTTACCCCGCGTTGCCAGCGTGATGCACTTGAGAGTGGCTTTGTTGAATCCGCTGTTGGTTGCCTACAACGCATTAAAAAACTTAAAACTCCCAGTGGAGCAGTGGTCGTTTTTGTTACTGCACATTGTCCTGGGAAAGTTGCCGGACTCTGTTAAGGTCCGTTTTGAGCAGCAGTATGGTGGGGATAGTGCGACTTATCTGCCACCCTTCTCGGACCTCTTGACGTTCCTGGAAGGAGAAAGTAGACTGGCAGATAATTCCTCTCTGGCCGGTCCTATGGGACCCGAACGACCTGTGCCACAGAGTAGATCCCCCACCGGACCCCCCCGTAGGGGGCGTATGGCCCCTCGCGCGCCCGGCCGCTATGCCGCCGTCCAGGAGACCGCCCGCTGCTTGTACTGTCGGGAACCGGGTCACAGCACGACCCGTTGTGATAAGTTCCTCGACCAGCGCGTCCAAGGCCGTCGAGCGATCGCGCGACAACGGACATGGTGCTACTCGTGCTTGGGCCTGCACATGCAGCGCGAATGTACCCAAGCGCACCCATGCCGCTTTTGTAAGGGCAACCACCATCCCCTCCTCTGCATGAACAGCCCAGAGGGCGGCGGAGCGCCGCAGCGCGTCGCTGCAGGATCACCTCGTATGGGTGGGGGGCTCGGACCCCCCGCGGTGTTTGCATCCCGCAGCAGTTCTAGTGGCCACCAGAGTGGCCCCAGACGCTCTCCGCCACGTTTGGAGCCTCAAACGGGCGGGGGTCCCAGGGACCCCCCAATGGGAAACCGATCCCCAAGGATGGGGATGAGTTATGCGGGCGTTGCCGGAGGTCGTAGAGGCCCCCCGCGACGTTTTGAGCCTCGCACGGGCGGGGGTCCCACGGACCCCCCAATGGGAAATCGGTCCCCAACTAGGGGGTTCGATTTTGCGAGCGTTGCGGGAGGTCGTAGAAGCCCCCCGCAACGTGTTGAGCCTCGCACAGCCGGGGGTCCCCGGGACCCCCCCTCTGAAAATCGGTCACCGTGCCCCCGCGACTATGGGGCGACGTACACGGTGGATGATAGGCACCGATTCTCGCCGCCGCTCGCCGAATACCCGCGTTTGGAGCGGCGCCCGCCCCGTCTTCAAGGGGCCGGGAGATATAACCCGCCTGATACCGGGCGATTTGGACGTAGGCAGTATGTGGGAGACTGGGACCCACTGGATCGCTATGAGCGACCCCCTTACCATGGGGGGACGTCTGGGGACCCCACATACTAGCAATCAACGTGTTTACGGTCGATTGTAGCCACCCCTCCAGAGACCGTTTTGTTGCCCACGGCCTCTGTGCTTGTCAGGGGATTGAATGGCGACCTTGTGGAAGTTCGCGCCTTGTTGGATTCCGGTGCTCAGGGGTGTGTTGTGTCATCTTGGTTAGTTAGGCGGTTGGGCCTCAAGGTGCACCCCCACACGGAAGGCGTGAGAGGTGTTGGCGATGTGAAAGTCCCCGGGTTGTTAGGGCATGTTGACTTCACATTTACATCACGTAATAAGTCCACGCCAGGCATTAAGACCTCGGCGATTGTGTTGGACACAGTTGTTGGCCGTCAACCTTCAGTTGACTTGGGACCGAGTATGTTGTCTTTGGTGTCTGATTCCCCACTCGCCGATCCAAATTTCTTCCGCCCAGGCCCGATTGATGCTCTCCTTGGAGCCGATGTCCTGGGGCGAGTTTTGTTGACGGGGAAGCGAGTTTTGCAGCCAGATGGCTTGGTAGCTCTGCAGACGACACTCGGTACAGTTGTGATGGGCCCTGCTCGCCGCGTTTTGGATTCCCTTGATGAGGATCGCGGTCTTGTTTTTAATGTGTCTCTCTCCGAAGTGGTGCAGAAGTTTTGGGAGGTTGAGGAACCTCCACCAGCCCCGCGGGTAGACCCAGTAGCGGATGAATGCGAGTTGTATTACCAGAATAACACTGGTCGCCTCCGCTCTGGTCGTTTGATCACCCGTCTCCCCTTTCGTGCCGGCCGACCTCCTCTGGGCGAATCCCGACCGCTAGCGGAACGTAGGCTAGTGGCGATGGAGCGTCGCATGAGCAAGGATCCGGTCTTCCGCCAGAAGTATGTTGAATTCATGCGGGAGTATGAGGAGTTAGGGCACATGTCCGTGAGCGATTTGGATTGGCGCTCCGTTGAGCACTTCTTTTTGCCGCACCACGCCGTTTTGAAATCCGGAAAGATTCGGGTGGTCTTTGACGGTTCGGCTCCCACCTCCACTGGAGCGTCCTTGAACCAGTGTCTGCATGTAGGTCCCAAGCTGCACACGGAGATCTCAGACATTTTGACCAACTTCCGGCGGCACCAAATTGTATTTATGACTGACATCCGGATGATGTTCAGACTAACGGTCATCCATCCAGAGGATAGGAGGTACCAATTGATTTTGTGGAGAGAGAGTCCTAGGGACCCCTTGTTGATTTATGAATTGAATACGAATACGTACGGTTTGGCTTCGAGCCCGTTTGTTGCGATTCGTTCTTTGTTGGAGTTGGCCGAGAAGGAGCGCTTGAGATACCCTCGCGCCTCCGCCATTTTGGCCAGTGACGTCTATGTGGATGACATTTGCACGGGCGCCTCATCTGTCTCAGAGGCGATTGTCCTGAGAGACGAACTCACCGCCCTTTTGAAGTCGGGAGGTTACGAGTTGAGGAAATGGATATCCAACTCGCCTGATGTACTGGTAGGTTTGCCCGAAGAGCACCAGCAGGACCCCCACCTATTCGAAAATGTTGATAATCCCCATGTGGTGACCGTCCTTGGCGTACAGTACAAACCGGTCTCTGACACGTTCACTTATTGTGTGGATTTACGACCACCGAAAGTCTGGACCAAGCGTTTAGTATTGTCTACTGTCGCACGTACCTTTGACCCCAATGGGTGGATTTGCCCCGTGCTGTTTATGGCCAAGTGTTTCTTGCAACGGTTATGGGCTTCGGGTGTGTCGTGGGATGAACCCCTCTCGGACGAGTTACTCCGAGATTGGTCGAGCTTCGTTTCATCCCTCCCCGAGATTAATGAAGTGCATTTGCCGAGGCTATTCCTCCCTTCTGAAAATTGTAAAGTTACTCTTCACGGCTTTTCCGATGCCTCCGAACGTGGATTTGCTGCGGCCGTGTACCTCCGCACCGTTACTGTTGACGGAGTTGTTGCTGTGCATCTGGTGATAGCGAAAAGCAAAGTCGCTCCCCTTCGGACTCGTCATACGATCCCGAGGTTGGAATTGTGTGGAGCTGCCCTCCTAATGCGTTTGTTGAACCACGTATGGCTCACATTAGGTCGATCTATTGCAATACAAGAGGTTTATGCTTGGACGGACAGTCAGGTCGTCCTTTGTTGGTTGAAGGCTCCGGCGCACACCTTGGACGTGTTTGTGGCCAATCGAGTGTCGCAGATTTGTAATTCCGACATCGAGTTGATTTGGAGACACGTGCCGGGAACCATGAATCCCGCGGATTGTGCGTCTCGGGGTTGTGTAGCCCCAACCCTAATTAACCACCCCCTCTGGTGGGGCCCACAGTGGTTGATGCGGCCTGAGTCGGAGTGGCCGCCCTCTCCAGCGTTGTCGAACGTAGCCGTTCCTGATATGCGGGCATGCGTCCTGGAGACTAACCCCGCCGGGGAAAAGGATTTGTTGTTGGATCGGTACAGCTCCTTACAGAAGCTGCTTGGTGTTACCGCTTGGATCAGACGTTTTGTGTACAATTGCAGAAACCCACGCGCGAGGCGTGATTCGTCGGTTCTCACTCCGGACGAGCGTAGGGACGCGCTCTTGTTTTGGGTCCGGAGAGTACAAGCTGATAGTTTTGAGTCCGAGATTGAAATTTTGCGTTTAGGCCGTCGCAAGTTGAAGGGCGCGGTATCGCGATTGAATCCCTTCCTGGACGAGAGTGGGCTTTTGCGAGTCGGCGGAAGACTTCGAAATGCGAACCTGCCGTATGGAGCTCGTCACCCCCTTTTGTTACCTAAAGCCGGACATTTGACTCAACTGATAATAACAGATCGCCATGTGAATGCACAACATGCTGGCTGTAATGCTTTGTTGGCCATTTTGCAGCGTGAATTTTGGATTTTGTCTGCTCGTCGAGCCATTCGCACTGTGGTTTTCCGTTGCCTGCCTTGTTATCGATTGAAGGCCGCGACCATGCAGCCCCAGATGGGTGATTTGCCTGCTGATCGCGTCACGGAATGTAGAGCTTTTGCCGGAGTCGCCACCGACTTCGCCGGTCCCTTTACTGTAAAGGCTTCGAGACTGCGTAATGCTAAAACCTATAAGGCGTACTTGTGCGTGTTTGTGTGTTTGTCCACCAAGGCTGTCCACTTGGAAATTGTCTCGGAATTGTCTACCGAAGCCTTTGTCGCCGCCTTGAGCAGATTTGTTTCCCGTAGAGGACTGCCGTCATTGATACGTTCCGATTGTGGTACTAATTATAAGGGAACGTGTAATTATCTTAAGGAAGTAGTTAAGTTTTTTGTTGATAATAAAATAGACATTGGAACCACCCTCTCCCGGCGTGGGATAATCTGGAAGTTTAGCCCTCCAGCTTGTCCGACCTGGGGAGGAATTTTTGAAGCTTGTGTAAAGGCTGCCAAGACACACTTGCGTCGCGTGATTGGAGAAACTATTCTCACGTTTGAGGAACTTGATACGGTATTTTGTAAAATTGAGGCCGTCCTCAACTCGCGACCCTTGTGCCCGTTGTCTTCGGACCCGAATGACCTGGAAGCGTTGACGCCAGGTCATTTCTTGATCGGACAGCCCCTTTTGGCGTTGCCTGAATATCCGATTCAGGATGTAGGATCCCATCGTTTGTCGCGATACCAACTTTTGAAACAGATGTCCCAAAACTTCTGGGCACGTTGGTCGATGGAGTATTTGCATATCCTACAACAGCGCGTGAAGTGGACAGATAAAACCACCCCACCCCAGACTGGCGACCTCGTGTTGATTAAGGATGCTAACCTGCCGCCCCTATGTTGGCGAAGGGGGCGCATTGTTAAACTCTACCCCGGAACTGACGGAGTTCCTCGTTTTGCTGAGGTTTTGGTTCGAGATTCGGTTTTGAAGAGAGCAGTTAGTGGGCTCTCCCGATTACCCGTAGATTGACGTACCGTTCTTAACGGTCCGGGGCGGGGGGATGTTCGGAAAAGATCGACGTTTCTGAACGCACCTCTAATGTCACGTCAAATTGACATTAGCTGTCACTTGAAGTTGACAGGGACACTTGATTGAAATTCTTGTAAGAAAATGTCGGATTAATTTTGCTGAATTTGTTAAAAATCGCTCGCGTTGAATGTGCCTGGCATATCGAGTTTGAATACATCTTAAATTATCTATGTGATCCCGTTTTGTACGACCAAGGTTTTGATGCCATCTCTGGAGTGGCCGGTCGCGGATGCTTTGAAAGATAACCTTTTCTACCACACGCGCTTGTTGTCGAGACACTATATCGTAATAAAAAAAGCTCCCACGTGTGTGTCTTTGTGTATCTATTGTTGAAACGCCCAGTGTCTTGTGAACGCTGTTATTTGTGTTATGAGTGAGGTGACTAATTGGTAAGGTCTGCAGAAGAAGACGGAGCCACAGGGGGGGCCCCCCTCTCCCCACGCTGCCCAGGGACTTTCTACAGCACAGACCACAGTATGTAAAATCACCTTACTTCACATTCTCTCCGCTGTGTATCGCAGTCCTATTGTTCAGTTACATCCCGGCTGAAACCAAGGATTTGTCCGGAGTCTATACTCATGATAGCCTTCCACTGCGCCAATGCTGACTCCGCGGTCTAGGCAGGGGTGTACTGAACAAAACTGAAACACTTAATATATATGGGCCTATATGCAAGCCACTTCAAGAATACACAGCATAATATCTTATCATGCACATATGAGAGTGCGTTAATACAAAGTATTATTCTAGATATTGTCTTTATGTTTTAGCGCTTAGTGTTGCCAGTATCCGAAGCATCCTCGCAATGTATGGTGACGTCAGCGCGAGTGTTCCAATATATAGTGCGCGCGCGCAACGCTCTGGTCGTGTTCGCGGGAACTATACTTGCGTACGTGCTCTATTTGTATGGGAGAACGCCGATCACGCTAACTGGTGAGTCATTAGCACAGGAATTGCAACTTTAATGGGTGTAATTAAAGTGATAGTCGCGTGTTACAACGCTGTTTAGAAATATGACGGGCGAGTTGTTGGGAAAGGATATTTAACTTAAATCACATTGTAATAAGAGTGAAAGTAACGTGTTCCAATACGTAGTGTGCGCGCGCAACGCTGGTCGTGTTTGCGGGAACTATACTTGCGTACGGACTCTATTTGTATGGGAGAACGCCGATCACGCTAACTGGTGAGTCATTAGCACAGGAATTGCAACTTTAATGGAAGTGTTATAAAAGTGATAGTCGCGTGTTCCAACGCTGTTTAGAATTATGACTGGCGAGTTGTTGGGAAAGGAAATTTAACTTAAATTAGATTGTTTTATGACTGAAAGTCGCGTGTTCCAACACTTAGAGCGCGCGCAACGCACTGGTCATACTCGCCAGAACAATACTAGCTTCTTCTTTCATTTAAGAGCTTTGCTCTTGTTGGTGGAGTATCTTCCATTCGTCTCGTCTCTCTGTCTATGACTTCACTTCTAAATACGACACATTAACCTTTTCCTTTTGTTGTTAAATAGCTTATTCTAGGTCTTCCCCATCCTCTTCCCCCTCCATTTTGCCTTTAATGATGTTTGTCAGGAAACTGTCGTGTCGAATCAAGTCTATCATCTTCCCTTGTCTGTTCTCGATGGTCTTGTGCAAATGTCTTTTTTCGCCGACTATGGTCAAAACCTCCTCATTTGGCTTTTTTTTTCGGTCCAGCTAATGCCCTCCGTTCTCCTCCAACACAACATTTCGAAGGCCTCCAATGTCCAATCTTTCCATATCTTGTTGGGTCAGCGTCCACGTTTCGCATCTATACAAGGTCTGGGGGCCGATTCTCAGGCAATCGAGAAAAGTTCACATTTATAGCTCGAAATTCAAATATAACACAGTTTTTGTATTGTCAGAATTTCACAATCGAAAAAGTTCGATCGAAAACCAGTCGAACGCTACGAGTGGTAAAAACCAATAGATGTTCGTATACGAACTTAGCTGTCAAAATAATCGGCCCCCTGGTGTGCATTTGGAGTCACTAGTAATCAAACTTCCTAAATATTTAAAGGTATTGACTCGTTCTAAAGTTGTGCTGTTTAATTATATTTTCCCCTTGCTTAAGTCCCCTTTCGATACTACAAGTTTTTTCGTTCTAGCTGCGTTAACTTTAAGTTCCAACTTTCTAAATACACGATCCATTTCCTCAATCAGCTTTTGTAACTGTGTATCACTTTCTGCTAGTACTGCTTTGACTGGTGTTATTGTCAAAGAATATGCAACTTTAACTGAAGTGTTATAAGACTGAAAATCGCGTGCTCCAATACGCTCTGGCCGTGTTCACGGGAACTATACTTGCGTATGTGCTCTATCTGTATGGCCGCTTGAACTCACTCAGACGTTACTATTTATTTTACAGAATTTTGGAAATTACGTAATTTTCCAACCGAATTGTTAAATTAGCTCACAAACAAATTGACCAAAAACATTTCCCCAGGCAAGATCCATGGCGGCCTACCACACTTCGGGCCGCCCCCTTTCAGCACCACCGTCGGCAACACAACTTTAGATTTCGGAGGAATGCTCGAAGTGTTCGGCGCTGAGGGGTTCGTCATGCCCTTGGTCGCTATATTGGAGAGCATCGCTATTGCTAAGGCTTTTGGTATGTACATGAATGTAATTCCTGACTTTTAATAAATTAGATTTAAAAAATAGTTCGTATACTTTTCGTTAGACCCTTAGGGACTAGGTACTCACATAAGCGCTGAGTCGAAACGTCAATCTGAAATTTCACAATGCAAATTCACCCTTATCTAAACAACGATACGGCTCATATTTCTTCTGAGAAGAAAAAGGAGTGTGAGATTTCAGATTGACGCTTCGACTCTGCGCTAACGGAGTTGTTCCTTACTTACCCGTAAAAGCTTGTCTATATAATTTTTTCAACTTTACAATGAATAATAATTATTGTGTCAATATACAATCTGTCCGGGGAAGTACCTAGTTGTCAAACTTTAAGGGCGTGATCCATGGACAATTTCATAGATGAAAATACCTCAAATCAGGGATCTGGGGTGCGTTTGCGTAAGGTAATCGTATTAATTTGACAGTTCATATCGTATTAAACCGGCTGCAATTTGTAATGATGAGTGACATTTATTAATTGTCAAATGAATACGATTGACTTTACGCAATCGCCAATCTGGACCGTCCCTCGCCAAACTACAAGAATTAAAACTTTATTTTTTATTTTCATCCATTTCCTTCAATAAAAAGGCAACAGCATGGGCACCTTGATACTGATATGCAACAATTTGGTATCGTTCGATAGCTAACAAGATAAAATTTAAAAAACTATATTAGTAAAAGTAGCAAACAGACACATACTCCATACATTTTGGAAGAGTAAGGACAGATATTAGTAAAAAAACATGTAATTTTTTCTCTCTCGTAAAAACTAGGTCGCTATGATATGTTTTATTTGTATAGTATCTATAGAATTTGAAGTTTTTTTCATATAGATCGCAAAAATATTACTCTATATTTCTTAATTTTGATGCTTATTGAAAAAAGAGAATAAAACAATAAAACCATTGTAATTAATTTATTTTCTTACGAGGCTGTACTTAATTGTTTGAATGTTCAAAATGACCCCCTCCATTTGTGAGGCACATAGGGGCTCGAAAATCTACTTGACAAGTCGCTTTACGCAAGATTGTATAACACCAAAGTCCAAGTATAGTATTGTGAAACACATGGAAAATGTATAAATGCTGTTTATAAATCTCCATTATTTGTATCTCCATTCCCCTAGCTGGTGGTACCTCAGTGGACGGCACACAAGAAATGGTAGCCATAGGGATGTGCAACATCGTGTCCTCTTTCGCGCAGAGCATGCCTTCAACTGGATCATTCACGAGAACTGCTCTGAACCACGCCAGCGGAGTTATGACACCCGCCGGCTCCTTGTTCAAAGGTGAGTTGTTGGTAAAATGTTGATTGAAACGAGGTACGACCTTACTGCCTGATCTTAGGAACTGGTATTGCTAAGAGATGGTTGACATAGGTTTGTGAAACATCATGTCCTCGTTCGCGCAGAGCATGCCTTCAACTGGATCCTTCACGAGAACTGCCCTGAACCACGCCAGCGGCGTTATGACACCCACCGGCTCCTTGTTCAAAGGTTAGTTGTTGGTAAAATGTTGAATGAAACTAGTTTCTATCTTACTGCGTGGGTTAAGGAACTGATATTGCTAAGAGATGGTATCCATAGGGCTGTGTTACATCGTTTCCGTTACATGTTTGCTCAGAGTCAACGGTAAGTTATTGTTTATTATCATCATCTGTTGGCCTTCTTTATGAATGGACGAGGAGTTGTTGGATGTGATTGAGCCTATCATTAAAGTAATATTAGTTATGTGAAAAAAACTCCCTGTTGCTGTTTGTTTTCACCCATAAAACAACCACCACGGTATGGTTTTGAAAATCCAATATAATATATTATTGTTATGTGGTAAAACAAAGATAGGTAGTAAAGTATGGGTATAGTTTTGAACGTGTTTAGGACCTGGAGAGTGACAAAGGCTATCTTTGTCCCGGAAAAATATCACATTCCCGAGGGATAACGTAGTTTAGTCTACGCAAACGAAGCCGCAGGCGGAAGGTTAGTAAATTATATCACTAAGTACCGGTTTCTCATTGCAGCGTCCCTGGTCCTATTGTCAGTGACATTACTGACAGAGGCGTTCTACTTCATTCCCCGAGCGACGCTTGCTGCCATCATTATGGTCGCTATGGCCTCGTTGATAGAGTTGGATATCGTGCGGCATCTGTGGAGGAACAGTAGTGAGTATTAATAACTTGTTACAAATTATTGTTAAAGAAGATTCAGTCAAAATTAAAGAAAGAAAGAAAGAAAGAAAAGAAAGATACTTACGCTTTGTATTGTGATTAAAGGTCGTAGCCCACTTATACCGCACCGCTACCACCCAACCAAAGTATGAGCAACCAAATAAAAAACAAACAAAGTATTTAAGTATATACTTATCCGTTATCAAGTTGTCCATGATACAGTTTCTTAATGAAATTAAAATGGGCTTAGATAATTGGTGTGAATGTAAGAAGTTATTTATTTATTTTTTATCTATCGTAATGGTCAGTCTAAACAAAACAAAGGCGCATCTTTGTAAAGTTTTTAGTAATTTTTCATTCCCATGGGTATCATTTTATTTATTTTTATTTCTTAGGATAGCTAACAGCTTTCACATAATAGTATATTATGATACAAGTGAGCTTAGGTTGCTCATTATACACGAGGCTGTGGGTTGCAGCCCGAGCCGCAGGCGAGGGCGTAAATCAGCCGAGTGTCTAGTGAGTAAGTTGCTCACGAGTTTCATACGCACTTTTTCAACACACTTGCGAGGAAAAACAAACATTTATTGCATATTGCATACATATTGTATACCTAATATTAACTACAAGAAAAAGCGCGCAAGTTTTTTTTTTTGCACGCGCCAAATGTGAGGTGATTGATTACATACAGCCATACAGCCTACTTCAAAATAATTAAGTATAATAATAGTGATAAAATGCAAATGTTTTATAACAAATTTTTGTGAATTATAAATAATTTGATAATAATATACTTAATTATGTTTTTTGTCTTAATTAGGGACACATTTATTCTAAAAACGTAAATGGATTAACAGCCGTATAAAACCTCTTTGTTGTTACAAAAAAAGAACTGTATCTATTACCCGCTGAAATGAAAATGCTCTGTTGACTCGCATATAACTTGCAGTTAGGTACTAACTTAACTTTGTAGGGATACTGTATTACCCGGATAAATTGAAAAGTCTCTGTTTACTCGCATATAATTTGCAGTTAGGTACTTACTTAACTTTGTAGGGATAATTCTATTACGCAACTAGTACTGTAATATTATTATGCACGCGTGGGTTATAGTTCGGTTTATGGCCCTAAGATCGATGTAATAAGGCTCACTTTATGAGCAAGTGTGTTGAAAAATTATCAATTAAACATATTAACAAAAAGCTATTGACAAGCTATCACATCATTACTCATATTTTTATTTCATTACCACTGTGTTTTTGTTATTATAATCCATACTAATATTATAAATGCGAAAGTGTTTGTTTGTTTGTTTATTTGTTTGTTTGTTTGTTTGTTTGTCCTTCTTTCACGTGAAAATGGAGCAACGGATCGACGTGATATTTGGTATGGAGATAGTTTGGGAGCTGGAGAGTAACATAGGCTACTTATTATTCCGGAAAATTGAGTAAAAATTGTAATTTTCCATGAAAAATCGTTTAACTATCGTACCTTCGATACAAAACTGTCATTTCTTCCATTGCCGTTTCCAAAGAGTCTATAATCACTGACGTCTGCGCGGTCAAAACCGAATACTAATCTTTTCCATAAGTTTAGAATAAAAAAATGTACTGTAGCTAGCGCTAAAAATGCCCCAGTCGCGCATGCGCGCAGAGTTATCTGACACTCACTCTACTTCACAGAGTAATTTTTTATATGTAAGAAATAGAGACCAAGCTTGGCCTTTTTATTGGTAGTGTGTAACTAGCGCTATCTGTTGTCTGGTGTAGGCAACTTTAGGTGTATAAACACACACACAAGATGTTGGTGACCGGGTCCACTAATATATGGCAAAACAACGTTTGCCGGGTCAGCTAGTATTGTATAATTTTGACTTCTTTTTATAATATTGTTAAGTCTTTAAATGAGTTTTCATATTTCGAGCCCAAATTGTAAACCGCTTGATAGTCGTAATTGGCCTACCAATTTATAAATGAAAACTGTTAATTTAGAATTATTCCTGTGCTGTGTACTATCCCTATAATAAATAAAGTAATATCACATTCCTGCGGGATAACTTCGTTTAGTAAACACGGGTGGAAGGCTAGTATATTAATATTGATATATTTGTGTCGTAACAGAGTCGCAGCTGTGTGTATACGCGCTGACGGTAGTGACCGGTATAACTGCGGGGTTAGAGTACGGCATAGTGGTGGGCGCGGCGGGTGACGCGGCCCGCGCGCTGCACCGCGCCGCCCGCCCGCAGCCAACAGCGCATGCGTTCAAGGTGAGGTCTTTATGTTGGTACTGATGTATTTGTGACGTAACAGCGGGAGTGACCGGTATAACTGCTGGGTTAGAGTACGGCATAGTTGTGGGCGCGGCGGGTGACGCGGCCCGCGCGCTGCACCGCGCCGCCCGCCCGCAGCCAACAGAGCATGCGTTCAAGGTGAGTTTATTATGTTAGTATTGATGTATTTGTGACGTAACAGAGTGGCAGCTGCGCGACGGTAGTGACTGGTATAGCTGCGGGGTTAATCGTAACAAAGTAGCAGCTGTGCGACGGTAGTGACCGGAGTAACTGCGGGGTTAAAGTCTTAGTCTTAGGCCTGTCTTAGTTAGTCTTAGCCCCACTTATACCGCACCGCTCCCACCCAACCAAGTTATGAGCAGTCAAATTTGAACCTAATATCGTGCACAGTAGATGCACTTTACAATACAATATACAATAGCAGACAGCGCGCGGTAAGTGAGCTTGCCGCAAGCAAGAAGCAAGCTTGCATCTACAGAGCACGACATAACGTTCATATTTCGCTGCTTATACATTGGTTGGGTGGGACCGGTGCGGTATAAGAAGGCTAGAACCTTTAGAGTACGGCATAGTGGTCCGCCGCCCGCCCGCAGACAACAGCGCATTCGTTCAAGGTGAGTTATTTATATTAGTATTGATGTATTTGTGTCGTAACAGCAGTAGTGACCGGTATAACTGCGGGGTTAGAGTACGGCATAGTGGTGGGCGCGGCGGGTGACGCGGCCCGCGCGCTGCACCGCGCCGCCCGCCCGCAGCCAACAGCGCATGCGTTCAAGGTGAGGTCTTTATGTTGGTATTGATGTATTTGTGACGTAACAGCGGGAGTGACCGGTATAACGGCGGGGTTAGAGTACGGCATAGTGGTGGGCGCGGCGGGTGACGCGGCCCGCGCGCTGCACCGCGCCGCCCGCCCGCAGCCAACAGCGCATGCGTTCAAGGTGAGGTCTTTATGTTGGTATTGATGTATTTGTGACGTAACAGCGGGAGTGACCGGTATAACGGCGGGGTTAGAGTACGGCATAGTGGTGGGCGCGGCGGGTGACGCGGCCCGCGCGCTGCACCGCGCCGCCCGCCCGCAGCCAACAGCGCATGCGTTCAAGGTGAGGTCTTTATGTTGGTATTGATGTATTTGTGACGTAACAGCGGGAGTGACCGGTATAACTGCGGGGTTAGAGTACGGCATAGTGGTGGGCGCGGCGGGTGACGCGGCCCGCGCGCTGCACCGCGCCGCCCGCCCGCAGCCAACAGCGCATGCGTTCAAGGTGAGGTCTTTATGTTGGTATTGATGTATTTGTGACGTAACAGCGGGAGTGACCGGTATAACTGCGGGGTTAGAGTACGGCATAGTGGTGGGCGCGGCGGGTGACGCGGCCCGCGCGCTGCACCGCGCCGCCCGCCCGCAGCCAACAGCGCATGCGTTCAAGGTGAGGTCATTATGTTAGTATTGATGTATTTGTGTCGTAACAGCGGTAGTGACCGGTATAACTGAGGGGTTAGAGTACGGCATAGTGGTGGGCGCGGCGGGTGACGCGGCCCGCGCGCTGCACCGCGCCGCCCGCCCGCAGCCAACAGCGCATGCGTTCAAGGTGAGGTCTTTATGTTGGTATTGATGTATTTGTGACGTAACAGGGGTAGTGACCGGTATAACTGCGGGGTTAGAGTACGGCATAGTGGTGGGCGCGGCGGGTGACGCGGCCCGCGCGCTGCACCGCGCCGCCCGCCCGCAGCCAACAGCGCATGCGTTCAAGGTGAGGTCTTTATGTTGGTATTGATGTATTTGTGACGTAACAGCGGGAGTGACCGGTATAACTGCGGGGCTAGAGTACGGCATAGTGGTGGGCGCGGCGGGTGACGCGGCCCGCGCGCTGCACCGCGCCGCCCGCCCGCAGCCAACAGCGCATGCGTTCAAGGTGAGGTCTTTATGTTGGTATTGATGTATTTGTGACGTAACAGGGGTAGTGACCGGTATAACTGCGGGGTTAGAGTACGGCATAGTGGTGGGCGCGGCGGGTGACGCGGCCCGCGCGCTGCACCGCGCCGCCCGCCCGCAGCCAACAGCGCATGCGTTCAAGGTGAGGTCTTTATGTTGGTATTGATGTATTTGTGACGTAACAGGGGTAGTGACCGGTATAACTGCGGGGTTAGAGTACGGCATAGTGGTGGGCGCGGCGGGTGACGCGGCCCGCGCGCTGCACCGCGCCGCCCGCCCGCAGCCAACAGCGCATGCGTTCAAGGTGAGGTCATTATGTTAGTATTGATGTATTTGTGTCGTAACAGCGGTAGTGACCGGTATAACTGCGGGGTTAGAGTACGGCATAGTGGTGGGCGCGGCGGGTGACGCGGCCCGCGCGCTGCACCGCGCCGCCCGCCCGCAGCCAACAGCGCATGCGTTCAAGGTGAGGTCTTTATGTTGGTATTGATGTATTTGTGACGTAACAGGGGTAGTGACCGGTATAACTGCGGGGTTAGAGTACGGCATAGTGGTGGGCGCGGCGGGTGACGCGGCCCGCGCGCTGCACCGCGCCGCCCGCCCGCAGCCAACAGCGCATGCGTTCAAGGTGAGGTCTTTATGTTGGTATTGATGTATTTGTGACGTAACAGGGGTAGTGACCGGTATAACTGCGGGGTTAGAGTACGGCATAGTGGTGGGCGCGGCGGGTGACGCGGCCCGCGCGCTGCACCGCGCCGCCCGCCCGCAGCCAACAGCGCATGCGTTCAAGGTGAGGTCTTTATGTTGGTATTGATGTATTTGTGACGTAACAGCGGGAGTGACCGGTATAACTGCGGGGCTAGAGTACGGCATAGTGGTGGGCGCGGCGGGTGACGCGGCCCGCGCGCTGCACCGCGCCGCCCGCCCGCAGCCAACAGCGCATGCGTTCAAGGTGAGGTCTTTATGTTGGTATTGATGTATTTGTGACGTAACAGCGGGAGTGACCGGTATAACGGCGGGGTTAGAGTACGGCATAGTGGTGGGCGCGGCGGGTGACGCGGCCCGCGCGCTGCACCGCGCCGCCCGCCCGCAGCCAACAGCGCATGCGTTCAAGGTGAGGTCTTTATGTTGGTATTGATGTATTTGTGACGTAACAGCGGGAGTGACCGGTATAACGGCGGGGTTAGAGTACGGCATAGTGGTGGGCGCGGCGGGTGACGCGGCCCGCGCGCTGCACCGCGCCGCCCGCCCGCAGCCAACAGCGCATGCGTTCAAGGTGAGGTCTTTATGTTGGTATTGATGTATTTGTGACGTAACAGCGGGAGTGACCGGTATAACGGCGGGGTTAGAGTACGGCATAGTGGTGGGCGCGGCGGGTGACGCGGCCCGCGCGCTGCACCGCGCCGCCCGCCCGCAGCCAACAGCGCATGCGTTCAAGGTGAGGTCATTATGTTAGTATTGATGTATTTG
Organism: Crambus lathoniellus; assembly: GCA_949710035.1. NCBI lineage: Eukaryota > Metazoa > Arthropoda > Insecta > Lepidoptera > Crambidae > Crambus > Crambus lathoniellus. The sequence continues at coordinate 4,965,815 of OX453302.1, read as the reverse complement.
TGTCGTAACAGCGGTAGTGACCGGTATAACTGCGGGGTTAGAGTACGGCATAGTGGTGGGCGCGGCGGGTGACGCGGCCCGCGCGCTGCACCGCGCCGCCCGCCCGCAGCCAACAGCGCATGCGTTCAAGGTGAGGTCTTTATGTTGGTATTGATGTATTTGTGACGTAACAGGGGTAGTGACCGGTATAACTGCGGGGTTAGAGTACGGCATAGTGGTGGGCGCGGCGGGTGACGCGGCCCGCGCGCTGCACCGCGCCGCCCGCCCGCAGCCAACAGCGCATGCGTTCAAGGTGAGGTCTTTATGTTGATATTGATGTACAGCAGGACCTCTTGAATCCGAACTCCAAATATTTACCCCCCGTTCGGATTCATGGAGCGTTCGGATTATTGTATAGATAATCTATAGGGTATTTTTTATGAAATAAAACAAATAGTTTTGAGAAATTTTAATTAATATTCATCCAAAAACACAACAACAGAAACATTTATTAAACTATTTGAAAATATCCAATATCTTAACTTTTTTCGAAAAGTATTTAATGACAAATAAAAAGCTTTGTCTGGCAACTTACGTTAAATAAAAGCATTTTTTCTGGAACAGAGATGTCCACTTGGTCTGCCAATTCAAGGTAATGTACAGACACCGCGCCTGACAAAAATCGACATTTGGTAAGCAACTGGCGAGAAGGCGACTGAAGAAGTGGGCCGTTCGGATTACAGAGGGGTTCGGATTAGATTAGTTCGGGTTAAAGAGGTCCTGCTGTATTTGTGTCGTAACAGCGGTAGTGACCGGTATGACTGCGGTGTTAGAATACGGCATAGTGGTGGGCGCGGCGGGTGACGCGGCCAACAGCGCATGCGTTCAAGGTTAGTTGTTTATGTTAGTATTGATGTATTTGTGTCGTAACAGCGGTAGTGACCGGTATAACTGCGGGGTTAGAGTACGGCATAGTGGTGGGCGCGGCGGGGGATGCGGCCATCAGCGCATGCGTTCAAGGTAAGGTCTTTATGTTGATATTGATGTGTAACGAAATAGAGTCGCAGCTGTGCGACGGTAGTGACCGGTATAGCTGCGTGGTTAGAGTATGGCCAGGCCTGTTTCACTCCCCGTGTCGGCTCGAAAACATACCTACGCGCGGCGGCAACGCCGGCGGTGCTTATCCATAGAAATTAGGTCCGCAAAAGAGCTAGAATATATGCGGTAGAAAGAGATGCAATTAGTGGCCGTTTGTAATTTGCGCCGTACAAGCTTAATTCTACTTTATTGCGATATAGTTAGAGTTGCTATTTATTTAAATGACTTAGCGGAGTGCACTATCTGTTACATAGTAACTATTTAGTAATCTGTTGTATGGCATAGCGCTGCGCCGCTCGCCCGCAGCCAACAGCGCATGCGTTCAAGGTTAGTTGTTTATGTTAGTATTGATGTATTTGTGTCGTAACAGCGGTAGTGACCGGTATAACTGCGGTGCTAGAATACGGCATAGTGGTGGGCAAGGCGGGTGACATCTTTATAGTAATACTAGCTGACCCGGCAAACGTTGTTTTGCCATATTAATTATAATGGACCCGGTAAACTTCGTATCACCAACATCTATTATAGATAGACAGATGAAAATAAATGATCGCGAAGAAGTTTTATACACTGCCTGCAACAAATGTCACTTATTAAAAAGTAGGTAATCCAAAGCGGCTAAAACGTCAGTGATTACAATACTCTTTGACATACCTCTTTGGAAGCGGCTATGGAAGAAATGACAGTTTTGTATAGTACGACAGTTTATCGATTTTCTATACAAAATAATCATTCTTATTTTATAATTTTCCGGAATAAAAAGTAGCCTATATTACTCTCCAGCTCCCAAACTATCCCCATACCAAAAATCGAGTCGATCCGTTGCTCCGTTTTGACGTGAAAGACGGACAAACAAACAAACAAACAAACAAACAAACAAACAAACAAACACACTTTCACATTTATAATATTAGTATGGATTGATGTATTTGTGACGTAACAGAGTGGCAGCTGCGCGACGGTAGTGACTGGTATAGCTGCGGGGTTAATCGTAACAGAGTAGCAGCTGTGCGACGGTAGTGACCGGAGTAACTGCGGGGTTAAAGTCTTAGCCCCACTTATACCGCACCGCTCCCACCCAACCAAAGTATGATCAGCCAAATCTGAACTTAATATCGTGCACTGTAGATGTACTTTACACAAACAATATACAATAGCAGATAGCGCGCGGTAAGTGAGCTTGCCGCAAGCTAAATTGCATCTGCAGAGCACGAGATTATAGTCCGTTCGGTTAGATAGTGTCGGTACCCGCATGGCATTGTAGCTCTTGCTATAAAATCCTTACTAATGCAGATATAACTAATACGCTAATACACACAAGTTGGGTACCAAAGTCAATTAATTATGAACATTTGGATATTTATATATAAAAGGAATTTAAGTAAGTGATTTACAAATAAAGCGACACTGTCTAAGCGAATGGACTATACGTTCATATTTCGCTGCTTATACATTGTTTGGGTGGGAGCGGTGCGGTATAAGTAGGCTAGAACCTTTAGAGTACGGCATAGTGGTCCGCTGCCCGCCCGCAGACAACAGCGCATTCGTTCAAGGTGAGTTCTTTATATTAGTATTGATGTATTTGTGTCGTAACAGCGGTAGTGACCGGTATAACTGCGGGGTTAGAGTACGGCATAGTGGTGGGCGCGGCGGGTGGTGGCCAACAGCGCATGCGTTCAAGGTGAGGTCATTATATTGATATTGATGTATTTGTGTCGTAACAGCGGTAGTGACCGGTATAACTGCGGGTTAGAGTACGGCATAGTGGTGGGCGCGGCGGGTGACGCGGCCAACAGCGCATGCGTTCAATCAAGGTATGTTCTTTGGGCTACTTATGAAGCTGGTGGTTAATTTTCTATCACAATCAATAGCTTTACTTACAGAATAGGGGAACGGACTGTTATTGATATATATAAATTACTGTAATATTAAAAATTATAACATTGAAGAATAACCACAGATAACCAATAGATACCGCATTTAGGGCATCTGACATTCGTCAAGCATCTATGATTTATCACTGATGAATGACAATTGCTTGGCAACGTCGTTTCAGTTCTGACCAATGAAGTATGTCATTGAAGTAGCCAATCACGTGTGCGGTGTTACGTTTCTCGGCCCCCTTCTCACCGCCAAAAATTGTGACACTGAATTAGACCAAATATTTGTCATACGGCATCTATGTAGCTTGCTACATACAGGTGATCTGTAGTGAGAATAAAAAAGGTTGAAAAAACCACTTGACATAAATTATCTGTTATATGTATATTTATTTTCTTCTAGGTCGGAAACAAGGACTGCATATCGATAACCCTGCTCGGGTCGTTGTCGTACGCATGCGCGGAACATTTCCCGCGATTGTTGCGACGACACACGTGCGCGCAATCAGCTGTTGTCGTGTTAGACGCGCGACACTTGACGAGCGTCGACGTGGGCGTGGCTGAGGTAAAGTGATCGTTATTGTGTAGGAAATAGGGACCATACTAATGACTTTATAAGATTGTTGCGGCGACACGCGCGCGCAATCAGCTGTTGTCGTGTTAGACGCGCGACACTTGACGAGCGTCGACGTGGGCGTGGCTGAGATAAAGTGATCGTTATTGTGTAGGAAATAGGGACCATACTAATGACTTTATAAGATTGTTGCGGCGACACACGCGCGCGCAATCAGCTGTTGTCGTGTTAGACGCGCGACACTTGACGAGCGTCGACGTGGGCGTGGCTGAGGTAAAGTGATCCTTATTGAGTAGGAAATAGAGCCCATACTAATGACTTTATAAGATTGTTGCGGCGACACGCGCGCGCAATCAGCTGTTGTCGTGTTACACGCGCGACACTTGACGAGCGTCGACGTGGGCGTGGCTGCGGTAAAGTGATCGTTGTTGTGTAGGAAATAGAGCCCATACTAATGACTTTATAAGATTGTTGCGGCGACACACGCGCGCGCAATCAGCTGTTGTCGTGTTAGACGCGCGACACTTGACGAGCGTCGACGTGGGCGTGGCTGAGGTAAAGTGATCGTTATTGTGTAGGAAATAGAGACCATACTAATGACTTTATAAGATTGTTGCGGCGACACACGCGAGCGCAATCAGCTGTTGTCGTGTTAGACGCGCGACACTTGGCCTGCGTCGACGTGGGAGTTGCTGAGGTAAAGTGATCGTTATTGTGTAGGAAATAGGGACCATACTAATGACTTTATAAGATTGTTGCGGCGACACACGCGCGCGCAATCAGCTGTTGTCGTGTTAGACGCGCGACACTTGACGAGCGTCGACGTGGGCGTGGCTGAGGTAAAGTGATCATTATTGTGTAGGAAATAGAGACCATACTCATGACTTTATAAAATTGTTGCGGTGATACTCGTGCGCGCAATTATCTGTTGTCGTGTTAGACGCGCGACACTTGACGAGCGTCGACGTGGGCGTGGCTGAGGTAAAGTGGTCGTTATTGTGTAGGAAATAGAGACCATACTAATGACTTTATAAGATTGTTGCGGCGACACACGCGCGCGCAATCAGCTGTTGTCGTGTTAGACGCGCGACACTTGACGAGCGTCGACGTGGGCGTGGCTGAGGTAAAGTGATTGTTATTGTGTAGGAAATAGAGCCCATACTAATGACTTTATAAAATTGTTGCGGTGATACACGCGCGCGCAATCAGCTGTTGTCGTGTTAGACGCGCGACACTTGACGAGCGTCGACGTGGGCGTGGCTGAGGTAAAGTGATCCTTATTGTGTAGGAAATAGAGCCCATACTAATCTTACTAATATTATAAATGTGAAAGTTTAGATGTTTGGATGTTTGTTACTCAATCACGCTAAAACGGCTGAACGGATTTGGCTGAAATTTGGGACACAGGTACTTTGAAGCCTGGAGAGGAACATAGGCTACTTTTTATCCCGGAAAAATGTCACAATCCCGCGGGATAACGTCGTGTAGTCCACGCGGGCGAAGCCGCGGGCAGATAGCTAGTGACTTTATAAAATTGTTGCGGTGATACTCGCGCGCGCAATCATCTGTTGTCGTGTTTGACGCGCGACACTTGACGAGCGTCGACGTGGGAGTTGCTGAGGTAAAGTGATCGTTATTGTGTAGGAAATAGAGCCCATACTAATGACTTTATAAGATTGTTGCGGCGACACGCCTGCGCGCAATCAGCTGTTGTTATGTTAGACGCGCGACACTTGACGAGCGTCGACGTGGGCGTGGCTGAGGTAAAGTGATCGTTATTGTGTAGGAAATAGAGACCATACTAATCTATACAAATAAATAAAACTGGAGTGTCTGTTTGTAATATTAAAATAACAGCTTTTTACTACATGCATATGATTATATATTTTTTGGAAGTTTGCAAATTTGTACGCAAACATATGGACTTTTATATTAAACGTCAAGACATACTTTCTAAGTATCCAACACGGTACAAAAACAAATTAATAATTCCCAGTTCTAGGCTTAAACTAACATCTAATAGTACTTTTCACTCTTCAATAAACATATATAATAAATTGCCAGAATCAATAATTAACGAAAATAAATACCCCATATTCATAAACATATTGAAAAAATATTTACTATTTAAATGTTATTATAGCATAAATGAATATATAACTGATAAAACCAACAAATAATTAATTAATTTCAATTCAATTTCAATTTCAATTCATTTATTATTCAAGTAACATTGACCTATATTTGTATCAATTGTACTTAGCCTATGTTAGTAACCATAATTAAATGACATTAATAATAAATAATATTAATAATTAATACAATAATAATAATAATTCAAAAAGTCTCGTCTAACATTATAATCTACACAACTTTATTTTGTTTTTATTTGATTTTATTTTATTTATTTTGTTTGTTTAATTTAATTTAATTGTTTATGTAGCTGTCTGATATATTAAAGCGTTTCCTCTCTTTTATCACCATTTTTGCGTGCCCGACAGGGTCCATAATGCTCTAAAATAAATATGTATGTATGTATATATACGGTACATATACCAAAATCTCAATTTTTTTAAATTTTTGTCTGTCTGTCTGTCTGTCTGTTTGTTCCGGCTAATCTCTGAAACGGCTGGACCGATTTTGACGGGACTTTCACTCGCATGTAGCTGATGCAATAAGGAATAACTTAGGATACTTTTTATCCCGATATTCCCACGGGAACGGGAACCACGCGGGTGAAACCGCGGGCGGCCACTAGTGACTTTATAAGATTGTTGCGGTGACACGGTATTCAGCAGGTGTCGTTTTAGACGCGCGACACTGACAACCGTTGACGTAGGCGTGGCTTAAGTAATTTGATCCTTTTTGTTGATAATAGAGACCACATATTATGAATGGCATTTCACCCGGCAAATTGTATATTATTGCGCGTCAGTTGCTTCACAAGTGTCGACACTTAGAAGTGGTCGAGTTAAATTTTTTATTTAATGGGTTGGCAAAAAATCGTGTCTTTTCTCCGTATCTGACCTACTGGCGGTCAAATTTGGAACCAATAAACTTTTCATACTACATACTGACTGACAGAGATAGTAGTTTTGTATCGCCAGGGCGCCATCACGTCAGATATGTTTAAGAGACTGTAAATTGTTATCATTTCTGAGTCTCAAATTCAAATACCGACTATGGGAAAAATCGTCTATTTCAACTTATCCGCCCCATCTTCTCTATCTGTCCCCTTTCTGTATTCCTCTCTAGCCTAAACAGTGGGGCTAGCACAACTTAGCGCGACTCTTTGTCACGCTCCTTCCAACCAATCAGAACGACGCTTTAAGTCACGCGCACTATCTACGAGCGATCTGATTAGTCGAAAGTGCCCGCGACTCTTTCTCACTCGAGTCGCGCGCAAGTTGTGCTAGACCTACAGATGTGATTTCTATGTAAAACTTACTGACCTTAAAAAACTTTTGTCCCCAGAACTTAATATCTGTGATACTAGAGTTAGAGAGTAGCCACAGTTTCTTGCTGTGGAATTTCCCGGATGGCGTGCGTGCGCTGATAGAAGATTTGAAGCCAGGGTTCGGCAGCCGGTTCGTCTCCGGGCCCAGCATAGATCAACATATATTAGGTGAGTTATGTTAGTTGTTATTTTTGCTAGGCTTGAACTTGGAAGTTTTCGAAGGATTGCGTAGCTGTAGTGGCAGTGGGTGGGACACAAACACAAAGCGCGAAGAACCCATGAGTTGAGAGTTCTTTTTATACGTTACTTTTATAATTGACTGTTGTTTTCTTTGGTCTGATATCCATTAGTGTATCTTAAAATAAGTTTTTAGTAAAAACTTCATTTTTATGACAAGCTCTTTTGCTGACTGTACTTTAATATTGTATTGTAATCTAAACCAAACCTGTATACAAAATTTCATCTCCATCGGACACTGGGAAGTGAGTAAAATTAAGCTTGCAAGATTTGTCCCCCACTAACTAACAAACTAACATGGCAAGTTATTAAAAAGCTTGTAATAAGATCAAATGTATTTGTATTATATGTATTAGGTATGAGAGGCTTCAATATCTCTAGATGACGCATCAAAAACTAAAAAAACATATGGCACCGACTGAAATTTTTAGGGTTCCGTAGCCGAATGGCAAAAAACGAAACCTTTGTAATTTGACATGTCTGTCTGTCTGTCAGTCCGTCGGTCCATCCGTATGTCACAGCCACTTGTTCCGAAACTATTAAGACTACACACTTGAAACTTGGTAGGTAAGGTAGGTGCCTAGAGATGTATTCTGTAAACCGCTTTACGATTTTTATATGGAAACAAAAAATTAAAAAATTAAGGGGCGCTCCCCATACATGGAACTGAAACAGATTTTTTCATCAAATTTATTTTTGTGGGATGTCTATAGATAGTTACTTTTAAAATAGGAGAGTGAAAAATCTAAAATAAATATACAGGGTCACTTGTAAAACATCAACAACCTCGCAGGTCTACATCATAAACTACAACATTATCTTCTACAACTTTTCAAAAAACACAAAATAAATTTTCGTCATTTCATACAAAACTCGATCCGCTGTTCTGACATTTTATATGAAATGTATGATATTATGATGATAGTTATCTAGTCCTGCGAGGTTGTTGATGTTTTACAAGTGACCCTGTATACTGTAGACCTACATAAATAAGATCACACCTTTTAAGTGCGCTCTTATTAATACGGCCGTTTTTGAAGCTCCAACCGGGTATCTAGTGGCATTGATGATCGGAGATGGGAGGTGATCATAACAATAATATTTAACATTAATTTTATTGTTGTTTCAGGACTTGATATTGACAGGAGAGATAATTTTTATTAATTGAAAAAGATCTTGACGTTAAAAATTGTTTCTTACGTTAAGACCCCAATTCAAAAAGTAAAGATGAACCGTTGATTAGGTTAATGTCTTGATTAAAATATAATGTTCGCACGTTATTCGTGTTCGTTTTGTTGAACGAACGCCAATCAAGTGCAAACTTTACATTTTAATCAAGTGATTACGTATACAACGGCTTAACTTCACTTGGTGAACTTGGGTCTATTTGTATTTAAATTATGTCACAGACAATAAGTACATTATTTTTATATTTCCAATTAAAGTCATTCCATAAAGTTGTAGTACTTACTTAAGTACTTATATTTCAAACGTAGAGTTTGTTATTGTTACCTATATAAAAGTGATATATAATTTCAATAAATAATGTAAAAATAACGTAGGTATGTAGATAAAGATCAATGATTGTTAAAAAAGTGTCTGTTTCAGTCTGTGGTGAGCCACGAATATTAAGTTTAAAATAAAAATTAAATGGTCATAGAATGGGCTTTAATAATTAAAGGACCCCGAGCCAAAGCAAGAAAAAAATTGGTTTCAGTCAAATGCCTTGGAATTTTGATACGAATATTTAGGTTTCAGTGTCCTGACTCCTGCCCCGGAATCCAGAATCGTCGGAAACGGAATCGGATTCGAATTCGATGCTTTGTCTTTGTCTATTCTATAGTGAGTAACAGAGACAGTGCATCATTCCGCTGTGAATCAGGGGGCTGATCTGTCTCTATGACTGCTACCATGGTTTCAGAGTTCCTTTCAGAGATACGATTAATTTTGTATCCCCCTGAAAAATCGTCGAGTCGATACCTATAGTCGGATTTTTAATTAGACGAAGTAATCTGACAGTTGCTAATGTCACTTAGTGAAATAATGCTGCCATGTTCAATTTAATAGTGATGTGTTCTATTCGTTCATTCACGTGAATGAATGATGATGAATGAATACTTTGACGATTTGTTAGTATAATTTGTCAATATCTTCTGTGTTATAATATACTTATAATCATATTTTTTTCTATTTTAAAAAAGGAGTTGTATTAAACGGTTGACTACCCGACTCTGCCGAAAAACAGGAGTTACATTTTATACATCTTGACTAACACTAAATATTTACATTGTGACTAGCCTTCCGCCCGCGGCTTCGACCGTGTAGACTGCACGTTCGTCATCCCGTGGGAATATGATGGCGGCCAACTTTTTTGTTTGTGGGTCGATTTTAATTAAACTCTGTTTTTGGCATTACTTTGACAAGAAAACTGCAACGCAATGTTAAGAATATTAAAAAATCCAAGATGACGGCCAACTTTTTTGTTTGTGGGTCGCTTTTGATGAAACTTGGTTTTTGGTATTATTTTGGAAAGAAAACAGCAACGCAATGTTAAAAGAGATATGGTCAAGATGGTTGCAAACTTTATTTTTTTAAAGTTCCGTACCCATAGGGTTAAAACGGGACCCTATTACTAAGATTCCGCTGTCCGTCTGTATGTCTGTCACCAGGCCGTGTGAACCATGATAGATACAGTTTTTATTTTCACAGATGATGTATTTCTGTTGCCGCTATAACAACACATATTAAAAACAAAATAAAATAGATATTTAAGGGGGTCTCCCATACAACAAACGTCTCCTATACAACAAACGTGATTATTTTGCCGTTTCGCCAAGTTGAGCGATACCGGCGCCTGTATAGGTATTTACGTAAGTATGGAAAGTTTATAACAAATTTAAAATGTGAAGGTGTATCTTTTATGACCCCAAAGGTATTGTAAAATTAAATAAAATAACTAATTAGAGGTGGCATATTAAGTAAGGTAGGTAGGTAAAAAGTATCTAAATATAATATTTTACAATAGTCTTTGTTTATTATAACTAAATTATTTTATCTAAAAAGCAAAGAAAAACGAAAAAAAATACACTAGTCCCAGCGGAGCTAGTTGTGAGATGGGTCGATTTTTTCTAAACACTTCATTTTCCATTTTTCAATAAGTAATATAAATTGAATGAATATAATTGTGAATGCAAAAAAGTTAAAATTTAAATAACTATAATACAGGCTTTTATTAGTAGTTAATAAAAAGAACTCAAACGTAAAAAAAATATTTTATTCAGATTGGAAATAAGCCGCTTCATATTTCTTAGCCTTTGAAGCTTCTTGGTCTAAGTATATCAAAATCATCCCATATCACAATTATATACATATTTTTAAACCCTAAAACATCATCATTATCATTTATTATTAAATTTGTGTGTACTTATCACTGTCTCAAGCTTCCAAATAATAGCGTGTTACATTTTAATAACAGCAAAAGAGAGAAAAAAATAAAATTGGCAACCATCTTGACTATTTGTCATGTTTAACATTGCATTACTGTTTTCTTGTCAAAATAGTACCAAAAACGGAGTTTCATCAAAATCAGCAAACAAACCAAAAAGTTGCCGCCATCTTAGATTTTTAAATGTTTTTAACATTTCGTTGCCGTTTTCTTTCCAAAATAGTACCGAAAACCGAGTTTCATCAAAATCGACCCACAAACAAAAAGTGCCTACATGGCACAACTAGGATTTGAACCCGGATCTCGATATCGGTAGCCCGGTATTCTAACCACTCCTTAAGCTGCCGAAAGAACTAAACGTGATATTAATATAAATAATTATAATATTTTTGTTTCATTCATTCACTTTGCCGCGTCACTATTTATGTTTCGTCAAAACCTGACAACCCAGTAAACGTCAGATTACTTCGTCTAATTAAAAATCCGACTTTAGGGTAATCTTATACTAAGCTATAGACACTGAAATCTATATTATGATATCAAATTTCCAGGACATTTGACTTAAACCACATTTAGGTACCTAACAATAGTTTCGGGGTCCTTTAAAGTGATAGTCAAAACTTCACTTAGTTTTGACTATCACTAATAAAAAATGTAATTAGATTGTGTAAGACTTATAAATGCAGAAATTGAATCGATTCCTATTTTTTACTAGTAAGTATACGTATAGTCGCATATTATTTGATATGTTTGATATGCGCTGATTATAAATAGGTTATAAATTTTTTATATTCTTAAGATCGGCTTATTTTATATCTAATGTAAGTAAAGCCTGTCCAGAAACAAAAAAACCTCGCCATGTTGCGGAAACGTGACGAACTAAATTTTTCTATAAAATTTGACATTTTATAACAACGAAGAGGCGAAAGTGGCGCCTCAAGCCAGGTTTTTAAATTTTTCTGGGTAGGCTTTATTTGCATACCTAAATGTGTTGTTGACGTTTTATTAAAGTTTTACTCGAATAAGTTACCAGAGTCAACCAAAGTGTATATTTTATAAGATAGTATTTTTGAATAAAATCATTGTTTTTCATGTTATCGTTTTGATTTTGTGTAAATATTGTTTGAAATGAGCGGCGAAATATATTAATATTTTAACTATAAAATTGTTTTATTTGGTACAGCCCATTGATTTATTTTATTTTTATTTATTTAACTATTGTACCAAAGACACACAGTAAAATATACAAGGCGGACTTAATACTAAAAGTATTCATTGATGTTAAAAACTTACAATTAATCAATTACTTAAGAACCTAAGTGGTTACTTTTATTTATTTTATTACGAGCTTATATTTGTAGGCAAAGAATTAACACTAATTTTGTTGTATTAACACTAATTTTGTTAAGTATTTACTGGCCTTACATTGAATTAAATTATTTAAAAATACTTAGGGTACCACCATTCCCTAAAATCATAAAAACTATAATTAAAATTTTGTGGTGCGTTTAAGTAAGTATGTAAGTAATATAGAAAAAAAACCTTGGAAAATGAAGTATTTAGAAAAAATCGACCCGTCTCACAACTAGCTCCGATGGGACTCGAACTGCGACTGCGACCGGGCGACTGCTCTAACCACTGAGCTACGGAGTCGTTGCTCAGTGGTTAGAGCAGTCGCCCGGAAAGCGAAAGGTCGTGGGTTCGAGTCCCATCGGAGCTAGTTGTGAGACGGGTCGATTTTTTCTAAATACTTCATTTTCCATTTTTCTGTAATAAAAATTGCATTGTGAATGCAAAAAACAAAAAATTAAAATAAAAAAAACCTTGTTCTGTGGTGGAGATAGTCTAGCTAGTGACGTCAAGTCTCTTAAAGTGTAGATAAAAAAACATGCTGTGAGCAAGACATTTGTATGTTGTTGTGCGTGACCTTATGACAATGCACCAATTTTGGCATAAAGATAGGGCAGAGGTACCCTTTGTGGCCACCTTAAGGATTTTTTGACTTTTAAGTACTAAATGGTCTTAGGTATTTAAGACACAAATTATATCTTAAATTATAGATAATTTATCTACCTTTAAACAATGACGTTTTATTAATAGTCACGTTACACTCGAATAAATTGCATTTTAAAATGGCGAATTTGATTTTCATGACGTACAAGAAACAAAAAACAAGCACAAGTAGTCAAAATATATTTATCTCTTCCTAACAACAGGCATTTCTGCATATCTATCTCTTTTTCAACAAAAATAATGTTAGTCAGAGACACATATACAGAAACCCCCACTGTCAAAAAGAGATAAACAATTATTGCAAGCACTGTCTTATGTGTCAGTTTTCTGTCTCTTTCATGCGTTCACAAAACTTTACAAGCTTACTCGCTCATGCATGTCGAACTGGCAACAGCGCAAAAGTCATCACTAATTATTTAATTTTTTATTTAAATTTATAATTTCAATAATTACGTATGAAATGAATCAATTTTCTTGTCTTTTAAAGATCCGGCATAGATTTTGCAACTTCTCTAAACACAGGAAGGCATTAAGTTTATTATTTGAGGCGCAATCGAAAAATTGTTACAGCGCGTTGACACGACAAGGGTCTGTGTGTGACTGAGTAAACTTCGGGCAATTACCTTACTTTTTCGTCGCCACTTTTTAGTTCAGATAACGTATCTACATATAAAATATCATTGCCTTTAAAGGTAATTTTTTTTAAATTTATATAAGTAAAATAGTTTTTTTTTATATTACACACAATGTGTGAAAGGTACCAAATGTACCGGTTTTGGCCACTTACTGATAGTTAAACTTTTGTAAGTATTGTGAAAATTTGCCTGATGTAGCTATGCTGTGCTATGCATGGTGCTATTTTGGATTTTTCAAACATCAGAAAAGTTCAGGTTTAGCTAAATTTACCATACATTATTTACAAGATAAGTTTTAGATCTCCTGAACAAAACATCCCCAAGTTGTCCTCTTTCAATCTTGCTTAAACTTGTATCTAAATAACACGTTAACATGTTCTATATAAAAGTGAAATCCGGCTTTCCAAAAATACATTGTTTCCGTTCGGGAATTTCCACATCTCGAGTTTATTCTCATTGGATAAGACGTAAATAAGATTGTAGGCATCTAAATCGGCCTTGTCCTGTCAGGTTTGTTCAGAATTCTTTAGTGCGTGTGCGAGTTATAAGAGCGAGCGGTTTACTTTTTGATTTGGACTGAGTGTCAAAATGTACTTAGGTAATCGGGATTTTTGAGCCTAATTTTATATACTTAAAAAAGAATCGGTTGAATGAATTATATCAGTAGGACATTCCTATACTTACTTAGCATGTTTATGAATAAGTAGGTAGGTACCTACTTACCTAAAAATATAAAAAAAAATATTTTGTCGAATTTTTCATGAAACTGATATAAGTAAGCAGTAACTTGAGGCAAATTCATATAATAATCTCTACTGTAATTTAATGTCTATTTTTACTACTTCTAACATAACTTTTACTTTTTTTGCATTCACAATGCAATTTTTATTATTGAAAATGAAATATTAGAAAAAAACGACCGATCCTCCAAGTAGCTCCGCCGGGAATCAACCCGGGACCTATCACTCCGGGCGAATGCTCGGATTTTTTTTAGGGTTCCGTAGCCGCATGGCAAAAAACGGAACCCTTATAGATTCGTCATGTCTGTCTGTCTGTCTGTCCGTCCGTCCGTCCGTCCGTATGTCACAGCCACTTTATTCCAAAACTATTAAGACTACACTCTTGAAACTTGGTACTTACGTAGATGTATTCTGTAAACCGCTTAAGGTACGATGTATAACTAAAATAACAAAAAAAAATGAAAGGGGGGCTCTCCACTCCATACATGGAACTAAAACTGAAAAATATTTTTTATCAAACATATTCGTGTGGTATCTAGAGATAGGTCTTAGAAATGAAATAGAGGTTTCTCAAATACTTTTTCTCAATAGAGTTCAAAATAGAGTTTTCCAAAGTGGTAAAATGTGTGCCCCCCCTCTAACTTTTACCTATGCTGTAAATCTTAATAAAAAATTTAAACGAAAATTGGTTTGAACGATATATAGTACTTAAATATACAACACATTTTATTTTAATTTTTAGTTTTTTGCATTCACAATGCAATTTTTATTACTGAAAAATGGAAAATGAAGTATTTAGAGTTTATTCGAGTCCCATCGGAGCTAGTTGTGAGACGGGTCGATTTTTTCTAAATACTTCATTTTCCATTTTTCATATAACACATTTTCAAAAACCGCAAATGTAACTTTGTCATGCATACAAACACTATGAAAAACAAATTTATACTTTGCTGACGAAAAATTATAGTGGAACTTAATATAAGTAAGCTGTAAATCTTAATAAAAAATTTCAACGTAAATTGGTTTGAACGATATATAGTACTTAAGTATATAACACATTTTCAAAAACCGCAAATGTAACTTTGTCATTCATACAAACACTATGAAAAAAAAAATTATAGGTACTTTGCTGACGAAAAATTGATAGTGGTATTTTGACTATGTAGAGGCAATCGGTACGTTAAGTGAGTACGGAACCCTCCATGGGCGAGTCCAACTCACACTTGGCTGATTTTTTTGTTGAGTTGCAGAGTTGGCCCCATAGTAGAAGTTGTTCATAACCATGAGCACGATCAACGCCTGAGGTTTTGCGCTTATTCATTAGCACGTTGTATACACATAGGTACCTATACAGGAAAAATTTTTGACCAGTGAACAAATTTTTAGGATTAACTCAGAATCGGTAAGTGAACAACTTTCTTTCTCATAGAAACATTGGTCGAAATACGACAAAAATTTTTGGACTTCGACGAATCATTTTCGAGCACGTGATCAGTCCGATTTGTATGAAGAGTCAAAAATTTTTTGTCATATTTCGACCTATGTTTCTAGGAGAAAGTTGTTAACTTACCGATTCTGAGTCGATCTTAAAAAATTGTGCACTGATTAAAAATTTACCCTGTATATTTTTTTCCAATATTTCCTCATGAACGGAACCACGCGGGTAAAACCTTGCGGAGGCCCTAGTACCAAATAATAGGATCACGATAACAATTTACGATGCATAATTAGTTTTTCTTGCTAAGGGTACGATTTACACGATGTTCTGGCAAAGTTTGCAAGGTCCTCTTCTATCCACAACACTATCTCTTACACCTTACACCACATCCCAAACAGTAGGAAACAAAGCCTACGCGCCAATCCCGACCATTTATTTTAAATCGTAAACACAGTCTGAAGGATTTCGCTCTCGTGCCGCATTCCGACTCGAAACAAACTGAATTTACTGACTATTATTTGCTAAGGAAAGCAATTTTTGTATCTATACTTTTTTTAATTTAGCTTGTTAATACATAAGAGGAATCTGAAGGATTTGTGTAATTCCTAGGTAGGTAGCTTATTTGGCTGTGTAAAATTAGATTGAAATTGTTTTTGAAATTCTAGATTTTATATTAGAATGTAGAGAAGTAAGTTATAGACAAACTCTAAGTAGATCGTCGGAGACCACAAAATAAAATTTAAAGAACCCTACCTACTTACTATTTATTTAAAGGAAGTACTTACCTACTAAGAATTTCTAATCCTGCTGTCGGGTTCAGGAGTAAAAATTAAATGCTATTTCATTTAAATATTTGGTCAGCAAGAAAAATCTGCAAAATAACTACTTACCTAAGTATTTAGAGATTAAACGAACTTACCTGAAGTGAAGTTCTATCTTAATTATACGAAGGCTTCGTCCGAAGAGATTAGCTTGATTTAACACTTGTAGTACGCCCTAGTAATCGCCAATTTCACACTATATTGAGAATATACCTACTTATAAATTAAAAAAGTAATAAAAGAAAATTATTATTTTTTAAATTTCAAAAGTGGGTAGTCAACACCGATCTGGCTCAAGCGCTCATCATAGCTGTCATTTAGTTTAGAGTATTATATTTTTCGAATCATATAGGGGAGTAGTTAATAACTTTTGGGAGGGAGGGAAGCTAATCTCTTCGGACGAAGCCTTCGTATAATTAAGATAGAACTTCACTTCAGGTAAGTTCGTTTAATCTCTAATTATACTTCATGCTTCGTCCTCAAGATTAGCTTGATTTAACACTTGTAGACGTTTAGAGACTAAGTGTTCGAAAAATATGCAAAAATTGTAATATATAGGCTACTGAATAATATAGATTGAAATTATAACTTATCTTATACTATCTTGCTTCTTTATTTTCTCAACATAGAAACAAAAAGCAATAAAAAAGTATTATTTGTTACATAAAAAATCAACATCGCTTATGAAATAAACGAAAAATATTTTGATTAAGCACTCAAAACAGTGGTGCCAAATTTTTTATCACAATTGCTGTTTACTGGCCTGTTATAAAATTTGGCAAACGTATGTGATTCTGAAAACCAACCTGCAGTTTTATAATCTGGTCTATGCTAAAACCTAAATTTTGCGCAGCTGACGTAGCAGCATACCGGGTATTATGCGCAGTGAACGTAGAAATATCAATTCCACTTAAATGGAACGTATTTTTTATCCATTTGAATAAGGTTTGTGACGTAACAGGCTTATATGGCTTTCGGTAACTAATAAATAAATTGTCGGAATCAGGACAGAGAAACATTTTCATTTCAAGGTAAGTAATCAAAACTCTTGCAGGACAAATACTTGGCTTTTCGTTATAGAATGGTATAACGAGCAGTGTTTTTTTTTTTTTTTATTATTTTCCAGATTCTAACTTTCGTTAGCAAACCACTTTTCAAGACAATTTAAAATCTGTGCTATATTCCAGACTTCATTAAATTTAGGGGATGGAGGTCTGGTACGAAAAACTCCTTTAATAAATCTTTTTATTTCTTGATTTAGTGATATATCAATTTTAGTTATTAAAGCCAAAGCAGAATGATAACAGTTAATTGTGCCATACTGAGCGCCACTGTTTAAAGCAGATGCAAAAAATTTTGTATATCGGGAATTGATACTTTCGTATAAGTTTAGTTTATTTTGTTGACAATAAATAAACCACTTTTAATAGCAAACTTCGTATTGTTTATACGAGTTATCCAAAAAAGGGGTTAAGCATGACGTCCAGAGAAAGTTATTTGACGCCTCTTCGTATCATCACCATCACCAGGGTAATGGAGTTGCGCATTTGTTTGCGGCTGGAATTTGTAGATAAAATTAGGTTTGAATCTGCTTTGAAAACGAATTGTTTACTTATTAAAAGACTCTTAAATAGTGGATACCACGTTTATGTGGACCAAAATGGAACAACTATTATATCTGTGGCATTGTCAGAGATAATCTTTCTTAAACATTTAGGCATCATTGTGAAAGGAGGAAAAACATTAAAATTTAATTTCGACCACGACACTGAAAAAAAAAACATTTACGGCGTATGCATCCGGATCCTTATGCCATGATATATATCTTGGACATTTTTTATTTCAACGACTAGCGTATCAATGAAAATATCTATGAAACTTTTCAACAATTTGTTGAAAGGCATAATCAGCTAGCTGCCATTCTTGGTCTGCCTGCATAGTATTATCTGAAGATCGAATATTATTATGAGATGCAAAAACGTAAAGATTTTTACGTTTACGCCATTGCCAGAGGTCTTTTGCGATCTCTGTCAGGTGTGGGGAGTGTATATCACCCATACGGTTTACGTAGGAAATTACCGTGGTATTGTCAGTTCGTAGAAGTACTTGACAGTTAGTATCTTAACCAATAAACGCAGCAAGAATTCCTAAATAATTTATTGTCTGCTACTTTCTTTTACACTCCATAAACCACTAGCTCTGTCGTCTCCACATGCAATTCCCCACCCCGTAGTTGAGGCACCTGAAAAACTTCCAGGTTATACTTGTCTATTTTTATTTTGGTGCGGCTCCACCAATAGAAATCCTGTTCCAAGTAACAAGGTATATCCATGTACTTATTATACATATTTCAAATAATTTAGTATACAACCAGCTGCATTTCACGGCGGGACAGGCGGATATTAACAGTCCAATAAAATTAACAAATTCTCTAATTTTACACCTTTTTAAGTTAGAAAACTTTTGTATTGCAAATTTAATTTTGGCAAAGTGACCTAGAATTTCTTTTAGTTTAAACTATATTCTAAGAACTTACAAGACTGAGAAGGTATAAAATTACTTTTATCGGTATTTATAATGAAACCTAAGCTTGTAAGCAACTTTACGGTATCTTGTAAGTTTTAAGACCCTTATATTAGACAGAGGTCATCCAAATATATTGTTAACAGGAAACCATATAATCATGAGTATTTCATGACCGGTTTCATGATGACTTTAGTGAAAAAAGGAGCTGTGTTTAAACCAAATAATAAGACATTAAATTCATATGCTTTTTGATCAAATTGGTATCTTAGATATTTTCGGTCTTCCTTGTGAATTTTTAACAAAAAGTATGTCTTTCAGGTCTACTGTGCACGGTTACAATCTCTCGATATCAATTTTATAACTGTTCTTAAATCCTCGAGTTTAAAATGTCTTGAGTCAATAAATTTATTTAGTGATAAATATAAGATGAAGCGCATTTTCCCATTTGGCTTGGGTAAAAAAAAATAGTTGATAGATATTGATCAGATTCAGTGATCTCTGAAATTGCAGAGACAGCAAATTTTTTATTTCGTGTATGAAAAGAGCCTTTTCCTTTTCACTACATTTTTGGGTTGACGGTGATACAGGTTGCATCGGCTTTCGATTGAAGGGAATCTTATATCCTTTTTATGAAAAAGAACCAGTGGGTCCTTGGTAATCATTAAAAATTCTTTATAGAATAATGATAAACGACCTGCATGCGTTAACGTATTTAGCGTCGGCTGTTGTTCTGTCTCTGCCACGGATACTGCGACTGCTTCGATAAGTTGATGAGCCGTCTACGCGTCGAAGTCGTTGCAGGCTCCATCGTCCTGGGAGGGCCCGTCGGCCTGCGACTAGGACCCGGACCCTTCCAGTTTAAATTTCGCGAAGAACTGTATAACTTACTTATTAGGACACTTTTGTGTCGTTGATTGCTTTGGGTCTGTGCTAGACTTGTTAATAGCTTTAGCTGATTTTTTGTTTTCCCTTAAGTTTTCGCCGAATAATTGTTTATCAATTTTAATTTCTTGAAGAGAATCCCTTAGATCCATCTTCACGGCATTTAGAAAAAAAATTGTAAATTGAATTAGAATGTTGACAATCACACATAATTTTTGCCAAATCCATAAGTGTTTTAGCAAGGCTGTATTTTTCTCATTTGCAGACAATATAATAGTATAGATTTTACCAGACAAGTGTTTCCAGCAGTCGATTCCTTCTGTTTCAGTTGAATGGCCTTATTGTGTTTAGCAATAATATCTGAAACAGCTGCTTTAATCTTAGGATCAAGCTCAGGTGGGTCAATCAATTTGCAATTTTCTGGGGTCATGTACTTACGAGTTCTTTACGCAATTCTTTGTTAATACCTGTTGTGACCCAGTGCTGGAAAACTCCAGCACTCCTGACTGAAGTAGGGTCAGTACCTAATATTTCTAATACTTCACTATCTAAGTGTATGTTTTCTGTTTCAAGAGCAGACGTTTGATCTGAAGGTAGATCACGCTTCGGAGCCTCAGTCGACGAATGACCATTCTGTATATTTGTAATGTTTTCAGACTGGGATGTACTGGGGATTGGTTCCAAGTACTTGTTCTAATTGTCCTTCAGGTTAACCCTTAGAACATGGTGCGTCGAGGTCAACTATGACCTCTTGGTCGTATGTAAGGGACAGAGTAAGCCTCATGTTCATACAATTTTAGCATGTCAGTATAATATTGTAAGAGACAGTCCCCAGTTATAACAACACGTACTGTCCGCAAACAACACTTAGTAGTACCTTATAACAGTCCCGTTGTACTGTTTGTAGGACCCAGTGACTGCAGTGTATATAATGATGATTATGTTATCATTATTTGAGATTATGTATTGCTTAACCTTAGGTATGCAATTAAATTTCGTAAGAGACAGTCCCAGTTCGAAAAAAAAGTACTGTCCGCAAACTATTGAAAATCGACACGTCATAATAAGCATAATACTTTAGAGTACATAGCTGTTTTTTAGCTTAGTCACTTATGTAAATTATTTTCAGTAAGAAGCAGTCCCAGTTCAAAGAAAGTACTGCTCGCAAACTGTTTAACAGTACCAGTTCAAAAGAAAAGTACTGTCCGCAAACTATTGAAAATCGACACATCATAATAAGCATAATACTTTAGAGTACAAAGCTCTTTTTTAGCTTAGTCACTTATGTGAATTATTTTCAGTAAGAAGCAGTCCCAGTTCATAGAAAGTACTGCCCGCAAACTGTTTGAAATCTACTTATACGAGAACTTGTAAAAGTCTGTGACGAACTAATGCATTTATGTTCAATTATAACTTTAAAATTAATTAATAATTTTGTTACACTTTATTAAAAGTATTTATTTTACAAACTTAGTAATAAGTAGGTAGTTAAATAGTCAAACCGTTTTATCGTTGAACGTAATTATCGTTTGCATTTTTTGCGAAACGTTAGAAAACCAGGTCACTGAACTTCAATATGCAATATAATATGTCAAGGCCAGTGACTTATAAATGTATAAAAATACATAACGTACCTTAAGATAAGGACGACGAGCGATAGAACTGTTCCGATAACTCAGAACAAGATAAATCTCACCGGTGGTGGTGCTTCTTTTTTCGCTCCAACTTTCTCTCCAATCTTATAATTTTTCGTTTAATGTGTTCACAGTTATCTTTTTTGCGTTTGGGCATCCTAAATAATCACTTTTAACAACAACTAACAACTTTTTTAACACAATTTAAAAACTAGATGTGAATCGGCGACGCACTAGAAAGCGAATGACAGCTATGATGGGCGCTTGAGCCAGATCGGTGTTGACTACCCACTTTTGAAATTTAAAAAATAATAATTTTCTTTTATTACTTTTTTAATTTATAAGTAGGTATATTCTCAATATAGTGTGAAATTGGCGATTACTAGGGCGTACTACAAGTGTTAAATCAAGCTAATCTTGAGGACGAAGCATGAAGTATAATTGATCAGCAACGTATTTTTTGGGCAGCAATAAAAAATATGATCAGCAAATATGTAAGTAAAAGTACCTATGAAACATCACCAGCAAATACAGGGTAATTTTTTTATCAGTGCACAAATTTTTAGGATCGACTCAGAATCGATAAGTGAACAACTTTCTCATAGAAACATGGGTCGAAATACGACAAAAATTTTTGGACTTCCCATACTAATTCGATCACGTGATCGGTCCGATTTGTATGAAAGGTCAAATTTTTTTTGTCATATTTCGACCTATGTTTCTAGGAGAAAGTTGTTCACTTACCGATTCTGAGTCGATCCTAAAAATTTGTGCACTGATAAAAAAATGATCCTGTATGTAAAAGTATATTTTTTGAAAATATTCGACCAAATGTCAGCAAAATTATTAAATGATCAGCAACATTATTATTTGATCAGCAGCATTAATATACAAACGGCCATGTACTTAGCTTATATTTTTTTTGACTATCAGAATTAAGTTCTAGCTCGCCTCCTCTCTTCTAACACCCTATTGCGTTCCCGTCAGGGTCCATAATGATATTTTTTTTTTATGTTCACCATTTTAATTTACATTGTGGTATGCAATAATAAATGATTGATTGATTGATTGATTGAAGTTCTTGTTGCAGATCAGTATGACATCTAATTATGACTTGTTGTCAAAGGCAGTTCAAAATAAAATATTAGTATTACTTAGGTACCTACTTATCCTACTGCAGATTGCTGCAATTCACTCACAACCATTGGGTTGTACATCATCTTAAAAACTAAAAGCGATCGCAAAAGATATTTGAGTTATTACCTATCAAAAAGACCCAAAAATATTGCGTTTTCAGGACATCAGAAAAAGAGATCATATACTAGAAAAGAAATTATAGATTTTCCAGTTTAATAGGCCTGACTCAAAGGTCATAAAAAATGAGATTTTTTCGGTATTACAATAAAATTAAAATAATTATCGTGATCATAACTTTAACTCGATCATATACTTACCTAGAAAAGAATTTATAGATTTTCCAGTTTAATAGGCCTGACTCAAAGGTCATAAAAAATGAGAATTTTTCGGTAGGTATTACAATAAAATTAATATAATTATCGTGATCATAACTTTAACTAATTAAACAATAGCGAAATATTAAATTCGACTTTCAATCGAACTGAACGCTCCTTCGCCCGGTTAAAATTCATCGAGTTAAGCCGCTGAGTTACGGCGCCCGCCGCGACATCTATAATGTTTCGTAAATAACCCAGGGAACGCGAGACGCAATCATTTGTATCGCCGCGATAGGCCTAATCCGGTCGGGAGAAGTTTGTCGCTAAGATTTGTGAAGGATCCACTCACTACAAAAAAAGATCAGTAAGTGCCTACCTATGACATAATTATTACTGCAGATTGCTACAATTCACAACCATTGGGTTGTACAACATTTTTCAAACTAAAAGTGATCGCAATAGATATTTGAGTGACTATCAAGAGCCCTTGCGTTTTCAGGGTCATCTAAAAAAGAGATCATAACCTAGAAAAGAAATTATAGATTTTCCAGTTTAATAGTCATAAAAGTCATGATAAAAAGAAAAATGAGAATTTTCCTGTAGGTACCTACTTACAAAAAAATTAACATATCGTGATCATAAACAATAGCGAAATATTAAATTCGACTTACGATCGAACTGAACGCTCCTTCGCCCGGTTAAAATTCATGGAGTTAAGCCGTTGAGTTACGGCGCCCGCCGCGACATCTATAATGTTTCGTAAATAACCCGACGAGCGCGAGACGCAATCATTTGTATCGCCGCGATGGGCCTAATCCGGTCGGGAGAAGTTTGTCGCTAAGATTTGTGAAGGATTTTAGAGTTCCGTGACTTCAGAGGGCTGGCTGGCGCAAGCCAGTCGCCAGCCGCCCAGCCTATTTCCCATGGGGTGCATAGCAAGTTGATAGTCTGAAAGGCGAAGTATATGAGAAAACTATGAGGGCAGGTGCCCCCCGCCCTGCGCCCCTGGTGACGCACTACACTCAATGTCGCGCAAGATGTGTAAGTACTCTTCTTACGAGATATGAATGAGAATAGATACATGGAGTACCTATCTATCCTCGTCCACCGACATCTATAGGTAATGTTTCGTAAATAACCCGACGAGCGCGAGACGCAATCATTTGTATCGCCGCGATGGGCCTAATCCGGTCGGGAGAAGTTTGTCGCTAAGATTTGTGAAGGATTTTAGAGTTCCGTGACTTCAGAGAACTGGCGCAAGCCAGTCGCCAGCCAATGGCCCAAGGGTAGGCAAGGAAGGCGAAGTATCTAGGTATATCTATGAGAAACTATGAATTTTAGGTAATTTTGGGTCTCTAGTTAGGGTAGAGCAGTACCTACTTCGGTCTACTGTGAGAGATCTCACAGTCTCTCACTTTATTCTACAGGTATTCTTCAATAAAATACTTTCCTCTGGTATTTGGGTTTTTATTTCATTTTTCTCTGTATTATTTTAATATAAAATATGTTATATTTTTAAAGGAACTTCTCTCTTTATTATCGTCTAGTATATGACTGCGTCAAATCCATCTTTCATTTTTAAACTCATATTTTTTAAAGATTGATTTGAGAATATAATCGTAAAACAGTTTCTATTCCTTTTTAAAAAGCTAACTGCCCACAGCCTACAATTTCATCTAACGGCTGTGGTTATACACACTACAATCATTCCCCCCTCCATTCAAAAAAAAAAATTTTTCATCGGAGAAAAAAAAATTTTTTTTTCAACAGGTGACAACCCTAAGAAAAAATTTCGGTCATACATAAGGCATGACCCTCAAAATACATACCTAACTACACTTAAGGTGTAGATCCTAACCCCCAAACTCCTATCCACACTTAAGGCGTAGACCCTACTTAACCAATAACCTATCCACACTTAAGGTGCAGACCCTACTTAAATAATCATTACAAGTTCCAGTACATTTTGTATCGCGACTTAAAATCTAAACTAGCTAAGACCAGAAACGGAATTATAAACCATAGAACCATGGAAACATGACCCAGCTAGGATCTAGCTTCTCGAACGATCATCATTCGATAAACTATCTGGCAAAAAAAACTGGTCTAAAAATTTACCAGAGGTTCCCACGATCCCGTTCTTTATTAACACTAAACTTTCCTCCTTGCCAACTATTATAATTATATCACCAACTCGTGATCTATTTCCACCGAATAGAAATAATCCAAAATTAACGCAGGCAAAGACAGAAGAAAAATTATCTTTTTCAAAATGCAGAAAATAACACATATGTAATCAAGACGATAAAAATACAACCAGATACAAAAGCTTCTTAAAGAATAAACTATATTCAAGATGCTTAAGAATGAGGCCATAGATACTGTCCCAACCGCACAGCGAAATCCACTACTTTTAAAGCCGATACCACAATATACAATCATCTCACATAATCTATCGAAGTTCACGAAATGATCTGTTACCATTCAAAGTTTCAAGATGACTATCGTGAGTTCAAACGATTACCCAAGGTAAAATACTACAAAGGAATTCCGAACATGCATAGAATACCCGATTTATTCCACGTCAGAAATTACTTTCTTTGAGAAACATTCGTTATCAAACTTGGTAACAATCCCTTACTCTTACCTTACCAACTCGTCTCAATCTCATTCCTAAGGGCGTGGGACCAGAACCAGGACCCCATGACAAATAGCTTATTGCCTTATCATGTTGCTCTCAAAAATAAAATCAAGCGATCGGTCCAACAAACTATGTCAACCAACAAATATTTCTCATACAAAGGTAGACTACCACGGAAATTCCTAGTATGCTACAAGATATATCCTTGGGTCCTCGCAACGCACGACCTAGTACGCTCATAATGTGGCCTCATTCTCCAGCTCATCAGTCATCAAAGCTCAGGATCAACATGAAAAAGAAACACCGGTTAATATCATATTTACAACAATACAATACATCTTTCCTAAAACACAAATATACAACATGGATAAGATTACAGGTTAAAGATGTAACCACAAACAACTTTCTTATTTACGAATAATAACTATCATCTAACATTCTATCAGACAGATACATCAGCGTGGCACGAAACGTTTCAAACGATTCGAATGTACAACCACCCCACGCGATCGCGAATTTATACGACGTATCAACAAATCAGACCGTCCCACATTCTGTACGACCCTATAAGGACCACGGTACAGCCGCTCCAACTTCATACATCTACCCGTAACTCGCCTTGGCACATACAATAAGATCTGGTCATTGACCCGAAACGATCTAGATCGCGCCCTTTTATAACAATACCGTTTTTGAATAACTTGCGCCCTCGCAATATTATTCAAAGCCTTAGTAAATAATCCGCCTATACGATTAACCTTTCCTGTTACCGTCTCATCTAAACTTATCATATCTAACCCCAACGAACGATCTGCTGCTGAACGTTTTTCCCTACCTAACAAAATACTATCTGGCGATACTTTTGTT
This sequence comes from Crambus lathoniellus, assembly GCA_949710035.1. NCBI lineage: Eukaryota > Metazoa > Arthropoda > Insecta > Lepidoptera > Crambidae > Crambus > Crambus lathoniellus. Next base: position 4,939,494 of record OX453302.1, on the reverse strand, counting down.
GACGCCTGTACCTTAATAATATTCACATTAACTTTTTCCGGCATGTTGATGCTCAACAAATCTATACCATCATCAGGTTCAATATGTAAAGAAGATTGCTTCTTTCCTACCTCTCGCCCTTTCTCCTCATTGAACGACTCCCTACTTACAAAATCTACCACTACGTTGGCTCTACCTACAACGTCCCGTTGCACCGGAGACTCATCCCCACTCATCTCTACATTATTATTAACCGGTATTATCCCTGGCTTATCTAACTGCTCGCTCGAAAACTCGTCTACTTTCCCCTCTGATAAATCTAACAAACCCCGCTTATTAATCCTACCTAAATCCTTCTCTACCTTAACACATTTGCGCGAATCCGAACCATCAACATAATCTTTCCTATTCAAACCCTGAAAACCCATCGAACCTACTATATCACAACCCTTATTCTCAGCTGTTCCGCTGAACTTCATTTGTTCGTTCGCGATCGAACTCGAACTGTCAAGAAAAATCGATTCTATCTTTTGTTCTGAAAGAATCCTATCACGAATCGTGTTTTGTTTCTGACTGTCATCACAAAACAATATTTTATTCTGGAAAGAATATACACATGAATTAACCAAATCGATATTCATTCTATTCTTTACTAAAAAATCTACTCCTAAAATAACACTACGGTTCAAATCAGCTACTACTAAAAATTCATGGCAAAAATTAAAATTATTCAGAGAAAAATTTACGCTACATTTTCCTACTATCTGTAATAAGCTCCCATTCACTGCTTTCGCACACCTTTCATCATCAGCCACACGCCTTGCATTCATTTGTACCGCAGCGGTCTGGCTAATACATGAAATTGTAGCGCCTGTATCGATCAAGGCCACATCCGCAAAATTATGCGCATAAAAAGGAACAACTGGTCTGACCTGCCGATTCGACGACGCTCCGTCCGCAACAACATTCGCATGTCCCAATCGTCCTACTTCTTCCGTGCCATGCTGCTGCATCCGCCAGGAGAGATGCTCTCCCTGTCCTACGTCATTGCGACGTGGTACATATTCCGCTCGCCTAGAATATACATTGAAACCATTAACATTATGACTAATATCAGCTTCTTGAGCACGCGGCGATGATGAATATCTTGCTCGGTTCTGTACCGGCGTACTAAAATTAAATGGCCTGCACGGCCTACTATCTCCCCCTCCCCTATTAGTTGTGGCCATATTTGGACCAAAACTCGCCGAGTTTCTATAAACATTTATATTTTCTTCCTTTCTATCAGGGCCAACTTTTTCCATTTGGATTAATACTGCTTTCAATGCCTTTTTATCCGTGAAATGGGTTAGCATCAATCTACTCCGTAAATATGGTTGTAGATTCCTCAGGAATTGTGTTATGAATATATTATCTTCTACAATGCCAGCCTTCCCTGCTAGATTGGCCAAATAATAAAAATAATCCAGGGGACTCCTGTTCTCCTGTCTCGCATTGTAAAATTTTTCACCATAATCCAACTCCACAAATTCTTCCTTGAATTTTTCCACCAATTCATCAAATGTCTTAACAGAGCTCTTAACTTCCCTAAAGAAATATAATGCCCCGTTCTTCAAATATGATGGTATTAACATCAGGAGTTCAGTCGACGAAATGAATTTTTGTTTGGCAGCCGCTTCCTTGAACTCTTCTAAGAATGATGAAAAGGACTCATGCGGACTGCCCGAGAAACAGGTTGATATCGACTCCATTGTGAAAATTTTTCCGTGAAAATATTTTCTCACAAAATGTCCGCCGATCAGAAAAATGATATATTTTTTATTTATTTTTTTTTATATCAAAATATTAGGGCCACTCGCTTAGCTGCTTTTTCCTAGGTATTCGGGGAAAAAGAAAATTATGTATCTACAATTAAATATATAATACTTCCATTGGTTTCTCCTTTCTTCGACCCGGCGTCTTCACCACTGTGAAAGATCTCACAGTCTCTCACTTTATTCTACAGGTATTCTTCAATAAAATACTTTCCTCTGGTATTTGGGTTTTTATTTCATTTTTCTCTGTATTATTTTAATATAAAATATGTTATATTTTTAAAGGAACTTCTCTCTTTATTATCGTCTAGTATATGACTGCGTCAAATCCATCTTTCATTTTTAAACTCATATTTTTTAAAGATTGATTTGAGAATATAATCGTAAAACGGTTTCTATTCCTTTTTAAAAAGCTAACTGCCCACAGCCTACAATTTCATCTAACGGCTGTGGTTATACACACTACACTACACTCAATGTCTCCCAAGATGTTAATACTTACTCTTCTTGCGAAATATTAATGAGGATAGATACAAGAGTTTTTAACTATCCTCGTCCAACGACATCTATAGCCGCGAGACGCAACCATTTGTATCGCCACGAAGTTTGTCGCTAAGATTTATGAAGGATTTTAGAGTTCCGTGACTTAAGGCCCGTGGTATCGCCAACGACCTTGGGCATAGAAAAGTGGCCTAATTTGCCCGCCCGCTACCCGCACCAAAACAGCTTAAACACACGTTTCGTCAAAACTATGTATTATTTTAAAACGAAAAATGCTCAGTTTTAAGTTAAACAAGTTAGCAATCTTTTCCTGAAAGAAACGTGAAAAGATCACTTGTAGTTTAGAAGCAGTAGCGTATTTCAAGTTGAAAACAGCTTCATTTCAATGTTTTTTTAAATAGTATCTTAAAGACTATGTTTTTTTAAATGCTCAGATTGAAGTTTATATATCAATATTTAATATATATTAATTCTGGATTCAACAGTAGGCTAATTTATGAGTTTTAGGGCCTCAAAAATGATAGTTTCACGACTACATGCACCTTAAGAGAACTGGCGCTAGCCTGGCGCCAGTGGCCCGATACTCTAAAAGGTGATGAAGGTATATGACAAAACTATGAATTTTAGGTGATTGTAACTACGAAATTTTGGTGATTGTAATTGTTAATTCTTTGGATCTCTACCTACGCTAGGGTGGGGATCTCTACTCTATTCTCTAATATTGCGTTCCATTAAGACCGTATCGAGTAACTTTTGATAAGTTAACAACCACGATATTTGAATATTTACATATAAAAAACTTGTCTCGAAAGTTAGTCTATTTTTACCGACTTCCAAAAAAAGGAGGCAGGAAGAAAGGATGAGAAAGGAAAAACGCCTCCTTAGTGTAGTTTTTTCGAAAAAACTTAAACAAGTGCCAAAATTTAGCAGTTTTTCGAGCACCGTGGGGTTAGCACAGGGTTTTCAGGGTTGCAAACTTGGGTGTACCTAAACTTCTCTTAAGGGACCTAACAACATCTAAAAAATTTGTAGTTACATGCGAGTTTGCGATGTTTGTCGTTTTTTATGTCGATATTCACTGGACTATAATAGTACTTCACCAAAAAATTATTCAGCAAAACATCAAATATTACTTTTTTGTAAAACATAATTCCGGTCGCAAATAGAACACCAATTAACATAATCTCAATAAACCGCCAAGATTAATGCTCGCCAAATTCGTCGCGTCCGTAATAAGAAAAAAACGCGGCAATAAGACTGAGACGATCACAAACGACCCCGAGCTTGCCAAAATAACGTCAGCGTATCATAAATTCTGATTAAGCACAGCTCTGGGATGCTGTACTACGAAAAATATGCGCTTACTCGTACTTACTTATTATGCGCAGTGTATGTTTAAATATAGGGACTTAGTCCTGTGGGATTAAAGTGATGGTACACGCAGGGATAAGGAAGCAGTTATTCAAGTTTAAAAATGTCATTTTTTTCTTCATTTTCAAACTTGAATAAAGCTTGGCCACTAATCGTACACTGTTGACGTCATTACAAAAAACGATCGTTGCACTGTTTACAATAGTAATGTGCAATTTATTTTTGTTGGCCGCACTTTGGCCAAGCTTTATTCAAGTTTGAAAATGAAGAGAAAATGACATTTTTAAACTTGAATAACTGCTTGGCCTACCTTCATTTTCGACAAACAGTACAGAATACACCTGATAGACGACATCAGCTCAGGGAAAAAATACAAGGCTCTCCTCATTTACACTGACGGCTCCAAGACCTCATCGGGCACAGGGTCGGGTGTCTTCTCAGAGGACCTCAACATACAAATTGCATCCCCCTTAGGCTCATACAACACGGTCTGTCAGGCCGAGTGCATGGGCATAATAATGGCGGCTCGGGCAATCGAAACAAGAGAGGTAAAAGACCGCGACATCTTAATTCTCTCCGACAGTAAATCCGTCCTACAGGCTCTCCAGGGAAGTCGCATCACATCGAGCCTTTTACTTGAGTGTCACCACGCCTTAAATACAGTAGGTGCACTTAATACTATTACTATCCAATGGATCAAATGTCACAGCGGATCACGTGGATCACCTATGCAGAGGATGCATGGAGGAAGAAGAAACAGCTGCCCACGTACTGCTGGAATGCAGGGGGGTAGCCCCCTACCGGGCGAGGTACCTCGGCTCGCCGGGCAGCGTCCAGGAAGCGATCACTAATGTGAAAGCTCTTGGAGCGTTCCTGGCTGAACTGGGCTGGCTGGAGTGATCTGGCCGCGCACCCTCCGGACGCAAAATAGGCGCAATAGACGTCGAGTTGCGGAAACCGCCCGTAATGTTAATCGTACACTGTTGACGTCATAACAAATAATGATCGTTACACTGTTTACAATAGTAATGAGTAATTTATTTTTGTTGGCCGACACTGTTACACACGACACGACACACGACACTTTTACTGTTTTGGTCCAAACATGTATGAAGCGTGACTGATCTCCTTTGGTAAACCATTTCTTACTTCTTTTCGTGTGGCTGGTACCTCGCCATTCACCCTTTTACTACTTGGTTATGCAGTAAGTTAGGGTAGTACATTGCATAAGCAATTAGGGACTGCAAGTGAACGGTAAGACGCCATATTCACGAAAAAATGTAAGAACTGGTTTACCGAATTTGTCCCTGACCTACCTACTACCTACATTACAATCACGATTTTGTCCCTAGTCCCTGGTAGGAGGTCCGTATGGTCCTACCTACATACATTACAATCAGGATTTTGTCCCTGGACCCTAGTTGGAGAGTCCGTTACGGTTCCCATTCCGGTAAGCGGTCGGCTGATAATGCTCCCTTTGTTTCTTTTGTTTGACAAAAGCAAAACGAAAGAAACCAGTAAATATCGGAATTAGGACCAATAACAGGCGGACCGGGCTGGTCCGATTCCTGATTCGTAAGCCGTCGGAAACGCTTTCGTCAACGGAATACATGCACTGTCTCTGTCACTCACTATAGAATAGACAAATACAAAGCACAGAATCCGAATCTGATTCTGTTTCCGACGGTTTGTGAATCGGGGGCAGGAGGGTTACCGGCTAAAAATATGGATTGATATTTGGACATAATAATGTATGGAGTCTTCAAATGTCAAATTAAACCCATGCTCAAATCTATTTTTTTTTTGCCGGTAGCCTCCGCGGTAGGGGTATGTATTACTCACAGAACATAAGATAGAAGTAGTAAGTGATCGGGGCGTGCATAGGCCACCCTTTGCTCAAAATAGCAAACCGTCCATACATTTAACCTTTGTACGATTTTCATTTTTTCAGGCAAACAGCTGGTTTTCTATTCCAACAATAAAAAGTGCGTGACATGCTCCTTATGTGTTCACGAGCAATTTTTTTTGACAATAACTGCCTAGCAATACCACAGAGTAAAACGTGGCAATACTGTAATGGACTACGGACTCTTTGTCATCCATATCACTTGTTGTTGAAGAAAGTTGTCAAAATCCTTACTTCCTTTACTTATATTATAAATGCGTCTCTGTCTGTTTGTGTGTTACACAATCACACCTGAACTACTGAACCGATTTGAATGAATTTTGGTACAGAGGTAGTCTAGAGCCTGAGAAAGGACAAAGGCTACTTTTTATTCCTGAAAAATATCACCTTCCCGCGGGATAACGTCGTGTAGTACACGCGGGCGAAGCCGCGGGCGGAAGGCTAGTTATTTATATAACTGCAGCAATGGCCGTACCAATAATCTTTCAAACTGAATGCGATTGCGATTCTGCGATTGATGTTGAGTTAGACAATTACCCCCCTGGAGCGATAAAGTGGAGCGATGTTGCTCCATATTTCGTGGTATTGTTTGGTCGTATCTGAGCAACATTTTCTACATTTTAACATTTTGCCATCGCCGTGGTTGTGACGTCATATTTGGTAGGGTTTGCCAGGAATAATGCGCAATTTTAGTTGCTCATGTAAGCGAGCCATAAGGTTTGGTGTACGTAGGTACTTGAATGGAACTTGAATTCAACTTAAATTAATTCTTGAATAACTTTTAAATTAATTTAACTAATAAAAGTGATGAAACACACTTACATTTATCTCCTTGAATCTGCTGAGAAAATGAAAGTGAGTTTTAAACTAAGTAATTGTACGGAAACCAAGTTTAATTATTGAGATTTAGTTCGCACCACGGCGTACACGCAGTAGAGCACAGCTTCTAATTATTCCAGCTATTTTCTAATTAACATTATTTCATTTATACTTGCAAAGTTTCAGTAATTTGTCGATTCGGAACACCCATCTTTGTTTCAAACATTTTTGAAATTGCAAGTCGCTCGTACTTAGGTACCTACTACAATTTTATTCCATTTGAGAAAAATGATTTTTGATATGTGATAAAATGTAGATACTTCAGATCGATAATATTTTCTGTAAGTAGGTACGTTGACAGCGCCGCTATGTATTTTTTTTTCTTCTTTTTGTAGCAATTTATCCAGCCCTTCAGCCGGCAGCAGCGCTATGGTTGGACAACAACTTGACAGCAATATGTTACTTCCATTTTTCGGCCACCGAAACAGAAAACGTTGTCGCACTGTACCTATGTTACTTTGCAATAACTTCATATTAATTATGTGTGAAGTGTATAAGCTATATTTGGAGTGTAGCTAAGTATTTAACTATGTAGTTCCTTGCGACGTTTTATAGTTTTGTTCACATATTAGCCGTCATGGCGAAGTAGGTATAAGGCTGTGTAGCTATTAGAATCCCAGATTTGAATTTTGAATTCAAACAATACCGCTGGAAACAGCCGAGAAACTTAAAAAATACGCTCTTATTTCTAATCGCTTCCTGTCATTTATGAATTATGACGTAACACGTAACATTCTTATCCTTTTTCTCCGTTTTATTAAAATCAGTCGGTGCCATATTTGGGTTTAGTTTTACTTCATGAGGCGTGTCATCATTATCATGTTCAGCCATTTAATGTCCCCACTACTGGGGCACAGACTTTCCTAATGGATGGATAAGGAGATTGGGCCATGACCTTAGTATTATATGATCTGAGGCCATGACCATGACCCACCACGCCACCACCATGACCCACCATGGCCCAATGCGGATTGGTGGGTACTGGGTATTGACTACTGCAAATGCAGCCGGAACTTACGGTTTAACGTGCCATCCGGACCACGGAGGAGCTCAAGATAATACATTTTTGGTCACCCATCCCGTGACCGACCATTGTGAAAGTTGCTTAACTTCAACTTGATTGAAATTGTTGATTTAGGCAAAAATTTCTCAAATGATTATACCTTATAATATATTTGTGTACTTACATTTTACCTTTACCTTACCATTACGAAAAAGTAGTAAATATCTCTTTCTTAAACAACCTTTTAGCCAGCGACTAAAGTTTTAAAATAATAAAAATACATATTTTCTCCCCCATGTTCGCGAATACCCGATCGAGCCGAGAGAAACTTCGCGAAACTTGAACAAGTCGTAAATTTTAATAGTTGCTCGGAAACAAATATAACTTATTTACTCGATTTTTATCAACTTTCTGATGGTATTAACGGTGGGAGTGTGTTTGTTCCCGAAATAAGTTTCAGCTGAGCAGATAGAAAGGTTTTCCTTACGGTATTGCCCGATTTAGCGTCTTTCATTGGCAAGGACCGTTATGCCCGTTTGCACTAAACTCGGGTTGAGCTTGTCCTAGATAAGATACATCTTAGTTTAGGAACAGCCTAAAACAGCCGAGCTAAAATGTTTGTTTGCACTGACAGACTACGTCGTAACTTAGTCATCGCCTTGATATGAGAATGAATGAATAAATTCAAATATTAATTGTTTATGGATTTTAAAACTGGCGAGGTAAAGTAGGTCACTAGATATTTTTTTGGTTGAAACTTCTCATTGATTCCTTCGTGAGTTAAAAGGAGACAAAAGCTAAGGCGTTGTCTATTTTATTTGGTAGGGGTAATTCACCGAGAAAAGAAAAACTTATTACCATAGATATAGTATATTAAAAACTTTTTTTTTAATAAATGATGAATGACGTATGTCACATGTGTTGTGTCTCTATCTAACAAACAAGAATACAAAAGCCACAAGCTTTTCTGTTCCGGTGACAGCCGTGACAGAGGAGTCACTTGCAATACGAAAATAGCTGTCAAAATGGACTGTCGTATGAAAACTGTTTTAGTTCCAAAGATAATCACCGGAACAGAAAAGCTTGTCGCACTACTCTTTGCTCACAGTGGCACAGACAATAACCACTGATATAGGTATTTCTTAAGCCTTAGGTGCTCGATATTGGGCCCGTAAGTTAAGAATAGCCTAAAGTGCATTTAAGAATGTCCTAAGGTTAGTGCAAAGCAATTTTTAGTTAAGAATGTCATAAGTTAGATAGGAAAAGACTTAGGCGATTCTTAAGTTTAGTGCAAAGGGGTGTTAATCTTGTTTCATTTGAAAGTAGAACAGCCCCCTAATTCACAAACCATCGGAAGCAGAATCGGATTCGAATTCTGGGCTGTGTCTTTGTCTATTTTATAGGGAGTGACTGAGACAGTGCATACATTCCGCTGGCAGTAGCGTTTCCGACGTTTTGTGAATCAGGGGGCAGATTTACATGTTTCCTATTCACCAATATGACTGTTTACTAACAAAATCGCGGGCGGCTACTAGTACCTACGCAATAATCTCAGAACGTTTTTTTGACGTGATTACGTCTGATAAATTGATGAACGCCGCGCCAGCTGCACGCACGAAAAAGTGTCACGATCCGCGTGCAAGCGAGAGCGCGGAATAAGCGATAGAGAGACATGATCGGCCTAAGCGTTTGGCTTGTGATGCAAAAAAGACAGTGGCATATTGTTATCACGTAAAATGGTCGTCCGTAAACCGATTTTACAGACAACCAATTTTTAGTAAAAGTAACAACACCAACGTTAGGTAAGTATGGTAAAAAGGTTTCTAAGTGCAAAAGTACGATGTTATTACCTGTCCATGTACTTTATAAATTGCAGACTTGTTAAAATTTTATACACATATACAAAATTATAAGTACCTACTTACTTCATTTAGAAAAAAATACCTGTGATGGAGTCCACACACCAAACCCGCCGACTGGCCGACATGAGTCGTTGCTATTTTTCGTCGGCGGGTTCGTTCACATTTCGTTCAACTTTGCTGGTGGCACGAATTTAGCATTTTTTGGTAATATGTGACAGGTGTTACTATGGGTCTCATAAGATGGCTCAAAGTCACCCAGCGAGCAATGGAGAGAGCGATGCTTGGTATTTCCCTTCTGGATCGAACGATGAGATCCGCAGAAGAACTAAAACAACCGACATCGCTCGAAGGATTGCATCGTTGAAGTGGCAGTGGGCGGGACACATAGCGCAGAGAACCGATGGCCGTTGGAGCGTAAAGGTTCTCGAATGGCAACCGCGTACTGGACGAAGTTCCGTGGGCAGCCCCCCTACAAAATGGACCGACGATCTGGTCAAGGTCGCAGGAAGCCGCTGGATGCGAGCAGCGCAGGACTGATCGTTGTGGAGATTTTTGTAGGAGGCATATGTCCAGCAGTGAGCGTCGTTCGGCTGACATGATGATGTTGATGATGATGATGTGGCAGGTCGAGTGTTGGCGGGCAAACGAGTCGCCGACATGATTCTTTGAAATAAAGCCGCCGACACCAAGCCGCCCCGGGCTCAGAAGGCTTGGTGTGTAGACTGCTTAAGGGTGACTTAAATTCTTACCCAACCTAAGTAATAAGATATTCACTTTGACTTATCAACAGAGAATTTCATAGCAACATTACGTGCGGTGAATGACATGTGAAGTGAGCCGGGGTAGTATTTTGTAGTCAGTAGAATAATTATTATATGAAGCATTTGCTAGTCTCTAAGTTATAGGGTTAGTATTTGTCTGTTGTCAAAATGAAAATATTTAATGATGACATTAAAATATTTAACATTTATGAATAAAAAATGTAAAAATAAAAAATTGAATCTGATTTACCTACTACAAGCGACGAGCTGTTTAATTGGGACTCTAGTAGCAATCTCTTTCTACAACTATTGCGAGACAATCGCTTGTGACGTCACCTTGCCACCTTGTCACCATGCCTGATGCACTATATCTCTGAAAAAAAAAACTGTTAACGTACTATTCTCACCGGGAATATTTTATGAAAAAAACGTGTTTCTTTCATTACGGGACGTTGGTGAAAATTCTGTGTAAAACGGAAGAAGCCATTACACAAAAAAAACCTGTAGTGTGTTGCTAATATTACGATAGAAAAAATATTTAAAAAGTAAGTAAAAATAACAGTCAAAAACCCTTTTATCGAAAAAAAAAGGAAAATGTTAGCGTCCAATTTCTTTCTTGGACAATTTCCTTCTTGGACTCTTTCGAGATCAAAGTATTTGACTAGCTAGAGTATTGCCATTGATGTCTCTATAAATAAAGGATGAGAAAACATTCATCGCCAAATAGAAAGAACCTTTCAGTAAAAAAAATTGGTCAAGAGCGAGTCGGAATCGCGCACCGAGGGTTCTCTACCATCATAAATTTAAATAAATATAACGTGAAAATGTTTTCATCGGCGAGGCTAGATTTGTCAGAGCATTTACAGTGTAGAATATTGCAGTTTTAGGTCAACGCCAGCTCTTGACCGATAGTGGAACTAATATTTTTTTATTTGATAATTTCTGAAAAAGTTTACTATTTAGAGACATCGTTTTATTTTTTCTGTAATCTTAACATAAACTTCTATCACATAAAATAATTTCAGAATTTTCTCTATGCAAACTTCGGAGATAAGGCCCCCCTTTAACGGGAACGGTATTTTTTACATTTTGTATCAAAAGTCGAAAACTATATGCGGCTTAGGCAAAAAAATGTTTTTATTTCTCTCTTATTCGCAAAAAAGTTGGGCAAACGTCATCTAAAACTATTCCAAATTTCAAGCTGATAGCATTAAAGTTCTCGAGATGTCCATTTGTGACAGACAGACTGTCTCATCATAAGGGTTTCTTTTTACCATTTTGGTACGGAAGCCCTAAACATAAGATGCATAGAAGATGGTGCTCAATTTCGCTAAGTTTGCATTTTAAAGCATTATAAGTTCTCGAGATGTCCAGTTGTGACAGACAGACTGTCTCATCATAAGGGTTTCTTTTTACCATTTTGGTACGGAAACCCTAAACATAAGATGCATAGAAGATGGTGCTCAATTTCGCTAAGTTTGCATTTTAAAGCATTATAAGTTCTCGAGATGTCCAGTTGTGACAGACAGACTTCATCATAAGGGTTTCTTTTTACTATTTTGGTACGGAAACCCTAAAAATAAGATGCATAGAAGATGGTGCTCAATTTCGCTAAGTTTGCATTTTAAAGCATTATAAGTTCTCGAGATGTCCAGTTGTGACAGACAGACTGTCTCATCATAAGGGTTCCTTTTTACCATTTTGGTACGGAAACCCTAAAAATAAGATGCATAGAAGATGGTGCTCAATTTCGCTAAGTTTGCATTTTAAAGCTAAATCGTTATTGTTTAGATTGAATACAAAAAATACTTGTTTTTCACTTGAAATTTAAATCAAAGGCGTTTTGGATGCCTCACATTAAAAACGAAAATGAGTTTAATTTTATAACAGACTCTAATTCAAAAATGTATCGCAAATAAAACTAATCAATCTACTACTTAATTATCATTATCGATATTTCCTTCTTCTTCTACTACTTCTTTCTTCTTCTTTCTACACAAAAGAAGAACAAGAAGATTGATATTTTTAGAATTTGTAACAACCTTACTACTTAATGTTATTTAAATTTTTATTTTTTTGCATTCACAATGCATTTTTTTTTGAATTTGTATCAACCTTACTAATGTTATTTAAATTTTTACTTTTTTGCATTCACAAAACAATTTTTATTATTGCCATCGGAGCTGGTTGTTAGACGGGTAATTTTTTTCTAAATACTTCATTTTCAATTTTTCAACCTTACTAATGGTTTCAGCATTCATCAGTCCCTGCATTGCAGTTAAGTGGTTATTTTTAAGCTAAACACGTACTTATACTTGTAGCAGTTTGAAGTTTCGCACGTTTCCATGATGGCGCAGCTGTTTTTATTAGTTTTAAGGTGTATCGATGAGCTCAGTGGCGCCGCCAATGGAAATAAATCAATTGCATTTTATTATAGGCTTGGATTTAAAGTTTCGGTTATTTCGCGCAAATAGAAGAGCAAAATGCAATTTTTCATTGTTTTTTCATGGCCTCAAATATGAGCACCAAGTTATGGATCTCGATATTGCCAAATGTGGCCACTTTTGGCACAATTGAGATTCATGACTTATTGCGTAAGTTTGAGTTCTCAAAAGTATATTTTTAAAATGCATTCCACTCTTTCACCTGCGCGAAATAACCGAAACTTTTAATCCAAGCCTTTAATAAAATGCAATTGATTTATTCCCATTGGCGGCGCCACTGAGCTCATCGATACACCTTAAGGTGAGCCGGCTTTGTGACGAAGTGATTTTGTGTTTACTAAGTATTTTCCTCCATTTGAGCTTAATATTGCTTGTAGGAACTTTAAGCTGTTTTTAATTGAATTTAAAGTACGTACGTACCTATTAAAAATATCTACTTACCGGACAATTTTGACGACCTTCGTGGCCGAGTGGTGTACGTACCGGTTTCAAGGTGCCGCTATCTCTAGAGGTCCCGGGTTCGATCTCCGATCGGGTAATTTTTTTAATATTTCCTCGGGTCTGGGTGTATGACACATTACCACATTGTGGAATACCTGTCGTTGTTTCCAATGCTACTAGGTTAGGTATACCTTGGTATTGGAACAATGTATGTGATGCCATCACATCACATCACATCACATCATCACAGTGATGGTGTCCAATATTTTATTTATTAATAGAGTCCGCAGTATCAGGCCTTCTTATATAAGTTCCTTCGTATGTTTGAATATCAGACATGATAGACTTTTCACAAAATCCAGTTACAAAACTGTATGAATGCTTTTTAAAAGTTAAGTTATTTAATAAATATAAGACATTATTCACCAGAACTTGACTGATTCCTTTAACCCGACTGCGACAGAAAGAGGGTTATGTTTTTCTAGAGTATGTATGTTTTTTATAAATTAGGCTTAAGTATATAGCAGTGGGTGTCGTTCTGCTGACATGATGATGATGATGATATAGAAGAACTAGCGGATCCTCGCGGTTTTACCCGCGTGGTACCTGTTTCCGTGGGAATATCGGGATAAAATATAGCCTACTAGCCTTCCGCCCGCGGCTTCGCCCGCGTGTACTACACGACGTGATCCCGCGGGAAGGTGATATTTTTCAGGAATAAAAAGTAGCCTATGTCCTTTCTCAGGCTCTAGACTATCTCTGTACCAAAATTCATTCAAATCGGTTCAGTAGTTTAGGTGTGATTGTGTAACACACAGACAGACAGAGACGCATTTATAATATACTAGCGGCCGCCCGCGGTTTCACCCGCGTGGTTCCCGTTCCCGTGGGAATATCGGGATAAAAAGTACATATAAACCTTCCTCTTGAATCACTCTATCTATTTAAAAAAAACGCATCAAAATCCGTTGCGCAGTTTCAAAGATTTAAGCATACAAAGGGACATAGGGACAGAGAAAGCGACTTTGTTTTATACTATGTAGTGAAGTAAGGATGTTAATCAGGGAAAAAGTAGCATTCTAATAGAGAATGTTTGAAATCGGTCTAGCACTTTTTGAGTTTATTCATTTCATGCATACATAAATCCTCCTCCTCCTCTTTATTATATTAGTATAGTAGAACATCACTTTCTTACAACTTCTTATAAAAAATAACTTTCGGACGACTAGGTATATTTTCCGCCGTCATTTTTATATGAACCACAGCATGACTAGTAGGCTTTTTTGCAAAGTCATTTGATTAAGTTGGGAAATCGAGCGGAAACTGATTGATGTACAAATCATTAATTATCTTCGATATGGAGGCAGGCCCCGGATAAAGAATGTCAATATGATGTCGAAAGAGTTGCTCCGTTTGAGGAAAATGTGATGAATGGAGTTAAGTTTCAGTATGTATTGGAGTAACAATAAGTATACCGTAAAGGCTTGTGTTTTGTTGGGAGTCTTCTCCATAAATATATCATGCTATTATTGCGCCTTTAAAAGGACCATAGTTACTCACCGCATTCCAAAACTGACCTTAGTGAAGGTTGAACCGCCAAAATATAAGTACTTACCTAGGTAACAGGCGCTACACACGGTCACTTTTAACTGTCAGTTTTCACTGAAGAGTTTTAGATAACTGACAGTGAAAACTGAACATGTGTATGATAAAAACTGTCAGTTTTTCATAGTAACACGTTCAGTTTTCACTGTCATTTAAAATTGTTCAGTGAAAACTGACAGTTAAAAGTGATCGTGTGTAGCGCTTATAACAGGTTCAGTTTTCACTGTCAGTTATAACTGTTCAGTGAAAACGGATAATTTAAATTGATCGTGTGTAGCGCCTATATGTTAATAGCTTCAATTTCAGAAACTGCAGGAGGTAGCCTGCTCGACTGGCCCCGATAATTCAATTCCAGTTATTAAACCACATTTCGGAATATTGAACATTTTACACGTCATAAAAACCGGAGCTTCTAAATCCGGCAGCGGATTTAAAATACCTATAATATTTCGAACATGAGCCAATATTTCATCTTGACACGGATTTCTTTTTAAAACTTCGTTCAAAGGTTAGCTGTGCTTTATTGGTTTTTACTATCAGATTTGGTTCTGCTAATGTTTATGTAATAATTATTGTCTGAATGGTTACAGTTCTTGTTACTACATAAAACCACAGAACTAAAACATTTGTGAAAAACGAAATATATGTAGCTTACTTCCGCAAAAAAAAAAAAAACAGAAGCACCGCCCGCTCGCCCGCAACAAAATTGCACATGAACACTACGAAAATACCAGTGCACAATACCTGCATTTGGCAAGACAGCAATACACCTTGAGCCTTTGCGGTGCATCTTGCATGTTGTGTTTTTTGCGGAAGTAAGCTGCATGGATATATTTCTTTTTTCACAATGGTTAGGGACTTCCGCTTGGTGATGCCCGATTCAATCCAAAAAACAAAATGTACCTACTTATTTTTTTCACATAAACAGACTATAGACCAAGTTTCTATTATGCGAGCATAAATCGATGGAAGCCGATACGGCAGAGGTCGTGCTCTTGCATACTAATACATTCTGA
The DNA here is from genome assembly GCA_949710035.1 of Crambus lathoniellus. Taxonomy (NCBI): domain Eukaryota; kingdom Metazoa; phylum Arthropoda; class Insecta; order Lepidoptera; family Crambidae; genus Crambus; species Crambus lathoniellus. The sequence continues at coordinate 4,923,912 of OX453302.1, read as the reverse complement.
TCACAATTTAAAAGTGTTTTTAAAGAACCTTTTTACAGCCCCGCTCCTGGCTCTAATTGGTTCGACTGAACCACTGAACGCTCTGTTTAAAAAAGTAGTCGTGAATAACAGGAAATTTTGTTATGGTTAAACAATTTTCGCGGACCAGACGACGTTCCGTGGGCAGGCCCCCTACAAGGTGGACCGACGATCTGGACAAGGTTGCGGGAAGCTGCTGGATGCGTGCAGCGCAGGACCGATCGTTGTGGAGATCCTTGGGGAGGCTTATGCACAGCAGTGGGCGTGGTTCGGTCATGACACTCATTTTATTATTTTTATTAAAAATTCAAAAATTCAAAAAAAATTGAAACACCCACTGAGGTTTTCTTAATGAACTTGAGTTCGCTTTATATTATTTTACAGTTTTATTATTATATATCTACTTACTTAATCTTATTACATTATAATTACGTGCCCACTTATATTACTAGTCGATCACCGCCATCCAGCGTATCTAGAAACAATGTCTTCAATTTTTTATTTAAATTAAGTATAAACATTAAGACAGTATCTAAACTTAGGATTTAATTTATTTATGAGTCGCGGCAGCAAGTACTGGGCGGTGCGGCTGCCGTAAGTGTTTTTCGCTGTTGTAGTAGCCAGCTTGCCATGGGCGATTCCTCGCGTTCCTCGATTGTGCGCGATTACATTTTTATTGCAAAAAATCAGGAATTCTTCCTTAAGAATCAAAAATAGAAACTGGTCGTGAACCGGTAATACGTTCATCATGACATGATGAAACTATTTTGTGGCAATGGGTACTAACGTTGCGAGACAGAGTGACGGCAGATGGACCCAGGCACTTACCGAGTGGAGGCCGAGATACGGGTACAGAAATAGGGGTCGTCCACCAGCAAGATGGGTCGACGACATTGTCAAGACCGCGGGGTGCACATGGCTGCGAATTGCTCAGAACCGTAGCCACTGGCATAACCTAAGAGAGGCCTATGCTCAGCAGTGGGTCGAGAAAGGCTCATAATGATAATAATGATGGGTACTGATATATATTATTTTAAACAAAAAATAATAAGTAGACCAGATATTATTTTGATCAAGTCAGGATTCAAAGAAATGTCCTTGATCTTATTGTGTGTGTTGTGTTTGAAATATCCTTAAATCATATTCTGATATCTATAATTTTGTTTTGTGTTAACAATATTAAGTGTCTCTAAATTATATATATTTAATTTCATTTTTGAATATCGATAAGTACCTTCATAAAGAAATTTCAACACTAACGTTATGTATTGCTCTAGGAAACCTTAAAAAGTAGGGTAATTGAGTGTTCATTGTTGAAATAACTACGTTTCCTTTTTAGCCGGAGTTTTGATCATAATTTACTAAGAAAACAACGAATTTTAGGTAATTTCATGGAATCGGTTTTTAAAGGAGGCTAACTTGTTTATGTGTATAGGTAATTTAATTATGATATAGTTAATAAATCAACTAGCGTATCTTAACTAAGTTTATATATTATAAATATCTTTAAAATTCCAGGTAGGGCTACTAGGGCATATTGGGGTATCGTATAAAAGAGCGCTGCTTTTGATGAAAAATGTAAAAGAAAAATACCGTCCCCTCCCCCTTATCTCCGAATTTGCATAGAGAAAAATCTGAAATTATTTTATGGGATAGAAGTTTATGTAAGGATTACAGAAAAAACAAAACGATATCTCTAAATAGTAAACTTTTCAGAAATCGTCAACGAAATATACATTAGTTCCAGTCCTAGTCAGTCTTAGTCCTAGTTTTTATTTGTTTATATTTATGAACCCTCTAATACGGAATCCTCTAATATTTTTTAAATATTCTTTTTTCTACTTATATAATTTAATGCTCTGATATTATTTAATTTGTGATATTGTTATTTAATTTTAATCTATAGTAAATTTGTATTATAATTTAGCCAAGTGTAGCTTTTCCTGATGCATGATGTTTGCACATTTTAGTGGAGATAACTCCACTACAGAAACTACTTTACTCTACTCTACTACATAAACAAATATTAAAATAAATATTGTTACTGCATTATATTGTATCCTGCTGTAAATCTGTTTAGTGCATAAATAAATAAAATATTTTTTTTATATTATAAACGACCGATAGTAACTTTGTATTTCTGCATGACTTTTTCTGTTTCTCCCTTTGGGTATTGGATCTCTAAACAAGCACTTCATGTAAGGTATATAAAGTGTAATAACATTCAACACTGGCAAAAGTAGCGCGAGGAAGAAAAATTGTAGGCACCGGAGATGTTTTAGCCGACATGTGAAACCATCCAATTTTTTTCCAAGAATAAAGATGGCTGATTTTTCCTGGCACTCGTTTGAAAATATACTTACAAATATCTGTTGAGAATTCCGGTGCTGGCATCAGTGATGTAACGAATATTCCGGATACCATTCGATAGCGCATTCGGACGTATTCAGACACGTTTTCATTATTCCAAAAAGTAATTTTCATTTTAATTACTTTGACATAGTAAGATGTACTAATGAATCGTCAACATTTTCCTGTAGCGCATTCAATACTTGTTTTATCGAAAGAAACATGCCGGCGTTTTCAGACGAAACGACATTTAAAAAAACATATAATTATCGTTACCTTGATTACACCATTCAAATTATTTTTTCGTCTAGTAACAAGTCAACCTACCTAGGCAAATGTTCCATAAAATCAAATAAAATGAAAACTTTTGTCACGTGCAGATGCACACAAAGTTTTCCGAACATTCAGCCGCCGAAAAATCGGAATACGGCCGAACTTGTGTCCAAATATTTCATATTACCCCTGATATGTCATTACCATGATATCTTTATAGTCGGAATATAATTTCTTACCCTTCAACTCTTAAGTCGAGAGCGTGTCCATTCGGCTGAGGCTCAATTCCGAATATTCATTCGGAATTGAGCCTCATGACAACACTAGTTGACATGTTATTCCTCGCTGGACCACTCGTGTGTGAAATCTCCAATACGGCATGGTGGTCGGGCGGCCATTGAAATTACTGTAACATGATTTGAAATAAACTTTCGGAATCATTCGGGAAATTGGCAAACGAGGTTTTTCCGTTAGACATTTTCCTCTGAAATTTTCTGGTAATTACGTTTTTCATATTTCAGGGTACGACGGTGTGTTTAAATGTGCGTTTGTTTGCGATACTGGTGTTTTTATATGTTATTTTACGGATTTTTATGGAAAGGAATAAAGTAAATTATGTTCTGAGTTATGTGTTTAAAACTGTCTCAGTACCCAGTTATTTACAAATTAAGCAAATAAAAAGCCCGTTTAAAAATGAAACTCCCATGCTGTGGGAGAAAAGAACTTTAATTTTTCTATGAAATTGACATACTAGCACTTGATTCAATTTCAAGAGATCAATAAAAGCCAATTTAAAACACTCAACAAGTCTAAGAAATTTGACGTAATTACTTCTAGTTAATATAAATAAATATAATATAAATTTGGAGACAATCACGTACATTGTTCCAATACCAATGTATAAGCAGTAGTATTATGGAAATTGGAAACAACGACCGGTTTGTTCACCGGTATTACCACATACACCGAGACCCGAGAAAATATTGAAAAGTTCGTTTTCAACATTTACCCGACCGGGGATCGAACTCGGACCTCTAGAGATAGCGGCACCTTGAAACCGGTGCGTACACAACTCGGCCACGGAGGTCGTCAGACCTAAGTAGATAATGTTTCACGATTCTTGATTCACTTCCAATATTCAGTTCCATTTCCATCTCAATTTTTGAAATGAAAACTTCTTTAGCGGCCGGCGTTGTGAACTTTTTGTGAATGGTAAAAAAAAATTTAAACTCGTAAAACGGACACGTGACCATCGAAAAACTGTTACAATGTCATTAGAATACGAAGGCCAATTTCGCCACCGTTTTCTAAGTTGTGATAGCTCAGGTTTTTTAACCATGGAGGGCTACCGGCTAAAAGATATAAATACCTACGGACCTGGGCTTCATTTGACATTTGAAGTCCATATTATGTCCATACATGCATAGGCATAAAATGGTCTTCGAATTGAAACTATTGAAAACTAAGTAGGTATTAGAAAAGTTGACCTGTCTCATAACTAACTCCGATAGGACTCGAACCCACGTCTATCCTTTCACAGTCCGGGCGAATGCTTTAACCACTGAGCTACGGAGTCGCTTCAACTGTCAAATGAAGCCCATATTTTTATCCATATTTTTTGCCGGTAGCCCCCTTCCCATCTGAAACAGTGGCGCGACGTAGTTGTTTCGGCTGAATGGCTGTTAACATTTGCATTGTGGCGACACAATGGCGGGTGTGAATGAATCTTGTGACTCATTACCATTGTTGTGAATGGATAATTGACTGTAGTATCACCGGGCATGTATGAAAAGATTGATGGATGTAAATGAAGCAAAAGAAGTGTGCAAGGAAGAAAGAAGAAGAAATCTTAGCAGGTGGCGATCTATGGTCTAGCTCTCCCTACCTTCGTGGGAAAACACGTGTGAGTCAAAGTCAAAGTCAATAAAAAATTTTTCATATAGATTAAATAAAATTAATGCTTATGAATCGTCCAACATTTTTTTACCTACCACCTGTTATGGACATCTTTTAACTGACAAAAAACAGGCGAAAAAAACTCATCAGCTTTAACAGGAGCAACGCATTTACAAAATAATTATGTCGTTGTTAGAAAAAAGGTTCAATAATAAAATTTATACAAAAAGCTAATGCTGAAGGAAAGTTTTCACATACTTAAGTATAGGAATATGTAGTAGAATATGTATGTATGTACAAGTAGTATTATAAGGTTAAATAAACATGGACGAAACATTCTTTTTAAAAACTAAACATATTAATGTATACAGAAGACAACCGTTACATACAGCGAAAACACACATGTACCTACGCGGCGCAGTGCCGCCGCAACGCTAAATTCCTGCAAGCATTTAAATATAAAATAAATAAATAAATAACTTCTTACATTCACACCAACTATCTAAGCCCATTTTAATTTAATTAAGAAACTGTATCATGGAAAACTTGATAACGGATAAATATAGTGAATAGGTATAAATATATGTAAAAATAGTGAATAGGTATCTTCTAGGCAAGTGCGATTCATCCTAGATCGCATCATCGCTTACCATCAGGCGAGATAGCTGGCAAGCGCTTGCCTATCAACAAAAAAAAATATATACTCAAATACTTTTTGTTTGTAAATACATACTTAATATACATAGTAAACACCCAGACCAAGACAAATAGACATGTTTATGCACACAAATATTTGTCTTGTTCGGGAATCGAACCCGAGACCACTGGCGCAGAAGGTGGGTAGCCTACCCCTGCGCCAAATCGGTCGTCAATTTGACCGCTATCTTGTTTGGCTAACAGTACTTATGCAGTCTAAGGTGGTACATGCCTGCCCAGGAGAAGCCGTAGCACAGATAGTTTCTTACCCATAGCACAACCGCGTGGCAAAACTTGTTGTGCCTTGGGAAACTGCGATTCCCATCAGCACAACCAGTTGTGCCATGGGGATATAAATTCAACTTTGGGCGGCGCACCGCGGAAATCAGCGGTGCGGCGCCGCAACGCTGATACCAGTGTTATGCAACGCGTAATTCAGCGTTGTAATTTTTCCGTTGCGGTTCCGCACCGCTTGCATGTGTTTTCTCCCTGACTGATCCATCAACACACAGCTCAAACCACTAAACGGATAGTGATTAAAACGTAGCCTCCGCTATGAAAGGATTTTCGAAAAATTCACCGATGAAACGGTGTGGTCCAAATTTTGTTTGGAGAAATAGTGAACTAAGTACGTTACCCCGAATGAAACCCAAGCGACGCGACGGTACGGGCAAATATTAGTACCTCATCATCATCATCGTAATCATCATCATCTACACACTCCTCTTAAAAAAACTGAGAAAGGTTGCAATTAATGTATCATAAGTTCAGCTTCAATTTTCAGTTCTATCTAAATTTTTTCAACCAGTCCTCTGAAACAGTGGCGCGACGCAGCACAGTTTCGGCTGAATGGCTGTTGACATTTGCATTGTGGCGACACAATGGCGGGTGTGAATGAATCTTGTGATTCATACCCATTGTTGTGTTGCGGCGTGAACCCTGGCTCGTTTTAATTTACGGAATTGGGGTTTTAATTAGGCTTTTGCTTTTTTGCAATAGGTTTTTTTCATTCGCACCTATCACACATAAAAAAAAATTGTGATCTATTATCATACAGCATAATATGAGCATTGTAAACAAATAAAGCGCTTGATTTCTTTTTAATAACACAACGCCGAAAAAGAGTCTGATTTGAATTCTGTGCTCTGTCTTTGTCTATTCTGAAGTGAGTGGCACTAACAATAATGCAAAGATTCTGCTGTCGGGAACGTTTTCGACGGTTCAAGGGGTCTTTTTTTTTGTAGCGAGAATGCGTTTAGGCATACCGTCCGCGTACGGTGGACGGTGATTATGTGGGACTCACCTGACCACTTCCTGATTCTTCATCCAGTGTCAGATACTCGATGGGGTATCAAAAAAGTGGGAATACCCACTAACCCTCCCACTTGCTCTCTCCGCCTGTCAATTAGGTCGCAATATGGAGGGCGAGTGGCAAGCTCTTCCTATGCATCATATCATCATACGGTTCATGCCATATCAGCATGGCATGAACCTTAACGGTTCAAGGGATCTGCTTCGCTCATCATCATTAGTAGCCATTTAATGTCCCCACTGCTGCGGCACAGGCCTTCCTTATAGATGGACAAGGAGAATGGGCCATGACCCATCATTCGGGCCCAGTACGGATTGGTGGGTACTAACGACTGCGAATGTAGCCGAGACAAACGTCTTAACGCGCCTTCTGAAGCACGGCGGAGCTCGAGATGAAAAGTTTTTGCACACCCATCTCGTGACCGACCATTGCGAAAGTTGCTTAACCTCTACAATCGCAGGCCGAGCGCGGTAACCACTGCGTCAACGGGTCCTCATAGTCAATCACAATAAAAATAAAAAAACAAAACACTAACAATAAAATTACATCCCAATTACAAAATCCTATTTTACGCGTAACTAGAGCCGAAGAATAATAGGATAAATAATGAATATCTACAAGCATAAAGCATGGAACATATCAGCGACTTAATTCCTCGATTCGTTGTGATAACGTTATCACTACATAGTATAAAACAAAGTCGCTTTCTCTGTCCCTATGTCCCTTTGTATGCTTAAATCTTTGAAACTACGCAACGGATTTTGATGCGTTTTTTTTAATAGATAGAGTGATTCAAGAGGTAGGTTTATATGTACTTTTTATCCCGATATTCCCACGGGAACGGGAACCACGCGGGTGAAACCGCGGGCGGCCGCTAGTATTGTATGTAAGAATCGATTTTCAGATTCCATGCGAATCATAGTCGGTTAAAATAATCGAATGCCACTACAGCTGATATCTGAGCTTTCCTAAAATGAAACACAATCGAAGACTTTCATTCTTAGTTATTTATTATGCCTCAGTAAGGTTGTTTAAGTACGTAGGTAAGTACTTATTTTTGCTAAAAAAAGAACTCGGTAGAGTGTAAGTACTTCGCCTGAGGCAGACATATTCAAACCTTGTTTATGGCGCAAACAATGACAAGATGGTGGTGCGGATGGCTGGAAAAACTCGCGCTTATTTTAACACAAAAGAAACAAAATCGTTAACAAGTGTCTATGGTCGCTTTGAGTATCTCTTTGTTTTAAATACATACCTACTTCTTTTCAATTTCAGGGTTAAAGTTTCAATTATTTGTTTTTTTAGGCCAATTTCTTATTTTACTGCATGACAAATTGGCAATCCGTTCGTGCGAAAACCAACACCATTTCGCACGAACTATCTCCTGAGGATGTCCCGGGTTGGGGCGAAACACGTGTAGAGTAGTCTAATCGGTCGGTAAGCTGGTATTTTCGTGGTGTGCATGTGTAATTTTTTGCAGGCGGGCGGGCGGTGTATCTTGCATATTGTGTTTTTTGCGGAAGTAAGCTACATATATTTCATTTTTTACAATGGTTAGGGACTTCCGCCAAGTGACGCCTGATTCAGTTCCTTAAAAGACCGACAGAGGCGCTTCTCGTTTTCATACAAATTATCACGAGCACGATACGAGGGCTACCAGAAGTAAAATATGTTTGTGCAGCCTAAAAATAATAAAATTATAGTTGAAAAATGGAAAATAAAGTATTTTAGAAAATATCGACCCGTCTCATAACTAGCTCCAAGGGGTTGTGTTGTGAGACGGGTCGATTTTTTCTAAAATACTTAATTTTCAATAATTGAAATTTTGAAATTCAATAGATATTTGACAGTAGAACTTTGTACGACTACTTAACAAATCAATTATAGTGGGTACCGCATATCGTCCTCAATGGTTGGACATTGTTGAGTTTTTGGATGCCAGGTTTTGACGGATGGTATAGTTTACTATGCGATTACCATAACGAGAGTATCGTGTTTGGGCTTTAATATGTATAGTCCGTTCGGTTAGATAGTGTCGGTACTTACACCCGCACGGCATTGTGGCAGAGCGACACTATCTAAGCGAATGGACTATAGACAGTACCACGACATTGTGAAAAATTTTTTATCTCCGCGCTTTAAATACTTAACAGATAATACAACGATAAAAGATTAAAGGCAGCAACGTCCTTTGTTATCTTCTGTTACCTTAACAACAATTCTATTTTGGGGTACGGTTCTAAATTCTATTAAAAAGCTGTTTACTCGTTTCGCCACCGAGATGCCTTAAATGGGATTGTGAAAAATTCAGAATGTACCTATTCCAGCGAGAACTTAACCTTTGTCCTTCTATGTGTTGACTAAAGACCCTCGCACATTGTACCGTACCGATTCGATCTCGAGTTCTACTCAATTTACTGAAATTTTGAATACGCACATCAATAATTCAATAATTCAATAATTCAAAATCGTTTATTCAATTTAGGTTTGTTTAACAACACTTATGAACGTCAATGAAGCTACGCCATCGGTTCGCAAATCCTACGGCAGGAGACCTTGTAGCGAGAAGAACCGGCAAGAAACTCGCCAAGGGCTATTTTTTTCTCCCTGTTTTAACTTATACAGAGTCGTCAAATTTGAAAAATGACCTTCACATAATAGTAAGGTTACTTTCCATCACAAACAGAATACCGCTAAAATTAAGTACAATTTTGCTTATTACCTAAAACAGTAAACAATTTTCAACCAAACAAGGAATCAAATAGTTTAATGAACACACTAATCTTAATCTTATTCATATTATATTATAGGATTAATAAAAAGGAAACTGCAAGCTGCGCCGCATATTCAAATCTATAAGTATTAACAAATAAAAGGAATTTTTGAATAAATAATACAATTATTAGAAAAATTGCCGTAACTGTAAGACACGGGTACCAAAATTACCATGAGACACACCAGCTCGCTCATAAATCTATATAATACTATTATAAACCATATCCCGAACACCTTTAACACGAGTAGACATGAGCAGACCCACCCCACTGGCAGCACCCGTTCACGAGCATGACGCATGAGCCAGCCATCGCTTCGCTCAACCATATTTTAGGGAACGTAACGACCCGACTCACACGACACCACCGCAGGAATGTTTAACGAGAGCATGACATACTTAAGCTACCCGTGTTAAATGCCGAATTTAAAAAAAAACAAATGCGAAATACTAGAATGTAACACAATACAATAAAAAAAAATATTAAATTATGACCAAGCCGTTTTGTCCTTTAAGTAGTCGTTAACAGTATAATATCCTTTTTTAACGAGGCCATTTTTTATGTGCATCTTAAACTTTTCAATAGGCAAGTCCAATAGACCATCTGGAATTTTGTTGTAAAAGCGTATTCCAAGACCCAGGAAAGATCCATGAACCTTCTCTAGCCTGTACCGAGGCATTACAAGTTTATCTTTATTTCTAGTATTACGGTTGTGCAAATCACTATGTTTGATATATTCATTTATATTGCAACGAACGAAAACTATGCAATTAAATATAAATTGGGATGCAGCTGTTAATATACCAATCTCTTTGAATTTGTCCCTGAGAGATGTCTTGGAGCCTAGCTGATAAATCGCCCTGATAGCTCGTTTTTGTAAAATAAATATAGTCTGTTTATCAGCTGCTGTCCACCATAACAGAATACCATAAGACATGATACTATGGAAATAACTGAAATACACAATCCTAGCCGTTTCGACATCTGTTAACTGTCTCACTTTCCTAATAGCATATGCAGCTGAACTAAGTTTACCAGCAAGCGTCGTGATATGTTTGGTCCATTGAAGTTTCCCGTCAAGAGTTACACCCAAGAAAACGGTTGAATCTACTAAATCCAATTTTTCATCATTAATTTTAATATTAATAGGTTGATCACGTACATTAGGCAAAGCAAACTGGACACACTTTGTTTTCTTTGCATTAAGCTTTAGACTATTTACATTAAACCAAGTAAGAATCTGTGAGAGTGCTTCATTTACATCGTCAAACTGAGTTTTATTCCTGTCAATATTAAAAATCAGGGAGGTATCATCCGCAAACAAGACAATCTCACAAAATCTTTCTGCAAAGAACGGTAAATCATTTATATAAACCAAAAAGAAGAACGGCCCTAAAATTGAACCTTGAGGTACGCCCATCTTAACATGACAGCCGGATGATTTTTCGCCATTAATGTCAACGGTCTGAGTCCTGGAACTGAGATACGACAATAACAAATTTTGAGCATTATTCTTCACACCATAGTGATTTAGCTTCAACAGCAGCGTCCGATGCTCCACGCAATCGAAAGCCTTAGACAAGTCGCAGAAAATGCCAAGAGCATTCTGCGACCCCTCCCAGGCCTTAAATATATGCCTTAAAAGCGCAACCCCAGCAGCAGTTGTAGATCGACCCTTTGAAAAACCAAACTGTTTACTATGTAAAAGATGATTTAAATTAAAATACGTTAATAACTGTTCCAGTATTATTTTCTCAAATATCTTACTTAAGGCGGGCAGTATTGATATCGGTCTATAGTTACTTGGGTCTTCTTTGTCTCCTGATTTGAATAAAGGAATAACTTTACTGAATTTCATAAGATCAGGAAAAACTCCTTGCTCAATACACAATTTAAAAATGTCAGCAAGATAGGGAGCAATTGGGTAAACAATACTTTTGATAATATTTACAGATATACCCCATAAATCAGTTGAGTTTTTCATTTTAAGTGACTTAAAAGCTTTTATAATATCTACAGCTTCAATACTTTTAAAATGAAACAAAGACCCGCATTCAGTTACGTTGTTTCTAAGCATGGAGGCAGCAGCCGCTGGTGAAGAATCCAAATCTGATGTCGTTTTCAACGGAATATTTACAAAATAATTATCGAATATATTTGCAATTTCTTTATCCGACTTAACTAATGTATTGTTTATGTTAAGCGCCAAACTATTTTCACGGGGTTTGTATTTACCCGTTTCACGATTTATAACATCCCAGGTTGTTTTAATTTTATTATTAGACTGTTTAATTTTTAATTTTATAAAGTTAGATTTGGCTTCAGCACATACTTTTTTGAAAGTCTTGGAATAATTTTTAACATGTTCTAAGAAACCTGTACAGTGGTTACTTTCCCTCAATTTATAAAGTTCATAAAGTTTGTTTCTACTTTTATAAATTCCTGGCGTTGCCCAATCACAGAACTTTAACTTTTGTGTACATTTAATAGTTTGAGTTTTGAAACATTTTTGAAACTCATTATTGATCAAATGAGAGAGGTTACCGTACAAGACATCAGGATTGTCATGCTTATAGGGCATTACTAAAATGTTATCTTCAATACTATGTTTAAACTTGTCCAGTCGCTTTTTTGTTATTGGCCTACATACTATAGTCTTAGTTTCATCCACAATGTTTAACTCATATGACACTCTCAATCCGTAATGGTCAGATGTGATATTACTAAAAACCATCTTGCTCACCGGGTCACATTCCGTAAAAGCATTGTCTAAGCAAGTGGCAGAATGGCTAGTTACCCTAGTGGGTTCAAAGAACTGATTTATTAAATTAAATGACTTGAACAAAGTCAGTAAACGAGTGGTTAGCGAAGAACTTTCCAGAATATCAATATTAAAGTCGCCACAGACTAATAAAGACTTATTTTTTAATTTTAACCTTTTAAGTACATTCTCCATTACTGATTCAAAGATGTCAAAGTTACCCGTAGGAGGTCGGTATACACATACTATCACCAAACTATTTAATTCTATGCAAGACAGTTCAACATGGCGTTCTCTAGTAAAGTTTACAATATCTTTTCTTTCCTTAAACTGAATATTACTATTTCTATTTACTAAAATTAGAGATCCGCCACGAGTTGTTGTTTTCCTGCCAAACAAACTAGATAGTTGAAAATTATTTACATTCAAAGACGTATCGTGGTGTTGCAGCCAGTGTTCAGTTAAACAAATTATCTGAATATCATGACATTCAGCAAATAATTCTAATTCTAATTCTTTGCCAGACAGACCTTGCATGTTTTGATGAATTACGTTAAGACTAATAGGTCTGGCTGTTGTCTTGCGCCTCAGTTTAAATCTGAGTTTGTCACAGTTTTATTTACATTAATTAGTCTACTATTAGTAGAAGTACTTAAACTAGGTATTGTTAACTTAGTTACATAGTTTGTAACCGAGTCTTGTAAGTTGTAAGCTAATAAATTAGCTAAATCTATTCTAATTTTTTTTGACAGATACATAGTATCTGGGGTCAAAATAAAATTGTTAATAAATTTATTAACGTCAAAATAAAAAATAACGTCACTATGACGACATATCAAATTATACATATACAAATTTAAATCATAAATTCGTCTATTCTGATCCCAATTTAAATTACTTGCATAAGGCAAAGCACTCAGTATAATTCTGCAACTTGTCTTAGATCATCATATTATTATATTCCTGCGCGTACTATTTATTGAAAAGATTTTTTTTATTTTACTGAAATATTAAAATATGATTTTAATAGACATAATATAAAAAATCAGGCATGACCGCTTTCATTCACGCAAGTGTAAAAATGTGCAATATAAATTGAATTAGTTTTAAAATTATGTAATTCAAAATTTAATTTAATTATTCAAACTGACAGTCACTTTTTGTCTCGATGATGATGTTAAAGCCTACTAAGAGACGACGACGAAGTCATAAGAAGACAGGCAGCAACTTCCTTTCAACTCGAACTCACCGACGAAAACGTTTCGACGACCGATTTGGCGCATTGGTAGGATACCAATCTTGCTACATTGTTATCCTAGTCGGGCACTCTTGACAGAGTGTTCGTGGCTGTCGATGGACAGGGTTACGGCTCGCCGTCGCCACTCGCTCCCAGGGCGGCCGCACGTCGAGCGATGTCTCTCCATTTTGCTCGACTTTCAGCGCTGCGAAAACATTGTAGGTACTGCGGTCGACTGCGTAGTCTTCTTAATAAGGTCGATCCAACGAGTCGAAGAGCGACCTCGTGATCTCTTCCCCTCTGACCTAGGATCGACTCAGAATCGATAAGTGAACAACTTTCTCCTAGAAACATGGGTCGAAATACGACAAAAATTTTTGGACTTCCCATACTAATTCGATCACGTGATCAGTCCGATTTGTATGAAAGGTCAAAAAAAATTTGTCATATTTCGACCTATGTTTCTAAGAGAAAGTTGTTCACTTACCGATTCTGAGTCGATCCTAAAAATTTGTGCACTGATAAAAAAAATATCCTGTATTAGTATGGATGGACTAGTATGGATAGATATAGACTAGGTAGGGGCTCCCAATGAAAACGTCATTGGGGGCTCCACGTTGTTTTACCCGCGTTTCAGCGTCATTACGGTGCCATCCAAAGTAATTCATTACAATACGGTATTTTACTGTTGTTGAAATGTAGATATTTAATGATGACGTTAAAAAATATTGCAATTAAGAATACCAAATGTGAAAAAATAATTTGAATCTGTTTTATAATAAAAGAATTATAGTCTGTTTGATTTTGACTATAGCTGTCTCTTTCTAAAAAGAAATCTTCTATGGCGTGACTATGACGCTACTAACCCACTGACGTCACTAAGATAGCGTCCTATCCTTGTCTAATTATAAAGTTTGAAGTCCTATATCTTTGAAAATATTCAAGATAATTCAAAATGAAAACTTGTTTTGTGTAGCTAATATTTCGAAAAACATTTTAAAGAAATCAAAAAAAAATCAGTAAAATACCGTATTGGTATGGTGTGCTTATATGATCTGAGGGTGTGCCGAACTGTTTGATCACTTTGGATGGCACCGTATATGTGACGCTGGCTGTACCCGTTCCATGGGAATGTCGGTTTATACTGTAGCCTTTGTCACACAGAAAGAATATAGCTTTCTTTCTTATGGTGGAAGAACTATTAAAATCGGCACAGTAGTTTTTGAGTTTATTCATTACAAACATACAAAAAAACAATTCTTTCCTCTTCATAATATTAGTATAGATTACTACCAACACGAATCTTTAGAACCAGTTTAAATCATAAGAAACGGCTGTAATAACAATCCTTTAATAATTTCTTATTTTTTTTTTATTCAAACGTCAACGAATTCCTATATTTTTAGTATTTCTGTATTTTATTTAAACTAAATTGTAATATAAGATTTTAAACTTTCATGGTCAATTTCACTATAACTATTGTTAAAAAACGGGATATTTACCATGTTTAGATTTATTTATGAGTCCCCGATATTTCGGCGCAGTTGCACGCGCCATGATCACGGAGTAAATTGTAATAATATTCAATTCACTAATTTGATAAGTACCAACATTTCATTTTACAATCATTTCCGCTTTTACGCCCATCACATTAGTGTAATTGAACAAAATGATTACTTACTCAACCAATTGATTTATTCCTAGAACTATATTTGGCTAATGAAATTGCTCCGAAAACTATCAAGCATATCAATTTTAAGCCTGGTACGAAAACTTTCACTTTAAATTGAGCTTTTTCTGCAAAACACAAGGTTCTTTTTTTAAATAAATTACGTGTTGGTACGCTCAACAATAAGCGTACAATGAAATCAGCTTCATTTCCTTTCGAAATAATAGGTGATGAAACCGAAATATTCACATTATTGGTGCCGCCATGAGGCTTTTACGCTGGTAATTAAATAACGCCTAATGGAGTGGCTGAGTAAGTACATTTACAATCAGATCGATAGCGTAATGCGTTTTATAGGTAGATACTGTATCAGTGAGCTTTATAAAATAATAATAAAAAAAACAACGGGTTGCCTTTTTCACTTCTGCCTTCTTTTTCACAAAAAAATGGAATTTGACAAAAAAAAAAGAAAAAAATACGGACTGGATATGAACCGAGGTCTTTTGTCTTCAATGCCGCCCGTTTTCTAAACTGAGCTATACAACTTTGGAAACGGTGGCGAAATTTACCTTCGTTTCGATCGGTCCGTCTTACGAATTTTCGATCTGGAGGCCGATTCTCAGGCAATCGAGAAAAGTTCACTTTTATAAGCTCGAAATTCAAATATAACACAGTTTTTGTATTGTCAGAATTTCACAATCGAAAAGTTCGATCGAAAACCAGTCGAACGCTACGAGTGGTAGAAACCAATAGATGTTCGTATACGAACTTAGCTGTCAAAATGAATTTGTTGACATGTGGGACAGAGTAGTTTGTTTGAAACGTTCTAACTTTTCAATAGAAACCACAAACAAAATGTTCGACATACGAATTACCACACTGAAAAAGTTCGAATGCCTGAGAATCGGGTCCCTGACGGTCACGTGTCCTGACGCGAGTTTAACATTTAACTAATAATTTATCGCCGCTAAAGAAGTTTTCACTTCAAAAATGCCTTAGAGGTTAAAGGTTTTTAATATTTACAATCAGGTTGATAGCAAAATTTAAGGTTTCTATAACATTTATATAAGATGAGTTTGAACGCATAATGTGTTTTATGTGCTGACACTTCAATACGTATATCTAATGGTGTGTCCAGTCCAGACTGATGAAATGTAATATGAAATGTATAATTCTACCTTTCACTGCATGTTCATATAATACGGGTAGCGCGCTCTTACCACAGCTCATAAATACCGCGCATTCAATTCAATATACGAACCTCCCGCGTACACACACTGCGCGCCCCTTAAGGCGATACTCGGAAAAAATGTGCTGAAGCGAGATAGCAATGAAAAAACGACGCGCGCGGGAGCGAGACCGATTTTGCAGATTTGGCAAAAAAAACACAAAATCACTTCGTATTAAAAAACTACAGCGATTTAAAAAAAAATGCTTCTATACGATCCTCAATATTATTGGTGTCCACTAATTAAACCAGTTTCCAATAGTGTAAGTAACCCCATTTAAGAATAATCTTGACTTTTCGTATTTTTTAGAGGTCTTTTCTAAAATAAAAAGTGTCGAGGCAAAATCATAAAATCGTGTTTTTGAAACTATACGAATCTAGATAAAGGTATAAAGAAATATATATCTTATTACCAGATTTGTAACAACTGTAACCGTCCTATAGTTTTAAATCAAAAAGTCCATATTTTTCCGAGTAGCGCCTTAATATTCGTCTGAAAAACTGACAAGTCATGGATGATCATGTAATGCTCATAGCGTGTGTCTCTCATGATACATTGCAGCAATGTGGACGTTTAATTCTTTCATTGCATTTCATGTCATGTTACGTTTCAGAAGTCTGGACGCACCATTAGGTGAGGTGCCGAGCGTCAGGAATGAAAATAAACTTATAATGATTTGTTTTATCAATACAGGTGTTTTATTTTATGGTGATCTCATAATAAATTACTTAAGACTGAATTTAAATAAATAACGACTATTAACAACATAAGTTATTATATTCTATAGTTACCCAGAGGCAAAGGAAACTAGAGCACTCCATTTTCTACCTTACCGGCATTTAAAATCACGCAAGTTTATTATTTCCCCTGTTATGGAAAAAAGGCTTGAAAAAAGCTTTGTTTCAATATTTCCAATAAAACGATAGAATGGCAAAATTGATTAAGTTATCGTTCGAACACTATTTTAAACTCAATGTTTTTGGTCCTAGGTTTTTCGGTCCCCATCCTGTTACCGATATGTCGAGTTATAGGGCTAAAATAGCAAGTAATTAAATAATAAAACCGAGAATTTGAATTGTCGGTATAACTGGGAAATATTTAAGTGGCTATGTGAATAATAAATATACAGAATTGTAACAAAACAAAATCCCATATTTTCGTACAATGGTAAGGTAGCTGTACTACATCTAATAGTGGCTTCCTAAACACAAAAAAAAAAACATTTCAGCTCTGAATTTATCTGAGGCCTAAAATTCGACTATCTCTGCTTTTAGGATTAGTGAACTTTCAGGGTTTTCAGGTGACGTACAATAATATCAGCCTGACGTTCTTTTTTGCTATGATTTTTCTAATTTTATTGACCTCATTATAATACTCTGAAATTCTTCAAATAATTTGTTAAATAAATTTGTTTAAATAATACGTCATTAAGTAATTTTATTGATCGATAATATCAATGGTGGGAAAATATGATTTATTATTTACTAGCTTTCCGCCCGCGGCTTCGCCCGCGTGGTATACACGACGTTATCCCGCAAGAATGTGATAAAAAGTAGCCTAAGTTCCTCTCCAGGCCACAAAGTATGTAGTTGTAGATGTAGTTGTCTTGCTTACCCCACTAAGGTGTAAGCAAGACGGCATGCCGTACCATATCATATCGCGCGTTATAAGCCGCTCATGCTAGGCCGGCTGATGCGGCTGAAGGTGGAAGCGCACTACTCCCGGAATCTTCAATCACTGAGGAACTGGCTCTTACCTCTAACTACCGGAACACAATAA
This sequence comes from Crambus lathoniellus, assembly GCA_949710035.1. NCBI lineage: Eukaryota > Metazoa > Arthropoda > Insecta > Lepidoptera > Crambidae > Crambus > Crambus lathoniellus. Next base: position 4,905,919 of record OX453302.1, on the reverse strand, counting down.
TGCTGAAATATCATTGTTATGGCGTCAGACTTGATAAGATGGTGGTAGCTAGCCAGGCGGACTAAGAACAAGTCCTACCACCAACCAAACCGAATACAATATGTACCCCCACTGGGAATCGAACTCGGGACCTCCTGGTCTAAAATCGGTGGTGTGAACCACTAGACCACAGAGGCGGTCACAGAGGCGGCGACCACAGATCTGAAGTTCGAATCCAACCAAAAAATGATAATGATGATGATGATGATATCCACGCGGTCGAAGCTGCGGGCAGAAGGCTATTTTATAATACTTTTGATTAGATCTGTGATAAAATAAAAAAAAAAACAACTGAATTGAAACAAGAACTTTGAAATGCAAAACCAAATGAAATTTATTCAAATTAACTTGTTCTGTAGAGTTTTTTCTACTGTTCAAGAAATTCACATGGTGGCTTTTGTATGAATGAAATGGTGTTTTCAAAGGTGAAAAAGATGAAGTGGCGCAAATAAATTGACCGCCTTTAACTTTAAAGAAACGTTATCATTTAGGCTAACCTATGTTTTGTAATAACATTATAACGAGAATAAAACGTTTTTTCAAGCAAAACAATATTCCTTAAAATAAGAATAGTTACATTGTTATCGTCACATTCATTCATAGCGGTCTTTTCAGTAATCTCTTGTTTTGTAATATCCTGTAATATCCTACTTTCCTGTTTGGGTCCGCTTTTCCAATTATATACGAAAATTGGACCATCAATCCAAACCCCAGGGCCAGTGGTACATACCAGCGTTTTATTAATTTGATTAGCTGACCTGAAAACTTTGATTTGATTGTTTGTTTGTTTGTTTGCATCGAATGGGCTCTGAAACTACTGGATTGATTTAGAAAATTCTTTGACCATTAGAAAGCTACATTCTTCCCGAGGCTATAATTTACGCCGATATTCCCACGGGAAAAGCAGAAATAAAATTTTAAAATTTTAAGACCCCCCGAGAAATAAAAGTCAAATAATAAAATCGCTCTCTCGGTCGGGGACCACAAAAAGAGAAGTAATGAAAGGGTGTATTAAACGTTGGGGGTCCCCCGACCAAGAGATAAATTTTTATTACCTATTGACTTTTTTTTCTCGGGGGTTTTTACTCAATACTCAATACTCAATACTCAATATCTTTATTGCATTCCATAATAGTGTGTAAGGTGTTACATAAAATTGTAAGTACAATTATGGGCCCTGCTAGGCACAACAATTGAGAGAGGGAAGACCTTTATTATTCATATTTTGTCTTAATTAATTAATTAAACTTACATACAATTTTCTAATTGTTATTTTGAAATATTAAATTAATTCTTATTACATTTATAACACGTAAAATATATATATCATAATTTCTTTATTATTTAAGTATATTTTAAAAGCATTTTTATTATATTTTAGGATGTTAATTATTCTTTATTATGATATATTTATTATTTTATTTTATTTATTGAGGATAACTTACAAGACACACACTTACAAATTGTAATTTATCACTTATAAGGATACATGCACGTAGTGAGGCCTTAATTACAAGTTACCACGACATGCGCAGCTTACATGGAAGCAGTTTTGTAAATTATTCTAAAAAAAAAAAAAAATTACTTACAAAAATGTTTGGTAAGAAACATTAAATAGCCAATACAATTTTAAAACTTATTAATTAGTATAGTATAGAACTAGCAGTGTACCTACACAAAAATACTTAAGAAAACTTCAAAAAAAACAAATTTGGTGAGCTATGGTTAAGGTAAGTTGAGGAAATTTAAGGTATGGATATGGTAACGTATGGATAAAGTAAGGTAAGGATATAAGGTAAAATGTATGGACAAGGTGAGGTATAACTATGATTGCATGCCTTTAAGGATATTTGTTAACACTCTCTTATAATTAGTAAACTTAGAATTTATATCTAATTCAGAATCAAACTTTGTATATCTAACATGTAGATTTTGCATTCTACTGATTGTGGAAAAATGACCCAGATTACTCTTAAAACATTTGGGTGAAAATAGTTTATAACGCGAAGACCTGGCGAGTCTTTGAGGAACGTAAAAGTTTACCTGTTGTAAAGAACGGCAGTCTAAGGAACCACTGACTAACTTGTGTAAGAATAACATATCTAACAGCGTTCTTCTATTGCGCAAACTTAAGACATTAAAATGTGATAGACGTTCATTATATGAAGGTAACTTTTTGGCCATATTTTGTTGAAAGGATAGATGCCACATAAACCTTTTTTGTACAGATTCAATGCGTTTAATATGTACTTCGTAACGAGGCGACCATATTACGCTGCAATATTCTAGGGAGGAACGTATCAATGCGTTGAAAATAAGAATTTTTGTATTCGGATTTTTAAAACTTTTAGTATTTCTTATAACAAAGCCTAGAAATTTAAAACATTTATTTACAGTTTTATCAATGTGAACATTAAAATTTAATTTCTTATCAAAATGGACACCCAAGTCTCGAATAGAAGTGACTTCTTGTAATACATGTTGATTAATTGTGTACTTGAACGAAACTGAGTGTTTTTTCCTAGAGAAACGGATAAAATTACATTTTTTAATATTTAGAAGCATGCAATTAACACTACACCAGGCAACGAATCTATTAATATCATCCTGTAGAAGTAAGCAGTCAGATATATCATTCACATGTTTAACAATTTTTAGGTCGTCAGCATATAAGTAAAACGTACTGTGTCTGAAGCAATGCGCCACGTCATTGATAAGTAGATTGAAAAATAAGGGGCCTAAATGTGAACCTTGCGGGACACCTGAGGGAACATCAAATGACTCTGATGATTGACCGTTTATCACTACTCTCGATTTTCTATAGTTCAAGTAGGAAGTACACCATTTAAGGAAGCTACCGTGGAAGCCAAACTGAGACGATAGTTTTGAAATTAGGATTTGATGGTCTACTTTGTCAAAAGCCTTGCTGAAGTCTGCGTAAATGACATCAGCAGAGGCTCGAGAGTCTACAGTGGTCACAAGGTCAGCAACATAGCTGGCAAGATTTGTGCTTGTGGAACGAGAGCTTATAAAGCCATGCTGCTGCGGTGTGAGATACTGTTTAACATGCCAGTAGATAATTGGATACAGGAGAGATTCCAGGACTTTCCCAAAGATAGGCAGAATTGAGATCGGCCTATAATTGGTTATTTCTGACTTTGATCCATCCTTAAATAAAGGTACAACTAAGGATTCCTTCCACATCAAGGGAAATTGTCCAGTTGAAAGGCTCAAATTATAAATAAATGAAAGAGGTAAAGCAAGAACCTCAGCGCATTTTAACACAAAGAAAGCAGGAATCCCGTCAGAGCCAGCCCCCTTTCTCCAGTTTACTTTTTTTAAGGCGCATTCTATTTCGCAAACTGACAGAGATATACTGCTTAACGAAGAAGTAACATTAGGTTCGCAAGGATTGTAACAGTTTGGAGGGTTGACTGCCTGACTGCTTACAAAGGCAGAAGTAAAATAATCAGCAAATAGATTACACGCGTCAACACTACAAGAACTAGTTTTATCATTGTAAAACATTTTGGGTGGATACAAACTAGAGGATTTTCTTTTTTGTTTCATAAATGACCAAAAGGTTTTAGGATTTAGTTTAACTGAGGTTTCAATAAGTGATATATATGACTGATAACAAGACTTTGCCAAATTTAAGGATCTTTGTTTGAGAAATTGAAATGAAATTTGGTCTAAGGGATTACTATATTTAAAAAAGAGCACTCTGTATTTATTTTTTTCTTTTAACAGTCGTATCAGATCACGGTTAAACCAAACAGGATACTTGCGTGAGTGATGCTTCGTCATAGGAACGTGAGTTTTAATCACTTCCCGCAAAACCTTGTAAAAAACGTCTACCATGATGTCAACATTTTGAAGATTTGAAAATTTATCGCGCCAATCTATCTTCTTCAAATGGTTAATAATGCTATCATAGTCAGCTTTAAAAAAGTTGTACCTATTAACCGTTACTCTAGATGAATTTGTCGAGCTTCCATCACTAGATATATTAAATTGTAGGGGTGGGTGGTGTGAATCTATATTGCTCAGTGGCGTGGCGGAATGGTTCAGATCAGTAATAGTTATGTTACTAAGTACTAAATCCAAAATAACATTGTTTGCATTTTTTATAAAGTTATACTGATGCAAGTTAGAGAAAGCAATAAAATCCAAAAGCGTATTATTCAGTATGCTATTAGAATTAGAACTGCCGGTTAAATATGAAGAGTATGATGGCAACCACGATATGCTGCCCAAATTAAAGTCTCCCACTATAAGTAAGGGACCATCGTCCTCAATTACTTGACATGTGTTGTTAATAAAAGTTGTTAATATATTTTCTTTAATAGGTGAAGGCAGATAAACACCACATAACTTTAATCTGACGACTACATTGTCCATGCTAATGTCTACCCCCACCCAAATATCTTCACACTTGCTTTCAAAATTAGATAGCCTGTAAGAGTTAAATTTTTTAGACACGGCGATTAAGACTCCGCCGCCAGACTTATTGCTATGAAAACCACTAGACATTCTATCCCGCCTGTACACACAGTAATCATTATTAAATAGTTCGGAGTCTAATATATCGCTACGTAACCACGTTTCACTCAAAACTATTATGTCGTATTCCAATAAAGATGAGTTAATATAGATATCTAAAGTTTTTGTACAAACGCCTCTGACGTTTTGGTAATAAACACAAAGTGAAGTCATTGTAGGGTTAATTAAAACAAATACAAGGATATAAAAAGCAAGTTAATAATATTTGAATTTAAAAGCAGAAGTAGGTACATTAAGACAATTTTTTTAAGACCTCGTTATCACGTACATAAATAGGTTCGGTGTTTTCGGTTTTACGCAAGTAAATACGTCCCCCGCGGACCCACACGTATTTGTAACTCAGCTCCTTGGCACGAATCCTTGCTACAGCGTGAAGGTGCTTGTTATCTGGCGATAGGTTTTCCACCACAAAAACTGCTGTTTTCTTGTCGTCTATTCCCAAGGTGCTGGTATTAAGCTTGTCATTGGGGTTAGTTTTGTTATGCTTCATAACCGCTGCTAACAATAAATCCCTTAAACGCGGGGAACTCAGCTTCAACAGGATCGAGCGTGGTCTAGCACTACTAGTGTCCATTTTTGCGATTCGTGAGCAGTACAGTATATCAGAGTCAATGATGGGTTGTTTCACGACTGCACCCAGTTGTTTAACCAGGCTGACTATATTTTCTGATCGGTGTTCCGGTACGCACTGGATTTCCAAGTTGTTAGACCGGCTTAACTGGTCCAACTGTTTCATGCGACTATTCAAAGTGTTCACCTCCTTTCTCAAAATATCGTTATCCTTTCTCAAAGACTTCAATTCCTCATTATGTGTAAGAACGTTGTTTTTGAGTGACTCAAATTGATCATTAAAGAAATCGATGCTAGTTTTAATGTCTGAGAATTGATCATTTAGTTCCTGTAGGCGCACATTTAACGATATGCTTATTTCACTAACACAGTTCTGGATCGCTGACGTCATTTCTTCGCGTATTATATTTCGCAAGTCAGCCCGAGACACGAAATCGGAGCTCGTAGATGAAGACGGCGTGTCCGGTTTGTTTTGTGCTTTGCGACGCGTACCGACGAAGGTCACATCAGCTAGGCCAGTAGGTGTGGAGGGCCTTACCAGGCAACCCGTGTTGTCGCCCTTTGGCTGTTTGCTAAGGCAGTTTGGACACAGCCAACATGCCTTTAATTCGCTTGTTATGTCATCAGAAGCATTGTAATTCAGGCACAAATAGTGATAATAATCCTTGCATCTTGAACATTCAAGGTATTCACTGTTCCTTATTATAACACGGCAGGCTGCGCATGATTTACCCATTGTTATTATTAGCCGTAGGTAAGAATGAGTAGACAGCCACGAGCTCGCGGCGCAAACAAAACAAAAGTAGGTATTCAGAAACTGAGGAAACGTAGGATCGCCTGTGCGAAAGAAAGATGTCAACACTATCACTGTTAGATCGCTCCTACTTCACCCGCCCGCGGCTCCCGTACCGCGTCACACGGAGTCTTTAACAAATATACTTCACGAAGTAGGGACAACTGCACTCGGACAATAGCCTTTCATATAAACAACTTAAAGACCAAAACTGTATGTATGGCTATTAATATTCGCGGAAATTACTTAGAAAAAATTTGCGACACAACCGCTTCCGACGGTGCCGAGACGACGAATTTTTATATATTTATTTATTATAAATTTTTACTGATATTTTAGTCATTACATAATTATTATTTGGTGTCAAGTTGTGTACCTATATTATATATTATATTTTTTATAAATTTTTATCTTCCAAATATTCTGATATAGTATAATAGCACTTTCTTGTGAGTAATTGTTTTAAGTTTTTTGTAAAGTGTTTTTCATTTTTAATATTTTTTATTGAGTCAGGCAGCTTATTGAAAATTTTTGTGGACATAGCTAGTGGGCTAGAAGAGTGGTGTTTCATTTTAGAGGCTGGTAATAATAGTTTATTTCTAGGTCTTAGATAGCGTTTTGTTAGGTGGTCATCGCGTTTAGTATATAAGTTAGGATATTTACGAACAAATTTACATAATTCCAATATATAAATAAAATATAATATAATTTTAAAATATTAAAATTTTATTTTTATTTCATACTTTTTAAATTACATTCAAAATAAAACAAAACGCATTGATATTGCTTGGTCCGTTTAGGCACTACGAATATAAGTACAGACAGAAAGTCTTTTTATTTCCGCCATTTTGTTTTGTTTATTGCATCTAAATTGGCCTAGGGTGTACAATTTATTTTAGTCAAAGCACCACCTCTGTATCTTTTACCGTTTCGGCAGGCAGTTAACCATCTCTATAAATGGCTGGATGGATTTTCATTAAACGTAGTAGCTAAGAAACAACTAGATTAATTTAGCTTTCTATTAAAAAAAACACATCAAAATAGGCCCAGTCGTTTAGGAGCTACGCTACGTTGCCTAAGACAGACAGATAGACAGATACACACAAATGTCAAACTTATCACGCTCTTTCTGCGTCGGGTGTTAAAAACCGTTTCAAATGAGGTCACTTATGAGCTACATGCCTACAGAAGAACTGTCAGCACTGTATCCTAAGCAGAAAAAAAAACGAAACGGGTTATACCTATGTACATAATCAAAGTATCGAAACTCGGTTTAAAAAATATACGACAAGGTTTTACTCGTGTAGGTAGGTTTTTAGCCTTGTATTCCAGTTCATCAGGTCCCGTTGAAACTCCTAAATCTATTTCCGGTGAGCCATAAATAAACTTGGGTTCTTTTTACAAGTTAATCACTCGCAACCAACCGGTCGGACAAATGAATGCCCGAAACGACGACACAAATCGATTTCCGAACGAAAAATATTGTGGAAGCTGGCGTATGGGAAATTGCAAAATACTCGCAGTATTTTTTTAAGTTTTAGGGAAATTGCAAGAAATTGCAGTATTTTTTTAAGTTTTATAAGTGTCGTCACTGTGATATCGTTAGTGAGTTGGCTTGTGTAGTAAAAAAAATTAACAATACGTAATTTATGGTATTACTGAAATAAATAGCATTTGTCAAATTATAATCACAAAAATGTTATTTAAATTTTTACTTTTTTGCATTCACAATCAATTTTTATTATTGAAAAATGGAAAACTCTACATTTCTAAATACTTTATTTACTATTTTTCAATCATAAAAATTTATATATTTTTTAAAATTTTTGGTATAATAATGTAGATTACTAATATTATTAATTACTAGCTTTCCTCCGCCCGCGGCTTCGCCCGCGTGGACTACATAACGTTATCCCGCGGGAATGTGATATTTTTCCGGGATAAAAAGTAGCCTATTTTCTATCTATCTATGTCCCAAATTTCAGCCAAATCCGTTCAGCAGTTTTGGCGTGATTGAGTAACAAACATACAAACATCCAAACAACTAAACTTTCACATTTATAATATTAGTAGGATTAAATAGGATTTAATATTTGACGACCGATTTGGTGCAGGGGTAAACTGCCTGCCTTCTGTGCTAGAGGTATCGGGTTCGATTCCCGAACAAGACAAATATTTGTGTACATGAACATGTCTATTTGTCTTGGTCTGGGCGTTTTCTATGTACATTAAGTACCTTTGTATTTACAAACAAAAAAGTATTTAAGTAGGTATACAGTACATACAGTTTCTTAAGAAATTTACTGTGTGCTTCTTCGATCATATAAACCGAAGGTGGGCTTAGATAATTGGTGTGAATGTGAGAAAATATTCTATCATATATAGGGTAAAGTACCCAATTATCAGCACTTTAAGAGTAAAGTCCTAACTTATACCCGTTTATGACATTTAAAAATACGTTTTCACCCGTTAGGACGAGTTTTCTAGTTTCAATATTTAATCATTATGATTATTTATTTAAAAAACATAGTTTATCCTCGTCCAATTTTTCTTTAGATAGGCAAGAGCAAAAATTGACCATTTAACCATTTATCAGTACCATCACCACCAATTATCAGCACTGCGATAGTGGTATTGAAATTATATCAATTTTTATTTTTATTAAATATGTTTTATATAGGTAGGTACTGTGATGGCATTCGTATTATTAGCAGATGTGCGGGCCGGGCTCGTAAAACAAAACTAGGAATAAAAAAAAAAAATTCAAAAAAATGTTTCGAATATTTCTTCTAATAGATTAAGAGCGACAAGTTTTATTAGCGCACGGCGGGGACTAAGACAAATGAAGTCTTGGGTAGGCCGTAAATTACGCTCAACTGTCAGACAAACTATTCAAACTGGTGAATGATGGACAATTTTAGTTTAAATGCACAGATTTCTAAGAGTTTGGTAGATATTAAATGTGTTGCAGATGGGTGAAGTAGACGAAGGAAGGAAAAAAACTTGAGTTCTCTGAATTGTTAGGGCGGATCGTGAGAAGTTGTGCGTAGGCGTCACCATGGAGATTGCAAGCATCAAGCTGACCAATGAGGGATCGAGATGGGCGTAGAGCGGGAGGAGATAACTTCAGTAGAGATGGAAGATAGAAAACGGGGATGCAACTGGCATTGGGGAGACGCTATTTGATATTTTAGGAGAGTGATAGATTGGGAGTTTCGTGACTCCATTGTAACTAACTGTGTGAGAAATAAAGATTAAAGAGTTAACTATTAATTAAATACTAACTTTGTTAAGTAAATTGTAGATTTGAATATTAAAACAAGTGTAACTATTTTACAAAGTGAATTTAAACAACGTCGAGAGGGGTATGTAATTGTGTACATTGTGGCTTATTCCGTGTGTCAATAAAGGTACAATCTCTAGAATAACGAGCGGTATATCACATACAACGTAGAAATGTATCAATACGAAGAACAACACCATTCTGGGGGTTTCGCTTTAATAACCGAATGGAACCCGATAGAACATCTCATTTTTGTGTTGGCTTTAATATGCGCAATAGTTGTGTTAGGGTGTTGTGGATATAAGATATTCAGTTATTGCAATCGTCGAATATTAAATAGACGGAGGTATTTGCAAGATGGTCTACCGAATGAGATAGAAATGCAAAGAGCCGGGTTAGACCTCAATCGAGGCTGAATTGGATTGCGTCTTTTCTCGATGCATAGTTAATCTCAGAGATAGGGATGGTTAACGTGAAAGTATTAATTAAAGCTCTAGAGACTGTAACTTTATGTAGCCTGGTGGAATACGAAACACTAATATCTACCATGAATGTTAATAATCAAGTCTAAATTAGACTAATATGTGAAATAGTTTTCCTTTCCATTTTTCAATCAATGGAACAGGTTTGTTCTATAAATGTGTTCGTATCTCACTTTAGACTTAAGTTGTAAAATAACTATTGAAACTTTAGTGTGTGTTTAATTAAATTTAAGTGTGAATCTAGATGACCTTAGAGAGTTTTTTCTTTGGATTTTCGCTTTCTCTCTATGTAGTATGGTCTTAAGATAGGAGCTGAAAATCTAGCTGTCATTATATAGCAACCTATAGGTGACAGCTTAAATAATCTAACCAGTTTCTTTTTGCTATTTCGAAGATAAACAAAACACATTTAAGTTAAATAAATAATATTTTTTTTTCCATAATTATATGTTTTACTGCTTAGATATAAGATTCCTAAGAGGAAGCACAGTGTGAGGCATAGTCAAATCCGTGTTAAATACTAAGAAATACTTAGGAGAACCATTGAGCTAGTTTGTTTGACTTCGCTTAACACCTTGCGTTCTCACATGTACACCTTTCAGTTGAATCACGATTTCTATGAGCTAAATTCGTTAGATTTCAGTCTAGGTCTAGGTAGATTTCTATACATATACCTAAATAAATAAACATGGGATAGTAGGGAGTGATTAAAGACTTTAAGGGAGAGACTACATTCAAACCGTTGAGGTTACCTGTGTATAGGTAGTTTATTTAAACGTGTTAGTAAAGGGGTCTAGCTGCTGAATTTGGACGAGAGAGACAACAGGAGCAGAGCAGAAGGAAGTATAATGTATTAGTGTTGAATAGGTATAATGTGTAAGTTCATTTTGCCTCTACACAGGACATAGACGCTGTTAGGTGCACTTATAGACTTGTATTTAGGATAGGAAATAGAGATAGGTATACTAGGTGATCTGTGATGAAATAGGACTTGCACAGGGTGTTTAAATCCTGGGGTGTTTGACCGCTTGAGGCTGCGAGCTAGTCATTCTATATATCAGACTATAAGAGATTATTCTCTTAGACTACTGAACGGGATGCTCTGGCCGGCACTCGCGAGCTCAGCCTTATTGAGCCTAAAGGCTATCTGCGTGTGGGTTTCAGTGAACGGGTAGCAGCATTTCTGGGTCGTCGTCACACTTGCACTTCCATAGCGTTCAGCCATCGCCCGATTTGGCCAAATCGAACTTTCTCAATTAATACAAATATGAATAAATAAAGTATACCATGGTATTATGGGGAAGGTGTCTAGCGAACACCTTATAAAATAAAGTAAATAAATGTCCACATCCTGGAGATGTCTGACATACGCTTCGCAGCGTAACAAAGATGGCTGACGTTCCCCAAATAATAAACCTCAGAAGGGTTTTTCCTAGAAGGTTTTGTAGGCGCTACTAAACGACCAGAGTGTAATCCACTACGTGAGCAGACATCTATTGGTTATAGCTTAGGAATTAGAGTAGAAGAGAGGCGAAGGTCGCGATCAGATTTGGTGAGGAATTATTTCTTACTTTTTTGATGTGGTTTTTTGAAGGCGGTTTTATTTTTTTATAAAAATAATTTTTATTTCACTCTTTTTAGTGCATCGTGCAGGCAATTTACGTGTTTTCTGGTAAATAGGTATGTGATCAAACTGAAAACCTCCTTTTTCGAAGTCGTTTAAAATACCTTGAGGTATCCCCTTTTAACAAAACAAGAATCATCTAAATCGGTTTATAAACAAAGGAGTTATGCCTAAAGATACGTATTAAATTCACATAAAGTGGTAACGAAAACGACAGTATTTTCAAAATTTCCTGAAAACTACTGAACCGATTTCAGAATTTCAAAAAATGGGACCAACTTGGAAACCAACCTGATGTAATAACGTTTGAACCATTTCAATCGGTTCAGCCGTCTTCGAGTAATCGGTGGACATAAACAAAAAAAAAAAAAGAAACATACATACAGACGAATAGAGAACCTCCTCCTTTTTGATTTAGAAGTCGGTTAATTAAACGTTTCCTCTTTATAATATTAGTGATCACGCACAATTGTGGTGACCATCGACTGTGTTCCACAGTTTATTGAAACGAAGGTTTCTCATGCAAAATTAAGTTACTTAAGCTAGGCCTACCTTACTAGAAGATAGTGTCCGTAATCCAGGGTGGCTGATCGCTGTCTCGCCGGCGCGCGCGCGCCTGACAAGTAGGTCTTCACCCAACCCCGATGGGAAACTCTTATAGCTAACACTCTTATAACTACACAATGCCCTAATAGGCAGCTAAAACTTTCCCGGCGCTTTTCAAAGCGAACACACACGGGTCACAGGTGGCGAACTGAGCGCGAAGTTGCGCGGACGGTGGTTGGCGGCGTACTGGCGATCCTACACCGGCCGGCCGAGCGCATTGTCTCGTGACCTTGACAATGACAACGGACTGCTCGCAGCGCGGCGCGAACATCCCCCCGTCCCGGACAGTAGCAAACTGTCCGCCAACTCAATCTAAGGGTAGGCGAGAGAGGGTAGCGATCGCTCGCTTCAAAACAGAGTCCCCCACCAGGACCTCGGCAAACCTGGGCACACCATCCGACCCCGGATGAAGCTGAACAATGCGTCCTAAACGCCAGCGGAGGGGCGGCAGGTTTGGATCCTTTACCAACACGAGGTCTCCAGTCTTGGGTGGGGTCGTCCTATCCGACCACTTAACGCGTTGCTGCAAAATGTGCAAATACTCCAGATGCCAACGGCGCCAAAAACTCTGCGTAAGCTGCTGGAGCAATTCAAATCGCGAGAGCCGTCCGGAGGGCACTTCGGAATAAGGATATTCCGGCAAGGCGTTAAGCGGTCTGCCAATCAAAAAATGGCCCGGCGTAAGGGCCTCTAAATCATTCGCGTCCGAAGACAACGGACACAACGGACGCGAGTTGAGGACCGCCTCAACCTTACAAAATACGGTCGCGAGTTCCTCAAACGTGAGGACCGTCTCCCCAATAACGCGACGAAGGTGAGTTTTAGCGGCCTTTACAGTTGCTTCAAAAATCCCTCCCCAGTGGGGGCAGGATGGCGGGGAGTACTGCCATCGTACCCCTCTGCGAGAGAGTGTGAGTAGGTTAAAATTGGGGCACCTGGATCAAGAGATATCCAGGTACCCCAATTTTCACCATTCATTTATTCACGTTTTCAACTGTTCAAGTTTTCAAGCAATCATTAATTCAGTCACCAAACCACTACTTTCCTACAATATTATTTACTGACAAGGTACCAAAAAATTACTTTGAATAACATGTCGATTCATATTTTTAACTTTGTGATACGTCATATTCATTATTATCATTTGTAGATCTATTCAAACGAATCATTATTCATAAATATGATATACTTGTGCTACTTTAAAACTTTAGCGTCACTATTTTTAATCGGTGCAAACAAAAGTGTAATTCTAAGCTATGTTAATAAAATATGTACTTAACAATAACAATGAATGTAACACTACACCTCTTCATGAAATTCGTGGTTCTAATACGAACTAGTCGGTATCAGTGGGATTTGATTACAAGTCACGTTTATAATACTTACATGTAATTGAAATGTTGATGTATTCGTTTGTTTATTTGAACTGATGACAACTTTAACTTACACGTCATATCAATAAAACAAGTAAGTAGTTTTTTTATTTTATTTTATTTTTTATGTATTACAAAATCCACATCTCTTAATCTTAATTAACAAACTTATATCCTAGAAACTTAAAGCAACTTAACAGATTTTATATATTTGTATAATTTGAAAGTAAGTTATATTATATTTTATTGTTACTCAAATTCATACTTTAGACTCATACTTAGAAGTTTAGATATTATTTTCTTTACACCACTTATCTAAACAGAATACATTTTTTAAAGCACATATATTATTATGATGTACACAGCTTATTATATCTAAAGAACTTGAATATTTTTCATATAATTTAACTAAACTAGGGCAATTTCTATCTTCTAAGTTATATACTGTATTACAATTAAACATATCTTTTATCCATAAAACTTTTTCATGACCTTTAGTTAGTATACATTTATTATTTAAAAAGTTATCAATAATATTTTTATAATTAAAGTAAGGCGTAAATCCTTCATTCCAATAAATGCCTCTATTTTTCTCTATCCAGGCTACTTGTAAGCGTTCTTTTTTCGATAACTCATAAAATGGATATGGTGGTTTTATTAATAGAACTATCACACGCCTATTCCACAAGATCGCTATTTCCTTCGGAATGAACTGGTTTTCTTCGTCCTTGAATCCTTGTACATCCACGATCACATTCATGATAGTTTTCTTACAATGTTGCTGAGAGGTTTGTATTCGAAAATCCGATCATTTATTATCAGACAATAAGCAGTTGTATTTTCTGGTATCTGTTCTGAACATTCAATTTCTATCCGAACATCAACGGGTCCACTTTTAAGCGAGTCGTTTTGCCTTGAACAGTCAATTACAAACAACGGAGCTTTTTCTTTAAATTGTATCAAGTCAAGCAACGGATCAACACCAATGTTGTAATACGACTGACGAAAGTTAGCATACATCTCATATAATATATTGTATTTACATTCATCAAATTTCAGATTAAGTGAGTCATATGGAAAGTATTGCGAATTTAAATATAACTTGAGGTTAGAAACTTTACAATGATCAAACATTGATGAACTTCTAGTTTTATTTAAGTTCCTTTTAGTTTGTAAGCCGAAGATCACAAATCTTGGTTTTTCCAATTGAGAAGCAGTTTTGACTGACCATGAGTGTTTAGTAGTTTTTGGTAATAATGGATATTCATACAAATCCCAATTCCTAAATGCTAACTGTATAGGTCGATCTTTCTCTAAAGTCTTGAGTAAATTCAATTTATTGCGATCAGCAACTTTTATGTGAGGGACCCGCCACTGAACTTTTTGGACTTCTATTTCTATATCATCATCGTTTTCTAAAATAGCACAATTCAAAACAGAGCTGCTTCTATTTAATATTAGTTCATGTCTACAATTAATAAGTATTTTATTATAATCTTCAGCAAATCCCAATATTTTACATAATGGAATAATCGCACTAAAATGACCATCTTTCACTTTCGTACCATTTAAGTTCCATCCCCAAATTGCTGCAGCTTTATTTTCACCTTGGTTCATAGAGATGTACGATTTCATCGAAGTAGTAATTCCAGCATTTTTTATGCGATCGATTTCAACACCATTTAATTCATATCGGATATCTTGAAACAAATACGAAATCGGATTGTTGATAAAATTAATATCTTTTTTTACTTTCGGATCTTTGCCAGTTACACATGCATAACCCTCTACGTAAATAGAACTGCTTGATGGTAGCACATACACGTCTTGTTGGTGAATCGGTATTCTTATTTCATCGTTGTCTTTAAAGCTGGTACTATATGGATTGTAACTATGAATTTCATAACTCTCGATTGAGTTATCATGGTACGGCTGGTCTGTGATTTGCAACATAATTATATTTTAAATCCAATATCTTGTAAGAATCGTTTATTTTCTTTGGTAATTTTTTTTATTTTCACCACACGAACACGTCTGTCGTCTTTAAAAACAGAACGTGAAATATTGGATTTGGGTTTTACAATCGATTTTTTATTAAATACTATCATATTACTATACTAGCTTTTAGCACTGACAGACAAGTAATGTGGATAAGGTAGTATTGTTTTTTATTTAAATAAGTAGTCATCAAATGCATGTACCTATTTGTGTTGCTACTTGATAACTTTAAAATCTACAATTTCATTAAATTCTTCTTCCAGAATGTTTTTAAAAACTTTAAGCATAAGTGGCCACAATTGTATACATTATTCTTTTGCAAATTTTCATAGTTGTAATGAATATTCGGCCCAACATATTTTACCAATTCTTTCGGTGGTTTTAAGTTACCATAACTATCAAAATATTCTATATAATTATTTAATTTTCCGTAGGCTACCCAATGAGTTCCAGAGTTTTTAGAAATGTCAAGATTAATGACTCCGCATTCAGCTGCATAAGGTTTAATTGGTAATTCATCTCTCATATATACACCTCGGAAAAAGGGGATATCACACGAGTGCTTCATAATATCAATATTAGTTAAAGCTCTTTTAGGTAGCCTGCAATTTAGTTTTTTTTCTTGCTAACGTGAATCACTAGCCCATCCTTGTGAGGCTTCAAATGTAGTCCTTTACCAATACACACTGCTTCTATTTGTTGATTATGCCTTTCCAATTCTAACAATCGTTTTTTAGCCATTTTGTATTCATTTATAGCTTTTGCGATTCCAGCAGCACCCCCTGCCAAACTACCAGCAGCTGATAAACCTGCGAATATGGGCACCAAAGGAAGAAATCCGCCTGTTTTTGGTATAGGTATAATTCTTGGAATTTTTATCACCGAATTTGATGCTAAATTTTGAGCAGTTGCATATGCCAAATTCATCAAAGCCTTTTTACATTTAGGCTTAATATTTTTAAGATGTTTTTTTGTGCTTGAAACAATGTTCTTAAAGGATTTCGCTAAACTTGTTTTTGATGCTACATCGGAATAACTTGATGATCCTTTATTACATGAATTACTCAGAGATTTCGTGAATCGCTTTCTTTTCATTTTATTAAAATTTAAAATAATAA
Source organism: Crambus lathoniellus (assembly GCA_949710035.1). Classification (NCBI taxonomy): domain Eukaryota; kingdom Metazoa; phylum Arthropoda; class Insecta; order Lepidoptera; family Crambidae; genus Crambus; species Crambus lathoniellus. The sequence goes on along the minus strand of OX453302.1, from coordinate 4,889,470 downwards.
TTATGATCAACTTTACTGCTTCAAGATTCAAAATGAAATGAAAGAAGAATTATCATAAATGCCTTATATATGACATACTGTTTTGATCAAAAGCAAAATCTGATATCTACAATACATTTGTTTTATTTATCCAACTGTTCTCAGTAGTAGGAAGGCCTAACCATTTGACATATACAAAGTTTCCTTTTCTTTTTAAAACTCTTTCTACTAAATATACATCATGATGTTTTGTTTTTTGAAGTTCTTGATGATAAAATGCTCCAAGTATAGGTCGATGTTTGGAATCCTCTATTAAATAAGTTGTAGGATTAGTTTCTTGTACTTTAATTATTTTAAATATTTCTGTTGACCAGTTAGGTGTATAACTTTTATCAAAGCAAGCTTTGTACTTGCTTATCCTGACATAATCGCCAACTAAAAACTTTTTATTATTTACATTTTTTTTAGATAGCGCCAAGTTATGGTATCTTTGCATTATTATTGCTTTATTATCGTGATTAATTTTTCTTGGAGGCTGACCGGTTGTTCTGTGCACACTGTTATTGTAGTCATTTACCGTTTTATCAAGTATTCCATTATTCCATTTGTAATTTCCATTTATGTAAAAAAATTTATACAACTTACTCTTCAAAGTTCTGATGAATCTTTCTACTATTGAAGCTTTTTTAGTAGAGTAAGTGGAATAATGATTAATATTGAATTTATTCATAATATTTTTGAATTGGTAATTATAAAATTCTTTTCCCAGGTCAGTCTGTAAGTTTTTCGGAATACGACCATTTTGTAATATTCTGTTAAAGGCTTTAGATACAAGCTCTTTGTTTTTAAGCTTTAGCCCAATAGCCCATGCAAATTTTGTAAAACAGTCAATGACAACCAATATGTATTTATTCCCGCCATTGACTTTCGACATTGCCTGCATGTCTATTAAATCTGCTTGCCAAAGATCGTCTATGTCCTTGAGTAATACACTTCTTCTTGGATAATTTATTCTAGCGTTTTTACAGATTTCGTTTACGACATCTGCTTTGCTCATAATGCTTGTTTAATTTTGCTCCAAGATCATTCAAACTAATACTTTTTTCAAGATTGTTTATTCTGTTGGTTAAAATGCTAATTGATTTGTTCACACTCACAATTTGTTTTAAAATATTGTCTTTAAATTGATCTATATGGTGGTCTTCCTCAATCCCACAAGATGATTCTCTGGATGCTGTCGATATAATATTTATATTGATTTTATTTATATTTTTATTTACGTATGGACTACTGCTAATCTGATTTTTAGATTTATCAACACTCATCATAGATGCTCTTATGTAACTGATTGTGAAAAAGCATTATTAAACCTTTTATTCTTTTATAATACCAGCTTCTTTCAATTCTTCAATTATTGACAATATTTCGTTATCATGATTCGTATTTCCAGCGCCTTTGGAGGCAATTAATAGTTTAAGCCTTTCAATCAATTCATTGGGATCATCCCAAAAAATGAAATCAGTATTTTTTTTATATTTTTTATATTTCGGTATAAAACCCCCGCTTTTGGTTTTATTTTTAGCATTATTTTGTTCAGAAAACAATGGTTTGATAATTTTTCGATATTTTTCACCTTTGTCACCTTTTAATTGATTGTTTGGGTTAAAATTTCGTCTATGAGCGTTCGTGTAATGAAGAATATCTTTGTACGTTATTTTATCCTTTTCGCTCACAATTTGCAAATTAGGTTTCTTACATAAAAGAAGTTCTTTTAAGCCCGGAGTTAGTTCGTAGTGTCTGCTACCGATGCTTATAATATAGTTTTTATCATTCTGTACGGCATTGTTTGTAGAAGAAAACGATACTGTAGAATTTCCGATCATCAAGTTTTTGCTTTTGCGTCTTATCCCAAAAGGTATATTCATATTTTTATCCATGAGTTTATCTTCATCGATTGACATTAACGTGCCTTCAACATTTTTGATAGGACTTGTGTCTTCATAATCATTTTTGATAGGAGTTTTGTCTTCATCAGTATAATCATAATATTCAGAACTATCATTTGCATCTTTTTGCATGATCTCGGTGAAATCTTCACTACTTAAAGAGGGGGTTTGATCTTCTATTGTATTACTCATATCTATGGAAACATTCAATGCAGTTTTATCTTTGTCATGCACTTTGATCATTGTTTCTAAATTATCTGTGATTGGTTTGAACACTTTTTTAAATTTCAAATTAGCTTTATCTTCTTCATTTCGAATCATTTTTATTTTATTTTTGATATTATCGACTGATTTAATCAGTTGTTTTTTAATTTCTGCATCCATGATTTCAGATCATTCTCAACCGTTCTTTACAAATATTTAAAATCAATTAAATTACTTTCAAGTGTATCCATCATTATATAGGTATGTTTAATTTATTTTACAAATAAATAAATGTATCAAAGCCTTGCCTATATCTTCCTTTATTCAGAGAACAATCTTTATTGATCGTTAGAAAGCTAAATCTTTGAAACCAAATTGTTTTACAAATATTTTTAAATTCCAACCATCCAATATCCGTAGTCACATGTTCATTATAAATGTGTTTTAAATTAATGTCGTCTTGTTTAAAAATAACCAGGAGATTTACATTATCACGTATCAATTGTTTAGGTATTTTGGAATAGGTCTGAGACAAATAAAAACAGTCAATCTGTCTATGTCTGCCCATAGCAAAATAATTACGAATATTGATCTGATTTTCGCATGCAACGTCATCAAAAATCATAATTGAATTTTTCAAAGCATCATTCGGGGAAATCACATCTTTATCGTAATTGAAAACTAGTAATTTTGCAGAAGGAACACGTTGCATAACTTCTCTTAAAAAACAATATTTTGGCTGGAAAGCTGTTTTCGAGTATAAGTAAATATGCTTAAATTTAAGTCCATTTTCATGCAATAATAAATTCAGCATGACATTTGTCTTCCCACAATTAGAAGGACCGCAAATTACACATCGAATCGTGTCAGGTAAGAGTGTGCCATGTTTAGATGTTCGAGAATTGTTTTCGATCTTTATATTATTCACTTCTAAGGTATCAGCTTGCTTAATGAACTTCATTGTAAATGTGAGGTCAACATACGTAGCGAGTCTTTATATACAATATGTAAATTGAAATTAAACAGCATAACTTTAATTTTATTATTTATTAATTAACATTTATTTTACAATCACTATACAATTAAGATTAATACATTAAGTAAGTATTTATTAAATGGACTATAATTATATAAATATGCAATATGAAAATTATAAACTTTATGTACAATGAAGTGAATACAGATATCAAAATATTGTGTCGCAATGTCCCCAAGGAAGTGTATGAATATTATCTTTTTGTATTTGTCTTTTATCATCATTTCCATTTAAAAGTTGCTTATTTATCTGCTGTGTATATAATATATGTTTAATTGATCGTATCAATTTCATGTTACATCTTGTGCTAGTTTTATTAAAAAGAGTATTTTTATAATCAATCATTTTTAATTTGCGAGTAACTGCTTTTGTGATACCTTTGGCTTTTTTGATATTTGATTGAAAACTGTCAATACAGTATAGTTTTGCCCTGAGACCAACAAACTCAGTAATTATATCACCACCCAATTCATCCTTGAATAATCCAGGAACTTTTTCATTTATTTTAGGAATATTGTAATTATTATTTATTAGAAAATTACTTGTATCAAATTGAGTTATATCATTAGTCAAATCTTTGTAGAAATCTTCAGTATGAATCAAATACAGCAAACTATCAGTATCTGTATAACATAGATGTACTTGATCTTCATATTTTCTTTTTATAAATTCGTAATGAAATTCATACATGTGCTGTTTGGCGTATTCCAAAACTGAAAATCCAATATAGATAGGTCTATCTAATATAACTTTTTCACGATTCATCTGAATAGCTACAAAATTTTCTGAGAAAACGAGCACGCTCTTTAGATTAGGTTTTGCAATTAACTTCTCTGCGGTAAGATGCTTATTAGTCATATTTTGGCTATCTGTCCACCTGCTGATAAGTTTAACATCAACTTGTTTTCTTTTATTCTCAATGGTTTTACCAAAAATTGAATTATTGAGTAATTTAAAAAAATCTTTTTCGAATGTAGTTTTTGATGATTGTCTCAGAGATGTATTAAGATCAATATACGGTTTTAAAAAACATTCCTGTCGAAAGCCAAGTATGCGATGTATTTTCGATAATACTAGACCATGCTTTAAACATTGTTTCAGATGCACGAAATGAATAACATATTTGAATTTATCGTAAAGGTTTGCAGTTAATTTCTTAGTTTTACTTCCTGGAGGTATAATTTTTTCTACAGCAAAAGGTAGATCCTGGTGTAACACATGTAAATGATCTGGATATAATAAGTCGACCTCTAGAATATAGCCATAGTTATTATCATCAGGAATGTTCATTACATTGAATTGTTTTATTTCATTTGAGGATAAAAATCTGAAATCCGAAATAGGATATTTCTTTGTCATTGCATAACCGTAAAGGTTATTGCAGTCTAAATATATTAGATAAGAAGATGGTTGTGATTGATCATAGTTTGACTGATACTTATTATTTGCTTTGGCATGGCGTAAAGAACACTGTGCTAAGCCACCACGAATACCGCTCTCTAACATTTGATACATTTCAATATCATTTATTAATTCTAATTTAACATTAGTGTAAAAAAGCATAGCATCCCAACTCAAGCTAGGTGATGTAATATAATAAGCTGGATCTAATTTATAATATAATAGACTTGTTGCTCTAAATTTCTCAAATATATCACATAAAAGTAACACATCAGTTTTTAAATATAAATCGGTGTATTCTCCAAGATTTGATATATTAAAACAATTCCATACAGCACATGCATGTGCGTATTCAGTGTCAGAAATGTGCAAGCCAGTTAATGAATTCTTAAAACTGGATTTGGATGGAATCTGTGTTTCATTGTATTTCAACCAACTATTGACATAATCATATGGATAAATACCTTTTTTTATTAGTAATTGAAGTTGCTTATCATCACTGAACTCATTTGATAGATGAACGAAATCATTTTCTGACAAACTTTTGCTTAACATGTCAAGGCTTGAACTTAAAAATTGAAATGAGTCTATAAACTTTATTTCAATGGGTCGCAAGCTCTTTTTTGATTCCACAATTTTTGTTATTGAAAGATATTTTTCTTTTGACTTTGGAATTATTTTAACAGTGCCTTCATATTTCATCAATTCTTCAATAAACAGATGTGCATCATACCCTGATAAATTGTGAAATACTACTGGGATGAATGGACACACTCTGTGCATTAAGTTGCAGTTATTGTGCGCAGCGCCTCTAAACTCGGATGTAACATGATCATGATCTCGTACTTTATCATCGAATAATAGTTCATTACATATATGGCATACACTAGCATTTTGGTATTGGATTTCTTGATCAGGCGTCAAAGGTAACATCGGCTTTTTCTCTGATAATATTTCATGGATGAGTTCAACATCTTTCAATAATGACTCGATAAAAACTTGAATGCAATCGCTACCTCTATATGAAACATATTTGTTTAAATTTATATCATGCGAACAGCAAATATAATACCCAAAACAAGAAGGTTGGTGTACCTTTAATGTTTCAGTGTTTTGAGATTTACGTTCCTTTAAACTCGATAAAAGACATTCAAAATCTGCATAAATCACAAAATTAATCTTTTGTTGTCTTTCATAATGCTTGAACTTTAAAATTGAATATTTTTCAGGTAAGACTTGTAAAACTCCACAGCATTTGTGCGATCTATACTTAGTTTCATCATTAAAATACTGTAAACAAGCTTCACATAGGTATATTTTACCTTTATGATAAGTTATTTGGCGTCTCACTAATCGAACCAAGTCTTTAATTAGACAATAATGACCTTTATTTTCACGTTCTATAAACAACAAATTTATATGATCAATGTCACGCTTTTTAGTTAAATAAAGTGGCCCAGTCACATAGCCTTTTTTGTCTAGTCCGTACACATTAATACTTATATCTGGATTGTTACTTTCAAATAATCTTATATCTGCAAATGTGGGTGGAAATGACATGCCTTTTATATTTAAGACGGAAGTATAATGTGGATATGACTTTACTCTGCACACATTATATTTCGCAGGAAATAGTGCGGCAACTATAGACCACAGAAAGCAATGGTTGTCAGTATTCTGAATATTGATACAGCTTTTCGAATTTTTGATAGACGGCGGTAGTTCTATGTACGTACCACCTCTCAAAGGACAATATTTATTTATATTTATATCTAAATGACTAATTCTCAGGATACTCCAACCAGATTCACATTGTTCAAATTCTAATAATTTGGTTTTTATGTTTTCTGTCAAATTCAATATTATTTCATTTAAATCAGTAGACTGATAAACAATCATATATTTTGTGTTAAAAGACTTAACTTGCTGTTCATTAGATTTTGGTAAAGTAAAGTATACAAATAGTTCAAAGCTTAATTTAATGCAATTATGCTTCTTTAACGACATGCCAATTAATTGTATAAGATTTTTTTTGCCATCACTTATAAATGTTTCCGGCAAGAAATACTCGATTTCCTGAGAAGGGTTTAAACGATAAGTAATTATTCGCTTTTTAAATGCAGTAGCAACAATGTCAATATTGTCAAAATCAGTCTTTATTAAACAATTTGATTTATGTAAATTTGTTTTCAAATGATGTCTGTATTCACTTTTTAATATTACAATTCGACATTTTTCACATTCCATGACTTTATTACTTTCATCGATTACTTGATTACTTTCATCGATTACTTTATTACTTTCATCGATTACATTATAACTTTCATCGATTACATTATAGCCTTCATTTGTAGATGATGTGACTGGAGTGGGGAAAACTGTGAAAGGAATGAAAAATATATTACAATTCGACATTTTTCACATTCCATGACTTTATTACTTTCATATATTACTTGATTACTTTCATTGATTACTTTATTACTTTCATCGATTACATTATTACTTTCTTCGATTACATCATTACTTTCATCGATTACTTGATTACTTTCATCGATTACTTTATTACTTTCATTGATTACTTTATAACTTTCATCGTTTACATTATTACTTTCATCGATTACATCATTACTTTCATCGATTACTTGATTACTTTCATCGATTACTTTATTACTTTCATCGATTACATTATTACTTTCATCGAATACTTGATTACTTTCATCGATTACATTATTACTTTCATCGATTACATCATTACTTTCATCGATTACTTGATTACTTTCATCGATTACTTTATTACTTTCATCGATTACATTATAACTTTCATCGATTACTTGATTACTTTCATCGATTACTTTATTACTTTCATCGATTACATTATTACTTTCATCGATTACATCATTACTTTCATCGATTACTTGATTACTTTCATCGATTACTTTATTACTTTCATTGATTACTTTATAACTTTCATCGTTTACATTATTACTTTCATCGATTACATCATTACTTTCATCGATTACTTGATTACTTTCATCGATTACTTTATTACTTTCATCGATTACATTATTACTTTCATCGAATACTTGATTACTTTCATCGATTACATTATTACTTTCATCGATTACATCATTACTTTCATCGATTACTTGATTACTTTCATCGATTACTTTATTACTTTCATCGATTACATTATAACTTTCATCGATTACTTGATTACTTTCATCGATTACTTTATTACTTTCATCGATTACATTATAACTTTCATCGATTACATTATAACTTTCATCGATTACATTATAACCTTCATTTGTAGATGATGTGACTGGAGTGGGGAAAACTGTGAAAGGAATGAAAAATATATTACAATTCGACATTTTTCACATTCCATGACTTTATTACTTTCATATATTACTTGAATACTTTCATTGATTACTTTATTACTTTCATCGATTACATTATTACTTTCATCGATTACATCATTACTTTCATCGATTACTTGATTACTTTCATCGATTACTTTATTACTTTCATCGATTACATTATTACTTTCATCGATTACATCATTACTTTCATCGATTACTTGTTTACTTTCATCGATTACTTTATTACTTTCATCGATTACATTATAACTTTCATCGATTACTTGATTACTTTCATCGATTACATCATTACTTTCATCGATTACTTGTTTACTTTCATCGATTACTTTATTACTTTCATCGATTACATTATAACTTTCATCGATTACTTGATTACTTTCATCGATTACTTTATTACTTTCATCGATTACTTTATTACTTTCATCGATTACATTATTACTTTCATCGAATACTTTATTACTTTCATCGATTACATTATTACTTTCATCGATTACATCATTACTTTCATCGATTACTTGTTTACTTTCATCGATTACTTTATTACTTTCATCGATTACTTTATTACTTTCATCGATTACATCATTACTTTCATCGATTACTTGTTTACTTTCATCGATTACTTTATTACTTTCATCGATTACATTATAACTTTCATCGATTAGGTACTTGATTACTTTCATCGATTACTTTATTACTTTCATCGATTACATTATAACTTTCATCGATTACATTATAGCCTTCATTTGTAGATGATGTGACTGGAGTGGGGAAAACTGTGAAAGGAATGAAAAATAATGTAGTTATATAGTAACCAAACATTTTATTTTAACTAAAAGTAATGAAAGTAAATTCTTAGGAAATATAAATGGTTATACTTAGTGTAAATATATGTAAATGCAACATTCCTAAAAATACATGATTATAATTTATGAATAAGTAATTAGAAAAGATTAAAAATGCAATTCTTCTAAAAATATAATTATGATTATAATTATGAATAAGTATAATATTAATTCATTGATAATTATATCCGCTTAGCATATCCGGTCGACAATGCTTAAACTCATGACGTGTGGCCTTTATAAACTGAGTGAGGTGTGCCCAGGCCTCCGAGTCAGTATTAGTTTTGTTTTTAATTGTAATTACTGCATGCCGCCATCTATTCATAGGCTGAACATGCTTTATTTCATTGATTTTATAAACCTTTAGCTCAATAAAATGTGAACCTTCTTTATCCGCATCCGTTTGCCTGGCAACACCTTGAGGCATCCGCTTGGTAAAATAGGAACAAATTGTCGGAGGCTTTTTACCCGATTTAGGGACGTCGATGAGTTCGTCGTCGCTGTCAGTTCCGAATAAGTCACTTGCAGCAGCATACTTTCTAGAAGATTCGGGGACCGCAACACTCTTCAATTTCTTTGATGAGGATGGCGATGAGTGATTCGCTGTTTTCTCACGCCTCGGGTCTCGATCTTGAAAAACAATAAATTTATATCATTAGAAGATCATCTTCGTTGAACATAGTGAACATCGTGCACTGCTTAGTTTGTCGTCTCGATGCTTCAATAAATTTCTTAAGATGATACCATGCCTCTGTATCGCAGTTTGTTCTATTTTTTATTGCTATTTGTGGTTGTGGTCGCTTATTCAACGCATTTGATTTGTTTGTGTCATACACTTTCAAGTCAAAGTAATAATTTCCAAGCTTATATTTACGTATCTGTCGACTATAAGCTTTATGATATTTTATAGTGAAGTATGAAAACATGTTATTACCGTGTTTTGAAGATTTTGTTTTGATTGCTCCGCCGTTGTCATCATCATCTTCGCTATCCGTGCCGAATAGTTCGTAGCTTGAATATTTGGATGGCGCGGCAGGAGCGATGGTTTGGTGTTTCCGCTTTTTAGAGGTGAGCTGGTGCTGTACAGAGTGCTGCTTTTTTGAACTTGTTGCACCGTTGCCGGTCTTGCTAGCTCCTCCGTTATCACCACGATGCGAACTCACTATGGGAGGTTGCACCATGTTCACTCCTTCTTCTTCGGAGGACTCTGAAAGAGTGTTCTGTCGTGACCTGTAAATAGATAATAAGTTAATTAAGCGAATGCCTTATAAAAGTGAATACACGAAACAGTTGAATAGATGAATTAGATAAATGGTTGAAAACACTTACATTTTTTTTCCGGTTCCCTTCTTATTTGCTTGCGTGTTGGCGAGACAACTGTTGCTGCTTGTACTGTGTAACATTTTCGGCTGTCATCCCGGCTTAAATACACATAGGTCACGTGGATGATTTTCCATATTTGTAAAAGTCGGTATGCATAAAATGCATTGTAAACTTTTGCACACATACAAATAGTGCATAGTCGAGAAATTGTCCAGATTGGAGATGTGTTTATCTTATATCAAAGCCTCTTAAGCAAGGGGGCCAATTCTGCTAACGTTAAGTCATAATCGTGTCCCAATCGTCTTTCAATTGTAGTTCAATTGTATTGCTTTTTTACACACTAGTTACAAGAAATGTGTACTTTTTTCACCATACTACTGATGGTCACACCACACACTAAATTTACATCACATCATATTGTCATAATTCTTGTAACTAGTGTTTAAAAAAAACACTACAATTGAACTACAATTGAAACACGATTGAGACACGATTATGAGTTAATATTAGCAGGCTTAGTAACCCTTAAACCTATGTTTCATGTACCTACGTAGTTGCATCGTTCCAGCAGAGCGTCACCATTTCAACTATAAAGCCTATCATACAGCGGCATGGTTTGCTATAAAATATATAAATCAACCATTAACATAGTACTTATCATAACTTAATATCTTTATCCGACTGCGCTAAAAGAAGGATTATTTTGCAACGTGACCAACCTATAGGTACTCAAGTATAAATTCCAATATATTTCTAGTGTATGTGTGGAAAGTTCACCATATTGTCATCGTTTAATATAGCGGAACATATTATTGAATATTATAGCTACCTCTGTGACAAGGACTTTAGGATTCATGTAAAGCTATGGCACACACAGGCAAAACTGCATTGTCAGAAGAAATCCCTTTTTTTTAGATTTGTTGTTTATTGCTCTATTTTGCACCTTAATAACAATAAACAATCAATCGGATTATTATATAAAATCGCGTTAAAAACCAATGTAAATCACAATTTTAGTGCTCTTTATTGTGTGTATACGGTTCCGTCTGATTTTCTATCGACATTATAAAATGGCAGTAAGTTCCCAATTACTTTGTAACATTAATTTTATTGTTTGTTTGTTATATTTATTTATTCGACTTTTCAAGCATTTCATTGCTCATTTGGCAGGTACTTACCTAATTAATGATTGTTATGTAAATCTAGATAGATTATACCTAACACATCAGTTTTTTTTCCTTTCGACCTTAATCAAGGATTATTTTTTTTTCAGGAATCCCGTGATATAACATATGACGATTACTCTCCAATTCCAGCTGATCAGTTATTACGACAAAATGTACTGCACTACCTCGAGCGAGAACAGTCGTATGAAATAGACGAACAACCTAATGGTACCGCCCGCAACACCCACGATAATAAATCTAGAAAACGATGTGCAGACAGTATTTTATATTCGTATATTAAAAAGCCAAGCAGGGGTCCACAATCTAAAATAATAAAGCTGCAGATATATGACGCGGATGAATTAAAGAAAAGTGAGATGGAATGTAATTGTAAAGCTACTGTTTGCGCACAGCATGTAGTTGACTATATATTTTCTGACGAAGTGTATAAGTGTGCTAAAGATTTACTAAGTAAAATGCATAGAAAACTAGTTTAGTTTATATTTTTATGTGAACAAATAAAGTACCTATGTATCTTACATATACATTGTTTTTTATTTATTGAGCTCTAAACCCTATAATCAAAAATATACACAAGTAAAGTATGTATTCAAGTACTGTATTCGTATCAGATATATTAATAAATGAATGTAGTATTCAGTACATAAAAATTGTAGAAAAGTTTATTTTCTAATAATCATGAAGCTATTACTTAATTGGTGATTACTTTAAAACTTGAATATTTGAAAAGATGAATCAATGAATAAATGAATGGTGAAAATTGGGGTACCTGGATATCTCTTGATCCAGGTACCCCAATTTTAACCTACTAGTGTGGATCCGATCTCAAAATTATTCCTATCCAAAAATTCACAAACTTCCTTTAAATACCTATCGGTGCCCTTGAAATTGGTTCCACAATCGGACCTTATTAACGACGGCATTCCGCGGCGAGACACAAAACGATTCAACGTGGCTACAAAGGCTTCTGTGGTGAGGGCACTAACCACCTCCAGGTGGACCGCTTTAGTGGCCAAACAAACAAATACACACAAGTAAGCCTTTTCCGTTCTAGCATTACGAAGCCGCGATGTCTTAACGGTAAATGGCCCCGCAAAATCCGTTCCAACTCCTGAGAAGGGCATCGATTCGTTCACTCGATCGGCAGGCAAATCACCCATCTGGGGCTGCATCGTATCGGCGCGCAAACGATAACACGGGAGACAACGAAAAATAACGGATCGGATTATTCTCCGCGCTGACAAAATCCAGAACTCTCGTTGGAGGAGCGCGGTCAAGGCATTACAACCGGCATGAGCATTCTTTACATGTCGGTCTGTAATCAACAGTCTAACTAACGGTCCATCCTTGGGGGGCAACAAAGGGTGGCGTGATCCGTACGGCAGGTTGGCATGTCTGAGCCTACCTCCGACACGCAGCAATCCGGTACTGTCCAAGAAGGGATTCAACCGCACCAAGGGTCCCTTCAACTTGGGCTTACTTGAGCGCAGGGCTTTCAGCTCCGGTTCAAACTCTCGCTGTTGCGTCACTCGCAACCAATGCAACAGAGCGTCTTGCCGCTCTTGTGGGGCGAGGACCGGAGACAACGATTTCTCCTGAGGCTGGCGACAATTTCGCACAAAGCGCCTCATCCAAGCAGTCACGCCGAGCAACTTATCAAGAGAACTGTAGCGGTCTAACAAAAACTCCATCTGCGGAGCCGCCACCGTCTCCACGGCGTGAACACGCATGCCTAGGTCTGGGACTCTGGCCACAGCCGGGGTGGCAGGCCATGAGCGCTCAGGCCGTAACAACCATGATGGACTCCACCATAGGTGGTGGTCCACTAACTCAGGCGCCTCGCAGCCGCGGGAGGCACAATCTGCGGGGTTCAATTCGCCCGGTACGTGGCGCCAAATCAACGGGGCCTTTGAAGTCTGAATTTGTGAGACCCGGTTGGCCACAAAAACCTCAAGGGTGTGGACTGAACTCTTCAGCCAACAAAGGACGACCTGGCTGTCAGACCACGCAAATATCGACCCCAAGTCGACACCGTTTCCCAAGGTGTCGGCAACATGATTGAGTAGCCGTACTAAGAGAGTGGCGCCGGACAACTCCAACTTCGGAATGGTTAGCCTAGTCCGAAGGGGGGCGACCTTACTCTTGGCCGTAACTAAGTGTACGGCGACAACGCCTGCTGCATCCACCGTTCGGATGTAAACGGCTGCCGCGTATCCGCTTTCGGACGCGTCACAAAAGCCGTGCAGGGAGGCTTTAAACTTTCCCGAAGGCAGCATTTGCCTCGGTATACAAACCCGATTGACGTCGGGTAGGGATGACACGAACCTCACCCACTCTCGTAGGAGGCTACCAGAGAGGGGCTCATCCCAGGACAATTCCGCAGCCCAGAGCTCCTGTAGGAAGCACTTCATCGAAAACACTACAGGGCTGAGCCAACCGTTCGGATCAAAGGTACGGGCTACAGTGGACAGCACCGTGCGTTTAGTCCAGACCTTTGGGTCTGGCAGTTCCAATCTATATGTGAACAAATCCGGGACTGGTCGATACTGGACTCCCAAAACAGACAGCATGTCTGGAGTCTCCGGATTTTCAAAGAGGAGCGGCTCTTGCTGGTGGTCCTTAGGCAAATCTGCCAATAGGTCCGGTGAGTTAGACAGCCACTTCCGCAACTCATAGCCACCAGCCCTCAAGAGCGCAATCAGCTCATCACGTAAGACGAGAGCCTCATCTAAGCTCGAGGCCCCCGTGCAGATATCGTCGACAAATAAGGCCCCCCCCTCAATAAGAGCAGATGCCCGGGGATAGCGTAGCCGTTCGCGCTCTGCGAGCTCCAAAAGCGAACGGATCGCCACAAAGGGGCTCGACCGCAAACCATAAGTGTTGGTGTTCAGCTCGTAAGCCAACATCGGATCCTGGGGATCCTCACGCCAAAGGATGAGCTGGTATCGTCTATCCTCCGGGTGAATCACGGTCTGTCTGAACATCATGCGGATATCGGCCACAAAGACGACAGCGTGCCGGCGGAAGTTGGTCAAAACATCACAGACATCGTGATGCAACTTCGGCCCCGCATGCAGACACTGATTCAACGACACTCCGGTTGACGTGGGCGCTGAACCATCAAAGACCACGCGGATCTTCCCATTGGAAGTCTTCAAAACAGCGTGGTGTGGCAGGAAGTAATGTTCCACATTACGCCAGTCCAACTGCGAGATGGACATGTGCCCAAGGTCCAAATACTCCCGCATGAAGTCTATATACTTCTCCTTGAATGCGGGATCCCTGGCCATCCTACGCTCCATGGACAACAATCTCTTCTCGGCCATCGGTCGGGAGCTCCCTAAAGGAGGGCGAACCGCCAAGAAGGGCAAGCGGGTAATCATGCGACCCGAGAGGAGGCGCCCAGTGTTGTTCTGGTAGAACAATTCGCACTCCTCGGCTAACGGATCCAACCGCTTGGCAGTGGGAGGTTCCTCCACCTCCCAAAACTTTTGGAGAACGTCGGACAAAGTAGAACCGACAATGGTCTGGCGGTCTACCGACGGGGTCTCTGGTGTCTGTGGTACCTTTCCCATCACCACATGACCCAGCGACGAGGACAAGGCGACAAGATCGGCTGTCTGCAAAACTCGCTTGCTTCCACACAGTACACGACCGAGGACATCCGCACCAATCAACAAGTGTATTGGGCCCGGTCGGTGGAAGGAAGGATCAGCCAAAGCCAGTCCAGACGTCAGCTCAATCGTGGATGGCGGCACTCGCACTTGCGGGAGTGGTCCAACCACCTTATCAAAAACTATCGCCGAAGCACCGATCTTCGGCCTTGGCGTGAAGTGGGGGGAGAAGGAGAACTCAACTCGACCAATCGGATCAGGGATCCGTGAGTCTCCCACCCCCCGTACCGCTTCGTGATGCGGCACAAGCAAAAGACCCAGCTGTCGGACAAGCCACCTGGACATTATGCACCCCTGGGCACCTGAGTCCAAAAGGGCACGCACCATTACAACATTGCCCTTAGGTCCCCAAACATTCACGGAGGCTGTTGGCAACAGCACAAGCTCCGGAGGGGTGGTTGGGTCCGACAGGGGCGCCATTAAAAATTTTGGAGGGGTACTTGTCCCCCTCGCGCCTGAGTCGGCGCGCCAAATGTGGGTCGCTCGTACCGGGCGAGCGGGTCCCAATCGGGTACATACTGGCCCCGACCAACAGCACTCCTAGGTGCAGGGTAATACCCCTGTGGGGCGTGCCTCGGTACATAGTACCCCAATCGAGGCCTCTCCATTAGGGGGGGGGAGTAGCAAATAGGGCCCGTGTCCATCGCCACCGTGGCGTACTCTTGGGGTACCCCCCTACCCCCGCCCGTGGCGGGGGCGTCTCTCCTATAGTTCCCCCTCTCCGGGGGGGACTGAACGGGGGGGCTAAGTCCCGCCGAATCTCTAGGGGACCGGTTCCGGGCTGCCGGGCCCCCGCCCGTGCGCGAGGAATTCGAACCCCGGTCGCTCCCGGCGTCCTTGCGGTCCAAACAAAGGAGGGGGTGATGCCTCCCTCCGCAAAGACGACAATCCTCTGTCTGGGGACACGCCGACTGCATGTGTCCCCCCAAACACCTATAGCACCATTGGCGCTGTCTCGCAACGGCCCTCCGTCCCTCTGGGCGGAGGCCTCTAAATTTGGCACATTCGTGCACCACATGCCTATCTCCCCTGCAATACCTGCACCGCTCACTCGGTGCGGGGGGAGGGGACTGCTGGAAGGCAGCATAGCGATTGGTCGGGCGACGGGGCTGTTCCCTCGCCGCCACCATACGACCAACACCTGGAACCGGGGCGGGCTCCAGGTGGTCCGTCACCCTACATTCGTCCTCCAAAAAACGAAGGAGGTCCGCGAAGGGCGGGAGATACGAGGCGCTGTCGCCTCCGTACCTCTGCTCGAAACGCCCCTTCATTTCAGCGGGCAATTTGGCGAGGACTATGTGCAGCAGTATAAAGGACCACTGATCCACCGGCAGGTCCAATCGCCTTAGGGAGTTGACCGCTGACAGTAGCGGGTTCAGCAACTCCCTCCGTAACAGGTGTACCCGCGTGATTCGCGGGAGGGCCAAAATCGTGGCCACGTGGGTGTCCGCCAGTAACCGGACATTCTGGTACCTGCTAACCAGAAGCTGGCGAGCCACCTGGTAGTTGTCGTCACTGATGAGCAGGTGCTGGATTACCGCGCTGGCCTCTCCTCGCAGGGAGGAGCGCAAATAGGCCAACTTCTCGCTAGGGGATAAGTCCCGTCGTGAATCCACCAAACTGTCAAACAAATTAATGAAGCCCATCCAGGCTGACAGATCCCCATTAAAAGTGGGAATCTCCAACGTAGGCAATCGGCCTAGCAACGCCGTCGGGGTAGGTTTGACCTCCCCGCTCAAAACCGGCTCCCCCTTCCGAACAGCCAGGGCCCTCTCAGCCGCCTCCGTGAACTGGTCAGCCAGCTCATAGGCCTGGGCTACATCCTGCTCCAGCTGTTCCGACACGGCATCATCAGCTGGGGGGTTTTCCAAATAATGCGCGCGACACTCCATGGCGTGGCGCTCCAGGTCTTGCAGCCGAGCTGCCAGCCCGCCATACCGAGCTAGCAACGCGCCTACCCGGTCGGCTCGGTCTATTAATGTGACCGCACAAGCAAGCCAACGCAAAACTCCTTGGATGCCAGCCCTGGATACGGCGAGCGGATTCGTAGGAGCCATTTATACTCCGTTTAATAAACAAAGCAAACAAAGAAATATAAAAGTGGTAAACATCAACAAAAAAAAACAATAGAAATAGGTCGCGTCACGATAATATAAAACGCAATTAAAATTCGGACGACATACACGGACCCTACTATTTTCATAAATTATTAACAACTTACCAATTTCAAGGGCTAACAATATAACGGTATAAACAAAACGTATAGGATTAACGGTATGGCATAACGGCACGGCCAAGTCAACCTCGCAAATCAACTACTAAACCGTTATCAACAAACGAAAACAAAACTATTTTTAATAATAATACTCGTAATTTAATACTACTAATAATTAAAACTAGTTCCACTTTTTTAACTAGGCAAGCGGACTCGGAACAAACACTAGTATGTGGTACTAATAAACAACACTTTCGAACGAAACTATTCGTCAAATAAATCCGGACACACAAAAAAAAAATATACACATCTAGGCGAGTAAACTCGTATCAAATCACTAGTATGTGGTACTAATAAACACACTTTCGAACGAACTATTCGTCAAATAAATCCGGACACACAAAAAAAAAATATACACATCTAGGCGAGTAAACTCGTATCAAAACACTTGTATGTGACAACAATTATATAAGTGTCTATCTATTATCGGATCCACCAAGTGAGAAACATTCGCTTCGAGAATTTACTAGAACAATTTCTTAGTACTTCAATCGTCTCGGAATACCCTCGAGATTTCAACAAAAAAAAAAAATTTTTTTTTAGGTACGCTTTTTAGGTACGCTTTTTATTTTTACTATGAAATTTTATGTAGTTAATTTTAATATGAAAATTAATTATATCAACTACGCTCTGCTACCAAAAATATGATCACGCACAATTGTGGTGACCATCGACTGTGTTCCACAGTTTATTGAAACGAAGGTTTCTCATGCAAAATTAAGTTACTTAAGCTAGGCCTACCTTACTAGAAGATAGTGTCCGTAATCCAGGGTGGCTGATCGCTGTCTCGCCGGCGCGCGCGCGCCTGACAAGTAGGTCTTCACCCAACCCCGATGGGAAACTCTTATAGCTAACACTCTTATAACTACACAATGCCCTAATAGGCAGCTAAAACTTTCCCGGCGCTTTTCAAAGCGAACACACACGGGTCACAGGTGGCGAACTGAGCGCGAAGTTGCGCGGACGGTGGTTGGCGGCGTACTGGCGATCCTACACCGGCCGGCCGAGCGCATTGTCTCGTGACCTTGACAATGACAACGGACTGCTCGCAGCGCGGCGCGAACAATTAGTATAGATGGTATTGAAAAGTAAAACTAATATTATAATTATAAGTGTGTTAAAATACTAGTAGGTACTCTGAAGACAGTTCAAACGTTCTGAATGAAAATTAGACTTACTTTTAATCAATGCTCTTGCCAGTCTCTGAAGCGGGATTCTTTCTTTTATTTTAGTTTCGCCACTTCGATAGGAGTTAATTAACAGTTTAGTGATTGGCACGCCAGTTGAGAACTAGCTGGATAGTCCGTTGCAGCTTCAAAAGACTTTTTTATCGAATCTTGATTGAATGAGTATCAAAGGATTTTAGTTTACCTACTGGAAAAAGGAATTACTGAAAAAGTCTTCAATAGTTATGATTTCAGTGATTGCTTTTACAATGTTGTTATTCTAAGGTAATTTTTTTTTGAAAAAAAAAAAAACTTGTACTTAACAGCTGTGTGCTGCTGCTGCGTGTTCCGTCAGGAAGGATTAAATTGCTTTTCTCTACTTACTACAATGCATGTCTTGAATGGAATAGAAATCTTTATACGCGTTGCTTTGGAACAAATGAAATTTATTTTGTGCTAAGCGTTATACTTATTTTGCTGTAATTTATATCTATACTAGCTGACCCGGCAAACGTTGTTTTGCCATATAAATTTTATTGGACACGAACTTCGTATCAACTGCCTGACACAATGTCACTTATTAAAAAAAAAGAAATCCTAAGCGGCAAAAATGTCAGTGATTACATACTTTTTGACATACCTTCTCTCTGAAAGCTGCTAAGAAATGAGAGTTGTGTGAAGTATGACAGCTTAACGGTTTTCTATACAAAATTACCATTATTATTTTATAATTTTCCTGGATAAAAAGTAGCCTATGTTACTCTCCAGCTCTCAAATTATCTCCTTACCGAAAATCTCGTCGATCCGTTGCTCCGTTTTGACGTGAAAGACGGACAAACAAACAAACAAACAAACAAACAAACAAATAAACATACAAACACACTTTCACATTTATAATATTAGTATGGATTAGTATGAATTCTAAGCCAAAGTAGGGTACTCTTATTTTTATTATTTAGAGGGGGGACGATAGCGAAGCCGGACGGATGATCAGTCACCTTGGTCAGGACCATTTCACCCAGTTCCCCAAGTCCCCTGAAAGCTGAAAGCAGGGGGAGGCGGGTTATCCAAGTAGGTACTCTTACTCATACGTGGTGAAAAGCTCGTTTGGGCGATCATTCAAAAAGTTTGTTTACATTCCATACATTAGAAAAATGGAAAATGAAGTATTTAGAAAAAATCGACCCGTCTCACAACTAGCTCCGATGGGTGCTCCGTCTCACAACTAGTTGTGAGACGGGTCGATTTTTTCTAAATACTTCATTTTCCATTTTTCTATTATAAAAATTGCATTGTGAATGCAAAAAAATAAAAATTAAAATAACTAAATTCCATACATTGTTTTATGAAACTTAACTAATTAAGATAAATTAAGAGATTTTTAAAGTTTTTGATTGAATCAGGCGTCACTTAGCGGAAGTCCCTAACCCTTGTGAAAAACGAAATATATGTAGCTTACTTCCGCAAAAAACAGAATCATTTGGTGTTGGTTTTTCGCACGAACTATCTCCTGAGGATGCCCCGGGTTGGGGCAATCACACGACGCGAGTGATTCATGGCCCTCGATATAAATTCCTACTTTATTCAGGAGTTGCATACTATACTTTATACCATGACTACGAGAAAAGACATAATCTAAGCGAAAATAGAAATTTAATCTTATAGGAAAAATGTGATAGTAAAAAACCACGAGCCCTATAAGTAGCTTTCAGGCGGGATTCGAACCCGCGCCTCCGGGAATCCGGCCCGATGCTCTGACCAACTAAGCTACCGAAAGGCTTACACGACTCGTCGAATTTTGCTATCACTTGTTACGCTGTAGGCCAGCGTTTTTTACTATAACATTTTTCCTATACTTACAAAATTGCATTGTAAATGCATAAAAATAATATAAAATTTAATCTTAATTAATTTAATTATTAATTATATATTTTATTGATTAATTGTTACATTAATTGAAATGGACATTAAAATTAGAGCAATGACTGATATTAAGCGTAATTTTCTTATTATTATCATTAGGGTGGTCAACTTGTGAAACAATATTTATTTATTATAAAGTAACACTAAACTTTGTGTCCGTACAATTCACAGTAAGTATTTGAAATGGCGCTAATTCACTATTTTCTTTTCTATAAAGGCAGCAAAGAACACAAAACAGTTTTTAATCTAATGCCAAACTCCTTGTCGCAAATATCGACCAATCAAATCTCGAGAATTTTTTTGCACCAAAGAGTTTTGAATTTCAAATCTTAGCGCCCTTGCGCTTTGCATTAAGGAGTTTGTGTAAGCATTGAAATAGAGACCAGGGTGCCTACCATCAACTTTAAGACAGCGATTCAAAAATAGCGCGATGCAGAATAGGTTCCTAAAATGAATTGCTTTCTTTCGTACTATGACCTTCTAAAAACTGGATCGCAAATGAATCGCTAAATGTGAATGACCGAACGATTTGTGTCCTTATTTCTTCTACCCGTCTCTTTCACTCGATTCTGTCATGCCCAGAGAGTGAAAGGGACGGGTATAACCTGCAGGTGTCATGTGAACTTGGCCGAGTTATAAGTCAAATAAGAGTTGATGACAGCTCAGCGGCTGTGAAATGTCATTGAATGATCACTGAATCGCTGTCATTGATATTAAGCTGTCGTGGTACGAATAAGCGAAGCAGATCAGTTTAGGTTCCTAAACAAAACCGCAATAAGAGTTGATGGTAGGCACCCAGTACCCCTAGTGTAAGTTTTTATGTCAAAAAACGCAAACTATCGTGAGTGCGTATTTATGTCAATTTGTATGAAAACTGCATAAGCGCGCTACTCGCCGCTAGAGGCGCTAATACAGTTTTCATACAAATTGACATAAATACGCACTCGAAATAGTTTGCGTTTGCTTGACATAAAAACTTACACTCGGGGTACGGATATATTTTTGTGTTCCACATTCAAACACCAAAATAGTGAATAAAAACAAAACAGTGAATAAAAGGCCTTTTTATTCACAATTTTGCGTGAATATCTTCTCCAAAGCCTCCCGCTGTAGGGTTTGCGAACCGATGGCGTAGCTTCTATGACGTTCACAAGTATTGTAAATAACAATCTAAATTGAATAAACAAATTTGAATCTTGAATCTTGAATAAAATAAGCTTTTTAGAGTAGGTATGGTATAAATATATTTGCATTTTTGTATGGAACCAATGATAGGTATAGGTAGGTAGGAAAAATGTGATAGTATAAAACCACGAGCCCTATAAGTAGCTTTCAGGCGAGACTACCACATTTTTCCTATACTATTATTACTATGCATTCAAATAATTTAAAACCTCAATGGAACAGATAATTTTTTTCGCGATTTCAGTTTTGATCCCATAATAAAAGTTGTTTGTTTTCATGAGTAGAATAATCCCAGTATAATACTATATTATAGTATAACAATACATGAGGAGAATGTTCGCAAGTAGGTACGTTGGCTGCAAGAGCCAGTCGGCGTGAAATTGACACGCGCTGTATTAGCATCTCGATATTGCCATTTTCCGGGCACATGCTGCCAGTAGAATCATTATAATGATAAATTTTTAGTTTTATATGTTAGAATTATTGATGGGACTAATATCCTTGGTATTGGTTGCAACTAAAGTCGTTAAAAATAAAAAACAGTAGCCAAAATCAATCTAAAAAGTAAAATACAAGCTTTCATTCTAGTCGGGTTACAATGCTGTGTCGTACATGACACTTTTTGTTTAGCGTCGCTGCCATCGCATCCTTATGAAGTTTAGTTCTAAAGGTCCGCCACTCGTTACTCGGTCATTTAGTAAAGCTGGGCGCACGGAGAGAGCGGGATGGAGCGTCTCGGCGGGACTTCTCCATACGAAAACGTCTCGTCCGTCCTGCTAGTGCCGCCCGCTGTGTGGATGCCGCCAAAAATTTATTGTAATGGCAGTAATACACGGCTAAAAGAGTTACTATAACCAGGTGGCGAGTCACAATAGATCTTTTAGGGCGCAGTGACTACATCTCTTAAGGGAGATGCATACCCCTTTACATTCAAATAATAATAATACACGGTTTACTTCTGCCCTTCAATTTGGATGAAGCAACCAAATTGAACAATAAAAAACGTAAAAGTGAAACATACAATGTCAATGTGCGCCTGTATTTCTGCGCCTTTCAACCAAAGTGAATCAATTTGGTTGAACCGTGTAATATCGGCATAATACAACAACCGGGCGCCCGCCGACGGCACGCCCAAGTTCCGTGACGTCATAGTAAAAGTATGGTGACGTTTCCCGTTGAGACGTTCCGTCCGTCCGATGTGCACCCAACTTTAGTCAAATAACTTTTTATGATATTACCTACTGTTAGGATTATTAGTTTATTGCATTTTTTAATATTAAATCATCATGTCAGCCGAACGACGCCCACTGCTGGGCATAGGCCTCCCCCAAGGATCTCCACAACGATCGGTCCTGCGCTGCCCGCATCCAGCGGCTTCCCGCGACCTTGACCAGATCGTCGGTCCACCTTGTAGGGGGCCTGCCCACGGAACGTCGTCCGGTACGCGGTCGCCATTCGAGAACCTTTCCGCCCCAACGGCCATCGGTTCTCCGCGCTATGTGTCCCGCCCACTGCCACTTCAATGATGCAATCCTTCGAGCTATGTCGGTTGTTTTAGTTCTCCTGCGGATCTCATCATTTCTGATTCGATCGAGCAGGGAAATACCAAGCATCGCTCTCTCCATTGCTCGCTGGGTGACTTTGAGCCTTCTTATGAGACCCATAGTAAAAGACCACGTCTCACTTCCATAGGTCATTACTGGCAACACACACTGGTCAAAGACTTTCGTCTTGAGACATTGAGGTATTTCGGACGCGAATATATGCCGGAGCTTCCCAAACGCTGCCCATCCGAGCTGGATTCGACGAGAGATCTCTTTCTCAAAGTTGGACTTACCTAACTGGACCGTCTGTCCTAGGTAAACATAGTGGTCAACAACTTCGAGTGTAATGTTCCCAACATTAACTGGAACGGGTGCAACATGGGCATTGAACATGATTTTCGTCTTGTCCATGTTCATCTTAAGACCCACTCTTTGCGAAGCATTACCGAGATCTTCGAGCATTGTGTTCAGGTCTTCCAAGGTCTCAGCCATAAGAACTACATCATCAGCAAACCGTAGGTGCGTTAGGTACTCGCCATTAATGTTGATGCCGCATCCTTTCCAATCCAGCAGCTTAAAAATATCCTCCAACGCAGCTGTGAACAGTTTGGGAGAGATGACATCTCCCTGTCTCACACCTCGCTGTAGTTGGATAGGATTAGAGCTCTGGTTCTGTAATCGGACCGACATGGTGGCGTTTTGGTATAAGTACCTCAGCACCTCGATGTACCTGTAGTCTATTTGGCACCTCTGGAGAGACTGCAGCACCGCCCAAGTCTCAATCGAATCAAAGGCTTTCTCATAGTCCACGAACGCCAAGCAAAGTGGCAAATTATACTCTTCGGTCTTCTGTATAACTTGCCGCAGCGTATGAATGTGGTCTATGGTACTGTAGCCTTTCCGGAACCCGGCTTGTTCGGGAGGTTGGAAGTCGTCGAACCTGCGAGCGAGACGATTCGTAATGACTCTCGAAAACAACTTATAGATATGGCTCAGAAGCGAGATGGGTCTATAGTTCTTCAAGAGAGTTTTATCACCCTTCTTGAAAAACAGCATCACATCGCTTCTGCCCCATGCCTTTGGCGTTTTGCCCTCAAGGATGACTGAGTTGAAAAGCTTCTGGAGGACCTTAAGTATCGGCTTACCGCCCGCTCTCAGAAGCTCTGTTGTGATTCCGTCATCGCCCGCCGCCTTGTTGTTTTTAAGCTGCTTGAGAGCCATTCTAATCTCGTACAGGCTGACGTCCGGGATATCTTCGGTATGGTGTCGGGTAAGCTTGGCTCTAGGGTCTGTAGCCTTGCTTTCAACAGGTGTTTGTGTAGAATATAGCTGTCCATAGAAACTCTCAATCTCCCTCAGGATTTCAGGTGTTGACGAAACGATGCTACCTTCCTCAGTTTTCAGCCTCGTCAATTGACTTTGCCCGATAGACAGATCTCTCGCGAACACTTTGGAGCCTTTGTTCCGCTCAATGGCTTCTTTAATACGCTCGGTATTAAATTGGCGAAGGTCGCGTGTCAAAGACTTAGATATCTGTCTATTGAGCTGTCGATAACGATGGGCATCCGCTGAGTTCTGCAGCTTCATTTCGTGTCTCTGATCCATGAGTAGGAGAGTCTGACTGGAGAGTTTCTTCAATTTGGGACGGCGGGTTTTATAGTACTTAGACCCTACCGTGCGGACAGTATCCACCACCATGTTGTATAGATCGTCCACGTCTATGCTGTTCTCAAGGGCTTCGAAGCGGTTTTGAAGCTCGAGCTGAAAGCACTCGGGGTTTTGAATTTGAGCTGGTATTGGTCGGAGCGTGGATTTTATCAGTCGCGATCTTTCGAGCTTGACATCGATATTCAATGTGCCTCTCACCATACGGTGATCGCTTCCTGTCTTAACAGCGTTGATCACACTGACATCATTGAATATGTGCTTCTTCGTCGACATGATAAAATCGATCTCGTTTTTGACTTTACCGTCCGGACTGATCCAGGTCCATTTGCGGCTTACGGGCTTCCTAAAGAAGGAGTTCGTCATATAGAGGCTCTCCCTCTCCATGAAGTCTGCCAGCATCTGGCCTCTATCGTTCCGTTGCCCAAATCCAAATTGCCCCACTCTCAGCTCATCACCGCAACGTTGCCCCAACTTTGCATTGAAATCCCCCATCACAACCGTGTAGTGGGTTTTATAGCTATGCATGGCTTTAGCGATCTCCTCATACATAGCCTCCACTTCGACATCGTCGTGTTTCGAGGTCGGAGCGTAGACCTGGATAACATTCAGCGAATATCGTTTCGATAATCTGAGTATCAGGTACGCTACCCTGCTCGAGACACTTCCGATGGTGATCACGTTGTTGACAAGGGATTTATGGACGATGAACCCGACACCACCAAGGGACTGTTGGTCGCCCTCCCGGTGGTAAAGTAAGTTACCGGATTGCAGGGTTATCGAGTCCTCCCCCTCTCTTCGGACTTCAGATAACCCAATGATATCCCAATGTAACTTACTTATTGCCTCTTCCAACTCTACGAGCTTCTCGTCGAGCCTCAATGTGCGCGTGTTGTAGGTTGCCAGGTCGAGTCGTCGGTGTTGGTAGCCGGAGCATACCCGGGGATTCTTAGCACCCCCTGCCCCGCCGTTACCATAGCCGCTACCGTAGCTAGGAATAGCGGGGCCGCCGGGGACTGGGGGCCGATGTATTTCTTGTGTAAGCATTCAGGGGGGGTTTGCCATAATCGCCACGCTTGGCAGGCGGGTTGGCGATCGCAGTATAGCCTGTTGAAGCCTGGAGACGCTGCTGCCCATCTCCTGATGGCAGTTTTCCCTTTGTCGCCTCTTACGACACCCACGGTAAGAGAGGGGGTAGTGCTATTCTATTTACGTGCCGGCACTACACGGCATATTAAATAATCTAATCTAATGATTATGAGAAGCTAATTTGACTATTAAAGTTCTAATCGCGATAAACCGGAAGTAGTGTCTATGGTAAGGGGGGAAAATGGCCGATTGAATCGTAGTACAAAATAGCGAGCACGGCCCGCGGAGCGGCAGTCTGCTCGGAGCAGTTGAAGTGTTCAGATGTCTAAGTGGAATCCTGGTGAAATTGCGAGAAGTTGTTAGTGTATCGTGGAGACAATAAATTGTTGGTTGAACAAGAAGAAGTTTTATTATACTTCAGAAGCGGGATAAAGGTACGTACGCTCACGAGTTTCTTATTGTTTTTGAACATCTAAAACCGAGCTCAAATAGTAAATTAAGTTGTGCAGTTTCATGTTTTTAATAGATTCACATTTAATAGATTCTTTTTATTACTGCACAATCATTGCACGTGGCCGAGGCTACTCTTCGGCGGTGCATACATACCTACTTCGCACGTGGCCGAGGCTACTCTTCGGCAGTGCATACATACTTCACACTCATTGCATGTGGCCGAGGCTACTCTTCGGCGGTGCATACAGACTTCACACTCATTGCACGTGGCCGAGGCTACTCTTCGGCGGTGCATACAGACTTCACATTCATTGCACGTGGCCGAGGCTACTCTTCGGCGGTGCATACAGACTTCACACTCATTGCACGTGGCCGAGGCTACTCTTCGGCGGTGCATACAGACTTCACACTCATTGCACGTGGCCGAGGCTACTCTTCGGCAGTGCATACATACTTCACAATCATGCTCGTGGTCGAGCCCACACTTGGGTCGTACATACACGGCACATTAATTTTAAAACGATATTGCATGCGATTCTGTTACCTAATTTTCTCTATTTTTATGACTGTGTAAATCAAGGTGACTCAAGGTCAAATACTGTTGTCAAAGATAGGAAGTGGTACAGGTAGGGGTTAAAAAAAAAAACGACCAAACATATATTTTTCGATACTAAGGAAAATAAAAAAAATGTAATAAATAAAAACTATATTAAAAAAAAATATATATATTTTATGTCATAACTTCACTATCTCACTACATCATAAGCTTTGAACAGGGCCTGAGAACACATTCAAATGCTTTTCTTCTCTCGAGTTTTAGATGGATCGTCATCCTGAGAGTGGCCAAAGGCGATTGAGGACGCCGGATCCAAGACGATCGTCGCGTGCAGTTGAACGAGCCACAGGCAGTCGAAGCCGACGCAGTAGCCGCAGCCGAGTCCGTAGCCGCAGCCGAGTCCGTAGCCGCAGCCGTGTCCGTAGCCGCACGCGAGTCCGTAGTCGCAGCCGTCACCGAACTGCAAGTCGGCTTGGTGATCGGGAGCTGGACGTGGAACGGGAACGAAAACGTCTGCAACGGATGGAAGAAGACCTTCGCAAGGAAAAGAAGTGGCTACGAGAACGAGAGCCCAGCGCGATACTCCAGAGGTGCAACCGCAACGACGGGGATGTGTACGGGCAACACCACCGCCATCTATCCAAGGCACCGGTGTCGCCAGCCAGAGTGGTTAGTCCTCATTGTGAACGAAGTCTTAAAGTTTCACCTGTAGATAAGTCCCAAAGTACCGTGTTTTCGTCGAAAGATGTCTTTAATATTATTAATTCTTTAAAAAACCTGCCGCCACAGCAAATGACGGTGGCCACCAAAAATTTCGATTCCAAAAATATATTACCTGAATTTAATCCTTCTACTAAAAATCAGAAAATAGATACATGGCTAAAGAAAGTGAATGAGTGTGCCACCGTCTACGGCTGGGACGACAGGACGATCATACACTTCGCGATGCAGAAACTTCAGGATACTCTACTACGAATACTCGAGTCCAGTCATCATGGTGAGAAAAAAGGATGGAACTTTTCGAATGTGCATAGATTATCGTATGCTTAACTCTGTCACTGTGAAGGAAAGGTACCCCATGCCTATCATAGAGGATGAGATTGCCCGTTTGTCTGGAAATTCTTGTTTCACAACACTTGATTTAGCATCGGGGTATTACCAAGTACCAATCGCAGAATCTTCGAAAGCGCTGACGTCATTTGTTACACCAGACGGCCAGTATGAGTTTAACCGCATGCCGTTTGGTCTAGCAAATGCGCCAGCCACATTTCAACGAATGATGAATCAAGTGTTAGGCCCAACGCGTTACAGCATGGCTACCGCTTATATAGATAATGTCTTAATTTTTGCTAAAGATATTTCAGATTGTTTAGTCAAGTTGGAGCACATTTTACAGTTGATAGAAAAGGCAAATTTAACTCTAAATTTGACAAAATGTGAATTCCTCAAAAATAACATTGATTATTTGGGCTATGAGATTAGTGGAGAAGGTGTTCGTCCGGGAGAAAGGAAAATATCAAGCGTCATGGCTTTCCCTCGTCCTATAAACCAACATGGATTACGACAGTTCTTGGGATTGGCTAGCTATTTCCGAAAATTTATTTTTAACTTCGCGAAAATTGCATATCCCTTGAGCAAACTCCTCAAAAAGGATATTGAGTTCACCTGGGGAGATGATCAAGAAGAATCTTTCAGGCTTTTGAAAAGTTTGCTAGTTCAGAGACCTGTCCTCGCCATTTACGATCCAACCGCAGAGACAGAGCTGCACACAGACGCCAGCAAGGTAGGAGTGGGAGGTATATTATTTCAGAAATCGAAGGATAGCGAAGGTCTTCGCCCAGTTGCTTTTTATAGTCGGCAGACTTCCCCGGAGGAGAAGCACTTTCACTCTTACGAATTAGAGACGTTGGCAGTCATCAGCTCCTTGAGAAAATTCCGAGTTTACTTGCTAGGTTTACAATTTAAGATCGTTACTGACTGCAACGCATTGCGTTCAACTTTTAATAAACGTGATCTTATACCCCGAATAGCCCGTTGGTGGCTGCAAATGCAAGAATTTCAGTGTTCCATAGAATATAGGGCGGGCTCTAAAATGGGGCATGTTGATGCTCTTTCTAGAAATCCCATTGTTGATACCGAAGATCAAGTACTAGACAGTTGTCCGTCAGTGATGTCTATAAGTAATGATGATTGGCTACATACGCTCCAGTTAGGAGATTCTGAGCTTTGTCGAATAAGAGACGTTCTAACTTCCGATCTTGATGAAAATTCTTTAAAACATATTAAAGATAATTATTTGATTAAAGATAATAGGCTTTACAAATTTGTAAACGGAGATAAATCTGATATTCGTTGGGTAGTGCCGAAGGGGGCAAGGTGGCAACTGTGTAAGCTGAATCACGATGAAATGGGACATCTTGGAATTGAAAAAACAACCGAACGTATAAGAAAATCTTATTGGTTCCCGAAGATGTCGCGGTTTATCAAAAAGTATGTGTCAGCCTGTCTCAAATGTGCGTATGCAAAGAAAAATACCTCTTCATCTCAGGGACACATATACCCTATTACTAAGGTAGAGATACCCTTCCATACTTTGCACATTGACCACCTTGGCCCCTTTGTCAAATCAAAAAATGGGAATTCTTACCTTCTTGTTATCATTGATTCATTTACGAAATTCGTATTCATTAGACCAGTCAGAAACACTAACACTCAGAATGTTATAAAAGCGTTAGAAGATATATTTTATACTTTCCGCACTCCAGACCGTATTGTTAGTGATAGAGGTTCTTGTTTTACTTCCCATCTTTTTAAAAAGTTTTGTTTGGACAAGGGAATTAGACAAGTTTTGAACGCAGTCGCTTGCCCTCGTTCAAACGGACAGGTTGAACGGTACAACCGCACAATACTGAGTTCTCTGACCGCGCAAAACCTTAGTGATGACGAGCGATCTTGGGATGTTAATGTAGGCAAAGTACAATGGGGTCTTAATAATACAATTCAGAAGACAACTGGCAGAACGCCATCTGAGGCTATGTTCGGCCCGTTAATGAATTCGGAAGTTGACCCCCATCTGAATGAAATCAGACATGAAACATGTGCAGACGGTGATCTAACTTCTATCCGTCGCGAAATTAAGGACAACATCGAAATCGCACAGGAGAAGCTTAGGGATAATTATAATAAGAATAGGCGTCCCGCACGTTTGTACAATGTGGGGGATCTCGTGAAAATAACGAAAACCTCGTATAATAACGATGGGAAAAGTAAAAAGTTGTTGCCGTCTTTCATAGGTCCTTTTCGGGTTACAGCAGCCCTAGGAAACGATCGCTACAGAATTGCTGCTATTCCAGGGTTGAGTAGTGGTAAATATAAACGTAAAACTACTGTTTCAGCAGATAGGATGTCACCTTGGATCCATTTAGCCTCTCTTGCGATTGACGATAGTAATAGCGAAAACGGTGAAAATAATGTTAGTGATGACGTAGACAAAGGCGTTATGAGTGATTATGATAATAGCGAAAATGATACGGATGAGGAGTCTTTTGCCGGATAATGTCATGGAGGCTACACATTTTGTATTGTTATTATTTATTACGAGTATTATTATAGTTTTTAATTTTACCAATCAATAGTACAATCATCATTTCATCTTGTAATAACACAATGGTAATAAATAAATGAACGTCATTTCGTGTGTACCTTACTCCTTCTGGCTTATGAGCTGTAAAATCCTTCAGTGACGGATAAACCATTTCATATTTTAGTATTCAGAACAAACGTAACGCAAGAGTTTATGAATTATTGACGTTTGAACAAGGGCCACACGACCTGACGCTTCAGATTATGGATGCTGAAAATAACAAAAACTAGCTAACGAAAGTCCAGTTTCACTCCCTGGCTGCTCAGTGACGCAAAAATAAATAAGATTTAACACACAAACATCATTCAAAACAGAATAGATCTCTTATAATCGTTGTTCAAACAAGGGCCACACGAAACTGTGTGTACCAGATTTAATTTGTCAAAATATCGATAACCATACCATTTGGAGCCAAATAAAGTAGTCTAGCAGCGTCACGTTTGATATGTGACAGCATACAACACTTCAAATCCGTTCGCATTACAACACATCAATAGAAAAAGCAAAAACAATATTTCGACCCGTCAGACTGTGTGGCCCTTATTTAAAACCGTCACATTACGTAAATTTGGCGTTACGAATGTTGTAAAGCACTAAATAGTCAAAAGAATTTCCGTCACTGAGGATCTAGCTTTACCTGGAACCAATCACTGCAGTAGTTACGATGCAATCCTTGATAAAATTTGTATGAGGTTTTTAAAACAGGGTGACAAAAATGTACGTACATTAATGGACAAAAAGCCTATAATTGTCCTGTTAGTTAGTTTCACAGCTTTGCCTTCTAGCGACTAAAGTTACCTAGATATAAATAAATAAATATTGGACACCATCACATACATTGTTCCAATACCAAGGTATAGTAGCTTGAGCACTAGTATTATGGAAATTGGAAACAACGACGGGTATTACCACATACACCCAGACCCGTGGAAATATTGAAAAGTTCGTTTTCAACATTTACCCGACCGGGGATCAAACCCGGGACCTGACCGGATTGTATATGGCGCGAACAGCTCTCTTTTGGAGTATAAAGATATTTCCAGCATTAGCTGCCGAACCCCACAACAAAAGGCCATAGGACATTACTCTATGAAAATAGCTAAAGTATACTAGTTTTGCCGTTTCAATATCAGTTAATTGCCTTTTTTTTACTGCAAAAGCTGCAGAACTGAGTCTACTCAACAAGGCTTTAATATGTAGATCCCATTAAAATCGTGAGTCTAATGTAACACCAAGAAATTTAGTGCTTTCAATTAACTCGACTACGTCTGCGTTTAACATAATATCCAAATCAACCTCCCTTACATTAGGTAAGGAAAATTTAACACATTTAGTTTTCTAGAATTTAAGGCCATATTATTAATGTTGAATGAGCAACTTTAGAAAGAGCACTATTTACGTCGTCAGAACAATTATTACCTATATCAACTTTGAAAATTAATGAGGTATCATCGGCAAATAGCACTGTCACTGTCTTACACAAATTATTCGCGTAGCAAGGTGGCTCATTTACGTAAATCAAAAATAATAAAGGGCCCAATATTGAACCTTGGGGACGCCCATATTAATGGCGTGATAAATATGTATATTCATGCCAAATTACAGCTTTCTAGTACTAAGAGTCTATGAGCTAGACTGGGGTCAGACGGACGGACAGACGGACAGACGGACATGGCGAAATTATAAGGGTTCCTTGCTGACTACGGAACCCTAAAAATGGAAAATGAAGTATTTAGAAAAAATCTACCCGTCTCACAACCAGCTCCAATGGGACTCGAACCCACGACCTTTCGTTTTCCGGGCGACTGCTCTAACCACTGAGCTACGGAGCCGTTCTTTATTCTATAAAATATTTCAATCATTATTTATCAATACAAATACTTCATTTTCCATTTTTCAATAATAAAAATTTCATTGTGAATGCAAAAAACTAAAAATTAAAATAACAACATAACTTTGTTTAATGTGTCACACTTTAGCGTTAATACTTACCTAAATCATAAATTGTTGAACCATTTACTGTAGTTTTATTTGCTTAAAATCCTAATGCTACAAGGTAAGCTACATACATTCTCAGTAAACTTCAATACGATGTCCTCTAAAAATTACTTCGTGGTCACCCTAGCTTATTTTCATACTAATTTTAAACTTGAATTGCATCGTAAGTACTGCAGTGATTGGTCCCAGGTAAAGCTAGATCCTCAGTGACGGAAATTCCCTTGACTATTAAGTGCTTTACAACATTCGTAACGCTAAATTCACGTAATGTGACGGTTTTAAATAAGGGCCACACAGTCTGACGGGTCAAAATATTGTTTTTGCTTTTTCTATGGATGTGCTGTTATGCGAACGGATTTGAAGTGTTGTATGCTGTCACATATCAAACGTGACGCTGCTAGACTGCTTTATTTGGCTCCAAATGGTATGACTATCGATATTTTGACAAATTAAATCTGGTACACACAGTTTCGTGTGGCCCTTGTTTGAACAACGATTATAAGAGATCTATTCTGTTTTGAATGATGTTTGTGTGTTAAATCTTATTTATTTTTGCGTCACTGAGCAGCCAGGGAGTGAAACTGGACTTTCGTTAGCTAGTTTTTGTTATTTTCAGCATCCATAATCTGAAGCGTCAGGTCGTGTGGCCCTTGTTCAAACGTCAATAATTCATAAACTCTTGCGTTACGTTTGTTCTGAATACTAAAATATGAAATGGTTTATCCGTCACTGAAGGATTTTACAGCTCATAAGCCAGAAGGAGTAAGGTACACACGAAATGACGTTCATATAAATAATTGATTAGTTGGAATAACATGCATGCAATTAATTGTAATTAGTAAAATAGAAGAAAAGAATAAGAAAATAATAATAGAATAAATAATAATAATAAGAAAATTGATATAATATCAAGATTTAGTGTTATTAACTGAGTCATAACTATAATCGAAATAATTATTGTATTATGATTGTTTGCATTGGATATATATTTGGAAATGAAAAGTTGTGAAATGAAATAGCAAAATTGATATGTGAGAAACTGGAAAAGGGTTCACAATATTATGTCGATTTGCGTCAATCGTGAGAAACAGGAATGGGTTCACGATGGGCGTATTGATATATGAGAAACTGGAAAAGGGTTCATATATCGATTGCATTCAGTCGTGAGAAACAGGAATGGGTTCACGATAGACGAATAGAATTTAAAGGAATTAATATAAATTTAATGCAATGTAAACCGAATTTGTAAAATATTATGGAAAGTTTAATGTGGTAGTGATAATAGAAAAACCAAATGATAAGGAACTGTACCCCTAGTGTAAGTTTTTATGTCAAAAAACGCAAACTATCGTGAGTGCGTATTTATGTCAATTTGTATGAAAACTGTATCAGCGCCTCTAGCGGCGAGTAGCGCGCTTATGCAGTTTTCATACAAATTGACATAAATACGTACTCGAAATAGTTTGCGTTTGCTTGACATAAAAACTTACACTCGGGGTACTGAACAATTATTTTGAATAAATTTAGAAAGTATCTTTACGTATTAAGTTTTGATTGCTTGCCAGTCACTGGTGATGATTGTTATAAAATAGGTGTTATAAGTACTAAATACAATAAGTAGAAATTATAATAGATATCAAACGAATAAAATAAGTTTACCTACGTAACTTTTAAAGCATCACTTTAGTGTAGTATGTGTTGTAATGTGTAATTAGTTACTTTACAATTAATATATTCAGTTTGATGTATGTCAAAAGCAAAGTTTTTTTTGTTTCGCTTTTATTATACAAGAATACTAATATTTGAGCAATGATTCAATCGGCCGAGTGTTAGGATTATTAGCAATGTGTATAGGGACATACACATCGTCAGGATGGACGAGTGTTAGGATTATTAGTTTATTGCATTTTTTAATATTAAATAATCTAATCTAATGATTATGAGAAGCTAATTTGACTATTAAAGTTCTAATCGCGATAAACCGGAAGTAGTGTCTATGGTAAGGGGGGAAAATGGCCGATTGAATCGTAGTACAAAATAGCGAGCACGGCCCGCGGAGCGGCAGTCTGCTCGGAGCAGTTGAAGTGTTCAGATGTCTAAGTGGAATCCTGGTGAAATTGCGAGAAGTTGTTAGTGTATCGTGGAGACAATAAATTGTTGGTTGAACAAGAAGAAGTTTTATTATACTACCTAAGTATAAATTATCATCAGAATACCTCAAACTGCACTCCCCAGGAGGTCCCTTCCATAAAACGTATTCTGAACGACACAAGAAGAGTTATTTGACGTGAAATTTAATAAACTTTACGCTTTATTAAACTCCCTTCCGATGTAATTGAACTTTTTGTAATTAACGTCGAGATTCTAATTTGACAGCATTATGTTATTAAATGTTTGGAAGAAAATTAATACCCGCCTGCCGTGATTGTTTTAGGAATGAGTGACTTTTAATTTTAATGTAATATTTAATTACTTGTTTGTATAAATAAAACACTTTCACGGATTTTGCACGCATTTATTAAAACAACTTGTTTTAATAAATGCGACTTTTATCCGACGTTTCGGCACCTTTCCAGGGGCCCGTGGTCACGGAAAACTACCCACTGACCACGTAACCACGTAACCGATCAAGCAATTTCAATGTGGTTTATTTAATTGAAAGCTTAACCGCCTCTGTGGTCTAGTGGTTCACACCACCGACTTCAGACCCAGAGGTCCCGGGTTCGATTCCCAGCGGGGCTACATATTGTATTTGGTTTGGTTGGTGGTAGGACTTGTTCTTAGTCCGCCTGGCTAGCTACCACCATCTTATCTAAGTCTGACGCCATAACAATGAAGTTTTTAGCATTATTGTGTTCCGTCAGTCAAAGATAAGATAGCCAGTTCCTCAGTGAGGATTCCGGGAGTAGTGCGCTTCCACCTTCAGCCTTATCACCACTTAACATCAGGTGTGATGAAGGCTAAGTGCTACCCCGTAGTAGATAAAAAAAAAACTAAATTAACTGAGATGTTTCTTAGCTACGTTTGATGAAAATCCATCCGGCCATTTATTGAGACGGTCAACTGCCTGCCGAACCGGCAAAATATACAGAGGTGGTGCTTTGACTAATATAATGTTCGCCTTGGGAAACTAAGGTTCATTAAAAAAACAAAATGGCGGCCAAAAATGTCGACAAATCAAATGACAAATCAAATCAATCAAATTTAAGCTAATCTAAGAAGTACACCCGCCATCCTGATGCTCACCATTTATCGCATAGTTTAGTGCACAATTTAATAAACGCCAATCATGCCGTTATTTGAACGCTAGGCGTCACGCAGGTGAAGCCCTAGCATCATAACATAATACAACGCAGACCCATAAAAACCAACCCACACTAATCCACTGTTAACTTAATGAAACAAGGTGTCGCAGAAATTAACTAGATATTTATCTTGTTTCAGAATCATAGTAGGTTTTCTCGTACGTGTTAATATAGAACTGTGCCCGTAGTGTAAGTTTTTATGTCAAAAAACGCAAACTATTTCGATTGCGTATTTATGTTAATTTGTATGAAAACTGTATTAGCGCCTCTAGCGGCGAGTAGCGCGCTTATATAGTTTTCATACAAATTGACATAAATACGGAATCGAAATAGTTTGCGTTTGCTTGACATTAAAACTTACACTCGGGGTACTGTGCCCGTAGTGTAAGTTTTTATGTCAAAAAACGCAAACTATTTCGATTCCGTATTTATGTCAATTTGTATGAAAACTGTATTAGCGCCTCTAGCGGCGAGTAGCGCGCTTATATAGTTTTCATACAAATTGACATTAATACGCATTCGAAATAGTTTGCGTTTGCTTGACATAAAAACTTACACTAGGGGTACTGATTCGATTTTGATAATTTTTGACGACTTCCGTGGCCGAGTGGTGTACGCACCGGTTTTCAAGGTGGGGCTAACTCTGAGATTCTGGGTTCGATTCCCGGTCGGGTAAATATTGGGATCGAACTTTTTATTATTTTATCGTGTCAACAGGGGCTTAAGCTACTTAGGCTGGGATTGGCAATGTATTTATTTATTATGTCCATATTCATTATTTATACATGCTAATATTAAAATAAGGAAAGATTTGTATGCATGTATGTAATGAATAAACTCAAAAACTGATGGACCGATTTCAAAAATTCTTTCACTTTTAGAATGCCACGTTATCCCTGATTAACATAGGCTATACTTTATCCCGATACTCCCACGGGAACGGGCACCACGCGGGTAAAACCGCGACGATCCGCTAGTTTATTTATAACTAGCTTTCCGCCCGCAGCTTCGCCCGCGTGGACTACACGACGTTATCCCGCGGGAATGTGATATGATTCCGGGATAAAAAGTAGCTTATGTTCCTCTCCAGGCTACAAAGTATCTGTGTCCCAAATTTTAGCCAAATCAGTTGAGCCGTTTTGGCGTGATTGAATAACAAACATACAAACATCTAAATTTTCACATTTATAATATTAGTAGGATAGTAAATAGAATCGTACAATTTCGCAAATGTTATCTAAATTGTATTCCCAAAGATACCGTTTTGCGAAGATTAAATAAAACCATCTATTCATTTCGTAGGTTACTCTTCCCGGGAGTGTTTTAAATCCATTGTTACTGGATTTGTGAGTTTCTCCCCTTATTTACATTTTACTTCCTTAATCTTTGCAAGTAAATGATTTATTTAGTGGTTCCGCTAAATGTTTGGCAACAGAGAATCTTCAATGTAAATGTATCTTGCTGTATGGGTCATGAGGAGTTGTAGTTGGATAGTAGAGAAAGTTGAAGATAGCACCAGTTAAAACACTGTAGTTTATAAGTAGTTAGAGTTTATTATAGCTCTTGAGTTGACAAAGTTAAAAACACAACTAAATAATTACATAAATACGGACGGCTAATGACCGCGCGCAAAGTAGGTTGCGTAGTCAGCGCTTAATATTAACAATAATTGTACGAAACCGTACATGCTCCCGAGGGAAACAAAAGTAAAGAACATTTTTTGTATTTAAACAATAAAAAGTAGAAGTAAAAGTAAAAGTATAAAGTGTAAAACAATGTAAAACTAAAAATAAACAGTATATAAAATAGTATGCAAAATATTATGTCAATTTAAGTCGAAGTTAAAAGTCTTGTTCGCTTCCTGAGGTTGTCGTGAAGCAGTATTGCCTAATTGCTGGAGCTCTATGTCTTCATAGTGACGAGTCTCTCGTCGCTGCGCTGCAGGTCGGGCGACTCGGGCGTATGCGTCCGTTACTTGGCTGGTGACATGTTGTTGAGCGGAAGCGTTTTCGGTAACTTTCTTGAATAATTTTCTTCGAATGATAAAAACAATAATAGCAGCCCCGGCTCCTCCCGCGACGACACAAGCAAAGGCGTAGTGAAAGATATCATGTTGTGACAAGTCTGTTGCCGATGAAAGAGACTCATTTTCTTTCAGCTTTTGGTCAGCTAAACTCTGTTTGATTTTAGAATAAGATTCTGTGTTATTCAGCTTCTTAAAATCGATGTTTAGTTTAGTATTGTGCCAAGTCACGTTCATCATTTTGTTGATAGCAGAGTCCAGTGTAGGAACTTCCACGCTTGTCTTCAAGTTAAACTCGCTCCCAAAATGGTTATAAGAGTAGATAGTAGCGTCTTTCTTTTGTATGACGCAGCCCTCTTGAAGTGCGATAAGTCCAGTTCCTGTTATCGCGGCTGACGTAACCTGATCGCCACATATGATTCGTAACAGGTGTGTGTCGCAGCACGTGAATAACCATATGTTACTTTTATGCAACTTGACCCATTTGTTTTTGCACGTGATTTCATTGATTGTACAAGACAATGACCTTTGTTGGTTAAATATTTTTATCTCGCACGGTGCATTTTCGTTGTGCAGTTTATAGATCGGTTGACGTAGGCTGCATACATAGTTATCGATGTTATAGGACGTGCATAAACTCATTTCATTTTCTTGTATGTTTAGGTATGAGTTCGTAGCGAAGTTTATGGCGATGTATGTAGTAGATGTTTCTATAACAAGCCAGCGATCGTTTTTCTTGAACGGTATGGGAATCACACTATAGATTGTATATTCTCCGTCACTTAGTAGTGGAATATGTAGTTCGAGTAAAAAGTATTTTCTTGTTATTCGAGCCTTAATAGATATCAATTTATAAAGTTCAGCCATATTTTGATGGATATCTGTGACTGGCAGTGATAATCCAGTAGGTAATTTACTCGCAATGATGCTCAATTGTTGGATAAGTTGTTCTGACGAAAATAAATGCATGTCGAGATGCCCATTATAAATGTCCACTAATGCGTCCAGCATCATCTCTTGCGTTCGATGTAAGTTGGAAAGTATCAAACTGGCTGTAAGTGACATTGCGTTGGCGTCATTCATAATAAAAAGCTTCGCGACTCTGGTCTCAAGTTGTTGAATATCATATCTCGTTTCATTAATAAAATTGTGTATTATTTGAAATTGATCGTTAATGAATTTCTCGTTTCTTTGTACTATATTATTTTCGGCTTCGATTATTAATGTTTGGTTTTTCATAAGTTGTTTTAAATAGTTGTCGTTCGTTTTTAAGCTTTCTATATCCTTTTCATATTTTATTGCGAATTCTTCGTCCAATGTTCCAAATAATGTTCTAGATAGACTTCCGACGCCGTTAAAGTATCCTCTCTTACGTCGCAGCCTTGGTGACGTAATAAGTAAGTTGTTACGTTCCATTAAGTAGCGCCGCTCGTGATCCAGCTGATTTGCCATTGCGTCACAGGGCGCATTCTTGACAGTGTTGCAAATTTCACGTATATGATCGATGCATATATTTATTTGCTCTGTTGCGCTCCAATATGTTGTTAAATTGTAGTAAATCAGTAGTTTCCAGTCGTCGTGAATAAGTTTTATCTTGCCAATATTATCAAAGTATATTGGTTGATTTTCTATGGGGACGACTTTGTGGTTGACCTCGGGCTGATGACTTGATGTAACAGGTGTCATGAAGAAAAACAGCAGCGTCATCATGATAGCAAGACAGCCCTTACTAGTTTTCACAGATGTTTTGGCAATGTTTTTCTGTTGTTTTGTTTCAGAAGTTTCCGCTGAAGTATTTTGGTTATGTATCGGCAGTCTTGATAGCTTCGTTATTGGCCGTTTCAAGCAACCATTCTGAGTTTTTAGCGTAGCAACGCGGACGTAGCCATCAGCTCCGGGATGCAGTTCTATTACCCTTCCCAGCGCCCACTTGCCAGGGGGTAAGTTATTTTCCTTAAGCAGGACAATGTCTCCAGTTTCCAAGTTTGGTGTCGGTTTCTGCCACTTGCTCCGTACTTGCAATTGGTGCAAATACTCTTGCGACCAACGTTTCCAGATGTGCAAATTCATGCGGTCGACCAGCTTCCAACGGTTACGTAAGTCTAAGTTATCATCTTCCAGATCTTGACCGTATGGCATGGATAAGATCGGTCCACCAGTTAGAAAGTGACCCGGGGTCAGATATTCCAAATCTTCTATATCTTCCGTGAGCGCGCACAAAGGCCTTGAATTCATGCACGCCTCAACTTGAGCCAGTAAAGTTGAGAATTGCTCGTAGGTTAGTTTCTGTTCTCCAATGACTCTGCGCAGATGGTGCTTCATGGACCGGATTGCGCTCTCCCACAACCCTCCTCCAGTCGGCCACAGCGGCGCGTTAAAATGCCATAGAATGTTAAGTTCATTAACGGTGTCATAGAATTCAGGAGATGAGAAAGTTTGATGATGTTTAAAATCTTGTTTCAGTATTTTTGCTGCGCCCACAAAGTTTGTACCATTGTCGGAATAGATGTTTTTTGGTCGCCCTCGTCTCGCGCACATACGTTTCAATGCGGCTAAAAAGGTCTCCGTGCTGAGGTCGGAAACTAATTCAAGGTGAACTGCTTTCGTCCCCATGCATATAAAGACAGCGATATAGCCCTTAGAAGTTCGAACACCTTTGCCTTTGTTGATTTTTAGTTCGACGTGACCTGTGTAGTCCACTCCTGTGTTCGCGAATGGTCTTGAGGGGGTGACTCTCACCTCCGGCAGCTCGCCCATTTTTTGTTGATAGGAGTGCGGTTTGAAGCGATCACATTTAACACAAAGTCGAAGTTGTTTCTTGACTGTTTTTTGTCCACCCAGTATCCAATATTTTTCTCTTATTTGAGCTAATGTTAGGCGAGCTCCACCATGAAGAGTTAGTTTATGGGTATAGTTTATTATGAGCTCAGTTAGCTTGCAGGGCGGCAAAATAATCGGATGTTTAGATTCGTACGGAAGTATTGAGTTTTGTAGACGTCCGCCCACTCTTAGCAATTCCTTTTCGTCTAGTATTGGACTCAATTTCAGCAGGGATCCCTTGGAAACAGTTCCCGTTTTCTTCAATTGAGTTATTTCGCCTTGAAAATATTTATGTTGTATGTGCTTCACAAGCAATTCCAAAGCTGCAGCCAATTCCACTTTCGATAAATAAGTTTTGTAATTAGATATTTTATTGTGACTCGCGTGTATAAATCGTCGAATCCAGCTGACGACTCTAATTACACGGGTCAAAGTACTGCACTTGTTAAGTAATTCATTTAATAATGAGTTATCGTTGTTTGTTTCGTTCGTTGCAAAACAATTTGTTATTAGCCCCGTTTCCGTGTAAAAAGTTTGTTTTGTAGTTTTAGAGTCTGAGTCTTCATATGTGATTAGCCACTGGGGTCCGTTCCACCATAGTTTGAATGTTAATAATTTGGATGGCTGGAGGCCTCTCGTCGCGCAATCAGCTGAGTTTTCTTCACTTTTTACGTAGCTCCATTGCGACACCGGAATAATGGCGCGTATTTGTTTAACTCGGTTAGCGATATATCTTTCTGACTTCGTGATGTCACGCTGTAGCCACGCTAGTACTACTTTAGAATCTGTCCAACAGTAGCAAGTTATGCGCCTCTCTTTAAGTGTATTTATAAGTTTTTCGCAAAGTTTGGCTAATAATAAGGCGCCACATAATTCCATTTGTGGTAATGTGATCTTTGTTTTCAGCGGCGCGACTTTAGTTTTTGCGGCTAGGAGTGTTATCTTCACGTCATTGTTTTGATCTCGGGCGCGACAGTAAACAACAGCCGCGTAAGCCTTTTCACTAGCGTCGCAGAATCCGTGAAGCTCGATCTCTTCCCCACTAGTGAATATCCATCTTCTCAGTTGCAGTTTTTTAATATTTTCCAGGTCTATTTTTATTTTCTCCCATGCATTATGTATTTGTTCGGGCACAACCTCATCCCAAGAATAGTTTTCTAACCACAATTTTTGGAAAAGTAATTTAGTTTTAATTATGATCGGAGACAGCCATCCCAATGGGTCGTACAGGCAGCTTATTTCGGACAGGAGAGTGCGCTTAGTTGGTTTCTGAGATGGCGGCAGATGAAACTCAAAAAAGAAAC
This sequence comes from Crambus lathoniellus, assembly GCA_949710035.1. Taxonomy (NCBI): domain Eukaryota; kingdom Metazoa; phylum Arthropoda; class Insecta; order Lepidoptera; family Crambidae; genus Crambus; species Crambus lathoniellus. Next base: position 4,847,549 of record OX453302.1, on the reverse strand, counting down.
AGTCTTCTTTCAGATTCCAGTTAATACCAAGGGTTTTCGTGCTTTCAGAGTTGTCTTGTTTGAAGTTCATAATAGTTTTCTTGGATTTTTGTTCTTCAGTTAGATTATCTAAGATGCTTGATTCATTACTCGCCCATTTTCTTAAATTAAAACCTCCTCTTTTTGTGAGAGCTATTAGGTCTTGAATCAGCTTTTTTGCAGTTTCGCAGTCGCTGCTACTGGAAACCAGATCATCCATGTAAAAATGACTTTGTAGCACTTTTGCAGCTTCCGGGTACATATGACCATCATCTTTTGCGAGTTGCTGTAATGTTCGCATGGCTAGGTATGGCGCGCTCTTAGTACCATACGTTAAGGAGCATAATTGCATCTCACGTAGCGGTTCATTGGGAGTGTTTCGCCATATGATCTTTTGAAGTTGTTGTTGGTTTTCATGAATCAAAATGTTCCGGTACATCTTCTCCACGTCAGCTGTAAAAGCGTAGCGATGCAATCTCCACAGTGTAATTAGAGATAATATATCTTTTTGTAGATTGGGCCCAGTGTACATGAGATCGTTCAAACTGTAGTTGCTGTTAGTTTTCTGTGACCCGTTGAAAACTACACGCAGCTTAGTAGTTGTAGATTCATCTCGTATCACCCCGTGATGAGGAAGATAAGCTTGAGGGCAGGTTGTAGCGGCGGAGGTCACAGGTTTCATATGGCCCATATCTAAATATTCTTGCATAAAAAGTCTGTACTGTAACGCAAAATGTTGCTGTCTCTGCATTCTTCGTTCAAGTTGAAAAAATTGTGAAATAGCTTGTGGTTTGGAGTTACCTAAGTTCTTTTCAAAATCTGGTTTCATCGGCATTTTTAGTACGTATTTCCCATCGCTTCGTCGTTCAGTTGTTGTTAAATAGAAATTCTCACAATATTCTTCTTCACTGAGTTCAGTCTTGTTATTCTGAGTTATCTCTTCCGTTTCCCAGAACTTAGTTATACTTTCAGTGTCGTTAAGTGTAATAAAGCAGTTAAATGTTTGAACGTTCCCGCATAGAATCCATCCCAACTTAGTTTGTTGCGCAATAGGGAGATTCCTATCACTCCTCATAACGCCATCCATGATTAGTTCTGAATAGACTTCAGCTCCAAGTAGCATGTCGATCGGCCCCGAAATGTTGAATTCGGGATCGGCGAGTTTGATGTTGTCAATATAGTTCCATTTGTCAATAGAAAACGATGATGCGGGAAGTTTTGTCGTTAGTTTGCTCATAATAAGACTTTCAATTTTAAATGTATAATCGGAATGTATAGATTTGCATTCCAAGTGCAACAATCCTTTGCTGTTTCCGCTGATGCTGCCCACCCCGGATACAACTGCGCTTATCTTACGTTTCGGAAGTTGTAGTAGTTGAGCCGAACTTTCCGTTATCAGACTCACTTGAGAACCCTGATCTAAGAGCGCTCGTAAAGTGACGTAATCGCCATGTAGATTTTTTACTTTTAGTTTTACTGTAGTTAGCAAAATCTCTTTGTTGTCATCAGTTATGTTATTCACTGCCCGTGGTTTAGGATGAGATGTCGAGTTTTCCAAATTATTATCATGTAACAAAGTATGGTGAGCTCCGTTGCATACTTTACATCGCTTTTCCGAATTGCATGGCCTTGAGTTGTGACTGAATAAACAATTCTTGCATATGTGGAGCCTCGCAACAGTGCTGTTACGTGCATTATTATTCATGTTTATAAATTTGTCACACTGCATTAGCACGTGTCCGTTACTTTTGCAGAGCGGGCAACTTTTCAGTGCAAAAGTATTATATGCTTTATGTAATTTATCAGATTTGTTAGAAAATGTAGGCCTCTTATAATTTTCATATTTTCGGAACTGCAGATTTTGACTTCCTGATGGTGATGATAGTTTTGGATTTTGTCCGTTTTGCAACGTTTCTAATGCCATAAATTTGGATTCTAAAAAGTTAAGCATTTCTTCTAAATTAGGCAGCTCTCTCGGGTCCTTAAGTCCCTTTATGTACTCAGCGTAGATCTCGCTATCTAATTTCTTCGATAGTAAATGCGCGAGAATCGAATGCGTTGCCGTTACATCCACTCCAATATTCGTAAGGCCGTTTAAGCACTCCACTGACGTGTCGTGTAGTCTCTTGATAGAATAGGCATTCGTATGCTGTATAATAGGCTGGTTTAGTAATGTGTTCATGTAGGATGTAAACAATAGTCTTTGGTTGTCATACCGATGAGTTAAAATATCCCAACAGGCGTCATAGTTTTCCGCGCTGACGGGCAGATGCTGTACCAGCTTTTCAGCTTCACCTTTCAATTTCGATTTAAGATGCTGCATCTTCTGAGTTTTCGCCAGTAAGGGGTTAGAGTGGATGCTTTCGGTAAAAAGATCTTTGAATGATGACCACTGAGTATAATTACCGTAAAAGTCAGGGATTTCGATTCGCGGGGTAGCCTTTTCATAATGAACATTATTCCATATTTTTTGGTTAAGCTGTTTTTTCATATGATCGTAGGTTTTCTCCAATTCGTTGTATTCCTGTTCGTAAAAATAATCAGTTTCTGATGACAAATAATCTAACTCAAAATGGGTTTTTTCGATGGTGTTCCATTTTGACTTTATGCTACTTAAGGCATCTTCCAATTCCCATCTTTCGGTAATAGTTACACCGTCGTACTTAGATAAAGTGCGCCGCAGCATCTTGAAATTACATTGCTGCTGACGTAGCAGTTCAAAACGCTTCGTTTTAGTAGCGGAAGCGTTTTCATCTCCCTGACCAGCATTGGAGGTGGAAGGGTTGGTAGCAGGGGTTGCAGCTTTTTCCGACGTAAGTTCCCTTTTCAGTTGGATTATTTCTAGTTCCGTTTCCTCACACAAAGTTTTGGTTCGTTCGTAGATGTTATCAATGAAGTATTCGATGTTTTTGTCTTCCAGTTGAAGTAGTATTTGATGATTCATCTCGAACTCCTGCCATTGAGTTTTCAAGTCTATTAGTCTTTTTTCTAGATATTCTGCAGATTTTCTTGATGCACTGTCTTTATGGAAGTTTGTACAGATTTGCTTGATCTTCTGGAAGCTGTTGTGTTGACGAGCAATAAGTTCTTGGGTGTCCGGTGACATGGTAAGTTTTTTATAAGTTGTAGTAGTTAGGTAAGTAATAGAAAAGTATTTCCAATAGTTATTGGTTCTTTACGGCCACGTAGTGCGTAGTCGTAAACAATAGGTACTTAATAAAGTTCCTTCCGCACGATATATGCGCCTTCTCAATTAATCTGGTGAGACCCGCTTGTGGGAGGCCAGACAACCGATTCGCTACCGCACAAAATTCACTAAATAAGTACCTGTTAAATCTCGAAGGACCACGAAGATGTATGGGTCATGAGGAGTTGTAGTTGGATAGTAGAGAAAGTTGAAGATAGCACCAGTTAAAACACTGTAGTTTATAAGTAGTTAGAGTTTATTATAGCTCTTGAGTTGACAAAGTTAAAAACACAACTAAATAATTACATAAATACGGACGGCTAATGACCGCGCGCAAAGTAGGTTGCGTAGTCAGCGCTTAATATTAACAATAATTGTACGAAACCGTACACTTGCTGTATTAATTTCATTCGTATTTAAATAAGACGCATATTGACAATCCATACTAATATTATAAATGTGAAAGTGTGTTTGTTTATTTGTTTGTTTGTCCGTTTTGACGTTAAGGGTGATCAAGATCAAGGTGAAGGTTTCAAGTAAATTTAAACCCCCGACTGCAAAAAGAGGGGTGTTATAAATTTGACGTTTCGATGTAAGTATCTGTCTGTGGCATTGTAGCTCCAAGTTTGAGCACACCAAACGCGGGTCAGAAGCAGCACTGTTTGAATGCGGGCCCGTGCAAGTTGTAGGTGATACAAATACTCTATGAACTACGTCACACTAAATTTGGGCCCGCGCTCAAACTGCTCTGCACCGCGCCGCGTCGCACTGCAACTGCCGAACTACAAACCGGAGGCGGCGGCGCGGGAGCGGAGAGGAAGCAGCGCAGGCGCGGCGCACTGCAACTGCCGGACTACAAACCGGAGGCGGCGGCGCGGGAGCGGGGAGGAAGCAGCGCAGGCGCGGCGCACTGCAACTGCCGGACTACAAACCGGAGGCGGCAGCGCGGGAGCGGGGAGGAAGCAGCGCAGGCGCGGCGCACTGCAACTGCCGGACTACAAACCGGAGGCGGCAGCGCGGGAGCGGGGAGGAAGCAGCGCAGGCGCGGCGCACTGCAACTGCCGGACTACAAACCGGAGGCGGCAGCGCGGGAGCGGGGGATGTATAACTATGGGGGCCATGTTAGCATGACACACCGAGGCAGGGCGTTCGCAGTACAGCAGAAAGCAGTTGAAGATATGCCTACTGCCTGCCTAACCCGTCACACTGAACTCGGTTTGAACGCGGGCCCGCGTTGCAACTGCTTTGAAACTGCTGCTGCGTTCACTGTGCCGACTATTGCCGACTCCCGCGCTGCTACTGACCAGCTCTGCTTCTGACCCGCGTTTGGTGTGCTCAAGCCTTAAATAGGCTGATTTTGTTGCGGTTTGTTTTGTTCGAAAGCTGACGTGATCGAGATAGTTCTTCTTAGCTATAATTTGTGAAGATCTGTTGAGATGTCTCAAGATCCTGAGCTCGTTTAGTTAGCTGCAGTAGGAATCTGACCCCCGAAAGAGAGAGAAATTTTATTTTGTTTCTTTAAACTTACTAGATTATTTTGTGTCGGGGGTTGTATAAATTTTCAATTTTATTCTTAAAATGGGGATAGTTTGAGAACTGGAGAGTGTCATATTCTCGCGGTATAATGTCGTGTAGTCCACGCGAGCGATTTAGCCTTACTTTCCGTTGGCGCGGTACGCAACGCAGCGTTTTGGACCTCGTACTAAACCCGACGCTGTGGCGAAAGGCGTTTTCGACCCCACCGCCTTCAAGATAATAAACTTCTTGTTTTCGGGTGAAGTCAGAAAAAACATGGATTTTAGTCTTGATAAATAATAACAATGAATTGATGACCCATATCTCCCGCCGCCCGTGGTTAGGACAGTTACTTTAGAATCTGTATGTCAAATAAAATGTGGGTTCTTTTGCGCCTCGTACCGCACTGTAAACGGGCAGTTTTTCGCACAGAGGGCGATGCTCTTAGTGATGGAAAATTAAAACATCGACCCTAGTTTACCAGTATTTGTAAATGGAATATTACTAAATTTACCGACTAAAATACTAGGTTTAGTTGCGGAAAAAAAGGGTTAGGTTAGGTTAGATTGGCGACAGTCGCTAACCTTGTAGTTTAGTCGGTAAAAAGTATTTTAGTCGATCAGTTAAGGCGATACTCGGAAAAATGTGCTGAAGCGAGATAGCAATGAGAAAACGACGCGCGCGGGAGCGAGACCGATTTTGCAGATTACGCAAAAAAACACAAAATCACTTCGTATTAAAAAACTACAGCGATTTAAAAAAAATGCTTCTATACGATCCTCAATATTGTTGGTGTCCACTATTTAAACCAATTTCCAATAGTGTAAGTAACCCCATTTAAGAATAATCTTCACTTTTCGTATTTTTTAGAAGTCTTTTCGAAAAGAAAAAGTGTCGAGGCAAAATCATAAAATCGTGTTTTTGAAACTATACGATTCTAGATAAAGGTATGAAGAAATATATATCTTATTACCAGATTTGTAACAACTGTAACCGTCCTATAGTTTTAAATCAAAAAGTCCATATTTTTCCGAGTAGCGCCTTAATTACTACCCTTTGCAAATTGGTTGCTAGGTAAGCGGGCGCCCGCGATGGGCACACGTCGGGTGCCTCCGTCCGTGGACACGCGCGCGGGCTCCGTGGAACCGCATCACATAGCGCTATTGACTGAACAAGCCCGTGCGTGCTACCGCTGGCCCGCTGGCGGGCCCCGGTCAGCTGACCGCCCGCGCGGGGAAACGGGCCACAAGGCGCGGGCGCGGGGCCTGCCTCCCCGCGACACGGTTGCCCGCGCGGGTGCCCGCGTCGGAGCACTTTTGTGTGGAACCGCGCGGACGTTCGCTTAACGCAGTTTAGGCCCTAACGGTTTGGGTTTGACACAAAGATGTGCTTGTATCCACGCTAGAAATGAGGAAATTATTTTAACAGCTACACGTTTCCAAAGTTAAGTAAGACCTCTTTAATTATTTAAACAAATAAATTAATAGAGTAAGCAATTAATTTAGATTGAGTGCTAACCTTAATTGCGAGACGCGTTGCATTAAAAATGTTCGGAAAAGATCGACATTTCTGAACGCATCCCTAATGTCACGTCAAATTGACATTAGCTGACTTGAAGTTGACAGTGCTGGTCTGATTGGAATTCTTGTAAAGAAAATGTCGGATAAATTTTGCTGAATTGTTAAAAACCGCTCGCGTTGAATATGCCTGGCATATCGAGTTTGAATTGAATCCTGAATTATCTTTTTGATCCCGTTTTGTACGACCAAGATTTGGTCCGGTCGCGGTGCTTTGAAAGATAACCTTCCACCACACGCGTTGTTGTCGGGACAATATATCTTAATAAGCAAGCCCCGCGCGTGTTATTTGTGTTGTGAGTAAGGTGACGAATTGGTAAGGTCTGCAGAAGAAGAAGGAGCTACCAGGGGGCGCGCCCCCTCTCCCCACGCTGCCCAGGAGACTTTCGACAGCACAGACCGTATGTAAAATTCACCTTACTTCACAATAAGTCGCTGTGTATCGCAGTTCAATTGTTCAGTTACATCCCGGCTGAAACCAAGTTTTGTCCGGAGTCTATACTAGTGATACCTAAGCTTCCACTGCGCTATGCCAGCCCCGCGGGTCTAGGCAGGGGTGTACTGAACAAAAAATGTGGGTGTTTTCCAAAGTCAATGTATTCATAGGATAGTTAGCATTGATTATTCAAAACCGTGCACTCGCTAAGGTGACCACGAATATATTTTTATCTGCAGTTACATTTTAATAATCGTAATTTCTTTCATTTCCAGACTGATGTTGAAAAATAATGTATTCATTTGCTTTTCATTATTTTATGACACACTTCAACATACACAAAAGCTAACAAAAATCGGCATCTTATATGAAACTAGCGGCTCCCCACGGTTTTACCCGCGTGGTACGTGTTCCCCATGGAATTATCGGAATAAACATAGCTTATGTCACGCAGAAAGAATATAGCTTTCCAATGATGAAATTATTTTTTAAATCAGTAGTTTTTTAATTATAAATACACAAAGAAACACTAAATCTAATATTTCCTCTTTATAATATTTAATAAATTAAATATAAAAAATATCAAAGACAAATGGAAAGTTCTCAAAAATAGTGGCTGAAAACACCTTTTTATTTAGCGTTTATTTATTTACTATTCCATACAACCATATGCAAATAAAATATATGAATGGAAATTAAACAAACAGACACGACATATGATACATCACAGCTGCAAAACTGCCTAAGCATGTTTAAGTTTGACCAGTTTTAATTTCTACACAATAAAATTTCTAACGCAACTTCCATACGAAAAACACTCGACCTTCAAACAATGTCACTACCATCTAAAACAGTTTACAAACGTCCCAAAGCCACTTTTGACTCGAAGTCATTCCTCGCCTGCGGATTTCCGAGCGGCTAATCTGCAGAATAAATAGCGGCCATAATTTAGCGGGACGCTGTCCCGAGTGTCCCGGGGGCCGCGTTTATCATGGCCACCGTAGTGTTTTGATATTTATACATTTATGTGGTGCCGCTTTTGTCTGTGAGTACGTCTGAACTGAATTCGGGTAAGCTCCTTCAACTTTGTGTGACGAATATTGAAATAATAGGAAGCTGCTGCGGGAAATGTTTCATTAAACTACTAACAACATAATTATTATTAATCAATATAATATAAGTATATATATATAACCCATTAGTATCACTTACTTTGTCTAGGCTAATGATTTGGCGTGAAAACGGGTTCGGTCTCCCCTGGAACAAACATTTATGTGATGTGTTTGATCTGTCTGGATATCATTATGTAAATATTTGTATAATACCTTGTGCTTTAATTCGTAACACAAATACTTATCTACTCAGATGCAAAGTGTAATGTCGTCTTTCGATTATTTAAAAACTATTTAAAAAAATTATAAATTCAAAAAAATTCAATAATTGGCTTAAAAGGTTGATTAAAAATTGAGTAGGTATGCTGAATTCCTTATTATTCATTAGATTTCTTTTTAGGTTAATATTTCAAGCTGTATGTCTAATATGCGACGTAGATCTATTAGTAAAGTGTGACTATAGTATAAATGGTTCATAAATAATGGCATTAAGTCTGCCCAGCGGTTGTGGTTGACATCCCTGATCCGGATAAACATTCATGTGGTGAGTATTTTCGTTTCATTTTAGAGCCTGTTTAAGGTACTTTGGATTTTCACCAAAAAGCAAGTTAATTGGCTGCTTTATTTCGAAATCTATTCGCTCTATTTCAGATCTAGGAATATCTATGTAAATATGATACAGAATCTCAATAGAACAATATTGATTTTAGGTTACTTTAAATGATACTTATAAATCTTTGACACTTATGGGAAAATGCTAATATTTCCTGGCTAAGACGCCAACAAAAACCCAGTACCTACCACCTTGTGGTGGTTATTTCATCCTACCACCATACCATCGTACCATTGTACCACCTTAACTACCACCTTAATTCTGCCTCGGCAGAAATAACGGCAACTAACAGCTGCTGGCCAAAGCATTGTATCACAAAGTGCGATAACAAAAGCCAAGTATCAAATCGACTAAAGCATTATTAAATATCATATTACAGTTTTAACCAATGTAATGCTAGTATTACAGCTTTGTTCATTGATCTATGTCCCATTGGATTATCTCAATTTCATAAGTGTATTAAGTTATTAAAGCTCACTCAATTAATCCCAAAATGCAGCACTATTTTCGAGAGAATAAATAAACATGACGTGTTTATTCGAAAACCGACTAACGATGAGTACAAAATAGGAACAGTAAAGGTTACATTTGCATGAATAGTTTTCAATTCACATGCAAATGTTGGTTGCACGCACGATATAATCTTAGCGGGACTTATCCCCCGGCGCGGCGGGAAGCGAGGGCCCCCTACTGTTGCGTTTCATATTCATGCAGTGGTTAGTTGTAACATCACTTTTGCAATTCCTATGCCTCTGTCTGTTGTATTGTCCGCTTCAAATCTTAGGCTGTCGAGACTTTTTAAGTTAGTATATTTAGTGATGGGTATGGAATGGATGTATACTAATATTAAAAAGAGGAAAGATTTGATTGTTTGTTTGTTTGAATTGAATAGACTCCGAAGCTACTGGACCATTTCAGAAAATTCTTTGACCATTAAGTTGCAATTACACCTCTAGTTAGGGCCCTCAGAATACTGTATTGAATGCATCACAAAGAAAGCAATGTAGGTATTCTGAATTAGGGCCATAACAAGGGTAAGTGTAATTGCAACTTTAGAAAGCTACATTCTTCCCGAGTGACATAGACTATAGGTACGATATCCCGATATTCCCACGGGAACGGGTACTATGCGGGTAAAACTGCGAGGATCCACTAGTTTGCAATAAATCTCAGTTACATAAATGTGTTATTCGTGTGGAATAAATGTTACTTGTTTCAGTGAAATCGATCGATCGCTTGACCGAAGAATTAATTTAATAGTTTTCTTTCAAAAGTCGCTCGTGAGCAAACAATCAAAATGACTTTTTTCTATAATAGGGGAGAGTGTGGCTGAAAGAGCCTTGATTCACGGCTACCCGGTTTTCGTCATTTAATGAGTAGAATCGATATTTGGAGGACAACAAGAAATGCGTCAAATCGAGTTCGGCTCATTCAAAACCCGGCTCTTCCATCCACACTCTCCCCTAAACTAGGCAGGCATTTATTGATAAATTGATTTCGCTAAAGGCAGCTAAAGGTCGTGGGTTCGAGTCCCATCGGAGCTGGTTGTGAGAGGGGTTGATTTTATCTAAACACTTATTTTTCAATAATAAAAACGGCATTGTGAATGCAAAAAAAACACCATCTTGATTAATAAGAATAAGTAGTCGAAAATTTTGCATGCTTATCTACCCACGAAATGTCTGTTCACTTTTACTTTACTTGAAAAGATCAAGGTTATAGTTATCGGGGAACACAGGAGCAAGCAGCGAATTCCATTCCTTAGCGGTTCGCATTATAAACAAATCTGCAAGGTGGTTGGTACTTTTTGTAAGGGGTTTTTAAGGCGATACTCGAAAAAATTATGCTAAAGCGAGATAGCAAAAAAAAATGCTTCTAAACGATCCTAAATATTATTAGTATCGACTAATTAAACCAATTTTTAATAGTATATGTAACCCCATTTAAGAATAATCTTGAATTTTCGTATTTTTTAGAGGTCATTCGAAAAGAAAAAGTGTCGAGGCAAAATCATAAAATCGTGTTTCTGAAACTATACGAATCTAGATAAAGGTATGAAGAAATCTAGATTTTATTACCAGATTTGTAACAACTCTAACCGTCCTATAGTTTTATATCAAAAAGTCCATACTTTTTCCAAATAGCGCCTTATGGGTCAGGTTTATTCCTATCAGACATCCTGCGGTCCGTAACAGGGCGTTTGATGTTAGATTCTCGTCAGGGTCACATCTCTGTCCAGTGTTGCACGCTGTTTTACTAGCTTTTCAACCGCCGCACCGCAAAACCGCACTCTGCGCTAAGTGAAACGAGATTGCGGTCAGCTGTTTTTGATAGACGTGCCCAGTGTTTTGTGCTGACAGGTAGATAACGAACAATGAATGATAAGAATAAATAAATGTTATAATCGCCTCTGTGGTCTACAAGTTCACAACACCGGTATCAGACCCAGAGGGCCTAGGTTCAATTCCCAGTCAGAGTACACATTATATTCAGTATGGTTGCTCGTAGAATATATTCTAAGTCCGCCTGGATAGCTACCACCAACTTATCTAAGTCGGACGCCGTAACAACCTTATTTTCAGCATTGTTGCGTTCCGGCAGTTAGAGATAAGATAACCAGTTCCTCAGTGGTTGAGGATTCCCGGAGTAGTTCCACCTTCCACTTTCAGCCTTGTCTTCACTTAACATCAGATGTGAAGGGGGCAAAATGCTATATACCGGTAGTGGATAAGAAAAATACTTATTTCAGAATATATATGAATGACTAGATTAGAAAGACACAAGTAACATTAACGAATTTCTTTACAATTGTACTGAGTTGCAACCGGCAACAGTGTCCGATCGCCGCTACCGGACACAGCAACTCGGTTTTCTGTGAAAGTATGCCGAGTAGGTACCAGTGTGTCCTATTGCCACTGCTGGACACAGCAACTCGGTTTTCTGTGAAAGTATGCCGAGTAGGTACCTGTGTGTCCTATTGGCGCTGCTGGACAAAGCAACTCGGTTTTCTGTGATAGTGTGCCGTGCCAGTTACAGCGTGTCCGATCGCCGCTACTGGACACAGCAACTCGGTTTTATGTAATTGTGTACCGTGTCGGTAGCAGAGTGTTCAATTGCCGCTACATGCATGACACGGCAACTAGGTTTTCTGTAATTGTGTGCCATGTCGATAGCAGGGTGTCCGATCGCCGCTACTTGACACAGCAACTTGGTTTCCTGTGATAGTGTGCCGTGTCGGTAAAAAAAAGTGTCTAGGTTTGCGCAGCGCCTAAGGTAGGTAAACACACAAGAAGGCTAAAGAAAGCTCCGTGCAACAGGTTGCAGTAGCTATTTGTTTAAAGTTGCAAGCCAGCAGCTCATAAGTGTCACAATTTCAACATACGAAGAAGTTAGTCTTGCAAGCTTAAAGAGGAAAACACATTTTTGTACACGAAATATTGCGGTTATGATACTTAAATGCAACTTGCCGGAAGAACTTGCATTCACGCGTATATTATTTCCTTCATAGATGTTAGCTAATAATTGCCATCACAAAAACTAATTATCGTGAACGTTTCATTTATGTGATAGTAAAAAATCACGAGTCCTAATAAGTAGCTTTCAGGCGGGATTCAAACCCGCGCCTCCGGGGATCCGGCCCGATGCTCTGAACAACTAAGCTACCGAAAGGCTTACACGACTCGTCGAATTTCTCTTTGTCCACTTGTCTCTACCGTTGTCTCCACCAGTAAAAACACGTCCACTTTTCAGTCCACTTGTCTCTACCGACCGACCGGTGGAGATAAGTACTTACACTACAGAAAAATATTATTTTTACATCCACTTGTCTCACGATATTTCACGTAAAGAATTTTGTAGACTGATTAAAGAAAACGATTAAAATATACCATGACAACGAACGTGACTTTCAAATTATTGCTTTTCAGAACAATCGTAGTTGGAAAAATAGTTATGTAATTCGTACAGGAGGTTATAAAAATACATAGAACAAAAATAAAGGATAACGTAGAGAAGTTTGCAACGGCAACGTTACAGTATATTCTCAGTAGTGCCATCAATAACTCTCAGTTACACTAAATGCCTTTATTTTAGCGTGCACACCGCAAGCCGCAATGTAAATTTACTTAATGGCCATGCGGGTTACACGTATCTATGAAATGGGTTTAGTGTCCTTTGTACTTTGCTTTGATTGTACGTTGCCGACTGGAGGGTTAGAGAGTCTTATTGTACACTCGACAGCACATCAAGTTAAACAGTTGAACTGCGATAACAGCTTTTATTACGAAGGGCGTAAGAGCGGTCTCAAGGTCAACATGTATAGTCTGATGTGCCACCGTGTACTCACAAGGTGTAACAATAAGATTATTATTATAAGTGTGTTTGTCCGTCTTTCACATCAAAACGGAGCAACGGCTCGAAGTGATTTTTTGTTTGAGGATAGTTTGGGATACTTTTTATCCCTAAAAGATATCACGTTCCCCGGGATATCATCGTATAGTCCTCTCGGATGAAGTCGCCGGCGGAAGGCTACTTTACAAATAAATTATATTGTATCTAGGAAATAGGTTTAGTATCCTTTGTATGTTGCTTTGATTGTACATTGCCGAATGGGGGTTTAGAATTTATAATTATTCAAGATGTAGGTACAAGATTGAAAGAGCGGATTTTGCTGTTCTTATAGAATAATTTAATGAGTATTTACTCCACGATTTCTTGAGTATTTTAAAATAATTGTAAAATTAAACTAAATTTTATATAAAAAAAAATAAGTGCCTTATAGGCTGCTTATAAGTTATTAGGCTCAAGTCATAACTTTGGTGTTTTTAAAATGTTCACTTACTAAGCCGATAAAAGCTCTAGACCGTCTTATTAAAACGAACCTTTGTATGGTCAACACCACTTTAAACTTAACATTTACTGTTTAAAAACAGCTTTTATTACATATACAATAAGAGCGTTAAACGCCTGCATGGTAAATCTGGTTCGTCTCCTATAAAGTTATCAAGTAATCATCTACTGAACCCTCTGTTCGTAATAAGAGGAGCAAACTGGGGTTTTGTTAAAAGCTTATTCTTAGCTGCAAAAATCGTTATAATGAAAATAAGAAAATAGGACTTTCTTCCAATCTTTATTGTCTATACCTAATACTACCTAACACTCATTTGATTTTTCGTTTGTCTATACTCTATACATATAAAACTCTAAATTGTTTGATTGATTCATGCATTCATTGTTGCCATAGGCGTAGAGCCCTAACGGCTGAAGGTAGAGACACCATTTTTAGAGGGTAAGTAGATACCTTTTATGATGTAGATAAGCACTAAGAAGGGATTTTAGAAAATTCCCGTTATATACAGGGTGCTACAGGTAGTTCAAGTTTGTATAAGAATTTGTATAAGGTAGAAGATAGAGACACCATTATTGGTGGGTAGGTACATTTCATGGTGTAGGTGAGCATTAAGAAATGGTTTTGGAAAATTCCCGTTATACAGGGTGCTACAGGGTGTTCCAGTTTCTATGGGGATTTGTAAAGGGCTAAAGATAGATACACCATTTTTGGAGGGTAGATTTCTTTTATAATGTAGGTATATGAGCACTAAGAAAGGCTTTGGAAAATTCCCGTTATACAGGATGCTACAGGGTGTTGCAGTTTGTATGGGGATTTGTATAGGGCTGAAGGTAGAGACACCATTTTCAGAGGGTAGATACCTTTCATAGTATAGGTGAGCACTAAGAAAGGGTTTTGGAAAATTCCCGTTACACAGGGTGCTACAGGATGTCCCAGTTTCTATTTGGATTTCTATAGGGCTATATAGATACACCATTTTTGGAGGGTGGATTTCTTTTATCCTACTAAATTATAAATGTCAAAGTTTAGATGTTTGAATGTTTAGATGTTTGGATATTTGAATGTTTGTTATTTAATCACGCCAAAACGGCTGAAAGGATTTAGCTGAAATTTGGGATATAGATACTTTGTAACCTGGAAAGGAACATAGGCTACTTTTTATCCCGGAAAAGTATCACATTCCCGTGGGATAACATCGTGTAGTCTACGCGGGCGAAGCCGCGGGCGGAAAGCTAGTAATGTATATGAGCACTAAGAAATGGTTTTGGAAAATTCCCGTTACACAGGGTGCTACAGGGTGTTGCAGTTTGTATGAGGATTTGTACAGGGCTGACGGTAGAGACACCATTTTTGGAGGGTAGATACCTTTCATAGTGTAGGTGAGCACTAAAAAAGGGTTTTGGAAAATTCCCGTTATACAGGGAGCTACAGGGTGTTCCAGTTTGTATGGGAATGTGTATAGGGCTGAAATAGATACACAATTTTTGGAGGGTAGATTCCTTTTATAATGTACTAGCTTTCCGCCCGCGGCTTCGCCCGCGTGTACTACACGACATTATCCTCAGGGAATGTGATATTTTCCGGGATAAACTACATCACTGTCCAGCTCCCAATCTACCCCCGTACCAAAAATCACATTGATCCGTTCGCTCCGTTTTGACGTGAAAGACGGACAAACAAATAATACCTACTACTGGTTTTCCCGTGGGAATATGATAAGTACTTTCCTGTGGTAAAAAGTAAAAGTAGCCTATTATAATCCTTCCTAGGGTCTCAAATAATTTACTTAAATAGGTTCCAATGAGCACTAAGAATAAGTTTCGGAAAATTCCCGTTATACAGAGTGCTGCAGGATGTTCGAGTTTGTATGGGAGTTTGAATAGGGCTGAAGGCAGAGACACCATTTTTCGAGGGTAGATACCTTTCATAGTGTAGGTGAGCACTAAAATAGGGTTTTGGAAAATTCCCGTTATGTGTCCCAGGGTGCTACAAGGTGTTTCAGTTTGTATGGGAATTTGTATAGGGCTGAAGGTAGATACACCATTTTTGGTCACATCATTCCCACGGGAACGGGTACCACACGGGTGAAACCGCGAGGACCCGCTAGTAATGGATTAACTCAATAACTACCTACCTAGGTACTGAAACGATTTTAAAAAATCTGTCACCAGTACAAAGCTACATTATTGCCAAGTAACATCGGCTATATTTTATCCCGATATTTCCCGAACGGGAACCACGCAGAAAAAAAAGGCGGGGTGCCACTAGTTAGGGAGTTTAACTCAACAACTACTCTCTATGGTTGAAAAATGGAAAATGAAGTATTTTGAAAAAATCGACCCGTCTCACAACCAGCTCCGATGGGATAAAGATTTTGTGAGACGGGTCGATTTTTTCAAAATACTTCATTTTCCATTTTTAAACCATAAAAATTGCATTGTGAATGCAACTTTTATGGTTTAAAATAAAAACTACTCTCTTTATTACAAAGTATTAATAATATAGAGAGGGGCCCGTGGCACAGTGGTTAGCGCGCTCAGCCTGCGATCGTTGAGGTTAAGCAATTTTCGCATTGGTCGGTCACGGGATGGGTGACCAAAAACTTTCATCTCGAGCTCCTCCGTGCTTCGGAAGGCACGATAAGCCGTTAGTCCTGGCTGTATTTGCAGTCGCTAATACCCAACAATCCGCACTGAGCACGCGTGGTGGGTCATGGCCCATTCTCCTTATCCATCCATAAGGAAGGCCAGTGTCCCAGCAGTGAGGACATCAAGTGGCTGATGATGATGATGATGAATTATTATATACGTCATTGTAAGACCTGTGACTGGCAGCGGCTTTGTCTGTTTTCTCGGTTCCGATACAAAGAAGCGTCTTAAACATCATGGTGTCTTTTTCAAATCTTTGAAATGTAAAGCGACATTTGTGTTAGGTTTGTATCTAGGTTTTGATTTCTCCTTAGAAATTATGTATGTTATTTATTATGTACCTAAGTTATCTCTAAAAAGCGTAAAAATCCGTCCAGTCAATTGTTGAGTGTATGCCTGAAACAAAAATTGTCGAATACAAAACATTCATTCACAGTCATTCTTACTACACTGGCAAATAACCGAATCAGGCACTTGTCCCACCGCCCGCCGAGACGATGAACGAGAAGCGAGTAGAGCTAGAAACTAGCAACGAGTTAGAGAGCAGCGGGAAGCGAGTGTGTAGTTCCATGTCCATGGCTCGCTATTATTTCTCGGCTGCTAGTGAAACGAGCGAGATAGAAGATGGCTTTGGTAGTTCCGATAGTTTTGTCGCTGGGCTATAAGCGAGTATGCGAGTGCGACGGGCGATTACGCTTGCCACTTGCTCGCTAACAGATCAGCCCCCTGATTCACGAACCGTCGGAAACGGAATCAATTCTAATTCTGTGCTTTGTATTTGTGTATTCTATAGTGAGTGACAGAGACAGTGCATACGTTCCGCTGTCGGGAGCGTTTCTAACGACTAGTGAATCAGGGATCAGATCCGCACTGCAGAGAAATGACCGCTAGTTGGTCTTTTGGCGTGAGTTCTGACCGCCAAGCGAGCAACGCTGGCGAGAATCGCTGAGCTAGTTTTAAATCTTTTAATAGTTCTTGTCGCTGCGACAAACTAGTGGTGAGAGGTGAACCAGGTATTATGCGTCTCTTTAATTGACGCTCATCGTTTCTTGAGCGAGATAGTTGATAGCTAATCGCTTGCTCGCCAGCGGTGGGACAAATACCTCAACGTTGACTTTTTTCAATGTCCACTGACAGAAAAAATGGCCCACAACGTACAAAATAAGCGTTGTCGATTGTTTATTGCTTGTGAGACAATATCTATATAGTTATAGTCTCAATGTCAATGTTGTCAGGCTAACGTTGAGCCACACACAATTTGAATCTTGTCAATTTCAAGAGAGATGCACCTTATTGCCGGGCGAGCAAAAGAACATTGTTAATTCGTTAATGTTTAACGTTGTATCGAAAAAAAAACTAGTTATCAAAGTTAACATAAATAAATTGACAAAATAAGAAATTGTACTTGTACAGCAAAATTAACAGGTAAACAAAGTTCATTATTGAACATTAATGGAAGCACAATATGAGGGGCATGAGGCGCCTGAGGGGGGATGACTGATCAAAACATTGTTAATCGTTCATTTATTCCTGTGACATTTCTTGAAGAGTGGACATGTGCGTACGCAGTGTGAAGGAATTTATAACAACGTTAAACATTGTCCGTAAACTAAGTACTTCTGACCACGTGTAGCGTTGTCCATGAATGTTGTTAATTCGGCAACAAAAATCTGACAACAAAAACGTTGACATATCGACTACAGTCCCACACTCCTGTCTGTTCCGGTGACAGCCGTGACAGAGGAGTCACTTGCAATACGAAATTAGCTGTCAAAATGGACTGTCTTATGAAAACTGTTTTAGTTCCAAAGATTATCACCGGAACAGAAAAGCTTGTCGCACTTTAAGCTACATACAGTGCCACAATCTTTTCTGTTCCGGTGACAGCGGCGCTACGTACGTTTTTATTTTTTTTGTAGCAATTTAACCGGCCCTGACTTCTAAGGACTTCAGCCGCCAGCAGCGCTATGGTTGGACATCAACTTGACAGCAAAATGACATTTAAAAAAACACGTTAGTTTCACATTTTGGCCACCGGAACAGAAGCGATTGTGGCACTGTAAAGGGTTGTGTGTGGTTAATGTTTTGTTGTCAAATTGACAATATTTTTTTCTCAGTGTCCTAAGAAAGCAAACAGGTTTCATTATTCTTTTAAAAATGAAGCCTCGTTTGTTAACAAAGGTGCCGCGTTACGTAAGCCGCTCGTCAGCGGATCGTCGGCGTCTCGTGAGCTCTTGACCTACAAGCTCGGCGCTCGCGATTCCTTCAGTGCCTCGGGCGGGAAATAAGATAAGAGTTGAAGTCAAGAAGTGGAAAGTGACATTATGTTTTATACACTGGGAGCGATTCGCCTCGAGTTTGTGTTGGTGCGATTTACTGGAGATAAAATTGGAGTGCTAAGAAAAGGCAGACCTAACTTTAAATTAATATAAGAAAAAGAAAAAAAATAAATATACAACGAAAATATATTTAATTCATTCCATATCGCTACATGCTGGTAAAATCACTGTAAATAAGAATAAAATAAGATTTTTCCAATCCTTCAGAAAGAACAAGCCAGCAGGTTCCATTTTTCTTATAAAATTAAGGCTCGTTTGCTAACATAGTTGCCACGTTACGGAAGCCGCTCGTCGGCGTCTCGTGAGCTCTTGACCCAAAAGCTCGGCGTTCGCGATTCCTCACTGCCTCCAGTGGGAAATAAGATAAAAGTTGAAATCAAGAAGTGGCAAGTGACATTATGTTTTATAGACTGTGAACGATAGCCTCGTATCCATCAAGGCAACATTTGACGCGCAACACATGCCGCTCAACAAGATCGATAACATTGCACAGCATCACACGATGTTGCCACATGGCACGCAAGAGTAAGTACGATAGCGCAGTGACCCCGAAGTGGATCTTGGCCTCCAACAACAAAAGGCGCCACTGCTTCCTGCATACCGCGACCTCCTCCCAGTCGGGAAGCAGCACCTCCCGCAGATCTTTGGATACTTCGTCAGCAAAGTGGTACCTAGGTCAACTTACTGGCCTGCGCCCTATTGGCCGGCCCAGGTATGCTCGTTTGACTGCGCCACCGTCCTTCATCCGCGCAACGTGACCTAACCATCGAAGCCTATGTGCTTTGAAATAGTAGATTTCATTACAAGTGCGGAAAGTCTGTCATTGCAAAGAGTTCCGACAAATGTCTACCCGAGCCGAGGCGCAGCCGAAGGTGAGGGTTGACAGTCGGAACAAGTTGCAATGACGGTTCCGCACGTGTACTGAACAACTATTTTTAATACAGTTGCGAAAAAATTAAGCAATTTAATAAAATAATAAAACACAATAAACTCAACTAACTAGTAGTAGTAAAAAAGTTCGTCCTTTTTGGACAGGCGAAGACATCAAGCCATACTGCCAATTCTTGAGTATTATGTATGTTATTATAGTTTCTTATGTTTTCATTAGAATGTAGGTGTGTTACATTCTAATGCTTCTTGGAGTATTTGGCGTCAAGTATGTCGAGTCGGTCTTCTCGGTAATTCTTGCTGAGGTAGTCACCACTACAATAAAACACTCGGCATCACGTTACCGAGATAGCGCATATTTTAATCATTCCACACATCGTCCAGTTGCGTAAACACTTGGGGCACAAAACCACACCTATCTTGAGTCACAAAGTCCACTATGAAACAAATTGCGATTAATTAAAATATCCACTTAACCTAACCCGCCAAGATGGCGCCAAAAACTCCCCTCAACTAACTAATCGTAAAAGAATATAAGCAGAGACTTTTTTTGTTTTCTTCACCCATTCTGGGTTGGCAAAGGAAACTATAATCATACAGCCAAGGCTTCAGTAGAATTTTTTTATTGATATGAAATGAAAATTAAATTAAATGAGATGAAATGAAATGAAACCTAACAAAAGCAATCCGAATCCTACAGGAGCGCCTTTCCTTATTTCTCTCTTTTACCACATCGTTTTCCATTAAAGCACTAATTCCACCATACTAAGTACCTACCACAATAAAAACCAGAAAAAACTAATTTAGATAATTAAGAAATAAGGTCTGATCACGCACAATTGTGGTGACCATCGACTGTGTTCCACAGTTTATTGAAACGGAGGTTTCTCATGCAAAATTAAGTAAATTAAAACTAGTCCTACCTTATGGTAGGAGATACTGTCCGTAATCCAGGGGGGCTGAACGCTGTCTCGCCGGCGCGCGCCTGGCAAAACGATCTCCACACAACCCCCGATGGGAAACTCTTACAGCTAACACTCTTATAACTACACAATGCCCTAATAGACAGCTAAAACTTCCCGGCGCTTTTCAAAGCGAACACACACGGGTCACAAGTCCGTACCCGGACCGGGCGCTCCTAGGTGTAAGCGCTCGAGATCTCGGTCACAATACGGGTAGGTAACTGGCGCGGCACGTCGCTACAGAAACACACAAACTTGCCTCACGGCTGCGTGCGGCCAACTGGTCGCGATGTCGCGCGGACGGCGGTTGGCGCCGAACCCACGAATGAACGTGAATGAATGAATCACGCGCGGCGTGAACATCCCCCCGTCCCGGACAGTAGCAAACTGTCCGCCAACTCAATCTAAGGGCAGGCGAGAGAGGGTAGCGATCGCTCGCTTCAAAACAGAGTCCCCCACCAGGACCTCGGCAAACCTGGGCACACCATCCGACCCCGGATGAAGCTGAACAATGCGTCTTAAACGCCAGCGGAGGGGCGGCAGGTTTGGATCCTTTACCAACACGAGGTCTCCAGTCTTGGGTGGGGTCGTCCTATCCGACCACTTAACGCGTTGCTGCAAAATGTGCAAATACTCCAGATGCCAACGGCGCCAAAAACTCTGCGTAAGCTGCTGGAGCAATTCAAATCGCGAGAGCCGTCCGGAGGGCACTTCGGAATAAGGATATTCCGGCAAGGCGTTAAGCGGTCTGCCAATCAAAAAATGGCCCGGCGTAAGGGCCTCTAAATCATTCGCGTCCGAAGACAACGGACACAACGGACGCGAGTTGAGGACCGCCTCAACCTTACAAAATACGGTCGCGAGTTCCTCAAACGTGAGGACCGTCTCCCCAATAACGCGACGAAGGTGAGTTTTAGCGGCCTTTACAGTTGCTTCAAAAATCCCTCCCCAGTGGGGGCAGGATGGCGGGGAGTACTGCCATCGTACCCCTCTGCGAGAGAGTGTGGATCCGATCTCAAAATTATTCCTATCCAAAAATTCACAAACTTCCTTTAAATACCTATCGGTGCCCTTGAAATTGGTTCCACAATCGGACCTGATTAACGACGGCATTCCGCGGCGAGACACAAAACGATTCAACGTGGCTACAAAGGCTTCTGTGGTGAGGGCACTAACCACCTCCAGGTGGACCGCTTTAGTGGCCAAACAAACAAATACACACAAGTAAGCCTTTTCCGTTCTAGCATTACGAAGCCGCGATGTCTTAACGGTAAATGGCCCCGCAAAATCCGTTCCAACTCCTGAGAAGGGCATCGATTCGTTCACTCGATCGGCAGGCAAATCACCCATCTGGGGCTGCATCGTATCGGCGCGCAAACGATAACACGGGAGACAACGAAAAATAACGGATCGGATTATTCTCCGCGCTGACAAAATCCAGAACTCTCGTTGGAGGAGCGCGGTCAAAGCATTACAACCGGCATGAGCATTCTTTACATGTCGGTCTGTAATCAACAGTCTAACTAACGGTCCATCCTTGGGGAGCAACAAAGGGTGGCGTGATCCGTACGGCAGGTTGGCATGTCTGAGCCTACCTCCGACACGCAGCAATCCGGTACTGTCCAAGAAGGGATTCAACCGCACCAAGGGTCCCTTCAACTTGGACTTACTTGAGCGCAGGGCTTTCAGCTCCGGTTCAAACTCTCGCTGTTGCGTCACTCGCAACCAATGCAACAGAGCGTCTTGCCGCTCTTGTGGGGCGAGGACCGGAGACAACGATTTCTCCTGAGGCTGGCGACAATTTCGCACAAAGCGCCTCATCCAAGCAGTCACGCCGAGCAACTTATCAAGAGAACTGTAGCGGTCTAACAAAAACTCCATCTGCGGAGCCGCCACCGTCTCCACGGCGTGAACACGCATGCCTAGGTCTGGGACTCTGGCCACAGCCGGGGTGGCAGGCCATGAGCGCTCAGGCCGTAACAACCATGATGGACTCCACCATAGGTGGTGGTCCACTAACTCAGGCGCCTCGCAGCCGCGGGAGGCACAATCTGCGGGGTTCAATTCGCCCGGTACGTGGCGCCAAATCAACGGGGCCTTTGAAGTCTGAATTTGTGAGACCCGGTTGGCCACAAAAACCTCAAGGGTGTGGACTGAACTCTTCAGCCAACAAAGGACGACCTGGCTGTCAGACCACGCAAATATCGACTCCAAGTCGACACCGTTTCCCAAGGTGTCGGCAACATGATTGAGTAGCCGTACTAAGAGAGTGGCGCCGGACAACTCCAACTTCGGAATGGTTAGCCTAGTCCGAAGGGGGGCGACCTTACTCTTGGCCGTAACTAAGTGTACGGCGACAACGCCTGCTGCATCCACCGTTCGGATGTAAACGGCTGCCGCGTATCCGCTTTCGGACGCGTCACAAAAGCCGTGCAGGGAGGCTTTAAACTTTCCCGAAGGCAGCATTTGCCTCGGTATACAAACCCGATTGACGTCGGGTAGGGATGACACGAACCTCACCCACTCTCGTAGGAGGCTACCAGAGAGGGGCTCATCCCATGACAATTCCGCAGCCCAGAGCTCCTGTAGGAAGCACTTCATCGAAAACACTACAGGGCTGAGCCAACCGTTCGGATCAAAGGTACGGGCTACAGTGGACAGCACCGTGCGTTTAGTCCAGACCTTTGGGTCTGGCAGTTCCAATCTATATGTGAACAAATCCGGGACTGGTCGATACTGGACTCCCAAAACAGACAGCATGTCTGGAGTCTCCGGATTTTCAAAGAGGAGCGGCTCTTGCTGGTGGTCCTTAGGCAAATCTGCCAAGAGGTCCGGTGAGTTAGACAGCCACTTCCGCAACTCATAGCCACCAGCCCTCAAGAGCGCAATCAGCTCATCACGTAAGACGAGAGCCTCATCTAAGCTCGAGGCCCCCGTGCAGATATCGTCGACAAATAAGGCCCCCCCCTCAATAAGAGCAGATGCCCGGGGATAGCGTAGCCGTTCGCGCTCTGCGAGCTCCAAAAGCGAACGGATCGCCACAAAGGGGCTCGACCGCAAACCATAAGTGTTGGTGTTCAGCTCGTAAGCCAACATCGGATCCTGGGGATCCTCACGCCAAAGGATGAGCTGGTATCGTCTATCCTCCGGGTGAATCACGGTCTGTCTGAACATCATGCGGATATCGGCCACAAAGACGACAGCGTGCCGGCGGAAGTTGGTCAAAACATCACAGACATCGTGATGCAACTTCGGCCCCGCATGCAGACACTGATTCAACGACACTCCGGTTGACGTGGGCGCTGAACCATCAAAGACCACGCGGATCTTCCCATTGGAAGTCTTCAAAACAGCGTGGTGTGGCAGGAAGTAATGTTCCACATTACGCCAGTCCAACTGCGAGATGGACATGTGCCCAAGGTCCAAATACTCCCGCATGAAGTCTATATACTTCTCCTTGAATGCGGGATCCCTGGCCATCCTACGCTCCATGGACAACAATCTCTTCTCGGCCATCGGCCGGGAGCTCCCTAAAGGAGGGCGAACCGCTAAGAAGGGCAAGCGGGTAATCAAGCGACCCGAGAGGAGGCGCCCAGTGTTGTTCTGGTAGAACAATTCGCACTCCTCCGCTAACGGATCCAACCGCTTGGCAGTGGGGGGTTCCTCCACCTCCCAAAACTTTTGGAGAACGTCGGACAAAGTAGAACCGACAATGGTCTGGCGGTCTACCGACGGGGTCTCTGGTGTCTGTGGTACCTTTCCCATCACCACATGACCCAGCGACGAGGACAAGGCGACAAGATCGGCTGTCTGCAAAACTCGCTTGCTTCCACACAGTACACGACCGAGGACATCCGCACCAATCAACAAGTGTATTGGGCCCGGTCGGTGGAAGGAAGGATCAGCCAAAGCCAGTCCAGACGTCAGCTCAATCGTGGATGGCGGCACTCGCACTTGCGGGAGTGGTCCAACCACCTTATCAAAGACTATCGCCGAAGCACCGATCTTCGGCCTTGGCGCGAAGTGGGGGGAGAAGGAGAACTCAACTCGACCAATCGGATCAGGGATCCGCGAGTCTCCCACCCCCCGTACCGCTTCGTGATGCGGCACAAGCAAAAGACCCAGCTGTCGGACAAGCCACCTGGACATTATGCACCCCTGGGCACCTGAGTCCAAAAGGGCACGCACCGTGACAACATTGCCCTTAGGTCCCCAAACATTCACGGAGGCTGTTGGCAACAGCACAAGCTCCGGAGGGGTGGTTGGGTCCGACAGGGGCGCCATTAAAAATTTTGGGGGGGTACTTGTCCCCCTCGCGCCTGAGTCGGCGCGCCAAATGTGGGACGCTCGTACCGGGCGAGCGGGTCCCAATCGGGTACATACTGGCCCCGACCAACAGCACTCCTAGGTGCAGGGTAATACCCGTGTGGGGCGTGCCTCGGTACATAGTACCCCAATCGAGGCCTCTCCATTAGGGGGGGGGAGTAGCAAATAGGGCCCGTGCCCATCGCCACCGTGGCGTACTCTTGTGGTACCCCCCTACCCCCGCCCGTGGCGGGGGCGTCTCTCCTATAGTTCCCCCTCTCCTGAGGGGACTGAACGGGGGGGCTAAGCCCCGCCGAATCTCTAGGGGACCGGTTCCGGGCTGCCGGGCCCCCGCCCGTGCGCGAGGAATTCGAACCCCGGTCGCTCCCGGCGTCCTTGCGGTCCAAACAAAGGAGGGGGTGATGCCTCCCTCCGCAAAGACGACAATCCTCGGTCTGGGGACACGCCGACTGCATGTGTCCCCCCAAACACCTATAGCACCATTGGCGCTGTTTCGCAACGGCCCTCCGTCCCCCTGGGCGGAGGCCTCTAAATTTGGCACATTCGTGCACCACATGCCTATCTCCCCTGCAATACCTGCACCGCTCACTCGGTGCGGGGGGAGGGGACTGCTGGAAGGCAGCATAGCGATTGGTCGGGCGACGGGGCTGTTCCCCCGCTGCCACCATACGACCAACACCTGGAACCGGGGCGGGCTCCAGGTGGTCCGTCACCCTACATTCGTCCTCCAAAAAACGAAGGAGGTCCGCGAAGGGCGGGAGATACGAGGCGCTGTCGCCTCCGTACCTCTGCTCGAAACGCCCCTTCATTTCAGCGGGCAATTTGGCGAGGACTATGTGCAGCAGTACAAAGGACCACTGATCCACCGGCAGGTCCAATCGCCTTAGGGAGTTGACCGCTGACAGTAGCGGGTTCAGCAACTCCCTCCGGAACAGGTGTACCCGCGTGATTCGCGGGAGGGCCAAAATCGTGGCCACGTGGGTGTCCGCCAGTAACCGGACATTCTGGTACCTGCTAACCAGAAGCTGGCGAGCCACCTGGTAGTTGTCGTCGCTGATGAGCAGGTGCTGGATTACCGAGCTGGCCTCTCCTCGCAGGGAGGAGCGCAAATAGGCCAACTTCTCACTAGGGGATAAGTCCCGTCGTGAATCCACCAAACTGTCAAACAAATTAATGAAGCCCATCCAGGCTGACAGATCCCCATTAAAAGTGGGAATCTCCAATGTAGGCAATCGGCCTAGCAACGCCGTCGGGGTAGGTTTGACCTCCCCGCTCAAAACCGGCTCCCCCTTCCGAACAGCCAGGGCCCTCTCAGCCGCCTCCGTGAACTGGTCAGCCAGCTCATAGGCCTGGGCTACATCCTGCTCCAGCTGTTCCGACACGGCATCATCAGCTGGGGGGTTTTCCAAATAATGCGCGCGACACTCCATGGCGTGGCGCTCCAGGTCTTGCAGCCGAGCTGCCAGCCCGCCATACCGAGCTAGCAACGCGCCTACCCGGTCGGCTCGGTCTATTAATGTGACCGCACAAGCAAGCCAACGCAAAACTCCTTGGATGCCAGCCCTGGATACGGCGAGCGGATTCGTAGGAGCCATTTATACTCCGTTTAATAAACAAAGCAAACAAAGAAATATAAAAGTGGTAAACATCAACAAAAAAAAAACAATAGAAATAGGTCGCGTCACGATAATATAAACACAATTAAAATTCGGACGACATACACGGACCCTACTATTTTCATAAATTATTAGCAACTTACCAATTTCAAGGGCTAACAATATAACGGTATAAACAAAACGTATAGGATTAACGGTATGGCATACCTCGCAAATCAACTACTAAACCGTTATCAACAAACAAAAACAAAACTATTTTTAATAATAATACTCGTAATTTAATACTACTAATAATTAAAACTAGTTCCACTTTTTTAACTAGGCAAGCGGACTCGGAACAAACACTAGTATGTGGTACTAATAAACAACACTTTCGAACGAAACTATTCGTCAAATAAATCCGGACACACAAAAAAAAAATATACACATCTAGGCGAGTAAACTCGTATCAAAACACTAGTATGTGACAACAATTATATAAGTGTCTATCTATTATCGGATCCACCAAGTGAGAAACATTCGCTTCGAGAATTTACTAGAACAATTTCTTAGTACTTCAATCGTCTCGGAATACCCTCGAGATTTCAACAAAAAAAAAAAATTTTTAGGTACGCTTTTTAGGTACGCTTTTTATTTTTACTATGAAATTTTATGTAGTTAATTTTAATATGAAAATTAATTATATCAACTAAGCTCTGCTACCAAAACTATGATCACGCACAATTGTGGTGACCATCGACTGTGTTCCACAGTTTATTGAAACGGAGGTTTCTCATGCAAAATTAAGTAAATTAAAACTAGTCCTACCTTATGGTAGGAGATACTGTCCGTAATCCAGGGGGGCTGAACGCTGTCTCGCCGGCGCGCGCCTGGCAAAACGATCTCCACACAACCCCCGATGGGAAACTCTTACAGCTAACACTCTTATAACTACACAATGCCCTAATAGACAGCTAAAACTTCCCGGCGCTTTTCAAAGCGAACACACACGGGTCACAAGTCCGTACCCGGACCGGGCGCTCCTAGGTGTAAGCGCTCGAGATCTCGGTCACAATACGGGTAGGTAACTGGCGCGGCACGTCGCTACAGAAACACACAAACTTGCCTCACGGCTGCGTGCGGCGAACTGGTCGCGATGTCGCGCGGACGGCGGTTGGCGCCGAACCCACGAATGAACGTGAATGAATGAATCACGCGCGGCGTGAACAAGGTCCCTCATTCTCTTTTCACTTACTTGCGCAAACTCCTTTAAGCAGATACTATGGTAAATAGTGCACGTCATACCATATTTAGTAATCTGTGGTCATACAGCCAATTTTATGTATTTTTTATATTCATAAATTTAATTTGGCCGATACTAATATTAATTTAATGTATAATTAAAATTACTTTTAAATCTGATATTGAAACAAATTAGTAGCTTCTTTTTAGAAATATTTGCATGAATCATAAAAACTTCTATGATTTTTTTTTTAGTAAAAACTTCGTGGTTGGTTTTTTCTTTTTAATAGACAATATTTTGACAGTTGGGAAAGAAAACGCACGAGTTCGGAAAGGTAAAGAAAAAGTTCGAGTGTGTAATAGCCCGCATCCCGAACGCTATACGTCCCTGCAATACGCCACTTTTTGAGCAACTGTATTAAAAAAGATATTTGCTTCGGCATACAGCTCCTCTACTTCAGCGTTTTATTCGGATACTTGGGGCGCAACGTGATGCGACTAAACAAAAGTCCCTCAACATGTTGCGCGTCAAATGTCTAATCGATACGAGGCTTAAACTAAGTGACAACGCCAGTTTTGGTTCTAAGGTCAAAGTTGTGTGTTATGGCCTACCTGTCAAGTTGAACGTAATATCATTGCTTGCACCACCTTTCACACAATCGAACTAAAACTATTTTTATATTTTTCTATAGGTACATCACACCTCCGCTTTCAGTCATTTAATTTTTCATTCTCTAAATAGGTAACTTTTTAAAACTATCTTCCCCATTCTCTCAGTTAGCGAGCTCGTTATTTATTAGCGGGGAAAAATTACTGGGACTTTGAAGTTCCGGGAAAAGTCTCAAAGGCCGCATTGCACAGAACCACTCAATGCAATGTCCTTTGTGTCGCAACGTAGGCTTAAAGATGCGGTTTTATGCAACGTTGCAGAGAAAAACTATAAAAAAATTGGTTTTCGGTTTTAAATTTATTTTTAACTAGCTTTCCGCCCGCGGCTTCGCCCGAAGCTTCGCCCGCGTGTACTACATGACGTTATCCCGCGGGAAGGTGATATTTTTAGGAATAAAAAGTAGCCTATGTCCTTTCTCAGGCTCTAGACTATCTCTGTACCAAAATTCATTTAAATCGGTTCAGTAGTTTAGGTGTGATTGTGTAACACACAGACAGACAGAGACGCATTTATAATATAAAAGTAAGGATTTTTGATAGGTACTTACTTACTTACTTACCTACTTCTGAATAATGTTTATTTGTATTTTATACACATTGTCTGTATGGATTGTCAAAAAACAGCTAATGTTATGAAGAAAGAGGCTAGCAAGACTTTCTTTTAACAACCAGCATTATACCTACGCTTTGAGCTCCTATCAGCCCCCTTACTCTTGAAACAAAATCCATTAATGTCAAACATTGAACCAAGTGAACCTTATTGCCTTGCAATACAGTACTTACTTTTGACGTTTGACATAAATTCAATCTAATGTCAATAGGGTTCGCACACAAAACTGCGATGCGAAAAATATGCAGCGCGCCATGCTAATGAAACCTTCATCACCATCATCATGTCAGCCGAACGACGCCCACTGCTAGGCATAGGCCTTCCCCAAGGATCGCCACAACGATGAAACCTTACACCTGTCAAATATTACGCGATGCGATGCGAGTTCTCAGTTTTGTTTAGGAGCCTTATGGGGCAGTTCGATGCGACAAAGCAAGCGTCTGCGAAGCGCAAGCGACGAAGGAACGTGTTACACGAAGGAAGCCATCAGAATATCTCATACATCGGCAAAGCGAGAAACAAGCGTCATGCCACATCGCTGACGTCTAGCTTTGGCTGAAGCTTTATAGTTTCCAAAAGAACGAAGTCTTTACTTTTCTGGCACGCTAAAGGATATTAGTAGCATTGTGTGCGAATCTTCTGTTAAAGCTGATGAGTTTTTTTCGCCTGTTTTTCTTGTCAGTTAAAAGATGTCCATAACAGGTGGTAGGTAAAAAAATGTTGGACGATTCATAAGCATTAATTTTATTTAATCTATATGAATAAAAATTGATGACTATGACTGGTCACAATACCTACAACTGAATGGGAGATACACCTCGGTCACTCATCTCCACAACTGTACCCCTAGTATAAAGAACTATTGAAATGGTACATAATCGAATAGTAAACTATACGTACAGTCCTTCAAAAGCTGTCAATGAGCTGTTGTCAAACATTACGACCGAAAAAGGCTTGTAATCATACAAAATAGTACGAAGACGAGGGTTACCATAACGACAGTTGTGTCACTAAATTCCTGTCAATCCCCGACAAATATGACGTCACGACCACATCAAGCAATTTAGGGTGATTGCAACATGTAGCAACCTGCTGCTACTGCCACTCAATACCTTGCAATATGGAGCAACTGTAACAACTAGGCAACACAACTAATCCCCGCCACCCGCTTCCGATTCCAACCCGTTCCTCTCGTGAAAACGAGACTTAGATATACGCTTATAAACGAGATAGAAAAAAAATACTAAATATTTTCATGCCGATTAGATATTCGGATAGGTATCTATGGAGCATTTAGAAGCAATATTCCCGAAACAAATGCCGCAGTTCATTGTGGTTGCTCCACATTGCTCCAATTGATTTCTCCAGTTTGATCCATTCCAGTTGCCAAGCAATTATTGCCAACAAACTGCCCGTGTAAGCGCACCTTTAGACGCAGTCTTTAAGCATCAATTGTAATAAAAATAAGTGCCTTCGACGGGTTAAGTTTTTATCTAGTAGTACTTAGTACTTAAGCATCAATTGTTATAAAATTAAGTGCCTTCGACGGGTTAAGTTTTTATCTAGTAGTACTTAGTACCAAAGCTATTCAAATCCCCATTAGCTCCACATACACCGCAGCAGATTAAAAAACAAAAAAGGCATTGCCTCGTTGCCCCAGATCCGAAGCTATTAACTAATGAGTTTACAGTTATGAAGTTAGCTGTTCGCATGCCTTTTGTTTGGAAACTAATTCCGAAATGCTTTTGCGCCACAGGCTGAATGCCGCTTTGTGTGCATCACAAAGGTCACGTGGCATGCGGGCTCTGATCTGCATGCAGCTCTGACAGACATTGCCGATGTTGGGACGTGTGGTTACGTATTGTTGGGAGGACTGATTGTAAATGAAGAAGGTTAGTATCGAATAGTAATGTTAGGGTAAAATGGAGAGTTAGGAAAAATAGGTAAAATATTGTAAAATAGGGTAAAATTGAGCTTTGAGAAGACAGCTCATGAGTTCATCTTTGTAGACTTACCCCCTTATTCCAAAACATGGACTAAAATAGTCCTGGTTTAAAACTTGTACTAAACTTGTGCTGTTACTTTCTTTTTCCAAATGAAAAACAGAATTAGCATCAGTTTTAAACCTGCCGGCCTTGCATAAGTGGCTTTTATCACGCGATATGATATAGCACGACATGCTGTCTTACTTACCTCACTAAGGTGTAAGCAAGACAGCATGACGTGCTATATATCATATCGCGTGATATAATGATGGTCATGCTAGGCAAGCAGGTCTAACTTAAGTCTACGTTTTGGAATAAGGGGGTATGAGTTTGTTCATATAGGACGATTTAAAATGTATTTAGGATTACACAGGTTATTGTGTGTAGTTAGCTGCTGGCATACCTTTTGTTTGGAGACTAATTAAGCCGCCTCTGTGGTCTAGTGGTTCATACCACCGATTTCAAACCCAGAGGTCCCGGGTTCGATTCCCAGTGGGGGTACATATTGTATTCGGTTTGGTTGGTGGTAGGACTTGTTCTTAGTCCGCCTGGCTAGCTACCACCATCTTATCTAAGTCTGACGCCATAACAATGATGTTTTCAGCATTATTGTGTTCCGGCAGTTAGAGATAAGATAGCCAGTTCCTCAGTTATTGAGGATTCCGGGAGTAGTGCGCTTCCACCTTCAGCCTTATCACCACTTATCATCAGGTATGATGAAGGCTAAGTGCTACCCCGTTGTGAATAAAAAAAAAAAAAAAACCGAAATACTTTTGCGCCAGAAGGCTGAATACGGCTTTGTGTGCATCACAAAGGTCATGTGGCATGCGGGCTCTGATCTGCATGCAGCTCTGTCAGACATTGCCGATGTTGGGACGTGTGGTTGCGTTTTGTTAGTCGGACTGATTGTAAATGAAGAAGGTTAGTATCGAATAGTAATGTTATGGTAAAATGAGGATTAGGAAAAATAGGGTAAAATTGAGGATTGTGAAGACAGCTCATTAGCAAATCTTTGTAGACTTATGCTTGTTCACATAGGACGGTTTAATATGTATTTAGGATTACACAGGTTATTCTATGTAGTTAGCTGCTGCTGGCATACCTTTTGTTTGGAGACTAATTCCGAAATGCTTTTGCGCCAGAGGCTGAATACCTACGGCTTTGTGTGCATCACAAAGGTCATGTGGCATGCGGGCTCTGATCTGCATGCAGTTCTGACAGACATTGCCAATGTTGGGACGTGCGGTTGCGTATTGTTGGTAGGACTGATTGTAAATGACGAAGGTTAGTATCGAATAGTAATGTTAGGGTAAAATGGGGATTAGGAAAAATAGGGTAAAATTAAGCGTTGTGAAGAAAGCTCATGAGTTCATGTTTGTAGACTTATGCTTGTTCACATAGGACGGTTTAAAATGTATTTAGAATTACACAGGTTATTCTATGTAGTTAGCTGCTGCTGGCATACCTTTTGTTTGGAGACTAATACTGAAATGCTTTTGCGTCACACAGGCTGAATACGGCTTAATGTGCATCACAAAGGTCACGTAGCACTCTGTAGTACACTACACTCATAGGCTCTGATCTGCATGCAGCTCTGACAGACATTGCCGATGTTAGGACGTGTGGTTGCGTATTGTTGGTAGGACTGATTGTAAACACCCAACAGACGATTTCGGCCGAGACGGGTACGCCAGTACCCTCTTCCCCTTCGGAAGAGTAGACACAGGTCACTCGACGAAAAAAACAAGGACAGACGACTGCTCCTAAAAAGCCGACTCAACCCAACCAGCCGCCACAACCGGCCAAGTCGACACAAGCAGCCCAGCCGACGCAGTCCACGAAAAAGTCCGCCTGCAAAGTCCCGAACTTGATGACGTGGGCCTGGAGGAGGGCGTCAAGATGAGGGAGTCGCAGACGGGAGCGCGGTTACTGCAGCTGCAAGACCCGAGTGGCAGTAAAGCCGATGCCCTCGCGGGCAAACTCCGAGACGTTTTGAAGGGATTGGTGGAAGTAAGCCACCCAAAGCTGACGGTCGGGGTCCAAATCTCCGGTCTTTTAATTATTTATTTATTTATTTATTTCTCATGGTACACCAACAAAATACATACATAAACATTTCACATTAATTTTACGCAGAAATTTTGGACGTGTATGTACCTTTATTACAGGTATACACAACATTTTCAAACATATATTCTACTTAAGACCAAAATTACTTAAAACTATACAATTCAATCTTAAAGTATCCAAAACAACCTAATTAAGACATGTAAGTACTTAAATTACCTAAACTTAACTTAAATTGATTTTAATTTAATAAGATTGCGCTTAAAAGTATTAAAACTGGCGCCAAAAATGTCCAGATCCAAGTCGGTATCCTCCGTGGCAAGTTTGTTGTAAAACGAACATTTACGATGACAGGGTGAGTTACGCCCGAGGTTAGTGCGACAACGTGGAATATGAAATAAATTTTTATTATTAAACCTAGAGTTCGGCCTAGGGACACGAAACATTATATTATCCAACGAGGATTCGGAAAGTACCAAACCATGCAATAATTTATATAAAAAGTTCGAGTCTAAAATTGAACGTCGGTCCTTTAGTTTAAGACTTTTGAAAAATGTAAGCCGTTCTTCATAAGACTGGCAAGAGGTTATACCTTTTGATATAAACGCTAAGTGACGGGTAAACGAGCGATTTATCCTTTCTATCCTATCAGAGTGAATGTCATAATAAGGGTTCCATATCACACTAGCATACTCTAAAATACTCCTTACGAGTGCGTTAAATAAAACAATCCTAGAGTCGCTGCTCTGGAAATCCCTTGTAACCCTCTTTATAAAACCCATCATGCGAGAGGCTCGATTAATAATGTCGTCATAGTGAGACGTAAAATTTAGTTGCTCGTCCAGAATAACTCCTAGGTCCCTCACCTCTTTGACTTTTTGGATCACGTTTCCATCAATGACATAGCTACCATCAACAGGGACTTTTCTTTTAGTAAATGTAATGTGGAGGCATTTGGAAGCATTCAAACACATTCTATTTTTCAGGCACCACTCTTGAACAGATGAAACATCACACTGTAGAAGTATACAGTCATCATTGCTTTTAATGGCCTTGTATAGTTTCATGTCATCTGCAAACATAGAGCAGTGACAGTGTCTAATGCTAGAAACTATGTCATTGACGAAAAGAAGGAATAGAATGGGGCCGAGATGAGATCCCTGAGGAACACCTGATGTTGAAACGTAAGACTGTGACTCGTGCCCATTCAGTACCACCTTCTGACAACGTTCCACAAGATATGACCTAAACCAGGACAGGAGAGGCTCGGCAAAGCCATAAGTCTTGTCGAGTTTGCAGAGTAAAACCTGGTGGTCGACTCTGTCAAACGCACTACTAAAATCGGTGTAAATCGAGTCCACCTGCCCGCCTTCATCCAACTCTTTGATGATATTATTTACATAGGGAAACAGATTAGTTACAACAGATTTTTTCTCTTGAAACCCGTGTTGCTTATCGCTAATAAATTCCTCAGTGTGCTTAACGATCAAGGGACATACCAGAGACTCAAAAAGCTTAGATATAGCCAAAAGTATAGAGATTGGGCGGTAATTAGAGATATCATCCCGGTGACCCTTCTTGAAAATGGGAACAATGCGTGCCTTTTTCCACTCTAAAGGAAAAATGCCATCGCTTAAAGATTTATTGAATATGTGCGATACGGAAAAGGCAAGAGAGGATGCACACCTTTTCAAAAATAACGGTGGAAGTTGGTCAGGACCAGAACCTTTGTTAATTTCAAGGCTCTTAAGTTTAGTAAGAACTTGCTTTTCTGTAAACCTTACAATGCCCAGTGGGGTACCTTTAAAAGTGTCTTCAAGGATAAAGCCGCCTGAAACGTCTGGTCTAGCAAAAACTGAGTCAAATTTTTTTGCAAATAGATTGACTACATCTTCCCCAGTAGTGGCCTCCACTTCATTTAGATGCATGCAAGATGGTATACCTCCCTGACCTGATTTTTTATTTTTAACGAAATTCCAAAAAAATTTGGGATCTTTCCTAATATTACCTTCAACCTTAACGACATATGAGTTATACAGTGATTTGAAAGTTTTTTTGCAGCGTTCGCGCAAAATTGTGTACTCGTGTTGATCACGCGGGTTTCCATATCTCCGGTATCTACTTCTTAGTTTTTCCTTCTCACGCAAAAGTCTGATAAAATTCCGGTCAAACCACGGAGGATAACTACCACCCATGGATTTATATCTAGGGACATATTTAGCAACAGCCTCATTGACTTTCTCGTACCACCTGTTAACCATTTCGTTAGCATCGCACCCGTTAAGAACGTTAAACCAGTCTACAGAGTTGAAATGCTTATTAATTTCATCATAATTTGCTTTATAAAAGTTATAGCCAGATCGCGGTTTGGGTGTGATATGAGAAGGCGTACAACTATGCAATTCTATATCCAATCATCATCATCATGTCAGCCGAACGACGCCCACTGCTGGGCATAGGCCTCCCCCAAGGATCTCCACAACGATCGGTCCTGCGCTGCCCGCATCCAGCGGCTTCCCGCGACCTTGACCAGATCGTCGGTCCACCTTGTAGGGGGCCTGCCCACGGAACGTCGTCCGGTACGCGGTCGCCATTCGAGAACCTTTCCGCCCCAACGGCCATCGGTTCTCCGCGCTATGTGTCCCGCCCACTGCCACTTCAATGATGCAATCCTTCGAGCTATGTCGGTTGTTTTAGTTCTCCTGCGGATCTCATCATTTCTGATTCGATCGAGCAGGGAAATACCAAGCATCGCTCTCTCCATTGCTCGCTGGGTGACTTTGAGCCTTCTTATGAGACCCATAGTAAAAGACCACGTCTCACTTCCATAGGTCATTACTGGCAACACACACTGGTCAAAGACTTTCGTCTTGAGACATTGAGGTATTTCGGACGCGAATATATGCCGGAGCTTCCCAAACGCTGCCCATCCGAGCTGGATTCGACGAGAGATCTCTTTCTCAAAGTTGGACTTACCTAACTGGACCGTCTGTCCTAGGTAAACATAGTGGTCAACAACTTCGAGTGTAATGTTCCCAACATTAACTGGAACGGGTGCAACATGGGCATTGAACATGATTTTCGTCTTGTCCATGTTCATCTTAAGACCCACTCTTTGCGAAGCATTACCGAGATCTTCGAGCATTGTGTTCAGGTCTTCCAAGGTCTCAGCCATAAGAACTACATCATCAGCAAACCGTAGGTGCGTTAGGTACTCGCCATTAATGTTGATGCCGCATCCTTTCCAATCCAGCAGCTTAAAAATATCCTCCAACGCAGCTGTCAACAGTTTGGGAGAGATGACATCTCCCTGTCTCACACCTCGCTGTAGTTGGATAGGATTAGAGCTCTGGTTCTGTAATCGGACCGACATGGTGGCGTTTTGGTATAAGTACCTCAGCACCTCGATGTACCTGTAGTCTATTTGGCACCTCTGGAGAGACTGCAGCACCGCCCAAGTCTCAATCGAATCAAAGGCTTTCTCATAGTCCACGAACGCCAAGCAAAGTGGCAAATTATACTCTTCGGTCTTCTGTATAACTTGCCGCAGCGTATGAATGTGGTCTATGGTACTGTAGCCTTTCCGGAACCCGGCTTGTTCGGGAGGTTGGAAGTCGTCGAACCTGCGAGCGAGACGATTCGTAATGACTCTCGAAAACAACTTATAGATATGGCTCAGAAGCGAGATGGGTCTATAGTTCTTCAAGAGAGTTTTATCACCCTTCTTGAAAAACAGCATCACATCGCTTCTGCCCCATGCCTTTGGCGTTTTGCCCTCAAGGATGACTGAGTTGAAAAGCTTCTGGAGGACCTTAAGTATCGGCTTACCGCCCGCTCTCAGAAGCTCTGTTGTGATTCCGTCATCGCCCGCCGCCTTGTTGTTTTTAAGCTGCTTGAGAGCCATTCTAATCTCGTACAGGCTGACGTCCGGGATATCTTCGGTATGGTGTCGGGTAAGCTTGGCTCTAGGGTCTGTAGCCTTGCTTTCAACAGGTGTTTGTGTAGAATATAGCTGTCCATAGAAACTCTCAATCTCCCTCAGGATTTCAGGTGTTGACGAAACGATGCTACCTTCCTCAGTTTTCAGCCTCGTCAATTGACTTTGCCCGATAGACAGATCTCTCGCGAACACTTTGGAGCCTTTGTTCCGCTCAATGGCTTCTTTAATACGCTCGGTATTAAATTGGCGAAGGTCGCGTGTCAAAGACTTAGGTATCTGTCTATTGAGCTGTCGATAACGATGGGCATCCGCTGAGTTCTGCAGCTTCATTTCGTGTCTCTGATCCATGAGTAGGAGAGTCTGACTGGAGAGTTTCTTCAATTTGGGACGGCGGGTTTTATAGTACTTAGACCCTACCGTGCGGACAGTATCCACCACCATGTTGTATAGATCGTCCACGTCTATGCTGTTCTCAAGGGCTTCGAAGCGGTTTTGAAGCTCGAGCTGAAAGCACTCGGGGTTTTGAATTTGAGCTGGTATTGGTCGGAGCGTGGATTTTATCAGTCGCGATCTTTCGAGCTTGACATCGATATTCAATGTGCCTCTCACCATACGGTGATCGCTTCCTGTCTTAACAGCGTTGATCACACTGACATCATTGAATATGTGCTTCTTCGTCGACATGATAAAATCGATCTCGTTTTTGACTTTACCGTCCGGACTGATCCAGGTCCATTTGCGGCTTACGGGCTTCCTAAAGAAGGAGTTCATCATATAGAGGCTCTCCCTCTCCATGAAGTCTGCCAGCATCTGGCCTCTATCGTTCCGTTGCCCAAATCCAAATTGCCCCACTCTCAGCTCATCACCGCAACGTTGCCCCAACTTTGCATTGAAATCCCCCATCACAACCGTGTAGTGGGTTTTATAGCTATGCATGGCTTTAGCGATCTCCTCATACATAGCCTCCACTTCGACATCGTCGTGTTTCGAGGTCGGAGCGTAGACCTGGATAACATTCAGCGAATATCGTTTCGATAATCTGAGTATCAGGTACGCTACCCTGCTCGAGACACTTCCGATGGTGATTACGTTGTTGACAAGGGATTTATGGACGATGAACCCGACACCACCAAGGGACTGTTGGTCGCCCTCCCGGTGGTAAAGTAAGTTACCGGATTGCAGGGTTATCGAGTCCTCCCCCTCTCTTCGGACTTCAGATAACCCAATGATATCCCAATGTAACTTACTTATTGCCTCTTCCAACTCTACGAGCTTCTCGTCGAGCCTCAATGTGCGCGTGTTGTAGGTTGCCAGGTCGAGTCGTCGGTGTTGGTAGCCGGAGCATACCCGGGGATTCTTAGCACCCCCTGCCCCGCCGTTACCATAGCCGCTACCGTAGCTAGGAATAGCGGGGCCGCCGGGGACTGGGGGCCGATGTATTTCTTGTGTAAGCATTCAGGGGGGGTTTGCCATAATCGCCACGCTTGGCAGGCGGGTTGGCGATCGCAGTATAGCCTGTTGAAGCCTGGAGACGCTGCTGCCCATCTCCTGATGGCAGTTTTCCCTTTGTCGCCTCTTACGACACCCACGGGAAGAGAGGGGGTAGTGCTATTCTATTTACGTGCCGGCACTACACGGCACGGCAGCACGGCATCCAATGGTGGATGATATTTGTCAATCTTACTTAAAACATTCTTTGAATTGAAAAATGGAAAATGAAGTATTTAGAAAAAATCGACCCGTCTCACAACTAGCTCCGATGGGATTCTTTGAATTACTAACAGTTGTATCTTGAATATCCGTCAACACTAGGTCCAATACTTTGTTATCAGAATTCAAGACTTTGTTATACTGGCACAAACAAGAGAGGGCCATGAAATCTACTAAATTATATCCTAGGGTATTTTTATAATTAGAAGGCGACAACTTATTATAGGCAGCATCTGGAGTCCATGTAATGAAACTCATATTGAAATCTCCAACGATGAGTAAATGATCGACATCATTTACGCGATCGGTACAATTCGAGAAAAAGTCTTGAGCTGTTTGTGATTTTACAGGTGAAGGTAAATACACGGCGCAAAGGCCAAGCCTTATAGGGTTTTCTCCTAGTTGAGCTTCTAGGACTACCCATAAATCCTCACCATCGGTTTCCCAGCGAGGAACTCTGAAAGATGTAATTTTTCTGTTCACCGCTATTAATACCCCGCCTCCTTCAGATTTTATGGCGTTGGGGCAAGATGAACGATCTCGTCTGTAAACAATGAATCTATGATCTATTAATTCGCTGTCGTAAACATCGGGATTCAACCACGTTTCTGTAAGCACAACCACGTCGTAGTCTGCTACAAGCAAATTCGCATAAAACTCGGCAGTCTTTGTTCGTAATCCTCTTGTATTTTGGTAATAGATGTTGAATTTCGTGTCATTATCTCCAACCCTTGTTATATGTTATTAAGCTAACTAATATTAGGCAACCAGTGTTTCCAACATTTCCATATTGAAAACTATCATTGCACGTGAACTCTCCTCCTTGCGGATATAAATTCTCCCATTTCTCACCCACACGAATTTGAAGCCAAGCAGTTTAGCCTTTCTTCTTGCTGCAGCGTGTAGGATTTTATTTTCTGGCGACAAATGTTCACTAACAAATATCGGAACTTTATCTCCACCGATACCAATCAAATTAGAATTGAGCTTTTCGTCCTGATGTAGCCTGTTATACTTCCCCACGGCAGCCAAGATGGCGTCCCGACAGCGGTTACTACGGAATTTAATTATTGTTGTACGCGGTCTCTTGCTCGTAGAGTCCATTTTGGCAACTCTATGGGAAGCAAGAATGTCCTCATCAACGAGGGGCTGCTCAATCACTTTACAAATCTGCAGCATCGTCTTAGCCAGATTCTCATTCTTAAACTCTGGAAGCCCATGTATCTCAATATTCGAATCTCTCGAATGCTGTTCGAATGAGGATAGCCGACTGAGAGCGTCTTTTAATTTTACTTCCAGCTTCAAATTACTATCTTGTAAAAACTTTACATCCACATCACGTTTGTCTACAATAGCTTTAATTTCCTCATACTTCTCACTCATGAACTTAGTCGATTCTCTTAATACATTGATTTCCTCGCGAAGGCTATTCATCTCAGATCGCAGATCGTGTCTTGACGACACGGTGTCGCGGGAAGAGGTTGATGCAGCACTGGCGACCAAGACGGGCTGCTCTCTGCAGCGGATAAAAATGACGGACCTGATGATGGCAAGGAATGGCACGCGGTTCTTGCGGCTCCGATGCCCAATAGACGTAGCAAGCGGGTTGTGCCAAGAGGGTAAAATTCGTGTTGGGTGGAGCGTCGCCCAGGTGAAGCTCCTAGCTCCTCCCCCGTTGCGCTGCTATAAGTGTATGGGGGTGGGGCATACAAAGCCGAGGTGCCCGGACGGAGCGGACAGGGGTCGCCTCTGTTTTAGGTGCGGAGAGCTCGGCCATATGGCGGCTGGGTGCAAGAAAGAGGCAAAGTACCTGGTGTGCACCGCCAGCGGGCGACCGGCCAGGCACGTGATGGGTAGCCGGTGGTGTGACCCGCCGCCGGTGAGGGGCACGCGCCCCAAAGATAAGCCCCCGGAAATCATGGACAGTCGGCCCGAGGGGGAAGTCGATGAGACAGGTAGGAAAGCTCTGTGGCGGGACAGGAGTCGCTCGGCGCACAGCAATCAGGAGAGTGGGGTGGCCATGGAGGTGGCGTCCCCGCAACACCCTGAAGTGCAGCCTCCAGAGGCGCAGCGCCCAGAAGTTCGCCGTTCCGCGCGCCTCTACCGGGAGAGGCGTCGCAAGGATGTGGCGTCGTAGGTAGGGGGGCCGGGCGGCGAAGCTGGGAACTCTGTCGTCCACCAAGGCCCTCGTGGTGAAGGAGCGCGCCTGTTGTTCTCGGCGCGCTACACCGGAGGCGGGACGTTCTGTCGTCCCAATGGTTGGAGCGTCGACCACGGACGCTGACACGGGGCGGAAGGCGCGGCGACTACTACTCTGATCCCGTAGCCTCCGTCCGCGCGAGGAGGGAACAACCCGGTGGTTTTTAGTGGGTTCGAGCCCCACATAACCCTCTCGTCTCCCCGGGCGGGGGGGTATGCGATGGCATTTTCCCCCGGGAGGAAAAAAAAGAAAAAAAAGGACTGATTGTAAATTAAGAAGGGTATCGAATAATAATGTAAGGGTAAAATGGGGAATTAGGAAAAATAGGGTAAAATTGAGCTTTATGAAGACAGCATACGAGTTCATCTGTGTGAACTTAGAGTTTGTTCCCTAGCACGGTTTAAAATGTTTCAAAGATTACACATGTTATTGTATGTAGTTAGCTGCTAGCTGCTGGCATACTTTTTGTTTGGAGACTTATTCCGAAATGCTTTTGCGCCAGAGACTGAATACTTTGTGTGCATCACAAAGGTCATGAGGCATGCGGGCTCTGATCTGCATGCAGTTTTGACAGACATTGCCGATGTTGGGACGTGCGGTTGCGTATTGTTGGTAGGACTGATTGTAAATGAAGAAGGTTAGTATCGAATAGTAATGTTAGGGTAAAATGGGGATTAGGAAAAATAGGGTAAAATTAAGCTTTGTGAAGAAAGCTCATGAGTTCATCTTTGTAGACTTAGAGTTTGTTCACATAGCACGGTTTAAAATGTTTAAAAGATTACACATGTTATTGTATATAGTTAGCTGCTGGCATACCTTTTGTTTGGAGACTAATTCCGAAACGCTTTTGCGCCAGATGCTGAATGCGGCTTTGTGTGCATCAAAAAGGTCACGTGGCATGCGGGCTCTGATCTGCATGCAGCTCTGACAGACATTGCCGATGTTGGGACGTGTGGTTGCGTATTGTTAGTCGGACTGATTGTAAATGAAGAAGGTTAGCATCGAATAGTAATATAAGGGTACTTAAATTGGGGAATTAGGAAAAATAGGGTAAAATTGAGGTTTGTGAAGACAGCTCATGAGCTCATCTTTGTAGACTTATGCTTGTTCACATAGGACGGTTTAAAATGTATTTAGGATTATATAGGTTACTGCTGGCATACCTTTTGGTTGGAGACTAATTCCGAAATGCTTTTGCGCCACAGGCTGAATACCTACGGCGTTGTATGCTTCACAATCACAAAGGTCACGCAGCATGCGGGCTCTGATCTGCATGCAGTTCTGACAGACATTGTCGATGTTGGGACGTGCGGTTGCGTATTGCTGGGTATGTGCTCTTTGTAAAAGAATAAGGTATGACATGGAGTTCTTCAAGAAGCGTGTAAATAAGACCCTAAAACACTAAGGCTGGCATCGCATGCGTGGGTTGCACATGCGCTCGTTCTGGTGTTGTAGATGTCCATGCGCGACGATGACTTCTTCCCATCACGTGACTCATCTGCTCGTTTGCCCCTTTTTAATGTTAAAAAAAAGCTTACGCCCGAAAATGTGTGAATTTTTTACGCCCATAAAAAATTTCGTGATCGAACTATTTTGAATAAAAACCATAGCAGCTCCTCTTTTTGTCGACTATTATGGATCTACTTAAACTTCAGTAGATATTTGACAAAAACACTGATATGTTTTTACGTATGGTAAAGTCTACTAATCGATTACATTAACGATAGTTTTTCGTGCTCGGGGTACTAAAGGGAAAGAAAGAAAACTATTTCCTGGGTAAGCATGCAACACCATAGACTGCATCTTGTCTGCTATGCTCGATGATGGTCAAATGCATAGTATAAACATAAAAAAAAACTTCTTTCATTAGTAGCAATAAATAAACAAAACAATGGTTTAATCCCCAAGCAATATATAGGTATGTACCCCCACTTTCCCAGAACAAGCACAAACTAGTTACGCAATATGATCCCAAAGACTTATGAAAATGAGTTTAATATCGATTGGACCCACAAAATGTCCCGGATGGACGGACTGACAGCCGGTTGTATTTGTAGAAAACATTATGGGAACAATGGGCCTCGGGTTGGATCCGAAACGTATCCGAAGATTATCCGTCCCTTTTTTATTAT
Organism: Crambus lathoniellus; assembly: GCA_949710035.1. Taxonomy (NCBI): domain Eukaryota; kingdom Metazoa; phylum Arthropoda; class Insecta; order Lepidoptera; family Crambidae; genus Crambus; species Crambus lathoniellus. The sequence goes on along the minus strand of OX453302.1, from coordinate 4,804,929 downwards.
TTCTGACACAAAAGGAAACCGCTGGAAATCCCCACTTCGGTGTAAGCAACCTATGTGCTATGGGATCGTTCTTGCGTTACGTTCTCACTTCTTGTTATACCCGTTTTCGGGTATTAAAATTTTCCATAGAAATCGTATATTACATGTGATGGTGGAAGAATACAATTTCACCCAGGCTCAAACGACATAATCTAAAGCCGTCTTTTCATTCGCAGGTTCTAACTAAAGAGTGCAAATGCTCATTTCGGACAACTACAAAGTAACATACAAAGTAACATGTAAATGTAAAATGTAAAGAAACACTATACTTTGTTAAATGTAGCATGGTTCCTGAGTCCTATGACAGCTCAATCGTGCAAAGCATAAAGTTCTTTAAGGCGATACTCGGAAAAATTATGCTGAAGCGAGATAGCAATGAGAAAACGACGCGCGCGGGAGCGAGACCGATTTTGAAGATTAGGCAAAAAACCACAAAATCACTTAGTATTAAAAAACTATAGCGATTTTTATAAAAATGCTTCTATACGATTCTAGATATTATTGGTATCCATTGATTAACCAATTTCCAATAGTTTAAGTAACTCCATTTAAGAATAATCTTAAATTTTCGAATTTTGTAGAGGTCTTTTTGAAAAGAAAAAGTGTCGAGGCAAAATCATAAAATCGTGTTTTTGAAACTATACCATTCTAGATAAAGGTATGAAGAAATATATCTTATTACCAGATTTGTAACAACTGTAACCGACCTATACTTTTAAACCAAAAAGTCCATACTTTTTCCGAGTAGCGCCTTAAGCTATTGGAATAAATATCAGCAAGGTTTTTTAGGTATGCACTTGATGCTAGAAAATTAGACCCCATTTCTTGTTCAGAAACAACATTTCGATGACCCCCCGTGGCTAAGTGGCGTGCGCACCGGTTTTGAAAGTATTATCTCTAGAGGTCTCTGGTTCAATTCGCGGTCAGGTAAATATTGAAAGCTAACTTTTCAATATTTCCTCGGCTCTGGGAGTAGGTATGTGGTAATACCCATCGTTGTTTCTAATTTCCACAATATAATACTTACTAGTGCAAGCTACTACAGTTTGGTATTGGAACAATCTATGTGATGTTGTCTAAAAGAAAAAAATAATCTTTGCACGCAAATGGGCTGTCTTAGGACTAATGCTACATTTAGAATTAGTTCATTAATTTACAAGGATTAGTTCTGAAGGCATTTGCGACACTCAATAATGTAACCCTAGTGCCATATTTTAATGACCTTAGGGCCCAGACAAGTGGCTTCCTGTAATCCATGGCGCCACTTGTCTAGGCCCTCTTTTTAGTTTCAGGATATTTACTGAATTTCAATAAATATCGATGCACGTGGCCCAGACACGCTCAAGACTGAGGTGTTTGGCTTAAGCAAAGAGAGACCTATGTCCAGCAGTGGACCGCAATGGGGCTAATGATGATGGTAAATAAATAAGTATTGTTCTTATAACAAAGGAGACTGGCGAACTTCTATGTATTTTCAGACCTAGATTTATAGGTCTCGTTCATGGAAAAAATTTAATGGTACTTAAAGAACTATGCTAGACTAACAAAAAAGTTAATTGTTTCTATGCTTTTAAAGTTGGGACAACAGAGATATGTTCAATAACCTTAAAATATAGAAGTTAGGGTAAAAATCATTTATATAACAAACATTTTATTTAAAAACAACGCAAATAATGATTTACTAATAAATAATCCTTACTTATATTATAAATGCGTCTCTGTCTGTCTGTCTGTTACACAATCACACCTAAACTACTGAACCGATTTGAATGAATTTTGGTACAGAGATAGTCTAGAGCCTGAGAAAGGACATAGGCTACTTTTTATTCCTAAAAATATCACCTTCCCGCGGGATAACGTCGTGTAGTACACGCGGGCGAAGCCGCGGGCGGAAGGCTAGTGAATGATAAAATAGATGAATGGGTAGATAATAACAAGGACAAATAACGAAAGGAACCATTATTTTAATAAAGACATAGCTAAGTATCGCACCGCTGCTGGCGCTGGCTAAGCTTTGCGTGCGGATCTTCATTAGTTTTTAATTTATGTTATGTACCTTCTTTGATGTAGGTATCTAATAATATGTAAATAATAAATGACCTTGTTTTACATGGCTACTGCGTCAAATGAAACGGATTAATGAAGTGTTTCAATGTAATTTTGCCCTGTTCAGTCAATTATTTGCGATTTGAAAGTTATTTATCTTTTTATTCCATTCTTTAATAAATCAAGCGTTCGTAAAAGTTTATTGTAGGAATTTAAATTAATTTTATTTTTCATGTTACTGAAAGTGTACGACTTCGTAAAATGTTAGGGCGATTCTCGCCGGTCTCTTTTTGATATGTTTTAATCTGTACCTATATTTTTTTCTGAAAATGAGTAAATATCATTAACATCGGTAATGAACAGGCATTGCTTAATCACGAAAAAGATAGCAGTAACTTTCGCGTTTACAATATTTGTAAACATAAATTTACTTCAACAAACCAATCGGGCTCCCCTATTACATCAAAGAACAACTCTATAAAATTACTTCCACAACTCTGCGAACTTTCCGAGTCTAATCCCGCAACAGGACAACAAAAAGCGAAGCTTAAGATATCGAAATTAAACTAAGTTTCGCGGGACTTTCGAACGATCTCAATTCGAGAGCCTTCGAGAACCTCTAGTGGCGGGATCATTGTGAGCGGCGCCCAGGGAAATCTGTAATCGGGTTTGTCTATTACGGCTTATCCCGGAGCTCGGCCAGGTCCCGGGATTTTATCTGCGGGATCTCCCGACGCACCCCTAAAACGGACTAATATAGAATTTTTGGAATGTCTTGTTCATCGCGCTTTCGTTATCCCGAAATTCTTATTGCGGTTTGATTTATATCTTGTTGGAAAGATTTTGGATTCAATAATATTGGGTTCGGGAAATTTTCGTCTTGCCCTTTTCGGTTATAAGTTGGCATTTTGTGGTCGTCGATATAATTAATTGCATTAAAATACCTACTACCTAATTTAGTGACAGATTATTTTAAAAGTTACTGATTACCCATAAAAATATAACACGCCTACATCCATTCTTTTTAATAAGCCAACCAACAAACTGAAGCAACTCTTAAATAATGAATTTTTCCGTAAAGCGTGGAGATTCTTTTATGGTTGTCGATATAATTAATTGAGTGGTTTGCATTAAAATACTATTAAGTGACAGATAAGCTTAAAAGTTACTGATTACCCATAAAAATATAACACGCCTACATCCATTATTTTATAATACGCCATCTAACAAACTGAAGCGACTGAGTCTTTATTACGGAGAAAGAACCCACGCAATTCACATCGAACTAGAAAAGATTAATATAAAGAGAAAGGAAATAAGAAACAAGTTGGCAGTTAAAAATAAAAAAAGGTAAACTCGTATTGTCTATGGGAGCTCGGCCAGAGACAGATTAAGGGAGTTATATATTTTTTTATTTATTTAATTTAAGTGGCGGCAGGTTTATTCGGCTTTTTTCATAGTGGAAATCTTGTTTCAGTAGGTACTATAAGTACTCTCTGGTTCATGTTAATTTATTAATCGCTCTTAGCGATAATACCGCCTTTGCCCATACAAGTCTCACATTTCTCTGATGTTTTTGTATAAATGTTTGTTTGTGCAATAAAGTGTATATCTATCTATCTATCTAATATTTAGTACGTCTTATATTATAAATGAGATATAAATAGGTACCTACTGTGCTAATTACCATATTTTCTATGGCAAGACTATGGCGCTAGGCATGTGACGTCACATGCCTGTAGCGCTCTCCTTGTCTAATTAGAAAGTTTGTTGCTTTATATCCTAGAAAATATCAAAGATATTTAAAAATTAATGCCTGCATTGTGTTGCTAATTCTACGAAAAAGATTTTTAAGTTAATTAATAAAAAAAATATGATTATTTTTCCATTTTTAGTGTAAGAAATCTAATGAGCAAGCGTCGCACAATGTGCAACGTTTAAAACTGTAGCCTATATCTAAATTAGAACACTCAGACAAGCACCAACCTCCAACTTTTAACTGTTATGCAGTTTTTTAACCTTCCACCATCAGCTAACCTAAATAACTTAAAAGAATCCAGCTAAAGGTGTATTCGTGCATATGGTACTTAAAAAGCATGCTTTAACTCCTAAGTGTTAAGGAGTTTTACCTTCCATCATCAGCTCACCTAAGTAACCTGAAAAAATACAACTATAAATCTTTACGTATCAACGATATTTAAAGAATTTGCCTCTAACTCATAACCATTGAGGAGTTGTACCTTCCATCACCAGCTCATCAGCATGAGATGATGACTACAAGATGCAAATACTTAAAAAACTCAAGAATATCTATAAAACAGGTAAACTACCTATCCAATTTGCGGGTTTTCCTTGATTTCCCCTGGATTCCACCATCAACTCCTAACTTGGTAACAATGTAACCACCTCAGGAGTTTACTCTTTCGAATAAAAAAAAATCATTGAAATTGGTCAATAGTTCGCGAAGATATTGACGTGTAAAGCAGGAACTACCAGTCGAAAACTATGTGTTTTTTCAGGATTGTGAAAAAACTACTTAACTGACTACTTTAAATTTTTCATAGGACCACACATAAACTATTTTCTTTCAGATAAAAAAGAACTATTAAAAGTGGTTAACAACTGGCGAAGTTATAGTAAAACATACATAAAAAAAATATTGTCGACTTGAGAACCTCCTCCTTTTTTTGAAGTCGGTTAAAAATAAGAGTAGAATACCATATTATACTTTCGAGCGAAAACTGGTATATTATACTTTCTTTCTTGATGTATGATGACTATTAACTAGTGCTTTTCAAGAACAGTCGAAATACATCGCTATATCGAATTTAAAATCTCACTAACAGCTTTAGTTCGTCCCTGCTTCGAGATTAAACCTTGCATTTAAATAATCGTTGTTGAGTGCGTACTTTTATTTTCTCTTTATTAAATTTCAACCAGAGGAAAAATTTACAACCTATGTTAAAACCACTGAGCTAATGAAATTCAAATAAAATGCAGAACAACTTTAAAAGAGTCCTGAACAATTTGTTCTATTCTAGGAAACTGCGATGGGAGTTTAGAAAAAAGTATACTTAATGTTTGAATATGCTCTGCTTCATGTGTAGGTATATGCTTAGGCATTTTTCAAAATGTCGTCTTTCATTATGATTAAATCATTAGGTGCAGTCGAGTTCAATAATATCTGTGCATTTTTGGACTTTGTCGCATTAAGTTTTTTGATATCATATTTGACTTTCTGTACAGATTGTCACAATAATTACAACGACAAAGTTCAAAAATAAAACCGCCTTCAAAAAATCACATTAAAAAAGTAAGAAATAATTCCTCACCAAATAAATAACGTAAGTACTTTGAAGTCGGGCGTGAAACATGTACGATTTTTTGTTGTTTTTGTTAAAACCCGCCCGACTTCAAAGTACTTACGTTATTTATTTGGTGAGGAATTATTTCTTACTTTTTTAATGTGATTTTTTTGAAGGCGGTTTTATTTTTTTTATAAAAATAATTTTTATTTCACTCTTTTTAGTGCATCGTGCGGGCAATTTACTTGTATTCTGGTAAATAGGTATGTGATCAAACTGAAAACCTCCTTTTTTGAAGTCGGTTAAAATACCATGAGGTATTCCCTTTTTAACAAAACAAGAATCATCTTAATCGGTTTACAAACAAAGGAGTTATGCCTAAAGATACGTATTAAATTCACATAAAGTGGTAACGAAAACGACAGTATTTTCAAGATTTCCTGAAAACTACTGAACCGATTTCAAAATTTCAAAAAATGGGACCAACTTGGAAACCAACCTGATGTAATAACGTTTCAATCATTTCAATCGGTCCATCCGTCTTCGAATAATCGGTGGACATACACAAAAAAAAAACATACATACAGACGAATAGAAAACCTCCTCCTTTTTGATTTAGAAGTCGGTTAAAAAGTGCACTGATATTATTGAACTCGATTGTACCTATTTCTATGTCGCTTCTGTTGTAGCACAGGCCTATATACACTAGGCTAGGGCATGCATGATGGTTCAAACATGCATAACTGGCAGGCATAACCGAGCTTTATTTATTTAGCTAGGTTTTTCCTGTCGATTACGCATGGACGCTTCTTCTACATCCGATGCAGGCGTTTTCCGCAACTCGACGTCTTATTGCGCCTATTTTGCTTGTGAAGAGTGTACAGGTGGACTTCTCCAGCCAGCCTAGCTCTGCCAGGAAAGCACCCAGCGCCCTCACGTCGGAGACCGCTTCGTAGACGCTTCCCGGCGAGCCGAGGTACCTCGCCCGGTAGGGAGCCACTCAGTCACATTCAACCAGGACACACCAGTCTCTTTGGCCCCTACACAACCTCTGCACTATGCAGTCACCTATGGGACTGTCAGTGATACCTAAGTTGAAAAGGTGTTTGATAACCATGTCCTGTTATAGCACCCGTCACAAGGCGTAACTGTGATCTATTTAGTTTTATGAGAGCCCTGGACAAGTGGACGTCTAGGCGCGGTAGCGCATGGACCATTATATGCATGTCCTAGCGTGTATGGCTTTCGATATGGAATGGATTGAACAGCAGAGTAAGCCATGACCCACCACGAGGGCCCGTTGCGGATTGGTGGGTGATAACGACTGCAAATCCAACCGATACCTTAACATGACTTTTAAAGCACCAGTCCTCATGGTGCTGTTAACATTTTATTATACTATTTCTCACATACATGGCATTTCATTTTGCGCGAAATATACACTAAGGAACCCTAAAACTAAGAAAACTGGAGCAGACGCCAAGCGAGAGCCACATTATATGGATACTTAAGCAAAGTGGCAAATGTTCCCGTTTCTCTTAGAAAAAATCCACTCGTGAACTTTCACTATAAAAATATTCTCAAGTAGTTTTGGATGTGGCAATTTTGGCAAGCAAGTACCCTTCTATAAGAAGCGAATTTAGTGGCACTGCTGAGCATAGATGCTGCTGGAAGTTACAGGAATCTTCTAATATAAGGGTGAACTAGCTGATGCCTGCGATTTAGCCGTGTTATCGCCGGAACTGTGTTTTTTCCACGCGCCCCTCCCCCCACTTACTATTTTTAGGTATTTGATTTAATTAGGCGTCAGTTGGCGGAAGTTCCAACTAAAATAAATAAATAATACATATTTCCGCAAAGTTTTTTTTGGAAGTAAGCTAATATAATTATGTAGTTCTTTTTTCACAATCTTCTGAGGCCAAAAGCATGAAAGGCACGCCATGATGTACGAGACGCTCCTAAAGTAAATAAATCATGAATTATATCACGTTCATTTATGTACGTGATATAATTCATGATTTATTGGCGCAGGGGTAGGCTACCCACCTTCTGCGCCAGTGGTCTCGGGTTCGATTCCCGAACAAGACAAATATTTGTGTGCATGAACATGTCTATTTGTCTTGGTCTGGGTGTTAACTATGTATATTATGTATGTATTTACAAACAAAAAGTATTTAAGTATATATTTATCCGTTATTAAGTTTTCCATGATACAGTTTCTAAATGAAATTAACATGGGCTTAGATAATTGGTATGAATGTAAGAAGTTATTTATTTATTTATTATTTATTTATTTATTTAAGGAAATAACTTCTGCGCCAGAGGTCTCGGGTTCGATTCTCGAACAAGACAAATATTCGTGTGCATGAACATGTCTATTCGTCTTGATGTGTGGACATTAAATGGCTGATGATGATGATACAAAATTAATCGGAACGTATTGCGTTCTTCGATCAACAATAAGATTGCGTTTCTTGGCATGTTACTGTGTTCTATTTATTCAATTTAGCCAACGAAATGATAAAACAATATATTAATAATTTTTCAATATTTACCACATCCACCAAGTTTAGCATCGGTGCGAAGTCAAACCGACGGTCGCGTCGCTTCGTTAGCCCCTCCGACATTACCCTCTCTGGATTCCGCTTCATTTCCCTACCACCACGACGAAATAACCATCATCATCACTCTGCGAGGCCTTTGTAGTTCTCTTACGAGACTTTATTTAATTTTATGTGGCATAAATAGTTAATTGCGTCGCGGGCTGTTGAGTTTAAGTTAAGGTTGTTGCTGTGATGCTAATTTGTTTTTAGCTTTTGCTGGGCTTTTCCAATAGTTGTTCTCCTTACATCTGAAATCACAAACTCTGAAAAATTGGTTCATTCAACTAAGTCACTCTCATTTACAAGGCATCGTGGAAGATATTTGTAAAAACACATACACAAACATACTTACTTAAAGAAAATTCTGTTAAATTCAACTTGTCTTGTCAAAGAGGTGCGATTTGATGAAATTGAAGGATTCGTGTCACATACCCTCGGATAGACCTCCTACGATTATATCTGACCATTATACCTACTTGAACAGGTATAATTGAACATGGCATGGTGCTAAGCAGCGCAGGCTTCTAAACCAAAATGCGTTCAATAATACCTGTCAGCTATACCTGGACAGGTAAGTTGTCAGGTATATCTGAGCATGTGCGGCTGCCTTAAGACGTACAGTGTCGAGCAACATGTTTTGCGCAACATGTTTTGCTTAGTGGATACAGAGCTTAACATCAGTTGGCCCGCTTAGTCCATTAGTGGACATGCCACGCAAGCGAGGCACTTGCTAGCCTTCTGCGAATGTTCTGAATTCTCTGCCGGTAGCGAAAGAGAAATTCTTAGTGTAATCCTTGTTGGAGCTACCCTTTAGCTTAGAATATTGAGAATAAATAAATAAAGAATAAAATATAAACGAATTTGATGTCGTTCGAAAAAGCTCTTAAGCAGCGACAAACGATATATAAAATGGAAAATTTAAACCTGGATCCAAACTTAGGCGATAAAACAAAAAAAGGTGCTCTTTAAAAATCTTGAAATAGTTAGGTACCTATACCTATATTCTGAAAAATTTTAAAATGAAGTGAAAGGTCGTGCGTTTGATTCCAATCGGAGCTCGATTTTTCTAATACTTAATTTTTTATAGTTTTTAATAATAAAAATTGCATCGTAATTGCTAAAAGTAAAAAATAGTTTGAAATAAGTACTTACCTTTTAAATTGTTACTTTCTTGCATTCACTATGCAATTATTATTATTGAAAAATTGGAAATGAAGTATTTTTAGAAAAAAACCATCGGAACCAGCGGGCCAATCGCCGTAATTCTATGCAGCGCGTCTTCATCGCGTTTGGGTCTTGACATGACTTCGTATTGCCATAATGACATAACGACGCACACGTCACGTAAACCTATTGTCCTACAATCCTGTCTGATCCGGTGACACCCGTGACAGAGGAACCACTTACAATACGAAATTAGCTGTCAAAATAGACTGTCGTATGAAAACTGTTTTAGTTTCAAAGATTATCACCGGAACAGAAAACGTTGTCGCACTGTCAAAGCCGCGCGTTATCAAAAACGGTTTTGCAAGTCAACTGCACTTCAACTGCACGTACTACACTTGACTAATGCGTCATAGAAATACCGCGATCGGGGCCTGGTTGTGAGACGGGTCGATTTTTCCTCAAAATACCTACTTCATTTTCAATTTTTCAAGTAGGTACCCATTTCACTTTTCAATAAATAAATAATAATAAATAATAAATAAATATCTTCTTACATTCACACCAATTACCTAAGCCCATGTTAATTTCATTAAGAAACTGTATCATGGAAAACTTGATAACGGATAAATATATACTTAAATACTTTTTGTTTGTAAATACATACTTAATATACATAGTAAACACCCAGACCAAGACAAATAGACACGTTCATGCACACAAATATTTGTCTTGTTCGGGAATTGAACCCGAGACCACTGGCGCAGAAGGTGGGTAGACTACCCCTGCGCCAAATCGGTCGTCGAATCAACTCAATTTTCGTAAACGCAATCACAATTAATGGGCGGTTCTTTAATGGCTGATAGGACACATCACCAAAAAAGGCATCAATCGGCGATACGATTTCATAGAAAAATGCGTCCACCGATGTCGTACGATAACGAAAACATACGATTTGTTCGTATTAGCTTAAACTACATCTAAAGTAGGTACCTAAATCTATTTCGTAAATCACAGATAATAATACCTGTCTATAGAATTTTGCAATAAAACGTTTGTCCGCTTTTACATCCTTCAGATCTCTGTTTACAAGTTAAAATATAACTAGCTTAGACCCTTGCGGCTAGACGTTGGGACTACAAGAGGATCAGACAGGCCTGTTTTAGCCTGTATAAACAGGCTGTTACGAGGCGAAAACAACAAATGGCAGATGTCAAGTTATTCTTAGATAGCTTTGATGTTTATGTAGAAACTAGCGACCCACCCCTGTTTCGCCCGGAAGTAATCTAATACTTCTATACTAATAATAATAAAGAGGAAAGATTTGACTGTTTGTTTGTTTGTTTGCATCGAATAGGCTCCGAAACTACAGGACCGATTTAGAAAATTCTTTGCCCATTAGAAAGCTACATTCTTCCCGAGTGACATAGGCTATGTTTTATCCCGACATTCCCACGGGATCGGGTACCACGCGGGTGAAACCGCGAGGATACGCTAGTGTGCAATATGAATACAAATGCGGTGTCAATTAATGCACTACTCCACGTACCTTCCCCGCCGCTGCTACCAGCACGCGTATCATGACCAACCTGAGAAGAGTTTTGTCTATCTCGAATGTCTATAATTAACATCTGAACAATAGGTTTGTCTACGGTGAATTGTCATTTTTGACGTTTCGATATCAAACGCAACCTTTCTCGAGTTAGGTCCGGTTGCTCGAAGCTTGGTTACGTTAACTTTAGGGTGAGATAATGGTTAAAGTAAAATTAACCGGTGGTCAAGTCAACGAGCAGTCAAATTACAGATTTACCGGCAGTCAAAATAACCGACAGGATTAAGGGAACGTTAATGAAATAGTACAGACAACACTTTTAACCCTAAGATAACAAACGTATTTTTCTTTTACCGATGTCAAAATTGACAACAGTTAAATTTTAACTTTTACTTTACTGTAATGTACGAGAAACCGGACCTAAATCGTGCTACATTGTCTGGGATAGATGCACTGCACAGACCGACCGCATAGCAGGGGGTGATTGCATCAAGCGAGTTCTGTCACCGAAATGAGAAATAAAGCACTTGAATTTAACTTATCGTTATTTTGTCAAGGTTTTCCTTGACAAATTATGGACCTAAATCTTTCTCAGAAATCACTCTATCTTTTCAGTTTATGAATTTATCGCAAACAGTGCCTACCATCAACTTTAAGACAGCGATTCAAAAATAGCGCGATGCAGAATAGGTTCCTAAAATGAATTGCTTTCTTTCGTACTATGACCTTTTAAAAACTGGATCGCAAATGAATTGCTAAATGTGAATGACCGAACGATTTGTGTCCTTATTTCTTCTACCCGTCTCTTTCACTCGATTCTGTCATGCCCGGTGAGTGAGAGGGACGGGTATAACCTGCAGGTGTCATGTTAGTTTGGCCGAGTTATAAGTCAAATAAGAATTCATGACAGCTTAGCGACTGTGAAATGTCATTGAATGATCACTGAATGGGTGTCATTGATATTCAGCTGTCGTGGTACGAATAAGCGAAGGAGATCAGTTTAGGTCCTAAACAAAACCGCAATAAGAGTTGATGGTAGGCACCCAGGCAGACGCGGTGAAGGACTTTGGCAATGAAGACATCTACAAGAGCATCAGTCAGGCCTGTTTTAGCCTGTGTAAACACAGGCTGTTACGAAAGCGTAGTAAACAACAAAATGGCAGATGCCAAGTTATTCTTAGAGATAGCTTTGATGTCTATGTAGAAATGTTTGAATAAACAAAAGATGTGTAAAGGTCTGTTTGCCCTATTACGGCTAAGCAAAATACCCTTCGTTTGTAATCTAAACTAATATTATAAAGAGGTGAAGTTTGTATGTAGGAATTAAGCTTTCATTCCGTCGTGCGCTGCTGTGATAGTTGGCTGTGTCGTTTATTGTCGGTGCAGTGCTTATCAGCTATACGCGAATACTCGCTATAAGTGCGAGAAAGAAGAACGGTTCCCGCGCGTTTGCATTTCACACGCTTATCCGAAGCCTTACGACATCTGCACAGAGTAGTTGCCCGGACACAGAGACATTTTAACTACTGGCATTATGACAACACTCGATTGTACTTTTATAAGTCAAGCTGAAGATCAAGTTGGACGAGGAGACATGAGTGTCGATAATTCTTCAATGGAATCACAATCGTCGCCGTCATATGTGACCGAGAGGAAGGGTATTTCACGAAATATTGATTGTGATATGCGAAATGATTTTCAACTGTTTCAAGCCAGCATGAACAAACAGCTTGAAGGCTGGTTCAATAGACAGGATGAGAAATTGTCTTTGATTTTGACTGAGTTTAAAGACATAAAACAATCAATAAACTTTTTAAGTGAAAAGTACGATGACCTTAATAGTAAAACACAAACGATTAGTGCGCGGCTAGCTCAGGTTGAACAGCAAGTCAAATCTCAACCAATCGAACTTATCTCTAAGCTACAATCTAAAATCGAGGACCTAGAACAGAAATCGCGTAACTGCAATATAGAAATAAGCAATATGCCTGAAAAGCGCGGTGAAAACTTAGTCACATTAATAGAAAAAATTGCCAAGGTCGTTAGTTACCCACTGTCTAGCCATGACATTGTGGCAATTCATCGTGTTGCTCAAATGGATCCAAAAAGCTCAAGGCCAAGAAATATTATTGCCAAGTTTTGTAGTCAAATTAAACGTGACAATTTCATATCTGCTGTCCGCCTTATGAAGGGAATTACTTCAGACAAATTGGATATTCCTGGATCACCACGAAATATATATGTCAAAGAACACCTGACGTTGCTCAACAAAAAAATTTTTCGTCAAGCCAGAGATGATGCCCATGAAAAAGGTTACCGCTATGTATGGGTTAAAAACGGCGTTATACTCGTCAGAGCCAAGGAAACATCACCCGTATTCGCCATACGTTCAGAAGAAGAACTATCTAAAATCAAGCCACTTATTCCAGAATCACAATCACAAAGTTAAAAAAAAAACATTTAATTTCAAATGTTTTATGTTCAATGACCTAAATGTTATAAATTTTTGTTGTTTAGACGTGAGTGAAGCAAGTGCGCTCTGTTTTCTTCATTACTCTGTAGCATATTTACAAGTTGCGCGCTGTGGCCTGTTGAACGATGGTAATGTGACTAATTATTTAAATACCCTTAATATTTTTATTTGCTATACAATATTTAATAATTTTATTTTTTCTCAAAAATACGTAATTTTTTCTTGGATATATTTGGTTATCACAATTAAATATAAAAATCAATCGTGTACGAGTTATCACTTAAAGTTTTTGTTTATTGCAAAGTATGCTAGATGTTCATTATATTATAGTAGCTTTTATTTTATGTTCGTTCCCGATTACTGTCAATGTTATATAATTATTATATTCAAAACAAATCTAAGTTATGAACTGGATACGTATAGGAGCGCTAGCGATGGTGGTAGAATGTGTTTGTTGTGTATGTGTTTGGTTATTTTCACAGTGGTAGGTAACTTACATTGGTAACATTTATTCAAATCAAAATTATTATTATGTTCTATCTGTCTTTACTACTAATTATGATTGAAAATGGCTACTACACTTAGTGTTTTTTATCAGAATTGCCGAGGGTTGCGTACAAAAATTAGTGAATTATTTAATAATATTCTAGCGGAGTGTTTTGACGTAATTATATTGACAGAGTCATGGTTAGTGCCCAGTATTGCAGACAATGAGCTCATGGATTCACGTTATACAGTGTTTCGTTGTGATAGAAATCGGGAAGTCAGTGGTAAGTCTGACGGTGGTGGCGTTTTAGTTGGTGTGCGACGGGAGTTATGTGTTTTCCGATGTACCTTAAGTGCGGGTTTGAGCGATCAAAATGTGTTTCCAGGTAATGTTGATTATGTTTTACTTAAATTATATTGCAGTACGACAATTAATGGGTATAACTTAGTATGTGGCTTATATATACCGCCCAAACAATCGCCCTGTGTTTATGAGAGGTTATTTCAATCCTTAGAAAGATATATTATTACCCGATGTAAATCATGCATATATTTTCGGTGATTTTAATATTCCTCAAATACAGTGGGATAATCTTTCTTCTGATTTAACGGCCTTAAGCTTGAATAATTATAGTGATCCTACTAGCCTACTTTTATTTAATTTTTTATCAGTAACTAATTGTAAGCAGTATAATTTTACATTGAACAGCAAAAACCGCACACTTGACCTCTTTTTTAACAGATGATGAAACATCTATTTGCGAACCCTCAACAACTTCCTTAGTGCCAACGATTGACTCGTTACACCCCCCATTTAGTGCGCATTTGTCACTTAATTTAAAAACAGTTTATATGCCTAGACTTTCTACATTAAAGTACCGTTATATAGAAGGTAATTATACCGACATAAATAATGCTATACGTAGTATCGATTGGGAGAACGAATTTAAGGGAATTTCTTTAGAATCAGCCACAAACATTTTTTATAAAATTTTATTTAGTATTATAAAGGAACATATTCCAATGCGACCTACTAAGTCCAATGAATATCCTATATGGTTCACTCGCCCTCTGATTCACATATTTAAATCAAAATTGCGCGCCTGGACGAAGTGGAAAACTTATAATAACATATCACATTATGAACAATTTTCTTTATATCGGAAGCGGTTTAATAAACGTTCTTCGGAATGCTTTAACAGTTACATTAAGTCGTTAGAAAATGGAATTAAAAAGGACTTGAAGTTGTTTTGGGCTTACGTAAACAGAAATAAAAAAAAATCTGGCATTCCTAGCACTGTGCATTATGGAAACGAAGAGGTGTCTAGTCCGGAACTTATCTGTAATTTATTTTCAAAGTCTTTCGCCTCAGTTTATGAAAAAAATGTTAATAAATTACAGCAACCGGATACATCTTCTACACAGAGAACTGTGAAGTGATATCTGATGTATATTTTTCTGAGGATACCATTGTTGCCATTTTAAAGTCTTTGGATGTTTCTAAAGGTCCAGGCCCTGATGAAATTCCACCCTTTTTTATTAAAAGGGTTGCCGAGTCGATCAGTAACCCATTGTTTTATTTGTACAACCGTAGTTTGAAGGAAGGGATTGTTCCTTCTTGTTGGAAAATAGCTAACGTTACACCTGTTTATAAAAGTGGCTCAAAAAATGATGTTGAGAACTATCGACAAATTTCACTGCTGTCTATCTTCTCGAGAGTCTTAGAAAGATTAGTCCACAGCGCCATATATCCTTTACTGCATCGCGTCATAATACCAGAACAACATGGATTTGTAAAACATCGCTCCACTGCCAC
This sequence comes from Crambus lathoniellus, assembly GCA_949710035.1. Classification (NCBI taxonomy): domain Eukaryota; kingdom Metazoa; phylum Arthropoda; class Insecta; order Lepidoptera; family Crambidae; genus Crambus; species Crambus lathoniellus. Next base: position 4,789,445 of record OX453302.1, on the reverse strand, counting down.
AAACCTCATTTTGTATACAACTTTTTTATTCGAGAATATAGATCTAGGACGTCAAACGGATGCTGTTTATACTGATTTTTGTAAGGCTTTCGATAAGGTGGATCACACTATACTGCTAGAGAAAATTGCATACAATGGTATACGCGGTAGTTTGTGGCGCTGGTTCTCCTCATATGTTACTAACAGATCGCAAAGGGTGGTTGTTAATGGCTATACATCTACTGATGAAATAAGTGTTACTTCTGGGGTACCTCAAGGATCCATATTAGGACCTTTATTATTTGTTTTATTCGTCAATGACATTGGCAGTTGTTTTAAAAACACACATTTTCTCTTATATGCTGATGACCTTAAAATATATAGGGATATAGAAAGCATTAATAATTGCTTAGAATTTCAAGAGGATTTAGATCGTCTTTCTCAATATTGTACTAAAAATAAACTGCAGTTGAGCATTTCTAAATGTAAAAAAATTACTTTCACAAAAAAGGTTCAAGTTGTTAATTTTGATTATGAACTTATGAACACAAAATTACAAAAGGTCGAAATGATTAAAGATTTGGGCATACTTCTTGACTCAAAGTTACACTTAGATACACATATCAATAGTATACTAAATAAAGCTTACCAGTTATATGGATTTGTCATGAGAACCTGTAAGGATTTCAAAAAACCCTCAACATACCTAACACTGTATAAGTCACTAATAAGATCACAGTTAGAATATGCATCAGTAGTTTGGAATCCCTTTTTCCATAAGTATATTAATCAACTTGAAATGGTTCAAAAAAAATTTCTTCGCTCTGCTACTTATAAATGCCATCATGCAAAACAATCGTACATTAATCTTTTGAAAAAATACTCCCTTTTATCATTGGAGTCCAGACGACTGTTCTTGGACCAAGTGTTTTTGTACAAAATCCTTGGCAACTTCTTTGATTGTACACAGTTGACCGACCACATATTCTATCAGTTACCTAGTCGCTCTCAGCGCATTCGTGACATTCGTACACATGGCACATTTGCACCCAGATTTAGTAGGACCATAGCAGGCCAACGCGCGCCGCTGCGTCGTATCATGTACTCGTATAATAAAAAAATGTCTCATATAGATATATTTCAAATGTCTCTTAACCAGTTTAAAAATAGCATTCATTTGGAATTAGAAATAGAATAAGAAAATTTAAAATTAAATATAGTTATTCAAATGTTACACAAAAGGATCTTAAAGTAATTAAGTTTTAAGCACTTTATCTTTGGAATAATATTCTACATACCTACTTTCTCTCAGTAGCATGCATGTTATTATTTAAGTTAATATTACTCTGCGGACAATGTTGTTGGTTACATAATTAGTACTATGTTCTAACATTTGTCACATAAGTTAGCGTAATTATGTAATTGTTTTTTGTTCCAAATAAATAAAAATAAAAATAAAAATAAGCTCAGGGGCCTTCCTGCGAACTGTCAAACACATTATAACACAATATAACATGAGATTTTAAATTACTTTTTTTGCATTCACAACGCAATTTTGTAAGTAAGTATAGAAAAATGTGATAGTAAAAAACCACGAGCCCGGCAAGAAGCTTAGGCTTTCGCTTAGCCCTATAAATAGCTATCCCGTATGAAAGCTACTTATAGGGCTCGTGTTTTTTTACTATCACAGTTTTCCTTTACAATATAACATTGTATAGTAACATTGTAAGCGAGAAGGCGCTATACGCAGTTAACATTACATTACTTTAACATTGTTCGAAAGCTCGCAGGAAGGCCCCTGGAGCTTTTACAGGGTTCCTGCGTGACGTAGGCTATTTACTGACTTCAAAAAAAGGAGAGAGGTACTCAATTCAATCCGTTTTTTTGTTTTGTTTGATGTATGTATACCGATTACTCTGGCGTTAGTGATCCGATTTTAATAGTTGTTTTTTTGTTCGATTGGGTATACTTTCGATTTGGTCCCATATAAGTTTCATTGAGATCCGATGACAATCTTCGGAGATATGGGGCCTGATGTCATGGGAATCATGAATTATTAGAAGAAAGTGTAATGTCATCCATGTAAGTAAACGTTAGGTTTTTGTTCGGGTTGAATAGTTTGTTCTTCAAAATAGCGTCAATAAAGCCACACACGGGACTAATTATATACTAATTATATCATAGTATAATGGGTATATGGGCTTCACTTCCAGGACCTCGATTGGTGATGTGGGTTATCACCTCGTTTTGCGATCGTTGCGGTTATTTATCCTGATTTTCCCATTGGCAAGGGAACAAAGCGGGTTCAATCACGCAACGCATCTAGTTCTGTAAAAAATATTAATGTTTTTATTGCTACAATTATATTTTTCAATAAATCCTTTCTTCATTATCTCGGTCATCTGGTTTAACACCTTAACTGCCGCGTAGGTCACCGGTGACCGGAGTTTAAAAATTAGTTTGTAATTGTTATTTTTTCCAGAAGGAAGCTGAATGGAAGAAGTGATATTGTATATTGTATCTGAAATTTTCTACAAAAGTTTTTCTAATTGTTCATTTATTTTTAGTGTTTCATTCATAAATTATAAAAAATTTAAAAAAATATAGTGGCAGTAATGGTAATATATTTCCCTCTACCTCGAACACTATTAAGAAAACAAACCTCAAGGAATGGACTATCCCCTCGACCGTCCCCTAACCATCAACATCTGTCAACTGTCTGCAGGATTACTCCGCAACCCTAATTAATTGAGATGGCTATTTTGAAATTGACCTTTAAGGCCCTAAACATACCGAGATGGAAGTCTCTGGTGTCAACGAGCGACCGAGCGCTGCCAGAGCGGTGTAAAGAAAAGCCGCTAGTAGCCGCGTGACTACTAGAGCCGGCGGAGCACGCACCTCTTTCGGTCTTTTCAAACAATACTCGTCTTTTTTGCCGACATACCGCCATCTTGCTTAACATACAGGATGCAGTCTAGGGAGTAGCATGCCTACCCAGTAGGTGCCAATTCGTCCTTGCCTTGACGAGAACAAGGTTGTATTGATCGAGGAACACATGCGCAAGCAGCGTTTTCCAACCTTTAGCAGCACGCATCAAGAAAGCACTAGCGAATCGCTTCGTACGGACAGGAATGTCTACTATGTAAGGATGGTAAGCTAACCTGCGTCTGATACCCCGATGGTCGAAAGGGGCAGGAAAAAGAAGATCATGAAGTTTCTTTGCGCACTCTTCAATCCATTTTACGTATAAATATAAAGTTGAAATTATTTTACACTGAAAGTTCTCGGCCCTTCGCTTCCATCTTGGTATAGATTGGGCCTAAGGCCTTTCAGACAGAGGGGCGGGCCGGGACGGTCAGTTTCGCAGCGAACGATAGCACAAAGGGAATCCTATACTATTACACAGAGGGCAAGAAAACCGCACCGCAGGTGAAAATATCGCTTATAAATTTTTATTGCTTGGTCAAAAAGACCGCCCCGACGGCGACGCGTCGGATGGTTGCCATGTCCACTATTTTAAGGGTTCCGTAGTCAACAAGGAACCCTTATAGTTTCGCCATGTCCGTCTGTCCGTCTGTCCGTCCGTCCGTCTGACCCCAGTCTAGCTCATAGACTCTTAGTACTAAAGAGCTGTAATTTGGCATGAATATACATATTTACCACGCCAACAAAGTGGTAAAGTAAAATTTTGAAAAAAATTTTTTTTAGGTTACCTCCCCTACACGTGAAGTGGGTATGTAATTTTTTTTTCTTGTCTACCCCATAGTGTGGGATGTCGTTGGATAGCGATTTCAAAAATATTGTGGGTTTCTAAGGACAGTTTTTTGATTGAGGCATCCGTTTGTGAACTATTAAGCTTTAAAGTGCAAAATTTTGTTGGAGTCATGTGTCCCCCCCCCCTGACAGCCAAATGGTTGGTCTTGGATACGTGAAAAAATTCACGATAGTAGTACATATGACGAAGTTAAAAGGAAAACTATCACAGCTAAGCTGGCTTTACAAGTTTTTGAGATATAACACATTTTCGAAAACCGCAAATATAACTTTGTCATTCATACGAATACTATGAAAAACAAAGTTATTTTTTTCTGGTAAAAATGACAGTGGTATTTTTGCTAGGTGTACGTAATCGGTACGTTAAGTAGGTACGGAACCCTTCATGAGCGAGTCCGAATCGCACTTGCCGATTTTTCATTTTCGAGCCACTGTGCGCCGCCACCGTCTTACGAGCTTTGTTTAAATTAAAATTCACTTGAAAGTGTTTTAACAGTAAATTTTGTTCGTCTTATAGACGTGTTGGTAGAGAATCTCGTGGCTCCTTGTCCTGTGATCGTTGATGTTCAGAAAATTTTGCAACGGTCGGTTACGGAATTGGTGGCCAAAAATATTTATTATCACGAGCTCCACAAGTGCACAGAACGTATTGAAACCGATCGTGATAGATGCTGAGTTGAGTTGCACAATTTGATCCCAGACCACGTATCTGTTAACGGTCGAAGGCCCCTGTATAATGGCTGAGGCCTGCGGCTTATTATTCAGGCCGTACTATAGGGTGGTTAGCCGGATGACTGCCCTTATAATTTACAGGTAAATCAGGTGGCAATTGAGGACGAAATTCATAGACGTAAAAACTAATAACAAACGCCTCTGTGGGACGTGGATTTGATCGCCACCCAGAATAAACATTCTTATGGGCAAAATCTTTGTGTATATTCGGTGTCCAGGTGTTACTTACCACGGAATCAGGTCAGCGTATAAAATGTTGTCTGGTGTTTATAGAGTAGAGTGCCATAAGGACATTAGTGTCACTGTGACGTCTTGCCCCAAGTAATGTATCTATACAGATTGAATTGTAATCGATCGTCTTGCACTATTTGATCCCAGACCACGTATCTGTTAACGGTCGAAGGCCTCTGTATAATGGCAGAGGCTTGCGGTTTATTATTCAGGCCGTACTAAAGGGTGGTTAGCCGGATGGCTGCCCATATAATTTACAGTTAAATCAGGTGACAATTGACGACGAAATTCATAGATAGACGTAAAAACTAATACCTACAAACGCCTCTGTGGAACGTGGATTTGATCGCCACCCAGAATAAACATTCTTATGAGCAATACCTTTGTGTATATTCGGTGTTTAGATGTTACTTACCACGGAATCAGGTCAACCAAAGCCATCTTCTATCTCGCTCGTTTCACTCGTCAAGCAGCCGAGAAATAATAGCGGGCCATGGGTCAGCGTATTTAAAATGTTGTCTGGTAGGTATTAAAGAGTGAGTGCCAAGGTGGTTTGATGAGCTCAGTAGCGCCACCAATGAAAATAAATCAATTACATTTTATTAAAGGCATAGATTAAAAGTGTCGGTTATTTCGCGCAAATAAAAGAGTAAAATGCATTTTATAAATATACTTTTAAGAACTCAAACTTAAGCAATAAGTCGTGAATATCAATAGTGCCAAAAGTGGCCACATTTAGCAATATCGAGATCCATAACTTGATGCTCATATTTGAGGCCATGAAAAAACAATTAAAAATTGCATTTTGCTCTTCTATTTGCGCGAAATAACCGAAACATTTAATCCAAGCCTTTAATAAAATGCAATTGATTTATTTCCATTGGCGGCGCCACTGAGCTCATCGATACACCTTAAGGACGTAGTTTCACTTTGACGTCTTGCCCCAAGTGATGTATCTATACAGATTGTATTGTAATCTTGCACAATTTGATCCCAGACCACATTTCGGTTAATATTCTTTCTGACCCTCTAAAATGGCGGAGGCCTGCGTTTAAGTATTCAGGCCATACTATATAGGGTGGTTAGCCGGATGACTCCCCTTATAATTTACAGGTAAATCAGGTGGCAAGTGGTTTTTTTATCCATAAGGGGTAGCACTTAGCCTATATCATACTTGATATTAAGTGATTATAATTCTGAAGGTGGAAGCGTACTACCCCCGAAATCGTCCATTACTGGTTCTTTATCTTATCTCTACCTGCCGGAACTGTTGGTGGTAGGATTTGTTCCGAGTCCGCCTGGCTAGCTACCACCATCTTATCTAAGTTTAACGCCATAACAACGATGTTTTAAGTTGTGTTCCGACAGTTAGAGATCAAGATAGCGAGTTCTTCACTGATTTTGGACTAGCGCTTCCGTCTTCAGCCATAGCATCAGATAACATCAGGCATAATACCACCATCCGTTATCGCCATAATGAAGTAAGGTTGATTGAAAGACGGAGCGATGCACTGTGTATAGTGCCATTACTACTTTAACATTGCTCTATAACAGCTCACAGTAAGGCCCGCCGGATGTGCTGTAAGCTAAAGCGGCGGCGATTACACTTACCCTAGTTAGGGCCCTAATTCAGAATACATTGCTTGTTTTGATTGCATAACTTGCTAAAAAGAGCTCAAAGAAAGGAATGTATTCTGAATTAGGGCCTTAACTAAGGGTAAGTGTAATCGCCGCTTAAGCACTACCCTGCTGTGGATTGAAGAATTTAATGTAAGTGTGTAACTAGTAAGTTGTCGGTTTTTAATATCAACTTTTCTTTAAACTAGACTCATTATCGCGAAGGAAACTTTCTTAGCAACAATCTTAATATTTACATGAGTTCGTTAAAACTTTGCTTCATTTAAAAAGACGAGAGACATATTCAAATGTCGCTGAATAATTTCTTAGACAGGACTTGTTGGTAAAGCAAACCTTGGGTCTTCACCCTGTTCCTCGGAACTATGTAAATAATAGTTCATAAAACGAGATCTGACCATTCGTCTGCGTAGGTTGCCGCGCCAACAGTTTAATATTATTCAATTTCTTCGCTTCTGTACAATTTAAATTAAATCAGTTTTAATCGCGCTGTAACTAAGTTAAAACTTAGCCTCACAACTAGGTCCGATGGAACTCGAACGCGCGACCTTTCGCTATCCGGGTGACTGCTCTAACCACTGAGCGACCAACGACTCCGTAGCTCAGAGGTTAGAGCAGTCGCCCGGATAGCGAAAGGTCGTGGGTTCGAGTCCCATCGGAGCTGGTTGTGAGACGGGTCGATTTTTTCTAAATAATTCATTTTCAATTTTTCAAAAATAATAGTTGTTGAGTTTCATAGAACAGTGTATGGGGACGTGAACAAAGTTTCAATCTTTTTCCGCATGGAAATGGTGAAGTACCTATTTGTTCTTGTTTGAGGTCTTTACTCGAAAGAAGAGTCATTTTGCATTTTGATAAATAGTGATAAGTAGTGTAGAGAAATGACCAATAGAATAGATGATCTGTAGTAATAGAGACGTGCAGTGAGGATGTTTGTATAAAAATAAAGCAAGTGCCCATTATGACGACTGACGACCGATTTGGCGCAGGGGTAAACTACCCGCCTTCTGCGCCAGAGGTCTCGGGTTCGATTCCCGAACAAGTAAAATATTTGTGTGCATAAACATGTCTATTTGTCTTGGTCTGGGTGTTTTCTATGTATATTAAGTATGTATTTACAAATAAAAAGTATTTAAGTATAAATTTATCCGTTATCAAGTTCACGTAGACACAGTTTCTTAAGAAATTAACTGCGGGCTTAGATAATTGGTGTGATTGTAAGACAATATTTATATTTATTTATTTATTTAAATATTTATTATTTCTGCAAATGTGTGTATTTAAACAGGCATTCATACTCCTCCTTTTATCGTCTCGAGCTAAGAGCTATATACAACAACGAATTTGTATTTTGATGCAAGTGCATCACAGTAGTTTTGACGACCGGTTTGGCGCAGGGGTAGGATACTGCCTTCTGCGCCAGAGGTCTCGGGTTCGATCCCCGAACAAGACAAATATTTGTGTGCATGAACATGTCTTGGTCTGGGTGTTTTCTATGTATATTAAGTATGTATTTACAAAAAAAGTATATAACTTAAGTTATATATTTATACGTTATCTAGTTTCCATAACACAGTATCTTAATTTATAACTACTTATGAGCTAGATAATTGGTGTGATTGTGAAAAGTTATTTGTTTCATCGGCATCGATTCATGTAGAATCTTCAGATTTAGAACACTTTTTAATATGGGAAATACCATTATTTTATTCATATAATTCTTGAGAAAGGTTAGTTCCAAACCAATGGGCTGTCAGTAAGTATTAACCGATCAAAATCTTTTTAAATAGGGTTTTAATTTTTCATTCACAAGTACATTATTATACGAGAAAATATTAAGGTGTAGCAGTGAAACCGAAATCCAAAGGTTTGAACCTCACAACAATTACTTCACTACATAGTATAAAACAAAGTCGCTTTCTCTGTCCCTATGTCCCTTTGTATGCTTAAATCTTTGAAACTACGCAACGGATTTTGATGCGTTTTTTTAATAGATAGAGTGATTCAAGAGGAAGGTTTATATGTACTTTTTATCCCGATATTCCCACGGGAACGGGAACCACGCGGATGAAACCGCGGGCGGCCGCTAGTTGTTGATATTTTCTAGTTTATTCATTTCTCTTAAAAACCCTTCGTTGTCCAGAGTGAAATGAAATTAACCGCCTCTGTGGTCTAGTGGTTATTATCACCGATTTCAGACCCAGACGTCCCGGTGTATTCGGTTTGGTTAGTGGTAGGACTTGTTCTTAGTCCGCCTGGCTAGCTACCACCATCTTATCTAAGTCTGACGCCATAACAATGATGTTTTCAGCATTATTGTGTTCCGGCAGTTAGAGATAAGATAGCCAGTTCCTCAGTTATTGAGGATTCCGGGAGTAGTGCGCTTCCACCTTCAGCCTTATCACCACTTATCATCAGGTGTGATGAAGGCTAAATGCTACCCCGTTGTGAATAAAATAAAATAAGAAATAGATATACCTACTACTAGACAGAGTGTAATCAAATGCTGTGCATATATGTAACACAGTATAATGAAGTTAGACAGAGTGTAATCAACTGCTGTGCATATATGTAACACAGTATAATGAAGTTAAACAACTTCTTAACAAAAAAAAATGGACTAACTAATGAGTTAGTCCATTCTTTTTGTTAAGAGAATGGCAGTGTTCTAGTTTTACTTCTAGGCAGTGTACTAGGCAAACACAACACACATCATATTTCTCAGCTGTTTATTATTCCTGCTACTGTGCACCACATTTTCCGACGGGACAGACCTCAAATATCGTTACAATATTGCAGAAACGCTTGCCTATTTCCGTAACTCTGTAGAAATATTTTCCGATGTCGTTACATTACATTGCACCAGAGATATTTCAGAGACATGTTCGTTTACTGTAAAACTTTTAAAATGTCTTTGGTATCATTCAGTTAAAAGATTTCCGAAATAATAAATAAATAAATAACCTCTTACATTCACACCAATTATCTAAGCCCATTTTAACTTCATTACGAAACTGTATCATGGAAAACTTCATCATATCAGCCGAACGACGCCCACTGCTGGGCATAGGCATAGGCATGGAAAACTTGATAACGGATAAATATATACTTAAATACTTTTTGTTTGTAAATACATTCTTAATATACATAGTAAACACCCAGACCAAGACAAAAAAGACATGTTCATGCACACAAATATTTGTCTTGTTCGGGAATCGAACCCGAGACCACTGGCGCAGAAGGTGGGTAGCCTACCACTGCGCCAAAGCGGTCGCCGTCGTATAATATGATTGGGAATTTCATTTCATAATATGTTTTTTTTATATTTTTAAAGAAATAGTTCATGAATTCCGTGGTCGAGTGGATTACGCAACGGTTTTCAAGATGCCACTATCTCCAAGGTCCCGGGTTTGATCCTGAGGGCCTACTCTGAAACGCAAAACCCGAAACTTCGTAATACCCGTCCCTCGCACGCTCGAGTCATGACAGAATCGAGTGAAAGGGACGGGGCTAACCGAAGTTTCGGATGTGCGTTTCAGAGTACGGTCCCTGGTTACGTATGTAATGCCCGAATACTCGTACGCTACTTATCTTTGGGAGCGTCTCAAACATCGCCCTGTCACTTTTAAATGTCAAACGTATGAAAGGGATGCCATGATGTTTGAGACGCTCCCAAAGATGATTAAACTAACTTTTCTTTATTTTTTCGTGTCAGGGTGTCGGTTATAACCCCGTTGTTGTTTCCGATTAGCGTAACACAAGTTACCAATGTTACCATACCTTATTTGGGATTGGGAAAATGTATGTGTGGTGTCCGATATTTATTTTTATTTTATTGTTGACGACCTGGGTGCCTACCATCAACTCTTATTGCGGTTTTGTTTAGGAACCTAAACTGATCTGCTTCGCTTATTCGTACCACGACAGCTTAATATCAATGACAGCGATTCAGTACTCATTCAATGACAATTCACAGCCGCTGAGCTGTCATCAACTCTTATTTGACTTATAACTCGGCCAAGCTAACATGACATCTGCAGGTTATACCCGTCCTTTTCACTCTCCGGGGATGACAGAATCGAGTGAAAGTGACGGGTAGAAGAAAAAGGGCACAAATCGTTCGGTCATTCACATTTAGCAATTCATTTGCGATCCAGTTTTAAGAAGGTCATAGTACGAAAGAAAGCAATTCATTTTAGGAACCTATTCTGCATCGCGCTATTTTTGAATCGCTGTCTTAAAGTTGATGGTAGGCACCCTGTAACCTCCGAGTGGTGTACGCACCGATTTTAAGGTGCCGCTGTCTCTAAAAGTCCGGGGTCGAGTACTGCCCCCTGATTCACAAACCTTCGGTAACCGAATCGGATTCAAATTCTGTGCTTTGTCTTTGTCTATTCTGTAGTGACTGACAGAGACAGCGCATACATTCCACTGTCGGGAGCGTATCCGACGGTTTGTGAATCAGGGCGCTGGTCGGGTATATTGAAAACGAACATTTCAATATTTCCAAGGGTCTGGGTGTATGTGGTAATTTATAATACCCGTCGTTGTTTCCAATTTCCAATGTGTGTTACATCAGAACTTTTTAGTTAATCAACAGATTTGGATAATTCTTTTTTTATTTGAAAGGTGACGCTTTTCGTGTGGTCCCATTCAAATTTCATCAAGAACTGACAAGAAGTTCAGGAGTTATCCTGAATAATGTGTATTTAGACTTTATTTGGGTATATGGACGATTTCATATTTTCATCAAATTGGGGATCATTTTCAAAATCTTTTTTTTTTCGAAAGTTGGTACTTCTGACCTGATCTTATTTTCATGAAGTCAGGACCAGGAGATAAAATCCCAGAAAAATTGAGAGAAATTCTCAAATATAGGCAAGCCTTATGCATTCTATTTATTTTTGAAGTTAGTCAAGTATTGCATCTAGTAGTCATCATCTCATAGTGATGAGCTGGTGATGGGAACTACAACTCCTTAACGGTTAGGAGCTGGAGAATATTTATTTAAGTATTAATCGTACGTATGGACCAATAGTTATATTCTTTCAGGTTATAAGGGTGAGCTGATGATGAGAGGTAAAACTCCTCAACAGTTAGGAGTTATATGATGTTTTATAAATACCTTGCACGAGTGGACCTTCAGTTGTATTCCTTCAACTTATCTAAGTAGCTAAAGATGAAAAGCTGAATTCCGTAACGGATAGGATATTTACAAAAATCTATCATAATCACCATGTAGTTTCTTAAGCTACGATTATTTACACTAAAAATCGAAAAATAAAACGTTTTTTTAAAAAAAAATAACCGCCTTCAAAAAGAATTTTCAAACAAAAATTAACAAACACTAAAAAACGAAAAAAATAATAAGATTTTTTAATTCAAAGGACGATGATGCGTGACTTTTTCTAATTTATCTTGGTACTTACTGAACTGTTTGAAGTCGGTGCCAAGCCAAAAAGAATAAGAACGAAATATACTGAGTGAAATAACAAACATATAAAAAAAAACCCCGGTCCCAAGCGTGAGGTGTAGGACGTAGATATACCTCACTACCAATTAGACGGCACCGACTTCAAACAGTTCAGTAAGTACCTAGATAACGTAGAAAAAGTCACGCATCATCGTCCTTTGAATTAAAAAATCTTATTATTTTTTTCGTTTTTTAGTGTTTGTTAATTTTTGTTTGAAAATTCTTTTTGAAGGCGGTAAATTTTTTTTAAAAAACGTTTTTGTGTAGTGAGTTTTTGTTAGAAGTTTTTTTGAAGGTGGTTTAATTTTTTTGTATTTTTTTTTCATTATTTTTCCATACATATACAATGACTTTAATGGCTTATCACAATATGACGTTAGAGTAACTTTTGACTGCATCACAATATTATTTGCTTCCATTTACCGTTGACCGATTCGTTAAAGGTATTATTAATGACATCTATGCTTCCGCAGCCAGTTCGTGGAACATTGTAAATCATTGCTCTGTACCGTTCCTGATTTACATTTTATCTATTGCATATCTACGTTCAACTAACTGATATGGAAATCGTACTAATTGTTTTGATGGTAAGCAAATTCTGTAGTTAGATTTTGTGACATAATTAGTTTCATCATCATCATCATTTCAACCGTAAGACGCCCACTGCTGGGCATAGGCCTCCCCCAACGATCTCCACAACGATCGGTCCTGCGCTGCCCGCATCCAGCGGCTTCCCGCGACCTTGACCAGATCGTCGGTCCACCTTGTAGGGGGCCTGCCCACGGAACGTCGACCGGTTCGCGGTCGCCATTCGAGAACCTTTCCGCCCCAACGGCCATCGGTTCTCCGCGCTATGTGTCCCGCCCACTGCCACTTCAACTGAGCAATCCTTCGAGCGATGTCGGTCGTTTTAGTTCTCCTGCGGATCTCATCATTTCTGATTCGATCGAGCAGGGAAATACCAAGCATCGTTCTCTCCATTGCTCGCTGGGTAACCTTGAGCCTTCTTATGAGACCCATAGTAAAAGACCACGTCTCGCTTCCATAAGTCATAACTGGCAACACACACTGGTCAAAGACCTTAGTCTTGAGACATTGAGGAATTTTGGACGCAAATATATGCCGGAGCTTCCCAAACGCTGCCCATCCGAGCTGGATTCGACGAGAGATCTCTTTCTCGAAGTTGGACTTACCTAATTGGATTGCCTGTCCTAGGTAGACATAGTGGTCAACAACTTCGAGTGTAATGTTCCCAACATTAACTGGAGCGGATGCAACATGGGCATTGGACATGATTTTCGTCTTATCCATGTTCATCTTCAGACCCACTCTTTGGGAAGCATTGCTGAGATCTTCGAGCATTGTGTTCAGGTCTTCCAAGGTCTCAGCCATGAGAACTACATCATCGGCAAACCGCAGGTGTGTTAGGTACTCGCCATTGATGTTAATGCCGAATCCTTTCCAGTCCAGTAGCTTGAAAATATCCTCCAACGCAGCTGTGAATAGTTTCGGAGAAATGACGTCTCCCTGTCTCACACCTCGCTGTAGTTGGATAGGATTAGAGCTCTGGTTCTGTAGTCGGACTGACATGGTGGCGTTTTGGTATAAGTACCTCAGCACCTCGATGTACCTGTAGTCTATTTGGCACCTCTGAAGAGACTGCAGCACTGCCCAGGTCTCGATCGAATCAAAGGCTTTCTCATAGTCCACGAACGCCAAGCATAGTGGCAAGTTATACTCTTCGGTCTTCTGTATAACTTGCCGCAGCGTATGAATGTGGTCTATGGTACTATAACCTTTTCGGAACCCGGCTTGTTCGGGAGGTTGGAAGTCGTCGAACCTGCGAGCGAGACGATTCGTAATGACTCTCGAAAACAACTTGTAGATATGGCTCAGAAGCGAGATGGGTCATGGGTAATTAGTTTAAGTGCAAGTTATTGTACAACGATGCTTTATGAAGTTGTAGGGTATGTAGAAAGTATAGTAAATATTACAAAAGTCAGCAACGAGTATATTCTATGTCACAACTTATTAATTTAATTCAATTCAATTCAACTCATTTATTATATTAATCAGATTAGATGATCCATTTATTGTTAGTAACAAATGTACTTATAAACTATGTTAGTAAAAGTAACAAATCAAACACGTAACTAAAATGTCAATGAAAAAAGAAAGAGACCGACGCACCTAGAACACTGAATATAATAGGACCGGACCCCCTTTACCAGACCCGCCCAGTGCTTCAGGATGGGGCAGTCAAACTTTTGGGAGATTGCCTCCAAGATACTGTTGGCGCTGTTATTCACGCGGCCCATCAGGGAAGCAACTCTCTTCCGTATGATTGCATAAAAATCATCGGTGTGCGCCTCTGCAAACATACCTGATGCACTACAAAACCTGGGCAGCCGCAACAGTATCCTGAATGCGTTATTATATTGGATTATATAATAATAATAGGTATACCTCGTCAAAGGTAAAATGATATCATCTGTGATTTCAAAGTACTGACTTTGTAACTGTACAGGAACATCGTATATCATTGCTCTGTACCGTTCCCGATTTGCATTTTAGCTATTGCTGTACTCCAGCATGAAAAACTCTCGTCATCCTTATCGTGATCTTTTTATTTTGTATGAAAACCAGAGCGGAGCCCCTTTCAGTCCCAACCGCTAGAGCGATCCGGGCACGCGACGGATTTTCGGTTGATTGATTCGCGTATTTATTGCTATTATAAATCCCGCGGGAAATCCGCGGACTCCCGCGGTAAATATTTTTTTGTAATTTTGATCTTGAACTGTTCCCCTTAAAATTATGTTTTTATTGTTCTCAATTAGATGACGCTTAGAATGTCGTATTTGTTTTAAATTTAACGTTAATAGTGTAGAAACAATCGCTTGTAAACATTGAAAAAGACATTTCCCAAAAATGAATCTAGCGGTTAATATTAAAAGGAACTAAATATCAATTGTTAACGCCATCTATCTGATACCCAAAGCAACAATATCTCTCATTGCCTTTCCTGACAAACCAATAGTACCTTAGGTTTCGGATGGATGGCGTTAGCTTATTTTGTAATGTTTTGGCAACCTAGCTGTAAGTTACAATGTAAATGTTAAAGAAATAAAGAAATAAAGAAAAGCTCTCGGTCGATAAATTAGTAGTACCACTTTACCGATCACGTTACATGTCATCTTTCGACACTCTGCCATTTTGCGTTATATTCTCAAGCGCAACGCGCAACTATTGTACCTAATATTGTAGACAATTTAAAACCGTTTTGGGGCGTTCACCTTTTCCTAAACATCTATAGAAATTTGACATCATCACTATGATAGCGACGAATGGTATTGTTTATACTGTAGCCCTAGCACGAAAAACTGCCGTTATCGTAACCGTTATCGTAATCGTATTATTTTGTATAAAAACCAGAGCAGCGCCTCTTTTGGTCGTATAAGGGACTGCAAATCAATACATCAGCACTACGGCAGCTTTTGAAAAACGAATTACTAGAATAGTTTACTATTCGATTACAATAACGATAGTTTTTCATGCTAGGTGTACTGATCTTCAGATTAACTTAATAATAATAATAAATCTTTATTTCGGAAAAAATGCTTTCCATAGAGTGGGTTAGTGTAATGAGTCACACCAACACATCAAAATATGACTATAAAAACTGCATTTAATGCGCGTACTCGTGCAAGTAATAACAGTTTTTGTTTCATCGAAATCTGTCTAGGATTCCCAAAGTTACAGCGTTGCAAAGTTTCACCAGCTTTTGTAAATTTGCTTTCCTTGCGCGCTATTGCGATGACGTCATGTCGCAGTGACATCTCCGATTGCGGCTGCTGCGGGTGATTTCCGTCCAACTGTACGTCTACATAGAGTCCGTCCCTGCGCAATCTTCGCGCAACTAGTGCGTTTTTGACGCTAGTTACAGTACATTTTCTTCGTTCTAAGGTTATGGGGTAAATGATTAGTATTCGATTTCTACCGCGCGCAGCCGCACTCTAAAACTGTCACCTACTATCCATTTGACGGCTTCGTGTTATTGTTGATCGAAGTTTGACGGTTGCTATTTATATTGGCAGAATACCGCCCGCCATTACAAAAGTTGATTTAATTTATTAATCACGAAAGTACAACTTATGTATTTGAAGGTGTATTTTCACATAAGCTCAATACAAAATTGATCATTGATCGACTATAAGAAAAATAAATAAATTTATTGCGAAACCCTGAGAGCGCAACTATATAGCCAAAGGAGATTATGAAGGGCCAATTCGCGATGTGACGTCACACGTTAATGCCATTGGTTTACCCGAATTTTCCTCGGAGGCCGTACTTTAACGTTCAATATCTCAGTCATTTTTGAAGATAGTAAAAAAATATAAACTTATTCTTTTTTCTCGAGTAACATATTTTTTAGATATGCTGATAACAAAAATCATTGGTGTGAATCATTACAAAAAAATACTTATCAGCTAGGGTCAGTGAAAGCTAGGGTCATTTAAGGCGATACTCGGAAAAATTATGCTAAAGCGAGATAGCAATGAGAAAAGGACGCGCGCGGGAGCGAGACCGATTTTGCAGATTACGCAAAAAAAACACAAAATCACTTCGTATTAAAAAACTAGCGATTTTAAAAAAATGCTTCTATACGATCCTAAATATTATTGGTGTGCACTAATTAAACTAATTTCCAATAGTGTAAGTAACCCCATTTAAGAATAATCTTGATATTTCGTATTTTTTAGAGGTATTTTCGAAAATAAAAATTGTCGAGGCAAAATCATAAAAACGTGTTTTTGAAACTATACGATTCTAGATAAAGGTATGAAGAAATACATATCTTTTTACCAGATTTATAACAACTCTAACCCTCCTATAGTTTTATATCAAAAAGTCCATACTTTTTCCGAGTAGTGCCTTAAGCTATTTCATTGTATAACTAGGTGTTATTGTTGATCGAAGATTGTATAGCGCAAATCGTGGGGTGGAGACCTGGTGACCTGTATGACGGGTACTATTACCCACACAGGCACCAGCGATCCACAGCCAAAACTAATCTTATTTTGGTAGAAATAGTAGTTAATACTTAGCGGTACTATATTTTGTATAGTAATGTAAATTTAATATAAACTTATTACTATTTTTGGCTTGTGGTGAGAAATAAATCATTTTTTATTTTTTATTTTATTATCTCAGTAGGTTCCAAGTTCCAAGACTAGTTATAACCGGTGTGCATTTTCATACCTTGTTTCTTTTTGTTTTTTGGTGTTTTAACAATATTAAGTAAGACTCATAGTCGGCGTCGGTTACATTAATTTAAGTAAGAAGTAAATAACGTCACGGCTATGCGTTTTATCGGAATTTCGGAATATTGGAATTTCGGATTATCGGAATTTCAAACACCTTTATTCAAGTTCAGTTGGTTTTTATTTAAGTGAAATTGACAGTAAGTAATAGTTTATAACGTTAAGCTTTTTCTTCGTGCCTTTAAGATGGCTGCGCTTTCGCAGAGAGTGAGGCTACCGGAAGTCTTAAACACCATTCAAAGCCCGTGGTCCTACTGCGTGGTCCTATTAGTAGTACCACGGGCAAATTTTTGTGTCCCTAAACACACCCTAATACATATTGATAATAATATTTTGTTCATTTCTATAATAATCATTATTTATCTTATTTTTATTTTTATTAAACATGTTGGTAAATCACGATGTAAATATCTGTAGTACCTACTTGCAATACCAATTTTAATATTGAGAGTTTACAAAACGACAAAAGTACTATCAGCACTATCAGCACAACAAATATTTATTTATTTAACACTTGTTTGTTTACTACACGACTTGTCACGATTACGAATCATTCGGGCTCAATTAAATTACGTCCCGTTTGTTTTCCTTGGTACGAGCGGCGAAGTAATTCCTTTGACTGGCACGTGGAAACAAGGGTCTATTATAAGAGCAAAGATTAAACGAGTACACTGAAGAAGTGTGAGGCTTCTGATTTTACAAGTTACTAGCAGATCCTTGCGGTATTACCCGCGTAGTAGGTACCCGTTCCCGTGAGAATATCGGGAGAAAATATAGTCCAGTAGTTTTGGAGCCTATTCGATGCAAACAAAGAGACAAACAATCAAATCTTTCCCCTTTATAACATTAGTATAGATTATTCGACCATCACTCGGAGGTGCTCGAGATAGCTCGGATAGCTCGAGAGGGAATGAGCGAGCACCTCCGAGTGATGGTCGAATAATCTATACTAATGTTATAAAGGGGAAAGATTTGATTGTTTGTCTCTTTGTTTGCATCGAATAGGCTCCAAAACTACTGGACTATATTTTCTCCCGATATTCTCACGGGAACGGGTACCTACTACGCGGGTAATACCGCAAGGATCTGCTAGTAACTTGTAAAATCAGAAGCCTCACACTTCTTCAGTGTACTCGTTTAATCTTTGCTCTTATAATAGACCCTTGTTTCCACGTGCCAGTCAAAGGAATTACTTCGCCGCTCGTACCAAGGAAAACAAACGGGACGTAATTTAATTGAGCCCGAATGATTCGTAATCGTGACAAGTCGTGTAGTAAACAAACAAGTGTTAAATAAATAAATATTTGTTGTGCTGATAGTGCTGATAGTACTTTTGTCGTTTTGTAAACTCTCAATATTAAAATTGGTATTGCAAGTAGGTACTACAGATATTTACATCGTGATTTACCAACATGTTTAATAAAAATAAAAATAAGATAAATAATGATTATTATAGAAATGAACAAAATATTATTATCAATATGTATTAGGGTGTGTTTAGGGACACAAAAATTTGCCCGTGGTACTACTAATAGGACCACGCAGTAGGACCACGGGCTTTGAATGGTGTTTAAGACTTCCGGTAGCCTCACTCTCTGCGAAAGCGCAGCCATCTTAAAGGCACGAAGAAAAAGCTTAACGTTATAAACTATTACTTACTGTCAATTTCACTTAAATAAAAACCAACTGAACTTGAATAAAGGTGTTTGAAATTCCGATAATCCGAAATTCCAATATTCCGAAATTCCGATAAAACGCATAGCCGTGACGTTATTTACTTCTTACTTAAATTAATGTAACCGACGCCGACTATGAGTCTTACTTAATATTGTTAAAACACCAAAAAACAAAAAGAAACAAGGTATGAAAATGCACACCGGTTATAACTAGTCTTGGAACTTGGAACCTACTGAGATAATAAAATAAAAAATAAAAAATGATTTATTTCTCACCACAAGCCAAAAATAGTAATAAGTTTATATTAAATTTACATTACTATACAAAATATAGTACCGCTAAGTATTAACTACTATTTCTACCAAAATAAGATTAGTTTTGGCTGTGGATCGCTGGTGCCTGTGTGGGTAATAGTACCCGTCATACAGGTCACCAGGTCTCCACCCCACGATTTGCGCTATACAATCTTCGATCAACAATAACACCTAGTTATACAATGAAATAGCTTAAGGCACTACTCGGAAAAAGTATGGACTTTTTGATATAAAACTATAGGAGGGTTAGAGTTGTTATAAATCTGGTAAAAAGATATGTATTTCTTCATACCTTTATCTAGAATCGTATAGTTTCAAAAACACGTTTTTATGATTTTGCCTCGACAATTTTTATTTTCGAAAATACCTCTAAAAAATACGAAATATCAAGATTATTCTTAAATGGGGTTACTTACACTATTGGAAATTAGTTTAATTAGTGCACACCAATAATATTTAGGATCGTATAGAAGCATTTTTTTAAAATCGCTAGTTTTTTAATACGAAGTGATTTTGTGTTTTTTTTGCGTAATCTGCAAAATCGGTCTCGCTCCCGCGCGCGTCCTTTTCTCATTGCTATCTCGCTTTAGCATAATTTTTCCGAGTATCGCCTTAAATGACCCTAGCTTTCACTGACCCTAGCTGATAAGTATTTTTTTGTAATGATTCACACCAATGATTTTTGTTATCAGCATATCTAAAAAATATGTTACTCGAGAAAAAAGAATAAGTTTATATTTTTTTACTATCTTCAAAAATGACTGAGATATTGAACGTTAAAGTACGGCCTCCGAGGAAAATTCGGGTAAACCAATGGCATTAACGTGTGACGTCACATCGCGAATTGGCCCTTCATAATCTCCTTTGGCTATATAGTTGCGCTCTCAGGGTTTCGCAATAAATTTATTTATTTTTCTTATAGTCGATCAATGATCAATTTTGTATTGAGCTTATGTGAAAATACACCTTCAAATACATAAGTTGTACTTTCGTGATTAATAAATTAAATCAACTTTTGTAATGGCGGGCGGTATTCTGCCAATATAAATAGCAACCGTCAAACTTCGATCAACAATAACACGAAGCCGTCAAATGGATAGTAGGTGACAGTTTTAGAGTGCGGCTGCGCGCGGTAGAAATCGAATACTAATCATTTACCCCATAACCTTAGAACGAAGAAAATGTACTGTAACTAGCGTCAAAAACGCACTAGTTGCGCGAAGATTGCGCAGGGACGGACTCTATGTAGACGTACAGTTGGACGGAAATCACCCGCAGCAGCCGCAATCGGAGATGTCACTGCGACATGACGTCATCGCAATAGCGCGCAAGGAAAGCAAATTTACAAAAGCTGGTGAAACTTTGCAACGCTGTAACTTTGGGAATCCTAGACAGATTTCGATGAAACAAAAACTGTTATTACTTGCACGAGTACGCGCATTAAATGCAGTTTTTATAGTCATATTTTGATGTGTTGGTGTGACTCATTACACTAACCCACTCTATGGAAAGCATTTTTTCCGAAATAAAGATTTATTATTATTATTAAGTTAATCTGAAGATCAGTACACCTAGCATGAAAAACTATCGTTATTGTAATCGAATAGTAAACTATTCTAGTAATTCGTTTTTCAAAAGCTGCCGTAGTGCTGATGTATTGATTTGCAGTCCCTTATACGACCAAAAGAGGCGCTGCTCTGGTTTTTATACAAAATAATACGATTACGATAACGGTTACGATAACGGCAGTTTTTCGTGCTAGGGCTACACTGAGCACACTTTAAACTGAGCAGCGGGTTCAAAACTCTGCGTTGCACCCAAGGGTGTAAAAGTATTTTTAAAAATAGAACTGAATTTGGTTACAGTCAACCATAGAGTTACCTCATCGGCAATGAAAAAGTTTTCTACTGATTTTGTATGGGGTGGGGCCGGGACTTTTTCAAAAATGAATTTTATAAAAATGAGAATATCTCAAAAACGGTGGGTCGTAGCTAAAATCTAACAAAATTTTCAACCCCCCTAATGGTACTCCGGAGATACATAGGAGGCATCCGATGGACATAATATAAAATTTTTATTTTTTATTGTGTTGTTCAAAAAAATTTTTTTGTTTAATCTGAACTTCAATTTTTTTAAATATAATAGATAAACAGAGAAGTCAAAGCTCCCCGCCGCCATTCTTTTATTTTTCTAGGTAGTTTTTGTTGTTTTTATTGCTTTTCTTATATTGGGGGATGAAAAGCAAAGTGTATTTACTTTCCTTATATTCGAATTGAAAAGTAGAGTGTATTACTCGGACGCAAAATTATTTTCACCTCGGGCGACGTATATTGAATCGCTTGCTGCGTTCAGGATTCTACTTTAGAATCCCTCACTACGCTCGGGATTCTAAAGTAGAATCCTTCACTGCGCTCTGGATTCAAAATTGCAAATATGCTATTTTGCTCCCTTGTAATACAATCTACTATTTTACGTTACGTGTTTAATATATATTTTTTACTTGCTTTTTCCGACCGCGGCTTGGCCCGCGTGGACTACAGCCCCCCTAGACAAGTGGCTTTCTATTAACAAATTCGCCAGTCGAATAGAAAGAAAATGTATGGGATTGACATTAGCAATTGAAATTTCACGTGACAGCTAATGTCAATCCCATACGTTTTCTTTCTATTCGACTGGCGAATTCGCTAATAGAAAGCCACTTGTCTAGGGGGGCTGGAAGTTAGCCTGCGGGAATGTGACATTTTTGCGGGATAAAAAGTAGCCTGACGTCGCGGGTGGGTTGCCTGGTCTCGTTGTCGGGATGGTTGTGACGAGGGATCCTCAAAATAATAGTCTCTTCTTCAATAACAAACGTCTTATTCTTCAATCACAATTGATATGGCACAAATAACACAACGGTTCAAGTGATGTAGACGGATGAATCGATAAACGCGGCAAATTCGATACAGAAAAGCGGCCCTTGCGGACCCCACATCCGCCACACATACAGCCCCTTTGTAGGTCCCTTTTAGCCTCCTTTATCTTGCCCCTCAACCAAATGTATCGACAAATTCAACTCACTTGGTCAGCTGCTGCCATCTTTCTGTATTCAACTCACCCAAGTGCTTTCCGCAACGTTTAAATTGACTCAACTAATAGCATCTACACACGTTCCTATCCGACCGCCGATTTGGTCTGCTCCCAGACCAAATCGGAGCGTGTGTAGCGCAGATTTGGTCGGAACAGACCAAATCGGAACGTGTGTAGCGCAGATTTGGTCTGGGAGCAGACCAAATCGGCTGTCGGATCGGAACGTGTATAGACACTATTATAGTTACAAAGCAACAAAATAGATGGCGCTAATAATTTAAGTCAATAGTTACAAAATAACTTAATAGATGTCGTTATAATTAAAATTAAAATAATCGATCTTGCTGTCCATGAGGGCAGCACTGCGCTCACGCTGCGACAAGCCTATGTTCCTCTCCAGGCTACAAAGTATATGTCTCCCAACGCCAAGTCCATTCAGCCGTTTTGGCGTGATTGAGTAACAAACATCCAAACATATAAACTTTGACATTTATAATATACTAAAATCTAATAGATTTTGAGTTTATTCGTTGCATACTTGAATACATTCAAATCTTTCCTCTTTATAATATTAGTTTATAATATAAGTAAGATACCTATAAGTAGTAGAACTATATTAAAGCTGTTGTTGGCGGTAATAGGATAAGTACCGAATATTCTAAAGGTTCTATTAATATTTTGAATGTCTTGTTTGTCCATCTTTCACGTCAAAACGGAGCAAGCAACGTGTCGACGAGATTTTTGGGAGCTAGACAGTGACATACCTAGGCTACTTTTTATCCTAGAAAAGTATCACATTCCCGCGGGATATGGTCCTGAAGTAGAAGCGTAGAAGTTGTTTTATGAAAACCTCTTTAATTATTTAGTGCCTGTTTCACAATGTCCGATCAGGTGAAACATTCCAGTTAAATTGACAGTTTTGCATAGACTATCTGTCAAGTAACAGCTAATCGGAACTTACTAAGACATTGTGAAACAGGCCCTAAATCAATAAAAGATTTATTATGAATTTAAAAAATAAAATTGTGACACGAGCTATGTAAATACACTTAACTGCAAACTGTCGTGTCTGTATAAAAATTCTTTGAAAGTGTATTTGAAGTAGAAAACAAATAAATAATTCCAGTAATGGGACGCCGAATTTAAGATCGTCAGTCGTCAGTAAGAGACAGATGAATAGAGACATTTAATACCTATCATTTACGTCGAATTTCGTTTGGCAAGAAGCTGTTTTGTTGGCGAATTTTAGTAACTTCGATTTTGTTAGCGTCCAATAAAACGAGAAATTTGTCGTTTTGCGAAAGTGCATTGTCATATTAACATTGTTGTTGTGATGAGAACACATAAAACCATCCACTTCACTGAATATCAATCTATAAATGAGCCTTGTGGAGATTGCTTTGTAGCAATAAGGCCACCAATCGTTTGTATACTTTTAAGTTTGTTTCTTGGTATTGTCTTTGTCCCATAATGTGCAATTAAGTATTATTTTATTATTACTTTTATTGAATACCTAATAAACTAACTGGCTCTGAAACTTGGCTAAATTGCTATCCTTACAAACATAGCTAATTAGGAGTTTCATAAATGGGAAAATATCTTGAATAATTTTATGTCAACAGGAAGCACAAAGTTCAAATATAGTCATAATTGTTCCGGTTACAGCCGTTATGGAGGAGCCACACGCAATATAAAATTAGCTGTTAAAATGGACAGCACTATGAAAAAAATTTAGTTCTACGAAATGACCACCGGAACAGAAAAGTCTGTCGCAAACCAATGAATAACAAATTAATTAAATTTTACGTTCCATTTAACGTTATAAGAGGTGCGAAGTTCGATTATTGTTTTCAGTTATGAGAAAATTAAGAGGTTTCGATTTTATTGTTAAACTTTTTTTTCGTCAAAGGGAATTTGACCGCTACTTTGACGTAATATCATTGCAGAGAGTTGTTTAAAGACGAAATAAAATTAAAATCAATCTTAGATTTCTGTGCGAACTTCGTTACGTACGAAAATTCGTTACGAAAATAATAGCTACTTAATTATTTGTTGATTGCTTGTTTTTATCCACGATGGGACACTTGTTTTTCATCACATCTGATGAGTGATGATATAGCTGAGGCCACCCTCAGGCCACGCTTCCACAAGCGCACTACTCCCTCCATTACTGAGGAACTGGCTACCTTATTGTTATGGTGGCAGACTTAGATAATATGTTGGTATAGCCTACCACCAATCTGGTTTTACTCCATAATGTGGCCTACAATCGCCAGCGCTGGATTGGTATGTCAAGACGTTTACACGAAACTAGCGCTGGACTGTCATCTATTTCGGTGCTAGTTACTGGACCCATGTATTCGTCGTATTAGACGTACAAATAAACACTATTTAATAAAAAAAAAATTGAGTGTAAGGGGCCATGCCTCTTTCGTAGGCGATGTAGTCACTGCGACCTAAAAGATCTATTATGACTCGCCACCTGGTTACTCTTAATTTTAGCCTGGAGGCTTCCAAGAAGTCTAAAATACTATATTTATTTTTCTATTGTAATGTTAATAATAATTCGTGTAATAATAATAATAATTCATAATCGTACATAGTAACTTTTAATCAATAATTAACTTTTTTATTGTGATTATTCTTTACGTTGACTTTACTAATGTTGTGCTATACCTTTAATTTAGATATATACTTCATAAACTAGAGTAATTGATGTTTTGTTAATGTTCCAGAATGTATTTAGTTGGTAAGCCTTTTCCAAATAAATAAATACTCCTAGCTTAAGAGTTTAACACCCGTTTGCACTAAACTTAAGAATCGCCTAAGTCTTTTCCTAGCTAACTTAAGACATTCTTAACAAAAAATTGCTTTGCACTAACCTTAGGACATTCTTAAATGTACTTTAGGCTATTCTTAACTTACGGGCCCAATATCGAGCACCTAAGGCTTAAGAAATACCTATATCAGTGGTTATTGTCTGTGGCATTGTGAGCAAAGAGTAGTGCGACAAGCTTTTCTGTTCCGGTGATTATCATTGGAACTAAAACTGTTTTCATACGACCGTCCATTTTGACAGCTAATTTCGTATTGCAAGTGACTCCTCTGTCGCGGCTGTCACCGGAACAGAAAAGCTTGTGGCTTTTGTATTCTTGATTGTTAGATAGAGACACAAGACATGTGACATACGTCATTCATCATTTATTTTAAAAAACTGTACAGTGCCACAAGCTTTTCTGTTCCGGTGACAGCCGTGACAGAGGAGCCACTTGCAATATGAAATTAGCTGTCAAAATGGTCTGTCGTATGAAAACTTTTTTAGTTCCAAAGATAATCACCGGAACAGAAAAGCTTGTCGCACTATAAGTATTATGTTTTTCTTGACAGTTGAGCTCAGTTGACTTTTTCTTTTCTCGGTGAATTACGCCTACCAAATAAAATAGACAACGCCTTAGCTTTTGTCTCCTTTTAACTCACGAAGGAATCAATGAGAAGTTTTAACCAAAAAAATATCCAGTGCCCTACTTTACCTCGCCATCATTCTCTTAGCAAGGTGATGACTAAGTTACGACGTAGTCTGTCAGTGCAAACAAAAATTTTAGCTCGGCTGTTTTAGGCTGTTCCTAAACTAAGATGTATCTTATCTAGGACAAGCTCAAACCGAGTTTAGTGCATACGGGCATAAATCTTCTGCGGGCGCGTAATGTGTCGACCCAGATGGATACTGCGTTTATGTATAAGTAGCCCGCAGTCACATAGAAGGTGCCTGCGGGCGTTTCCCTCTCCTGTTTACAGTAGCGGCAAACATCAGTGACACTCAATTTCATGTGAAATTTGTGCCTGTTTAGTTTGCAGTGGCCGGTTAAGGCGCGGACTATCGCACATATAATCGTCCTGCTAAGCTCCAGGAGTTCTACAGTTCGGCTTTGCGAGTAGCCTTCTATAAGGGATTGGGCGTATAGCAGTCCTGGTTGTATCAGTCGGTGCTTTTTTATTCTCGAAATAGTTTGGACTTAAGACGCTGCATGGCCTGGCATGTCAAAACTTTTACACGAAGCCGGCGCTGGACTGTTCTATTTCAGCGCCAGTCACTTGACCCATGTAAGTCAACCATAACCGTAATCCGAATCAAACCCGAAAGGCAACACGAAATTTACGATGAAGCTCAAACCGAACTTTTACGACCAATAGCGCTGTACTGCTTTCCGCACAGTCGCGCCTTCGCAATGAGCGGTACAGAGGTAACGGTCAAACTATATCTCACCAAGATCATCCTACAAAAAGCTGACCAACTCTCGCTGGAGCTGCTTATTTCTTTACAAAAAGCGTTGAAATCTCTCAGTAAAGTCAAGCCAACTCTAATGTTCCTTTCTGCGATTTATTTATTGATATAGTTACGTTTTAATTTTATGTGACTTTGGACGTTGAACATTCTACATGTTGGTTAGTTTGGTGGGCACAAGTCACAACCACGCCAACCAAGTCACGCCAAGTCAGACCTATTTTCTCTGAAAGTCTTCTAATGAAAAAGTTATAAAATGCGATTTCCACGTGTTTCTAGTTTCCACGTATGAAATTGTGACGTGTTTCATTTACGTGTTTCGTACGCATTCAGTCAATGCAAATCAGTCAAAGTGTGTGATTGTAACAAAAATCAGCGTTATTAGTGCAGCCTGCAATCCGGTAGGATGCACCCGGGATATCGAGAAGCGATAAAATATCCGCAGGGACGTTCGAAGTCGATAAATCATAATTGTATTTTGTAGTGATGTATTAGTTTTTCATTAAAATATCGATAAAATAGTTTAATGATTAAGTTTTTTAAATGCTGTCACGGGTTTATATAGGGTTTAGCACTGATAATATTATATAATCTATTTATATAAAAATGAATCCCTATTTCCCTTGGTCACGCCATCATGCGTGAACGGCTGGACCGATTTGGCTAATTTTGGTCTTGAAATGTTTGTGAAAGTCCAAGGATGGTTTTAATGGTGAGAAAATGGGGGAAGGAGGGGTAAGTAGGGGTAGGGTAGGGACAGGGTAGGGTTAAGGTAGGGGTCGGGTAGGGTAGGGGTAGAGTAGCGGTAGGGTAGGGGTAGAGTACGGGTAGGGTAGGGTGGAGTAGGGGGTAAGGCCACGGGAACAAAGTCGCGCTGGTTCAGCTAGTACTTTAATAGTAAATAGCGTGGTAAGAGTATCAAATAAGAAGCTATTTGAACTTGATTGAGACTATGCATGGATGGACGTTACCATTTCTTAAAGCATATTCAATTTTTATATTTTTTTACTAAAAGCAGATGTTCATTATTAATACATACACTTTAGTTATACATTTTTTACAATGATACTACGCCCATGCAAGGCAATCGATAAAGAAAATAATGAAACACTTTGTCATAGAATTTTGTGGCGTAAAATGTACAAGTTTATTTTAATATTAGTGTTTCTAAGTAAATACAAAGCAGACTGTAAGTTTTTTGAGAAATAAATAATTTTAAAACGAATACAGTAAGTAATTAATATCGATAACAACGGCCAATCGACACACGCACATCCCCAGTTCCGGCTTGACGCTCACGTTTCCACCTCGATTGATTCAGTTTAGGATCGGGATCTCGAATTCTCGGTTTGATTACACTCTCCTGATTACGGCGTTGCCGGCTGCGAAAAACGAAATTGGAATCGAACCTGCTATATTTGCGGGCAAAGGTTCGGTTTGTTAGCATAATTGGCTTACAACCTGCTTACAACCCCCTGATTTCAACGTTGCCTCATTAAAATATTTTCTTTTTATAAAAAATTTTGTAATTGTGATTGTGTGATGTTGGTAAAAACGGGTCGGCTTACTTATTCACGGTTGCGCTTCTATTATTAAATGAAATATCACAAAATTGGAATAAACGAATGGTAGTACTGCATAGCACTTGTATTATCTTACTAACCTAGTGCTACATTTATATACTAACAAAATTGTGTTATATTATAATCTATATATGTTAGTCTATAAGGTATTTAATAAATGGGCCTGATATTGTAAAATATTGTAAGTTGCCTGAAATAAATGATTTATTTATTACTAGCGGCCGCCCGCGGTTTCACCCGCATGGTACCCGTTCCCGTAGGAATATCGAGATAAAATTTAGCCTATGTCACTCGGGAAGACTGTAGCTTTCTAACGGTGAAAGAATTTTCTAAATCGGTCCAGCACTTTTTGAGTTTATTCGTTACATACAAAAATACAAATCTTTCCTCTTAGAAATTAGTATAGATTTATTTATTTATTATATTTCTTGTAGAATTTATCTATATGAGGAGCCCGTGGACCAGAGGTTAGTGCAATCAGCCTGCGATCGTTGAAGTTAAGCAATTTTTGCAATGATCGGTCACGTGATGAGTGACCAAAAACTTTTGGTAACCATAGCTCCTCCATGCTTCGGAAGGAACGTTTAGCAGTTGGTTCCGGCTGCATTTGCAGTCGTTAATACCCACCGATCCGCATTGGGCCTGCGTGATGGGTCATGCATGGCCCATTCTTCTTATCCATCCATAAGGAAGGCCAGTGCCCCAGCAGTGGGGACATTAAATGGCTGATGATGATGATGATGATGATGATACATAAGTTTTGAAGAACACACAAAATGATGATGATGATAACATCTATACAAGGTAGGTAGGTAAGTACATAGAAACAAATCCCTACATTGTTTTGCCGTAACCAAATAAACTTGTGACAATACAAAGATTTCTATTAAAATTCTGTAGTCGAGTCGGAATTTAGAGTTTGGCTCAATAAGAGTCAAGATCAGGACTCTTGGTCTGTACGTGCCCCGACTAATGTAAAGGCGCCAACTCCGAGCATAAATTTTTAATTAACCGTCTAAGAAACTTCAGATTTGTAGATTGAATTTAGGGAAATTAGGACTTATAAAACCTTACAAGTAACTCAAGTGTTTAGGTACATTTAGCATTAAAAACATTTGTATTAAAATAATGTTAGTGAGGCCGCACACTAGACATACAAATGTTTAACGATAGTTGTGGCGCCACAAGGAAACGCGCCACATTGACTGCTCCCTTATATTGCTAGCCTTCCGCCTGCGGCTTCGCCCACTTCAACTAAACGATGTTATCCCACGGGAATGTGATATTTTTTTCGGGATAAAAAGTAGCCTGTCACTCGCTAGCTTCCAAACTATCCCCATACCAAAAATCACGTCGATCCGTTGCTCCGTTTTGAAGTGAAAGACGGACAAACAAACAAATAAACAAACACACTTTCACATTTATAATATTAGTAGGGATGCAAGCACGCACACCAAGGACACATTTGTAGTGGGTGCACTTTGTGACGAGGCATTTCCCGCGTCACTCGAATTCAAGATCCAAACGTTAGTTTTATGTGGCGCCACATCAAGAAATCGTCGTTGTCAAACGATGACGTCGACATTTTGAAACCGGTACCATGCGACCACGCTAGCCCTAGTACGATAAACCGTCGTTATGGTAAACGTTATCGTGGTGATCTTATTATTTTGTATGAAACCAGAGCAGTGCCTCTTTCGGTCGATTAACGAACTGAAACTCAATACATGTTTGACAGCAGCACTTTGACAGCTTTTGAAGGACGGTAAAGTTAACCATAACGATAGCTTTTCATACTAGGGTACTGTGCTTCCGATGTGCGCGTATGTATTAGTTTGTAGCAAGCTCAATTGTAGCGCAGGTATTGTAGCAAAATAAATGTGCACTGCGTGTAGCATGTGGCGCCGCCGTCAGTGTGAGGCCTGCCTTATTGATGACCACATGGTTGAGTGTGGAGTTGGTACGTCGCGCCGGTTAAGTAGTCGCCTACACCGAGGGTTAAAATCTTGATAGGAGAAAATGATGGTACAAGAAAGATGAGCATCTGCGTCATTTGCTTATGAATATACCTACGAGTAGGGACTTATGTATCACCCGAATACTCTTAAAGCCTCGTATTCTTGGTAAACATTTGTTTAGCAACAGTTGATCAACATTGTTGATGAGCAGCGAGAATGTTGCTGGAAACTGTTAAAGCCCCGTATTCATGGTAAACATTTGTTTAGCAACAAAGTTGAATCAACGTGTTGCGGAGTTGCTGTCAACATGTTGCTGGCAACACTGCGTGTTGCAGAGTTGACAGCATCATGTTGACAAGCTCTCGCCCGACAAGCGTAAACATCAGTTTAGCGACAATTGTTGACGTGTGTGGACGAGTTTGCAACAGTTTATAAACATGGCAGTAGTGTGGAGCAATGATAAAATAATGCAATTAATAGACACTACCTCCTCGGGCAACATTTTAACGCAGACTGGCGTGTGGACAACCTGTATTGATTTAAACATAGTTGCTAGCAACATTCTCGCCGCTCACCAACAATGTTTAGCAACTGTTGCTAAACAAATGTTTACCATGAATACGGGGCTTACACGCAGTGTTGCCAGCAACAATATGTTGACAGCAACTCCGCAACACGTTGATTTAACTCTGTTGCTAAACAAATGTTTACTATGAATACGAGGCTTTACACTACTCAATTGAGCGTCTCAAACGTTCGCCGCGTTGCTTAAATGTCATAGATAGGCATGAAAGAGACGCCTGATGCTTAAGCGGTTCCCAAAGTAAGTAGCGTTCGAGTAAACAGGCATGTGTATCATTATGTATTTTATCCATCATCCTAGTATCCCACAACACTAATTGGACCAAATCCTCAATTCCTATCTCACCAAGTCGCTCCAATCTAAACTTCATACCCAAAATCTTAATGACCAATTCCTACCCGATATCCTAACCCATCAGGACCAAAGCGGTAATAGACTTAGCAATTACTATGCTAACACTTCTTGCCATACAATGTCTCTAGAGCTGCATCGTATTAGGTTCAATAGGCAGGTTAGGTCAAAGGCAGCTTTAAACATAAGCTTGTGTAGAGATAAGTACGTCCGAAGGTATTGTGTGAAAATAGATATGCGGGCCTTCATTGTGGAGGCTTGTGAGCTAAATTTGTATGTGAAGTGATGTCATAAGGATTTAAACAAAAGAGTAGCGTTAAAGATATACTTTTGGTTCAAAACTTTCAGGGACTACTTTAACTTTTATGAAGGAATGCTTAAAACTAATTTCATTTAGGGTGAGACCAAACTAATCGTCTTGAGCCAAAGAATAAAATAAAGTTTGAAGTCAAATAGGAAAAGAAGAAAATTCATACATAAAAAGTAAAAATAAAATCGGTCGTCAATTCTATGTTTGTAGCAGTCCACTCTACTGCTGCTACCCGTGTATAAGCCGGGTATTACCTGTGGCCCCCCCGCTATAATAATAATTTAAATGTTATATTTTTTAGTGTTATACATTGTAAAAATTTAATGTTTAGAAATATAATTTTGTAAGTATTTAAAATGTAATAAAGGGAATAATAATAATAATATTTTTTTTTTTTTCGTCGATCATCCGGCCAATGATCCTTCCTTAGAATGGAATACCTAGTCTATCTAATCTCTGGTACGGTCAAGTTGATTTGTTGGAATCAGACGTCTGCACTGATTGATAGAGAGATAGGAAACTGCATATCTGAACGGGTCGATGGATTTGAGAGAGTTCCTAGTTAAATTATTCCTAGAATTATGCTATTTAGCAATAAGGCCGCCCTTGTTGTATGCTTTCCGTGTTATGTTATGTTTCTTTGTAATTTGTTGTATCTATTGCGTGCAATATAGTGTTTTATTATTATCAATGATCCTTCTTGTTGGCAGAACAATAATAGTCTTGAGCGAAAACATATTATTATATTACTTAAAGTAAACCTACATCTTTGGCAAAGGTCAGTGGTGGATGTGTTTTTAGGGTTCCGAACCAAAATGGTAATAAGTTTTTAGTAAAAATTACATTTAAATGACAAGCTTTTTTGCTGCCTGTACTTTAATATTGTATTGTCATCTGAACAAAACCTGTACACAAAATTTCAGCTCCATCGGACTACACTGGGAAGTGGGTCGAATTAAGCTTGCAAGATTTGTCCCCCACTAACTAACTAACATACTAATTATCTAACTAACTAATAACTAACATAAAAAGCTTGTAAAAGGGAACCCATGGTGAGACTTAGTCTGTCTGTCACAAATGGACATCTCGAGAACTACCAATGCTATCAACTTAAAATTTGGAATAGTTTTAGATGACGGTTGCCCAACTATTATGCAAATATGAGAGAAATAAAAATATTTTTTTTTGCAACAGAGACTGAAAGGGGGTCTTAAAAATTCGAAGTGGGACTACTAGGGCATATGGAGTATCATATAAAAGAGCGCAGTTGCATATTCTCAAACATTTTTTCTTTTTTTCCTAAGCCGCATAGTTTTCGACTTTTGATGGAAAATGTAAAAAAAATACCGGCATCACATCACATCACAATCACATAAATAAAATTTTATGTGATACAAGTTTATTTAAAGATTACAGGAAAAATAAAACGATGTCTCTTAATAGTAAACTTTTCAGAAATCATCAATAAAAATTATATTAGTTCCACTATCGGTTGGCGTTGACCTAAAACTGCAATATTCTACCCGCAAATGAAAACTGATGTCGCTGATGAAAACAACAATTTATGATAGTACGGAACCCTTGGTGCGCGAGTCCGACTTGCTCTTGATAGGTTTTTTTTTAATAATGAATGGGCTTACTCTTGACCTCGATCTGGCTCAAGAGCAAAAATGAGTTCTAATATGGAGCGAGTTTACCCAGAAGAAGCCACAGGTGTTCACTTAAAACTTAAAGATGTTTGGGTTGTAGCTAGTAGGTATAAATAAGTTTATGGGTTGTAGGTAAAGTCGATTCGTTTAGATAGTGTCGCCCTTTGATCGCGCCGCCTTGGCACGTGCCGCTGCTTTTCAAAGGATGCCGCCGCATAAACAAAAGAAGCCACGTGCGGCGTACACCCGAAAATGGAATTGGATTTTGGGACTCGGCATTTATTAAATTATATTTTCTTAAATTATCTATGTTTATTATAAATACAGGTGGTAACGACGGTTATGACTTGTGACAATTCGAGCGATGATAAGTAATCATAATAATCATATAAAAAATTTATAATAACTATTATTATTTGTAAATCACTTATTTAACTTCCTTTTATATAAAAATATCCAAATATTCATTAAAATTGACTTTGGTACTCAACTTGAGTGTATTATTTTATATCTGCATTTTATAGCAAGAGCCACAATGCCGTGCGGGTGTACCGACACTATCTAACCGAACGGACTTTTATGTGTTGTTTGACATGATAGTGATGACATTATTTAACCTTCGTTCAGGAATATTTATTGTAACGCACTTGACCTACAATTTACCCACAGCTCATGCTTTGCAAGGAAAGTTTATCTGGGTGCCTACCATCAACTTTAAGACAGCGGTTCAAAAAAAGCGCGATGCAGAATAGGTTCCTAAAATGAATTGCTTTCTTTCGTACTATTACCTTCTAAAAACTGGATCGCAAATGAATTGCTAAATGTGAATGACCAAACGATTTGTGTCCTCATTTCTTCTACCCGTCTCTTTCACTCGATTCTGTCATGCCCGGAGTGTGAGAGGGACGGGTATAACCTGCAGGTGTCATGTTAGCTTAGCCGAGTTAAAAGTCAAATAAGAGTTCTTGACAGCTTAGCGGCTGTGAAATGTCATTGAATGATCACTGAATCGCTGTCATTGATATTAAGCTGTCGTGGTACGAGTAAGCGAAGCAGATAAGTTTAGGTCCTAAACAAAACCGCAATAAGAGTTGATGGTAGGCACCCTGTTCCCATTTGCTTTTGCAGGCGTTAGCATATTAGTGTGTTCAAAAAAGAAAGATGACCTAGTATTGCATTTTAGCGAGTGCGCCAATTCTAAAAATAAACAAACATGGCGGCTATGACGTCACACGCCATCTGCCGGGCTGTGCAAACAACAAACCGCCATTTAGAATGCAAATGGAGCTGGAGAGTAACCTCGTTTTTTATAGTTCATGGACTGTCATAATGATAGCATTATGAGGGTTGTATATTTATGAAGTATGTTGAGTGGATATGAGGGTGGAAGTTCATCTTTAAACCAGTTTTAGTGAAATTAGGGACAAGTTATGTTTATATTAATACTTCAAACTGGATGTTATGGATGGACAAGCAGAATGGATGTTTACGTCTTGATGAATGTTAATGCCACGTAGTGCCGGCATAAAAAGCATAGCAATACCCACTCTCTTCCCGTGGGTGTCGTAAGAGGCGACAAGGGGAAAACTCTCATCAGGAGATGGGCAGCAGCGTCTCCCTGTAACAGTAGGCCATACAGCGATCGCCAATCTGCCTGCCAAGCATGGCGATTGACAAAACCTCCCCAGAATAGCTTAATCGATCGTTGTAGAGATCCTTGGGGGAGGCCAATGCTCAGCAGTGGGCGTCTTTCGGCTGACCTGATGAATATGAATGCAGCCGTAACCTACGGTTTGGCATGGACTTTTTTATCCACAACGGGGTAGCCCTCTTAGCCTTCATCGCAACTGATGTTAAGTGGTGATAAGGCTGAAGGTGGAAGCGCACTACTCCCGGAATCCACAACAACTGAGAAACTTGCTATCTTATCTCTTACTGCCGGAACACAATCAGTGTAAAAACATCATTGTTATGGCGTCAGACTTAGATAAGATGGTGGTAGCTAGCCAGTCGGACTAATAACACGTCCTACCACCAACCAAACCGAATACAATATGTACCCCCACTGGGAATCGAACCCGGGACCTCTTATTCTGAAATCGGTGGGGTGAACCACTAGACCACAGAGGTTGTTAAACTTAAAATATACTTGTGTGATAACTTGTTGTTTTTCTATACTAATATATAAAGAGGAAATATTTGAATTTTTGTTTGTAATGGGTAAACTCATAAACTACTTAACCGTTTTTATTTATTTTTTCAGTAGAAAGCTGCGTTATTCCTGAGTAACAAAGGCTATATTTTATCTAGATATTCTCACG
The DNA here is from genome assembly GCA_949710035.1 of Crambus lathoniellus. Taxonomy (NCBI): domain Eukaryota; kingdom Metazoa; phylum Arthropoda; class Insecta; order Lepidoptera; family Crambidae; genus Crambus; species Crambus lathoniellus. The sequence goes on along the minus strand of OX453302.1, from coordinate 4,754,203 downwards.
GGAATGGGAACCGTGGGAGTAAAACCACGGGGAGCCACTAGTCTATTAAAATGTATCTTTAACATCAGGGTTTCTTAAACTGTTTGCAGCATGAAAGTGGTTTTCACAATTAAAAGTATTCTGTGGACCCCCCTCCGTTAAAGAATCTTCTTCTCTCCTCGCCTTGTCCCTATTCGGGGTCGGCCCCCCTGGGTGCCTACCATCAACTCTTATTGCGATTTTGTTTAGGACCTAAACTGATCTGCTTCGCTTATTCGTACCACGACAGCTTAATATCAATGACAGCGATTCAGTCATCATTCAATGACATTTCACAGCCGCTAAGCTGTCAAGAACTCTTATTTGACTTATAACTCGGCCAAGCTAACATGACACCTGCAGGTTATACCCGTCCCTCTCACTCTCCGGGCATGACAGAATCGAGCGAAAGAGACGGGTAGAAGAAATAAGGAAACAAACTGTTCGGTCATTCACATTTAGCAATTCATTCGCGATCCAGTTTTTAGAAGGTCATGGTACGAAAGAAAGCAATTCATTTTAGGAACCTATTCTGCATCGCGCTATTTTTGAATCGCTGTCTTTAAGTTGATGGTACGCACCCTGATATGTTTAAGCCACTCTTGGCGGCTTTGAGTCATTTCTGGGCTAAGGCCTAACGTCTGCATGTCCGCAGCGACGGTTCGGATCCAGGTTGCTGGTGGACGGCCTCTACCTCTCTTGCCCTCCGTTAAAGAATATTTTAGAAAAAAACTGTACCTTATTTAATATTAAAAAATACTTTATATTGTTAGTTTGGTTCCAATGAGAACGTTAAATTATGACAAGACGTATTTGCAAAGGCAAAGCGTATGTTAACTGCGACGTTTAAAGGACGTGGGCCCCATAAGAAGTCCTGCTTTACATAAAAGCTATGTAAATGTATAAATTAAAAATATCTATTAGAGCCATAAACACAAAGTTGCATAACAAACTGGGTACTGCGTTTACGTCTGCATATGCCACCCACTAGGTCAACAGGAAGGGGAGAAAAAAACGGGGCATTCAAAAATAAAACGCGGGAAGCAACCGCGCGAAATTACGCAGCTCACGACGAGCCGCGAGCCACATCCGCTTCCGGTGCCCGGCTGACTTGTAAGGCGTCGAACATACTGGTGCCTAAATAAATTATGATAAATAATAAAATTAACAGACGGACGATATCTCATTAACTTATCTGAATCCGAAATAAATAGCACTTGTGTTTCACGGATATCAGCACCAATTTATGAGGTATGGAAGAAAATTAACTAAATTCAGTATGACTACCACATTGGCCAACGAAAAATCAAGTTTTTTTTTTTAATGATTTGTGATTTGTGACCAGTTCTTCAAAGATTGAGGATTCTGGGAGTAGTGCGCTTCATAATTTCGCACATAAGGTGGGATGAAGGCTAAGTGCAACCACGTTGTGGATAAAAAAAAACTTTAAGTTACGATACACTAAAGCCCTAAAGCCACTTAGTAAAGAAATTCTATGAACCACCAAATAGTATTTTCAATTAAGCTCCGCTTATAATTCAGACAGAGCTGATTTTATGTTTTGCAATATCCTGAAACCGGATGTTGTGTGTCGGTTAGTTATTAACTCGTTACATAAATTTAATTGGTTTGCTTGTTAAATTATTCTGATGATTTTTAGGGTTTCTTATGTAAGGCAACGATAATTGCTTTGTGAGAGCTAGCTCTATTAATTGGAATGAAATATTTTAAACGATTCGCAGTGTATTTTAAACTGTTTGTTATTGAACCAAACATTAAGGGGTCTGTTTCTTCATTTATTGCTTAGAAATAGCGTTCTAGCTAAAAGTTTTTTCGCGTGATGTTTGGTTATGTCGCGATGTTGTATTTGATAAATAATATTATTTTACTTTCTCTTGGACGTTTATCATTAGCTTGAGTAGGTTTTAATCGAGTCTAATCACTTTTTATTTTTACGTGTATTACTATTGTAAAGTCAGTTACAAAGTTTTATAGCTTCACTACTTCTCTTTACCATCTATTTTTGTACGTCTCTGTTGCAAACGCAGCCTTACTTCTGTTTCTTTTAATTTTGTTTTCGAGCGTCCGCGCGGTGTTCGGTTGCCAGTGGCCGACGTTCTTTTGTTTTAAGTCTTCCGATACTTTCAGCAATTATTCTTAGTCCGCACCGCCGGAATCACGCGAAAGATAGTCTTTAGAAAGATGTTCGAGTGTAAATGCTTTTATCGTTACTGAATAAGTATATTTATCAATTGTAGTGGAATCTTGTTCTATTTTGTCACACTAAACTCGAGAAAAAGAATCTGTTTTTATTTTTTTCCTATCTTCAAAAATGACTGAGATATTAAACGTTACAGTACGGCCTCCAATAAAATATTTTCGCAATAAATTTATTTATTTTTCTTATAGTCGATCAATGAAATGGTCGCGAAATTTTATATTGAGCCCATGTGAAAAAACATCTTCAAATACATACCTACATGTTGTATTTTCGTGAATAATAAATTAAATCAGCTTTCGTAATGGCGGGCGGTATTCTGTCAATAATACCTATATCAACTTATTTTGATTTTTAGTTTTTTGCATTCACAATGCCAGTTTTATTATTGAAAAATGGAAAATGAAGTATTTAGAAAAAGTTGAAAACGAACGAAACGAAAAAATCAACCAGCTCCGATGAGATGGATTGTGAGACGGGTCGATTTTTTCTAAATACTTCATTTTCTATTTTTCACATATTATTATATCAACTGTCAAAACAAAATGTACTTACAACCTTAACTGACCTGGTGGTCAAATACATAACCAAAAACTGTCAGCCATTTCGATAAATTTGTACTGCTAGTGGCCCCTCCACCACTGGGTCAGATAAGTTTGTGGGATAAATTTCTTTCGGTATCGAGATGTTTGGATGTTTAGATGTCTGGATGATTTTTACTCAATCACGTCAAAATGGCTGAACGGATTTGACTGAAATTTGGGACACATATATTTAGTAGCCTGGAAAGAAACATAGGCAACTTTTTTCCCGGATAAAAAATCACAGTCCCGCGGGATAATGTCGAGAAGTGAACACGGGCGAAGCCGCGGGCGAATAGTATTTATATTTTTACGAAAATATTAGACTATTCCATCAGGACTTTCGTAAGCCTAGAATACCGACCTATTCAATAGGCATCTAGATACTCGTAAGGTTCTCTTCCAAAGCTAACAGATAAAACTGACATCCTTAATAAAAACAAAACAAATATACCAAATTATATCCGCCTCTGCGGTCTAGTGGTTCATACCACACCGATTTCAGACCCAGAGGTCCCGGGTTCGATTCCCAGTGGGGGTACATATTGTATTCGGTTTGGTTGGTGGTAGGACTTGTCCTAAGTCCGCCTGGCTAGCTACCACCATCTTATCTAAATCTGCCGCCATAACAATGATGTTTTCAGCATTATTGTGTTCCGGCAGTTAGAGATAAGATAGCCAGTTCCTCAATGATTGAGGATTCCGGATCATCAGGTGTGATGAAGGCTAAGTGCTACCCCGTTGTGGATAAAAAAAAAATACGTTCCAAGAAATTACTGCCAAAGTTATTTTAGTCTAAAAAGATTTATTGACAAACTTCACGACTTTCCATTCACATAGACATAATAAGGCTGTTTCACAAAATTTTCCTGCTCATTTTCCCGATCCATCGGACACCGAATCGTTGAATACTGCCCTCTCCAATATCTAAGGTTGATCGCAAAATGAGCGCCATCATCCTTTTGAGACTCCTCAAGTTAATGCATTCGATGGCCTTTCTGGGGCCATTGAAATTCAAGACCCCTATCGAGAGGCACCTTAATATTCCTAGATTGCGATTCGTTCGGAAATTTTAATCATATTATTAGTGGCTCGAACTGGCTTTATTAAATTCTTTCCTGGAACGGTGTAGAGTTGGGTAGACGATTGGGTTCAGTTTTTGTGAGTTTGCAGCCATGTCAACTAGGTGGTAATAGAAGTTCTTTCAATATTAATAACATTTGTTCGATCAGTCTTACCGTAAAATTAAAGAATAAGAGTATTTTTTATGGCATGTCCGCCACTTTGTTTCTGACAAAAAGCTTTAATACACGTAGTAATTGGAAACGTCAATATCTTATGCGGTTTAAGCTTTGTTACGAATTTGATATAATTTGACGACCGATTACGGCCCTCAAATTATACCGACCGACCGGCGCTGGGGTAGGATACTTGCCTTCTGCGCCAGAGGTCTCGGGTTCAATTCCCGAACAAAACAAATATTTCGTGCATGAACATGTCTATTTGTCTTGGGCTGGGTGTTTTCTATGTAAGTAGGTATATTAAGTATGTATTTACAAACAAAACGTATTAAAGCATATATTTATCCGTTATCAAGTTTTCCATAATACTGTTTCTCAATGACATGGGCTTAGATAATTGGCGCGATTGTAAAAAGTTATTTATTTATTGAATATTTATTCACTTGACCAAAACAAAATGTTGTTCTTGTGTTCCATTTTCACAATAAAGTTAACTGAAAAAGCCACTTTAAAACAATATATTAAAAGAAACGTACATTTACTCCAAAGCGAGCCTCATTCGAAACCTCTCCGCATATCCGCGGCATCTTTTCCACTCCCGAACTCTCCACACGCTCTCTTAAAAGTAATTACCTGCTTAAAAATTCTCTCAGATACCTAATAAACTAAAAGCGTTTCCAAATCTTCACCTACGGCGCACTTGGAACAGTACCCGTATATGAATAAAAACATTTGGCTAAGATTTCAAAGAGGCGTTCCTTGTAAGATGCTTCAGATTGGCTTTTTTAAGAAAAAGTCTTTTAGCGTTTATTTTATTGCGAATTCAGATAATTTTAGTTCTTTTTTAGGGCGACATATTAAAAAAGTTACTTCGTCGTTTTTCTGTCTAGCTAAACAGATAAAACTATTAAAATATTATTTTGTAATGATTCTTCATGTAAATTATTTAAAACTGAAAACCAGCGACTTCGTCTGCATGGAATTAGAAAGTTTTTTTTTATATCATTTCATCGAAACAGTAGGTGAATTCTCTAAAATTCAATCACCAACTCCATGACTTCAAAGTCCTTCCGCAAGTCTCAATAAGATAGTTAGATGGCTAGTTAAACACAATCCAATAAAATTAGTCTCTACGTCTAGTCTATTTTATTACGTCTAGTTTATATGTATTGTATGTATATATTTCTCATTGTAATATTAAGGCTGCATGTTGTCCTCACACACGCAAACACACACACACACACACACACACACACACACACAAACATACGCAAACAATGATTTCCAGGATTATTCTACAGTAATAATTTTGTTTACCTGCATCTCAAAGGTGATGGCTGAAAATCAGTGTTTTTGCTCTCGGGCAAAAAACCACACTGAGCCTTGGCCCAATTTGCTGCTGCACACATACGTACAATGAGTCACACCAACACATCAAAATATGATTATAAAAATTACTGCATTTAATGCGCGTACTCGTGCAAGTAATAACTGTTTTTGTTTCATCGAAATCTGTCCAGGATTTTCAAAGTTACAGCGTTGTAAAGTTTTACCAGCTTTTGTAAATTTGCTTTCCTTGCGCGCTATTGCGATGACGTCATGTCGCAGTGACATCTCCGATTGTGGCTGCTGCGGGTGATTTTCGTCCAACTGTACCTACATCCGTCCGTGCGCAATCTTCGCGCAACTGGTGCGTTTTTGGCGCTAGTTACAGTACATTTTCTTCGTTCTAAGGTTATGGTAAATGATTAGAATTCGATTTCGACCGCGCGCAGCCGCACTCTAAAACTGTCACCTACTGTCCATTTGACGGCTTCGTGTTATTGTTCATCGAAGTTTGACGGTTGCTATTTATATTGACAGAATACCGCCCGCCATTACGAAAGTTGATTTAATTTATTTCGCGAAAATACAACTTATGTATTTGAAGGTGTTTTTTCACATTGGCTCAATACAAAATTGATCATTGATCAACTATAAGAAAAATAAATAAATTTATTGCAAAACCGTGAGAATGCAGCTCTTATAGCCAAAGGAGAAATACGGAAGCGCCAACTCTCAATCGCGATGTGACGTCGCACGTTAATTCCATTGGCTCACCCACAGCCTTCTCTATAAAGGAGGCTGTGGCTCACCCGAATTTTTCACGGAGGCCGTACTTTAACGTTCAATATCTCAGTTATTTTTGAAGATAGGAAAAAAATAAAAACATATTCTTTTTTCTCGAGTAACATATTTTTTAGATATGCTGATAACAAAAATTATTGGCGACTCATTCTTTTGTTTCGTCAAAAATTTAGTTCCCTGTTCTGTTTATTATTAAGTTTTCTGTGTCTCCCTTACCTTGCCTTTTTGTTTTTTATGTTTACCTTGTTTGAAATTGTATGTGTGTGAAATAATCAGCAAATAAACGATATATCCATCTATCTAGTCTATTTGTTATAAGGCTCACTCAAAGTATATACCTTATTAATATCGAATCGCCGAGCAATCTTTCACGCCCGATGTTTACGGATACGCTGCCCGCGGCGGGGCTTAATGAAAAGCTAGGTCCCACGCGGCTGCTAACTCAACGGACACGTTAATAATTTAGCATTTCGGGGAAGTCGACCGGTGTTGTGTTTTAAGGTTGGAGTTGGGGATAGGTTGCTTTTCGGATTAAAGTCAATGTGAAAGTTTTATATATTTGCTATTGAAAAATGCTCGATAAGTATATTATCTTTTTGTTTATGATTGTCAGTTGTTAAATTTTGCCATTTCAAATTCTAAAGCAATAAGAGATTTTATCAAAATGAATTTTGATAGCTCAGGTTTTTAGTTTCCTGACCTTGCGTTATGATTTCACAAAAGTAATTTTCTTTGAAAATATTATTAATATCGAATCGCCGGAGAAATCTTTCACGCCTGATGTTTACGGATACGCTGCCCGCGGCGGGGCTTAATGAAAAGCTAGGTCCCACGCGGCTGCTAACTCAACGGGCACGTTAATAATTTAGCATTTCGGGGAACTCGACCGGTGTTGTGTTTTAGGATTGAAATGGGGATAAGTTGCTTTTCGAATTAAAGTGAACATTAATAGAAATATTTGCTATTAAAAAATCCCTCGATTTTTTTGAGTCCCTAGTCCATGATGAAACTAAAAAAAAAAATTTCATCAAACATTCGTGTGGGGTGTCTATAGAAAGGTCATTAAAACTAGCATGAAGGTTTCTCAAACCATTTTTTCTCAAAGTCAGTCTTTTGAAAGATAGAGACTCCCAAAATGGTAAAATATGTGTACGCGCTACGGAGTCGTTCAGAGTCGGGAAGGAGTCCGTAGCTCAGAGGTTAGAGCAGTCACCCGGATAGCGAAAGGTCGTGGATTCGAGTCCCATCGGAGTTGGTTGTGAGACGGATCGATTTTTTATAAAATACTTCATTTTTCGGTAAAATCAATTGTAAGAGTTTAAGTACGAAAGAACAGCTCTTAACTTAGCAGCGCTCATTTAATGACAACTAACTGAAATTTAATTTTGTCTTTTTTTTGTCCACAAGATTAAATGCAAAACATTCCAGGGTCGGAACAAATGCTTACAAGTACCTATTCGTTGTTTGCCAATTTCTTCGTCACATCTGAATAAAGTTAAATATCGCTTAACAAGTACTCTGATAACAGAACTTAATGTGCTACTCTTAAGAGGATTGTGCAGGAAACGGCGATAGCGTTTTCCACCCTCTAAACCTTAACATCAATAAAGTGCAAATATTTCAAAATCTATGATAAATATAAAAAAACAAAACGTACAGCCCTAGTTCTTATGCATTTCAACAACATACCGAAAATTCTGATTCATTGCTGAATGTTAAGGTTTAGAGGGTGGAAAACGCTATTGCCGTTTGTATTTAGTTAGACCGTTTGCCACACCATCCTCTTAACATTAATGAATGAATATGTGAACAACACATACGAGTCTCAAATTGGTCAAAGACTGAAATTTGAAGTGCTCTCCAGGAAATGTCGGTAAAGAGAAATCTGTTCATAGTGCTTTCAGAACTGCACTTGAAATGTAACTTGAAAGTTAGTCAATGGTATTCAGTTCCTTATACGACCGAAAGAGGCGCTGCTCTGGTTTCCATAAAAATTAACGGTTACCATAACGACGGTTTTGCGTGCTAGGGATACTGTATTCCTTTCTGATACGTTTCAAACGATACAAATCAGTATGCTGATAACTTTTCAACAAATATGACTAGAAGATGACCGTGTCTTCGTCCACATAAAATCCAGTCTGATCGTCGGTTACATTTCCTGTACCCAAAGCACAAAAAACTATTGTTATAGTAGGTAATCGAATAGTAAACATTGCATTCTTCAATAGCTGCCAACTTGCTGCTCTTTTTTTTGTTTATAGTGAGGGCAAATACAGTCTTTTCGTATACCGCTAACGGCATGTTGGACTAAGTCAGACAAGGTCTGTCTCTCGCCGCGCCCAACCCTCCCGCCAAGCCTAATAGGTTTCGCGTCAGGGCTGGGCGGTTCTAACCCCTGCCCCGCCCCCTGACGACCTCGAAATTTCGACAGGAGGCGGGGCAGGAGGAGAGAGCTTCTTCTCAATCTCCCCATAAGGTTACCCACTCCGGGTGGGCTGACCAGATGGGGCGGTTGAGAGTAGGTACCACTACCAACTAAACCCCTCACTACTTGCTCTCTGCCGTCAGTTTTAAGCACACCGACTGTGGGGGGGCCGTGGTGGTATGCACCCCCTGCGGCCTGACGGTTGGTCCGTTTCCAGGCCCCTGCGCGGCGGGAGATGGCCGAGCAAGCGGGGCCATCTCCCAGGACAACCGGGGGTGGGGACCGCACCGCCCCACTAGAGGGCTGCTGACAATAATATATTGAATTTCAGTGCCTTATACGACCGAAAGAGGCGCTGCTCTGGTTTCCATAAAAATTAACGGTTACCATAACGACGGTTTTGCGTGCTAGGGATACTGTATTCCTTTCTGATACGTTTCAAACGATACAAACTAGAATGAAATTCTAAGTCCTTTCCGCAATTGAAACGTTCCACAAATTATATAAAGATGTATATTATTTGGTCTCGTTCACTAATATAGGCCGGTACTTGTTATTACAAATAAAGAGGTTAATATAAACGGATAAGTGCTTTTAAGTTAAGTAAAATACATGTGCTTTTGTCGAATAATAGGTACTTGCAGCAAAAATATCTTGAACAGTTACACAGGGATATTTTGGCAAAGACATTAAAGGCAGGAAAATATTGACATCCACTGTAATAATTATACAATGCACAAAACCTATCCTAACACGTTCAGCTCAACGTAACGTGGCATTTGACAGACATTGTGGATGCCACTAGTAGCGTCCCAAGCGATGGCAGGGGAACATTGCAAACTTGTCGCGGCATTCGGTTTAGCAAGCGTCATCCATTTGGTGATTAAATTGTTTCTGCTAAATAACTTGTAGATTCGAAACCAACTCAGCTTATATTTTATTTTAAAGCAGTCTATTTACTAAGTCTAAAAAGCTACTGTACCTTAGCACGAAAAACTATATCGTTATCGTGATATATCGTATTATACTCGTATTATAGCTAGCTACCACTATCTTATCTAAGTCTGACGCCATAACAATGATGTTTTCAGCATTATTGTGTTCCGGCAGCTAGAGATAAGATAGCCAGTTCCTCATTGATTGAGGAATCCGGAAGTAGTGCGCTTCCATCTTCAGCCTTATCACCACTTAACATCAGGTGTGATGAAGGCTAAGATCTTCCCCGTTGTGGATTAAAAAAAAATTGTCTAAGAACCAAAGTAGCGCCTCTTTCGGTCTTATAAGGAGCTAAAATTCAAAAGATATTTGATAACAGCACTTTGACAGGTTTTTTCGAATAGTATAGTTTACTATTACGATTACCATAACGATTGTTTTCGTTCTACGGCTACTGCTGATACTAATGCATTGTATAATTAGCACAAAAAACCGCCTTCAAAAAAAACACATCAAAAAAGTAAGAAATAATTCCTCACCAAATAAATAACGTAAGTACTTTGAAGTCGGGCGTGAAACATGTACAATTTTTTGTTGTTTTTGTTAAAACCCGCCCGACTTCAAAGTACTTACGTTATTTATATGGTGAGGAATTATTTCTTACTTTTTTGATATGGTGTTTTTGAAAGCGGTTTTATTTTTTTATAAAAATAATTTTTATTTCACTCTTTTTAGTGCATCGAGCAGACAATTTACGTGTTTTCTGGTAAATAGGTATGTGATCAAACTGAAAACCTCCTTTTTCGAAGTCAGTTAAAATACCTGGAAATCAACAACTGTTCGGGCATCACGTTCGTTCCTACCTCGAACTTGTAAGATGTGGAATGAGCTTCCTCCAGAGGTGTTCCCTTTGTGCTATGACATGGAGTTCTTCAAAAAGCGTGTAAATAGGACCCTTAAACACAAAGGCTGGCAACGCATATGCAACCCTTCTGGTGTTGTAGATGTCCATGGGCGACGATGACTACTTCCCATCACGTGGCTCGTCTGCTCGTTTGCCCCTTTTTAATATAAAAAAAAAAAAAAAAAAAAAAAAAAAACCTTGAGGTATCCCCTTTTTAACAAAACAAGAATCATCTAAATCGGTTTATAAACAAAGGAGTTATGCCTAAAGGTACGTATTGAATTCACATAAAGTGGTAACGAAAACGACAGTATTTTCAAGATTTCCTGAAAACTACTGAACCGATTTCAAAATTTCAAAAAATGGGACCAACCAACCAACCTGATGTAATAACGTTTGAACCATTTCAATCGGTTCAGCCCTCTTCGAGTAATCGGTGGACATAAACAAAAAAAAAAACATACATACAGACGAATAGAGAACCTCCTCCTTTTTGATTTAGAAGTCGGTTAAAAAGGAAAATCATCGAAAGGTACTAATTTTACAAAGCGGAAAGATTTGATTGTTTGTTTGTTTGCATCGAATAGGCTCCGAAACTACTGGACCGATTTAGAAAAATCTTTAACCTTTAGAAAGCTACATTCACAGAACATGGAAAGTAGAAAAAAATCTTTCCGTGTTCTTTGGCTACATTCTTCCCGAGTGACATAGGCTATATTTTATCCCGATATTCCCACGGGAACGGGTATCACGCGGGTGAAACCGCGAGGATCCGCTAATCTATACCTCTATACTAATATTATAAAGAGGAAAGATTAGATTGTTTGTATGTTTGTTTGTTTGCATTGAATAGGCTCCGAAACTACTGGACCGATTTAGAAAATTCTTTGACAATTAGAAAAGCTACATTCTTCCCGAGTGACATAGGCTATATTTTATCCCGATATTCCCACGGGAACAGGTACCACGCGGGTGAAACCGCGAGAATCTGCTATTATATAAGCAGAAAAACATTAACATCCACCGTTATAATTATAAACAGCACAAAAGCTATCATATCATATTCTGCACAACGTAACTAGCGTTTGACTGACATTGCGGATGCCACAAGTAGCGTCACAAACGTTGGCAGGGGAACATTACAAACTTATCGCGGCATTCGGTTTGGAGCACCAACAAATTTGTCGAATCCATTCGGTGATAAAATTGCACCGTCTACAAAGACTCTTACCTAGTCCCCCAGTCCCCCTGATTCACGAAACGGTATCGGATTCGAATTCTGTGCTTTGTCTTTGTCTATTCTATGCAAGCCCGAAACCACAGCTTGTACCCATAAAATTGAACAACTTTCCCCAAGAAACATGGGCCGAAATCTGAAAAAAAAAATTTTTGTTCCCTTGAGATGGCAAGCCATCTGCTCGTACCTATTACCATTAAACAAAAGCATCTTACGACGATGCAAGACGTGGGAAGTAATGAACAAGAATATAAAAATAACTTAAAAACACCCAGCCTACAATAAACCTTTAAAATGCGCAGCCGACATCGCCAGACAAAAACCTAAACAAAGTATAATAGTCTAGCAATTAGCTTTAAAACTAACAACCCTGTTATTTGGACTCGAAAACAATAGGTGCAGATGTGCATTACCGAACTTTCTAGTTTGGAAGTTACCACTCGCCACAAGCTCAGATCAATCAAAGTATTATAGGCCTTATGGGCCTATTCTATCAGGCGGTTTTCTACCTTAATGTATATGAACATCCCTGTAAAACAAAGACTTTAGTCATCTTGCTTTTCAGAACAATGGAGCTTTTTGGACAATGTCCCGCTGGCCTCACGCGGGTTTTTCCCATCCAAGCAGCCCAGAGATGCCAGCCACCGGGACAGCGCGGGGGAGCGAGCGGGGAGACGTGCCGACGCGGAACACGTCTATAGAATTACGACCTTTCGGTCTTTAGAATAGGGATTAGTATTGTATAATTATCTAGATGTAAGAAGGTTAGACCGTAGGAAGCTATGGAAGCTCAGGCACTTGATCGCGGGACACGGAGGAGTACACACGAGTTTTGTTCTGATTGTGAAAGTGATATAAAATTAAGAAGCCGCGGGAACCTATTCTGGAAATACAGCTAAGTGTATCAAAGTGGTTACTTCACAGACATATTTTCTCATAATATTTATATTGTCATAATAGTTATACTTACTGTATTTTAATAACATACTGAATAATTGCGATATTCTGGCGAAGTGTTCACTCTAATTTATAGCTATGAATAATTTATTGTGTGATACGGCTCTGAAGAGTTTTTTGTCTCTCAGTACGTTTTCTCTTCAGCTTTATAGCCTTAGGAACAGTGCTGAGAACTAAGAAATCTGTTACATGGATTTCTCAGTTTAAATAATCAAAGAGTTTCTCATACAATTTTAAAGAAATAAATTATTTTACCTCTTTATTCTGCTTTTCCATTTCTTGTCCTAAATAATCTAGAACATCTAATTAATTTGACGAGTCTTTAGCTCAGTGGTTAGAGCAGTCACCCGGACAGTCGAAGGTCGTGGGTTCGAGTCCCATCGGAGCAAATTGTGGGACGGGTCTGTTTCCCTAGTACTGCTATTTCAGTAGTACTAATCAGAGCTTATTCCTATTCTATAATAATCTAAATAATCTAACGTAAATATTACAGCTCAATAAAGTTGAACCACTTTCTCTATCCTATTTATTAGCCATTTTTGAGCGCTAGAATTGTAACTTTGGCAATCTATTATCTAATTTCACTTTCCTGTCAGTCATTTGTTTGATGCCACATTTTAATATAATAATCTGTTGGCTATAGTGATACCGAGACGTTCACAAAGACCGTTTGAGACCTATCGGTTATAGCCCGGATCAAAGTCCGCCTATTAGTAATTTAATATTAAAGTTTTGGATAGCTCGTATTATCTGATCCGACCTCTATTTCTAATCCGTGAGAGCCTCTCATCCTTACATTAAAATACCGGTGAGCCAGATCCTAAGCAGGCCTGCAAATATAAAAAAAACCTTAATACATAATATACGGATCCATAAAATATTACAAAAAGGGACGGCTCGTTGCGCAGATCTGATCTGACGCAACACATAAACAAAATCAAAGATTATATAATCGACGCAGGAAAGCAGAGCTCTTACGCGCAACTTGGAGGCCCGCATTGCTGCCGGGCGCTATAAGGTTCAGCGTATAGGCCGCTGCCACGGCCCGGGGGCGCGGTGACCTTGCATGGGCTAAGAATTAGGAATAGATACTGAGATCAAATAAATACTGAAGAGGGGCACAACAGACAGGCCGCAGGCGCAGTCCATCTGAGCCCTTCCCTATTAATAACATCTTTTGTTATGTGGTAATACAACCCACGGTTTAATAGTAGATTGCCAATCCATTACAATCACCTATCTATCAATCCCATAACTAGACGATCATTACCAGGTACCCTTCAACCCTAACTCATGCACACGCGGGTCGCTTGAGCAAGACAGTAAGTCAGAGTGAGGGCGGGGGTTGCCATCTCACCCTTAATACAAAATCGATCAGCTGACTGTGCAGTTTGTATGGGAGACCTGATTATGAGTACAAGCTGTGGTTTTGGGCTTGCAACTGACCAAACTAACAGCCTGTATAGTGGAGAGACAGAGACATTCCGCTGTCGGAAGCGTTTCCGACGGTTCGTGAATCAGGGGGCAGATCAATAGACACCACTACAGTAGGGATGATAATTTAGTTATTTAGTTTACTCGTACTCGGTACTCGAACGCTTCTCAACTTCAGAAGCGTCTGTAACATCGCCCTGTCACCTTTTATGTCAAAGGTACGAAAAACCATCATGTTCACAAAGTTAGTAGTTTCAGGAATCCGGGCCTTTGAAAAAGATACAGATTTTTACCTAGGTATTTTTTATAATGTGCTCGTGTACTTTATATAGCACAGGTAAAAAAAAAATCGTCGATGGCCGTTGCTTACACAAGCGAGGGGGTGCTGGGATCGGTAAGACTCCGGCCGCGGCACTCTCGTAGACTGAGAAATACGTGTAGACGCGGCATGCAGCGCGCATTCTATTTATATCTAAAATATCACCTATGTGATACCTATCACCTATCATAATATATCCATTATCGAAATGATCTTCGCAGGCAAAACTACAACATTTGCTACAAATTACACTGAAAAAAATAAAAACCTAATGTATACTTCTCTAACTAGTAGGTACATTTTCAGATTTATTCCAATCAAATTAATAAAACTTATAATTTAATATGAAAAAATATAAATAACTCATACTAGCCCATCATCCAATAATTTTTTACAAAATAAATCTACTTAGTTAATCAATATTTAAATAAGTATACCGTTTATATAAAATCACGCTATCAATCTATAATTAAAATCAATATATAAAAAAACACTTAAATAAAAATATTGTTTAAGTACAAAAAAATAAAATAAAATACATCTTATTCCAATACCAAAAATGATAATATCAAATAATACATGAAAACTTACTTGTGTCATTGAAAATTGGAAGCAACGATCACATACACCCAGATACAAGAAAATATCTAAAAGTAATTTTTTGACATTTACCCGTCCGAGAATCGAACCCGGGACCTCAGAGATAGTGGCACCTAGAAAACCGGTGCGTACACCAATCGGCCACGGAGATCGTCGAATTTGTTTAAACAAAATGTAGCGCAACTGAAATAATTGATATTTTGTTTACTAATGTAAACTTGCCAGTTTTATAATGTGGTTGGTTATAGTACTTGAATAAAATTTTGTGTGAATAGATTCACCCAGAAGATGCCTATTCACTTGCGACTTTAAGAGGTTTGGGTTGTAGGTACTCGGGCAAACAGAAGCCGGCATGGTATTCCAGGCATGATGAAGGAGTACTTAATTCTCTGAGCAATGAGGTTATGCAACTGAGATGCATTCTCGTTAAAGCATACCTGACATGTGACTCAGGGGATCCCCATCGACAGTATGGGAGTGCTTATTCGCCAGGCCAGATAAAGAGGTACGCACTGTGTATCAGACTAACACCAGTAACATAGAGATCCTTACTACCGAACTTAGTAACTGTACGGTCACTTCAGTCTACAAACCTCCCAATGCACCGTATTACTTCAGCTGTCCGCCGAACTTTAACGCCCATCCGGTTAGATTCGTCCTTGGTAATTTTAATAGCCATAGCGAGAACTGGGGATACAGAACCAGTGATGACAACGGAGTGAAGGTTGAAGAATGGGTTGATGGACACATACCTACTATCTTTGATCCATGATCCAAAACTTCCGTCATCATTCAACAGCGGTCGCTGGAAAAGGGGTTAAAACCCTGATCTAATCTTTGCCAGTGATCACATAGATCACCAGTGCGTGAAGACAGTAAGTGGTGCAATACGGAGGACCTAATTATGTGCCAGGCCTTACGTTCTGAAGGATAAAATAATAAAATAAAATAAAAAATATCTTTATTCAACTTGACTTAAGAAATAAGCTCTTTTGAATCGTCAATATTTTCGTTCAAGACTTTTTTAACTGATAAGAAGAATAGGCGCAATAAACTTATCAGCTTTAATAATTGGAGTAACGATATTTCCAAAGATTTATATCGTTAACTTTTACAACTTTTTCATTATAATATTACATTAGTTCAGCTAAGGTTATGTGTTACATCAAATATGGATGCATGGGCATTACGGTCTTTCAAATAGTCGTCTACTTTATAATATCCTTTGCCCATGAGCGATTTTTTGCCATGACTTTTGAATTTGTGCAAAGGCAGCTCTACTAAATTCTGTGAAACTTTATTAAAACTAGCTACGCTTTTCCCCAAAAACGAACTTCTTGTTTTTTCAAGTCGAATCCTTGGAACGGCTATCTTATTTTTATTTCTTGTTTTGAATTGATGTATATTGCTACGTTTTACAAATGTATTGAGATACTTCTTCACATATACCATATTCTCATATATAACTTTAAAGACTAGAGGAAGTGTCATCAGCAAATAGCACTGTCTCGCATAAATTCTTTGCTTAAAAAGGAAGGTCATTTATATAAATTAAAAACAGCAAAAGGGACCAGTATTGACCTCTGGGGTACGCCCATGTTGATAGGGGCTCCAGTAGACTCAGTTTTGTTGAAAACTACTTTCTGTGTTCTTTCACATAGATATGATTGCATAAGGCTAACCGATTTATCATAGACACCATAATGTTTTAATTTCCTTAAAAGCGTTTGGTGATTAACACAATCGAAAGCTTTGGAGAGGTCACAATAAATACCAACTACATCTCGCTTGCTCTCCCAAGCATCAAATATATGTTTTTAAATATAATATGATAGGATGACATACCAAGACCAGTAAGAATTAGATCCCATCTCACAGGACACCATCGATTTTGGGAATGAATTGCTAGAAGCCATATCCGAAACAACGAGAGAAAAGTGGAACAAGCTAATCGAAGGCGTGGATATGACGCATAAAAGCAAGAAGGCATGGTGTTTTATAAGGTGTTTTATAAACTCAATAATGATCCTAAAATCGCTGATCGTCATTCCAATGTGACCACAAACTAGATCGCTCACCACTTACTCCAAAATGGGAAAGCTTCCACGAAAAGTCTCCAGAAGAAATTTACACGAGACCCTGGTTAAGAGGTTAACCACTTGGACGAGGCTTTTACAGAAACAGAGCTCAAGTTTGCCCTTGATAAGCTCAAAGAAGGTAAAGCCGCTGGCTTTGACAACATCAGGGTCGAGCAGCTGAAACGGTTTGGTTTCGTACTAATTATACAAAACTGTCATTTCTTCCATGGCCGCTTCCAAAGGGTATGTAATCTAATCACTGACGTATTAGCCACCTACTTTTAATAAATGACATTTGTGGCAGAGAGTGTATATAAAACTTCTTCGAGATTATTTATTTTTATGAGTTTATTATCTTTGATATAATATGTTAGTCAGTTTAAAGTTAGCCCGCCATTTGTTTATACTTTGTGCAATGAAAGGAGAGAGGGCAAAAAACTATGGAGCTTGAACCAAGAAAAAAAAGCTGGCGGCCACTTCTAGAAGTAGTTTCTATTTAATGGTAGTTATATGTGCTTACTTTTTTTAAAAACCTTACTTCGCTGTCATGGATAGTTTCAGAGTTACGACTTTTTTAAATATTTTGAGTTTCACTAAACATATGTTAAAAATGATAGAAACACATTGTTTTAACCATTTTTTTGTGTCTATATGTCTACTCAAGTAACTCTTAAGGTGCGGTCACATTCATCTGATGTCACGTGTTCGGTTTTCATAGTAAAAGTATGCACTGGAAGCATACTTATCTTATAACACGTCCATATAGATACGGCGTGTTAACACGTGGCGTTAGACAGATGTGACCGCACCCTTAAGATTTCTTATAAGTTCACTTATCTAAGTTCACATAATACAGGCTTCTGCCATTTTTATTGTTCTTTGTTCTAGATCACTGTTTTCCTGTTTATAAGCGTTTGTAAACATTCACTTTATCAGTCTTATACCATTAACGAAATAAAAATATTTTAATCAAAAATAATGAACATTATCTTCTTAACTATCCACATCTGAGAGTTATGCTCATAGGAAAAAATGAAGCACATATTTAATTTTTTACTTTTTTGCATTCACAATGCAATTTTTATCGTAGAAAAATGGAAAATAAAGTATTTAGAAAAAAAAAAAAACTAGTTTTTTTTTTTTTTGTTCGAGTCCCATCGGAGCTGGTTGTGAGACGGGTCGATTTTTTCTAAATACTTTATTTTCCATTTTTCTATGAAGCACATATTCATAACTTTCATTTAGAATTAGATTTTTAAGTGGCCGCACACTTTTATTTTTCAACATTTGGTCCAGAGGTGCCCAGTCTCCTTTAAATAATGAAATAAATATTCCTCCTTCGGAAGTACTTGTACCTATGCAATATTTCATTAGAGTATCAAAAATTTTACTCCGACTATGCAAGTCTCCTTACAGAACTCCGCAAACTTATCTGACGCGGTGGTTAAATTTGAGAGTTAAAACTGTCAATACAGCTGACAGACTTTTCATTCTTTTTTATTGCTACTGGCGCCTCAACCATCGGTTTTAGATATTGTTGTGGGGATTTCGAATTTCGAATTTCAAAACCGCGAGAGCATTTCTTGCAAGAAATTGTATGCATGCATGCTCTATTTTGTACTAAGGATAAGAGAATCTATATATCGCACCTCCAATAATGTATGGGCACAAACAAAAAAAGCTATTTTTTGGGGAAGCCCGTAAAACAAAGGAGTGAGAATATTGTTTTTTACATAATTGCTTCTAAATTCTTGATTTTGTGCACTATGGCAATGAAATTTGAAATAATATGTCTTAGGTAATTGACCTATAATATCATTAGGCAATACTTTAAAAATATGGATTTGAACTATCCAAAAAATAAGATCAAATAATTTAATAAAAAGTTAGGCCCTTCTTACACAGTTGTTTTATTTGATACTCTAGGCATTATTTGATTTGTGCCCCTCTAATATTTACACTTCATTATTTTATTGTAAATATCTACAAATATGGCTATTTTATATTAAAATTATTACTTTCTTCAATTTACATATTGATTTGTGTTCATGTAACATTTATGATAAAATTATTTTAGGTGTCGGATTGTAACGTCATTGAACGTTGTAATGAATTGGAATGAATGACTGAATGGATTAAATTAAATGAAAAAGCTTTTTTCAATAAACAGTGTTTATTGTCGTGTAAATTAAAATAAAACAAAATTATCTCTCTAACCATAACAAAGGACTTTTAAGTATCATTAAATCCTTGTTTTAAATAATACATGGAGATTTTTTAAAAGGATTTTTTAACTAAGTAAGTACCTATTAGTGATTTGTTAGAAAATATAATTACTTAATTTCCTTTCTTATGGTTATTATTAACAAACAATACACTAACTGATGCGAATCGACTTTGAAAACAAAACAAAATCTTTCATAAAACACAGCCGTAATTCTTATGAAACTTAATCACACACTTAAATTCTCTTAAAATAACAATGGTAACAAAATTATACACTTTCTTTCGTAAAACTAAATGCTGTTTAGCAAAAAAAATCCTTACTTTACGATTTTTACTTGTTATAGGGTAGGTACTTACATTACATTTCTAGAGTTTCCTTTATTATAGTTATTATTAACAAACAATGCACCAACTTATGAGAGTCAACTTTAAAAACAAAACAAAATCTTTCATAAAACACAACCGTAATTCTGAAACTTAATCACAAACATAAATTCTCTTAAAATAACAATGGTAACAAAATTATACACTTTCTTTCGTAAAACTAAATGTTGTATACCAAAGAAACCTTACTTTACAATTTTTACTTCTTATAGGTAACGTCGATACTCTAGAAAAGTGATAGTGATATACTTGATTTCAGTCTCAAAGTACTTATTTTTAATTACCAGTATTAGAGTATCATTTCAATCTTATAACATCGAACCAATTTAGGAAATACCTAATATACTTTTTTTAAATTAACATGAAATTTAGTTTAACATTTACCGAAAATAAAGTAAAAGTTTTTTTTTTACCTGTCTCACAACTAGCCCCAGGTTGGGTTTGAGTCCCATCGGAGTTAGTTGTGCGACGGGTCGATATTTTCATGCAGGTACTTTATTTTCGATCGAATGCAAAAAAGTAATAATAATTAGTTCAACATACTTACCAGTAAAATAAGAAGCATTATATGGGTCAATTAATTTCTTGGAAATTAATTCTTTGAGGTCCTTAAGTCAGCATCACACCTGAATTAATGGGTGACATTTGATAATTTACGATAGGACCTCGTTGCATAATTATTGGTTCAACGTTTTGAAGGGTTGTTAATAAGGAAGGTGAAATAGATTGCGCTAGCTCAACGGTCTGTTCAAGCTGTTGTGAAACATTAGGTAGTGCTAAGTTGTTTGAAGAGCATCTACGGGACGGATGGCAGCTACTACGTTAAGATGAACTAGATGAGCTTTCGCTACTTGAAGATGAACTGGAACTGCTTGATGATGAACTGGAACTACTTGATGTTGACCTCGATAATCGTTTGGATGCTGTTGCAGTAATAGTATCAGCTATGGAAACCGTGGCCATTGGTAAAACAACATTGCCGATTTCGACATTTCCCTCATGGATGTTTACCTTTTCACTATCCTAAAACAAGAATTCATCATATTAGTACTAATAAAAGTACTTTTTCAATTTCAGTTTCTTGCTGATGAAAATATTGAAAATTAAGTATAAGAAAAAAGAACAAATAAGTAAATGGTCGTGGATTTGAGCCCCATCGGAGCTAGTTGTGAGACGGGTCGATTATTCCTAACTTACTTCACTTTAAATATTTTCAATCAAAGCAAAAAAAAAAGAAAAAATAACGGTTAACCTTATTATTTTTACACCATTTAGAATTATTTATTTTTGATGCATTCTCATCATCAGTGCGATTAACTAGCGCCATTATTTTATGTGAGCGTGATGTCATTGTCTGTGAATAAAATTAAAATAATGATAAATTTTTAAACTTTTCTATGAATAACTTCAGTAAAATAAAAAATAATAACTAGCTCGTCACAACTAAATCTATAGGGTTTTTATGGAAATTAATAAGGTACCTACCTACTTTATTTTACAATAATAACTAGGTACTATAACTATAAATATGGGTTTTTTTTATGCACGCTTAAAAATAGTCACTCTTTATATTTAATTAGATTTGATTACACACTAACACAAAATAATGGAAGAAAACAAACTTTGTAGAAGCGCTGTGTTAATTTTGTTTATCGCTTTAGTTTTAATAACTCAAATATTACTTAAAAAAAGAAGGTCATAAATCATGGTAACCAGATTAATATGAATTATAGGTAAAAAGTTCAGTTAGTTGAGACCGGATATTAGCAACTATTAAACGATAGTTACTATTTTATTTACAAATATTCATGTGAGAAAGGCCTAACTTTACTTAGCGTTATCAAAATAATATTTTTTAAAGATATATAGGACTAAGTCAACATAATTTCTATAAATATGAAATGTAATTGAAATGTAAGGAATTAATTAGACTTAGCCTACGACAGAGTAACGATAATTAGTATTAGAGTGACCCAAACCTTAATCGGCCTTTATTATAGTAAAACGCAATCCAGTACTTACCTCAAAATTTGTAATACAAAGGCACAACTCCAACTCGGGCGACGTAAGCATGGTCCGGCTCTGTCTAATATTGGCGCAACACTGATTCGATCCGTCTAGCGGGAAGAAGTGGGGGCAGTTGAAGAAAGTGTAAAAGGGACACAAAATACAGTACTCCCTTATTTAACGTTTGTTTTCTCTTTCTGCGAGAGTCATCTAGTAAGACTGGCCATAAAGAGCCTTTTTATCACAAAAAGTGAAAAACCTAAAATTTTGACTTGTGCCCATACATTATTGGAGGTGCGATATATAAAAATGAATCCCTATTTCCCTTGGTCACGACATCACGCGCAAACGGCTGGACGGATTTGCCTAATTTTGGTCTTGAAGTGTTCGTGGAAGTCCAAGGAAGGTTCTAACGGTGAGAAAATAGGGAAAGGAGGGGTAAGTAGGGGTAGAGTAGAAGTAGGGTAGGGGTAGGGTAGGGTAGGGGTAGGGTAGAGTAGGGGTAGGGCAGGGATAGGGTAGGGTAGGGGTAGGGGTAGGGTAGGGTAGGGGTAGGGTAGAGGTAGGGTAGGGGTCGGGTAGGGGTAGGGTAGGGTAGGGGTAGAGTACGGGTAGGGTAGGGTGGAGTAGGGGGTAGGGCCACGGGAACGATGTCGCGCTGGGACAGCTAGTCAGTAATAAAAATGTTTTGAACCTGAAATTTACACAAAATGGTGCGGTTTATGTTCCTCACTCAAAGGAAAGAAGCTGAAGGGTACACGGGCAAAACAAGAAATGTCACAAGCAGGTTTTTACTTTTTTTTTTATTTATTTTTTTATTATTTTTGTCTTACATAATTATTTTTTATTAATTTACTGATAGGAACTTAAGTTTACTTTACAAAGATCGGCTGTAAATACAAATAAACTTTTGACAAATGTTCACAAATATACTTACATTAAAATGTAAATTACACAAAAATCTGTTTTGTGACATTCCTTGTTTTGCCCCTGTACCCTTCAGCTGGACTTCTCACAGTCTCAAAAAAGTGTAATGGTGATATTAGATCAACTAGGTATATAAAAGTCTTACATCGGTTTTATTTCAAGAATTGCTTTTACATTATGTCTCTGTAAAAAACAAGCGAATTTCTTATTTCTTGATGCAATTTTTTACACCTACCTATCTTAACTTTCCCATATTTTCAATTTTGAGGAACCTAAAACGAACATAAATTTAATATACAGTACCTAGTAGAAGTTAGAAACGTAGACTAATTATGTACCTACAACACAACAAAATATTGGTACTCAAATAGGTATAACTTTTATGGGCTCTTAAGTATCTTAGGCAATATTATCCGTCACTTTTATTTCAAACTATTGATGTTTGCTTTAGGTAATGAGTAAAATAACTTGTCCTAGGTTACATAGGTCTATGGTTATGCAATAAATGGCAAAGCACTCATCTATACCCAATCCTGAAGCGCTATTTCAATATTTCCTAGCAAAATAAGCATCATTGAAAAAAATTAGGATCCTAGTGTGAGTTTTTTTTTTCAATTTTGGCGCAATCGGAGCGATACAGTCTCCACGTCCAAACGCCGCCAATACCAGGCGGAGACTGAATAATTATGCTGCGAAACGGTGCACGATGCATTTTGGGATACTAGTTATTAGACTATAAATATAACAAAAAAAAATTTTAGTAACTTCCCTAGATATGATTAAGAACTACTTACACAAAAAAAAATAGCTTGATTACTCAACTAGTTATTGAGATAATTGAGTTTAAGACGGAAAAAAGGGGTCTCGAAAATAATTTTTTTTAGTACATTGTATTTATTTGATTCAAATAAATTTTAGTAACTTCCCTTCATAAAGAAAAGATCTATCACATATAATATTTTGAAAGGCCTAGCAATGATACTTTGTCAGGAAATTTAATTTAAAAACATTGAAAATTCTGAGTTTGATCGCCGCAATAGCCTTCAGTAGTACAACAATTATAAGCTCAGTATTATATGATCTGAGATTATAAGTCTAATACAAATACTTGCTTTCAGAAGAATAGGTAAGTATCTCTATGTTGAAACAAAACTATTTCTAATTTTGAGATCTGCCTGAAATAGGCTGTAACTATATAAGGCACTAGTAGAAAAAAAGAAGACAAATCATGACATTATCCGCCGACTAAGGAATGTCCGCGTTATAAAGACGGTGGGCGGAGTGCAGCGGAAGTGATCTACTACCGCATTACACGCTCACCCTCAGTAGGGTGTGGTCTCAGAGGCGGCGATGAGCGGGGAAATATAAGTATAAGTAATGGATATTTTTCAGCTTTGTATGGAGCCTCGGCTAGGACTTTGTACACTATACCATAGGCAAGCAAAAGATAATTAATAATAACTGAAAACTAATTATATCGCTATAAGCTAACGCGTTTGATGGTACAAAAGCATTATCTAGTCTTAATTTTATGCAACCCCGATTCAATATGGCGGTAAAACGTCACACTCACATTAAAAAAAGGTTAACATTGACAGATTATCATCAGTCGTCAATGTCATCGTTTTTTCGTACAGAAACATCAATGTTTCCGAACGTGATTTAAATATGGTTGCCAGTGTGACCATGGATGGCAAATAATTTTTATTTTAAAGTTTATTTTTGTACCATCTATTCAGAAAGACAATGAGAATTTGAATTTATATGACTTTACTATATTTTTTACTATTAGTACGAATAGTGTACAAAGTCCTAGCCAAAACTGAAAAATGTCCTTTCATTTTTTCTAATAAAGAGGAAAACAGTAACGTTCTTAACCAGTTATTCGTTATTTTGATTAATTTACACAGGGTTAATGCAAATGTGTAACGTATTACCATTAAGACCTTATAGATGAGAAAAGCAACAGATTTTTCCTTGTATGTATTTTTTTAGCATAAACATAATGGTTGTGTGAGTTATTCGAGATTTTGTTACTTTTTAACAAGACTCCAGATTTTAACTGAGTATAAACATCTTAAATAATTACTAAAGTATAGTTTTTTTGCCCTTATTTTGAAAAAAATATAGACGATTCAAAAACACTTAATTTAAGTTTATTTGAATAAAGATATTATAACTTTAACACTAACAATTTATTAAGAACATAAATCTTTTCGGAGCATAACAAGTCAGTTAAACGATTTAGACCCAATTTAATTACTTGTTCTTAGTCCGCCTGGCTAGCTACCACCATCTTATCTACGTCTGACGCCATAACAATGATGTTATCAGCATTATTGTGTTCCGGCAGTTAAAGATAAGATAGCCAGTTCCTCAGTGATTGAGGATTCCGGGAGTAGTGCGCTTCCACCTTCAGCCTTATCACCACTTATCATCAGGTGTGATGAAGGCTAAGTGCTACACCGTTGTGGATAAAAAAAAAAAAAAAAAAAAAACTTACATAAACAGCCGATTAATTTTTAACAAACTGTTTTTGACATTTTCACAATTTTATTTGACAATGAATTGTTTGTAATGTTCATTTTTCCACGCGGACGAAGTCGCGGGCAACAGCTAGTTTTGAAATAATATATAATGCACGGAGTTACTGACTGACTGATTCCAGTTACTCTGAGATTTTGGCGTGTGCAACAGCGCCGAAATATGGGAGTTCGAACACAAATTTTAAATATGGTAAAAATTCCGGTTTTCGTTAGTTATAGTGTTAATGACCATGTAAGTTTAAAGCATGAAGCTCGACTTAATACTGAGGTAACTGGAGAGTGCAGTACGAACAATTTTTTGAATACCACAAATAACACAGTGGCTGTCTTCCGTCTCACCTACACTTTAAAAAAATACGTATGGTCATATGAGACAACTGACAGCCACTACCTGCCACTACATACATAAATGTCAAATTTGCTGGCGACACTTTTTTATTCAGGGTGAGAGCGAGTGCAGTACGAACAATTTTTTGAATACCACAAATAACACAGTGGCTGTCTTCCGTCTCACCTACACTTTAAAAAAATACGTATGGTCATATGAGACAACTGACAGCCACTACCTGCCACTACATACATAAATGTCAAATTTGCTGGCGACACTTTTTTATTCAGGGTGAGAGCTCCAGTTACCTCAGAGTATTAAGTCAAACTTCATGGTTTAAAGCGTTATCAGTTACTCTGTGATGAAAATGACCATGAAGGTTAAAATTCCGGCGTTTGCTGTTGCGGTACCTTAGTACTATTATTTATTCTGTGGTTGCGGTCTCAGGCAAGTCCCACATAACCACCGCCACCGTACGGGCGTTTGTGCACTACCACTGAATTTTACCGATCCGGAAAAAAACGGATGCTTGTATTTAATTAATTACTAATATAAATGATTAATTATTAAAATACAAGCATCCGTTTTTTTCCAGATCGGTAAAATTCAGTGGTAGTGCACAAACGCCCTATCACAGGTGACCGTACACCGTCACATACCTACAGCACGTAGATGGGGTTTGCGTAAACACATTCCCCTCACACAATAAAAGGAGCTGTTTGAAGCCGCTAATATTTTTTCTCTCCGCTTATGCTGTTTACAGAGACATACCTCAACAGACGACACAATAGGCCAAGCTATGGGAAATGTCTCTTGCCTTTTTTCCTGATGTTATTTAGTCTCAATGGCGATGTATTTATAATAATATGTGTGGTTAATAAAACTTACGATTAAATAAAATACAATAAAAAAAATGCCTAATGACGTTTTTCATTTACATTTAACAATTTTTTTGTAAATATTATGAGGTTGAGAAACAAACTTGTCACTTGTCCAGACATGAACCGAACAAATTATACTCTGTAGATAAAGTGTCATCATAACCTATTCATATTTATAATACAAGAATAGTTGAAATTAACTTAATTTACAAGTGCACTCTGAACATTTACAAAGCAGCAACATCTAAAAGGTAACTGGTCTGAAGCCAGCGAGCGTACCCTTTAATTTATAAAATGTGCAGACTTTTTTACTCTGTAATAAAGAGTAAAAGATTACCCCCATTTGTCACTGTTGGCGGTGCACTTCAGCACTCTAGTATAGTGCACCTGGTGGATGCACCGCGTTAAGTAACGACTTGTTTTCTCGTTTCGGCAATTAACTTTGAGACTCTCATCTTGTGGCAGTTTTTTATTTTTATTTAATGAAGTTTAGGCGCCATTTCATTAAGTTCTTTGTTTAGCAATGATTCTAAGTGGATACAAATTGATAAGAGGTTCTGTGATGCAATAGGTACTACACGCATTCTGTCTGCGATTTTGCATGTTGGTCCTCTGTGTGTTTCGGAAGACAATATGTTAATCGTTGGTCTTGGCTGTATTTTTAGTCGTTAACTCCTGCCACTTAAATTTGACTTACGTGGTGGCCCATGAACCTTGTTCTTTGTCTAGCCATGACGAATGGCTGCTGAAAAAATGGCTGATGTCTAATGCATGTATTTATTACCACACTTTTATTAGCTTCACTTGTAACTAAGTCACAATGTAAGAAAATCTTGGAAATCAATTTTAACCTACTTCTAATTGTCGTATTGATTTGAAACTTTGCGAGTCTATATGAATCCGATGACAATACAATAATTTGCTACCATCGAGCTGATCTGATGATGGAGTCAAGAAGTGGGCAATAGAACTCTTCAATGGCTGCTAGGAAACCCCTCGAGTTTAGGCTCATTTCTTTTGTTCTGAGAAGACCTGTTCGTTACACTTGATGGTGAGGGTCTGATGATGGAGCAGGGAGAAAGCCAGTGGCACTTCTTAATGACCACTAGGAAACCACTCGAGTTTGGCCTTCGTTGTTTCGTTCTGATGAGACTTTTTAGTCGCACTTGGTGATTAGGGTCTGATGATGGAGCAGGGATGAAGTCAGTGGCACTCCTTAATAACCACTACGAAACCCCGCGAGTTTGGGCTCATTTGTTTCGTTCTGATGAGACCTATTCGCTACACTTGGTGGTGAGGGTCTGATGATGGAGTAAGGAGAAAGTAAGGGTTCGGCTCGCGCATCTGGTAACTAATAGTGGATCTCCACTTGAATTTGTAAAACTAAATAGGTACATACAATCACGCCTTTGAATTATAATATTTACGGGGTGAGCAGATCAGCAGACACATGAATGGACTGTGAAATCGATTATCAACCACCCATAGCTTGCCATTTATTAAACTAAAAAGTAAAAAATAAATATGTAGTTTAAAAAACTAAAAAATCACACTTTTATAGGAACAGACTAAAAAGTACAAAATAACCGTCTATTCAGTAACTGAAATTAAAATGCGTGGTGCGACCTTTGCAAAGCATGCATTCAAGTAGGTACTTAATATTGACAACGCGCACCACGCTTTTTAATTTCAGTTACCTACTGAATAGACGGGTATTTTGTACTTTTTAGTCTGTTCCTATAAAAGTGTGATTTTTTAGTTTTTTAAACTAGGTACATATTTATTTTTATTATCATTAAGCATCAGTACCACACACTCAACGCCAATGGTCTCGGGTTCGATTCCCGAACAAGACAAATATTTGTGGGCATAAACATGTATTTTTGTTTTGGTCTAGGTGTTTTCTATGTATAGTAAGTATGTATAAATTTACAAACAAAAAGTATTTATGTATATATTTATCGGTTATCGAGTTTTCCATGACACTGTTTCTTAATGAACTTTACATGGGCTTAGATAATTGATAAATTGGTGTGATTGTAAGAAATTAATTATTTATTTAGCACAAAAAAAACTATCGTTATCGTAATTATTAAGTTGTCGTTATCGTAATTATGTGTATGAAAATTAGAGCAGTGCCTGTTTGAACAATTCAATAGCTTCTGACAGCACTTTGACAGCTTTTGACAGAAGGAATAGTTTACTATTACCTTTGCTTAAACTGTGCTATTACGATTAACTTACCGACAGTTTCTATGCTAAGGCTACTCCAGTAGATTGATTCCACAAATAGTCCACTATTTGTGGAACCAATGAAATAGGTAATCCTTTGTTCTTACCTTAACAAAGTATGTTTTTTTAATAGTACCTAATAGCGACAAAAGCTCTGGTTTCTTAGAATCATACCTTCAACCGTGAAATACTTCACCAGAATATAACCTAGACCAGAATTTTCACCTAACGAAACGGTGTCATTTCCAGCTGTAACTCGCCATCAGTTATTTATTTCTTGTTATCATAATTATGTATGTTTCAGGTGTTGTTGGTCTTCCAAAGAAAAGTAAATAAATAAACAAATAAAGCTTTATTTTACTCAAAAGACGTAAGAAGTCTCTAAGGAAAGAGTTTATCAAAAGACTTTCTAGTGAAATCAGACACCGGTGTTTGTGAGGAAACCTTAATAAAATCAGAATTAACAAAAAACGACGAATGACGAATTTCTTGAAAATTTATAAGTTACAGAATACCTACTTTTTATAACTTTTAAGTCTGGAATAAGCAAAACAAACGGAAATCACCTTTATCCACAAATACCAATATTCAAATACAATACAAATACAAATACAAAATGTTTTATTTCGTACCAGGCATAGGACATAGGGCAAACATTACATAGCAAAAACAAACAGCAGGTAGGTACATAAAATAATAGTGAAAAACTTATAATAAACACAAAACGTAACCAGTGTCCCACGTCAGTACCAAATGGGTGTCCAGTTCAGCATTGAGTCAGCAATATTCATCCAATCACAATATCCATTCACGGACAATCTCTTGTTTTAAAATGTATTGGAAATATCATAAACTAAGTAACAAACATCTAGTATTTTGTAGAAGAGACTTGATAACAATTTAAACATTTATTCATAAACAGCACTCTACTTCCTATTTTGTTTTGTTTTCGCTAGAGGAACTCGTTTTATCGAACTTGTGGGCCGATAGATGGTTTTAACCTATCTGAGGACAGCTGGTCGATTCTTAAACGAATCAAGTATGAACCGTATCAATAATAGTATTAAATATTGATTAAAAAAACATAAACTGATCAAAAATTAGAAGTGCGTCGCTAAATGATTTTGAACATTCAAAGCCTACACAATATAGATAACAATATTCTTCAACTAACTTCCAACCTAATTCCCAAGACATAGAGCTTCATATCAATTGTGAATATTTGTTACTTTGCAGTAACTTGATGTTTTGGTGAGTGTACAATGGCACTGTAAGTTAGGAGGCATATCCCAAAGTCCCTGAAGTAAGGCCGAAACTCAATAGAGCAATCTAATAAAGCTGCAAAGTTATTTTAGTATAATATTAGACCGTAAAGTATTAAAAATAAGGTCGGTTTTAGAGAATTCTGCAAGTAAATAGCTGTCATAGGCAGATGGTGACATACAAGCGAGCCGATCGCCGTAATCTTATGACGCATTAGGCATCGTCCTAATAGAACGCGAATGCGCGATCATCGTAGGTTCGCGCAAATTTTACTCGTGCGAACACGCGATCAAACATATTGAACTCGAATAGGTGTCCTAACAAACAATTGCACGACGCGATCGATCTATTCGCGTGAAAATAGTTCGTACGAATGCGCGATCAAACATATTGAATTCGAATAGGTGTCCTAATTGAAATTCGCGTGATAATTGCGTAGGCACCGCGCCCGCGCTCCTCTCGCCTTGCCGGCCCGAGTAGACTTGACAACGACGAAGCGCACGCTTATTTGTTTGCCATAATTATAAAAGAAAACTTACTAATGACGAGGCAGACATGGTCTGAGACCTTAGCGTTCCGTTAGGAATTAACTTTAAAAAATAGCTAATTTGTTTGTTGTTTTGTTTGGTTGTTTGCACGTACCTATTGATTACTTTCTTTCTGGTTGTCTGCGAGAAACAAAATAAACTATTCTTTGAATTCTTTCTTGTTCTTGTGTAAAATGTCATTTGAAGATAAATTGATAAATTGAGGCGCGTAATCGACTCGCTTACTCGCGCGATAATAGAACTCGCTTACTCGCGCGATGGTCGCGGTCTATTAGGACACCCAGTTTTTGCCCTCGCGCGAACACGCGATGGTCGCATCGCTTACTCGCGCGATGATCGCGTAATCGCGTTCTATTAATACGACGCCTTACGGCTGTACGTGCAGTTGACGTTTACGCGACGTGCAAACTAAACGCAAGCAAACTTCGGTATCGCCGGGCGATACTCTCCCTCTCCATCCATCCACATTCATATCCAACACAGCTAACTGAAATAGTGAGATTTTTAACATGTCTATTTGTCTTGGTCTGGTTGTTTTCTATGTATGTTAAATATGTATTTACAAACAAAAAGTATTTACGAGAAGCGTCGAATTTATCAAATACTTCTTACACGCTGTATAGCCAGCGTTAATTTCATCGATGTGAAGATATTACTACCCCCACACGCGAAAGAAATATCTTTCCAGATATTTGACAATCGCTAAAGAAGAAATTACTATGGCAAGTTATTTAAATTTTTACTTTTTTGCATTCACAATGCAATTTTTATGGTTGAAATATGGAAAATGAAATATTTAGAAAAAATCTATCTGTCTCACAACCAGCTCCGATGGGACTTTAGATTTTTTCTAAATACTTCATTTTCCATATTTCAACCATAAAAATTGCATTGTGAATGCAAAAAAGTAAAAATTTAAATAAAAAGTATTTAACTATAAATTTCATCATCATCATCATCATCAGCCATTTAATGTCCCCACTGCTGGGGCACTGGCCTTCCTCATGGATGAATAAGGAGAATGAGCCATGACCCACCACGCGGGCTCAGTGCGGATTGGTGGGTATTAACGACTGCAAGTGCAGCCGGGACCAACGGCTTAACGTGCCTTCCGAAGCACGGAAAAAAAACTAAAAGAATAAAATATAATATAAATAAATAACTATAAATTTATCCCATATCAAATTTTTCATGACACATCTTTTTGATAGAAGCATGGGGCTTATATAATTGGTGTGCTGTGCTTGTAAGAAATAATTTATGTATGAAATGTAATGTAGAATAAGTTTTTTTGCGGGCCAATCGCCGTAATTCTATGCAGCGCGTCTTCACCGCGTTTGGGTTTTGACGTTTGAATTCGTATTGCCGCCGTAATGACATAACGACGCACACGTCACGCAAACCTATAGTCCTACAATCCTGTCTGATCCGGTGACATCCGTGACAGAGGAACCACTTGCAATACGAAATTAGCTGTCAAAATAGACTGTCGTATGAAAACTGTTTTAGTTCCAAAGATTATCACCGGAACAGAAAAGGTTGTCGCACTGTCAAATCCGCGCGTTATCAAAAACGGTTTTGCACGTCAACTGCACTTCAACTGCACGTACACTTGACTAATGTGTCATAGAAATACCGCAATCGGGGCCATGGTCTTTATCCTCCACAACCGTGTGTATTTTCAACAAAGTAGTCTGAAAGTACAGCAGCGCCGCAAAGTTGCGCGCTGCGTCTGTCATTCATGCCACCAATAACTAGCACTTCAGTTGCAGAATGCCTATTAAATTATTCTTTTATGCTTATATTTATTGAAAAAACAATGGAGCTAGTTGTGAGACGGGTCGATTTTTTCTAAAATACTTCATTTTCCATTTTTCAATTATAAAAATTGCATTGTGAATGCAAAAAAGTAAAAATTTAAATAAATTATATTTATTTTGAAGTATATTACTGATCGACCGTATTAATTTTGTAGGGGGAAAATACATTCATTCTACATTACTAGTTTTGTACCAGGAATAGTTTTTCCCTTAGCAGTGTTGGTAATGTAAATTGGTTATGTATGGGTAACAATGGTTTGTTCCCTTGATATCCGTACATAAACAATTTACTGGTACAAAACTAGTAATGTAGAAGGGACGTCTTTTCCCCCTAAAAGCTAATATGACCGACCAGTTATGTACTGTAAAAAAATAGTTACTGCTACATAACATGGTTTTGTACGAGTGATCTCCGATACCCTCAAAAATCCAATACGGCTGATTAGCTGATCGGCAGGTCATTAACTGTTAATGACCTGTTTGTTAACATTTTCATAAAAAAAGATTGTTAGAGACAGGATTTCAATTATAAAATTGAACTAGTAATAATTATAATAGGAACACTTCATTGTACAGTCGCCAGCACGTCAGGTTACTACAAACTGTCAAATTTCTTTAAATAAATTTCAACCTTATGTCCAACAGATAGAGTTCAGTTCCAATTAATAAATTTTGACATTTTGTAGTAACCCAACGTGCTGGCGACCGTACATAGAAAAGACATACAAAGATAGAAGAAATAGTAGTAAAAATATAAAAGACTGCCGTATTTAGCAAGTAGCACTTCTTTCTAATTATACTAGCTGATCTGGCGAACTTCGTACCGCCTTATCGACAGCACGCCACCTAGCGGGTCCAATAGGGTATTTGACTGAACTTTTTTATTGACTTAAAATGTTTATTGAAATACTAGCAACACGAAATAGGTATTTATATTCAGATATCTTGCATATTTTCAGCGATATAGAGCACTAAACTTTCTAATTAGACAAGAAGAGTGCTACAAGCCAGTGACGTCACACGCTAGTAGCGCCATACCACGCCATACTCTCGAAATAGAAAATTTTGTTTAAGAAAGAGATAGCTAGAGCACAGATTACTAAATAGTACTACGCTAGAGTTACAATTAAGTAGTTCATAATTCACTTGTTGTAATAGTGATTAAATTTATTTTTTCACCTTTTTCATTCAATAATGTTATATTTCTGTATGTCATAATTAAATATCTACATTTCAACAACAGTCAAATACTCTATTGTAAATCCAGTTCTAAACCATTCTCGAAACTACTTGAAGACACACAAAAAATTTCATTAAAATCGGTCCAGCCGTTTAGGAGGAGTTCAGTTACATACACACGTGCATAAGAAATGTATATACTCGTAGGTATAAAGATTACCTAACTGGTGGCTATTATCCCTTCGGGGTCTGGATACGCGGCAGCGTATCAGCCAAGTTCAAAAGCAAACAGTACCCCGAGTGTAAGTTTTTATGTCAAGCAAACGCAAACTATTTCGAGTACGTATTTATGTCAATTTGTATGAAAACTGCATAAGCGCGCTACTCGCCGCTAGAGGCGCTGATACAGTTTTCATACAAATTGACATAAATACGCACTCACGATAGTTTGCGTTTGCTTGACATAAAAACTTACACTCGGGGTACTGAACTGGCGAGCAGCACCGTGTGTATCTTAACACGAACCAATTTTGGAGCCACTTTTGACCCCCTCATAACTCAAAAACTATTACACAGAAACATGTCAAATTTGGCTTATGTATTGAGACTAGCGAGATAAAAATGTGCTCCAAATTTTATATACACAGCTCAAACGGTTATTTAGATATTTACGTCCAAAAATCGTTATTTTTATCACTGACTCACCTATAATCAAAACTCTTACCCACTTCCAGATGACCTAGAAAGCTGAAATTTGGCATGCAGACAGGTAATCTGGTGAATACAAAGGAAAAAATCCGAAACTTGTATTTTTTTTAAATAAAACGTTGACAAACTTTTATTTGCGTTCCCTATGCACTTATCCTGTATAAGATCTTGTATAAGATGAAGTACAAATATAAGTTTGTAATAGTTTTTATTCTGTTATATACCAATAATTCGTCATACTTCTCATGGTTCGGCTAGCGCCGACGGCGTACTGGCCATTCCATATTGAGGACTCGAGAGAACCAAGTTCGAACCCTAGATTACCCAAACGCCTTTTTTGTCCTCGCGTTAAATTAATTACAATTTTGCGCTATCTAGCACGATATCCATAGGTATTATTATTTATTAATTATTAATATTAATATAAATTATAAAGTTATTGAAATTTTTACTTTTTTGCATTCACAATCCAATTTTTATTATTGAAAAATGGAAAATGAAGTATTTAGACAAAATCGACCATCATCTCACAACCAGCTCCGATGGGACTTGAACCCACGACCTTTCACTTAAAGGAGAGAGGCACGACGCCGCAACGTAAACAACTGCTCCGTGTTGAAATTCTTTAAAAATAGTTACAGTGCTAAACTACATTTTTAAATTACCTACAAGTCTGAGGAACACTATAAATAATATCATCTAATGTTATCCAGCTTGAGAAACTTTAAATTATCAAGAAAAGTGAAGTGTTAAAAACATAAAGTGACTTGCTACTATAAAGCTTGTAAAGCTAAACTAATAAACTACTTATCAAAAAATAAAAGTGCAAAGTGGAATTCGAAAACCGAATTAACATTAATTAAATTATTATTAACGGAAGTGTGATTAAAATTGAATAATTTAAATTAACAAAATTAAAAACGGTCAGTTGAAGAAAAAGCAAAGTGATCGTGAAGTGAACCAGTCATTGATCTCATTATTGGGTGCTACTGGTTCGCTTATTCAGTCGGCAGTAAGCGATCGCTAACTTCGTCGCTTCTGTAAAAGATCGCGTGGTGTATCTGTTAGCACCTTGCCTCAGCGAACCTGCGAGTCGGAGATCGAACCCGAGCGGGCAGATAAACTTTTTGAGTATTATTTAGTAACTTAATACGAAGTCCGAAGTACTATAAAAATAACACCACTTGAATGTGGTTGAGGAAGTATTAATATTTCACTGCTAAAAACATTGCTTATTTGCTAATAGTCTAAAGAGTTGCCTACTGCTAATACAAATAGTCAAAGATGACGTTGAGTTGTGCCGGCTGTATGCAAATAATAACGAATAGGGAGTATTTAACATGTACAGAATGTAATAATGCATATGATTTGCTTTGCGCGAATGTATCACCACAGCGGTTTTATAATACCATGGGACCAGACCACAAAAAGCGATGGAAATGTGATGCCTGTCGCAGTAAAAAACCCAAAAAAGACAATACAAATACCCCAATACGTGCTGTAAGTGATGATGTCTTATTACGTGAACGAATAACGCCGTCTGATCGCAGCAATATAACTCTCAGGAAAAGACCGATTCCACAGGCGAATGACACAATTAGTACGGAAGACATGAGTTTTCTTGGCGACACTGTTTATCCAGAGGATATAAACTCCAGAAATGAGACAAACACAGTCCCAAACTTAGATTCACTAAGCGAAATTATAAGCTCAAAATTGAAGGAAAATAATCTATTTCTAATTTCAGAGCTAAAAAATATGATTAACTCTGAAATTCACAAAGTAATTGAAAAATTTAAAGAAGATATTGCAGGAAAAACCAGTGCTTTATTTGAATTAAACGAACAGAATAAAAAAGATATAGAGGAAATAAGCAATAAAATAGAAAAAATGGAAAACGAAAATGAGGAACTAAAAAACGAAATAAAAGAATTAAGAAATAAACAAACATTGCCAAAAAGTCAATTAACATCAGAAAATAACAAATATAAGATCGTTTTATACGGTTTTGCAGAAATAAAAGGTGAACAGGAATACGACCTTCATATCAGGTTAGATGAGATGTTTAGGGACCTCTTCCGTCTAGATATACTTAATTACATAGAAGAAACTTATAGAATGGGACGCTATACTTCATTGAATAGACCGCTCGTAATCGAGCTCATAAGTAAAAAAATGGCCAAGTATATTATACAAAACGGATACTACTTGAAGGGTACTCGATTATCAGTCACTGAGTATTTGGATGAAAATGAAAGAAAGGAAAGAAAAATACTAAGAGAAGAAATGATCAAGGCACGTAAAAATGGACAACACGCTGTATTACGCAACAATACGTTGTACATAGATGGTAAACGAATAGTCATGGAAAATAAAAACAAAACACTGTCGGAAACTTTTCGAGAAAATAAAAACTACACAGAAACCCAAACAGATGATAAAGGAAGATCAAGATCTATTCACTCAGAACATACAAATAATAACTCCTTTCGTGGAAACAGAGTATAACTTCAAAATATTGTTTCAGAACTTCCAAAGCATTAACAATAAACAACACCTTTTAGCCGAATTCATCGACGCAAACCCTAAGTATCAGGCAATATGCATGTCAGAAACCTGGCTAACTCAAGACAAACTTGAATTGATACAATTTCAAAACTTTAAAATCGCAGCTTCATATTGTCGGGAAAACAGAATCGGAGGAGGCGTCTGCATACTACTGCGAGAAGATATTGAATGTATCCAATTAGAAGAAATTACGAATATGTCGGTTGAATATGTATTTGAAGTGTGTGCGACTAAGTTATTGTACGAAAATGTAATTATAATAACAGTATATTGGAATGGAAGGGAGGAAAACGTGTTTTATAAACAGTTAAAAGAAGTTCTAGATAACGTGAGTAAAAAGTATAATAAATGCAATATTGTAATAGGAGGCGACTTTAACATTAATGTATTACGTAATAATAATATAAAAACTATTAATTTTTTAGATTTAATGTCTGAATATAATTTAACTCAATTTATAAATCAACCAACACATGTTACTAAAACATCTTCAACTTGCCTTGATCTGATATTTGCGAATGCTTATGACATGCAATTTTATACTTCCGTAGAAGAATTAGGTTTTTCATTTCATTTTGCAACTATTATACATATCAATATACCTAAAAAAAGAAATTTAGTAAATTGGAAATTAGAAAAACGCAATTTTAATAAATTAAATATAATAAAATTTAAAACTATCTTAAGTAACATTGACTGGAGTAATATTTTATTACCTGATAAAACTACGAACGAAAATTATGAAACGTTTCATAACATTATACAAACGAATTTTAATCATAGTTTTCCACAGAGAAAAATAAAACTTAAACCTATTTGTAAAACATATTGGCTTTCAAAAGGCATCAAACAATCTTGCAGGCATAAAAGATTACTAAAAGCATTCACAAATAAAGCTAACAATGAAATTTTAAATCAACATTACAAAAAATATGAGAAAATATTAAAGAAAGCAATAACGACAGCCAAAAAACTTCAATACACTAATGAAATAAATAGAGCTAGTAACAAAGTAAAAACAATGTGGAGAATAATCAATGAACGAAGAAACAAAACTAAACATAAAAAGGGAAATAATATAAAGTTAGAAGTAGGAAATGATGAGGTTTCAGACCCTTATATACTATCAAACATTTTCAATCGATATTTTTCTTCTATAGGAAAGACTAACACAACAACCGCGACGCCCATTGGCAAGCCAGTGCGCAATCCTTCAGTAAATTCCATATTTATTAAACCAGTTAATGCTGATGAGGTCCATAAAATAATAAAAAATCTAAAAAATAAAAATAGTCACGGAATAGATGAAGTGTCACCAAATTTGATGAGACAATGTGCTGCTGAGCTATCCTTACCTTTTAGCCTACTAATAAACCAATCCTTCAATGAAGGTGTGTTCCCGGATTTGTTAAAGAAAACATTAATAAAGCCAGTTTTAAAAATAATAATAGAAAAGACCCGAATAATTACCGTCCCATAGCTCTTTCTTCAACCGCATCAAAAATATTTGAAAAGGCCATGTACAGTCGAGTTTATCAATATTGCGAACATTTTAAAATTTTCGATGAAAATCAGCATGGTTTCCGCAAAAGACGGTCAACTACTTTGGCGGTATTTAGGTATATGCAAAGTGTACACAACATAATAGATAAAAAGAAGTATGCGATAGGGCTGTTCTTGGATATGACAAAGGCGTATGATACAGTCAATCATCATATTCTTCTTCGTAAGCTTCATGGAGTAGGGATCCGTGGTCAGGCACATAAGTGGTTCGCATCCTACCTTGGTGACAGGGAACAGTTTGTTGAATTGGAAAATTATGATACGGAATCCCAACAAATTAAACATATTAGATCTGATGGTATCATTGTTAATGCATCTATACCACAAGGTAGCGTTCTGGGATGCTTACTATTCCTGATCTACATAAACGATCTGCCTTTAGCCATTAGGGAGGAGTGCGTCTTGTTTGCAGATGACGTATCAATTCTAACATCAGCTGAGGATAGCAGTAACCTTAACAACCACCTCAAACATATATTTGATAAAACCATTGAATGGATGAATGACCATAACCTGGCGATAAATTTTAAGAAAACAAAACTTTTGATCTTCCACCCACATCAAAAAGATTCTCTTGATTTCAGTTTCCAATATAAAGAGCACAAAATAGAAATTGTCAATGAGTTCAACCTCCTTGGACTTACCTTAGATAAACATGTTAAATGGAAGCAGCATGTCAGCAAAATAAGATCGAAGATAGCAAGATTTATATACGCTTTCCGAGAAATAAAAAAATCCACCAATGTTCAAACTGCTTTAGTCATGTACTATGCCTATGCCTACTCATGGTTAAAGTACGGAGTGATCCTCTGGGGAAATAGCACCGACTCACTTTCTATTTTTACTGTACAAAAAAAGTTACTAAGAATACTAGACAATCTAAGAAATAGTCAGAGTTGTAAACATATTTTCAAGAAGTACAATATCCTTACTCTGCCTTGCATCTATATAATGGAAATATGCAAGTTAGTCCGCCAAAATCCAGAACAATACACCAAACGCCAGGATGCTCCAATAAAATACTCCACACGAAATAAGAGTAAATTAATGTTGCCAGTTTCTCGTTTGAATCAACACTCATGTAGTCCTCTTATAATGTCAATAAAAATTTATAATAACTTACCGAAGCAAATCCAAAATGAAAATAATTTCGTAAAGTTTAATACACTCCTAAAAAACTTATTATTAAATAAAAACTATTACACAGTAAATGAATATTTAAATGATAAAGAATTAAAGAATTATAAAATGTAATGAAAATGAAAATATAAATAATAATAATAATAAATGAAATAAAATAAAATGCACAAATAATAATTTAAAATAATATAAAATGATAACTTAAATATAAAAAAGTTGCAATAATATTGTTTAATTTATATAAGTATAATAATTAAAACATTAATGTTATTGTTGTTAAGAAATAAAGTTTAACTGAATTCTTATTACATGATGCGTCATCCTCTCTTCTGCTCTTCTAAATTGCTATGCCCGACAGGGTCCAAAATTGTATCTCTATTTATATACTTACCAACATTGTAACATTTTGGAATGCAAATAAATTGAACTTGAACTTGAACTTGAACTTGAACTTAAATTAATTATTAATATAAATTATAAAGTTATTTAAATTTTTACTTTTTTGCATTCACAATCCAATTTTTATTATTGAAAAATGGAAAATGAAGTATTTAGAAAAAATCTACCATCATCTCACAACCATCTCCGATGGGACTCGAACCCACGACCTTTCGCTTTCCGGGCGACTGCTCTAACCACTAAGCTACGGAGTCGTAATGATAAATGAAAAGTGTGTTTGTTTGTTTGTCCTTCTTTCACGTCAAAACGGAGCATAGTACTTATAACCCGACCACCAGGGGGCGCAATCTTCATACATTCAAATGGGAACTAACGAGAAGCCAAAAAATTCGAAAGTTGCTATGTTCTCCCTGTAGGTGCACACTTTGCACATAAATAGTTCACTAAAGTCAACGATAGATGGCTCCAAGTTAATACACCCACCCACCCACAGTATAGAAAATAAGAGAAAAATACTATATTATTGTTGAAAGTAGATGGAAGAGTATAAACTTTAAGGAGAGTAAAGTTTACTTATGGAAAATAATGTCAAATAATCTAAGTTATACTTTTGTTTGTTAAATTTGTTATTTGCTATGTTCTGTTTCCGTAATTCCGTTAGCAATTACATAGTTTCGTTGCTCGGAGTACCGCTTTTTGAGAAAAAGACTCGTTTGTGTTCAGTGTGATGTTAATTATATAGAATTCTTTGGTGATGTGCTGTGTTTGAAAAAAGACTTCTTTGAACATTGTTAATGCCTTTAGTGATGCATATTTGTTGTTTTATTGTTAATAAAGGGTGCAGTGTTAACCTATGTTTCATTTACACTAAGTTTCCTTATAAATAAATAATATGGATACTATGCCTATGTGTGTGTCTGTGTTTATATGCCTTTGTAATTTGCATATGTGTGTGTTTATACACCAAATGGAGTGTGAGACTATAATTTCGATACAAAACTGCAAAACTGTCATCTCTTCCATGGCCGCTTCCAATGAGTATGTAATCACTGACGTCTGCGCGCGGTCAAAATCGAATACTAATCTTTTCCATAAGCTTAGCATAAATAATGTACTGTAACTAGCGCCAAAAATGCACCAGTCGCGCATGCGCGCAGAGTTATCTGACGCGCACTATACTTTACAGAGTAATTTATTATTATGTAGGAAGTAGAGACCAATCTTGGCCCTTTTATTGGTAGTGTATACCTAACTAGCGCTATCTATCGTCTGGTGTAGGCAACTTTTGGTGTATAAACACACACATTAGACATAGTCTTCTTATTATTTATTCTACTTTAGTCCACTATAATTTATATGACAAAACAACGTTTGCCGGGTCAGCTTAAGCTAGTTAGCAAATAAAGAATCAATAAGCAAGATTAGATGTCAACAAAAACGGCTACATCCATAAATTGACAAGAGATGGCGCTAAATGATAAATGTAAAAGACAAACTACTGCTATATACACTGACCTCTATTATTTACACACTCGACTGGCAGACATAAAATATTGTCGACTGCGGTAATGATTGTGTCAAAATTTGTTCTCGGGACACTGGTAGTGGCGGCGCTTAATTGCCACACAAAATTAGCTGTAATATGTATGGAGACAGCCTGTCCAGTGTATAAATAATAGAGGTCAGTGGCTACGTAGTAATAATTATAATAGTATTCTTTGCTACTGCCAAGGATTCTATATTAGTGCATTGTGCGGCAAAAGATACGAGTTTGTCCGGAAAGCTTTATCACTTAATGAAACCAGAATCAAAACGCAAATGGAAATGCAATATCTGCTCAGGAGCATTAAATACCTACTGCAACTTCGTCAAGCAAAACACCATGCTCTATTACGACTAGGAAAAAGAAACTGTTGGAAATAGGAAAAATCTGTTAAAAATGATATTTCTACGTCCACACCAAACACGAGCATAAAATTAGTTTCATTGTCAGTAACTGATACACAAGGGCAAAGTAATATAACTGACCAAATAAAATATACTGAAACATTTGGTATTAATTTTATTATGAATAAGTACCTACTAATAATTTCTCTACAAAAAGTAATGATATCTCATCAAAAACATAAAATATGTGAAGTGAGAGCCAAC
Organism: Crambus lathoniellus; assembly: GCA_949710035.1. NCBI lineage: Eukaryota > Metazoa > Arthropoda > Insecta > Lepidoptera > Crambidae > Crambus > Crambus lathoniellus. Next base: position 4,712,255 of record OX453302.1, on the reverse strand, counting down.
TTCAATATTAGGAAATATGCCTTGGTTGTTGACTTCAACGACAAAAGATGTGAGATCTAAATGGGTGCCAAGTTAAACGGTCAGTCCTGAAAATTTAGTACATAAAATGTTTTATGACAACTTAAAATATCATTATTTTCTTCTTATAACTTAGGATAATATATTGAAGCCTAAGGTCTGGCTTGGCTAGTTTTCATATACGAATTATATATATATATATATATATTATAGCCTTCGCAAGCTCTAAAGCCGAAGTTCTTAATGTATTCTTCCGAAAATTTGGCTTGCTGGTAGACTAGAAACTAGAGATGAACATAGAGCTCTTCCATGACTGTTTCAGTAAGTACCTAATAATAATTCGTATACAAGAACTAGCCAAGTCAGACCTTAGGCTTCAATATATTATCCTAAGTTATAAGAAGAAAATAATGATATTTTAAGTTGTCATAAAACATTTTATGTACTAAATTTTCAGGACTGACCGTTTAACTTGGCACCCATTTAGATCTCACATCTTTTGTCGTTGAAGTCAACAACCAAGGCATATTTCCTAATATTGAAGTTGGCTCTCACTTCACATATTTTATGTTTTTGATGAGATAAAACACTTACGGGGTTTACTTACAAACGTGTTAATTCATTTTGTTACGTCTAACTTCCCGAGGAACAGTTAAAGTCTGGTTCAAGTAGCTTTTGAAATTGTTTTAATAAAAAAATAAAACCGCCTTCAAACAAATCACATAAAAAAAGTAAGAAATAATTCCTCGCCAAATAAATAACGTAAGTACTTTGAAGTCTTATTTTACTTATTTGGTGAGGGATTATTTTTTACTTTTTTGATGTGATTTTTTGAAGGTGGTTTTATATTTTTATAAAAAAAAAAATTATTTCATTCTTTTTAGTGCATCGTGCAGGCAATTTACTTGTATTCTGGTAAATAGGTATGTGATCAAATTGAAAACCTCCTTTTTTGAAGTCGGTTAAATTACCTTGAGGTATCCCCTTTTTAACAAAACAAGAATCATCTAAATCGGTTTATAAACAAAGGAGTTATGCCTAAAGATACGTACCTATTAAATTCACATAAAGTGGTAACGAAAACGACATTATTTTCGAGATTTCCTGAAAACTTCAGAACCGATTTCAAAATTTCAAAAAATGGGACCAATTTGGAAACCAGCCTGATGTAATAACGTTTTAATCATTTCAATCGGTCCATCCGTCTTCGAGTAATCGGTGGACATACACAAAAAAAAACATACATACAGACGAATAGAGAACCTCCTCCTTTTTACCACACTTTTATTAGCTTCACTTGTAACTAAGTCACAATGTAAGAAAATCTTGGAAATCAATTTTAACCTACTTCTGATTGTCGTATTGATTTTAAACTTTGCAAGTCTATATGAATCCGATGACAATACAATAATTTGCTACCATCGAGCTGATCTGATGATGGAGTCAAGAGGTGGGCAATAGAACTCTTCAATGGCTACTAGGAAACCCCTCGAGTTCAGGTTCATTTATTTTGTTCTGATGAGACCTATTCGCTACACTTGATGGTGAGGGTCTGATGATGGAGCAGGGAGGAAGCCAGTGGCACTTCTTAATGACCACTAGGAAACCCCTCGAGTTTGGCCTCCGTTGTTTCGTTTTGATGAGACTTATGAGTCGCACTTGGTGGTGAGGGTCTGATGATGGAGCAGGGAGGAAGCCAGTGGCACTCCTTAATGACCAATAGGAAACACCTCGAATTCTGGCTCATTGGTTTCGTTCTGATGAGACCTATTCGCTACACTTGGTGGCGAGGGTCTGATGATGGAGCAGGAAGGAAGCCAGTGACACTCCTTAATGACCAATAGGAAACCCCTCGAGTTTGGGCTCATTTGTTTCGTTCAGACGAGACCTATTTGCTACAGTTGGTGGCGAGGGTCTGATGATGTGATGATGGAGTTGGGAGGAAGCCAGTGGCACTCCTTAATGACCACTACGAAACCTTTTGAGTTTGGGCTCATTTGTTTCGTTCTGATGAGACCTATTCGCTACACTTGGTGGCGAGGGTCTGATGATGGAGCAGGGAGAAAGCCAGTGGCACTCCTTAATGGCCAATAGGAAGCCCTTCGAGTTCTGGCTCATTTGTTTCGTTCTGATGTGACCTATTCGCTACACTTTGTGGTGAGGGTCTGATGATGGAGCAGGGAGGAAGTCATTGCCACTCCTTAATAACCACTAAGAAACCCCTTGAGATGGGCACATTTGTTTCGTTCTGATGAGACCTATTCGCTACACTTGGTGGTGAGAGTCTGATGATGGAGCAGGGAGGAAGTCAGTGGCACTCCTTAATGATGACCACTAGGAAATCCCTCGAGTTTGGGCTCATTTGTTTCGTTCTGATGAGACCTATTTGCTACACTAGGTGGTGAGGGCCTGATGATGGAGCAGGGAGGAGGTCAGTGGCACTCCTTAATGACCACTAGGAAACCCCTCGAGTTTAGGCTCATTTGTTTCGTTCTGATGAAACCTATCCGCTACACTAGGTGGTGAGGGTCTGATGATGGAGTAAGGATGAAGTAAGGGTTCGGCTAGCGCATCTGGTAACTAATAGACTCCACTTGAATTTGTAAAACAAATACATACAATCACGCCTTTGAGCTATAATGTTTACGGGGTGGGCAGACACATGAATGGACTGTGAAATCGATTACCATCCATCCATAGCTTGCCATTTATTAAACTAAAAAGTAAAAAATAAATACGTAGTTTAAAAAACTATAAAAACACACTTTTATAGGAGCAGACTAAAAGTACAAAATAACCGACTATTCAGTAACTGAAATTAAAAAGCGTGGTGCGCCCTTTGCAAAGAATGCATTCAAGTAAGTACTTAATATTGACAACGCGCACCACGCTTTTTAATTTCAGTTACTGGATAGTCGGTTATTTTGTACTTTTAGTCTGCTCCTATAAAAGTGTGTTTTTATAGTTTTTTAATTGATTTAGAAGTCGGTTAAAAAGGGCCAATAAATCCATGGGCTGGGAAAGTATATTTTGTTATTTTCTTAAGGTAGGTACAATTACCCAGTCCACAACTATTTAATCCATTCTTAAATTATAAATTTGAAGCTGTGTTTTTGGTTTTGTGTGTTTGTTTGACCGTCTTTCACGTCAAAAAACAGGGCAACGGACCAACGTGATTTTTGGTATGGGGATAGTTGGGAAGCTGGAGAGTGACATAGACTTCTTCTAATCCCATAAAAATTTTACATTCCCGCCGGATAGCGTCGTATAGTACACGCGGGTGAAGCCGCGGGCGGAGGGCCAGTATTCTTATAACTCCGTATTCCTTTATAAAATTTAAATTACAAGTAAATTTACAAACAACGTAACGCCTGTAAAAGACAATCTTGATAATTATTTGCATTTAATTAATGTATGTATATTCCATAATTAATTCTCATATAGTTAGTAACGCAAGCTTTGTATGAAACTTAAACCGAGGTAGACAAAATTAATTTAATAGATTTTGTAATTACTTTGGTGTAAGGAAACCGAGTGTTTCCGACCGGTGCATTCATAATTCTTAATTGCTTTACATTATGTTACCATAATAGGTTTTGACTTTGTATTCAAATACATTACATGAATTTTTTGTGAGCTTCTCAACAATGTAAAAAAGTTTTATGTTAAATAAATAAAAAAAAAATAGAATTACTTAACTAATTTTGCAGGGGCTTTGAATGAAACTTGTAATTTGATTTTAATTGTTGAATTCACAATGCAACTTTAGTTAAAATAGACTAATTAAAAATTTTCTCAATTCCTTTTACCCTCGTGAGTCCTGGCGGTCATTTTTTGGAACAAATTGCAATATGTCATTGAGTCCTGACTTTTTGGAAGTTCGGCCTTACGTTGTGACCGAATGTGCCAAAAACGGAACAAAATAATTAACCGCATTTATTTTAAAATGTTAATGTCTAATTCGATTACTTTGATGTAAAATTAAACTTAATATATTTATCCTGCTCACAAGATATTTGGGTAGCCAAATATCTTGTGTAGCCTTATCGCACTCCTTAGAGTGACAAGGATCGTATGTCAAGTTGGCCGGCCGCACGCGCATAGGCGAGTTAAATATTTTACTATTATTACAATTTATCACTTATTTGTTTATTAATTAGTGATTTCCTTTATTTGAGGTAATTCTCGTAATATTTTGTTTTTTTTGTTGATATTTACATCACAAATTGAGACTAAAATATTTTGTTCCGAAAAAGGAAACTTCGTTTCTAGTAAAAATAATAGGTACTTTAAATTGTTCCTAAACATACTACAGTATTCATTAAAATTTTTCCTTTTATTAAGCTGTTTTACTTATTATGTATAATATGATTATAATCATATCTACATATTTATAACAGTAATTCTGTTTTAGTTTTAAACTACGAAGAGCTAAGTCCAATACTCAAAAACTCAGAATTTTAAGATGAACCAGATTTACCTGAACCAACTTACAGGGAGCCAGAATTATCATCGAGTTCCTCTGATTAGGCAGATATTGATAGTAATAATATATCGAGGCAGTTCACGTACTCGTGGCGGGTACTGTACTCAAACCCGCGTTCGCACGCTTGGTGGTTTTGATCGTCTTACAGGTATGGGTCGTCTTCCCACTCCAGGTTCTATTCTACAGGGGAAAAAAGATCTCTACGTCCACATTCTTCTTGGAGTAGAATTCCCTTTACCATACCTGAAACTGGGGGGCTACCGCGTAACTTGGATATGAACTTCATACGTGTTTTGGACCTTCCAACCCACATTGAAAAAGTCCTGTATTGAGAATGCAGTACCAAATTTAATAGGTACCCTTGCCAACAAAAGCAAAACGGCATCATGGAGTAAACCATTTGCCTGAATATTGTAAGCCCAATCGATGCAGAAACAGAAACTGTAGTAAAAAACCAGTGGTTTATGTATCTAGGTTACCATATTGGGAACCTGTACATAAAACAGTGGTTTACTCAACTATACTATTTTACTCAACACAGAAACTGTTTTCCATAAAAAATCCACACTACTTAGTAGTAGTGATTGCATTAAAGTATTATTTAAAACATAAAAACCAAATAAATAAATTCCTACTTTGACACTGTAGGTACTAGAGATTTAAGTCTTGTTGATTTTTATGGATTACCTTAATTGTTTCGAACTAAGTGTATGTTAAAATGTTTCTATTCCACTATGTGATAATTTTTTGGGAATTTATTATAATTTTCTTAGTATTTTTACCTTTTTTACATAACTACAAGTATTATTTTGATTTGATAATTTACGATTCAAAATTATTTAATTTTCCAACAAATAAGCTTATTATTTATAAATCTCATTATGCTAAAAGGTTAATTTCATTTTTAGAAGTTTTTATTTGATTTTTATAAAATAAAATATATAAAAATACGAAAAATGTGTGTTCTTTTTCCTATACTTTTTCATATCTTACATTATAAGGTACATCCGGATGTCCCAAAAAAGGAACAAATTATAGAGAATTGATATTGAGCTCTATGTATTCCTTATGAAGCCTCAAAACAACTTTGTTTGAGCCAAAATAGTTAAACGCCATCATGAGTCTTAATTACAAGGACCTAAAGGTTCAGGACTCAATGATGTCATTTAATTTGTTCCAAAAATGGAACATTCGGCCTAAATGATGGGTGATGTTTTCAAAATGTCAGGACTCAGGAGGTAATAACTTGAAAGTTAAAATAATTGTGTACTCTTTTATTATAATTGATTTATTTTGGAACTTAAAACTAGCGGCAGTTATAAGTTGTAGTTATAGGTAAGTATCCCGTTGGCTCGTTTATGAGAAATATGTACCTAATAGTAAAAAATAAATACAAAACTGATCCCCAAATACCCGATGTGTCTGGGTATACTTGGCAACCAGTTGTTTTTTTCTACTAATGTTTCTTTAATAAGAAACAGTAACTGCAAAAATTTTAATTAGACAGTTTAGTTTTAGTATTAGATGGAAAGTTACCTACGGTCTTTTTAATCTTTCTTTTAGCAAATCTTATCAAATACTAGAAGCTCTACGCGGTTTTACCCGTGTGGTACTCGTTCCCGTGGGAATATCGGGATAAAATATAGACTATGTTACTCAGGAAGAATGTAGGTTTCAGATGATGGAATTTTTCTTAAAATAGGTCTAGTATTTGTAGTAGTAGTAGTTGTTGTAGTAGTGTGTTTCTTCATTACAAACATACAAAAAATAAAATGAATACTTGTTCAATTAACAAAACGTAAATGCTACTGAGTTCAACCCTTTAATGCAATCTGTAGTACTGTCAATGCATTTACTCTACAAGAGCTTACGAGGCGAGGCAGCCTTTCTCACAGGTCTCCATTTCAATTTCAATCAGGTCAAAATACATTTCCTTTTGCTTTGTGAGCTTGCCTGGACTGAGCCTTTCTAGATATATCAGCTGCATCTACAAACATGAATCTTCAATCAACAATAACACCTAGTTCTAGATACATAGTTGGAGTGACAGATATGGCGAGCGTTATACGCCCACATGAGAATCCTTACTTATATTATAAATGCGTCTCTGTATGTCTGTGTGTTACACAATCACACCTAAACTACTGAACCGATTTGAATGAATTTTGGTACAGCGATAGTCTAGAGCCTGAGAAAGGACATAGACTACTTTTTATTCCTGAAAAATATCACCTTCCCCCGGGATAACGTCGTGTAGTACACGCGGGCGAAGCCGCGGGCGGAAGGCTAGTATAATATAAGTAGATTATTTTGACAGTGTCAATTATACTAAGTTATTTCAAACTTGGAACGCTTCCTGTCATTTATAATGTAAGATCGTAACATTCGTAACATTCGTAACCTCTTTTCTCCGTTTAAAAAAAAGTCAGTCTGTCCATATAAAGTTTTCATTTAGTTTGTGAGCCTTCATCTAGTAGGTACTATTGTTGATCGAAGACATGAATACCATACGATGCTATAGATATATCAGTGTGTATCTACAAACATGAATACTCCGATGTTGCTATGTAGATAGAATACACCGGACTGGTATTTTTTTATTTATTAAAAATGTATTTAGAAATATCTACAACATAACAAACGTATTTTCACTTCTCATGCTCGTAAAGTTCGTGTTTATGTTGGGTATAGGCTGCATAAAATCGCTTTTTATGCTCTTGTGCATAAAGTAAAATCTTCTTAGTCTCATGCCCGAATACTCGTACGCTACTTATCTTTGGGAGCGTCTCACACATCGCCCTGTCACTTTAAATGTCAAACGTATGAAAGAGATGCCATGATGTTTGAGACGCTTCCAAGGATGATTTGCGTTCGAGAATTCGGGCGTCAGACTCTAAGACAAAGGTCGTCAGGTAAATAGTCACACGCGTAATTAAACTTCGTTAAATAAACGTATTTCATTCTGTTTCTTAAATTTTATACATAATCCATGTTAAATTATTAAATTAATAAAACTAGGCAAAATTAATGAGTTTTCTAAGAATTATAAACATAAGTATTTCAAGAGCATTATAAAAAAATATAAAAAAACTAATATTTTCAGACCAAGGAGTCTTATGATCGTCTTATGATAGTCTTATGATAGCATAGATCGTAGTCCAGATTATGAACTACGATCTATGCTAAAGTCACTGTGCTGCCAATGCCACGTATAAAAAAAAGAAAAAGAAAGTCTTCCCGCCAATATGGCGAAGTCTTTATTTTTTCTTTTTTGCAATATTGTTATTTATTTTCCTTACACTCGAAGTGAAAAGCAGAGTGTATAACTCGTACATAAAACCCATTTTACCCTCGAATTGACTATCCATCCTCGCCTACGGCTCGGGTGGATATATACGTCTCGGGTAAAATGGTACGTTTTATGCACTTGTTGTACAATCTACTATTATTTTTAAGTAAGTATATTACATATTTTCAGAGATATTAAACTTTCTAATTAGACAAGGACAGCGTCATACTCCCGCCACACAAAATTTCGTTTAAAAAAGAGATAGTCACATTTGGTCACCATTCAGCAGCTCATTACGCTTGTTATTAAACATATTGTTTTTTTTTATTTTCATTTGTTATACTTCAATCGCGTACCGGACGACGTTCCGTGGGCAGACCACCTACAAGGTGGACCGACGATCTGGTCAAGGTCGCGGGAAGCCGCTGGATGCGGGCAGCGCAGGACCGATCGTTGTGGAGATCTTTGGGGGAGGCCTATGCCCAGCAGTGGGCGTCGTACGGCTGAAATGATGATGATGATGATACTTCAATGTTATTTTTTGAATGAAATAATGAAAAATTTAAATATCAATAACATCCCGATGCCCTTCTGATGCCGGGCCTTTATAATATGTATGAAAACTACAGGAAATTATTACCTATGAAATTGCCGTTATTTGTCACATGTTCATTGATCTCTATTTTTTATTATTATCAATATATCAAAAATGACTAGCTAAATTTGAAAACAGAATATGTCTTAATGTTTAACATCAAAAAAAGAATAATTAGACACTCGTCAATTTTTTTTTATAAATGCTTTAACGTACCCCTCTTTGGTTGTCGTCAATTTGACTGCTTCGAACAAAATTTTGTTGAAATTAGGAAGGTTTTTAAATGAGATTATAAAAATAGTTAGATTAATGTTGTCTGATCATATCTCTAAAGTTTCATTGAATTCGGAGTTCACATGTCCAAGAAATCCCCAAATATCTTCGCATGATAATTCAAACTTTCTAAAATTTTTCGAAGTAACAACCTTGTTATATACTTATCTCTAAAATATATGTTTAGATGTACGTTCTCTATCTATACTAAACTCGGTTCCAAAAAATACGGGTCAGTCACAAAAATTGAAATATCTCCAGAACTGTAAAAGTTAGATCAATGAAATAAAAAAAAACAGAATAAAGACTTTTTTGTTGCGCTTCTAATAACAAACAAATACATTAGAAAAACAAAATAAAAAAATGCCTATTTTTAAAACAACATTTTTCCTTCATGTCAATATGGATGCTTTCCATTTTTATTGTCACAAAAAAAAAAGGATCGTGCACGGTCGTCTTCCACGTGCATAATTATTATTCTTTGAGGTGAGAAGCATGGCAGTCACGCTAGAGGAATGTACCAGAATCCTAACATTTTGGAACTTGAGCGGAGCCAGTGTGAAACAACCAGAAACATTGGTGTATCTTTGTCGACTGTTCAGCGGGTAGTTCAGCGGTACCAAGAGATCGGATCACACCTTAGGAGACCAGGAAATAGCAGACCGAGATGCACAACGGCCAGGGAAGACAGACAACTGGTGGCTACAATGCTCCGAAATCGCTGTCAAACTGCTGTTGGTCTAAAACTCACTTTATTCGCTTTGGAGGTGGCAATTTGTAATGTCCACAGACGAGTCTAAATTCATGCTTTATAAGCATGATGGTAGGCAGTTGATGTACAGAAGACCAGGGGAGCGCTTCCATCAAGCGTGTGTGGATGATAAAAGTGACGTACAGTGGAGGCTCCGTACAAGTTTGGGCTGGGATTTCTGACGAGGCCCGCACCGAGCTGGTACTCATTCAAAGTGGAACTCTAAATGCAGAGAAGTACGTGGAAGAGATCCTCAATGAACATGTAGGACTTTTCATGGCCAGGATGGACCGGCATGGCATATTAATGCATTATAATGCTCGTCCCCATACCGCCAGAATTGTACATGACTACCTTGAAGAGGTCGGTATCGAACTCATGCAGTGGCCAGCGCAAAGCCCGGACTTAGAACCCATTCAGCACGCCTGGGACGAGCTTCAGAGATGGGTGAAAGGTCGAAACCCCCCACCAATCACGCTTTCTGAGCTCAAACAAGCACTGGTGGAGGAATGGGAAGGTATTCCTCAGCACCGGCTTCGAAATTTGGTGTACAGCATGCCTTATCACCTGGAAGCTGTCAGAAGAGCTCGTGGAGGCAATACAAAGAATTAAATGAAGAAACTGATGAAAAACAGCAAGAAAACAATCAAAAAAAAATCTTAAGAAAAGTATGACTTACTTTAGTTTTTTTTATTTAAAGATTAATTTTGTAGGTGCACCTAAGTTTTATTTTATTTTTTAACTGTATTATTAAATTCTCAATTGAACAGTGTCTATGACCGCACTAATCATAGACAAGAAGTCTATCTGTCAGCGCAGCGACCAATCAAGGAAGCCGTCAGTGAAACTTCATTGAAACGTCAATGTCTCTTATAAATGTCAAAATTTCCCCCCTTTTTATATTCTCGACTCCCACGAAGATGAACGCTCCATTGTAAGCTAACGAAACCAATTGTACTTCTCAGAAAATTAAAACCATATTTGTCAAGCAAAACTACATTTTTATTCTTGTTTCCCATCGCGAACAAGAATTGGCGACCGTGACAGGACTGCGATCTTCGGGTCGGCCGGCAAGGTGACGCGGCCACGCGGATACACGAGAGCAACGTGACCTAGTCACGCAAGCAGCAATCAGCAGCATCAAAGGAACAAACCGGGACCCAACTACCATGACCATGACCAGCCAAGCCAAAGAAACTCATCACCAGGCAGCAAGTTTGTCAGCTAACCGTTCGTAAAAGTGAACCCCAACCTTTTCCATCCCCAGTTTATTGTGTTCCCAGTTCATTCCCTCTCTGTTTGTGTGAATGCCGGTGCTACCTATCTTAACAAAAGGTGAAATTAAAGCATCGTGCGTGTGTGCGTCAGTGGTCCTGTGCAACTGATAAGCCACGCAACCTGGGCCTTCGTGCAACGGTGCAAGCGGCCTATGCAGCTCATTGGAAGGAGGAGCGTATCGTATTGGTTTTATTCTTATTTTTTATTGTTGAAGTTTCATTGCAATGACTCCCGACGCCAAGTGTAAAGAATTGCTTGCCAAGCCAGGGTCTATTAAAGGACGCCTAACCAAGTTCAAGACATATTTAGAAAACTTAACAACATTAGAAAATGTATCCCAAGTCGAAGTCAGCAAACTTGCAATGAAACTGTCAAGAATTGAGGCATTATTCATTGAGTTTGACGAGGTGCAGAGTCAAATAGAGGTTTTAAACGAAGCTACCCTAGATAATGAATTAAAAACGCGTGACTTAATTGAGTCTGAATTTGATAATTGTATTTCGTTTGCTCAGGAATTTATTAAGGTTAATAATCATAGCTCGCCTTCAAAGGAGGAACGGGATAACTTGTCAAGCTGTTCTCATGCCAATAGTTGCCATCATCAAAAACAAAATGAGGTTAGCTTTAAATTGCCTACTATACATATACCGAAGTTTGATGGCAATTATTCCAAATGGTTGGAATTCAAAGAAATCTATGCTTCTTTAATTCATGAGAACTCGCACATTAATGACATTCACAAATTTCACTACCTTGTTTCCTACTTGGAAGGCGAAGCAGCCCGGGTTATCAGTAACTTAGAAGTTTCCTCCAAGAATTACATGGAGGCTTGGGCACTCCTCTGCAGCCGCTTTGATAACAAAAGGCTATTAATCAATAACCACCTAAAATCACTATTTAATATTGAAGCTTTTCGAGATAAATCAGATAATTCTTTAAGGTTCATCGTTGACCATGTAAACAAAAACTTGCGTGCCTTATGCACCTTAGGGTTACCCACTGATAAGTGGGATGTCCTAATCATCCATATTTTAACAACAGAATTAGATAGCAGTACTATTTTTAAATGGGAGGAGCAACGTAGCACCTTACCTGAAATACCTACTCTTAATGATTTTTTTAGTTTCCTTAAAAATCGGGCAGATGTACTAGAGACAGTGAATAGAAATAGAAATGATAGGTTTGACAAATCTAAGCATAATATGGCTCATTTGCCACAGAGTAAATCGCAAACTAAAGCGTTCATTTCAACCTCTAAGGAGTACGCTCCTCAAACAAGGCCTAATTTTAACTGTCTTGTGTGCAAGGGTAACCATCGCATTTATGAATGTGTTTCTTTTAAGTGCAAGACTCCTGAGGAGAGGCTTTCTGTAGTCACCGATTTAAAACTTTGTCATAATTGTTTAAGACCAGATCACAATGTGCAATCTTGTAAACTGCCCGGCTCTTGTCGCACATGCAAAAGGAGACATAACTCTTTGCTACATTTGTCCACTGAGACCCCTCTTTCCTCTAGCACATCTGCATCTATTACTATGTCAACTTTTTGCTCATCTGATATTTTGTTATGTACCGCCAGGGTGCGCCTATCCAATCCTCAAACTAGTGAAAATATCACAGTTCGAGCTATACTTGACAGTGGCAGCCAGTCATCCTTTATCACTGAAAAGGTTGAAAAGGCACTTAATTTAACCCCTTTACCTTCTAATGTAAATGTTATTGCCATCGGTAACAATTCTCTGAATTTAAGCCCAAACCGTTGCACACTTAAGTTGGAGTCGATCATAACCCAATATAAAACTAATGTCAACTGTCTTGTGCTAAAAACTATTACAGAACAAGTACCTAAAGCACCCATTAATATTAAGCATTTAAATCTCACTAATTTTGAATTAGCAGATCCTAGTTTTAGTGAGCCCTCCGCTATTGATATGCTCATCGGTGCTGACCTATTTTGGAATTTGATAGGCACTAAAAAGCACTCACTAGGGCCACACAGCCCTAATCTTCAGAGCTCTAAACTTGGATGGCTCATTGCAGGTCCTATATATTCTTCTCCAAAACAAATCACTCTAAAGGAGTCTACTTTTTGTAATTTTTTAACTAAAGATGAAAATTTACCTACCTTTGATGAACAAATATCAAAATTCTGGGAACTTGAAAATATTCCCGCTAAGCAACCCTATTCTATGGATGAGAGGCAGTGTGAAGAGCTTTTCCTCTCCCAGACTACACGAGAAAGCGATGGTCGTTTTTGTGTAAGTTTACCCCTAAAGGACTCGATAGGTTGTCTTGGTGAATCTTACTACATTGCTAAGAGCCGTTTCTTTAACTTAGAGGCCCGCTTTCGAAAAAACCCAGAGCTTAAAGCTCTCTATTCTCAATTTATACATGAGTATGCTGAACTTGGCCATTTAAGCAATTTGCCCGAAGACAAACCAGCTAACTCATACTTCCTACCTCACCATCCCGTGCTAAGAGAAAAAAGCGAATCTACCAAACTACGGGTTGTGTTCAATGCATCTCAACCCACTACTTCTGGCTTATCAGTAAATGATCTCCAGCTAATAGGTCCTACTATTCAGGACTCCCTATTTAATATACTACTGCGTTTCCGTCAACACAAATATGTTTTATCTGGCGATATTGCCAAGATGTACCGTCAAGTCCTAATGAATGAGTCTAACCGAAACCTACAATTGATACTATGGCGCGATGATGAAACTGAGCCACTTCGCACGCTAAGGCTGAACACCATTACCTATGGTTTTGCCAGTGCAGGCTTTCTGAGCACCAGATGCATATGGCAGATCGGAGCTGAATGTAAGGACCCTAATATTAAAACCATCATCCAAAATGATTTTTACTGTGATGATCTGCTTACAGGAGCAGAAACTGAAGACGAATTGTATTACATTCAGCAGGCGGTCTCCCATGAACTAGGTAAAGGATGTTTTCCTTTGCGAAAATATAGAACCAATTTACCTAACTTACTTCAATCTTTAGATTCTGAAGAATCAAATTTAATAATTAGCAATTCAAGTAATACATTGGGACTTGGTTGGTCTCCTACAACTGATAAAACACATTTTCCTATGGAAAACATTAATACAAATAACAATTTAACTAAACGACTAATCTTATCATCTATGTTTAAAATTTTTGAGCCACTGGGCTTATTAACACTTTGTACTATTAAAGCAAAAATATTACTACAAAAACTTTGGATTGAAAAATTAGATTGGGATGCACCGGTGCCTCCCTCTATTCAGCGGTCTTGGCTTAAATTCAGGGAACAACTAAATGCAATCTCTGATGTAAAAATTGATAGACATGTATTAATTAGTGGTTATACCTATGTTGAACTGCATTGTTTTTGTGATGCCTCTCAGCAGGCATACGGTTGTTGCATTTATGTTAAATCTATTGATAAAGATTCAAAAGTTCAGGTGAGCTTACTTTGCGCTAAGGCCAGGGTCGCTCCTATAAAAGCCAGCACTATTCCACGGCTAGAGCTTTGTGCCGCACTACTAGGGGCTCAGCTGATGTCCGGTGTAAAAAAGGCTCTAAGATTAAAAATAAATAAAGAGTTTTATTGGACAGACTCTAATGTAGTTCTGGGGTGGCTCAGGACACCAAATAAAACCAAAATGTTTGTAGCCAATAGAATTGCTACAATTATTGAACTTACTGACCCTGCAGCCTGGCGCCATGTACCCTTACTCGAGAACCCTGCCGACCATGCTTCACGAGGCATAGATCCCCAAGAAGTAGTGAATACTCCTATATGGTGGCGCGGACCAACCTTTCTCCAAAATTCAGAGACAACATGGCCTGTAGCCTTACCAAAGGAAGTAGATCTTCCTGAATTAAAAGCATTGCCCGCTTTGGTGGCCGAGGTTACTCCTGCGGTCACTGCAGTTGATTTTGAAAGATTTTCTAATCTAAATATTATTCAAAGAACGTACGCTTGGGTTTTCAGATTTATCCATAACTGTAAGAAACCCAATAACAAACAAGTGGGTCCTTTGCAAGTTAATGAACTAAAAGATGCCCTAACTTCACTAATAAAAATAGCTCAAGCACAATCATTCTCTAAAGAAATTAATTATTTACTAACAAATAAATCTTTAAAGTCCACAAGTAGCCCGAGAGCCAAACTAATTCGTTCTATGGAGACTCAACAATAATTCTATATCAGTAATTTCTTAACATTGAAAATTAGATTATTTAGTTTAATAAATAATTCATTAGTAACCCACCAATATTTATGACCGCGACATAAAAAAAAACAAATACAAAGCTTTAAAAAATCTATAAAAAAATAGGCAAAAATGGTATAAGTGTTATTCACTTTACATTTGAATACATTTATTATTATCTTTCGTAAAAGTATATAATCCCCCTATATTTGTAAATGAAAAACAAATAAACTTTAAAAAAAACTCTCTACCTAAACTCAAATTGGCATTACACCTATGTTAAAAATGCTATCAGAAACAACCGACTTCTTCCAAAAGTATTAGTTTCCCGTTTTATAACTTTATGGATTTCGACTTTGGTGCTTAGATATGGTGAACATAAACACATGTTAACGATAAAATTGGTGATAGCATATTTGCTGAAAGAATTGCACCATTTTCGGGGTATAACTTTTTTTTTATACCTTCCAAAGCTATATTATGTTGGATTCCAAAATATAGTCTCTTAAAATTATATTTAAGGGCCGTTTACAAAAATTTGGCCTGTTATTGAATTTTTTACAAAAATATCGGATAGTTCTTGGGGTAAAGTAATTTAAATTCTTTAAATCCATTTATTGATGGTGCGGGTGTGCTAAGAGTGGGAGGGCGTATATGTGCGTCTAATCATCCATATGAAAAAAGACATCCTATTGTTATTAAAGCTGATCATTATTTATGTAAATTACTTTTTCGCAGTGAACACCTGCGCTTGTTTCACGCAGGTCCTCAACTACTACTAGGCTCTATAAGAGAGAAATATTGGCCTATAGGAGGCCGCAAGCTTGCGAGGGACGTGGCACGCCATTGTTTTGTTTGTAAAACTATGGCTAATATTATGGGCAACTTACCAGCCGATCGCGTTGAGCCCGACTTTCCCTTTAGTACTGTTGCTACTGACTTCGCCGGCCCATTTCTCATCACGGACCGTAAAGGCCGTGGATGCAAGATTAGCAAGTGTTATTTGTGTATTTTTGTATGCTTTAGATATAAATGCGTACACTTAGAATTGGTTAGTGACCTGACCAAAGATGCCTTCATACTAACCTTAAAAAGATTCATAGCTCGTAGAGGACTGCCCAAGTTTATTTACTGTGACAATGGTACAAATTTCGTAGCGGCTTCTAAAGAAATAAACAGTTTTTTACAATCAAATAAAACCTCTATTTGTGACTTTGCTGCCCACCAGAGCATTGAATTTCGCTTCTCTCCTGCGTACGCTCCTCATTTCAATGGTTTGGCGGAGGCCGGTGTGAAATCGGCCAAATTTCATTTACATAGAATTCTAGGTCAATCTCATTTAACCTTTGAAGAGTTGGCCTCAGTGTTCACACAAATAGAAGCAATTCTTAATAGCCGTCCCCTATGTCCTCTATCCCCATCTCCCAATGACTTCCAACCGCTCACCCCGGGTCACTTTTTGATCGGAAGGCCAATGACTTCGCTGCCTTCACCCAGCTTCGAGGACATTCCTGAGCATCGCCTCAACCGCTATAATCGGCTCGAGCAAGCAAGACAGCACTTTTGGACAAGATGGTCAACCGAATACATAGCTGAACTTCAACAAAGAACTAAATGGAAGTCGGTATGTGAACAGCTCAAGCTTGATGACCTGGTGGTTATAAAGGAGCAACAAGCCCCACCGCTATGCTGGCGTCTTGGACGAGTCAAACAGCTGTTTCCAGGATCTGATGGGATAGCTAGAGTAGCCGATATCGCCACTGCCAACGGAGTTGTTCGACGCTCCCTCAGCCGTCTATGCAAGCTGCCTACTACAGAGCCCAAACCTATTATTGATTCTTGAAAATCCCAGGGATTTCAACGGCCGGGAGCATGTCTATGACCGCACTAATCATAGACAAGAAGTCTATCTGTCAGCGCAGCGACCAATCAAGGAAGCCGTCAGTGAAACTTCATTGAAACGTCAATGTCTCTTATAAATGTCAAAATTTCCCCCCTTTTTATATTCTCGACTCCCACGAAGATGAACGCTCCATTGTAAGCTAACGAAACCAATTGTACTTCTCAGAAAATTAAAACCATATTTGTCAAGCAAAACTACATTTTTATTCTTGTTTCCCATCGCGAACAAACAGTCTTCGTTTCATTAGGATGGCATACGTAGTTCGGGAGATATTCGGGTATATGTGACTGACACGTTATTTTTGGAACCGAGTATAAACTAACTATATATTTACTATTGTATGCTAGGAGAGAAGAGCAAGTTAGCACTCTGCTAAATTGTTCTTGCGTTTCCTAAACAAACAACTTAAAAAAAATAGTTAATTGTAAACCACCAAAATACCTTCCTTTGCTGAACAATCTCAAATGGAAAATTGGACAACTGTTGCATGAAAATTAAATTTCTCTACTAGGCCTAGTTCAAGCAGTAATAATAATAAATATATAGTAATAGTAATAAGATAAAAGTGATAAATACTTTTAATAGGCACTCAAGCAGAACAACATTGATCATAACATACACTCACGCACATTGCCACTACAAAACAATACGATCACACATTTCTACGGAATTATCACTTTAGCCGCCAATGAGTGGCTGTTACGACTTCTCCTTGGAATTATAACAAAACTCTGGTCGACAACAATACATACGATTATAGATTTAACATCAAGAAGCTAAGGTTTATTTTGCAATGTGTTCAGAGTTCATCATATCTCCATTGAGCCAATTAGTTTGCGATCTCTTTGATGAAAATATACGGTGTTGTTTTTTGTGTAGCTCAGACTTCGGCGTCGCGCGACGCGCCGCCGATTTCCGCGTTGCGCCGCCAACATCAACGTTGCGGCGCTCATATGATGTCCACACATTTTTTTCAAACAGTCAGCCAAAAAATTATTTATTTGATTTAGTTGTCATTGCAAATAACTCCATTAAGTGTACTTAATTCTAATATTATATCGCTTTAGTAAAGCTAGAGAGCAAAGAGATTCATAGTCATGATATCTAAAATATGTAACAATTTAGATCGGCGTCTCTGATATCCAATTTTACCTATTTTGTCTGAGGTTTATTTCAGTCTTGCGGTGCCGCTCCGCTTGCATGTGTTTTCTTCCTGGCATACTTTATACCATAGATAACTTAAAAAACAACCTGTAATAAAATGACTATTACGACATGATTACGACAACGCTGACACTCATTTTAACACATTTATTTTTTGCACAACTTACAAAGCAATTCAATTAAGTTATCTAATATCCGCTGGATGCGGGCAGCGTAGGACCGATCGTTGTGGAGATCCTTGGGGGAGGCCTATGCCTAGCAGTAGGCGTCGTTCGGCTGACATGATGATGATGATGTTGATCTAATATTCATCTCATCACACAAGTTCCTTATGATACTAACTTTGGACTAGATATTATCTGGTACTATAGTCAGGCACTTTATAACAAATATGATTTTTTACTAGTTGTTTTCCGCACACACCAATTATCAAGCCAACAGTAAGTGGAAAACTTGATAACGGATAAATATATAACTTTTGCTTGTAAATACATACTTAATATACATAGAAAACACCCAGACCAAGCATAGACATATTATTCATGTAGGCAGATATTTGTCTTGCCCGGGAATCGAACCTAGGATTTCTGGCGCAGAAAATCGGCGCCAAATCGGTTTTCATTTAAAATATTTGAAGGATTACTTATACTCGTAGATTCACTACTATTGCCCCGTAATATCACCCTGTATGTCCCCAAGTTGCCGCAACTTGCCAACATAATTATCCCCCACTTTGCGCGCTGCGGCGATGATCTGCTAATCAAAGGAATGTTCTGTCTTCGAGGATTTTATCTCGACATGTGGTTATTGCATAAGTATTATGTTTTCTCTATGTAAAGAAACTTACAAAATAGCGACTGTCTAGTCGAATTCGAAAAACGTCTTTGAAATTGTTTACAATGAAATAAGAGTAACGAATAATGTTTTTCGTGCTTGCGTTTTCAACCTTTATCTTTTCAGAGACTTGACAGCCAATAGAACAAAACTTTTCAACGAAAGACTTTTCTTTTTTAACCTGCGCGCAAGGTTTAGGCACAGATACGACCTAAACATTTTATCGCCGAAACACGGATGCGGAACCACTCGAAAAAAGCTGTTACAGTGTAATAACCGCCTCCGTGGTCCAGTGGCTCACACCACCGATTTCAGACCAAGAGGTCCCGGGTTCGATTCCTAGTGGGGGTACATATTGTATTTGTTTGGTTGGTGGAAGGACTTGTTTTTAGTCCGCCTGGCTAGCTACCACCATCTTATCTAAGTTTGACGCCATAACAATGATGTTTTCAGAATAATTGTGTTCCGTCAGTTAGAGATAAGATAGCCAGTTCCTCATTGAATGAGGATTCCGGGAGTAGTACGCTAGTGAAGGCTAAGTGCTATCACGTAGTGGATAAAATGAGTAAACAAAAATAACTCTGCTTGGGGGATATTCATGACGAAGAATACCACAACAGAGATGTTAAAGATTTGGCGTGGGAGCAAGTTTTTAAAGAGGTTTATACAGGATTGGATTGCACACAAAGCCACCACTGAACATACTGGCATTACAATATTCCTAATTTAAAAAGTCGAACGTCGCCAGGCTCACGGAATTCCGATCTGGAATTCCTGATTCGGAAACCGTATACGGAAAACGTACGTATGCGGCCTTGCCAAATTGGTATAATTCTAAAAGACGAAATAATTTTGCCTAACATATTTTTGGAGGATAATTATTATTGTAGGATAAGAGGATACAAAACGCTTTCTCAAAGTAAATGGCTACCATTTTTTTTATATTAATTATTTAGGTAATAAGTGTAGTTGTTTTAATTAGCTTTTAAAAGTAATCCACGATGTTTGAGCAGTAGAGTCTGTCCCATAAATCTATTTTATCATTTCTGCTACATCTCGGGCAATGCTTTAAATATTATGCTTCGATTAATATTGAAATTCTAGTTTACAAATCTAAAATAGAACGGAAAATATAATAATACACTATTCAATTTAAACTTCAATGCCGCTACGAAGTTCCTTAACGAAGTCTACGGCGTAGCACCCGTAGCATCTCGTAGCGTCTCGTAGTCAATGGTTACGGAATGAGTACGTTCGTCAAAGTGCATCACGAAATGTCCGCGGTTGTATTAAATCGATGAATGTGATGTATATGGATGTGAGACGTGGTCTTTTACTATGGAACTCATAAGAAGGCTCAAAGTCACCCAGCGATCAATGGAGAGAGCGATGCTTGGTATTTCCCTGCTCGATCAGTAATGAAGAGATTCGGAGGAAAACTAAAAAAACCGACATCGCTCGAAGGATTGCGTCGTTGAAGTGGCAGTGGGCGGGTCACATATCGCGGAGAACCGATAGCCGTTGTAGCGGAAAGGTTCGCGAATGGCGACCGCGTACCGGACGCTGTTTTCCGTGGGCTGGCCCCCTACAAGGTAGACCGACGATCTGGTCAAGGTCGCGGGAAGCCGCTGGATGCGGGCAGCGCAAGACCGATCGTTGTGGAGATCCTTGGGGGAGGCCCAGCAGTGGGCGTCATTTGGCTGTCACGATGAAGTGGTTTATTTAGAGTTACTCGGATACGTACTCACATGTTTGTGAAAAGCCTAACCGCCCCTGATACACAATCTTTTGGAAAAGGTTTCAGATTCGAATTCTGTGTTTTGTCGTTGCCTATTCTGAAGTGAGTGACAAACTCATACCTACTTTCTACTGTCGGAGACGTTTCCAACAGTTTGTCAACAAGGGAACTGGGAACTTTTCGCTAGAGGCAAAATCTTAAATCGCAAACAAATTAAGTAAAGTAAAATTTTCTAATAAAATAAAACTTTTTCAACTAAATCAATAAATTAATTCTCATTACCGGCTAAAAGGTCACGTAGCCAATTTGTCACAATTTCCTTAAAGGTGACGTTAAAAAGTTGTCATATCGCAGTTACAGCTCCGGCCCTAACAAAGCCAGCACCCGAGAATGATATTACAAACTTGTGAATTTAAACCACTGGTACATGGTATAAGAATCAGCGTTTTATCTTTTTATTATAATGTTCTTTTCACTTGCATTGTATTTTTTACTTAATCATTGAAAATATTATATTTATAACTTTATGGAGTCATACTGTGCTCTAAACATGAGAAAAATCTTTTGACATACAACGCTTTCAAATATAGCTATTGTTTGTCCAAACTTCATGATCTCACATATTCTTTAGATGTCAATCACACTATGCCCACCTTGAAAACCCAAACGTACCTAATTCGTGAAATACAGCTTCGGAGAAACTTACGTGCCAGCAAAGCGATAGAGACGCGCGTCTGACAATTGCGCTTCACTGACACTTCATAGCGTCTATGTGGCCGTGGTTTTGTACTTAAGTGCTTCTGTTTATTAAGAAGTCTTTATAGTTAATAACAAAATGTTTGGATTTTCCATATTTATGCCATATCAATGTTGATCTGGAATACTAGACATTCACAACCGTTTCAACGTGCCAAATGTACTCGTATCGGCTGACGTAAAGCCGTAACTTGGTAGTGAATGTTGAAACCGTAGTGTTCAAATAAGCTTGACGTGTCTTGTTGGATTTCCAAATGAATGAATATCCAACGCGCGGGGCGCCATGCCAGCCATCCTATTGGAATAGAACGTGTCGAAAGTCAAAGTAGGAACGCTCCGTCGCATCGCACTTGTCCAAATGCAATAAAAAAAACATCCATCCATTTGAAATCCATACTGTGTCGTCGAGACTAATGGCTCATTCGTACATAACCTGCTTTTTATTTTTTAGTTTTACTTCAACAAGCTTGTTAACTATTGAAAGAGAATTATTAGAAAAAAATCAACCCATATCACAACTAGCTCCGATGGGATTCGAACCTACGGCCTTTTACTGTCCGGGCGAATGCGACGGCGATGGGCGTTTGGGTCGATTTTTTCTAATACCTACTTCATTTTCAATAATAAAAATTGCATTGTGAATGCAAAAAAGTAAAATTAATTTGTTTTCAACTCTCTTATCTTAGACCACAAACGGGAGTGGCTGGTCGATTCGTTAAACTTCTAAAACTACTTAACTAAAAGGAAGACTCGGGCATTTCTTTAACAATTTAAGAGAATTTTTAGCTAAAAAACGTTAAATTCAGTTTGGTAGCACTATTTGAGTTTAACATTTCTGTTAACTTTGTTAAACTAATTTTGTAAAGATGTTAACTGTTTTGTAAAAGGAAAAAGACTAGAAAATGAACTGCATATTTAAGTAATACGTTCTCCATTTGAGGTGAATAAAATATCGGCTAATAAAAACCTAAGCGATCAATGAAACCGAAGAGTCTCTTGAGAGTAGCCGGCTCTGAGACGGTATTAATGTTACATTATGGATCGCCTGTAAATGGTCTCCTAAGTATTTTTATCATTTAATTTTTGAAGACTTACTTAGATTAAAAGGAATAAAAATGTTTCATTAAAAGAAAAATAGTCAAAACTTGTCAGCGTCACAGCAACTGGTTTAATTCTTAAAACTTTCACGGAATACGTTCCCAGTTTGAGTTTTATTGGCGTGTCTATTACTTTACACCATTCTTAGACGAAGATAGCTTAAGGTAAAGTCGATTGCCCTGAACTAGTTTCCGAATTTAAATTAAATGTACCTTTACCGTAAGTGTATATATATATTCTTTGCCTTTACTTCATTCTCGTCCAAGAAATCTGTTCCACACTCCATTCGTCCGCACTGTACGGCCATAGCAATGTTTTTCATATTCGCACTAGTAGCGTGTCAAAAGAGTATTTAGTAGTAGGTATATGTAGCATCTAATTGTGTACTCCTTCCTGCCGAATGATGACGTGAAAATATTGTTACCTGTGGACACTTGTAAATGGCTCCTTATTATACTTTGTAATATTAACTGTAAGCCCCCAAATATTCTAAAATAAAACAAAAAATAAAACAGGTTTCAACACATTCATATGTTGAGCATCACAAATTGCGCGTCAAAAATAGCCTAAAATGGATTATTCAAACTTATATTTCAAAAACAAACTTTATCAAATATTTGAATAGGTAATATATCAGCGAGGTCATCTATCCCTGGAAAACCTTTTAAAGCCTCGCTTAACCTTTTAATATCAGAATAAAAGTCCTTTCACACGCTTACCTTGAAAACTCACTAAATAGTAAACAAATAAGAATTTATGGCTTACGCTTGAAGAATTTGGAACTGCATTAAGTTGGATTACCTTATAAATAATGTAATAGTGGTTTTAAAGTAATAAATTGCGCAGGTTTAGAAAATATTACTCTCTGAAGGTTGCACAGTCGACTCAAGGGGTCAAACGTTTTCAGGCGACTACTTTAATCAAGAAATCAATACCTTTATTATTAATGAAAGTAACGTGATTATTATCAAAGAACCCATAAACAAGCAATAAATTAATAAAGCATTTTAATTTCATCTTAAAATTCAATTTTAGGCCATTAACAATTTCACAAAATAAGAAATAAGAACAACACATTGTAATTGAAGAAAAACATTTTCAATGCTTTACTTTCAGTAGTCATTCTATTTTTTTTTAAGTTTCAGTGGTATTTCGCAAGTAAACGCAAATATTAGTAAAATGTTGGTGTCAAGTTTCTGTAAAAGGCATTGACGTGACTTTGACTTGACATTTCATAGAAGTTAAGAAATAGATAAACCTTTTTATTCGTTTATGGTTAATTTATGTAGGTTAATTGACCTTTCTATAACACTTGTGTTCACTAAATTGTCTACACAGTGATATAGTTAGATCACAGTTTTGAAACTTTAAGCGTCGCGGCACACTGGCCACTTAAAAACGCCGTCATCGACCACTTTCCTGTAGCTTTCATACACAGTCGTCACTTGTTTATTATTTGATGTGGCTCGTGTGCGGGGATAGTAAAAGTACCTACTTACCTATCAATAGATAAATAATTTATAAAATTATTGTTGGCCTTTAAAATTTACCTAGACTAAAATGTTAAACGTTTTGAGGTAAAACATGGCGCTTACAAATTTTTTAATTTCAACTTCGGTATACTACTGTGATAGACTCAAAGGATTGAAAAGGTCTTTTAATTTTATTCACACACGAGTACCTTTATTATATTTAAATTAAATTTTAAATAAAATAGTGAGCTAAAACAGTTTAGCAATGCTTATTTTTAACGTTATTACTTAGTAATTTTGCGTTATTTTATTATTTTTCCTGAAATTGTGTTTTATTTGCCTAAATCACAATATTCTAGTTGAAAAACTTCGCATTGTATACTAAAACTGTATTGGAAATGTCTAAGTACTATTTTCTATGTATATTAAGTATGTATGTACAAACAAAAACGTATTTAAGTAAATATTATCCGTTATCAAGTTTTCCATGACACACTTTCTTAATGAAATTTACACGGGCTTAGATAATTTGATGTGATTGTAAGAAGTTATTATTTTATTTTTTATTTATAAAAAAATCTTTTTTAAGTGTTTTAAATTTTTTGTGACAGTATTTTTCTATCGAAATGAGGCCAAAAATAAATAAATAAGTAAAAGTCAAATTAAACTTTAACCTTTGAATTTCATTATAATAAACAGTAACATTTTAATGAAAGCAATACCAAGAAACGTTGTAATTCATAAAATGTCAATGACTTTTAAGGGCATTCTTTTCGAGCAGAAGATTTTCTACACCCACTTCAAAGGTTCGTTCACACTTCGTTTTTGCCTTGGACAAAGGCATAAGAATATTTAAGTACCTATATATAAACAAGATCCTTAACTAAAAATATTGTTTAAATATTGTTTGTTTGAACGTACCTTAAGTTAAAAACTTAAAGTTATAACTTCAAATTTTATTTGTCTTTCAGTAATAAGGTTTTGAACCAAGTCATTCATTTATAATTAAGGTAATTTTTTTATGTAAAATATGAAATTTATAGGACTAAATAGGACATGACTAGTTATTTAAATTTTTACTTTTTTGCATTCACAATGCAATTTTTATCATAGAAAAATGGAAAATAAAGTATTTAGAAAAAATCGACCCGTCTCACAACCAGCTCCGATGGGACTCGAACCCACGACCTTTCGCTATCCAGATATCCAGAGATCCAGAGCAGTCGCCCGGATAACGAAAGGTCGTGGGTTCGAGTCCCATCGGAGCTGGTTGTGAGACGGGTCGATTTTTTCTAAATACTTTATTTTCCATTTTTCTAGGACATGACTATTTAATGGGATTAGTAAAGTTACTTATTTTGGAAGTTTTCAATAGGTGGCACCGGCTATTTACTGCTAAGAATATAATAAGCTATTACAGTCCAAGGTAATGTCGTATAATAAATGGCAGACTTGCAATGTTTCAGTAGCTGACGCCGATGTTATTGGCAATCCAGCTCTGGATTCGTATTATCGTTTACTCATGCCAGTCTAGCGCTGGCGCTAGCACTGGCATGGACTAAAACGGTTACCTATTTTCTGGTGCAATTTTTAAGTGCCTAAAATTTGCGGCAGCAGCTACCGGATCAATGAAAATCTGCTGTAACAAGCTAAACTACTAAAACTGCTTTTGTCAAAACATGTCAATAATTTGATGTTATGTAACATGCTGCCTAAAAGTGACTGTAAAAAAAATAACTTCCCCTTTAGTAAGTCGATTAAAAACAGCCTCATTATTTCACCTAAATAACCAAAGAGGGCGTGCCTAAACAGCTGGAGGCAGCGTGTGTCGGAGCGCGCGAACATTAGCGCTTTGTCTCCAGCTCATTTGTTTAAGTTGTAGTCTGTGCTCGACGCGCGCGACCGTGATGTGTCGCGGTTAAGATAACGTTCCACTGGCAAGACAAGTTAATAAGTCATTCGTACAATTTTATTTTTTACAACTTAAGTGTGACTTTTGTGTTATTATCACTTCTGTGATTATGCCGTTACAGGTTTGTCTCGGTATAAACAGCTGGTGCTGAGCGTGTGTCAAGCGTGCGAACATTTGCGCTTTGTCTCCAGCTCATTTGTTTAAGTTGTAGTCTGCGCCCGACGCGTCGGATATCGTGATGTGTGTGTCGCGTATAAGACAACGTTCCACTGGCAAGACAAGTAAGTAAATGAGTCATTCGTAAAACACGCGGCGAAAGCCGACGCTGATTTTGACGCAATGTCGCGTCAGTCTTTTTGTGTAGATAAGCCTAATTGGAAAAGCATTGTCGTAAAAGCGATCAATTAAATATACTAAATTTGTCATTTCTTAACTATGTTATCCTTAGCAAAAGAGAGGTATCTGTATTGAGTAAGTATCTTATAAAAATGAGTAAAGAAATACCGACGGTTGTTATAAACATTCACTAACGTTAAACCCTCAGCAGACGAAAACTATTACTTTTGGCCATTATTGTCGCTTCAGCGGCACCGCAGCTTAAGCTTCTTGACTATAAATCATTCGACTCTTTTGTTCGCCCACGATATAGCAAGGGAAGAGTAAATCAAACTCTAGCTCTAATTCACACCGTTTATAATTCTATCGCTTTGACTCTATGCTTTTGTTGTTTTCGGCTTGGCAACGACTTCGCACAGATCAGTAAGTCCCAGGAGTAGTTAGAAAAAGTTTATTTTTCGTTTTTAAGTGTTTTGTGTGGTGTGTTATTGTTTAACGTTTTATGAATACCCATTGTGTGATGATTTACTTATTCATTTTATCTTTAGAGTGGCGGTCGTTGAACTCTATTACATTGTTACATTTTTACATTACCTTGTTACATTTTTTATATTAGAACACTTTTATATCAATATTAAGAGTCAGTTTGCGTAAGAAATTTATAAATTTAAGTAGACTCTACATATATGGCGTTATGGTTGTTAAAGTAAGGACTTTTTGTTAAAACAGGAAGCAAATAACACGTTCTAATAAATTCCACACATATAAATCATAGGACATATTAATGTTTTCTTTATTTACTAGTTATATTTTAGCTAGGTATATCGAAAATGTCTTAAAATTATTTTAAAATTAAAGATAAAACCGCTGCAGATTCCAATTCACAACAATTAATTTACTAAAATTAATTCAGTTACACGTCCCGTTTGTTAATAAACATAAATCAGATAAACCGTAAACAAATTTAGAATGAATAAATCATATTATTCTGTGGCAAATCTCAGAGATACGTCTAATGCCACCATTATTGCACAGCATTTGCAATTCATGTCAGTCGCAACACAGTATAATAAGCTTGAAGGCTTTGCTTCACGTCGACTTAACCGCATGGATATTAAAATGATGAAATTGTGTGAAAGTTTGTAAGGTAAATGCCATTGTAATAAATAACGCTGGTTATCATGCACAATATTTTGTTCATAATATTTTGCAAAAAATAAACTTTAAAATATACAATTGGATTGCTTTTTTATATATATTAGGTGGGTCATTGATTTCATTTCCCCATGAGAATATTCAACTGGTTAATGTACCTAACTAACTATGTCAAAATATTATTCGAATAATAATAAGAAATATTATTAGAATTCGAATATTATTCGAATTATTCCATGATTGAAAACACTGTGAAACACTAAAATAATTAAATCAAAAAGACCAAAGAGAGCCCCCTATTGTCCCGAGTGCTAAATACAATCGAATTCCCCGTAACTTCCCTGAAATAATAAAAGAACTTGCGGAAACATCCAATTAAAATATCCTTTTGGGGACTCTTATCTTGCCACTAGTGTGACCAGGAATTTAATTTATTTGCACACAAATAAAGGAATGATCGCTTTTAAATTTTTTACCTTGTATTTTTCATACTATTAAGTATAGATATACTGTTTTTGATGACCAATTTGGCGCAGGGGTAGGATACCTGCCTTCTGCGCCAGAGGTCTCGGGTTCGATTCCCGAACAAGACAAATATTTGTGTACATGTCTATTTGTCTTGGTCTGGGTGTTTTCTATGTATATTAAGTATGTATTTACAAACAAAAAGAATTTATGTATATATTTATCCGTTATCAAGTTTTCCATGATACAGTTTCTTAATGAAATTAAAATGGGCTTGGATAATTGGTGTGAATGTAAGAAGTTATTTATTTATTTATTTACTGTTGTTTTTGAGTAAGAATAATTTTATTGAAATGATAATCTGTTAATCCTTTGTCTGATTGTCTAATATTTACCATTTTTACGAAAAATTTAACCAAACGTATTAAAATTCGGTACAACGATGGGATGGAAGATATTATTTTAGATAAAAATTAAATTTTAAAGAGCCCGTTTAATAAATAATAGTTTAAATGTTAATATTAGAAATTCGATAATTATTAATTAGACTATTAGATAATTATTAATTTGAAATTAGATAGTAATTAGTATTAGTATTATTAGTTAGAGTAATTAGATAGTACTGAATTAAAACAAGAATTGACGAAATCACATGTAGGTAGTTAATTTAAAAGGAAAAGCAAATACGCTATATTTATAAAAAACCAGCAAATTCATGGTCACAACACTGTTTCTTCTGGCTACGAGGAAAAAATAATCTCTCCTAATTAATCCGTAATCCCCAGGCGTTACAGGTGGCTGCCAATTAAGGAACAACCTATTTACTTCGTCTCATTATCCAGGTGCTTTTTAAGGTTTCCCGTTAATCTGAATACCATTTGACTTGAGTGGGTGGTTCTTAAGGTGCATTTACATCAGTTCAACAACTGGCAATTTTGTGGAAAGCAACATGTTGAAAGCAATATGTTAAAAGCAACATGTTGAAAACAACATGTTGAAAGCAACATGTCCAAGGCAACATGTTGAAAGCAACACTGGTGCCGTTTGTGGAGTGAGTCTTGCAACAGAGCGCCGACCGTTCTACAAAAAATGACTTGAAAAAGACTGACAAAAAAGTAAAAATTAATATACATAAATTATGTATATCAAAACTCATCATCATTCCTCCTATCATCATTATGGCTAACCTTAGCCGTGAAGAGGTAACAGGTAAAAAGAAAGGAAGGAATAAGTTTTACATTACCATGGACAAATCTAACATAGTACTGGTAGAGAATGCGTAAGGCATTAAGTTCACCTGTGTTGCGGGCATGC
Organism: Crambus lathoniellus; assembly: GCA_949710035.1. Classification (NCBI taxonomy): domain Eukaryota; kingdom Metazoa; phylum Arthropoda; class Insecta; order Lepidoptera; family Crambidae; genus Crambus; species Crambus lathoniellus. The sequence continues at coordinate 4,683,216 of OX453302.1, read as the reverse complement.
AAAATTAAATAAATAAAGATTTCTTACACTCAAACAAATAAACCCTAAATTAGGCACAGTAAAGGCTTGAATTATAATGGGATACTAGGGAAACAGACCTAAACCTAAAACCTTTTTATCCACAACGGGTGGCACTAAGCTTTTGATGTTACGTCAAGATAAGGCTGAAGTTGGAAGCACTCTACTCCCAAAATCATAAACTGATGAGGAACGGGCTTAGCTTATATTTAAAATAACTGCCGGAACACAATAAATTAGTCTTCATAAACTAAATAGATAAACACAATAACTTAGTCTTCATAAACTTAATGATTAAAACAACTTGATTTTGTTAATAACTAGCTTTCCGCCCGAAGCTTCGCCCGTGATGACTTTACGACGTTATCCCGCGGGAATGTGATATTTTTCTGGGGTAAGAAGTAACCATGTTTCTCTCCAGGCTACAAGGTACATGTGTTCTAAATTTCAGTCAAATCCGTTCAGCGGTTTTGGCGAGACTGAGTAACAAACATTCAAACATCTAAACTTTCACATTTATAATATTACTAGCTCTCCGCCCGCGGCTTCGCCCGCGTGGACTACACGACGTTATCCCGCGGGAGTGTGACATTTTTCCGGGATAAAAAGTAGCCTATGTTCCTCTCCAGGCTTAAAGTATCTGTGTCCTAAATTTCAGCCAAATCCGTTCAGCCGTTTTAGCGTGATTGAGTAACAAACATACAAAAATCCAAACATCTAAACTTTCACATTTATAATATTAGTAGGATTAGTAGGATAGTAGGATAACTTCTTCCAATCACACCAATTATCTAGCTCATAAGTAGTTTTCATTAAGAAACTGTGTTAAAGAAACTAGATAACGGATAAATATATACCTATATACCATTTTTTTTAAATACATACTTAATATGCATACATAACACCTAGACTAACAAATAGATATATTCATACACACAAATATTTGTCTTGTTCGGGAATCGAACCCGATACCTCTGACGCAGAAGGCAGGTATCCTACCCCTGCACCAAATCGGTCGTCAAATTTTATTTTGGACCACACACACCTCACATTTACAGCAATAAAAACGTAATCATTTTACACAGTTACACGTAGCCTAATTTACGAAATCTACCTGAAACCTAGGCCGAAATCGAGCATTTCCATTCTCCGTCCGTTACAGCCGCTAAACCTGCAAACGAGATAACACGTTTAGCATTTAACCTGGAACACAGCCTATTTGTGAGTACAATTGACGTCAGAAGGAGGTTAAGGGCACGATCTTCCAAATTATCGAAAACAACCAATTTTTTATTCAAAAGTAAAGAATAAAAATATTCTTTATTGTGAACAGAAAAAAATATAAGGTTGAAGTTTTATAAACGATCTTGATTATTTTGTGGCTAGAAAAACGATATTCATATCTTATGTCTACTTAAAAAAAATTCAAAAACAAAGAAAATTTTCATTTTTTAAATATTTTTTTGGTTTTATACTTAGATTATTAATCTCTAATTCACGAATAATATTTAGAAAAATGGGTAATGACATAAAGTAGATTATTCTCAGGCTACTTTTTCAAAAAATGAATTTATGCTCAAAATAACAACAAAAACATTGAAAAAATTAAAAAGTGAGGTTATTTTCATTACTCTTAAAGAAAAAGACAGAGACAGAGTTTTTGGAAGATCCTGCCCTTATTAACAGCTGAGTTTATAAATAGGTCCGCGAGGTATTCGGTTAAAGCACACTCTCGTAATATACTCCATACTTCCATACTATTCGGAGACATCAAGCTAGGGGAGCTTGAAACATGAAATTTCCAACAACTTTGAATACAGGATAAGATTGTCTTAAATAATATAGTTTGTCAAAATCTACCTATTAAGAATAGGTAGATTTTGCAAAAATTTCCATATTTAATCGGTTATTTTTAACAATATTATATTACATAAGCTTTTGACAAAATGATGATGGGTAAGAAAGATGGGTCATCCACGTGGGATTTTAGTTTGGGGCGCAAGTAATTGTAAGTAAAGCCAAAATAAAAAAAATAAAAAAAACTCGAGTACAAAGACACAAAAGATATGAAAATTTTTGGTTACCCATGTCAAGACAGACCAAAACAAAATTTCTTAACAGTCACTAAACCACTCCCAATTGAATCTTCATAGCAGTGCTGTAGCTTACCAAACTATCGTGCACACGATTTTCTTTTAAGGCCAATCGTACAAAGCTAATCCCGAGTTCCTAAGCGTGGAACAATTACGGGAAGGCAAAACTCCCTAATAGGCCCAATTGGCCCTTATCATTGGTCTGGGCGAGCGAAAGTTAAAATCGCATTACTGACGCTAACGAGACGGTGGGAGTGTTAACTGACGTGCTGTGGTGCAAGTCAAGAGCTTAAGAGTTGTTTGGTTTGAGATCTTGACTTTAATAAAGTATTTATGAAGTAGCTACGTTCGCCTAGCCCTTTACAACCGAAATTAAACAAGCGTCAATTTTGACTTTAAAAAATTCTCCACCTTAACCAAAACTATTTTTGCGAACGCAACCGATGTCGATCAATATTGAGTCTATCTGAGAGCACTCCAAATAATACTTCATGGGTATTGAAACAAGTTCTACTAGTCAGTCATCAAAAGGACGCGGCATAGATGGCTGCGGTTTTTGACAACAGTACCCGCTCGAGTACCTACCTAAAATTTAAATAAATAAAAGATCTTTTTTAATATTGTTTGTTTATTTTACAAATGCTAGACAGATGTTTTTTGTATTACATTGATAGTTTAACGAGAATATCCTTTGAAATGTAAGTCGTGGCGATCGTCGTGAGTGTCTGATTGCTGGAGAAGAGCTCCATCAAGATTTTTTCGTCTGATTTGGACACTAAATAAATTAAGTAGTAACTTTTTAACAGTATTTCTTTAAGGATATTCACTTCATCTTCACAACATTCGAACATCGCATTGCATTCGAACACGCAGCTTTATGTCAAACTCATAACAAACAAGTGAAAGAACAGCGAAGTCATATTGAGTACGTGATGAAATTTTTGAGAATCGACCGCTTCATTTCCTTAAAATGTATAAGTAGACTCTCGAATTATTTATTTAAATCTTTTCGGTTTTAATACGTATTATTGTAGATAAACATGAAGATGCCACCACAAATATTATAAACCTTGATCACACAATAAGAGTTTAGTTGATGCCTGCGAGGTCATTCGCATCGGTCCCGTCGTTGAATATACCTATTAATACCCGACGTTGTTGCCAATTTCCATAAAGCTTGTGCTCAAAAGCTACTATAGTTTGGTATTGGAACAATGTAGCCGTTGGTGTCCAATATTTATTATTTTCATTATTTTTGTCCGGTGCGGTGCTCCTTTCTGTGACGCTTAAAACCGAACCAGAATCTAGTGTAGGTCTATTACTCGCCACACTAAGTGTGGGCCATTGAAACGCTTTCACAAATATTATATCTCCGGGTTGTCAGGAGTTGTCTAAAAATAACAATCTCAGGTAGCAACAACTGGTACGCCATAGAACGCGGTACAGTTCCTGTGAGACCTGTTCACGCAGTGCCGACCGGAGCCAAAGTGATCTTCTCGCCAGCCATCGCGTCACTCCTCCCAGCTTTCCGCTTCAACTTTCAGCCTGGGGAGATACACACTCACAGAGTCAGCGCGTTTGTGCACTACCACTGAATTTTACCGATCCGGAAAAAAACGGATGCTTGTATTTAATTAATAACTATTATAAATGATTAATTATTAAAATACAAGCATCCGTTTTTTTCCGGATCGGTAAAATTCAGTGTAGTGCACAAACGCCCTTACACTTGCTCGGCCACCTGGGAAGCTGGGCCGGCCGTCGAGTCGTAGGGGGAGCTTATTACACTGGGCCCTCTACCCATTACTTACCCTACCCTCGGCCCATTACCACTCCCACCGACGGCGGTGAAAGCAAGTATTGAGGGGTTTAGAGGGTATTCCTCCTTTCTGACCCCCCATCGAGTCCCCGCGACTGGATGGAGGGTCAGGAAGTGGCTAGGCGAGTCCAACATAACCACCGTACGCACACCACCGTGGACGGTGTATGTGTAAACGCATTACCCTCTCTATAAAAAAATAAGAAGGTCAATAGTACGGGCTCACGCCTCTAGAACGTCCGTAATCATGACCTCAGCCGACATATTGATATTTATTACTTAAACGAATCCTAATTTTACCTTGTCCCGTTACCGCTTATAACTCAGAGCAAATATCAGAGAAAACTGCGCGGTCGGCCCAAGAATTGTTATTGGGTGGTAATTTGTAGAAATAAAGCCCGGAAGTGGTTGTAAGACTTTGTTTTTACAGATCCACTTAGCATGATGGAGGGGTGTGACGTGGATCCACGTACAGTTCAATGGCGTCGTTTGACGTTATTTGACGTCGAGTTAAGCCTCCGGTATCTGAATCTAATTCAGTTTACATTAAGTAGGTACCAGCGGCTGTCCGTGGTTTCACTTACATGGTTCCCGTTGGGGTGGGAATATCGAGATAAAAAGTTAAAAGTTAAAATATTATCCTCTGTTTTAATCCAGGCTATCTTATATCTGTGTGCTAAATTTCAACCAAATCCGTTTAGTAGATTTGCGTGAAAGAGTAACAAACATCCATACATCAATACATACAAACTTTCGCGTTTATACTATAAGTAAGGATAAAACTTTCTTCTTATTTTTACTTTTTTGCATTCACAATGCAATTTTTATTACTTATTGAAATCAATATGATTCAAAATGAAATCGACCCGTCTCACAACTAGCTCCGATGGGACTCGAGCCCACGACCTTTCACGCGAATGCTCTAACTACTGAGCTACGGAGTCGTTATGATGATTGGAAGGAGGTAAATATATTTGCAAACTGCTGAACTCTAGACTTTAGTATATCGGTCGGACTTATTTAGGTTACCTAATTTGTCAAACATCTCTGGAGCAAAGTTTTCCCGTTTTAAGTTTTATTTCCCCAGCGTCCTGACTCTTCTACAAAGATAAAATGAGTAATGGAGATACCTATTTTGGCGTTTGTAAGGTTTCTTTATTTTTTTTAAACACATACGAGAATAGTCAAAGCGGGGATCAGTAACAAATGGTTGTTTTTTATACGGTAAATACTGATAAGTTTAATAATTTTCTGAAATAATTATGATAGAATAATGACACACTAACTGCGCCGCGCGGTTTTACCCGCGTAGTTCCCCTTCACGTTATAAGTCCCTAGTATAGGTAGGGCAGGCGTACCGGTTTTGGCCACTTTAAGGATTTTTTCACTTTTAACCGCTTAGTGCTTAATGATCTTAAGTATTTTAGAGAAAATTTATAATGTAGAGTTATAGATTTATCGACCTTTAAGGGTTCAATCTACAAAGTAAAAAAAAAAACAATAGTTTTTTTTATTTAGAACAAATTCTACAGAGGGGGCCAAATACACCGTTTGCATTGGTTTTGGCCACTTTCATAAAATTACTATATTTATAAGTTGAGTTTATGCTTAATTAATGTCTTATTAGAGTTCTGGACTAAAACACTACATGAAATAGTATTTCAATCACAGCTAGCTCCTTACTACAATTTTATAAGTATACCTTTATCATTGTGAAAAACGAAATATATGTAGCTTACTTCCGCAAAAAACACAATATGCAAGATGCACCGCTCGCCCGCCCGCAAAAAATTGCACTTGCACACCACGAAAACACCAGTGCACAATACCTGCATCTAGCAAGACAGCAATACACCTTGCACCGTCACCGATTAGACTACTCTACACGTGTTTCGCCCCAACCCGGGGCATCCTCAGGAGATAGTACGTGCTAGTTCGTGCGAAGAACCAACACCAAACTATCTCCTGAGGATGCCCCGGGTTGGGGCGAAACACGTGTAGAGTAGTCTAATCGGTGACGGTGCAAGGTGTATTGCTGTCTTGCTAGATGCAGGTATTGTGCACTGGTGTTTTCGTGGTGTGCATCTGCAATTTTTTGCGGGCGGGCGGGCGGTGCATCTTGCATATTGTGTTTTTGCGGAAGTAAGCTACATATATTTCGTTTTTCACAATGGTTGGGGACTTCCGCCAAGTGACGCCTGATTCAATCAAATTCTATACCTTTATCACTTGATTAAAAGAAAATTAGCGAAAATTAGCCTACACTAGCCTCAATCCGCTAATTTTCTAGTACGTTAGCTAACAAAGGTGAGTTGCGAGTCTTTTAAAATAAATGAACTTTATGATAGGTTGGAAACTTTCTACTAATGCCAAAGTGGCCATAGGTGGCACAATGCTAAAATTTCTAGCCCCACTTTTGGCCACTTATTGTTTCCCAACTTTTTGTAAGAACAGTGAAAAAACAAACACTTAATCCATCTAGAAGAAACATATTCCAATATGATATAAAATATTAAATAACCATAAAATAATTTTATTGTAGAAAAAAAATGATTTTACAAAACCTTTACCCTTAACATTTTGCTCAAGAATTTTACAAAATGGTAACTTTGAAACATAACACGTGTTTATTTCTAAAATATCGTACTACATAAAAAAAGCTAAGTGCTGTAATTATTAACTAAAAGTCCAATCTTTTATTCGCCATTAATAAATATAAGCAATAATAATTTAATTCATATTTATATAACTTTAAAGTGAAAAGTGACCAAAACCGGTACAGTGGCCAAAACCGGTACGCCTGCCCTACTTACATTTTGGTTATTACTTCAAATAGCTATACATTATCATGTGATACTTCGCATCACATAACAACATCATAATAATAGTAATAATTTATAATTTGAGCCTCTGTTTAACTTCTGTAAATTCATATGATAAATATAATCATACAACCAAGTTGGTTTTGTAACGTTTACACAAGTTAGTTCAACAAAAGTACGTGACATAGGAAAAATTTCTCCACAGTGTTTCGAGAAATCTTCCCAATATTATGAGAAATATCTTGGCATTTTCTCTAACTTAATTTCTTGGATTGAGATACGGTTCAAACGGATGACCTCATTCCTCTCGTCACCATTCACCGTTTCACCGTTTTCATTTTTCGTTTTCACCGTTCGTCACCACTTGGTTGCGGTTCTTAATTTTCGTCGGGGATAGCAACTTCGGAGTCCTGTAGGCCTACTCTAATTCAACGAAAAACGAATTTTCACTATACCCTTCTCTCTCACTCTCCAGGTATGACAAAATGGAGTGAAAGCGGTGGGGCTCACGAAGTTTCGTTTTTCGTTGATGTTGTCTGGGTTTGCGTAAGTTGATTGCAATGGATTCTTCTTGTTTCTTTTATTACTCACAATATAGTGCGACAATCATATCTGTTACGGTCATCGGTATCAGCATATCTTTGGGACTAAAATATTTAAATACTACAGTCCATTTTGACAGCTCATTTTGGATAGCAAGTGGCTCCTCTGTCACAATAATTGTCACCGGAACAGACAGGCATGTGGGATTATAAATAGTTTTGACATTCGTATTTTTTACAGATTCGTCAGCTATTACTTATATATTTATCTTTCTCTGTGTTCGTCAGTGACGGACCGCGTGTGAACGTAGTGTTAGATTTCTTTCAAAATAAATATAATCAAAAGACCAAATAAATATAATCAAAAAACCAAGTTGGTTTTCTAACGTTCACACAAGTTAGTCCAACAAATTAAAAAAGTACGTGACATAAGAACAATTTCCTCAGTAAAAACTTGTGTGTTTTTACTGAGGAAATCGTTCTTATGTTCCGAGAAATCTTCACGATGTTATAAGAAATATCTCGGCGTTCCTTACTTTTCTTTATAAACACTATCTTGGACACAAACCAGAAACTCACACATTCCGTATTTCTGTTTCAAAATGTATATTATATTTATCTAAAAGTTTCCTGTACCAGATGCGGAGAGTTTCCAAGCTATTCGCAACTAAAATAGTAACTTTGTTTAGTGAAAAAGAACAGTTTTATCTTTTCAGTCGAACTATGTTGCAGGCAATACTTAATTGGACTTAATTCAATAAATGTGTCGGTATGTCCGTTTTATTTATAGTAAGGGCTAGACTAACTATTTTCAAATAGGTTGTTCTAGATTTTACAATAATGCTTATAAGTTTAAGCTCTTGCTCGCTAGTGTAACCGCCTCTGTGGTCTAGTGGTTTACCCCACCGATTTTAGACCAAAAGGTCCCAGGTTCGATTTCCAGTGTAGATACATATTGTATTCGGTTTATTTGGTGGTAGGGTAAGACTTGTTCTTAGCTCGCCTGGCTAGCTACCACCATCTTATCTAAGTCTGATGCCATAACAATTATGTTTTCAGCATTATTGTGTTCCGGCGGTTAGAGATAAGACACTCCGTGAACTACAGAGATAAGCTGCGTCACGTGGGTCGCTCGCCTCCCCCGTCCAGCTAGCTCGCTCGCTAGCTGGTGAAGTTTCCAGCGCTTTAGTTCCTCCAATACCCCGTCGTACCGGAATCGACCGTCCCGATCACTCGTGTCCCCGCCAGATGTTGCATTGATTCATATCTTTGACGCTTCTCCAGCAATGTCAATTTCTTACAATTCAATGATGGCTGTAATACTTTTAGGTGATTGGAAAACTTAGGAATCTTTATTTTTTTATATACTTATGTACCATACCAGATTTTTTTGAAATTGAGATATTGCGACTAACATTTTAAATAACATATAAATTTTGATTGTATAGCGGATGATATAAAATGTAACGGCCGAGGTATAACTATTTTTTGGTCAAAGTTACTGCGTTTGCGTTCCATTTTGATTATTTTCTGTCAAATACCGCACCATTTGGCTTTTGAACGTTTTTGTGACGTTATTCACCGTTATATAAAGGTACCGTAATCCTAATTAATAGGCCCCGTCGGGAAAAGGAGGTACTGTTATTCCATTCCAACAAAGAGTTTCATAATGACATATTTTATTTCAAAAATATTGTATACCATTCTTTTTCCAGACAGCCACTTACTTCGTTTCCTACTTTAGAAATTAAATAGAACCCGTACTACCACCATCAAAAGAACTTCCTTACTTGGTCTTTAGCATCCTTTCAATTATCTTAAACTATTCCGCTGCTCGGATGTGTCAAGTACTAGATAATCGAACAGAGGCAAAGCTGCTTAGAATTAATCAGTAATTAATACATCACGCTCACTATCACCACGATCACTCTGCCAAGAGTGTACCGACAAAGAAGGATAATTCATCACTGAGGTGTTAATTTACTTCAGCTTGTAATACTAACATGTAAGACACCTAAAATTTTACCCGCGTAGTACTTTTTCCATGGGAATTAAAAATATGTTCTGTTCTGTTCTAGGTCATGGCCTGTATGCAAATTTCATGTTAATCTGTTCAGCCATTTACAATGTTTAAGAAACAATAAAGTAAGTTTATTCATTTGCAACACGACAAGATAACTTGATTTACTGTGTCTTGTTAGATGATAAACTGTAACGATATGGATGTTGTATAACAGCAATAAGCCGGCTATGCAATTCTATAAAGAATATTCCTTTGTCATTTCACATTCACTTCGCATACGAACACTAATCCTTATGTCAAATTTATGAGAAACAAGTAAAAGAAAACAAAAAGTCAGTAGTCAATATGAGAGTGGCAATAAAACAACGTTCAGATAATTTTTTACGTTAACACTTGAAAAATCAAGGCTGATATGAAAAATTAAGCTAATCATTGTATATATCCATACAAATTTTAATCTCTGCCCGAATACATTCCCCTGCCAAAAAGGCCAGCGGCCTCTTTGAACTCGTCGAATAAGGTTGTACCATTCACTCGTTCGTTCTCGTTCTCCATTCAATATGATGCCATTTCATGATTAGTCTTGTCACCGTCACAGGCTATAATAGTCACGATTTGAACATTATTCTTTGACGTAAGATTGTAAATTGAAGAAAATTTTATAGACTTTAAAATATAAATAGGTACCTATTAGAATGTATCATCTTTAGCCCTAGTTCTTATGCATCTCAACAACATACTGAAAATTCATTGCTTTATGTTAAGGTTTTGAGGGTGGAAAACGTTATCGCTGTTTGTATCTTTGGGAGCGTCTCAAACATCGTCCTGTCACTTTAAATGTCAAACGTATGAAAGAGATGCCATGATGTTTGAGACGCTCCCAAAGATGATTTGCGTTCGAGAATTCGGGCGTTAGTGATCTTTGTAACCTACCTCATGTGTGAATTAGTAACGGTGTCATGTCAAGACTGTACTCCAACAGCATGGCGCGTTGGCCACTCGCCAATTAAGGCGCCTTGATAGCCTACAATAGACTGCGAAAATCATAAATCTGGGGGCTAATTCTATCGCGATCGCTTTCAGTTTGTCATTCATCATTTTTGTTGTTTAGGACTATCTAAGAATATCTGTTTTACTGCAGCAATGGTTGTTCAACATCTTTCAAATTGAATGCGACCGGAATAAGAAAGATTAAAAGTTAGAGGATGCGCATGGAAAATTAGTTAAGTATTCTCTGTTAACTTGTGTCAATGATAAGTTTTCATGATCGGTCGCAATTCAAGTTCGATTGCATTGCGATGGATATCAGATTGGAATCGATTTTACGTTTACAATAGTGGATTTTCCACAGTTCAGACATTAATGATTTGGAGATATTGCGAAGGCTGCGTAACAAAAATGTCAGCTTTGCTTTAATATACGGGTTGACATCGCAGACGTGTCCAGAAATCACTTTTTCATACTCGGTAATTGATGGCCACTTTCAAGCAATACTAAAGTCGTGGAAACAGAAACCTAATTAACTTAGTGGTTTCACAAGAAACAAAACTTTTTTGAAGTGAAAACTTCTTTAGCGGCTTTGTGCACTTTTTGTGATGGAAAAAAATTTTAAACTCGCGTCAGGATCACGTGACCGTCAGATTCGTAAAACGGACACGTGACCTGATTGAAAAACTGTTACTTACAATGTCATTAGCATACGAAGGCCAATTTCGCCACCGTTTTCAAAGTTGTGATAGCTCATGTTAGAAAACGGGCGGCATTGAAGCCAGAAGACCTCGGTTCAAATCTAATCCGTATCTTTTTCTGTCTTTTTGTCAATTTCCTTTTTTTGTGAAAATGTCTAGGCAGCCCTTTTCAATTCTGCCGGCACTCACGGAGTGCAAAACCCGTGTTTTTTCATATAATTTTAAGCATGACTTATAACACAATTACAATTAATAAGACTATTATGGTCTAACTTTCGATTAATTCTAGCTAGCTCATAATATAGGTTCCAGCATTTATGAAATTGCAAGAAACTGCTTATACTACTCTACAACTTAATCGACCAGCGAAACGACTCGAACACACACAAAGCGCAAACATTGAAATACAATAATTCCGTTCCTAAAACTTTTCCAAGCCATTGATTCGATACGAAATTCCATAATAATATCGCTTATTACGTGTAACAAACTAAAATGGGAGACCGGGACTTTTGTTGAACTTCTAAATTGCTCGAGAACAATTTCGAATATGACGCCTTCGAATGTAAAACAATAAATTGTGAATGGGGGTTGGTCTAAAGCCGCAACCGCAGTATATCATGTGTAAAGTTTGAAGGCTGTACAAACGGTATGTAAAGGTGACCTTGATGACCTTGTTGACTTTGAGCGCGATCGTTTCTTGAAGTAAAAGCGTTTTTTTATCCGCCTCTGTGGTCTAGTGGTACACGCAACCGGTACTAGACCCAGAGATCCCGGGTTTGATTTCGAGTGGGGGTACATAAATTGTATTCAATTTTGTTAGTGGTAGGACTTGTTCTAAAGCCGGCGCCAGGCATAGCACAAACAATTGAACAAATATTTGAACAAATGTTTGGACATATGTGTAGCACGGTTATTTGAGTATTTGTTCAAACCGTTGTTATAAAACTACAGTACTTTGCCATGTCAGAAGGCAAAGTCTTCAAAGTCTTTGTTCAATTATTTGTCTCTGTCTGGCGCCGGCATAAATGTGCCAGGCTAGCTACTACCATCTTATCAAATTCTGACACCATAACAACGATGTTTTCACCATTTGTGTGTTTCGACAGTTAGAGTGTGTAAAGATGTACATGTTGCCCTTGAACGTGATCGTATTTTGAAAGTAAAAGGTATTTTCAACCGCCTCTGTGATCTAGTGGTACACGCCATCGGTATCAGGCCCAGAGATCCTGGGTTAGATTTCCAGTGGTGGTACATATTGTATTCGGTTTTGTTGGTGGTCGAACTTGTTCTAAGTGTGCCTAGCGCCATCTTATCTAAGTCTGACACCATAACAACGATGTTTTCGTTTTCAGCATCATTGGTGTGTTAAAGCTAAGATAGCCAGTTCCTTCGGGGAGAACATATTCAGCGGGATACGAACCCGCGCCTCCGGGGATCCGGCCCGATGCTCTGACCAACTAAGCTACCGAAAGGCTTACACGACTCGTCGAGTTTTGATAGCACCATTGCTGTTGCTTCATCAATGTGAGGAAACCATCGCATCCGAAAGAAACATTTTTACAAATGTTTAACAATCGATTAAGATGAAATAGCCATTAAAATCAAATTTTAAATTATTTTTATGCATACAAAATGAAATTCTGTAAGAATTTAAGTTAAGTAATCTTTATCGTTACTTTTCTTATTTATTTATCTGAAAAGATACTTTATACAAATATGTGCGTTATTTTAAAGAAATTCAGTGTTCGTACACGCAATATTTACGCAAAATGGCGGCACTAAAACCACAGTGAAACGAGCAGAGTCCCTCCTGAAATATTTTTACAATGATTTACTTTATAGGCGCTGTCAGTCGTAAAAACGCTTTGAACATGCAAAATTATTATATAAATGTAAATATAAAATAAATCTTGCCTACAAAAGAGGTCGTGGTGATTCGATAATCGCCGTAGGAGACAGAAAACGTTTTATCATCAAATAAATTTAATGATTCTGTGAAATATAATGGTCCATTAAGAAACATTCCGCTTAATTTAGCTGATATTCGCATTTTCACGATTCTGTTTCTTGTAAGACAGATCTATGGGAAGCGTTTTACAAATGTTTGCACTTTTTACAAGCTTTTTATTAACCTGCCATATTAGTAAGTTAGTGGGGGACAAATCTTGCAAGCTTAATTTGACCCGCTTCCCAGTGTCCGATGGAGCTGAAATTTTGTATACCTACAGGTTTGGTTTAGATGACAATACAATATTTAAGTCAGCAAAAAAGCTTGTCATGAAAATGAAATTTTACTAAAACTTATTACAATTTAGGATAAGAAGTATATTTTATTAAGGTGTATCGATGAGCTCAGTGGCGCCGCCAATGGAAATAAATCAATTGCATTTTATTAAAGGCTTGGATTAAAAGTTTCGGTTATTTCGCGCAAATAGCAGAGCAAAATGCAATTTTTAATTGTTTTTTCATGGCCTCAAATATGAGCACCAAGTTATGGATCTCGATATTGCCAAATGTGACCACTTTTGGCACTATTGAGATTCACGACTTATTGCGTAAGTTTGAGTTCTCAAAAGTATATTTATAAAATGCATTCCACTCTTTCACCTCCGCGAAATAACCGAAACTTTTAATCCAAGCCTTTAATAAAATGCAATTGATTTATTTCCATTGGCGGCGCCACTGAGATCATCGATACACCTTAATGTTACTAGCTTTCCGCCCGCGCAGCCCGCGTGGACTACACGACGTTTTCCCGAGGAATTATGATATTTTTCTAGGATAAAAAGTAGTCTATGTCACTCTCCAGCTCCAAGCTATCCTCCGCAAATCTCGACGATCCGTTGCTCCGTTTTGACGTGAAAGGCGGATGGACAAACAAACAAACACACTTTCACATTTCTAATATTAGTATGGATATTAGCTTTTAGGGAATTATGAATAGTTTGGAATAGTCGGAGAGCTTCTATTCGTATTTTTAATGATAAATGGTAACGAAGCTTAATATTAAAAGATCTGGCAATTTTCTATCACCATTTTTCCTGAAGTTTATTTATTTTTTTGACATAAATCTATGTGATTAATGTCGTATTTTGTGCAAAACCTTAACTTCAACACTACAACTTACACTTCAACAGAGGGTTCTGGTGATTTGGTGTTGATATTCTATTAAAACCATCAAAGTTGACATCACGCTCCAATTCCTAGGAAACCTTTCACACTCTTCAAACAAGGAAGTCAGATAAGTACCTACTCGACGTTACCGAACCTACTTCAAATAAATGAGCAAAATAATTTCAAAAAGTACTTGTTGAAGTGAAATTTTGTTAGATGCGACCGTGGTGACCTATGTTTTTATTTGTTATCCTAATGAGTGATAGATAAATTAGATACCTAGATAAATTATTTATTTGCAAAGAAATTATTGAACCGATTTCAAAATTTAAAAAAATGGGACGTTTGAATCATTTCAATCGGTTCAGCCCATCTTCGAGTAATCGGTGTACGTACATATAAAAAAAAACTAACGCGACGAATAGATAACCTCCTCCTTTTCAATTTTTGAAAACGGTTAAAAAGGACACTCAAGTATAATTATAGGAAATAAAATAAAGTCATATTTAACATCATTTTGTGTGCCGTAGCACACTTACTCACGTACATTTACTCTTAAAGTAAATCACTGAATTTCAGTTTTTCAGTAAATCACTGATTTTCAGGTGGAGTGGTATTACGATTTTATGTCCGAGAATAGATCGATTAGAGAAGCCCGTGGCGCAGTGGTATCGCGCTCGGCCGTTCGGATCGTTAAGGTTAAGCAACTTTCACAATGGTCGGTCACGGGATGGGACCATCACCAAAAATCCATTATATCGATTGAGCTCCTCATTGCTTCGGAAGGCACGTTAAGCCATTGACCCCTTTGTTTACAGTCGTTAATACCCACCAATTTGCATTTAGCCCGCGTTGTGGGTCATGGCCAATTCTCCTATCCATCCATAGGGGAGACCTGTACCCCAGCAGTGGGGACATTAAATGGCTGATTATAATGATGCTGATTGGTCGATTCCTTGAAATACAGCAAATTGGGAACAACAGAAAAATATCCGATTTATTAATGTTCTATCTCATGCTAATCCTTACTTATATTATAAATGCGTCTCTGTCTGTCTGTCTGTTACACAATCACACCTAAACTACTGAACCGATTTGAATGAATTTTGGTACAGAGATAGTCTAGAGCCTGAGAAAGGACATAGGCTACTTTTTATTCCTAAAAATATCACCTTCCCGCGGGATAACGTCGTGTAGTACACGCGGGCGAAGCCGCGGGCGGAAGGCTAGTAAATAATAATTAGTAAGTTACTTACTTAATTAAGTATATGCACCTGTTGTAATTACTTGGTCTATTTCGTTACATACAATTTTATAAGAAATATATATTTATATTTGATGTAGTAGTTACTTAAAAGATTTGTATTTTGTTTAATTTTTGCCAAATGTATACCTTTTATGTTTATAATTAGATAAAATTTCATTTGAAACTGTATGCCAATCCGATTTCATCTAAGTTACCTACCTTTTTTTCATAAAGTTGGCCTTATAAACTTACGTTTTCTCAAATCATAATCGTATAGGGAGTGAACAAAAAAGCTTTAACGTCCCACAGGACCTGGAGTAGGACCTCGGAACGGGACGAAAAATTCATCAAAAGTAAAATGGGAAGAAAGGCGCGACACAGAAGATATTAATCTTAGGTGCGAACAAAAATGGGTTCGTCCTTCTAAAGATAAATCTTGAGGGATTTATTTGTATGTTACCAGTTCCAAATCAACTCGGTATGACATGTTTTGATGTTTACAATCAAAGGAAGGACCCCATTGTAGGTGTAACTTTGTTCTTTTAAAAGGACTTTACTTTTAAAAGGGGTGTGTATACGCATAAATGTATGCAATAATCTCATGATATTATACTAGCTTAATTTTTTTTACAAAAACAAACATAAATTATATTTCGGGGGCAGTGGGAACTATATAAAGGGTCAGTGGAGACTAAAAAATAATAAAATTAAATATTATCCTGCCCCGGGGGCAATTAGGCATGAATTAAGTTAATCTTTGTAGCTGATAAGGTTGATCTTACTTTTCATCGGCTGCGCTGCACCCTATCCGTACTTTGTTCAGTTTATGTAAAAAGACCTTATCCATGTTCAGTTTGTTGGCGGTCGTTCGAGAACTGTTTGCTTACTGTGTCCAACGGAGGAACCGTTAGAAATTTTAATAAGCAAATATTTTGCTAGCTCTCTGCCAGCGGTTGGAATTCATTTTAGTCATAATTTATTGTGGAACAAGTCTTTGGAAAACAAACAGTCTTGTTACTGCTTTTATTAATGAAATTTTGTTTTTGTTGTTTTTGTGACGGTATTTTTATAAGATCTGGATACATCCTGCTTTTTACAATGGATGAAAATATTAGTTCAAAGTATTTTATATTTATGTAAACAAGAGGGTCGATTTAATTTATAACAATTATCAATATTATAATAGAATTATATAGAAATATCGCGTGGAGCCATATTTCTGATTTGCTCGTTTGACAATGTTGACGCATGCGACTTAAGTCACACTCGCCTTTCAAGTCACAACACGTCAATTTTCAGTATTTTTTTAATCATCCGTCTACAATCCTGCCAGCTTAATACGAAATGTTGAATTTTTCAAACATATCTTATATTATCTAGATCACTTGATATTTTTTGGAACTGAAGAATTTCTCGTATGAAAGTACTATTGACCATTTTGAAAGCTAATTTAATATCGCAAGTGGCTCCGCTGTCACCGGAACAGAGATTTTAGTGGCAATTTATGTTGTCTTAACAACATGTTACCAAAGATATTATAATATAACAAGATTGTGCACTATGAAAATAAAAGCAATGCCAATTCGATTCTATGCAGTTACAATAAGGTTTATTTTCGTATGACATTTCGATAAACGGAAAAACGAGCCGAGCGAGAGGCTCCTAAATAGGATTGCATCCCTGTCTACTGGGCTGCCACCATGAAATATTTTTGGTTGTAGTAGAACTTAATTCAAATTCATATTTCCTGTTCTCGAGAATTTTCAAAATATTAATTAATTAAAAGGAATGTTAAGCTGATAATAATAAAGTCCATATCATTTGTATTATTTAAAACCTTGAATAGCTATTTTTTTAATGTAAGAGTCGGTGTTATGGTAGTTTTAATTATGATAAATTTGCAACACTTTGCGTCTGGACAATTTTAATAAAAATAAAAACATCATCAATATGGCGACGGCAAATTAATTTATGTGTGTAAAGTTAGTGTGTGGATCTTAATTATCATTTTAAAATTACGTTTAAATCAATAAAAATGGTTCTCACTTGATGTGTGAAAGGATGCAAAAGCGAATCATTTAAACGGAGCGGTGTATCTTTTCATAGGTAAGTATTTAGCCAAACTTTTATTCTTGCGTATAGTAGGGTGTCCATTTCGTTTTTAGTCTATAGACTGGAATTTACTTTCTTACTTAACCCAAACATAAATGTTCATTGTTTCAGATTTCCTAAAGATAAAGAAATTAAAAAAGGTTGGCTTAACCTCATATCTGAAAAAATTACACAATACTCAGCGGAAGAAGAAAAAGAAGAAGAACTTTATCAGAAAATAGGCATGAAACAAAACTTATTAAATGTATTATAACATCTGTGTTAAAAAAGTAGGTACGCAAAAAACGAATCTTTAAAATTAATTGGACACAAAGCCTCCATGCGTCAAAAGATCCGCAAGAAAATTTTGTTTAGCAATGTATAGTCTAACTAATAAACAGATTTTTATTACTGTACGTGGACTTTCTATTTCTATCCATTTTAGCAAAATACGCCTATCAGAAATACAGACATACATTTCATATAAGTACATACAGGTCAAACTGACAACCTCCTTTTTTGAAGTCGGTTCAAAAGTAAGTATGCTTATAAAGCATATGTATGCGTCGTATGTATGTATGTGTCGATTGTCACATTATTGCCTCATAAGTGGTGCAAATGCTTTGCCTCGCGGAGTCCTCATGTTAACTAATATTATAAATAGAAAGTGAGTACGGATGTTTAAATGTATGTTTCTTTTAGCTACAAGAGCTCCCTAGGAAGCGTGATGTTCGAATCCTACGTGAGCCAAGTCTGGTTAACTATAAATTGTCCTCTAAAAAACCAAATCGTGTAGTCACTCACGTCTCTCTCATTAGAGAGGGACAAACACCATAATAGGCCTATCTCGCTCGGCTCGGCTGTAACTCATGAGTGCGCAATCTTGTTATATTATAATATCTTTGCATGTTACATCATTGTTGACGTTCATGCTATCACTCGCCCAACGCAACGAGTAGAAGGGGTATTCGTTGCGGCTGAGCGATTAAAAAAAGGAACGCAATTTCAGATATCAAACGAAAGTTAGTAGTAATCGAGCGTTCGGTTCGATCCGAGTGAATAAAAAGAGCTCCTGTATCAATACAAACGCGCGTCGATAACGGCTACAAAAAGTTGTGGTCTGCTTAGGTTATAGCTGACCATAGCCACCCGGCACCTGACCCGCACTGCCTCGCCTCGAGTGGTTAGTATTCTTTGTATGGCTTTATACGCTCACTGCATCAACTCCGTAGCGTCACCGGATCGCTCACGAGGGGTCCACGCGCGGACGGCGAGTGGACCGCTCGGTGATAGCTCGCTGCTCGCAGTGCGCAGTTCGCGTGTCGGAAGCATAGATTTACTCGGAAACACGTGAGCCACGCGAGGTCTACTCGTTGATCACGCGAGGTCCGCTCGTTGACCACGCGACGTTCATTGGTGACAACGCGGCATTCTCCCGTGAACCACCTATCGACAACGAGTGGACGCCGAGTGACGAGGCGGTGCTGGTCGGGTGCTGGGTGGGTCTAATGAGCTTTAAGTAATAAGCTTTAAATTCACTTCTATGGTATTTTAACGGGTGTCCCAAAAGTAGGTATAGGATGATTTGCCTCAATAAAACGCGAATGGATTGGAATTTCTTCGTAGTTTTATTTTATTTTAAAGAAGAGACTTGTACAATTTTATCTGAATAGAATATCTCCTAAATGGCCGCCACGGGCATTTTTGCTGTGTGCAAGTTTTTCATGACACTTTCACACATTTCGCTGCTAATTTCACACATTTCGCTACTTATTTCACCAATAACTCGGCGAATATTTTGTCTATATTGTCTATGTTTTGTATCCACAAAACATAGACAATATAGACAAAATATTCGACAAAATATATATATATATATATATTTTTTCCAACGATCCCGTTGGTGTAGACCATGAAGCTCGACTTAATACTGAGGTAACTGGAGAGTGCAGTACTAACACTTTTTTGTCACCAAAAATTACACAGTGGCTGTCTTCCGTCTCACCTACACTTTAAAAAAGTACGTATGGTCATATGAGACAACTGACAGCCACTACATACATAAATGTCAAATTTGCTGGGTACACTTTTTTATTCAGGGTGAGAACTCCAGTTACCTCAGAGTATTAAGTCGAGCTTCATGGTGTAGACTTTATCTTTGACGTAGCCCCAAAGAAAAGAATCCAGTGGCATCAGATGGCAAGATCTCGGTGGCCATTTGAAATCACCTTTTCTTGAAATTACGAGATTTTTCGACCTTTCCACGATTGTTTGTAATTGATCGTGAATTTTCGTTAAATATTTGTAAAACATGTGTCAAGATGAAGTATGTCAAATTTCAACCCGCCATCTTGAATATTTCGGAAGTAGCGCGAAATTCAAATCCTATACGTACTTTTGAGACACCCTTTACAAGGAATTTTATTTAAGCGTCACTTTTATAAATAAGGTTTAAATTCCGAAGTCGGTTCGTAGTTAATCTTAGAAATTACGACTAAAGCGTTTAAATGACAGGGCAACCTCATTTCAACTGTCACTGTCTAAATTTACGTAACAATGGAAATATTTTATAAACAAAATATCCCGCGGCTATATTAGAGTGACGTCACTGAGACGTCGCGCGGACGAGGGTGAACGGAACGTTTTGTTAAATAAACACACGTCATCTACCTCCGCTTTGATATAATAACAAAACGTAATTTTAATGTCAACGTTGAAGGTAGCTGCTTTGTGATAATAATGAGAGGAAGGGCTTCCGAGTGAAATATTTGCTTAACTTTGTCCAATTAAGTAGATACCTAATTTAATTTCACCAACATATCTTTTCTTATACAAAATCACTAAACACTACGTTACTTATAAGTAATTATTACGTAAGTGAGCCTTTTAGGCCGTGGCCGTACTAGGCGATTGCGCCATGACGGTAATTACTTACCTGAAAACGAACTCAAATAAATGTACACCACATATGTCGGTGGCCGTCCGTAGAAACGACAAAATTTATTTGATCTTATCATCTAAGGCTAGTTGGCTAATTGTTATAACTTTTTGCTTCACCTCTCACCGACCAGAGTCCTTTTTTAATGGCCCATTTTTTTATGTAAACAAAGCACTTGAGAGTGCGGCTATCGCTATCCCGAACATCTGGTTATACTTAGGCCGTCTTTGGTTACATTTATGATAAGCTGAATAACAAAGGCTAAAACTGTTTGACAGTGAAAAATGGAAAATAAAGTATTTAGAAAAAATCGACCAGTCTCACAACTGTTTGACAGTTTTACGATATGTTTTGTTTTTATAATGGTCGTTCGAACTCGACTTTTGAGTAAACAAAGAGCAATAGTTATAATTTTTTTTCACATAGTTATCGATATAATAACATATAAGAAGTATATATATATTTAGACTCTACATGAAAAAACCTATCTGATAAGAATATAATATATGAAAAAAACATTTTTTCGAAATTCAAAATTTTTGTTTTTTTTCTTCAGGGAAACATATAATAGTGTATTTTTACAGCACGACGAGTTTATCTCCCTACGCATTCAAAAAATAAAAAAAATGCAAAAGTGACAAAGAAAAATAATGGGGGTAGTCGTAAGAGCATCTTAAGATGCTTGCGGTCGTAGAAGGGTTCAAAGACTGCGAGTGTTGTATTAAATACTTAAAGTAAGGGTTCTATTCTAGTCAAATTATATTAAAACATTTCCAGCCCTACCTAAGTTGGCTGCGGCTTGATTACGACGCCAAGCAGCAAAAAAGGTCCATCCATTTGGCTGGCATCGGCTACTAGCGTCGCCATGGCGTTCTGATGGAATAGTGCCCTAACTCTGTACGCCAATAGTTGAAAAAATATTTTATAATTATCGCAAACTGTATTGCGGCCGTCTCGTTTATCTCTCGCTTTCGCCGTGATTCGTGGTCGTGGTAGGAGGCACGCAGTGGTTGTCAACCGTGGCCCGCACGGCAGAATGAACGTGACGGCACGAGCATTAAAAATTCTAAATGTGTGCTCCTCATCATAATAATTTTAAATGATGAGGAGAACCCATTTCAATGATAAAAAACGACACTTAAAAGGGTTCCCTATTTGAGTGCGAAAGTTGGTAGTGCGATTTTCAGTATATCGAACACGGTATGTCGAATACTCCGTAGTGCTATGTTTTATTATATCGATGCTTTACAAGTGCGATGTAACGTTTGTGCGAAAAACGTTAGGTCGACAAACCTTACAGCGATGATTCATTAGTTCGTTGATTTGTTTGTTCTATGACATGTTATTTCGAAATTTCTGTTATTATGTAGCTTTTTCAGATGTAATTAAATTAAATAAAACTCCTCCTTTTTAACCGACTTAAAAAAAGGAGGAGTTTATTAGTTTGACCTGTATGTATGTGATATTACATGAATTATATAATATTTGAGTATAGCGTTACACTTAGGCTTCCAAGCACGTGTGCTAAATTTCGTAAGTGTAGGTATATAATGTTTATAAATATGTTAGTCCACGAATACCTATCTCAAAAACTGAAAGTCATATCGAGATGATTCTTTTGATTTTAACAGGTGTATTTCATTTGAGGGAACAGCTAAGGAATTGCGTAAAGTCAATCGTATTCATTTGACAGTTCATATTGTATCATAATAAATGTCATTCCATACAAATTGCAGCCGATTGAATACAATATGAACTGTCAAATTAATACGATTACCTTACGCAATTGCCCCCCAGTACCTACAACTTTAATCAAAATCGGTTCTGTAGTTTTTGATTATTTTTTTAATGGATTCCTGTGGGCGCGGGTTCGAATCCCGCCTGAAAACTACTTGCAAGGCTTGTGGTGTTTTACCATAAGAAAAATATATCTCAAAAAATACAGAACTTGTTTTGATGAAACTCATGCTGTTCTCTAAAATGGAATACACCTGATAAAAATAAAAAGAATCATCTCGATATGACTTTTAGTTTTTGAGATATACGTGGACAAACATTATAAACATTTATTTGTTTATTTGTTTATTTAGAAACTCAACAGCTTTTTTTTTTTACAAAATCAATTAATGTAACTTATCATTATTAGACTCTTAAGCCAATTACAGAGTTTCGTGGCATTTTTAGAGGCTATACAGAATTAAATTAAGAAAACTAATAGTAAAAATCTAAATTATCTAAATAGTGACAAATTGCAAATGAATTTAAGTTTTACCTTAATTTGACATTTATTTGACATGCATGCTTATAGAATTTATGAGCATGATAACTTGATCATAAACCTTTCTAAAATTAACTTATAATTATTGAGTTACTTATATTCCAAATTTGATTTAAAACGTACAAACTGACCGAAAAATTAACTAAATAACACAAACAGCAATGGTACAGACTTTATATCATAGTTTTACTTTTGTTTTTTTTTTTTTTTTAAGTTTATATAGTTAGCAAAAAACAATAATATGTTCATATATACATACACCGTGCTTGGAAGCCTAAATGTAACGCTATACTCAGATATTATCCAATTCCAACAATAGCACATAGATACAGGTCAAACTGATAAACTCCTTCTATTTTAAAGTCGGTTAGAAAGGAGGAGTTTTATTTAATTTAATTACATCTGAAAAAGCTACATAATAACAAAAATTTCGAAATAACATGTCATAGAACAAACAAATCAACGAACTAATGAATCATCGCTATAAGGTTTGTCGACCCAACGTTTTTCGCACAAACGTTACATCGCACTTGTAAAGCATCGATATAATAAAACATAGCACTACGGAGTTTTCGACACACCGTGTTCGATATACTGAAAATCGCACTACCAACTTTCGCACTCAAATAGGGAACCCCTTAAAACTACAAGTCTATGTCTATGAAAGCCAATTTTCAGCCCACTGATGCGGCCATTCTCTTTTTTTTTAAATTAATTAGCAGGCCGCAATAATGAGTTCAAGAACCCTGACTTTATCATCTTTCGGCGAACAGAGTATAGTTAAATGCATTAAGCTCGTGACAGACGGACGGACGTGACTTAGATGTGAGGGTCCATCACCTTGAACCGTAAAACTGTCTAGACATTGTTGAAGAATTAATTGGATTACACTTGTATAAAATTTTTAGTAATTTGGTTTGGATACTTTGACGCTTGTCTTGAGAATGGGTTCGCTTTTATTAAATTACTGCTAGTTTTGAATAAAAGTTGCTCACATTGCCAGCTGGCGAGCGAGCTAACGAGCCGAACGATGTAAAGTTTCACCTCTTTTCGTACTGCGATAGAGAGAGAAAGAGAGTGAGGGCCTATACTGAGTAAAACGGACGCCCGCGACGGGCACACGTCACGTGTCTCCGTCCGTGGACACGCATCACATAGCGCTATTGACTGAATGAGCCCGTGCGTGCTACCGCTGGCGGGACCCGGTGCG
This sequence comes from Crambus lathoniellus, assembly GCA_949710035.1. Taxonomy (NCBI): domain Eukaryota; kingdom Metazoa; phylum Arthropoda; class Insecta; order Lepidoptera; family Crambidae; genus Crambus; species Crambus lathoniellus. Next base: position 4,659,331 of record OX453302.1, on the reverse strand, counting down.
GGCGACCGCGTCGCGGGGAAACGGGCCACAAGGCGCGGGCGACGGTTGCCCGCGCGGGTGCCCGCGACGTTGCACTTTTGTATGGAACCGCGCGGGCGTCCGCGTGACACAGTTTAGGCCCTGAGGTGTCAACCGAAGTATGAAAAGAGGTGAAACGTCACATCGCTCGATTCATGATCTCGCTTGCCACATGGTAGTGTAGCTTGTGCTTCAGTTTCTCTTCTCGTCCACAGGCGAGCGATACTATGAGGATATTCCGCCAACATTGCACATTTTCTTCAATTTTGAATACGAATCTCAAAGTTATATTTTTACAAATAAGTGAAAGTTAACAGAGAAGTCATAATCGTCGGCTGAAGTGTGAAACCTCTTTAATATTTAAGTAGCTTTGCCCGCGACTACGCCCGCGTGCGATTCGGAGAACGCATACCTTCGTTTCATCTTCTTAGACGTTGAATTTAACAACATCCGCGGATGCTGATAATATATACGATACGATGCCGATAATAACGATCTGCGAGTTAAAGTTTAGTTCAATCCGTCCAATAGTTTGAGTTGTACGTTGATAGCAAGAAATTTGTATCAAAATTTTCTTGGTTGATAGATCAGTCAGTCACCTTTTGTTTACATAATAAATACTGATTGATTAATTGACTATATACAAAACAATATGGACTAAATACAAAACAATATTAATTAACAAAAAGCCTGCTTTATAAATTGATCATTTTGAAACAATTTTGCATTCCATTCCAATAAGAATTCAGTAAGGAAAAACTGAAGATATTAATCTTGTAAATCCTTTAAAATTCGGGGAAACTAATATTAATTAAAATTTAATCATCCCGACCCATCCGAAGCTAATGAAGGAGTTCAAATTACGTACACTTTAGAAAAAAGTTTGAGACCCTTTTCAATCGGGAGCTTTCGAAATCGGAAATTTTCGAACGAGGGTGATGTCGAAAGTTTAAATTATGCCTAAATTCGAACATGTCAGCCGGGCGCGTGTGTTGACTGTATATTTTTGGGATTTATGAGCGAAGCTTTAAGCTAAACAGATAATGTGGAATGTTAAGAGTTTGGCAAACTTTTGTAATAGTCGGTCACGGGATGGGTGACCAAACTTAGGGTGACCAAAAACTAAATGGCTGCTGATGGTGTTGAAGATTAATTGTAAGGTCTGCGAAACAATACTTATATCAATAAAAAAAACACAAATTTTAGAAGTATTTAGTTGAAAGCAAGAAAGTTCTAGGTTGTAATTGAACAGAGGCTAATGCCTCTGTTAATCAAATCCGAAATTAAAAAGGTGGGGGGGGAGGGGGGGGGCAAAAATTCTTGACGTTTGTTTCGTATGAATAACATTCACAACGTATTTCTCAAGTAAAATACATTTTTTTAAATTTTGTAACCGCCAGGATGTAAATTTTTATTTTTTACATATTTTACTTGTTAATTGTATTCCTTCAAATTTCACGGGCTTCAAAAAGTTTCGTTGTATTTTCAGACTCAAACAAGAATGCTCACTTTATGTAAGCGTTACCTACTAAAGTGTTCGACACCGTTTTAATATTTTACCATGAACCTTTATTTGCTTCAATAATTTAACAAATATACATGACACAGCAAAACATCATTTAATGGACTGATTTGCAATGAACAAAAAAAGTTATGTCATTTGACTACTCTTGTGTTTAATAATAATAATAAATAACTTCTTACATTCACACCAATTATCTAAGCCCATTTTAATTTCCTTACGAAACTGTATCATGGAAAACTTGATAACGGATAAATATATACCTACTTAAATACTTTTTGTTTGTAAATACATACTTAATATACATAGTAAACACCCAGACCAAAACAAATAGACATGTTAATGCACACAAATTATAAAATCTTGTTCGGGAATCGAACCCGAGACCACTGGCGCAGAAGGTGGGTAGCCTACCCCTGCGCCTGTTTATTTTGGCAAAGTTTATTGTTATTCTATAAGAAGGATAAAGGATGGCAATGTTTTAGCAGTTTTTTTTTGCGGTTCCGAGGTTGGCCCAAAAGTAAAAATTTGTTTGTATCGATGGACAATAACATCCCCTAAAATCTTTGCACTAATTAAAATTTAGTGGTGTAAGTATAACATATTTCCATACACAGACATTAGTCCAAAGACAAATTAAATTCTCACGGACCCTAAATTTAGCTACCTCCAAACAATTTACTTAACCCTTTAAGCAAAGTAACTTGATTAAAAATAATAACCAAACCCACAAACAGTGAAGTTGGCCCAAATTTTGTTTTGTATAAGTTGAAACTCAAATTCGCCGAGCCCAAAACTTAATTATGGCGTTAGAAGCTTTCAGCAAATACTTTAGACGTTCGCTGGCTTTAAGCATATTACTTCACTGTAAGTCACCGTTGCATTAATTAGAAGTTGACGAAGGTATTTCTAAAATGTTGGCTACGAAAAAGTCGTAGCATTTTCGTAGTCGATTTGTAGCTATTTCGTAGTCGTTCGTAGCATAGATAGTTGTTTCTCTGATAATATATTTGTGTCCAATATAAAATTTGTCATTTCAGTAAGTATTGTAAGTAATTTGTAGATTAGATGTTTTTCACAAGCTTTTATTTAACTTGCCATGTTAGTTACTTTTGCCCGAATACTCGTACGCTACTTATCTTTGGCATCTTTGGGAGCGTCTCAAACATCGCCCTGTCACTTTAAATGTCAAACGTATGAAAGAGATGCCATGATGTTTGAGACGCTCCCAAAGATGATTTGCGTACGAGAATTCGGGTGTTAGTTTGTTAGTTAGTGGGGGACAAATCTTGTAAGCTAAATTTGACCCACTTCCCAGTGTCCGATTGAGCTGAAACTTTGCATACGGTTTGGTTTGGATTACAATACAATATTAAAGTACCTACAGTTAACAAAAAAACTTGTCATAAATACGAAGTTTTTACAAAAAACTTTTTACTAGCTTTTTATTAACTTGCCATGTTTGTTATTTAGTGGGGGACAAATCCTTGACCCATTTCCCAATGTCTGATGGAGCTAAAATTTTGTATACAAGTTTGGTTTAGATGACAATACAATATTAAAGTACAGTCAGCAAAAAAACTTGTCATAAAAATGATTTTTTTAATAAATACTTATTAGTTATCTAATCAAATCTTGCAATAATTTTAAGTTATCCTTTTCCTACATAAATACTGAAACTGTATAGATAATATACCATGAAACCAATTTCTATTAAAATTTTAACAGATCATTTGGAGTGCGATTGACGTCTGAAATGGAACCCTCAAGTCCCGCCCCGGGGACAAAACTATAATTATTGAAATTCCAATCGAACTTAGTACACTACTGTATTCATAGCAATTATTGCAGCTGGTTAGATATGTTTACATGGTGATATGTAACACGTAATGATTTTTTTTATAAACATTATTTGTTCTAAGGTCTAGAAGAAATAAAATAATGAAATAAATAAAGGGAATAAAACAAATAGAAATTCTGTCAGTAAATCTATTTAATATTATGGTGGCCACCAGAAGTAAAGGTAAAGAGGAAAATAATATTATTTTTTTTTAACATAACTTATTACTCGGGCTCGTACTCGCGGTTTTATTTCATCACTAGCTATGCCCCGCAGTTTTACCTGCGTTAACTGAAGGAAAAGGAAAAAAAACCCACTAAAAATAAATATTTTTTACAACATTTTTTATTTATGCTTCGCTTCTGTTGGTTGTAGCGTGATGTTATATAGCCTATACAGCCTTCCTCGATAAATGGACTATCCAACAGAAAAATAATTTTTCAATTCGGTCCAGAGATTGGCACGTTCAAACAAACTCTTCAGCTTATATATATGTATAGATTTCAAAGATAAAGGAAAGTTTACTTTTAGCGGAATTTGCTATCTCCATTTACTTCTAGTAGGTACTTTCCCTCCAGGTATGACGAAATAATTCCACCCTGTATAGTCTCGTATATGAAATACGTCTATTAGTACTACGTGTATGTGGATGTGTGTGTGTGTGTATTAAAGCCTAGCTAAAGAATCCTACTTAGTGCTATTGATACTGAGAAATAGTGGGTGGGAAAAATCTCCTCTTCTTTTAACCACCGTCTTACCCTACGTTTCGCGGCGCTGCTGGGTTCTTGCTGTATTTGATTACATTAAATAAATTTTAAAAATATTATTACTATAGATTATCATTATCATTTGCTATACCCTACAGGGTCGTTATTGCACTTTTTGCCTATTTACCACCCATAATGTAACACTTTATGGTATGCAAATAAATTAATATGAATATTTAAATATTAGGTGTTATTGATGATCGAAGTTTAAATACGATACCCATACTTTATTCGTCATTATTCTGAAGAAAACGGTTTTCAAAAAAGAGTTTTAGATACGAATATTTGTGTAACATAGACCATAGAATCCAATTCAGTATTAGTGACACTGGCCATCGCTGATCACGATTCAGTTTAAATCCCAGCGGTCCCGCCGGATCGAATGTCCCGACACGCTATTTGATCGGCTTAATTAGTTCCCGCCATTCCTGTTGATTTGCTAACGTTATTTTATTCCAGTTATTTCAATCAACACTGCTCGTGTAATGGCCTTATAAACGATAAGTTTAATTCAGTCACCATCACCACATCCCCTTTGGAGTGAAATAAAGTTAATGATATTTAAGTTGGCTTAATAAATAAGCTCTTTTGAATAGATAGTATTTTCGTACCAACCATTGCCTACAAACTGATAAGAAGAACAGGTACATACAATAAACTTATCAGCTTTTAATTATATCTGACTAGTCTTCCTCACGCGTGAACTACACGACGTTATCCAGCGGGAATATGATATTTTTCCGGGATCAAAAAAAACTTTTGTCACTGTCCAACTCCTAAACTATCCCTATACCAAAATTCACGTCGATCCGTTGCTCAGTTTTAACGTGAAAGACGAACAAACGAACCCACAAATATGCTTTCACATTTATCATATTAGTATGAATGAGATAATGTACCGGCAAACGTAGCGTCGGACGCCCCCAGCCAGTTGGATCGACCGACGACCGAAGGTAGCGGGCAGTGGCTGGATGAGAAAGGCGGCAGACCGTGCAGTATAATATAAATAATAAATAAATAACTTCTTACATTCACACCAATTATCTAAGCCCATGTTAATTTCATTATGAAACTGTATCATGGAAAACTTGATAACGGATAAATATATACTTAAATACTTTTGGTTTGTAAATACATACTTAATATACATAGAAAACACCCAGACCAAGACAAATAGACATGTACAAATATTTGTCTTGTTCGGGAATCGAATCCGAGACCACTGGCGCAGAAGGCAGGTAGCCTACCCCTGCGCCAAATCGGTCGTCAAGTATGGCGCTCCACACCCAGCAGTGGACTGCAACAGGCTGAAATAAAGATGATAATGAAGATAGGGTATATAGACGAATCATCATGTCAGCCGAACGATGCCCACTGCTCGGCATTGGCCTCCCCCAAGGTTCTCCACAACGATTGGTCCTGCGCTGTCCGCATCCAGCGGCTTCCTGCGACCTTGACTAGATCGTCAGTCCACCTTGTAGGGGGCCTGCCCACGGAACGTCGTCCGGTACGTCAGAGTGAGAGACAGAGAGACAGAGAACATTTAAATTTTCCATGTCCCCTCTCATTCCCACGAGAAACCATCATTCAGCTCTCGTGAGCAAAGCCGCGAAAGGAAAGCTAGTTAGAAATGAACAACTCAGTCAGGACCAACAGGGACTCCAAACTATCATTTAAATGAGTACATTTGCTTTAATCCCCCGGGAACCACTTGCAATCGAACCTTTGTTCGGGACTTCGCTCGGATTAATTAGTTTGATGGAGCTTTTGATGATTTCAAATTGACAATCGATGGATCCAGTACTTTCACTAATTTTAATGTTGTTGGTGGAATAAAATAAATAATTATAATCTATATATATAGGTATAATATAATTATTGAAAAAAATTTGGCGGCTCAATATGGCGGCGGGCGGGGGCGGAGGGCGAGGAATTGTCCATTTTGCATTTTAAATACTCACTCACCATCCTAAACAAAATATCAAAAATTCAAAACTACCGGACCACTTGTAAGCTAAAAGCCCTCTATTCACTGGACTAAACCGGGTGGGGCCAATAATAATAAAAAATCTAAATCTATGATAGTAACTTGACAGCAAAATGACATTAAATATAGTGTGCCAATCTTTTCTGTTCCGGTGATTCTCTTTGGAACTAAAATAGTTTTCATACGACAGTCCATTTTGACAGGTAATTTCGTATTGCAAGTGGCTCCTCTGTCACGACTGTCACCGGAACAGAAAAGCTTGTGGCACTATACAACACGTTAGCATATTATAGTATTCTTTGACGTTAGAGTGCGATCCAGATAAGTTTGCGCGCGACTGGTGGCGTATTTAATGTTGCCAGTAGTTGTAAATAATTTTCCCATCACGTGTAGATGAGGAAAAAATCTAACTGGCTTTTGTCCGGTTGCTATAATTGAGAATACAGTAAATTTTATCTAGATACTTCCATTTATGATAGCAATATAAAACTGTAAGACTCAGACCAAACTGAAGGGTTCATCTACGACCCTCTCAGAGTTCTTGACTCGTCACCGGCAAGATCTTTTTGCTACTGCGCGTCGTCACTTTGGCATCCGCAGTGTGTGGACTAACGAAGGCAACATCACTGTTAAATTGCCTGACGGGAAGTTGAGCCGCATCCACGACAGCCAGGATCTTGTTCGGCTTACTGAACAACATCCGCAAGTGGTGCCAACCGAGTCGTCAGCCACGGAGCAGCCGGCCGTGGCGCCGGGAGCAGCAAGTAAGAGTACTACCAGACCAAAACGCGCAGTGGTGAAGAAATAATATTATCTATTACTAGCGTTTCTTTAGTCTAAATTCATTGTCTGACTGAACTGGGCCTCATTCACTTCTTTGTCCTAAGTGGAATTGTTGTCTGTTTGTCGCATGTTCCGTCTGACCGAGTCATATACAAGTTGTTCTATGCCGAGTTCTCAGATTCACTTTTATTTATTTTATAACTTTGAAGGTACACAGTGAATTTCTAGCTTAAAACTCACACACTTTTTCTTGTCATATTTTTATTTTCACTTGATTGACATTTATTGACATTGACAGACGGACATAGTTCACAAACACTTTTTTTTTTCTTCTTAAGGCAAAGGAGGTTTTGATCATACTGCCATTTCTTTCAATGTTTTCCTTTTCTTTTTGCAAACAATTTGGCTAACAATTTTATTTTATATTAGTGTGAATTGTTATTGTGCTTAGCTTATAGTGGTTTTATAATGTTCTTATCATTTTGTTTATTTTTTTTTATTATTCATTAAGCTGTGTTTCTGCTTGTTCTCTAGTTTGTATTGTAACGGTTGGCCGACGGGTTGGGCACAGAGTTAGGCTTTAAAGTTTGAATTAATTTATTATTGTCTTTATTATTTATTAACTTTTATAGGTTTTATTAGTATATATTGTTTATTTATTATATCTTATTATTATTATGTCAGATTTAGAGAATGGATTTCAATCATGTGAAAGCTCGGATCCGTCGTTTTTCTCTGCCACCGATTCGGATGTGGAGACTGACGACTTGAGTGTGGATCTTTGTAATGTATTCGGCCCGGTGTCCCGCAATTTCAATGTCTGTCACATTAATGCACAAAGCATACCCAGACACCACTCTGAGTTACTTAATACATTTTCCTCAGACTTAATACACGCGGTACTTATCTCAGAGAGTTGGTTGCAGCCATGCCATAATTCCACTACTTTCTCATTGCCCGGCTTTGTCCTGGTGCGTAATGACCGACTAGTGAAAAGAGGAGGTGGCGTGGCTATATACCTTCGTAGTGGTATCCCATTCAGGGTTCTTTCTACTTCTGATCAACAGGTAAACAACATCGAGTACCTGTTTTTGGAGATCTTGATTTCCGGGGTGAAAGCTGTTCTTGGAGTCGTATATTGCCCTCCAGCTGTGGACTATATCGCTTCTCTTGCTTCCGTTTTAGACACCTTCGCTTCAGACTACGCACATCACATAATCATGGGGGATTTCAATACTGATCTCCTTAAAAACTCTCCTGTCTCTCGTAACCTCCGGTCAACAATTGAGTCCTGCGATTTCTCTCTCCTTAAGTTTAATGCTACTCACCACAACATCGATACTAGTGACTCATGGATTGACCACGCTGTCGTCTCGTCTCCTGGTTTCGTTTCCTTACACGGTCAATTTCCTGCTCCTGGTTTCTCCCGTCACGACCTGATTTTCATGTCTTATAAAATTAAGCCTGTAAAACGTTCTCCTGAAGTGATAAAGTTAAGGAACTTCGCACGATTAGACCGTGATAAACTTGCTGACGATGCATCTTCTATTGATTGGTCTGGGGTTCTATCAGCGCGCGATATTAATGATAAAATTTTCCTTTTTTCTCAAATCCTAATATCCCTCATTGACAACCACGCTCCATTGCGTGAAGTGAAACTCAAAAGACCACCTGCTCCCTGGATCACTCCATTGGTGCGCATGGCTATGAGAAGGCGTAACAGAGCTTTTAGCAAATTTAAAAGATCTAGGACTGACGAAAACTGGGCTCACTTTAAATCTTGCAGGAATCGTTGTAATCGTATGGTGAGAGCTGCTAAACGCCATTATTTTCACGATAATCTTCTTAACTCTTCTCCGGCCGGCACATGGAAATTCTTAAAATCTCTTGGTTTAGTAAACTCACAAAAAAATGATATCCCACACCCTTTCACTCTTAATGATATTAATAATCACTTCTCATCAACTTCCGTTTCCAATATTTTAGATAAATCTAGTGCCCTTAATGACATTCCATCATTGTGCAGACAACCACCACATAGCTTCACTTTCACACCTGTCTCCGAGGAAGAGATTCGTAAAATTTTTATGTCCCTAAAATCAAACGCAGTTGGGTGCGATGATATCAGTCGACAAATGGTTTTATTATGCTTAGCGAGTGTCCTCCCAATCATCACTGATATCATCAACTGCTCTCTCTCCTCCGGAAGTTTTCCTTCACTCTGGCGCGGGGCGCATGTGCTGCCGCTGCCTAAAAAGAAAAACCCAACTACTCTTAGCCAATTTAGACCTATTTCATTACTCCCCTTCCTTTCTAAAATACTCGAAGCAGTAGTCCATAGACAACTATCCTCCTTTCTTTCTGAAAACAATGTCCTTTGTCAGTACCAGTCTGGGTTTCAACGAGGACATAGTACCTCAACGGCATTAGTTAAAATTACAGAGGACATGCGGGAGGGCTTGGAGGATTCACGGTTAACGGCTTTAGTCCTCATTGATTTCTCTAACGCTTTCAATGCCGTCGATCATGATATTCTCCTTGCAATCCTCTCACATTTGCGGATCTCACCTCTGGAACTAGACTGGTTCTCTTCCTATCTTCGGGATCGCAAGCAAGCGACTCGTGCTAAGGACAACATGTCCGACTGGTGCGAGTTAACGGCAGGTGTCCCTCAAGGCGGTATTCTTTCTCCTCTTCTATTTTCAGTTTTTATCAACTTAATTTCTCCTATTCTTCACAGCTCTCATCATCTTTACGCAGACGATCTGCAAATATACGCGCAAGCTGAACTCAACAATTTGGGTGATGCTATAGACGCTATAAACGGCGACCTCCAGCGTATCTCCGACTGGTCCAACAAGTTTGGAATTAATGTCAATCCTGGCAAATGTCAGGCAATTGTAGTAGGTAGCCCTCATGCTGTATCAAGGTTGGACATGAGTTGGGCCTCTCACTTACAGGAACACACTAATTGAGTTCAAGCCTCATGTCGTCAATTTGGGATTAGTCATCGACAACACATTGAGCTGGCGGCCCCAGGTTGATTGCCTGAGCCGGAAAGTCATTGGCATTCTTAGGTCCTTTTATCAATTTAAAAACTTCCTTCCTATCCCCACCAAAATCCTATTAGTACAGTCCACAATTTTTCCTATCCTTGATTATGCTGATGTGTGTTATGCTGATATTTCCCAGGAACTTCTTAACAAGTTGGATCGCCTACTCAACAGCTGCATTCGCTTCATTTATGGTCTCCGTAAATACGACCACATCTCGTCTTACCGCAGTGACTTGAAATGGCTCACAATTCGCCAACGTCGGGATTTACGTATTCTCTCCACTCTCTTTTCAATACTTAACGATCCACATGCTCCTGGATATCTGAAGTGCAAATTTCAGTATTTGGGGGCCTCCCACAACCGAAATCTTCGCTCAGATAGCAAACTTACTCTTAGCACTCCCTCTCACCGTACTGGTTTCGTTTCAAACTCTTTCAGTCTTCAAGCAATACGACTCTGGAACGCACTCCCGCCCCACATTCAAAGAGCCCCAAATAAAACCAGTTTCAAAAGATTAATCCGTGATCAATTTTTAAACTCTCCACCGACATCACATTAATCTGACAACTATTTTATATTACCCTCTAAACTATACTGATATAGTGTTTATATAATTATATTATAGTATGTTATATATTTATATATTTATATATATGTATATTGTATATATGTATGAATGTACGTATTAGGTAAAAGTAATTTATGTATATTTGTGTCTTATTTAGTATTTATGTTTTCAGAACATGCTGTTAGTATGAACATTTATATTTTATTTGAAATTATTCTCCTATCACATTTTTGCACCGCCTCTGATGATCTCGGTACCCAGCTCTCTGGTTGACTGGTAGAGAATGCCTTATGGCATTAAGTCCGCCTTTTGTACCCTTTTGTGCGATAAAGTTTAAATAAATAAATAAATAAATAATGTAGGAATTAAATAACAACAAAATAAATATATTTCGAAATATTTTATTAAGTAACTATAGTAACTATAGAGTAGATAATAAAAGTAACTAAAATACCCCAAGCGAAAGCAAAATATCACATAATGGTCACCCTAAAAATGACCTATCAAACAAGCAGTCCGCGCCTGCACTTTAGCAAATGGTTTAAGTAGCCTGTTATTGTCCTGTTTTATTTCGCAAGCACATTTCACCTGTAAAACAATCTCTCTTCCAGCACTTTTGATAACTATTGGAATGACGATTACTAAATAAACTAATAAAACACAATGACACTTGACACACTCATTTCGCCTGTCACAACAAATACCATGGCGACCTGCCAAATTTGAAATTAGTTCCAAATTCGACCGCGCGCAAAGTTATCTGGCGAGCGCTCTAGATTCCAGTTTTCGCCCCCGGAACAGATAAAGTTGTCGCACTGTATATATCGCGTCGCTGTCACCGGATCAGAAGATTGTCTATGACCTTTTTCTAAGTTTAGTTTAAAAGAACGTAAGTCGATGCCGTATTTTCGTTTTGTTTTAGTACGTGAGACGTTATCTAATAGTATAGTGCGCCAATCTTTTCTGTTCCGGTGATTGTCTTTGGAACTAAAACAGTTTTCTTACGACAGTCCATTTTGACAGCTAATTTCGTATTGCAAGTGGCTCCTCTGTCACGACTGTCACCGGAACAGAAAAGCTTGTGGCACTGTAATTGTTGATTTTTCGAGGAGCCCGTGGCGCAGTGGATAGCGCGCTTGGCCTGCGATCGTTGAGGTTAAGCAACTTTTGCAATTGTCGGTCACGGGATGGGTGACCAAAAAACTTTTCATCTCAAGCTCCTCCGTGCTTCGGAAGGCACGTTAAGCCGTTGGTCCCGGCTGCACTTGCAGTCGTTAATACCCACCAATCTCGTACTGGGCCCGCGTGGTGGGTCATGGCCCATTCTTTTTATCCATCCATAAGGAAGGCCAGTGCCCCAGCAGTGGGGACATTAAATGGCTGATGATGATGAATTGTTGATTTAAGTTTACAAATAAATCCACCATACCTACGAAGGATTGAATTCCGTTACATTGCCACCTGTTGCCTTTTTACCACACTTTTATTAGCTACACCTGTAACTAAGTCACAATGTAAGAAAATCTTGGAATTCAATTTTAACCTACTTCTAACTGTCGTACTGATTTGAAACTTTGCAAGTCTATATGAATCCGATGACAATACAATAATTTGCTACCATCGAGCTGATCTGATGATGGAGTCAAGAGGTGGGCAATAGAACTCTTTAATGGCTGCTAGAGGGAAACCCCTCGAGTTCGGGCTCCGTTGTTTCGTTCTGATAAGACTTATTCGCTACACTTAGTGGTGAGGGTCTGATGATGGAGCAGGGAGGAAGCTAGTGGCACTCCTTAATGACCAATAGGAAACACTTGGAGTTCTGGCTCATTTGTTTCGTTCTGATGAGACCTATTCGCTACACTTGGTGGTGAGGGTCTGATGATGGAGCAGGGAGGAAGCTAGTGAGACTCCTTAATGACCACTAGGAAACCTTTTAAGATTGGGGCTTATTTGTTTTCTTCTGATAAGACCTATTCGCTACACTTGGTGATGAGGGTCTGATGATGGAGCAGGAAAGAAGTTAGTGGCACTCCTTTATAACCACTAGAAAACCCCTCGAGTTTGGGATCATTTGTTTCCTTCTGATGAGACCTATTCGCTACAGTTGGTGGTGAGAGTCTGATGATGGAGCAGGGAGGAAGTCAGTGGCACTCCTTAATGACCACTAGGAAACCCCTCGAGTTTGGGCTCATTTGTTTCGTTCAATGTTTAAGGGGTGGGCAGACACATGAATGGATTGTAAAATCCATTACTATCCATGGCTTGCCATTTATTTAACTAAAAAGTAAAAAATAAATATGTAGTTTAAAAAACTAATAAAACCCACTTTTATAGGAACACACTAAAAAGTACAAAATAACCGTCTATTCAGTAACTGAAATTAAAAAGCGTGGTGCGCCCTTTGCTAAGCATACACTTCAAGTACTTAATATTGACAACGCGCACCACGCTTTTTAATTGAATGGACACATGAATGGATTGTAAAATCCATTACTATCCATGGCTTGCCATTTATTTAACTAAAAAGTAAAAAATAAATATGTAGTTTAAAAAACTAATAAAACCCACTTTTATAGGAACACACTAAAAAGTACAAAATAACCGTCTATTCAGTAACTGAAATTAAAAAGCGTGGTGCGCCCTTTGCTAAGCATACACTTCAAGTACTTAATATTGACAACGCGCACCACGCTTTTTAATTTCAGTTACTGAATAGACGGTTATTTTGTACTTTTTAGTGTGTTCCTATAAAAGTGGGTTTTATTCGTTTTTTAAACTACATATTTATTTTTTAATAGCTTTAGAATTTTAAATGTATAAAAATCTTGAATTATTATCTATACAAATAAATAAAATTGGAGTGTCTGTTTGTAATATTAAAATAACGGCTATTTACTACATGCATATTATGATTATTTATACAGTACATATACCAAAATAACATTTTTTTACAACTTTTGTCTATCTGTCTGTCTGTCTGTTTGTTCCGGCTAATCTCTGATACGGCTGGACCGATTTTGACGGGATTTTCACTGGCAGGTAGCTGATGTAATAAGGAGTAACTTAGGCTACTTTTATGCCGATATTCCCACGGGAACGAGAACCACGCGGGTGAAACCGCGGGCGGCCGCTAGTTTTTAAATATTATAGATAAAACCCCGGCCAAACGCCGCTAAGCCACGGAGACGCTTCCGTAGCTCAGCAGTTAGAGCATTTTACCCGGAAAGTGAAAGGTCGAGGGTTCGAGTCCTACTAAAGCTATTTTGGAGACGGGTAATTTTTTACTAATATTTCATTTCAGTTTTTTTTTGTGAAAAAGCCTTGAATCCGATTAGAAAGGGCAAATGTCCTATTACGACTTAGTATGTCAGTGATATCTCAGTTTGCTCCTACGACACCCTCGGGACGAGATGGAGCAGTGTTAATCTAAGCTAGAATTGACTTGGAACGAGCTTACAGTGAGTCTGTTATCTAAAAAAATCTACAGTATTTCACCAGTCGACTTGATTCGTGACGACGACGTAAGTTTGAACTTGACACGTTATAAATATTTAATTCTAGCTTTTCGCCCGCGGCTTCGCCCGCGTGGACTACACGACGTTATCCCGCGGGAATGTGATATTTTTCCGGGATAAAAAGTAGCCTATGTTCCTCTCCAGACTACAAAGTACCTGTGTCCCAAATTTCAGCCAAATCCGTTAAGCCGTTTTGGCGTGATTGAGTAACAAACATACAAACATCCAAACATCTAAACTTTCACATTTATAATATTAGTAGGATAGTAGGCTTCCCGTGGTTTTACCCACTTGGTACCCGATCCCATGGGAATGTCGGGATAAAATATAGCCAAATAAAGAATGTCGCTTTCTAAAGGTGAAAGAATTTTTAAAATCGGTCTTGTAGTTTTGTGTTTATCCATTACAAACATACAAACACACAAGCAAACAAACAAAAAATCGAATATTTCTTCCTTATAATTTTAGTAAGTAAAGATGATTACTAAAAATATTAGTGATAGTTTTGGCAAGTCTTGTGTGCTGCTAATATGTATACATGTGCAAAAATCTTTTTTGTACCTACTTATTCTATGTTTTATGCACATAGTGCAAGTCTGCTTACTTTGAGATTATTTTTATCCTTTTACCTGTTTTTTGTAAAAGTCTATAATAAAGTAACGTCAATATTTTATATGTAAAGTTTTGAACAAATGAACTAGTTACAGAGTTAAGCCTCTGCGGTGTTAATTTCAATCTCCAATAATAATTATCTTCTATCCCAAGTTATTCAAACTTTTTTAACGATCCGACTTGAATGGCGCTCACTACCATTACTTGATTAACAACATTAAGCTTTACCTAGCTGTCAATAAAGTCGTCTATAATTTGAATAGATCTAGGTTATAGGAATTCCAATGAACAGTTCAATCAGGTCAAGTCTGAATCATGCCGCTGACACTTCCTAGTGCAGGGATTAATACGATGGAATCCAATTTAGCTGGCAACACTCTATAGATGCACTATAAAAATAATGGTCACACTAATCGAACGAGGAAATCTGTAAAACAAGAAAGATTGTCCACTTTAACTTAAACTATTGTATTGCTGTTGCGTGGAATGCAGTGTGAGCAATGCTTCACAATGTGCATTAGCTGAAGAGGGTCCTAATTGGCCTTATATTAATTATTTTAATTAGTTGGTGTTTTGTTTTTTTTCTGTGTTTTTTGTTTCATTTTTTATTTTGTCATTTTTGTGGCCAATAAAGAACTTACTTACTTCCTATAACTTAAACTATTGTATTGCTGTTGCGTGGAAAGTCCTAATGTAACATAATAACACCATCATTTGATATGTTATATGATATTAAAAATGTTGTACCTATATTTTATGATAATATAAACAGTCATTGTTGAAATAAGTAACGATGAATATCTAAGAAACGCTGGCTACTTTCTTACGCCTGTTCTTCTTCTCAGTTAAAAAAGTCTTGAATGGGCGGTAGGAAAATGTTGACGATTTATTACAAACATATTTAACCCGCTATAGTTAATCGATTTTTGAGTACCAGAGACCCAAATATTTTACTATAATATTCTTTGTTTAATCAGCTTGACGGTAGTATTTTTGTTTGGTCCTAGCTTTATTAAATAGCGAGAAAATAGCATTTCCATCTAACGCACGGACGCCGTGAGGACGCCGGAGCGGCCGCAAAGGGCCACAGTACATATTGGGACTGACGAGAGGAGTGTCGCGCGCGTTATCGGACTGACAACTGGATGGCGCCTTAAAATAAAGGTATATGCATTTGCAGGAGCATATTATTATTCGCAGGGACTACGCAAATTATCATCCCCCCACCGACCAACAGGAGATTTTATTTTTCTGACATCCTTTTTATTGGTATTTTAGTAGCAGATTCTTATTGATGTTTTTTACACCCTACTAAGATTAATACCCTATATACATTTAAAAATACCAAAGTGTGCAAAATTAACTCCATACTAATTAACCTATTTTCTAATTCGATTTGTGTGAAATTCCTTCGAGCAGTAATACCTCAACATAACGCCTCACAAACATAAACAAATCGCAATAATGGCACCGACTGACTGTTTTTCAAACGGAGAATAAGGTTACGAATGTTACGATCTTACCTCATAAATGACAGCAATTAATAAGAAATAAGAGAACCTTTAAAGTGCGCTCTTATTCACACGGGCATTTTTTATACGACGACCGGTTATTTTGTGGTGTTGTTAATCGAAGGTGAAGTCCCCAATCCTGCAGTGGATACGCCATACCAAAAAGTAATCAGCGTGTCAAACAAGACGAATTAACTGAGATACGGTTGAAGGCCGAGTGCTGGGTGCATACCATCAACATTAAGACAGCGATTCAAAAATAGCGCGATACAGAATAGGTTCCTAAAATGAATTGCTTCCTTTTGTACTATGACCTTCTAAAAACTGGATCGCAAATGAATTGCTAAATGTGAATGACCAAACGATTTGTCTCCTTATTTCTTCTAACCGTCTCTTTCACTCGATTCTGTCATGCCCGGAGAGTGAGAGGGACGGGTATAACCTGCTAGGTGTCATGTTAGCTTGGTCGAGTTATAAGTCAAATAAGAGTATGTGACAGCTTAGCGGCTGTGAAATGTTATTGAATGAGCACTGAATCGCTGTCATTGATATTAAGCTGTCGTGGTACGAATAAGCGAAGCAGATCAGTTTAGGTCCTAAACAAAACCGCAATAAGAGTTGATGGTAGGCACCCTGTACGCACCTGTTTTCAAGGTGCCGCTATCTCTAGAGGTCCCGGGTTCGATTCCCGTTAGGGTAATATTGAAAACTTACTTTTCAATATTGCGTCAGGTCTGGGTGTATGTGGTAGTAGTAGCGGTCGTTGTTTCCAATTTCCATAAAACTAGTGCTCAAGCTACTAAAATTTACACACACAGTCACCTTCACAGTCACTTCAGTTACCTTACGATCCTGATCTGATAAAGGATAAACGAAGAAAAGGCACCGTTTGCCCCACTCTCCCTCTCAGGACTGCATCTTTACATAATTTCTTTGTCTTCACGGGAAATTACCTTTACAATTAATTAAACAAAGCTTTGAATATATACCCGCTTCCTAAGGATCGCTGTAAAATTGTTAATATTACAAATTTCCTAACAAAACTGGACTACGAGAGTACCGAAAATTTACTCATTGCCTTAAAATAATAGTGATTCAATTTCTTTCTTAATAAAATATAATTACTTACCTAATAAGTGTTTTGAAAAAAAATAAAAAAAAATATGTCAGGCTCTTTTGCTAACTGTACCCTTAATATTGTATTGTCATCTATCTTCACTCGAACTTACCCTGACAAACTATACATTGTCTCATCTTGGGATGTTGACCGCACCTATAAACACACACGCGCACTACACGTACACATACAAAATACACACTCATTTATTACATTCTCACATCGACACTCATGCAAAACGTACACAGGATCACCACACATACACACACGTACGCTCGCACACAAAAGCACACACATATACATACCTAAACACATGCTCTCTCACATACACACCCTCTTACACCGATGTACTGGAAGTAAATTGTATTAGTTAATTTTTGTTACTTTTTTTTACTTTTTTTTAATAATTTTTATTTTTACTTTAATGCTACAGTAGTACAGCTAAGCCTATCATGTTGCGGGGGAGGCCTGGTGACCTATGTAACCGGCTTTCTCTGAAGGCCTATGTAAGCACCAGTCTCTCACACGACAGGACATAATCTTGCCTTTAATGTCAACCATATATTTTAAGACTGTTTCCTTTGTGTAAAGAGAAAATAAACGTTTTTTTATTTTATTTATTTTTATTTGGTATCGAAACAATGTACCTATGTGATGGTGTCCAATAACAGGAACTACTACATATAACTGCAGTGGTGTCATCAAGATAAGATGAGATTTTTAAACCCATTTTTTTATACTTTTAGATTCCTTTAACGACCAAGCGATAGTTGTACAGCATCTATATGCAAGAACCATTCCATTTCCAATAGACATTCGAATGATGTCGGAATTTCAATTAATGTTCTAGAGTTTATGCGGCGATTGGACGGTGGTAAACTGCATTTTTACGTTTCGTAATGTAGGTCAAACCTGAAAATAATATAATATGTAGTATAGAGGCTAGAAACTAACATTCACGTAAAATGTAATGAAATGCAATTAAAAGACTTTTTACAATTTAATCATTTTTAAAACATGTTGTGGTGTTTACGTGTAGTCTCTCATTAATAATATAATCAAAAATTGTTTTAAATTAAAAAATTTACAACTAGTAACAGGTTTTATTTTATTTTTGGCAGAGTAGGTAAATAACGTAAAAATTTAAATGTCCACGCAACAAACTATGGTGAGTAACCCCACCTATCATGGAGGTCATCGATTTGAACTGAGCATAGTTAAGGACGTTGCGTAATTAGCAGTGTTTTTACATTAAGGCGATACTCGGAAAAAATGTGCTGAAGCGAGATAGCAATGAGAAAACGACGCGCGCGGGAGCGAGACCGATTTTGCAGATTAGGCAAAAAAAACACAAAATCACTTCGTGTTAAAAAACTACAGCGATTTAAAAAAAAATGCTTCTATACGATCCTCAATATTATTGGTGTCCACTAATTAAACCAATTTCCAATAGTGTAAGTAACCTCATTTAAGAATAATCTTCATTTTTCGTATTTTTTTGAGGTCTTTTCGAAAATAAAAAGTGTCGAGGCAAAATCATAAAATCGTGTTTTTGAAACTATACGATTCTAGATAAAGGTATGAAGAAATATATATCTTTTTACCAGATTTGTAACAACTGTAACCGTCCTATAGTTTTAAATCAAAAAGTCCATATTTTAAGCCTTAAGGTCGGTATTATAAAACAACACTCAAGTGGATATCTCTTTTTTAAGTATAGTTGCTAACTATAGTTGAGAATAAGTCTCCACTTGAGTGTCGTTCTATAATACGGGCCTAAGATTTCTTTATTAACAATCACACGTATAAAAAAATCAATCATAGTTGACACCGTTTGTTTATGTTTACAGAAAAATACTGCTTTCACATTGGTAAAATTGTCATACATTTACGTCTACCTCTGTCAACAAAACGAAAACCATATAAGAGGAATGTATGATTTTTGTTAAACATAACAAACATTATAAATTGTCGGTATTAGCGTTCAAAACCAGGGCAGTTTCGTAGTAGTAAAATAGGTATGTTGTGTATTCCTATGTCATTTAAGCTTATCCAGATTAAGATTCTGTATAAGTAGTTGGTCAGTTGAAAACACCTCACGAAACACAACCTAAACTAAACGTATCATAGCTACTTGATATCGGCTTAGATCAGCGACGTGACTTGAAAACAGTAAGATATGCAAATGAGAGTTATCAGACTGGATTTCATAAATCGGTGCCATAATGGTCCATTTGCATAGGTTGGTAGGAACCACCTGCGGTAGCGGGTCTGTTAACAAATACCAGATCTGCATGTGGGACGTGATTAACCGACTTCTAAATCAAAAAGGAGGAGGTTCTCTATTCGTCTGTATGTTTTTTTTTTTTTTTTTTTGTGTATGTCCCCCGTTACTCGAAGACGGCTGAACCGATTGAAATGGTTCAAACGTTATTACATCAGGTTGGTTTCCAAGTTGGTCCCATTTTTTGAAATTTTGAAATCGGTTCAGTAGTTTTCAGGAAATCTTGAAAATACTGTCGTTTTCGTTACCACTTTATGTGAATTTAATACTTATCTTTAGGTATAACTCCTTTGTTTATAAACCTATTTAGATGATTCTTGTTGTGTTAAAAAGGAGATACCTCAAGGTATTTTAACCGACTTCGAAAAAAGAGGTTTTGAGTTTGATCACATACCTATTTACCAGAAAACACGCAAATTGCCTGCACGATGCACTAAAAAGAGTGAAATAAAAATTATTTTTATAAAAAAATAAAACCGCCTTCTAAAAAACCACATCAAAAAAGTAAGAAATAATTCCTCACCAAATAAATAACGTAAGTACTTTGAAGTCGGGCGGGTTTTAACAAAAACAACAAAAAATTGTACATGTTTCACGCCCGACTTCAAAGTACTTACGTTATTTATTTGGTGAGGAATTATTTCTTACTTTTTTGATGTGGTTTTTTTTAGTTGTACGTTTGGCAAAGCGTTTGAGAGAGAAATAAATAAATAATTTCTTACAATCACAGTATCACACCAATTATTCATTCTTAATGAAATTTCCCATGGCCATCAAGAATTAAAGACGTGTCTTATAAAGTTATAATACTTGTTATCGGATAGACATAATAATATACTTTGGATTTATAAGATTTTACTGGGCAGTTTCATTTTAAGATTTTTCATTGGCTCAGATAATTAGTGTGATTGTAGCAAATTATTTATTAGAATTTAATGATCAATAATTATTTTAAATAAATAAATCAAATCCATTGGATCAGGGTGCCTACCATCAACTTTAAGACAGCGATTTAAAAATAGCGCGATGCAGTTTAGGTTCCTAAAATGAATTGCTTTCTTTCGTACTCTGACCTTCTAAAAACTGGATCGCAAATGAATTGCTAAATGTGAATGACCGAACGATTTGTGTCCTTATTTCTACTACTCGTCTCTTTCACTCGATTCTGTCATGAGAGGGACGTGTATAACCTGCAGGTGTCATGTTAGCTTGGCCGAGTTAAAAGTCAAATAAGCCTAAATGACAGCTTAGCGGCTGTGAAATGTCATTGAATGATCACTGAATCGCTGTCATTGATATTAAGCTGTCGTGGTACGAATAAGCGAAGCAGATCAGTTTAGGTCCTAAACAAAACCGCAATAAGAGTTGATGGTAAGCACCCAGATCTGCATGTGGGACGTGATTTAGTTGTACGTTTGGCAAAGCGTTTGAGAGAGAAATAAATAAATAATTTCTTACAATCACAGTATCACACCAATTATTCATTCTTGATGAAATTTCCCATGGCCATCAAGAATTAAAGACGTGTCTTATAATACTTGTTATCGGATATACATATACTTTGGATTTATAAGATTTTACTGGGCAGTTTCATTTCAGATTTTTCATTGGCTCAGATAATTAGTGTGATTGTAGGAAATTATTTATTAGAATTTAATGATTAATAATTATTTTAAATAAATAAATCAAATCCATTGGATCAGTACGGATTTGATTTCTTTGTCTTGTCATTGATGAAGTGAATAACAGTGAAAGAATAAAAGTGAAAGAAAACATGGATTCCATAATCGGAAAAGTTTTCGCATGTTTGTGAATGCAATATTTTGTAGGTACAACGACTAAGTATTTTACATATTTTGTGTATGATATTGAGAGAACTACAAAGACTTTTAGGCCCCTGGAAAGGTGTTTCAAAGTCTTTGTAGAAAGCGTTGGAAACAACAAATAGTAGATTGTACAACAAGTGCATAAAACGTACCATTTTACCCGAGACGTATATACGAGCACACGAGCCGTAGGCGAGGGTTGATAGTCAATTCGAGGGTAAAATGGGTTTTATATACAAGTTATACACTCTGCTTTTCACTTAGAGTGTGAGAAAAATAAATAACAATATTGCAAAAAAGAAAAAATAAAGACTTCGCCATATTGGCGGGAAGAATTTTTTTATACTTGGCATTGGCCGCACAGTGACTTTAGCATAGATCGTAGTCCATAATGCTCTTGAAATACTTATTTCTTAGAAAACTCATAAATTTTGCCTAGTTTTATTAATTTAGTAATTTAACATGGATTATGTAGGTACAAAATTGAAGAAACAGAATGAAATAATATGTTTATTTAACGAAGTTTAATTGCGTGTGTGGCTGTTTACCTGACGACTTTTGTCTTAAAGTCTGAGACTTAGAAGAAGATTTTACTTTATGCACTAGAGCATAAAAAGCGATTTTATGCAGCCTATACCCAACATAAACACGAACTTTACGAGCATGAGAAGTGAAAAAATCTTTTAATCAAAATTATGATTAATTCAGTAGAAAAGTGGTTTTACTCAACTTACAGTTCGCGCAGGAATCTGACAGGTGTTTATGAAACTACAGTTTGTTGTTAAACTTTTTGTTTGTTTGTGTGCTCAAGGTTAACGAAATGATGGATTGTTTTAGTTGTAATTAGAAATTTAGGCATACAACAACATCTAATTATGTTGAAAGCCTTGAGCCATAATTCTCATGGGAGTAGTTTATGTTATCAAGAAAAAAAACCATGATTTTTCGATAAAACAACCAATCATATGAAAAAGTATCAATGAAGATAAAGTACCACCAATCCTACTAATATTATAAATACGAAAGTTTGTGAGTATCGATGTATATTTATTACTTTTTTTATTTATTTGTTAATTCGCGCAAAAACTACTGAACGAAACTGAAATTTGCAATTGAGATAGATTATAGGATGGAACAACACAGAGGATACTTTTTAATCAGATATTCTTACGGAAAAGGGAATGACGCTGTTGACACCGTGGGCGTCCGCTACTAAAATATAAGTAGATATAAAATTCACCATTAAAACTGATTCAAGGTAAAATAAAATCCTACGCATTCAGTTCGATTTCGATTCAATACACAGAGTTGATTAGAGGGTCTCGATCTGCAGATCCGGTCTGATGTCGGAGGTTAAATCCCTAAGTAGTCCTGGCAGCATCAAAGGGCACCTTAATAACGTTACAGCCGGATAAAGAACCCGGAACTCAATCTTGGCTGTGGCCGATACGGATTTTAATGAAATAAGACCTAGGAGAGTGGGAAAGATCTATTTATCTGTTGAATCTTGATCTGAAAGCGTTTTGATTTTAAGCCAGATTGGTTTCTTAATGCTGGACTGATGAACTATTTATATTAATGAAAGACATGTTCGTTCATGTTGATTTTATTTCCTTAACTCGCGATTGAACTGTCGAATGAATATTGAAAATTATAAACAATCTTGTTTAACGGGACTCAACTTGTTTAAGATTAACGGGACTCAACGCGACATTTATTATGTTGTACATAATTATATACTTACAGCTTGACGATTCGGCTATGTTGCTACAGCCGTGGTTACTAGCAGACTGGCGCTGGGGCGGGCGGTGCGAATATTTTAAAGTTAAAGGAACGTAAGGCTTAAAAGTTCTTGCGCTTGAATTCAACATCCAAAAATTATGCTTAAATGTTATCCACTAACCATAACACAAATTCCTCATGAACTTACTCTGGGCTACACTATAAATGTAGTAGTAAGCAGTTTTTAAAGCTGAAGAGATTGTTTGTTTGTTGGAACGCACTATCTCAGAAACCACTGGACCGAATTGAAAATTTATTTTTGTGTTGGATAGTCCATTTATCGAGGAAGGCTTTAGGCTACATAATCTCGCTACGACTAACAGAAGCGGAGCATAAAACAAAAAGGGAAGAAATATTTCTTTTTAGTAGGTTTTTTCCTTTTCCTCAAATTAACGCAGGTGAAATTGCTGAGCACAGCAGCTAGCTAAAGATATACTTACTCACAAGACAACAATCTAAAGCGTTTTTAACTGTACAATTTACTGCTGATTGAACCAAACTATTTTTCGCCAAACCAAACCAAAATTAAACCTGATTTAGAGATTCAAAGTGTCTCAGAAAATTTAAAGCACATTTTTATCTTCCCAGAACACAAGTAGCCCAATTTAAAACATAAGCTACATAAGAGAAGTTACCTTTCAAAAGAACAGGAACGTAGCAATTTTGGTTAAATCTTTACAGCAAGAAAGAGATAGATGTCGGAAACCGGGAACAAAGTTAATGTGAGGCACAATTCGTTGTTGCCGACCAACAAAGATATCTTGTTGAGAGAAAACTTTTCCAACATCACTTGTGTTTCCGCATGCACACGTTACCGGTTAGTGAGGTGCCACAACTGCGTATTTAGTACTTATACGAAAATGATAAATATAATAATAATAATAGTGAGAAAGTTCCTGTCTCTGGATCCTTAACCATCGGTAGCCGGGACCCTGATCTTGCTGCCGTTGGGGAACTGCACTTTTGTATTTATAAATGTTATATTTTTTAGTGTTAAACCTACATTGTAAAAACTTAATGTTTAGAAATATAATTTTGTAAGTATTTTAAATGTAATAAAGGGAATAATTATCACATACATTGAAAGGACTTCGTTAATTCACTAGAATTCACTTGTGTATTTTATATAGGTACGAAGAATAGTAGATTGTACAACAAGTGCATAAAAGGTACCATTTTACCCGAGACGTATATATCCATCCGAGCCGTAGGCGAGGGTGGATAGTCAATTCGAGGGTAAAATGGGTTTTATGTACGAGTTATACACTCTGCTTTTCACTTCGAGTGTGAGGAAAATAAATAGCAATATTGCAAAAAAGAAAAAATAAAGACTTCGCCATATTGGCGGGAAGACTTTCTTTTTCTTTTTTTTATACGGGCACTGGCAGCACAGTGACTTTAGCATAGATCGTAGTCCATAATACTCTTGAAATACTTATTCCTTAGAAAACTCATTAATTTTGCCTAGTTTTATTAATTTAATAATTTAACATGGATAATGTACAAAATTAAAGAAACAGAATGAAATACGTTAGGTATTAATAAAGTTTATTTAACGAAGTTTAATTGCGTGTGTGACTGTTTACCTGACGACCTTTGTCTTAAAGTCTGAGACTTAGACGAAGATTTTACTTTATGCACTAGAGCATAAAAAGCGATTTTATGCCGCCTATACCCAACATAAACACGAACTTTACGAGCATGAGAAGTGAAAACTAATTTTAATTATCAATCCAAATCAAATAGCATTGTAAAAAAGTATCAAATACCTATGTTATATTTTTGCTACTTTATTAATAATCCTGAAATGTTCGTGTAAATTGTTACTATTGTTTAAAAATAAAGACTAGTTGAATTTTGCTATTACTTATCAACAGTGGTTTCAATAGTGGCTGATTGCGACTTTATTTACGTAATGGGTAGGTGTATCGCACTCCTTAGGAATCACTTCAAATTATTGCGACAAAACTTAGCTTTTATGTCCTATTCAAATATCAAATTTATATTTCAGCCCAATTTTTTTAAATAAAAATAGTGATTTGGGTTTGAAAAAATCTAAGTAATATATTTTAAGCAAATTTTTCATATAAATAATTCAGCAATCCAACGGCTAGTCCTTTCTTTTTAAATATTTTAAGGCCATCAACGGTGATGATACTGTTTCGCAGGCTAAACTCGGTTTTCCCCTCACTATTGCTGAGAAAAATTGGCCAAGTACCCGTCGGAAACACTTTTACGTTGAGATTCGTCTGAAGTACCCTCTTAAGAGTTTTTTAATAAATGTGGTGGGGAAATACGTATCTTTTGCGCTGAATACATACCATGTGTTCAGTCCCTTTGCATTGCAAAAAGGCTTGCTTTGTAAACTTGTCATGTCATGTCATCACCACAGTCTGAAATTAAATATTTTTAGAAAATATTGAAAATGAAGTATAAGCAAAATCGACCCGTGTCGCGTTGCACAACTAGCTCCGATAGGACTAGTTGTGTGACGGATTGACTTCATTCTTCTTTTCATTATTCCATTTACAATTTTTTATAAAAAAAAATTGCGTTGTGAATGCAAGAAAGTAAAAATAATGCTTTTTTTAATTTGCGTTGTAACATTAGCTATTAATATATTAGTGTGGACCTGTAATTGGCCTTCTGGTGCTTAATGTAGTAATTATTTTATAAGTTTGGCTGTTGGTCTTCCTTTGATAAAAATTAAATCAATAAAATAAAAATCCTATGGCAAAGTGTTTTAATACATATTTTGCATTATTATAGTTCAAAATTTAGACGCGAAAATAAGTTTAATTACTTTCTAAAAACTTATTGAGAGATAAAAAAAATGTTTATTGCCGTATCATGTTTTTGATATACTGGGGCTTCAACTGTGTTTATAGCCATTAATTAGCGCGCTATTTAATATAGTACGCAGGTGTGGCCGGGTCTTAGCGCGCTAATTTGCTTTAGTTGAGTGCACAATTCAATGAACGCTAATCATGCCGTTATTAATGCCGTTGGGCGTCACGCAGGTGACGCCCCAAAATTACAGTGACGCCCGAATTCTTGAACGCAAATCATCTTTGGGAGCGTCTCAAACATCATGGCATCTCTTTCATACGTTTGACATTTAAAGTGACAGGGCGATGTTTGAGACGCACCCAAAGATAAGTAGCGTACGAGTATTTAAAGATTTTGTCTTCTGACATGGCAAAGAACTGTGGTATTTTATCAAAGCTTTGAAGAAATACTCAAATACTCATGCTACACATGTGTCCAAACATTTGTTCAAATGTTTGTGCTATGTCTGGCGCCGGCATAACGAGAAAGGCCAGTTTTTTGTGACAATATATTGAGTCATGAGAGTGAGTGAATACACTTTAAATTATAATAGAACATTACAGTTCTGCGATTCTCTAAAATTCAATCAACAAACTCGACGTATTTTTTAGCTTGACTTTCAATTTGTTGTTATAAATTTGACATAAAGAATCGAAGGTGAACGACGAAGTGACGGTGAAACTTAGTTAAAAAATCGCACCCCTGGCTATTCATATTGACAAAAAGTTTTAACACAAGTACAATTTTCAATATCCGTAAAGAATGGAAAAATATTTATAAAATTTTATCAATATTCATTTAAAAAGCTCATTTCAATAAGCTCTCAAATTGTGACACATCATACTAACGGGAAGCATCCAAAATATGATTTTACATAAAGCAAGATCGGTGTTCGTATTCATTAAAGCTGTCCATTTATCATATTTTCTCTCCCTTTAATTAAATTCAATGATTTATCAACATTTCCAGTGAAATAATTACGCTTTTTTATGCAGTTATAAAGATTTTATCGTAGCCATTAATTATAACATTAACGAGGTGCCACGTCTAATACTTCCGTAGCCAGACTTTGGTATATTATTCCTTTTTTGAATAATAAATTATTTCTTAGTACAGAGATGGTGCTCATAATTTTTAGATAATTAAGAAGTGTTGTTGTAGGTACATTAAAATTGACCGGCTTGGGAGTCTTAGCCACAGTATAAATAAAAAAGAAAGATATAATGTAAAATGGAAAATGAAGTATTTTAGAAAAAATCGAGCCATCTCACAACCAGTTTCGATGGGACGACCGTGGGAAACCCACGTACTTTCGCTATCCGGGCGACTGCTCTAACCACTGAGCTACGGTGTCGTTACGAGAAGCGTCGAATTTAGCCAGCGTTACGTTATGGTTGTGAGATGGGTCGATTTTTTACTCTTTTGTTCATTTTCCATTTTTCAATAATAAAAATTGCATTGAGAATGCAAAAAAAAGTAAAAATTTAAATAAGATAATGTATTTTTTACATGAATATTTAACTAATTTGTAGTTATTTTCCTCAGCGCAGTGACCCAAAGTGGATCTTGGCCTCCGACACCAAAATACACCATTCCTTCCGGTCCAGTGCTGTTGTTGCCAGTCAGCCACGCCCAGCCAGTCATTAGCAAGAAGTTGTAGTAGTGTTGTATTGTCTTGTAGTCAGTAAACTCAATTATTTAATAAGGCATCGTTTTTAAAATGCATAGGCACATCAAAGGTAGATAAGAATAAACGGTTCATGATTGATTGTTCACTTTGACGATTCAAGTCAACATGTAGTTTACATTATTAGCATGCTCGCATTAGAGAAAAATAATGAAATGAAAAAGAAAATCAAAAAAAATATTTTTCGGTTTGTTGCAATTAGAATGCAATTTTTATTATTGAAATTTGTAGTAGATACCTATTATAAAAAAAAATTGAAAGTTATTAATTAATTTACCCTTGAAAAGTAAATCAGGAGCCATACTTACACGGTTGTATTTTTATTAAAATAGCAAAGTAAATATTTATAAAAAAAAAATAAGTCTTACTCCTTAAAGTTTCACTATGTTCCCACAGCAGTGTAATGTTAGCGTGAAACATTTCAGAGATAATAGCTTGTTCGCAGAGTAGCTACCTAATTATACTATAAGGGCATTACTGCGAGCGGAAAAATATTTGTGCTATGTTGGGCTCTCACCTTTTACGTCTCAAGGTTGTAACGAGGACAAACGGTGGAATAATGGAGTCTACGTAAATGTCTATACACCTGGGTACGTACCATCAACTCTTGGTTTTGTTTAGGACCGAAACTGATCTGCTCCGCTTATTCGTACCACGACAGCTTAATATCAATGACAGCGATTCAGTGATCATTCAATGACATTCCACAGCCGCTAAGCTGTCATGTACTCTTATTTGACTTATAACTTGGCCAAGCTAAAATGACACCTGCCGGTTATACCCGTCCCTCTCACTCTCCAGGCATGACAAAATCGAGTGAAAGAGACGGGTAGAAGAAATAAGGACACAAATCGTTCGGTCATTCACATTTAGCAATTCATTTGCGATCCAGTTTTTAGAAGGTCATAGTACGAAAGAAAGCAATTCATTAACCGACTTCTAAATCAAAAAGGAGGAGGTTCTCTATTCGTCTGTATGTATGTTTTTTTTTTTTTTTTTTTTGTGTATGTCCACCGATTACTCGAAGACGGCTGAACCGATTGAAATGATTCAAACGTTATTACATCAGGTTGGTTACCAAGTTGTTCCCATTTTTTGAAATTTTGAAATCGGTCCAGTAGTTTTCAGGAAATCTTGAAAATACTGTCGTTTTCGTTACCACTTTATGTGAATTTAATACATATCTTTAGGCATAACTCCTTTGTTTATAAACCGATTTAGATGATTCTTGTTTTGTTAAAAAGGGGATACCTCAAGGTATTTCGAAAAAGGAGGTTTTGAGTTTGATCACATACCTATTTACCAGAAAACACGTAAATTGCCTGCACGATGCACTAAAAAGAGTGAAATAAAAATTATTTTTAGAAAAAAATAAAACCGCCTTCTAAAAAACCACATCAAAAAAGTAAGAAATAATTCCTCACCAAATAAATAACGTAAGTACTTTGAAGTCGGGCGGGTTTTAACAATAACAACAAAACATTGTACATGTTTCACGCCCGACTTCAAAGTACTTACGTTATTTATTTGGTGAGGAATTATTTCTTACTTTTTTGGTGTGGTTTTTTAGTTTAGGAACCTATTCTGCATCCCGCTATTTTTGAATGGCTGTCTTAAAGTTGATGGTAGGCACCCTGTAATAAGTGTCAAGACACGGTGTAGTATTTACGCACACTCGCTTCGCTTATTATTAATATCTGCCAATGATGTAACGTCATTGATATAAATAAATACTGGACAACATCACATACATTATTCCAATACCAAGGTATAGTAGCTTAAGCACTAGTATTATGGAAATTGGAAACAACGACGGGTATTACCACATAAACCCAGACCCGAGGAAATATTGAAAAGTTCATTTTCAATATTCACCCGACCGGGGATCGAACCCGGGACCTCTAGAGGCAGCGGCACCTTGAAACCGGTGCGTCCACCACTCGGCCACGGAGGTCGTCGATATCTGCCTATTACTTCACCATAGATTCATCATCTTCATCATTAACATCAGCCATTTCATGTCTCTACCCCTGGGGCTCAGGCCTTCCTCAGCTATGATTAACGAGCAAGGGCCATGACCCACCATAGGTAGGGGCCCAATACGGATTGGTGGATATTAATTAACTGCAAACGCAACTAGCCCCCTGATTCACGAACCGTCGGAAACGGAATCGGATTCTAATTCTATGCTTTATTTTTGTCTTTCTACAGGGTGTTAGGGGCACCGTAAGTTGCAAAAACTTTAACCATGGCTTCAGAGCATCATGCTGAAAAACGTACAGCAAGAATGTATTGTCGGAAATGAAAAAAAAATCGACTTTTCATACAAATTTCGAAATATTGTTTTCATTTCCGGCAAAAAGTTCTTGCTGTGCGTTGTTCAGCATGATGGCCTGAAGCCATTTAAAGTTTTTGCAACGGTGCCTGTTTGGGACCGGTCTACTACGCACGGGAGGAGACGTGCGGGAGGGGCCCGATGACACCGCTGCGAGCCCACACGCCACGGCGGCACCATCTTCTTGCGCTACGACCACTGCCTCGCATACACGTACCAGCCTATTCCCCAACCGCGGATCGCCATTTTATTGTCACCACGTCACGTAGTACCGCGAATTCTAATTATTGTAAAGCTAAATAAACCAGCATAAACTACAGTCCACTTCTCTTTTTATTACTTCCCCATTAGGACCCTTCACAGTGCCTCTAAAACCCTGTATAGTGACTGACAGATACAGTGCATACATTCCGTTGTCGGGAGCCTTTCTGACAGTTTGTAAATCAGAGGGAAGGACCAACGACTTAACGTCTCTTTTCCCGTCTCTTCCGAAGTACAAAGGAACTCGAACTAATCAATTTTTGGTCGCCCATCCCACGATCGACCGTTGAGAAAGTTGCTTATCCTTATCGATTGTAGGTCGAGCGCGCTAACCTCCCACGGACTCCTTACCATAAGTTAACGTAAACAACCGTTCAAGGGTAAATCATCTTAGAGACCCTAAGACCTTGCCTCTGTTGGTCTTAAGCCGGCTTATATCATACTCACCTCACGTCTAATGAAGGTCTTAATACTGTATATTGGTCGGAATAAGCCGAAGGCTCAACCTATGAACTCGGCCCGACATTCAGTTCCAATGGAGTTGCTAAATGTCTTTATATCAAAGCTTTGAAGATTAAAATTAGTGCTGGTGTATTGTTATTGAGACTAAATATACTCGTACCTACAATTTCACGATCTCCGTGGTCGAGTGGCATACGGTCGTTTAAACGTTAAAAACTAACTGTTAGATATTTTCTCGTGTCTGGGTGTATGAGGTCATACTTCATTTTGGGGTTGGAACAATATTAAATAAATAAAGCATTTATTTCACTCTTCAACAATACAATGTATGTCATAGTGTCCAATATCTATTTAATTTCTATGATATAAGTCATTCGTATATAAGACTCATAAAAAGAAATATAAATGATGTGAGCAGTATTTGAAACCCTTGATGGATTTTAAACTATTAGTAGTTTATTTACGAAGTGCTTTAAATGTAATAAGACTGCATTTTCAAATAACTAACAAATATAATTTTAATATCTGAAAAGCTGTGGTATATTTCAGAGCCTGAATATGTGTAGTTCTTCTAAAGATCAAGCTTGATCCTAAAATTCCCTTCAGACCAATCTCTTGCTTCTTGTTAATCACTTAAAGAGAGTTTACAAGAAGGCTAAAGATAGTTTTACAATGTTTGATGTTACGTGGTTTCCTGTAGCTTTGTACACCAAATATGTAGTTTGAATACTTTGATATGAGTTTCTTATTTAAATTAGTGGATAGAAGTTTTACATTAGGATTAGTTTTACATTTAGACTTGTATCAAACAAGTCTAAATGTTCTAGAATATAAACATAATGTTAATGTAAGAAAAACTATGTCTTTCATTCTACATGTCGACCTAATTTATTTCTGAGATTTACTACTTTCATAGATACTACATGACTAACATTTGTTACCAAAAACAAAGTCAAGTAATTTCCTAAAGCACTGAACACTCACGAACATTTCACGAGTGATTTGGCATGATGACATAACTTCATGTTCCACCCAATGACACTAATAGAAAAAAATCACTATCTACCGAAAGTACTGGCAGAAAATACAAACTAATGTAGCACATCAAGAAACTAGAACAATACCCATTTCTTTAAATGAGGCCAGTAAATAAGACGACCAAAACAATCCGAAGGAGCACAAATGGAGATGAGTTTATATTTTAGGAAGGCTACAAATCAATTCAGATGGCAAACGAATTCAACGGCTCGAAAAGGCTCCCGAATAAAACATACAATATGTTTCAGTACGGTCACATTCGGAAAACCTTTATCAGTTATCAAATTAATTCTTTTATTAAATCATATGCTGATTATTTATACTTTTTTGCATTCACAAAGCAATTTTTATTATTGAAAATGAAGTATTAGAAAAAGTATTAGAGCATTCGCCCGGACAGTGAAAGGTCGTGGGTCTGTACCCATCGGAGCTAGTTGTGAGACGGATCGATTTCTTCTAAAACTTCATTTTCAATAAGTCATTTTCTCTTATTACCTTTCAAAACTAAAGCACTAAGCAGAGAACACCACATAAAATCAAGCATAATTATTTGACATAATTGAACAACGGTCAAAATTTTATATTTTACATCTTTGACCTACCTACGTCAAGTTTCATATCAACATCAAAACTTTTTAGTAGCCTATTAATTACGAATTATTTATTTTTCAGTGTTTGTCAGTTTCATATATTTGCTTTTGTATTTCTTGCAATAAATTGTTACCATAGCAACTTACTATATGATGGCAACTGGGTGCCTACCATCAACTTTTAGACAGCGATTCAAAAATAGCGCGATGCAGAATAGGTTCCTAAAATGAATAGCTTTCTTTCGTAATATGACCTTCTAAAAACTGGATCGCAAATGAATTGCTAAAGGTGAATGACCGAACGATTTGTGTCCTTTTTCTTCTACCCGTCTCTTTCACTCGATTCTATCATGCCCGAGAGTGTCCGTCGAGAGTGAGATGAACGGGTATAACCTGCAGGTGTCATGTTAAATCGACTGGGTTATAAGTCAAATAAGAGTCCCTGACAGCTTAGCGGTTGTGAAATGTCATTGAATGATCACTGAATCGCTGTCATTGATATTAAGCTGTCGTGGTACGAATAAGCGAAGCAGATCAGTTTAGGTCCTAAACAAAACCGCAATAAGAGTTGATGGTAAGCACCCTGGTCTGAAACTGAAACGTGTTGCATAAAGGATGAATAAAACTATATTGCTACGCAATGCTTAATCGGTAAAACAGACCTTTTGCTTAGACTGAGCAAACGAAAGTGAAAAACCTTTTCATACTACCATTGTACATTTGCAAACAAAAACTGAGAGAATGTTTCATCCGCCGCCCCTTGTTTGGAACAAATTATTTTAATTGAGCAACAGGATCATAATAAACATGCTCGCTGTGTTTCTTTAATGAACCTTGCACACGATATTTCGTGAGCGTAATCTCATATTATAAGGATTAAGAAATTATATTATACAAAGTATTATTTTTTACATTAACGGTAATGATTAAGATAGAACAACTATGCATAGCTGAAAATTGGAGTAGTTTTTTGATAGGTTTATTTATGACTAGCTGATCCTCGCGGTTTTACCCGCGTGGCCTAGCCTTTCTTGATAAATGGACTATCCAACACAAAACGAATTTTTCAATTCGGTCCAGAAGTTTCTGAGATTAGCGCATTCAAACAAACAACCAAACAAGTTTTCTCTCTCACTCTTCAGCTTTATAAAATTAGTAGGTATAGATTTAGGTAGGTTAGGTATAAATGTTTCAGATTTGGTTTTATTTAAACCTTAATGATATGAAAACAAAAAAAAGCAATACGCAGATAAATTAGTAAGATAACATTTTTAACCGACTACAAAATTAAAAAAGGAGGAGATTATACGTTTCACGTTCCACTGTCTGAACGAAACTATCACAACATTGCTCCAGTCCTAAGTTAAGTACCTATCTTAGGCCCATAATATATTAGGGCAATTAAAAACAACGGCGGATATTACCCCCATACACCCAGACAAGTGAAAATATTAGTTTTCAATATTTACCCGACTGGGAATCGACCCCGGGACCTCAGAGATGGCGTTACTCTACAAAACCGGTGCGTAAACCACTCGGCCACGGAGGTCGTTAATAATAATAGTAGTAACAAAATAACAACACAAAAATAATATTTCTTTATGAACGAAACGAAACCAATTTCATTTTATAAATATTTTTCCACATCAAATGAATATCACACTAAAGAGAATATCGAATGAAATACAAAGCAAAAATTATAATAAATGTACCTAGCAT
Organism: Crambus lathoniellus; assembly: GCA_949710035.1. Lineage (NCBI taxonomy): Eukaryota > Metazoa > Arthropoda > Insecta > Lepidoptera > Crambidae > Crambus > Crambus lathoniellus. The sequence goes on along the minus strand of OX453302.1, from coordinate 4,625,222 downwards.
TGTTGAGAATGAATGGAAAAAGATACATAAAAATATTCTCCGACTTCTAATTACTTTACTTTTAAAAGAGAAAAAAGAACAAAATTATTATGCTGAAGCTTTGATTTGTCGTGTACTGAAGTTTTATTTTAGCCAGCAATACGCAATTTTTAAAACAAAAGACACCTAAAAAGCTTTTAATGCAATTTATTTGCACAAATGACTGAATACTGAAATCGCAGTAGCCCTACCAGGAAAAACTTTCGTTATGGCAGTTATGGTAACCGTTAGGTATCGTGATCGTATTATTTTGTATGAAAACCCATGTAAACAAGTGGCTTTCTACTATCAATATCGCCAGTAGAATAGAAAGAAAATGTATGGGATTGACCACGAAAATAGTAGATTGTATTACAAGGGAGCAAAATAACATATTTACGGCGAACGCGCGTTCAGGATTCTAAAGTAGAATCCTGAACGCAGCGAGGGATTCAATATACGTCGCCCGAGGTGAAAATAATTTTGCGGCCGAGTAATACACTCTACTTTTCATTTCGAATACAAGGAAAGTAAATACACTCTGCTTTTCACCCCCCTCTGTTTTTTCTATAATAGGTATATAAAAAAAGTTTTGAAACAACAAAAAAGTTTTTTGAACAAAATAAAAATTATTAAACAAAAAAATTTTTTTTAGTACCATAGGGGGTTGAAAATGTTGTTAGATTTTAACTACGCTACGACGATGCACCGTTTTTGAGATATTCTCAAATATTCTCTTTTTGAGATATAAATAAAAAATAAAAAATCGTTTTTATAATATTAATTTTTTTAAATTTTGTAAAACCCGTCCCCATACAAAATCAGTTGAGAAATTTTTCATTGTCGATGAGGTAACTCTATGGTGGACTGTAACCCAGTAACCAAATTCAGTTCTATTTTTAAAATTCTTTTCCACCCTAGGGTGGAACGGATAGTTTTGAACCCGCTGCTCAGTTTAATAGTAGATTTCATTACAAGTGCGGAAAGCCTGTCATTGCAAAGAGTTCCGACAAATGTCTACCCGAGCCGAGGCGCAGCCGAAGGTGAGGGTTGACAGTCGGAACAAGTTGCAATGACGGTTCCGCACGTGTACTGAACAATTATTTTTAATACAGTTGCGAAAAAATTAAGAAATTTAATAAAATAATAAAACACAATAAACTCAACTAACTAATCGTAAAAGAATATAAGCAGAGACTTTTTTTTTGTTTCGTTCACCCACTCTGGGTTGGCAAAGGAAACTTATGATCATATAGCCAAGGCTTCAGTAGAATTTTTTTATTGATATGAAATGAAAATTAAATTAAATGAGATGAAATGAAATGAAACCTAACAAAAGCAATCCGAATCCTACAGGAGCGCCTTTCCTTATTTCTCTCTTTTACCACATCGTTTTCCATTAAAGCCACATTATTGCACTAATTCCACCATACTAAGTACCTACCACAATAAAAACCAGAAAAAACTAATTTAGAAAATTAAGAAATAAGGTCCCTCATTTTCTTTTCACTTACTTGCGTTGCGCAAACTCCTAATAAGCAGATACTATGGTAAATAGTGCACGTCATACCATATTTAGTAATCATACAGCCATTTTTTTGTGTTTTTTATATTCATAAATTTAATTTGGCCGATACACCGATACTATATTAATTTAATGTATAATTAAAATTACTTTTAAATCTGATATTGAAACAAATTAGTAGCTTCTTTTTAGAAATATTTGCATGAATCATAAAAACTTCTATGATTTTTTTTTGTAAAAACTTCGTGGTTGGTTTTTTCTTTTTAATAGACAATATTTTGACAGTTGGGAAAGAAAACGCACGAGTTCGGGAAAGGTAAAGAAAAAGTTCGAGTGTGTAATAGCCCACATCCCGAACGCTATACGTCCCTGCAATACGCCACTTTTTGAGCAACTGTATTAAAAATACCTTTACCTTTAGACCGGACTTTGTCTATCCATACGTAAACTAAATTTATGCAGCCAACTAAAAAAATGGTCAGTCTGTTCCTTTTCAGGCCTAATAAACAAACAATTAACTTGAAATTCGGTATAGAGATCACTTAAACATTGGAGTAAGACTTATGCTACTTTTTGTCGCAAAATAAATTAAGAGTGCTATGAAACCGAACTAGGCAAATTTTTTAATTATACGCAATATTGCAATTACGCAATTAAACGCATATTTAATTTTGTGGAAATGTCGGAAATAACGTCGTGTAGTCCATGCGGGCGAAACCGCTGCCGAAAGGCACCGGTTATCAAGGTGCCGCTATCGCTAGAGGTCCCGGGTTCGATTCCCGGTCGGGTAAATAATGAAAACAGACTTTTCAATGCTTCCTTGGGTCTGGGTGCATGTGGTAATGCCTGCTCGTTGCATCCAATTGCCCTAACACTATGGCTCAAGCTACTATAGTTTTTGTATTGGAACAATGTCTGTGATGGTGTCCAATATTTATATTTATATTTACTTTCTAAAGGCTTGTTGGGTTTATGGTTAACTGGCCTATTAATTAGTATAGAGTACATAACCAAAACATTTATCTACTTCGGAAGGTGTGGAAATGAAACCAAGGATTTATGGTGACGAGCGCCTGAGTCTGGCGCGCAATGACAACTGGTTTATTAAATCAATAAAGGTTGACAGTACACAATATATGGTATACATAGTTTTAACAAAGTTTATACGGTACGTATGGTGCTGCATGCACACATGTACACAAGTACTAGAATTGTATTACTGTGTGCCTACAGGCTTGTGAGTGTAAAAGATCGATGGCATAATAAAATAAGCCATGTACTAGGTGATTTCAATGGATATGAAACTTTGAAAAACACATACGAGAACACAGCAGACATACTGATAAAGTAATAACAAGTTAAGCTTCTAGTAATGCTTAAAGATGTGTAGATGTGTAATCTACTAATCCTAGTTATTAATGAAAGTCTGTAAAAACATCAGAGTTAAGCCAGCAAAATAATATTATATTTTTGTAATTTCGCCCACAAGGTTTCTTTCAGAGGCAGGATTACAAAAATACTGAACGGAATATTGTGAGGCGTATGACGTACCTACTTCATCTATTTATAAACTCATTTTTGTAAAAGCATTGGTGTGAAATAATTATTAAAAGATCTAGAATTAGGATTTTAAATTAGTTGTATGTATTCGCGTGCTATTGATAATCGAAGATTCGCAATGCTATTTTGTAAGTTAAGGAAAAATGGTGATGGTAAAAAATTGCTTGCAGGGCTGGTGGTCACAATTTTTCTATTAGATTAGGTAGGTACCTATTTATTATTACTCATTCTAAATCTTAGTTATAAATTGTTAGATGAGAAAGTTTGGATGTTTCATGCTACATCATGGCAGAACGACTGAACTGATCTAATTGGAATTTGAAACAGAAATAGCCTATTGCTTGAGGCCGGCGGCGACCGGTCAACGTAATACTGGTAATACTAACATGATTTGAAATTAGAGCATTATATTCTGTACTTGTGATGGTATTCGGATTAACCCAGTTGTTACTACCGTCGTTTTAAAACAACATGTCAAATAAAAAAATATTGTGGAAATTGGGAGTAGTTTTTAAAAAAGCTACTTATGTCTTCGGTAAGTTAACGTAATTCGGACTTTAGATAAGGTTCTTTTTGAGTGGTGTTTTGCGTAGTTAACTGTTTAAAAAATAAAAAACAAAAAATATATACTCATAAAATTAAAATGTGAGTGTTCAAAGGTGAATAGCTATGTATTTCGATATGTAATTATTTTTTTGATTTGATTGATTTTAAGTTCTATATTTATTCATTTTATAATAAAATATTAACATTAAATTACAATTCAGTGACCATTACTTGTAAATTATGTAGGTGTTGTTTATAAACGCCAGTAGTAAAATATACTACTACAACGAACTGACTATAGGTTAAGTATTGTGAAAAACGAAATATATGTAGCTTACTTCCGCAAAAAACACAATATGCAAGATGCACCGCCCGCCCGCCCGCAAAAAATTGCACATGCACACTTTGATTGATATTTCGTTTTTCACAATGGTTAGGGACTTCCGCCAAGTGACGCCTGATTCAATCAAATGCCTGATTCAATCAAATTTATAGGTTAAGTATCGTATAATTTTTGGGTCAAAGTTTAGCAAGTTGTAGGCTCATGAATTTCTGCAAGAGCTGGAAGGGACGAAGAGGAACTGGTACTAAGCATTATCAAGATAATTATTTCTAATAATTTCAACGATATTGTGACAGATGAACATTTCTGGCGTCGAAAATGAAGTTTTACTTCAGAATTAAACTGGTTCACAACTTTGAGCCCCAAGCTGAGGTCACGAATGATACTCCGGATCAAGGGCATCGCCAGCCAATGGCCCAGGAGAGAAAGGCAAGTTATCAACCCATGGCCTTAGGGGTAAACTAATACTATGGGAAACGAGAACTATGAAAAAAATGAATTTTAGGCATAAGGTATATTTGTGAGTCTCGTTGGGCAGCTGCCCCTTCCTGCTACCCCTGGCGACGCTCCTGCTTTAGATGACAGTGAAGGTGACGTACCGTTAGCTCATTTATTCGTTATTGGCTCGTTATTGGCCAATCATTCTCGAATCGATGACTTTACAGGGCTTTCAACTTCAACGGCAGTTAGTGATGTGACTAGTGAAGTCAGAAAACTGTGGTACCTAAACTTAGACCTGTGCTCAATTTTCTGAATGATGTTTCTCAAAGACATGCTCCCTTTGAGGATTTTCACAGCATACACAAAGCGATGGTGCCTTACTACGGGGAACATTCCTGCTGACAGTTTCTTGAGAGGAAAACCATGGGCAGATTTCACTCGCCTTGGCTGGTTCAGCTCATACCATAGACAAGGTACAGGAGAAGTCGAACACTATCGTAAGCTGGGACTGGGTGCTAATGAAATTTTTCAGTACTCAGATGTTTTACAAAAAATTTATATGTAAGCTTTTCTTCATTTGAAGTTGGACGTTGTCACTAGAATGCAATTTTTTGTAAGAAATGTAACTTTGTATCCAAAAGAATATTTTTATTTATATGATACAAAATAATATTGTTTTTATTATAGCAAATAAATGTTAGAAAGGTTAAAAATCGAACACCGAGTTTCTTCTTTTGTTGTGTTGTTATATTCGTGCATATTACTATCGTTGTTTTAAAACAACACCATTTTCCGGATTTTCCAGGTATAAAAGATTTTTTTTACTATTTTTTCTGTATCTCTTGGGGCATAAATAGGCTGTATTTAAAAACTTATTCAAATCTGGCGTAATTTTTTTTGTATTTATCGAGGTTTCCATTAAAAAAATAATCCTAAATACTTACCGTGTTTGGGCTCGTTACAATTGTCTTGACACGTACTCTGACGAGAGAGGAGGTTCAGGGTCTGATGATGATGCCGGAAGGCCATGCCATAGGAACTCAATATTGAAACCATGCAACCCCATCGAGTTTGGGCTTGTTTGAATCGTCTTGACGAGTACTCTACCAAAAAAATATTTCTCTCGTGGTTTTTTTGGAATAAAATTTTAAAAGAAGAGATTATTTTTGTGTTGCTTTTTGTGCAATTAAGTGTTTTTATTTTTATTATAGTTTTTTTCCACAACAAAACCTCTATTCGGATGTGAACAGTATTATTTTCAAGTTTACCTTCCTAAGCTCCAATTTGGTAAGTTACGCAAGTGTATACATATTAATGATGTTGATTCTAATAGTAAAACAATATTATTGTTACGTCATTAAGCGGGAACACAAACACGCGTGTAACTTTCAGTTGACTGGTTACAGCGAATCATAGTGAAGATAATTATCAAATAACGTTACACCAGCTGTGTCACTGTTTAAGCATCGTATTATTCGAAAAGAATTGATCTGAATAGAGCTTTCCGTACTAAACGAGATTTCAAATGAGTTAACTTTTAAGTTATCAAATATTTTTGAAGTGAAAACTTTTAAGACGGACACGTGACCTGATCGAAAAACTGTTACAATGTCATTAGCATACGAAGGCAAATTTCGCCACCGTTTCCAAAGTTGTGATAGCTCAGGTTAGAAAACGGGCGGCATTGAAGCCAAAATACCTCGGTTCAAACATAGTCCGTATTTTTTCTTAAAAAAATTAGAATTTAATTTATCGACGATAGATCTCAACCAACTTACACACACCAACTGACCTAAACCATTCTGAGAAATCACTCTATCTTTTAGTGAAAACCGCTTGAAAATCTTAAGTAATTAATTGACTATACGACGTTATCCCGCGGGAACCTACTTAATACTTTTACTAATGGAAAAACGATTTACCGATTAAAGTCAAATGTTTGCAGCCGGTTTGTATGGGAAAAGAAAAGTGTTGTGTTTACTATTTTTTACAGAATTTTTATGTTTTTTCTCTGCATCAAAACCTTCCGTGAGCCTATTAAGTAACACATAGAAAAAAAATTGCTGACTTTGTCCTGCTGTTCTCGAGTTTTCCGCTTAGCAACATTCATTTTTATTTATGTAGATATAGATATCTAGATGATGTGTTGGTTTTTTAGCAAATGGAAAACAAAGATGTACAGCGCCAAACCCAGAAAAATGGATAAGGGGCAAAATTATAATGAAGTCAGGCTTCGTTAACAAGGGATCGGTCATTGACGATTTGTGATCACGAATCGTGACGTTTTCATACGATGACGAATAGTGAAAAATTACTGTTAAGTAACTACGTCTTTCCTATACTTTTGACATTCTTGTTTTTTGACGAATCGTAAACGACTGATCTGTGTGAATGTGAACTAGCTGTTATTGTTTTTAAATTACCGACCAAATCAAAACCGCCTATTAGGTATATTATTATGACTAAAAATATGACTTTCTACTCAAAAACAAAGAACTCACAAAGTTTCACATTCGCTGTATGAGAATTTTCTCTTAAAATGTTATTTTAAAAATAAATTTTCGCCATAATCTCTAGTTATATTTTTATGTCAGAGTGTAAAGCCGCTATAAAGCGGTGGTCACACCGTCCAACGACGTTAATCTTCATAGCCGTGAGCGCCGTAAAGCGTCAAATAACTTCCAGCCAAGTAAGCGAAGGCAACGACCTATAACGAACTGGTCAGGAATTTTATTTGTACCCACTGGAAGGACGTGACTTGGGAAAGTAATTTTTTAGTCAGCTTTCCAAGTTCAATAACATTTTTTGGTAGGCGGTAAATAAATAAAATAATAAACAGATATTGGACATCATCCTTTATCACATATATTGCTATGGCAATTGGAAACAACGACGGGTATTACCACATACACCCAGACACGAGCAAATATTGACCGGGTGTTGAACCCGGGAACTCATAGGTTTTCAAGGTGCAATGCATTGTCTATGCATACGAAATCTAGTTTAAATGATTTATGCGAACATACGGTGAGAACAGCGACTTTGTTTTAGGTAATTATAGAGATAATAAATAAAATAATTTCTTACAACCACACCAATTATTTATCTAGCCCATGAAAATTTTACTAAGAAAATGTTTTTGTGTTTGTAATGTATAAACTCAAACATCACAGAACCGATTTTAAAAATTGTTTCACCGGAAGCTAGATTCTTCTCGTTTTTTTCCGATATTCTTACGAGAATGGGTACCACGCGGGGAAAACTGCGGGAAACCACTAGTACTTTAATAAAGTAGAAAACACCTAAAACAAGACAAATTTATATTTTGTCTTGTTTTAGGTGTTTACTTATTAAGTCCGTCCATGCACCCAAATATTTGTCTTGTTCGGGAACCGAACCCCAGAGAGCACAGAATGCAGTGCGTGCGGTATCCGTAACCCTACACAAAATCAGTGGACAAATAATCAAAAGAGAAATAAATATAACATTTATTAAACCAAAGAATACTTTTAGTATTAAGGCCGCCTTGTATATTACATTATGTATTTTGTACAAAAGTTTAATAAATAAAATAAAATAAACCAATCAGCAAATAAATCAATAATCCGGTTCTACACTAGCCAGTTTCTGCGGTTCTACTGTCGCATGGAACTTCTATTCCATTAGTAATTGCTACATTCACAAAACTTACCGAGTGTGAAGAACATCAATCTACATGTTCTTACATCAGTCAAAGACGCCGTGGAAGCAACGGGAGATAAATTCCACTCGGCTAAGCATCAACCAACGATCTGTACTATATACAGGACGTCCCACGACTATGCCACATGGAGGGAAAGTACTTTAAATCTCTGTAGATAGAGCATTTTACTGAAAGGAACCATTTATTTATTTTAGACAAGAAACAAAAAGGCATTCAAAGTTTTTTTTAATACGCTTCCTACACTCAGTTAAACTTAAACTGGCTTAAATTCGAAAAACAACATCCTGTACTTTTATTTCATCAAGATAAGGCTTAACTCTCTCAGGAACATGATAAATTAAATGAAATATAAACAATGGAAGACTTCACGAATTCGATGTCGAGTCAAGTCGATGATTGTGTACTTTCCTATGGAATTGGTGATTTTACTAAAAAGACCTGTAAATTCAGTTAGTTTCTTTTCAAAATAAAGGAATGGTTCCTTTCAGCAAAATGTTCTATCTACGAGTACAATATTTAAGAAACTTTCCCTCCAAATGGCATAGTCGTGGGACACCCTGTATACCTATAGAATCTTCACTCGTCACGATTAAGGAAATTTGAACCTTATTTTAATACAGTAAGTTATACTTTACTGGCTAGAAAGTTAGACAAGTGATGTTAAATTTTAAGCCTTAACGTAAGACAAGAATATTAACCGTTCCACGTAAAACAATTTCGCGTGTAGTTTAGCGATCTTTGATCGAACATATTAAATTGAAAGCTATTTTGTATTTCTAACCTTGACTATGTTTTTGTTGTCTTATTGAAATAAATTTCATACAAAATAATAAGGTTGAAGAGCTTTAAGCTTCCTTTAGAAATAGACATGTTTAATAGCACGATCGATACTGTGAAGCGAAACGTTAGGGAGTATGTCTCACGGTAGTTATTTCTTTTTTGTGTAACTCTTACTATAGTTTTTTTTGTTTATTTATTGTTTCATTTTTTGTAAGACTGTAATACCTGTAATAATATCTTGTTTGTCTTTTTTTTTGTAAATACAGATAATACCTGATTTTTGACGTTGTAAGATACCTGATGTAGTAAGATATGTTTATTACCTTCGTTGATTTCACAAACGTTTTAGTAATAAAATAAGTGGAAACTTTGCAGATTTATGGTATACCTAGTTAATATTTTATTTAAAATCGATACTTACCTAATCATTGTAATGTTTTAGTAGTAGTCATAGAACACAAGGAAGAGGTTGAAAGAAGAGAATGCCGCACATTTGGTACCTACTACTACTAGTACTACTAGTTACTTAGTTTTTCCTTACCTTTACGTTTCCTTGCGTTTTACCTTCCTTAGTTTTTGTTATCGTGATCGTATTTTTTTCAATTAAAACTAAAATTTAATACATATTTGACAGCAGCACTTTGACAGCTTTTGAAGGACGGTATAGTTTACGATTATTATAACGATAGTTTTTCAGCTAGGTGTACTGGACAAAACGTTGATTTGGAAAGGAGCAAGTTGCTATGGCGGCCTGAAGATATTCAAAACCGTACAAAAGTACAATGTATGGAGTATCGAATTTTATCAAATAGTTTGGTTTAGTTTGGTAACAAAGTGTTTTTTACACACACACACACACACAAACACACACCCATACACACAAACACAGACACACACACACACACACTTGTTACTTCTAACCAGCTTCTAACGACTTTATAGAGCGTGCGGTCACGAGCAATAGTATGTATAAAGCATAGGACTATGTCCTTTTAAAATATTTAATGACTTCTGTGACACTGATCGTTTTCTTTCGGACCGCTTCAATACGACAAGGTTCTATGTTGTATAACATATTACTGCATACCTATACTACAGCCTTAACTTTTAATACTGTGCCCAGTAGTGCCCACAGAACATGGAAAGAGAAAAAAAATCCGTGTTCTGTGACTGTGCCTATACTGCGTATAGCGACTGCAAGCAGCGTAGGTAATGTAAAAAAATTGTTTTAATATATTTTTTGCACTGTTAGTAAAAAAACACGTAAGAACTGTCTGAACTGTCATATTTAGTTTACTGAATAACTGAAGTAAAAGAAACAGAGTAGAGTATGAATGTTGTACGTCAACGGAGTACCAAATGTGAAAATAAATTCGAGCGACTTTTTCTATATCTCATTTTATTTACTTGAAACCCCTGAAGGGCATGAGGGTGAAAAAAATCAAACGTAAACATTATCTGAAAAGATTTTATATTTCACCAAACGGATACATCAATCACAAATAGCATGGTTGAATTGATACATAAATACATATTATAGAAATAAACGATGCCTTTTCATAATAATTATATGGCTGCGCCTCCGCTGCCGATATTGTTTACAAAAAAACTGGGACGGGAACCGAGACAAATAAAGAGTCACCCTAAATTTCGTGGTTATTTTTTGGCGAAACATAACTTACGGATTTTTTCATAAAAAAAAATAACTACGAAATATAATAAAAATTAACCTATCACGTAACAGACAACGTTCCGTGGGCAGGCCCCCTACAAGGTGGACCGACGACAATCTAGTCAAGGTGCCCACCATCAACAATAAGAAAGCGATTCAAAACTGGTGCGTTCCAGAATAGGTTCCTAAAATGAAATGCTTTATTTCATACCATGACCTTCTAAAAGCTGAATCGCAAACACAGAATAAATAATAGTTGTCGCAAATGAATTGCTGAATGTGAATGAACGAACGATTTGTGTTCTTATTTCTTCTACCCGTCTCTTTTACTTGATTCTGTCATGCCCGGAGAGTGAGAGGGACGGGTATAACCTGCAGGTGTCATGTTAGCTCGACCGAGTTATAATTAAGTCAAATAAGAGTTCATGACAGCTAAGCGGCTGTTAAATGTCGCTGAATCGCTTGTCATTGACGCAATAGAATCACGAGCTGTCGTGGTACGAATAAGCGAAGCAGATCAGTTTAAGTCCTAAACAAATCCGCAATAAGAGTTGAGTAAGAAAGCCGCTGGATGCGGGCAGCGCAGGACCGATCGTTGTGGAGATCCTTGGGGTAGGCCTATGCCCAGTGGTGGGCGTCGTTCGACTGACATAATAAACTTATCACGTGTTCTCTTGCCTCTTGTTTGTTAGGAGGAGGTGAGGAACTGGCAACTGTTCAGGACGCTGGTTCCGGCAGCGGAGGCACTTCCTAATTAAGTCTATATACGAGTAGAAAGCAATTTAAAAAAATTAACCGACTTCAAAAAGTACCTGTTAACTGAAAAGGAAAATCTAATATCTTTAAGATACCTACCGTTTTGAGATCAGTGCCATTTCCTGGCTTTTTCATGCCCCTTTATTCCTTTTTTTTGTGTAGATTGTACCATAATTCCTTATACCTTTCAAAAACAACTAAACCAATTTTGTTGAAACTTCAACTGTTCCGACCTTAAATACACCAGTTTCAAATAAAATCATCTCAATTATGACTCTTAATTTTCAAGAATTTCGTAGACGAATATACCTACCCTTAACGCTATAAGTACTCAAATATTATCCAATTCCAACAATATTACATACCTACATACGGTCAAACTGATAATGTGAAAAGTGCATGCAACACCGTGACTCACTGTCACGGTGTTGCAGCTTCCAAGGTAAATACGAAAACTAAATTTTTTTCTTTATTTTTCTTTTCATATACCATTCTTGGTTTAGCTATTCTGTTACCTGTGCAAGTACAAAAAAGAAAAACTGATAAATAATAACGAAATAACGGCACGATACAGATAAAGCCATGGTTTTCGCTAGTCACAAATGTGATATAAATAAATAAGCTTTACGTAGACTCCTCGCGGTATTGACATTGCAGATATCTCGACACGACGTCATCAAAATTTCTTACATTTTTATTTCTTACAAAATTTCGCGAAAATTTTCGCCGATGTACTGTAAAATTGGTTTATTTTCTTCCAACGTAATGACTTGATTTCAGTGAGAAAATCATGGCAAATGAGTGCTTCCGTACCACGCCTCATTTCCCGAACGCATGTGAGCAATTTTCCTCTTTACTGCCTTCATTTAAAGGTTCAAAATATTGATTGTGATTGCCCTTGAGACGGTCGATTTGCAATGTGGATTATTCCCATCCCATCTCCTGAAATTTCTTTTGCGAGTTCAAGCTCTCGGTGTAAAATAAAGCTCTTCAATTTGTCTCAATAAAATAATAAACGAAGGGGAAAAAATAGCAGTAGAAATTTTTGTTTAGGCTTGTCTGTTATGAATAAGATTATTTAAATCGGAAGTTGCAGCGGTTGAGCAACTTTAGAGAACTATAAAGACCGTACCTATCAGATAACACTGCGCGAGACTGGGGCATTTTGGCGCTAGTTACAGTATTACTTTTTGTTTTAAGGTTATAGCAGGCCTATTTCACTACCCGTGTCGGCTCGAAAACGCGGCGGCAACGCCGGGGCGTTGTAAATCCATAGAACTTAGGTCCGCAAAAGAGCTAGAATATATGCGATAGAAAGAGATGCAACGACAACGAGTGACCCTTCGTAATTTGCCTGCGCCGTACAAGCTGAATTCTACTTTATTGCGTTATAGTTAGAGTTGCTATTTATTTAAATGACTTAGCGAAGTGAGCTATCTGTTACATAGTAACTATTTAGTAATCTGTGGTTATAGTAAAATCTTAGTATTCGATTTCGATGACGCGCAAACTTATCTGGCTCGCACTCTACCAGTCATACGTTTGGCTACCTATTTAAATATGTTTCGAGATATTCCAGTTTTCATAAAGTGCAATAAGTTTTTAGTAATTATTTAATTTTCATGACAAGCTTTTTTGCTGACTGTACTTAAATATTGTATAGTCATCTAAACAAAACCTGTATACCAAATTTTCAGCTCTATCGGACACTGGGTAGTGGGTCAAATTAAGCTTGCAAGATTTTTCCCCCACTAACTAACTAACTAACATGGTAAGTTATAAAAAGCTTGTTGAAAGTTTTTGATCTAGGCTACATTTGTTAATGTTAAACATCATAACGGAAATGTATCACAAGATGTTGAACTGACCATAATTTTTGAACAATTAAATTGTATACCCATACATACTCACATACTTATTCACACGCAAGAACTCCAGCCGGCCTAGCATGAGCGGCTTTTATCACGCGATATGATATAGCACGTCATGCTGTCTTGCTTACCCCACTAAGGCGTATGCAAGCCAGCATGACGTACTATATCATATCGCGTGATATAATGATGGTCATGCTATGCAGGCAGATACATATAGGGTAATGAGAGCGATAGTAGACTTAATTCAAGTAACGTTTGTATTTTTATTTATTTTCTTTTAGAATTGATATCATAGTTTGTATATAGCGTTTATAGACGAGTGAAGCCCCTTATCACAGGCTCTGAAGCTTAAAAGAGGACTCCGGTCACAAATTTTGTTATAATGTTTCTTCTGTAAGCAAATAAAGTTACTTATTTAAGGTAGGCTATACAGGGTGTTAGTTTAAACAAGGGACATACTTCAGGGGGTGAAACTACCATACAAACAACTTTTATTATGGGACCTTCGATCATATAAACCCTAGATACAGCGTAAGCGCACTGAAAGTGAAGCCGCCAACGAATGCTCCATTCAAAAGGGAGCATTAGATCGCTCACAGTAGTCATTTGACCGCCTGCCGAAACGATGCCTAAATGTGCTGAGAAGAACAAAAACAATTCGAAAAAAAGAAAAAAGTGATGTAATATCATATTTTCAGTCGGTATTTAACGTAAGTATAAATTGCAAAATCAATTTAAAGTCAAACATGTACTGAAACTATCATAATTTAATTATTTATACTAAAACGGTTGCGCGGCAACTAAGCAACCGTTTCTTCTATTTGCGTTAGTAAGACAGAAATGCAGACATGACGAAATACGATTCGCTGTTCTAGCATCGGCCGACCATCTGAGCTTTCCATGTAATAAGATCATAAGTAATACCATTCTGACCGAATTTAAATCCAATTACTGTTGCTTAGGGTCGAATATCAAATCTGGTGACGGCAGTATTCGGAATCGAAATATCTATAACTATAACTACTAATGACAGCGTTGTTGGAATCACTTTTTCAAGCGCATTTAGTATGGAATTGTGTATCTAGGGTTTATATGATCGAAGTATGGGACCAAGTGCGATATCGCGAAAAAAATCGGTTGTTCCATACAAAAGTGCAATATTGAATGGGCCAAAATGTATGGAACAGCTGATTTTTTTTTCGCGATATCGCACTTTGTCCAATAGTAAAAGTTGGTTGTGTTGATGGGTACTTTCACCCCATGGAGTATGTCCCTTGTTTAAACTAACATCCTGTATAGAAAGAAGAAGTATTCCGTAGCCCTCGTACATTTAAAAGTATATTTGTTAAATACAATCCAACTTTCTTTAAATGTCGATAAGTCTATGTTCAAGTAATTCATGAAAAAATTACTGACAAAAATCTATAAGTACTTACTTAATTTTCAGTCCTTCATCTACAAGCGTACCCGAACTCGCGGGCTATTATTTACTGTATAAAATTGACTCGCCAATTACCAATTTGAATGTTAATGAGTTCTCCGTAGACTAGAGAGGAGTAGCAACAGAGTAATTAATTAATACCACAATACGGGATAATCAAAGTAACAGGTTACATTATACGTTATGATGTCAGGGTCTGAGCTAATAGGCAATTAATTTGCAATGAGCTGATTAGCAAGTCATTGTGGTAGTGGAGCCACTCGAATTACTACCTTGTAATTGTAGTAGATGCTCTGAGACCCGTGGGCAGTGGCGATCGTTGAAGCTAAGCAACTTTTACAATGGTCAGTCACAGAATGGGTGGTCAAAAAATTTGTTACTATCTCGAGCTCCTCCGTGCTGCGGAAGGCACGTTTACCTGTAAGTCCTGGCTGCGTTAGCTGTCAAGACACACCAATCCGCATTGGGCACGCGTGGTGGCCCATTCTCCCTATCCATCCATAAGCGAGGCCTGTGCCCCAGTATTGGGGGCTTATAATGGCTGGTTATGCTGATGAATAGAGGCATTGTGCTGTGACGGTGAAAAATTTAGGGTTTTGTAATCAACCGCCAGAAAGTAAAAATTTCAATCGTTACAAAATATCTGGAAAGTAATTTATTGGAAAAGACCTCAACCACAAAAAACTCTCGTTATGGTTATTTGTAATCATCATCATCATCATCATGTCAGCCAAACGACGCACACTGCTGGTCATGTGCGTCATCCAAGGATTTCCACAACGATCGTTCCTGCGCTGCCCGCATCCAACGGCTTCCCGCCACCTTGACTAGATCGTCGTCACCATGTAGTGGCCTGCCCACTGAACGTCGTCCGGTACAGCCATCGGTTCTCCGCGCTATGTGTAATTTGTTTGTAATCGTAAACTAAATTCCGTCAAAAACTTTAACAAATCTGCTGTCATGCTCATGTCTATCTTTTGAATGTTTGTTCCTAATAGACCGAAAGAGGGGAAAATATTACGATTACTATAACGTTACTTTTTCGTCCTATACTGATGGTATATTTTACTATTAGATTACCATAACGACAGTTTTTCGTGATTGGGCCACAGGTAATTCCAAAAGTCCGTCATTAATCCTAAAGCTTATTGTTGATTAGCCAGTCGTTGTTGGCGGCGCGCCCGATTAATTGATGCAAGTTGCATCTAGAACAGACAGGCACGGACTGAGCTTCACGAGGCTACGACAATGGCTGCTAATTACTATTTATGATAATGAAGTGCTTGTTCCTTTGAGTGTGATTAATGAGCAATTAGATGCTATATCTACGCTTGTAAAATAAAGATAGGAGTTTGATTAAAATTCTAACGCCCGAATTCTTTAGAGCTACTCGTTTATAAGCGTCTCAAACATCGCACTGTCGCTTTAAATGTCAAACTTATGAAAGAGACGCCATGATGTTTAAGATACCCACCTGGTACCGGTTTCCGTGAGAAGATCTGAATAAATAAAGAAAGAAAGAAAGAAAGAAAATTATTTATTTTTAGCAACACACAACAAAATATACACACAGAGAACCAAATAAGAAGAACAAAAAAGAAGAAAATACTTCCATGTGTTGTTGTGTGATGCCAAAACTGTGCTCAGCTCAGTATAAGCAGCAAGCGACGAGGCCTGGCTGCACTGGTATTCTGCTGAACACAGTAGTGACATCTGGACATACAATTTATGGACAACGAATACAAAAACAATACCTACATAATTACATCACATTACCTTCATTTACATACAGTTTACATTGGTACAATACAATATTATAATAAATTAATGAAAACATAAGAAACTACAACATAAATA
Organism: Crambus lathoniellus; assembly: GCA_949710035.1. NCBI lineage: Eukaryota > Metazoa > Arthropoda > Insecta > Lepidoptera > Crambidae > Crambus > Crambus lathoniellus. The sequence goes on along the minus strand of OX453302.1, from coordinate 4,608,706 downwards.
CACAATATTCAAAAATTGGCAGTAAGGCCCAATGTCTTCGCCTGTTCAAAAGGACGAACTTTTCAACTACTACTTTACTCTATGGCCAAGCCAAGCCAAACTTTTTGCATTTATAAAAAATAACACTTTATGTTATTTCAATATCGGTCGGAGCAGTAGTTCTTGTGATTACCTCATAAGTACATACTCGTACTGGTTAACGCGTTGTGGAGACATGACATCTACCGTCTCTGTCATCTCGTGGTCATCTCTGTCTGATTTGCCGACCGAAATCAGCGAGCGATATTGACCGGCATTTCGAGCAGGAACCGTTAAGCTATGCTCTTTGATTGGAACCATAATAACATCGATTCTGAAAGACTGATTTTGATAATGTATGGATGTCGCAGGGATTTTGTCAAAATCGTGATATTATATTTCCACTGGTGAAATTATAATTTTGCGTGATATTATGAATAGACATTACGAGACAGTATGCACAAGCTGCGAGCCTCGGAAGTCATATAGAACACGTGATAGGTTAGAAAAAAATTTCGTGGTTATTTTTTTTTGTATCAATACAACTTATGGATTGTTTCATTGTCTATTCATAATTTAACTAGTGGAATTATAATATCACGCGAAATTATAATTTCACTAGTGGAATTATATTATCACGACTATGACAAAATCCCTGCGACATGGACACTTCTTGCTGGACATTTCTTGAGTAGGTACCGCTTGCTAGTTTAAACCAGATTCAAACGTCGATTCAAACGCATCGAGTCAAACAATTGACTACTTCATCATTTCAGCCGTACGACGCCCACTGCTGGGCATAGGCCTCCCCCAAGGATCTCCACAACGATCGGTCCTGCGCTGCCCGCATAACTACTTACTGGATCCGAATTGAAGCGCTGAATTCGGATCCTGTAAGAAGTTCTATTGGCTTCATGTAAACCGGCCATAATATTCAACAACTTGATACGACATTCAAAATAAACGGGAACATAATAAATTACATAACCTATTCCGCAAATAAAATACAATAAAAACTCCACATGTTTATCTTGTCATGAACAACAATATCAATGTCAGACAACGAAAAAGATCAAACCTAAAACACTTCCTTTTCGGCATCGAGAATAAATAAAAGTTACGAGCCACACGTCACTCTAAACCAAAAGGCAAGCAATAATGGTCCTTATTCAAACAGGAATAAGAAAGACGCATTTCTATTTAGCTAAATGAATGCTCGATTTGGCAATCCCGTATAAAAGCTTGCTTTGTTGGGTGGAAATGAGTGTCGGGATGTTTTGTTTTCCCGTCATTGTCGGGACTGTCATTCTGTGGATCTAAAGGCATAATTAATTCACTTCGTTTATTCCGCAGGCGCGGATTTGGTCCTTCATATTTTCTACAGAACCTATTTGTTTTTGATAGAATTTTTATTTAAAAACCACTCCCTCCACGCCCATTTCAATTCTGAGAATTACTACATTGTGTTCCGAAAATAAAGAAAGTGTGGAAGTATTGGCCCTTACTGACTACCACTTTATTTAATTTAAATACTTTCATTGGTTGTATTTTTGCAAATAACAACCCAACATGTTATGGTTTTGGGTAAAATTTTATGACCTTGTGAAGTATTATTATTAGTCTGTTATAAAGTCTTCGCAAAGTTTAATTGGTGGTACTGACCTCATTCACTAGCCTCTTTTTTCCTAAAGATTAGCTGGCACCATATCCCCTACTTTATTGTAACTGTACAAGAAAACAATAAATAAATTATTTGTAACTACTTTGGGGTCAGCTGGCGGGTGGGTTTTACCCGCGTACCATTTCCCGTGTGACTAGACTAAGTATGGCTTTGTTGTCACAATAAATAAAAATTAAAAATTAAATTAAAATTAATATTATGATAAAATTTTATTTATGTCACTCAGAAGGAATGTATTTTTCTAATATTCAAAATATTCTAAATATAATTTTTAAGGGTCCAGTAGTTTTTTAGTTTATCAAACATAACATCAAAACATCTTTTTACTTTATACCTATTATGAGTACCTATAGAAAAGCAAAGCAATATACCAAAAACAATAATTAAAACAATCATTAAGCAGTTTCTTTTGTTTTTACCAGCCAAACTTATGTTATTTGTCTTAACCCTGCAGCCGTCCCCGGCGATGAAGATTCAGATGTCGCAGAAATGACCCGAGTCGAGATCGCTCTCGACCGCATCTTCCTGAATTATTTACTAACTTGGTCGGCTGGACGTGTTACGGAGCTCAGGCGAGGTGCAGTAGTGCCATTGAGAAGAGATCGTTTCGAATTAGGTAAACAAATGATGATTAAAATTAAGTCTCATGCTGTTATTCTCTCATCTCATCAAGCCTTTATCTTAATAAAGGCATAATGAGAAAAAAAATCATACAGTCGCTAGAACACAGAGAATGCAAGTGCTAATTTACACGTTTCGGTGACTCAATCATTTTGATTAGATCAGACTCCGAGATGAATAGGTAGCTTTTAAGCACTTGTTTTACAGATATCAAATTGTACCAACCAAATATTCTCTCCTTTTACTATTCAGCTAGTTAGATTCAGATTCACTTAGTTCAGTATCAGTTCTGTTATTCGTTGAATATAGCTAAGCTAGACCATAAGTAAAACTTAATTTTTGCGAGATTTTATTTTTAACACTCAAAGGTTGAAAATCCTTCCTGAAAGCTACTTATAGGGCTCGTGGTTTCCTATACTTACAGAATTGCATTGTGCAAAAATAAAATAAAATCTGAACTCAAAGGTTATTCTAAATTTTAATCCTGCTTTGCAGCAAGCATTACGAAAACGCGGAAGATTTCAATGCGTTGCCCGTTTGAGGGTTAATTAACTGTACTCCGGGAGCATTAAAAATATAAAAGATTTCATGAAATAAAGCACATTTTATTTACTCGCAAAAAGGTTTTACGTTTTTCGCTATATTTAATTTTCCACGAAGGTTATTTAAAATGCGTAAGGATTGACTTGATCAATGTAAATCGTTATATTTTTTAACCTTCATATTTTGACTAACCTCCTTTTAAATAATTCTCAATCAGTGGTCTGTCTCTTATCGCTAAAAAAAATCGTTGATATTGTGCTTTTAAATCTTCTATTACCTTCAAACCTTTCAACGAATTTGATGTAATTAGCATCTAATTCAAAATGTACGTACTACGGGTAACTAATTCGTGTGCGCGCGTATCGCCCCTGCACGAACTAAACATAATAATATGTTATAACACCGCGGAGTGCAAGCCATTTCAACCTTAGAAGTGGTTAAGGCCCGTGGTATCGCCAACGACCTTGGGCATAGAAAAGTGGCCTAATTTTTCCGGCCGTTACCCGCACCAAAACAGCTTAAAACACACGTTTCGTTAAAACTATGTATTATTTTAAAACGAAAAATGCTCAGTTTTAAGTTAAACAAGTTAGCAATCTTTTCCTGAAAGAAACGTGAAAATATCACTTGTAGTTTAGAAGCAGTAGCGTATTTTAAGTTGAAAACAGCTTCATTTCAATGTTTTTTTTAATAGTATCTTAAAGACTATGTTTTTTTTAAATGCTCAGATTGAAGTTTATATATCAATATTTAATATATATTAATTCTGGATTCATTAGTAGGCTAATTTATGAGTTTTAGCGCCTCAAAATTGATCGTTTCACGACTACATGCACCTTAAACGACGCTGTGGTCCATGGTACATATTCAGGTTTTACGAAGTCATAGCTAATTTTGTTAACCTAAAAATACTTATTATTGAAAATGAAGAAAAGTAAAAGTTGACCCGTCTCACAACTAGCTCCAATGGGACTCAAACCCACGACCTTTCACTGTAAAGGCGAATGCTGTAACCACTTTTTCTAATACTTCATTTTCAATAATAAAAGTTGCATTGTGAATGCAAAAAAGTAAAAAATATAAACAATAAAAATACTATAAGTTTCAATTTTTTTTCTACAACCCGTTATGGCTTCCACGCAAAACTGTGATGCGACGTCGCATTGCAAAATATGCAGCGCGCCATGTAAAAAGCTTATTGCTTGTCAAATACTTGACTAGCGTCGCAGTATTTTACGATGTGATGCGAATTCATAGTTTTGTGTGGGGATTATGGCAGCCATACACCTTCAAGTGATTTGATCAAACTGGCTTGATCAAACGGCTTGATGACATTGGTATGATCTCCCAAGCGACCACACACCTTTACGCAGGCTTGAAGCGGCGTCAGTTCAATATCGAAGTAGGCGAAGAGTTGTTGTGCTTCTTTATTAAAAAATGTCAACACACGCTCAAATCTTTAATCAAACAGTTTGATCAAGCCGTTTGATCCAATAAAAATAGGAAAATGCATATTTCTTCAAGCTAACTGATTACTCATTAAATTTGATCAAATTTCCCCCACACACCTTCATGCCAATTTCGTCAAGCCGTTTGATCAAGCTAGTTTGATAAAATTACTTGAAGGTGTATGGCTGCCATTAGGGACATCTTATAATAAACGGACAAAAATAAATATTTACAAAGAAAAAAGATTTGATAAAATGAAATTCACAGATAATTCCGTGTAAATACAAATTAATCTTATAAAATTGTGTCAACCATTTACTAAACGGTAATTTTTTAACCTACTTATTTCTACTTTTAACCTCCACCAGCACTCGCTACTAAAAACCTTCACCTCGATCTAAGAAACTCGTGAATTTATTAGTTAGGTGATTACGGCTGCGTCTACACGGCTGCCGATAAATCCGGCTTAATGTAAGGAGCAGGGGCACCGTAAGTTTCGTTGGAAGTTGTATTTTTATACCCTCAAGAGGTTATTAACTCTTCGTTTGAGCTGAATAACGCGGTCGCTACGTGACTGGAAAGAGAGCAGTTTGCTTTATAGCTTGTGATTTTTGGTAGTTGGCTGTGCCATTAATAGAAACACGGGCTTTAAACAGTACCTAGTTAAAAGTTCCAACACAATTTAAAATTGTAAAAATAAAAAAATGTAACAATTAAAAAACACGACTGCCAAAATCGGACGACAAAGTAAACGAAGTGATCCTATAAGGGTTCCGTTTTTTCCTTTTGAGGTACGGAACCCCAAAAACTAGCTCTCATTGCAGTTGGGGTACCATGCAGTGGAATACCTAAGTTAAAAGGACTGCAATGAGAGCTTGTTTTTAACTTTAATTTTGAAATTATTAATTTTTATTTTAATTCGTTAGTATGTATAAGTACAATTAATATTTTTTTTAAATGTACTCGTCGAGGACTTGAGGCCTTTTATTTGATACCCATATTGCTATAATTTTCATATTGTTTCTCATTTCAGCCTCTTAATAAAATTAATAAAGTGGCCAGTTCTTAATAATTTTCTAAGTTAAAGCTATTAGCTTTCTTGTTGAACAAATCATTCAGTAATTTGTTATTGCCAGGAACTCAAATTATAAAGACCCAGTTTCTATGAAAATTCGCAAAACAAATTACAACCTTCTTTAATTAAAATATGTTCCCATAAGGTGGTTAGTTCATACCTACCTGTACGCTCGGAGATTTGATGCAACGTGACACCCGTCAGTCACGACCTTGTAATGGCGGAAATCGAAATTTAAACTGTAGTAATTACACTGTAACGTCATTTTTCGAGTGGTTGGCTGAGGCACACGTGTGTACCTAATCCGAGTAATATGTCGATGTAATGTTTAGGACGTCTGTGTTCCTAATCCGAGCGTACATGCTTCTTAGTACAAGCGATGACGTAATAAGTCTTAACATATTTGAAAGTCGAAACACATCGTTAACGTTAACATTTTGGTATTGAAATTGTCGTGCTCGTAATATAAACAGAGCAGCGTCTCTTTCGACGTTCGTAAAAGAAAAAAAAAACATCAAAATATATTTGACAACAGAATACCTATAGCTTTTAGGTCATAGCCCACTTATACCGCACCGCTCCAACACCGCTCCCACCCAACATCGCCGTAAACTGAGGCGACAGCTAGCAGGCACCCAGCAGTCCACGCGGCGACAGCTAGCAGGCACCCAGCTGTCCACGCGCCGACTGCTATTCCCTCTATAGGTGCGCGGCGGCGGAGGCGGCGCGGCGACCGCTAGCAGTCAGCGGGCGGAGAGCTCGCGGACCGCGCGCTGTTCACTCTTTTATATTGTTACTGTAAAAGGCATCTACAGTGCACGATATTAAGTTCATATTTGGCTGCTCATACTTTGGTTGGGTGGTACCAAGCGGTGCGGTACAAATGGGCTATGACCTTTTGACGGATGGTTGATGAACGATCCCGAGAGGAGCCCGTGGTGCAGTGATTAGCGAGCTCGGCCTGCGGTCGTTCAAGTGACGCAGTTTTTTAAATGGTCGGTCACGGGATGGGTGACCAAAAATGTATTATTTATTTATTATCTCGAGTTCCTGCGTGCTTCGGAAGGCACGTAAAGCCGATGGTGTTAAACTATACACAATAGAACTCGACTATCTAACAAGACTCGTGGTCGCGGAAATAGAACACTCTATAGCTGTGGGATGGGTCTGCTCCTGGCTTCTTGTCTCAAAATATGCAGATTTTTTATGTTTTATTGGAATTAATTTTATTTTATCGTGGCTTGTATGGCAATGTTTATTATTGACTCTTATGTTCTTAAACTATTCAAAGTTTCATTACCCTTGTTTGGCATTTATATTTATTATTTTATTTGCTACGTTTTTGGTTGGTGTGTATTTTAAAGAAACTACCTTTTGGATGTCTATTTCTTAGTTATTGAAAATTATTTACTGCTATGATTACCGGGTTTTTTATTTTGTTTTTAAACTTAAGATTAATTTGTGATGGAAAGTGACTTTACATATTATATTATGTTAAAGTCACTTTTCAATTTGACGACTCTGTATGAAATATGACAGGGAGAAAAAAATAGCCCTTGGCGAGTTTCTTGCCGGTTCTTCTCGTTACAAGGCCTCCCGCCGTAGGATTTGCGAACCGATAGCGTAGCTTCATTGACGTTCACAAGTGCTGTATCAGCCTAAAATGAATAAATGATTTTGAATTTTTGAATTTTTGAATAGCTACAAGTGAACTGAACCACTATTCTTGGGGTCTACTATAAAGAAACCACTAGTATTGGCGTCTAAAACTGAAACATTAGTTTTCCTGTTACTCCGTATCGATATTCGTACTAAATAAAGCAAAGTCGCATAATGTCGCCCGATACAATTAATAGAAAAGTAAGTACCTACTTACTAAGGTAAAAAGTTAATCTCTTTTAAGGTTTGGAGCAAAGATATCTCTCTTGATCTTTTGAATTCCTGTTGAACTTTGGTCTGTAAATGACTAATAGCCCTTATTATGGTGGTAAACTTTTTAAGATCGCGATTGTACAGTCAGCGTCGTATATACGGTGCCATCCAAAGTGGTCAAATAGTTAGAAAAGAAAGAAAGAAAGAAAATATGTTTATTTTGTCACAGACGCAAGACGGTACATAACAGAAATACACCTGAAAAAATAACAAAGTAAAAAAAAACAAAAGAAAATGCAAAAGAAATGACAATAAATAAAAATATTTACTGTCTCACGGCTGCGCCAAAACAGGTGGCCAATTCAGCATTTAGTCAGGTATCCCTGACGCAGGTTTTCGATTGGCACCTATCGTTTTTTTTGACAACTAAGTATTTAACTTTTTTAGTTCGGCACGCCATACCAATAAAATTGTTTGGTGCGTTCGTAAACCAGCGCAAGATGTACTTAAGTGAACATCAGTGATTCTGGCATCCGCTGTACATTCCGCTGTGCTGCGACTGGTACATGAAGTGTTGTGCCGAAATATTTGACCACTTTGGATGGCACCGTATATATGACGCTGACTGTACACACAACAGCAGGCCGGATTGCAGTGAGAAGTGAAAGGGGCTTAGTGGGTATTTCCCCCTCCTGATCACCCATCAAGTATCTGACACTGGATGGAGGATCAGAAAGTGGCAAGGTGAGTCCCACATAACCACAGTCCGCACACCGTACGCGGACGGGGTATGCGTAAACGCAATCCTCACAAAAAAGGCCAGATTGCAGTGTAACCTTAAGAGTGCTCTAACCTCTCGTCATGCCGACGGTTGTGGACACAGAACATGAAAAAAAAATCTTTCCGTGCACCACACCACAGATGGTTGTGCAGTTGTACATGTAAAAGCGGGTACAGATATTTAGGTATCACTTACCCGATCCAATCACCGTATCCGTATCGCTGACGCGTATCATGATTAGGCATGATACGTGATCATGATACGCAGTATTGACACGCCACTCTATCAAAATGCCGTCCAAACATGCGATCATGATACGCCTCTGTCTGTGGCCTCAGCAATATTTAGATCCGCTATAAAGCTCCTTAAGCATCAACTACAGAGTGCCAAGAAGAACGAACTACGTCGGAGTTTTTAGCTACGTTGATTTCGTGTGGCTTCACCTTACATACCTCGCAAACAAAATCTTTTCCTTAACAAATAAAATTAAGGCACAATGAGTTATTTCTTTTCATACAACGCTAAAACATGAAATTTCCAGAATATCACCGAATACTTAGCTTCATTTTACAAAAGGTAAACGAACCTTTTCAGTAGATTACTTAACAAAAAAGCCGGTAAGTACTGCTGACAGATATTACGCTTTTTATTAAAGCGCCTCTCTCACTTGGAGGTTCTATTAAAATGACCAAGATCCAAGACTAGGCACAATTTAATTGTATGAATTTCGGTATTGCAATAGGTTGGTATTGGTATGGCTGATAGAAAAATAGGAAAAATCGTAATAAAAAAATTCCACACAGACCCATAGTAGATTTTCAGAAGGAATTCGAACCCGCTCCCCAGAGATCCCCAGGAAATGGCTTGGACTGGATTTGGAAGGGGTGTACAATCACGAGCAATAATATGTATAGAACATAGGACTATATCATAAAACAATATTAAATAACTTTTGTGGCAGGCCCATGTGGTTCTGTTTCGGAACGCGCCCGCCCGTGGCTTCTGTTATCCCGAGGAAATGTGATATTTTTTCGGTATAAAAAGTAGCCTATGTCATGTGACAAAGTTCTATGTAGCTTACATATTATTGCTCGTGACTGTACATAGATAGATTGCTTGGATAGATATTTTCGAAGTGCGTAAAATTATTGTGAAAAAAGAAATATACACAGAACACGGAAAAAATATCTGTACAGTAGTACTTCCGCAAATAACACAACATGCAAGACGTACCGCCCGCCCGCCCGCAAAAACCACGAAAATGCCAGTGCACAATACCTGCATTTTGCAAGGCAGCAATACGCCTTGCACCTTCACTGATTGGATCACATCACACTACACGTGATTTGCCCCAACCCGGTGCATCCTCAGGAGTTAGATCGTGCAAAAACCAGCTACATGTATTTCTTTTTTCACAATGGTTAGGGACTTCCGCTAGGTGACGCCTGATTCAATCAAATGCGTAAAATTATTTTAAAGCTAGAGGCTCATTGCTGTTTCACTGGCATGGTCACCGTTCTTTGTCACTCAAAGCAAAAATATTATATCAAAATAAAAACAGTGGCTTAGACGTAGAAAGTAGGACTCAGGTAGGTTCTTTCGCAGTCCATGAATTATTATGGAATAGGAATTCTCTGTACTTATAGCAGAAGTTTGACCAAGGGCGATATTTGTTTAACTAACATTTTTTTTTGTTAAGCATATTGTCATTTCCCTTAACAAGATTTAATTCAATTTCAAGTAATACATCGCCTTAAAACATGGTACTATGTTTACGTTTCAACATTATTGTGATAAATGATTTCAAAATACTTACAACCTTTTGTGCTTCCTCTGAAGGGAATTTTCTAAAACGTTTCCTTTGTTCGATTTATTTGACAAAGCACGAGTAAGATATTCTTTTGAATGTGAACATTATTCATTATTTTTCTAATTTCGTCATTTTGTGGAACGTCACGTTGAATAATGTTTAAATACTCAAACCTGTAAAATTGTAAACCTGTTCTAAAACGGTGTGAATTTATTTGATACTACAAAGTATGGCGTCAAAGCCAAAAGACATTTTTTTTTATTCGTATTGGTTGATTATATAAAATTAACTAGCTTTCCGCCCGTGGCTTCGCCCGCGTGGACTACACGAGACGTTATCCCGCGGGAATGTGACATTTTTCCGGGGGGGGAGTAGGATGTATATGAATCATCCAAAAGGTTTTACCTACATCCGTTAAGGACATCTTTTGGCCAAACAAAACAAAAAAGAATAAAATTTGGACAGACTTTTTTTATTTAAATTTATTTACATAAAATACTCTCACAAAAATATCAATCAAAGTAGATTGAATTTATAATTGTATGTGTTTAATAAACTAACTAGCCTTCCGCATGTGGCTTCTGTTATCCCGCGGGAATGTGATGTTTTTCCGGTATAAAAACTAGCCTATGTCACTCTTCAGCTCCCAAACCTACCAAAAATTACATCCATACGTTGCTCCGCCTTGACGTGAAAGAGGTACAAACAAACATACACAAGCTGCCCTGCGGGCTTATTATTATTATTATTAAAGCTTAATATGATCGGCTGTTCAATATTGATCTAATGTATTGTAAAAACAAATTACCTATTACTAAAATATATCGTTCCAAAGTTCAAAAAGTGCAATATGCTTCCGAAGTGAGCACATATAGTTTCTCGCGGCCAAAAGGACGTGCTAATTGGAGCTCCGTCGCTAATTTACAGCGACTACGGCTGCGAGTTTCGACGAACTTCCACATACTCTCGTAAATGTGAGAAGAGTTCAGCCACGATTCGAGATTAAGTGGCGAGCGGAGCGGAGAGTTGGACGCGCGAATAGATACTTTCCAAATATTTTACTATAATAATTACCCACAAAAATGTTATGATTTAAGGAGATATAAATATAAATCTTAAAATTTTACCCACTTAAAATAGCTATGAACAGAATAACAGATTAGACTAGGACCTAAATGCTGGCGTAAATGCGAGAAAAGTTCGGCCATGACTGACATGACAAGCGGCGAGCGGAGCGGGAAACGGGAATGCAGATAAAATTCAAAGTACTAGCTTTGATAAGCTATCAGTGATATTGAAAATTGCGTGAAAATTGCACATAATTCGAGTTCCGATGCTAATTTACAGCGATTGCAGCTGCGATTCGCGACGAACTTCCACATACTGCCGCAAATGTGAGAAGAGTTCGACTACGACTCGAGATTAAGCGGCGAGTAGAGAATAACCGAGAGTGACTGAATAGACATTGTCACTCAGGTATAATGTAGCTTTCTACTGGTGAAAGAATTTTTTGAAAGGATGCGGTAGTTCCATAGATTGTCCTCTCGCATAGTAACACACTCTAAGTGAGATGGTGTCACGTTTTTTTTGTTGATCATGATGAAGTTGAGGAGTTGAGATCTTTTATCGTACTAATAACGAGACAGAATCTATCTATATATATAAAATTCAAAGTCCTGACTGACTGACTGACTGACTGACTGAGATATCAACGCACAGCCCAAACCACTGAACCTAGAGACTTCAAATTTTGCACATAGATACGTTATACAGTGTAGGCATCCACTAAGAAAGGATTTTTGGAAATTCAACCCCTAAGGGGGTGAAATAGAGGATGAATGTGTTGTATTTAAAAAAAGTAGTGATTAAAATAGTTAAATTATTGTAGTACAAATCGTAACGTAATCACTGGCAACACTTTTAAGTTGAAATTGAGAGAAAGCGCCGCAATGGCGCCACTGTGTTTTGAACGGGGATAGACAAAATGGTGGGATTCTGCCCGTAGGCGGACGGGCAATTGTGTTCGAGTTGTCGAGTCGAAAGGACGTTAACCAGTGATTGTTCCAATGAAGCATGAATAAATGGATGCCTATACTGCTGAGTTATTATTTCATCACATTTCAGAAGTGGCAACAAACAACCCGCAAAGAAGTTCAGTTACAAGGTACGTGCAATTTTTCCCTAGAAGTTGTATAAAATCAGTTTGATCAGTTGACCTTATTCGCCTTTACAAAATATTTCAAATTATTTCCGTCTTTCTGTGAAAAACACTTTATTTTAAAAGCTGTCTTTTTATGATTGCTGACGTTTCAAATCTTTTTCAAATGTTCAAATGAAGATTGAAAACATTCGAAACAGAACAAAGATTTTATAGATACCTACATGTTGAGGAATATAAGGAATGTAAATGCTATGATTGCGAAAGTACTCAATATAGTTAATAAAGATAGCTTTGATTTTGACTTTCACATGCCATTGATTTGGGCCAAATATGTTGAGAATGTTTTAAAGAGAATAAGTGATTTTATGTTTTTGAAGTTATAATGGAAAAATATTAACATAGATAAGAATGCAAAAAGTGCGAATGAGGTTATATGAACAATACTCAATTCTTTATATTCTATTACTATACAACTAGTTTGTTGAGTTGACCACAATTTAACAGCTGAAAAATATGTTTTTATTTAATTATGATATGGTAGTGGCCATTTCCTGTAAAGTCATCACTGCATAGATAGCTTGAAATAAATTTTGCAGTCGCTTTACAAAAGTAATATTAGAAAAAGGCCATGTGTGCCTATAGCTTAGTTAAGTAGCCATGTGAGCTACGAGTTGGCCATGTGTGTCGCTTGTAATTAGACCATGTGTGTCTAAGCTTGAGTAGTAGTGGCCATTTACCGCAAAGTCATTAATGGATTTAGATAGTTTGAAGCTTTTCATTTTGCAGTCGCTTTACAAAAGTAATATGTATTAGAAAAAGGCCATGTGTGTCTATAGTTAGTTGAGTAGCCATGTGAGCTACGAGTCGGCCATGTGTGTCAGTTATAATCAGGCCATGTGTGCCTATAGCTTAGTTGAGTAGCCATGTGTGCCTATATAGCTTAGTTTAGTAGCCATGTGAGCTACGAGTCGGCCATGTGTGTCTCTTATAATTAGGCCATGTGTGTCTAAGCTTGACTAGTAGTGGTCATTTGCCGTAAGGTCATCAATGCATAGATAGTTTGAAATTAATTTTGCAGTCGCTTTACAAAGGTAATATTAGAAAAAGGCCATGTGTGCCTAATAGCTTAGTTGAGTAGCCATGAGAGCTACGAGTCGGCCATGTGTGTCTATGCTTGAGTAGAGACTAGGCTACAAGGCCTGCAGTTTACATGGCTAGATGCGCCAACAGTTTATAAGGCTAGATGCGCTTACAGTTTACTAGGCTAGATGCGCCTACAGTTTACATGGCTAGATGCGCCAACAGTTTATAAGGCTAGATGCGCTTACAGTTTACTAGGCTAGACGCGCCTACAGTTTATGTGGCTAGATGCGCCTACAGTTGACATGGCTAGATGCGCCAACAGTTTATAAGGCTAGATGCGCTTACAGTTTACTAGGCTAGACGCGCCTACAGTTTATGTGGCTAGATGCGCCTACAGTTTACAAGGCTAGATGGGCCTACAGTTTACTAGGCTAGACGTGCCTACAGTTTACTAGGCTAGACGCGCGTACAGTTTACTAGGCTAGACGCGCCTACAGTTTACAAGGCTAGAGGCGCCTACAATTTACTAGGCTAGACGCGCCTACAGTTTACAAGGGTAGACGCACCTGCAGTTTGCAAGGCTAGACCAACCTACAGTTTACATGGCTAAATGCGGCAACAGTTTATAAGGCTAGGTGCGCTTCCAGTTCATAAGACTATGTGCATATAGATACAAGGATAGAAGCGCCTTCTAGATTAAAAATGTTGGTGTGTATTTAGGTTAAAAGGCTACACGCGCGTTCTGATTACAATGCTCGAAGTGCCTTCAGTTTGTCAGGCTAGACTCGGCTACGAGCCTTCAGCTTGTAGGTATATGTCTCATTGTTAACAATACCTAAAGCTGATTGATTAAATATATTTGTGGTTATTGTAGGTCGAAGGCCTATATGTAGCTATATTACTTGACTATGTTGTCCCTTGTTATCATGAAAAATTAATTAAATTTTATATGCACTTGTAATAGACAAGTGCGTTAGTTTCAGAATGTACTAAGAGTCTTGACTTGTTGAATTTGATAAATGACGAAAGTTTTCCTATACTGACTATACACCTTGGGCTAGGTGTTCAGTGCCTGAGCTTATTGGAATGTTAAATGATAAAGATTGTTTAGGAAGACTATGGATTTATTAAATGTTTGCAAAAGTTCTTAAATGTTAAAATGATAGTGAATGTTGATGAGTGCATCCGATTGCATGAACGGTTAAAAGTACACTGATTTATGGATTTACGTAATTAATATAATTACAATGACCGGGCGGCCGATGACCTAGTTTAGGTCACGTGGCGACGTCTGGTGACAAAAAGTATGCTAAAACCTAAGTGTTTGGTATTGTACCGAACACTAGGTGAGTCGCTCGAACGACATTATGTGGCATACAACTGTTTCAGTTGGACAAGTTGGCCATTATTATTTAAGTGTACAATATAAGAATGTTGAATATAAGATAATATAAGAATCCTTCAACGCCCCAGAAATGAGACACAATACTTAGTTATTTAGATTTTTGCTTTTTGCATTCACAATGCATTTTTATTATTGAAGAGTTGAGGGTGGGGTGTTTTGGGAGAATATGATTCGAGCCACATATCAGTCGCCCTGATAGCGAAGGTCGTGGGTTCGAGTCCCATCGGAGCTAGTTGTGAGATGAGTCGATTATTTTAGAAGCTATTCATTTTAAATTTTTCGAGACATAATAGATTTTACATTGTTCTCCGGCCCTATTCATCCGGTCAGGAGTCAATGGGTAATAAATAATTCGGTGAAATTTCTATAGAAGTTTAACTTTTTGAGTATTTTTACTGATTAACTAGATTGACAAGAAGGATAAATAAAACACCATACACTAATATCATTTATTTGTTCTAATGTTTCCGAGGTCATGAAACGCAAACAAGTCATTAAAGGAAGAAAGCGACGACCGAATAGAGGAACGCAGATCACCACTCCGTCACTGGTGCCTCGTTGGTGGCGCCGCGCCGGCCGGCCGCTGCGTCTCGAGGATTTCTGAGTCGTCACCTTGTACTCCTTGGATCGTCGAAGTGATTCCAGGATATCAGTTGGCTCCGTCTTCATCCCGAAACAGGAGGAAGGGCGGAGTGTCTATGTAAATTAATAGCGGCATTAAATATTAGAACTTGATTCGTTACTTTCAAATATTGCGTTATTTTACTCTTCGATTCAAACTTTGCTGATGATGTGAATGTAAATAAAGTAATAAAGTCCAGTTTTGACATATTTAAAAAAATACTAAAACTTTTATCAAAACGATTATTACTTACGAGCAGAGAATAGTCTTAGTTGGCGACTTTAATATTTATATTCTATAGGTATATAAGTAGCAGAAATATGTAAAAGGAGTTATGCCTTAAGGATACGTAAAAACTCACATAAAGTGGTAACGAAAACGACAGTATTTTCAAGATTTCCTAAAGACTACTAAACCGATTTCAAAATTTAAAAAAATGGGACCAACTTGGGAAAACCCCTGATGTAATAACGTTTGAATCATTTCAATCGGTTCGGCCGTCTTCGAGTAATCGGTGTACCTACATATAAAAAAAACGCGACGAATAGATAACCTCCTTCTTTTCAATTTTTGAAGTCGGTTAAAAAAGCATTTTTTTATGTAATGATAACTTACCAATTGCTTACTACGACACGCTTCCTAATTATGGAAACCACTTGAATAACACCAATATCATATCATGAACCTATTTAGAAATTATGTTAACAGCCTTAGATAGATAAAGTAAAAAGTTGTGCACTTTGTCCTCTCGGATCATCCAGGTCAATCAATGCAAATCTTTCAGCGAGGGATTTAATATTAGTACTTTTACAAAACAAAAAAAATTGAGTTTTGTAAATTTATTTCTAGATCGCATTCTTAACTTTGTTTTGCAAATGTTTTCTTGCATAATGATGTAAATAAAATATCGCGTATAGAGCTTTCAATAAAATAAAAGAGATCGAAGTGGCAGTAAGGTACATAAAAACAAAACTTAAGGGGTAATAAAATTATAGAATAATAGGTCGTATAAATACAAATATATAGTTTCTTATTATGAAAATTCTGTAGAACATTAAATTTCATAATTCGTCCAGCATACTGGGTTTATATCAGGATATAGACCTACTACTATCAAGCGAAACAGAATCTTTATAGACTTTGAAACCAGTCGGCCTCAATGTTTGTATTAGTGACACTGCCATTGATGGCCGAGAGCCATAGCCAAGACTTATAGGCACTTTTGGTGACTAATGGTTAATAATAGGACTAAAGAAAGACAAATCTTTAACTGTAGGTACTGAACTGTAATAGTATTTATTCTAAGGCCCGTGGGTTCTGATAGGTTTGATATAAATTGTACGGGATTGAACTCCGAGTGGAGCGCGGTGACTTTTCGGTGTTCCGATGCATGAAATGTAATTGAGAAGTCTATTGATACATTATGTGCGCCTCTTTTATGAATCGTTAACTTAAAATTAGAGACGAGAGTATTCACAGGTTAAATAAATGAGCGACATAGAAAAAAAACTATTATTTACAAAAAATACATGGAAATTACAATGCTTGTATTTTGAGAAAGTAATCTTTATGACCTTAACTATCTTACAATTTTACTGTTGCTTACTGATAAAATAGTAGGTACATAAAAACGCGCAATTAACAAAAGAAACGCCTCGTGTAGGCTTATTCATAGACATGTTTGAAACTTTTGAGAATGTAGCTTGTCACGTACTGCACAACTGACTGAATTTAACGGAATACGTAGTATTACATTGGAATTATTTAAAGTGAACTTCAAACTTAGAATAATGAACGTCTGATGTGCGTAGTTAATCCCACGAATACTAAATTCATTCAATTTGGTAACTTCAGATGTGAATTTATGAACTTTATAATTATATGAATCAAACTCAAAAATACTTAATAGAAATAATGAAAATTACTTGGTATATCTATAGACACTCATTTAAATTGGACATCTTGTTGTTATTTATAATATTGATACAAAAATCTCAATCTATTGTTACGCTTTATATCTATTTTATGCTCATAATAATTGCTTATGTCGAGTAGTTTAATAGTTTGTCCTGAAAAATTTGTAAAAGTAAATGTTGTAATGTATGGTAGGTACATTCGTATTAGCAAATGATGCATTCACATCATTTGTATCACGTTCGCATTGTTTGTCTGACGTTTTACCATGAAACGCTTAGGACTTTTAAAGAAAAGCAATCCCTTTCAATTCTTGCATATCTATAATCTAGCAATTTGTACGTTATAATTCATACTTCAACTTGACATAACTTTTTATTATTGTTTATTCAAGATCAATTACTTACAACTTGAATCGACCAACAAACAGAAATCAACACATTTTAACAATTAAAACTACTAGTGTCATAGCAAGTTAACAGCAAATATAATATAACATCGTTTTGAGACCTTAATAATAATATTTCTGGCAAGTTCTTTTGTACTTAGATAAGTAGAAAATTAAATTAAAATACGGAGGTCGGTCACGTCACCCTTAGCGAGTTTTCTTGCCAGTTCTTTCTCCGAAGGGCCTCCCCATTTGTGAACTGGTGGTCGAGTCAGTAGTTTGCCTTGATTTAAAATAATTATTAATCTAGTTCTTTTCAAATAAATCTAAATATCAAATAGATAATTTTCCTTGCCTCAGTAAAGTCATAACTTAAAAATAGTAAATACCGTATCCAGATTCCAAAAAAAAAATATACATATTTAAAATCTAAAGGTCGGAAGGAACCTAAATCAGACGGAAAGAGACATAAAATTATAAAAAAAAAATATCAAAAAAAATACAATGAAATGCTAAAAATAAGTGATACCTACTAAAACGCTCGCAGAAATTTGAGATGTGCATAGGTACATTTATATTGTAAATTATTATTATCATGTTTTTATAAATTTTGTTGAGATTATACTTCAGATACTGTGATTATAATGCCGAATGTTGTATTTATATTCCTTTAAAATTAAAGTAAAAATAAAGAAACTGACTAGGTACTTGTTACATACAGTGCACCAGGAGGTAGCACTATGCCGGATGGCCGAATGTTGTATTTAAAAAAAGTAGTGATTAAAATAGTTAAATTATTGTAGTACAAATCGTAACGTAATCACTGGCAACACTTTTAAGTTGAAATTGAGAGAAAGCGCCGCAATGGCGCCACTGTGTTTTGAACGGGGATAGACAAAATGGTGGGATTCTGCCCGTAGGCGGACGGGCAATTGTGTTCGAGTTGTCGAGTCGAAAGGACGTTAACCAGTGATTGTTCCAATGAAGCATGAATAAATGGATGCCTATACTGCTGAGTTATTATTTCATCACAAATGTTTGTATGAAAGTCCGTCAGTTTTGAAGTTAGGATCTTCAAACATTGTATTTAGGCTGGCAATAAAAAAATAAAATATACCTGTGTCAGCGTTTTTGACAATTCCACCCCCGAAGGGGTGAAAAGGGGGATGAAATGTTGTATCTGGAAAGTCCTTTTTATTATTTAGGCTTATGGTCGGAAAGTAAAACAAAAAAGCAAAAACATGTTTCGTATTATTTCGGAAATCAACCCCTTAGAGGTTAAATGGGATAAATAAACCTAATAATCGATATGGATGTCGTTATTGAGGTTTTATGGGATGACGATTGCAAAGATGGCATTTATTTTGATGTTGCAATAGGGGTGAAATTTTGAATGAAATATCAGGGGTAAAATAGACATTTCAACTTGAAACTTTGTAGGCCTACTTCTTAAAACAAATAGGCAACCCATTTCGTAATTTTCCCAAAATCAAACCCAGGGGGTAAAACAGGGGATGAATATGTGTATGAAAGTCCGTCAGTTTTGAAATCAGGATCTTCAAATTTTGTATTTAGGCTGGCAATTGAAAATTAATATTTTCCTGTGTCAGCGTTTTTGACAATTCCACCCCCTAAGGGGTGAAAGGGGGGATGAAATATTGTATCTAGAAAGTCCTTTTTATTATTTAGGCTTATGGTCGGAAAGTAAAACAAATACTTAAACAAAAACATGGTTCGTATTTTTTCGAAAATCAACCCCTTAGAGGTTAAATGGGATAAATTAACCTAAAAATCGATATGGATGTCGTTATTGAAGTTTTATTGGATGACGATTGCAAAAATGGCATTTATTTTGATGTTTAACACGCTGAACATGATTCAAACCCTAAAAGGTTGCAATAGGGGTGAAATTTTGAATCAAAAATTAGGGGTAAAATAGACATTTCAACTTGAAACTTTGTAGGCTTACGTCTTAAAACAAATAGGCAACCCATTTCGTAGTTATCCGAAAATCAAACCCAGGGGGTAAATAGGGTATAAAAACCTAAATCGGCTTAAGTACCCTAAAATTTCTTGGTGCCTAAGCTACTCAGAACTAACTTTTTGATTGTGAAACAGACACTTATTATTTACTAGCTTCCGCCCGCGACTTCGTCCGCGTGGACATTCGAGAAAATACTTAGGGGACCAATAACCAGGATAAAAAGTATCCTATGTTTTAATTTAACAAAAATCCGATCAGCCGTTTTTACGTGATTAGGCGGGTCCTCCCTCACCAAGTGAGCAGCCTCGTGCGAGGCCCGCCGCACGTGCCAAACGTTCTGCCTTGCGCGAGGCTGCTCGCTTGGTGAGGGAGAACCCGCCTAATCACGTATAAACGGCTGATCTGATTTTATGAAATTAAAACATAGAATACTTTTTATCCTGGTTATTGGTCCCCTAATTTCCCCTATTTTCTCGAATGTCCACGCGGACGAAGTCGCGGGCGGAAGCTAGTACATGATAATAGGCATGTTACTAGCAAGGAGATGGACATGAATGTTGATGGAGAGGAAGAGGGAGACCGCAAACAAGTTGGATAGAATGTGTGCGTAATAATTATGAACCAATCATCTAACCGAACCTACAAAAATACTGAAATGCTCACCAAAAAAGGCTAAATGCTCACCAAACTTAAGTGTTAGTGTGCATTCCAGTATTTTAGGTGTACAACCTAGTATTTTTTTTGAGTTGCAAATAAATAATACTGTAATATGAATGATAAAGGAGTAAATGAGGAGATGGCAAGGTAAAAGAGTGGAGTGGAGGAAAAGGACGTACCCTAAATAGAATTGCGATAAGGTCACGAAAATGATGATAATCATCGCTCTAAGCTTGTAAAATCGCTTCAAGTCGTGGCTGAGTACCTACGTGCTTAGTTTCAGACACTAGTTAGTCGCTCACGAAGAGGTCATACAAGTATGCACTGCTTGCACGTGAAGCAGGAACAGCAAAATCTACTTATATTAAAACTAGCTTTCCGCCCGCGGCTTCGCCCGCGTGGACTACAGGACGTTATCCCGCGGGAATTTGACATTTTTCCGGGATAAAAAGTAGCCTATGTTCCTCTCCAGGCTACAAAGTATCTGTGTCCCAAATTTCAGCCAAATCCGTTCAGCCGTTTTGACGTGATTGAGTAACAAACATCCAAACATCCAAACATCCAAACATCTAAACTTTCACATTTATAATATTAGTAGGATTAATTCATTCGCAAAAGAGATAATTTCTTTTTTCCACAACGGGGTAGCATTTACCTTCACTAAACCATGATATGTGAAGATAAGGCTGAAGATGGAACCGCACTTCTCTCGGAATCCTCAACCACTGAGGAACTGGCTATCCGATCTGTAACTGCCGGAACACAAGAACGCTGAAAATATAATTGTTGTGGCCTCAAACTTAGTTAAGATAGTGATAGGTAGCCAGGTGGACTTAAAACAAGTCCTATCACCAACCAAACTGAGTAAATGTTCATGTATTTCTTACCCCACTGGGAATCGATCCCTGCACCTCTGGGTCTGCTACCTAGTGGTGTGATGTTGGTGTATCATGATTCAATATTTTGCATTCCATGTAAGTACAGTATTTTCGAATATTTTGAAAACGTCTCGTTGGATGCTCACGATTTCTGACTCCTAGTGGACATAAATAGTTAATGTTTATGTTTTAAAGTGTTTTTGCCTTTCTATTTACATGTGTTTTGTAGAATTATCAATTGCCTGTACCTACTTACCCATAATGATTTATACGCTCTACTGATAAGCTTGGATATGACAAGATGGTATAATGGTAAAGCATAATATCTAAGTTGGTTAAATTTCTTTACGCATTGTTTAACCTGAGGCTTAAATTATACAGACGGTCATGCAACCATCAGTCAATTCTATCAGTCATGAAGTCTATCTAACCAGTTGGCAGAACATCAAGCAGCGTTATGAATGGTTAATTTTGATTGGCTAAAATAGTCATGACTGGCAGCAAACTGACAGCAAAACCTACCGTCCAATGTACGGCTAAAATGAAATTAAAAAATATATCATGCAAATGTTTTCTTCATCGCGCAGTAAGAGGCGTTTAGTTCCACGGATGCAGTAAAGTCTAATGCTAAACTTATACACTGTAGTACCTACGTCTAATCTGATAAACCTTATAACGACGCCTCAAAGTTTAAATTCCCATGATCTGACTAAGTCCATCTACCTTTGCTTACAACTTTATGCTATATACAAATAAGGTTGTTTTTACCAAGCCTACGTATAGAAGTGTAAGCAAAGTTTGAATAGATAATAATTATATGTTATCAACACAGTGGCGCCCCTAGCTGTGAAGTTGGAAACTGAATTTAGTATTTGTATGGAAATTTATTGCATTCGGACGATACAACAAACGCTGCGAATATTTTGGTTGCATGGCTTAATGCTATGCTTTGGGAATATATTGCATTGCAGGACTTATAATTATATGTAAGGTCGACCAGGAAAGTGCTTTAAAAGTTTTGTTGACAGTTCCCATACATTTAAAATATCGCTAAAGCTCAGATCTGAATGATATTTTAATAACGTTGAACCTTATTGATTTACAGAATACAGTGAATTTTAAAACTAAAGGTGATAAAGCAAGTTCTTGGTTGAGTTTACATATTTGAGGTTGTTTTGTTTTGGTAATGCGCAATTAATTAGTTTAAATAGCAATTTGTATAACTATTCAATTTAAATGGCGTTTGTGTTAAATGAATACTTATATAAGTATTGTTTCAAAATAAAAAAATAGATCATAATTATCTCTTTTTTATCAAGAATCCTATTTTTGTGAACGATTTAAATGCCTAACTTATTGAATTGTTTGTCCGTTTAAGGATGCAAAATGAAGACTAACAACAGTTTTTTTTAGGTTGGGTACGAAATTGAATTCACCCATTCACCCCACACGTCCAGACTTATCGACCAATTCAGATAAAGAATTTAATCTTAAATTCGGTTTAGAGCCGAAACTATTCGAACAGCGACCTCGATATCTGATTTAAATAAACCTCCCGAGCATGTCTCGGAGTTAAATAAATTAATTATGCAATACCTAACGAATGGAGTACGGAGTTCGGTTTGCCTTACTCATTATGTTTTCTTTACGTTTACACTTAGTTTGTTAGCTACATTTGACAATGTGATTTCGTTAGGCAAGTTACTGGGTTCCTTGTTTGCAGTTACGGCTAGGGTTAACAGTTAAGAATGTTATTGTTGAAGATTTTAACATGATTTTAAACTTATTATACAACAAGTGATGTCGTTACATGTCAAGCGATAAATTCACATAATTACTACAAATAAATAATAATGAGAAAATGATAATCAGTAATGAGGGTTGAAATCGACGATCTGGCGCAGTATAAGTAGAGTTACAGACAAATAATTGCTGTATAAGTTCTGTTTTCTGTTAAAAAAGTAGCGGAAAACGGTATAATTTATGCACTTTTTATGCACCCTCTCCCCTCTGTTCTTTTGATTTATTTTTGTCTTTCGCCCAAGGTTGCTTGGAAGAGATTGCTATTTAGCAATAAGGCCGCCTGTTGTCTGTTTTCTCATAACTATGTTTCTTTATGTTATTGTTTCTTTCTTTGTGTTCAATAAACCTTTTTTTATTTATGATTTATTTATTTATAAAATATGTCTGCCTACCTGGTAGTAAGATTAATAATCATCGTTACCTACATACTTTATAGCGTTAAAGCTGCCGGTTTACTAATGTTTGCCCGAATTTTAAATGCAATAATTTCGTTTGCCATAATTTCATTTGCTATAATTTCATTAGAAATAACGTTTCATTTTTCCATAACTATCAAACTACTTACATAAAATTATTAAAATTTTTACTTTTTTGCATTCACAATGCAATTTTTATCATAGAAAAATGGAAAATAAAGTATTTAGATTTTTTTTTCTAATTATAATTAATTTTTTCTAAATACTTTATTTTCCATTTTTCTATGATAAAAGTTGCATTGTGAATGCAAAAAGTAAAAATTTAAATAACTTGCCATAGTAATTTCTTCTTTAGCGATTGTCAAATATCTGGAAAGGTATTTCTTTCGCGTGTGGGGGTAGTAATATCCACACATTGATAAAATTTACGCTGGCTATACAGCGTGTAAGAAGTATTTGATAAATTCGACGCTTCTCGTAACGACTCCGTAGCTCAGTGGTTAGAGCAGTCGCCCGGATAGCGAAAGGTCGTGGGTTCGAGTCCCATCGGAGCTGGTTGTGAGACGGGTCGATTTTTTCTAAATACTTTATTTTCCATCTTACATAAAATTGTTTGAAATAATTTCAGTATCCATAGTCTATCTAATGTCATAAATTTTTATTCCATAATTTTCTTTGCCATACTTTTCATTTTCAATAAAGTTAATTTCCATAACAATTATTTACAATATAACTCATTGCCTATACTGCAAGCAGGCATGCAACACGCAAGCAGGCATGCACTGCACCACGCAAGCAGGAATGCAGCACACAAGCCGACATGCAGCAAGCCAGCAGGCATGCAACACGCTAGCAGACATGCAGTTTTGTAAAGGATTACATTTCAGGTTAAATTAAATAAAATAATACAGTCAATAAAACTTACATAAACATGTTAATGTTTCCTCCTACCCGTTTAACAACCCCTTCCAAAGTCGTAAGTACTTAGTTATAGATATTTTTGAACCAAGCAAAGTGTAGACATTTGATAACCCTAGTTGGGGTCTTATTACGGCAGCCTGTCAAACGATGTCGAGTGAGACCGCCCGAAATAGTTCGAGATCTTATAGAACAATGCACAAGTTTGTGAGATGAAAGTAGTTTGGGTGAAAGGGAAACTTATGTTTTGCCTTCGGAATATTTTAATCTTGCAGACTCTTGGCTGTGTTCACATTTCACTTGGTAAGGAGTTGTTTGTTTAGTGTTCGATATATTGGAGAAATAGCATAATAAGTTTAACAGGGTATTAGATTTTAGTTAAACAACTATGTCTCACATCTTTAACTCTGAAACCATTAACATACATAATGTTGGTAATCTAATAAACGGTCTTTTCAAACAATGCTGGTCTTTTTCCGTGTGTAGGTATATAAAAATATATTAACTGTCTGTTTCACAATGTTCGATTGGAGGATACTTTCCAGTTTAATTGACACATTGACAGTTATGTATGGACTATCTGTCAAGTAACAGCCAATTTGAACTTACTAAGACTTTGTGAAACAGGCCCTAAACATTGAAAGTGCAGCGAGCACTTTCGTCCTCGCGACCGTTTGCGGTCCTTAGTCACAGAATAAATAATAATTCAAGTAGACCTCGCTTCCATATCGGTATTCGTTGGGCCTTAATACATACTAATATAATATAAATGTGAAAGTGTGTTTATTGTTTATTGCGTATCACATTACAATTTATAAAGATGAAGTATTATATTATAGTATGACAATAATAGATAATTTTATTTGTAGGTATCACAGGAAGTACCTTACATTAATCAACAACAAAAAGCAATTAAGGTTCTTTAGAACCGAAACCTTAAGATTAATCAACTACAAAAACAAATTTTGGAACTTTAGAACTTTATCCATATATTAATTAAATAATTATAAGATGTTTAATGCTAGACCTATATTTTACATATTGTTATATTGTTATATTGTTATTTGTTATTTGTTATATTGTTATATATTGTTATTTGTTATATCCTTACTTATATTATAAATGCGTCTCTGTCTGTCTGTGTGTTACACAATCACACCTAAACTACTGAACCGATTTGAATGAATTTTGGTACAGAGATAGTCTAGAGCCTGAGAACGGACATAGGCTACTTTTTATTCCTGAAAAATATCACCTTCCCGCGGGATAACGTCGTGTAGTACACGCGGGCGAAGCCGCGGGCGGAAGGCTAGTATTGTTATAAAAACTTTCATAACAACTTTCATAACAACATACATGTGACGCCCTGCAAGGGCATAGCAAAATTAATTAGGTAAGTAGGTACTACTATTTAAATAATAAAGAAATTAATCATTAAAAAATCATTATGTTTATCTGTTGGTCCGTCTTTCACGTCCAAACGCAGCAACGGATCGGTCTGAGTTGTGGTATGGAAATAGCTTGGGAGCTGGAAAGTGTAGGCTACTTTTTATACTAGAAAATTTTCAGGTTCCCGCGGGATAACATCGTACACGCGGGCGAAGCTGCGGGCGGAAGGCTAGTCGCCTATTATCAAGAAGGTTCTTCTTATACATTAGCCATCCGTTATTCCTAAACTCGAGTAAGTCGGCTGTTAGATTTAATTGGATTGTTGATGTTGGCCTGTGTTTGCACGGCCGTTGAAACTCGGGGTTAAAGAGTTGAATTGTTTTAACTTGTGATTGTACGTTCAGGGTATTTTAATGAAAAAGCGTTGGTATACATAATTTATAGCGTTATAGATTTAAGTCTGTAAGATTTGTCTAGCTTTACTCGAGCTAGACAAATCGTAATTATTAATCATAATTCATCATTAATTATTCACGGAAATGCAATACCTACTTGTTTAAAATAACGAATAGTTTCAACTACGTTTTTCCGAATGAAAAAAAAAAGATTTTAAGTATAAATCCTACAGTTTAATTTCCTTAAAATAGATTGTTTGAATAGTTTATTAATACACATTTATTGTGATTTGTTTTTCACGATTACCTATAGCAAAACATTGGGACAAATACCGAATATTAGAATACACACGGCATCCCTTCTCCATAAAATCATAATTTTGACACGATACACGTCATTTTTAACGTCGGTAACAGCAACTTCTTTTTCTTAACAATCGTAAGGAAATTATTGGTCGTTTATGTATCTTTCACACGACAACTCCAATGGGGGAGGAAAACTTTTATCACGTCAGAGGGCAAGAAGAGTTGCAATTGGGGGGGTGTTTTGTTGATTGGTTGTTATAGTGACGCGTCACACAAGCGTCACTATCAAATAATCAAATCAAATCAAATAACTTCTTACATTCACACCAATTATCTAAGCCCATGTTAGACATATAGACATGTTCATGCACACAAATATTTATCTTGTTCGGGAATCGAACCCGAGACCACTGGCGCAGAAGGTGGGTAGCCTAACCCTGCGCCAAATCGGTCGTCACTATAACAACCAATCATCGACCAAAGAGTACATTATTACCGCACAGATTAGGTAGATAGTGGACCCCCAATCACAAAACGCCATCTACAAAAAGCTTTGTTCGTTTCTCCCCATTGCGACACGATTCGAAAATCGGACGTCTTTTCATGTCGAATTGAAAATGAAAAGAAATAGATTTTATTATAGTTGCAAACATTTTTTTCATTCAATTTCTTTTCATAGCGAACCATGCGGCCGAATACCTAATAGTATCTGAATATTCATGGCATCTCTAAATTCCACAATATCCCAACATTACGCGATTATATAAGATATCTCGTAATATCTAGATCTAGATATCCTACTAATATTATAAATGTGAAAGTTTAGATGTTTGGATGTTTGGATGTTTGGATGTTTGTTACTCAATCACGCCAAAACGGCTGAACGGATTTGGCTGAAATTTGGGACACAGATACTTTGTAGCCTGGAGAGGAACATAGGCTACTTTTTATCCCGGAAAAACATCACATTCCCGCGGGATAACGTCGTGTAGTCCACGCGGGCGAAGCCGCGGGCGGAAAGCTAGTTAGTTTTAAAACGAAAAACTGCAAGAACAATATGAAACTTTGTCCTTACAGTGAAACGTCGTGGGTTCGAGTCCCATCGGAGCTAGTTGTGAGATGGGTCGATTTTTTCTAATAAGTACTTACTTCATTTTCAACATTCCCAAAAACATAACACGACAACTCCTATTGTGGCTGTTCGGAAGCTGGTCTTTTCACGTCGAATTTCCCACTCGAAATCTTCCGAATGAAAAGAAAATAAGAAGTTTGTTTACACTCGGAGGGCTCGCTCCAACTTGGAATATTTCATTTGCGAAACTGTATTGAAGATACTGAAAGGTGAGGGGAAGAAATTACGACTAAAATATGAAAGATGCCTGAAAATACAGTTCGGCTAACAAAGCGCTGAAAAGTATTCTGAACTGGAGGTGTTTTTAGGGCTTAAATTGTCTGGTTGTTGATTAAATACATTTCCTTTACGTATAAAATAAATTGAAGAATTTTATTGTAACTACAAAAAACTGTTAGCTGGAAAATAAACAATAATTTGAAATACAAATGAAATACAATTAAAACACCATGGGAACATAATAATTTAATATGACTATGACTATTACGCTAACATTGTTATAATGTTATTAGGAGAGGAAGACCCTGCCTCCCCTTCACCATTGATAGACCATCAATAGAGAAATATACTGCAGCAGTGGCCACGGCTGGGCGGATCCTGATATGGCTGCTCAAAATTGAGGGAAGTTGATGTCCTTTCTGGTCACCTGATGTGTCATGCTATGGACTAATAGATGTCTATCATCGTCATCATCATCATCAGCCATTTAAGATCCCCACTGCTGGGGAACTGGCCTTCCTTATGCATGGATAAGGTGAATGGCCATAACCCAACACGCGGGCACAGTGCGGATTGGTGTGTATTAATGACTGCAAATGCAGCTAGGACCAACGGCTTAACAGCATTCTGAAGCACGGACGAGCAGGAGATTAAAAAGTTTTGGTCACCCATCCCGTGACCGACCATTGCGAAAGTTGCTTAACGACTACGATCGCATGCCGAGCGCACTAAACACTGCGCCACGGGCTTCTTTATCATATTATCGTCATCATCTTGTTATTAACTACAGTGCTTTTTGGGGTTAATTTTGGCGAGATTCCCATTCGCCCCAAATTTTCCCAATTAGCCCTAGAAACATTTTCATCACAGTGGCTAAATGTTAATGTATCAAACCGTGTGTTGTTTTCATTGAGATCACCTTGCTTCGGTCTGGGACATTTAGTAAGTTTTACTAAGATTTAGTAAAATGACTTCAAAGTTTTATTTTTGTTAATTTTCATTATTTACTTTTATTAAAGGCGCCTAAGGTTATATTTGAAGCCCCAGGCGACTGAGTCACCTTACCACACGGCCCTTAACCCAATTTGAGCTAGTATAGTTGAAAATCACTTTCTGGAGTTAATTTTGGCGAGATTCCCATTCACCTCAAATTTTTCCATTAGCCCCAGAAAAAATTTGATTACAGTGGCTTTCATTAAAGTTGCTTAACCTCAACGATCGCATGCCGAGCGCACTAAACACTGCGCCACGGGTTTCTTTATCATAATCATCGTCATCATCTTGTTATTACTACAGTGCTTTCACAAATTAGACAATCTTTCCCACCCATCAGTACAAATGTGAGGTAAACACGATTTTATATTAATAAATAAATACTCGTCACCTCTTCACTAACGATGCCATTTGGGCACAGAATTCATCCCGAGAACAAATGAATACTCATTCTGAGCTTTAATTAGATTCCCTTAGGGTCCATTATAACGCGCCATATACCAAGTAATTATTAAAGCAACCAAATTATTATGAATTTAGGGTCATGTGTAGAACATTTGAGGGCGTCGAAATTAAGACAAATGCGATGTGAAATGGGTTTTGAAGTTTTATCGGTAGGGGGAGGTTGATAAGAAAATATTTTCGTACAGAACCTCGAGGACTTTGTCACAGCAACTTCAGTAGTAATTGAGTATGGTGCAACCCTTCTTTTATGTGAACTCATTAATTGGAGACTTCTGGTCAACCGCACTGTCTGAGACTGTAATTTAATAGAATATTTCATAACACTCATATTGTTTTGATTGGTACCTACTCTAATTAAAAATAATTTTTTGATTTAGGGAGGGACAAACTCTCCGATTCTACATTTTATAAATTTTCAAGTTTTCACTAAGGAGTGCTATTTTTTTCTTTTGCTGTGATTAATTGTGTTTGTTTTTATAATATAATAAGGATCGTGTGAATTCAATTCTATGACATTGTAATATCAATCAAGTTATAATTTAAAGTTACAGCTAGAATTAGCAACTGTGTCTTTCTGCTGACTGCAAAATGCTGCAAGATTTTTTAATCTAGTAAAGGTCTATTGACTTGAACCCAGAACCAAGCCAATACTTTTAAATAAATAAATTTCGGCGAAGTGGTGGTAGGTGGGAAACAAAGCGCGGAGATCCGATGGCCGTTGGGGCAGGAAGGTTCTCGAATGGCAACCGCGTACCGGACGACGTGCCGTGGGCAGGCCCCCTACAAGGTGGACCGACGATCTAGTCAAAGTCGTGGGAAGCCGCTAGATGCGGGCAGCGCAGGACCGATCGTTGTGGAAATCCTTGGGGGAGGCCTATGCCCAGCAGTGGGCGTAGTTCGGCTGACATGATGATGATGATGAATTTAAATACTGGACCGTCACATTCATTACTCCAATCATAAATATAATCTAAACTATGGTACGGAGAACTTTGCTGTACTGATAAAAAATGTTTTGAATAGTGTCTTTTGTTGTTATACATATTAAGTTTATGATTGTTGGCCGGCACTTTCAAAAATAGCCCTTAAATGTATGGAGCCTGGGTAATGTCCTTTAGTAACATAAGCACTTGTGTTATGGTGCGAAACAACGACGGGTATTACACATATGAACGTAATACATACGTACACATACACGAGAAAAGATAGAACCCGGGCTCTCAGAGACAGCGGCAACTTGTTAACTGATGCGTAGGCCACTCAAGCACAGGGGCTCAAAGCTAATTTTCTAACCACACTTTCCTGCAAGCACAAACTTTGTTCCCTTGGAATTCTCCTCCACACTCAAAATTCACCCAAGAAACACTCTTTAATATTAGTTGAGATTTCACACAAACCACTCGCTTCGTAATGACAGCACGAGCCGTTTCATTAAAACTTCATAGGGGTGAGTAATTTTATTTGGAAACTTCCGCGGGGTAGAAATTTCGGTGGCGCGTTCTGCAAAAATTTCATTACACTCACTTCGATTTAGGGTTTCTGAAGAAAAATCATTTATATGGAGACAATTTTGCTGTCACCGGGGGCTTTACTGAGACCCATTAAGGAAATACGAACCGGTGGTGGAGTGAGACAGGGTTAGGTTTTGTGTATTGCGCTATCTTGCTCATGAAATTGCGTTGACAGCTTGACAGTGGTTAAGCTAAAGGTCTTGGAACCGCCGTAATAATGCACATCGTTTTAAAGTCCATTATTGCTAAGGCAGTTCACACACTGGCGTGGCGTGACAGCTTGACATTGGTTAAGCTAAAGGTCATAGCCCACTTATGCCGCACCGCTCCGACCCAACCAAAGTATGAGCAGCCAAATATGGACTTAATATCGTTCACTGTAGATGCACTTTACAGTAACAATATAGCATAGCAGACAGCGCGCGGACAGCGCGCGGTAAGCGAGCCTGCCGCAAGCTAAAGTGCGTCTACAGAGCATGCCATTAAGTCCATATTTGACTGCTCATACATTGGTTGGGTCGGAGCAGTGCGGTATAAGTGGGCTATGACCTTTAGCTTAACCAATATCAAGCTGTCACGCCACGCCAGTGTGTGAACTGCCTTAGCAATAATGGACTTTAAAACGATGTGCATTATTACGGCGGTTCCAAGACCTTTAGCTTCTCATACAACTAAGCGACACTGCGGCGCGGGCGGCGAAAACTCCGAATCGGCGTCTGCCGCGTGACTGACGCTCCGGCTTCTCAGACGATTGGTCGCGTTTGCTTTTTTTTTATTCACAACAAGATAGCACTTATCATTTGTCATACCTGATGTTAAGTGATGAAAAGGCTGAAAGTGAAAGCGCACTATTCCCGGAATCCTCAATTACTGAGCAATTGGCTATCTTATCTCCAACTGGATATGGATGGAGAACCGGAACACAACAATGTTGAAATGAAAATATCGTTGTCGTGGCGTCAGACTTAGATAAGTGATAAGTGTTTCAGGCAGACTTTGAAAAACCCTACCACCAACCAAACCGAATACAATATACCTACCCTCATTGAAAATCGAACCCGGGACCTTTGGATCTGATACCGGAGGTGTATACCACTAAACCACAGACGAGGTTATAAGGCGGCGCCGACGGCGGCTTTGTTTGGTCATAGTTTTGAAATTTTACAAAACGCCTTACAGTTACAGCAAAAACAGTTACAATAACACAATTAAAATAAAATAAAACATACGAGTAACACATATTAATACTAGCTAAGAGCACTGTTTTTTAGATGCCACAGAGTGCATTTACATGTAATAATTCTACCTATTCACGGGGGTTCACCTGACAACACCAACAAAAAAGTAACAAAAACTTAAATTCTTTAAGTACAACACAAAAAATACTTATTTTCTTCTAATATAACTTTGTTAAACGATCTAAGACTGCCGCCCGCTGAAAATGTCAATGTAAGTTATACCTACAGGGTGTTTGGTGCATTGTGAGCGAAATTGAAATGGTCGACTGAAGAGGTTGTCTGCTAGCTTTTCAGACCTCCTATGCTTTGCGAGATTTTTTTATAAATGATAATTATCTTCTTGAAAATCATTTATTATAAAAAATTAACCCATACTCCAAATAGATTATTTTCCCTGTCCGGGTGAATTTTCTGACCGCTGAGCCACCGGGTTCGATTCTCCGCGATACTTGGAGGATGGATCGTTTTATAACTAATAGGTATTTAATTTTTGATTATAAAAGTTTATCTTTTCTTAAAAATCGTTTAAATCTTCTGGTAACTTAAAAACACGCTTAATTTGTTAATCAGGTCACATTAGAATAATATTCAAAATTCAGAACATAGGTAATAGGAGGTGTTAAGGGATCTGAAAGGCTAGCTGACAACCCCTTCACTCGGCCATTTTGCACTAAACATCCTGTATAACGGTAAGAGTTAATATGAACAGTAGGTACTGTAAGCTTTTTCTATTAGCTACTGGTGTTCTTCAATAAAATACTTTCCTCTGGTATTGGGTTTTTATTTCATTAGTTTCAATATTATTTTAGTACTTATGCTATTTTATAGCATCTTTTATATTTTTGGAACTTCTCTCCTTATTACCGTCTAGTATATCAAATCAAATCAAATCAAATCATTTATTTGCATTAAATAGGGTTACATATCACAGTAATGTGGGTGTTATTTTAATTAAAGTTCTTATACCTATTTAGCTACAATTTTACATAGCATGCAAAATTTAATATATAATCCAACTAAGTAGTACATTGACATTTATGTTTTATAATCAAAGAAATCTTTCATAGAATAAAAACTCTGGTCAACTAGCCATTTTCTTAATACTATTATAAACTTATTATATGGCAATTGCTTAATATCATTAGGTATTTTGTTATATATTTTAATTGCCATCGCATAACCATTGTTAAGGAAGCGGGATGTCTTGGGAACAGTATTTAAAATAAGTTTGTTTACGTTTCTTAAATTTTTATTGGTTTTGTCTTTTGTTTGCTGATAGATGTGAGCATTTTGTTTTACAAATTTTCCCATTTCTAAAATATATAAACAAGGCAGTGGTAATATATTTAGCGTCTTGAAAAAAGGCCTACAAGAAACATCTGGTGCAATGTTGCAAATGGCTCGAATGCATCTCTTTTGAGCGACGAATGCTTTCTGTATATCTGTGCTATTTCCCCAGATTATCAGCCCATACCTAAGTGTTGATTCTATATATGCAAAGTAGGCTAATATTGCCGTCTTTTTATTTGATATATTTCTAAGGTTATATAAAGCATATACAAATCTATTAATTTTTCCGGCTACTTTCTCTATTTGACCTTTCCAGGTTAGTTTAGTGTCTATATTTAGGCCCAAAAACTTGGTTTCTGTATTCCATTTTATCTGCTCTCCCATTATGTCAATATTAGTCAATATATTATTTTTGAAATTATTAAAATTTATTACATTTGTTTTATTTACATTAATTATAATGACTGCGTCAAATCCATCTTTCATTTTTAAACTCATATTCTTTAAAGATTGATTTGAGAATATAATCGTAAAGCAGTTTCTATTCCTTTTTAAAAAGCTAACTGCCCACAGCCTACAATTTCATCTAACGGCTGTGGTTATACACACTACAATCATTCCCCCCTCCATTCAAAAAAAAAATTTTTCATCGGAGAAAAAAATTTTTTTTCAACAGGTGACAACCCTAAGAAAAAAATTTCGATCATACATAAGGCATGACCCTCAAAATACATACCTAACTACACTTAAGGTGCAGATCCTAACCCCAAACTCCTATCCACACTTAAGGCGTAGACCCTACTTAACCAATAACCTATCCACACTTAAGGTGCAGACCCTACTTAAATAATCATTACAAGTTCCAGTACATTTTGTATCGCGACTTAAAATCTAAACTAGCTAAGACCAGAAACGGAATTATAAACCATAGAACCATGGAAACATGACCCAGCTAGGATCTAGCTTCTCGAACGATCATCATTCGATAAACTATCTGGCAAAAAAAACTGGTCTAAAAATTTACCAGAGGTTCCCACGACCCCGTTCTTTATTAACCCTAAACTTTACTCCTTGCCAACTATTATAATTATATCACCAACTCGTGATCTATTTCCACCGAATAGAAATAATCCAAAATTAACGCAGGCAAAGACAGAAGAAAAAAATATCTTTTTCAAATGCAGAAAATAACACATATGTAATCAAGACGATAAAAATACAACCAGATACAAAAGCTTCTTAAAGAATAAACAAATTCAAGATGCTTAAGAATGAGGCCATAGATATTGTCCCAACCACACAGCGAAATCCACTACTTTTAAAGCCGATACCATAATATACAATCATCTCACATAATCTATCGAAGTTCACGAAATTATCTGTTACCATTCAAAGTTTCAAGATGACTATCGTGAGTTCAAACGATTACCCAAGGTAAAATACTACAAAGGAATTCCGAACATGCATAGAATACCCGATTTATTCCACGTCAGAAATTACTTTCTTTGAGAAACATTCGTTATCAACCTTGGGAACAATCCCTTACTCTTACCTTACCAACTCGTCTCAATCTCATTCTTAAGGGCGTGGGACCAAAACCAGGACCCCATGACAAATAGCTTATTGCCTTATCATGTTGCTCCCAAAAATAAAATCAAGCGATCGGTCCAACAAACTATGTCAACCAACAAATATTTCTCATACAAAGGTAGACTACCACGGAAATTTCTAGTATGCTACAAGATATATCCTTGGGTCCTCGCAACGCACGACCTAGTACGCTCATAATGTGGCCTCATTCTCCAGCTCATCAGTCATCAAAGCTCAGGATCAACATGAAAAAGAAACACCGGTTAATATCATATTTACAACCATACAATACATCTTTCCTAAAACACAAATATACAACATGGATAAAATTACAGGTTAAAGATGTAACCACAAATAACTTTCTTATTTACGAATAATAACTATCATCTAACATTCTATCAGACAGATACATCAGCGTGGCACGAAACGTTTCAAACGATTCGAATGTACAACCACCCCACGCGATCGCGAATTTATACGACGTATCAACAAATCAGACCGTCCCACATTCTGTACGACCCTATAAGGACCACGGTACAGCCGCTCCAACTTCATACATCTACCCGTAACTCGCCTTGGCACATACAATAAGACCTGGTCATTGACCCGAAACGATCTAGATCGCGCCCTTTTATAATAATACCGTTTTTTAACAACTTGCGGCCTCGCAAAATTATTTGAAGCCTTAGTAAATAATCCGCCTATACGATTAACCTTTTCTGTTACCTTCTCATCTAAACCTATCATATCTTACCTCAACGAACGATCAGCTGCTGAACGCTTTTCCCTACCTAACAAAATACTATCTGGCGATACTTTTGTTGACGCCTGTATTTTAATAATATTCACATGAACTTTTTCCGGCCCGTTGATGCTAAATAAACCTACACCATCATCAGGTTCAATATGTAAAGAAGATTGCTTCTTTCCTACCTCTCGCCCTTTCTCCTCATTAAACGACTCCCTACTTACAAAATCTGCCACTACGTTGTCTTTACCTACAACGTCCCGTTGCACCGGAGACTCATCCCCGCTCATCACTATATTATTACTAACCGGCATTATCCCTGGCTTATCTAACTGCACGCTCGAAAAAGAAAATTCGCCTATTCTCCCCTCTGATAAACCTAATAAACCCCGCTTATTAATCCTACCTAAATCCTTCTCTACCTTAACACATTTCTCTTCTACCCCACACGCAACTTTGCGCGAATCCAAACAATCAACATACCTACTCTTATTCAACCCCTGAAAATCCATCGAACCTACTATATCATAACCCTTATTCTCAGCTGTTCCGCTGAACTTCATTTGTTCGTTCGCGATCGAACTCGAACTGTCAAGAAAAATCGATTCTATCTTTTGTTCTGAAAGAATCCTATCACGAATCGTGTTTTGTTTCTGACTGTCATCACAAAACAATATTTTATTCTGGAAAGAATATACACATGAATTAACCATATCGATATTCATTGTATTCTTTACTAGAAAATCTACTCCTAAAATAACACTACGGTTCAAATCAGCTACTACTAAAAATTCATGGCAAAAATTAAAATTATTCAAAGAAAAATCTACACTACATTTTCCTACTATCTGCAATAAGCTCCCATTCACTGCTTTCGCACACCTTTCATCATCAGCCACACGCCTTGCATTCATTTGTACCGCAGCGGTCTGGCTAATACATGAAATTGTAGCGCCTGTATCGATCAGGGCCACATCTGCAAAATTATGCGCATAAAAAGGAACAACTGGTCTGACCTGCCGATTCGACGACGCTCTGTCCGCAATCACATTCGCATGTCCCAATCGTCCTATTTCCTCCGTGCCATGCTGCTGCATCCGCCAGGAGAGATGTTCTCCTCTTCCTACGTCATTGCGACGTGGTACATATTCCGCTTTCCTAGAATATACATTAAAACCATTAACACTATGACCAACACCAGCTTCTTGAGCACGCGGCGATGATGAATATCTTGCTCGGTTCTGTACCGGCGTATTAAATGGGCTAGACCGTGTCGAAGCAAATGGCCTACTATCTCCCCCCCCTTTATTAGCTGTGGCCATATTTGGACCAAAACTCGCCGAGTTTCTATATACATTTATATTTTCTTCCTTTCTATCAGGGCTAATTTTTTCCATTTGGATCAATACTGCTTTCAATGCCTTTTTATCCGTGAAATGGGTTAGCATCAATCTACTCCGTAAATATGGTTGTAGATTCCTCAGGAATTGTGTTATGAATATATTATCTTCTACAATGCCAGCCTTCCCTGCTAGATTGGCCAAATAATAAAAATAATCCAGGGGACTCCTGTTCTCCTGTCTCGCATTGTAGAATTTTTCACCATAATCCAACTCCACAAATTCTTCCTTGAATTTTTCCACCAATTCATCAAATGTCTTAACAGAGCTCTTAACTTCCCTAAAGAAATATAATGCCCCGTTCTTCAAATATGATGGTAGTAACATCAGGAGTTCATTCGACGAAATGAATTTTTGTTTGGCAGCCGCTTCCTTGAACTCTTCTAAGAATGATGAAAAGGATTCATGCGGACTGCCCGAGAAACAGGTTGATATCGACTCCATTGTGAAAATTTTTCCGTGAAAATATTTTCTCACAAAATGTCCGCCGATCAGAAAAATGATATATTTTTTTATTTATTTTTTTTTATATCAAAATATTAGGGCCACTCGCTTAGCTGCTTTTTCCTAGGTATCCGGGGAAAAAGAAAATTATGTATCTACAATTAAATAATTATACAATACTTCCATTGGTTTCTCCTGTCTTCTACCCGGCGCCTCCACCACTGTAAGCTTTTTCTATTAGCTACTGGTGTTCTTCAATAAAATACTTTCCTCTGGTATTGGGTTTTTATTTCATTAGTTTCAATATTATTTTAGTACTTATGCTATTTTATAGCATCTTTTATATTTTTGGAACTTCTCTCCTTATTACCGTCTAGTATATGACTGCGTCAAATCCATCTTTCATTTTTAAACTCATATTCTTTAAAGATTGATTTGAGAATATAATCGTAAAGCAGTTTCTATTCCTTTTTAAAAAGCTAACTGCCCACAGCCTACAATTTCATCTAACGGCTGTGGTTATACACACTACAGTACCTACTGAATAAATCGTAGTATTATAACATAAAAGTAAAAGTTAATATTAACTTTTTTAGTAAAACTGTAACAATTCATTCCATCTAATAATAAAGCTATTCTCTTAAGTACATATTCAAGAGAAGCAATGTATAGTCGGGGACAAATTCGGTGAACCACATCTTACTTCTTTTCGTGTGGCTGGCGTCTCACCGTTCAGTTGCAGCACGTTGCAAGACGTTGCAGTCCCTTACCCGTAATTGCTTATGCATTGTAGTACACTAGTTTAATACATAAAAAAATAGTAAAAGGGTCTGCGCGTGAATGGCGGGGCACCAGCCACGTGAAAAGAAGTAAGAGGTGGTTCACCGAATTTGTCCCCGACTGTACGTACAGTCGAACCGATTGAATCATGACCCAATTTGCTAATAATTTATTTAAAAGCGTCAAAACTATAAAGGCCAGTGACAATGTCATCAAGTTTGATATTCGATACCTTTTTCTATACCTTCTTTTATTTTAATATCTGTAAGAAAATGACTTAAGGTGGGTCAAGATTCAAATTGTTCGAATGTACTATCTAAAGGAACGCAATAAACAAAATATTTAATTTTAAATCATTACCTACGGACGTAACGAAATGAAAATATCATTTTTCCTCCTCAACTTTTATCTTAACGGTTCTCTTGTCCTTAGGAATATCGTCTTGGCTTTCAAAAGGAAAATACGTTTTATTAGTTTCGCCCAAACAAAAATGAGTTCAGTTGTTTTGATGTTAAGGTCGGGATTAGATTATATCGAATTACACATGGGGCCGAAGCTAAAGGTACATTTGGTGTTGGATGGAAGGTTCCTAAACAACGTTAAAGCTTTTACAGAATTTAGTGGGAACAGTACCTTGGGGAGTTCCCTCGCAGTGTTTCATGAAAAGAATATTTTTAAAAAGAATATATCATGCAGGCATTTTAAGTTCCTACTTTGAGTTGTGGCGTCTCAAGAGAAATGGTGGTGCCTTTTTAATATTAAGAAGTTTTATTTTTGATAATAGGAGCAAGCTAGGCGTTTCTGCCTGTCGCCATGCGGTTGTAACTTGACCAAAAAATTTATAAAAATCGATCAAGCTATTTCGGAGTTTGGTTAGAAAAACTGTGACACAAGAATTTTATATAACTACTAGCTTTCCGCCCGCGGCTTCACCCGCGTGGTCCTTACGACATTATCCCGCTGGATGTGATATTTTTACGGGATAAAAAGTAGCCTTTGTATCTCTCCAGGCTACAATGTATCTTTTGTTTCATTCCATGTTTGGGGAGCCCTCTCTAATTTTTTATTTTCCTACCAAGTTTCAAGTGTAGTCTTAATAGTTTTGGAACAAAGTGGCTGTGACATACGGATGGACGGAAAGACAGACTACTAAACACAATCTATAAGGGTTCCGGTTCCGGTTCCGGGTTTTGCTATTCAGCTACGGAACCCTAAAAATGGATAAATAATTATATCACTTATTGCCATGCCATATTATAAGACCATAAAAACTTATAAATTTATCAACTCATATTACCACCACAGAATACGCTAGAAGTTATGAAGTTTAGTGGGAAGCTGTTAAAGTTTTACGATCTAATTCGGTTTTCTTTTAAAACATGAGTCGTACTTTATTTTCTCTTAATTTTGTAGTCTAAATTCTCTTAATTTTGAATCACAACCAATATTTCAGCAGATAAATATGCCCATTAATACAAACCATGCATGGAACTGGCCCCACAGTATAAGTTACTAGCTTTCCGTCCACGGCTTCGCCCGCATGGACTACATGACGTTATCCCGCGGGAATGTGATATTTTTCCAGGATAAAAAGTATCTGTGTCCCAAATTTCAGCCAAATCCGTTCAGCCGTTTTGGCGTGATTGAGTAACAAATATTCAAACATCCAAACATCTAAACTTTCACATTTATAATAATTATTATAAGCAGGATTCGTATCCCCTGAAATATAATTCTTTAATCAATATATAGGTTTTAAAATTAATAGTTATGCATTAGTCTCGCTAAAACAAAAAAACGGTTTCACCGATTTGAATACTTCATTTTTTGTTTTGTTCGCTATATTTCAGGGTTGGTTTTAAAGCAAAGATTT
Source organism: Crambus lathoniellus (assembly GCA_949710035.1). Lineage (NCBI taxonomy): Eukaryota > Metazoa > Arthropoda > Insecta > Lepidoptera > Crambidae > Crambus > Crambus lathoniellus. The sequence goes on along the minus strand of OX453302.1, from coordinate 4,568,854 downwards.
AAAAATTATTATGGTAAAATAAAAATACAAATTTTGAATAGAAAATCGTCTAACTAACTTGTTAACTTTCGTCCATGGTCGCTTCCAAAAAATATTTAATCATTAGTGATTAAATATTTTTTAATCACTAATGATTATAATAGGTGCCATCTGTAGCAGGCAATGTATAAAAATTCTTTGTCGAATCTAGGTGAACTTTGCGATTATGTATCTTTATTAGATTAGCTTAATTTAGCTTTAAATCATTTGATCATAATAAGTATTAAAGTCAATGACAGAATGTATTCGTCAAACAAAAAAGCCCTAAAAAGGTTATGACTCCGAACGCCATTCGCGTTATTCGATCTGGTAAAGTTTTTTACTGCTACCATATTGTGAGTGATCGCAGAAGTAATTAGAGAAAATGTTTTTTACGAGCCATCTTCATTGCTGTATTATGTCAGATATCTAATGGAGTTTACTTAACAGACGGCCCAATGTTAGCTTGTAATAGTAGTTTGTTAAACAAGGAACGTAAGCGAGCTATTACAGAACAAGATCCAATTTGGCGCCCGTGCGAGCGCAGCTCGCAAAGGGCGCTAAAGGATCGAGTGCACCCGAGATATTTAGACGCCCGAGCGAGCGAAACGAGCGAGGGCGAATATATTTCGAGGGTGTAATAGCTACTTGCAACCGAGGTAAGCATTCTACTTTACATCATTCATGCGAGGTAAATAAAACATTTATATTGTTATGATTCAAAATTTGCCAAAACTTGTAAATGTACTTATTTTAATCGCCATTTTCATTGTTCTCTACAGTAAATAGTTTTCTAATCATTTTATGTAAAAAATATTATTTGACCAAGGAGTTTTGCATAGCTTGAATGGTAAAGTTACTTTAGCAAAGTAATTTGAAAATGGAACGTTCTATCTAAACAATACACTGTGTTGCACATGCCAACTTACACAGCCTCTTACCATACTAGTAAATGCTAGTTACCGAGCAGTATGATGTAAATGTGCAAACGTTACTGTCGTATTTCAGATGAAAGCTCCAGCAACACTGACCTCTATTATTATAACACACTGGACAGGCTGTCTCCATACAAATGACAGATGCGTATGTGTCATTTTGCGTATGTCATTTTGCGTATGTGTCATTTCGCGTATATGTCATTTTACGTATGTGTCATTTTACGTAATCAAAATGTGTCATAATGCGTGGAATTGATCATTTTGTGTGGCAATTTGGAGCGCCACTACGAGTGCTCGAAAACTAATTTTGACATAATCATTACTACAGTCGACATCAGAACATCACTAATTTTAGTTACATGGACTCGTATCTGCCTACAGCTTGGTCTTCAGCGCTAAAAAGGCGATGGCGACGATTATTTTGAGGGGTATCGTTAACCTGATTATTTAAAAAAATAAAATTCGTATTAAGTTCTCAGGACTGTAGACAAATGATTAAAAAATATGGAAAACTTTCGTGATGTGACTTGAAAGACAGTGGCATGCAGCAACACATTTTTCACACACTCAAAAATTGAGCTCCTGATCTTGTCCAATAATATCAAAACTTTCTTAGCACTACCCCACTTGGCAGCGGCTTGGATGCGTTAGGTAGCCACCATATCTATACATCTGACAGCTGACGTCGCCACTGGAGTCCTAATGGAAAAGGGCCCTAATTATTAAAGAATATCATAAAAATAAAAAGATTCATCAAAAGAATCCTCAATATCAAACTGAGTCATGAGTTTCTTGATACACGAGTAAAAACATTTTTACAACCGGGTAATGCCTTGAGTTCAAAATCAATATGTTTAAATTGTGGTACTTAATCTTAAAGTTCCGCTAACCATACTACGCGGGCTCAGACCCAATACTGGTTTTGCTTTGATTCAAGATTTTGTAATTAAATTGCTATCGAGTAACTCTTAACGTTCGTCAGCACAAGGGGGCTTTCAATTAGTATATTTGAGTACACACTTCAGATTTCGGAATAATTAAGAAATATATTTACAAATTAATCTATCTGTAATAGCGATACTTGATACATCTGGGTGCCTACCATCAACTCTTATTGCGGTTTTGTTTAGGAACCTAAACTGATCTGCTTCGCTTATTCGTACCACGACAGCTTAATATCAATGATAGCGATTCAGTGATCATTCAATGACATTTCACAGCCGCTGAGCTGTCATCAACTCTTATTTGACTTATAACTCGGCCAAGTTAACATGTCACCTGCAGGCTATACCCGTCCCTTTCACTCTCCGGGCATGACAGAATCGAGTGAAAGAGACGGTTAGAAGAAATAAGGACACAAATCGTTCGGTCATTCACATTTAGCAATTCATTTGCGATCCAGTTTTTAGAAGGTCAGAGTACGAAAGAAAGCAATTCATTTTAGGAACCTATTCTGCAACGCGCTATTTTTGAATCGCTGTCTTAAAGTTGATGGTAGGCACCCTGGAGTTTACGACATTGGCAGTCAGAATGACACTTTAAATTCTGAATATACCTATGTATTTTGATTATTTTAAACTACTTGAACATTATTGACTGTTGTTATTTAAATTGTTGGTCAAATATTTTTTTATTCCATCACTGATTACTCTACGCACTCGGTACAGTGCCTCAAACTTTTCTGTTCCGGTGGCCAAAATGTGAAACTAGCGTGTTTTTTTAATGTCATTTTGCTGTCAAGTTGATGTCCAACCATAGCGCTGCTGGCGGCTGAAGGTCTTAAAAGTCAGGGCCGGCTAAATTGCTACGTCATTTTGCTGTCAAGTTGATGTCCAACCATAGCGCTGCTGGCGGCAGAAGGTCTTAGAATTCAGGGCCGGTTAAATTGCTACAAAAAAAAGAAAACCGTTCATAGCGCCGCTGTCACCGGAACAGAAAAGATTGTGCCACTGTACTCTACGTAGCTAAAGCATTTTATTTCAAAACCGTCTAATCCTACTCAATATTATAAAAATGTAAAAGTTTAGATGTTTGTATGTTTGGATGCTTGTTACTCAATCACGCCAAAATAGTTGAACGGATCTGGCTGAAATTAAGCCTGGAGAGGAACATAGGCTACTTTCAAACCCAGAAAAATATCACATTCCCGCGGAATAACGTCATGTAGTCCACGCGGGCGAAGCCACGGGCAGAAAGCTCATATAACATCATAACTCATACATAATAATTAGATCCTTACTTACCTATGAAAATATAGCTGATTTGTTTGGAGAATTTCAACGACATTGAGTTTTCCATACAATTATTTTTTACTATAGTTTTTTGTGGAGATCCTTGGGGGAGCCCTATGCCCAGCAGTGGGCCTCGCTCGGCTGACATGATGATGATGATGATGATAGTTTTTTTTACCGTCAATGCCGTAGTCACATTTTTGTTAGGTACAAAAACTGTTTGAAAATTTAGATAACTAGTACCATTATTTATAAAAAAACCTGTTAGTTACACTAATATAAGTAGTTAAGGACTTTTTGCTCTCGAGTAAAGAACTCATAATCCAGCATCTGATGAATTTAAAGCATAGAAGTTGTGAGGTTATCCATGAGGATGAGAGCAATGAGCTGGAATTTCATAGGTAAAGACCTAACATTAGTGTTCCTTTCGTTATAATCAAAACTCATAGCACGCACACATAGTACGGAGCAGAACGGAGAGCGCGGGCAGGACACACAGCACAGAGAACCGATCGATGGCCGTTAGGATGGAAAGGTTCTCGAATGGCGACCGCGTACCGGACGACGTTCCGTGGGTAGGCCCCATACAAGGTCAAGGTAGTCAAGGTTGCGGGAAGCCGCTGGATGCGGGCAGCGCAGGATCGATCGTTTTGTAGATCCTTGGGGGAGGCCTATGCCAAGCAGTGGGCGTCGTTCGGCTGACAAGATGATGATGATGACTCAAAACTAATAGCAATCTGACGAGTTGTTCCCATCCGAGTTATTCCCATCCGATCCACTGTAACTGATCCACCAAGAATTAAAAATCCCAAACGATCCCCTCATAGTTTTCAATTCCCAACGGATCCCCTCATTGTGTTTCTAAGCAAGATAAGGTAGGTGAGTACAGTTAGAAGAAAAAGAAGTAAGTACTTAATAAAATCAAATATTCATTTATTGAGCATATCTTTTAAATGTAAAAAATATCACAGATAATCGGATTTGTTTTAATTGTTGATAATTTACATCCTAGCATTATTAAATATCCTTTCAGTAAGCTAAACTCAAATATAATAAATTAGTGCTTTTCTCGATATGGAGTTGTCACGTTTAAATTACAATATTCCGTAACCCATAAGGTAAAAAAGCCTTTTTATTTATTTTGCTACTTTGGAAAGACGTGTAAATTAAACATTTTAAATAATCGAAATTACTACTAAATTAAATAGTTCTTTAAAATCACAAGTAACAGAAAATCAGTCTTAAGTATAAGTACCTTTCAAAGAATGACATAGAACGGTGTAATCAAGCAATCATAAAGAAAACTAACGTTAAAGATTTAAAAAATCATAGTCATTATGATCTTGATATCCATACTAATATTATAAATGTGAAAGTGTGTTTGTTTATTTGTTTGTTTGTCCTTCTTTCACGTCAAAACGGAGCAACAGATCGACGTGATATTTGGTATGGGGATAGTTGGGGAGCTGGAGAGTAACATAGGCTTACTTATTATTCCGGAAAATTAAGTAAAAATGGTAATTTTGTATGAAAAATCGTTTAACTGTCGTACCTTCGATACAAAACTATCATTTCTTCCATGGCCGCTTGAAAGGAGTATGTAATCACTGACGTCTGCGCGCGGTCAAAATAGAATACTAATCTTTTCCATAAGCTTAGAATAAAAAAATGTACAATAACTAGCGCCAAAAATGCCCCAGTCGCGCATGCGCGCAGTGTTATCTGACACGCACTCTACTTCACAGAGTAATTTTTTATATGTAGGAAATAGAGACCAATCTTTGAGCCTCTTTATTTGTAGTGTATAACTAGCGCTATCTGTTGTCTGGTGTAGGCAATTTTTGGTGTATAAACAAACACATTAGACATAGTCTTCTATTTATTTTACTTTAGTCCACTATAATTTATATGGCAAAACAACGTTTGCCGGGTCACCTAGTAAGGTCATAAATTTAATACTTATGCAAAAAAATGTCTAAAAAGAGTTTGTATGAAACTTTTTATTTCTTCAATGGATTCAGTAGAAACTTTGTATAGGTACTTATAGATTTTGAAATAGATTTGAACTATTTTTGAATGAAGTTTTGAAAGAAGAACCAAAGAATTTTTGGAATTGTTTTGTGGCTTAAAGTTCAAACGCGAGAGAAGCTGCTACTACTACTGGACCGATTTAGAAAATTCTTTCACTTAATTAATTCAATAGCCTTTAAAAATAAAATAGTTTTTTTTTTTTTAAGATAAAGGTCGTGTGAACATCAAAATTGCACGCGGACGAAGTCGCGGGCGGAGCGCTATTTTCTGATAAACTAAATAAAACATAGTATAATCCTAAAATGCATTTTATTGTTGATTGTACCACTCTACCTACTAAAAATAAGCTCATAAGTACTAGGGTATCAGATGGGAATAAAATATTAATATTTATTCTTGATCCCCTACACAGGGGATCAGATGGGAATAAAAAATAATAAAAAATAAAACCGATCCACCAGGGGATCGGTTGCAGGGGATCGGATGGGAGAGTTGTTCCCATCTTATTTTTAGTAGGTAGAGTGGTACAATCAACAATAAAATGCATTTTAGGATTTTACTATGTTTTATTTAGTTTATCAGAAAATAGCGCTCCGCCCGCGACTTCGTCCGAGTGCAATTTTGATGTTCACACGACCTTTATCTTAAAAAAAATAAATCTGACTAGTAGACCTAAAAGTTTATGTGATTAAAAACAAACAAATTAGTGAGTACAGAAAATTAATTGATTAGGTATATTGAAACAATAGAAAAAATAACCGCCTCCTAATAATTAGCTCCGGTGTGTTTTTTAAAACTAAAAGTAATGGTCAATCACTTTCTATTCTAAGCAAAAAGTAGAAATGTGTACAATTCTGCCGACTTTCAATCTACGTTATTTCATCACTCTTGAAATACGTCTTTCATAGCCAGAAAACTTCTTTTCAAACTTTTCTATCACGTATATAACGAAAACAGCTATATTTATTTTAATGAAGGAAACCAGTATTTTTACCGTCCAAGTGATGTTACTCGGTTTTAATAGAAACCTTTAAAAGTTGACGACAGTCATTCAAAGCGTACTTCACTAGAACATTAAAAGCTATTCGTCAAGCCAAGTACTACACACGATGGAATACCACACGTTTTATTTTAACAGGAATAATTAAAAACCAAAAAAAAAGGCGGGCCGATGATCTGGGGAAGCAACTGAATGCGGGCAGCGGCAACGCAGCAATAAACCGTAATATTTATTGCAAAGCTGTACATTTTTTGAGATCGGTTAAAATGATTTAACATATCCGTCATAACATAATCCACCAAAAATATAGTACACAGTCACCCTACACCCGACAGTAAACTGGCAAACTTATTGATTATAATTACTTTTTTACATTCACAATGCAATTTATTATTCAAAATGAAATATTAGAAAAAAACGACCCATCCTCAAAGTTGCTCCGCCGGGAATCGAACCCGGGACCTTTCACTGTCCGGGCGACTGCTCTGACCGCTGAGCTACGATCCAATACTTCTTACGCGCTGTGAGCCAGCGCTTTATTTCATCAATGTTAAGATATTACTACCTTCAACACTCGAAAGAAATACCTTTCCAGATTTTTGACAATCGATAAAGATGAAATAATAGCTATTTCAAATTATAATTACTTTTTTGCATTCACAATGCAATTTTTATTATTGAAAATGAAATATTAGAAAAAAAAACGACCCATCCTCCAATTAGCTCCGTCGAAGGTAGTTATAGTGAAAGGTCCCGGGTTCGATTCCCGGCGGAGCTCTTTGGAGGATGGGTCGTTTTTTTCTAATATCCCTTTCAGACCCACGCTGAAACCGTGGGGTAATAAACAAAAATGAAAATGGTTCCTGAGTATTTTGGGGCTTTTAAATCCGATTCTGGGGTCAGATTTTCCATTTTCAGCCGCCATCTTGGAAAATTTTAGTGCGTACAATTGTGTCAATGTGGGTCTAACATGACGGTGCGACAAATGTGAGTGTCACAATACCTATGGTACATATGGTACATATGTCAGGTACATATGGGTTCTTTTTCCGTCCATTATTGCTCATATAATACTGGTTAGTTGCCGTAGAAAATTTTACAAAAACTTCTTCGGTGAAGTATCTTTGGAAACATTTATATGGATTTTCAACTGCATTGGCTTCAGTTTCTGTGGCTTGAGGGATACTTTTGCTTGGGAATCTCCGCTTCTTCCATGTCAGATTAGACAAAGGGACATTGTCTTCATCTAAATAATCGGATATGCTGTTAGAATTGCTCGAATTGCCCTCCTCTTCGTCATCCTCTTTCAAAGCCTCATCACCTAAAATTGTGTGTAAATCGTCTTCTTCGTCGTCGCTAGCTTCATTTCCGGAGTTCTCCAGCAGATTCTCAATATCAGCGTCTATGATAGACCGAGACATGATCGAAAACCACTGTAAAATAAATAAAACTAAAGACTGAAAATAACTCCATAAGTAAATGAAAGTCCCAACCCCCACAATTGTGTCAAAAAAGTTCGGTATAACCGTTTAGGTATCAAAACCGCTAGAAATCTGTTGCAAACCCACTACATTCACCAAATGACTATTGTATTTGTCCAAAGTAAACAAATCAAGTCGTAAATTACAAGATTATACTCACAGTAGTCCAAAACAGCAAAAAATCTGGAGCCTACACAACCACGATGTTGACAAGTCTCTTCCTGTTGGGCGACTGACGTTGACCTAAAAATTCTTTTGAATAGTTGAAATACGTTTATCGCACAATCGTACGGCGTTGGGCCCGTCACTATAACCCTATTAGTTTTTGAACAAAATTGAATCTTATGACACGCACAATCGATTTGGGCGGGTCTGAAAGGGCTAAATCATTTTCAATAATAAAAATTGCATTGTGAATGCAAAAAAGTAATTATAGTTTGAAATAGCTATTATTTCATCTTTATTGATTGTCAAATATCTGGAAAGGTATTTCTTTCGAGTGTTGAAGGTAGTAATATCTTAACATTGATAAAATAAAGCGCTGGCTCACAGCGCGTAAGAAGTATTGGAAAGATTCGACGCTCCCTCTAACGACTCCGTAGCTCAGCGCTTAGAGTAGTATGTACACTATGGTTTGCAATAAATTATTGAGTATTGAGTATTGAGTATAGAGCAGTCGCCCGGACAGTGAAAGATCCCGGGTTTGATTCCCGGCGGAGGTACTTGGAGGATGGGTCGTTTTTTTCTAATATTTCATTTTCAATAATAAACTTATTGATTCCATCAGCGTATCACAAATACGTTAGATCGTAAATTTTTAACAGTGAATACAAAACTCACGTATTTTATCCGCGCTCGGGACAGGTAAGCCGTAATGTTTATTGCAATGCTGTAAATTTATTGAGGACGGTTAAAATTATTTCACAAATCCGTCATAGTCCACCAAAAAGCTAGTACACAGTCACCCTACACCCGACAGTAAACTGGCAAACTTATTGATTCCATCAGCGTATCACCAATACGTTAGACCGTAAATTTTTTACGGTGAATATAAAATTCACGTATTTTATTCTCGTTCGGGACAGGTGAGCCGTAATGTTTATTGCAATGCTGTACATTTTTTTTGAGGACGGTTAAAATGATTTCACAAATCCGTCATATCCATAATCCACCAAAAAGCTAGTATACAGACAGCCTACACCCGACAGTTAACTGGCAAACTTATTGATATCATCAGCGTATCACCAATACGTTAGATCGTAAATTTTTCATGGTGAATATAAAATTCAAGTATTTTATTCGCGCTCGGGACAGGTGAGCCGTAATGTTTATTGCAATGCTCTACATTTTTTTTGAGGACGGTTAAAATTATTTCACAAATCCGTCATATCCATAATCCACCAAAAAGCTAGTAAACAGTCACCCTACACCCGACAGTAAACTGGCAAACTTATTGATTCCATCAGCGTATCACCAATACGTTAGACCGTAAATTTTTCACGGTGAATATAAAATTCACGTATTTTATTCGCGTTCGGGACAGGTGACCCGTAATGTTTATTGCAATGCTGTACATATAGGTTTTTATGTTTATCACGCAGATGAATGCTTAATGCTGTTTCATTTTACGAGTGGTGTACGTTTAGAGCTGTTTGTGATGCTATTTTATTGTTATAACCTAGTTTATGATATGTTAAAAGTTTTTAGTTACATGCTACGCAGGCCAAATGCTGTATTATAAATTTTTCAGAACACAAAAAAGACGGCAGTAGTTTGAAAAAAGCTTTGCTCTTCTTGTAGCTACCTCTTTTTAAATATTGGACACCATCACATACATTGTTCTTATACCTAGGTATAGTAGCTTAAGCACTAGTATCATGGAAATTGGAAACAACGACGGGTACAACCACATACACCCAGATCTGAGGGAATATTGAAAAGTTCGTTTTTAAGATTTACCCGACCGGGGATCGAACCCGGGACTTCTAGAGATAGCGGCATCTTGAAACCGGTGCGTACACCACTCGGCCACGGTGGTCGTCAAACAAAGCTGAAGACCTTTTTGTTTTGTTTGAAGAGGAATTCTTAAAAAAAAAAAAGGTCTGTGATGAAGGCTAATTGTGGATTAAAAAACCGTTGTGGATAAAAAAAATAACTTTTGAATAAATTAAAAATATACCCAAAAGAATTAATAAGGTGTATTAATTTATTCAACTTTGACTTCATTTCTACATCACAACCGTATGACAACAAACACCGACTGTAGAAAATGAGCTAAATCTAAAATGTCGTACCAGCAATGCCGCTACCAGGGTGATATAGCTTGCAAGGAGTTCATATTTCAAAGATACCGACCAGAAACGTGCTTACGGTGCAAAGTAAATGCTTCACAATAGAGGGTATGGTAGTGGTATTACTGCAGTTTTTATCCAGAAGATATTAAGATAGATTGATGAATATATTTGATCCCATCGTACTGTTCAAAAACTATCAGATCACATAATTATGTAAAGAGAAGAGATTTTTTTACACCAATTATTTAGCTCATTAATGAGTAGTTTCGTTAAGAAACTGTGTTATGGAAACCTGATAACGAATAAATATATACTTATATACTTTTTGTTTGTAAACACATAGGTACTTAATATGTATGCATAAAATGTATGTATGTCCGCAAAAAATACCTCACTTGCACCTTTACCGATTAGACTACACTACATGTGTTTCGCCCCGACCCGGGGCATCTTCAGGAGATAAGACCGTGTGAAATCCAGCACCGAATTTGGTACTTGGTTGGTATAGGGTTGTGTTTTTTGCGAAAGTAAGCTAAATAATTATTTTTATTTTCACAAAACTCATCCCGCTCTTGAACTCAATTTGCCCTCGCCTGATACACCACCTCTCTAAAAAGTAGTATTTTAGAAAAAGTCGACCCGTCTCACAACCAGTTTCGATGGGACTACTCACGATTTTTCTAAAATACTTACTTAATTTTAAATTTTTATTTTTTTATTTAAAAATTGCTTTGTGAATGCAATAAATGTAAAAATTTGAATAACTAAAAAGTAGCTTCAAGAAGTTGGGAATTTTACATTCAGTCGCCGGAATCTGAACCCATGACCCCAGGGTAACCATATACAGAAAATGATCTATCTGACTCTAAATTTTATATTAGAACTGAGAAAGCCGTTACCAGGGTGGCAGAGTGTGCGAGGAGTTAATATTTCAGAGATACCGACCTGGGACGTGCCAAAGGTGCTAACTAGAATACCTTGACAGTGTGTTTTCATGCAATTCTGCTAGAATTCGTATGCAGAATGGTTGCAACTACGAATTGCAAAATAATTACGAAGTTTCGGCTTTTGCAAGTTACTTTTTCTCGAAATATGGAAAAAATCATAGTAATGCGAATTTAAAATGCTGTTTGTGTAATGTGAACAGTGCAATGTGGAGGTACTCAATTATTCGAAACTGTACGAATTTCATTTTAAAGCGTAGGTCACACTAACGAGTATCTGACACTGGATGGAGGATCAGGAAGTGGCCTGGTGAGTCCATAACCACCGTCCGCACACCGCACGCGGACGGGGTATGCGTAAATGCAGTACAGTCACGAGCAATAATATGTATACAACATAGAACTATGTCACATTGTAGCGTTCCTAAAGAAAACGATTAGTGTCACAGAAGTCATTCAATATATATTTATATTTATAGACTCGCTATTTTAAAACTCTTCAATTTGATACCCCACTCAATGGGGCTTAAGAAAAATAAAATTGATTCTCACAATATAGCATAAAAAATCCGCGATTCTGTTATTTTTTATGTACCTACCCAGTTCAGTATCACTCGCACACTATCGAGAGGAATCTAACGACATCTTTCAAGCCGTTTAGGCTGTAGCAGGGAACATAGAAAACTAGGGGAATGTCGGGTCGGGTCGGATAGCCATGAACGGCGGGTAGCCCCGGACATTGCACTTCTTGGTTCTGCGACAGATTATTCTGATGATGGTATCTTTGGTCATTTTCCATTTTGTTGCATGCTTTTATGAAAGATAGATAGGTTTTTGTACTATAGTTTTTACCACGAATGCCTAAGCCACACTTTTTGTTTGGTACAAATACTATTTGAACACCGAACCAACAATTGGTATGACTTTTTTGAAAAAATAAAATAATCTTTTATTAATTTCAGTCAATGTAGTGGTCATGGACTTTTAAATAGAGCTAAAAACGATCAATTATTTCGGTACTCAATTTACTCAGAAATATTCATACTTAATTAATAAACATTAAAGGAAAAGCAGCAATCGTGAAATAAGGTCCGGCACCCACTTGGTAATGAATCAATATTTGCCTATAGAATTATTGTTTTGCTAGGTAGCGCCCGTGACTTCATTGATGTAAAAAACATAATATTTTAGTAAAAGTAATAAGTACACTTTTATAATTTTAGCTTAAACACCAGGACAGGGATTAAATTCCAAAAGCTATATTTGGTTTTGTTTCTTCTTTTCTTTATAAATAAAGAAATATTAATAGTAGATTGTATTACAAGGGAGCAAAATAATATATTTACGGTGAGGGCGCTATTTTGAATCCAGAGCGCAGTGAAGGATTCAATATACGTCACCCGAGGTGAAAATAATTTTGCGGCCGAGTAATGCACTCTGTTTTTCATCCCCCTCTATAAGAAAAGCAATAAAGACAACTCAAACTAGAATAAAAAAATTGCCTAATGTTGTATTTTTTTTTTGAGTCTTTCTTTGGCGTTCTGATACATCATAGCGCTAGTCGGGCAAACGCTACGCCCCTGTCAGAAAAAAAAAAAAAAAATATGTGTCCATCAGATTCCTTATAAGTATCTCCGGGTGCCGTAGGGGGGATTGAAAATTTTGTTAGATTTTGGCTACGACGCACCGTTTACAAGATATTCTCAATTTTATAAAATTCCTTTTTTGAAAATTTTACACATCCCGGCGCCATACAAACTCAGTTGAATTTTTTTTAAGTACTGTAGTTATAGTAAAATTGGCAAAGACAGTTCAAAATCTTAACTGGCAATATAGGTAGTCAATTTAGAACAACTCCACTTTTAAGCAAGTATAACCTGCATGCAATTAGCATACTCTCGAAAACTAATAATAACGCATTCGTAGCTCATGAGGGTAATGGAGTTGTATAAAATAAATACAACTCTACGCACTTTCTTGATATCGTGCATGCGAAAATGGAGAACGGTCCTTTTCTATCCAGGATCTCGACGGATTCTAGGTCAGGGCGATCCTATAAAAATAGAGCGAGGTATCTTCCAGGGTGACGGTTTGAGTCCATTGTGGTTCTGTCTCGCCTTGAACCCTCTGAGTACACTTCTCGAGAGTTCAGGGTTAGGCTATCGTTTACGGAGAAATGGTCAAGTAATATCACACCTGCTGTACATGGATGACCTGAAACTATTTGCCCATAGCAGTTCTCATTTGACAGCGTTACTGAAGGTTACTGAAGCTTTCAATAATGCCATTAAAATGGAATCTGGTGTGGACAAATGTGCAGTCATGCATGTAAAGCGTGGTCAGATAATGGAATCTACGGGTATACAACTCTCGGATTCTATTCATCTTAGATCTCTCTCCGTAAACGAAACCTATAAATATTTAGGTATGTCACAGGCATTAGGCATCAACGATGCTGACATGAAACAGTCGTTGCGTGAGCGTTTCTTGGGGCGCCTTTCAAAAGTCCTTAAAAGTCTTTTGTCTGGCGGAAACAAGGTTCGCGCATACAATGGATGGGTCATGCCGGTACTAATGTATTCCTTCGGCATACTTAAATGGACTCAAACTGAACTGGATGCCCTGGATAGAAAAGTTCGTACATTGCTAACAGCACACGGCATACATCACCCACGTTCATCGACTATGAGATTGTATATCCCGCGGAAGTGCGGTGGTCGTGGCTTCTTAAATGCTAGGACATTGCATAACCGCGAGATATGCAATCTTAGAGAGTATTTTCTCCAAGTCGATATGGGGTCTCATAGAGATGTAGTTGCTGTTGACAATGGACTGACTCCTCTATTTTTAGCAAAAGAAAACTGACGCAAACCTGTAGTACTTAGTACTTCCGACCGCAGCACTGTGTGGCAAAGCAAGGAGTTACATGGCAGATTCTACCGGGCTCTCCATGGGCCCGACGTAGATTTATTAGCCTCAGTATCCTGGCTCCGTTTCGGTGATCTTTTTGGTGAAACCGAAGGTTTTGTCTGTGCAATTATGGATGAGGTTGTGATGACGAATAACTACCGAAAGTATATCCTAAGGGATGGCACAGTGGATATTTGCCGAGCGTGTCATCGTCCGGGTGAATCCCTTAGGCATATAATCTCCGGTTGTTCTCGTCTCGCAAACGGCGAGTATTTGCATAGACATAACCAAGTGGCCAGGATAATACACCAACAACTTGCTCTGAAACATAGTCTTGTGGCATCCGAGGTGCCGTACTACAGGTATGCACTCTGGTGCACACCTGTAGAACAGGTCCTTGAAAATAGCTTTGCCACATTGTATTGGGATCGATCTATCATTACAGACAGGACTATTGTAGCTAATAAGCCTGATATTGTATTGATAGATCGACACGAACGCCGCGCAATAATTGTTGATGTCACTGTTCCCCATGACGACAACCTTGTGAAAGCTGAAAAAGATAAAGAAAACAAATATCTTGATTTAGCTCACGAGATTGTTGACATGTGGGACATTGATTCAGCAATTATTGTTCCGATAGTCATATCTGCCCATGGTCTGATAGCCAAGAGCCTCGATAAACACCTTAAGAGGCTTGCGTTAGGTGGATGGATCGGGAGTCAGATGCAGAAGGCAGTACTTCTGGACACGACCCGTATAGTGAGAAGGTTCCTGTCTCTGGATCCTTAACCATCGGTAGCCGGGACCTTGATCTTGCTGCCGTTGGGGAACTGCATTTTTGTATTTTTAAATGTTATATTTTTTAGTGTTATACATTGTAAAAATTTAATGTTAAGAAATATAATTTTGTAAGTATTTAAAATGTAATAAAGGGAATAATAATAATAATAATAACTATTAACCAACAGGTTCGTCGAAACCGGAAGAACCTATCGACTTCCTGGATAGATTATAGGAAGGCCTATGATTCCGTGCCGCATTCGTGGCTCATGAGGGTGCTGGAGTTGTATAAAATAAATACAACTCTACGCACTTTCTTGATATCGTGCATGCGAAAATGGAGAACGGTCCTTTTCTATCCAGGATCTCGACGGATTCTAGGTCAGGGCGATCCTATAAAAATAGAGCGAGGTATCTTCCAGGGTGACGGTTTGAGTCCATTGTGGTTCTGTCTCGCCTTGAACCCTCTGAGTACACTTCTCGAGAGTTCAGGGTTAGGCTATCGTTTACGGAGAAATGGTCAAGTAATATCACACCTGCTGTACATGGATGACCTGAAACTATTTGCCCATAGCAGTTCTCATTTGACAGCGTTACTGAAGGTTACTGAAGCTTTCAGTAATGCCATTAAAATGGAATTTGGTGTGGACAAATGTGCAGTCATGCATGTAAAGCGTGGTCAGATAATGGAATCTACGTGTATACATCTCTCGGGTTCTATTCATCTTAGATCTCTCTCCGTAAACGAAACCTATAAATATTTAGGTATGTCACAGGCATTAGGCATCAACGATGCTGACATGAAATAGTCGTTGCGTGAGCGTTTCTTGGGGCGCCTTTCAAAAGTACTTAAAAGTCTTTTGTCTGGCGGAAACAAGGTTCGCGCATACAATGGATGGGTCATGCCGGTACTGATGTATTCCTTTGGCATACTTAAATGGACTCAAACTGAACTGGATGCCCTGGATAGAGAAGTTCGTACATTGCTAACAGCACACCGCATACATCACCCACGTTCATCGACCATGAGATTGTATATCCCGCGGAAGTGCGGTGGTCGTGGCTTCTTAAATGCTAAGACATTGCATAACCGCGAGATATGCAATCTTAGGGAGTATTTTCTCCAAGTCGATATGGGGTCTCATAGAGATGTAGTTGCTGTTGACAATGGACTGACTCCTCTATTTTTGGCAAAAGAAAACTGGCGCAAACCTGTAGTACTTAGTACGTCCGACCGCAGCACTGTGTGGCAAAGCAAGGAGTTACATGGCAGATTCTACCGGGCTCTCCATGGGCCCGACGTAGATTTATTAGCCTCAGTATCCTGGCTCCGTTTCGGTGATCTTTTTGGTGAAACCGAAGGTTTTGTCTGTGCAATTATGGATGAGGCTGTGATGACGAATAACTACCGAAAGTATATCCTAAGGGATGGCACAGTGGATATTTGCCGAGCGTGCCATCGTCCGGGTGAATCCCTTAGGCATATAATCTCCGGTTGTTCTCGTCTCGCAAACGGCGAGTATTTGCATAGACATAACCAAGTGGCCAGGATAATACACCAACAACTTGCTCTAAAACATAGTCTTGTGGCATCCGAGGTGCCGTACTACAGGTATGCACCAGAACAGGTCCTTGAAAATAGCCATGCCACATTGTATTGGGATCGATCTATCATTACAGACAGGACTATTGTAGCTAATAAGCCTGATATTGTATTGATAGATCGACACGAACGCCGCGCAATAATTGTTGATGTCACTGTTCCCCATGACGACAACCTTGTGAAAGCTGAAAAAGATAAAGAAAACAAATATCTTGATTTAGCTCACGAGATTGTTGATATGTGGGACATTGATTCAGCAATTGTTGTTCCGATAGTCATATCTGCCCATGGGCTGATAGCCAAGAGCCTCGATAAACACCTTAAGAGGCTTGCGTTAGGTGGATGGATCGGGAGTCAGATGCAGAAGGCAGTACTTCTGGACACGGTTTGTCAGGAGGCTAATGTAGTAGTTTAAGGCTTGTATGATAGTTCAATATTAATTTATCAGTTTTTTAGTTATTTTTTGTTTATTTATTATACCTATAGTGATCAATTACTGAGTATTTTAAATGATTTTTCAGGGATAAATGAATACTACATCTTAGATTTGCCTCATATTTGGGGAAAGGACTCTATATCATGAGTATGTTTTTATTTATATAGGATGCTAAGTACCGACTTCAAAGTCACCTGTATATTATTTGCAGAATATGCTTGCTCTCTGCATTAGTTTGCCAAAAACCGACGGCACAAATATCAGCCGTTCCATAAGAATGATGTTTGATGGAGTATACCTACATAAAAATATATTAAACAGCTGATTTTTTTCACGATTTTGTGGCTGGGTCCATAGTAAAAGTTGCGTTAATAAATTATTTATAAATAAACAATACTTTTAATGGTGATTTTGCTAACATTTCTCTTTAACATATGCCTACATAAACCTATACCGCAGAGCGGAAACACCTATTTATACGCAACAAAATTCATTCTCCTCTTACGAACATAGCTCCAAGATTGTTTTTGAATTACGGGCTGCTAAAACAAACAAAATAAGCTCGTAAAACAAGTGTGTACGGATACAAAATTGCCGGTTTGTGAACGATTCGTATCTTTTGGGAGTTTTACACAGCTCGGTGTAGAAAAGTGAAAGGCGTGGATGTGGTATAGCGTAGAATATTTGATTGAATCAGGCGTCACTTAGCGAAAGTCTCTACCCATTGTGAAAAATAAATATAAGTATATGTAGCTTACTTCCGCAATATAACCAACATGCAAGATGCACCGCCATCACACCCGCAAAAAAATGCACATGCATAGACCGTGTGAAATCCAGTACCAAACCACCGAACACGGACTAATCCTGCGAATGCCCCGGTTTGGGGCGAAACACGTGTACCTACATTAGTCTATTTTTATCTTGTTTAAATTAACAGGATGTGGTCTAAGATGTTGCATGCTTACCCAGGTTAGGAAGGAAGGTCTAAGGTGTCTAGTAGCTGTCTTGCTATCTGCAGCTGCAGGTATTGCGCACAGATTGCATTTCTTTGCGGGTGGGCATGTGGTAAATCTTGCATTTTGGTTTTTTCATATTTTTTGAATATTAGTCCTTTCACAATCAACAATTATTTTTGTACCTTCCATGAGCTCTATGTAACCAAAATAATGTCACCTCCATAATTAAACTTTAACAGATTCGAGCGTACCAATATTACTTCACCAAACTTTGTTATTACTTTAGCCAAGTTTATTTGGAAAATGAACTGGAAACTGGCGGCCACTGGCGACGCACGCGATTTATAACCCCCTTTACTACCCAAATAACCCACGAAACTTTCGAAACGAGACTTTATTACAACCACATAAAACCTAATACAACAGCATTAAAAATTTGTTTTACTACAGTCATTTTGCAACTTTATTTTGCTGTTAAATCATTAAAATAACGCTTTAATGTCTATCGAATAAGGTCGCGTGTGTTGTTAGTTTGACAGTTGCTAGAAGTTTTGCAACGTTTTAATTGGGAGTGCACAAACTGTTTTGGGAGTCGTAAACAATGGTTTTATTAAGCTCCGGCCAGATAGACGCGACGACTCGCGCCTGCGAAGCGGGAGCGTCAGTCTCGCGACGGAACCTGTCAGTTTATCTCATACGGGTAAGATTCCATTAAGTCCAGCAAGTCTTGCATGCAAGTATGACATCACTTTTGCGTACAAGTTGCTTGCATTGGAAAAAGGTGTTCGAGAGTGTGCTAATTGCATAGAGGTTTTATTTGCATATGGCGGTGCGGGGCGAGAGATGGCTTGTTGGCTGTCTCCCAGATCGCACAGTCCCCCCCCCCCCCCCCCCCCCACGAGTCTAAGAATTGGCAACGTTTGCCATCGATGGCCGCGCAGAGGCCCGGATAGCCGGGCGAACCGCTGGTCTGAGGGGCGCGTACCACTCGGGTCCCCGGCCTAAAGCGGAGAGAGAGGGATAAAAAAAAGGTATGTAAGAGTAGTAGTGTATATGTCGCTGGGATTTTGTCAAAGTCGTGATATTATAATTCCACTAGTGAAATTATAATTTCTCGTGATATTATAATTCCACTAGTTAATTTATGAATAGACAGTACGAGACAGTATGCACGAGGCTGCGAGCTCACGAATCTGCCTCGTTAAAGTCCAGTACTCCTCGGAAGTCTAGTAGAACACGTGATAGGTTAGAAATTTAAGGCGATTGCGAAGCACAGCGAAGCGATTGCCTTAAATTTTGTAGTAATTTTTTTTTGTGAAAGAATCTTTAAGTCGAAAAATGGAAAATGAAGTATTTAGAAAAAATCTACCCGTCTCACCACCAGCTCCGATGGGACATGAACCCACGAACCCACCTTTCGCTATCCGGGCGACTGCTCTAACCACTGAGCTACGGAGTCGCTACGAGAAGCGTCGAATTCATCAAATACTTCTTACGCGCTGTATAGCCAGCGTTAATTTCATCAATGTGAAGATATTACTACCCCCACACGCGAAAGAAATACCTTTCCAGATATTTGACAATCGCTAAAGAAGAAAATATTAAGGCAAGTTATTTGAATTTGTTTGAATTTTTTTTTTTTTGCATTCACAATGCAATTTTTATGATTGAAAAATGGAAAATGAAGTATTTAGAATCTGGTTGTGAGACGGGTCGATTTTTTCTAAATACTTCATTTTCCATTTTTCAATCATAAAAATTGCATTGTGAATGCAAAAAAGTAAAACTTCAAATAATCCATAAGTTGTATTGATACAAAAAAAAATCTATCACGTGTTCTATATGACTTTCGAGGCTCGCAGCCGTGTGCATACTGTCTCGTACGGTCTATTCATAATATCACGATAAATTATAATTTCACTAGTGGAATTATAATATCACGACTTTGACCAAATCCCTGCGACATATATAAGTATTATGAAAAAGAAGATTGTTTACTTTAACGGGGACACGTTAACATATTTAAACATGATAAAAATCCCGTTTCTCGTAATAGTTATGTTGACAGTTTACATCAAGGGCGGGGGATTTGCTACTAACGCTTGCATTTTCAAAATGCACGTTACTTCAATAAAAATATGCAAGTTCAAACAACTTGCAGCTTATATGCAACTTTGATCAAGCACATTGCATATAATTTGCAACTTTTATGCCCGAATACTCGTTCTTTAGGAGCGTCTCACACATCGCCCTGTCACTTTAAATGTCAAACGTATGAAAGAGATGCTATGATGTTTGAGACGCTCCTAAAGATGATTTGCGTACGAGTATTCGGGCATAAATTTCATAATGGAATCGCTATAAGTCGGCAAAGTGTCGCTGACGCGTAGGTATGGCCGAAGCTTTGAGGTTTTGGGTTATTTTTACGGCAGGTGTTATGAAGTTATGTGTTTATGAGTGTATGAAACAATTGGATGGTCGTAAAATGTAAGGTAAGGGTGGGTTTATGGGGTATACATTAGAGTATTGGCTGTTAAGTTTTTATTGGAGCAGTTTTGACCAATTTTCGTATGAGTTTACGATCAAAAGCGGGTAACGTAATTGATTTAAATTGGTTTATAATAACTTATAGCTTCAAGGAGGCTGTTCCTTTTTCTTTATTTAAGTGCCTACAAAGAATCATAGGTAGTAATAAAATATGATAAAATTATTAATTATTTGTATTTTTTTTTTGTTTCATGCGTTCGGTTTGTTTCATTTTTTTATAGCACTTAGCCTTTATCACACTGTTAAGTGGTGATAAAGCTGAACGTAGAAGCGCTCTACTCCCGGAATCCTCATCCACTGAGGAACTGGCTGTCTTATCTCTAATTGCCGGTACACAACAATGCTGAAAATATCGTTGTTATGGCGTCAGACTTAGATAGGATCAATCAAACCGGATACCGATATTATGTATCTAGTCTGATACCGGTGGTATGTAACTATGTATGTACAACTACACCACATGTTTTATTTTTTTATTTTTTATTTAACTACGAAACCGATAATGATGTCGATAAACCTAAGGTAGATTAGGCCTTCGAGAAGTTGTGATACTTACTTCTTATTACCTTTTTATACCTTCTACATACTTCTTTTTGTATCTAAAGTTTTAAAAGATCCTTAAGAGCCCGGCGACCGGTCAGCTCCCCATACTAACGTAATAACAAAATGATTTGAAATGAAAGCATTATTTTCTGTACTTGTGATAGTTTTCGGATTGAGACAGTATTAATCTAGGTTTCCATTAAAAAAATAATCCTAAATACTTACCCAATTAAAAATAAATGCGAATTGCAGTTTAAAAAAAAAAATTGGGTAGATATTTTGGATGTTTCTAAAAATAGAAACCTAGATAAATACTGTCTAAATCCAAATAACCTCACAAGTACAATCAATAATGTTCAAATTTTAAATTATTTTGGTATTACGTTTGTATAGGAGACGGACGCGTCGCGAGCCACTTAAGACGGTCCTTTGACAGGCCTTTGTCCTATCTGACGCAAAGCCTATTAGGCTTGGCGGAAGGGATGGGCGCGGCGAGGGACAGGCCCTGTGTCTGACTGAGTCCAACATGCCGTTTGGTGTACGTAAAGACAGTATTTGCCCATATTGGATCCATCTAGTAGTTTGAGCGAAAGGCTGACTGATCTATCAACGCATATGATAGATCAGTCAGTCTTTCGTTATTAAGTATATATTTAGATTATTTTAGGGCATAGTTGTAGAAAAGTTAATGTTAACACAATAAATAAGCTCTTTGCAGCATTAAAAATAACCATAAAATATTGTCTTTGAATCTAAAAGTTGTATGAATAAATTATTCGCCTCCTACCTCGTCTCCACATCAATTTTCCCAATATATCGACTTCCAAAAAGTTACCCGAGTAAATATGGGCTTCAAGTTAAAGAATTTGGACTTTTCATAAAGTTTATAAGACAATTTATTATACCGAGACTTCAAGTTGGTTGCCCTGTTGAAAACATGAGTTATATAGGTAGAGTACTGTTTAAGGAAAATGAATTATTTAAATAGTTCAGGAATGAAATAAATCCAGAAAATGTTGGTGCATTTTGACGCTTTGACTGCTCTCCTAATGGGTTTAATATTTAGCCGCTTCAGGTGTTGAAAGCAAAGCGCTGTTTTTTGTTTTTGTGCATTAAATGGAATTCTGAACTGCGAGCTAAATTAATCGTTAAAAACCTAATGAGATTAAATCATTAATTACTTAAATGATTCTCATTATTGTCATTATCATTAATATTATTATTATTGCCACGAATAGGTCCTTAAATAGAATTAAAATGCCCATGTAGCTCTGGCTTTCTTCGGAAACCCCTTTCAGGAACCAGTCTCCTCACAACGCAGGTCATTTAAAAACTAAATTACATCTTTTCTGTATTTGAATTCTTGTGAGAGAAAATAAATAATATTTTAAAATTGTCTCCTCTTTTACATTTAAAATTATATTTCAAAATATTAAATTCTTACGAAAAATATAACATTTACAAATAAAAAAATGCTGTTCCCCATCGGTAGCAAGATCAGGGTCCCGGCTACCGATGGTTAAGGATCCAGAGACAGGAACCTTCTCGCTATACGGGCCGTGTCTAGAAGAACAGACTGCCTTCTGCATCTGACTCTTAATCCAGCCATCTAACGTAAGCCTCATAAGGTGTTTATCGAGGCTCTTGGCTATCAGACCATGGGCAGATATGACTATCGGAACAACAATTTGCTGAATCGATGTCCAACATGTCAACAATCTCGTGAGCTAAATCAAGATAATAATATGTATTAATATTCTCAGTACTTTTCGCTGAAACTCCATTTTAAATTACAAACTAGTCGCTCCCCTCGGTTTTACCCGCGCTTTTCCTGTTCCCGTAGGAATATCGGAATAAATTAATATAGCCTTATGTCACTCAGAAGTTATGTAACTTTCTACTGGTGAAAGATTTTTTGCAATCAGTTCTGAAGTTTTTCATTTAATCCCTTAGAAAGAAACAAAAAGAAAAGTGAACACGAGTGTTATAACCAATATCATTCTGTCGTAGCACTGATCAAGTTCGTAGCACATGTTGGAGTCTAAACGCTGCATTTATTGAAACCAACGCTGAAATCATTTTGCAAAGAGTCCAGAATGTATTACGTTAAGCAATGGAATCAGATAACAAGTATTGTAATTTATGCAACAAAGAAGTGAACAACAAGTGTTATATTCAATAGCAGTCTGTCGTAGCACTGATCAAGTTCGTAGCACATGTTGGAGTCCTAACAATCACAAATCTTTGATAAGCAAACGCTGAAGTCATTTTGAAAAGAGTCCAGAATGTATTACGTTACGCAATGGAATCAGATAACAAGTATTGTAATGTATACAACAAAGATGTAACAACAAGTTTTATTCAATAGCAGTCTATCGTAGCACTGATCAAGTTCGTAGCACATGTTGGAGTCGTAGCAATCACAAAGCTTTAGTAAACGCTGCTTTTATTAAAAAAAAACGCTACAGTCATTTTGAAAAGCGTCAATAAATACATTACTTACTTAGTCATGAGCAATAATGTAAACACCGTTTGACTTATCTCATACTAGAGGATACTCGCGGTTTCACCCGCGTGGCACCCGTTCCCGTAGGAATATCGGGATAAAATATAGCCTATGTCACTCGGGAAGAATATAGCTTTCTAATGATGAAAGAATTTTCTAAATCAGTCCAGTACTTTGGAGACTATTCGATGCAAACCAACAAACAATCAAATCTTTTCTCTTTATTATTATTACAAGCTTTTTATTAACTTGCCATGTTAGTTAGTTAGTTTGTTAGTTAGTGGGGGACAAATCTTGCAAGCTTAATTTGACCAACTTCCCAGTGTCCGAAGGAGCTGAAATTTTGTTAACTGGTTTGGTTCAGATGACAATACAATATTAAAGTACAGTCAGCAAAAAAGCTTGTCATCAAAATGAAATTTTTATTAAAAACTTATAATATTATAGAGTATAGATATAGACTACAATATTCAATTCACGTTCTCTAAAATATGGAGCGAAGTGATAGCTGGTTCATGCGTCATGCTCATAAATGCACTGCCAGCGGGAATGCTGCCATATTGCAAGAAATTTTATTTATGGAATTTGAACATAAATAAGGGCAGGTCCCCTACAAAGTGGACCGACGATCTGGTCAAAGTCGCGGGAAGCCGCTGGATGCGGGCCAAGCAGGACCGATCGTTGTGGAGATCCTTGGGGGAGGTCTTTGCCCAGCAGTGGGCGTCGTACGGCTGAAACGATGATGATGATGAACATAAATAATATAATCAATATTCCAATCAGGCAATTGTCACATTGACATTAATTTTAAATGTTATTATTTTCATAAAAATTCCTCTTAGAGGGATATGAAGGGAGTTCATTAAAATATTTTTGAAAATCGAACGTTCAATTTTGAGTTACGAGAGAGACATCATAATATCGTTCTTCACGTCATAAGTCGTTTATCATCGAGTATTGTAATACTGCAAGCTTACCTAGTGTCTCTACATGCTAAACATTCAAATTCCGCGATTGTACCTATTATTATTGCTTGTAAGTGTACTTCAGTAATAATATCAGCTGCTCAATTAACTCCACATCTCCAACAATTGAAACACGAGACTCGACACAGATCTATTCGCATGTTAACTTTGTATCGTTCACGCGATAAACTTATCTGCCAAGCTAAATTACTTAACAGACTAGCAGACATGGATACGGTAACAAGTTAAACGATGATGTTCCTCAGCTTGTACTCTGAGGTTCCAAACTATTTAGTGACGAAGTAGTTTGTCGCTAATTGTTCGGCGAAGATTAAGTTTGGATCGTTACCTTATTAGACAAAAAGTTTCATAGTTCTTCGCCTATTAAAGCCTTAATGGATAATGTATAAACAACCGTCAAGATAAAGTTGATTATAATAAATTAATAGGGCAAAATCGCGAATAAAGAAATTGCCCAAGTCACTCAAAAAGTATGTAGCTTTCTAATCTTGAAAGGATATTTAAAAACGGCTTAGGTTTAAGCAATCACCAGATATAATGAAATATAACGCCCAAAAAATCGTAAGTACTAACCAGAATTTAATCCCCATTTTAATATGAACTTATCACCAATAAACGTAAAGTCTGCTAACCTAAAAAAGCCAAGTATCTACAGAATAATCGCTGAGCTACCCAAAAAGGCCACGCATGCACCAAATATGTACTCGCATTTTATTTAAAAATTTCATCCAGATATGTTACACAATTTTATCCTAATAAAGTAAATTAATATATAAAAATCATTGTTTACCCAAAAAATATAAATGAAGTTCTAAAGGTTTACCGATACTACCGTAAAATGTTAACTAAAGGCTGAGCTTCTTAGAGCTTTCAATAAAATAACGGCCCCCAACAAAAAACATAAGTTTGCATTCATTTATTAATGGCTACCATTTCAAGCGGCAGTTTACATACGAATAAACTTAAAACTTAATAAGGCAGTCCTAAGTGTAATTTTAAAATTAGCGGTGACGGTGTAGCGACGGATCGGAGGGGTGGGAATAAAGCCGCGAGACTCAACCAAATTGCCATAAATATAATATACTTATAGTGCGCCAATCTTTTCTGTTCCGGTGATGATATTTGGAACTAAAACAATTTTCATACGACAGTCTATTTTGACAGCTAATTTCGTATTGCAAGTGGCTCCTCTGTCACGACTGTACCCGGAACAGAAAAGCTTGTGGCTCTGTACTTGGTTATATGAATATGTCACCGGAAAATAATAAAAACCGCAAATTCATAAATGTTCTAAAAAAAATAACCACGAAATTTAAGGCAATCGCTTCGCTGGCGCTTCGCGATCGCCTTAAATTTCTAACCTATCACGTGTTCTACAGGACTTCCGTAAATTTATAAATTTCCTAGGAAAATTATAAATTTGCGGTTATTGTTATTTTCCGGTGACACATACATTTTATGGCAAACGTAGTGATATAATTGGGTAGTAATAACACAAAACTTTGCTAGTTAAAATTTGGTGCACGCGTAGCCTTTTTGGGTTATGAAAAATTTTTGTAGTGCAGGCATGACTTAAAAAGCCCGAAAAATTTTGGTACAGGTTTCATTTATTTGTCCATAATATATTTTTTTTGGATGAGGCTGTTTAGGGTAACGATTGTTTTTTTGGTGGTCATTAAATTTTATCCCTTTAAAAACGGTTCAGTACTTTTTGAGTTTACCCATTACAAACAAACACAAAAAAATCAAATGGCTGTAATTTCCTTCATGTTTTTTTTAAACAAGATGATTTTACGGTTTTGAATATTCTATGAACAGATTATTTAAAAACATTCATGATGATGGCTACAAAATTTATGAAACTAGAAAGTTAATTTGGACACTAAAATCTTTCAGATTGTGATGAATTTTGCAATACCAAAAAAAAATGATGTATAAATAAATTTAAGGGGCGTTATAAAAGAAAATTTGTATTGATGTATGTATGAATTACTGCCTCTGTGGTCTAGTGATTCACACCACCGGGTACAGACCCAGTAGTCCCGGGTTCAATTCCCAGTAAAGGTACTATATTGTATTCAGTTTGGTTGGTGGTAGGACTTGTTTTTAGTCCGCCTGGCTAGCTGCCACTATCGTATTTAAGTCTGACTCCATAACAATGATGTTTTCGGCATTATTGTGTTCCGGCAGCTAGAGATAAGATAGCCAGTTCCTTGATTGAGGATCCCGGGAGTAGTGCGCTTCCAACTTCAGAATTATCATCACTTAACATCAGGTGTGATAAAGGAAAAGCTATATTAATAATATAAATGTCACGGTTTTTTTTCTTTTTTACGTCCATCGAAAACAAAATTATTCTGCAGCGCCAACAAATTCGCTCTTTCTATTTGTCAACTATAACAAAGTATGCAGTTAAAACTACATGCTTTTTTCTGATGCTGTATTTTTTAAAGTTTTTTTTTCATTCTTTTCTTTAACTATACTAATGTTTGCGACGTCTGTTTCGTTGAATTTGTTTCACATGAATTACTATTTGAAGGTATTTTTTGTTTATAGACAAGCGACACTTGTGGCTTTGTCCAAAAATTAATCTCTCTGGCAATCTATCTGGCAAGAATATCAATGCTCCGAAACCCTTTTGACATTGTTAACACACTTGGCGTTGATTGGCCGAATGTTTGTATTTTGTTATTGTTGATCGAAGTTGTATGTAAAATAAACAGATGCAAAGCCATATGGTTGGTTTCTGAATTGAGAAACTGAAGTTGAGCACTACCTATGTACATGGTTGAGTAAAATTTGAGTAGTTCTCAACTTTGATTTCTCAATTCAGAAAACGGCCTTTGGTTAGGTCATTTTTTTATTTAAAAAGTCCTAAACCTTTATGCAGTTACTTTCTTAAATTTATCGCCGTCCAAATTCAATCCATACCAAAACTCGCTTAAAATTTACGATTGATCACAGAACCATTTCAACGCAACTGAGTACGCAACCCTTCTGCGTAATAACTATAGAACGTGCAACAATTTTCATAAAGTTAATTAATTTAGTAAACAAGATTATACGACGACTCACATTTCGAGCCAGATTATAATAATTAGTTAAGTTATTATAAAAAGCAGCAATTTGCTAAAACTTTATAATGTAACATCGGCGACCAATCCCATTCCAAACCACACCAAGACTCGCGTAACATTTACGATTGATAACGAAGCCAACCCTACAGAGTGATTACTATAAAACGTGCAACAATTTTCATAAAGGTAAAGTAAATAAGAGGATACGACCTCCCCAAAGGCGGCACTCTGAGTCAGATTTCCCGGGTCGCTCGTTTATCCTGGGAAGTGGCGCATGCGTGTAACTAGCAACGATTATTGGTCAGTAACTTAAATTATTGAAGTGAAAACTTCTATAACGGCGTTGTGCACTTTTTGTGATGTGTAAAAAAATTTAAACTCGCGTCAGGACACGTGACCGTCAGATCGAAAGTTTGTAAACTATTCCAATGTCATTAGAATACGAAGGCAAATTTCACCACCGTTTTAATAGTACATTACAGCCGAGGACAGGTAAGTAAGAAATTACATTGTCGAGCATGGTTTGAAGCACGAGCCGCAGGCGAGGGCTTTAATCATTCGAGGCAAGCTAATTTGCTTACCGTACAAGGCTTGTATAGTGCTTTTCTCAAGAAATGTGAGGAAATACAAAAAAAACTGTTTAACTAAATAATATTTATTAAAATTTATATCACATGTTCGGGCAATTATTAAATGTAAATGTTATTGTTTTCCCGGGCACACTTATGTATAAATCGCCCATAATAATATTATTTTAATGATGTAGGTATCATTAAAATACGCCAACAACACAGATTCCAAAAACGTATGCGCCTTTTTTCACTTTTCCAAATCAGATCGTAGGTTTTCGTACCTATATCTTTCTTTTGATTTTGCTGGCAGTAAGTTTTCTGTTATTCATTTTGCTTCTGCTCTCAAATTTGGTGGAGTAGGTACATACAATGTCTGTATATGTTTCATTGGCAGAACTCATTTTGATAATTTATTACACAATATAAATAAACTGTATTGATATCAAATCAACCGCTGAAAATCATTCCCGCCTTTTTTTTAATATTGGTTTGTGAGGCCAAGTGGAACGGTCATACAGCCTATTGATACTTACTACTTACTTGCTACTAAAATGCGCAACTTCTATACCCGCTTCTGGGTGGTAGATGGCGCTGTACATATTTCCCATACAAAATTACTCGTAAAGGATATTTTGTCTATGATAAATCTCATTTTGTTTTTTCTATTGATGTTCGTGCTAAGGGTACATAGCGCTTGTGGTACAATACGAAGTAATATACTCTGTGCGCACCGTATTTAAAAAAAAGTTAACCTAATTATGATATAATAATTACTTATATAATAATAATAATAATGTGGTTGTATGGTGCAAATGTCCCTTTCCTTTTTCTGTTTTTAAACACAGGAATAACGAAAGAAAAAATAAAGAAAAAATTTGGTAATAATATCTTTGGGTAGTACCTTTTCCAAGGTAAACATTCTAAATTTGAAAATCACTGCAGTAATGAATTTCAGTACTTACTTACTGCACTGATTTTAGTGCAGTAAGTAAGTACTGAAATTCATTACTGCAGTGATTTTCAAATTTAGAATGTTTACCTCGGAAAAGTGCCACGTACTGCATTCTTTTCTCAAATATAATATTAACATATCAGAGCATAAGTGTGAAAAAGCTATTACAGCTCAGTTAGAAAACGGGCGGCATTGAAGCCAGAAGACCTCGTTTCAAATATTGTCTGTTTTTTTTTTGTCACATTCCTTTTTTTGTGAAAAAGTCTAGGGAGCCCTTTTTACTTCTGCCGGCACTCCCGGAGTGCGACCCGTTGTTTTTTTATGTGTTTTGACTACTGTATAGTGCGTCCAGCATATTTATCTGTTTCGGTGATAGTCTTTGGAACTAAAACATTTAAATACTACAGTCCATTTTGACAGCTAATTTTGTATTGCAAGTGGCTCCTCTATAACAACTGTCCCTGGCCATTGTGAAAAATAAATATATGTAGCTTTCTTCCGCAAATAATCGCAAAACTTGCACCTTCACCGATCACACTACTCTACACGTGTTTCGCCCCAACCCGGGGCATCCTCAGGAGATGATGGTCCGTATGCAATTCAGCACCGAATGTCATTCGGACCGAATGACATTGATTGGATGCCCCGGGTTGGGGCGAAACACCTGTAGAGTAGTGTGATCGGTGAAGGTGCAAGTTTTGCGATTATTTGCGGAAGAAAGCTACATATATTTATTTTTCACAATGGTTAGGGACTTCCGCCAAGTGACGCCTGATTCAATCAAATACCAACTGTCCCTGGAACAGACAGTCATGTGAGGCCAACCCTAACACGAAAATCTGTCGTTATGGTAACCGTTATCGTGATCGTATTATTTTGTCTGAAAACCTGAGCAGCGCCTCTTTCAGTCGTAAAAGGAACTTAAATTCAATACATGTTTGACAGCAACACTTTGACAGCTTTTGATGGACAGTATAGTTTACTATTCGATTACCATAACGATAATTTTTCTTCCTCGGGGTAATGTTGAAGCGTTATGCATTAACGGTTTTTTTGGGGTAATTACCCTTTTCACTTAGGAATATAAAAAAAGTTTACACCCTATTCTCAAGCCTACTTACATCATTAATGCTTTAAAATCAGTCTAGTCGTTTCGAAGTAGTTTGGTTACAAACACTGTGACACAAGAATTTTATATAAGTATTAGAAATTATAACGATGAATTTAATGTATTTTATGTTAGGAACTTTTCGGTACGACTTGTTCATAGAGTGTTAAAAAAGTACTAACACTTTCACAACAAAAACAAAAGCTCCTATTATAATACCTTGTCGTTATATTTACGGTGACTTTACTACTGTTACTCGTTAAGGCTCGCTGTAAACCGGCGCCACTTTGAATACAAAGTGAATGAAATTAACGACGTCATCAAAGCTTTATTTCAATTACGCGGAGACACGCGGACGTAACGATTGTAGATACGTTAATACGCGTCGTTGTATGATACGTGGATACGCTTAATTTGGATAAACCTTTATACGAAACAGTGTAAACTAACGTTTGAAGCTACAGGATTATTTTGAAACGACTGGCCAAATTTTTAAGTTCGACACAGAATCGG
Source organism: Crambus lathoniellus (assembly GCA_949710035.1). Classification (NCBI taxonomy): domain Eukaryota; kingdom Metazoa; phylum Arthropoda; class Insecta; order Lepidoptera; family Crambidae; genus Crambus; species Crambus lathoniellus. The sequence continues at coordinate 4,538,422 of OX453302.1, read as the reverse complement.
TAAGTGAACAACTTTCTCCTAGAAACATGGGTCGAAATACGTAATTTTTTTTACTTTTCATACAAATCATACTGATCCCGTGATCGATTTAGTATGGAAAGTCTTAAAAAAAATTGTCGCATTTCGACCCATGTTTCTAGGAGAAAATTGTTCACTTACCGATTCTGAGTCGTACTTAAAAATTTGGCCAGTGGTTTCAAAATAACCATGTATATACATACACGTTTTTACGCGTGAATTGGCAGTTAAATAAATCAGACTTATCATTATCAGCTCATGTTAAATGGCCCCATTACTGGGACATTTACCTTATTCGAATGTTTTACCGTTATATCAGAGGATCGTTGACCCAGCACACCTACAGAGACCGTCAAAGACAGAACATTTGCCTATTTCACCATCCCGCTCCGTAAATTAGTTTTTGTAAATATTTTAGAAAACATCGACCCCTCTCACAACTAGCTCCTTTAGGAGTTAGATGGGTAATAGTTGTGTTGTGAGACGGGTTGATTTTTTTCTAATTGTTATATTCAATAATAAAAATTGCATTCTGAATGCAGTTGATGGACGGGTCGATTTTTTCTAATTGTTATATTCAATAATAAAAATTGCATTCTGAATGCATAAAAGTATTTTTTTCTGTAAATATACTAAGTAGGTACTCAGAACAAAAAATAAAGTTGAAAATTTTAAGCAAAAAAACCCAAAACAGTAAAAAAGGTAAAATTCTACTCTAGATAGGGGGACCACAAAAAGAGACGTGTCTTAAGGGTACATTAGATGTTAGGGTTTTTAGAGTTTTTTTTGTTAGTTGTGTGTTTCGATTTTACTTTTTGTTTTGAGTAGTAGGTACCTATACCTATTTACAGAATATTTTTTACTTTTATGCATTCACTGATTTAAAATAATGAATTAAATTGAATTTGTCACAGGAATTGTATGATATTTAGGATAAGTAAGTATATTATTCCTAGGAAGAGTATACATTTCCTATCATTAGGATATGTGACTGTATACAATTGACCTCCCATTTCCTAGTAAACTTTAAAAGGTTTTTTTGTTTATTTCGTACTAGTGCATTGGCCTTTTTACAAGCTTTTATTTAACTTGCAGTGTATGTATGCATGTATGTCCGTTCGTCAAATCTTGCGAGCTAAATTTGACCCACTTTGCAATGTCCGATTGAGCTGAAATTTGGAATTTACCTTTAGTTCCGATGACAATCCAATTAAATATATAATCAGTATAGTTATCAATTCAGAATTCTTGCAAATTTTCAAGTACTATATTCTTGTTTTGTTGTGATGGTTACTTGACACGTGCTTGACACATTGTCAATGTACCATGAAGTTATAATCAGCGAGCATTCAGCAAGCGCAATCTTCATAGAGTGCGTGTCAGATAACTCTGCGACTGGGGCGTTTATGGCGCTAGTTACAGTACATTATTTTGTTCTAAGCTTATGGAAAATATTAGTATTCGATTTTGACCCCGCGCAGACTTATCTGGCGTACTCTCTAAATTAAACTAGTAAATAGAACACACGTCCCAACCCGACAGCCGATTTGAATTGGTTATTTGAGAAAGAACATGAGTCCATGTCACATAATTGCTCAGGAGACAAAAAAACTGTCTGTTAAAAAAAAACACCAAACAGTAAAAATGTTTGATGCAGTTTTGAAAAGTATGCTATAATATACTATTTACATAAATTTGAGATTATCAATAGTATATTTTATAACGAGGGACTAAACGAAGCTATTATATACCAGAGGTGGTTTGGCTCCCGAGCGTATATATATAAGTTGGCGTTTAGTCTTGAGGTGCAAACTGTACTTTTCACTTCGAGTGCGAGAAAACTAGTCAATTTAGTACAAAAACATTTAACAAATTCTAAAATTTTCGCGGTCAGTAGTAGTAAAAATATTCGCCGTTTTGTAGGACAGACCAAGACATTTAGCCATACTGCCAATTCTTGAGTATTATTAAATTATCATAGTTTCTTATGTTTTCATAAGAATGTAGGTGTGTTACATTCCAATGCTCCTTGGAGTATTTGGCGTCAAGTGTGTCAAGCTAGCCTTCTCGATAAGTCTTGCTGAGTAGTCACCACTATAATAAAACACTCGGCATCATTTTACCGAGATAGCGCCTATTTTAATCATTCCACATATCATCCAGTTGTGTAGACACTTGGGGCACAAAATCACACCTATCTAGAGTCACAAAGTCCAATATGAAACTAATTGCGATCAATTAAAATATCCACTCAACCTTACCCGCCAAAATGGCGCCAACAACTCGCAGTCAGTTTTTTCCGCTAAACCAGTTACAAATTAACAATTTAAAACACATGGCGCCACCTTCCTTGCGGAAAAACCATGAAAAAAAAACATCTTAACATTTTCGCAATGAAGATGGTCCACACTTCACAATTAATAGTATATTCACTGGCTGTTTGAGTTTATCTAATGTCACATGAAGGAAATTAAAAAAGTAATTACATTTTACTACCTAAGGACTAAAGTGGTTATTTAGTCCCGCTTCGTAGGGCTATATTTGCGTACTTTTAGAGCATGAGAATTGTAAATTATTATTATTTCTATTAAAACATTAATTTAAAGTCCCTGGACTTAGGCTTTTTCTCAATTACTTACTTAAAAAATTTACATTTAATTAAAAATTAAGTTTCCCTGTCAGTTACAGGCCACTTTTTGATTTTTTTATTTGATTTGATTTTGATTTGGTACGAACGTGTGTAGCACGGATTACCTATATTTGCTTTACTGCAAAGTTCGTCCGCACCAAATCGGCGGTTAGGTCTGGTCTGGACGTGTGTAGCGGCTATAATAGCCGCTACACACGCTCCTATCCGACCACCGATTTGGTGCGGGCGAACTTCACTGCAGATCTGATCCGCGCCTACACACGTTCAAACCAAATCTGCCGCACCAAATCGGTCGGCGCTACACACGTTCCGATTTGGTCTGGCCGACCTCTAGCCGTTGTTGCAGTGTTGCCAGCCACTGCTAATCTCCCAATATTATTATTATTTATAAGTACTGAAAACATCAATTTGCTTGCAATAAATAAATTAAAAAGAAAAATATTTTCGGTTTCTAATGTTTTATTACTATAAAAAACAGTTTAATTATTTTTTAATTTTCTGTTATTTTCATTAAAATACTAAAACATGCTAAATATTTACTAAAAGCAGCACTTATTGATGAGATGTTATGCCCTTTTTATATATATTTAGTTTTACGACAAATTGCTAGTTTTTAAACAAAATATTCTAAAAAAACAAATAGATAAATAGAATCTTTTCATAAATGGCTATATTTAAACCTTTCGTTCGTTCAGTCCTACGTAAAACTCATGAACGAGCATTAATCTGAAAATTCCTTAAACGTAATTTACCTGCTTTAAATATTTCCGCTTTTACATATTTTCTCCCTAAATCTAGGGGAAAACCTCCAAAATTGTCAACACTGCCAAGTTGGTCCGGTCGGAAGCCTACACACGTTCCGATTTGGTAGGAAGTGAAGTTCGTGCGAACCAAATCCGGCCGACCGCGTCAAACACGAATAATAATAATTATGGTCGGACGACTACGCTACACACGTCCAGATTTGGTCTGGAGCAGACCAAATCGGCGGTCGGATCGGAACGTGTGTAGATGCTATAAGAACTAACGAACGAACTATAAAAAGAAGCAAAAAACGCGAAGTTGCTTTAATCAGACCCTACTAGGTGTCACTTTGCACATAAATAGTTCACTAAAGTCAACGACAGATGGCTCCAAGTTAATACAACCATAGTCTACCTACAGAAAAGAAATATCCTTTTTTTCTTTATGTACTATGTTTATCAACTTTGATAGAAACTTAAATGTGTCTTGTTCTTTAGTATTTATTTTTGAAATACTTACTAAAATTTACAACTGAAAATCAGCGTTTGCTTGCGTTGCAAGACAAGTAATATGACGCTGAGCTGCGACCATTGAGTACCTACTGCTGCGGCACGGCACACACACATTTTTATTTGGAACTTTTTGTCTTATTGAGTCTAATTTGTGTTTTCTATTCTTGTTCGTAATACAGTGCTACCTTCTCTTATACCTTGTATTTAATGAATACTTATGTGTGTGTCTATAGTAAGAATCTACAATCTCTATTTGGTGGTAAAATATATTTAAGGTCCTTCCTAAATAGTGCACATAATTTTAAGGGGTCAATGTACTCACGCATACAAACAATTTTTACTATTATGGTACCAACATTGAAAACGCGAAAAAGAATCAGCTGTTCCATAGAAAACTTTAAATCGAATGGACCAAAATGTATAAAATGATTTGTTTTTGCGATTTCAATGTTGGTACCATAGTAAAAGTTGTTTGTATGCGTGAGTATATTGACCCCTTAAAATTATGTGCACTATTTAAGAAGGACCTTATATATTTGTGTGTTTGCAGACTTGATGCAGTTGAAGAGCTAGACTATAATAAATTAACTGGCAAACGACCATGCAATAATGATGCATTAAATGAAATTAAGCGCCTGAGAAACACGTCCAATAATAAATTATATTAAAAAAAACCTTTTATTTAAAATCAAGCTTTTATTCAAATGTCCTAAAAAGAATAAAATAAACTTTGTATCAAGTCAAATCCAACAAACTTATTACCTACATTAAACAATTTATATGTTTTAAAAGCTTGTCGCGAGATTTAATTGTTACTGGGCTTGCACTAAACAATATTTGACATATGAAATTAAAGCGACAAGCTTTTAAAACATATAAATTGTTTAATGTAGGTAATAAGTTTGTTGGATTTGACTTGATACAAAGTTTATTTTATTCTTTTTAGGACATTTGAATAAAAGCTTGATTTTAAATAAAAGGTTTTTTTTAATATAATTCTCTTCCAACATACATTTCTCAATAATCTTTTGGAAAAGTTTAGTTTTCCTAGGAAATATGGAAAACCTTTACATTGGATTTGTATAATTATTACTGGTAGTGTTTCAAAGAGAAAGAACTTTATATCATAATTGAACATTATTTTTCTTTTTAGTTTTGTGTAAAATTTGCGGTTCAGTTATGAAATATCTCCTATCCCAATTCAGTACGTCCCGCAGGCGGGCAGATAATGGCGTAACTCGATAAAAGATTTCCCGGGACGGCGATACCTCACCGCCTGCCATTTCAGCCGCGGTCACCAGATATCATAACTTTGTAATGGGAGTGATGTGTTTTAGCGTTTCTACATTTTTGTATTTTTTTTAATGAGACTTCCGCCAAGTAACGCCTGATTCAATCAAATTCTTACTTTCAACTTTTAAGTGTGATATGTTGTGGAAAGAATAATATTAAGGCTTGAGCACACCAAACGCGGGTCAGAAGCAGAGCAGGTCAGTAGCAGCGCGGGAGTCGGCACACTGAACGCAGTAGCAGTTTCAAAGCAGTTGCAACGCGGACCCGCGTTCAAACCGCGTTCAGTGTGACGGGTTAGGCAGGCAGTAGGCATAATAAAATTACAACTCCAGTCAACTGCTTTCGACGCTCTGCGCTGCACTACGAACGCCCTGCCTCGGTGTGTCATGCTAACATGGCCGCAATAGTTATACAACAGCGCGGGCCGAACGCAGAGCAGTTTGAGCCTCAAACTTCTCTCCCCTGCGCCTGCGCTGCTTCTGCCCCGCTCCCGCGCCGCACCGCTGCTTTGTAGTCTGGCAGTTGCAGTGCGTTCCAATTAAATGTGACGTAGTTCATAGAGTTTATTGTATTACAATACAACATGCGCAGGCCCGCATTCAAACAGCGCCGCTTCTGACGATTTGTGTGCGTTTGGTGTGCTCAAGACTTTATTTCACATGTTTATACCTATCACACACATTTTTAAGGAGGTTTAGGATGACGCATTCTAGCCATACGCTATGATGATAACATTTTAATAAAAATTCAAGTGGTTTACAATGTTCAGATTCACAATGACACAACTCCTATCCCTATTTCTGGAAGCGGACAGATAATGGCGTAACTCGATAAAAGATTTCCCGGGACGGCGATACCTCACCGCCTGCCATTTCAGCCGCGGTCACCAGATATCATAACTTTGTAATGGAAGCGACGGATTCGTGGAGCGAAGTGGCATTTCAACTTCCAGATGCAGTTGGGACTTTCTTATGATTACAGAGACGTAAGGGTTTACACTTTGTCGTAAGGACTGATTTTCATGTGATGATAATTTAGGAACAGGGTGTGGTAACTGTCTCAAGTCACGTGCATTTTATATTACTTACATACATTAACCGTGGCCGAGTGGTGTACGCACCGGTTTTGAAAGTGCCGCCATCTCTAGAGGTCCCGGATTCGATTCCCGGTCGGGTAAAAATATTGAAAACGAACTTTTCAATATTTCCTCATGTATGTGTGGTAGTTTCCAATTTCCATAATACTAGTGCTCAGGCATACTTTGGTATTTTGGTATTGGAGTAATGTATGTGATAGTGTCCAATATATGGTGTCCAATTTAGACACGGTGAAAGTGCAAACAAAATAGAATCGAAGCGTAAAGGAGCTAGTTCCAAATCATTTAGCTACTGCGGCTTTGATTACTTGGATAATCTACAGAACCATCAACTCTTATTGCGCATTTGTTTAGGACTTAAACTGATCTGCTTCGCTTATTCGTACCACGACAGCTTAATTGCGATCGAGATTGTATTGCGTCAATGACAAGTGATTTAGCGACATTTCACAGCCGCTTAGCTGTGGTGAACTCTTATTTGACTTATAACTTGGTCGAGCTAACATGACACCTGCAGGTTATACCTGTCCCTCTCACTCTCCGGTCATGACAAAATCGAGTGAAAGACGGGTAGAAGAAATAAGGACACAAATCGTACGTTCATTCACATTCAGCAATTCATTTGCGATTCATTTTTTAGAAGGTCATGGTACGAGTTAAAGCAATTTATTTTAGAAACCTATTCTGGAACGCACTAGTTTTGAATAGCTTTCTTATATTTGACGGTTGGCACCCTGAACTGCTTTAGCGAATCAAACTGCGATTATGTGCTTTATAACTATGTAGAAGCAGATGTAGTAACCGATTTTAAAAGTCACAAATCAGAACATTATAAAGGCCATTACTTTTTAATCACAAACTGTCCAAACCCTTTTCGCCCTAATGTCCCACATATCTCCCGTCAAATAACGCTGGACATTGTTAATCGCAATTCCACCACAAATAAAACCGTCGCCACTGATAATAAGGCCCGGGCCTAATTTTCCGCAGTGTGAATAGCCGAAAAACAGTTTTATCTCGCCCATAAGGCCACTAAGGAAGCAATTCGCAAAAACAAAAGGCCCCAATAACGAGCCTACAATTCTGGGGCAAGATATTTGGAGATCGGTCCCCGGATAAGTTGGGACAAGTTTCGGCTTAACACGCAAATTCTAGGTAGTTGTTTTCGGACGCTCGAAGATTGAGGATAGGAGAAGTTTTTTTTATTGTGCTAGTGGTCGGGTTTGATGGTTCTTTAATTAACAGATGGTAGATCACTGAAATCTTTGTCGCGTAACATTGTCTCGTTCTAGTGCCAAAAAATCGCACCAAAGGTTCCGTAGTAATATTTTATTTTGAAGGTAAAAAAACTAAAAAACCTTTCATATTGCTACATTATTGTAAGGATTGTGTGTGTGTAGCTTGTTCTTTGTAGTTTTCTACTAAATTAAGTGTTCGTGGATCAACTAACAATGAAATATGCCACATAGTAATATGAGTAATTTATCTGTAGCCGTAGCACGGAAATTACTGTCGTTTGCTAATCGTTACTATGTGTCAAAAGCTGTCAAGTTGTTGCTGTCAAATACCTATTGAATTATAGTCCCTTACCTGTTCGCTAAGAGATTTTATGTAACGTGATACCCGTCCATGGAGCTATACTTAATACTAAAGTAACTGGAGAGTGCAGTACTAACACTTTTTTGTGACCAATAATTACACAGTGGCTGTCTTCCGTCTCACCTACACTTTAAAAAAATACGTATGGTCATATGAGACAACTGACAGCCACTACATACATAAATGTAAAATTTGCTGGGTACACTTTTTTATTCAGGGTGAGAACTCCAGTTACCTCAGTATTAAGTCGAGCTCCATGTACCCGTCAGTCACGTCCTTGTAATGGCGGAAATCGAAATTTAAACTGTATTAATTACATGGTAACATAATTTTTCGAGTGGTTGCCTGAGGCACACATGTGTGCCTAATGTTGCTCTGGTTTTAAATTTTATACAAAAAATACGACCACGATAACTATTATTATTAGCATAACGATATTTTTTTTGTGCTGGGGATACTGTATCCTTTGATTAAGTTGACTTCAGAGATTCATTGTTTTTTTTCTTCTAGAACCCAGTGAATTGGAGACAGAAAAAGCGACAAACCAGAGCCCTATAATAAAAGTGAGAAAAATACTACGCCGTTATACAAGAACTTTTTATACGCCACGAAAAGCGTTTATCGTACCCACCTTTGTTTTACTTGATGGTTAAAAAGTGAAAGTTCACTTCACCCACCAACATTTTACCTCTAACAACCGGAAAATTGTTCTTATGCTGACAAATAGGAAAAAACTCGTAGAAAATCCGATTCTGAAAATGTTCTAGTCACAGTGACTAGCCTATAGGAGTGGGGTGAACATTCCATGAGGGAGAATTCTCTCATGTTTATAGACACGAAAGTTATTCAAAAAATAAATACTTACTTATTTTAAAATAGCAGTTATTTCATTTTAATCGATTGTCTTATACCTCAATCAATCAATCAAAAATATGTTTATTGCGAATACAGGTAAATTACAGGTGGTAAAAGATTTCACAATAGGTAGCAAATTAGTTCAGCCGTATTCTGCCTTTGCAGTTGCATGTCAGAAACATGCAATAATTAAAATAACAGCAATTGAATTTGGTCACAGATTTGGTACAATGTTTATCAGATCTAATAGGTATCACAAATTATTACATCGAAAAAAATAATTAATAAATTACAGCAACATGTCAAAATACAATAATTAAGTATATAGTGCGACAAGCTTTTCTGTTCCGGTGATAATCTTTGGAACTAAGACTGTTTTCATACGACACAGTCCATTTGACAGCTAATTTCGTATTGCAAGTGGCTCCTCTGTCACGACTGTCACCGGAACAGATAGGAAAGTGGGACTATAAATGATGTTAAATTACAAAATAATGTCAAATTATAACATTAATGGCAAAAAACACAATAAAATACAAATTATTATATATGTCACAAACATGATGTAACTTTCTAATATCAAGAGTAGTAATATCTTCACACTGATAAACTAAACGCTGGCTTACAGCGGAAGTACTAGAGAAATTCGACGCGAAGGGAGCTAGTTGGGAGGCAAGTATTGTTTTTCTAGTATCTTACTAATATTATGAATGCGAAAGAATGTTTGGATGTTTCATACTCAATTACGGCAGAACGGCTGAACGAATCTGGATGAAATTTAGCACACAGATAGAATATGGTCTAGATTGGCCTAATTTGGCAACTTTTTTGACCGGAAAAATTTGAATCAGCGAGCTGGTTTTGAGTGATTTTGATTGTTTTTTTTAATTCAGTTGGAGCTTATTGATTGATTCATGCTTAAACATATTTAAAAAAATCTAAGGATATAATAAGATGATTAATTTAAGTTCTCCGAAATTCACAAACAAAGCAGTTTTATATGGGAGCGCACACGCTAGTACCATAGCAGAGCGCAATTTTAGGTACGGCCTCTCAAATACAAAGTATATTAATGCAAATTTAAAAAAAGTTATCATCATCATCATCAGCCTATTAACGTCCACTGCTGGACATAGGCATCTCCAAGAGTACGCCATCGAGCACGATCAGTGGCTGCTCTCATCCAGCTCTTGCCAGCCACCCTGCAAAGATCGTCGCTCCACCTAGCCTGAGGGCGTCCTACACTACGTTTGCCGATTCGCGGTCTCCACTCTAGAACTCGCTTACCCCAGCGGTAATAAAAAAAAGTAACAAAGTGAGTTAAATATGATCGACTTAAAAAACAAACTTGGGTGATTGTTTTAGTTTTATCACTTTTCATCATTTTACTTTTTACTTATGAATAACTTGATTTGCCATCTGTCGGTCTATCAATGAGTTGTATAAGAAAATTTGTATTAGCACTGTTATAATAACTTGTAAGTAGTTTATTATATAAGTAAAATAATAACTTTTATGAAAATATCAGTCAGTAAAATCACGTAATTTGAATATTAACGCAAGTGATGAAACTGGCTCTCAAAGTATTACAGTCTAATCTTCAAACACAATCGTAACATGAAAGTTTTACAGCGTACGTAGGTACACCAAGCGAGTTTCATATATCACACGAAGGCTTATTATATATATATCAGAAACTTCAGAACAAGGTGTTTCATGGCATATATTGATGTCGGCCGAGCGATCAAGCTATATTTCACTGGCGTATTGTCTTGCACTTAACATATAAGAAAATTTGTGTTAGCACTGTTATCATAACCTGTAAGTAAGTAGTTTATCATATAAGAAAAAAAATAACTTTTATGAATATATCTGTCAGTAAAATCACCTAATTTAAAAACTAACGCAACTGATGAAACTGATTCTCAAAGTATTACAGACTTATCTTCAAACAGAGTCGTAACATGTAAGTTTTACAGCGTCGTACGTAGATATGCGGAGCGAGTGTCATATATCACGCGAAGGCTTATATATCAGAAACTTCAGAACAAGGTGTTTCATGGCACATATTGATGTCGGCCGGGCGATCGAGCTATATTTCACTGGCGTATTGTCTTGCACTTTACGCTATTGAAAATTCTGTTAAACTCCTTTTTCTTAATAATATTTTTCTGTAAAGATGCTAACAATATTCTTTCACCAGTAGAAAGCTACATTATTGCCGCGGAACATATGCTATAATTTATACATGTCATCGATTTTATAGAGACAAGCAAAACTACATTCATAGATTAAAAAAAACACGTAGAATTTTGTATTGAAAAAATGTAATGATGGAAAAACATGCATGTTTGATATTCAAACAGAGTACTAGTTTTTATTTTATTTTATAAATGATTCGTTTACCCTAAAATCGATGAAAAGGTATGTACCCTATAAACAGATCTTTGTACGTCTTAAAGGTTTAATAAAAACTTGCCCATACTGACCGATCAGAATGGGCCACCCTGTATATTGGGTGAACTAGAGGTAGTAGTTTTTTTACCCTCTGCTAAGGTAGCGCGCTTAACCTCGCCTGGGAAACCAATTTTTTTTATAAACGTTTGAGTTTCAGCAGTGTCTGAGCAAAATAATTTGTAATAAGGAAATAAAGAAAGAACACACTTAGGTTTTATAACACGGCATCTTCACGGCATTGACTAATTGTTTAAATTTTTTTAAGCAACAGAAAACTTTATCACTATGAAAAGATCCAAAAAAAAAACTATCTTTACCCTAACCATTTCCGGACTTTGTCAGTCTTTCAAAATCTTCAAAAATCAAAATCTTTTAAAAACAAGCTATTATCTCAAAGTAAAATGTCGACTAAAAGAAATATTATGTAAAGTTTGAGTTAATTAAATTTATCTGGGTAATAAGCATTCATTCCAAAATTGCATTTTCCAACAAAAAAAAAAGAATTTATTAATACGACACAATATTAGATGTACCTAAAACACAGTCATTATTCTCGCAAATTACCTATTTTAAACACCCAACTTTTCAAGTACCAAACAGTTCAAAACTAAAATATTCAAAGCACTGTTCAAACTAAGCTTTTTTATATGAAAACATCTACATTTATTAGTATGTCTTAAAAGTCTCAAAGATAGTCTAGCCAAGTCAAAAATCCACGACTTGTGTACGTGACGAAAAATCTACTTATGTATACAGCTAAGATATAAGCGTACTTTATCATTTTATCTGCGGGCGTCACCAATAGAATACTAATAAGGAAAGGTGTTCCCTCTTATATTGTGGATGGGAAAAACCGGATATTAGCTGGAATTAGGGTTGCCAGATGTTGCGAATTCTGGGACAGCGCGAGCTTATGGTACAAACTACATAATGGCATTTATATTCACATTTTAGCGATTCCTAATGAACACTATTAACAAACACACTAACCACCGGTTGCACCAAAGTTTTTTTACATTATACTTTTACTTTTACAGGGTTTATGGTTTAAAAATGTATGGGATTTGACAGTTTTGACAGCAAAATTCAGTAACTTTTTACGAATTCGTAAAATGAATATTTTGGTGCAACCGGCTGTGTAGCGAAATAATCACAAATTACATATAGTTCTAATATTAAATTCGTTAAAGTTATTTCCGTCAATTATTGTAATGATAAAACGACTTTCCGACGGTCGCCGGTCACGAAATGAGTGAAAAATTGAAAATGAACTCACAACCAGCTCCGATAGGACTCGAACCCACGGGCGGCTACGGCTCCGTAGCTACGGCTCCGTAACTCAGTGGTTAGAGCATTCGCCCTGATAGCGAAAGTTCGTGGGTTCGAGTCCCATGTAGCTCAGTGGTTAGAGCAGTCGCCCTGATAGTGAAGGGTCGTGGGTTCGAGTCCCATTGGAGCAGGTTGTGAGACGGGTCGATTTTTTCTAAACACTTCATTTTCAATTTTTCAATAATAAAATTGCATTGTGGACTTTGATCAACGATAACACCTAGATTGTGAATGCAAAAAAAGTTTTTTAAAGTTGAAATAACACGAAATGAGTGACCAAAAACTTATTAACTCTGTTACTCCGTGCTTCGGAAATCACTTTATGACATTTGTTTTTATGAAAATGGCTGATGATGCTTATGTGTATATTGTAGGTAAATTGCACTTTGACTTGGTTTGATTAACCTCATGATTTCAAAATATTGCAAGGTATTAATTTTAGTTTAAAAAACCGGGAAAATTTGGGTGGAAGTGGAACCTAAACTTCTGGCAACCCTATCTGGAACCCTTGTAAGGGTGAGGTTTTTTTAGTGACTGCTGTAGTAGAGCCAGCCCTAATTCTTCTGCTTGGGTAAATTTGCCACGTAATATTGATGAAATTAGGTGTAATGTGGATGCCGAAATGAGGCTTTGATTGTGTTACCGACGTGTATATTACATTTTTGGCATATGTCGTAGAATAATTTGATAAAAAGAGTTTTTGTGAAAAACCTAGGGATTAAGTAAAAACACGGATAATAAGATAATGGTGCTGTGGGAGATTTATCAATCTAACGGAAAAAAGTCAGGGTTTTTGGGAAAATACATGATTGAATATCTTGACATAACTCTGATTGGCTCGATTCTTGCCTGCTGGCCAACTCTGATTAGTTCCTACTACAGTGCCACAAACTTTTCTGTTCCGGTGGCCAAAATGTGAAACTATCGTGTTTTTTTATGTCATTCTGCTGTCAAGTTGATGTCCAACCATAGCGCTGCTGGCGGCTGCAGGTCTTAGAAGTCAGGCCCGGTTAAATTGCTACAAAAAAAAGAAAAAAAGTACATAGCGCCGCTGTCACCGGAACAGAAAAGATTGTGCCACTCATGAAGCTCAACTTCATAGATGTATTATTCCTGTAGATGGAGCATAAAAATATGAACGATTCCTTCTATAATCGACTCTCGTCTCTCAAATGGCGACATTTCGTGTGTTAAAAAGAGATAACAATAGCCCAACGTGTGCGTCCTAATGAGCCGCGCGCCACTTAAAAGTGAACGTCATATTTGTTTGTTAACCAGCTGGTTACAAATGCTTCAGAAAGAAAATCTTTTTTTGTAGTAAAATATAGAAAGATTTGATGGTGTGGTGCGGTAAATCTGTTATTTGTTAAGAATGGCCTGTACTGTTCCCGGTTATTCAAGCAGAGTGAGTGTTTTGAAAGAGAATAATGAACACATATCATTTCAGAGGTAAGTCACACTCATTGTTTTGTGTTTTTGCGAACACATTTTTATAACTTACTGGTCCTTATTTGCAAAAACTAAATCGCTGTACGTGTATACACAGTTTAACATTGACTTGGTTGAAGAAAATCGGGTGTTTTTAGGCTAAAAATATATAATTTAAAGCCAATTGGGATTTTTTGACATTTGACCAACCTGATAGTGTTGTAGTCCGATTTTATTATGTAATATCGATAAAAAATTGTAGTGTTGTTGTTAACAATTTTGTATTTAAAATTATTTTTTCTCAATTTTAAACAGATTTCCCACCGCCGCGCCGCCGTCGATGTAAAGGAAACGTGAATAAGAAACGTAAGAAAAGGCGACGATTGGAGACCTTCGCAACAAACAAGAATATGCTCGATGCACTTATTAAAGCAAATTGTGGATTTATACTTAAAAAAAATTATACATTAAGAGTATAAAAGTTAGCGTGAAATCTGTATTTTTTTTAGTTTTTTATTTTTTTATATTTTTTTTTCATTCAGCAGATTATTTAATTTAATAAATTGATTAGAAATCTCGTTCAGTTTTACGACTATACCTCCTAGTATAAATAGTATAATTATCATCATTATCATATTAATGTCCTCACTGCTGGGCTATAGCCCAATTAGCCCATATAGCCTTCCCTGTGCATGAAAACACCATAGGTAGAACGGGCCATAAAAGCCATAACCCACCACGCGAAGCCAATGCGGATTGGTGGATGAGGGTGCCAACGACTGCTAATGCAAGGACCAACGGCTTAACGTGCCTTCCGAAGCACAGAGGAGACCGAGATAATAAAGTTTTGGGTCACCATTCAGGGGGGCAATTGCGTAAGATAATCGTATTAATTTGACAGTTCATATCGAATTCAATCGGCTGCAATTTTTATGGAATAACATTTATTTTGATACAATATGAATTGCAAATGAATACGATTGACTTTAGGCAATTCCATAGCAGATGTCCAACCGCAACGAGTGTTGCTTAACATCAACCACCGGATGCAGAATGCGCGTACCAATGAGCCATCGATCTCCTCAAGTATAATTATAGTACCTACTTCATATTTGGCACTGATTCAAAATTAAAGGGCTTGCTTAGACCATGAAACTGAACAACTTTCTCTTTGGAGCATAGCATACGTCGAAATATATAAAAAAAACTGCCACACTAGATCGATCAGCTGAGCGTGCGCTTTTGTCTGGCTGGAGTGAAGAAATTTTTGCCATATTTCGACCTATGCCGAAGTTTCATAGCATAAACAAAATTCTAAGGCCGTGAGCACTTTGGACACGATTAGTACTAAAAACTGACAGAAAAGCGGATTATGAACCGCCCAATTACATTAAGTCTCTAGCCGCATTGAAAAGCGCGAAGAGCTCTATTCAATGCGGCGTAGTTTCGATCAGCCGTATTGAATACGGCGTATCTTGAATCCGCCGCATTACAATGCAGTGCTGTTTTCCAATACAGCTAGTTGCTATGTAATACGGTGAAATAAACAATACGCCTGCGATATATATATATGCATTGTTATTTTATGTATCGCATTGCATTTAACTTATTTTTAAATGTTTTATCGATAACTTGTAATAAAAAAAAAACCACAGCACTATCATTGCATCATCATCATCTAATGTCATCTAGCATTGCATAGTCAAAATGGAGACATTCACTAATTACGACGCAACAGATTAACATGTATGTCTCTTTCTATCTTATGACAATTTGATAGTGTTGGAAGGGGTAAAGGATAGGTGAGTTATAGCTTATTTTTGTGATCCATCTACAGGAATAATACATCTATGCTCAACTTAATACTGAGGTAACTGGAGAGTGCAGTACTAACACTTTTTTGTCCCCAAAAATTACACAGTGACTGTCTTCCGTCTCACCTACACTTTAAAAAAATACGTATGGTCATATGAGACAACTGACAGCCACTACATACTAAATGTCAAATTTGCTGGTGTTCACTTTTTTATTCAGGGTGAGAACTCCAGTTACCCCAGTATTAAGTCGAGCTTCATGGTTCCTACAATAGTTTGACATTTAAATAACGTCACGTCGCCAAAAAATGAGAAAAGAGTATTGAGCACGACAAACAGCTAATCCTATTTCGTAGTGGCCAACGATTATTTTTGCAATCCTACTAACGCGACTCGTGTTTTCGCAATAATATTGGCTTTTTCGGTGAGATTTATTTATTTGAGAAATATCATCGTTATTATCTAATGACATGTTTTTTTTTTCAAAATTCCGGACTGAATTGAAAAATTCTTTTTGTGTTGAATAGTCCACGAATTAAGGAAGGTCATCTAAACTAAACATCACGCTACGAGCGACAGAAGCGGATCATTAATGAAAAATATTTATGTTTAGTACCTAGATTTTTCCTTTTTCTCAAATTAACGCAGGTGAAACTGCGAGGCACAACTAGCTAATAATAATTTTATAAAATCAACGATTTTAAATGAGTGTGCTCATAAATAGAACTACCTGTTAGATTATTTTGTTATAAGGGTATGGATTGACTATTGCTTATCATGTAATTTACTGATTATTTTTATTGAAACTAGTGATTGGTTTTATTTTTATATGAAAATTTGTTTTGCATGTTATTGTATCGTCTGTAACTAATATAAATAAAACGGCGCGTTGGTATAATACGGTATTTTACTGATTTTTTTTTATTTCTTTAAAATGTTTTTCGAAATATTAGCTACACAAAACAAGTTTTCATTTTGAATTATCTTGAATATTTTCAAAGATATAGGACTTCAAACTTTATAATTAGACAAGGACAGGACGCTATCTTAGTGACGTCAGTGGGTTAGTAGCGTCATAGTCACGCCATAGAAGATTTCGTTTTAGAAAGAGACAGCTATAGTCAAAATCAAACAGACTATTATTCTTTTATTATAAAACAGATTCAAATTATTTTTTCACATTTGGTATTCTTAATTGCAATATTTTTTAACGTCATCATTAAATATCTACATTTCAACAACAGTAAAATACCCTATTATGTCAAACAAAACTGAATTTTAAATATAACGTCGGAATTGGAACTGAGATATTCTTCTCTTGACTGCGACGCACAGTAACAAATTCTTTAAAGAAACGATAACCTTCATTTCTACTATAGAACAAGGAATATTTAAGATGTATCTGAATAATAGATATAACGTGCATAACGTGTTGTGCATCCATGCACCTTGTGATATCCTACAACTCAAAGCTTTGTTACCTAAGTATGGGAAAGCAAAAACAACCTCACTTTTGTCTTTGGATTTTTTATTTTTTATGACAGAATATTTTTACCTTTGAGTTATGATACCTGTTTTATTTCTAAATAAATGAAATATTGCTGGTGAACCTGCAATATACCAAATCACAATTCTAAAAGAAATGCCTTTACAGGTACGTACAGCCTTTTTAATTTTAAAACCTTTTTTATAACTTTAGAAACCTTTACTTACGTTTATAGCAGGGTATTTTAAATAATATTAATTTAGATATAAAGAGGAACACGTTATACATATAGGTATACATACAAATTATCCAAGACTCCTCCAAGTTTGAAACAGAACTTCCCGGAAAGTTGCCAAAGTAAAGTTATTTGTTAACAATAAATTCTGATAACAAAGTCAGAGAGACGGGCCCGGTACTTGACAATGCGTCGCTACATGGATATGTATAAAATATGTTACCAATAAGCAAGACCAAATGTCTTGTAAAGATGAGACCTTATTACATAAGCGATAGCGGGTTATGAATCAAAGTATGCATAGTAAAAATTGTCAGGAGTTATACGTAGGTAAGTAATTTTTTTAAATAATTAATTTTTATTATTGAATATGAAAAAAATTACTCCGTAGCTCAGTGGTTAGAGCATTCGCCCGAAAGTGAAAGGTTTGAAACCCATCGGAGCTAGTTGTAAAACGGGTCGTTTTTCTAATACTTACTTCTTTTTCAATTTCTTCATTCATTTGAGTTGATTTACCTCTACATTTTGTTTTTGTTCTCGATGAGATGGGACACGATACTTTAATATTGCGGTGGCAGCCTTTTATCAGCTCATGAATTGGTTCTACTAGTGGGGATGGATTTATTCCTGACTGCTTGGCTAAACACCTATGCAGTTTTTGTTCTATACTACTAGTTTTAATAATTACGGGTTAAAGTATGAAATTGCCGTTTTTTTCTTTTGTACATATTTTAACTTATTAACTTTTATAATATAAGGATTTATTTCTATTTCTTTAATAAACATTGCGTTACATTAAGACAGTATCGAGCAATTTTTGATTATTTAATAACCACGATATTTGATTATTTGACATAGAAAAAATTATCTCGAAAGTTACGACTATTTTTGTTTACAGAATTTCATACTTTATTAATTGTAACTTAGTTAATTTTTTTGCTCTTCACGAATGTGTCATTTAATCGTTAAAATATCCATAAATTCCTACGTGTGTAAAGTTTTGTAAAGTTAGTTAATATTAGTCATTAGATAAATTAGAAAAACGTTAGTAGGTATGGGATAAAAATTGTACGAAAATCTCAATACAAACCCCAGTTTGCTAATTGCTAAAAAAGCAATTTTGATACTTTATCCCTCTAATATTATATTCTGGGGTACTTTTATGGCACCTTTGTATTCTTGTGTTCTTCTAGATACTGAAAGTTAGACTTAAAAAAAAGACTTAAAAACTATTTTAAAAATCTTAAGTGATTGGAAAATTTTTACTACCACGATTACCGAATTCTGTATTTTCGTACAAGTTTCTTGCCGGTTCTTCTCGTTACAAGGTCTTCGGCGTTAGGGCTTTGTGAACCGATGGCATAGTGTCTTAGACATGTACCAGTACTTACGGCCTAGACTGAATCAAAATGTGTACAAAACCGCTTCGCTCAAAACCAAAGCCCTAATTCGCAACAAGAGTGAAATGTAGCGAAAAGAAATCCTTGAGAAGGCCGACGCGTTAGGGCTTTGTGAACAGATGGCATAGTTTCTTAGATATTTAGAACTACTTACAGCCTAGGCTGAATCAAAATGTGTACAAAACCGCTTCGCTCAACACCAAAGCACTAACTCGCAACAAGAGTGAAATGTAGCGAAAAAAAATCCTTGAGAGGGCCAACGCGTTAGGGCTTTGTGAACCGATGGCATAGTTTCTTGGATATTAAAAAGTACTTACAGCCTAGACTGAATCAAAGTGTGTACAAAACCGCTTCGCTCAACACCAAAGCCCTAATTCGCAACAAGAGTGAAATGTAGCGAAAAAAAATCCTTGAGAGGGCCAACGCGTTAGGGCTTTGTGAACCGATGGCATAGTTTCTTAGATATTAAGAAGTACTTACAGCCTAGACTGAATCAAAGGGTGTACAAAACCGCTTCGCTCAACACCAAAGCCCTAATTCGCAACAAGAGTGAAATGTAGCGAAAAGAAATCCTTGAGAAGGCCAATGCCGATCCTTATTTATGAGTCAGCGTATTATTATGACTCGCCAATTTTCCGGAAAATAAAACCCGTTACAGTCGCCGGGAGCGGGGCGGCGACGTGACGTGCCCGATCGGTTTCCGATTTTTAGGGGAGACGTTTGTATGGTAATTTCCCGGTTTTATGTTCAACTCTAAATGATGCAATCTAATTTCGGGTAATGCAGTAGGTGGGGTTTTGAGCCGTCTGATCTTGTCTCGAGATTTGTGGTAACAAGGTTCTTTGTGTACGCCATTGACGAAAATTGAATATTTGATAAAATAAATTGGCAAATTAATTAATTGCAACTTTTCACTTTCAGTTTTTTCGTTACTTTATTGCTGCTATAACAGTTTTAAAAAGTTATAAAAGAAAATTATTACTCACAATTTATAACCAGTATGGAAATTGATTTGAAGCTCAGCTTAAGTAAGCACAAATTTATTGTACTTTAAAAACTTAATCCGTTTTCGAATAATCTTCGAAAATTCCTTGCCTATTAACACCAAAAAACGAAAGACGTAACACTGGACACGTAATTGGCTACTTCAGTGACCATGACAATGACAATAGTTTTTACGAAAAGTTATTTTTATAAAAAAATTAAACCGCCTTCAAAAAAAACATCAAAAAAGTAAGAAATAATTCCTCACCAAATAAATAACGTAAGTACTTTGAAGTCGGGCGTGAAACATGTAAGTACAATTTTTTGTTGTTTTTGTTAAAACCCGCCCGACTTCAAAGTACTTACGTTATTTATTTGGTGAGGAATTATTTCTTACTTTGTTGATGTTTTTTTTAAGGCGGTTTAATTTTTTTATAAAAATAATTTTTATTTCACTCTTTTCAGTGCATCGTGCAGGCAATTTACGTGTTTTCTGGTAAATAGGTATGTGATCAAACTGAAAACCTCCTTTTTTGAAGTCGATTAAAATACCTTGAGGTATCCCCTTTTTAACAAAACAAGAATCATCTAAATCGGTTTATAAACAAAGGAGTTATGCCTAAAGATACGTATTAAATTTACATAAAGTGGTAACGAAAACGACAGTATTTTCAAGATTTCCTGAAAACTACTGAACCGATTTCAAAATTTCAAAAAATGGGACCAACTTGGAAATTAACCTGATGTAATAACGTTTGAACCATTTCAATCGGTTCAGCCGTCTTCGAGTAATCGGTGGACATACACAAAAAAAAAAAAAACGTACATACAGACGAATAGAGAACCTCCTCCTTTTTGATTTAGAAGTCGGTTAAATACTCCATTGGTCAGCACTGAAATGACGTTGATAAGCATTGTCACATAACAGTGATAAATCATATAAGTTTGGCGAAGGTCGAATGCCCTAAATGCGTTATCTATTGGTGGTTATCTGGGTGCATACCATCAGCTTTAAGACAGCGATTCAAAAATAGCGCGATGCAGAATTTATAGGTTCCTAAAATGAATTGCTTTCTTTCGTACTACGACCTTCTGAAAACTGGATCGCAAATGAATTGCTAAATGTGAATGACCGAACGATTTGTGTCCTTATTTCTTCTACCCGTCTCTTTCGCTCGATTCTGTCATGCCCGGAGAGTGAGAGGGACGGGTATAACCTGCAGGTGTCATGTCAGCTTGGCCGAGTTATAAGTCAAATAAGAGATCTGACAGCTTAGCGGCTGTGAAATGTCATTGAATGATCACTGAATCACTGTCATTGATATTAAGCTGTCGTGGTACGAATAAGCGAAGCAGATCAGTCCTAAACAAAACCGCAATAAGAGTTGATGGTAGGCACCCTGTGCTTACAGCAAATAAAAAAAGTACTAGAAAAGGTGTCGGCGTAGCTGAGCGGCCAGAGCACTACCCTGGACAGCGAAAGGTCGCAGAAGTCGATTTTTAATAGTATAAAAAAAAACAACGGGTTGCACTCCGGGAGTGCCGACAGAGAAGTGAAAAGGGCTCCCTAGACTTTCTCCCTAGAAAAAAAGGAATTTGACAAAAAAAGAAAGACAAATACGGACAGGATTTGAACCGAGGTCTTCTGGCTTCAATGCCGCCCGTTTTCTAACTGAGCTATTACAACTTTGGAAACGGTGGCGAAATTCGCCTTCGTATTCTAATGACATTGTAACAGTTTTTCGATCAGGTCACGTGTCCGTCTGACGAATTTTCGATCTGACGGTCACGTGTCCTGACGCGAGTTTAAATTTTTTTACCCATCATTAAAAGTGCACAACACCGCTAAAGAAGTTTTCACTTCATAAATGTCTAGTATACCCTTTACAAGATGCTTATTAGACCGATAAAGATAAACTTATAGGAAAAATGTGATAGTAAAAAACCACGAGCCCTATAAGTAGCTTTCAGGCGGGATTCGAACCCGCGCCTCCGGGTATCCGGCCCGATGCTCTGACCAACTAACATGACATTTTTATGCATTCACAATGCAATTCTGTAAATATATTTTTACTATCACATTTTTCCTATACTTACAGAATTGCATTGTGAATGCATAAAAATAATTTAAAAATCTTAATTTAATGGCTGTTTCATCTTAATCAAATGTTTCTTTCGGATGCGAGGGTTTCCTCGCATTGATGAAACAACGCTGGCCTACAGCGTAACAAGTGATAGCAAAATTCGACGAGTCGTGTATATTAGTTGGTCAGAGCATCGGGCCGGATACCCGGAGGCGCGGGTTCGAATCCCGCCTGAAAGCTACTTATAGGGCTCGTGGTTTTTTACTATCACATTTTTCCTATACTTACAGAATTGCATTGTGAATGCATAAAAATAATTTAAAAATCTTAAAGATAAACTTAACAAAAGCCTCTGAGTACGCAGCAATGGAAACATCCTCTGCTCACAAAAAAAGTCAAGGTCCCAAATCAATATTATTACATCAATTTGTCAAAGAGCAATATAAGGTAGTATCAATTGTATTTGTCAGCGAGAAGGATATGAAAATATTTCATTTATCCTAATTTCCATGACAAAAGGTCTTGTTAGAGGGAGCACGGATATATGCGATATTTATAGAGAACGTAGTGTTGCAAGTAAATAAAAAGAGTATCTGATAAGACATATTTGTAGGTAGTTGCGTATTTCATACATGCATTTACATACAAAATATCATTGTTGGACAGAGAGTCTAATAAGTTCGTATTCATACGCTTATACTTATTGTCTGTGGGTTAGGTGTGATAAGTTTATTTATAAGGGTTCCGTGTTGTTAAAAAATCCATTAATAATGAAAGAAAATAATAAGTGATAAAAAAACGTCATTTATAAAACGTTCTAAGTAGTAAACGTAGGTAAGTATTTAATAGTTTCGTTTCATGAAGGTTTTTTAGGATTTAATTTTTAGGCATGATTCTTTGGTAAGTATAGTGAAAAATATTGTAAAGGACTTCCGCCAAGTGACGCCTTATTCAATAAAATGATTCTTAAAGTTTCCGTATGGGTAGGTATTAAAAATGATGACTATCATGTAATAATAATTATAGAAATAAATATTGTTTTATGTCTTTTACTATGTTTCGTTACATTTTGTATTTTAGTAGATTTGAACTATTAAAATCCTTACATTGACGAATATGTATGAAACAAAAACATTTCATACTCCTATCTGCCGAAACCGAACCCTTATCTCCCGCAGAACCCCGAAAATTCCGAATAAAACCGGTCGTAAATACGCTCCGGGCCCGGACATAGTTTGTCCCATAATAAAAGCATAAACCGTATTATCTGATGACCATACGTCAGTGTGTCGAGCCAGCCGGGATATATCTTACAAACAAGGGAATTACATTGTTTTATCGCATGTTTAGACCGTTGTTTTTTATTGAGATATTAAGACTCTCTTCGGCTTGTTCAACGAATGTTCATTTGTTTTTGCTGAGGGCGCAGACAATATGCAAAACGCTGTCTTGGTGCCTTTTACAAACTTTTGTTTTACACGGGATTAGTCATTTCCGGCGCTAGCGGCGTTCGATCGCTTGTTAGCGCTCGGTAGCGATATCACAGAATATATATTAGTACCTTACGGTACAGAAATTTCACTCCCGAGTTTAGGTATGATAAACGCAAGTGTCTGGTCACCGGACTAGTCTCAATAGGCTGGCACTCGCTCGACTTGTCGCACACGCAGCGCACGCATCCGCATGTGTCGCCATCTGTCTCGCTTCGCGTGTATTACTTTCACGGATAAAGTTACTACTTTATCCGTGAAAGTAAGAGGTACTCCTCTGACAGCCCTAGCAGATTGAAGCGAGACGGCAGACAGTTATTGTACTATGAACGCTATACGCAAAGCAAAAGGTTGAAATTAGGTTGTTTTCCAGAATAGTAGGTAAAAATCTCGGGGATTTTGCGCCGCTTGTATGGAAGTGAGACAGGCCTGGCGATAGTGGTCGGCGCGACTCGTATTTCCTTTCGTCGCTCGTTGGTGCGTACATCCTGGGGGGCCCGGGGAAGACCCTCATCTTGAGCTGAATTCAACGGCAACCTGGCTATCTTGAGCACAGGTCTGCGCAGATGTCCTTGGGCGGTGTCCAGATCCACAACACGGATCATTCCATCCTTGCCCGGTATTGTGCGGGTAATTCGACTTAGTCTCCATTGTAGCGGTGCGGTGGCAGGTCATCCTCCTTGATGAGTACGAGTTCGCCGACTTGAGGAGGTGAGGAAGGGGAGAGCCATTTGGAGCGGGTTTGAAGGGTATGGAGGTAGGACTGGGTCCACAGTGTCTAAAAGCGTTGGGAAAGAGCTTGTATGAGCTGAAAACGTCTATGAGCGGATAATGGCCTGTCATTAAAGGACGGCTCGGGCAGAGCTGTGAGCGGTCGGCCAATAATGAAATGACCAGCAGTTAAGGGTTCAAAGTTCGAGGGGTCGGACGAAAGTGGGCAGAGGGGTCTAGAGTTGAGAACTTGTCTTTTAGTAGCTTGTCTTGATTAGTGACAAGTGAGAAGTTAACTTTTTTCACCGTGTTAGCCGATGGTATTCGAAATGGAGCGCCCGCCGCGCCATGTTTTGCGTAATGTGTCGACGTTTAAATTTGTCACTAAGCACTTGACGTGGCTGTTTACACAACACCGCAAGTGACAAGTGCTTATCGAACGGGTCCTTCTTGTCACTTAGTAAATAGGATGGGCTTCTATTCACTCGCACTGGCAGTGTCATTAACACTAAGCATTTATTCAGCCTGCTTACACAGTGGGTATTCGTGTAAGTGACAAGTACTAAGCATTAGCCACTAAGCCCGTGTAAACTCTGCATGATTTGCATTGTATATATTTATCTCCGTTGAACGAAATTGGATTGGCATTAGATTAAATTCACGACAAACGTCAAAATAAGGACTTTATTGCAAGGCTGTAAGGTTCACTGATTCAATGTTTGGCACTAATTTAATAATAATTGCCTGAATAACGGGGCAAGTATCTTGCAAGCTAAATATGGCCCACTTTCGAGCGTCCTTTGCATATAGATTTAGATTAGATTACAATACTAGGTATATTAAATAAAGCACAGCCAGAAAAAAAGCTTGTAGTAGAAATGAAATTTCCGTTGCCTTTATGCACGATACAGAACACAGATCAAATATATTTTTTTATCACAAACCAGTATATCTTAAGAGTACAGCTTAAATTATAAGATGTAATCTTAAGAAATACTGGTTTCTAAACTGGTATTATATTATAATACAAATGCCCGAATACTCGTACGCTACTTATCTTTGGGAGCGTCTCAAACATCGCCCTGTCACTTTAAATGTCAAACGTATGAAAGAGATGCCATGATGTTTGAGACGCTCCCAAAGATGATTTGCGTTCGAGAATTCGGGCGAAAGAAACGTAGGTTGTGAGAGGCCGGGAGCCTTAAATAGATTTTCTGGAAAACCCGTTCCATAGGCCACCAGGTCTCCCCTTCGGATAAGATAAACTTATATAGGTAACATCCAAAAGACAACTGGTATTTAGAATAATCTTTTTAGTTAAGATAGTAAGATAAAGTTAGGGCACAAAAGCAACTAACAAGCAGCATATAAAGGTAGAAACAATGTACGTGGTGCATAAAACAGCTGTATAACGGTAAAACTATAATAATGTATATTTATTTACTTTTATACTTAATTAGTACTAGCTTTCCGCCCACGGCTTCGCCCGCTTGGACTTCACGACGTTATCCCGCGGGAATATGATATTTTTCCGCGATAAAAAGTACCAGCTATGTTCCTCTCCAGGCTACAAAGTATCCGTGTCCCAAATTTCAGCCAAATCCGTTCGGCCGTTTTGGCGTGATTGAGTAACAAACATAAACATCCAAACATCTAAACTTTCACATTTTTATATATTTTTAAATTATTATATACTAGCTTTCCGCCCGCGGCTTTGCCCGCGTGGACTACACGACGTTATCTCGTGGGAATGTGATATTTTTCCGGGATAAAAAGTAGCCTATGTTCCTCTCCAGGCTACAAAGTATCCGTGTCCCAAATTTCAGCCAAATCCGTTCGGCCGTTTTGGCGTGATTGAGTAACAAACATAAACATCCAAACGTCATCTAAACTTTCACATTTTTATATATTACTAGCTTTCCGCCCGCGGCTTCGCCCGCGTGAACTTCACGACGTTATCCCGCGGGAATGTTACCTTTTTCCGGGATAAAAAGTAGCCTATGTTCCTCTCCAGGCTACAAAGTATCTGTGTCCCAAATTTCAGCCAAATCCGTTCAACCGTTTTGGCGTGATTGAGTAACAAACATCCAAACATCTAAACATCCAAACATCCAAACATCTAAACTTTCACATTTATAATATTAGTAGGACTAGCTTTCCGCCCGCGGCTTCGCCCGCGTGAACTACATGTCGTCATCCCACGGGAATATGATTTTTTCAGGGATAAAAAGTAGCCTATGTTCCTCTCCGGGCTACAAAGTATCTGTGTTCCAAATTTCAGCCAAATCCGTTCAGCCGTTATGGCGTGATTGAGTAACAAACATCCAAACATCCAAACATCCAAACATCCAAACATCTAAACTTTCGCATTTATAATATTATAGTAGGATTTTTAAATGATTATATACTAGCTTTCCGCCCGCGGCTTCGCCCGCGTGGACTACACGACGTTATCCCGCAGGAATGTGATATTTTTCCGGGATAAAAGTAGCCTATGTTCCTCGCTCCAGGCTACAAAGTATCTATCTCCCAAATTTCAGCCAAATCCGTACAACCGTTTTGGCGTGATTGAGTAACAAACATAAACATCCAGACATCTAAACTTCACATTTTTATATATAAATATATTAACCTATATATAAATATATTACATATAAATATCTATACAAAGAATAAAATTGGAGTGTCTGTTTGTAATGTAGGATTTATAAGTTTGTTAAGTAAGTTCTCATTAGCTGTTACTTGACAGATAGTCCATACAAAAGATCTTATATTAGAGAGCAATTTAAAATTCGAATCGATCATTCGTCTGATCGATTCGTAAATATATTTTAGGAAGATTTAGGTTACGGCTTTATTTGCAAAGCCGTTGAATAGACGGAAAGCTGCTACTTCTGTCTTTGATGTTCAGTACCACAGAATAATAATAGTACTAAGGTACAGTACAGGTACAGTACTAAGAACTGAATTGAATCCTGTCAGAACATATTCTCTTTGAGTTCAATTGGTCGGCAATCCCTTTCATGTTCTGAGACAGTGCCTAGAAGGTTATATTAAGCGGATATAATCACTTATTGCTCCATTTAGGGGCTTGAACTAACAAACACAATGCTCTTTCTATATATAATTATTGACTACACGATAAAGACAAAAATAAATAATTGAAATAGGCCGATACTCGATGAAATTTAATCTTATTACAATTTTTATTTCATTGCAAAAGCTTTTTTCAGTAAGTGATTACGGCAATGTCATACACACACAATGCTTCTTATTATTTAATAAATCGTTGATTAGCTAATGGATTGTTTTTCCACAAATTGGCAGAAAAAGTGAAATCACCATCCAATATCCATTGCTCAATCGCGCTAGTTACTTTTAGGCAATAATAAAAATAATTGTTCTCTTTTATAAATATAATAATTAGCCTTCCGCCCGCGGTTTCGCCCAAGTGGACAACACGACGATTTCCCGCGGGTATGTGATATGTTTCCGGGCTTAAGGTAACTTTTGTCACTTTCCAGCTCCTAAACTATCCCTATACGTACCAAAAAATACGTTGATTCGTTGCTCCGTTTTGACGTATAAGACGAACTTATAAACACACTTTCACATTTTTAATATTATACTATAACTAGCTGACCCGGCAAACGCTGTTTTGCTATATACTTAAATTATAGTATACTTTATATAGTACTTCGTATCACTAATATTAGACAGATGAAAATAAATAATCACGAAGAAGTTTTATAGGTAGGGCAGAGGTACCGTTTGTGGCCACTTTAAGGATTTTTTGACTTTTAAGCACTTCAAAAAATTCAAAATTCAAAATTCAATATCGTTTATTCAATTTAGGTTTGTTTAACAACACTTATGAACGTCAATGAAGCTACGCCATCGGTTCGCAAATCCTACGGCAGGAGACCTTGTAGCGAGAAGAACCGGCAAGAAACTCGCCAAGGGCTATTTTTTTCTCCCTGTTTTAACTTATACAGAGTCGTCAAATTTGAAAAGTGACCTTCACATAATAGTAAGGTTACTTTCCATCACAATACAGAATGCCGCTTAAATTAAGTACAATTTTGCTTATTACCTAAAACAGTAAACAATTTTCAACTAAACAAGGAATCAAATAGTTTAATGGACACACTAATCTTAATCTTATTCACATTGTATTATTATACGATAGGATTAATGAAAAGGAAACTGCAAGCTGCGCTGTATATTCAAATTTATAAGTATTAACAAATAAAAGGAATTTTTGAATAAATAAAACAATTATTAGAAAAATTGCTGTTACTGTAAGACACGGATACCAAAATTACTATGAGACACACCAGCTCGCTCATAAATCAATATACTATTATTAACCATATCCCGAACACCTTTAACACAAGTAGACATGAGCAGACCCACCCCACTGGCAGCACCCGTTCACGAGCATGACGCATGAGCCAGCCATCGCTTCGCTCAACCATATTTTAGGGAACGTAACGACCCGACTCACACGACACCACCGCAGGAATGTTTAACGAGAGCATGACATACTTAAGCTACCCGTGTTAAATGCCGAATTAAAAAAAAAAAAACAAATGCTAAATACTAGAATGTAACACAATACAATAAAAAAAATTAAATTAAATTATGACCAAGCCGTTTTGTCCTTTAAGTAATCGTTAACAGTATAATATCCTTTTTTAACGAGGCCATTTTTTATGTGCATCTTAAACTTTTCAATAGGCAAGTCCAATAGACCATCTGGAATTTTGTTGTAAAAGCGTATCCCAAGACCCAGGAAAGATCCATGAACCTTCTCTAGCCTGTACCGAGGCATTACAAGTTTATTTTTATTTCTAGTATTTCGGTTGTGCAAATCACTATGTTTGATATATTCATTTATATTGCAACGAACGAAAACTATGCAATTAAATATAAATTGGGATGCAGCTGTTAATATACCAATCTCTTTGAATTTGTCCCTGAGAGATGTCCTGGAGCCTAGCTGATAAATCGCCCTTATAGCTCGTTTTTGTAAAATAAATATAGTCTGTATATCAGCTGCTGTCCACCATAACAGAATACCATAAGACATGATACTATGAAAATAACTGAAATACACAATCCTAGCCGTTTCGACATCTGTTAACTGTCTCACTTTCCTAATAGCATATGCAGCTGAACTAAGTTTGCCAGCAAGCGTCGTGATATGTTTGGTCCATTGAAGTTTCCCGTCAAGAGTTACACCCAAGAAAACGGTTGAATCTACTAAATCCAATTTTTCATCATTAATTTTAATATTAATAGGTTGATCACGCACATTTGGCAAAGCAAACTGGACACACTTTGTTTTCTTTGCATTAAGCTTTAGATTATTTACATTAAACCAAGTAAGAATTTGTGAGAGTGCTTCATTTACATCGTCAAACTGAGTTTTATTCCTGTCGATATTAAAAATCAAGGAGGTATCATCCGCAAACAAGACAATCTCACAAAATCTTTCTGCAAAGAACGGTAAATCATTTATATAAACCAAAAAGAGGAACGGCCCTAAAATTGAACCTTGAGGTACGCCCATCTTAACATGACAGCCGGATGATTTTTCGCCATTAATGTCAACGGCCTGAGTCCTGGAACTGAGATACGACAATAACAAATTTTGAGCATTATTCTTCACACCATAGTGATTTAGCTTCAACAGCAGCGTCCGATGCTCCACGCAATCGAAAGCCTTAGACAAGTCGCAGAAAATGCCAAGAGCATTCCGCGACCCCTCCCAGGCCTTAAATATATGTCTTAAAAGCGCAACCCCAGCAGCAGTTGTAGATCGACCCTTTGAAAAACCAAACTGTTTACTATGTAAAAGATGATTTAAATTAAAATACGTTAATAACTGTTCCAGTATTATTTTCTCAAATATCTTACTTAAGGCGGGCAGTATTGATATTGGTCTATAATTACTTGGGTCTTCTTTGTCTCCTGATTTGAATAAAGGAATAACTTTACTGAATTTCATAAGATCAGGAAAAACTCCTTGCTCAATACACAAATTAAAAATGTCAGCAAGATAGGGAGCAATTGGGTAAACAATACTTTTGATAATATTTACAGATATACCCCATAGATCAGTTGTGTTTTTCATTTTAAGTGACTTAAAAGCTTTTATAATATCTACAGCTTCAATACTTTTAAAATGAAACAAAGACCCGCATTCAGTTACGTTGTTTCTAAGCATGGAGGCAGCAGCCGCTGGTGAAGAATCCAAATCTGATGTCGTTTTCAACGGAATATTTACAAAATAATTATCGAATATATTTGCAATTTCTTTATCCGACTTAACTAATGTATTGTTTATGTTAAGCGCCAAACTATTTTCACGGGGTTTATATTTACCCGTTTCACGATTTATAACATCCCAGGTGGTTTTAATTTTATTATTAGACTGTTTAATTTTTAATTTTATAAAGTTAGATTTGGCTAGAGCACATACTTTTTTGAAAGTCTTGGAATACTTTTTAACATGTTCTAAGAAACCTGTACAGTGGTTACTTTCTCTCAATTTATAAAGTTCATAAAGTTTATTTCTACTTTTATAAATTCCTGGCGTAGCCCAATCACAGAACTTTAACTTTTGTGTACATTTAATAGTTTGAGTTTTGAAACATTTTTGAAACTCATTATTGATCAATTGAGAGAGGTTACCGTACAAGACATCAGGATTGTCATGCTTATAGGGCATTACTAAAATGTTATCTTCAATACTATGTTTAAAATTGTCCAGTCGCTTTTTTGTTATTGGCCTACATACTATAGTCTTAGCTTCATCCACAATGTTTAACTCATATGACACTCTCAATCCGTAATGGTCAGATGTGATATTACTAAAAACCATCTTGCTCACCGGGTCACATTCCGTAAAAACATTGTCTAAGCAAGTGGCAGAGTGGCTAGTTACCCTAGTGGGTTCAAAAAACTGATTTATTAAATTAAATGACTTGAACAAAGTCAGTAAACGAGTGGTTAGCGAAGAACTTTCCAGAATATCAATATTAAAGTCGCCACAGACTAATAAAGACTTATTTTTTAATTTTAACTTTTTAAGTACATTCTCCATTACTGATTCAAAGATGTCAAAGTTACCCGTAGGAGGTCGGTATACACATACTATCACCAAACTATTTAATTCTATGCAAGACAGTTCAACATGGCGTTCTCTAGTAAAGTTTACAATATCTTTTCTTTCCTTAATCTGAATATTACTATTTCTATTTACTAAAATTAGAGATCCGCCACGAGTTGTTGTTTTCCTGCCAAATGAACTAGATAGTTGAAAATTATTTACATTCAAAGACGTATCGTGGTGTTGCAGCCAGTGTTCAGTTAAACAAATTATCTGAATATCATGACATTCAGCAAATAATTCTAATTCCAATTCTTTGCCAGACAGACCTTGCATGTTTTGATGAATTACATTAAGACTAATAGGTCTGGCTGTTGTCTTGCGCCTCAGTTTAAATCTGAGTTTGTCACAGTTTTATTTACATTAATTAGTCTACTATTAGTAGAAGTACTTAAACTAGGTATTGTTAACTTAGTTACATAGTTTGTAACCGAGTCTTGTAAGTTATAAGCTAATAAATTAGCTAATTCTATTCTAATTTTTTTTGACAGATACATAGTATCTGGGGTCAAAATAAAATTGTTAATAAATTTATTAACGTCAAAATATAAAATAACGTCACTATGACGACATATCAAATTATACATATACAAATTCAAATCATAAATTCGTCTATTCTGATCCCAATTTAAATTACTTGCATAGGGCAAAGCACTCAGTATTATTCTGCAACTTGTCTTAGATTGCAATGTTAATAATATGTTTATGTTTCTAAGTATATCCTGTTTAGTTAAGTTTGAACTATCACCACATAATATTATTAGATTAGTGGTATCATTTATGTGGGACTCATTAATATTATTTATAATCTTGTTCAAAGACTGACCAGGAGTACAAATATTAATACATTTTTTGTTAGTTTTGTCATTAATAATTGATCCAAAACCTTGGCCTATTTTGTCTGAGTACATTATTGTATGACAATTTTTGTTTGAAACTGGCTTAAAAGTAACCGTATTATAATTTGATTCAATTTTATTTATGTTTTTTTCATTGTGAGAGACCAATGTATGCTCTGAAACACTATTCTTTAAATTACTTGAGTCTGAATGTTGTGTAACACAGGTACAGGAACAATTTGTATGTTGGAAAGTAGCATTAGATTGATTTTGTACTAAAGAGTCATATCGATTGGCATTGTAATTACAGAGTTCTACCAACTCTGTAGCAGATTGAATATGCTCATTTATTTGTATTTGAGCACTTGAGTACTGATTTTTCATGAACTCAAGGGATTCATGCAGTCTTTTTATGTTCGACTGTAAACTTTTGGTAT
Source organism: Crambus lathoniellus (assembly GCA_949710035.1). NCBI lineage: Eukaryota > Metazoa > Arthropoda > Insecta > Lepidoptera > Crambidae > Crambus > Crambus lathoniellus. The sequence continues at coordinate 4,505,784 of OX453302.1, read as the reverse complement.
CTTGATCATACATTTGTCTACTCTCAATTAATTTAGTACTGTAAATATCTAATGAGTCTATCAAATCAATTCGTTCTTTCCTTAGAGCAATATTTTTGTGATAGCAATTATTTCTTTTAATTAATTTCTCAGTCTTTTTAATGAACTTACTAATGCGGATATACTTTTTAATTTTCTTATGCCCTAATTTACATTTTAGTTTGTTAATAGAATTTACATTATTTTCTAAGGGTTGTGGGGAAAGGCAAACTCCTGGAGAAAGCATCAGTTCCTCAAAAAGGCTCTTTGTGTGTTGCTCTTCTTGACTTTGTCTCGTTGCCTCAAGTTCTGCAATACACTGATTTGCAGCAATTAATTCCTTTTCTAAGTCAGTGATGCGGCTTAGAGCACTCTCATATGTGTTTAGCTGCTGGTTATAGTCCTGGAGGGTATCACGAAGCTGATCCCTTTGCACTAAAGCTTCTACATGTTCCGAATGAAGTTGGGCCAACTCGCTCTTCAATTGAGAATTTTTGTCGATGATTTTCTTAATTTCTTTTTCACTATCCTCTCGTTCTCTTAAGAGCTGATTGCAAGTATCTTTAGAAGCCTTGAGTTCTTGCAATGCTTGTCTCAACTTCAATTCGGTGCTGTTAGCGACTGCTTTGCGGGTCATCATTTTTGATAATATGCCTGAAATTATATTATAACTTTAAATAAGTAGTCCTGGATTGATTGTACTATTGATGTTAAGGATATGATTCAATCTTTGACTATAAATTGTGTAATTAAACTAATATTTCAGTAAAATCTACAATAATATCTAAGTAAGTGGGTAGGTAACTATTAAAAAAAAACAAATTTCTATATAATTTTTCCACTTAATTAGATACCGAGTAATTTATATACCTACTACAAGTAGTAATTCAGACTTTATGGAAGACCACAAAGAACTTATAATACTTTTAATAACCTAGGAAAGTCTTTACTTATGTCAGATCTAATATAAGATTGAAATTATAAGTACTATTAACACAATGCAAAACAAATTATATTATTCCTCAGAGAATACTTGTTGTTGTTTACTGCTTACTCGAGTTGTTGGGCTAACAAATTACTGAATATTATCAACTAGGTACATTAATTATTATTGGTAGAATTTGTCAAGCTCTTAAGTATATACTTAGGGTGATGAAAGTTTCATAGGATTGGTCTAAAATGCACTGTGAGTGATGTAAATTATGAAAACAATACTCCCCAGGTTTAATTAGTAGCAGTCCACAGTATTTTTATTTCTTTTCAATTTGAACTGTAGTCCTCTTCTGGATTGACAGTTGGGTAAATTTTTCCTTGCTGATAATTCAAAAGTGAGCACATGAAACTTGCTGATATCACTTTCACTTATTAATTAACACTTAATTTAACGAATTACACTAAATAACTTGGAATTAAACATGAGATAATATTAAAATTATTTAATTTAAATACTACGGCTAGCTGACTAATGTTGCTGCCAGTGTTGCCACCTCAAAACCTAAGTTACTAAATGGTCACTAAGTCACTAAGTACTAAATGGTCTTAGGTATTTAAGACACAAATTAGATCTTAAATTAAAGATAATTTATTTACCTTTAAAGGTACATTTTCAAATTTAAAAACGTGTTTTTTTATAACACAAAATGTGTGAGGGTTGCCAAATGTACCGATTCTGGCCACTTATTGATAGTTAAATTTTTGTAAGTATAGCGAAAACTCAAAACCAAATCCAGGTTAAATCAATATATTATAATGCGCTAGAAACAAATCAATTGCAAAACAACAATTTATTTCTTAAAAACAAAGGTTTAAAAATTATTTCATCCAAAACAAATTTCTAAAATTTTCATACAAAATATTTTATAAAAAAAGAAAATGGAATTTATTAAAAAAAACTTATAACTTATGGAATTCTAACGGTTGTTATTATTACCTTGAAATGCCTTATTTTATTTACCTTTTAGCAAAAATGGCAAAAAGTTGTTTAGAAAACTTTTAGAGCAAAAAGTGGCCAAAACCGGTACAGTGGCCAAAACCGGGGCTTCTGCCCTACGTGATAGATAAGTCTGCGAGCATGCGCGACTGGGGCATTTTGGCGCTAGTAATAGTATAAGAATAATAGTCTACTCTGCGTGAACTTTGCAAATCACGATCTGACACTATCTCTTTGTTACCCTCTTTAATAACTACTTATATAGGAATCAGGTCAATGTTTGTGAGGTCTAACATTGAAAAGCTTATCTTAGAATACCTATTTCCAGCTCTAAACCTTATTGTTACGGACAGCATCAATCTGTGATAAAAGACAATTTAAAGTGACACTAAGTGCGTAAATAGTGATTAAAATCAGTGATTGTTTATATCATGTAAGTACCTAGCATAAGTAATATTTGCTAAACTTGCCTAGTAAAAGCCATAAGCTTATAACTTTGATAACTTTTTTGTATATGAATATGTAACGTTCTTTTTAGTTTAATAACGTAGATAAAATTATAAGCTTTCTAGTGATATGCTTTACGTTTGTGTGGCTTTTATAGTTTTTAAGATAATTAAGTTATAGTGTAATTAAATAAACTTAGTACTTACATAAGCCCTAATGTGACCTAACTTATAGTGTAAGGTGTTTGGTATGAAAATAAAAACTATTTGTGTTCCCTGGTTTCATTGTGCTAACCTAATTAGCTATAAGTAATTAATACTAGTTAGGTAGGTAGGGAAAGGTATCAAGGTTCTAGGTCTTACAATCCTGGGCTGGTGGAAAACCAGAGGTATCCCAATGAAGCCAGGCGAGGTGGTAGGGACTATGTAAGTATAAAGTACTGAGTAAAACCAATGACGTTTTATTAGTAATACCATGAAATAATGAGACCTAAGACATAGGTCGATGACATAGGTAGCCTGAAAAAGGGTGACTGAAAACTTATCTTTAATAAATAAGTTTTCAGGCACCAGGTGGGTATTCAGTCTGTGGCCCCCCGATGGTCCCTGTAAATGAGCGGGATGGGTCAGTATAATAAAAAGAGACAGACTGATAAATGTCAAAATAAATGTAGGTAGTTATTTTATAAATTCTTGGAGGGGGCAAGCCTCGCCCATGAGCAAGCGAGAGGTCGGACGTACGACAGAGAGGTGAACAGAAATGTTAGAAACCGTGTCGGTACTTCGAATGTGCCGATGGGGCGTGGCCGGTTCCGGCGCACAATGTTTTGCGCATGCCCACCTTAGTTTTATAAAAATAAGAAATGTATTTCGTTTGTAAGGAATCGATGTATGTAGTATAAGATAAGTAGCCAGTAGTTCGGGCATAGCAAAAATGTACATTAGGGGCCTTGCGGGCGCAGGCTCGGTTGTAAGCTCGCATGGCTAACTTGGAAGACAATACAAGAAATTATTGAGAAAATCTTCGTTTCAATCGACGCATTATTCCTATGGTATGGTAAACACTGTTGCGCATGGGTAACAGTTAAGCCTGGTCCTTCGTAGCCGGATTAGAAGTTTTCTGTGAAGAATCTACGCGTCAACGAAGAAAAGTTAAGCCTGGTCCTTCGTTGCCGGATTGAAGAAAAGAAAATCAGCGCGTCGGAAAGAAGATTTATTAGGAAGAAAGAAGATTCATTAGCAAGAAAGAAGCTTATTAGGAAGAAAGAAGATTCATTAGCAAGAAAGAAGCTCATTAAGAAAAAAGAAGATTCATTATCAAGAAAAGAAGTTCCTTATAGAACACGGCAAGTAGATGACCATTGAACACAGCAAGTAGATGACCATTGAACACAGCAAGTAGATGACCATTGAACACAGCAAGTAGATGACCATTGAAGACAGCAAGTAGACGTCCATTTGAAGAAAGAAAAAGAGGTCCGTTCTCAAGACTGAGGTCCAGGGTGAAGAAAAGAAGCATCACTAAACATATTACGTCACGTTGTAACCACAACGAACGCGGGTGGACCGCGGCTCACGCTAACACAGCCTTACGGTGCCAACTGTGTTTAGTGTTGAGTAACGCCGTTTCAAGGCGGTGCAGTCTAACGGACGGGGCTGCCAGTTCGCCTTTTTCAAGGCGGCTGAAGTGTCCGGCTTCGCCAGTACGGGTTGTGTCGCACAGAGGGCCACAGGTTGGCACTGCGGAAGCTGTCGGGTGTTCCTCCCGGCGGCCGAGCGCCTTTGCGTTGCACAGCTTCTCTGCTGGGTAGTACCTACCTTTCCGCTCCTGCTTCAACCTCCATCCTCCCCTGGGCTCCCCACATAGTGTACCCAGGAGAGATTGTTAGGAGTAGGGTATCGCAGCAAGAAAGAAGAAGATGCCATGCACAAGAAGCCAAACTGGAGGAGCAAGGAAGAAGACGATAGCCCATGCAGAGCCACCAGCGTCACCGTCTACGATCGCGCCACCGCCACAACCACAACCGCCGCCACCGCCACCGTTATTGAGTGCTACAACGCAGGAAGAGGCCACAGAAAGTGGTACTGAGAGACGTCCGCCACCGCCGCCTACCAAAGAAGTTGAGAGTAATGTCGCCGCCGCCGCCGCCGCCGTCGATACTGAGGCTTTGAGACATAACCCGCCGTCAGTATGTTCGTCGAGCGTTGCCGCGCGCGTCCGGCAGGCGCAACTTCGGGCCGCGGAACAATTGGCCGAAATAAAGAAGAGAGAAATGGAACTAGAACGGGAACTTATTCAACAAAGATTACAAGTCGAGATGGACACAATAATAGAGGGTAGTCATGCGAGCTTACCCGCCGAGAGCGTGCCTGAAAGGCTGAAAGAATGGCTTGATACGGCCGACCCTCGGTGTCGGGTCGACGAAATAACCCAACTACCTACATCGGAAGAGAGAGAAGAAAATATCGCTCCCGCCGTCGTGCAAGAGAGAGAAAGAATGCGCAAAGAGGCGCGCGCCTTAGAAAAAGATAGAAACGGGCCGTTGTATGAATACACGGTTCCGATGGAATATGAAGCAAGGCCCGTAGTCGATACGAATAAGGACTACGGCGTGATTAACCTCGCTGAAACATTGGACAAAGTTCTATCGAGACGACCGATGCCACGGTATACACAAGAACTACCGTCGTTCAGCGGCTCGCCTCACGAATGGTTATTGTTTAAGGCCGCAGTGCGCGATTCGACACGACTATATAAGTTCACAGCAGAGGAAAACCTAGCAAGATTACGCGTGAGCTTAAAAGGGGAAGCGAAAGAAAGTGTGTCGGCGCTACTATGGAGCGCCACCGATCCCGATCGTATTATGAAAACACTGGAGCAGTGTTACGGCCGGCCTGAAGTACTTATAGACAGAGCGCTAGAAGATTTAAAATGTTTACCGCGCTCGGGCACGAGTGCTACAGATTTAAATACCCTCGCAGTAAAGTTACAAAACATAGTTTGTGTAATTCAGGCAGTGGATGACCGAGGGTACTTGCGAAATCCTTTATTAGTACGGGAAGTTGTGAAGAAACTTAGCCCGCACTTATTATCGAACTGGGTAGCCTACGCTGAAGCAAACCAATCGAGCGATCCCGAGATTATTATTTTATCTCGATTCCTTATGCGCGAGGCTGACCGCGAGCTGAGATACGCGTACGTACCGTCAACGTCGTACAGCAAAGACACAATCGCTAATAGAAATCGTAACCAAGAAAAACGCCCTGATAAGAAAAACGTCGCAAGAATATACACTTTAGGCCAGAAAGAGACGCCGCATACGCCGTGTTTAATGTGTGGAAACGATCACAAAGTACCCCACTGTAATAAATATAAAACCATGACGGTAGATGAGAAATGGCAGTGGGCTAAAAATAATGGTGTGTGCTTTCAATGTGTGAACAATAAGCACCGGAGATTTCGCTGTAAAGAAAAACGGTGCGGGGTGAATAATTGTTATTTGCGTCACCACGCATCGCTTCATAAAGACCGGACCGCAAGTAATGAAGAGACGTTGGTGCGACAGTCGCAAACAGAGACTATCGCCACGATTAATAGGGCCAACGTCGCGGAGAACGCCGTCTTATTGAAAGTATGTCCAATTACAGTGAAGGGGCCTAGCGGAGCCGTACGAACGTACGCGCTATTGGACGAAGGCTCGACGATCACCATTATAGACCAGGACCTGGCGGATGAAATAGGCGCGTCAGGGCCTGTAAAAGACTTGCGTATATGTAGTATAAACGCGCAAGGGAGCGTAGCGAACAGCAAGGATGTTAGTTTGGTGTTAGTAGGAAGAGACGAAAGCACACATCACGTTCGCGCCAAGACAATGACGGGTCTAACGCTCAATCATCAAACAGTAAATGAAGATTGCTTACAGTACGCGCACTTACGAGGATTATCGACTAGCGACGTGTGTTATGAAAGAATTAAACCACGTTTGCTCATCGGGGCCGATAATTGGCATCTGATAGTGTCACGCAAACTGTTAACAGGCGGCCGTCGGCAGCCGGTAGCTTCGCTCACGAGGCTCGGGTGGGTTATACATGGAACGGCGCCCCGTACTAAGGCGCTAGGGGGCTCGTCGAACGTTTATAAAACGGAGCTCATCCCACCTGAAGAAGAGCTAAGGGACATAGTAAAACGTTATTTCGAGATAGATTCACTGGGTATCGCTAAGAGGGAGCGCGCTAACCCGCTAGAGACGAGAGCGGTTAACGCGTTCAATGAGAGTATTAAACGTGTCGGCGACCAGTGTGAGGTTAGTTTACCTTGGAAGCGAGATAATGTTAGTTTGCCACCGAGCTACGATAACGCCGTAAGAAGATTACTTTCGATAGAACGGAAAATGGATAAGTCGAAAGAGTTCGAACAAGCATATAAGTCGCAGATAGACAATTTATTAAATAAAGGCTACGCCACTGAGTGTGACGGGAGCGAGACAGACGACGCGAAAGCGTGGTACCTACCTCACTTCGCCGTTGTAAATGTAAATAAGCCGGGGAAGATAAGATTGGTTTTCGACGCGGCCGCTAAAGCAAATGGAATTTGTTTGAACGACGAATTATTGGAGGGGCCTGATTTACTGCAAGAATTAAACGGGCTGCTGTTACGCTTTCGTGAGAAAGAGATAGCGATAACGGCTGATATACAAGAAATGTTCTTACAAGTGAAGATATCCGCCGCAGACCAACCGGCTCAAATGTTTTTATGGAGAGGCGGCGATAGAAGCGAGCCGCCAAAGAGATATAAAATGACGTCAATGATATTCGGAGCTAAAAGTTCGCCGTTCCTAGCACATAGCGTTCGCGACTGGAACGCGAAACAGAACGCGGAAGAGTACCCGCTGGCGTGCCAAGCAATAACGAGAAATCACTATATGGACGACTGGGTCGATTGTTACGATGATAAAGAACAGGCGATCACGGCTATGAAGCAAGTAATAGACGTGCACCGGCGCGCAGGATTCAAGCTGACCAGCTTCAACTCTAACGAGGCTGCGGTCTTAGCTGAGCTGCCGACTGAGAGCCGTGCCACCGCGCCTAAACAATTGGGATCAAATTTAGATAGTGGTCGCACGCTGGGCCTACTGTGGGACGCGGGTACCGACGCGCTCGGGTTTAATACAACGCTCGCGAGAGTACCGGCTGATGTAAAAGAGCTGAGAAGAGCGCCGACTAAAAGAGAGGCACTTAGCGCGGTTATGTCTGTTTTCGACCCGCTGGGGCTACTAAGCTACTATACCATAAGAGCGAAGATTGTATTACAAAGTATATGGCGACTGAACATAGAGTGGGACGAGGCTCTACCAGAGACGGAGGCCGAGGAGATTATTAAGTGGCTGAGCGACATAGAAAAATTGAAACACTTAAGGTTGCCACGACTCTACGCGCCGACGGGGGGAGCGCCGTTATTACGACGGGAGTTACATATATTTTGTGATGCGAGCGAAGCAGCGTACGCGACCGTAGAGTGGAGGTCACACTGGCAGCAGCTAAAGCCAGAGTAGCGCCTATGAAACAGTTGAGCGTGCCGCGCCTAGAGCTACAGGCGGCCTTGATAGGAGCGCGCTTAGCACACAGCATGAGAAAACAGTCGCGCTGGGAACCCGAAAGAGTTATATTTTGGACAGACTCTCGTACCGTGTGGCATTGGATTCACAATGATAGCGTGCGTTACACACCCTACGTAGCGCATCGCTTAGGCGAGATAGCCGAAACTACAAAGGCCACACAATGGAGATGGGTCCCGACGGCGCTGAACGTGGCCGACGACGCAACGCGAGCGAACGAAGCGATGAAAACGAGCGAAGACAGATGGTTTAAAGGGCCCGAATACCTGTACAAAGACGAAGATGTATGGCCGGTGTGTGAAGCCGTACAAGAAAACACGGTAGAGATGGTACTGGCGACGGTAGAGCGCGTAGAGACAAACAGTAGCGTACCTAGAGCCGAGCGCTTTTCGACTTATGAGCGCTTGGTAAGGACGATGGCGAGAGTATTACTGTTTATACGCAAGTGTCGTCGCGACCGTGATAAAGCAATGAATGTAGAGCTGTTGGAAGAAGCCGAGACGTGGCTACAGCGCGAGTCACAGCGACAAAGTTTTACCGATGAAATAGAGCGAATAACCGCACGGCAAAACCTCAGAGCGGGAAGCCGGCTGCGTAAACTAGATCCATATTTAGACGAGAACGGAGTGTTGCGTGCCAGGGGACGGATAGGGGCAGCGGGTCTGTCTGCCCCCGCTATTAACCCTATAATACTGGACGGCAGGCACCCGTATGCGCGGCTGCTGCTATATCGCGAGCACCGTCGCGCCCACCACGCACACAACGAGCGTGTAGTGAACGAAGTTAGAACTAAATATTAGATACTTCGACTGCGACCGACTATACGCACGGTGGCTAGCAAATGCGTATTTTGTCGCGTTCGAAAAGCTCGCCCTGTGGTACCAGTGCACGGAGATTTACCTAAGGCCAGACTACAGCCTTATATGAGACCATTTACAAACTGTGGAGTAGATTTCTTCGGGCCCATGACGGTGACGGTGGGACGGCGACGTGAGAAACGGTGGGGCGCGTTGTTTACATGCCTTACAACGAGAGCGATACACATAGAGTTGGTGGCGTCGCTATCGACGGACTCGGCAATAATGGCTTTAAGAAGAATGGGCGCGCGCCGCGGGTGGCCGCGCGTAATGTATTCAGACAACGCTACAAACTTCAGAGGCGCCGACGTAGAGCTACGTCGAGCGATCGAAGAATGGGAGCCGGCGCTACGTGACTATGCGCTGGCAGAGCGTATGGACTGGCGCTACATATCACCAGGCGCGCCGCACCAGGGCGGCGCGTGGGAGAGGCTCGTGCGCTCGGTCAAGAGCGCGCTGCGAGTCACACTGAACGAGAAGGCGCCGCGAGAAGAGGTGCTGGGTACACTGTTGGCGGAGGTCGAGCACACTATAAACGCTCGCCCGCTAACCCATGTGCCCGTCAGCGAAGAAGACCCGGAGGCGCTCACCCCAAACCACTTCCTTTTGGGGTGCCCGCGCGGCCTGCCTCTAACCGGGCCGTGCGAGCCAGCTGCGCGCAAGCTGTGGCGTGCTGCGCAGGCGCTGGCCGACGAGTACTGGTGACGCTGGGTGCGCGAGTACCTGCCGCAGCTCGTGCCGCGCGGCGGCGCGCGCGACGTCGCGGGCCGCTCACTCAGGCTCGGCGACGTCGTCATCATCGTCGACTCCAGTCTGCCCCGCAACGTGTGGCCACGAGGCGTCGTGACGGCGGTGTATCCAGGACCAGACGGCGAGATTCGCAACGCAGAAGTCAGGACAAAAGGAGGAGTGTTTCGTCGCCCGACAGCGAGATTGGCTGTCCTCCCGACTGAAGAAGATGGTGCCGCCAGCGCTGCACCGGGGGGAGAATGTTACGGACAGCATCAATCTGTGATAAAAGACAATTTAAAGTGACACTAAGTGCGTAAATAGTGATTAAAATCAGTGATTGTTTATATCATGTAAGTACCTAGCATAAGTAATATTTGCTAAACTTGCCTAGTAAAAGCCATAAGCTTATAACTTTGATAACTTTTTTGTATATGAATATGTAACGTTCTTTTTAGTTTAATAACGTAGATAAAATTATAAGCTTTCTAGTGATATGCTTTACGTTTGTGTGGCTTTTATAGTTTTTAAGATAATTAAGTTATAGTGTAATTAAATAAACTTAGTACTTACATAAGCCCTAATGTGACCTAACTTATAGTGTAAGGTGTTTGGTATGAAAATAAAAACTATTTGTGTTCCCTGGTTTCATTGTGCTAACCTAATTAGCTATAAGTAATTAATACTAGTTAGGTAGGTAGGGAAAGGTATCAAGGTTCTAGGTCTTACAATCCTGGGCTGGTGGAAAACCAGAGGTATCCCAATGAAGCCAGGCGAGGTGGTAGGGACTATGTAAGTATAAAGTACTGAGTAAAACCAATGACGTTTTATTAGTAATACCATGAAATAATGAGACCTAAGACATAGGTCGATGACATAGGTAGCCTGAAAAAGGGTGACTGAAAACTTATCTTTAATAAATAAGTTTTCAGGCACCAGGTGGGTATTCAGTCTGTGGCCCCCCGATGGTCCCTGTAAATGAGCGGGATGGGTCAGTATAATAAAAAGAGACAGACTGATAAATGTCAAAATAAATGTAGGTAGTTATTTTATAAATTCTTGGAGGGGGCAAGCCTCGCCCATGAGCAAGCGAGAGGTCGGACGTACGACAGAGAGGTGAACAGAAATGTTAGAAACCGTGTCGGTACTTCGAATGTGCCGATGGGGCGTGGCCGGTTCCGGCGCACAATGTTTTGCGCATGCCCACCTTAGTTTTATAAAAATAAGAAATGTATTTCGTTTGTAAGGAATCGATGTATGTAGTATAAGATAAGTAGCCAGTAGTTCGGGCATAGCAAAAATGTACATTAGGGGCCTTGCGGGCGCAGGCTCGGTTGTAAGCTCGCATGGCTAACTTGGAAGACAATACAAGAAATTATTGAGAAAATCTTCGTTTCAATCGACGCATTATTCCTATGGTATGGTAAACACTGTTGCGCATGGGTAACACTTATAAATAAAAGCCTACTGTATCACAGCAGCAATTTACAAGGCCCATAAAACAAATATATTGATATCACAGCGGCAGTATGAAGCTGTGAAGCACAAGTCCTATTATTTTCCTATAAATTGATGGTTGCCATAACAGGGCGGGTTATTTAGGGGCCTAGAAATATATTGAACGGTTTAATGGGTTTGTTAAACCATGGCAGTGTGGCCTTAAGTGCTATGGTTGATATTAGCTATTTGGTATGAGGGTTTGGCTATTGAGTAATAAGATAAAACTTAATTGTTTGTTTTAAGTGGGTAGTTAATTTTGCTATTTATGCGTCAGTATCTCTATATATGTAACTGAAATTGAAATTTATGATTTACTAGCTTTCCGCGGCTTCGCTCGTTATCCCCCGGGAATGTGATATTTTTTCAGGATAAAATATATCCTATGTTACTCTCCAGGCTACAAAGTATCTGTGTCCCAAATTTCAGCCAAATCCGTTCAGCCGTTTTGGCGTGATTGAGTAACAAACATCCAAATATCCAAATATCTAAACTTACACATATATGTTACTAGCTTTCCGCCCGCGGCTTCGCCCGCGTGGACTACACGACGTTATCCCGCAGGAATGTGATATATTTGCGGGATAAAAAGTAGCCTATGTTCCTCTCCAGGCTACATAGTATCTGTGTCCCAAATTTCAGCCAAATCCGTTCAACCGTTTTGGCGTGATTGAGTAACAAACATCCAAACATCTAAACATCCAAACATCTAAACTTTCACATTTATAATATTAGTAGGATAATATTAGTAGGATTTATTTGCAAAACCAAATGTTACAATATATTTTAAATAAGAATGATCACTTACAACTAGTGAGCGGTTTTACCCGCGTGGTACCCGTTCCCGTGGGAATATCGGGATACAGGCTGAGGGCTAACCCGTTGTAGGTAAAAAGACTTAAGCTGACAAATATTGCTTTTTTACAAGAGCTAACGATGGTTATTTTTTTGTTAAAAAAAAAAATACAAAACAAATAGAACTATACTATTTGTAAATGTAAAAAAAATGTGACATATAAATTAAAAGTAAATATTCGAACGGTTAGCAAACAGATTTATGAAAAAAGAAAATAACAGCAAATATATTACATAAATATTTACTTGAAAATAAATCGCCAGTTCCAATGAAATTGAGTTACTACTGCAAAATCAATCCCTGCTAATTCAATACCAAAAATATCAAGAATTCTGTATGTTTCTCTTCATTCGAAATTTCATTAATGTTGTTCCTATATTCCAAACTGTTTGTTTTTTAAAAGCAAGTCCAGTTTCAGTGATGCCGTATTTATTTTTAAAGATGTCCCTCAGTTTTACTCGTGTCGGGACTACCGAAATTGAAATGGTTCGAACAGTCAGGTGTGCCAGTAAATACATTGCAGTGGGAATAGGGTGACAGTTTATTTTAACGAGTCTGGGACTGTTAGAGCTAAAACTCATTTATTTGCAAAATGTTTCTTTGGATTGGAGTCAGTTCCAGATTGATGAAATAAAGGTAGCTCACAGCGAATAAAGTAAAGAAGTAGTTGATAAGCATTGTTTATTCAAAACTAATTTGTTAACTCTGTGCATATAAAATATAACTGTGTTCTAATTCTAAATAATAGTTAAGGATTAGAACACAGTTATATTTTAATGTGAGTGTGAGTAAAATTCTGAAGTTGTATGTGTTTTTATTCTTTTTTTTTCATGTTATTATTCTCAAAGCAGAAACCTTACTTCTTCACCTCTACATTCTCCTACTCTACTAGCTACTACTACTCTACTACCCTTTGTTTGTAATAACTCAGTTAAACGCCTCCCGGAAGTCTAATAGAGGTTAAAAACAGCTATACGGGTTATTGCATTAGAAATATCTTTTTCTTGTCGTGTCGACCGTTTGCTTTAGCGTTCGGACTAATACTACTCCACTTGTAGTGCGTTATATCGGTAGCGCTATCTAGGTTCTCAAGCGTACAGTAAAAAGGCACGCAGGACAGGACAAAAGATGTACCATTTTTTGGCGAAGGGCCCCATATTCCCAACTATAATAGTCATAACCACATAATAGACGGCCGACTTGGCGCTGGGGTAAGATACATACCTGTCTTCTGCGCCAGAGGTTTTGAGTTCGATTCTCGAACAAGACAAAATTAAATATTTGTGTGCATGAACATGCCTATTTGTCTTGTTCTTGGTGTTTTCTATGTATAATTTTAAGTATGTATTTGAAAACAAAAAGAGGTTAAGTAAATATTTATCCGTGATCAAGTTCACGTAGACTGTTTCTTAATGAATTTTACTATGGGCTGACCTAATTAGTGTGGTTGTAATTAAACATTATTTATTTTATTATATCATCCCACTCGCACTGCCCCTCGTGGTCACCGCACAGTTTCGACCTCGTGTATTCACGCCCGTTAAACTTTTATGTACAAACTACATGCAAAAGGAATTCGGGATGAGACAGACCCCCAGAGGTCTGCAGCGTACAGATGAGTGCACCTCGAAGATTCTACTGCATCACTGATACCTGCAGTTTTCCTTTGAACGTATTCAAGTTTTATTGGGTGCAAACTTTAGTCGAGGCGGGCTTTTAGGCATGCATAATTTACCCCTATTACCAGTAGTCTTACCGTACAGTTTTACCAGTAGTACTAATGTGATTTTCTTTCCCAATAGACTTCGATAGTAAGACTTTTTTTGTCTTAAATAATAATCTGTGTACTAGGACATATTAGCATAAAATATAGCTAATGGCACACTATTCGATTTCGACCGCGCGCAGACTTATCTGACGCGCACTCTATTACGACACCGTTGCCATTCATTATAGCACACTTTTATTTTTTTATTTTACAATCCCGATAGTAAGCGTAGGATTTACAGACCTAGAAGCCCTCCGTCAGCCGAGAAATATCAAACTTAAAACTACTTATATTACATTCTTTCCTAGGTATATTGACGATAAAATCGCTTGAAAGGACCATCTTCAGATACTTTACAATGTTATTTACAGACATTCTAATGGAATCATTTAAAATGTCAATAGTAAGTAGTAAAGATATCATTTAATATCATTTAAAGATATCATTTGATATCATTTAAAATGTCAATAGGGTAGCTATGAGACGGGTCGATTTTTTCTAAATACTTCATTTTCCATTTTTCTATAAGTAGTAAAGACTTCAAGAGTTAGTGGTATTTTTTTACTATAAAATAGAAACTAAAACTAAGTTATTTAATTATTTGCTTGTGAACATTTTATAAGAACTACAACTTTTATGAATGAGTATTGTAAAGTCTACACAGATGCTTCCGCTGTTTTTTTTTAATCCACAACGGGGTAGCACTTAGCCTTCATCATACCTGATAGTAAGCGGTGATAAGGCTGAAGGTGGAAGCACAATACTCCCGGAAATCTCAATCACTGAGGAACTGGCCTTATCTCTAACTGCCGGAACACAATAATGATGAAATCATCATTGTTAAGGCGTCAGACTTAGATAAGATGGTAGTAGCTAAGAACAAGTCCTACCACCAACCAAACCGAATACAATAGTACTTACATAAGTACACCACCATTCACCCATTGGGAATCGAACCCGGGACCTCTGAGTCTGAAATCGGTGGTTAGAACCACTAGACCACAGAGGCGGTTAAACACTTTCGCGGTTTGTTTCCACTTATACAAGATCTACCCTACTATATCGTACTAAAACAATATCCACATTTAAAACAACTGAACCACAACTTCCAGACAAACTTAGGCAAATGAACAGGCCATTCTCGAAATATCATATTGTTTTCATATCTGATCTGGGCAAATGCTTACCCTCATCCGGCCCCTGTTATGGAACCCTCGACTCTTAGGCTCTTGCAAATTAGATAAGGGGTGTTCGTTTGACAAGTTTTTTTCTGGAGATAACCGGGTAAGGGTAAAACAGACCGTTGGGATTACAAATGTGTTCTATGTTTTCGCACTTGGTTTGATTTGTTGCAATAACTAATTTGGATTGATGACTCAAATTGATGAAAAGAAATGAATTTTTGGTCTTATAGCCAGTTTTTTTCTTACTTTTTGTTTTACTTTTTTTGTGGACGTGACAATAACTTTGTTTTTGTCACGTCCAAAGTTGTCCACCAAATAGGTCCCTCCAGAATGCCAGTATTGCATTGTCAGTCTCTTGTCGCCGCAACAGTCGCTGGGGAAACAGCACCGATGCCTCAAAGATATTTATCTTACAAAAAAAATGCATAAGAATACTTGAAAACCTAGATATCACAGTCAGCTGCAGGTACTACTTTAAAAAGCTCCAAATTTTAACCGTAACATCTCAATACATATTGGAAATTTGTAATTTCGTTAGAAATAATCAACACCTTTTTCCCCAAGCAAAAGATATCTACACCGGAAAAATGAATTTGAGACAAAAATCGGTTAGCTTTACCATCATCAAACTTAAAACTCCATAGTTCGGAGACACATATAAGCGCAGTAAATTTTTTTAATAAACTTCCAAAGTCCATCCAAGCCGAATCGAACGCTAATACCTTTACCAAAAAACTAAAAGAGTTTTTTGAAAAATGTTAAGAGTTGTTTTTAGATGCCCTGCCAGTTATTTTTAATTAATATAAGATAAGATAAGATAAGATAAGATAAGATAAAAATATTCTTTATTCACTTAGACATAATAAATATGTACTTATGAATCGTCAATATTTTCCTACCACCCATTCAAGACTTTTTTAACTGACAAGAAGAATGGGCGCAAGAAACTTGCCAGCGTTTCTTAGTTAGGTAACGACATTTACAAAAAAAAAAAACATATCGTTACTAATACAACAATTGCTTAGTATAAAAATACATCAATTTAAACAGTGATTATGTTATGTGTTACATCATGACCATGCATTGCGGTCATTCAAATAATCGTCTACTTTATAGTATCCTTTGCTCATCAGCGACTCTTTAATGTAACATTTAAATTTATGCAATGGTAGTTCAATAATATGCTGTGGAACTTTATTAAAAAAGGATACGCTTTTCCCCAGAAATGAGGCTCTGGATTTTTCTAGCCTAAACTTGGGAACGACAAGTTTATCTTTATTTCTTGTGTTAAAGCGATGAATATCGCTCTGCTTTACAAATGTATTATAATATTTTTTCACATAAATAATATTTTCATAGATGTATTGTCCTGCAACAGTTAAAATGTTTATTTCTTTAAATAGATCTCTTAAAGAATCTCTCGATCGGAGGTTGCACATGGCGCCAATAGCCCTTTTTTGGAGCACGAATATACTTTGGATGTTAGCGGCTGAGCCCCACAACAAAAGGCCGTATGTAATATGTTTTCTTTATTTTTATTTTTATTGTTATTCTCTTCTTAACTTATCAGACCTACTATAGTTGCTGTGCCCTTGCAGGGTCGTGTTTGTTTTTTTTATTTTTAATAACATCTACTGCACAAACATGGTATGCAATAAAGAACTTGAGAACATTATGCTGAGGATGGGGCCTAGTTGGCGACATGCTGTTTTTTGTCTCTTTGTTCATGTTTTTTTTTATTTACAACTGTTTTATTGTGTGTGTCGTCAATAAAAATGTTTTCTTTCTTTTTTTATTTCTAAATAAATTTCGTAGTATCTCGTTTAAATATTAAAAAGCATGTGTTAGGGGTAGCAGTTTCTTAAATCCGCCAAGCAAAACTCATTGCCGCGAAGTATGAGATTCAGGTTTTGTCTTCGCATGAACTAACTAACGTTACCATTTCAGCAAAGATTCATGAATTCAATAGGACATACTGGGGGGTAGCTTTTTAAGGTTCCGTAGTCAACAAGGAACCCTTATAGTTTCGCCATGTCCGTCTGTCCGTCCGTCCGTCTGACCCCAGTGTAGCTCATAGACTCTTAGTACTAGAAAGCTGTAATTTGGCATGAATATACATATTTACCACGCCAACAAAGTGGTAAAGTAAAATTTTGAAAAATATGTTTTTTAGGTTACCTCCGTGCCGTGTAGTGCCGGCACATAAAAAGAATAGCACTACCCCCTCTCTTCCCGTGGGTGTCGTAAGAGCCGACAGAGGGAAAACTGCCAAAGGAGATGGGCAGCAGCGTCTCCATTTAACAGCAGGCCATACTGCGATCGCCAACCCGCCTGCCAAGCGTGGCGATTATGGCCAAACCCCCCGATATGGATACACACAACAAAAATCGGCCCCCAGTCCCCGGCGGCCCCGCTATTCCTAGCTACGGTAGCGGCTATGGTAACGGCGGGGCACGGGGTGCTAAGAATCCCCGGGTAGGCTCCGGCTACCAACACCGACGACTTGACCTGGCAACCTACAACACGCGCACGTTGAGGCTCGACGAGAAGCTTATAGAGTTGGAAGAGGCAATTAGTAAGTTGCATTGGGATATTATTGGGTTATCTGAAGTCCGAAGAGAGGGGGAGGACTCGATTACCCTTCAATCCGGTAACTTACTATACCACCGGGAGGGCGACCAACAGTCCCAAGGTGGTGTCGGGTTCATCGTCCATAAATCCCTTGTCAACAACGTGATCACCATCGGAAGTGTCTCGAGCAGGGTAGCGTACCTGATACTCAGATTATCGAAACGATATTCGCTGAATGTTATCCAGGTCTACGCTCCGACCTCGAAACACGACGATGTCGAAGTGGAGGCTATGTATGAGGAGATCTCTAAAGCCATGCATAGCTATAAAACCCACTACACGGTTGTGATGGGGGATTTTAATGCTAAGTTGGGGCAACGCTGTGGTGATGAGTTGAGAGTGGGGCAATTTGGATTTGGGCAACGGAACGAAAGGGGCCAGATGCTGGCAGACTTCATGGAGAGGGAGAACCTCTACATGATGAACTCCTTCTTTAAGAAGCCCGTAAGCCGCAAATGGACCTGGATTAGTCCGGACGGTAAAGTCAAAAACGAGATAGATTTTATTATGTCAACGAGGAAGCAAATATTCAATGATGTCGTTGTCATCAACGCCGTAAAGACGGGAAGCGATCACCGCATGCTTAGAGGCACATTGAATATCAACGTCAAGCTGGAAAGATCTCGACTGATAAAATCTACGCTCCGACCAATACCGGCTCAAATTCAAAACCCCGAGTGCTTTCAGCTCGAGCTCCAAAACCGCTTCGAAGCCCTTGAGAACAGCATCGATATGGACGATCTATACAACATGGTGGTGGATACTGTCCGCACGGTAGGGTCCAAGCACTACAAAACCCACCGTCCTAAATTAAAGAAACTCTCCAGCCACACTATCCGACTCATGGATCAGAGAAACGAAATGAAACTACAGAACTCAGCGGATGCCCTTCGTTATCGACAGCTAAATAAGCAGATCTCCAAGTCCTTGAAAAGCGACCTTCGCCAATTTAATACCGAGCGTATTAAAGAGGCCATTGAGCGGAACAAAGGCTCCAAAGTGTTCGCTAGAGATCTGGCTATAGGGCAAAGTCAACTGACGAGGCTGCAAGCTGAGGACGGTAGTATCATTTCATCAACACCTGAAATCCTGAGGGAGATTGAGAGTTTCTATGGACAGTTGTACTCCACGCAAACACCTGTTGAAAGTAAGGCTACAGAACCTAGAGCCAAGCTTACCCGACACTATACCGAAGATATCCCGGACGTCAGCCTGTACGAGATTAGAATGGCTCTCAAGCAGCTCAAAAACAACAAGGCGGCGGGCGATGACGGAATCACAACAGAACTTCAGAGCGGGCGGTAAGCCGATACTTAAGGTCCTCCAGAAGCTCTTCAACTCTGTCATCCTCGAGGGCAAAACGCCAAAGGCATGGGGCAGAAGCGATGTGATGCTGTTCTTCAAGAAGGGTGATAAGACTCTCTTGAAAAACTACCGACCCATCTCGCTTCTGAGCCATATCTACAAGTTGTTTTCGAGAGTCATTACGAATCGTCTCGCTCGCAGGTTCGACGACTTCCAACCTCCCGAACAAGCCGGGTTCCGAAAAGGTTATAGTACCATAGACCACATTCATACGCTGCGGCAAGTTATACAGAAGACCGAAGAGTATAACTTGCCACTATGCTTGGCGTTCGTGGACTATGAGAAAGCCTTTGATTCGATCGAGACCTGGGTGCCTACCATCAACTTTATGACAGCGATTCAAAAATAGCGCGATTCAGAATAGGTTCCTAAAATGAATCGCTTTCTTTCGTACTCTGACCTTCTAAAAACTGGATCGCAAATGAATTGCTAAATGTTAATGACCGAACGATTTGTGTCCTTTTTCTTCTACCCGTCTCTTTCACTCGATTCTGTCATGCCCGGAGAGTGAGAGGGACGGGTATAACCTGCAGGTGACATGTTAAATCGACCGGGTTATAAGTCAAATAAGAGTTTCTGACAGCTTAGCGGCTGTGAAATGTCATTGATCGATCACTGAATCGCTGTCATTGATATTAAGCTGTCGTGGTACGAATAAGCGAAGCAGATCAGTTTAGGTTCCTAAACAAAACCGTAATAAGAGTTGATGGTAAGCACCCTGGGCAGTGCTGCAGTCTCTTCAGAGGTGCCAAATAGACTACAGGTACATCGAGGTGCTGAGGTACTTATACCAAAACGCCACCATGTCAGTCCGACTACAGAACCAGAGCTCTAATCCTATCCAACTACAGCGAGGTGTGAGACAGGGAGACGTCATTTCTCCGAAACTATTCACAGCTGCGTTGGAGGATATTTTCAAGCTACTGGACTGGAAAGGATTCGGCATTAACATCAATGGCGAGTACCTAACACACCTGCGGTTTGCCGATGATGTAGTTCTCATGGCTGAGACCTTGGAAGACCTGAACACAATGCTCGAAGATCTCAGCAATGCTTCCCAAAGAGTGGGTCTGAAGATGAACATGGATAAGACGAAAATCATGTCCAATGCCCATGTTGCATCCGCTCCAGTTAATGTTGGGAACATTACACTCGAAGTTGTTGACCACTATGTCTACCTAGGACAGGCAATCCAATTAGGTAAGTCCAACTTCGAGAAAGAGATCTCTCGTCGAATCCAGCTCGGATGGGCAGCGTTTGGGAAGCTCCGGCATATATTTGCGTCCAAAATTCCTCAATGTCTCAAGACTAAGGTCTTTGACCAGTGTGTGTTGCCAGTTATGACTTATGGAAGCGAGACGTGGTCTTTTACTATGGGTCTCATAAGAAGGCTCAAGGTTACCCAGCGAGCAATGGAGAGAACGATGCTTGGTATTTCCCTGCTCGATCGAATCAGAAATGATGAGATCTGCAGGAGAACTAAAACGACCGACATCGCTCGAAGGATTGCTCAGTTGAAGTGGCAGTGGGCGGGACACATAGCGCGGAGAACCGATGGCCGTTGGGGCGGAAAGGTTCTCGAATGGCGACCGCGAACCGGACGACGTTCCGTGGGCAGGCCCCCTACAAGGTGGACCGACGATCTGGTCAAGGTCGCGGGAAGCCGCTGGATGCGGGCAGCGCAGGACCGATCGTTGTGGAGATCCTTGGGGGAGGCCTATGCCCAGCAGTGGGCGTCTTACGGTTGAAATGATGAGGTTACCTCCCATACACGTGAAGTGGGTATGCAATTTTTTTCGTTCGTTCGTTCGTGACCTCAATAACTTTGAACAGCTGTCTCAGGAGCTATCAAGTGTAAGTTGATATTACTAATTGGTCTCATTTTGTTGGAAATTTAATGGACTTTAATAACTAATCATTTAACTTTTGCCA
Source organism: Crambus lathoniellus (assembly GCA_949710035.1). Lineage (NCBI taxonomy): Eukaryota > Metazoa > Arthropoda > Insecta > Lepidoptera > Crambidae > Crambus > Crambus lathoniellus. Next base: position 4,484,956 of record OX453302.1, on the reverse strand, counting down.
TAAACCCACTACTATGGGTCAAAATGTCGAAAACTAAAAAAAACTGTAATACTTCCTTTTTTTGAATTTTTGCAAACTTTTAAATAGCCCTATCTTAAAAACTATTTGACTTACAAAAACCAAATTATTCTCTTTTTATTGCAAATTTTGTCTACTTTAAAGCGCGCATAGTAACTTTTGCCGTAACACAGGTCCTTGGTGGTAAAAATTGACAAAAAACTGAAAAATATCCGAAAATTTTATGGATTTTTAAGTATATACCAATGATCCGAAGGGCTTTCGAGGTGGAAAACTTGGATTCGCCATTACCATCTCATCAATACTAACATATAAAAAAAACAGAACTACCTCATTTAATGCAAGGCAACACCACTTATTTAGTACGATTTCCATGTACTATAAGTACTTTGACAGCTTTTGAAGGATCGTTATCTAACCAAAATAAAATTTAAATTAATTAAACTCATTCTTATGCAATAAAAAGTTATATATCAGTTCAGTATTAAATTTACCTGGTACATAATATTATATTACCTATATCGTTACAAAAAGGAAATGTTCACTCTTTGTCTCAGTTGAGAATTTGCGATGTAGAAATGTAAAGTGCGTAGGTACTTTTCACGTAACAAAAGCAATTTGTGTATTTTATCTCTGTGTTTTATTTTAACAATTTGTTTTTAAGCAATTCCATCAACTCGATACATTTTGATCCCATTTACTAAATGTATTTGTGACAAACACTGTATTTTAATCTTATTTTTTTTGTCGTAAAATTTTATTTCAAACGGTATTTTAACAGATTTTTTTGTATGTAATGGAAAGGATATTATGAAATGGTAAACGAAATCGTTAAAAGCCTTTAACCACTTTTTTTATAAAAAGAACTTTTTTTTTATCCACTACAGGGTAGCACTTAGCCTTCATCACACCTGATGTTAACTGGTGATAAGGTTGAAGGTGGAAGCGCACTACTCCCGGAATCCTCAATCACCGAGGAACTGGCTATCTTATCTCTCACTGCCGGAACACAATGGTGCCGAAAACATCATTGTTATGACGTCAGACTTAGATAAGATGGTGGTAGCTAGCCAGGCAGACTAAGAACAAGTCCGAACACCAACCAAATTTCCAACATACCTAACTTTTGACGAAGGCTATAACCATGCAAATGAAGTGTGTAAGTAGGTTTTATTTTTTATTGAACTGCGAGGTTCACTTTTGCTGTAAAAATATATATAAGTAATTATATTATATTTAGAAGGAATTTTGGCTGAAGAAACATTAATAAAGTAAGTGTTAGATGAAACGAGAAATAAAGAATAAAATGTTGGTTGATTTCATTATAAATGCGTAGAGTGGTGAATGATACTCTATTATTTTTATATCTAAGTACTTAAAAGCAAACCAGCATACTGGTTTTAAAATTGGACAGTCAGAAAATGTGTCTGCCACTTAAAGGACAAATGCCCGAATACTCGTACGCTACTTATCTTTGGGAGCGTCTCAAACATCGCCCTGTCACTTTAAATGTCAAACGTATGAAAGAGATGGCATGATGTTTGAGACGCTCCCAAAGATGATTTGCGTTCGAGAATTCGGGCCTGAGTTTACTGACGGAGTTTTTTTAATAAAGGCCGCGCCATGTAACTTGGCAAATCAAGAAGGGCGCTGATCGTCGTAGTCTATCGGAAAAATAAACCTAATTCCTATTGAAAATGAAGTATAAGGGGAGCTAGTTGTAAGACAGGTCAATAAAAATTACATTGTAAATGCAAAAAAGTAAAAAACTATTTTCCTTATTCCTATGTCATAATTTTAGTTCCAGATTTTGTCACGCACCAGTGACGTGTACTTAAGCATCTAATCTACGGATATACGCTTAAATTATATATTTTTAGTAGATACATAGCTTTATTATTATTTACATACACAGAAAACATCCAAACCAAATCAAATAGACATGTTCATGAACACATAATAATATATTGGTCTTGTGCGGGATTCGAACGCGGAAACTCTTTCACAAAAGGCGGGCATCCTTACCCCAGCGCCAACACATGAGTGTAGCTAAATAGTTAATTCAAAATTTAATTGAATATGACTTGTACTGGCTTTGACTTAGTTTTTTTATGTTCTAATCCAATATCCAACCTCATTCACTTTTTTTAGACATGGCCGAACATGTTCAAAAAGTTATCATACCTTTTTTAACTTACTATATTTTATTTTAATTACTAGCTTTCCGCCCGCGGATTCGCCCGCGTGGACTACACGACGTTATCCCGCGGGAATGTGATATTTTTCCGGGATAAAAAGTAGCCTATGTTCCTCTCCAGGCTATTTAGTATCTGTGTGCCAAATTTCAGCCAAATCCGTTCAGCCGTTTTGGCGTGATTGAGTAACAAACATCTAAACTTTCACATTTATAATAATTAGTAGGATATAATATCTAGGTATTTAAATTTTTACTTTTTGTGAAAAATAAATATATGTAGCTTTCTTTACATATATTTATTTTTCACAATGGTTAGGGACTTCCGCCAAGTGACGCCTGATTCAATAAAAAAAAAAAAAATTTTTACTTTTTTGCATTCACAATGCAATTTTTATGGTTGAAAAATGGAAAATGAAGTATTTAGAAAAAATCGAGCCGTCTCACAACCAGCTCCGATTTTTTCTAAATACTTCATTTTCCATTTTTCAACTATATAATATCTACTAAGTATATTTTTCCGGTTCATTAAGGGCAGATTTTTCAGTCCTTATATAATAGTTATCAGTCAGTTAAATTAATAACTAACCAAATTAAATGTGAAATCAAGACAAGGGGGATATGAATGACAATTGCTTTTCAATTTGGAAGTATTAAACGATATCAGAAGAAAAACTTGTATACAGTCATTGAAAAATCGGGCCTAAGTCTACAACAACTGTCGCTACTGCAACAACTAAAACAGTCAACGTGAAAATGTACAAAATGTATGTTCCTACGTACTTGTTTTGCATCTGCAACAAGCAACAATTGCTCATTGGAACAAAGCCGGGGCTCTCGCTTGTTCAAAATGTTTGCGAGCGGAGGTCGGCAACCGCTTAGCTATCATCGTCTAGGGAAAACCACTGTAGATATGGTAAACTAGTGTATGGAAACATACGGGTGCGTTTTCTGGACGGGCACGTTCTAGCAAGTCAATATTATTAAATTCTTAAATTAATCTACTTATGTAAAAAACTCCGATCAAACAGACGCAACCAAGCGTCTAAGAAGCGGAGCGTCAGTCACGCGATGGACGCCGACGAGGAATTGTAACCGCCTCTGTGGTCTAGTGGTTCACACCACTGACTTCAGACCCAGAGGTCCCGGGTTCGATTCCCAGTGGGGGTACATATTGTATTCGGTTTGGTTGGTGGTAGGACTTGTTCTTAGTCCGCCTGGCTAGCTACCACCATCTTATCTTAGTCTGACGCCATAACAATGATGTTTTCCGCATTATTGTGTTCCGGCAGTTATAGATAAGATAGCCAGTTTTTCAGAGATTGAGGATTCCGGGAGTAGTGCGCTTCCACCTTCAGCCTTATCACCACTTAACATCAGGTGTGATGAAGGCTAAGTGCTACCCCGTAGTAGACGTAGTATAAAGCCGGCGACACCAAGCCGCTGGGCAGTGTAAGTGGGTGTCGCATGTCGGCGGGCTTGTTGTGTAAACTGCTTTAGCTGTTTGAGACAAAGTGATAGTGTTCGCCGCCGTAGTGATTACATGCTCTTTGGTGTACGCCGCGCTACAGCCGCATGACCAACTATATCACGTAGCTCCCGCTTCGCAGACGGATGGTCGTGTCTGTCTGTTCAGAGTTTAACGAATTCGACTTGACGACGACGCCGACGTTTGTCTGTGTTATCAGCTGTCGTATGTTTACAGGCCACCTTACGCTCTGCATTCTAAGAGTGGTCTTGCTCACGCTTCGTTACGCCGCGTCGTCGCTCGGAGCCGGGCCGCTACAAGAGTTTTGTCTCCTCAAAGGAAACGAGGAAATCTGCAGATCTGTTTGTTTTTTACAGACGATTTTTATGGCCCTCCCTGTCAGCTTTCTTTATTTAATTAATGGGATGTGATGTAAGCACTTTGCTTGAGACCGTCCGTTAGCTAAATGCTTTCTGATTGTTTAATTTGACAGCGTTGGTTACAATTTAACAGCGTCACAGAACTTGCCAATAGTGACAGCTACAATTGTAGGAATGGACAGCATGTTTTTATGGTAGCTATAGCTACTACCATCATCTTTACTAAGTCTAACAAAAATGTTTCAGTATTGTATGTTCCGGAAGTTAGAGAAAAGATAACCGGTTTCTCAGGGCTCAGGCTCTAACCTATCACGTGTTCTATATGACTTCCGAGGCTCGCAGCCGTGTGCATACTGTCTCGTAATGTCTATTCATAATATCTTGCGAAATTATATTTAGTGGAATTATAATATCACGACTTTGACAAAATCCCTGCGTCATATACAAAGCCAAGATTTTAAGTCACTGTCACCAATGTAGGGCGCTTTTATATGAAAAGCGCAATGTGGATTAAATTGTGCATAACTATCGCGTTATCATCATCTTACACCAGGTTTTCTAACTAAAATGCAGGTAAACAACTGCAAAAACTAAATAATATTACAGAACACCCTTTCCCCTTTACACCCCTCCAAAATAAACAAATAAACTACACACTCAAACGCGCTCGAATCCCGCATTAAAACAACTTTATACAAATAAAACTTCTTAATAAGCCGTTTAACATTCACGCCGGAAACTTCTAAATGGCATCCCTAGTCGATTCAAAAAAAGAATACCGGCTCCCACGTGACAATAAACAGGGAAAACACATTAAGCCCGCTGCCAACACGTCACTAATAACCAACTTTGTTAAGGGGCCTGCAGACCTTATTTCACAAAAGTTTACTTTACAGCCGAAACACGCAACTCGATGCCAACAGAATATATTCTAGTGTAGGTAGTCATTGTCTATAATTTCTGCTTACATTGTAATTTTACTGCTTTTATTATTTTGATTTATTCATTCACGGCTACTTTCGTGGAGAATGGTACTGAATGCACTGTGAAACAAGTCTCCGCTTAGTTCAGTACCCCTAGCACGAAAAACTATCATTATTGTAATAGATTGTATGAAAACCAGAGCAGTGCCTCTTGCGGTCGTATAAGGAACTAAAATTCAATACTTAGATATTTTGACAACAACACTTTGACAGCTTTGTAGTTTACTATTATGATTACCATAACGACAGATTACGTGCTACGGCTACAGGTACTCGTTGCAGTTCTCTCACAATCGTTACGTGTGTACTGTTTTAAATTATTGTCTTTTATGTCAGAAGCTGATTTTTTTCTGTTAAAATATTAATAGATAAATAATATTTGTAGGACACCTACAAATTTCTATGTCAGTATAGGCCTACTATTTCACCAAACGAATATCGTAGTTGCTTTTTAGGCGTTCAATTTACTATGTCCTACTGCAAACAAAAATACAAAAGCCCCTTTTAACGTGCATTGAGTGATAAGGGTTTCTTGTCCTCCTAAATTTCAGTACAAAGTGGAATTGACAAATGTATATGTGACAAAGGATAAATTGTAAAAGAAAAAAAGTAGTATAAAGTGCGAGTGTGAATGCAAAAATTTAAGGTCCTAGCGAATGTAGGTGCCTTAAATACGAGAGCGGGCTAACTAAAAGTCCCGTGAAGAAAGCCTTGATGCCTCCCTGTGCGGGCATTACGCGGATGATGTCACGCCAGAGCCGCACTTGGCACTTTCGCGCGTTATCGTCGCAGTTTTGGACCGGATTCTCCTGGGCTAAGGCCTTTTAAAACAGGGTTGGTGCGTTCGTAAGTACTCGTAATATAATTGGATCTAACCTGTATCTGTTTTACTTTTGTCTATACTCCATACTATATCAGCTATTACTAAGTAACTATAAAGAGGTAAAGTTTGTGAGGTTGTAGGAGGTAATCATCGGAACTACTAAACCGATTTCAAAAATAAAATTCTTTCATCATTTGAATGCTACGTTATCCCTGGGTGACAGTATAAGCTGCTTTTTATCTCACTGGCTGGATATGGGCAAGTCTCTGTCACTCGATATATTTGCGCGCGTTACCACAAAATACTAAATACCTAGTACAAATTGCTATAAATTTTTACTTTTTTACATTCACAATACAATTTTTATTATTGAAAAATTGAAAATGAAGTATTTAAAAAAAAAGGTGGAGAGACGGGTCGATTTTTTCTGAATACTTACTTCATTTAAAATTTTTCAATAAGTGCGTTACTAGCCAACTCACGCCCGCACTGCCCCGGGGGCGGGGCACGGTGCGAAATGAGTAGGTTGCCCCGGACGCGCGCGCACGCACTTTTGCATTATTTGTGATAAGGTATTATATTTGAACACTTAAAAAAGTAAATTTCACCCCACCCTGGTTTTGTTTTTAAACATGAATACGACCGGGAAAATATTTGTTAAATTATATTGAAATAAAAAAATTGTAAATACTAAAATTTGCTTTTTATATTCCAAAAACAAATTTAAAAAAAGTAGTTGAAATATTTTCACCGTAAGATGCAACCCTTGTCCGATTGGGTCTCGCTGAAGTTATGTAGTCTCGCGCTGCTGCGAAGCAATAGTGACTTTACACTCAAAGCTGTAGGTTCATTTTTGTACGTGGCAGATAAAGTAGCCTATTATCGCGTTAGGTATTGAACATTTTTTTTTTGAAATAATTTATCTGCTACGTAGTAACTATATTTAGTAATCTGTGGCACGGGTCTTAGTCCACACAGGTGAAACGACGCGCCGGAAGCTAGTATTGTATATTACTGTTTTAAGAGCCCGGCAGGACAGTGGTTCAAAATTCAAAATCATTTATTCATTTTAGGCTGATACAGCACTTGTGGACGTCAATGAAGCTACGCTATCGGTTCGCAAATCCTACGGCGGGAGGCCTTGTAACGAGAAGAACCGGCAAGAAACTCGCCAAGAGCTGTTTTTTCTCCCTGTCATTATTCATACAGAGTCGTCAAATTGAAAAGTGATTAAACATAATAAAATATGTAAAGTCACTTTCCATCACAAATTCATCTTATATTTAAAAACAAAATAAATAACCCGGTAATCATAGCAGTAAATAATTTTCAATAACTTAGGAAATAGACATCCAAAAGGTAGTTTCTTTAAAATACACATCAACCAAAAACGTAGCTAGTAAAATAATCGGGCATGCGGTTGTGATAGTAAAGCAACTTTCGCAGTGGCCAGCCACGCAATGGGTAACTAAAAATGTATTATCTTGGGCTAAAGCCTTTTAAAACAGGGTTGGTGCATTAGTAATCATATTGTGTAGGTACTTTACCTGTGGGTAGGTATTTCAGTGGCGAGGGGGTCAAAATATTTCAAAGGAAATCTGGACCAAAAATTCGTGGCAATGATTTATGATCTGTATAGTGAATCGGTGGGGTTTTGTAGGCGTTCGGAACACTTTTTGAAATGCACTTTTTAACAATAATTCCTCTCATCAATCATCAATCATCTGTTTCAGAACAGACTTTCTTTCAGTCAGCTAGCTTCAATATTACTAAAAGTAGACTCTGGGACTATAATTAATTAATATTAAATACTAATAAATTAAATAATAACCACCTGTTCGCCCAGACAAGACATGTCGAAAACCCGAATCGTTTGGCTGTTCTTACATGTTTGTGTCAACCCTAATTTAAGAGTGCTATCTGAAATGACACGCATTGTTTCGCAACACGGTCGGTGCGTCGCGCAACTGAACCGTGACAAATAGACACAGCTAGTTGAGCGGGATGACCATTTCAGAGTCGCAGCAATTTACGGAGCATGCAGTCCTAAAAGGCTTACAGCTAGACGAAGGCACTAACACACTGCCTAGAGTCGTACTTTACTTAAAATATGGTCTACTAGCTTTCCGCCAGCGGCTTTGCCCGCGTGGACTACACGACGTTATACTGCGGGAATGTGATATTTTTCCGGGATAAAAAGTAGTCTATGTTCCTCTCCAGGCTACAAAGTATCTATGTCCCAAATTTCAGACAAATCCGTTCAGCCGTTTTGGCGTGATTGAGTAACAAACATACAAACATCTAAACTTTCACATTTATAATATTACTAGCTTTCCGCCCGCGGCTTCGCCCGCGTGGACTACATGACGGTATCCCGCGGGAATGTCATATTTTTCCGGGATAAAAAGTAGCCTATGTTCCTCTCCAGGTTACTAAGTATATGTGTTCCAAATTTCAGCCAAATCCGTTCAGCCGTTATGGCGTGATTGAGTAACAAACATCCAAACATCCAAACATCCAAACATCCAAACATCTAAACTTTCGCATTTATAATATTAGTAGGACTAGCCTTCCGCCCGCGGCTTCGCCCGCGTGTACTACACAAAGTTATCCCGCGGGAAGGTGATATTTTTCAGGAATAAAAAGTTGCCTATTTCCTTTCTCAGGCTCTAGATTATCTCTGTACCAAAATTCATTCAAATCGGTTCAGTAGTTTAGGCGTGATTGTGTAACACACAGACAGACAGAGACGCATTTATAATATAAGTAAGGATATATAATATAAAAGTAGGATTTTAAAAATTCTTTCATCAATTAGAAAGGAACATTCTTCCTGAGTGACATGGCTATATTTTATCCCGATGTTCCAACGGGAACGGGTACCATGCGGGGAAAACCGCGTCAGGTCTAGTATAATTATAAAAAAATCAAAATGCAGGGGCCCGATTCTCAGGCATTCGAATTTTTTCAGTGTGGTAATTCGTATGTCGAACATTTTGTGTGTGGTTTCTATTGAAGAGTTTATAGTTTAACGTTTCAAACAAACTAAGCTGTCCCACATGTCAACAAATTCATTTTGACAGCTAAGTTCGTATACGAACATCTATTGGTTAGTACCACTCGTACCGTTCGACTGGTTTTCGATCGATCTTTTTCGATTGTGAAATTCTGTCAATACAAAAACTGTGTTATATTTGAATTTCGAGCTTATAAATGTGAACTTTTCTCGATTGCGTGAGAATCGGCCCCCAGATCTCTGATCTTCGCGCATACTGTGCAATAGCTGGATCCTGAGGGCTTACTCTGAAATGCAAAACCCGAAAGTTCGTTATACTCGTCCCTCTCACTTTCCAGTCATGACAGAATCGAGTGAAAGGGGCGGGGTTGAAGTTTCGGATTTGCGTTTCAGAGTGAGGTCTATGGTTTGTGGATCACGGGAGCACCGACCCAAGATGGATCGTTTGGTAGATCCCTCTAATAGCCAACATCATTTAATTTTATTTAATATGTGAAGTTCGATTAGTGTAATTTTTTATGTTATTATTTTATAACTTTTTGTTCTTCTAATTTAATTTAGTTGTTGTTGTCCGACAAGGTTTTTTAGCATATTGTGATGTTTGGTTACTGACTGTCGGTGTGTTGTAAAAGTAAAATTCATACAAAATAAAATAATTTAAAATTTTAATACCTGTACGGTCGGATTAGGAACACAGACGTCCTTAAACATTATATCGTCATTTTACTCGGATTAGGCACACATGTGTACCCAGCCAACCACTCGAAAAATGCTGTTACAATGTAATTAATACAGTTTAAATTTCGAATTCCGCCACCACAAGTTCGAGACTGACGGGTGACAAGTTGTATCAAATCTCCGAGCGTACACGGTGCATACCATCAACTTTAAGACAGCGATTCAAAAATAGCGCGATGCAGAATAGGTTCCTAAAATGAAGTGTTTTCTTTCGTACTATGACCTTCTAAAAACTGGATCGCAAATGAATTGCTAAATGTAAATGACCGAACGATTTGTGTCCTTATTTCTTCTACCCGTCTCTTTCACTCGATTCTGTCATGCCCGGAGAGTGAGAGGGACGGGTATAACCTGCAGGTGTCATGTTAGCTTGGCCGAGTTATAAGTCAAATAAGAGTTGATGACAGCTTAGCGGCTGTGAAATGTCATTGAATAACCACTGAATCGCTGTCATTGATATTAAGCTGTCGTGGTACGAATAAGCGAAGCAGATCAGTTTAGGTCCTAAACAAAATCGCAATAAGAGTTGATGGTAGGCACCCAGGTAGTGGTACAGGCTAATAGCTCCTCTTTTGTTTTATTGATTTTTAAACATTTTGCCTGCACTTGCTCACATCTACGAGAATGGTACATGACCTTTAGCTTCATTGCCGTCTGGTTTAGAAAAAACATTCTTATCTCACAAGCGAGAAAAATCCGACGTCTCTCCACTTGAACAACCAATGTCTTTTCAATTTAAGTAGCGCTAAAAATGCTGACACGTCACAAAAAGGCTGATTGCACAAACACAAAAAATCTCGAAATCGGAATTTCTGCTCACAGAAGAATTCGGAAACCAATTATCATGAAGAAAACAATCAGAAATTCAAATTGTACGCGGATAACGACAAATTGGCGCGCAGCTTCTAAGGAATCAATTCTTTTTCTATGGCGGAGTAAATAAAAAGCTGGCACTCTCGAATTGTGCTCCCAATAAAAATCAACTACTATGGCATGGCTAAGGCAAAGACGCCCGCCGCGCGATCAAATTTGTTGAGTTGCTAAGTCATAAGCTGAAAGAGATTTAACAGCAGGCCTTCCAATTCAACGACAAAATAGGCTTCGTTATACCTCAGTAATTGAGGATTCCGGGATAGTGCGTTTCCACCTTCAGCCTTATCACCACTTAAAATCAGGTGTGATGAAGGCTTAGTGCTACCCCGTTGTGGATAGTATGGGAGCTGTAGAGTGGAAGTGGAGAGTCCATTGAGTAGTTTATTTTTTTCGCCCACTATTTTCATGGAACTGGAATGACGTTTAAGCATAACAAAATTTGATTCCATTAGTTCCATGACTCAAAAATATGTACAGGCGAGTTGTAAATAATTATGTCGGCATCAAACATAGCTGCAACCTGACTCAACTGCAGTAAACAAACCGGACTTAACTTTTGGTGACAATCCGACCGCGACTCGTTTGGGAGGACAAATAAGGCACTCAGCTGCCGTTTCGGAGACTTGTCTCATATTAACTTACCGATATTTCCCCCCTCGCAGTATGCCATAAATAATTTACCGTTGCCATAATTACGTTTGTTGTAATTTTTTTTGTTAAACTAGTGTGTGAAAAATATCATTATCATCATCATCATCATCAGCCATTTAATGTCCCCACTGCTGGGGCACTGGCCTTCCTTATGGATGAATAAGGAATAATTAATATTACTTATATTATATTTCGAGTCAAATCAGGGCTCCGTTAATTTCCATCACACTGTACGTAAAATATCCCTCTCAATATTTTGCCAACAGTTATTATTTATTATTATTTGACTCAAGTAAAATTAAATAGTATGGTAAAATAAATATAGGTACGTTAATCAAACGCAAATAAATTTCTTCTTCAGCAACAGAAGTTTCTCGACAACAAATCAAAACATGGTAAATTCCCGCTTTTCATAATATTTACGGTGTAAATGACAATGAAAGTTTAAAATGTTAAATTTATTCTACTTTCAACTTGCACCATACGTTGAACTCACTTGAAGTAAATAAGATTTTCTATACAAAAAGCCCCTGGGGATTCTTTCTCGAATTAATCTCTTAATGCTTTCCTCCCTACCCTTTTCATTAGTACATCATCTGAAGAGCAATCCATATTTTTTTTTTTTTTTTTTTTTTTTTTTTTTTTTCTCTCTCTCTTTCTGCATCGTGGCAATCTGTTGAACACAACAATAGGCCACCACTTTATCTGATCACTTGTATCTGTTTTGGGCATTTTAGCTTGGTGAGACACTTCTTATGTTGATGTCTCAATCCATCCTGACGAATCTGTCTTTCAGAGTAGGAACACTGTGTCTTTTAAGTCTTCTATGTTGAAGGCCTTTATCTCCGCTCAGACTAAAGGCTAGCTCATTTTTATGTTTTGAGAGTCTTATCTGGTAGCTATTGCTATATTTCATTATCTCCTGTTTAACAGTTGGTAGTTTTAGGTCATTATATATGTGTTTATTACTTATGTATTGCGGGATGTTAAAGATGGCTCTAAGTGTTTTAGTTTGAAAACGTTCCAATATCTCAATATTGCTGTTGCTGGCTGTACCCCTAAAGTTGGATACCATAGGTCCATATTGGTTTTAAGATGGCTTTATACACTGTCAGCTTGCTATGCGTGCTCATTTGTGAGTGGCGTCCTATTAACCAGTACATACTGCGTAGTTTTAAATCTAGCTGCTTTCGCTTTGTCCATATATGTTTTTGCCATGTCAACCTTCGGTCCAAATGCATGCCTAAGTATTTTGCGTTGTCGTCTTGAGGAATTTTGTCATTGTTAAGAATTACAGGCGGGCACGTGTCTCTCCTGAGAGTGAATGTCACATGTGTTGACTTGCTTTGGTTTGCCTGAATTCTCCAGGTTTTAAGCCATTCCTCAATTTTGTCAAGATGTTGTTGTAGGTATTCTGTTGCAGTTTCTGGATTTATGTGTGACGAAAGTAAAGCTGTATCGTCTGCATATGTTGCAACCGTAGTCTTGTCTGTTGTTGGTAGGTCAGCAGTATATATGGTGTAGAGAACCGGTCCCAGTATGCTTCCCTGTGGTACTCCTGATTTGATCTCATAAAGATTGGATAAATCATCGTTAAATTTTACTTCAAAGCATCGCTTATTGAGGTATGACTTTATTATTTGGTAGAATGAATGAGGAAGCATCTTCTTAACTTTATAAAGTAGGCCCTCGTGCCATACCTTATCAAAGGCCTGGCTAATGTCCAGAAAGACGGCTGAGCAGTATTTCTTTCCTTCTATGGATCTGCTTATAACGTCGACGATGCGGTGAACTTGCTCAGTCGTTCCGTGATTCTCCCGAAAGCCAAATTGGTGATTTGGAATTATTTCATTTAAATGCTCCTTCATCCTTTTAAGTATCATCTTTTCAAGGAGTTTACCCATTAACGGCAAAAGACTTATGGGTCGATACGAAGCAACTTCATTTGGTGGTTTTCCTGGTTTCGGTAACATAATTACTTGCGCTATTTTCCACTGTCCTGGAAAGTGGTCAAGACGCAAGCAAGCATTGAAGATATTTGAGATTGCTACTATACCCTTTTTTGGGAGATTTTTCAGAAGAACACTGTCGATGTTGTCGTATCCCGGAGATTTTCCATCTTTAAGCTGTTTTATTTCTCTCGCTACTTCGGTTGGACTCGTATACTTTAATGGAGGACTCATTTGCTGTGCACTTTCAAGATAGTGTTTTATCTTATTGTCATGATCAGGTTTTGATTCAGGGAATGGTTGGAAAACATTGCTAAGGTGTTCGGCAAAGATTGTTGCCTTCTCCTTGTCTGATCTGGCCCAATTACCGTTGTTTCTTCTGATAGGAGGAATATGACTATTGGGGCGTTTTAATTTTCGTGTTGCCTTCCATAGAGAGTAATTTGTGTCTAGGCTTGGAGTCAAGTTAGAGAGAAACGTTTGGAGATTATCGTTTTTGAAGTTTTTAATGAGGTCCTTCAATTCATTCGAAGATCTGTTGAATGCTGTTTTGTCTGCTGGATACCTAGTTTCGTGCCACACCTTTCTTAGACTACGACGTTCTAGTATTTTGTCTTTGATAAATTTCGGGTATTCGTTAAATAATCGAGGAATATTTTTTTTTGTTTTTGTGGAAATAGTCGATGCTCTGTGTATGATTTTGTTTAGGTTCTCGATAGCTTCTTCTATGTCTTCCGGTGTTTTCAGTGGTTTAATAAGACCAATCCCTTTCGTTATTGTGTCTTGATACATGTCCCAGTTTGTATTTTTGTTATGAAGTCTATCTGCTGGTTTCACTAATAACACTGTCGAGCTTACATTCAATATGACTGGCGAGTGGTCGGAGGATAAGTCTGTGCAGGTTTCAATAGTCATATAGTTTGGACTCACGTTTTTAGTTATGTAGAAATCAAGCAGGTCGGGAATTTTATTTGGATCCGTTGGCCAGTATGTTGGTTTGCGTGTGGTCATGCACTCGAGTCTCAGATTCTGGACTGCACCAAGTAAGTTTCTTCCACGGGGTGTAATTAATCGTGAGCCCCAGTATGTGTGTTTTGCGTTCCAATCCCCACCACATATAAATCTGGAGCCAAGGGAAGAGAAGTACTTGTTGTAGTCCTCTTTAGTTATCTTGTGTCTGGGTGGGCTGTACACTGCAGAATAAGTGGTTTCAGTTTTCTCATTTACCATTACTTTTATTGATGTTGCTTGTATTTTATTTGTATGGTGCTTTTCCAGTTCGTAATGTTTGATATTATTTTTTATAATTACTGCTGTTCCTCCATGGCTATTTCCTGATGGGTGATTTGTTGTATAAACCGTGTAATTTTGTATAGTAAAGTGGGATTTGGCAGTGAATCTTGTTTCGGATATTAGCGCTATGTCAATTTTTTCTAATTGGAGGAATGTTTGGAGTTCTTGACGACGTTCTGTCAAGCCGTTGGCATTCCAAGTGACAACTCTGAGTATATTATTCATTTGGTAACTAGGCTTGTCACTAGTTGGATCATACGATCCATCATTTTGTCTATCATGTTGATCATGATTTGTTGAAATTTAGCGAACATTAGTTCTAATCTGTCTGGAAGGTTTTCAGAATTAGGTAGATCTTCAATTTGTGGTCGGTCTTTTGTTACCTCTGCGTAGCTTCTTTTTTCAGTGGGATTAATTTGGTTTGTATTTTGTTTTGTTGTTTGATCTGGTGTTTTGATCTCTTTTGTATTCCGAGTTGGGTGGTTTTCTTTATTGGCTGGTTTAGTTTTTAGTATTTTTTCCTTGTATTGTTTGTATTTTGCGCAACCCTTGTAACTTGCAGGATGTCTTTCCTGACAGTTTGCACATGTAGCGTCTGTATCAGATGTTTTGGTGCAAGAAGAGGTTGAATGTTCGTTACCACATTTCACACATCTAAATGGTCTGAAGCATTGGTTTTTAGTGTGGCCAAACCTCTGACATCTTTTGCATTGCATTATTTCTTTTTTTTTATAAGGAGCTTCAAACGTCACTCTCATCTGGCTTAGGTATCTCAGTTTAAATATTTCTTTATTATTCGGGTTAGGTTCTAAGTCCACGAAGAAGATGGGTAATGCCTCTTTGGTAGACCTGTGTAAGACGTTTACTATTTGTCTGACCTCATGTCCTTGCTCTTTCAGCTCTTTTTTTATCAGAGTAGTATCTTCTGTAGAGTGTAGCCCCCGTATTACAACTCTATATGCTCTTTCACATTTCAATTTGTAGGTGTAATGTGAAATATTGTTTTCTATAAATTGCTCCCTAATTGTTTTATAGGTTTGTATGTCATTAGGTATTAATTTAATTATATGGCCGGATTTTAAAGTAGTCATTTTGTATAATTTGTAGTCAACAATTTTATTTAGAGTAGCTTTCAGTGCTGTAACATCCATAACTCCTGTCACAAAAATAGGTTCTGGCTTAGGTATGTACTCAGTAGTTTTAACTGGTTCTTCTGTTTCTTCGCTATTAAGCAGATCGAATTTGTTGTGAGTAGGGACTGCGAAATTTAATGTGTTCTTTGATTTCTTTGTGTTGTCACTGCATATTGGGCTTGTTTTTTTTCTTTTTTGTCTTATAGGTACTTTGTCGTTTTGCCACGGAGTTGAAGAGGTGTTCTCCGGATGATTTATAGGTTGTTCTGTATCATTGTTATGAACTGTATTGTCAGTTCCTCCAGCTGATGGTAGACTGTTACTACGATGTCTGATGAACATGCTTTTGTGAAATTGTTGTTGGATCATATTTGGTTTTGGATTATTTTCATTCATATTGTTCCCACGAGTAAGGTCGAAATAAATCGTCGCTTGAAGGGTGACGCCTATTCCCTCAAGAAGGCTCCATACAACAACGTTAGCCGGGTCCGTTGAGGTTGACGCTAGGAACTTGCTACCTGCAAGCCATACATCCTTTCGGCGCGTGTCCCACCTTAGGATTAGGGTGAATTTTTAGAGAGGCTTTCTACCTCGTGACACGGGCGGTGAAGCCAATGCCCCCGTTTCCATAGTAGGACCATGGGGTTACGGGTTGAGGAGGTCATTTCCTACTTCCAACCTGCAGAACCTGATTATTAGGCAAGCTGAGTCGGGTTATTTACCGCCGCCCGAGACTCGGCGACGTTGCTCGTTTTGCACCACCCGGGGGAGACGTGTAGGGTGGGTCTAGGAATAGATGGTAGTTCCTACGGACGCGAGCAACTTCCTCCCCCAAAATCCATATTGATATTATAATAATAATATGTAACCATTTCTTAGTATTGAAATTTTGTTGTACCTACTGTCAGCTTTTAGCAATGGGGTGCTGTCATACAACGTGAGTAAGCGCAAAACCTCTTAGGTGGTGAGTGTACTCATGATTATAAACATCTTTTACTACGAGGCCAACTCTGCAACTCAACAAAAAAAAAACTGCTGTTTCATACAAATTGTCAATACCTAACTCGACCCTGAATGTATGGAACTTTCGCCCCATAGTAAAAGTTGGTCATATTCATGAGCACAATTACCACCTATGAGATTTTGCGCTTATTTATTAACACGTATGTAAATATTTTTATCTACACTCATGTTATAATTTTCGAATTATGAACTCATGCCTGAACGTATACTGATACACTTTATGCCATAGTCAACTTTAAAAAATAAAGCTGCTGTATCCGGGTGTTTCATAATGACCATTATGCAACACCCGGATACAGCTGTCACTCATTATAAAACACTTATATTTCTTAAATTTACAGTCTCCATGGCAACCGTAGAATTTACCGGCCCTGACTTCCAACTTTTTCAAGCTCTTCTTTAGCCGGCAACAATCAGAAACGTTTTTAAAATTAGAATTTTGAATATAGAAGGAATAGACCGTATAGAATCTTTCTGGTGTTAATTTTTAGACCCACTCTGGCTGCCTCCCCCACAAGATCGTCTAACTTTGCTTGCATGTCGGCGTGTGTATGACTCAGCAGGCATAAGTCGTCGGCATAGTCTAAGTCCTCTAAAACATTGGACAGTCCCCACTCTATCCCGCGACGCTTGTTCTGATGTATGCTAAGCAAAATTCCGTCTAGTACAACCAGGAAGAGAAGAGGCGAGAGTAAACAACCTTGGCGAACTCCAGCATGAACCGCAATATCCTCGGATACAAGGCCGTCGATGGTAACTTGGACAGAATATTTTCTGTAGACGGCTTGCAGCAGGTGGACGATTTTTGGCGGTACCCCAATATCAAAAAGACGGGACCATATGCTGGGCCAGCTCACCGTGTCAAAGGCTTTTTCGAAGTCCACGAAGGTGAGGTAAACCTCCCTCTGCCATTCTGATGCCTGTTCGAGTATGATACGGAGAGTGTTGATCTGGTCGGTGCACGAGCGGTTCGGGCGAAAACCAGCCTGCTCCTTGCGCAGGAGGGGTTCAACGGCCCTAGACAGTCTTTCCAAGATAACCTTGCAAAAGATCTTGGAAGGAGTCGAGAGCAGAGTTATGCCTCTCCAGTTACCACATTGGCTCAGGTCTCCTTTTTTTGGAACAGTTATTAGAAGTCCCTTGTTCCAGTCATCTGGCAGTTCTTCCTGGCTCCAGATTTTCTCTAATAAAGGAGTCAGGACATCGACAGCAGAGGGTAAGTCAGCTTGAAGCATTTCCGCAGTAATTAGGTCGAGTCCTGGAGCCTTGTCGTTTTTCAAGGAGAGAATAGCCTTAGCCACCTCGCCACGTGATGGTGGATCAGTATTGATATCGAGGAGCCGATTTGGTGGAGGGTAAGTGTGCAGTACTTCCGGAGCTGACGTGGTTGGTGGTCGAAAGACTTCTTCAAAGTGTTCACGCCAACGACGAAGTTTGCCTTCCGATGTCACTATGACCTGCCCCTCTTTGGACTTCAAAGGTCTCTTCGTGGTACCGCTATTTCCGGCCAGGATTTTTGTAGTTTTGTACAGCTCTCTCAAGTTGCCGGTATCTGCAGCGTGTTGGGCTTGTTCAGCAATACCATCAGCCCACATTCTTCTATCTTGTCGCGTGCTACGATAGATTTTTCTGCGTAACTGGCGGTATTGCTGCTTGAGAGTATGGCGTTCTGGGTCAGCATGTGTTGTAAGCAGTTTTTGCGAGAGTTTCCTTCTGTCTTCAATAAGGTCCCAGGTCTTATGTGTCATCCAGTCTTCACGAGTGTGTGCGCGCTTGTGCCCTAAAACAGCGGAGCTGGCCTCTGTATAAGCCACTTTGATGCGTTTCCACTCCTCGTCTATTGTGCTTGAAGTTGTGACGAGACCGGAAAAACGGTTACGGAGTTCAAGCCGAAACATACTACAGGTGTCAGGGTTTCGCAGTTTCTCGACGTCAAACCTTTTTCCCGCTTTCCCAAGTCCGCTGGCTGAGCGTGCTATCGCAACCTTGAGTCGCACTTCTGCTACCATCAAGAGGTGGTCGCTATCAATATCTGCGCCTCTGCGGTTGCGGACATCAAGCAACGACGAACGCCATTTTGAACTGATGGCAAAGTGGTCAATTTGGTTTCTGGTCGCGCCATCGGGCGATGTCCAAGTGTACTTGTGGTGGTCTCTGTGTATGAATAATGTTCCGCCGATGGTCAGGTCGTAATTTTGACAAAACTCTATGAAACGCTCCCCGTTCTCATTGCACACACCAAGTCCCAGAAAGACTCAAGAGATGCGATCTGGAGCGAAGAATAGTACACCGTTGCTGTTAGGCACAGAGGTTGTGGAGCGCGTCCACAAATTCACTTACCTCGGGAGCGTCGTTTCAGAATCCGGAGGAACTGAAGAGGACATCACTTCGCGGATCGCCAAAGCCAGAGCCACCTTCGCACGCCTGGGACCTATATGGAAGTCACGGAAGCTGACCCGGAGGATCAAACTCAAAATCTTCGGGTCCAATGTTAAATCGGTACTCCTGTATGGGTGCGAGACGTGGAAGGTCACAAAAGACATCTCGCGCCAGATTCAGGTCTTCGTCAACCGTTGCCTTCGTCGTATTCTCGGTATCTTCTGGCCCGAGACCATCTCTAACGACCAGCTGTTAGAGCTCTGCCAAGAATCTCCGATCGACCAGCAGATCAAGCGCCGGAAGTGGCGATGGATCGGCCACACGCTCCGGAGAGATTCCGACCATATACCTAAGCAGGCGCTCGATTGGAATCCCCAAGGAAAAAGAAGACGTGGCCGTCCTCGTCAAACCTGGCGTCGCACCGTACTGGCAGAAGCGAAAAGCATTAGGAAGACGTGGAGCGAATTGAAACGCGATGCTCAAGACCGACTGCGTTGGAGATCTACTGTGGACGCCCTTTGCCCCATCCAGGGGACATAGGACATTAAGTCAAGTAAGTCAAGACCGTATAGAATCCTATGAGTAGGGTTTGGCACCAATTCACATTTTATAATTAATATTGATTTGCTTTATTTTTTAATTATATAATAAATGTAATGAGTGTAGATAAAGTAGTGTATGAGACTGCACATAACTCGGAAACACTCGTGGAATACTATTAAAAAACTCGCCAAGGCTCGTTTTTTAAACTCCCACTCGTGTTTTAATACCCCTCCTTATGCGACAGTCACATAAACTACTATTTTATCCACAACGGGGTAACACTTAGCTTTCATCACACCTGATGGTAAGTGGTGATAAGGCTGAAGGTGGAAGAGCACTACTCCCGTAATCTTCAATCACTGATGAACTGGCTGTAGGTATCTTATCTCTAGCTGGCATTCTGATAAGCATATGTATTTTTTACTCACCAAACTTTATAAACAGTTTTACTTACACACATACACACACACACACACACACACACACACACGCACACACACCTATACACACGCACACACATACACAAATATAAGCGTTGCAACTTTTTTTATGTTTTCAGGACGTTGTTAATTTTTGTTTTTGTTATTATGTAATTAATATTAATCTATTTTAGAAAACCTGTAACTGGTCTTAATTTAGTTTTATTATTTGCCAATTATGTACTTACCTGTAACACTGTTGGTTTTCTCAATAAATAAAAAAAAAAAAAAACTGTCGGAACAAAAGCATGCTGAAATCATCATTGTTATGGCTTCAGACTTTGATAAGACGATGGTAGCTAGTCATAAGGTGGCATCCTAGCCTTAATTCACCAAAGAAACTATCTGCAAAGGCTCTAAAATTAAGTTTGTGGTCTCGTTTTGGAGTATCTGTATTTATTTTGACTCAACAAGTGTTTTCTAATTTAAATTCTAATGAAGTTTGTGGTAGGTACGCACTTGTAATAAATACGTTACTCGAGATATCCAATCTAATTCGTAATTAAAATCTATTTGATGTTAGGTCTGTCAAGTGTT
Organism: Crambus lathoniellus; assembly: GCA_949710035.1. NCBI lineage: Eukaryota > Metazoa > Arthropoda > Insecta > Lepidoptera > Crambidae > Crambus > Crambus lathoniellus. The sequence continues at coordinate 4,464,476 of OX453302.1, read as the reverse complement.
TTGGCGATCCTTTCAATTATAAACAATTTCTCATGACAATCGAGATTGATTTATAAGCATGACGTCTAAAATCGAACGCCTTTAAAGGAAGCTACAAGTATTTTAAAATTTAATTAATCGTTCATTAATTATTAAACCGATTGAAAAAAAAGCAAAAATTAATATAACTACAATTTGAGAAGTCTTCATAACAGCCAACAGATAATTATTTAACTGTATAATTTAATTTTGCATCTATATATCCATGTAGGTAAATAAATAAAGGTCTTATTCAACAACCTAGGTTCATAGAAATTATTATTTGTCAAATAATTTTAATTCCTCAGGCCTTTGCCACACTTGGATGGATTGTGTGCTGACCTTCACAATATAAAAGGACTATTTACTGGCACACAATGCGGATGATCAGTCGTTCTGTTGCAGACTGCTCTAATAACTCTGCATTAATAACTTGTACTGGCATTCCAACGTGGAAGATCCGCGTCAGAATGACTGATTATCCGCATAGTGTGGCAATTTTTATATCCACAAAGGGGTAGGACTATTAGCCTTCATCGCACCTGATGTTATGTAGTGATAAGGCTGAAGATGAAAGCGCACTCCTCCCTGGATCCTCAATTACTGAAAAACTGGCCTAAACACAACAATGCAGAAAACATCGTTGTTATGGCGTCAAAATTAGATAAGATGGTGGTAGCTAGCCAGTACCACCACCAACCACCCTACCACCATCCAAACCGAATACAATATGTACCCCCACTGGGAATCAAACCCGGGACCTCTGGGTCTGATACCGGTGGGGTGTACCACCAGACCACAGAGGCGGTTAAAAGTTATTAGCATAATAACTCAAACTGGGACAGTATTCCCGTCAAGTGTTGCGTACGTCTTAGGTACACTTTGAAAGTCCCGCTTATTAGTTAGTTTTTATATTAGGTACATTCCATGGCTGTGTGATTTATAAGCATCTTACTCAGAAGTCTTAATATCATAAATGTGTAAGTTTGAATGTTTGTTTATAAGGCCGAATGGATCTGGGTGCCTACCATCAACCCTTATTGCGGTTTTGTTTGGGACCTAAACTGAACTGCTTCGCTTATTTGTACCACGACAGCTTAATAAATTGCGATCGTGATTCTATTGTGTCAATGACAAGCGATTCATCGAAATTTCACAGCCGCTTAGCTGTCATGAACTCTTATTTGACTTATAACTCGATCGAGCTTACATGACACGTGCAGGTTATACCAGTCCCTCTCACTCTCTGGGTATGACAGAATCGAGTGAAAGAGACGGATAGCAGAAATAAGGACCCAAATGGTTCGTTCATTGACATTCAGCAATTCATTTGCGATTCAGTTTTTCGAAGGTCATGGTACGAAATAAAGCAATTCATTTTAGGGACCTATTGTGGAACGCACCAGTTTTGAATCGCTATCTTAAAGTTGATGGTAGGCACCCTTTTTTTTTAATAGTGAGGGCAAATACTATCTTTACGTATACCACACGGCATGTTGGACTCGGTCAGACACAGGGCCTGTCCCTCGCCGCGCCCAGCCCTCCCACAAAGCCTAATAGGCTTCGCTTCAGGGCTGGGCGGTTCCAACCCCTGCTCCGGCCCCCTACCGAGCTCGAAAGCTTGAGAGGGGCAGGACAGAGGGAGAGAGGGAGGGAGCCTCCTCACAATCTCCCCATAAGGCTACCCACTCAAGGTTGGCTGGCCAGATTGGGCGATCGAGAGCAGGCACCACTACCAACTAAACCCCTCACTACTTGCTCTCCGCCGTCAGTTTTAGGTACACCGACTATGGGGGGGTCGTGGTGAGAAGCACCCCCTGAAATGGGGGTGAAAGGCACCCTAGATGAAAGGCACAGACATGGACTATAGCCTAGAACAGGATAAAGCTACATACTTTTTATGCCGAGAAAATTTCTAAATCCTACGAGGAAACATCATGTAGTTCAAGCTGGTTGAAAGCTCGCCCATACTAACAATAAAAAGAGCAAATATTTGACACCTTTATTGTTTGTTTGTAATGGATATACTCAGAAACTACTAAACCGATTTTAAGAGTAAAAGAATTAGTAGTAGAACAGCAGAAAGCTAGGTACAGTCACGAGCAATAATATATTATTATACTCTTTATTGCACTCAAGAGACACAGTAAATATACAATATTATAAATAAAGTATGCAAGGGCGAGCTTATCTCTAAAAGAGATCTCCTCCAGCCAACCCAGGACGTGTGAGAGAGTAAAGTATATAAGTATATATATACAACATAGAACTATATCACTATAAAGCGTTCCGAAAGAAAACGATCAGTGTCACAGAAGTCATTCAATATTGTAATATGACATATTCTTATGATGTATACATATTATTGCTTGTGACTGTACACTATTTCCGAGTTACTTAAGCTATATTTTATCCCGATATTCCCACGGGAACGGGAACCAAGCATGTAAAACCACTAATTATTAATAAATTAAACGAATTTGCAACGTATCAAACAAAATGAAAACCGCAAAGCGATAGTAACCAGCATTTAAAAATAAAAATTCCGCTGGGACCGAAGTAACGAAGTGTAAAGGGGAATAGACTTTTGAACACGTAAGAATATCTTGTTGATCCCCACCGAAGCATCTTATGGAGTACCCTTATTGGGTAGGATTTAAGGTTGGAAATGGCTTAGCCTTGGAAATGTACCTGTTAGTTTAGGATCTGCCAACGTTCAGTTTTGAAGTGAAATTCGTTATCTGCTGGATTGGGATTGCGACACCGACAGATTGGAACACTGGTTCGTGTCTCTGCGGTCTTCCCTTTTTTGTTTCACACCAATCAGCATGTGGATTTAGGCTCTATATGTCCGTGTATAGAAAAAAAATTGGTTGTCTGTAAAGTCGGTTTACGGACGTTGATAATTTTAAGTGACAACGTCATAAGAAAACATTGATGAAAAATTATGTCGAAGTAAGTTACCTTATCAGCGACCTCTATCGTCAACTTGATTATAAAACAAGGATTCTATCACACACACAACTAATTTACATGCTTGTTAAAGCAGTGTGTCACTAGTGACACTGAAGTACCAGTTCTATTTTGGCCTCAGGGGGTACGTGACATTGCGTCATCCTTTTTCGTGCGTGCAGCCGACGTTTATCGTTTTATAAGACGTTATCACATCTCAAATGTTGTTGAACTCGATGGCGGTAGCTTAGCGTCGACATCTTATTTCGAAGGATGTAATGTTCGTTATGGTCAATGATGTGAGAGGTTGTGAATTTCATTATTGGATGCAATTAAACCGATGAAATTGAGCAGCGTTTGCAATCGCGTAATGTAGATTACATCCCATTTATTCATTTTCAAAAAGACCTTTTCATTAAAAAACTTGACACTGGCCATTACAAAATATAAAGAAAATTAAAATATTTTGTTTCTCAGGCGTAGTATTAATAATTTTTCATAACCTAAGAGCAAATCTCTTTTCTGTGTTCCCTCTTCAAATCATTTCTGTAATTCATACGGTATATAAAATTGCCCTATTTGTTTTAAGTACTTTCTATTTATATAGGTTCGAAGAAATATTATGGTGCCTTTAAGGAAAACGTTTTAATTGGCAATTATAATTATGTAAGGTTGTTTTGTTATCCTTCTTTTAATTTTGTTTTACCTTAAAAAAACAAAAATTTTATTGTTGGGTACGTATTCGACCTCGTTTTATTCTTATTTTTATTTATAAAGACGGTTTAGTTTAGTAAAGAATTCTACAGTTAACAACTCAACTTTTATATTAAAGGACATTTTTCATTTCCTGCTAGGAATTTGTACACTATTCATACGAATACTTAAAAATATAGTAAAGTCATATAAAATATTAAAATTATCATTATCTTTCTGGATAAATGGTACAAAAATGAACTTTAAAATAAAAATACTGGCACACTGGCAACCATATTCATATCACGTTCGGAAACATTGTTTAAAGAAAATAAGTTTGAAATGTTTCGGACTATCTCTCTTTAGTCTGTGTTTCGGACTGTGTCTTTTTTGTGCATGAATCATTTTTTCTGTTCCCTTACGAGATGCATGCCTAAAACATTTCAACATTTGGAATAGAATTATTTCGTTTCACATGTATGTATTTTTTACCAGTGGCCTTAACATGTTTCAGAACGAAAAAACGATAATAAAAATGATGATAATCTGTCAATGTCAACATTTTTTTTAAATGTGAGTGCGACGTTTTACCGCCATATTGAATCGGGGTTGCATAATTTATTATTATGAAAGGCTTTTGTACCAACAGACGCGTTAGCATATTGCGATACGATTAGTTTTTAGTTATTATACTTTTCTTTTGCTTGCCTATGGTAAAGTGTACAAAGTCCTAGCCGAGGCTCCATACAAAACTGAAAAATATCCTTTGGTCGGTACACCAACAGTCTAACTTGCCATGTTATGCCCAAATTCTCGAACGCTAATCATCTTTGGGAGCGTCTCAAACATCATTGCATATCTTTCATACGTTTGACATTTAAAGTGACAGGGCGATGTGTGAGACGCTCCCAAATATAAGTAGCGTACGAGTATTCGGGCATTAGTTAGTTAGTTTGTTGTTAGTGGGGGACATATCTTGCAAGCTTAATTTGACCCACTTCCCAGTGTCCGATGGAGCTGAAATTTTGTATACAGGTTTGGTTTAGATGACAATACAATATTACAAAAAAGCTTGTCATAAAAATGAATTTGTTACATAAAACTTATTACAAGCTATGTTAGTTAGTTAGTTAGTGGGGGGCAAATCTTGCAAGCTTAATTTGACCCACTTCACAGTGTCCGATGGAGCTGAAATTATAACCACGTAGGTCGTACAAGTGAAATGATTACACAAAACCACATCAAAAAAGTAAGAAATAATTCCTCACCAAATAAATAACGTAAGTACTTTGAAGTCGGGCGTGAAACATGTACAATTTTTGTTGTTTTTGTTAAAACCCGCCCGACTTCAAAGTACTTACGTTATTTATTTGGTGAGGAATTATTTCTTACTTTTTTGATGTGGTTTTTTGAAGGCGGTTTTATTTTTTTATAAAAATAAATTTTTATTTCACTCTTTTTAGTGCATCATGCAGGCAATTTACGTGTTTTCTGGTAAATAGGTATGTGATCAAACTGAAAACCTCCTTTTTCGAAGTCGGTTAAAATACCTTGAGGTATCCTCTTTTTAACAAAACAAGAATCATCTAAATCGGTTTATAAGCAAAGGAGTTATGCCTAAAGATACCTACGTATTAAATTCACATAAAGTGGTAACGAAAACGACAGTGTTTTCAAGATTTCCTGAAAACTACTGAACCGATTTCAAAGTTCAAAAAATGGGACCAATTTGGAAACCAACCTGATGTAATAACGTTTGAACCATTTCAATCGGTTCAGCCGTCTTCGAGTAATCGGTGGACATACACAAAAAAAAAAACATACATACAGACGAATAGAGAACCTCCTCCTTTTTGATTTAGAAGTCGGTTAAAAACTTAGCCCAGTCCCACATTCAAAGTCGTCCACACTTCTCGACTTCAAGCTCCGACAAACACTCAACTATCCAAAATATTGTTGTATTCTGAACCTTTTATAGCGCTCTCCGAAACCTCTTCAACTTGTTGAGATGTTACGGTACTCAACGCAATCGACTGTAGGACAACAAGGGTTCTTAGGAACTATTTTTTATCCTATAATAAAGATTTTCCATGAACTGCGCGGGCTAGTCGTTTTTGTCATATATAGCAGACAACTGAATAGAATTATTATGAGATTTAGTCAATTCATTTTGTACTAGTATCAAGGTTACAGGTAGTGCATCTTGCTTGGAAATAGAGGTTTGACTTACCTCTGGAAGCCTGATTGGCCGAAATGGACCAGGCGAATATAATAATAAAATAATATATAGTAATTGCTGCCTTATTTCTAGCGTTTCAGTTTCCGTTCAGCCGCCCGGGCGTTGAAGGGCATACAACAAGCAACAACAAGCATACAAGTCTCTATGAAACAATATGAATAGATTATCAATTTGCAATAGTGTTTGACCAGGGCAAGCAGTCTGGACACAGTTAGCGATCGCAAAATGTATCGAGTGCGGTCGTTGTGGTGATTTCGCATAAATCATGGTTTTTAAACGAGTTTTATATTCCAATGACATTGATTTAAAAGCAATTATTGGATTTCACATCTTATTAAAAAAACAATCATGTGTAGGTACTGCGGGAAATCGCAAGACTGGCAATGTGTCAGTTGTTGAAGGCCGCGTGCGCTATTGATAAAGTTAAGGTATTTGTCCTCTTTCTCATTCACGCTGGCATCACAGCTACGATATATTTGCGATGAAATTTTGCTCCACTTTTTAGCGGACTGTCATGTTAAAGTGGATTTGCTTAGTTTTTTCTAATTCATAAAGTGAAAAATCATTGCTGTCTCAAATTGGAATAAATAACTTGATTCCACTATTATTTTGTGTGGCTTGCTATTGCTCTTACATATTTACTACAAAAGAGACTTTAACTATTAACAAAACCATACATACCTGCTATAAAACACCCTTATACTATTTAAAATTAAAAAACCCATATCCCTCAAAACTCCCCATTAAGACATAATGACTTTTAGTCGATAACTTTGCGATCGATGCCTGTGCTCGAGACTGCTTTCCCAGCCTGCAATCTGTTTTACATATTCTCTTTTTAAAAGAGCAGATTGCTTTGATAATTTCAGTGGGATTATACAGATTTTTGTTAAGGATTAAATAATAAACCCAAAAAGAATTTCAAACGTTTCGCCTGCTCCAGCCCTCCAATCCACTCGCAAAAACAAAACACAACCTCAAACAGATATCAAAGGAGCGGGCAACATTTTAACATGCATTTTTCATGAACCCGCGGAAATTTGGAAAATATTTGCCATAAAAAAGATCAGGAAGGTCTTTTGTACAGATCAATTACGCTAGCCTTGAGCGAGCATGTGGACTGGGCAACGTATTATAAGAAAATAAATAAAAAGAGTCCCGATTTAATGAAAAAATAAAACCTTATATTAATAACGTAAGATACGGTTTCTATCGAAAAGGTTACGTGAACCGAATGCGAAGGGCTTCTCGATCGAGGAGGTGTTATTATGTAACATAAAATATTTATCTGTCCGAAGAAATACAATTGTTTCTAATTGATATTAAATAAATTCTTAATTAAATCGTTTTGTAAAAGAAAAAATAAATAAACTGTTTATTAGGGTGAAGCTCAATTTAGTTTTCCAAATTGTAGTAAAAATATAATTAACGGCTATTCTCAAAGTATCTTTGACTTTGTATACTTACTTATTGAATTTATCAAAGTTAATTTTGATCTAGTCATCTGTGACATCGTCCGCATAATTGCTTTTACTCAAACTATCCTTTCACCCTCCTCAGAAACACTGTATTTATTTTTGCGACATATTATTTGTTCTTTTCCGAGGTCCAAGCTATGCTATGCATAGAAAAGAAACATAAATATTGGAACGTAAACTATAACATCAAATTTAAAAAGATGTCAGTTAACTATATTTTTTTGCAACAGAGACTGAAAGGGGGTCTTAAATATTCGAAGTGGGGCTACTAATGTATGGGGTATCGTATGAAAGAGCGCTTCTTGCACATTCTTAAACATAATTATTTTCTTTTTTTCTTAAACCGCATAGTTTTCAACTTCTGATAAAAAATGTAAATATCGTATTTTAGCTGACCCGGCAAACGTTGCTTTGCCAAATAAATTAAAGAATACTCTAATGCACGACTAGTGCTTTTTGGCGCTACTTACAGAAATTTTTTTTTGTTCTAATCTTATGGAAAAGATTAGTATTCGATTTTGAACGCTCGCAGACGCGCCAAAGGCCATGGAAAAAAATTCAATTTTGTATAGCAAGCTTGTTGCATAAGTACGACCAAAAAGTTTAGACTAAATACTGACCAGGGTGCCTACCATCAACATTAAGACAGCAATTCAAAAATAGCGCGATACAGAATAGGTTCCTAAAATGAATTGTTTTCTTTCGTACCATGACCTTATAAAAACTGGATCGCAAATGAATTGCTAAATGTTAATGACCGAACGATTTGTGTCCTTTTTCTTCTACCCGTCTCTTTCACTTGATTCTGTCATGCCCGGAGAGTGAGAGGGACGGGTATAACCTGCAGGAGTCGTGTTAAATCAACCGGGTTATTAGTCAAAAAAGAGTTCTTGACAGCTTAGCAGCTGTGAAATGTCATTGAATGATCACTGAATCGCTGTCATTGATATAAAGCTGTCGTGGTACGAATAAGCGAAGCAGATCAGTTTAAGTCCTAAACAAAACCGCAATAAGAGTTGATGGTAGGCACCCTGGGTGCTTACCATCAAGACAAGCTAACATGACATCTGCAGGTTATACCCGTCCCTCTCACTCTCTGGGCATGACAGAATAGAGTGAAAGAGACGGGTAGAAGAAATAAGTACACAAATCGTTCGGTCATTCACATTTGGCAATTCATTTGCGATCCAGTTTTTAGTAGGTCATAGTACGAAAGAAAGCAATTCATTTTAGGAACCTATTCTGCATCGCGCTTTTTTTGAATCGCTGCCTAAAGAAAAATGGAAAATGAAGTATTTAGAAAAAATCGACCCGTCTCACAACCAGCTCCGATGGGACGGGTCGATTTTTTCTAAATACTTCATTTTCCATTTTTCTATAATAAAAATTGCATTGTGAATGCAAAAAACTAAAAATTAAAATTACTCGCTGCCTAAAGTTGGTGGTAGGCACCCAGTATGTAGTAAAACTATTTTGTATACAAAATCAACATTTTTATTTTATAATTTTCCGGAATAAAAAGTAGCCTTTGTTACTCTCCAGCTTCCAAAGTATTCCCATACCAAAAATCAAGTCGATCAGTTGCTCCCACAGAATACGGAAAAAAAATTCTCTCATGTTCTGTGGTTGCTCCGTTTTGACGTGAAAGATGGACAAACAAACAAACACACATTCACATTTATAATATTGTATGGACATTTCCAGAATACCCCCGTCGCGTGTTATTGGATAAGTTGGTTTTTCGCCTGATTGGTGCGGAGACGGGTCACAATATATTGCCATTGTTGTACGGAATACTAATGACACATGATAACTAAATACGTTGGTGCGTTCCAATCTCGGGATCTGTTGCTGAATCGTTGGACAACTTTTTGCTGAAGTATTACTCGGTGTAATTATTTTTGTTTGTCGTATTTGGTGTCGCTATTATTTCCTTACAAAATTACACAGTTTATTGATATTGAGCTTCGCTTCTGGAAAATGTTATTGATATTTATATTTTGAGAGCATTACTGATTACAAGTGAAATAGTTAAGCACATATTGCATTAGAATAAAAAAGTGATGTAATCGCAAAAGGGGGATTTTGCTGGTTCATACCAAAATGTAATTAAAAAAATAAATAAGAAAAAATTTAAAACAAACCCCGACACAGAAAACAACATCTAACATATTATTTTACCCCTAACTACTTCTATTTTTGCGCTCATAATAAAATTAAACAAGCTCATAATTCACTTGCTATAAAACAGATTCAAATTATTTTCTCACATTTGGTATTATTAAATGCTACCTATTTATTTAAACTTCATTGTTTAATATGGCGATGTTTAATATTATCTACATTTCGACATCAGTGCAATACCCTGTTATATTGTTAGTAACGAAAACTAATTGTCACTACTTCTTTAGTGAAAGCACATTTTAAACCATTAAGAGTTAGCCCCAAAACTCTCTACTAGAACATACTTAGTTCAATCTACTTTTATTTAAAAATTTCCATCATTATGTACCTACTACAAAATTTTTAGTAATTGAATTCATGCCATAAAAAGTAGCGAAGAGTGCGCTGCAGTACCTTTTTAAGTGTGCTATGTTGTGTTGAGAAATGTTAGTAGGTACAGCCAGGGCAAAAATCGGTGAACCACATCTACTTTTTTCGTGTGGCTGTAGCTTCGCCATTCATGCGAAGACCCTTTTACTATTTGGTTATGTATTGAACTAGAGTAGTACAATGCATACGCAATTACGTATAGGTACTGCAAGGGAACGGTGAGACGCCAGCCACAGGAAAAGAAGTAAGAGGCGGTTCACCGAATTTGTCCGTGGTTGTACCTTTATAGGATGTGGTCAGCTTCGTTATTTACATGACAAAACTTATAACATCCCTCTTTTTCTAGTCGTGGGTTAAAAAAGAAGTATCTCTGCTATACCATAAGCTACGAGGCAACCTCAAAGCACTATGATCGTACAATCATATCTTTAACTTCAAGATAACTGAATCATAATTTAAATGAAATAGCTCAAAACTACGTTACCTTTTAGATAGTGAAGCAGTACCTATTGTCAGAAACGCTTGAAATGTTATTATCTGTATTCAGCGAGGCCTCGGCACGCGTGTTCACAATGACTCGTCCTCGTTTTGCACTGGAGTCTAATGGGAGAATCGCTCGTTTGTCTCGGTTTGTCTCGTGGAGGCCTTGTACGAATGTACGACCATCTGATAGATATCCTTATAGTTAACATTAAATATCGAAATACCACAAACTTTTAGTTTTTAAGCCACCAGACCCTGACTATCAAACATTCAACTATCGAGCTTCTTAAGCAATTTAGTTGTTTTAAATGTCAAAGGAATGAAAGAGAATCCATGATGCTTATGCAGTTTTTAAAGTTGTTTAGCTTCAGAGACAGTCGTAAATACATTAACGCTTCAAAAGTGATACAGTACCTACGTTACATGCTACTCAAATTACACTGTGCGGCATTTTTGCCAATTTACTTTCGTTTCCGAATGACATTATTGCAATATAGTACACAATTTCTCGTCTGCTGCACTTGAGTCTATTGGGAGAGTCGCTCGTTTGTCTAATGTAGAGGCCTTGTATGAATGTAATATCGATCGATTTCTACATTAAATAAAAGGCCATTTAGAAACTGTGAACATGATGTCCTTTAACTAACACATCGCAAGCTAACTATTAAGTCATTGAAAAATCTGTGTATAGGTATACCAAGGACTGACTAAAAAGATCCGGCAAATATATTATTTAAATTATGTGGTATTATTACAATACTATGAACTTTTATAGTAATATTACGATTCATTAGTTTCCGTAGAAATTGTGCTAAATAGCTATCTGAGTAAATAGTGCTATTAACATTCTGATGGATAGACCTATCAAAACAGTGAATAAACTTTTCCAGTTCGCTTGCTTCAGCAATCACAAATCCCGAAATCTCCAATTGAAAACTGGCTCCCAAATGGGAGTTAGAAAATGCAAAACAAATCTCATTGTTATTGTAATGCTGTCTTAAGAATCCTTTAAACCATCAATTGAAATCTGTTTATTCCTTCCCCCACTCCTAGAATGCTTAATAGAGCACCATTACCATCTCAAGGGAATAATTACTTGAAACCGAGCCCCGGATTTGTACGAATCGAAATCTCAAGTTTTAATTAGAAAGCTTTCTAACTTAGATTAGTTATACCTTTTGCAGTGGCTTCGACCCTTTAGCTTATAATTACGAAACCCGATTTTTAACGGAAATTAATTTTGAGTTTCGATAAGTTAGCCACTTTGTGATTATTACGATAATGTTTAATAGAACCAGTGCTACAATTCATTCTCTACTCAAGTTCTAGAACTGGTATTTGAGTTGACGAATAAGTTTTCGTAGGTACAACGTTTTAATAGAAGCAAAATTAAGATTGGTATTAGAACTTAAGTTTTTTATTAAGCATATCTTAGATTTCTTTTTTTTTTGCAATTTGGAACTCACATTATTGATATAAGGTCACCCGAAGCGAATGCAACTACGGGGCTAAAGCAACTAACTGATTTTTTTTCCCAATCTGAAGGTTTTTGTAAAACGCGCTATCTCTTAAATGAAAGAGCGCTTACTGTTCACCCCTAAACCAACTCAACCATTTTTATCCCAAAAAACGCAACATAACTGGATGCCAAGCGAATGAAATAGCGGTTATCCAATTAGTTAAGTCACTTATCAATAACTTAATTAGGTATTTAAAAAGAAATAATATCACATCCTCAAAGATATTTTTTAATCATAATAAAATACCCAAATGTTTGCAACTGAATTTATCCAACAAAAAGTTTTTGCTAAAAATAAACCCCTTCAAATGCAGGCACCAAAACTACGAATAAAGCGTGAACCAGTTGAAATCAGCGTTGTCCGCTTATTGTTTGCGAGTCGCGCGACAATTTATCACAAGCGGAGATATAGCGGCAAAAAAAGGAGCGCCGTTGCATTCGGGTGGGACTCTCGGGCAAGAAACTGTTTCCCGTTGTACAATTAATGGACTGTCGCCGTTATTTACGTTATCTCGAAGTGTCGTTTTTTAGGTGTTAGTGTCTTTAAATAAATGAAATGTATAAGATTTTTCAAGTTTCTTTCGTAATATTTGTATAGCGCTGTTCACTCTTAGCAACTCTTACGGCCTTAATAAATAAAGAGTAAGTTTACACTTGGTTTAACCAAAAATATTGCTTAGCAATATTACTCCTTACGTTTGACGTTTCAAAGCGTCATATTCCTAAGCAAACTTTGTGGTTAAACTAGGTGTAAACTTACTCTTCTTTATTAATAAGGGGGCTATTGAATATTGATGATACCTATCTAATTATTAAAAAACTACAGACACATTTAGAAGTAGCAACACTGTGGCTTAAACATATTATTTTCATAAAAATAACTAGGTACCTTAATCAATAAACTAAAGTTATAACGTAATGAAAGAGAAATAATATTACATCCTTAAATATATTATTATCACTCATTGTCTAAATATCCAAATGTTTGCAACTGAATTTATCCAACAAAAACTCTTTGCTAAAATTAAACTCCTTCAAATGCAGGCACCAAAACTACGAATTAAGCGTGAACCAGTTGAAATCAGCGTTGTTCGCTTATTGTTTCGTTTGCGAGTCGCGCGACAATTTATCACAAGCGGAGATATAGCGGCAAAAAGAAGGAACGGCGTTGCATTCGGGCGGGACTCTCGGACAAGAAACTGTTTCCCGTTGTACAATATTAATGGACTGTCACCGTTATTTACGTTATCTAGAATTGTCGTTTTTAGGTGTTTTAGTGTCGTAAAATAAATGAAATGTATAAGATTTTTCAAGTTTCTTTCGTAATATTTGTATAGCGCTGTTCACGCTTAGCAACTCTTACGGCCTTAAGGTGCTACTTGGAAAAATATGGACTTTTTGATATAAAACTATAGGACGGTTACAGTTGTTACAAATCTGGTAATAAGATATAATATATTTCTTCATACCTTTATCTAGAATCGTATAGTTTCAAAACACGATTTTATGATTTTGCCTCGACACTTTTTCTTTTCGAAAAGACCTCTACAAAATACGAAAAGTGAAGATTATTCTTAAATGGGGTTACTTACACTATTGGAAATTGGTTTAATTAGTGGACGCCAATAATATTGAGGATCGTATAGAAGCATTTTTTTTTTAAATCGCTGTAGTTTTTTAATACCAAGTGATTTTGTGTTTTTTTTACCTTATCTGCAAAATCGGTCTCGCTCCCGCGCGCGTCGTTTTCTCATTGCTATCTCGCTTCAGCACATTTTTTCCGAGTATCGCCTTAATAAACAAAGAGTAAGTTTACATCTGGTTTAACCAAAAATATTGCTTAGCAATAGTACTCCTTACGTTTGACGTTTCAAAGCGTCATATTCCTAAGCAAACTTTGTGGTTAAACTAGTTGTAAGCTTACTCTTCGTTTATTAATAAGGGGGCTACTGAATATTGATGATACCTACCTAATTATTAAAAAACTACAGACACATTTAGAAGTAGCAACACTGTGGCTTGAACATATTATTTTCATAAAATTTACAACCTTAATAAACAATAGTTAAAACGTATTGAAAGAGAAATAACATTACATCCTTAAATATATTATTATTACCTACTCATTGTCTAAATATCCAAATGTTTGCAACTGAATTTATCCAACAAAGTCTTTGCTAAAAATAAACCCCTTCAAATGCAGGCACCAAAACTACGAATAAAGCGGGAACCAGTTGAAATCATGAACGTTGTCCGCTTATTGTTTCGTTTGCGAGTCGCGCGACAATTTATCACAAGCGGAGATATAGCGGCAAAAAGAAGGAGCGCCGTTGCATTCGGGCGGGACTCTCGGGCAAGAAACTGTTTCCCGTTGTACAATGAATGGACTGTCAACGTTATTTACGTTGTCTCAAAGTGTTTTTTTATGTTTTGATATCGTCATGAAATAAATTAATGTACTTACAGATTTTGACAGGTTGTGTTTTTGAAAAATTGAAAAAGGTACCTATATCTTCGATCAACAATAACACCTAGTTCTAGATACATAGTTGGAGTGACAGACATGGCCAAGCGTCGAACACTCACTTGAGAGTATAATTATAAGTAGATTATTTTGACAGTGTCAATAATACTCTATTTTAAACTTGGAACGCTTCTTATCATTTATAATGTAAGATCGTAACATTCGTAACCTTTTTTCTCCGTTTAAAAAAAGGTTAGTCTGGCCATATAAAGTTTTCATTTAGTTCGTGAGCCTTCATCTAGTACTATTGTTGATCGAAGACCTATATTTAGAAAAAATCAACCCGTCTTACAACCAGCAATGCTCCGATGGGACCACCTTAGGGTAGGACTACCTTAGGTTGTGCTTTTTAATTATCATGTTGTTCAGTCTTGGTTTGATGATAACACATACGCATTGATCAAGATTGCTGTTTGATTTTTCAGTAACATAAAATAGTATTTTTCGGAATTGTTTATGTACATAACACTGCTCAAAAGATTAAACCTACTCTGCTAGACGGCAGCCGTTTGATTTTTATCAAGGTAGGGCAGAGGTACCCTTTGTGGCCACTTTAAGGAATTTTTGACTTTTAAGCACTAGGTCTTAAGTATTTAAGACACAAATTATATCTTAAATTATAGATAATTTATCTAGCTTTCAAGGTACATTTTTCAATTTTTAGAAAGTTAAATAGTTTTTTGTATATAATACGAAATGTGTGAGAGGTGCCAAATGTACCGGTTTTGGCCACTTACTGATAGTTAATCTTTTGTAAGTATTGCGAAAAATCAAAACCAAACCCAGGTAAAATCAATATATTCTAATGCGCTAGAAACCAGTCAATTGCAAAACAACAATTTAATTGTAAAAAACAAACGTTTATAAAGTATTTCATCCAAAACAAATTTCTTAAAATTTTCATACAAAACATTTTTTCAAACAGAAAATGGAATTTATTGAAAAAAATCTTATGACATAAGGAATTCGAACGGTTGAATGCCTTATTTTAATTGCCTTTATCAGAAATGGCTAAAAATTGTTAAGAAAACTTTTAGAGCAAAAAGTGCCCAAAACCGGTACAGTGGCTAAAACCGGTACGCCTGCCCTACTTAATAAATATTTAAAACTCGACTCTGAAAATAAACACAATAGGTAGACAGACGATGATCTTATCGTTTTTGTAAGCTTTTTACTTGTATTCAAGAGATTAACATTTTCTTTTCATTTAGGTTTTATAAAAAAGTTGATTCTTTTTACTAGGAAAAGCCCATGGCGTAGTGGTAAATACGCTGAGCATGCAATCGTTGAAGTTAAACAACTTTCTCAATGGTCAGTCCGGGATGGGTGACTAAAAATGTATTATCTCGAGCTCCTCCGCGCATCGGAAGTTACTCGTCGTTAAAGGTCACAGCAGATCATCAACTCGGAAAGGGATCGACACCGTATCGCCTTTCTCCTCGCCGTCAACCAAGTGTCAACCTAACGCAAGCACGTAACCAAACCGGATCAGCGTCGGTACGTCGGCTCGGCTACGGCTAGGCGACGCCGCGCTTACGCCTCGCCGCACAGTGGTTTCATATCGAAAAAAGGTGGACATGGGATAAAATCTCGGAATTTCAGTCTGATTTTTTGAAATGTGGTTAGTTTATTTTCATTTTCAGACCACTGTGCGTAGAGCCGTAAGCTCGGGTACGGAGAGAGGTGAGCGCGTGGATGACTAGCGGTAAGCGCGGGGATAGCAAGTTGAGCGACCCGCAAAGCGGTTCGTGAGCTGGTCCCGAGGCGAGGCGATTACGTCACGCTTCCGATTAGTGTGCGTTGCAGTAGGGGGTTTCATACAAAGAATACTGAACCGCTCGAGTTGATACGTTTACGATCCGTTTACTTAAATTTTTATTTCACTCTTTTTAGTCACGTATTAACCGTGGCCCCACCGTTTTGCCCCACCGTTTTGCCCCACTGGTGGGTGTACAGGTAATTCTTTTTCCCCGTAGACCCACTGCAGTAGTTTTAAAGCATGCTTTTCAATGCGTCAATTTCCGTGGAAAAATTAAATTAAATAATCAATATAATTATTATTATTTATACTTTTCCGCTGGATGCGGGCAGCGCAGGACCGATTGTAGTAGAGATCCTTGTCAAAAGCCTATGTCCAGCAGTGGGCGTCGTTCGGCTGACATGATGATTATGATGATACTTTTCCGAACATGATAGCAGTAGGACCACGGTTAACGTAAGTTTTGTTTCAATTCCCCGTAGCCCCACTGGGGCCACGGGTAATACCCGTTTTTAGTGCATCGTGCAGGCAATTTACGTGCATTCCGGTAAATAGGTATGTGATCAAAGTGAAAACTTCCTTTTTTGAAGTTGGTTAAAATATCTTGAGGTATCCCCTTTTTAACAAAACAAGAATTATCTAAATCAGTTTATAAACAAAGGAGTTATGCCTAAAGATACGTATTAAATTCACATAAAGTGGTAACGAAAACGACAGTATTTTCAAGATTTCCTGAAAACTACTGAACCGATTTCAAAATTTAATAAAAAAAATTTGGGACCAACTTGGAAACTAACCTGATGTAATAAAGTTTTAATCATTTCAATCGGTCCATCCGTCTTTGAGTAATCGGCGGACATACACAAAAAAAAATATAACATACATACAAACGAATAGAGAATCTTCTCCTTTTTGATTTAGAAGTCGGTTAAAAACATGCGTGTGGCTCTAGTTTTCCCTATTTTCAAACTAACAAGCTCCACACAAATAGTGGAAAGCGGAAAGTAGCGAAAGAAATTGCTCACTATTTGCGCAGAAAGCGAAATCTCGATGTAGACGTAGCCTCTAGCACACCTTATGATATTATGAGTCATTGGCAGTTCACCACGTGAACCTCTACTAAATTCGTCGTAGGAATTACTCGTTTGATGTTAATGTTGTCTATAAAAACGTGCGTGTGGCTCTAAGTTTTCCCTATTTTCAAACTAACAAGCTCTACACAAAAAGTGGAAAGCGGGAAGTAGCGGAAGAAACGGCCCACCGTTTGCGGAGAAAGCGGAAATCGCGGTGTGGAAGTAATCTCCAGCACACCTGATGATATAGGTATGTCATTGTCAGTTCACCACTTGAAGCTCTACTAAATTCGTCGTAGGTATTACTCGTATGATGTTAATCTATCCTAATATAATAAAGAGGTAAGATTTGATTGTTTGTTTCTTTGCATCAAATAGGGTCCGAAATTACTAGACCGATTTAGAAAATTCTTTGACTATTAGAAAGCTACATTCTTCCCGAGTGACATAGGCTATATTTTATCCCGATATTCCCACGGAAACGGGTACCACGCGGGTTAAACCGAGGATTCGCTAGTGTTGTCTATAAAAACATGCGTGTGGCTCTAAGTTTTCCCTAATTTCAAACTAACAAGCTCCACACAAATAGTGGAAAGCGGGAAGTAGCGGAAGAAACGGCCCACCGTTTGCGGGGAAAGTGGAAATCTCGGTGTAGAAGTAGCCTTTAGCAAACCTGATGATATAGGTATGTGATTGGCAGTTCACCACTTGAACCTCTACTAAATTCGTCGTAGGTATCACTCGTATGATGTTAATGTTGTCTATAAAAACGTGCGTGTGGCTCAAGTTTTCCTTATTTTTAAACAAACAAGCTCCACACAAATAGTGGAAAGCGGAAAATAGCGGAAGAAATGGCTCACTGTTTGCGCAGAAAGCGAAATCTCGATGTAGACGTAGCCTCTAGCACACCTTATGATATTATGAGTCATTGGCAGTTCACCACGAGAACCTCTACTAAATTCGTCGTAGGAATTACTCGTTTGATGTTAATCTATACTTCTATACTATATATACTATATCACTACATAGTATAAAACAAAGTCGCTTTCTCTTTCCCTATGTCCCTTTGTATGCTTAAATCTTTGAAACTACGCAACGGATTTTGATGCGTTTTTTTTTATAGATAGAGTGATTCAAGAGGAAGGTTTATATGTACTTTTTATCCCGATATTCCCACGGGAACGGGAACCACGCGGGTGAAACCGCGGGCGGCCGCTAGTAATTAATATTATAAAGAGGAAAGATTTGTATTTTTGTATGTAACGAATAAACTCAAAAAGTACTGGACCGATTTTGAAAATTCTTTCACCGTTAGAAAGCTACAGTCTCCCCGAGTGACATAGGCTATATTTTATCCCGATATTTCCACGGGAACGGGTACCACGAGGGTAAAACCGCGAGGATCCGCTAGTGTTGTCTATAAAAACGTGCGTGTGGCTCTAAGTTTTCCCTATTTTCAAACTAACAAGCTCCACACAAATAGTGGAAAACGGGAAGTAGCGGAAGAAACAGCCCACCGTTTGCGGAGAAAGCGGAAATCTCGGTGCAGAAGCAGTCTCGCTTTTTAGACGGGTAATGACCCGTCACCGCTCCGTCATTAATCGTGTTTTTCCGGTTAATTAGTTAAAAGCTTTTTAGTACCGCTGCGGCGTATTTATACTAATGTTTATTGCTGGCATTTATGATCATTAATTCCTTAGATATTTGCAACATTGTTTTGCTTTTAGTACGTTTTATCACTTTGTTTAATTTAAGTGGAATGTAAATACCAGGTAGATTTGCTCAGGACTGAGTGACTATAGTTTCTTTATAACACGAAAAATCAAATAAGCTATGGTATCATGTACAAAGGAAATACATTTGTAAAAAAAGCTCTTTTGAAATAGAGAGACGTTTTTAAGTCGTCACAAATGATTAACTCATATTAGCAGTTCAAACCATTAAAACCATGGAGCTCAACTTAATACTGAGGTAACTGGAGAGTGCAGTACTAACACTTTTTTGTGACTACAAATTAACCAGTGGCTGTCTTCCGTCTCACCTACACTTTAAAAATATGTAGTTTAAAAAACTATAAAAACACACTTTTATAGGAACAGACTAAAAAGTACAAAATAACCGTCTATTCAGTAACTGAAATTAAGAAACGTGGTGCGCCCTTTGCAAAGCATGCATTCAAGTACTTAATATTTGACAACGCGCACCACGTTTGTAATGTCAGTTACTGAATAGACGGTTATTTTGTACTTTTTAGTCTGTTTCTATAAAAGTGTGTTTTTATAGTTTTTTAAACTACATATTTATTTTTTACTTTTTTATCAAAACGAAACAAATGAGCCCATCTCGAAGGGTTTCCTAGTAGTCATTAAGGAGTGCCACTGACTTCCTCCTTGCTCCATCATCAGACCCACACCACCAAGTGTAGCGAATAAGTCACATCAGAACGAAACAAATGAGCTAGAACTCGAAGGGTTTCCTATTGGCCATTAAGGAGTGACACTGGCTTTCTCCCTGCTCCATCATCAGACACTCACCACCAAGTGCAGCTAATAAGTCTAGTCAGAACGAAACAACGGAGCCCAAACTCGAGGGGTTTCCTAGTGGTCATTAAGAAGTGCCACTGGCTTCCTCCCTGCTCCATCATCAGACCCACACCATTAAGTGTAGCGAATAGGTGTCACCAGAACAAAACAAATGAGCCTAAACTCGAGGGGTTTCCTAGCAGCCATTGAAGAGTTCTATTGCCCACCTCTTGACTCCATCATCAGATTATCTCGATGGTAGCAAATTATTGTATTGTCATCGGATTCATATAGACTTGCAAAGTTTCAAATCAATACGACAATTAGAAGTAGGTTAAAATTGAGTTCCAAGATTTTCTTACATTGTGACTTAGTTACAAGTGAAGCTAATAAAAGTGTGGTAAAAAAACCTCAAACCTCAGTATTAAGTCGATCTCCATGATTAAAACCAAAGTTATCACATTTGTGACAGCAATGAGGTAGATCATAAGCATCTATAGTTTGACCCAAATACAAAACTCTTTGGGGGCACCATCAAATAAAAGTGGAACTTCTCCGGTAATATATTCCGACCTTCTTAATCCAATCTGACACAGCATTAAAGTGATGAAATCAAAACAAGCAATTAAAGTGCTATGCGGTACCCTCGTCAGCGAAGTTTTAATAGGGTACGATGTGAACACACAAACGTATTCTACGCAATAGATTCTCATTAGTCTTTAATGTGTTATGTACACCTGAAGACAAGGTTACAAACAAAAACAAAGACATAGGTGTAAGCAAAACATTGGATGTTCTTGTTCATATTATTTAAAGTAAGCATGAATACTATACTCTATACTGTTTACACTGCAAATCTAATATTACAAACGTGAAAGTGTGTTTGTTTATCCGTCTTTCACGTCAAAAAGGAGCAACGGATTGACGTGAGTTTTTGGAATGGGGATAGTTTAGGAGCTGAAGAGTGACATAAGCTACTTTTTATCCTGGAAAAATAAAACACGCCCGCGGGATAACTTCGTGTAAGTAGTCCACGCGGACGAAGCCGCGAGTGGAAGGCTAATCACGACCTTTCATAACTACCTCCGATGGTACTCGTCGTTCTAGCGTCGTGGGCTCTAGTCCCATCGGCACTAGTTGTGAGATTAGTACATTTTTTCTGATACTACGTTTTCAGCAATAAAAATTGCATTGTGAATGCAAAAAGGAAAGATTTTTTTTTCTATTTTATTAAATTGCAATCTTGTTCGTTATGTAGGTACCTACGTCCATTGCACCGAATTCAGCGCAACTTATTTGCAACTCTTGAATATTCATTAATACGAATGAAGCGCAGAGAAACTTAACATTTGCGTGTTAAATTCATTTATTTTCTCTCTTAAGAGTGCCGTTATTAATGAGAGAATATGTTTTTATACACGTATGTGTATAAAAACATGATATAAATATTCTAAATTAAGTTAATAATATTAACTTATTTGTAGGTGGTTGACTATTCTTCTAAGAGTGAGGTCTGTCCCTCAACTGTGCGCAGTGAGTACTTTCTTTAAGTGTTATAACGCCTTGTAGGAGTATCTGGGTTGTCTTCAGTCAAAATAAAAAGAAATTAAAATTATAAAAAATTAAATTAAAAACTAAATTTAAAATTAAATTCCAAATAAAACTAAAAATTTAATTAAATTAAAAATTTAACTTAAAATACCTATTGGTTTATATTGGAAAATGACGATAACATAAGCAGAATCAGTACCCCTAGCACGAAAAATCGTATCGTATCGTAATCGTTATCGTGATCGTATTATTTTGTATAAAAACTAGAGCAGCGCCACTTTCGGCCGTTTAGGGAACAAAAATTCAATAGCTATTTGTCAGCAGCACTTTGACAGCTTTTGACGGATGGTATACCTAGTTTACTATAACAATAGTTTTTGTGCTAAGGCTACCAGAGGCCTGAGAGAGCCTAGACAAGAGGCATATTTTTTTTCGGTTACATAAAATCATGACTTATTCCGACTTCGATTTTGAATCGAATGCCACTTGCCTGGAATCCTTGATCCCTTCCGTAAGAGTGGACATTCAGCTTATTTATACTCATAAGCTACATGCCGATGTTAAAAACGAGCCTCGACTCTCCTAGGTGATTTTGCATTTACCATGTCCATGTATGATCATTGAAATGAAAAAAGAGTTAGATAAAATAATACCAATAGTACACAGCTCAGTGAATCTATCAATGCCTCCGCATTGTTTGTGAAACTTTTATAACATTTTCATACAATAATAAATATGTAGCAGGTATAAAATTGAGATTCCGGTTTTGGTAATTGTTTGTTGCTTCATCAAGAGTCAATAACACGATTTTACACACAAACAATTAACTTTACTATACTTTATTATAATGAGTTCCTATAAGAGTATTTTGTAGCTTATTGTGTTCATTACTACGGCTTTTACGGATTCCAAGAAACATAGAGACTTAATTATACTGTTTTGCCTTTCCAGTAAACTGAAACAATTAGTGGGTATATCATATTAAATAGATACTTAAAAATTGCGATTCTTGAAAATCATTTTTCAGAGCTAGTCCTATTATCTGAATTGATGAAATTTCAAGTGCCGAATAGCACAAAAGCTCTAGGTAAAATGTAACGAAATACAGAAAAAAAAAAGAAATTCATTTATCAGCGACACACACTAACAAATAAACCATGAAGACAAGACAAGTTTGAGTACATATGTGTGACGTTAAGGATGGTGACGTGAGCCCGGGCTTAGTACAAAAACTCTTAGACCTAGGTGGTTAGAATGACCCAGAAGCACAGAATAGATATAAGTACTACCGTCCAGAAGCGCTGTTATTCTAGAATGATAAACAACGAACCGTAGAATCGCGCCCGACTCCAGTCCGCGGCTCACTCAGCTTTTACAAAGTTACTTTCGAATTCTTATTCGCCTACTGCATACCATGGTTCCGGGTACAAAACCCAACTAGGTATGTAGCAACGGAACGTGACATTGCGTGCAGCTGGCGTTCATCGATTTATAAGATGTTATCACCTCAAAATAACATTGATGACGCGATTTATTATTTATTTACTGAATAAAAATAAAATCCATCCGATTTTCGATTGTACAATTTGACACCGCGGCCCAACAGGGTCACTTGGGCTTAGACTGGTTTTCAACAAAAAGTACGCACGTAAATAAAATGTGCATTTTGCAACATAGTACCTATGGATGGCAGTGCCCAGCGGTGGGCGTCATACGGCTGATAATGATGATGATGAATATCGGATATGTTAGCACGCTTTCAGCAAAATAGCTATTTTAGAAAGACCATTAATAGTTTCAAAAACGAAAAAGTTTAAAACGAAACTGTTATTTCCTTTACCTTGAGCGATCGCCTCGGCAGACAACACTGATTTATCTTTGACACAGCAAATAAAGAGTTTAATGGACAATAAATTTCACTTTACTATCTCCCTTTGGCGAGTTATTTCGTTATTTTGCACTGATCGCCCATGTTTCTTGGAGATAAATTTCATTTTTATATTTTGCAAGGATTTAGTAACTGCCCATTTGAAGATTTATATTCACATTTAATCTATTAAGCCGGCTTGATATTCATTCTAATATGATACATATAAAAGTGTGTTTGCTTATTTGTTTGTCCGTTTTGCTAAGATCCACACCAAAAGGCGGGCATTACCCCAGCACACACAGTAAAATTTGGTAAAGTTTTAAAATGTGGTAAAGAAAATTGAAATGTTCATGTTCGTATTAGATTTTCGCGACGGCCGGCGGCCGTACGGCTCCGAACGGACGCGGTCGGCATTTTACAATGCGGTATAGTAAGTTACAATATATAAACATACATTTATAGTTCATTATAGCTGCAGCCCGCTAATCTCCGTTAACATTCCACCGACGACGGCGACGGCGCCGCGCCGGCACCGTACGACTCCGTACGGACGCGGACGGCCCCCGTGACAGCCGTACGGCTCCGTGCCTGGGACCGTACTCTAACGCTAATTCGAAACTTCGGTTAGCCCCGCCCCTTTCACTCGATTCTGTTCCGACTAGAGCGTGAGAGGGACGGGTATACCGAAGTTTCGGGTTTTGCGTTTTAGAGTAGGCCCTCAGGCTTTCACGACAAAGCGGAGCAACGTATCGACGTTCGGCGTGATTTTTGGTATGGGTAAGTATAGTTTGAGAGCTGGAGAATGACATAGGCTACTTTTTGTCCTGAAAATATAAAATATTCCCGCGAAATAATGCCGTATAATCCGCGTGGGCGTATCCGTGGGCTTGTTTGTATTATATTTAATAACGGAAAATTTGGTTTTGAAATGAAGTATCCATTTCAATTTGTTTACGTTTTATGTTTGTGAAACACTGATGATAATTATGATGAAGATCGAATAGTAAAATTTAGTATGTATCGATAACTAAAGACATAAAAAAAGTATTTACTGAAATGCTGAATGCGGGCAGGCGCAGCGCATGCAATAATTAGAATTTTTTAGTACGAAAGGATCAAATATTCAAATTAGATTTATTTTATGAATTTTAATAATATTTTTTAAAAACTATTTTGGCAGAAAAAACATCATAAGTCATACGGCTGCAGATGAATGCTATTTTACAAGCTTTTTTATAACTTGCCATGTAAGTAGGTAAGTTAGTTAGTTGTGGACAAATCTTGCAAGCTAAATTTAACCCACTTCCCAGTTTCCGATTGAGCTGAAACTTTTCTAGGTTTGGTTTGGATGACAATACAATATTAAAGTATAGCCAACAATAAAGCTTGTCATAAAAACAAAGTTTTTACAAAAAACTTATTTAGTAACATTGAGAGACAGTAGTCAAAATGAGACGCTACCTCCCGAATAACCTACCAGTCTTTTTCTAATGAGGTCAACCGATAATTCTTAGTGAATCCAGAAGGAGAAAACAAAAAATGTATCTTACGTTTTTCTGATTCAGGTTTTTCGAATTATTTGCTCTACAAGATTGCATTGACATCCACTTCATCAAAACTGCATTGAAATTCTCATTAAGAATCGGCCCCTAGTCCCTACTAGGGGCCGATTAATGAGAATTTCACCATAGTAGCAACACCCTCTGCAACCTGGTACACAATCATAATCATATTACGATTAGCTCAATGAAATTAGTTGGCCGCCGGATCAGACGCTGATTTTAAGCCTTTGTTCCGTAATACGGCGGGTGCATGATACGAATAGTCGAATATCCAG
Source organism: Crambus lathoniellus (assembly GCA_949710035.1). Taxonomy (NCBI): domain Eukaryota; kingdom Metazoa; phylum Arthropoda; class Insecta; order Lepidoptera; family Crambidae; genus Crambus; species Crambus lathoniellus. Next base: position 4,439,405 of record OX453302.1, on the reverse strand, counting down.
TCGTTTTCTAGCCACGTCACCCGATAATTCTTTGTCAAATCTTTCTTTCAAGTACCTATCCTTAAGACCTTATCCTATTAAAAAATTATAATTTGCGTTTTTCGAATTATTTGCTGTACCTACAAGATTGCATTGACATCCTCTTCATCAAAACTGTGTCAAAATTAGTAGGGGTTAACACCTTAGTGGCAACACCGTCTGTAACAAGGTACACAATAATAATCATAATAGGATTAACTAGATGAAAATTAGTTGGCTGTCGGCTCCGGCGCCGGTTTCAGCCTTTGTGCCGTAATCTGGCTGGTGCAGGACACGATTATTCGAATATCCAGTCCTTTCTAGCTACGTCAACCGATACTTCTAAGTCAAATCTTCCTCGTTAATAAAATGTTTAAGACCTTATCCTATAAAAAATTTATAATTTGCGTTTTTCGAATTATTTGCTGTACCTACAAGATTGCATTGACATCCTCTTCATCAAAACTGTGTCAAAATTAGTAGGGGTTAACACCTTAGTGGCAACACCGTCTGTAACAAGGTACACAATAATAATCATAATAGGATTAACTAGATGAAAATTAGTTGGCTGTCGGCTCCGGCGCCGGTTTCAGCCTTTGTGCCGTAATCTGGCTGGTGCAGGACACGATTATTCGAATATCCAGTCTTTTCTAGCCACGTCAACCGATACTTCTAAGTGAAATCTTCCTCGTTAATAAAATCTTTAAGACCTTATCCTATAAAAAAATTTATAATTTGCGTTTTTCGAATTATTTGCTGTACCTACAAGATTGCATTGACATCCTCTTCATCAAAACTTTGTCAAAATTAGTAGGGGTTAACACCTTAGTGGCAACACCGTCTATAACAAGGTACACAATAATAATCATAATAGGATTAACTGGATGAAAATTAGTTGGCTGTCGGCTCCGGCGCCGGTTTTCAGCCTTTTTGCCGTAATCTGGCTAGTGCAGGACACGATTATTCGAATATCCAGTCCTTTCTAGCTACGTCAACCGATACTTCTAAGTCAAATCTTCCTCGTTAATAAAATGTTTAAGACCTTATCCTATAAAAAAATTATAATTTGCGTTTTCCGAATTATTTGCTGTACCTACAAGATTGCATTGACATCCTCTTCATCAAAACTTTGTCAAAATTAGTAGGGGTTAACACCTTAGTAGCAACACCGTCTGTAACAAGGTACACAATAATAATCCTAATAGGATTAACTGGATGAAATTAGTTGGATGTCGGCTCCGGCGTCGGTTTTCAGCATTTGTGCCGTAATTCGGCTGGTGCATGATACGATTATTCGAATATGCAGTTTTTTCTAGTCACGTCCACCGAGACTTCTTAGTCAAATATTCCTCTTTCCTAATTTTTATAATTCGGGTATTTTTAATTATTTGCACAAGATTGCATTGACATCCTGTTCATCAAAACTGTCTCAAAATTGAACATTAATAATTTAAAATCGGCTCCCTAGTAGGGGTTAACATCATAGCGGCAACACCCTCTGTAACAAGGAACACAATCATAATCATAATAGGATTAACTGGATGAAATTAGTTGGCTGTCGGCTCCGGCGCCGGTTTTCAGCCTTTGTGCCGTAATTCGCCTGGTGCAGGATACGATTATTCAAATATCCAGTCTTTTTCTATAGTCACATCACCCGATTATTCTTTTTTAAATCTTCCTTTTAAGTATCTTTAAAACTTTACCCTATTTTTTGTAATAGTGGCAACACCCTTTGTAACAAGGTACACAATGATAATCATAATAGGATTAACTGGATGAAATTAGTTGGCTGTCGGCTCCGGCGCCGGTTTTCAGCCTTTGTGCCGTAATCCGGCTGGTGCACGATGCGATTGTTCAATTATGCTACTTTGATGGTGTGAAATATGGATCACAAGTGAATTATGATCATTAATCTGATTGACAATTTTGTGTGTTGCCAGTTATAACATATGAGAGCGAAACGTGTTCTTCACTCTTTTACGTCAAGAAAGCTTAATGTCACGCAGCGAGCAATGGAGAGAACGATGCTTGGTATTTCCCTGCGATTGTGCAGGGAAATACCAAGCATCGCTCTCTCAGATCAGAAATAATGGGATTCTAAGGACATAAGTACATGCCAAATTTCAGCTTCTTGCGCCCTGGGCCCCGATCGCGGTAATTCTATGACGCACTAGTCTAGTGTACGTGCAGTCTGTTGAAGTGCAGTTGACGTACAAAACTGTTTTTGATAACGCGCGGCTTTTACAGTGCGACAACGTTTTCTGTTCCGGTGATAATCTTTGGAACTAAAACAGTTGAAAGCTAATTTCGTATTGCAAGTGGTTCCTCTGTCACGGATGTCACCGGATCAGACAGGGTTGTAGGACTATAGGTTTGCGTGACGTGTGCGTTGTTATGTTATTACGGCAATACGAAGTCAAACGTCAAGACCCAAACGCGATGTAGACGCGCTGCATAGAATTACGGCGATTGGCCCGCAGTAGTTTCGGCTGTGCGTGTGCGTTGTCAGTCAGTCAGTAACATGGAGCTAGACTACATTCTGAGGTAACTGGAGAGTGCAGTACTAACACTTTTTTGTGACCACAAATTACACTGTGGCTGTCTTCCGTCTCACCTACACTTTGAAAAAATACGTATGGTTAATGAGTTATATGAGAGTAAACGTTATAATGAGTAAACGTTATATGAGACAACTGACAGCCACTACATACTAAATGTCAAATTTGCTGGGCACACTTTTTTATTCAGGGTGAAAACTCCAGTTAAGCTCCATGGTCAGTAACGTAAGAGTTTTATTTATTTAGATTATACACTCTATAAACGACCTAGGTACTTTACTATTTAACCTTACCATAGACAGGCTATTCCTCGACACCATCCCAAAACAATTAATTCCCACCGTATCGGAGCATCGTGCGGGCCCATTACCCACGCTATGTAAATGGCGGTGATACGCTAAATTATGCGAAAGGAATCGGGCTTGTCATAAATTTATACCTATGTTTGGCAAAGGTTCCGATTCTTGTCCGATAGCACCTAACATAGTGAATTAATGGGACGTGAGATCTGTAATATTGGTACGGTTATGTTATGTTGGTTAAGGTTCTGAATGTTAATAAATTATAGTTTCAAATTTGTGTATTTACTAGCTACGCCCCATGGCTTCGTTCCCGTAGAATTTTAGGATAAAAGTAGCCTGCGACCTATTTCCAGACTTTTCAAATATATTTACACAAAAAGAAAAACATAACAAGTTTTTTGTAAATACTTCGTTTTTATGACAAGCTTTTTTGTTGACTGTAATTTTATATTATATTGTCATCCAAACCAAACCTGTATCCAAAGTTTCAGCTCAATCGGACACCGTGAAGTTGGTCAAATTTAACTTGCAAGATTTGATTACAAACATTTTGATTACATGATTACAAACATCGGGACAGGTGAAACTAAATAAAAGCTTGTAAAAATCGGTCACAACGTGGCGGAGGAGTTCGATAACAAACACGTGGCACGAGATTTTTATAGACCGATGGCGTCATCGGCTCGCAAACCCTACCGGCGGGAGACCTTGGAGAAGAACCAGCAAAAAATTCTTCAAAGATTGTTTTTTCTCCCTGTTTTATTTCATACAGAGTCTTAAAATTGAAAAATGACCTATACTTATATTAGAAGTTTAGTGCACAAGATTGCATTGACATCCTGTTCATCAAAACTGTCTCAAAATTGAACATTAATAATTTAAAATCGGCTCCCTAGTAGGGGTTAACATCATAGCGGCAACACCCTCTTTAACAAGGTACACAATCATAATCATAATAGGATTAACTGGATGAAATTAGTTGGCTGTCGGCTCCGGCGCCGGTTTTCAGTCTTTGTGCCGTAATTCGCCTGGTGCAGGATACCCTACCGGCGGGAGACCTTGGAGAAGAACCAGCAAAAAATTCTTCAAAGATTGTTTTTTTTTCTCCCTGTTTTATTTCATACAGAGTCTTAAAATTGAAAAATGACCTATACCTATATTAGAAGTTTAGTGGCTCCCCGCGGTTTTCCCCGTAGGAATATCGGGATCAAACATAGCCTATGTCATTCAGGAAGAATGCAGCTTTCTAATCGTGTTTTAATCAGTTTAATAGTTTTTGACTTTATCCATTACAAACACAAAAGAAATCAAATATTTATAATAATTGTATAGACAAGACTAAGTAGAAATACACACACGCGTTCGAAGACAATAGCAAAGAATACTATAAATTGGACAGTAGCTAACAAATTACGACTTAAGACGAGGAAGAATTTCAATCTTGATTTACAGACAATGTCGTTTCAATCAGTCTAAGTATCACGACGTATTAAGTTTAATGAGCTAAATGATTAAGTAAATTCATGAACAAACACTTTTGATTAAAGCAAGTTCTCATATTATATAATCACAAAGAGCTCATGGAAGAGTCGCGGATAATCACTCGCATTCAGTGAGTATCACATTGGAATCCCTTTTAAATTCAGTATTCACCAGACGCCTCTCTGTATCGAATGCGAATCAATGTTAAACAATTTTCAACAAAATTAAAATCCGTAGTTAATAGTACAGGATTATTTCGGTCAAAGGTATCCACTGTAGGCTCTGTTCGGACAAAAGTAACGCGTCGGAATACAGACCTTTGTACCGAATACCAGTCTAGTGTTGCAGTGGATTGAATGGTCAATTCATAGCAATAAATGATATCGGTAGCTTAATTCTTCAGACGTATAGTACGTGGCCATAAAAATTGGGCCGTGGCTAAATGATATCGGTAGCTTAATTCTTCAGACGCAATAGTACGTGGCCATAAAAATGTGGCCGTGCCTAAATGATATCGGTAGCTTAATTCTTCAGACGTATAGTACGTGGCCATAAAAATGGGGCCGTGGCTACATGATATCGGTAGCTTAATTCTTCAGACGCAATAGTACGTGGCCATAAAAATGTGGCCGTGCCTAAATGATATCGGTAGCTTAATTCTTCAGACGTCATAGTACGTGGCCATAAAAATGTGGCCGTGCCTAAATGATATCGGTAGCTTAATTCTTCAGACGTCATAGTACGTGGCCATAAAAATGTAGCCGTGGCTAAATGATATCGGTAGCTTAATTCTTCAGACGTAATAAATACGCGGCCATACTGACAGGCCTAGAGCGGTGACTTCAAGCACTTTGACAGCTTTTGAAGGATGAGATTCAAGATTCAAGATTCAAGATTCAAATTTGTTTATTCAATTTAGATTGTTATTTACAATACTTGTGAACGTCATAGAAGCTACGCCATCGGTTCGCTTGGTATATCGGTTCGATGGTATAGTTTACTACTACGATCAACATTACGATAGTTTTTGTGCTAGGGCTACTGATATTTACAGGCCCGCTGTCGCATTGGGTATATATTGCCTCTACGCTAGGGGTCATTTGATCCCTTCCGGGACAAACACTCATCATCATCATCATCATATGTCAGCCGAACGACGCCCACTGCTGGGCATAGGCCTCCCCCAAGGATCTCCACAACGATCGGTCCTGCGCAATTACGCAATTATAGATTCAACTGTAGGCTATATGTAGGCTATATTTGATTCCGATATTCCCGGGTAAAACCGCGAGGATCCGCTAGTGTTTTATAAATGAGATCGATGAAAAAACTGCTCGTAAAACTCAACTGCAATCTAATTAAGAGCTTAATAAAGATCCGATTGCATTACATTTTCCGCTATTTATCACAGAATAATATCGCATACATCAAAAATTCCAATTGGCTAGCTGACAGTATGTCGAGCGAGTTGGAAATTAATCACTTCTTCATTTTAATGAAAACAACAGCATGGCGATTCTGTTAGGCTTTACGTGAAATTGGAACTGTAATAAAATGACGTACGTAAACGTTTACTTATTGATATTTCATTGAATTGACAACAGAAACGAGAAATAATAATATTTGGGTGGCATTTTTTGCTGCTCAAACACAGGATTTAATCGAAAAGAAATAATTTTATAAATTCTAATACGTATAGCATATCTCGCTTCTAATCTAACATTATTTAGACCAACCGCCTCTGTGGTCTAGTGGTTCACGTCACCGATTTCAGACCAAGAGCTCCCGTGTTCGATTCCCAGTGGGGGTACATGTTGTATTCGGTTTGGTTGGTGGTAGGACTTATTCTTAGTCCGTCTAGCTAGCTATCACCATCTTATCTAAGTCTGACGCCATAGCAATTATGTTTTAGCATTGTTGTGTTCCGGCAGTTAGAGATAAGATTGCCATCAATTTGTTTAGTGCGTTTTAACCATCAGCCTCATTTTCCCTTAACATCAGGTGCAATGAAGGCTCAGAGCTACCCTGTTGTTTTTTTTTTAATACATATTTTATTCCGATATTTTCACGGGATCAGCGGGCCAATCGCCGTAATTCTATGCAGCGCGTCTTCATCGCGTTTGGGTCTTGACATTTAACTTCGTATTGCCGTAATGACATAACGATGCACACGTCACGCAAACCTATAGTCCTACAATCCTGTCTGATTCGGTGACATCCGTGACAGAGGAACCACTTGCAGTACGAAATTAGCTGTCAAAATAGACTGTCGTATGAAAACGTTTTAGTTCCAAAGATTATCACGGGAACAGAAAATGTTGTCGCACTGTCAAAGCCACGCGTTATCAAAAACGGTTTTGCACGTCAACTGCACGTACATTTGATTAATGCGTCATAGAAATACCGCGATCGGGGCCCAGGTTCAACTCGGTTTAACGGGGAGCGGTTAGTTTTAAATACAATTGATTTCATTTTCAATAAATAGTTGCAATCACCAGCACTCGCGAGCGGTCACCTTGTTAGACACAATCCATCGATATTCATTACCATCACATTGTCGAACGACAATATGTATTAAGCTTTAAACGTGTTCAATGTAATCCAATTTATCAGACTAGCTTTATAGTTTACTAGATTTCCGCCCGCGGCTTCGCCCGCGTGGACTACACGACGTCATCCCGCGGGAATGTGACATTTTTCCGGGATTAAAAAATTACCTAATGTATCTGTGTTCCAAATTTCAGCCAAATCCGTTCAGCTGTTTTGGCGTGATTGAGTAACAAACATTCAAACATCCAAACATCTAAACTTTCACATTTTATAATATTAGTAGGAAGGATTGACGACATGTTTCGTAATTTCAGTGGTTGGCAAAATTGCGGAACTGTTACATTAAAGCCAAAAATAACGATGAATTTGATAATAAATTATGTATAGGAAAAATGTGATAGTAAGAAACCACGAGCCCTATAAGTAGCTTTCAGGCGGGATTCGAACCCGCCGGAGCAGAGCATCGGTCAGAGCATCAGTTGGTCAGAGCATCGGGCCGGATTCCCGGAGGCGCGGGTTCGAATCCCGCCTGAAAGCTACTTATAGGGCTCGTGGTTTTTTACTATCACATTTTTCTCATACTTACAAAAATTGCATTGTAAATGCATAAAAAATAATATAAAATCTCTATATGGCTGTTTCATCGTAATCGATTGTTAAACATTTGTAAAAATGTTTCTTTCGGATGCGAGGGTTTCCTCACATTGATGAAGCAACGCTGGCCTACAGCGTAACAAGTGATAGCAAAATTCGACGAGTCGTGTAAGCCTTTCGGTAGCTTAGTTGGTCAGAGCATCGGGCCGGATTCCCGGAGGCGCGGGTTCGAATCCCGCCTGAAAGCTACTTATAGGGCTCGTGGTTTTTTACTATCACATTTTTCCTATACTTACAAAAATTGCATTGTAAATGCATAAAAAAGAATATATTATGTTATAAATAGATAAATCAATAAATTATGTTATAAATAGTAGCGGTATTTACTCTATTGGTGTTATTGGTTAAGTATCAAATTTATTTAACTGCTTGGAATAGTCAAAGGATTTACAAATAAACTGAACATCATAGCTTGCCTTAACATAGTTTGAAAAATTGAAGCACAAGCCACACCGAATTACAATGAACTAACGAACGGGGGCGTTACGTTATATTATTATATAGTAGAATAGAATACAAGGTGTTATGGGCGCCGTTGCAATAACTTTAACCATGGCTTCAGACCATCATGCTGAACAACGTACAGCAAGAATTTTTTGTCGAAAATAAAAAAAAATACGACTTTTCATACAAATTTAGCAACTGATCGAGACATTTTGTATGGAGAGTCGAAATATTTTTTTCATTTCCGACAAAAAATTCTTGCTGTGCGTTGTTCAGCGTGATGGCCTGAAGCCATGGTTAAAGTTATTGCAACGGTGCCCCTAACACCCTGCATAGTAATTCTTTTTTAACCGACTTCTAAATCAAAAAGGAGGAGGTTCTCTATTCGTCTGTATGTATGTTTTTTTTTTTTTTTTTTGTATGTCCACCGATTACTCGAAGACGGCTGAACCGATTGAAATGGTTCAAACGTTATTACATCAGGTTGGTTTCCAAGTTGGTCCCATTTTTTGAAATTTTAAAATCGGTTCAGTAGTTTTTAGGAAATCTTGAAAATACTGTCGTTTTCGTTACCACTTTATGTGAATTTAATACGTATCTTTAGGCATAACTCCTTTGTTTATAAACCGATTTAGATGATTCTTGTTTTGTTAAAAAGGGGATACCTCAAGGTATTTTAACCGACTTCGAAAAAGGAGGTTTTGAGTTTGATCACATACCTATTTACCAGAAAACACGTAAATTGCCTGCACGATGCACTAAAAAGAGTGAAATAAAAATTATTTTTATAAAAAAATAAAACCGCCTTCTAAAAAACCACATCAAAAAAGTAAGAAATAATTCCTCACCAAATAAATAACGTAAGTACTTTGAAGTCGGGCGGGTTTTAACAAAAACAACAAAAAATTGTACATGTTTCACGCCCGACTTCAAAGTACTTACGTTATTTATTTGGTGAGGAATTATTTCTTACTTTTTTGATGTGGTTTTTTAGAAGGCGGTTTTATTTTTTTATAAAAATAATTTTTTTTGCAAACAAACACGGTACAAAAAAGATAAACAAAAGGACATACAAGACCTCGTGTCGCACCAGGCACTGGCTCACAAATACAATGATAATTTATTATTATTAAGTTTTGATAATATAAAATCATTCATTCTAAAATGCCAAAACGAGCAATTTTTCCGGGATAAAAAGTAGCCTATGTTCCTCTCCAGGCTACAAAGTATCTGTGTCCCAAATTTCAACCAATTTCAGGTAATTCCGTTCACCCGTTGTGGCGTGATTGAGTAACAGACATACAAACATCCCCAAACATCCAAACATCTAAACTTTCACATTTATAATATTAGTAGGATTAAAATTTAACAATTGGTTTCAAATGGTTAATGTAAAATCGCTATAAATAAATGTCAAGGGGATTAAAAACAAATAGTGAAAAGCAAAATGTTATTGGTGTAACGAGGGTAACCCTAACGTGGCCAAATTACTCCGTTCCTAGTCGCGACACCGACAGGGCGTTTGTGCACTACACTGAATTTTACCGATCCGGCGATCCGTGTTTTTACGGACCGGCGTGGCATGAAAAACACGGATGGTTAGCTTGTGCACTTGTCCGGTTTTTTACTGGCCGGGGCAGCGCAGTGATCTCTTTGAAACTACACTCTACGGACGCGTTTTAAACGAGAGGAATAATGAGTTCCTTGGAACGTCGGCAATTACTTGCTTTATTGCTTTATGTACGAAGACGTAGAAGACAGAAAGAATTTTGGGTTCATCCTCTTATCAGTGAAAGGTACCTGCGGGGTCATTTTACCGAAATCACAATAAATTGAGGCAGGATGAAAAATTATTTTTTAACTACTATCGAATGTCTACGGCTAGCTATATAACAAAAAAAGTTTCATCAAAATCCGCTTAGTAGTTTTTGCGTGAAACACGGACAACAGACAGACAGACAGACAAACAAAAATTTCAAAAAAACCATATTTTTGGTGCTAGATATATTACGTGTTATTGGTGAGAAAGGCGCTTAAATTCATTTTGGCGTGCGTTAATTTATTTGCGATAACTCCCAAGATATTGATTTAAATTATATGGTGTAAAAGAGTAAAATAATGTGCATAAAATGCTTAAAGCAACTAACGTATTTAGATTGATAAGGGTTAATACTGTTTCCGTTTAAATAGCTTTCCAAATTACCGCATTGTTCGTAACCATTTTTTAAGAGATAATATGGCTATAATATGCTATCCTTAAAAGATAGACATATGCTATCGCGGACTTTTTTGTAGATCTATAGAAGAGAAATATCCCAATATGCATTATTTTTTTAAACCTCGAAAGGATTAGGCAGCGTTTTTGCTGAAAGCTCCCGGGCGGCTTGCCGTTTGCCCGCACTTTCGACAATTATCGTTATATTTCTACCAATTTACACAAAACTTTCATAAATTATATATTAAAACCTTTCTGAAGAACCACGCAACCTATTAGTGAAAACCGCATGAAAATCTGTTTCGTAGTTTTAAAGATTTAAGCATATATAGGGACAGACAGACGGGAAGCGACTTTGTTTTATACTATGTAGTGATTTATGATTAAAATACAGCCATCCGTTTTTTTCCGGACGGTAAAATTCAGTGTAGTGCACAAGCGTACATATGTTTTTCATTGCCGTCATCTCGGAACGGAAAAAAACGGTCCGGAATGGGGAAAAGTAAAATGACGGACGGTAAAATTCAGTGTGGTGCACAAGCGCCCATATGTTTTTCATTGCTGCCATATCGGTCCGGAAAAAACCGGATCGCCGGATCGGTAAAATTCAGTGTAGTGCACAAACGCCCACACGGGATCGGAAGTAGTTCCCTCCCCGCGCGCGCCCGCGCAGCGAACATGCGTTTCCGTAAAATTCATAAAGCCAGTCTCGAGCGACGCGTCTTATGAGCGACACCACGCCACTTCGCGCCCCTTGGCTCACACGCCCTTTCATTTCGGTTGAGTAAAATTGTGATAATCGTGTACTTTCCTTGCATTGTGTTGTGTATTTGTGGCTCAATCAATAAAACGTAATTCTGAGTGAAAATCAAACGGGAGTTTCATTCACCACCGTTACATTGGTAATTTATTAAATTTCTTGGAATAAGCAAACGATTTTACGAATAGACTATAAACCCAGCTTGCATTAACATAGTTTAAAATATTGAAGCGAAACACAACTAACTAACGAATGGGTGCGTAGCAAGGTAAGTAGGCGGGAGAAGCGAGCGACGTCACTCGCGGTGTGAAGCAAAATATGATAAAGGCTGTCCCACCACTTGGTAAAACTTCATATCATAGCTGATGCGCTACAAGCGTACAGACAGACGTAGTCTATGCGATGTTAATTTGTTTTATATTATGTAGAGAAGTATGGATGTTCAGCCCCCTATTACGGAATCGAGTTCACATTAGATCGAATCAACTTCAAACTATGGTTGCTATGGTTTCCATAGTACTGTTTTGACATTATTTCGACCCAGAGGGCCTACTCTGAAACGCAAATCCGAAACTTTGGTTAGCCCCGTCCCGCTCACTCTCGAGTCATGACGAAATCGAGTGATAGGGGCGGGGCTAACCGAAGTTTCGGATTTGCGTTTTTGAGTACGGTCCCTGATGCGAATTCGACTCCGTCAAGAGTCGCCCCCCTGGGGGCCGATTCTCAGGCAATCGAGAAAAGTTCACCTTTATAAGCTCGAAATTCAAATATAACACAGTTTGTGTATTGTCAGAATTTCACAATCGAAAAAGTTCGATCGAAAACCAGTCGAACGCAATGAGTGGTACGGACCAATCGATGTTCGTATACGAACTTAGCTGTCAAAATGAATTTGTTGATGTGTGGGACAGTTTACTTTGTTTGAAACGTTCTTACTTTTCAATAGAAACCACAAAAAATGTTCGACATACGAATTACCACACTGAAAAAGTTCGAATGCCTTAGAATCGGGCCCCAGATCATTAAATTGGTAATTTCATTATATTGTTGGTCATATCATGAAATTATCAAAATCCCCGGGTCATATTATTAATTGCTCAGCGTTTAACGATATTACTTAACAGCTAAACGCAGGTCATATCATGAAACGGTCAATTCAATGATCAGGGGGCCGATTCTCAGGCAATCGAGAAAAGTTCACATTTATAAGCTCGAAATTCAAATATGACACAGTTTCTGTATTGTCAGAATTTCCCAATCGAAAAAGTTCGATCGAAAACCAGTCGAACACTACGAGTGGTAAAAACCAATAGATGTTCGTATACGAACTTAGATGTCAAAATGAATTTGTTGACATGTGGGACAGCATAGTTTGTTTGAAACGTTCTAGCTTTTCAATAGAAACCATAAACAAAATGTTCGACATACGAATTACCACACTGAAAAAGTACGAATGCCTGAGAATCGGGCCCCAGGGGCCCGATTGTGAAATTCTGACAATACAAAAACTGTGTTATATTTGATTTTCGAGCTTATAAAAGTGAATTTTTCTCGATTGCCTGAGAATCGGCCCCCTGACCACGACAGATACTCGATTCATTCGAAGTTTAAATTGTGCCTTTTTCATCATAACGAGTGTTCTGCTGTTCAAATTTGTAGTTTACAGCCAGATCCTATTCATGTGAAAATTCATTTATCAACTTCAATAAAAGGCTTTCCGCGTAATCCCACATTGTTGCCAGGTGAAGCCTAGTGTTTGAGAGCCGAAACCGCGACCGATTTATATTTTGGCCTTGTAACATTTTTCACGGTTCCAATGGATGTGATGTGGTTTTATCCGCCTCTGTGGTCTAGTGGTACACAATGCTTTATAATGCTGTTATAGGATATTTAGTTTTATAAAGGCATGTGTCAAAACCGAAGAAATCGCCATGTTTTTTAACTTATAATGGCCATTTAATGTTATCCTATAATCGCTTTTAAGCCTAAATAATAGGTGTAATTAGTCCTGAGTGTATTTACTCCTAACATTAGCTCATATAAGAGCAGTGAGACTATAACAGCACGCAGATGTTCTCTTTTAAACGCCTACAAGTCAAAGTAATCGGAGTAATTACTCCTCAGTTTTATAGGCGTATATACTCCTAGTATTGGCTCTTATAGGAGTCTACGATTATAATGGCATGAATATGACCTCTTATAGGCACTTATAAGTCTATGTTACTAAACTAATTACTCCTCAGTGCAATTACTCTTGAATTATGCTTGTATAGGAGTCTTGAGCCTGTAATGGTCAGGGGAAATGATCTTATAGTCGTTTACAAGGTAAAATTATAGTAGTAAATGTACTTAAGTAAAAACAGCATTTGCTTATGCTGTTACAAGCGCAGTCGGTAAATTTGGAGCCACTTTAGGAGGCTTACAAGTCCACATAGACTTATAAAAACGCATTCCAGGATAATTTTGCTTGTTGGGCAGTGATTGAGGATTCCGGGAGTAGTGCGCTTCCACCTTCCAGCCTTATTGCCACTTAACATCAGGTGTGATGAAGGCTAAGTGCTACCCCGTATCGGATAGAAAAAGATTGTAAAGAAGCTTTAAAACCTGTTGTTTTCAGAGCGGTTGTCATGTGGGTTGACTTTTGATGTTTGAGCTAATTATCACAGTAAAACCTTAATGATGACGTTTTAAACTATAGTAAGAAAATACCCACCTGTTACAAAAAAAAATATGATCATGATCACGTACAAATGCGCTTTCAAACGTGGTGACCAATTAACCATTTATCCATGAATTTTTACATCTTATTTTAAATTTTTTTCAAATTTCATGGTAAACACTGTAAATATTAGGAAAAGCGGGATTTTTACAGGACTTTACTATTTTAAGCAATTTTGATTCTCGACAACAAATCAAAACATGGTGAAAATCCCGCTATTCGTAATATTTATATATATATTACACTTTAAACTTTTAAAAAAGTATTGTCATGATTTTAGAAGGTTTTTCATATTTTTTAATAGCAACACTGGTAATGCCGTCTCTTGCCGCCATTTTGTTAAATTTAATAGGCTAATCTGTGGTAAAATTGGTGGGGGGTAGCTAGACTTGAGCCCGATTAACGAGCAAAGAGAGGTCATTCTTCAAACTAGCCTCGAGGGGATAAGTTCACTAAGACGTCGACTGTATCTATATTGTTATACCTGTACTATGCCTGTACCTGTAAGTTGGATCAATAATTATATGAGTGTTATCTGGAGTCTGAGTTTTCTTCATATTTCAGAAGCGGTAAAGTACCCACGTAAGTTTATTTCTAAACCTGATAATAAGAATAATTTGCTTATTCTGTGCTATAGTAATGCCAAACGAGTTATTTTATTCTCTTCACGCAGAGAAAGGATAAATATTCCAGATTCCATGTTAATGCGTATTTTTTTTATCTAAATGACATTTTAAATACCTTTGCGGTGGATTGTGTTTTGTACATGGTCGGGGCTACTCTCCGACGGAACGGACATAAACTAAATCGCATTTGTGTTTTAATTGATTGTGTTCGTATACGGTCGGGGCTACCCTCCGACTATACTAACATAATTTAAAAAGTCTATATGCGTAGCTTAGTACTAAGATTTTACTAATTCGTGTTCGGGGCTACTCTCCGATCGTGTTAGTTAAATCTAAAGCGTTAAAATTGGAATATTTGTGTGGCGGATTGTGTTCCGTACATGGTCGGGGCTACTCTCCGACGGAACGGACATAAACTAGATCACACTTTTATTTGAATTGATTAATTGTGTTCGTGTACGGTCGGGGCTACCCTCCGATTATACTTACATAATTTTAAACGCGGGTATGTAGTAGATATTTTCGTATGGCACGATCATAGCGTACCATGAATCTGGCCTAATATCTTGATTGTTGTTGTTTAATTTACATGATGTATTAAATGTGGATTGTACAGAATTAATGGAGATGATTGGCATTATTATATTATTAGAGTACTTGCTGTTTATGTTGTTTATAATCTTACACATGGAGCTAGGACTGGCAGTTTTGGCTGTGTACCTACATGTAATGTTTTAAGTAATTAGTGCTAGCACTAATTGAAGCTAGTTTTGATAGCCTTTACTGTTGCACAGAGTGAAATCACTTATGGCTACTAAATCTTGCATACAATCCATGTTTTAACGTGGTATCTAATACCAACAGTAAATAAAAGAAAACTAAGTTATGAAGCTAGCAAGAAGTAGTAAAGAGTAAGAATAATTTATGATTGGTTGCTCACATTTCATTTATCTTAATATTATTAAAATTAATTATTACTAATTTTCCTTTGTTTTTAATGTATTGAGCGAACGTGTTGTTCTCTGGGTTGAGTGAGTCATGTATGCTTACTGGTTACCTACGTTACCTGGTAAGATTGGTTTAATAGGTACGTATTACTTACTTACAATTTAATTCTGGCTTTCTATTTATTGATATATTAATTAATAGGTACAAATTTTGTGGATTCAATTAATATGAACACCGTGAATAGCAATATAAATTGCTTGAACTATGAATATGAGTTTAAATACAAATATTTTAATACGGTATCTTTAAATATTTAAATATGAAAGTCTTTATGTGAATTTGGATATCTCTAATGTGAATATTTTTAATTTTTAATGATGAGCGAACAAATATAAGGTGTTCACTGGGTTGAGTGAGCAAGCTATGCATGCTCACTGGTTATAAGAGATACATTGAATTTGTTTGTTGAAATGCATTAAATTGAATTTGATATTAGGGGGCGATGTATGTATGTTGCATACACTCGTCGGATATTAGAGGGCGGTGTATGTATGTTGCATACACTCGTCGGATATTAGGGGACGATGTATGTTTGTGGCATACACTCGTCGGAATTAAGGGGGCGGTATATGTTTGTGGCATACACTCGCCGGATTTTAGAGTACGAACGATGTATGTTGGTGGCATACATTCGTCTGAATATGTTTAAATGTTAAGTGAGTACGTTTCTCACAGGCTGGTTAAATGAGTACCTACTTATATTTCATACTGGTTTACTACCCGTATGGCCACTTTTAAGATTATTAGATTTAAATGAAACTACAACAGAACAAAGATAATTTCAAACGTTTTATTCTTGTTTTTACAATACTCATTTTACATTTTTGCACTAGATAAGTAGCTCTTAATAAAAGAAATGGTTTTTGTAAATAATAAAGGATGTAGGTAGCTACTGTAGCTAGTGAACAGTATAAATCATGAATTTTCCTGAAAGGCATATTGTGTTGATAACCTAATGATTTTATTATAGAATGACACGGAACGATCTTTTGCCGATGAATAATGTATACATTCCAAGGTAAATAGCATCTGAGGACGAATACGGCCCGCGCCACCTGGTGCGCCGCTTGGTAGGCCTCCAGGGTGACGTGGCCGACCCAGGGGAGTCTTGAGCGAAGGAGGAATACCCTTTCTTCGTAGCTGAATCTGGTCAAAGAGGATTTGAGATGATGCAGAGCATTTTGTTTATGGGGAAGTATTGAAGTTGTTTTGATTAAAATGTTTCATGTTTATTTATTTGCATATCGAATAAAGCTATTTAAGATTTAATTTTCATCTCGCATAACCGACTAAATTGATTGTAACACCCCCTTAAATAAAGTTTGTAAAGGTCTACCTAAAACAAAACAAAACTATAAAAACTTATCTTTTCATAGAATCATTTAGATGTTATCAAAATACTCTTAGGGAAGAATGAAAAGCCTTTTAAATCTACAGTTGCCTACGTGCTTGACATTGAGTATCTAGTAGGTACCACAGCTGTAGCAGTAGATACCTTTAAAGTATTATTGTCAATATGCGCTCTAATTATCGCAACATAGTACCTACTTACTTATAAAGATATTTATATACTAAATTATGTTTGCATCATTTCTTTTTCCTTGCATAATAAGTATCCACATGCTCCACAATTTGAGTAGGGGTTATTGTCTTATCTATTTAAGATTTTTATAATTACCTTAGTTTCCATTTATACGAAATCCATACCATATCTTGATTCTCATGAGTGGTCAATATCCATGAGCTAGGTTTGTTTTTCTATGCCTAGGTCTATGCCCAGGTGACCTTTACGCAGAACTGGATGTATTTCTGATCTTGATAAGATTGGACATGATGACGATTCACTTTTGAATAAGAGCACACTATTAAAGTCGCGAATTTAGTATTCCAAGATTGCGATTGGGTAATACTTTTATAAACTGTGATCTGTGTCACTTAGATTGTTATAGACCTTTTAACTATGGAAACAATATTAGTTTCTGGTATAAGCTTAACAATCTCCATAGCAGTGTTGTAGATACGGTGTACGTACGCATAGTTTTCGGGGTGCCGCTGTCTCTGAGGTACCTACCGGGTTCGATTCCCTGTCGGGTGAATGTTTAAAGCGGACTTTTCAACATTCTGCCCGATTGTATGTGGTAATCCCCGTCGTTGTTCCCAAATGCCATAACACAAGTGCTTGAGTTACTTAGTTCGGGATGGAAGCAATGTAGGTAGGTATGCAAAGATATCCAAAATTTACTATTTCCTATTACTTATTTTATTTTTTGTAACTTTGTTCAAGTGGACATTTCGTCTATTATTTTTGTTATATGTAGCTTAATTTAAAAGAATTCACTATGCTTGACTTTTTAAATTTGAGTTTAGTGGCAAACTTAAATCTCAAATTTAATTTAAATTCAAACTAAATTGTGGATGAGTGCTAGAGAAAGTTTATCAGGAACATACTTTTCCGAGTCTTCTACATAATTAGACAATAAAGCCATAAGACTGATTAGAAATCATCATTCTTTACATTTTTCCGGGAACGTCGAAGATTCTTTATCTAAGTACCTAGTTTGATAGATACATAGATTAATTCTTTATTTGTACACAATATTACGAACGGAACAATCACACACGAAATAATAATAATAATACAAAGATAACAAACTGTTAACCAAATGGTGGCCTTATCGTCTTACTGCGGTCTCTTCCGGGCAACTCAGTTTTGGTTTAGACGGATGGAAAATTTTACAGCCAAAATCACTAGAAGCTATTTTGCTATTTGTGCGTACTGCGTAGTGTTCTAGATCTCTCTTAATGATTTAGATGCAAATCAAAAGCAGAAATACTTAGTTGCTTAGACAGCACTGCAAGAAGCATTCACTGATATCTATTCTAGTTGTTTTCATTAACATAGTGATGAAATTATGTTTTTAATGCAAAAACATGTAAACAGTCCATAGTGCATTTAAGTAGATCGTGTTTATTACACTGTCAAGTTGTAACTGATGTTTTCCTAATTAAGCAAAATAAAGTAAAACGATTATTGCTCAATCACACCTCTCAATTTATTAAAATGTTCTATACAGCTTCATGCAAACATTTTAATTCATGTTTTAAACTTGTTCTAACAAATAAAGCCACAAGTAACCACTGCTGTAGCATACCAAGTTAGTTTTGCCGTGTTTTTGTTGTTATTGGCGGTATGATTTATAATTAGTTTTGAGGATTTTAATACTACCGTCCTAGTGTACGTATTGACAAAATATGATTTCAAATTATGTAAATCTAATTTATTGTTATTTTAATGAGAATTAATATCTTTATTAAACCAAAAATCAAGTAGATCTGTCAAATTTACCGTCTCATTTGGTAGGCTCGTGATACTAAAATTCTTAGCAGTTTACCATTCTCACGGACCTTTGACGTTCCTTCACATATTCTGTAGTAATCATTTCCACATTTTTTTAGATCTGGTCAGTTGAACATTTGTTTCTACTATGGTTGAAGTTACTAAGTACCTTACATACTAATGTTTATAAAAGAATATGAGAATTCATATACTTACATTTATTTCTATTGATTCATTATCAGATACATCTATTTCTTTTGAATGATTAATTAAATTGATTTGGTTACTATGTGTGTTGTGAGTTTACTGCTTTCAGATGCCAATTGTAGCATCCAGTAGGTACTTATCATGAGCTAGCATCGAGTTAATATAATAATGAGGATCCCGCTACCCTTGAACGTACGAACCAACACAGCATACAAACTGGAGACAGCAGAGTGTACGTGCTGTGGTAATGAGAGGAGATAATATGATACTGAAGGTGCAGATCACAGAGTGATCGTTGTTGTGATGATGATCATCGTGGTTGTAAGTCGGATATTGAGACGAATGGATCGCTGATACTGAAGTTGACTTATATTGAAGTATATATTATCATGTCATGTATCTTATCTCATTTTACTATTATGATTGCAAAAGCTTGTATGTTTGTTCCCCAATCACGGCTATCGGCTGGACGGATCTTTGAAATCTTTTGTCTGTGGAATAGCATATCGGCTTCTTTTGACCCCGGGAGGATATTTTATTCCCACGGGAAATCATCGTGTAGTTAATTCATTTGGGCGAAAAGCTGTTCATGATTTTACTTGTTCTATTTCTATCCATGGTAATATACTTCTTCATATCCCAATTATAATTATTAAATCTATTTACACTAATATTATTCATAGTAATATGAATATTTGTTGATAAGGATGCGGGTCATGCTCGTATGAGGATACCTTGTAGACATTTTAAGTTTTGATATTAAATTTTGACACTGCATTGCGCAACACGTCGCCGCCGATTATACGTGAAAATAAATAGTTTATAATTATGTATAATATAAATGTATGTATGTTAGTCTGTAAGGTATTTATTGTATGGGCCTGATTTTGTAAAATTTCATTGTGTTGCCTGAAATAAATGATTTATTATTATTATTATAAATTGCGAACTTGTTTAAAATCATTATTTTATTCATGAGAAATGATAATAATATGATCTTTTGATTTTCATGTACGGAGTGGAACCATGTATTGTACTATTCTAACAGAGGCAGAGAATAGATGCATTTAAGATTTGGTGCTGGAAAAGAATGCTCTGGAAACCTTGGACAACTGGTTGACAAGTTGAAAAAGCAAATTGTTGCTGTGACGGTTCAAATTGTACCTGCGGCATCTTCATTATCAGTGTAACTTCCTTATAAGAATATTTAAATTAATCGGTAATAATGCCTATTACGAACATGCCTTTAAATTATTCCTTTAGTTGTCCTAATTCATATTTTGATTTAATACAAATTGTGCACTATGGTAAATACGTATCTATAACTTGGTTTGTTACTCATATCTGGGTAAAAATTGGTAACTGTGCAGAGGCCTACAGTTGTTTTTGTAAGGACTAAACTACGTCAAACTTAGCGATAGTTAAATTCATCTAATATTAGGTCTTTAATCCTTTCATGACTCGTAGTTGCTTTTTCCACTATTTGAGTGAAGTGATAAGGGTGTCTAGTTATCATGTTAAAGTTAAATTCTGTACCTACCTATTCCTAATGTAACATTCTTAGGGATTTTGCTTCTGACACCATCTAATATTCTTGAATGTAGCTCCTGACAATGCATTGATGTAAACTAGTACCAAGCTAATCCATTTTTCTTTTATGACCCATAACTAATGCTTATAGATTATAACCAGACTTTACTTTAATCATTCCATATACTTACTTACACATGATTATATAACAAGTATAGTTTCAAAATAAGTTTTCTAAGTAATAATAGTCGCTTGTTAACGAATGTCATGATTATGTTAATTTATACATTGATTCAAATAGTTTAAGATTAGTTTGTTATTGATAATTTATTTTATTTGATTATGTATTACTTAACGATTTACTAAAACAATATTTTCACGATAATATCTATATTCTAAACAAGTCATCGGCTTCCTTAAAAGATTATTGTTGAGCATTGTGTAATATAATGTATTTGTTTCAATTATGTTTTAAGTTTTAACTTAAGGTTTTTATCACTATAAGATTAACCTAAATAGGTACATAGTTGTAAGACTTTACTATTGAGAATAGTTGTGTATCAGTATATTAGCTGTATACTTACCTAATTAATTGATTCTAAATAATTTTTATATGTGCGTCGGGAGACAGCACGTTATCAGATGGCCGAATGTCATGATTTTAGAAGGTTTTTCATATTTTTTAATAGCAACACTGGTAATGCCGTCTCTTGCCGCCATTTTGTTAAATTTAATAGGCTAATCTGTGGTAAAATTGGTGGGGGGTAGCTAGACTTGAGCCCGATTAACGAGCAAAGAGAGGTCATTCTTCAAACTAGCCTCGAGGGGATAAGTTCACTAAGACGTCGACTGTATCTATATTGTTATACCTGTACTATGCCTGTACCTGTAAGTTGGATCAATAATTATATGAGTGTTATCTGGAGTCTGAGTTTTCTTCATAGTATTATATTTTTTATTCCATTTTTTCTCTTCAAAAAATTTCGCACCTGAAAGTTTAAGTTGAACCGCGACAGGAGCAATATCGCAAATGTTTTGTTTACTTCCTCATGTACCTTGAATACTGTATGAGTCGCGCAAGATAACACCTGCCACCGAGTACGAATTAAGTGGATTAGCCTGAATTATATAGTACCTATCAAACAAGCTATTTTATCATGATCAAAGATAACGAAGAAATTTCTTGTTGTAATTTTTTTTTAGTTTAGTGCCCTACCAGGGTTCATGTTTTGGCAACGGTTGCAATAAAATTTGAACTTAATGGTAGGTAAGATTAATAACTAAGTCTGACGTCATAACAACGATGTTTTCATCATTGTTGTGTTCTGGCAGTTAGAGATAAGATAGCCAGATACTCAGTTATTGAGGATTTCAGGAGTAGTGCATTTCCACCTTCAGCCTTACCATCATTAAATATTAGGTGTGACGAAGGCTAAGTCCTACCCGGTTGTGAATAAAGAAAATAACTTTGAACTTCCTAGTACTACTTCATCATCATCATCATCATTTCAGCCGTACGACGCCCTACGAATTTAACTACTTAAGTATTAATATTTTCCAAAGTATTCCGTATCCAAGTTGGTCGAAGTAATGACAACTGGTCCAGGTGGGGTACTAACAACAGCTTCTATCGGGTCCAGTCTTATTGCAGGACTGGACTATAAACACCCAGTCAACAACGTCCAGAGAAAATAACACTGGAAAAGCAACTTGTCCTAAAGAACCCATTTTTCGCATCAAGAGGAGAATGCATTTACGCATACCTAACGACATGTTGGACTCGGTCAGTTCAATCCTCAAGTAGAGTATAGTGTGGGGCAAACTTCTTGAACCATCGTGGTGGGGCGGCGACCAATCACAAATTGCTAAAACCTGTTTTACGAGTTGTGATTAGTTGCTTGCCCGCCATGATGGTTCAAGAATTTTGCCTCGAGGTATACCTGAGGTGGTAATGAAATCCTTTCCTTCCTTCTTTGAATTTTTAGTTCTACGCTCCACCAATCGAGCTACCAGAAATATGGTGAGGACATCCTACTAATATTATAAATGTGAAAGTTTAGATGTTTGGATGTTTAGATGTTTGGATGTTTGGATGTTTGTTACTCAATCACGCCAAAACGGCTGAACGGATTTGGCTAAAATTTGGGACACAGATACTTTGTAGCTTGGAGAGGAACATGGGCTACTTTTTATCCAGGAAAAACATTACACTCCCGCGGGATAACGTCGTGTAGTCCACGCGGGCGAAGCCGCGGGCGGAAAACTAGTATTATAAATGTGAAAGTTTAGATGTTTGGATGCTTGTATGTTTGTTACTCAACCACGCTACAACGGCTGAACGGATTTGGCTGAAATTTGGGACATATATACTTTGTAGCCTGGAGAGGAACATAGCTTACTTTTTATCCCGGAAAATTATCACAATCCCGCGGGATAACGTCGTGTAGTCCACGCGGGCGAAGCCGCGGGCGGAAAACTAGTGTTTAATATTTCCCAGTACCATCTACTTTTTTAAGTAAAAACTTGTTTCAACGCTCTGTAACTTGTTTTAGTTTACACCACCGATTTCAGACCAAGAGGTCCCGAGTTCGATTCCTAGTGGGGGTACATATTGTATTCGGTTTGGTTGGTGGTAGAATTAGTTCTTAGTCCGCCTGGCTAGCTACCACCATCTTATCTAAGTCTGACGCCATAACAATGATATTTTCAGCATTATTGTGTTCCGGCAGTTAGAGATAAGATAGCCAGTTCCTCAGTGATTGAGGATTCCGGGAGTACTGCGCTTCCACCATCAGCCTTATCACCACTTAACATCAGGTGTGATGAAGGCTAGTGCTACCCCGTTGTGGATAAAAAAAAGCGATTTACTTATTACATAACTGAAACAATTAGTTAGAACGTAGAAAATCATTGAATCTGTTATTGATTGAATTTGATTGAAGTTGTTGCTTGAATTTGTTATCATTGAATACACCACTGCGGTGCAATGATATAGCAAAAGAAGATACTAAAATTCATTTCACGAAACAGCATCGCCTTTATAAATATAATAAGAGAGAATACCGACAACAGCGACCATTAGGTCCAGTCTTATTGCAGGACTGGGCTATGAACGCCCAGTCGCATTTACGCTGCTAATGCTTGCACATTGAGCAAACAGCCACTGCAGCTGCAATTGCGCAATAGGACCTAGATAAATATGTTCAGAAATACAACTGTTTCGAGATGTACCGTTGTTCTAGCTAGGAATAAACTTGGTTTATTTTGCTGATAGCGACTTCTGAATAAATTAAATTGTTTTCCTCAGATCCATTAATTGTATTCATTGTTTGTGCTTGTTTGTGCATGATTACCAATTTGAAGTTAGTATGAATAATAATATGTTTTTACACTATTTTATATAATTTACTTTTACCAAAGGATATATACACTCTTTTACGCTATTTACCTTTAAATTTTGTGTTTGTCGTCTTCATTTACTTGCTATTTCAAATTAATATTCTACTTTTTTTTTATATTAACTACGGTGTAGCACTTAGCCTTCATCACACCTGATGATAAGTGGTGATAAGGCTGAAGGTGGAAGCGCACTACTCCCGGAATCCTCAATCATTGAGGAGCTGGCTATCTTATCTCTAACTAATATTATACTTATTTAGAATAATTGTGAGATTGCAAGCTGGAACGCTTTAAAAATAATATTGATTAGCGCATGTATTTGACTTTGCTTGCGTAAATATTTTACAAATAAAAGAAACCTTTCATGTCATATTTTTTATTCTACGCCTTTAAAAATAATCCCACAACTTTTATGCCCGAATACTCGTACGCTAGTTATCTTTGGGAGCGTCTCAAACATCGCCCTGTCCCTTTAAATGTCAAACGTATGAAAGAGATGCCATGATGTTTGAGACGCTCCCAAAGATAAGTCGCGTACGAGTATTCGGGCATTAGTCGTCAGAAAGTAAGTATTGTCTATCTCGCTATATAAAGTGAAACATATTCGTAATGCATCAGTTTACTCAAAATAGTTCAAATATAGCATTAACTGATATTGAAACGGCAAGACTTGTTTACTTTAGTTATTTTCATAGTGTAATGTCCTATGCCGTGTTGTTGTGGGGCTCAGCAGCCAATATTGGAAATATTTTTGTACTTCAAAAAAGAGCGGTACGCCGCCATGTACAGCCTCCGCCGGCGCGATTCATTAAAAGTTTTGTTTCAAGAAATTAATATACTAAACTTAGCAGGGCAATACATATCTATGAGAACATATTATATGTTAGGAAACATCTTGACTCATTAACTAAGAATAGTTCATAATTTTAACACAAGAAATAAAAATAAGCTTGCCGTTCCAAGATTTAGACTTGAAAAAAGTAGAGGCTCGTTTTTGGGAAAAGGCATAGCATACTTTAATAAAGTTCCACAAGAAGTAATCAAGCTGCCTTTAAATAAATATAAAAAACATGTTAAAAAGACGCTCATAAGCAAGGGCTATTACGAAGTAGAAGATTATTTAAATGATCACAACGCTTGGTTGTCATAATTATAGTAACACTAACAATGTATAAAAGGAAAATATTCCTATACATAAGTATGAGAAAACTTTCCTTCAGCATTAGCTTTTTCTGTAAATTTTATTATTGTACCATTTTGTCCAGCAACGACATATTTTTTTTGTAAATACGTTGCTTCTGTTAAAGCTGATGAGTTTTTTTCGCCTGTTTTTCTTGTCAGTTAAAAGATGTCCATAACAGGTGGTAGGTAAAAAATGTTGGACGATTCATAAGCATTAATTTTATTTAATCTATATGAATAAAAAATTTATGACTATGACTATGACTATGACTATTGCCATTTGACATGCCATTTTTTGCACTAAAGTGGATTTATTCGATAATCTTATTAACATTAAATTAGGTACTTCGTTTTAACGTCAAATTTCACTGTTTAAGCAAAAAACCTCCCACATCATCAATAATGAACGTAACCCGAGTCTTCCCTTTGTCCTGATCACGTATTCCACAATATCCTGTCTTGCAAGATCGATTGGCATTAAGCAACCATTCTGTCCTCCAGTTTCAGTAATTAACAGTTGATGTCCCCTACGGCATCGTAATATGAGCCAATAATAAATGTCTGTTGGGACAAGTGACAAGATGTATAACAACAATAATAATGTTTTTATTTGATTGAATTAGGAATCACTTACCACCGGTTTCCGAAACGCCAATTAAAATTAAATTACCTAATTCCCCCAATTAATCTCCAATTAATTGTAGTTTGGGTTTCTGAAAGAAAAATGTGACAGACTGTCAACAGTCTGTTAACAGTCTGTCAGTGCCCATACAAATCTAAACCTAATTGTGAGAAAATTTTCGTTTCAGAAACCCAAGGTGCTTTTAATTGGGAATTAATTGTGACAGTCTGTTAGCTAATTTTAATTTTGATTGGCGTTTCAGAAACCGGCGGTTAGCGTAAGTCCCTAACCATTGTGAAAAAAGAAATACAGGATATTTTTTTTTATCAGTGCACAACTTTTAATTATCGACTCAAAATCGGTAAGTGAATAACTTTCTCTTAGAAACATAGTTCGAAATATGACAATTTTTTTTTGACTCTTCATACAAATTGAAGTGATCACGTGATCGATTTAGTATGAGAAGTGCAAAAAATTTGTCGTATTTCGACCCATGTTTCTACGAGAAAGTTGTTCACTTACCTATTTAGAGTCGATCTTAAAAATTTGTGCAATGATAAAAAAAAAATCCTATATAAAAGCTTACTTCCGCAAAAAACACAATGCAAGATGCACCGAAACCCGCGAAAAAATTGCACATGCACACCACGCAACTATCAGTGCACAATACCTGCAGCTATATGCATTAATTACGATCACCATAACGATTACGATAACGATATTTTTACGTACCTACTAGGGGTAAAGCTGGCATTGTGGGTGCTTTTTACGAGGGAAACACCCTGTTATCTTTTCATAATGTAAAACATAGGAACTTCTTCCGTCTCCCAGGCTTAGATCTTAAAAACAACAAAACGGTTAATTGTACTTGTTATACGTGCGTGAAGTGCTCATTTAAACCGTTAACAGAAAACGTAGCACAAAAAGCTGTCGTTGTAGTCGTTTAGTAAACTAGCAAAACTATTATATTGATACTCATATAACCATACTTTTTCCTGCTAGGGGTAGGTACTGCAATAAAGACGACCAGGAAAATGCTTTATCGGTTTCCTTGACAATTCCCATACATTTATTTTCGCTAAAGCTCCAGGTCGGAATGACATTTCATTATCGTCATGCAATATGTGACAAAGACATCAATAGAAATTGTCAATTTAAAATTTCATAGGAAATCAGATATTATCGATCTACAGCATACACAGTATTTTAAAACTAAACGTGATAAAGCAATTCCTTGGTCGAGTGTACATCAAACTTGACAGTTGCATCGGACCAACGTATCAATACTTCGGCAGCTCAGGATCACCACGCGACTATCTTCCATCTGTCTAAAGCGAGTACTTGATTACTTTGGCCACATTGCCAGGAAAGAAAAAGACAACCTGGAGAAATTGATAGTGACAGGGAAAGTCGACGGCAAAAGGTCGCGTGGTCGCAGCCCGATGCGTTGGTCCGACCAGATCCGCACCATTCTCGACACGACAGTCTACGACGCACTGCATGCCGCCGGTGACAGGAGACGATGGAAGGCCATCATCAAGGAAAGACTGCTAGGAGGTGGTGGTCACGACCCTCAGACATGAGGAACACGACGCGAGGAGAGGACCCGAACAAGTTACTCGGCACGCGACATTTTAGAGCTAGGAGCCGCTGCCGCTGCTTTGAAACGCTAAATTCGAAACATTGGTAGCCCCGCCCCTTTCATTCGATTCTGTCACTATTGGGGAGTGAGAGGGACGGGTATACCGAAGTTTCGGATTTTGCGTTTCAGAGAAGGCCCTTAGGTGCCGAGTTAACTTGTTCGGGTAGTATTTAAGCAAAGACTTAGGTTTCATAAGTTTTGTTGAAAACGGCCATTAAACCAAGTACCTCAAGGTGAACAAGTAAAACTTCAGATGCTGTTGACTAAGAATGATAATCTAGGATCAATTCTAACTGATATCGTTCTAGTTACTTAAATTTTACTTTTTTGCATTCAAAATGCAATTTTTATGGTTGTGAGACGGGTCGATTTTTTCTAAATACTTCATTTTCCATTTTTCAACCATGATATCGTTCTAGTCTCGTCGTCTATGTTAAAGTGTCAGTCCCCCGGGAGCTGACCTATTTCATCCTATATAATGTAAGATCCATCAGTAGAACAACTTTGAAAGATGAAGTATTAAAATTACTGGAGATAAAACACGTCCCGTCTCACAACTAGCTCCGATAAGACTCAAACCCACGACCTTTCACTGACCGGGCGAATGTTCCTACTGAGGTACGGAGTCGTTGCGGCGTTTGTGCACTACACTAAATTTTACCTAATTTAAAATGTCGGATGGTAAAATTCCGTGTAGTGCACAAGCGCACATATACATTTTATGGCCTGCCATATCGGACCGTAAAAAATCGGACTGCCGGACCTTAAAATTCAGTGTAGTGCACAAACACCCTTAGGAGAAGCGTCGAACTTGTCTAATACCGCTTACGCGCTGTTTAGCCAGCGTTTTTTCTAATAATCCATTTACAATAATAAAAATTAGATTGTGAATGCATAAAAGTAAAAATCATTTGAAGTACCTACCTACATAGTTTTCTCGCAATAGTCTGCGTTCGAGAATTTGTGGGTAATAGTTATTATTTGGAATTTCATGAAGCTTAAATAAATTCAAAACTAATATGCTCTAGATATAATTATCTTGATAGAAGTCAACCCGATAGCCTATCGGCTCCAGAGGATCAGTGCTAACTGCTGTCGTTCCCGTATTGTGATGTAAATGTGTCAGCGAGAGTGCCCCAGGGATCTGACTGGGGCATAAAGCGATTATGGGCCGAATCGCCCCCGGTCTGAGGAAACGAAATGACTTGGGATCACGTTACGTTTATCGTTAACATTTTAATATGGAGCACTTCTGTCACCTTTAATAACTTTTATAGTTAGTAACGCTACTCTTCAGCTTTTTAAACGTTACGTCACGTGGGGTTTGTTTGTTTCTTTGTTTGTTAGAACGCGCTAATGTCAGAAACTACTGCACCGCATTGAAAATTATTTTTTCCATTCTCACGCTCGTAAAGTTCGTGTTTATGTTAGGTATAGGCTGCATAAAATCGCTTTTTATGCTCTAGTGCATAAAGTAAAATCTTCGTCTAAGTCTCAGACTCTAAGACAAAGGTCGTCAGGTAAACAGCCACACACGCAATTAAACTTCGTTAAATAAACTTGTTAATTCATTCTCTTTCTTAAATTTTGTACATAATCCATGTTAAATTACTAAATTAATAAAACTAGGCAAAATTAATGAGTTTTCTAAGAAATAAGTATTTCAAGAGCATTATGGACTACGATCTAGATGCTAAAGTCACCGTGCGCAACTGCCACGTATAAGTAGAAAAAAAAGAAAAAGAAAGTCTTCCCGCCAATATGGCGAAGTCTTTATTTTTTCTTTTTTGCAATATTGTTATTTATTTTCCTTCTCACTCGAAGTGAAAAGCAGAGTGTATAACTCGTACATAAAACCCATTTAGCCCTCGAATTGACTATCCACCCTTGCCTACGGCTCGGGTGGATAAATACGTCTCGGGTAAAATGGTACGTTTTATGCACTTGTTGTACAATCTACTATTTGTGTTGGCTAGTCCATTTATCGACGAAGGCTAAAGGCTATATAACATTACGCTACGACCAACAGAAGCGGAGCATTAGTGAAAAATGTTCTAAAAACGGGAAAAATATATACAGGGTTAATTTTTTAACACCATCCAAATTTTTAAGATCGTCTCAGAATCTGTAAGTGAACAACCTTGTCCTAGAAACATGGGTCGAAATACGACAAAAATTTTTGAACTTACCATCAATCGATCCCGTAATCAGCCTGATTTGTATTTGTATGAAAAGTCAAAAACTTTATGTCATATATCGACCCATGTTTCTAGGAGAAAGTTGTTCACTTACAGATTCTAAGACGATCTTAAAAATTTAGATGGTGTTAAAAAATTAACCCTGTATATCTTTTAATAGGTTTTTCCTTTTCCTCAAATTAACGCAGATGAAACTGCGGAGCACAACTAGTATGTATTGAAGGTACAAGAGTTCAGCACGTAAATTAAACGGCGAGGCATAATATACTGAATAAGGACTTTAATTATCTACTAAGAAAAAATATGGGTTTTCCAAGCCGTTTCTTATTGCCCTATTTAATATACCTTATAGCGATTAAACACAGCTGGTGCTTCGAAACAATATGTAGATTTCTCGTATACTGGCAGAATACTGGATATTGCCTGTTTTATTCTACGAATATGGAGACAATAAGGTATTTGGATATCAGAATGGAATACCTTTTTAACCACGGACGGAACGGAACGGAGGCGGTGTATGCATTTGGGGTAAGAGATCGTTTGTGTGTTTGTATGTATGTCTGTTACCATTTTCCTAGGAAACGACTGGACCGATTTCGATGCAGTTTTTTGCATTCAAAAGGTTTTTACGTATTTGAGTACACATTTTGAAATCCACAGTATGTTTTATGTAAGGAAATTTAGGTTCAAAGGAAGTACAATTTACAGTCTTACAAGACTTAGGGTGCTTACGCAATTCCATATTACTTTTTTATTTTTTTATATTGTATGGGCTTGCTCTTGGCTTCAAACTGAACCTTAGGGTTGAGAAGAAGCCTAAGATGGGACGAGCTTACCTTACTTTCCTTATTAAAGGGGGTGCACGTTTTCTAGCTAGACTTTTTATATTCTTACTTTACAAAATAATTAAATTAATATAAATCTTTTATAGTATTTCAAAATAATATTATCTTCCATCATCTAGTCCGTGGTTTTATTTTAATATCGTTTAAATGAGACTCATACAGCATAAGCGCCCTCCTCATCTTCATCTGCATTGAAGGAATCCCTTAAATATTTTCCGCTCATAGCGACAAGCAAAACGGTTGAGTGGGGATGCTAGCTTAACTTTGAGTAGTGCATAATAAGAGCTTAAGAAAATGTTACTGCTCCGGTATGCGATGCACAAAAATATTAATTCCGACTAAGTAATAATAATAAATAAATAAATATTTTCTTACAATCACACCAATTATCTAAGCCCATAGTGAATTTCTTAAGAAACTGTGTCTACGTTAACTTGATAACGAATAAATATATACTTAAATACTTTTTTGTTCGTAAATACATACTTAATATACATATAATACACCCAGACCAGGACAAATAGACATGTTCATGCACACAAATATTTGTCTTGTTCGGGAATCGAACCCGAGACCTCTGGCGCAGAAGGCAGGTAGAAGATCGGTCGGAGTGTCTAAAGCATAGCTGTTGGCAACCTTAAGTAGTGGCAGAAGAAAATGCAAATGCCCCGGCGCTATGCAGGAATTATTCATTCCGACTACAGTATGTTTGCGCGGGTGCTGATTAACCAGCGGCTAATTGAGTAACGAACTCCCCTCGACTTGCTAAACAGCCGGGTAGCTCGTGGTGGATGGCTTAAGATAGGCGATGACGCGAGGAATTTTAGTGAAGAGATGAAGCGGTAATTTTGCTTTTTATTAGGGTCTCGACTTGCTAAACAGTCAGGCAGCTTGTGGTGGATGGCTTAAGATAGGCGATGACGCGAGGAATTTTATGAAGGAATGAAGCGGTAATTTTGCTTTTTATTAGGGTCTCGACTTGCTAAACAGCCGGGTAGCTCGTAGTGGATGGCTTAAGATAGGCGATGACGCGAGGAATTTTGGAACGAATGAAGCGGTAATTTAGCTTTTTATTAGGGTCTCGACTTGCTAAACAGCCGGGTAGCTCGTGGTGGATGGCTTAAGATAGGCGATGACGCGAGGAATTTTTGTGAAGAGATGAAGCGGTAATTTTGCTTTTTATTAGGGTCTCGACTTGCTAAACAGCCGGGTAGCTCGTGGTGGATGGCTTAAGATAGGCGATGACGCGAGGAATTTTAGTGAAGAGATGAAGCGGTAATTTTGCTTTTTATTAGGGTCTCGACTTGCTAAACAGTCAGGCTGCTTGTGGTGGATGGCTTAAGGTAGGAGATGACGTGAGGAATTTTTGTGAAGAGATGAAGCGGTAATTTTGCTTTTTATTAGGGTCTCGACTTGCTTAACAGCCGGGTATTATAATATTAGTAGGATGTTTCACGTGAAAAGCGCCGGGCGCAGGGACGCGGGCATAAAGTATGGGTGACATTTTTTTTTATTCACTATGGGGTAGCACTTATCCTTCATCACACCTGATGATAAGTGCTGATAAGGCTGAAGGTGGAAGCGCACTACTCCCGGAATCCTCAATCACTGATTAACTGGCTATCTTATCTCTAACTGCCGGAACACAATAATGCTAAAAACATCATTGTTATGGCGTCAGACTTAGATAAGATGGTGGTAGCTAGCCAGGCGGACTAAGAACAAGTCCTGCCACCAACCAAACCGAATACAATAAGTACCCCCACTGGGAATCGACCCCGGGACCTCTGGGTCTGAAATCAGTAGTGGTATGAACCACTAGACCACAGAGGCGGTTGACATTGTTTGTTTCTGTGAATTCCGTACGCGAACTTGAATAAATTCACGTTTTAGTAGCGCCCGCGTTTTGCCGGGAGGCCATTGTAGTCTTGTATGTTATTTGAATACTAGCTGTTGCCCGCGACTTCGTACGCGCGGTGTAGTGACTTTTGTGTTAGTTTAGTTTATATGTGTTTGTTGCCCAGATTTCATAACGCTCTTCTTGAAATCCTATTCTCTACTAAAAGGGTCTAAAGAATATCGAATATGCAGGCTAGGGTATGAACATAGTATGTTGTTATCAAATGCTGCATGAACATAGTTGAGCCCTCATTCATAGATCTGTCC
Source organism: Crambus lathoniellus (assembly GCA_949710035.1). Classification (NCBI taxonomy): domain Eukaryota; kingdom Metazoa; phylum Arthropoda; class Insecta; order Lepidoptera; family Crambidae; genus Crambus; species Crambus lathoniellus. The sequence continues at coordinate 4,406,941 of OX453302.1, read as the reverse complement.
GTCTACCTATCAAGAAACTTTTTCTCAAGTATGCGTGGGAGGTATCAAGCTAAAATTTATGTTCTTACTTAGTAATGCATAATATCAGGCCAATCATATTTTTACTATAAAATGAAAAAGAGATTGTGTGTATCCATACTAATATTATAAATGTGAAAGAGGGTTTGTTTGTTTATCCGTCTTTCACGTCAAAATTGATGCAACGGATCGACGTGACTTTTGGAATGGGAATAGTTTGGCAGCTGAAAAGTGACATACTTAGGCAGCCATTAGACAGTCAATCTGGATCGCGATCCGCGATCAAAATCAATGATCGCGATCCAGATTGACTGTGTACGAAGGTGATTGACGGTTTGCGATCTTGATCGCAAAATATCTACATAGTAAATCTCGATCGCGATCAAGATCACGATCAGTGATCGCGATCTGGATGGACTGTGTAATGGCTGCCTTAGACTACTTTTTATCCTTGAAAAATATCACATTCCCGCGGGATAACGTCGTCGTTTAGTCCGAGCTTGCGAAGTCGCGGGCGGAAGGCTAGTATTTTGATATGGAGACATTTCCTATTTGTGAGAGCTTGTAATTAACTTTCTTTAAGTAACAGGTATAAAATGTAATGATATACCATTTAATTATTTAATTTAACATCATTTATGTAAGCTTTCCTAGTAAATAAATGAATAAATAAGTTAGATAGAAAACTATTTTTAATATTCCTTTATTTTATTGGATGGTACCTACGGCTGAAGGCCTAAGTAGCCAGAGCCGGTTAAATGACATAAAAAATGGTAGGTACGTGTCGGTATCTACGTAGGTACTGGCCACTTAGCGTTTATGAGCAAATTTTTCAAAATTACATTGGTGACATTTTGTCTACATTGCGACAAACTTATTTCACACAGTGGTTAGTTTTTGGTACTAAATATACTGTTGACTGCCGGCAGTCCATTTTGACAGTTATTTTTGTATTGCTAGTGGCTCCTCCACGACCACTGTCACCGGTTCAGATATATTTGTGGCACCACTATACTTACTGTAGCCACATCTAGCGTCGAGTGGAAATGCGAAATAGAAATATTACATCAATAGGGTGAAAACTTCAGTTTTGGCCACTGCCCCGAGTGCTTACTTAGCTTAAAACATTTCGTTAATAACTTTTGCTTGATAGTATACTTTTTATCTATGACTTTTAAGTCATAATAACAATAGTAATAATTCAGTTTACATCGCATTAGATGTTTCTTTTATTTTATCTAAGTTAGTTAAGTATTGATTTCTCGATGTATCTTTTAAAATTTGATTAACAAAAACACATCAATCGGCACCCTTCGCACATTTTAAGTTTAAGAAATAGGTTTTTAATTTACTAAAATAAAACTAAATTTCGTAAGTATATGAATACTTAGTTATGTTTTTTACTATGTTTGTCCACGAATTTCTCGAATTCTTAAGGCATATCGAGATGGTTCTATTTGATTTAAATTAGGTGTATTCTAACTTTGGCAACAGTCTAAGATTCATCAAAATCAGTTTAGTAGTTTCCGTGGGTATGTTATAGTACAATTCACTAAAACTTATTGTTATTGTACACTAAAACTTAAGAAATAAAAAGTAATAAAAAAAAACTGACTGGCACCGACCTCAAAAAGGTACCTAAATTATAGATATTATATTTTTCCTTTTCAGTTGACAAATACTTTTTGGAGTCTGTAAAATTTTTTTAAGTAGTTTTTTTGTATTGTAAGAATTTAAAAATGTAAAGAAAAGTATAAGATACATTCTTGACAATTTTAGATATAAATTTTGTATTTTATAGATACCTACTTAAGACCATAGGCGAAAGAAGTGAAAAACATCTTAAAGTGGCAACAGCGGGGGCTTTCATCCTACTTAATATAATCATTCGAATGTACATTTGTGAAAGGTATATCGTAATCTTACTGATTTCCTGCGCCATCTATTGCTTAGTAGTTATGATGCGAAAGAAGTGAAAAACATCTTAAAGTGGCAACAGAGAGGGCTTTCACCCTAATTAAAATAATCATTCGAATGTACTTTTGTGAGAGGTATATCTTACTGACTACCTGCGCCATCTATTGCTTAGTAGATATAATGACGTAAATAACATGAAATTATTTTTATGATTTTTTAGGTGCCTGGATGGGTTTCAATTTATATTATGTTTTGAAGCAGGTAAAAAAAAAATAACATGATTCATTATTAATTGAGACAGCGATTAAATATAACGTATTTTCATAATCATGTGGCGCCATCTATTTTAGTAAGAATCAGTCTTTGTATTTTCCCGTAGGAATAAGGGGTTTTTATTAAATATAAAGTACCCTATATGTTGACCCGGGTTATAAGCTATTACTTCACAAAATTTGGTAAAAATCCGTCCAGTAGTTTTTGCGTGAAAAGCGAACATACAAACAGACAAACAGACAAACAGACAAACAGACAAACAGACAAAAATTTTAATATCTATCGTTTTGGGGTCTATATCCTGTACACATCACATAGCAGTAATTATTTTTTTTAATCTTTCATGTACAGACTTTTTTTCCGTTTCTGTTTTATTATATGTATAGATTAATTAACCAATGTTTTTCTTATTAAATTGTTATATTTTGTTATTTTAATCTTTATTTGTTATTATAGTGATCAATTACTGAGTATTTTACATGACTTTTCAGGGATTAAAAAATAAAGAATTTTCCATCTTGGATTTGCCTCATTTTTGGAGAAAGGACTCTGTAAAATGTAAATGTTCTTATTTTAAAAGGATGCTAACGACTTCAAAGTCATCCTATACTGTTCAGAACAAAATAAGGACGCCCGTTACTTTGCGTTTATTTCAAAATACTTTTACGTTTTGATTTTTCTCGAATAAATATATTTAAACTACTGTCTCAGATGTAAAATTAGCTAGCAATTAGCATGGTCTAGTCAGCAATTAGTTTTTTCAATTTAACTATTATCTATAATAATAATAATAATAAATAAATAACTTCTCACATTCACACCAATTATCTAAGCCCATTTTAATTTCATTAAGAAACTGTATCATGGAAAACTTGATAACGGATAAATATATACTTAAATACTTTTTGTTTGTAAATACATACTTAATATACATAGTAAACACCCAGACCAAGACAAATAGACATGTTCATGCACACAAATATTTGTCTTGTTCGGGAATCGAACCCGAGACCGCTGGCGCAGAAGGTGGGTAGCCTACCCCTGCGCCAAATCGGTCGTCTATCTATCGGTCGATATCTATAAAAATAGTTTGTAAACAAAAGGTTAGAAGATAATTTTCTTTTCAGTAGTATAATTTTGACTTGAAAGTTTTGTCTGAGTATTCAAATTTATTAGTTTCTACACATTCTAATACTAAGAAAATGATAAGAATTTTCCGATTCCCAATAAGTAAGAACTGTCTGAACGAAATCAGAACTCGTAACACCCGTTGTCGGGTCAACGTCAGATAGTATTGCCAGATGTTGAAAACTCTACCCGCTTCGGAGTTGCCAGTTGCGAACTCATAACTTTGCCCAGTTTTAGCTTTGCAATATTCTTTGATTCGATTTGATCAAATGTTTGCTTTAATTTTGCGTGTCTACTTATGATCTTTGAGTAATCCGCGACGTTTTAGTGAATTTATTCTATTTAAACTATAATACTACTAGCGGCCGCCTGCGGTGTCATCAGCGTGGTTCCGGGGGAATATCGAAATAAAGTATCCTATGTTTAATCCAGACTATCTATTATACTATATCTGTGCCAAATTTCAACAAAATCCCTTAAGTATTTAATGCGTGAATGCATGAGTAACAAACATCCATACAAACTTTCGAATTTATAATATTAGTAGATTAAAGAAGAAAGATTTAAAGGAAAAACTATGATACTAAAAAACACCGGCACTGCAAGAAACTTTCAGGCGGGATTTGAAACCGCGCCTCTTGGAATCCGGCCCGATGCCACAAAGTAAATATCGATGCTCTGATCAACAGCTAAACTACCGAAAGGCTTAAAAATAATTAAAAATCTTAATTTTTTGCCAGTTTCATCTTAATCGATTATTAAGTACATTTGTAAAAATGTTCCTATCGAATGCGAGGGTTTCCTTACATTGATGAAGCAACGCTGGCCTACAGCGTTGAAAGGTGATAGCAAAATTCGACGTGTCTCGTAAGCTTTTCGGTAGCTTAGTTGGTCAGAGCATCGGGCCGGATTCCTCTAAAATTCACCCTTCAAAATAAACCTAAATTTCACCTTTCAGTAGAATGTTCTTTAGTAGAATCGTATGTTTTCACTCAGACCAGTCCCTTTTAAGTATGTTGTAATATCTAAAACTTTGTTCCAAATAATTCGTGTTTAAATTTGTACTGTAAAAATCAAATCTAAGACTAGCGATTTACCTTTATACCCCCTCTGAAAGTTACTTGCAAGGTAGGTGGAATTTTACTATCACAATTTTACTTACAGGATAGCTTTACTTACAGAATAGCATTGTGAATGCGTAAAAATAATTTCAACTTGGAGGAATGATTTGACTTCTTGCTTGTAATGAATAAACTAAAAATTACTCGACCAATTAAATAGTAGATTGTACAACAAGTGCATAAACGTACCATTTTACCCGAGACGTATATATCCATCCGAGCCGTAGGCGAGGGTGGATAGTCAGTTCGAGGGTAAAATGGGTTTTATGAACGAGTTATACACTCTGCTTTTCACTTCGAGTGCGAGGAAAATAATTAACAATATTGCAATAAAGAAAAAATAAAGACTTCGCCATATTGGCGGGAAGGCTTTCTTTTTTTATACGTGGCAGTGGCAGCACAGTGATTTTAGCGTATATCGTACTCGTAAGTCCATAATGCTCTTGAAATACTTATTTCTAAGAAAACTCATTAATTTTGCTAGTTTCATTAATTTAGTAATTTAACATGGATTATGAACAAATTTTAAGAAACAGAATGAAATAACAGTTTTATTTAACGAAGTTTAATTGCGTGTGTGACTGTTTACCTGACGACCTTTGTCTTAGAATCTGAGACTTAGACGAAGATTTTACTATATGCACTAGAGCATAAAAAGCGATTTTATGCAGCCTATACCCAACATAAACACGAACTTTACGAGCATGAGAAGTGAAAAATATATTTTACCATGCTACGAGTTCAATAGGTTAGAAATTTAAGGCAATCGCGAAGCGCAGTGAAGCGATCACCTTAAGTTGCGACATAGGCATGAAATAAATATTAAGCTTTAGTATAAAACTCTGAAATGAAGATAAATCTATTCTTCTAACCTGCTCCACTGCCAGAAAATAACTTGAAATTTATATCAAACTGAAAGTTTGTATTGGGATCTTTTAAACACTAAATATATACCTGAAGTCTGAAGTGTCTGAAGTGTCTGAAGTGACAAATAAATGTCCTATCTATCTATCTATCTATCTATATACCAATCATCATCATCATCATCATCATGTCAGCCGAACGACGCCCACTGCTGGGCATAGGCTAATATAAGTAATAAATAAATAAATACTAAACACCATCACATACATTGCTCCAAATCCAAGCTAAGTAGCGTAAGCCCCCTGTGTTATGACAATCGGAAAGCGAACCGCCTTTTTTAACCCGGGACTCAGAGATAGCCTGTACCTGTGCGTACACCACTCGGCTACGAAGAGCGTCATCTAAGTGATTCTTTCTTCTACCTAGGTAGTTACCTTTTCATCAATCAGTTGGATCACGAAATATGAGGATCTTGCAACAATTTCGCCTCACGCGCCGCCACCGGGGAAATCTGTTGAGTGTGCCCTGATTTATATCCAACGGTGTTTCTATTTCTTTAGATTAGATGTTTATTAGCGAATAACTCCTCTGTTTGAGAGGGAGACAGAAATGGGAACTGAGTTGCCAGGCTTAGAACGTGAGAGCTGAATAAAACAGAATACTTTTAAACTCTATACGGATAACGCCTTTACCTGCAAGCCGAAAGGCTTAAATTAAATATTAGCCCATAGCCGTAGCACGAAAACAGTCGATAAGGTAATCGTAATAGTAAACTATCACTCATCGTCAGCCATTTAATGTCCCCAATGCTGGGGCACTGGTCTTCCTTATAGATGGATAAGGAGAACGGGCTATGACTCACCACGCGGGCCCAATGCGGATTGGTGCGTATTAACGACTGCAAATGCAGCTGGGACCAACGGCTTAAGGCGCCGATTCCCGAAAATAGGGTATTTTAAACTATGGATTACTCGCAAATCACAAGTACTCAAAATTTGGAAAAAATATATGTTATTCACAGTTATTTATCTAGTGCTTCCGGCCGTTTTTTTTTCGGTTGGTGATATTTAACTGTGTCAAATAAAATCCCAAACACCCGTCTAATCGTAATCCAAGTATCATATTACTTGCAGTATACTTGGTTTTAGTTAATGAAAAATATACGAAAATAATTGTCTTTGAATAGCCGAGGGATGCCAGCCGTCATATTTTTTTTTATTATTTAATTGAATTTTAAGTGATTTTCGATTCGCGGGGCGCTCGCGAGTTCACAGTTCACTGTCGGCTGAAGCTGCGTCCGCGAGAAGTCTATCGCGCGCGGCCGAGCAAGCGTTAGCGTGCCTATTTCGGTCGGGAATCATCACCTTAACGTGCCTTGCGAAGCACGGAGGAGCTCAAGATGGAATACTGGGTGGTATTTATTCTGTGGCTGGACGCACTGCCAACACAACTATACGCAACCCAACGGTTGAGTGAGTGCAACCGATTTCGTTCGATTGCCGCTAGCAAATCAGGATCGCGCCATTCCATTCCATAAAACAAATCCAATCAGCCGGCTCATTTGAGCAGTTGGACCGCCATCTATTATTACTGCCCTATTCGGTTCTATTGAAGAACATAGGCCAGAAGCTTGTAAGATGCAAAACATTGGAAGCCATCGTATTTTTCTTTGGGTAAGTACCTACCTACAAGTTATATTTTGAGAAATTTCAAATTAGATTTTCAAAAAGTTCGCCTAGACTACCTGTTTTTATGTTATTCCGTACACAAAAAGCGCTTTTACACATTATGACTTGTAGCAGCCATTAACTCGCGGTGCAGCAAAGACCGCGACCGCGAATCACCTTTAGCGAAGTTCCGGACCAAGTCGATGCGCACTGGTTGGTCTGAATATTAGCAACACACCAGTGATGGCCGTGTTGCATCCCCCGAAATCTGATACGAAATTCCCCTAAAACGCCGGTTTTAAAGAAAAAAATGTCTCAAAATGCCAAAATACTTGAAACTGCGTTTTTTTAGCTCACTGATTACTTGATGAGCTGCTTTATTTTCATAACTCCCCCCATAGCTTAAAACCCCCCCCGAATTTGGGGAATCCCCCCAATCTGTGATCACTGCAACACACACGCGCTGATCAAAGGCATCGATACCTATTTGTCTTGTGCATGATTCGAACTAGCAAACACTACTAGAAGTTAAACACTACTTAGTTAAATGTTTCTACCTTTGCAATATACCCATGAGTTATATCGTTTGTATAACCGTTGCCATATAACTATCGGCAAGTAACATTTACAGTGATGTTCCACCATCATTACATAAATCATTTTCACCCACATCTTTTTGTTTCCGGAAATATGACGTAGGTTTCCCTCAATAATTCAGTGGTACTTTTATTCTGAGCCACTTGCGCCGGCCGGCTAATAAAAGTGCCACATTATCCTTGAAAGCCTTAAGCTATAGTGGCTGATATATACTCTTAGCACTTAATGTATAATGATTTATTGTGCTTTTTGTCGCCGAGTTGCGAGGAAAATATTTTTAAGTTTTTTCAATAGCAAACAAAGGGAGGCAAAACAATAATAGTTTCATATATTGTTTTGCTTGTTTCTTTAGTGTAGTAGCTCTGAACAAACACCCGACCAAGTGTCTCCGAAGCAACACTTGGTCGGGTTATCGTTTTAATACTCTAGCAAAACGGGTATGAATTAAGGTTATTGTACCGGTATAGAAAATAAAGGTAGGTAGGTAACCTTTATATAGACAGGTATTAAATAACGGTATCGTTTATTTTTACTGGTACTTAAACTTAATTATTTCGGTACCAAAAAAACTGACAAAGCCTGTAGGTACGTAGAGAGAGATAGAGACATACTAGGAAGGGCAACCGTAATAACGTTTATTTCAAAATTAAGGTCCCGTAAAAAAAAAACGGTACCGTTTTATTGCGCTACCGATATATTTCGGTACCGTAATTCTTTTCCACAATCATAAAGGTATAACGTCATAACGCTAACCGTTTCAACCCATATTTAAGCCCTGATTAAGACTAAGACTATGAAAATCTAAACTTCGAATCAGATTAATCTATTCAAATATTTTTAAACCGCAGCGTGGTATCCCCTCCCTTGGGAATATCGGGATAAAATAATGTGGGTGGCCTATGTCACTCAGGGCCGGAAAGCTAGCGCGTAAGTATATAAGCGAATGGCTAACTATAACAGCGAAGATCCCAGAAAACCCCTTTTTGAATTAATCTGACTCCAGGGTGCCTACCATCAACTCTTATTGCGGATTTGTTTAGGACCTAAACTGATCTGCTTCGCTTATTCGTACCACGACAGCTTAATATCAATGACAGCGATTCAGTGATCATTCAATGACATTTCACAGCCGCTAAGCTGTCATGAATGAACTGTTATTTGACTTAAAACTCGGCCAAGCTAAAATGACACCTGCAGGTTATACCCGTCTCTCCCACTCTCCGGGCATGACAGAATCGAGTGAAAGAGACGGGTAGAAGAAATAAGGACACAAATCGTCCGGTTATTCACATTCAGCAATTCATTTACGATCCAGTTTTTAGAAGGTATGAAGTAATGAAGGTATGTACGAAAGAAAGCAATTCATTTTAGGAATCTATTCTGGATCGCGCTAGTTTTGAATCGCTGTCTTAAAGTTGATGGGTAGGCACCCAGTAACAGATAAAGGCGTAAGATTCGAACAATTACAGACAATAATAGCGAAATTGGAAGTTCAACTTAGATCATTCTTGAAGGAGTTGATTTCCAATTAAAACTATTTCATTACGCTGATTCATTTGAAACTTAACCAATTTAGCAAAAATTGTGGTCTGTCAGAGATGGAACGTTTTGGATCTTAATTTTTAATGTGTGCATCTAGCTGTAAGGAAATATTAGATAGGAGAGAATTTACGCGTAAACTTAAAATTAGGTACTGATCTAACGAAATATAAATAAAAAATAAATCTTTCACAGTAAAGTTTCAGTTTGACAAATATTTAAAATTCGGTATTTACCCTCTTTTACAGATCCTGAGTGGTGGAGTGAGATTGGGAGCTGGAGAGTGGACAGGCTACTTTTTATTCCGGAAAAAAATTTGATTCACGCGGGATGTTGATCGTTGTGTAGTACATGCGGGCGAAGCCGCGGGCGGAAGACTGGTTTATAATATTAGTAACATGCAAATATTTTTAACCGCCTCTGTGGTCTAGTGGTTCATACCACCGATTTCAAACCCAGAGGCCCCGGGTTCGATTCCCAGTGGGGGTACATATTGTCTTCGGTTTGGTTGGTGGTAGGACTTGTTCGTAGTCCGCCTGGCTAGCTACCACCATCTTATCTAAGTCTGACGCCATAACAATGATGTTTTCAGCATCATTGTGTTCCGACAGTTAGAGATAAGATAGCCAGTTCCTTAGTGATTGAGGATTCCGGGAGTAGTGCGCTTCCACCTTCTGCCTTATCACCACTTATCATTAGGTGTGATGAAGGCTAAGTGCTACCCCGTTGTGAATTAAAAAAAGAGACACTAAGGAACATATTAAATATTTAAAAAATAGTCACACCAATTCTCTAGTAGCTCCTAATTAGTTTTCATTAGGAAACTGTGTTATGGAAACTAGATCACAGATAAATATATACTCATACTAGCGGATCCTCGCGGTTCTACCCGCGTGGTACCCGTTCCCGAGGAAATATCGGGATAAAATATAGCCTATGTCACTCGGGAAAACTGTAGCTTTCTAAGGGTAAAAGAATTTTCGAAATCGGTCCAGTACTTTTTGAGATTATTTGTTACCAACAAAAATACAAATCTTTTCTCTTTATAATATTAAGTATAGATATAGATATATTTTTTTGTAAATACATACTTAATATACATCCTACTAATATTATAAATGTGAAAGTTTGGATGTTTGGATGTTTGGATGTTTGGATGTTTGGATGTTTGGATGTTTGTTACTCAATCACGCCAAAACGGCTGAACGGATTTGGCTGAAATTTGGAACACAGATACTTTGTAGCCTGGAGAGGAACATAGGCTACTTTTTATCCCGGAAAAATAACAAATTCCCGCGGGATAATGTCGTGCAGTCCACGCGGGCGAAGCCGCGGGCGGAAAGCTAGTATTATATAACACCCAGACCAAGACAAATAGACAAATTCATGCACACACATTTGTCTTTTTCGGTAATCGAACCCGAGACCTCTGGTGCAGAAGACATATCCTCCCCCTGCATCAAATTGGTCGTCATATACATATAAGCCACGCATGATAAATCCACAGTACCACAGAATCGGTATTTGCTTTCAGGGTCGTCAATCACGAGGCTGCAACACGATGGATCATCGGATCAACGGATGGATCGGGTGACCTTCGTGACGCCTGTCAGGGCTGCCACACAACACTCAATACATCAATGCCAAGAATAATGTCTAATGGCACCAAGCCCTATTCAATAAGGAAATGAAAGGGTGGGAAAATGTGTCTTGAAAAAGGTATTTTTCTGAAATGGTTATAAATATTTTGAGTTTTGTCATATCTTTTGTAATAAGTTTAAAATTAAAATTATATTTAAAAAACCTTTTATTTAATATCAAGCTTTTATTCAATGTCCTAAAAAGAATAAAATAAACTTTGTATCAAGTAAAATCAAACAAACTTATTACATTAATCAATTTATGTTTTAAAATCTTGTCGCTTTAATTTCATATTATGTCAAATATAAGGTGTTTAGTGCAAGCCCAGTAACAATAAAATCTCGCGACAAGCTTTTAAAACATATAAATTGTTTAATGTAATAAGTTTGTTTGATTTGACTTGATACAAAGATTATTTTATTCTTTTTAGGACATTGAATAAGAGCTTGATATTAAATAAAAGGTTATTTAAAAATAATTTATTTTTGTATTTTTAGTTATTATTGGACTTGTTTCTCGGTCGCTTAATTTCATTTAATGCATCATTATTGCATGGTCGTTTGCCAGTTTATTTATTATAGTCTAGCTCTTCAACTGCATCAATCTGCAAACACACAAATATATAAGGTCCTTCTTAAATAGTGCACATAATTTTAAGGGGTCAATGTACTCACGCATACAAACAACTTTTACTATGGTACCAACATTGAAATCGCGAAAAAAAAATCAGCTGTTCTATACATTTTGATCTATTCGATTTAAAGTTTTCTATGGAACAGCTGATTTTTTTTTTACTCCTTAGGGAGTAAAATGTAATTACATTTTTTAATTTCCTTCATGTGACATTAGATAAACTCAAACAGCCAGTGAATATACTATTAATTGTGAAGTGTGGACCATCTTCATTGCGAAAATGTTAAGATGTTTTTTGTTTCATGGTTTTTTCGCAAGAAAGGTGGCGCTATGTGTTTTAAATAATAAATAAATAAATCATTTATTTCAGGCAACACAATGTAATTTTACAAAATCAGGCCCATATAATAAATACCTTACAGACTAACATACATACATTTATATTATACAAAAACTATTTATTTTCACGTATAATCGGCGGCGACGTGTCGCGCAATGTTGTTTTAAATTGTTAATTTGTGACTGGTTTAGCGGAGAAAACTGACTGCGAGTTTTTGGCGCCATTTTTAACCGACTTCTAAATCAAAAAGGAGGAGGTGGTATGTCCACCGATTACTCGAAGACGGCTGAACCGATTGAAATGGTTCAAACGTTATTACATAAGGTTGGTTTCCAAGTTGGTCCCATTTTTTGAAATTTCGAAATCGGTTCAGTAGTTTTCAGGAAATCTTGAAAATACTGTCGTTTTCGTTACCACTTTATGTGAATTTAATACGTATCTTTAGGCATAACTCCTTTGTTTATAAACCGATTTAGATGATTCTTGTTTTGATGGAAAGGGGATACCTCAAGGTATTTTAACCGACTTCGAAAAAGGAGGTTTTGAGTTTGATCACATACCTATTTACCAGAAAACACGTAAATTGCCTGCACGATGCACTAAAAAGAGTGAAATAAAAATTATTTTTATAAAAAAATAAAACCGCCTTCTAAAAAACCACATAAAAAAAGTAAGAAATAATTCCTCACCAAATAAATAACGTAAGTACTTTGAAGTCGGGCGGGTTTTAACAAAAACAACAAAACATTGTACATGTTTCACGCCCGACTTCAAAGTACTTACGTTATTTATTTGGTGAGGAATTATTTCTTACTTTTTTTATGTGGTTTTTTAGAAGGCGGTTTTATTTTTTTATAAAAATAATTTTGGCGGGTTAGGTTGAGTGGATATTTTAATTAATCGCAATTTGTTTCATAGTGGACTTTGTGACTCAAGATAGGTGTGGTTTTGTGCCCCAAGTGTCTACGCAACTGGACGATATGTGGAATGATTAAAATAGGCGCTATCTCGGTAAAGTGATGCCGAGTGTTTTATTATAGTGGTGACTACCTCAGCAAGAATTATCGAGAAGGCTAGCTTGACACATTTGACGCCAAATACTCCAAGGAGCATTGGAATGTAACACACCTACATTCTTATCAAAACATAAGAAACTATGATAATTTAATAATACTCAAGAATTGGCAGGTAAAACCGAGTTACTTTGACCCTAGGGGGTAACTTTGAACAAAAAAAATAGAATATTTTTTAAAATTTTTGTTTTGCAATATAATAATCAATTGAGCATAATAATACCTCTCAAATCTCAAATTTATGTAAATAGTATATTAAAGCATACTTTTCAAAACTGCATCAAACATTTTTACTGTTTGGTTTTTTTAACAGACAGTTTTTTGTCTCCTGAGCAATTATGTGACATGGACTCTTGTTCTTTCTCAATTAATAACCAATTCAAATCGGCTGTCGGGTTGGGACGTGTGTTCTATTACTAGTTGAATTTAGAGAGTGCGCCAGATAAGTCTGCGCGGGGTCAAAATCGAATACTAATATTTTCCATAAGCTTAGAACAATATAATGTACTGTAACTAGCGCCAAAAACGCCCCAGTCGCAGAGTTATCTGACACGCACTCTATGAAGATTGCGCTGGACTGCGCACGCTAAATGCTCGCTGATTATTATAACTTTATGTTACATTGACAATATGTCAAGCACGTGTCAAGTAACCATCACAACAAAACAAGAATATAGTACTTGAAAATTTGCAAGAATTCTGAAGTGATAACTATACTGATTATATATTTAATTGCATTGTCATCGGAACTAAAGGTAAACTCCAAATTTCAGCTCAATCCGACATTGGAAAGTGGGTCAAATTTAGCTCGCAAGGTTTGACCCGAACGGACATACATGCATACATACATACATACATACACTGCAAGTTAAATAAAAGCTTGTAATAATATGGAACTGTTTCAATAATTAAATAAATGATTGAGGATGTTGATGAAACCTGACCCATTTAGCTAATAATTTGTTTATAAAGAAGTTACTATTATCTTACGTCGCTTTGATTTTACGTTCAACCATCAATAAAATCGCATAAACCAAGATTTATTCTGTGTTTAATAGCAACGCATTGCATTTGGATTTGTGCCAATAGACCGCACGCTTGTTATTACCAATACGAAAACCTAAAAGAAGTTTAGATAGAAAAAAAATGCTTAATCTTATCGCTGCAATGTTTGGTGTACTAACTAAAGAATTAAGTAATTAAACTTATTGGATTTCCAAACTTAATTCAACAATATTATAATGACTCAATTATTTTTCCTTTATACTTGCATGTTATTCTGCAACATTATGAAAGAGACAGTCGAGTTCTGGGCTGAGAAGAATAAATTTAGTTTCCTACCAACTAGGGGCTGTCCATTAATCACGTGATGTTTTTAGCAACTTTTTAGACCCCCCTTCCCCCTGGTGATACATTTTGAGGCTTTGTACTATGTGATTTGATACTTGGTGATTTTTTCACGGAAATCGTCTCCCTCCTTTCGGCCACACATGATTAATAATTCTGGACAGCCCCCTCTTCTTCTTCTTCTTCTTCAATCGATACGGGCGTTTTCCGCTACTCGACGTCTTAATGCGCCTATTTTGCGTGTGGAGGGTGTGCAGCCGGATTACTCCAGCCAGCCCAGCTCTGCCAGGAAAGCACCCAGAGCTCTCACTCGAAAGAAAAAGAAGACGACCGAAAGAGACGATGGTCAGGTTTTCAATATAAAATAATACGATTGTTTTTTGTGCTAGGCCTACTGGTTAAGAAGACACCTATACTTACTTAATCTACTTAAGTGTAATGCAGAGGCCTAAAATTAATGTAAAATCATAATGAAATTACTTTATTACATTTTTTACTATTTTATTTCGAATAAAACAGTAAAAAGTCAGTGGATTTAAGAGATATAAGCACAATTTTTCTTGTCATCTGTTAAGCATTTGGCTTGGAGCCAGAGGAGTTCCTATAATGAATGGACGAAGACGGATGGTCGCAAACTGTTGGCGATACAAAAACATAATTAAACGCCGTTGTTTAATCTGGAAACACCACTTAATTTATTAACCAAGAAATACTTAAACCAAATGGCGTGATTTCAAAAGTTATTTGAATATTAAGATCTTGTAATTATTAATTTTTGCTTGAGAATTGACAAATAATTCAATTTCAGTATTGAAATGTTTAAAACGATTATAGACACGATTGAAAACGTATAATTTATTTAACCCAGTAATGATTAATTTTACAAGTGAGAGTTGTAGTGAGTAGTTTTTGTATGTAGTTATGTATATGATAGGATGGGTATTGCAATTTAAGCCAGTGTAATATTGTTACTAGTTTTTGGCTGACAACAAATCGTTTCGCCACCTTTAACATTCTTGGATTCATGGGTTAGACACCATCGTCGTCCCTCCTTATAATTAGGTATTTATTATTATTACCTACTTTTTTGCATTCATACCTAATGCAATTTTTATTATTGAAAATAAATTGTTACAAAAGTTCGCCCCTCTTTCAACTAGGTAGCTCATATGGGACTTTAAACTAGCTAGTTGTGAGACGGGTCGATTTTTTCTAATACTTACTTCATTTTCAATAGGTATTTCATTTTGATGAACAGAACGCACTCCAATATTGAAGTAGACTTTACTCAAATTTGAACCTGAGAAATAAACAGGAAATACTTACACATATTAGCTTTCAATATTCCGTTTCCAAGCATGTCTGTTTTCGAATAAAAATGCTCCGGAAATAAAAGCATATCGAATTTCTCGTTCAATTCCGGAATATTGCTTGGAGTTCAATATATCACATCGCGGTGTCGCGATCAATCCGGCCAAATGACACTGGCATACGGTGCCAGTTATCTGCCTATTGTTACTACCGAACAGGAACTAAACTGAAGTGTGTGATGTAGTAGTGACTTTGATGGACGTTATGGTAGTAATACTTCGATTCTCATACAACTTAACGCAGTATCAATTGGCGAGTTGCGAGCGTCGAGCATCGAGCGTCAAGCGTGTTGAGCGTCGAGTTTCGAGAGTCCAGTATCGAGTGTCAAATCTGCCATATAAGCAATATGGGACGTTGGGGTAGTATTACTCCATTCACATATGACTAATATAATAAAGTGTCCAGTGGCGAGTAGCCAAGCGTTGAGAGTCGTGCGTCGAGTTTCAAGCGTCGAATGTCGAGCATCGACTTTCGAGCGTCGAGCTTCGAGATTCGAGCGTCAGGTGTGAAGTGTGGAGAGTCGAGCGTCAGCTGTCAAGCATCATCCGTCGAGTGTTCAATGCTGACTGTAGAGTAGCAAACAAGCTACCTAACTTACTGCAACAAACTTATAATCTCAGTAACTTTAAATAACCATCCTACAACTTCACAGTACAATAACTTGCCAGATAATGTAGCCACCCAAGTAACTATATCCTCCTATAACTTATTAAAGGTGTCATTAAAATTTCCTCCCTAACCCTCATATTGTTAGATTCACTGTACAATGTGTTTGCGGCCTACGGAACCCTAATAAAGGACCCTTGTTAATTAATGTATTGTGGCTATATCTGGTTCCACTATAGGTTGGAATTTGAGGTGATAATTGGTCGATGGTCGATCTGTAACAGACTGTTTTGTAGTTTATTGATGTAGAATTTGTTAGTGTAATTCCGACATTGTAGTCTGTGTTTATCATGTTTACTATAACTTTATTACCTTTTTACAAGTTTTTTATTAAATTGCCATGTTAGTTAGTTTGTTAGTTACTGGGGGACAAATCTTGCAAGCTTAATTTGACCTACTTCCCAGTGTCCGATGGAGCTGAAATTTTGTATAAAGTTTTGGTTTAGATGACAATACAATATTAAAGTACAGTCAGCAAAAAAAGTTGTCATAAAAATGAAATTTTTACAAAACTTATTACAAGTTTTTTATTAAATTGCCATGTAAGTTAGTTAGTTTATTTGTTATATAGTTACTGGGGGACAAATCTTGCAAGCTTTATTTGACCCACTTCCCAGTGTCCGATGGAGCTGAAATTGTGTATAAAGTTTTGGTTTAGATGACAATTCAATATTAAAGTACAGTCAGCAAAAAAAGCTTGTCAAAAAAATTATTTTTTTACTAAAAACTTATTTGGTTTAGATGACCACTTTTATGATCTTAGTACACAATGTTAACCTGCGGGAATCCAAGCAGTTATTCAAGTTTGAAAATGAAGAAAAAATGGCATTTTCAAACTTGAATAACTGTTTGGCCACTAATCGTACACAGTTGACGTCATAACAAAATATGATAGTTACACTGTTTACAATAGTAATGTGTAATTTATTTTTGTTGACCGACACTTTTACTTGTTTGGTCCAAACATGTATGAAGCGTGACTGATCTCCTTTGATACATCTATTATATATATCCTTTAGTACTTGACTTAGGAAAACGTAATACTTATAGCGATATCATGAAATAAAAGTACAAGATGGATAAGTAAAAATAATTTGAAAAATATATTTTTTATTCTTTTATTTGAACTGATGAAAACACTATCGCCCATGTTGTGACGTTATTGGATTTCTAAATTTGTAAACAAATAAACGTCAAAACTTTGACTTTTGCTACATATTAGTAAGGGTGTATTCCACATATCAAAGACCTTTGTTCAATATACATTTGATCAAAGAAATTGAATATCGAATGTATAAAATTGAACGTCAAAGTCGTCCAATTTCTTTGATCAAATGTATATTGGACAAAGATCTGTGATAAGTGGAACTACCCTAAGGTAAAAAAAAAGTAAACAACCACTTGACACTGTCAACACTGCATTGGTTGTTTACAAATTGTATGACGTCAGAACATGGCGAAGAGCGTTTCTACCGGAAAATAAAAAGCGAAATTTTAAAATAAAGTTTTGTAGGTTTTTATGTTTAAAAATATTAATAAATACTTTTTTTGGTGTAGTAGGACAATTATTAATCGTTTAAGAGACGAATAAAAAAAGGGTCAAGTAGCCTATTGTCGACACACATAAAAGGTATGTTGGAGAGGGGTAGGGGGTCCCAAACAAAGCCCATTGCCCCTTGACTTGGGCTTTGAAGCAAAACATACACTGCATTATTATGACAGATAGTTTTTATATTATTTTTATGCATTCACAATGCAATTTTTGTAAGTATAGGAAAAATGTGATAGTAAAAAACCATTGAAAGCTACTTATAGGGCTCGTGGTTTTTTACTATCACATTTTTCCTATACTTACAAAAATTGCATTGTGAATGCATAAAAATAATATAAAATCTCATTATGGCTGTTTCATCTTAATCGATTGTTAAACATTTGTAAAAATGTTTCTTTCGGATGCGAGGGTTTCCTCACATTGATGAAGCAACGCTGGCCTACAGCGTAACAAGTGATAGCAAAATTCGACGAGTCGTGTAAGCCTTTCGGTAGCTTAGTTGGTCAGAGCATCGGGCCGGATTCCCGGAGGCGCGGGTTCGAATCCCGCCTGAAAGCTACTTATGGGGCTCGTGGTTTTTTACTATCACATTTTTCCTATACTTACAAAAATTGCATTGTGAATGCATAAAAATAATATAAAATCTCATTATGGCTGTTTCATCTTAATCGATTGTTAAACATTTGTAAAAATGTTTCTTTCGGATGCGAGGGTTTCCTCACATTGATGAAGCAACGCTGGCCTACAGCGTAACAAGTGATAGCAAAATTCGACGAGTCGTGTAAGCCTTTCGGTAGCTTAGTTGGTCAGAGCATCGGGCCGGATTCCCGGAGGCGCGGGTTCGAATCCCGCCTGAAAGCTACTTATAGGGCTCGTGGTTTTTTACTATCACATTTTTCCTATACAGATAGTTTTATTAAATTTCTAACTACAACGACCAATTTTATGTGTCTTGCAAGTAAGTACCTATATAAACACCTGCCGGCCTAGCATGAGCGGCTTATAACGCGCGATATGATATGGTACGGCATGCCGTCTTGCTTACACCTTAGTGGGGTGAGAAAGACAACTTGCCGTACCATATCATATCGCGCGTTATAAGCCGGTCATGCTAGGCCGGCAGTAGGTAGACGTAATAAAATATTTACCACCGCACCACAATCGCACGGCGCATGTGTAGAATATTACCGAGAAGCATAACTTTTTACGAGATGCAGCAGGGTAGCATCATGGTGTGATAACTTGTTATGATTATCTTAAAGATGGCGGTGTTCTTATGTTATAGAATAAAGTAGCAAGTGTCTGGAAAAGTGGCTGTTATGTTCTGAAATTGCATGGTTGTAGACGGTTTAAGAGTGTGTGTTATATTACACTAATGAATAGGTTTTCTAAAGTTTAAATAAAACATGTTTTCATATAAAACAGTATTCCAACAAATAATACTTAGTTGCTAGCGCATAAGTACTTTTAGATTATGGTTGATAAAAAATTGCTACCTCGAGCGTCCAGTGGTCCTGGTTATTAGAATATCCTTAACATATCCATCCATGAGGATGTTATGTGGCCCAATAGTTTGTATGTCGCACCGCGATAGAAAAAGTTTTTTACGTAGGTATATTAAACGCTTTATTTAACCCCCCTTTAGAATATAAGATACTAGCCTTCCGCGTGGATTACACGACGATATCCCGCGGGAATGTTATATTTTTCCAGAGTAAAAAGTAGCCTATGTCACTCTCCAGCACCCAATTTATCCCCATACCAAAAATCACATCAATCTGTTGCTCCGTATTGACGTAAAATACGGCCAAACATACAAACAAACCAACATACTTCAGCATTCATACACTTCTACTAGTATGGATTGTCAAATACTGGGTGCCTTCCATCAACTTTAAGAGCGCGATCCAGAATAGGTTCTTAAAATGAATTGCTTTCATTTCAACTGGATCGCAAATGAATTGCTGAATGTGAATGACCGAACGATTTGTGTCCTTATTTCTTCTACCCGTCTCTTTCACTCGATTCTCTCATGCCCGGAGAGTGAGTGGGACGGGTATAACCTGCAGGTATCATATTAGCTTGGCCGAGTTAAAAGTCAAATAAGAGTTGATGACAGCTTAGCGGCTGTGAAATGTCATTGAATGATCACTGAATCGCTGTCATTGATATTAAGCTTTCGTGGTACGAATAAGCGAAGCATATCAGTTTAGGTCCTAAACAAATCCGCATTATGAGTTGATGGTAGGCACCCAGATCTTGTGATTGTGTACGTACTTCTATTTTTTTGTTTTTAATCGCAAATGCTACGTTACTGAAACTGAAAACTTTCCATCCGAATTAAAGGCAGCGTTACACGTATCGCAATCGCGTGCGATGTCACACCACCTTCACAATCAGATCGGACATGTGTAGACACGCATATAATGACTTTAGGCTCGAAGCAATCTGCGGAAAGGTGTGCCCAACCCTTATCAAGCCTGTCACCGACCAGTCTTAGCGGAGATAGAAGAAAACAAACTACATTTAAGAGATGCTTTCAACTTATTGGGCTAAGAAAATGGTGGGATAAAATTCTTGAATTGGTAAAAAAATCCTTGTAAATACTGAAGTACTACTGAGTTCAGTATGAATTATTGGAAATTAAGTAACCCGTCTCACAACTAGCTCCGATGGAACTCAAACCCACGACCTTTCACTGCCCGGGCAAAAGCTCTAACCAGTCAGCTAACGACTTCGTTGCAAATTGGCTGATATTTCTCTATATACTTACTTCATTTTCAATGTAAAAGAATTGCATAGTGAATGCAAATTATAAAAAAATAAAACCGCCTTCTAAAAAACCACATCAAAAAAGTAAGAAATAATTCCTCACCAAATAAATAACGTAAGTACTTTGAAGTCGGGCGTGAAACATGTACAATTTTTTGTTGTTTTTGTTAAAACTCGCCCGACTTCAAAGTACTTACGTTATTTATTTGGTAAGGAATTATTTCTTACTTTTTTGATGTGGTTTTATAGAAGGCGGTTTTATTTTTTTATAAAAATAATTTTTATTTCACTCTTTTTAGTGCATCGTGCAGGCAATTTGCGTGTTTTCTGGTAAATAGGTATGTGATCAAACTCAAAACCTCCTTTTTCGAAGTCGGTTAAAATACCTTGAGGTATCCCCTTGTTAACAAAACAAGAATCATCTAAATCGGTGTATAAACAAAGGAATTATGCCTAAAGATACGTATTAAATTCACATAAAGTGGTAACGAAAACGACAGTATTTTCAAGATTTCCTGAAAACTACTGAACCGATTTCAAAATTTCAAAAAATGGGACCAACTTGGAAATTAACCTGATGTAATAACGTTTGAACCATTTCAATCGGTTCAGCCGTCTTCGAGTAATCGGTGGACATACACAAAAAAAAAAAAAAAGAGTAAAAACATACATACAGACGAATAGAGAACCTCCTCCTTTTTGATTTAGAAGTCGGTTAAAGAGAAAAAATAATCACTGAATATTTTCCAGGACTGCGCCCTGTTAACGTTACTATATAAGATTCATAGCATTTTGGAGATAAGTTTCCATTAATTGCCCGTAGTCACGAAAGGGTTGTAACCTTCGAATAAATAATTGATATAGATGTAGATTGTCCTATTGAGGAGGACATTATGTCCGAAATTGGCGCAAAATTACAGTGAAGGGGTTGAAATAGGAGAATCATCTGAGGGAGAACATGAACAATGAATGTACTCGTATGTAAATGATGCTATCTAATTCAATGAATATTTGGTGAACTGTAAAATATCCGCTATATGTAAAAACTAGCCTTCCACCCGCGGCTTCGCTAGCGTGGACTACACAACGTTATCCCGCGGGAATAAGATGTTTTTCTGGGATAAAAAGTAGCTTTATGTCACTTTCCAGCTCCCAAATTATCCCCATATCAAAAGTAGCGTTGCTCCGTTTTGCGTGAAAATCAGACACACAAACAAACACACTTTCACATTGATACTATTAGTATGGATTTTAGTATTCCTTGTCTGTAAGCTGTTCCCGACTGAGCATGAGAAATTTTCAAATTCGTATGTATTAATCTTCTTTCTTCCAACAATAATTATTATCTCTGACTCTACTTCACCAAAGATTCTTAGTGGTTACTAGTACCTACCAACCTCACTAGTATACTTACTTAGTTACCTTTCTTAAAATAAATCAGGCAACATTTATATCGACGGGTCCCAAGAACAAAATCGCATCTTCTAAAATATATGATAGGAAATGCAAGTTTGTTCTTTAGACAACAAATTTTGCATATATTTTTGGTAGATGCGATTTATGCGATTTTGTTCTTGGGGGTCCCAAGAACAAAATCGCATTAATCGTCGTATATAAAATATTAATAGTCGTAAATAAATAATCGTCGATATGAACATGACCATAAATGAAAAGCATATTAATACAGGTAGCTGTTGAACTTGGTATTCCAAGATGCAAGACTATCGAGATATCGTTTACGACACCGTAGTATTTGAACTTCGGTGAACCGAGAAACAATTCTACATAATATGCGGCAAATCGTGCAATATCAACGGTCAACAACGCATGGAGATACCCAAAACTGGGCTTTCCTGATACGATTATAGACCTTACAGTAATGGGTTAAAGTACAAAGTTGTTCGAGCAGGCACGATATGGATATCCGATATGCTGCTAAATACACATTATTTGAGAATGTTATGTAGAACATCTTAGATTTCTGCGCGAACTGTCCATATAAATAAAACACTTTCACGGATTTTTTCACGCAATTTATTCAACAACTTAGTTAAATTTTAGTTGTTTCTTTGAGATTTTTTGGTTTATCCGACGTTTCGGCACCTTTCCAGGGGCCGTGGTCACGGAAAACTACCCACTATTTTTTGATTTTAATAAAAGAATATACCCACTCAAAAAAACAACTAAAATTTAACTAAGTTGTTGAATAAATTGCGTGAAAAAATCCGTGAAAGTGTTTTATTTATATGTTATGTAATGTTCATATAGATACCTAGTTTTAAATAAAAGCAATCAGGGTAAACTGCTTTAGTTGTTGGCATCCGTTCTATTCTGCCGTCATAAGAAGAAAAGACGCATCAATTTTTTTTTTCAAAATTGAGTATACTTACATAAGTACATATTCGCAATCAGTAAAAAGGATGCATTTACTACTGAGTATGTTTTTCATTACATAATTGTGGCCGCAACCCAAAAATTAGCAGGTACCTATAGTCCCACACGCCTGTCTGTTCCGGTGACAGCCGTGACAGAGGAGCCACTTGCAATACGAAATTAGCCGTCAAAATGGACTGTCGTTTGAAAACTGTTCTAGTTCCAAAGATTATCACCGGAACAGAAAAGCTTGTCGCACTATACCTACTTAATTTATTTTCAATAATCGAAAAAAAAGCAAGTGATTATCGAGTAGTTCATTAACATATAATAATATAAGGTTCCGTCAAAGTTGTCACAGAACTTAGTTGTCAGTCATACGTGATACGATAGTCAAAGTTAAGGGATTAACGTGGCTGCTGTGTTACATCCCTACTATACAGACAGATTAAACTTTATCGTATACGAATACATCATTTTAAAATTGAATGAAAGAATGTATATAGAAAGAAGAAGAATATATAAACTGTATGAGAGTAGCTTTCCGCCCACGGCTTCACCCGCGTGGACTACACGACATTATCCTACGGGAATGTGATATTTATTCGGGATAAAAAGTAGCCTATGTCACTCTCCAGCGCTCAAACCCCATACCAAAAATTACGTCGATCCGTTGCTCTGTTTCAACGTGAAAGGCGGACAAACAAACAAACAAAAACACTTTCACATTTATAATATTGTCTCTTATCTTATATTATCTTTCTTCCGAATGCGAGTAAGTACCTACTTATATATTTTTTCTTATTGCTGAACCGATCGACGCTGACCTACAGCGTAAAGTAAAAAATATTAATAAATAAAAATTTTTAAATATTTTTTCTTACAATCACACCAATTATCTAAACCCGTAGTAAATTTCTTAAGAAAATGTGTCTACGTGAACTTGAAAACGGATAAATATATACTTAAATACTTTTTGTTTGTAAATACATACTTAATATACATAGAAAACACCCAGACCAAGACAAATAGACATGTTCATGTACACAAATATTTGTCTTGTTCGGGAATCGAACCCGAGACCTCTGGCGCAGAAGGCAGGTAGTTTACCCCTGCGCCAAATCGGTCGTCTTAAAAGTAGGTAGGTACTTTAATATTTCGACGTATCCCTATAAATGTGTGTCAGTTTACTAGATTTTGAAGCAATTCTAGTTGCCAACTACATACGCTTAGGGTTTTTTTTTTAATTGTGACTATTTGATGAACGGTTTTTTCACAGTGGCATACGAGCATATCAGCACATCTACAAAGAGAATGCCTCATCGCATCGCCTTTAACGCAGATGAAAGTGAGAGCTTCCTATCATTCCATCAGTTGAGTGAGCTCATATTGTTGGAAACGGCAATTTTCCGCAGCTGTGTCAGTCATGGTTCACTAGTATTCTCGACTGGATTTCTCGTTACATTTATATTTTGTCATTAACAAATGCTTTTAACAGCCTACATTCAATAAATAATTTTGAGTTTAGATGCAGGAACAATGTAGATCTAAGTTGATTTATTTTTAACCGACTTCTAAATAAAAAAGGAGGAGGTTCTCTATTCGTCTGTATGTATGTTTTTTTTTTGTGTATGTCCACTGATTACTCGAAGACGGCTGAACCGATTGAAATGGTTCAAACGTTATTACATCAGGTTGGTTTCCAAGTTGGTCCCATTTTTTGAAATTTTGAAATCGGTTCAGTAGTTTTCAGGACATCTTAAAAATACTGTCGTTTTCGTTACCACTTTATGTGAATTTAATACGTATCTTTAGGCATAACTCCTTTGTTTATAAACCGATTTAGATGATTCTTGTTTTGTTAAAAAGGGGATACCTCAAGGTATTTTAACCGACTTCGAAAAAGGAGTTTTTCAGTTTGATCACATATACCTATTTACCAGAAAACACGTAAATTGCCTGCACGATGCACTAAAAAGAAAAAAACCTTCAAAAAACCACATCAAAAAAGTAAGAAATAATTCCTCAAATAAATAACGTAAGTACTTTGAAGTCGGGCGGGTTTTAACAAAAACAACAAAAAATTTTACATGTTTCACGCCCGACTTCAAAGTACTTACATTATTTATTTGGTTTTATTTGGTGAGGAATTATTTCTTACTTTTTGATGTGGTTTTTTGAAGGCGGTTTTATTAAATTCAATTTCATGAAAAAACCTTTATTGACAAAAAATCTTAACAAAAAGGAGAAACAAAACAGTTTTTGCGAATTTCTCAGTTAACCAGGGTCCGATGTAGGTTAGCTAAAACTTAAAAGAACTTTAATTTAATATAATTAGTTTAATGTTTAATGTAGCTATTTTTTTAATAAATCTAGGAGTTTAAAGGGTTAACTATTTTTTCTATTTTAATTTAATTTTGTTTAAATTTGCTATCGATTGCTATTTTAAACATGATATTATTTACAGTAATAATTATTAAATAAGAGAATATATAAGTCAGTGGACATTATGTTATGGCAATGGTCAAAAGATTTGAAAAATGCCCATCAACGCTTCAGTTTTACAACTCGTTTGAGAATACCTCAACATAGGTATCTACTTATCGTATATAAAAGCAAGAGCTTCCTATCATCAGAGTACTGAGCTCATATTGATGGGAACGTCAATTTTCCGCAGCTGTGCCGGTCAGGTCAGGGGTCACTCACTGTATTCTTGATAATGCTAGAAGTTCAGTTAGTGATTATGAGGAATGCGCCATTGAACTGGCTTTTAAAACAATATTTTGTGACATTAATAGGTAACAAGTGTTGTTCAGTCATTAAATTACCGTTTTGTAACTAGGTAAGTCTGAGATGTTTTGCATAAATATTTATTTTTTA
Organism: Crambus lathoniellus; assembly: GCA_949710035.1. Taxonomy (NCBI): domain Eukaryota; kingdom Metazoa; phylum Arthropoda; class Insecta; order Lepidoptera; family Crambidae; genus Crambus; species Crambus lathoniellus. The sequence goes on along the minus strand of OX453302.1, from coordinate 4,381,169 downwards.
ACTGAAATCGCTTTTGTTAGTAAACCTTCAGTGTAGGGTAGGTATAGTATTAATGTCGGCGTCCTATGAAGAAATAAACAGCCGGAGTGGACACAAAACGATCCAACGCGCTGCAAGCTGCAATCCCACGCGGTAAGACTGCGTTCCACTGGAGCTCCATAGGCGCGTTTGGTGCGGACGTGCTTTGCGCGATCCAAGAGAACAAATTCGAGGAACGATCCATGAGCCACGATCCTGGATTACGGATCGCCGATCCAAGATAGATTGTTTGGTATGGTGCTGGCTATTGCTAGATATATTATACTTAAGTGTAAACAAAGAAAGTGTCTTTTTAAAATGGGATGGTTTTTAGATAATTAAAAAACTCGCGGTCTCAGTGCTAAACGAATTGCACAACAATCAACATTCTTTTTTGAGATTATGACATTGATCTTACATTTTCCGTATGAAGGGTTGTTCATGACCGATTAGTTAATACTCTATAGTTCGGTACTTACTACTAATTAAATAAATACATTCTCACAATTACACCAATTATCAAAGCCCATGTAAATTTCATTACGAAACGGTGGCATGGAAAACTTACTATCAGACTTATATACAGATATAGACTTACATTTTTTTGTACTTAAATACATACCTTACATAGATAGAACATACCCAGACCAAGACAAATAGTTTACACAAATATTAGTGTTGTCCAGGAATCGAACTCGGGACCTCTTGCACATAAAGCAAGGTCTCCGTACCTCTGCGCTAAATTAATCGTCGTTATAATAATTCAGTAAATAACTGAATAAAATTGTATTCTGAACACTCAGTTCGCTTTGTAGTACAGCAATAAATTCTAAAAATATACAACCCATCTGTTTTACACTTCCCGTATGCACGATACCACGTCCCTCTCTCAATTTGCAGAAAATCTCCCACATGTATATTTCACTGACGGGGGTGAACGAAGCCAAAGGAAAGGAACTGAGTATTAACAATTCAGTGGTTTTAAATAGAATCGAAAACGTGCCAAGTTGGCCGTTACTGCGATGCTCAGAAACGAATAAGATGTCATATTACGTATTAAATATTAGGTTTCGGAATAGGAATGTGTTTCGAATGCAGCTCCAAAAGTGTGGGTATTATGCTTGAATGGTATTTTGTAACTGGCTATTGCAACTTCAATGGGTTTCACTGTTCATTGCTGGGTAGTCATTAATTATAACTTGGATGTGGTAGATTTGGCAATGATGTGTGATATTTGGCCATTCATTCGCATTTATTTTATTTAATCTATATAAATAAAAAGTTTTTGAGTTTTGAGTTTGAGTTTTGGCAATGATGTATGTGTACTTAATTTGGTCTTGGAATCGGAAGCACAGCATTATGGAGGTAGGTACATTCATCTTTATCAGAACAGTCATTGTTCTGATAAAGATGAAAAAACGGTTATCTTTTCTAACAGAGTTTTAAATTAGAATACAAATCTAATGTAGCTCTCGTTATAATTTTATACAAAATTGGTCTCTAATTAATTAAGATGACGATAAAAAAATCACTAAAATCACTAATGGACAAGGGCTTCTCGCAACCTTCACCAGATTGATAAGCCAACCTAATACTGTGGAACCTTGCATGTGTAAACCTGCATTATAAATTTCATAATTTTTACTTATTGATAGGGGTTACGTATTGTTTTTCTAAAATTACTAGTAAGTGGAGCAATATTATATCTTTTGATTTGATCCTTAGAGGACACAAGCTTACATTGCATTACCTATGTAAAATATTATAAAGAATAAAGACATCAAAATCACACGACTTAATCCAGAAGCCTTATTACGTAGTTAGGTACCGAAAAAAATTTATAACGCATTATCATATTTTGGCCTGTTTCGGTGGTTTTTTTTTACATATTATTAATTAATTAAACCTAAAACTTTATTTCTCAAATGTCCACAAACGGAGTTTATCTACTTTTCAAATAATGGTAAGTACCGGTAAACTGGGGTTACTTTGATTCGAGGGGGTGACTTTGTTGACAACGCTTGTTTGACTAAATTATTATTGTTTTCCATTTTTTTCAATTGACCTTTGGTAGCCTTAATATGACTATAGATAGAATGCCCATTTTTTACTTAATTACGAATAATACTGTTTTTATACCACATTATAAATTATCAAAGTAGCCCCATTTTTTCCTAAAGTAACCCCAATCTACGGTATGTTTTATTACAAGCTTTTATTTAGTTTCACCTGTCCCGTGTTTGTAATTAAGTAATCAAATGTTTGTAATCAAATCTTGCAAGTTAAATTTTGACCAACTTCCCGGTGTCCGATTGAACTGAAACTTTGCACACAGGTTTGGTTTGGATGACAAACAGCACAGTCAACGAAAAAGCTTGTCCTAAAAACGAAGATTTTACAAAAACTTGTTTATAAATTTAATATGATAGCCCAGACGGACGGTTGTTGCAATTGGGAAAATATTGTATGGATCTAATAAACTTAAGGCGCTACTCGGAAAAATATGGACTTTTTTATTTAAAACTATAGGACGGTTACAGTTGTTACAAATCTGGTAATAAGATATATATTTCTTCATACCTTTACCTACAATCGTATAGTTTCAAAAACACGATTTTATGATTTTGCCTCGACACCTTTAATTTTTTTTAAAAAGACCTCTAAAAAATACGAAAAGTGAAGATTATTCTTAAATGGGGTTACTTACACTATTGGAAATTGGTTTAATTAGTGGACACCAATAACATTGAGGATCGTATAGAAGCATTTTTTTTAATCGCCGTAGTTTTTTAATACGAAGTGATTTTGTGTTTTTTTTGCCTAATCCGCAAAATCGGTCTCGCTCCCGCGCGCGTCGTTTTCTCATTGCTATCTCGCTTCAGCACATTTTTTCCGAGTATCGCCTTAAAACTGCCCATTATCATCAGCCGTACGACGCCCACTGCCGGGCATAGGCTTCCCACAAGGATCTCTACAGCGATCAGTTCTGCGCTGCCCGCATCCAGCGGCTTCCCACGACCTTGACCAGGGTGCCTACCATCAACTTTAAGACAGCGATTCAAAAATAGCGCGATGCAGAATAGGTTCCTAAAATGAATTGCTTTCTTTCGTACTCTGACCTTCTAAAAACTGGATCGCAAATGAATCGCTAAATGTGAATGACCGAATGATTTGTGTCCTTATTTCTTCTACCCGTCTCTTTCACTCGATTCTGTCATGCCCGGAGAGTGAAAGGAACGGGTATAACCTGCAGGTGTCATGTTAACTTGGCTGAGTTATAAGTCAAATAAGAGTTGATGACAGCTCAGCGGTTGTGAAATGTCATTGAATGATCACTGAATCGCTGTCATTGATATTAAGCTGTCGTGGTACGAATAAGCGAAGCAGATCAGTTTAGGTTCCTAAACAAAACCGCAATAAGAGTTGATGGTAGGCACCCTGGGGGGTAATTGCGTAAGGTGCTGCAATTTGTATGGAATGGCATTTAATATGATACAGTATGAACTGTCAAATGATTACGAATGACTTTACACAATGCAATAGCAGATTGTCGGTCTACGTACCAGAACTAGGAACAGAACGTGATCAGGTGCCCGTGCGCGGTCGCCATTCGAGAACCTTTCCGCCCGAACGGCTACGGAATGTGCACGGTTCTTCGCGCTATGTTCTGCACTCTGCCACTTCTGCTAAGCAATCTTTTGAGCGATGTCGGTTGTTTTAGTTTCCCCTAACACTCTCAGAAGTTAGATCTCGTCATTTCTGATTTGATATCGCAAGGAAATACCGAGCATAGCCATCTCCATTACCGCTGGGAGACCTTGAGCCAATTATGAGACCCATAGTAAGCGACGGTTTACTGTGGCTTTCATTTACTGTGTACCAAACGTTTAACTGCCCGTAACACCATTTTTAGAAAGTTAACTCCTAGCGCTAGCGAAAATATAACTTCAATACTACATTTAAGAATAAACAAACGCATAGTTTATCGTTTACAAGTACCAGGCGAACATGAAATAAAGGAGTTTCCGCAACAAAAGCCCGGGTCCGCGACCCGTGAACAGCTGTTACGTGCGGTCGGAGTAGTATTATTGTACTGCACGTTTCTGGTTCTGCCCGAACACAATGCATGCTGGCCCGCTCGGTTCAGAAATATTCTAAAGAATCTTCAGGGCTTAAGCTCATTTTGTATTTCCATGTTTCCCATTACTTGAAATTTGAAATGCCATCTTTGTTTTGGGTAATCAGCTAATGTACAAATTGTGTGATATTACGAGAAACAGACATGCGTAAGAATTAAATATTGGACAATTGATTATAAAAGTAGTAGACTAGACAAAGACAAAGCACAGAATTCAAATCCAATTCTGGTTCCGACGGTTAGTAAGTCAAGACAGGGGGCCATTCACCCCCCCTAGCATGACCAACAAAAATCGATATGATATGACAAGTTATCCGGTTTGACTGTCAAAAGACTATGGTTTCTGACGTTTGAATGTCGATAAGTCGCTATCATGCGATACATATCACGTTTTGGGTGGTCATGCTAGGCTTGCTGAGTAGGTAGGTACTCATGAAATAGGCTTTATTTCAAAGATATTTTTATTGAAAATAATTTCAGGCATGTGGCCGCCGCGACTGGCGTTGACATGGTGTCATCTGGAGGTCCGATTTTTACACACTGTTCGCAGTACATTAGACGTATGTCGGCAATAACGCGTCGAATGTTGGCTTCCAAGTTCTCAATTGTTAGGTTATGATTTATCGGTGCAGACATGCGATTTATCATTGGTACCTACCCCCAAATCCTACTCAGACAACCCCGATTGCTCGATGTACAAATATTATTCTGTGACGACGTCTTGTATGCCCCTACCCCTAGAGTGTTATTTAGAGCCACGAAGGCGCGGAGGGGCGAGGCCACCTGAGGCGAGCCATCTGCGACGATTAGCACGCGTGAGACCAGTAGGTCTAGCACAATTTAGCGTGACTCTTTGTCGCGCTCCTTTCAACCAATCAGCACGTCGCCTTAAGTCACGCCCGCTTTCTACGAGCGATCTCATTGGTTGAAAGTGCCCGCGACTCTTTCTCACTCGAGTCGCGCTCAAGTTGTGTTAGCCCTACAGAGCGCGCCGGAGCCATGACAGAAGACTTGCATGTAGCATGTTTGCAGGCTGCATTTCTGGTTGCATGTTGCATGCCAGATTGCATGCAGCATGTCTTCTTGCTTGCTGCATATCTGCTTGCGTGCTGCATGCCTGCTAGCGTGCTATATGCCTGCTTGCTTGCTGCATATCTGCTTGCGTGCTGCATGCCTGCTTGCGTGCTGTATGCCTGCTTTCCTGATGCATGTCTACTTGCATGTTACTAGTTGTTATTAGTATAATTTGTTATGGTAGTTTTATTGTAAATCATTGCTATCGATATTAACATTAAGTATTTAAAATGTAAAAAAAAGTATGGCAAATAAAATTAAAATTTAAATGAATTTGATACTTATCGCAAATGTTACGTTATTTTTAGTGAAATTGGGGCAAATAAAATTATTGTATTTAAATTTCAGGCATTCACTAGTAAACCGAATGAAACAAGACGGTAAACTTTATAAAAACATAAAACGGAAACAATAGTTCTACTTTGCAGGTTCATCAAAGTTTCATATGTTTCGATTAAGTACTATAATTATATTATGAACTTCCTTTTACTACTCTCATGACAAAATAAACCACTTTGGTCATTAAAACGCGAGTGTTTGATGTTATTTTTTTTATAATTAAATTTGCCAACAGATCAAAGGCAAAACAACGGCCCTGTTAAAATAATTACTTTTATTATAATTCCCTTTTTATCGATGTTCAAAACAGTCGGTTACTTGAAAAGCTGTGAATATTTCAGTAGACATTAAAAGCCTGACATCAAATTGAAACGTTTGAAATTTGAAACAAAAGCAAGTGGAAACAAAGGAAAAGCTGCCATTGAAATATACTATAATGTATGCTTTAAGGTTTGTATGTGTGAACGAGGAAATGAGAATTACTGCTACCTACTTATCGACTTTACCGGCCTCCGTTGTCTAGTGGTACACACCACCGGTATCAGACCCATGGGTCCCGGGTTCGATTCACAGTGGGGGTACATAATGTATTCGGTTTGGTTGGTGGTAGGGCAAAGTCCGCCTGGCTGATGTTTTCGGGTGCGTCATGAATGATATAATTTCATTTGGTATAATTTCATTTCAATAACGTTCATATGACATAATAGATAAATAGTTATTCGTTGATTATACTAAATGAACGTTATATGAAATGATGTTATGTTTTATAACCACTATGTGTTTTAAATTTTCTACAATGTAAGTGTTATAGTAAAAGTTTATTATATGAAACGTTTTTATATCAAATGTTCATTATACGGTTTAAAATTATATATTTTTAATATATATCATTCGTTGATTATACAAAATGAACGTTATATGAAATGATTTTATGTAATGTGTTGTATATTTTGTGAGTATTATACGAAATGTTGTTATATCATATATTACACTCCCGATGTTTTCACCATTGTAAACCTCCTTCGACAACCTCCGTGGCCGAGTGGTGTACGCACCGGTTTTCAAGGTGCCGCTATCTCTAGAGGTCCCGAGTTCGATCTCCGGTCGGGATAATATTGAAAACGAACTTTTTTATATTTCCTCGGGTCTGGTTGTATGTTTACCGTCGTTGTTTCCAATTCCCATAACATTAGTGCTCTAGCTACTATAATTTGGTATTGGAACAATGTATATGATGAAATAATTTCATTATGTATTATATAAGTATAGTGCCCTCTATTTATATTGTCATGTCCAATCCGGACCCATAATGTTCTGTTCATATTTTTAAGGCCTTTTATACATATGGTGTGCAATAAACTGATTTGATTTGATGTGATGATGTGATGGTATCTAATATTTATTTTTATTGTTGTGTTCCTTCCGACAGTTAGAAAGATATCCAGTTCCTCAGCAATTGAGGGTTCCGCTAGTAGTGCGCTTCCACCTTCAGCCTTATCATCACTAACATCAAATGTGATGAAGGCTAATTGCTACCCCGTTGTGGTTTAATAAAAACTTCTTGTAGCACTACAAGAAGTTTTTATTAATCCACAAGTTGGCGATTGACTTGTAACTAAAGGCTTATCTGTGAACAGCTGTCAAACAATGTTACAGTAATATTATAAGCAAGACGGCGTTATACGCAGTGTATAGCTCCGTCCTGCAATCAACCGAACTATAACGTAGAACCCAGAACCACTAAGCACGTAAAACTATCACGCCTTTTTCGGTCGTTTAGGGACCTAGAATACGCGCCATTATAATTAATTTGGCGCGTGTGAATATCTGGAACTAAAATTATGACATGGTAATAAAGCTTATTTTTCAGTCAACCGAACCGAACTCTCCTTTTATTTTTTTATATCTGGGATATATTCTTTGTAGTAAATATATCAATGTAATTTTTAAAGCATTACGTGTTTTGGTATATGAAAATTTCATTTCTAATTATTACAGTATTCATTGTATATAAATTAAGGTTGATATATAACCACACACAGGCGACATACGATTAAAAGAAACAGCCATATTATACTTAGGTACTTACTCACGCAAATTCTAATTATGTTGGTTTTAATAATGAGATTCAGTGAGTACCTATCCATTTGTATTATTTCATTAGAATAAGCGCTGTTATGAAAGACAGAAAGAATGTTCATGTTCATTTGTTATAATATTTTCATTGGGCTCGGATGAGATTCGGGTTTCTGCTAAAGGCGCTGTTCCATTGCTTCCTACGTGTTATCTTTGTATAAAAATTTGTATAAATATATTATTTAAAAATGTATTCTAGTCATAAGATAATAATGTTTCCCGCAGCTGTGATACAGTTGGCAAGCATTTTGTAATATCATTAAAAATACAGATTGTCTATACCTATTTTAATATTTTCGAAGATATTTGGAAAGTTAAGTAATTATAGGTCACAGTCGATTGAAAATATTTAGTTAGGGATTACCATCCGCTGTCATCCGCCGTGTAATGTTACCTTTATGTAAAGGGAAAACCATAAACTTTAATCTCCCAACCAAATTTACTTTTACTACAATTATTTTATTATTATTGTTTTTTTTTATTATTATTTGTACTTATGTTAAACTTTACTTTACTTTCAATGAAACGCCTCATATCTTCTAACACGCTATATTATTGCGTGCCCGACAGGGTCCATAATGATCTTTTTTATGTTTACCAATCTTCTACCGATCTTAATTTACATTGTGGTAAGCAATAAATGATTGAGTATTGAGTATTGAAACTTATTTATACTAGTATAATAAGTTTATGGGGAAAACATAGTTTAACTATGAACAATAAAACAAAGTTTTTATTTTAAATACGTTTATTATCGCCTTTAAGAACATGACATCCAATGACAATCTTATAATACATTAATCATTTTATAAAGAGAGCCATCAAGGCATAAAGCAACATTGTTAAAAACCATAATAAAACTGGCCTGTAAATCGTGTAATCCACGCGGCATCATCCGCGTGGATTACACGACGTTATCCCGCTGGTATGTGATGTTAGCCTATGTCACTCTCCAGCTTCTCAACCAACGGACAAAGAAACACACTTTCACATGTATAATATTTGTATCGATTATTAAATACAGCTGTAAATATTTATAATAATATATAATTATTCTATTAAATTTGATGGCACCCTATATAATGAGATGTAACCTAACAAACATAAGTATCACAGAACAATTTGATAGAAGTGCGCGAAATTGACATTTTTAAAACGTGGACAACCACATAACTTAATGCAAGATGAGTAAGGGAGACATCTTGAATCTTTCTTTTTCTTTATCACCATCTAATCCTTATCAAAGCCCGTACTCTACAGCTTTTTGAAAATAAACACTTATTATACCTATGAAATAACCAGACAAATGCAGAAAATATGAAATACTTACAATATTTGTGTACTAAGGGTCGATTTTTCAATGCGGATAAGAATTATTCGTCTAATATCGTTTCATCATCATCATCATCATCAGCCATTTAATGTCCCCATTTAATATCGTTTACTTCCTCTAAATTTTAATTCGTATCTCTCTTGTTTTGAGATTGACATTTACATTGGTTGGTTATTAATTTAACTATAACTATTATCTGAGGATTGAAAAATCAGCCAATCACTTTAATTTGAGAAAATTTGTAATTTCACTGCGAGTTAGGGGTTGTTTGAGGCTTTATACTACAAATAGAGCAAAAGTAATTAAACACGCAGTTTTCTTAGTTTACAAACTCAAATTGGCTTAACAACCGGAAATTAGATTCATAGTCTCCCTAATAAAAAAAACCGTAAGTGGCAGTTTATAGTACATAATTATATAATTTAGACAATTGATTACCTAGTTCGCATTATTTATATACAATTTACACAATAGTTATAGTTTTATCTTAGGATTTGGCACAATAGAAGTGACTTTGTTGCCCAGTCCACGCATTTTAACAAAAACACGTAATAATATTAAAAAATACTTTTTGCCCCAAAATTGCTTCATACTAAAAATCCGTTCTCGCAAACATTTTAATATCTTTTAAGCTTAGCTTACAAGATATATAGTGACACCATTCACAGCTCGTCAATGTATTATATTTCTATAATAAACGACGTAATATATAATAAAAATAGCACCTCCTGCCACTATCTATTAATGCTTCAATAACTTGGGTGAACTTTATGTGGCATAGTGAAATAGAGAGAGTAAACTATCGATGCTGAAACATCGATAAAAAAGTAAAAAGAGGCCAAAGGCTCTTATTTCAGTGGTTATTTTGCAGCTCATTGCAGTATTTTTGAGTAAAATGGTAATTATAGTGACCATTGGCATTATTAATCTTAATTCAAAGACTTAAGTTACTGTCACACATAAATCACATACACCACCAACTGTCACGAAGTGTAGCCATAACAAACGGAGAATAATAACACATGAAATATCATCAAACGGAATCTATCGATATCGTTGTGCTAAATATCCGATATCGGTGATACGCCATCAGTTTATGGGAATATCATCGATAACTGCCAGATTATCTCTCGACACTTTCGCATCTGAAAGATTACGTGTTCATAGCACTTTGTGGATATGTGAGAAAATTATCCGCTGGACCACAGTACGTGCTACAAGCAAAAACAGTATCACGTCTCAACATTTTTTTTGGAAATAGTAAATACATTTACATTAGGTTTTATATGTATAAGCGGAATTTATGTAGTGTATTTATATCTTATATCGTTAGCAGGCAACAGAGCCGTTCCTTGGGTATGACGCTGAGCTGAATTGTCATACATTTGACAGAAGAAGTAACTGCGTTTGTCGTCTCAAAAACTTTACAGCCTGTGACAGGATGGCAGCTTACATTGAACTGTCTTGTAAAATAAATATCTCGTTGGCTTAAACTAGTTACGTGGAAACTGTAGTCTCGAGCCACAACACCAACCTTATCACCCCAATAGAACGTAGGCAATTTCATCTATGGGAAAGCGTAGTTAAGATACTGACCTAGCTGATATCTTATATCCTGTGGCCAGACTGTCCAACACGCCGGTTATTGCACAATCAACCAATAATAACACTTCTGTCACAGAGATATATTTCTTATTCTGGGAAAGTGTTCGTCAGAAATGGAACACGAAAATAAGTTTTATTTTTTTGCAAGAGTCCCTTCTAGTTTGTAAAATGCATGGACTGACTTTAGTAGTTGGAAATATTTTGTTTAAAGACTTATACTAGCGTAGTGAGGAATTTGATTTAAAACACAGTGATAAAATGTTTTCATGACGACAAAGTATATAAAATTAACAATTGTATGTCAAACAAATTTTTTAAATAGTAGGTAGGTACTTACCTATGCTTATTTCAATAATCATCAGTAGCATTTTAAAATCACAAGAAAGAAAAAAGCTGTAAATTAGTCGTTAACACTTCAAATTCGTTGCATAAAAATAATAAGACTTATTCACAAATTTATATAACATGTATTATTAACAACGATTTATAACCTGTTTAGAAATTATTATACATTTTTTTACGATCTTGCAAGACTTGTCGATAATATTTGAGCAGTATAATAATTTATTTTCTATAACTCATTTCAATTCATTTTATCGACACCTTTTTATCGACAAGTCTCGACTTAATAATTATATTTAGTAATATTTTAGCTCTCCCACCCAACGTATGTAAATATAATTACAAATTTTTTCGTGACATAAAACATCGAAATTCAGTGCTTGCTATTTATTTATAATAATAATTCTGACATCATATTTATAGTCACTTGCTGGTTGCTGTATCCTTATTTAAATTAAATAGTAATTAAAAGCATATACAAATGTTAAACTATCAGTCATCGTTCAAGCAATTGAATTTTTTTAGCCAGTGCAAGTTCCTGATTCTACTTCCTTTTAAAAGGAGTTTATTTTATTTACTTGGGCACGATAACAAAGTCCTTTTTTTTATGTTTGTGAAATTAATAACAATTTCAATCTTATTTTCATAATCAAACGGCAAAAACAGGATATCAGTAAACAAATTAATAGGTACATTCAATTAAATAATCATAGCTGTTGCAAAACATAAAATTCCCATTTCGATAACAACCGAGTACAACATTCAAATTAGGTTTTATCTTAGTCTATTACATCAGTTTTTGTATTACTATATTAAAATAGATTGTCACTGAAATGAGAACCCTGGTAGTTGCCTAGAAGATTAATTGTTGTTTTCATTGCTGAAACAACTTGTTAAAATAATAATGTAGTGATAGATGTTTATTCATAAGTTTCTCCAAGTAAGATAATGTAAAATTCTTATTTGTGAAATAAAATACTCATTAACCATAAATCCGTATCAGGGACGTAAGTATTTGAAATCAAGTCCTAGAAGGTTTATTCAGCTTACCTAAATAAATACAGAAGCATTATATAAGTAATTAAATTCATCATCTAATAAAATTTCTATTGATTCAAAACCCAGCAAAGGGTTCTTTTATGGCAAAGTTCTTCAACAATTCGACATGCTCGTATTCGCATTTCACTGAAGTGGCTCTCTGAAACTGCGTCTCAGATTTTCAGAAGGCTTTCGAGCGAAACGACAAAGCGTGCATCTCCTTTGAGGCTAGTACTATATGAAATAAACTAAATGGGACCTGGATACAGCAATGCAGCGAATGTTCACACACCAGACAATTTTGGGATGGTAAATAAATTAAATAGAATATTCGTGTTACATGCTATGTGCCCAGACACAGCCTTCTCTATCGTAGAGAAGGCTGTGACCCAGATGTTAGGAAACCAGAGAAAGATACCTACCATTTTGTGGCTATCCCATCTTTTTGTATTAATTATGTTTCATTCAAAACAAAGACGTTCTTAAATATTTGAAGCTACTCGCAATTGTTTTATGCCTAAGCTCGCAATGTTATTGTAAGTCAATTAGTGATATTGACATAAGACCGGATACCATCATTGACGATTCGTCAAAAAAACGGTAGGTACGTCACGACGGATGGTCGTTCATATTGCTTACGGAATCGTGTGAAAACAATTACCTAAACTAAAATGTTTACATTCGTTTCGACTATTTGTGTTTTTGACAAACGTTTTTGATTTTAAAGATTTGTGTGTGTTTTAAGACGTATCCGTAACTATTTACGATTCGTGATGCTTGTGGACACGGTCATTTAAAAAGCATTACCTCCGTCGATGAATAGCGAATCGTGGTAAAAAAACGATTCGCCAAACGACGTCGTGTGATTGAGCACTAAGATATACTATATCTACGTTGCTGAATATATGTGGTAGAATACTATAACTGCTTGTCAATAGCTTTTTGTCAATATGTTTAATTGTTAATTTTATGTTAAAGCTGTTAGCTATCCTAAGAAATAAAAATAAAAATAAATAAATAAATAAATACGTTAAGGTGGTTCGATGAGCGCAGTAGCGCCACGAATGGAAATAAATCAATTACACTTTATTAAAGGCTTAGATTAAAAGTTTCGGTTATTTTGAGCAAATAAAAGAGTAAAATGCATTTTATAAATATACTTTTAAGAACTCAAACTTACGCAATAAGTCGTGAATCTCAATAGTGCCAAAAGTGGCCACATTTAGCAATATCGAGATCCATAACTTAATGCTCATATTTGAGGTCCTGAAAAAACAATTAAAAATTGCATTTTACTCTTTTATTTGCGCGAAATAACAGAAACTTTTATTCTAAGCCCTTGATAAATCGTAAATGATTTATTTCCATTGATGGCGCTAATGAGCTCATCGAACCACCTTAACGTTAAAATTAAAACTTGATAATACGAGAAACGTAAACGTGAGCTAAGGAAAAGATTATTTGACCTTAGCCTTAATTACACCTGGTGTTAAGTGATAATAAGGCTGAATGTGGAAGCGCCCTACTCCCGGAATCCTCAATTACTGAGGAACTGGCTATCTTATCTTTAATTGCCGGAACACAACAATGCTGAAAACATCGTTGTTATGGCGTCAGTCTTAGATAAGATGGTGGTAGCTAGCCAGGCAGACTTTGATCAAGCCCTAACACCAACCAAACCGAATACAATATGTAGCCCCACTGAGAATCAAACCCGGGTCCTCTGGGTCTGATACCGGTGATGTGAATCACTAGATCACAGACAGAGGCGGTTAAAATAGGTATACACTTTTTAAGTGATCTCTCCTCAACAATGTTTCCGTTCAAACAATCGATAGTTCACACACCGAATATTACATCATGTCCGCACCGGTCCCGACATATGCGAACAGCGTCCCACTTTCGTTCCCGCATCGGCTATAAATCAACCCGTTTTGTTTATGTTACGAAAGGGAGTACAGTGAGAACAAATTTTTATGATAATATTATGTTTCAGCCTTTTCCGTCCCGACAAATTTTTGTAAAAGGATTGTTTCACTTTTGGCAAGGTGATAGAGGCGTAGAATGTTTCTATCATGTGAGGGTTATTGTTTACAGTCCCTTATAGAAAGAAGGTTACTAGCAAAGCCGAACTGCCGAACTCCTGGAGCTTAGCAGGACGAACATCTGTGCGATAGTCCACGCCTTAAACAGGCACCAATTTCACATGAAATTGAGTGACACTGATGTTTGCCGCTACTGTAAACAGGAAATGGAAACGCCCTGGGCGTTTCCATTTCCTGTTCCACCTTCTGAGTGACTGCAGGCCCTTTATCCACACACGTAGTATCCATCTGGGTCGACACATTATGCGCCCGGAGGAGAATAAAACTCTTAAAGCTAGGAGTATTCTAGACTTCTTGGAAGCCTCCAGGCTAAAAGAGTTTTACTTTAACCAGGTGGCGAGTCACAATAGATCTTTTAGGTCGCAGTGACTACATCTCAGGGAGATGCATAGCCCCTAAAATTCAAATACTAATTGTTTACAGTTTTTGGGTTACTGTCTAGCCTACTCAACTTAATGCTTACTGTCATAAATTGTACTAATTATAATTTAGTTAGTTAGTTATTTTAATTTTTAGTGTTTTGGATTCACAATGCAATTTTTATTATTGAAAAATGGAAAATGAAGTATTTAGAAAAAATCGACCAGTCTCACAACCAAACGTCCCATCGAAGCTGGTTGTGAGACGGGTCGATTATTTCTAAATACTTCATTTTCCATTTTTTAATAATTATAATTTGTTTAAGAACCTATAAATAAAAAAATGGAAAATGAAGTATTTTAAAAAAATCGACCCGTCTCACAACCAGCTCCGATGGGACTCGAACCCACGACCTTTCGCTTTCCGGGCGACTGCTCTAACCACTGAGCTACGGAGTCGATCGTTCCTCAATGGGTTCGAGTCCCATCGGAGCTGGTTGTGAGACGGGTCGATTTTTTTCTAAAATACTTCATTTTGCATTGTGAATGCAAAAAACAAAAAAATAAATTAACCTATAAATAAATAAGTTTCTCAAAAAATTATAAAAAATAATAAAAAAAAATATTATTTAAATTACTTATGAGAGAATTTCACGCTCTTCGAACCTTTCCAATGTGGAAGGATTGTATTGTGCATAGAGATAGATTTGACCTCGGGGAAGGTTAAATAATTGTAAAGTTTCCATGACCAGACTTTTTGAACAAACTCATCCAATGAGACAGATTCTCGTAA
Organism: Crambus lathoniellus; assembly: GCA_949710035.1. NCBI lineage: Eukaryota > Metazoa > Arthropoda > Insecta > Lepidoptera > Crambidae > Crambus > Crambus lathoniellus. The sequence continues at coordinate 4,365,889 of OX453302.1, read as the reverse complement.
TCGGCCGCTTAGTTGTAGTAACGATAATTACTAAATTAGAAATACAAATTAAGAATGACTTCTTTTTTTTAACTTCGGTCAGTTAACAGTTAACAAGAGAAGCAAAAAATTCGTGTTCTGTGGTTTGTAGAACTAAAACGAAATATTTGCGAATTAAACTTGGTTCCTTCTCGTATTTACGCAGTGTGCTACTAACTGTAAGTAATATGTTTTCTGCGAAGAAGGATGTGTTCAATCAGTGTGAGGATGCGCAGTTCATTGACGTTGTATATATTAGAGTTCTTTTCGGGAGATTATACGGTGCAGACTTGCATCGATATTGATTGAACATCACTTGTTAACGCAATATTATAGTGATGTTGACTTTATGAAGGAGCTATACACAGCGTATAGCCATAGTAGAAACAAATACGGTATAGCGCCATCTCTTTCATTATCTTATTTTAACAACTCATAGACCCAAAAAGCCTATACAAGATGCATTCGGTAAAATCATAATCATCACCATCATCATCATTAGCCCGTTTTTACTGCTGGACTGAACTCGGTATTCAGCTCTTCGCAGCCAGCCCCCGCCTGCCATCTTTCGCAGGTCGTCGTTCCACCTGGTAGCAGCCCTACGCTACGTTTGCCTAAACGCGGTCTCCACTCCAGAACTCGTTTGCCCCAAAGGCCGTCAGTTCTTCGAGCGATGTGGCTAGCCCACTGCCACCTTATCATGTTTATTCTTCGAGCTATGTCGGTGACTTTGGTTCTCTGTCAGATAACTTCGTTTCTTATTCTATCCTGCAGAGAAACGGCGAGCATATCCCCCAATTTAAAGTTGCCCAGCGAGCTATGGAGAGCCACAGCTCACTAGGCAACTTTAAATTGGTGGGCTAGTCCCACCATGAGTGTCCACGTTTCGGCTCCGTAAGTCATTGCGGGTAGGACGCACTGGTCAAAGACTTTGGTCGTCGGAATTGACGACGTGACTCGACGAAGTTTGCCGAATGCTTCCCATCCCAGCCGGATTCTTCTATTAATTTCACGTGTTCGGTAAAATTAAAGGACGATAATTTGTAATGACCTAACTTAAAGTCATTGTGGTTACGGCGAATGAATTAGAAAATTAAAATTAACTGCTCGTGAAATGGCGTAATTTTTTTGCATCTTGTCTAGGCTCAATTAAGTTATATTACGTACAAAGTAGCGATCGTACTTAGAAAAATAGTTGCGATTATCATCATCCATCAACTGATTAAAGTCTTAGTGAATCTTATTACTAAAGCAATAATGTCTTTATTATGTGGCGACTTCTAGATGACGAGCACATAACCACTGATTGTACGCAGAACCTACATCGCGCTTACGGAGTTCTTACCACCACTTTCTATATATAGAATCTCCGACATACAACCACCGGACAGTTGTCCCCGGGCTAACAACACCTAGCCCGGAAGGAAGACACAACATCAGTCTTCCTTTATCAGTTGCATCATTTCCCACATTGGTGACCCCTACGGAGCACAAGAAGCACCTTCTCCACCAGAAGCACCTTCTCCACCAGCGCCAGCACGTCTTCACCAGCGCCAGCACCGCCTTCACCAGCGCCAGCATCGTCTCCACCAGCGCAACCATCACTCCTCCCGACCCTCGTCCAGCAACCTTCAGCAGTCACACAGCAAGCCAGCACACCCGCCTCAAGGTTCCATCGCAGCATCGTCCGACGCTACCTGGACCTTCGGCAGCACCCGACGGCATCATCCCGATTTGGCATCCTCGCAGCCCACGTCTCTGGAGCATCACTGGGCCCTTACTCCAGCGTGGCAGTTCTGTGCGCCAGCAGCTCGGACCTACCGTCACACCGCACACTCCATCCCGACTCACCGTGGACGTCCCGACTCACCGTGGACAGGAGCAGCGACCAGCAGCCACCCCGCACCGTCTCGACTCACCGCAGACGAAGTCTCGACTCACCGCAGACTGGGGCATCCTGCAGCACTCTCTCTGGCACTTGCAAGCTCAAACGCACTGACTGCTGAGCAACAACTTGGATCGACCTCCGGTCTAGGAGGGGAGTGATGTGGCGACTTCTAGATGACGCGCACATAACCACTGATTGTACGCAGAACCTACATCGCGCTTACGGAGTTCTTACCACCACTTTCTATATATAGAATCTCCGACATACAACCACCGGACAGTTGTCCCCGGGCTAACAACACCTAGCCCGGAAGGAAGACACAACATCAGTCTTCCTTTATCAGTTGCATCATTTCCCCACACAGTGAAACGGTACCGTTATTGAAACGTTCTGTAATATCATAACCATGTGCCTAAACAAATCGATATATTTGTTTACCAATCCCGATATCGTAAATATAACTGTACACAAGCTACCTCTATTATCTTGTGTACTGACACGTAAGAAACTAATTATAGTGCCAAACAAGGTAAGGTCAGAACACACAACGTTTTGGGTTATTTCTCTTACCCTACTAACAGTCCTTGCCGTTTTAATTACATAAGTAATTATTTATATTTTATTTATTTATTTATGGACTTTTAACACTATAAGGTTATGCTCACACAACTCAGAAATGTTTTCGTTATGCCAGCCCTATTTTAATGAAGTATTATTTTATTGACAAGTATTGGCTCCGTGGTTGAAGTCGCAAATTTCCATTTTGTTAAGAATATCGGGACAATATGTACTCAATAACCTACTCCAGGTGATGGTCTAAATGTATGTAAAATTACATTCAAATTCGTTCAGCTATTCTCAAGTTTTGCGCTATTTAAAATAAGGTATAGACTAATCGCTCACTGGTTTTTCCCACGTGGTTCCGGTTCCCTCAATATCGGGATAAAATGTATCCTTTGTTCTATTCTGGGCTATGACGTATAAGTTTGAAGAATTTCATCTGAATCTGTTTCGTCGTTTACGCGTGATTTAGTAACGAACTATTCCATCTAATAAAAATTATAAGGTAACAGTGAAAATCTTAGATTGTTCCAAAAGAAGAAAGTTTGGTGTGTGAACAACAATGGGACATATTTTTTACCTAACTATCCACAACATACTCAATACACCGACTTACATTCAACTCGACTAGACTTCACTCAAGGCACTGTATTTAGAAAACATATGTACTGATGACAAACATGATGCTAATACCGCGATTGACACCTCCAGGGCATTTGGGGATGAACCTGGAACAATATACAATGATTAGTATAAAAACTTGCCGCGTCACGTGGTTTCACCTCCCAACAAGCGTTTGTAGGTCGCTGCGACGTTGCCATTAAGCTTATATTACACGGTTCAACCAAATTGATTCACTTTGGTTGAAAGGCGCAGAAATACAGGCGCACATTGACATTGAATGATTCACTTTTACGTTTACATTGTTCAATTTGGTTGCTTCATCCAAATTGAAAGGCAAAAGTGAACCGTATATTACTCCCATTACGTTACTATCATGGCAAAAGGGCCCACTTTATACGACTTATGCCCGAATACTCGTATGCTACTTATCTTTGGGAGCGTCTCAAACATCGCCCTGTCACTTTAAATGTCAAATGTATGAAAGAGATGCCATGATGTTTGAGACGCTCCCAAAGATGATTTGCGTTCGAGAATTCGGGCGTCAGTGTCGTAATAGAGTCATGTGGCGGTCGTATATAGACCATTTTAGTGTCGTTTAGAGGTTGTATAAAGGTAACGGGCTCTAAGTTGTATTAATTCTAAAATTACTTCTATACGATGTTTTTAGTACTTTCAGTCACGTAAATTACTTCAATACGATGTTTTTAGTACTTTCAGTCACGTAAATTACTTCAATACGATGTTTTTAGTACTTTCAGTCACGTAAATTACTTCAATACGATGTTTTTAGCACTTCCAGCCACGTAAATTACTTCAATACGATGTTTTTAGCACTTTCAGTCACGTAAATTACATCAATACAATGTTTTTAGCACTTTCAGTCGGGTAACTTTCACATATTACGACTAATATGTTTGTTGGGCTGCATGTATTCCGGTCCCGAGAGAACATTATCCTCTGTATTGAAGAGCCCGTGGCGCAGTGGTTATCGCTCTCGGCCTACGATCGTAAAGCAAACTTTCGCAGTGGTTGTTCACAGGATGGGTAAGCAATAACTCAAGATCCTCCTAACTTCAAAAGGCAGCATTTGATTCATGACCCATTTCGCTAATAATTTGTTTGAAAGCGTCAAAAGTATAAAGTTCAATGTCAGTGTCAAAAAGTTTGAATTTCGATCGTAGCACATGTGCCACCGATCACAACCACAAAACGTCACCACCGACTTATTTCCTGTAGTTATTAACCGACTTTAAAAAGGAGGTTATCATACATTATACGAACTCGCCGGACATGGTTGACGCCGGTAGTTGTCAATTGTTCCTTCTTCGAGCTTCAAATGGCGGCCGGGGCGTTGCTATAGTTTGTATATAGTTTATAGTTTGAAAATCAACATATTGGCGAGTCATGATTCGATTCAATACCTTCGACTGTACGTTAAGAATTTGGTCCCGGCTGCATTTGTAGTCGTTAATGCCCACCAATCCGCATTGGGCTCGCATTGTAGGTCATTACCCATTCTCCTTATCCATTTACAAGGAAAACCTATGCCCCAGCAGTTCTGATGGTGTATCATATGCTCTATTCGGGTCACGATCTGCCTGTAAGCAAAGCTTCATTTAAAACTGCTTTTCGCTAGTTTAAATCAACATTGAAGATAAAACAATTACAACAATACAAGAAGCAGCAGGATATACCAAAACAACATTGCTTGATTTTTTCTCTTTTCAGCCAAATCCGTCTGGAATTTTTTTGACAATATATTTTTTACTGTCGTAAAATCCATCATTTGGATGGCTGAATACAAATACTGAAATACAAAAATAAAATTATGTTACTACAAGTGAGTTATGTTTGCTTGTACATAACAAATATGGATGTAATAATAGTCATCACTTTCAGTTCACAACTCAATATTTTCTGTATGACATCGATTGCACCAGTCAAATCAAATCAATTCCACTAGAGAGGTTGTTCAATCATTTTCATAGGTTCTATATTCACATAAAAGTCGAATGGAAAGTTGTTCAGTTTGATGGTTAAAATCGCCTGTCGAGGGATCGGGAGCAATAAAGATAGACCTTCCATAAAGGGAAAGCCATAACAGTTTTATGGGGCTAAACATAATTGTGTAAACCCTGTCGTACCGACGTATTAACTTAAAGACTTTCACGGTGAAGAAAGATGTGTAACTGATGAGAACAGCAAGGTGTAAACAAAAGATTAGAAAGATAAAGAAAAATGTCAAAAAAGTTTAAATTAGGGGAAGATTGTAATGGAAGAAACGGAAAAATGAGTGAAAAAGGATAAGGTGGTATTTTGCCAGAAATATAGTACATAGTAACTTCCCAGAAGCAATGAACATGGAGAGTTGTGGCGTGCGAGCTACCATCAGGCTCACGTTCAACATCACACGTATGGAGGCCACGTGGGTCGTCTGGCCTCGCACTACTACCAGGCTCGCATTCGTCGATCTAACGCGTGTAGGCCACGTGGGTTGCGTGGCCTCACACCTCTCAGATACCGTATTCCCAGGGTGCTGACTCGCAAGCACAAGAAACTCCAGCTACTTAAGAGAGCAAATCCTTGGCCTATTGCTATAAGCTTTAGTTGAGTAGATACTACTCACCGGAAGCAGTGAACATGGAAATGTGTGGAGTGCGAGCTACCACCAGGCTCGCATTCGTCGATCTTACGTATGGAGGCCACGTGGGTTGCGTAGCCTCGCAACGTACGGACACCGCTGCTCTCAGCGTGTTGACCCGCAGACGCAGGGACCTCCAGCTAGTTCGGAGGCCTAACGCGTTCTGCGGCGACACTTGGGTGTTGTTCACCATCCACGGTTCTGTCTGGAAAAATTGAAATGTTGAAATTTGTCGAAAGTCGTTTGTCGCTTCAACTGCCCCCCGATTCACTGATGTTTGGAAAGGGAATCAGATTCGAATTCTGTGTTTTGTCTTTGTCTATTCTGATGTAAGCGACAGTTACAATACTGCTTTCTACTGCCTGGAACGCTTCAAATGGTTTGTGAGTAAGGGAGCTTGAGAGTCGTTTTAATGTTATAGTGATATTCTCTGTGTTAATAAATAAAGTGATGCTTAAACAATGTGGTATGCATGCAATGAAAAAATATTGACTGTTGACTTTTTATTTTGGCAAGTCTGGATTTTCGGCATATTTGGAAATACCACTATTGCATCACAAATCATTTCAACTGAATCGGAGCGGAATTTTAACTGAATTTTTCATTTTAAAACTATCTCGAGTTTCTACTTTTGTAAAAGAACAGACATTAATTTTGATTGTTTTTGTTGAGATCGTGCGTTCAGTTCCTACAGGAGATTGTTCTGCATCTGTTAGTTAATATCTATCTATTTACCACTAAACATATATCTGGGAAACCATCATTTGTTCTGGTATATACATTATATCTGATACGTGATACGGGTCACAATTGCTTGAGCTACATAATTCGGGAATCAAGTAATGTGTGATGATGATGAAGTCCAATATTTATACAAGATGAATTTTTAAACACTTTTCAAATTTTTAAGATCGACTCAGAATCAGCAAGTGAACAACTTTCTCCAAGAAACATGGGTCGAAATATGTATTTTTTTTAACTCTTCATACAAATCAGATTGATCACGTGACGGAATTAGTATAGGAAGTCCAAACATTTTTGTCGTATTTCGACCCATGTTTCTAGGAGAAAGTTTTTCATTTACCGATTCTGAGTCGATCTTTAGGCATAGTTTAAAAATTCTGTTCTATTTTATTTTATTGATCCAGTATTATTTCTTTATTCAATACTTACTCTCTCTGGTTTCCCGTCAATGTACCACGCAATGTTTGCTGGGGGCATGGCAGGGCCGGTTGTGCAATTAAGCAGAACATCTTCGCCGAGTTGTACCAGACTCGGAACACCGATTATGACCGGGTCGTCTCTCAGAATCACTGTGGACAATGATTAATTGATTAATATTCAGTCCTTGGTTATGAAATTTGGGAAAATTAATGGTTGTTGATGCAGTCACTTAATTTGCATTTTCGGTGCTTTCATTTTTCCTAATTTTATTTAGGAACGCTAATTTAACGCTAAAGTTTAATAACATCAATTCTTTCTAAAAGACTTGTAAATGTGAAGAGTTGTCTAATATTACACTTGTCTTATGGTCACACTATTAGTTGGGCTGTGCCTCTGCTGCAATGTATAGGACACCAAATATTCGCTCTACTCTACCTATTATGTAATCTTATCGTATCTAAATGACCTTAATGTTAAAAATATTTACTGAACAAAGCGGTGGGGTAACGTGAAGTAGGAAACATTTAGCCAATTGAGTGGTGCTAATCCTATTGCCTAAACAGCCGTTTACTCTACTAAAAACAAAATTGCATTAGACAATATTCTTAAGATGCCAAACATCAAAAGTACGGACTTTAAAATTATTGGTCCACGCCACATAACTTACACGCTGCTTTTGGAAAAGCTCGCTCCATCTCGCTCCAAAAAATGTAAAAAAAAACCCTCGAAGTTACGTATATGGCGCGAACTTCTAAGGCGATAAGTTTCACAGTAATGTTTGACGTTGACGCAGGAAATTGTCTAATGCAATTATTTCACAGAAGCCGCAGAACAGAAATTTCTAAAACTTATTCTAGTTTGCGACACAAATTGCTTCAATTACTTACTAATATTTGGGTCCTTTTACTTATAATTTGATCAAGTTACGCTGCTGGTTATTAAGACAGACATCTCGATACAGAAATATTTTATTCGAAGATTTAGTTTATTTACCTGCCACAGTCAAGTTCTTGGTCTGCTTCACCACCGCAAACCTGGGTCCTTCCATGGACACTTCACAGGTGAAGGAAAGGCGAGTGTTGTAGCTCTTCGGCAGATGAACGCTGATGGCACAGCTGTGCAGGTTACAAGAGCCGCGTGTCACCACCCCACCGCTGGTGGTGTTGAAGATCCGGGTTGGAGGCTGCAGAGGATAAGAAGTTAAAAAAACTGTGATACTAGTAATAATTCATTCAACCATTCAATGTGATAATGAAAGTATTTAATACTTCGTGCAATCTATGGGCCCGATTCTCAGGAATTCGAATTTTTTCAGTGTGGTAATTTGTATACGAACATTTTGTTTGTGGTTTCTATTGAAAAGTTACAAACTAAACTGTCCTATGTACATGTCAACAAATTCATTCTGACAGCAAAGTTCGTTTCCGAACATGGATTGGTCCGTACCACTCGTTGCGTTCGACTGGTTTTCGATCGAGATTTTTCGATTGTGTGATCTTCGAAAAAAATAATAATTTCAAGCTTATAAATGTGAACTTTTCTCGATTGCGTGAGAATCGGCCCCCTGATGTTAAGTGGTGATAAGGCTGAAGGTAGAAGCGCACTTCTACCGGAATCCTCACTGAGGAACTGGCTATCTTATCTTTAACTGCCGGAACACAATAATGCTGAAAACATCATTGTTATGGCGTCAGATTTAAATAGGATGGTGGTAGCTAGCCAGGCGGACTAACAACAAATCCTACCACCAACCAAACCCAATACGTACCCCCATTGGGAATCGAACCCGGGGCCTCTGGGTGTGAAATCGGTGGTGTTAACCACTAGACCACAGAGGCGGTTAAAGCAGTAAAAGGAAAGAGAATATTTTCCTGCATCACTATAAATAAAAACATTTTAATATTGAAAAAAAAACGTCTGGGTGCCTACCTGCAACTTTAAGAAAGCGATTCAAAACTGGTGCGATTCAGAATAGGTTCCTAAAATGAATTGCTTTATTTCGTACCATGACCTTCTAAAAACTGAATCGCAAATGAATTACAGAATGTCAATGAACGAACGATTTGTGTCCTTATTTCTTCTACCCATCTCTTTCACTCGATTCTGTCATACCCTGAGAGTGAGAGGGACGGGTATAAACTGTAGGTGTCATGTTAGCTCGACCGAGTTATAAATCAAATAAGAGTTTATGAGAGCTAAGCGCTGTGACATGTCACCGCTTACCATTGACACAATAGAATCTTGATGGCAATTAAGGTGTCGTGGTACGAATAAGCGGAACAGTTCAATTTAGGTCCTAAACAAAACCGCTATAAGAGTTTATGGTAGGCACCCTGGTATTGGATTCCCTTTTAAAATTAGCTGCATTTACTGTTGCTGTCCCGTTATTTATTGTAAGTCTGACATTCGCAAAATGACTGCCATTTAATCAACAAAGATCCGTTTCACCAACATCCACTTGATTGATGATAATGAACGGCGGGAGTATCGGCTTTCCGATAGCCGGAATCCATTCAGAGATTTTGTTTCTAACCGTTTTGAGTTAATTTTGTGGTACAGTGAACAACACATAGATTGTGCAACGCTGGCATTTTAATACGTAACTAAAGAGTAAATATTTGGATATTCAGAGTGAGACAGGTATTATTTGTGGCAGGAGCTAAACTATGGCATAACCTGGCGATAATTAAACTATACAATGGTAAATAGAGACAGTTAATTTTACAAAATATGACGTTAAGTATTCATGAATAAATTGTAGAACTTTTATGAGGTAATTACATTGTGATGTGAGGTTGTAGTGGGTTCTTGTCTTACATTCAAATTGGAAAAACTTTATGTTTTTTTAGTCTGGGTGTTACAAGAAATTGTCTTTAAGGGTATCGGTCGTTCACTCGTATCGGTTCCAACCGGGCGTCAGACGCCAACTGCAAGCGTCGACGCTCGATTTTATACAAAACAAAGAAACATCAACTAGAAACTATGGCGCGGCGTCATGTCGCTTGTAGTTGCGGTTTGATGCAGGTTCCAACTCGTACCTGATTTAAAATTATTTTTATGCATTTACAATGCTATTCTGTAAATACAACCCGCCTGAAAGTCACTTGCAGGGCTTTACTTGTTATTTTGCTGTCAGAAATCGATACTAATATTAAACATATGTGTTTGTTTGTTTGACTGCCTTTCTAACGGATCGGCATGATTTTTTGGTATGGGGATAGTTTGGGAGCTGGAGAATGACATAGGCTACTTTTAATCCCGGCAAAATATCACATCCCCGCGGGATAACGTCGTGTAGTCCACGCGGGCGGAAAGCTAGATATCGTATAAATAAATATCTCGGAATTAGTACAATTAGTACAATATTAATAATTTGACTTTTCATTACAATCTTGTCCGTTTGGGCAGTTCGTAAGTATTACAAGCTAAAGAACCACTTTCAATTGTGTCCGATTGAGCAGAAATTGCACATGGTTTGATTTGGATGACAATACAATTTAAAAGTACAATCAGCAAAAATGCTTGTCATAATTTTTTTTTTGTTAAAATATTTTATAAAACGTCAGTGATAAGACCCACCTGTTGTTCAGGCGTAAACCTGAAGATCTCATTAGTGCCTCTATACCACTTGACAGAGTGCAGCGCCGGGTCGTTCTTGTCGTTGACGTAGTGGCACACCAGGTTCGCTTCCCGGCTAGGGTCGCCATACCGGGGAACGTCCAAGGAGGTGATGTTGTGCGCGGTGGCTATCACTGCAACAAGGAAATGTGAGCTTTATTAACTGGGAGATAAACTTATTTTTACTTTTTTGCATTCAACAATGCAATTTTTATTTTTGATAATACTGAAAATGAAGTATTAGGAATTAACGCTGGCAAACAGCGCGTTAGAAGTAATAAATAATAAAAAATAATAAAAGTTTATTTTAAATCATGACATGTAGGTATACAAAAACAGTTTTGCGTTAATAACCGTTGTAGTCATAAGACTGAGTTACAGTTATTAGCGCCCACCTCAAATTAGACAGGCGTTACAGACATGATTTTAACTTAAGGTAAGTACTTGTATTATTTAGTAAGTATTGGATAAAGACGCTTCTCCCAGCGACTCCGTAGCTCAGTGGCTAGAGCATTCATGTTCTGAAAGGCAAGGAAACATTGAAAGGTAGGTATGTCAATAACTCATGCAGCAGATCTTATTGTAATAGCTTAATTAATGAATATGTGTGTGTCTGTAGCAAGAAAATAATACAATTATCTATCTATCTATCTATCTTATCTCTAACTGCTTGTACACAACAGGTGGGGGGGTAGGGATATCACAAAACCTCACCACATTTCACCAGGAGGGACAGAGGGGGGGGGGGTATGTGGGGAGGGGTCTTAAAAGTTTCTTAAATAATAACGGACCCTGCACAGGCGATATGCAACCTTTGGCGTAAAAAAATAACTCCACCGACGCCGTATGTTCCACTTTCCGAGAGTCTCCCTCCTGGACATGGATTGTCTTGGCCGATATGGAAGTCTTTAAATAGGCTTCGGACTCAGGTTGGCCGGAGCAAAGACAACATGTTCCGATGGGGACTCTCGGATGGCTCTAATATGGATTGTATTTGTGGTGACACTCAAACGATGTCCCATCTTATATCGTGCTCCGCATGCATTAATGCATTAAATCCTCCCGCGTGAGGGAGGATTTAATGCATGCCACGGATAGTGCTGTGAACGTGGCCAAATTCTGGACTGCAACAATATAATGTTTGCCATCGAAACGCTAAGAAGAAGAATGGACAACCCCAAGACTTATTTGTGGTAAAAATATTATACCAATCAAGAAGAAGTGATTCTTCTTCACATCAACCTTTTACACATCGTCGCAATCTTGCGCATATCATCGCAATCTTATGCATAATGTCGCAACGCAATGCCGAGGCAACTGGAACGTTATTCCAATTTATTCTCGCATTAGTTAGAGGCTTGAACTAACCCCATTCATCATTTGCAATAACAGATGCATAAGACTAACCTAACCATTGTGCACAACTCGTAAACAACATGAAAACAGGGTTTAACAAAAACCGTGCAATGTGCAACAACATTTATTTGCAACAACTTCGCGTTCGAGCCAGAACCTTGATTAAAAAGTTTGCCAAACTAGTATACAATGTACATACTCGTAGCAGAGTATAGGAATCGAATTTTCGCGGATATACGGGTTAGCTTAAGCTAAATGGAATAAACAAGAAAAACAATAAGAGCAGATTGGAATTAAAGTTGGCCGTATATGTGACAAGACCAGTTCTGGAATGTCACAGATACGAAATTAATTAAAACTTTCTTATTACGCGCAGTTCTGTAATACAGGATATGAAGATAATGGAGTCTGATCACATATAAATACATAATTAAAGGGAAATAGCAAAAGTATGGAGACGTTTAAATAAATATTTTTACGATAGTTATTGTTTGCTTTTAATTATGTTTGTTGATTTTCTGTGCCAGTGTTTCAATAAATATTTTTACTTATTTTCCTGTGGCTATTAAGGGCAGGATCTTCCAAAAACTCTGTCTTTGTCTTTTTCTTTATGTGTGAAGAATAATGAAACTAATCTCACTTTTTAATTTTTCAATGTTTTTGTTGTTATTTTGAGCATAAAATCACTTTTTGAAAAAGTAGCCTTTGAATAATCTACTATATGTCATTACCTATTTTTCTTTAGATTATTTGTGAATTAGAGATTATTAATCTAAGTATAAAACCAAACAAATATAAATGTTCAGTACACCCCCGCCTAGACCCGCGGAATGGCATAGCGCAGTGGAAGCTGGTATTACTAGTATAGACTCCGGACAAAACTTGGTTTCAGCCGGGATGTAACTGAACAATTGGACTGCGATACACAGCGACTTATTGTGAAGTAAGGTGAATTTTACATACGGTCTGTGCTGTCGAGTCTCCTGGGCAGCGAGGGGAGAGGGGGGGCGCCCCCTGGTAACTCCTGCTTCTTCTGCAGACCTTACCAATTCGTCACCTTACTCACAACACAAATAACAGCGTTCCCAAGACACTGGGCGCTTCAGCAATACACAACGACACACGCGGGGCTTGTTTATTAATATATATTTTCCCGACAACAACGCGTGTGGTGGCACTCTTTAATCCAAAACGCCGCGACCGGCCCGATCGTCACGATGGCGTCAAAATCTTGGTCGTACAACACGGGATCGACTCGATAATTTAAGATTCAATTCAGGCTCGATATGCCAGGCATATTCAACGCGAGCGGTTTTTAACAATTCAGCAAAATTAATCCGACATTTTCTTACAAGAATTCCAATCAAGTAGAACTGTCAACTTCAAGTGACAGCTAAATGTCAATTTGACGTGACATTAGAGATGCGTTCAGAAGCGTCGATCTTTTCCGAACATCACCCCGCCCCGGACCGTTAAGAACGGTACGTCAATCTACGGGTAATCGGGAGAGCCCACTAACTGCTCTCTTCAAAACCGAATCTCGAACCAAAACCTCAGCAAAACGAGGAACTCCGTCAGTTCCGGGGTAGAGTTTAACAATGCGCCCCCTTCGCCAACATAGGGGCGGCAGGTTAGCATCCTTAATCAACACGAGGTCGCCATTCTGGGGTGGGGAGGTTTTATCTGTCCACTTCACGCGCTGTTGTAGGATATGCAAATACTCCATCGACCAACGTGTCCAGAAGTTTTGGGACATCTGTTTCAAAAGTTGGTATCGCGACAAACGATGGGATCCTACATCCTGAATCGGATATTCAGGCAAAGCCAAAAGGGGCTGTCCGATCAAGAAATGACCTGGGGTCAACGCTTCCAGGTCATTCGGGTCCGAAGACAACGGGCACAAGGGTCGCGAGTTGAGGACGGCCTCAATTTTACAAAATACCGTATCAAGTTCCTCAAACGTGAGAATAGTTTCTCCAATCACGCGACGCAAGTGTGTCTTGGCAGCCTTTACACAAGCTTCAAAAATTCCTCCCCAGGTCGGACAAGCTGGAGGGCTAAACTTCCAGATTATCCCACGCCGGGAGAGGGTGGTTCCAATGTCTATTTTATTATCAACAAAAAACTTAACTACTTCCTTAAGATAATTACACGTTCCCTTATAATTAGTACCACAATCGGAACGTATCAATGTCGGCAGTCCTCTACGGGAAACAAATCTGCTCAAGGCGGCGACAAAGGCTTCGGTAGACAATTCCGAGACAATTTCCAAATGGACAGCCTTGGTGGACAAACACACAAACACGCACAAGTACGCCTTATAGGTTTTAGCATTACGCAGTCTCGACGCCTTTACAGTAAAGGGACCGGCGAAGTCGGTGGCGACTCCGGCAAAAGCTCTACATTCCGTGACGCGATCAGCAGGCAAATCACCCATCTGGGGCTGCATGGTCGCGGCCTTCAATCGATAACAAGGCAGGCAACGGAAAACCACAGTGCGAATGGCTCGACGAGCAGACAAAATCCAAAATTCACGCTGCAAAATGGCCAACAAAGCATTACAGCCAGCATGTTGTGCATTCACATGGCGATCTGTTATTATCAGTTGAGTCAAATGTCCGGCTTTAGGTAACAAAAGGGGGTGACGAGCTCCATACGGCAGGTTCGCATTTCGAAGTCTTCCGCCGACTCGCAAAAGCCCACTCTCGTCCAGGAAGGGATTTAATCGCGATACCGCGCCCTTCAACTTGCGACGGCCTAAACGCAAAATTTCAATCTCGGACTCAAAACTATCAGCTTGTACTCTCCGGACCCAAAACAAGAGCGCGTCCCTACGCTCGTCCGGAGTGAGAACCGACGAATCACGCCTCGCGCGTGGGTTTCTGCAATTGTACGCAAAACGTCTGATCCAAGCGGTAACACCAAGCAGCTTCTGTAAGGAGCTGTACCGATCCAACAACAAATCCTTTTCCCCGGCGGGGTTAGTCTCCAGGACGCATGCCCGCATATCAGGAACGGCTACGTTCGACAACGCTGGAGAGGGTGGCCACTCCGACTCAGGCCGCATCAACCACTGTGGGCCCCACCAGAGGGGGTGGTTAATTAGGGTTGGGGCTACACAACCCCGAGACGCACAATCCGCGGGATTCATGGTTCCCGGCACGTGTCTCCAAATCAACTCGATGTCGGAATTACAAATCTGCGACACTCGATTGGCCACAAACACGTCCAAGGTGTGCGCCGGAGCCTTCAACCAACAAAGGACGACCTGACTGTCCGTCCAAGCATAAACCTCTTGTATCTTAATAGATCGACCTAATGTGAGCCATACGTGGTTCAACAAACGCATTAGGAGGGCAGCTCCACACAATTCCAACCTCGGGATCGTATGACGAGTCCGAAGGGGAGCGACTTTGCTTTTCGCTATCACCAGATGCACAGCAACAACTCCGTCAACAGTAACGGTGCGGAGGTACACGGCCGCAGCAAATCCACGTTCGGAGGCATCGGAAAAGCCGTGAAGAGTAACTTTACAATTTTCAGAAGGGAGGAATAGCCTCGGCAAATGCACTTCATTAATCTCGGGGAGGGATGAAACGAAGCTCGACCAATCTCGGAGTAACTCGTCCGAGAGGGGTTCATCCCACGACACACCCGAAGCCCATAACCGTTGCAAGAAACACTTGGCCATAAACAGCACGGGGCAAATCCACCCATTGGGGTCAAAGGTACGTGCGACAGTAGACAATACTAAACGCTTGGTCCAGACTTTCGGTGGTCGTAAATCCACACAATAAGTGAACGTGTCAGAGACCGGTTTGTACTGTACGCCAAGGACGGTCACCTCATGGGGATTATCAACATTTTCGAATAGGTGGGGGTCCTGCTGGTGCTCTTCGGGCAAACCTACCAGTACATCAGGCGAGTTGGATATCCATTTCCTCAACTCGTAACCTCCCGACTTCAAAAGGGCGGTGAGTTCGTCTCTCAGGACAATCGCCTCTGAGACAGATGAGGCGCCCGTGCAAATGTCATCCACATAGACGTCACTGGCCAAAATGGCGGAGGCGCGAGGGTATCTCAAGCGCTCCTTCTCGGCCAACTCCAACAAAGAACGAATCGCAACAAACGGGCTCGAAGCCAAACCGTACGTATTCGTATTCAATTCATAAATCAACAAGGGGTCCCTAGGACTCTCTCTCCACAAAATCAATTGGTACCTCCTATCCTCTGGATGGATGACCGTTTGTCTGAACATCATCCGGATGTCAGTCATAAATACAATTTGGTGCCGCCGGAAGTTGGTCAAAATGTCTGAGATCTCCGTGTGCAGCTTGGGACCTACATGCAGACACTGGTTCAAGGACGCTCCAGTAGAGGTGGGAGCCGAGCCGTCCAGGAGACCGCCCGCTGCTTGTACTGTCGGGAACCGGGTCACAGCACGACCCGTTGTGATAAGTTCCTCGACCAGCGCGTCCAAGGCCGTCGAGCGATCGCGCGACAACGGACATGGTGCTACTCGTGCTTGGGCCTGCACATGCAGCGCGAATGTACCCAAGCGCACCCATGCCGCTTTTGTAAGGGCAACCACCATCCCCTCCTCTGCATGAACAGCCCAGAGGGCGGCGGAGCGCCGCAGCGCGTCGCTGCAGGATCACCTCGTATGGGTGGGGGTCTCGGACCGCGCGGTGTTTGCATCCCGCAGCAGTTCTAGTGGCCACCAGAGTGGCCCCAGACGCTCTCCGCCACGTTTGGACCCTCAAACGGGCGGGGGTCCCAACGCTGTTATTTGTGTTGTGAGTAAGGTGACGAATTGGTAAGGTCTGCAGAAGAAGAAGGAGTTACCAGGGGGCGCCCCCCCTCTCCCCACGCTGCCCAGGAGACTCGACAGCACAGACCGTATGTAAAATTCACCTTACTTCACAATAAGTCGCTGTGTATCGCAGTCCAATTGTTCAGTTACATCCCGGCTGAAACCAAGTTTTGTCCGGAGTCTATACTAGTAATACCAGCTTCAACTACGCTCTGCTACCAAGAAATGTTCAGTACACCCCCGCCTAGACCCGCGGAATGGCATAGCGCAGTGGAAGCTGGTATTACTAGTATAGACTCCGGACAAAACTTGGTTTCAGCCGGGATGTAACTGAACAATTGGACTGCGATACACAGCGACTTATTGTGAAGTAAGGTGAATTTTACATACGGTCTGTGCTGTCGAGTCTCCTGGGCAGCGTGGGGAGAGGGGGGGCGCCCCCTGGTAACTCCTGCTTCTTCTGCAGACCTTACCAATTCGTCACCTTACTCACAACACAAATAACAGCGTTCCCAAGACACTGGGCGCTTCAGCAATACACAACGACACACGCGGGGCTTGTTTATTAATATATATTTTCCCGACAACAACGCGTGTGGTGGCACTCTTTAATCCAAAACGCCGCGACCGGCCCGATCGTCACGATGGCGTCAAAATCTTGGTCGTACAACACGGGATCGACTCGATAATTTAAGATTCAATTCAGGCTCGATATGCCAGGCATATTCAACGCGAGCGGTTTTTAACAATTCAGCAAAATTAATCCGACATTTTCTTACAAGAATTCCAATCAAGTAGAACTGTCAACTTCAAGTGACAGCTAAATGTCAATTTGACGTGACATTAGAGATGCGTTCAGAAGCGTCGATCTTTTCCGAACAATAAAAATATTGAAAATTTTCTTTGTTTTTGAAAATTTCTATAGTCGAGTGAAGTTACGAATATAGTTTTTCTAGCCACAAAATAATCAAGATCGTTTATTAAATTTCAACATATATTTTTATCTGCTCAAAATAAAGAATATTTGATTGTTTACTTTTGAATCAAAAGTAGGTTGATTTGTGTAACTTTGAAGATCGTGCCCTTAAATGGTTTTTATTATGTTACCGCTTAACTACAACATCCCGATTTTTTATAAGGAGACATGATTTCAGACAAATTAAACAAATATCATTACACAAATTAATTAATTGATTTTAATTTAATGAAAAATTTAAAATGAAGTATTCCAGTAGTCCACATGAACCAAATATTCGTTGAAAATATTAAAAATGAAAAATTAGAAAAATCATCCCGTCTCACAACTAGCTCTGATGATTTTCTAATACTTCATTTCAATAATAAAAATGGCAATCTGAATACAAAAAAATATAATGAAGTATTCGTTGCTTAATTTCACTACTTTTTAGTAATAATATCCATAGTACATTTCACCATGCAAAACCTCATTGCAATCGTATTACTTACTCGCAAATTCAGAGATCAAGGACAAACAAATTCAAAAGATTATAAAAAGTTGGTAAACAATCGTGGTACTACGGATCCCGCAAAAGATCCCGTAGCGAAAGTAAAATAAAAGATAATTAAAATAATCATTCATGGTCTGCTATTTAATTCTTAGATGCTTACTTCATATTTATATAGTTACTACCGCCCGCGGTAATGCCCGCGTGGACTATACGACGTTATCCCGCGGGAATGTAATGTTTTTCCAGGATAAAGAGTAGCCTATACCACTCTCCAGCTCCCCAACTATCCCAATGCCAAATATCACGTTGATCCGTTTTGACAAACAAACAAACACACTTTCACATTTATTATCTTACAGTATTGATTTAAAAAGATGTCAAAAACCTAGATACGGGCTAACCACCTAAAATATCTTTCCAACAGAAACAAAAATACTAAAAAGTATCAGAATTCAGCTAATTGTTAGCTTTAAAACTAAATGGAACCTTATAAAATTGTATTGGCTCCGCACAAAGGCACGTAAAATGGAAAATTTCTTACAGGACAATACTCGTAAAGCGACTAGGCCATAAAGGGAAGTTCCTCGCGTTTTTTTATCCCACCAACTTTCTCTATTACCGTATAATGTATTCAGCTTAAGAATTCGTTTAGAGTCCGCTTAATAAGTTTTTGTATCGTTTGAGGGCGAAAAAATTTTGTCGACCCGGTACGGTCGTTGGGCTAAAATTCCAGAAATGAGAAACATTAATAATCATCATAGAATGGATAGTTCAATAATACTAACTGGCAGCTCGAGTACAGAAACTGGATTAGGTCTAGTTTCCAATTCACTGCACACATTCCTATGAGATTGTACAACCTAATTACCTAAACGCGATATCCAGAGCAAGATATGGGACAGAGAAAAATCTGAAGAATGGGTGTTTAACTGTATCGAAATAGTTAAGTATGACTATTTATTTGGCTATTAGGTAATTTTTTGTATGAAATACAAAAACCAAGTATGAAGGCGAAAAAATTTATTCGACCCGGTCAATGACGTTTTATTAATAGACACGTTACACTCGAATAAATTGCATTTTAAAATGGCGAATATCGTACCTACACGTTAAAAGAAACCAAAAACAAGCAAAAGTTGTCAAAATAATATATTTATCTCTTCCTGACAACAGCCATTTCCGCATATCTATCTCTTTTTCACCAAAATAATGTTAGTCAGAGACATATATACACAAACCCCCACTGTCAAAAAGAGATAAACAATTATTGCAACCACTGTCTTATGTGCCACTTTTCTGTCTCTTTCATGCGTTCACAAATTTTACAAGCTTACTCGCTCATGCATGTCGAACTGGCAACAGCGCAAAAGTCATCACTAATTATTTAATTTTTATTTTAAATTTATAATTTCAATAATTACGTATGAAATGAATCAATTTTCTTGTCTTTTAAAGATCCGGCATAGTTTTTTGCAACTTCTCTAAACACAGGAAGGCATTAAGTTTATTATTTGAGGCGTAATCGAAAAATTGTTACAGCGCGTTGACACGACAAGGGTCTGTGTGGGTATGATTCAACTTGGGGCAATTACCTTACTTTTTCGTCGCCACTTTTTAGTTCAGATAACGTATCTACATATAAAACATCATTGGACCCGGTACGGTCATTGGGCTAAATTTCCAGAAAAAAGAATCATTAAATCATATGAACTGGCAGATCAAGAACAGAAACTGTACCTTATTAGGTCTGGTTTACAGTTCAGTGCACACATTCCAATTAGACACACCTAATTAGGTACCGAAAAGGGAAATCCAGAGCTATGGGACAGAGAAAAAGTCTGAAGGTTGAGTTTTTAACTGTTATGATTATTTGTTTGCCTGTGAAATACAAAAACCAAGAGCCCGCCTAATAAGTTTTTTGTATCGTTTGAGGGCGAAAAATTTAGTCGACCCGGTAAAAAAATACTTCAAAATAAATGTCAAGCATTTTATTGAAGTTTATCTAAATTGGATATAGAATCAGATCAAGGTAAGTATGTGTTGTTGTCTTGTATTAGTTAATATACTAATATGTATGCGAGTATGTATGAGGTATGTGATAATAGTAGAAAAAGGAAGAGAGATATTATTATGTAGGTAAAGATCGTTACAAAATAAGATCTTTCCTCAGTGATTGAGGATTCCGGGAGTTGTGCTCTGCCACCTTCAGCCTTATCACCACTTATCATCAGGTGTGATGAAGGCTAAGTGCTACCCCGTTGGGGATAAAAAAACCTCTCTGTTTTATCCAGAACGGCATCACTTACCCTTCTTCATATGATGTTAAGTAATGATAAGGCTGGAATGGAAGCGCACTACTCCTAGAATCCTCAACCACTAAGGGACTGGCTATCTTATCTCTAACTACCGGAACACGACAATACTGAAAATATCGTTATCAATGCGTCAGACTTAGATAAGATGGTGGTAGCTAGCAAGGCGGACAGAACAAGTCCTACCACCAATTAAAAACCACTGCTTACGATTTCCCAGAGATTTTTTTTGCCAGTGGTACTACTGATGTCTGGTAGTACTACAGGCAATTATTTTTACCCCTGATACTACTAATTAAATGTGTCAATAAAAGAACACCCTGTTAGTATATTACCAGGAAATATTTTTTTTTAATCCAAAGCGAAGGGGTAGGTCATTTAACATGTTTAGAATAAATTTAAAACGCTTTTTTCCTCGCGGGAGATGTGTTGTTATAGATATGTATGCGATTTGTTAGACGTAGGTCCAATACGCAATTCGTCCATTTCGCATTTTGCCGTTCGCCTACTACTCAATTCGTCAATCATTTGATTCGACCATTTCGTGAATCGTCAATACGCTGTTTGTCCATTTCGTGAATCGTCAGTACGCAGTTTGTCCATTTCGTGAATCGTCATTATGCAGTTCGTCAGTGAGGGGCTTAGTCATTATCATCGTCATTTATCATCTTATCCAATAATATCCGCCTTAAGGCTACTCGGAAAAAGTATGGACTTTTTGATTTAAAACTATAGGAAGGTTACAGTTGTTATAAATCTGGTAATCTATATATATAAAATTCAAAGTCCTGACTGACTGACTGACTGACTGACTGAGATATCAACGCACAGCCCAAACCGCTAAACCTAGAGACTTGAAATTTTGCACATAGATACATTATACAGTGTAGGTATCCACTAAGAAAGGATTTTTGGAAACTCCACCTCTAAGGGGGTAAAATAGGGGATGAATATTTGTATGAAAGTCCGTCAGTTTTGAAGTTAGGATCTTCAAATTTTATATTTTGGCTGGCAATTGAAAATAAATATTTACCTGTGTCAGCGTTTTTGACAATCCCACCCTGACCAAGCGAGCAGACACGCGCGAAGCAGCGCCCTTGGTGACGGAGGACCCGCCTAATCACGTATAAACGGCTGATCGGATTTTTATGAAATTGAAACATAGAATACTTTTTATCCTGGTTATTCGTCCCCTAAGTATTTTCTCGAATGTCCATGCGGACGAAGTCGCAGGCGGAAGCTAGTAAGATATATATTTCTTCATACCTTTATCTAGATTCGTATAGTTTCAAAAACACGATTTTATGATTTTGCCTCAACACTTTTTCTTTTCAAAAAGACCTGTAAAAATACGAAAATTCAAGATAATTCTTAAATGGGGTTACTTACACTATTGCAAATTGGTTTAATTAGTGGACACCAATAATATTTAGGATCGTATAGAAGCATATGTTTTTGAGATTTTAAGTTATTTTTATGCATTTACAATGCAATTTTTATAAGTATAGGAAAAATGTGATAGTAAAAAACCACGAGCCCTATAAGTAGCTTCCAGGCGGGATTCGAACCCGCGCCTCCGGGAATCCGGCCCGATGCTCTAACCAACTAAGCTACCGAAAGGCTTACACGACTCGTCGAATTTTGCTATCACTTATTACGCTGTAGGCCAGCGTTGTTTCATCAATATGAGGAAACCCTCGCATCCGAAAGAAACATTTTTACAAATGTTTAACAGTCGATTAAGATGAAACAGCCATTAAATTGAGATTTTAAATTATTTTTATGCATTCACAATGCAATTTTTATAAGTATAGTAAAAATGTGATAGCAAAAAAACCACGAGCCCTATAAGTAGCTTTCAGGCGGGATTCGAACCCGCGCCTCCGGGAATCCAGCCCGATGCTCTGACCATCTAATTCGACGAGTCGTGTAAGCCTTCCGGTAGCTTAGTTGGTCAGAGCATCGGGTGGGTCGTTTCCTCATTGCTATCTCGCTTCAACATAATTTTTTCGAGTATCGCCTTGAGTTCTTTACTCTTTTACAGTTAGAGAACATGCTGGAACACTCAGCGCTCCTCAGCTTTTACTGTTATTTGAGGTGCTCTCCACAGGAAACGGTACTAAAACAAAACTTACTTTAGTAAAATAAAATTCACGACGACGTCCATATAAAACACAGTAATAAACTCGGTGAATTAAGCATACCTATACTTTTTAAATTTATTTTCATACATTTAAGAAGTCTTTTTTGTGTGATCTAATCTATGTCTTTATATATTTTTATACAAAATATCTATGGTCCAAAGTATTTTTCCATCCTTACCTTTATTTAATCCAATTCTTTCAGGGCATGAAAAAATTCTTCAGTATCTACCAAAAACTTTTGTGGCCAGCCACAAAATCGCACAAAAACACCTGTTCCATACAAAAGTTCGACCATAACCGTAAACACAAGTGACTCGACCTCAATCTGCGATAGTGTAGGTACTCCTCCAATTAAGAAATTGACGATTTCATCAATCATATCATCATTTCTTCAATCATATTATACTACTGTTTATTCATTTAGTGCACGAAAACTGGCATTATGATAATCCTACTTCGAAAACTAGACTATCCGTCAAAAGCTGTCAAAAAGCTGTTGTCAAATATCTATTGAATTTTAGTTCCATAAATTTCTAAAATAGTAAAATTTCTTTCAAGTGTTCCAGAGCTAGACTGCGTTCCTGTAATACTTTTGCATTACCTCGTTGTAGAACAAATTATAATAAAAATCGTTTCATTCTTAGAGCCATGAACCATTTCAATTTAAATTATGGTCATATTGATATATTTAATATAAAGTTGTCTAAATTTAAGATTGAAGTAGTTAAGTGTTTAACGGAATAATTTATAATAGTAATATATCTTAGTTTATTAGTGTGCACCGCCCGCGCCTGTAGCGGCTAGTTTGCGGATGTCTGTTCATCATTTTTTGAGTTATTTAGTTGTGGAAACTTTGTTGGCTTTTGTATTGACTAAGTGTACTATAACTTTTGTGTTATTTCATGCTGTATGTTTCCCTTGAACATAAAAATAAAAATAAAATAAAATAAACGACAGAAAGAGGCGCTGCTCTAGTTTTCATCCATACTGAAATTATAAATGTAAAAGTGTGTTTGTTTGTTTGTCCGTCTTTCTCGGCAAAACAGAGCAACGGATTGACGCGATTTTTGGTATGGGGATAGTTTGGGAGCTGGAGAGTGTCATAAGCTACTTTTTATGCGGAAAAAATATCATGTTCCCACAGAATAATGTCGGGCAAAGCCGCGGGCGGAAGGCTAGTACAATATAATACGATTACATTAACAATAACGAGAGTGTTTCGAACTAGGGTTAAAGGTATGACAATTTAGCTTCGATCAGCAATAACACCTAGGTCTAGATTTGGTTTTGTTGGTGGTAAGACTTGTTCTTAGTCCGCCTGGTTAGCTACCACCATCTTATCTAAGTCTGGCTTTATAACAATGTTGTTCACGTTATGTTCAGCATTATTGTGTTCCGGCAGTTAGAGATAAGATAGCCAGTTCCTCAGTGACTGAGGACTCCTGGAGTAGTGCGCTTCTACCTTCAGCCTAATCACCACTTAACATCAGGTGTGATGAAGGCTAAGTGCTAACCCGTTGTGGATTAAGGCGATACTCGGAAAAATTATGCTAAAGCGAGATAGCAAAGAGAAAACGACGCGCGCGGGAGCGAGACCGATTTTGCCGATTACGCAAAAAAAACACAAAATCACTTCGTATTCAAAAACTATAGCGATTAAAAAAAAAATGCTTCTATACGATCCTAAATATTATTGATGTCCACTAATTAAACCAATTTTCAATAGTATATGTATCCCCATTTAAGAATAATCTTGATATTTCTTATTTTTAGAGGTATTTTCGAAAATAAAAAGTGTCGAGCCAAAATCATAAAATCGTGTTTCTGAAACTATACGATTCTAGATAAAGGTATGAAGAAATATATATCTTATTACCAGATTTATAACAGCTCTAACCGTCCTATAGTTTTATATCAAAGAGTCCATACTTTTTCCGAGTAGCGCCTTAACAAAAAAAACCATACTTGGAGTGACAAACACAGCTGAGCAATACGCCTACGTGAGCCACTTGCGCGTATATTTATAAGTATTTCCTGTCATTTATGCTGTAAGATCGTAACATTATTAACCTTTTTTATAGCCATAAAAAGTTTTGATTTAGTTCGTGAGCCTTCATCTAGTACTATTGTTGATCGAAGCAATGAGGAATTTTCCAATAGGTATCGTAAGCTTATTTCAAATAGGTGCAAGAGATGGCACTAGCGAAACTTTTCTTTTTTTTTAATACCAATACCTTGGACGTTTGTAAGCCTACGCAAAACAAAATAAAATTTTAAAATGTAAATAATCTTGTTATATAAGGTTTTATTTCTAAATTACTACTTTTAGGATATGACTTAAAGTTCAACCGTAGGTTTTATCCATACTTCGCTATTTTTGTTAAAAACTACAACTTTGTACAATAACTGTCAAGTTGAAATGTTTTGAAAAGTTTGTTCAAGTTTGTTTTTGCATTTAGAGAGGTTTTACGTAAAGTTTAGAAAATACAAACAACAAGCGATCAAGAACGAGTTGTTGAGATTTTGTGGCAGTGTTGCCATAATCAAACTTTTTGCACCCCCTTTAGAACAGATAAACAAATGTGAAGTAAAACATTTTCTTTTCTTTCTGACATCAACAGTTATTTAAATTTATATTTTAATTTCAAATTCAAAATCAGGTAAAATAAGAAAAAAACGATTACTCATTAAATATATACGCAACAAAATTCGTGAAACAATACATTCAACTTTCCCGTAAACTGGGGAACGCAAAAAAACATACCATACATGAAAATTAAGAAAAAAACCGCCTTCAAAAAAACCACATCAAAAAAGTAAGAAATAATTCCTCACCAAATAAATAACGTAAGCACTTTGAAGTCGGGCGTGAAACATGTACAATTTTTTGTCGTTTTTGTTAAAACCCGCCCGACTTCAAAGTACTTACGTTATTTATTTGGTGAGGAATTATTTCTTACTTTTTTGATGTGGTTTTTTTGAAGGCGGTTTTATTTTTTTATAAAAATAATTTTTATTTCACTCTTTTTAGTGCATCGTGCAGGCAATTTACGTGTTTTCTGGTAAATATACAAATAAACTGAAAACCTCCTTTTTTGAAGTCGGTTAAAATACCTTGAGGTATCCCCTTTTTAACAAAACAAGAATCATCTAAATCGGTTTATAAACAAAGGAGTTATGCCTAAAGATACGTATTAAATTCACATAAAGTGGTAACGTAAACAACAGTATTTTCAAGATTTCCTGAAAACTACTGAACCGATTTCAAAATTTCAAAAAATGGGACCAACTTGGAAACCAACCTGATGTAATAACGTTTGAACCATTTCAATCGGTTCAGCCGTCTTCGAGTAATCGGTGGACATACACAAGAAAAAAAAAAAAAAAAAAAAAACATACATACAGACGAATAGAGAACCTCCTCCTTTTTGATTTAGAAGTCGGTTAAAAAAGAAAAGTGGTCGCAGCGACATCTATTGAGCATTATAGAACCTACTGGCAATTTAGCAATTGACAATTATTTCCCGTGCATAATTTAACAATAATGTCCATCTATCAAAATGATTTGCTTGCAATACCATTAATTTACAGCATTATCATACATTTAATGTTGCCAGATTATGACTAATTGCATTAATTATGTTGAGATGTTATTGCAAGATAACTACTTATGCTAATTTGATAAAACTGCTTCCACAGATTGCTTGTTGGTATTTTAACAACTAATTATTTCACTATGTTATGTTATCTATAGGAAAATCTTAAATTTTGAAATACGGATTCGTTATGTTGTTACTAGCGGTCGCCTGGTTCCCGTTCCCGTGGGAATATCGAGATAAAAGGTATTTAATGTATTATTTCAGGCTATAATCTATCTCTGTTGCAAATTTTATCCAGATCCGTTCAGCAGTTTTGCGTGACAGAGTAACAAATATACATCCATACTCGCAAACTTTCACATATTTTATAATATTAGTAGGATTTATATTATTAACTTCAATGAGTTAACGTTAATTTTGAACTACCGAGAAGGAACAAGTGATGCCCAATGCTGGGGCTTCAGTAATTTGTAAAAAAATTGATCATAATCATAAGAATAATCTTTATTTCTAGTAAAGTACAAGAAAACAAGACGAGTACAAAAATAGATGGGCTGATAGCTGAATTATATAGTATACACTGTGTAACAGCTATAAACGTCTTCCGTTACAGTTTGAGATATTTGTCGAGTACTTACATCTTATAGAGTTAAATTAAAATATAAGTAATTTGACAGATGTATGAATGTGTGTGTGCACGTGTGTGTGGTGTGCGTGTGTATTTTTCAATTCAGCACAACAACAAGTATTTCTCTTTTATTTCCTTAATTAGGTACGTATTTATTGTAAAATTTGTAAAATTTTCGTGAAAATTCTATGAGTTTTGTAGGCCAATCGATAGCTTAGTTGGTGAGAGCATTCCGACGGTGTGTCGCAGACGCACTGTGATGCAACACTGTCGGTGTTAACCTATGCGTACAAGTTCAAATATTACAAAAGACGCACGCAGACGCAATGCAGCACGTCTGCGACACTTTTTGGTGTGTTCAGCCTTTTAAGCTGAAGTTTTTTAGAAATAGTGGTGACGTCATTATTGATTGACTATTGATCTTAGTAAAGCATTCGATCATGTTGAGCATAATTTGCTGCTTAGGAAATTAGAGATAGTCGGTGTGAGAGGCTTAGCACTTGAATGGATGAAATCCTATCTAAGTGACAGGAAGCAATGTGTTGTTATAAACAACCTAAATGAAAAAAATGAGTATGTGGCACACTCATCGTGTTACAGAACTAACGAGTATGGTGTACCGCAGGGCAGCGTACTAGGCCCTATTCTCTTTCTCCTCTACATTAACGACATAGCTGATGCTACAGATAAAAAGTTAATTGCTTTTGCAGATGACATTTCTATTGTCGTGACATCTGATAAACTTAAAACTGTAACTGACCATGAACTTGACATAAATAATAATATAGAAAAAATAATTAAATGGCTAGCCATCCACAATCTAAAAGTTAACTTATGTAAAACTAATTATATTCAATTTAATAAGCGTAAAAATCTAAATCTTGACATTCATTATGGAAACATTAAAATTGATGAAGTTAAACATACAAAATTCCTAGGACTTATAATCGACCAGGAACTAAACTGGAAAGAACACATTGATAATCTTTGCAGTAGAATCAACAAATTTGTCTACGCATTAAAACAAGTCAGGTCTGTGACAGATTTAAGAACTGCGATAACGGTTTACCATGCATATGTAGGCTCTATATTGCGGTACGGATTACTGATTTGGGGAAAAAGTCGACATGCCAATAGAGCGAGGGTCGCACAAAAAAAAATGTATACGAGCAATATGTGGAGTTCCACCTCGTACCTCTTGCCGTCCTTTATTCCCCTACTTGCAGTTATTAACGTTGACATCGCTTTACATATACGAATCATGTTTATTTGTCAAACAAAATCCGTCACTATTTAAGAGAGCGTGTGATATTTATCTTAGAAACACTAGAAAAGGAGATAGATTAGTTTTTCGAGAAATACCGAATACGGACCTATATTATAAGAGCTGCCTATGCATGTGTGTTAAGATTTACAATAAGATACCGAACGAAATAAGGAATTTGAATACAAATCAGTTCAAAACACACCTGCAAAAATGGCTAATGACACATACATTTTATGACATCAACGATTTTCTTTTAGCGTAAGACATTGACATTTAAAATTTTGATTTAACATTTTGACATGATGGTTTAATTATAAATATTTATTAGAAACAATAATGTGATACATTTTACATTTTAGTTTTTAATCAATTTGTTTTAAAATATTTTGCATGCCATATTATATTTGGCTAAACATGTTCGGCAACTATTGTAATTTATATGACCACATTATGTATACCAATTTTTAAAGGCAAATAAAATGATTTTGATTTTGATTTTGATTTTGTCATTAACTTAGTAGGTAACGGAAAAAATGGCGTTTGCCGACTTAATTTTCTCTGCAGACGCCAAGAAACCGTTCTGCCCCCCTAGACAAGTGGCTTTCTATTAGCGAATTCGCCAGTCGAATAGAAAGAAAATGTATGGCATTGACATTAGCGAAATGTCACGTGACCGCTAATGTCAATCCCATACATTTTCTTTCTATTCGAATGGCGAAATTGAAAGCCACTTGTCTACAGGGGCTGGTTTCCTAGCGTCTGCAGACAAAATCAAGTCGGGCATCTCCTTAAAATGTGATTCAGCGTTTAAAGACCATTAAACAGTTTAGATCGTGTAAAATAGACCAATCAAAATAAATACCTTGTTGACAATAACTTTTTATGGGGTCCTTTATTCTTTGATGCCTCTTTGGAATGAGAAAGTAAGTCTTTACCTAATCTGATGATTTATAACAACATTTTTGGGATGAAATATTACTATTACAAACAGACGGAAACCAGATCAAACTCATTGAAGATAATGAAAAACTTACGAAAAACAACATTTTCTGAAAGTGTCGATAGCCAGATTTCCAAACATTTTCACAATCATAATATATGTAGAACTCAAATATACTCAATAATTGCGTCAAGTTTTTATATGAAAGCAATCATGAAATTATATTCAAAAATGTATAAAGCATTTTTTTGAAGTCTATAAAATCTTATATCCGTATTAATCGCCGTCCTCTTGGGACTGAAATCTATATGAAAGTCTATAAGAAAGTTGATCTGTTGTTAAGCAATGGTTCAATTATGTAGTTTGACTAAATTAGGAAAACAAACTTAAGTATTGAGCTTCGGCTAAACCTAGGCTCAACAGAGCTCGGAAACCAGGTTAAAACTTGAGAACAGGTTCACAAGAAACTCCATACAGTTTCAAAGAGCTTTATCATTTGGTTTTCGCTCTTTCAGAATAGCAAATGTTTCGAAACGGCTCCTGCTCGAAATACCGGTATATTTCGCTCGCTGATTTCGGTCGCCCCACCCAAAACTGCCAAAGCAGTTGTCTGCTTATTGATTTTCTTTCAAAAGATACTAAGAGTATATGACTTGATAAAGGAATGAATTTGATAACTGATGATGATTTTCGTAACTTCATATATTTTTGTTTATTGTATAGGTACGATATAAACTACTCCGCCGCGTGACTGACGTTCCCACAACGCTCCAGCTTTGCAGACGCTTAGTCGCGTCTATCTGGCCAGAGCTTTAGTATTTCCACAATCTAAAAATATGTTTAGGAAAATATTATTATTAGAATTCCATTCAGCCGATTCCGAAATGAAACTCGAAAGTTGTCGAAGTTATCTACCGATTCGCCGAACCTTCTCAGAGTGTACCCCCGAAAGTAATCAATGATGATGATGATGACAATTTCAATAAGTATTTGGATACCTGTTCAAGGCATTTAGTTTTAAGTAGCCGTCTTCTGTTTTTGGTATTTCGTTTTAAGCGTTTTGCTTGTTTTTGTTTTATATTTAAGCGCGCGTCTTTTGTTTCAATTGTGTATTTCACTTTTAACCTGCGTTTTTAATCTATAGGGTGTATTAAAAGGACAGTGTGTAAATGTCTTTGACAATACACGATTCTGAGATAAGAAAATAGTTTGGTGGATGTGTCACCAATTACTGAGTAATTGAGTATCCACCAGAAATAGCAATAGCAGACCCAAAAATTTATCATATAGGTATACAGTTACGCTACGGGTGGTCATAAGTTCATTTTTTAACAGATATGTTTCACAATGTCCAATTAGGAGATACTTTTCAGTTTAATTGACACTTATGTATGGACTATCTGTCAGGTAACAGCTAGTGAGAACTTACTTCTTAGACATTGTGAAACAGGCCCTTAAACTCATTAAGGTCGCAATTCAAACTTGTTGACATTGACACTGACCTTCATAGTTTTGACGTTTTCAAATTAATAATTTTGATGGGTCTCATGGTGCAATTGGTTGGACTGTACTTCATAGTAATATTTAAAACTTAATTTTATTTATAGTAAAAACTTCTATAATGCCCGAGCTTCACCTGCGTCTAATGCCATTAATTAGCGCGCTATTTGATATAATACGCAGGTGTAGCCGGGTCTCTTAGCGCACTAATTTGATAAAATTAGCGCGCTAAGACGCGCATGCTGTTTTTAACGCCGTTAGGCGTCACGCAGGTGAAGATACAAATACTTTGCGGGTTCATAAAAGTTTTGGCTGTAAAAAGAATATTACAAAGTGAAAGATAAATAAATGTTTTTTTTCCTCTGATATTTTAATGAATGTTAAATTATTTCATTATTTTAGTTAAATCCGAAATTACGTTCCTAATTTAAAAATGAATTATGTTATTATTTCTAATATTTAATTATCAATCATTAGTACCTATTTTAGTTGATACCCTTGTTATTTTTTTTTGTTTCTATTATTTATTCTATTATTTTACGACATTCCTAATTTACAAATTTAAAAATGAGTTTTTATTTCTAATATTTAATTGTCAATTATTAATATTCCAGTTATTGTTTTAAATGTTTCTATTATTTATTTTAATAAGTTGCTATACCCTAACAAGGTTCATGTTTGGTTCTGTTTTTTTTGGTAATGTCATCTATATGTATACCACAAGAGTGCAATAAAACAATTTGAATTGAATTGAATTGAAAAATAAAAGAAGAAAATAAATGTGTTAACCCCACAGAATAGCTGCCTTGCCTTGCTCATGAATGCTGACCAAAGTAATAATTATTCAAGATTAAGAATACAAAATATATTATTTAATAAACACTAATATATTTTTCTGTTAAGTAACCAGATTGAATAGAACGTGCTTGGATATAAGTCTAATCTGATTAGTTTCTTACAAATCTGCTATGTTAACAAATAAAATATTCTTTTCATAATATAATATTTTTTGTTTGTCTGTGCAATATAAAATATAAATTACATACGTACGCCATTATTTCGAGTAAGGTGTGCGAGTAATATCAAGAGGTTTTAGTATTTCAAAATTTAATATGACTAAGATTTTTTTAACCCCCGATTGGAAAAGAGGGCTGTTATCAACTGTGTATATTGCTAATAATGCCCAGTAAAGTAGTAAACGGTCTGAAATTTGGAGCTTTCTCAGAACATAATTCCACTTGATATTATGTAAATACCAAGGTTATACAGACTTAGGCTTCGCTGAAGGTCGTTCTAAGGTGAGTAGGTATGAACTTAATTGAAAATTAAATAAAAAAATAATAAGTATCTGTTTTTTAAAGTCGGTTTCGTAATATTGGTCTTTCACGTGGGAGGATTCTTAACCCGCCGCATAACCGCCGATATGCTGGAGGACCACACCCTACTTTGGTTAGCGAGTCCAACGGACTTAACCGGATAGCGTAGCTAGGCTTTTAACTAACAATAAATTTATAAAAAGTAAGTAATATCTATTATATATTATTTTGACGACCGATTTGGCGCAGGGGTAGACTACTCACTTTCTGCGCCAGTGTTCTCGGGTTCGATTCCCGAACAAGACAAATATTTGTGTGCATGAACATGTCTATTTGTCTTGGTCTGGGCGTTAACTATGTATATTAAGTATGTATTTACAAAAAAAAAGTATTGAAGTATTATATTTATCCGTTATCAAGTTTTCCATGATACAGTTTCTTAATGAAATTAACATGGGCTTAGATAATTGGTGTGAATGTAAGAAGTTATTTTATTTATTTATTTATTTATTTATCTATTGCCTAACGGCCAGAATTAATAACCTATCCAGAGATAGGGGTAGGTGCGATCCAGATTAGTTGCTAGGCAACACCTAGCAACACCCTGGCAACTGTCGTTAATTCGATGGTAATATCAAGCGTTGCATAGCAACTAATCTGGATCGCACCTATCCCTATCTGTGGATAGGTTATTAATTCTGGCCATTAGTAGATTGGCTTAGTGGATTGTCTCAAGTATAGGTTCCATGTAAATGCCGAGACCTTGAATCCCGGTTTGTATTGTTTTAAACGTCTCAAAAGGATCGCAGGACCAAAATATAGCCAACAGTTGAACTGGACGCAGATAAAACCACGGGTCACCAATAGTTAGTAGTTATTTCGAGATAGCTTCAACCAAAAACCGAATCGATTGTCAATCAAATAAAGCCAAACCACAAAATTATTTTCAGTTCTAGGAATGCAAGCTAATTTGTTAAATGAACCTAATATTTCAATATTGAAACTAATTACTATCGGGTTAGTAATTAAATGACTATTTTCACAATACCGTTATAAAGGGTGTCTCAAAGGTACGTATAGGATTTGAATTTCGCGCTATTTCCGAAATAATCAAGATGGCGGTTTGAAATTTGACATACGTCATCTTGACACATGTAAAATTAATCGTGGAGCGTTTCACAATAATACAGCGCATAGAAGTTATACAAATATTTAACGAAAACTCACGATCAATTACAAACACTCGTCGAAAGGTCGAAAAATCTCGTAAATTCAAGAAGAGGTGATGTCAAATGGCAACAGAGATCTTGCCATCTGATGCCACTGGATTTCTTTCTTTAGGGCTACGTCAAAGATAAAGTCTACGCCAACAATCCACAAAACATAGACAATATAGACAAAATATTCGCCGAGTTATTGATGAAATAAATACAGAAATGTGTGAAATTAGCAGCGAAATGTGTGAAAGTGTCATGAAAAACTTGCACACAGCAAAAATGCTCGTGGCGGCCATTTAGCAGATGTTCTATTCAGATAAAAATGTCTCCTATTTAAAATAAAATAAAACTACGAAGAAATTCCAATCCATTCGCGTTTTATTGAGACAAATCATCCTATACCTACTTTTGGGACACCCGTTAGTTGCAATAATAATGACGACCTAATATGGCACTGGGATACGTAATCATGTCTTCTGCTTCAGAGGCATATATAGTATATATGCCTTTACGTCTAATGCAGACGATCTACTCAGTGCCCCGGAGGCAACTTTTTTGGTGGCTAAATAAACCGATGCGGGAGCGACAGATTTTTCCGCAGGCCTGGCAGGGGAAGTTTACGGCTGATGTATTGGCGCCGTCCTGGTGTCGTTTCTCCCTCCTGTCAGCCAGTGTACTGAACCAAGCATAGAGGTATAATAATTAAGTAGGGATGACATACTGCTGACTTTAAGTAGTAACGTCCGACGCCGACGGTTAAAAAGAGAGAGAAAATCGCGGCACCTTAAGAAAGAGAAAGAGAAAACTTAACGATCAGAGAGTCTTGTTCGTTTGTCTCTATCTGACATGCGACGTAATCCCGCGAGAATGATACATTTTCCGGAATTAAATGTAGCTTATGTCACCCTCCAGCTCCCAAACTATCCCCATACAAAAATCCGTCGATCCGTTGCTACATTTTGACGTGAAAGATGGACAAACAAATTTTTCACATTTATCATAAAAGCAGACGATTAAAATTCAATACCCAGATCATAGAAGGTTATCCATATACCATACACGTAAAAATGTAGATTATTTCCTTCATTATCAAGTTTTATTTAAATTATATTATGAATGTAAAAACCTTAATCTGATGATATAAGGATGAAAATCATTTATCTACCTACTACGCACCAGAACTAAGCCTCCTGAAAAGCTCTCAGTTAAAATTTTCTCTAAAAAATATTAAAGAATAACAACATACAAAGTTCACCCCCACTGAGTCTTATTAAAGCAAGTATACTACCAAGAAAGTTTTCATACATCGGATGTTCTATATTTTCAAAGGACCGACATAATAATAGAGTTTCTGATTTATAGTTGATAGAAGCCATTAGTTAGTGTCTACTTCCAGTAGGGTTAAGCAACGATCGATAGGAAAGTATCGATAGTTTTCTGATATTGCCAAGTGCATGAGAACACGTAACTCGGTGTCCAAATAAAAATAAACTTTTTAAATAGACTTGGTGTTATTGTTGTTGTGTTATTTAAAACTTCCTGTTATTGAAATAAACCACTTTTTATGGATTTGATCACGCGTAAATTGCACATATAGGTAATTGGCTATTTTTAATCGTGTTTATAAAAGATTTTGAGTTTTTCCGATATTTAGCCACCTTTGTGCATTTTTCCAGGGGCCGTGGTTACGGACAAGACGGTGGAAATGTGCACAATTTGAAATAACTAATTATGTGTGCAATACGCGTGATTTAATCCGTAAAAAGTGGTATTATAACAATTAACAACTCGCGCCGAAACTTAAGATAGAAATAAAGAAAATCATTTATTTAGTGACACACACTCGGCGGTATAATAGAGTGGTATAAACACATAAGTTGTGTTTATACTTCCTGTTATGTTACATACAAACAAAATATATATAGAAAACACAAATAAAAGACTAGACTAATACATGCACGCAATTCACGCAAATATTTGTCTTGTGCGGGGATCGACTCGTAACCTTAATAGATAACAGGAATCGCTTACATTTCGCCGAAAAGGACGTCATTAAAAGTATCGATAGTTTTTCGAGTGAGAACACGTCGGTTGTAACAAATAGATTGGTCGTTCCCTTAAATGCGCTTAACCTGTTACCCTATTAGTGGCTGACCTGAAGGATACGTCAAAACCGCAGCTTTAGTAAATCTTGGGAAAACCCCTTTCATTTGTTGGCCATGCCGATAGATGAAAATAAATGGTTTATATGAGAATACCATCAATTTGACGTGCTATGGTATCTGAAAGTTGTCTATTATTTTAATGTTTTTTGCATACTGCATAAATTCCATATAATTCAGGTCTTAGGAATGTTTTATTCTGTGTATAGCATAATATGAGTTACTTTATCCCAAATTCTACACATAATAACCAAAATAGATTATGATTCAAGTATTTCCAACCATTGTGAAAAAATGAAATACATGTAGTTTACTTCCTGCAAAAAACACAACACTTGCTCCTTTATCGATAAGATATTTTCTCTTTTGATTCGGATACGATCCTTTCCCATTTTCTTTTTTCACACAGATTACGATTAAATTTTTAATATAGGAACATTATAATAATTATTATTCGACACCATCACATACATAGTTTCAATCCAAAATTAAGTACCTTAGGCCTGTGTCTATGCATAGAGAAACAGACAGATACGAGAAAATAAAATATAAAAGTCAGTTTTCCTCTTTTATCTACATAGGAGTCGAACGCGGAACCTCAAAGACAGCAAGACCTTGAAAACCGGTGCCTTTAAAACGTTACAAATTTTATTGATTGTGAACTAAACTACTTACCAACTGAGCTAAATCATATTTATGATCATTGGCATTCAGATAATATTACATAATATATATTAATTTATTATATATATATTAATAGATATATTAATTTTTAACTATTGGATTTTGAAAGAAAGAAAGAAGTAGATTTATTGAGACACACACACACATATAAAAATAAAAATATAAATACAAGACAATAGGTACGCAGACAAAGACAACAATATGTTAAAGATTTGAATATGTCTACGAATATCAAAATAAATATACACTGGAGTTGCACGTGTCATATTAAGTTATTTCATATGCTAGTTATCGATAATTCGATTTCCAATATGCCACAACCCTAACTTGCAGTATAGATTGGGACTGCAGCGTCTGTTCTTTGTTCGTTAATTAGCTTTAAATCATAGTTTAGTCGGTAAAATAATAGTCAAATATAATATGCTTTATGTCGATAAACCAATTTCAAAGAGAATTATTATTTACTTTTTATTTTATGTGTATCTTCGTAACTATGATAGGTATTAACTTGAAACTTTTACTGTAGGACAGATAAAATGATGCAGATTTTTATGTAGTATATTATATTTGTACATTAATTTATAGAGGCATTAAAAAGTACAATAATGTACTTATCTTTAGGACTTTTAATTGTTTGGTTAGAGCGTGACTAATCATAACCGCAATAAGTACACTACTTATTGCAGTTATCGTTAGTTAGGTGCAATAAATATCATAGTTATTGCGGTTTTCATTAGCAAAATATTTTAATCAGTCACAATGCACCGGTGAGTTTGAATGCAAATTATGAATAAAACGTATGAAAATATTTATTTATTAAATTAACTCTTATGAAAAATGTTAAAAGATATCACTTTACCTTCTTTGAAATAAAAATCACTTGAAGTGTATTCTTTCAAAATTATCTTAATCATAACTTTAGGAACTTAGTAATTGAGCACATTTGAGATCAATCGTCAAATCAGTCTTAATTCAATTAAAAGTAACTTAAAAATCTGAATTTAATCTATTTTTGAGCTTCTTGGCACGATTTTCCAGGTTCCAGGAGTTCTAGCTGATACTTAGCAGAACCATCCAAAAGGTGACAACAGTAGGTACTCAATGCACGGACGAATCTGCGCTTTGTATAACAATTCGCAGATTTTCGGTTATCGCCAAGAATACACCCTGGGAAGGTGGAGTCAGTTGGAAAAGACTCCGTTTTGAGGTGAATAAACAAACCTGCGTTTTAGTAGCATTGAAACTGACAAGATTGGCCTTGCCCCAACAAGGGACTCGACAAGACCTATGGATTGCAAAATTGGTAGCCTTTGCAGTTGATAAATATCTGCTAGTTATGGTGGTGTCACCAGCATACCCGATAGTATTGTTAATTCATTAATATACAAAAGAAACAGTGTCGCAGACAAGACAGATCCTTACGGAACTCGTGCGTTAATGTCTTTTAGGTTGGATTATTGACCGTACAACTCGCATTAGGTGATTTTGGAGGTAGTCAGCAATCCAAGTGCAAAGGCTATTAGAGATACCGTATGAGAGAAGTTTACTAATAAGGCTGCCATGCCAGACCCTATCAAAGGCTTTGGAGATGTTGGTCGAGCGTACGGCAAGGGATTTGCCATGTTTCTCGATCGCTTCACTCTAAAGATGGTTGGTATACACAATAAGATCTCCAGTCAACCGACCACGGCGAAAACCAAACTAGCGGTCCAAATAATCCCAAGACATCATGTAATAGTATCTAAAATACGGGACATAGGTACACCAAGTCGGTCAGCTTGCTTAGTGCAGCGCTGGAGAAATAATATCACTTCCACTTACACCCTCTTCAATACTCAAAACCACAATAACTTGAAGACAAATTGCGATTTAGTTTGTAAATCCATTGAAATCATGTCTAGTTTTCCTTAAATAATTTGCACTAACTTCACTTGTTACTATCATAAATATTATAAATTTAAAAATTTTAATAATAAAATCCCTAACATATCTGCAATAACTCTTACTTATTGCGCTGATGTCTAGTAAATGTACCCTTAATTGTATAAATGCTCTAATCATAAGTGCAAGAATTTAGACTTATTGCAGTTATCTTTAGTAATATCGCAAAA
The DNA here is from genome assembly GCA_949710035.1 of Crambus lathoniellus. Taxonomy (NCBI): domain Eukaryota; kingdom Metazoa; phylum Arthropoda; class Insecta; order Lepidoptera; family Crambidae; genus Crambus; species Crambus lathoniellus. The sequence continues at coordinate 4,327,857 of OX453302.1, read as the reverse complement.
TATTATAGCTAACCGTGCCATAACTCAAGTTAATTCGTTTATGATATGCAACGTATAATTGGCAACCTTAGTTATTGCAGTAATGATTAACAAAATAACCGAATGTACTGTCAATACAAAATAGACATCTAAGAAGAAAATATAGAGCTCATTGTCCTGATTATGGATATGTACTTAAGTCATTTAGCCCAAAAACCCGAGTTATTGCACTTTTCGTAAGGACGGCAGTTTTGATCAGAATAAAATATTAAAATAAAGTCAGCAAAAAAGCTTGTGTTCGGACGGAAGACCATGATGAGCTGCGTCTACTGGAACGTTGCAGCAGCAGTACGTCCATTGGCTGCGCGGCCCGTGCGTTCGACCAATGAAGTTCATCTGGGGCGCCCCGAATTGAAGTTTTAGCGCGAAACAATATTCGTTACTAAAAATTAAATATTCGTCACATTCAAAATTCGCATCTTCCTATACGCACTAAATTTTACTTCTGTCCATTATTTTCGCATAATTTCAACTATTTTATTGTAATTCGCCATTTTATTTATTATACATTTAATCTACGCAAACCTGAGCTTTATTGAAGAGAAACCTACGCAGCAGCCCGAACATTTGGACCTGCGAGCCGAATATTTGGACCGAAGACTTCGTTCTCATCATTCGACTTCGAAGAAAATACTTCCATCAACGTGATCCTGAGAGGAGCGAGGTATCAGCTTGTGCAGTCAGGAAGCCAAGGAGTAAGAAATTGAGCCGCAAAAGAGGGATTTACCAGCCAGCATTAAATACGCGCATATAGCTACGGCCGGCCAATCCTACCTTTCCCTTTTCTTTTCCATTTCCACTGTACAATACAGTGTATTTTCCTATTCTCAGTGTCACTACTTGCCTGTGTTGTACGAGCCTACGAGTCGTTTCGTGACGCAGCATCAACGGGCATATTTTAAACTGTGAGTACTCCATCTTTCTACTTTCCACCGAAAATGACTTTAGACGTTGAGGCTAATAATAGTCGGGATAAATCCCCTAACAAATCGACTGACAATAGTTTAGTTATTAGAGAGTTAGTTAAAAAACGCGGGATTGTTAAAGGGAGACTTACAAAATTTGAAACTTATCTATCTAATCTTAATGTAGAATCTATATCTGGTCAAACTCAAATTGACCTTAAGTTGCGCATTCAAGGAGTATCTAATTTATTTTCTGAATTTAACAATATCCAGGGCAAACTTGAGGAGCTATCCATTGACTTAGACGAGCAATTATCACAGAGAGAGTTATTCGAAGATAGTTATTACAGCATTCTTTCGCGAGCTGAATATCTTTTGAATCCTAGTCAGGTGTCCGGCAGTTCTAATAGGTGTAGTCAGCATGGTAATAGATCGGTAAAATTACCTACAATTTCTATGCCCACATTTAACGGCTCATGTGAGCAATGGTTGGAGTTTAGGGACACTTTTCTGTCTTTGGTACATAATTCGACTGAACTTAGTAATATAGAAAAGTTCCACTATCTTAAGTCGTCACTTAAGGATAGCGCAGAGCTAGTAATAAATTCAGTGGAATTCTCAAGTGATAATTATTACGTTGCTTGGGAGTTACTTCTTAATCGTTACAATAATAGCAGGTTATTAGTGCAGAATCACATCAAGTCGTTGTTTAACATGCAAAGTGTAAACAAAGAATCATCAATTTTACTGAGAAAGTTAATCGACAATGTTTTAAAGAATTTACGCGCATTAAAAATACTTGGCGAGCCGACAGAATATTGGGATACTTTGGTTATCTACATTATGGTTTCAAAACTAGACCCAGTTACCGAACGCGAGTGGGAACAATACAAAGGTAGCTTATATTCTGCTAACGGTGATTTTAAAACGCAACTAAAAGTAACACATCTCATTAACTTTCTTAAAGACCGGGCTGATATGCTAGAAACATTACAATTATCGCATAATAAAACCATTTTTGAAAATAAAAAACACTACCCGCAACCAAGCAATGCTAAAATTCACTGTAATGTTTCCGCAAATAAGCCAACGGCACGTATTTCACGCGATGTCACTAAAAACACTTGCTTGCTATGTAAAAGAAACCATCCGCTATATTCGTGTAACACTTTTTTAAATTATAATTTAGATCTAAAACTAAAATTCATTCGCGATATGAACCTTTGTATTAATTGTTTGCGCGCTGGTCATACGTTAGAAAACTGTAGATTCGGTCCCTGTCGAATGTGCAACCAGAAACATAATTCGCTTGTACATCCCGATAGTGCTATGACGATGACTAATGATAAATCTATCGCATACGGATCTCCGCAAAGCACTGGTAGCTCGCGGCTTGAAGTGACTACTGACTCGCACCAGCGGACCACTCCCCCCGTGCACTCTGCACCGAACCTACCATCTGCATCTTTATCAGCGCAAGTTACTATACAAGCAAACAACACACACATGCAATTTGACGGCTCACAGTTAAACGACGCGAATATAGTTTTACTTCCGACCGCATTAGTAGAAATAGCCGATCGTTATAATAATTATCACGTCGCACGCGCGCTTCTGGATAGCGGTAGCCAAAGTAGTTTTATATCACAATCATTATGCGATTTACTTCAAACGCCAGTAATACAGTCCACTCACGAAATACGTGGTGTTGGAAACTCAATCACAAATTCCACGCAAAAATGTGATATTGAGATTAAGTCGCGCACCAACCCGTATGTTACGCAGCTACAATGTTTTGTTTTGCCGGTTATTACGTCATCGATACCCGCGACGAGTATACAAAGCGCTAAGTTTGATATTCCCAACAACATTCAGTTAGCTGATCCGCAATTCTATAATTCGCAAAGTATAGACATTCTTATCGGCGCTGATAAGTTTTGGGATTTATTAAACACAAATAGTAAAATTAAATTAGCTAATGGTCCCGTCTTATTACATTCTAAGTTGGGATGGATTATATCAGGTCCGATTTGCCATTCTTTACGACAGAACCAATATATTCACTGTAATATGTCTCGTATAGTTAACTCCCAATAGCGTCAAGTTTGGGATCTCGAAGAAGGGAACGTTACTCGGGAATCTCGGGATACGCGAACTAATGAGGAACGTGCACGTGAAAAACATTTCATCACAACCACTACGCGCATAAGTGATGAAAGGTTTTGCATAGGTACCTACTCGCAAGCTGAACAGCGGTTCACTTGAAATTCGCGTACCTAGTTACAGCGCAATGTAAATTTAAAATACCTATTTTCATCTTTTTTCAAATTTTTTGCCCTACCATGATAGTTTTCGCAAACATAGTAGGTACATACTACGAACTACGACTTGACTACGAGTCACATTCGCTATTGTAGTTTAGTATAATTTTGTAGTGAAAACCTAATAAATTACGTTTTATGAAATATATTTGCATATCATTATGGTTGGCACTTATGTGTAAATGTGTCTAGCTACTTTGTTTATTATAGTTTATTAGTTTTAATTTTAATTTAGTAATCACATATTATTGTATAGGTAAATTAAGTTCTAGTTGCTCCACTTCGCAAATGGAAGCTTAACTTTAATTTAAAAGATATAGTATAGGCTTCGATTGTCTTCGATCAACAATAACACCATAGAACACCCATTTTACAGGGCTGTCACTTGGTGATTTTTCCTATAAACTTTAGTTTTAGGTTAATATTATATACTGTTTTCTGTTTTAATTTTAGCATGTTTCCAATTTATTTGTTTACGTTTTCTAGTATTTAATATAGCGCAAGTTTTGACACCTTAGTTAGGGTTGTCAAGTTAATTTATGTTAGTTAATAATTTTCACATTTTCTCTCTCATACCTTTATGACGAATATATAGGTATGTGTAGTGTAGTGTAGCCTACGCTTGACTATTGCTCACACTGAATCGTTAGTTAGTGGAAGGGTATATTTTTTATTTATTTATTTCTGTACTCGCGCTGTACATTTAGAGCTTGTAGGCTATTTGACTTCGGATGCTTTGTATCTGCTCGCGTTACAATGATATAATTGCACGTCATAGAAAACTTGCTCGAGATGATGATGGAAACATTGGAGCGTTTGCGAACAAGTTTGGAAAATTATTATCGAGATGCTCAAATGATATCCTTGAATACGCAACTAGTCAAGACTTATTTTTATTGAGACAGACTCATTTGTTTGTCTCTAAGCGCCTCATTTCGGTGGATTGTGGAAGCTGGAGTAAATCATTTAAGCATGATTTATGACGGGTAGATGGAAATGCTCTTTTAGCATTATTTTAGGAATTTCGCACAGTATTGTCACAGGTTACATCCATCCTAAATCCCCATCCTATGAGTCCTATATTCACTGACCCGAATCTTAATCCATTAAGTATATCCTCACTTCCTTAATGGCCGGTCGCTAACTACCCCAGCGACTATGCAACTGGAAGATGTTCCTGCTCATCGACTGACGCGCCATCAACCACAGGAATAGATTCGACAACACTTCTGGAGCCGCTGGAGTAAAGATTACATCTCAGCGATGCAAGTTGAAAGTAGGAGAGATTTCTTCACGCTTTTCCCAAGATACGTCCTCTCATCAAAATCGAAGAAAGACAAGACGTTGGACGCTGGTGCTTCCAAGGCCGGGGGCATGTTCGGACGGAAGACCATGATGAGCTGCGTCTACTGGAACGTTGCAGCAGCAGTACGTCCATTGGCTGCGCGGCCCGTGCGTTCGACCAATGAAGTTCATCTGGGGCGCCCCGAATTGAAGTTTTAGCGCGAAACAATATTCGTTACTAAAAATTAAATATTCGTCACATTCAAAATTCGCATCTTCCTATACGCACTAATTTTTACTTCTGTCCATTATTTTCGCATAATTTCAACTATTTTATTGTAATTCGCCATTTTATTTATTATACATTTAATCTACGCAAACCTGAGCTTTATTGAAGAGAAACCTACGCAGCAGCCCGAACAGCTTGTTATAATTTTTTTTGTCGCAAAAAGACTTTTTGGCTTATCATACCACATTATTAATAAATTCAGGGCTTATTATCATATATAGTATACGAAATATTGCTTAATTAAACTTGTTAATAATTACGTGCCATGCAGCAGCCTCTTGTGCATCTTGCCATAAACTTAAAACAAAAAACATCTACCTACACAAAACATCAAAACATTGCGTCGCTTCACTATTATGTTAAATGGTTTTAAAAATAAATGACGGGAGTGACATTTGCCTGTAGTTTCGCAGATATGAGAGATAGGGGTAAAGTGCGCACCAGATAATGCGCGCGGTTAAAATCGAATAGGTACTAATCATATTTATAAACTTAGAACAAAAAAAATTTAAGGCGAGGAATCCTGACCGAAATAGGCATGCTAACGCTTGCTCGGCTGCGCGCGATACACTTCACGCGGACGCAGCGGCAGCCGGCAGTGAACTGTGAACTCGCGAGCGCCCCGCGAATCGAAAATCACTTAAAATTCAATTAAAAATTAAATTTATGTCGGCCGGAATCCCTCGGCTATTCAAAGAAAATTATTTTTATATGTTTTTCATTAACTAAAACCAAGTATACTGCAAGTAATATGATATTTGAATTATTATTAGACGGATGTTTGGGATTTTATTTAACACAGTATAATATCACCAATCGAAAAAAAACGGCCGGAAGCACTAGATAAATAACTGTAAAATAACATATATTTTTTCCAAGTTTTAAGTACTTGTGATTTGCGAGTAATCCATTATCTAAAATACCCTATTTTGGGGAATCGGCGCCTTAATGTAAATAAAACGCTCCAGTCGCGCGCAGAGTTTATCTGACACACACTCTTCCTGTGTCAAAATGTCCGTCTGTCGGAGGGCTTCAAAGTGCAATTTCAATTACCAAAATCATTTTTTGGATGCAAGTTTATTTTTATTTTTGTAATAGATAGACAAAACTACTTGACTGATTGAAAAAAAAAACACCATTAGAAATCTACATTCTTCCTGAGAGTCATAGGCTACACTTTATCCCGGTATTCCCACGGGAGCAGGTGCCACGCGGGTAAAACCACGCGGAGCTACTAGTTACTAACAAAAAAGATAATACCAGCTTTAGTCGAATTGAAGATCCATTGAGGAAATTAATTATGTGAGACCTTCCATTTTGAAATTCATTTGCTTCATCAATTATTTATTACGAAAAGTTTCTAACCCTCTTATGAAAGATTTAATACACTCGGTTGATTATTCGAGCCCTTTCTGAGAACTAATTTTTAGGCCTTTAATTAGGTAAAGCCCTATAAATTGTAAACGTGCTTTACATTTAACTTGTACCTATTATGAATTTTATATTTTAGCCACAGTAACAATGAAACGAGAGAAGAGATTAAGAGCCCGTGGCGCAGTGGTAAACGCGCTCGACCTGCAATCTTTGAAGTTAAGCAACTTTCGCAATGGTCGGTCACGGGATGGGTGACCAATAATTTATTATGTCGAGCTCCTCCGTGCTTCGGAAGGCACGTTAAGCCGTTGGTGCCGGCTGCATTTACAGTCGTTAATACCCACCAATTCGCATAGGACCCGCGTGATGGGTCATGGTACTCATGATCCATTCTCATTATCCATCCATAAGAAAGGTTTTTACCCCAGCAGTGGGGACTTATAATTACTAGTAATTATTAATTTAGCACTTAAATCTATTTTTACAGGTATGATGATGATGATGTATGATGATTAATAATGTAACTTGTTTTTTTTAAAGAACACTACTAAATTTGTATAATCTGTCTAAATAAGCGGAGACGAAAATGCTACAATGAAAACGTAAGAGGCACTTGGTCATAGAAGTCTTTTGGCAGATATACAAACAAACTAAATAGTACCAAGTGACTTACAAAATACTACACCATTTGTAATCACATGCACCATCAGTTGAACGTCAACGAGATATGAGAGGAACATTTAAGCAATAGTTTAGTGTAAGTATATACATGTTCTTTTTTTATTCTCAACGGGGTAGCACATAGCCTTCATCACACCATGTTAAGTGGTGATAAGGCTAAAGGTGGTAGCGCACTACTGAACACTGAGGAACTGGCTTTCCTATCTCTTACTGCCGGATCACAATAATGCTGAAAAATTTAACTAACTTTATATATTTATTTTACTATAATTATTTTGCATTTAATTTTGAAATACTTTTTCTTAAAATCAACTTTTGGAACCTAAATCTAAGTATAGGCTAGTACCCCAGCTCACCGCGAACCCATTTCAGGGACTAGTCTCTTTCATTCGATTATATGTAGTCTTACTTAGTCCTAAGTTAATATTTTGTAAAGAGAGAAATAAATGATTTATTTATTTAGACAGAAAAAATAAGATCCCTTATCAAAAATGCTGAATTAATATGTATTAGGTACTAGTTTTCCACCCACGAATTTGTTTGCGTGGAATGCAACAAAAAAATATTATGCTAATTTTTTTGAAAAAAAAAAACAAAACGCTTAAGTATAAGTATTTCGAATTATGTCATGCAAATTTAACTTCGTTTACTTCGTCGTTTGCAATAGGTACTAAAGTTAAACATGCCATTAATAATCCAATTACCCAAATGTTCAATCAAAGATTAATCATGAAACAAAGAAGGAAGGAGAAGGAAAACAAACAAGGTTTCGTGCTTATACCGAATCTAACAACGAGTCGTAAGGGAAATTACCGACATAAAAAGTACAATAATTGTGAGAAAGGCCCTCGATCAAAATGACGACGTGTTAGGGTTGCGACTTGAAATATTTCTCGGATATAGGAATTCTTGAAGTGAAAACTTCTTTTAGCGGCGTTGTGCACTTTTTGTGATGGGTAAAAAATTTTAAACTCGCGTCAGGATCACGTGACTGTCAGATCGAAAATTCTTAAGATTGACACGTGACCTGGGGCCCGATTCTCAGGCATTCGAACTTTTTCATTGTGGTAATTCGTATGTCGAACATTTTGCTTGTGGTTTCTATTGAAAAGTTAGAACGTTTCAAGCAAACTAAACTGTCCCACATGTCAACAAATTCATTTTGACAGCTAAGTTCGTATATACGAACATCGATTGGTCCGTACCACTCGTTGCGTTCGACTGGATTTTCGATCGAACTTTTTCGATTGTGAAATTTTGACAATACACAAGCTGTGTAATATTTGAATTTCGAGCTTAAAAAAGTGAACTTTTCTCGATTACCTGGGGCCCGATTCTCAGGCATTCGAACTTTTTCAGTGTGGTAATTCGTATGTCGAACATTTTGTTTGTGGTTTCTATTGAAAAGTTAGAACTTCTGAGAACGTTTCAAACAAACTAAGCTGTCCCACATGTCAACAAATTCATTTTGACAGCTAAGTTCGTATACGAACATCTATTGGTTTCTACCACTCGTAGCGTTCGACTGGTTTTCGATCGAACTTTTTCGATTGTGAAATTTTGACAATACACAAGCTGTGTAATATTTGAATTTCGAGCTTAAAAAAGTGAACTTTTCTCGATTACCTGAGAATCGGCCCCCTGACCGAAAAACTGTTAAAATGTCATTAGAATACGAATTGTAAACGGTGCTTGTTGTGCGGTGTTGTTGCTCAGGTTAGAAAACGGGCTTGAAGCCAGAAGACTTCGGTTTGAATCTAGTCCGTATTTTTTTCTTTTTTGTCAAATTCCTTTTTTTGTGAAACAGTTTAGGGAGCCCTTTTCACTTCTGCCGGCACTCCCGGAGTGCAACCCGTTGTTTTTTTTTATAGAAAACTAGCGGCCGCCCGCGGTTTCACCCGCGTGGTTCCCGTTCCCGTGGGAATATCGGGATAAAAAGTACATATAAACCTTCCTCTTGAATCACTCTATCTATTAAAAAAAACGCATCAAAATCCGTTGCGTAGTTTCAAAGATTTAAGCATACAAAGGGACATAGGGACAGAGAAAGCTACTTTGTTTTATACTATGTAGTGATATACCAGCACTACAATTAGATTTTTGGGTGGGACTCGAACCTACCCCTAGGAAATCTGGTCCACTGTTCTAACAAATAGGTAGAAAACAGTAGTGTAACAATTAAGGCGAGGATTCCCGAACGAAATAGGCACGCTAACGCTTGCTCGGCCGCGCTCGATACACTTCACGCGGACAAAGCGGTAGCCGGCAGTGAACCGTGAACTCGCGAGCGCCCCGCGAATCGAAAATCACTTAAAATTCAATTAAAAATGAACTAATATTTTTTTTTTATTATGACGGCCGGAAACCCTCGGCTAATCGAAGACAATCATTTTCGTATATTTTTCATTAACTAAAACCAAATATACTGCAAGTAATACGATATTTGGATTACGATTAGACGGATGTTTGGGATTTTATTTGACACAGTAAAATATCACCAATCAAAAAAAACGACCGGAAGCACTAGATAAATCATTGTAAAATAACATATATTTTTTCCAAGTTTTTAGTACTTGGGATTTGCGAGTAATCCATAATTTAAAATACACTATTTTGGGGAATCGAAGCCTTAAGAGAAAATATTTCGAACGTTTTTGGGATATCAAATTGAAAAAGCACCCAAGTAGTTAATGTATTAAAATTTATAGTATAAACACGAATATAAGCCTCATTCTTTACAAAAACATTTCATTATTAAATAAAACTTTTCAAGAAGAACCACTCTTGTAATTTTACCTGCTGTATAAATTATTTTGATTTAATTTGAGAAAAAAATAATCTGAAATATTATATCTCGCTTTTGCCAACCCTTCTTTACTTAAGGGCGTGCTTAATCAAGCGGAAACAGCTAATCGACTGTTGATTTTCCTCATTCCCTCCAAATTTTCATTTTTCGCTGCTTTTGCTATTAAAATCTGCTTTCCAAGAGGTTTTTTTTACAACGCATAAAACTACAAAGCGGAAAGATTTCTCTCGTCAAACATTTGATTAGCTAGCTACTTTAGTTAAGAAAAGAAGGTGTTTTTAACTTTTAATAAAAAAGGAGAGTAAAAATTTTATATTCCTTTCTTGATTGCCCTCTGCTAAAAACAGAGTCAACAACAGTTAATAGATGCTATACTAACACAAAGAACCTATAAGAATTTTCTTATAAGAATAAGGATTTAAAAAAGTGCAAAAGTTTAAATCATAATACTCTGCTTAGTTAGGGACACTATATAGGGACTAGATTTTGTTATTAAATACTCCGAATATTGATATTTTGTCAATTTAATCAAGACTGAACAAAGTGTGACAAACCAGATCGAGATTATCGGTGGTAATACATAAAAACTGCGTGGAAAATAGTAAAAACAACACTTTTCTTTTCCCATACAAACCATCTCTCAATGGTCTTTCACGTCAAATAGGAGCAGAGCGTATCGACGTGATTTTTGGTATGGGGATAGTTTGGGAGATAGGCTACTTTTTATCCCGGAAAAACAACACTTCCCGAGGGATAACGTTGTGTTGACCACGCGGGCGAAGCCGCGGGCCAAAGCCTAGTATTAAATAAGTTTTGGACACCATGACATACATTTGTTCCAATACCAAACTATAGTAGCTTGAGCAGTAGTATCACAGACAGTATATATAAGTATATGCTGTGCCTAGTATTATGGAAATTTGTACTAACGACGAGATTGCCATAACGACAGTTTTTATGCTAGTGGTACTGTAGGTTGCGGAAACATCTTATGACCTTAGTAGATGTTTTTACAAAAAGAAGCATAAAAGTATCTATTCTCTAGTACTCGTAGTACAACATCTGCTCAATAGTGTGTTGTGTAAAAATTACCCAATTATTGGTGTTATTAGTTTTAGTCTATTCCGTACAAAAGGCGAATATGTCAAGCATTGAACATGCGGCTGAATGATTTTGAAAGGCTTTCCAAACAGTTTCCTATATTTTATTGGCTCCTTTTCATGTTCAAGTACCGAAAACCACATCGTCCTTTACAACCTTAATGGAAACCAGATATTCATACATCTACAAAATACTTGTTTTGGGACCCAAACTAATTAACTACATTCAGAAACTTACTGAAACCTCAAAGCGCAGACTGTGGAAATGATACAAAAGTTTGCTAGTTCTGATTTAGAACTCTATTAATATTGTAATAAGTTTGTATTGTAACTCAAGTTTGTTTAAGCAAAGTTGCTTGTTTAATGAAGACCACTTTAGAATCACCGCGACTGTGTAATGCTGATAAATTTCACTACTTCGCTTCAATTATTTTAATGAAAACAAATCTGTTTATAATCTCACATGACATTAATTTGAATGTTCTAAAACAAAGAGTCGTTGGTTTGAATACCGTTAGAAACCCAAATATTTTAGTCCAATAAGCGATCCTTAAGGCTCATTTATGCCGAAGCAACACTGTGCGACATTGCCGCATGCTACATATTGTGGCGTAGGTCATCTTGTGGTATGCGACATATCCAACATTTGCGGCATGCGGCAGCCGGAAGCCTATGTCAAAAATATCGCATGGAATCCATCGTGTTTGGATACAAGCTGCGACAGTCCACCACATGACGCAAGGTGTTGCCATGACTCACGACTCTTGCTACAGAGTGCGACATTTTTTAATTTTGTAGCATAATATCGTCACAACGAATCGTTAATAACGGATACCGTGTGAACGAAATCTGACCGGTCGAATGATTATTTATTTTAACAGATATACATTTTCAGTTTATGCTATATTAATTTCTTAACCTTTATTGCATTCTTATTCTTGCTCAAAAACATGTGATGTTTATTATAGTGTCAAAAATGAGTGTGAATGAATCTAAGAAGTCGACCCTAAATCACATTTTTACCCTGTTCCTAAACTGATAACCTCGATATACCTAATTACGCCGCAATTTCTTCCTTGCATTGAAAACCAGCGTCACCATCTTGGCGGTGGCATATGCTGAGATGCAGTTGTTTTAACAAAATATCGTAATCTTAATACATACTTTTTTGTTGTCTCTGTAACAATTCATAATTTGGATTTTGTTGAACAAACTTTTTCTTTCTTTCTTTACTCCGTAGGTATATATATAGATATAGTCGACGACACATAAAGCTTCGTATACCTTGAGGGCGTCCTTCTTCTTCTTTTTGTACCATTAAGGCAGGAATCAAGCTAATGAAAGTTAAAGTTATTCACCAACGCAACTCGATTTCTTCTAAGAACCGTGAGTTTTTCCGTAAGATTAAAAAATGTCATCACCACTGTTTAATTACCCGTGTTGATGACAAGCGCTACGTTTTATCCAACGATATTTGAATTTTGTTTTGACATTTTAACATCGACTGGTAAGCACCAGTTAGCTCTAAGAAGGTCTCGAGTGCACGCGCCTCTTAATCACGTAGGCAAATAATACGCGTGTTTTTTGCTGTGCCACTTATAAGCTCAATTTTCTATCAACTGCACATTTCTTTACTGTTAAATAAATAAAAACCATTTTTTTAAAACCTTTTTTTGTAAAATCAGCAAAATTTGGTCGCCATTTTGAAATTTTGACTGATGCGCCATTTTGTCGAAAATTTTTGAGACAGACAACTAGATATAACATGTCCATATAGGTAGTTGTTAGTAACATTATTTAACTTACAAACTATGTAACTATTAAGCTATTGTTAGTATTTTCTTACAACTATGTTAGTATCCAGCACATTCAGTTTTATAAACGTCCCTAGCACCAACAACTATGGACTGTCAACAAAAAGCCTTAGCACAGCATGAGGGGTTCCGTCTTAGACGGCTCACAAATAATTCCAACTTCTTGCGTATCATTGCATAAAAGTCATCTGCCCTTGCATCGCCAAATATGCCTGATGCACTACAGAATTTAGACAATCACAACAACATTCTTAGTGCATTGTTACACTAAACCAATCCGTATCATATTTGGTCGAAGTTTCATTAGACGTGAATTTGAAATTCCTTGTTGTATTCAGCAGCTCAACTTGGAACAACTCAACTTAACACCGACTAGTGTTTCTGCTTCATGATCTCAAGACCACGACTAACTCGGGCGTTAAATTAACAACTTTCTGCCACCGCTGGGATTCGAACTTGGTCAGTTTCCGATGAATAACACACCGTGCTAGAAACTAGGAACTGCATCTTTAGTATTAAGCTGTAGAAATTTTCCATCATTAAGATTGGTGGACACAATGGTTAATTAAACCGTTTTACAGAAGAAATATATAAATAAAATAAATATTTTTTTACAATCACACCAATTATTATCTAAGCCAATAGTAAATTTCATTAAGAAACTGTGTCTACGTGAACTTGATAACTGATAAATATAAGTATACCTACATAAATACTTTTTTTTTGTAAATTCATACTTATATAATATACATAGAAAATACCCAGACCAAGGCAAATAGATAATTGTAGATCTATTGCCCGCTAGCAAGCAACGTGGAAGAACAAAGGACTTGCCCAATCTTACGTAATCTAGAAACTTCACCATAACCTCGCTGTGAATTGTCTGGAAAGCCGTTGACCAAAATTCATTTATGGAAATATCGACCATTTTGATTTTTCTCCAAGTGTGTTTTCCTCATGAATCTAAGCCAGATGAGCATTATCAGCATAATAAAGTTGAAATTTTTTATATTGAGTAAATATTAAGAATTCTAATCATCATCAGAGTGGAGAATATTATTTGTCACGAAAAGATAATCTTCAAGTGGTTGTTATAGGAAAACGAGGACGAAGTCGCGGGCAACAGCTAGTTAAACATAAAATAGTACTACGTGTGCTAATAACGTGGGTAAGAACGCACTACAACGATTCTAACCACAGAGCACAAAAAAGACGTTAGAAGTACCTAATAAGTGAGCGGGGCACGCGTGAAAAACCGGAAAAGATGTCCAATACGTAGGTAAAAAAATGTTGTACGATTCATAAGCATTAATTTTGTTTAATCTATGTGAATAAAAAAATTTGACTTTGACCCCTTTGCTCGAAATAGCAAAACCTCTGCAAAGGACGATGTGCGTTTTTGTCCTCATGTCCAACAGCAATAATAGGGCTGTTATTGATATGTCAATATTTAATAGAAACATTTAAAAACATAACATTAGAGTTTATCAACAGTGAAAATAAAAAGTTCAATTTGTTAATAACAAGCAAGTAATGAGCTGCTGAATTGGGTATTGGACTGAATTTTCTTTATTGACTTAAAATGTTCATTGAATTAGTAGCAACACAACATAGGTATTTATTTTTAAATATCTTAGCGATATAGAGCATCAAACTTTCTAATTAGACAAGGAGAGCGCTATAGAAATGTGACGTCACATTTCAATAGCGCCATACTCTCGCCATAGAGAATTTCGTTTTAGAAAGAGATAGCTAGAGTCACAATTAAGTACCTCATGATTTGCTTGTTATGATACAGATTGAATTTCTTTTTTCACATTTGTTATTTAATAATGTTATATTTCTGAATGACATAATTAAATATCTACCTACATTTCAACAACAGTCAAATACCCAATTGTGACCAACTGTGACTCTAGCTATCTCTTTCTTAAACGAAATTTAATATGGCGAGTATGGCGCTGCTTATGTGACGTCAAACGTATGTAGCGCTGTTCTTATTTAATAAGAAACTTTGATTCTCTATATCTCAGAAAATATTTCAAATATTTGAAAATAAATACCTGTGTTGTGTTGCTGATAATATAATAATTTTGGATGAAAAATTATTTAGATTACGTTCACCAGTTTGCTGTACTGTCGGAGTTATCGCGGTATAAACATAACTGATAATGCTGGTGGGTGGTTTGGTCCTCCATAAGCAAATTGCAGTATCGTTGGAAAGGTATTTCCAAAGGGAATATTATTTACTAAAACGACTTTTACGAATTTGCTGTACTATCGAAATTATCGCGGTATGAATATGATTAATATGGCGCTTTGGTTGTCTTATCCAATAGCAATAATTGTGGTGTAATTGGAAAAGTCTTTCCAAAAGTTATATTATTTGCTTTGATGACATTCGCCAATTCGCTGTTCTTTTTGAGTTATCACAGAATGAGTATGACTGATTATGGAAATCAGATTTAAAAAAACTAAACAAGTACATCGCACTGGTTAATATTCTCATAGTAAATAATGTTTTATTTAAGGCGCTACTCTGAAAAAATATGGACTTTTTGATTTAAAACTATAGGATGGTTACAGTTGTTACTAATCTGGTAATAAGGTATATATTTCTTCATACCTTTATCTAGATTCGTATAGTTTCAAAAACACGATTTTATGATTTTTGCCTCGACACTTTTTCTTTTCGAAAAGACCTCGAAAAAATACGAAAATTTAAGATTATTCTTAAATTACTTACACTCAAGAAATTTGTATGTACAGCTCCATGCTTACACTATTGAAAATTGGTTTAATTAGTGGACACCAATAATATTTAGGATCGTATAGAAGCATTTTTTTTTAAATAGCTGTAGTTTTTTAATACGAAGTGACTTTGTGTTTTTTTTCCTAATCTGCAAAATCGGTCTCGCTCCCGCGCGCGTCATTTTCTCATTGCTATCTCGCTTCAGCATAATTTTCCCGAGTATCGCTTTAAATGGTCTTTTTAACGACGACGCTACAATTATTGCTATTCATAAGGACAAGCCCCCTGAATCACGAACCGTCGGAAACGCTCCCGACAGCGTAATGTATGCCCTGTCTCTGTCACTCACTATAGAATAGACAACGAAAAAGCACAGAATTCGAATCCGATTCCGTTTCCGACGGTTCGTGAATCAGGGGGCAGATTCCATTTCTGCCCATCATCCCTTTACCTTTGTGCGATTTTGAATTTCTTAAAATTTTCACGTCAACTAGCTTCGTTTTCGAGTCACGCTTCATTCAGAGGGCAATTATATACTTATTATATTATATGGGCTTCAATATATACTTAAATACTTTTTGTTTGTAAATACATATACATAGAAAACACCTACCAAGACAAATAGACATGTTCATGCACACAAATATTTGTCTTGTTCGGGAATCGAACCCGAGACCTCTGGCGCAGAAGGCAGGTAGTTTACCCCTGCGCCAAATCGGTCGTCATTTATATGAAACCTTTTTTTCTGCTATGAATTTCAGCAGGATAAAAACATCAAGAGATTTTTTGCTTTTACGAAAATAGCTACAGAAGAAAGATGTGAGATAGCATACTTTAACTTTCAGGATCCAGACGAAAGCACGAGCAGTCATAATGTTGTATAATAGTAGTTTATGTGACTGTCGCATACCGAGTTATGTGCAGTCTCATACACTACTTTATCTACACTCATTAAATTTATCATATATTTCAAAAATTAAGCAAAAAACTATTAATTATAAAATGTGGATTGGCGCCAAACCACTTAGGTTTGTTAGTGTAAGTTTTTTTCACACCCCTAGTGTAAGTTTTTATGTCAAGCAAACGCAAACTATCGCGAGTGCGTATTCATGTCAATTTGTATGAAAACTGTATACGCGCGCTACTCGCCGCTAGAGGCGCTGATACAGTTTTCATACAAATTGACATGAATACGCACTCGCGATAGTTTGCGTTTGCTTGACATAAAAACTTACACTAGGGGTACAGATCCTCAGACCAAAGGTATACGGTCTATACCTTCTAAATTCAAAATTCTAATTTTAAAAAGTTTCTTATTGTTGCCGGCTAAAGAAGGGCTTGAAAGAGTTGGAAGTCAGGGCCGGTAAATCCTACGGTTGCCATGGAGATTGTAAAATTAAGAAAAATAAGTGTTTTATAATGAGTGAAAGCTGTATCCGGTTGTATCATAATGACCATTATAAAACACTTTTATTTTTTAATGTTGACTATGGCATAAAGTGTATCAATATACGTTCAGGCATGAGTTCATAATTCGAATATTAAAACATGAGTGTAGATAAAATAATAATCATCATCACGATCATCGGCGTCGTAGACGCCCACAGCTAGGCATAAGCCTCCCCCAAGGATCTCTACTGTAATCGGTCCTACGCTACGGGCATCCAGCCGCTTCCCGTGACATTGACCATATCGTCGGTCCCCCTTGTAGGGGCCCTGCCCACGGAACGTCGGTTCGCGATCGCCATTCAAGAACCTTTCCGCCCCAACGGCCATCGGTTCTCCGCGCTATGTGTCCTGCCCACTGCCACTTTAACTAAGCAGCTCTTCGAGCTATGTCGGTTGTTTCAGTTCTCCCGCGGATCTTATCATTTCTGATTCTATCGCGCAAGGAAATACCAAGCATCGCTTTCTCCATTGCTCGCTGGGTGACCTCGGGCCTTCTTATAAGACCCATAGTAAACGACCATAATATCTCACTCCCATAATAGTCATTACTGGCAAGTCTAGCAACACACACTGGACAAAGACTTTCGTCTAGAGACATTGAGAACTTACCTAACAAGACTATATAAAATAATGGTTTTCGTAGAATCGTACATAGCTGGCAATTCTAAAATACTAAATTCAAGTGAATCACGCTGCCACAGACTTATACGTGGACTATAAAATATTATTGTCTACCACACTACGCCCCCAGTGGGGTTTGATCTTCCCAATAGAGGCGGAAGCCATAGTCGCCACGCAAGTCAAGTAAGATCGAAGTGTATATTATTATGTCACCGGAAAATAACAAGAACCGCAAATTTATAAATTTCCTATGAAAATTATAAATTTACGGAAGTCCTGTAGAACACGTGATAGGTTAGAAATTTAAGGCGATCGCGAAGCGCAGCGATGCGATTGCCTTAAATTTCGTGGTTATTTTTTTTAGGAAATTTATAAATTTACGGTTTTTATTATTTTCCGGTGACCAAATACATCCATATACATTAAAATATTCTCATTTACGGTTTGCCGATTATAGCGAATTCGCTGCAAGACCTTCAAAAAATTTAATGCTGTCTATTGCTGGCTGATGCTTTAAAAAAACTATTCATATCAATTCATAATTCCAATCAAATGTTGTGAGAGCTATTATTGAAATGCAAGTATCATATAATTTATGTAAGATTAGAGTGTAAATACTTCAATGGTTTGTATTTTGTTGCTGTACCAATAGGTGGAGAGCCGACCGCAAAATTTCGTACCGATTTGATACCGCGTTGAAATGCACAATGGCTTTCCATAAAAGTGATGCTAAGACCGAATGTGATAGTCTGCCATGGCGGAACTTGCCGCAAGTAAAGAAAAAACCGACATTTTCGGTGCGAAAAAGGGGGCGTTTTTTACCCATCTGATACCGATATAATAGTTACGGTATCAGTTAGAAATTTACTGGTAGATACAGAAAAGCGAAATCTGCCAGTATTTTTTTTGCCGGAAGTGCTTGGCAGACGCTCTCAAAGGTGACCATCGGGACCCATTAATATACCTATCTGATACCAGCATGAAACCAATTCCAGTCGGTGGGTATGAACCCTTATTTCAGGAATATATAAGTCTGCCAAGTCGTTTTCTGCCGAAACACCTTGACAGACGAGATTATGTAAGCAACATCCGTTGAACCCGTATTTGGAAATTATACTGATAACGGACATTTTTACTACTTTATGCTTATATTTGTATATTTGGGGGCACGGCAGTGTCCCCGCCAAGTCAAACGTGAAGCAAACGCTGGATAGGTTTAGAACGCTAAAATGCTGCATGCACAATAGGACACCAAAATTTTAAGTTTGTAGCTAATTTATTTCCGAAGTTATACGAAAGATACGATCCCAATATTTCTATATGGCATTGAAGACGTAAACAAGCTCACGGAACTTCTTGAAAGTGTCGCAGATAAATCGGATTTCACCTATAAAATCATGAAAAAAATCAGCTTAGAATTAATTGCGCAACGGTTGATGCATATAAAAATATAAAAGACATTGTTAGACAAAAAGAATTAATTGCATATAAATTCAATAGCAAGGATAAACGACACGTCTGTAGAATTATAATTAAAAATCTTCACCACACTACGCCTACCAGTGAAATCAATGCAACATGTAACGGTTCAGGATCGCACCTGACCTATCTCGAATATTTCTTAAGGATTTAAGGTCAAAATATTTAATATTACTTACCTCAATAACTTTTTAATAGCATAAATGAATTCTGGTGTGGGAATAAATCACAAAATCAAATTGGGTTGTGTCAACTGGGTTGTATTGAACAAAATTAGCCAATTACCATGTTATTGCGCTGAGAATTGGCTTCATACTTTGTCAACACAGTATAGATAGGTGAGAGATTCTATCTTGATGGCTTGGGGCTTGATTAGTGGTTTCAGATTACTTGAGTTAAACACTGAAAAAGAAACGGGTTAGTAGCAGCAGAGCGACGTTGGTCATTTGCATTTAATTTGGAAGTTATTCTGACGTATTAATAAATAACTTAAACAGCATAGAAGCAGAGATCCCATCATCAAACAACACAATAGAACAGATGGTCTTGAAACAAGCAAGTCAAGAAACGAGTAATACGACGAGTTCTTCAATACCTTGGGCCCGCGCTTTATAGCTGGGGAGATTGCAATGCAAAGCACAAGAGTATTGGGCCTCCAGTAGGGCTAGCACATCTTGAGCGCGACTCGAGTGAAAAAGAGTCGCGGGCACTTTCAACCAATCAGATCGCTCGTAGATAGCGCGCGTGACTTAAGCCGACGTGCTGATTGGTTGGAAGGAGCGCGACAAAGAGTTGAGTTGAGTTCAGAGAGAAATGGGTTTGACACAAGCAGTATGTCTATGTTGTATGATTTTCATAAGATTTCAACTTGCTCCTTGTATGGAGACAGTCCATCAAGGTTCCAGGATACAATCTTAAGGGAAGTCATCGCGACTTCCTTGATATTAGAGTTGTTAAGATACTAATTTAATTAAAATTAATGTACTCATTTGTTGAAGGATCATATCTAATTTCTCTACTTGTTTCAAGACCATCTGTTCTATTGTGTTGTTTGATGATGGGATCTCTGCTTCTATGCTATTTAAGTTATTTATTAATACGTCGGAATATTTCGCCTTTGTATTGGGATATGTGTTCGATCTATATCCGTTTCCAAATTAGCATGTAACGGGACGGGAGTTGGCTGTTGAACGTCTCAATTGTTTTGGTATCACTAAAGAGATAAAACGAACTCTTTTATTAAGATAGATTATTTATTATTTTTACCACACTTTTATTAGCTTCACTTGTAACTAAGTCACAATGTAAGAAAATCTTGGAAATCAATTTTAACCTACTTCTAATTGTCGTATTAATTTGAAACTTTGCAAGTCTACATGAATCCGATGACAATACAATAATTTGCTACCATCGAGCTGATCTGATGATGGAGTCAAGAGGTGGGCAATAGAACTCTTTAATGGCTGCTAGGAAACCCCTCGAGTTTAGGCTCATTTCTTTTGTTCTGATAAGACCTATTCGCTACACTTGGTGGCGAGGGTCTGATGATAGAGCAGGGAGAAAGCCAGTGGCACTCCTCAATGGCCAATAGGGAGCCCTTCGAGTTCTGGCTCATTTGTTTCGTTCTGATGTGACCTATTCGCTACACTTGGTAGTGAGGGTCTGATGATGGAGCAGGGAGGAAGTCAGTGGCACTTCTTAATGACCACTAGGAAATCCCTCAAATTTGGGCTCATTTGTTTCGTTCTGATGAGACCTATTTGCTACACTAGGTGGTGAGGGCCTGATGATGGAGCAGGGAGGAAGTCAGTGGCAGTCCTTAATGACCACTAGGAAACCCCTCGAGTTTGGGCTCATTTGTTTCGTTCTGATGAGACCTATTCGCTACACTTGGTGGTGAGGGTCTGATGATGGAGTAAGGATGAAGTAAGGGTTCGGCTCGTGCATCTGGTAACTAATAGACTCCACTTGAATTTGTAAAACAAATACATACAATCACGCCTTTGAGTTATAATGTTTACGGGGTGGGCAGACACATGAATGAACTGTGAAATCCATTACTATCCATCCATAGCTTGCCATTTATTAAACTAAAAAGTAAAAAATAAATATGTAGTTTCAAAAACTATAAAAACACACTTTTATAGGAACAGACTAAAAAGTACAAAATAACCGAATATTCAGTAACTGAAATTTAAAAGCGTGGTGCGCCCTTTGCAAAGCATGCATTCAAGTACTTCATAATATTGACAACGCGCACCACGCTTTTTAATTTCAGTTACTGAATATTCGGTTATTTTGTACTTTTTAGTCTGTTCCTATAAAAGTGTGTTTTTATAGTTTTTGAAACTACATATTTTTATTTAGATTATTACCCCAATCACCAAGGTATTAGTTAGTTAGTTAGTTCTCTCTATTGTTGCATTGATTTCACTGGTAGGCGTAGTGTGGTGAATATTTTTATTTACAATTCTAAAGACGTGTCGTTTATCCTTGCTTTTGAAATTTTGTGCAATTAATTCTTTTTGTCTAACAATGTCTTTTATATTTTTATATGCATCAACCGTTGCGCAATTAATTCTAAACTGATTTTTGTTCATGATTTTATAGGTGAAATCCGATTTATCTGCGACACTTTCAAGAAGTTCCGTGAGCTTGCTTACGTCTTCAATGCCATATAGAAATATAGGAATCGTATCTTTCGTATAACTTCGGAAATAAATTAGCTACAAACTTAAAATTTTGGTGTCCTATGGTGCATGCAGCATTTTAGCGTTCTAAACCTTTCCAGCGTTTGCTTCACGTTTGACTTGGCGGGGACACTGCCGTGCCCCAGAATATACAAATATAAGCATAAAGTAGTAAAAATGTCCGTTATCAGTATAATTTCCAAATACGGGTTCAACGGATGTTGCTTACATAATCTCGTCTGTCAAGGTGTTTCGGCAGAAAACGACTTGGCAGACTTATATATTCCTGAAATAAGGGTTCATACCCACCGACTGGAATTGGTTTCATGCTGGTATCAGATAGGTATATTAATGGGTCCCGATGGTCACCTTTGAGAGCGTCTGCCAAGCACTTCCGGCAAAAAAAATACTGGCAGATTTCGCTTTTCTGTATCTACCAGTAAATTTCTAACTGATACCGTAACTATTATATCGGTATCAGATGGGTAAAAAACGCCCCCTTTTTCGCACCGAAAATGTCGGTTTTTTCTTTACTTGCGGCAAGTTCCGCCATGGCAGACTATCACATTCGGACTTAGCATCACTTTTATGGAAAGCCATTGTGCATTTCAACGCGGTATCAAATCGGTACGAAATTTTGCGGTCGGCTCTCCACCTACAAAGAATAAATAAATTAATTGTATCCAACGTAATTTACTATCCGTTCCAACTCCAACAATCACATCGAAAACCACGTCATTTATTTCGAAATCAGAGATTAAATCAAAAATGAATTTAATTTGTGTATAAAAACCGCAAAGTTTAATTTAAAATTCAAACAGTTACATGGAGAGCGGTCACGGCAAAGCTTGTGAAAATAAATGGACGTCCCGAAACACCGCAATGAAACGAGTTTTAAAAACTTAATTAGGTAGTTGTATAAAATTAAAATAAAAAATCAAAATATTTTTTTTATTCAATTTAGGTTGAGGTAACAACAACGTCAAGGAAGCTACGCCATCGGTTCGCAAATCCTACGGCGAGAGACCTTACGAGAAGAACCGGCAAGAAACTCGTCAAGGGCAATCTTTTTCTCCCTGTTATATTTCATACAGAGTCGTCAAATTGAAAAATGACCTTCACACATTAGTAAGGTCACTTTCCATCACAATAGAAAATACCTAATTTAATTAGTTACATTTAATTTTTCTCTTACATCGTATTATATAACAGTACTTAAACAAATTTCAACTAAACAAGAGGTTTAAATCGAATAGTTTAATGGGCATACATCTCATTCATATTAAGATTACTAATAAGAAATATTGCAAGTTGTGCCATACATTCGAATATAAAATAGTAATAAATGAAATATAATATTTAACTACAAGTTAAAACAAGTAAACATGAGCAGACGTATCCCACTGGCAGCACTCGTTCACGAGCATGACGCATGAACCAGCCATCGCTTCGCTCAACCATATTTTAGGGAACGTAACGACTACTAACGGTCACCTCACACGATACCACCGTAGGAATGTTTAACGAGAGCATGACATACTTAAGCTACCCGTGTTGAATGCCGAATTTAAGAATCAAATACTTAATACTAAAATGTAACACAAAACACAATAAAATAAAAATAAAATTAAGTATGACCAAGTCGTTTTGTCATTTAAGTAATCGTTAACAGTATAATATCCTTTTTTATCGAGACCATTTTTTACGTGCAACTTAAACTTTTTAAAAGGTAGGTCCGATAGACCACTTGAAATTTTGTTTTAAAAGCGTATACAAAGACATGACCAAGACCCAGGAAAGATCCATGAACCTTCTCTAGCCTGTACCGAGGCATTGCGAGTTTATACTTATACAAAGTCCATACTTGTATGCAGATTTTCGGTTCATAACATTAAATCGAAAATCCGTATTGGATCCGCAGAGGCATGTAACCATACCTCCTTATCCATATGGATGGATAAGGAGGCCCATGGGGGCCGGGCAGCAGTGGAGTCATCAAATCCCACTGATGATTTTAATATTACATTAGTAAATTTTAATCCTATAACTAACTAAAATGAGGTCTCACTGAGGTTCATTCACATGTCACTGCTATTAATTTCAACTTTATGTACTAGATTGTTGGTCATATATGACCAATACAAAGCAGGAATTAATATTTATTTTTAGGCAACATCATCGCAGTGTCAAAAAGATCAAACATCGCGTCAAAACTCGATTATCCGTGCTCAGTGAAAAATTAATCAGTTAGAATACGGTGTTATGAAAAACGTTCTTTCACAGAAAGGTTAAAAGGAAATAATACATTTTTTCATCAGCTTTGTAAGCAAGTATTGAGCTTTGTAAAAAAGGAAGACCAGGAAAATTATTTAATAACATTTCCGTCGTTTACAATAAATATTAAAATAAATTACTGAAGCGTGGATACCTCACAAGAATATAAATATTTTTGTGGGTTCTACATGCACAATTTTCTAATTATATTTTGAAATGTAATTGATATCAAACTTACCAACAAAAAGTCCAAAAACGAGAAGGACAGTCATGTTGAAACTAAGTATTCATCACACAATTTTCACATTTCATCTCACACGCCACATGAGGCAGTCACACATCAGCCTAGGAACGTAACATGAGAAAGTTTCGGAAATGGAGCGCGCGATGTCCAGAGCCGAAAGAACGCAGTGACGGGACGTCTGTCTCGTTCGGCGGGCCCGAGTCGACTGATGCAGTATCCCGCTGGATCACCCCCCTCCCCACGCCCTTATCGCGATCCCGTAATTAGATAAATGTCAGTACTGCTGTCTGACTTTTTTTTCTTTTGCGAATGTCGTTGCCCAATGTAATAGAGACGCAGTCGTTCCGAGATGTTCATTTGCTTAAATCGCGTTTGTTTTTTTCGTGCGTGCGATGGAAATGTTTTGTCTTGTTGTGGGTTATGGCGCTCTCTCGCCAGTTTCTACCCTATTGTTTTTGTGTGAAATATGGAACAGCCTAGTATGCGACTGTTTTTCTTGGTGATTTGTTTACTTATACGTTGTTAGTTTTCTGCGTTGAAAAATTGATAATATTTTGTGGATATAAAGAGTTCTGTTTCATATTTAATGAGCAGTCTGTGGCAAGTTTGTTTTTCTTCTAAAAAAATCAATAAATATTTGTAATTGAATATCAGATTTGCTAACTAAACTTTTTTTTACTCCTTTTCTACCCAAATTAAAATTATGTTTATGTATTTTGAAATATTAGCTCCGGTTTTTTGCAGTAGGAGAGACGTGTCGATTTTTTTTAGTATTTCAATATTAATAGTGAAAAGAAAGCAATAATTTAAATGTTTTTCGCCCTGTTAAAAGGTACCAGTAGTTCAAACACCGTGTTTAGTAACAATCCTTTAGAAATTAGTAACAATGTTGCTACGAGCTACGAACGTGCTACGAGTGCTACGATGCTACGACCGACAACAAATGCTTGGAGAAAGTTTTATGTGAAGTCGTAAATAAAATTACGTTTTGTTTGTAAGCTTAAAGACATCATGCTTGCTAACTACATTATTCATACTAATATTATAAATGTGAAAGTGTGTTTGTTTGTTTGTTTGTCCGTCTTTCACGTCAAAATGGAGCCATGGATCGACATGATTGTTGGTATATGTTTAGGTTGGGAGCTGAAGAGTGACATAGGCTACTTTTTATATCGGAATATTATAAAATAAAAGTGGTAATTTTCTATGGAAAATCGTTTCTGTCGTACTTTGCAAAACTGTCATTTCTTTTATGGCCGCTTACAAAGAGAATGTAAGCACTGACGTTTTAGCTTCTTTTGTTTAGGTTAACTAATTTTAATAAGTGACATTTATGACAGTCCGTGTATAAACTTCTTTGGTGAACTTAGATGCGCTTCGCGGTTGTACATCTTTTTTTATTACCTGCTTATCTTTCTTAGATGTTGGTGATACGAAGTTCACCGGGTGCGCTAGTATTTTAATATTCTGCAGATAGTACCTGAAAATGGTAATCTGAAATCTCAGGGACACTTCAAGAACCAAACTTTCAATAGGATCGAGGCAAAGCCTAGGCTACCATTGGTCAACCATAGCAAGAACCACTCAACCTTAAAAACATTACAAACCACAATCGATACTGAATCGTCAACAGCGTTTTTAAGAACCATTCATTCTTTTACGTCGTACTAGCGCTTTGTTCGTGACCCATTCCAGTTCATTTTACCTCCTTAGAGTGGGAATTTACAAAAATCCTCTCTTAATGCTCATCTACACTCCCCAAGGAACATGCATGCCAAAGTTTAGCTTCTTGCGCCCAGTAGTTTCGATTGTCTGTCAGTTACTTAGTAACGCAAGAGTTTTACATTTATAGATTCCAGGGTGCCTACCATCAACTCTTATTGCGGTTTTGTTTAGGAACCTAAACTGATCTGCTTCGCTTATTCGTACCACGACAGCTTAATATCAATGACAGCGATTCAGTGATCATTCAATGACATTTAACAGCCGCTGAGCTGTCATCAACTCTTATTTGACGTATAACTTGGCCAAACTAACATGTCACCTGCAGGTTATACCCGTCCCTTTCACTCTCCTGGCATGACAGAATCGAGTGAAAGAGACGGGTAGAAGAAATAAGGACACAAATCGTTCGGTCATTCACATTTAGCAATTCATTTGCGATCCAGTTTTTAGAAGGTCATGGTACGAAAGAAAGCAATTCATTTTAGGAACCTATTCTGCATCGCGCTATTTTTGAATCGCTGTCTTAAAGTTGATGGTATGCACCCTGACCTTAGCCGGGTAAAATAAAATTTACGACACAGAATCACCAAAATTTCTGTTGGAACCCGTGAAAGCCATCCAAATTAAAATATATATTTTTACGAGTCTGCTACTCTCTAGGGTGCAGCTTACCCTTACAATTACCCAATAGCCATCCTCAAAATCACGACCGCAACATAACCCAGCGGACATTAATAACGTCACAATACGCATTTACCGTCATTGTTGGAACAAAAACATAATGTTGGTGCGCATCGCTATTACAGCGTGAAGCTCTAATCCATGAACTGATGGATGAGGTAAATGGGGGAATAAAGGGAGGCTTATTAATAAACTGTGGGACTATATTACTAAAGCAGTGGTACTGTACATGCATATTGAGTTTATAATGGCAAAGGATCGAACGATCAAGCAGAAC
Organism: Crambus lathoniellus; assembly: GCA_949710035.1. Taxonomy (NCBI): domain Eukaryota; kingdom Metazoa; phylum Arthropoda; class Insecta; order Lepidoptera; family Crambidae; genus Crambus; species Crambus lathoniellus. The sequence continues at coordinate 4,301,052 of OX453302.1, read as the reverse complement.
ATCGAGTAAATAAAAAGGTTTTTTACGGTAGCAGTTGTTGTTTGATTTCTGAGCCACTCGCAGTTAAAGTTATTTAATAATTGATGAGAAATAAATTTCATTATGGCATGTGAAAATTCTCCTTATTCATCCATAAGGAAGGCCAGTGCCCCAGCAGTGGGGACATTAAATGGCTGATGATGATGATGATGATGATGTGAAAATAATGGTTAATGAAGATCAAGCCGCTAAATATACTTTTTGCGGCAACCGACTAGATCTTGCTGAGACGATTAAGTCACCAAATAAATAAAAAAAAACATTTTAGAACTGGAATCAGACCAAAAAGAAACTGCATATTTTACGTCGAAGGCCAATCTGTAACTTTTTGAATAAATAGGCTAACAATACGTTAAAAATAAAATAATAAAAACATGAGCATTAGACAACGACGTTCTCATAAAAACGAGGTTTAAGACTGTAGTCCACGCAAAATATAGGAGGGTTTTCCAAAGTAGAAAGGTTTGGCAGATAATGCCTACTATAATTCCTACATCATGTAAAACTAATTAGCTGCCCGCTGTCTCTGTACACTTTTTCATCGATAGTCAGTGTATTCAAAGGAAAGCAACAAAGATTCCTTCCTTCGACCAAACGGGATAAAAAGGAACCATTAATAAACTAAATAAGAGCCCATGCAACAGTAGTAAGCGCGCCCGGCCTGTGATCGTTGAGCTTAATTAAGCAACTTTCGTCATTGACAGTCACTGGTTTGAATGAATACAAAAACTAGTTATATTTATCTCGAGCTTCTCCGTACTTCGGAAGGCACGTTAAGCCATTGGTCCCGGCTGCATTTGCAGTCGGTAATACCCAGCAATCCGCAATGGGCCCGCGTGGTGGGTCATGGCCCATTCTCCTTATCCATCCATAAGGAAAGTCTGTGCCCCAGCAGTGGGGATATTAAAATGGCTAGTGATAAAAATGAACTCGTCTTAACTCTGACATTTCACAGAGCACATTTGTATTTGCGGTCAGTCCGAGTCTGTCGAGAGGCTACTTTGTTAGTTTAGGCTGTGTGTACTGGGACTCAGCTTTTGAGCAAAAGGAATACAAATCAATGTCCTCACAGACAATGGACTTAAATGTAGGCTTGATGGAGTCATGTTTTAATTAAGTTGGACTTTTAGTTGCTCAAGGTAGTTTACGATACTATTTGAAGTACGCTTCTGTTTATGTTGTGAAATATTTCTTACTTAACTATTACAAGCTTTTTCTAAATGGTTTTCTTTTACGTTAATAAAAGATTAAACATAGTTATGGGAAAGACTTTTCTCTTTACAAAGACTAAGCTTTGCCCATAAATCATTTATTGATAATCATATTTACCAAGCTATTTTGTGTATTTTTTTCACGTTTCTCTCGATTAATCAAGGCTAAAGTTTTGTTAAGTTATTTAAGAAGATACTCACCTTTTCCTGAAACATTAACACTTTGCCACAATCATTTTACTTTTCACGCAACACACTTCTCTTAATAATTTCAGCAAGTTATAACTACATTCAAAGAGCTACGGCGTAGACGAATTCACATCGCTTGAAGATCGTTAACGAATACTACGATCCATTACCGTAGCGACTGGTACATGTGCTACGAAATGGAGCACTTCTTACTTGCTGGCTTCTACTAATCCTACTAATATTATAAATGTGAAAGTTTGGATGTTTGGATGTTTGGATGTTTGTTACTCAATCACGCCAAAACGGCTGAACGGATTTGGCTGAAATTTGGGACATAGATACTTTATAGTCTGGAGAGGAACATAGGCTACTTTTTATCCCGGAAAAATATCACACTCCCGCGGGATAACGACGTGTAGTTCACGCGGGCGAAGCCGCGAGCGGAAAGCTAGTATTATAAATGTGAAAGTTTAGATGTTTGGATGTTTGTATGTTTGTTACTCAATCACGACAAAACGGCTGAACGGATTAGGCTGAAATTGGGGACACAGATACTTTATAGCCTGGAGAGGAACATATGCTACTTTATATCCCGAAAAAATTTCACATTCCCGTGGGATAACATCGTGAAGCCCACGCGAGCGAAGCCGCGGGCGGAAAGCTAGTGTTACTATAAAGGCGCTTTCTGATAAGAAGTGTAACAATACTAACACTTGGGTTTTTTTCATTAAACTTAGACTTAATACTAATTGTATTGCCAGTCAACCTTCAGAAAAACCGATAATAATAAATGCGGTACAAATAACAATTAAAAATATACTTTATACATACTACATACAATATCATTTTTCACTTCTCATGCTCGTAAAGTTCGTTTTTATGTTGGGTATAGGTTGCATAATCGCATTTTATGCTCTAGCTAGTGCATAAAGTAAAATCTTCGTCTAAGTCTCAGACTAAGACAAAGGTCGTCAGGTAAACAGTTACACACGCAATTATACTTCGTTAAATAATTTATTTATTTCATTCTGTTTTTTTAATTCTGTACATAATCCATGTTATAATACAAAATTAATAAAAGTAGGCAATTTTAATGAGTTTTGTCTAAGAAATCTTTTTCTAAGAAATCTTTTTCTAAGAAATGAGTATTTCAAGAGCATAGTGACTACGATCTATGCTAAGTCACTGTGCTGCCACTGCCACGTATAAAGAAAGAAAAAAAACTATATTGGCGGGTCTTAGTTTTTTCTTTTTTGCAATATTGCTATTTAGGTAATTTCCTCTCAACCGAAGTGAAAAGCAGAGTGTATAACTCGTACATAAAACCCATTTTACCCTCGACTTGACTATTCACCCTCGCCTGCGGCTCGTGTCGATGTATACCTACTTACATCTCGGGTAAAATGGTACGTTTTATGCACTTGTTGTACAATCTACTATTAAGTCTATTTACAATGTTCATAACTTCAAATGGAAGAGTTGCTCTCTCTTTGCTCGCCATTTTCTCGGGTCTGAATTGGGTACTTGACAGAAAAATCTTTTTCTAAGAAATGAGTATTTCAAGAGCATAGTGACTTTTTCTAAGAAATGAGTATTTCAAGAGCATAGTGACTACGATCTATGCTAAGTCACTGTGCTGCCACTGCCACGTATAAAGAAAGAAAAAAAACTATATTGGCGGGTCTTAGTTTTTTCTTTTTTGCAATATTGCTATTTAGGTAATTTCCTCTCAACCGAAGTGAAAAGCAGAGTGTATAACTCGTACATAAAACCCATTTTACCCTCGACTTGACTATTCACCCTCGCCTGCGGCTCGTGTCGATGTATACCTACTTACATCTCGGGTAAAATGGTACGTTTTATGCACTTGTTGTACAATCTACTATTAAGTCTATTTACAATGTTCATAACTTCAAATGGAAGAGTTGCTCTCTCTTTGCTCGCCATTTTCTCGGGTCTGAATTGGGTACTTGACAGAAAAATTTTTATTGACTTAAAATGTTTATTGAATTAGTAGCAACATAACATTGGTATTTATTTTCAAATATCTTGCATTTTTTCAGCGATATAGAGCTTCAAACTTTCTAATTAGACAAGGACAGCGCTATAGAAATGTGACGTCACATTTCTACAGCGCCATACTCGCGCCATAGGAAAATGTCGTTTTAGAAAGAGATAGCTAGAGTCACAATTGAGTAGCTTATAATTCGCTTGTTATAATACAGATTGAATTTCTTTTTTCACATTTGTTATTCAATAATGTTATGTTTCTGAATGTCATAATTAAATATCTACATTTCAACAACAGTTAAATACCTAATTGGATTGATTTTAATTGCAGTTAGATCTTTAAAGTTCATTAAACTAGCTATCCTCCCAATTAGGAGATTCTGGTCATCAGCCATATTTCAAACTTCCCCACGCTTCGTATCTAAGCACATTAATTATGCGTCGCTCGATACCGCAATTATGGCGACCGGCCACTGCAATTTACAACGTCAACTGACGTCGCCGACTGCAAACAACACGCAAACCACTCTGGAACAACTTTGTATACAGTCAACGTAAATATGGCTACATCATACAACTATTTCATCTTATGTTCATTATGGAATACCGTTCTACCCGCTACTACGTAGAGTTAGGTAAACGTCAATTTTTAGGGCGCTACTCGGAAAAGGTATGGACTTTTTGATATAAAACTATAGGACGGTTAGAGTTGTTACAAATCTGGTAATAAGATATGTATTTCTTTATACCTTTATCTAGAATCCTATAGTTTCAGAAACACGATTTTATGATTTTGGCTCAACACTTTTTATTTTCGAAAAGACCTCTAAAAAATAAGAAATTTCAAGATTATTTTAAATAGTGTTACATATATTATTGGAAATTAGTTTAATTAGTGGACACCAATACTATTTAAGATAGTGTAAAAGCATTTTTTTAAATTCACTATAGTTTTTTAATACGAAGTGATTTTGTGTTTTTTTTGCCTAATCTGCAAAATCAGTCTCGCTCCCGCGCGCGTCGATTCTCATTGCTATCTCGCTTCAGCATCATTTTTCCAAGTATCGCCTTAAGCAAATAAGAGCCAGCGCGTTTTTGTTATTTTTATTAATCGGGCGATAGTTTGATCGTTCTGGGACTCAGTATGGATTTATATGGCAGTGCGCGAATTTGACGATTAAAAATCGACTGAACTCCATGCTGAATCCCAGAACGAACATACTAGCCTGATTAAAAATCACAAGTCTGCGCTGGAGCGGGATCGACTTGATTTTTGGTATAGGGATAGTTTGGGAGCTGGAGAGTGGCAAAGGCTTCTTTTTATCCCGGATATTGCATCAATCGATGAGGACAATTATAAATCAAATCTTTCTAACAAACACGATGAAACTAAAACAATAAAAGGTGAGGGATTCGATGTCGGGTCAAGTAGATTTTGTAGTATTCGATGGAGAAACAGCTTTTAATTTCGTCTAAAAATTTATGAATGCAGTTTAGCTTCTTACAAGCTTTTTATTAACTTGCCATGTTAGTTAGTATGTTAGTTAGTTAGTAGGGAACAAATCTCACAAGCTTAATTTGACCCACTTCCCAGTGTCCCAAGGACTCTGAAATTTTGTATACAGGTTTGGTTCAGATGACAATACAATATTAAAGTACATTCAGCAAAAAAGCTTGACATAATTTTTTTTTTTCTAAAAACCTATTTTTAATTAAAAATAAAGGAATGTTTTCTTTCGGCTTGACGGCACCCTGTAAAGTTAAGCTATCGAATGATACGAACACGAAATCAGGGCCCCAAGTCTGCTAATTTACAAATGGTTCAATTGAATCTTAATTGGATCTCAATAGCGGTTTTTGACATTTTTGGTATTCTGCTACTAACTTAAGACCAATGGTATACGACTGAACTGCCATTGAACTGCCATCGGAATATTTGCTAGTCTGCTCTTCAATCGTATTACAATCGTATTCTACTCTCATTTGACATTTGTTTGACAGGACTCTCAATGGGGTATGTATCATAATAACTAAGGTCATTACGACTAAGACCCAGGTAATTACAGACCAATATCTATTTTACCCGCCTTGAGCAAGATCTTTGAAAAAATAATACTGGAGCAATTATTAACTCATTATTTTTACTTTAAATAACCTCTTGCATAACAAACAGTTCGGTTTTACGAAGGGTAGATCTACTACTGATGCCGGGGTTGCACTTCTTATGCATGTCTTTGGGGCCTGGGAGGGGTCGCAGAATGCTGAAATTTAGACAGTTGATATAAATGGGGTGAAATCAATGGGTTCTGATGTAAAGCTAGGTGTACCTCAAGGGTTTATCTTGGGCCCTTTCTTGTTTTTGGTTTATATTAACGATTTACCTTTCTTTGCAAATAGCTTATGTGAGATTGTCTTGTTTGCTGAAAATACTTCCTTAATATTTAACATTGACAGAAATCAATCTAATTTTGACGATGTAAACAAAGCACTCTCGGAAATACTCACTTGGTTTAGTTTTAATAATCTACAGCTTAATGCAAAGAAAACGAAATGCATTCTATTCTCTTTACCAAATGTACAATCTCCACCCGTAGAAATTGTAATAAATAATGAAAAATTAGATTTAGTTGAATCAACAGTCTTTCTGGGTGTAACTATAGACAGAAAACTTCAGTGGCATTCGCATATTGCTGCATTAGCTGGTAAGCTCAGCTCTGCAGCTTACGCTATTAGAAAAGTTAGACAGTTAACTGACATAGAAACTGCTAGGACTGTATACTTTAGTTATTTTCATAGCATCATGTCATATGGCATTCTTTTGTGGGGATTAGCAGCTGACATTAATGCTATATTTATTCTGCAAAAACGAGCAATAAGGGCCATTTATCAACTAAGCTCTAAAACTTTACCACCAACCAAACCGAATACAATATGTACCCCCACCTGGAATCGAACCTGGGACCTCTGGGTCTAAAATCGGTCGTGTGAGCCACTAGATCACAGACTAGGTACTCTTAGGGAGAAGTTCAAAGAAATTGGTATACTGACAGCTGCATCTCAATTTATATTAAATTGTATTATTTTTGTGCGTCGTAATATTAACTTGTATACTAAACATGGCGTTTTGCATGGTTACAATACAAGAAATAGGGATAAACTTTCAATGCCTCGGTACCGATTAGAGAAGGTACATGGGTCTTTCATGGGTCAAGGTATACACATCTTTAACAAGATTCCAAGTGATATCTTGGAGTTACCCTTTGAAGAGTTTAAGAATCATATAAAAAATTGCCTCCTCAAGAAGGGCTACTATACTGTAAGTGATTACTTAAATGACAAAGCAACTTGGTCATAAGCTGAGAAGGATTTTTTCTCTAGTTAATTGTGAGTCGTGTTTTACAAAATTATTAATACTGGGTACATTCTTATATTGGTTTCTGCGTCTTGAGATGAGAAGTTTGAGTATGTCATGCTCTCTGTAAACATTTCTGCGGTGGTGTCGTGTGAGGCGGGTCGTTACGTTCCCTAAAATATGGTTGAGCGAAGCGATGGCTGGTTCATGCGTCATGCTCGTGAACGAGTGCCACCAGTGGGATGGGTCTGCTCCTGGCTTCTTGTCTCAAAATATGCAGATTTTTAATGTTTTATTGTTATTAGTTTTATTTTATCGTGGTTTGTATGGCACTGTTTATTATTGACTCTTATGTTCTTAAACTATTCAAAGTTTTATTACCCTTGTTTGGCATTTATATTTATTATTTTATTTGCTACGTTTTTGGTTGGTGTGTATTTTAAAGAAACTACCTTTTGGATGTCTATTTCTTAGTTATTGAAAATTATTTACTGCTATGATTACCGGGTTTTTTTATTTTGTTTTTAAACTTAAGATTAATTTGTGATGGAAAGTGACTTTACATATTAAATTATGTTAAAGTCACTTTTCAATTTGACGACTCTGTATGAAATATGACAGGGAGAAAAAAATTGCCCTTGGCGAGTTTCTTGCCGGTTCTTCTCGTTACAAGGCCTCCCGCCGTAGGATTTGCGAACCGATAGCGTAGCTTCATTGACGTTCACAAGTGCTGTATAAGCCTAAAATGAATAAATGATTTTTGATTTTGATTTTTGATTTTGATATGGTCGAAATAACTACGATCGATTCACATATTTTCGTAATGACTATTGAACGACTCAACTACTGTTAATTTCACCTACGGTTGATTGAACTACAGTTGATTCAACTAACGGACGATTGGCCTAATATTCATTTCATCTACTGGTTGTTTCGACTATGAACGACTCGCCTACAACAAGCTTATGAATTGGAAAGTTTATTAAATGGATTTGGGCGCGTTGGATTGTTTTTTTGGTTAGGGTGTCGCAAACATAAAATTTTTGACTGTTTTAGTATGAAGCGGGGACTTGCAAAATTTTCAAGAATGAATTTTATAAAAATGCAAATATCTCGAAAACGGTGCGTCATAGCTGAAATCTAACAAAATTTTCGATCCCCTACGGTACCCCGGAGATACCTAGGAGGCATCCGATGGACATATAGAAATATTTTTTTTAATTTTTTTGCTCAAAAATTTTTTGTTATTTCAAAATTTTTATATCTTTTGGGAAAAACAAAAGGGGGGACAGGGGGCGAAGCCCCCCGCCAAGGGGGCTCGGGGGTCGAAGCCCCCTGCCACCCAACAAAATGTAACAGACGTTTTAGGTTAGGTTAGGTTAGAACAGTGACCAAAACGCCGCGCGAGCCGAGCGAGCGAAGCGAGCGTGCCGCGGGAGCGGCCGGCGAAGCACCAGAATCGACTTTATACACCCCTCCTACCCCCTACTTCAGTTTAATAGGAAATGGGAATATATATATAGTCGTTTCTGGCGCTTTGCCGGCCGCTGCCGCGGCACGCTCGCTTCGCTCGCTCGGCTCGCGCGGTATGTTCATATAAACCAAACATGCTCGTCGCTTCGCTCCTCGCACCTAACAGCAATACAGTCACGACCAATAATATGTATACAACATAGGACTATATCATATTACAATATTGAATGACTTCTGTGACACTGATCGTTTTCTTTTGGAACGCTACAGTGTGACAAAGTTCTATGTTGTATTGTATACATAATATTATTGCTCGTGTCTGTACATGAGTCACTATTTTTAAACTTAATAAACCGTTATTTTAAAAATTAGTTATTTTAAAAATAGGTGTAACGACCAATAGTTATTTTGAACAGTAGGTCTTTTGACCGTAGTTATTTCGACCATAGTCGAAACGACCGTAGTTATTATGATACATACCCGAAGGTAACTATCCAACTGAGACTCCATTACGATTCAATTACGATGACGTACAAGTTTTTATAGAATACCCAATTTGTTTTAATCGTAATGGAATCGTAATTGAGTCTCAATTGAATATCAATAGAATCTTATTTAAATTAAAATTAGCAGACTTGGGGCCCTGGGCCCCAAGTCTGCTAATTTACAAATGGTTCAATTGAATCTTAATTGGATCTCAATAGCGGTTTTTGACATTTTTGGTATTCTGCTACTAACTTAAGACCAATGGTATACGACTGAACTGCCATTGAACTGCCATCGGAATATTTGCTAGTCTGCTCTTCAATCGTATTACAATCGTATTCTACTCTCATTTGACATTTGTTTGACAGGACTCTCAATGGGGTATGTATCATAATAACAAAGGTCATTACGACTAAGACCCAGGTAATTACAGACCAATATCTATTTTACCCGCCTTGAGCAAGATCTTTGAAAAAATAATACTGGAGCAATTATTAACTCATTATTTTTACTTTAAATAACCTCTTGCATAACAAACAGTTCGGTTTTACGAAGGGTAGGTCAATGGGTTCTGATGTAAAGCTAGGTGTACCTCAAGGGTTTATCTTGGGCCCTTTCTTGTTTTTGGTTTATATTAACGATTTACCTTTCTTTGCAAATAGCTTATGTGAGATTGTCTTGTTTGCTGAAAATACTTCCTTAATATTTAACATTGACAGAAATCAATCTAATTTTGACGATGTAAACAAAGCACTCTCGGAAATACTCACTTGGTTTAGTTTTAATAATCTACAGCTTAATGCAAAGAAAACGAAATGCATTCTATTCTCTTTACCAAATGTACAATCTCCACCCGTAGAAATTGTAATAAATAATGAAAAATTAGATTTAGTTGAATCAACAGTCTTTCTGGGTGTAACTATAGACAGAAAACTTCAGTGGCATTCGCATATTGCTGCATTAGCTGGTAAGCTCAGCTCTGCAGCTTACGCTATTAGAAAAGTTAGACAGTTAACTGACATAGAAACTGCTAGGACTGTATACTTTAGTTATTTTCATAGCATCATGTCATATGGCATTCTTTTGTGGGGATTAGCAGCTGACATTAATGCTATATTTATTCTGCAAAAACGAGCAATAAGGGCCATTTATCAACTAAGCTCTAAAACTTTACCACCAACCAAACCGAATACAATATGTACCCCCACCTGGAATCGAACCTGGGACCTCTGGGTCTAAAATCGGTCGTGTGAGCCACTAGATCACAGACTAGGTACTCTTAGGGAGAAGTTCAAAGAAATTGGTATACTGACAGCTGCATCTCAATTTATATTAAATTGTATTATTTTTGTGCGTCGTAATATTAACTTGTATACTAAACATGGCGTTTTGCATGGTTACAATACAAGAAATAGGGATAAACTTTCAATGCCTCGGTACCGATTAGAGAAGGTACATGGGTCTTTCATGGGTCAAGGTATACACATCTTTAACAAGATTCCAAGTGATATCTTGGAGTTACCCTTTGAAGAGTTTAAGAATCATATAAAAAATTGCCTCCTCAAGAAGGGCTACTATACTGTAAGTGATTACTTAAATGACAAAGCAACTTGGTCATAAGCTGAGAAGGATTTTTTCTCTAGTTAATTGTGAGTCGTGTTTTACAAAATTATTAATACTGGGTACATTCTTATATTGGTTTCTGCGTCTTGAGATGAAAAGTTTGAGTATGTCATGCTCTCTGTAAACATTTCTGCGGTGGTGTCGTGTGAGGCGGGTCGTTACGTTCCCTAAAATATGGTTGAGCGAAGCGATGGCTGGTTCATGCGTCATGCTCGTGAACGAGTGCCACCAGTGGGATGGGTCTGCTCCTGGCTTCTTGTCTCAAAATATGCAGATTTTTAATGTTTTATTGTTATTAGTTTTATTTTATCGTGGTTTGTATGGCACTGTTTATTATTGACTCTTATGTTCTTAAACTATTCAAAGTTTTATTACCCTTGTTTGGCATTTATATTTATTATTTTATTTGCTACGTTTTTGGTTGGTGTGTATTTTAAAGAAACTACCTTTTGGATGTCTATTTCTTAGTTATTGAAAATTATTTACTGCTATGATTACCGGGTTTTTTTATTTTGTTTTTAAACTTAAGATTAATTTGTGATGGAAAGTGACTTTACATATTATATTATGTTAAAGTCACTTTTCAATTTGACGACTCTGTATGAAATATGACAGGGAGAAAAAAATAGCCCTTGGCGAGTTTCTTGCCGGTTCTTCTCGTTACAAGGCCTCCCGCCGTAGGATTTGCGAACCGATAGCGTAGCTTCATTGACGTTCACAAGTGCTGTATCAGCCTAAAATGAATAAATGATTTTTGATTTTGATTTTTGATTTTGATATGGTCGAAATAACTACGATCGATTCACATATTTTCGTAATGACTATTGAACGACTCAACTACTGTTAATTTCACCTACGGTTGATTGAACTACAGTTGATTCAACTAACGGACGATTGGCCTAATGTTCATTTCATCTACTGGTTGTTTCGACTATGAACGACTCGCCTACAACAAGCTTATGAATTGGAAAGTTTATTAAATGGATTTGGGCGCGTTGGATTGTTTTTTTGGTTAGGGTGTCGCAAACATAAAATTTTTGACTGTTTTAGTATGAAGCGGGGACTTGCAAAATTTTCAAGAATGAATTTTATAAAAATGCAAATATCTCAAAAACGGTCCGTCATAGCTGAAATCTAACAAAATTTTCGATCCCCTACGGTACTCCGGAGATACCTAGGAGGCATCCGATGGACATATAGAAATATTTTTTTTAATTTTTTTGCTCAAAAAATTTTTGTTATTTCAAATTTTTTATATTTTTTGGGAAAAACAAAAGGGGGGACAGGGGGCGAAGCCCCCCGCCAAGGGGGCTCGGGGGTCGAAGCCCCCTGCCACCCAACAAAATGTAACAGACGTTTTAGGTTAGGTTAGGTTAGAACAGTGACCAAAACGCCGCGCGAGCCGAGCGAGCGAAGCGAGCGTGCCGCGGGAGCGGCCGGCGAAGCGCCAGAATCGACTTTATACACCCCCCCTACCCCCTACTTCAGTTTAATAGGAAATGGGAATATATATATAGTCGTTTCTGGCGCTTTGCCGGCCGCTGCCGCGGCACGCTCGCTTCGCTCGCTCGGCTCGCGCGGTATGTTCATGTAAACCGAACATGCTCGTCGCTTCGCTCCTCGCACCTAACAGCAATACAGTCACGACCAATAATATGTATACAACATAGGACTATATCATATTACAATATTGAATGACTTCTGTGACACTGATCGTTTTCTTTTGGAACGCTACAGTGTGACAAAGTTCTATGTTGTATTGTATACATAATATTATTGCTCGTGTCTGTACATGAGTCACTATTTTTAAACTTAATAAACCGTTATTTTAAAAATTAGTTATTTTAAAAATAGGTGTAACGACCAATAGTTATTTTGAACAGTAGGTCTTTTGACCGTAGTTATTTCGACCATAGTCGAAACGACCGTAGTTATTATGATACATACCCGAAGGTAACTATCCAACTGAGACTCCATTACGATTCAATTACGATGACGTACAAGTTTTTATAGAATACCCAATTTGTTTTAATCGTAATGGAATCGTAATTGAGTCTCAATTGAATATCAATAGAATCTTATTTAAATTAAAATTAGCAGACTTGGGGCCCAGAAATAATCCCGAAACATTCTCGCGTAGCCTTCATATGCTGATGAATTGGATTTTTCGAAACGAATTCGGGTACGTGAAACCCGATTGTGAGCGCAAACAGAGCGGTGAGCCGAAATAACGTCCGTGACTGCCTCGCCTGTGGGTTGGATGAAACAGGTGCTTTGGGCCGAACGCGGAATGGGCCCAATACAATGAGTAAAACATTCCGTACGTTAGGTAATCAAATCATTGAATAGACGCAACGTCGAAAAGTTTTTAAACTTATGGATCTGAAAACAGGCTTCTTTTGTTTCTATCTAAAAAGTACAATTAAACTTTTTTCCCCTTATTCCAAAACGTGGACTAAATTAGTCCCGGTTTAAAACTGGTACTAAACTGGTGCTGTCACTTTCATTTTCCAAATGAACCAGGCCTAACTTTTAGTCCACGTTTTAGAATAAGGGGAAAAAGTTTTCCTGTTTGCCACTTTCCTTACATTAGTTAGGTACTTACTTACTTTCTTCTATGACACATTAACCCAAGGGAGTTTTGGCCTCCAACATAAGAGATCGCCACCTTCTTTTGTCCTGCGCTGTATTTAGTATGAGAGAGCAAAATTTTTAAACAATGTCAATGTTAGTTACGAAGTCAGACACGATTAAGGTATCGTATCTGCAGTCTGCAATGTGTGTGTATGCCTCTTTACATTATACGCGCCACTTCTAGACGTATCAAATAATACTTTGCAAGGAGTGACGGCTGTATTCCTCACAACGCTTGATAGAACTGAGACCTAATATTGTACTACTGCACAGTACTTATGAACTAAGCAAGTGAGTAATTGTAGGAACTACCGTAAATAAAGTTTGACTGGTCTGAAAGTGTTGTTATCATGAATTTGGTAAACACAGTTTATAATAAATTTCAATTATTCAATTAAGTTAACCGGACGAGACGTTCCGTGAGCAGGCCCCCTACAAGGTGGACCGAGACGACCTGGGTGCCTACCATCAACTCTTATTGCGGTTTTGTTTAGGACCTAAACTGATCTGCTTCGCTTATTCGTACCACGACAGCTTAATATCAATGACAGCGATTCAGTGATCATTCAATGACATTTCACCATGAAGCTCGACTTAATACTCTGAGGTAACTGGAGTTCTCACCCTGAATAAAAACGTGTACCCAGCAAATTTGACATTTATGTATGTAGTGGCTGTCAGTTGTCTCATGTGACCATACGTATTTTTTTAAAGTGTAGGTGAGACGGCAGACAGCCACTGTGTAATTTTTGGTGACAAAAAAGTGTTAGTACTGCACTCTCCAGTTACCTCAGTATTAAGTCGAGCTTCATGCATTTCACAGTCGTTAAGCTGTCAAGTACTCATATTTGACTTATAACCCGGTCGATTTAACATGACACCTGCAGGTTATACCCGTCCCTCTCACTCTCCGGGCATGACAGAATCGAGTGAAAGAGACGGGTAGAAGAAATAAGGACACAAATCGTTCGGTCATTCACATTCAGCAATTCATTTGCGATCTAGTTTTTAGAAGGTCATAGTACGAAAGAAAGCAATTCATTTTAGGAACCTATTCTGCATCGCGCTATTTTTGAATCGCTGTCTTAAAGTTGATGGTAGGCACCCTGGTCAAGGTCGCAAGAAGCCGCTGGATGCGGGCAGCACAGGACCGATCGTTGTGGAGATCCTTGGGGGTGGCCCATGCCCAGCAGTGGGCGTCGTTTGGCTGACATGATGATGATGAAGATTCGATTAAGTGTTGCTATAAAAAACACTTAAAACCAAACTCCAATGTAAGAAGACCTAAGAGCTGCTATTTGTATACGACAAATTGGAATTTACGATTATTTCTTTTTATCCTTGATAGCCGGAACTTTTATATACAAAAACCTCAACCATAATTATTTAGCTTTAACTACCAAAAATCTCCCACGTATACCTCTATCTACTGAAAAATAAGAAACAACAAACAAATGCAATAAAACTACACGAAGAAACACAATAAACAGAATTGCAGATATAATCCTATGATTTATTTTCCCCCGCCTCAGAACATCGCGTTTTGGGCTATGAATTAGGAATTATCTCGCTATTAACATAAAAAAACGCTTAGGATGTGTATTACACCAAATTTATGTTTATGAAAACGTACGGCCGTTGTTAGCCAAGATTTTAGCGATGATATCAAATTGTTATTTGAATAGGTACGCGTAGGGTACAGTTTGCAAAGCTTTTAAATCAATTTGTTGCCAAATAAGTTTTTTGTAAAAATTTCATTTTTATGACAAGCTTTTTTGCTGACCTTACCTACTTTAATATTGTATTGTCATCCATCCCAAACCTGTATGCAAAATTACCGGGTTTGAAACGGACAAAATGACCCACTGGTGGGTCCATAGGTAGTTTTTAACCCCCGTAGACCCACTGTTTCACAGTGAGACTATGGGGAATTGAAACAAGACTGACTTTAACCGTGGTCCCACTGTTGTCATGTTTGGAAAAGTATGAATAATAATAATAATTTTTAAATAACTAAGACGGTATATTTTAATTTGTATTTATATAATATTTTACTTACGAACTTACACTAATTATTTAATTTGATTTTTCTTTTCTTTGGGGTATAAAGGAGAACCTATATTTTGTTTAATAAAATAAGTTTTTATATTTTTGTTTTATTTAATTTTATGTTAAGTGGGGCATGGCGGTGGAACTATAGTCATAAAAGCTTAAAAATGCACATTTGCCATAATTATGCCTAGTGCAGTGGGTGTACGGGGAAGGAAATAACCTGAGGCAATTACCCGTGTACCCACGGAAACTGACACATTGAAATGCATAATATAAAACTCTATTGCAGTGGGTCTACAGGGAAAAACAATTAGCCGTAGACCCACCAGTGAGGCTAAATGGTGGGGCCACGGTTAATACGTGAAAGTTACAGCTCAATCGGACACTGGCAAGTGGGTCAAATTTAAGTTGCAAGATTTGACCCGAACCGACATACATGCATGCATACATACTCGTACATACACTGCAAGTTAAATAAAAGCTTGTAAAAATAACAGTAATGGACATAACTATTGTATTACATTAGACGACTGGCCAAAATAAAAGCGTGTATTTGTGTATTGTGTTAAGTCTATGTATAGAAGTTTATATTTTCCAGTATATGAACATTTTAGCAGTGATGGAAGGTTTGGCGCAACGGATTTGTAATAAAAGACAGTTGTTCTGTAGTGTAATGATCTGTTTAATTAGGCTTACAGCGCCTCTACGGGAAGAAGCAAGTGTGTGTGAACACAAGTGTAGTGACAACATACTTCAACCGAGTAAGTTTTTTTTATCTATTCCTTGTCTATTCATAAAAAAGAGCATCTGCAGGTAGTAGGCTGATTATGATGTGAGTGAATTGTATGAGCGCTTGTAGGTATTACCTAATATTTATTTATTTTTTGATTCTTTATTGCACATACAGGATATATATGTATAAATGGCGGACTTCATGCCCTTAGGCATTCTCTACCAGTCAACCGGAAATGATATAGAGAGAGAGAGGTTATGGCGGCAATAAAAGAGTGTTTAACAGAAAGAAAAAATCTAACAATATTCACATACAATATCTACATGTAATAAATACATATTATTTCATAAAACTAATATACAAATATATAATTAATAACATATATATATATATATGTGTAAATACTCACAAAATGTATAATATAAGTCTCTAATATGCCTTTGTTACGAGAATATTGAATAGAATACAAAGATTGCGTTTTCCCCGTATTAATTTAATATCGATTACCTTTGGGCCTGCGTAAGTATTTTACCGGACACCTTGTAGTTCTTTCTCAATACAAAGTTAACGTAAGTCGGCTAACTCGAAACGAAATTAGTCACCTACATTTAAACAACAAAATCAGTTAAGTAATTTAGGCGCAATATAAAGTCACATACAGACATAATATATGCATTCGCCATATATTATGGCACAATTTAATTTTAGTTTTTATTGACATATTATTATGATGGCACAATTTAGTTTTATCTTTTATTTGACATATGATGGCGCAATTTAATTTTATGTTTTGTTTTATATATTATGGCACAATTTAATTTTAGTTTATATTGACATAATATTATGATGGCACAATTTATTTTTTATCTTTAATTTGACATATGATGGCACAATTTAGTTTTATCTTTTGTTTGACATATTTATAACACAATTAATTTTAGGTATCCTTAGTTTAATTGCTGACATCGCTCGAATTAGCCTTTTTATAAATTATGTTAAATTGAAATTTTGATTTTATTGAATTATATAATTTTTACGGAAATTATTGTATACCTTGTAAAAGGTGAAAATGTAGTGAAACTTAAAACCTTTTTAACACTCTTTGTACACTAACAACGTACGTACCTACATTTAACAATAAAGACATTTGTATTTGTGTTTGTATTCGGATTTGAAATAATTATTTGGATTTCGACCACACTACAAAAAATAATGTAACATTTTGCAACACTATTCAATTTCTATTACAAGTTGATAGCAATCCCTAGTAATGTTCTATATCTATGTATTGGCACAGAACAAATACTACCAGTATAACATCTTCATATTAAAGGCCGAAACGCAAGTTATGACTCATGTGTATATCTTTCTCTCTCTCAGTATGATCTGGATTTTAGATTCTTAGAGGATCTCAGTATGGGCTTCATACCTAGAGAAAGATAGAGAGAGGTACATTTATGAGTCATCATAACTATAGATGCGAAGCCGGTTCATTACGAAAATAACCAAGCATTAACTCGCCAAGGGGGCTTGAGAGGCGAAGCCCTCCGCCATCGAATGTTGATGTAGTATTATTACTAATGTTTTATTTACGTTCATTGTTTTACATTTACGACAAATTTCCGTGGTGGGTAGATGTTAATCATTCATGTCTAACAATATGCATAATTATTTACCTTTTTTTTAAAGTAACATAAAACAACATAACTGCAAAAAACTGGATGTAATTAATTATCACCAAACTAACCTAACATGACCCATAAAAATAATAAAGTTAGCACCTAAAAATACTGAAATGGACAGTTTGCGTGCATTTCAGTATTTTAGGTACTTACTTAATATTTTGTTGTAGCTTAAGTAAGTATTTCTCAAAAAAATACGTCCAAAATATGTGCAAAGTCTTTCAATTTATATCGAAGTCAAAGTCAGATAATTTAACCGTTATTCACGGCATTCTATGCGAGATGAACAGAGTTTTTCAGTTATTAAAAATAAATAACTGGGTTCTTACATTTTGTAATCAAAACTTGCGTTCTTTCCTTTTATATGAAGTCGGAATACTGGTAGTTTTATTGCGTTGTATTGCCTAGCCAGCCGCAGCATAATTTCCGTTTGTCTGTCATCGCAGGCAGCCGGCGCTAAGATCCAACCAGCTGGCGCGCTTTGTTGCGGCTAGGTATTCAATTATAATATTGCACCTTGTTTTTTTTCGTATAAGTTGTTTATCTTTGGCAGTATCTTTAGGTTGAAAAACGGCCCATCCTCCAAGTAGCTCCGCCGGGAATCAAACCCGCGACCCTTCACTGTCCGGGTGCATGCTGTGACCGCTGAGCTACGGAGTCGTTAAAGTACCAAAGTCTTGTAAAATTCAAAAGATACAATGACATGCCAGTAGCAATCTAAGTTACGTCAATACATGCTAATGATAAAACAAACAGTTCATTTCATCCCGGCTACGTCACGCCCGTAACGCGCGAGTTTATGTAATTCTCAACGGTATATTCTCTCAAAACGGCAGTTTCCATAACAGAGCAACACAGTACATGCAAACCGCCCGTCAAAACCATGCGTACGTGGTGCGAGAGTAAGCTGGTAGCGATTTAGAATACAAATACAGAAGCTTTATTTGCTTGTAAACATGGTATAGAACTAAATAAGGTAAGTAGCCAAACATGTTTAGCCAATAATATGACATGCAAAAATATTTCTTATAAACTAATACATGGACAACATTATTCTGGACCTGAGAAACATAACACTGTAAGTCCATTTTTAGCGGTTTTTGCTTTTTAAGCCCAATGTATATAAAATCCCGTATTCTTTCCAGCGATAAAACTGTATGTTCAAAAAGTCGGTCGGAACCCAGAGTTTTATAATTGTATAACAACGTAACAGACGTTATGGCCTTGAGGCATAGTGTCGCAAGTGATAATACAGTAAAATACTTTGTACGTTACCAATATTGTATCTGGAATTATGCACTGGCATTTTAACGTAAGTGCGGAGTTACATACTTCTGCCTCTACCTTGTCCTGTCGCGATTCCTTTAAAAACATGACACATAAAACTGTATGTAACGGAGTTTTTACAAACTTCATCAAATTTTATTAAATTAAACGAAAGGATGATCTCTTATTGTGGCATTTCTTAATCTATGATAGTTATTCTATTAAACAAATTGCTAAAACTTTTGCTTTTCTTAATAACTTAGGGTTAAAGTCCATACAACAGCAATTTTTTCACAAAGTTGTCTCTACTGTAAAATTATGGTTTTGGCACTTGCAGCTTATTGCCTCTCAGGTCCAGTATTATTATTACATTTTGAGGAAAGATATATTTAACATTGATATTAAAATAAAAAGATTAATGCTTAGTATTAAAAAATTCTTTTATGTCATAAAAAGTGTGCGTTAGAAGCCATTTATGCAGATGTGTTTTGAATCGACTTATGTTCAGTTCCCTTATTTCGTTCGGTATGTTATTGTATATATTTACGCACATACATAAACAGCTTTTTCTAAACTGGTCCGTATTCGGTACTTCCTGCGGTACTAATTTAGAGCCGTTCCTGTATTTGTCGGATAAATATCGCCTGCTCTTGTGAACAATAGCATATTTTGTTAAGCTGATGAGTTTATAAGGCTGATGAACAAAGTTGTGATTTGAAGGTTAGGTTGGTTAGTTGGTTTGACATTACAGGGTGTTAGGGGCACTGTTGCAAAAACATTAACTATGGCTTTAGGCCATCATGCTGAACTACGAACAGCAAGAATTTTTTGTCGGAAATTAAAAAAATATTTCGACTCTCCATACAAAATATCCCGATTGGTTGCTAAATTTGTATGAAAAGTCGATTTTTTTTTCATTTCCGACAAAAAATTCTTGCTGTAGGTACGTTGTTCAGCATGATGGTCTGAAGCCATGGTTAAAGTTTTTGCAACGGTGCCCCTAACACCCTGTATACTGGAATAAATTAAACATTTTAACTGCCCCTGTGGTCTAATAGTTCATAATCATACTACTAGTTACAGACCCGGAGGTCCTGGGTTCGATTCCCAGTGTGGGTACATATTGTATTTGGTTTGGTTAGTGGTAGGGCTTCCGCCTAGCTATCTACCATCTTCTTAATATCTAAGTCTGACGCCATAACAATGATATTTTCAGCATTATTGTATTCCGGCAGCTATATAGAGATATGACTGATAGCCAGTTCCTCAGTAATTGAGGATTCCGGGAGTAGTGCACCACTTAACATTAAGTGTGATGAAGGCTGAGACTTACCCCGTTGTGTATAAAAAAAATGAAATTGATTTATTCATCTTGTTAATGCTGGTTGTGAAAGTCAAACCAGCAACGACATCGGCTGACAAAGCTATAAAGAACTTATGATAAGGAAAACTGAGAAGAAGTTCGGCAAGATAAGTAAGTACTGCTTTTTCTTAAAGTGTTTTCAAAATATCTCCTCTCGGTAAGTGACTTAAGTGCTAGGACACCATAGGACATCGTTAGAGCCTACTAAAGGCATCGGCAAGGGAAATGGGTGCATCTTATAAAATCTAAGTAATGACGTAGCTAAAAGACTAATAGAAGAGTAAAATTGACAATAAATACAGTTAATTTAGCAACAAAATAATTTTTAATTCTTTTTGTAACTTCGTAATTGAGTTACATATACTTAAATGTTTACGTTTTAAATCGTTTACGCTTTCAGTTTTACATAATTTAAACACGATAAGATTTTCAAAGTCTTTCTTTCTGAAAAGGTCAGTCTATTTAACACCATTCCAAATAGAATCATATCTCTTATGAATTGTTCCATTCCAATAATATTGACACGGGTCGGAGCCGCACATTGCGCCTAGATACAGTTTTTCGTTTATCCGTTTGTCAAAAACAGAAAATAGACCATTTTTTTTCTGATCCGACTCCATATGGACTGCCATTTTGAAATGCCGAATAACTGAAATGTGTCGGTGTCGGTACGGTAATTTTACCAGTCGATTATTTCAAGTGTTTGATGTTATTGTTGGTTTGGTTTTCAGTTCACCAGCTCTTTTATATGTAGAACAAGTGTATTACAAAAATAGTTTTAGGAAAGTAAAATATTAAGCACTATGTTGCGTAAAACGCATGTTGTACGCGTAACAGTTGTACGCATGCTTAGGATACCAATCTTGTACTGTAATGTTTAACTCTATCCATATGAAAATGAACTGATTGTTGTCTGTTTTGTCTACTTAAATAAAATATAAAAAATATAAAATTTGAAATAATAATAATCTATGTACACTCACCGGCACAATTAACTGAACACCCTATGAATTTCATACAAACGTGGTAAATTCAGTAAGGCATATAAACCAGTTAAACATGACTTTATTATAGTGAACTGGTTATCATTTGAAGGCAACTAAAGTCAGGTTTATGGGGTCGTTGTTCGGTTAAGGTGTATCGATGAGCTCAGTGGCGCCGCCAATGGAAATAAATCAATTGCATTTTATTAAAGGCTTGGATTAAAAGTTTCGGTTATTTCGCGCAGGTGAAAGAGTGGAATGCATTTTATAAATATACTTTTGAGAACTCAAACTTACGCAATAAGTCGTGAATCTCAATAGTGCCAAAAGTGGCCACATTTGGCAATATCGAGATCCATAACTTGGTGCTCATATTTGAGGCCATGAAAAAACAATTAAAAATTGCATTTTGCTCTTCTATTAGCGCGAAATAACCGAAACTTTTAATCCAAGCCTTTAATAAAATGCAATTGATTTATTTCCATTGGCGGCGCCACTGAGCTCATCGATACACCTTAAGCGTAAAGTTTAACGTTTAGGTTGGTTAGAATGAGAAAACTAAATTTCCGTATATTCTTGCGCCCAGTAGTTTTGGCTGAGCGCTGTCTGTCAGTCAGTCAGTCAGTAACGGAAAAGTTTTATTTATTATTGATTATTAAATAATAAGGTACGTTGGTATTACAAAGTAAAAACCACGAGTTTCACTCCTGGAGTACCGGCAGAAGTGAAAAGGGCTCCCTAGACTTTTTTACAAAAAAAAGATTTTTGAAAAAATAAAGAAAAAAATACGGACTAGATTTGAACAGAGGTTTTCTGGCTTCAATGCCGCCCGTTTTATAATTTGAGCTGTCACAACTTTGGAAACGGTGGCGAAATTTGCCTTCGTATTCTAATGATATTGTAACAGTTTTTCAACAGTCCATCCAAATAATATAAGTATGCTTAGTACTAGAATTAAATTAAAACTATGTACCTACATAATACTTAGGTATGTATATTTTGGTGGAAATGAATCATTTTTTCATTTCATTTTCGATCAGGGGGCCGATTCTCACGCAATCGAGAAAAGTTTACATTTATAAGTTCGAAATTCAAATATAACACAGTTTTTGTAATGTCAGAATTTCACAATCGAAAAAGTTCGATCGAAAACCAGTCGAACGCTACGAGTGGTACAGACCAATAGATGTTCGTACACGAACTTAGCTGTCAAAATTAATTTAGTGACATGTGGGACATCTTAGTTTGTTTGAAACGTTCTAACTTTTCTATAGAAACCACAAACAAAATGTTCGACATACGAATTACCACACTGAAAAAATTCGAATGCCTGGCACGTTTCAAACAAACTAAGCTGTCTCACATGTCAACAAATTCATTTTGACAGCTAAGTTCGTATACGAACATCTATTGGTTTTACCACTCGTAGCGTTTGACTGGTTTTCGATCGAACTTTTTCGATTGTGAAATTCTGACAATACAAAAACTGTGGTATATTTGAATTTCGTGCTTATAAATGTGAACTTTTCTCGATTACGTGAGAATCGGCCCCCAGATCACGTGTCCGTCTTACGAATTTTCGATTTGACGTGGATTTGACGGTCACGTGATCCTGACTCGTGTTTAACATTTTTACCCATCACAAAAGTGCACAACGCCGCTAAAGAAGTTTTCACTTCAAAAATATTTATTTTGCTACCTTTTTAGCTGATTACGTAGTCGCTTGTAAGAAAACATTTCAAACCTGTTTCTTTTAATTAACACTTGAGTAATTTGTAAGACTGTACCTAGTCACTAAACGTAGAAAACTTCAAAGACCACCAACGTCATCAGAGTTCATTCCCTCATTTTTCATAACACGTCACTTAAGTACAAAAGGTTGTACAAGCAATAATGATCCCAAAAAAAAACAACTACAAAGGCTGACGCAGATGGAGAACGTGACAAGAAGACAATTTCAACGTACAAAGCCGCAATCCCGATGCTTCCATACAATAAATCAGGTGGTGAAATTAACAAAGGACGAACGAAGCAAGGTCGTTCAGACGCAGATGAATAGTGGTGACGTCACCACGCCTGGACTCAACACTATTAATCACGCTGAATAGGGCTGTGAGATTAGGTGCCTGACAAGATTATTATTTAAAAAAAGTGATCCGATTTTAGGCGTACGGTGCTTTTAGGTTTTGTTAAGTTATTAACATTGTAGAGACTTCAGCGTTTCCTTACAAGTTATTATTTCATTAAGAATAAAACAATTCTGACTTGCGAGCTTTATTTATGCTAGAAGCAAAATAACTCGGAACCTCTCGACGACCCATGACACCAAATGATGTCATTTGCGACTACCTACCCATTATTATTTTTTGTAACTATTGCATTTCTTTTTTTGTGTCTTTTTCGCGGTTTTCGATGTTCAAAAGAGAAATAAATTCTACGTACTGTAAAAATACAACAAGTACAATATGTGATCCGGAGGAAAAAAAAAGAAAAAAATTGAATTCAGACCAGATGTGCAAGTCGTAAGTAATATTTATTTCAAAAAAATTCGAAAAAATATTTTTTGTGTTATTTCGTATATCAAACTCTTAAAATATTTATTTATTTGTTTAAGTTAGTTACGTGTAAAATACAAAGCTTAATACCACTCTAAATTTTATCCCCATTTTAAAATAATGTAGCCTTGTCTTTCTTCATTTTTAATTACAAAAAGCCCTTAGATAACACAATAACGTGCCAAATAAGATTAACACGCTGTATTGCTATGTAATGAGATTATTTGCGTGACAGCGTTATATAAAAAAGTGACCCATCTTTTTCTCGTTATTTAAAAGCGCCAAGATGCTATTATCTATTATGTTGGGCAAATTGAAATTAAATTTTGTTCATTTTTTGCTCTTACAAGACTGACCTTTTAAGCTATAAATGTTTAAAAATAGTGTTGAAATAAATAAAAGCCAGTATGACGTAGTTATGAATGATGAGAGAAAACTAGGTAGGGAACTTACTTTTCGAAGCTTAAAAAATCAGCCACATTTTTATGTGCTTTTCGTTCACCTACTTTGTAACTTGTTTCTCCTCATGTTTATGTTTCATATATTCTTAACGGTGGAGCATTTAATGTAAGTAGTATATTATATCGTGGCAGTAATTCTGAAAGTATAGTCATAACTGTAGCTCAAGCATGTATAACTGTCGTTATGGTAATCGTATAGTAAACTATACCATCCATCAAAACCTATATTGCTTCTGTCAAAATATCTATTGAAGTTTGGTTCCATAAACGACCGAAAGAGGCGCCATGGTTTTCATACAAAATAATACGATAACGATAAGGAGAATTTTTCTTACAAGGGCTACGGCACAGATTACTAAATAATTACTATGTATTATGGCTACGGTACTTGTTGAAAAAGCCTCGATTCAATAAATCATGTTAAATTCATTAAATCACCATAGTGCAGTGGTTGTATAATACATCGATTGCGGTCGTCCAATTGCGGTGCATGTTGATATAACATTCAGGCTTTTAATTGAACCTAGTTTGAAACGTTATGATAATCGATTTTTTAAGCAAGATAAATTAGTAGTTGTGGTAACAAAACGTCAATAAGTTAGAGTGACTCAAAGAGAGACTTCATCATCAGCCATTTAATGATCCCACTTCTGTGGTACAAATCTTCCTTATGGATTGCTAAGGAGTATAGGCCAGGACGCGGACCCAATGTGGATTGGTGTAATACATGCAAAAACAGCCGGTCCGGTGCCGCAAGCACGGAGGGATTCGAGATAGTAGGTCAATTATTGGTCAATCATTCTGTGATCGGCCAAGTGTGAAAGCTGCTTAACCGCCACAATCACAGCGGAACTCGCTAGATACCGGGCCGATCGCCGTAATTCTATGCAGCGCGTCTTGATCACGTTTGCGTCTTGACGTTTGACTTCGTATTGCCGTAATGACATAACGACGCACACGTCACGCAAAGCTATTGTCAAAGCCGTGCGTTATCAAAAACGGTTTTGCACGTCAACTACACGTACAGTGCCACAACCTTTTCTGTGCCGGTGACAGCGGCGCTTCGTACGTTTTTCTTTTTTTTTGTAGTAATTTAAGCGGCCCTGACTTCTAAGAACTTCAGCCGCCAGCAGCGCTATGGTTGGACATAAACTTGACAGCAAAATGACATTAAAAAAAATCACGTTAGTTTCACATTTTGGCCACCGGCACAGCAAAGTTTGTGGCACTGTATAGTCCCACACTCCTGTCTTTTATAGAACTAAAATTCAATATTATTTTGACAGCAGCACTTCGACAGGTTTTGACGGATGGTATAGTTTCTTATAAACGATTACCATGACGAATGCTCTTCGTCCGGTAGGTACAGTCAGCATCAAAAGTAGCTTAGCATATAAAATTTTCAAATTATTGTTACGGTTGAAATGACTAGAGTTGGCTGACATAGCTTTTGAGTCAAAAGTACATGACCGTCACTAACTTCTAAATAAACTAAAACTTAAATTTCAAAAATAGATATTTCCGGAGAAGTTATAATTATTTGATTGTATGTCATTTCATAAATATCTGACATGTTACTGTTTCATATGTAACTGAAATACATTTGTAAAAACTCTTTGAAATCTATCCAAATAAATGATTGTTCTAAAATTAAAAGTTTTTTTTTTCAATTTGATTTTGCTTTCGGTGACATAATTGACATTCACGCATAAGTTCCAAAATATAGTGCAACAAGCTTTTCTGTTCCGGTGATAATCTTTGGAACTAAAACAGTTTTCATACGACAGTCCATTTTGACAGCTAATTTCGTATTGTAAGTGGCTCCACTGTCACGGCTGTAACCGGAACAGACAGGAGTGTGGGACTATATAAATATCTTTATGAGGAGGGCTACCATGAAAATAGAACTTCGAAAAAGCTGTTTTCAAGTGATATCGTATCGCCGTCTTTGTTCATACTTATTTGAGCGTCAGAGATGGCGACATGATCGACAGATCGAGCCGTATTTTCGACGTTTGATTTTCGTGATAGCCCCCCTAAAATCTAAGTACCTATGGATTTCATTTTAGCCACACATGATAATATGCAAGGCGTCAAATACGTTCATTCTCTTGTGAGTTTTTGCACTTTCCGTTAATTATGAAATTATATTGTTTACGATTCTTTTGGAAAATGTAAGGTGATATACTTTTGCATTATTGCCTTAACCATCTAATATGAATAAAAAAAATTACATATAATTCTGAAATGTTAAATGATGAGTATGTTTAGACACTTACACGTGACTATTACTTTTGCCACCTTGTTTTTGTTCAGTTACTTTTGATGCTGACTGTACAACTACGCGCGCTCTACAATCAACAAGTTGGGCGGGCCGCTAAGCGGTGACGCAACCATAGTTTTTTTATTTATTATCCGCAACATGGTAGCACTTAGTCTTCATCACACCTGATATTAAGTCTGAAGGAAGCGCACTACTCCCGGAATCCTCAACCACTGAGGAAACTGGCTATCTTATCTCCAACTACCGGAACACAATAAAGCAGAAAACATCATTGCTATGACGTTAAACTTAGATAAGATGGTGGTGTGGTGGCTTACAGTCCAGTGCTGGTTTCGTTTAAACGTTTTCCTCAATCCACCGCTGGCCGCAGTCCTGGTATGGAGTCTGGCTACTTACCTACTGGCGCCGCAAAATTTGCCGCTAGCTACTCGCTTCATTGTACCTAAACCGGACATTCATATAAAACGTAGGGCACACTGAAAGTTCTGCGCTCCTGGCCGCTCATAAATGTTTTATTTTCGAATGTTATATTATTTAAGACTAGGAAACTCAATGATTGATTAAAAAAAAATTGGCGAGAAATCGCGTGTCATTTGTTTTTTAACACAAGTTGCGAAAAGATAGGGCGATGATTTTGAATGACTTTAAAAGTTCACTGTCTCCGCAAGACTGCACTGCTCGTCTTCAATATGCTTTTGGGAGGGAAGCACCTCATTGAGCACTGTAAGGCGTTTGTATGAAGAATTTGATCATGACTGTGTTTCTCTCCATGATGAAATTCGTGAAGGTCGGTCGGTTCGGCCGGAAGAGGCCGTGATAACTTTCAACCAGCGCGTGAAAAACATGCCCTCAGCCCTCAGGACCATTGTAATCATCATGTTTTCAAAAATGGTTTGACCGAATAAAAAAGTGTTTAAAATATAATGGAGAATACTTCGAAAAGCAGTTAATATATTACTTTACATGTGAATCGTTTTAATAATGAATTACGCAAAACTTTCAGTGTACCCCTAGTATAGAGTAAGGGCCGGTCTCCACCAAAGCGGATGCGGAGAGGAGATGTCTCTAACCAACCAATGGAATATAGTTATTACACATGTCCGCTCCACTCAACTTTGGTGGAGTCTGGCCCTTATGCGTGTCCTTCTTGCTTATAGACCAAAGCCATCTTCTATCTCACTTGTTGCACTTGTACAAGCAGCCGAGAAATTATAGCGGGCCATGTTATAGACACTTTACGAGAAAGCGGATAAATGAGACATTTTTATCACTAAATGCATGTTTAGCATAGTAAATAGAAAATATTGGTCGCAAAAACGTCATGTGTAAGGGCCCTAAGATTACTGTTCATTTTACGGATTTAAATACATTTGGAAAGGGGGTTTTTTAAGGATTTTTAGTAACGAAAAACTAACCACTGCTTTTGATTAGATTTTAAATTATTTTTATGCATTCACAATGCAATTTTTGTAAGTATAGGAAAAATGTGATAGTAAAATACCACGAGCCCTATAAGTAGCTTTCAGGCGGGATTCGAACCCACGCCTCCGGGAATCCGGCCCGATGCTCTGAACAACTAAGCTACCGAAAGGCTTACACGACTCGTCGAATTTTGCTATCACTTGTTACGCTGTAGGCCAACGTTGTGAGGAAACTCACATTGATGAAAGGAAATTCCCGGAGGCGTGGGTTCGAATCCCGCCTGAAAGCTACTTATAGGGCTCGTGGTATTTTACTATCAAATTTTTTCTACACTGCTTTTGACTTAAAAAAAAATATGGAAAGATTCGGTCGGTAAAACTAAAAATCTTTTAAAAACACATTTCAAAATTACCGTGATAAAATACGCGTGATTATCCGTAAAAAAGTGGTTTTATTTCACTCTTTTCGGGTTAGAAATCATGTGCTGATTATAGTGGATACTTCAACAAGGAACAGACCAGAGAGCAATCATCGCGATTAAACAAGCTGGCGCGGGATGGTTCTGGCGTTACGACAGATGGAATGGCCGCAGGACCGATGGACTTTGTGTGGTTACTGTCACAAACAAATGGAACATTTTATACGATGAATTTTATACAAGATTTTGCAGCAAAATTAACAACTGGTTTTCACCCGTATTGACATTTATCTAAAAACAGATGGACGGATTAAAACGCTTTATGTTTTTGTTATTATCACACACTGGATTTACGATTCCTGGTATTGATATCATCTCATTTTTCACTTTTATATTTATTCTTATTAACTTTTTATTATTTCACACTAGCGGCCGCCCGCGGTTTCACCCGCGTGGTTCCCGTTCCCGTAAGAATATCGGGATAAAAAGTACATATAAACCATCCTCTTGAATCACTCTATCTATTAAAAAAAACGCATCAAAATCCGTTGCGTAGTTTCAAAGATTTAAGCATACAAAGGGACATAGGGACAGAGAAAGCGACTTTGTTTTATACTATGTAGTGACATACACACTCTCAAACACACACACACACACACACACACACACACACTTTGTTAAGCTTTTTTGTTTATTGTTTAGTTTTAAGTTATTTATTTAATCAAATAATAAATAGGTACTATTCTAGAATAACTTGAACTTAGTGAAACGGAAGAGCAGAGCCACCTGAGACAGGCATTTAGTTTAAAAGGCGACTCCGGCTACTAACATAAAATATGTAAAAAAGACTTTTTGATGAAATAAATATTATCATATAAGTACAATTGTTTTTTTTTATTTTAAATTTGTATGATGATTTTTTATATTTTTATTCTAAAATCGAATCCAAATCGAAAATCGAATAATTAATAGAATAAAAAGAGAAATGCTTATTTAATCTACCTGATGAGTATTCAAAAACGATTTTTGTATGTTAATGTTTCTAAAGGAGGTTTTATCGCAATCTATGTTTTCGGAGACAGACTCTCAACAAATTTCTGCAATAGAGCTGGACTGTAAACTGTTTATGTTATAACCGAGGACAATCCGGGATGGGGGCGTTATCCTGTGATTGCTCGCGGCCGGGCGATGTACTTTATCTCCTGCCAAGGGCCAAGCGATTTCAATATAATTGCGAGAATTGTATTCATAACTTTATAACTAGTTATAAGTTTTATAATTTTATTGAAAATTAAATATTAGAAAATTGATCCAACTCCCAAGAAGCTCCGCCAGGAATCGAACCCGAGACCTTTCACTGGGCAAATGTTTGATTGCTGAGCTACGGGGTCGATAGAAGATGCGTCGAATTTCTCTTAATTGTGGCCAGCAGTGTCTATTTTAATGTGAAGGAAGATATTACTACACTCGAAAAACATGTCTTTCCAAAAATTAAACAATCTAATAGTTTGAAATAATTGCTATTTCAAATTTATTCGTTTATTTTCGAACGACTCCGAAGTTCAGTGGTTAGAGCATTCGCCCAAACCGTGAAAGGTCGTGGGTTCGAGTCCCATCGGAGCTAATTGTGAGAGGAGTCGATTTTTTCACTTATAAATTCCTTGATTTTTTCTAAAACTTAATTTTCAAAAATGCATTTTATTTCATAATTATGTTGAAAATCTAACTAGTAAAAAGAATTATTATTCGTACGATATATGTTACGTAGCACCGGTTTCGTAGGCGGCCGAAGGGAAAAATCTAATCTTTCCTACAAACAATAATAGTGTAGACAATACAAGCGTTCGATTCTGTTAGAATATTCCACCATCACTTCACATTTACTTCGCAATTAAATACAAATTATGTCTAAATCAAGCGAATAAGTTTTAAGTAAAAATTTAATTTTCATGACAATCTTTTTTGCTGACTGTACTTAAATATTGTATTGTCATCTAAACCAAACCTGTATACAAATTTCAGCTCCATCGGACACTGGGAAGTGGGTCAAATTAAGCTTGCAAGATTTATCCCCCACTAACTAACTAACATGGCAAGTTAATAAAAAGCTTGTAAAAAGAGCAGCGAAGTCATAATAATAATGTGACTTGGTGATCGAAATTTCAAGAATCTACCTACAGTGTTATATTATTCTGTATCGAATAGGTAGCACACCCAAACTAAACTTTGAAGAGGAAATCTCCACACATAAAGCATTACATTATCATAATCTAAGTAGACGGCTAAGCGATGTTTAAAGCGTGACAGGTTATAATAATATATTATAGCAAAGTGCACAATAATGTTACCAATAAGAGCAATATATCTTAACGAAATTAAACTTGGGTGCTTCAGGTATGTTCCACTTTGGTACTTATAATTTAGACCTAAATAAGATATGCTAGGTGTCACCCGGTGATGCAGGAGCCATTGCAGAACTATATTAGCCAAATGTAAGCAATAATCAGCGCCTCTAGCGGCGAGTAGCGCGCTTATACAGTTTTCATACAAATTGATATAAATACGGAATCGAAATAGTTTGCGTTTGCTTGACATAAAAACTTACACTAGGGGTACTGAATATGAATGTGGATCGAATGCATAAAGGATGTAGGTATGTGCCGGAAAGGACATACGTTCTTTACACATTGACTGCAGAAGTGGCGACTAAAGCCCGTGTCAAATAGCTTTGCGAGGGACTGGGGCGTTTTGGCGCGAGTTACATTTCATTTTTTATTTATGTTGTATGTTTATGGTAAACGATTAGTTTTCGAATTCGTCATCGCGCAGACTTATCTGGCGCGCACTCTAATAGAAATGTGTGAACACAAAATGGGAAAGTTCAAGAGAATTTGAATGATGAAAGTCAACTACGTACCAAAGAGGACACATCATACTAGTACTAAGTGGAACAAACCCTCGCACAATATACACAGCGCGAGACGTCAGTGGCCGGAGATCAAGTCGCGACCGCGCCGCAGGAAATGAAACCAACTAAGACAATCCCCGCATTATGTGAACTAGGGATGCCGCTTGTCACTTAACAGTGTTTTTATTGTCTTTCTGGTGCAAAGTTTTTAGCGGCTGTAAACCAGTTTTAACTAGTGTAGCCTCTACTTACCTCTACGTGTTTTTTTCCTCAACCACTGAGGAACTGGCTATCTTATCTCTAACTGCCGGAATATAATAATGCTGAAAACATCGTTATTATGGATTCAGACTTAGATAAGATGATGGTAGCTAACTAGGCGAACTTTAAAAAAGTCCTACCACAAACCAAACTGAATACAATATGTACCCCCACTGGTACTCGAACCCGGGTCCTCTGGGTTTGATACCGGTGGTGTGTACCGCTAGACCACAGAGGCAATTAAACATACATAAATAATTATTTGAATGTTTTTTAATATTAACTGCAAAGGTTTGGTTTTGAAAAGGGGTTTAAATTTATCGAGTGAGATCGTTTGAAAGGATTTATTAAGGGCTCGATCCCAACCGTCCCATGCTAAGGTATAATTTTTCGTTAGTTGGTTGGTATAAGCTATAGCTATAAATATATAAAAAACTACTGGATACTACGATTTTTACCCGCATGGCACCCGTTCCTCTGGGAAAATCGGTACAAATATAGCATAAGTCACTCAGTAAATAAGTAGCTTCTTTAATTAATGGTGAGAGGATTTTTAAAATCGGTTTATTATTTTTTATTTCCGTTACAAAATACCTTACAAAATATATAATATCAGTATAGATTAGATAAAGACCAAGGTACGAATCAACAATATCATCAAATGCATGTGTGCATAACGCAATTACATGTAGGTAATTAGAGTCACTTCTCACTGTTGTAGTTACACACCCCTATCGTCGAAAAGACAGCTCAAGATCTTCAGGCGCTATATTGCGGTACTGAGCGGAGCACGCTTTGAATCGCAGTGTCACTTGTATCCCTTCCAAGCTTAGAATAAGGGTGAGCTTTCTATTGAATACCTAGGTATTCTGTATTATACCGAATTATACACCTTGCCGGCACTATCATAATTAATAATAATAACAATAAGACATAAAAATCTGTCCATGTCATCGCGTATAGGAATCTTACCGACAACTATAATTATTTTGATCAGAAATCATAATACACTTAGTGCCGTTTGGGCTGATTAAATCCCTCAAAAAAAGGATCTTTTTTATGTGATTAAAGGATTGTATCACCGGTGAACAAACAATCCCTGAGCACTTGAGCAGTTTTACTGAGACAATTCATCATCATCTGTATGTTCAACATTTTCATCATAAGTGATTTTATGTTATGAGAATGTTTTTCTGCATGCTGCAGTAGGGGTTAATAATATTTTTTTGCATTCCAAAATGCCACAAACAGCATATAAATGCATTGAAATTATACACGTACAGGTGACGATTACCTTGAGACAGCCCTATAAAATGAGATAGTTCAAGTACCGCAGGCGCTATATTGCGGTACAGAGCGGAGCACGCCTTGAATCGCAATGTCACGTGTATCCCATCCGAGCTTAGAATAAAGGGTTGCTTGCTCCCAATAGCAAACTGCCAATTAATATACTCCAGAGCAGCTCGATAAAACAGTGGTTAGAACGTTATAATATTGGGGACTGTGCAACTATTACTATAGTCGATCATGGGAAAGTGTACCAAACGTGTTTATCTCAGGTTTCTCCCTGTTTCGGAAGGGACGTAGCCGTAGACCTACTACATCTACTATTCTGCATTAAGCGAGTGTGTCTCCTTACCCATCTTTATGGAAATCTTGTGATTCCTATTGGGTACTAGGAGCCCGTAGCCCCTATTTTATTTTCTTCGAAAGAAAGTGTGTGGGACAGAATAATAAAATTATGTTTGAACGAAATAACAGTTATCCTAGCAACTTGATCCATAGAGCAGTGCTATAGAAGGTAATTAATAAATAACTTTTTAAAATCATACAAATTAACTAATTCCATGTAAATTTCACTTAGAAACTGGAAAACTTGATAACGAATTAATACATATATTATACGTAAATAGTTTGGTTTGTAAATACATACTTCATATGCTCAACAAAAAGTAGATGGAGGTCTCAGAAGAACGGCTTACCACAGGGTAGTGTCTTGGCTCCTCTACTTTTTAATATATACACCAACGACCAGCCCCCAACACCTGACACTGCTCGCTTTCTCTATGCCGACGACCTGGCACTTACCTCACAAGCATTGTCATTCGAGCAGGTAGAGATTAATTTGTCCGCAGCCCTTAATGCTCTGAGCAACTACTATGATAGTAACTCATTGAGACCCAACCCTAGTAAGACCCAGTCATCTGAGGAATCGTGAAGCAAACCGGAGCCTGCATCTGCCATGGCGGGGCGAACTGATTGCCCATAACGATCTGCCTAAATACCTGGGCATCACACTTGATCGAGCGCTGACTTATGAAATACACTGTAAAAACACCCAGCAAAAAGTAAATACACGTAATAACTTGCTGCGGAGGCTCATATCAACTAAATGGGGTGCTTCACCGGAAGTGTTACGAATGACGGGAATGGCTCTCTGTTTCTCAGCGGGTGAGTACGCCAGCCCGGTATGGAGTCGATCAGCCCACACCAAGCTAGTGGATGCAGACCTTAATGACACCTGCAGAATCATAACAGGCTGCCTCAAACCTACCCCGGTAGAAAAGATATACCCGCTGGCCGGCATTGCTCCCCCAGACATCCGTCGACAAGTAGCGAGTTCTGTTGAATGTAACAAAGTGAAACTTGACGCAAGACACCCACTTTTCAACTATGCCCCGGTGCCTCAGAGACTCAAAAGTCGGCACAGTTTTGCAAAGCTCACGTTTCCCTTAACGGGCGATGCTAGCAAAGCTCGCTGTAGGCTCTGGTAAGAAAAACATCCAACAGCAACTCCGAATACCATCAAGGAAAGTTTGCCCCCCGGGCATTGGTTACCGTGGCTAACCTGAAAGTCATTGAACAGACTTCGGACCCAGGTGGGCCGATGTAAGCATAATCTTTGCCGGTGGGGCTTTTCCACCAACGAAGGATGTGAATGTGGTGCTTCCTCCCAAACCATGGCAAATTTAATGTCCTGCCCTACGCGCCCTTCATCTTGCAAGCGCGAAGACCTATATAACGCCACTGAGAACGCAGTACGTGTGGCGCAGTATTGGGCTGAACGGATTTGAAGCCAAGTTGATCGACAAGCTAAGAAGAAGATAGTCATAGAAAACATCCAGACCAAGACAAATATGTTCATAAAAAGAAATATTTGTCTTATACGTAAATCAACCCCCGAGACATCTGGTGCAGAAGACAGGTCTGTAGGGATACATGTCTTCAGCGCCAAACCGGTCGTCAATATTTCTCCATCGTTTTTTCATAATTGATTAACAAATCTCGCTAGATGCATCAGTCTATACCTATGTATAAATCGTTTAACCGTCGACCACAAAGTTTCACTCTCATAAATCTGTACCTGATTTTGTTTACAGAGATGCGAAGTTGTTTGAAAGCATTGACTTACTCGATAAACAACAACGGGACAAACTTTTACAACAATCTGCTAGCGATGCTTCGAGACTTGTAATTATGGGAAATTAGCTTTATGAAACAGATAAAATAAAATTGCTTTGTGTCAGAAAAAAATTGTGGGTTTTCTTGGAAATCTTCGTATTTTTTTCCAAATGCATTGATAACAATTCATCAAGAATATATAATTGTATCGTATCATTTTCTTGCCCATTTCTCATTATGTCTGTAGCCTATGTCTTTTTTAACCTTCTTCTAAATCAAAAAGGAGGAGGTTCTCTATTCGTCTGTATGTATGTTTTTTTTTGTGTATGTCCGCCGATTACTCGAAGACGGATGGAACTATTGAAATGATTAAAACGTTATTAAATTAGATTGGTACCAAAGTTGGTCCCATTTTTTGAAATTTTGAAATCGGTTCAGTAGTTTTCAGGAAATCTTGAAAATACTGTCGTTTTTGTTACCACTTTATGTGAATTTAATACGTATCTTTAGGCATAACTCCTTTGTTTATAAACCGATTTAGATGATTCTTGTTTTGCTAAAAAAGGGATA
Organism: Crambus lathoniellus; assembly: GCA_949710035.1. Taxonomy (NCBI): domain Eukaryota; kingdom Metazoa; phylum Arthropoda; class Insecta; order Lepidoptera; family Crambidae; genus Crambus; species Crambus lathoniellus. The sequence continues at coordinate 4,265,675 of OX453302.1, read as the reverse complement.
CCTCAAGGTATTTTAACCGACTTCAAAAAAGGAGGTTTTCAGTTTGATCAAATACCTATTTACCAGAATACACGTAAATTGCCTGCACGATGCACTAAAAAGAGTGAAATAAAAAATATTTTTATAAGAAAATAAAACCGCCTACAAAAAAATCACATCAAAAAAGTAAGAAATAATCCCTCACCAAATAAATAATGTAAGTACTTTGAGGTCGGGCGGATTTTTTGTTGTTTTAACAAAAGCAACAAAATATTGTACATGTTTCACGCCCGACTATTTTTTTCTTTCAATCATCTCTATTGATCGTCACTTCTGCATTCACCCCTTTTTGGCAGATATCATCCCCTACGCAATCCAGCTTTTATTTGGCTTTCCTTTCCCCACATACCCACCCACATTCAAATTCAGTCAAAGTCAAAGTCAATAATTTTTATTCACTAAGATACTTAGATTAAATAAAATTAATGCTTAAGAATCGTCCAACATATTTTACCTACGTTATGGACATCTTTTAACTGACAAAGTGTTAGATAAGTTTAGGATAAGTTTTAATCAGGTCACCCGACTCGGGTGGTAAAAAAAACTCATCAGCTTTAACAGAAGCAATCATTTACAAAATAATTATGTCGTTGCTAGACAAAAAGGTACAATAATAAAAATTATAAAGAAGAGCTAATACTGAAAGAAAATTTTCAACACACTTGCTCATAAAGTGAGCCTTATTACATCGATCTTAGGGCCATAAACCGAACTATAAAACACGTGTGCATAATAATATTACAGTACTAGTTGCGTAATAGAATTATCCCTACAAAGTTAAGTAAGTACCTAACTGCAAATTATATGCGAGTAAACAGAGACTTTTCAATTTAACCGGGTAATACAGTATCCCTACAAAGTTAAGTTAGTACCTAACTGCAAGTTATATGCGAGTAAACAGAGCATTTTCAATTTCACCGGGTAATACGTACAGTTCTTTTTTTGTAACAACAAAGAGGTTTTATACGGTTGAAAATCCATTTACGTTTTTAGAATAAATAAATATGTCCCTAATTAAGTCAAAAAAACATAATTAAGTATATTATTATCAAATTATTTATAATTTACAATAATTTGTTATAAAACATTTGCGTTTTATCACTATTATTATAATTATTTTGAAGTAGGCTGTATGCTGTATGGCTGTATGTAATCAAGCTTACATTTGACGCGTGCAAAAAAAACTTGCGCGCTTTTTCCCTTAGCTAATTAGGTTGATTAATTTATGAATGAATGCAATAAATGTTTGTTTTTCCTCGCAAGTGTGTTGAAAAAGTGCGTATGAAACTCGTGAGCAACTTACTCACTAGACACTCGGCTGATTTACGCCCTCGCCTCCGGCTCGGGCTGCAATCCACAGCCTCGTGTATAATGAGCAACGTTAGCTCACTTGTATCATAATATACTATTGTCTCATACGTATTGGAATATTTTCCTTTTTTACATTGTTAGTGTTACTATGACAACCATGCATTGCGTTAATTTAAATAATCCTCTACTTTGTAATAGCCGTTGTATAAGAGCGTCTTATTAAGAGCATTGACGCGGTCGAACGCCGTTTTGCATCAAAATAGGCAGTTTTGAACGAGATATTTTCTATGAAAACGTAATCTTAGAAACATGCTAATTTCAAATTATTGTAAACAGTATCTTTGTCTAAAAAGTTAGTAAAAAACATTTTTCTTTTTATAGAGTATTTGTGAATACTGACAATTTTCCCGAACAGTGTTTTATAAACTTCACTTTTAACATCAATTTTGAAGCTCTAATTTTTTAATACCATTGAAAAAAATAGGAAACAAAAATTTCTATGTATATCTACATATCATTACGCAAATAGTTAGTAAGGAAATTAGTTTAATTTGTGATTATTTTCATACGAAATTAAAATCCAAACAAAGTGAAATTATAAAGAAATCACTGGTGGTAAACATGCAACATTTATCAATAAATTACTTTATTTTACAAAAAGTTATAGTCTAACGTAAAATAAGAACATATTATCTAAAGTTTGAATACAAAAAACCTATATAATGATGCATAATTTATTTTATATATTTTTTTTTAAAGTGCTATAAAACACTCTGCGCAAAACATTTAAAATTAGTCCGCCGCTAGGCTCTTCAGAGGGAGGACGTATCGCTCGGTGCTCTGCCGTCTGCCGTTCGCTGACCTTTGCAGTGTGCTGCGTGGTGTGGTATAGTTTATAGTGCAACCGACACGTCTTAGTACTTTCGTCTTAGTACACTCATTAGATGGGTAATTGAAAATTGTTTACTTCTATGATCATTAGTTGACTCACACACCTAATTGTATTTATCATAATTGAATACGTATTTGTAATAGAAACTGACCCTGAAAATGATCTAACAAATAGTAATTTGTAAGGTCATTTTTTAATTTGACGACTCTGTATGAAGTAAATCAGGAGGAAAAAAATTAACCTTGACGAGTTCCTTGCCGGTACTTCTTCAAGGTCTCCTGTTCTAGGGTTTGCGAACCCATGGCGTAAATGACTGAATTATCCAAATGGGATGTTGACCTTCAAAACGGTGTATAGGCACATGAGTACTATCAGAGTGTTGACTTCATAGAGCGTGCAAAATTTTGGTAGGGTTGTTACAAGAATTTAAAATTGTTAGCTTTCTATTAGGTACCTATTATGAAATATTTATTTACAAATTACTTACTCTAATGTTTCTCTTTATACATTTTATTTTTATCATTATATTTTTTTGGTACTATTTTAATAGAAAACAGCGACGCAATATCAAAAAATGTAAAAAAAAAACCAAGATAGCGGCTAACTTTTTTGTCTGTTGGCCGATTTCGGTGAAACTCGATTTCTAGTACTATTTTGACAAGAAAACAGTAACGCAATGTAAAAAATATAAAAAAATCCAAGATGGCGGCCAACTATTTTGATTGTGGGCCGATTTCGATGAAACTCGGTTTTTGGTACTATTTTGACAAGAAAATAGCAACGCAATGTCAAGAATGTAAAAAATCTAAGATGACGCCCAATTTTTTTGTTTGTTGGCCGATTTCGATGAAACTCGATTTCTAGTACTATTTTGACAAGAAAACAGCAAAGCAATGTTAAAAATACTAATAAATTCAAGATGGCGGCCAACTTTTTTGACTATTGGCCGATTTCGATGTAACTTAGTTTTTGGTACTATTTTGACAAGAAAATAGCAATGCAATGTCAAAAACTTGAAAAAATCCAAGATGGCGCCCAAATTTTTTGTTTGTTCGCTGATTTCGATGAAACTCGATTTCTACTACTATTTTGACAAGAAAACAGCAACGCAATGTAAAAAGTATTAAAAAATCCAAGATGGCGGCTAACTTTTTTGATTGTGGGCCGATTTCGATGAAACACGGTTTTTGGTACTATTTTGGCAAGAAAATAGCAATGCAATGTCAAAAACTTAAAAAAAATCCAAGATGGCGCCCAAATTTTTGGTTTGTTGGCCGATTTCGATGAAACTCGATTTCTAGTACTATTTTGACAAGAAAATAGCAACGCCATGTCAAAAATGTAAAAAAATCCAAGATGGCGCCCAAATTTTTGGTTTGTTGGCTGATTTCGATGAAACTCGATTTCTAGAACTATTTTGACAAGAAAATAGCAACGCAATGTCAAAAATGTAATAAAACCTAAGATGGCGCCCAATTTTTTGTTTGTTGGTCGATTTCGATGAAACTCAGTTTTTGGTACTATTTTAGCAAGAAAATAGCAACGCAATGTCAAAAACTTTAAAAAAATCCAAAATGGCGCCCAAATTTTTGGTTTGTTTGCCGATTTCGATGAAACTCGATTTCTAGTACTATTTTGACAAGAAAATAGCAATGCAATATAAAAAATGTAAAAAAATTCAAGATGGCGCCCAAATTTTTTGTTTGTTGGCTGATTTCGATGAAACTCGATTTCTAGTACTATTTTGACAAGAAAACAGCAACGCAATGTAAAAAATATTAAAAAATCCAAGTTTTTTTTTTCTTTATTTATTTTAGGGACTTTTGTAAATTTATTTACACGCCAGTCCCATCGTGACTGTTGTCTTATTTAAATTGACAATTGGACATTAAGCTTGCAGCCACAAATTTATAAATCATTAAAGCTTCCTTAGATGAGGGTTTTGATAGAAAGCTCTGAAATTTGCCCACATCTGTATTATTAATTTTTAAATCTGCAGCTAGTCTATTTCTCTCAACTCGATTCTTGACACATTCCGCCAACAAATGTAATACATCTTCTACTTTTCCACACACAGTACAGTTAGGTGAGTTTACTTTTTTCATTAAGAAACCAAATTTGTTTAGCGGAATGTGTCCAGACCGTAGTCTGTGAGCAATGACTATCATTTTCAAAAAAAAAATAAAAAAATTTGGGCGCCATCTTGTATTTTTTTACACTTTTGACATTGCGTTGCTATTTTCATGTCAAAATAGTACTAGAAATCGAGTTTCATCAAAATCGGCCAACAAACAAAAAATTTCGGCGCCATCTTGGTTTTTTGAATATTTTTTACATTGCAGTTCTGTTTTCTTGTCAAAATAGTACTAGAAATCGAGTTTCATCGAAATCGGCCAACAAACCAAAAATTTGGGCGCCATCTTGGATTTTTTTAAGTTTTTGACATTGCGTTGCTATTTTCTTGTCAAAATAGTACTAGAAATCGAGGTTCATCGAAATCGACCAACAAACAAAAAATTGGGCGCCATCTCAGATTTTTTTACATTTTTGACATTGCGTTGCTATTTTCTTGTCAAAATAGTACTAGAAATCGAGTTTCATCGAAATCAACCAACAAACAAAAAATTGGGCGCCATCTTAGATTTTTTTACATTTTTGACATTGCGTTGCTTTTTCTTGTCAAAATAGTACTAGAAATCGAGTTTCATCAAAATCAGCCAACAAAAAAAAAATTGGGCGCCATCTTAGATTTTTTTACATTTTTGACATTGCGTTGCTATTTTCTTGTCAAAATAGTACTAGAAATCGAGTTTCATCGAAATCAGCCAACAAACCAAAAATTTGGGCGCCATCTTGGATTTTTTTAAAGTTTTTGACATTGCGTTGCTATTTTCTTGCTAAAATAGTACCAAAAACTGAGTTTCATCGAAATCGATCAACAAACAAAAAATTGGGCGCCATCTTAGATTTTTTTACATTTTTGACATTGCGTTGCTATTTTCTTGTCAAAATAGTACTAGAAATCGAGTTTCATCGAAATCAGCCAACAAACCAAAAATTTGGGTGCCATCTTGGATTTTTTTACATTTTTGACATGGCGTTGCTATTTTCTTGTCAAAATAGTACTAGAAATCGAGTTTCACCGAAATCGGCCAACAAACCAAACATTTGGGCGCCATCTTGGATTTTTTTAAGTTTTTGACATTGCGTTGCTATTTTCTTGCCAAAATATTACCACAAACCGAATTTCATCATTTCATCAAAATCGGCCTACAATCAAAAAAGTTGGCCGCCATCTTGGATTTTTAATAAAGATTGGTTAAATTCAAAATATATTTCTCTTTCGAGAGTTATTGAAAAGGCGTAGCCTGAAATCTGCTCATACGTGCTTCGCGTTGACCCTGAGCTTGTCCACTGGCTGAGCTGTCGTAAACCGGTTTTTCCAGACACGCCGTGTACGGACACGCCAGTGACAAGCAGCCAGTGGACACGCACACATGCCCAGCATGCTTGTAGTAGTGTTATAATTTCCCACCGTTCTATGAAGTCGTTTCTCTGTAATACGTAGTAGTGGTACAGGTCTACATCAGATTGTGATAAAAATGGTATTCTGAAATCGGTATTTTATTTATAAACTAGCTTTCCGCCCGCGGCTTCGCCCGCGTGGACTACACGACGTTATCCCGCGGGAATGTGATATTTTTCCGGGATAAAAGTAGCTTATGTTCCTCTCCAGGCTACAAAGTATCTGTGTCCTAAATTTCAGCCAAATCCGTTCAGCCGTTTTGGCGTGATTGAGTAACAAACATACAAACATCTAAACATCCAAACATCTAAACTTTCACATTTATAATACTAGCTTTCCGCCCGCGGCTTCGCCCGCGTGAACTACATGACGTTATCCCGCGGGAATATGATTTTTTCCGGGATAAAAAGTAGCCTATGTTCCTCTCCAGGCTACAAAGTATCTGTGTTCCAAATTTCAGCCAAATCCGTTCAGCCGTTATGGCGTGATTGAGTAACAAACATCCAAACATCCAAACATCCAAACATCTAAACTTTCGCATTTATAATATTAGTAGGATTAGTAGGAAGTAGGATAGGATTACGTATCGAATGGTCGGTCATACATGAATAACATAAAATGAGTAAGCAAATACTTACATACACATTTGGGAAGGATTACTTTATTAGTATTAGTTGGTAAACTTTTAAAAAATCTACTTCATGTAAACAATAAAATATTGTCTACTAGCGGCCGCCCGCGGTGTCACCCGCGTGGTTCCCGTTCCCGTGGGAATATCGGGATAAAAAGTACAAATAAACCTTCCTCTTGAATCACTCTATCTATTAAAAAAAACGCATCAAAATCCGTTGCGTAGTTTCAAAGATTTAAGCATACAAAGGGACATAGGGACAGAGAAAGCGACTTTGTTTTATACTATGTAGTGATGTAGTAAACCCATTAGATTACAGCATACACTTATTATGATTATGTAAGGGTAAGTAAGGATATAATATAAAAACTAACACTAAATAATATTTAAACTTGAGTTAAAAGGATCAATGTGATTAGTTTGACTATAGCAGGACACCGCACGTTTGACCTTGAGCGCACGTCTGATGCGAGTGAAAGTTTTTCATTTACCTAAACTCGACGCGACGCATTTGGGTTTAACGCTCTTAACATGTTTTTAAATTTATTCAAGACAGTCATAACATAAAATTCCTACTATTTACTAATCATACTAATATTTGACGACCGATTTGGCGCAGGGGTAGGCTACCCACCTTCTGCGCCAGTGGTCTCGGGTTCGATTCCCGAACAAGACAAATATTTGTGTGCATGAACATGTCTATTTGTCTTGGTCTGGGTGTTTACTATGTATATTAAGTATGTATTTACAAACAAAAAGTATTTAAGTATATATTTATCCGTTATCAAGTTTTCCATGATACAGTTTCTTAATGAAATTAAAATGGGATTAGATAATTGGTGTGAATGTAAGAAGTTATTTATTTATTTATTATAAATGTGAAAGTGTTTTTTTTATTGCGGCTAAGCCCAAAAGGAGGGATATTGATTTTTTGTCCGTCTTTCACGTCAAAACCGAGCAACGCATCGACGTGATTTTTGGTATGGCGATAGTTTAGGAGCTGGAGACAGACTAAGGGCGTTTGTGCACTACCACTGAATTTTACCGATCCGGAAAAAAACGGATGCTTGTATTTTAATAATTAATCATTTATAATAGTAATTAATTAAATACAAGCATCCGTTTTTTTCCGGATCGGTAAAATTCAGTGGTAGTGCACAAACGCCCATAGGCTACTTTTTATTCCGGAATAATGTCGCATTCCTGCGGGATAGCGTCATGCAGACCTAGCGGGCGAAACCACGGGCGGGAAGCTAATGTATTGTAAATGTGTCAGTGTATTTGTTGGTTTATTTGTCCGTCTTTCGCATCAAAGTGAAGCAACGGATACGGATCTGATTTTTGGTATGGGGACAGTTTGGAAGCTGGAGAGTGACATAGATTAATTTTATCCTGGAAATATATTTCATCCCCGCGGGATAACAACGTGTATTCCACGCAGGTGGAAGGCTAGTACGAAATAAAACTAATGAGTACCTACTACTAATAAGTTCTACTAAGTACTAACTAAACCGCACTACTAAAGTGGAGCATTGTTAAACTTAGTTTGATTGTTCTTCACGCAGGTGTAACTCTCTAAGCAACGGCAAGTAAACAACAATTTCTAAGAGAAATTGAAATTAGCGACGTCAAAGTGAACCGGTATCGGTAGCTTCGTGGTAGCTTCCGTACAATTATTATAATTGCGAATACTTTCGCAATTATAATAATATATCTATCTATCTATCTGTAAACTTTCAGACATAAACAAAATTGCCATTTAGTTTTGTGCAATCAATATTTTACTAACTATGATATCGAAAAAGATAATCTTGCAAGCTTAATTTGACCCACTTCCCAGTGTCCGATGGAGCTGAAATTTCGTATACAGGTTTGGTTCAGATGACAATACAATATTAAAGTACAGTCAGCAAAAAAGCTTGTCATAAAAATGAAATTTTTACTAAAAACTTATTATAAACATTAGAAAAAAACAATGACTTCAATAAAACAACGCCTTCTTGTACAAAAGATACAGTATTCAATAACACAACGATACGAACGCAAACATATCAAATTATCCAGCAAAAATAATACGTCGCTCTCAAAATATATATAGACTTACTGGAGACAAGTAACATTCGCCATATATCTTGCACGCCATCAAATATTCCTTCAGGGGTATTTCAAAAACCATTTCGGAAAGACCTCCGCTGTTAGCTGACTTTTGTCCTACAAGTTCCATTATTATATCGACTGAGAAGGGGGAAGAAGCTCTTAGTAAAATAGATATCATATATATTATTCAAAACTCCAAAGGACGATACCAGTTTCTACGCGGTGCCGCGAACAACGGTAAGGTGTTTTTTCTTTTTCGCTTAAAAATATAAGGCGCGTTGATATGATATTAAGTTAGGAGAGAGAAATAAAGTAATAGGTGTTAGAACAACTTTTGACGCGGAGAGACAAGAACATAATAATACTAGCTTTGCGCTCGCGTTGTCTCGTAGGAATCTCTCATTAAGCTTAGTAGATCACAGTTACGCCTGGTGACGGGTGCTATAACAGGACATGGAAATTTCAACAGACACCTTTTCAACTTAGGTATCACCGACAGCCCCCTATGCAGGGGTTGCATGAGGGCCGAAGAAACAGCTGCTCACGTCCTGGTTGAATGTGACGGAGTGGCCCCCTACCGGGCGAGGTACCTCGGCTCGCCGGGAAGCGTCCACGAAGCGGTCTCCGACGTGAGGGCGCTGGGTGCTTTCCTGGCAGAGCTGGGCTGGCTGGAGTAATCGGGCTGCACACCCTCCACACGCAAAATAGGCGCAATAAGACGTCGAGTTGCGGAAAACGCCCGTGTCGATTGAAAAAGAAGAAGAGAAGAGGAGCTTGTTAAACTATTCTAAATTAAAATCTCTCTTTGTGCCAAATTTTATTCAGATCAGGCCCCTGATTCAAGAACCGTCGGAAACGCTCCCGACAGCGGAATATATGTCCTGTCTCTGTCACTCACTATAGAATAGACAAAGACAAAGCACAGAAGTTGAATCCGATTCCGTTTCCGACGGTTTGTGAATCAGGGGGCTGGTTCAGCCAGTTCAGTGTGAGGTGAAATTAATGTTTTGCTTTTTTCATAAAAAATTTTTTTTCGCTTTTGCCTTTGTTTGACTACGGACATTGTTTTACTTAATTAAATGAAAAAAACTCTTGGATATTTAATACCTGTGAGGTAAGGTTAGATAGGATATTATTATTACTGTTTTTTAGAAGTAAGTAAGTACTTACTTAGTACTTACAATTTTATTTCAAAAACATTTATTTATACCTAGTCTAGTACCTATCTAATTTTCTTTTTAACAGTCGAGCTTTTAAACTTGTATAAGTTTTAGCCGCCTCTGTGGTCTAGTGGTGCACACCACCGGTATCAACACTCAGAGGTTCAGGGTTTGATTCCCAGTAGGGGTACTAAATTGTACTGGATTGGTTGGTGGTTTTATTCTAAGTCCATCTGGTTAGCTACCACCATCTTATCTAAGTCTGACGCCATAACAACGATGTGTTCGGCATTGCTGTGTTCCGGCAGTTAGAGATAAGATAGCTTGTTCATCAGTGGTTGAGGGTTCCGGGAGTAGTGAGCTTCCACCTTCAGCCTTATCACCACTTAAGATTAGGTGTGATGAAGGCTAAGTACTACCCCGTTGTGGATAAAAAAGTACCACCGCCACCGCTGTGCTGAGGTTTATTTTATGATTCCTCAATGATAAGAGATGGTTGCTAGGGTAAGGACACATCTGCTGAACGTACGGCGCCGCAAAAGCGACTGACGTTTTTCAAGCGACGTAATTTCGGCTAATGTGCATCTGATGTGTTATAGGGGACTTCAAAAACACTGCGAGCGTATTCAACCGAGCGACACTTAGAAATTTAAATGGCTTGTAAAGTTATATTAGCCCTTAAAGTCCCAAGAGTCACTGGACATTGCATTAACAAGAACTGCAAACGCAATCAAACTGAATTCAGATGTAAGGCCGCGTGAAATTAACTAAACACCTATAAGGTCGAGGCTACACTGGTACGGCGACAGAGACGCGGCGACGCGCGACGATAGAAATAAATAAATGTCGCTTGTAGTTTAAAGTAATAAATAAACACGAGCCACACGCGACAGCCAAAAACGCCGCAACTTATAGCTAGAAGAAGAAACAAGTGACGTGAGTGACCAATGCGGGGCAGCGGCGCGGCGGCGGGCGGCGTAAACTGTGTGCGGCCAGTTCGAATAAAATGTATGGAAACCACAGGAAATAGGTCAGTGGTGGCGTTTTGTGGTAGTGGGCGGTAGCATGCGGCCAGGCTTACTTATAAGTATAAGTTTGTTTTCACGGAATCTACACAGCATAGCGTTGCTGCGAGTCTGCCTCCTTGTAGCGTATGAGCTTGACTGAGATTACCTAGCCGTGCCGGTACCTAACTCAAAAGGTTTACGAAATGTAAATAAAAATGTACCCCTGGGGTGACAATTTAGGGTTAAGTATATATTGCACAATTTTTTTTTTCATTTCAATTAACAGTGCGTGCAGAAATCGAATCTTACAGATAAAGTGAAAAATGTTCTGTGGCGCAATGTTTGCCAAATCTGGAAGCACCATAAGATGTCTTAGTCGTGGGCCACACTGGAGCGGCGCGTCTTGCGTCCGCGCTGAGCGGGAAAAACAGACGGACGGGAGGGGCCACACTGGCGAGTCCGGCGGCGGTTGCCGCGACCGGGCGGAGGGAATAGTACGTGTTCGCGCGTCCTGCGGATCCGCAGGTCGCCTCCGCGCCCCGCGGTCGCTCCAGTAGTGTGGCCCAAGACTTATACCACAGATTACTAAATAGTTACTACGTCTTATTACCCCTAGTATAAATAAGTTTATGGTCTTATACTACCATGACTGTCATATCAACCCACTTATTTATAAACTGTGTAATAAGGTTCGGTGTACAATCACCTTTAAACCCCAATTTAACTCACTCCGAACTCGAACCAATCCCGCCGCGAAATGAACGGCGCGGTAAAAAGACGACCAATGATTGGCTGTCGCTCGCGTCGCTGACGAGTGGAAAATCTACCGGAATGAGACGGTTTATAGATTCAGACGAGACATTTCTTCATCACTAGCGGATCCTCGCGGTTTTACCCGCGTGGTACCCGTTCCCGTGGAAATATAAAGATAAAATATATCCTACGTCACTCGGGAAGAATGTTTTCCAATGGTCAAAGAATTTTCTAAATCGGTCCAGCAGTTTCGGTGCCTATTCGGTGCAAACAAACAATCAAATTTTTCCTTTTTATAATATTAGTATAGATGTAGCGTGCCAGCAATTAGTATACGATCGTCATCATCATCTCAATCGTCACTCTTGTCAGTCAGAGCAAGAAGCCTGAAGACCTGCCATCTCTCCATATTAGATGTCTATCTGGTGTATTCAATATGATTGATAAGGCAAAGGTATGACATCCTTTTCATTAAAGAACATAATAACTAAATTAATAAAAAAACAAGTAAAAAATAAATAGACTTACACCATTGGGTAACAATGTATGTTGATTCTAAGAATAAAATTATTAAACACTATATCCTCGCAGTTTCACCCGCGTGGTACCCGTTCTCGTGGAAATATCAGGATAAAATATTGCGTATGTCACTCGGGAAGAATGTAGCTTTCTAATGGTGAAAGAATTTTCTAAATCGGTCCAGTAGTTTCGGAGCCTATTCGATGCAAACAAACAAACAATCAAATCTATCCTTTTTAAAATATAAGTAAAGATAAAATTATTTTTATGTATTTGCATTGACAAGGCAATTTTTATTATTGAAAATATTGTAATTGAAGTATCTATTAGAAAAAATTTACCCGTCACACAACTTGCTCCGATGATGGGTTCGTTCGAGTGCCATCGGATCGGAGCTAAGTCTGTAGTTGCATGACGCTGACGGGTGAATTGATTTGTAATACTTCACGTTCAATACCTATTTTAAACTTTACTTCAAACGTAGTAACGCAGTAACAGCTGTAATCACTATTTTATATTACCTACTTCAAAAGGAATATACCTAGAGACGACCAACGGGCGGAAACAAGAAACTTGTATGTTGCTTTACCTACAGTTCCATGGGCGGAAATAAGATCTCGGCAACTGTCACATATCCTTAACGTCGCAAAGATAGCTTTGGATTTGAAATACTTTTCAGTTTATTTAGAAATGGATGACAAGAAAGTAAATAAAATTCTATTTTACGTGTTCAATCCCATATTTTCTCGCAAACCTTACATACACACGGACAATTTCAAACAATTTTTGTAAATAAAGCAAAATAGGACCCATCCCATGATTATCATAGTTTCTTTACAAAATACATTGACTATAATAGGTACTTGATTTTACTTTCCACCAAAACAATCACGATTATTTTTATAAAAAAATAAAACCGCCTTCAAAAAAAACCACATCAAAAAAGTAAGAAATAATTCCTCACCAAATAAATAACGTAAGTACTTTGAAGTCGGGCGTGAAACATGTACAATTTTTTGTTGTTTTTGTTAAAACCTGCCCGACTTCAAAGTACTTACGTTATTTATTTGGTGAGGAATTATTTCTTACTTTTTTGATGTGGTTTTTTTTGAAGGCGGTTTTATTTTTTTATAAAAATAATTTTTATTTCACTCTTTTTAGTGCATCGTGCAGGCAATTTACGTGTTTTCTGGTAAATAGGTATGTGATCAAACTCAAAACCTCCTTTTTTGAAGTCGGTTAAAATACCTTGAGGTGTCCCCTTTTTAACAAAACAAGAATCATCTAAATCGGTTTATAAACAAAGGAGTTATGCCTAAAGATACGTATTGAATTCACATAAAGTGGTAACGAAAACGACAGTATTTTCAAGATTTCCGGAAAACTACTGAACCGATTTCAAAATTTCAAAAAATGGGACCAACTTGGAAACCAACCTGATGTAATAACGTTTGAACCATTTCAATCGGTTCAGCCGTCTTCGAGTAATCGGTGGACATACACAAAAAACAAAACATACATACAGACGAATAGAGAACCTCCTCCTTTTTGATTTAGAAGTCGGTTAAAAACTGTATAGATAATGCATTCTGAATTTATGCAAAGAAACTGGATGGGCCCTCTTTTGTTTTGAGAAGTATCATTACTTTTATAGAATGTGAAGGTACGTTAGTAATATTATAGTATTCTTTGGTGAAGGTTTAGATGTTTGGATGTTCGGATGTTTGTTACTCACTCACGCCAAAATAGCTGAACGGATTTAGCTGAAATTCAAATGAAAGCATACTTTGTCGCCTGGAGAGAAACATAGAATACTTTTTATCCCGGAAAAATATCAAATTCTCGCGGGATAGCGTCGTGTAGTCCATGCGGGCGCCGCATGCGGGTGGAAGGCTAGTTTAGATATATACAAAAACTATTAGATGAAAACCATAGCAGAAAAACTGTCGTTATGGTAGTATTCGTAAACGTAAACTATACTATCCGTCAAAAGCTGTCAAAGTGCTGTTGTCAAATAATTATTAAATTTCAGTTCCTTATACGACCGAAAGAGGCTCAGCTTTGTGTGCTTACCATCAACTCTTATTGCGATTTTGTTTAGGACCTAAACTGATCTGCTTCGCTTATTCGTACCACGACAGCTTAATATCAATGACAGCGATTCAGTGATCGATCAATGACATTTCACAGCCGCTTAGCTGTCAGGAACTCTTATTTGACTTATAACCCGGTCGATTTAACATGTCACCTGCAGGTTATACCCGTCCCTCTCACTCTCCGGGCATGACAGAATCGAGTGAAAGAGACGGGTAGAAGAAAAAGGACACAAATCGTTCGGTCATTAACATTTAGCAATTCATTTGCGATCCAGTTTTTAGAAGGTCAGAGTACGAAAGAAAACAATTCATTTTAGGAACCTATTCTGCATCGCGCTATTTTTGAATCGCTGTCTTAAAGTTGATGGTAGGCACTCTGGTTTTCATAGAAAATAATACGATCACGTTATGTACTCGTAGTTTACTATTCGATTACATAGGTACAGTGCCACAAACTTATTTGTTGCGGTGGTCAAAATGTGAAACTAACGTGTTTTTTTAATGTCATTCTGCTGTCAATTTGATGTCCAACCGTAGAGCTGCTGGCGGCTGAAGGTCTTAGAAGTCAAAGCCGGGTAAATCGCAATAAAAAAAAGAAAAAAGTACATAGCGCCACTGTCACCGGAACAGAAAAGATTGTGGCACTGTAGCGATAGTTTTTAATGTTAGGGGTGAGATGGCAAGCCATCTGCTCGTACCTATTACCATTAAACAAAAGCATCTTACGACGATGCAAGACGTGGGAAGTAATGAACAAGAATATAATATAACTTAAAAATACCCAGCCTACAATAAACCTTTAAAAATGCGCAGCCGACAGGCAAAAACCTAAACAAAGTATAATAGTCTAGCAATTAGCTTTAAAACTAACAACCCTTTTATTGGACTCGAAAACAATAGGTGCAGATGTACCTAACCTAACCTAACCTAACCTAACCTAACCTAACCTAACCTAACCTAACCTAACCTAACCTAACCTAACCTTTGTTTTGTTTTTTGGCAAGTCAGAAATGCTTTACGCATACGCCCACGCTCGGACACGCGGCGGGGGTTATGTGGGGCTCTCCCAATGACCTCCCCCGGTCCCACACCCAACCTATTCCAACCTAAGCTACAATAGACCCGATGAGGGGCCAGAGGGGGGGCATACCCACTAAAACTGACTTGGTGTGCCCTCTCCTGCTGGTTACCGACGACGAGGGCTCCTGGTGGTATTCGACCACGTCGTCCCAGCCAGCCCGGTTTTCCAGGCCCCTTCCTAGCAAAAGAGGAGATGCCCGAGCACACTTGGGCACCTCCTCTGACACGCAGACAGAACTGCACGTAGCGGGCGGAGGCTGCCCGGCCTCAACCCGCTAGCCCTGTTATGGGGGTAAAAGATCGGCGAAACGCCTACGCCGTCCCCCGGGCCGCCTGCGCCTGAGCGGGTCCGCCTGGGCATCACCCTCGCGGAATCGCTCGGCGGTCTCCTTCTGCGTCATCACCTCCTCGCAGAACGAAACCATAGCTTCCCATGACCTGTCACTGTCCAGCATAGATTTGACTACGCTGGGCAGAGAGAGGTCATTTCCCACCACTGCTGTGAGTGTCTGGCGCTGTCTGCTCCAGGCGTCGCACACCTCCAGCGTGTGCTGCGCCGAGTCCCGACTAGCACCACACTCATGGCACCTAGGGCTCCCTTCCCTGCGAATTCGATGCAGGTAATCACCAAAGCACCCCTGGCCGGTCAAAATTTGTACCAGGCGGTAAGTAAGAGTACCGTGGCGACGTTCCAACCATTGGCGTAAAACAGGCTGTATCGCCTCAATGGTGCGTCGTCCATACACCTCGTCGACTAGATCGTCCGTCCAGCGCTCAATCACGGCGTCATGTGCGTCTCGCCGTATTGCTTCACAATCCTCAATAGTTGGGCGCTCGCCTCGCGCTCTTCGTTCAGCCCTGTGCGCATAGACCTCGCTAAGCACCTCCGCCTCTAGCTCCCAGGGCGGAGTGCCAGCCAAAACCAACGCGGCTGCCCCTGCAACGGTGCGGTAGCCTCTTATGGCCCTTAGCGCCATCGCACACTGCGGTTTCCTCAAGAGTGAGCGGATTTTGTTGTTTAGGGCCTCGGCCCAGACTGGCGCCCCATACAAAGCCATACTCCTAACCACTATAGCATACAGACGACGACATGTCGCGCTTGGACCCCCAACATTTGGGAGCAGTCGCCCCAACGACAGCGCGGTACCAACAAGCCGCGGAGCCAGCTTCTTAAAATGCTGTACGAAACTCCAGCGGCTATCGAGAGTCAGCCCAAGATATTTTATTGTTCTCTCCACCGGGATCCTGGACCCAACGACAGTAATTTGAGCTCCCTGTGGTGGTCCCTTCCGTGGCTCGTGGAAGTAAATTGCCTCGGTCTTACTGAGGTTCACTTGTAGCCCTAGCATACGGATCCTTTCAATGACTAGTGTTGTCCCCACCTCCGCCAACCGTGCAGCTTCTGCGTAAGTGTTACCCCGGGCTGTAACAAGCGTGTCGTCCGCATAACATATGACACGAATTTTGGATGGCAGAGTTTCACGAAGCACCCAATTGTAGCCTATATTCCACAGGAGTGGGCCTAGAACCGACCCCTGCGGAACGCCACAGCTAACATTACGGCTATGCATTACACCTCCAGGCCCTATGAACTTAACTTGCCGATCATTCAAATAACTCGCCACTAGCTCTAGCAGATACCGCGGCACCTGATGGAACCTCAAACCCTCAAGGATGGTTTCAAAAGGGATGGTGTTAAACGCGTTGGCGATGTCTAGTGACACCGCCAAAACACCTTCGCCGCTTGACTTCGCCTCATCGCAGATACCTCTAACGTCTTTGACGGCATCCACGGTGGACCTACCAACGCGAAAACCATATTGTTGATCTGACAAGTCAGGCCCCGTTGTCGCCAGATGTTGGGCGATACGTGCCGCGACAATTCGCTCAAAGAGCTTTCCCTCTTCGTCAAGCAGTACAATAGGCCTGAATGATGACGGAGAGTCCGGTGAACGGCCCTCCTTTTTGATCAGACACAAACGACCCGTCTTCCATGCGGAAGGAAATTCTCCCGACTCTAGGCAGGATGTGAAAAGCTCCCGAATCTGGTCCGCAAGATGTTTTGACGCCGCCACCAAAACAGGTCCCGGAACGCCGTTGGGACCGGGGGCTTTCTTTTTAGCCCGTAGTTTATCGAGTGCTATATCCAATTCAGCGTCAGTAACAGGAGGTGCTCTGGCCGCTGGTTCCTCATTTATTGCCGGAGTTGACATTACGGGTGGAACGAATGTGTCTCTACGCGGAAAAAGTGCGTTTACGGCATCTTGCAGCAGTTGCGGCTCAAATTCCTCCGTTCGTGGTGCCCTGTGTCGCATTTTACTGCGCACTACAAGATAGGGCCTCCCCCAGGGGTCACGATCCAGGTCCTGCAGCCACTCTTCCCTGGCTCTAGATTTTACAGCTGATATGGCGTTTTGGAGAGCTTTCTTCGTTTCTCTGTAGGCGTCATAAAGGAGCTGCTCTTGTGCTTCCGAGTGCCTACGCCGTCGACACCTTTTGTGGGCCCTTCGAGCGCTATTACAGGCTTCCCGGAGAGATGCCAGTTCAGCAGACCACCAATAGACAGCCTCTTTTCCTGGAGGCAGGCCTTTAGAACGTGGCATAGCCGCATCACAGATCGTAGTAAGGTCTTCTTTAAACCTAATCGCCCGTTCGTTGACACTTTGTCTGCGGTTGTTTCGAGCTTCGTGATTCCAGGCCGCAATCATCGCTGCCTCTTCCGCGAGATTAGGATCATAACGAGTAAAAGCCCACCTTGGGAACCGCGTTCTGTTTCTCGTTTCCACCCTGGGCGGAGCGGGTGCTATTTGAGTAGCTACCTCAAAGGTGATATAGAGGTGGTCGGAGAGCGATTCGACCTCTTTTTGAACGACCCAGCCAGAAATGCGTAAAGCCAGAGCAGGCGACGCGAAAGTGACGTCTACGATAGATCTTCCGTTTCTCCTGACGCAGGTAAATTCATTGCCTCGATTAACCACGCAGAGATTCATTGAAGCTATAAAATCCGCGACTAGATCTCCCTTATCATCGGTGACGGGTGACCCCCACAACGCTGACTTCGAATTTGGATCCCCCATTACAAGCACCTGCATTCGACTGAGCCTACCGACCACTAAACTCAGTTGAGCAAGGTACACCTCAAGTTCGGAGACGCTTGCATTGGGAGAGAAGTATACCCCGACGATGACGATATTTCCCCATTTAACCACCACATAGCCTGCCCCCCTCTCTCTAACAACCAGCGGAAAACGAGAAGTGGGATCAGTAACGACCGCTACGGAATCGTTAAGATCCCCAGCCCAATGGGGCAGGACTGGCACGTAATACGGCTCCGTAATAACCGTGACATCAGCTTTCCACTCCACCATAGACTGCGATAAAAGGTCCTGTGACCTGGTGGAGTGGTTGATATTCGCCTGGAGAAATTTGAAATGGCGTGTACTATCCATTGATGACAATTTCAGGTAGCTCCACTGTCTCCATAGGCTGAGTCCTTTGCACTGTGGGGGGCACCCGCGTACCAGGACCCTCCTTTGGCTTGACCTGCGGTGGGTTGCACTTTCTTCCCCCCATTCTGTGACATGCGGGTCGATCGGCATCCGCACAAACGTCACAGCGATATTCAGTTGCTTGACAATCAGCAGCAATATGGCCCGCCCTACCGCATCGATAGCAGAGATTACTGCGATTTGTCTGGCTTGGACACCGCTGACTTGTGTGCCCGAGGCTCAGACATCTGTAGCAGCGCATCGGTACAGGATCCAACGCCCGAACTTGAGCAGAACTCCAGCCTACTAGGAGCCTGCCAGCCTCCACAATTTTCTTGGCAACGGCCACGGGACATTTCGCTAGAGCTGTCCCCAAACTGTTAGCACCGAATCGGACTTCCCCGACCTTCACCTGGTCAGAATGACATCCGCCTTTTTCTGCAATTGCAGCGATGACATCCTCCTTCACGACCGAATCGTCAAGGCCCGAAATGCGTAAGTCGACACACTTCATGGGTCTCGTGACTTTAGCGACGCCGGACAAAACCTCACGGAGCTTAGTGGCAAGCTCATCCGCCTTTTTCCCATTCTCAGGCCCTGGGATCGAGAGGATCCTGGCGCCAGTAGCTGCCGTCTTGCAGCGTACCCCTTCCAAGCCGAAATCTTTCAGTTGCAGTTCCGCCCTTGCCTTCCCGATGATTTGAGCGTAAGTGACACCGTGTTCTATTGCTTCTGCGTCCAAGGTAAGTACGACCGCCGCCGTTTTCGGAGGTGTAAGGCTAGTCTTCTTCTTGGTCTTCTTTTTCTTTTGTGTGGAAGCTTCTGCTGGAGTAGGCCCTGCCTGATTGGCCGCGGCAAGGGCTGCTTTACGCTGTTTATTGGCCTTCTTTCTGCCTATTACCTCGCTCCAGGTTCCTTCTGTGGATGTGGAAGCTGTTGGCGCTTGAGAGCGTTCTGGCTGAGACTGCGCAGAAGAAGGGTCTGTTGTTAAAGCCTGAGGGCGCGGAGGCGCCGGCTGTCGAGCTGGGGGCGCTGGTTTTCGAGCTGGGGGCGCTGACTGTCGAGCTGGGGGTGCTGATGCAGGCGGAGGCATCTCGCGTCTTCTGTCAGCCGCTAGCGGCGGTCTAAGTATAGGCGCTGGAGGTAGCCTTTCCTCGATGCTGCTGAGCCTGGTGTTAACCATTTCACCTATGGATATCGTCAAGGAGCGCGCAAACTCCTGGAGAGCCTCCATATTTGCCAAAGGTGGCAACGCAGATGGTAGTGGCGTCGGAGGCTTAGGCATCGGTGGCAGTGGCGCCGGCCGTATCGACACCGGTGGCAAAGGCGAGCGCGAGCGCGAGCGCGATCTCGCACGCACGGAGTCAGAAGGCGATGGCGCGCGCAAGGAGTTAGGAGGCGACGCCGCTGATCCACTTTGACACTGCTGGTTGCGCTCTGAGAACGCTTTCCTCAGACTTTTCACCTCTTGTTGTAATAGTGCGAGCTGCCTATTAAGACGGATATTGTTCGCGTGAACCCTCCGTAATTCATCGTCTGGAGAGCGGGTAGTCAGGGTCTCAAAGATGTCATAGAGATCCTTTGCCGCATCGTTCAAGCGCTTCTGGTGTGTGCCCTTTAGCTTCCCAGATGAGCGCGAAACATCTGTGATAGAGCTCAGCTTAGCGGATACCTCCTTTCTAATCTCCGCCGTGCTGTCCCATTCAATACCGGGCATAGGTGACCTAGACCGTAGTTCCTCAAAGGACCATTCCTCCAAACGACCGACATTCGTCATGATTTCAGTGCCATCCATAGCATCGGCGCCACCTGTCGCCTCGGCACCGCCCATCGCCTCTTCGGCATCCCGCTCATAGTCCGACAATGGACGACGCAGATTGAGCTGCGATTCAGACACCGTACGTTCTGGGCGTGGGCCAGTTGCTGCTACACGACCACGGCCACGCCTACCTCTACCTTTCCCGAATTTACCGACTTTAAGACTATCGGCAACAGTCGTTCCACCCGGCCCGACGGAGTCCGGGGTTAAAAATTCCTCAAGAGGGCGTTATCTTCTAGCACCTGCATTAAGGCTGGTTGCGCTTCCTGTGTTAGAAGGAGCACACTCCTCATCCGCTGAATAAACGTCCGAAACGGAGTTTTTAGACGACGCCGAAAACATTTCTGACGCAGAATGCGCCCGCTCGTTTAAAGCCCCTGAGCTAGGCTTCTCCCGCTCTTTTTCGCCCGAGCTTGGCCCACCGCCAAATTTTAAAATTAGTTTTGTTTTGTTTGAAGATTCCATTTTAGTCCCACGATTATGGTAGCAAATAATCAGTCCACCCGGGCAGAGGCTCCATACCCGGGTAAGCGTATGGTTCACGAAACAGGGGGTCCGCCAGTCCCCTGCTCCGTTGGCCACGTTGGGACTGGTCTCCCACCAGCCATCCATCCCCTAGCCCGTGGCAGGCGTAGGATTAGGGTTTTTTATTGAGGTTTTCTCCTCGCGGGGACACCCAACTAAGGGCAGCCCCACCGTCCCCCAAAACATGACTGAAGGGACGGCTTCGCCGACGGTTGGCCATGAAGACCCATCCGCCGATTGCAACAACCGCAATCGGACGGACCCGCCGCCTACGCTCGCACCGCCGCTACTGGACTGTCCAGGACGCCGGCCGAGCCCGAACCGCGCTACCGCTGCCCAGAATATGTCTGGGACGCCAGCGCGGAGCCACCGAAACCGCAAATGCGGATAGAACCGCGAGGCTCCCCTCCCGTCAAACTATTAGCCGCCGCCGCGGGAAATGCGACGACGTTGCCCAGGGTGCACGACGGGGACGTTGTCTGACTTCGCACCCCAACCTAACCTAACCTAACCTAACCTAACCTAACCTAACCCAACTTTCTAGATTGGGAATTACCACTCGCCGCATACTCAGGTCAACCAAAGTATTACAGACCTTATGGGCCTATTCTATCAGGCGGTTTTCTACCTTAATGTATATGAACATCCCTGTAAAACAAAGACTTTAGTTATCGTGCTTTTCAGAACAATGGAGCCTTTTGGACAATGTCCCGCTGGCCTCACGCGGGTTTTTCCCATCCAAGCAGCCCAGAGACGCCAGCCACCGGGACAGCGCGGGGAGACGTGCCGACGAGGAACCCGTCTATAGAATTTCGACCTTTCGGTCTTTAGAATAGGGATTAGTATTGTATAATTATCTAGATGTAAGAAGGTTAGATCGTAGGAAGCTATGGAAGCTTAGCCACTTGATCGCGGGGCACGGAGGAGTGCACACGAGTTTTGTTCTGATTGTGAAAGTGATATAAAATTAAGAAGCCGCGGGAACCTATTCTGGAAATACAGCTAAGTGTATCAAAGTGGTTACTTCACAGACATATTTTCTCACAATATTTATATTGACATAGTAGTTATACTGTATTTTAATAACATACTGATTTAAACCCGTAGTTGAGTTCCTGGCGAAGTGACCACTCTAATTTATAGATATTAATAATATATTATTTTTGTGTGTTACGGCTCTGAAGAGTTTTTGTCTCTCAGTACGTTTTCTCTTCAGCTCTATAGCCTTAGGAACAGTGCTGAGAACTAAGAAATCTGTTACGCGGATTTCTCAGTTTAAATAATCAAAGAGTTTCTCATACCATTTTGAAGAAATAAATTATCTTTTACCTCTTTATTCTGCTTTTCTATTTCTTGTCCTAAATAATCTAGAGCATCTAATTAATTTGACGATCTTTAGCCCAGTGGTAGGAGCAGTCACCCGGACAGTAGAGGGTCGTGGGTTCGAGTCCCATCGGAGCGAATTGTGAGACGGGTCTGTTTCCCTAGTACTGCTATTTCAGTAGTACTAATCAGAGCTTATTCCTATTCTATAATAATCTAAATAATCTAACGTAAATATGACAGCTCAATAAAGTTTAGCCACTCTCTCTATCCTATTTATTAGCCATTTTTGAGTACTAGAATTGTAAACTTGGCAATCTATTATCTAATTTCACTTTCCTGTCAGTCATTTGTTTGATTCCACATTTTAATATAATAATCTGTTGGCTATAGTGATACCGAGACGTTCACAAAGACCGTTTGAGACCTATCGGTCATAGCCCGGATCAAAGTCCGCCTATTAGTAATTCAATATTAAAGTTTTGGATAGCTCGTATTATCTGATCCGACCTCTATTTCTAATCCGTGAGAGCCTCTCATCGTTACATTAAAATACCAGTGAGCCAGATCCTAAGCAGGCCTGCAAATATAAAAAAGACCATAATACACAATATACGGATCCAAAAAATATTACAAAAAGGGACGGCTCGTTGCGCAGATCTGATCTGACGCAACGCATAAACAAAATCAAAGATTATATAATCGATACAGGAAAGCAGAGCTCTTACGCGCAGCTTGAAGGTCCGCATTGTCGCTGAGCACAATACAGCTGACGTGAGGCCGTCGCTACGCTCAGGGACGCGATAAACCGTTCATGGGCTAAGTATTAGGAATAGATACTGAGATCAAATAAATACTGAAGAGGGGCACAACAGACAGGCCGCAGGCGCAGTCCATCTGAGCCCTTCCCTATTAATAACATCTTTTGTTATGTGGTAATACAACCCACGGTTTAATAGTAGATTGCCAATCCATTACAATCACCTATCTATCAATCCTATAACTAGACGATCATTACCAAGTAGCCTTCAACCCTAACTCATGCACACGCGGGTCGCTTGAGCAACGACAGTAAGTCAGAGAGAGGGCGGGGGTTGCCATCTCAGGGGTACAGTAAAGTTTTAGTTGGTAGCTATTTCTTTTTTTAAAGACGACTTACAACAACATATCGATTTTTTTGGATTTTAAACTCCACATTTTAAATTGTTGTGCTTATAAGTAATAAATTCGTGAGACAGTAATGCTCAATCCACAGTTTTGTTCGCTGTACTTTGCATCTATTTACAGTCAAAACAGATACTTACCTACTAACTCGAATGTTTACACAATTCCGAAGCGACATTTGCGTCAGCATAATGACACTTGTCTCATTATGCAGAAGGTTTATTTCCGCCTGTCGTACCGTACTCAATTTGTGTATCTTACAAAATGAATAAATTCATCTGGAATTTGGGAGGATTATTTTGGAAAAGACTTCACTTGATGATTGCAATAGTGGTCGCCCGAGAGTTACCCTATATATCTTACCCCATAGTTCAATTTGTCTCTATGCCAAAATTTCATAACAATGTAACTCGTATTCCAAATGAGTACTTAGCGAGTTCAAAAAACTTACTCACCTCAAGTTTATAACGCTAAAACCTAATTTAGAGAGTAGGTGCCTATTTTTTATTATTTTCAAGCTTCCACAATGCAATTTTGAAGTTAGATAGGATGATTGGAATATAAAAAAATGCGGGATCCCGCCTGAAAGCTAGTTACTGGGCTCGTGGTTTTTTTTTTCTAGCACATATCTTTTTTGATAAATGCAAAACCTTTAACGGTTTGTATTTATCGAAAAAAGATATCTTACAATGAAATGTTCTCCAACATATTATAAAACAAATAAATCACAACTAATAAGAACGAATTCATTTCTCTGGAAATTATTGCAAATAACTTCATTACCGCTGTGTTAAATTTTACTACCAGCCAATTATTATTCACACCCTTTTTTATAGCACTCTACTTTTATTGTTGAGTTGTAGGCTATACTCATTAAAAAAAAACTGACGATACATTTTAATAATAATAACTTTAACTTTATTCTCGTGAACTTTCACCACAAATTTTACTCTAAATCAATCGTCATAATGCACTCGGTAAACTTAAACAAAGTCGTTGACATACACTAGTGTGATTTAATAAACTCATGTTCTTAATCTGAACATTACCTGCAGTGATTCCCATCACGTGAATGTCATTTGGACGATCCTGGATATAGCCACAGTAAAGACATAAGACAGAATGTTATTTCCGTACGCAATTTATTTATTTATTATCTTAGAAATATGGAGATATTTAACTCAATGAATGCAGCTTAATCAGTGCTATGTACAAATGCAACATGCCCCCCTACCGCCTAAGCATTACGTACGACGCATCGTGCCATCCTTGTCATGCCATACCAAATGTGTTACGACATGACAAGGATAGCACGATGCGTCGTAATCGTAATCATGCCGACCGTGCTAAGGCGGTAGCACCCCAGGGCCAACGGCTTCACGTGCCTTTCGAATCAAGGAGGAACTCGAAATAATACATGTTTGGTCACCCATCCCGTGATCTCGTGGCCAACTTTCAACTATATTAACATCTACTTAGCTGCCAAGATCACAAGCTGAAATCCGAGCTCCTCAGAAAAACAGCTGTTCTATCCACTTTAAGCTAGATATTAAAGCCGGCTGAATTACACGAGGCAAGTTATTGCATACAATTTGCAGTACATTGCTATGTGAGTTTAAAGTAACAAAGCAATGTTCAAACTCACATAGCAATGTACAACAATCTGATATTGTATTTATCAGATACTAGCGGATCCTCGCGGTTTCACCCGCTTGGTACCCGTTTCCGTGGGAATATCGGAATAAAATATAGCCTATGTCACTCGGGAAGAATGTAGCTTTCTAATGGTGAAAGAATTTTCTAAATCTGTCCAGTAGTTTCGAAACCTATTCGATGCAAACAAACAAGCAAACAAATCTTTCCTCTTTATAATATTATTTTTTCCTTTACGTATAAAAGCAAACTCACTGCTTTCAATTGCATTATGGCAAGCAAATGACAGCATTTCCCAAATGTAGGCTGTTACGCGAAATTATCATGGCCTCCTAATATACTAGGATCAAGCCGCTTCCCGAATCACCGCTCGCAATATAATCTGTACCCCGGAATGTTCCTGCAAAATTATTAAAACAGGGAGCAAAAAGTTACGACACCACGGTGGCATTGTCATCTTAAAAATGTTTAACTTTAACATATGTCTTACTTGTAAATCCTACTTACTACTATACTACTTTACTACTAATACTACTATACTACTAATATTATAAATGTGAAAGTTTAGATGTTTAGATGTTTGTATGTTTGTTACTCAATCACGCCAAAACGGCTGAACGGATTTGGCTGAAATTTGGCACATATATACTTTTTAGCCTGGGGAGGAACATAGATAGGCTACTTTTTATCCCCGAAAAATATCACATTCCCGCGGGATAACGTCATTTAGTCCACGCGGGCAAAGCCGCGGGCGAAAAGCTAGTAATATTATAAATGTGAAAGTTTAGATGTTTGGATGTTTGTTGATCAATCACGCCACAACGGCTAAACGGATTTTCTCTGAAATTTGGAATACAGATGCTTTGTAGCCTGGAGAGGAACATAGGCTACTTTTTCCCGGAAAAATATCACATTGCCACGGGATAACGTCGTGTAGTCCACGCGGAAAGCTTAAAGTTAAAGAAAACTTAAAGAAAGTTTAAATGAATAATTGAAGTCACAAGAAAAGATTGGATCAAATAATAATACTTAATATTAATAAAGTTATTGCAGTCGATAACATCGATGTTGAAAGGTGTGATTTTTATTTACGTGTACCAAGAATCTATTGAAGTCTTCGTTCTCATTATGGAGAGAGGAGATTAATTGCAGATTAATAGAGACTCATACGAAAAGCTGATAGATAGATAAGATAAGATAAGATAAGATAAGATAATTATTTATTTGTAATAAATGTGGTACATGATAAAGGTGGAAGGTAAGTTTAGAATGCTGGCTGGCTCTTCTATAACGAATTTCTATTCCAAATAGTACGAGTATAGCCTCCGTTTCTGTTTACTTATGTACATCGACAGTCTTTGATTTATATGCCTTTCACTTTGCAGGTTTATCCTTAAAGTGTTCGTTCTAAGACCATTGAAGAGGGCATAATTTTTTCACACAGGTATCTGACGTAAAGTTACTCGCGTAAGAACAAGCGGACAGGAGCAACCAATTTGTGACCAACATTTAATCTAACTTTCTTTCTTTCGTGCAAGGCCAAGCTTTCTCAGAAGTGTTTTTATCATTTGTAAAAGCTTCATCATTATCATCATCATCATAAATAGCTTAAATATCCATTATTAACCAGTGGCCGCCCGCGGTTTCAGTCGCATGGATCCGTTCCGTAAGAACATCGAGACAAAACCTACTTCAGATCACGGCCTATATCTGTATGTAATTTACACATACACACACACACTATAATTTTTTTAATTTTTTTTTTATTTTTTTATTTTTTTTTATTTTGGCAACAAACAGTCATTTTTTTACAAAAGTACTTAATTAATATCTTACTAGCTATAATAGACCTATAGTGCCGATAAGGATATAGGTATTTGGACAATAGTTATAACTAACAAAAAAAATGTATTGTTAGAACATCAACAATGTGTTAGTAATTAAGTGTATGATAAGTTTCAACAAAGAACACAAAAAAAAACCCTTATTAAAATTAGTCAAATAAGATTGAGAACGCAAACTTAAAACAATAATAAAATTTAAACTGTATATTTCTATGGTATCTAGTCTAGTTTAGTCTAATATTATTCTAATTGTTTTTGTGGTTTGCACATATTAAACGCTTAAACTTAGGCAATGAATTACTGAAAATATCAACTTCTGAATTAACCATGTCAAGATTACAATAAGTATCATTATATTTACTTAGACTTCTTACTAGGAAACGATTACGTGTATAATTTTTACTTGCGGTGGGTGGCACGAAAACATTTACATACTTGTCATTTAATGACTTGACTCGTGAGGGGCGCGTTAAATATTTACTTTTAGCAATGAAGCTCACCTTTTGCAATAAATCAGGGCAGAACATTTGGTTATTTAAGATTTTAAATAAGTTACAAAGGTCAAATTCATAACGACGATTTTTAAGAGATGAGATACCATAATGAGCAATTGATTCGGCGTAAGAAGAAATTGGGCGGTTTGTTTTGTAATTTAAGAATTTAATAAACTTTTGTTGGACCTGCTCCAGTCTATTAACATGAACATCGTTCCAAATTGTGCAACCAAAGTCAAGTATGGACCGAACGAAAGCGAAATATAGGATTTTTAATGTGGTTGCCTTTTTAAATTCTTTTCCAATCCTTTTAATGAAACCTAGTAGTTTTAATGACCTTTGAACTACCTTGTCAATGTGATTATTAAATAAGAGTTTGTCATCCATAATAATGCCAAGGTCTCGGATAGTGTTGACTCGACATAATTTTTTATTATTGATTGAGTATTGATAGATAATAGGTTTTCGATTTCTTGTATATGTGACAGAGAAACATTTGTCATTATTTAAATAAAGTTGATTATCGAGACAGTCATTGGATAGATTATTAAGATCGGATTGGATACTAGCGCAATCACTAATTGATTTTACTACTGCAAAAATGTTGGTATCATCTGCATAGAATAATTGACGAGTGTTTGGCAGGTGTTGGCCCATATCATTAATGTATAATGTGAACAAAACAGGCCCAAGATGGGAGCCCTGTGGAACGCCAGACTTGATTGTTAAATAGTCTGAGCAATGACCTTTGATGCAAACTGCTTGAGACCTATTTTTTATGTAAGATTCAATCCATCGCAGTAGGCTGCCGTGCACACCGGCCCTCCAAAGCTTCTCTAAAAGTATGTTATAATTAATTTTGTCAAATGCTTTGGAGAAATCGGTGTATACGACATCCACCTGGAGGTTTTTCTCCATAGCGCTAAGTAAAAATTCTGTAAAAGATAGCATATTTGATTCGACACTTCGGGATTTAACAAAGCCATGTTGATCTGGTGAAATTATGTTTGCAAAACAAGTTGCCAGGAACTTAGTTACAAGTTTTTCAAATACCTTACCCAGGGTACATAATTTAGAAATAGGCCTGTACTCTGTCACTTGATCTTTTTTCGTGTTTTTAGGAATCGGTGTAATTAAGGCCTTTTTCCAAATATCAGGAAATGTTCCAGTACAAAGAGAGAAATTATAAATGTACGAAATGGGTTTTAATAATTCGTTTGCACATTTGGATATGATCACTGGGTGTATGCCATCGGACCCGGCCCCCTTACGTACATCTATACCTTCAAGTTCCTTAAGTATCGTGTCTGGTTCGATGACTAACGAGTGTATGTTTAGATAACCTTCATTAGATGCAACGTCAGGTAAAGTGGATGATTGACTGGGAGTGTCAATGAAAACTGAGTTAAAATATGAGTTGAACGCATCACAAATTTCTTTTCCCTCCGAGAACGTTTCACCCTGGTATAACATTTTATTAGGCAAGTCATTAAAGCCGCATTTTTTATTTTTAACGTATGTCCAGTAAGCCTAGCATGACCACCCAAAACGTGATATGTATCGCATGATAGAGCGACTTATCGACATTCAAACGTCAAAACCCATAGTCTTTTGACAGTTAAACCGGATAACTTATCATATCATATCGAATTTTGTTGGTCATGCTAGGGGGGCAGAGGTAGTTAGGATTAGTTTTTATCATATTCTCAGCGTATTCTTTGTAACTATCGTGAACTTCCCGTTCTAGTTTGTGAAAACGTTTTCTCAAGCTAGAAAATGTATTATAGTCATTTAGGTTGTTATATAGCTTCCACTTCTTGTGATATTTCCTTTTCTCTCTATCTAATTTTATGAGTGACTTTGTATACCAGGGCGGGTATCTTGAATTGGAGTACATAATGTCTTAGCTATGTCAATTTCAATGCTCTCATGTTCTACGTTTGCGCTTAACAGCACACACTACAAAGCCTGAGCTGCGTCAATTACTGTACTGTACAATGCTCTGTCTATGTGATAATACTCTAAAAGTTAGGCCGTTATTTTCGTAGATTTATTTTCCGTATATTTCGACGAACGTTTTGGCGCAGGGGTAGGTTACCTGCCTTCTGCGCCAGAGTTCTCGGGTTCGATTCCCGAACAAGACAAATATTTGTGTGCATGAACATGTCTATTTGTCTTGGTCTGGGTGTTTTCTATGTATAATAGGTATGTATTTACAAACATAAACTATTTAAGTATATATTTAAAAACGAAAAGTACTTTAGACGACCTCCGTGGCTGAGTGGTGTACGCACCGGTTTCAAGATGCCCCTATCGCTAGAGGTCCCGGGTTCGATCCCCGGTCGGGTAAATGTTGAAAACAAACTTTTCATTATTTCCTCGTGTCTGAGTGTATGTGGTAATACCCGTCGTTGTTTCCAATTTCAATTATATTAGTGCTTAAGCTACCTATACCTTGTTATCCGTATTGGAACAATATATGTGATGGTGTCCAATTTTTTTTTATTTATTATTATATATTTATCCGTTATCAAGTTTTCCATGACACAGTTTCTTAATGAAATTTACATGGGCTTAGAAAATTTACTGGTGTGATTGTAAAATGTTATTTATTATTATTATTTCCACCTTTCCCGACTAGAATGTATCAACTGGAATAAGCTTAGAAGCGCTCTAAACGGACGATTCAAGAGAAAACTGTTCTGAATGGGAAATTCCTGGACATCGAATGCCTCGAACAGTCCACAGAGGTATTTTTTCATTTATGCCGTTATTGCCGGTGCTTGTTATTGATTGTGATTGTGGAAGTTATTCAACTGTGGTAAAGATCGGGACCCAGAACACTAGAATGGGGGTTAGAATGGAATTTTTCGAGCTTTTTTAATCAATTAAGTTATAAAGTGAGGGCATAAATTCGTGATACAATAAATGTTTTTAACCGCCTCTGAGGTCTAGTGGATCACACCATCGATTTCAGACAAAGAGGTCCCGGGTTCGGTTCCCAGTGGGGGTACATATTGTATTCGGTTTGGTTGGTGGTAGGACTTGTTCTTAGTCCGCCTGGCTAGCTACCACCATGTTATCTAAGTCTGACGCCATAACAATAATATTTTCAGCATTATTGTGTTCCGGCAGCTAGAGATAAGATAGCCAGTTCCTCAGTGATTGAGGATTCCGGGAGTAGTGCGCTTCCACCTTCAGTCTTATCACTACTTAACATCAGGTGTGATGAAGGCTAAGTGCTGCCCCGTTGTGAATAAAATAAAATAAACGTTTTGTAAATCTACTATGTAATTGCAGAGCAAAGACACTGAAAACAACAGAAAACAATTGTAAAATAAAAGCTGAAAATTACGTTTGGAATACAAAGGAAAACTTGAACAAAGTAACCAGATTTTGTGGCAGGTTGATTAATGGCGTAATTTTTCCTGTGCTTTATTAATCCGTAGGTTAAAGTAACTTTACATTGTAATTGGTATTTTTATCTACAAAGTTTCTTTTTATTAGGATTAATGCAATTCCTTTACCTTTTCTGGCTAGAATGTATCAACAGGAACAATGTTTAAAGCGCTCCAAACGGACGATTCAAAAGAAAACTGTTCTGAATGGAAAGTTTCTGGACAGCGAATGCCTCAAACAGGTTACAGAGGTATTTTCATTAATGCCGTTATTGCCGTTGTACCGGTTAAAACGCGCTCTGTTTTTTTAAAGTATTCTATTTGATTGTGAGGGTAAAGCGACTGTGGCAAGAGTCGGAGTTTTGGTGGTAACAAAAAAATATAGTTCTTAGGAAAGCAACGAAAGAGGGCAGAAATTCGTTAGATGATAAAATAATATTTGAGGTAAAACTTGAAAAAATAGGTTTAAACAAATTCCAAAGAAAACTTTACCTTTTAGGACAGGATGATGAGTTTTTTTTTTTATTTTTCCTGTGCTATAGATTATTCTGTTGTGCTACATTACAAAATTATAATTTTAATGTGTACTAGGCTTAGAATAATAACGCCTAGAAACCGAGTAGGCCTAAGAAAATGAAGCAATTCAAACTGAGCCAATTTGGCTCAGTCGGCCCCCGACTTTACACGAACGTCCCGTTTTGTTAACATCAAAGTTTTGTTTGTGTGCGTGTCGGGGCTGGTCGGCGCACGTAGGCACGTAATGCTCGCACACACATAAATCTGATTTTTTGCTTCACTTTTGACAAAGCTTTAGTATGAAGACTATCGATCTAGCGTAAGCGAAGCGAAGAGTTATTAATCTATGGTACTAGGTATAAATTATGAAATTTGGTTTAATATTAAACAAAATTGTATGAGAAATAAACAAAAAACAAAATATTATAGTTCACATTGAAAGTAACTGAAATAACTGCTGGTGTACCTTTTCCATTAATTAATCTCATCGGAATCTGATGATATAACAACGACGTTTTCAGCATTGTTGTGTTATGACTGTTATGACACTTCCGACAGTTTAATGTCCGGCCGTTACTCTGTGATTAAGGATTTCGGGAGTAGTGTGCTTCCACCTTCAGCCTTATCGTCACTTCGTCTACGTTGAGTATAAAAAAACGGTTGTCCGTAAAGTCGGTTTACGATTGATAAATCGATCAAAAAATAAAGACTTGCATAACAATGACATAAAGCAAACACAACATTTCGTCACTTCTTGTTAATGATTGAATCCAGGATCCTTGGCATAGTTTGAGTTAATACATAAATCAATATCACTATGACATCGGATCCATCCGTAAGTTGAAATAATGTGAAATTGCTTTTTAATCTCAAAATTCTATCTCTCCAACACAAATGCCTTCCAAACACAGCCATTCTCCTCTTGTTTAAAACGTAAGTAAGAAAGCCATTTTTGGTATTGTCACGACTCGAAAGCCACCATATCTTTTTCAAAAACTTAATTGGTCTTCTCGTACACGTTTGGGTCGACTTCTAGTTCAGGCACATAAAACTACAGCTTTTAAGGGAAGTTTTAAATGTGCCGCCGTGAAGATATGGAATAATATCCCACCACCTATTCGCAATTCATTAACTGTTTCTTCATTTCGCAGAAAAATTAAAGAATATGTTCTTAATTGCCAAACTGAGGGCATATCTAATTTGATAATTTAAAAAAATAAATTTGAAAACATGCTTAAGTATTTAAACATTGTATTGTAAGTATTATATTTTATTTTATTATATACTAATTATAAAATTTTTAACAAAATATATTATGAACCATATAAGTATTTTATGTAATATTCATAATTTATAATTAGTTTGTCACAACAGATTATTGTTTTGTGTTGTTTGTTTGTGAGTTTATTTTTAGCCTAGCTTAATTTAGTTTTTATGTTTCATGGGTCCAGCTGAAAATCAGCGTTGTGGCTACAAGCTGCAACATTAGCTGAGCTGGTCAGCCCTTTCAGTAGTTTCTAATATATCTAGATTTAAGGAACCATTTGTAATTTTTTTATTATGTATGAAACACTGAATAAATAATTACTTTACTTTACTTTTACTTTATTTTCTAATTGTGCCCTGGCGACTGTAAAAGTCTCCACATAAAGTCCGCAGATCGGGAGATTCTGTGCTCCATTCATTACTGTACCTCGTAGTTAGGGCCGGTCATTAGGACTGTAACCGTTTTTTGTCGGTGTTACGTTTTCTGCTGCTGGAAAATATTTTTAAGCTAGCTAAATACTTGTGGGTTTCTGAACAAAATCATTTTTTATTTCTTTGGTCCTTGTTTAGTGTGTAAGTAACAAACGTGTTAACAATGTTACTTATTTGTCCCCAGAAACCATCTTTTATCGCAGAAATTCTTTCTGTATCTGACATTATTTTCCAGTTTCAAACATAAGTAAGAAAGCCATTTTCTAATAGTGGCTTGGCGTCATTAGGGCTCTAACCATTTTTGTTCGGTGTTACGGTGCATGCCGACGTAGGAAAATAATTCCAAGCTTAATTCTAATGAAATCTTCAAATAAATATATATACTTGTCGGAGCGTAAACGCAATGCTGCCCTCATAGACAGCACGATCGATTACTTTAATTTAAATTATAACGACATCTATCGAGTTATTTTGTAACTATCGACTAAAATTATTAGCGCCATCTATTTTGTTGCTTTGTAACTATTAGTTGAGTCAGTTTAAACGTTGCGAAAAGCACTTGGGTGAGTTGGATACAGAGAGATGGCAGGACTTGGACCAAGTCAGTTGCAGGCGCATGATAAAACAGTCTAAACAGGGACCTACAAGGGGTTGGACGTTGAGGTGGAAGTGGGGCCCGCAAGGGCCACTTTTCTGTATCGAATTTGCTGCGTTTAAAGATTCATCCGTGTATATCACTTGAATCGTTGTTTTATTTGTGCCATATCGATTGTGATTGAAGAATAAGACGTTTGTTATTGAAGAAGAGACTATTATCTTGAGGATCCCTCGTCGCAACCATCCTGACAACGA
Source organism: Crambus lathoniellus (assembly GCA_949710035.1). Classification (NCBI taxonomy): domain Eukaryota; kingdom Metazoa; phylum Arthropoda; class Insecta; order Lepidoptera; family Crambidae; genus Crambus; species Crambus lathoniellus. The sequence goes on along the minus strand of OX453302.1, from coordinate 4,231,790 downwards.
GACCAGACCAGGCAAACCGACCCCGGCGACGTCATACTTATAGGTACTTTCACTTATTTTAGTTTTTTTTTTTTTTTTTTTTTATTTGGGGAGCTTACAGCATCATTTACAATGCATCTTATTACGTAGATACTGTTAAGATAATTACAAGCTACCACTGTACTGGTGTATTTTTCCATCAACTTGCAGACTCGAACCATACCCACTTAAGCCGACCGACCCATACTTGGGTTATGTGAAATAAAAAAATCTAGAATCATTGTTTTATTAATTTGAAACGAGTCTTACATATTTTAAGAAACATTAAAAATCTATGAGAAAAAAGAGTTTCAGGCTTATCTGGGCTAAAATTCTAATAAGCTATTCAATAAAGTGACTTTACTCTACAGTCACTAAAAATTATATTATTAATTTCACTGAAAATTAAAATAACTTGTCTTCAGTCTTTAATTAACAACCGAAAATCGAAAAGCTATCATTGTTGTTTTCAACGGGAATTTTATTAAAAGTGTATGTTTAAGACGAGGATTCCCGACCGAAATAGGCACGCTAACGCTTGCTCGGCCGCGCGCGATACACTTCACGCGGACGCAGCGGCAGCCGGCAGTGAACTGTGAACACGCGAGCGCCCCGCGCATCGATAATCACTTAAAATTCAATAAAAAATTAAATAAAGAAATTTTTTTACTTTAGACGGCCGGAATCCCTCGGCTATTCAAAGACAATTATTTTAGTATTTATTTCATTAACTAAAACCAAGTATACTGCAAGTAATAGGATATTTGGATTACAATTAGACGGATGTTTGGGATTTTATTTGACACAGTAAAATATAATCAATCGAAAAAAAAGGCCGGAAGCACTAGATAAATAACTGTAAAATAACATATATTTTTTCTAAATTTTGAATACTTGTGGTTTGCGAGTAATCCATAATTTAAAATACCCTATTTTCGGGAATCGGCGCCTTAAATTATGAATTAATCATATTTGAAACATAAAGTGTAATTCTTAGAAAACGGGGCCAAACACCCAAGCCCTAAGTGGAACACAATATCCAGATTGCACTTTCGGGCACTTAGAGGGAGTCACAACGGCGAGCGAACCTTAAAAGCTACAGACTCAAATTGTTCCCGAGGGCTTCGAGTGCAGCGCTGCACTTCGAAGGTGGCCATTGTCATCCCGTTTCTGCAAAAAAAAACAATAAGCCAATACTGGTTACTTTCATCTCGGTCTGTGCAGGTATCTTTAAAAGAAAATTGTATTGAAAGAAAAGCATTGCAGTCGAAGATGCATAATGAAGAAAAAGATTTCATATTGTTTTCGAATAAACCTAGAAGTCCAAATAGCATAATAATGCAAATTATTTAAAATAATTATATCTTCTACTTATTCTACACTGTTACAGGTAGCTCTCAACACTTTAAAATACAAGAAAATAGTTATTACTTCATTTTCCAAACAATATAGCTTATTTTACCCAGGCATGGCCCATCCTCTTACCCATTCGTAAGGAAGGCCTATTCCTCAGCAATGGGTAGAGATGATAATGATATTTCATTCAATGCCAGTCCTGATACCACACAAAAATTACAAGTTGATGTTTGACCAACAAAGAGTTTACAAAAGAAAATCTAAAAAAAAACGGTCAAGAGCGAATCGGACTCGCGCACCGAGGGTTTCGTTCCATCATACATTTAAATTAATATAACGTGAAAATGTTTTCATCGGCAAGGCTTCAGAGCATTTGCGGTGTAGTGTTGTTGCTTTTGGTGTCTTTATTGCAGTTTTAGGTCAACGACAGCTATTGACCGATAGTGGAACTAATATAATTTTTGTTGATGATTTCTAAAAAAGTTGACTATTTAGAGACATCGCTTTATTTTTCCTGTCTATCACATAAAATAATTTCAGATTTTTATCTATGCAAACTTCGGAGATAAGGGGGGGGGGGGAGTTGATAGCATTAGTAGTTCTCGAGATGTCTAGTTGTGACAGACAGACTGAGTCTCACCATAAGGGTTTCTTTTTACCATTTTTGGTACGGAAACCCTAAAAACTACAATTCAAAATAAAGACACGTCAAACATCTAGGCAATAAAAGATGGAACTGGAACAAAATAACGATCTTTCTACTGTGTAACATTCTCGTGTTCTATCGGAAAATAGCAACAACTGCAACTGCAACAGATCCAATTTATTTGGATCCGCGGGCGCCCAAATGCGGCTCCTGTTTTATAACAATGGTTAGAAAAAGCAATAAAATAAAAGGTACCTAGGTCGCGACATGGTGGAGGAGGGATATTTCCACACCAATATAATACGGTATTTTACTGATTTTTTTATTTCTTTAAAATGTTTTTCGAAATATTAGCTACACAAAACAAGTTTTCATTTTGAATTATCTTGAATATTTTCAAAGATATAGGACTTCAAACTTTATAATTAGACAAGGACAGGACGCTATCTTAGTGACGTCAGTGGGTTAGTAGCGTCATAGTCACGCCATAAAAGATTTCGTTTTAGAAAGAGACAGCTATAGTCAAAATCAAACAGACTATAATTCTTTTATTATAAAACAGATTCAAATTATTTTTTCACATTTGGTATTCTTAATTGCAATATTTTTTAACGTCATCATTAAATATCTACATTTCAACAACAGTAAAATACCCTATTATTATAAATGTGAACATGATTGTGTTTGTGTGTCTATCTTTCACGTCTAGTGATGTACCGTGCCCGGGCACGTTCCCAAGGACTGGAAATTTTGCCGGCAGCGTTGCCGGCAGTGTCCCAAAGTTCCCAGCAATATTCCCAAGCACCATTTTTAGATGAATATTTTTACCATGCAAGACAATTTAAAATAAGACTTTAAAACTGTTTGATTATATTGAATTACGTAATAAATAGCCACCAACATCAGAGGTAAGCACATATGAAATAAAAAACAATTTTAAATAAGATGGTTTATTTTTTTATTCAACAAACTAAGAAAACAAAATGCCATAATTATCAACAAATTATAAAATGGTAAGACACAAAAGAAAAATACAATATTTATTTATATTATTTAACAAAACAACAAAAAGTTTACTGGGAACTTTGGGCAATATTCCCAATGTGCCCGGGAAATTTCCGGGCACATTGGGAGTGGAAAATTGCCGGCAGTGGCAATATTCCCAGGCGTACATCACTATTCACGTCTAAACGACACGACAGTTAAACGATTTTCTGTACAAAATTACAATTTCTATTTTATATGTACAAAGTAGTACAAAGTAGTCTATATCACTCTCCAGCTCCCAAACTATCTCCATACCAAAAATCATAGTAAAAAGTATAATAATAATAAAAATAGTATCGATGTTATAATTTGTTTTGTATTTGTTTTGTAATAAAATAAAACAAAATTACTTAAAAATCATTAAAAAAAATATTTTTACTATTCAAAGTACTTACGTTATTTGGTGTGAATTCAATATTAAAGGTAGGTATTATTTCTTACTTTTTGATGGCGTTTTTAAGGCGATTCTATTTTTTAACAAAATAATTTTTGAGATTTTATATTATTTTTATGCACTCACAATGCAATTTTGTAAGTATAGGAAAAATGTCCCGCCTGAAAGCTACTTATATGGCTCGTGGTTTTTTACTATCACACATTTTTCCTATAAAATAATTTTAATAAGGCCTATGCCCAGCAGTGGGCGTCGTACGGCTGAAATGATGATGCAAACCACCGTTTCGTGGCAAAGTTATATTTTTTTATATACAGTCAACATCCCTATTACAGTAAACTGCAAGGGAAAAAATACAATGCAAAAGTAGAATGACATGAGTATGTTGTCATGAAACTGTGAAAACTGTCGTTATTGTAATCGAATAAACAGCTATAAAATCTAAAGCTGTCGAAGTACTGCCAGGCGGCGTCTGTCACTTGATGTACTTGCGCGCAAATCTCGCCCTCACCGCCGGCGGTTAAAATCCATACAAATTAGGTCCGCAAAAGAGCTAGAATATATGCGATAGAAAGAGATGCAACGAGCGGCCGTTCGTAATTTGCGCCGTACAAGCTGAATTCCACTTTATTGCGTTATAGTTAGAGTTGCTATTTATTTTAATGGCTTAGCGGAGTGCAGTATCTGTTACTAGTAACTATTTAGTAATCTGTGGTACTGCTGTCAAACATCCATTGAACTTTAGTTCCTTATACGACCGAAGGAGGCGCTGCTCTGGTTTTTCATACAATATAATACGATCACGATAACGATAACGGAATTTTTTCATGCCAGGGGTACTGTAGAGTCAACTTAAAATATTTTTTTCGTTTGTAGACTCCTTTCTTTTTATTAACTTATTCTTTTTTAAACCGACTTAAAAAAAAACGAGATTCTCAGTTTGACCTGTAGGTATGTATGTTTGTTTGTCCGCGATTATCTCGCGTTTGCCTGAACCGATTTAGTATTTTAGTATATTAACTGACTTCAAAAAGGCGATTTTGGTATTACAACCTACTTCAAAAAAGGAGGTTTTCTTCAAAGTACTTACGTTATTTGGTGTGAATTCAATATTAAAGGTAGGTATTATTTCTTACTTTTTGATGGCGTTTTTAAGGCGATTCTATTTTTTAACAAAATAATTTTTGAGATTTTATATTATTTTTATGCACTCACAATGCAATTTTGTAAGTATAGGAAAAATGTCCCGCCTGAAAGCTACTTATATGGCTCGTGGTTTTTTACTATCACACATTTTTCCTATAAAATAATTTTTATTAAAATGATAAAGTACAAGGTTATATTCAATAATTCCATCGAGCCATATCCGCAGACACACTAAGTTGTAACTTTTTCATTCATGTTCGGGAATCTACATAACAAAGTTTTCGAACTCCCAATTTTGCTTGTTACGTTTACGTTTTTCAAAGCTGAAAGTTTCTTTCAATATCTGTTTCGACATCTGTCTGAAATATCTGACATTTAACAAAATGGAACTAGATTAATTAAAGTCGTAAGGCACGTTTAATTGGGTAATTGACACAATTAATCAATTTCTGAAAAACAACTTCCTTAACGCTTAGTTTTATTTCTGGAACTTCATGGGTACGTATTTAGTTTTTAGCTTCTGAATTAAAACCATAGCAAAACGTACTTAAATTTAAGCCTTATTTTTTTGAATTATGTATGTACCATCAAAATATATTTTTAAAAAGTAATATAGCTAGGTAGCTGCATAAATGAAATATGTACAAACATGGGATCATAAAGTAACCGCTTTTAATGAAACTGTGTCAATTGCCCTCCAATGTTATTTTCATTCACGTAGCTCAATTCCAATTGCTTTAAATATTTTCATATCGTTTTCATTGAACAACTCTCTTTATAAATTAAAATAAAATTACTCTGGACCTAAATTTGCATTATTTCGCAATTGTCTGACGTTTATGCTTCTTTCCAGGGTATTGTTTTCCCATGGCTTGCCGGCCGTAGCTATAATTTACACTTAGAAAACTTTTATTTCCAGAAGAACGCGCGAGTAATGCACGAATAGCGATATTCTCTATTGTTCTCTATGTTTGAGTTGTTTAAGTAGAGAGAATAACCAAAATCGCTGCTAAGTCACCGTATCTGAACAAGGTCTTAGAAATTGTTTAAATTATAAGATTAGATCAAACCATAATCACTAACGCAGTATGCCATAATCTAAAAGATTAAAAATAAATAAACAAATAATCATTTACTCACAACCTGACAGTTACAATAGGTACATAATTAGTACAAAAAACAAATTAAATCTAGGGTTTTACATAAGTCGAGACAAGAATTAGTAGACCCCTGACCCTGAAACTAGTTGTGCTGTATTTTCAGGGCCAGTGAAAATGTAATTGAATAATGAGTTACTACTTCCCCATAAACCCCAGTAAAGTGTCAATAAGTGATTACGTATATCTATTGACTTAACTAATACTTCAGTTTCCTCTTCCAATATTTTTCGATAAACAATAGATATTTTATTCCACATAGATTTGATACCCATTCACCGGAATAATCCCCGGAGTCATCGGCTTTTTGTTGCGCTATGTTTTAATACAGCCGTAGGTATCTGGTACAGGGTTGTTGCTAATGCAGGTTTTAACAGTATCGGCGCACAAATAGTAGATTGTATTACAAGGGAGCAAAATAATATATTTACGGCGAGGGAGCTATTTTGAATCCAGAGCGCAATGAAGGATTCTAAAGTAGAATCCTGAACGCAGCGAGGGATTCAATATACGCCGCCCGAGGCAAAAATAATTTTGCGGCCGAGTAATACACTCTGCTTTTCATCCCCCTCTATAAGAAAACATCTCAAATTACTACCTACCTTTCTTTGGCGTTCGGACACATTATAGCGCTAGTCGGGCAAGAAAAAAAATTTGAAGTTTTGAAATAAAAAAACCCATCACATCGGAGCTGGTTGTGAGACGGGTCGATTTTTTCTGAATACTACATTTCCCATTTTTCAATAAAAAAAAAATTAAAAAAAATATATGTTCATCGGATTCCTTATAAGTAGGTAGGTATCTCCGGGGGCACCGTAGGGGAGTTGAAAATTTTGTTAGATTTTAGCTACGACTCACCGTTTACAAGATGTTCTCAATTTTATAAAATTCCTTTTTTGAAAATTTCCCGGTCCCGATAAAAGTCCCAGCCTCATACAAAATCAGTTGAATTTTTTTTTAAGTACTGCAAACACTTTACTACACTCCAACCAATGCTTCTTTAATTATGTTCTAAATTCAAATCTCATCGTTTTGGACCCTGTTATGAAGCTGTTCAAAATTCAAATCTCATTTTTACCCTCTTGTCATAAGTGAATTCAAATCTCATCGTTTTGGACCCTGATATGAAGCTGTTCAAAATTCAAACCTCATTTTTACCCTCTTGTCATAACAGGTAAACGATGAATCGTTTTGGGCCCTGTTATTAGATAAACAATCATCGCTTTTCGAATCGATGGGATGAAATAGTAGATTGTATTACAAGGGAGCAAAATAACATATTTACGGCGAGGGCGCTATTTTGAATCCAGAGCGCAGTGAATGATTCTAGAGTAGAATCCTGAACGCAGCGAGGGGTTCAATGTACGTCGCCCGAGATGAAAATAATTTTGCGGCCGAGTATACACTCTACTTTTCATTTCGAATTCGTTTTTTACTTATTTTTTACTAGTCCAGTCAATGAATGCCTAAAAAAAAGTATAGAGAAAAATAAGATTTTAAACTTACATGGTCATTTTCACTATGAAAGACGGGATTTTTACCATGTTTATTTAGTTTTTCGAGTTCCCGATATATCGGCGCAGTTGCACACGCCATGATCACGGAGTCATGCAGATAAAACTTTAAACACAACTTTTGATCGTCGTTGAAAAGTTATCCGGTCAAAAGGTGAAATTTGAAGCAAATAGTTTTTCCAAAATTACCGACTTTCAAGAGCAAATATCTCGAAAACTAGGTATACTAGATATCGAAAACTTATAGCAAATGTAGTCAGTTTTGAATTTAAACATAGTGAAAATGTCGCTAGGACGCATAAATTTTCTGAGATTTAATCCAAAAACCGAAAAATGAGACCTTCAAACCCCCTGAATCTAGTCTGAGTGGTTTTGCGGCCGTTCCTTAGATATGACTGTAAAGACCGAGGAGCAGTGGTAAGCGCACTCGACCGATTGTTATGTAGCATATGCTTAAAAATAATAACTTGTGGAGGACCTTTTTTTTTCTTTAAAGGTTTTCGGGATATTTGTCATAAGTTGACGATGCCAATCCCGTCGTACCTATAATATTAAAAAGCTAATCTCTAAATACAGAGTATAAAGACTTACCTGCTATTGTAGTTGGTTCCGACAAAATTTCGTGGAACGTTCCTATAACTAGTCTTTGTGGAGGACCTCTTATGCTGATATTTGCAACAACCCTGATCTGAAAATACGGTATCTTGCTCCGATCTCCGCATTGTCGGTGGGAGCCAGCCGAGTGGAGATTATTGGGAAAAATAAAGCTTTATTTACAAGGAAATCAATTTCGCTGCAGCCGCAGACGATGTTAGCAGAACAAAATAAACTGTAGGATTTTGTGATATAAGAAGATCTAAGGGTTTATTGCGATTGTTCTAGTTGGATTTATAACAGGTTTTCATTAGTTCTGTTGGATTTGTATATGTGCATCGCAATCTGATGGTGTCTAGTTATTACAAATTCGTTTAAATATTTAAGATTGTGAACTTTAGATGTATTTAAGATGTTGAAAACTGTGATTTATTGTGTTTGTTCCAATCGGATTTACAGTTTTAGTACATTTTGTTTGTTATTTAAATTTTTACTTTTTTTGCATTCACAATGCAATTTTTATAATTGAAAATTTTAAAATAAAGTATTTTAGAAAAAATCTACCGGTCTCACAACCAGGGGGGCTACCGCGTAACTTTATTGGTATGAACTTCATACGTTTTTGGGAATTTTAAGTCAATTTTATAAAGAAAATAGCCGCTATCAGTTCCTTGTTTTGTGACTTCGGATATAACTATAACTAGCTAGCAACGTTAAACAGAACAAAGCAGCAAAAATCTATCAAAATAAGGAATTCAAATGACAGTTGAAACCCATACCCATATCCATATTTTTTAGCCGGTAGCCCCCCTGCTCCGATTTGTGAGATGGGTTGTTTTCTTCTACAATACTTCATTTTCAACATTTTCTTTGCTTTTAATTAGTCACGTCTTCAGCACTTATGAGCAAATAGAAAACCAGTTATACCTAGTTCTGTTTTTTTTTAATGAACGAGTTTTTTTTCACCCCCAAGCCTAAGAGGTTTAAGATGAAGTTTAAATATGGAGCGAGTTTACCCAGAAAAAGCTTTTTTATCCACAACGGAGTAGCACCTTAGCTTTCATCACACCTGACGAGAAGTGGTGATAAGGCTGAAGGTGGAAGCGCACTACTTACTCCCGGAATGTGCTGTTTTTCTGGGGTAAAAAGTATCCCTTGTCACTCTTTAGCTCCTAAACTATACCCCTATCCCTCAAGTTTATTTAGTTTTTCGAGAGAATATGTAGGTATGTATGTTTTTTATACAATTACTAGCTGACCCGGCAAACGTTGTTTTGCCATATAAATTTTATTGGGCACGAACTTCGTATCAACTGCCTGACACAATGTCACTTGATATTTTATATTATTTTTATGCATTCACAATGCAATTCTGTAAGTATAGGAAAAATGTGATAGTAAAAAACCACGAGCCCTATAAGTAGCTTCCCGCCTGAAAGCTACTTATAGGGCTCGTGGTTTTTTACTATCACATTTTTCCTATACAATGTCACTTATTAAAAAAAAAGAAATCCTAAGCGGCAAAATGTCAGTGATTACATACTCTTTGACATACCTTCTCTTTGGAAGCTGCTAAGAAATGAGAGTTGTGTGAAGTATGACAGCCTAACGGTTTTCTATACAAAATTACCATTATTATTTTATAATTTTCCTGGATGAAAAGTAGCCTATGTTACTCTCCAGCTCTCAAATTATCTCCTTACCGAAAATCTCGTCGATCCGTTGCTCCGTTTTGACGTGAAAGACGGACAAACAAACAAACAAACAAATAAACAAACACACTTTCACATTTATAATATTAGTATGGATTTTTCCTTTAGACAGCATTAAATCACTACCAATACTTTCTACGTAACGCAGAATTCGGTAAATGACGTCACAGACTCCGTTTAAATCATTTAGACAGTTGTTTGAACAACGCGTGTGAGGGGGTCCTAACGAATTGGCTCTTGTTCCCGTTTGGTCTTCTTTGTAGATGCTTAATGATCGACGCGTGGACGGAATGTTGATCCGTCAGAGATTGGCAATTTGACAATTTTGTTTTGGTTACGCTGATTATTCGCCGTTATGCTTTTATAGGACGACTCGTATCGATTGCAAAGTACCCACCCGGTTTTATGGGATACTAGCTTTCCGCCCGCGGCTTCGCCCGCGTGGACTTCACGACGTTATCCCGCGGGAATGTGATATTTTTCCGAGATAAAAAGGAGCCTTTGTTTCTCTCCAGGCTACAAAGTATCTGTGTCCTAATCAGCCAAATCCGTTTAGCCGTTTTGGCGTGATTGAGTAACAAACATACAAACATCCAAACATCTAAACTTTCACATTTATAATATTACTAGCGGCCGCCCGCGGTTTCACCCGCGTGGTTCCCGTTCCCGTGGGAATATCGGGATAAAAAGTACATATAAACCTTCCTCTTGAATCACTCTATCTATTTAAAAAAAACGCATCAAAATCCGTTGCGTAGTTTCAAAGATTTAAGCATACAAAGGGACATAGGGACAGAGAAAGCGACTTTGTTTTATACTATGTAGTGATATAACATATAACATAATATATATATTTATATAGTAGGACTAGTAGGATGCTAAATATTCGTGGCATAGAGGTAATGTCTGAAGATTATATTATGTTGACAGTTTAGAAGTACCACTATGTTATACTAGAATTTTAAGTGTCTACTTGTATATTGTCTTTATTATTCGATTTATTACGAACAGGTTCAGTGTTAATATTTGCATTATTTCTGTTTAAGGCAGAATTTTTGAACGCACACAATTTGCAAATAGTAACGATAACGATAGTTTTTTTTTCTCCCTAGAATGAAAAACTTAGGCGAAGGGAGGGCAAGATGGAAGAAGCGGGCAAAATGGATACTAACGACGACGTCTTTAAAATAGAAACATTCGGCCACGACAGCTATATTGCCGAAATTCAATCCGTACGTATCCGTAAAGGAGATTTTTCAGTTTTGTATGGAGCTTCGGCTAGGACTTTGTACACTATACCATAGGCAAGCAAAAGATAAATATAATAACTGAAAACTAATTATATCGCAATAAGCTAACGCGTTTGATGGTACAAAAGCATTATCTAGTCTTAATAATTATACAACCCCGATTCAATATGGCGGTAAAATGTCACACTAACATTAAAAAAAGGTTCACATTGACAGGCTATCATCAGTCGTCAATGTCATCGTTTTTCGTACAGGAACATCAAAGTTTCCGAACGTGATTTAAATATGGTTGCCAGTGTGACCAAGGATGGCAAAGAATTTTTATTTTAAAGTTTATTTTTGTACCATTTATCCAGAAAGACAATGAGAATTTTAATATTTTATTTGACTTTACTATATTTTTTACTATTAGTACGAATAGTGTACAATTTCCTAGCCGAAAATGAAAAATATCCTTTGTTTACTTTTTCCGTAAATTGTTACAAAAACCATATATTTTGGAGTCAAATCGTTTGAAGAAGGTTTAAGTTATGACTTTTTAGTTTCATCCGTATTTTTGTACTAGGAGTCGAGATAAAATATTAACTTGAGCAACAAAATTTATTAAGCATTTGATATTCGGTATTATTACTACAGCCAGCGCACGGGCAAGTTGGAAATTCGAAGTTGAGGGCAAAATGAAAGGAAGATGTTAAGTAAAATGAAAATGCAAGTTCTAATAATAAACCAAAACTTAACTATAGACATCAGGGAAAAGGAAAAGGGAAGGGAAAAAAATCGCTAGGAAAACCGACAAAACAAATAATGGTAATGAAAACGCAAAATATTGTACTCATGGAGATGTGTTTTTCTGTTTAGTGGACCGAGGAAGACTTGATCTCAAATGACATTATGTATCTTCCGTTCTACTCACATAAGCTTTCAATTTTGCCTGCAACATGAGGGCAAAATGGAAAATATCAAGGTCTGACTTCATATCTGATTTTAACTGAAATATTTATATCAGAAGTTTCTTTTTGTTTTTTTTTTATAACCTTTCGAAACTGATTGAATTAAAAGCTTTAAGATTAATAGATTTTTTATTATTACAACTTTAAGTCAGCTCTTCCATTTTGGCTCTCTTCCCCTATTGTATTATTTTGTACTTATGAAAACCAGGGCAGCGCAGCTTTCGGTCGTCTAGAGAACAAAAATTGAAAAGATATTTGACAGCAGCACTTTGACAGCTTTTGACGGATGGTATAGTATGATTGCCATAACGACAGTTCTTGTGCTAAGGCTACAGAAAAGAAATAAACGCTAGAGCTCGTTTTCATTCAGAAATTTTAGTAGCAAACAGGAGGTTTTGCTAACTGCAGCGATAAAGTAAGACCATGAAAAAGCACAAAAGGGGAACACCCGGTAACAAAGAGAGCATACTTAAAAAGACCGATAATGAGTCTGTCTGTCTTAAAAAGTCTTCAGACTAAGTATTATCTTGATTTATTTAAATTTTTCCTTGCAATTTTAATATTGAAAAATTAAAAATGAAATATTTAGAGAAAATCGACCCGTCTCACAACCAGCTCCGATGGGACTCGAACCCACGACCTTTCACTATCCGGGCGACTGCTCTAACCACTGAGTAACTTAACGACTCCGTAGCTCACTTACTACTTCATTTTCAATTTTTCGATAATATCTTGATTTCCAAGACATAATCTTAAATATCATAGTATTTTGCTGCTCTAATAAAAATATGCTTAACTAATAATTGATAGCTTTCAATTAAACCTAATACACATCTGCAGGGCTCTTGGACCGAACCTTGACAATCTCCTTTATTGTAGACTCATCCTAAAATAAGGCTTTTATTAAACATTTAAACTACACTTTGGTCACATTTTTAAAGCGAAATGCGTCCCCTTTTCCTTTGTTTCTCGCTTTACATTAATTCGTTTGCAGACATTGTTCTTGTCATCTCAAAATCGTCGCAGAAGCTCTTTATAGTATTTTATAATAATAAACCGTAAAACAGTATTACAATTTGAAATAGTGGTTGGTATACTGTGGCCATAAAGTTGACGGTATTCAATTTTTATCTCCTCATCTCGCAGATCTTAGCTCCAACGTTATGTTACTGATTATGATAAAGTATATAACACTTTTTTGATTTATTTTATATTATTTATATAACGGGAGCTTTCAGCATCATTAACAAAACGTCTTATTAAATATTTTATTATAAGCTTATTAGCTTACAAGCATTATTTAAAACCTTAGTATATACTACCATTTGAAAGTAATTCTAAGTCGCACACCCATATTTTTTTTACATATTCTGAATTGTGAATCCAAGGTCTTTTATCCCGAGTGTGTAAATAAATTAATTATCCCGTAATCTCGTCACGGTATGCAAATAATAACAAAAAACTAAGGAGTCTGAATGGTTTACAGTCCCATGAACATGTCTGATGGCAGTGAAAGCGCCAATAACAACACAAAACTACCGAAATGCGTTGTAAGAAAAGTTTTTATTTCTTTCGAGCACCGGGTCAGACAAATTTGTCGCATTATAACGCCTAATTTTCGGTGAAGCTTATAAATTCCTTGATATCAAGCCTGCTTGTTTATCAAACGGGCTTGCAAAAAATTACTTATGTTGGAAACGTTTCTATCAGCAGAATGTACCTATGTGTCGCAGTAAGATAGCTATAGCCGTGATATAGTTATATCCCTAGGGATATAATTATGTACCGTAAGATAGTAACGAATCGCTTTCTATAACTATCTTACTAGGAATATAATTATAATACTAGTGAGTTATTCAAATTTTAACTTTTTTTGCATTCACAATGCAATTTTTATGGTTAAAAAATGGAAAATGAAGTATTTAGAAAAAATCGCCTCGTCTCACAACCAGCTCCGATGGGACTCGAACCCACGACCTTTCGCTATCCGGGCGCAGAGCAGTCGCCAGTTCAACTATAATACTAGTGATTTAGTTATATTACTAGATTTATTTAATAAAATAATTGTATGAGTGTAGTCCTGTAGAACACGTGATAGGTTAGAATTTAAGGCGATCGCGAAGTTAAATTTCGTGGTATATTTGTTTCCCTACCACATAGATCTTGTTGCTTTCGTATAACTATCTTCCGGTATATAATTATATTCCTAGGGATATAACTATATCACGGCTTTCTTATATCTTATAACTATATCTTACTGCGACATATGCACTGTCACTGTCATTCAATTCAGAATAGATAAAGACAAAGCAAACTATTCAAATCCGATTCTCTTTCCGAACGGTTGTGAATCAGGGTGCTGGTTTCTCTCTCTCTCTCATTTTTCTCTCTCCTCTCTCTCCTCTCCTCAGGTTATAAGACAAAAAGTTCTTGTTTCGTAGCCCCACAACAACGGTGTCATCTAAATAAAGTACAGAGGGCGGGTCAAAGGACCCTGTTTACGTCGTGTTACTGCGGATAAAACAAGCAGACTCCTGACCTTTGCATTTTTGACGAGACGCGGTGACACTTCGTTTGTGGACCTTCAGCCTTCAAGTTATACTCGTACACCAAAATAAATTCGAATTTCTGTCGAGTTGAATTTTGGTGAGTTCTAGGGGCTAATTCAACTAAAGGTAGGGTTTGAAATGTCCTTTTTAAGGACCTTCGTTAAGACAAATGGTTGTGGTACCTACTTAACTAACTAAAATCCGGAAACTTCTACAGACAGCGTTAAAAATAAATAATACCAACTTAATTTAATAAAAATCCTACCCTATAATTTTTTTTATAATCTCAATAGTGAAAACAACTTAGATGTCTTAATTTCAGTTTCGGTTTGTAAATGTAACGCAGTTCGATGAGTCAATAAAACACAGGTTGATTGTCATTATTATTTACTATCTTTCTGCCCGTAGCTTCGCCCACGTAGTCTACACGATGGCGACGTTATTCTCATCCCGCGGAATGTAATATTCTGGGATAAAAAAGTGGCCTTTATCACTTTCCAGCTCACAAACTCCCCATCCTAATACCAAAAACCACGTCGATCCATGATTACTCCATTTTGACGTGAATGACGGACAAACACACTTTAACATTATTAGAATTTTTTGTATCCTAAACTTGGTAGCACTTAGCCTTCATCACACCTGATGTTAAGTGGTGATAAGGCTGAAGGTGGAAGCGCACTACTCCCGGAATCCTCAACCACTGAGAAACTGGCTATCTTATCTCTAACTGCCGGAACACAATAATGCTGAAAACATCATTGTTATGGCGTCATACTTAGATAAGATGGTGCTAGCTATCCAGGCGGCCTCCACGGGTAGCATGACGAACTCGAGAAAGGTTTTGTCGATATCGAAACGTCAAAAATGACATTTCATCGTAGACAAATCTATTGTTTGGCTGTCAATTATAGACTTTCGAGGTAGACAAAACTCTTCTCGGGTTTGTCATGCTACGCGTGTAGGTTAAGAACAAGTCTTACCACCAAACAAACCGAATCAATATATACCCCACCACCACTAGACTACAGAGGCGGTTAAAGGATAGAAGGGTACAGGGGCAAAACAAGAAATGTCACAAACAGGTTTTTTTTTTATTTTATTTTTTTTCTTGCATAATTATTTTTTTATTAATTTACTGATAGGAACCTAAGTTCACTTTACAAAGATCAGCTGTAAATACAAATAAACTTTTGACAAATGTTAACAAATTTACTTACATTAAAATGTAAATTACACAAAAATCTGTTTTGTGACATTCCTTGTTTTGCCCCTGTACCCTTAGATAGTGTTCCCAAGGTGAATTTTTGTGTAGGCAGTGGTCTGTTTGTCTTAGTCCACGTGATTTCTTCTCGTATATGTCCTATATGTAATGAGTGTATAATTCAAGTCACTTTATTTAAATAAACGATTTTTAGGAAGTCACAACTTTCCGTTTAAGGAGAAATCCCTCTTCTCTTTAATCTAAATTACCCCCGATAAAGGATTATGTAAGTAAGGCACAAATCTTTCAGCGGAACTCAGACATATTTCAGCTAAAATGGGGTATTTCCGAAGAAAATATCGTACTTTACTAAAGTTTATGGTGAAATTTGAATACTATCGCTAACTTTGGTTGAGACTTAGGTAAGCGTCATTTTCTTTCTAAACTTAATATTATAATAAAATGTTTAATCTGCCGGCCTAGCATGAGCGGCTTTTATCGCGCGATATGATATGGTACGGCAAGTTGTCTTGCTTACCCCACTAAGGTGTAAGGAAGTGTATTTGTAGATATGATAAAACGTAACTTTTGAATGTTTAAACAATGGTACCGATCAAAATAGAGCCTGAAAAAAAACAAAAAAAAAACTGAGCTTTTTTCTGCAAAGGTCTTTATTTATGTTGTATGAAAATTTGCAGGTCCCTATTTTTTATTTTATTTTATTGATAGAGACACACCAGCGACAGTATCATTATACAATGTAGAACTATTTATTTATTTATTTATTTATTTATTTAAAAAGGACACCAGCAGCATATGTATTAATACAATCATAAATTACATAATTATAAAAGTTGTTCTGATACATACACCTTTACAGGTGACACAACATTAGCCATAAATACATCAATCCGCAATAAAAATTAATTCACTATTAACAATAACAACTTTAAAAAATCAAATTAAAACAGGTGAATTAGCCAGAATAAAAATAAAGAACACAATGTCAAAATAATAAGGTTAAAATATAGTTTCAATTACAATTACAATTTTTTACAAAAAAACTTTAATAAGTGATTTCATTTTAAAATAAATTACTTACAGAACAATAAAATAAAAAATAACATAAAAATCAACATAACAATCTTCCTTAATCATTATCATAAAAAATGTCAAATCAAAAACAAACGTGCAAAAATTATAAATAATGATGTCATAAAATTACGGCCAAATATAATACAATTAACATTAAAAATTAAAAACATAATTAAACATTAAAAAGTCAGAAAATGAAAATGTCAAATATTTATTAATTTGGAGCTTACAAATGATATAAATACTTAAATACTTTGCTACGAAACAACCGCGAAGAGTCATGAAATATGTCCAAATCATAATTATTAATATTGTTACACATCCTAACATAACTATCACACATTCTTGCAATAGGGGCATGAGCACCGAGATTAGTGCGTGATGGTGGACCGCGCAGGAGTTTAGTGATAGGATGCCGAGGTAAGTTGTAGGGTACGGTGATTGAAAAATGTTCCAACAAATCACAACAACCAGTTACACCGTTCACTATTTCATGTAGTAAAAATAAATCGGTCCCAGTACGTCGTGTTTTTAGTGAGGTCATTTTAAAAAAGTCTAGCCGCTGGTCATATGGACACCTATGGGAACTAAATATACATAAAAAAGGCACCTGGCTGAATGATATGCCTTTAAAGGCGTATACAGCATTATTATAATAAAAACAAAGTTAAAGAAACTAATAAAATTACTAATTCCAATAAAATAATTTCAGATTAACTCCATTATCACATAAGTATAGGAGCTACAAAAATTAAGTACCTAAACAAAATGCTGAAAGTTTGATGTCTTAAAAAAAAAAGTGTAGTATTATTAAATTATTTAATAAGTGAATAATTTTTTTAAATTATTCTATGCCAATGTTTATCATCTATTAATTTATTTATGTAGAAGAAAATACTGCCACACACTTCCTTTTAAAGACCATTTCCGAATCACCAAATATGTCGATATCTGCACTATTTACATTGTTGTACATTTGCATACTGCGATAGACTGGAGCATTTTTCCCTGAGTTAGTCCTATTGAAGGGAATATCAAAACTTTTTGTTAGAGCATGTCTAGGTATATGGTATGGAACATTGAGGCCGATCTTTGATAATAAATATGAGCAATTTAGGTTACCGTGAATTAACTTATGTAAAGTTATAAGATCACTCACTTTACGTCTATTCTCTAGTGAAGTCAATCTGAACATTGAGAGACGGGTAATATAGTCAGATCTGTAAGCCCATGTACGATGACGGCGGTAAGCAAGGTATCGAGTGAATTTTTTCTGAATGCGTTCTATCCTTTGTATATGTATGTCATAAGCTGGATTCCATACGGGGGATGCGTATTCTAAGATGCTACGTACATAAGCGTTAAAAATTTTAATTATTGTCATGATATTTTTAAAATCTTTGCAAGAGCGCTTTATAAAACCAAGCATTTTCCAAGCACGTGTAGCAATGTTGTCAATGTGTTGTCTGAAGTCCAACTTGTTATCCAACATTACACCCAGATCACGAATACCTATTGAATGTTGTAGCAGCTCGTTAGATATAGAATAGTTCGCCGGAACCGTCGTTCTTTTTCTAGTAAACTGTATAAAGGCGCACTTCTTAGGATTCAGTTTCATTCGGTTTTCCGTACACCAAGTATAAAGTGAATCAAGGTCTCTTTGTAGAAGTTCCACGTCATTTTGATCACGAACACATCTAAAAATCTTTAAGTCATCCGCGAAAATTGAAATTTGACTATGACTAATACACTCGGTAATATCATTTATAAATAGTAAAAAAAGTATTGGCCCAAGATGTGACCCTTGAGGAACGCCTGAATGGACAGTGTAGTCCATTGATTTATAACCATGGACTACTACAGTATGAACTCTTGCTTTGAGATAAGAGTCAAACCAGCGCAACACACTGCCATGAACCCCACACGCCTTTAGCTTAGCTAAAAGCAAATCGTGATCCACCCTATCGAATGCGCTCGAAAAATCCGTGTAAACCGCGTCAGTCTGGATATTGTCATCCAAAGCTTTATTAATATTAGTGACATATTCCATTAAATTGCTGACAGTTGATTTATTTTTGCTAAATCCATGCTGACTATCTACAATAATGTTCTTTAGGTGACTACTTAAAACCGGGCAAATAATACACTCGAACACTTTGGCAAACAGACTGAGGATAGCTACTGGTCTATAATTCTCCACCCTATCTTTGTTACCTTTTTTGAAGATAGGTATGATATTCGACCGCTTCCATTCAGTAGGAAATATTCCAGAATGTATGGATCTCTCAAAAATTATTTTCAATGGAAGTGTCAGATATTTAGAAACCATCTTAATGAAGAGAGGTGGAATACCGTCTGGGCCAGCTCCTTTAAGAACATTCAATGATTTCATAACCTTCATTACTTTACGCTCTGTAATATCTATAATGCCAAGTGATAATTGAGGATAACGGTCAACAGGACTAGGAGGAGGTGAGCTACCTGGCAGTT
Organism: Crambus lathoniellus; assembly: GCA_949710035.1. NCBI lineage: Eukaryota > Metazoa > Arthropoda > Insecta > Lepidoptera > Crambidae > Crambus > Crambus lathoniellus. The sequence goes on along the minus strand of OX453302.1, from coordinate 4,212,668 downwards.
CATGGATGGAAGCAAAATGTTTGGCAAACAAGTTACATATACCTTCACCTTCTGCTGCTGTATCGCCGTTTAATTGCATTTCCATAGGGACACCACAGTTAGATTGCTTCTGCCGATGAAAAAAAGCCCAGACTTTCTTAGGATTCTGAATAATAGAATTCTCCATACTATCTATATAGTTGGAATAGCAAGAAGAAGTAAGGGAATTAATACGACGATTGTAAAGTTTCAATTCTAGGCCATCTCTAGGTCCCTATGTTTTTTTCACTTGCTTGCTGATTTTCCAGCTGTTTTGCAGCCTTGAATAGATTTTGTCACTTTGTCAAGTAGGGCAGGCGTACCGGTTTTGGCCACTGTACCGGTTTTGGCCACTTTTTGCTCTAAAAGTTTTCTTAACAACTTTTAGCCATTTCTAATAAAGGCAATTAAAATGAGGTATTTTAAGGTAATAATAACAACCGTTAGAATTCCTTATGTCATAAAAGTTTTTTTTTTTAAATTCCATTTTCTGTTTGAAAATATGTTTTGTATGAAAATTTTAAGAAATTTGTTTTGGATGAAATCTATATATATAAAATCGAGGGGACATAACTCACTCATCACGAAATCTCGAAAACTACTGGACCAACAAAGAAGTAATTTGACAGGAAGGTAGATTATGCCTAAGAGACGTCCGCTAAGAACGGATTTTAGGAAACTCCCCCCCTAAAGGGGTAAAATGGGGGGGGTTAAGGTTATATGGAACTTCCTCATTTATGGATTTAGAAGCATGAAAATTGGTACGTTGGATATTGGTTACGACCAAAAATGATCTGAGTAAGCAAAGTAAAAAAAACTCCCCCTTAATAGGGTAAACTGGGGAGATAAAGTTTATATGGAACTTCTTCATTTCTGAACTTAGAAGTATGAAAATTGGTATGTTGAATACTGATCACGATTGAAAACTATCTGCGTTAGCGAAGTTAAAAAAAACTCCCCGATAATGGGGTAAAACGGGCGGATTAAGCTTATATGGAACTTCCTCATTTCTAAACTTAGAAGTATGAAAATTGGTATGTTGGATACTGGTCACGATTGAAAATGATTTGCGTATGCGAAGTTATAAAAAAAACCCTTAATGGGGTAGAAAGGGGGGATTAAGACTTATATGAAAACTTCCTCATTTCTGGACTTAGGAGTATGAAAATTGGTATGAAGGATACTAGGTCATGATTAAAAATGATCTGCGTAGGCAAAATTAAAAAAAAACCTAATAGGGTAGAAAGGGGGGGCTAATGTTTATATAGGGTGGGTGGCGAGGTATTAAAGATACGGAGTTTGGATGTTTATGGCTCAATCACAACTAAACGGCTAAATCGATCGGGAAAATTTCATACGGTTTTTTTAACTCGGGAAAATTACAGTTCCCGTGGGATATAGTTTTTTTTGTTCACTTTATATAATGAAGCATGGGTCCCATGACAGCTCATTTTCGTGCAAAGCAAAAAATTCTAAAACTCAAGAAAATCAGTATTACAAATTTTTTAGCAATGTATCGACTTGATTTTTTGCATTTTAGTAGTTCAAGAGTAGGAGAATGTCCGAATATCATACGATAGTAGCTCCTGTTTGTCTAGGTATCGTTACCTTCTTATGGCTAAACCACGGGTAGCGTGCTCGGCCTACGATCGATGAGGTTATGTGACTTTTGCAATGGTCTATCATGGGATTGCTGTTAAAAATATATCGTGCTTCGGAAGACACGATAAGCCGATGCTTCTGGCTGCATTTGGATTGGTTAGTACACCATAACTTCAATGGGCCCGTGTGGAAGGTCATGGCCCATTCTCCTTATCCATCTATATGAAAGCCTGTGCCCTAGCAGCGGGGACATTAAAATAGATTGATGATGGTACTGACGAGACCTTAGAGAATGGCTATCTACCTACTTTTTGACACAACATTTTGCGATGTAGTACTCGCGGACGTAATCGCGACCGGCCATTCATATTCCTATTTCTACTATCCCCACTATTATTATAAATGCGAAATTGTATATGCTCACGTTAAAACGGCTGAACCAATTTTGATGAAATTTGGAATGGAGATAGTTTGAGACAGTGCTTCCGGGTGCTCCTACTAATTACTCCTACTGATAGGAGCACTGGGACACCCATGTCCTGATGCTAGGAAGGACATAGGCAAATTGTACCGCGGGAATAAGGCTCATTCCCATGGCAAAATAAGTTTTAGCTCGGGCAAAGCTGTAGAATGGAATTGGTATTTAAGGCGATAGTTTGAGTTCATGGGAAGGATGATATTTAGAATAGAGACAGTTTAAGGCCCTGGAAAGGATATATTTTACTTTTACCGCGGGAAATTTCATTGTATAGAAAAATCACTTTAAGCGCAGGCTAATTTGGGGACAGAAATTGGTATTTTGGTAAATAATTTGAGACCCTGGCAAGGATTATAATAAGCTACATACTTTTTACCACAGAATGGTATCATATTCCCACGGGATGTCCGTCTTTCACGTCCAAAACGGAGTAACGGATCAATGTGATTGGGAGATGGAGAATGACATAGTTTATCCCGGAAAATATTACATTCCATCAGGATAATGTCGTGTAGTACACGCGGGCGAAGCCGCGGGCGGAAAGCTAGTACTTTATAAACCTTTGTTTTTTACAATTAAATTGTTGTTTTACAATTGACTGGTTTCAAGCGCATTAGAATATATTGATTTTACCTGGGTTTGGTTTTGATTTTTCGCAATACTTACAAAAGTTTAACTATCAGTAAGTGGCCAAAACCGGTACATTTGGCACCTCTCACACATTTTGTATTATATACGAAAAACTATTAAATTTTAAAAAAATTGAAAAATGTACCTTTAAAGCTTGATAAATTATCTATAATTTAAGGTATAAGTTGTGACCTAAATACCTAAGACCATTTAGTACTTAGTGCTTAAAAGTCAAAAATTCCTTAAAGTGGCCACAAAGGGTACCTCTGCCCTACCTAGTATTCAGTCTGACTGTGACCTTTTCAATATACTAAGGCGTTTCTCACACTGAAACCTTTTTTTACAGTAGAACCCATTGCATGGGTTTTGCAAAATTACAAGTTTCGAATGCAAAGTCAAAAGGCAGTATAAAATATTCCGATATCGATGATATACCTACCGATACAAAGAGTTTGCCTATCAATCTGTATATTTTTCAAATAATTTAAGGTAAGCATGTTGATCTTGAGCGCGCCCTTAACAGTTAGTAACGTAATAAAATTATCATCATCAGCCATACGACGCCCACTGCTGGGCTTAGGCCTCGCCCAAGGATCTCCACAGCGATCAGTCCTTCGTTGCACGCATCCAGCGGCTTCTTGCGACCTCGACCAGATCGTAGGTCAACCTCGTAAGGGGCCTGCCCAGGAAAAGTCGTCCGGTACGCGGTCGCATTTAAGAACCTTTCCGCCCCAACGGCTATTGGTTCCCCGCGCTATGTGTCCCGTCCACTGCCACTTCAGCTGAGCAATCTTTCAAGCGATGCTGGTTGTTTTAGTTATCCTGCGGATCTCATCATTTCTGATCCGATCGCGCAGGGAAATGCCAAGCATTGCTCTCTCCATTGCTTGCTGAGTAACATAATAACAGAGATTTTAGAAACATGATGTCGTGCAATCGGCTTCCACCGACTGATAGATATGCAGTTGACTCTTGCAAAACGCAATCCGTGAATAGTTTCCCTAGCACGGAAAATTATCGTTTTCATAATCGTAAACTATACCATCTGTAAAAATGCTATCAAAGCTTATTTTAATTTTTAGTTTTTTGCATTCACAATGCAATTTTTATTACTGAAAAATGGAAAATGAAGTATTTAGAAAAAATCGACCCGTCTCACAACCAGCTCCGATGGGGACTCGAACCCACGACCTTTCGCTTTCCGGGCGACTGCTCTAACCACTGAGCTACGGAGTCGTTACGACTCCGTAGCTCCGTAGCTCCGTTTGGTTGTGAGACGTTTTTCTGCACATTTTTCTGCTATCAAAGCTGTCAAAGTGCTGCCCATTGCATTTTAGTTCCATAATAAACATATAAGTAAATGTGAAAGTTTAGATGTTCGAATTGATGTAACGATTTGTCAGATCAATTTAAACGCCAAAAATCGATTTAATAGTGAATAAAGCAAATATTCACAACGTAATGCTCAATTTCTACCGTGATAAAAAAGACGTGAATTCTGACGCACATTTTGCTTATCGCCTCGTGATATTGCACGCGGTGTGTCTGGACATTGCAACCACACAGAGAATCGCGGAATATCATTTCGTCACAAAGCGTATCGCGATGTGATAATCACCTAAATCGTCACTAATGCAAACGTGCTCGCGTTACGTTTAATAAGAGCCATTTGTTTGCACACATTTTGAGGCCGGATCCGGTTTCGCCGTTACCGCTCATTAGCACAGCCTTAATGGACTCCGGCGATAGAATAACCACTGTTTAATGTAACCTACCTTTGTTATCTAAAAGGTTTTTTAGCTATAATTAAAAGTGAAAGCATGGTGTTTTAAAACGAAAATCGTTACCATTTTTTTATTTCTAAAAAAGAACAAATTATACCTCCTCGCTTTGCGCGAGTCATACTGATGCGTACTGGTAGTGTTTATTCTTGTACGAGTAGAATGTACGTAAAACAGTTGCAGGTGCAAAATGAGGCTTTGAGTCTTTTGTTTGTTATATAAGAGGGAAGTTTGTTATATAATGTCCTGCGACATTTAAAGTAAATAAACCACAACATTCTCATCATTTTAACTCTCACCAACTCATGTATATTCAAGCCAAAGGACTTAAATATACAAAGTTTTTCTCGCAAACGTACTTCCCAAAACAAGTGCATTACAAACTAAGGAAAATATTAATGCACTCATAGGAGTACAGTTTTACTGACATTTTATTGAGTCCCACATTAAAAACTTGGTGAAACAGCGCCATAAAATAAACATACGCGTTCATCAACACCACGCAAGGAAACATACGGGTTGCAAGTAGGTATGATAAATATTCTACTTATAAACTTCAAATCAAAGCTGCCCTAGTAATGGTATATTTTACTATCAGATATGATAACTGTGCCTCAAGCACGGAACAATGTTCAACTATCATACTTTAACGTAGTAGTATTGAAATTTTGTTACTTTATTAAACGACCGTATCGTTTTGGTTTTCATAAAAAGTAAAACGATTATAGGATTACGATTACGAAAACGAACGATTTTCGTGTTTAGAGAACAAATAGTCAACTTGGAAAAAATTATGGTCGTTCGATATGGATAAACTTTGAAAATACTTTATATTAAAAACCTATAACACCCTTCTTTTTAAATAGTAGATTATATTGATAAGATAAACGGTTTTAAATAAGTGGCCAAGTGCAAAAGCAGTAGGTACTAGGACTGGTTCCAGTTATGGTCAACAGCTAAGTTAAGGTTATAGAGCTACTGCAAGTCAAAGCATTTTCTCTAATCTAATCCCCTTTGAGGAACATACTCATTTTGTACTTAATGAAGCATGAATAGAGATGTAAAGCTGCCTTAAAACCAATTTAACTGGACTGTTTTATACCAAAAAACCGTTTAAATTGTAAGTCTGGACCACTGGCACCTGGCACTGTCTGTTACCATCCCGAATCGGCGGACACTAACACATCTCGTTCCCGTATACTCCCACAAATTGCGTACATTTGGCAGGCTTTCCGTTTTTAGAACCGGCACATTTTAACTCGCCACGAAGTGTTTTGGGGTTTCCAACGTTTCAGCAGTTCTGCCCGTATATTTTCCATGAGTATTCAAGTTATTTTCAGGAGTTTTCCATTATTGTTATAGCTTGCCCCTAGTTTTGAATACAAAAAATGTTTTACAGGTCAGCGGGTCTATCGCCGTAATTCTATGCAGCGCGTCTTGAACACAAACCGTCATGACATTTTACTTCGTATTGCCGTAATGACATAACGACGCACAGGGTGCCTACCATCAACTTTAAGACAGCGATTCAAAAATAGCGCGATGCAGAATAGGTTCCTAAAATGAATTGCTTTCTTTCGTACTCTGATTCTAAAAACTGGATCGCAAATGAATTGCTAAATGTGAATGACCGAATGATTTGTGTCCTTATTTCTTCTACCCGTCTCTTTCACTCGATTCTGTCATGCCCGGAGAGTGAGAGGGACGGGTATAACCTGCAGGTGTCATGTTAGCTTGGCCGAGTCATAAGTCAAATAAGAGTTCTTGACAGCTTAGCGGCTGTGAAATGTCATTGAATGATCACTGAATCGCTGTCATTGATATTAAGCTGTCGTGGTACGAATAAGCGAAGCAGATCAGTTTAGGTCCTAAACAAAACCGCAATAAGAGTTGATGGTAGGCACCCAGGTCACGCAAACCGTGCACAAAGTTATAGTGCCACACTACTGTCTGTTCTGGTGATATCTGTGACAGAGGAGCCACTTGCAATACGAAATTAGCCGTCAAAATAGGCTGTCGTATGAAAATTGTTTTAGTTCCAAAGATAATCACCGGAACAGAAAACGTTGTCAACTTCGCGCGTATCAAAAACGGTATTGCACGTCAACTGCACGTACACTTGCTTGACTATGCGTCTTAGGATTACCGCGATCGGGGCAGGTCAAATTATATTTTGTGCACGAATACAATATTAACTGAGTGGACTTGGATCGCTTATTTTGCTTCTTTTTATTTTATTTTTTTTAACCACATACCTACGCTGTAGCACATTATAACTGACCTAATGTTAAGTGAAGATAAGATAAGCTGAAGGTACAAGCGCACTACTCCTGGAATCCTCAACACTGCAGAGGAACTGGCTATCTTATCTCTAATTGCCGGAACACAACAATGCTGAAAACATCGTTGTTTTGGCTACAGACTTAGTTAAGATGGTGGTAGCTATATTATCATAACATTGTTTGACAGCTCGCGGTAGGGCTCCAGCTCGGGAGAAACAGAACGCACTAACCGACGTATGCTTTATCGTGAAACCAAACTGGCGAATTTTACACCAACCAAGCATTCTTATAATGTCTTATGCTTATTTCATTTTTTTTATTGCTAGCGCAAATAAAAAGTAACTCACTTGCAGACATTATGAAAAATATTTTAGTTTAAAGCCATAATTTGTCTTCACATTAAGATGTAGAGTTCGCATTTCATTTGGATGCACCGCTGCCGCTGCAAACAGAAGTGCGCTTAAGAAAATCCGTTTCTGTAATAAAAAAACGTGCTGCGAAATAAAGAGCGATTTAAAAATTGTATTCCATGAATACGACTGGATATTTTATTTCAGATTCTAGTGTAATATTATTTAAAAGGATAACGAGTTCCTTTAAAACACTTTTCCTGTTTTAGAAAATAGGAGAATGTAAATTTATTCGCTCTGTTGTGATTATTCTTACATGTTTTATATTTTTCTGTCTCTTTAGAAACACTATAAGAGTAACATTTCAATCATTATCTCTTCTTAAATGAGCGTTCATTCATAGCTATAAACATTGAGTATTAAATACTCAAAGGCTATAATAAACGACCATAAGTAAATAGTATATTTTATATCGAGGGACTAAACGAAGCCATTATATACCAGAGGTGGTTTTGGCTCCCGAGCGTGCGAGGGAGTCAATGAAACCGAGGGTATATTAAGTTGGCGTTTAGTCTCGAGGTGCAAACTGTACTTTTCACTTTGAGTGCGAGAAAAATAGTCAATTTAGTACAAAAACATTTAATAAATATTACTTAATAAAATAAAAATCTCAAAAGATTTTTACTTGACGCTAAATGTACAATTCTAATTATTTGTAATATTGTAAATAATTGTCGTCTTAGGAATATTTACACGCGTATTTGTAGACTGCATTTGAGAATTTTGGGTTGACAGCTCTGTATAAGTGGGACTTTGCTGATATGCTTTAACTATTTTTAAGTACTCTCCATTTATTACGAATTTTCTCTCTTTTTTTGTCTTAGTACAAGGCAAGTTTATAGCCTGCAACGAGGTGTCACTTTCGACATCGGCCAAAGTAATATTCACCAGTCCTATTCCTCTGCATGCGCCACTTATACCGAAAATCAAGGCAACCTGTAAACAAAGTAAATGTGACAATCAACAGTTTATATAGGTATGTACCTAAATAAAAAGCATGGTTATATAGGTAAGGTAGGTACATAAACATACCTTGGTCGCCAAGTATTTTTCATTGGGAGCATTATTTAAAAAAGTTTCTATCTCCCGAACCGTAAATACTTTGGACTTTTTAGCTTTATGATGACTGGATAAGCGCTTTAGAAACGAAGTCAAATTTGTGAATGTCTTCATGTGCACTTCATGCTTATATTCATTGTCGTACTCCACAGCGACGATGGTTGAATTTTTTTCGACAATTCATCAAAATATGCCAAAAAGACGCTTTCAGTGAAAGAATTTATATGTTTCTTATTCCTACAGTCCATAAAACTTTTGTAAGTTTTTAGGTAAATCTTCCGCGATTTTGGCGGCAAAAGATTATCTATTATGATTTTTGCTCTTTGCTCGACGTCAAACTCATCACTGTCACTGGACATTATTAAATTTATTTAAAACCGAATTATAAACTACACTCAACTAAAATTCTGAAATTTTCGCGGTCAGTTTTTTCTTCTAAACCAGTCACAGATTAGGAAACAATTTAAAAACATTGGCGCCACCTTCTTTGCGGAAAAAAATTGCAACTTAAACTCTTAACATTTTCGCAGTATATTTATTGGCTGTTTGAGTTTGTCTATGACACATGATGGAAATTAAAAAGTAATTACTTTTTACTCCCTAGGGACTAAAATGGTTATTTAGTCCCGCTTCGTAGGGCTATATTGGCGTACTTTTAGAGCATGAGAAGTGAAAAAGAACATTAACGATCATCATTTGTTTCGGAATGATTTGGTTGGAAGACATCTGGAAACAGAGTATGGTCACAGTAAATATTATTATATATGCTACGTATGGTCCCCGTGAGACTGATCAGGAGCTGTACTCTGAAACGCAAATCCCTTTCACTCAATTCTGTCACAACTGGGGCGTGAGAGGGACGGGTATAACGAAGTTTCGGGTTGTCCATTTCAGAGTAGGCCCTCAGGAATACAGGATTTTACAAATAGTTATCTTTATTGCGTGTCACAGTTTTAAGAAAATAATTTGCACAACGCTGGTTTTACATAATATTCTTATTCTAAAATTATTGTAATATGGTAAGTTAATAAATTAACACTAGAGTGCAGAACTAAGGCAATAATTTGATAGAAATGTTTTCATATTGTAAATCTATTTGAATAAAGGGTTTTTGACTTTAACTTTGCAAATAAAACTAGACTTTACCAAAAGTATCGGTCGTGGTTATAGATGCGAAGTCGGTTATCAATGAAAATAACCAAGCGTTATTAACGGCGTTTTTCGTTGGTGCATTTTTGGGTTTTTACGATTTAATTTTTACAGTGGTCATACACATGCAAGATTAAAGCTTCATCGTGTCAGCCGAACGACACCCACTGCTGGGCATAGGCCTCACTTAAGAAAGCAAGTGAGGAAAGCTTCGCTAAAATAATTTCCTTAGTGTTGGATTTAATTGATTACCAATCTAACCTAACCTACAAAAATAATCAAATGGACCCTTAAAAATATTGAAGTGTACACATATCTACATTTTGTGTGCATTTCAGTATTTTAAGTGTGCAACTCGTTATTTTTTGTGGTTCCATTTAATATTTCCCATTTCCTAAACTTTAGTAGTGCGAATTGGCCACAGCATACTGGTTAGCACAACTTTGGGGTTATTTTAATGTTAATTTGGCGCTCCAGGCTCGCGACCACAGCCTATAAATTTACGTTGTCGGCGCTTCGCTGGCTACAAACTTGTTTACTGTTGCTGTGTTCTTTTATGCAAATTATCTTGGTGAAGGTCATCGCAGGATTAACGATAATAAGAGCGGAAATAACAAATAGATCAAAATCAAGCGTTACTGAAACCTACTTTTGTAAAAGAATATTTTAAAAAATGGGTAATACGAATTCTGCAGGGACATATTGCTGCTCGCGACTTCGTCTGCATGGACTCCTTTTTTAACCCCTTTTAAGGGGAATTTCCAAAAATCCTCTTTTAGTGCTCCACTACACTCCCCAAGGAACAAACATGCCGAAGTTCAGCTTCTTGCACCCAGTAGTTTCGGCTGTGCGTTGTTTGTCAGTTAGTGAGTAACGCAAGACTTTTATATATTACTAGCTGACCCGGCAAACGTTGTTTTGCCATATAAATTTTATTGGACACAAACTTCGTATCACCTGCCTGACACAATGTCACTTATTAAAAAAAAAGAAATCCTAAGCGGCAAAAATGTCAGTAATTAGATTACATACTCTTTAACATACCTTCTCTTTGGAAGCGGCTAAGAAATGACAGTTGTGTGAAGTATGACAGTTGTGTGAAGTATGACAGTTTAACGGTTTTCTATACAAAATTACCATTTTTATTTTATAATTTTCCTGGATAAAAAGTAGCCTATGTTACTCCCCAGCTCTCAAATTATCTCCATACCGAAAATCTCGTCGATCCGTTGCTCCGTTTTGACGTGAAAGACGGACAAACAAACAAACAAACAAACAAACAAACAAACAAACAAACAAACAAACAAACAAACAAACAAACAAACAAATAAACAAACAAACAAACAAACACACTTTTTACATTTATAATATTAGTATGGACTAGCTGATCCGGCGAACTTCGTACCGCCTTATCGACAGCACGCCACCTACCGGGTCCAATTGTAAATCTAAACCATTCTCGAATCCATCTGAAGACACACTAAAAATTTCATTAGCGGTCCAGTTCAGGAGTTCAGTTACATACACACGCACAGAAGAAATATATACAACATTATTTTTTGTTCATACGAAAGCCGAGGGTCACAATGTCATATTTTAATTTCAGAATGATAATGAGACCTTAAAAACCTCACGAAGTTACAAGCTTTTTGTGTTGTCCGCGCGAGACATTTTAGTATAGTGTGCGTTAATTATGGGTTTGTAATAACATTAACATGATATAAAAAATATTGCAATCGACTCTATTACTGATTCTGAACAAACAGTTTTCAGGTTTGGTATATACTAAAAATAACCTTGTATATAAAGATAGATATCGTAGATATACCTTTACGTTAAAAAATCTTCCCATAATCCCGTAAAAAGAAAGAAGGCAGATTCTCCGAATAAAAACAGTAAGTATATCGTCTACACAATTATCTCTAACTAGCTGTTGCCCGCGTTTTCGTACGCGCGGTGTAGTGACTTTTGTGTTAGTTTAGTTTATGTGTGTTTGTTGCTCAGATTTCATAACGCTCTTCTTGAAGTCCTATTCTCTACTAAAAGGGTCTAAATAATATCGAATATGCAGGCTAGGGTACGAACATGGTATGTTGTTATCATATTCTGCATGAACATAGTTGAGCCCTCATTCAAAGATCTGTCCGTCTGTCAAGAAACTTTTTCTCAAGTATGCGTGGAAGGTATCAAGCTAAAATGTATGTCAAATTAAATACTGAAGTCTGCAATCCCTTAGAGGCGACAAAAAAAAAACAAACTTCTCTTCTCTTCTTTATAACTCTAAAGGGCCACTTGGATTTTCTTTTAAATCCCATTTAGCTACTTGTTGTTACCGATCCCGATTTAAATTTAAACCGCTATCTAGGTCGGTTTAGGCTGTCAAATCTCGATTTACAGTAAGTTGTGATAACTTATCTATATTTTCATATGGTTGTTATACGCAAAAATGCATGTATCACACATAACAGTGTATAATGATAACGATTATTTTGAACAGCCGTTCTTCGTTCTTCGACGTTGCTTGCTAGCGGGCAATAGATCTATTCTACGCGAGGTTCATAAGACTGAACCACACCAAACGATCCATCTTGGATTGGCCAACCACGATCTAAGATTGGGGATCATGGATCGTGAATCTAATTTGTTCTCTTGGTGCTCTTGGATCGCACGAGGCACGTCCACTCCGACCACTACTATGGAGCTCCAGTGGTGAAGCGCACTCTTGCCGCGCGCGATTAGAGCGCGTATTATCGTTTTGCGCATATGCGCGCTTTCACGATTCAAACAGAAGTTCTTACCTTAGTAATGCATAATATCAGGCCAATCATATTTTTACTATAAAATGTAAAAGAGATTGTGTGTATCCATACTAATATTATAAATGTGAAAGTGGGTTTGTTTGTTTGTCCGTCTTTCACGTCAAAATTGGTGCAACGGATCGACGTGACTTTTGGGAATATATATGAATATGGGAATAGTTTGGCAGCTGAAAAGTGACATACTTAGGCAGCCATTAGACAGTCAATCTGGATCAATGATCAATGATCAATGATCGCGATGCAGATTGACTGTGTACGAAGGTGATTGACGGCTCGCGATCTTGATCGCAAAATATCTACAAAGTAAATCTCGATCGCGATCAAGACCACGATCAGTGATCGCGATCTGGATGTAATGGCTGCCTTTGGCTACTTTTTATCCCTGAAAAATATCACATTCCCGTGGGATAACGTCGTCGTTTAGTCCGAGCGGGCGAAGTCGCGGGCGGAAGGCTAGTATTTTGATATGGAGACATTTCTTCTTTAAGTAACAGGTATAAAATGTAATGATATACCATTTAATTATTTAATTGTAATCAATCATCACTTATGTAAGCTTTCCTAGTAAATAAATGGATAAATAAGTTAGATAGAAAACTATTTTTAATTTTCCTTTATTTTATTGGATGGTACCTACGGCTGAAGGCCTAAGTAGCCAGAGCCGGTTAAATGACATAAAAAATGGTAGGTAGGTGTAGGTAACTACGTACTGGCCACTTAGCGTTTGAGCAAATTTTTCAAAACTACATTGGTGACATTTTGTCTACATTGCGACAAAATTATTTCACACAGTGGTTATTTTTTGGTACTAAATATACTGTTGACTGCCGGCAGTCCATTTTGACAGTTAATTTTGTATTGCTAGTGGCTCCTCCAGGACCACTGTCACCGGTTCAGATATATTTGTGGCACTATACTTACTATAGCGACATCTAGCGTCGAGTGGAAATGCGAAATATAAATTTTACATCAATAGGGTAAGAACTTTAGTTTTGGCCACTGCTCCGAGTGCTTACTTAGCTTAAAACATTTCGTTAATAACTTTTGCTTGATAATATACTTTTTATCTATGACTTTTAAGTCATAATAACAACAGTAATAATTCTTTATGACATAGGAATATTATTCAATAAACGCTTTTCAGTTTACATCGAATTAGATGTTTCTTTTATTTTATCTAAGTTAGTTAAGTATTGATTTCTCGATGTATCTTTTAAAATTTGATTGACAAAAAACACATCAATCGGCACCCTTCGCACATTTTAAGTTTAAAAAATAGGTTTTTAATTGACTAAAATAAAACTAAATTTCGTAAGTATATTAATACTTAGTTATATGTTTTTACTATGTATGTCCACGAATTTCTCGAAATCTAAAGGCATATCGAGATGATTCTATTTGATTTAAATTAGGTGTATTCTAACTTTGGGAACAGTCTAAGATTCATAAAAATCGGTTTAGTAGTTTTCGTGGGTATGTTATTGTACAATATACACTAAAACTTAGGAAATAAATAGTAATTTAAAAAAATAAACTGACTGGCACCGACCTCAAAAAGGAACCTTAATTATAATATAAATTATATTTTTCCTTTTCAGTTGACAAATACTTTTTGGAGTCGGTTAAATTTTTAAAGTAGTTTTATTGTATTGTAAATTTAAAAATTTAAAGAAAAGTATGAGATACATTCTTGACAATTTTAGATACCTACTTAAGACCATAGGCGAAAGAAGTGAAAAAAAACTAAAATGGCAACAGCTGGGGCTTTCACCCTACTTAATATAGATAATCATTCGGATGTACTTTTGTGAAAGGTATATCGTAATCTAGTGCCGTGTAGTGCCGGCACGTAAATAGAATAGCACTACCCCCTCTCTTCCCGTGGGTGTCGTAAGAGGCGACAAAGGGAAAACTGCCATCAGGAGATGGGCAGCAGCGTCTCCAGGCTTCAACAGGCTATACTGCGATCGCCAACCCGCCTGCCAAGCGTGGCGATTATGGCAAACCCCCCCCCTGAATGCTTACACAAGAAATACATCGGCCCCCAGTCCCCGGCGGCCCGCTATTCCTAGCTACGGTAGCGGCTATGGTAACGGCGGGGCAGGGGGTGCTAAGAATCCCCGGGTAGGCTCCGGCTACCAACACCGACGACTCGACCTGGCAACCTACAACACGCGCACATTGAGGCTCGACGAGAAGCTCGTAGAGTTGGAAGAGGCAATAAGTAAGTTACATTGGGATATCATTGGGTTATCTGAAGTCCGAAGAGAGGGGGAGGACTCGATAACCCTGCAATCCGGTAACTTACTTTACCACCGGGAGGGCGACCAACAGTCCCTTGGTGGTGTCGGGTTCATCGTCCATAAATCCCTTGTCAACAACGTGATCACCATCGGAAGTGTCTCGAGCAGGGTAGCGTACCTGATACTCAGATTATCGAAACGATATTCGCTGAATGTTATCCAGGTCTACGCTCCGACCTCGAAACACGACGATGTCGAAGTGGAGGCTATGTATGAGGAGATCGCTAAAGCCATGCATAGCTATAAAACCCACTACACGGTTGTGATGGGGGATTTCAATGCAAAGTTGGGGCAACGTTGCGGTGATGAGCTGAGAGTGGGGCAATTTGGATTTGGGCAACGGAACGATAGAGGCCAGATGCTGGCAGACTTCATGGAGAGGGAGAGCCTCTATATGATGAACTCCTTCTTTAGGAAGCCCGTAAGCCGCAAATGGACCTGGATCAGTCCGGACGGTAAAGTCAAAAACGAGATCGATTTTATCATGTCGACGAAGAAGCACATATTCAATGATGTCAGTGTGATCAACGCTGTTAAGACAGGAAGCGATCACCGTATGGTGAGAGGCACATTGAATATCGATGTCAAGCTCGAAAGATCGCGACTGATAAAATCCACGCTCCGACCAATACCAGCTCAAATTCAAAACCCCGAGTGCTTTCAGCTCGAGCTTCAAAACCGCTTCGAAGCCCTTGAGAACAGCATAGACGTGGACGATCTATACAACATGGTGGTGGATACTGTCCGCACGGTAGGGTCTAAGTACTATAAAACCCGCCGTCCCAAATTGAAGAAACTCTCCAGTCAGACTCTCCTACTCATGGATCAGAGACACGAAATGAAGCTGCAGAACTCAGCGGATGCCCATCGTGATCGACAGCTCAATAGACAGATATCTAAGTCTTTGACACGCGACCTTCGCCAATTTAATACCGAGCGTATTAAAGAAGCCATTGAGCGGAACAAAGGCTCCAAAGTGTTCGCGAGAGATCTGTCTATCGGGCAAAGTCAATTGACGAGGCTGAAAACTGAGGAAGGTAGCATCGTTTCGTCAACACCTGAAATCCTGAGGGAGATTGAGAGTTTCTATGGACAGCTATATTCCACACAAACACCTGTTGAAAGCAAGGCTACAGACCCTAGAGCCAAGCTTACCCGACACCATACCGAAGATATCCCGGACGTCAGCCTGTACGAGATTGGAATGGCTTTCAAGCAGCTTAAAAACAACAAGGCGGCGGGCGATGACGGAATCACAACAGAGCTTCTGAGAGCGGGCGGTAAGCCGATACTTAAGGTCCTCCAGAAGCTTTTCAACTCAGTCATCCTTGAGGGCAAAACGCCAAAGGCATGGGGCAGAAGCGATGTGATGCTGTTTTTCAAGAAGGGTGATAAAACTCTCTTGAAGAACTATAGACCCATCTCGCTTCTGAGCCATATCTATAAGTTGTTTTCGAGAGTCATTACGAATCGTCTCGCTCGCAGGTTCGACGACTTCCAACCTCCCGAACAAGCCGGGTTCCGGAAAGGCTACAGTACCATAGACCACATTCATACGCTGCGGCAAGTTATACAGAAGACCGAAGAGTATAATTTGCCACTTTGCTTGGCGTTCGTGGACTATGAGAAAGCCTTTGATTCGATTGAGACTTGGGCGGTGCTGCAGACTCTCCAGAGGTGCCAAATAGACTACAGGTACATCGAGGTGCTGAGGTACTTATACCAAAACGCCACCATGTCGGTCCGATTACAGAACCAGAGCTCTAATCCTATCCAACTACAGCGAGGTGTGAGACAGGGAGATGTCATCTCTCCCAAACTGTTCACAGCTGCGTTGGAGGATATTTTTAAGCTGCTGGATTGGAAAGGATGCGGCATCAACATTAATGGCGAGTACCTAACGCACCTACGGTTTGCTGATGATGTAGTTCTTATGGCTGAGACCTTGGAAGACCTGAACACAATGCTCGAAGATCTCGGTAATGCTTCGCAAAGAGTGGGTCTTAAGATGAACATGGACAAGACGAAAATCATGTTCAATGCCCATGTTGCACCCGCTCCAGTTAATGTTGGGAACATTACACTCGAAGTTGTTGACCACTATGTTTACCTAGGACAGACGGTCCAGTTAGGTAAGTCCAACTTTGAGAAAGAGATCTCTCGTCGAATCCAGCTCGGATGGGCAGCGTTTGGGAAGCTCCGGCATATATTCGCGTCCGAAATACCTCAATGTCTCAAGACGAAAGTCTTTGACCAGTGTGTGTTGCCAGTAATGACCTATGGAAGTGAGACGTGGTCTTTTACTATGGGTCTCATAAGAAGGCTCAAAGTCACCCAGCGAGCAATGGAGAGAGCGATGCTTGGTATTTCCCTGCTCGATCGAATCAGAAATGATGAGATCCGCAGGAGAACTAAAACAACCGACATAGCTCGAAGGATTGCATCATTGAAGTGGCAGTGGGCGGGACACATAGCGCGGAGAACCGATGGCCGTTGGGGCGGAAAGGTTCTCGAATGGCGACCGCGTACCGGACGACGTTCCGTGGGCAGGCCCCCTACAAGGTGGACCGACGATCTGGTCAAGGTCGCGGGAAGCCGCTGGATGCGGGCAGCGCAGGACCGATCGTTGTGGAGATCCTTGGGGGAGGCCTATGCCCAGCAGTGGGCGTCGTTCGGCTGACATGATGATGATGATGATGATGATATCGTAATCTTACTGACTTCCCGCGCCATCTATTGCTTAGTAGTTATGATGCAAAAGAAGTGAAAAACATCTTAAAGTGGCAACAGAGGGGGCTTTCACCCTAATTAATAAAATCATTCGAATGTTCTTTTGTGAGAGGTATATCGTAATCTTACTGACTTCCTGCGCCATCTATTGCTTAGTAGATATAATGACGTAAATAACATGAAATTATTTTTATGATTTTATATGAGCCTGGATGGGTTTTAATTTATATTATGTTTTGAAGCAGGTAAAAAAAAATAACATGATTCATTATTAATTGAGACAGCGATTAAATATAACGTATTTTCATAATCATGTGGCGCCATCTATTTTAGTAAGAATCAGTTTTTGTATTTTCCCGTAGGAATAATTAAATTTCCCGCAATAAAAGGTACCCTATATGTTGACCCGGGTTATAAGCTATTACTACACAAAATTTGGTAAAAATCCGTCCAGTAGTTTTTGCGTGAAAAGCGAACATACAAACAGACAAACAGACAAACAGACAAACAGACAAACAGACAAACAGACAAAAATTTTAATATCTATCGTTTTGGGGTCTATATCCTGTACACATCACATAGCAGTAATTTTTTTTTTATATTTCATGTACAGACTTTTTGTCCGTTTCTGTTTTATTATATGTATAGATACCAGTTCAGGAGTTCAGTTACATACACACGCACAGAAGAAATATATACAACATTATTTTTTGTTCATACGAAAGCCGAAACACGGGTCACAATGTCATATTTTAATTTCAGAATGATAATGAGACCTTAAAAACCTCATGAAGTTACAAGCTTTTTGTGTTGTCCGCGCGAGACATTTTAGTATAGTGTGCGTTAATTATGGTTTTGTAATAACATTAACATGATATAAAAAATATTGCAATAGACTCTATTACTGATTCTGAACAAACAGTTTTCAGGTTTGGTATATACTAAAAATAACCTTGTATATAAAGATAGATATCGTAGATATACCTTTACGTTAAAAAATCTTCCCATAAGCCCGTAAAAAGAAAGAAGGCAGATTCTCCGAATAAAAACAGTAAGTATATCGTCTAAACAATTATCTCTAATACCAGTTCAGGAGTTCAGTTACATACACACGCACAGAAGAAATATATACAACATTATTTTTTGTTCATACGAAAGCCGAAACACGGGTCACATATTTTAATTTCAGAATGATAATGAGACCTTAAAAACCTCACGAAGTTACAAGCTTTTTGTGTTGTCCGCGCGAGACATTTTAGTATAGTGTGCGTTAATTATGGTTTTGTAATAACATTAACATGATATAAAAAATATTGCAATCGACTCTATTACTGATTCTGAACAAACAGTTTTCAGGTTTGGTATATACTAAAAATAACCTTGTATATAAAGATAGATATCGTAGATATACCTTTACGTTAAGAAATCTTCCCATACTCCCGTAAAAAGAAAGAAGGCAGATTCTCCGAATAAAAACAGTAAGTATATCGTCTAAACAATTATCTCTAATACCAGAACTCATCAAAATATCTTCAGTGGTTGAAACTTAAAAAGGCAACCGACAGACAGCGCTTTTCTGCGCCACGGCCCTCCAGGGACGTGGTCGCCACAGATATGCTGAAATACCCGTCCAGGTAACAGCTGTTTTCAGGCAGTGTTTAGTCGGTAAGAGTCCGACATAACCATTACAGCCGGCTGTAATGGTATCCATGAGGATTCACTGCCTCCTTCCCCCGTAGTCCGGAAGGTTGCCGGATGAGCGATTGTTTCAATAGGAAACGAACGGTCGTTCGACGCAAAAAAAAAAAAAAACAGCGCTTTTATGTATAGCAGTAGTACGAATTTATTATGCATTGGTTTGAGTCTCTAACTTAATGGTCTATAGATGCTGTCTCCGAGTATAAGTATTATTTATGACCTATTTTAAAGTTGACGAGTACAGACGATACATAAAACTAATATACCTACATATTATATAATACTAGCGGCCGCCCGCGGTTTCACCCGCGTAGTTCTCGTTCCCGTGGGAATATCGGGATAAAAACCGCCTTCTAAAAAACCACATCAAAAAAGTAAGAAATAATTCCTCACCAAATAAATAACGTAAGTACTTTGAAGTCGGGCGTGAAACATGTGCAATTTTTTGTTGTTTTTGTTAAAACCCGCCCGACTTCAAAGTACTTACGTTATTTATTTGGTGAGGAATTATTTCTTACTTTTTTGATGTGGTTTTTTAGAAGGCGGTTTTATTTTTTTATAAAAATAATTTTTATTTCACTCTTTTTAGTGCATCGTGCAGGCAATTTACGTGTTTTCTGGTAAATAGGTATGTGATCAAACTCAATACCTCCTTTTTCGAAGTCGGTTAAAATACCTTGAGGTATCCCCTTTTTAACAAAACAAGAATCATCTAAATCGGTTTATAAACAAAGGAGTTATGCCTAAAGATACGTATTAAATTCACATAAAGTGGTAACGAAAACGACAGTATTTTCAAGATTTCCTGAAAACTACTGAACCGATTTCAAAATTTCAAAAAATGGGACCAACTTGGAAACCAACCTGATGTAATAACGTTTGAACCATTTCAATCGGTTCAGCCGTCTTCGAGTAATCGGTGGGCATACACAAAAAAAAAAAAAAAACATACATACAGACGAATCGAGAACCTCCTCCTTTTTGATTTAGAAGTCGGTTAAAAAATAACCTTTACTCCTTATTGCATCAGCTACCTGCCACTGAAAGTCCCGTCAAAATCGGTCCAGCCGTTTCAGAGATTAGCCGGAACAAACAGACAGACAGCCAGACAGATAGACAGACAGACAAAAATTGCTAAAAATGGATTAGCCGGAACAAACAGACAGACAGATAGACAGACAGACAAAAAATGAAAAAATGATATTTTGGTATATGTACCGTATGTATAATCATATGCATGTAGTAAAAAGCGGTTATTTTAATATTACAAACAGACACTCCAATTCAATTTATTTGTATAGATTTGAATAGATGACTTTGAATAGATAGGTCAGTTTAAAATACGACTATGGAACCATGAAGTTAGTCATAAAATTGGATGCTATAATTTTGGAATTATTGCACATCTTAAGTTTATAGGTGGGAAGTAATAATAAATTATATACCTATTTACAGACAAAAAGTATATAAGTTGTATTTTATCCATTTGTCATTCAGTTTCTCAATGACTATGAGTAGGTTGTGATAAAATAATTAGTGTGATTGTAAAAAAATATTTCATCTTCATGATGTCAGCCGAACGACACTCACTGCTGGGCAGAAATTTATTTATTTATTTATATTCTTGACGTGTTATCGTCTTATAAATCGATGATCGCCGTCTGCACGCACGAAAAAGGATGACGCAATGTCACGTTCCGCCTGAGCTCAAAATAGAACTAGTACTTCCCATAAACCTAGAGTACTGAAACTTGGTACAGGGGTTGGGTTTAATGACCACATAAAGGAAAATCTATCAAAACTAAAATAATTTGCATATAAATACCTAAATTTCTCATAATCACACAAATTATTTAGCTCAAATTAATATCACTAGATGGCACTATGCGCAGCTGACTCGCGCTATGCGTCCGAGGAGAAGTGAGACAGCGGCATATTTTTAATAATCAAATTAGCTTTAAACAGCATAATACCTACTTGCTTCAATTATTAAATTAACTTTGAAGATTATCGGTAACTTAATTTTGTACCATGTAAACAAAAGTAGAAAAACAAAATTAAGTGTCACTAGTGGCACAATGCCTCAACAAGTGTGAATTAGATTTTAAGTTTTTAAAACATCATGGACGTTAAATATTAATACGAATTTGTCTTATTTTGGATATATTTTCAACAAGTTTTTTTAGTTTACTGTGGCATGGCACTGTTGCGGAGGCCAAGCAATTTTCTCTAGTGTCAATCATGGGATGGGGTGATCAAAAATCTATCTCGAGTTCCACATTGTTTCGAAAGGAATTCCGTGGAATTTCATTGTTCCACGAAATAATCCTTTAATTTGGATTTTTCTTCGGGTTTTGTTTGACCTACCAATTGGCCTGTTTTAACAATAGAAATAGTACCTGCATTTTCTCGAATAAAGCGATCAGTATTGTAATTTCTGAATACAATAGCGAGTAGCGACCTTCAAGCACAAAGACGAGCGCAGACTAATGATTACAAAATGTCTAGAAAAAAACAAGCATGCTCACCTGATGCGTATTCCTATTTTCAGTACAAAAACAATGGTGCCATTATGTACCAAAACTAAAATAACTTGAAAGTAATAACCTAAAGGTCTTTGACTCCAAATTGTAGGTTGCACTGAGAAACAGGTTTGAGTGCTTCAGCTCAGACCTAGCTGCCAGGTAGAGTGGAATTGCTATTACTAATAACAACCTTATTGTCTGCTTTATAGAGCACAGCATATTTTTATGACACATAGCAATGGCTATAATAAGAACTATGATATCACTAGAATTTGGTCTTCACTATAGGTATACAGGCTATAATGTGTTTCGGAACTTTTAGGGAGGTGATAGTAAAAATATCGATACGCAATAAATGTTTAATGAATAGGTAAATACCTAATAATAACAATTGGTTCTAGAATGGCAACCGCGTGCTGGACGACGTTCCGTGGGCAGGCCACGGAAGATGATCTAGTCAAGATCGCGGGAAGCTGCTGATTTCGGGCAGCGCAGGGCCGATCATTGAGGAGATCCTTGGGGGAGGCCAATTCCCAGCAGTAGGTGTCGTTCGGCTGTCATGATGATGATGATCCCACATTACTCCTACCACATACTCGTATGCGTGGATAACGCCGCATCGCACGAACATCGGACTCAGAGCCTGTGCTCGAGCGCTGGAGCGGCACCGCTTACTTTTTTAAGCGGCAGATGATTTCGTAGGGATGAGCAAGCCAATGATTCAACGACGCCGGCGCTGCTCATGTGGTCGCCAGTACGGCGAGATATTTTGCACCGCATCGCGATCGCAAAGAAGGACCCTGTCAATTGACGAACTTCACTCTCGTATGGTTAGCAAAAAGCTGCAATATGTTATGCATCGCGCTTTTCACCCAAGAAATTATATTTTTTAATTAGACAAGTAAATACTCAAATAACTAGCAATCGGTCACCTGCTCACTTATCTGCTTTGAGCATGTACAACTTCTCACACGAAATTCACCCCACTTTGCCTAAAATATGTAGGTAGTACCTACACTACTGTGCATCAGTTTCAATACAACCTACACATCACTATTCATTAAAAAACACTTATGTTTATTTGCCAAACCAAAACAAGTCATTAACTTATCAAGCACACAAACTTCGAAGCTTCAATTATCTCTTTCACTAACGTAATGTCCAAAACAGAAAAATAAGATTTCATCGATAACTTTATCTTCACAACACTATACGACCTCGACAGTGCAGTCTGTTCGCATTGCGTGCCTACTCCGCATCAGAACAAGGCAACCATGTTGATAGAAATACTAATATTTATTTTAACATCCATACTTGGGTACTACTGGTATGTGTACAAGCAAATACATAACCATTTCAAGGAGAGGGATGTGAAGTTTTTACCAGGAGTCCCGATTTTCGGGAATGTGTTTAAAAGTACCTTTATGAAAAGGCATATGGTGGATGAGATTGATGAAGTTTACAAGGCTTTCCCTGAAGAAAAGTAAGTTTCTTAATTTGTTTATTTTTGACATAATTTTATCATCGTTGTGTTATACCTGTATAACACAACGATGATAAAATAATGTCCATCGGGACGGTTAGTGTAGGAAAGTTTGAAACTATAAGATATAGAGATATTTGTTCTTAGGAACCATGTCGTCGATTTTAGAGTAAATACAAACTGCATTCAAAGATTTTTAAATAAACTTATACACGACTCGGAAATCGAACCTGATCAGTTTTCAAAACAAACAATGTAATGTTATTTTATTACGAAAGTTGATTATGTATAGGTTGTTAAGAATACATTTTACTTTGTAACCCTATGTCTACAATTAAAAGAAAATTGATTTTCACCGGAACAGAAAAGATTGTGGCACTGTAGTGTGCGAGTCACTATACAGTTTAAAAAAAATTAAAGCACTCACAATACAGCCTTCTGATGAGAGCAACGCTATGTACTTTTTTCTTCTTTTTGTACCAATTTAACCGTCCCCTGACTTCTAAGACCTTCAGCCGCCAGATATGGTTGGACATCAAATTGACTGCAAAATGACATTAAAAAACACTTTAGTTTCACTTTAATATTGGCCACCGGAACAGAAAAGATTGTTAGCACTGTAGGTACGCAATTTACAGATTTGTTTTCGTACTGCTACCATTACCGAAAGTTCTCGACTCCTATTATGTAGCTGTACCTACAACTTTATTGTTTACAAATGAACGTTCAATCTTCGTATCAATACAGTATTGACAGCAAACACTCCATATTAATTATCGCAATTATCGCTTGCTCCATTTAGCACAGCTTCGAAAGTCATCAAAGTGATTGCTTTCAAAATTCCGATATATATAGGTACCGATGATAATTAATTGATATTTTACAATTTACGTGTATAAGCTTTTGGTAGGTACATGGATTTATTTGGGTTTTCATTTGATTGCTAGGTATGTCCTGAATAATTAGTCAAAAAAACCGACTAAATTCCAAATTTCATCTAATTCCAAGATTAAAAAGCAATGCTTCACTGGTAAAAATAAGAGAATCATGTTAAGTTATTACTTATAAAAAAAAACTCTAAACGCAAAACCTCTTAGGTGGTGATGTGATCATGAATATGAACAACTTCTTTAACTATGTAACTGAACAAAGAAAATCAGCTGTTTCATACAAATTGTCAATACCTACTCGACCAGAATGTATGGAACAGCTGATTTTTTTTGTTGAGTAGAGAGTTGGCCCTTTAATTAAACTTGTTCATATTCAATGAGCACAATCACCACCTAAGAGTTTTTGCGCTTATTCATTATCAAGGTGTTTAGAAAACATACAAAATTACAATACCACCTATTTCATCGTCGTGAGTTGGGATCGAACCTACAATCCCTGGCTCAGTTAACATGATCACTCTACCATTGACATGTGAGACTGACTTCTTGTTTTTTTTTTTTTGGAAGAGCGCATAGTCATAGTCAAAGTCAAAGTGCTAACCAGTTGTGGATAAAAAAAAAAAAAAGTCATAAACTTTTATTCATATAGATTAAATAAAATTAATGCTTATGAATCGAAAAAAGTCTATACTTCTATACTAATATTATAAAGAGGAAAGATTTGATATAAAAAGGCGATTGCAATTTTAAAAAGTAACTATCTCAAATGATGAACTCTGTAGTAACTAGTAGGTATCGTACAATATAAATTAGAATCCGTTCAGGTACCTTATTGTTAGGTGAGTAGAAAAAACAAACTTTTATTATTATTTAGTTATTCCTCTACAAAAGTTTGTTCCCGAAATTGTTCTGGCACCAGCGTCTTCTCCGATACTAAAAGTCCCGAACACGCGAACGCCGTTCCTTTCTGTCGTGGCCGACAATTTTATTTATTTACCTTCCCGTGTTTACGGTTCTGGCGTAGTTTCTCCCAAGTTTCGGACATTAATAAAACATACATGAGTTTCTTTTGAATTTTCAGCGATAAATTTATGTGATGTCTCCGAGGTTTTATTACTTTAATGGCTGAATTTGTCTTTAAAGGTTCGCTCGTGAAAGACAGGAAGTAGAGTAATTTGTACTGAAAATTTTATAATTGATGCTTTGCAATAAGGTCGCCTTTTGTGTGTTTTCTTCAGTCTGACATTAATTACTGGGTGTTTTGTCTTTGAGTGTAATAATAATTATATATCTTGTATTCAGGTTATTTGGTAAGGATTGTAATTCTATGAAAAGTTGGAAAAGTTTGTTATTCGTCTGGCAATGCCTTGTAATGTCTTCGTTCCATTAAAACCTTGTTTTTACTTTAATCTATTATATGATTTACAAGTTGTTTCTCGGTGGGGCCACGCTTGCTCGGCCACCTCCCGCCGCGTAGGGGCCCGGAAGACCGAGCCAACCGTCAGGTCGTAGGAGGAGCTTGCTACCTCGGGCCCTCCACATTATGACCTAGTTGACGGCGGAGAGAGCAAGAAGTGAGGGGTTATTCCCCCTCCCTGATCCCCCATCGAGTATCTGACACTGGATGGAGGATCAGGAAGTGGCCTGGTGAGTCCCGCATAACCATCGTCCGTAAATGCATTCCCCTCACTATAAAAAAAAAGTTGTTTCTCGGTTCGAAGAACGATAACATAAAGTCAGTTCAAAAATTTCAATGACATTGACCACAGCCTTCTCTATTATCTTTAGGAAGCTGCCAGAGTTACTCTGGCATTCGTCAATATCATTGAAATAATATTTATTAAACTGACTTTGTACCAATTTAGGTATAGGTGAATAACAGCTGTGTCCAATAGTGCTGCACATATACTAACCGTGATAGTATCTGACACCGACGTTTGAGATCCCGGGTTCGATTCCCGATGGGGAAAAAGTCGCAAACTAAGTTTAAGTTATTTTCTTGTCTCTGTGGTTATACCCATTGTTGTTTCTGAATTCCATAGCACAGGTGTTTAAGCTACTTAATTTGGAATTTGTACAATGTTTGTCACGGCGACTAAGTATTTAATTTCTGTATGCATATGTGGATACATGCATCATGTGAAATACAAAGGTATTTAATTATTGGGTGACCTTACTACTTTCTTTGCAGATATGTCGGCTACATCGAAGGCACAAAGAAATACATCCTGATTCGGGATCCGGAATTGATAAAGAAAATTACTGTAAAAGATTTCGATCACTTCCTGAACCACACGAACTTCTTTACTGAAGAAATGGACCCGCTGTTCGGCCACAGTCTTATTATGATGAAGGGTGAGTAAAAAAGGTTTGAACAATCTACAGGGTGTCCCACGACTATGACACATGGAGGGAAAAAACCTCAGATCACACAATACTAAAGAAAGAACCTTTAATCCTGTAGATAGAAAATTTTACTGAAAATAACTCCATTTTTTTCACAACAAACAAAAAAATCTTATTTTTTAAAACGCTTCCCACAATCAGGAACCGATCGGGCTAAAATACGAAAACATTTAAATTATTTTTTTACTTTTTTGCATTCACAATTCAATTTTGAAAATGAAGTATTAAATCGCCCGGACAGTGAACGGTCGAGGATTCGAGTCTCATCGGGGCTAGTTGTAAAACAGGTCGATCTCTTCTAAATAATTCATTTTCAATAATAAAAATTGCATTGTAAATGCAGAAAAGTAAAAATTTAAATAACTTGCAATTCAGTTTGGTTTTATTGCATTGTGTCGTCTCGTCTCGTCACATTGATATCGTGAACGTCATAAAGTATTTTTAGTCATCTGTATTTGGTCAGCAACGGACGCAAGGTCAGCTGAGAGGCGCCTGTTTATCGAATATTCGCGATTTAAATAAAGGCACTTGAGACGATACTGCAATGAGAAACATCATACATTCAAATAGCATTTACTGTTACATACAGTAAATAAATATTGGACACCATAATATCCACTGTTACAATTCCAATACCTACTGTAATAACTTGAGCACTAGTATTTATGGAAATTGAAAACAACGACAGGACAGGATTACCACCTACGCCCAGACTTGAGAAAATATTGCAGAGTACGTTTTCAGTACATCATACAGTGTTGGGACCTTCGCTACAGTGAAAGTATGACAAAATAGAATTAGGTGTATGTGATCGGTTTTATTATAATTGTGAAAAAAAAATTGTTTTAAGGTCCCGTTATAAGGTTTAGATCTTTAGTGAGTTTTTTAATACTTTTTTGGCACAATGTTGGGATAAATGGAAAATGAAGTATTGAAAAATGGAAAATGAAGTATTTTAGAAAAAATCGACCCGTCTCACAACCAGCTCCGATGGGACTCGAACCCACGACCTTTCGCTATCCGGGTGACTGCTCTAACCACTGAGCTACGGAGTCGTTACGAGAAGCGTCGAATTTATCAAATACTTCTTACACGCTGTATAGCCAGCGTTAATTTCATCAATGTGAAGATATTACTACCCCCACACGCGAAAGAAATACCTTTCCAGATATTTGACAATCGCTAAAGAAGAAATTACTATGGCAAGTTATTTAAATTTTTACTTTTTTGCATTCACAATGCAATTTTTATAGTTGATTTTTATTTTAGAAAAAATCGACCCGTCTCACAACCAGCTCCGATGGGACTCAAACCCACGACTTTCGCTTTCCGGGCGACTGCTCTAGCGAAATAAAACCTAAGAACTAAGGTCGTGGGTTCGAGTCCCATCGAAGCGTTGTGAGACGGGTCGATTTTTTAAAAAAATACTTCATTTTCCATTTTTCAACAATAAAAATTGCATTGTGAATACAAAAAAGTAAAAATTTAAATAACAATGTTGGGATATAAAAATCCCTAGACTGATTGTTCATGGAATTCAATAAAATAAATAATTCCAACAATTGCTTATTATTCCAAAATTTGGTTTATCTACATTCTATGTTTAGTTTGATCGTTCAACAATTTAAGCAAAAATTTCGCATGTTGATTAGTTCGAACAATAATTACTATATCCACGCGATCATGATGAAAACAATACAAAAAAATCGGCCAAGTGCGAGTCGGACTTGCCCATGAGCTATAAGGGTTCCTTGTTGACTACAGAACCCTAAAAATCAGGTTATGTTTTCGTAAATCTTGTGAGCTTATTCGGAACAGACATTTTTTGCGTATTGTTTCACAAAAACTGTAATAACTAATGTACCTCGTACAGTGTTGAGGTTTTCTAGTCAATGACCGGATATATGGCATCTTTATAAGGGGCGTTAGTCATAAGTCTGCCTCCGCTTTTTATTCTTAGAAGCAGTACAAAACGATTAAATTTGCATGCAAGATTTTAATCGTATTAATGACATAATAACTTCTGGTTTCGGTCTTCTGCCCCCTGATTCACGAACCGTCAGAAACGGAATCGGATTCGAATTCTGTGCTTTGTCTTTGTCTATTCTATAGTGAGTGACAGAGACAGTTCATACATTCCGCTGTCTGGAGCGTTTCCGACGGTTCGTGAATCATGAGACTGGTCGTCGCAACTTCTATGATACAATTACTTATACAGGATATTTTTTTTATCAGTGCACAAATTTTTAGGATCGACTCAGAATCGGTAAGTGAACAACTTTCTCCTTGAAACATTAGGTCGAAATATGACAATTTTTTTTTGAACTTTCATACAAATCGGACTGATTACGTGATCGAATTAGTATGGGAAGTTTAAAAATTTTAGTCGTATTTCGACCCATGTTTCTAGGAGAAAGTTGTTCACTTATCGATTATGAGTCGATCCTAAAAATTTGTGCACCGATAAAAAAAATATCCTGTATAGCTTTTGCCGGCAGCTTCACTCGCATTAAATTCGGCGTATCTAGCGTAATTTAGGTACCTACTTACCTACAAATTTTGAACCCCGTTTCATCTCCTTAGGGGGTGAATTTTTAAAAATCCTTTCTTAACGGATGCCTAAATTATACTAACTATCAACGAAACAATGAAAATAAAGTATTTAGAAAAAATCAACCCATCTCACAACCAGCTCAGATGGGACTCGAACCCACGACCTTTCGCTATCCGGGCGACTGCACTAACCACTGAGCTACGGAGTCGTTATAAGAAGCGTCGAATTTATCCAATACCTCTTACGCGCTGTATTACCTGCGTTAATGTCATCAAAGTGAAGATATTACTACCCTCAAACTATTAGCGACCCAAACATCGCAATCCGTTGATTGGTTTGAGCTTATGATTGATCAGTCAATAACAGTTACATTTTATAAAAAAAAATACAGAAGACATTAGTTTAATGTTGTTACTGTTACTGTGTAAGTAACCGACCTACTGTTAACGACCGATTTAGCGGAGTGGTGGGATATCTGCCTTCTGCGTCGGAGGTCACGGGTTCGATTCCCGAATAAGACAAATATTTGTGTGCATCAACATGTCTATTTGTCTTGGTCTGGGTGTTATGTATGTATATTAAGTATGGATTTACAAAAAAAAAGTATATAAGTATATATTTATCCGTTATCTAGTTTCCATAGCACAGTTTCTTAATGATAAAGAACTAGTACCTACTTATGATAATTGGTGAGTTTTTGTGATTATTATTATTATAAGTCAACGCGTAATCTACGACTACAACCAAAAAGCTTAGACTAAATACTGAGGTAACTGGAGTTTTCACCCTGAATAAAAAAGCGTGCCCAGCAAATTTGACATTTAGTACGTAGTGGCTGTCAGTTGTCTCATATGACCATACGTATTTTTTCAAAGTGTTGGTGAGACGGAAGACAGCCACAGTGCCACAAAAAAGTGTTAGTACTGCACTCTCCAGTTACCTCAGTATTTAGTCTAAGCTTTTTGATTACAACAATGCTCAATATAACATATAAATAATGTGTCATAGTCCAGTCACTAAAAAAAAGGGAAGTAAATACCTACTTAGTCGCTAAAAATCTACAAAATCTAATTTTTATTTCAGATGAAAAATGGAAAGATATGCGCGTTACACTGACTCCTGCCTTCACCGGGTCCAAGATGAAGTTGATGTTACCGTTTATAAGTGAAATCACTAGTAATATCATTGAAGTATTGAAAGGTGATCAAAAACTTATCTTAATTTTATGCTACAAAATACTTGATTTATATAATCTCCAGTCTCATAGGGAAAAAGAAATCTTATCGCTATGCTTTAGAATAGAATTAAAAACAAACCACGTAAAAAGCACTAATTGACCTTAATGGTTGGTTAGATATTCGAGCCTATTTGATCCCACTGCTGGGGCACTGCCCTTTCGTAAGGTGGCTAAGGAAAATGCAGGGCCATGATTCACCACGCGGGCCCAGTGTGGATTGGTGGATATTAACGACTGCAAATGCAGCGGGACCAATAGCTTAAGGTGCCTTCCGAAGCATGGAGGAGCTCGAGATGAAATTTTTTGATCACCCATCCCGTGACCGACCATTGCGAAAGTTGCTTAACTCAACGTTCGCAGGCCAAACGCGATGACTACTGTGCCACGGGCTTCTCGGTCAATCAGTGGTGTTGTATGAACTGAATCCCATTAATTGCTAGAGTTTTAATTTGTTCCAAGCACAAAACACAAGAAGTAGATGTTCTGAATGAATTGGACACTTGAAACAAACTACACTAAGTAATATGTAGCATGGTTCCTATGTCAGCACATTCGTGCAAAGCAAAAAGTTCTTTATGCTATTGGAATAAAACTGAAGAAAAACAGCATTAGACATTTTTATGCATATTTTGCAAGAAAATTAGACCCTATTCCTTATGCAGCAGCAACATTATTCTTTGCATGAAAATGAGCTGTCTTAGGACCCATGCTACGTTATAGGTAAATACAAAGTATAGTCACCAAGATAAGTTAAAGAAATTCAAAATCGTACAAAAACGAAATGTATACAGGGTCTGCCATATCCTGTTATTATTATATTCTATTTTTTATTTTTTTTATTTTATTTTGATGTGATTGCATTACATGTGATGTGACTCTTAAATGAAATGACGTGATTAAAATATAGGTATAAGTACAAATTACCACATGCATAGAAAGGCGTAGCAATAAAATAGAGGGGCAGACACTTTCATAAATAGAATAATATTTATTTTTAATAAAAGTGTTTTTAAGTATAGGAAAAATGTGATAGTAAAAAACCACGAGCCCCATAAGTAGCTTTCAGGCGGGATTCGAACCCGCGCCTCCGGGAGTCCGGCCCGATGCTCTGACCAACTAAGCTACCGAAAGGCCTACACGACTCGTCGAATTTTGCATTCACTTTGCATTGTGAATGCATAAAAAAAAATATAAAATCTCAAGTGTTTTTAAGTTATTAATACATATTTTATAAAGGGTGTCTCAAAAGTACGTATAGGATTTGAATTTCGCGCTATTTCCGAAATATTCAAGATGGTGAGTTGAAATTTGACATACGTCATCTTGACACATGTGAAATAAATCGTGGAGCGTTTCACAATAAAACAGCGCATAGAAGTTATACAAATATGTAACGAAAATTCACGATCAATTACAAACACTCGTCGAAAGGTCGAAAAATCTCGTAATATCAAGAAGAGGTGGCCACCGAGATCTTTCCATCTGATGCCACTGGATTTCTTTCTTTGGGGCTACGTCAAAGATAAAGTCTACACCAACGATCCACAAAACATAGACAATATAGACAAAATATTCGCCGAGTTATTTGTGAAATAAGTACCGAAATGTGTGAAATTAGCAGCGAAATGTGTGAAAGTGTCATGAAAAACTTGCACACAGCAAAAATGCCCGTGGCGGCCATTTAGCAGATATTCTATTCAGATAAAATTGTACAAGTCTCTTCTTTAAAATAAAATAAAACTACGAAGAAGTTCCAATACATTCGCGTTTTATTGAGACAAATCTTCCTATACCTACTTTTGGGACACCCGTTATATGTTTATATATTCTGTTTTTTTATGTAGAACAAATTGGCCAAGACATCAACATGGATGATGTCATGCGTCGCTTCACCACTGACGTCATAGCTTCCACCGCTTTCGGACTCCAAGTCAACTCCTTGAGAGACAGGGACAACGAGTTCTACAGACAAGGACAGAACCTGTTCGACTTCACCACCTTGCAGAGGATTTACTTCTTCTTAATGGACAGCTTCCCGTGGTTACGAAAGGTAACATAGGTTCTTAGCTATTATTTCATATTGCTGTAGTCAGTTTAATATGAGGGCTGTATATTTAATGGAGAAGAACGAATCTAAATTGTATAAATTTAGATATTAGTATGATAATTTGGCCAGTTTATGCCTTACCACACCAACGGAAGTGTATATATGTAAATAGCGCATAAGTTTGTCTTGTTAGGAATACCAACTACCTACGTGTAATAATCCTGTCAACCAAATATAAAATACAAGAAAAATAGGAAGTAATTAATGGAAATGGAAGGAATAAACGAATGCTACCTACTATATACGGTAATTTTTTTATCGC
This sequence comes from Crambus lathoniellus, assembly GCA_949710035.1. NCBI lineage: Eukaryota > Metazoa > Arthropoda > Insecta > Lepidoptera > Crambidae > Crambus > Crambus lathoniellus. Next base: position 4,180,245 of record OX453302.1, on the reverse strand, counting down.
CCCGGATAATTTTAGGGAATATTCTACTCATGAAAACAAATAAATTTTATTATAGGACCCACAATAAAAGTTGTTTGTTTTCATGAGTAGAATAAACCCTAAAATTATCCAGGGTGATAAAAAGAATACCTTGTATATGCGAATAACCAGACCTTTGTAAATAAATAATAATAATAATTTATTTTTCATAATTTCATAACATACATTTAAAGAACACACATTATACTTAGGGATAAAAACATATTAATTGAACTAGGAAATCCTGTGTTCCAGGCGAGCGTAAGGCAAATAAATATTCATAACACAATTATTTTAAAAACTAATCACTTACAATTTAAATAGAAAATTTTAATTAGTATACAAATTATATATATTATTATTTTTTTACTCTAAAACTTGATCGAATCTCTAAACTTAAATAAATATAGAGAGGCCTTATTTTATTATTACAAGTAACTGTTCTGTATCGTCATAGGACATACTTTGAAGAATATTTTTCACTTTGTTCTTACATGTACTATAGGGAAGAGGAAAAATATAATCTATACTATTAAGTCGGTTGTAAAGCAGAGGGCCTAGGAAAAAATAGAATCTTTGTGAGAAAGTATATTTAGTGGATACTTTTTGAGTGCACACGATATCTTTCCGTCTTTTATGAGTTAGTTCAGTGTTATAAGAAAGGGCCGCGTGCTGTTTTAAAACTATGTGCATAATAAATAGTTGTCGAATAGATAATAAGTTACAGGACTTATAAAGGAGATTAGTGGGAAAAAGATAGGGACGGCCAGTCGCCACCTTAAGAATCGCTCGCTGCGTTCTCTCTGTAGTTAATAGCAGTGTTTTATTTACACCTCCCCAAGTAGTAATACAATACGTCAATATTGATTCACATAGAGCAAAATAAACTTGTTTTATTATAGTTGAATCAGCGACATGTCGTATCTTTTTAAATACAAATATTAGTTTACGTAACCTGTTATTTAAAGCAATAATATGCTGTTTAAATGAAAGACTTTCGTCTATTAAAATACCAAGATATTTTATAGTATCAGTTTGTTTAATTTCAGGGCAGTCATAGCAATTTTGTGTAGGCAGTTTACAACAATGAGCACGGATTGTTGAGTCATATTCCGATTTAGTACGTAAAGAAAACTTGATATATTTGGTTTTTTCTGCATTTAGAGTTAAGATATTTTTTTCAAGCCAGTTCTTTACAACATTAAAACCGTTTTGTGCATACATATAGACTTCTTTTTCCGAGTTAGCCGCAAAAACAAGGGCAGTGTCATCAGCGTAAGATATGATTTTTCCATGATCTAACTGTATGTTACACAGGTCATTTATGTAAATGAGGAACAGGGTGGGTCCTAAAATACTTCCTTGAGGAATTCCGAAGGATGTGTTATCCTGCTCATCACTGAGGACATTGCTGATCCTCACACATTGAGTTCGTTCTTTTAGATAACTTGTAAAAAGATTTAGCTGTGTGCCTCTAATGCCTATGGTCTCAAGTTTGTGTTGGATGGGGATGGAAACTGCATCAAATGCTTTTGCAAGGTCAAGGAAGATACCAATAGCACAGAATAAGCAACTTTTCATACAGTAGGCCGACGGAGACGTCTAGACAGGTCAATCGTGCGGGGCTTGCGGGGTGAGACGGGGGAGTGGTTGTCCCGAGTTACATACAACGCCGTTCATAGTAACTCGGGACAAGTCTTCCAGGGCTATCACGTCTTTATCGTTATAATTTATTTTTAAATTAATATTATGGTGCATACGACATGTAGTGTGAGCTGTGTGAGTGAGTGCAAATCTTCATCTCGCTTATTAAAAAAAAGGCAATTTCCAAAATCCAAGATGGCGGCCAACTTTTTTGTGTGCGGACTTTGATGAAACTAGGTTTTTGGTACAATTTTGACAAGAAAACAACAACACAATGTCAAAAATAAAAAAAAACAAGATGGCGGCCAACTTTTTTTTGTAAGCCGATTTTGATGAAATTTAGTTTCTGGTACTATTTTGACACGAAAACAACAACGCAATGTTAAAAGTATAAAAAAATCCAAGATGGCGGCCAACTTTTTTGTTAGCAGGCTGATTTCGATGAAACTCAGTTTCTGGTACTATTTTGACAAGAAAACAGCAACGCAATGTTAAAAATATTAAAAATCCAAGATGGCGGCCAACTTTTTTGTTTGTGAGCCGATTTTGATGAAACTTGGTTTTTAGTACAATTTTGACAAGAAAACAGCAACGCAATGTCAAAAATAAAAATAAACCAAGATGGCGGCTAACTTTTTTTTTGTAAGCCGATTTTGATAAAACTTAGTTTCTGGTACTATTTTGACAAGAAAACAACAACGCAATGTTAAAAGTATAAAAAATCCAAGATGGCGGCCAACTTTTTTGTTTGCAGGCTGATTTCGATGAAACTCAATTTCTGGTACTATTTTGACAAAAAAACAGCAACGCAATGTTAAAAATATAAAAAATCCAAGATGGCGGCCAACTTTTTTGTTTGTGAGACGATTTTGATGAAACTTGGTTTTTAGTACAATTTTGACAAGTAAACAACAACAAAATGTTAAAAGTATTAAAAAATCCAAGATGGCGGCCAACTTTTTTGTTTGCAGGCCGATTTCAATGAAACTCAGTTTCTGGTTCTATTTTGCCAAGAAAACAGCAACGCAATGTTAAAAATATAAAACTCAAGATGGCGGCTAAATTTTTTGTTTGCTGGCCGATTTCGATGAAATTCAGTTTCTGGTACTATTTTAACAAGAAAACAGCAACGAAATGTTAAATATATTAAAAATCCAAGATGGCGGCCGACTTTTTTGTTTGCAGGCCGATTTCAATGAAACTCAGTTTGTAGTTCTATTTTGACTAGAAAACAGCAACGCAATGTTAAAAATATAAAAATCCAAGATGGCGGACAAATTTTTTGTTTGCTGGCCGATTTCGATTAAATTCAGTTTCTGGTACTATTTTGACAAGAAAACAACAACGCAATCTTAAAAGTATAAAAAAATCCAAGATGGCGGCCAACTTTTTTGTTAGCAGGCTGATTTCGATGAAACTCAGTTTCTGGTACTATTTTGACAAGAAAACAGCAACGCAATGTTAAAAATATAAAAATCCAAGATGGCGGACAAATTTTTTGTTTGCTGGCCGATTACGATTAAATTCAGTTTCTGTTACTATTTTGACAAGAAAACAACAACGCAATTTTAAAAGTATAAAAAAATCCAAGATGGCGGCCAACTTTTTTGTTTGTTAGCCGATTTTGATCAAACTTAGTTTCTGGTTCTATTTTGACAAGAAAACAGCAACGCAATGTCAAAAAAATAAAAAAATTCAAGATGGCGGCCAACTTTTTTGTTAGCAGGCTGATTTCGATGAAACTCAGTTTCTGGTACTATTTTGACAAGAAAACAGCAACGCAATGTTAAAAATATAAAAATCCAAGATGGCGGACAAATTTTTTGTTTGCTGGCCGATTACGATTAAATTCAGTTTCTGTTACTATTTTGACAAGAAAACAACAACGCAATTTTAAAAGTATAAAAAAATCCAAGATGGCGGCCAACTTTTTTGTTTGTTAGCCGATTTTGATCAAACTTAGTTTCTGGTTCTATTTTGACAAGAAAACAGCAACGCAATGTCAAAAAAATAAAAAAATTCAAGGTGGCAGCCAACTTTTTAATTTGTGAGCCGATTTGGATAAAACTCGATTTTTGGTACTATTTTGACAAGGCAACAGCAACGCAATGTTAAAATGTTAAATACACCAAATTGTACCTGCCACATTTTAATTTTGCTACAACCCTTCCGTAGTTACGGAAATACCTATACAGACGTCGGTATCGCCTAACTTCAAGGGCGTTGGCCTACTATATAAAAAATTGGTTATACTGTGGTAATTGTAACATCTATGTATATATAATTTAGCGTTGCTGTTGCCTTGTCAAAATAGTACCAAAAACCGAGTTTTATCCAAATCGGCTCACAAATTAAAAAGTTGGCTGCCACCTTGAATTTTTTTATTTTTTTGACATTGCGTTGCTGTTTTCTTGTCAAAATAGAACCAGAAACTAAGTTTGATCAAAATCGGCTAACAAACAAAAAAGTTGGCCGCCATCTTGGATTTTTTTATACTTTTAACATTGCGTTGCTGTTTTTTTGTCAAAATAGTACCAAAAACCGAGTTTCATGGAAATCAGCCTACAAACAAAAAAATTCGGCCGCCATCTTGAATTTTTTTATAATTTTGACATTGCATTTGCATTATTAAATTATTTTATTAGGTAATTTAATATCGCAATACCAATGTACCCACCCGGGGTCGTAAAAGGTCCACCGGCACATTTTAAAGTGACAACCCTTACGTACTTACGTAAATACCTACACAGGCGTCGGCATCGCCCAACTTCAAGGGCGTCGTCCAACTGTATAGAAAGATTGCTTAAACTGTGCCAATAGTGTGCTTATTTTTATCCAGGTTTTGAGCAATGTAATCCGTCAAATGATGTACCGCATCCGCAGTAGAAATTTTTGTGCGGAAACCGAACTGAAACTTAGATAAAAGCGATTTACTCTCTAGAAATTTTACTAATCTAATATTAATGATTTTTTCTAAGATTTTTGACATTGATGGTAGTAACGATATTGGTATGTAGTTTGTTATTTGACTTTTACTACCAGACTTATGAATAGGTATAACAATTGCTTTTTTTAAACATTTCGGAAAAATGCCAGTGGATAAACATAATTGAAAAATATATGTCAACGGAGGTATTAAAATATGCCGAAATTGCTTAATTAAATGGTTAGATATATTATCCCACCCAACAGCACAGTTATCTTTCAAACTCATAATGATGTTTTCAACTTGAACTTCGTCAGTGTCAAGCATAACAAAGGATTTCAAGGTAGTGTGGCTATCAGCGTAGGTGTACGTCGGGGATTGTAAAAGGTGTTTTTTCTTTTCCGCCAGATTTTTACCCGTGTTAGCAGAATAATTATTTACATTGTTAGCAGCGATTTGATGAGTTGAGTGCGCTTGAAGCAGGCTTAAAGAGTCTGGTTGTTGTAGTTTCGACATGTGACTTATGTTTTTAATATGATTCCAATTTTTTTATTATTTGTTCCAGCTGATTCCAATAACGACTTTTCGTAATTGATTTTTATTTTCTTTAAGAGGTCATTACAAAAATTTCTATATCTCTTATAGGTTAATTGTAAAACCTGATTGTGTGGACTACGTTTTGCGTTTATATGCAATTTGTCTCTATGCCTCATGCATTGAATAAGACCTGGAGTTATCCATGGTTTCAAATTAAAGGATTTTTTACTCAATCTAATACTCAAAGTATTTCTCTGAACAGCTTGTTGTATATTTTCTATTAAGTATGACATGCAAAAATTCGGATCAGGGGAATTAAAAACAGGGTCGAAATCGATATGATGTAAGTCTACATGTGATAACGACGAATGACAGTGTAAACTTTTCTACAGTACACAAACTTCCGTATCCGGCCAACAAAGACTACACAGTTCTTCAGCGATATTGTCACAAGCACCATGGAGTATAGGGAGAAGAACGACGTGGTTAGGCCAGACATGATACACCTTCTGATGCAAGCTCGTAAAGGTAACTGCTTAAATATCCACCTTCATCGCCATACTTTTAGGTTGTAACATACGCTTTGCTGAGTTAAGATAGATGGAAGAGTTCTTATTGTAGAATTTACTATAGTGACCACGCTTGAAATGCGGGTCAGATTATGCACCACATTAGAAGGAGTAAAACAATGTAAAGTAAAGCACTGATACCAAAATAAATTTATCCTTACTTCTATAAATTAGATTGCGTACAAAGCGGAATTTCGATCATGCATGGAGTATTGCTCTCACTTCTGGTATGGTTCAGCTAAATACCAGCTAGCAGCACATGACTCAGTGGAACGCAGAGCCAGTGAACTAGTCAGAGACGATGAGCTGGTAAAAAAGAAGCTTAATAGTCTAACCCATCGACGTAAAGTGGCTTGCTTGTGGGTATTTTACAGGCTGTACTTCGGTGAGTGTGCTTCTGAGCTGCATGAGCTCATTCAGCCATCCCCGTTCTACCACCGAGAATCTAGACGCACAGCGGGCTATCATCTTTACTTGGTACTATAATTTTTAAAGCTAGAGTGAATAGGCTGCTTCTTGTTAAGCTCGCTCCATCTTAGGCTTTTTCTCAACCCTATGATTCAATGTGAAGCCAAGCGCAAGCCTATAAAACATAAAAAATTCCCATCTACCATTTTCGTAAAATGCTCAGTTTGGATCAACCTAATCAAATACTTGCAAGTATTAGTCCGCAATTAAATATAAAAATCAAACTGTCGACTCGACAAGAAGAAATGTTAACTTGATAATAAGATGCATGTTTCTTCTTGATTTAAGTAATTCATTAAAATCTTATATTTTAGGAACATTACATTCCGGCAACCAGGCTGCTGAAAAGGACATTGTTGGTTTTGCAACAGTTCAAGAAGAAACCCAACTGAAAGGAAAAGTTAGAGGTAATAAAGTAAATAAATATGTGGATATCTCACATACATTGCTCCATCCGATGTCAAACTAAGTGGCTAAACTGCCTGTGTTATGGAAATCGGAAGGTTTTTTTTTGTGATAACTTACAATAAACCACCTGAAGCAAAGACCCGAATACACAGTGCTTTATCACTTCTTATAATATATTTGTACGTTACCATAAACAGAAAAAATCAAACCGTTTCAGAAACAAAAATACAATTTTCAACACTGTTCATCTGAGATAAAAATTTGTATGCTCTTTTCAGAATGGTCCCAAATCGAACTAGTTGGACAAGTTTTCACATTTTTTGTGGCGGGCTTCGAAACTTCTGCATCATCCATAAACATGTGCTTACACGAACTGGCTCTCAACCCTGAGATTCAAGAGAAATTGTATCAGGAGATTAAAGAATATTCGGAAGCTAATGGGAAGATTGCCTACGAAAAAATCAACGAACTGAAATACTTGGATTGCGTTCTAAATGGTAAGTGCAATCGAATATTGCTTCGTTATGTTAGCCATGCCCTGTTTATAGCTGGGATTCGACCCATCTAAAGTTTTGATCGACTGTACGACCAGCGCTAGGGTGCTTCTTCGAGTAAGGCATTATTTGATGACTTTCGTGTCAATTTTCATATCCAATATTTTTTCTTATTTGACATCAGACTCGTAAAATATACGTAAAAGTTATATTTTTTATAGAAGAGGCACCTCGGAGAGCGATATACTTACAGAGATAACCGAGGTCAAAAAAGTGGAGGCCACGCAAATCACAAAATACCCACACGAAAATGAAAATTGTAATTTAACTTTCTCAAATGAGTTACTTAATGTTACTTAATATTGAAAAAGTTATTGTGTTATCATAAGGTTCCACTTTAATAGTAGTTTTATCAGAATCAGTCCCAAAAACCTACCTATTCAAAGTGACCTGTGTGATTATACCTAAACCTATTGAATATTACATTTAAAGTTTGATTTAAAAGAATTTGCATTTATTAGTTAAATGCAAATTCGTTTAAATAAATAATATACATAAACTAGTACAAAATTCAAAGTTATTTCATTTGCATGGTCAAAAACTAATGTGCGTAGGTCAAAACTACCACGTAAACTACGCAAATCACGACCACGTAAATCAAAATAAATCCATTATGCTAAAAATATACAAAAACCTTTTAAGCAAATAAACTGTGTTTTTAATATAAATTACGTTACCTTATATTTGTTCACTACAATATTTTATTAAATAAATAAATCCACAGAGACTGGAGAAAATTGAACCATGCAAATCAAAGTTTTGAGAAACCAAACCCACGCAACGAGGTTCTTATCTCTATTTTTCAAAAACTCGACGCACTGTCACACAAACTCTCTGCCTGGCCGCCGGAGCGCGACTAGTTGTAACTTGAATTAGAATGACTCAACATAGGACCGCGAATTTAGAGATGTATTAGTGAATTTATAATGATCCACGCAAATCACCAACTACCAGCGGACAGTTACATTTTTATTTTTTTAGGTAATGTAGTTCTTTTAGAACTAAAGTCAAATTTTTTATAGCATTGGAAACTTCTTAGGACTTAGTGTTATTTTTTTGGTAAGCATGTAGCGTTTAGTTTAAAATATATAATTTACGAAGTGACCAGATCGGGGCTTGGGACACGCCACGAAAACTCAAAGAATGGGGGTATTTTATTTTTTTATGATATTAATTTATAACAATAATTGAATAATAATCAGTTACCCAGTTAATAGAGGTTTTAAGGTTTGCGCAAAAAAAGAAATGGCTTGCTGACTTATCGATTTTCATTATTTATAAGCGATGCCGCTTGAAAAACGTGTCCCAAATAATGACCCGCTAATGGTATCCAATCCACCGTCTTCCTGAAATCTTCACCAAATCTTCCACAAAGCACCCAGGGACCTATCTTTAGTAGCGATCAGCGACTAGAGTCGTTATTTTTAAAACTATCTACAATTGAGAATACCGGGTGATTCTTTACGCATAATGACGTACCTATGACCCATAAGACTCGTCGTACCTATGACGCATAAGACTCATCGTACCTATGACCCATAAGACTGATTAGGCTTTGCTGCACATATATTCGAGCCGGCATCGGTGGTTCGGCAGTTTTTGCCGAACAGCAAAGCTGACCCTTTAGTCGTTCGCCATCAATCGGCTTACTCGTGCCTACTTCTCGGCTCCCAGCTTTGCCGATTAATGTCGACCGAATATGTGTGTAGCCACCCTAACACTAAGGAAAGTACTTCACTTTAGACACTTTTCCGAATTTTCCCCTTTAGGTCATCCTTCCCTTCTACACTCTATAGGTAAAAAGTAGCCTACATCACTCTCCAGCTCTCAAACTATCCACATACCAACCAAAAATCACTTCAATCCATTGCTCCGTTTGGATATGAAAGACGGACAAATGCAATCAAACAAAACTTTCACATATATAAGATTATTAGTATTGATTAATTATGCAGCCTCTACAAAGTTCTTCTTGTTTAACTTTAAAGTTCTAATTAGTTTAATGACATCACTTAAATTTGCAGAAACATTTAGAAAGTGGGCCATAGTAGTGGCAATGGACAGAGTTTGCTCAAAAGAATACGATCTACCCCCACCACATGAGGGGGGAAAACCTTACAGGGTGAGTATTGTTTTGTTTTAATTGGCTTATTAAGAACTTTGTGTAGTTAAACTAGTTCTTTCAAGAGAAGTTGTAAAGTCAAAGTTTGCTGGAAAACAGCGAATATTTTATAAAGTGCGAAACCCTATTACCTTCTGAAACTTCTGAACTTAGCAGAAGTTTAGCATTCTGCTTTGCTTTACTGATTTAACACCTGTTTTCTAATCTTTTGCTAACTTTTTTATTTCAAGCAAAAAGGATTGCATTACCTACCCTATACAGGGTGTTAGGGGCACCGTTGCAAAAACTTTAACCATGGCTTCAGACCATCAAGCTGAACAACGTACAGCAAGAATTTTTTGTCGGAGATGAAAAAAAAATTTCGACTTTTCATATAAATTTAGCAACTAAAGGTCGTCACAGACGGTGAAGATACTATAATATTTTATCTTAACATAGAATATCGCTCGCCATACAATTCAATGGACCATCACACACGCCGAAGATAACATATATTTTCATATTAAGTATCTTAAGATGCTAGGCGATACGGCAAAATATATATTTCGTATCTTAAGATACGGAAATATATATTTTGCATGTTAAGATACTATCTTAACATACGAAATATATATTTTGGATACGAAAAGATGTGTATACAGGTTGTCCCGTTTTCGATGCTGGGCATAGAGAGAACTAGCGGCCCGCCCCGGCTTCGCACGGGTGGACATTTATTTTTTAAACATTTTGGGATAAATACGAAAAAGTCAAAACATTTGTAACGATGCCGTTTCGTTACAGTCATTATGGATGGTAAGAAACTTCATAGTGGCTGGAAAGTTTTATAGTTTTACGTACTGGCCATCAGTTTTATGCTGTACCACTGTTCTTTCGTAATTCTTCGCTCCACGTGCCCTATTCAGCGTTTTGATTCAGTCCTACCAGAACAATCAAGCTGAACAGAGCTCGCGTGCGAGCTAGCGTACTAAAAATTTATAAGTGAAATGTAATAACGATTAAATAGCCAATTAATTCATTATAGTAACAGTTCCTATTCTTCATATTCTTTCATATTTCTAATTTACAATATTTGATAAAACAACTCTCCAAGTGCTGAAACAATCTTTTATTCTCTACAACATCTTCTAATTGAATACTACGCGGTGACTTCCGACGTTCCGGCTAGTGTACCGCTGGCCGACGAGGGGGTCCCGTAACACATCCTACTAATATTATAAATGTGAAAGTTTAGATGTTTGGATGTTTAGATGTTTGGATGTTTGTTACTCAATCACGCCAAAACGGCTGAACGGATTTGGCTGAAATTTGGGACACAGATACTTTGAAGCTTTGAGAGGAACATAGGCTACTTTTTACCCCGGAAAAAGTCACATTCCCGCGGGATAACATCGTGTAGTCCACGCGGGCGAAGCCGCGGGCGGAAAGCTAGTTCATAATAAAGGAAGAGTAAGTTTACACCTAGTTTAACCAAAAAGTTTGCTTAGAAATAATGACGCTTTGAAACGTCAAACGTAAGGAGTAGAGTGTGTGTCAGATAACTCTGCACGTGCCTGGCGCTTTTTTGGCGCTAGTTACAGTGCATTTTTTTGTTCTAATGTTATAGAAAAGATTAGTATTCGATTTTTACCGCGCGCAGACTTATCTGACGAGCACTCTAGGTACCTACCTAATGATGATAGTATGATTTTCTATCCAAACTTATCTAGAGTTCGAATTAGCTATAGCAATTTTTAAATCAAATTCCAGGTCAGAATCATCGTCTGATGAGCTGTCCAATAAGTCTAATAGCAAATCCGAATTGCTCATTTTTGATCACCCTGTATAAGATGTTTAACAGAATATTCGTCTGCTACCTAGGGCAGATATCGAGAGAGTGAAAAGATTCCAAAATATATCGTATCTTAACCGTGTGTGATAGTTTAAGATGCTATAATATTTTATCTTACGATATCTTAAGATAAAATATTATAGCATCTTCACCGTTTGTGACGCGCTTAATCGGGACATTTTGTATGGAGAGTCGAAATATTGCTGTGCGTTGTTTAGCATGATGGCCTGAAGCCATGGTAAAAGTTTTTGCAACGGTGCCCCTAACACCCTGTATAGAAGCAGTTTAAATACCGCGTATTTCAATATCCCAATAATTTACTGCATGCAAAGAAAAATCTGAGTTTCCACCACATATTTATCAAACATATTAGTTTGAAATAGTAATGGTAATATTAACCTTGCTTTGCAAATGCTCTTCCGCCAATCTTCCGCCATTTGGAAATCTCATTGATAACTTATTATTATTGCTATTAAGATTGCGTTCCAAGTACCCTTTTCGTTTTTAGGATGCCATAAGAGCAATCAAAAGGTACCGTCACACCGTTGTATTGTAACGGATGTCCCAAAAGTAGGTATAGGATTATTTGTCTCAATAAAACGCGAATGGATTGGAATTTCTTCGTAGTTTTATTTTATTTTAAAGAAGAGACTTATACAATTTTATCTGATTAGAATATCTGCTAAATGGCCGCCACGGGCATTTATGCTGTGTGCAAGTTTTTCATGACACTTTCACACATTTCGCTGCTAATTTCAAACATTTCGCTACTTATTTCACCAATAACTCGGCGAATATTTTGTCTATATTGTCTATGTTTTGTGGATCGTTGGTGTAGACCATGAAGTTCGACTTAATACTGAAGTAACTCACAGTATTAAGTCAAACTTCATGGTGTAGACTTTATCTTTGACGTAGCCCCAAATAAAAGAATCCAGTGGCATCAGATGGCAAGATGTCGGTGGCCATTTGAAATCACCTTTTCTTGAAATTACGAGATTTTTCGACCTTTTGACGAGTGTTTGTAATTGATCGTGAATTTTCGTAAAATATTTGTAAAACTTCTATGCGCTGTTTTATTGTGAAACGCTCCACGATTAATTTAACATGTGTCAAGATGAAGTATGACAAATTTCAACCCGCCATCTTGAATATTTCGGAAATAGCGCGAAATTCAAATCCTATACTTACTTTTGAGACACCCTTTATAATGACGAACATTTTTTTTTGTCCTGCAGGTAAACCCTGGAGATTACGTCTATAATTGCGTGAACGCACTCCATATGGACCCGCAGTACTACCCAGAGCCTCACGTGTTCAACCCTGACCGATTCTCTGAAGAGAACAAGCACAACATCAAGCCTTTCACCTTCATGCCTTTTGGAATAGGGCCACGAGCTTGTATTGGTAAGCCATTTCCCACACACGAGGACTTCTATTGCCCTTTTAAATTTTTATAGTCGAGATTGATAAGACAGAAAAAATAAATAAATAAAATAAAAAAATAAAGTAAAAATAAATGTAGCCTATGTACATACACAATAAAGTCAAAGCAATATTATGTAAGTATTTAAGTCGCAGGGATGTGATAAAAACAGGGATTTGGTCAATTCCCTAAGTGATTTGATCAAGTCACGGAGGATGTTAAAATTACCACACGATTTTATCATTTCCCTGAACAAATCTTGTGATTTGAACAAATACCTAAAGTGGTTCAGTGAAATGACAAAAAAATTCAAATAACATACACACTGTCTGTAAATTTCCAAAAAAAACAAAACAAGAAATTTAAGGCGATCGCTTACGTGTTATACAGGACTTCCGCAAATTTATAAATTTCCTAGGAAATTCATAAATTTGCAGTTCTTGTTATTTTCTTGTAGTCCTGTAGAACACGTAATAGGTTAGAAATATCGTGGTTTATTTTTTTTAGGAAATTTACAGACAGTGTGTATGTTATTGTGTCATTTCACTGAACCAATAATTTAAGGATTTGTTCAAATCACTAGGTTTGTTCAGGGAAATGATAAAATGGTGTTGTTATTTTAACATCCTCCGTGACTTGATCAAATCACTTAGGGAATTGACAAAATCCCTGTTTTTATCATACTCGTATTCCTGTGACATATACACTACTAGCCTTCCGCCCGCGGCTTCGCCCGCGTAGTACACGCGGGCGAAGCCGCGGGCGGAAGGCTACACGACGACGTTATCCCGCGGGAAGGTGATATTTTTCAGGAATAAAAAGTAGCCTATGTCCTTTCTCAGGCTCTAGACTATCTCTATACCAAAATTCATTCAAATCGGTTCAGTAGTTTAGGTGTGATTGTGTAACACACAGACAGACAGAGACGCATTTATAATATAAGTAAGGATAGAACCACTTTGTCAACTTAAAGCGATCCGCATCAAAACTATAATATATGTGCCACAGAATTAATTCAATATTGTAATATGAAATAATCCTATTTTGTTTGCATTAATTATTTCTCGTAACTGTACAAGTAGGTATGTACTTTTTCATCATCCTTCTTATCATTATAATATCAAAATCTCCCAATGTAGACAGTGTTTTATAACTGGGCAGGTTGGCACAACGCCTATCATTAGTAAGAAGCCAATTCTTCTGAGACGTGAGTTCTAGGTATATAACATTTAATCCATTATCCGTCCGTTTTGTGATCCAAGATGTGACTTGGTATTTCTCTAATCGTTATTACACTTCACATATTTTAAAACGAATTTCTTTATTTTCAGGGTCCCGTTTCGCTTTGCTGGAGCTCAAAGTGTTGCTATTCAATTTGATCAAGACCTTCAAGCTGGTGAAGTCTCCGAAGACAGCTGACCCGATCAAGCTCCACGCAAAAGACTTCAACATAAAGGCAGAAGGTGGCACTTGGGTGAAGCTAGAACTGAGAGCATGAAGAAACGATCTTTCAGAAACGTGCATTGAATTTTAGACTTTATCGACTAACATTTAAAGTTACATTTAATAAGAAGCATTTATTTTACTTTCTGTTGCTTGCAATAATAATTCTTGAGTTATTTTTAATATGTAAGTATATACTTTTTACGCTATGGAGGTTCGTGATTGTTTCATTCTTTGCGTTACTTTCGATGGTAAAGATATTATTTTTATATATGAATGAACTAACTAACGAGGCTGATAAGGTCGCAAATACTAGGTGGAATAAAAATAATATTTTACTCCACCTTGTATTATGTAGCACAATGAGAAATAACGTAATTCAAATTAAACACTGTAAAACAAAACAATTAACTAACAATATTTTTTATTAATATAGTTTGTTTAATTTTATATTTCCTGCAAATATCTTGTTACAAAATAATGATAATAAGATAAATGTGTGATGATAAAGAAAAATAACAACCTGATATTTAATTTCTAGGTTCAAACTTGACAAAAGTTCCATTTTTCATTTTTAACAAAAAACCCTCATTAATCATTTCCATGTTTGTAGAGGTGCTTGCACTCTTCAATATTTTGAAGTTCAGGATTAAGTTGAACAGAAGGACCTTCAGTTCCATCAACGCCATTCTGGACCCTAGAAAAAGCAGAGAAAAATAAATATTTATGTCCTTATTTATATTTTTGAAACACCCTTATGGTGTAGTTTACACGGCAAATTATAAAATTATTACTAAGCAAAAACGCCTTGGTAATTAAATATACATCTTATTAAAATGTCATAGTATTGAATGATAAACCAAAACAGAAACTTAATCGTTTTAATTTATTTTTCTAACTCTTTTATGCGTCCGAACGCATATAAAGCCATTGGTCCCAGCTGCTTACGGCTACCTACCTACAAATAGGTAAAGTTTGTTAAATTGGATGTAAGAGGTAATCTTTAAAAGTATTGAACCAAAATTAGCTTTATTTTTTTTGTGACATATAAAGGATTATTTTTAAACACCATCTTATTAACATTATTATCTTTGAAAAAAACAAAAATTCTATATTAATATTTCATTCATATATTAATATTATCATATTTATTTTTTATTTTATTATCATTATCACCTAGTATTAAAAGCCATTCAAAGTTTTATGCGTAGCAGCTGATTACGCCCCTCCCCTACCCAGTGCCTTTCGCCTTTCCAGACTTCATTTTTTACGTAGTATCCATGCAGTATCAAGATCAGCTGGGATAAAAATGGAATATTTGAATGTTATCTAATGCGTGGTAAAAATTTTGATGGTGTTAAAAAAACTACCCTGTATAAAACTATAGTCTGTTCGCCGAGAGTTGATAAATATTATGATTCGTCTTCGAACAGCGTTACTGTCTCTTTATTATTGCAAACTGTATGGTGGCCGTTGCTTATCTCTCACATAGCCGTTTTTCGTGGTAAGCCTCACGCATTTGTTGTCAACTGTGGCCAGGACAGACAAGCGGATGCGGCTGCCATTTTGCCATGATCTCTTTTTAAATCATTAGCGGGCCGTAATTACTAATGAGTTAAGAAAGCCTGGCTTTATCATCTCTTGGCGAACAGACTATAAGCGGGTAAAACCGCGCTACTGTGCGCCCCGCAAGTAGCCTTATATAAGTTGGTTCAAAAACCTACCGATACAATTTCTGGGCCCCATTCCAAACGGCATGAATGTGAACGGAGTGATATTATGTTTGTTGTCGTCGGAGAACCTCTCCGGGAGAAACTTCAACGGGTCTGGGTAATACTTGGAGTCCAGGTGGACTCCATTTACAACGTTGTAGACGACATCACCCGGCTTCAACTGAAAAGGTATTAGCAAATTAAAGAAAATACAAATTTCGACAATTTTTGATTTCAAGTTGAAATACAAAATTTCATGCGCTTTTCAGCCTATGCTTCTCGTCATAGTCCATCTATATCTGAGGAAAAACTTGTCAAACATAAACAGGTAAAGTTATAACATCATTGAACATTATTGACCGTTCTATTATTGAATAATTAACTAACAAAACGCGTCCACAAATGGTTATCGCTGCGCTGACCTCACACAAGGCTTGATTCGAACGCGGACACTTCAAGGCAGAACAAAAAATTCTAGCTACAACCTGTGACGTCTCCTGATGGCCTTGACAAGTGGCTTACTACTATTCATTTCGCCAGTAGAATAGAAAGAAAATGTATAGGATTGACATTAGCGATTGAAATGTCACGTGACCGCTAAGAGATTAGTGGTCACGAGACACAATACATTTTCTTTCTATTCTACCGGCGGTATCGTTATTAGAAAGCCACTTGTCTAGGGGGGCTGGTGACCGAGACCAATGTCGCTTGCCTCCGAAGATTGCAGACTGTAAGCAACCTATATCTAGACTAGAGCATCAAATGAGCCTTCTATACGGCACTAATATTAATAATCCTATGCCGCAATTACAGGAAACCTTCTTGAGGTAATCTCCTAGGAAATGGCTCATTGGATGCAATCTAACATAGCACTAACCTGGTCGGGCTTCCCGCCTTCGTGCGCTGGTGATAGCTCTTATGACTTCATGCACTTCATGCACTTTCTATCCATCAAGCAAAAATTTTAGGAGAAGTGGTAAAGTAAGACCTGTGATATGACTAAACACGACCAGAAGCAACACACACTCGACAGTGCAACTTATCGCTTTGACAATTCCAACCCTCAGCACCAATACCATACGAAATGTATAAAAAATCTCATCTGCAAATTATGGCGGCTTACTAGTGCACAATTAGAGCCAAAAAGGCAACTATCAGCCGTATCTGGATCATCAAATAAGCCTTCTAAACGGCGCTGACACTATTAACTCTATGCCACAAGGTGTACTACCTATTAATAATTATTCTGTGCCACAAGTTCGATATATCAGGAAATCCTCAATGTCGGAATCTTCTAGTGAACTACGTCTACATAAAGGGCTTATTAGATGCAATCTGCACCCACCTGGTAAGGCTTCCCGCCTTCGTGAGCTGGAGGCAGCTCGTACGGCTTCATGCACCGTCTATCCATAATAATGGCCGCGCTCCATTTTCTCAGGGTTTCTGGGGGATATAATTAGGTAATAAAGCCTTAGCGTAAATAAATAACCTATATAATTTATGATGCTAGCACCTATTACAGTAAGCAATAAAATTATGATGAAAACCTCATTATTTTCATCATCCAGAAACGTGCTCTGCTCTTCTTAAGATAAGATAAGATAAGATAACTCATTTATTGCATAAAAATATGGTACAGTATGATATTGTTATGTTATGATAGTTATAGTTCTTACATATTTAACTGTTGGACAGCATGCAATATTTAAAGTATAATAATAATTATTTATAGGTACCTAAGTAATTAATTACATTTTTTGAGAGTAAAATTTCTTAATAGTAGGCAAATACATGAAAAATAATGAAAAATTTAACCAACGATTACATTCATTAATAATAATAATACAATGTCACATTCAAAATTACTTAATTGTTAGTCAAATGTCAGAATATGCTTCTAAATTTTTAAAAAGTATGTCAAAGTTCATTAATATTATGTAATTGTGATAATGTGATAAGTATTATTTTTTATGCTTAATAAAATTATCCATGTCCTTATGAGTCAATTTGTCCTTAAAATACTCCGCAAGTGAGTAATAGCACTTGTCTCGTAGTATTTTCAGTAGACGACGTCTAAATAAGGATAGAGGTAGTGTCTTCAATAGCTCCGGTAAGTGGTTATATATTTTGACAGACATTGTTAGACAACTCCTACTATAGATTTCTGTCCTAGAGTCTGGTATGCACAGTCTGTTTGGAAATCTGGTTTCAAAAATACATACATCTTTTTTAAACTTATAGAGTTCTGGATGCATTTTGACAAACATACATATTTCCAAAATATAAATACACGAAAGTGTTAATAAACCAAACGATTTGAACAAAGGCCTGCAGGAAACCCAAGAATTTACATCAGCAATGGCTCTAATGCATTGCTTCTGTGCAATAAATACTCTCCCTAGTTTCACAGAGTTACCCCAAACCAATATACCATACCTTAAAATTGATGAGACATACCCATGATATGCTTTCAATGCAATTTTAATGTTACTTATTTTTGCTAAGCGCCATAAAACATAGGCGAACCTATTAATTTTTACACATACTTTGTCAACATGTGGTTTCCAAGTGCTCTTTTCATCAAATTCTATCCCTAGAAATGAGACTTGGTTAGTCTCAGCAATTTTCTTATCATGAAAATTGACGTTTAATTCAGCTTTTGTAGCACCTTGATTAAAAAATTGAACTAATTTTGTCTTGTCTATATTGACTGTCAAATTATTTGCATTTAGCCAATTAATAATGTCACTTACTGTAGAATTTAGAATGTCATTCAATTTACTTATAGATTCGTCACTAACTACGACTGCAATGTCATCTGCGTATAGCGAACAATGAAATTTTGTGATGTCAGGTAGATCATTAATGTATAATAAAAATAGTAAAGGACCCATTATAGAGCCCTGTGGTACACCTAAATAAGTATTCTTCATCTCAGAAGAATAATCTTCTTCCTGAGAATCGCTGTTAATTCCCTTAACTTCCACAAATTGGACTCTATTGGAAAGATAACTTTTTATCCAGTTTAAGGTATTGCCTCTTATTCCATACGCTTCGCACTTCTTTAGAAGAAGGTCATGCGAGACATAGTCAAAGGCTTTGCGCATGTCGAAGAATATAGTTACAGTTTTAATTTTTTTGTTTACATTTTTTACTATTTCACTAACAAGCTTATACGCTGCTAATCCTGTCGACTTACCTTTTTGGAATCCATGTTGATTAGGATTTAGTATTTGATATTTATCCAAGTATTTCATTAATCGTACCAGCATACATTTCTCTATAATTTTTGAAAAGATAGAGATAAGAGCTATCGGGCGATAGTTAGTTGGATTTTTTCTGTCTCCTTTTTTGTGGATTGGTTTAATTACACTTATCTTTAGCCTATCTGGAAACACACCTTGCTGTAAAGATAAGTTAATTATATGAGATAGTATCGGAGCAATAATGTGCTTACATTCCTTTAATGTCCGGGTATCTATTTTATCATATCCTACAGAATAAGTATTATTTAAGGAGTCAATTATTTTTGCAACTTCAGCATCGTCAGTGGGAAATAGAAAAATAGTTGAAGGATTTGGTTGAATGTTATTATAATTAATGTCAAAATGTTTATTATTAGTATTGTCAATGAAATAATTATTGAGAATATTACAAATGTCAATAGGATTATTATAAATAGTGCCATCTAGTCTAATTTGTTTTATTTGTTGACTCTTACTAGAGTTATTTGCTACGTTATCATTAATTACCTTCCACGCTGCCTTAGAGATATTCGTTGCTTTGTTCATATATGCTATGTTTTGGTTCTTTTTTGCAGTCTCAACACATTTTTTGAGTAATTTATTGTAATTTTTATAATTTGTTTTCTCAGTTACACTTTTAGTTTTATAGTACTTAAATCTTAATTTTCGCTTCGTGTTTGTAGCAATTTTTATACCTTTTGTGAGCCATTTAGGTTTATTGTGAATATTTCTCTGTTTTTTTACAAAGTAGAACGGGAAACATAGGTTATAAGCTAGTGTTATCATTTCATGAAATTTGTTGAATGCTTTGTTTGTATCTGATTCAGTAAGTACGTCCTGCCATGATAACGCCGCTAAGTAGCCCAAAAACTTTAATTTGTTGCTAGGACTAAAATCTCTTTTTTTGAAATAAATTGATTCTGGCGGTACAATTTTGCTCTCAAGGTTAGTTATAAGTACTTGGGCTTGGTCATGATCTGAAAGTGCTAGTGGGATGTTTTCTCCTATTGCATCTTTGCAGTTGCTAATGATCTGATCCAGACACGCCTTTTGTCTGGTGGGGGTTTTAATATGAATCACTAGATTAAAATTTAATGTTAGTCTATAATATTCATTTAAAATGTCAGATTCTTTTAAAATGTCAATGTTAAAATCACCTGTAATAATAATTTTTCTATTCTGTTTTTTCCGCAGCTTTTCCAGCAGAGATTCTAGTTTTTTTAAGAATAAGTAAGGGCTGCTTTTTGGTATTCTATATATACATATTACAATAGTTTTATAATCTGGGATTTCAATACCACTTATTTCAAAAATACGGTCACATTTTAGGTCATCGAATAGAGTTAACTTATGGAATTCAAGATAATCTCTACAAAATATCATAGACCCTCCACGTTTTTCATGTTTTCTAGAGTACCAGTCGGCTAGAATAAAACCTGGTATAAATGCATTGGATTCATTTCCTGCCATGATAAATGTTTCAGAAAAGCATAAAATATCTACATACCTTTCCTTAGCAGCAAGATTATTAAGAGCTATTTGTAGTTCATCTTTTTTACTTAAAAGTCCTCCCATGTTTTGATGTAATAAAACTAATTTATTGGTTTTATTCTCGAAAAAAATCATCAGTACTTTTTGTTGTATGAATGGGAGATCCTCTTGGGGTTTTCTTAGGGATCACATTAAAATAATCTTTAATAGTTTTCTTAAAAGTAACTCTTTCATTTGTTGACATTTCCTTTATTAAGGATGGCGAGTTGGGATATGTAATTGGCTTGGGTTTAAAGTAAAATGGAATGGTGCCTTTACGGGGTACTACTTTTTGAGAACTTTTAGAGTTCTCTATATTTTCTAATTTTTGGTTCCGCAAGCGTTTGGCCAACGTCGTCGGATTTAGGAACGTTTTATCATAGTAAATGCAATCTATAATGTAGTTAATTCTATTACAATAGTTGTGCTTATAGTAAGACTTTACAAAGTAGCAATTTGGAAAAAGATTAACTATCTGTTGAATTTCTTTATTCAGATATATTTCATTTAAATGAGAATTATTCATAGTATTTAATATAATTACAGTGTTCGTTCTTAATTTATCTAAAGTTGAATATAAATTAGCAATAATCTTTAATCTACTAGTGTCATTTTCACCTACAGATAATACAAACACGTCTTCTGGGTCATACGTCATATCACAGTTTTTCAAGATTTCGTCCGTTGTAGCATAAGGTTTAGTTGTCGAAAAGATTTTGTAGTTTTCATATTTTGTGTTATTCCTGGATTCCATCAGAGTCTCGGCTAATCCTACACATTGTTGGGAACCGAAGATCCGTATTGTTTTCTTTTTATCAAACTCCACGAAATTCGAATTCTCTTGTTGTTCTCTAGGTTCAATTTCAGGTATTATGTCAGTGAAAGAGTCTTGACTCAGATGTGAGGCTGATTGATCGTCCGTATAGTCATTATTTCTTATTATTATATTGTCAAGTGCTGTCGAAGTCGTACTATCGTGGCAAATTAACTTAAGGTTATTTATGATTGTGTCCTTCTTGATAATCATTCTTTCTAAATTAATTTTTTCCAATATCAATTCGTCGATATGATTATTTGCCGATTCAAGTTTATGTGTTAGTTCCTTTATTTTACTTTGTAATTCATCTACTTGATCATGATAGTGCGTAGATAAATCAGGCAAACTCCTTCGAGGAGTAGTATCTACTGACACGAAAGACGATTCCGTGTCTTGAATGGAACTGTTAGGAGGCGCTACAGGTTTGTTTGTCCTCAACGGAGTATGTTGGTTATATACATGTCTTTTTCGAGTAGCGTAGTCGGAACTTTTTGGAGTTGAACTTGTTTCTACCAAGGTATTAGTAACTGGTGTTGAAGCCTTATTTTCCACTTGGTTTGACTTTAGTAGACAGGTTCGACAGATCCATTTCTCCTTTTTTTCTTTTGTCATTAATAAGTACAATTTTTCTGAGACTTGTGCACAAACGGTGTCATATGTTATAATATTTGACGGTGTGATAATATTTTTTTAACTCACAACGGGGTAGCACTTGCCATCATACCATCTGATGTTAAGTGGTGATAAGGCTGAAGGTAGAAGCGCACTTCTCCCGGAATTCTCAATTACTTTATAGATAGAGGAACTGGCTATCTTATCTTTAACTGCCGGAACACAATAATGCTGAAAACATCATTGTTATGGCGTCAGACTTAGGAAAGATGGTGGTAGCTACCCAGGAGGACTACGAAGAAGTCATACCATCAATCAAATTTAATTTAATTGTACCCCCAATGGGAATCCAACCCGGGACCTCTGGGTCCATAACCAGTGGTGTGAACCACTAAACTTTAGAGGCGGCTAAAGAATAATATTTGTTAGTCAATTCTTCTTGTTCATAAGTTAATTTTTTCTCATAACATTTCGAAGTATTCAGACAACTTTCAAGTAAGTAACATTTACTGCGGATATCTTTGCCTACAGATTATCTTTATTTGTTCTGTTTTCAAAAACGATTTATAAATGTTAAAAGATAATAAACATTATACCTACTCATCTATTGACATGGTTTTAGTTTACGAGTAAGTATTATGTTATGCTAACACTGTTGTTATAAATATTTTGCAGGAAAGTAAATATAATTCTATAAAAATAGCGTGGTGGTCAGAATGAAATCAAACTTACCATTCAGAACGCAATCCAAATATTTCAGTTTTCCAATATTTTCGTACGTCAGTGCATTGGTTTCCTTAAATTTCTCGACTTCATCGTATAATTTCTGTTGCACATCTTGATTCAAAGCCAATTCATGAATGCACAAAACCAACGTGGAGGCTGTCGTCTCAAAGCCAGCAGTGAAGAATAAAAAGACCTGTGCCACTAAATCATCCAGCTCCCATTCTGGAAAAAATATATTTTATGAGAATTTAATGATTCTTTGTTGCGCGTAAAGGATGTGTAACGCTAGACAGTGCTGCCGGGTACGAGCCGAGCGTCGACCTTAGCACCAGGCCTGTCTCACTTCCATATAAGCGGCGCAAAATCCCCGAGATATTTACCTACTATTCTGGAAAACAACCTAATTTCAACCTTTTGCATTGCGTATAGCGTTCATAGTACAATAACTGTCTGCCGTCTCGCTTCAATCTGCTAGGGCTGTCAGAGGTACTACTTTACCTGTGAAAGTAATACACGCGAAGCGAGACAGATAGCGACACATGCGGATGCGTGCGCTGCGAGTGCAACAAGTCGAGCGAGTGCCAGCCTATTGAGACTAGTCCGGTGACCGGACACTTGCGTTTATCATACCTAAACTCGGGAGTGAAATTTCTGTACCGTAAGGTACTAATATATATGCTGTGTTAGCACGGCCAACTAATCTATGTATAGGTACTAATATTATAAAGCTGAAGAGTTTGTTTGTTTGTTTGAACGCGCTAATCCCAGAAACTACTGGACTGAATTCGAAAATTCTTTTTGTGTTGGATAGTACACTTATCAAAGAAGGCTATATTTTATCCTGATATTCCCACGGGAATGGGTACCACGCAGGTAATACTGCGAGGATCCGCTAGTAGTCATTTAGGATAGGTAGGTACGTTGCTCGGCTGGCGCTTGGTAGCCACTCGGTATAGCATGTGTCCATACGAAATTTGTGTAATATTATTTGACCCGTTCTATTGCCAATGCTTTACACTTTAGTTAGACTATAGTCTAACTAAGTATTTACTTATATATTTTTCTAAGTTCTAATTTCAACAATATTTATTTCTGAGATCTTGTTAATTCTGAAATTTTGTGGTTTCCGATACAATTGCTCCAATTTTAAATATGGACTATAGTATTTTAAAGTAATAAAGATACACAAGTATCATAATTGTGAACTACTTACTCCTTACTTTTCCTTTCAGATCTAGCGACTCTTCAGCGGCCGCGAAACCAACATTGTCCTCCTTGACTGATGGTTGAGCCTTGAGTGTACCTGCAAATCAATTTAATTCAAAACCCCTGTTAATAACTAAGTGTAAAATACCTGACCCTTTAGAAAATAATACTTTGAGGTCAATGCTGGTAGGTATAAACGTTAAAAATGGCACCAACAAAAAAAACAATTTCTATAATTTGTTTGGCTAGGATTATTCATGTCAGCCGAACGACGCCCAATGCTGGGCATAGGCCTCCCCCAAGGATCTCGCTCCGTAAACTTAATTCACCTGAGTTAATTCACCTAGGTGAATTAAGTATACTATTCGTAAACTTTAATCACCTGTACCGCTGGTCACAAAACAAAAGACATATATTTAAAATAATAAGTAAACTTTAGGAAAAATGTGATAGTAAAAAACCACGAGCCCTATAAGTAGCTTTCAGGCGGGAAGCTACTTATAGGGCTCGTGGTTTTTTACTATCACATTTTTCCTATACTTACAAAAATTGCATTGTGAATGCATAAAAATAATTTAAAATCTTAAGTAAACTTTATTCACCCAAGTTTAGAATGGATCACCCAGGTGAATAAAACCTACTCTTAGTAAACTTTAATCACCTGTAAGTACCGCTAGTCACAAAACAAAAGACATATTTAAAATAATCACCCCAGTAAAAAATTAATCTAAGTACATATATAGAAAATGGCTTATAATATGAAAATTTTTTAGTTGAACGCTGAATCTGTGTTATTTTGGAGTGTGCTTGGTGTCTGCGTCTGAAATGACGCGATCAGATCAAGTAGGTTTCTATTAAACTTTTTTATTCGTTTATTAGAGTAGTATGGAAAGTTTACTTTGAGGAATGACATAATAAACTCATAATATATTTCAGGAAAATTGTGTGTCAATATGACAATCATAAATTAACATAAGCTCTCATTGAGCCAGAGTTTCACTGATAAAAAACATTATTCATAAAAGTGAATAAAGTTTACTTAAAAGTATACTTAATGCACCTAGGAGAATAAGGTGAATAAAGTTTTGTGAAAGTAATTTTAATGCACCCAGGTGATTAAAGTTTACGAATAGTATACTTAATTCACCTAGGTGAATTAACCCAGGTGAATTAAGTTTACGGAGGGAAGGATCTCCACAACGATCGGTCCTGCGCTGCCCGCATCCAGTAATTCATAATTGGAAACAAATCGTTGATTTCATATTTATGTAGAACTAGCTGACCCAGCGCGACTTCGTTCCCGTGGCCCTACCCCCTACTCCACCCTACCCTACCCCAAACCTACCCTACCCCACCCCTACCCTACCCTACCCCTACCCCTACCCTACCCCTACCCTACCCCTACCCTACCCCTACCCTACTCCTACCTACCCCTACCCCTACCCTACCCTACCCTACCCTACCCCTACCCCTACCCCTACCGCTACCCTACCCTACCCTACCCCTACCCCTACCGCTACCCTACCCTACCCTACCCTACCCCTACCCCTACCCTACCCTACCCCTACTCTACCCCTAAACTACCCCTACCCCTACCCTACCCTACCTCTACTCTACCCCTACCCTACTTCTACTCTACCCCTACTTACCCCGCCTTCCCCTATTTTCTCACCGCTAAAACCTTCCTTGGACTTCCACGTACATTTCAAGACCAAAATTTGCCAAATCGGTCCAGCCGTTCACGCGTGATGCCGTGACCAAGGGAAATAGGGATTCATTTTTATATATATAGATAATTCAAATAACTTTCAGTCTTTATTTTGAGTTTTTCGAAAAGTTTAAAAAAGATTTTAATGAAAAAAAAGCAAATCGCTTTCTAATCCGTTAATGAAATAAAAAATCGTTTTGAAGTCAATTCATTAATAGTAGGTATTAGAAAAACAAAAACGTATGTAGGTATGTATTTAGTCGCATCCTATTTTGCGGTCCGTTTCGCGGTTTCCAACTATAAATCTCATAGTAATGGAGTTGTACCTTTTGATGCCTCCATCAACAGTTGAATCATGTCGGGTCGCTCCACGTTATTTTTCTCCCTGTATTCCATTGTGCTTACTACTATCTCTCTGAAGAACGCCGTGGTTTTCTCTGAGAACAACTTCAATCCGAGCATCTGGAAAGAAAGATATTTATTTTAACGTTTTTTTATACTATTTCAAGTGCATTATTGAAAATTCGCAGTAGCTCCTACTGCGAATTTTTAAGCAATATTTAAGGTCGAATTGAAGGTCATTAGCAAGAAAGGATCTTATAAGTACTTGATATTTTTTAAATATTACGGTAACAGGTGCTGACTGACAGATGCTTATTCTTTGATTTTGCTATCAAAAAGCTAAACAATATTGGATTCCATTCCATTTATTCCAAGAGTAGGTTTGTTGAGGTCATCTAGTGAATCTGATATTCAAGGCACAAGCCTATGAGGCTTAAAGGTCACAGCACATACATCAACTCGGAAAGGGATCGTAAACGTATCAACTCGAGCGGTTCAGTATTCTTTGTATGAAACACCCTACTGCAAATCACACTAATCGGAAACGTAACGTAATCGCCTCGCCTCGCCTCGAGTTGATGGTAAGCACCCTGGTCCCGACCAGGGTGCTTACCATCAACTCTTATTGCGGTTTTGTTTAGGACCTAAACTGATCTGCTTCGCTTATTCGTACCACGACAGCTTAATATCAATGACAGCGATTCAGTGATCGATCAATGACATTTCACAGCCGCTAAGCTGTCAGGAACTCTTATTTGACTTATAACCATCTTATAACCCGGTCGATTCAACATGTCACGTGCAGGTTATACCCGTCCCTCTCACTCACCGGGCATGACAGAATCGAGTGAAAGAGACGGGTAGAAGAAATAAGGACACAAATCGTTCGGTCATTCACATTTAGCAATTCATTTGCGATCCAGTTTTTAGAAGGTCATAGTACGAAAGAAAGCAATTCATTTTAGGAACCTATTCTACATCGCGCTATTTTTGAATCGCTGTCTTAAAGTTGATGGTAGGCACCCAGCTCACGAACCGCTTTGCGGTTGCGGGTCGCTCAACTTGCTATCCCCGTGCTTACCGCTAGTCGTCCACGCGCTTACGGCTCTACGTACAGTGGTTTGAAAATGAAAATGAACATCAATTTTTTTTTCTCATTTTTTGTCATTTTTTTTTTATTTTATCATTTTTTTCTCTTTCTTTTTTTTTATATGGAACCACTGTGAGGCGAGCCGTAAGCGCGGCGTCACCTAGCCGTAGCCGAGCCGACGTACCGACGCTGATCCGGTTTGGTTACGTGCTTGCGTTAGGTTGACGCCTGGTTGACGGCGAGGCGAAAGGCGATACGGTGTCGATCCCTTTCCGAGTCGATGTAATGTGCTGTGACCTTAATTCTATTTAAAATACCATTCACAAAGAAGATGTTCAAATAGAAAACGGATAGAAACTCACCCTTGAAAGAGCTGGGACTTGCACATACAAGAACATGACGAAGTACTGCCATAAGTTGAATTTGAACATGCTCTGGCCGATGCGGAAGAATTCGTTGTTGTTATCCTTGTAAGAGTTAACTTGAAGACCGAAGCCTGTGGAAGCGATGACGTCATTGGTGTAACGCCTGAAGATGTCATCTGCGTCAATCTCTTCACCTGCATGTGCTGGAATGAAAACTCTATGTGAATGTTATGCGACATTGGTAGGAAAATGAAGAACGTTTCGCTGAGATTATGTCACTACACTTCTTTCGATATTGCACTGGGTTAAATGATAATAGAGAATCAATGGTTTCAAAGATTGATGTTCATGTTAAATTATTATTCTGACTGTGGACGATAAATCTAACAACTACACCAACGAAGCGTATATATCGCTGTGTCGGTATTACCACCGTAATGACACACACATATAGCGATACATTCGCTTTTATTCTGGGGCTTCACCTGCGTGTAATGCCATTAATTAGTGCGCTATTTTATATAGTACGCGTGGCCGGGTCTTAGCGCGCTAATTTGAATTACCTAATGACATTAGACGTCAGGCGATAGTTCAGAGGGCGGTAGCTTTCAACACATCAAAGGGATTTAGCGGTCCTCTAGTGCGTTGTTGTCGCTACACCTACAGACTACAGTTTTCATTTTTTCATTTTCATTTTCTACAGTCATTCGGTATACGAACTTGTCAAAAGACGGTCACATTCAAAAGCTCTATAAATATAGCAATAAACGATAGAGTGCATAGTCATTGGTTTTCGATGGAATGGACAAATGAGTCTAGCATGGTATTATAAAAAAAATTAAAAAATCTTCAAGCAGCAACCGCCTCCATTTAAAAAATGTTATCCACTGATAACTCGCTAACTATGCCGCCAGACGCTAGAATGAGTGTGGCCAAACATTTATCGCATAGCTTAGTGCACAATTTAATGAACGCTAATCATGCCGTTACTTGAACTTTAGGCGTCACGCAGGTGAAAAACCCCAGCATTATAGAGAAAGACTTTACATTAAAATTGCATAGTAATAAATCATCATCACACCTCATAATAATAAATAAAAATAAATGCAGTTCAAATACTTTTATAATAATAATCCTTTTAATACATACATTTAATTATTCAGTACACAAAAAGGTCATTGATCAGTACCATTTCCTTCTTTTTTACACCGACGATCTACTTTGCGAAATAAAATCAAAGCAAAATTTCTGATATACCAATTGATTTCATCTCACAATATTTCTCAGTAACGATGGCAATTCCAGTTCATTTAAAAACAAAGTTAGTAGATCGTGAATCGACCTTAATTCGCTAAGAAATTATAACTCTACGACAAAGGGAATAAACGAATACCCGTAGACAACAATCTCATTAAATTTTTATATCACGGACGGAGATGAAGCGAATGTAATTGTCTATCTTTCTTTATTTATTTCTACGTTTCACATTGTTCTTGAGTTTTTATTAAAGTTCAATTTCATTAATTCAAAGTTGACTGTAATGTTAAGTGACAAGTAAGTATCAACCTTAATTTTACCTGTTTTTTGCAAAAAAAAATTTTATTAGGTGCGTACCATGGCACTTGCTGTTCCTCAGTACTATCACTAATTATCCATATGATCTTACACATAAGCTACGCTAAAATAATTAACTTATTCAATAACAGACCCTCCTTATAGGACGTTCCAAGATCATTTAAAATTGTATTTCTCAAAGTGGGCGTTAACGCCCCCTTGTAGCCACTGGAGGCCTAGAGGTCTAGGCTAGTCAAGGGCCCAGAAGAAATTGGGGGGTGATTAACTGGTTTAGAGGGGCATGTTTGATGTGTAATTTCAAATTGTTATTGTCCTCGGCGGATATATGATAGGAAATGACACGGTGTCAGAAAGGCTTCATTCATAACGTGCGTACTTATAAAACTAAATTCCAGACGTGCACTTTGTACATTGCATGATTCATCGAGAACATTCGGTTGCTAGAAATTTTAGTGAACGACTGTTTCAATCACTGCAACATGACATCAAAGCAGTCAATTAAATCCTATGCTTTGTGTTTATGAAGATTTCAACCGATTGCTGTTTCAAACAGAAGTGCTTTGGCTATCGACAGACAATACTCTCGGCGGAATCGAATTCACATCAGGATCGAAATAATGTCAATACAGTACTATGGAAACCATAGCAACCGTTTTCAAAGTACCAAAATAACAGAATTTTGAAGTTGATTTGATCCTGATGGGTACTCGCATCCGTGAGTATTGGGCAATACTATGGAAACCATAGCAACCGTTTTCAAAGTACCAAAATAACAGATTTTTGAAGTTAATTCGATCATAATGTGAACTCGATTCAGTCAAGAGTAACGGGGCAGTATGTCTCTATGATGGAGTTATTGGAAAACAAATACAGAATAGCGCAACAACCTCATCACATCAAAGAATGATATCGCGTACTGGACAGATGTATCAGTGATATTGTTCCATGATATTTTCTATCTTCAACGTGACTTGAACTTTCTTAAGCTTGAAACATTGCACATGTAGGCACGCATAACTCTACTTCCTCCCGCTCGGGACGTGTGCATATGGGCGCACGACTACTATCCACTTTAAATTTAGTATAAAATAAATTAATAAAAATTAAAATTAAAAAAAAAATATAAAAAAATATATAAATAATTACTTATTAATTTATTAAAATATAATTTTTTGAAAATCCGCCATAGCGAACGGAAGTATGACAGAGAAATAAAATTTTGCGATATTTTAAGGGTTAATTAAAACAAAAAATTTCGTCACTGCTTTCGTTGCCAAGCTGTTCTTACGCCTTATTTCCACCTGCAAGTAAACTTCTGCGATAAATGTCCGACAGTCTGTCCGATAGCAACTTGCAAGTGTAAACTACGTTGTTTACACTACACAAGAAGAATATAAACAGACCTGAGTTCCACATTTTCCCAAATTATCAGTATCCTGCAACAATGATGACTTGTTTGCCAACTACCAAAATTTGGAAATCCACCACAGCAGAGTGATTCCAAGACATTTATAAATTGGTAATACTAGACTGGGTGTTGGATCATTATACGATTCGATCATATTTTGTCGTGCCCGTGGACGCAGTGGTACTCATCATACTTCTTTTTTTTTCACAAAAAAACCGCCAGCCATTACCTACCCCATTTACGCCATCCACGTGCGGTGTGTGGACGGTGGTTATGTGGGACTCTCCTGATCTGGGGATCCCCCATCAAGTGACTAGTACTCGATGGGGGATTAGGAAGGGGGAATACCCACTAAGCCCCTCAATACTTGCTCCCTCGCCGCGCCGACCAGTCATGGGCGATTAGGGTGACAATCTCCCCTTAGTGTCTACCCACACGTACTACAACCACATCACATCGCAGCGACAAAATGTGGTACGTGTGGATAGTGTCGATGCAGCTTTTTGCAGTTCCGATGTGGTTGTGCGACAAAATGTCGATGTGATTACGTTGTCGCTAGTATTTGTGATGTGGTTACGTCGAATGCGGTTATGTCACTGGTGGTTGTGTTGTGGTTGGTTGCACGCGGTCGATAATGACGGCAAAATGTGGTAAGTTCGTGTGAATTGTAATATTAATTTCCAATACAAAATGCGCCCCGGATTGATGATGATGATGATACCTTAAAGAACGCCTATCTGCCTAGGTTCCGTTTGACATAAAATTTTGAAGCGATATAATCAAATTATTCGCGGACGTAATCGCGGGCGGCCACTAGTCCTTTATATAACAATCACAATTTTGCACACGATCGAATTTAGTCTAGGTTTGCCATTGACGAATAAGTCAAGGAGGACCATATTATTACACATAAATAACAATCAGTTTACCTTTTAAGTACTCCACCGTGTTGTTAGCCACCTCCATCATTGAGGGCAGCATCAACCTCATCTTGGACCCGGTGAAGGCGGGGCTCAGTGTGGTCCTCATGTCTCGCCATTTGTCTCCTGTGAATTTGTTAATTTTATCAATATTAAATCACATACACATATCACATGAAGCTGCCGATTGTATGGACACTTAGAACAAGAAGAGAGAATCCAGAGCGCTCGAAACTCAAAACATTTGATTTGACACATATCGGAAATCACAACCAGCAAGTTTCCAACAAAACTCAACCAAACGAAACAGTTTCAAGTAAAGAATTACAACTTGATTCAGGATATTTACTTATCATTAAAAAATATAAAGAAACTCTACGAGGGTCGTAAGTCATAAAGGTCGTAAAGTCTGCGCGAACGAAGTCGCGGGCACCAGCTAGTTAAAAAATAAAGTAACCATGTCACTTTCTTGTTGAGTTGCTACTTGTGTATTTCTTTTGGCAGCTATAATAATTTAATCTTTAACAGTTTTTGAGAAAAACCTTTCCAACTGATGACAACTTCGGTGAATTACGGGCTTAAGAAGAGAAGTCAAACTCTATATTGCATGTCCGACAAGCCCGTGACGCAGTGGCTTAACGCTGCGATCGCTGAGGTTAAGGCGATACTCGGAAAAATTATGCTGAAGCGAGATAGCAATGAGAATACGACGCGCGCGGGAGCGAGACCAATTTTGCAGATTGGGCAAATAAAACACAAAATCACCTCGTATTAAAAAACTACAGCGATTTTTTTTAAACTGCTTCTATACGATTCTAAATATTATTGGTGTCCACTGATTAAATCAATGTCCAATAGTGGAAGTGACCCCATTTAAGAATAATCTTGAATTTTCGTATTTTTAGAGGTCTTTTCGAAAAGAAAAAGTGTCGAGGCAAAATCATAAAATCGTGTTTTTGAAACTATACGAATCAAGATAAAGGTATGAAGAAATATATATCTTATTACCAGATTTTTAACAACTGTAACCGTCCTATAGTTTTAAATCAAAAAGTCCATACTTTTTCCGAGTAGCGCCTTAAGCAACTTTCGCATTGTGCGGTCACGGCATGGGTTTGCTTGCAGTCATTAATAGACGAATCCGCATCGGGCCAACGTAGTAGATCAGGGTGCCTACTATCAACTCTTATTGCGGTTTTGATTAGGACCTAAACTGATCTGCTTCGCTTATTTGTACCACAACAGCTTATTTGCGATCGAGATTCTATTGCGTCAATGACAAGCGATTCAACGACATTTCACAGCCGCTTAGCTCTCATGAACTCTTATTTGACTTATAACCCGGTCGAGTTAACATGACACCTGCAGGTTATACCCGTCCCTCTCACTATCCGGGCATGATAGAATTAAGTGAAAGAGACGGGTAGAAGAAATAAGGACGCAAATCGTTAGTTCATTCACATTCAGCATTCATTTGCGATTCAGTTTTTAGACGGTCATGGAACGAAATAATGCAATTCATTTTAGGAACCTATTCTGAATCGCACCAGTTTTGAATCGCTTTCTTATACTTGATGGTAGGCACCCAGGGCTCATTCCTATTAACCATCCATAAGGAAGGCCTGTAGCCCAGCAGTGGGGACATTATGTGGCTGATAATGGTGATGCTTCTTTATCCAGCTTTTAATAATAAATTCTTTAGAAGACCTTTGCAAGTCAAATAAATAAATAGGTACTTAATCAGTTTGTTTATAATGTGGGCTAACAATAATAAAAATATAGTTATCTTCGGTCACAAGTCATAATACTCAATGTATACGATTGTATTGTTTGTAAATATGTTTGTTATTTATCATATCAAGTGCCGTTATTATATCCTGTTATAGAACTGTGAAAACTTAAGTTAAAAGGTAATTAAAAAATCATAATTAAGTTGCCATAATTTAAATATTCTTCTCGGAAGGAGAGAAAACAAGCCGAGAATAAATTCAGTTTTTGACCAATGTATCGTCCTCTACCTTTGCCTCTTGATGCTACAATCTGGTATATAGTCCAGTCAATGAATGATTCTAGATGAAAAGGTCGAAAACAGAAAGTTTGACTTCGGAACTTTGTTTGGGCTAGTTAGGATACAAACATACCAAAAGTCCCCAAAGTATTATACTTTCAGACGTCAAATAAACTAATATGTTTTTAACAATTACCAAACCAATCTTTGTGATGTCTGATCCAAATGAAATAATTGATTACCATAATAAATGTCTTTGAAAAAAAAAATATAGTAAGTGTAAAGAAAACAAAATATTGTGTATGTATAGGAAACAAAATTCAACTGTATATGTAAGTAACAAATTATTTGTTACTTATCCAATTGAATTTGATTTGTTACAAATATCAAGTTCAATATATCACCGGGTCTCGGTGAATGTAGAAACCCGTCGTTGTTTCCAATTTCCATAATACTAGTTAAGTGCTCAAGCTACTTTATGTACTTTAGTTTTGTTACAATGTATGTGATGTTGTCAAATATTTATATTTATTTTGTTATCCATATTTAAAATTGAACTCTACACCGAAAACCTGATAAAACAATAGCAAAGTCAATGTTCTTGACAACTCAAAATCGGCAGCGTAACAACCTTGAACCCAGTTTTAGTCAATTAACCAATTTAGGCTTGCCACACTGGAGCGACCGCGGGGCGCGGAGGCGACCTGCGGATCCGCAGGACGCGCGAACACGTACTATTCCCTCCGCCGCGCGCCGCCCGGTCGCGGCAACCGCCCGACGCGCCAGTGTGGCCCCTCCCGTCCGTCTCAATATATTTGTTTTTCCCGCTCAACGCGGACGCAAGACGCGCCGCTCCAGTGTGGCCCACGACTAGGCACTGCGCAAATTAGCGCGAGGGTGAGACCGCTTGCCCCTCTCCCACTGTAAGTGCATGGGATTAAGGCATACGAAGCCGATGTGTCCGTCCGAAGCAAATTGAAGCGGGCTCTGTTTTAGATGTGAGGATCCGGGCCATATGGCTGCGTGCGTACTGCCAGGGTGAGCCCGAATGCCGGGTGTGTGCCGAGAGTGGCCGCCCGGCCGGTCATATTAGCCGAGAGTTAGCAAGTGAGTAAAAATGCTTGTGGACCATGCTATATTTAAGGTGTGCAACTTAGTATTCTTTTGTGGTACGAATTCAATATTTCCTATTATTTTTGTGCTAGACATGCGGCCATAGTACCGCGAATGTGTAGTTAAAAATCTAGGTTTTTACAGACCGAACTGAGTCAAAGGAGTTAAATCACGATTTTCAACTTTATTGATCTAACTCTGACGAAGGGTGTCGCAGCCCTGGGCAGCCTTTTCAGCTAACATCGCAATTATGAGATCTAGTAAAATCACCCAACATCTCAAGACGAAGATCTTCAACCAGTGTGTCTTGCCTGTCTTTACCTATGGGATGGAGTCAACGACCCTGACGGAGAAATCTGCTGAGAAGCTCCGTATCGCACAAAGGGCTATGGAGAGAATCATGCTCGGAATCCGCCTTACCGCAAAAGAAATGAGTGGATACGGCAGATAACTAGAGTCGTCGACGTGGTTGAAGAAATCAAGATAAGAAAAGTGGAGATGAGCAGGACATATTGACAGGATGAACCACATCCGGTGGCCGAGAAGACTACTTGAATGGCGACCTCGTGCCAACACCCGCGGGAGGGGCCGGCCACCCAAGAGATGGACTGACGATATCCGGCAGCAAGTTGGCACC
This sequence comes from Crambus lathoniellus, assembly GCA_949710035.1. NCBI lineage: Eukaryota > Metazoa > Arthropoda > Insecta > Lepidoptera > Crambidae > Crambus > Crambus lathoniellus. Next base: position 4,145,288 of record OX453302.1, on the reverse strand, counting down.
AATTGGTGAACTTCGGTCAGTCAGGGAATAGGTGACCAAAATTATTCGCGCTCTTCCGTCCTTTAGAAGATACGTTCATTTTTGCCAGAATTGAAACTCGTACTACGAACAATTCGTAAAATCTCACAAACCCACGAAAATTATAAGACCTAAAATGTTCACCTAATAACGTCGTCGTGTAGTAAGTACACGCGGGCGAAAGGCTAGTAGTTAACAGATAAGAAGGTATAAGTTGGGGTGTGTCCAAATACTAATTTGCCATATTCATATTGTGACATTATGTATTATGCGACTACGAGATATTATGCCCAATTCGGAAAGTGTCTTAAACGTAATGTTGCTTTTCGATAAAGTGGCAAACATCTCATGTGACGAATCGCAAAAGAGACAACAACGCACAAAGGATATAGATGATGGTGACCATGCTTTATATATCCAAAGACGACAGTATGTTACCTTTCATCCCGAACAAGCTCATCTCAAATATGTCTCCATCCGGGAAGAAATCCTTGTGGTCAACAAAGTAGTCGAAGTTCTTCACGGTTATGGCTTTGATGAGCTCTGGATCTCGGATCAGGATAATTGGGGTATTCCCTTCCACATAAGCTACGTACCTGGATGGAATAAAATTCATTTGTGAAACTTCAACAACCTCACAGTAGTGAGTTCGTTTTAAATAAGTTTTAACAACGACGGGCTAGCTCTTAGCCTTCATCTCACCTGATGTTAAGTGGTGATAAGGCGAAGGTGGATGGGCACTACTCCCGGAATCCTCAATCACTGATGAACTGGCTATTATCTCTAACTGCCAGAACACAATGATGCTGAAAACATAATTGTTATGGCGTCTGACTTAGATTATGATGGTGGTAGCTAGCCAGGCGGAATGAGGGCAAGTCCACTAATCAGTTTTGTATGAAAAGTCGATATTTTTTTCGTCTTTATCGGAAAGTTGTATAAAAAAAATAAGATGTTAGTATTCTACTCCTGCAAGGTTGTTGGTGTTTTTCAAATAACGTTGTATATTAGACAGTATTGGCGTTCAGTCGATAAATTATTATTATAGTTACACCGCAAAATGTTGTGATTTAAAGAGATGAGACAACAGATAATTAGTGTGTAATGAGGAGAAATTTGTTTAATAATACCAACATTTGTGTGAATTGTAGTTTTTGGGATATTCGATAAAAATTGATTTTGCTGGGGAAGGTAACGTTTGAAACGTTACCCTGGCAAAAGAAAGTCGTTTCAGCCCGGAACCAAATACATGTATAGATAGCTTTTGTTGCATTGTAAAGTGGTAGTTCTTGAGTTAGATTTTGTTGCGGTAACGTTTTGGGATTTCCCAGATCTGGAAAACTGTTTAACGCAGAACTAACAAAATACCAATAAAACATTTGTTTTTGATTTGGTTGTCGTAAACCAACGTAATTAAATGGATTCGAAAAACACACAACCCACACTTTTGCTATTTTCTAACATTTATTATACATGCAACAAAAGCTATCTATTCATGTATTTCGTTCCGGGCTAAAACAACTTTTGCCAGGGTAACGTTTCAAACGTTACCCCAGCAAAATAGGTTTTTCTCAAATAACTTAAAAACTACAATGTACACAAATTTTGCTAATAATAAACAAATTTATCCTCATGACACACTACTTATATGTTATAGTCTCAACTCTTTAAAGCACAACATTTTGCGAGGGTAGCGCACACAGCACAATCACACCTATCATTAGCCTTCTTATGCGCATCCACTTTATCTTCCCTTTTCTCATAATTTACAAACTAGCACAAGGTGAAAGAGAGAAAAGAAAGAGAAAAAAGAAAGATAAAACATTTTTTTGCAGGATGTCTTCATAAGAGCCGAGTGACAACAGACGTAAGATAATCCATTCCTTTTTCAATCAACGCATTGCAAAGAAATTTTTAAATTCTATAATTAGCTTACCTCTCATTAGGGAAGGCATTGTAAATCTCAACAATCTCATCACATATATGTTTCTGGTTGGTCATAGATCCAAAAGCGTTTCCATACACAGGCAGACCATGTATAAACCTGACATCTTTCTCTTTCAAAGTTTTGTAAATTCTGTGGTAGCAATATACGAAATATGCTACCACAAATGTTATTAAAAATATCACTATTTCAGCTAACATGTTGACCCAACGATGGACAAAACAAAACTGTCAACTATCGCAGGCACTTACTCAATTGATAAATCTGTTATTATTGCCGCTCAATGCCAGATCTAATTTTGGCGTTTAATATGATATAATATGTCCGTTGTTCAAATACGATTTATAGACAATGGTAAATTAGTTTTATCAGTAGATAGATGTATAATCAGTATATCAATGATAGATAATGTTTAAAAAAATAAGACAAAAACAATTAAAAGTGCTATTATTAGTAGGAAAAAATCCCTTTTGATCGGAATGAATTGATAGGTAAATACAATAGCTGGTGACTGCCGATCGCACCGAGGACTTTGAACCCAACCCACAGCAAATATTTATGTGTTTCAAGCGTTATCAGCTAATATTAACGCTATATGAAATTTTATACTAAGTAACTTCGTTTGTTTTACGTCATTAGAAAGGTGGTAAACAAGAATGTTGATTGGTAGGAAAGGAAGAGGATGATCGCTAAAAAAAGATAGAGGAGTAAAAAAGAAGATGATGGTTGACAGAGTGGAGTGGAAAAGAATGACGTAGGTAGGTCCCAAAACGATATAGAATTGGGATAAAGAGAAGATGATGGTGATGATGACCTTGATTTGTTCTGATTTCTATTAAACCACTGTTTTATTTTATCTAAGAATCACATCAAGGTGTTTTGTAATTAGTAACTTGTTGAAAATTGTGAAACATAGGTAGGTCAAATACAGTGTATTTCCAGAAAAACCTTCTTTTTCACAACGTTGTTGCGCTGAGTCTTCATCACACCTGATGTTAAATGGTGATAAGCGCACTACTCCCGGAATCCTCAATCACTGATATGAACTGGCTATCTTATCTCTAACTGCCGGAGCACAATGATGCTGAAAACATCATTGTTTTGGCGTCAAACTTAGATAAGATGGTATTAGCTAGCCAGGCGGAGTAAGAACAAGTCCTAGCACCAACCAAACCGAATACAATATGTACCCCCACTGGGTATCGAACCCGGGACCTCTGGGTCAGAAACCGGTGGTGTGAACCACTAGACCACAGAGACAGTTGGCCTTCCAGCTTATTCTACTGAAACCAGGGTGCCTACTTACCATCAACTTTAAGACAGCGATTCAAAACTAGCGCGATGCAGAATAGGGTCCTAAAATGAATTGCTTTCTTTCGTACTATGACCTTCTAAAAACTGGATCGCAAATGAATTGCTGTATGTGAATGACCGAATGATTTGTGTCCTTAATTCTTCTACCCGTCTCTTTCACTCGATTCTGTCATGCCCGGATAGTGAGAGTGACAGGTAACCTGCAGGACGTGTCATGTTAGCTTGGCCGAGTTCTAAAGAGTTCATGACAGCTTAGCGGCTGTAAAATGTCATTGAATGATCAGTGAATCGCTGTCATGAGTTAAGCTGTCGTGGTACGAATAAGCGAAGCAGATCAATTTAGGTCCTAAACAAATCCGCAATAAGAGTTGATGGTTGGCACCCAGACATCATTTACTCGACATTTATAAGGCCAAAAGCTAAAAAGTTGTGTCGTTAGTCGCGATGACGTGCGACGCGCCGCCTATCCGCTCAACGGAGCCCGAGATGTAAAACTTATATGTAAAACTTAGTTTTGATATGGCATGTGCAGTATCTTGCGTTAATTTAACAATAAACTGTTGCCCGCGTCACCGCCGGAACCTCTCCTTGTCTGTTTTAACTTACTTTTGTCATGTGCAATCAAAAAAGATTGAATCAAACCTGAATTTTAGGTATTAAACTCGCTTCTCTATGTGAATTGAAACGCTTCTACGAATAATATAGATACAAAGATTTTATTAGACATTCATCATCATCATCATGTCAGCCGAACGACGCCCACTGCTGGATATAGGCCTCCCCCAAGGATCTCCACAACGATCGGTCCTGCGCTGCCCTCATCCAGCGGCTTCTCACGACCTTGACTAGATTGTCGGTCTTGTAGGGGTAATGTAAAAAAAACTTTCATTTTATTATACCGATCGATCGAAAGGCTCGATTATACCTAAGCATTTCTTCTAAGTAACATAGCATCTTAAAGGAAGATTACGAAAGTACATTGTTGAATTTCAAGTTTGTGCAGCGTTATGGATAGCCAGAAAAAATCTTTCCGTGTTCCGTGGGATAGCTTTTTCTGTGAATGTCGTGCTCAAAACAACTGGCTTTAACTTTTCAATGTATTACTAATGAGTGAAGATTGGAGCAATAACACCTAATTTCCCTATCGAAACTGTTTAATAAAATTATAATGTGATAAGTACCTAACACCACCTCGATTAGTTTAAAAAGGTATGGATAATTTGCTGCGGGTTCTATTCTCGGTTCGGACATGCTATTATTTAAAAATTATAAATGCAGTTCGTATTGTTATTTTAATAAAAATAAAGTCCTATTTAAATACAATTTTCTATCTACAGTATTTGGTGAGGTCGATGCCACCATGAGGCATAGTCATTGGACGCCCTGAGAGCGCCCTGAAAGGGTCTCAGTCCCACGACTATACCACAAGGTAGAATAGATCGCACCAATCTATTTAAACATTTTTAAACCAACCACATTATAACTTTATCAAAAACTTATGAGAAGGAAATTAGGTATAATTGCTCCAATCTTCACTCGTTATAATTCTAGTATTAACATTGAAATGTTAAAGTCTAAAAAAGTTAAAAAGTTTTAAGTTTTAAGCACGACAGTCACAGAAAAGGCTATCCATAACGCTGCACAAACTTGTTATTCAACATTAAATGTAAAATTTCGTAGTCTTCCTTTAATTTAAGATGCTATGTTACTAAGAAAAATTGCTTAGGTCATTCGATCGGTACAATAAAATTAAAGAAATATTTTTTTTCACATTCAGTGAGTTCGATTCCCAGTTCAGACAGGCGATTATTTAAAATTCCTTGGATGCAGTTCCTTTTCTTTTTAAAATAAAAATGAAGTCTCTTTTCAGTAGAATTTTATATCTTCGGTATTTAAGGTCCATGTGGCATAGTTTTGGGACGCTCTGTATAAAGATAGACGACAGATTTTTGCTAATCGTACCAGTAGTAGCAGCTTCTCTCACGTTTGAATTAAGTCACAAAATAGAAAAAAATAGAGTTTTATACAAATTCTGACCGCCTGTTTTGCCCCCTTAGGGGTTGCTCTTCCAAAAACCCTTTGGTAGTGCTCACTAACATCTTTGGCACAATTTATGTACAAAGGTTCTAATGAATCCATTGAAGCTGTTTCTGAAGCATTCTGTTAAAGCTGATGAGTTTTTTTCGCCTGTTTTTCTTGTCAGTTAAAAGATGTCCATAACAGGTGGTAGGTAAAAAAATGTTGGACGATTCATAAGCATTAATTTTATTTAATCTATATGAATAAAAATTTATTGACTTTGACTTTGACTTTGACTTTGAAGAAATTAAACGTTTCATACAAATTCTTATCCCTTTTTTTACCCCCTTAGAGGAGGAATTTGTAAAAATCCTCTTTTATTGGTCCCCTACACTCCTCAAGCAACATACATGCTGGATGTCAGCTTCTTGCGCCCAGTAGTTTCGACTGTGCGTTTTCTATCAGTCAGTAACGCAAGAGTTTTATATAATAGCGGCTGCCCGCGGTTTCACCTGCGTGTTTCTCGCTCCCGTGGGAATATCGGGATAAAAAGTAAGCCTAAGTTACTCCTTATTACATCAGCTACCTGCCAGTGAAAGTCCCGTCAAAATCGGTCCAGCTGTTTCAGAGATTAGCCGGAACAAACAGACAGACAGACGGACAGACAGACAGACAAAAAGTGTAAAACATGTCATTTTGGTATATGTACCGTATATATAATCATATGCATGTAGTAAAAATCGATTATTTTAATATTACAAACAGACACTCCAATTTTATTTATTTGTATAGATGTATAGATGTAGTATACGAGGAGCCCGTGGCGCAGTGGATAGCGCGCTCGGCCTGCGATCGTTGTGGTTAAGCAACGTTCGCAATGGTCGGTCACGGGATGGGTGACCAAAAACTTTTCATCTCGAGCTCCTCCGTGCTTCGGAAGGCACGTTAAGCCGTTGGTCCCGGCTGCACTTGCAGTCGTTAATACCCACCAATCCGCACTGAGCCCGCGTGGTGGGTCATGGCTCATTCTCCTTATTCATCCATAAGGAAGGCCAGTGCCCCAGCAGTGGGGACATTAAATGGCTGATGATGATGATGATAGATATAGATTTAGAAGCATTTATTTTAGTTTCTCTTGCTTCCAATAATCGTTCCCACTATCAAGCTATTTTTTAAGGTGATGTAAAGACAAACACACTTTTTACGCTGTGGTGGTTCGTGATTGTTGCATTCTTTTCTTTACTGAATTTTGTAATTTTCGATGGTAAAGAGATTTATTCTAAGTTACGAATGAATTACCGTGGCTGATAAGGTCGCAAATACTAGGTGGAATAAAAATAATATTTTTATATGAAGGGAACACTGTAAAACAAAACAATTAACAATATTTTTTTATTAAAACAGTTTGTTTCATTTTTTAATTTCAGACAAATATTTTTTTACATAACAATGTTGATACGATAAAAAAGTGATGATGAACAAAAATAATAAAGTGATACTTAATTTCTAGGTTCAAACTTGACAAATGTTCCATTTTTTATTTTTATCAAAAATCCCTCAATCAGTTCCATGTTTGTAGTCGTGCTCGCACTCTTCAATATTTTGAAGTTCAGGATCAAGTGGAACAGAAGCACCTTCAGTTCCATCAATGCCAATCTGCACCCTAGAAAAGGCAGAGAAAAATAAATATTTATATCTTTTTTTTTATTGACGAAACCCCTCTTTAGGTGTTGTCTATACTATACACGGCCAATCATAAAAAATATTCAAAATCAAAATCATTTATTCATTTTAGGCTAATACATCACATATGATTGTCAAAGAAGCTACGCTACCGGTTGTGACTTCATTGACGAAGGAAAGGCCTCCCGAAGCCTTGTAACTCGAAGAACCGGCAAGAAACTCGCCAAGGGCTATTTTTTCTCCCTGTCATATTTCATACAGAGTCGTCAAATTGAAAAGTGACTTAACATAATATAATAATAATAAAAGGTCACTTTCTATCACACAAATAAAATACCCGGTATTCATAGCAGTAAATAATTTTTAATAGCTAAGGAACCAGACATCTAAAAGGTAAGTTATTTAAATTTTTACTTTTTAGCATTCACAATGCAATTTTTATGGTTGAAAAAATGGAAAATGAAGTAAGTAATTAGAAAAAATCGACCCATCGTCCATACATACGTCCCATCGTAGCTGGTTGTGAGACGGGTCGATTTTTTCTAAATACTTCATTTTCCATTTTTTCAGTCTAAAAGGTAGTTTCTTTAAAATACACACCAACAAAAACGTAGCGAATAAAATAATAAATATAAATGCCAAACAAGGGTGATAAAACTTTGAATAGTTTAAGAACATAAGAGTCAATAATAGACAGTGCCATACAAGCCACGATAAATAAAACTAATAACAAAAAACTGCATATTTTGAGACAAGAAACGTTATCGTTTTAATTTATTTCTCGAACTCTTTTGTGTTATTTTTTTTTCTTTTATTGTCATTATTACCCTGTAGTAAAATATTTATTAAAAGCCATTGAAAGTTATGTTATGCAGATGATTACGATATGCCGGAACCGTAGTGGTGGGGCTGAGAGACAGTTAACAGGGTGCCTACCATCAACTGACAGCGATTCAAAAATAGCGCGATGCAGAATAGGTTCCTAAAATGAATTGCTTTGTACTATGACCTTCTAAAAACGGGATCGCAAATGAATTGCTAAATGTGAATGACCGATTTGTATCCTTATTTCTTCTGCCACAGCCGTCTCTATCGTCTTCTACACGATAGAGATGGCTGTGCTTCTACCCGTCTTTTTCACTAGATTCTGTCTTGCCCGGAGAGTGAGAGGGACGGGTATAACCTGCAGGTGTCATGTTAGCTTGGTTGTTCAGTCAAATAAGAGTTCATGACAGCTTAGTGGCTGTGAAATGTCATTGAATGATCACTGAATCGCTTTCATTGATATTAAGATGTCGTGGTACGAATAAGTGAAGCAGATCAGTTTAGGTCCTTAACAAAACCGCAATAAGAGTTGATGGTAGGCACCCTGGTCTACATAATTATCAAAAACCGCACAGTTAAAAAACTTCGCCTTTTCTTATATAATATGGCAGCCTAGAACAGACAACAGAAAAACGGAAAAATAAAATGAAAGTTTTGATCTGTGCCAAGAATCCACGACTGTCTCATACATATATGTATAACTAGCTTTCCGCCTGCGGCTTTGCCCGCGTGAACTACACGACGTTATCCCGCGGGAATGTGATATTGTTCCGGGATTAAAAATAGCCTATGTTCCTCTCCAGGCTACAAAGTATATATGTCCCAAATTTCAGGCAAATCCGTTCAACCGTTTTGGCGTGATTGAGTAAGAAACATACAAACATCTAAACATCCAAACATCTAAACTTTCATATTTATAATATTAGTAGGATTATAGGTTGGTTCCAGCCTCAGATTATTGTTTGTACTGATTTTGTATGAAATAAACTTTTTTTTTTTTTTTATTAGTAGGATAATAACAAAGATCAAAGAGAACAAAGAAAATGGAAAATAAATAATAAATTAGCTAGGATAAAATTTTTTTTTGCAAAAATTTGACCTATCAGTTTTTTTTTAATGGAGTATTTGAATGATCATCATGGGAGGAAAAAATTTAGTGTCATTACCACATTTATTACAAATAAATATTTATTTATCTTATCTATCTATCTTAGATGGTGTTAAAAAAATTACCCTTTATAAAACTATAGTCTGTTCGCCGAGTGTTGATAAGTATTATGATTTGTTTTCGGTCTAACAGCGTTACTGTTAGCAGTCGCCCGGAAAGCGAAAGGTCGTGGGTTCGAGTCCCATCGGAGCTGGTTACGCAACAGTACCTAACGCTAAAAAATGGAAAATGAAGTATTTTAGAAAAAATCGACCCGTCTCACAATTTATTTATTATTGCAAACTGTAAGGTGGCTTATCTCTCTCTTTCATTTGCCGTTTTCGTGGTAAGACGCACGCAGTTGTTGTCAACCGCGGCCGGGACAGGCGAGCGGACGTGGATGCCATTTTGCCATTATCTCTTTTTAAATCATTAGCGGGCCGCAATTACTAATGATTCAAAATTCAAAAATTCAAAATTCAAAAATTCAAAATTCAATATCGTTTATTCAATTTAGGTTTATTTAACAACACTTATGAACGTCAATGAAGCTACGCCATCGGTTCGCTAATCCTACGGCAGGAGACCTTGTAAGTTAAGAAAGCCTAACTTTATCAACTCTCGGCGAACAGACTATAAGCAGGTAAAACCGCGCGACTATACGCCCCGCAAGTAGCCTTATACGAGTTGGTTCAAGAAACCTACCGATACAATTCCTAGGCCCCATTCCAAACGGTATGAATGTGAACGGAGTGAGATTAGGCTTGTTGTCGTCGGAGAACCTCTCCGGGATAAACTTCAACGGGTCTGGGTAATACTTGGAGTCCAGGTGGACTCCACTTATGACGTTGTAGACGACATCACCCGGCCTCAACTGGAAAGGTAAGAAAATACAAATTTCGACGATTTTCGTTTTCAAATTGCCATACGAAATATCATGCGCTTTTCAGCCTACGCTTCTCGTCATGGTCCATCTATATCTCAGGAAAAACTTGTCAAACATAAAAAGGTAAAGTTATAACATTATTAAATATTATTGACCGTTCTATTATTGAATAATTAACTAACAAAACAAATGGTGATCGCTGACCTCACACGGCTTGATTCGAACGCGGACACTTCAAAGCAGTATAAAAAATTCTAGCTACAACCTGTGACATCTCCTGTCCTGATGGCCTTGACAAGCGGCTGTCTATTATAGATTTCGCCAGTAGAATTTTCTTTCTATTCTTCTGGCGATACCGATAATAGATAGCCACTTGTCTAGGGGGGCTGGTGACCGTGACCAATGTCGCTTGGCTCCGAAGAGTGCAGACTGTAAGCTACCTATATCTATCTACTAGAGCATCAAATGAGCCTTCTATACGGCACTAATATCAATAATCCTATGCCGCACGCAAGTTCTATATTACAGGAAACCTTCATGTGGTAATCTCCTAGTAAATGGCTCATTGGATGCAATCTAACAATGCCTCGCCTTTGTGCGCTGGAGTTAGCTCTTATGACTTCATTGCCTTATTCTATCCACCAATCAAAAATTGTAGGAGAAGAAGTGGTAGAGTAAGACCTGCGATATGATTAAACACGACCAGAAGCAACGCACGCTCGACAATGCAACTTATGGCTATGATATGACAATTCCAACCCTCAGCACCGATACCATAAGAAATTTATGAAAAATCTTATCTGCAAATTATGGCGGCTTACTAGTGCACAATTAGAGCCAAAAAGGCAGATCGGTAGTATCTGGATCATCAAATAAGCGTTATAAACGGCGCTGACACTATTAACTCTAGCCCACAAGGTGTACTATTAATAAATTATTCTGTGCCACAAGTTCGATATATCAGGAAATACTCAATGTCGGAATCTTCTAGTGAATTGCGTCTACTTAAAGGGCTTATTAGATGCAATCTACATCCACCTGGTAAGGCTTCCCGCCTTCGTGAGCTGGAGGCAGCTCGTACGGCTTCATGCACCGTCTATCCATAATAATGGCCGCGCTCCATTTTCTCAGAGTTTCTGGGGGATATAATCTATATATATGTCGGAGCGTAAACGCAATGCTGCCCTCATAGACAGCAAGATCGATTACTTTAATTTAAATTATAACGACATCTATCGAGTTATTTTGTAACTATCGACTAAAATTATTAGCGCTATCTATTTTGTTGCTTTGTAACTATTAGTTGAGTCAGTTTAAACGTTGCGAAAGCACTTGAGTGAGTTGGATACAGAGAGATGGCAGGACCTGACCAAGTCAGTTGAATTGGTCGATGGTCTGCACATTTTGGTGCAGGCGCATGATAAAACAGTCTAAACAGGGACCTACAAGGGGTTGGACGTTGAGGCGGTAGTGGGACCCGCAAGGGCCACTTTTCTGTATCGAATTTGCTGCGTTTAAAGATTCATCCGTGTATATCACTTGAATCGTTGTTTTATTTGTGCCATATCGATTGTGATTGAAGAATAAGACGTTTGTTATTGAAGAAGAGACTATTATTTTGAGGATCCCACGTCGCAACCATCCTGACAACGAGACGACCAGGCAACCGGACCCCCAGCGACGTCATCAGAAGTGCGATGCAGCCCGTGCCACAGATGAAAAGTGGACTGAAAACGAAATACCCGTATTTCTGTTATTCGACATTCTGTTACTGAACGTGTGATGAAAAAGGCGACCTGCCGTTCCACTAGCGGCATTTCATTTGCAAGAAGAGAATTGTGAAAATCATCTTTTTCCTGGTGATGAGCGGTACGCTGAAAGGAAGTTCATCGGCAAGACTGGACCAGTCTCGACCTGGACCATGTTTCATGTGCTGGCGTAACCTGGCTGGAGCATAAGGATTTGTTCATCGATAGGTTTGTCTGTATCTAGACAAACGGAGGTACTCTCATATTTTTCTTATTTTGTGAAGCCGAAAGAAAGTAAATCTTATTTCTTTGTGAGTAATTCGTTGTAATAATAGTTCCTAACGGAACCAAGAATGTTTTATGATTTTACTGTCAACTACCTACATCAAAATTCAGCGGTAAACATTTTTCTAATTTTACTAACGTACAGAGTGTTTAGTAAATTCGCATACAATTGCGTTTGAGAAAAATTTTGACAGATGGATTGTACTTTGTTGTAAAGAAATAAGATCTAGATAGTAACATTTGCACATTGACAATTTTATACTCGGGGTACAGATAACATACGAGTTATCCGCTTGAACGGCCGGAACGCGCACCCCGGAGCCTCTTACGCGGCCATGTCATTTGACACCTTAAAGGCGCGCCGGGTTTTGTTTACATTGTTTACAGAAACGTTATTTAGGACTCGTCCTCGGCGGGCATGTAGTTTAAGTGGTGTTTTTTATTCAAGCGGATGCTTTAAACTAAACATCTGTTATGTTAGAGTATTGTTTGGGTTTATAGTTTCGTGTAATAAATAATCACCACACAGTAGGACACAAAGTGTTTTTTTTCGTCATTAAATTACTATAGGTAATTCCAAATTTAAAGGTATGACCTATTTCAAATTACAGTGAAATGCAAGCGCTGCATGGTGGTGCTATGCGGGTGCTGCAAATGGTGAGCCGTTCGTCGGCGCGACATCGGCGTCGATCGGCGCAGTGGTGCAATCGTGCGACTCTGCGGCGATGGCAGTGCAGCGGCGGCGCGGTGGCGTCGTCGTGGCGCAACGCAACAGACAAGTAGCCGGCGCTGGCGGCGATAGTGTAGAGAGAGAGATCTACCTACTGGCTTCGCATATCATATGATCGCAATTTGGTGAGCAGTTTTCATTTTGTCATTATTTGTGCAAACAGCACCGAAATGCTCTTTTCCGTTCAATGAACATTCTTTTGTACAGTTTTTGGCACTTTACTAGTTCAAACCTAGGATTACAATGATTGTTAATGTGAGATTTGATTTAAATTGGAATAGTAACGATAAGAGTTCGTATTAGATTGACAGAATATGGGAACATGATTTGATTTAGTTCAGAGGACTAAATGTTTAGTTGGTGTTTACCACATTATTAGTAAAGAAGTGCTGAAGATGTTGATTGTTTTATTGCGTGGCTGAATGAGTCAGCACGTTGTTGTGGTACCATGAGGTAAAAAGGGTACAGCGGAAGCACTTGTAGTATGTACAAAGATTATGTTTTGTTCAATCATTGGTTTTGTTGTTGTTCCATGCTGTCAGTCTAAAACGCGTTGTGATGTGACTCAGTTCAGTAATTTAGACGTACCTAGTTGAGAGCTTTTATTTCCAAATAAAGCTTTAAGTAATAACATTATTTACAAGCAGTTATCAGCTGCAGTGCAGATGCTTTGTTATTAAGTCAAACCAAACTCATTAGTGTACTAGTAACTATTGGTTTTATGTTAGTAATTGCAGAATGCAAGCCACTTAGATTGCATGCATCTCCAGTGCATTCGTAGTCGTAGGCGTAAAATTCGGGCAATATTCTGATTCAACCCGTTGCAGTGCGGTCACGGCAGTGAGTGGCGTGCGTTTAGCGTGGAGATGTAAGCGATCGTTTGGTGTGCCGCATAGAGGCAAATTTTATTGCTAGATGGAGGCGATTGAGAAATACCTGTGAGGGGTATCTGTGTTGTATTTGTAAAGTGTTGCATACTGCTTTTATTGTCTGGTTTGTTCTGCTATGTGACAGATTTATTTGAGTATTGAGCTTTGTTGGACTGATACCATAAGTACTGAGTTTTGTGATCGCTGGTTAAGTTGCAGAGTGCTAGTAAAGCACAAAATTTTACGATCACTGGATAAGTCATTGAAAGTTACATTAAACTGTAGAGTTCTGACAGATACGTTATGGTGAATTTAGTACAAACTCCGCCAAGATAAAGTTGAAATGGATTTTCATGAGTAAACTAATGAGGAGAGTTAATTTGTGTAAAATGATATTTTTTAACGTTTGCCCTAAAATAGTTTTGGAGTTGTTAAAACTAAGTTTTGAAAGATTAACGAATAGCTCAGAAATATGCCTCAAAGTGATGTATCCTCAGAATTAAATGTTCGTGATGTTGAATCGGGTGTGGACAGTGCCGGTGAACGCCTGTCTAACTATGTGCAAACACTTACTGACATGGCTACTTATTTGGTAATCCGCACGCTTCAGTCGTAGTCGTAACTGCGACTTAATAGGGTTGTACAGGGCGCGGTGCGGCTGAGGCTGTGGCAATCTAGCGTCTCATGGGAGACTATGTCATTATGATATGACCATGTACATTGAGTGTACCGATTCCAATGTGGGGATCCGTCTCATGGGAGACTATGTCATTATGAGATGACCATGTATGTTGAGCATACCGATTCCAATGTGGGGATCCGTCTCATGGGAGACTATGTCATTACGATGACCACGTACATTGAGTGTACCGATTCCAATGTGGGAATCCGTCTCATGGGAGACTATGTCATTATGAGATGACCATGTATGTTGAGCATACCGATTCCAATGTGGGAATCCGTCTCATGGGAGACTATGTCATTACGATGACCATGTACATTGAGTGTACCGATTCCATGTAGGAATCCTTGCCACCTAATGTGTAGCTACTGTTAGAGATGTGTGTTGTTTATATGACTTTGATTATAATATTGTGATTACTGTAACTTACTATGAGGCATACTTTCTTCCTTATCTATAGTGTAGCTACTAACCTTTTAGTCAGGTTTAGCCGAGCGAGAGATAGCTCCATTGAAGTAATTTTGTTCCAGATACACATGAGGACATGTGACACGTCAGAATGGCCGTGTCGGAGCGTAAACGCAATGCTGCCCTCATAGACAGCAAGATCGATTACTTTAATTTAAATTATAACGACATCTATCGAGTTATTTTGTAACTATCGACTAAAATTATTAGCGCTATCTATTTTGTTGCTTTGTAACTATTAGTTGAGTCAGTTTAAACGTTGCGAAAGCACTTGAGTGAGTTGGATACAGAGAGATGGCAGGACCTGACCAAGTCAGTTGAATTGGTCGATGGTCTGCACATTTTGGTGCAGGCGCATGATAAAACAGTCTAAACAGGGACCTACAAGGGGTTGGACGTTGAGGCGGTAGTGGGACCCGCAAGGGCCACTTTTCTGTATCGAATTTGCTGCGTTTAAAGATTCATCCGTGTATATCACTTGAATCGTTGTTTTATTTGTGCCATATCGATTGTGATTGAAGAATAAGACGTTTGTTATTGAAGAAGAGACTATTATTTTGAGGATCCCACGTCGCAACCATCCTGACAACGAGACGACCAGGCAACCGGACCCCCAGCGACGTCATATATAAAAATGAATCCCTATTTCCCTTGGTCACGACATCACGCGTGAACGGCTGGACCGATTTGGCTAATTTTGGTCTTGAAATGTTCGTGGAAGTCTAAGGAAGGATATAGGGGTAGGGTAGGGGTAGGGGTAGGGTAGGGGTAGGGTAGGGTAGGGGTAGGGTAGGGGTAGGGTAGGGGTAGGGTAGGGGTAGGGTAGGGGTAGGATAGGGTAGGGGTAGGGTAGGGGTAGGGTAGGGGTAGGGTAGGGGTAGGGTAGGGGTAGGGTAGGGGTAGGATAGGGGTAGGGTAGGGGTAGGGTAGGGTAGGGTAGGGGTAGGGTAGGGGTAGGGATATGGTAGGGGTAGGGTAGGGTTGGGTAGGGGTATAGTAGGGGTAGGGTATGGGTAGCGTAGGGGTAGGGTAGGGTAGGGGTATGGTAGGGATAGGGTAGGGATAGGGTAGGGGTTAGAGTACCGGTAGGGTAGGGTGGAGTAGGGCCACGGGAACGAAGTCGCGCTGGGTCAGCTAGTTAGGTAATAAAGCCTTAGCGTAAATAAATAACCTATATAATTTATGATGCTAGCGCCTATTACAATAAGCAATAAAATGTTGATGAAAACCTAATTATTTTCATCATCCAGAAACGTGCTCTGCTCTTCTTACCACCTCGTAGATAATATAATTTTTTTTTACTCACAGCGGTGTAGCACTAAGCCATCATAACATCTGATGTTAAGTGGTGATAAGGCTGAAGGTATAAGCGCACTGCTCCCGGAATTCTCAATTACTTTATGGATAGAGGAACTGGCTATCTTAATTTTAACTGCCGGAACACAATCATGCTGAAAACATCATTGTTATGGCGTCAGACTTAGGAAAGATGGTGGTAGCTACCCAGGAGGACTAAGAACAAGTCCTACCACCAACCAATCTGGATACAATATGAACCCCCACTGGGAATCGAACCCGGGACCTCTGGGTCTGTAACCGGTGGTGTGAACCACTAGACTATCTGTAGTCAAAGTCCAAGGCGGTTTAAGGATTATATTTGTTAGTCAATTCTTCTTGTGCATAAGGAAATTTTTTCTCATAATAGTTCGCAGTATTCAGACAACTTTCAAGTAAGTAAGAGCAACTACTGATATCTTTGCCTACAGATTATCTTTATATGTTCTGTTTACAAAAACGATTTATAGACAGACCCGATCACGGGTCTGCGAAGCGGGAGGGATGTGTTTAAGTTGATCACGTCCGTTTGGTCAGAGCTTAGAAGTTAATAAACATTATACCCACATAACATGAAAAAAATCTTTCCGTGTTCTATGATTATACCTACTCATCTATTGGCATGGCTTTAGCTTACGAGTATTATTATTACGAGTACTATGTAATGATATTTAGCAGGAAAGTAAATATAATTCTATAAAAATAGCGTGGTGGTTAGAATGAAATTAAACTTACCATTAATAATAACACACAATATAAAGAGCGAAAAGATATAGTATCCCTCTCTGTTGAACGAATTTGTGAGATATCATGCGTGGAACTTGAACAAATGATTATAATCTGTGTATATAGCCCCCCTGGAGCAAATTACACAGTCTTTGAGTCCACTATGGAGGATGTTTTGAAAATATGCTGTCGTAAGAATAAAAAAATTGTAGTTTGTGGAGATTTTAATATAGACATCTTAGATATTAAATTAGCACAACTCTCCAGTAAATTCCTTAATCTTTTTAAATCATTTAATTTGCTTCACACTTTTAATGAACCAACGCGAATTACGCCAACATCGGCTACTTGCTTAGATAACATCTTTTCCAACTGTAACTTAATTGAGAATTCGGTAATTAATATTATTAAATCCGACCACAGTGGACAACTAGCTTCTTTTGAGCACTATAATGTTACTCCTAAACGCGAAGTAATTTGCAGGCCAATACCGAAACGTGGTATTACTAAATTTAGAAATAATGTACAAGATAAAATTCAATGTTTGCCAGCTTCTGCTGACGCTAATAACTCTTATCAATCATTATTTGATATTGTTGAAAAAGAATTTAGTAACAATTTTAAACAAAAAGTTATAAAGTGTAATGATCGTAAGAAGTTCAGTGACTGGGCCACACCTGGTATTTATAATAGCAGAAGAAAGTTATTTGAACTCTATGCCCAAAAAACGACTTCCTGTGATCCTAGTGTAACGCCATGAGGTAAATATTAATAAAGCATCTACTTCTCTTATCTTCAGAAGATTCTTTATAGTAGATGTACATTTGCAAATATGTTAAGGGGGCCATAAATTATCAAACAGTGACACGTTTCATCCATTGAATTGGTCTTCATTATAAAAAGTGTGACTATTGAATAGGAAACTAAATGTGTTGGCACTTATGGGACAAACTCTCACTAGAAATGACATAATAAATAAAGACGCTAATGTCTTTGCCATGCCTCTTATCCAGTAACAAGACCCTTGTACTAAAAACGACTGCAAACTCAAAAGGGCTTAATTGCTTGTGATTCGGGGAAGCAAAGGGAGTAAAGAAATAAGATTTTGGGAAGGGATAGCGGTGACGCTAAAGAAAACAAGCGGGGGTTTGGGATTCGAAGCGAGGACGCGCGTGCGCACAGACGTAAGATCACAAATTAATAGGGTGCCGAATATTAATTAGTTAGGATTAAAAGTTAGTGTTAAGTATATTTGGTCGGAAGGTGCTACGAGTGGGTTAGGAGTTTAGTGCACAACACAAGCTACTCCAGGCCTAGTAACTTCATCTTTTCCCTAACAAACCGGTGAGTTCAACATGAATATTATTATTTGGTTTTTAATGCTTTGCCTGATGTTAGGGCTGACTCTAAGGTGTGTCGCCGCCTTTTGCCAGTTGGCTTGGCGGTTCTTATTAAACATGGGGTGGGGTTTACTAAACAATATGACTTACACACATCCATTACACCTACTTCACAAAGACATATTCTTGGAGTTGGAATGACAGTCAGAGAGAGCATTATGCCTATTGTCCATTCGCGGATTTCTTTAATTTAAATAAGACAGAAGAGGCACGTTGTAATGGGTTGGTGCCATTGGTCACCGCGGATGGCGTTAGAAGTCTAGAAAATATCTAGAATTCTAATGGGCGGGGCGGTAACCCCTCCCCCAAGGGGGAGGCTGCTCAGAGTTTAATATTCGACCTTAGTAGGACCTGTAATTTATGTCCACTTACAGGGCCTGGGTTAGTGGAGTTGAGTCACATTTTGGTGCACCGTGGCCAGAATCCCGTCAATATATGTGTTAAAACTATTTGCACAACGGGAATTTAGTATAAAAATGGCATAACGTAAGGGCATTAAAGGCGATCACTGCTAAATAAATAAAATAGGGTATTGAATAACTAAACATTCAAACATTCCGAATGAAATAAAATGGAATTTGCTTGGAACAACAGTCATTGTTAACATTGTTTCGTTTAGCCTAAGATACGGTATAAAAAAAGGTTGCTCTTTGTAACGTAATTTAGAAAGTAGGTAACAAAAAAAAGGAATGATGAGCGGTCAAACGTTTAAGACACGTGCAACGTATATTGTATTATTGTATTATATATGGTTGTCCATAAAAAAAAAAGCTTTGCGCCAGTTTCACGTGACTGGGTAACTTGTTATTGTTTTATATAGGTATTATGATGATGAAAAGCAAAACTATAGAAATATCATTTTTTCCAATTGTTGAAATTAAGCACTAAAACTTGTAAGGTTGGGCAAATAAACATTATTTAGTCGTTCAGAATTAAAACCCAAAACCAAATCGGTTATTTCAAAACATGTGCTTTAAATATAGATCCTGAGGGTAAAATAATTATGTAGCGTTACATATCAGCCATACACAAATGGCGTACAAACATTTGAATAGAATAGAATATACTTTATTTGCTCCAAACACGGTATTTAAGTTACATAGTTTAGTAGGTATAACGCGTTTTGCTATAAAATAGCATGCAAATACATATGAAACATTAAATATATTAAGTCATATTAAGTCTAGTCTAAGTAAGAAAATATAGTAAGTCTTAATAAATTAGCCTGCATTAATTTCACATATTGCAATTTATTACTACGAATTTCAATTCTTATACATCAATGACATTAAATATCTTTAAGTTTTATTAAATAAATATACATATTTAATATTAATAACTGGGAGAGAGAGATAGGTCTAGTCTTTATATCTGGGAGAGAATTTTGGTTTTAAAATAAAATTTTATTTCTTTTATTGGATTGGCAGAAGATTTTAGTTTTGAAGTTAGGTGGTAGCTGTTTATTAATTGTGTAATTTTACAGGTTGCTTGAACTTATATACATCTTGAATTTATATACATACTGTGTGACTTTGCAGAATGTAATTAACTTTTGTCTTGTTAGTCGCCTACTGAGAAAATAGTATAGTTACTGATAACAAGTACTATGTCGGTTCAGATAGTGACGCGCCGGGGCCGTAAGCGTAAAGCAGGTCAACTGGATTTGAGTACTTAATTTTCAATATTTTTAATTTAAAAATTGCATCGGTATTACAAAACAAAATGTTCAAAATTAAAATAATAATTAACAAGGAAATAATGTTCGGGAAAACACTAGGTCGCGTGTAGAACAAATAGGTTCAGATACATCAAGACAAAGGTTTAGTTTAGAGATTTTTGTCAGGAAATTAGATCAGATAACCAAAAGGCCAAATCCTTAGAAAGCATAAGCGTTGATTGACACCGGTAGTCAAATAACGGGTTTTACGACTGAATTATACAGGTATATCAAAACTCAGGTTGATGTGTTATCTGAAGTGGTGATACAAACTGGTCATGTATAGTGCGTTCGGACCTAAAAGTGAGGGCTTAATACGATCAATTCTATTTGACGTAGGGGTTGTCGATGTCCGAATAGAAATACCTGTTCTAGTTTTGCGGAAATTACCGAGATCTATAATACTAGGTTTTAAATTGGTTAGAGAGGGTTAAAGGCGTGATTAGATGTTGTCCTGACATAAACTTAAAGATTAAACTGTAATAACGAAGGCTATAATCGGTTCTTGTAATGATACTGAAGGATTGCGAGGAATGTTAAACTATCGAAATAATAGATATACCTAATGAACCCAACGTGCACATGGAAGTTGCGACTTTGGTTTGCGTGGGGAATTATAATAAGACAATGGGGTGTAGTAAACCAGCTGAATTGACGTACGAAGACTTTATTGCTTTTACAAATGAGCGCGGAACATAAAGACCTATTGTTACCGGTATTACAAAAATGTAGATTACTTTACACAAAAGCTCGGGCTAACAATAAATACGTTTACGAGATAAGAAGGACCGTTGAAAACACTTGGTTTTTAAAACATAGCTTTGTTGATACGCAGCTCTGTTTCTAAGATTAAGTTAGACTATAGTCTAAAATGTAAGGTACTATGAAGAATTTTGATATAAGTTAGCTAATATGTTATTATTAATCTTCAGTATAGGATTACACACCGTAAAAACATTCTCCGTTCATAAATCTCAAGTTCAATGTTTTCAATTCCATATTGCGGAACCTGGGACTCCCGAGTTGCTGCGGGGACAAATCCCCGATTCCGCTGTGTGATTTCCCGTTGTCACTCCAGCTAGAAACCAGCACCCAGTAAAGGCTATCCCAATGGTGGAAGGCCAGCAGTGGAAGGTCGGCAGAACAAATTGCCGGATATACTTAAGTTAAGTATTCATACTAAAATATGGTTTAATCTTACTCCTGTCCTTAATATGAAAACATTTCATTCTATTAGGCTTGCGATAAGTATTGTTTAGCCACAACGGTCAGTTAAACAAGTTAACGATTTTTAATTATCTATATTCTAGATAACTAGGATTGGATATAGAAGCTACGGGGAGAGATCTTGGCATATTAAATATAATAAAAAAAAATGTGTAGATCCATAGATTTATAGTAAAGCTTTTCAGAATTATAATAATAAAAATGCGGGTTCGAGCCTCGCAAATAGCTAACTGTGTTATTTTAAAGTAAGCTATTATACATCAATTATCTGTCTTATATAATAACCATGTTCATTGTCAGTTATGTTTAGGAGTTCTACATTTACTGGAAATAAAACCATGCGGTCAAAGGTTTCCGATTTACCATTATGAGACAGGTACTTATCTTCTTTAAGTTAGCATAAATTGTACTATTCCAGCAACACAAGTTATGATTGAAGGTGTGTGGATTAAACGTTGGGATTTAATAGAAATAGATAAAGCATTCTTACTGCCACTCATTTGGGAATTCTTTAACAATGCCTAGCTTGTATTGAAAGGGCCACACCACGCTGGCCATGAAACTGGTGCGGTATCCAGATGTTACTCCAAAAATAGGTACAAATAGAAAAAAGGGATGCATTTATCATTTAGCCTTAAAGAAAAAAAGGTTGGGTTTTTCGAGTTTCTAAATAATACTTTGATGACCTCCGTGGCCGAGTGGGATACGCACCGGTTTTCAAGATGCTACTATCTCTGAAGGTCCCGGGTTCGATTCCTGTAGATACGGAAAAAATATTTTGTCTCAAATAAATCATATATTCAGTCGTCGCTTTGATAAAACAACTGTCGTTTCTAAGATAAACTTAAAGTATTAGTTAAGAATGTAAATTACTATTTAGGTTAGGATATAAGTTAGGTAATAGATTATTATTAATGTTTAATTAAGGTAGTACACTCAGTAAAAATATTTTTCGAATAAGGAAAATAATATGTCTCAACCACGCTGTTTTCATATGACTCGGGGACGCTGCACGCTGTGTGAGGATAAGTCGTGGGTTTGCTGATGGCAGCTGCGGTTCTGCATCGGTCACATGCCGGCAAATAAGTTAAGTATCGTTATAATTTATTTTAACGTTTCTTGTCTTTGAAGTAGGGAGGCACTACACTTAGGTTGCTATGAATAATGCTCATCGGTCGCAATGGTTGGGGTTTTGTATAAAGTTGTAAATTTAAGTATTAAATTTAGTACGTATTATTCAATAAAAGGTTGTTATGTATTTTACAAATTATATGCAACAAAAGGTACCTGCTATCAATATCAAGCAGTGAAATATAAATATAAGACAGTATAGAACACATTAGAGTTATAATAATTACGCATGGATTGATGCAACAAATAGCTACATAAAATAATATTACGAGTTCGATTCTCGTCAGACAAAGTTTGACTGTGTGGCATTAAGTGGAAATTAAGCTATCTTTTCAATTCATCTGTTTTACAAATTATTTATTTTAATGTAAGGTGTAAAAGTTCTACAGTGTTGGGACTTAAAACTACAGACTTGAACTAGCATAAGTCTACTAATATTATAAGTGTGAGAGGTTGAGAGGGTGTTGGTATGTTTGTTACTCTTACAAGCAAAGGAATGTTGTACGGATGAAGCTTACAGTAATATAGATATATTATGTACATTGAATAACACATAGACTATACTGTTGTAACAGTATTCACGTGGAAGCGGGTGCTACAAGAGAAAAACTACGAAGAACGGCTAATAAGTAATATTGCTGTTTCAGCAGTATAATGATAAGGTTGGAGAGATAACAAACCTGCATAAAGCAAAATGCCAGGAAATTATAGATTATAACTAGGTTTACACTTTATGGCAACCCTTGGAGTGATAGAAATGTAAATAGAAATATCTATTGCACAAAATAATAACAGTTGGTGTGAAAATGGTTTCAATTCAGGTTATGTCCAAACAAATACAAATACAAATGGGTTCAAAACATTGATAAACGTAAAGATTGAGAATGTTGAAGATGGAAAACGTAAAGATATTTAATAATAGGTTAGTGATATAAAAATATTCTTTTTTAGTTGTAAAGATTTAGGTAATTGTGGGGTTGAACGAAGAAGGAGCTATGGTTATTAGCGTTATTGGGCTACCAGCGTAAACTAACACAAATAAATAAATAAACGATTTCTTACATGCACACAAAAGTTTTAGGCCTATGTAAATTAGATAAGAATAAGACTGTGTCATGAAGACTCGATAACTAATAAATATATTATACTTCAATACTAAAGTATTTAAGTGTATGTTATTAAGTTGAAAGTTCTCAAAATAAATATCCGTTTGTATGTAATTTTCATATCACGGCGGTGTGGCACGGCGGTGTGGCACTGGAGCATCATCGTACCACCAGCAGCGCCATAGAGTAGCTGTTGACTGCAGTCGAGCCTAAAGCTGAACACGCAACGTTGTTATCCAGCGCTGATAAAGCAGTATGAACGTTCCTTGTAGATCAAGAACAGAACCAAAAGGCCAGATAAGTTGCATGCTTTGCACTACAATAGTAGCAACTCTCACATCCTTAACAATGTCTCGTTTCGTATAAATCTATTTCTTACAATAGGATAAATCAAAATAATGATTTAACTTAATAATTTAGTTTGGAGTGATCCTATTGGTAGTGGTTGTACAATTATCAGTTGAAACAGGAAGGTTAAAGACTCGTAACATATTTTTTTTAGAATCCAATACGTACAGATAGGCTGTGGCTTATCATGATAAAAGTATTTTCATGACTGTTGTTCCATGTGTTAGATTCCATGATGCATCCTCCTAAATGCGTAGGTAGGGAAAAAGCAATTAACTAAATCTGGGTATGAATCATACCATAATTGAACACTATTTTAAGAATTAAAGAATAAGTCTTATGGTTAACTAAACCAATCTATGAATTGTGAAAAACACAAGAGGCTTTGATTTGCAATCCATTTTAAGTAACTCGCTAAACTTACTTACTTGAAGTAATAATAAGGAGTGTATAAAATATCGAGAACGTCTCGTAAGATCTTATAAGAAACATAATACCCCAAGTAATCTTATAAGAATGTATAATTATGTACAAGATTTAAATCTTATAAGTACAAAAAAAAAACACGGGTTACAAAAACCTATCTATCCATATACATCCCGAACTTACAGCTGAGACGTACATAGTAGGTATTTTTTTTATCTATTTATCAATGATAATGTTTTAACTGGGTGGTGTATCACTTACCGCAATCTTTTTATTCTTCTAAATTACAGATTCATTTATGTATAAGAAACGGAATTTTAAATAGATCTCAAATAGCTTTAGTAAAGGTCGATATCATATGAGGTGAAAATCAATTATTTCTATAAATGCAATCAGGAAGTACGAGGGAGATTCATAAAAAAAAAATGGATATCACTAAATTATTATACACTAGCGAATCCTCCCGTGGGAGTGTCGGGATGGAGTGTGGCCTGTGTGGCTCGGGGGGGAGTGTGGCTTTCTGATGGTCGGGGAGTTTCTTGGGTCGGTCCGGTAATTTCGGAGCCTATTCGATGCAAATGGACGGGCGGTCGCGTCTTTCCTCTTTGTAGTACTAGTATAGATAAGAATGTAGTTATGACCAGCAGTGGCCGTCGTTCGGCTGACGTGATGATGAGGGTGATGAAGTAGTTATGACGCCTTTCTAATGAATAGGTAATAGGGCACAATGCATTACGCATTTAACCTGGGAATTAAAAAGTAATAAAATTTAAAAACTGATGGTCTTTATTTCTATTTGAGAATATTGGTTTTGATGAATTAATTACGGAAATTGCAGATATGAACGTTGGATGGACCGCGTGGTGTTCAACCTAGACAGCCCTACCATAGCGCTCACAACGTGCGCATGGCGCTGAGCGCATCAAAATTACTAAGTGAGATTACTAAATGATATAGTTAGCTACTCAAAATGTCAAAACCACGTAATTATTGTGCACTGTATGGGTGTGGTTCTTTTAATTGGTGAAAGACGAACAATTCAGTTTCTTAGGATTAAGGGATAACGTGTAGCCTATGTCACTTTCCGGCCCATAGGATATCTCCATTCAGAGAATCCTTGTGATTCGTTGCAGTGTGAAGGAAGGATAAGCCAACCGGCACGCTTTTGTATTGATAATATTATGATCATATTATGATTAAAGAAATTAGCCTCATTTAAAGCGAAGATATTTTCGCTTTAACTAAATAACTATTTAGTAATCTGTGCCGCAAGCCCAACCCTAAACGTAGTCAAACCAGATAGGATATATGCGATGGGGGAAATGCGGCGTTTAGGTGAATGTAGCGTTCGTAATAGGCGTCGTACAGGCTGAATCCTGCTTTATTGTGTTGGAGTTGGAGTTGCTGTTTGTTTGAATGGTTTCGCGGAGTGCAGCTCCTGTACTTGTACTATTATTTATTCTGTGATACAACAACAATGACAAGGAGATATTAATTAGGGACAAAATATACCTACATGGTATCATATTAAAATGAAACATAAACATATTATATTTTATGCATAGTAAATCGCTACCTGCAAAAGAGTAATTTGATAAATAATAAAGACTTTTAAAGACTGTAGTATTACAACGAGTTACCAAAATTTATGGCGATGTTTTAGGATATGGATCTAATTATTATTTGGTGTAAGGCAAATAAGCTTGGCGCCGGAAATAACACGACTAGTTGGTACTTAACTGTAGAACAAATAGTATCCAAATGTAACAACAACATAGATATTTATTTGGCTCAAGTGGACTAAGACATCCAAACTTCCAAAGTATTTAGAAAATATAAAGAGGTTAATTAATTACGAAAGATTAGACATTATTTAAAAAAAAAAATGATTCAAATTGCGAATGGATACATACGCCCTATCGTGAAAATACTACTACAGGCATGCCCTCGTCTTATTTTCAGAGGGGGGAATGTAACGCCATGAGGTAAATATTAATAAAGCATCTACTTCTCTTATCTTCAGAAGATTCTTTATAGTAGATGTACATTTGCAAATATGTTAAGGGGGCCATAAATTATCAAACAGTGACACGTTTCATCCATTGAATTGGTCTTCATTATAAAAAGTGTGACTATTGAATAGGAAACTAAATGTGTTGGCACTTATGGGACAAACTCTCACTAGAAATGACATAATAAATAAAGACGCTAATGTCTTTGCCATGCCTCTTATCCAGTAACAAGACCCTTGTACTAAAAACGACTGCAAACTCAAAAGGGCTTAATTGCTTGTGATTCGGGGAAGCAAAGGGAGTAAAGAAATAAGATTTTGGGAAGGGATAGCGGTGACGCTAAAGAAAACAAGCGGGGGTTTGGGATTCGAAGCGAGGACGCGCGTGCGCACAGACGTAAGATCACAAATTAATAGGGTGCCGAATATTAATTAGTTAGGATTAAAAGTTAGTGTTAAGTATATTTGGTCGGAAGGTGCTACGAGTGGGTTAGGAGTTTAGTGCACAACACAAGCTACTCCAGGCCTAGTAACTTCATCTTTTCCCTAACAAACCGGTGAGTTCAACATGAATATTATTATTTGGTTTTTAATGCTTTGCCTGATGTTAGGGCTGACTCTAAGGTGTGTCGCCGCCTTTTGCCAGTTGGCTTGGCGGTTCTTATTAAACATGGGGTGGGGTTTACTAAACAATATGACTTACACACATCCATTACACCTACTTCACAAAGACATATTCTTGGAGTTGGAATGACAGTCAGAGAGAGCATTATGCCTATTGTCCATTCGCGGATTTCTTTAATTTAAATAAGACAGAAGAGGCACGTTGTAATGGGTTGGTGCCATTGGTCACCGCGGATGGCGTTAGAAGTCTAGAAAATATCTAGAATTCTAATGGGCGGGGCGGTAACCCCTCCCCCAAGGGGGAGGCTGCTCAGAGTTTAATATTCGACCTTAGTAGGACCTGTAATTTATGTCCACTTACAGGGCCTGGGTTAGTGGAGTTGAGTCACACTAGCTTCATTGAATATGTCAAGAAATATTCAAAAACATTTAGGAAAGTATGTGCTCTGGCAAAATCTAGGTATATTTCAAATAAAATTAAATCATCTGAAAATAAAATAAAAGCTACCTGGAGTATTATAAACCAAGAAACTGGCAAAATAAAAAGCAAAATTAATTCATTTAACTTAAAAATTAGTGATCAGACTTTTGAATCAGATATTGAGGTGGCTAGTGCTTTTGAAGGTTACTTTGCTCGAATTCCGTTAGAAACTACTAGCAGACTTAACTCTTGCCCCAATACCGCTGTCTCTCTTATGGAATCTAGTGTGAACAAGTGCCAGGAAACATTTAGTTTTAGCTATGTCACTACCGAAGATATTATTAAAGCATTCAAAGCAATAAATATTAAGAAAACAGAAGATCTCTGGGGCATATCTACAAGTATCATCAAATCAATAATTGATGTGATAGCTCCATCATTAGCAATAATTTTTAACCAATGTATAAGTGAAGGGGTCTTTCCTAATTTAATGAAAAATAGTAAAATAATTCCTCTGTTTAAAGCTGGTGACAAAAGTGACCCAGCAAATTTTAGACCTATATCCATACTACCAGCAATAAGTAAAATATTTGAGAAATTAATTTATGCTCAACTTTTAGAATATTTTAAATTAAATAGTATACTGCATGAGAAACAGTTTGGTTTTTCAAAAGGTAAAAGTACAACTGATGCTGGGGTTGCATTTCTAAAACATGTACTTGATGCCTGGGAGGACAAGCAGGATGTAATCGCTATTTATTGTGACCTTTCCAAGGCATTCGATTGTGTTGATCACCAAACACTATTAAGGAAGTTAAAACATTATGGTGTTTCTGAAATGTCAGTAAGCCTTATGCATTCATATCTGTATGAAAGAACTCAGAAGGTAGTTATTAATAAAACTGAGTCTACCGGAGCTCCCATTACTATGGGCGTACCCCAAGGATCAATATTGGGCCCGCTGTTGTTTTTAATATACATAAATGACCTTCCTTACTACGCGAAGAATTTATGTGAGACAGTGCTATTTGCAGATGATACATCTCTAGTCTTTAAAGTAGATAGAGGTGATGACTGTTCTGACGAAGTAAATAGTGCTCTTTCAAAAGTGTCACATTGGTTTAATAGTAATAATTTATCATTAAACTCAAAGAAAACTAAGTGTTTAAAATTTTCGTTACCTAATGTAAGACAAGTTGATTTTCATATAAGACTAGACGGCGATATGGTCGAATTCATTAACAATACAAAGTTTCTAGGTATTATATTAGACTCGCGACTACAATGGGATCCTCATATCGAAGCCTTGGCGAGTAGACTCAGTTCGGCCGCATTCGCAGTAAAGAAAATAAGGCTCTTAACCGATATTGAAACGGCTAGAATAGTCTATTTTAGTTATTTTCATAGTGTTATGTCCTACGGCCTTTTGTTGTGGGGCTCAGCCGCTAACATCCAAAGTATATTCGTGCTCCAAAAAAGGGCTATTCGCGCCATGTACAACCTCCGATCGAGAGATTCTTTAAGAGATCTATTTAAAGAAATAAACATTTTAACTGTTGCAGGACAATACATCTATGAAAATATTATTTATGTGAAAAAATATTATAATACATTTGTAAAGCAGAGCGATATTCATCGCTTTAACACAAGAAATAAAGATAAACTTGTCGTTCCCAAGTTTAGGCTAGAAAAATCCAGAGCCTCATTTCTGGGGAAAAGCATATCCTTTTTTAATAAAGTTCCACAGCATATTATTGAACTACCATTGCATAAATTTAAATGTTACATTAAAGAGTCGCTGATGAGCAAAGGATACTATAAAGTAGACGATTATTTGAATGACCGCAATGCATGGTCATGATGTAACACATAACATAATCACTGTTTAAATTGATGTATTTTTATACTAAGCAATTGTTGTATTAGTAACGATATGTTTTTTTTTGTAAATGTCGTTACCAAACTAAGAAACGCTGGCAAGTTTCTTGCGCCCATTCTTCTTGTCAGTTAAAAAAGTCTTGAATGGGTGGTAGGAAAATATTGACGATTCATAAGTACATATTTATTATGTCTAAGTGAATAAAGAATATTTTTATCTTATCTTATCTTATCCATTCAGAACGCAATCCAAATATTTCAGTTTTCCAATATTTTCGTACGTCAGTTCATTAGTTTCCTTAAATTTCTTCACTTCATCGTATAATTTCTGTTGCACATCTTGATTCAAAGCCAATTCATGGATGCACAAAACCAACGTGGAGGCTGTCGTCTCAAAGCCAGCAGTGAAGAATAAAAAGACCTGTGCCACTAAATCATCTAGCTCCCATTCTGAAAAAAAATTTAATCATCATCATCATCATTTCAGCCGTACGACGCCCACTGCTGGGCATAGGCCTCCCCCAAGGATCTCCACAACGATCGGTCCTGCGCTGCCCGCATCCAGCGGCTTCCCGCGACCTTGACCAGATTGTCGGTCCACCTTGTAGGGGGCCTGCCCACGGAACGTCGTCCGGTTCGCAGTCGCCATTCGAGAACATATCCGCCCCAACGGCCATTAGTTCTCCGCGCTATGTGTCCCGCCCACTGCCACTTCAACTGAGCAATCCTTCGAGCGATGTCGGTCGTTTTAGTTCTCCTGCGGATCTCATCATTTCTGATTCGATCGAGCAGGGAAATACCAAGCATCGCTCTCTCCAATGCTCGTTGCATAGTAAAAGACCACGTCTCGGTTCCATAAGTTATAACTGGCAACACACACTGGTTAAAGACCTTAGTCTTGAGACATTGAGGAATTTTGGACGCGAATATATGCCGGAGCTTCTCAAACGCTGCCCATCCGAGCTGGATTCGACGAGAGATCTCTTCCTCGTAGTTGAACTTACCTAATTGGATTGTCTGTCCCAGGTAGATATAGTGGTCAACAACTTCGAGTGTAATGTTCCCAACATTAACTGGAGCGGATGCAACATGGGTATTGGACATGATTTCATCTTCCATGTTCATCTACCTACCAAGTTTCAACAGTGTAGTCTTAAAGCCTGCTGTACACGGGTAGTAAACGGTAGAGTAGAGCGGTAGAGTACTAAATTAATACTAGGTACTAAGAAGCCCTACACTGGGATTCTATTAAATAATAAATGTAATTTCGATATAAATCTTTACTGCGGCACCATGGCCGATATATTCTATATCTACTACCACACCCGACCGCGGAATCGTCTAGACTAAAACAAACTACTCGCGTAGGTAATGACAATCCATTCGATATTTTGAATACTGATTTAAACATAAATCAACCATAGACAATGCAAGGAGGTATCATATCTCAACAATATGATACCACATGCCGCCGCCGCAAAAAAAAAACCTTTCTTACTAAAGAAATGTTTTTTTCTATATGGATTACCCTAAAGCGAAGGCCATTCCTACCTTGGAACAATATCACATCAATAAGACTGGTCCTCACTAACGGACAGCCAGGACAATGGTCGATATAATTATTAATTTCCTGTAATCAACACAAACCAACCATTGCATTGGCTTGACATACCAAAACCAAGGGAAAAGGTCTGCCCAGCCTTAAACCTAACCTTAATACATCATATGTAGTTACAATCAAAGCTAACCCTAGCTCATTTAAGCATTAACTAAGTCGAAATTCCAAGATCAAACATGTCGGACAAGCACCAATAATATATTGACTACGAAATTACCCAAAAATAACCCTCATCTCAAAAGGTACCCGACAACAAGCTTGGAACTTCATAAACCTGTGGTAACCTCAAGCAGACTGTCTACTAGGGGCCACCACAGTTTATGTAGCGTGGTGTCGACAACATTGCCAGTCAGGGTTAGAGGGATCCTGCAACAAACAGGATATGACCCTGGTCCTTATTGGACCATCAGGGTTTCCTCCCCCCTCACCAACAAATGTTGACGTCACCTCGTTCCTTAAGTGACATCGAAACAACTTACAAACTAACTAAAACGGAAATAAAATGAAACACAGAAGTGTTACTTTTGTGGTCCAGATCATTAACGAAACGTGATGTCAAAATCAACATAAGTTAAGGTCAGGGGATTCTCACTCCTAATTAGATAATAGGTCATCCTCCTGCCTTATCTCATGAAATTAAAGAGACACGACACGATGTCTACTAATTAGTAAAAACACCAAAAAAAATTTATTTATTGAATTAAACATTAAAAAAAAATTAAACACATCATTATATTATAAGTGGACCACAGGACACTTCGTGGGCTTCAGGTGCAGTATTTCCGTACATGAAAAAGAAACACATATTAATACAAATCACACAATTATACATTTCAACTATCTAACAATCACTATTATAAAACATCCTAAAATCCTATCCTATTTCTATCCCTATTATAAAATGAATCTATAAAAGAAAATTTATTTTTACATTTAATTTTATATGTTACAAATTTCATTCGTTTCTTATTTCGTAAAGAACTAATATTACATAACGAACTTATATTGGATTTCGAAATCCTATTCATATTCGACTTTTCAAACTTTTTCGCGCCTTTCTTCATTTTACTGTCATTCCTATTTTTATTCATAAAAAAACTTTTTAATCTAGGAATGACATGCGAACTTTTTTCTGACATATTACTTTTTCGAAATTTACTTTGACATCCGTCATTCGAGACATCTATCACTTGTGACTGTTGTGACCACGAAGCTCGACTTAATACTGAAGTAACTGGAGAGTGCAGTACGAAAAATTTTTTGAATACCACAAATAACACAGTGGCTGTCTTCCGTCTCACCTACACTTTAAAAAAATACGTATGGTCATATGAGACAATTGACAGCCACTACCTGCCACTACATACATAAATGTCAAATTTGCTGGCGACACTTTTTTATTCAGGGTGAGAGCTCCAGTTACCTCAGAGTATTAAGTCAAACTTCATGGTTGTGACTCATTGTCATCAATGTCAATCGATGTCAACATAAAATTCATGTCAACATTAAATTCAAAATTAATTTTTTTGTAAATTATACAAAATTTTTCAAAATTCATAATTATGCTATTCTTGCTAAGAAAATCACAACCCAACACTATGTTTGGTACAATGTCCCTTACAACAACGAATCGCTGTGTAAACAACACGTTATCTATCAAGAAACATACATTAGTTTTCCCTACTATTGAAAGTTTTCCACCACTCACATTTCGTAGTTCAGCGTTCACCATGTCCACACTGAGACCTAGACTGTCTACTACCGTCTGTGATATTACCGACACACTCGCACCGGTGTCCACCAAGGCGTCTATTTTCTGACCACGACACTCAATAGATAAAAACGGCGTACGCTTACTTGTGTTGTGATTGTCCTGCACCAACGTCAGCTGCATACAATCCTCTTCTCTACTTACAACAATATTATTATTAGATTGTGGGGACGTCTCAGTCGTCCTCCAAGATGATGTCGTGATGGGCATCATCGGGGCTTGAGCTCTACAATTAATAAAACAATTTTCACAACAATCATGGGGTTTCTCGTTTGGCGTGCGAGAGGCACATTGATTGGGAGTTGGCACATTCTCTAACTCCGGCACAAAATAAACACATTGATTAGATTTATCACCACTGCTAGAATCACACATATTAGGGGCACATTCCTCGAAGCACTCAAGGTTATACAACTGTCTCACTACTTTTTTTAAATGCGTTTTGTCGACGTAGATTTGCGACATCAATTTGCTGCGTGTGACAACGTCGGTTGTCCGCAGGAATTGTTGTATGAACAACTGTTCTGTAATTGCGTTCCCAGCACGAGCGGCTAATATCTCCAACGCATACAGATATTCCAACGAATTTTCGTTGAAATACTGCTTTCTCGCAAAAAAATCAGCAAGTGGGTCCGATACAAGACCAAACTCCCTGATAAACTCCTTCTTCATTTCGTCGTAGTCTTTCACCATATCGACGATCTTATCGTAGAAATAGCGGGCTGCGCCCGTGCAGAAAGCTCCGACGACGATTTTCTTGGCCTCGCCTACGTAGCCTTGCAGAGCCGTCATTATTTCGTAGCTCCGAAAAAAAACTTCGACATCTCCGTGGATGCCGTCGAACAATAAGACCTCCATGGTCTTCCTAGTTTATCTTGGGAATCTGCAACACATAAACACCGTATAATTGCGTTCTACGTAATTCGTTCGCGCCTCCACCATAAGAAGCCCTACACTGGGATTCTATTAAATAATAAATGTAATTTCGATATAAATCTTTACTGCGGCACCATGGCCGATATATTCTATATCTACTACCACACCCGACCGCGGAATCGTCTAGACTAAAACAAACTACTCGCGTAGGTAATGACAATCCATTCGATATTTTGAATACTGATTTAAACATAAATCAACCATAGACAATGCAAGGAGGTATCATATCTCAACAATATGATACCACAGTACCTAGTATAGAAAGTTTAGTACTCTACCGCTCTACTCTACCGTTTACTCTACCCGTGTACTTTAAGTGCTTTAAGACTACACTGTTGAAACTTGGTAGGTAGATGGATTCTGTAAACCGCATTACGATTTTTATACCAAATAAAAAATAAATAAATAAATGGGTGCTCCCATGGCCCGCTATTATTTCTCGGCTGCTTCTGCAACGAGTGAGATAGAAGATTTCTTTGGTGCTCCCCATACATGGAGCACCAAATTATGATTCGCAATAAAGTGGCTGTGATATACGGACGAACGGATGGACATACAAATAAACAAGCTGTACATTTTACTGCCTTATTTTTTAAGAACTTTTTAGTTTTTTTTAGAATCCTCTCGGAATGAGAGAAAACAAGCCGAAGGTAATTTTAGCTCTTGAACAATGTATCGTTCTCTACCTTTGCCACTTCATTCAAAATTCAAAATTCAATTCAAAATTCAATATCGTTTATTCAATTTAGGTTTGTTTAACAACACTTATGAACGTCAATGAAGCTACGCCATCGGTTCGCAAATCCTACGGCAGGAGACCTTGCAGCTTGCTTGCACTTGCTGGTTTATAGTCCAGTCAATGGATGATTCTAGATGGAAAGGTCGAAAGCAGAAAGTTTGACTTCGGAACTTTGTTTAGGCTAGTTAGGAGACAGACAAACATAACAAAAGTCCCCAAAGTATTGTACAAAGTTGATATGTAGAGCGAGGATGCGAGAAGTAAGCATTAACATTAAGTCATTTTCATTAACTGAATGGACTTTCTTTACCGGAATAGAAAATCACTCTCCATCTTTCAATCTACCTATCCTCATACAAAAAACTGCGACTGCTCTAACCACAGAGCTACGGTTAGAGCAGTCGCCCGGATAGCGAAAGGTCATGGTTGCGAGTCCCATCGGAGCTAGTTGTGAGACGGGTAGATTTTTACTAAAATACTTCATTTTCCATTTTTCAATTATAATAAGTTTTTAGTAAAAATTTCATTTTGATTACAGGTTTTTTTGCTGACTGTACTTTAATATTGTATTGTCATCTAAACCAAACCTGTATACAAAATTTCAGCTCCATCGGACACTGGGAAGTTGGTATAAATTTTCGAAAAAAAAATATATTTTGAAAATGATCCCCACTCTGATGAAAATAAGAAATCGTCTAAATAAGCAAACTAAAGTCTAAATACGCATTATTCAGGATAACTCCAAAACTTCTCGTCAATTCTTGATGTGAATGGGACCACACGAAAAGCGTCACCTTTCAAATAAAAAAAGAATTATCCAAATCAAAAAGTTCTGAGGTAACACACATAAAAAATAAATAATAAAACATAGGTACAGTCGAATTGAGAACCTCCTCCTTTTTTTGAAGTCGGTTAACAATAGGAGGGTCAATCAATGTTGACAATTCATTCGGAATCGGCGCCGGCGGCGTAATATAAACCTTGAACCCAGTTTTAGTCAATTAACCAATTTAGGGTCGACGAGTCAACTCGATATCAACGTGTTAGGGTTATATGGTCAGTCACGGAATAAGTTAACAAAATCTTTCGCGATCTTCTGTGCTTCTGCGGGCCATTCGCCGTAATTCTATGCAGCGCGTCTTCATCGCGTTTGGGTCTTGATTTTTTTTTTATCCACAACGGGATAGCACGTAGCCTTCATCACACCTGATGATAAGTGGTGATAAGGCTGAAGGTGGAAGCTCACTACTCCCGGAATCCTCAATCACTGAGGAACTGGCTATCTTATCTTTTAACTGCCGGAACACAATAATGCTGAAAACATCATTGTTATGGCGTCAGACTTAGATAAGATGGTGGTAGCTAGCCAGACGGACTAAGAACAAGTCCTACCACCAACCAAACCGAATACAATATGTACCCCCACTGGGAATCGAACCCGGGACCTCTGGGTCTGAAATCCGTGGTATGAACCACTAGAGCACAGAGGCGTTTGACTTCGTATTGCCGTAATGACATGACATAACGACGCAAACGTCACGCAAACCTATAGTCCTTTTTTTTGTGATTGGGAGAAATGCGTTTATGCATCCCTCGCCAGGGGGTGCAGGGGAGATTCGATATGTGGGACTCACCTTTGGGGGTCCTACCCACTACAATACTGTCTGATCCGGTGACATCCGTGACAGAGGAACCACTTGCAATACGAAATTAGCTGTCAAAATAGACTGTCATATGAAAACTGTTTAAGTTCCAAAGATTATCACCGGAATAGAAAACGTTGTCGCACTGTCAAAGCCGCGCGTTATCTTAACGATTTTGCACGTCAACTGCACTTCAACTGCAGGTACACTTGACTAATGCGTCATAGAATTACCGCGATCGGGCTGGTCTCTGGCTGAATTGACATTCGTACTACGAACAATTCTTAGGCCAGCTTATTGGATGATCTCAGTTATACTCAAATTATAGGACCTATAATTTTCACGCCCATAAATGATAGTGACTATGGTTTATACCCGTTTTTTTTAATGGTGTTAGGTATGTTTAGTATAGATAAGTCTTTTTCACTTCTTATGCTCGTAAAGTTCGTGTTTATGTTGGGTATAGGCTGCATAAAATCGCTTTTTATGCTCTAGTGCATAAAGTGAAATCTTGGTCTCACCGTCGGTTTCTGAAACGCCAATCATAATTAAAATTACCTAATTCCCAATTAATCTCCAATTAATTGTAGTTTGGGTTTCTGAAAGAAAAATGTGACAGACTGTCAAACAGTCTGTTAACAGTCTGTCAGTGCCCATACAAATCTAAACCTAATTGTGAGATAATTTTCGTTTCAGAAACCCAAGGTGCTTTTAATTGGGAATTAATTGTGACAGTCTGTTGACAGTCTGTTAGTTAATTTTAATTTTGATTGGCGTTTCAGAAACCGGCGGTAAGTCTCAGACTCTAGACAAAGGTCGTCAGGTAAACAGTCACTCACAC
Organism: Crambus lathoniellus; assembly: GCA_949710035.1. Lineage (NCBI taxonomy): Eukaryota > Metazoa > Arthropoda > Insecta > Lepidoptera > Crambidae > Crambus > Crambus lathoniellus. Next base: position 4,108,771 of record OX453302.1, on the reverse strand, counting down.
ACGCAATTAAACTTCGTTAAATAAACTTGTTATTTCATTCTGTTTCTTCAATTTTGTACATAATCTATGTTAAATTACTAAATTAATAAAACTAGGCAAAATTAGTGAGTTTTCTAAGAAATAAGTATTTCAAGAGCATTATGGACTACGATCTATGTTAAAGTCATTGTGCTGCCACTGCCACGTATAAAAAAAAGAAAAAGAAAGTCTTCCCGCCAATATGGCGAAGTCTTTATTTTTTATTTTTTGCAATATTGCTATTAATTTCCTCACAATCGAAATGAAAAGCAGAGTGTATAACTCGTTCATAAAACCCATTTTATGCACTTGTTGTGCAATCTACTATTTTGGCATGTTTTCATTTTTCTTTTTGTGTGCACATGAGTGATACGTCCCAACCATTATTATTTATTTTTTTGTATTTCTTTTTTCTATGTCACCAAGTAGGCTCCCCCAGAATACCAGCGTTGCAGCAGTATGCTTTTTTTTACTGTTGCAACACTATGCTGAGGTGGGAACCTAGTTGGCTGTACACTAATATTATTTAGATTTCGTCATCTCTGAATGTATGTGTATGTGATGTGTATGGTCAATAAATGTTTCTCTTTCTTTCTCTTTCTTTCTATAGCCAAAGACGACAGTATGTTACCTTTCATCCCGAACAAGCTCATCTCAAATATGTCTCCATCAGAGAAGAAATCCATATGGTCAACAAAATAGTCGAAGTTCTTCACGGTTATGGCTTTCATGAGCTCTGGATCTCGGATCAAGATAATTGGGGTATTCCCTTCCACGTAAGCCACGTACCTAAATGGAATAAAAGTTATGTATACATAGATCGAGTTTTGTATGAATAGTCGTTTTATTTCGTCTTTTTCGGGAAATTATAGAACAAATGTTGTTGTTAATAATGTTAGAAATCTACTCCTGCAAGCTGCAAGGTTGTTGGTGTTTAATATTACCCTATTAGACAGTATTGGCTTTCAGCCAATAAATTACTAACGTTACATTTATGACTATTCCCTGAATAAATAAGTCATGCCAAAACGTTGAAAGTTTTTGACCGACTTCTAAATCAAAAAGGAGGAGGTTCTCTATTCGTCTGTATGTATGTTTTTTTTTTTTTTTGTGTATGTCCACCGATTACTCGAAGACGGCTGAACCGATTGAAATGGTTCAAACGTTATTACATCAGGTTGGTTTCCAAGTTGGTCCCGTTTTTTGAAATTTTGAAATCGGTTCAGTAGTTTTCAGGAAATCTTGAAAATACTGTCGTTTTCGTTACCACTTTATGTGAATGTTAATACGTATCTTTAGGCATAACTCCTTTGTTTATAAACCGATTTAGATGATTCTTGTTTTGTTAAAAAGGGGATACCTCAAAGTATTTTAACCGACTTCGAAAAAGGAGGTTTTGAGTTTGATCACATACCTATTTACCAGAAAACACGCAAATTGCCTGCACGATGCACTAAAAAAAGAGTGAAATAAAAATTATTTTTATAAAAAAATAAAACCGCCTTCTAAAAAACCACATCAAAAAAGTAAGAAATAATTCCTCACCAAATAAATAACGTAAGTACTTTGAAGTCGGGCGGGTTTTAACAAAAACAACAAAAAATTGTACATGTTTCACGCCCGACTTCAAAGTACTTACGTTATTTATTTGGTGAGGAATTATTTCTTACTTTTTTGATGTGGTTTTTTTAGAAGGCGGTTTTATTTTTTTATAAAAATATTTTTTTAATAGCCTACAAATAAAACCATCAACTTTAAATCTTTTAATGACATTTATAATTTTGGAAATTTGTTACAATATGTATTCAAAGTTTGTTCCAAAGTTTTTAAGATCTGCCCCCTTCTTCACAAACTACCTCTACACTCTGTTTCATCGGAAACGTTTCTCACTTTTTTTCTGTGTCGCTCTCTTCGGAATTGACAAAAACAAAACACAGAATTCGAATCCGACACCCTTTCCGACGGTTTGTAAATCAAAGGACTGTATTGGAAATGTTTTGTTGATGTAGGTATTATGTGTAGTGTAGGTATAGTGTATTGACAAAAGTCCATTTGTTTGTGTTTAATAAAATTGTAGAGTGTTGCGGATAAAAACCGAGGCACGACCACACGTCCAGCTAGCATTAGCCTGTTGTAACTAAATTCAATGTTTTATGTCTTATGCGCATCCACTTTATCTTCCCTTTTCACATAATTTACAAACTAGCACACGGTGAAAGAGAGAAAAGAAAGAGAAAATAAGAGAGATAAAACATTTTTTTTGCAGGATGTCTTCATAAAAGCCGAGTGACAACAGACGTAAGATAATCCATTCCACTTCCCATTGACACATTTTCTATCAACGCATTGCAAAGAGAATTTTAAATTCCATAATTCAAAGTCAAAGTCAAATTTGTTTATTCAATTTAGATTGTTATTTACAATACTTGTGAACATCATAGAAGCTACGCCATCGGTACGCAAACCCTACAGCGGGAGACCTTGGAGAAGAACCAGCAAGAAACTCCCAAGGGTTGTTTTTTCTTCCTGATTTATTTCTTACAGAGTCGTCAAATTGAAAAATGACTAAGGCCAGTTTTCATCGCAATTACACAATGGGTTATGATAAATACAGTCAAGTATAGGCGAACTAATGATCATAGCGGTGGACAATTTTCAATTACTTAGGAACTGTAGTTAAAGCAATAAGTTAATAGCAAAAGACAATTCCACTATATTCTGCAAGTTGCGCCATACATGTTTCAAATGTAATTCTTAATAAAACGAATGGAAAACACATTTTTAGGCAAGCAGATAAGAGCAGACCCATTCCTACTGGCAGCACCCGTTCACGAGCATGACGCATGAATGAACCAGCCATCGCTTCGCTCAACCATATTTTAGGGAACGTAACGACCCGCCTCACACGCCACCACCGTAGAAATGTTTTAATTAGCTTACCTCTCATTAGGGAAGGCATTGTAAATCTCGACAATCTCATCACATATATGTTTCTTGTTGGTCATAGATCCAAAAGCGTTTCCATACACAGGCAGACCATGTATAAACCTGACATCTTTCTCTTTCAAAGTTTTGTAAACTCTATGGTAGCAATATACGAAATATGCCACCACAAATGTTATTAAAAATATCACTATTTCAGCTAACATGTTGACCCAACGCTGGACAAAACAAAACTGTCAACTATCGCAGGCACTCAATTGATAAATCTGTTCTTATTGCCGCTCAATGCCAGATCTAATTTTGGAGTATAATTTGATATAATATAATGTCCGTTTTCCATTTTTCTAATATGTCCGTTGTTCAAGTATGATTTATAGATAATGGTAATAGTAGATTGTTTAGCAAGGGCTGTATGGCACCCATAACAGTCGAGTGTTTTGGCGCACGAACGCAGTGAGGGCGCCGATAGTTCGAGACTGTTATATGGGTCCATACACCCGAAGTAAACACTCTACTTTTCATTTCGAATATGAGGATAGTAAAAATAAACATAAATAATCTTAAAAATATTTTTCCTATGGCCGCGGAATTTTCGAAAGACTATAACTTTTTTGTTCATTTTCTCTATTTTAGGGAAGGCAAGGGAAACTTAGTCCATACAGTCTTGTTTGGTGTTTGAACCATACTCTATGCAATTCCATGAAATGAATAGCCTGATTTTTATGTTACAAATACCTTATTTGGTTTAATCTGTTTCTAAAAACGCATTCTTTAAAAAAACTATGTTATAAATATCAAAATAATAATTCTACGATATTTATTATTTTTTATAATAGCAAAACATGGCTGTATGTATAGGCTTCTGTGCCTTTGCCTGCATACCTTTGGTAAATAAATGTCTAAAGAGATACTTAAAGACTCTACACACGTTCCTATCCGACCTCCGATTCGGTCTGCTCCCAGACCAAATCGGAACGTGTGTAGCGCAGATTTGGTCTGGGAGCAGACCAAATCGGCTGTCGGATCGGAACGTGTGAAGATGCAATTACAGATTTTGACATGACCCCTCCTATTCCTTTTTTAAATTTCATAACGGCCCTAGGGCCGCCACATACCACTTTCAACCCGCATTTTAGGCAAGTTAGCAGTTACTTTCAGAATATGAGACATGAAAATTAGTTTTATCAGTAGGTTGGTGTATAATCAGTATATCAACGATAGATAATGTTTAAAAAAATTAGACAATAACAATTAAAAGTGCTATTATTAGTAGAAAAAAATCCCTTTTTACAAGCTTTTTATTAACTTGCTATGTTAAGTTAGTTAGTGGGGGACATATCTTGCAAGCTTAATTTGACCCACTTCCCAGTGTCCAATGGAGCTGATTTTTTTTTATACAGGTTTGGTTCAGATGACAATACAATATTAAAGTACAGTCAGCAAAAAAGCTTGTCATATTTTTTTTTTTATAAAAAAAAAAATAACAGAATTACTTGATAGGTAAATACAATAGGTGGTCACTGCCGATGGGACCAAGGACTTTGAACCCAATCCAGAGCAAATATTTATGCATTTCAAGCGTTATCTTATACCTACATAGCTTATTAACGATTAATTGAAAATTTATAATTAGTAGGTAAGTAGGTACCTTCGTTTGTTTTTAAGTCATTTAAAAAGGTGGTAAACAAGAATGTCGCTGGGTGGAAAGGAAGAGGATGATCGCTAAAAAACATATGATGGGTGACAGAGTGGAGTGGAAAAGAATGACGTAGGTACTGCCCCAAAACAAAATAGAATTGGTATAAGGAGGATCTAGGAATCACATCAATGTGTTTGATGTTTCGTTATTAAAATTTGTAACTTGTTGAAAACTGTGAAACATATGTAGGTCAAATATGGTGTGTTTCAAGAAAATCCTTTCTTTTTTTTATACACAACGGTGTGGCACTGAGCCTTCATCACACCTGATGTTAAATGGTGATAAGGCTGAAGGTGGAAACGCACTACTCCCGGAATCCTCAATCGCCGAGAAATTGGCTATCTTATCTCTAACTGCCGGAGCACAATGATGCTGAAAACACCATTGTTTTGGCGTCAGACTTAGATAAGATGCTAGTAGCTAACCAGGCGAACGAACAAGTCCTACCACCAACCAAACCGAATACAATATGTACCCCCACTGGGAAGCGAACCAGGGACCTCACGAGGCTGATAAGATCGCAAATACTAGTTGGAATAAAAATAATATTTTATATGGAGGACAATGAGAAATAAAACAATTAACAATATTTTTTTATCAAAACAGTTTGTTTAATTTTTATATTTCATATAAATGATGATAAACAAAAATAGTAAAGTGATATTTAAGTTCTAGGCTCAAACTTGACAAAAGTTCCTTTTTTAATTTTTATCAAGAATCCCTCAATCAGTTCCATGTTCGTGGTGGTGCTCGCACTCTTCAATATTTTGAAGTTCAGGATCAAGTTGAACAGCAGGACCTTCAGTTCCATCAATGCCAATCTGGACCCTAGAAAAAGCAAAGAAAAACTAAAATATATATGTCTTACCATTAAAATTTTACCTGAGTAGGTATCTATTTTTGAAAATATTGAAAATGAAGTAATAGAACAAATCGACACGTCTCAGAACTAGCTCCGATGGGACTCGAACCCACGACCTTTCACTGTCTGACGAATGCTCTCGGAGCCTTATTTCTTGCCATCGGAGCTAGTTGTGAGACAGGTACATTTTTTCTAATACTTCAACTTCAATATTTTCATTAACAATAATTGCATTTTGAATGCAAAAAAGTAAAAATAATTCAACCATTATTTTATAAAGTTTTTGTATAATATTTTTTTTATAAGTGGAATCTTTGAATGGTATTTAATGCCTGGAAAAATTTGATGGTGTTAAAAAATAATCCTGTATAAAACTATAGTCTGTCCGCCGAGCGTTGATAAATATTATGGTACGTCTTCGAACAGCGTTACTGTCGCTTTATTATCGCAAAGTGTATGGTGGCCGTCACTTATCTCTCGCTTGTGCCGTTTTTCGTGGTAGTCTTACTTGCGTAGTGCATCTGCACGCAGTTGCTGTCAACCGCGGCCCGCGGCGAGCGGTTGCGGCTGCCATTTTGCCATTATTTATTTTTTGATTAATAAGCGGGCCGCAATTACTAATGCGTTAAGGCGCTACTCGGAAAAAGTATGGACTTTTTGATTTAAAACTATAGGATGGTTACAGTTGTTACAAATCTGGTAATAAGATATATATTTCTTCATACCTTTATCTAGAATCGTATAGTTTCAAAAACACGATTTTATGATTTTGCCTCGACACTTTTTCTTTTCGAAAAGACCTCTAAAAAATATGAAAATTCAAGATTATTCTTAAATGGGGTTACTTACACTATTGGAAATTGGTTTAATTAGTGAACACCAATAATATTTAGGATCGTATAGAAGCATTTTTTTAAAATCGCTGTAACTTTTTAATACGAAGTGATTTTGTGTTTTTTTTGCCTAATCTGCAAAATCGGTCTCGCTCCCGCGCGCGTCGTTTTCTCATTGCTATCTCGCTTCAGCATAATTTTTCCGAGTATCTCCTTAAAAAGCCTGACTTTACTACTTTACTTGACAACTTTCGGCGCACAGACTTTATGGGGATAAAACCGATCGCGAAGATGCGCCGCGCAAGTAACCTTATATGAACAAGTTCAAGAAACCTACCGATACAATTCCTAGGCCCCATTCCAAACGGCATGAATGTGAACGGAGTGAGATTATGTTTGTTGTCGTCGGAGAACCTCTCCGGGAGAAACTTCAACGGGTCCGGGTAATACTTGGAGTCCAAGTGGACTGCATTCACGGCGTTGTAGACGACATCACCCGGCCTCAACTGGAAAGGTATTAGCAAATTAAAATAAATATAGATTTTGACGATTTGTTTTCAAGTTGCCATACGGCATCTCATGCCCTATTCAGCGTACGCTTCTCGTCATGGCCAATCTATATCTGAGGAAAAACTCGTCAAACATTTTATCTGTACCATTTTTACCCCAAGTATTATCTTTGCCATTTTAGGTAAAGATAAAACATGAGGTTTTTTTTATCCACAACGTGGTAGCACTTAGCCTTCATCACACCTGATGTTAAATTGTGATAAGGCTGAAGGTGGAAGACGACTACTCCCGGAATCCTCAATCACTGAGGAACTGGCTAACCTATCTCTAACTGCCGGAACACAATAATGCTGAAAACATCATTGTTATGGCGTCAGACTTAAAAAAGATGGTGGTAGCTAGCCAGGCGGACTAAGAAGCAGTCGTACCACCAACCAAACCGAATACAATATGTACCCCCACTGGGAATCGAACCCGGACTTGGTCTGAAATCGGTGGTGTGAACCACTAGACCACAGAGGCGGCATTATTTTATCCTATCGGCGTTCTATTATTGAACAATTTGCTAACAAACAGTCAGTGATCACCATTTGTGGACGTACTGTCCACAAATGGTGATCACTGACTACACAAGGCTTGATTCGAACACGGACTCTTCAAGGCCTAGCTACAAACTGTGACGTCTCCAGTACCCCGAGTGTAAGTTTTTATGTCAAGCAAACGCAAACTATTTCGAATGCGTATTAATGTCAATTTGTATGAAAACTATATAAGCGCGCTACTCGCCGCTAGAGGCGCTAATACAGTTTTCATATAAATTGACATTAATACGCATTCGAAATAGTTTGCGTTTTTTGACATAAAAACTTACACTACGGGCACAGAAGACGTATTCCTGTAGCGCACGAGTTTGAATTCGCATTCGAAATTGAAAAATTCGCATGCGAATTCCTAACAACATTTTGAATAATCACACCTATGAGTTCTGAAACGAATGGTCAGATCCACTCGTTGCAGAATTTTAACTAGTAGAATTCATCATCTATATTAGTATGTGGCCGCAAAATGTCGTCACTGACAATCATATGACAAGTGTTTGTGTTTTCATTTTGCTATATTTTTAAAGTTTCTCTTGCCCGAATACTCGTACGCTACTTATCTTTGGGAGCGTCTCACACATCGCCCTGTCACTTTAAATGTCAAACGTATGAAAGAGATGCCATGATGTTTGAGACGCTCCCAAAGATGATTTGCGTTCGAGAATTCGGGCGTCTGTGAGATTAATTTATTGGCAATATAGATTTCGAATGCTACAAAAATGCATGAAAACGGGTGTAATAGAATTCGATTTCGTAGACGACTGGTTGACGTACCTATACGTTTTCAATAGAGATTTTCTGCCAGCAAATTAAAAAAAAAGTTTATTTATTAGCTCGATAGATGGCGCTGACCAGACATGTATCTCATCTGATCTGACCTACACTTGTATTTCAAAGTTGTGCAAGAAGGTACAAGGCCAAAAAAAAGTTGACGTTGACGGAAGAAAAGAAATGTCAAATAATTATATTCCTCTTGTTTTGCGTTGCAATACCATACCGACCATACCGCGAGTTGTAGATAAGCCTGTTCAGTCCTGTAAATGTTTTTTTTCCTTCTGCAAGTGTTTTTTTTTAAATTGGCCGTCTTAACGTAGACTCCTTGTCAGCAAATAAAAAAAAGGAGACCCATGTCTGATGAACGCCATCTGTTGAGTTTTTTGGAACTAACTTTTTTCTTTTTTAATCATCTGTCAGAAAATCCCTCATTCGTATTCGATTTTCATTTCAATCAATTCAAATTCAATCCTTTGCTGCACGCATGTTCTATACTACAGGAAACCTTATAATACAACGTGTTAATGCAATAACCGAAAAACCCATACACCCCAACTAATTTATTTTATATTAATTTGAATTCCATTGAAAAAATATATTTTTTAAGTAACTTCCAAGATATTCTTGCTCATAGGTCTCCGTGACTTTCTGGCAAATTTTAAGCTCTACTATGACGTAAGAGAGCACGTGACGGGTCGCGCGCGTATTTAAATGGTATACCTGTATGGTCGGATTAGGAACACAGACGTCCCAAACATTATATCGTCATATTACTCGGATTAGGCACACATGTGTACCCAGCCAACCACTCGAAAAATGCTGTTACAGTGTAATTAATACGGTTTAAATTTCGAATTCCGCCACCACAAGTTCGAGACTGACGGGTGTCAAGTTGCATCAAATCTCCGAGCGTACAGGTTAATGAATAGACACAAACATTTTTAGAAGCGGCAAAGAATGAAAACAATTTGTGTGTAAAAACCCTATCAAAAATGTGTGGAATCGATTCTACTCTCGATTCTGAACAAACCATTTTCTCAAATTCGTTAATAGTACATTACAGCCGAGGACAGGTAAGTAAGAAATTACATTGTCGAGGATGGTTTGAAGCACGAGCCGCAGGCGAGGGCTTTAATCATTCGAGGCAAGGTAATTTGCTTACCGTACAAGGCTTGTATAGTGCTTTTCGCAAGAAATGCGAGGATATAAAAAAACTGTTTAACTAAATAAAATTTATTAAAATTATATGACACATGTTCGGGCAATTATTAAGTGTAAGTAAATATTATTGTTTTCTCGGGCACACTTTGTATAAATCGCCCATAATAATATTATTTTAATGATGTTTCATTAAAATAGGTACGCCAACAACACAGATTCCGAAAACGTAGGTATGCGCCTTTTTTCACTTTTCCAAATCAGATCGTAGGTTTTCATATAATTATCTTTCTTTTGATTTTGCTGGCAGTAAGTTTTCTGTTATTAATTTTGCTTCTGCTCTCAAATTTGGTGGAGTATGTACATACAATGTCTGTATATATGTTTCATTGGCAGAACTCATTTCGATAATTTATTACACAATATAAGCTGTAGTGATATCAAATGAACCGCTGAAAATTATTCCCACCGTTTTTTTAATATTGGTTTGTGAGGCCATGTGGAACGGTCATACAGCCTATTGATACTTACTACTTGCTACGAAAATGCGCAACTTCAATACCCGCTTCTGGGCGGTAGATGGCGCTGTACATATCTCCTATAAAAAATTACTCGTAAAGGATATTTTGTCTATGATAAATCTCATTAATATAAAATAAAACTAAGGGTACATAGCGCTTGTGGTAAAATACGAAGTAATATACTCTGTGCGCACCGTATTTAAAAAAAAGTTAACCTAATTAAGATATAATAATTACCTTTAAAATAATAATAATGATGTGGCTGTATGGTGCAAATGTCTCTTTGCTTTCTGTTTTTTTACACAGGAATAACGAAAGAAAAAATAAAGAAAAAAGTTGGTAGTACCATTGCAGATCACTGCAGTAATGAATTTCAGTACTTACTTACTGCACTAAAATCAGTGCAGTAAGTAAGTACTGAAATTCATTACTGCAGTGATTTTCAAATTTAGAATGTTTACCTCGGAAAAGTGCCACGTACTGCATTCTTTTCTCAAACATAATATTAACATTTCAGAGCATAAGTGTGAAAAAGTTTTTAACACGTTGTATATCAGAAAATCCTCAATTTCGTAATGTTCTAGTAAATTGCGTCAGCATAAAGGGTTTATTAGATGCAATCTACACCCACCTGGTACGGCTTCCCGCCTTCGTGAGCGGGAGGCAACTCGTACGGCTTCATGCACTTTCTATCCAACGCAATGGCTGCGCTCCATCTTCTCAGGGTTTCTGGGAGATAGAAAATAAAGCTTTAGCGTTAATTAATAACCTATAAACTATTTTATCTACACTCATGTTATAATTTTCGAATTATGAACTCATGCCTGAACGTATACTCATACACTTTATGCCATAGTCAACTTTAAAAAATAAAGCTGCTGTATCCGGGTGTTTCATAATGACCATTATGCAACACCCGGATACAGCTGTCACTCATTATAAAACACTTATATTTCTTAAATTTACAGTCTCCATGGCAACGTATTCCACGAGTCGCATAATACCCCTCCTTATGCGACAGTCACATAAACTTCTATTATAATGCTAGCACCGATTTACAATAAGCAAAAAAAATATTAAAATTTTTACTTTTTCAACCATAAAAATTGAACATTCACAATGCAATTTTTATACTTGAAAAATGGAAAATGAAGTATTTAGAAAAAAATTGTTGAGCGGGTCGATTTTTTCTAAATACTTCATTTACCATTTTTCAAGCAAAAAAATATTGATCAAACTATTTATTATCTTAATAATCAGTAGGTAAAATATAATTTTATAAAAAATAGCGTAGGTAGTGATTTAACTTTTTTACTGAGGGAAATCAAAGTTATACTTACCATTTAGAACGCAGTCCAAATACTTAAGTTTTCCAATGTTTTCATATGTGAGTTCATTGGTTTCCTTAAATTTCTTCACTTCATCGTATAGTTTCTGTTGCACATCTTGATTCAAAGCCAATTCATGGATGCACAAAACCAACGTGGAGGCTGTCGTCTCAAAGCCAGCAGTGAAGAATAAAAATACCTGTGCCACAAAATCATCTAGCTCCCATTCTGAAAAAAAACAGTTTATTTTGATATATCATAAATGGAGTGGTTTAGCTGGTTTGCCGGCCATCTCTGGTATTCGGTCAATGCGGAAACAAAACCTTAAATAACTCGCACGGTTAAAGAAACACTCTGTAAATGGCGGCCATGCATTAATAGCAAGACCCACCCGCGTGCTCTACATGCAGCATGACGGTATGTGTGAGCGAGATAGCATAACCGGCCGGCCGCCATTTCCATATTGTTTCTTTATCCGCGCGGCTTATACAAGAAAACTTTACTCTACTTATTAAAAAAAATGACCAAAAAATTAAGATTAAACTTGTTGATTTTAACTCCTTAGTTTTTCATTAAAGAATGAGACCTATTTTTAATCCCATAAAAGTATTTTTTTCAAATGACCACGTGGCGGTCAAAAACTAGTAAAGGACATGTTCCAGAAATGTATGGAGCCTATGTACGTACACTATATTATGTAAATATCGTCGCTCCGTAAACTTAATTCACCTGAGTTAATTCACCTAGGTGAATTAAGTATACTATTCGTAAACTTTAATCACCTGTACCGCTGGTCACAAAACAAAAGACATATATTTAAAATAAGAAGTAAACTTTATTCACCCAAGTTAAAAATGGATCGCCTAGGTGAATAAAGATAGATAAAGATAAAGATAAAAATATTCTTTATTAACTTAGACATAATAAATATGTACTTATGAATCGTCAATATTTTCCTACCACCCATTCAAGACTTTTTTAACTGACAAGAAGAATGGGCGCAAGAAACTTGCCAGCGTTTCTTAGTTAGGTAACGACATTTACAAAAAAAAAACATATCGTTACTAATACAACAATTGCTTAGTATAAAAATACATCATATTAAACAGTGATTATGTTATGTGTTACATCATGACCATGCATTGCGGTCATTCAAACCTACTCTTAGTAAACTTTAATCACCTGTAAGTACCGCTAGTCACAAAACAAAAGAGATATTTAAAATAATTACCCCAGTTAAAAATTAATCTAACGGACCATTTATAGAAAATGGCTTACATAATATATAGAAAATGGCTTATAATACTTATGAGCATTTTTTAGTTGAACGCTGAATCTACGTTGTTTTGGAGTGCGCTTGGTGTCTGCGTTTTTTTTAAATGCCGCGATCAGATCAAGTATGTTTCTAAAAAGCTTTTTTATTCGTTTACTTAGAGTAGTGTTTGCTTCGAGGAAACACATAATAAACTCATAATAGATTGCAGGAAAATTGTGTGTCAATATGACAATCATAAATTATCATAAGCACTCGTTGAGCCAGAGTTTCACTTATAAAAATTTACTCTTCATAAAAGTGAATAAAGTTTACTTAAAAGTATACTTAATGCACCTAGGAGAATAAGGTGAATAAAGTTTTGTGAAAGTAATTTTAATGCACCCAGGTGATTAAAGTTTACGAATAGTATACTTAATTCACCTAGGTGAATTAACCCAGGTGAATTAAGTTTACGGAGGGAATATCGTTAAGTATTAAAGTACTTCACCGTTTTTTATTGTTAACTTTCTTTAATTTCACTTCGTTTAAGTGTAAGTTCAAATTAAGTTAGTCAAGAAGATCAACAAAACATAAAATTAAACATGGTGTATCATTATCAGTACCCCTAGTGTAAGTTTTTATGTCAAGGAAACGCAAACTATTTCGATTCCGTATTTATGTCAATTTGTATGAAAACTGTATCAGCGCCTCTAGCGGCGAGTAGCGCGCTTATACAGGGTGTTTTTCTATAAGTGCAATACCTTTTAGGTGGTGATTGTACTCATGAATATAAACAACTTTTACTATGAGGCCAACTCTGCAACTTCACAAAAAAAAACAGCTGTTCCATACATTCTGGTCAGGTAGAAATTAACAAATTGTATGAAACAGCAGATTTTTTTTGTTGAGTAGCAGAGTTGGCCCCATAGTAAAAGTTGTTCATATTCATGAGCACAATCACCATCTAAGAGGTATTGCACTTATAGAAAAACATCCTGTACAGTTTTCATACAAATTGACATAAATACGGAGTCGAAATAGTTTGCGTTTGCTTGACATAAAAACTTACACTAGGGGTACAGTATGCGAAAAATGAGATTTTGACAATGATGTTTGATTGACGTGTAAAAACACGAATCATGAATCCCGAAAATCTTGGGTTTCCAAAGAAGAATTAGAGTGCGTGTCAGAAAACTCTGCACATGACTGGGGCGTTTTTGGCGCTAGTTACAGTACACTTTATTTCGAAGCTTATGTAAAAGATTAGTAAGAAGATTAGTAGTAGTTATTCGATTTTGACCGCGCTCGGACTTATCTGGCGAACACTCTAAACTAAACTTACTTTTTGTCAATTTTGACAAAAGTTAAATGTACGAGCAACCGGACCTTAGATAATAAAATAAAAAATGTCAAAGTCGTCAAACGCAAAGATAACTAATATAGTGCAACAAGCCTGTCTGTTCCGGTAAAAATCTTCGAAACTAAAACAGTTTTCATACCACAGTGCAGTACTAATATTGTATTGCAGTGGCTCCCATGTCACGGCCGTCATTCACCGGAACAGACAGGAGTGTGGGACTATGTAGCAAGCCAATCAAACGTCATGTCGAACAAAACTGTCACGGCTACCCTAAAAATAGTGTTATCATACTTTTGAAATGATCATTTTTGTACAGCTGCCGCAAGAACACTTCTTCAAATAATTTGGTATTTTTAAGAAATTCTCCTATTTTTTTCCTATTTATCTATATAGTGTACATAATGCTAGCCCGAAATAGAACATCTCCTTTAACGGCCGATAACTAAAGTTACTGGCCGAAAATGGGTTAAGCGGCTACTTTCAGATTTCTTATTTATTTACAATTTTACCGTGACATTGACAAGTACATACCTACACTAACACAGATTTTTTTTGGCATCTTTAATGGCATCAAACTAATTTATAATTTGAAGTACGATATATCTGTCATGTATATAAATCATGATGAAGTCCAGCCTTTGCCTAAGTGGCCGAAAACTGGCTAAGTTATCCTAGTTGAGAACTACTCACTTCTTACTTTCCCTTTCAGATCTAGCGACTCTTCAGCGGCTGCGAAACCAACATTGTCCTCTTTGATTGATGGTTGAGCCTTAAGTGTACCTGCAAATCAATTTTAATCAAAACCCCTGATAATAACAGTAAAAAAATCCTATATATACAGAAAATAATATTTTGAGGTCAATGCTGGTTTTAACGTTAAAAAATGGCTCCAACAAAAACTATGTATATATATAATTTATTTTACTTGGGATTATTTATATTCTCAGAAACAAATCGTTGATTTCATATTTATGTAGAACAATTCAATTAGAATTTTCAATCTTTAGTTTGGGATTTCCGTAACTTTGCAGATTTTGATATTAAAACAAATGCCTTCGTAATCCGTAAATGAAAAAAGGCGATCGCTTTTATGTCAATTATTCATTCGTAGTAGTTATTAGAAAAACAAAAACGTAGGTTTGTATCACAGAACACGGAAAGATTTTTTGTGGTTTGTATGTATTTTGTCGCAACCTGTTTTGCTGTCAGTTTCGTCACAGCCTTCTCTATCGTGTAGACGATAGAGACGGCTGTGGTTTCGTGGATTCCGACGATAAATGAATTCGAAAAATATTTTTAAACAAATTTAAAAAATACCAGTAAATTACTATTTTTTCTACTGAAACCTCCACCTTCCAGCTGAATGAATCAAAAACAAGCTAGTTGCCATGACAATATGAAGAAATTCAAAACGCTGACAGGTAAAATACATGGAGGATCTACTGTTTTAAGCAAAAGCTTTTTCTACGTGTTCAAAGTCATTATTCGTTTTGTATGTAAACGTTAGTTCTTACTTGATTCCATAGATAGTTGTACCTTTTGATGCCTCCATCAACAGTTGAATCATGTCGGGTCGCTCCACGTTATTTTTCTCCCTGTATTCCATTGTGCTTACTACTATCTCTCTGAAGAACTCCGTTGTTTTCTCTGAGAACAACTTCAATCCGAGAATCTGGAAAAAAGGTATTTATTTTAACGTTTTTTTATCCTATTTCAAGTAAATTAAGGAGCTACTGGACTTAATGTCTCAAGACGAAAGTCTTTGACCAGTGTGTATTGCCAGTAATAACCTATGGAAGTGAGACGTGGTCTTTTACTATGGGTCTCATAAGAAAGCTCAAAGTCACCCAGCGAGCAGTGGAGAGAGCGATGCTTGGTATTTTCCTGCTCGATCGAATCAGAAATGATCGCTCGAAGGATTGCATCATTGAAGTGGCAGTGGGCTGGACACATAGCGCGGAGAACCGATGGCCCTTGGGGCGGAAAGGTTCTCGAATGGCGACCGCGTACCGGACGACGTCCCGTGGGCAGTGGGCAGGCCCACTATCTGGTATCTGGAGGTGGACCGACGATCTGGTCAAGGTCGCGGGAAGCCGCTGGATGCGGGCAGCGCAGGACCGATCGTTGTGGAGATCCTAGGGGGAGGCCTATGCCCAGCAGTGGTCGTCGTTTGGATGATATGATGAAGGAGCTACTGCAAATTTTAAAGCAATATTAAAGGTAATGTCATTTGCCATAAGATCTTTTAAGTACCTAATTTATTTATTTATTTATTTAATTAATATTTTTAAATATTGCGGTAACAGGTGCTCACAGATGCTTATTCTTTGATTTTGCTATCAAAATGCCAAAAAAATATTAAATTCTATTCTATTTATTTCATGAGTATGTTTATGGTCACCTAGTGAATCTAAGAGACGAAACTACGAGGCTTAATTCTATATAAAACTCAATTTACAAAGAAGATGTTCAAATAGAAAACGAAAACAAATCAGAAACTCACCCTTGAAAGAGCTGGGATTTGCACATACAAGAACATAACAAAGTACTGCCATAAGTTGAACTTGAAGATGCTCTGGCCGATGCGGAAGAATTCGTTGTTCTTATCCTTGTAAGAGTTAACTTGAAGACCGAAGCCTGTGGAAGCGATTACGTCGTTGGTGTAGCGCCTGATGATGTCATCAACGTCGATCTCTTCACCTGCATGCTCTGGAATGAAAACTCTATGTGAATGTAAAGCGACATTGGAAGGAAGAGAAATAATATATCATGTCGCTACACTTCTTTCGATATTGCACTGTGTTAAATGATAATGGAGAATCAAAATGGTTACAAGACTTTATATTTCAGGTAAAAATAATAAATAAAGTTCGAATACTCCGTTATTAATAATTCCATATATTAGGTACATTAAATTATTCAGTAGGTACACAAAAAGGTCATTGATCAGTAACATTTCCTTCTCTTAAGATAAGACCGACGCTCTACTTTGCGAAATAAACTCAGGGCATATTTTTTTGATACACCAATTAATTTCATCTCACAATATTTCTCAGTAACGATGGCAATTCCAGTTCATTTAAGAGCAAACTTAGTAGATCGTGAGTTGACCTCAATTCGCTAAGAAATTATAACTCTACGACAAAGGGAATTAACGAATACGACAACAATCTCATAAAATTTTTATATCACGGACGGAGCTGAAGCTGAAGCGAATGTACCTAATTGTCTATCTTTCTTTATTTATTTCTACGTTTCACTTTGTTCTGGAGTTTTTACTAAAGTTCAATTTCATTAATTCAAAGATGACTGTATTAAGTGATAAGTAAGTATTAACCTAATTGTACCTGTTTTTCAGGCAAACTTTCTTTTTTTAATATGTGCGTACTGTGGCAATTGCTGTTCCTCGGTACTATCACTAGGTTATCCACAAAAGCTACGCTAAAATAACCTAATCAATAACAATCCCGCTGTAAAGGATGGACCAAGATAATGTAAAATAGTCTTTCTCAAACTGGGCGATAACGCCCCCATGTGAGTACTGGGGGCCTAGAAGCCTAGGCTAGTAAGGGGCCCAGAAAAATTCGGGGGTGATGAACTGGTTTAGGGGGGGCGATGGTTGATGGGTTATTTAAAATTTTAAAGTTTTTTTTTATTGTTTTTATCTTCGGCGGATATATAATGATAGGGAATGACACGGTGTCAGAAAGGCTTCATTCATAACGTAATTTAATAACATAATCAGTTTACCTTTCAAGTACTCCACCGTATTGCTGGTCACCTCCATCATTGAAGGCAGCATCAACCTCATCTTGGACCCGGTGAAGGCGGGGCTCAGGGTGGTCCTCATATCTCGCCATTTTTCTCCTGAGAATTTGTTAATTATATAAATATTAAAAGACATACACACTCCATATGTGGCTGCCGATTGTCCACACGGACACTCCTCTCCATACTCCACAAGAAGGGCGAATCCAGAGCGCTCAAAACACGTAAAATATACGAAAAATTTTATTTGACACATATCGGAAATCTTAAACAACCACGATAGTCAACCAAACGAAACCAAACGAAACCGTTTCAAGTAAAGAATTACAACTCGATTCAGGATTTTTTATAAAATATTGATCATCAAAAAACAAAACAACCATGACACTTACTAGGTATGTGTTGCTACTTGTATTTCTTTTGGCTTATTTTTTATATCATTAAACGTAGAACTTTCAACGATATTGTCAATTTCAATTGGTCATTTCATGAAATACGACTATATCATGGAATGACCGACAATATCATAAATTCATGTAATTACCAATTTTATGATCTGATCATGATTCATGACACATACATGGTCGTTTAGTGGTTCAATTACTCAAGCGCGGCCTAATGACCACCACATGTAACTTATCAATTCAAACAATACCGATTACAAAGTCATCGTACGACCTTGTTATGATGTACAGTACAGACGAGCTATTGTTATTATCAATTTGATAACGGCAGTTGTTTAATTTAAAAACTTAGGTATACCTATCCTATTTGTGATTTACAAATGTTTTTTTAATAGTGATATAACGAAAAAGTATTAATTTTTAAGCAGCGGATACGAATACATGCCGCTGATATTTGCGAATGCGAATGTTTCACACAAGATTCAAAACTTGTAGAAAGAAAGGCTCAAATCTTAAGAAACTGTCACGGCTGCCATAACAAAATGCACAAAGATCACTCCTACTAAAACGAGAAGAATAGAGAACAAGATAAGATGAAAAGAATAATATTAAACAATAGTGTGTTATAAGATGAAACAGCAACTTTAATATGTTGCAGCGTATTTTGTCTTTACGAATCCACAAAAAATCCCTAATCGACTTCTAAAGGGTAGATTTACATTTAAAAGCTTATCGTTGTAGGTATCAGTAACGACCATTTAAAGATGTGGTTTTATATTTTTTGTTGCTTTCATATTCGCAAAATATTTTGCGATAGTTGCAAATGGATGCGAATGCGAATATTCGTTACATCACTAGTAATTACAACGTCAGAGAGATTTGATTATAATTAAATCTTTATGATGATAAGAAAATTTCTGCGAAAAAAAGTTAGCTGTTCCATACATTCCAGTTGAGTCGATGTTGTACTTTTGTATGGAACAGCTGATTTATTTTTTGTGAGATTCCGTGGATGGCTCCATAGGAAATATTGTTAGTATTGATGGACTCTACCATCCCCTAAAATCTTTGTAGTAAATAAAATTTAGAGTATTTATTATTGCCTTTAAAATATCTTTCATATTTATATCATAAGAAATAGCAACAGTTGCTTGTGATAATCGCAGAACTAAATAAGATAGAAAATCCGACAAACTTGCAAAACAACGCTTTTTTGTCAATTTCTTTCTTTTGAGTTTATACTTCTACGTCTATTTCTTTATTGGACGTTCGACGATCTCCGTTGCCGAGTGGTGTACGCACCGGTTTTCAAGGTGCCGTTATCTCTAGAGGTCCTGGATTCGATTGCCGGACGGGTAAATATTGAAAACTAACTTTTCAATATTTCCTTGGCTCTCGGTGTATGTGGTAAGGTAACCCATCGTTATAATAATAATAAATAATAAATATAATAATAAATATCTTCTTACATTCACACCAATTATCTAATCCCATTTTAATTTCATTAAGAAACTGTATCATGGAAAACTTGATAACGGATAAATATATACTTAAATACTTTTTGTTTGTAAATACATACTTAATATACATAGTACACACCCAGACCAAGACAAATAGACATGTTCATGCACACAAATATTTGTCTTGTTCGGGAATCGAACCCGAGACCACTGGCGCGAAAGGTGGGTAACCTACCCCTGCGCCAAATCGGTCGTCGAATCGTTGTTTCCAACTTCCATTATATAGTGCCACAAGCTTTTCTGTTCCGGTGATAATCTTTCGAACTAAAACAGGTTTCATACGACAGTCCATTTTGACAGCTTATTTCGTATTGCAAGTGGCTCCTCTGTCACGGCTGTCACCGGAACAGACAGGAGTGTGGGACTATACTAGTACTCAAGCTACTATAGTTTGGTATTGGAACAATGTATGGTGTCAAATATGTATATTTATTTATTTATATCATATCATAATTTATTTATTCACTTCCGTATACTCCACTTTTATTTATTTCTTTCCACATAAGGTTGTCTGGAAGAGATTGCTGTTAAGCAATAAGGCCGCCTTTTGTATATTTTTCTTTGTTGTGACCGTTTTTCTTCTATATGTATTTCTTTTTGTGTGCAATAAAGCGTATTTTATTATTATTTTTATTATTATTCCCTTTATTACATTTTAAATACTTACAAAATTATATTTCTAAACATTAAATTTTTACAATGTATATTTATTATTATTATATTATATTATTATATTATATGATTATTATATTTATCCTAATTAAAAATCCAACTGTACACGAAAGCCTGATAGAACAATAGCAAGGTCAATGTTGACAATTCATTCGGAATCGGCGGCGTAACAATAACCTTGAACCCAGTTTGAGTCAATCAACCAAGTTAGGCTCGACCATATCAGTATCAACTGCGCAAGAGTAAACAAATTACCCATCAAAAAGATAAATGTTAAATGAGAGCCACGTTCAATATTATGATAAACAGGGTGTTAGGGGCACCTTTGCAAAAACTTTAACCATGGCTTCAGACCATCATGCTGAACATCGTACCGCAAGAATTTTTTGTCGGAAATGAAAAAAATATTTCGACTCAACATACAAAATGTCCAGATTAGTTGCTAAATTTGTATGAAAAGTCGAAATTTATTTATAACATCAAAAATATTTTATAATAATAATCCTTCCTAATCCTGAAATATAATTGATTGTTATAACTTAGGATAATATATTGATGCCTAAGGTCTGACTTGGCTAGTTTATTCACATACGAATTATTAAGTACCACTAGGTTCACACCACCGATTTCAGATCCAGAAGTCCCGGGTTCGATTCCCAGTGGGGGTAAATATTGTATTCGGTTTGGTTAGTCAGACTTAGATAAGATGGTGGTAGCTAGCCAGACGGACTAAAAACAAGTCCAACCGGCTAGCTACCACCATCTTATCTAAGTCTGACGCCATAGCAATGATGTTTTCAGCATTATTGTGTTCCGGCAGTTAGAAACAAGATAGCCAGTTCTGCCAGTTCAGTGATTCAGCATTCGGTAACTGAGGATTCCGGGAGTAGTGCGCTTCCACCTTCAGCCTTATCACCACCTAACATCAGGTGTGATTTTCAGGTGTGTGTTTTAGTATTTGTTGTTATAGCGTCAACAAAAATACATCATCTGTGAAAATTTCAATTGTCTAGCTGTCACGGTTCATGAGATACAGCCTGGTGACAGATAGACAGAGAGACGGACAGCGAAGTCTTAGTAATAGGGTCCCGTTTTAACCCTTTGGGCAGGCCTATTTCACTCTCCGTGTCGGCTCGAAAACGCGGCGGTAACGCCGGCGTTGTAAATCCAATTCCTATGGATTTACAAGGTTTTCTAAGTCCGCAAAAGAGCTAGAATATATGCGATAGAAAGAGATGCAACGACAACGAGTGGCCGTTCGTAATTTGCCTGCGCCGTACAAGCTGAATTCTACTTTATTGCGTTATTGTTAGAATTGCTATTTATTTAAATAACTTAGCAGAGTGAACTATCTGTTACATAGTAGGTAACTATTTAATAATCTGTGCTTTGGGTACGGAATCCTAAAAAGGAACAATTCGTTAAAGGCGAGCGTAGTGGGTGATCTTTCCCATCCAATAAAATTTATAAGATCTATTATTTTATCGTAATCAGATTGCAAATGTGAGATAACTTTTATCTTTTTACAGATATCGATGGGCAAAATCGTAGGTGTGTAAGTGTGTTATTGTAAACCCATTTGTTTATGAGGTAAATATAAATCTCAGACAAAAGTAGTATGTTTACGTTCTACAGACATTTTAATGCATGTGGAAAGTCATGATAACTTTCATGATTCATGGTGAGGCACGAGGCACTTATGATGTAAGTAGATAATAACTCCATCAGATTCAATTTTGATATATATAATGGTTCTGTAGCCTCGGCAAAGAAGGCTTTAAGAAATATTTTCTCATAAAACTTTTAGGTACTTACTGTTACTTTTATTTTGTAACTAGCTTTCCGCCCGCGGCTTCGCCCGCGTGGACTTCACGACGTTGTCCCGCGGAAATGTAATAGTTTTCCGGGATAAAAAGTAGTCTATGTTCCGCTCCAGGCTACAAACTATCTGTGTCCCAAATTTCAGACAAATCCGTTCAGCCGTTTTGGCGTGATTGAGTAACAAACATACAAACATCCAAACATCTAAACATCTAAACATCTAAACATCCAAACATCTAAACATCTAAACATCTAAACATCCAAACATCCAAACATCTAAACTTTCACATTTATAATATTATATATAGTAGGATTAATGTTAAGTTAGTAAGGTAACTTTATACTTGTTTTAGTTTATAGCGTACTTCCCGAGCCGGAAATAGTCCGTGTTTATTATTATAATCTACTTTACACATGTTGTGCTTGCATCGAGTTGGTTTCAATGTAGTGCAATAAGCTATGAACGTTTTTTTCCTCAGCCGTATATGTGGTCATTGTAAACCAGTTTTGTGAGCCTAATAAAAACAATGGTATCAATGTTTTTTATAGCCAAAGACGACAGTATGTTACCTTTCATCCCGAACAAGCTCATCTCAAAAATGTCTCCATCCGGGAAGAAATCTTTGTGGTCCATAAAATAGTCGAAGTTCTTCACGGTTATGGCTTTGTAACGATGTTTTATATAGCCAAAGACGACAGTATGTTACCTTTCATTCCGAACAAGCTCATCTCAAATATGTCTCCATCCGGGAAGAAATCCTTGTGGTCCATAAAATAGTCGAAGTTCTTCACGGTTATGGCTTTGATGAGCTCTGGATCTCGGATCAGGATAGCTGGAGTATTCCCTTCCACATAAGCTACGTACCTGGATGGATTAAAAGATATGTAATTTAGTATACAGGGTCATTTGTGAAACATCAACAACCTCGCAGTAGTAGGTACGTTACTAACATCATAAACAAAAAATATTTTGTTCTACGACTTTTCCGAAAAAAAATATATAAAATCGGCCAACTGCTAGTCGGACACGCCCATGAAGGGTTCCTTACCCTCTTAACGTACCGACTACATACACCCAGTAAAAATACCACTATCGTTTTTCGTCAGACAAAAATAACTTTGTTTTTTATAGTATTCGTGTGAATGACAAAGTTACATTTGCGGTTTTCGAAAATGTGTTATATCTCAAAAACTTGTAAAGCCTACTTAGCTATGATAATTTTCCTTTTAACTTCGTAATAAGTAACACGTGATTTTTTTCACGTATCCAAAAACAACCATTTGGCTGGCAGGGGGTGGGGACACTTGACTCTAACAAAATTTTGCACTTTAAAGCTTAGTGATTCACAAACAGACGCCTCAATCAAAAAACTGTGTTCACAAACTCGCAATATTTTTAAAATTGCTATCCAACAATACCGCACACTAGGGTAGACCAGAAAAAAATTACATCCCCACTTCAGGTGTAGGGGAGGTCGCCCAAAAAATTTTTTTTTTCAATATTTTACTTTACCACTTTGCCGGCGTGATTAATATGTATATTCATAAGATATTCATGCTAAATTACAGATTTCTAGTACTAAGAGTCTATGAGCTAGTCTGGGGACGGACAGGCGGACGGACATGGCGAAACTATAAGGGTTCCTTGTTGACTACGGAACCCTAAAAAGGGGACATTCCATACAAATCGCTGATCAAGTACTTATGTTTTAACGACATCTCGTTAGCACTTAGCCCTAATCACACTTGATGTTCATCATCATCATCATCAGCCATTTAATGTCCCCACTGCTGGGGCACTGGCCTTCCTTATGGATGGATAAGGAGAATGAGCCATGACCCACCACGCGAGCTCAGTGCGGATTGGTGGGTATTAACGACTGCAAGTGCAGCCGGGACCAACGGCTTAACGTGCCTCCGAAGCACGGAGGAGCTCTAGATGAAAAGTTTTTGGTCACCCATCCCGTGACCGACCATTGCGAACGTTTCTTAACCTCAACGATCGCAGGCCAAGCGCGCTATCCACTGCGCCACGGGCTCCTCCACTTGATGTTAAGTGGTGATAATGCTGAAGGTGGAAGCGCACTACTCCCGGAAACCTCAATGACTGAGGAACTGGCTATCGAACCGTCTCGCCGCACACGAGTCACAAACGCCACAACTTGAAACTAGAATAAAACAAAAAAAAAACAAAAAAAAACAACCCTCTGAGTTTCTTGCCGGTTCTTCTCCAAGGTCTCCCGCTGTAGGGATTGCGAACGGATGGCGTAGCTTCTATGACGTTCACAAGTATTGTAAATAACAATCTAAATTGAATAAACTTCGACTTTGACTTTGATTTTGAATAAGAAACAACTGACGACTACCGGGCGTCGCTCGGCGCCGGCGTTCATATAAAATGTATGAAAACTACAGGAAAGTGAAAAAAAAATCGACTTTTCATACAAATTAAGCAACTAATCGGGACATTTTGTATGGAGAGTCGAAATATTTTTTTCATTTCCGACAAAAAAATGATGGACTGAAGCCATGGTTAAAGGTTTTGCAACGGTGCCCATAACCTGTATGAACTCGCCGCACACGCTTGACGCCCTTCACCATTAGTAGTCACTTGTTTCTTCTTCTATCTTCAAGTGGCGGCGTTTGTGATTGTCGCGTGTGGCTCGTGTGCGGCCGTTCGTTACCCGTGACATTTCATGATACTTAAATGAGGAGGCCTATGTTCAGCAGTGGACTCATAGTGGCTGATGATGATGATGATTTTAAAATATTAATATAAATAACATACTTACGCAGTAAAAATTTGTTTGTTGTCCTACTAATATTATAAATGTGAAAGTTTAGATGTTTGGATGTTTGTTACTCAATCACGCCAAAACGGCTGAACGGATTTGGCTGAAATTTGGGACACAGATACTTTGTAGCCTGGAGAGGAACATAGGGTACTTTTTATCCCGGAAAATAACGTCGTGTAGTCCATGCGGGCGAAGCCGCGGGCGGAAAGCTAGTTTAGTTCATATTTGGTTTGTTAGCTTGGTAGAAATGTGTATTCATCATAAAGGTCCATACAGTAATAACTCTTTTTTATTTTACACCTTAAGTTTCACATATCTACGAGGGTGTCACGGAGCAAAGCGATTGCCCATAGCACCACTGGGGGTATCAATAAAGGGGTGTCACTGGTAATGAAAGTGTGCGGCGACACCACCGGTAAGAATTTCAATCGAACGCGGCTACGTATTATTATAAATATTCCCAAACAAAACTCGAATTTAATTAGCTTACCTTTCATTAGGGAAGGCATTGTAAATCTCAACCATCTCATCACTTATATGTTTCTTGTTGGTCATAGATCCAAAAGCGTTTCCGTACACAGGCAGACCATATAAAAACCTGACATCTTTCTCTTTCAACGTTTTGTAAACTCTGTCGTAGCAATATAAGAAATATGCCACCACAAATGTTACCAAAAATATCACTATTTCAGCTAACATGTTGTCCTAACGCTGGACAAAACAACACTGTCAGCTATCGCAGGCACTCAATTGATAAATCTGTTATCATTGCCACTCAATGTCAGATCTAATTTTAGAGTAAGTATACCTATTATGATTATATGTCCGACAATGGTAAATTAGTTTTATTAGTAGACGTATAATCATTATATCAAAGTTATCATCATCATCATCATCGTATCAAAGTTATTTTTTAGATTAAACTAAAACAATATGGGGTTGGACTGATAATGAAGTGTCAATATTTAAAAGTGGCATAAAGTGGAAAAAAAGTTCAATCTGTTTCATAACAAGCAAGTAATGAGCTGCTGAATATGACCAACTGTGACTCTAGCGTAGTTATTATAGGCCAGTTTTTTGATGCGTTGTTAACTGAACCAATGGTTAAAAAAGTTACTTATATTTTATGTTGAAAATTCGTCTTTTAAACAATAGTTAGCTTAACGTTTATTGTCGTCCTGTACAGTACAGTAGCTGTACTTCACATCTTCACATCAGTTTCAAAAGTTCCAAGGGCCATAGTTTTTGATCCGTATCCTTCCGTCCCGGAACGGTAGGCCCGCGTTGCTCGAAGAAGTACCTAAGTAAGTATAAAGTACCTTCGTTTGTTCTCGCGTCATTTAAAAAGGTGATGAACAAGAATGTTGATGGGTGGAAAGGAAGAGGAAGATCGCTTAAAAGACTTATGTGCGTAATTTTAGGAACTACAAAGGAGTAAAAGAGAAGAGTAGAGAAACGTAGCGTAGGGCGCCCTGCTACCAGGTGGAGTGACGACCTGCGAAAGATGGCAGGCGGGGGCTGGCTGCGAAGAGCTGAAGACCGTGCTCAGTGGCGTAAATTAGGAGAGGCCTATGTCCAGCAGTGGACGAAAACGGGCTGATGATGATGATGAAAAGAGAAGGTTACTGGTGACAGAGTGGAGTGGAAAAGAATGACATAGGTACAGCCCCAAAACGAAACTGAATTAAGGAACGAGTTGGAACTGGGCGTCGAACCGCAACTGCAAGCGACATGACGCCGCGCCATACTAAAGTCTATTTATTTAAGCATGTCTTATAACGTAAACAAACCTGACATTGAACACGTATCTTGTGTTTCCAAAGAAAACACTCTACAAGTGATTCATTCATTAATCATATTACACTGCATCCTTTTCCAGAGTAAATATCACATAATTATATAATAATTCGATAAACTAAGAATAAGCGTTAAACTAATGAACTGTGCCCGTAGTGTAAGTTTTAATGTCAAAAAACGCAAACTATCGTGAGTGCGTATTTATGTCAATTTGTATGAAAACTGTATCAGCGCCTCTAGCGGCGAGTAGCGCGCTTATGCAGTGCCCGTAGTGTAAGTTTTTATGTCAAAAAACGCAAACTATTTCGAATGCGTATTAATGTCAATTTGTATGAAAACTGTATAAGCGCCTCTAGCGGCGAGTAGCGCGCTTATATAGTTTTCATACAAATTGACATTAATACGCATTCGAAATAGTTTGCGTTTGCTTGACATAAAAACTTACACTCGGGGTACAGTTTTCATACAAATTGACATAAATACGTACTCGAAATAGTTTGCGTTTGCTTGACATAAAAACTTACACTCGGGGTACTGATCTAAAAAAAATCGAAAAAATCGGATAGAAAACGAATTGAATTCAATTGATCATTTTGTGCCCAACACTAATAGTTGATTGTGACGTCATGTTTGTTTACCTTTTAAGACATGCTTAAATAAATAGACTTTAGTTTCTAGTTGAGTTTTCTTTGTTTTATATGAAATCGAGCGTAGCCGCTTGCAGTTATCTTCCGAAGCCCGGTTCGAACCGATACCCTTAGGATAAAGAGACGATGATGGTGATAATTGATGATTGATGACTTTGGTTTGTTCTGATTTTCATTAAACCAATGTTTTATTTTTTCTACGAATCTCATTATGTGTTTGAGTTTTATAACTAATACTGTAACTTGTTGAAAATTGTGACACATAAGTAGGTTAAATATGGTATTTTTCAAGAAAATCCTTCCAGCTTATTTTAATGAAACCAATTACTCGGCGTTTTTTATAAGGCCAAAAGTTAAAAAGTTTTCGGAAAATAATTGTGAAATGTAAGTAGGTCAAATATGGTATTTTTCAAGACAATCCTTCTAGCTTAGTCTACTGAAACCAGGCACCAATTACTCGGCATTTTTTATAAGGCCAAAAGCTAAAAAGTTGTCGTGTCGTTAGTCGCGATGACGCGCGACGCGCCGCCTAATCCGCTCAACGGAGCCAGAGATGTAAAACTTAGTTTTGATATGGCATCTGCAGAAATGCTTGTGATAATTAAACAATAACTAGCTGGTGCCCGAGTTAGCGCCGGAACCTCTCCTTGCCTGTTTTAAATTACTTTTGTTATGTGCTCTTTTTTAAAGTGAACCAGAATTTTAGATGTTAAGGCGATACTAGGAAAAATTATGCTAAAGCGAAATAGCAATGAGAAAACGACGCGCGCGGGAGCGAGACCGATTTTACCGATTACGCAAAAAAAACACAAAATCACTTCGTATTCAAAAACTATAGCGATTTAAAAAAAATGCTTCTATACGATCCTAAATATTATTCATGTCCACTAATTAAACCAATTTTCAATAGTATATGTATCCCCATTTAAGAATAACCTTGATATTTCTTATTTTTAGAGGTATTTTCGAAAATAAAAAGTGTCGGGCCAAAATCATAAAATCGTGTTTCTGAAACTATACGATTCTAGATAAAGGTATGAAGAAATATATATCTTATTACCAGATTTATAACAACTCTAACCGTCCTATAGTTTTATATCAAAGAGTCCATACTTTTTCCGAGTAGCGCCTTAAAACCGCTTCTCTATGTGAATTGAAACACTTCTACAAATAATATACACATAGGGATTGGGCATTGCAGTGTTAAATTCTAGTTATGTATCAGTTCAGTTGATAACGCCATCCATGCCCAATGGTATGGTCCAGTGCTGATTATAGCTCAGCAGTAGCTCAGAATAATTGCGAATAAGCTATATGATTTATGTAATTTTTCTTCATTCAATCAGAGAAAATATATTCCTGGCTGGAATTATCATGTAAAAGAGGCTCATGCAGAGGCTCGACTTTTCTTTCTAGAATGGGTTGCTTATGATAGGCCGAGATCAGGACCGGTCTATCATAAAATGGCAGAGACAAGATCGCATTTTAAAGCCAAACTAAAATGGTTGCAAACCCATCAAGAACAGATTAAAATGAATAAAATTGCTTTATTACACACTTCTAAAAAATTTGGGGCATTTTGGAAGGAGACTAAAAAATTAGACCTAAAGTCGAGCCTCCCGGCAGATATAGGGGGACTGCATGAGCCGAGAGACATAGCCAACCTATTTAAGGACCGTTTCGTAGTGAAATCACCTCTGGGCCCTTCATCGGCGCAGATGGGCGATGCTGAGATGACTGACGTGGCACGGCCGCTTGATGTCAGGTTTACAAGTACAGATGTGAAAGCAGTAATTAAAAAGATGACTCGTGGAAAATCGCCTGGTCACGATCATCTTAGCATCGAACATCTGCAGTATGCAGGAGTTCACCTTCCCAGGGTGCTGGCTATGTTTTTCAATTTTTGTATTAGTCATGCCTATCTGCCTAAAGATATGATGAGAACGGTAGTTGTGCCCATACTTAAGAACGGAACAGGGGATGCTTCTGATACGTGTAATTACGGGCCTATATCTCTGGCTACTATCATTGCGAAGGTGTTGGACAGTCTACTAGACCGGCTCTTGAGCGAACACATTCAAATACACGACTGTCAGTTTGGGTTCCGGCCAAATTTATCGACAGAAACAGCTATACTTTGCCTCAAGAATACTGTCCGATACTACGCTGATAGGAAGACACCGATATACGCCTGCTTCTTGGACTTATCCGAGGCGTTTGACCTTGTTTCGTACAATGTGCTGTGGGAAAAGCTTGACAAAGATACCACAACTCCGAAAGAAATAGTATCTATCTTTAGGTACTGGTATGACAATCAGTGTAATAATGTAAAATGGGCCGGTGCCATGTCGGATTCATATGGGTTGGAATGTGGGGTGAGGCAAGGGGGACTGACCTCCCCCAGGTTTTTCAACCTGTATGTAAACCGCCTAATCATTGAACTCAGCAACGCCAAGGTTGGCTGTTCCATAGATGGTTTAACAATTAACAATATAAGCTACGCTGACGATATGGTGTTGCTGAGTCCTTCGATGAGAGCTCTTAATCAGCTATTGAGAATCTGTGAGTCCTATGCGGTGACCCATGGACTTAGGTATAATGAAACAAAGAGTGAGCTGATGGTTTTCAAGGCAAAAAATAAGATCTATACCACTGTTCCCAAATTACTTCTCAACGGTACTCCTCTGAAACAAGTTAACAAATATAAGTACCTGGGTCATTGGGTCACCGAGGATCTTACTGATGACATAGATATAGAAAGAGAGCGTAGGGCATTGTGTGTTCGTTGCAATATGTTGGCGCGCAGGTTTGCTAGATGTACAAGAGAAGTCAAAATCAGTCTTTTTAAGGCATACTGCCAGTCAATGTACACCTGCAGCCTGTGGGTCAACTATACGCGGCGAACATACGATGTCCTTCGAGTACAATACAACAACGCGTTCAGGGTGCTGTTGGGGCTGAGACGTTTTTGTAGCGCTTCCAGCATGTTTGCCGAGGCTGCAACCAACGACTTTTATGCTATTATACGCAAGAGGTGCGCGTCGTTATTAGGACGAGTTCGTTCCAGCACCAACAGCTTGCTGAACGCGTTGGCAGATAAGTGGGACTCCCCTTTTCTGCGACATTGGGTAAGTCTGCATCAAAAATTTTAGTGTTGTGTAGATGTAGACAACCACATCTGTTGTAGTAGCCCTATAATAATTAAGAAATCAATTATTGATTTCTTACAAATACGAATAATGTTTCTCCCCTGTAGTTTTATAGTTTACTAACACTAGGTTAATTACCACTTTGTTACTAACACTATGGATGTCTGGTCTGAAAATAAAATTTTATTTATTATTATTTATTATTAGGTCTAATATCTGTAATACAACACATGTGCTAAAACTACTTTCTTTGAATCACAATGATGTTACCATGGTATCAACATGCCGTTATCTCATATAACAGATTGTAATACCACTTGCACCGCTGCTGCTAAAATTAATAGTCAATGCCAACCTTATGACATCTCACTTCTCGCACTGAAATAAAACATCGGAGATATTAAAACATTGACAAAATCCTATGAATAGTGCAATTAATTTATTTGAGCCGGTGCGGTGGTTATTATTGGGATAAAAAAAATATTTGATACTGCTGACAGTCCATTTTTACCACACTTTTATTAGCTTCACTTGTAACTAAGTCACAATGTAAGAAAATCTTGGAATTCGATTTTAACCTACTTCTAATTGTCGTATTGATTTGAAACTTTGCAAGTCTATATGAATCCGATGACAATACAATAATTTGCTACTATCGAGCTGATCTGATGATGGAGTCAAGAGGTGGGCAATAGAACTTTTCAATGGCTGCTAGGAAATCCCTCGAGCTTAGGCTCATTTGTTTTGTCTGATGAGACTTATTC
Organism: Crambus lathoniellus; assembly: GCA_949710035.1. Classification (NCBI taxonomy): domain Eukaryota; kingdom Metazoa; phylum Arthropoda; class Insecta; order Lepidoptera; family Crambidae; genus Crambus; species Crambus lathoniellus. Next base: position 4,077,574 of record OX453302.1, on the reverse strand, counting down.
GCTACACTTGGTGGTGACGAGGGTCTGATGATGGAGCAGGGAGAAAGCAAGTGGCACTCCTTTATCACCAAAAGGAAACACCTCGAGTTCTGGCTCATTTGTTTCGTTCTGATGAGACCTATTCGCTACACTGGGTGGTGAGGGTCTGATGATGGAGCAGAGAGGAAGCCAGTGACACTCCTTAATGATCAATATGAAACCCCTCGAGTTTGGGCTCATTTGTTTCGTTTTGATAAGACCTATTCGTTACCTTTAGTGGTGAGGGTCTGATGATGGAGCTGGGAGGAAGCCAGTGAAACTCCTTAATGACCACAAGAATACCCCTTCGAGTTTTGGCTCATTTGTTTCGTTCTGATGAGACCTATTCGCTACACTTGGTGGTGAGGGTCTGATGATGGAGCAGAAAGGAAGCCAGTGTCACTTTTTAATGACCACTAGGAAACCCCTCAAGTTTGGGCTCATTCGTTTCGTTCTGATGAGACCTATTTGCTACACTTGGTGGTGAGGGTCTGATGATGGAGCAGGGAGGAAGTCCGTGGCCACTCGGACACCCCTCGAGGTTAGGCTCATTTGTTTCGTTCTGATGAGACATATTCACTACACTTGGTAGTGAGGGTCTGATGATGGAGCAGGGAGGAAGTCAGTGGCACTCCCTAATGACTACTACGAAACCCCTCGAGTTCTGACTCATTTGTATCGTTCTGATGAGACCTATTCGCTACACTTGGTGGTGAGGGTCTGATGATGGAGCAGGGAGGAAGTCAGTGGCACTAGATAATGACCACTAAGAAATTCCTCGAGTTTTGGCTCATTTATTTCGTTTTGATAAGACCTATTCGTTACACTTAGTGGTGACGGTCTGATGATGGAGCTGGGAGGAAGTCAGTGAAACTCTTTAATGACCACAAGAATACCCCTCGAGTTTTGGCTCATTTGTTTCATTCTGATGAGACCTATTCGCTACACTTGGTGGTGAGGGTCTGATGATGGAGCAGAAAGGAAGCCAGTGGCACTTTTTAATGACCACTAGGAAACCCCTCGAGTTCTGGCTCATTTGTTTCGTTCTGATGAGACCTATTCGCTACAGTTGGTGGTGAGGGTCTGAAGATAGAGCAGGGAGGAAGTACTTATGGGTTCGGCTCGCGCATCTGGTAACTTATAGACTCCACTTGAATTTGTAAAACTAAATACATACAATCACGCGTTTGTGTTATAATGTTTACGGGGTGGGCAGACACATGAATGGACACATGAGTGAAATCGATTATCATCCATCCACAGCTTGCCATTTATTAAAATGTTATTGGTACTATAGCCACATCCGATTCTTCTTGACTTCAGGGACAGTGACACAGCAATGTCAAATCAAACTATCCCTCTAACCGCATCCACATATAAGATGAATATCCCCCCAATGACTCGGAGATTACTGATCGATGTCGCCTCACCCGCTACCTATTTATCTGCTACAGAAAACAATCTGTGACGATATATTTACCACATCATCTAACCTTATATTTTTCTTTTATTTCGTGTATTGGGCATCTTCATAACATGTCTAAACAATATTTCGTGCCTAATAGCCCCATTCTTTCATAGCTTTTAGGTAGAATTAAATGGTGATAATGATTCTCATTATCCAAAACTCGATGACCTTGATAAAGAAGGAGATATCCTAAAAGACGATGTTTGTGGTATATCTAGTGATTCTTTATCTAGGTATCATCACCATTATTATGATGTAGCCAATCATCTTAATTACTATTAGTCTTTGAGCTACATGCAATTTTTTTTACATTCAAACTGCGTTAGTCATGTATTATGCATATGCATATTCATGGCTGAAGTATGGGGTAATCCTCTGGGGAAACAGTACTGATGCACCTACTATTTTTATATTACAAAAGAAATTACTTAGAATATTGGAAAATTTTAAAAATACAGAGAGTTGTAAGCCAATTTTAAAAAAATACGAAATCCTGACTTTACCTTGTATCTATATTATGGAAATATGCAAATTTGTCCGACAACATCCGGAATTATATACCAAACGTAAAGACGCTCCAACTAAACATGCAACGCGAAATAAAAATAAACTAATGTTACCCACTTCACGATCACATCAACACTCATCTTGTCCTTATGTAATGTCCATAAAAATTTATAATAATCTTCCAGAACAAATTAAAAATGAAAACAATTTTAATAAATTTAAAAATATTTAAAGTGCTTATTATTAAATAAAAATTATTATACAATTAATGAATACTTAAACGACAAAATACTACAGAAATATGATATTTGACATTTACTGATATTATTAATAAAATTAAAATAATATAATTATTAATAAAATTATAATACACATTCAGTGCAATAATAAAATGTAAATTATGATTTTTTTTTGATATAATATAATAATATGTATAAAATTAAAATAATTAGGAAAACACAAATATATCCACAAATAATACGTTAATGATAAAATAAAAAATGTATTTTATGATGAAAATGGCGTCATCCTCACTTCCAAATTGCTGTGCCCGACAGGGTCCAAAATTGTATCCATATTTATAAATTTTAACAACCATGTAACATTTTGGAATGCAAATAAATTGATATTGATATTGATGCATCCAGCTACCTTCATCAAATCCACAGTATCCGGTATGCGCTCGCTATTCATAAACTTAGCGCCCAAAGAATCGATTTTCTTATCAGTTTGTATCTCACTCATCGCTACTTTAGTTGCATCGTTGGAACGATGTCGTTTGAAACGAAACAAAACAGTTTTCACATTTTTTCTGTTGTAGTAAAATATCACGATAATGAAAATAAACAAGAAAAATAATGAAAGACATCCATGGATCGATGTAGATTCGAGTCGGAATCTACATCGAACAATGATGTTCATTATTTTCCTTTCATTATTATTTTTATTTATTATTATTACCCTACCGATTGATGTCTTAAAAGTACAGGGTGTTGTTTATTTATCAATATTTTAGCAGTTTCCATTCCAGGAAGCGTTTAAAAAAAATCTTTGAATGCAGTTTTGATTCTTGTCAAAAAATAAAGGTATGATTCCTTTCAGTAATGTTTTATAGGTATCTACAGTATTTTCCCTCCGTTTGGCATAGTCGTAGGACGCCCCGTTTACTCAGAGATGTTGAACACAAATTGGTTTTATCTAGCTAGTAATAATAAGGATATTAGGCATTGATAGGCCACAAACTCAATTGCTAGTTCCCCTAGTTTTAACAAATCATCTTGTTACTTTAGGGGCCAGGATGTCGCGCATTATACCTACCTCTATTATTGCTGTCAATTTAGCTTCCAACCGCGTCACATCTAAAGCAGCGCGCACATTATGCCGGGGCGCAGCGGAGCGGGCCGCAGCGCATCGCATTGACGGATTTGAGTATAGAGCACATAAGTGACGGGCCAGGCCGCAGCGCATTGACGGATTTTGAGTACAACCAAATTCAAACATCCAATTTCTTCTACTACTGCCGGTTATACCCGTCCCTCTCACTCTCCGGGCATGACAGAATCGAGTGAAAGAGACGGGTATAATTTGTAGGTGTCATGTTATCTGACCGAGTAGTACGAGAAAAATCCGCTTGCTATAGCACACTGTGTCGGGGCGCAGCGGGGCGGGGCGGGCCGCATCGCATCGCACGCACGCAACAAAATCCGCGGCGGATTATGCGGCCCGCTGCTCCCCGGCATAGTGTGCGATAGTTCATATAAAATACATACGAGCGATTTGGACGGATTTTTGCGCTGCGGCCCGGCCCGCTGCGCTCCGACACAATGTGCGCGAACCTTAAAGGTACTATGTTTTGTGGTTCTAATGGCCGTAAGCGTTCCCGTGCAAAAATCGGGACGAAATTAATATTATAACCTACTCCGAGAGTGATGGCCTATCTGTGCGTAGAACTCTATACAAATCCGTTTATATTTATAAATAAAGTAGCGGATCCTCGCAGTTTCACCCGCGTTGTACCCGTTCCCGTGGAAGTATCGGGATAAAATATAGCCTATGTCACTCGCGAAGAATGTAGCTTTCTAATGGTGAAAGAATTTTCTAAATCGGTCCAGTAGTTTCGGAGCCTATTCGATGCAAACAAACAAACAATCAAATCTTTCCTCTTTATAATATTAGTATAGATAAACATACCATGTTCATATCCTAGCCTGCTTTAGACCCTTTTAGTAGAGAATAGGACTTCAAGAAGAGCGTTATGAAATCTAGGCAACAAACACACATAAACTAAACGAACACAAAAGTCACTACACCGCGCGTACGAAGTCGCGGGCAACAGCTAGTAGATAAATAAAAATATAAAAGGATTTATTTGTTTCAAATTACAAAATTGCTTAATTAAGTACTAAAGTATAATCACATGCTAACTTGAAACAAAAAGGAATTGTAGCTCAGCATTTATCGAGTTTTCGCTTAGCCAATATGTTGCTACACATGATTAAATTTTATTTTTAAAAATATTAATCAGACGTCAATAACTCGTCGTAGGGAAAGCGAAAAACTATCATAAATCTATTGTAAGGATACCTATAAATTATAAAATTAATTAGTAACCTACTTGATGGATAGTTTTTATTTAATAGTACGTAAATAGGATCATGACCACAGACATAATATAATGCCCGTGCTCATGAATGTATATTTGTGATAGGTCGCAAAATGATCCGCATATATTCTATCTAATTACGACGTGAATAATTAAATAGTAAATTTATTGTCAACTTTAAAAGTAATACGAATGTTTTTGCCATTAATTATTTAATATTAAATTATGAAAGATATGTACTTGATCATTTCCGCAAAAAGTTATGGAGAAGTGGCGTCGCTTGAAGGGCTGTTGATAAAACTATTGCTCCTAAGAAATATAAAAAGCGCGCCACTACATACGCCAATTATTTAATTGTAATCTTATTGTTTTAAATATGTAAAACCGATATTAACATATTATAATTTTGCTGGATTGATGCCACATGATTAAGGTATGGTTTTGTTCAGACTTCTTTTGTTTAGAGTGACATTTTGGAATTGTGATGTAATTTATTCTCAGTGGAGTTCTTTGCTATTGGAATATGACAATGATTAATAATAATAAATATAATAAGGCCATTGACGAATGTATATGGTGTTTTAATTAATGCCCCTTTCAATTCAGAAGTGCGATAAACGAGTAATTTCCTCGAGAATACTCGCGTATCCTGCCCGCTGTGTATGTTTTATTTTTATGAATGTGCTATTTCTTATAATTTTAACATGTCATAATTAAAGAACTCCACTGATTGATGCATATTATAAGTGAATTGAGTGATATCATTAACATATTAGATAAAGTTAAAGAAAATTATTGATTTTCATGTTTTTTTTTTTTTCGTTCCATAAAGGAACTGGCTAAGGTTTATGACCATACAGCCTAGTCATTAGGTAGTTGGTGAAATATAAGATGTTGCATTATTTTATTTTAGATGTTAGTTTTTTTTCTGTGATATCGCAATGCACGAAAAACTATTCAGCCTATGTCAATAAGGTAGCCATTATTACAGCGCTGCGTTTTTTTTTCTCTATTCCTAACAAGTAACTGTTTGTTAGTGATGATGATGATGATGAATTGTTTTTTTCACAAACTTTGCAAGACTTCTGTTACAACTTCTTATTTTTCATATGAAATGAATAAGTACCTAGTGGTTTTAAATTTGTGATGACAATTGTTTGGTTTGACAACTTAGAAGCCAGGGCCGGTAAAGATGCCACAAAAAAAAAGTGATATTTATTATTTATTTGTCCGAATTGCGGTTTTGTACGTATTTGACATTTACTAATGATTATTATTGATACGCTCTTTTTTTTATTATTTTTGAATCTATTTGGATTTCGAAGTCTTTAAATTGCAAGAAACGCTTTTAAAACTTCTAAGTTGATTTATTGTTACGGCTACTTTGGAATATGAATACTAATTTTACGCGAATGAGTTTTCTGGCTACACTGAAGGTATTTCAATATATTTGCTTATTAATATTTTGCGAGATGTGTACGACTTATTAATCTTTATTTTTGAAACGAAATATATTTATACAAAGATGAGGAAAAAAAAAATACAAAAGTTTTATGTTATTGGGTTAATATAAAGTAGAGGTTTTTGGTCACACAAAGGGCTGTTTAGGCCAGTTTACGTATGCTAAAATAAAACCGAATCACGTAACCCGTAATTTTATCCCCTTGTAAATTCTTAAAAGAGGGATGGGCTGATAAAAGTTTGACTTGTCGGTGTTACAGTGTGTCTTTCTGTATGGACCAAATTATTATGCGGTTTATTTTTTTCTGAAAGCATACTGATCGAGATGGTTCTTAGCAACAATTTGTTGTGTATACCTAACTGACTGATCGCTGCATATATAGGTAAAGTAAAATAAAATTAAATTTTTTAACGATAAATTATTGATCTTATATTGTCCGGAACAGTGGGACAGACGTGCGGTCGCGACTACTATTTGGCATCAAGTAAACATTACGATTTGTTTATATATAAATGGGATTAAGTATAACATGATTGCATTTGGTCGGATTACCGATTCTAAACACACTGCTTTATGGCTTCGAGTATACTCAAAGTAGCGTTCTATTACCTATCTATGCCTTAATTTTGCGTCGGAATGAATGTGGGGTTGAAGGTAATACTCAATATTGATAAATTTGATGATACTGAATTAAACCATTGGTTATGAAACATTGTCCCTTACTTCAGTTTTTATTTTCATTCACTTTTAATTTTCTTCTATTTGGTTAAGTTTCATTGACTATTGATTATTGGTGGTTTTATTTGCTTCACTATGAATCCATTATTATTAACGTTGTCGAATTGACATAAGTTTGTTCGTGTAATAAATATTATATTTATCTTGTTAATGTACTGACTGGCTAAGTAATATAAGCAGCTATAAAATTTAAAATGAATGATAAATAAATAAGGTTATGTAAATATTTAGAACTGTGGTGCTCTTTCTCTATTCTTATTTTCATTGATGAGACAATTATTTAAAAAGAAAAATAGAAAGCCCTTTTGCATACGGTTAAGAAGCTCTTAATTAACTCCTTAAAACTTAAATAAATTATTAAGTGGAGGAGATGATCTATTGATTATTAACATGAAAGAATGTTGTTCTTATTCTTTCTGTAGTAAAGTCCTTTAAATGAAACTCGGATTAAAACGGCATGCCATTTTGCTGTCCTTCTGGAAATATTTATGTATAAGAAATTTTAAGGAATATGCATAATTAACAATACCTACCCTTCTTGTATATCGTTTACTATGTGAGTGGTAATTCCGGCACATGTGAATAAAAGCTTTAATATTATGTGGCTCGGGTTAATAAATAAAACTGGCCTGTTACCCTATTTTTGAAATTCTTATCCTTGCTGTATAAACAGGATTAAACGATAAATGTACTTTATATCAATAAAAAGAAATTCATGATTTGTTGGGTTGTTTTTCATCAAATCATTATGTAATTGGATTAGTAAATAACTCCCAGCAGTAACTGGTGTCGAATACTATTCCCCTAGGCAGTGAGGTTGCTTATTTACCGTTTGTTATTAAGTTTTACCTAGGTACCCATTTTAATGTTTGTTTTCTTGTAATACCTACTAGTGTGTGGAGAAATAATATTTTATTGCGACTCCAACTGGTGTGCAAGAGGGAACTAGTAGGATGAGGGAAGTAAGGAAAGTTTGAGCTCTCTTAGTTGGGGCAGCTACATAATATAATAGTTGTAACCATAATTTATTATTCAAGAAATTACCATTAATGAATATTACAAATTATATATTGAACTGTTTACATTCCAGCATAATAGGATTTGATATTTTAATAATAAATAACTATAATAAACAATGAGATGAAATCAAATAATAACTGGAAAGAAATATAGTGAAGGTATATAATTGAAATGAAAACATATAGAATTTGGTTCCGATGATATAATTATTATAGGTTCTTTAGTTAATTGCAACATTATATACAATAAAAGTTTTAGGTACATCCACAACATAAAGTTCTTAATTGAACTAGACAGTTACTTTGGACTACTTACATCAAAAGATGTACTTAATGGTATGAAAATTGTTTAAAGATTTTACGCTTTTGAATATGTAATGTTACCGAGATCAAAATGATCTCGTGCAGGCTAGAGCTGCAACGGGGCGTATAGCACAATGATTTATTAAGTGTATAGGTTATCCTTTTGGACATTGGTGGCGAGTCAAAATAAATAATTGGAATTCATATAAGTATTTATTGTTTTAACATTTTACTAAGATCACGCTGTCTTGTTTTTAACGGTTACTATGGAAACTGTATTGGAAAATGTAGGTCTGTATGGACTTTATCATGGCCAGTGGCATCTAGTTCCCCTAAAGAATATTGAAGAATTAAAAGAAAAGTTGTCTCACTCTATGTGTAAACACTCTTAGCAAAATATTGAATAACTTTAAATGTACTTAAGTGAAAAAGAAATAATTAATATAATTATATTTTTGACATTAAATTCTAATCTATGACATTGAAAATTAAAATACAGTATTCGCATATAAATAAGTATGTTAGGTTGAGACAAATGAAATGCAATGTGGTTACAATGAATTGATTTAGTTTTGGCGTAATTCAGTTACAGATATTGTGATTGTGCTTAACTTTGCGATGCATTTCTAGGGCTCATGCCTTAAAAAAAATGGTACCTAATGAAAAAAAATTATGAATGAAAACGAAAAAAATCTTTAAGTATTGGTTATGTTACTTAGCATATTCAGCAAATATAAATCGCAATATTCTATCTTGTGTACTACATAAAGCAAATAACGGTTATTGTTAACGATAAAGCAAATAAGTAAAAGACAGCCGTAGTCGTTTTTATATGATGTGTTGAGAGCTTCGAATCGAAGGTTGAGAGATATCGCGATGCTAGGAACAACTAGAACGATTCACATTCGTAAAGGAAAGGATTTATTAATCATCATTGTCAGGAAATTGAGTTGTTAGGGGCTAACAATTCTCTGAAGTTCCAATTTATATTTCCGAATTTGACAAGTAAAGTCGCTGATGAAAACGATATTTGTAGCCAAGAAGTTGTGCCTTGTGATGCAAACAATTTATTACGCCTCTAAAAATTATAGTTTTGGTAAATTTGGTATGAGTGTTAAAGAAAAACCGAAATATTATTTCATTTATACACCTATATTATTAATGTTGCCTGTTATCAGGCCGAATCTTCCTGATGTCCTGTAAACGAATCTTTCGAGATTAAGATAAATAATACATCTAAGATTTACGTATCTTGATAATCCGTATCGTTAATATGCGATCTGTAACTCTCATTCAATATTAAAGTTTATTAAACTAACATGCGATTAAGTATTTGTTGTTTGCAAGTTTCAGTCATGGCGAATGGCGTAAGGCAAACGAATTCGAGGTTTGAAATAATTTTGATGATATTGATACTTGGTGACTGCTGAATGACAACAAGACGTGAGAAACTTCTCGGAGAAACCCCATGAATCACGAGTATGGAATAGATATTTGACACCCGAGCGAGGGAGCGGAAGGGAGCTTGAGAGTCAGGCAAAGCCGCAAGCGCGTGTGGTATCGTGACGTGACGTACAATATAAAGGTGACAGACGTGGCTGTGAGAGCGTAAAGCGTCATTGATGAAAGATGCTGCTTTGAAAGCGTAAGGCACCCTTTGAGAATAAGACGCTGCTGTTAGAGCGTAAGGCGTTCTTAATGTCAGTTTGCTACAAGATTATACTAGAAAGTGAGAAGAGGAGCGACGTGATTTACAACGCGACCAGTTGTTCGAAGTCCTGTGCTCAAGAAGATCAAAAGAAAATCAGACAAACTTAATTTTAACTTAGGTAAGCGCTATTATCCCCGATATTGAACAACATAACGCCGATGTGACTCAGATGAGTTAAATGACAGTTAACAAAATAGTTATTCAAGTTAAAATGAAGTAAGTCATTCCCAATAAACTAGAAATGTCACATCGACCTATGTTCACGCAGCAAAATACGGGGTAATGCAACTAAAAATAACACATAAAGAATGATATGTCAGCATCTGAAATAATTGCACCTGAAATATTACAAATTTAGATACTTACTTATTATATAAAATGATTGCATTATATTGAATTGGTAGTCAAAGTATTCAGGAAAGTTCTACGAATGTATTAAATTATAAAATATTTTTACAAAGTTAAAAAGCAAGTTGTAAGAGCTTCTAGCTAGAATGTACCTATGTATTCAGTATGCGATGCTGACGTTTAGTATGTGCAATGAAATTAAGGAATATACCTTGATTCCTATTTGTTACTATCCCACTTAAATGCTGTAAGCATTGTCAGTCACAGGTGAAGGGTTTTATCTCTTTCCAAGATTATATTTCAGTTAATGTAAGATGTCCCTAAAGTCGAAGAGTAAAATAATTAACCTAAAGTATTGTGAATTTTGTAAAATTATTATTGTGACTAAACATAATTTTGATGTAACTGCAGGGCTATTATTGACGCGACCTTTGGTTAGCTATGTCGGCCTGAAATCCGAAGTAATATAGAATTGAATGACGATTACCTTAAGAATATTAAATTACTTAGAATTAACACGAATTATTTTACTTGCGTAATAGTGTCAAAGGCTGTGCTGTGTTCGTAAATACTTAAAATTTGTGTTATCAAATTGTTTAATTATTTTGCTGCTATTATTTTATTATTGGTCCAAAAATTTTATTATGTGGGTTTTCCGAATTAATGTGAAAATTGTATGGTAAAAGTTGTTTTTTTTTCACGCGAAGGGACTCGCTTGAGCAGGATGGCCGACTGTAAGGATACCTATAAATTATAAAATTAATTAGTAACCTACTTGATGGATAGTTTTTATTTAATAGTACGTAAATAGGATCATGACCACAGACATAATATAATGCCCGTGCTCATGAATGTATATTTGTGATAGGTCGCAAAATGATCCGCATATATTCTATCTAATTACGACGTGAATAATTAAATAGTAAATTTATTGTCAACTTTAAAAGTAATACGAATGTTTTTGCCATTAATTATTTAATATTAAATTATGAAAGATATGTACTTGATCATTTCCGCAAAAAGTTATGGAGAAGTGGCGTCGCTTGAAGGGCTGTTGATAAAACTATTGCTCCTAAGAAATATAAAAAGCGCGCCACTACATACGCCAATTATTTAATTGTAATCTTATTGTTTTAAATATGTAAAACCGATATTAACATATTATAATTTTGCTGGATTGATGCCACATGATTAAGGTATGGTTTTGTTCAGACTTCTTTTGTTTAGAGTGACATTTTGGAATTGTGATGTAATTTATTCTCAGTGGAGTTCTTTGCTATTGGAATATGACAATGATTAATAATAATAAATATAATAAGGCCATTGACGAATGTATATGGTGTTTTAATTAATGCCCCTTTCAATATGTTATTACGAAACCAAAATATTAACTACTAGCTTTCCGCCCGCGGCTTCACCCGCGTGAACTACACGACGCGACGTTATCCCGCGGGAGTGTGACATTTTTCTAAGGTAAAAACTATGTTGCTCTCCAGGCTTCAAAGTATCTGTGTCCCAAATTTCAGCCAAATCCGTTCAGCCGTTTTGGCGTGATTGAGTACGAAACATCCAAATATCTAAACTTTCACATTTATAATATTAGCAGGATGACTATCTCAAAAATAATACATCACGGTCTACTTGCCTTAGCCAAAGACGAAAGACTTTTTTCATCACGTATTCTGATGGTGTTAAGGCTTTTTTTTACAAGAAATATTTCGAAACTTGTTATTGCACGCTCTCATTTGCTATAGCAACGGATTAAAATCAAGTTTGAGGAAAACTCTTTAAAGAAACAATTTAGGTATTAGAGCTGATGTATTTTACGAAGTTTCTTTTTGAGCTTTGCGGATCATGAAAATAATATGAGCATTTATTTGAGAGTGAGAAAGCTGATGAAATATTAATCCCCCACTTTTCCTGAAAGTGTTTTCGGTGGGTAAAATAAGGGGTGCGATGGTAATACTTGTTTAGTATATAAAAGCTACGGTAAGTATGGAAAATATTGTGTTATTTTTAATACTGTAAAATAGTCAAGGTAGCACTAACTACACACAAGATAATAATTAGTAATTACGAGAGGAACCTGGTTATTTTTTGTGACAAAAGATTCCGCTCCGCTGTGATAAGAGAAAGCAATTAAAATTTAACCGCCTCTGTGGTCTAGTAGTTCACACCACTGATTTCAGACCAAGAGGTCCCGGGTTCGATTCCCAGTACCACTCATATTGTATTCGGTTTGGTTCGTGGTAGGACTTGTTCTTAGTCCGCCTGGCTAGCTACCACCCTCTTATCTAAGTCTGACGCCATAACAATGATGTTTTCAGCATTGTTGTGATCCGGCGGTTAGAGATAAGATAGCCAGTTCCTCAGTGATTGAGGATTCCGAGAGTAGTGCGCTTTCACCTTCAGCCTTATCACCAATCAACATCAGGTGTAATGAAAGCTAAGTGCTACCTCGTTGTGGATAAAAAAAGCGGTTTTATTTCGTTGTAATCAGTATTTTCTCACTGCTTTAGTCCCGCGTGGTGTTTGGTGCGTCATTCATCCAATAGAAGATGGTACCTAAGCATTTGACTCTTCAAAAATCGACCAAGTGCGAGTCGGACTCGCTCATGAAAGGTCCGTACCCACTTAACGTACCGATTACGTACACTTTGCAAAAATACCACTGTCATTTTTTGCCAGAAAAATATTACTTTGTTTTTCATAATATTGGTATGAATGACAATGTTATATTTGCGGTTTTCGAAAATGTGTTACCTATATCTCAAAAACTTGTAAAGCCTACTTAGCTGTGATAATTTTCCTTTTAACTTCGTCATATGTACTACTATCGTGAATTTTTTCACGTATCCAGAAACAACCATTTGGCTGGTAGGAGGGGGGACTCTTGACTCTAACAAAATGTTGAACTTTAAAGCTTAATAATTCACAAACGGATGCCTCAATCAATAAACTGCCTTTACGAACCCACAACGTTTTTGAAATTGCTATCCAACGACATCCCACACTATGGGGTAGGCAAGAAAAAAAAATTACATACCCACATCACGTGTAGGGGAGGTAAACTAAAAATTTTTTTTTTTCATAATATTGCTTTACCACTTTGTTGGCGTGATAAATATGTATATTCATGCCAAATTACAGTTTTCTAGTACTAAGAGTCTATGAGCTAGACTGGGGTCAGACGGACGGACGGACGGACAGACGGACATGGCGAAGCTATAAGGGTTCCTAGTTGACTACGGAACCCTAAAAATGGCTGATGTCAACCACCCGTTCCGTTTTCCTCTTTCCGACACTTCGACACATCATCATCAACGGCTAGAATGAAAATATTTGTAGCGCGCTCTCACATCGATACATAAGCAAGACGTCGAGTATAGAAGAAATGCAGGACCATCGAAAAGTACGAATGTAAAACATCGATGCGCAAGTCTGACGTCAAACGCTACGTCAAGACAGACAGAACTGAAGAATTCTATGGAAACATGAATCGCGCTGACAGAGTTTCTCAGATGCTTTGCATGAATACAAGTACCAACTTATCAGTTAAGCCGCGGACCCGAGCACAGACACATTTTTTTTAATAGTGAAGGCAAATACCTACAGTCTTTTCGTATACCGCTAACGGCATGTTGGACTCAGTCAGGCGCAGGCCTGTTTCTCGCCGCGCCTAGCCCTCCCGCCAAGCCGAATAGGCTTCGCGTCAGGGCTGGTATCTCCTCATAATATTACCCAATTATGAGGCGGTTGAGAGTAGGCACCACTACCAAATAAACCTCTCACTACTTGCTCTCCGCCGTCAGTTTTAAGCACACCGACTGTGGGGGAGCCGTGGTGGTTTTTTTTTTATTATTTTTTATTGTAGGCTTGCAAAACTGGTTACAATCTTAAAGGTAGCTTATATAAACTTAAAATAATAACATGCTAGAATGCAACCTATTCGATACAAGCACAGCATGCAATGAATAATTTAAACATAATTATTCTGAATACCTCAGTCCAGAGAAAGTCCAGTTCAGTCCAGAGTCCGATTTTAACAAATTATTAATTAAAATAAAATACTTAATTAAAAGGAGGTAGATATTCCTTTTTTACATTTGATCAAACTAAAAACAAAAACACAGGTAAGTACAAAAACAACAAGAATAATAAGAGTAATTAAAGAATTGACTTGAGACAGTGTTTAGCTGAGACTATTGACCCATTGAATATATCAAAAGCTGATCGTATGAAATTGTAGTAGGTACACGTGCGATATAACGGAGAGTGTTGACCAAGGCAAGTCTTGCGTGGTGGCAATGTAAAGGTTTTCCTGTTTTGCACGCGACTACCAATTCGTGGAATCGTAAAATTAATTTTCTCTAAAATATCTGATGAGTTTACATGACCATGAAGCAATTTGAATAGAAACATAATATCTGAAGCTTTTCTGCGAATGTGAAGTGGGGTAAGTTGATAATGAATAATTCGGGACTCGTACGATAGAAGCTCACTGGTATGCACCCCCTGCGGCCTGACGGTTGGCCCGTTTCCGGGCCCATGCGCAGCGGGAGATGGCCGCGCAAGCTGGGCCATCTCCCAAGACAACCGGTAGCTCGGAGGAGGCACCGCTTAATATGGCGAATCATCCTTCGTTGAAAATCGGTTTTCTGAAGCTAAAGATGATTGATAAAATCGATTAGTTTTCCCACTTGCTTATTCGAAATTACAATGTGAACAAAAGGTACCAACGTAATTTAACCTCAATTATGTCCTAGATACCAAGCTTTGTATACAGTCATCTAAACTAGATGAGAGTCTGAGTACTTTCCAGATCAGTGGGTATACGTTATCTATGTGTAACTTAACTGCAGCTTAGTCTAAGTCCCGACTTAGCTTTACGCAGCCAGTGTACTTCGCTAAGTTGTTTAGCTCCTGATTTTAGCCGGGGTCATAGTTTGGATATAGTTTGAATTATACGGTTTCGGTGCTGTGTTTCAGTGTGGCCTTAATATGTGGCACATGAAATTTGACTTGTTGTTTTACCTTTTTGAAAATATTGAGCGGTTTTTGGAAATTATTGAAAACGAGCTTTGGCAATCGGGCGTTTGGTCTCTCCATTGACGTTAAAACCATTGCAGAGATGCAAAAAGTTACTCATCTATGAGCTTTGATCAACAATAACACCTAGGTCTAATATACATAACTAGTTGGAGTGACAAACACGGCTGAGAAAGTATGCGCCCACTGAGCCACTTGAGCGTATATTTATAAGTAGTTTCTGTCATTAATGACTTAAGATCGTACATTATCTGGGGGCACGGCAGTGCCCCCGCCAAGTCGAGCGCGAAGCAAACACTGCCGTACCATCCTTTACTGGAACCATTTCGCCGCATTTTTAGGCCCCTATTTGAGAACCTCTGGATAAGACCAGAACGCAGAAATTTTCGTCATCCAGTAAGCGATAATTACATACTTAAAATCCAAAATTTCAAGTCTGGTAGGTCATTTAGTTCCGAAGTTAAGCGAAAGCAAAGTTTCGCATTTATGACACTCACTCATGATCATCGAAATAGAATCATCAAAATAGATCTAGTACTTCCCATAAACTCAGAGAGCTGAAATTTGGTACAGAGTTAGGGTTTAATGGCCACATAAAGGGAAAACTATAAAAACTAGGATAATTTCTAGTTACACTAACTGCATAAATAACTTTGTAATCCTGTATAAATATATAGGACTACAAAGTTACATTTGCAGTTTCTATATAGGATTACAAAGTTACATTTGCAGTAAATAAATCAGTATACCTGTATTTATTACTTATGTGTAATACCTAGCAAAAAGATATGAAATCTCACCAAAATCATCCTATAAAAACTGACCAACTCTCGCTGGAGCTGCTTATTTCTTTACAAAAAGCGTTTTACAAAAAGCCTTTCTGCGATTTCTTTAATCAATAAAGAAATCGCAGAAAGGAACATTAGAGTTGGCTTGACTTTACTGAGAGATTTCAACGCTTTTTGTAAAGAAATAAGCAGCTCCAGCGAGAGTTGGTCAGTTTTTTATAGGATGATTTTCATGAGATTAACCTTTTTTCTCAGCCATAAAAAGGTTTGATTTAGTTCGTGAGCCTTCATCTAGTACTATTGTTAATCGAAGTCTTATGAGACGTTAAAGTGAGCACGTTTGTAAATTTTTAAGGGGTAGGCTACCCACCTTCTGCGCCAGAGGTCTCGGGTTCGATTCCCGAACAAGACAAATATTTGTGTGCATGAACATGTCTATTTGTCTTGGTCTGGGTGTTTACTATGTATATTAAGTATGTATTTACAAACAAAAAGTATTTAAGTATATATTTATCCGTTATCAAGTTTTCCATGATACAGTTTCTTAATGAAATTAACATGGGCTTAAATAATTGGTGTGATTGTAAGAAGTTATTATTATTATTATTCCCTTTATTACATTTTAAATACTTACAAAATTATATTTCTAAACATTAAATTTTTACAATGTATAACACAAAAAAATATAACATTTAAAAATACAAAAATGCAGTTCCCCAACGGTAGCAAGATCAGGGTCCCGGCTACCGATGGTTAAGGATCCAGAGACAGGAACCTTCTCACTATACGGGCCGTGTCCAGAAGTACTGCCTTCTGCATCTGACTCCCGATCCATCCACCTAACGCAAGCCTCTTAAGGTGTTTATCGAGGCTCTTGGCTATCAGACCATGGGCAGATATGACTATCGGAACAATAATCAAGAATGTTTTGCGTAACTGTAAAGAATTCAAATCAGTTCAAAGTAAAATCTGTGTTTTTAACTGCTTGGTCAGATCAATATTAGAATATTGTAGCTCTGTTTGGTCGCCTCTTTATGATATTCACAAAAAAAGGATTGAATCTGTTAATAAAAGATTTCTCTGGCACTTGACCTTTCAATGTCATAAGGCTAAAGAACTCATTTCATTTAAGAAACGTTTACAGTTTTTTAAGCTTGAAACTTTAGAGCACCGAAGAGATTTAATGGATTTAAGGTTTCTCTATAAATTAGTAAATGGTCGTTTGAACTGTCCTTTGCTTTTGGAAAAAGTAAGCTCCGTGGCTCCAAATACAATTTATTTAAAATGAAATCATTCAAAAGTGTATGCAAAAGATGTATAATAAAATTTGCAAGGGTACAGACATAAATTTATTTGGTAGTCTTGCAGTCTTTTCTAAGTCTGTATCGCTTAAGTTACAGTCTGTGAAATCATGACCACTGCACAACTGAATTAATTTCGATTCCAAGATTAACAAATCGTAGGACTGTGCGTGCAGTTGTCATGTGTTAATGTATTTACAATGTTAAAAAAACCATGTATTGTGTTAAATCTTTTAAACACTCACTTTGCTTGAAATAAGCTAAAATCTGTGTAATTTGTTCAGTTTATTTTTTTTTTAATTTAATTTTTGTGCATGTCGTGGCAGCCTTTAAGTAAGGCATCACTTTGAAAAGTGTTTCTTAAAGTATGTTTAAGCTAGTAATAAGTGAATGTCTTGTTGGTTGTCCAATAAAGTAAATAAATAAATAATTGCTGAATCAATGTCCCACATGTCAACAATCTCGTGAGCTAAATCAAGATATTTGTTTTCTTTATCTTTTTCAGCTTTCACAAGGTTGTCGTCATGGGGAACAGTGACATCAACAATTATTGCGCGGCGTTCGTGTCGATCTATCAATACAATATCAGGCTTATTAGCTACAATCGTCCTGTCTGTAATGATAGATCGATCCCAATACAATGTGGCATGGCTATTTTCAAGGACCTGTTCTGGTGCATACCTGTAGTACGGCACCTCGGATGCCACAAGACTATGTTTCAGAGCAAGTTGTTGGTGTATTATCCTGGCCACTTGGTTATGTCTATGCAAATACTCGCCGTTTGCGAGACGAGAACAACCGGAGATTATATGCCTAAGGGATTCACCCGGACGATGGCACGCTCGACAAATATCCACTGTGCTATCCCTTAGGATATACTTTCGGTAGTTATTCGTCATCACAACCTCATCCATAATTGCACAGACAAAACCTTCGGTTTCGCCAAAAAGATCACCGAAACGGAGCCAGGATACTGAGGCTAATAAATCTACGTCGGGCCCATGGAGAGCCCGGTAGAATCTGCCATGTAACTCCTTGCTTTGCCACACAGTGTTGCGGTCGGAAGTACTAAGTACTACAGGTTTGCGCCAGTTTTCTTTTGCTAAAAATAGAGGAGTCAGTCCATTGTCAACAGCAACTACATCTCTATGAGACCCAATATCGACTTGGAGAAAATACTCCCTAAGATTGCATATCTCGCGGTTATGCAATGTCTTAGCATTTAAGAAGCCACGACCACCGCACTTCCGCGGCCAGTGGCCGCTATTTTGTTTTGAGTAGTGTAGTTTAAATATTTGAAACTGATTTTTTTTAAATAATGTTTAGAAGTAAGTAACTAACGCAGACACCTGAAAGTGAAGTACTTACCTACCGTAAAATGATCCTATTTTACACCTATCGAGTTAATTATGGTTACTATCAAATATTTTGTCGCTCAATATGTCCAAATCGTTGCAACATTTCATTTTATTGTGCACGCACCCGAAACATTTGGCAACACTAGACTGTAAAAAATTTCATACCTCTTTTTTTACTAATGAAGCATAATTAATCACGTAGAAGCAAAGTATATCAATAGAGTGTAAATTTTACCGGTATTTTGTGAGCCCTTTAATTCTCATAAAATTCTGTCACCAATTCGCGTATGAACTCGATGTTCTTTTCTGCTTGATTTTCACTTGTTTATACTTCCTATATTTTATGTTCTTCTCAGTTGAGGGAGGTAAAACGCACGTCAGTACTTATTTTAAATGTTGTTAAAAACACACAATGACAATAATTATGAAAAGTTAACAAAAATAAAGATGTTTACGGTCCATTTGTCCACTCTTGCCACTAATTATGTGCTCCGGGTTTGCTTGTTACGGGCTACGAGTGCGTATCAATTAAAAAGGGAAATGTGCCTTAATGATAAGCAAACGGAGGGGAACTGCAGTTAAAACTAAACCGTCTTTACTTGTTTGGAATAAAGTCCAAAGTCCTGTGTAGATTTTATTTTACGCCAGAGGCGATTTTTCACTCTTGAAATCTCATGTGAAAACAGTGTTAATATTTTGTTTGAATCCCGTTTTATTTTGTTTGCTTCTTATCGTTAATTAATGGTGCTTAATTATAGTTACTGCACCGAAAGCAAAGATAATCCTTAAGGAGTTATTTTTAAATTAAAAGCACGAAATATGGCAGGCTTATCTTTACGCCTGAGTCCATAGTTTTCAAGTAATAATAAAATTAAAACCTGTTTTTAACCGACTTCAAAAATTGAAAAGGAGGAGGTTATCTATTCGTCGCGTATATATTTTTTTTATATGTGTCATGATTCTAGTTAATGGCAACATTGTTACTCGGTGGCGCGGTTTTGCTTTGCTGTGATTGGTCAACGTATTATTGCGTGGACCAATCACAGGGCGTGCTTTGCCCGCCAACAGGCGACATTGGCAAGGAGGTTTTTTTGGTTGAGGCGTCGGAAGAGAGCGCAGTCTTGTCTTGGCGGTTAAGTGTGATAGAACTGATACAATGAGCGATTTTCTGGGAGGCCATTTAAAAAAAAAAAAGCTTCCAATTGCTTCACTAGATGGCGTTGAATAAGTATGTACATGTCTATGGTATATTTTGGTATGAAACATATTTAAATTAATTACTTTTTAAAAACTCAAAGGAAACTAATAATATATTAAATAAGTACTACTGTGAGGAACAGAAACGAAATAGGTAAATTTAAAGATTTGGGTAAATAAATAACATCTGTCTGACGTTCCGTTTTACGTAAAAAAGTCGCGTCAAAGTAAAATTTATAACGTTCCGTTCCTTCTAACTGCATAGGTGGGACAGCGCCATCTAGTGACTGAGCTTTCAGAAAATCGCCCATTAAATTTAGGCCCTTAAGCAAAAGTGTTTCTCCTCATCAGGATAGTAGGTCTGCTGCAGGTGAATGAAAGATAATGCTTCGATAAGGATTGTATGTATATTTTTCATAAAAGGTTAGAATACAAACACTTTTGCTTAAGGGCCTAAATTTAATTGTATCAGTTCTATCACACTTAACCGCCAAGACAAGACTGCGCTCTCTTCCGACGCCTCAACCAAAAAAACCTCCTTGCCAATGTCGCCTGTTGGCGGGCAAAGCACGCCCTGTGATTGGTCCACGCAATAATACGTTGACCAATCACAGCAAAGCAAAACCGCGCCACCGAGTAACAATGTTGCCATTAACTAGAATCATGACATATGTATGTACACCGATTACTCGAAGACGGCTGAACCGATTGAAATGATTCAAACGTTATAACGTCAGTTTTTTTCCCAAGTTAGTCCCATTTTTTTGAAATTTTGAAATCGGTTCAGTAGTTTTCAGGAAATCTTGAAAATACTGTCGTTTTTGTTACCACTTAATGTGAATTTATTACGTATCTTTAGGCATAACTCCTTTGTTTTCAAACCGATTTAGATGATTCTTGTTTTGTTGGTAAGGGGATAACCTCAAGGTATTTTAACTGACTTCAGAAAAGGAGGTTCTCAGTTTTATCACATACCTATTTACCAGAATACACGTAAATTGCCTGCATGATGCACTAAAAAGAGTGAAATAAAAATTATTTTTATAAAAAAATAAAACCGCCTTCAAAAAAATGACATCAAAAAAGTAAGAAATAATCGCTCACCAAATAACGTAAGTTCTTTGAAGTCGGGTGGGTTTTAACAAAAACAACAAAAAATTGTACATGTTTCACGCCCGACTTCAAAGTACTTACGTTATTTGGTGAGGGATTATTTCTTACTTTTTTGATGTCATTTTTTTGTTAATTATAAAAAAGACAAAAAAAATATGTTAATACTCTCATAAACACAGGTACCCACGGAAGATCAGCGTCGGAGTGTCTATGACATCCGACACAAGCTGAGAGGATACCTTTTTAGTTCCACATTGTTATTACATGTTTAAGTACCACCTATCAATTGTACCGCCGGCGCCGCCGGCCGAGTGTGTGTCACTAAATAAATAATTTTCTTTCTTTCTTTCTTTAATATTCAAGTGCCGTGTCGCAGAGGCAGCGACTATTTGAGGCCATACAATTTTCGCAATGTTCGGTCACGGGATGGGTGACCAAACAATTATAATCTCGAGCTCCTCCGAGCTTCGACAGGCACGTTTAAGCCGTTGGTCCCGGATTCATTTGGAGACATTAATATCCACCAATCCACATTGGGACTACGTGGTGGATCATGCATGGCCCATTATCCTTTCCATCCATAATGAAAGTCTGTGCCCCAGCAACGGGGATATTAAATGGCTGATAATGATTAGGTTTATATCGCAAGGAGGACAAAATTATAAATCATACTTTCTTACTATTCAGGCGCGGTAACCGGGTTTATTCGAATAAAGAGTATAATTCTATGCTGCTTCCTGGTAAGTAAGTACATACAATTTCCGTCTCAACGTTTAGGTACACCAGACTCAGAGGCATTCCAGTTACCGCACGAATTTGAACCGCACCATTCGAACCGCATCAAAAGCATTCCAGTTACGGCACCAATTGGTGCGGTTTGAATAATGAATTAAAATATTATTAAAGCATTCCAGTTACGGTATCTTTGCCCCAAGTTTGCAAGATTCGGCCCGAAAGTCATACATGCATACATACACTGCAAGTTAAATAAAAGCTTGTAAAAACAACGGATCGCTTAAAGCAAAAGCAGAATCGTTGCTTTAAATCATATCTGCAGGTTAAAAAAACAGCCGAACCATGTTAAAAGGGTAAAAATCCCACTCCAAGCTTTCGACAATATCAAGAACCGTTCAGCTAAATGCGTATTTTCTGGCCAATTAAAAAAGGGGAAAAGCGGCAATTTCGCCAACACACAAGCTGGTCGGAAGCATTTGTCAATGTTGGCGTGACGTTTGAAAAATTTCAACCAACGCAATACGGGTGGAATGAAAGATTAAATCAGGACCAACGTTGGCTTGTGTTAGGCTAGAAGTGACATATCTCTGAATTAGTTTTAAGTTTAAAGGAGATATAAAGGATATTTTTTATCAGTGCACAAATTTTTAAGATCGACTCAGAATTGGTAAGTGAACAACTTTCTCCTAGAAACATAGGTCGAAATTTGACGAAAAATCTTTGTCTCTTCATACAAATCAGACTGATCACGTGATCGATTTAGTATGGGAAGTCCAAACATTTTTGTCGTATTTCGACTCATGTTTCTAGGAGAAAGTTTTTCACTTACCTATTCTGTTACTGATTAAAAATTTTTCCTTTATGTAATTTACTTTCGAAAAAACATGCAAGATACACCGCCTGCTCACTTGCCAAAAAAGTGCACATACACACCACGAAACTATCAGTGCACAATACCTGCAGCGACAGATAAGACCGAAGACCGGCTGTAAGACCGAAACCCTTTGGTGCTGGATTTCGCACGTCTAACGACTTCTGAGGATGTTCCGGGTTGAGGCGAAACACATGTAGAATAGTCTAATCGGTGAAGGTGCAAGTAAGCATACCTAGTCACCGGCTTAAATTCGAAAAACAACATCCTGTACTTCTATGACATTAATCAATTGAATAAGTCATAAGAAAAAATCTCAGTAAAATACGTGATAAATCAAATTAAATTAAAACAATGACAAATATAATGGATTCAAATTCCAGTCGAGCCGATATTATGTTTTTTTATGGCAAATTTTCTTTCTTTCTTACAAAATCTGTGAATGCAGTTTGTTTCTTGCCAAATGGAGACATTCCTTTGTCTCCTTTTAGCTTCATTATTTCCCCCTTATTTTCCCCTCATGTCCCATAACTCTGAGGCACCCGGCATTAGCACCATCTATCTTGAACATGATCAGCAGATGTTTACTTCATTCATCAAGTCAAATCAATCCATAGATCGCTGGCTCAGATCCGGCTCGAAGGGCCAATTTTATCTACGGGTTAGATGTAAGTTAACACTTCATCATCCATTTCTTCCCCGTGGTATAGTTGGATAGTCAGCTGAACAACGCCCACTGCTGGGTATAGGCCTCCCCCAAAGATCTCCACAACGATCGGTCCTGCCCTGCGTGCAACCAGCGGCTTCCCGCGACCTTGATTAGATCGTCGGTCCATATCGTAGGGGGCCTGCCCACGGGACGTCGTCCGGTACGAGGTCGCTATTCGAGAACTTGTCCGCCCCATCAGTTCTCCGCGCCAAGATGTAACACACAAAAATTCAAGTAAGACTATTACTAACTTGCCGATTGAATGTTAACTAAATTGAATTTCAATACACGATATCAATATCAAACAAAAACATGTGGATAGGTTTAGTCTGTTAGGCATGACGAGAGGAAGAGCGTCGACTACCATCGCCAATATTCGGGTGGTCCCGACTCCCGGCAAGCGCGGCGTGTGCGCTGCGATCTGCAAACTCTATCTAGTCAGTCACGCTCGGACGTCATCGGCGACACATGCGTTCTCTTATTCGATCACTAATAAATTATCTTTTGCCCTGTAATTGTTTCCAAGTGAATTGCTAATTATAGACATACTTAAAAGTTTATTCAAGTTTAATTTCTCTCCATAATTAAATGTCCTTTTAAGTCGAACAAACCGTGCCGTGACCTACTTAAAGTTAATTTTAGAACAGATATTAAAATTCAATCAAATCAAAATTCAAACTTGTTGCCATTGACACTGAACTCTATAGTTTTGACGATTTCAAAAAAAATATTAGCATAATGGGTCACGCTTCAGTTGGTTCGACAGTACAACTCGTTCTTCAGTCCATTCCAGTCGTCCTAATTCCCTGTTCAAAATCCGCGCGTACATCGCTTTATCACGTTAATCGGTTTCCGACGCAGGTGCGCGGTGTCGCGCGCCGTTTGAACAGTTCCGCTACGCAAAGAGAGGCTGTGTCTCACTGATGAAATCCAATTTTTCAAAATTAAACCTTATGCTTTGATGTATTGGTGCGGAATCGGATTGTGATATTGCAACAAAAGAATATATTCCATTACTATCGAGAAAATGATATAAGACTAGCTTTCCGCCCGCGTGGGAACCTGATATTTTTTCGGAATGGAAAGTAGCCTATGACGCTCTTCAGGCCCAAAACTATCCCCAAACCAAAAATCACATCGATCCGATACTCCGTTGTGACGTGAAAGACGGAAAAACAAACAAACACACTTTCACATTTGTAATATTAGTATGAATTATTTATTGATAAAACTTGTATTTACCTACTCAGCAGGGTAAGGGTTTACCTCGTTAACTTCTGGAATTGTCATAGTCTGTTGCTATGATAAAGATTCCACACTGCAGCCCAACAGTCTACAGCAAAAAGTTATTTTATAGAATACTTAAACCAGATATTATCATGTGTATGAACCGATAAAAATATTACAGGATGTTTCCTAGCTGTTGATTATCAACACCACAATAATTTTTGGAGCGTAAAATTCTGACCACGATGCTGAAGGTTATAGGTAAATACATACATAAATTACGTTACATTTTCATGTCCATAATTATATAAGTACATAATATTCAACTATTAGTCGTAATAAGTAGTAAAAACTTTCTCCGAATATCCAAGATGATAGTGTAACTCCAAAAACATAACGGCATTTTGTGAGTGAAGGTCAATGACCAAAAGTGGGTCTCTTCTTCTTCTTCTTCTTAACATTACGGGCGGTTTCCGCAACTCGACGTCTATTGCGCCTATTTTGCGTCCGGAGGGTGCGCGGCCAGATCACTCCAGCCAGCCCAGCTCAGCCAGGAACGCTCCAAGAGCTTTCACATTAGTGATCGCTTCCTGGACGCTGCCCGGCGAGCCGAGGTACCTCGCCCGGTAGGGGGCCACCCCCCTGCATTCCAGCAGTACGTGGGCAGCTGTTTCTTCTTCCTCCATGCATCCTCTGCATAATCCAAAGGTGGGTCAAACGCCCACCAGCAACGAGATCTATTTAACTTAATAGGTCACTAAATACTGAGCTACATCAAACAGCAGAAAAATATTTATTTTTTTATTTTAGTTTTCAATGAGAGATTTTCTGCCAGCAAATAAAAAAAAAAGTTTATTTATTAGCTCGATAGATGGCGCTGACCAGACATAAATGTCATCTGATCTGACCTGCAAGAAGGTGCAAGGCCAAAAAAAGTTGACGTTGACGGAAGAAAAGAAATGTCAAATAATTCTATTCCTCTTGTTTTGCGTTGCAATACCATACCGACCATACCGCGAGTTGTAGATAAGCCTTTTCAGTCCTGCAAATGTTTTTTTTCCT
The DNA here is from genome assembly GCA_949710035.1 of Crambus lathoniellus. Taxonomy (NCBI): domain Eukaryota; kingdom Metazoa; phylum Arthropoda; class Insecta; order Lepidoptera; family Crambidae; genus Crambus; species Crambus lathoniellus. The sequence goes on along the minus strand of OX453302.1, from coordinate 4,051,988 downwards.
TATGCAAGTGTTTTTTTTTAAATTGACCGTCTTAACGTAGACTCCTTGCCAGCAAATAAAAAAGCAGACCCATGTCTGATGAACGCCATCTGTTGAGTTTTTTGGAACTAACTTTTTTCTTTTTTAATCATCTGTCAGAAAATCCCTCATTTTTTCGGGAAGCTTACAGAGGTTACAGAAAAAAATACAAACTGAAATAAATATCTAGGGCCAATTACAAGCTTCCACATGTAAATATCTAAGTAAATGCCTACTAGTCCATGGAAATCGTACATTTTGCCTTGCGTTAAATGAGGTAGTTCTGATTTTTTTGTATGTTAGTAGTGATGAGATAGTAATGACAAATCCAAGTTTTCCACCTCGAAAGCCCTCCGGATCATTGTTAAATATTTAAAAATCCAATAAATTTTCAGGTTTTTTTCAGTTTTTGTCAATTTTTACCACCAAGGACCTGTGTTACGGCAAAAGTTACTATGCACGCTTTAAAGTAGACTAAATTTGCAATAAAAGGAGAATAATTTGGTTCTTGTAAGTCAAATAGTTTTTAAGATCGGGCCATTTAAAAGTTTGCTAAAATTCAAAAAAGGGAAGTATTACAGTTTTTTTAGTTTTCGTCATTTTGACCCATAGTAGTGAGTTTATGGCAAAAGATAAATTATTAGTTTTTAAATTCCATTAAATTTTCAACAAAATGAGACCGATTAGTAATATCAACTTACACTTGATAGTTCCTGAGACAGCTGTTCAAAGTTATTGAGGTAAGTAAACAATTATGTAATAGAAGGGTTTGCAAAATGAAGTACGCCCTAAAGGAAGGAGGATCTGGGAGGTGGTGGGATCAATTATGTACATTGTATGTATAATTTTGATGGACCAGGCACGTCCTCTGAATCCACAGCACACTTTTTGGGGGCAGCTTGCTGAGGTATAATTTCTTCATCGAACTGCTCAGGACGGTCAAAATCGTCCTTTGATGGTGGGTTATCAATCAATGGTTCATCAATGTCATCACACATCAGGTCTGGTATGTTCTCGCATGATTGGCCAATGCAGTAGCTGCAAACACCGGAACATTTGAGTTCTGCTTTCCTGCAACCACATCTGCTGGTACAACCTTACATCTTTGGTATGCTTTCAAGGTGATTAAGGTTTGCGTGTCATTTAACAAGGTAGAACGGGAACGTCTCCCAGATCCTTCTTCCTTTAGGGCTTACTACCTTTTGCAAAGCCTTCTATTACATAATTGTTTACTTACCTACCTCAATAACTTTGAACAGCTGTCTCAGGAACTATCAAGTGTAAGTTGATATTACTAATTGATCTCATTTTGTTGGAAATTTAATGGACTTTAATAACTAATAATTTATCTTTTGCCTTAAACCCGAATGAAAAAAAATGTCGAAAACTAAAAAAAACTGTAATACTTCTTTTTTGGAATATTTGTCAACTTTTAAATAGCCCCATCTTAAAAACTATTCGACTTACAAGAACCAAATTATTTTCTTTTTATTGCAAATTTAGTCTACTTTAAAGCGTGCATAGTAACTTTTGCCGTAACACAGGTCCTTGGTGGTAAAAATTGACAAAAATTGAAAAAAACCTGAAAATTTATTGGATTTTTTAATATTTAACAATGATCCGGAGGGCTTTCGAGGTGGAAAACTTGGATTTGTCATTACTATCTCATCACTACTAACATATAAAAAAATCAGAACTACCTCATTTAATGCAAGGCAACACCACTTATTTGGTACGATTTCCATGTACTATACGTTAGATGCAGGTAAGTATTACAACCTAGTAATTATTTAAGATAAGACATTATTTCAAAGAAAAATAACTGGCGCTTAACATTTGTTTTAGCTTACTTGAAGAGGTGTTGAAATGGTCTACATAATCATATTGCTTTGCCACGCCATTGATACACTGTGCTGTCACATATTATGCTGTCAGTAAAAAAATTAAAAAAAGTAATTTGTAATCTTATGCAAGAAAAAATCTCTAATACTTAATAATTCCACCAAACCACCAAAATGATTGTACCGTCCTACCACAGATTATTACAAAACATTAAAATTTTTCATATTATATAACATTTTACTTACAGTATAGGTATATTTGACAGGCGTCTAGTAGACATAAAAATCGCGTTACCTAGGTCGCAAGTAATTGCCAGGTCGTGATTTTTTGTGATGTTGTTAGCGCTCAAATGGTCACTAATTTTATTTTCTCTCGAAGTGTCATTGATGACTTTGGTGTTAAATGCATATTTTAGAAGTTGTAAGCCAAAAACTGAAAAACGTCCGAAAATTTCGAGGTTTTTCGAGTACCACGAAGTTAGCACAGGTCTTTCGAGGTTCCAAATTTGGTTTACAATACATTGGTATCTATTCTAACAACATCCCCAAAAATCAGAACCTGGCAATTATTTGCGACCTAGGATGTTTTAGATGACTGACCTATAAGCTATTTCTTTAGATAGGTCTCGTCCACCCACCAATTGACATTTGTACCAAGCCTCAATAGCCTCATACATTTTGGTCATTCTCCTGTGGCTTGATTAGCATCTACCAATACCAAGTTATCAAAGGAAATATTTCTGCGACACTTCTTTTATTGCGCCTGAAACATTCAGCCCTTTCAAGTCGGACCCAACTAAATGAGAGGTCTGAAAGGCGTTTTTTAACATTCTCCGGTTCCCTGAAAGAAATTCGGGCCATAACAAATCAATTACGTCCGGTTGGGCGGGTTCGAGTAAAGTCGATGCCGTAAACTCGACGCGGAGCAGCGTTCGTGAAGCTTCCCATTAAGCTTCTAAGAAAGGAGTTGGGCTAAGCGATGAGAAGTAGCGGGGTTTATAGTGGTTTATGTTCGAGATGTGGTATTGGAGAAGGATGGAGCAGAGAAGCTGGACTAAGATGGTTAGAAATAAAGTATTGAAAAGGGTTAATGCGAAACGTCAGGTATTAAAAATTATAGAAGATAGAAGAGGTAGAATGATCGCCCACTTAATAAGACATCGCAAATTTATTACAAACATTGTAGAAGGAAAAATAGAGGAAAAAGAGAGGAAAGGGAAGACCAAGAATAGCCTACATAGAGCAGATCAAAGAGAAACGAATGGAGGAAGCTACACAAACCAGACCGTGGCTCTTAAGTTAAGAAGATGTTAGGGACTCATCATTATCATCATGTCAGCCGAACAACGCTCACTGCTGAACATAGGCCTCCCCCAAGGATCTCGCGTCCTGCGGCTTCGCGCGACCTTAACTTGATCGTCTTTCCACCTTGTGGATTGCCTGCCCATGGAGCGTCGTCTGGTACGCAGTCGCCATTCGAGAACCTTTCCGCCCCAGTGGCCATCGGTATGTTAGGGACTAGTTCTTGTGAAACTGATAAAACTGGCCCCTAATTCACAAACATTCGGAAACGGTGCATTGAATTGTGTTTGTCTGTCCTATAGTGAGTGACAGAGACAGTGCATACATTCCGATGTCTGGAGCGTTCCCGACGGTTTGTGAACGGACGGGTTGGTCTTGTAGAAGTCAAATCTTGATCTTGGTCTAGTCAAGCTCAAATCCATTTATAGGTCAGTCAGTGCAGTCCGGGCTTTTTCAGGGACTTTGAGAGTTTTAAAGAAGCTTCGCTTTGTTTCGCTTTCTACGGCGGGCGGCTGAAGACCTTATAACAAGAGAACCGTCAAGAAACTCGTTAAAGATTCTTTTTTTTGTCTTCTGGTTTTTATGATACTACTGTTTGTCTTTTTCATAACGTTAACTAATGTAAGCCCGGAAGAAGTTCAATTAAATTTCTAAGAAAGGATAATATTATGTTGGTCATGACTTCGGTGGTATCATGATCATAATCATAATGTTATTTAGTCACAGCAATATAAAGTTAAATAAAATAATATTGTTACGAAAACAATAATACTAAATAATTTACCAAAATCATCATCATCATCATCGGCCATTTAAATGTCCCCACTGCTGGGTATGGCCTTCCTTATGAATGGAGAACGGGCCATGTCCGGACAGTGCGGATTGGTGGGTATTAACGACTGCCAATGTCGGGACCAACGGTTTAACGTGCCTTCCAAAGCATGGCGGAACTCGAGATGAAAAGTTTTTGGTCACTCAACCGGTGACCGACCATTGCGAAAGTTGCTTAACCTCAACGCTCGCAGGCTGAGCGTGCTTACCACTGCGCCACGGGGTTCTTAACAGGTTCAACGCCGCGCCGGTCATCGGTGACCTTCGTTTAATAATTAGTTTATAATTATTTAATTTCCTCGAAGGAAGTTGTATGGAATATAAACAAAATATTCGCCGAGTTATTGGTGAAATAAGTAGCGAAAAGTGTGAAATTAGCAGCGAAATGTGTGAAAGTGTCATGAAAAACTTGCACACAGCAAAAATGCCCGTGGCGGCCATTTAGCAGATATTCTATTCAGATAAAGTTGTACAAGTCTCTTCTTTAAAATAAAATAAAACTACGAAGAAATTCCAATCCATTCGCGTTTTATTGAGACATATCATCCTATACCTACTTTTGGGACACCCGTTATATTTTATCTGAAATTTTCTACAAACGTTTTTCTAATTGTTCATTTATTTTTAGTGTTTCATTCATGAATTGTAAAAAATATATTTGTATGGTGGCGTTTAATGTGTTAATAATTTCAAAAATTTATTTACAAATTAGTCCCAATAATATAATAGACTGGCTCTTATGACCAAGACCACGACCTTTACACGAATCCCACGGACTTAAACTATAGAGATGGCTTCTGACGTCACTCCTTCAAGATGCTTCCGCGTCACTTTGTAGGGATTTTTCGAGTAAATAAAAGTAAGAGAAACGCGCCAATCCTCACTTTATCGGAAGGAAAAGTTGATGTTTATCTTCATTACGTTTTATTCAAGATTTCAACGAATGATTTAACTTTTTGTTAAAGCTGATTAGGTATTTTAAGTCCAGTCTTTTCAATAGAAGTTGGATTTCTGTATATAATTTAATGATTGGTCAACTGTTTTTTAAGGTATGAGTTAAAAAGAATATGGTATAAAACACAACCTTTAATCTAGCTGGGTAAAAATAGCATCTATGCGACATTATATTAGTTTATTCAATATTTAAATGTTGATGAAACTATTGGTATCAGCCAACTTATATCGTAAGTTATTGTAAAGGGTACAAATCAAAGTAAATTGATGTTTTTAGTTCATTTGGGTTAGATTTCACAGTTATTGGTGTAGTTACTATTAGCTTTCCGCCCGCGGCTTCGCCCGCATGAATTACACGACGTTATTCCGCGGGAATGTGTTTTTTTTTCGAGTTAAAAAGTAGTTCCTCTCCAGGCTACATAGTATCTGTGTATCAAATTTCAGCCAAATCCGTTCAGCCATTTTGGCGTGATTGAGCAACAAACATCCAAACATCTAAACTTTCACATTTCTAATATTAGTAGGATAGTAGGAAACAAAGCAAACACATAAAAACACGTATTCCGCAAACAACATGCAAACTACTACAAAATTACCTTATATTTAGTTACATAAAATAAGCAAAGGAGTTAGAAAAACGGTTGCAGTGTGAAGGAGGTTGTAAAACTAAATAAATATTTTTGAAGTTTAAAGGTTGTTGTGCTGACTGATATTGCTTTGCTAATCTCGCAGCACAGGGTGCTGATGGCTCAACCTTAACACAACCCCGTCAACCCCTTTTTTCGGGATAAAAGATAGCCTATGTCCTTTCCCAAGGTCCAACCTATCTCTGTACCAAATTTCATCAAAATCGGTTATGTAGTTTAGGCGTGAAAGCGTAGCAAACAAACAGACAGGTAGAGTTACTTTCGCATTTATAATATTACTAGCTGACCCGGCAAACGTTGTTTTGCCATATTAATTATAGTGGACCCGGTAAACTTCGTATCACCAACATCTATAAATATTATAGATAGACAGATGAAAATAATTAATCGCGAAGAAGTTTTATATACACTGCCTGTCGATCATATCATCCACGGCAGCTTCTTACTACTAACAAATAGTAATTTTACTGTTTGACTTATGAAACATTGCCAATTTTAGGCATCTACGACCCAAGATCCATCCATATCATCCACGGCAGCTTCTTACTACTAACAAATAGTAATTTTACTGTTTGACTTATGAAATATTGCTAATTTTAGGCGTCTACGACCCAAGATCCATCTATATCATCCACGGCAGCTTCTTACTACTAACAAATAGTAATTTTACTGTTTGACTTATGAAACATTGCCAATTTTAGGCATCTACGACCTAAGATCCACCCATATCATCCACGGCAGCTTCTTACTGCTAACAAATAGTAATTTTATTTTTTATTTTTATTTTATTTTTATTTTATTTATTGTAGGGATAGTACACAGCATAGAAATAATTCAAGACTAACAGTTTTGATTTATAAATTTGTAAGCCAATTACGACTATCCAGCGGTTTACAATTTGGGCTCGAAATATGGAAACTATTTTAGATAATTTACAATATTATAAAAAGAAGTTAAAAATTCAAAACTACAACGTAACAAAAACAAAAACAGTGGTAATTAAATAAATATATATGAGTACCTAACGATACCCATGGGAAGACTCATCTATATATAGCGCATGTTCATGTCCTTAATTATTATATACATTTTATTTCTATACATACATACATATGCATAAGATAAAGCAAATAATAAATACATAATATAAATATAAATATATATTACCCTTACTTACATAGAATTACAATAATGATGATCGTAATACTTCTAATAAAATTACCGAAGCAAGAAAAAATATGAATATTCTAGATAGGATCCGAGTACTCACCACAACACCACATTATCAACAACTACTGTAGTTATAAACAATAAGTTCATATTACTTATGTATACTTGAGTTGTCAGTTGTTGTCACTGCTATCTGGGTCATATACATAGGCAAGTAGGTAGTAGTGGGTATGATGTTGAAAACTTACCCCTTTCCAAGGGTCAAGGGTTCCACTTATTTAATACTATGACAAACAACTCAAACTGGTATAAAAAACTGGTAATGCTCCGAGAGCTCTGTACGGCTTGGTGATTTTAGTAGAACTGAATCAAAAATGATGAACAGGACACGTGAAATGAAGATTTTGAATTTGAATTGAAAGAACAGGATAGGATTCGATAAAATTAATGGCCAGTATGTAGAACTAGATGGAGTTTCCAGCCATCATGGAGTTTTTAACCATCCATAATGACTGGTACGAATCGACATCGTTACACTACGACCCAAGATCCAAGATATATCATCCACGGCAGCTTCTTACTACTAACAAATAGTAATTTTACTGTTTGACTTATGAAATATTGCCAATTTTAGGCATCTACGATTAGGTATTTTAAGTCCAGTCTTTTCAATAGAAGTTGGATTTCTGTATATAATTTAATGATTGGTCAACTGTTTTTTAAGGTATGAGTTAAAAAGAATATGGTATAAAACACAACCTTTAATCTAGCTGGGTAAAAATAGCATCTATGCGACATTATATTAGTTTATTCAATATTTAAATGTTGATGAAACTATTGGTATCAGCCAACTTATATCGTAAGTTATTGTAAAGGGTACAAATCAAAGTAAATTGATGTTTTTAGTTCATTTGGGTTAGATTTCACAGTTATTGGTGTAGTTACTATTAGCTTTCCGCCCGCGGCTTCGCCCGCATGAATTACACGACGTTATTCCGCGGGAATGTGTTTTTTTTTCGAGTTAAAAAGTAGTTCCTCTCCAGGCTACATAGTATCTGTGTATCAAATTTCAGCCAAATCCGTTCAGCCATTTTGGCGTGATTGAGCAACAAACATCCAAACATCTAAACTTTCACATTTCTAATATTAGTAGGATAGTAGGAAACAAAGCAAACACATAAAAACACGTATTCCGCAAACAACATGCAAACTACTACAAAATTACCTTATATTTAGTTACATAAAATAAGCAAAGGAGTTAGAAAAACGTGAACATCAGGATGGCGGGTGTACTTCTCAGATTAGCTTAAATTTATTGCAGATATTTGGTACCTGCTGTGTACCTTTACGTACCTCTTTTAAAAATCTGTGTACCTCCGTATTTACTAAGATATTCAAATCGCTAGGTACACCCGCGGACCTGACGTCAGGTCCGCGGGTGTACTTTGAACCAATGAGTGTATCGTAGTGAATTTGTGTATAGATTTGGTACCTTCTGTGTACCTGCAGAAACATGTATTAGACTTCCATAATTCGATAAGGTATCGAAGATATTCAATACAATAGGTACACCCGCCAACCCGAGGTTATGATTTTTCTGAAACCAATGAGCGTATCGTAATGATTTTGAGTACAGATTTGGTACCTTCTGTGTACCTGCAGAAACATGTATTAGACTTCCACAATTCGATAAGGTATCAAAAATATTCAATACGATAGTTTGACCGTTTCCCATCCTGGGCCCTGTTTAACAAATGTTACAACCCTACTATGAGTAAGTTTAATTATATTGATATTATTATGTTTCACTATAAAGAATTTAAACTATAGATCAAGACTAAAAACTATCAGAAAAATATTAAAATCGAAAAATAAACGGCTGAGTTTTAGATTATTTAAAAATAAATATTTTTACGTGGAACGTCTGCAAGCTCCGACTCTCTTTAACGACCTGAATGCGCGGCCCGTCTCGGATTTCACAAACGGAGGAGAGCAGGGTTTTCTATCGCCCGCGCCCCTCCGCGGGTGCATGACGCAACGTTTACAAAAACACTATTTACGTTCTATTGAAGTACCTACTTCTACGAAAAACGGAAAACTGTTTAAGATAGCTGGATATTTGTAGCAACATTTTAAAATTTATTTGCGATGGTAAGAAAGTTTTTGTGAAACGTCACGATCCCTTATTAAAAATCGTCGCACCTTAAATCACCTATTTTTCAGATTTTGATCAGTCTCGTGATCTCGTTTTTTGTGCTTATTTACGTATATACTTACATTTAATTTATTTTAATTTGTATGTAGTTCTTATATAGTTCTTTCAACTCATTAAAGTGTCAACCCACACGTACTACAACCACAACACGTGGGCAAGGCGCATTTTGTATTCGAAATGTATATTTTGCTGTCATTTACGAGCGCGTGAGTGCCAATCACAACGCAACTACCAGCGACGACGACGCTGCGAACTAGCGGCCGGCCACATTGCATACGACGTAACCACATCACAACTACTAGTGAAAACGGATTAACATCAACATTTTTTCGCACAACGACAACGCAACTGCAAAAAGCTGCATCGACACTATTCACACGTACCATATTTTGTCGATGTGCGTAGGGGGTCGACACATAGTGTAGAAGAAGGCATTGTTTTGTTTCTTGTCAAAAATAAAAGAATGTTTCCTTTCAGAGATATTTTTAGAGTACTTTCCCTTCATGTCATGCCCCGTAACTCTGGGACATCCATTATATTGTTAGAATCTTTAAATTTTAAATGTCCATAGCCACTGCTATTATTCGGTTTTTTAACTTTGTAAGATTTTGATCAACTGAAGGGTACAGGGGCAAAACAAGGAATGTCACAAAACAGATTTTTGTGGAATTTACATTTTAATGTAAGTATATTTGTGAACATTTCTCAAAAGTTTATTTGTATTTACAGCCGATCTTTGTACAGTAAACTTAGGTTCCTATCAGTAAATTAATAAAAAATAATTATGCAAGCCAAAAATAAAAAAAAATAAAAATAAAAAATACAAAACAAAAAACCTGTTTGTGACATTTCTTGTTTTGCCCCTGTACCCTTCAACTCATCGGTAGCTGCGGACTTTAGATAAATACTATTACTCATAGGATAAAACAGTTCTAAGGTTGATACTATTTTATTTTACAAGTTTTAGAAAACTTTCAACTTCTTAATGTAAGTATAGGAAAAATGTGATAGTAAAAAACCACGAGCCCCATAAGTAGTTTACTATCACATTTTTCCTATACTTACAAAATTGCATTGTGAATGCATAAAAATAATTAAAAAAAAATCTTAATGTAACACGGTAATCATCGGAATATTCACTGAGGGCAAATAAAATAAAATTACAGATAGATCACTAGTTGGATTTAGTTAGGTACTTTAAAGAGTTTTCAAAGCCAAGATAGTTCTAAGGTCTATGATACTATTTTATTTTACAAGTTTAAGAAAAACTTCTAACTTTATAATGTAGGTAACACGTAACTAATCATCGGAATATTCACTGAAGGCAAATCCTACTTCCTACTTAATATTATAAATGTGAAAGTTTAGATGTTTGGATGTTTGGATGTTTGGATGTTTAGATGTTTGGATGTTTGTTACTCAATCACGCCAAAATGGCTGAACGGATTTGGCTAACATTTGGGATACAGATACTTTGTAGCCTGGAGAGGAACATAGGCTACTTTTTAGCCAGGAAAAACGTCACATTCCCGAGGGATAATGTCGTGTAGTCCACGCGGGCGAATCCGCGGGCGGAAAGCTAGTAAAAATATTTATTAAAATTTTATTTCATTTACAGTTTTTTACAGTAGAAACTTGGTTGATAAAGTAAAGTACAGTCAAGTACAGTCAAGTATAGTCCAGTACAGTCAAGTACAGTCAAGTGCAGACAAGTGCAGTCAAGTACAGTCAAGTAAAGTCAAGTATAGTCCAGTACAGTCAAGTACAGTCAAGTGCAGTCAAGTGCAGTCAAGTGCAGTCAAGTAAAGTCAAGTACAGTCAAGTACAGTCAAGTACAGTCAAGTACAGTCAAGTACAGTCAAGTACAGTCTAGTACAGTCAAGTACAGTCTAGTACAGTCAAGTACAGTCAAGTACAGTCAAGTACAGTCAAGTACAGTCAAGTACATTCAAGTACAGTCAAGTACAGTCAAGTACAGCCAAGTACAGCCAAGTACAGCCAAGATTTTATATAATTTTTATACATTAACAATGCAATTTTGTAAGTATAGGAAAAATGTGATAGTAAAAAACCACGAGCCCCATAAGTAGCTTTCAGGCGGGATTCGAACCCGCGCCTCCGGGAATCCGGCCCGATGCTCTGACCAACTAAGCTACCGAAAGGCTTACACGACTCGTCGAATTTTGCTATCACTTGTTACGCTGTAGGCCAGCGTTGCTTCATCAATGTGAGGAAACCCTCGCATCCGAAAGAAACATTTTTACAAATGTTTAACAATCGATTAAGATGAAACAGACATATTGAGATTTTATATTATTTTTATGCATTCACAATGCAATTTTGTAAGTATAGGAAAAATGTGGTAAGAAAATTTTTCCTACACTTACAAAATTGCATTGTGAATGCATAAAAATTATATAAAATCTCAATATGGCTGTTTCATCTTATCATTATCACATTTTTCCTATAAGTACATCCAACTACAGCCAAGTACAGTTAAGTACAGTTAAAAACAGTTACAGTACAGTAGAGTATCATTAATTATGTTTTATGCATTAACAATGGGAAATTAGAAAAGATTTCTTCAATCTTGCTTGATGAAGAGAAAAAAATGAAAGATACTTTAATTTTTAACCGACTTCTAAATCAAAAAGGAGGAGCTTCTCTATTCGTCTGTATGTATGTTTTTTTTTTAAATATCTTTTAACTCTAGTGTGTGACTAGCGAGTCGTTACGGGGAACTACATGTGTACAATAATCTCTTCGGATGAAGCCTTCGTATAATGAGAGTTTCTTTTGACGTTTCATCGTTAGTTCAAAAAATTGTACTAGATGGCGCTACCCAACCATAGCGACCTAACTTTTTCAGATTAGTTCAGAATATACAATCTAGGTGCAACAATTCGCACCAAAAATGTCATTAAGGGTTTGATAAAAGATCTGAATGAAGAAGTAAACGAACTAGAACGTAGCAGAAAATCGCAAAGAAAATAGTCTGACATCACCATACGAATATCGTTTCCGAATATCAACAAAAAGTTGCAAGGAGCCTTTGAACCGGAGGTGAGGTGGGAGGTGTTTTTAGGCTAAATGAACGAATCCTTTGCCATAATATGCTGAAAAAAGGTGGTTGTGTTACAGTTACAGCGTAATCTAGTGCATAGAAAAATTACTGTAGGAAACTCTCCCATTGTGATAGAACGTCACTAAGGTAAGTTGGTTTAATCATCAATTAGACTTTACAAATATGTAAGATTTTTAGTTGTAAGATTCTTACATATTATTTGTAAGTTTGGTTAAACAGCACGTCTTGTATTACAAGTCTACAAATTAGTCCCTTTTTACATAATTGTAGACTTGTAAGTTTCGTTTAACAGGGCCCTGGTGACAGGATGGCGCACACTGGTTCCATATTGTAAAAAAAGTACTTACTTTATTTTCAAGAAATAAGGCTTAGATACAATTTAATTTAAACGCGATAGTAACGTTTGCATTTACACTCTGGGTATAGATTTGGTACGGTTTGTGTACCTGCAGACCAATGTTCAAGGGTAAAGGTTTCCAAGAGACGACAAATTGTATAATTGCGCAATCACTTTTATTATATTTTTAATCAAATAATGATGTACAAATCGAACTCAGGAGTCGGGACATCCAGAGATAGCGGAACCCTAAAAACCGGTGCGGACATCAATTAGCCACGGAGATCGTCGTGTTACATATTTACAAGTTGTTGGGTGGATTTTCAAAGGGTGATTTTTAGACGTCACAGCCTCTTAAAACAAAACTAATTATCAAAATGCTTTAAATGTATTTTTGTTGAAAAATTAAAAATTAAGAAAAAATCGACCCCTCTCACAACACACTCAATTTTTCTAAATACTTCATTTTCAATTTTTCAATAATAAAAATTGCATTAAAAATGCAAAAAAGTATCAATTTAAAATAACATGAATTTTTGTATCATTCATTGACCAACAAAAGGTACAGAAAATGAACTAAAACTATTTTTCTTACGTGTTACGCGGAAAAAATAAATAAGTTACGAAAATACCCTTAAATATGACGTATCACACTCGTAAATACGCGCAATCAAATGCGTATAATAAACTAAAACTATTTTTCTTACGGGCTAAGAGGAAAAAAAGGAGTTACGAAAAATACCCTTAACTATGACGTCTCACACTCGTAAATACGCACAATTAAATGCATATAACAAGTTCTCCTTAAAACCAATCATTATGAACTAAGATTATGCGAAACTTATGTTACATATTTACAACTTGTTGGGTGGATTTTCAAAGGGTGATTTTAGACGGCACAACCTCACAACCTCTTAAAACAAACCTAATGTGGTTTAATGCACTTTGTTTAATGCATATGTATTTAGGTTGGCTTGCTTTGTAAATGTAGCTTCGCGAGTAAAGGCATTTAATGTTATATGTGTAAGACTACCTATCTGTATTTAGTGAGTTAAATCTCAATAGAGGGAAAATTTAGCCACTTCGCAACATTTTTTATCTAGCCGTGTAATGCTTTCAGGCATGCGGCTGATAAACGTTTTCATAAGACGGCCAAATTAAGAATGTTCATTAATGCTGCAATGCAAGTGGCTCAACTTTCCTTATAGATGACTGTACCTTAAAGTAATAGACTAATTATGATCGCTCGGAAAAAGTTGTATGATAAGATATATAAACAGTTTGCCTTCGCAAATTTATAAAAAAAACTAATAAATCTACGAGTAATAACTTATAAGAGTATAAGAAATATTTATATTGAAGTCTAATTATCAAATTACAGTAGCTATTAAGATATTATTTGTGACTGTTTGTTCATTATTAACATTAAAAATACAAATTAACCGTAGACTGTTCATTAGACATTTAGCAGAGGATATGACCCCATCATGTAGGCGCTATTAGAAATATTTTGTCGTCTTTCAGAAACCCTTACCCTTAACATGTCAACACAGGCATATGATTTACACTCCACATATATATTTAATTTCCTTGGATATCAAATTGTGGTTGCTAAAAAAAACGTGCAACCTAAGTCCCTACCTTTACAATATGGAACCAGTGTGCATGCACCATACTGACATCAGGATGGCGGGTAAACTATTGATTTGAATATTTTCTATACCTTATCGAATTGTGGACGTCTAATACATGTTTCTGCAGGTACACAGAAGATACCAAATCTATACTCAAAACCATTACGATACACTCATCGGTTTCAAAAAAATCCTAACGTCAGTTTGGCGGGTGTACCTATTGTATTGAATATCTTCGATACCTTATCGAATTATGGAAGTCTAATACATGTTTCTGCAGGTACACAGAAGGTACCAAATCTATACACAAATTCACTACGATACACTCATTGGTTCAAAGTACACCCGCGGACCTGACGTCAGGTCCGCGGGTGTACCTAGCGATTTGAATATCTTAGTAAATACGGAGGTACACAGATTTTTAAAAGAGGTACGTATAGGTACACAGCAGGTACCAAATATCTGCAATAAATTTAAGCTAATCTGAGAAGTACACCCGCCATCCTGATGTTCACAGAAAAACGGTTGCAGTGTGAAGGAGGTTGTAAAACTAAATAAATATTTTTGAAGTTTAAAGGTTGTTGTGCTGACTGATATTGCTTTGCTAATCTCGCAGCACAGGGTGCTGATGGCTCAACCTTAACACAACCCCGTCAACCCCTTTTTTCGGGATAAAAGATAGCCTATGTCCTTTCCCAAGGTCCAACCTATCTCTGTACCAAATTTCATCAAAATCGGTTATGTAGTTTAGGCGTGAAAGCGTAGCAAACAAACAGACAGGTAGAGTTACTTTCGCATTTATAATATTACTAGCTGACCCGGCAAACGTTGTTTTGCCATATTAATTATAGTGGACCCGGTAAACTTCGTATCACCAACATCTATAAATATTATAGATAGACAGATGAAAATAATTAATCGCGAAGAAGTTTTATATACACTGCCTGTCGATCCGTTGCTCCGTTTTGACGTGAAAGACGGACAAACAAACAAACACACTTTCACATTTATAATATTAGTATGGAAGTATTGATAGTAGAGATTACGACCATCAATATGGTGTAAAGATGAGTTTGATCAATGTCATTTCCAAGGTCGAAACTTGACCCATCAACCAATGACATTGCCACTCCACAAAGTCATAAGTCATGAAATTCATTCCTTAGGAAGTTAATTGTATCTCATTTATTCCAATTTATTCAGTCTCATTTACACAATTAAATTTTCACACCCATTTATCTTCCCTAGTTCGTAGAACAAAAATACTTGTACATTGCTGAAAACATTTACAGGAATTTACAAAGAAAATCAACTGTGCATCTAATTGACTCCCCGACAAACATAGACACATCCTTGTCACTTTAACGTCTTCCTTTATCAATCAAACAGAAATATTCCTTTGATCTTCAATCTGAAATAGATAAAATAGCTTCTTACTGCTAACAAATAGTAATTTTGCTTTTTGACTTAAGAAACATTGCCAGTTTTAAGCAACTATGGCCCGAGACCCATCCATACCATCCACGGCAGCTTCTTATTACTAACAATTAGTTCTTTTACTGTTTGACTTATGAAATATTCCCAATTTAGGCATCTACTGTGACGGGACTTCCTCGTCGGCCAGTGGTACACTAGCCGGAACGTCGGAAGTCACCGCCCAGTATTTAATATGTAGATAATAGATGAATAAAAAGATGATGTTTATAGGGACTTGACTTTTTATTGTAAAGGTAGTAATAAAGAAACGTATAGGAAGAATAGGAACTGTAACAACAAGATAAAAAATACATGAATAACAAAAAGTAGGTAGGCAAGTAGGTAGTAATGGGTATGATGTTGAAAACTTACCCCTTTCCAAGGGTCAAGGGTTCCACTTATTTAATACTATGACAAACAACTCAAACTCGTATAAAAAACTGGTAATGCTCCGAGAGCTCTGTACGGCTTGGTGATTTTAGTAGAACTGAATCAAAAATGATGAACAGGACACGTGAAACGAAGATTTTGAATTTGAATTGAAAGAACAGGATAGGATTCGATAAAATTAATGGCCAGTATGTAGAACTAGATGGAGTTTCCAGCCATCATGGAGTTTTTAACCATCCATAATGACTGGTACGAATCGACATCGTTACACTACGACCCAAGATCCAAGATATATCATCCACGGCAGCTTCTTACTACTAACAAATAGTAATTTTACTGTTTGACTTATGAAATATTCCCAATTTAGGCATCCACGACCCAAGATCCATCCATATCATCCACGGCAGCTTCTTACTACTAACAAATAGTAATTTTACTGTTTGACTTATGAAACATTGCCATTTTAGGCATCTACGACCCAAGATCCATCCATATCATCCACGGCAGCTTCTTACTACTAACAAATAGTAATTTTACTGTTTGACTTATGAAACATTGCCAATTTTAGGCATCTACGACCTAAGATCCACCCATAT
Source organism: Crambus lathoniellus (assembly GCA_949710035.1). Lineage (NCBI taxonomy): Eukaryota > Metazoa > Arthropoda > Insecta > Lepidoptera > Crambidae > Crambus > Crambus lathoniellus. The sequence continues at coordinate 4,035,492 of OX453302.1, read as the reverse complement.
CATCCACGGCAGCTTCTTACTACTAACAAATAGTAATTTTACTGTTTGACTTATGAAATATTGCCAATTTTAGGCATCTACGGCCCAAGATCCATCCATATCATCCACGGCAGCTTCTTACTACTAACAAATAGTAATTTTGCTGTTTGACTTATGAAATATTGCCAATTGTAGGCATCTACGACCTAAGATCCACCCATATCATCCACGGCAGCTTCTTACTACTAACAAATAGTAATTTTACTGTTTGACTTATGAAACATTGCCAATTTTAGGCATCTACGACCTAAGATCCACCCATATCATCCACGGCAGCTTCTTACTACTAACAAATAGTAATTTTGCTGTTTGACTTATGAAATATTGCCAACTGTAGGCATCTACGACCTAAGATCCGCCCATATCATCCACGGCAGCTTCTTACTAGTAACAAATAGTAATTTTACTGTTTGACTTATGAAACATTGCCAATTTTAGGCATCTACGGCCCAAAATCCATCCATACCATCCACGGCAGCTTCTTACTACTAACAAATTAATAGTAATTATACTGTTTGACTTATCTCTATCCATGCTATCCACGGTGACACAGACTGCCAGACCAAAATCGAACTCCCAAAAATGATACAAAGAGATTTTAAACAAGTAAAACAGCAAATCTCCCAATTGGAAGACTGGATCTATGGAACGCTTTGGTAATACCAAAGCGTTCGCCAGAAAAATAGTTTAATTTTCGATTCCACGTTAATGTTTTTGAAATCGGATTTCAAATCCAAGTTTCGTGTGTTAAGGCAATAATATCGTTATAAAGTACCCGTCATAAAGGATGGTGGAAACGAGTTTGTCCCCTCCATCGGTACTGTCGCGTCGCAGTAAAAGAATTCCCAAACAAAATAGTTCCATATTTTACTGCTGTTCTGTTCGTGTCTGGAATTTTGAGAGAACCGTTTTTATTTTGAGCCCGATATACGAGCGTGATAAAAAGGACAATTTAATTTTACATACATTGCCAAGTTAAGGGCATTCCGGCGATCAAACTCAGAATTTTCAATGTTTTTAAATTAAATTTCCTGACAAACTATCATTGCTAGGTCTTCCAAAATATTATATGTGATAGATCTTTTCTTTATGAAGGGAAGTTACTAAATTTTATTTGAATAAAATAAATACAATGTACTAAAAAAAATGATTTTCAAGACCCCTTTTTTCCGTCTTAAACTCAATTATCTCAATAACTATTTGAGTAATCAAGCTAATTTTTTTTGTGTAAGTAGTTCTTAGTCATATCTAGGGAAGTTACTAAAAATTTTTTTTGTAATATTTATATTCAAGAACTAGTATCCCAAAATGCATCGTACACCGTTCCGCAGCATAATTCTTCAGTCTCCGCCTGGCATTGGCGGCGTTTGGACGTGGAGACTGTATCGCTCCGATTGCGCCAAAATTGAAAAAAAAAAACTCAAACCAGGATCCTAATTTTTTTCAATGATGCATATTTTGCTAGGAAATATTGAACTAGCGCTTCAGGATTGGGTATAGATGAGTGCTTTGCCATTTATTGCATAACCATAGACCTATGTAACCTAGGACAAGTAATAATTTTACTCATTACCTAAAGCAAACATTAATAGTTTGAAATAAAAGTGACGGATAAGTAATATTGCCTAAGATACTTAAGAGCCCATAAAAGTTGTACTATTTGAGTACCTATATTTTGTTGTGTTGTAGGTAGGTACATAATTAGTCTAAGTTTCTAACTTCTACTACTGTACTTATATTAAATTTATGTTCGTTTTAGGTTCCTCACAAAATTGGAAATGTGAGAAACTTAAGATAGGTAGGTGTAAAAAATTGCATCTAGAAATAAGAAATTCACTTGTTGAAAAAGTTTTTTACAGAGACATAATGCAATAAAAAGCAATTCTTGAAATAAAACCGACGTAAGTTTTTTTCATATACCTACCTAGTTGATCTAATATTACCATTACACCAATTTTATAAGACTGTGAAAAGTCCAGCTTCTTACCTTTGAGTGAGGAAATATTATACCGCACCATTTTGTGAAAATTTCAGGTTCAAAACATTCTTGAAGTGACAACTTCTTTAGCGGCCGGCGTTGTGCACTATTTATTGTGATGGGTAAAAGCTGTTTAACCCGCGTCAGAGGGCCTACTCTAAAACGCTAATCCGAAACTTCGGTTAGCCCTGTCCCTCTCACTCTCGAGTCATAACGGAATCGAGTGATAGGGGCGGGGCTAACCGAAGTTTCGGATTTGCGTTTCAGAGTACGGTCCCAGGATCACGTGACCGTAAGACGTACTTGGGGGCCTGATCGAAAAACTATTACAATGTCATTAGAATACGAAGGCAAATTTCGCCATCTTTCCCGATGGTCTGATAGCTCTGGCACCTCGGTTAGACAAAACAGGCGGCGCGCGGCGGCAGAACAGAAGACCTCGGTTCAAATCCAGTCCGTATTATTTTCTTTTTTTTTGTCCAAACTCCTTTTTTTTGTGAAAAAGTCTACGGAGCCCTTTATCAACGCATCTAGTTCATTATTATAAGTATATTTTCTAAAAATCAACTGGTTAAAAATTTATGAATATCAAAAATGCACAACGTTTATATTCAAGTTTTCACTTCTGCCGGCACTCCCGGAGTGCAACTCGCTGTTTTTTATTACTTATTCTCTTTTCCATTATAATTCAATACCTAGTACAAAATTAGAGCATGCATACAATTTCTTGCAAGACATGCTCTTGCTCTCGCGGTTTTGAAATTCGAAATTCGAAATTCCCACAACAATATCTAAAACCGATGGTTGAGGCGCCAGTAGCAATAAAAAGAATGAAAGGTCTGTCAGCTGTATTGACAGTTTAAACTCTCAAATTTAACCACCGCGTCAGATAAGTTTGCGGAGTTCTGTAAGGAGACTTGCATAGTCGGAGTAAAATTTTTGATACTCTAATGAAATATTGCATAGGTACAAGTACTTCCGAAGGAGGAATATTTATTTCATTATTTAAATTTCATTGCACAAAGTATAAACAAATGGCGGGCTAACTTTAAACTGACGTTAGTCAGTTAGTCTTGATATAATATGTTACATATTATATCAAAGATAATAAACTCATAAAAATAAATAATCTCGAAGAAGTTTTATATACACTCTCTGCCACAAATGTCATTTATTAAAAGTAGGTGGCTAAAACGTCAGTGATTAGATTACATATCCTTTGGAAACTGCCATGCAAGAAATGACAGTTTTGTATAAGTAGTACGAAACCAAACCGTTTCAGCTGCTCGACCGTGATGTTGTCAAAGCCAGCGGCTTTACTTTCTTTGAGCTTATCAAGGGCAAACTTGAGCTCTGTTTCTGTAAAAGCCTCGTCCAAGTGGTTAACCTCTTTACCAGGGTCTCGTGTAAATTTCTTCTGGAGACTTATCGTGGAAGCTTTCCCATTTTGTAGTAAGTGGTGAGCGATCTGGTTTGTGGTCACATTGGAATGACGATCAGCGATTTTAGGATCATTATTTAGTTTCCTTATAAAACACCATGCCTTCTACGCCTTCGATTAGCTTGTTCCACTTTTCTCTCGTTGTTTCGGATATGGCTTCTAGCAATTCATTCCCAAAATCGATGGTGTCCTGTGAGATGGGATCTAATTCATACTGGTCTTGGTATGTCATCCTATCATATTATATTTAAAAACATATATTTGATGCTTGGGAGAGCAAGCGAGATGTAGTTGGTATTTATTGTGACCTCTCCAAAGCTTTCTATTGTGTTAATCACCAAACGCTTTTAAGGAAATTAAAACATTATGGTGTCTATGATAAATCGGTTAGCCTTATGCAATCATATCTATGTGAAAGAACACAGAAAGTAGTTATCAACAAAACTGAGTCTACTGGAGCCCCTATCAACATGGGCGTACCCCAGGGGTCAATACTGGTCCCTTTTGCTGTTTTTAATTTATATAAATGACCTTCCTTTTTAAGCAAAGAATTTATGCAAGACAGTGCTATTTGCTGATGACACTTCCTCTAGTCTTTAAAGTTGACAGAGGTAATAATTGTTCTGACGAAGTAAATAGTACTTTATCGAAAGTTGCGCATTGGTTTCATAGCAATAATCCATTCTTTTACCATGGTACCATTAGACAGTACCATTGATGGTACTGTGGCAATTTCTTTTTGCCGTGGTACCATCAATTAATCTATCATTAAACTCGAAAAAAAAACAAAATGTGAAAAAAAAATCCCTGCCAAATGTAAGACAGGTTGATATTCACATAAAATTGGATGACAATGTAGTAGAATTAATTAACAGTACTCAATTTTTAGATATAACATTAGATTATCGACTTCAATGGGACCCTCATATTGAGGCCTTGGCCGGTAGACTCAGTTCTGCGGCATTTGCTGTTAAAGAAATAAGGCTCTTAACCGATATTGAAACGGCAAGGTTAATCTATTTTAGCTATTTTCAGAGTGTATTGTCCTACGGCCTATTACTTTGGGGTTCAGCAGCTAACATCGAAAGTATTTTTGTGCTTTAGAAAAGAGCTATTCGCGCCATATACAAACTTCGGCCAAGAGATTCTTTAAAAGTAATCAACATATTAACTGTTGCAGGACAATACATAATAATATATGAGAATATGGTATATGTGAAGAAGTATCTCAATACATTTGTAAAACGTAGCAATATACATCAATTCAAAACAAGAAATAAAAATAAGATTGCCGTTCCAAGGATTCGACTTGAAAAAACAAGAAGTTCGTTTTTGGGGAAAAGCGTAGCTAGTTTTAATAAAGTTCCACAGAATTAAGTAGAGCTGCCTTTGCACAAAATTTTAACATATAGTTGTGTTGCTGTCGCTTCGGTATTAATTTTTAATTAGTACAAATATTTCAGCATATCGCATAATATTTAATCAGAAAAAAGAACCTGACGTTAGGCAAGTTTTTACGTTTTTTACCCATTTTTGGAGCACAAGGGATATGATGCGTACATGGCGAAAAATAGTGACAATGAAAAATAAAGATATTTTAAAATGATTAATGAAAAAAGGTTTTTTTAAAGTGGCTGATTTATAACCTTACGTGGCAAGTTTACATTAGTAAACAAAGTATCAATTATTTCAGTTGCGCTACATTTTGTTTAAACAAATTCGACGATCTCCGTGGCCGATTGGTGTACGCACCGGTTTTCTAGGTGCCACTATCTCTGAGGTCCCGGGTTCGATTCTCGGACGGGTAAATGTCGAAAACTAACTTTTAGATATTTTCTTGTATCTGGGTGTATGTGATCGTTGCTTCCAATTTTCAATGACACAAGTTATTGTATTATTTGATATTATCATTTTTGGTATTGGAATAATATGTATTTTATTTAATTTTTTTGTACTTAAACAATATTTTTATTTAAGTGTTTTTTTATAAGTATATTGATTTATATTATAGATTGATAGCGTGATTTTATATAAACGGTATACTTATTTAAATATTGATTATTTTGATTGAGTAAAAAAGTATTAGATGATGGGCTAGTATGAGTTATTTATATTTTTTCATAATAAATTATAAGTTTTATTAATTTGATTGGAATAAATCTGAAAATGTACCTACTGGTTAGAGCAGTATACATTATTTATTTTTTTCAGTGTAATTTGTAGCAAATGTTGTAGTTTTGCCTGCGAAGATCATTTCGATAATGGATATACTCGTATTATCGAAATGATTTAGAGATAGAAAATAAATATAAATAGCTGCTGCTGTGTTCTGCATTTTGAAGAATCGTTTGAAGTGACTATCTTTGTTAAAAAAAGCTTTTTTTACTACATACGAATAATATCTAAGATCTACTCTTCCTACAAACCGACGTTTACAATAAATATTCATTAATAATTCTTCTTGTATTCTACATAATATAATTTCCTTAGTAAAAGCGCACATAGGTGATATTTTAGATGTAAATAGAATGCGCGCCGCATGCCGCGTCTACACGTATTTCTCAGTCTACGAGAGTGCCGCGGCCGGAGTCTTACCGATCCCAGCACCCCCTCGCTTGTGTAAGCAACGGCCATCGACGATATTTTTTTTACCTATGCTATATCCTTAATTTGTTGACGCTTTTGAATTGGTACTGTTTTTGATATTGTGAGTGTGTTATTGTGTATTTGTTTTTATTCTATTCCGGTTATGTTCTTTATAGGTAAACACATTCGTCTCCTTATATTATACCTATTTACCGTGTAAACAACAAAGGATTTCAAAAAGGAAAAATCATCCTTCAATGTCAATCAAAGTGTTTCGTCGTATCCACGAGACGGACGGCGAGAGCAAATTTTTTTCCACCACCATAATGTGCCTGAAGTTGGTAAATAAAACAGCGCAGCAAATAAAATCTAATTAGATATTTTTATTTTTATCTTTTTAATACATATGTTTGAGGGTACTTCACTTTCCCAGTTTCATATTCTGTTGATTAAAAGAGAAAAAGAATATTCTTTATTACAATTTGATATTTACTAGATTAATAGGAAGTTTAAGAAGAGATTATCTTAACAAATCACTATGAGAACGTTTTCTCTTAGAATAGTTGAGCAGATGTCCAATCTTACACAAAACATGATGAGTCATGTGGCGGAGTAAGTTTTGATTGCCATATTATTCCACTCGGATTTGTACGAGTAACTACACTGAAGACGATCAAACAACTTTAATCCAACAAGGATTTAACTGTTTAATTCATATACCTACTTTAAGTGGCTAGTCTCGACAACATAAGTCTAACCACAACTTATGATACATTTTCTTGCACAACGAAATAATTAATAACTTTATTGCATATGTTAAGAAATAATTGCAGTAAAATGACATAAAATGTACTTGTATAACATGGAACTTAAGTAGTTTTTTATTCCAGGCAACATTGAGCAAACAATTGAGATAATAGAGGTATTATGTACATAAATGGTCAGTAGGTAATCTATATCTAGGTATACTAATATTATAAAGAGGAAAGATTTGATTTTTTGTTTGCATCGAATAGGCTCCGACACTACTGGACCGATTTAGAAAATTCTTTGACCATTAGAAAGCTACATTCTTCCCGAGTGACATAGGCGTTATTTGACGACCGATTTGGCGCAGGGGTAGGCTACCCACCTTCTGCGCCAGTGGTCTCGGGTTCGATTCCCGAACAAGACAAATATTTGTGTGCATGAACATGTCTATTTGTCTTGGTCTGGGTGTTTACTATGTATATTAAGTATGTATTTACAAAAAAAAAGTATTTAAGTATATATTTATCCGTTATCAAGTTTTTCATGATACAGTTCCTTAATGGAATTAAAATGGGCTTAGATAATTGGTGTGAATGTAAGAAGTTATTTAGTTATCTATTTATTCCGATATTCCCACGGGAACGGGTACCACGCGGGTGAATTATATTTATATATATATAAAAAAAATTAGAGCAGAAAGCAGAATTAGTAAAAGTTTTCTGTTTCATCGTTAACCCTTAATTCGATTATGTCCATCACAGCGGACAGCTATTTAAAAAAAATCTGGACCGTTATGAATTTATTTTAATAAGATTTTTACTCTACCAAACCATAGAGTATATTTTATAAAAGTGTATGAAAAATTAAATATGTTTATGGCATTACTATAAATGACAGTTTTAAAGGAAAATGGCGTCAACCTCGTTCTCATCAGTTTTAGGCAAGGTATTTTATTCGATATTATTTGATATTTGCATATAAATGAATGTTTTTGTATGTGTTTTTAGTTGGTTAGAGGTTATTCCACTCAAAAACACATAACATGTGTCTTTCAAGTGTTATTTTATTTGCTAAACTGACTCTCGTTATTGTTGTCCGTCACCACGGACAACGCCAAACCCTTAGAAATGTATGGTAAAATCTAATTGTCCGACATGTCGGACTTCGTCAATTATGTATTGTCGTTCTTGTATAGGACACCGTTCAAAAGTAAACGATGGTATATCGGAATATTTGCGCAAATGGTTGACAAATGCATCAATAATGCATGGCTTCTATCACGGAAACAAAAAAGTCCGAATAAAGTAAAAAAAACTGAAGCTTTAAGATTTCAGGCATAAAATTTACAAGGCTCTAATAACCATGAACAAGTCTGCAAAACTCAGGGGTGAAGAATCTTCTGTACGCCATGTCTGTAAGCCTAGGCCTCCTGATGACAGCCGTTATGAAAATGTCGGAAATTTTCCGTCAACCAAAGAAGAACGTCGTTGCATGCATTGTACAAAAAAGCCTTCAGTGTATTGCTTGAAGTGTGATACCAGGCTTTAATTCTTTACGGGAATAAATTCTCGTTACAGTTTTTTACATTTTCATGTAAAGTAATATCGTAATATGTATAAATAAATACTGTTTTGGCTTTATCTTGTTATTTTTTTATTACATGATTTCTACGATATGTATTCGGCAATGTCCGGTACAGCGGACAAGTCAGTCTATCAGTAAGTTTGGCAATGTCCGCTGTGGCGGACATGCTTTTCCTGAAAAACTACATATTCCAGATTTTATTCATTATTTTTTCTGAAGTCTATAAGATACTAGTAATAAGATAATACATCTAAATTTTTTAGATATTGGAACTAATATCTCTGTCGAATTAAGGGTTAATAAATTACTGAAATCACTAATTTTTGGTCCTCCGCTTATCAAAATTTACTTTTGATTTTAATGTAATCAAATTATTACTAACCAGGAGCAAAATACTTACACTGTTAATAACACAAATCAAAGTCAAGAAAAAGTCACCTTGTTCAACTTGAATATAACATTTTACTTACCCCATTCGCAATCGCGAAAGTATCTAGAAAAGGCCGAAGAGTACCCATTTATCATTACGCCCAACCCCTTGAGGGAAACAAGTTAAATAAAAACCTAAATGCATTCCCTGAGCCAAAAGGAGTCGTTTAATCAAAATTCGCTTAAATCTCAGTCGTCGAAAGTTTCGTCAGATGTGTGCTGAGCGTATGACTACATGAACTTTGTTTGGATTCCCGTTAGAGACACTGAATTAGACTGTTTAATTGGGGGAGCTAACGTTGTTGCCGTGGTTATCGTGAACGGACTGCAATGAGGTTGTAAATCAACTTTCGTTATGATTACGGGATGTTTGACCAAAAGTGTAGTATGATATTATTATCTCGAATTTCACGCTTCACCGTGCTCTTGAAAGAATATTAGTCATGAAAAGCCACGACTCATCCGGCTAAAAGAAGTGCCCATGTGATAAATCTGTAAATTATTAATAGTTTAATCCTAGTTTCGCTTAACAGGCGTCAGAATACATCTTCAAAGCATATACCTACTTTCAGCATATGAACTTAGATTTCAAAGATCACACCATATCGCAAACCTCACTTCACTAATGCTTAATTGCCAACCAACCTCAAGAATCAAGATTGCAACGAAAGAAACTTCCACCTCCCCACATGAAGCGGCGCGGCGCGGCGTTAAAAACAAAAATTGTCTCAGAAACAATATTTCGTCATCAAGTAAATTGTGTGTCATATGCGGTGACAGTATCGGGAGCGCGCAGAGTCCCCACTTAATCTGAATTTATGACGCTGGTGACGCTACAGACTCCAGTCATAACGGCCAAATGAATACAAAGTTAGTAAATGGAAGTTTGTATGTATATGAATACGAGTTGGTGGAAGATATGGTCGCACTAATAGTTCAGTAATGGGTAGAGACGGGCATTGTATTTTTAATATTTTCAATAATAAAGCGGATAATAATGTATCAAACTGAATTGGAATCGCTATAGAAACGAAAAAAATTTAGTACTTACATAACTAAAAAATATCTGCTTTCGTTGAAATAAAAAATGGGAGTAGGTACTATTCGACAAAGGCCTTAATCACGGGGATGACATTGATATTAAGAGAAACAATTATAATGTGTCATTGTGATAGAAACTGATCAGCTCTACTAATATTATAATGAGAAAAGATTTGATTGTTAGATTGTTTGTTTGTATCGAATAGGCTCTGAAACTACTGGACCCATTTCGAAAATTTCTTTGACCATTTAGAAAGCTACATTCTTCCTAAATGACATAGGCTATATTTTATTCCGATATACCCACTGGAACGGGTACCACGCTGGTAAAACCGCGAGGATCCGCTAGTCAATAATATTTCAAGGTCATTATTCATATTGGCAGCCCTGTACGAAATAATACAGAGAGATAAAAATTGCCCTTGACAAGTTTCTTGCCGGTTCTTCTCGTTACAAGTTCTCCCGTCGTGGGCCGTGGAAGTTTGCGAAGCGATTGCATAGCTTCTCTGACATTCAGAAGTGCTTGTTAACACCCTAGAGTGACTAAATAATATTGAATTTTAATAGTTTACAATCACAGTCAGTCGATGATTAATACTTCTAATTATGGTAGTTCGTTTTATATTGAGATAAGCTAGTGGATGGTTAGTTTAACAGCTTCCAAAAGTTGCTTCAAAAATTAAATAACGATTTATGCACTTTTTGGTCGAAGGAAACAATACTGTAAAGTTTGACCAAGTTGACTGACCCAGTTTAAACTATTCGAAGAACTTGGAGAAGTTATTTTAAGCTTTATGCCTTTAAAAATTAAGTGTAAAATTGAACGGCAAACCTCGGAGATGCATTTTGAATGTGTGGCCATAAAGTGTAAATTCATAAACGAGATAGAGAACTTAGAATCCATATAACCATTTATAAAAGTCTATGTTAATGGCCTATGGTAAAAGTTTTGCGACTTTTACCAAGTAAATTTTGTTGATCACTTAAGTATATGAAATTTCTGGAAATGAAGGAGATTTTTGTTTGGAGCCTACGTAAGCGGCTTTCGAGAGGGTCAACTATGGAATGGGATTCCGATTGAAGGATTTGGTCCCGTATGAATTTGCTGAAATTGTCGCATCAAGTGGATATAAAAAATTGGCGATGAACCTGTTTTTTTAACTTAATGCACCACAAACTTTTGATTAGTACAAATATTTCAGAGGAGGGAACCACTTTGACTTTGGGGCTAGGCACGAAATCGTAAAGAAACGGCTGTCTAGTCTCTTAAAAAGTACAATACTGACTCCAACAAATCTATAAAACAGATAATACCTATTTTAAGTTTCTATTGATGAATACTTTCGTACACTTAAAAATATTTGTACTAATTAAAAGTTTGTGGCGTAGGTATATTACCCAACAAATATACACCACAAAATTTTTACTATGGGGTCACGGAATCGCGAACAAAATCAGCTGTTCCATACAAAAGTACACCATCGACTCGACTAAAATATAGGGAACAGCAGAATTTTTTTATTTCGCGATTTTTTTGAAAAGATTGTTCGTATTGGGACACTGCCGTCCCCTCAAATGTTTGTACTAATTAAAATTTAGAGGTGTATTTGTTCACCGCCCATTTCCTGGCTTCAAGTATAACTCTCTAAACACAAACTGTCGACCAATTAAAAGTTCTGGCCAATTAGTGGGTGCAGATGAACTCGTTCAGGTGGCTTTAGGTGGCTATTGTTTGCCCGTCGATTCCCTAGCATGGTCCGGTGGCGGTGGCTGTACTGTTATTTGTATTATTGTAACGGTTCAAACAGTCCCGCAGAGAGACCAAAGTCTTCGAGCAATGTGTTTTGCCAGTGATGACATACGGCACCGAAACGTGGTCGCTGACAGTTGGCCTCTTAAACAAGCTCAGAGTGACCCAACGAGCTATGGAGAGAGCTATGCTTGGTATCTCCCTGCGTGATAAGGTTCGTAACGAAGGGATCCGCAGAAGAACAAAGGCTACCATACCATATACATAGCTCTCTCTCAGAGTAGCAAAGTTGAAGTGGCGATGGGCAGGCCACATCGCCCGCAGAACTGACAACCGTTGGGGAAGAAAGGCTCTGGATTGGCGACCACGAACTGGACGACGCAGCGTAGGACGGCCCCCACAAGGTGGACCGATGACCTGGTGAAGGTTGCGGGAAGCCGTTGGCTGAATTAGCCCATAGCCGCTCTTTGTGGCGCTCAAAGGAGGAGGCCTATTATAAACAAGAGAAACGGGACTCAACGCGACATTTATTATGAAGTACATTATTATTTACTTACAGCTTGACGTTTTAGCTGTGTTGCTACAGCCGTAGTCACAAGCAGACGTCAAGCTACATAATTCTTACATACATAATTCTACATAATAATATGTACTTCATAATAAATGTCGCGTTGAGTCCCGTTACTCTTGTTTATAATTATAGAGGAGGCCTCTGTTCAGCAGTGGACTCATAGTGGCTGATGATGATGATGATGAACACGGTTCAAACGGTATTCAAACGGTCTTCATACAAACGATCGTGTTGGAGGAGTGTGTAGGAAACGGTCTTCATCCAAACGGCGATAACGTTTTCCACCCTCTGAACCACATACAGCAATGAATTTTCGGTATGTTTTTGAAATGAAGAAGAACTGGGGATGTACGTTTTGATTTTTTTATATTCATTGTAGATTTGAAAATATTGGCACTTTTTTGTTTTGTAATGTAATCACTAAAGTGCAAATATTTCAAAACCAAATATAAATATTATTAAAAACATACCGTACAGCCTAAGAGGTTTCGCGCTTATAGAAAAACACCCTGTATAAAATATTCAATTTTCTTAGTATAAAAAAATAACAGTCCTTACGTTGTTTATTTGTATTTACGTTGGTCTTTACGTTGTTTAAACCAGCAATCAATATAAGGTTTAAGAATATACTCATATTTAATCCACCCTTCCCCTACACATCTTTCGATGTCAATCATTTGCCTCCCAAAACCTCATCATAAATAGGCCGTCCAAACTCAACACTACTCCCGTTCCGCTAGGATCCCGCCCGGGATTAAGCCAAATCCCGTATCCCAGTAGCTTAACTCCTGCGGGATTATCCGGCGGTTTTTTCCCCCCTTATATTTCTCCGGAACTCCGATTTTCGCCCCCAACCGAAGTGACAAGGCATTATAATTTCAAATCAAGATGCCAAACACTGAATAGCTGAAAATGAATTTCGGTGTCAATTAAAGTTAGTATCAAAATTGTAATCACAGTAGCGAACATAATATCCAAGAAGAACTTAAAAATATTATAATTGAATAGGTACTAAAACCTCACATAACAATAACACATAGCGCGGAGATACGATGGCCGTTGGGGCGGAAAGGTTCTCGAATGGCGACCCGCGTACCGGACGAAGTTCCGTGGGCAGGCCCCCTACGAGGTGGACCGACGATCTAGTCAAGATCGCGGGAAGCCGCTGGATGCGGGCAGCGCAGGACCGATCGTTGTGGAGATCTTTGGGGGAGGCCTATGCCCAGCAGTGGGCGTCGTTCGGCTGACATGATGATGACTAAAACCTCTGCTCGGGCCGGCCGCTAGTTCGCAGCGTCGCGTCGTCGCCGGTTGTTGCGTTGTGGTTGCGTTGTGGCCCATATCTATCACCCACGCGGTCGATAATGACTGCAAAATGTGGTGTATGTCTGAATTGTACTATTCATTTCCAATAAAAAAATCCCACGTGTTGTGGTTGCGGTGTGGTTGTGGTTTGTGTGGGTTAAGCCTAAGAATTTCATTCTAGATCATTTATTTACAACTAGCGGCCGCCCGCGGTTTCACCCGCGTGGTTCCCGTTCCCGTGGGAATATCGGAATAAAAAGTACATATAAACCTTCCTCCTGAATCACTCTATCTATTAAAAAAAAACGCATCAAAATCCGTTGCGTAGTTTCAAAGATTTAAGCATACAAAGGGACATAGGGACAGAGAAAGCGACTTTGTTTTATACTATGTAGTGATTAGGTACAATGTCTCTGTCAAAATTTAACTCAATATCGATAGTATGTGCTAACTTACACTCAGCGCCGTTTTATAGGCAACTAGACAATAATAATATTTCAGATGACAAATTGAAATATTGAAAACAAATTGGTAGCTTGTGTTTCAATAACACTTTACTTGATGCTATTCCACATCACCAGGAAAGTACACTTAAGTGCTAAGAAACAGTGCACTATACGTCATGTGACTCATGTGTTGTAACACAATAACGCTGCGTGTAGCAATAACGATAGCCAAGCGTGATCCGTGAAACATAAAGGATAAAAAAATGTTTTGACACATATATAGGGCAGCAACTAAAAGAATTTGGTTGAAATATTTGATATTATAATGCAGAATTGTACAATACAGCTTGGTGGTAAAATTTAGAGAGAAAGGCGGGAAACGAAAACGTCTCTGCCAGACGCGCCATCACCAAGGTTTGACCAAGGTGTTGCGGCCATGATGCAAATTAATAGTGGTTGTTGATACGCGCGCCCAAACAACATTTAACTTCCACTTTTCGAGCATATTTGTTTCAATTACTGTCTCGTTTAGCTGTTGTTCACCATCTGTTTATTTATGATGCAAGCGGTATTTTAAAATCATATATTTGGAACTCAAAAAAAAATTTAAGCATGGTAAAATCCCGTTTTACTTAATAGTTATAGTGTTAATGACCACGTAAGTTTATGCTTATTTATTTTATTTGTACTTTTTATATTTTTATTCTTATTTATATCACACTAGCTTTCTATCTACTATTCCGCTGGAATGTGATATTTTTCCGGGATGAAAAAGGAGCCTATGTTCCTCTCCAGGCTACAAAGTATCTGTGTCCCAAATTTCAGCCAAATCCGTTCAGCCGTTTTGACGTGATTGTGTAATAAATATGCAAACATCCTAACATCCAAACATCCAAATATCAAAATATCCAAACACCTTAACTTTCACATTTATAATATTAATTAAGTAGGATACAAGAAGAGAACCAAGTGAAATCTACCTTTTGCCAGATTGTGTTTTGTTTTGACCACTGTAAAACCACCACAAAATTCCTACATACAGTTTAGTTTTATGTATCAGTTATAATAGCATACACACACACATCAGCAGCATTGCACCTTACCTATCAATAACAACAATATATGCTACACCAAGAAAAATATAATAAATCGCTTAACACTAAAGCTACGCTCCATGATGCGGATCCCTAAAAATATGGGAACACGCGCATCGCTCATAATCAACACCCCATACAGTAACACGGAAAATGCCATTTAGCTTGTTGCACTGGCGAGCAGAAAAATGGTGACAAATTGTAATAAAGACTTAATGTGAAGAGGAGAAATAATATATTTAAAGGTATTTAGCATTTTCTGCGAAATAAATAGCATTGCTTACCTTCAAGATATACTGTGTTTTCTATTATTACGAGGTAAAAGTACTTAATATTATTATTTCTTTTAATGACCATAAACAAAAAATAGAGACTTTATTAAACAACCACTATTATTTTAGACTTCTAAAAATATGAATAAATATTTTCTTTCTACTATTTTATAAACACCAAAGTTTGATTGGGGATGTTAAATGTACGTTAATAACTCTATAGTATCAGCAGGATAAATATTTGTACAAAGATAGCAACACATACACAACTAGTTTCTAGATACAGAAACTATTATTTTTTCTCAACAGCTGATCTCAAAACAAATACTAAGATAATTCACTTAACAACGATGAGACCGAAATACTAAAAACACAAAATTGATATATGTAACTTTATTCATCAATTATTATATACTCATTTACCAACACATCACTACCGCTACATAATGTAATGTTTAAGATATTTAAGTGCATAAATTGTAATCATGTAATAATATCTAGGGGAGTCGTGGAGGTCAAAAAAATATAACAAGCCTAAGAGAAGCTTTTTAGGCTTAGTTTCAAACTTCAGTCTCCCACAAAACTATAATTAAGTTAGCACATAATGTAAACTTAGCCTTTAAGACAAATTTTGTGGAAGAAACTGTTTTATTATTTTGTCCGGCACTGGTTCACTGGTAATTCCTGCGTGCGTTATCCCTCGCGCATGTCATTTGTCGTGATTACTGCTACACTTCTGTTGTGTCGCCTTCTTATTATTTATTTTATTATACAGATGGGATGGCTGCAGTCGTGCGTAGTACTGTTATTGGGGAAAATAATAGGCCGTGTGTTGGCTGTTACCTTATAATAATATTGTACGAAATAAAAGAATACCCTAAGGCTACGTTTCCATCAGAGAAACGTATACCGAGTTTAGAAGAAATACTAATAGCAACACTTCGTTTTTATTGCTTTTTGTAGGGTAGCTCAGAAGATAGTCTTATATATATGACGGGACCGGCCGGTTTCTTGAACAATTTAGTCAATGGGATCCGTCATAATCAGAATGGTTGCTGTCGTTGTTTTACCGAACAATCGTTCAGCCACATGTTTTACAGTCGCAGGTCCACCATGGACAAAAGATGTCTTAAAGACTAGTTCCTTGTGAGTAATATTATTCTAGTATTATATTATCTGTGATACAAGATAAGTGGTAGGTACACGATTAAAATGCTCAAGGTCAATGTGAAGCTTAATTAAGTTATCGCTCTAGTACAAAAGCGGTTACGCAACAGCGTGTAATGTGAAACAATATATTACAATAACTGATCGTTCGGCTTTCATTCCCGGCTAGTTATCTCAAGGATCGCCCTCTTGGGGACTGACTCCCGCTTATCTCCTCGCAAGAGGTCCCGCGGGACTACTACGTACGGAGGCTTCGTACGGCCTACTGAAGAGTTATCTCTGCTCTGTGACTGAGGTTATAGTTAAAACTGACTGGCAAAATTAGCTATTAAATGCTTAATCCCCCAAAATATGCTACTGAATAAAAGAAAATTTACTTCTGAAAAATCGACAAAACTAGAAAAGATCAAAAAAACCAATTTATTAATTAATTTAATATATAAGTATACGGTTAAGCAAATCATTTTTAAAATTCTTACCTGAGTTACAACTTTTCTTGTTATTTGTAATTTGTATAAATAATGTTTTTATGTTAGTGTGTACAATAAAGAATAAAATAAATAAATATTTGACACCATGACATTCATAGTTCCAATACCAAATTATAGTAGCTTGGGCACTAGTGTTATGGAAATTGGAAACAACGACGGGTTTAAATACACCCAGACCCGAGGAAATATTGAAAAGTTCGTTTTCAAGGGAATCGAACCCGGGACCTCAAGAGCTAGCGGCGGCATCGGCACGTACTTACAACACTCGGCCACGGAGGTCGTCAAAGGTAGGTAGTTAAAAATCTAAATGATCCAGAACGAAACTCACCCCGATTTAGAGTCAGGCTCTTACATAAATACACATATTAAGGCCCGTGGTATCGCCAACGACCTTGGGCATAGAAAAGTGGCCTAATTTTCCCGCCCGCTACCCGCACCAAAACAGCTTAAACACACGTTTCGTCAAAACTATGTATTATTTTAAAACGAAAAATGCTCAGTTTTAAGTTAAACAAGTTAGCAATCTTTTCCTGAAAGAAACGTGAAAATATCACTTGTACCTACTTCAGAAGCAGTAGCGTATTTCAAGTTGAAAACAGCTTCATTTCAATTTTTTTTTTAATGGTATCTTAAAGACTATGTTTTTTTTAAATGCTCAGATTGAAGTTTATATATCAATATTTAATATATATTAATCTGGATTCATCAGTAGGCTAATTTATAAGTTTTAGGGCCTCAAAAATGATAGTTTCACGACTACATGCACCTTAAGGCGCTAAGTACTCGGAAAAAGTATGGACTCTTTGATATAAAACTATAGGACGGTTAGAGTTGTTATAAATCTGGTAATAGATATATATTTCTTCATACCTTTATCTAGAATCGTATAGTTTTAGATACACGATTTTATGATTTTGGCTCGACACTTTTTATTTTCGAAAATACCTCTAAAAAATAAGAAATATCAAGATTATTCTTTAATTGGGGATACATATACCATTGAAAATTGGTTTAATTAGAAGACACCAATAATATTAAGGATCAGAAGCATTTTTTAAAAATCACTATAGTTTTTGAATACGAAGTGATTTTGTGTTTTTTTTTGCGTAATCGGCAAAATCGGTCTCGCTCCCGCGCGCGTCGTTTTCTCATTGCTATCTCGCTTTAGCATAATTTTTCCGAGTATCGCCTTAACACATATTAATTGATCGTTAAACATTTGTAAAAATGTTGCTTTCGAATGCGAGGGTTTCCACATTAATGAATAAACGCTGGCCTACAGCGTTAAAAAGTGATAGCTAAATTCGATGAGTCTTTCGGTAGCTTAGTTGTTGGTCAGAGCATCGGGCCGGATTATAAATCCCACGTAAAAGTTACTTGGTGGGCTTTTTTTCTATCACAATTTTTCTTTTATTATTAAGTACAAACATAATCTTCTGATACAAATATTGAAAAAGAATTTCAGACACAATAGAATGGTTTTTTCTATACCTACCTCAGTTGTAATAATGAAAGCAACAGTCGATTTTTCTCTTCAAAGCATAGTATTATATTATCTGTGCTTCAAAGTAAAACAACTAACAAGACTCCTCATTACTAACGCTAGAAATTACTTAGAATTCTTTTGTATTTTCTTAGAATAGTGATATACCTATCTGTTCCTAATAAAATACTTGTGAACCTTTTGTTACTACTATTTTTAAGAACAAAGGAGCTGATTTTTATTGTTATTAAAAATTAATTGCAGAAGGTTTAGCTCTCGACTTAAATGAATTACAGAAGGTTTAGCTCTCGGCTTCTGAAGACTAGACGTTCGAGCATGTTAAAAAATGTCAAATACCATATGCTTTTAAAATCAAAGTAGCTAGTGCGCTTCCAACTTCATCGTTAACTTCACTTACAATAAGGTGTGATGAAGGCGAAGTGCTACCTGTACGGTCAACGTACTGACCGACATTCGTAACGACCTACATTTAATTTGTTAATAATCATATTTTTCATAGTATTCAGTCAGTTCTACATTCAACTCGCGACTCATCAATTAGCGTTACAATCAATTACGCAATAAAAGTTATTTTTAGTCAATTTCAATATTTTTCATTTATCTCTTTTGGTGTGTGGCATCCAGACCATACATAAAAATACGTAGTGGATAAAAAAAAATTGAATAAGATTAGACACACTTCAACGCATTGACGGACGGTTTTAGTAACGGAACTGATATAATGTTCGTCTATTTACGTTTGTCTCAGATATTAATGGAACCAACGTCTCCTTATCTATGTATCAATAGGAAAATGCGACCTTTAGGCATACCAAACGGCATGTTGGACTCGGTCACACCTAGGGCATGTCCCTCGCCGCACCCAGCCCTCCCGCCAAGCCTAATAGGCTTCGCGTCAGGACTGGGCGGTTCTAACCCCGGCCCCACCCTCTTATCAGCGTGACAACAGCTCGAGAGGAGGCCGAACAGAAGGAGGGGAGCTTCCTCCCCAGCTCCCCATAAAACTTCTTAAACTTTTCGGTACTTAAACTTTTCTATGCCGTCTTGACGGTCGAATATGAGCTCAACTATCACAAATTGACATCAACATCAACAAACTTTTGTACCATGTTCTATAAAATAAATGATTATCTTATCTTATCTTATCTTCCCACTTACGGTGGGCAGGCCACATGGAGCGAACGGGAGAAGGCACCATTACCAACTAAACTCCTCTCGACCTGTGCCTTCCGAAGGGCCTATGGGGTCGCGTTATCTAGATAAAACCCACATCTCCTGGGTCAGTAAATATGATCACCCAAAAAAAACACTTCATGATCTATCATAATCTGTCATGACTCGAGAGTAAGAGGGACGGGTATAACGAAGTTTCGGGTTTTGCGTTTCGGAGTAGCCGCTTAGGGCCCTTTCACACGACGTTTTTCGTGCGCGCGTTTGTTTTTCGATACAAACGCAAGTCGAACGCTCAGCGAACGCAAGGAAGCCAGCAAGCTTTAACCTTGCATTTGTATCGATACAAACGCCACGTTTTACGAACGCAACCTTCAGGACGCGTGTTTGTATCGCGTTTATATAGAGCTATCGCAATGACATTGCTCGTGAACAAAGATTAATTGAGTATTGAAGCTACGCCATCAGTTCGCAAATACGGTGGGAGACCTTGGAACGAGAAGAACTGGATACAAACTCGCTAAGTCCCATTTTTGGTGACCAACAACATGCGCTCGGCGTGGCTTCACTCGCGTATCAGTGTCTGTATTCGAATCCTGGAACCTAACTTTGTAACATCAAATTCAAATGGTCAAGTGTGTAAAGTGTGTATTCATCATCATCATCATCGGCCATTTAATATCCCCACTGCTGGGACACAGGCCTTATGGATAGATAAGGAGAATGGGCCCAATGCAGATTGGTTCGTACGAACGAACAGCCGGGACCAACGGCTGAACGTGCCTTCCGAAGCACGGGGGAGCTCGAGATAATAAATTTTTGGTCACCCATCCCGTGACCGACCATTGCGAAAGTTGCCTAACACTCTCTTCCTCCAACTCTATTTTTTAACACAATTTAATGTTCAGTTAGTATGTAGTAATAATATTATTTTATTTCGCATTCGACTTCTGTCTCATTGACCCGACCTCAACACGCAGCCGTTATTACAAATAGTTTAGCATCAAACCGTACGAATGCAATTCTATTGACCACTTATCGTTGACCAATTGATCCAAAACTCTATTGTTGTGCCATTGCAGTCCATTGTTGTGTAGATGTTTGGCCAAAATAATTCGATGGCCGATTTAGTTGGAATTCTACGAGCGGTTCGATAGGCGATCGGTGTTATGCCGGCTCTACACGTTTTGGCAAACATTGTGGCTAATGCAACGTAGGTACATTACCTCCTTGGTAAGAACTTTTACAACAATATTTGCTACAAAATCAGTACAGTACGATGAATTGGCGGGTTTTTGGTCACAATGTCGGCCAACGTGTAGAGCCGGAATTAAAAACCACCGACAAAAATACTCAAAAAAGTCAAAAATAAAATTTCTCTCTCGGTCGGGGACCACAAAAATAGAAGTAGTACTATTTTTTTTTACTTTTTGAGTTTTTTTGTGCCAGGGGATTATAAAATTTTATTTTTATTTCACCCTTTTTAAATTACACACAAAATTAAGTAACACGGTACCAAATTTCGAATCGATCGGACATAAGGAAGTTAGTCAGATCCCGGCTCTAAACCCTAGATCTAAACGGCTGAACAGATTTTCATGAAACATGGCTTGGGATAAAATTATCTTTGACACAAAAAAAAAACTAAGTAAACGAAAATCGGTTCATCCGTTTAGGAGTTACGATACCACTGACAGATACATAGACACGTGTAGTGGACACGTTAAACTTGTAACACCCTTCTCTTTTTGGGTCCGGGGTTAATAATGACAGTTTGTGATTATTGTTTTGTTAGGGGCTGGATCTGCCTGATTTTGACTCAAAAGCTATTTACGAAAAGCGGGTTTTTACCATGTTTTGATTTGTTGTCGAGTCCAAGATATTTCGGCGCAACTTTATTCAGCGGTGACCATGGCGTGTACAACTGTGGCGAAATATACAACAAATCAAAACGTGGTAAAAATCCCGCTTTTCGTAATATTTACAGTGTTAAGGCCCGTGGTATCGCCAACGACCTTGGGCATAGAAAAGTGGCCTAATTTTCCCGCCCGCTTCCCGCACCAAAACAGCTTAAACACACGTTTCGTCAAAACTATGTATTATTTTAAAACGAAAAATGCTCAGTTTTAAGTTAAACAAGTTAGCAATCTTTTCCTGAAAGAAACGTGAAAATATCACTTGTAGTTTAGAAACAGTAGCGTATTTCAAGTTGAAAACAGCTTCATTTCAATGTTTTTTTAATAGTATCTTAAAGACTATGTTACTTTTAAATGCTCAGATTGAAGTTTATATACCAATCCTTACTTATATTATAAATGCGAAAATGTCTGTCTGTGTGTTACACAATCACGCCTAAACTACTGAACCGATTTAAATGAATTTTGGTACAGAGATAGTCTAGAGCCTGAGAAAGGACATAGGCTACTTTTTATTCCTGAAAAATATCACCTTCCCGCGGGATAACGTCGTGTAGTACACGCGGGCGAAGCCGCGGGCGGAAGGCTAGTATTTAATATATATTAATTCTGGATTCATCAGTAGGCTAATTTATGAGTTTTAGGCCCTCAAAAATGATCGTTTCACGACTACATGCACCTTAATGAATGTTTCGGGATGGAATATTGCCTTTTAAATGAATGATATACGTTACCTGGTGGCCAAACGAAATAACTTTAAAGCCTTGGTTCTTCGCCAGGGATTGTTCGAGCTGTAATCTGATAATGGCTATCCAGGGGGTGAATGGAGGAGATCCAGATCAGATCGCTATACACACCCAACTAACCTGATCAGCTTTCTAAGAGATGTAAGGATCAGAGTTCTCAGTTTCAGAATTTCCATACATTTTAACGCTATTTTGGCGTGTTTTTTAAACATATCGAAATTGCTCTTAGAATGCTGTTTAGATCAGTTGGGTGTGTATTGCGATCTGGATCTCCTCCATTCACCCCCTGGATAGCCATCATCAGATTACAGCTCGATCAATCCCTGGCGGAAAACCAAGGCTTCAAAGTTATCTCGTTTGTATGAAAATCGACTGGCGTCCATAATTATGTGGCCACCATTATATGTAACCTACTGGTGAATTATTTTAATTTTTAGTTTTTTGCATTCACAATGCAGTTTTTATTACTGAAAAATGGAAAATGAAGTATTTACTGGTGAATTTCCAAAAGAATGAAAATTAATTTCCAGAAAGCATTTCAGAGAGATTACAACCAACTCACAAGCTTATAATAAACTTAATGTCTATATAATTTAGTTGATTGTCTACTTAATCCCTATACTCCTGAGTTCACCAATATTCTGTTACGTTATTCTCTTATTTTATTTTAATATTTTCTTATTTTCCACTAGACAAGTAACAACTTGTCATGACTAATTACTTTAACCCGTCATACGATTCCGGTTCCCAATGCAAATGTATAATGTGCCTAACGAAACACGGAGAAGCTCAAGGTAGAAAAAAATTTTGGTAATTATTCCCATTGGACAACCATAATGAGAGTTAGGTACTAGGTATCTATGGCAATCGTAAACCATAACGGGTTAAATTGGCCAGTGATTCACATAAAAATTAGTGCAATATTCTATCAAAAATACAACGCACGAAAACTAGGAATTGTTTCACGGTAAATTAAGACATCTTTCATTCTGCTGAAAAAGAATACATATTCACTATATTCACAAAATATGAACAGGAGTTATTTTCTCTCTAAACTAATATAAACCTTAATAGAAACACACATGACCGTTATTTTAGTGTAACATAAACAAACGACCGAGTTAAAAGCGTATGGTGATAGTAAAAAGAAGTACTAGAATTGTCCATTAGTTTGGGGTAATTTAGCAATATGCAATTTTGCAGGGTTACCAAGCTTTTAGAAGATTGTTTACTTACCGTAGTTATAAGATTTTACTGTCGACGAGACTACTGTTTTATCCTTTTTATTATTTAACTAGTCTTCCAACCGCGGCTTCGCCCGTGTGTACTACGCGACGTTATCCCTCGAGAGCTGACATTTTTCCGGTATAAAAAGAAGTCTATGTCACTCTCTAGCTCTCAAACTATCTCCATATCAAAATCTCCGTTTTCACGTGAAAGGAAAGACGGACAAATGCAGTCACACATTTCCACATTTAAGTAAGTATAAATT
Organism: Crambus lathoniellus; assembly: GCA_949710035.1. NCBI lineage: Eukaryota > Metazoa > Arthropoda > Insecta > Lepidoptera > Crambidae > Crambus > Crambus lathoniellus. The sequence continues at coordinate 4,011,720 of OX453302.1, read as the reverse complement.
GTATTATAAGTATGGACGGAGAAACACTTCCTTAAAATATAGAAAGTTTCAATTACTACTATTATTGTATTGGAAATATTGCAAAACAATTTTTTATAAAACCTGAAAGAATGTCTTGCTTTTTACAGCGTAGCAGCATGCCCCTCTTGACTTATTTAAAAACAAATTTGTACTTATGTTCGTTGCTTATTTCAATTAAACAATACGCTAAACATACGTAGGTACCTAATTTGCGACTACATTTAAGTTCAGTGTCTAAATATATGTATAAAAAAGCAAAATACAACTATTACCCTTTTAAAAGATTCATATTATTAGCTGTCAAAGCATGCAACAAGGGACGACAAAAACATCAGAACGGCACCATCGCCATTGCACAAACAGCAGTCGGCGTTTGTTTTCATTTATTCACACTGCACGCTAACTATGAATTCGATACTTTTTTCCCGTTGCATTTTTTAGTTTTTCGCATGGGTACCCTAAACGAGCTTCCCGCCAAATTTATACAGCTAGCAACTGAGCCGCCATGACGGATGACGCCATTTTGAATGCATTTCGCTTGTAAACAAAATGGATGTTTGCCTAATATGTCAGTGTTCTTTACGCCAATGACATATGTGAGTTTACTCGTTGTTTTTATTTCATTTGCGGCTTGTTTGTTTTAACTAAAATTTTAACAGCCGACGCCCGTGCAAATTCGAATATACGGTTGTTGGAATTTGAATGTAAATATTGTGATTTACATACTTACCTAATCTTTTTCTCTTTTTCGCGCAGAGGTGTGTTTTTAAATAACTCTATTTGCTTCATCCATCTGCAAGTGAAGAATGGGCTTTGGATTTAAATCGTATGTATTTCTCTTTCAGAGAATATTTTGTGTATAGTTTTATGTTACCTTCACTCAACATTTTCATAAAGTGAAACGCATTTCTTGCAATGTATTTATTACAATTGACGTATACCTATTATAATGAGGTTTCTTACTTACTCGGACGTAGATATTATTTACTTATACTGCGTCACGTAGGACGATAGTTCGGTGTTTCAATTAGGCGTCTATATTAACGTAAAACCACTAATTTATTTCAGAGGTATTTAATCTAAGTAGGTGTTGTTTGTCTGTACTTAAACCTATGTCATTGCGCCCGTTTTTCTTATCAGTAAAAACGTCTTCAATGGGTGGTAGGAAAATATTGACGATTCAAAAGAGCTCACTATAAGATAAGTAAACCTTTTATCAACAATAGTACTAGATGAAGGCTCACGAACTAAATGAAAACTTTATATGGCCAGACTGACTTTTTTTAAACGGAGAAAAAAGGTTACGAATGTTACGATCTTATATTATAAATGACAAGAAGCGTTCCAAGTTTGAAATACCTTAGTATTGATGTGCCTCCGGAAAACATACAGCATTGTCTATGAAGAAGCAGTGTGTACTTAGCTTTACGATGGTGTGGTCTGGCCTTTAGCCATAGACAAAGTCGATCTTCCACTATTCATCCACTAGGTGTCGCCTGTGTCCCCAGCTAGGGCAGAAGGTGTCTGCCGCCATTCCGAGTCTCATAGCGTTGTGTACTTTCGTCACGTACGGACGAAAATCGTCCTGAATCTTTAGGATCTTCAAATAAAGATCAGTACCCCGAGTGTAAGTTTTTATGTCAAGCAAACGCAAACTATTTCGAGTACGTATTTATGTCAATTTGTATGAAAACTGCATAAGCGCGCTACTCGCCGCTAGAGGCGCTGATACAGTTTTCATACAAATTGACATAAATACGCACTCACGATAGTTTGCGTTTTTTGACATAAAAACTTACACTAGGGGTACAGAAATTCAACTCACACGTTAATTGTTAACGTTTTTCATAAACGATCTATATTAAATTTGTTATTTTTTTCTCGGTTATTACGGAATTTGCGGAAAAATATGGCGTTGGTCAACGGGCTCCATTACATCGACATCGACGAGAGGGATCCAGTACAAGAGGAGAGTTTGACCAGCAGCTCCAGTGAGACTGATCAACAAGCATCAAACACCGAGAAAAGGAAACTAAGAGCTGAGGTAACGGTCGATCCTCGGATCGACGCGTGATATATCAGGTCAGTCTTTTTACAAATACAATACTGATGAGAACTTGACTAAGCCGATTTGTATTAATGTCAAGACAGCAACTGGATATGCAAAACTGTTAGAACTAAGTAAATGTACATAAAAAGTTCATCAAACCAGTTGACAAGAAACTTTTCAAACTTATGATGGAATTTCAACCTTGTTACTCTTAAAATCGGCAATACGTTCACTACAATTGTAGGGAAGCTTAAGCTTAAGCTTTGCATAATATGTTTTAACCAACCCGGTATTGAAATTAAAAATAATAAAGATTACGATTTTTTTTAACCAACATGAATAGCAGGCACAATAAACTTGCTAGCGTTTTCTGAGCTAAGGATATTGATATCGTTACTCATTACACATTATTTATAAAAATAGAAAAAGAAACATAATGCCTAGTGTTTATGTTACATCAATACCATGCATTGCGGGTCTATATCCCTTTTCCCCATGGGTGAATCTTTATAAACTTTTGAATTTACTTACACAAAGGTGAATTATAAAAGTAATTATTAAAGGCGGTAGAATTTTATTAAAAAGGCTACGTTTGCTCCCAGAAATGAGCCTGGGTTTTTACCTACCCTCATCTTTGAAATTATTTAAGAAATTTTCACGGAACAAATTCCTTTCACATCGGCAACGAAAATAGAATAAAACAGACTGAAAAATTAAAGCAATGTGCTATTTCGTACATTTGACATTATTTTCTTCATATATTTTATTAGAACGTAATGTTAGTACCCCACATGTAAATTGGGCTTTCACTATCTTGCACATTACAGGTAACGTTTGTTTTATACACGTTTATATATTATTTAATTATGGTCGTACTACCTACTGTGTGTTTTGTCAACACAATATAGTTACCTCTATATACGCAAAACTAATATGTGCGGGTTAATAATAGTGAATCTCATGTGTGTATCTTGCTCTTGCCACACATTAACCATTTTTTAAAAGAAAATAATGCCTTCACAAGTAACAGTGAAACATTAAATGACAATACCAGTGCAATGACAATACCAGTACATGTACATGCAATGACATTACCAGTAACATCAGATTGATCCGGGCACTTTTGAAAGGAAGGATTATGGTCTGTTTGTTATAAACAAGACTCCCAGTCTCATTTCCAAGCCTTTTCTGCGGAAGAAAAGCAATGGAATAATGGATCCAATCTTCGAAAGCTGAACGAATAGTTAATTAAAATAACTCATCACTTTGTTATTTATTATTACTTGCGCAGACAGTACCTAATTATAATTACATCACCAACACATATAACTTGTCAGAACTTGTGACTTTTGTCATATTTCACATTCCGTGAAGTCGGTGTTCCTTCAGCTTGGAGGCTGAATGGAAAAAAACTAGATATAAAACTAGAGTAAAGGAATCTTCACTCGTATCCCTACTGCACAATCGCATCGGGTGGTTTTAAGGACCAATTATCAAGGTTCGTTTTTGTGGTTGCATTTTCGTTTGTGGGATCTGACAACGCAGTCCCATATAACCGCTTAGTGTTTGAGAGGTCAGGTCATGACCACCTACACCTACTAAGTTGCGCCTACAGGGTGCCTACCATCAACTTTATGACAGCGATTCAAAAATAGCGCGATTCAGAATAGGTTCCTAAAATGAATCGCTTTCTTTCGTACTCTGACCTTCTAAAAACTGGATCGCAAATGAATTGCTAAATGTTAATGACCGAACGATTTGTGTCCTTTTTCTTCTACCCGTCTCTTTCACTCGATTCTGTCATGCCCGGAGAGTGAGAGGGACGGGTATAACCTGCAGGTGACATGTTAAATCGACCGGGTTATAAGTCAAATAAGAGTTTCTGACAGCTTAGCGGCTGTGAAATGTCATTGATCGATCACTGAATCGCTGTCATTGATATTAAGCTGTCGTGGTACGAATAAGCGAAGCAGATCAGTTTAGGTACCTAAACAAAACCGTAATAAGAGTTGATGGTAAGCACCCAGGCTGCGACGCGGAGGCTGATACACTTTTGCAACAGTAACGTGCGGGGTCGCAAAGACCCAGTAACGTGCTGGGTCGCGGAGACCCTATCAGCGAGAGTTCGTCGAAAATTATTGCAACTGCAACGTGCTGGGTCGCAAAGACCCAGTAACGTGCTGGGTCGCGGAGACCCTATCAGCGAGAGTTCGTCGAAAATTATTGCAACAGCAACGTGCTGGGTCGCGGAGGCCCTATCAGCGAAAGTTCGTCGAAAATTATTGCAACGGCAACGTGCTGGGTCGCGGAGACCCAGTAACGTGCAGGGTCGCGGAGACTCTATCAGCGAGAGTTCGTTGAAAATTATTGCAACAGCAACGTGCTGGGTCGCGGAGACCCGGTAACGTGCTGGGTCGCGGAGACCCTATCAGCGAAAGTTCGTCGAAAATTATTGCAACAGCAACGTGCTGGGTCGCGGAGACCCAGTAACGTGCTGGGTCGCGTAGACCCTACCAGCGAAAGTTCGTAGAAAATTATTGCAACACTAACGTGCTGGGTTGCTGAGACCCAGTAACGTGCCGGGTCGCGGACACCCTATCCCGACCCGGAAGTTTGTCAAGGTCTTACCTGCCGGGTCGCGGACACCCTATCCCGACCCGGAAGTTTGTCACGGTCTTACCTGCCTACTAATAGACCGATGGACCAAGAAACTGCGGAGGCCGTTAGACACCTGGAGAAACCTGTACCTGGTTTGTACAGTCAGTTACTAAAAACCTACCCTAACGCCCGCTCAACACTCGGAATATTCCCGAATTCGGCCAGCAGAAAATTCAAAATATAGCGAATAATTTAGTAGCAAGTAGACAAATTCAACAGGAGTCTAGATCGCTTCATAGAACAGAGGTACTGCCTGGCCTGCGTGCACTTTAGAGTCTGCTGTACCCTGGCGGAGCTTTGCCAATTTCGTTATGCGTAATAGCGAGGCCGGCGAGATTCTGTAGGCCACGGCACGGCCGCACTGCCGCTACTACTCACAAATATTGTAACGCTAATTCGACAAAATGTAACTTCGACATACTATCTCGATTCCTACAAAGGTATGCCAAGAGATGATGTGGCGCGGAGCCACACAGCTGTGTGTGTTGTGGCGCAGAGCCACAAACCACTCGACAAAAATACTAGAACCTCCAGTTACTCACTTTCTAGCTAACGGACGCTTCCGAGTAGACTTATACAGAACATGCATGATAGTCGAGCCAGAATGTACTCGAGCTTTCTTTCTCTGATCACAAGTTCTGAAATCGCGATCTCTGGATCACACGCGTGAAATCCTGCACTTGTCCAAGACGCTGATAGGTATAACGTTGTTACTGCCACCTCCACAGGTTCAAGCATTACAAATCACCTGAAAATTTAAAAAATTGGGGGTGGGGTAGTCAAATATGAGTGGTCATAAGAAGGAAAAGATTTATTAAATAAAAACAAAACTGACGTAAATCTACCTAAACGGCTTATATGCCAGCAAGTAGAAGATATTTTAGATGGTGATAATCAAGACGATCCTTAACATCTCTTGACTAAGCCTTATAATATCGCATAAATTCTTGATAAATCTATTGTAACAGAAAAATTATTATAATCTTTGGACTTCACAGAGAAAAACTATAATTCTCCAACTGAAACTTGAAACGAAATTTTAAATGTGGTTGGGACCCAAGTCTATTCCTAAAGTGGCTTTCTGCCAACCAAGTCTAAGATTATTAACTCCTCGATATCACTAGTATATCAGCAAAGTACTATTCTTATCATCTGGACGCAGAGTCCATTAATAGTAGATTGTTTAGCAAGGGATGTATGGCACCCATAACAGTCGAGTGGTTTGGCGCACGAACGAAGTGAGGGCGCCGATAGATCGAGACTGTTATGGGTCCATACGCCCGAAGTAAACACTCTACTTTTCATTTTGAATATGAGGAAAGTAAAAATAAACAGAAATAATCTAAAAATTATTTTTCCTATGGCCGCGGAATTTTCGAAAGACTATAACTTTTTGTTCATTTTCTCTGTTTTAGGGAAGGCAAGGGAAACTAAGTCCATACAGTCTTGTTTGGTGTTTGACCCGTACTCTATGCAATTCCATGAAATTAATAGCCTGATTTTTTATGTTACAAATAACTTATTTGGTTTAATCTGTTTCTAAAAACGCATTCTTTAAAAAAACAATGTTTTAGTTAGATATTAAAATAATAATTCTACGATATTAATTATTTTATATAATAGCAAAACATGGTTGTATAGGCTTCTGTGCCTTTGCCTGCATACCTTTGGTAAATAAATGTCCAAAGAGACTCTACACACGTTCCTATCCGACTTCCGATTCGGTCTGCTCCCAGACCATATCGGAACGTGTGTAGCGCAGATTTGGTCTGGGAGAGAACAAATCGGCTGTCGGATCGGAACGTGTGTAGATGCTATTACAGATTTTGACATGACCCCTCCTATTCCTTTTTGAAATTTCATGACGGCACTAGGGCCGCCACATGCCACTTTCAACCCGCATTTTAGGCAAGTTAGGAGTTACTTTCAGAATATGAGACATGAAAAACAGTTTTCTTATTCCATATTTTGGGCTTGAAACTGACTCACATGTTCATAGCCAGCTTGGAAACCATTTCAAATATACCGGCAGTAATACCAGTAATACTTCTCGAGATAATTAGAGAATACTTCTTTTAGGTCATGACTAAAAGACAAAGTAACTAAATTATAGTAGATTGTTTAGTAAGGGCTGTATGGCACCCATAACAGTCGAGTGTTTTGGCGCACGAACGAAGTGAGGGCGCCGATAGTTCGAGACTGTTATGGGTCCATACGCCCGAAGTAAACACTCTACTTTTCATTTTGAATGTGAGGAAAGTAAAAATAAACAGAAATAATCTAAAAAATATTTTTCCTATGGCCGCGGAATTTTCGAAACCGTTCGAAAGACTATAACTTTTTTGTTCATTTTCTCTATTTTAAGGAAGGCAAGGGAAACTAAGTCCATGCAGTCTTGTTTGGTGTTTGACCCGTACTCTATGCAATTCCATAAAATTAATAGCCTGATTTTTTATGTTACAAATAATTTATTTGGTTTAATCTGTTTCTAAAAACGCATTCTTTAAAAAAAACAATGTTTTAGATATTAATAATAATTCTATGATATTAATTATTTTATATAATAGCAAAACATGGCTGTATAGTCTTCTGTACCTTTGCCTGTATACTTTTGCTAAATAAAATGTCCAAAGAGATAAGACTCTACACACGTTCCTATCCGACCTCCGATCCGATTCGGTCTGCTCCTAGACCAAATCGGAACGTGTGTAGCGTAGATTTGGTCTGGGAGCAGACAAAATCGGCTGTCGGATCGGAACGTGTGTAGAGGCTATTACAGATTTTGACATAACCCCTCCTATTCCTTTTTTAAATTTCATAACGGCCATACCACTTTCAACCCGCATTTTAGGCAAGTTAGGAGTTACTTTCAGACTATGAGACATGAAAAATAATTAATTAAAGCTTAATACTGCAGTAAATGAAATTAAGCATAAAATGTGCTTACTGATAGCTTCAGGAAGCTGCAGATCTGTTCGCCTCTTTGAGGTGGTAAAAAATACTTTCTAATTGGCAATTGGAAATTGTCCAAGACATAATTTTTGTAACAATTATTGCAAACGATTAGTCTCCCTAGAAATAAGTAAAAACCATATTGATCGTTTTCTTTAACTCTGAAAACTTTCTTATTATATAATAATGACAATTTAACATTATTTTTATCAAACGTAAATATTAAATGACTTAATCATCATAGCGTTGTGTTAATTATTTTCACCAGCAGATAACAAACACGTCTTCATAGACAATGCTGTATGTTTTCCGGAGGCACATCAATATAACGGTTTTACAAAACAATAAAACCGATATTATGTGCCGAGAGGGAAAACATACAGCATTGCAGGAAGTTCTTCCTGGTGAAGACTATGAGACTCGGAATGGCGGCAGACACCTTCCGCCCTAGCTGGGGACACAGGCGACACCTAGCGGGTGAATGAGCGATTTTCTGAGAGGCCATTTAAAAAAAAAGCTTCCATTTGCTTCACTAGATGGCGTTGAATAAGTATGTACATGTCTATGGTATATTTTGGTATGAAACATATTTAAATTAATTACTTTTTAAAAACCCAAAGGAAACTAATGATATATTAAATAAGTACTACTGTGAGGAACAGAAACGAAATAGGTAAATTTAAAGATTTAGGTAAATAAATAACATCTGTCTGACGTTCCGTTTTACGTCAAAGTAAAATTTATAACGTTCCGTTCCTTCTAACTGCATAGGTGGGACAGCGCCATCTAGTGACTGAGCTTTCAGAAAATCGCCCATAGTGGAAGATCGACTTTGTCTATGGCTAAAGGCCAGACCACACCATCGTAAAGCTAAGTACACACTGCTTCTTCATAGACAATGCTGTATGTTTTCCCTCTCGGCACATAATATCGGTTTTATTGTTTTGTAAAACCGTTATATTATGTATTATTGACACTGTCAAAATCATCTACCTAGAACACTTATAATTATACTCTCAAGTGGGCATATGAGGCTTGGACATCTGTCACTCCAAGTATGTATCTAGAACTAGGTGTTAATGTTGATCGAAGAAGTAAACACTTGTTTTTATATGTTTACCTAAGGAGTTAAATTTGATCTCTGTCACCAACATTCTAGTCCCCCAAACAGTTAAGTTATCAAGCACCTTTTTATCCTCCTACTGTCCGTTTCAGCTTAAAACTCGGGATGTTCTAACAAAAACCTAACAGAACGTAATCTTTCCAGAATTATGGAAACCACCACCCAGTGTTAAAAAAGGAATCTCAAACAACTCGCAATTAACAACCACTTTTTTGATAGAAAAAGATCTTCTATCCCTTTCACGCGATCCAATTTAGCATGTGTGTGAAGTAGACAGATACAATGTCGTTTCCCATCTGCGAAACCACTTACAGTTTTTCCTGCATTTTTCCCACCTGGAGGGATTTTGTGCCACTATGCCGGTGGTTTTTAATTAATGACGTTGTATTTGACACAAGACAAGAATTTTGGGTTTACCTAACCTACCCTTTTACTTGCTGGTTTACCTAAAAAAGGTTGTTCTCAAGGAAACCGCCACAGTTACTTTCTTTGGCGTTTTACAATCTTAGTACTATAAAAATTATATTGGACTCAAAAGCATAATACTAGTGTATTCCAGTTAACGTAGTTTCGTAGATTATTATGAGATTTTTTTTCTAGCAACCAAAACATCACAACTTTCAATGTTCACTTTTGAAAGAGAGATATCGCTGTCTAAATTATATTTCAGCTTGTTTTACACTTTCAAATTCAAAATTAAAATATACTTTTGACAGAAAATATAAAACTATCATCAACGAGAGTACATCCATTACAATCTTTTCTAATTCGAGTCTTTTAAATAAATTTGGCTACAAATTAACGTAAATATATTTATATAATAAAACATATTTGACGACCGATTTGGCGCAGGGGTAATCTACCTGCCTTCTGCGCCAGAGGTCTCGGGTTCGGTTCCCGAATAAGACAAATATTTGTGTGCATGAACATGTCTATTTGTGGTCTGGGGGTTTTCTATGTATATTAAGTATGTATTTACACACAAAAAGTATTTAAGTATATATTTATCCGTTATCAAGTTAACGTAGACACAGTTTCTTAAGAAATTAACTACGGGCTTAGATAATTGGTGTGATTGTAAGAAAATATTTATTCATACGCTGCGGCAAGTTATACAGAAGACCGAAGAGTATAACTTGCCACTATGCTTGGCGTTCGTGGACTATGAGAAAGCCTTTGATTCGATCGAGACCTGGGCAGTGCTGCAGTCTCTCCAGAGGTGCCAAATAGACTACAGGTACATCGAGGTGCTGAGGTACTTATACCAAAACGCCACCATGTCGGTCCGATTACAGAACCAGAGCTCTAATCCTATCGAACTACAGCGAGGTGTGAGACAGGGAGACGTCATCTCTCCGAAACTATTCACAGCTGCGTTGGAGGATATTTTTAAGCTACTGGACTGGAATGGATTCGGCATTAACATCAATGGCGAGTACCTACCTAACACACCTGCGGTTTGCCGATGATGTAGTTCTCATGGCTGAGACCTTGGAAGACCTGAACACAATGCTCGAAGATCTCAGCAATGCTTCCAAAAGAGTGGGTCTGAAGATGAACATGGATAAGACCAGTGTGTGTTGCCAGTTATGACTTATGGAAGCGAGACGTGGTCTTTTACTATGGGTCTCATAAGAAGGCTCAAGGTCACCCAGCGAGCAATGGAGAGAGCGATGCTTGGTATTTCCATGCTCGATCGAATCAGAAATGATGAGATCCGAAGGAGAACTAAAACGACCGACATCGCTCGAAGGATTGCTCAGTTGAAGTGGCAGTGGGCGGGACACATAGCGCGGAGAACCGATGGCCGTTGGGGCGGAAAGTCGAATTGGTTGACATTGAATTTGCGTTCACTGCGACGACATTAACGGGAGTGCATTCCGTTCCATTGATCTTGCAAGTTAAGCTATAAATTTGAAATTCATACCATTCAAATTTCCCACGTCACCTTTTCATCACTCTGTTTATGTTTAGTGAATTTGGTGTTATTGGACCCTTAACGGGTAGGAAAAATGTTGGACGATTCGATAGAAGTATCATAAGACATTTTTTTAATTCATATGATTCTTTTTTTTCTTTACATTTGAATTTGCGTGTATTGCATCGACACTATCGGGAGTGCCAACCGTTCTAGTTTCCCACGTTACCCTTCCATTACTCTGTTATGACGACGGATGTTTTGTCGCTAGCACGGTTCTTCCTGCATTATTCATTTTTTTCACTATATTTTTGAGTGAAGAAAATGGTAGACTGACTTTATTATAATGTCGCGTTGTTTACCACCCATCTATTTTGTCGTCAGTTCATAGCGGTAGAAAAATGAACGCCAGTGTGCGAGTTTTGTTATTAGCATAATGTTGTTTGTTGCATTGATTTTTCTATTCGGAAAATTTGTTAAATATTAGGTACATGTCATATTCAATTAGGTACATGTAAAATGATTGTTTAAAAACTCAAATAGGGTGAAATCAAACGAATGGAAATTTTTAATAAAATGTTTTCTCAGTGAATAAATTGGTGTAATTTGAGGTAAAAGTAGAATTCTTTATCCATAGATAATACCTATTAGTATTTTGAAGGATACTATAAAGGATAACAAGGATATAAAAGAGTGGGATAGTTAGAAATAAGTATGGTATACTTCCTCTCATGATGAAATAAGCAGTAAATTACAGCTTTCCTATATGTGTCAAAGTTCAGTCAGTACTCTAGCTCTCTCATTAAATAATTAAGTCGAATTAAAATGTTTTATGACTTTTCACTAAAATTCGTATGTTTGCATTTGTGGTTTACGGACGCTAGGTAACTCCTGTCAACCCTTTAATCCTAATATATGCTCTCCTGTTATTTATGCTACTTTGCGCCTGTTCCTTAATAATATACTTACTGCTATATCGCGTAATTAGCATGCTAATTATTATTAACGGGCTCTTACATTAGAAAGCTTCTGTAAATGTGACTAAAACTTTCCTTTGCACATTAGCTGGGGATGTTAGGGTTGTCACATTTTAAAATCCTTTGTTATATTCTGTGATGATAATCTGTTTTACCATTAGATACTAATAAAGTAAGTCATGTACATTTTTGTTAATTACATAATGTATTACACTTACAATGGTGATAAAAGGTGTTGCCAATCCACATAAGTACAAAACGCAATCCTCGTTGTTTTAAAGTGGCCGCTTGTACTGGGTTATTAGGCTACGATAGAAATAAGTTGCAAAACAATAAACATGTCACTGTTGACATTTACATATTAATTAAATACTATTTTGTAAGTTCACTTGATTTTCTATATATAAGATTTTCTATGAGATGTAGTTTTTAACCGACTTCTAAATCAAAAAGGAGGAGGTTCTCTATTCGTCTGTATGTATGTTTTTTTTGTGTATGTCCACCGATTACTCGAAGACGGATGAACCGATTGAAATTATTGAAACGTTATTACATCAGGTTGGTTTCCAAGTTGGTCCCATTTTTTGAAATTTTGAAATCGGTTTAGTAGTTTTCAGGAAATCTTGAAAATACTGTCGTTTTCGTTACCACTTTATGTGAATTTAATACGTATCTTTCGGCATAACTCCTTTGTTTATAAACCGATTTAGATGATTCTTGTTTTGTTAAAAAGGGGATACCTCAAGGTATTTTAACCGACTTCAAAAAGGAGGTTTTCAGTTTGATCACATACCTATTTACCAGAATACAAGTAAATTGCGCCTTCAAAAAATCACATCAAAAAAAGTAAGAAATAATTCCTCACCAAATAAATTAAAGTACTTACGTTATTTATTTGGTGAGGAAGTATTTCTTACTTTTTTGATGTGATTTTTTGAAGGCGGTTTTTTAAGAGATATCTTTACGTACAAAAATTATTCACAAATTAAAATTAACTTTTACTCGAGGCATGCAGCAACCCTAACATCAGGTGCAAAATTTAAGAAGTTCCCTCCATAGTAGTAATTTAACGCATACCTACTATTCGTGCGGCAACCCGCCGCGGGATACCATCAACTCTGTGTGTTTATTACGTTAGAGAGAAAATAATAATTCTTATGTTGTATGGGAATACCTTTGTTCGGGCATTACAACGACATTGAAAATGGAAGCTATAAATTGTGCAAATGCAATATTATTCTGTATTGTGATGGAAAGTGAATTAATTATAATGTAAAGGTAATTTTTTAATTTGACGACACTGTATGAAATAAAACAGGTAGAAAAAAATAGCCCTTGGCGAGTTTCTTGCCGGTTCTTCTCGTTACAAGGTCTCCTGCCGTAGGATTTGTGAAATGGCGTAGCTTCATTGACGTTCTTATTAAGTGTTGTTAAACCAACCTAAATTAAATAAACTAAATTTAATTGAGTTGTGCCATATACAGGATATTTTTTTATCAGTGTACAAATTTTTAGGATCAACCCAGAATAGGTAAGTGAACAACTTTCTCCTAGAAACATAGGTCGAAATTTATGATAAAAAATTTTTGACTCTTCATACAAATCGGACTGATCACGTGATATGGGGAGTCCAAAAATTTTTGTCGTATTTCGACCCATGTTTCTAGGAGAAAGTTTTTCACTTATCGATTCTGAGTCGATCCTAAAAATATGTGCACTGATAAAAAAAATATCCTGTATGTAAAAGTTGCTAACAATACACGAATGGATTTGTTTTCTATAAGTAACTAACAGTCGCGAGGGTCCGAAATATATCGAAGGTCATCCGGACCTAAAACTGATGGCAATAATGAATTATCTGCATCGTGGAACTGTGAGGAGGGATTTTTAAAAGGGAAATTGATGGGAATCGGCATGTATGGACCCTTCGCCACTGGTAACTAGTATCTTTTGATAGTAAAATTACAATTAATACCTATTGCTTCAAAGATTCCATTTAAAACTTTAATTAAGTAACAGGAATGAGTTTCTACCCTGCGGCAGGAAAAAAGCAGAAAAAAAATCAAAGCCAAATAAATAGTATTTTTATCTTCTTTTTAATTTTTTATTTAAGTTTCAGAGTCTTAAATTATATGTCGTGACAACAGGTGCAAAATTTAAGAAGTTTCCTCCATAATAGTTGTAATTAACGCATACTATTTGTGCGGCCCACCCGCGGGAGAGTCACCAACTCTGTTTGTTTATTACGAGAGTAAATCTGGGGGCACGGAAGTGCCCCCGCCAAGACGAGCCAAGCGAAGCGAAAGCGAAGCGAAAGACCCTACCGTTTCTTGAAGCGCTTCGTCGTATTTTTGAACCCCCATAACTGGAGTTTATTTTATTTTTAATAATAGCACAGCCACATAATACAATTTTTTCCATATAGAAAAACATGCATGCATGTATTACATGTGAAAAGTTTCCGATATGTATTAACATTACGGCGTACATAACATTCTTTCATGGCCCATTCTCCTTATCCATCCATAAGAAGGCCTGTGCCCCAGCGGTGAAGACATCAGCCCCCTGGTTCACGAACCGTCGGAAACGGAATCGGATTCGAATTCTGTGCTTTGTCTTTGTCTATTCTATAATTAGTGACAGAGACAGGGCATACATTCTGCTGACGGGAGCTTTTCCGACGGTTCGTAAATCAGGGGGCAGCAGAGAATCAATGACATTTAATTATCATTAAAAGTTAATTGACGACTCTAACTAACTATGGCAGTAAACATTATAGTTTCCTATGGTATTGTGGCGACATCTAGACGATGCGCACATAATTAGTATGCGCCGCCGAAACAGTATAGAGAACCTGCATCACGCTTACGGAGTTCATACCAGCGCTTTCCATATATACGAATTTCAACTAACATCAGTTGGACAGGGACACCGGGCCAACAACACCTAGCCCGGAAGGAAGACATAACATTAGTCTTCCTTTACTAGTTGCTTCACATCCCACAGTATGTTTAAAACATAGACGACCTACGTTGATGAGTGGGTAACGCACCTTATTTCAATGTGCTGATATCTCTGGAGGCCCCGGGTTCGTTTCCCGGTCGGGTAAATACTGAAAACGAACTTTTCAATATTTCTTCGGGTTTGGGTGTATAATACCCGTCGTTGTTTCCAATTTCCATAACACTAGTGCTCAAGCTACTAAAGTTTGGTATTGGTACAATGTGTGTAGGCTGACTTGATGATGATGATGCGATGGTGTCCAATATTAACTTACTTAATTATATCCTGCGAACTCCATGCAGCAATCTATCATTGAAGGAGATCCTATATAGATTTGCCTTTGAATTTTATAAAGACAACATTTTTGGCACATCCAAAAAGCACTAGGTATATACAGGAAGACATGCACATGTCACTAACATTTTACGAGCGACTTTGCTCGGTCCCAATATATGCGAAATCCAATATCAGCTGTCGATGTCTTTTTCTATGATTATCGCCTGTCACTGAAGCTGAAAATGCATGAGCTTTCAGCGGAACATGTGCATAGTTCTTTTGGCTAGCTTAATTTAACACAGCCATGCAAAATAGGAATACAAAATATTGAATAGCAGTAACTTTAGTAAATTACTTGTACTGGGAAGAGAAAACCGCTTTTTCGACTATAGAAAATCGTATAAGACATAGGGTCGTATAATGCAAACCCTATGAGATATAAACTTATGCATGGGTGTTGGGACTGCATTTTAAAACAAGAGGATGCGTACCAAGCGCTTTTCTTCTTCCTTTGTGATGCGCACCGCCAAGGAATGGAATACCTTGCCTGCGTCTGTTTTCCCGAATGACTACAACCCTGTTATTTTTTAAAGCTAGAGTGAATAGGCTGCTTCTGGGTAAGCTCGCCCCATCTTAGGCTTCTTCTCAACCCTAAGGTTCAGTATGAAGCCAAGAGCAAGCCCATACAATATAAAAAAAAAGAAAAATGACAGACATTTCTATTGAAAACATAAACTAATTGCCTTTTAAAAACACTTTTAAAATATTATCCTTTATGTATGCAATTGATTTTTATTAATTAGCTACTTTTATTGAGAAAAGTTCGCAAGTGGCGACCACGAAGCTTGGGAAGACCCCCAACTAGGTGGACCGATGACCTAGTGAAGGTTGCGGGCAGCCACAGAACATGGAAATATTTTTTTCTCTTTACTTTCCATGTTCTGTGCGGGCAGCCTTTGACTGCAAGTCGGCAACAGCCGCTCTTTGTGGCGCTCTTTGGCAGAGGCCTATGTCCAGCAGTGGACTACTGAAGGCTGATGACGATGATGATGATGAATTAACCTTGCACGAAAGTCAATGTTTCATAAATTAATCATCAATAGTAGTCGTGTCCGTCATGCTTTGTAAAATTAGATTAGTTCAAGGCCTTAGGAAAGCCCTACAATAATTTCAAACATTTAAATAAATAATAATCTTGTTCTCAACCAAGACTTCAATTTAAGCAAAGCAATGTAATTTCACACAGCGCTGGATACAAATGGCGTAATTTTGAATAGTGGTGTGACATGACTATCGATTGTTGGCACTACAAAGTATCGATATTTTTGTTGGTTGTATTCTCAAAAGCCGCTTTTAAAAGCAGCGATAGTTGTCAAGATAACTTAATTATTGAAAATGAAATACTAGAAAAAACGACCCATCCTCCAAGTAGCTCGGCCGGGAATCAAACCCCGGGACCTTTCACTGTCAGGGCGAATGCTCTGATAGCTGAGCTACGGAGTTAGTTAGAAAAAGCGTTGAATATTTCTTATACTTTTTACGCGCTGTGAGCCACGTTTCGACGCCGAATGAGGCCACACAACAATGGAAAAATCTATTGTGTCTCATTTTTCCGCGCTTGAAGGCTTAATAGGCATCATACTGGCATCATGCTAATCGATTGTCAAATATCTGGAAAGTCATTCGGGTGTCAAGAGTAGTAATATCTTCTCATTGACGAAGTAGTAAGTCACTTTCGCGATTCGTCACATGAGATGTTTGCCACTTAATCAAAAAGCCGCATTAGCTTTAGGACACTTTCGGAATTGGGCATAATATCTCGTAGTCACATGATACATTTGTCACATTATGAATTTGGACACACACCCACTTATACCTACTTATCCAACTACTAGCCTTTCGGCCGCGGCTTCGCTCGCGGCTTCGCCCGCGTGTACCTACTTATCGACGTTATCCCACGCGGAAATTGTTACCGCGATGACCCGTTAGTACAAAAAAAATCGCATCTGTGGGTCCAGCAACCACGAGTCCGAAGCGGTTTTGTTTAAAATTTACGGTGACGATTTACGTTTAATGTGACAGCTGGTTTGTATGGGAAAAGATGTGGTGTAAAAATCTAGCCATTCTCGAGTGTTGCGCTCAGCAACTTTTATTTTTTTGTTAAAAAAATTTGATTATCCTAACGGGTCATCGCGGTAACAAATTCCGCGCGGGATAACGTCGTGTAGTGGGAGGTACGCGGGCGAAGCCACGGGCGAAAGGCTAGTAGTTGGATAAGTAGGTATAAGTGGGTGTGTGTCCAAATACTAACTTGCTAAATTCATAACATTATAAGAACTAACAGCTGTTAAGTGTAAACTTTGTGGAAGAAAATAAATCTTTTTTTCATTTCATTTCATTTCATTTTCATAATGTGACAAATGTATCATGTGACTACGAGATATTATGCCCAATTCGGAAAGTGTTTTAAAGTTAATGTGGCTTTTCGATAAAGTGGCAAACATCTCATGTGACGAATCGCGAAAGTGACTTACTGCGCACAAAGGGTTAAAAGACTTTCTTAACTGCCATGGCAAATCATGGCCGGGGGCAGACTCTCGGTGAGAGTGACCGGGCGAAAGATCGCACATGTTTATACTCCGGCACTGTGGTCTAGTGGTTCACACAACCGGGTTTAGCCCTTGATGTCCCGGGTTCGGCAACTATAGATCAGATAGCCAGTTCCTCAGTGATTGATGATTCCGGGAGTAGTGCGCTTTCACCTTCAGCCTTATCACCACTTAACATCAAGTGTGAATAAGGCTAAGTGATACTCGTTTGATTATAAAGAAAAGTACTCCGTAGACAACGGTTTGTCGCAGTTTGCAGTTTCGGCTTTTCAGCCTCGGTGGCACTGCGATTGACCGTACATGGTGTGTCGTGCATCGATGTCCGTCTTACTTAAGGCGATACTCGGAAAAAATGTGCTGAAGCGAGATAGCAATGAGAGAACGACCCGCGCGGGAGCGAGACCGATTTTGCAGATTAGGCAAAAAAAAACAGAAAATCACTTCGTATCAAAAAACTACAGCGATTTAAAAAAAATGCTTCTATACGATCCTCAATATTATTGGTGTCCACTAATTATACCAATTTCCAATAGTGTGAATAACCCCATTTAAGAATAATCTTCACTTTTCGTATTTTTTAGAGGTCTTTTCGAAAAGAAAAAGTGTCGAGGCAAAATCATAAAATCGTGTTTTTGAAACTATACGATTCTAGATAAAGGTATGAAGAAATATATATCTTATTACCAGATTTGTAACAACTGTAACCGTCCTATAGTTTTAAATTAAAAAGTCCATATTTTTCCGAGTAGCGCCTTAATTCGACAGAGCTTTTAGTTAGACCTCTGGAGGCGCTATACCAGTATCCTTATTAAATGATGATGACGACGATATCGGTATAGTTTAAATATCGATACTCCAACAACCCTAGTCCCAGCTCGGAGTAAGCCGCCCAGATTGAAGCCTTAGAGCCGTGGTTATTATGACGGACGTACGGATAATGTCGTGAAAGACATTACCCCGGCCTTATTAAAAGTTTAATGCCAGTACACAACGGAGTTGTTTCAGTAATCTTGTTTTCTTTTGTTTGGTATTAAATTTTGAACTGGATAGTGAAGAGATTATTTAATTTTGACGGAACAAAAATTATTAAAGCAAAATCTCTATCAATGTAGTATTTGTAAGCGTATCTATTGCGCACTCCTCATCATTTGTCCCATAAAATATGACCCCAGAGGCCTAGAGGTCCCAGGTTCGATTCCCAGCGGGGTTACATAGTGTGTTCGGTTTGGTTGGTGGTAGGACTTTTTTATTTGGACAACCAACGAGTACATACACTTTACTTGCTAACATTGCATTCATAACTTATCCTTAAAAGGTGCTGCCTCACTTAAAAGCTGCCACGGAAAGTGATAGTTGAGAGCAGAAGCGGCCACTTATAGATAACAAGATAACAAACAAAATTATAGTTTATTATAGCGAACATTATTAGTAAGAAAATCCCATTATTTTACCAAAACATTAACTATAACGATACAATCGTGTATGGTGTATTGGCAATGCTACCACTTAGTAACATAATGATTGCCAATTACTCAGAAGGCAACAGTATCATAACACCAAATCGTTCGAACTTTGGACCTCAGGTTAACTTAGTAGGAATAAAATAAATGGCTTGCTTTGAAATTTAATTTGTAATTAATAATGAACATCATAAACGGCGACAACCGTTTTTAGCATTATTGTGTTTCGGCAGTTAGAGATAAGATAGCCGCAGTGCCTCAGTGATTGAGGATTCCGGGAGTAGTGCGTTTCAACATTCAGCCTTAACACCGCTTAAGCCTCGAATTGTTGTACAACAACATGTCAAATAAAAAAATATTGCTTGAAGACCGTATTTTCTTATTCGTGTTCACAATCGGAAATCAATGTGTTTCAACAATGGTTGAAACTAAGAGAAACATGGAAAAAAATCTAACTGTCACTTGATTCGCTCAAAGTGACTTACCATAACACAAGGCAAAGTAGGTACTACCCGTTGTGGATAAAATAAAATAATAAATAAAACGAGACTACAAATGTGGGAGTCGTTCAGTGATTCGTCCCACAACAAATTAGTCCCAATGGGACGAATCACTGAATTCAAAATTTTTTTTATTGTTTGTTCTGCGATTCGTCCCATTGAATTAATTCTTATAAAATATAGAGATAAAGTACAGTCAGCAAGTCAATAAAAAAATAAGGACCCGAAATAAAAGACAAAATATCAATTCGTAAACAATATTTGTATTTGAAAGGAAATTAAAAAATAAACACATTTTTGAATTTAACTAATCGGAAAATTAAAAATTATAATGTAAACAAAAATGAAGCATTTATTAAAAAAAAATAGGAACACTAACTTTAATCATATTTAAGAGGTTATTCGTAATATTCGTCGCCAACATTTTTATTATAATTATGATTGCTTAACCAAATATTTTGTTTCTACTGATTATACTTAACAAAATGCTTATTATTTAACACTTTTGGAGAAAGAAGCAAATTATCATAGTACCTGCAGCTGTATTTAAAAATGGAAGAAATATATTTATGAAACAACCAGACACATGTCAAATTGATGAGAACATTGCCCGTGTAATTCGTGACGAGTGAAATAAATATTGATATAAGAATCGAATTATTAATTATAATTATAAAAAGTAACTAATAATGAATAATTAGGACAGATAGTTACGCAGATATTCATTTTTTTAATGATTTTCCAGAAATTTGTCAAACTTCTAAAGAACAGGGTGCAAAATGGGCCCGTTCGTAGCACTCGTAGCACTTTGAAACCTTATTTAATATTTTCAAATATATAATTACAACATTTTATTATATGGCGACGAACTTGAATTGTGAAAAATTAAAAAGTTACAGTAGTTCAAAAACTCTTAAAATAAGCTAAAAATGATTGCTTATATCACAGATAATATAATACTATACTAGTCTTATATCGTCGTTTAGGTGCAGCCAGAAAAATATCTTTACAATGTTGTAGAGTTTTTTTCTTATTATTGATGTCTTAAATTTTGTTTCTAGAACAGATAGTTTTGAAGATATGCACTTTAAAAAAATGAAAAATCTAATTTGCCCTAAGGTGCAATTCTAAGATGCCCGCGCGGTTTTAAAAAGTGCATATCTTCGAAACTATCTTGTCCTAGAAACAAAATTTAATTCTTTACAACATTGTGACGAATGTTTTCTGGCTAAAATGCACCTAAACAAAGATATAAGTAAGCGAACATTTTTAGCTTATTTCAAGACTTTTTGAACTACTGTAACTTTTTAATTTTTTACAACTGAACTTCGTCGCCGTATAATAAAATGTTGTTATTATTCACTATTATATATTAAACAAGGTTTCAAAGTGCTACGACTCGGGGCCCATTTTGCACCTTGTTCTTTAAAAGTTTGACAAATTTCTGGAAAACCATATTTTTAAAGTGCATATCTCCGTAACTATCTGTCCTAGTAATAAAATTTTAAATGTTAATTATAGAAAATTTTATTCTGTACAACATTATGGAGACTCTTCTCTGGCTCAAATGCACCTAAACGAAGATTTAAGCGAAAACCTGAAGAAATTGCCGATTTTTTCAATAAGGCGGCGGGGGCGGAGGGCGAGGAATTGTGCATTTTGCATTTTAAATACTCACTAACCATCCTAGACAACATATCAAAAATTCAAAACTACCGGACCACTTGTTAGCTAAAAACCCTATATTCACTGGACTATAATCAGTGGAAAAAAATATTTTGTTAAACAATCATAATTATAATAAAAATGTTGGTAAAGAATAACCTTGTAAATGTGATTAAAACTAGTGTTCCTATTTTTTTTAAATAAATGCTTTATTTTTGTTTACATTATAGTTTTTAATTTTTTAATAATTTAAATATAAAAACATGTTCATTTTGATTTCTTTTAATTATTGTTTACGAATCGATATTCTGTCTTTTATTTAATGTCCATAATATTTTCTTGCTGACTGTACTATCTCATTATTTTATAAGAATTAATTCAATGGGACGAATCGCAGAACAAACAATAACATTTTTTTTTAATTTAGTGATTCGTCCCATTGGGACGAATTTGCTGTGGGACGAATCACTGAACGACTCAAATGTGGCTTTAATTCAGCCCCGGACTAATAAGATAAGATAAGATAAGATAAGATAAAAATAATCTTTATTCACTTAGACATAATAAATATGTACTTATGAATCGTCAATATTTTCCTACCACCCATTCAAGACTTTTTTAACTGACAAGAAGAATGGGCGCAAGAAACTTGCCAGCGTTTCTTAGTTAGGTAACGACATTTACAAAAAAAAAACATATCGTTACTAATACAACAATTGCTTAGTATAAAAATACATCATATTAAACAGTGATTATGTTATGTGTTACATCATGACCATGCATTGCGGTCATTCAAATAATCGTCTACTTTATAGTATCCTTTGCTCATCAGCGACTCTTTAATGTAACATTTAAATTTATGCAATGGTAGTTCAATTATATGCTGTGGAACTTTATTAAAAAAGGCTATGCTTTTCCCCAGAAATGAGGCTCTGGATTTTTCTAGCCTAAACTTGGGAACGACAAGTTTATCTTTATTTCTTGTGTTAAAGCGATGAATATCGCTCTGCTTTACAAATGTATTATAATACTTTTTCACATAAATTATATTTTCATAGATGTAATGTCCTGCAACAGTTAAAATGTTTATTTCTTTAAATAGATCTCTTAAAGAATCTCTCGATCGGAGGTTGTAAATGGCGCGAATAGCCCTTTTTTGGAGCACGAATATACTTTGGATGTTAGCGGCTGAGCCCCACAACAAAAGGCCGTAGGACATAACACTATGAAAATAACTAAAATAGACTATTCTAGCCGTTTCAATATCGGTTAAGAGCCTTATTTTCTTAACTGCGAATGCAGCCGAACTGAGTCTACTCGCCAAGGCTTCGATATGAGGATCCCATTGTAGTCGCGAGTCTAATATAATACCTAGAAATTTTGTATTGTTAATGAATTCGACCGTATCGCCGTCTAGTCTAATATGAAAATCAACTTGTCTTACATTAGGTAACGAAAATTTTAAACACTTAGTTTTCTTTGAGTTTAATGATAAATTATTACTATTAAACCAATGTGACACTTTTGAAAGAGTACTATTTACTTCGTCAGAACAGTCATCACCTCTATCTACTTTAAAGACTAGAGATGTATCATCGGCAAATAGCACCGTCTCACATAAATTCTTCGCGTATCAACTGGGCTAATCAACTGGGACTACTGGGACTAGAGGATATCTTCACAAATTGTAGCTAACAACCTTCTCGATTACGTCAGAAGAGTCTACAAGCTACGCCGTAGCCTAGCTACGCGCTACAGACTGTAGTAGTGTAGTGCGTAGCTACGGCGCGGCGTAGAGATTGCGTCGAATTCCGAAACTTAGCTCAGCGAGGAGGTCCAATTAAGAAATGAATTATGATGAATAAATGAAGTAGGTACTTTACTTTTGAAGTGAAAACTTCTTTAGCGGTGTTGTGCACTTTTTGTGATGGGTAAAAAATGTTAAACTCGCGTCAGGATCACGTGACCGTCAGATCGAAAATTCGTAAGACTGACACGAAAAACTGATACAATGTCATTAGAATACGAAGGCATTAGAAAACAAAAAAAGTTGTAATAGCTCAGGTTAGAAACAGAAGACCTCGGTTCAAATCCAGTCCGTTTCTATTCTTTTTTTCTCAAAACCTTTTTTTTTATATTCAAGGGAGCCCTTTTTACTTCTGACAGCACTCCCGGAGTGCAACCTGTTGTTTTTTTTGGATAATAACTACTTAGTGCTACTAAGTGCTATACTTAGTTACTTGCAGATTTATAACATGCACAAACGCAGCCGTTATGCAGCGTTAGTGCATGTTATTAATCTGTTTTTCTTTATCTGTTTTGTAAATTCAAATGAAATATTAACTTTTTAGTTTTATCAGAAATTAGTGCAAACTCTATAACAATATGAGCGAAGAGTTATTAATCTAAGAATCTGATATAGGTAGTACAAAAGACGCACTCTTGTCAGAAATATTTTTCGTGCCATCGCCTCGCTACAGGCAGCGGCCAGCTGTCAGCTACAACGACAGCGTCTGTCAATAACCGGATATACCCGGCGGGAAATTACAAGTGCGCCACTTTGTTGTTTTGAAATTAATTTTTATTTATGGATAAGTTTTTAGAAAAATTTCATGACAAGCTTTTCTGCTGAATGTACTTTAATATTGTATTCTCATCTGAACCAAACCTGTATACAAAATTTCAGCTCCATCGGACACTGGGAAGTGGGTCAAATTAAGCTTGCAAGATTTGTCCCCCACTAACTAACAAACTAACTAACTAACATGGCAAGTTAATAAAAAGCTTGTAAAAATGAAAAACAATGTGTTTCAGGTGCGAAGCGTGCATTAATGGCTAATAATCATGGACAATTAGGAAGTTAAAAGTACTATCACCTGCAATTCAGTCGACCACAAAATGTCAAATATTTACTAACGGTTTTGAACTTAATGCTCAAGAGTTATGGTTGAAAGTCGTTTGGAGAATTTTGACAGTTTTGTGTATTCTGCAGTGCAGCCGTCCGTACCTAGTTACAGATCACACTGACCTCTATTATTACACAATGAACTGGCTGCTGTCGTAATATTTTTGTGGCTATTTGAGTATCGCCATTTTGGCGCTGTGGGCCATGCTGTAGGCATTCGAGTGTGCATGTAACTAAAATTAATGATGTTCTTATGTCGACTGTGGTAATGATTATGTCAAAATTAGTTCTCGGGACACTCGTAGAGGCGCATCAAATTGCCACACAAAATTAGCTGTTATTCGTATGGAGATAATAATAGAGGTCAGTGTTAATTTCTCACCAAGTTGATATAAATAACAATGGCGGCAGATTTTCCGCGACGGCTGTCAGCAACAACGACAGTATCAGCTGTCAATAGTCGGATGTACTCGATGAAACATTTACAGATGCGCCACGTTGCATTCTGAAAACAATAAAACTTTATTAAAGAAAAATTTCAAAATAAAAAAAATTCAAGTGTATATTGTGCATAATATCTGGTTGATAATAAAAAAAACACGGTTCGCACTCCGGGAGTGCCGGCAGAAGTAAAAAGGGCTCCCTAGACTTTTTCACAAAAAAAATGGAATTTGACAAAAAAAAAAAATACGGTCTAGATTTGAACCGAGATCTTCTGGCTTCAATGCCGCCCGTTTTCTAACCTGAGCTATCACAACTTTGGAAACAGTGGCGAAATTTGCCTTCGTATTCTAATGACATTGGAACATTTTTTCGATCAGGTCACGTGTCCGTCTTACGAATTTTCGATCAAGGTCACGTGATCCTGGCCCGAGTTTTACATTTTTTACCCATCACAAAATGTGCACAACGCCGCTAAAGAAGTTTTCACTGCAAAAATATTTAAGTCAAATGATCTTGTATCGTTTAAAATAAGAGACGGTTAGTTAATTTATTTGGAGACAATGTGCTATCCTTTAATTATACCACGTTGATTTATTGTAATTTTCAAACACCTGCCTATAAACTAGGAGAGCTGTTTATACTGATTATTTACTTGTTATGTTACATTTGACCGTTCAATAAAAGAAACTCGAATACTTTTCAGCTTCGCCGTGAGTCATCGGCTGTCAGTAGCACTGACAGCGTCAGTCAATAGTCGGATATACCCGGCGGGAACATCTCGTGTGCCAATTTGCGCCGTTGAATTGAAATTCCCAAATACTTGCACTAAAAGGGGAATTTACATTTGGACAAGGTATAAATACTTCACAAGTACTATTCATTGAAATAAATCATTAATGTATTACGGACGGATTACAGCGCACGTTGACGGTGTGCATTATATAGTCCGTAAAATTTGATTTATCTAAAGGCATTACCCGAATAATATTAATACCTACCGCCTGCAAAAAAATGCACATGCAAACCACAAAATATCAGTGCACAATACCTGCATTTAGTGAGGTGCAAGGTGTGTTGCTGTCTTGCTAAATGCAGTTATTGTGCAATTCAATCAAAGATTGAGAGAGAAAAAAATCAGTAAATTTTTTCCGTGTTCTGTGATTGCAACCACTACACTTCCCTAATCTTGTTATGCTCAAATGTCAAAGCAGAGCTTGTCTTATACACTTTTATAAGTACATGTGGTACTTATGTCTAAAATTAATAATGTAGTGAGAATATAAAATATATAGAGAAATAAAACTACAGCAAGAGGCGCAATGAAAATAGGATCTTACCGAGATTGGAATCCAGAAACTCAGAATACTAAAAATGATTGAATTTCTGTGGACGCATTAATAGGGATCGTTACTGCTGCACCAGGAAGTATTAGTTTAAAAGTCAGAATGACAGGGCTATTACTGGCTAAATATACATTTTATACAGGATAAATCCCAGGCTAGTTTGAAAATTAAATTTGTAGAGAGATAAAGAGTCATGGCTTTTCAACTTACAAATTCTACACCTAACACAAAGATTCTAAGCAGAATCACAGATTGATTTCCCATATGACATACATACATACATACCATACCTACACAAAATAAAATAAAACTAAAATAAATACCTATCTTTTTAGGGGAGATCAAGATTGTTTTTTTTCTATTTTAATGTTTTTACTAATGTGTGAAGGTCATTTTTCAATTTGACGATTCTGTATGAAATAAAACAGGGAGTAAAAGATTGCCCTTGACGAGTTTCTTGCCGGTTCTTCTCGCAAGGTCTCCCGCCGTAGGATTTGCGAACCGATGGCGTAGCTTCTTTGACGTTCGTAAGTGTTGTTACCTCACCTAAATTGAATAAAAAATATTTAATTTTGAAAATTTTTGAATTTAATTGAGGAACAAAGCATTGTAAATCATGCGAGATTTGTCTTCATAACAGAATAATTTAGAGCTGCGTATGCGTAGTATTAGGTACCTACGTTTCAAAAAGCAAGCATTAAAAGCAGCATTTTTTCCAGTACTCGAAGCCGTTCAAAAACTTTATCTTGTACTATAGCAACACTGGACTAACAGTTAAAGTAGTCAAATTACAAATTATTCCGCAGCTCACTGAGAAATTGTGCATAGCGTCACCTTATTCCAAAGTTGCGCAAAGCGGTTGAAACTAGTTCAAACTGCATTGTACCGGCTTATCGTTGCGGAGGACTCGTGAATATTATCGCTTTGGTAGACACTTCTTTTCTTTTATTCTGATCTGGTGTGTTGTGGGTAATAACGACTGCAAACGCAGCCGAGACCAACGGCTTAATATGCCTTTCGAAGCAAGTAGGTCGAGATAAACAATATTTGGTCTCCCATCTCATGATCGACCATGGCGAAAGTAGCTTAACCACTGAGCCACAGACTCCTACATCTTTCAAAAATATTTTAAAATACCGACGTAAATACCTACACGTCTGCTTTCTTGAAAACCTCTTTCATGATGGAATAATGGAGGCAGGTTAGAATAAAGTGCCCCGGTAACGATCAATCGCAATTGACAATGTTTACGTCATTGACGGACCAATTGACTATTGGTCAATCACGTAACAATTGACGAATGACGATTGATCGTTACCGGGGCACTTAAGGAACGTTAAGATGTTAAGTGCCCCGGTAACGATCAATCGTCATTCGTCAATTGTTACGTGATTGACCGTTTCAATTGAAGGTGCGGATGATGGAGCTTCAATCGATGCGTCAATTGCTCGCGTCATGTTTCTCATCGAAAAACCTGTCAATCGCACAGCGAGACGATCAATTGGTAGCGTCAATCGCGATTGTCAATGGGCTTTCCATCATTCGCATCAATCACGTAGTTTCGAATGACAATCGCTTCAATTGCCTCTGTAGACGATCATTTGGTCCGTCAATGACGTAAACATTGTCAATTGCGATTGATCGTTACCGGGGCACTTTACGAGTATAATATCACGACGACGTCTTTAATTTCTTACGTAGTATAATATGCCTAGTTTATTGTAACCTCGTCTAAACTAAGTTTAAAATAAACCTGATCCCCCTTACTACAAAACGTGGACTAAAGTTAGACCTGGTTTAGAATTCATGCTAATTCTGTCTTTCATTTGGAAAATGAAAGTGACAGCACCAGTTTAGTACCAGTTTTAAACCAGGACTATTTTAGTCCACGTTTTGTAATAAGGGGGGATGGGTTTTAGCTCCTTCAAAGTTATGTTTGGTTGATCTTTAGTACTAGTATCTTATATAGGTAACATGCCAATATTATCCAGCAATATCAACCTATTTTTCATTCTTTTAAAATTCATATCCTTAACAAAAGGCTTTTCACATGCCACCGCTTTAAAGCGCCAAAATCCTCCACCCATTTTCCTACGGGAATCCAGATAAACTTCTTTGAATATTTCAATACGGCACGTCTATATCATTTTTCTGGAGACCTGTTCCCATATTCCTCGTGAAGCGACACATTTCGAGGCTTGCCATAAAAGGGATAAAAAAGAGTGTGACGCGGTTTTTATTTTTGCACAGAATTTTATAAGATATTTTTTTATAGGAGCCGGTACGTGCTGTTCCTTTATATTGCCAGCCGGGAGGCACCTGCGTATCGCCGCCTTTTCTGAATGAGTAGTTTGTGCTTGTATATGGGCTAACATTCTTTTGATTAAATCTTCCTAGATAACCGGTAAACGGCCGAGAAAATGATAGCGCATTTCAATTTTGTGTTCGATTTCTTATCGATACCATTCATTTTCACGTGAGATCGTAACTATTAACTCCGTTTAAAATCGGTGCGATAATTGCGTTTGTTTTGGTTCGTTAGGCGTTATCTAGTAAAGATAAAAATAAATAATAAAATAAAAATAGATTTATTTCTCTCGTCAAATTTAAGTAAAGAAGGATTAAATTAAACTAACGTATGCACGTTTTTTTCTTTCAAACGCCAAATCCTCAGTAGTTGAGGATTCCGGGAGTAGCGCACTACCACCTTCAGCCATATCATCAGGTGCGATGAAGGCTGAGCGTAACCTAGTTGGAGATAAAAAATGCAGTTTAAAAATCATCAAGGGCTTGATTTTTTTAGATTTTTATACTTGTGTAGATCTACGTCATAATAATTACTTTAAATAAACCATAAATCCAAAGAATGATTAATAAATACTTCTCCGACTAATCAAAAATCAAGGTACAAAATGTACCTAAGTATATGTTGCAATGAGGTTGCAATATTATTAAGTTATGTTTTCATCGTGTTTTAATGACTGTTTATTCCCAATAATACAATCTGATTATGTACTTTATTTCAGTATTTCCAAAAAGGGGTGATATTTGGCAACATACAACCCCGTCTCTGACAATGCTTATGTATGAATTCATGAGGTCTGCTCTGCGCCACGGATCTAATGTGAAAATCATGTTTTGGGCTTCCATATACCTACATAAATACCGCCGCACATTTATACACTCTTGTTCTACAAAAAAACTCGTGTAATCAACAAATTCGAAGCTACATTCTACTTTAAAATTTATGAACTTTCTTAAGTGGCTTCGCGAAAACGGCATAATGTTTTTGGCTGGATCTTAAGAGCAATGAAAATTAAATGTCTGAGAAATGTCCTCGGCTTTTTTATTGTCCTAATAATTATTAACGTACACAGATCTCTTTGTAAGCTAAATGGGCGGATATTAAAGATGTTTTTGGTACAAAAAAATATATTTTCACTGAAAGTGCTTAATAGAGTAGAGTTCAAATAAAAAATAACTTCTTTTTGAAGTTGGCTGAAAATATCATCTACGACTTAATGTTCCTGTCTCATTATTTTTAACTTTTTTGCGATGCATCAAAGCTACTTAATGTACATAACTTTTTAAATTGGATCAAAAGGATGCCTCTACCTCATCTTTTTGACTATTTTATTTGTTTTCTACTACGTAGGTACTTCTACCTACATTAATACCTGAATCGTTAAGACAACGGAACGAAATGCCAGAAAAGATGATGAATAAATTACATAATAATATAGAGTGTGATATATCATGCGGAAAAAGTAGAAGCAGTAACTATAGTAATCTGTGGTAGAAGGTTAGGTAGTAGATAACTATTTATATTAGTAAGGCCAAGACTAGCAAGCTATACCTAGGTACTCGTAGCATTAGTAGAAGAATAAAAAAAATATACGCGAAATTAGGTACTGTCTAATCCCCACTGGGATATGTACTTGGGGACTAGTTTTTCCAGTAAGTAGGTAGGTACCTATTATTTCTCTAGTGAAAACAGCACTGTGAAAACAGAAATTAAAATCATTACTTTGTATCCCTTTTGAATACAATTTTTTTTATGATATATAGGTAGGTACTCAAAATTCAATTAGTTCTTCTCGTTCTTCGTTCTATTATCTACAACTGTAGGATTTGCGAACCGATGGCGTAGCTTCGTTGACATTCACAAGTGCTGTATCCGTAGCGAAAAAAATCTAAATCTATGGCTGTATCAGCCTAAAATGTAATCGCTATATTTATGAATGATTTCAATTAAAAAAAAACAATTTCCTGTTGCTCTGAAACCAGCCACTGAATCTAATGATACATTTTAAATGTTTGAAATACTAAAGCTTGATTGATTCACACAGTTTCACATTCCAGTGGAGTCCACAACAGGGCAGGGACCTACATTTCGTAGTAAACTATAGTCATTTAATACCAAAATGTACCTATCCTTCAAGGAAGTAGACCCATTCAATATTAATCGCAAAAGCAGTTTCACGAAATCAATTAAAAAGGTGTTGACTGAGGTATAGTTTATAGTATGTATTTATAGTAAATATATTGTGTTCTGCGCATAGATTTTGGTTAAAGTAGGTGTAATGTAGTTTTGGCATGAGGCATTTTCATATTTTTTTACTATACTTACTTATTAAATAAAATTAAATAATAATTTTAGGTAGGTTAATCTATCATTGTATTCTAATAATAATTTGTTTTAAGTTAATATTATGCTCATTTTGTTTAGTTGTTCTCTTTTTTTTATACCTAGTGTGCATAACGCACCTTTTTTACCGACTTCCAAAAAAGGAGGGAGGTACTCAATTCAACGCGTATATTTTTTTTGTTTGATGTATGTATACCGATTACTCTGGCGTTAGTGCTCCGATTTTTATAGTTGTTTTTTTGTTCGATTGGGGACACTTTCGATTTGGTCCCATATAAGTTTCATAGAGATCCGATGACAATCTTCGGAGATATGGGGGATAATGTGGTCATCCATGTAAGTAAACGTTAGGTTTTTGTTCGGGCTGAATAGTTTGTTCTTCAAAATAGCGTCAATAAAGTCACACGCGGAAACTAATTATATACTAATTTTGTCATAGAATAATAGGTAGGTATATATGGGCTTCACTTCCAGGACCTCGATTGCTGATGTGGGTTATCACCGCGTTTTGCGATCGTTGCGGTTAAGCAACGTTCGCAAGGGCTGGTCATAGGATTAAATGAAAAATTACAATCTAAGTTTTACTAACTATTTACCAATTTCAATGATTTTTATTTGAAAGAGTATACTCCTGTTTTGGTCTCATTATAACCAAGTCAAGATCTGATGGTAGAATCCAAGGGAACGAGGAAAACCCGCAGACAGATTACCTGTTTTATGTGTTTTTATAAATGTTCAAGCATTTGCATCTGATAGCCATCAGCTCATGGTAATGGAAGATACAACTCCTCAATGGTTAGGAGTTGGAGGATCATTCTTTAGTTATTGTTGATACGTAAAAAAATATAGTTGTAATCTTTCAGGTTATTTAGGTGAGCTGATGATGGAAGGTAAAATTCTTTAGGAGTTAAAGCATGTTTGGTTTGGTTACGTACCATATGCACGAATAGACCTTACTAGCGGCCGCCCGCGGTTTCACCCGCGTGGTTCCCGTTCCCGTGGGAATATCGGGATAAAAAGTACATATAAACCTTCCTCTTGAATCACTCTATCTATTTTAAAAAAACGCATCAAAATCCGTTGCGTAGTTTCAAAGATTTAAGCATACAAAGGGACATAGGGACAGAGAAAGCGACTTTGTTTTATACTATGTAGTGAAGTTGTATTCTTTCAAGTTTTTTAGGTTAGCTGATGGTGTAAGGTTAAACTATAACAACAAAACCTGAAAAGAAAAAATATTTTTGTACTCTGTGTGCTTAGTTATTTGTATTTTAACGATGGCATTATCAAAATTGTGCTATTTGTGAATAACACTTTTGGCCAAATTAATTTAAGCTTTACTAATACTAGTGCTTAAGAAGTTTAAGTACCTAGGCTGTTTGTTGTTCCTTAGTAATAAAATAAAATAAAAAAACCTGTATTACTATAATAAGGGAAGGGATTCATTCTCCTAAAAAAGCTACAAAACTTTAGGGAAATGCGTAAACTGCTTAAGGTCAGCTCCAAAAATATTTATTTGTAAATATGTACTCATTCTTTAAATTTTTACTTTTATGCATTCACAATGCAATTTTTATCATAGAAAAATGGAAAATAAAGTATTTAGAAAAAATCGACCCGTCTCACAAGTCAACCAGCTCCGATGGGTTCGAGTCCCATCGGAGCTGGTTGACTTGTGAGACGGGTCGATTTTTTCTAAATACTTTATTTTCCATTTTTCTATGTACTCATTCTTTAATATCTAATCTAGGTACTATTTTGTAATACCTAAGTACAACATTCTTTATGAGAAAAAGAATCCTAACAATGGTATTTTATTTAAATACTTACTTCATAGGTTGTATTTTATTCAACTAGGTAAGTATATTAATATTTCTATTAGCATAAAAATCATAAAAATGAGATATTTACCAATTTCTTTTTATATATAACGGGGCAGCTCTCAGCCTTCATCACAATGATGAGATGAGGCTACGTCGTGGGCCACACTGGAGCGGCGCGTCTTGCGTCCGCGTTGAGCGGGAAAAACAAATATATTGAGACGGACGGGAGGGGCCACACTGGCGCGTCCGGCGGTTGGCGCGATCTGCGGAGGGAATAGTACGTGTTCGCGCGTCCTGCGGATCCGCAGGTCGCCTCCGCGCCACGCGGTCGCTCCAGTGTGGCCCACGACAGGATGGAAGCGCTCTCTAACTGCCGGAACACAACAATGCTGAAAACACTGTTGTAATGGCGTAAGACTTAGATAAGATGGTGGTAGCTAGCCAGGCGGACTTTGAACAAGTCCTCCCACCAACCAAACCGAATACAGGGACCGTACTCTGAGGGCCTAGTCTGAAACGCAAAACCCGAAACTTCGTCATACCACAGAATAATATTTGTAGCAGAAGGCTCACTTCCGAAACAGTTACAATAAATTATCAATCTTGTCCACGCGACAATTAGGTCTAAAATAATTTGCACCCGCACGCCTGCCTAAGAAATTTACCGTTCATTACAAGCGAAATTAAACCGTAGCTGTACGTAATACGCTTCTTTTACTCGGAAACGCTTAAGCCAAATTGGTTTTGGGTGGTCTTGGTTGCCGCGTAGGGTCGCCGGTCGACTCGACTGCAATGTAACGACGAAGTAAGCAGGTAAGTGGTAAAAGGAACAACAAATAGCGCAAATGATTTTTAAATACAGACAGTTTAGATTTTTTATTTTTACTTCTTTGCATTCACAATGCAATTTTAATTACTGAAAAAATTGAGAATGAAGTAGGTATTAGAAAAAGTCGTCCCGTCTCACATCACAACTAGCTCCGATGGGGCTCGAACCCACGACCTGTCACTGTCCGGGCGAATGCTCTAACCACTCAGCTACGGAGTCGCTAAAAAGTCGACCCGTCTCACAACTAGCTCCGATGGGACTCGAACCCACGACCTTTCACTGTCCGGGCGAATACTATAACGGCCTGGCCACGAATATGCGCGGCGGCGACGGCGACGAGTGAATTGCGCATCCGTTGGTGCGTCTCATTGACTTATTTGATTAGATGTCTGTTGCGAGCGCGCAATGATTGCGCAATTTGCTCGTTGCCGTGTCGCCGCCGCGCCGCCGCCGCCGCCGCGCCGGCCGCCGACCGCCGCGCATTTTCGTGGCCAGGCCGTAACGACTCCGTAGCTCATTATTATTCGCTGGTTATTAGAGCATTCACAGTTATTATATTATTCTAAGGCAGAAAGTAGGTAGATATTTTGTTATTTGGTAGGTAGGTACCTATTTTAAAAGTGCTACAGCTATTTCCAATTGATTCTTTTTCCCTAATAAAAATTATTCGTAGGTACCTACCCTAGCTATGTATGTATAAAAGCGAGAACAATTTTGACAATTTTTATTTTTGTCGTAATTACCTATGCTAAGGTGGGTCGGGGGTCCTTAAATCAAATATTCGGATCATTAAGTATTATAGATACTTAGAATAAGACAGTATAGTCACACAAAAAAACTTAGGTACCTTTCAGGTTTTTTAGGAAGATGATGAAATTTTAAATCCGGTCTCTTTCTGTCGTTGTTAAGAAAACCGAAGGCCGCACAATAATATTTAATATTACGGATTTTGCTATGGACAAAACCATAAGGTAACACACGTGTGTTTTGGCGCGAAAGTGTGGCGAAAGTAAAATAAGTAACTTCTTTCTCGCGTGGCGTCGCATGTATAACTGAGCGGTGACACCCGCCTATTCTCTACCTCGCGGTAGACAGCGCGTAGTCGATTGAATTGCGGAGTGAGCCCCCCCTAGTCATACCCGTCCCTCTCACGCTCCGGTCATGTCACAATCGAGTGAAAGGGGCGGGGCTAACCGAAGTTTCGGATTTGCGTTTCGGAGTACGGCTACGGTCCCTGAAACGCAAAACCCTAAATTCCCGCTCACTTCCGATTCCGTCATGACTCGAGAGTGAGCGGGACGGGGCTAACCGAAGTTTCGGATTTGCGTTTCAGATTAGGCCCTCAGGTCCTCTGGGTCCGAAACCAGGGTGGTGTGAACCACTAGACTACAGAGGCGGTAAAGAAATAATATAAACTCAAAAACCAGCTACTGAATATTAAATGTTTGAGATACTGTTTGAAGCTTGATTCACGGTGTATTGATAATTTCACATTCCAGTGGAGCCTACCGGTTGGTACATTTCGTGTTAAACAAGTAATATGGGATGAAATAATTCTCCAAATTCCAGCTACAAAACGTTGGGGGAACGCGTAAACTGCTGTCAAACACACGAAATGTTAAGAAAATGTAAATATTATATTTGGGGGCGTTTATTTAATTTGAGTCGGGTGTTTATTGGATTCTCTTTTGGGTACCCAACCGTCGCCTGCTGATTTGTTGGCATTTTATTCATGTTTTCGACTAAGCAAAATGCTAAGTTAATTATGTATACATTATCACTATCACTACATAGTATAAAACAAAGTCGCTTTCTCTGTCCCTATGTCCCTTTGTATGCTTAAATCTTTGAAACTACGCAACGGATTTTGATGCGTTTTTTTTAAATAGATAGAGTGATTCAAGAGGAAGGTTTATATGTACTTTTTATCCCGATATTCCCACGGGAACGGGAACCACGCGGGTGAAACCGCGGGCGGCCGCTAGTTTATTTATATTATATGATTACACACTCTTATTGCTTTAAAATCATGAGGTCCTTTTTCCAGATACCTTAATGACATTAAGTCATAAATATTTTGAAAATCATAAGTTACCTATTTAATCCCTTCGTAAGTTTCCTAGAATCTCGGTGCCACCTCGTGTAGAGTTTTAAAGCTTGAAAGAAAATAAAAAACCTCGCCATGTTGCGGAAATGTGAACGAACTAAATTTTTCTATACCTATACTTAATTTTACATTTGTAACAATGATTAGGCGAAACTGGCGCCTCAAGCCAGGTTTTTTATTTTTCTGATCAGGCTTTAGCTATTTAATGTACCTACCTAATACAACGGAGATCACCGTTACTAGAGTTAGAGTGTGGGGTGGGCTATGTTTAACTTAGATTTTCCTTTGTCGCGTCCTTTTCTAAGAAGTTGCTAATTTCCAAATTTTTTTATGCAAAATCCGTAACACAAATTTCTTATGATATAACAAAGCACACATAATTATATAACATAGGCTTACCTACGTAGTACTCTCGAAACCGATTTCGAGCAATCGAAAATTTCGCATAGTGCTCTAAATCTTATGAGAGACTCTATATTGTAGCGTTTATAATTCCCATTAGAGGAAAACTAATTTTCATGTCATCATCGTCAGCCATTATAAGTCCCCCACTGCTGTGGCACAGGCCTCCCAAGGATGAATAAGGAGAATAGTCCATGACAAACCACGCGGGCCCAATGCGGATTGGTGGATGAAATTTCAAGTAAAAGTTCACTCAAAATCCTCACAATATGAATCCAAATCGATTGGGGTTGATTTCGATGATAAGGGGGGTCGACGGATGTAACTAATATCTTAACAGAAAGCATCACTTTTGGATGTTAGAATAATATTTATCTACACTCATGTTATAATTTTCGAATTATGAACTCATGCCTGAACGTATACTGATACACTTTATGCCATAGTCAACTTTAAAAAATAAAGCTGCTGTATCCGGGTGTTTCATAATGACCATTATGCAACACCCGGATACAGCTGTCACTCATTATAAAACACTTATATTTCTTAAATTTACAGTCTCCATGGCAACCGTAGGATTTACCGGCCCTGACTTCCAACTTTTTCAAGCTCTTCTTTAGCCGGCAACAATCAGAAACGTTTTTAAAATTAGAATTTTGAATTTAGAAGGAATAGACCGTATAGACTCCTATGAGTGGGGTTTGGCACCAATTCACATTTTATAATTAATATTGATTTGCTTTATTTTTGAAATATATAATAAACTAGCGGCCGCCCGCGGTTTCACCCGCGTGGTTCCCGTTCCCGTGGGAATATCGGGATAAAAAGTACATATAAACCTTCCTCTTGAATCACTCTATCTATTAAAAAAAACTCATCAAAATCCGTTGCGTAGTTTCAAAGATTTAAGCATACAAAGGGACATAGGGACAGAGAAAGCGACTTTGTTTTATACTATGTAGTGATGTAATGAGTGTAGATAAAGTAGTGTATGAGACTGCACATAACTCGGTATTAAAACACTCGTGGAATACTAGTAAAAAACTCACCAAGGCTCGTTTTTTAAACTCCCACTCGTGTTTTAATACCCCTCCTTATGCGACAGTCACATAAACTACTATTATGTAGGTACTGATGAATAGCATCAGTATGTTTATGTTCAACAAGTATATCATTAAAATAAAAGGCCCGTTCACAATACGGCGGTCCCCGCTTCGGAACAATGGCGAATGAACGCGGAGCGGTGCGATGCGACCCGACGCGGAAGTTTGTTGATACTGGTAGGGTTGAAGACAGATCTATTCCTACTAATATAATTTATTATAATTAAAATAGGTACTAAAAATACATATAATTATATGAATTTGATTGAATCAGGCGTCACTTGGCGGAAGTCCCTAACCATTGTGAAAAACGAAATATATGTAGCTTACTTCCGCAAAAAACACAATATGCAAGATAAAAAAAAACGCGAAAAACCAACACCAAATTGGTGTTGGTTTTTCGCACGAACTAGCACGAACTATCTCCTGAGGATGCCCCGGGTTGGGGCGAAATACGTGTAGAGTAGTCTAATCGGTGACGGTGCAAGATGTATTGCTGTCTTGCTAGATGCAGGTATTGTGCACTGGTGTTTTCGTGGTTCGGTTCGTTTCGTGGCGGGCGGTGCATCTTGCATATTGTGTTTTTTGCGGAAGTAAGCTACATATATTTCGTTTTTCACAATGCATATATATTTTTTTTTTAATACATAGGTACTAAAAATAGTAATGTTTTTAAAATCACTCTTTAAAAAGCTAATAGTGATACTTACCACACTTCTGTCATTAAATGTTTACAAACATTTTCAATCAAATGTTAGAACATTCTGTAATAAATGAGATGTTCTTAATGTTTCTAAACCTTTTCTTACAGTAATGTTGCACCATAATGTTATAGAAATATAACTAAAATATATACTACTAGCGGCCGCCCACGGTTTCACCCGCGTGGTTCCCGTTCCCGTGGGAATATCGGGATAAAAAGTACATATAAACCTTCCTCTTGAATCACTCTATCTATTTAAAAAAAACGCATCAAAATCCGTTGCGTAGTTTCAAAGATTTAAGCATACAAAGGGACATAGGGACAGAGAAAGCAACTTTGTTTTATACTATGTAGTGATGCTATAATTAGCTGAACATACAACTTGAAAAACGCGCATGAAGTGAAAACATAATTTACCTCAACTTTTCTTTTTATTTATAGGTATAATATTTTTAACCAAATCTTCGTCAGACTGAGTGATCCACCTATATTATGATGATCATTATCATTATTATCATTTCACTAAAACTAACTATTCCTTCTTTTTTGCTAAAAAACAAAATTGCATTCACAGATTATAAAAAAAACACCATTTCCATAGAAAAGTACAAAATCGACAACATTTAATTTATCATGTTTTTAGACAGATTTAATCCTAAGGATTTAACCCATCGATTGATCTCATAAAAGCACAGAATGTGTTTTTTTTTATTTTAGTCAGTTCGATTCCTGGTAGTGGGAAGCATATTAATTTAAAAAGACCCGACCCCCGCCCGCCCCGCCCGCCAACCAAACATAAGTTCAGAGAAAAACAGATAGGTGACAGACAGCCCTTAACTACAGTCCTTCAATGGGACATACAATGCACTCATTATTCCATTATTTAATGAGCATCGGTTTAAATTGCAATTTACGTGGTAACAGGTAAGCAACGGCAGAACATAATGAAAGGAATTGTGAATGAATAATTAATGGGAAGTCTACTATTATTTGGATGAGAATGCTAATGAGCGATTTTCTGAGGCCATTTAAAAAAAAAGGTTCCAAAAGCTTCACTAGATGGCGTTGAACGAAGTATGTAGGGCAGAGGTACCCTTTGTGGCCACTTTAAGGATTTTTGATTTTTAAGCACCAAGTACTAAATGGTCTTAGGTATTTTAGTCACAAATTATATCTTAAATTAAAGATAATTTATCTACCTTTAAAGGTACATTTTTCAAATTTATAAAAGTAAAATAGTTTTTTTTATATTACACACAATGTGTGAGAGGTGCCAAATGTACCGGTTTTGGCCACTTACTGATACTGACATCGGAGCTAGTTGTGAGACGGGTCGATTTTTTCTAAATACTTCATTTTCCATTTTTCCACTTACTGATAGTTAAACTTTTGCTAATATTGCGAAATATCAAAACCAAACCCAAGTAAAATCAATATATTCTAATGCGCTAGAAACCAGTCAATTGCAAAACAACAATTTAATTGTAAAAAACAAAGGTTTATAAAGTATTTCATCCAAAACAAATTTCTTAAAATTTCCATACAAAACATTTTTTCAAACAGAAAATGGAATTTATTGAAAATAAATCTTATGACATAAGGAATTCTAACGGTTGTTATTATTACCTTAAAATACCTTATTTTAATTGCTTTTATCACAAATGGCTAAAAGTTGTGTAGAAAACATTTAGAGCAAAAAAGTGGCCAAAACCGGTACGCCTGCCCTACATGTCTATGGTTTAATTTGGTAGAATCATATTTAAATTGATTACTTTTTAAAAACCAAAAGGAAACTAATAAAAAATTAAATTAGTACTGATAGGTACTATTGTGAGGTAAATTTAAAGATTAAGGTAAATAAATAACATCGAAATTACGAAATAAAAGTCGAGTCAAAGTAAAATTTATAACGTTCCGTTCCTTCTAACTGCATAGGTGGGACAGCGCCATCTAGAGAGCGAGCTTTCATAAAATCGCCCATTGTTTGTAGACTACGTTGCCGTTGAGTCTTCATTCGGAATCCATGTGCTAATATAAAGTTTTTCTGTTATGCTGGTCTTGATAGGAGTCCATGGTGCAGTGGTTAGCGCATGGTCGTTCACGGGATGGGAGAACATAAATTTTTAACCGCCTCTGTGGTCTAGTGGGTCACACCACCGATTTCAGACATTCCTAGGTAGGGTACATGTATTCGGCTTGGTTGGTGGTAGGACTTGTTCTTAGTCTGCCTGGCTAGCTACCACCATCTTATCTGATTCTGACGCCATAACAATGATGTTTTCAGCATTATTGTGTTCCGGCAGTACCTAAGAGATAAGATAGCCAGTTCCTCAGTGATTGAGGATTCCGGGAGTAGTGCGCTTCCATCTTCACCAGTTAACATCAGGTGTGATGAAGGCTAAGTGCTACACCGTTGTAGATAAAACAAGGAGTCCATGGTGCAATGGTTAGCGATCGGCCTGCGCTCGTTGAAGTTAAGGGCACGATCTTCCAAATGATCAAAAACAACCAATTTTTGATTCAAAAGTAATCAATCAAATATTTTTTATTTTGAGCAGATAAAAATATATGTTGAAGTTTCATAAACGA
Organism: Crambus lathoniellus; assembly: GCA_949710035.1. Taxonomy (NCBI): domain Eukaryota; kingdom Metazoa; phylum Arthropoda; class Insecta; order Lepidoptera; family Crambidae; genus Crambus; species Crambus lathoniellus. The sequence continues at coordinate 3,971,612 of OX453302.1, read as the reverse complement.
TCTTGATTATTTTGTGGCTAGAAAAACGATATTCGTATCTTATCTCGACTTTAAAAAAATTTAAAACAAAGAAAATTTTCATTATTTTTATATTTTTTTTGGTTTTATACTTAGATTGTTAATCTCTAAATAGTATATAGAAAAATAGGTAATGACATATAGTAGATTATTCTCAGGCTACTTTTTCAAAAAGCGACTTTATGCTCAAAATAACAACAAAAACATTGAAAAAATGAAAAAGTGAGGTTATTTTCATTACTCTTCACACATAATAGCCCGAGAGCCAAACTAATTCGCTCTATGGAGACTCAACAATAATTCTATATCAGTAATTTCTTAACATTGAAAATTAGATTATCTAGTTTAATAAATAATTCATTAGTAATCCACCAATGTTTATGACAGCGACATTAAAAAAAAACAAATACAAAGCTTTAAAAAATCTATAAAAAATAGGCAAAAATGGTATAAGTGTTATTCACTTTACATTTGAATACATTTATTATTATCTTTCGTAAAATGATATAATCCCCCTATATTTGTAAATGAAAAACAAATAAACTTTTAAAAAAACTCTCTACGTAAACTCAAATTGGCATTACACCTATGTTAAAAATGCTACCAGAAACAACCGACTTCTTCCTAAAGTATTAGTTTCCCGTTTTATATCTTTATGGATTTCGACTTTGGTGCTTAGATATGGTAAACATAAACACATGTTAACGATAAAATTGGTGATAGCATATTTGCTGAAAGAATTGCACCATTTTCGGGATATAACTTTTTTTTTATACCTTCCAATGCGATATTATGTTGGATTCCAAAATATAGTCTCTTAAAATTATATTTAAGGGCCGTTTACAGAAATTTGGCCTGTTATTGAATTTTTTACAAAAATATCGGATAGCTCTTGGGGTATAAAGAAAAAGACAAAGACAGAGTTTTTGGAAGATCCTGCCCTTAACCAACTTTCGCAATGGTCGTTAACGGGATGGGTGACCATATAAGGAAGACTGATGGTATGTCTTCCTTCCGGGCTAGGTGTTGTTAGCCCGGGAACAACTGTCCAACAGATGTTAGTCGGAATTCTTATTTATGTTAAGTTGCTTGATAAACTTCGTGAGCGTGATGTAGGTTCCCCACTGTAGGTCGTCACTGATTGGTAGCGCCATCTATTGTTATACGGCTGAAGCTCCGTGCCGTGTCGGTTATGTGCGCATCGTCTAGATGTCGCCACATTATAAATGTGAAAGTTTAGTAGATGTTTGGATGTTTACATGTTTGGGATGTTTGATATAGCCGCTACACACGCTCCTATCCGACCGCCGATTTGGTGCGGGCGAACTTCACTGCAGATCTGATCCGCGCCTACACACGTTCAAACCAAATCTGCCGCACCAAATCGGTCGGCGCTACACACGTTCCGATTTGGTCTGGCCGCACCTAGCTGTTGTTGCAGTGTTGCCAGCCACTGCTAATCTCCCAATATTAATATTATTTATAAATACTGAAAACATTGATTTGCTTGCAATAGATAGATAAAAAGAAAAATATTTTCGGTTATTAATGTTTTATTATTTAAAAAAATTCAATGTCATTATTTTTTTATTTTCGGTTGTTTTCATTAAAATACTAGAACATGCTAAATATTTACAAAAAGCAGCACTTATTGATGAGGTGTTATGCCTTAATTATAAATATTTAGTTTTATGACAAATTGCGAGTTTTTAAATAAAATAAACGAAAAAAAACTAATAGATAAAAGAATATTTGCACAAATTGCCATAATTAAACCTTTCGTTTGTTCAGTCCAACGTAAAACTCATGAACGAGCATTAAATTGAATCCTCTGAAAATCCCTTAAAGTAATTCTTACTGCCTTAAATATTTCCGCTTTTACATATTTTCTCCCTAAATCTTGGGGAAAACCTCCAAAATTGTCAACACTGCCAAGTTGGTCCGGTCGGAAGCCTACACACGTTCCGATTTGGTAGGAAGTGAAGTTCGTGCGAACCAAATCCGGCCGACCGCGTCAAACATGAATAATAATAATTATGGTCGGACGACTACGCTACGCACGTCCAGATTTGGTCTGGAGCAGACCAAATCGGCGGTCGGATCGGAACGTGTGTAGATGCTATTACTCAATCACGCCAAAATGGCTAAAAGGATTTGGCTGAAATTTGGCACACAGATACTTTGTAGTCGAGAGGAACATAGGCTCCTTTTTATTCCGGAAAAATATCACAAGAAAGCAGCTGCACAGCGGGCGGAAAGCTAGTACAATAGCACAGAATAGAATAGTTAATATTATGAATGCGAAAGTGTGTTTGTTTGTCAAAATGGAGCTACGGATTGGTGTGATTTTTGGTAAGGATTATTGGTGTCGGATTCACAATGCAATTCATCATCATGTCATCATGCCTATTGTGTGAAAGGGGCGGGGCTACCCGAAGTTTCGGATTTGCGTTTCAGAGTACGGTCCCAGGCGCGGATCCAGAATTTGGCTGGGGGGGGGGGGGTCGCCCTCATTGAACCACTGAGGAACTGGCCATCTTATTTTTAATTGCTGGAACACAAAAATGCTGAAATCATCGTTGTACTGGTGTCACACTAACCTAGATATGACAGACTTAGAACAAATCCTGCCACCAACCAAACAGAATACAATACGAACCCCAAAGAACTGGGCATTGAACTTGGGACCTCTGTGTCTGATATCGGTGGTGCGTAGATACTACAAGACCACAGAGGTGGTTAGCTAAAACTGCAGTGTAGACAGTGTATTGTAACTTTGTAACCGTCCCCGCACACGCGGTCATTCCCGGTCGCCACCACCATCAGTTTCGCCACCACTGGGGGCGACTGGGATTGTTTGGTTAAAAAATTCCCATTCGACACCAGTGGTGGCCACGAGGAGTTTGCTTATAAAAAATCCCGATTGCTCCTACTGATTGTCTTTATAAAATTTATATTTCTATTTTGGTAATTGATTTGTGTGTATGTGCATATATAATGGTGACTTAGAGAGTTAATACAAATTCTGAATGAATAAAAATAACTTTGGGCATCTCACGTGAAATTAAATAATGTAAGAGATATTTTTGACTATTAAGCTTGAAATAAAAAAATTAAGTCCCAATCGCCCCCAGTGGTTACGAAACTGGTGGTGGCGACCGGGAATGACCGCGCCGTGCACGCGAGCCACACGCGACAGCCACAAACGCCCCAACTTGAAGCTTGAAGCTAGAAGAAGAAACAAGTGATGACTATTAGGCGGCGGCAGGCATCAACCGTGTGCAGCGACACGCAGCGACATGCAGCTCATATAAAATGTATGAAAACTACAGGAAATAGATGGGTGGCGACGTTTTCTGGTTGTGGTTGGTGGTCCAAGTGCGGAAAGGCTTAGCTAGGGGGCATAGGATGTTGATACACTTTGTCCAAAATAATCTTACATAATAATACGTGGCTCATTGTACAACAAATGATTGCGAACTGTCAATCTTCTCGCAACGGTCCAATCTCAATTACAGCGAGACACGCGGCCCGGAATCACGTTTCAATTTTAAATGAACCTGTCAGACCAAGCTCCAGCTGATGACTGTTCGACGCTGGACCAAATTAATCTTGTTGCGTTTCAATTTCCACGCCTCTGGTGGCCAGTACAGTACCTATTATACCTAATGTAATGACGTTAATGAATGAATCCTTTATAAAAGACTTCGCACTTATCAAGCTCTTATTTTCGATTTAATAAGAAAATGCAAAAACTGAGTCCTTTCCAACTGACTCCGACTTTCCAGGGTGTATCCTTGCCGATAACCGAAAATCTGCAACTTCTTGGCATGAACTTATCATCCAACCTGAATTTTGGAGAGTACATCGATTCCATTGCAAAGTGTGCTGCTAAGAAACTGGGCGTCCTCTCTAGGGTTAAGCGGTACTTCACGCCGGACCAACTGCTTTTGTTATACAAAGCGCAGATTCGTCCGTGCATGGAGTACTGTTGTCACCTATGGGATGGTTCTGCTAAGTATCAGCTAGAACTTCTGGAATCGATCGAAAACCGTGCCAGGAAGCTCATTGGAAACTCAGCGTTGACTACGGCGAACTTCAGAGCCTCAGTCACCGTCGTCGCAAAGTTGCGTGTCTATCGGTTTTTTATAGAATACACTTTGGGGAGTGTGCGAGAGAACTGCACGACCTTGTTCTCGCAGCCCCTTTCCACCATCGGGGAACCAGACGCAGGTTAGCTTATCACCCTTACGTTGTTGACACTCCACCTGTCCGCACTAAACGCTTCGCAGATTCGTTTCTTTTGCGAACCGCTAAGGAATGGAATGCGTTGCCTGCCTATGTGTTCTCCGATAACTACAACCTTGGTATCTTCAAGGCCAGAGTGAACAGGCATCTCCTGGACAAGCATGCAACATCTTAGGCCACTTCCTGTTAACAAACAAGATGGTGGTCAAATGCCTGCCCAGTTTTATATTTAAAAAAAATGCAGCTTCAGTTTTTTAGTTTGATTTTCAAATAGAAATACTTACCTACGTTTAAAATTACCGTCATACATTCATTCTATTTTTAAATGTTGGTAGGTAGAGTAGAGCCCTACAGTGAATTGTCATACCTGATTTACAACAGGGGGTGCTGGAGAACCCCACAGTTTGTAAGTAATTATTTTATCAATAAAACAAAGTTTCAAAAATATTTTATTTTATTTCTATTAAATAGGAACTAAGATGACAAATTAACCTTAAAACCTAGTAATTCAAATTAATTTGAGCATTGTTGGCTACTTTAACTCGATGTTCTAAGCATATTGTAATTTTGCACTTGGTGCTCTTAGTCTTGGTTTAGCGGTCTTTAAGGGTGATGTCCAATTGATAAATTTTTATCTGGCGTAGGTTTGGTGAGGATCCCAAAAAATCTCTTTGATATCCCTCCCCTCCTGAAATATGTCTTATTTAGACGTTCTTTCAAATGTTCATGGGTAAGTCCAAACCACAATTTCATTAAAAAATAAAAATAATAAAATACGTTGTATTGCACACAAAAAGAAATACATTTATAGAAAAAATTATATTAAAATGATATATAAGTACGTACGATGACTCTTTATATCTGACTTATTGTTAGCTTTCGAAAATTTCATGAAATATGCACAAAGGCCAACGTCTGGTTCTTATCCTCGTAATGCAGCCAAAAAAAATAACTATTAATTTGTAGGTACTTTACAAAACATAATGTAAAACAATTCACAATACTTACGATTTTCCTACACTGGGGTGATTGGGAACCCCACACCACTCGTGCACACGTCCACACAATACGCAATACGGCCATCGTCGTGTGACTGGCCAATCAGACAAGCAAGTAACGCTAGGGTAAAATATGCGGACGCATAAAAAACAAAATTCTATGGGGTGCTCCAGCACCCCGGGTAGAGTTCTAGGGTCAAGATATCTGGGGGGCTACCGGCTAAAAAATATGGATATGAGCATGGGCATGGGCTTCATTTGATATTTGAAGAGCATATATAATTATCATGCCCCAAATTATGGCATGTAGTATTAACTATCTCTATTGTGAAAAAGTGCTCGTCAAACTCATGTCAAACTGCGTTAACTTCAGATGGCGCAACAGTAGCAACGCACACAACATTTCAACTTCCGCTCCTAGTCCGATCAACGGGGCATATGTAACCCGATAAATTCCCCCGTCGTTCAAATTTGGCACGATTGTAGAGTAAGTAATGCTGATTAAGGATCTGCAAGAATCCAAGAATATTTCCCACGCCAAGTTAGTCATTTTTGACGTGCCGTGAGCGCGTGAAAAGCGCTTCCAATTTCTTTGAGAATGGTTCCTTAGCCTCATTACTTTCTGTATGCGTACCTTTTACTAGGTAAAATAAGGTAATAAAGTTAGAAAATAACATTTCTTGCTAGAAGTTGAGATTTTGACCTAAATGTGAAAACATCAAATTGCTTTTAATTTCTCCGATAATGTTTTCTTGGCCTGAAATACCATCTGCATACGTACGTATTACGAGCTAGAATGATTATATGCAGGAATCCAATAACATTTCTTACCAGAACTTGAGATTTTTACCTAAACGTGAAAACGTTAAATCGCTTCTAATTTCTCTGTTAATGGTTCCTTAGTCTCATTACTCCCTGCATGCGTACCTATTACTAGATAAAATCACTTTATAAAGGAGTTAAAAATCATTTCTTGCTAGAAGTTGAGATTTTAACTCAAACGTGAAAACATAAAATTTCTTCTAATTTCTCCGTTATTGTTTCCCTAGCCTCAAATACTTTCTGCATAACGTATTACGAGTTAGAATGAGTATATGAAGGAATCGAAAAACATTTCTTACTAGAACTTGATATTTTTACCTAAACGTGAAAACGTTAATCCGCTTCTAAAATCTCTGTTAATGTTTCCTCAGCCTCAAATACGTATGTATACGTATATTCGTATGTATTTACAATAAGAATGATTACATGAAGGAATTCAGAAACATTTCATAATAGAAGTTGCAAGTTTTACCTAAACGTGAAACCGTAAAAACACTTATAATTTATGTGTGAATGTTTCCTGAGCCGCAATTACTTTCTGTATACGTACGTATTTCTAGTTAAAATAAGTAAGTATGTAAAGAAATTTAAAAACAATTCTGACTTGAAGTTGGATTTTTACCTAAACGTAAAAATGTAAAATCGCTTCTTGTTTCTATGTGAATGTTTGTATTATTATGTTGTATAACAAAAGTAGTTTTTAAAAGTTGAGATTTTTACCTAACCGTGATAACATAAAATTGCCTCAAAACTCTATGGAAATGTTTCCTTAGACAGGTCCAAAAAGCTTAGACTAAGTACTGAGGTAACTGGAGAGTGCAGTACTAACACTTTTTTGTGGCAATGTGGCTGTCTTCCGTCTCACCTACACTTTGAAAAAATACGTATGGTCATATGAGACAACTGACAGCCACTACGTACTAAATGTCAAATTTGCTGAACACACTTTTTTATTCAGGATGAAAACTCCAGTCACCTCAGTATTTAGTCTAAGCTCTTTGGTCAGGTCTCACCAATATGAGACAGATGAAAATAAATAATCACGAAGAAGTTTTATAGGTACGTGACGTGACAGATAACGCTGCGCGCATGCGCGACTGGGACATTTTTGACGCTAATACAGTACATGGTTTTTTACTAATCTTATGGAAAAGATTAGTATTCGATTTTGACCGCGCGCAGACGCGAAAGCGGCCATGGAAGAAATTACAGTTTTGTATCGTAGGTACGACAGTTATAAACCTACAGCCTTATCACCACTTAACATCATGTGTGATGAAGGCTAAGTGCTAAACCCGTTGTGGATAAAAAAAAAATCTATTTTCCAAAATTACAGATTTTATTTTACAATTTTCCGTAATAAAAAGTAGCTTAAGTTACTCTCCAGCTTTCAAACTATCCCCATACCAAAAATCACGTTGATCAGTTGCTCCGTTTTGACGTAAAAGATGGACAAACAAACACACTTTCACATTTATAATATTAGTATGGATTGCACTACATATTGAAACCTACTCAATGCAAGCAAAACATGCGAGTTTTTATGGTTGAATCGAATTTTATATCGTGGGTTCGAGTCCCATCGGAGCTGGTTGTGAGACGGGTCGATTTTTTCTAAATACTTCATTTTCCATTTTTCAACCATAAAAATTGCATTGTGAATGCAATAAAGTAAAAATTTAAATAACATGCGTAAAATAGATTATAATAATAAACACTGACTATTTCCGGCTTGGGAAGTACGTTACAGCTATAACTAAAACAATTATAAAATTACCTTACTAGCTAAACATTATACTATAAAATAAAAGTAAAAGTTTTATGAGAAAATATTTTTAAGGCTTTCTTTGCTTAGGCCACAGAACCGTTAAAGACATCAAAATTGAGTCTGATGGAGTTATGTATGACACATACGAACGATACAGTGGCGAGTGATGACCGAGTCTTGACTTACACAAAGGGAGGGTGAATGTATTGAGAATTTGCGATTGTGCAACCTACTTCCGCTTCGAGGAAGTGTGAATTTTGTGTGTTCAAGTATTTCTGGAGAATCAATATGATCTTGGATCAACTTGAACAGGTACTTAATAACAGAAATCTTTCTTCGCGCATTCCATACAGAAAGACCGTAGTTTTTGGCACAACGTGAAAATAAATCAAAACAAGTGACACATAATAAAGGTTTGTTATTGCTACCCTAGCTCAACATAACACAAAGGTTTTTATTGTTTTATGGTCAATACCAATTGACATCCATTGCAACACGTGGCACACTTCTAAAACACCAAACACTAAAATTGCCATCCCGTTTCTCTTTTTTTAACTGCCCTATTTTTTGTTGGATACCAAGTAATTTGTTTGCGGTAACTCCTAAGTTATTCATTTGAATGATAATTACACAAAATCTTTATAAATTGTAGTAGGCTATGTGTTATTCCGATGTATCAGCTATATTAGTGTTGCTAAGTATATTTTGCGGGACAGAGAGACTAACAAACAGACAGGCACATACATACATCGTTATCATCAAATTGTACCTACTGATATCAATATAAAAAAATACGTTACACATCGTAAGCTGATTTCTTTACCATTTACAGATCACTTCCTTACATCATTATCTTACATTATTACCTACACTAAACCAAAATAACACTTTCATTTTTTGCCAGCAAAAAATTTAAGTGTTAATAATGAATGACAAAGTAACATTTGCGGTTTCTGAAAATGTGTTATATCTCAAAAAGTGCTTAATCTCGTTCAAACACAGGCAGACTTGACGAATCTATAAGGGTTCCGTTTTTTGCCATTCGGCTACGGAACCCTAAAATGAAGTTACAGCTTTGGTGACATAATAATAAATGTTAAGGAACGCAAGATTATCAGAATCACACCTTTTTAGGGTTCCGTAGGCGAATGGCAAAAAGCGGAACCAACCATCATTTTTCACCATACTACTGATGGTCACATCACACCACACACTACATTCACATTACATCATATGGTCATAATTCTTGTAACTAGTGTGTAAAAGAGCACTCCAATTGAACTACAATTGAAACACGATTGAGACACGATTATGATTTAACGTTAGCAGAATTGGCCCCCTGGAGCGAATCCAAATCATCCTGCAATCGCAGACAGTCCTCTACACAATCGATGACTCTGTATATTTTCGTGTCGTCTGCATATTGAAGGTAACTACTAAGGCATAGGGTCTTGATGATAAAATATCTTTTTCACACTTATGCTCTGAAATGTTAATATTATATTTGAGAAAAGAATGCAGTACGTGGCACTTTTCCGAGGTAAACATTCTAAATTTAAAAATCACTGCAGTAATGAATTTCAGTACTTACTTACTGCACTGATTTTAGTGCAGTAAGTAAGTACTGAAATTCATTACTGCAGTGATTTTCAAATTTAGAATGTTTACATCGGAAAAGGTACTACCCAAATATATTATTACCAACTTTTTTTCTTTATTTTTTCTTTCGTTATTCCTGTGTATAAAAACAGAAAAGCAAAGGGACATTTGCACCATACAGCCACATTATTATGATTATTATATAGGTAATTATTATATCATAATTAGGTTAACTATTTTTTTAATACGGTGCGCACAGAGTATATTACTTCGTATTGTTATTATATACAAGCGCTATGTACCCTTAGCACGAACATCAATCGAAAAAACAAAATGAGATTTATCATAGACAAAATATCCAAAATTCAAAATTCAAAATTCAATATCGTTTATTCAATTTAGGTTTGTTTAACAACACTTATGAACGTCAATGAAGCTACGCCATCGGTTCGCAAATCCTACGGCAGGAGACCTTGTAGCGAGAAGAACCGGCAAGAAACTCGCCAAGGGCTATTTTTTTCTCCCTGTTTTAACTTATACAGAGTCGTCAAATTTGAAAAGTGACCTTCACATAATAGTAAGGTTACTTTCCATCACAATACAGAATGCCGCTTAAATTAAGTACAATTTTGCTTATTACCTAAAACAGTAAACAATTTTCAACTAAACAAGGAATCAAATAGTTTAATGGACACACTAATCTTAATCTTATTCACATTGTATTATAGGATTAATGAAAAGGAAACTGCAAGCTGCGCTGTATATTCAAATTTATAAGTATTAACAAATAAAAGGAATTTTTGAATAAATAAAACAATTATTAGAAGAATTGCTGTTACTGTAAGACACGGATACCAAAATTACTATGAGACACACCAGCTCGCTCATAAATCAATATAATACTATTATTAACCATATCCCGAACACCTTTAACACAAGTAGACATGAGCAGACCCACCCCACTGGCAGCACCCGTTCAAGAGCATGACGCATGAGCCAGCCATCGCTTCGCTCAACCATATTTTAGGGAACGTAACGACCCGACTCACACGACACCACCGCAGGAATGTTTAACGAGAGCATGACATACTTAAGCTACCCGTGTTAAATGCCGAATTAAAAAAAAAACAAATGCGAAATACTAGAATGTAACACAATACAATAAAAAAAATTAAATTAAATTATGACCAAGCCGTTTTGTCCTTTAAGTAATCGTTAACAGTATAATATCCTTTTTTAACGAGGCCATTTTTTATGTGCATCTTAAACTTTTCAATAGGCAAGTCCAATAGACCGTCTGGAATTTTGTTGTAAAAGCGTATCCCAAGACCCAGGAAAGATCCATGAACCTTCTCTAGCCTGTACCGAGGCATTACAAGTTTATTTTTATTTCTAGTATTTCGGTTGTGCAAATCACTATGTTTGATATATTCATTTATATTGCAACGAACGAAAACTATGCAATTAAATATAAATTGGGATGCAGCTGTTAATATACCAATCTCTTTGAATTTGTCCCTGAGAGATGTCCTGGAGCCTAGCTGATAAATCGCCCTTATAGCTCGTTTTTGTAAAATAAATATAGTCTGTATATCAGCTGCTGTCCACCATAACAGAATACCATAAGACATGATACTATGAAAATAACTAAAATACACAATCCTAGCCGTTTCGACATCTGTTAACTGTCTCACTTTCCTAATAGCATATGCAGCTGAACTAAGTTTGCCAGCAAGCGTCGTGATATGTTTGGTCCATTGAAGTTTCCCGTCAAGAGTTACACCCAAGAAAACGGTTGAATCTACTAAATCCAATTTTTCATCATTAATTTTAATATTAATAGGTTGATCACGTACATTTGGCAAAGCAAACTGGACACACTTTGTTTTCTTTGCATTAAGCTTTAGATTATTTACATTAAACCAAGTAAGAATTTGTGAGAGTGCTACATTTACATCGTCATCGTATCCTTTACGAGCATGGAAGTATTGCCTAAATAATACTTCCATGTTTACGAGTAATTTTGTATGGGAAATATGTACAGCGCCATCTACCGCCCAGAAGCGGGTATTGAAGTTGCGCATTTTAGTAGCAAGTAGTAAGTATCAATAGGCTGTATGACCGCTCCACATGGTCTCACAAGCCAATATAAAAAAAACGGCGGGAATGATTTTCAGTCAGCGGTGGATTTGATATCAATACAGTTTATATTGTGTTTTAAATTATTAAAATGAATTCTGCCAATGAAACATATACAGACATTGTATGTACCTACTCCACCAAATTTGAGAGCAGAAGCAAAATTAATAACAGAAAACTTACTGCCAGCAAAATCAAAAGAAAGATATATGAAAACCTACGATCTGATTTGGAAAAGTGAAAAATTGGCGCATAGGTACGTTTTCGGAATCTGTGTTGTTGGCGTATTTTAATGATACATCATTAAAATAATATTATTATGGGCGATTTATACATAAGTGTGCCCGGGAAAACAATAACATTTACATTTAATAATTGACCGAACAAGTGTGATATAAATGTTAATAAATATTATTTAGTTAAACAGTTTTTTTTATTTCCTCGCATTTCTTGAGAAAAGCACTATACAAGCCTTGTACGGTAAGCAAATTACCTTGCCTCGAATGATTAAAGCCCTCGCCTGCGGCTCGTGCTTCAAACCATCCTCGACAATGTAATTTCTTACTTACCTGTCCTCGGCTGTAATGTACTATTTTAACACCCTTGCTAGTAAAGCTGATGTAATTCCACCGGTTTTAAATATGAAAAGCGGGTCATAAAAAATGCGTGTGTTACCAAAGCAAATAGTTAAGTTATAGTCCATACAAATTCCATAACAGTATTATTTGCCATTTCAAATATGGAACTGATCGCCGCCGCATGACTCCAGCTAGTGAGCAGCGCGCTGTTGCTATTCAAATTTCGAACTGATCGCCGCGCGGCGCCAGTCAGTAGACAGTGTGCATTCACAGATTGAGTTTATTTAAAATAAAAAAAAACAGTTTATTCGGTAATTTAAAAACTTGGCTGCATGCTCTAGCGTCTTTGCCAACATTTTCACGCAGCCACGGCAGAAAATAATCCTCGCTCCATTTTTCTCAAATTTTATTTTCTTTGTACTTGTATTGTGAATAACTAAAAATGACAACTTTCAATAATGAAGATGAGCAATATATTACTTCAACTCCACCGGATATACTAACAGAAGCGCGAACCGCATGCGACAGCTTGCTGCCGTCAATATCCAAGGACAGATACATAACCACGTATGAAAATTTCTTGAAGTGGAAAAACATGAAAAATGCCAAGTCATTTTCCGAAAATGTAGTTTTGGCGTATTTTAATGAACTAGCTAGTAAATATATAAGCCTAGCTCGTTTTGGACAACATATTCTATGCTGAAAAGTACCCTCAAGATGAAAAATGGTGTCGATATTAATTTATATACAAATCTCATTGCATTTTTAAAGAGAATAAAAATTAACAAAATATTAAATGTTTTTTCTGTTTCCTCGCAAATGTGTTTAAAAACGTCGTACGATATACTTGCGTATTGGTTATAACATCTTAACGCACTAATATCGTAATGTACTATTATATACTTATTCTAACTAGTAATATTTACAAGTAATTGAGGCTAAGGAAACGTTTACAGATAAATAATAAGCGATTGTGTCTAAAGAAACATTCACAGAGAAATAATTATGTGTATTTACGATTTCGTGTATAGGTAAAAATCTCAACTGCTAGTCAGAAATGTTTTTGATTTCTTTATATACTTATTCTGACTAATAATACGTACGAACACTAAAAGGAATTATGACTAAGGACACATTCACAGAGACACTAAGCGATTTAACGTATTCACGTTTAGGTAAAACTCTCAACTTCTTTCATGAAATGTTTTTGAATTTCCTTCATATTCTCATTCTTAATACGTACGTATACACACAGTATTTGAGGCTGAGGAAACATTAACAGAGATTTTAGAAGCGATTTAACTTTTTCACGTTTAGGTAAAATATCAAGTTCGAGTAAGAAATGTTTTTCGATTGCTTTATATACTCATTCTAACTCGTAATACGTTATGCAGAAAGTATTTGAGGGTAATGAAATATTATCAGAGAAATTAGAAGCAATTTTATGTTTTCGCGTGTAGGTAAAAATCTCAACTTCTAGCAAAAAATGTTTTAATTCCTTTATAAACTTATTCTACCTAGTAATAGGTACGCCTACAGAAAGTAATGAGGCTAAGGAACCACTAACAGAGAAATTTGAAGCGATTTAACGTTTTCAAGTTTAGGTATAAATCTCAAGTTCTAGTAAGAAATGTTATTGGATTCCTGCATATACTCATTCTAACTAGTAATACGTACGTATGCAGTTGGTATTTGAGGCTAAAGAAACATTAAAAGAGAAAATAGAAGCAATTTTATATTATCACATTTCGGTCAAAATCTCAACTTCTAGCAAGAAATGTTATTTTCTAACTTTATTAACTTATTCCACCTAGTAATAGGTACGCATACAGAAAAAAATGAGGCTAAGGATCCATTCTCAAAGAAATTAGAAGCGATTTTCACGCGCTCACGGCACGTCAAAAATGACTAACTTGGCATTGGAAATATTCTTGGATTCTTGCAGATCCTTAATCAGCATTACTTACTCTACAATCGTGCCAAATTTGAGCGACGAGGGAATTTTCCGGACGTCTCCATACAACGAATATCCTCGTTGATCGGACTATCCGTTATGGCGCATTATCGCCTGTTTTTTTTTTTCATATTTAAAAAAGACACATCAATATATTGAGAGAATTTCATGTCACTCTAGTCACTACAAATAATAAACTTACGCGGAATTTGGAACTTGGAACGGAATTTGGAACGCACACCATTCATTTGCCTACGCCGCCAGCGCCGTTGCAGAGGATTTCGGAACTGTTATTTAGCCGTCTTATTTGGACACTTATCTTGTTCAACTTTCCCACATGAGATAGTCCTTCTTACCTCTATAAACCCCAAATGGATATTATGACCAAATTATTGCCCCCTATTGTTTCTGTTAGATCTCGAAGCGAGTTCTACTCGCACTTGTCCGGTTTTTTATTGATTCCTAGCTAGAGATATGGAAGCATACCAATCATCTACTACCCGTAGATAAGGCCAATCGTATTTCATTTTGTTTACTAGTCTGTTCTAGTGAACGGTTTGCTCCTTAGTAATTTCAAATTGTTACCTACCACGTCGTAGTATTTTTTAAAGATTAGTTAAATACCTAAGTATTTAGATTTTAAAAAATCGACCCTCTACCAACTAAAAAGTAAAAATATGTAAAGGAAATGTTGTTATTTTTTTATTAGGTAATATTACTTAAATATTTCATTTTGTAAACATTCTCCTAACTATTTCCAAACTAACTATCAGCTGGGTGTGGTGTACTTTTGGTGTCCAAGAAGAAAAAAAGCTTATTATTATCCGGCAGCATGGTCTCGCGACCATAACCGTTCGTCACAGAATACAGTAAAAAATGTATATGTCAATGTCAAAACTGACATTTTGTTTTGGCGCCGATTTCAGCTTACCGCTTGTATATTTTTTGCGATTTCTGCGTTTGTAAAAATATTTATTGATAAGTACACATTTATTTACAGTTACCGCAATAAGCTAGGTAAAAAGTATGTAAGAATATAACTTTAACATTTGTGTAACCCACCATAAGAAATACAAGTGTAGCATAAACACTTACAACAGCTGCATGTTTTCTTTCGGCAACGTGATCCCTCTCCAACCAAACAATAGAACCAGTTGAAAGTTTCAAGTGTCTTAAAAACACTGCCTGATTACCAACAATGTCTAATTTAAAGTCTGTCAGCAACATAGCTCGAGCAGCTACCAAAAGGCCTTACAGAGTTTCTATTGAAGGTAACATAGGATCTGGTAAATCAAGTTGCATTAAGTTCTTCGAAAAGTATCCCAATTTAGAAAAACATGCTGTAAGTACAATCACCAATGACATTGGTTAAACATTCATTCATTGGGATTTATAACCTTTTCACGGTAAACAGCTGCATTAATTTTAAAGCTTTGTTTGAATTTTTTCAGGAACCTATTAACGAATGGCGCGATGTCAGTGGTCATAACCTGCTCGGCCTAGTGTACAGTGATTTACACAAGTGGACTTTTCCATTCCAACACTACGTCCATCTCAGTCGACTCAAGATACAGACCAGTCCACCATCACATCCAAAAATCACTGTTAAAATGTTTGAAAGGTTTGTTTATAGTTAAATTCTTGTTAAAATGCCCATATACTTTTTTATAATACTCTCAGGATCTAAATGCAATAATTATTTTACTTGTAAAGAATAAATAATATTGTTCGAGGCACTTGAGGCCAAGGGCATCAACAGGGGGACAGCCTCCCTAAATCCTTGTTTTGTCAACAACATCATTGAGCCACACCACTGTGGTGTCATCTACAATTTTTTTAGGTAACTTGGTTAGGTAGTACAGGCCCAAGGCCATGGGCTGGCCACTTGCCCTGCCCCCTGGGACATGGGCTGGCGACCTGGGCCAGGAGCTGGCAACTTGCCCCCTGGGCCATGGGCTGGCAACTTGGGCCATGGCATAGCTTTACCACTTTATGTACCATAATTAAATTTGGCCCTATTTATTACTAAATCTGCTCCTTTTTTATTAAAATATTATTTGGTTACAGATCTGTACAAAACAGCAGGTACTGTTTTGTTGAGAATGCAAAGAAACAAGGATATCTCCATGAAGCAGAGTATCAAGTACTTAACACTTGGTATGAGCGTATTGAGAAAAACCTTGATATCAAGTTGGATCTTATAGGTAAGTTACACACAGTACCTCCAATAATCAGCTGTTTAACCATTAGTGTGAATAATGTGTAAGAATATAAATTACTAGCGGCCGCCTGCGTGGTTCCCGTTCCCGTGGGAATATCGGGATAAAAAGTTAAAAGATATCCTGTGTTATTAAAATACTATAATCTAGCTCTGTTGCAAATTTCATCCAAATCCGTTCAGTAGTTTATGAGTGAAAGAGACAAACATCCATGGAAGTATGGATGCATCCATCCATACTCACAAACTTTCGCATTTATTATATTAGTAGGATAAGTACATACAAAAGTTTTATTAACAAGTGACAAATGGTCTTTTCAGTGTATTTGAAAACCTCTCCGGAGGTTGTTTATGAGAGGATGGTAAAGCGCGGCAGGAGCGAAGAGTCTGAAGTGCCTCTAGAGTATTTACAACAGGTGAGGTTTTTAAATCTAGTTTATAAGAATAAATTATAATATATACAAAAATATTTCTATCTGGATTATTTGGCTTCATCTTATGGTTTATTAACATGATTGTTTGTGCTGTTGAACATCACTTCTAACATTAACTTGTAATCTAGTGCTCAGTTGTGTAATAATTTGTTGCTTTTTTATATTACCAGGTACACAACGCTTACGAGAACTGGTTAAATTCCCCCGATGCTGGCTGTGAAGTGCTGACCATCGACGCCAATCGAAGCCTTGACATCGTCAAAGAAGACCTAGATAGATACAGTTATAAAATACTAGGTGGAAACCACACCAACTGACATGCAGTTCGAAATAGTAATATCAGTTGTTTATTGTTACCGCTATTTGGAAGGGACTTATCCAATCATCCTGCAATCGACTGCAATAATTGAGGAATATGAATCTAGATATCAATTTTAGATTTAACTAGCTAATTTTTTTAACAACAATACTTGACAAACCTTCGCTTCACACTTAAATTATCTTGTCCGTGATGAGAATCAGATTTTAATTTAATGGAATCGGATTTTTGTGTATGTACTTACAATTGGTAGGTAGGAAAGTGACTGTCTATGTATCTATACAAACAAGACTAGGTATATCCAAAAAAAATATGGTAACTGAAAAAAACCATTAAATCTGTAATAGTGTGATCGGATTTAATATGGCGCCAAGATGATGTCTAAGAATTTTATTGACTAATTAATTTGCTGAAGTATTTTTTGTTTTCAATATAGGCAATGAAAGTATAAAAAAATATTTATTTATCTGTGTTTCCTAATGTAACTTGAATAATGTTTTATTGAGCAGAGTCTTTAAGAACAAAAAACTGAGCGAAAAACTGGACATTGGCGAAATCCAAAAGGGAACCGCCACCGCATAAAAAGAAGAAGAAGAATGTTTTATTGTTTAATTATGTAAATGTAGCTATATAAGTTTAAACAAATAGTAAAGTAATAAATAAGGTTTGTAAATTATACCTTAAATTCAACTGCATAAAAATAGAAATGAACAAAGACAAGACAAGAAATGATGGACGCCAAAAATATTTTGAATTATTTAGACTCTATGTTGACATATTTAATGGATTTCTAAACCCTACCTCAGTGTCTCGAATAAATTATATTTTAAACATTATTGTTTTTTATTGACACCCGACAATCTTTATAATTTACTAGCTGATACAGCAAACTTCGTACCACCTTAACGACAGCACGCCACCTACTGGGTCCAATTGTAAATCTAAACCATTCTCGAATCCACCTAAAGACACAAAAAACATTAATAAAATCGGTCCAGCCAGTTCAGTTACACACACACAGAAGAAATATATATTACTTAATATTATCTGTGCTTATACCTACAGTGTGCCTCTCGATATGGTGCACAAACGAAAAGGTCGTTGACTATACACGATTTCATCGACAAATAAAATAAAAAAAAATTACAACGCAAATGCAATGAAGAACAAGAAAATATGGATAAAAAAAATAATGGGATTATTAAGCAAAAATCGCTAATAATGAAAAAAAAAGGTAAAATAATTCTCGAAAATGTTTGATTTTGTCATGTTAGTATCTTTTATGAATTCATTTTACTCTTTCACTTATTTTCCAATCCTTCACAAGTATTTTAGCGTTTATTTCGCGATATCTCTTTTGGTTCGAAAACTTTAACTTTTTATGACAAAAGGACCTAAAAAGATTTTTATTTTTTATTAAATACATTGTATTGCAACATGAGCAATATTATTTTTTATTTTTTATGTCGTAAAATCCGGTATAGTCAACACCCTTTCGGTTTGTGCACCATATCGAGGGGCACACTGTATAAGATTTATGATATTAATGTAAATATTGTGATTAAAATAATTACTCAAATTTTAGATCAATTTGATTCTATATTGCTACAAATCTATTTCTACAATGGGATGTTAAAACAATAACACCTGTTAACTGAGATGATGAAATATATTTTATCACAAAACAATAATAATTTATTATTATTCCTAATTTTAAGGTGTATCTTGTAAAAGCACTTCCAAATCAGAATTGATTATCATAACAGTGATATTTTGTGTTTTTTTTACAAAATACGCCTTAAAATATATTAAGACTAATAGTTTGATTTCTAGCGGTAGAGGTGGTCAGCTCTGATGTTCGTAGCGATCTCGCTCTCCCATTTGTCTCCATTTGAAAGCAGTTTTTCCTTGTTGTATAGTAGTTCCTCATGTGTTTCTGTTGAGAATTCGAAGTTGGGACCTTCAACAATAGCATCAACAGGGCAGGCCTCCTGTAATTTAAAAAGACGAGAATCAAATCTGTGATAACTTTAGTGAGATGCACTGAAATTCGTTTCATTTCGGTATTACCGAAGTTCGGCAGCTTTTACCGAACTTCGTCTCCAGTCGAATATCGGTTCAATGTGCTTAATATTTGAAAAGGAAATGGAAAAGTGAAAAGGACTTTATTTTAAAACGAAATTTAGAACAATCAAGACTTCCGCCCACGACTTAGTACCTGAGTACTTGGTTAATAATATTTTGTAAAATAGATGCACCTGAGCGCATAAATTATGTTTCTTTAATGATGAGCATAAATAAGGATTTTCGAAATGTTTTTTTTTAAACTACCACCAAATCAGGGCTTTTCGAGGTAAATGCAATATTATGATAGCATACTAGATAAAAAAATTCTTTACCTGACAAAATCCACAGTAGATGCATTTAGTCATATCAATATCATAGCGTGTTGTCCTCCTCGA
The DNA here is from genome assembly GCA_949710035.1 of Crambus lathoniellus. NCBI lineage: Eukaryota > Metazoa > Arthropoda > Insecta > Lepidoptera > Crambidae > Crambus > Crambus lathoniellus. Next base: position 3,952,055 of record OX453302.1, on the reverse strand, counting down.
ACCATCTTTACGTTCTTCTGCTTCAATAGTAATAGCCTGAAAATAATCACATTGAAATCTATAAAAACTAATAGACGCAAGCAACTTCATTTGCATGGAATTTGGTTATATCATGGTCCTTAAAAGTTACTCCAAATTTTAACAACAAAAAGCCTATACCCTCCTCCAAACCTAAACTGTACCCTAAAACCTACCCTGATTTATCTGACACTGTTAAGTACCTACCATTAGTTGTAATTTTTTCATGCTATTAAATAAATAAATGAAAAATAAGTCTCCCTTTTCATATAAAGTTATTTTAATGGTAATACTATTGAAGATAAGATAAAAATATTCTTTATCCACTTAGACATAATAAATATGTACTTATGAATCGTTAATATTTTCCTACCCACCCATTCAAGACTTTTTTAACTGACAAGAAGAATGGGCACAAGAAACTTGCCAGCGTTTCTTAGTTAGGTAACGACATTTACAAAAAAAAAAACATTGTTACTAATACAACAATTGCTTAGTATAAAAATACATCATATTAAACAGTGATTATGTCATGTGTTACATCATGACCATGCATTGCGGTCATTCAAATAATCGTCTACTTTATAGTATCCTTTGCTCATCAGCGACTCTTTAATGTAACATTTAAATTTATGCAATGGAAGTTCAATTATATGCTGTGGAACTTTATTAAAAAAGGCTATGCTTTTCCCCAGAAATGAGGCTCTGGATTTTTCTAGCCTAAACTTGGGAACGACAAGTTTATCTTTATTTCTTGTGTTAAAGCGATGAATATCGCTCTGCTTTACAAATGTATTATAATACTTTTTCACATAAATTATATTTTCATAGATGTAATGTCCTGCAACAGTTAAAATGTTTATTTCTTTAAATAGATCTCTTAAAGAATCTCTCGATCGGAGGTTGTAAATGGTCGTTCAATTATATGCTGTGGAACTTTATTAAAAAAGGCTATGCTTTTCCCCAGAAATGATGCTCTGGATTTTTCTAGCCTAAACTTGGGAATTATTAAATAATTAAATAATTATTGGGAAACATTAAAATAGCTTCAGTGGTTAAGGGGTGAAAGGGTAACAGGCAGAGGTATTTCTGCATTAATATTATTACTATGGATGGACGTCAGAAGTAAAATAACTTTACATGGAAAGGTGTGTTCTAGATTCCTAACTAACCTGAGCTGGGCAAATAGCTTCACACAGTTTGCAGGCAATGCACCTCTCTTCACCAGATGGGTAACGGCGCAGTGCATGTTCTCCTCTGAACCGAGGAGACAAAGGCCCCTTTTCAAACGGATAGTTGATTGTTGCTGGTTCCTGGTAAACATGGAATTATTACTTAAATATAAGGGCTTACGCTGCGTCATGCGTGATCACGACGCGTAGTCGCGCACGCGTAGTAAATACAGGAGCACGCATGGTCTTAAGGTCATAGCCCACATATACCGCACCGCTCCGACCCAACCAAAGTATGAGCAGCCAAATATGGACTTAATATCATTCACTGTAAATGCACTTTACAGTAACAATATAGCATAGCAGACAGCGCGCGGTAAGCGAGCCTGCCGCAAGCTAAAGTGCGTCTTATAAGCATGCCATTAAGTCCATATTTGACTGCTCATACATTGGTTGGGTGGGAGCAGTGCGGTATAAATGGGCTATGATATGACCTTTACACCGCGCGCTAGCTAGCGTTGCTCTTGTATTTTGCTGAATTTACTACGCGTCGCCGTGATCACGTGTGACACAGTATAAATATGACCTCAATGTTAATCTAAGGTGTAATAAAAAGAGTTTCTATATATTTGAGGGAATATTTGATTGAACCCCAAAACATTAATAAGTTGCATACCTCAAACAGTAAATACTTTGTTCTTTGGACAACAAAGTTTTCATTTAATATAATATATTTTAGTAGATGCGATTTTGTTCTTGGGACTTTTGAGGGGGTTAGATGGTGAGCAGTTAAATATTACACTTATGACTATCAACAAAATAAGAAAGATTATATAGGCAAATAATAAATGACGTTTGAATCAACCTAAATTGCAACACTTTGAACTCTTACTTTAAAAATATGGGCCAGGGTGACAGCGAATCCTCTAGCAAGCTCAGTCCAGAATATGGTCTGTGCTGCTCTATCAGACATCTCTTTGAATTTCATTACTGGATCTTCAGCATTAACATATTTAAAACCAGGACCATTTGGGGGATAAACTTTTTCAACCTGCCCTGAACTTGCATGGCGTATGAAAACAGGGGCTGCTCCTAAAGTTCGAACTGAAAAAAAATATTGAACTTTGCGGGAAGATTCTTAATTTTTGCTTATTTACACAGGTGCTTATACAGTAGAAGCAATATATCAAAACCAATGAGCCGTTACTCCGAAGATAAGAAGCGACTTTATTTCTTCAATCAGCTGGTAAATACGCATCAGATCAGAGGTTATAAACAAGACAGTTGCGTAACAAAAATAGAATTGAATTAATAGATGACTCCGGTCTAATACTGTATCAAACGTTAAAGGCACTTTCTTACCTCTGGAAGTTAGTGAAAATACTTTAGCTATCGACATTTTTCAGGAATTTTCGTTGAGTTTTTCACTTTTCATCGATTGTATGTAGTAGAAATGTCAAATTAGAACTAAACTGTCAGTGTCAAACAAATTGTCAATGTCAACCATAGAAAAATAAATAATCTCTACGGGTGGTATTCCATTTATCAAAGATCTTTGTCCAATATACATTTGATCAAGGAATTCATCAATAAAACCATCACTCCTCATGATCATGGAGCTAGACTACATAGTATAGGCCAGCGAGTGTATGGCAGCTGGGGACGCTACCGCCCCTCTCTCGCCCCGCGAACCCCGCACGATTGCTCAGTTGGCCTACCACTCTTATAGCAGTTATTTTTAAGTTGAGAGAGTGAGACGCCGCTATACGGCGTGTAGAGCGGCGTCTCACTCTCTCAACTTAAAAATAACTGCTATAAGAGCTTGTGGTAGGCCACCTGTCTAGACGTGTCCGTTGGCCGACTGTAGGGAAGGGAAATATATAGACTGTGGTATAGGTGAGACCATGAAGCTCGACTTAATACTGAGGTAACTGGAGAGTGCAGTACTAACACTTTTTTGTCACCAAAAATTACACAGTGGTTGTCTTTCGTCTCACCTACACTTTAAAAAAATACGTATGGTATATGAGACAACTGACAGCCACTACATACATAAATGTCAAATTTGCTGGGTACACTTTTTTATTCAGGGTGAGAACTCCAGTTACCTCAGAGTATTAAGTCGAGCTTCATGGGTGAGACGGAAGACAGCCACAGTACCACAAAAAAGTGTTAGTACTGCACTCTCCAGTTACCTCAGTATTTAGTCTAAGCTTTTTGATCTAATGCAAGGAGATTCTACAAGGAAACTGGAGTTTTCAGCCTGAATAAAAAAGTGTACCCCGCATATTTGACATTTAACTATGTAGTGGCTGTCTGTTGTCTCATATAATCATACGTTTTGTTTCAAAGAGTAGGCGAGACGGAAGACAGCCACAGTGTACAAAAACGTGTTAGTACTACTCTCTTCAGTTACCTCGACTGGAGTGCGCAACGCTTCCAGAGAAGCGTCGCGTCGTGCAAAAGTACCGTTTTATTTCGGGTCGGCGACCATGACCAATACATCGTACATTGACACTTTTGAACGAACAAGTTTAAAAAGGTTCTTTCAAAAGTGTCAATGTACGATGTATTGGTCATGGTCGCTGACCATTTTCGGCCAACCTGTACTGGGGTCTTTACAATCATTTGTTTTTATGGGTTTTGTTAAATGATTATAGCGTGTTTATTTAGTCTTATTGGAACCAGATTTAGGTCTATTTATTTGTCAACGAAAGAAAAAGGTAGGTCATAGATTTCGTTTTTTTGTTAAAAATGTTTTTCGATAATTTTACGACTTTTGTTTTTGTATGCGTCAATAGCATTTTTCAAAATTTTTACAAAAACTTTCTTACCATCGCAAATGTTTTAAAATGTTGCTACATTTATCCAGCTATCTAAAACAGTTTTCCGTTTTTCGTAGAAGTACTTCATTAGAACGTAAAGAGTGTTTTTGTATACGTTGCGTCATGCACCCGCGGGGGGGGCACACCGCGATAAAAAACCCTGCTCTCCTTCGTTTGTGAAATCCGAGACGGGCCGCGCCTTCAGGGGGGCTACCGGCTAAGAAATATGGATATGGGTATGGGCTTCAACTGTCACTTGAATTCCTTATCTTGATAGATTTTTGCTGCTTTGTTCTGTTGAACGTTTCTAACTAGCTATCGTTATACCCGACGTCACAAAACAAGGAACTGATAGAGGCTATTTTCTTTATACAATGAGGGATTTTCTGACAGATGATTAAAAAAGAAAAAAGTTAGTTCCAAAAAACTCAACAGATGGCGTTCATCAGACATGGGTTTGCTTTTTTTTTCAAATTTGCTGGCAAGGGCCCTGTTTAACCATTTTTACAAGTCTACAATTATGTAAGAAAGCTAGTGAAGTACTTGTATTTTTACTCTAGTAGAACATCAGAATCACAAGTTGGCGGCCATTTTAAAAGAAATCATTCACTATTATTACGAGTGTAATGTCAGTGACATTGACATTAAGATAATAGTAGATTGTATTACAAGGGAGCAAAATAGCATATTTACGGCGAGGGCGCTATTTTTAATCCAGAGCGGAGTGAAGGATTCTATAGAGAATCCCGAGCGTAGTGAGGGATTCTAAAGTAGAATCCTGAACGCAGCGAGGGATTCAATATACGTCGCCCGAGGTGAAAATAATTTTGCGGCCGAGTAATACACTCTACTTTTATTTCGAATTTATGGAAAGTAAATACACTTTGCTTTTCATAATAAGAAAAGCAACAAAAACAACTAAAACTACCTAGAAAAATAAAAGAATGGTGGCGGGGGGAATATCCTTCTCTATTTTTTTTATTATATATATAAAAAATTTGAAGTTCAATTAAACAAAAAATAAAAATATTATATGTCCATCGGATGCCTCCTATGTATCTCCGGGGTTTTTAGCTTCGACGCACCGTTTTTGAGATATTCTCATTTTTATAAAATTCATTCTTGAAACAGTTCCGGCCCCCCCACCCCATACAACATCAGTAGAAAACTTTTTCATTGCCGATGAGATAACTCTATGGTTGACTGTAACCAAATTCAGTTCTATTTTTAAAAATACTTTTACATCCTAGGGTGCAATGCAGAGTTTTGAACCCGCTGCTCAGTTTAAAGGCCTGATCAGACGTGGGACTGTCTGCCGAGTACTTTTTTGTCCATCGATATAGATCTCTTATAAATTGTATCGAATAACGCACACAAAGAACTAAAAGTACCGCGGACTAAAAGTCCCCGAAAGTACGGCGGACACCGAGAGACTGGACTGGACAAAAGTTCGCGGTAGTCCCCGAAAAAAATAGAACAAACGTAAATAGGCGTAACAACGCACACAACGAACTTTAGTCTGCATTGAGCGCCCGATAGTGAAGTACGTCTTCGGGCAACAAATGACCGCACACTATATGCGTTGAGTCCGTGACAAGTACCCGGAGGAAATATTTTGGACGTACAGGGACTTTTTGTCCCACGAGGACAATAGTCCTTCGTCTGATTAGGCCTTAAATATACATCACTTTTCGAATATGAGAAATGAAAAATATTTATCAGCCAATGCATTTTGTACGGGACCGGCCGTTTATGAGCGGTAGCAGCCCCGGTGTACATAAACTGTGCGGAGACGGAGGGGTTCCGGACGGTGAAGAAAACCACTGGTTGTTGATGCTTGTTCGGGCAGAGTGACTTTATTGTTCTTCTTATAATGTCTGGATGCGAATGAATCTTAATGCGAGGGCACGCGATATTTATAGCGACTCTAATTGTTTCCACGTATTTTCACACAAAAGAATTCAAGGAATTGGCTTACACGCGCAACGCTAAATCAGGTCTCGGAATTGTGGCAGTCCGCGTGTAAGGGAGTTCCGAGATGTGCCGCTAGAGGCGCGGCTGTACTAGAAGAGCATATCCCGAGTGAGCGAGATAGCGAATCGGACCTTAGGTACGTCGAGGCAATACCGTATCGAGAGCCCTTTGCATTTTACAAATTATTTTAACATTATAAACGATCTATATACAACACAAATAAAACTTATCTAATTTATCTCAACCTAGCAGAGGGAGTAAAATACACACAAAAATATCATTTTATTATACAACGGTCAACTCAAGGAATTTTATATACATCTTATTTCTAAACACAATAAATCATAATAATCTGTCCCGCACACATTTATATGTCATTAGGTATTCCAATGACACTCTTTTTTGTTACCGTAAAAAACACTTGTTATTTACTTCGTGAAACAGAATTTACAAGTCCATGTTACATTTCGAAGTTTCGAAGTTGTATCTTTCGAGAAGTAGGCCCATCTCTGTGTGGTAATAAACAATAGAGGTGAGTGGATTCATGTCTGGTCAGCGACATCTATCGAGCTAATAAATAAACTTTTTTTATTTTAATTTACTGGTAGAAAATCTTTCATTGACTTAAAGTTTCCAAAAACGTATGAAGTTCATACCTATAAAGTTACGCGGTAGCCCCCGGTCGGTATTTAGTCTAAGCTCTTTGCTCTTAATAAATAAATAAGGGCTCGTTCATAGTCACTGACCTTTAATAGAGGTCAGTATTCATAGTAAATTGTAATAGAAAAATTACGAAATAGGATAGGTGACCTTTTTAACAAAGATGGGGCGGTGGGACTTTTATATTATACGTTATGCAGAGAGCATTATTGGCTATAGATTAACTGAAAGCGCGCTTACACATAATAAAATAAGTTTTGGTGAGTAGTCCGCCATCTAGCGTGTGATTACAGTACCTTTTTTTCTTCTAGAAAACGTCTCATTAAAATACTTAAAGTACTTTGCCCGCTTAAACAAAATTTGTTTATTTTAATTGGTAGTTTATTAATTTTATTTCAACATTTTTTTGCATTCACAATGCAATTTTTATTATTGAAAGTGATGTAATTTCTTCTAAAAACTGCCCATATTTTATTTGTAAAGACTCGGCTCGGGTGAAGGCCTAAGTAGGTAGCCATGGCAAGTAAAATTGTTATTTTAAAGAATTAAAGAATACGCTTCGTAAAGGAGCGCGCACATTATGCCGGGGCGCAGCGGAGCGGGCCGCAGCGCATCGCATTGACGGATTTGAGTACAGCACATAAGTGACGGGCCGGGCCGCAGCGCATTGACGGATTTTGAGTACAACCAAATTCAGACATCCAATTTCTTCTACTACTGCCGGCTATACCCGTCCCTCTCACTCTCCGGGCATGACAGAATCGAGTGAAAGAGACGGGTATAATTTGTAGGTGTCATGTTATCTGACCGAGTAGTACGAAAAAAATCCGCTTGCTATAGCACACTGTGTCGGGGCGCAGCGGGGCGGGGCGGGCCGCATCGCATCGCACGCACGCAACAAAATCCGCGGCGGATTATGCGGCCCGCTGCGCCCCGGCATAGTGTGCGATAGTTCATATAAAATACATACGCATACGAGCGATTTGGACGGATTTTTGCGCTGCGGCCCGGCCCGCTGCGCCCCGACATAATGTGTGCGATTTGTGCGAACCTTTATAGTGTTGCCGAACTATCGATAGTTTTAATCGAAAAATGCCAAACTATCGATAGGCCTGTCGATAGTATCGATCTCTTAGTAATAGTACAATACTATCGGTAAGCAGCAATACTATCGATAGTATCGATAGTATTTATATCTAATATTGCAAAACTATCGATACTATCGATAGTATTGTTCCCGAAAGTAACTAAATCAATCGATAATATCAAATCAAATCAAAATCAAATCAAATAAAAAAAACTATCAATTGTATCGATAGTATCGATAATTTATTAACATTGAAAAGCAATATTAACGATACTATCGATTCTATCTATAGTTTATCCGCCGTCAGGGATCAATACTATCGATAGTATTGTTTTTACAGATAGTATTGCACTAAAAGAGAGATCGACAGTATAGATACTATCGAAAACTATCGATACTATTGTTTTTGCTTATACTATCGATAGACTATCGAAGTGCTATCGATAGTGGACTATCGAGTGGCAACACTACTACGCTATATAACTATAACTATAAAAATGTATGCGACTGAAGGACTCTGTATCCAAGTCAGGAATAAACTAATAAAAAATAAAAAAAACCCACGTCAAAACGTCAAAACATTGGAGACGGAGTGACGTTTACAAAAAATTTTAAGTTGAAGTGTGGTTGAAGTAATAAATTGCAATAAATTCGCCACGCAGCATGGGGGATGCACCAACTCCGGAAGGAGAACCAAAAACACAAAATCCTAATGATGAAGCGTTACCAGAACCGGTAAAGTATTACTTTAAACGAGTTTTAATAGTGGTGAATGCCGATCATAATGTTTAGCATGTCTTCAGGGCCGGCGTCCCTTCGGTGGGTTGGAATTCCAAGTTTCCGAGGTAGTAGGAAGACTCGAAGCCGGGGTCAATGCTCAGGATACAGTTGATGAGGAAAAGAAGCGGGAATCTCGTAAAATCAGCGCCGGGTTCTTCGAACCGGAAGAGATGCCAATGGATGAGATTTTGAAGGTTTTGGAGGACTTGGTGCTCAAGACTGACCATAATTGTGAGAGTGTTGAACCGCCCTTGCTGCCTACAGACGCTGTGACGCGTGCTACGATCCTGTCTCATAGTATTTGTGCTCTGTTCGGACGATTGGAACGGTCTCATGCTGCAAGACTTGGTGCTCACATAGCTAGTGAAACTACGCGCTGGATGGTCCACATGTTCAGGTTAAATAATGTGCTAGTAGCCTTTACAAATAACCATTATTTCTATATTTTATTGCTGGTGTTATCAGTTAGTTCACCTTGGTTTTATAATTATGCGGATAAGATTAGTTGAACAATACTAGCTTTTTATGTGTTTGTGTGAACAACCATTGCAATATTGTTTGGTTATAATTAGGCTTACACAGATCTAATTAACATGAGAAATATTTTACTATACTGCCTTTGTATAATGAGTAACTTGATGATAACAAACACATTCAATATAATATCATCATAAATAAAAAAAATACCTATTACTGATTTAACAGTTTATGTTCTAAGAACAACATAAATAAATTAAAGTTTAAAATTATGATTTTCCTTCAACAAAAACTGACTACCTCTATAGTTAAATACTGATTTACAGATCCTGCAAAATAACTTGGCGTGTGTCAGAGGGCTGACACTGTCTGATCTGCGCTGATGGTCAAAAATAAGCCTTATTCCCATGTCACAAAAATCTGTAATATAGCCTTTCGCTTCAGACCATCTTTCTTTGGATTTTCTTAGTGGTTTAGTATTTGAGCCTTGCTCATTTTTTGTAGGTCTGTTTGCCAGTTGGCAAAGGCCTCCTCCAACCTTTTCCATTCGTGTCTGTCCTCAGCCACTCTATTCCATGTCGCTCCTGCGACTTGTCGGATGTCGTCGTCCCACCTTCTTTGTGGTCGACCTCTCTTCCTTTTGCCCTCTCTGGGGTACCACCTTGTTATAATTTTGCTCCATTTTTCTTTTCCTCTTATCATATGGCCTGCCCATCGCCATTTAAGCCTTTTGATTTTGTATGTAACATCTTGGACTTTGGTCTTGCTTCTGATATAGTTGTTTTGTAGTCTGTCTGATTTTTTGACATTTAACATACTTCTTTCCATCGCATGTTGGCATGTTGTTAGTTTCTTTATGTGTTTTTGTGTTAAAGCCCATGTTTGTCACAAAAATAATCTTGTTTAAATTATAATAGGCCTCTTAATGTCTCGGGCTCCTAAGTATGACAAATCTTTAAAAAGAACTGGCAAATAACTATGCTATAGCTAGACTCAATACCAATGTTTGAATTCTTATCTCTTAAGTAATTGTATAATTTAGTGTTATTTGATAATGAATCCGAGATTCTGGATATGATAATTTTATCTATTATTAGTGTTATAATAAGTCATCTAAAGTATTAATTGGTATTTCATTTCCAGGTTGGCTGATTATAATGCTTATTACCACCAAGAGCAGCTTGAAGGCCTTGTGAGAGTCGCACGGATGCTGCTACACCACAGATATCCTAGATATTTAGAAGATGGAGGTAGGATTGACAATTAAGCTAAATAAGCCACTCTGTTATCAACAGAGTATATTCTAGTCACTAATAGGACCACTGCATAGGGTTGCCAACTATACTGCTAAAAACAGTATTATACTGTTTTTCACTACATTATACTTTTTACTGTTGAACAAAAAAAAGTATACAAGTATACTGTTTTCAGCAAACGTCACTGGTATCCATAGGTCTATTCAAAAAGTAAACGTCCAACACTGCGTTTTAAGGCCTCTCCTGTAATGATGCTTACGAAGCTTTCCAAAATGGCTCAAAATTGATAAGTTGTGCGAGAAGCACAAATATATATGTCTTCTAAACAACAAAACATTAAAAACAATAAAATACTGCTCGTTTTTCTAAAATACTGTTTATTTTACTTTTGCGACCTTAATATACTTTTCTTTTGTAAAAAAAAGTTGGCAACCCTACCACTGCATCAAATTGTTCTTAGTTTGAGACGATATATTATATAAAATATATATTGCTTATATACCTATCATAAAAAAACAGCATTTCTTCATAGGAATGCTATTTTTTGGTTAAAATTTGATATGTATACTCTAATCCAAACCAATCATTAGGGCCAGGCTCCACTAAAGTGGATCGGAAAGACGTGTTCAAAGAAAGTGTTTAAACAATCAATACTTAGATGTATAAATAACGAAATTCTATCTCTCTGCTCTGCTTTGGTGGAGACCAGCCCTAACTTAGACAGATTGCCAAAGTCTATAGACTGATTAGTGACGTAAAACTTGGATAATGAATGGATTGAAGTTTAAATGGAAACACATACAATACACAATTCAGTATATTAATTTATCCTTTTTTATCTAGCTTTTTCATGGCACTATAAATGTTGGTATGACATAATTATCCTTAAACAGTTGATTGATTGATTGACAGCCTTAAATAATTATAAAATATTAACTAATTTTGCATTGTTTCAGCATTAGCATTCACAAACCGTTTGCCTTGCATATACAGCTGTGTTGCGAGCCCACTCGGCATCGTTCAGCACCTATGTAGGCAACTAGGCTTGCCGCTGGCTTGTGTCAGGCCTGTACCTGTCAATGCCTCAGGTAATGATACTCTTTTAAAATTTTAATATAGTTAAGATAATGTTAAAGTTATTACGTTCTCGTTCTGTATACATAGTCAATGATTTATCAGTTTTATTTATCACACATTGAATACAAAATATTCTAAATCAGTCGAGTAGTTCTTGATTTTTATTTACAAAAAAAAAAACATCTTTTTTTATTTTATAATTAGTAGGTACTTACAAACTTATACCGACTCAAAATCCATACTAATAATAGGTCTACCTATGAAATTACCGTTTTCCATGGGCAAATTGTAGGAAGTTGGAATTATCATACAAAGATATTATTTGGGGATTTCTGGGACATGTGAACTCCGACTTCAACGAAACTTTAGAGATATGATTGGACAACATCAATCTAACTATTATTTCAGTTAAAAAACTGCCATAAATTTAAAAAAAACTGTTTGAAGCAGTCAAATTGATGACAACCAAAAAGGCCAGCCGGCCTAGCATGAGCGGCTTTTATCGCGCGACATGATATGGTACGGCAAGTTGTCTTGCTTACCCCGCTAAGGTGTAAGCAAGACGGCATGCCGTACCATATCATATCGCGTAATAAAAGCCGCTCATGCTAGGCCGGCACAGGGACTTTGAAGCAATAAAAAAATTTTAGACATGTGTTTAATATTTCTCTTTTTAGATGTATATCATTAAGAAACTGACTATTAATTTTGATAATAATCAAAAAAATTTAGATCAATGAACGGACATGTGAGAAAAAAGGCAATTTCATAGGTAAAGACCTATTATAAAGAAGTATTATAAACGTGAAAGTTTTGTTTGTTTGTTTTTCCGTCTTCAGAAAAATATGATATTCTCGGGGGGATAACGTCGTGTAGTACACGCCGGCGAAGCGGCGGGCAGAAGGCTACTTCTTTCATAAATTCATTATCAAATATCATTTCAGGCAAAGGAATGGACATACAAGCGTTAGAAAGGCTATGCGACGAAGACGTAGAAGCCAATAAGACGCCCCTCCTAGTATTAGGGGAGGTTGGAGCCCCTCCATTAGGGTGGGGCTCGCCCTTAGTGGAGCTCGGAGAGATATGCTCGAAGAGGAACATACATTTACATGTGAGAGGGCACGCGTTGGCTCTGCCCGCGGCAACTGGCAGGAATCAGGTGAGATAAAACAAACAGGAACCGTACTCTGTAACGCAACGCAAATCCGAAACTTGGGTTTGCCTCTTTCACTCGATTCTGTCAAGAATGGAGGGTGAGAGGGACGGGTATAACGAAGTTTCAGGTTTTGCCATAACGTTATGTTACAAAACGCAATGTTTCGTAACATAACGTTATGGCAAAACCTGAGGACTTACTCTGAAACACAGAACCTGAAACTATTTGGCCATCGCAATCGCTAAAGGCATGTCTGCACGTCCGAACAAAGACATGGCGAACTCGAACATTCAACACTTTGTTCTGTTGTGCTTTAGTGGTTCAGTCACGAGCAATAATGTATACAACATGGAACTTTAGAAGCTTTTAGAAAGAAAATTATCAGTGTCGCAGAAGTCATTCAATATTGTCATTTATGACATATTCCTATCTTGCGTACATATTATTTCTCGTGACTGTACACTAAAGATGATCGTGACAATCTTATTTCTTGTGTTGTGTCTGAAGAGTCTACAGTTTAGACGAGTGATGGGCAAACTACGGCCCGCGGGCCATCTGCGGCCCGCGAAATCCATCTTCTCATAATCTCATTTCCTTATTCATCCACAAGAAAATTCTGTGCCCCAGCAGCGGGGACTTATATACATGGTACAATGTAGCTTGGGTCCTATGACAGCTCATTCGTACATAGCAAAAGTTTCTTTATGCTTTTGGAATAAAACTCAAGAAAAACAGCATTACACAATTTGTTTATGCAACTTATTCTAGAAAATTAGACCCTATTGCTTGTGCTTGTGCATAAGCAACATTTTGTTTTAAACAAAAATTTGATGTGATAGGACCCATGCTACATCGTAAATACAAAGTATAATGGCTGATGATGATGATTATTTAATTTTATTTTATTGTATTTTCTATTTAAGGCACAATTAACAGACAACAGGTCGAATAGAATTCACATAAAATAACAACACTAAAAATAAAACAAAGCTATACCTGTGCCCAATGACAAATGTGCACAGCTTTAGCCGTTATCTTTCCACTATACAATACAATTCAATTACTTAATTTAGTTTAATTTAAATTTAAGTACACATGACAGCACATCAGACTATACATGTTGAGCTTATTATTTATTATGATAAATGTGAATTTTCCGAGATGACTGTGACGAAGACATATTATCGGAATAATTATGTTTCTTTCAGAGTTTTAGTTTAGCAGATTCAGTGACGTTAACGCCTGGTCCCTGGTTTGGAGTACCTGGTTTACCAACTGTCGTATCCTTTGCAAATGTAGCATAAGTTTTTTAAACTAAGTACTAAATTAGTTTATCCTAGTGGCCGCCCGCGGTTATACCCGCGGGGTTCCCATTTCCGTTGGAATATCGGGATAAAAAGTATCCTATATGTTCGAGGGTCCGACGCCGGAGAGGTAAATGATAACCCGCCTCCCCCTGCTTTCAGCTTTCAGGGGACTTGGGGGAACTGGGTGAAATGGTCCCGACCAAGGTGACTGATCACCCGTCCGGCTTCGGTGGCGTCCCCCCTCTAAATAATAATAATCCTATGTGTTCGTGTTGTTCCTACTTATAATAGGGAACATGCAATATTTTAAGTTTTGTTTTCATTATAAAGAATTTCATGTAGAATAGGCCACAAAGATATAAAAAAATCAAAACATTGTAATTTAACGGAAAAAATGCGGTTTTAAGTTGACAGTTGACATTTTCGCGCGAAAACGGACTTATAGGTCCGATGACGTCATTCCTACTGTCTGTCACAGGTTTTTTTGTATCGTACTACGCCGTCGGTCGGTGGCTTTCATACTTTTGCCTATTTATTTTCTTGACTTTAGAGATATTTTATTGTAAAAAATAGTAAAATTTTAAAATGGACTATCCATCAACATCAGGTGATCACAACAATACCACTAATATTCCAAAAAAAAGCCGTGTTGACTCATGTTTTGTGCCAATGTGTCCATCTACTTCAACAAAGTTTCCAAGTAAAATGTTTTTGACTGGACCTTCTGATCCAAAACTGAGAAGAAAGTGGTTTCAAGCTGCGAAGAGGAATGACAATTATTCTCCCAAGACCATTATTCGATGCTGTGAAGACCACTTTGACGTAAGTTGGCGATTATACTTGTTATATTGCTTGCGTAGGTACCTACGTAAAAACACTTTAGTTACCTACCTGCCTAGTACTTTTTACACTTACATACTTTGTCTTTATCATATTTTTATTGTCTATTTACAGTTGGAGAACGACGTCGAAAATTGAATAAAGTTTAAAATGTTTGGAGGAAAACTTTTTCTGAAAAAAGTTTCTATGTGTAGAAGCCGCTGAATAAAATACAAGAATTAACAACAACATCTATGATTTATACATACCGTAATAATTTAGTCCCTTTCATTTCTACACTAGAAAACTCTGCACTTTCGACAAAAAATGTGACAACCATGTCGACAGTAACTCTTGGTAAATTTCTTGAGTCTGCTTTGACAAACCCAACTTCCATTTTTATAGAAAAACGTAATTAAATTCAAGATAATTTATTCACTTTTCTAATGATAACAATAACCTCGAATAAGTCTTCATAACAGGAGTGACGTCACTAAACGCTGATTGGTGTTTTGAAATGCGTTCCGTTTCACGTCATTTTTAATTTGTAATATTATTAAAAATCAACATAAATGTAAAATAAAAACGTTGCAGTAGCCCTTCATTTATGTTTTTTAACATTTTAATCATAAAACTTTCATAAATATTAAAATTGCATCTTCCCTATTAATTATCTCTGTTGCAAATTTTATCCAGATCCGTTCAGTAGTTTTTGCGCGTGAAAAAGTAACAAGCATACATCTATACTCACAAACTTTCGCATTTATAATATTAGTTTTACTTCTTATTGATACTTTGACGTCCAAATGTTGTAACCCCAGAACATTACATTTTTATTTTCTTATGGTTTTTCTGTTAACTGTTTTCCAACAACATATGGAAGAAACGCTGTTTTACTTGTAAATTAAGTAACTATCGATTTTATGATTTCCTCAACTATTTTATGTAGACGTTTTATAAAATACCTGAACCCATCACTGCCAATGACCACACCAAAGGAGTAAATTCTGTAAGTAGTAGGTACAATTACAAATAAATAGATCAAAATAATATTTGTAAATTATATTTATTTGCGTACTAAATTTTTGGAATTATACACAATTATGTTTAAAACTAGAATTTAAAAAAAAAAAAAAATAGCATGTAAATGCAAATAAAAGAGTAAAAAATAATTTGTCATAGTAGCAAAAAAGTTCTTGAACTAGCTGTTTCCGGTTTTTGAGTCCCTTTCCCGTAGGGATATCGGGTTAAAAAGTATCCTATATGTTATTCCAGCCTATAGTCTATCTCTGTTGCAAATTTCATCCGGATCCGTTCAGTAGTTTTTGCGTGAAAGAGTAACAAACATCCATACACCCCATACTTATAAACTTTCGCATTTATAATATTAGTAAGATAATTACAATTCACAGGCGGGAAGCAGAGAAGGGGCCTTAGCAGCATTAGCGGGGTTGACAGGGGGTGGGGGGAGGTTACCCGCATTGCCTCTATGGACCTGCATACGGGCTGCGGGCGCCAGGAAACTGCAGTTGCGGTTAAATGCAGCGTTCAGGTCCGCTAGAGCGGCGCATACGGTCGTATCACAAGCGCAACTCAGGCTACTGGTGAGTCTTATTTGTGTGTAAATAACGTCTAAATTGACTACTATAAGGTTCGGCGTATGAAATGATACCCACGGTGTGCGAAGATAATATTATTTATTGTTATACTTGACAACATACAACAATGTAACTATACGTCATGTGCTTCATACAGTGTAACCCTATTATGGACCTTGGGAAGGACGCGTGGCATACGCAACCCGATGTCCGTCTAGCTACGTTTAACTTGATGACGCGGGGCATCGATCAAGCCAAACACTGGAGACACTGAGCAGACTACGGGAGCAATCGTACTCGGTGCCGTCTAGCGAGCGACTGGCGTTGAACGCTGCGGTGGCCCCTTATATACCAGCCGCGCAGGGTGTGAGGTGTGGGGGGCGTTGACGATCGCCAGTGTCGTTATTATGCGGGTGTTCTATAGTGGTGTTACACTACATTAATCTACCAGTGTGTGTTGCCAGTAATGACCTATAGAAGTGAGACGTGGTCTTTTACTATGGGTCTCATAAGAAGGCTCAAAGTCACCCAGCGAGCCATGGAGAGAGCGATGCTTGGTATTTCCCTGCTCGATCGAATCAGAAATGATGAGATCTACAGGAGAACTAAAACAACCGACATCGCTCGAAGGACTGCATCATTGAAGTGACAGTGGGCGGGACACATTTCGCGGTTAAATGCAGCGTTCAGGTCCGCTAGAGCGGCGCATACGGTCGTGTCGCAAGCGCAACTCAGACTACTGGTGAGTCTTATTTGTATGTATTTAAGGTCTAAATTGTAAACATGTTAGTGGTGTAAGATGGGAAACTGCAGATGCGGTTGAATGCAGCGTTCAGGTCTGCTAGACCGGCGCATACGGTCGTATTGCAAGCGCAGGTGAGGTTACTGGTGAGTCCTAATTGTATGGACATAGGTCTTAAATTGTTCATCTCTATCGACCTGCATACGGGCTGCGGGCGCCAGGAAACTGCAGATGCGGTTAAAATGCAGCGTTCAGGTCCGCAAGAGCGGCGCATACGGTCGTATCCGAAGCACAGTTGTGGCTACTGGTGAGTGCTATTTGTATGGACATAAGGTCTTAAATTGTGTAGCTCTATGGACCTGCATACGGACTGCGGGCGTCAAGAAACTGCAGATGCGGTTTAATGAAGCGTTTCGGTCCGCAAGAGTGGCGCATACAGTCACATCACGCAGCTAAGGCTACTACTAAGTCTTATTTGTATGCAAATATAGTCTATATTGCCTTTATTTTTATTTATTTATTTGGACAACCAACAAGATCATACACCTTAAATGCTAGGAGTTACAGCCAGTGGTTTTGAGAGTTGGTACTGTCTTAATTAAAGGTTGCCACGGAAAGCAAACCTGTAAATAGAACAATTGGGAGCTCAAGGCGTCCCTTAACTTAAAAAAAATAAAAATGTAAGTACAAAATTTTCTTTCTAAAACTAGTAAGTACAAGAAAATGCTGAGATAAAAACTAAAATGAAATTAAATACATGCCATACTGTGCCTTAATCAGCTAAACAGACTATAAATTAAAATACTAAAACTTAGCCTAACGAAGACTATTTCTTTTTAAATGTAGGTAAACTTAGTCTAAAAATGTCAATATCCTTTTTTGAACCGGCATACGGGCTGCGAGCGCATGGAATAAGGTGGAAATTCTTGTACCATTCTTTTTTTATTTGTTTAAAAATGTTTTTAGAAATATCAGAAACACGATACAGGTATTTATTTTCAAATATATTACATATTTTCGGAGATATAGAGCATCACACTTCCTTATTGGACAAGGACAGCGTTAACCGTCAGATGTTAGTCATGCCATACTCCCTCCATATAAAATTTCGTTTTAGAAAGAGATAGCTTGTCACAATTCAGCAGCTCATAGAGAGAGAGAGAGAGAGAGAGAGATTACTGCTTGTTAACAACAGTTTGATTTTTTTTTCACTTTAGTTATTCTTCAATGTTATATTTTTACACTACTGCCCAAGGAGTGTAATGTGTTTAGGGTTATTAATGTTACTTTTAAACATTTCCATATTAATAACAGTCGATTCCCTATTCAAAAGTCTTTGATACTCATTTTGTTTGTTTCAGAGTGACAGACCCGGAGGAGATGAACCACCTAATGTAGATATAGTGGTAAGTTCAGTCGTTACCTAACTATAACTAGAATAGTTTTCACGCTGACGAAATCGTAAACGGTCGCTGCTATGTGAATATATTTTTTGTAAGGTCGAACCAATTGAATCGTGACCCATTTTTGCTAATACAGTGCCACAATCTTTTCTGTTCCGGTGACAGCAGCGCTAGGTACGATTTGTACGTCTTTCTTTTTTTTTTGTTGCAATTTAACCGGTCCTGACTTCTAAGGCCTTCAGCTGCCAGCAGCGCTATGGTTGGACATCAACTTGACAGCAAAATGACATTAAAAAAACACGTTTGTTTCACATTTTGCCCACTGGACCAGGAAAGATTGTGGCACTGTTAACTTGTTTGAAAGCGTTAAACTATAAGGGTCAGTGTCAATGTCAACAAGATTCATTTTCGACCTTATTGAATTATTAATATTTGTTAGAAAATGAACTAGAAGAGCGAGGTTTTCTGACACAGATATTTTTATCAAAAACAAGACTTCCGAATATCTTTTGAAAAAGTTGTATGTTTTGAAATATATATTTTTTTGTTTTTCTTTTGTTTTCGTCACGAATCGGTTTGTTCAACTGTACTTATTGTTTATTTTTTCACAGGAAGCCATAAGTCAAGCGTCAGCGTGCGTCGCGTTTCAGTTCGCGCCGCCCAATGTGGAGAAACCGCCGCCTTACTACGATAAACTCAACTCCTGGCTTGGGCAGGTGCTGCAGAGAGAAGCTGATATGGTGAGTTGTAGTAGTAGTAGTATAAAAATCGTAATCTTTAATAGGACAGGTGAAGACCTTAAGCCATACTGCCAATTCTTGAATAGGTCATGATATAGTTTTCATTAGAATGCAGGTGTATTGCTTTCCAATGCTTCTTGGAGTATTAGGCATCAAGTATGTCAAAAGTAACTTTCAGGCAGGATTCGAAACCGCGTTAAATTTTGCTATCACTTTTCAACCTCAATCCTTCTCGTTGAACCTCTACAATGAAACACTCGTATTCACTTTACTAAAAAAAACGCGTATTTTTAACCATACCAAACATTGTCTAGTTGCACTTGACACAAATCCACCACCTTTCAGAATCTTGAGCAACAAAACTATGAATCAATTTGCGAAAGTATTAAAATAGCCGCCAAACTGGAGTCAAAACTCCGATTGACACTTACCATTTTCCTCCCAACAGATAAGCATAGAAGTCTGCGAGACCGAGTCCCACGGAGTGGTCCTTCGGTACTGTCCTCTAGAAGGTTCTCTACTAGAAGAAGACAAGGTGGAGGCGTGGGCGACGGAGTTAGAAGCACAGTTACATGTGTTGCACGCGACCGTGTCATTGAGAGAACCTTTCCATGAAAGGGTTGAAAACCATCCTACTTTGAGGCGGGTCAACGTGCCTGGATGGGCGGGTAAGTGATTGAGTGTTAATTATTTTTATATATTTTAAAAAATGTTATGCAAACTAGATAGCGGATAAATATATAAGTACTTAAGTATGTACTTTTTTGTAAATACATGTTCATGCATACAAATATTTGTCTTGTTCGGGAATCGAACCTGACCTCTGGCGCAGAAGGCAGGTATCCTACCGACCATTCATAAGTACATACCTACATATTTATTATGTCTAAGTGAATAAATAAGTTTTTAATTTTCATTTTTCATTTTCCTACCCTTGCGCCAAATCGGTCGTCAAACTACTACAAACGATTCGGCTACTCATAACGGAGTGTATAGCGCCATTTACTGAATTCCCTTTCTTCACTCGTCTCTCTATGTCTTCCTCAAAGATTTATTATATGCGTTGTGTGGGAATCAAGTACTTCCGTCTTATTTCCTCCTTTGTTTCAGGTCTAGGAGGCGTGAGGTACGTCCCTGTAGGCTGGGAAGATGCCTCAGTAGACGAGCTGAATGCCCTCAATAGGCAACTTGTGGAGACCTTGAGGGTCACGGACGGTGCCTTCTCCTGCGGGGAAGGAGAAGATGGAATGGCTTGCGTTAGGTGAGTTATAAAGCCTGGATTTCTTGAACCAGTTTTTGAAGTGAAAACTTCTTTAGCGGCGTTGTGTACTTTTTGTGATGGGTAAAAAAATGTTTAAACTCGCGTCAGGACACGTGACCGTCAGATCGAAATTTCGTAAGACGGACACGTGACCCTAATCGAATAACTGTTACAATGTCATTAGAATATGAAAGCAAATTTCGCCACCGTTTCTAAAGTTGTAATAGCTCAGATTAAAAATCGGGCGGCATTGAAACCTGAAGACCTCTGTTCAAATCTAGACCCTATTTTTTCTTTTTTTTTGTCGATTTCCTTTTTTATGTGAAAACGTCTTGGGAGCCCTTTTCACTTCTACCGGCACTCCCGGAGTACAACCCGTTGATTTTTTTTTTATTATTGATAGGCAAGCGCTTGCCCGCTATTTCGCCTGATGGTAAGCGATGATGTGATCTACGGATGAATCGCTCTTGCCTAGACTAAGAATATGTTTGTTTTCTCGCAACTTGCAGGTTCCCAGATTGTATAATACCTACCGGCACAGAATAAATAATAATAGTACAAGTACAGAAGTTGCACTCTGCTAAACCATTTAAATAAATAGCAACTCTAACTACAAGGCAATGAAGTGGAATTCAGCTTGTATGGCGCTAATTACGAACGGCCAGACGTAGCATCTCTTTCTATCGCATATATCCTAGCTCTTTTGCGGATCTAACTTCTATGGAATTTGCACCGCGCGCCGCCCGGCGTAGTCCGTGCATAGTCCGTGTCTTTGGAATAACAACCAAAAATGGTAGCGCTGATTCGTATGTCTGGTAGTCCCATGGAAGAATGGAGATGGCGGAATAGGCTACTTGACTCATACTTAATTTCATACATCGAATGAATATTTCCTTTAGTACTTGGCTTAGGAAAACGTAATAAAGCGATATCATAAAATAAAATTACATGATGGAAAGGTAAAATTAATTTGAAAAATATATATTCTTATTTTTAATTTGTACTGATGAAAACACTATCGACCATAATGTGACGTCATAGAATTTGTATACAAATAAAGTCAATGTATCCGCCCATAACTTGGCACGTGTCAAGATCTGGAACTAAAATTATGACATGGTAATAAGACTCATTTTTCCGACCGAGCACTACGATCAGTGCCCTCTGACAAATGCCAAGTTATGTGGCGCGGACTCTACTAACATAGATGTCATCCATCATTTGTAAGTACAGATCGACAATCTTTTCTGTTCTGGTGACAGAGCGGCGCTATGGTTGGAAAGCAGCTTGTTAGCAAAATAACATTAAAAACAAAACACGTTAGTTCCCGTTTTGGCCACCGGAACAGAAAATGTTGTCGGTAAATGTCAAGTGTTTGTTTACATTTAGTTGACGTCAGAGCACCGATGATCTATGGGCGAACATGGTTGACAGCGTATTTGCCGGGTACCCGGCAAACCTAAACTGAACTATACTAAATAGTACCAACACGTAGATATTTTATCTATGTAATATCCCTTGGAACGTTAAATAAAAAATCTCATATAGCTGCCATTCTGCTCGATGCATTGTCAATTCATGTGTATTAGCTACAACTACCGTTATATAGCTACAAGTTACTTTATTCAATATCAGAGATACCGGTGTGCTCATATTAGGGCACCACCTCCCATCATGCATTACTTGCATCATCCCAACGGATGATGCGACGTCGCACATAAAACAAGCATCAAGACTCTGATAACCTAACTTTTAAGGTAGACTCCGAAATGTAAGGAAACGCAGATCGCGCTAACGAAAAGTGTTGTTAAAAACTTATACGAGTATGTTACTTCTTTCGAACATCCGTTGGACCATGGTCTCCGGACTAGCAACACCTAGGTATTGCTAGCTCGGAGATATACCGAGTAAAAGTACAAGCTCACAGAGAACTCTTCCTAACTAGCGTAGCCATCTCTACAGTTAGCAAACACTTGGTTACCCACTATAACTGTATAGATAGGTTTTGATGGTGGTGCAACCGGTAACCATCACGGTATCCTAACGAGGTAGAGCTCTTACGTATTTTAGGTTTGTGATGACTAAAATAATTGTTAAAGGTTTGGCATGGTGACGGCGGACACGGACGTCGACGAACTCCTCGACCTGGTAGTGTCTGCGGGGAAGGAGGTGGAAGAGAGCTCTAGAGCGTTAACGAACATGAGCGAAGTTCTCAAGAAAGGTGAGTGAGAATATACAATAGCTAGCTTAGAAGTTTTATAAAATTACTAGCTGATCCGGCGAATTTCGTACCGCCTTATCGACAGCACCGGATCTAATTGTAAATTCAAACCATTCTCGAATCTACCTGAATTCATTCAAATCGGTCCAGCCGCTTAAGAGAAGTTTAGTTACATACACACGCACAGAAGAAAACACTTACCGTGTTTTTTTCAATCCAAACATAAGTGGTTGGTAATTTTACGTGTATTTCTACCTTATTGTCGATGTTTTTAAATTAAAACAATTTAAAAAAGTAAAACAATAAGAAGAAAGACAATAATTTTATTATCTACTAGCTGACCCAGCGCGACTTCGTTCCCGTGACCCTACCCCCTACTCCACCCTACCTTACCCCTACCCTACCCCTGCCCTACCCCTACCCTACCCTACCCTACTTCTACTCTACCCCTACTTACCCCTCCTTCCACTATTTTCTCACCGTTAGAACCTTCCTTGGACTTCCACGAATATTTCAAGACCAAAATTAGCCAAATCGGTCCAGCCGTTCATGCGTGATGTCGTGACCAAGGGAATTGGGGATTCATTTTTATATACATTTTTAGTAGTATCAGCACCCCAACACAGATATTTATTTTCAAATATTTACTTGTTTTCAGAGATATAGAGCATCAAACTTTCTTATTAGCCAAGAATAGCGCTAAAAATGTGTGACGTCAGACGTGATATAAAATTTCGTTTAAGAAAGGGATGGCTAGAGTCTCGGTTGGTCACAATTCAGCAGCCTGTTACTTGCTTGTTATCAAACAGATTTACCCTTTTTTTCACTTTTTTATACTTCAATGTTATATTTTTGAATGTCACGCTGGCAAGTTTCTTGCGCCCATTCTTCTTGTCAGTTAAAAAAGTCTTGAATGGGTGGTAGGAAAATATTGACGATTCATAAGTACATATTTATTATGTCTAAGTGAATAAAGAATATTTTTATCTTATCTTATCTTATCTTATCTTTATCACTGTTAAATATTGAACCTCTATTAAACCAAAATATCTCCCCGATCACTTTGTGACAAATTGCTTCGATCAAACAGGAATCGAAGCCGCCCAAGCCGACTTAGAGCGCGAAAGCGCCGAGCGACTATGGCAAGAAGGTCTCCTCCGAAGAGTCCCAGTGGTCGGCCGCGTGGTCGACTGGTGGTCACCGGTGGCCGCGCCGCCGCCCACCGGCCGCCGCCTGCACCTCGCCCACGGCACGCTGCAGACCACGGACGACGTGTACAGGTAGTCACTACACACACACACACACTGTCCCAGTGGTCTGCCGCGTGGTCACTGGTGGTCACCGGTGGCCGCGCCGCCGCCCACCGGCCGCCGCCTGCACCTCGCCCACGGCACGCTGCAGACCACGGACGACGTGTACAGGTAGTCACTACACACACACACACACACACTGTCCCAGTGGTCGGCCGCGTGGTCACTGGTGGTCACCGGTGGCCGCGCCGCCGCCCACCGGCCGCCGCCTGCACCTCGCCCACGGCACGCTGCAGACCACGGACGACGTGTACAGGTAGTCACTACACACACACACACACACACTGTCCCAGTGGTCGGCCGCGTGGTCACTGGTGGTCACCGGTGGCCGCGCCGCCGCCCACCGGCCGCCGCCTGCACCTCGCCCACGGCACGCTGCAGACCACGGACGACGTGTACAGGTAGTCACTACACACACACACACACACACTGTCCCAGTGGTCGGCCGCGTGGTCACTGGTGGTCACCGGTGGCCGCGCCGCCGCCCACCGGCCGCCGCCTGCACCTCGCCCACGGCACGCTGCAGACCACGGACGACGTGTACAGGTAGTCACTACACACACACACACACTGTCCCAGTGGTCGGCCGCGTGGTCACTGGTGGTCACCGGTGGCCGCGCCGCCGCCCACCGGCCGCCGCCTGCACCTCGCCCACGGCACGCTGCAGACCACGGACGACGTGTACAGGTAGTCACTACACACACACACACACACACTGTCCCAGTGGTCGGCCGCGTGGTCACTGGTGGTCACCGGTGGCCGCGCCGCCGCCCACCGGCCGCCGCCTGCACCTCGCCCACGGCACGCTGCAGACCACGGACGACGTGTACAGGTAGTCACTACACACACACACACACACTGTCCCAGTGGTCGGCCGCGTGGTCACTGGTGGTCACCGTAAAATTTGAGCATTATTGACTGTACTTGTGATGTTATTTAGATTAAGACAGTATTTATTTAGGTTTTTATTAAAAAAGAAAATATCTACCCAGTAAAAAAACGAAGAAAAGTGGCCTAAATTTGGTTCTAGCAGCTAACGAAACTTATATTTTTAACTTATTCGATTTAACACTTGCTTTGTTTTATCTTTTTGGGACTAGCATATTCTTTGCTTTTACCAGAACCTTTATCATCTCCATAATTAGCGAGCAGATAAGTCTGCGCTAATATTAATATTATTTTCCTTGACTTAAATAAAAAGAAATGTATTGTTACTTGTGCCAAAAACGCCCCAGTTGCGGGCAGAGTTATCTGACACTGACTCTAAAGTTGATCTCGTTGACAGATTCGTCCAAAGCAAGAAGGAAGACGCGACAGAGGCGCCGCCGCGCGCGCACTCTCCCACGCGGCAAACGCAACCAGCGCAATAATGGCTACCGTAAGTTAATATCATTAAAAAAATTACGTAAATAAGCTTGTTTTGTACGGATATAACATTAGCCACAAATAGATTTCTTTTTCTTTTTACTAATAACTGGCTGGGCGGGTATTTGATCATCAATCTTGCTTAGTGTGGTCCAAGATGTAGCATGCTTGCCCAGGAAGTGCCTTTCTCGCTTTCAAGAGACCAAGGTTTTCCTTAACTTATAAATTCATCATCATCATTTCAACCGTACGACGCCCACTGCTGGGCATAGGCCTCCCCCAAGGATCTCCACAGCGATCGGTCCTGCGCTGCCCGCATCCAGCGGCTTCCCGCGACCTTAACTAGATCGTCGGTCCACCTTGTAGGGGGCCTGCCCACGGAACGTTGCTCGTCCGGTTCGCGGTCGCTATTAGAGAACCTATAATTTGTAACTATTAAAATTAATTATACCTACATCGTTATTACTTCGAATTATTTATTGTTATGCTTATCACTGAGTCAACGTTAAACTAGTCTGTGTCAACGGGATTCAAATTTGAATTAAATCTTTTTCAGGCTTACCTTTTCTTAAATATTGGACACAGCATACGGATTTTCACAGTAAGTATATAAACCATATACTGCCACTTTAAAGGAAAGCAGCAGATATAAATAAGGTACACTGCTTTTAGACAGCTGACATGATGTGATCTGTAAAATAGGAAATGCTTATAGAGTATATTCTTTGACCTATTTTTCTTTCTACGAATAGGCTAAGATCTAGCAGAATGAACATTATTGCGTAAACCACAAGGTATATAATTATTATTTTAGTTCTTACTTTTAATATGCTATGCTTCAAAGATAAACAACTTGGATCCCGCTTGCTAAGATGATCACGTTTATTAATTTTAATCGATTGTCAAAAAATTTGCTAAAATTATAATTTTTTCAAATGCAAAGACATTTTAGTAGTTGGAGACATGATGTTTTCTAGTATGTAACCAAACGTTTGTTTTTAAACTAAGTATTACTATCAATATCCAGTGATTTATAAATACAATTTACTTTACTTTATAATCTGTGTGTATATCTCATAGTGCCCATAACCTAATCCGATGACAATATTGTAGTGTTCATATGCTGTTTGCTAGACTTTGAGCTACTTTTGGGACGGCTGAAGGCCTTAGAAGCCAGGGCCGGTTAAAATATTTCCAAAAAAAGATACTTATGTTTTAACATAAAGTCCGCGCCACTACTCGTCGCCGATAAGGGAGGCTCTGATGTCGAGCAATTTGCTTAAAGATAAGCCTTATTCACAAACAAAAATTACATATTGCCATCGGCCATAACTGGCACGGACTCACACGGATGATTGTTTTTGGTACTCTGACTGTGCGGGCTTAATAATCGTTTGTAACGTATTGTACCTCTTCTCATCTCATTGCTGATAAGTGGTAAAAAGAAGTGCTAAATTGGTCAAAGCTTACACTCGTTCGAAATAAAATTCAGGAGTTCTACCATCATTTGTTGATCGCAATAGAAAAATAACAAACAGTACAGTAATAGTGCTAACGTCTTAAATTTTGAAATCGGTTGGTGAAAATTAACAATTTTGTAGCAGTAAGCTGTAGTGCTGCAGAAAATAACAGGGCCGTATTACTGTACTGTTTGTTATTGACCTTGAGATGGCTAGAAATTAAAACAAAGGTATTATTTCACTGACATGGTTTACTTTTTCATTGTTAACAAATGATGGTAAGCTCTTTAGGTAACCGCGTGCTGTAATTATATGTAGCTTTTTTATTAATAAAATTTATATAAGTAGCGGTATCGGAAATGTATTCTAAATACGGTCCTGTAATATTAGTACCTATAAAAATCTAAACATTTGTGAATAACGCAATAAATATGCAAAATGTTTACTTTTTAATGTGCGAATGGGATATTATCTTTAATAAGTTTGACTACTTAACAAAATTTTTGGATCTCGGAAGTAGAACATTTGTATTTTTGTTTGTATGTAACGAATGAACTCAAAAACTACTAGACCAATTTCAAAAAATCTTTCATTTTTAGAAAGCTACTTTCTTTATGAGTAACATAGGCTACTACCACTACCACGCGAGTGAAACCGTGGAAAGCCACTAGTACTTTATATGCAAACATGATTACGTTAAAATATAATTATTATATTTGCCCAGTTTAACGCGCAGAATATCTGAAGTATCGTGTCATTGTAGACTGGATTGGTCTATTATTGACAATCATCATCATGTCAGCCGAATATTATGTTATTGTCAATAATGACACATTTTTATACGTCTACGTACATGTAGACGCGCATGTAACTCAATGTATACGTGCACATCAAATCATGATTATTCTCCTTGCAAGGCTTTTGTTGACTTCATGTTTGAAGGGGCATCTCATATGTTTCGATTTACTATGCGCATATTAAAAAGTAAATATTTAATTATACAGAGTCAATTTATTAGTGGCTATTAGAATTTTTAGAGAAATAAAACAGCATCACATCCTGAAACAAGCAATATTAATAAGTTTTTCCCAAATTACGTATAATATAATTGTAAATAATATATTGGTCATATTCAATTCAGCATACATCATGTTTAATTTTTAATTAATAAACTGTGTTAAATAGTCTGCTTTTTTATATTAAAGTCAAGACATGTTGATGTTGCATGTGATCTTTAAGAAAAATGAAAGTATACAAATATGTACAAGTTGCTACTGATTTAAAACATCTTACAATATGTATTTTAAATTCAATTCTATAATGACAATATTATTTATTTCAAAATTTTAGTTTTATCGCATTTTAATTAAAAAGTGCCAAGTGTAGAGTAAACAATTTTAAGCTCTGACTTGTTATTTGAGTTCCTTTGGTAAATATATTGCTATTTATATATGTATTAAATAAGTATAGACGTTTAAAATTTAGTAAATATTGTTTTAAACTTATTCAAACGCATTTAATCTTTTAATCAGTTATAGTATTTAAAGCTAGTCATATTCAACCCTGTGCTCGTTGAAAAATATTAAGTTACGTAACATAAACCATTTTTTACTATATCTCCAAACTTTAAATTTACGCACAATTTCGCCATTTGAAATATTAAAATTTTATTGTTTTAATTAAGCAATAAAATAAAAATATCTCGTTCAATTAATTATTAATGAAAAGATTATAATGTCTTATTACAAAATATCGTGGAAGTTTCCTTAAATTATTTGAAATTATATTTGTTTTATTTTCAGTATTGTATTAAAATTAATTAAAGTTGGAATTTCTAACGTATTTCTACTTTAAAATTATCTTTTTATTATTATTGGCGGTACTTAGTCGTATGTTTCTTAAATTTTATATTCTTCGGTCAATGATTATAATTCTTTTAATGTATGTGTATACCAGAAGTTGAGATATTGGGATATTTGTCAAGTGATAATATTACTCCAATTTATTATGTAAAGAATAATTAAATATCATATGATTTCTATTAAGGACTGTGTGGTACGTGATGATAAGGTAAAAAACTGTTTAGTGTACTGTTTAGTGATCTTATATATAAAAAAATATATTGTTTTATGGTATGGTACAAAGATTTGCGATTGTAATGTAAAACTATTAGTTATAAATAAATAGTATAATATGCATTATGTACTATGCCTTCCAAGTAATTATAGTGGTTGGGACTAACGATAACAATATGGCATTAAATTGAATAAAAGATTACATTGATCTCGGGAAAACTTAGGCTCACACGTTGAATTTGTTAACACATGAAACATTCATGCCAGAAACAATAGAAAATATATCGTTTCTCATTCGGTCTTGGTTGGTAGTCAATAGGTTAAGCACCGATACGAAGGAGGAGAGTGTAGCGGAGCTGCAAGTAGGTTTGCAGACCGCCTCTGTGGTCTAGTGGTTCACACCACCGGTTAAAGATCCAACGGTCCCGGGTTCGATTCCCAGTGAGGGTACATTTTGTATTCGGTTTGGTGGTAGGTTTCTTAGTCCGACTGGCTACCTACCACCATCTTATCTAAGTCTGACGCCATAACATTGATGTTTTCAGCATTATTGTGTTCCGGCAGTTAGAGATAAGATAGCCAGTTCTTTAGTGATTGAGGATTCCGAGAGTAGTGCGCTTCCACCTTCAGACTTACAACCACTTAACATCAGGTGTGATGAAGGCTAAGTGCGACCCCGTTGTGCATAAAAAAAACACAGCTTCGCTCCGCTCCTGATCGCCTCAGTGGAATCGCACCTTAAGGCCCGTGGTATCGCCAACGACCTTGGGCATAGAAAAGTGGGCTAATTTTCCCGCCCGCTACCCGCACGAAAACAGCTTAAACACACGTTTCGTCAAAACTATGTATTATTTTAAAACGAAAAATGCTCAGTTTTAAGTTAAACAAGTTAGCAATATTTTCCTGCAAGAAACGTGAAAATATTACTTGTAGTTTAGAAGCAGTAGCGTATTTCAAGTTAAAAACAGCTTCATTTCAATGGTTTTTTTAAAATAGTATCTTAAAGACTATGTTTTTTTTAAATGCTCAGGTTGAAGTTTATATATCAATATTTAATATATATTAATTCTGGATTCATCAGTAGGCTAATTTATGAGTTTTAGGGTCTCAAAAATGATCGTTTCACGACTACATGCACCTTAATCCTGCGTGTACGCACGAGTCCCAAAGACCGGCGGGCTGATTATGTAGCTTATTAGAATAAATAAATGGGTAGTCTCTTTTACTTGACTGCCCAAGAAAAGGAGTGTAATGTGTATAGTTCTAATATTTCATTTTCAAAGTCTAGAATATTTTTCTTATCACGAACGCGATAGCTTAACGTTTGTACATTAACAAATTTACACTAGGGGTACTGTTCTCAGCGTGAATCTAAGTTTTCCAAAGATAACTCGTCTGTAATATCGTAATATGCCAATTAAAATCTTTTTGAATTTTGTCTCTTATTTTGTAAAGAGTTTGGTGATTGAATGGATAGGAGACAATTTTATTGACATTTGACATCTGAATTATTAGGTGACCATTGGACGATCAATCTGGCGTCAGGTTAGTCCGAGACCTTGCTAAGATTGATGTCGGATTAATCGTGTAAGGTGTTGATTGTCAGTGATGCCAGATGCCCGTGTTCCCCCAAAACGCTGGTTTTGAAGAAATAACCACTCAACAAGCCAAAAATACTTGAAAAGGCGTTTGCGTTAGAGATGTGGCAAAGTAGATTGGGGGGAAACCCCCAATCTGGCATCGTTGTGATTATTGCGACAATTTTTGTCATCAATCCAAGGTCGCAGCTTGAACTGACGCAATATTGATCGACTAATGGTCACCTTAAGTGCGCCACACGAAGAACATATTAATATTTTATCTTAAAATATACTTGTACTTAGGACGAAGGTTAACTTTTATACCTTACAGTGTCTAGAGACACTGATCGAGTTGGTCAAATGTTACCGTGCTAAAAGACTGAATGACTTCATATGATGTATGTATACTGTAATACATTATAACATGCTATAATAAATTTAATTTACAGTGCCCAGCGATAAATATTGCATACTGACCTTTGAAAAGAGACAATTGGCTAATTTCAGAAAGCGTTCTCTGTAACCTATATGACGTTTTGTCAGTCGTTGACTAGTGTTGTTAGTGTTTTTATTATTTATTGTACCTAGATAGACAAGCGCTTGTCCGCTGTCTCGCCTGATGGAAAGCGATCTAGGATGAACTGTGCTTGTCTCGAAATTCACTCGCGACTTGAAGGCCTCCAGATTGTACCTATCGGGAAACACAGAATGTTTTCTCTTATTTAGTGCGACAGAGATAACGCTCTACAAAGCCGAAATAAGCCGATTGTGTCGTTCCAGAGGTCGATGTGCAATATTTATCGCCGGATACTTTACTATTTTTTTATTTTAATACGTTGTGAGTTAAATATTATCCAAACT
Source organism: Crambus lathoniellus (assembly GCA_949710035.1). NCBI lineage: Eukaryota > Metazoa > Arthropoda > Insecta > Lepidoptera > Crambidae > Crambus > Crambus lathoniellus. The sequence goes on along the minus strand of OX453302.1, from coordinate 3,920,831 downwards.
TCCTCGTGTGACGCACTTAACAGTAAAAGCACTAAAGAAGTTATTTGCTATTTTGTTTATTTTAATTTTCTTTTTTATTAATACTGCTTGTCCCAATTAAATATAGAAGTGATTATTTTATCCAAATACAATAGCACTGTATAATGTAATTTAATTGTAAGTTATTGAAAAATAAAGTTATACGATGTTACAATGTTGTTATATTGAGTGGACCCTATGATGTATTTCGACTAAGGCCCGATTTCACCACTGATATTTAAACTCGATCAACGCTAAACGTGTTTAAAACATAGTTCTTTCTCTGTCATCTTTTTTAATGTGACAGAGGCAGAAATATGTTTTAAACACGTTTAGCGTTGATCGCGTTTAAATATCAGTGTGAAATTAGGGCCTCAGTTTACGGCAAGTATATTCGATACTAATTCGCTATATAACTAGGTAAAATAGTCTACAAATTAAAAAAATTCGAAATGTACAATTCTATAAACGACCGGTTCTAACAAATGACCGATTCTAGTATTGACCAATTGTATTTTTTTTTTAATTGTATGAAAATAGTACTTTTGTTAAGAAATTTAGGCATATGGTAAATAATATGGAATGTAAAGAATCGAACTTAGGAATTTGGCCAGTGATTTCAAAAAACCCCATATTTCTTTTTCGCATTGGGTAGAGACTTCCGCCAAGTGACGCCAGGTTCAAACAAACAAATAAATAAGTACACAAATTTTACAACGATAATCTCGGATTTAATTTTTTGCACCATATCAAAATCAAATCAAAATCAAAAATCATTTATTCATTTTAGGCTGATACAGCACTTGTGAACGTCAATGAAGCTACGCTATCGGTTCGCAAATCCTACGGCGGGAGGCCTTGTAACGAGAAGAACCGGCAAGAAACTCGCCAAGGGCTATTTTTTTCCTTTCTTTCTTCTTTTTTTCTTTCTTCTCTCTCTTTTTTTTATTTTTTTTTTACCTTACGTTACATAAGTTACCTTTAACCGATCTGGGGGGCTACCGGCTAAGAAATATGGATATGGGTATGGGTTTCAACTGTCATTTGAATTCCTTATTTTGATAGATTTTTGCTGCTTTGTTCTGTTGAACGTTGCTAGCTAGTTATCGTTATACCCGACCTCACAAAAAAAGGAACTGATAACGGCTACTTTCTTTATAAAATTGAATTAAAGTTCCCAAAAACGTATGAAGTTCATACCCATAAAGTTACGCGGTAGCCCCCCTGTTTAGGTCATGCTGTCAACATTTTAAAACATAGAGTAGATGTAAAATCGTCCTGGGTAAAGATCAAAGCTGACGGGGCTTTTTATCAGTTTCGATAATCTGAGTGCCCCCGCCAAGTCGAGCGCAAAGCAAAAACTGCCGTTTCATCCTTTACTGGAACCATTTCAGCGTATTTTCAAGCCTGTCTTTGAAGACCTTTGGATAGGTTTAGAACGCTGAAATTATCGTCATAAAGTAAACTGTGTGTAAAAAGCACTACAATTGAACTACAATTGAAACACGATTCAGACACGATTATGTATGACTTTACGTTAGCAGAATCGACATATTTTTCGGACTGATACCCTGATGGTTTAATGAGGCCCGAAATGATTGTTTTATAAAAACCATGTCTTATTTTTTTTTTATTTAGCTACCAGTATGATATTTTTATACGTTTTAAAGTAGGTACGAACCAATGTAGCGTAATATGTTTAAAAATATTTTATTTAAAATAAAGATGGGCCTTAAACGACCCCCGTAACCATACATTTATACAATATAATTATTATGGACTGCAGCATATATAAGACACATTATAAAAGAGAGACTGCAGTAGGCTAGCCTAGCAGGTGGAGCAGTTCCCATACGATCGGCGTGATGGCTTCAAGGTAGTCCGCTGTAATTGGCCGTCATTTCTTCAAGCATTCACAAGACTGTTGGACGTGACAACAACCAAAATATGTTTTGATTAGCCAACTGCCGATTTAATAAAAGTCGAGTTCCAATTCAAAAATTGACGAGCCCCATTCATTTTCAAAATGCTCAGAAAAATCAGAAAATACCGCAAGATTTTTCTAGTCTCATCTGCTTTATTGATTCTCTCTTGCACCATTATAATATTGTCGACCGATTTATCACCTGACCTCTACTTCGTGCACTGGAAGCCTCTAGAAAACGTATCCTGCCACTACATGGACAACGAGGACGTACTAGAAACAGCAGACTATCGAGCATTTCCGTCCAATTCCATATATTTCCACGAAACATCGTGCAAAGGTGGTTTGGACTCCCGTCAAGCTTGTTCAGTGGAATCGGCGGCAAGAGCACATCCTCATTCGAACATCAACGTGCTGTTTGCAGCACCTGGGACTAATGACTCTTTGAAGAAAAGCAGTGCTCTTCTGGAGTTGAAAAATATAAAGTTCTTCAGGATTCACCCGACGGCGTATGCCAAGGGAACTCCCTTAGAACGTTTCGTTGCTAAAGGTGCTTTAAACAGAACGAGGTGGAGAATCTCACATGCTTCTGATGTGCTGAGGTACCTGACGTTGTTTAAATGGGGTGGAGTGTATCTGGATCTTGATGTTGTGGTGGTGCGACCACTGGCTGCTCTAGCTAAGAATTGGGCCGCAAGAGAAAGTGCTTCTTCTATTGCTGCGGGGGCAATGACCTTTTCTGCAGATACTGTGGGAAGATCTATTGCTATGGAAGCTATAAGGTGTGTTATCGCTCTGGTTTAAGTTTAAATGGATATTTTTTACTGTGTCCTAAAGTTACTTAGGGTTTATTATTTCAGGGATATAAAGAGAAACTACAGAGGTGATGTTTGGGGCCAAAACGGACCCGGAGTAATAACAAGGGTTCTTAAGAAGATGTGTTCAACTACTGATGTCAATAGGATGACAGCGGCAACGTGTAGGGGTAAGTATGTGGTACATTTGACAGTATTTAAAGCTTTAATAGTATGACTACGAAAACTGTACATGTGTAACTTACGCGAAAGTTTTCTTGGTTGGTGTGCAGAGTCGATTTTAATACCTACCTACATTAATAAATCAAACAATATACTTACCTACCTACATTGTTAAACTGCATAGATAGATAGAAGGTAATTAACGCCTTCAATGCGGTTGTAGTTATTGAGCTAAGTTGGTAGGTAATTATTCAATTATTGTTTAAGCAAACTAGGTTTTCGGGTGATATGATAGCTTATAATAAATACCTTCCGGTCCGCCATGTCACCCACCGAGTTAAACAGGAAACTTCTCGTTTTGGTTCAAGGGTAGCCAACAACAAATTAACGTGAAATTTTTTTTGCTTACAGGTTTCGAAGTATACGGTCCTGAGCTCTTCTACCCAATAGAATGGCAACGAGGCAAGGCGTATTTCGACGTTGGAGAGCTACCAAAAACTGACGCTTACGTATTCCACGTCTGGAACCATCTCACCCAACACATGAGGGCTGTGGAAGGATCTCTGTATGAAACTCTGGCCAAGAAATACTGTCCTATAGTGTACAGAGTTTACTCGGATGATTTTGGTTGATAGTTCTTAACTTTGGTTTGGATAGATTGAAAACTGCAGGCTAACTAATAAGAAATTAATTCTAAAATAACTAGTTTTAAGATATTAGATAAGTATAAGTACCTATGTGTCAGTCATTGAATCAAGTACTCTCAACCCACCGGACAAATCCTAGCGATTTTTGGTGCGCTTCTCAGCAATGTTAGATTTGAAAAATGGAAAATGAAGTATTTAGAAAAAATCGACCCGTCTCACAACTAGCTCCGATGGGACTCGAACCCACGACCTTTCGCTTTCCGGCGACTGCTCTAACCACTGAGCTACGGAGTCGTTACGAGAAGCGTCGAATTTATCCAATACTTCGTACGCACTGTATAGTCAGTGTTAATTTCATCAATGTGGAGGTATTACTACCCTCACACGCGAAAGAAATACCTTTCCAGGTATTTGGCAATCGCTAAAGATGAAATTACTATTGCAACTTATTTTAATTTTTAGTTTTTTTGCATTCACAATGCAATTTTTGTTACTGAAAAATGGAAAATGAAGTATTTAGAAAAAATCGACCCGTCTCACAACTAGCTCCGATGGGACTCGAACCCACGACCTTTCGCTTTATACACGGTAATTTTAGGTAAAATTACGGTGCATAAACTGTAAGTTAATACTTATGTTGAGAGTTAATAAACATGTTTTAATTTATTAAACTATTAAATGTCACTTGGCTAAGGAGGTCCCATGGCTATTATAGGTCGGCTCGAAAACGCGGCGGCAACGCCGGCGTTGTAAATCCATAGAAATTAGGTCCGCAAAAGAGCTAGAATATATGCGACAGAAAGAGATGCAACGACAACGAGTGGCCGTTTGTAATTTGCCTGCCCACAGCCGTCTCTATCGTCTTCTACGATAGAGATGGCTACGGAATAGCGATGGCTAGATGAGAGCGGAATTCTACTTTATTGCGTTGCGTTATAGTTAGAGTTGCTATTTATTTAAATGACTTAGCGGAGTGAACTATCTGTTACATTTAGTAATCTAACTGTAACTATTTAGTAATCTGTGCTATATGTCCCTTGGCTAAGAAGCCTGTGGCGCAGTGGTTAGCGCACTCGGCCTGCGAGTGTGCTCGATAAGGTACTTTCGCAATGATGTATGCAAAATGCCTGATCATGATGATGTAGGTCACCTACCTATACAGGGTAATTTTTTTATCAGTGCACAAATTTTTAGGATCGACTCAGAATCGATAAGTGAACAACTTTCTCCTAGAAACATGGGTCGAAATACGACAAAAATTTTTGGACTTTCCATACTAATTCGATCACGTGATCAGTCCGATTTGTATGAAAGGTCAAAAAATTTTTGTCATATTTCGACCTATGTTTCTAGGAGAAAGTTGTTCACTTACCGATTCTGAGTCGATCCTAAAGTTTGTGCACTGATAAAAAAATTATCCTGTATTTCTGTATCATCTTACAACTTTATGAGAACAGCGTGACAGCTTTTGGTCTCGATGTTCTATCCTCTTTTTGAATCAAATACGGAAAACACGCATTGCGTAGATTTGTCATCATCAGCAGTGCTCGATATACAGACGCTATCAATTTTTAAACTTCCTTTACCAAACTCGGACTATTACAGTGAGTATTCATTTAATACTAAGTGGGAATTTGAACAACCAAATGGTTGTTTAAATTTAATTTAAGAGTGATTAAATTAGTTTTAGTTTTTTTTGCACTTACAGTGCAATATTTATTATTATATGGTGGTACGTGGGTTTTTTTTGTAAAAAATAATTATATAAAAAGCGTAATGCGGTTTACAGAATCCATCTACCTACCAAGTTTCAACAGTGTTGTCAAAAGATTCGGAATAAAGTGGCTGTGACGTACGGACAGACGAACAGACAAATAAACAGGTGTAAGTAAGTACCTACCTACATTTTACCGCCGCATTTTTTAAGAACTGTTTAGAATGAGATTTCTTATCGACTAATTCCGATTTGTTAACTGACCACTAATAACTGCCCATTCAGTCATATTACTGCTCAATATTTATTTAACTGCCCATTTCAATATTTCTTACTGATCATTTCTATTTAATTAACTGCTCAGTTTTTACTGCTGAACTTGTTATGTACACACGGCGGCACATCGGACTATACATGTTGACCTTGAGACCACCTTTATGCCCTACGTAATAAAAGCTCTTATCGCAGTTCAACTGTTTAATTTGATGTGCTGCTGAGTGTACATGTATTTTGTAATTTTAAACTACCAATTCTACAATATACCTACAACTACCGCTTTAAATCAATGCCTTATAGTAGCTCAATGTTTGCAAGCGTTTGAGGGGTTGATAAAACCCAAATACCTAGGTACCTACTTACTTAGTTTCAGTTCTTGAAATACCTATATGTACTTATGCCATCATTTCAGCCATTGCTTATTTTTTTAAAGGATAGGTAATTATCCTATAAATTCCAGTTGAATGGTTCTCCTACATACTTTGTACGGAATGATAAAAATATGATAGATAGAGCAGCGGCCGCGTCCGACATCCTTTCTAACAGAGACAATGTTAATAATAACTAAAGCATCATTGTTACAAGCAAAATTTATTAAATTTATTTTAAATCATGTTTAAGTGAGAACAATTTTTCAGGTAAGACGTAGGAATACATTCCCACGCTATGAATGTGAAATTGTAGATGTTTGTTTAAGGGACTTGTATTACACCTATCCCACGACATCCCACGGCATGTGTTTTAAGGAGTTTTTACATGTTTAAAGTACTTACCTATATTTTTGATCAGTCGCATTATACGAGTCAAACAGTGAGCTTTTTGCTATTTAATAACTCTGATATACTTACCTAGGTAAGTACCTAGTGAGGGTTCTTGCAAAGTTACAAATTAATTGTTTTAGGTAAGGGAGGCCCCATAAGTATTAGTATTAGTATAAGTATTATTGATGTTATTAATTTTGTCTTTTTTCAGTTACCTACCAAATTCTCTGCCAATCGGGACGCGATAGAGAATCTATCGTTTTTCACTGAACTTGTTAAATATGATGTATTATTACAATAAGTACAGAATACTGTGTAAATATTTAGCACTGATAAGCTTAACCTCAATGTTTGTATTAGTTTATGTAACAAAAAAATATGATACACAGATGGTCATAATTAATTGGAAAATGACGGAGAACATATCCTGCCATTTAATACATGAAGGAGATGCATTAACAAGCGTGGACGAAACGTTTTCACCGCCAGAGAAGTCGATATTTTTCGTGGAAACTTCATGCAGAGGCGGGTTAACTTCTAGACAGGCTTGCGCCGTGGAATCAGCTGCAAGATCCAACCCTAAAAGTGTCATCCACGTTTTATTCACTGGTCCTGTAACCGACCACGTGCTAAAAAGGAGTTGTTTATCCAAACTTCTTGATTACAGCAACGTGAAGATACTGAGAGTCCACATGGTGGATTATGCGAAAGGCACCCCTTTAGAATATTTGGTTGTAAAAAGCCGTTATAGTCAGAGTAAGTGGAGAATTGAACATAGTTCTGACGTGATGAGATACTTAACCCTGTTTAAGTATGGTGGTACTTATATGGATACTGATGTTGTGGTGGTTAAGTCCTTGGATCCTTTGGGAAAGAACTTTGCAGGCCGGGAGAGCGAGTGGTCGGTGTCTGCCGGGGTGATTTCGTATGCGAGAGATTATTTAGGACGCAGAATGGCAAACGCCTCTATAGAGTATGACAAATTTAATTTAATTTTTAGCTGTTTAATAAAAATTTGGCTAATTATGTTACATGTCTACCTATATTTTACGTTCTACTCGGAGAGTAAAGACCGCCTCTGTGGTCTAGTGGTTCACACCACCGACTTCAGACTCAGAGGTCCAGGGTTCGATTCCCAGCGGGGGTACATATTGTATTTGGTTTGGTTGGTGATAGGACTTGTTCTTAGTCCGCCTGGCTAGCTACCACCATCTTATCTAAGTCTGACGCCATAACAATGATGTTTTCAGCATTATTGTGTTCCGGCAGTTAAAGATAAGATAGCCAGTTCCTCAGTGAGGATTGAGGAGTTACATGCGTGGTTACGAAGTATAAGGGGCACTGAACAGTTGACTTAAAATACTTTCTTCTTTCCAGAGACTTTAAAAAGAATTATAAGGCCAAAAAGTGGGGAAATAACGGGCCGGGCGTGATAACTCGAGTGCTCAAAACTATGTGTAAGAAAAAATGGAATCGAGGCTGCAATGGTATGTTTATTATCTTAGGTATTGTTGTGTATTAAAAAAGCCAAAAGTCATTGAGATATGGCAATTTGCAAAAAATTACTTCTTGGGAAAAACCAAAACGCCTGTAGCCCGATTCTCGTAAATACAAACAATCTAAATATCGTTGTAGTTCAGAAGTCGTTCGATCGAAGTCCTATCCAAAATCGGTATTCTCGTGTTGCTTGGACGAGTTTCGATAGGACTTCAACTCAATAGGATCGAAACTCAGCGGCTTTTCAATCGAGAGGTATTTTTTGTACATTTTTCATCAAAAGTCGAAAACTACGTGGTTTAGGAAAAAAAACATGTTTCAGAATGTGCAAGCAGCGCTCTTTCATATGATATAATAAGTAAATAATAAATAATAAATAATAAATAATAAATAATAAATAATAAATAATAAATAATAAATAATAAATAATAAATAAATAAATAAATAATAAATAATAAATAATAAATAAATAATAAATAATAAATAATAAATAATTTGTACCGCTTTAATTGTTTTCTGTTTCCCAACGGTTGACTGGCAGAGAATACTTTTAGTATTAAGTCCGCCTTGTATATTACATTACCTATGTATTATGTACAAAAGTTTATTAAATAAAATAAAAAATAAATAATAACAAATATGCTAGCCCCAAGCTTATTTTTCACATACAAAAGGTCCAGCTAATTGAACTTTTGTCCAACGACACTTGGATCGCTTATTTTGACGTTTAGTCGTTGAAATCCGATCGAAACAAAGGTCATCTAAATAGTAGAATACCTTCGAGTTATCGTTTTGAAACGATTGAAGGACGATTAATGTACCAGAATACACTTCGACGACACTTCGATAGAATCGCTGCCGCTCAAGTTCTATCGACAGTTGTGAATACGAAAATGGTTTCAACGACTAAATCGCTACGATATCGTCACGGTTTTTATTACGAGAATCGGGCTACTGTACTTAGACTTCATTTACCGATGTAATTGCCATACATTTTTAGTAGGCGTTTGCAATGTACGTATCGGTACATTCGGTACACACCTAAAGTCAACCAACAGTCGGTTAGTTAACCTAACCAATCACGTTTGGTTTGTTTAAAAACCGAAAAAAATAAAAACCTAAAATGGCGTTTCTTGAAATAAACTCGTATGCTATAAGATTCTAACAGTTGTTATTATTACCATAAAATACCTTATTTTATTTTGCATTTGGCAAAATTGACGAAAAGTTATTTAAAAAACTTTAAGAGCAAATAGTGGCCAAAACCAGGGCTTCCGCTCTACATATTGCATGCTAGCTTTCGGCCCGCGTAATGGTGGGTGGCCATATGTCGCAGGGATATGAGGAAATCAGAGATTTCACGAAATCCCTAGAGATACCACGAAATCACGGAAGATGTGGAATATTTTTATTTACGACGTCTTCTTCATAAACAAGTTCAGTGATACGTCATTTCACTAAACTAAATCTAGTGAAATGTCAGAAATGTGGATTTCAGAGGTGAGAGTTTGCCTCGGAAGTCCTGTAGAACACGTGATAGGTTAGAAATTTCGTGGTTATTTTTTTTTGTGAAAACAATCCATAAGTTGTTTCACAAAAAAAACGTGTTCTACAGGACTTCCGATACAAAACTCGCTCATAACTGTCACCTGTAGCCGTGAGCTTACTGCCTTTCTTCAGTCATTCTTCGCTGCGCTTCGCGATCGCCTTAAATTTCGTGGTTATTTTTTTCACTCTTTTTGCTTCCGTATAACTGTGTTACGGTACATAATTATATCCCTAGGGATATAACTATATCAAGGCTTTATCTATCTTACTGCGACATGGATATTAATGGGATAGATATTAAGCCTGGCCGCACACTGGCCACCCAGGTAGGTACCACAACCACAAGACACCGCCACTGACCTCATTCTTGTAGTTTTCATACATTTTGTATGAACCGAGGCCCTGGTACCAAGTCGTCCGTCACTAATTTGTTTGTTCTAGCTTCAAGCACAGAATAAATATAGTGCTCTTCAAGTGGTCATCAAGTGGCGTGGTTTGTGGGTCGTGTGCGGAAATCATTCTTGATGACTTTTATAGAAACAGTAATAAAGATTGAAAATTTTTAAATGAAGTATCTACCTATTTTAGAAAAAAATCGATCCGCCTCACAACCAGCTTCGATGGGACGTGCGTGAGACGGGTGGATTTTTTCTAAAATACCTACCTACTTCATTTTAAATTTTTCAATTATAAAAATTTCATTGTGTGAATGCAAAAAAGTAAAAAGGAGATCAGTCACGCTTCATACATGTTTGGACCAAAAAAGTAAAAGTATCGGCCAACGAAAAAAAATTGCATATTACTATTGTAAACAATGTAGCGATAATTTTTTGTTATGGCGTCAACAGTGTACGATTAGCGGCCAAGCAGTTATTCAAGTTTGAAAGTGTCATTTTTCTTCTCTTTATTTTCAAACTTGAATACCGCTCGGCCAAAGTGCGGCCAACGAAAAAAAATTGCACATTACTATTTTAAACAGTGTAACGATCATTTTTTGTTATAGCGACAAAAGTGTACGATTAGCGGCCAAGCAGTTATTCAAGTTTGAAAATGTAATTTTTGTTCTCTTTATTTTCAAACTTGAATACAGCTTGGCCAAAGTGCGGCCAACGAAAAAAAATTGCACATTACGGTTGCAAAAAGTGTAACGATCATTTTTTGTGATGGCGTCAACAGTGTACGATTAGCGGCCAAGCAGTTATTCAAGTTTGAAAATAACATTTTTTTTCTCTTTATTTTCAAACATGAATACAGCTTGGCCAAAGTGCGGCCAACGAAAAAAAATTGCACATTACTATTGTAAACAGTATAACGATAATTTTTTGTTATGGCGACAACAGTGTACGATTAGCGGCCAAGCAGTTATTCGAGTTTGAAAATATATTTTTTTCTTCTCTTTATTTTCAAACTTGAATACAGCTTGGCCAAAGTGTGGCCAACGAAAAAAAATTGCACATTACTATTGTAAGCAGTGTAACGATCAATTTTTGTTATGGCGTCAACAGTGTACGATTAGCGGCCAAGCAGTTATTCAAGTTAGAAAATAACATATTTTTTCTCTTTATTTTCAAACTTGAATACAGCTTGGCCAAAGTGCGGCCAACGAAAAAAAATTGCACCTTACTATTGTAAACAGTGTAACGATAATTTTTTGTTATGGCGTCAACAGTGTACGATTAGCGGCCAAGCAGTTATTCAAGTTTGAAAATGTCATTATTTTTGGTATAAATACGATCGCAAAACGGATTGACTCACCACGTAAAATGTAATCGTTTATCAGAATATCAGTTATTACATTGAGATCAGTTCGTCGTCAGCATTATAACTGACCCACGAACGTCCCACCTGCTGGGTACGTGAATCGACTAAACAATAATGCAATACTTTTAGCTAAATAGTAACTTTAACTAAGGTCTAGTACACTACAGAGCCAGTATAAGGAAATACCCTAAAATAGATATTGACTATAACACAAAGTGACTTTGGCCAAGCTGTATTCAAGTTTGAAAATAAGGAGAAAAAAATTACATTTTCAAACTTGAATAACTGCTTGGCCACTAATCGTACACTATTGACGTCATAACATAAAATGATCGTTACACTGTTTACAATAGTAATATGCAATGTTTTTTCGTTGGCCGCACTTTGGCCAAGCTGTATTCAAGTTTGAAAATGAAGAAAAAAATGTCATTTTCACACTTGAATAACTGCTTGGCCGCTAATCGTACACTGTTCACGTCATAACATAAAATGATCGTTACACTGTTTACAATAGTAATATGCAATGTTTTTTCGTTGGCCGCACTTTGGCCAAGCTGTATTCAAGTTTGAAAATGAAGAAAAAAATGTCATTTTCACACTTGAATAACTGCTTGGCCGCTAATCGTACACTGTTGACGCCTTAACAAAAAATTATCGTTACACTGTTTACAATAGTAATGTGCAATTTTTTTTCGTTGGCCACACTTTGGCCAAGCTGTATTCAAGTTTGAAAATAAAGAGAAAAAAATGTCATTTTAAAACTTGAATAACTGCTTGGCCACTAATCGTACACTGTTGACGTCATCACATAAAATGATCGTTACACTGTTTACAATAGTAATATGCAATGTTTTTTCGTTGGCCGCACTTTGGCCAAGCTGTATTCAAGTTTGAAAATGAAGAAAAAAATGTCATTTTCACACTTGAATAACTGCTTGGCCGCTAATCGTACACTGTTGACGCCTTAACAAAAAATTATCGTTACACTGTTTACAATAGTAATGTGCAATTTTTTTTCGTTGGCCACACTTTGGCCAAGCTGTATTCAAGTTTGAAAATAAAGAGAAAAAAATGTCATTTTAAAACTTGAATAACTGCTTGGCCACTAATCGTACACTGTTGACGTCATCACAAAAAATGATCGTTACACTATTTACAATAGTAATCTGCAATTTTTTTTTGTTGGCTGCACTTTGGCCAAGCTATATTTAAGTTTGAAAATGAAGAAAAAATGTCATTTTCAAACTTGAATAACTGCTTGGCCGCTAATCGTACACTGTTGACGTCATAACAAAAAATGATCGTTACATTGTTTACAATAGTAATTTGCAATTTATTTTCGTTGGCCGGCACTTTTACTTTTTTGGTCCAATTTGACTGATCTCCTTTAAATAACTAATAATAAAGATTTTTAATAATATATGCTTGTTTCAGGTTTCACAGTATTTGAACCTGTCATATTTTACCCTGTTTACTACACAGACAGAGGCTTAAATTTTCACACTTGAATAACTGCTTGGCCGCTAATCGTACACTGTTCACGTCATAACATAAAATGATCGTTACACTGTTTACAATAGTAATATGCAATGTTTTTTCGTTGGCCGCACTTTGGCCAAGCTGTATTCAAGTTTGAAAATGAAGAAAAAAATGTCATTTTCACACTTGAATAACTGCTTGGCCGCTAATCGTACACTGTTGACGCCTTAACAAAAAATTATCGTTACACTGTTTACAATAGTAATGTGCAATTTTTTTTCGTTGGCCACACTTTGGCCAAGCTGTATTCAAGTTTGAAAATAAAGAGAAAAAAATGTCATTTTAAAACTTGAATAACTGCTTGGCCACTAATCGTACACTGTTGACGTCATCACAAAAAATGATCGTTACACTATTTACAATAGTAATCTGCAATTTTTTTTTGTTGGCTGCACTTTGGCCAAGCTATATTTAAGTTTGAAAATGAAGAAAAAATGTCATTTTCAAACTTGAATAACTGCTTGGCCGCTAATCGTACACTGTTGACGTCATAACAAAAAATGATCGTTACATTGTTTACAATAGTAATTTGCAATTTATTTTCGTTGGCCGGCACTTTTACTTTTTTGGTCCAATTTGACTGATCTCCTTTAAATAACTAATAATAAAGATTTTTAATAATATATGCTTGTTTCAGGTTTCACAGTATTTGAACCTGTCATATTTTACCCTGTTTACTACACAGACAGAGGCTTATATTTCATACCCGGTGCCGAAACACCAAATACTACTAGAACCTATGTTCATCACATGTGGAATGCTCTTACTAGAACTTATAAAATACCCAAAAACTCCCTCTATGATATTCTAGCAAAGCAATATTGTCCTTCTATGTACAACGTTTACGGGGACCATTTTGGTGACTAAATCAGTGTCAGTTTTATGTTTCGAAGTTAAATCATAAATAAAATTTTCAACAATTTTAAATGTTTAGTTTCATTTTATTTCCTTAAGGCGCCGATTCCCCAAAATAGGGTATATTTTAAATTATGGATTACTCGCAAATCACAAGTAAAGTCCATTCGCTTAGATAGTGTCGCCCTTTTATCGCGCCGCCTTGGCACGTGCCGCTTCTTGTCAAAGGATGCCGCCGCATAAACAAAAGAAGCCGCGTGCGGCGTACACCCGCAAATGGAATTGGATTTTGGGATTCGGAATTTATTAAATTATATTTTCTTTAATAATCTATGTTTATTATAAATACAGGTGGTAACGGCGGTTGTGACTTGTAACAATTCGAGCGATGATGAATAATCATATAAAAAATTAATAATTTTTATTATTATTTGTAAATCACTTATTTAACTTCCTTTTATATAAAAATATCCAAATTTTCATAAAAATTGACTTTGGTACCCAACTTGAGTGTATTATTTTATATCTGCATTTTATAGCAAGAGCCACAATGCCGTGGGGGTGTACCGACACTATCTAACCTAACAGACTTTACTTAAAATTTGGAAAAAATATATGTTGTTTTACAGTTATTTATCTAGTGCTTCCGGCCGTTTTTTTCGATTGGTGATATTTTACTGTGTCAAATAAAATCCAAATATCATATTACTTGCAGTATACCTACTTGGTTTTGGTTAATGAAAAACATATGAAAATAATTGTCTTTGAATAGCGGAGGGATTCCGGCCGTCATAAATTAAATTTTTAGACAATTATTTTCGTATACTTTTATTAACTAAAACCAAGTAAGTACCGTCAATGCATACAACATGAGACTTGAATATAATTTGAGACAAAACTTCCGCGGCATATATTATTGCATGTGATATCATTACTACTATAGCAATACTGACAGTTTCTTTCCAAAGTTGTTAAGTGTGAACGTCATTTTGCTGTCAAGAAGAAACTTGGACACAGCAAGTGGCATTCATTGAGAAATTGCCGCTGAATTTTGATTCCAATATATTTCTGAATTACATATGCCTCAAAACTCTGGTTATTGGTAAAAAACTGCAATGATTTATATCGATTTAATAATCCCATCTTGTGAGACACTTTGCCAAGGATAATTTGAGAGCATGTTTGACATTTTTGGCATAGTTTTACCATATTTAAATTAAATTTTCTCACAGATAGAAGTTTTTTTTTTATTGGAACGTAAATTGAGACTGAGTCTCAAATTAGGTGGATAGTCTCAAATAAACAGCAAGTCTCAAATTACCTTCAAATACCTATTTTACTGGGTGTAGGTAATAATTATTTTAGCAAGGTTTGTTTTTTGTTCAAGGTTAACAGTATATGGCAACGCGTCCGGGTAGACGGAGAGCTCCTGGAGCGAAACCTTATAGAAATTACCCGTGTTTTTATAGAAATATTTGAGTTGAATATACCTAGTCAATAGTTCAGCTAAGTGTCAAACACATAATAATATATCGAAAAAATCTTAAGTAATTATCTCAAAAAAAACTAAGTTGTTAAGAAAACTGAGAATGAGAGCACAAAAACATGTGGTTAATTTGAGACATGTCTCAAGTTACCCGCATTCTCTATTTTATGTAAATTAGTTTTTTTGTTTTTTGACAATTTTTGGACGATTTTATTTTTGGTTTTATTTTACTTTGTTTATATTTGACATATTCTAACTATTTAAAATTATGAACCAGGTTTTGCAGATGAAAATTTGTTTTTTATAATTTCTCGAGTTGTATTCAACATATTTACAAAATTATTAGTGTAAATTCAATATTTCGTTATTTTTAGTGTCTCATGTTAAAAGCAGTGAAATGTTACATGAGATACTATGAGTTTGTTATACTGTCTCATGATTGCAACAATTGAAGGTAAATTGAGACAACGACAAAAAAAATAAAAAAAAACTCTAGCATACTATTTTGTCCACGCGTGTGATGTGCTTCTTCATCCTGAACCATAGACTCAAATTTATGTTATACTTTGATAGCATTGTATCAAATATCAAAAAAGATATAATTAATCAATTACTGCTGAAAACTGTCTCATGTTGTATGCTTTTACGGTACTTACTTAGGTATAGGTACTTACTGCAAGTAAAAGAATATTTGGATTACGATTAGACGGATGTTTGGGATTTTATGGGTTATTTTGTCAAATGACCCATAAAATCCCAAACACAGTAAAATATCACCAACCGAAAAAAAAAACGGCCGGAAGCACTAGATAAATAACTGTAAATAACATATATTTTTTCAAAATTTTAAGTACCTACTTGTGATTTGCGAGTAATCCATAATTTAAAATACTTACCCTATTTTGGGGAATCGCAGCCTTAATGACTTACACACTCACAAACTAAAACAAAACTCAAATATTATGGCGCCAACAGAATAAGGTTTTTAGATCCTTACGTCATATATGACAGAGCGATAAAAGAAATAAGAGCGCATTTCAAAGGTGCGCTCAATATACAAAGGTACTTTGTGGGTGCGCTCTATTTCTTTTCTTTTCGCTCGACCGTTTTTGACTCTCCAGCTGGTTATCTAGCTTTCAAAGCATAAGAATGTGGCACAGAATAAAATAAAGGAAACTAGATAGAGGTATTGTTATTCGAAGCTCCTTAAAAGTCAGGGTCTAAACATAGTGATTCTTTAATATAATACTTACTTACAGAATTTTTTTTTATCATTGCACTTATTTTTAAGATGGGTTTTATTAATATGTTATCTGGCAACTGTTGCAATAAAGATTTTTTCATTTTCATTTTTAAGATACCTAGTAAGTAGGTACTCAGAATCGGTGTCAACAAAATTCTCCTAAACATGGGTCAAAATACATTTTTTTTTTATTAGGTAGGTACTTTTTTGCATTCACATTCACAATGCCTACCTATTAGAAAAAAACGACACTGGTTCCTTTTTCTAATACCTACTTACCTCATTTTAAAAAATTTTGGACTTCCTATCGGTACTAAAAATCGATCATGTGATCCTTCGATCATATTTTACACATTTCCCCATATTACCTATTTTTACTTAAATTTCAACCCATGTTTGTAACCAGCCAACCAGGATTGATAACCAGCTCAATCCCAAAGCCGATCTATCGAGTCGATTTTAAAAATTTGTGCTCTGATAAAAAAAAACCTGTATACTTACATAATTCTTCTGTGCGTGTGTGCATGTAACTGAACTCGTCCTAATGTATCCTAGAGGTATTGTTAATTGAAGCTTCATATGTATGGACACTATGGCCAGGGTCCATAGCAATTCTTTAAAGATCCTTGTACACTGTGGTATGCAATAAAGTATTGAGTAAGTATTTAATTCAAGTCCTATTAATCTTACTGGAGCACAACATTGATCAAGAGATTCAAAATTGAGTGATAAAGATATTAACTAATATTCAATTATGTAAGGGGTATTTAAGTTTAAGTAGTGATAAATATAGGAATACCCTTACTCTAAAGCCCCTAGTACAGGATGGCCGATCATGTTGGCTGACCATGATAGGCCATCATGTACAGGGCCGGTTTGCGTGTGAGTGATTGCCATCTGTGAGCAACGCAAACTAGCCCTGTACACAATGGCCCATCATGGTCGGCCAACATGATTGGCCATCCTGTACTGGGGGCTTCAAATATATTTAGTCTTTACAATAAATCTTAGAAAATTTTCATATCAAGACTAACCACAGTGTGAACAATACCAGAACTTAGCGGTTATCACACTGCACCGGAAACCACTCTGGTGTGCAGTATTTAACTTCGATACCCGGTGTGTTATACCCTGTGGTTTTTGTATGCAAATCAAAATCCTACAATCAACGTTAAAAACCATAGCACTGCACTCCAGAGCGGTGTCTGGTGCAGTGTGATAGCCGCCTTAAGAAGGATTTTGATATTTTGTTCACAATTATTTCAATTGTTTCAAGACTCAACAACTCATGTAATGTAAAAAAACTACATAGAGGGGCTACCAACTAAAAAATATGAGGATGGGCTTAATTTTTAAGTCCATAATACATTGATGCATGGTCCATATTCATATTCTTTAGCCCGCAGCTCCCCTGAATGTTGCACATATGGAAATCTAGAAAGCATGTTTAGATAACTCTAATATGCAGAAGGCATAGAACACTGATGCACAATAAAAATCTACTTTAGTCACTGATGAGTAGCAGCAAGGAGTGTTTGGTGGAACTTTAACACCACATCATGTATGGTAAGGTAAGCAATAGTTTTAATTTATACAATAGAGTGAATTATTTTGTGAGTTTCCAGTTACAACCTATCACTCCACACTACACTATTTGGTATTTTGATTAGAGGTACAGCACTAAAACCACAAATCAGTTTTTTTGGGATTTTTTTATTAACTTAGTCCTATCCGTCACATCACTTCTTAGAGGCCGCACCTACTTTGGATTTCTTGGTACCACGCACCTTCTTCATCCTGTTCTTGCGTTCCTTGCGCTGTTTGCGGGTTGGTCGCTTCTTCTCATAGAGACCGTGACGAGCTAACCTGTGCTTAGGCTCGAATTTCTTGGCCAGATCAAGGGTATCGTAAATCAAAGCGAACCCTGTCGACTTGCCGCCTCCGAAATTCGTTTTGAATCCGAACACGAAAACAACATCAGGTGTCACTTTATACATCTTGGCCAGCTTCTCCCTGATCTCAGTTTTGCTGACGGTAGGCTTGCCCGGGTGGAGGACATCGCAAACCATCTGCTTGCGGGCCAACAACCTGCAAATTCACAAGAAAACGTTGTCATACATAACCTGTCATGGCGAGGTAGCAAGTTTTCACACATTTACCAAGTTATTTGGCGGAGAATACAAATAACTATATTATTTACCTGTTGGTCATAAATTTGCGAGTGCGAATAGTCGCAGTTCCCTCAGTCATTTTGGCTTATTTTAGAAATTTCGGCGTTTAGGACGCACGTGTCTCCAAAGATTTCGGAGCAAAAAGAACGTGCGGAAGTTGCCAGCGCAAATGTCAAAATTGAAAGCACAGATTAGATATTGTTAGGTGCCCATTAGACGGTAGGTTTTGCTGTCAGTTTGCTATCAGTCACGCTATATTTGCGCTATATCGTATTCATTTGACAGTTCATATGGTATCATAATAAATGTCATTCCATACAAATTGCAGATATCTACGTACGATTATGATTTTCTGACAGATGATTAAAAAAGAAAAAAGTTAGTTCAAAAAAACTCAACAGATGGCGTTCATCAGACATTCATTTCAATGTGTCGTCGCTGGAAGCTCGCGTAGCGTCATCTTGCGGTTTTTCAATGAAACTCTGTGCACATTAAAAGGCGTCGCGCGCCATTTTTCCCGTCATTTTTCATTTGTACGAGCTTGAGGTAGGATCTCATAAGGTATTGCTGTATCGTGAAGGTTGTTATTCTAATTGTAGTATGGTATTTGATTCCTTAGTTAAAAATAGTAAAAGTATTCTTGTGAATTTATTAAGTATTAAAACAGGATATTGTATTATATGTAAATAGAATGTAGTAAAAACCCTTGTTTGTTCAGAGTAAGGCTAAAGGAGTAGAATTAAGTATTCATGTTTGCATTTGCGTCGATTTATAAGAAATAAAGATTATATTTTGAATAGTATACTGGTGTTTAATCTTATTTACTTTATAAATGAAATTGAAAAATATTTGAAAAATATGAAAAATTTCATTTTGGAGTGAAAAATTTCAAATATGCTTGAAAAATATTTTTGTTCTTTCAAACTCCGAAGTAGAGTAGTTTTATCCATAATTAACAATATTTTATTTAAGTTTTAACAAAATTAATGTGTTTTCTTTTACTAGAACTCAATATTAGGGAGAATTACTATAATAACATGTACGATTGAAGCGTAGGTACCTATTGCGTAAGCTTCCCGATCCTGATCTAAGTAGTCAGTTTCTAAAGTACAGCGCACGCGTACCCAACTCAATGAATTAATACTTAGGTACTATTTCAACCCATTTGTAAATGGATATTTGAATTAGAATCAAACTAGCTTTTCGCCCGCGGCTTCGCCCGCGTGTACAGACCTAACTAAAAAGCCACTAGTCTCACGACAATGAATAATACGATCCAAAAAAGTGAAGGTCGTTTATCTCAATTATACTACACGATGTTATTCTGAGGGAATGTGATATTTTTCCAGGATAAAAATCATAATCATAATCATAAATCATTTATTTGCTAGAAACATGGTATACAGGTGGTATAAAAGTTTACAGATCGAGCATGTTCTGCCATCTAATAATAGCATGCAAATATAAATAAAAAGAAGAGGCTGAGGTTAAAACATGTCAAATTAATTGGAATGGGATAATTAATGCATGTCAAAAATTATCATTATAATAGAAAAATGTCAAAATATCGGGAAAATGACAAATATCAAAATAAATTTAAAGTGAATACAATGTCAATAATAACGATTGAAACATTAATATAAATTGTCCAATAAATATTCATTCATTTAAAATCTAAATATTCCTTTACACTATAGAAGCAATGCTCTAGTAACCATGTTGTCAATTTACGTTTAAATATATTACATGGCAATTGCTTTATATCGTCAGGCAGCTTATTAAATATTAAAATAGCTTGAATATAAGCATTTCGCTTAAAAATTTCAAGTTTACATTTTGGGAGAAACACTCTATCTTTGTGTCTCGTGTGTCGCATTAGCAAATTAGAATGCTTCGGAAAGTAACCCGCGTTCTGCCTTACAAAGATGCAAATATCTTTAATATACATACAGGGGAGTGGGAGTATTTTTAAATCTAGTATTAGTATTAATTAATCTTAGTTAATTTATAATCTTAGTAAATTATTTAATCTTAGTATTTTTAAAAGTAGCCTATGCTCCTGTCCAGGCTACAAAGTATATGTGTCCTAAAGCCAGTTCAGCCAAATCCGTTCAGCCATTTTGGCGTGACTGAGTAACAAACATACAAACATTCAAACATCTAAACTTTCACATTTATAATATTAAGTAGGATAGTAGGATAGCTAGAACATACATAAAGTCTGGAAAGCATACTCAGACATAGAAAGTTTGTTGACAGATTTATTGCCCAATATCGGTCTGTTGAATGAAACCGAAAAATGAACCGTAGGTTACTATACAGAGTATTAGAGAGAAAAACTTCCAACCTCCCGAACAAGCCGGGTACCGGAAAGGCTAGACATAGACATTATTCATACGCTGCAATACGGCAAGTTATACAGAAGACGGAAGAGTATAACTTGCCACTTTGCTTGGCGTTCGTGGACTATGAGAAAGCCTTTGATTCGATTGAGATTTGGGCGGTGCTGCAGTCTCTCCATAGGTGCCAAATAGACTACAGGTACATCAAGGTAATGAGGTACTTATACCAAAACGCCACCATGTCGGTCCGATTACAGAACCAGAGCTCTAATCCTATCCAACTACAGCGAGGTGTGTGACATGGAGACGTCATCTCTCCCAAACTGTTCACAGCTGCGTTGTAGGACATTTTTAAGCTGCTGGACTAAAAAGGATGCGGCATCAACATCAATGGCAAGTACCTAACACACCTACGGTTTGCCGATGATGTAGTTCATATGGCTGAGACCTTGGAAGACCTGAACACAATGCTCGAAGTGCTCGGTAATGCTTCGCAAAGAGTGGGTGTTAAGAGGAACATGGACAAGACGAAAATCATGGTACAGTCGTTGTGGAGATCCTTGGGGGAGACCTATGCCCAGCAGTGGGCGTCGTTCGGCTGACATGATGATGATGATGGCAAGGTCTGGGACTGGATGAAGATGAAGATGCAACGGCCATAGAATTCATTAATGAAGTGGGTCAGTCAAAAAATCTGGATATCATGCCACACTTGGCTATGTATAAATCTAAAGAAGGGCCTCTTTACGGAAAAACAATCATTTGGGAAGCTGCACAAAAACTGGAACCTGCGTCTTGGTAGAAAGGCAACTGAAATTCGAATATTTTGAGTGTCGTAGCAGAAAGAATTTTAACGGCTCCAACTACTTCAGCTGCGACAGAACGCTCTTTTAGTGTATTTGGTACAATCCACTCTAAAGCAAGAAACCGTCTAACAACTGATAGAGCTGGTAAAATTTCATATGTAAAATATAATCATCATCATCATCATCATGTCAGCCGAACGACGCCCACTGCTGGGCATAGGCCTCCCCCAAGGATTTCCACAACGATCGGTCCTGCGCTGCCCGCATCCAGCGGCTTCCCGCGACCTTGACAAGATCGTCGGCCCACGGAACGTCGTCCGGTAAGCGGTCGCCATTCGAGAACCTTTCGACCATCGGTTAGGGGGGGGGGGGGTTGCCATAATCGCCACGCTTGGCAGGCGGGTTTGCGATCGCAGTATGAGCATTCAAAGTACGTATACAAAGTAAGTAAGTATTCAAAGTAAACTTTAAACGTTACGTTAATAAAAGTCAAAGTAATTTTATATTAAGTTAATGTTGTTAAGAATTAAGATTTTTACTATTAACCTGTTAATTATCAACAATCATAGCCAAACATTGTGATTTTTCTTAAGTGTACTAAAATCTTAATTTTTCTTTTGATTTCGCTGTATGGTTATAACATTTAAATGAATAAAACAAACAAAACAAAGTAAACAACCTAATATTACGATTGTTCTTTAGAATCTAGATTTTTAGTGTTAACCTGTTAATTAACAAATTGTTAGTCACAATCATTACCAAATATTGTGACTTTTGAAAGAAAGAAAGAAAAGAAAATTATTTATTTAGTGACACACACTCGGCCGGCGGTACAATAAGGTGGTAAACATGTAATAACAATGTGGCACTAAAAGGGTATCCACTCAGCATGTGTCGGATATCATAGACACTCCGACGCTGATCTTCCGTGGGTACCTGTGTTTATGAGAGCACTACTGGTCACACTGCATTTCTGAAAACGCATAGCATAATAGGGAACGGAGCTACATAGTAATAAATAACATAAGCTAAATATACATAAATACAAACTAAATGATTATATACTATAACACAGCGAAATTAAATACTAGTAATTTTAACTTTATTGGATTTCAAGCAAATACTTTTTAAAATTACGTTTGAAAGCCGCTACAGTACAACAGGCTTTTAAAGGAGGAGGTAGGTTATTCCAGCACTTCGTAGCAGAGTATCGAAAACTGCCACGAAATGCAGCTGTGTTGTGTGTTGGACATACCAGGCGGGATGTAATCCTAACTTTACGACGGGAAAATGAAAGTTTGTTAAACAAATAAGGAGGATTCTGAGTTTTAATAATGCTAAATAGTAAAGATGCAAAATGGAAAGAACGTCTAGATGTCATGTTAAGGAGATTACCTTTATTTAAATACGGGGTCACATGGACTCTATGTGGAATGTGATAACAGAAACGGGCACAGGCGTTCTGAACGCGTTGGATAAGCTTTTTAGTGTAGTTAAAAAGACATTCTCCTATCACTACGTCAGCATAATTTAGCTTTGAAAGTATTAGGGCTTCACAAAGATTGATTCTAGTATCAATATCCAAATAATTTCGTACTTGGTACAATACTTTGAGCCTATAAAAGCACGCTTTAACACTTTGAAGAACATGATCATGAAACCTAAGCCTATTGTCAACGAGAATCCCCAAACTTCTAGCTTCTGTTACTTGTTCAATAACTGCAATAACTGCACTTTTGTTATGTATATTTACTAAAATACTATTTTTCTGTTGATTTTGTTACGTTGTTGACATTAAAACAATTTAACGCTTCATAAACCACTACATTGTATTATTTATAAATTAGTTTCGAGGATCACATTCAATAAAAATATTTTTCACTCATAAGTGAAATTTTTCAACCAACAATGAAATTTTTCGGAAAAATTTCACTGACAGAAAAATTTCATGAAATTTACCCATCCCCATGGGTTTGCTTTTTTTAAATTTGCTGGCAAGGGCCCTGTTTAACCATTTTTACAAGTCTACAATTATGTAAAAAAGCTAGTAAAGTACTTGTATTTTTACTCTAGTAGAACATCAGAATCACAAGTTGGCGGCCATTTTAGAAGAAATTGTTCACTATAATTACGAGTGTAATGTCAGTGACATTGACATTAAGATAATAGTAGATTGTATTACAAGGGAGCAAAATAGCATATTTACGGCGAGGGCGCTATTTTTAATCCAGAGCGCAGTGAAGGATTCTATAGTAGCATCCTGAGCGTAGTGAGGGATTCTAAAGTAGAATCCTGAACGCAGCGAGGGATTCAATTCAATATACGTCGCCCGATGTGAAAATAATTTTGCGGCCGAGTAATACACTCTACTTTCATTTCGAATTTATGGAAAGTAAATACACTTTGCTTTTCATCCCCCTATATAAGAAAAGCAACAAAAACAACTAAAACTACCTAGAAAAATAAAAGAATGGTGGCGGAGGGCATCGCCTTCTCTATTTTTTCTATTATATTTAAAAAATTTGAAGTTCAATTAAACAAAAATGTCAAATCTATGTCCATCGATATAGATCTCTTATAAATTGTATCGAATAACTCACACAAGGAACTAAAAGTACCGCGGACAAAAAGTCCCCGAAAGTACGGCGGACACCGAGAGACTGGACTGGACAAAAGTTCGCGGTAGTCCCCGAAAAAAATAGAACAAACGTAAATAGGCGTAACAACGCACACAACGAACTTTAGTCTGCATTGAGCGCCCGATAGTGAAGCACGTCTTCGGGCAACAAATGACCGCACACTATATGCGTTGAGTCCGCGACAAGTACCCGGAGGAAATATTTTGGACGTACGTTCGTCTGATTAGGCCTTAAATATACATCACTTTTCGAATATGAGAGATGAAAAATATTTATCAGCCAATGCATTCATATGTCATTAGGTATTCCAATGACACTCTTTTTCGTTACCGTAAAAAACACTTGTTATTTACTTTGTGAAACAGAATTTACAAGTCCATGTTACATTTCGAAGCTTGTGAACTTGTAAACTTGTATCTTTCGAGAAATAGGCCCATCTCTGGTAATAAACAATAGAGGTGAGTGAATTCATGTCAGGTCAGCGCCATCGATCGAGCTAATAAATAAACTTTTTTTTTTAATTTGCTGGCAGAAAATCTCTCATTGCCCCAACGATTCTTTTAGCCAATCAAAATGAACCATTCATATCGCTGCCCGAAGTTCCTCTATACCGATTGGTTAGCTAGTCTTGAGTGGATGGAATGGGCGATTTTCTGAAAGCTCGTTTTGATTAGCTCAATAGATGGCGCTGTCCCACCTATGCAGTCACAAGGAGCGGAACGTTATAAAGTTTACTTCGACGCGACTTTTGTTTCGTAAAACGGAACGTTTTGTTTATATTTTGATAGATTTTTGCTGCTTTGTTCTGTTGAACGTTGCTACAGTGCCAGGCATGAAGCTCGAATTAATACTGAGGTAACTGGAGAGTGCAGTACGAACAATTTTTTGAATACCACAAATAACACAGTGGCTGTCTTCCGTCTCACCTACACTTTAAACAAATACGTATGGTCATATGAGACAGCTGACAGCCACTACATACATAAATGTCAAATTTGCTGGCGACACTTTTTTATTCAGGTCGAGAGCTCCAGTTACCTCAGAGTATTAAGTCAAACTTCATGGTGCCAGGCGTTGGAATCACCCATAGAATAGGTCAAAACTTACAGTCGTCACAAATTAAGATGCCCGTTTTGACACATGCCAAAGTGACGTGATTAGGCATGTAACCATACGAGTCTGTGATCGATTCTCGCGATTAATCGATTAAGGTTCTGAGTAATTAATCGATTATAGTAGGTTTGCAAGTTATGTGGATTAAGACTAAAGTTATTATTATAAAATGTTAAACTTACTATATAGGTACCTACTTATACTTTTAATAAACATATTATTAAAGTATAAAGTGACCTTTTATGGTCTAGAAACTTGAATCGAATCCTCTTAAATTGCATCATTTATATGAAAGTGCAAGAATTTTAACTACAGCTCACAGCACAGACATGCTCATAGAGTAGTACATACATTACTTATAGCGGCCTGTATACATTGTCCCAATCATTGGCCAATACGTGTCGTACATTGGCACTTTTGAAAGAACCTTTTCAAATTTGTTCGTTCCAAAGTGTCAATGTACGATGTATTGGCCAGTGGTCGGGCCAACGTGTACAGGCCGCTTATGGTGACCGCACGCTTGTCTCATGCGAACGCATCGAACGAGCCGAACGAAACTTATTTTAAGAAATCTCTAGAAAAGTGAACGTGACGATTCGACATGATGAGGTGTGCAAGGTTGTCTAGGTTTTATCTAAAGATTTTTTTCATTCGGTTCGTTCTAAACGTTTTTCTTGGATAAGTGTGCGTTTACCTAGAAACCATTTTATCGAAATCATTGTTACCAATTCATAATTTCATTAATGCTTTAAGCGCCAATCTAGTTTTCACAAAAAATAGATCAATTTTACAAATTAATCTATTAAAGTGGTTATAACGATTATTTCGATAAAATTGAATGAAGCTGGAAAAATCCTGCACACAACGGTTACAACACTAGTGATTAAAAAAATAAAGACTGAGAACGTAACTGTTTTTCGAGACGCTTCGTAGTTAATCGAATCTGGGTTTACTTTAGAATAAACGCAAAAATAATAGGCGGAATACACTTTGCCTTAATTTATGATGCGTTAAAAAATGTAACATAGTATTTTCAAACACCTTTGATAAGTAATCAGCATTTATTTCATTTTTGGTTTTCGTAACAAGTTACATTCTAGGGTCATTACCATGTGTCAAAACCTCTGAGTACTGAATCCTATGGAGATGGCATATTGTTCTATATGAACTATCGGTTATACAAATATGAGCTAAATCGACATTGTACTCATAAACCTGTAGCCATCTTGTTCTATCTTACCTCCAATACTTCATGTAAAAAGAGACAGCAATATATTTATTCGACCTATTTTTTGGCAACATTGAAACGTGACGTCATCGTAATGCATGATTGAAGCCGGTCGCCATGTAGGTTTCTCGGTATGTGAGCTGTCAACGAGAGTTGTATTTGCAGTGTTTTGTGATAAAAGTCTTTTAATTTGAGACTTTCATGTGAATAAAAGGTATTAATAAGTGAGAGAAAGCAACAAGGAACATGTCTAATTGCAGTCTGGTAGTTTGTGGCATCAAAAAAAGTGAAAATTGTCCAAACATTACATTACACCGGTACGTACTATTTATTTTGCAAAAACACCAAAACAATACAATAAATGCCTTGTGTTTTGGTTTTCCTGTGAATAGTTTACTTAGAATTCATACCAAATGTAGCTTACTACTTATTTTGGTGAGTTTTGTTGGTGTATTTCAAGAAAATATAAATCTGTTTGTTTTGCGCTAGAGTTGCCCTTATAGCATTTTTCTTATCTTATCGAATTATCGATGTTTTCAAATTTCAAGTGTAAGTTGAGTGTATTAATTTTAAACTATTTTTATTGTTTCAGGTTGCCTAAAAATAACAAAAAAAAGAAAAATATGGCTGGATACAATGCGAAAGGAAAATTTAAAGACTCGTACGAGAACTATTTTATATGCCCTTTTTATTTTGAAGAACAGTTTCAAACGTCAACGACAGTTTATGTTTTGAAAAAGACGTTATTAGGCCACTGGCAAAATCGAAATTATAGTGCGACAACGTTTTCTATTCCGGTTGCCAAAAACTGGATACTTATATATAACGTGTTTTTTTTAATGTCATTTTGCTGTAAAGTTGTCGTCCAACTTACATTCATTCTAGCACTTTAAAAGTAAGTATATTTTTTACCACTAGATGTCGCTTCGCTATATTCTAAATACATAAAAAAATATGCTTGCTAGTAAAGATCTCGATTCAAGCTGTTTATTATTTTATTACTTAATATAGCTTGTTTTTTTTATAGACATTTCTTTTTTTCTATGGTAGGTAGGTGCCTAGTAGGCATTCTCCTTTGTGATTTATATTGTAATGTGTGTTATGTAAAAATAAAACAATCCTTGTTGTATAAACATAATAGGTTTTTTACAATATGGAGCTTTTTGTTTTATTTCTTTACCTTTTTTTACTTAAACTGGTTTTAATTTTATTTTATCACGATAAATATATCTTATGTCACTCGGAAAGAATGTAGCTTTCTAATGGTCAAAGAAATTTCTAAATTAGTCCAGTAGTTTTGGAACCTATTAAATTCAAACAACAACCACTCAAATTTTTCCTGTTTACGATATTACTATAGATGAGGAAGCACTTGGCGGCTCTTCTCGCCTTGAAGCCCCCAGTACAGGATGGCCACTCATGTTCGTCGACCATAATCTATCCTTGGAGGAGGCCTATGCCCAGCAGTGGGCGTCGTACGGCTGAAATGATGATGATGATGATAGGTAGGTAGTCACAAAAATACTTGTATCTATAACTTCATGAATAAATATATCGATGTACAAATAGGGCAGCACTACGGAAAGGCGCCATTTTGGTTTCTCGGTATGTGTGCTTGTGTGTGTGTTTAGGCTTCAATTTTTCGTAGGTATGCCATCTCCATAGGATTCAGTACTCAGAGGTCAAAACGGGCATTTGTGACGACTATAGTGATGACAGTAGTGGGGATGCCCCCATGGCCATATATTGGCTATAACTACGACCGCCATTTTGTTGCCCCCATTGGCTAAAATTATGGCTGTCACTTTTTTTCGAAATGACGTTTAGTTTTTTTGTGTTTCTTTTACTCATTTCGGTTTTCTATGATTATTTAGTTAATTTTATAGTTTTCCCATGGTTTTTCCACTTTTTCGCAGATATTTCTGTACAGAAATATGGATACGTTATTCGAAGATGCCCACTGTACGTAAGTAAATCCATTTACATAGTTTTTGTATCAATTATTTATTACATTAACTTAAATTTTCGTTTGTTGTTTTAGTTAATTCCAAGAGGCAACTTTCTATTTCATAACAAACCAAAACAAAAGAAAATATAGTTTACAACCTAACCGGAGTAAGAAGATTCTCAAAGTTATGAATGAAAGGTAATGTTTGTTTATTTTTTATAAATGAATGTACTTACCTATGTTTATTTAATTTAAATATTGATTAGTTTTGTTGAAATCCATTCTAATACCTTATTTCAATATCCATTTAGAAGTGATATCATATGGTGATAATGATAAAGCACAGTAGATTACTTGGGATTAAATGCAAATAATCAGTTGTTACATTTAACTAGTTTCAATTTAGGGAAGTTGTTAATACCAAGTCAAGAGAAAATTAGGTACAGTGATTCAATAAATTTGTCAAAACATTTAAAACTGACTTATCAGCAAATTCATATTTGTGACAAGCAGAACGGAATTAAGACAAATAAACCAGTAGGAAAAGAAATGATTGTTGTCGGTACGAATGACGGTTTATTGTGATTGTCTTACAACTATGTTATTACTGCTACTATCTTAGATCTTAATTAAGTATATAATTTATACTATACACATCCACTCAGTCCATGTACACTCGACAGCATATCAGGTTAAACAGTTGAACTGCGATAACAGCTTTTATTACGTAGGGCATAAAGGTGGTCTCAAGGTCAACATGAGTCTGATGTACCACCGTGTGTACAAAGCTTATCTACTTATTAACTATTATCTAGAAACGTTGATATCTATAACTTAATTATAAGTACATTCAACAGCACATCAAGTTAAACAGTTGAACTGCGATAACAGCTTTTATTACATAAGGCATACAGGCGGTCTCAAGGTCAACATGTATAGTCAGATGTGCTGCCGTGTGTAGGTACATACCGGCACAATAAACAATGTGCTTTAGCCACACCAGTACTCTTTCTTGATTTACAAACTGATCAGCTATCACTTATTTGTTTATAAAATGTTATGGCAGATTATAGTAACAATATGTAGAATCTATATACTAACCAAATCTAATCTTTTCAGATAAGTTGAGTGTCAACGACGTCAATGGAGTGCTGCGAAGATGCCTGTGCCTGCCTATTATTGCGGTTATAAATTATCAAAACAGACTTATACTCTAAATTACTGCTGTTAGTAGTTATATTTATTACATACTGTATTCAATGTTTAACTATTAAGCCCCCAGTACAGGATGGCCGATCATGTTGGCCGACCATGATGGGCTATCGTGTACAGGGGCGGTTTGCGTTGCTCGCAGACGGCAATCACATGCAAACTGGCTCTGTACACGATGGGCCATCATGGTTGGTCATTGTGTTTTGCATTGAAAGTGATACCTATTAACAGTAAAAAATGAAATGGCAGCTATACTGATTAAAACTACTAGGAAAATTAGCAATAGCGTTTGTGCGTAAAAACTGTTTGCAAGCAGTTTAATTTTTCTTTTATTGGTTGTTAAATATTTCTTGGTTTATTCATAAAGTCAATTTAGTAAGTAATAATTTAATTACTCTCATTCTTTGCCTTGTATAAATCTTAACTTACACTTCAGTACTTTGTATTTAATATAAAATTATAATGTAATAAATGCCTGTTTTATCAAATAAATGAGTTTTTTTTATTTTGTCAGAATTCTAAAAAAATTTATCACTAGGGATGTATGTAATTAAATATCGATACCATTATCGATAACGTATCAAGGGCGTCGATAGTTTTGACAGCACTATGCTGTCAATTTCTAATGGGGGCGCGTCATTCACTAACAAACGGCCGCTATAAGGCTTGATTCCTATCTGTAGTCTATATAATTTGTGTACAGTGCACTGTATTTTAGCTAGAATGCAGTGGCACCACAGACTAAGTAGAGAACTCTGGGCACAATCTTTTCTGTTCCGGCGACAGCGGCGCTATGTACGTTTTTCTTTTTTTTTGTAGCTATTTACCCGGCCCTGACTTCTAAGACCTTCAGCCGCCAGCAGCACTATGGTTGGACATCAAATTGACAGCAGAATGACATTTAAAAAAAATATGATAGTTTCACATTTTGGCCACCGGAACAGAAAAAAATGTAGAAAACTAAAATTCATATTCGAGATGATTATTTTTGACTTAAATCAGATGTATTCCAAATTCCAATTTAGGGAACAGTCCAAGTTTCATTAAGATCATTTCAGGTGGCCTACCACAAGCTCTAATAGCAGTTATTTTTAAGTTGAGAGAGTGAGACGCTGCTCTACACGCCGTATAGCAGCGTCTCACTCTCTCAACTTAAAAATAACTGCTATAAGAGCTTGTGGTAGGCCACCAGTACCTAGTATATTATTGCAATAAAGGTCATTCAGATACAAAACCAGAGGCAAAATAAAGATGTACATACTTCGTTCAACGCAATCTAAGCTTTTGGAAGCTTTTTTTTAAATAGCCTGTCGGAAAATCGCTCATTGACTGATGGTTGCGTGACCGTCTAATGTACGCCTAAGATGTTGTTTTTCGTCTATATTAAGGATCGTTTTTAAAACCATAGTTATTATGTTTTCCAGGTAATATTAAGGTAATAATAAGTTTGCTTCGATCAACAAGAACTAGTTGTTATTGTTGATCGAAGTTTGTTTGCTAAAAATAATAGACTAAGCAAATGTTTGATATCACTACCACAAAATAAAGAGTTTACAGAAGGACCGCTCCCACCATTTTTGAAAATCTATACCTATCCTTGTCTGACTCACTAGGGTTGCTTCTGTATTGATTCTGAATTTAAAAAGGAGTAAGTAGTAAAAGTTAACAATCATACATAAATAAATTCGTTTATACATACATCGTAACAAGTTTACATGCCTTAGATGCTGCTTAGATGGTAAACAGAGCATCTAATATCCATTTAAAGTCCCGACGCCACACACGACGAAGACAAGATCCTATTGTACCTATACCGTACCTATTATGTTGTAATGTATTCCATTCCTATATGTTATAATGTACTCTATGAACAAGATATAAATATGGTGTGATAGTTATCCCACTAAAAACATAAACGTGAAAAAGGCACTAAGTAAGTACGACGAAAACATAAAGGTAAAAAAGGTGCCAAGTTCAGCGAAAAATAGTTAAAATCTAAATGGGTTACAAGTTCCATAAATTTTTTCGTTCAAGCACTTCAAATAATTAATATTTTCTTAAATGTTGAATTTATAACTTGTCATCTTCAAAAATTGAAAAACCTTTATAACGCAAGAACTGTATCAAGCAATAGTGGTAACTATTTTGAAAACAAGAAAGTGTATTTAAATACCTATGTTGTGTATTTATCGTATATAGGTAAATAAAAAAATATAAGTAGTTTAATAGTCAAAGTCAAATTTGTTTATTCAATTTAGATTGGTTTTTACAATACTTGTGAACGTCATAGAAGCTACGCTATCGAGATGTAAACGGGTTCATATTTGTTTCTGGCGCAGCTGTTCTTCATAGTCTTTTCTTGCACTCAAGAATATAGTTTTTCAGCTTTCTTTTTCTGGGAGAATTTGCAGAAACGTGAGTTGCTATTTGTGAATTTGAGTCACATTTAACTTTTTCATATTGTGTACAAGATTCATTAGTCTCCACAGTTGCTTGCGATTTTTCATTTAATTTTTTTTTGACCGGTAGCAAAAGTTTGGGAACCGAACTGTCCTGAAAAAGGCACTAATGCCTTTTTCAGGACAGTTCGGTTCGATGTCTTGATTATAGAATTGGTTTCGAAATGGGCCTCACAAACTCGAAGATATGTTGACCATTTGTTGCGTACATCTTCTCGATCAATTAAACTTATCCATAAGGTTCGTCTGAAAAAAAAATCATTCGTTCTTAAAATGAACTAGTTAGTTTTGCAACGAAAATAGCCTATGGCACTCCTACGATTAAGACGTTAAAATAAATAGGTATACGCATAATCGTGCGTGGTTCGTTTTCTCCTGAACTTGGCTGGCACACTGCCGTGCGTCAAAAAAAAACTTTACTGCAAGTAAAATGTTATTTGGGGTAAGTATAATGACTGGCGTTCTCTCCCAAACTTGGCAGGCACACTGCCGTGCGCCTAGATAAAGAAAACTTTACTGCAAGTGAAATGTTATTTGGGATTTATTGATTGGCGTCCTTTCCTGAACTTGGCTGGCACACTGCCGTGCGCTTAGATGAAAAAAAATACTGCAAGTAAAATGTTATTTGGGGTTTAATAACTGAAGTCTCTAAAATGTAAGTAGGATTTCATAACACTGCTAAAATAAAAGAAAATGCAACGACAACTTTTACTTGAAAATTCGTCAACATGACTTGTGGCTGTGTTCGCTGAACCGCCAAGAAGTTTTGAGAATACTATAACATCTAAATAAGGACAATAGAACCCAATTACTGGCGTTTTACCACAACCAGCTAACTATAAGATGAATGTGTATGGTTCATAGTCGTTATCAAAGCGGCTAGTCCCAAAAGTACCTACCTAGGTATACTCACCTACCAACAAGAGAAAACAGTTTGACATAACTTACCTTTCAATATCGTTTGGAAATTTAAAGAACGTGTATGCACAGTTTTTAGTCGTATTTAGACAACCAAATACACTGCAACTGTAATAATATTGGTTATTAATTAATGGTAAAATAGGTATATAAGTGTCACAGTGACACGTAGCGGCGCGGACGTGAAGTGATCAATTAAATGCTCTTTGGAACTTGCGATCACTGACCTCTTTGCGATACTCGCGACTGAGTACTGTCCCAAACTGTCCCATTTTGCCTGTATATGTGACGTCTATGTGTGCGTGACGAAAATGGCACTTTGTTCTAAGCGGACTCTCTGCTAGGGCGACCGCCCGCCCGCGTAGTTACTTTGTGTCACTACATAGTATAAAACAAAGTCGCTTTCTCTTTCCCTATGTCCCTTTGTATGCTTAAATCTTTGAAACTACGCAACGGATTTTGATGCGTTTTTTTTTAATAGATAGAGTGATTCAAGAGGAAGGTTTATATGTACTTTTTATCCCGATATTCCCACGGGAACGGGAACCACGCGGGTGAAACCGCGGGCGGCCGCTAGTATTATTATAAAGCAAACTTATTATTAATGCAAACTACGGATGTTTAGATGTTTGTTACTCAATCAAGCCAAAACGGCAGAACGGATTTGGCTGAAATTTGGGACACAGATACTTTGTAGTCTGGAGAGAAACATAGGCTTCATCTCATCTCAATATTGGCAGTCATTTTAAAACCTTTGGTAATATAAACGCAATTATCAACATACGTCACTTTGCTCTCATACTTTTAGCAGGCGCTAGCAGTTTTAAACTCATACTTGCTCGTACCTAGTTTAAGGAAAGAATAACAGGGTCTAGCTTACAAATTGTGAAATAAGCAATTGATAAGCAATTTTTGGCACAAGAATATTTCAATAATTCTACATAGTTACTACTCTTCAGAGATTGACCAGCCATTCTTACATCAGAATGGACGGTCAACCTTAAATGTTTTAATTCTTTTAAATTATGCAATAAGCAATTCTCTCACCATGGTCAGCAAGTAATTTTAATTCATTAGTAATTTGTATTTTAGACGCAATTTCAAAGTTAAATATGACTGTTGTTGACCGGTGGTTCTGACGTTCACCGCCTTATGACACCACAGAATTTAAAATAGTACTAACGTACTTGTTTACACTATGTTGATCAAAGAGCTTAGACTAAATACTTACTGAGGTAACTGGAGAGTGCAGTACTAACACTTTTTTGTGGTGTCTGTGGCTGTCTTCCGTCTCACCTACACTTTGATAAAATACGTATGGTCATATGAGACAACTGACAGCCACTACGTGGCTTGACTTAATACTGCTTCATGACTACAAGTCAAATTTGCTGGGCACACTTTTCTATTCAGGGTGAAAGCTCCAGTTAGGTAGGTACCTCAGTATTTAGTCTAAGCTTTTTGATGTTGATCGAAGGCTGGCCAATACATTTTTTAAAGCCTTGAGTAAAGTAGTATTATATTATCTGTGGTAACAGGTACTTATTCAACAAGGCTTTAAATGTTATCTAGAGGCAACATTATTTTGTTTCACATATTTTTACATGATGTTTGTATGACTCGATGTTTTTTTTACACGAAGACTAGGTACTTAATTTTTGTGGTTTTCTATATTTTACACGAAGCGCACGAGGATGAAAACAAAAGAAAGTGGAGGGTTGAGGGCTCGAACTGCCCGAAGTTTAAAAAGGTCAAACATTACGTTTTTAAACAACTAGAAGTACCTACCTAGTGATTGGTTGTTGCATTCACGAAATTACACAAATCATTAATTTAGTAAACAACTTTCAAACGGTAGTTGGTATTTCAATGCATCTTTACGTCTTCTTATCTCAAGACGTAAAGATGCATTTTCATGTGTTGTTTGAGAACAAATGCCAACTAATGATAGGTAGGTAGTATAGTACACCTTCGCGAAAAAAAATCAGCTGTTCCATACATATCAGTCGAGTCGATGTTGTAAGTACTTTTGTATGGAACAGTTGATTTTTTTTTCGCGATTCCGTGGGTTGGCTCCTTAGTGAAAATTGATCGTATTGATGGACACTATCATCCCTTAAAATCTCTGTAGGTTACCCTACCTACTGTTTTTTTTAACTACCTACCTGTATAGGTTAGTTCCTCTTATTTTCCTACTCTGCTCGGGCTATAAGCATTCGCGCTCGCACCTCCAGCGGACTTTCAATGTGTCTGGGGAGATGTAAAAACCATTAAAACTGTCCGGCTATTGAGGTATCGTTTTTTTATAGGTCCCCAATTAAAGTTTAGGGGTGCAGAGGCAGCAACTGTCATTTTAAGTGTCCGGCAATCAAGTTCCGGCAATATAAAAATTGTGTTTTATACTCTAACGAAATTTTGGGTAGGTAAGTAAGTAGGTACTATTTTATACACCTTTATTACCTGTTTGTTACCTACCTGCCCAAGTAAGTAACCACAACCCAAACTCTATACTCGCTGGTCATTATTACCTGAGATTACCTGTATAGAGGACATGCACAGAAAAAATTTCAGCTATTAAAAAATAAGGAAGGTCTGGCCGTCTCGTGGGCTCTTAAGGCTATAAAATGTTATCGGCGAGTTTGCGATGTAGAATATTTCAGTTTTAGGTTAGCGCCATCTGTTGACCGAATTTTTGTTGACGATTTCTGAAATTCAACCGCGGCGCGTAAGTGTATTTGACCGCGGACGAAACAATTTGCGGGCGATTCATCGCCCTCACTCGCCTAAGTCGCGGACCCCGGAGTTCGCCGACCACAGGTTAAGAAAAGCATTCTCATAAACAACAACATTGTTATTTATTATTATTTTTGAATGTAAGGGGCTATGCATCTCCCGTAGGAGATGTAGTCACTGCGACCTAAAAGATCTATTGTGACTCGCCACCTGGTTAAAGTAAAACTCTTTTAGCCTGGAGGCTTCAAAGAAGTCTAGAATACTCCTAGCTTTTAGAGTTTTAGTCTCCTCCGGGCGCATAATATGTCGACCCAGATGGATACTGCGTTTGTGGATAAGGGGCCCACAGTCACACAGAAGGTGCCTGGGCATTTCCCTCTCCTGCTTACAGTAGCGGCAAACATCAGTGTCACTCAATTTCATGTGAAATTGGTGCCTGTTTAGTTTGCAGTGGCCACTATCGCGCACAGATGTTCGTCTTGCTAAGCTCCAGGAGTTCAGCAGTTCGGCTTTGCGAGTAGCCTTGTATAAGGGATTTGGCGTGTAGCAGTCCTGGTTGTGTCAGCCAGTGAGCCAGTGCTATTTTGATTCCCCAAATAGGTTGCCCTTGAGAGGTTGCATGGCTTGGAACAACAATATTATAATACACATGACAATTTCAGCTGGATTTATTGCCATAATGACAAATTCCTAGCATTTCGTTGAACTTTTCGTAAAAATCTACTATTAGTGTCAAGGGAACTTAAATACCGAGCCAAGGTCATTACAGCCCATGGGATCACTTGGCAGAACGCCATGTAATAAAATACACTGTTCATTTTTCGTACTGTGATTGACGGCTTCCGAACAAAAGCTATAGAAAAAGCCTACTCGACGGAGAATGATAAATACCCCGAGTATAATAATTTTATGTTGCATGAAAAAGTCATTTCTGTGGAGGCAGTATGGTCAGCGGGGTTGGCCTGGGATTGTTGAAGTTAAGCAACTAAAGTAATGGTCGGTCACGGGATGGTTAGGTAACCAATTTATTTAATCGAGCGCTTAAGCCATTGGTCCCAGACAGTTGCAATCATTGACATTATTACTTACTAGCGGATCCTCGCGGTTTCACCCGCGTGGTACCCGTTCCCGTGGGAATATCGGGATAAAAAATAAAGCATAAGTCACTTGGCAAGAATGTAGCCACAGTGTTATAAGGCTGTGACGTAGCTTTCTAATGGTCAAAGAATTTTCGAAATCGGTCCAGTAGTTTCGGAGCCTATTCGATGCAAGCAAACAAACAATCAAATCTTTCCTCTTTATAATATTAGTATAGATATAGATAACTCAACGGTTGCATTGTTGCAACGTATGAAATATTTAAATACTATAAATTCTAAAACATAAGTACATACATATACGCACAACAAGATTTATTTAGCCACCATCGTATCTTTCATGCTTTCTTCAAAATCAGTGATTGATTGATTACTTACGTTGATTAACTTAAGTGAAACTTTAGAAGATGATTTTAACTCAAGATCCTACTGTTGTAGGTTGTATAAATATAAAGAATCCGATTTTATTTCAGTTACTTTCATGCATGTTTATCTTATCAGTAACATTGAAAGACATTTCTTCGGGCAGTAATCCAATCACAAAAATTGTGCGTCGCGTGTTCCGCTGAAATTAATAGCTAAGTAATATCTTTTGGTAATGGTAGGTAGGTATCGAAGCACTTAATGCTTTGTTTATTAGAAAACTGTAGAAGCTATTTATGTTTTTCCTTCTTAGATTACTTA
Organism: Crambus lathoniellus; assembly: GCA_949710035.1. Classification (NCBI taxonomy): domain Eukaryota; kingdom Metazoa; phylum Arthropoda; class Insecta; order Lepidoptera; family Crambidae; genus Crambus; species Crambus lathoniellus. The sequence goes on along the minus strand of OX453302.1, from coordinate 3,883,235 downwards.
CATCACGACTGCTTTAAGTGCTTGATAAAACTTTTGATTATTAACTATATTAGTTAAATTCTGATTCCAATTCGACCTCGCTGGAAGCAGATTGTATTTATTTTTAAAAATAAAACTTATGAAATCCATAACAATATTATAAATGTGAAATTCATTCCCGCAGTTTAACATCGTGTAGTTCACACGGGCGAAGCCGCGAACGGAAGGCTAGTATAACGATAAAAAAGAATCCCAGAGACAACTTAACCAGAGATTCAGAGATTTAATCAGAGAAAATATATTTTTCTAAATTAATGCAACCGAGGATCGAACCTTGCACAAAGGTGAACATGGACATAGAGTTCAGTTCAAAATTCAATAACCATTTTTTCACGCCAGGCCTAGGTAGTAGATACAGCTATTGTGAATGCCTAAGTAGCTATGCCACCGGTTCGCAAACCCTGAAGATGCAAGTCTTGTGACGAAAAGAACCGACAAGAAACTCGATAAGTGCTGCTTTTTTCTATTTTTCTCAGAATTTGGTGCGTAAGTTCGTTCAAGAAAGTTGTTCACGGACTTTAGAATGACTAGGTATGACTGCAAACGTGGTCTGTATAAGCCAAGACCAAGTGAAGTTAGTGAAGATATACACCCTCACAAATTATTCTACCTTTCCAGATATTTGACGATCGATATAGATAGATGAAACGCAATTTTTTATTATTGAAAATAAAGTATTATGTAGAAAGAATTGTAAAAAAAATCGACCCGTCTCACAGTCACAACTAACTCCGATGGTCTCGAACCCACGACCTTTCACTGTCCGGTTGAAAGCTCTTACACTGAGTAACGGAGTCGTTAGGAGAAGCGTCGAAAGTTTCGAAACTCGAAACTCTTATGTGTTGTTTAGCCAGCGTTTATTTCATCAATGTGAAGATCCTCGTGGGTTCGAACTCTTACACGCTGTTTAGCCAGCGTTTATTTCATCAATGTGAAGATCCTCATGGGTTCGAACTCTTACACGCTGTTTAGCCAGTAGCGTTTATTTCATCAATGTGAAGATCCTCATGGGTTCGAACTCTTACACGCTGTTTAGCCAGTAGCGTTTATTTCATCAATGTGAAGATCCTCGTGGGTTCGAACTCTTACACGCTGTTTAGCCAGTAGCGTTTATTTCATCAATGTGAAGATCCTCGTGGGTTCGAACTCTTACACGCTGTTTAGCCAGTAGCGTTTATTTCATTAATGTGAAGATCCTCGTGGGTTCGATTCGAAGTCTTACGCGCTGTTTAACCAGCGTTTATTTCATCAATGTGAAGATCCTCGTGGGTTCGAACTCTTACGCGCTGTTTAGCCAGCGTTTATTTCATCAATGTGAAGATCCTCGTGGGTTCGAACTCTTACGCGCTGTTTAGCCAGTAGCGTTTATTTCATTAATGTGAAGATCCTCGTGGGTTCGAACTCTTACACGCTGTTTAGCCAGTAGCGTTTATTTCATCAATGTGAAGATCCTCGTGGGTTCGAACTCTTACACGCTGTTTAGCCAGTAGCGTTTATTTCATTAATGTGAAGATCCTCGTGGGTTCGATTCGAAGTCTTACGCGCTGTTTAACCAGCGTTTATTTCATCAATGTGAAGATCCTCGTGGGTTCGAACTCTTACGCGCTGTTTAGCCAGCGTTTATTTCATCAATGTGAAGATCCTCGTGGGTTCGAACTCTTACGCGCTGTTTAGCCAGCGTTTATTTCATCAATGTGAAGATCCTCGTGGGTTCGATTCGAACTCTTACGCGCTGTTTAGCCAGCGTTTATTTCATCAATATGAAGATCCTCGTGGGTTCGAACTTTTACGCGCTGTTTAGCCAGCGTTTATTTCATCAATGTGAAGATCCTCGTGGGTTTGAACTCTTACACGCTGTTTAGCCAGCGTTTATTTCATCAATGTGAAGATCCTCGTGGGTTCGAACTCTTACGCGCTGTTTAGCCAGCAGCGTTTATTTCAGCAATGCGAAGATCCTCGTGGGTTCGAGTTCCATCGTAGCTAGTTGTGGGACGGGTCGACTTTTCCAATACTTAGGTACTTACTTCATTTTCAATAAGTGAAAGTCAAGCGAAAAAAACATAGTAAGTCATATTCTTACGAATTGGTAAACGAATTCTAGAGAAACGAACTACTGGGGCTTCGTATCTTCTGTGTCCGCTGAGTCAGCGTAAAATCCATCGTCTATGGGGCAAAAATCTATGGCAGATTCTATTCTTTCCTTAATTAGGGCAGGCTTGGGCTATAAGCATTATCAATTATCGTTGTTTATTGTTACTTATTTATACATTTAACGACACCCCCGCCTTATCACTCAGTTCAAATAACTGTCCACATGTTTACTTGCTTACATAAACATCATTACCTGCATCTTTTAATGCGTATATATTGTTTGTGAAACTTCTGTGACGTCAGGGCTGGGCCAGTATATCCAGACCTTTTCTACTTAGTATGAAACAAAGTCGCTTCCTGACGTTTGTAGGCTTGAAACTTTTAAACAAGGCAAGGGATTTTGATTCGGTTTTCATGAACAGACAGACTGATTAAAGAGGAAGGTTTACATGTATAATACATCTAAATAAGAGTCGTACGAAGCTCGGCCGGGTCATTAATTTGATATCACTTGGAACTTAGGGGTTGGTTGGGGTGGGGGTCTTGAAACCCCGGTCGGGTGGTGGGTGGAGACTCCTATCGATCGTTTGTTGGCGCCAGCCGTATATAGTAATGGACTAGCCGCGAGTGAGGTTGTCTCTAAGGACCCGGAACTTGTGCTAATAATAGAGTTTCAATATAAGGTGAGTGCTTAGATATGTCTTTTGTGATTTTTCAAAGAGGTTAATATTAAAATTAAGGTTTTAGTTAAAGATCATCCTTTTTTAAATACATACCTAATTACCTTAAGTATTCAGTTTTTTTTACCATTATTGAGGCATAACTTTGTAATAGGCACAAAATAGGTTCCCTAATAGATTGTTTATTGAGATTGAAAGATTGTTTTTTATTTTATTAAAGTATTCTAACGGTATACCAGCATTGTTTTGTCACAGAGGTTTTGTGTAAAAAAACGTGACTTTGACATTTGGTGATTACCTGGTGGTTAGTAGGTAAATACCTATGTCAAGGGTAGGTCAAGTCAGCGTAAATCTTTCTTAGGAACCTATACTACCTACTCAAGAGAAAATAGGGATCACTGGGCTTTTTACAAGCTTTTTATGCCATGTTAGTTAGTTAGTTAGTTAGTTAGTTAGTTAGTGGGGGACAAATCTTGCAAGCTTAATATGACCCACTTCCCAGTGTCCGATGGACCTGAAATTAGTATACAGGTTTGGTTTAGATGACAATACGATATTTAAGTACAGTCAGCAAAAAGCTTGTCATGAAAATTAAATTTTTATTAAAAACTTATTTCATAGAAACGTGCTCACTTTAGTGTCTCAAACGCCCGAATTCTCGTACAGTCAGCGTCAAATTGATATAAGCGTCTAGAGTAGTCAAAAAGATCTGAAAAACATAAACGCAATTTGATCTAAGCAGTTCGAATCATCATATTGTTGTAATCGCGCAAGGTGTTCAAAATATCTAGGCACTCATTGTTTCATATTTATATAAGCAGTCAGAGTGTTAAAATTTATCTAAGCAAACAAAGCTATCAAAACATCTGTGCATAATGTACAACACCATAGTGCAACAGCAAAGAACCTTTTTAAACTTGTTCGTTCAAAAGTGTCAATGTACGATGTATTGGTCATGGTCGCCGACCATGATCGGCCATCGTGTACTGGGGGCTTCAAACATCATGGCATCTCTTTCATACGTTTGACATTTAAAGTGACAGGGCGATGTGTGAGACGCTCCCAAAGATAAGTAGCGTACGAGTATTCGGGCAATAGATGAGTAACTTTTTGCTTCTCTGCAATAATTTTTACGTCAATGGAGAGACCCTCGTTTTCAAAAATGCCAGAAACCGCTCAATTTTTTCAAAAATGAAAAATAATACAACAAACAATACAACTTCATGTGCCATATAACGATATATGATATTAGGTAAATGATATTTTCTTTTGAGTACCTAGTAGGTATATAAATAGAGTAAAACCCACGCATGCATACCTAGATAATATGAAATACACTTAATTAAAAGTAGGGCAGAGGTACCCTTTGTGGCCACTTTAAGGATTTTTTGACTTTTAAGCACTAAGTACTAAATGGTCTTAGGTATCTAAGACACAAATTATATCTTAAATTATAGATTATTTATCTACCTTTAAAGGTAAATTTTTCAAATTTATAAAAGTAAAATAGTTTTTTTAATATTACACACAATGTGTGAGAGGTGTCAAATGTACCGGTTTTGGCCACTTCCTGATAGTTAAACTTTTGTAAGTATTGTGAAAAATCGAAACCAAACCCAGGTAAAATCAATATATTCTAATGCGCTAGAAACCAGTCAATTGCAAAACAACAATTTAATTGTAAAAAACAAAGGTTTATAAAGTATTTCATCCAAAACAAATTTCTTAAAATTTTCATACAAAACATTTTTTCAAACAGAAAATGGAATTTATTGAAAAAAAATCGTATGACATAAGGAATTCTAACGGTTGTTATTATTACCTTAAAATACCTTATTTTAATTGCCTTTATCAAAAATGGCTAAAAGTTGTTTAGAAAACTTTTGGAGCAAAAAGTGGCCAAAACCGGTACAGTGGCCAAAACCGGTACGCCTGCCCTACTTAAGTAAGTAAAAATCAATGTTTGTAATGTTTGTCCTGTACGGGCCCGTTCGCGCAGTGGTAGTGATTAAACCTCCGGGGCCAGGGGACGTGGGTTCAATCCCCACCCGGGACAACCAATTATGTTATCAGCATCTATGTTTGTTCCGTGTCTGGGTGTTAAAAAAAAATGTTCCGCTGTTTCTTATATCCGTAGCCGTAACACTATACCGTGTGCTATTTAATGTTGAAATACCTATATTTATTTTATTTTAATTTGCGTTCCGGAACCATTAATAAGCCCATGATTCACGAACCATCGGAAACGCTTCCGACAGCGGAATGTATTCACTGTCTCTATCACTCACTGTAGAATAGACAAAGACAAAGCACAGAATTCGAATACGATTCCGTTTACGACGGTTTGCGAATCAGAGGGCAGATTGTACCTAAAAAAACTATAGTAAACACCCACTCACACACATATCAGAAAAACACACACACCACACACACCTACACACGCACACACACACTCAAACTAACTCAAACAAACAAGCTAACATACATACACAATTATAATTAAATACAGAAATTATATTAATAATTATTATACTTTCTGTTACTTCAACTAGCATACCTACTTAATCATGTCTGTGTAAGGCGCTGAATGCTGAATTAACAGGCTCACGCCTAGTTCGGCAGCATATGCTGATAAATATTAAAAATGTTATATTTAGTCTCAAGTTGGCATAATGTAATCGAAAATTATGTATTTTTTGGAGAATAAACTATTTTATTATTATAATATTATTATTATAGTGTTTGTAACTAGAACGGGAATTTCAGGCCTCTTATTCACAAACCGTCGGAAACTTTCCCGACAACGTAATGTAGGTATGGACTGTTTCTATCACTCACTATAGAATAGACAAAGACAAAGAGCACAGAATTGGGTAGGATATGACTGAATTTTTTTTATTGACTTAAAATGTTAATTTAATTAGTAGCAACACAACATAGGTATTTATTTTCAAATATCTTGCATATTTTCAGCGATATAGCGCAGCAAACTTTCTAATTAGACAAGGAGAGCGCTATAGAAACATGACGTCACATTTCTATAGCGCCATACTCTCGCCATAGTAAATTTCGTTTTAGAAAGAGATAGCTAGAGTCACAATTAAGTAGCTCATAATTCGCTTGTTATAATACAGATTTAATTTCTTTTTTCACATTTGTTATTCAATAATATTATGTTTCTGAATTTCATAATTAAATACCTATCTACATTTCAACAACAGTCAAATACCCTATTCGAATCGGTTTCCGACGACGGTTCGTGAATCAGGGTGCAGCTGAAATTGATTAAATATTTAGCACTTGCCTACGTTCTTTTGAGGTGTCAAAAAAATTATTACCTCGAGCTTCTCCGTGATTCGGTTGAACCCGGCTGCATTACAATAATAAAATTGTAATAACGACTACAAAATAAACACACGCTAATCGACTTTCTGTCAGCGAGTCGCTGACAGAAAGTCGATTAGCGTACTAAGTCGCTGACAGCGACTTAGTCCGCCTGAAATTCGCGATCATTATCGTTCTGACTTCTGAGGCTGTTTTTCAAAATTCAAAATTCAATATCGTTTATTCAATTTAGGTTTGTTTAACAACACTAATGAACGTCAATGAAGCTACACCATCGGTTCGCAAATCCTACGGCAGGAGACCTTGTAGCGAGAAGAACCGGCAAGGAACTCGCCAAGGGCGTTTGGGGGATCATTTTAAGTTTTCTAGACAAAAAACAGCGTAATTTGCCAAGTTTAATCTTCTTCCCTATCCTACCTCTTTGCCGAAATTTATCAGAACTCGTTCAGACATAAAAAGATACAAGGTGGTTTTTAAGGCGATGATTCCCGACCGAAATAGGCACGCTAACGCTTGCTCGACCGCGCGCGATACACTTCACGCGGACGCAGCGGTAGCCGGCAGTGAACTGTGAGTGAACTCGCGAGCGCCCTGCGAATCGAAAATCTTTTTTAACTTATTTTCTTATTTTTTTATCTTTTTAAAAAAAAAAATTTAACTTTTGACGGCCGGAATCCCTCGGCTATTCAAAGACAATTATATTCGTATATTTTTCATTAACTAAAACCAAGTTGTAAGCAAGTAATAGGATATTTGGATTACGATTAGACGGATGTTTGGGATTTAATTTGACACAGTAAAATATCTCGAAAAAAACGGCCGAAAGCACTAGATAAATAACTGTAAAATAACATAGGTATATTTTTTCCAAATTTTAAGTACTTGATGTGATTTGCGAGTAATCCATAATTTTAAGGCGCTACTCGGAAAAATATGGACTTTTTGATTTAAAACTATAGGACGGTTACAGTTGTTACAAATCGGGTAATAAGATATATATTTCTTCATACCTTTATCTAGAATCGTATAGTTTCAAAAACACGATTTTATGATTTTGCCTCGACACTTTTTCTTTTCGAAAAGACCTCTAAAAATACGAAAAGTGAAGATTATTCTTAAATGGGGTTACTTACACTATTGGAAATTGGTTTAATTAGTGGACACCAATAATATTGAGGATCGTATACATTTTTTTTAATCGCTGTAGTTTTTAATACGAAGTGATTTTGTGTTTTTTTGCCTAATCTGCAAAATCGGTCTCGCTCCCGCGCGCGTCGTTTTCTCATTCCTATCTCGCTTCAGCACATTTTTTCCGAGTAACGCCTTAAATATTTTATTTTGGGGAATCACAGCCCTATGTGGTATTACCGAAGACGATACGGTATTGGCATTTGGCATCTTTTCAGTGTAGGCTGGCTGTGGTGTAGGTAATATGGATCAGGATGAGTAACATACGTCGTTGCCCTCCTTATGTAATTAATTTACTTTGTCCGTATGACCAGACCAACCCTTTGCGTTTTTCCTAAAACGCTGAACCTATTTTGGAAAATTTTAGTTTGAAGATAGATAGAATGTACTGTAGGAAGGACATGTGCACCTCCTGAATCTCCTGATCTAATAAAGCCATCATTATTAGATCAGGAGGTGCACATGTCCTTCCTACAGTACCTACAATCTATATCTTTAAAGGTTAATTTAACGCTGGCTTGTTCCATAAATCTGAAAACTATTCTACAAGAATATTAAAGTACATTAAGATTTTAAATTATTCTTATGCATTCACAATGCTATTCTGTAAGTAAAGGAAAAATTGTGATGGTAAAAACCACCATGCAGCCCTGCAAGTAACTTTCAGGCGGGATTCAGACCTGAGAGTCTACTCTGAATTCTGAAACTCTGAACTCTGAAAAGTTTTATGATATGATTATGATGATTTCTTTCGAATGGGAGGGTTTCCTTACATTGATAAAGCAACGCTGGCCTAAATCGTTGAAAAGTGATATCAAAATTCGACAAGTCATGACATGAAAGCCTTTCGTTCGCTGTGCCTGAGAGCCTACTCTGAATTCTGAAACTCTGAACTCTGAAAAGTTTTATGATATGATATGATGATTTCTTTCGAATGCGAAGGTTTCCTTACATTGACGAGCAACGCTGGCCTACATAGTTGAAAAGTGATATCAAAATTCGACGAGTCATGTACGCCTTTCGTTCGGTAGTTTAGTTGGTTAGCTCGAATCCCCTGAAAGTAACTTGTAGGGCTGGTATTTTTCCTTTACTTGAGAATATTTACATTTAAGGTACTTAGGTACCTAGCTAGTCATTCTGTTAATATTCACGTATCAGAATCTTGTTGTAACCTACTAGTCCTTTGTATTCAGTTGTGATTTTATCTACTGACACATGGCTGGCCTTCGCAGCAGCTAAACACTATAATACCTATAGCAGTAGATAAACCATAGTTACACCAATTAGCATAAATTTCGTGGCTGTACCATATCCTGAGTCACAAAGCCTGACTTTTCCCAAAACTTAATATACAATTCCCTACTTAACAGTTACATACAATGACATACCTAATATACGAATATCAACGACAGACGTTTTACAAGGTTGATATCGTAACGTCACCTATTTAATTGAGCTTCACAAGTATGTAACGAAAATCTAACTTTAACAACATCTCAAGCCCAGCACGCGTAGCATGACAAACCCGAGAAGAGTTTTGTCTACCTCAAAAGTCTATAATTGACAGTCGAACTATAGGTTTGTCTACGATGAAATGTCATTTTTGACGTTTCGATGTAGTCAAAACCTTTCTCGAGTTCGTCATGCTACCCGTGCAGGGCTTGATATGTTGTCAAGCTAGAAGTTACCAAATATTAAAGTTAGAGAATATGAGCACGCCTATGACAACTATTAGAATTTTTATTTTAGTATCAAATTCTAAAAATTCCCCAATTCCTGCATGAAATTTATAGTAATAATGAATATTGGTTTATTTGACTATTGGATTTTTCGTATCAAGTCATTGACTTTTAAGTTATTTACCTAGTTTATTTTAAGCCTAAGTATATATGCAACAGTTTCATCGACATTCAAAGAAAACATTTTGCATTCCATTCTTAACATCGTGCGATTTTCACTTGTTTATTATAATTTAAAATCAATAACGTAAATATGGGCAAAAGAGATAATTTTTCCTGTTAGCATGGGGTCAGGATGTTTAAATCATAGTATAAATAAGTTTATGGTTTAAATATAATAAGAAGTTACGTAGGTCTTTGCAATTTATCGTACTTAATTGCATTATTGACTCTCAATAAAAAAATAATTTGTTCCTGTTTATCAGAAATTGCGTAAGGCATATAACTAGGTAGGTACTCTAAAGACTTTAGACCTCCTCATTTCCATCTAAGCTTTCAAAGCATCTTTACATAATCGAAATGGTACTTTTACGAACTACGTTTGCTACACATTAAAATAATAAGGTCCTTCGTTTAGGTTTTGTTTCATTTAGATTGGGTTTCGTTGTTTAGACGATTTGCCCAGTTTGCCCCGAATTAGCGGATAATAGTTTGTAATTAATTGTGTAATTATTTAAATGAATTACTATACTACCTACTAGGTAATACAAACAAAACAAGTTTATCAAAATATAATCTATTCTAACACATACACTTTTCATTAATTACAACTTTTCTTTTACATTTCAGATCAACACTAGCGCTCTTAAAGGTGGGAATCACCTCAGCGATAATTGAGCGACTAAACGGTGTCGCAGTCGTTGCGACACACGCCGACACGTTTGCATGGGAGATAACGCAGCTTCTGCACCAGCAGCCTTGATGGTCCTCAGCCAAAACAAGCCCAACACCCTCAAACTTAACAGCGTGGCTCGCCAGGCCAGCCGCTACTCCGCAAGAGACCCCAGATTAAGATAATTTCTCAACAACCAAAAGAAAACTTCAGTATTATTCTGTATTAAACTCTTTAGACATTATGGATTTAGATTGGGAAGAACCAAACATAGTTATCAGATGCACCAGAACTCCGAGAAACGACGCCCGAGACGGAGCAGTCAGAGCTTCACTCTTATCTGAGTCTACATCCGGTATTGTTAAAGGCGAAGAAAAAGGTGACGATGATACTACCAGCAATGGAACTTCGACATTCTCCAGTCCTGATCTTGAATTCAGCGCTAAAGACCGAATCTCCAAAAACATCGTCCGATCCCAAAACAATCTGGATGTTGATAATAAAGACGAATTAAAACTTCTGCTTGATAAGACAGAAAATGAAACAAAAAATAATGATATTGCCCTTGCTGAGCCTGAATGCGATGATATAGACATGGAGGACTCTGATCTATCAGTAAAAGAGAACAAAGTGGGTATACCAGATGGTGGTTGGGGTTGGGTTGTTGTTTTGTCGTCATTTGTTATATCCATGATAGCTGATGGGATAAGCTTTTCATTTGGACTACTCTACATTGAATTTTTGGATGAGTTTCAAGCCAGCAAATCTACTACTGCTTGGATTGGCAGCTTGTTTATAGCTGTGCCACTTCTCTCTGGACCTGTGATGAGTGCTCTTGTCGACAGATATGGATGCCGAAGTATGACTATCTTGGGAGGTTTAATATCTACTCTTGGTTTTGTTCTTGCTTCCGTTTCGACTACTTTAGAGATGATGATGATTACTTTCGGAGTTATCGCTGGCCTGGGACTAGGGCTAGTATATGTGACAGCTGTTGTTTCAATTGCGTATTGGTTTGAAAAGAAAAGGAATTTGGCAGTAGGCTTGGGAGCATGTGGTACTGGTGTTGGAACCTTCGTCTACGCACCTATGACTCAATATTTTATAGAAGAATTTGGATGGAGAGGAACTATCCTCTTACTCTCTGGAACGCTGTTGAATTTATGTGTCTGTGGCTGTGTGATGCGAGACCCTGAGTGGTGGATTCTGGAACAGAAAAAGCAAAATGATAAGTGTGACGGTAAATTAATTAAAGATGATGATAAATCTAAGAACTCCAGTTATGCCTCTATTTCCAATCCATATGTTCTGGATTTCGACGTTCCGACTAGAGGAAAGATTATGGACGGCTTGGTCAGAAGAGGTGTCCCACCAGAGAGGGTTATAAGTCAAGAGGCAGCAAGCATTCGACGACACCAAAACTTGCTATTATTGAAAAAGAAGCGCAGTTTTAGATCAAGGTCGCATTCAGTAGTTAACATGCCTTCATATTTAACTTACAGCGATAAGGTGAGAATCTTTAAATATTTATGCTTTACATTATTGGTACCTACAGAAAAAAAATGAAAACCTAACAACCCTTAACTTAGTCCTTAATATTACTAGATTTTCGGACGATTCGTTTGAATCGAGTTTTCGCACCCCTGGAAATTACTTTATTATTAATTTCCAAAAAGTGGAAGTGTTATCTATCATGGGGGTTGGAAAAGTTATGGTATTTAATTTAAATAGGTACTGATAAATTATTTTCTGTTTCAGGTTTCACTCTCTATGCTAGACTCCTTGATAAAATCAACATGTAAAGACTATGGAATCGAAATCAAATATCCAAAATTTGCCATCACTGATTACAATAAGCCCAAAAAAATTCCAGCGAAAGAAAACAATGACCCCCCTGTTGTAACTTATCCAAAACAGTTGCTAATTCGAACACGATCAGAAAAATATGAGGAGAGTAATGGAAAACCAATAGAAGACTATCAATTGAAGAATACAAAACAGAATTTTGTATTTCGTAAATCTAAATCTGAGTCGAGAGAAGACAAGGAATTGGTTAAGCAAGACAGTAAGGAAAACAAGCGTGATTGGTTGAAGAAACAACTCTCTGTGAACCACCATTACTTGAAAGATTTGAAGATGCCGTTGAACTCTATAAGCCATAGGAATGCAATGTTAAACATTAAAAGATACCGATTAAAGGCATCGTCGTGTCCTGACATATTTAAGAATTCTATGATAACTATTGATGAAAAGGAAGAGGTAAGTTAACACATAAAAGTTAATTGTATCGATCACTAGAACTTGTTATCAAATGCCTTACTGAAAAAAAAATCTGTATTTGTATTTACTTTAAATTTTACAAAGGAGTTATCTCTTTAAGTTTCATTTTGAACTTATGTTGTCTTGATTTTAAACGTTTGTATTCGACATTCTCTCAACGACAACTCCGATGGGACTCGAACTCACGACCTTTCACAAATGTTTTAACCATTATGACTCCTTAACTAAGTGGTAGCTTATTTTTTTCAATTATAATTAGTCTTACAATATTCTAATACAAAACTTACTTTACGTTCTTTCTTTCAGAACTGGTACGACGACTGCTTCACCTGCCTCTCCGACATGTTCAACGTGAACCTCTTCAAGAAGATGACCTTCAACTGCATGTGTCTCGGGACCATAATCCTGTTCATCTGGTTCATCGTGCCTTACTTCTACCTAGCCGAGCACATGATACACAAAGGGTTTAGCGAGGATGACGGGGCCTTCATGCTGAGCTTGATTGGAATTACCAACACTATAGGAATGGTAAGATTTTTTTATGAGTGCAAACTTCAATTCTTTTTAGTTATTTTAATGCATAGGGGAGACTGGGTACGGTTAAAACAAACGCTTTTAACTCATAAAATATCAGCGGTGTGTGGAACAGTTACAATGTGGAAGATGACCTTCAACTACATGTGTCTCGGGACCATAATCCTGTTCATCTATGGTACGATGACTGCTTCACCTGCCTCTCCGACATGTTCAACGTGAACCTCTTCAAGAAGATGACCTTCAACTGCATGTGTCTCGGGACCATAATCCTGTTCATCTGGTTCATCGTGCCTTACTTCTACCTAGCCGAGCACATGATACACAAAGGGTTTAGCGAGGATGACGGGGCCTTCATGCTGAGCTTGATTGAAATTACCAACACTATAGGAATGGTAAGATTTTTTTATGAGTGCAAACTTCAATTCTTTTTAGTTATTTTAATGCATAGGGGAGACTGGGTACGGTTAAAACAAACGCTTTTAACTCATAAAATATCAGCGGTGTGTGGAACAGTTACAATGTGGAAGATGACCTTCAACTACATGTGCCTCGGGACCATAATCCTGTTCATCTGGTTCATCGTGCCTTACTTCTACCTAGCCGAGCACATGATACACAAATGGTTTAGCGAGGACGATGGGGCCTTCATGCTTAGCTTGATTGGAATTACCAACACTATAGGAATGGTAAGATTTTTTTATGAGTGCAAACTTCAATTCTTTTTAAAGCATACTGTGGTAGTAGAAACTACCGATGTTTGCATTTGGCCAGATCCGTATTAGTACCTATTCAAAGACGAATCAATCGCATATGTACAAATTCATACTTCCTACTCATATTACTAGTTAAATATGGGTTGTAACTTGTAATTAATTAATCACTAAACTAACCATAACTACCTTACCCACAAATATACACAGTTAGCACATAAAAACTCGGAAATGGAAACTTTGCATGCATTTCAGTATTTTAGGTGCTTCCTTATTTTTTTTTTGTGGCTCAATTAATTATTTCTCGTTAAATATCGTACTACTAGCTTTCCGCCAGCGGCTTCGCCCGCGTGGACAACACGACGTTATCCCGCGGGAATGTGATGTTTTTCCGTAGTCGTCTATGTTCCTGTCCAGGCTACAAAGTATCTGTATCCCAAATTTCAGCCAAATCCGTTCAGCTGTTTTGGCGTGATTGAGTAACAAACATCCAAACATCTAAACTTTCATAGAAGAATTCGGACATCTAAACTAATAGTAGGATTAGTACAGAGTTGTCTGAAAACTTATTGAAGTCTAGCCCGGAATTGTCTTCATACTCAAATACTTTGCTTGTCTAAAAACGATTTTAAATCACTTATTTGTGACTTCTAAATGTGTATGCAAAAATTATGGTAGACAAACGAATCTAGGTCACCCTAGTGACCATCACGGCGATAGTTACTATGACTAATGGGAGGTAAGATAGCCAAGGCGACATCCAGAAATAGATAATACTTATCCAGTTTCCAAATGTTTGGCAACCGGATTCGTTTCTGTGCCAAATTCTGGTTGAAATTCTAATTTTGTATGCTAATATTTGTTTTGAAGGCGCCCAAACTGACAGCTAATATTATTGGCATATTCTTTGTATTTTATTGTTATCGATACCAATTATGTTAGACTGAAATTCTGTTTTACATACAGCACAACAAGATAATTGCGCTACGATTCTTAGTTAAAGCAAATCTTAGTTAGTTAATCAATTTTGCACTATAAAGCTAAATAATTCACAAACGGATGCCTTAATAAAAAAACTGTCTATACAAACCTACAATATTTTTAAAATTGCTATCCAACGACACCCCACCCTATGGGGTAGACAAGAAAAAAAAATTACATCCCCACTTCACGTGTAGGGGAGGTAAACTAAAAATTTTTTTTACCATTTTCTTGGCGTGATAAATATGTAAGTATATTCACGACAAATTACAGCTTTCTAGTACAAGACTCTATGAGCTAGACTGGGGTCAGACGGACGGACGGACGGACAGACGGACAGACGGACATGGCGAAACTACAAGGGTTCCTTGTTGACTCTCTCTCTCTCTCTCTCTCTGGGGTCGGTCCCTCATGTCTGAGGATCGTGGTCAGCATCAGGGTTGCATCTGGAGCGGATGATTTGCCTCCACCGGTCACGGTCCAGCGCGTCTCTTACGACCGTGTGTAGTTTTGAAGATGACGAGTCTTTTGCTTGGTCGGTCCATCTTGTAGGTGAGCGACCGCGCGATCTTTTGCCTTCGGTGCTCCCGACCACAATTAGTTTTTCTAGGCTGTCGTCACCTCTGCGTACCGTGTGACCGAAATACGAAAGAATGCGTTGCTGGCATATGGTTGATAGGCGAGTTTTAATTTGGAGCTGGGTTAGGATCGATGCATTAGTGCGCTTCGCTTGTTGACTACGGAACCCTAAAAATCAGCTGTTCCATACATTTTAGTTGAGTCGATGTTGTATTTTTGTATGGAACAGCTGATTTTTTTTCACGATTCCGTGGTTGGCCCCACATTAAAAATTGTTCGTATTGATGGACACGACAATTCACAAAATTTTTTGAACTAATTAAAATTTAGAGGTGTACCTATATCAGAGATTGCCATTCACATGGAAAACCTCGTAAATTAATGCCATAGAAGATTGTCATTCATGTGAGCAATTAGGATTTACTTTTAATAATAATACGGTATTTTACTGATTTTTTTTTATTTCTTTAAAATGTTTTTCGAAATATTAGCTACACAAAACATGTTTTCATTTTGAATTATCTTGAATATTTTCAAAGATATAGGACTTCAAACTTTATAATTAGACAAGAACAGGACGCTATCTTAGTGACGTCAGTGGGTTAGTAGCGTCATAGTCACGCCATAGAAGATTTCGTTTTAGAAAGAGACAGCTATAGTCAAAATCAAACAGACTATAATTCTTTTATTATAAAACAGATTCAAATTATTTTTTCACATTTGGTATTCTTAATTGCAATATTTTTTAACGTCATCATTAAATATCTACATTTCAACAACAGTAAAATACCCTATTGAATGATTCTTATTGCTTGCAGGTGGGTCTCGGCTGGATAGGAGACTTCCCACAGGTCTCTATCGGGAACCTGTACGCCGTATGCCTAGTCCTATGCGGAGCATCAGTAGCAATGATACCACTGGCTGCCACGAATTACTGGATTCTCGCCGCTGTGTGTTCGGCGTTTGGGTTGCTTTTTGCAGCTTCCTTCACTTTCACGCCAAGTTTGTTGGTGAAGCTTGTGTCCTTGGAAGACTTTACGACTGCTTATGGATTGGTCTTGCTGGCTCAAGGCATTGGGCATCTTATTGGTCCACCATTATCAGGTGCGTAGAAAATATAATTTAAGTTAAGTCAATAAAAATCGGCTCAAATTCTTGACTCGGAAAAATATCTAGTAGGTACTTAATTGAATACAAGGGTAAGAACTAAAAATATATTATATTAGCAAAACATACTTTTAGAGACTTACTGCCGCACTCAGAGACGCCAGTTAACTTTAATTGACAATTAAATCTCTTTATGAACGTATAATGATTTAACGTAGGTACGTTTGACGTAACGATTTAACGTATTACGATAAAGATTTACCGGCCCTGACTTCCAACTCTTCCAAGCCCTTCTTTAGCCGGCAACAATAAGAAACTTTTTCATCTCTCAGATTCGGAAAGTGATGTATATTTAAACTGAGCAGCGGGTCCAAAACTATCCGTTTTACCCTAGGGTGTAAATGAATTTTAAGAATAGAACTGAATTTGGTTACAGTCAACCACAGAGTTACCTCATCGGCAATAAAAAAGTTTGGACTTGAAAAATTAAAAAAAAGAAAGAATCTAACAAAATTTTCATCCCCCTATGGTCCTCCGGAGATAGTTAGGAGGCATCCGATAGACATATAAAAAATATTTTTTTTGTTCAAAAAAATTATGTTTATTTTAATTTTTTTTTATGTTAAAAATTTTTTTTTTATTTCAAAACTTCTATTTTTTATATACCTATTATAGAAAAAACAGAGAAAGCGAAGCCCCCCGCCACCTTTTATTTTTCTAGATAGTTTTAGTTGCCTTTATTGCTTTTCTTATAGAAGGGAATGAAAAGCAGAGTGTATTTACTTTCCTTATATTCGAAATGAAAAGTAGAGTGTATTACTCGGCCGCAAAATTATTTTCATCTCGGGCGACGTATATTGAATCCCTCGCTGCGTTCAGGATTCTACTTTAGAATCCCTCGCTGTGCTCGGGATTCTACTCTAGAATCCTTCACTGCGCTCTGGATTCAAAATAGCGCCCTCGCCGTAAATATTTTATTTTGCTCCCTTGTAATACAATCTACTTACTATTTTAAAATCATAATTTTGAATTTAGAAGGTAGTATACCACCGTATAGGCTCTTATGATGAGGTATGGTTTGGCGCCGCCAACCCACATTTTATAATTAATATTTTTATGCTTTATTTTTGAATAATGTACATGAGTGTAGATAAAGTAGTGTCTAAGACTGCACATAACTCGGTATTAAAACTCGTGTTTTAAACTACTATTGTCTACACTCTTGTTACTATTATCTATCCCTACTCGAATTATGAACTCTTAACTGAACATATACTGACACATTTATACCACAGAAAAAAAAATACCTAAATTAAGAGATTTTAAATTATTTTTATGCATTCACAATGCAATTCTGTAAGTATAGGAAAAATGTGATAGTAAAAAACCAAACCGGAGGCGCGGGTTCGAATCCCGCCTGAAAGCTACTTATAGGGCTCGTGGTTTTTTACTATCACATTTTTCCTATACTTACAGAATTGCATTGTGAATGCATAAAAATAATTTAAAATCTCGATTTAATGGCTGTTTCATCTTAATCGATTGTTAAACATTTGTAAAAATGTTTCTTTCGGATGCGAGGGTTTCCTCGCATTGATGAAGCAACGCTGGCCTACAGCGTAACAAGTGATAGCAAAATTCGACGAGTCGTGTAAGCCTTTCGGTAGCTTAGTTGGTCAGAGCATCGGGCCGGATTCCCGGAGGCGCGGGTTCGAATCCCGCCTGAAAGCTACTTATAGGGCTCGTGGTTTTTTACTATCACATTTTTCCAATACCTAAATTACCCTATTGGTAACAAACATAAAATCTCATTTTCCCATTGTACTCTAAGATTGATCATATCGTTTGAGCATTTTTCCTATCTTCACAGGTTTGATCTACGACCTGACTTCGTCCTGGGAGCTGGCGTTCTACCTGGCCGGTGGTTGGATCATCGTGTCAGGAGTGCTGATCTCCTTCATCCATCCCCTAAAGAAGTACCAGGATCGACGCGAGGATATGGCCGAGAGATGCAGTAACTCTAGCATAGCTTAAAATGTTAATATTACTTTGTTGTTACCAAATGGAACTACCTTGAGTTTTTGTTAAAGAAATACCAAATAAGTGTAGATCTCTTTCATCAATCCCCTGAAGAAGTACCAGGACCGAGGTGAGGATATGGCCGAGAGGTGCAATAACACTAGTATGGCTTCTTAAATTGCTATAATTAGATATTATTATTACCAAATGGAGTTTTTCGTGAGGTTTGAGGTTTTGGTAAATCTTTTTCATCCCTCCCTGAAGGACCGAAGTGAAGACAGGGCTGAGAGATGCAGTAGGACAACAGAATTATTTGCAAATAATTCTAAAGTGATTGGGTTTTTCGCTAATTGCTTCGTTCGAGGATAATTATAATCTCAATGAGTTTTATAACATAATTATACACTTTATTTCAAACATAAGCGCTGTGTTCGTTCTCCGGACTTCGACGAATCGATCTACGTTTGTGTTTGAGTTAGGTTTCGACAGTCATGTGATAATGGTAATGCAATAAGAACAAGAATGAAATTCTCATATGCAAAAAGCTATAATTATGCGGAAGCAACAAACAAGAATTAATTTTATACTACATTTACAAGCTTATTCGTTCTCTGTACCTACATATAGGCCTATTCGATCCTGGGAGCCATTTATTTACCATAACCACAGAATATATTATAATAGTACTCTATAACCTTTGTAGGTACGATATACCTATGCCATTGTTAAAGATTTACACGTGCCTCTACAGTGAAATTTAATACAGGCAATGCTTAGAATAGAACTACGTTGGTATTGTCAAAACAAGTTTTAGGGCACGAAAAAGGATTAGCAAAAAAGCAAGTAACTGTAATAGAACAAATGTTTGAAGTGAGTGAATAAAAAAGCAAACTTTGTAATACACCATTATAAGACTCGAAAGCGCTGTCTCGATAGTATTAGTACCAAATTATTAGTATAAATAATTATAGTTTCTATTATTGTAGTCTCACTCATATTGAAAATTCATTGAAAAAATAAGTTTTTTATTTTAGGAGATTGCAGCTTGGTGTTAGTCTTTAAATATTTCTGCTCTACCGTCCAGAATGTTTCATGCACTCATGTATGTAATTTGAAATTCCAAAATTATGACGAAGGTCCAAATGTAACTGCCAAAACTTTTCTTAGAAATATACCTTTGAGTACACTCGACGGCATATCAAGTTAAACAGTTGAACTGCGACAACAGCTTTTATTACGTGTAGGCACAGCCGTCTCTATCGTCTTCTACAAGCCATGCTATGATACGGAACGGCAACATTGCTGTGAACCGGTTTAGTTTAGTTCAGAGATTAGCCGGAACAAACAAACAACAAACAGACAGACAAAAATTGTAAAAAATGACATTTTGGTATATGTACCGTATATTTAATCATATGCACGTCGTAAAAAGCGGTTATTTAATGTTACAAACAGACACTCCAATTTTATTTATTTGTATAGATGTATAGAAGATATGCCATCTCCATAGGATTCAGTACTCGAGGTTTACTCGCTGTTTACCTGTCAAACGGTGCAAACGGTGTCAAATCGGTTCACTTAAAACTACGTTGCCAACTTTATGCGCATGGCTTGTAGAAGACGATAGAGATGGCTGTGGTGTAGGGCATAAAGGCGGTCTCAAAGTCGGGCGACATGTATAGTCTGATGTGCCGCCCTGTTTACCATTTTATAACACTTAACAGATAAAAATCAATCAAAGACCACTTATGGTTCACCTGAATGGTTCTCGTGATAACCAATGCAGGTAAGGTAAGGTAACCAAATATTCTAACAAAGAGCATTCTATCACTGGATATTGAGAGCGTGTCGGATAACTCTGAGTGCGACTGAGGCGTTTTTGTCGCTAGTTGATGTACATCTTTTTGCTCTAAGCACAGAATATATAATTGCTCCAAGCTTAGTATCCGATATGGGGGGCTACCGGCTAAGAAATCTGGATATGGGTATGGGCTTCAACTGTCATTTGAATTCCTTATTCTGATAGATTGTTGCTGCTTTGTTCTGTTGAATGTTGCTAGCTAGTTATCGTTATACCCGACGTCACAAAACAAGGAACTGATAGAGGCTATGTTTTTAATAAAATTGACTTAAAGTTCCCAAAAACGTATGAAGTTCATATCCATAAAGTTACGCGGTAGCCCCCTCCCACCCCTGGACCGCGCGCAGACTTATCTGGCGCCACTCTATTTAACTATCTAAACCTATAATTACCATGTACAAAACAAACCGTCGAGAGTTAACTCACAAGAAAGTTGAAGAAAAGCTGTCAATCCTTTACTTTTTGCGAGTTTTCTCCATGTATTGTACTTAACAGTATCTACTAAATTGTTGGTTCAGTGTTATCATTGATCTACATACGAGTATCTGTGTTGACGAATAGATTTGCCTTGAATTGGAAAGTTCAGTTTTGTGATGAATTATTCTGATATTGTTAAAATCTGGGCGAACTAAGCGACTACTAAACTATCTGTTTAGTGAAAACTCTGGATTGTCATTGCAAATAGTAGTTTATGTGACTGACACATAATGAGGGGTAGGTGTAAGTATATAAAAACACGAGTGGGAGTTTTCCCACGAGTGTTTTAATACCGAGTTATGTACACTACTTTATCTACACTCATCTCATCATATACATAGGTATTATATATATTTCAATATATAACAAAAATACCATTTATAAATGTATGTAGGTAAACGATCATTGATATTCAACCTATTTTTGATATTTCTCGGCTGAAGAAGGCCTTGGACCCTACCGAAAATCCTACGGTTGGCATGGGGATTGAAAAAATTATGTGCTTCAATATAATGAATGACAGCGTTGTGGGCCGGCCGGTGTCGTATTGATTATTACATACAGGTTGTTTTTTAAAGTGTGTCAATATACAGGATGTTTTTGAAGTCATTGGCATCCATTCGGCCCATTAATGTACTCATATGAAGTTATGATTTTACTTGAAAAGGGGTGTTGCCCGGCGACAGCGCGGGTGCAGGGACAGGAACGCGGGCAAAGCGGGCATGAAGCATGAGGGATATTGTTTGTTACGGTGAATTGCGTGCGCGAACTTAAATAAATTCACGTTTTAGTAGAGCCCACGTTTTGTCGGGAGGCCAATGAAGTAGTTTAAGGACTTGTATGTTATTTGAATATTAAATAATCAATGACTTTTTTAAACAAATTGTTATTTTTAGTTATTTTAATTTTTATTTGCTATAGTGATCAATTACTGAGTATTTTACACTATTTTTTAGGGATTAAAAAATAATTTTACATCTCGTATTTGCCTCATATTTGGGGAAAAGACTCTATATCATAATAATGTTCTTATTTTAAAAGGATGTTAACGACTTCAATGCCACCCTGTATAAGCACATCTTAGATTTCTGCGAAAACAACTGTTCTACGGAAACTGACTTGAATCACCAAATGAGTGTAATAAATCGTGAAAATATCTGTGGAAATGTTTTTGTATTAAAATGTGTCAATATTATGTTCAGCTCCTGAGTTGATTCGAATATAACATGGGTGTAGATAAAATGTATTTAGGTAACTTTTACAGTAATTTACCAAGTCTAGTTAATACTACCTTCTACTTAACACCAAAATGGTGCATTTTTATTGAATATAATTACCAAAGAAATTGTATATTAATAAGATATTGTATTCCTAATTGTAGGTAAATATAACAAAGTGAAATAAATAACCTTAATTAATAAAATTTACTCCTAAGTAAATAAATTCTATGAAGTTCAATTGTATACTTTATAGAGTACTCATCTAGAGGATTAGTTACTTATATTAGTTGTGTAATTGTTATTTTGATTAGAAAAGTTTTATGTGTTATAAATTATTGTTACAATTTTATTAGAAAATCCGCCTTATTAATTTTAATAAACATTTCGTCATAAAAATTGTATGAAGCCTGTAAAATACTTTGTTTTCGATAATTATTAAAATATCAACTAAAATAGAAACTAGTAAAGCAATAATATTGTAGGTATTACTTTTTTTATAGTATTGAAACTACTCGTACTCGTACGTTGCTAAAATATATTGTATATATTTGCTAATAGGTATATATTTTTACATAAATATATAATAATGTCTTAAAAACCTAAATATTATGTTCTTACATTGAATGTGTCAAAAAGAATTGAATCCTTAATTAAATGAGACTTTATTGGGTGGATTCACAAAATTAAAATCTAGTTTTAGATAACCACTTTATGCACAATTGTAAATGTGTTTATTGATAGTTATTATAATAATATAACAATTATTCATTCCTATAAAAAGGCTAGTTAAGTGTTACTGTTATTATATATAATCAAATTGTATTTAAAACCCAAAAGTTACTTAATAAAATTACAAAATAACTGTGGGTGTTTTCTTTTTAATTTAAAATCGACGAGAGAAATTACGAGATTTATGTATCTTCTTAAGTAATAGCTATAAGTATACAGGGCGTCCCAAAACTATGCCACCTGGAGGGAAAGTACCTTGAATAGTGAAGATATAAAATTTTACTGAAAGGAGACTTCACTTTCATTTTAAAAAGACAACGAACTGCATTTAATTTTTTTTTAATAAATGCGTGTCTGAACTGGCAATCGAACCCACTGAATGTCTTACGGTATATAATTATATCCCTAGGTATATAGCTATATTACGGCTTAAACTATCTTATTGCGACATACACCTACATGTCATATCCCTATGATATAGTTATAGATATAGTTATATCCCTAGGGATATAAACGTACCGTAAGATAGTAATAAATGCGTAGCGAAGCGATCGCCTTAAATTTCGTGGTTATTTTTTTCACACCACAGAACTCTGTTTCCGTATAACTATCTTACGGTACATATATATATATATATATATCCCTAGGGATATATATATGTATAGATATAACTATATGCCGGCTTTATCTATCTTACTGCGACATACATAACATTACTTCATCTGTAAAGGTCTTAGTTTTGCTTCAAAATTTATGCAAACAGCCTTTTTAAGTATCTAACTAAGCTCTCTGTCTCATTTTGATTAAACAAAAATTAAAACATGAGCTTCAATTAACAGAACATTATGACGTCAATTCATATCACCCACTTTTCACTCTTATCAATGCCATGTAATAACCTTTTTTATGTAGGTACATAAGATTAGATTATGCCTTTATAATGCACCAGCATCACACAATATTTAATTGCTTTGTTAGTTCTAATGATTAGCTTTTTTATCCGACATTTTTTTAAACGTAGGAAATTGGCTGGTGGTAGGAGTTAGTCTTGCTTGTTTTATGTCCGTCTGGCTAGCTACCAACATCGTGAAAAATAAGTATTTTAGAAAAAATCGACCCGCCTCACAACCAGCTCCGATGGGACACGAACCCACGAACTTTCACTATCCGGGCGACTGCTCTAACCTCTGAGCTACGGAGTCCTTACGTGAAGCGTCAAATTTATCCAATACCAATCTTACGCGCTGTATCATCATCATCATCATGTCAGCCGAACGACGCCCACTGCTGGGCATAGGCCTCCCCCAAGGATCTCCACAACGATCGGTCCTGCGCTGCCTGCATCCAGCGGCTTCCCGCGACCTTGACCAGATCGTCGGTCCACCTTGTAGGGGGCCTGCCTACGGAACGATCGTCCGGTTCGCGGTCGCCATTCGAGAACCTTTCCGTCCCAACGGCCATCGGTTCTCCGCGCTATGTATCCCACCCACTGCCGCCACTTCAGCTGAGAAATCCTTCGGGCGATGTCGGTCGTTTTAGTTCTCCTGCGGATCTCATCATTTCTGATTCGATCGAGCAGAATAAGTAATAGTAGCAACTACATATCTATGTCACTCTCCAGCTCCCAAACTATCCCCATTCAAAAAATCACGTAGCTCTGTTGCTATGTTTTGACGTGAAAGACGGGCAAACAAACAAACACACCTTCACATTTATAATAACATTTTAGTATGGATTTAACGACATTGATGTCGTACTGTCGTAGTAGGTATAGTAACTAGGTATAGTAACGATATTGATTAGGTACCGTTAACTTCAAATTTAGTTCAATCAAAAGGGTTTATTAGCCCGCATCGAATATTTATTAAATATTGTCGACATGACGCTTCACAATGCATGTCATGCTGACTGTAGCGTGCCCTTGTCTGTCAACTCAATACCAACTATGACAAGTCGCTTATAAGTTTCTTTTTCATGTGTTGTTAGGGTTCCGAACCAAAATAGGAAAAAGGAACCCTTATGCAATGACGTTATGGTGCAACTCACGTCTGTCTGTCTGTCACAGCTGGATATCTCGAGAACTATTAATGCTATCAACTTAAAATTTGGAATAGTTTTAGATGACCTTTGTCCAAATATTTTGCAAATAGGAGAGAAATTAAAGTTTTTTTTTTTGCAACAGGGACTGTAATGGAGTCTTAAAAATTCGAAGTGGGGCTACTAGGGTATATGGGGTATCATATGAAATAACCATAAAGTTAATTATATAAATTTTATGGAAATAACGCTGCTTGCCTTGCACATTCTCAAAAATATTTATTTTCTTAGGTCGCATAGTTCTTGACTTTTGATGAAAAATGTAAGAAAAAATACCGTTCCCACTTATCTCTGAAGCTTGCATAGAGAAAAATCTGAAATTATTTTATGTGATAGAAGTTTATGTAAGGATTACACGAAAAATAAAACGATGTCTCTAAGTAAACTTTTTCAGAAATCGTCAACAAAAATTACATTAATTCCACTATCGGTCAAGAGTTGGCGCTGACCTAAAACTGCAATATTCTACACCGCAAATTTTTTGACGAATATTGCCTCGCCGGCCGATGAAAACCTTTTCACCTTTTATTGATTTATATTTATGACTAGCTGTTGCCCGCGACTTTAGTTTAGTTTATGTGTGTTTGTTGCTATAAATAGCCTAGATTTCATAACGCTCTTTTTGAAGTCCTATTCTCTACTAAAGTCTAAAAGGGTCTAAAGAAAAATACGCAAGCTAGGGTTTGGACATGGTAGGGATGTTGTTAAAATATAGGTAGCATAAACATAGATATGAACCCTCATAGATCTGTCCGTCTGCCAAGACTCTTTTTCTCAGGAATGCGTGGATGTATGAAGTTGAAATTTATATAAAATAAAATAATTAAGTCAGCAATCCCTTAGAGCCCAATAAAACAAACTTCTTAGGGCCACTTGCAGCAATACCTTAAATTGAGATTTTACGAAATTAAATCTCGATTTTACTTTAGTTTATGCGTGTTTGTTGCTGTAAATTAATTCATAAGTCTCTTTTTGAAGTCATATTCCCTACTTAAAGGGTCTGAAGAATATTGAACACGTAGGTTAGGGTATGAACATGGTATACTTACCATGTTCTAGCATATTTTAACAACATACCTATAGGTATGTTGTTAAAATATGCTGCATGAACATAGTTGAACCCTCATAGATCTGTCCGTCTGTCAAGAAGCTTGGAATTGTTGGGAACCTATGCTGAAGACAGCAGCAGCTTCTAGGTATGAAGTTAACATCAAACCTTAACTTCGGCGACAATATTGAGTGTAAAGCTCAAGCTGCGGCGAAAAAGCTGGGTATCCTGAAAAAGGTTAAGCGATACTTCACGCCGGGGCTAGCTTGTGACTCTTTACAAAGCGCAAGTCCGGTCATGCATGGAGTATTGCTCTCACCTCTGGGATGGTTCAGCTATATACCAGTTAGCTGTACTTAACTCAGTGGAACGCAGAGCCAGAAAACTAATCGGTGGTAAAAACCAAGCTCCATAGTCTAACCCATCGACGTAAAGTGGCTTGCTTGTCGATATTTTACAGGATGTACTCCGAAAAGTGTGCTTCTGAACTGCATGACTATTGCGTATACTAAGCAATTTCTTCTTCCTTTGTGACGCGCACCGCCAATAACTGAATGGCCTGCCTGCGTCCGTTTTCCCGAATAACTACAACCCCACAACTTTTAAAGCTAGAGTGAATAGGCTGCTTCTGGGTAAGCTCGCCTTAGGTTTCTTGTCAACCCTAAGGTACGTAGTAATATTATAGTATTATTTGCCTAAGGTTTAGTGTGAGGCCAAGAGCAAGACAATAAAATATAAAAAAATCTTTTTCTCAGGAACCCGTGGAGGTATCAAGCTGAAATCAATATTAAATTAAATGCTCAAGTCTGCAATCTCTTAAAGCTGTAAAAAAATCAAACTTCTAAGTCAATAATCAAAATATACAGCGTTTATGCGTCGCATATTTTGACCCTCGTAACTCGCAAGGTAATCAAAATCTATAGGGTACTTCCTGTTGACTAAGAATCATGAAATTTGGCAAGAACTAAGATCTTACATTAAAAATTAGGGGAGAAATCCGAAAACTGGTAATTTAAAGTTATATCACATCACAGATAAAAACTATTACAAACTTATATTTGTAGTTCATTTCATACAAAACCACATCAAAAAAGTAAGAAATAATTCCTCACCAAATAAATAACGTAAGTACTTTGCAGTCGGGCGTGAAACATGTAGGTACAATGTTTTGTTGTTTTTGTTAAAACCCGCCCGACTTCAAAGTACTTACGTTATTTATTTGGTGAGGAATTATTTCTTACTTTTTTGATGTGGTTTTTTAGAAGGCGGTTTAATTTTTTTATAAAAATAATTTTTATTTCACTCTTTTTAGTGCATCGTGCAGGCAATTTACGTGTTTTCTGGTAAATAGGTATGTGATCAAACTGAAAACCTCCTTTTTCGAAGTCGGTTAAAATACCTTGAGGTATCCCCTTTTTACCGACTTCCAAAAAAAGGAGGGAGGTACTCAATTCAACCCGTATTTTTTATTTTTTTATTTTTTTTTGTTTGATGTATGTATACCGATTACTCTGGCGTTAGTGATCCGATTTTAATAGTTGTTTTTTTGTTCGATTGGGTATACTTTCGATTTGGTCCCATATAAGTTTCATTGAGATCCGATAACAATCTTCGGAGATATGGGGCCTGATGTCATGGGAGTCATGAATTATTAGCAGAAAGTATAATGTCATCCATGTAAGTAAACGTTAGGTTTTTGTTCGGGCTGAATAGTTTGTTATTCAAAATAGCGTCAATAAAGTGACACGCGGAAACTAATTATATACTAATTATGTCATAGTATAATGGGTATATGGGTTTCACTTCCAGGACCTCGATTGGTGATGTGGGTTATCACCGCGTTTTGCGATCGTTGCGGTTAAGCAACGTTTGCAAGGGCTGGTCGTAGGATTAAATGAAAAATTACTATCTATACTATTTACCAATTTCAATATTTCTTTTTATTTAAAAGAGTATACTCCTGTTTTGGTCTCATTATAACCAAGTCAGGATCTGATGGTAGAATCCAGGGGAACGAGGTAAACCCGAAGATAGATTAGGTGTTTTATGTATTTTTTAAAAAATTTCAAGCACTTGCATATGATAGCCATCAGCTCATCATCATGAGCTGGTGATGGAAGATACAACTCCTCAATGGTTAGGAGTTGGAGGATAATTCTTGAATTATTGTTGATACGTAAAAAAATATAGTTGTAATCTTTCAGGTTATTTAGGTGAGCTGATGATGGAAGGTAAAACTCCTTAGGAGTTAAAGCATGTTTGGTTACGTACCACCGAGACCTTAAGTTGTATTCTTTCAAGTTTTTTAGGTTAGCAGATGGTGGATGGTGCATAACAAACAACAGAACATTAAAAGAAAAAATAATTTTGTGTTCTGTGTGCATAACAGTTATAACAGAGTAAGAGATGGTGATTCTCACAGAACATAGTAGAGAAAATCTGTCCGTCCGTGTTCTGTGGTGATTCTTGTCCGAGATATGGGTTTTAGTAGCTGCTCATTGCGCTACGCTTGCTCACTTTGCGGTTTCTTTTGGTAGCGTTCTTATACTAAAAATGGAAAAATAAAAATTTTTATAAAAAAAATAAACCGCCTTCAAAAAAACTGCAAACAAATTTCGCTTCCCAAAAACACGTAAAAATGAAAAATAAATTAAATCATTCAATTCAAAGGACGAAAGTCTGGGATTTTTTCTAATTAATCTTGGAACTTACTGATCTGATTGAAGTCGGTGACAAGCCCAAAGTAACAAAAATAAATACTTAGTGAAAGAATAACACACAAAACCTACTCATGCATGGAGTGGTGTGAATTGTATAGCCTATCAAATACATAATATTACATGGCTTGGCACCGACTTCAATCAGATCAGTAAGTTCCAAGATTAATTAGAAAAAATCCCGGACTTTCGTCCTTTGAATTGAATGATTTAATTTATTTTTCATTTTTACGTGTTTTTGGGAAGCGAAATTTGTTTGCAGTTTTTTTGAAGGCGGTTTATTTTTTTTATAAAAATTTTTATTTTTAACAAAACAAGAATCATCTAAATCGGTTTATAAACAAAGGAGTTATGCCTAAAGATACGTATTAAATTCACATAAAGTGGTAACGAAAACGACAGTATTTTCAAGATTTCCTGAAAACTACTGAACCGATTTCGAAATTTCAAAAAATGGGACCAACTTGGAAACCAACCTGATGTAATAACGTTTGAACCATTTCAATCGGTTCGGCCGTCTTCGAGTAATCGGTGGACATACACAAAAAAAAAAAAAAAAAAAAAACATACATACAGACGAATAGAGAACCTCCTCCTTTTTGATTTAGAAGTCGGTTAAAAATGACTGCATACGCCAGCAAATATAAGTTTGTTTAACGTTTTTTAAGATATCAAGAAATCTTCTAGCAATAAAAGGTATCCTATATGTTGACCCTAGTTATAAGCTATCACTACACAAAATTTGGTAAAAATCCGTTCAGTAGTTTTTGCGTGAAAAGTGAACAGACAAACAGACAAACCGACAAACAGACAAAAACTTCAATATCTATCGTTTTGGGGTCTATATCCTGAGCACATCACATAGCAGTAATTATTTCTTAAAAGTAGTACACGACGTTATCCCGAGGGAAAGTGATATTTTTCCGGGATATAAATTAGCCTTTGTCACTCTCTAGCTCCTAAACCACCCACATACTAAAAACACGTCGATCCATTGCTCCGTTTTGACGTGAAAGACGGGCATACACACAAACATACTTTCACATTTATAATATTAGTATAGATTGTAGGTATGTTAAAAGAAAATACCTATCACGCAGAACAACTTCTCTTAAAATGTTATATTGGTAACTCTTATAGTTTAGCTGGGCTAGGGTTTCACATCAGGTGTACTGTATCAGACTTTCGATATTTTTACGTCAAAAGAAAACGGTTATCACGTTAAACAACTTCTTTTAAGATGCTATATTTGTATCTCTTATAGTTTAGCTGGGCTGCAAGGGTTCCACATCAGGTGTAACAGACCTTCGATATTTTTGCATCAATAGAAAACTTTCATCACGTAAAACAACTTTTCTTAAGACGCTATGTTTGTATCTCTTAATAGTTTAACCTGGCTGCTAGGGTTCCACATCAGTTGTACCAGACCTTCAAAATGTGTATGTCAATAGAAAATTCTTATCACGATTAAGAATTTTCCTTAAAATGGTTTTTTTATATCTCTCATAGTTTGGCTGGACTGCTATGGTTCCACATTAGATATTGCGATCTTCAAAATAAATTATAGCCTAAATGTTGGCGAGGACCAATAGCTGTATAACAAAAAAAGTTTCATCAAAATCCGTTCAGTGGTTTGGGCGTGATTAGCGTACAGACAAACAAACAAACAGACAGACAGACAAACAAAAAACTTAAAAATTATTCTAAAATGTTCAGTTTCTGATTTTAAGTCGCCCTGGTTGGTTTTTTTCCGAATATATTCAATGTACAGACTTTTTTGGGTTTACGATTTTATTATAGGTATAGATTGTATGGAACCCTCGGTGCGCGAGTACGACTCGCTCTTGACCGGTTTGCTTTAATTATTTAGGCTAGTGCATTAATGTGTGAAAAAATTTGGCATACCTACCTTAGCCTGAAACACAGGGAACACAAAATGTTGTCTTAAAATTTCTGAATGTCAACGCAGAAGAAAAAGATAAGGAGATATTAACTTCGCGACCTTCGCGACATACCAACTTGGGGTCAGCCGCCTTGAGGGAAGCCGGTCTTCCAAGCCGGACTGATTTGGAGTTATTCACGGTCGTTGTACCAAAGCAGTGAACAGGGTGCCTACCATCAATTCAAAAATAGCGCGATGCAGAATAGGTTCCTAAAATGAATTGCTTTCTTTCGTACTACGATCTTCTGAAAACTGGATCGCAAATGAATTGCTAAATGTGAATGACCGAACGATTTGTGTCCTTATTTCTTCTACCCGTCTCTTTCACTGGATTCTGTCATGCCCGGAGAGTGAGAGGGACGGGTACATCCTCCAGGTGTCATGTCAGCTTGGCCGACAAATCATGAAGCTCGACTTAATACTGGTTACCTCAGTCTTAAGTCGAGCTTCATGAGACAAATAAAAGATCTGACAGCTTAGCGGCTGTGAAATGTCATTGAATGATCACTGAATCGCTGTCATTGATATAAAGCTGTCGTGGTACGAATAAGCGAAGCAGATCAGTTTAGGTCCTAAACAAAACTGCAATAAGAGTTGATGGTAGGCACCCAGGAGGGTAAACGATGGTCTTTCTGGCCAAAGTTAAATAAGCGGTTAAACTTGAAAAAAGTATTATTCAAGTTAATATGCTCCTATACTTAGACGATATTGTAAGACGTGTTATTGCATTAAGTTTGCATTGCATTAAGTGCCAGTGCATTAAGTTTCGGGCACATACTCTCGAATAACCGACATAAAGCTGACCATGTTGTAACATATCATTTTTTTTATATGTTACATTCACAATAAACTATGATAGTACCAACCTTAATTTCTGTTTTTTATCTTATATTTTGTACCTTTACACAACACAGTTTTTATACATCCCTTGTTGCAAAGTACATACATTCTCATTAACTCAATTCCAAGCAATAATTGCTAATTTTTACATCTTAGGTGCACTTAAATTTGTCAACAAACATCTATCACGTCTGACGTTTGACATTTAATTTTATCAGAGTAAACATCATAATTTTTGAACCATTGGCTCAATCTTGTGAGGAATAGAAGAACTATTTCCACGAGCAATTATCCAGAGATATAAGTCTTCTCATTCTTGCATGGATGTCCAGCTATTTCCATCTCTTTTTCTTATAAAGACACCTTGCGTTGAGAGTCCACACTTCATCAAACTTTAGCGCCATCTGGTGTCAAATAGTGGCAAAGTATGTCGCACATATATTGTCATCTCTCTCACACCTAAATGCATAGCCATCCTGTCATCTCGTTCATGCAACAGCACCAAAACTGACATCTGGCGTAGAGTAGCTCTCTTGCTTTAATAATTGAACTTCTACATATTGAGTCCAGATTATCTATGGTACCTATAAACTTTTATCAATAACTTTATGAATATCTAATCTACATTGAAAGTAATTAGTTATTTATAATCTACAAATCTTCCTTTATTTGATTTTATATAATTCTTCATTTATCTTTAGCTAATTTTCATAACCATAGACTATATTCGGATCATTCTAGAAATGTACAAGTGAGCATTGTCTATGCTACTGACTTTGGAAAATTCGAGATTGATGGTAAAGCAATATTAGTTAAAAACATGATTCTAGAAAAATCGTGGCAGAACATATAAATAGGGCCCATCTCGCCCCAGTGCTTTTTCTCTCGATAACCTCTACTTAACTGACTGTGAAAAAGGTGTGAAGCAAAGTCACTGTGAACTGTTATTGCATAGACATTTTTTTACCTACGTAGTTTATCCCTGATAAACATCGCTAATTGCGTCCTAAGCTGCATCATTGTGTACACTGCAATTTTCTTGATTGGTCCTCGATCTTCAGCGTCCGGGTAAGTCGATCTGCTAAACGGCAAACAAATTACCAACATCTCTTTATGTCACTGCTTTGGCATAACGCTGTGTTTTCTTCTTCCTCGACAGTTCTTATTCTTGACTGGACTACCTGTCCGGAGCGAGCACCTGCGAAGCTGATACCATCCCGGCGAGCCCTCGTTCGCTGACCTTAGGCCTTGAGAGACCGGCGTTCGCAACCCCTCCTCGGAATATAAATCTCAGGTGTAATCGTTCTTATATCTTTATCTCTTACTACATCTCTCCCTACTCTCTTCGTTTATGAGTTGTTCATAAGCGTGGCGCCCATTAATCGTATCTAATCTTCTCCTCTCTCATAAGTTTAACTTAACTACATACATATAAGTATTACCTACCTTCCTTTCAATTTTGTAACACTCCCAACTTGATTTAAATTACACTTGTGAACTTGTAAAATGTTTAATATTGAATAACAACCCATATTTTAATTTGTGTTTGTATTTGTATATCCAGTCTGACACGTTGTAAACCTATTTTAAGGATAGCGATAGCGTAGGTCTCTTATTCATACAAATTTCTTTTGAAACCTTATTTGTCTAGTTTAAACTTCATTACCGTCTATGTAATTTTCAACACAGTGAGAATATTGTAATTTAAGTCCCTCTGACAGTGCAACAAGTGAGCTGCAAAGTAGAATAGTTATCCCCACGCCCTATATTTCTTGTAAGGACCTAATTTTACATGTAATATAAATAAAACTTCATATTTCATTGTATCTTTAATTTCTTTTATTTTGCATCAATCCTATAGTTAAAAATCATAGTTACATTTAGCGCCCAACGTAGTTTGCACTCAATTCTTTGTTGACAGTTTCTCACTGGGTTCCTACCTATTTTATACTTATTTGCTGTATCTCTCTCTCAAATTGTACTTATATCAATTTCAGTAATGGAGCATGATGCGTTCTACGGTCTCCTCAAGGACGAGGTCAGCTACGAGCTCAACCTGCGGGGAGTGGAACACGAGCGTGGTGCCACAGCGGAGACGTTGGCTGCCCTGCTGGAGAAGGCTGAACCGGCCGCTGCAGAGGTCGAGGACAAGTTTATTGGTTCCCTTAATACGGGAACAGAAATGGAGGTATGTGCACGGAAGTTGGCCGAACTAAGCGCTCTTGTCCCCAAATATTCCACCACTACACATTTCCATAAATGCTGGGCAAGGTTGACTCACCTCATAGACCGCTTAAACAGACTGACTGGGCAGACCAGGGAGCAAAGGCATACCAAATCTTCCTCACTGGAGGAGTTATATAGACTCCGCTTTTGTTTGTCTAATAATCCACCGCGCAGTAGAGGTCCTTCCCCGTCAAAACAACACCTATATCCGACTGCTTCCCGTGATGAAGAAAACCGCATCACAGACGTTCGGAAGAACGGTGTCGATGGGGATGTACACTCTGAGGGAGCATCTATCCCTGTCCCTCCTCCTCATCCCTCTCACTCCTCTCCTTTTCTCAGAAATTCTCCTATATTGAAGTGGGGTGTAACTTTTGACGGACACACCTGTGTCTTAGAATTTATTACTAAAATTGAAGAATTAGCTGCCTCCTGCTCTGCCCAAGACCATGAACTGCTCTCAAACTTCTCACATCTGCTTACTGGTGATGCATTGGTGTGGTTCCGCGGTTACAGGGACAATATAACTTCCATGTCTCAACTTTTTGATTATCTAAAAGAGGAATTTATACCTGTTGATTATGACAGACGACTTCTACTGCAAATAAAAGGCAGATTGCAAGATAAATCTGAAGACATAAAAATTTATATCAATCTCATGCTTTATGAGATGTCTAAACTATCTAAACCACTCTCTGAAACTGAGAAGTTGGATATAATATTATCAAATATGAACACTTTTTATATTGCAAAATTAGCTCTCCATGATTTCTCTTCGACTGCGGAACTCAAATCAGTGTGCTCCAGGCTAGACATAGCAAAGCACAGATGTGAGAATAGAGGTGCCTTAAATTCTGGCAATACTGCTTTTGTTCCCGGTTTCACAGTGAAATCTAATCTTACTAAATCGGTAAATCAACCGTTTATTAAACAAAAACCTTTATCGGGAAATGTTGCTACCATCTCCCATAATGCTTATAATTCCGCCATGCTACAAAAAGATAGTGTCACTTGTTTAAAGTGTAGTGGCAAACATCACTATTCAAAGTGTAATGTATACAATACACCTATATGTTTTAAATGTAAAAAACCTAATGTGCTTAATCGCGACTGTACTTGTTCAAAAAACTGAATGAGCGGTCAGTAGCATGTTCTCTCTCTCTTAAAACTAAACTTTCTGAACTAACTAAACATACTACTGACCAGGAATGGCAGGAATATCTAATTTTCTTAAAAAACTTTTTCTCCTCTCAGAAGATAGCTCCACTTTTTGAGTCAAACTTGCCTGACAACCGTGCGTTTATCAAAGTCAACATTTTGGGAACAGAGTGCTTGGCCTTGGCCGATTCTGGTGCATCAACTTCCATACTCAGCAATGATGCGCTAGGGACGCTTAGGGAATTAGGTCTACAGACTCATCTTCAGCCATCTTCTAAAACTCTTAAAGTTGGCAATAACGCTAAACTTAATATTTTGGGATCCATTGCGATACCTATTACTTACAAGTCCAATCTAAGACTAATTACTCTCAATGTATGCACAGATATCAACAGTCCTCTTATTTTAGGTGTAAATTTTCTTAGGGCATTTAACCTATGTCAGGATATTCTGGAATATACGACCGACTCTCAGTGTACTTCTGCTTTCAACTCTTTAATTGACACAAACACACACTTACATGCTTATGAGGATCTGTCGGTTGTACAAAAATCTCAGATTGATAACATTATCACTGATTTTAAAAATATTTCTGCTGATTCTAACAACTTAGGTCTCACTGATCTTGAAGAACATGTCATTGACACTGGTGATCATCCCCCAGTGAAACAAAAATACTACCCTATACCAGTTCACTATAAACAGCGGGTCGAGGCTGAAATTAATGATATGTTAAGAATGGGTATTATTGAAAAATGTAATTCACCTTGGAATTCCCCTCTCTTAGTAGTTCCCAAACCTAACGGAGACTTAAGGATCTGCCTAGACAGTAGAAAACTGAATAGTGTCACCAAAATAGATTCATATCCTATGCCACGTATCCAAGACATACTTGATTCTCTTAATAATGCTAAATTTCTAAGCTCTATTGACCTGAAAAGCTCATTTTTTCAAATTAATTTACACCCAGACTCGCGGGAGAAGACTAGTTTCTCCATTCCTGGGGTTGGGGCTTTCCAATTTTGCCGCATGCCTTTCGGACTTGTCAATGCATCTGCTAGAATGATGAGACTTATGGATAAAGTCTTTGGACCAGAGTTTGCTGGCCGTCTGTTTACCTACGTTGATGACGTAATACTGGTCAGTAATTCATATGACGAACACGTCGAGTTACTGAAGCGTGTCTATCAACGTTTAAAAGAAGTAGGTCTCACCATCAATTTTGACAAATCAGTTTTCTGCAGATCTTCCCTTAAGTTTCTAGGGTTCATCGTCGACCGACACGGACTACGCACTGACAGTGACAAGGTTAAGGCCATTTTGGAATACCCTGTCCCTACTAACCAAAAAGAAGTCAGACGTTTTCTAGGCATGGCGTCATGGTATAGGCGTTTTATCCAAAACTTTTCTTTAGTAACTGCTCCTATAAACAACTTAATTAAAAAACAGCCCAAGGGCAAAGCTTTTAGTTTTCCGCAGGAAGCTCTCCTTGCCTTTAACGAGATTAAGCAACGTTTGGTATCTGCACCCATTCTTTCTATACCTAAATTTGATAAGCCTTTTATCATCTCTACCGATGCCTCTGATTTAGGTCTCGGTTGTGTCCTCTCTCAAAAGGACGACGAGGGTAAAGAACATCCTGTCGCCTTCGCTAGCCGTTCTCTTACCAAACCAGAAAGAAACCATGCCACTACTGAAAAGGAATTAAATGCTTTAATCTTTGCTCTAGAAAAATTTAGGGGTTATATTGAAGGCTCTCCCTTCCCCACTACGGTTTATACAGATCATAGTAGTCTGAAATGGCTTGTCAGTCTTAAATCTCCTACAGGAAGATTGGCGAGATTGGCAGTCCGGCTTTCTCAATTTAATCTTAAAATTGAGTATCGTAGGGGCTCTGAAAATGCCTTGGCCGACGCTCTTTCTCGTTCATTTCCCGTAAATGTCACTTCTGATGACGATCCATCTCAAAACTCCCCTTCTTCTTCTTCTACTACCAAAGACTCTTGGTACCTCAAGAAAGTACAAGACGTCAAATCTTCTCCCCACAAGTTCTCTGATTGGAAACTAATTTCTGATCGTCTCTATAAAAGGATGAAAAATTCCAACCCTCTCTCTGCTGACTGTGAGTGGAAACTCGTGGTTCCTTTCGAATCGCGGCATGACGTCATAGCTAAATGTCATGACCACCCGAGTGCAGCCCATTTAGGCATCTTTAAGACTTTGAAACGTCTCACTCAATCTTATTATTGGCCATCTCTACACAGAGATGTCAAGAAATACATCAAAAATTGTCAAGTTTGCTTGGCGTATAAGAGCACGAATGAAGGTCCCCCAGGCATCATGAAAAATCCCAAACAGGTCCAACGTCGCTTCCAAATGATATCTACAGACATAATGGGTCCCTTACCTCGATCTTATCAGGGCTACAAATTCATTCTAGTAGTTACTGACGTTTTCACTAAGTATACATGCATATTTCCTATGAGGAACTCACTTGCCAAGACAGTTGTTTCCATTATTGAAAACAATATATTTATGAAATATGGGATTCCTCAAACAATTGTCATGGACAACGGTCCCCAGTATATCTCTAATGCCATGAAGGATTTAGTTGCGAAGTATAAAGTTCCTAATTCTTTTTATAACTGTAGGTTCCTGCCACAAAACAACCCTTCTGAAAGGACTAGTCGTGTCATTGTCACTGCCATATCTTCCTATGTAGGTACAGACCACAGAAAATGGGCTGAAGAATTACCAAAAATTGAGTTTGCAATCAACACAGCCGTTAGTGAATCCACTGGTTTTAGCCCATATTTTCTAAATCATGGCCGCGAAGCTGTACTCTCCGGTGACTGGTACCCTAACTCTCCACTTAAAGAAGAAGATATTTTGTTTACCGACAGGACTTCATACTCATCTACTCTACCTCATCTTAAAGACATTTTTATTAAAGTAAACTTGAACATGTCCAAAGCCTACTCCAAATATAAAATTCATTACAACAAAAATAGGCGTGATATTGAATATCAGGAGGGCCAGACTGTATGGAAGAAAGAATATCCACTTTCTGATGCTAGTTTCACTGCAAAACTTGCTCCTAAATTCACTAAATGTATTGTGAAAAAGAAGATCTCTCCTCTTACATACATTCTGAAGGACTTTCACACATCCAAGGATTTAGGCACTTGGCACATTAAGGACATTTTAAAATCTGTACCTATATAACTACACCTATATTTTGCTTATTTCATTTTATTTATGTATGTGATTATCTATAAGTATTTTTCTCTTTTCTCTCTCTTGCTCTGCATCTAGGTACTATCTCCTACTTACCTTATCCGTATGGTTGCCGGAGAAAGAATAGTACCATCGCTCTCCCCTTGCGCGTCGTAAGAGCCGACCAAAAGTCCCATTTTCCCATCCCATATTTTCCTTCATCACGACACCCATTCCCTTACCTTATCCGTATGGTTGCCGGAGAAAGAATAGTACCATCGCTCTCCCCTTGCGCGTCGTAAGAGCCGACCAAAAGTCCCATTTTTCCCATCCCACATTTTTCCTCATCTTCATACCCATTCCCAAACCCTATTATATATTCTTCTATGTACTCTATTTTTTTTGGAATGGTTTTTATTATATATATATTAATTTTATAGTATCTAGTTTATTCTATGGGACGGCTGGTAATCCCATAAATGAAAAATCAAAAGCCTTACTACTCAGAGCGGATTGTAACTCTGTATAAATATGCCTTAACGACAACAGATTATTCTTATCACACTAGTATATTACACTCATCTATATATCAGAGCGGCTGCGACTCTTAAAATAGGCCATCGGCACTCCATTTATTTATGTATATCCATATTTATCTAGTATACGCACACTTTAAATTTTCGGCAAGGGCGCATGGTACATAGGCCAGAAGTAAGACCCACCGTCGATATCAATTATCTGTATCGTTTATGTATTCCGTTTATTTATATAACTTATTTGTTTACAGCTGGCATGTAGTATACGTATATAGATTATTTTTTTTGTTTTTGTTTTGTTTCCTTTTGCCCTTTCCTTTCCTTACTTGATTCCCAACCTACAACTTTCTTTACTTTCCCACTCTACTATACCGTGCTATCCATTCCTTCTTTCTCTACACAACCTTTTCTTTTTCTACACAACTTTCCTTTCTCTACAATTTTTTTCTCCTCTTGCTCTATTCTTGTTTTATCTATTCCCTTCATGTTTCCTCACGCTTTCGCTTTCTTTTCTTTACTGTGTGGGGATAGTGACCTGTCCTTCACTCACCTCATCCCAGTTCCTTTCTTTATTTTTTTTTTCTTTTTTTTCTCAACTAATGAGGTATTGTAACATATCATTTTTTTAATATGTTACATTCACAATAAACTATGATAGTACCAACCTTAATTTCTGTTTTTTATCTTATATTTTGTACCTTTACACAACACAGTTTTTATACATCCCTTGTTGCAAAGTACATACATTCTCATTAACTCAATTCCAAGCAATAATTGCTAATTTTTACATCTTAGGTGCACTTAAATTTGTCAACAAACATCTATCACGTCTGACGTTTGACATTTAATTTTATCAGAGTAAACATCATAATTTTTGAACCATTGGCTCAATCTTGTGAGGAATAGAAGAACTATTTCCACGAGCAATTATCCAGAGATATAAGTCTTCTCATTCTTGCATGGATGTCCAGCTATTTCCATCTCTTTTTCTTATAAAGACACCTTGCGTTGAGAGTCCACACTTCATCAAACTTTAGCGCCATCTGGTGTCAAATAGTGGCAAAGTATGTCGCACATATATTGTCATCTCTCTCACACCTAAATGCATAGCCATCCTGTCATCTCGTTCATGCAACAGCACCAAAACTGACATCTGGCGTAGAGTAGCTCTCTTGCTTTAATAATTGAACTTCTACATATTGAGTCCAGATTATCTATGGTACCTATAAACTTTTATCAATAACTTTATGAATATCTAATCTACATTGAAAGTAATTAGTTATTTATAATCTACAAATCTTCCTTTATTTGATTTTATATAATTCTTCATTTATCTTTAGCTAATTTTCATAACCATAGACTATATTCGGATCATTCTAGAAATGTACAAGTGAGCATTGTCTATGCTACTGACTTTGGACAATTCGAGATTGATGGTAAAGCAATATTAGTTAAAAACATGATTCTAGAAAAATCGTGGCAGAACATATAAATAGGGCCCATCTCGCCCCAGTGTTTTTTCTCTCGATAACCTCTACTTAACTGACTGTGAAAAAGGTGTGAAGCAAAGTCACTGTGAACTGTTATTGCATAGACATTTTTTTACCTACGTAGTTTATCCCTGATAAACATCGCTAATTGCGTCCTAAGCTGCATCATTGTGTACACTGCAATTTTCTTGATTGGTCCTCGATCTTCAGCGTCCGGGTAAGTCGATCTGCTAAACGGCAAACAAATTACCAACATCTCTTTATGTCACTGCTTTGGCATAACGCTGTGTTTTCTTCTTCCTCGACAGTTCTTATTCTTGACTGGACTACCTGTCCGGAGCGAGCACCTGCGAAGCTGATACCATCCCGGCGAGCCCTCGTTCGCTGACCTTAGGCCTTGAGAGACCGGCGTTCGCAACCCCTCCTCGGAATATAAATCTCAGGTGTAATCGTTCTTATATCTTTATCTCTTACTACATCTCTCCCTACTCTCTTCGTTTATGAGTTGTTCATAAGCGTGGCGCCCATTAATCGTATCTAATCTTCTCCTCTCTCATAAGTTTAACTTAACTACATACATATAAGTATTACCTACCTTCCTTTCAATTTTGTAACACTCCCAAATTGATTTAAATTACACTTGTGAACTTGTAAAATGTTTAATATTGAATAACAACCCATATTTTAATTTGTGTTTGTATTTGTATATCCAGTCTGACACGTTGTAAACCTATTTTAAGGATAGCGATAGCCGAGGTCTCTTATTCATACAAATTTCTTTTGAAACCTTATTTGTCTAGTTTAAACTTCATTACCGTCTATGTAATTTTCAACACAGTGAGAATATTGTAATTTAAGTCCCTCTGACAGTGCAACAAGTGAGCTGCAAAGTAGAATAGTTATCCCCACGCCCTGTATTTCTTGTAAGGACCTAATTTTACATGTAATATAAATAAAACTTCATATTTCATTGTATCTTTAATTTCTTTTATTTCGCATCAATCCTATAGTTAAAAATCATAGCTACAATGTCATTGTGAGAAGCAAGGAGTGCCAAAATGAATTCCTACCACTTTTAGCGTTTGGCCTTGCGATTTATTTAAGCTCATGGTAAATGTCAACTTCAGGGGAAATTCATTTCCCCTGAAGTTGAAGAAAAGAAAGATTGTACTAAATCCAGTTTTTCGTTGTTGATTACAATTTCTACAGGTACCGTCTGTACATTTGGCAGAGAAAAAAGTACGCACTTTGTTTTCTTCGCATTAAGCTGCAAATTGTTAGAATTAAACCAACCGAGTACTTGTGACAGTGCTTTGTTTACATCGTCAAAATTGGTTTTGTTTCTGTCTATGTTAAATATTAAAGAAGTATCATCTGCAAACAACACAATATCACAGAAGTTTTTGGCAAAGAAAGGCAAATCATTAATATAAACCAAAAATAGAAAAGGGCCTAAAATAGAGCCTTGAGGTACGCCTAGTTTAATCTGAGAGCCGTTTGATTTCACTCCATTAATGTCAACTGTCTGAGTTCTGGAACTGAGATACGACAGTATTAGTTTCTGGGCATAATTTTTTACACCGTAATGATTTAGCTTCAACAGCAGCGTCCGGTGATCAACACAATCAAAAGCCTTGGATAAGTCGCAAAATATTCCAAGAGTATTTTGCGACTTTTCCCAGGCATCAAATACATGCTTTAAAAGTGCAACCCCAGCATCCGTGGTTGACTGACCCTTCATAAATCCGAATTGTTTGCTATGCATGAGATTGTTTAATGAGAAATGAGACAATAATTGCTCTAGTATTATTTTTTCAAATATTTTGCTTAAGGTGGGTAATATTGATATTGGTCTATAATTGCTTGGGTCTTCTTTGTTTCCTGATTTAAATAAAGGTATCACTTTGCTAAATTTCATTAAATCAGGAAAAATTCCTTGAGCGATACACTGATTAAATATAATAGCAAGATAAGGGGCAATAGCATGAATAATGTTTTTAAGTACAGTAACAGATATGCCCCATAAATCAGTGGTAGTTTTCATTTTAAGTAAATTAAATGTTTTGATTATATCAGCTTCAGCTGCTCCGGTGAGAAAAGTAGCGTTTATGATATTCCGTCTTCCGTCCCAACTCTGTTATACGTAGCCTGGTTCCATTGCACAATCTTGGTGCATCAAGATTACGCATCAGCAGAACTGGGTCGCCA
This sequence comes from Crambus lathoniellus, assembly GCA_949710035.1. Taxonomy (NCBI): domain Eukaryota; kingdom Metazoa; phylum Arthropoda; class Insecta; order Lepidoptera; family Crambidae; genus Crambus; species Crambus lathoniellus. The sequence continues at coordinate 3,841,343 of OX453302.1, read as the reverse complement.
GCCTTTAGCTCTAGGCTATGAGAAGACACGCCTGTTAATTCAACGCTATCAAGAAATTCTGCGGGGTAAGTGGTACGTCAAGGCTGTTAAGCAATTCTAAGCGGTACTGTCATCATTGCTCATCACTGTGTCTATCGATAGGTACATTTTTGATTTCCCGGTTAATTCTTCCAATACTTTTTTATTTATGTTATTAACGTACTACACGTTCACTTCATCATTGCCGCTATACCTCGCGGCCCGCTTCGTCATACCGCACCCCCTGGGTCGCTCTTGGAACGCGTTGTAGGTAGTTACACATTTTTAGGCGATAATAGTATAATGCGAAAGAGCACCCTTTCGCATATTAACCAATATTCGTTATTAATATTGGAAGGGCGGGACTAACCTCGTTGATGTGACTCAGCGCCTGCCCTGTTCCAGGGATTGAGATCGTGGTTCTATCCAGCACACACGATAGATTTTGTTGGGATTCACTGTCTCCAGCTATTCACGACACTTGGGAGTTTTTGAAAGCACAGTACTTGCGGTTTTTATTATTTTTAAATAAGTTTAGTCGGGAGTATTATGCGCGCGCGGCCATTGATAACTTTGCACTGAGGTTAAGGGTAGGGAGGGAGAATGTTGCCATGTAAAATGTGTATAGGATGCGTTTAGTGTGTGGGTGCGTATTTGTTTAAATAAATAAATAAAAAAATTGATAGAATTAAATATATGATAACATTGGCGCAGCCAAATATTATTGTGTAGGTTAGGAAAGTCGTTTGATATGAGTTCGTCTTCCGTAGACATACTATAGGATGGTAATAAAAATTAAGTTCAAAAACTAAAACCCGACTACTGAAAAATCACGCTCTAAAAAGTATGAAACAAGAAAATATTCTCATCTGAAATTGCCGTGGTCGTATGCCACTTTTCCCTAGAATGAAAATATTGTTTTGTTATAGTACCTACGACTAGGCGTACGACCACGGCAATTTCAGATGAGAATATTTTCTTGTTTCATACTTTTTAGAGCGTGATTTTTCAGTAGTCGGGTTTTAGTTTTTGAACTTAATTTTTATTTATATTATTTTGGGGTCATAATTTTGCGCTGTGTAGTGCCGGCACATAAAAATAATAGCACTACCCCCTCTCTTCTCGAGGGGGTGTCGTAAGAGGTGACAGAGGGAAAACTGCCATCAAGAGAGGGGCAGCAGCGTCTCCATGTAACAGCAGGACATACTGCGATCGCCAATACTTGGCAGGCCAAGCGTGGCGATTATGGCAACCCCCCTTCCCCCCCCCAAATAGTTTTACACCAAAAAAATCAGCCCCCAGTCCACGGCGGCCCGCTATTCCTAGCTATTAGCGGCTATGGTAACGGCGGGCAGGGGGTGCTGAGAATCCCCGGGTAAGACTAGGTTACCAACACAGACGACTTGACCTGGCAACCTACAACACGAGCATATTGCGGACTGACTCGAAGCTCATACAGTTGGAAGAGGTTGTTAGTAGATAAGTTACACTGGGACATCATTGGATTATCTGAAGTCCGAAGAGAACTCGATTATCCTGCAATCCGGTAACTTACTTTACCACCGAGAGGGCGAACAACAATCCCTAGGTGTTGTCCACATTCTACAAGTCCCTAGTCAACAACGTGATCACCATCGGAAGCGTGTCGAGCCGGGTAGCGTACCCGATACTCAGAATATCGAAACGGTATTCGCTAAATGTCATACAAGTATACGCTCCGACCTCGACACATGACGATGACGAAGTGGAGTCTATGTATGAGGAGGTTTCGAAACCCATGCATAGCTATAAAACCCACTACACGGTTGTGGTGGGAGATTTCAATGCTAAGTTGGGGCAACGTTGCAGTGATGAGTTGAGAGTGGGGCAATTTGGATTTGGGCAACGGAACAATATCGGCAAGATGTTGGCAGACTTCATGGAGACGGAGAACCTCTTTATGATGAACTCCTTCTTCAGGAAGCTCGTAACCGGCAAATGGACCTGGATCAGCCCAGACGGTAATGTCAAAAACGAGATCGATTTTAACATGTCGACCAAGAAGCACATCCTGTATGATGTCAGTGTGATCTCCGCTGTTAATCGTATGGTCAGAGGCACATTGAATATCAATGTTAAGCTTGAAAGATCGCGGCTGATAAAATCCACGCTCCGACCTATACCGGCTTAAATTTAAAACAATGGCTCTCAAGCAGCTTAAAAACAACAAGGCGGCAGGCGGGCACAACAGAGCTTCTGAGAGCGGGCGGAAAGCCGGTATTTCCCTGCTTCCAAGTGGCAGTGGGCGGAACAGATAGCGCATAGCGATCGCGTACCGGTTCTGTGGGCAGGCCCCCTACAAGGTGGACCGACGATCTGGTCAAAGTCGCAAGAAGCCGCTGGATGCGGGCAGCGCAGGATCGATTGTTGTGGAGTTCCTTGGGGGAGGCCTATGCCCAGCAGTGGGCGTCGTTCGGCGATATGATGATGATGAATTTCGTGATAAAGTCAAAATTCGATTTATGCAAGCAAAGCCGCAAGCAACAGCTAATAAAATATATATTTTTGAAACGAGCTCTTCAAGAGCTTTCATTTGATACCACACACGATATTCTTCTCAAAAAAAAGTTTTTTAGTTCACAACTTTATGTCTTCTAGAGGGCGCCATATTCAATTTCATGAGACGTGACATAGCCTATAACCAGCAGACAATCAAGACGCTTCCAACGATACCTCAATTGTGAATATATGATCAGCAGTTTAGAAGTTATGCGGGAACAGATGAACATACATACAAACATACATACATACATACATACCGGTCAAACTCATAACCCTCCTTTTTTTGCTTTGCCGTAGTCGGGTAAAAATCGGTTGTAAATTCAATTTTACCGCTTGAATCCGTTTCTAACCTACCCTCACCGATTTCTAATAACTTTGACGCGTAGGCATCTGATTCCTTATCATTATAGAGTAGGACTAGGACTAGGACACGCATATTGCGTGTATGGCGGAGCTTTTCTACGTTGGACCACAGTGGCGACGCCTTTAGACACGCATTCTCTCAATGACTGGGAATGTCTGGCGAAAATCACCGGCGAGCTAAACTACAACACCACCCATCAGAGCCTGGTTACCACGGATATCTTGCAGGCTGCGGCACATAAGTAAATTATTTACTCATGTGGCTGCAGTTCAAGCCCTCTACCACAGGAGTTAATAAAAACTACAAAATCCTCTACCGCTCGCTTGCGGGACAGTGCACCCATCCCACACAATTAATTTTTACTTTTGCAAAAGGGCACCACGTCTGCTTTTGCTGATGTTGCATGTAGGGGCTTCTTCGCTCGTCAGGTTTAGTGGCAATTTAAAAGTAGCATGTGCAGTCCGTCCACTCCACACCGTCAAGCAATGTTGCAGCTATTCCTGAAGAAGCCACAGCCAAAGCAATGTTATACGGACTTGTACTATTATTTATTCTGTGGTTGTCTTGTCCGCAGTAAGTTCCATACAAATGTTTTTCCTGGCGGTACATCCCGGCGCGTCAAGAAGAAATAGCCCCCCATTACCACTCGTTAACACTCTATAATTGAGTCATACACTTGCCGGGGTTCAACTGCGCGGTGCCATTTCATTGACGAAACTATCTAACCCTACAGTATCATAATTCAACTCTTTTACTACTTCGGTTGACAATTCCCCCTTCGTTGTGGCATTGGCAAACCGAAATCAAATTAATTATTTTGTCCTCTATCAATTTGAGAGCTTCATTACTTATCTTCATGTGTGGTACGTGATAACCTCTGATGCCGGCTCCAAACTATCGTCCAACACTCCAACTGTTCGTCCAACCTTCCACGTGTGGAGAGGTAGTTCGTAAATGTGTGACGATGTTGGAAGGTGTTGGGGCGAGATCGGTCCGATGGCGGTAAATCGTACCCAGATCAAAGGAGTTGGCCGACTCGCACAAACAGACCCTCCACACATCAGTGTCGTCACTTCACTCAGGCGATTCAGACGTGTGACGCGCAGCGGCCCGTTCTTAATTATTTCGCGCCAATTTGTTTTTAATATGGCTGATGATTGGAGTAATGATACCGTACTCTTGTTTTTGGAGTTATTTGAAGCAGAACCGGTACTATGGAATCCAAAGCATCACCGACATAAGGATAAAATAGCATTAAGCATTACACGATGCTTTAGTTGAGAATTTTGAAGTCTATCGATAAATGATGTAGGTATTAGGTATCATAGGTATTCAGGTATTAATTTGACAGGTGACACAATGCACCTATGAAATTAATTCTACCTAAGTACTGTATTGGAATAATAATGAATTACGCATCTTCCTATCATAGATAATTAACCTTTCGCTATTGAAAAATTGAAAATAAAGTACCTATTTAGAAAAAATCGACCCATCTCACAATTTTTAATTTTACGTCGGATATGAGCTTGTAAAAAATTATTATATGCACTCAAAAGGTACAGCGCAGAAGCACCTATCACTTCAACGTCCTCCATAGTGAATGAGGTTGACCGTGGATTGGACGATGTGTGGAGAGTCTGTTTTGATCGATCTCCAAATTATCGTCCAACACTCCAACTGTGAAGGATGTTGGAGTGTTGGAATGTTGGACGATAGTTTGGAGCCGGCATGACAGTGCACCCTTGAATTTATCCCACAGTTGGAGAGTCCGCATGTGATTACTAAAATCAGTTCTCTGAGTTTGGAGGCTGAGCGACACATCACGGCTTCTTCTATGGTGAAGTCCCAGTGGTTGTTATCTTCTGATAGCCCGCGCGCTTCACATGCTTCCCTGAACGTCGCTCGCTCTAGTCCATCCATTGTTTGATACTGGAAGCAAGGACCCAATTCTGTGATAACCTGTCCTTGAACAGTAAATGTTGGAAAAACACCCGGCATGGAAATAACTCTATCCGCTCTAAAAGATGTAATGTGAAAGCGTATTGTATTTTCTTATATTATTTAAAAAATGTCGCGATTCGTCTGTACATATTTTGTTAAAAATAATTCTTTCAATAGTTCGTGGCGGGATTCTACTTTCCCCCCAGAGCAACACATCCCAGCCGCTTCTTTCCATTTCTGTGCATTGCAAAATCGACACGTTTTGTTCATCCTATCCATTTTTAAGAGTCTGTGGTTTCTGTAGTCGAGACTGCCATCGTACTCTAATGCAGCTCGTTCAAAAACACTCCAAGTGTTTCGAGTGAATATACGCCGCCGTTGTTACATCCTTTCAGCAACTGCCCGTTTCCGAACATCTGATAGTTTCGGCATCTCGCTGGGATTCCAAATAATAAGCGTGCTGCTGTCGTCGCCGATTCTCCTGCTCTGGCGTTTCGGCAGCTCTCAAGCTGGCTGACGTTGAGCTTGCTCCTCACGCCGTGCCTATGATGGTTCAGGCGTCTCGGCAGCTCGCTGGGATGCCAAATGATAAACATGCTGTTGTCGTTGCCGATTCTCCTGGCCCGGCGTTTCGGCAGCTCTCTAGCTGGCGTGACGTTGAGCTTGCTCTTTACGCCGCGCCTGTGATTGTTCAGGCGTCTCGGCAGCTCGCTGGGATGCCAAATAATAAACGTGCTGCTGTCACCAACGATCCTCTTGCTCCGACGTTTCGGCAGCTCTCAAGCTGGCTGACGTTGAGCTTGCTCCTCACGCCGTGCCTGTGATGGTTCAGGCGTCTCGGCAGCTCGCTAGGATGCCAAATAATAAACGTGCTGCTGTTGTCGACGATCCTCCTGCTCCGGTGGCGTTTCGGCAGCTCTCAAACTGGCTGGTGTTGTGCTTGCTCCTCACGCCGCGCCTGTAATTGTTCAGGCGTCTCGGCAGCTCGCTGGGATGCCAAATAATAAGCGTGCTGTTGTCGTTGCCGATTCTCCTGCTCCGGCGTTTCGGCAGCTCTCTAGCTGGCGTGACGTTGAGCTTGCTCTTTACGCCGCGCCTGTGATTGTTCAGGCGTCTCGGCAGCTCGCTGGGATGCCAAATAATAAACGTGCTGCTGTCACCAACGATCCTCTTGCTCCGACGTTTCGGCAGCTCTCAAGCTGGCTGACGTTGAGCTTGCTCCTCACGCCGTGCCTGTGATGGTTCAGGCGTCTCGGCAGCTCGCTAGGATGCCAAATAATAAACGTGCTGCTGTTGTCGACGATCCTCCTGCTCCGGTGGCGTTTCGGCAGCTCTCAAACTGGCTGGTGTTGAGCTTGCTCTTTACACCGCGCCTGTGATTGTTCAGGCGTCTCGGCAGCTCGCTGGGATGCCAAAGAATAAACGTGCTTCTGTCGCCGATGATCTTATTTCTCCTTCGTTCGGCAGCTCTCAAGCTGGCTGACGTTGAGCTTGGTCCTCACGCCGTGTCTGTGATGGTTCAGACATTTTTTTTCATCATTTTACTTTACCTCTTTGTTGGCGTGATAAATCTGTATATTCATGCCAAATTACAGCTTTCTAGTAAGTACTAAGAGTCTATGAGTTAGACTGGGGACAGACGGACAGACGGACATGGCGAAACTATAAGGGTTCCTTGTTGACTACGGAATCCTAAAAATACACAGTTAGCCCCTATACGTTAGTACTATTATATTATTTTGTGCCTATACATAGACATTTGAAGTAGCAAACATAAATGCAATGAAATCCGTACGACTAGCGCTTGCGTGTTTTAAAGATACGACAGCGCCATCTGTTCCTAACGTTCGTAACTAATTCTGTATAACATAAATAAAATAAATCCGTGTTTAATAGGTATTCTTTTTAGCATACATTGATAACAGAAATAATAAGTTAAATATAAGTAGATTGCATTTAGTGAGTGTATACAGGGTGTTAGGGGCACCGATGCAAAAACTTTAACCATGGCTTCAGACCATCATGCTGAACAACGTACAACAAGAATTAATAAATTTATAATTAAAGCAATTTTGTCGGAAATAAAAAAAAATAGACTTTTCATACAAAAGCAACTAATCGGGACATTTTGTATGGAGAGTCGAAATATTTTTTCATTTCCGACAAAAAATATTCTTGCTGTGCGTTGTTCAGCATAAAGTTTTTGCAACGGTGTGTAACATCCTGTATTCATAAGTATTTTATTTTACTCGACTTATAAAAAGAAGGAGGTTATCGATTCATCGCGTATTTTTTTTTGTGTACCTTTGTTCACTGATAACTCGAAGAGTGCATTGAAATGATTCAAACATTAATACAGCATCAGGATTGCTCCCTACCTACGTTATGATGGCAGTAATGGCTGAAATACACGGTTCACTTTTGCCTTTCAATTTGGATGAAGCAACCAAATTGAACAATGTAAACGTAAAAGTGAATCATTGAATGTCAATGTGCGCCTGTATTTCTGCGCGTTTTAACCAAAGTGAATTAATTTGGTTGAACCGTGTAATATTACCTCAGATATACCAGAGAATATTACCATTAGTCCCATTTTTGAATATGATTTTGAAATGAGTACAGTGGTTTTCAGGAAATCTTGAAAATAGATACTGTCCTTCGTTAGTTTAGATGACTTACTTGATAGCTCGATTTTTAAGTGTGTAGGTAAGTACCTACTGTAAGAACGGGACTTATTCTAACTTGAAAAATTGTGAATTAAAATACATTTTATTAAGAAAACCGACTTAAAAATAAAAAATACTCCTTTTGGAGGGTGCCAGCCAAGGCAAGAAAAATAAAAATATAGAAGTATTATTTATTTTAATTTTATCTATTCATATATTTGTAAAGCATCCCCGCATCGATTTTTGTATAAGAGTTTTTACGCGATAAAAAGTACCCTATGTTCTTCTCCAGGCTAAAAAGTATCTGAGTCCCAAATTTCAGCCAAATCTGTTCAGCCGTTTTGGCGTGATTGAGTAACAAATATCCAAACATCTAAACTTTCACATTTATAATATTACTAGCTTTCCGCCCGCGGCTTCGCCCGCGTGGACTACACGACGTTATCCCGTGGGAATGTGATACTTTTCTGGGATAAAAAGTAGCCTATGTTTCTCTGCTACAAAGTATCTATGTTCCAAATTTCAGCCAAATCCGTTTAGCCGTTTTGTCGTGATTGAGTAACAAACATCCAAACATCCAAACATCTAAACATCTAAACTTTCACATTTATAATATTAGTAGGAAGTAAGGATAGTAGGATAGTAAGATTAATGTATAAATATTCGATATCATTTTTATTCCCATTAGTACCCGCTCCCGCTGTCGTTCCCGCTGTCGCTAATCGCTACCACTTACGGCCGTGGCCCACATGGCGTGGCCTCAGCGTTAACACTTTATAATTCAGTATGTGTGGTCCGCGGCTTTCTTCGAATCTATATGTAAGTATGTCGTTACTCAGCAACTTGAGATATTCAGCACACGTGGCCATTTTAGGTGTCGAAATCAGATGTAAACATTGATGACATTAACTTCTTAGTATTGTTTGTGGCTCTTTCTAAGGCACAATTCACGCTAATGAAGAATGAAATTTGTCAGTCTTAAAAATGTGTAAGTATTAGTACTTAATTTAATACCGATAAAACAGTGGTTGGTAATTAGCGGTTTTAAGGCGATACTCGGAAAAATTATGCTGAAGCGAGATAGCAATGAGAAAACGACGCGCGCGGGAGCGAGACCGATTTTGCAGAAAAAAACACAAAATCACTTCGTATTCAAAACCTATAGCGATTTTAAAAAAATGCTTCTATACGATTCTAAATATTATTGGTGTCCACTAATTAAACCAATTTTCAATAGTATATGTATCCCCATTTAAGAATAATCTTGATATTTCTTATTTTTAGAGGTATTTTCGAAAATAAAAAGTGTCGAGCCAAAATCATAAAATCGTGTTTCCGAAACTATACGATTCTAGATAAAGGTACGAAGAAATATATTATATCTTAGTACCAGATTTATAACAACTTTAACCGTCCTCTAGTTTTATATCAAAGAGCCCATACTTTTTCCGAGTAGCGCCTTAACGGGGGTTAGGCGGTCAGCGAAAAATCACTATGGAATCAACGAGCTCGAAACTAAAATTCACACTTTTTTGAAAAAGTTAATAAAAATGTTTAGTTTTTTAAAAATCAAAAACAGTAAGTAACGAAATAGAAAAGGCAAATCCTATGTGTTTGTGATTTTATAGGAGTTATTATTGTAAAACACGGTCGTAATTTGCATTTGTATGAAATTTTAGAGGAATTAACTTTAAAATTAAATTAATTAAATTAAATTTTTAAAATTTTCCTATCGTGTTTTTGAAACAGTCCTCCCATCACATAATACGTTCTATTATACATATTGTAAATTTCAATGCGAAAAATCTTCAATGTTTCAAATGACAGCTCAATAGGTAATTTTGGCGTTTTCACTTACTAAGAGCCCTTAAAGTATAAAGATCTTTGGTAATAAGTTTATATTATTATATTTTTATTGTTCCGCAAATAGATTTGAACTTAAGCAAACATAAAAATTTGGCCCAGGGATTTTGAAAGTTACCTACCTCCACAGCACACAAGAAAGACTTTAAGTTAGAGGCAGCAAGTTAAAAAAGTGGAATCCCCTTTGTTTAAGAGAAGGAACACTCCATAATAAATTCCATAATAAACTCCATAATTATATACTCTCCTTTAAAGAACTCCTTCAGGTTTTCATGGCATTTCGCTTGTTTTTGATTCCACGCTACATTTAGTATAAAATGCGTGGCATGTCTCTTCTTATCACTTTTGTGTTCTTTGGTTCCTCCTTGAGATAGGTAGGTATAGGTGCTCTTTTACATAGTACCTACGTGCTCTTAATTTTGTTAGTACTTGCACATCTTTGGCAAAATCCATATTAAAACGGACTCATATTTGTTTATAAACTTCTTACCAGCTTCTCGAGATTAAAATCAATGATTTATCTTAGCAGTATAAAAAACTATAGCAAAAAACTTCCAAGTCAAACGGGTTTTACAAAAAGGATACCTTTTGCAACTTGAGATAGCGAGATTTTGTCCTTTTCTTTAGATTTTATCTGCTTAGGACTGAGTTATGTTAATACTTTTAACCGATTTCAAAAAAAGGCTATCACTTTGTTTTCTTATGTACCTATATCAAACATTATATTTATTAAAATTCTTTATCTTTTAATGGATACGGATTAAACGTTTTAATTTATTTATGGATATGATTACAAAAATAATATAGTTATTGTGTAAGTAAACCAAAAAGGTTTATTTATCTTGATTTAGAGAATAGGAATAGTTTGAAATGTTTTGTTTAAGTAGGTTTTACATTTCCTTTACTAATCCTGCTTTATAAACTGTAAGAAACAAAACACGTTCAGCTTTTGTTTCGAAATGATCTTAATTAAAAGCAACCCTCAAGTCGCTAATCTTTTTCTAACTTTTTATGTAGTTTCTTACAATCCTCTGAATTTTTGTGTATGTTCACTGATAACTCGATTGAAATGATTCAAATGTTATTATAGCAGCATCCATCAGGTTCCTACGTTAGTCCCATTTTCGAAATTGAATTTTGAAATGGGTAAGTACATACAGTAGTTTTTCAGGGTAATTTTTTTATCCACAACGGGGTAGCACTTAGCCTTCATCACACCTGATGTTAAATGGTGATAAGGCTGAAGGTGGAAGCGCACTACTCCCGGAATCCTCAATCACTGAGGAACTGGCTGGCTGCCGGAACACAATAATACTGAAAATATCATTGTTATGACGTTGAATTTTTCTTCTTTTTATAAATGCTTTACGTGAATTCAGTTAAGTGTTACCTCATTTGCTCTATACAAGTATTTTATCTCTCCAGACAGAGAAATGGTGTGTGTCATTCTAAACATACCTAACGTTTAAACTGATAAAGTTGGCAAATGTAGCTGTGACTGACCCCACAAGTTAAATTGTACCTACCTATAGTTACTCAAATCAAACATGTAACTTTGTAAACTGAAAATTTATGGGTTGTTACTTGTTAGTTTAATGGGATTTGATTTCGTTCATGCTACTTTTACTATCCACATGTGGGTTCCTCAGCGATTTTACATTTAAACCAATTCTTTTAAAATTACAATCTCTAAGTAGGTACCTATAATTTCTTTATTTATTTCTTAGTCTAAATGCACTTCTATGTATAGGTACTTGTGGTAATCTAGATTCCATTTTTTTATCGTAATGTGTAACAATTTGCTGAACTAGGCAACCTAGTCCATAAACTAGATTGATATGGAACCCATACCGATAAATAGGCATTTAGTAGCCGATAAGGAACTGCCAATGTCAAGTTAACGACCTTACAGAATTAAATTGACATGAAAAAGAATGCTCTACAAATAATGAAATATTCCACTGATAACACGGATTTGTGTTAAATGAGTGTCGAGAGTAATTATCAGTTGGTCTGTGTAAACAAAATTATCAGTTTTAATGGCATTCTGTTTCTGTGCTGGCTGGTGCGCGGACGTCCAGAGAGTTTAGAAAACTCTTCTTTCTATTTTTATTTTATTTTTTCAAAAGTGAAATACGTTTTGGGTGTACAAAAATGCGTGCTATAGCGCGAGGCGTGACGCGGTGCGTCTCGCCTCTGTTCGAACTCGAAGCACTGTGTTCAGTGAAGCTAGTGTAGTCACAGAAGTGTGACGTTTCCACAGAAGGCGCACGTGTATTAAAAGTGAATATTTCGTTACCAGTGATCAGCTGATTTTTGTGACTGTTGTGCAGTGTTGTCCTACGTAGACAAGGTATGTTCCACTTTTGTAGGCAGTGTAAACCGCTTTATCTCGGCACTAACTTGTTGAATAACTGTAAACGTGTATTTGTTATAAATAGAAGGTTATTACAGGTACAGGCGCGTCATGGAATCCATGAATGAGAGATTGTGAATCGGCTTTACTTGTCCGTTGTTAGCACTCACATTTTGTTTGAGTGATATATCCCAAATACTTTTTTCTGTGAATAAGAACTCTTTGCAAAGTTTTTGGCTGTCAAATTTTTTGGTCTGTTATGTTTATGTTTTTATTTTGATAAACAAAGTTTATCGTATGGAATTCGACCGGCTTATTTTGTTACAAAACTTTGTTGATAAAGTAGGTACTTGTCTGATAAACGGTCTACCTGCGGCTAGTTACAATGCTTTGTCTGATATTGTGATTGTGAATGTTTGAAGTGTCTGTTTTTTTATCAATGACCTAGTGTTTTTCTTTTCACAAATAGAAAAGGTAGAATCGTGGCAGTTGTAAGAAGAAGTGCATTCTAGAAATTTTCTTAACAATGATAATTTTTTATAAAACTTAGGTAGAGAACAGGAAAAATAATTAATTAAATGTAGAGCTATGGTTCTAGCCGCAAAAGTTTGAGCTCATCCATTTAAAGTTGTTTGCCATGGAATCGAACTCGCAACCAAAGTGGATGTGAGTCATTAACCTACAGTCTCTGTATCATGCGCCATGTTTTGCAATTACAACTATAGAAAGAGTATCTTTTGTGCTCATTAAAATCTTTCAGGGATAAACTTTAAACTTTGTTACTTATGTATTATAATTATTTTTATGTTGACCCAACAGCTTATGAACTTTTTTATGTATCATTCATTGGGCCCCCAAAAATAATCAGATTATATAAAATCAATATACTGAAATTAATAACACTATAAGATGCCTGCATGTTTCTGCCTGCCTGCCTGTTTCTTTTTCCCGTGCTCCTTTTTGAGACTTTTAAAATGATACCAAAACCAGAATTCTTGCTCTTGACTATAGCTTATTTAATAGTGCAACAAATACGTTTCCACAAAATAATGATGTAGAGATTATTTCGTGATTTTACCCCAGTAGTGTCATATTTACTTTCATATAAATGTAACTGTGAAACATTTACAATACAATAAACTGCTGATACTGAAGAATATGGTGACAATAAAATGTAGAGCTAACAATGGCATAGAAAATCTAAAAAAGTATTTATTTTTTTAATGAACGATAATTAGCTAATGGTTCTACTTAAATGTAGAGCAAAGAATGTAATAGAAAACAGAAGAATACCTATTTAATTTCTTTTAAATTCTGCACTTTGAATAATATTCAAATTGTTTTTTTTAATAGATGATTATTAAATTATGGTGATAAATGTAGAGCTAACAAATCGAAAATGTATGTAAGTAATTAAAAAGTATAAGTTTTTTTTAATCCAGCACGATGTATAATTCCTTTTTTAAATAACCGATGATTAGTTATAGTACATTTTTATGAATAACATTGACCAGCCAATATTTAAAACTTTGCGTCATTATATGACATCTTTAAGTATCTATTTCAGGATGCAATGATTCACAAATTGCTGAATCATTTTTTCAGTAGGTAATATTGTTAGCTCTATATTTGGTTCAGGTACGTATTTCGCGTGTCTGAGCACACTGCTTAAATAATTAGTTTAAATGTTTTCGATGATTAGTTTGTTTTTTTACGCGACTGCGACAAAAGGTGGATTATGTTTTAATAGAAAGTTATTATTATCTTTATTAAAACTTTGAAGCCAACAAAAGAAACCCTGAAATCGCGCAAAAATTCAGCTGTTTCATACATTTATGTCGATTTCGAATAAAATATGTAGTGTTTTACCTGAATCTGAAAGAAAAATAGAAAATTATTTATTTAGTGAAACATACTCGGCACGGCGGTATAATAAAGTGGTAAAAACATGTAATAACAATGTGGCACTAAAAAGGTATCCACTCAGCATGTGTCTGAGTATCATTCTAATTCATGTATGTCTGGATTGAGATATCCTACCTAAATTTCTGGTTACTGGTACTTGTATATTTAGTCAATAATTGTCAAAACCCCTGACTGAAATCCAAAAAATTGTCACTCGTAACTCTCGTAAGGGAAGAAAGATAAAGTCTGTTATGAAGATCACTCAATTCAGACATTTTGGAAAATGGTTACGCGCTGACTCTCGGTAAATTTCATCAATGTGAAGATATTTTTAAAGTAATTATTAAGTTATTAAGATAATACAAAGATAAAGTAATTGGGTATTATCTAGAGAGAAGAAAGAGAGAAAGATATAGATATAGGTAATCTTATAAATCAATGATTGCTTGACTGATAGATAAGTCTTATATTTTCTATCAAAATAGGGTAGGTATTTTACTGTTGTTGAAATGTAGATATTTAATGATGACGTTAAAAAATATTGCAATTAAGAATACCAAATGTAAAAAAATAATTTGAATCTGTTTTATAATAAAAGAATTATAGTCTGTTTGATTTTGACTATAACTGTCTCTTTCTAAAACGAAATCTTCTATGGCGTGACTATGACGCTACTAACCCACTGACGTCACTAAGATAGCGTCCTGTCCTTGTCTAATTATAAAGTTTGAAGTCCTATATCTTTGAAAATATTCAAGATAATTCAAAATGAAAACTTGTTTTGTGTAGCTAATATTTCGAAAAACATTTTAAAGAAATAAAAAAAAATCAGTAAAATTCCGTATTGTTCTGATTAAATATAAACGGAAAGAAAGGATTTATTATCCTATATAATATATAAATAGTACTTATAAGTACTATATAGTATAGCTTATATTATGAAGGTTAAATTATAGGGCTCAAAATTAATTTGGAGGCTTATAATTTTTAAAATAATTGGTCTTCCTATCCCTCGCTTATTATGGAAAGATATAAGTACCAAATTAATATTTAAAAATTTTACAGCTATTAATAATTATATTTTTATTTCTCGATCACGAAATCGTGGACCAAGATTTAGATTAGCAGGACTATAGTACCACTTTTATAGTCTCCTGAAATCATTAAGCTTGTTGCCTTTTTTACTTTGTAAAGTATAAATATGTAATTCTTAACTTGGTTTTCCTTACTAAGTAATAAAATAACCAATAAACAATAACTAACCTGAGAAATAATTAAAATTACTTATTATAATAGAGTTGTTAACGACAAAGGAGTCGGAAGTTGGTATGAAAAAACCTTGCAATGAGAAATAAAAAGCCAGTTTTAATGACACCAATAAAACATTACAACCACAATGCCACATTATCTCGAAGACATACCTACATAAAACGATCTCTGATAAAACGTAAAATTCACAGCTGCAAATTGTGGAAGAGCTAAAAACTTTTTTTAGACTGAGTCTGCCTATTAGTAGTATTTTTTTGCAATAAAAACACAATACACTCCTTTTTTGGGCAGTCGTACAAAAACAAATCAAAACTACTGTCCTATCCTTCAGAAAATTATGAAAAAAGGGAACAAAGTAATAGAAAATAATTCAACAATTTTGTTTTTGTGATTTTGTCGTGATATTACACAGCATTATATTGATATTGAGGGGCTTCTTGTTAAAAGTAGGTACACAGCGATCTATCCTGTCAATAAATCATCTTGAAGCGTGAGACACTCATCAAGGGATGCTACCGAAGAGAATACCTTTAAGTCATCAGCATTTAAGTACTATTAAAGCAGTTATTAGAAAGCGAAACAACCAAGTTGTTTATGTAGATGATGAACAGTGGCGGACAAACATGTGAACCCTGGGGAACACCTGAAATTAGTACCCCTTCCTGTGAAGGGGACAAACTCAAACAAAACTTGTCTCTGTAGACAAGTTGGTAAATATGATTTAAACAATGAGTAACGGGACTCAACGCGACATTTATTATGAAGTACATATTATTATGTACTTACAGCTTGACGTTTCGGCTGTGTTGCAACAACCGTGGTCACAAGCAGACTTATAATTATAATGGAACGCGAAAGTTTAAAATCTTATAAAATATGATTTAATCCAACTCAATAAGTTAATTGCCACTGATTCCGTTAATTTACATACATTGAGTTATATATTATGTCGCAGGGATTTTGTCAAAGTCGTGATAATTATAATTCCACTAGTGAAATTATAATTCCACTAGTTAAATTATGAATAGACAATGAAACAATCCATAAGTTGTATTGATACAAAAAAAAATAACCACGAAATTGTATTGATACAAAAAAAATAACCACGAAAAAGGCGATCGCGAAGCGCAGCGAAGCGATTAATTTCTAATCAATCACGTGTTCTATATGACTTCCGAGGCTCGCAGCCGTGTGCATACTGTCTCGTAATGTTTATTCATAATATCACGCGAAATTATAATTTCACTAGTGGAATTATAATATCACGACTTTGACAAAATCCCTGCGACATATACACCACTACATTTTAATTAGTACAAAGATTTTAGGGGATGATAGTGTCCATATACGAACAATTTTTACAATGGGGATTTTTTAAAGTAGGTATGTACCTATATGATTTATCGCCGCGTATCAGCAAACGTAGTGTAGGGCGCCCTCAGACTAGGTAGAGCGATGATCTTTGCAGGGTGGCTGGCAAGAGCTGGATGAGAGCAGCCACTGATCGTGCTCGATGGCGTACTCTTGGAGAGGCCTATGTCTAGCAGTGGACGTTAATAGGCTGATGATGATGATGATGATGATGATATGATTTATCGATGTTTTTAGTGTGTTCACTATTAAAGTAGAGGTGTTCCTCTACTTTAAACCATTGCTGGAGCCGTTACTGGAATGCTTTAATAATATTTTTAATTCATGTTTCGAACTGCACCAATTGGTGCCGTAACTAGAATGCTTTTGGTGCGGTAACTGGACCGTATTTCATTACCTTATAATTATTGTGTATGTAATTAAGTGCCTTACGCTTTGACCATTATTTTTAAAACAAAAACATATTGCTGGTTTTCCTTCCAACGATGATCCATTACGTTTGGGTTTTCCTTCAGAAATAAGCCCGTAGCGACATATTATAATTAGAAGAGACAATCAACAGAGACTTATTATACTATATTATACTTATAGCTTTATATTGCGGTTGTTATAAGATTACAGCTTTCATATCAATGTAAATTACAGACACTTTAATTATGCAGAACTGTTTCATTTCCTCTTATTTGAGCAAAGATTTATTTATCACTTTTAGTGTTAGGAATGTGAAAATCTTTTTCAAGTTAAGAGTTTTGGAAATTCGTAAAATGAACAAACTTATACTTAATTGTAGGTATACCTACCTCAACATCTCAATCGTATCATTCTTGTCAGAGTGGTCATGGTCAACAAGAAGTGCTAGGTATAGGTAGCCGATGTTGCTTGCTTTACGATCTTCTGATATCTCTCCCTATTGGTGGTCAATCTGGTGCATTCATGCTGAGTGAGGCCCACCCACCAGTCTTTATTTGGTTGGCTCATCGCATCGGCGATCGTCCGAGAGGTCTAGTACTCTAGACTTTACTCTGCCCTGGAAACTTTTACTATTATTTATTCTGTGCCTGGACTTCTAGACGTTCTATGGAAGTAATTATAGGTACTGTAAGATGGGATCGTAGATAAATAATAATGAAGTGGAATGGAGGAATAATCTAGCGAAACAAAAGTGGTGAGATGACAGGGTGATACAAGCAACCGCTTCTTCTGTGTGCGTGTACTAAGGGCCGTGTTTTCCCAATTTCCAATTAAAATACCTATTTTTATATTATCATACATTTTGACACTGGTAGTAGGTACATACTTAATCAATTCACTACCCGATATTTCTTAAAACCAAGTATTGGGACACCATTTTGATTACTTTTTCCATAATTACTTTTAAAAAGATGGACAAGTTCTCAATTTATTTTTAACATTAATAATGGAGACCACAGACATAGATCTATGTCTGTGATGGAGACTCATCGAAATGTACTGCAAACGTAATTGTGTCCTCTCTATTCAATACTAAACAGATTATTCTGAGTTATACGAGTAGGTAATATGCCTGGTTTTGCTGTCTGTTTCATGTGCGTCTTGAAACGCCCGAATTCTCGAACGCAAATCATCTTTGGGAGCGTCTCAAACATCGTGGCATCTCTTTCATACGTTTGACATTTAAAGTGACAGGGCGATGTTTGAGACGCTCCCAAAGATAAGTAGCGTACGAGTATTCGGGCATTACAGAGTTATTTTTAAACGCAAAACCGTCATACTGATCATTTGACTGATCGATTGGATAGTTATTTCTAATCTAGTGTGCCTGTCCTGGGTGCCTACCATCAACTTTAAGACAGCGATTCAAAAATAGCGCGATGCAGAATAGGTTCCTAAAATGAATTGCTTTCTTTCGTACTCTGACCTTCTAAAAACTGGATCGCAAATGAATTGCTAAATGTTAATGACCGCATGATTTGTGTTCTTTTTCTTGTACCCGTCTCTTTCACTCGATTCTGTCATGCCCGGAGAGTGAGAGGGACGGGTATAACCTGCAGATGACATGTTAAATCGACCGGGTTATAAGTCAAATAAGAGTTCCTGACAGCTTAGCGGCTGTGAAATGTCATTGATCGATCACTGAATCGCTGTCATTGATATTAAACTGTCGTGGTACGAATAAGCGAAGCAGATCAGTTTAGGTCCTAAACAAAACCGCAATAAGAGTTGATGGTAAGCACCCAGTAGTTCCGTATACAGAGTCGAAAAAAATATGGGCGCTGGAGGAAAAACTGCCTATAAACTCCTTTAATTAGTTTTCACTTTTAAAAAGAAACAAAACTGAATTAAAACATTTTATTTAAATAAGCTCCCCCAGGAATAGAACCGGCTAAATATCAATCATAAGGATCAAATCTCTCTAACAAACATGATAATTATTATTGTACACACTATTTGTGTGTAATAAAAACAATTTTACTGGTTCTAATAAATAAATTATATTTTCCAATTTTACAATGAAATTTTCATAGCCGCGACAAATGATAGTCAATTGTTTCATATTTTCTTTGATAGTTTTTAAATTCTGACTAACCTCAAATGAGGTTTTTACACTTTTTTCTCTCACATTGATGCAAAGAGTTTTATTATGTTAAATTGGCTTGAACATATCGCCCACCAAGGACAAACTGACTTTGTCCTTACAAAATAATTGTGTTACATCGCCCACCATGACACAATATGGCAAACAACGTTTAAAAACAAATAAATAAACAATGAAAACTTAACAAACTAACATACATGGTGGTCACAATGATATATTTAACATAAACATGGTTAACAAGTTTAATTTTCAATAGGGAGGAGGTGGAGACAAAGTTTGGAAACTGGTCGTTTTAAAATGCCACCCTTGACCTTTAAACTTACAACCCTAACGACATTATCATCGCCGTGATGAGTAGCAATCACTCTACCATAAAGCCATCAGGTAATGTCATTTTTTACCTCCACTCGACAATGCATAACATTTGTTTTCTTTGAAGGTGAACTGCATGATCCAATGGCACCCGAGAGAATCCACCCCAAAGATGTACACTGCGCGAGCGGCGAGCCCTGTGGCCCTTTCTTTACACCATCTTGAATAATCTGACTATACACTTCGGAGCCCAGCAGCATATCAATGCGGTTTGAAGCGTAATAGTTAGGGTCCGCGAGAGCAATCTCTGTAAATCCCTTCCATTCCACTGCATCAACCTTATTGGTAGGCACCAATGTGGTAATGGACTTTAGAACGTAAGCGTTCACATTGATCACCACTTTTTGATCAACTCGTGATGTTAATTTTATAATAACCATAGCCTTGGATACCAATCCACTTTCTCCACCTACACCACTAATAATATGATTTTCAACAGGAATTTTCTTTATACCTAATATCTTAACCATCGATTCCGTAATAAAAGACGATTGGGACCCCTGGTCCAACAACGCACGAATAGTACACTTTCGCCCGTTTTTCGAAGAGGTGTTTACTAACACTGTCGGAAGTAACACCTGATTATGTTTTATTTGCCTTGTCGAAATACAGGAAATAACAGGAACCGACTCAGCCACATCAGTATTTGACAAGGAAGTACTAGGTTTTGAATTCATATTAATTTGAACTATATCGTTCGCTGAAACCTTCTCCTTCGAGGAGACATTGCCTTCTGTACCATTACCCGTAGCCCCCGTGGGGTGCAAAAGAACATGATGCCGTTTCCTGCAAATACGACACCTAAATATTACCGTGACAGTTTTTTGCAGAGTGATTTCTACCTAAACAAATAAAACATATATTATTGTTCAACACAAAATTACGCCGCGAGTCTATAGACTCATTCGTAAAACTTTTACAGTAACCAAGTTTGTGCTCCTCTAAACAAAACTGACAAACAACCTTCGTAACATGCAAAGATTTAATTTCATTAGTTGGTACCTTATTATGTACAATTTGATTTTTATATACAGTTTTAAATCCACTCTCTAAAAACTCGATGGCACGGTAGCGGTTTTTGAGAAACTCTTCAAATTGTTTTAAAGTTGGTAAATCATCCGAACTACTATCTGTCGCGAAGAATTCCCATTGCCGTCGGGTTTCTAGATCTAACTTTAAAGTAATAATGTGGATCACTAAAACATCCCAACTATCCGTATTTACACCAATATTAGCCAGAGATGACAAACAATCGTTTGTAGTATCCAATAATTCCTTCAGCACGCTAGCTGATTCGTTAATAATATTTCTTTGCGACAACAACCGTTTTAAAATATAATTACAAATATACCTTTTGTTGCTGTAGCGCTCCTGTAGAAGCTTCCAGCACCTATCGTAATTACTATCAGTTATAGGGATATTGTGTACTAGTTGCTCCGCCTCTCCCTGTAAATACCCCTTTAAGTACAGTAATTTCTGTACATTGCCTAAGTTCTTATTATTATGTATAAGAGAAGAGAATAGATCTCGGAAGGTATTCCACTCCGAATACTTTCCTGAAAAACAAGGAATATTAACTTTGGGAAGTTTTACCTGTGGTTTTACATGAGCCGAGTTCGAGCTACATGCAGCGGGTTCGAGCTCAAGCTGTTTAACTTGGCTCTCAAACGATGACAAAATGGATTTAAGTTCTAGCTTATATTCAAAATAAACCTCTTCACCCTTATCATAAAGTTCATTCTTAATATAGGTTGTATTAGCTAATTCAGTCGCAGAAGAAACTGAACGCATTAACTCTTTATGCCCAGACGAAAACTCAAACCAAATTTGTTCCAAAAGTTCTAATTTACCTTCCACGTATTCTTTAGTAATACGTGGCTTAGGGCTTTTCTTAAAATTACCTCTAGCCTTAATAAGCCGCGCATAAAGGTCTTCCTGGTAATGAATTACCTTATCCATCTTATATAAACAATACACAAAAAAACACAACAGAAATATACAACAGAAATAAATCTAACCTGGGCTTAAATTATATGTACAAACTAAACTACAATATATACATAAGATTTTAAGCCCAAAATAATACACAGAAAAATTATATCTAATGTTAATAATCCTATCGCACAAAGTTCAAATTCTTTCACTTTAATTATCCGACTGCACTATACACAAATAAAGTTGGTAATAAAAGTACTCACAGTTGTATTCCGTTTCACTCACACATATACCATGGAACTCGTGCCGTCCTTTTCAGACACGATCAAATTTTCTCGTCTCCGCGCCGCAAGCCGTCTACTACCAAGTTCCACCAGGTAGCACAACTGCAGCAAATATCCACCTTCGTATCCTCCACCAGATGGTATCACCAACTGTGGCCCTGACAGCTCCTTGCTGTCTGACTGGTCACCGCAGCACTGCGCAGCTCCAGCCACTAGTCACGGTTGCAACAGCGATCCACTGTCCGCGACTTTTTATCATAAAACTTGCACTTCAACGAAGCGCCCTCGGACTGTATAAATAAAGCGATCCGGCTAACAGGAACAAGAACTAGCCGATCGATCTTCATATAAAACCTGCACTTTACTAGCGCCCGCGGATTATAATATTATATCCGACACCGAAGGACCAAATGTACACACTATTTGTGTGTAATAAAAACAATTTTGCTGGTTCTAATAAATAAATTATATTTTCCAATTTTACAATGAAATTTTCATAGCCGCGACAAATGATAGTCAATTGTTTCATATTTTCTTTGATAGTTTTTAAATTCTGACTAACCTCAAATGAGGTTTTTACACTTTTTTCTCTCACATTGATGCAAAGAGTTTTATTATGTTAAATTGGCTTGAACAATTATAATGAAAGGAAAACAATTAAAGATAATGATTTCGATGTCAATTCGAGTCGATGTTGTACGTTTCTATGG
Organism: Crambus lathoniellus; assembly: GCA_949710035.1. NCBI lineage: Eukaryota > Metazoa > Arthropoda > Insecta > Lepidoptera > Crambidae > Crambus > Crambus lathoniellus. The sequence goes on along the minus strand of OX453302.1, from coordinate 3,819,170 downwards.
AATAGCTGTTTTTAGGGTTCCGTACCCAAAGGGTAAAAACGTGACCCTATTACTAAGACTCCGCTGTCCGTCTGTCTGTCTCTCTGTCTGTCTGCCTGTCACCAGGCTTTATCTCATGAACCGTGATAGCGGCTAGACACTTGCAATTTTCACAAATGATGTATTTCTGTTGCCGCTATAACAACAAATACAAAAACAGACTTAAGGCACAGAATAAATAATAGTGCTAAGGCACAGAAGACTCACTCTGCAAGCTCATTCAAATAAAAACAAATCTTTCTGCGTGGAAATAAAGTCCAATTCCGGTTGCTTTGTCATCGCTTGCCTACTGTTATAATGACCTAGAGTTCGCGCATGCAAGCAAAACTGTACCCAATAGCTACGCGCGAGCGTTTCTATTTCTATGAATGCCTCAAACAGCTCGCTCGCTGGTTAGGGTTGCGAGCGACTTGCGAGTTCGGTTTTGTTCTTTCTTTTATTTAGACACCCGTAAACACAACAGTTTCTTATATACGGATTATAAGAACGTTTAGTAGTCATTGTTCGGTGCACAAAAATCACAGAAATGATCGATCGTTTTACGCGCGAACGTGGAGCGTACGAGCCGAGCGGCATCCTTCTGCCATTCGCCTGCCCGGCAGGCGCGCCAGCCGAACGTACCTAAACTGCGGAGTGACACCCCCCTGCTTAAGGCGAGGATTCCCGACCGAAATAGGCACGCTAACGCTTGTTCGGCCGCGCTCGATACACTTCACGCAGCGGCGCAGCCGGCAGTGAACTGTAAACTCGCGAGCGCCCCGCGAATCGAAAATCACTTAAAATTCAATTAAAAATTAACTAATAAAAATTTTCAAATTATGACGGCCGGAATCCCTCGGCCACTCAAAGACAATCATTTTCGTATATTTTTCATTAACTAAAATCAAGTATACTGCAAGTAATACGATATTTGGATTACAATTAGACGGATGATTGGGATTTTATTTGACACAGTAAAATATCACCAATCGAAAAAAAACGGCCGGAAGCACTAGATAAATAACTGTAAAATAACATATATTTTTTCCAAGTTTTAAGTACTTGTAATTTGCGAGTAATCCATAATTTAAAATACCCTATTTTGGGGAATCGGGGAATCCCATGGTGCAACAAACGTGATTTTTTTGGCGTTTTTTGCTCGATATTAATAACGGCGACAGGTAGACAATTGAAATATTCACAGAATATTTAGTTGTATATCCACTTCTATACTAATATTATAAAGAGGAAAGATTTGTATTTTTGTATGTAACGAATAAACTTAAAAAGTACTGGATCGATTTAGAAAATTCTTTCACCGTTAGAAAGCAAAGTCTAAAAAAAAGAAAAAAAAAGTAAAAAAAAAGTAAAAGTCTAAAAAAGTCTTCCCGAGTGACAAAGGCTATATTTTATCCCGATATTCCCATGGGAACGGGTACCACGCGGGTGAAACCGCGGGCGGCCGCTAGTTATAAATATAATAAACTAAAAATAAAATAAATACTTAAAGGGGGCTTCCATACAACAAACGTGTTTTTATTTGTCCTTTTTTTATCGGTAACTTTTATTATATGAATGCAGTTTTGTTTCTTTGTTGAAATAAAATAATATTGTTACCGCGTAAAATTTGCTAACTAAAGGATAAAGGCACTTTCAATCCAGCGCCCATATTTTTTTTCACTTAGGACATTAAAGTTACTGCGTCAAAGGGTTCATAACAGACAGACGGACTTTTAAGGGGAACCCCGTTAGCGAGGTAAAACATCATAAATAGGTAGTTAGGTACTTCAAAGAAGCGTTAAAAGAGCTAAACATTTCTAAGAAGCGGTAGGTACTTATAAAAGGTGTTAGCACAGAATACGGAAAGATTTTTTTTTCAATGTTCTGTGGTAGTTAGGGAAAAACCTACCTTCTTATCTAAGTTGCTTATAGTTAGTTTCTAGAATGTCTATTTTTATAATCATTCTCACTTGGATACCAAAGAAAGTAGTTTTTTCATGCATCAAAACTCGGTGGGCAAACCACTCGTCCAGTAACCAAGTGGGTACTTAATCTAAAATGCCTGTTTCAGAGTGTCCGATTTTATTACTTTCCAGTTTACTTGACAGTTTTGTATGGCCTATCTGTCAAGTATAGTGCGACAAGCTTTTCTGTTCCGGTGATTATCTTTGAAACTAAAACAGTTTTCATACGACAGTCCATTTTGACAGCTAATTTCGTATTGCAAGTGGCTCCTCTGACACGGCTGTCACCGGAACAGAAAAGCTTGTGTCACTCTGTAACAGCTAATCATAACTATACCACAGAATATATAATAGTACTATACGTAGACATTGTGAAACAGGCCCTAAGTTAACTAAACATTAAAAAAAACTCATGATACCAACTTGCAAGTCCTCATCGCCTCAAATAGACTTTAATTAAACGAATGCAATAAAATTCAATTCAGCGAAGTAAGCCTTCTAAGAAATCCCCTTAAAAGTATGCAAGCAAGATAAAATCGATTTGAAAAGATCAACTAAAAACTTTATTTCGTTGGTATAAAGTATATTTTCGATGCAATGCAATAGTACCTAATGAAGTGAGTTAACTCGATGTCAAGTCTGTACGCTGACCTTTGGTTTTTTTAATAACAATATTAGCTCTCATAAGCAACTCAATTTTTCTTATGAACGTTATATTTTTCTCAATAGAGTAGGTATAATATACCTACTCCCTCTGAACTTTTTTATTTACTCATAAAATATAATGTAAATCCTTACTAATGTTATTAATGTAAAAGTGTGTTTGTTTGTTCACGTCAAAACAGACCAACGGATCGACGTGATTAGATAATTTGGGAACTGGACAGTGACATAGGCTCTTTTTATCCCGGAAAATTATCACATTCCCGCGGGATAACACAGCGAAACGGCTGCACAGATCTGGATAAAAGGCAGCGAGATAGATTTTGGTCTAGAATAGGATACTTATACTTAAGCTTTTTCATCTCTCAGATTCGGAAAGTGATGAATATTTAAACTGAGCAGCGGGTCCAAAACCATCCGTTTCACCCTAGGGTGGAAATGAATTTTAAGAATAGAACTGAGTTTGGTTACAGTCAACCATAGAGTTACCTCATCGGCAATGAAAAAGTTTTCAACTAATTTTGTCTGGGGACGGGACTTGCAAAATTAAAAAAAAATGAATTATATAAAAACGAGAATATCTCAAAAACGGTGCGTCTCGTCGTAGCTTAGCTAAAATCTAACAAAATTCTTAACGCCCTATGGTACTCCGGAGATAGTTAGGAGGCATCCGATAGAAATATAAAACAATTTTTTTTTTGAAAAATGGAAAATTAAGTATTTTGAAAAAATCGACCCGTCTCACAACCAGCTCCGATGGGACTCGAACCCACGACCTTTCGCTATCCGGGCGACTGCTCTAAACACTGAGCTACGGAGTCGTTATCGGAGACGGGTCGATTTTTTCAAAAATTTTTCAAAATACTTCATTTTTCAACCATAAAAATTGCGTCCTGAATGCAAAAAAAAAAATTAAATAATTTTTTTTTGTTAAAAAAAATTTTTTTGAACAAAAAAATTTTTTTTGTTCTAAAATTTTTTTGTTATTTCTAAGCATCAATTTTTTATATACCTATTATAGAAAAATAATACCCGCCACCTTTCTTTTATTTTTCTAGATAGTTTTAGTTGTCTTTATTGCTTTTCTTATAGAGGGGGATGAAAAGCAAGGTGTATTTCCTTTCCTTATATTCGAAATGAAAAGTAGAGTGTATTACTCGGCCGCAAAATTATTTTCATCTCGGGCGACGTATATTGAATCCCTCGCTGCGTTCAGGATTCTACTTTAGAATCCCTCGCTGTGCTCGGGATTCTACTCTAGAATCCTTCACTGCGCTCTGGATTCAAAATAGCGCCCTCGCCGTAAATATGTTATTTTGCTCCCTTGTCGGCAATCTACTATTTTTTTACCTTGGAAAAATATCTCATTCCGATGGAAAAACATCGTGTATATTTTCACGGGGGCAAAGCCGCGGGCGGAAAGCTAGTGCTTAATAGTTCATGCTGGCATTCATCATCATCAGCCATTTGAGGTCCCCACCTGTTAATCATCTCTGATTTTTGAGCTCCATCGAACACTGGGAAGTGGGACAAATTAAGCTTGCAAGATTTTTCCCCCACTAACTAACTAACATACTAACTAACTGGCAACATGGCAAGTTAATAAAAAGCTTGTAAAATGGTGACTGATGACGGCCGCATGATTTGTGGCATGATCTCCACCTGGCAACAATTGAGTGATTTAATGATTTATGTAATTATTTGTCTTATTAATCTTTTTTATCGTTAACGGTAGTGTCAAAAGTGGTATAATCTCAGGTCGACAACTTTTACACCCATTATCGTGACCTTTGACAAAATTGCGACGCCATAGTTATCTTTTTGTTTTAATTTAATAAGTATTATTATGAATTACTGAAAATCAAGCAAAGGTGTCATAACGTGTTAATATTTTTATTTTCCTTTATCACCGAAAATATAAAAATTCAATTTGCCAAAGTTTAAGTAAATGACCAAGACAAAATTAGGCATGTTCATTTAATTTTATTTTATTTATTTATTCTTTGGAAGATTAACAGAAAAATATAATTATCATGCACACAAATATTTGTCTAGTTCGGGAATCGAACCCGAGACCTCTGGAGAGGTATTTCTAGCCCTGCGCCAAATCGGTCGTCAAAAGTTTTATTAATCTAGCTTGTCAGGACTTAATAAACAAATATAATATCTATTATCTAGCACATTTTAGTGCACAAGTAGGTATTGATTATTTAAATTTTTACTTTTTTTTTGCATTCACAATGTTATTCTAAATACCTACTTCATTTTCAATTTTTCAAGTATACCTATTGATTCTATGGGTTTTTAAACTTAAGTTATTGAATAAATAAATAAACCGACGGCCGATTTGGCGCAGGGGTAGTCTACCCACCTTCTGCGCCAGTGGTCTCGGGTTCAATTCCCGAACAAGACAAATATTTGTGTGCATGAACATATCTATTTGTCTTGGTCTGGGTGTTTACTATGTATATTATGTATTTACAAACAAAAAGTATTTAAGTATATACAGAGGCGTATTATCCCTAAGGCAAACTAGGCACGTGCCTAGGGGCGCCAGGCTGCGAAGGGGCGCGCGCGTTCGTTAAGTTAGAGTTTAATTATCAAGAGTTTGCGCTTCGGAGATCTTCTTTTCTATGCAAAACTATTGAATGCTATATTTTTTCATTCGGTCAAAGCATTTTTGAAAACATGAGGACCATAAGTCTGACTGAGGGCATGTTTATCACGCGCTGGTTGAAAGCTATCACGGCCTCTTACGGCCGAACCGACCGACCTTCATGAATTTCATCATGGAGAGAAACACAGCCACGATCAATTTCTTCGTATCAACGCCTTATAGTGCTCATACAAATAAGGTGGGTCCCCTCCCAAAAGCATTTTGAAGACGAGCAGTACAGTCTTGCGGAGACAGTGAAAAAAAATCATCGCACTCATATCTTTTCGCAACTTGTGATAACAAAAATTTTTTTTTAAATCAATCATTGAGTTTCCTATGTTTAAAAAAATATAGCATTCGAAAGTAAAACATTTATTAGCGGCCAGGAGCGCAGAACTTTCAGTTTGCCATATGTAGGTAATTTTATATTTTCCAATTTAGATATTATTTTTTCATATTATATTTACTTTTTTGCATTCACAATGCAATTTTTATTATTGAAAATGAAATATTAGAGAAAAAAAACGACAAAGAAAGGTCCCGGGTTCGATTCCCGGCGGAGCTACTTGGAGGATGGGTCGTTTTTTTCTAATATTTCATTCTCAATTATTTTTTCATGCTAAGAATATTGAACTTTTATGAGTGGTTATAGAGAGCAAAGGTACCTAATTCATTGATAAGTCTGAACACGAGGTATAAATCGATAGGACTGTACCAATGGTTACGAAATGAATATTTTCAACAATAATAATAATATGATAGGTATGTATCAGTTGGGGTGCCTGATCTTTTGCGTTATTTCAATGACATGGTTATGAGCGTGCGAGTTCGCACGAGAGCTTTGAAAAAGCTCTAACTATATAGGTATTATGTGTGTGTGTACCAAATATGCAGTAAGACGATTCGTCGTTCTTTCGAAGTTAGTAAAAAATGTGTGTAGAGGGGCGCCTAGGAGGTGCTTGCCTAGGGCGCCCTCCACGTTTAATCCGCCTCTGAGTATATATTTATCCGTTATCAAGTTTTCCATGATACAGTTTCTTAATGAAATTAACATGGGCTTAGATAATTGGTGTGAATGTAAGAAGTTATTTATTTATTATTTATTATTTATTAAATAAATAGTAGATTGTATTACAAGGGAGCAAAATAACATATTTACGGCGAGGGCGCTATTTTGAATCCAGAGCGCAGTGAAGGATTCTAAAGTAGGTAGAATCCTGAACGCAGCGAGTGATTCAATATACCTACTTACGTCGCCCGAGGTGAAAATAATTTTGCGGCCGAGTAATACACTCTTATTTTCATTTCGAATATAAGGAAAGTAAATACACTCTGCTTTTCACCCCCTTCTATAAGAAAAGCAATAGACACAACTAAAACTAAGTACCTAGAAAAATAAAAGAAAGGTGACGGGGAGCTTCGCCTTCTCTGTTTTTCTATCTATACAAATAAATAAAATTGGAGTGTCTGTTTGTAATATTAAACTAACCGCTTTTTAGTACATATAATCATTATATATACAGTACATATACCAAAATATATCTTTTTACAATTTTTGTCTGTCTGTCTGTCTGTCTGTCTATCTGTCTGTCTGTCTGTTTGTTCTCTGAAACGGGTGGACCGATTTTGACGGGACTTTCACTGGCAGGTAGCGGATGTAATAAGGAGTAACTTAGGCTACTTTTTATCCAGATATTCCCACAGGAACAGGAACCACGCGGGTGAAACCGCGGGCGGCCGCTAGTAATATATAAAAAATAAAGTTTTGAGATAACAAAAAAAATGTTGAACAAAATACAAATTAAAAAAAAAACTATACGTCTATCGGATGCCTCCTAAGTATCTCCGGGGTACTATAGCGGGTTGAAAATTTTGTTAGATTTTAGCTACGAGACGCACCGTTTTTGAGATATATTCTCGTTTTTATAAAATTCATTCTTGAAAATTTTACAAGTCCCGGCCCCATACAAAATCCGTTGAAAACTTTTTCATTGCCGATTAGGTAACTCTATGGTTGACTGTATGTAACCAAATACAGTTCTATTTTTGAAATTCTTTTCCACCCTAGACCCTAGGGTGGAACGGAGAGTTTTAAACCCGCTGCTCAGTTTAAATATACATCACTTTCCGAATATGAGGGACGAAAAATCTCTTATCAAGGGAAAAGCATTACCAACACGTCAGGGCAAACAAACATTTGGTATCAATATAATTATTGTAATAATTAGTACGTCGTAAACCGATGTTTACATCATTCATAATCAACTGTTGCTATCTACAGCGTGTGTATACACGTGTATACAGTATAAATAAAGACTTAACTAGCAGGTATACTATCATTGTTTTATAGTTAACGAAAGATAGGAGGGGTAATTGAACGTATTATGTAGGTATACTACTGGTAGTTCTGTTTTGCAATTCAGTACCCCGAGTGTAGGTTTGTCAACGTGCAGACTTAGCTATTCTATTCTAGATCTTATTCCTTTACAATAAGGTACAACCTGGCTGTCCAAATTTAACTCAAACGCGAAAGTATGCGTATTTGCTAGTACCCAGCCCTAAGTTTTAATTTGTTAACGAATAATATGAAGGATGGATTTGGAATATTGTCTCTTACATAATGAAGCGAGCTTTAGTGATTTAATTTCCAACTTAAGCTTAATTAATATAAAAAGGTTGAGTATCTACTACAATGGCTTATGATTGAATTCGTGTAGGTACGTTAGGATACTTTGTTAAATTATAAAATTATTCACACTTCAATTATTAGGATTACAGACACGAAAAACGTGTGTGACAACTAGGGCTAAAAAGATTTTAGTAAATTCAGCATTCAGCCTGTGTAGGTACCTATCAAAACCTTTTATGTTAAAAATAATACACTTCTTCCTAAACTTGTTTAAAAAAATAAAATAGAAAGAAAGAAAGAAAGAAAAATTATTTATTTGGGACATCACAAACGAAAATTTACATAAACACAAAAACACATAAAGCCAATGGAATGTCCCAAAACGGTCCCGACTCAGCATAGCTTGCCTAGTGGCCAGCGCTGATCTTCCGTCGGAACCGTGTTTGGTGGGGCTGCGATGTTTACACAAAAGAGAAAAATAAAATTCCCAAAAAACAAACTAGAAGCCAACATAAGCTAAAATAACAATGAGATAAATTCTAGAGTAGTTAACTCTACTATGACTACTATGTACCTGCCTATTTAAAGTTCTAGTAAGTTAAGCGCGTCACAAACGGTGAAGATGCTATAATATTTTATCTTAAGATATCGTAAGATAAAATATTATAGCATCTTAAACTATCACACACGGTTAAGATAAGATATATTTTGGAATCTTTTCACTCTCTTGATATCCGTCCTAGGTAGCGGACGAATATTCTGTAAACCATCTTATACAGGGTGATCGAAAATGAGCAATTCGGATTTGCTATTAGACTTATTGGACAGTTCATCTGAAGATGATTCTGACCTAGAATTTGATATAAAAATTGCTATAGCTAATTCGAACTCTAGATCAGTTTGGATAGAAAATCATACTATCATCATTAGGTAGGTACTTACTCCTTACGTTTGACGTTTCAAAGCGTCATTATTTCTAAGCAAACTCTTTGGTTAAACTAGGTGTAAACTTACTCTTCGTTTATTATGAACTAGCTTTCCGCCCGCGGCTTCGCCCGCGTCAACTACACGACGTTATCCCGCGGGAATGTGATATTTTTCCGGGATAAAAAGTAGCCTATGTTCCTCTCCAGGCTACAAAGTATCTATGTTCCAAATTTCAGCCAAATCCGTTCAGCCGTTTTCGCGTGATTGAGTAACAAACATCCAAACATCTAAACTTTCACATTTATAATATTAGTAGGATGTGTTACGGGACCCCCTCGTCGGCCAGCGGTACACTAGAAGGAACGTCGGAAGTCACCGCATAGTATTCAATTAGAAGATGTTGTAGAGAATAAAAGATTGTTTCAGCACTTGGAGAGTTGTTTTATCAAATATTGTAAATTAGAAATATGAAAGAATATGAAGAATAGGAACTGTTACTATAATTAATTAATTGGCTATTTAATAGTTATTACATTTCAATTATAAATTTTTGGTACGCTAGCTCGCACGCGAGCTCTGTTCAGCTTGATTGTTCTGGTAGGACTGAATCAAAATGCTGAATAGGGCACGTAGAGCGAAGAATTACGAAAGAACAGTGGTACAGCATAAAATTGATGGCCAGTACGTAAAACTATAAAACTTTCCAGCCACTATGGAGTTTCTAACCATCCATAATGACTGGAACGAAACGGCATCGTTACAAATGTTTTGACTTTTTCGTATTTATACCAAAATGTTTAAAAAATAAATGTCCACCCGTGCGAAGCCGGGGCGGGCCGCTAGTTCTCTCTATGCCCAGCACCGAAAACGGGACAACCTGTATACACATCTTTTCGTATCCAAAATATATATTTCGTATGTTAAGATAGTATCTTAACATGCAAAATATATATTTCCGTATCTTAACATACGAAATATATATTTTGCCGTATCGCCTAGCATCTTAAGATACTTAATATGAAAATATATGTTATCTTCGGCGTGTGTGATGGTCCATTGAATTGTATGGCGAGCGATATTCTATGTTAAGATAAAATATTATAGTATCTTCACCGTCTGTGACGACCTTTAGTATAACTAGCAGTGTAGCCTTTTTGTCACGTTCCGTTCATAAACGTGATATTGGTTATCAGCCACTACATACGCATTATATTGTTGTAGGTACATATTATTACATCTCCCTCCTCTATATTAACGAGGTTAAGTATAGTCAACTCAATATTATGAGGATTAATGACCGGCCTTTAGAAATTTAACTTTAGTTTAAAGTAACAAAGATCATTATATTTTGCCTCGTTAAGATTTTCTTTTCATTTCGTGAAGGTTTTTTCATTACATACTTACAATATTTGGTTAAAATTAAATAAACAGGCTTAAACAATAATCCTCAATAGAAGTGTTTAAATCATTTAATGCTTTGAAACTCTGAATGGACGTCTGAAATTTCTTCTGTTCGAACTTTGTTTTGGACCACCCAGTGAAATATTCGTTACTTTTCACCCCACATGTTAGCCTTTTTTCCAAGGCCCCTATCTATTCACCATCAAGTGTCTATCAATGTTTTGGAAAATGAGTTCAGGGTAGGTACCAAACCTGTGATTCATTTAATTTTATTAGTGTGGACAAAAATACAATAAACTGACTTATAAGAAGTTGATATTAGAGTCCAAGCGGTTTCTAGCCAATAAAACAGGTACTTGAAACAACTTTCATTCACGACGTCGAGACGTGCTTCGAAGTTTCTGGAAGTACAAGTTTATTGCGAACGCTTGTGTGCATGTACCTACGGTCACCATTATTATAGATTTGTTAGGACTTTCAGGACATAAACACAGCTATTGAAGAGTTAAATACAGCTATTGAAGAGTCTACGACGTAGGTTTTGCCCGCTCCAGTTCGCGATGTTCGGTTGGTGGTAGGACTTGTTCTTAGTCCGCCTGGCTAGCTACCACCATCTTATCTAAGTCTGACGCCATAATAATGATGTTTTCAGCATTATTGTGTTCCGGCAGTTAAAGATAAGATAGTGATTTGTTCAGTTCCATTTCATTCCAGTTCAGTGATTGAGGATTCTGGGAGTAGTACGATTCCACCTTGAGACTTATCATCACTTAACATCAGGTGTGATGAAGGCAAGTGCTACCCCGTTGTGGATAGAAAAAACATGATCTTTGTAGCATAGACACGGATTACTATATAGTTACTACGGCGGCGTAGACTCGAACTTTTTTTTACACTTAAACAATTTATAACTAACTCCTTTGAATAATGTCAATAAGCTTAGGACGACGTAGGTACACACATTTGTGCACGACTACAATTGGCTTCCAGGAGTCGTGACCGTGAGTGAAAGTCTATAATAAGAGACCCCAAAGACAGACACTGCAGTTTCACGGATAATTTCACAGACAAAGACAGTTTGCGAGCCAATGATGACGCTAAAATTAATTTTGGCTGGATCATGATGCTAAGCCAATAAACGGCATAACAAGACTGCCGAAATTCTCGGTTATCCATCCCGTCACAGACCATTTCAAAAGTTGCTTAACTTTGCAGGCGTAGCAAGCTAAGCACAGAGTGCCACGAAGCTCCTCAAAACCTATACTTAATGAAATTATTCTGTCACTATTTTGTGTTGTCCCATATTTTTAATCTTTTATAATGGTTACTCTATTTGTATGTATATGCAGTGGCTACCCTGTGAACTGCATCCTAAGGTGCACCGGGGTGAATGACCGACCTTCCGAATGGTCTATATGAGATTCAGGTTTTGCATAAATAGGTTTATGTGATTCTGGTCTGAGCGGGCTTTGATAAAAAATACCAATGGAACCTTCTAGTAGCATTAGTAGCCTACCTACTCTCAAATAGGTAGGTAATATGGTGCCATTTCCCTATAAGTTCTATCTAGTTGTTTATTTATCTTTCAGTCAAGGTTGCCCAGATGAGTTTTCTATCTAATATAAATTGTTATTATTTTATTACTTTAATTAAACAGTTTAGTGTTTTGTCACTGATTTAGTTATTTAGCAGGCGACTTCGTACGCACGTTGTAGTGACTTTTGTGTTATGTAGTTTAGTTTATGTGTGTCTCTATCGCTATAAATTGCCTAGATTTCATAAGGCTCTTTTTGAAGTCATATTCTCTACTAAATGGGTCTAAAGAATATCGAATGAATATGAAGAATAAGGCTAGGGTATGAACATGGTACCCTTATAGATAGATCTGTCCGTCTGTCAAGAATCTTTTTCTCAGTAAAGCGTGGAGGCTTGTATGGTTGTATTGTATGTTAGTAAGTAGGTAGGTACTACATTAAAAAAAAGTTTGATTTTTATTTTCCGAATTTTAAGTTACTTTAAACTAGTAAGGCCTTGCGATTTTACCTCTGGTACCCATGAGTATCGGTATAAGTATACATATTGGTTCAGTAGTTTCAGAGGTTGCTTCCTACAAACTCACAAACTTGGAAATATTAATACCTACCTCTTTAAAATATTACTTACTGTAGATTAGTGTAGTCGAAAGGTTCAAATAATAGTCTTAAAAGATAATAATATATTTTAGAAACTGGGTCAAAGCCGAGTCACACCTTATTCCTAAATTGCTCTACTGCTGATTTTTTATGGGCAATTTTCTCTCCACGGGCGCTATCCACACCCCAAACTATAAATTTTAGATGTGACGGAAAAAACGTTTTGTATTAGTAGTACCTAGTATGCATATGTCGCAGGCGGATAGTTCAATCCGCCGGAGAAGATAAAATAGCTTACGGAAATCTGCATAGGATCTTCCAAAAACTCTGTCTTTGTCTTTTTCCTTACGTGTGAAGAGTAATGAAATTTTTTTAATTTTTTCAATGATTTTGTTGTTATTTCGAGCATAAATTCACTTTTTGAAAAAGTAGCCTGAGAATAGTCTACAATATGTCATTACCTATTTTTCTATATATTATTCGTGAATAAGAGATTAATAATCTAAGTATAAAACCAAAAAAATATAAAAATAATGAAAATTTTCTTTGTTTTTGAATTTTTTTATTGTCGAGTTACGATACGAATATCGTGTTTCTAGCCACAAAATAATCAAGATCGTATATGAAACTTCAACATTATATTTTTATCTGCTCATAATAAAGAATATTTGATTGTTTACTTTTGAATCAAAAATAGGTTGATTTCGCATAATTTGGAAGTACGTGCCCTTAATTAAATGGCGGATTTAACTATTTGGCTGCGACATTTATACCAAGTGGAATTATTTCATGATACCCACAGAACAGAAATGATACCTATCTAGGGCAAGTACTAGATATTGATGGAGATAGCAAATTTTACTCAAAAGAAACATTCCTTTATTTTTGCAATGAAATAAAACTGCATTAATTTTTTTTAAATAAGCTGGCCACACCCTGTAATCATACCGGCTAAAATTGACATCAATCATGAAACATGATAAAATATATGAAAGGGAAACAATGAAAACATCATGGATTTGATGGCGAGTCCAGTCTATGTGTACTTTTGTATGGAAAAGCATTGAGATAAAAGAAACATTATAACTCAATGTGGAAAAGGAGTTTTTTAATGAATTAAAAAAAAAAAACAGTGAGTGCAATTTTTTCTTGTGAAAAATAAAGCAATTTTTCCTTCGACTGAACTTCTCCAGGTATCATGAAATAATTTCACCCTGTAGATAGGTAAGTATATACGAGTAGTTGCCTGTCCCTAGTTGCTCTGTTTTCCGAGTTTTTATCCGCGTGGTACCTATTCAATATCGGGAAAAAATAGTTTTGTACTTTAGGCAGGAACCGAACAATGTAGTGAAAAATTGTGTAAGTATATAGTGAAAATTTTTCAAAATGACATAAGTAGTTCAGAACTTCACCACTTTTACATCCTTTTACATACTTAGGTACTTGTTTAGTAACTACATAATTTTTTTTGAAGATTCATATGCATTTTTCTGATTTTCTCTTATTTGTTCCACAAAGGCCAGTTAACTCAAATTACTTTGTTTCCTTGTTTCATTTCAAGTGGCATTTAAACAGATATACAAAATTTTACTTTAAATTAAGAAATTAATAATACGACATGATTGTTTCGATAAAAAACAAATGTGAACTTTTTTATCGTTACTTTTATGTATTTTAATAAAAAGAACCTATTTTAATTTTCCTGAAGGCAAATTTTCAGTTGTTTTTTTTGTCTAGATCTAAAAATAGTATCCAGTATTCATTTGAATGTAAATGTGTCAAGGCAACACAATTTATGACACAGATGTGACAATTTCACGGTATATCTGAAATTAGTTACAATGCAATTTACGAATGAAGGACGAAAGCATAAAGTTGTGCAGGTATTTAGTATCGGTTGATTTGATTGGTAAAATTAGTATTTTTTTACACAGTTGAAAAGAAACACGTTTTTTTTAGAAAGTGCCCGGTGAAAATAGCACATTAATTAGTAATGTAAGAGTAGTATAATTTAAAAAACATCGTTCACGGGATGGGTGACCAAAAGTTTATCCGTATTGGGACGAAGGAGCATTTAAATGGCTTATTGATGAAAATGAATTTTACTTTGAAGATATGATAAATAAAGGTGCTGCGTGATAAATAAAAGTGACTTGAAAATGTCGCAATACAAAGTTTTTCCTACATTATCTTTTAAGTATCCAGTATATAATATGTCACCGGAAAATAACAAAAACCGTAAATTTATAAATTTCCTAAAAAAATATAACCACGAAATTTATAACCTATCGTGTGTTCTACAGGACTTCCGTAAATTTATAAATTTGCGGTTTCTGTTCTTTTCCGGTGACATATACATAGAACTTTGTTTTGAATAGTGAATTTTAAACTTTCTCCATGTGAAAGAACCATCTCGTAGAAGCAATTCAGATTAATAGAGTTGATTCGGCTCAATTGAGACAAGCATTTTGCGTGCACGAATATATTGTGCTGACCAATTGAAACCGAGCATTTAATTAGGGTTGACATGACGAGAGACAACTCGGTAGTTCAAACGGCAGATAAAGCAAGGACAGCTAACGATCGCGGGTTTCAATCAAGAGCAGTTTTAAAGTTATTAAAGAGTTAAAATAGCAATGGGAGTGAAAAAAGTCAAGATACAATTTTGGAGAATATTTTAAACAAAAATTATTTTCATACCTAAGCATTTTCTGGAAATTCTGTACAATTCAGGACAAAAATGTTGTAAATTAAATAAAACTGTTGCGTCAACAATAACAAGCCATCACTGAAATATTAATTGTTATTTTTTTCTAATATCTAAAGAACTGAAACCTTAAAAACCTTTCAGCTAATATAAAACTCTTGCTTTACTGACTGACAGACAACGCACATCCGAAACTACTGGGCGCAAAAAGCTGAAATTTGGCATGTATGTTCCTTGGGGAGTGTAGGGAAGGATTAAGAGAGGATTTTTGGAAATTCCCCCTCTAAGTGGGTAAAAAGGGGGTCCACGCAGACGAATCGCAAGTAGAGCGCTAGTTTCAGCAATAATACTTTTGTCTTCTATTATTTATTTATCTTACTAGCTTTCCGCCCGCGGCTTCACCCGCGTAGGCTTCACGACGTTATCCCGCGGGAATATGATATTTTTCCGGGATAAAAAGTAGCCTATGTTCCTCTCCAGGCTACAAAGTAGCCTATGTTCCTCTCCAGGCTACAAAGTATCTATCTATGTCCCAAATTTCAGCCAAATCCGTTCGGCCGTTTTAGCGTGATTGAGTAACAAACATACAAACATCTAAACATCCAAACATCAAAACTTTCACATTTATAATATTAGTAGGAAGTAGGATTTTTAATTTTTATTGCTACAACAACAAGCAATGGTGGACTTAATGCTATGAGGCATTCTCTAGCAGTCAACCGGAAAGGGTGTCAAGGAGAGAAATTTATGTTTTTTTTTATTATCCTCAGTTATTGAGGATTCCGGGAGTAGTGCGCTTCCACCTTCAGCCTTATCACCACTTAACAACAGGGTGCTTACCATCAACTCTTATTGCGGTTTTGTTTAGGACGTAAACTGATCTGCTTCGCTTATTCGTACCACGACAGCTTAATATCAATGACAGCGATTCAGTGATCGATCAATGACATTTCACAGCCGCTTAGCTGTCAGGAATTCTTATTTGACTTATAACCCGGTCGATTTAACATGTCACCTGCAGGTTATACCCGTCCCTCTCACTCTCCGGGCATGACAGAATCGAGTGAAAGAGACGGGTAGAAGAAAAAGGACACAAATTGTTCGGTCATTAACATTTAGCAATTCATTTGCGATCCAGTTTTTAGAAGGTCAGAGTACGAAAGAAAACAATTCATTTTAGGAACCTATTCTGCATCGCGCTATTTTTGAATCGCTGTCTTAAAGTTGATGGTAGGCACCCAGGTGTGATGAAGGCTAAGCGCTACCCCGTTGTGGATAAATAAATAAATATATATATATATATTAGCTGCAAGTTTAATTTAAGTGTCAACCCTAACTTTTCATTTAAACATGGATGCCTGTACAATAGCGATTGGCTCTGTAAACGGACAAGTCAATTTACTTTACCAGTCGTTTACAGTACCTAACTGATTAGTCTAGCTAGTCAAGGAAAACTAATCTACTATTGTTAACATTGAGTTGTTAAGTTGACCATTTAGATAGTAATTGAACTAGTCTATTTATTAAGATTTTAAATTATAGCAAAATATGATAGTAAAAAACCACGAGCCCTTTAGGTATCTTTCAGGCGGGCGAGAAGCTACTTATAGGGCTCGTGGTTTTCACATCACATTTTTCCTAAACTTACTTACAGAATTATGAATGCATAATAATAATTTAAAATCTCAAGATTTAAATTATTTTTACGCATTCACAATACAATTCTGTAAGTAAGACATTACCTAGCTATAGGAAAAATTGTGATAGAAAAAAATGATCCCGCCTGAAAGCTCTTGCTGGTGTTGTTTTTTTCCATCACAGTTTTTTCTAATAACTAATTAAAATTGTAACCCCCGACCTAACGAAATAAAGTAAATAATTTGTTTTAATAAATAATACTTAACTTGTTTTTTTAAATTAAAATTTATTTAAAGACTAAATATTTATTTACAGATTTTTTGTGTCGCGAGTTGCTTGAACTTTTTAATTTTATTTTTTATCTCGTCAGCATTTCGACACTAAACTAGGGAATCACGTTTATTAAAATACGATTGTGAAGTTTGTGTTTCTTCTACAACTGGACTTTTTAATCCCAATTTTGCAAGTATGTTTTTTGCTTTGAAATATAATTTCATTTCAATGAACGATTTTCTGAGAGGCCATTTAAAAAAAAAAGCTTCCAATTGCTTCACTAGATGGCGTTGAATAAGTATGTACATGTCTATGGTATATTTTGGTATGAAACATATTTAAATTAATTACTTTTTAAAAACCCAAAGGAAACTAATAATATATTAAATAAGTACTACAGTGAGGAACAGAAACGAAATAGGTAAATTTAAAGATTTAGGTAAATAAATAACATCTGTCTGACGTTCCGTTTTACGTAAAAAAGTCGCGTCAAAGTAAAATTTATAACGTTCCGTTCCTTCTAACTGCATAGGTGGGACAGCGCCATCTAGTGACTGAGCTTTTAGAAAATCGCCCATTTCAAATTACAGATGTTAAATAACTATTGTATTTTACACTTGTAGGATGCATTAATTTAGAACAAGCTTTATAGCAATATTTTAGGTAGGTATGTACTTAAGATATACTTGAGGTTAAACCACAGATAACTAAATAGTTACTAGTAAGTAACAGATACTGCACTCCGCTAAGCCATTTAAATAAATAGCAACTCTAACTATAACTCAATAAAGTGGAATTCAGCTTGTACGGCGCAAATTACGAACGACCACTCGTTGCATCTCTCTCTATCGCATATATTCTAGCTCTTTTGCGGACCTAATTTCTATGGAATTGCACCGCCGCGCCGCCGGCCGGTGGCGAGGGCGAGATTTGCGCGCAAGTACCTACATCGAGTGACAGACGCCAGGTTTCAATGAGCGGTTTTCCTTTGACAGATAATACGTCAAAATTAGTTCCAAATCTTATAATAGATGTCACTATTTCGAGTCAGCTGTCAAACTATTATATATTTTAAAGTCGTTGGTAGCCATAGATATAGTTTGGTAGCCCACAGTTTATATTAGCATATATATTTACTGTGTTGGTAGTATATAAGTAGTCTGTGGTTCTATCAATAAGACAAATAAATTTTATCATTTAATAAATAAAGATTGAGATTGCAGTTTAACATAAAAAACCATACAAACAACATAGATAACTAAATAAAAACTATGAACCTTTGCACAAGAATAGCTTTTTTCCCCGTAAGCTTCGCATTTCTTTTCTTCAGCTCTGCTTTCAAAGCAGCGAGTGACCACGATCCGTAGTCCTTGGGGCTTAGACAAAGTACCTAACATTTGAAAAACGATAGCGAAGCGATAACGAAGTTCTAAAGAAATTCAAGGTATAGGATTGGCGGATTGGTATAAGCTGCGCTAAATCACGTGGTCTTGCCGCAAGTTGATTGGAGCATAAAGACGATAGCGATAGCGATTGTCGTTTCGCCACATAACGATGTTACTTTGTCTAAGCCCCCTGGTCCATGATGCACGGCACGGCCAATCCCGTTCAAACGTTTTGTCCAAATCGCAAAGGCAAACTCAAAGTTCGTAGAATACGCCAAGGGTTTTTGTCTCCGCAACTATTTTGTCACTCGCATCAAGTCTACAGGTTAGTATGAAAGTGCGCGCACGTAGCGACGCGACACTCGGGCACAGAATAATGACCCAGGAGACTTTCTTGTCCGCGGGTTCGAAGACAAGCCCGCGTCGTAACAGTCTCCTTCTCTATTGGTTTCAATGCAAGTGCGCGCACGGCGACAAATAAGTTGCCGGTAGGCCAGTACTTAGCTACTCAACCGTCACCCGGGGTGATAGCGGTGATAGTGTGTAGTAACGGAAAATCTACATACGCTTCCTACTAACGATCTAAAATATAGTTAACTAGTTTTCCGCCCGCGGCTTCGCCCGCTTGGACTACACGACGTTATCCCGCGGGAATGTGATATGTTTTAGGGATAAAAAGTATCCTATGTTCCTCCCCAGGCTACAAAGTATCTGTATCCCAAACTTCAGCCAAATCCATTCAGCTGTTTTGGCGTGGTTGAGTAACAAACATCCAAACATCTAAACTTTCACATTTATAATATTACATAGTAGGAAGTAGGATATCCTTAATATTATTAAAATACTTTTTTAAATGCCAGTAGTAGAAAAATATATTGATAACTGTTGTACAATAAAAATTTAAAAGAATATTCAGATGTTCATGCTAAATCTTAAGCTTAGGGAGGAGTTTGCCAGCAGCTATTCCAGGTTTCCAGGTTCTTCGGCTTCTTTAGACAAGTGCACAGACCACAACCGCCTCTTCGAAATCCATGTTGATTGATGACTGCGAGCAAAAATTACAAAAAAGTTGTGTCGCTGTCGCTCTCGTGTGCGCATCTTTTCGCGGCGACAGTGACAATTAAATTGCCGCGTATCTAAGTCACCCGTGCGCGCTAGCCCTTATCTTATCATGCATAGAAGAGTCGTCAGGACAGGCACCAGTAGGAAAAGCCAAAGTCGTCTGTTATAATAATCCACGGAAAATACAATCGAAAACAACGAACCACAAACAGAAGCGAACAAAACACACTGACTATAGTTTTTTTACCCTGTGATACTGACGAGACAAACAAAGACAAAATGACACAGAAAGCATAGATTATTTTTGCTTGAGCGAGTGAGCAATGTTTGTGGTATACAATTTTTGACAGCTGAGATTAAAATGCGACATCTATTGATGAAAAAACGTACTAAAATCTCTACCTGTCAGAAAAACGCTAATTGTAGTTCAGTGGTAGTGCTTTTTTAAACACTAGTTACAAAAATTAGGAAAGTATGATGTGTTGTGAATGTAGTGTGTGGTGTGACGTGTGACCATCAATAGTATTGTGAAAAAAGTACATATTTCTTGTAACTGTGTGTGATAAAGCACTACCACTGAACTACAATATTGAAACACGATTGAGACACGATTGTGACTTAACGTTAGCAGACTTGGCCCCCTGGTTAAACATTTAATCACGATAAAGGACTTTTTAAGAATGTATGTTTTTTCTTTTTTACCATTTTATTTTTATATATTTCTTTGATTAATGAACACCAGCTGACGCTACGCACGCGTTATAGTGTTGTGTCGCATTTCCAGACTTCTGGAACAGCTGCCCGAAATAGCGGTGACGTCAGCACTTGGCACGGGACCACCGTCTCGTGACGAGGAGGATGTTGTGATAAGCCATCGATGGTTTTATGGTTGCTTAGGTAGGAAGGTATACGATTGTGTTTATGGTGGTTTTAAGCTCTGAATGTTGACCTGGTTCCGAGACTACTTTGGTAAGTAGAATAGAAGAAGGTTCTTCTATTCTACAAAATGTAAGTAAGTAAAGTACTTTATTGGCCACACAACACAACATACAAAAATGATGGACCATCAATAATACAAGTCTTCAAATAATCAATGATGGCAAAAGAGTCTAGGACTGATCATCGAAAGGTCTTTCGTCGAAAGCCATGTCCCCACCGCCATATCATGGAAGATCTACTCCATCGATGAAATGACACATCGGTAAATATCCCATCGAAGAAGTGGATTTTCGATGATATGTCGGCGGTCAAATGGCTTTCGATGATCAGTCCTAACCTAGCGTGGAAAAAAAATCTAAAAAGAAACTTTCCCTACCTACCTTTCTTCCTTAACTTAAATCCTACGTTTGAATTCCCTATTAGAAGGTATTAAATACAAATTAAACATAATGTATGACACATACCAAGAATCAAGATAGAATGATCGCTAATAGCAGACGACACCTAATTTTACAGCATTAAATATGTAGTCACACTCTATATTATACATGTAAGCAAATCGTCTAAAGAATATACATGAATACCAAACAGGTATTGTTCAATACCCTGAGTTATCTTAGCCCACAAATCTCAAGCGTTAAAACTCCAAAAATAGGTACCTTGCAAACAAAACCAGACGCTCCACACATGTAACAAAGCATACAGAAACATTTTTTTTTACCGTCTCGAATTTGACGTGAATTCCATACGTCTCGGCATAATGCCAAATGCCAAGTAGACAAACGTGTTTGCGTTAACGTTGAAAAAAACCATTGAAGACGAGATTACGGTCACTTTTAATAGGATTACTTACAATTTCGAAGGCCGTTTCATCATTATTATTGCTTTTGCTCTTATCTGTGAAGGACTCGTGGACGTCATCAAACAGCTACATTACCTACCTACATCATTTATTTATTGTGTTGTATTACGTACGTACGCGCTCCGTTATTAAAAATAATGTAAGTGGCTAAACAATTTTATTTGTGGAGATCACCGGTACCATAAAAAACCCGACTCGAGACAATAATTACTAATAAAAAAAATGTCTACAAAGACCGCTAAGGTCGGGGATCGTTCCTATCGTTAGCATAACCCGCATCACAAAAAACCGACCACAAAAGGTCGTCAACATACAGATGATAATGCTTGATTTTGAGTTGAGACATGAATTAAGTATTATTGTGATAGATTAGATACCCTACAAAAATCGGCCAAGTGCGAGTTGGACTCGCCCATGAAGGGTTCCGTACACACTTAACGTACCGATTGCCTATACCTTGCCAAAATTCCACTATAATTTTTCGACAGCAAAATATAACTTTGTTTTTCATAGTGTTTGTATGAATGACAAAGTTACATTTGCGCTTTTGAAAATGTATTATATCTCAAAAAGTACTTACTATATATCGTCCAAACCAATTTTCGTTGAAAGTTTTTATTAACCCTAGATTCATTAACATACGTCTCCCATACACCCTTAAGAGTAGTAAAAGTCTCGCAGCGCGTAGCGCGAAAGATATAGAAGTACTTGCGTCTCGGTACCTTCATAAAGCGATGAGAGCTTACTACGGCACCAGCAGTTTTGTCGCAAAAACGTATAATTTTGGATATACTGAGCATGAGGTGTCTGAGATACGTATGTTTATGATTAGTGTAACAACTTCCTAAACCGGACGGTCTTATTATTTGCCTTATAAAACGAAAAGACGTACAGGTATTTTTTTAAAAGGTATGTATTTATTCTGCTATATTCTATATAAATAATTATTAGTATAAAACAACGATAAATCTTGCCGTTGTTAGAATTTTGATGTCGTGCAATAGAAAATCTCAAAGATGGTCGCTTTTACTTTTAGGGTATGTTGAATATGACCATGGTCAATTCTTTTGTCATCTACGTCCATAATAATGTCCATAATCAAGAAAAGCCACTGACAAGACGAGCTTTTATCAAAGAAGTGTCAAATAAAATGATAGAGCCTTGGTTACGACATCAACGCGAAACACCAAATTTGAGATGATGCCTAAAACGGAAAATCGAAGCCATTTTAGGTGAAACTTTGCCTGATGTACCAGCAGACCCTGAAAATCAAGCCAGGAAAGTACGTAACTTTTGCTGTTATAAAAAAAAGGTGTGACCAGATCTATCTGCACCTCCTGCAAACGTTACATGTGTATGGAACATCGCGGTAGTAGTTTGTGCTTAGAATGCTCGGATTGATTTTTTAACATTGTTTTTTCATGCTTTATTTCTTAATAAATGTTCATTCTAATTAATCTTGGTGAAATATTCTTAATATCTCCCATAATCATTAAATTAGGTGTCCTTTAAAGTAAGGTGTCTCAGAGACGTATGTTTATGAACAATGTAACCCTAAGTATAGTTTATGAATCTAGGGTTAAGATCTACAGCATATATTTTTTCTAGATTTTTCACTCTTTTATTTCAAAAGTTAGAGGGGGGGGGGGGGGACACACACATTTTTCCACTTTGGAAGGCTATCTTTCAAAATATTGAGTTTGAGAAAAAATTATTTGAGAAACCTCTATGTAATTTTTAAGGACCTAGTTTGATTAAAAAAATATTTTTCAGTTTCAGTTCCATGTATGGGGAGCCCCCCTTAATTTGTTTTTATTTTTTATTTTTGTTATAAAGTCGTAAAGCGGTTTACGGAATACATCTACCTACTAAGTATCAACTGTGTAGTTTTTATAGTTTTGGAATAAAGTGGCTGTGACATACGGACGGACGGACGGACGGACGGACAGACAGACAGATAGACAGACAGACAGACAGACATGACGAATCTATAAGGGTTCCGTATTTTGCCATTCGGCTACGGAACCCTGTTTTAGAGTCCTCGCCAGAACCGAACACAGCATAGTAAGTAATTAAATTATTTTATCAGAGTTCAAATAACATTATGTTAAGGAACAGCTGATTTGAAGTTATTAGTACCTAAAGATAAAATAATGTCCTATAACAATCTCTTTCTCTATTGCCAGACATAATTTCTCCTAATGTTTCATCAAGTGGGATTCTAAACATCATTAACTGTGATAATATCTATATTAAGCGATCTAAGCGTGGTATTCCATTTATCAAAGATCTTTGTCCAGTAAGCATTTGATCCAAGAAATTGGATGCATGTTGGACGACTTTGACGTCCAATTTCATACATTCGACGTCCAATTTCATTGACGTCCAATTTCTTGGACAAAGATCTTTGATAAATGGAATACCACCCTTAAAGACAAGACTGACAAATAATTCGCTGTAGTATACCTAGTCAACAGATCCAACGAGACCCAACCGGTAAAAAAAAAAGAGAATGCTTTGCCGTATAACGACTTGAATGGAAACCTAAACTTCTTTATCTGTCTACCGATTACTAGAAATAAGTTCTGGCGAGCTTTCATCAAGTACTTTTCCAGCAGTAAAGCTTCCCAGTTAGATTTAGGAGCTATAAATCTCTAAAGCTGCGTCTGCGCATCTTTATGAGTGACTGCCGGTGTTTACCTCACCGAGAGTTTGACGGCCCGCAGAGCTAATAACGATCGATGCCCTAATGACCGAATTAGTTTATAGTATGGTTCATTCTGTATGTTTTTAACTGATAGCTTGTTTACTTTAGTCTTGTGTAAACTTTTCATTGATAGCTGATGCGAGATTCGTTATTTAAACCGACGTTTTTGTGAATTCTTAAATCAGGTTTAATTTTTATGCCGGTTGAAAGTTTAAAACTTAAAAAAAAAACAATACTTTTTTGCCTAAAACTGGTTATGTACAGGGTGGAACTATTTCATGATACCTGGAGGGGAAGTTCTCGAAATAATGGAGATAGCAAATGTTATTGAAAGGAACCATTGTCTGCTTTCACACACATACAAAAAAAAACAAACCTTTTCTATACAATAGTGCCTACTCATCGACTCTACTCGACATCGAATCTATGATGTCTTTTTTATTTTCCTTTCATTTAATTTATCATGTTTCTTAGTTGGAGAGATTTAATTCCTATGGATTGATGTCATAAAAGTACAAAATTATGTTTTTTTTAATTATTTTAGCCATTCCTGCCGGCCTAGCATGAGCGGTTTATTGACTATTGACGCATGATAAAGAGCCTATATCTTGCTTACACCTTAGTGGGGTAAGGTCATACCGCACCGCTCCCACCCAACCAAAGTATGAGCAGCCAAATATGGACTTAATATCGTTCACTGTAGGTAGATGCACTTTACAGGAACAACATACAATAGCAGTCAACGCGCTAAAGTGCATCTACAGATCACGACATTGACTGTTCATACATTGGTTGGGTGGGAGCGGTGCGGTATAAGTCGGCTAAGTCCATAAGCAAGACAGCATGAGACGTATCATATCATAAAGGCGTGATATAATGATGGTCATGCTAGGCAGGCTAGGTGATTCCTGGGTGTCGGAAGCTTATTTAAAAAAATCGTTAAATGCAGTTTTGATTCGTTTAAAAAATAAAAGCATATTTCCTTTGAGTGAAATTTGCTATTTCCATTATAGAGAGTTTTTTCCGTCCAGGTGTCATGAAATAATTTCACCCTGTATATGTCACGATTATCACGAATAACTAAACTTTATTATGAATGTTAATTAGAGCGAACACACGGAACTTCAAAAGTTTACCTTACAAGGTTTTCGAAGTCCGTACATTCGTGGGGGAAACATTCCATGTCATAAGTTACATAGTATATTAAATATTGTTACTTATGCCGTACACGTCTATATTTAAATTCAAAATTCAATGTGTCAATCCTGATTTATTTTGGTACGCGTCACACCGATTGATAATAAACCGTATAAACTTACCAACAAAGACATACATCATTGGTATTTAAGAATATTGTATTGCCATATTCGAACATACATCCTAATTTGAATTAGCACTTTTTTACTAACTTCAGGCACACTTATGGGTGTAAGCGATGGGTCTAATTAATACTCAAATATACCCAAATAAAACCGGTTAACCGAATGGAATTATTTTAGGAAATTATAAACTCGAAATCTTTAACACAAAAAATTAAAAATGTTTTCTTTTTTAGTAAACTTTATTAAGTTAGACGACTTCCAACCTCCCGAACAAGCCGGGTTCCGGAAAGGCTACAGTACCATAGACCACATTCATACGCTGCGGCAAGTTATACAAAAGACCGAAGAGTATAATTTGCCACTTTGCTTGGCGTTCGTGGACTATGAGAAAGCCTTTGATTCGATTGAGACTTGGGCGGTGCTGCAGTCTCTCCAGAGGTGCCAAATAGACTACAGGTACATCGAGATGCTGAGGTACTTATACCAAAACGCCACCATGTCGGTCCGATTACAGAACCAGAGCTCTAATCCTATCCAACTACAGCGAGGTGTGAGACAGGGAGATGTCATCTCTCCCAAACTGTTCACAGCTGCGTTGGAGGATATTTTTAAGCTTCTGGACTGGAAAGGATGCGGCATCAACATCAATGGCGAGTACCTAACACACCTACGGTTTGCCGATGATGTAGTTCTTATGGCTGAGACCTTGGAAGACCTGAACACAATGCTCGAAGATCTCGGTAATGCTTCGCAAATAGTGGGTCTTAAGATGAACATGGACAAGACGAAAATCATGTTCAATGCCCATGTTGCACCCGCTCCAGTTAATGTTGGGAACATTACACTCGAAGTTGTTGACCACTATGTTTACCTAGGACAGACGGTCCAGTTAGGTAAGTCCAACTTTGAGAAAGAGATCTCTCGTCGAATCCAGCTCGGATGGGCAGCGTTTGGGAAGCTCCGACATATATTCGCGTCCGAAATACCTCAATGTCTCAAGACGAAAGTCTTTGACCAGTGTGTGTTGCCAGTAATGACCTATGGAAGTGAGACGTGGTCTTTTACTATGGGTCTCATAAGAAGGCTCAAAGTCACCCAGCGAGCAATGGAGAGAGCGATGCTTGGTATTTCCCTGCTCGATCGAATCAGAAATGATGAGATCCGCAGGAGAACTAAAACGACCGACATCGCTCGAAGGATTGCATCATTGAAGTGGCAGTGGGCGGGACACATAGCGCGGAGAACTGATGGCCGTTGGGGCGGAAAGGTTCTCGAATGGTGACCGCGTACCGGACGACGTTCCGTGGGCAGGCCCCCTACAAGGTGGACCGACGATCTGGTCAAGGTCGCGGGAAGCCGCTGGATGCGGGCAGCGCAGGACCGATCGTTGTGGAGATCCTTGGGGGAGGCCTATGCCCAGCAGTGGGCGTCGTTCGGCTGACATGATTATTAAGTTAGGCTTTTTTATCTTTGAAAATCCCAATTTATTTGAAATACACATGTTTACATTCTTCTACAATCTATAAATCTTTGTTTTAGTGTCCCTTCATACTAATTTCATAACACTTACCTACTTACTTAATTATTTTCCCAGATTATTAGCTTATTAGCCCTAGCACGAAAAACTGTCGTCATGGTCACCGTTATCGTGTAACTATTTAGTAATCTGTGGCACTCTGTATGGTATTAGTAATACAGACAGGTAATATCATACCTATTCATCATCATTTCAGCCGAACGACGCCCACTGCTGGGCATAGGCCTCCCCCAAGGATCTCCACAACGATCGGTCCTGCGCTGCCCGCATATATCATAGCATATAATAGGTCTTTACATATGAAATTGCCGTTTTTTTCTTTTGTACATATAACTTAACAACTTTTATAATATTAGAAATATATAATTTCTTTAATATTGCATTACATTAAGACCGTATCGAGCAACTTTTGATAATTTAATAACCACGATATTTGATTATTTACATAGAAAAAACTTATTCCGAAAGTTACGACTATTTTTGTTTCCAGAATTTCGTACTTTATTAGTTGTAACTTAGTGAAAAAAAATTTTTTTCTCTTAACGAATGTGTCATTTAGTAGTTAAAATGTCCATAAATACGTGTGTAAAATTTTGTAAATTTACATAATATTAGTCGTTAAATAATAACAAAAACGTTAGTATGGAAAAAAAATAATTACAGAAATCTCCATACAAAACGGCAATTTCATAGGTAAAGACCTATTATATTATACTGTGGTAATACCGTATTACCACAGCATAATATATATGCTATGATCTAGGTATTACCCATGTGTATTATCATTATGGGTATTACCACGTATTACTCTTTCGGTCGTTTATGGTACCGAAATTTCTTTTTAGTTGATAGCAGCACTTTGCAGCTTTTGAAGAACGGTATAGACTACTATTCGATTACCATAACGATAGTTTTTCATAGACATAGTAACTATTTAGTAATCTGTGACTGAGTGCAGAACTCAGTTACCCGTAGCGTAGGGTAGTGTAAGTTTGTCAAAGTGCAAACGCGTTCGCGTTAAGAGTAAATTCTATTTTGGATCTTATTTCTTTACAATAAGGTATAGTCAAGGAACTTAATTCCCAACCCATTTCAATCAATCAATCAATTTTGGTTGTAAATGGCTGCGTCTCTTTACGCGACGATTCTGCCAATGTCCGAGGAACCCCAACCCATTTCGTTAAAATGTTGTTAGAAAGACATTCGCAATGCATTATGGTCGAATTACGATGTGTCAGTGTCAATCAAGGAGATTCTACAAGGAAACTGGAGTTTTCAGCCTGAATAAAAAAGTGTACCCAGCAAATCTGACATTTAGTACGTAGTGGCTGTCTGTTGTCTCATATGACCATTCGTTTTGTTTCCAAGTGTAGGTGAGACGGAAGACAGCCACAATGCCACCAAAAAGTGTTAGTAGTACTCTCTCCAGTTACCTCAGTATTTAGTCTAGAGTGCTCGTCAGATAAGTCTGCGCGCGGTAAAAATCGAATACTAATCTTTTCTATAACATTAGAACAATAAAATGCACTGTAACTAGCGCCAAAAACGCGCCAGGTACGTGCAGAGTTATCTGACGAGCACTCTAAGCTCTTTGGTGTCAATGCTTGAAAATGTGTACCTTATGGTGACAGTTTGCTGTACGATATTGAACCTTAGGTGGGTAGGTTATTAAATTCCTTGACTGTACCAACAATACATTTGTCAAAATTTAACTCAAACGTGATCGTATGCGTATACTTACACAACACTCAGCCCTCAGGATCTCATATCGGTATTTCCTTATTACCTATCTCATGAGTTAAAGACGATAACTTACTACCTATTACCACAGAATAAGCAACTTTTCATACAGTAGGCCGACGGAGACGTCTAGACAGGTCAATCGTGCGGGGCTTGCGGGGTGAGACGGGGGAGTGGTTGTCCCGAGTTACATACAACGCCGTTCATAGTAACTCGGGACAAGTCTTCCAGGGCTATCACGTTTTTAACGTTTTAATTTATTATTAGATTAATAGTATCATATTTTATGGTGCATAGGATTTGTACTATGAGTGCGTGCAAATCTTCATCTCGCATTAAAAGACAATTTCCAAAATCCAAGATGGCAGCCAACTTTTTTGTTTGCGGGCCGATTTTGATGAAACTTGGTTTTTGGTACAATTTTGACCAGAAAACAACAACACAGTATAAAAAAAAAAAACAAAAATAAAAAAAAACAAGATGGTGGCCAACTTTTTTTCGTAAGCCGATTTTGATGAAATTTAGTTTCTGATACTATTTTGACACGAAAACAACAACGCAATGTTAAAAGTATAAAAAATCCAAAATGGCGGCCAACTTTTTTGTTTGCAGGCCGATTTCGATGAAACTCAATTTCTGGTACTATTTTGACAAGAAAACAGCAACGCAATGTTAAAAATATTAAAAATCCAAGATGGCGGCCAACTTTTTTGTTTGTGAGCCGATTTTGATGTAACTTGGTTTTTAGTACAATTTTGACAAGAAAACAACAACGCAATGTCAAAAATAAAAATAAACCAAGATGGCGGCCAACTTTTTTTTTGTATGCCGATTTTGATGAAACTTAGTTTCTGGTACTATTTGGACAAGAAAACAACAACGCAATGTTAAAAGTATAAAAAATCCAAGATGGCGGCCAACTTTTTTGTTTGCAGGCTGATTTCGATGAAACTCAGTTTTTGGTACTATTTTGACAAGAAAACAGCAACGCAATGTTAAAAATAATAAAAAAATCCAAGATGGCGGCCAACTTTTTTGTTTGCAGGCCGATTTTGATTAAATTTGGTTTCTGGTACTATTTTGACAAGAAAACAACAACGCAATGTTAAAAGTATAAAAAAATCCAAGATGGCGGCCTACTTTTTTGTTTGCAGGCCGATTTCGATGAAACTCAGTTTCTGGTACTATTTTGACAAGAAAACAGCAACGCAATATAAACAAAAAAATCGGCCGCCATCTTGGATTTTTAATATGTTTAACATTTCGTTGCTATTTTCTTGTCAAAATAGTACCAGAAACTGAATTTCATCGAAATCGGCCAGCAAACAAAAAATTTGCCCGCCATTTTGAATTTTTATATTTTTAACATTGCGTTGCTGTTTTCTAGTCAAAATAGAACCACAAACTGAGTTTCATTGAAATCGGCCTGCAAACAAAAAAGTGGGCCGCAATCTTGATTTTTATATTTTTATCATTGCGTTTCTGCTTTCTTGTCAAAATGGAACCAGAAACTGAGTTTTATCAAAATCGGCCCACAAACAAAAAAGTCGGCCGCCATCTTGGATTTTTAATGTTTAACAATTCGTTGCTGTTTTCTTGTCAAAATAGTACCAGAAACTAAATTTCATCGAAATCGAGCAGCAAACAAAAAATTTGGCCGCCATCTTGAATTTTTAGATTTTTAACATTGCGTTGCTGTTTTCTTGTCAAAATAGAACCAGAAACTGAGTTTCATTGAAATCGGCCTGCTAACAAAAAAGTTGGCCGCCATCTTGGATTTTTTAATACTTTTAACATTGCGTTGCTGTTTTCTTGTCAAAATAGGTAATAGAAACTATTGCCGCCATCTTCGATTTTTTTACATTTTTAACACTGCGTTGCTGTTTTCTTGTCAAAATAGTACCAGAAACAAATCGGCTTACAAACAAAAAAGTTGGCCGCCATCTTGGATTTCTTTATATTTTTAACATTGCGTTGCTGTTTTCTTGTCAAAATAGTACCATAAATCGAGTTTTATCGAAATTGGCCCACACACTAAAAAGTTGACAGCCATCTTGGATTTTAAATTTTTTGACATTGCGTTGCTATTTTCTTGTCAAAATAGTACCAAAAACCAAGTTTCATCGAAATCGGCCCACAAACTAAAAAGTCGGCCGCCATCTTGATTTTTTAAATATTTTTGACATTGGATTTCATTAATAAATTATTTTATTATTTAATATCGCAATACCAATGTACCCACCCGGGGTCGTAAAAGGTCCACTGTCACATTTTAAAGTGCCAACCCTTACGTACTTGCGTAAATATCTATACGGGCGTCGGTATCGTCCAACTTCAAGGGCGTCGACCAACTGTATACAAAGATTGGTTAAACTGTGCTATTACCTTAACCATGCATGAGTAACCTTTAAATAGCCATGGTGAAAACTAGAACCAACCGAATGCAGCTTGTGTGTAAATTAGCATTTCCTTGTACTTATCTCATTATACCTAAGAGTTCTTGTAGCTTGTAGATAAGTACATAATGTCACACGAGCTAATACGAACAAGAAAAGTGATTCATTCAATAGAAATTCGTAAAGAAGACAGATGTATAAAATACTGAGGTAAGCCGATTGTTTAAGTTACTTAGCTTAAAACAGCTGTTATGAATTTGACTAAAAACACATATAATCTCTGAAACGGCTGGACCTATTTTAACGGGACTTTCACTGGCAGGTAGCTGATGTAATAAGGAGTAACTAAGGCTACTTTTTATCCCGATATTCTCACGGGAACTAGAACCACGCGGGTGAAACTGCGGGCGGCCGCTAGTGTTGTAATAAAAATCTTTCTTTGTTCTCTGGTTGTCATGGCTAAGTCTGGAGCTGAAGTAAATAAGACTGGAGAGTTCTTTAGTTTGTTTGAAAGCAATAATCTTTAAAATGAATTACGCAAGTGAGTTTTGATGAATTTCGTTAGAGAAACATTTTAATATAGCGAAAGTCATGGGCTTCTCTTAACTATGATGAAGTGTGGGACAAAATCTGGTCTTAAATATAGAAAGATTTCCAAGAAGACTATTTTCAAGATTCCGCTGCTATAGAATGAAAATAAATCACTTATTCGAGTCAGTTTATCAGCTTTTCTAATCATACATATCGTATGCAATAAAAAAGCGTTTTCGCTGTTTGTGTAATGAATGGATTAGTGTATGCATAGTGCCTAATGATTTGTTATATCAACAACGTAACGATAAGCTAATGGGTGACTTATGTCGCAGCTAACGGTATTAATGAAATGAAATAATGAAATAATGAAATGAAATGAAATAATTTATTTGCGTATGAACAGGGTACATAGAAGATTTTAGAATATTTTTAGGTTCATCCTATTCAGCTAACAATGGTCTCTTAATTCAAGAGCCACACTCTTGTCTGTGTAGCTTCCTGCATTTGCTTCTATCCAAAGCCAGTTCCTTGACTTATTGATAGGACACGACGTTTACCTTCTTCTCTTTGATCTGTTCCATGTAGGCTCTGTCTTGGTCTTCCTCTTCCTCTCTTTCCCTCTTTTTTTCCTTCTATAATAAATTTGTCATGTCTTATCAAGTGGCCGAATGGTGGCCGATCATTCTACCTCTTCTGTCTTCTATGGTTTTTAATATCTGACGTTTTTCATTTACCCTTTTCAATACTTCTTCATTTGTAACCATCTCAGTCTAGCTTATTTTCTCCATCCTTCTCCAACACCACATTTCGAATAATGCTTCTTATCTTTCTCTAACTCTCTGCGTCATTGTCCAAGTTTCACATCCATAGAGGGCTATTACTCCATACGAAAGTTTATATGCACAATGGTAGCATGCAAATAAAATAAAATAATTTTCAATTATGAAATCGATTCAACTAATTTAGCATTTTTAATCAGAATTACCTACGTTTTTTTATCGTTGCACTTGATATGTTGATTTACGACAGTAAAGGGGTTATTACACTTGGCTAAATTCAGCATCTAATTAAGCATACATTGCTTTCTTTGAGCTCATTTGTAGCAAGTGATGCAATCAAAACAAGCAATGTATGCTTAATTAGATGCTGAATTTAGCCAAGTGTAATAAGCCCTTATGACGCATCAGTTAAAATTTTATGAAGGATGGTCTTGTCTTTTATACCTGACACTTATTAGGGATCAGCTAGCTGGATATTTTTTGCGATTTCATGGTAGGACGCATAGTAAAAGTTATTTGTTTTGATATAGGTACACTTTCATCCCCCGAAATAGTGGTACCTACGAAATAAAAGTTAAGGGTGAACTATTTCAATGGTGAAAGAAACAAGATTGTGCATTCAAACAACAGGATAAACATTTGCCAAAGTAAATATCGTTCTAATGTGCTCAAACTCAAAGTCAACATGTTGCTAGCTAACACTTCATTTGCTGTGGACTGTACAAAAACTTCAAAGTGATTTTACAATAACATCGTTGGCACAGGTTGCTGATAATGCTACTTATGGGTAGGTAGTGATGTCATTGTTACTTGTATGCGCATCCGTAGCGAAACAATGACAAGTGGTATTTTACGGCGCATTGTAATGCATACCGTCGATTGCAGTTTTGGAGTGCACTTTTGCAAGAACTAAGTACTATATTATTTTGGGTGCTTTATGTACCCTATGGCTTTTGCAAAGGTGTCGGAATGTCAGGAAATTATAAAACCTAAATAAATTATATCGAAATTTTGTAAATTTAAAGTTGAGTCAATATACGTAAGGAGTTTAGTTATCGGTGTTTTAAATCTTTTATATGAATAAGTAAAGATGATCAAAAAGCTAAGAAGACATTTTTATAAACGTGCGTCTAACTCTAGACTAGAATATTTGATTGATAGCTTTGCTTTCCGTGGCTTCACGACCTGTATGACCTATTTCATGACATTCATGAGTCATAATTATAAAAAAATAAAACCGCCTTAGAAAAAATCACATCAAAAAAGTAAGAAATAATTCCTCACCAAATAAATAACGTAAGTACTTTGAAGTCTGAAAACTACTGAACGAACTTGGAAACCAACCTGATGTAATAACGTTTCAATCATTTCAATCGGTCCATCCGTCTTCGAGTAATCGGTGGACATACAAAAAAAAACATACAGACGAATAGAGCACCTCCTCCTTTTTGATTTAGAAGTCGGTTAAAAACTGAGTTAAATGGTAACCTATTTGGGAAGGGTATTTTTAAGCATTTTTAAGATAAGATTTTATACTTTCATGGTCATTATCACTATAACCATAAATCCCGTTTTAATAATAATTACATTTTTAAGATATTCAGATAACTAATATAAGCACAAAATATATTAAATTAAGAAATAAGTAAGTACTTACATTAAATACTAGGATTGGCACCTAACAGACGTAGTTAGTTTGCACGACACAAATTTTAATGATAATAACAACATGCATAAGGAATTTAATGTTCCGTATTATTAAATAGTTATAATTAAAATGATTTACTTAATTGTTTTAATAGTTTGCAATATAAAATGATGTCATTTTGAAGTAAATATTCTGCATTTTCAAATTTCCTACAGGAAAAAATCTTTAGAATAAGCATTTTGCAGGAAAAATATTCACTTCAGAAGAAATGATTAAACAATGATTCATTGTTGTACGTGGTTCTACTTACCTACATATAAAATAACTGCGAATTTGAATAGGTACTTACTTCTTAAACTCTTTTATGTCGTTATTATTTTGATTAAACTTTGTATTTTTATTGTATGATATTATATTATATTTATGTTTTACTTAGACTATATTTTAATTAATATCTCATAAGTAAGAACAATAAATAATTTTCCATTTCTTTTAGGATATCTTCGTATTGAATGCACTTGTGTTGCTTGCACGTCTTGTTGTGCACCTCGAATTATCCAAAGGTTATTTCAAGTTGTCTCCAATTTTGATGTAAATTCAGCTTTCTGGATGTAAACAATAACCTCAAGTTTTTTATCCCTTTCAAAATAAAATTTTGACGTATCTAGTTAAATATCATTGAAAGCTACGCAAATATAATAATCGTCCAAATTCCAAAATAAACTAAATTTATTGATAGCTACGTAAAACTAATGGACGCATTTACCCTGTCCCCATATACCTACTTGGCTTGGAGATATTCCAAAAATTAGTCTGGTACTCCGGTTTACACAAATGTGTGACTCTTACGTAAATTGAAGGCTACTTATTTATATACCAGACGGTTCTTGCTGATGACAGCTGCATATTTTATTTACCCTTTGCTGATTTTCCTTGTATACAAAATTAAAGCCGTTTGACTTTGTGACTGCATAGTGAAAATGTGTGTGAAAATTATAGAGCCAGTTATTTTCATAAAATAGAAGTGTATGCTTATTTACTTTGTGTGTTGCAAACACTCTTCGGTAAATTGGATGTAGATTCAACATATTCGTTGATAAAGTATACAACGTGTTAATGAATTAACCCGAAACCTGATACACCCCAATTAAACAAAAATGCAATGATATAATTAAAATATAAACTGAGTCAAAATATTTATATTTTAAAAGTTATTCAACGATAGTTTGGTGGTGCTCAATCTATGAAATTTTAAAGTCTACATCCGGCCGCCCCACCGCCCCCGCCGCGTCCCCCGCAGCGCTCCGCGTCCGCGTCCGCGTCGAGCGCTCATGCATTATAAATAATTTAGACATGGGCCAATAAAAATGAAAAAATATAACCTATATTGAAATATAGTGCGATCGATTCGCAATACGGTTCTGAGCAAACTACTTTCTGGTTTAACGCGTTGTATACATTATGTATTTCGTAAAATACCTATGTATGTAGTGTACCTATTGAAATATAGAAGCATTGAACTTGAAATAATCATGACCTTTTTTCCGTCTGATTCAGATGTCATATTCATCATGATAAAGTACGTAGATATTATTAATGAAATGACCTAATTTGTGCATATAAACTCAACGTTACTAATTATCCTCATAAAAACAATATTATTATGCTTCCAGTGATAATTGTTTTTTAGTTTCACAATGAGTATCTCTAGATAGGTATATTTAGTTTGACTCGTTGGCAACCGTGGCTTCGGCCTTATTCCTTCATGCCCGGGAATGTGAGACACAATAGATTTTCCAT
Organism: Crambus lathoniellus; assembly: GCA_949710035.1. Lineage (NCBI taxonomy): Eukaryota > Metazoa > Arthropoda > Insecta > Lepidoptera > Crambidae > Crambus > Crambus lathoniellus. The sequence continues at coordinate 3,783,451 of OX453302.1, read as the reverse complement.
TGTTCTCTGGCCCCATTTGGCCGGGCGGCGGCGTCAATAGATTATTTCAGAGACTGAACATTGATTACATTGGAATATTTGGAAATATTGTTCACTGCTAAGCAAAATTATAAATGTGAATAAATTTCATATTTACGAAAAAAAAACGACAGATCGACGAAAATATATTTTTTATAAATTCATGAAAATATTTTCAGAAGTCCAAGAAAAACAATGATAGTGTCGAATGCTTCGATCAACAATAGGTTTTATTATTGATCGAATACTATATATAGGTCGAATGCTTGATATTTAAATATTTCTTATTCTGTATATTTCATCATAAATTTTATTATTCTTAAAAAATATCACTCCTTTTCAGAGGTTAGGTAGGTACTCTCCGGTTGGAGATCTAGACATGTTTTTTTACACTACTACCTACTTAATATAGAATACATAGTAGATATTGAAAAAGACAATCAATAGTGAGAAGCCTTTTAACCTAATAATGCTACTTCTTGACCGTCTGGCTCTTACGTAATCAGTAATCTTGGAAAGCCTTGATTAATCGGTCTTTGACCCAGAATTCACAGAACGGACTGAAACAATATAGGTACCTACGTCTCTTATTTTATTTGAATTGCAGCTAAAGTTTTAAATTAATTTAACACTTGCGATTCCGTTTAAAATACCTACTTGTGTGAATTTGACACTACATTTTCCCATGCCGAAGAGGAGAGGAACTTAACTTTAGATAGGTACTTACCAAAGGATATTTGTTCATTAGAGGTCTCACACGTCATGTTTTTGGAAAATTATTTTTGATTAACTTTGATTTTTTAAGTCCACCTTAATAAATGAATTTAAGATCCTTTTTTGCTAAAATATTATTACTTATACCAAAAGATTTGAAAAGATTTTTATACACGGTTTTTACGCTAAAAACATGTCATTAATTACCATAACGTTCGTAATCTTTTAATATTTCCCCTAAATCTATTAATCTTTCTAGTTCAAGGTAAATGTAGGTATACAAATAGACCCGCCCGTTGTCCGTCCTTTTTATTGTATAAAATGGCAGATAAAATTATATTTATTATTGCGTGGTGAATGAACATAAAAAGGCTAGATGGTAGCATTCATAGTCACGATAGAAACAGGTTTAATGAATGAACATCAGAGACTAGATTTTTTTCACAATAATGGATGATATCTTTGCGCACACACTTTATTTAATTCCTACTGTTTTGTTCATGAATATAGAACTTTTAGGTCTGAATACCGAGCTGAAAGCTGTATACAATTACGTATTGTAATAATTTTAAAATGCTCATCATACAAAAATGCTCAATGAACTAATAAATAGGTGTAAAGTAACACAACATCTAAACATAATTTTCCTTTGTTTCAGATTTCAACCTGTCCGCGCGAAATATTGAAATGTTACGCAGAGCATCAAAACTTTGATCCATATGTCAAGAAGGTATCCAGCATTTTCGAAGCAACCGCGTCACAACATAAATAGTGAAATTTTTGAAAGTGTGAGCTCGAGGACCATCTTGTCCTTGATGTACTCGACAACTTACAATCCTTGCGCCCTAACCCTTTGCATATCGAAGAGACCTTGTCGCTACTCCGCCAGAGATCCCAGATTAAGAAACTGGTCGAGAGAACTAAGCGTCTCCTCAACGTAGACGCTATTGGGTTCGAAATCTAACCCTAAACTTCTGTCTTGGACAGATAATAAGTAGAGAGAATCAAGTACGCGCTAGGCAGTACTAAAGAGCTCCTATCGAAAGACTAATGGACTCTCAAACAGCCTACGGCAATGGAATTCCAGGTAAAGAGAAGCCATTCAAGTATGAATCGAAAATACCGTCTGAAGAGGAGAAGAATACGTCACCCCTTCTGGGAAGGCAAAGCGACATCAAGTTTATAGATTCGCAGGACGAGAAAAATGATGTGAGAGGAAATGTAAAACCAGAAAACGATCTCAACACTGTTAATTCTATGAAAACGGAACATCACAATAAAAACAGAGACAGTTTGACTGTAAGTTATCATAAAAATGACGATGATACGAGTGTTAACGAAGGTGTCAAGTTTTTGGGTCTTGGAGATGCCGACAGTATTTGCTCAAGCAATCCACCGCCGGAGCAAGCGCCACAAATTCCAGATGGTGGCTGGGGATGGGTGGTGGTGGCTGCTTCCTTCCTCATCGCCACCGTAGCCGATGGACTCGCTTTCTCTTACGGTTTGATTAATGAAAAGTTTGTTGAATATTTCAATCAGAGTGAAGCCAAAACTTCCGTTATCGGAAGCTTATTTATATCAGTACCGCTGATAGCAGGTCCGGCTATGAGCGCCCTCGTTGATAGATATGGCTGCAAGTATATGACTATATTAGGAGGAATCGCATCGACAATTGGTTTTGTGGCTGCTTCCTACAGTAATTCAGTTGAAGTACTGTTTGTGACATACGGGCTTATGGCTGGTTTGGGAATGGGTCTACTTTATGTAACCGCTGTTGTGTGTATCGCTTACTGGTTTGAGAAGCGAAGGAATTTAGCTGTAGGACTTGGTTCTTGTGGTGTTGGATTTGGTACTTTTGTTTATTCACCTTTGACGACATATCTCTTAGACGAATTTGGATGGAGAGGAACATTATTACTACTTGCTGGCACAGTACTTAACGTTTGTATTTGTGGTGCTGTTATGAGAGATCCAGAATGGTTGATATTAGAACAGAAAAAGCAAAGGAAGCTCAACAAATCAAAGAGGGCATCTAGTTCAATTTCAATTTCTGCTAAATCTGGTGGTGGAGAGTCTGTATATCCAGGGTCAGAAGAACTAAAGAGTTTGATGAAGAGTGGAGAGACACCTGAATACATACTGACGGCACTTGTAGCGTCGATAGCTGAAGCAGAAGATTTAGAAGCAGCAACCAAAAGTAATGCTGAGATAGCGAGATACAAGAACAGTTCTGTAATAAATCTGCCGACATTTTTACGACAAAGTGAGAAGGTAAATTATTTCTGTATTTTTTACATATCTATTACTATATAGGTACTTCTACGAATACTAACCTTAATGTTTCATCTTTTTTAGGTACCAGTTGAAGTATTAGACCAATTGACATCTAACAAGCGATTGTACAATATAATTTTACAAAACTATCCTTCACTCCTAGCTCTCAGAAGTAATTCTGAACAAAAGCTACAAAATGAGCCTGTAGCAGAGGTATCGAAGGGAAAACCTATAACCATGTCAATGAAAATTAAACTTAATAAGAAAGAGAAGAAGAAAGACTTTGAGACTAAATTGGATCAAGTCAGAGAGAGTCTGCTAACACCGATCCCGGAAAATAAGCCTGCTGTGATTCAGCCTAGGACTGAACGTCAGGATTGGCTATCGAAGCGTCTGTATACTGATCATCACTACCTGAAGGATATTAGAGTACATCGTAATTCTATTATGCATCGAGGCGCTATGATGAACATCGCTAAATACAAGTTGAGAGCGTCGTCATGTCCAGATATTTACAGAAATTCGATGTGGTCAATGGAAGAACAAGAAGAACAGGTAAATTGGCATCTTTATTATTACAAAAAAATGTGATTCTACTAGCTCTACTCATTGTTGTAGGGTTTTTTTCCCACGACGCTTTCCGGGCGACTGCTCTGAAAGCGAAAGGTCGTGGGTTCGATTCCCATCGGACTAGTTGTGAGTTAGACGGGTCGATTATCAAAATACTTTATTTTCCATTTTTCTATAATAAAAACTGCATTGTGAATGCAAAAAAGTAAATATTTAAATAACTTGCAATAGTAATTTCATCTTTAGCGATTGTCAAATATCTGGAAAGGTATTTCTTTCGCGTGTGAGGGTAGTAATATCTTCACACTGATGAAATTAACCCTGGCTATACAGCGCGTAAGAAGTATTTGATAAATTCGACGCTTTTCGTAACGACTCCGTAGCTCAGTGGGTAGAGCAGTCGCCCGGAAAGCGAAAGGTCGTGGGTTCCACTCCCATCAGACTAGTTGTGAGACGGGTCGATTTTTCAAAATTCTTAATTTTCCAGTTTTGTTACTTAATATTTATATTAAAGCCGTCTACATCGCGTTTCCCATATTTTTACGTTCATTAGCTAAATATCTCTTTTATCATTTCCAGTCATGGGGAAAGCGCTTCATCAGTTTACTCAACAAGACCTTCGACTTCAACATGTTCACCGAGTTCCATTTCCTGATGATGAACCTGTCGACCCTCGTTCTATTCATCTGGTTCATCGTGCCTTACTTCTATATCTCTAACTTCTTGACCATGAGTGGGTACACTGAGACCCAGGGTGCAGTCATGTTGAGTATCTTCGGAGTGGCTACCATCATTGGTATTGTAAGTATCACTTAATGCTCTTTGATTTGGAACATCGTGATATGAAAGAAATAAACACTTGTGGCAATAACATAATTTTAAATGACTTTGAAAGTTAGAGTTTTTGTCTACTTAATCAAGTTTAGAAATTAATTAATGACGAGAAATATACTCATTCAATTTGATGTGGCTTTGACTTAATCGACAATAAGTTAGGTTAATTAAAAGTTTGCTCAAGTTTTATGAGTGCCGTTAAAAATACAGATACGTGTGCAAACATGTTATCAAGATATCTAGGTATTAGTATTATTATTTTCTACAATCCGGTTCACCTTCAGTAGGATCGAGACTGTTACTTGTATTTAAGAGCTTCCTATAATTCCACAAATCGTTGTGCTGTTATAGATATTTGTTCAACAAACTCAGGAAGTAGCAATTTACTTGGTAATCCAATGTTATGGTATTTACCTGATCGAGTTGAATGAAACAACATTGTTTTGTATTGAGGATGTAAACGATTCCTATTCAATCTAGAATGCAATGGCATACTAAAATAAACTTGAATGGAATGCTAATGCTAGGCATGTGAATCTGAGCTAGTTCTATCAAATCAATAGTAAGATTGCAATGCAATTGCGAATAAAATTTTAAATTAGTTAATTAGTCAATACCTAGTTCATTAATAAATAGTTATGGAATTCAACAAATCAGCAGGCTAATTTAATTTACTTCGGTATTCAACCGATACTCGATTTGCGCTACAATCGTTTTCCAGAGTACTAGAATAGTGATTTTAGATTTTGATTTCCACTCGATTCCGCCAGGAGTTGGCCCCTAGCCCCCTTATCTATATATATAAAAATGAATCCCTATTTCCCTTGGTCACGACATCACGCGTGAACGGCTGGACCGATTTGGCTAATTTTGGTCTTGAAATGGTCGTGGAAGTCCAAGGAAGGTTTTAACGGTGAGAAAATAGAGCAAGAAGGGGTAAATAGGGGTAAGGAAGGGGTAGAGTAGGGTAGGGGTAGGGTAGGGTAAAGGTAGGGGTAGGGTAGGGGTAGAGTTCGGGTAGGGTAGGGGTAGGGATTTGCTCTCACTATAAACAAAAAAAAGGGTAGGGGTAGGGCAGGTGTAGTGTAGGGGTAGGGTAGGGGTAAGGTAGGGTAGGGGTAGAGTAGGGTAGGGGTTGGGTAGGGATAGAGTAGTGGTAGGGTAGGGGTAGGGTGGAGTAGGGGGTAGGGCCACGGGAACGAAGTCGCGCCGGGTCAGCTAGTTCTTGAAAAAAACAATAGCCAATTTATTAATCAGTGAACCTTATCGCCTTGCAATAAAGTCCTTACTTTTGACGTTTGACATTAATTCAAACTAATGCTAATACAATACTTAACCGCCTCTGTGGTCTAATGGTTCACACCACCGATTTCAGACCAAGAGGTCCGGGGTTCGATTCCAAGTGGGGGTACATATTGTATTCGGTTTGGTCGGTGGTTGGTAGGACTTGTTCTTAGTGCGCCTCGCTAGCTACCACCATCTTATCTAAGTCTGCCGCCATAACAATGATGTTCTCAGCATTATTGTGTTCTGACAGTTAAAGATAAGATAGCCAGTTCCTCAGTGATTGAGGTTTTCGGGAGTACCTTCAGCCTTATTACCACTTAACATCACATGTAAATAATCTACATTAAAGATAATAAAATATCGTATTCCTTCGATAGCTGTCTTTATTCATTTCTTCAGTTATGTCATGTCATATTTTTACATAGTAGACTATGGTATAGGCATAGTATCAAAAAGGAGTTCATAACATTCTCCCGCCACAACATAAATAATAAACATAAAAGCACATATTATAAACACAACAATTTAACAATAACTAATGACCATTACAACGGGTAACAAAAAACATTTAAACAAAACTAAGTCAACAATAATGGTACAAGTTTAGTCAATGGTCTTTTAAGGATGATGCCACCATGAGCCGTTCGAATATCCGCCACTCGCGCGACTCCATCGCGACCAGGATAAAGTTTCTCTACTATCCCCTTTGGCCATACATTGCGCGGTAATGCTGGGTCTACGACTATAACTAATGACCCTTCCTTAAGGCTAGCGTTCCTACCGCGACAACCTCTTGGTAATAAGGTAGGCAAAAATTCGCGTACCCATCTTTGCCAAAACAAATCGGCAAGTCTTTGCGCAGTTCGCCAACTTTTTCTGGATACTGTGTCACACGGACCAAGCCACGGCACTCCTGAACTACCTCCAAGCAAAAAATGATTGGGCGTTAGTGCTTCAGGGTCATCGGATGACACAGAGACATGTGTAAGAGGGCGAGAATTAATGGTGTGTTCGACTTCAGCCAATATAGTAATTAAGGTCTCTTCACTGGGTGCTTGCTCCTTCAGAACAACCTTAAGGGCAGTTTTCACTGACCGCACCAACCTCTCCCAACATCCTCCCATGTGTGGGGCGAGTGGTGGGTTAAATCGCCAACTTATCTGCCGGTTTGTCAAAAAGGCAGAGATTTCTTCGCTGTCAATCTCGCGAATTACTTTCCGAAGTTCTGTATTAGCACCGTGAAAATTTGTGCCGTTGTCAGAATACATAACTGCGGGGCATCCTCTGCGGCTCATCATTCTCCTCATCGCCATAATTGTAGAGTCAGTTGTCAAGCTGCCGGCCAACTCAATGTGAATTGCCCGAGTAGTCATACAAGTAAATAAAGCACCGTAGCGTTTTTCATGGCGCCGACCAATTGTAACTACCATCGGACCAAAATAATCTAACCCACAATGTGTGAATGGGCGCGCATGATGTGCGAGTCTAGCAAACGGTAAATCCCCAGTGGGCGGTACTAAAGGTTGAGCTTTACGAATTTTACAAGATTGACAGTTGTGCTCTACCGACCTCACTGTTGGACGTAAATAAATTATCCAGTACTTTTGCCTTAAATTATTTACGACCGTCTCCGTACTGCCGTGATACATTTTCTCGTGGTAGTATTGAACTAGCAGTTTGGTATAATGATGTCTACCATCTAAAATAACAGGCTGTAACATATTTTGATCAATATCGTGTACAGCACTAGCTCTTCCTTTCAGGCGTAATATATCGTTGTCAATAAATGGATTTAATTTAACCAAACGGCTATCCTTTGAAAGAGGCGAATTGGATAATAATTTTGAAATATCTTTTGAGAAACTGTCATGTTGACATTGTACTATCCACAGTTGCTCAGCTCTCTTCATAAAACTGCTATCCAGTTTGACATGCCTTTTAGATTTCAACCGCTCAATAAATACCAAAACATTAGCCGTTGTTCTTATTAATCTCAACCACTTCGAAAATCGATTGATATCTGGTAGTGAAAAATCTGTCCTATCATTTGTGATTAACACCACATTTTCATCTTCTATCGGTACAGGTGGTAATATTCGTGGCCACTCTTGCTTATCATAATGGAGAAATTTAGGACCCACTATCCAATTAGACTCATAATGTGCTTTGGCTCTGGTAGCTTCATCTGCTACATTTAAATTTCCGGGCAACCAAAGCCATTCTTTAGGACTAGTCAAGTCACGAATTTCTGACAGTCGATTATCTATAAATGAATTCTTCTTGTGTTCGTTACTCTGAATCCAGTGCCATACCACGCGCGAGTCAGTCCAAAAATAACGTCGATTTATCTGTAGATCATGTTCTTTCTCGACCATAGTACCAAGACGAGCTCCCATCAGCGCCGCCTGTAATTCGAGACGAGGCACAGTGGTAGACTTTAAAGGCGCTACTCGACACTTTCCTATTACGAACGAAATTTCACCGTTGTCACGACGTAAATAAACAACAGCGGCATAAGCCTGCTCTGAAGCATCTACAAATACATGTAACTGAAAGGTATCTAACTTACTGAAATTATAGCACCGCGAAACACTAAACTGTTGGCACGCCTTTAAATTTCGTAGCCAATCGAACCAAGTTTTAGCAAATCCGTCACCAACCTCTTCGTCCCACTGTACTCCACTACGCCACACTTCCTGTAACAAAATTTTACCACGAATCAAAAATGGACATAAGAGCCCTAAGGGATCAAATATAGACATCGTTACCCTGAGTATATCTCTCTTAGTAGGTTTCTTAGTCCCATTGGCAACTTCAGGGTTAACTTTTTTCAAACTTAAATCAAACCCTAATGCATCAGCTTTTGGCCGCCATATCATACCCAAAGTGCGTTGTACAGTGTCGTTTTGAAGCAGATTTACTGTTTCATTTTGCGACTCATCAGGTAAACAACTAGGCTTGTTCGACACAAATCCTCGAATCTCGAAGCCCCCACTACGATGAATCATACACACATCCTCAACTAGCTGCTTCATTTCGTCTTCAGTGTCCACGGAATCCACGTAGTCATCAACGTAATGTCTTTCTTTAATCGCTTTCACAGCTCTTGGGTGTGTCTGTGCAAATGTATCTGCATTTCTCCGCAAAATATATGTAGCAGTACATGGCGAGCATTTTGCTCCAAAAGTCAAAGATGTCATTTTGTACATACGTGGGGGTTTATCTCTATCTAAATCACGCCATAAAAACATTTGAGAGTATTGATCTTCTTTTATTATCTTGACTCTAAGAAACATTTCTCTAATATCACCAGTTACTGCCACTGCACGTTCTCGAAATCGCATCAGAACACCTACAAGTGAGTTCAATAAATCTGGACCCGGTAACAATTCAGTGTTCAATGAGATACCTTTGGTTTCTGCTTTAGCATCAAAAACTAGTCGGAGCTTACCTGGTTTATTGGGATTACGGACACCAAAGTGTGGCAAATACCAGACTCTTTCACCCGAAATAGTACCTTTAACTTCTTCTGCATAGCAACGTTCGAGCATGCTATGTACCTGTTTGCTATAGTCAGCAGCAAAACTAGCATCTTTATCCATCATTTTTTCAATAATCTTTAATCGTTGCATAGCACTCATCTTATTATCAGGCATCTTCAAGTCGTCCGATCGCCATATTAATCCGGTTTCCCAGCAATTATCAAGCTTATTCGACTTTGTATCCAGAATACGTAAGGCACGTTCTTCATCCGCCGTAAGTCTGTTTTTATCCTTATTTTCTTGTTTTAAACCTATGCTATCAATCTGAAAGTAACCCTTCACAAGTTCGTGTAAATCTTCATCCAAATTGTTTTGATGCAGATGATAGTTAAATTCAGGTATTATATCTCTTGTAATCGAGGAGACAAAACCATGCAATACCCAACCCAACATTGTTCTTGACGCAACCGGCTCATTCTTACGACCTTGTCTTATCTCCCTGGTCACAATCAGATGCCAGTTGTCCTGACCAATGAGCACAGTCGGTTGTCCGTCATATATATCCATTGGAATATCCTGTAAATGCGAATATTGCTTTAAAGTATGTACATCAAGTTTTTGAATAGGCAAAGACAGATCATTAATAGTGCGAACTTTATCAAGTGTATGCACGCCGTACGATGTACGTAATGTAAGTGAGACAATACGGCTGCTTATTTTATTTTTACCGCCAACTGCTCCTTGTAGATTGAGTTCAACCGGTGGACCGTCGACACCAACTTTATCGACAATAGAATTGTCAACTAAACTAACGGTTGAGCCTTCATCCAATAACGCGTAAGTATCGAAAGACCCTATAGGTCCTTGTATTGTGACAGGTAAAACTTTTAAAAAAACTCGCGTACACTTTGCAGCGTTGCCCCATACATTAGCTGTAGTTTCACGTACACTCTCACTCTTTTTCTCATCATTCTTTTTATCATCATCTTTCACCCAATCATACCTATGAAGTAATATATGATGACCTCTATTACATACCTTGCATTGTTTTCTTGATCTGCACCGTTCACGTCTATGTGCCGGACTCAAACATTTGAAACATAATTTCTTATCGCACACCCAGGTCCATCGCTTACTTACGTTTTCTTCACTAAACATTTTACACCTCGCTAGTGTATGCCCACCCTTATCGCAATACAAACAATGTATCTCTTGTTTATGGCATTGAGCTGAAACAATGTTAGTAGTAATGTCATCTTCAGAATCGTTAATAGTCGTTAACACACTTCTTTTAGCTGAAAATTGAAATTGTTTACTAGTACTTTTTTGTGGTAGCTCTACTACCCCAGCCTTACAGACAAGTTCGGCCTCCCGCATTAAATAATCAGAGAGAGCGGATAATCGAGGGTGGTGGGCATCCTTGTCATGAATGTAATCTATCCATCGGTAAACAAGATTTTCAGTAAATTTATTCACTATTTCAGTGACTAAATCGCTATTATACAAACAATTAACATTAGTTGCTCTAATAGCCGCTACACAGTTTGAAACTTTAGTTGCAAGTAAGACTAATTCGGACCTAGAACCTGTCAACTTAGGAAACTTTTTTATGTCATTAACTAATCTATTCAACACTAATTCTGGCCTACCGAATCTTAATTCTAAAGTCTTAATTATATCATTGGATGACGTAACTGTGATTAATCGCGCAGCCACGGCCTCCCAAGCTTCTCCTTGCAAACACCTTTGCAGACGAGCGACATTTTCTTCGTCGGAGTATTGTCCTACTCTCGTCGTCATCTCAAACGCGTGCTTGAATCTCAGCCAATCCAGCGGATCTCCCGAAAATAGTGGTAAATCTCTTGCCGACAATCGACCTAGCATCTTATCTCCCGAAGCCACATTCGCCGGTGCACTCGTCATCTTTATAGCATCGGTGATAGCGCGTGTCAGGTTTGTTAATTCATTGCCGTTGTCATTCGTCGTTGAAACTTGATTATCGATAGCGTTGACATTACCAGCGATGTTGTTGTCGACCCAGTGTTGCACTACGGACTGCGTATTAGTCGACGCATCGTAGTCGTCGTCGTTCACTGTGGCGTCCAACCTCGCCGTCTCCTCCGCCAACCTGGCCTCAATCAGATTGCGTTCAGCCGCCTGTCGCTCCTCCTCAATTTGTCGCATACGTTCAGCGCGTTGTTTATCTAACTCGGCTAACTCCCTTGCAGCGCGTGCTTCTGCTAATCGTTTCAGAGACGCTACACTTGATCGAGAATTATGAGTACGAGCTGACCTTAGAGACGACGGCGTTTTCACAGGATTTTTTTGCGTATTATTTTCGGTGGCCATTTCAATACCTTGCTTTTCTCGTAGTCTTTCACTTCTCCGCAAGATATCCTGATCCATTTTCGGCGATAAAAGGACCACACATGTAAATAATCTACATTAAAGATAATAAAATATCGTATTCCTTCGATAGCTGTCTTTATTCATTTCTTCAGTTATGTCATGTCATATTTTTACATAGTAGACTATGGTATAGGCATAGTATCAAAAAGGAGTTCATAACATCAGGTGTGATGAAGGCTAAGTGCTACCCCGTTGTGGATAAAAAAAAAACTACTTCGTTCCAGAGTAAAGGGGCTAGTGTGAATTTGATTAAATGTTATGGCGTAAATATCATTATTTCTCATTCACATAACTTTTAGTGCTTGTTTCGATCACATAAATTCAAATAACTAAGGTAGATTCTAAATGGTTAAAAGTTCAGATTTCTTTTCAAGTTCTGGTGAAACTGTCCCTGAATATGTGAATAGCTTGTTACATTTACATGAACCCTTAATAAATTATGTGAAGGTCACAAAAAATGGCCACATTATGGGCAGATATAAATGCCTGCTGTAGGGCAGCATAACAGCGTCTAGGCGGGCATTCCCCAAAATAGGGTATTTTAAATTATGGATTACTCGCAAATCACAAGTACTTAAAACTTGGAAAAAATAGATGTTATTTTACAGTTATTTATCTAGTGCTTCCGGTCGTATTTTTGCGATTGGTCATATTTTACTATGTCAAATAAAATCCCAAACATCCGTCTAATAGTAATCCAAATATCGTATTTACTTGCAGTATACTTGGTTTTAGTTAATGAAAATATACGAAAATAATTGTCTTTGATAAGCCGAGGGATTCCGGCCGTCATAAGTGTAAATTTTTTATTGAATTTTAAGTGATTTTCGATTCGCGGGGCGCTCGCGAGTTCACAGCTCACTGCCGGCTGCCGCTGCGTCCGCGTGAAGTGTATCGCGCGCGGCCGAGCAAGCGTTAGCATGCCTATTTCGGTCGGGATTCATCGCCTTAATCTTTTTTCAGGTCGGACTTGGCTGGATAGGCGATCTGCCCTGGGTGAACGTCACCAAGACCTACGCCCTCTGCCTCATCGTCTGCGGCTGTACCATAATCCTCTTCCCCATACTCATCAACCTCTTAGACCCTCGAGCACCATACAGCTTCTACATACTGGCAGCGAACGCTGTGGTCTTCGGATTGATGTTCTCGAGCTCTTACTCGTACACTCCGAGTATTCTGGTGGAACTGATTGCGCTTGAGAGATTCACGATGGCTTATGGGCTGGTGCTGTTGAGTCAAGGAGTTGGGCATCTGATTGGACCGCCAATGGCTGGTAAGTTTCCATTCTCGGCAATATCGCATTTTATATCGTGCACGAAGTACTATTATATATTCTGTGACGAAGTATACATATAGGTAGAACATTTTCTATTTTATTTTATGCAGATTCACAACCTCTGTTTTGGTATTGTAATGCACAAAAACTAACTTTTTAAACTTTTTCATCAAAATTCTAATGCTATTCCTTAGATACAATAATAATTTTGTTCATTGAGACGCGGTTACATAAGAACTAAGAAGCTAACGGGTGTTAAGTTTTTAGGAATATCAAATTCAAAGAGGTTTGCTTAGGCAAGTACAAACAGACATAAAAGTAACAATATCGAGTTATGGTAATGCCTGTCGTAAAGATATGCCACATGCTCGTAAAAAGTCATGGTGTCGTGAGAGTTATGAAGTGTTTTATCGTTTAATAATATTCTGAGCCGCACGGCCACGGCCAGCCACGTACCTACTATTATAATTTATTTTCTGTGGCACGGCTAAGATGCTGATGATGATGATGAATATTCTGAGGATATTTATAATATAGAGACACATAAAACAATGTAAGGAACTTAAAAAAGAAATACCTACCTATAAACATGTCAGATTCAATTCTCTGAAGGGATTTTAAATTTATATTTGACATTATTGTAAAAAAATTTTTGCAATAAGTAGGTAATTCGTAAGGACTTCCTTGCCAATCGTTATAAATAATTATTAGTTAATTATAAATTATAAATAATAATTATTATAAATAATAATTATTAGTAACGCTCTTAGTCCCGTTTGTGAGATGAGGAAACCGAATCCGACATCTTTACAATACAAAATAGTTAAATTAATAAATGACTTAGCTTTTTACATCTCCTTACAGGTGGTCTGAAAGACTCCACAGGCTTCTGGGACGCAGCCTTCTACGTATCCGGCATCTGGGTAGTCATCTCCGGCCTGTTGGTTGGCGTCATACCTTACACCAAGAACTTCCGTATCTGTGGCGACGCTCCCCTCGCCAAAGACGTTGCAGGCGAACCTGACCCGGGAGTCAAGATCATCATCGCCCATTAAAACAAAACACTGACTGGGTAGGAAACTACAGTTCCACAAACAATCTGAACAGGGGGGCTACCGCCTAAGCACCGTCGCGTCGGCTTGATTACGATTACGACGCATCGTGCCATCCTTGTCATGTCGTAACACATGACAAGGATGCCACGATGCGTCGTAAGCGGCTTCAAGGTAGACAACAATAGATAAGACGTGGATAAGACTGTGCTTGAAGCCGACTACGGTGCTTAGGCGGTAGGGGGGCTGGTGGTGAGGACAAAATTTATCTATGATGTCTAATTGTGAGAATTTTTTTTTAATTCCTTTGACCATCGGTTATGATAAGTTTGATTGAGGCACTGTAGCATACTTTGACAGTTATAATATAAGCGCGCCTTTCAGTGGCCTAATCCGGGAAATACAATTATTCAGCTTTATTATAAAACAGTTAAAAGGTTTTTTAAGGGGTAGGTAACTACCCCTTAAAAAACCTAGTTATTTTATTAAAACTTGTTTTTTTTACATCGGAGTTTGACTATCTCGTATTTCTTATTATGCCAGTCTACTTAATTTGTGTATAATCCAGTGATCAACATCAAAAATGTATGTAATTTTAGTATAATGCACTCCTTAAAGTGCCTATACAAAAGGTCTTACAATTCCGGAACATTTGGGTCCAGATTGGACATTCTAATTCATGATAGATAGGTATTGTAAAGTATGGAGAAAATGTTTAGACTATTATTTAAGGCGCTACTCGGAAAATATGGACTTTTTGATTTAAAACTATAGGACGGTTACAATTGTTACAAATCTGGTAATAAGATATATATTTCTTCATACCTTTATCTAGAATCGTATAGTTTCAAAAACACGATTTTATGATTTTGCCTCGACACTTTTTCTTTTCGAAAAGACCTCTAAAAAATACGAAAAGTGAAGATTATTCTTAAATGGGGTTACTTACACTATTGGAAATTGGTTTAATTAGTGGACACCAATAATATTGAGGATCGTATAGAAGCATTTTTTTAAAAATCGCTGTAGTTTTTTAATACGAAGTGATTTTGTGTTTTTTTTGCCTAATCTGCAAAATCGGTCTCGCTCCCGCGCGCGTCGTTTTCTCATTGCTAACTCGCTTCAGCACATTTTTTTCCGAGTATCGCCTTAAGAATATTTTTTATTCCAATAAAGGAGGTAAACATCAATTTTATCAGTATCTAGGAAGCTTTGGGTTTTTATATTTATTTTAGTTTTAGAACTCGGAGGTATTGTATTTTGATTTTTATTGTCGTGTTTAAAGTGACTGAGTGATAGAGACAAATGAAAAATGTCGTTAGGTTTGTGAAGGTAGAAAACAATATTATTAAATAGGTAGGTAATGATTGATTACATAGACACCTAGTAAAGACATATTATATAACTTACATCTTTAGAATAATAGTTTTTAAATATTTTAAAAAGCTTTCATATGTACTTGCCAATATATAAATCACCGATTGTAATGAATGAATTTATTTTTATACTTACAAAAAGTATTGTAGAATTAGTTTACTACTTACTTACGTTTAACTATAGAAATAAGTAAATTAGTGCTAAGATTAGTCTACCTATATAGGTATTAGGGTAGGTATAGTAGGTATTAAGTATAGAATGTGCTATCACGAGCATTTTATTTAAAAATATTTTTATCGAATATAATAAACGTTTGAATCAATTGGGGAGTTTATTTTAGTAACCTTTAAATCTTTGAGAAAATAGTTGGTTGTATTATTCTATTAAATATGTAATTATGGGAACTCAGTTCCGCCTCTACCTATTATGGGGAAAAGGCTCGATTCTGTCATGACTGCAGCGTGAGAGGGACGGGTATAACGAAGTTTCGGGTTTTGCGTTTCAGAGTAGGCCCTCAGGACTTGTGCCTCAGGCGCAGGGTTTGGTTGTCACCGGAACATAACAAGGAACTTTATAAATTTACGGAAGTCCTGTAGAACACGTGATAGGTTAGAAAAAGGAGATCGCGAAGCGCAGCGAAGCGATTGCCTTAAATTTCGTGGTTATTTTTTTTATTGGAAATTTACGGTTTTTATTACTTTCCAGTGACAGATACATCCGCAAAAACAAAACATGCAAGATGCACAGCCCGCCCGCCCGCAATAAATTGCACATGCACACCAGCCGGCCTAGCATAAGCGGCTTATATGGTACGGCAAGGTTGTCTTGCTTGGCCTGCCGTAGGTACATCACATCGCGTGATAAAAGCCGCTCATGCTAGGCCGGCACGAAAATATTAATATCAGTGCACAATATCTGCATTTAGCAAGACAGCAACTTGCACTCCAAACAAACCCCCAAACTATCCTCTGGAGATGTCTGGAGTTAGATCGATCGTACGAAAACGAGCACAGCAACACAGTGCTGGTTTTTGCACGATCTAAAGCGCCCCACAGATGGATCAGTTCGCCTGTGTCGGCAGCAGCCTGTCAGTACCCCTATTATCAGTTGATTTATACTGTCACATACTATCAACGTTTACGAGAATTCGGATGAACTGCTCATGTCCGTAAAGCAGTCAAAGGACATGAAAGAGAATGAGCGACAGTTTTCGATTACGAATACAGTTTGCCAAACTCATACTTGGGGTACTGACTACTGACAGGCCGTTGCCGACAAGGCGACTGAATACTGATCATCTGTGGGCTCCTTAATTAACTCATCTTATGTGATGTTTTTTTGAGGGCGGCGGGCGGGCGGTGAATCTTGCCTGTTGTGCTTTTGCGGAAGTAAACTACCTACCTTTATATTTTTTCTTTTTCCACAATGGTTAGGGATTTCCGCCAGGTGACGCCTGATTCAATCAAATAAAATAGTATGGCTGGGTGTTATTGATGATCAAAGGCTGGCCGCCAACGAAAGCTGTCCACGAAAAAAGGCGTCAAAAAATTACCATATAAGAGTGTACTTCACTTATTTATTTATTTATTTTATTTATTAAACTTTTGTACAAAATACATAATGTAATATACAAGGCGGACTTAATACTAAAAGTATTCTCTGCCAGTCAACCTTTGGGAAACAGAAAACAACGAAAGCGGTACAAATTATATCCATACTATCCATACTCCATACTAATATTATAAATGTGAAAGTGTGTTTGTTTGTTTGTTTATTTGTTTATTTGTTTGTTTGTTTGTTTGTTTGTCCGTCTTTCACGTCAAAACGGAGCAACGGATCGACGAGATTTTCGGTATGGAGATAATTTGAGAGCTGGAGAGTAACATAGGCTACTTTTTATCCAGGAAAATTATAAAATAAAAATGGTAATTTTGTATAGAAAACCGTTAAACTGTCATACTCACAACTGTCATTTCTTAGCCGCTTCCAAAGAGAAGGTATGTCAAAGAGTATGTAATCACTGACATTTTTGCCGCTTAGGTTTTTTTTTTAATAAGTGACATTGTGTCAGGCATGTGATACGAAGTTCGTGTCCAATTTTATATGGCAAAACAACGTTTGCCGGGTCAGCTAGTAATTACATATATTAACATCCATACTAATCCATACTAATATTATAAATGTGAAAGTGTGTTTGTTTGTTTGTTTGTCCGTCTTTCACGTCAAAACGGAGCAACGGATCGACGAGATTTTCGGTATGGAGATAATTTGAGAGCTGGAGAGTAACATAGGCTACTTTTTATCTAGGAAAATTATAAAATAAAAATGGTAATTTTGTATAGAAAACCGTTAAACTGTCATACTTCACACAACTGTCATTTCTTAGCCGCTGCCAAAGAGAAGGTATGTCAAAGAGTATGTAATCACTGACATTTTTTGCCGCTTAGGATTTCTTTTTTTTTTTATAAGTGACATTGTGTCAGGCAGGTGATACTTAGTTCGTGTCCAATAAAATTTATATGGCAAAACAACGTTTGCCGGGTCAGCTAGTAAAAAATATACAAGCTACATATACATAAATATATAAGTACATTATATAAATAAATATATTTTATATATATATAAATACAATACTACTGAAGGAAAGTTATCATTGATAAAATAATATGACAATGATGATGATAATGACAGTCAATGAATCAGATCCGATCTACGAATTTAAGCTATCCTGTAGAAAAGCACGAGCATTCTTTTTAAAAGGAGAATTCGCTAGGAGACCTCCTGATAGCATCAGGGCTATTCCAGAGGCGCAAGGCGTGCATAGTGAATGATTCAGACATATAGCCAGAGTGAAAGAGAGGAGTACAAAGAGAGAGAGAGTTAGCGGAGCGAAGAGGGCGTTAGTTATGAGATTCGCAGAGATACTGAAATTTGGATTTTAAGTATTCAGGAGAATTGGGATTCATGAGAATAGTGAAGAGTGTGCAGAGCAGTCTTAGCTGTCGGCGCTGACGAATGGGGAGCCTCCGGTATGACGAGATATGATCGAACTTTCGAAGGCAGAAGATAAAACGAATAGCGTTGTTGAGAATACGGTCAAGCTTGTTTAGAAGATCCTCATTCAGATCTGGATAACAAACATCAGCATAATCAATGAGTGGAAGAATAAGAGAGGTAACAAGAGTGACTTTGGTTTTAACAGGAAGAAAATTTCTAAACCGATTTAAAAGCGTAGTGAGGAATAAACAACACGACTCACCTCAGCAACTTTAGGAATCCAACTGAGTGTTGAATCGATGTGCAGGCCGAGGTTCTTGACGCTAGGGCAGAGAGGTATAGTAGTGCTATCCAGGGTGATGGGTGTAATAACACTGAAGTGTATCTTGGCTATCTGTTTAGACCCGCCGACCACCATCGCCTGGCATTTCGACGGATTCACTGCTATCCCAAAACAGGACGACCAGGTGTTAATAGTACTCAGAGAAGAGTTGACGTCTGTACATATATCTGTAGGGCGTCAGCATATAGATGATAAGAGCAGCCAATCGAGGGAGGGAGGGAGTTAATGAAAGAGGAGAAGAGGAGAGGAGATAGAATACCACCCTGTGGTACACCGGCAGAGAGATTGTTCCAATGGGATACATCCAAGCCCATTCGAACCGCCTGCCAGCGATCGCGAATATAGCTTGAGAACCTCTCCAGTGATAGCGACGAGACATTGAGTGACTTAAGAACTGCAAGCAGAATGTCGTGATCAACCATATTGAAGGCGTTCGAGAAGTCGATTAAAACTATGATGGTCACCAGCTGGTTCTCCATGCCCATTCTAATGTCGTCAGTGACTTTGAGAAGAGCAGTGGTGGTGCTGTGTCCAGGGCGGAATCCTGACTGAAAGGGGGAAATAAGGGAGTTGGAATAGATGAAAGATGAGATCTGTTGGTAAACAACTGCTTCTAGAATTTTGGTGAGGAAAGGGAGGATAGAGATAGGCCTATAATTATTTAAAAGACGAGGAGTAGAGACTTTAGGGAGAGGAGTTACATAAGCTTTACGCCAGAGGAGTGGAAACTGACCAGTTTGAAAGGAGTAATTAATTATGTGGACAAGGAAAGGAGCAATTTGTTCCAGGACACAGACAACCATTTTCCGACTGATGTCATCTTATCATTATCAAAGATCTTTGTCCAATGCGTTTGATTAAAGAAATTGGACGACAAAGAAAGTCATCCAATTTCTTTGATTTAAGATATATAACAATAATAATAATAACAACTTGCTCTGAAACATAGTCTTGTGGCATCCGAGGTGCCGTACTACAGGTATGCACCAGAACAGGTCCTTGAAAATAGCCATGCCACATTGTATTGGGATCGATCTATCATTACAGACAGGACTATTGTAGCTAATAAGCCTGATATTGTATTGATAGATCGACACGAACGCCGCGCAATAATTGTTGATGTCACTGTTCCCCATGACGACAACCTTGTGAAAGCTGAAAAAGATAAAGAAAACAAATATCTTGATTTAGCTCACGAGATTGTTGACATGTGGGACATTGATTCAGCAATTATTGTTCCGATAGTCATATCTGCCCATGGTCTGATAGCCAAGAGCCTCGATAAACACCTTAAGAGGCTTGCGTTAGGTGGATGGATCGGGAGTCAGATGCAGAAGGCAGTACTTCTGGACACGGCCCGTATAGTGAGAAGGTTCCTGTCTCTGGATCCTTAACCATCGGTAGCCGGGACCCTGATCTTGCTACCGTTGGGGAACTGCATTTTTGTATTTTTAAATGTTATATTTTTTAGCGTTATACATTGTAAAAATTTAATGTTTAGAAATATAATTTTGTAAGTATTTAAAATGTAATAAAGGGAATAATAATAATAAATATTTTTATTGTCCAACTTAAAACAGTATTCTTGAAATAAATGTGTTACAACAATACAATTCTTTAGCATGAACAGATTAACTCTGCCTCCTAGTTTAGGTCAACCTGTGTTCTAGGAGACAGATTCTCCCCTTAGCATCAGCCTTGCATTGCAGCTAAAATATAAGTTTGGAAGGAATCTATGATATAGGGCAAGGGTCTTTGATAAGTGGAATACTACCCTTAGTAGTCGGCCATCGACTACGGAGAGTCGTCTTGTTCTGTCAAAATCAAAATTGTCAAATTGACATTGACATTGTTCATTGTCTCTCTCATTGAAGTGATAATAATTTTCAAAACAAAAATTACTTTGAATTGTTTGATTTTAAAGCCACAAAAGCAATTTAAAAGTTATTTTTCTTAAACTGGATCCTGTCTTAAAATGCAGAGGTAACTTATGGTATTTTAAGTTAGTTTCATGCTTTATTTTGGGTTGGATGTAATTTAACAATGGCAAGCCGAAGTTTAGCCGAAAAATATGTTGAAACCCGTTTATTACGTTTAATTAAGATGTAATCTTCTTTTTGTAACTTAGGATAGTTCATTTGGATCTAAAAGGTGCCCCGCCAAAAGTCGAATATCTTGAAAAGGTAAGTAAAATCCTGTTGTAATTTGATGGACCTTTTGTTTATTTTATTTTGCAACCAATTAAGTTCTCGCAGTTTTCTTAGACTACTTGATGTAATGCTTTGATAGTTAACTCGTTTCCTTAGTTTTTGTTTTTGTTCTACTAGAATATTCTACATGTTGAGGCTGTAGAAAGTGATTTAAGTAGGACCTAGTTCTTTAGTTGTTTGATTCAATCACGGGACTAATAGTCTAACTCAACATCTATCGTGATCAACATCTTTCAGTTTCATCACTTGTTGTTGAAGGCCGTTGAAAAAAAATATTGCACTATATGTAAAGCCGTCACTGATCAAGAGACAGGTCAAAACTTATTAGGCACTATACTAACAAAAAAAAAAAAAAAAAGTATTGGACACCATAACATAAATTGTTCCAATACCAAAGTATAGTAGCTTAAGCACTAGTATTATAGAAATCGGAAACAATGACAGGATTTACCAAATACTTACATCCAGACCCGAGGAAATATTGAAAAGTTTGTTACCAATATTTACCCAACCGGGTAACTTTTACGGATTATTAGACAATATCTGTGACCACTACCTAGAAAGGTGCCAAAACATTCAAAATTCTTAAATATATAAGTAATTCTAAAATTTAATAAGTGTTTAACAAAAAATGTGTGATAATAATCCATTTATAAAATCCATTTGTAAATAAATAAAAATAAATAAATAAATTTAAAGTGGTTTTATTTCTATGAACGGTTTGCGCAGAAATCTAGATGTGAAACGTGTTTACAAGTTGAATGTAGCTGTAATATATCACTTTCAGTTCAATGTCTTTTATTCAGTATTGAAGGGCCTGATATTGAAGAGAGGAATACCTACAATTTTTAAATCTTTAACGTGGTTGGTTACAGGTGCTATTATGCATAAAATCATGGGGAGCTACAGGGGTGTTGTTTGAATGGGAAGATACTTTCCCATACACTTGGGAGCTGGTGGACATCGGCAGTCAGGGAGGCAGCGGCGGAGATGGGGTCTACCTCCAGGATGAAATCAAGCATATCTTCAAATTCACCCAAGACAATGGCTTGATGGCAGTAAGTATTTAGTGATATTAATTTCAGGAAATACTTTTTCTTGTCTAACATTAATAAAATCGCCATTTATAAGCATTTAATGTCACATGCTGCACACATTCAGTTTGGAATGAATTGAGTTGACACATTGTTTAACTATGACTTAGTATATTTACATATTGGCTTTTTCTTGTTATCAAATCATACACATCATAGTTATTACCTAATTTAATCAAATCAGATATTTTAAAACCTTTCTTTTGAGTAAGACTAAAGTAAATGTCTTGAGTAAAGTCTTTTAAAAATAGTCAATTTGTTTTAGTTTGCATTGTTTTGTTTCAATGTATTGTTTATTATTAACAAACAGATTCAGCTTATACAAACAATTGGACACATGGAGTTTGTGTTAAAACATCCGAAGTACCAGAAGATGAGGGAGGCGAGACAATCGCCAGCCGTTCTCTGTCCGTCAAAGCCGGAGTCAAAGGAGTTGATACGAGCTATGCTGGAGCAGGCACTGAATGCCCAGCCTGATGCTGAGTACTTGCATATAGGGGCTGATGAGGTAATTTTTTTTAAATGTAACTGTCTTTGAAATAGTGTGTTTTATTTTTTTTATTCACTATGGGGTAGCAGTTAGCCTTCATCACACCAGCCTGCCTAGCATGACCATCATTATATTACGCGATATGATATAGCATGTCATGCCGTCTTGCTTACATCTTAGTGGGGTATGGGAGCTAGACTGTTTTTGCTGTAATCAGTTATAGGAGTTTAAATTTTCATGTGACTATTAGCTGTGCTATTGTTTCTATGTGCTTCAGTAGTGTGATGCAATGTGAGGGACAGGTAAATGTCATTGTATGGGGCTCTTCGTGCTCCGCGACAATACTTAGACAGTGTTATGTTTGCTTTCTATTAGGATTCTGGATTGTTTAGGAGCTAGATGGTTTTTGCTATAATCAGATATGGGAGTTTAAATTTTCATGTGACATTAAGTTTACTAAGTTTTCTATGTGCTTCAGAAATGTGATGCAATGCGAGGGACAGGTAATAACATGTCCATGTACGGGACTCTTCGTGCTCCGTGACAATACTTAGACATAGACAGAGTTATGTTTACTTTCTATTAGGATTGGTTGGAGATAGACTGTTTTCCCTGTAATCAGTTATGAGAGTTTAAATTTTCATGTGACTATTAGCTGTGCTATTGTTTTCTATGTGCTTCAGCAATGTGATGCAATGCGAGAGATATTTAATGTCAAATCATTAGAATGATATTTTTTATGTATGTATTAGTTGTCGCTCGCGACCTCGTCTGTTTGGACTAATGTACAGTCGAACCAATTGAATAATGACCCATTTTGCTAACAATTTGTTTATAAATTGCTAAATTTTTGCTAAATTTGCAAATGTTTTTATAATGCACAAAATGATTTCCTCTGCTGTTCTTTTGAGAAAGTCTTTCAATTAGTTCGACTGTACGTATCGTGATGTCAAAATATATTGATCTACAAATTGTGCTAAATTTGCGAGTGTTTTTATACTACGCCAAACGATTTCCTCTGCTGTTCTTTTGAAAAAGTATCCTAATATCGTTTTTAGTATTTTAACTGAACATTATTTGCTACAACTTTCTTGTCACCCTTTCAACAGTTCAAAGTATTTTTTATTTTTTTCCATTCACAAATATTGAAAATGAAGTATTAGTAAAAGTCCAACCGTCTCACAACTAGTTCCGATACGAGGTGAGACGGGTCGACTTTTATTTTCAATATTTTCAGTTCAAAGTCTCTTACAGGTGTGGCACATGGGTGTATGCCCTGAATGTCAAACAAAGGCGTCTACTCACGAGCATAAGGCAGCAGCGCTATACCTCGACCACATTCAGGAAGTCGCTATGTTCCTGCGCCGCAAGAAGCCTAACCTGACCATTTTAATGTGGGACGATATGCTGAGGAACATCGGGGTGGATGTGTTGCAAAGTAGGTTTAATTTTTACAAGCTTTTATTAAGTTTCACGTGTCCCGATGTTTGTAATCAAATGTTTGTAAACAAATCTTGCAAGTTAAATTTGACCAACTTCCCGGTGTCCGATTGTGCTGAAATTTTGCATACAGGTTTGGTTTGGATGACAATACAATATTAAAGTACAATCAACAAAAAAAGCTAGTTATAAAAACGAAGTTTTTACAAAAAACTTGTAAGTATCTTAATAGTATCATGACTAAATAATGACTACATAAGGCAGCAGCGCTATATTTGACCACATTCAGGACGTCGGCGTCGTCGTCGCCATGTTCATACGCCGCAAGAAGCCCAACCTGACCATCTTAATGTGGGACGATGTGCTTAGGAATATCGTGGTGAATGTGTTGCAAAGCAAGTAGAGCGAGAGACTTTAAAGGCGATACTCGGAAAAATTGTGCTGAAGCGAGAAAGCAATGAGAAAACGACGCGCGCGGGAGCGAGACCGATTTTGCGGATTAGGCAAAAAAACACAAAATCACTTCGTATTAAAAAACTACAGCGATTTTAAAGAAATGCTTCTATACGATCCTAAATATTATTGGCGTCCACTAATTAAACCAATTTCCAATAGTGTAAGTAACCCCATTTAAGAATAATCTTGAATTTACGTAAATTTTATAGGTTTTTTCGAAAAGAAAAAGTGTCGAGGCAAAATCATAAAATCGTGTTTTTGAAACTATACGATTCTATTTTATTTATTTTATTTATTTAATTAAGTACACGAAAAATTACAACAAATGGTACTAACTTAACAGTGTCATATAAACCAGGGTAGGTTTTACCAGACACTGACATTCGTCTGCAAATACTCATATTATGTAATATTAATACTTACTTAGGTATTAACTACAAACAAAATAACATAATGGACAGACAGAAAGATAAATAACAGAAATCATTTTAACTAAACTATTACAGAGATTGACATCAGCTAACAATAAAAGTTTTATTTTTATTTAATAACTTTTTTTTTATGCTACCTACATTAATCTCTCGATTCCTAGTACAGCAAAGCTAAGTTAACAGCGCAGCGGTCAGCGAGTGTGTACACACGGGCGGATTTCTCAGCATGTTACTATTGTTAAATATAGTTTTTTTTTATATAGATTTAAATTTAGTTTATGTTAATTGATGAAAATGAAGTAGATAAAGGTATGAAGAAATATATATCTTATTACCAGATTTGTAACAACTGTAACCGTCCTATAGTTTTAAATCAAAAAGTCCATACTTTTTCCGAGTAGCGCCTTAATTGCAAAGCAATTGATGTTTTAGTTTATTTGTAGTTTTGTGCGTTTTTGCCTCATCCAACTCTCTGCATTGGGCTCTGTCTTTTGTGCAGAATGAATTGTCTCTATTAAAAGAAAAGGTTCATCCCTTATTTCACACCTAGTGTCACATAGTCCAATATTTATATTTACCAGAATTACAGTTGCAAAACTTCTGAAAGATTCGGAATAATTACGGAATACTTCTCAGAAAGTTTCTTTCCATCAGAATTTTTCAAAATAGATTTGATTAAAAATATTGACAATTCTTTTTATCTTAGGTCAATCTTGCTAGAAAATATCGTATGCCCGAGTCCCGCCCGTCCGACCCGACCGACCGAGGCGAACGGACGAACGAACGAACAACTCGTGCGCGCCGCGGCCACAAGCCGCGGCGGGCGCCACAGACAGATGAGTGAGCCAGAATAAATTCTAGTCTAGTGGCGCTCGGCGCGGCGGGCGGGGCGCGCAGCGGGGCGGGGAGTGGCGGGCGGGCCCCACGGAGAAGTTTTCGCCCGCGCCCCGTCCCCGCCGAGAAAGATTCATAATGTTTCGGAATAATTCGCAATATTTCGATTTACGATTAAAATTTATAAAGTAGGTAAACGTTGTTTCTTTAAAAACGAAGTACTTATTTGCTCACTGATGGATTGATGTTGAATTGGTTATTTAGCGTAAGTAAAATTTGAATGTTTATTTTATTCCTTAGCTATGTAAGGCGAAATTAACAACAAAAGTAGGTAAGTACTGTTAGCATAGCACTAAAACTATTTTTTATTCTTGTTATTACTTTATTAGGTATACTAGCGACCCGGCCCGGCTTCGTTTGAACAATTTGTTGGTGTTTTGACAGTTACAGTAATTTTAAATGTGATAACTTCTAAAGATTGATTTACCTACATTAAATGGCCATGGTAACTTATTTGGATAAGGATTAATACCGATTATAGGAGAAATTAGCTTTGCAAATAAAGTAATATTTTTAAATTACTTAAAGATAAAAAAACCTTAGGAGATAGACATATGACGCTGTTGCGGACTTTTTTGTTGGCCTTTTAATGATATACAATTCCGATAGTAAATTATTTTTATGCATCTTCATTATGCAAGGTTCAGCGTTCGCAATGTAAGCGCTCGAAAAATCTACTTTTTACGGCTTCACCAAAAAACATGTAATTTTCTCTATAAAGTACATAAATACGTAAGTAATTAGAATGTTTTGTATGTATTTATATACCGCTGGAATTAAATTTTCTAAATTACAGTGAAAGCTGCATCAAAATCCGTTGCGTGGTTTAAAAGAAGAAAGCTTAGAAACAGACAGACAGATGCATAGAGCGACTTTATTTTATACTATGTACCTACCTACCTAGTGATAGTGAAGTGATGTTAAGCCTCGGCATTTGCTACTCTAATAGAAGACGGCTTCTCGGTGCCGAGGTTTGTACCTACCTAGCAGTGGCGTAGCGAAGGGTACATAGGTACAATGCCGATGATTTTTTCATCAGTTTCAAGCAATTCAAAACATTAAAAATTTGCTAAAATAATACGTACCTACCGTACGTAGGGAGGTACCTACTTTCTTCAACACTTAAAACATCTACAGAAATTTTATTTAAGAAGTACTTACCTACCTAGATAGTAAGATATCTATCCATCCATACTTACTTTTACTATGATTGACTTTTTTCTAGCTAGGAAGGTGTTTCGAAATAAGTGTCAACTGCTTTCTACTGATTTTTACCGATTGCTGCCTTTTTATCGTTACCTACTCCCGTATTTTTCGACGATCGAAATATTCCGAATGTTTCGTAATACTTCGGAATATTTCGTAAGTATTCCACGGGAAAGATTCGGAATTATTCCCGACTGCAACTGTAACCAGAATACTAAGTAGTAGTAATAGAAGTTCGAAATACCACCACCACTGGTTTCTACTCCCAGATTCCGCACTAAACGCCTCTCAACTTCGTTTATTATGTGGACCGCAAAAGAGTAGAACGCCCTCCCTGCTTCTGTGTTTCCTAAAACATACAATCCCGAACGTTTTCAAAATTAGATTGCACAGGCATTTTCTTGCTGAGCTCGCTCCATCGTAGATGTCATCCTATTTCCCAAGTAAGATTGGTATCTAGAGCGAATCCATAGTTAAATAAAAAAACTATTATTTTTAAATTCTGGCCGTGACCTATTATGAACTCGTTGTTTCACTTAAAAAAGCACGCGAACCATAGATAAAGAATTTAAACCAAATTTTCTGCATAATTTGGATTCTGATTAATTTTTAGTTCTAGTTGCCAAGTTCAAAACTTTTATCTAACATAGCGCAGACAATCTTTTTCTTTATAAAGTTGAAACTATCATCTTTAATAATTCTACAATCTTACGACATTGTTTCAGAATACGAGTTGTGCAACCTAGTCCAGCCTGTGGTGTGGGACTACAACCCCAAACAGTTCTTCCAGATAAGTGATCAGCTGTGGGACAACTACAGCAAGTTATTCCCTCAAGTGTGGGCTGGGTCTGCTTACAAGGGGGCAAATGGAAGTTGTCAGGTAAGAAACATTAACTCAGAGGGGGCTGTGTTTTTTTCAGGTATTACCCGTGGCCCCACCGCTATGACCCACTGGTGGGTTCATATTTAATTTTTATTCCCCGTAGACCCACTGTTTCACAGTGGGACTACGGGGAATTGAAACAAAGCTGACTTTAACCGTGGTCCTACTGCTTTTATGTTTGGAAAAGTATGAATAATAATATTATTATTTTTATATTTATTTTAATTTGTATTTACATAATATTTTATTCTTATTTTATTTTTTGGGGCAAGGAGAACCTATACTTCTATCTATACTTAATATTATAAAGAGGAAAGATTTGATTGTTTGTTTGCATCGAATAGGCTCCGAAACTACTGGACCGATTTATAAAATTCTTTGACCATTTGCTACATTCTTTCCGTGTAACATAGGCTATAAGAGAGAATAAAAATTGAAAATTAGCGTTTAGATATCGTTTTGTACCCATAATTTCATTCATTACAGATAGAAATAATTATTTTTCGTGATAAAACAATGATTTTTTCAGATACTGTCACCGGTAAATCGCTACGTCAGCAATCACGAGGCGTGGATGCAAGTAATCAAGAAACATTCGCCTAAAATAGACTTCGCAGGAATCATTCTCACAGGTTGGTCAAGGTAGGTAAATGTTTTACTTTACATAACTATATGACAGGTTCTGGATATGAGTTCTATAAAGCTGATTTCGTTATAACCGGGACTATTCTTCCGTTTAAGCTTCTGGGGGGCGATTCTCGCGCAATTTTCGCGACATTATGTCTAATTAGAGATCCAAGTTATATTATATGGCGCGTACTGTCAAAATAAAATGGCGGATGTCGATTGAAACAGAATTTTCGTATCACATTCTTCGATCAACAATAACAGTTGATCAAAGCTCACATTATAGAAATGTCTATGCACAGCGCTCGACTTGCAACGAGTGGTCAATGTCAGTCGACATGAATGTCGCGCGTAAAGCTGTATTTTTATAAAATATAGAAATTTTTGTGACATATTGAATGAAGATTCTTTATTTTCCTTTATTATAAGGTATGATCACTACGCGACTCTCTGCGAACTCCTGCCCGTGTCTCTACCGAGTTTGGCGAGTTGCTTGAGGCTACTCACCAAAGCAGATTCTACTCCAAATGGTAACGTTATTTTTTTTTTTATATAAATGTTTTTGAAGTAGTGATATGACACACCACGAGTTAGTTTTAAAGTTCGAACTACTGTTGTTTTCTTCATAGTAGATTGTTTATTATTTCTGTCACAGCTGAAATGTTTCTCTAAACAAATTATAATGTCCCCTATACCTTCTTATAACTTCAAATAATATTATTTATTAATTAATAAATTACCTTCGATAAACAATAACACCTAGTTCTAGATACATAGTTGGAGTGACAGACATGGCCGAGCGTTATACGCCCACTTGAGAGTATAATAATAAGTAGATTATTTTGACATTGTCAATAATATAGTTATTTAAATTTTTACTTTTTCGCATTCACAATGCAATTTTTATGGTTGAAAAATGGAAAATGAAGTATTTAGAAAAAATCGACCTGTCCCACAACCATCCCATCGGAGCTGGTTGTGAGACGGGTCGATTTTTTCTAAATACTTCATTTTTCCATTTTTCAACCATTGTCAATAATACTAAGGTATTTCAAACTTGGAACGCTTCCTGTCATTTATAATGTAGGATCATAACATTCGTATTTTTTCTCCGTTTAAAAAAGTCAGTCTGTGCCATATAAAGTTTTCATTTAGTTCGTGAGCCTTCATCTAGTACTATTGTTGATCGAAAACTAATATACTTACTATTATTTATTCTTTATTTTTATTTTTATTTTTATTTATTCAGAGGCAGTAGTATGTGAATCTCTACCCTCGGGGCAGTGGCCGGGCGAAGCTGTGGCTCGCGGCGTGCACACGTTTGTGTTACTGCGCGAACGAGCGTTCGCGTTCATACACGGCGACTTGTGAGTTCTTTCTTTTAATAATTATACAAAGGCGTTTGTTAGATTTAAATATTTATCGTTATATATTTATGGTTAAACTACAAGGTATTTTAAAGATAATGAATCGGATAGAAGACCTGAGTAGGTATATAGAGAAATGATATTTTAGTTGTCAAGTATTTCTCGTATGGAGCAATACAGTTAAAGTAACTATCATTGAAAAGGTAGGTATGTCAAGAACAAAACAAGAAATATAATTTTCACCACTCCAGCTCGAAAAGGGCGCTTTTGGCGCCTAAAAACTCGCAGCAAAATCGATTTTTGCTGCGAGCGTGAGGCAAAGTGCTTTTTTAATTTGTTACACCAACTTTTGAAATAATTAAGAAAAAAGAAAAAGAGTGACAAGGATGAAACTTTTAAAATTAATATGAGCAAAAAGGATAGATAGATAGCTTTATGTCGATGGACATGAAATATAAAGCTTAAAAAAGAAATACACGGATACCAAAGGTTCGAAATAAAGAGTATGGACGAAATGAGGTCGCATGCATGATATAAATATAAAATAAGAAAAATTAATGAATTCTAATAACAAATTAAATAAATACGATTGTATTACTATTGCTTTTTATTAAACACGCAATATAATATTTAAAATAAATAATATGAAGTGAACATTATATCGCTTACTAATATCATGTTTGGTTTTCATAAAAATTACATGCAGTGCAGTTTTTGAACGCAATGCAAACAGTTACCTTCAACTTGCATAATTGCACCAATTTTACTCTTAATTATTAATTTTGATGTTTTCTTTATTGTTAAATGTTGCCTTCAATGTTGTTTTTCTGACCTGTAACACTTTTCTCGCTGGTAGAGGTGAAAAGTTGTATGTTTAACACGAGAGCAAAATTTTCTGATGTCTCGTGCCTTTAAATCACTCACTGTGCTCAGTAGTCTATATTTGAATCACTCGCTACGCTCGTGATTCAATTTTAGTCTACTTCGCTAGTTCGTGATTTAAATTCAGCACTCGCAGCGAAAAATGATTTTGCTCTCTTGTATAACAAATAACTATTTATGATTTGTTTATTCATTATTTGTTTATTATTTTGTTTGTGTGTTTTTATCTTACTTTTAAGCATATAAAAGCCAAAGCTACGTAGGTACAAATTACTAACCAGTAATGTTCCCAATGAATTAGTAATACACAAATTGAATCTTAAAAACTGAGCTACAAAGTAATTTCTATATAATTTATTAAAATATATAATGTATTTCTTGTTATATACAATATACATTTACTGAGCATTGTTATACCTATGCTAGGTACTTCCATCAATAAATTATATATCCATAGTACACAAAAAAAACATACTCTATATCTGTACATAACGTCCAGTATATTCTGGACACATATAAACATATATACCCATATTCGTATATATACACATCCACATATATATAAATCAACAATATCCATAAATAACCAAAACACTTAGCTTTGTACTGGGAGCACCGTCACTGTCCACGTCTCGACCAAAAGTGACCGCACGGACGGCCAGCTTGCTTTTATAAGGCATCCCCCACTACAAACCGACTCACAAACAACACGTGGTCAGGCCACCTGTGTCGCCATCTGTTTAACCGGATGCCAGGTGCGGTTTGCTAGTCAATACAGACGTTCTATTTATTATTCCTTGCTTCCTTGTTATTTTAAAATTATTCTAACACTTGTTATATTATTTACACTATATATTTCTTATATATTTACTATTCTAACACGGCCATACTGACAAGTACTTCGTTCCCCGAAGTACCTACCTTTTCAAGCCCTCGGTCAGTTTTATTTATTTGTGAATCATTGGCTGCTTCTTATTTATTATTAAACTAAACCATACTACATATTTTCATAGTTTATACGTAATTCATGAATATATTTCAAAATAATAATTCATATCTCATAGTTTACCTGGCACCACAGTCTCACTATTTAATTGATTCATTTCTCATGATACCTGGCACCACAGTCTTACTTTCCATAGTTTATACATAATTATTCATATAATTTTCAATGTAATAATTCATATCTCATTATTTAACTGGCACCACAGTCTCACTTCTGTTATTAAGTAGACTTGTGTGCACTTCACTTAAACACCTACTCCGCACCACAGCCTCACTGTTCACATTAAGTAGGCCTGTGTGCACTTCACTTAAACACCTACTCCGCACCACAGCCGCACTGTTCACATTAAGTAGGCCTGTGTGCATTTCACTTAAACACCTACTCCGCACCACAGCCTCACTGTTCACATTAAGTAGGCCTGTGTGCACTTCACTTAAACACCTACTCCGCACCACAGCCTCACTGTTCACATTAAGTAGGCCTGTGTGCACTTCACTTAAACACCTACTCCGCACCACAGCCTCACTGTTCACATTAAGTAGGCCTGTGTGCACTTCACTTAAACACCTACTCCGCACCACAGCCTCACTGTTCACATTAAGTAGGCCTGTGTGCACTTCACTTAAACACCTACTCCGCACCACAGCCTCACTGTTCACATTAAGTAGGCCTGTGTACACTTCACTTAAACACCTACTCCGCACCACAGCCTCACTGTTCACATTAAGTAGGCCTGTGTGCACTTCACTTAAACACTTACTCCGCACTACAGCCTCACTGTTCACATTAAGTAGGCCTGTGTGCACTTCACTTAAACACCTACTCCGCACCACAGCCTCACTGTTCACATTAAGTAGGCCTGTGTGCACTTCACTTAAACACCTATTCCGCACCACAGCGTGTGTGGCATTATGTCTCACTTTTCCCATTATTTTTTACTTAATTCATCTCTCTTAATCCAACCTATACTGCTGGGCATAGGAGGCCTATGCCCAGCAGTGGGCGTCGTTCGGCTGACATGATGAATCCAACCTTACTGAATTCAATTAACTTATCAAATGTATCACTTTTTACATTAAGGATAAATCAATCTCAACATAATATGTTGTACTTTACAAATATTATTTGTAAAGTAACTAAAATACGTATTTAACAGAATTTCTAACTTTCATATTACTCTTTGACTTATCAAAACTTCATAATAACATTTCTGCATCTAGAAATATTCGCTATCGTTATTCCCGAGTCCCAACGGCCTGTAATTGAATGTTTTAAATCAAATCTTTCTAAGAATTTTAAGAAATCATTCGTCTTGTTTGTATTAATAGACGACAGATCATATCAGCCAGAATAATGTATTGAAAATAGGATAGTAACCGTAAATCAAAATTCAAATTGTTTTTAATAGAGAAATGTTATTAATCATTATAAAATCATCCTAACCTATATTTAAGATTTTAAACTTTCGCGTTCCATTATAATTATAAATAAGAGGAACGTAGCCGAAACGTCAAGCTGTAAGTACATAATGTACTACATAATAAAATGTCGCGTTGACTCCCGTTACTCTTGTTTACAATTTTATATTTATTTATTAAATGTGTTTAATGATATTTTTTTTGTTATTACCGAAATAGTTTGGACGTTGATTTATATTCAATATTTGTATGAAATTATGTTTTTTTTGTTTATATTTTAATTATGTAACTTAATTATTGTCCTTTATAACATGATATTTATTTTGATTATAAAATATTTTTTGTCTTGGCCTTTTATTTGATAAAATTTTAATTTGTTTTGAATGTGTTAGGTTTTTGTTTTAATAGTATTGTTTTTCAAACTCAACATAATGAATACCTATTATTAGAGATAAATGGATTGAATAATTGAAAGACTTTTTTCCGGTATCTACATTAGGTTCAACAATTTAAATCTCTCTCATATACCGCTTGGCCAATCTGACAGTTACATAAATCTGTCACTGCAGCCACGTATTGCTTTGAAAATTATTTACTTCGAGTAGTTCTTGTGGTACATAATCAATACTTTCAATATTGTTAAATGAAACATGGAAAGAATTCCAACTTTATTTGAAATGAGAAAATGTGAAACTATAGCAAGCGAGAGAGTACTAAAAGAAAATATATAAATGAGTAAGTAAGTAACTGGAAAAATATTTCACGATACTTTCAATCTTTATTGAGGAAAAAGTATGTAATTTTTTACTATTTTATTGAGCATGAACATTTAAATAATTTGACAATGATTTACTTTCTCTTGGTTTTATATTGGAAGAATAAGAACCAGTTGAAGGTTCAGCGTTAGCAAAGTCGCTTCAAATGATAAGCTTTTTTTATTAAGGGGGTAATTTCTTAAACAGTTTTAAAAAAAGATCTCAAATGACAGCCAGGAACAATGACACAACACAATCATTAATTCTACAGACTAGTGCAGTGTGTGTCAAGACCACTATCACAGTGGTAGAATACTCCAGTGCTCTCAACACTCTGTAATATCACTGTACCAAGTAGTTGTTTAAGTAATGAGAAAAAAGAAACAATACCGAATCGGTAACAAAAATTAAAACCAGCCAAATGACCCTTTGAAGCCTTTGACCCTTTTAACTATTAATCAAATCTAAGTTTTACTGGTTTTACACAAATTAAACTGAACTAAAAATAAAAAAAAACCCTTTAGAAAATGTATCTTTTGAATATCATTTTCAAGTTTATTTAATACGTATTAT
The DNA here is from genome assembly GCA_949710035.1 of Crambus lathoniellus. NCBI lineage: Eukaryota > Metazoa > Arthropoda > Insecta > Lepidoptera > Crambidae > Crambus > Crambus lathoniellus. The sequence continues at coordinate 3,749,086 of OX453302.1, read as the reverse complement.
CACTTCAAATTGGCTATTTCTATCATGAGAAGACAATTTTGCATCAATATTATAATGGAGCAAAATTTTTATAAAACTTTAGTGTATCTAATCTCACTGCACTAATGATTCTATCAATGGACGGGATGAAACATAAAAGAACCATTGAAACTTATATTGGAAAGATTTTTTCTAACAAAAGGTAAGGGAAGAAAATATCTCTTAGTTACACACAGTGGCACAGTATTTAACATTATTGTTGACATCATTATTAACTGTGTATAAATCTAAAATTCATTAGAACACTGAATTCCCCGTAATTATCGGTCAATTCGGCATTGAGAAGAGAGATGAGAAACTAATAAAAAATATGGATTAAATTTTTGTGAATCGGAATAACAACACTATTTAGCTTACTCGCATTTTTTGTATTAGAATTGGACCACATCCCATAGCTTGTGGCATTTGTTTGCAATTCAGTTCCTTATTTTGTCTCAACAAACGTAGCAAAGGTTGGAGCACCAGGAAATAAATTTTCATTGTTACTAACAGAACTAGTTAAGTTTAATGTTAAGATTCGCTACGCGGTTTCAATACCAAGTCGTTCACGAGATCTTGTAGCTTCACAGACTATTTCAGGAAGGATTATGTCACGATTGAATACAGCAAGATAAATAAAAAAATAAAAATTAGCCGCGTTTTATTACCACCTTTATAATGTATTTAAGTGTTAATTTGTTTTTTGACACTTCGACATTTACTATTATTAAGTTAGTATTGGCCAGGAAAGTTATTTATTTATATCTGTATTTCTTTAGACTCTTTTCTTATTATACAAAGCGAAATCTACTGACTCGACCACCAGTTCACAAATTGGGAGGCCCTTCGAAGAAAGAACTGGCAAGAAAACTCACGAAGGGTGGACCGTGGACCGACCTCCGCGTTTTTATTTCTATTTTTCTACATAAACGACTAACCTCAACTTAAGGTCTTATGTCCCAAACTGGTGACATTTCTTTGGTAAAATAACTAGTAATCTAAGTATGACGGTTTTTTTTCTTGACGTCCTACCCTCAATTTGTACCAATGTTGCAGAGTCCCCAAAGGGTTTTACCAGCTTCAACGTCCTTCGAGATGCGGTTCCAATTTTATTGACCAGGTTTTTGTAGTCTTGCACGTCCCGGAATCAGCTCCTCGTCCTCCTCGAACCGCTGCCAGGCTGGATCGAAGAACGGCAGCGCCACTTTGTCACGATGGATGACCGTGACCGTAGCTTGAAGCGGCAGCATTGCAAAATGAAGTAGATCAGCCAAAACTCGTTTCCATTTTCGTACCCATTCTGAAAACATAATATAATGTTAATCATTGTGAGCCAGAGCACATCCCACTTCTGATGTTAGATTTAAATATTGATCGTTATATATTTATGGTTAAACTACAAGGTATTTTAAAGATAATGAATCGGATAGAAGACCTGAGTAGGTATATAGAGAAATTATATTTTAGTTGTCAAGTATTTCTCGTATGGAGCAATACAGTTAAAGTAACTATCATTGAAAAGGTAGGTATGTCAAGAACAAAACAAGAAATATAATTTTATGATTTGTTTATTCATTATTTGTTTATTATTTTGTTTGTGTGTTTTTATCTTACTTTTAAGCATATAAAAGCCAAAGCTACGTAGGTACAAATTACTAACCAGTAATGTTCCCAATGAATTAGTAATACACAAATTGAATCTTAAAAACTGAGCTACAAAGTAATTTCTATATAATTTATTAAAATATATAATGTATTTCTTGTTATATACAATATACATTTACTGAGCATTGTTATACCTATGCTAGGTACTTCCATCAATACATTATATATCCATAGTACACAAAACAAACATACTCTATATCTGTACATAACGTCCAGTATATTCTGGACACATATAAACATATATACCCATATTCGTATATATACACATCCACATACATATAAATTAACAATATCCATAAATAACCAAAACACAGCTTTGTACTGGGAGCACCGTCACTGTCCACGTCTCGACCAAAAGTGACCGCACGGACGGCCAGCTTGCTTTTATAAGGCATCCCCCACTACAAACCGACTCACAAACAACACGTGGTCAGGCCACCTGTGTCGCCATCTGTTTAACCGGATGCCAGGTGCGGTTTGCTAGTCAATACAGACGTTCTATTTATTATTCCTTGCTTCCTTGTTATTTTAAAATTATTCTAACACTTGTTATATTATTTACACTATATATTTCTTATATATTTACTATTCTAACACGTTCATACACGGCGACTTGTGAGTTCTTTCTTTTAATAATTATACAAAGGCGTTCATACACGGCGACTTGTGAGTTCTTTCTTTTAATAATTATACAAAGGCGTTCATACACGGCGACTTGTGAGTTCTTTCTTTTAATAATTATACAAAGGCGTTCATACACGGCGACTTGTGAGTTCTTTCTTTTAATAATTATACAAAGGCAGTAGTATGTGAATCCCTACCAAAGAGCGTAGACTAAATACTGAGGTAACTGGAGAGTGCAGTACTAACACTTCTGTGGCACTGTGGCTGTCTTCCGTCTCATCTACACTTTGAAAAAATACGTATGGTCATACGAGACAACTGACAGCCGCTACATACTAAATGTCAAATTTGTCACTTTTTTATTCAGGGTGAAAACTCCAGATACCTCAGTATTTAGTCTAAGCTCTTTGGTCGGGACAGTGGCCGGGCGAAGCTGTTGCTCGCGGCGTGCACACGTTCGTGTTACTGCGCGAACGAGCGTTCGCGTTCGTACACGGGGACTTGTGAGTTCTTTCTTTTAATTATACAGATAGGCCAGTCAAATGTTACATTCGAAATACAAATAATTGCAGTAAACTTGCTCTTTTGATATGTTGTTTGGGTCCATCTGGATAGTATTTATCCAGATTTGCAGCAGTCTGAAATTCTCGCGCGCTGAGTAGTTGCAGAATAACTACCTCTTTTTTTAGTTTTGTGCCAAAAAAACGACATTGGAAGGTTCTGATGACAAAAGTAACTACTACTTATTTAAATTGTATAAAATTCTTGACAATTTGAGCCCTAGTTTAATTGTGTAGGTCTAATAAGTCACACGATACAGAGTACCCAATGTTCACTATTTTCCCCAAAATGTTGGGAGTTCCTCAATTTACACACAACCATATCCGACCCAAACAACATACCAAAAGAGCAAGTTTACCGCAATTATTTTTATTTTAGCCTTTTTAGTTGTACGATATGACTGGCCTAAGAGCAGGCCTGTCTCACTTCCATACAAGCGGCGCAAAACCCCGAGATATTTACCTACTATTCTGGAAAACAACCTAATTTCAACCTTTTGCATTGCGTACAGCGTTCATAGTACAATAACTGTCTGCCGTCTCGCTTCAATCTGCTAGGGCTGTCAGAGGTACTACTTTACCTGTGAGAGTAATACACGCGAAGCGAGACAGATGGCGACACATGCGGATGCGTGCGCTGCGTGTGCGACAAGTCGAGCGAGTGCCAGCCTATTGAGACTAGTCCGGTGACCGGACGCTTGCGTTTATCATACCTAAACTCGGGAGTGAAATTTCTGTACCGTAAGGTACTAATATATATTCTGTGCTAAGAGGCAGTAGTATGTGAATCCCTACCGTCGGGGCAGTGGCCGGGCGAAGCTGTTGCTCGCGGCGTGGTCACGTTCGTGTTACTGCGCGAGCGAGCGTTCGCGTTCATACACGGCGACTTGTGAGTTCTTTCTTTTAATCCACAACGGGGTGGCACTTATGGCCAGAATTAATAATCTATCCACAGATATGTTCCAGATTAGTTGCTAGGCAACACCTAGCAACACCCAGGCAACTGTCGTTAATTCTATGTTAATATCTAAAGCCGCTTTTCCACCTGCAAGTAAACTTCTGCGATAAATGTCCGACAGGTCTGTCCGACAGCAACTTGCTAGTGTAAACTACGTAGCAATTACACTCGCGACAGCTTGTCAGTATGATATGTTATGGCGTCAGACTTAGATACGATGGTGATTACTAGCCAGGTGGACCTTGAACAAGTCCTACCACCAACCTAAAAGAGTTCATCATAATATTACAAAAAGTCAAATTCTTCAATTAACTTTTAACTTTAACGGGTTGAAGGTTGTGGTGATTATCATATGAAAAAAAACAATGCTTGATAAAAAAATGTACTGATGTTTTGTTAAATGTACACAAAAAATCACATCACATTGATTTAGTTTGTCTTTTCAGAGTAACAACTTGGCTGAACGCTTGGCAAATAGAAAACAGCTACACGAACCCAGTGCAAGCAGAAAACATTGTAACTGCGGCTAAACAGTGAGTGATGAATTGTGACTTTCAAATGTTACTATAAATGAGACACGACACGATAAATTATAATAGAAAATTTCATAAGTACTTACTAGAACTTACTTGTAAAACTAGTTGTTTTTATCTATTAAAAATCCTATAATAATGTCAATGTGAATGCTTAAATTTAAATTCATAATAAAATAAATACCTTTGTAACTTCACAAGCAATAATATGTAAACAACATAGAACTAAGGAGAACTTAATTATTATAGAACTTATAATATGTCATAGCCCTATAATGTTTACATATTATTGCTCGTGACTGTACTTTTATGAAAGTAATACATCATAAGGAAAAAAAAATATTAAATGTTCAAATGCAGCCTTCCTAGGCAAAACGGAATTGTTAATTATGCTACCTTCCTTTTTTCAATTCAGTAAAAAAATTACAGGAAAAATGTGATAGTAAAAAACCACGAGCCCTATAAGTAGCTTTCAGGCGAGGTTTTTTACTATCACATTTTTCCTATACTTCCAAAATTGCATTGTAAATGCATAAAAATAATATAAAATCCTAAAAAAAATACCTTAAAAATTCTCTCATCCTCTCTTCCAGATTGATAACAGAATTCGTAACCCTTGAGACGGACTTAACCCCCAACCTGAACGCGGTGACGGGCCGGAGAAGCGCCGAGGAATGGATCAAGACATACCTCAACCCGCTCAGAACCAAAGTCAGCGAGTTGCATACCACAGCTGAAGGCAGGAGCCGAGCCGATGCGAGCATCAGTCCTTTAAACACTCTGTTCTTGTGGAACAAGTACTGGAACGTGCAGTAACCGACATCGGGCCCTATGGCGATGCCAGAAGGCTTCAATTTCAAATTTTATGACTAGTGATTTGGGGTAAAGGACTTGTGATTTGGGATAAAGGACTTGTGATTTGGGGTAAAGGACTAGACTTAAACCAATGTATCAATTTAGTATGCTAGAGGTATGGAAGATCGGGACCCCCTGACACAGGTAAATCTTTTTTTGCCTCCCAGGAGATCCCTTCTACAGAATAACTGAATGTTATTTGGTTTTATGAATAAACAATTTTGTTTATTTTTTATTTTGAGGACTTGTCGGATCTCGTTCGTGTATTTGTAGTTTGAGTTAAGGAAGACAACTGAGTGATCAAGTGCACAAATAAATAAGTGTCATAGTGTGATTCCGCTCATGAGCGAAGTTAGCGAGCTGCATACCACGGCCGGGGCCAGGAAGCCGAGCCGATGCCAAGCATCAGCCCTTTAAACACTGTTCTTGTGGAAGAAGTACTGGAACGTGCAGTAACCAACATTGGGCCTTATGGCGATGACAAAAGGTTTGAATGTCAACTTTTACTACCAGTGATGGAAACAATACTGAAGTAGCTTGTGCATTTGTAATTTGTGAAACAAGTATTGGAACGTCCAGTAACCGACATCGGGCCTTATGGCGATGCCAAAAGGTTTCAATTTCAACTTCTAAGACCAGTGATGTAGTGTAAGGGACTTGTGCATTTTTAGTTTGAGTCGAAGACTGCTAAGTGTTCTGTTAAACACTCTGTTCCTTTGTTCTTGTGGAACAAGTACTGGAACGTCCAGTAACCGACATTGGACCTTATGGCGATGCCAGAAGGTTTCAATTTCAACTTCTATGACCTCTAATTTAGTGTAAGGGACTTGTACATTTATAATTTGACTCCAAGACTGCTAAGTAGTCTGTTTAACACTGTCCCTGTCTAACAAGAATTTGGAACGCCCAGTAACCGACCTTGGGCCTTATGGCGATGCTGGAAGGTTTCAATTTCAACTTTTACGACCAGTGATGGAAACAAGACTGAAGTAGATCTTGAGCATTTGTAATTTGTGAAAGAAGTATTGGAACGTCCAGTAAGCCTGGCCGCACACGCGTAAACGCCGCCACCGACCTATTTTCTGTAGTTTTCATACATTTTATATGAATGCCGACGCCTTAGTCGTCACTACTTGTTTCTTATTGGCGGCGTTTGGCTCGTGTGCGGGGACAGTTACCGATATTAGGCCTTATGCCGATGCTAGAAGGTTTAAATTTTAGCTCCTATGACCACTGATTTAGTCTAAAGGACTTGTGAATTTGTAGTGTACTGCTAAGTGATCTGTTAAACACTGTCCCTGTGGAACAAGAATTGAAATGTACTGTAACCGATATTGGGCCTTATGGCGACATCTGAAGGTTTCAATTTTAGCTCCTATAACCACTGATTTAGTCTAAAGGACTTGTGCATTTGCAGTGTACTGCTAAGTGATCTGTTAAACACTGTCCCTGTGGAACAAGAATAATTGAAATGTACAGTAACTGATATTGGGTCTTATGGCGATGCTATAAGGTTTCAATTCTAGCTCCTATGACCACTGATTTAGTTTAAAAGACTTATGCATTTGTAGTGAACTGCTAAGTGATCTGTTAAACACAGTCCCTGTGGAATAAGAATTGAAATGTACTGTAACCGATATTGGGCCTTATGGCGATGCCTGAAGGTTTCAATTTTAGCTTCTATGACCACAGGACTTGTGCATTTGTAGTGTACTGCTAAGTGTAATCTGTTAAACACTCCCTGTGGCACAAGAATTGAAATGAACAGTTACCGATATTGGGCCTTATGGCGATGCCAGGAAGGTTTAAAATTTCAAGCGTTGTCGTTGGTATGTAATATGTATGGCATAATATAATAAAATTATAAAGTGTTATTGTTTCATCAAAATCCGTTCAGTAGTTTTTTGCGTGAAAGAGTGAAACATCCTATCAAACTTTCGGATTTATAATATTAGTAGGATATAGAACTAACCTATTACTGGGTTAATATGTAAATATTTGTTTAAAATATTCCATAACTATCTTTTTTGTGTTCTGCTGTATACATAGATGATGATCATTGATTTTCAAGATAACTGTCAATAATAAAAGTAGCTATAATTTAACAAAACGAAGAAAATCGGTAACAGGGTTGTCTGTTATTTAAGATGTAATCTAGTTATTTGTCTTTCATCATCATCATGTCAGCCGAACGACGCCCACTGCTGGGCATAGGCCTCCCCCAAGGATCTCCACAACGATCGGTCCTGCGCTGCCCGCATCCAGCGGCTTCCCGCGACCTTGACCAGATCGTCGGTCCACCTTGTAGGGGGCCTGCCCACGGAACGTCGTCCGGCACGCGGTCGCCATTCAAGAACCTTTCCGCCCCAACGGCCATCGGTTCTCCGCGCTATGTGTCCCGCCCACTGCCACTTCAATGATGCAATCCTTCGAGCGATGTCGGTTGTTTTAGTTCTCCTGCGGATTTCATCATTTCTGATTCGATCGAGCAGGGAAATACCAAGCATCGCTCTCTCCATTGCTCGCTGGGTGACTTTGAGCCTTCTTATGAGACCCATAGTAAAAGACCACGTCTCACTTCCATAGGTCATTACTGGCAACACACACTGGTCAAAGACTTTCGTCTTGAGACATTGAGGTATTTCGGACGCGAATATATGTCGGAGCTTCCCAAACGCTGCCCATCCGAGCTGGATTCGACGAGAGATCTCTTTCTCAAAGTTGGACTTACCTAACTGGACCGTCTGTCCTAGGTAAACATAGTGGTCAACAACTTCGAGTGTAATGTTCCCAACATTAACTGGAGCGGGTGCAACATGGGCATTGGACATGATTTTCGTCTTGTCCATGTTCATCTTAAGACCCACTCTTTGCGAAGCATTACCGAGATCTTCGAGCATTGTGTTCAGGTCTTCCAAGGTCTCAGCCATAAGAACTACATCATCGGCAAACCGTAGATGTGTTAGGTACTCGCCATTGATGTTGATGCCGCATCCTTTCCAGTCCAGCAGCTTAAAAATATCCTCCAACGCAGCTGTGAACAGTTTGGGAGAGATGACATCTCCCTGTCTCACACCTCGCTGTAGTTGGATAGGATTAGAGCTCTGGTTCTGTAATCGGACCGACATGGTGGCGTTTTGGTATAGGTACCTCAGCACCTCGATATACCTGTAGTCTATTTGGCACCTCTGGAGAGACTGCACCACGGCCCAGGTCTCGATCGAATCAAAGGCTTTCTCATAGTCCACGAACGCCAAGCAAAGTGGCAGGTTATACTCTTCGGTCTTCTGTATAACTTGCCGCAGCGTATGAATGTGGTCTATGGTACTGTAGCCTTTCCGGAACCCGGCTTGTTCGGGAGGTTGGAAGTCGTCGAACCTGCGAGCGAGACGATTCGTAATGACTCTCGAAAACAACTTATAGATATGGCTCAGAAGCGAGATGGGTCTATAATTCTTCAAGAGAGTTTTATCACCCTTCTTGAAAAACAGCATCACATCGCTTCTGCCCCATGCCTTTGGCGTTTTGCCCTCGAGGATGACAGAGTTGAAGAGCTTCTGGAGGACCTTAAGTATCGGCTTACCGCCCGCTCTTAGAAGTTCTGTTGTGATTCCGTCATCACCCGCCGCCTTGTTGTTTTTGAGCTGCTTGAGAGCCATTCTAATCTCGTACAGGCTGACGTCCGGGATATCTTCGGTATAGTGTCGGGTAAGCTTGGCTCTAGGGTCTTTAGCCTTGCTTTCAACAGGTGTTTGCGTGGAATATAGCTGTCCATAGAAACTCTCAATCTCCCTCAGGATTTCAGGTGTTGACGAAACGATGCTACCTTCCCCAGTTTTCAGCCTCGTCAATTGACTTTGCCCGATAGACAGATCTCTCGCGAACACTTTGGAGCCTTTGTTCCGCTCAATGGCTTCTTTAATACGCTCGGTATTAAATTGGCGAAGGTCGCGCGTCAAGGACTTAGATATCTGTCTATTGAGCTGCCGATAACGATGGGCATCCGCTGAGTTCTGCAGCTTCATTTCGTGTCTCTGATCCATGAGTAGGAGAGTCTGACTGGAGAGTTTCTTCAATTTGGGACGGTGGGTTTTATAGTACTTAGACCCTACCGTGCGGACAGTGTCCACCACCATGTTGTATAGATCGTCCACGTCTATGCTGTTCTCAAGGGCTTCGAAGCGGTTTTGAAGCTCGAGCTGAAAGCACTCGGGGTTTTGAATTTGAGCTGGTATTGGTCGGAGCGTGGATTTTATCAGTCGCGATCTTTCGAGCTTGACATCGATATTCAATGTGCCTCTTACCATACGGTGATCGCTTCCTGTCTTAACAGCGTTGATCACACTGACATCATTGAATATGTGCTTCTTCGTCGACATGATAAAATCGATCTCGTTTTTGACTTTACCGTCCGGACTGATCCAGGTCCATTTGCGGCTTACGGGCTTCCTAAAGAAGGAGTTCATCATATAGAGGTTCTCCCTCTCCATAAAGTCTGCCAGCATCTGGCCTCTATCGTTCCGTTGCCCAAATCCAAATTGCCCCACTCTCAGCTCATCACCGCACTATTTGTCTATTTGTCTTTAGTTAATGTCAATTTACTTAATATATTGTTATGATTATGAATATAATACAATACAAAGTGCGCCACATAATTATTTTAATGTAATAGTATAAAATGCTAATATTGATTTTAATATTTTCTGGTATTTGAAACGGCTCTTAGGATCCATTTAATACCTATGTAAATAGTTAATGTTTTTTTTTGTTTTGTATAACAAAACTTTGCAGTTTGTCACTATTATTAATTTAAAGCATGTTACTGAAAAGCTTTTTGAAATATAATTAAAGTATGATAGTGTACATTATCGGCCTAAGTACGGCAACTGTATGTCATATTATAACAAACGGCATCATTGTGTGATTTTTATATTGGCCTAAGTAAGTGTGTGAGTACGGCAACTGTATGTCATGTAACAAAATGCATCGTTGTGTGATTTTTAGTAATATTCCTTATATAGTTTTATTATGAAAACATACAGGCCGATTTTATGAATAATTTTATCAATGACCACTTATTTTTAGATTTAAAGACTGGCTCTTACTATAAGCGTATAGCTGTTTTATCTCACGAGCGCGGGTGAGCCATACTTGTAGTTGTAATGCGTATAGACGCGCTCCTGTGTGCGTCGGCCGGCGAACCGAGAAAACCGGCCGGCCGGCCGAGCAGGACCATTTATCCCGCTTTCATTTTCCACTAATCTGTATTGGGCCCAATGCGCCTTTAAAATTAATATCAATTTTACCAAAATTAACATGTCACCGCTAGAAAATAATATTCCTGCAGGGCCACTAGGATTCAACAGTGTAAAAATAAAAGGGCATGCAGTAATGCCATCTGGAATTTTAAAGGTTAATATTGCATTTATGGGTTTAGACCCATAATGACTGTTGAATCATATTGGGCCCATGGCCATTAGGGTTCATGACTTTAAAATTAATATCAATTTGTTTCTAGTCATAGATAAATCTGTATGAATACCCAAATTAACATTGTATTAATATAGCATTTAAGTGTATATTAAACGTCCAGTAGATCTTATTAATATAAAAAGGCTAGTTATAAGTGTCCTATCTTATTACTAAATGTGAAATTTTGTTCAATCTCTCGAAAGTAGGTAGGTAAAGAAATATCAAGGGAAGGAAAAAATCACAAATATAAATAAAAAGAGATAAATTATCACAACACTTTTCTTTTGAATTTGATTACAAATATTTATCTAAAACATACCTATACTTACCTATGTACGGATAGCTGCACTGCAGACTACATAACACATAATCGATTGTTAAACATTTGTAAAAATGTTTCTTTCGGATGCGAGGGTTTACTCGCATTGATGAAGCAACGCTGGCCTACAGCGTAACAAGTGATAGCAAAATTCGACGAGTCGTGTAAGCCTTTCGGTAGCTTAGTTGGTCAGAGCATCGGGCCGGATTCCCGGAGGCGCGGGTTCGAATCCTGCCTGAAAGCTACTTATAGGGCTCGTGGTTTTTTACTATCACATTTTTCCTATACTTACAAAATTGCATTGTGAATGCATAAAAATAATATAAAATCTCAATATGGCTGTTTCATCTTAATCGATTGTTAAACATTTGTAAAAATGTTTCTTTCGGATGCGAGGGTTTACTCGCATTGATGAAGCAACGCTGGCCTACAGCGTAACAAGTGATAGCAAAATTCGACGAGTCGTGTAAGCCTTTCGGTAGCTTAGTTGGTCAGAGCATCGGGCCGGATTCCCGGAGGCGCGGATTCGAATCCTGCCTGAAAGCTACTTATAGGGCTCGTGGTTTTTTACTATCACATTTTTCCTATACTTACAAAATTGCATTGTGAATGCATAAAAATAATACAAAATCTCAATATGGCTGTTTCATCTTAATCGATTGTTAAACATTTGTAAAAATGTTTCTTTCGGATGCGAGGGTTTACTCGCATTGATGAAGCAACGCTGGCCTACAGCGTAACAAGTGATAGCAAAATTCGACGAGTCGTGTAAGCCTTTCGGTAGCTTAGTTGGTCAGAGCATCGGGCCGGATTCCCGGAGGCGCGGATTCGAATCCTGCCTGAAAGCTACTTATAGGGCTCGTGGTTTTTTACTATCACATTTTTCCTATACTTACAAAATTGCATTGTGAATGCATAAAAATAATATAAAATCTCAATATGGCTGTTTCATCTTAATCGATTGTTAAACATTTGTAAAAATGTTTCTTTCGGATGCGAGGGTTTACTCGCATTGATGAAGCAACGCTGGCCTACAGCGTAACAAGTGATAGCAAAATTCGACGAGTCGTGTAAGCCTTTCGGTAGCTTAGTTGGTCAGAGCATCGGGCCGGATTCCCGGAGGCGCGGATTCGAATCCTGCCTGAAAGCTACTTATAGGGCTCGTGGTTTTTTACTATCACATTTTTCCTATACTTACAAAATTGCATTGTGAATGCATAAAAATAATATAAAATTTACATAACACTGTCAAAATTCTCCAATCGACTTTCAACTATAACTGTGGAGCAATAAGTTCAAAACCGTTTGTAGATATTTGACATTTTGTGGTACATTCTTTACCTACCCATTCTTGATGTTAAGAACCCTAATCTATTTATTTTGATACCTTTCTCTACGACAGTTCACTAAGTGTCAATTTTGATCAGTGTTTATAGTAATTCTATAAGTGTTGTACTATGATATAATCAATGTGATAATAATAAATGTAATATTTATCAAAAATGTTGTATAATTATGTTATCTATTACCCATTGAGTCTTGTTACTGTAATCGTAAATCCGTCAAAATGTCAGCAAAGTGCTGCCTATTTCAATTTTTGAAACGACCGACCGTACCTTTGTGGCATTTGTTTAATACAAAATAAAATACTTAATATCCAAAGGTCCTCAAATAGAGTCAAAGTCAAAGTAATATTTTTTATTCATATAGATTAAATAAAATTAATGAATCGTCCAACATTTTTTTACCTACCACCTAGAGTTGACAATACGCTGAAATGGTTTCAGAAAAGGATGGTACGGCAGTGTATGCTTCGCGCTCGAGTGCCCCCATATACGAGAATTTTCCGTGCTTAGGGTACTTACTAAACTAATAAAGAGCCGAAACAGTCATGCAACGTTCGTCTTGATATGGTTAAGTATGTCGTGGCCATATGTTAGATTTGCTTACTTCATGAAATGATCTAGAATTCCATGAAGTGGTTGCATTTCAAGAAATGACCAGCTAAAATTGATAATATCGTTGAATAGCCAACTTTAATAATATTTTCAACAACGTTTGACCATATCATGAAATACGACTATTTTATGAAACGACCAACCGTTATCATTTATGTAAAGTTTCCATGACATCAAAGTTGTTATTTCTGAATTTGTACTCTGGCCTATTCTATTTCTTTGAACGCCATATTTTTGAAAGAGAGTTTGCCTTGGAAGTCCTGTAGAACACGTGATAGGTGAGCGCATCGCTGCGCTTCGCGATCGCCTTAAAAAAATCACACCACAGAAAAACTTGATAATATGGCACAAAATTCAAAATTCAAAATCATTTATTCATTTTAGGCTGATACAGCACTTGTGAACGTCAATACAGCACACGTAAACTAAGCGCTTACAGCGCCTCTACCGGTAATAAATATTTTAATTTTTTGATGTGATCAAAATATAACCTTGACCGTTTCATGAAGCAGCCGCGCGTACAGTTGCCCATATCGAGGAATGATTTCATATGATTGATCTGCCCAAGCTACATCATGATGTAGCCAATAGACAGTGAAACATTTCATGAAATCCGACCATTTCATGAAATTCTCGAGCATTTCATGAAGTGAGCAAATCTAACACCAAGCGTTACGAGATGACAATGTGTCCGTAGTCCACCCAGATGAACATGTCAGGTGGACCGTGGACCTCTGATCAGGAAGGAATTTCTTCATAGCCACAACGCGTTGTGGTCGTAAACCATGATGCGAGCCACGACACAAATTTCGACATGTGGTCTTACTGTGATTCCCACAACGCGTCGTGATGATTTGCATTTCTTATTGCAGTAGGTACAGTCAGCGTTAAATAAATATAAGCGTGTCTAGAGTAGTCAAAAAGATCTGAAAAACAAACGCAATTTGATCTAAGCATTTCGAATCATCACAATTTGATGTAGCAGTTCGAATTATCATATTGTTGTAAGCACGCAAGGTGTTCAAAATATCTAGGCACTCATTGTTTCATTTCATGACATATACCAAAATTTTATATAAGCAGTCAAAGTGTTTAAAATTATCTAAGCAAACAACCTCTCAAAGTTATCTGGTGCAATTTATATGGTGTGTTCGAATTGCTTAGATCTAATTGCTTTTATGTTTTTCAGATCATTATGACTACCTACCTGGTCTACTTATAGACGCTTATATTAATTTGACGTTGACTGTACAGTCGAGTTCTGTAATATCTGTGCACTTTTGAACTTTCTCGTAGTAATTTATTGTGACAATTTGTACAGAAACTCAAAGACGATGTCAAAAAACTTAATGCGACAAAGTCCAAAAATGCACGGATTGAGCTCGACTGTACAAGCTGTACCCACTTTGTTTTTCCGGCGTAATCAAACAGCAACATTGCTTGATAGTGATAAGACATTGCAGCTAACCTAGGTATCTGTATTACGATGTACTGTGTACACTTGCATCAGTAGCAAGAGCTGTAGGTAGTAGGTATATCTCATTATGATGAAATCAAAGCTTGCATCGGAAAACGTCTGACATTAATGTGGAGGCCGAAACTGAGATCAAAGTGCAGTGCAGAATATGATAATTTGTATGAATTATCAACAAGTTGCATCTTACCATGGACGAGTTGAAGATTAAATAATTTTCGTGTGTTTTCGGTAATTTCCGACTGCTTCAGTTTTCGCAATTGCTTAGGTATAAAATCATTTGGTTAGAATTTAAAGCTGAAACATACTTACGTTTGGCATTGGTTTTTGGTATCATCGAGTATGCAGTGTCTATAATTATAGGTAGAGGAAGTCATTATCATCAGCCATTTATTGAGACACGCTGAACCTTCTTATACTTACTTGATACAGAGCAAGTGTTAAGTATAAAATTTATAAAACCTTTTGCAGAAAATCAGGCAGTCATTCCCGGTCGCCACCACCAGTTTCGCCACCACTGGGGGCGACTGGGATTTTTTGTCCGTTCGACACCAGTGGTGGCGCGATGCTAAAGGGAGTCTCAAATATTTTCCTAATAGGGTATTTTACTGTTGTTGAAATGTAGATATTTAATGATGACGTTAAAAAATATTGCAATTAAGAATACCAAATGTGAAAAAATAATTTGAATCTGTTTTATAATAAAATAATTATAGTCTGTTTGATTTTGACTATAGCTGTCTCTTTCTAAAACGAAATCTTCTATGGGGTGACTATGACGCTACTAACCCACTGACGTCACTAAGATAGCGTCCTGTCCTTGTCTAATTATAAAGTTTGAAGTCCTATATTTTTGAAAATATTCAAGATAATTCAAAATGAAAACTTGTTTTGTGTAGCTAATATTTCGAAAAACATTTTAAAGAAATAAAAAAAAATCCGTAAAATACCGTATTATTTTATACTTACACAAATATTGTTTTTACAGTATTTATTGAATTGGTACCTACTCATAAGAGTTATTATGACCTAGCATGTACTTATTGTATGTAACAAAATTTGGTGGCGACCGGGAATGACCGAAATCAGGCACTGCTTTGTTCTCATACAGTCGCGTGCTCACTCCGTCGTATCCTACGAAATGGGGCGTAAGTAAATCGGCATAACCGCCTGTGGTCTAGTGGTTCACACCACCGTTTTCAGACCCAGAGGTCCCGGGTACGATTCCCAGTGGGGGTACATTATTCGGTTTGGTTGGTGGTAGGACTTGTTCTTAGTCCGCCTGGCTAGCTACCACCATCTTATCTAAGTCTGACGCCATAACAATGATGATTCAGCATTATTTTGTTCCGGCAGTAACAAATAAGATAGCCAGCTCCTTAATGACTGAGGATTTCGGGAGTAGTGCGCTTCCACCCTCAGCCTTATCACCACTTAACATCAGGTGTGATGAAGGCTAAGTGCTACCCCGTTGTGGATAAAAAATTGCGAAACAGTAAATGTTCAGGAAAAGCTTTTTGTGATTAAGTATAAAAAAAATCTGATAAAGTTATTGGCAATGTTTAAATTTATCTTTGTATTAAACATGTTTTTGGTCATAATTCATATCGAGTACTTAACAGCTTTTATCCCGATATTCCTACGGGAAGCGGGTACTATGCAGGTGAAACCGCGGAGAGAACCCTAGTCTAAAAAGGAAATTAAAATAAAAAATCGGCCAAGTGCGAGTCGGACTCGCTCATGAAGGGTTCCGTACCCACTTAACGTACAGATTACGTACACCTAGTAAAAATACCACTGTAATTTTTTGCCAGAAAAAAATAACTTTGTTTTTCATAGTATTCGTATGAATGGCAAAGTTATATTTGCGGTTTTCGAAAATGTGTTATATCTCAAAAACTTGTATAGCCTACTTAGCTGTGATAGTTTTCCTTTTAACTTCGTCATATGCACTACTATCGTGAATTTTTTCACGTATCCAGAAACAACCATTTGGCTGGTGGGGGGGGGGGGGGGGGGACACTTGACTCTAACAAAATTTTGCACTTTCTTTACGAACCCACAACGTTTTTGAAATTGCTATCCAACGACATCCCACACTATGGGGTAGACAAGAAAAAAAATTACATAACCACTTCACGTGTAGGGGAGGTAACCTAAAAAAAAATATTTTTAAAAAATTTTCTTTACCACTTTGTTGGCGTGATAAATATGTATATTCATGCCAAATTACAGCTTTCTAGTACTAAGAGTCTATGAGCTAGACTGGGGTCAGACGGACGGACGGACAGATGGACAGATGGACAGACGGACATGGCGAAACTATAAGGGTTCCTTGTTGACTACGGAACCCTAAAAATGGAGCTTTAACTTAACATAAATATAAATAAGTAATATTTTAACATTCCCCCAAGAAAAATCAGAAGCCTTTCTCAATTTTTCTCTGTCGTAAAACTCTAAGATTTATTCGACAACGCAGGTAATTAAGTAGCTCCGCACACTTGTACTGCATCCCGCCCGAGACAATAAATCAAAACACATTAAAACGGGCTTTGCAATAATCTCGGCTCGTAAATCAGGGAACTTGGAACAAACGGAGTTGGAAGTTCGCCCTGATACGATGTATGTCTGTTGTCGAGCTCGTCGCTATACCTACCCTGACGAGACTGTTTAGAGATTTGTGTATGGAAATTATATAATAAAGCCCATTATACATAAAAAAAAAAAAAAATGGAAAATATCTTATTTGTAGAATAATCATTACCTTTTCAATTTTTTACTTTATCTAGGTTCGAATATTTTAAAAGCTCGTAATGATAGTGTTGTGGTTGCCGCCACTAGAAGCCAGAAGAAGAAACGAGTTCGTCACTCGTCACGAACGTACCGGCGGCGTCAGCGTCGGCGTTCATAAAAAATGTATGAAAACTACACGAAAAAGTTATTTTAATGCTCTAGATATTTTGTAAATTAAACCCGAATAACTCCATCCCTTTCAGCTCATGGCTTTTGCACCGCGTTAAAAGCTCATGCAGGTTCTGACTTCACGAAACCTAATAACTAATGGTTAAAATGAGGTCGTCACTTTATGCATTTTTTTGTATTAAGTAGGTATTTGCTCTATAGTTGTCAAAAGCATACTGCTGAAGTTAAATTTCCCAGTTAAAAAATTGTGGACAAGAGAGACAAAGCTTGAATAGCGCCATCCCTTTCAGCTCATGGCTTTTGCACCGCGTTAAAAGCTCATGGTAAGCCAGGTGCTGACTCCACGAATCCTTGTAACGTTCGCAGTTTTATCTTAATTATGGGCGTTCATTGTGTCGACACAAAGGAGGTTCCAGATATTATGGACGGGGGGGAGCGGTGTGCTCCCTACTGGTCCTGCGATTAGCACCGGTAGGGATGTTTGTTTTCATTTTAATGCGGCGTCAATTCAGCAAATGCTTAGTGAAGTTTTTCTTATGTAACTCCTTTCATTAGACCTTTTTATTTGTTTGCTTAAGACTCATTTTCTTTTGACATACGAATACACAGCGAAAGCTTGACCAGAAAAATAAATAACCTCGCCATGTTGCGGAAATTTGACGAACGATTTTTTCTTTAGAATTTGACATTTGTAACCATGAAGAGGCGAATAGGCGCCTAAAGCCAGGTTTTTTATTTTTCTGGTCAGGCTTTACATGTTACTAAATGGAAGCAAGTATAAAATTTTCTTTCATCATCATCATACCTTAATAACTGTTAGTGTCAAAAAGTGCTTGTACGAGTTTACTTCTAAGCCTCGCCGCAGACGAGCCACATACTTACGACAGCCACAAACCGCCACTTGAAGCTAGAAGCGGCTGTAGCTGAAGCGTGCGACAGACACTTGAGGCAGGTAGTAGACTCTTGCGGTCGGTTTCTAACCTACAACTCGGGCGAGCTAACTTGACACCTGCAGGTTATACCCATCTTTGTCACTCTCCGGGCATGACAGAATCGAGTGAAAGAGATAGGTATTATTTGCAGGTGTCAAGTTAGGTCGCCCGAGTTGTATATTTGCTTGCAGTATTTTGTGTCGGCGTTAGTGGCCGGTGGCGGCCACAAGAAGCGAGTGGCGACAATTTGTAGCATGTGACAATTTGTAAAATGTACGAAAACTACAGGAAAGAAGTTAGTGGCGGCGTTTTGTGGTTGTGATCGGTGGGTCGTGTGCAGCCACGGTTATGATTAAAACAGCACACGAAGGAATGCTTGCTTCCATTTCAATGCAGCATCAACATGGTAAATTGTGGAGTTTTACAAGCTGCTGTTTTTATGTGGTTCTTTACATAATAAAATAACGTAGGAAATGTCCGAATTAAAAATTTTGCATTAGGGAATATGAAAACCTAACTAGGCGAATTAGTGGCCATGATTCAAAATTTCCACGAAAGTATTGAACCAATCTATTATTTATTTGTTAAAGGTTCCTCTAAGTAGGTATCTCTAAAGTGGTTTTTGAATATTTTTCATAAACTTATTAATTGGTAGTTTGAGGTTAAATTCAGCCAGTGCCAAGTGGCAAAACCCTTGCAAGTTTATTGTAGCCGTTTATCGCTTGATTAATGTAATTATGACGGGGTTTTATAACAAGACAGGGCAACGTTCATAATTTCACCTATTGTTGTTCGCGCCTTTTTGCATGATCCGCCATTTGCAAGTCAGATTTTGGGGGAAAACGATATATTAAAACTACTTAGATAATGTATGAGGTGAAGGCATTGTTTTTTTTGTAGTGGAAAATATACCTGCCTAATGGCTAGTTACCTAGTGACGGGTGATTCGTTAAAACGGTACCTATACCAAAAACACGTGTACTTACGCAATAATTCCTATTTTTACCGACCTCAAAAAAGGAGTCGTTTAAATGATGTGGTTTTTCTTTTGAGTTGTCTGGGGTGCGACCGAAGGGAGTTTTGAAAAAGGTATAGGCTCAATTTGGGGGAAATCTGTGCTGAATTCTCGAATGGCGACCGCGAACCGGACGAAACGTTCCGTGGGCTGACCCCCTACAAGGTGGAACGACGATCTGGTCAAGGTCGCGGGAAGCCGCTGGATGCGGGCAGCGCAGGATCGATCGTTGTGGAGATCCTTGGGGTAGGCCTATGCCCAGCAGTGGGCGTCGTACGGCTGAAATGATGATGAGCGCTGAATTATAGACGTTGACATGACATGAAACTGCCTTACTCCGTTCATTTTACTGTAAGTTAAAAAAAAAATCTAAAATGAAACAACTGAATTCAGAGATACAAATAAAAACACAACTTTTCCATAAAAAAACGACATCGACAAACATTGTTATAATGCGATCATTTGAATGTAATTAAAATTTTGCACGTGATTTTTTATTGGTGATAATGAATTTTGGTATCTACCTACCTAAGCGCGAGCGGGCATTACATTTAGGGCCCTCATTCTTCATTTCTATTATGTGAGTGCGAAAGGGAGATCAGACAAAATCAGCCACAAATCGGCCACCGATTTATCGGACGTGGGCGAGGAAGGGCCCTTAACCACTTGACTTGACTGGGTTCACATAGTCAAAAAAAAAACTAGTTATACCTGCCTAACTAGTTATTTGGTTATTAATACAATCTGATAAACCAAAGTCAATCTCGGTCAGTCCGCGTTAAACCCACCACGTGGCGATAATAATAATATTACGCGCTATCTTGCGACAACGTTTATATAAAGATTCCTTCAAGGTCTTGGAGGTACCTATGTCGTTCAAAATTTTGTTGCTACGTAAATGAGCCACAAGAATATTATGTAGGTACCTATGTCTGTGTTTGATAGTCACTCGTTCATAGTTTATGACCAACCGCAACTTCGTTTTTTTAATTTGGGCCCGAGTTCACCCCTGGCGCGGTTACTTTAACCGGTGGTTAGTTGGTTTATTGGCTAACCAACCAACTAACCGACGGTTAAGCAACGATTAACGTGACTGTTGGTGAAATCGGGCCTTAACTCTACAAGTTTTTATATTTTTTTGCAAATTGATAAATTCTTGATTCAATTGTTTAATTTTTAACTTTTTTTGCGTTTACAATGCAATTTTTACTATTGAAACTGAAGTATTAGAAATGAGCTTGGTGGTCGATTTTTGTATACTTACTTTATACTTTTTCCTAAGTATAAGTTTTTATCAGTTTAAATGCTTATAATTTTTTCCAGTAAGTAAGTACAAGCTTTTGGATTAAAAACTTTTGAACAATTTAGAAACAATTGACTAACAGACAACATTGCTCAATACACAAAAAGTTTTTTAATTAACGAAAAAACTGTTTCCTTTTTTATCATCCTTTTTATACCTACACTTAGTGAAAAGAATGCATTTAATTTACACATACTACGTCCGCGTACAGTGTGCGGACGACGACGACGCGCGACGGCGACGTCGACGGCTGGGACTGAAGGATTGCATTTTCCGACTCCCTCTTATTACCTAAGCCCCCTTTAGGAGTTATTCTTGTAATTCATCGCAAGCTGATTAGATCATTCAAAGCCATAAAACCTGAAAACTTTAATAGATTTTCATAGATTAGTTCGATCTTAAATTTCATTCGCACCTTTATAGGTACCTCTACCTCCACTAAAATTACAGTACTAATACGGTATACCGATTAAAGTACTTGGATAACCTAGTTATTTTTATGTTCTCATAAAAATACTAACTTTCTACAATAAAATGGGTAATAAAACAACAAAAAAACTGATTCCCTGTTAATAGAGAGCTAAAGCTAAAAGCCTGGGGAAATGAAATTAAAACTTGCTTAAGATAAAACAGGGATGTGAAGGAATCCCTTATTACTAGCAGCTAACCAACTTGTACTTAGTAGAGAGAGAGAGAGCCACCTGGGTACATAACCTAAGTAATTTAGGTTGTAGGCACGGTTAAAAATCATTTGGTTTACCTGAGCGGATCAAAGAACAATTTTAAAATCACGGTGGAGCTTTTGATTTGTATAAATTGCAACTGAAATTATAGCGATCGTTGTTTCATTTGTTAAAAAATCTTTATAAAATTACCTACAGATAGACAGAACTTGGAAGTTACAATTTATTGCAGTAGGTACTTAGATAATACGGAATGTACGTAATAAATAAGGGCGCACTGAAAAGGCTTATTTGAAAGTAGATCGTGCTGATAGAACACATTAATTTGTGGCGGATTATTAAGTCACAGAAAATTATTTTGGTAATGTCTGAACTAAGATGCAAAGAATGCAGTGCTATATTGCAAGTGACCTATATTACAGTTATGCCGAAAAACAACAATTGCATTAAAAGAAGTCTATTTTAAAGTAAAAGTTTAATTGAGGCACATTAAAATTTATTATGCAGTAAGCCTGGAAACTAAAACCCGTAAGTACCTACCTAATTAAAGTAAAGTCATATTGAAAGAGGCATTATTGTGTAACAATTAAATAATAATTTGAACATACAAAAAGGTCGGGCATGGTATGATAAGATAACGCGGGCCACAGTACAGACGAATAACAGAAGTTGTCTTTTATACAGGGTGTTAGGGGCACCCTTGCAAAAACTTTAACCATGGCTTCAGGCCTTCATGCTGAACAACGCACAGCAAGATTTTTTGTCGGAAATGAAAAAAAAAAAAATTCGACTCCATACTAAATGTCTCGATAAGTTGTTAAATTTGTATGAAAAGTCCAGTTTTCTTTTGATCATTTCCGACAAAAAATTCTTGCTGTAACTACGTTGTTCAGCATGATGGTCTGAAGCCATGGTTAGAGTTTTTGCTAGGGTGCCCCTAACACCCTGTATATACGTTCTTCATAAATTGCGTATGGAATGGACAAATATTATCTTATGTTTTCTTTATGAGTCATTTTGTCTTAGAATAGCAGAGTACCAAAATACAAATCATATTATTCCTGACTCAAAGACCTTATGTCCTTAGTACACCTTCCTTAGTATACGAAATTGCACTTGATGTAAATATGTACAATACCTATAGGTCGACTAGATCATTACAGGTTTATGTCAATTGCTATGGCACAGGACTCCCATATGAGAGGATAAGAAAGATAAGCGGAAGCCTTCACGCACGCCTGAAGTGGACAAGAGTTTTGACTAAAATGCAGTTTGTGCCTTCTTTAGCACTTATCAGCTCAAGATAAAAATTTTAGGTCACCCACCTCTTGAGGAGTCTCCTATGCCAATGTTAATGATGCGGGACGATGATCTGTATTGACATACCCTAGAAAAGAACTGGTGGATCGCGCTATCCACAGATGTTTTTTTTTATTCACAACGGGGTAGCGGATAGCCTTCATCAGACCTGATTTTATATTGTGATAAGGCTGAAGATGGAAGCGCACTACTCCTGGAATCCTCAATTACTGAAGAACTAGCTATCTTATCTCTAACTGCTGGAACGGAACACAACAATGCTGAAATATCGTTGTTATGGCGTCAGACTTAGATAAGATGGTGGTAGCTAGCCAGGCGGACTTAGGACAAGTCCTACCACTAACCAAACCGAATAAATTATGTACCCTCACTGGAAATGGGACCCGGGACCTCTGGCGGGTCTGTCTGATACCGGTGATGTGTACCACTAGGCCACAGAGGCGGTTTGACTTATGTTAATTAATGCTATTTATTACAAAGTCTATGAGGATCCCGTTGCGCAGTGGTTAGCGCGCTGGGCTTGCGATCGTTGAGGTTAAGCAACTTTCGCAATAGTCGGTCACTCAATAGGTGACCAAAAACTGATAGCCTCGAGCTCCTCCGTGCTTCAGAAGGCACATTAAGCTTTCGGTCGGTCCCGGTTGAGTTTGCAGTCAATTATACCAATCTGCGTGGGGCCCACCATTCTCCTTACCCATTCATAAGGAAGGCCTATCCTACAGCAGTGCGGACATTAAATGTGTTTAATATTATACCACGTAATGGCATACTTTTTTAAAGACTATGGTTTTAGAAGAAATGTACTCTCGTTAAGTGTCTTTCTGTCATTATTAAAAATTTCATACTTCAGAAAAACTTCGTTTAATTTATTAATTTTAGCGAGGAATTTTATTATGATTATGAGGATCAGAACAATAAACATGGTCCTAGCAGCGCCGGATATGTAAGGCAACGTAAGTAATGCACAAAGTTTTACGGAAAAGAAAAATCGTTGCGGAAAAGTTCATGCCTTGGTCATGCCATGGTGAAGCAATGCACGAGTTTGTTGCTTTAGTTTAGTGCATCTCTATATCGATTTCAATAAGAGCAAAGATGATTTTTCTCAAGAACAAAATAGTAGAACAAAAAGTAGAAAGTATACTCGAAGAACAAACACGGATATAAAGTACATACAAAGTCTTAAAGTACATACAAAGTCATAAAGTACATACAAAGTCAGAAGGTATCAAGAACAAAAGAACAAAATATTTTTCAAGAGCAAGAACATAGAGAAAAAGAACAAAATATTTTCAAGAGCAAGAACATAGAGAAAAGGAGAAAATAGCAAGAGTAACGTGACGTGTTGCGTCAGTTTATGTTGAGGACATTTATTTTCAAGAACAAGAAGTTTATTTTAATGTTATTTGTTCAATTTAGTTATAGTTCAAATATTTACGTATTTAATTAGTACAAGAATCTTGTTTATTTTGTGTAACTTTTTCAGCAAAGATGGAAGGTCTTTTAAAAGTGCAATTGAACTTACAAAAGTCAATAACAAAAGGTTTGTCTAATTTTAAGAAAAGCCCGAAAGAGCGTATTACACAAGAGTACGTAGAAGTTAGATTGAAAAATCTCGAAAATGATTGGCTATTATTCAGAGATAACAACACAAAACTTTTTGATATTACGAAAACCGAAGAATTAGTTAAAACCGATTACGTTATTAACGACATTTACGAAAGTACGGAGGACAACTATTTTGTTTATAATTCAGCATTGAATGCAGCTCTCAAAAAGTTTATAGTTGCAGAACCTCAACCGGTAAAAGATAGTAATGGTGTCAAAGTTGGCCCTGCGTTGAGGTTACCAAAAATCACCATCCCTGTCTTTTCAGGCAGCTATTCTGAGTGGAGTACATTTCGTGACTTGTTTTTATCTCTAGTACACAACAACGCATCCTTAGACAACGTACAAAAATTACATTATTTAAAAACTCATTTGACAGGCGAGGCAGAACAATTAATCCGTTATACTCCAATTACTGATGCAAATTACAGCGAATGTTGGAAATTATTAGAAAAACGATTCAATAACAAAAAATACTTAGCCAACAGCATTCTGAAACGTTTGTTCCAACAAAAGAGATTATTTGTAGAGTCAGCCGCAGGTCTTAAAGATCTACTCGACACCACCATCGACTGCCTAAATGCTTTGAAGAATATTGACATTGACGTAAGTACATGGGACATAATAATTATTCACATAAGTTCCTTTAAATTAGACCCAGAAACTCGAAAACAATGGGAATTACATGTTTCTAGTAACGATCCAAATGAATTGCCCAGCCTAGATCAATTTAAATCTTTTATTGAAAATCGTTTCCGCGCTCTTGAATTTGTAGATGCCAAGAAACCTTTTTCACCACATATAAGCGGGTCTCCGATTAAACCTCGAACATTTCTAGCAACTAAGACTTCCGACATGAAATGCGAATCTTGTCCTGAAGTTCATAAGTTGTGCTTTTGTAAGGAGTTTGCCAAATTAGATTGCTCAAAGAGACGTGACTTTGTCATGAAGAATTCTATTTGTTTTAACTGTCTAGGAAGAACTCATAAAGTATACGATTGCACAAATCCATCTAGATGCAAGCTTTGTAACAAAAAACATCATTCCCTCTTGCATTTAGAAAATGAACCTGTCGCTTTATTTACAACAACGGTTGGAGACACAAATGCTTCAACAAGTACAGCCCCGATAGTTTCATGTCTATCAACGCAAAAAATCAACAGAAGCGGTCAGGTTATTTTAGCTACAGCTTTAGTTAACGCCAGATCGGATACAAGAGGCCACCAGGTTCTCAGAGTATTGTTAGATCAAGGTTCTCAAGCTTGTTTTATAACAGAGGCTGCAGTCCAACTTTTGCAACTTAAAAAAAGTGTTATCAGGGGAACAGTTACAGGATTAGGTGGAGATAAAACTATAACATCCAAGTCAATGGTTACGGTTGAACTTCAATCTTTAGTGGACAAAGGGTTCAACATTAAGTTTAAAGCTTACGTCTTAAAAAATGTTACTTCATACATTCCAGAAAAACGAGTAGAAACTATAGAATGGCCAGAACTAGAAAACTTATGTTTAGCAGATCCTCAATTTAATGTGCCAAATAAAATAGACATGTTGTTAGGTGCTAACATTATGAGTTCAATATTAAGGGAAGGCATTAAAAAGAATCCAAGTGCATCGTTGGTTGCTCAAAATACCACATTGGGGTGGATTTTGTCTGGCACTGTGCACAATGATACGGATGGTCATAATGTGAGCATAACAGTTATGCACTCGCAAGTCACTGAAAATGACTTTCTAAAGAAGTTTTGGGAAATAGAGGAACAGTTTAGTACAAAAAAAATGTGGACAGAAGAAGAGCAAAGATGTGAAGAAATTTTCAAGAATACTACCAAAAGGACACCAGAGGGGCGATACATAGTAAAACTACCATTTCGTCAACCACAGCCTAGTTGCTTGGGTGGCAATTCACGACAAATTGCAATATCAAAATTCAAGTCGTTAGAAAAAAGGCTGTTAAATAACCTAGACCTGAAAGGAAAATATGCTGATGTGATAAATGAATATTTATTATTAGGACATATGCGACCTGTAAATAGCCAAGATGCGAATAAAGAAAATGCAGTTTATTTGCCACATCATGCTGTTGTAAAAAATGAAAGAACAACTACCAAAGTACGAGTGGTTTTTAATGCGTCGAGTAAAAATAACCTTGGAGTATCTTTGAATGATGATCTCATGATTGAACCAAAATTACAACCAGATTTACGTCATTTAGTTTTGCGTTGGCGAGTTTATCCATTTGTTATTATTGCCGATATTGTAAAAATGTATCGCCAAGTAAGAGTCGCTGAAGAAGATGCTGTTTTTCAGCGAATTGTGTGGAGAGAAAATCCTGAAAGTGAAATTCAAGATTATGAATTACTTACCGTACCATTTGGTACAGCTTCTGCTCCCTATTTAGCAGTAAAAGCATTATATCAGGTCAGCTTTGATGAAGCTCAAGATTTTCCTCTTGCAGCAGACAAAGTAATAAATTCTTTTTATATGGATGACCTGATGCTAGGATGTAGTGATATAAATAAAGGTATACAAATGTGTAAAGATATATCAAAATTGTTATTGAGAGGAGGTTTCGAATTACAAAAATGGAACAGTAACAATAAAGAAATACTTACAGGAATAAATACAACTGAGAATGTAAAGGACAAACAAAACGATCAAATCAAAGGGACAAAGGCAGAACAAAAAAAGGGGGAGAAGGAAGAGTCAAATGACAAAGAACAAACAGAGAACGAGCAAGTAGTAGATTTAAAGGTGGACAATTTAACAAAGATTTTAGGGATTGCATGGGATAGAAGTGAAGATATTTTTCGATATAAATTTAAGCTTCCAAAAACACCAGAACCTGAAACAAAGAGATCAATTTTATCGACAATAGCACAATTATTTGATCCTCTTGGATGGATAGCACCGAGTATTGTTCTCGCAAAGATATTTATTCAAAAATTATGGCTCGCAGGTTTAACTTGGGATGAAACAATACCAACAGAATTTAAATAAAGAGTGGCTTACTTATCGCAATGAGCTTCAAGAACTAACCAAGATTAAAATACCTCGGTGGGTTGGTTTATCCGAGATCAGTGATAAGGAACAATGCGAACTACATGGCTTCTGTGATGCGTCGAAATCAGCATTCGCAGCAGTTGTGTATTTAAAGGTGATCGATAATAATGGTCAAGTTCACATTTCGTTGTTAACTGCCAAAACTAGGGTGGCTCCTATCAAACAAGTGTGTATACCACGACTAGAACTTTGTGGAGCGGTATTGCTATCTCGACTCGTCACAGAAGTGGCTGAAGTACTAAATATATCGAAGAACAAAATTACAGCTTGGACAGACTCAACGATTGTTCTGAGTTGGTTGAGCAGTCACCCCAGCAGATGGAAAACGTTTGTAGCAAACAGGACATCCGAGATATTAACTAATTTAGAAGCTTGTCAATGGTTTCATGTACTGTCAAAAGAAAATCCAGCTGATTGTGAATCACGAGGAGTTCAACCAGCGGACCTAAAGAATAATCAGCTTTGGTTTTCAGGTCCCCAATTTCTTTATTCACATAACATAACTTACACGAAACCAAAAGAACTAGGTGTTAATCTGGAAGAAGCGGTTAAGTCTCACCATATCAATACCGAAGAAAATTTACTAGAACGATATTCTACGTTACAGAAGTTGATAAGAATAGTTTCTTATATTAGAAGAATTCTTGATCCAAAAGTCGACAGACCAAAATATATAACAAAAGCAGAAAGAGAATTAGCATTAAAATGTTGTATCAAAAAAGTGCAAAGAGAAACATACGGAGAAGAGTATAAACAATTAAAAAGCAAAGGTTTTATAGAATCTAAAAATAGTCAATTAAAAGCACTTTCCACATTCTTAGATGAGAGTGATATAATCCGAGTCGGTGGAAGACTACAAAAATCAGATCTGGCTGAAGAAATCAGACATCCTATAGTGCTACCACGAGATTCACATCTTACGAAATTGATTATATCGGACGCACATCTGAACACTCTACATGGAGGAGCCCAATTGACGATGAACTATTTAAGAAGTGCGTATTGGATAATTGGTATGAAGAACCTAGTGAAACGTCATATTCACCAGTGTATACCCTGTGTACGACAGAATGCAAGAATACAACACCAATTCATGGGTTCCTTGCCAGAAGTTAGATGCACTCCTGCTAGAGCATTTATACATAGCGGACTTGATTATGCAGGACCTATTAATATACGAACAACTAAAGGACGGGGTTATCGCTCACATAAGGGCTACATATGCTTATTTGTGTGTATGGTTACAAGAGCTATCCATTTAGAGGTTGTTAGCGACATGAGTACTGCTGCATTCATTGCAGCCTTTAGACGATTCGTGTCTAGACGTGGCCATTGCGCCAAATTGTGGAGTGATAATGGCACGACATTTGTAGGGGCATCAAAGGAATTGCAACAATTGAAAGAGATCCAAAAGAATATTGCTGCACATTTAGAAGGTTGTGGAACAGAGTGGCATTTTATACCACCTCATGCCCCAAATTTTGGGGCGGGGATCAAGTCAACGAAACATCACATTAAACGCGTATTAGGTGAATTAACTCTGACGTTTGAAGAAATGACCACATTTCTTACACAAGTGGAAGCTTGTTTGAACTCGCGACCAATAACTGTAGACAGTTCAGATCCAAATGACCCACTGCCGTTGACTCCAGGACATTTCCTCATTGGAGAACCGAATGAATAACAATAAACTCAATGAATCCTGGTTACTGTCTTAACCCCCACTGTGGCAACTTCCAACAGAAAACGTGGCACTAAAAACAAACTCGCTCAGTTGCGCTGCGCCCGCGCCGTATTCGAACGCGTCTAAATACAGATTCAAAATGGCGGCTCGCACTCACTGTTTGTTAACTTTCTGTAGGGGGTATAGCTCGAAGGCCGACAAAAATGTGGCCTTCCTTGGTCTTGGGAACATGGGAGGATTCATGGCTGCCAACTTAGTGAAACAGGTATTTTTTTATTATTTATGTACTTATTGGAAGATATTTTGTGTGGAATAACTCGTTTAAGGGCAGGACCTTGACCCTGACCGTGACCACAGAACCAAGAGTTCATGAATGATACTTGTTTACATAAATGTCAATATCGAATGAATTTTGACAGATATGTTTCAATCAAACACGCTTTTAAAATTTTGATTCAGTTATCAATTTTCATATAAAGGAAAAGTTTAAGTAATTAAAACTTAGTAAATTTAAGTTAAAATCATCGTCTAATAAATATTTTGTCTTATGAATCATGTGTGATTAAATATTATATTAAAACAAGTTCGTTATTACAAAATGTTTCGTATTATCATTATCATTCATATCCAGTTCATATCATAACGAGATAACTTTGAACTATCAAAATGATGTGTTTTGTATGTTGATAGGGAATGGATTTTATTATCAAGTAGGTAAATAGTGACGAGTGTACTTAAGATAAAATAAAAGTTCATATAATGATAGTAGATACAGAAGTGGTATTAATGATGTTTAGGTAGATTTCGAAAATGGTGTTTTAGGAACAATCGACCCGTTATGAGATAGGTTAGTACATTTCACTAACATAATCACAATATTTTAAAATCAAATTTAAATTATTTAAAACATTGACATGTTAATAAAATCTACAACCAGTTAGTTAGGTTCACATAGTCGCTAATACAATGATAATAGTGTTTAATTTTCTAAACAACAAGCAAAATGAGTGAAGTTGTTTTGAATAAATTCAAGGTCCACATGTTTTGATAACTTTACAACTAGGCGTAAGTATTTTCATATTGGAATTTGAATTTGCATGTTTCTATTTATAAGAAAACTAGCCTTCCGCCCGTGGCTCCGCCCGCAAAATTGTTAATTTAAATAAATTAATTAATTTACTTATGTTGTTTTACTTACTTTAATTTAACGTTATTAGTTGTAGGTGTTAGAAAATCGAATTAAATTATAAAATAATCCTAATTATACCTGTAGTTAAGTATACCTGTCATTGAGTTTTGATTTTGCAATATTTTCACATTACGAAAATACGAAAAGAAAAAATATGTGTATTTAAATTATTTAAATGAACTTTGTTTTCCCCGTGTATTTATGCCACCCCCTGTTATGTGCTGAAAATAGCTAAGAAAATGAAACAATACAATGAATAAAAATATGAAAACTGTGTAACCCGATAATTTTTTTCCTGGTTTGGAGCAGTGGTGGTGATAAAGACTACTCTAAAATCTTTATCACACTGCTTCAGCCTGAAAGTTACTTTCAGCACGGGCAGCATGATGAACTCGAGATAGGTTTTGTCTATATTGAAACGTCAAAAATGATATTTCATCGTAGACAAAATCTATTGTTCGGCTGTCAATAAATTATAGACTTTCGAGGTAGACAAAACTTTTCTCGGGTTTGTCATGCTACGCGTGGTGGGCTGGTGGTTTTTTGCGTGTGCGTTACCGCCGCAAAAACTTGTGCTTTAGAGAGATGAGACCTTATCAGATAATTAGTGTGTCGTGAGGAGAAATTTGTTTACTAATAGCAAAATTTGTGTGAATTGTAGTTTTTGAGATATTTGACAAAAACAGTTTTTGCCAGGGTCACGTTTTAAACGTTACCCTGGCAAAAAAAGTTGTTTTAGCTCGGAACTAAATACATGAATAGATAGCTTTTGTTGCGTTGTAAATGTTAGCAAACAGCAAAAATTGTGTGTGTTATGGTTCTTGAGTTATTTGAGTTTTTGCTGGGGTAACGTTTTGAGATTTCCCATATCTCAGAAACGGTTCAACGCAGAAGTTTGAAAAAAATACCAGTAAGAGACCTGAATTTGTTTAAATTTGTTTAAACATTAGTTTTTGATTTGGTTGTCGTAAACCAACGTAATTAAATGTTTTCGAAAATCAGAAAAAACTGATTTGTAAGTAAACTATTACATTTACAACCAAACAAACAGCTGCAAAAAATACCCGTGGTAGACACTTATTATGTCTAGAATTTTAGATCTTGTAACTTTACACGATTTAAAAATAAAGATAAATTTGATAAATTTTAGACTGGTCGTACTTTAGAGATCGAATACACAGTTTCCATAACATTAAGGCACATGGCATACATTAAACAAATTTAAGTAGTTCATGAACATTCGTTCCTGTTAATTTTAGCTTTCAATTACAGCTATCATGAAAGATATATAAAAAACAAGAACATGACAACAATTCTCTAGTAACCCGCCCAAATTGTAGAGGTCACATAAAAGCGACCGCGCCATACATTAGCGTAACCATCTTAAATGAACGGGATGTTATGGATATTTTGTTAGTACAGTTGCGTACAAAAGTTCGCTGGTCAGATTATCTTTAAATATAAAATGTACGTTAGATAAGATAAAGATAAAAATATTCTTTATTCACTTAGACATAATAAATATGTACTTATGAATCGTCAATATTTTCCTACCACCCATTCAAGACTTTTTTAACTGACAAGAAGAATGGGCGCAAGAAACTTGCCAGCGTTTCTTAGTTAGGTAACGACATTAACAAAAAAAAAAACATATCGTTACTAATACAACAATTGCTTAGTATAAAAATACATCATATTAAACAGTGATTATGTTATGTGTTACATCATGACCATGCATTGCGGTCATTCAAATAATCGTCTACTTTATAGTATCCTTTGCTCATCAGCGACTCTTTAATGTAACATTTAAATTTATGCAATGGTAGTTCAATTATATGCTGTGGAACTTTATTAAAAAAGGCTATGCTTTTCCCCAGAAATGAGGCTCTGGATTTTTCTAGCCTAAACTTGGGAACGACAAGTTTATCTTTATTTCTTGTGTTAAAGCGATGAATATCGCTCTGCTTTACAAATGTATTATAATACTTTTTCACATAAATTATATTTTCATAGATGTAATGTCCTGCAACAGTTAAAATGTTTATTTCTTTAAATAGATCTCTTAAAGAATCTCTCGATCGGAGGTTGTAAATGGCGCGAATAGCCCTTTTTTGGAGCACGAATATACTTTGGATGTTAGCGGCTGAGCCCCACAACAAAAGGCCGTAGGACATAACACTATGAAAATAACTAAAATAGACTATTCTAGCCGTTTCAATATCGGTTAAGAGCCTTATTTTCTTAACTGCGAATGCAGCCGAACTGAGTCTACTCGCCAAGGCTTCGATATGAGGATCCCATTGTAGTCGCGAGTCTAATATAATACCTAGAAATTTTGTATTGTTAATGAATTCGACCGTATCGCCGTCTAGTCTAATATGAAAATCAACTTGTCTTACATTAGGTAACGAAAATTTTAAACACTTAGTTTTCTTTGAGTTTAATGATAAATTATTACTATTAAACCAATGTGACACTTTTGAAAGAGCACTATTTACTTCGTCAGAACAGTCATCACCTCTATCTACTTTAAAGACTAGAGATGTATCATCGGCAAATAGCACCGCCTCACATAAATTCTTCGCGTAGTAAGGAAGGTCATTTATGTATATTAAAAACAACAGCGGGCCCAATATTGATCCTTGGGGTACGCCCATAGTAATGGGAGCTCCGGTAGACTCAGTTTTATTAATAACTACCTTCTGAGTTCTTTCATACAGATATGAATGCATAAGGCTTACTGACATTTCAGAAACACCATAATGTTTTAACTTCCTTAATAGTGTTTGGTGATCAACACAATCGAATGCCTTGGAAAGGTCACAAAAAATAGCGATTACATCCTGCTTGTCCTCCCAGGCATCAAGTACATGTTTTAGAAATGCAACCCCAGCATCAGTGGTACTTTTACCTTTTGAAAAACCAAACTGTTTCTCATGCAGTATACTATTTAATTTAAAATATTCTAAAAGTTGAGCATAAATTAATTTCTCAAATATTTTACTTATTGCTGGTAGTATGGATATAGGTCTAAAATTTGCTGGGTCACTTTTGTCACCAGCTTTAAACAGAGGAATAATTTTACTATTCTTCATTAAATTAGGAAAGACCCCTTCACTTATACATTGGTTAAAAATTATTGCTAATGATGGAGCTATCACATCAATTATTGATTTGATAATACTTGTAGATATGCCCCAGAGATCTTCTGTTTTCTTAATATTTATTGCTTTGAATGCTTTAATAATATCTTCGGTAGTGACATAGCTAAAACTAAATGTTTCCTGGCACTTGTTCACACTAGATTCCATAAGAGAGACAGCGGTGTTGGGGCAAGAATTAAGTCTGCTAGTAGTTTCTAACGGTATTCGAGCAAAGAAACCTTCAAAAGCACTAGCCACCTCAATATCCGATTCAAAAGTCTGATCACAAATTTTTAAGTTAAATGAATTAATTTTGCTTTTTGTTTTGCCAGTTTCTTGGTTTATAATACTCCAGGTAGCTTTTATTTTATTTTCAGATGATTTAATTTTATTTGAAATATACCTAGATTTTGCCAAAGCACATACTTTCCTAAATGTTATTGAATATTTCTTGACATATTCAATGAAGCTAGGATCACAGGAAGTCGTTTTTTGTGCATAGAGTTCAAATAACTTTCTTCTGCTATTATAAATACCAGGTGTGGCCCAGTCACTAAACTTCTTACGATCATTACACTTTATAACTTTTTGTTTAAAATTGTTACTAAATTCTTTTTCAACAATATCAAATAATGATTGATAAGAGTTATTAGCGTCAGCAGAAGCTGGCAAACATTGAATTTTATCTTGTACATTATTTCTAAATTTATTAACACCACGTTTCGGTATTGGCCTGCAAATTACTTCGCGTTTAGGAATAACATTATAGTGCTCAAAAGAAGCTAGTTGTCCACTGTGGTCGGATTTAATAATATTAATTACCGATTTCTCAATTAAGTTACAGTTGGAAAAGATGTTATCTAAGCAAGTAGCCGATGTTGGCGTAATTCGCGTCGGTTCATTAAAAGTGTGAAGCAAATTAAATGATTTAAAAAGATTAAGGAATTTACTGGAGAGTTGTGCTAATTTAATATCTAAGATGTCTATATTAAAATCTCCACAAACTACAATTTTTTTATTCTTACGACAGCATATTTTCAAAACATCCTCCATAGTGGACTCAAAGACTGTGTAATTTGCTCCAGGGGGGCTATATACACAGATTATAATTATTTGTTCAAGTTCCACGCATGATATCTCACAAATTCGTTCAACAGAGAGGGATACTATATCCTTTCGCTCTTTATATTGTGTGTTATTAGGTAAAATTATTAAAGAACCCCCCCTTATTGTAGTTTTTCTATTAAATGAACTTACAACACTATAATTATCCAAATTTAACAATAATTCATATTCTTTTAACCAATGTTCAGTAACACATAACACATCAATATTTTCACAATTTAAAAATAAACTTATTTCTAGGTCTTTGCCAGCAGAAAAGCCTTGGATATTCTGGTGTACTATTTTTAAACATTTAGGCCTTCCTCTTGTCAATACTGGGCTAGAGTATGCCTCCGTTGTCTCTAATGGTAATTTAAATTAACCATGTCAGTATTTGGATTCAAAAGAATCGAATTATTTGTTAGTCTCGCAAAAACTAAAGAATGGCTGGGCCGATTTTAGTTTTAAAATGTCTGTCGTATTCCAGGGGGAAGTTTAATTTAACGGTAAGAAATATATATGGAAAAATTGCGTGGAAAATTGTTAAAAAAGCTTTTCCCGTAAAAACTGATCCTAGAGTGCTCGTCAGATAAGTGGAATGGACAGTAGGTGACAGTTTTAGAGTGCGGCTGCGCGCGGTCGAAATCGAATACTAATCATTTACCTTAGAACGAAGAAAATGTACTGTAACTAGCGCCAAAAACGCACCAGTTGCGCGAAAATTGCGCACGGACGGACTCTATGTAGGTACAGTTGGACGGAAATCACCCGCAGCAGCCGCAATCGGAGATGTCACTGCGACATGACGTCATCGCAATAGCGCGCAAGGAAAGCAAATTTACAAAAGCTGGTGAAACTTAACAACGCTGTAACTTTGGAAATCCTGGACAGATTTCGATGAAACCAAAACTGTTATTACTTGCACGAGTACGCGCATTAAACGCAGTAATTTTTATAGTCATATTTTGATGTGTTGGTGTGACTCATTGTTTACGACACAGACTAATTCGTTGGCTGGGTCGGAAGAGCGAGCGTTCCCATCTCGTCTCGCGTCAAGACAATATTACGCACGGCTGCGTTGACATTTCAGAGAGCGAGTTTACTTCGAAAGTCCTGTAGAACACGTGATAGGTTACAAATTGGTGACTAGTCTATATAATTTGTGATTTGGTGCCACTTCCACGACAAGGTTGGTTAAGCAATAGTCACCTTCCAGTCCACGTGTCAAAATATGACTATGGCTTGGCTTGACATGTTGTGTAAAGTTAGCACGGCATTGTGGCTCTTGCTATAAAATGCAGATATAAAATAATACACTCAAGTTGGGTACCAAAGTCAATCTTAATGAAAATTTGTATATCCTACTTCCTACTAATATTATAAATGTGAAAGTTTAGATGTTTAGATGTTTGTATGTTTGTTACTGAATCACGCAAAAACGGCTCAATGGATTTGGCTGAAATTTGGGACACAGATACGTTGTGGCCTGGAGAGAAGCTAAGGCTACTTTTTATCCCGGAAAAATATCACATTCCCGCGGGATAACGTCGGGTATACCACGCGGGCGACGCCGCGGGCGGAAAGCTAGTTTTTATATAAAAAGAAGTTAAATAAGTGATTTACAAATAATAATAATAATAATCATTTTTATATGATTATTATGATTACTCATCATCGCCTGAATTGTCACAAGTCACAACCGTCGTTACCATCTGTATTTATAATAAACATAGATTATTTAAGAAAATATAATTTAATAAATGCCGAATCCCAAAATCCAATTCAATTGCGGGTGTACGCCGCACGCGGCTTCTTTTGTTTATGCGGCGGCAACCTTTGACAAAAAGCGGCACGTGCCAATGCGGTGCGATAAAAGGACGTCATTATCTAAGCGAATGGGCGTTTTCACATTGGACGATAACGACACCGACACGATACTACACCGATATCGGCACGACAGACAATATCGTTGACGGTAACGAACGACACAGTGTGAAAGCATTTAGTAGTGATTGTATCAAACTGCCAGTCCGACGATATCGTGCCGATATCGTTTCGTTACCGTTATCGTCCAATCCAATGTGAAAACGCTCAATGGACTTTAAAACGGTAAATATTTGCGATAGGCGAACGAGGCGAGAACCGACTTGCATTTTACGAAAGTAAAAAAAATTTAGCGTGGCGTTTTCGTTGCGTTGTGGTATAAAAATAAAACAATTGGTTTGACTAAAGAGAAACAACAAATTACTATAAATGTATTTATTGGTACATGATTGGTACTGACAAATAAATCACACTATATATTGCTTATTGAGATTATTACCTACTTAGGTAGATATAGATTACTACTGACCAATGATTTTTATCTAAATGATGATTTTTACTTATAAAATAGAAAACTAGTAGAATCAATACTTTACCAATAACGTTTTTCTGCGTAACTGTACAAAACTCCGGATACTAAGCTGCTAATTTACGAAGATAGCCCGTACGTATGGTGCGGTCGCTTATAAGTGACCTTTACAATTTGGTCGGCTTATTAAAGAATTGCTGTCTCAATCTTGTTTTTGATATATCTTTCATGATAGCTGTAATTGAAAGCTAAAATTAACAGGAACGAATGTTCATGAATTACTTAAATTTGTTTAATGTATGCCATGTGCCTTAATGTTATGGAAACTGTGTATTCGATCTCTAAAGTACGACCAGTCTAAAATTTATCAAATTTATCGTTATCTTTAAATCGTGTAAAGTTACAAGATCTAAAATTCTAAACATAATAAGTGTCTACCACGGGTATTTTTTGCAGCTGTTTGTTTGTTTGTAAATGTAATAGTTTACTTACAAATCAGTTTTTTCTGATTTTCGAAAACATTTAATTACGTTGGTTTACAACAACCAAACCAAAAACTAATGTTTAAACAAATTTAAACAAATTCAGGTCTCTTACTGGTATTTTTTTCAAACTTCTGCGTTGAACCGTTTCTGAGATATGGGAAACTCAAAACGTTACCCCAGCAAAAACTCAAATAACTCAAGAACCATAACACACACAATTTTTGCTGTTTGCTAACATTTACAACG
The DNA here is from genome assembly GCA_949710035.1 of Crambus lathoniellus. NCBI lineage: Eukaryota > Metazoa > Arthropoda > Insecta > Lepidoptera > Crambidae > Crambus > Crambus lathoniellus. Next base: position 3,711,603 of record OX453302.1, on the reverse strand, counting down.
CAACAAAAGCTATCTATTCATGTATTTAGTTCCGAGCTAAAACAACTTTTTTTGCCAGGGTAACGTTTAAAACGTGACCCTGGCAAAAACTGTTTTTGTCAAATATCTCAAAAACTACAATTCACACAAATTTTGCTATTAGTAAACAAATTTCTCCTCACGACACACTAATTATCTGATAAGGTCTCATCTCTCTAAAGCACAAGTTTTTGCGGCGGTAACGCACACGTTTTTTGCTATCACAATGTTTCCTGACAGCTGTTTTATTGAATGAAACTAATGAAAACATAATAATACCGACTCGTAGTTCACGAATATGTAAAGCGAGTGTATAAAGTCGGTATAATCATCTGCTCTACGGATGACGTCCGCATGAATAAATACATGTCATGGTTGTTGTTTGAGTAAACAGCTTACACATTGTTGACTTTGACTTTCAGAGTATTTTGAACATTAATGTAGGTATTTACTTAACAGTGAATACATTACATGTCAACCAAACCGTTATATAATAAATTCACATATTCAACTCTTTATAACTACTTATTTCAATAAAATGTAGGTCTTTTGAATAAAAAAAGGGATACAAATACAAATACAAATACAAATATATTTATTTGCAACAAACATGGTTATAAAGGTGGAAATAGCAATAAAATGGATAGTAGTTACATCATGTTTCGCCTATATCTAAGCATGCAAATTATACATAATTCAATGTCAGTTCAGCCAAAACTATTGTTAAAAAAAAAAGAAAAAGAAATATAATATTAAGATTAATTAGAATTAAGATGAATGTCTTTTTTTAAGAAAATCATTAATGTCATAAAACTGTTCAGTCATCTACCATTTAAACAAAAATGTTTTAAATCGAGCAAGATTTAACGATTTAAAATTTTCCGGTATGTTGTTAAAGATTTTTACACACATAATAAGACAACTCTTTGAATACTGCAGTGTTTGAGCTTTTTCTTCTTGTACTAATAATCTGTTTGGGTTTCTAGTGCTTCGGGGGTAAATGTCACATGCTCTTTTAAATAGTTGCTTATTTTGTATCACAAACACACACACTTCAAATATGTAAAGCGATGGCAAAGGTAATAGGCCTAGGCGCGGAAATAACGTGCGGCAAGATGTTAATGGAGGAACCCCGCATATCGCTCGGATACATCGTTTCTGTGCAATAAAAGCTTTATTGACACTCGTACCATTACCCCATATTACCAATCCATATCGCAATATAGAACTCACATAAGCATGGTAAACTGAAATCGCTGTTTTAACATCAGTCACATTCTTGACCTGTTTCAACGCATACACAAACTTAAGGATTCTGGTACAAACATTATCGACATGTTCTTTCCAATTTATATCTCGGTCTAGAGTTAGCCCAAGAAATTTCGTTTCTTTTGTTTCTTCTATCTGTATGTCATTATAGTGTATGTCAAGGTTGATAGTTTTATGATTATTAAATTGTATGTATTTGGTTTTCGTCAAATTTATAATACTCGTGATTGACGATAGTCCGATTGAAGTTCGATAAACCTAGGATAATTCAGTTGATAGTACTCAATAAAATAAATAAAAATGTAAATAAGATGCAATAGGCACAAATGTATAACTTGCCACTTTGCTTGGCGTTCGTGGACTATGAGAAAGCCTTTGATTCGATTGAGACTTGGGCGGTACTGCAGGAGACTGACTGGAGAGATCCAGAGGTGCCAAATAGACTACAGGTACATCGAGGTGCTGAGGTACTTATACCAAAACGCCACCATGTCGGTCCGATTACAGAACCAGAGCTCTAATCCTATCCAACTACAGCGAGGTGTGAGACAGGGAGATGTCATCTCTCCCAAACTGTTCACAGCTGCGTTGGAGGATATTTTTAAGCTGCTGGACTGGAAAGGATACGGCATCAACATCAATGGCGAGTACCTAACACACCTACGGTTTGCCGATGATGTAGTTCTTATGGCTGAGACCATGGAAGACCTGAACACAATGCTCGAAGATCTCGGTAATGCTTCGCAAAGAGTGGGTCTTAAGATGAACATGAACAAGACGAAAATCATGTTCAATGCCCATGTTGCACCCGCTCCAGTTAATGTTGGGAACATTACACTCGAAGTTGTTGACCACTATGTTTACCTAGGACAGACGGTCCAGTTAGGTAAGTCCAACTTTGAGAAAGAGATCTCTCGTCGAATCCAGCTCGGATGGGCAGCGTTTGGGAAGCTCCGACATATATTCGCGTCCGAAATACCTCAATGTTTCAAGACGAAAGTCTTTGACCAGTGTGTGTTGCCAGTAATGACCTATGGAAGTGAGACGTGGTCTTTTACTATGGGTCTCATAAGAAGGCTCAAAGTCACCCAGCGAGCAATGGAGAGAGCGATGCTTGGTATTTCCCTGCTCGATCGAATCAGAAATGATGAGATACGCAGGTTAACTAAAACAACCGATATAGCTCGAAGGATTGCATCATTGAAGTGGCAGTGGGCGGGACACATAGCGCGGAGAACCGATGGCCGTTGGGGCGGAAAGGTTCTCGAATGGCGACCGCGTACCGGACGACGTTCCGTGGGCAGGCCCCCTACAAGGTGGACCAACGATCTGGTCAAGATCGCGGGAAGCCGCTGGATGCGGGCAGCGCAGGACCGATCGTTGTGGAGATCCTTGGGGGAGGCCTATGCCCAGCAGTGGGCGTCGTTCGGCTGACATGATGAGGCACAAAAGTAGTAAACAAATATTAATTTAATTATTATTATTGGCAAAACAATACTACATACTACAGCTACGATCGATCCTGAAATGGCAATCTTAAATATAGGTAAGTAGTAGGTAAGTCATTATTGACGATAAAAGTAAAATACTAGACACCAATAGACAGTACTACCTATAGTTTTTCAAAAACTACAGCCTTATCACAACATTTATATCGAGGACAGATAAAGAAGTAAGATTCGATTTTTAACATTACAATCGAAAGGAGGGGGAGCAAGTTGTCAGCCCATGGCTCTAGGGGGGGTAGGGGCAGGTTGATACTATAAAAGACGAAGTAGGTATTATGAGAAAATTTAAAATTTTAGGTAATATTGGGTCATTAGAAGGAGGAGGGAGTATTGTACCTGCCCCCTCTGCTCCGCTACCTTAAATCCGCGAGTTACATTCATCATGCCAGCCGAACGCCGCCAACTGCTGTGCATAAGCCTCCCCCAAGGATCTCCTCATCGATCGGTCCTGCGCTGCCCGCATCCATCGGTTTCCCACGACCTTGACCAGATCGTCGGTCCATCTTGTAGGGGGCCTGCCCACAGAGCGTCGTAATGAGTAACATTGGATTTATTTTATTCCGATATTCTTACGGGAGTCAGGAATGGGTAAAACCACACTGAGCAGCTATATAACGTATAAATAAAATAAATATAGCCTATGTCACTCAGGAAGAATGTAGCTTTGTAATGGTGAAAGAATTTTCTAAATCGTTCCAGTAGTTTCTAATGGTCAAACATTTTCTAAATCCCTCCAGTAGTTTCGGAGTCTATTCGATGCAAACAAACAAAAAATCAAATATTTCCTCTGTATAATATTATTAGTACTAGTAATATTAGTATAGACTACGCCTTGCGACGGTGAGTTTTTACTTTGAAAACGAAAGCAACGTTACCGTACCAAAACTACGCCACGCAACGCAACGCTACGGTAATCGCTCTACATTACCACCGCGCGCGGCGCCGGCGCATGGTAGGCGTGGCTAGTTGGCTACGTTACATGCGTACGCGTAGCTATTTCGCGCTGCTAACGACCGACATTGACCTACACACACCCGCGCCGCGCCTCGCTCAATTGCTATCGGGCGATAGGAGATGATAGATAGATAATTTAATCAGACAATATATCAAGACAACCAAGCTATAATGACAATTTTAATTAGCTTTTACGATAGAAAAATAACAAGAAGGGCGTGGCCACGTGAGTGACAGAAGAAAAAGACATACTACGCCGATCCGATCCCAAATTAGCACACGCCTCCCGGAATCCTCAATCACTGAGGAACTGGCTATCTTATCTTTAAACAATGCTGAAAACATCGTTGTTATGGCGTCAGACTTAGATAAGATGGTGGTGGCTAGCCAACCGGACTAAGAACAAGTCCTCACCAAACAAACCGAATACAATATGAACCCCCTCTGGAAATCGAGTTAAGTTCCATAGCAAAACGAAATAAAAAAACAAAAATTGTGACAAATTATTACTTTTTTTTTCAATTAATGCTTTCCAAAGATATAAAACAACAGCATCATTGCAGTAGTCACATGTGAACTTGGTGAGAAAAATGCCTGCATGCCTTTATTTATCAACTTATTTTATTTCACAACGAGAAAGCTCTAAACATTTTTTTTTGTTATTCTACACTCGAGCCTTCTATTTTATTAAAATGAAATAGTTTGAATGTTTTCGTTCATTGTATTTTCTATAGATAAAAGGGAAAAAGAACATAGGTACTTATATTATTTCTCTCGACCGTTATTATTCAAATAAAAGCTGTAACGTTACTTACGTATAACAGAAAATAAATTTACTCGTTTAATGGTGCATTTTGAAGAAATTTAAAATTAAAATCTTTTTCGATTCATTCAAAGATTATGCTAAATTATGTAGATGGATGCTTTTTGCGTGGAACATTTTGAGGTCGGGAAAGGTTTGTCTGAAAAACCTTGCTGAAATTACTTTTTACTTCGATTGGAAGGAGGACTTGACTTAAAATTTTCCTTTCTTCATTTTTTTTCTATTATTAATCCCTTTTGGCGGGAAGATTTTCCGTTATTTAATATGGCGCCTCCGGAATTGGATCTGTTGTATTTAAATTAAGATTAACAGAGCAAAAAGAATGATTCGTATTTGATTAAACTTTTTTGTTACCTACTGAATCAGAATTGTTATTATAATTTTATTCGGATTGGAAATTTGTCGGAATTATAGGTTTACTAGCTTCCGCCCGCGTGGACTACACGACGTTAGTCCCGCGGGAATGTGATATTTTTTCGGGATAAAAATTAGCCTATGTTCCTTTCCAGGCTACAAAGTATCTGTGTCCCAAATTTCAGCCAAATCCTTTTAGCCGTTTTGGCGTGACATTCAAACATCCAAACATCTAAACTTTCACATTTACGATATTAAATAAATAACAGAAATAGGATAACACAGCACAAAATGTACGTTTTTAAGTACCCGATGTGACTACGTCATTTCGTAAAACTACTAGTATAGTATTATATTATCTGTGGTAAAACCTTGTTTTTTTAAAGGAGAATCACTACAAAACTTGAGTCAGTAAACTAATCAATAATTGTAGGTACAAATTATTACAGTAGAAAAAACAGCCCTTTACGACTTTCTTGCCGGTTCTTCTTGGCACAAGGTTTTCCACCTTAGGGCATCGTGAGTCGGTGGCGTAGCTTCTTTGACCTATGAAAAAGCTCCTATCGAGAGCCTAGACTGTTTGAACTTGAAATATTTTGCCTGTCCACAGGGCTTCACAGTTCGCGGCTATGACCCTTCCAAAGAGGCTGTGAACACTGCTGCCAAGAATGGCGTCAGCGGAGCCAGTTCTATTGCCGCGGCCGTCGATGGTGTTGATGCCATCGTGTCCATCCTGCCTAGCAACAAAGTCGTCCTAGAAGCATACTTGGGAAAGGATGGTGTCGTGGCCCACGTAAGTACCTTGAAATCTATGCAGTGATACCAGGGTGCCTACCATCAACTTTAAGACAGCGATTCAAAAATAGCGCGATGCAGAATAGGTTCCTAAAATGAATTGCTTTCTTTCGTATGATGGCCTTCTAAAAACTGGATCGCTAATGAATTGCTAAATGTGAATGACCGAACGATTTGTGTCCTTTTTCTTCTACCCGTCTCTTTCACTCGATTCTGTCATGCCCGGAGAGTGAGAGGGACGGGTATAACCTGCAGGTATCATGTTAGCTTGGTCGAGTCATAAGTCAAATAAGAGATCTTGACAGCTTAGCGGCTGTGAAATGTCATTGAATGATCACTGAATCGCTGTCGTTGATATTAAGCTGTCGTGGTACCAATAAGCAAAGCAGATCAGTTTAGGTCCTAAACAAAACCGCAATAAGAGTTGATGGTAGGCACCCATATTGGGGGGATTTTTCCCCAATTCGGGGGGTTTTAGAGCTGTGGCAGAAATTTTGAATGGAATAATATTAGAGTGGAATGATAGGGGGAATAATTTTGACGTTGGGGATTGGGGGGATTTTTCATGGCAAAAATGTTATTTTTAAGTATGTTTTAGCGCTTGGAACTCAAAAAACACAGCAAGCAGCTAATGATGTACCAGAGTAGAGATAGCGTTGGCGGTTTTTTAGAGATCTGGCAGACCACATCTCTAAAAAAACGTCATTTCAAGTATTTTGGCTTTGTGGGGGATTTTTTGCTTCAAACCCAGCGTTTTGGGGGAATTTCGTACCAGATTTGGGGGGAATACAACACTGGCATCTGGCAATTCTGGCATCACTGAATCTATGGCTATTTTAGCTAGCAGCCAAATTACACCGTACGAAGCTCGATCGTCACTTTAGTCACTGCGTCATCATGGTGGGTGGTGCTAGATATCCATTCGGGGAAGACGATGCCGTGATCGACGATCTGGCGAAGGTCGCGGGAAGCCGCTGGATAAGGGCAGCGCAGGACCGATCGCTTTGTAGATCCTTGGGGTGGCCTATTGCCAGCAGTGGGCTTCGTAAGGCTGATGATGATGATGCCGTTGTGGTCCACTTGAGCACCTGGATCTTTTGTAACTGCAATGCAATGCCTTCAGCCACTATATAAAAAGATTCAGGTGTCATGTCATCTCTCGAAAAACTCTTTAAAACAGAAGTCTTATTTGCGTGTTACTAGCAGACCTAAACGATATCAATATCTTCTAGCATTGGCATCTAGCAATGCATAGCATCTTTCCTTCGAGCAACGCGGGCCTTCCGTCCCGGAACGGAAGACCCGCGTTGCTCGAAGCATCTTTCAACTTCCCTTGATCTGATATAACGAGTGACGTAGCTTCTTAAACCGGAAATACAGTTCTGGTGTTGTGGTGTGTTGACGTGCGCAACGAAACGAAACGACAGATCACGCTGCATATGAGTTTCTCATACTAAATGTATGAAACTGATTCGTTTTCTGGCGCGCGTCAACACACCACATCACATATAAGTACCTACCCATGTTTGCAACTTTTCACAATGAGGTATTTTATGACTCTCCATAAAATTCCAGGCACCCAAAGGAGCACTCCTCATCGATTCCAGCACAGTCGACCCCAATGTCCCCAAAGAGATATTCCCCGTTGCCACGGAAAAGGGGGTGAAGTTCATCGACGCCCCAGTCTCAGGAGGTGAGTCTAAACAACTGTGACAAAGTTTGAATAACACAGCAATCTTGTTCACACAACAGGTATAATAGAACGGATCATAGAAAATTAATAGAAGTCTCATCGAACGACTAATTCGGGACAATTTTTTTTTTTCGTTTTGGATAAAGTATATAAATGCTTTCATGGAAACAAAAAGCGCAGGTCACACTGAAAGTGAAATGAAAAGAAACGAAATTCGTTGACATTTACTGCATGTAATGTAACAATACTTACAGCACTATAATTAGTACAAATATTTTTAGGGCTAAATGTTTGTACCACTTCAATAAAATGTTTTCTTTCTTTCTATCTTTCTAGCGGATGAAAGTCTCCATCAATACGAACATATTTTGTTATTGGGGCACAAAATCGCAAAAAGTATAGCTGTTCCTTACATATAGGTCGAATTGAAGTTGTACCTTTCTATGAAACAGCTGATTATTTTTTTGCTATTTACGTGGTTAGCCCCATAGTAAAAGTTGTTCATAATGATAGATAGACATTTTCATCCTCTAAAACGTTTATACTACTTAATTAAAATTTAGTGGTGTATAGTAGATAAACATAATTTTTGAATCGGTATTTCATCATCATCATCATCATGTCAGCCGAACGACGCCCACTGCTGAGCATAGGCCTCCCCCAATCGGTATTTATTATTATGTAAACTAATAAAAATTTAATTTTTTGTACTGTCACATTATACTATCTAGGTATTACAAATTGATTGCGAATACTAGATACTACATAATATCAATTAAAGTACTGTCAGATTAAAATTATGGATGATAGTTATTGTTATTTTAATATTTTCAGAAAAAATTGGTATGTTTTTGGGTAGATTTATTTTATCGTTTCAATAACAGAAAATGTTTAAGCCGAAGCTTGTCCGGAAGGAATTGCTATGTAGAAATCCCTTTCAGGCAAGCTTCCAATTTGTTTCTCTGTATTTGTCTTTTTCTTACCAAAGCATCATACCGAAACGCCACCAGAGAGGTCACCGTCTATCTAAGCAGATCTAGTATTTAGTTAGAGTATTGGACAACAACAAGAGTATTTTTTGGAAATGCATAGGTACATTCAAACGCCAAGAACCTCCAAGAGTAATACGAATTACACTCATAATTAAATAAAATACCTAAATATCTGATTCTGTGTCCTGATTTAAGCTTACGTATACCACAAGACCAAGTGAGACGTTCTGTATGTACGTAAACCGCCGAGAAATTCGTATCACTTTTATGGGTTACGTGTGAGTTGTTTGCATACGAAAAGAGGGCATATATTTAAAGTCCTCTTTTTAAAACTGGAGTCCGGCAAAGTACCTGAAGTTTAAATTTAGCGATCCACCCCAATACAGTAAAGTGGAACCAATCTATGAAATGGACTTTTAGACGCGGCCATTTCGTTTTATACGCTTTAAAAATTTCGGTCGGCTTAGGTGCTGGGGAAATAAATGAAATGTGGGAAAGTGGGTAACTATTAACTACCTTGCCTTTATTAATACACTATTAGTACTAGTATTAGTATTAATATTAGGTTAAAATTATAGCCTATGTCACTCAAGAAGAATGTATCTTTCTAATTGCGACAGAACTTTTAAAATCGGCCCAGTAATTCTTTAACTTCATTCATTGAAAACATACAAACAATCAAAAATCAAATCTTTCTTCTTTATAATATTTTTATTTATGTAGGTATGTGGTAAGGGTGCGTCCAAGGTCGATGTCTTTTTTCCAATAACTGGGCATGCATTTGACGACCACCTTGCTCAATGACAGGATTTGGTCTAAGATGTGGCATACCTACTATCCCAGAAAATGCCTATTCAGACGCGCCTTGAACATTACTATTTAGTAATCTGTGCCTGAACCTTGATAAATATAAATAACTGGAGGATCCTCGCGGCTTTACCCGCGTAGTACTCGTTCCCTTGTGAATATTGGGATAAAATATGGCTTATGTTGTGCTTATGTCACTCAGGAAGAATTTAGCATTCTTATGGTGACAATTTTTTAAAAATTGGTCCTGTACTTTTTGAGTTTATCAGGACAGGCTAATAAACAGGATGTGATGTAAGATGATGATCTATCCCAGAAAATGTCTATTCAGTCACGACTTGAAGCTAGATAAATATTAGTATAAATAAAGCTTGATAAATCTTAAAAAAATACCTACTTAATTGAGAAAGGTCTTCACAAATATGACTTTATCTACACTCATGTTATAATATTCGAATTATGAACTCATGCCTGAACGTATAATGATACACTATATGCCATAGTCAACTTTAAAAAATAAAACTGTATTTGATTGAATCAGGCGTCACTTGGCGGAAGTCCCTAACCATTGTGGAAAATAAATATATGTAGCTTTCTTCCGCAAATAATCACAAAACTTGCACCTTCACCGATCGGTAATTAATCGGTGAAGGTGCAAGTTTTGTGATTATTTGCGGAAGAAAGCTAACATATATTTATTTTCCACAAATAAAACTGTTTCATAATGGTCATTATGAAACAACCGGATACAGCTGTCACACATTATAAAACACTTATATTTCTTAATTTTACAGTCTTCATGGCAATCGTAGGATTTACCGGCCCTGACTTCCAACTGTTTCAAAGCCCTTCTTTACGTTCCCGACCCGTGGTCCATAGCCGGCAACAATCAGAAACTTTTTTTAAATTAGAATTTAGAAGGAATATACCGTATAGACTCCTATGAGTGGGGTTTGGCACCAATTCACAGTTTATAATTAATATTGATTTGCTTTATTTTTGAAAAATATAATAAATGTAATGAGTGTAGATAAAGTAGTTTAGGAGACTACACATAAGTCGGTATTAAAACACTGGTGGAATACTATTACTCCCTTTCGTGTTTTAATACCCCTCATTATGCGACAGTCACATAAACTACTATTATACGTTTTGTTTCTTTGCTGCAATGCTATAGGTAGGTACTTATTGATAGCTTTCAATTGAACCACAATAAACATCTCCATTATAATATATTACACTTGGACCGAACCTTGACAATCTCCTTTACAAAGAGGGTTGTCGAATAAAATAAAAATAAAATCCTAAGTAAGTATTAATTAAAACGATCTCACTTTTTTTTAATTTATTTAAATTTTTATCCCATTCCAATATTATAATGTTATAGTTACTTAATGAATTTTGTTACTATCTACGTAACAAAATTCTCCAGCAGTAGAAGGCACATTTTACCATAGATAAATCACTGTGATTTATTTGATAGACCTATTTTATTTATATTATGATAATTGATAAGTAAGCAAATAAAAAACAAGCGTTGTCATATCTTATCACGAAATACTCATCTAGTGAGGACGTTTGAGAAAAACAAGCAGTTATAATATCAACTTATCACTACACTATCTAAATTCAAACACGTTAGCAATAAACAAATTACGTAAGGTGGCACAATGTGTCCTTAGACGACTGTTTACGTATGTTCTTAACTATGCATTTAAAAGATAATGTTATTAATTATAAAAATAATAATAAGTTTATTGTTTTCACAAGTTACAATTACAAAGTGGATGTGTGAATTTCATCCTTTTAAGTTTAAAAAACTTGTATTACGATGAGACTGCTCTTATTAATATAAACACAGATTACTTATATTCATATTTATATTTATTTATTCTGTGCACACAGGTACAAAAGATGTTACATTGTCATCAATGGTATATAAGAATATATTCTTTATATAGCTATAGCTATAGCTCTCCATGTCCCGCCGATTGGCATACAGAATATAGTATTTAGATATAAATAGTATTTATGTCATGCACCAAGAAAAATAATTAACAAACAAAAATTCAATTATACAATACATTATTCAAATATTTCTATGTTATGTTATATATAAAAACACATTAATTGGACAATAAAATACAAACAAATTAAATAAACTTGGTATTACATGACTTGATCAAATTGATGGTCAATTATTTGATTAGCAATACAAGTACTTTGGGATCGTGACTCGACAGTCAAGAGCTACAAGATCTATCTTGTACAAGTTAATATCTATAAGTCACAGTGCAGTCGTACATACTGATTATGCTATGAGTCTTTTGTAAATAAATAAGTAAAACATATTTCTCACATTCTCAACAGTTAGCCCAGCCATCATAAAATAAACTTTTATGTTTTTATGATTAATGAACTAGTGCTAAATATGATTCTTCTGTCGCAACGAGCAACGGAATTTCTAAAATGGAACAGTACCTACATCAAAACTGAGATACTTATAAAGTTTTATATTTTAAAGCCTGACCAGAAAAATAAAAAAAATCTCAAATTTTATAGAACAATTTAGTTCGTCACTTTTCCGCAACATGGCGAGGTTTTTTATTTTCTGCTGGTCAGGTTTTACACGAGTACAAAATACCTGTTAGTTTGATAGAGTGAAATCCAGGTCGGTATATACATAGTAACAATCCGAAAAGTGGATTAGAAAAAAAGTTTTCGATCCGATTTTTTTTATATCAAGCACTCTCCCTGCGGGCTTACGAAATTGGAAAACAAAAGTCTTTTTAGGTAAAAGTTCTGTAAAATAAAAAACGTACCTTTGTTCTGAATTGTTTTAAATCTAGATAAAGAAATTTCACGACCTCCAAAAGGCAGTAATGATATCGCAACGGGTCTAGAAACAGATGCATTATTTATTTTTTGAAACATAATTGTTTCAATCGTTTCAATTTAAGTTTCAGTTTTATTATGATTCAATCGTTTCAATTTAATATTGCTCAAACTAAATTACTTCTACGTCTTTATTTTCATTTGGCAGTGAAACAAATTTGCAGTAAACCTTAAAATAATGTTAATTATAAAGTTAATCCATACTTCCTAATATTATAAATGCGAAAGTAACTCTGTCTGTCTGCTAAGCTTTTACGCCTACTAAATTACCGATTTTGATGAAATTTGGTACAGAGATAGAGTTGACCTTGGGAAAGGAAGTAACTCTGTCTGTCTGCTAAGCTTTTACGCCTACTAAATTACCGATTTTGATGAAATTTGGTACAGAGATAGAGTTGACCTTGGGAAAGGAAGCAACCTGCTATAACTTCTTTCTCTGAAAGTAGAAGCACAAAAGCCTACCTACCTACCTACGTTAGAAACCTACGTTAACATCATCGTCTGTAAACATTTAATATAAAGCTCCCTTATCACGTGCGCCATAAGACGAGTTTTAGTAGTGTCACTGTTACACATAGTTTGTTGTCTCCAGTACCGATAATAAGAAATAGTTTTACAACAATTTGAAGTAATATTCCCCTTTCTGCGAACTCTATACCATAAATAATTTGAACTAAACAAAAGGCGCGAGGTTTAAAAGGCGGGCTAACGACAGACATTATAGAATTTTCATAATTGAAGGTATCGCTGGGTAGTCGGGTGGCTGAAGAAAAATTGGTTTTGATATTATTAAAGTCTGCAAATTTTTAATATATTATTAGGAATATGTCGTAGAGTTAAACTCCAAAAAATTATAAAAAACTAGAACTTGCTTTAGATAATAGTTACATATTTATAAAGAAGTGTTAAAAAATAGTGAATATAGAATTAAAATGGAAAGTATGGATAGCATCTTGTATAAAATGTTTATATCTTAGTGCTATTAAGATTTTATAAACCTCATGTACTAGGGACATACCTTAACTGAAAAATGCTTTTAATTTGGTAGTTATTGATTTAAAGTATCCTGATATTGATAAAATATAATCTTAAAGTACCATCTTACTGGTATGTAAAATATTATAAAATTAAACATAATGCGTAAACAAATATATATTTTTTTTGTCATGGTGTGGCCAATATTGAATTAAAATTTGTAAAGTTGATGGTACTATATCACAACAATGTAATGAATAACTACACAAAAGATTATAAGTGTAATTTTCCAGCTTTCTATTGAGCGATGTATAAAAATAATTTATTTCCGAACGCTTTGCTAGATAAAAGGGCGCGCGTGCGAGACTCGCGACGACCGACGACGCGGCCGCGCGATTTGCGAAGTGCGAACTAGTGTATTTTTTACGAATACCTTACTTTCATAATAGGTACTTACTTACATAATTTTTCAGTCTGTTCCTCTTTATATTATAAAAAAATTAATAACCAATAAAAATTATAAAATATCTACCTACGTATTTTTTATTTTATTGCCACTACTGAGTGGCAAATAAAATAAAAAATACGGGGGTAGATATTTTATACCTACCTACCTACAAAAATCTTATGTTTTTGTAGGTAGGTAGGTGTATGATTCTACCTACCTTCATTAAGGTGCTACTCGGTAAAATATGGACTTTCTGATATAAAACTATAGGACGGTTAGAGATGTTAGAAATCTGGTAATAAGGTAGGTATATATTTCTTCATACCTTTACCTAGATTCGTATAGTTTCAGAAACACGATTTTATGATTTTGCCTCGACACTTTTTATTTTCGAAAAGACCTCTAAAAGTACGAAAATTCAAGATTATTCTTAAATGGGGTTACAAATACTATTGGAAATTGGTTTAATTAGTGGACACTAATAATATTTAGAATCGTGTAGAAGCATAAAAAAAAATCGCTTTAGTTTTTTAATACGAAGTGATTTTGTGTAGGTACCTATTTTTTGTCTAATCTGCAAAATCGGTCTCGCTCCCGCGCGCGTCGTTTTCTCATTGCGATCTCGCTTCAGCACGATTTTTCCGAGTATCGCCTTATACTACCTTGTTGTTAAAGTATTTTTCATCAGGGGGCATGGCAGTGTCTCCCGCCAAGTCGTGCAGTACAGACCAACACGGCCGGCCGTACACCCTTTTCTCGAAGCAACTCAACGTATTTTCGAGCACTTGTTAGGGACTACCAAAATTTTATATTACACTAGTTTTCCGCTCGCAGCTTCGCCCGCGTGGACTGAACGAGACGTTATCCCACGAGACGTTATCCCGCGGGAATGTGATATTTTTCCGGGATAAAAAGTAGCCTATGTTCCTCTCCAGTCTACAAAGTATCTGTGTCCGAATTTCAGCCAAATCCGTTCAGCCGTTTTGACGTGATTGAGTAACAAACATACAAACATCCAAACATCTAAACTTACACATTTATAATATTATACTAGCTTTCCGCCCGCGGCTTCGCCCGCGTGGACTTCACGACGTCATCCCGCGGGAATGTGATATTTTTCCGGGATAAAAAGTAGCCTATGTTTCTCTCCAGGGTACAAAGTATCTGTGTTCCAAATTTCAGCCAAATCCGTTCAGCCGTTTTAGCGTGATTGAGTAACAAACATCCAAACATCTAAACTTCCACATTTATAATATAAGTAGGATATATAGTAATACTAGCTGTGCCCGCGACTTCGTTCGTTCGCGTGGAATAGTGACTTTCGGCAGCATTTTTCATTTTTTTAGCTAATAAGGTTTTTTGTTTTTTTGGGATGCTGCTATCTCATGCTATCTCATATAGTTTAACCTGGCTGCTAGGGTTCCACATCAGCTGGCCTAGCATGAACGGCTTTTATCATGCGATATGATATAGCACGTCATGCTGTCTTACTTACCTACCCCACTAAGGTGGAAGCAAGACAGCAAGACGTGCTATATCATATTGCGTGATATAATGATGGTAATGCTAGCCAGGCAGGTGTACCAAGACCTTCAAACTTTGTACGTCAATAGAAAATGCTCATCACATTTAACAATTTTCCATAAGACGGTATTTTTATATCTCTCATAGTTTGGCTGGACTGCTATGGTTCCACATCGGCCATTTCGATCTTCTAAATTAATTATAGCCTACCGATAAGTTGGCGACAACTAATAGCTATATAACAAAAAAAGTTTCATTAAAATCCGTTCAGTAGTTTTTGCCTGAAACGTGGACAACAGACAGACAGACAAAAAATTCAAAAACTATATTTTTGGTATCTGTTCCGTTTAAGAAGACCCTTGGTGGTATATCCGGGGTGATTAAAAAATTCCGTGTATATTACATAAACAGTACCTACGTATAACCACATAAAAAATTTATAACACATAGCCTTCCACCCGCGGTTTTGACGCGTGTACTACACGACGTTTTTCCGAGGGAATGTGATATTTTTCCGGGATAAAAATAGCCTATGGGACTCTCTAGCTCCTAAACTATCCACATACTAAAAAAACAGGTCAATCCGTTGCTCCGTTTGGACGTGAAAGACGGACATACAAACAAACACACTTTCACATTTATAATATTAGTATATATTGTACTTATGTCAAAAGAAAATACTTATCACGCTGAACAACTTCTCTTAAGATACAGCATCTTAAGAGAAGTTGTTCAGCGTGATAAGTATTTTCTTTTTATTTGTATCTCTTATAGTTAAGCTGGGCTGCAAGGGTTCCAAATCAGGAGTACCAGACCTTCGATATTTTTCCGTCAATAGAAAATGTCCATGACGTTAAACAACTTTTCTTAAGACGCTATGTTTGTATCTCATATAGTTTAATCTGGCTGCTAGGGTTCCACATCAGGTGTACCAGACCTTCAACCTTTGTACGTCAATAGAAAGTGCTCATCACGTTTAACAATATTCCTTAAAACGGTATTTTTATATCTCTCATAGTTTGGCTCGACTGCTATGGTTCCACATCAGAAATTGCGATCTTCAAAATAAATTATAGCTATATGTTGGCAAGGACCAATAGCTGTATAACAAAAAAACTTTCATCAAAATCCGTTCCGTAAACTTTTTTGCCGACGTCATCACACGAAAAAATTCATCCCCTGTTTTCACCCTCTTTAGGGTAGTTTTTTTTACAAACTTTGAATGTCGTATTTATTTATCTAATCAAAAGCCTATAAAATAATTATGAAGCTTCTAGCTTTAAAACTGACGTAATTTCCATACAAACTTACATCCCCTATTTCAACCCCTTACAGCCCTTTGTTCACATAAAAAAGTAGCCTATGCTATCTCTGTACCAATTTGTATTTAAATCGGTTCCGTAGTTGAAGCGTGAAAGAAACAGATTCGCATTTTCGCATTTATAATATAAAGTAAGGATTATATATAGGATTAAATTGGTTACGTTATGTAGACGGCGTATAATTCAAACTACAAGTTTCTACCTTTAACGGTTTTTAAGGTTTATCAAAGTTCGATATTTCGTCACTAATTCACTGCCTCATTGATCGTCAAAAAAGATAGACCACTTCCATCGAATATTTTAATATGGAGCATATTATGCCTAAAGTTGCAGGTACCTACCTAAAATGTCATGGTTTCGTGTCGTGTACAACTGTGAGACATGCCAATAGACAGACAAACTAATTACAAACAAAAATACTTACTCATTGACAAAATGTCGTGCAGGATAGGTACTTATTTTATACCTAAAGTTGTTTATAGTACACATTCAAACTAAAATATCTTAGAAAATATGTCTCACGACATTTTGTCAAAGAATATTTGTTGTTTGTAATTAACATCGCTGTCAATTGGCATATATAAATATTTCACAGTCATTTACGAAAACACGACATTTTAGATAATCGCAACTTTACGTATACCTTTAAAGTAAGTACCTATGTCGAAAAAGGGTAGTAGTAATATACCGATAGGCTAAAATACTTTTTTACCGGCAAAAATACTAGGTGAGCGACTTTCATCACTGATATTTAAACGTGATTAACGCTAAACGTGTTTAATACTTAGTTCTGCCTCTGTCATCTGTTTGAATGTGACAGGGACAGAAATACGTTTTCAACACGTTTAGCGTTAATCGCTTTTAAATATCATTGGTGAAATCGGGCCTTAGTCGCCAATCTAATCTAACCTTAACCTATTTTTCCGTAACCAAACTTAGTATTTTAGTCGGTAAATTAAGTAATTTTTAGTCGGTCTGTTTATTATATTCCGTCGAAAAATATTCCTCTTACGACATTTTGCTAAAGAATATTTTGTCGTTGGTAATTAGTTTTTCTGTCATTTAATTAATTTTACAAAAAAACACGATATTTTTATATAAGTACTAGCTGACCCGGCAGACGTTGTCCTGCATTTTATTCAACTTTTACCCTACTTCTACCCTGCACCTACCCTACACCTACCTTACACCTACCCTACACCTACCCTATAACAACTCTACATCTACCCTACACCTGCCATACACCTACCCTACACCTACCCTACACCTATCCTACCTACACCTTCATATTTATAGTCTTTAACTTTATTTCTTTCTTTTATAAAGATATTATAATATTTTCTGACTTAGCAGGGTATTTGGTGAGGAGGGGATGCAGAAAAGGAAAAATTGGAACAAAGGGGTTTAAAAACGCTTTTAACCAGAATAAAAGTATAAGCACTAAATAAAAGCCAGTAGATAGCAACAAAAACTCATATATTTTAAAAATATCAATTTAAATTTCAACATTCATCAAAAATCAAGTTTTGAACCAACCAACCAACTTTTGAAGTACAAAACAAGAAACATATTTTTTTGTGTACAGTCAAGAGTGCGTCAAGCTTGACAATTTGGACATTGTACCGTTTTTATTTAGTTTCAATTAATTATTTTTTATTTCTGTAGGTAAATATAAACGGATCTTTACCACAGAATATATAGTACCCTTTACTCGAACTTGGCCTGTACAGCTATACACTTCCGTGCGCAGAAAACATCACAAGATTGTATAAAAATCGTCATCAGATCGTCAGTTCGAGATCGGTAGGTACCTACGTTTAATATGATTCGTCGATCACGCATAACATAGGTACCTACTTAGGTATCTACGTAGGTAACCTATAAGCATGCGAAGTTAAACTATGCTTACTATATACAGGGTTAATTTTTAAACACCATCCAAATTTTTAAACTCTTCTCAGAATCGGTAAGTAAACAACTTTCTCCTAGAAACATGAATCGAAATACGACAAAAATTTTTGGACTTCCCATACTAAATCGATCGCGTGATCTGTCTGATTTGTATGAAAAGTCAAAAAATTTATGTCATATTTCGACCCATGTTTCTAGGAGAAAATTGTTTACTTACAGATTCTGAGACGACCTTAAAAATTTGGATGGTGTTCAAAAATTAACCCTGTATTGTATAGGTATGCTAACCTAAAAAAATCAAACGGTCAATGCCTCGAGATTTCACTGTCACCAATTCACTGTTTAAATACAATCCGCAAATAATACACTGTTCATCAGCCATATTTTTGAAAAAACGAAATGTCCACCCGTAAAAATTAGTTTAGAATGAATAATCGCCGCACGGGCGCAGCGGTCGGGCGACGGGGAGAGGGGGTCGTCGTCGGTGCGCTTCCGAGCCGCCCGCCGGCCGCCGCCCCGCGCTAGTTTGAAAATTTGGTGCATTTTATCATTTCTTTTAAAGCCAATCGAGAAACTTTATAATCTTTTGTTATATAGCTTCGTTGATTGGTATGAAAACGTAGACACAACTTTAGAGATTTTAGTTTAGTATCAGTCCTACTGCGATATAAAATGCAATTAACTCACGCAAACGGAAATTTTACACTTATAATTTTTTAATAGCTAGTTTATATAACATCATAGTGCTAATTTTATAAATTAAAAAGCATTTTAATTCTATACTCGAAAAATTAAGATCATCTTTTTGTTTACCTGGTTCGCCGATATCTAACATTTATAACAACTGTTTAATATGAAGCTACCAACACATAATGGCAGCTGAAAGCAGAATATTCCATTTTAGATCAATATTAATATCAATTTATGAGAATACCTAAAGTATACCTACCATAAGTTCGAAAGTGTTATAACTTTTTGTAAATATGTATATTAACATATACCTGATACATATTGTTGACATATCATCAACTCTAATATTATTACAACTAAATGGTTATTTACGACTCCTACGCCCCGACTATGGGGGCGTCACTATTGGTGTGTTTGAGTGAACTTTTCAGCTATTAACAGCTAAATGGGCTGAAACTTCGTAATAAAGATGATTAATGGTTTTAACTTTAGGTGTGAGTATGTGGGGTGTTATATTTGAATGAATCAGGGTAGTTTTATCGATTTAGTTTATGCTTTTTTTACAGTCATCAGTACCACAGAACATACAAGAGAAAAAAATCTTTCCTTGTTCTGTGATCAGTACTTTCAACTGTAATATTATGGAATTTATACGCGAATATTGAGAGGAGGCTTCCTCCCTCTGTACGGCCCCCTCACAAGCTTTCGAGCTCATTAGGTGGCCGGAGCAAGGGTTAGAACCACCCAGCCCTGACGCGAGCGCTATTAGGCTTGGTGGGAGGGTTGGGCGCGGCGAGGGACAGGCCATGTCTCTGACTGAGTCCAACATGCCGTTTGGTATACGTTAAGACTGTATTTCTCCCCACTATAATAATAAAAAGGGTATACGCATATTAGTCACTATGCTATGTAGGCAGACTAATCAGAAAGTTGCCATGATTTCCAGAGATACTGCTTCCCTTATGTTCTTCAGCCTTTTCTCCTTGAGAAGGAGACCCCTATAACCGTTAGATTCTTACAAAAAAATCATTTTCTCTCGATATCCAAGACATGCGAAAAATACAAATACATACATTCAAAAATCCGTGGGTCAACATTCAGCCTAAGTACTAAATACCCTATTACTTGCTGCAGGTGTGATGGGAGCCCAAAACGCCACCCTTGCCTTCATGGCTGGCGGTCGCAAAGAAGACTTCGATCGGTCACTCCCCCTCCTCAAGGCGATGGGCGCCAAGCAGTTCCACTGCGGCGACGTCGGCGCAGGCCAGGTCGCCAAGCTTACCAACAACATGCTCATGGGCATCACTGGCATGGCCACTGCCGAGTGCATGAACATGGGAATCAAGTAAGTGTACGGCGCTAATTACGAACGGCCACACGTTGCATCTCTTTCTGTCGCATATATTCTAGCTCTTTTGCGGATCTAATTTCTATGGATTTGTACTGCCGCGTCGGCGCGGCGGTGCGGGCGAGAGTAGCGCGCAAGTAGGTACATCGAGTGACAGACGCCTGCTGATGCCCCAATTTCTTGTGGAAGCAGGGGAGTAATTGTCTAACTCAACATCAATCGCAATCGCTTTCAGTTTGACATCCATCATGTATCCATCACTTGTTGTTCACAAGTTGTCAAAGTTTTAGTTGACAAAAGCAGCAATGTCCGTGCAATATCTTTCAAACTGAATGCGATGGCGATTGATGTTGAGTTAGACAATAACCCCCCAGTTTCACAGCAGCAATGTCGGCGCCATTCAGGTCGCCAAGCTGACCAACAACATGCTCATGGGCATCACTGGCATGGCCACTGCCGAGTGCATGAACATGGGAATCAAGTAATTTTAGCCATCATCAGCCATTGCTAATGCCCCACACCCCTCTTGTGGAAGCAATTTCACAGCAGAAATGTCGGCGCCATTCAGGTCGCCAAGCTGACCAACAACATGCTCATGGGCATCACTGGCATGGCCACTCCCGAGTGCATGAAGATGGGAATCAAGTAATTTTAGCCATCATCAGCCATTCCTAATGGCCCACACCCCTCTTGTGGAAGCAGTTTCACTGCAGCAATGTTGGCGCCATTCAGGTCGCCAAGCTGACCAACAATATGATCATAGTCATCACTGGCATGGCCACTGCCGAGTGTATAAACATGGGAATAAAGTAAGTTTAGCCATCATCAGTGGAAGCAGTTTCACAGCAGCAATGTCGGCGCCATTCAGGTCGCCAAGCTGACCAACAACATGCTCATGGGTATCTCTGGCATGACCACTGCTGAGTGTATGAACATGGGAATCAAGTAAGTTTAGCCACTATCAGCCATTATTATTTATATTATTATTATTTAAAGGGGGGACACCAGCGAAGCCGAACGGGTGATTAGTCCCCTAGGTCGGGACCATTTCACCCAGTTCCCCATCAGCCATTCCTCATGCCCCACTTTCTTGTGGAAGCAGTTTCACAGCAGCAATGTCGGCGCCATTAAGATCGCCAAGCTGACCAACAACATGCTCATGGGCATCACTGGCATGGCCACTATTGAGTGCATGAACAGAGTCTTCTAATGTGTAGGAATATATGGGGCTTTATTCTGGGTGGATATGGAGCAACTTTGAGGTAACAGTTTGGCGTTGGGCAGGTCACAAAAAAGGCCATTATGAAGGTCCTACTCTAGCAGCACAGGTTTTCCTTATGGATGGCTAAAGAGGAACTTTGAGAACGAGAATACTTGGATCGGTCCCAGAAGAGCATAGGTAGCTTTTTTGTTTTTTTTTTGGTTTTAAGACTTGGACATAATGTATAGTATCAGTGAACGGGGAATTTATTTGATTGAGTAATATAGAGTAGTACTCTTTCAACCTGAATACAATGTTACTGGTAACTGAGGTATAAAACACGTTTTAATTTTGTTATAATTTTGTTATTTCTTTGTTTATCGTTATGAAGATTCATAAAGAATGCAAATCCAATCAAGGATGCGAAACTGCCGGCCGTGATTAATAACGACTTTATTCACAAGCACAAAAGGAAAATTAAAAGAAAAACTCTCAAAAGATTTTTTTACTCCAAATTCCTTTTCTGAAAGAATTGGGATGCTTGCGTTTTATTACTTTCGGAACAATTTGAACTTAATTAATTTAGTTATTTTAAGATATTCAATTTCCTATTTGAAGTTCTTTGTCAGCTTTTTTTATATTATGTACCTACGAGAAATCAGAATATGCGGTACTAATTAAAAAAATCGGTTTGTACATAATCGTTGGGTTTTTTAACTATTTATTTTTAAGAATCAATGATTTCTTATGTTTTAAGTTAAGCATTAGTTTACTGGTTTAAATGATTTATAACTTTTAGCGGAAGGACGAATTTAATAGTATAGTGCGCCAAACTTTTCTGTTCCGGTGATTATCTTTGGAACTAAAACAGTTTTCATACGACAGTCCATTTTGACAGCTAATTTCGTATTGCAAGTGGCTCTTCTGTCACGGCTGTCACCGGAACAGAAAAGCTTGCACTGTGTTTGTAAGCTAATTCAAAAAAGAGTTTAGATCAAAATTAGAAGGGTAGTTTAACGAAATCTTTTTAAACTGAAATGTATCACTACATAGTATAAAACAAAGTCGCTTTCTCTGTCCCTATGTCCCTTTGTATGCTTAAATCTTTGAAACTACGCAACGGATTTTGATGCGTTTTTTTTATTAGATAGAGTGATTCAAGAGGAAGGTTTATATGTACTTTTTATCATGATATTCCCACGGGAACGGGAACCACGCGGGTGAAACCGCGGGCGGCCGCTAGTAAAACTATATAACTGTATCTCTCAATATCTATCTCAATGTCAGGTTGGAATGCTTGAAAGTTGTTATTTTTTTCTAATGTTATGTAAGTTAGGTGTTAATGAAAAGATCTTTTTAACCCTCCACCTTTCATTTGTTGCAGAATGGGCCTCAACCCCCAAGTGTTGCTGGATGTCCTGAACAACTCGTCAGCCCGCTCCTGGTCCACAGAGGTGTACTGCCCGGTCCCCGGTCTGGTACCCACCGCGCCCTCCAGCAGGGACTACGATGGAGGGTTCAAGAACGAACTCATGGTCAAGGTAAGAGTGAGTCTAATGGTGACCATACACCATCCTGCCTTCGTCCAATCGGCATGACGACAGGCTTGATCGTAACTGCTGTTTGTTTTATTAAGGCGCTACTCGGAAAAAGTATGGACTCTTTGATATAAAACTATAGGACGATTAGAGTTGTTATAAATCTGGTAATAAGATATATATTTCTTCATACCTTTATCTAGAATCGTATAGTTTCAGAAACACGATTTTATGATTTTGGCTCGACACTTTTTATTTTCGAAAATATTCATATTCATATTCATATTCATTTATTCATTGCTAGTCACAGTACATAAGATGTTTCATAGAGTGTAGGATCACTGTAGGATAATATATAAATACCTCTAAGAAATAAGAAATATCAAGATTATTCTTAAATGAGGATACATATACTATTGAAAATTGGTTTAATTAGTGGACACCAAAAATATTTAGGATCGTATAGAAGCATTTTTTAAAAATCGCTATAGTTTTTGAATACGAAGTGATTTTGTGTTTTTTTGCGTAATCGGCAAAATCGGTCTCGCTCCCGCGCGCGTCGTTTTCTCATTGCTATCTCGCTTTAGCATATTTTTTCCGAGTATCGCCTTAAAGTGAAAACATCTTTAGCGGCGTTGTGCACTTTTTGTGATGAGTAAAAAATGTTAAACTCGCGTCAGGATCACGTGATCGTCAGATCGTAAGACGGACACGTGAGCTGGTGGAAAAACTTTTCAATGTCATTAGAATACGAAGGCAAATTTCACCACCGTCTCCAAAGTTGTGATAGCTGAGGTGGCTAATGTTAGAAAACTAGCGGCATTGAAGCCAGAAGACCTCGGCTCAATTCTAGTTCGTATTTTATTCTGTTTTTTTGTCAAATTCCTTTTTCTTGTGAAAATCTAGGGAGCCCTTTTCACTTCTGTCGGCACATAATTCACCTATACAGTCCTCCCGGAGAGCAACATGTGTTTTTTATTTTTTTTTTATTTTATTTGGCACAGTTACAAGATACAAACTGCAAAATGTTATACAAATAAATTACAAAATAAACTAGTTAAATTTGCACCTCTTACGTCTCTTTTCTAAGCCATAATCTAATCTCTATTCACCAACCAGCCAGTTTCCAACATCCCCGCCCCAAATGGAACACTAACAATCGTTGGAAGGTGGCTGGTTGACGGAGCTTAATAGTAAAAGCTTTCGGACTGGGCGGCGTAAGGTTCCCCCTCTAGTAATGAGATCAGCGACGCGCACAGTTCCGTCAGCCCCCCTAAATACATTGCTAACTCTACCTAGTGGCCATAGGCCCCGCGGTAAAGAAGCGTCCGCGATGAGCACAACGTCCCCCTCGGATATAGCCGGAATGCCACCGCGTGGTCCCCTAGGTCACAACATGCAAATAATATTCAGCATAATATGGACGAACTGCTATTGAATTCAATAGCAGTTCGTCCATATTACACCATAATTTGATACCTGTCATGCCAATCCAAGCCCACCCACGGTCAGTTCTACTCGATCCATTGGATGATAGGCAGGATGGTGTATGGCCAGCATTAGATAGAGTCCACGCAAGAGTACCTACTCCTCGATACCAGCCTGGTCTCCGCCGCGCCCACCAGCAGAAATTAAGCCTCTGCACACGGGCCACCACAACCACAACAACAAAACGCCGCCAACGACCTATTTCCTGCAGTTTTCATACATTTTATATGAACTCGCCGCACACGACGGTTGACGCCGCTAGTCGCCACTTATTTCTTCTTCTAGCTTCCAAGTGGCAGCGTTTGTGGCTGTCGCGTGTGGCTCGTGTGCGGCGACGGTATGACGGAGGGCTAGGGCCTAAACTGAGTAAAGCGGGCGTCCGCGACGGGCACTCGTCGCGGGTCTCCGTCCGTAGACACGCGCGCGGGCTCCGTGGAACCGCATCACATAGCGCTATTTATTGACTGAACAAGCCCGTGCGTGCTACCGCTGGCCCGCTGGCGGGCCCCGTCGCGGGCACCCGCGCGGGCGACCGTCGCGGGGAAACGGCCCACAAGGCGCGGGGCCCGCCTCCCCGCGACGGGTGCCCGCGACGGGGCCCGCGACGGAGCACTTTTGTATGGAACCGCACGGGCGTCCGCGTGACGCAGTTTAGACCCACATAGTTAGGGAAGGCTGTGGTTAGGGTACAGCCACAGAATATGTAATAGTACTAAAGTAGGACGGGTGTTATAGTTTGACCGTTATTGCTGTACCGCGTGTAGGCGGGGAGCGGTACATCGGTAACAATTTAGACTATAAGTACTTACACAATGTTTGATTTCCTCTTGAGATGACGATTATCTGACGAGCCCTCATTATGCCCAGTGCAGCTTAAAAGCAAATTAACCCTCAACACAATACACTCCTTGGGTATCCTGTGTAAAAAGCAAGTCAATGAAATATCACAATGCTGCACATAGTATTTTACCCTGTGATTTTACCGAAACCCACTCGCTGGTATATAAGTAATGTCAGTGTAGTTGACTTTCATAAGATCATGTAAATGCCTCATTTGAATAAGGGTCGAGGACTTTGAATGTAACATTTCTTCTATGCTCGTTTGTTGTTGTTTTTTCGATTTAATAAGAGATTTTGTTTCAATATACCAACTTGGCTGAGGTTTTATTTTGCATAGTACCTATAAGGGTCGTAGATTCCCGTGACAATTAATATTTACCTACATTAAAATTTTATTTATTTTTATGTAAGTAATCTATTCTGTAAGAGTGTGCTTGTACACGGTGCAAGTAGCTGGAGCTAGTAAAGATGCGGGTTACACGCGTGAGTAATATGCGCAAGCTACTTGTTCAAATTACTCGCTTGTACATGGTGCTAATAACTGGAGCAGGTAAAGACACGCGAGCTACTTGCGCAAGCAGTACGCACAAGTTATTTGCTCGTGTCCAAGAGCTACAGGGGCATGCTATTCGAACGGTAGCTTTATGAGCTTGAACTTGCCATGTTAGTTAGTTAGTGGGGGACAAATCTTGCAAGCTTAATTTGACCCACTTCCCAGTGTCCGATGGAGCTGAAATTTTGTTAGTTTGGTTTAGATGACAATACAATATTAATGTAGGTACAGTCAGCGAAAAAGCTTGTCATAAAAATTAAATTTTTACTAAAAACTTATTATTAACTTGCCATGTTAGTTAGTTTGTTATTTAGTTAGTGGGGGACAAATCTTGCAAGCTTAATTTGACCCACTTCCCAAAGTCCGATGGAGCTGAAATTTTGTATACAGGTTTGGTTTAGATGACAATACAATATTAAAGTACAGTCAGCAAAAAGTTTGTCATAAAAAAAATTTTTTTTCAATAACTTTTTATTTTCCATTCCCAGGACCTGGAGCTGGCCAGCGGCATGGCGCTCGGCATTCGGTCCCCCATCCCGCTGGGCGCAGTCGCGACACAGCTGTACCGCATCGTCCAGTCGCGAGGGTACGGCCAGAAAGACTTCTCGTTCGTCTACCAGCTGCTAAAAGATGAGATCGGAAAGAATTAATTACGTAGTATTATAAATTATTTGTTACATTTTAATGGTTGTTTTTTTTAATCCACTTTTTATTTTTACAAATGACAGAAAATGTATAGGTATCCAATGATGTTGTTGTAGGTATCTAAGTGATAGTAGTTATGGTCGAACCAATAAGATTGTGAACCATTTTGAAAGCGTCAAAACTATACCTAAAGATCATTATCAGTGTCTATGTCAATGTCAAAAAGTTTGAATTTCGACCATATATCGAGAGTTTTCTACAATAATTTTTCGATGCACTAGATGGCGTAAGCATAACACAACCTACTTTTTTCAGCATATTATAGCAAAGGATTCGTTCATTCAGCCTAAAACACCTCCCACTTCACCTCCTGTTCAGAGGATACGTTCTGTGCAACTTTTTGTATAACTTGATAATCGGAAAAGATATTCGTATATAGTGATGTCAGTCTCTGTGTCTATTTTCTTTTCTATTTTCTACTAGGTACTTGTTCGTTTACTTCTTCAGATCTTTTATTATACCCTTAATGGCATTTTTGGTGCGAATTGTTGCGCCTAGTTTGTATACTCTGAACTAATCTGAAAAAGTTAGGTCGCTATTATAGTTGGGTAGCGCCACCTAATACAAATTTTTGAAACGTCAAAAGAAACTCTCATTACGTCATTACCTATCTGTAATGCTGGGGCTTCACCTGCGTGACGCCTAACGGCGTTAGTAACGGCATGCGCGTCTTAACGCGCTGAATTAAGCAAATTGGCGCGCTAAGACCCGTCTACACCTGCGTACTATATCAAATAGCGCGCTAATAAATGGCATAAGACGCAGGTGAAGCTCCAGCATTAAGGCGCTAATTGCAGTCCACTAGCGCCGCCAATTCATTTATTTTTATTATACGTAAACTATATCAATATTTTAACAAAGGAAACAACCATTCCCCTTTTATATTGTCTCCTTATATTTTTATTCCTTGTAGGTACTAGTTTTAAAATGGTTTTAAACCAAAAGTGGCCACTTCTGGCTTAAAACCATTTTAAAACTTGCAGAAAGGATGAAAACTGTTGAAGTTATTCAAAAATATTAGAGATAATTTAAGAGGGCATGGTTGTTTCCTTTTTTTTAATATAAATCTGGTTTACGTATAATAAAAATAAATGAATTGGCGGCGCTAGTGGACGGCAAGTAGCGCCTTAAAAAAAGAACTTATTGTGGGTCACTAATCGTTTTGTTCGACTATACCTGTGCCCTACTACGTCTACTCTCATTATTACTTTTACAAAGTATTGCGCCAAGCAAATATTTCAGCACTGTCTTTGACGCGTTGTAATGAGTTTGATGCATAAAAAAGACAGGCTTTAGTATTGCAAGTTCATCAATTTATAAATGGGAGTAGGTAGTCCCATAAATCTAAGATTCTCTGTGTTGACTTAAGTGCAACGTGTCCTGTTCACCTACAAACAGATTTTAAAGAGAGCAGTGAAAAGGTTAGATGATGAGATTTCATTCTGTAAGTAGATAAAGGAAAAATTGTGATAGTGAAAAACCACCAGATCTGCAAGTAACTTTCAGGCGGGATTACACCGTTAAAAGTGGTACTTAGCAAAATTCGACGAGTCTTGTAAGCTTTTCGGTAGCTTATGCCCGAATACCCGTACGCTACTTATCTTTGGGAGCGTCTCACACATCGCCCTGTTACTTTAAATGTCAAACGTATGAAAGAGATGCCATGATGTTTGAGACGATCCCAAAGATTTGCGTTCGAGAATTCGGGCGTTAGTTGGTTAGTGCATCGGGCTGGACTCCCGAGGGCGCGCGCGGGTTCGTATCCCGCCTGAAAGTTACTTGCAGCAAGGCTGTTGGTTTTTTACTGTCAAAATTTGTCCTTAAGGATAGATGATGATCAAAACAAAGTATTTCCTCAAGGGAAAAAGTTATATCCCTCAGGCCACATAAGTTTTCAAAATGTTCCTTTCCAAATTAGCATCAACAACACAAAAGCAGACCATTAAGTCATGTTGATGTTACTCCGAGCCTCACAACTTCCATAAACAAAAACGTATGCAAATTTAAATACTCGAATAACACCCTCTGTTATTTTATCTATTCTGGGAGCGGTTATTCAAAAATACATAAGCCCGTGTGTACTTTGCATAACGACTGTACACCCAGTGGCGCCAAATCTCGCTCCACAGATGGCGGGCTGTAAAAAAATAAACGTCATCCTATTCAAATTTCGAATCTTTTTCTTTTTTTCGAGAGGTCGAATTCTTTTTAAGGGCCAGCAAAGGAATTCCTTTTAAATATTGATGTGCCTTTGTTTGAGGGCAGATTTGATGCCAGTCCCCAAATTTGTTTCAATAGAAGTAGGTATTTTTCTTTGTTTAAAAATAGAATTGTTATTTTTGTCGGTAGCTTTGGTCCTTGCCTCGGTTAAGTCAAAGAATATATACACTTACGCGAAAAGAAACGACACTTAAGCATGTGTGCTCGTAAAATCGCTTTCGGCTATGTGTGGGTGTCTGGATGTGAGCGGGGGCCGTGGGAGGCGCGCGGGGCGGGGAACGGGCAGTCGGTGAATGCCTTGGCCGAGGGCTGGCGCAATCTTCATACATTCAAATGGGAACTACTAGGAAGCCAAAAAATGCGAAAGTTGTTGACAATATTCTTGAAAGGATAAATTTTTATTTGGGCGATTATACATAGATTCACTCACTCAGTGTTTCAATTCTTTCAATTCTTTATTTGTCAAAAACATGGTATAATTTTTAGTTTCTGTCGCTAACTTAGTATTTTTTTCGAACGGTTTAGTATTTTATTCGGACACTTGGGTTAACTGTATCCCACTGTTATTATAAGCTCATTTTACGTATTTTAGTAAAAGTCAAAAGTCAATTTTTTTTATTCATATAGATTAAATAAAATTAATGCTTATGAATCGTCCAACATTTTTTTACCTACCACCTGTTATGGACATGTTTTAACTGACAAGAAAAACAGGCGAAAAATACTCATCAGCTTGAACAGAAGCAACGCATTAACAAAATAAAAAAGAATACGAATGTTACGATCTTACGTTATGAATTTTACGTTATGAACAGTCGTTCATATTTTATTTTGTCAGAAGTATTATTATTCCCCATTTGTAAAGATATTTATAAAAGTTGCCTAAATGTCCTTACTCAACATTCCATTATTTCCTATGAGTAGTCTCTTGTTTGGCACCTAATTCCATTTAGGTATCAACCCTAGCGTCGGCCCAATGTCACCGGCGTTCGAACTCTCACGTACACGAAGTGTCACCGCTGTGGTTAAGTTGAGATAGAACTAAACGTAAGTTAAACTGTAATACAAGAAGACTGTCTTATATGTTGGCCATTTTGATGACTCTTTCACATACCTATGTTCATGCAGAAATAAGTGGGCTGATGGCATTTTTTTTGTTTTTTTACGAGTAAGCTTTACAAAATAATACTATTAAGAAAAATTTATGTTGCATCCGTAAAGTCGCCACAAAAGACACGACTTACTAATTAATGTAAGTCCGAATACCCTGGCGAAAGTATGAAAAGTCAACAAAAAGCCGCTATATATGCGCCTGACTTTCATTTATTACCCGGTCACATTAAGGAAAGAACTCTTTTGTGCGGAGAAAAATATGATTATGACACAGACCGTCCCTCCTATTGTCCTTTATTCGATTTTTTCCCTCCAAAAAACCCAATATGGCGCGCGTTTTTCCCGCCCAGGCCGGTTGGGAAATTAAAAAGAATTCGCCGATGGCCAGCACTGTAATGTCATGATGGGTCCACAAAGAAGTTACGTTTTCTATTAAAGTAAATGCCAAAAGTATCTTTATTCTTTTGACAATGTGACGTTTATAGTGCGACAAGCGTTTCTGTTCCGGTGATTATCTTTGGAACTAAAACAGTTTTCATACGACAGTGCATTTTGACAGCTAATTTCGTATTGCAAGTGGCTGTCACCGGAACAGAAAAGCGTGTGGCACTGTACTGGTCCAAGTCTTGGGCTGCTTATGAAGTTGTGGGGTCGATTCCCCATTCAATTATGCTTAACAAAATTAAATGTTCAGTGAAAGCACAGTCGACGTTCTTTGTGATTAGATCGTGTTTCGACTTGCATTATACCTACTATACCTAGTTTCTTCTTCGATCAACAATAAAACCTAGATACATAGTTGGAGTAACAAATATGCGCCCACTGAGCCACTTGAGCGTATATTTATAAGTAGTTCCTGTCATTTATGACATAATATCGTACATTATTAACCTTTTTTCTTAGCCAAAAAAGTTTTGATTTAGTTCGTGAGCCTTCATCTAGTACCTACTATTGTATTGTTGATCGAAGAGTTTCTTTCATTTTCTTTTAAATCGTCAGTAGGTACCTTTTTTATTGTCTTGTTTATTATTTAACAGGGATTTACTGAGAGAAGCGCTTACTAGGGTAACCCCGTCTCTTGTTGCATTGGTCAGCAATCCTACTAATATTATAAATGTGAAAGTTTAGATGTTTGGATGTTTAGATGTTTAGATGTTTGGATGTTTGTTACTCAATCACGCCAAAACGGCTGAACGGATTTGGCTGAAATTTGGGACACAGATACTTTGTAGCCTGGAGAGGAACATAGGCTACTTTTTATCCCGGCAGAATATCATATTCCCGCGGGATAACGTCGTGAAGTCCACGCGGGCGAAGCCGCGGGCGGAAAGCTAGTTTGTTATAAAAAGCTCGGAAAACAATTTGCTGACTATTTTCAAACAGATGTTATATTAACTGCTAAAGTATAGTCCGTTCGGTTAGATAGTGTCGGTACCCGCATGGCATTGTGGCTCTTGCTATAAAATCCTTATTAATGCAGATATAACTAATACGCTAATACACACAAGTTGGGTACCAAAGTCAATTAATTATGAAAATTTGGATATTTTTATATAAAAGGAATTTAAGTAAGTGATTTACAAATAAAAGGGCGACACTATCTAAGCGAATGGACTTTACATTGCTAACAGTGGAGTTGATTTTATTGTTAGCCTATTTTGATACACTATAATACGAGGAGTCCGTAGCGTAGTTAATGCGCTCGGCCTGTGATAGGTTAAGCAACTTTCGCAATGGTCGGTCACGGGATGGGTGACCAAGAATTTACTGTCTCGAGCTTCTCCGTGCTTCGGAAGGCAAGTTAAGCCGTTGGTCCCGGCATTTTCAGTCGTTAATACCCCCCAATCCGCATTGGGCCCGCGTGGTGGGTCATGCATGGCCCATTCTCCTTATCCATCCATAAGGAAGGCCTGTGCTCCAACATTGGGGACATTAAATGGCTGATGATGATGATGATGAAGGCAGGTAGGCAGTAGGTAGTAGTAGATTACTCCTTGCATTTCCATAATACAATACATATCTAAATATTATCTATATTTCTATATTATATTATATAGGTATTTGTTTAATAATATTAGTATAAAACTTTTGCGTTACTGTTACTGACTGACTGACAGACAACCCACGTCCAAAACTACTGGGCGCAAAAAGCTGAAATCTGGCATGTATGTTCTTTGGGGAGGATAGAGGAGCACTAAGAGAGGATTTTTGGAAATTCCCCCTCCAGGGGGGGGCAAAAAAGGGGTTCCACGACGTAGTCGCGAGCGGAGCGCCAGTCTATACATACATTGCTTCATGAATCATGCCTCATTGAGGCTTATTGCCTAACGTCATGTACAATCGGGCTAATGGGATGAAGTTATGATAATGGCAAGGTGTACTATTACAACATACCGGTGATCTGTGACTATTACGGACGTACGACCTACGGCTCATTAGACATTGGTGTAACTAAACACCTGAAGATCTGACCATAGACGCAGTATTAACAATTCCAGTATTCCACCTTAAACCGCCTCTGTGGTCTAGTGGTACAACCCACTGATATCAGACCTAGAGGTCCCTGGTTCGATTCCCAGTGGTGGTACATTCATTAGTATTAGTACTCTTACTTAGTATAACTTAGTACTAGTATTCAGTACATTCTGTGGTAACCGCTATGGCACACAGAATAAATAAAACCAGTTTTTCATCTTCATCGATCTCGATCCCGCAAGATCTTTCAAGATCGAAGCGATAGGTCAACAAAACTCGCTTTCTGACCTTTTATATGAAGATTTCTTTTATCCACAACGGGGTAGCACTTAACCTTCATCTCACCTGATGTTAGGTGTTGATAAGGCTGAAGGAGGAAGCGCACTACTCCTGGAATCCTCAATCACTGAGGAACAGTGGCGTCTCAGTCGCCTTAGCGGTGCGGCGGCACGCGGCGTCGTCCGACTCAAAATAATTAAGATTATATTTAAATTAGTTTTTTAATTTTATTTCGAGTAAAGATAAAGATAAGATAAGGATAAAGATAGATTAAATAAGTAGGTATTGCAACTCCAGAATCCATAAACCTAACCTCAAAATCTCAATAACAGTATTCAAATAGCGCCATCATTTAGTGAGCCGCGCGCAGCATCATAACCGCACAGTTTTTGAATAGCCCCCGAAGCCCGGTCGCATGCCAAATCGACACATTAGCATGGAAATTTCTTAATTAAAAAGCGAAACATTGGCTTCATTACAACGTTTTGAATAATGCCATCCACGCTATGAAGTACGGGCCAACTGAGTTGGCTGGTTCCGTTTGATGTTATTGCCTGTGGTATGATTGCATTGTTTCGTTTCTCGTAAATCGTTTTTCGTAAATTGCATGTGGGGGAATTCTAAGCGGTAAATAAAACAGTTGAGTGGCATAATTTCATCTACTTAGTAAAATTAAATAGGCTCGATGGAAGAAGTTAGAATAACAAATGGACAGGCAAATTAAGATAAAGTCCCTCTGGTTGACTGGTTAAAAATACCTTAGGGCTTTAATTCCGCCATTTGTACCTACATTAGTGTAAAATAAAATTTAGTTAATAAATACACTATTATTACATAAAATAAATAGTAATGAGTTCGTATGTAAACTAAAGAAAAAAGGTCGATGTCGGCACACGCACAACCACAACGCAACTGCAAAAAGTACTACACTATTCACACGTACCACATTTTGTCGCTGTGATTTGGTGTGGTTGTGGTGCGTGTGGTTCGACACTTACCGAGATGACTTAAACTGCAGTGTAATGACAACTTAAAAAATAAATTTATAATAAAGGCTGTGGCTGAAGGCCTTAGAAGTAATGGCCGTTTCAATTTCCATTTAAAAAAGGTATTATTGCTACTTGTCACTTGCATTGCAAGGGGATAGTATAATAATATAGAAACAACAGAGATATTGATCATGAAATATTGGTCTGAAAATACAGTTCTATGAGATAAATTTAAGAAAAGGACTGGCTTTTATCTGTCTCTCACACACTCGGTTTGGTATGAATGACTTTTACACTTACAGAAAACTTTTTATTTAAAATACATCACAAAAAATTCCCTAATATCATGGTACACTTAAAAATAGTTACAAAAGGGGAATTCGTAAAAAAACCCTTCAGAAGTTTAATCGATCGCTTTAAAAAAAAACTATTTACCTGTAGGTATTTCAAAAGAGACAGGTTGGTACGTAAGCTTTAGGTATGTCTGCCTCCCAAACAGTTGCATAAAATGAGATTCAAAACTGCAACCATACGTTTTAAAGATCAGCCATGCAATTATAGGTCTTATTCTCTTTACTTAAGACCAAGTGAGTCGACTAAAAATAACCATAGCCTAATCCACATTCCCACCACGTTGGCCACAAAGGGGAATTAAGGGCTTTGTGTATATTTTTTCACCCCCTCCCCCCCTTTCCTGCTCTTCGCAGATATAACTAAATGTATCGGACAAAAATTCAAACCTCATTCATGTCACGATCGACCATTACTTGCCAACAGTGACTTCCAATTTCTGCCATCTACATACAATTGGACATAAAAACTGGCGACCAACAAACGAAATAAACCCTTATTCGCTAACCAATACAGGTGAAATTTACTCGGAAGTGGGATCCGTTCACCACCTTTGAGATTTCCGCGTAAACATCGTAACGTGAAAATTTTAAATTTCGTGTCTAAGTGAAATTTTATTCGGATTCCCTATTTTTATTGGACGTGATCCAAATCGGGGTAAAATGTAACCATTTAGAGCTTCTTTGACTCTTGGTTAAATAAACATTTGAAGCTTTTCAGACTACCTAAGTAGGTATCTAATGCTGAATTGCCAAAAACCTTAAATCGATGTACCTAACTACGAATATGTCAACTATATAAATATAAACATGAGTATGAATTAGTACCGTTATCATAATCTTGAGGGCTACCGGCTGAAATGGTATGGAAACAACGACAAGTATTACCATATACTACTAGAACCGAGGAAATATTGAAAAGTACGTTTTCAATATTTACCCGACCGGGATTGAACCCGAGACTTCCAGAGATAGCGGCACCTTGAAACTGGTGCTTACTCCACTCGGCTACAGAGGTTGTCAAAGTAATAATTATGGCAACAACTATAGTCCTTCCCATTCCCTATTGTATTTTTCTAATCATAAGATTTTATATTTACCCGACCGGGATTGAACCAGAGACTTCCAGAGATAGCGGCACCTTGGGACTAGTGCTTACTCCACTTGGCTACAGAGGTCGTCAAAGTAATAATTATGGCAACAACTATAGTCCTTCCCATTCCCTATTTGTTTTTTATAGCCATAAACATTAGAATTTAGAATGCCATATTAAAATAAAAAAAGAATAATAAAGTGAACATTACCAAATCTGTTTTGTGTAACGAAACGTAAACTTTCACTATAGTGCTTCGCTGGAAATCGGCTCAAACTTAGAGGAAGTTGGAATGAAGATTTCCCAAAACCTTATTAAAAGTTGATCAAATTTGGAGCGCTGCGAAGTTCTGGTTTAAACCGGCCGCGTGTGTGCTGGCTTTAAAGGCGCACAGACTGTTGGGATTTAATTTAAATTGTTGAAAGGGTTTTAGTATAAAATAATATAAATACTTTTAAAAGGGTAAAACACAAATTCAAAAGAGTGGAAAATTAAAGTTATACATGAAGCAAGAAAAAATGCACAGATTCCCTGCATAGCACGAACTACTAGGGTATTAGGACATTGAAAATGAAATTCAAGCATAATGAAATAAACGAAATGAACACACAAATTTTATTTTTTCACAATTTCAATTTGTAGAACTTGCAAACTTTTATTTTAACTCTACACACCTGCAATTTAACATATATCAATTTAAAAAATAAATGTTAATCAGAAATACACGAAATTGTACGATATAATACTAATAATACCAAAAGAAATGGAGATACAATTGTTTATCCTAAACATCATCACATTATCCACCAACAATTCGTTTTTTTACATAACTCCCCATACCCCGTACTCATTAATTAAAATTTTACAGAATCCAAAAATCTTTAAAAAAAATCGCAAGAAGTTCAATGCAAGAAGTACAATATAAACTCACATACACACCAAACTTCCATACCACAGTACTGTATAACCATGATGCGCTACATCTCACTCGCCGAGGTACATTTTTGAGCCTACACTTACAGCCGGTATTTTTTTATTTTCAAAATTTTGATCTCATTCGACCGCCAACTAGGGTATTTACCCTAGGACCGTTTTC
The DNA here is from genome assembly GCA_949710035.1 of Crambus lathoniellus. Taxonomy (NCBI): domain Eukaryota; kingdom Metazoa; phylum Arthropoda; class Insecta; order Lepidoptera; family Crambidae; genus Crambus; species Crambus lathoniellus. The sequence continues at coordinate 3,675,337 of OX453302.1, read as the reverse complement.
TTAATTTTATTTCGACTTAGTTCTCGAGACATCCGGGCTCAAAGTCAAAAATTCGGTTTTTCGACCATAACTTTTTTACAAAATTTTATTAGAATTCTTTCAGCATCTGATAGATCTCGTCAATCAGCGTCCTTTGACACCCTATTTATCTATAAACTACGAATAGCTTCCATACAATCGCCTCGCACTAAACTCCCAAATGGGACCTAGTATGTAAGAAAACTATTTTTGTCATTGAAAATGACTTTTAGATCGCTGGGTACTAGGCTAGTATTTTCAATGACAAAAATAGTTTTCTTACATAATCGAGTTGTCGCTGATGTACAGACGCGAGTTATCAATAGTTTCGAATTCGCTCCACCCAACCTTTCAAAATGTATAAAACATTTGTTTTTAAGCGAGACTTTTTTGACACCACAACTTTACTAGGCTTCTTTAAATTGAAAAATTTAAATACCTTTAGAATCTGTATCATTATGTATTTTCTAAGCGGGTTATTTCTTAAATATAGGATTTGAATCTCTTCCCTAAATTAAGTAATTACAATAATAAAAGTTTTGAGGCACATGCTATAGTTTTCTTTTCATTCAAATGAATGCGTTTTCAGCACCTAGGTAAGGTATGGACTGCTCCGGGAACGGAGACAGTACGACCACTAAGCACTAAAACCGAGTTTCCGTGACCACGGCCTCTGGAAAGGTGCCGAAACGTCGGAAAAAAATCCTTTAAAATAACACAACCAATCACCAAATGTGTTAAATAAAGCGTGAAAATATCCAAAGTTTTTCTATTTAAATTAGTAGGATTACTATATCGATAGTTTTCGTGCTATGAGTACTAAGCTACATACTGTTTAAAAGCCCAACTCCAAATAATAGTAATATTCTCTTTTCCAGTGATTGTATTTTTGGTTTCCAACCAACCTGGCATTCGAGGCACGTACGTTCTTTTGTCTCCGCCATCCGCCATGTTTCAAGTTTTATGATGGGCAGGAGACCGGAGGGAAATCACAATGGGAGACATTTTTAATTTTTGGAATGTAAGGACTAGTCGTGCGAAAAACGCGGGTGAGTGAAGGTGATATGTCGGGATCAAAAGAATGATTCGAAGATTTTTAAAGAAAGATAGTCTTTCTACTAGTGGTATTTGAGAGCTTTATTATTTAAAATTACCATGTTACGTTATATTACAAGGTTTAGAACAGAGACGAATGATCTGAAACTTCGTAACGAAATAATGATGTTCCCTTCATACTGGGCTCGAATCAAAATACAATTTTACGGAATCAAAATGCCGAAAAAATAATGAACAGGTTAAATAACCGTCTGCGTTGTATTAAATATTGGAAGTTATCAAATATTGGAGATGAACCTTTTTATCAAATTCACACTTAATGAAGGCACAAAATAATCATTGATAAATAAATTTGAAAGAAAACAATGAGATTTTTATATTTATTTTTATGCATTCACAATGCAATTTTGTAATTATAGGAAAAATGTGATAGTAAAAAACCACGAACCCTATAAGGCGGGAAAGCTACTTATAGGGTTCGTGGTTTTTTACTATCACATTTTTCCTATAGAAAACAATGAGATGAGACTATAACTTCTCAAAGGACACGTTATTAAGGCGCTACTCGGAAAAATATGGACTTTTTGATTTAAAACTATAGGACGGTTACAGTTGTTAAAAATCTGGTAATAAGATATATATTTCTTCATACCTTTTTCTAGAATCGTATAGTTTCAAAAACACGATTTTATGATTTTGCCTCGACACTTTTTATTTTCGAAAAGACCTCTAAAAATACGAAAAGTGAAGATTATTCTTAAATGGGGTTACTTACACTATTGAAAATTGGTTTAATTAGTGGACACCAATAATATTAAGGATCGTATAGAAGCATTTTTTTTAAATCGCTGTAGTTTTTTAATACGAAGTGATTTTGTTGTTTTTTTGCCTAATCTGCAAAATCGGTCTCGCTCCCGCGCGCGTCGTTTTCTCATTGCTATCTCGCTTCAGCACATTTTTTCCGAGTATCGCCTTAAAATAAATAAATCAGTTTCTTCAGACCTTTCAAGCAGTATTGGCATATAGGTATCCCATATTTCCGTAAAGTAGATCAATCGTTCAGAAAGAATCACTCTTTTTAATCCACAGGCCTATAGCTCATTGTCAGAGTCGTCAAGGGGAGGTTTGAACGCGGATTTCTTAAGTAATTCCGTGCTTTGTCGAGTAGCTGTTGTCAGCAGTATTGTGAGAATCTCCAACGGAATAGATAAATGTCCTTAAAAGCTTTTGACTAGGACGAATATTGTAATGTTCTGATGAGCACAATACCTTTTGTTGATTCAAGTAGCGGATTGCGACATCGCTTTAATATTGATGTCAGATGTATAATAATTTTGCCTTAATATTGCTTTCAGTAACGCCCCCGGAACGTTATTTGTATGTACAGTCGCCAAAACGTCAAGCTACACATTTGCACTACGAAAACGGTTTTTTTAATTAAGACTAGTGGCTCTCCACGGTTTCATCCGCGTGGTATTCGTTCCCGTGGGAATGTCGAGATCAAAGATAGCCTAGGAAGTCTCTCTCTGGAAGAATGTAACTTTCTAATAGTGAAAGAGTTTTAAAATCGGTCTAGTTTATTTTGAGTTTATTCGTAGCAAACAAAAATACAAAACTTTTCTGTTTATAATATTAGCAATATTAGTAGGTATGTTGTTTTCTTTGAATTAAGATGTATGTACTGTGCCACAATCTTTTCTGTTCCGGTGACAGCGGCGCTATATTTACGTTTTTCTTTTTTTTGTAGCGATTTTGTATTTTTTGTAGTGGAACTAATATAATTTTTGCTGATGATTTCTGAAAAGTTTACTATTTAGAGACATCGTTTTATTTTTCTTGTAATCTTTACATAAACTTCTATCACATAAAATAATTTCAGATTTTTCTCTATGTAAACTTCAGAGATATGGGGGGAACGGTTAATTTTTTTATATTTTTCATCAAAAGTCAAAAACTATGCGGCTTTAGAAAAAAAGTTTTTTTTATTAAGAATGTGCAAGCAGCGCTCTTTCATATGATACCCCATATGCCCTAGTAACCCCACTTCGAATTTTTAAGACTCTCTTTCAGTCTCTGTTGCAAAAAATATATAAATATTTTTATTTCTCTCTTATTTGCAAAATACTTGGTCAAACGTCATTTAAAACTATTCCAAATTTCAAGTTGATAGCATTAGTAGTTCTCGAGATGTCCATTTGTGACAGACAGACTGAGTCTCAGCATGGTCTCACCAGAGGGTTTCTTTTTACCATTTTGATACGGAAACCCTAAAAACACGATAGTTTCACATTTTGGCCACCGGAACAGAAAAGATTGTGGCACTGTAGTAAAATACGTTGATACATTGTTATGCCACAGGGCCCAGAAAAATTCTTTATACTATGTTACACCTGTAGGTATGTACTCAGGCAGTCGACGGCGTCAGAGTCCCCCTGCGCCCGTCGATCAAGTACTTGGGACTAGTTTTGGACGGGAGGTGGAATTTTGAGGCCCATTTCAGGGAGCTAGTCTCAAAGGTGGCGAAGGCGGCGGGGGCGCTCGCTAAAATTCTGCCGAACCTTGGGGGTCCTGGGGACAGGTGCCGCAAACTATACGCGGGTGTGCCTAGGAGCATGGCTCTCTATGGGGCGCCAGTGAGGGCCGACAAACTAAACGCCGCAAGCCGTCGTCTGCTTCGTCGGCCCCAGAGGGCCATTGCTACCCGGATAGTCCGGGGCTATCGGACAATGTCCCACGCGGCGGCCTGCATTCTGGCGGGTACCCCTCCCTGGGAGCTAGACGCTCGGGTCCTCAGGGAGCTGTACCTCGAGCGTCGAGTGCTGCTAGCAGGGGGGGATCGGGTAACCCTTGAGGAGCTGTCCGCGGCCCGGCGCGTAGCCAACGAGTGGCTCATGTACTTATGGGAGGAGAGGCTGGAAGGGGAGACAGCTGGGAGGCGGACGATCGATGTCGTCCGCCCTCTCCTCCGAGAGTGGTGTAATCGCCGACATGGGTCGCTGGACTTCAGGCTGACGCAGGTGTTTTCCGGGCACGGGTGCTTTGGAAAATACCTGTGTCGGATAAGAAGGGAAGCGACCACACGGTGCCATGATTGCGGCGATGGGGTGGACAGCGCGGAGCACACCTTACAGGTGTGCCCTGCCTGGGCATCCCAGCGTCGCAGTAGGGACGGACCTCTCGCTATCAAGCGTGGCACGTGCCATGCTTGATAGTGACAGGTCCTGGCAGGCGGCAATCTACTTCTGCGAGGATGTCATCTCGCAGAAGGAGGCGTCGGAGTGGATCCGCAAGCAGGAGGCTCACGCGGACCGTCTTCGACAAAGGCGGCCGGGGCGAAGGTGGCTGCGCTTTGCGCGCCTCATTCCCCTCTAGCGGGGCGGTGCGGTCCGGGCGGGTTAGCTGGCCTAACGGCCGGTTAACTGCCGTCCGGATCGCGCGGTCCCCCCCCAGTTGTCTTGGTAGATGTCCCCGCTTGCTCGGCCATCTCCCGCCGCGCAGGGGCCCGGAAACGGGCCAACCGTCAGGCCGCAGGGGGTGCATACCACCACGGCCCCCCCACAGCCGGTGTGCTTAAAACTGACGGCGGAGAGCAAGTAGTGAGGGGTTTAGTTGGTAGTGGTGCCTGCTCTCAACCAGCCCATCTGGTCAGCCCACCCGGAGTGGATAACCTTATGGGGAGATTGAGAGGAGGCTCTCTCCTCCTGCCCCGCCTCCTGTCGAGCTTTCGAGCTCGTCAGGGGGCGGGGCAGGGGTTAGAACCACCCAGCCCTGACGCGAAGCCTATTAGGCTTGGCGGGAGGGCTGGGCGCGGCGAGAGACAGGCCTTGTCTGACTGAGTCCAACATGCCGTTAGTGGTATACGAAAAGACCGTATTTGCCCTCACTATAAAAAAAAGTATGTACTCAGGAATGCAATATAATAAATAAATAAATATTGGACACCATCGCATACATTGTTCCTATAGCGAAGTATAGTAGCTTATGCACTAGTATTATGGAAATTGGAAACAACGACGGGTATTGCCACATACACCCAGACCCGAGAAAATATTGGAAAATTCGATTTCAATAAATATTGAAATCGAATTTTTCAATATTTTCTTATTTTCTTTCCTGACCGGGGATCGAACCCGGGACCTCTAGAGATAGCGGCACCATAAAAACCGGTGCGTACACCACTCGGCCACGGAGGTCGTCTAATTATGTGGTCGTAAGTAATGATTTGAATTGATTTTACGATGAAACTTTATGAGTCTGCTGAATGTAACTTGTAATTTCTAATGTTCTGTAAATATTTATAAAAATTTGATTCCCAAATAAATATGATTTCGTAAATAATGTCGTCTACCACCTTTGTTCGAACAACAAACAATATATCTCAGTTTTATTAGTTATATTAGCCTTAAACTATGTGCTTATTATGAACACTATCGTGTTCCAAGAATAATGTATTAATTGACTTATACATACTACAAATAAATAAAATTGGAGTGTCTGTTTGTAACATTAAAATAACCGCTTTTTACTACATGCATACCCAAAACCAAAATGACATGTTTGACAATTTTTGTCTGTCTGTCTGTTTGTCTGTCGGTCTGTCTGTCTGTCTGTCTGTTTGTTCCGGCTAATCTCTGAAACGGCTGGACCGATTTTGATGGGACTTTCACTGACAGGTAGCTAATGTAATAAGGTAATGTAATGCTAATGTAATAAGGTAAGTAACATAGGCTACTTTTTATCTTCAAAAATATATCTTTAAAAATATCACATTCCCTCGGGATAACGTCATGTAGTCCACGCGGGCGGAGCGCTAGTTTTATAATAAAACTAGCGGCCGCCCGCGGTTTCACCCGCGTGGTTCCCGTTCCCGTGGGAATATCGGGATTAAAAGTACATATAAACCTTCCTCTTGAATCACTCTATCTATTAAAAAAAACGCATCAAAAAGGGACATAGGGACAGAGAAAGTGACTTTGTTTTATACTATGTAGTGATTTACCGTAATAATATATCAAGATAAGGCCTAGTGCTGGTAGCTACTAGTAGTTAATTAGTGATCTGATACAAGATATATTAGGTTCAGATAGGATTATTTCGAGAACATTTTAGTAAAATCAAGAAATAGTTTTGACGTATTATTATAGCAGCACAAAATAATAGATACTTATTTTATTTTTGTACAGGCTTAGCTTATTCAAATACTTTTTATGAAAACGTAAAAAACAGATATTCTTTTACAAATGTATTTGAATTATTGATTCATATGTAGGTACCTATATTGAGCTTTCTTTATGTTCATGAATATATGTTTTTATAATATTTGAAAAATTAATTGAATGGATTTCCTAATATTCCTTGCTGTAAATAACAAACAGAGAAGCATGAATAAATTGATGGATGGAAAAAGTTTATTTGTTCCAAATCAAACCGTAATAAATCATAATTTTGCTCGTTTACAAGTTTAACGTTCAATAAGGCCAGAGGCAAAGTAGCTGTCAGTTTTTTTGTAAAGTTTCATGTTACATTTATGTAACCCCAGTACAAAATAAATACATCATACATCATCATATCTCATATAGGTACAGGGTTACAATAGTAGTTTGTTACACAAGGAACGTAAGCGAGCTATTACAGAACAAGATCAAATTTGGCGCCCGTGCGAGCGCAGCTCGCAAAGGGCGCTAAAGGTTCGAGTGCACCCGAGATATTTAGACGCCCGAGCGAGCGAAACGAGCGAGGGCGAATATAGTTCGAGGGTGTAATAGCTACTTGCAACCGAGGTAAGCATTCTACTTTACATCATTCATGCGAGGTAAATAAAACATTTAGATTGTTATGACAAAATGATTCTTTTATAAGAGAGAAAATATTTATTCAAAATTTGCCAAAACTTGTAAATGTACTTATTTTAACCGCCATTTTCATTGTTCTTTACAGTAAATAGTTTTCTTATCATTTTATGAAAAAAATATTGTTTGACCAAGGAGTTTTGCATAGCTTGAATGGTAAAGTTACTTTACAATTAAAGCATTCACCTGCTTGAATTGCAAAGTAATTTGAAAATGGAACGTTCTATCTAAACAATACACTGTGTTGCACATGCCAACTTACACAGCCTCTTACCATACTAGTAAATCCTAGTTACCGAGTAGTATGATGTAAATGTATTTGAATTATTGATTATCTAGAATCGTATAGTTTCAAAAACACGATTTTATGATTTTGCCTCGACACTTTTTCTTTTCGAAAATACCTCTAAAAAATACAAAAATTCAAGATTATTCTTAAATGGGGCTGCTTACACTATTGGAAATTGGTTTAAATAGTAGACACCAATAATATTTAGGATCGTATAGAAACATTTTTTAAAAATCGCTGTTGTTTTTTAATACGAAGTGATTATGTGTTTTTTTTGCCTGATCTGCAAAATCGGTCTCGCTCCCGCGCGCGTCGTTTTCTCATTGCTATCTCGCTTCAGCATATTTTTTCCGAGTATCGCCTTAAATCTATAAAATTAAAAGCGCAGCCCCGTTGATAAAGAAACCAAGGGAAAGGAAAAGTTCCGTTCCGCGAATATAACGCATTTGCGATTGACCACCACGTAAATCCATTTCACTCTATTTTACTTTTAATTCTGAAAAAGCTTTGAGTCTGACATTAAGGGCGACTCTCATCAGTGATATTTAAACGTGATTAACGCTAAACGTGTTTAATACATAGTTCTGTCTCTGTCATCTTTTTAAAGGGTCAGGGACAGAAATAAGTTTTAAACACGTTTAGCGTTAATCGCGTTTAAATGTCATTGGTGAAATCGGGCCTTAATGTACCTACCACTAATACTAGACCACAGAGGCGGCCAAGGAGATTCAACCAAGGAAACTGGATATAGTAGTACGTAGTACCACGTAGTACTAACACTTTTTTGTAGACTGTGGCTGTCTTCCGTATCACCTACACTTTGAAACAAAACGTATGGTCAATGAGTCACACCAACACATCAAAATATGACTATAAAAATTAATAACAGTTTTTGTTTCATCGAAATCTGTCCAGGATTTCCAAAGTTACAGCGTTGCAAAGTTTCACCAGCTTTTGTAAATTTGCTTTCCTTGCGCGCTATTGCGATGACGTCATGTCGCAGTGACATCTCCGATTGCGGCTGCTGCGGGTGATTTCCGTCCAACTGTACCTACATATAAGGACACAGAGTCCGTCCGTGCGCAATTTTCGCGCAACTGGTGCGTTTTTGGCGATAGTTACTGTACATTTTCTTCGTTCTAAGTTTATGGTAAATGATTGGTATTCGATTTCGACCGCGCGCAGCCGCACTCTAAAACTGTCACCTACTGTCCATTTGACGGCTTCGTGTTATTGTTGATCGAAGTTTGACGGTAGCTATTTATATTGACAGAATACCGTCCGCCATTACGAAAGTTGATTTAATTTATTAATCACGAAAATACAACTTATATATTTGAAGGTGTTTTTTCACATGGGTTTAATACAAAATTGATCATTGATCGACTATAAGAAAAAAAAAAAATTTTATTGCGAAACCGTGAGAGCGCAAGTATATAGCCAAAGGAGAATATGAAGGGCCAACTCGCGATGTGACGTCACACGTTAATGCCATTGGTTCACCCGAATTTTCCTCGGAGGCCGTACTTTAACGTTCAATATCTCAGTCACTTTTGAAGATAGGAAAAAAATAAAAACATATTCTTTTTTCTCGAGTCACATATTTTTTAGTTATGCTGATAACAAAAATCATTGGTGTGACTCATTATGAGCATGAAGCTCAACTTAATACTCTGAGGTAACTGGAGTTCTCACCCTGAATAAAAAAATGTACCCAGCAAATTTGACATTTATGTATGTAGTGGCTGTCAGTTGTCTCATATGACCATAGACAGAAGACAGCCACTGTGTAATTTTTGGTGACAAAAAAGTGTTAGTACTGCACTCTCCAGTTACCTCAGTATTAAGTCGAGCTTCATGATTATGAGCAAGGAATTTATAAGTACTACCACAGATAATATAATACTATACTAGGTACTACGTACAACTAGTAGGTACTTATAAATTCCTTGATTATGAGACAACAGACAGCCACTACGTAGTTAAATGTCAAATTTGCTGGGTACACTTCTTTATTCAGGCTGAAAACTCCAGTTTCCTTGTCGAATCTCCTTGGAGGCGGCTAAAACTACCATGTTTTAACTTTTAAATAAACACACGCGTACGCGAGTAATTCCATCCATTCTAAGCGATTGCTCACCCCTTGCGAGGTCAATTTATTTTCAATTTTTCCCTCCGCGTGGCTGTAACGCACAAATTGAATGTCTGCCGTCACACGACAAGGGCACGGATTGCGAATATCTCCCTTAGAATTATTTATCCTACTAATATTATAAATGTGAAAGTTTAGATGTTTGGATGTTTAGATTTTTGGATGTTTGTTACTCAATCACGCCAAAACGGCTGAACAGATTTGGCTGAAATTTGGAACATAGATACTTTGTAGCCTGGAGAGGAACATAGGCTACTTTTTATCCCGGAAAATATCACATTCCCGCGGGATAACGTTCGTGTAGTACATGCGGGCGAAGCCGCGGGCGGAAAGCTAGTATGAGATAAATAAGAAAGAGATATCCTGGAAAAATTTAAAATGAAGTATTAAGAAAAAACGACCCGTCTCACAACCAGCTCCGATGGGACTCGAACCCTCGACCTTTCGCTATCCGGGCGACTGCTCTAACCACTAAGCTACGGAGTCGTGAGACGGGTCGATTTTTTCTAAATACTTCAATTTAAATATTTTAGTAAGTAGTAAAAATTGCATTCAAAAATTCAGTATTTAGAAAAAAATTTAATAAATATTTTAGAGTTTTAAAAAGCTTTTAAGTTAAATAAAATTATTATAATGAGAGTTTTGTGTTACGACACTTTTTTGAGTTATTATTATTTATATTCCAATAGCATAGAGAGTAAATCTGAACGGACTAAGGTTTTGGATCTTGGTGCCATTGTTACTATGATCAGCTCAAAAATACCTATCCAGAAATTGAAAATGAAGTATTAAGAAATAATCGACCCATCTCTCAACCAGCTCCGATGGGACTAGAACCCACGACCTTTCGCTATCCGGGCGGCTGCTCTAACCACTGACACAGATTACTAAATAGTGCCACTGAGCTACGGAGTCGTGAGACGGGTCGATTTTTGCTAAATACTTCATTTAAAATTTTTTTGTAATAAAAATTTTATTCAAAAATTCAGTACTTAGTTATTTAACCCATACAGAAAAGTCAAAAAGTTAAATCGTGAATATTATCTGTGATCTAGATAAAAAAAATACACTTCTGTATGGGCTAAATCTAGCTTTTAGTGAAACCGAGATATACATAAAACTGACGTTAAAACGTTAATGTAGACAGGCACATGTATGTACCTTACCATTGCTAGTAAATATATTTTTATTTAGGGTTTCATAGCATTGTTTAAAAACACCCATTCCACAAAGATATTTTTACGAAAAGGTCCTATTTTTTTAAACAACAAATTGGATCTGTCGTTTCTCATGTCACGCGCGGTGACGCATAAATCTCAAGTTAGATTACAAAACACGAAGGAGTTTTCACTGGATTTATCAATACAATTTGAACCGATCAGTTTCAGGTACACGTGGAACTGAAAATACGGTATTCACTAAATTAACCGTCTCGTGGTCTAGTGTTTCACACCACTGATTTCAAACCCAGAGGTCTCGGTTTCGATTCCCAGTGGGGGTAGATATTATATTTGGTTTGGATGGTGGTAGGACTAAAGCCTAAGCACACGGCGTATTTCGAATGCGCAGGCGACGTGCGTTTCAGGAACGCGCGTTTTCGGCGCCGTAGATGCCAATTGTTGCGGAAGCGTGGTCGAAACTCGTATACGCGCGTTGGCACGAATCAAAACGCGGAAGCAACGAGCAACTGCAGCTGCAGAGCGTCTTTATCGCTGTACTGCGCGAATACGCGCTGTAGACGCGCGTTTCCCGATCGCCCCGTGTGCTTAGGTTACAAGGTTGCGTTCGAATCTCGTTTGAAGCTGGTATACGCGCAGCAGTCACTCAGGACTCAAAATTGCTGATGATGAGTTGCTACTTATGACATCATCCGTAATAGCCAAATACAATCAGACCGTTCAAGTGTCTGCGACTAGGGAATGCAATCTCGAACCAAGATTGACCATTCAAGATCTTGGAGTCTTTTTTCTGAATCAAGATTGGTCAGTTCGAGATCTTGTCGAGATTCGGGTCAAGATCTCGATCTCGAATCAAGATTATCGGGATTATTCGAGATTGAGCAGCATAAATCAAAAAGCGTTATTTTTGTGTCAAATACTGTAAATTGAGAGTAACCAGTATTTTTGGATTAAATTATGTTATGAAATGAAGAGCAAAAAAAATTTTAACATTTTGAAAATGGCTTCTCAAGAAACATAGTACACTTAAAGTGTCATCACCCAACCGGCACCGTATATCAGTGGCTAAATAGCCCGCGGCTGAAAAGGCCCTTTCTGCCTCCACACTAGGTAGGGACGAAAGTTAAAAGGCTGTTAAAAGCGAATTTCATGTACCTATTGCTACATTCAGGTGATCTGTGACCTATTGCCCCCGTTCTCCTCCGAATTCGTAAAGATTAATATCTTTTTTCAAAATTGTGTCAATTTTATCAGAAATCAGCGCGCTACCTGCGCAGGTATGAAGACTTATGACCCCTACGAGCGCTCAGTCTGAAAACCTCGAAATCTTGTTACGATCTTGTTCTATTTTGTCGAGATCGCGAACGGGATTTCAAAATTCGAGATTGATGGCCTTCAAGATTGAATCTTGGAAAATCACTCGAGATCTTGGTGGAATCTCGATCTTGCAAGATCAAGATTGCATTCCCTATCTGCGACCCTATCTTCTTCTTCTTCGTGTCAATGGCAAGCGTAAATCAGATGAAGTTGGCCCAGAACTGTGCCACTCTTACGGCGTTATCCGTAGCCAACATGAGGTCCTCTCGCGTGCAGGAGTACGGGCATGCAGAGCAATCAGTCAGGTGGGCCATGGTCTGTGGGGTGAAACCACACCTGCGCGCTAGGTCTGCGTTACTGCGACCCTATAAAAAAATGAGAATATTTCTGTCTATTCTATCCTCCCTGAAAACTAGGTAGCAATCTAGCAAGACACTAACGGCCAAGCTTTAAAATCGCATAAAACCGGACGCTTTTTAAAACGTACCGTCAGCGCTAGTCGACTCACGTAACTATAATTTTTTCCCCACAAAATTTGCTTGTGAACTCGCCAAGCGTTGTACCCGTAGGAACGGTAAATCCGTGACTGAAATATTTGTTCGTTGTCCTCAAGAAAATAGCTTATTGAGACCACCATTGGCCGGAATATCAAATAGAGGTTATGATTATTGCTGTTCCTCTTTTGTTTTGGCGGGGCAATGAAAATGGTTGGTTTTCAAGTGTGTTCTTCAATTACCTACCTATGTTTTGTTTTACCTTTTTTATTTCTTCGTCCTTATTTGCTTTATGCGAATTCACTACATATTACACCCCCCCCCACCTTGGATTCAAATTCTTTCTTTTCCTAAATTTGTTTGCTGGATTGGGGGGCCCGTGGCATTTGGCCGGCTTTCCACCCTGTAGTTACGGTAGTAATTATACCTACTTATAAGTATAGTGTTTTGTGTACGGCGTCATAATTATGTAGATATAAAAGTAAAGTATAACTAGAATAGGTAATCTCGTGGTTTTTAGGGTTCCGAACCAAAATGGTAAAAAGGAACCCTTATGGTCTGTCACAAGTACAGGATATCTCGAGAACTACTAATGCTAGCAGCTTGAAATTTGGTATCGTTTTAGATGACGTTTTCCCAACTATTTTGCAAATATGAGAAAAATAAAAATATTTATATTTTTTTTGCAACAGAGACTGAAAGTGGGGTCTTAAGAATTCGAAGTGGGGCTACTAAGACATTTGGGGTATCATATGAAAGAGCGCTGCTTGCAAATTCTTAAACTTTTTCTTTTTTCTTAGGCCTAGTTTTCGACTTTTGATGAAAAATGTAAAAAAAAAATACCGTTCCCCCCCTTGTTTCCGAAGTTTGCATAGAGAAAAATCTGAAATTATTATATATGTGATAGAAGTTTATGTAAGGATTACAGGAAAAATAAATGTCTCTCAATAGTGAATATTTTTAGCAATCGTCAACAAAAATTATAATAGTTCCACTATCGGTCAAGAAATGGCGCTGACCTAAAATGCAATACAGTGCCACAAACTTTTCTGTTCCGGTGGCCAAAATGTGAAACTAACGTGTTTTTTTTATGATTTTATATTATTTTTATGCATTTACAATGCAATTTTGTGAATTGTGTTTTTTTATGTCATTCTGCTGTCAAGTTGATGTCCAACCATAGCGCTGCTGGTGGCTGAAGGTCTTAGAAGTCAGGGCCGGCTAAATTGCTACAAAAAAAAGAAAAACGTACATAGCGCTGCTGTCACCGGAAAAGAAATTGTGGCACTGTAAATATTCTACACCGCAAATTTTTTTAATACGGCCTCGCCGATGATAATATTTTTACGTTTTATTTATTTATATTTAATTTTACGGAGCCCTCGGTGCACGAGTCTGACTCGCTCTTGCCCGTTTTCATTTTTGGCAGCCTATAGTTTGAATACTTCTTTGATCGGCATTGCCCATTCGGTGGGGTAAATTGTGCACTAATCATGAGAATACTATTGGTATCTGGGGTTTTACTTTTAGTCCATACATTTTGTACTGTCTCCTATTGTAAAAAAAAATATTAAAATCTTTTTTATTCCAAACAATATACTAATTTGAGAGTTCACAAAGTCCTACCTAAAAATCTAGCAAAAGGAGACTCACATCCGTTCTTAATAAAGTACATTTTTGTATAGGTACTGACGGCTGATTGCACTGATCATAATTCTGTACGTGATGAAATTCTTTCGTGTCCTTTTTCAGATTTTTTACGACGAAACAGCCTTTTTGACTGAAATATTCGCCTCATATTTCTAAAGAAGAAACGACTCAAATTAGAAGCATATTCTTTTCGGTCGCGCGCCTGTGCAGAATATGAGAAGATTATTAAATAGACTTGGATTGCACGTAATTTTATGCTTAAGAGATATTTTTATGTTGAATAAGTTTAATAAAGCCGAGGCCACACTGGTGTGGCGACGACAGCGCGGCGACGATAGTAGTAAACGAATTTCGCTTGTCGTTTCTGCAGCGCATACGTTAAAAGACTAGTATTTTTTGAAAATACCGAAAGTGGCGCGACTGCTTGAGCGAATTCTCGTGACATCGCTGCTGGCAGACTTGCCGATACAAGGCGCGTGGGTTCTTGAGGGTGCTAGCGGTCGCTCAATGAGTGTGATACTCGGCAGGGTACCTAGCAATCTTAGCTTGTATGAAACTTTACGCAAAAATACAAACTAAATAGGCTCCAAGTTCCTTGATTTACGTCATTCTTTAGTTGTCGATACTTATTTTATGCTGTTAAATTGCGGATAATGCTAATTTTGACCTGCATGGCGCTAGTGATCTTAATCACTTCACTTTTAGTTGTCAAAGAGTTAATTTCATCGCGTTTCTTCCGCTGTTACACATATTGCAACATTAATTTTTCGTTATTAGCGTACCATAAATTTATTTAAATGAAAGCAATGATAAGGCAATTGCTACCACCTGCGGCGTCCGTATTTCCGCGCCATAATTAGACATGTGTGGATCCGTAATGGCGGTCGTCGACTCTGATTGGTCCGTTTAAATTCAACCGAATTTTTAAAGCTCGAATTTTTTTATTACGAGCAGTTTTATTTTACGACTCTCAGAATTTTGAAGTTGTACGAGTTTCAGTGACGCTTGTTGAGTGAAATGAGCGAAGTATTTTTTTTTCTAGCTTTTTTAACTTGCTGTATTGGATTTTATTGAGTTAGTGATTGAACTTTTTGTGTAAATGCAGTAAACGACGCTGTTTGAAGTTATACCTAGAACCATCGAGTTAAATATACATCAATGCCTAGAAAAATTTTGTTCTGAATTATTGGTATAAATCATACAAGGTATGTACTTACCTATCATCTGAGGATATTAGTGGCGCAGTGGTGAGCACGCTTGCCTTGCAATTGTTTGGATTAAGCAATTATCGCTATGGTCAGGTATGGGATGGGTGATCAGTCTTATGTATTACCTCCTGAACGCTTAATTGTTTTGGAAATCGCATTAAACCATTGTTCTCTCAATATCTTTAGCACCCACTAAATTATATTCAGCCCGCGAAGGGTGGTCTAATGGATATAAAAGATAGGTAGGCATTAAGGGCTTGGCTAAATTCAGCATCTAATTAAACATACGTTGCTTGTTTTGATTGCATCACTTGCTACAAATGAGCTCAAAGAAAGCAATGTGTGCTTAATTACTTAGATGCTGAATTTAGCCAAGTGTAATAAGCCCTTTAGGTAGGTAAGTACCAAACAGTAAACTATTTTATGTCTTCGTTTGACTTTCCTTTCTATTCCGTACTCTGTCTTTCCTTTCTTTACTTTATCCATCCTCTACCCTCCTTTTTACTACACCTTCGAATGGAAGCTACACCCATGTTTGCTTCTGCCATTCTTTATGGCATCGCAGGCTGGCACGTGTCATGGAAGTGTCTTTTCTGTTCTGATTCTGCCTAGTCAGTCTCGTTCTGCCGTAAATCTAGGGTCTTTTGAAAATCTTGAAAGATTTTCCAGAAACTTACAGATGTTTTATCGCATGTGCGGGTGAGCCACGCTTGTGTGTGTTAATGTAAGTACATGCACCTTCGATGATATAAACCCTAGATACAGCGTAAACGCACAGAAAGTGAAGCCGCCAACGAATGCCCAATTCGAAATTGGGCATTAGATCGCCTCAGTAGTCATTTGACCGCCCGGCGAAACGATGCCTAAATGTGCTGAGAAGATGCGCCAAAACAATTCGAAAAAAGAAAAAAAGAGATGTAATATAATATTTTCAGTCAGTATTGTACGTAAGTACAATTGCAAAATTAATTTAAAGTCAAACATGTACTGAAACTATCATAATTTCATTATTTATACTAAAATATTGCAATATTCCTTGCCGCGCAACCGTTTCTTCTATTTGCGTTAGTAAGACAGAGATGCAAACATGACGAAATACGATTCGCTGTTCAAGCGTCGGCCGACCGACCATCTGAGCTTTCCATGTAATAAGATCGTAAGTATTACCATGCCGACCGATTTTAAATCCAATTACTGTTGATTAGGGTCGAATATTTTGTGGTGACGGCAGTATTCGGAATCGAAATATCTATAAGTATAACTACTAATGACAGCGCGCTGTTGGAATCACTTTTTCAAGCGCATTTAGTATGGAATTGTGTATCTAGGGTTTATATGATCGAAGACATGCACGCTGTCTTTGCCTGCTGCTCGGGAGCGCTCAGTTTTGGCCAACTCGCTGGCCGACGCACACAGAAGCGCGTGTCTATACGCAATACAACTACAAGTATGGCTTACCCGCGCTCGTGAGATAAAACAACTTGTAGCTTTTATAAGAAAAAAAAACTATTCAATCATACCGATCTAAAAAGGCATTTTAATCTCAAACAAAAATTAAAAACATTGAAAAAGGAATATTAGAAATAAACGACCCAACCCCCGAGTAGCTCCGGCGAGAATGGAGCCGGGGACCTTTCACTTGTAGTAGTATATAGGTTAATGAAAGGTCCCCGGTTCGGTTTCCGGCGGCACTACTTGGAGGTCTGGTCGTTTTTTTATTATAAGTATTTCATTTAGGGCCTGTTTCACAATAAACAGGCATGTGCCTGTTTCACAAGTCCGATTATACTTTTTAATTTAATTGACAGTTTTTTATCGACTATCTGTCAAGTAGCAGCTATTAAGAACTTACTTAGTTATTGTGAAACAGGCCCTTACAATAATAAAAAATGCATAGTGATTGCGAAAAAAGTAAAAGTTATTAAAATAATATTTTCACATTCAAAAGACTGAAATAAATGAATCCATTATTATCAGCAATAAACAATAAAGTTTCGGCATCAGAAAAGTTGGGAACAATTTCCAATTGCATTTATCCAAACCACTGAACTCCCATACATTAAACCCATGTTACACACGGCGGCATATCAGACTATAGATGTTGACCTTGAGACCGCCTTTATGCCCTACGTAATAAAAGCTGTTATCGCAGTTCAACTGTTTAACTTGTTGTGCTGTCGAGTGTACGTCCAAAATTAAATTAAGCACGTTGACTTGATTACGCCCTTATTAGGTACGGATTAAGGGCTGTTATCGCAAAGCAACTGTTGTTTGTTGTGGTTGTGATTGTACATACAGCGTCCATACGAAAGTTTTAATTAATTTATTCATTCGGTTGTATCTAACAATGCCTACTTTACACTATAAGATAAGCTTGTTATATAATTACGTACAGAAATGGTAGCTGTAATGAGAGAAAGTGAGTAGGAGGTACCTATATTTCCCGGAAACTGAGCATAGTTTACGGGAAATATATTGTAGAGGTTTTTTTATGTTTAATAGTTTGTTTTTTAACATCTACTGTGTATATGTTACAGGCAAATTCTTAACCTGAAATCTACTGTATAAATGTTACACACAAATTTTTAACCAGTCGAAATGAAAAATCTGAAATACTAACATGGTTATTAAAAAAAAGTAATTAATAAAGTAAATTGTTAAAAATACGAAGTAGGTACTTATTAGAAAAAAATACCCGTCTCACAACAAATTATTTTTCTAACATTTGAATTCAATATTAAAAATTGCATTGTGAATGCAAAAAAAGTAAAAATAATTTAAAGTAAATTGTGTTAGATTAACTTGCTGTATATTATTTCGTTAATTGAGATAACTGAACAGATATAAATTGACATAGATTTGTACTAGCACTAAATTTTAGTAGGCAAAAATATTTCAGGGGGTGAGTCCATGAATTCGAACAACTTTTACTACGGGGCCAATCACGAAATCGTAAAAAGAAAACAGCTGTTCCATAGTATATTATTACATCGACTTGAATAAAATGTATTTTTTTCGTGATTGTCGTGGCTGACTCTATAGTAAATTTATTTCGTATTGATGGAAAACGTTTGCACTAATTAAAATTTAATTGTGTATAGAAGAGCAAATATAAACATAACAAAAGAGCAAATATAAATATAACAAAGGAGCAAACATAAATATAATAAAACTAACTGACCCGGCAAACGTTGTTTTGCCATATAAATTTTATTGGACACGAACTTCGTATCACCTGCCAGACACAATGTCACTTATTAAAAAAAAGAAATCCTAAGCGGCAAAAATGTCAGTGATTACAGTACCACAAACTTTGCTGTGCCGGTGGCCAAAATGTGAAACTAACGTGTTTTTTTAAATGTCATTTTGCTGTCAAGTTGATGTCCAACCATAGCGCTGCTGGCGGCTGAAATTCTCAGAACTCGGGGCCGGTTAAATTGTTACAAAAAAAAGAAAATCGTACGTAGCACCGCTGTCACCGGAACAGAAAAGGTTGTGGCACTGTACAGTGCCCTGACTTCTAAGAACTTCAGCCGCTAGCAGCGCTATGGTTGGACATCAACTTGACAGCAAAATGACATTAAAAAAAACACGCTAGTTTCACATTTTGGCCACCGGCACAGCAAAGTTTGTGGCACTGTACATACTCTTTGACATACCGTCTCTTTGGAAGCGGCTAAAAAATGACAGTTGTGTGAAGTATGACAGTTTAACGGTTTTCTATACAAAATTACCATTTTTATTTTATAATTTTCCTGGATAAAAAGTAACCTATGTTACTCTCCAGCTCTCAAATTATCTCCATACCGAAAATCTCGTCGATCCGTTGCTCCGTTTTGACGTGAAAGACGGACAAACAAACAAAAAAACAAACAAACAAATAAACAAACAAACAAACACACTTTCACATTTATAATATTAGTATGGATTGAGGGGTGATACAGGGTTACAGAGTAAAAGTTCTGTAGACTGTTCGGTAAAATTTGACTCTTTACAAAGCGCAAGTCCGGTCATGCGTGGAGTATTGCTCTCACCTCTGGGATGGTTCGGCTAAATACCAGTTAAATGCACTTGACTCGGTGGAACGCAGAGCCAGAAAACTAGTCGGAGACGATGAGCTGGTAAAAACCAAGCTCCATAGTCTAACCCATCGACGTAAAGTGGCTTACTTGTCGGTATTTTACAGGCTGTACTTCGGAGAGCGTGCTTCTGAGCTGCATGAGCTCATTCCACCATCCCCGTTCTACCACCGAGAATCTAGACGCATAGCAGGCTATCATCCTTACTTGGTTAACACCCCGCGGATGCGTACCAAGCGCTTTTCTTCTTCCTTTGTGATGCGCATAGCCAGGAATGGAATATACCCTGCTTGCTTCTGTTTTCCCGAATGACTACAACCCTATAAGTAATTTTTAAAGCTAGAGTGAATAGGCTGCTTCTGGGTAAGCTCGCTCCATCTTAGGCATCTTCTCAAACCTAAGGTTCAGTGTGAAGCCAAGAGCAAGCCCATAAAACATAAAAAAGGCAAAAATACTCCGGAAGCGTAGTAACCATTACTGTCACTCTAATAAGTTAATTATTTTTATTATTATTAATGATGTTGAGACATGATTTAAAAGCTGTATAATGCCAAAAGAAAAACTGACATAACAACAAATTTTATCCAATTTCTAGCTATGCAAATCCTAGTAAACCAAAAATACAATCCTTTTCTAGAATTGCACCCACTTCCTTCTGCCTTCTTCCTTCTGCCCTCTTCCTTATTATTTCATCTATTCAAGGTTGCCTGGAAGAGATTGCTATTTAGCAAAAAGGCCGCCTTTTTGTCTGCTTTCTGTCTTGTTGTTTTCTTTCTATGGAATTAATTTATATTTTTGTGCAATAAAGTGTTTTTTATTTATTTATTATTACAAATTAAAGCATCTAAGTATGCTCCAAACATTGCTCACCCAAACTAAGTTCAACAACGTCATAATAAGTAGTGTCGTTAACAAAAAACTGCTGTTAGTCAGTTCACAACAACCCAAAAGTTGGCAGCGAAAATTGCCCAACGTCACGTAAAACTGATAGGGCAAGTGTCCCAAAACATAGTGCGAAACAAGTAAGTATCGGGGTATAACCCACTGTAGTCGTTAGACCCAACTCAAACTTGCGTAGTTAAAAGTTTTTTTTCTAGTTATGCCGCTTTTGCCCGTGAGCGGGGTAATAACGACCATCTTTTGAGGATTATGTCTATAACAAAGCTTAGCCTGATATGTGGAGGGTTGTCCGAGAATTTATTAAGATATAACAGTGATTCGTGATGCGAGTGTAAGTGTTTTTCAGTGTAAAACCTTTTTATTTATAGCTGCAGAGTGGGGGAGTCATTCATTTGTTCTCCGTTTTGATATATGAGTCTGTAAAAATGTCTTGTGTAAAGTGACTCAGGCCCCTGCTCACTAACGGTAACGGCCCGGTTATAATTTAATGCTCACACACGATTGGTTAACCAACCAACCAACTAACGAACGGTTAACGTAACCGACTATAAATTTGGGCCTAAGTATACGTTTAGCTTCTTGGTTAAAAATGTTGTTAGTTTAAATTGTAACGTAAATGTTAGTTTAAATTGACTGATTCTACCTCTTTGAACTCGGTACAAGGTACTACCACAAACAAAATAGCGATAAACCGGCGATTCCCTTTAAAAAACTTATTCCAACTTGAACGCATTCCTATCACGTCCCGGTTCACACAGACCCTTTCAGGAAAGATAGAATAAACACTCCACCGCGAACACCTATGATATCGTGACGAAAGTTCGTTGATCATAAAACTGTATCACTTTACAATCGAAAACAGCTTTTATTTCGGTGGCAAAACGGCTCAAAGTCGATTGTAGGAACGTATGCAAAAAAGCATAGCACCTAGGTGGTATTGCGTCGTGTCGGAATTCGTATGGGCGGTGCGCGTGAAATTGTGGTGTAATGAAACAGTACTCTAGGGGCCTTCTGTACCCCGAAATATGAAACGCGTCGTCATCGGGTTGATTGAATTTGTCAACACGAACATGTCGGACCTCATCTGTAGATAGACATTGGGGTCAATTTAGGTCACTGTCGCGGAGTTTTTGTTTTGGGTTAGAATTTTTGTGACACGTTTTAATAATCTAGTTTTGCGCAAAACAGACGAGATGATCCGTCTGCGCGCGATATAAATGCCGATGCATAACAATGGTAACAATGGTTATCCAATTAAAATAAAATAAAGAACTAAATAACCTGAACACACATGTACATCGCAAGAATGTTTGTTATGGGCCAAGCCTGCTTCTGACGCCGGAGTCACGATCACGACTAATACCCACTGCGTCATAGTTGTAATACTCAATTAACTATCAACCAGCGACCCGATACGACTTCACACCAGATTCAGTTAACAAGACACTGTCAATTATTGACACTTCTACGGCTCAAGCTTGCGGCCACCTTGAAATAATATCCAATCTTACCACATAAATTCTACTCCTACATACGGCGACTGCTGCCGGGCAAAATCGAGCTTCGACAAATAATAGTCAGACAAATAGTCTCGAACTAATGAAGTGTTCCTGTAGTAGGTTGCATTTATTTTAGACCTTATTGAAATCACTTTTATTCACTTTTCTTATCCACATTATTATTAAAATATTCATAATATCCTATTTGTAGAGTTTGTAAATAGCACTGTTTTAACTACT
Source organism: Crambus lathoniellus (assembly GCA_949710035.1). Taxonomy (NCBI): domain Eukaryota; kingdom Metazoa; phylum Arthropoda; class Insecta; order Lepidoptera; family Crambidae; genus Crambus; species Crambus lathoniellus. Next base: position 3,653,408 of record OX453302.1, on the reverse strand, counting down.
AATCACAATTTAACAAATTCATGTTCGTTGATATCTTCTTCCAACAAACAAAGTTAATAAATATTTTCATCTATTACAATGCACTGTATTTAACTCTAAAACCCCTTAATATATCATTCCCTTTATATAAGAAATATCAGAATAACGAGCCGTGCTTTACACGTCTTCCTCTATTCTATGTAATATTGAGTAGTTCAAAATAATATCTTGAGAAGCGCCAGTTCGGCAGACGTGTGCATAATACAAAGGGGTCTGGACTTCCCGCTGGGTGGGCCGGGAGTCGGATCGCAAATATATGAAGTAGAATACGACATGTAAAAGAAATGTTTTTTTTATTACGAATCTAGCTGTCTTCTAACTTTTTATAAAATTAATAGGAATAGAGACGCGTAGTGCACATATATAATTGCTTATATAACATTGTTATTTGTTTTTTTTTTAATTTAAACTAGACCCTTAAGTTAGTAGCGCACTTTCAAAAACTTTCTCAACAATGGGCTACGGGGCTATCATCAAAGTAAAAAACAAACATGGGAAATCAGCAGCTTTCTTTTATGATATTGATGAATATAATATTTCATTATAGATCATCGCGATTCATCGTAGATCGCATCAACGCTTACCATCAGGCGTGATAGCGGACAAGCGCTTGTCTATCAATCAATAAAAAAAAACTTACAACAGTATTGCAACAGTAATTGTTACGTCTTACCCTTCGATCAACAATAACACCTAGTTCTAGATACATAGTTGGAGTGACAGATACGGCCGAGCGTAATACGCCCACTTGAGAGTGTAATAAAATTATAAGTAGATTATTTTGACAGTGTCAATAATACTAAGGTATTTCAAACTTGGAACGCTTCCTGTCATTTATAATGTAAGATCGTATCTTTTTTTTTATTTTTTTTATCCACAACGGGGTAGCACTTAGCCTTAATCACACGCGATGATAAGGCTGAAGGTGCAAGCGCACCATTTCCGGAATCCTCAATTACTGAGGAATTGGCTATCTTATCTCTAACTGTCAGAACACAACAATGCTGAAAACATCATTGCTATGGCTTCAGACTTAGAAAGATGGTTGTAGCTAGCCAGGCGGACTTTAAACCATTGACCAGACCGAATACAATATGTACCCACTGTGAATCAAACCCGGGACCTCTGGGTCTGATACCGGTGGTGTGAACCACTAGACCACAGAGGCGGTTAAAAAGTATCACAGCTTGCTTAAGGCGCTACTCGGAAAAAGTATGGACTTTTTGATATAAAACTATAGGACGGGAAGAGTTATCATAAATCTGGTAATAAGATATATATTTCTTCATACCTTTATCTAGAATCATATAGTTTCGAAAACACGATTTTATGATTTTGCCTCGACACTTTTTCTTTTCGAAAAGACCTCAAAAAAATACGAAAATTCAAGATTATTCTTAAATGGGGTTACTTACACTATTGGAAATTGGTTTAATTAGTGGACACCAATAATATTTAGGATCGTATAGAAGCATTTTTTTTAAATCGCTGTAGTTTTTTAATACCAAGTGATTTTGTGTTTTTTTTGCCTAATCTGCAAAATCGGTCTCGCTCCCGCGCGCGTCGTTTTCTCATTGCTATCTCGCTTCAGCATAATTTTTCCGAGTATCGCCTTAACGAACGTCACAAAGTTAATAAAATCTAACAGCTGCTGCTGAAAGATGGTTACACAACTTAATTGAAGTGACGGGCCCTTTGCCTCAATGGTGCTGATCATACCACCTGAGCCAGGATACATGAGTTCGCATCCCACCCGGGACAAACATTTATTTTTTTGACGACCGATTTGGCGCAGGGGTAGGCAACCTACCTTCTGCGCCAGTGGTCTCGGGTTCGATTCCCGAACGGGACAAATATTTATGTGCATGAACATGTCTATTTGTCTTGGTCTGGGTATTTACTATGTATGTCAAGTATGTATTTACAAACAAAAAGTATATATTTATTCGTTATCAAGTTTCCATGATACAGTTTCTTAATGAAATTAAAATGGGCTTAGATAATTGGTGTAAATGTTAGAAGTTATTTATTATTTTTTATTTATATTATTTAATAAATAAATAAATAATAATACTAGCGGCCTTCCGCGGTTTCACCCACGTGGTTTCCGTACCCGTGAGAATATTGGGATAAAAAGTATTCTATGTGTTATTCCAGCATATGTGTTATTCCAGCCTATAATCTATCGCTGTTGAAAATTTCATCCAGATCCGTTGAGTAGTTTTTGCGTGGAAGAGTAACAAACATCCATACATCCATCCATACTCACAAACTTTGGCATTTATAATATCATAGTAGAATAGATTTACGTGATATACATTTGTAATACCGGTGTTTCTGATATCCGTAACACAAGTGCTTAAGCACTAGCATAACTTCGAAATCAGATCTATATGTGTGATTTTGTCAGATAGTTTATAAATTTATTTAGAAACGGCCTAACAAACAGACAGACAGACAGACAGACAAAAATTGTAAAACATGTCATTTTGGTATATATACCGTATATAAAATCATATGCATGTAGTAAAAGGCGGTTATTTTAATGTTACAAACAGACACTCTAATTTTATTTATTTGTATAGATAAGTTTAAGTGCCAACTCCCGGTCCATTGAAAACGGAGATTCCATTTTAGGACAGGCACAAAGTTAACAAAGTACTCTCAGTGCGCCTGAATACACATTGTGCCTGTCTAGACTGGAAATAAATTATTAACTAATACTAAGTGAATTTAATGCAATAGGAACATTGACTTTTCGTATAAAATTCTCTTAAATTAGTCAAAGGGTCTCCTCCTTGCATGTCTATGCCATCAGACTTATAATTTAACGCTGGTCCATTATGCAGTCTTTTGCGAATAAAATAAGAGATAAGATTATTGCTACGTATTTTTGATCGTAATATATTTTGTATTTTTACCTCGAAATAAGAGTATTTTTCTCTAAGAATATTTTGAATAAAAATAGCATTAAGAATGCATTCTTTATCTTAATGAATGATACCCACACTCATTTTAGTTTGCTCATATTTGCTAAAGCACCAAATAATATATTCACTAATAATAAAATAAAAATGTATTTATTTTCTCTCACAATAATTTGTTCTTAAAACAACTATTACAATAATAAAATATTAACCCCAAAATATCCAATCGATTAACCATTTAGTTTAATTGAAAACTCAATTCCAGCTATTCCGGAACGGAGCTGGAAGAATAATAATATGGGTTGTGAAATCGGAAAATGCGATCGGTATTACAGATGGATGGAGCGGCCCAACTATTTCTATTCCGCCTTTGCTACAATACAACTTTGCAGCTGAAGGGTTCTGTCTGCGGTGGCTGTGTTTACACCGACGCGTAATCTTCACAAATAATCAAAGTAATAAAAAATATTATAAGTGATTTTATTATTATCAAAAATTTTGGAAATTTATTATGAGAAATAATCGACCAGTCTCGCAACTAGCTCCGATGGAACTCAGTAGTGCTAGCACAACTTAGCGTGACTCTTTGTCCCGCTCCTTCCAACCAATTAGCACGTCGCCTTGTCACGCGCGCTATCTAAGAGCGATCTGATTGGCCGAAAGTGCCCGCGACTCTTTCTCACTCGAGCTGCGCGCAAGTTGTGCTAGCTCTAGTTCAAGTGAGAAAGAGAAAAAAAGTCAATAATTCTGTTATTAGTTATATTCCGCATTTGCTACATTTTACAACTTCAGCTTTTTCAGGAATCCTTCAGCTTCATACTGCAGCTGAAGGGTTCTATCTGCTGTGACTTTGTTTACACCAACGTGTAATCCTGGAAATTAATGTTGATTATCGATATTCGGAAAAGTGTAGATCAAAAAGTTTAGGTGTTTGTTTTTATAAATTACTCAACACACTACCACTATTTTCAATGTAATAATTTTTGATAATATTTTAGCACTTCGGTTCTTATCATGTAAATTAGGTTTTTTTATTATAATTAATGAATGGCACTGCCTTCTTTAAAAAAAAATACCTATTAATATAAAAGCGAAGCGGGCGCGCGCATGAATTTGGATATGTAGCGTAGTGTAAATTTTGTAATCAAGACGTTCGTGTGAACCAGGGTGCCTACCATCAACTTTAAGACAGCGATTCAAAAATAGCGCGATGCAGAATAGGTTCCTAAAATGAATTGCTTTCTTTCATACTATGACCTTCTAAAAACTGGATCGCAAATGAATTGCTAAATGTGAATGACCGAACGATTTGTGTCCTTATTTCTTCTACCCGTCTCTTTCTCTCGATTCTGTCATGCCCGGAGAGTGAGAGGGATGGGTATAACCTGCAGGTGTCATGTTAGCTTGGCCGAGTTATAAGTCAAATAAGAGTTCGTGACAGCTTAGCGGCTGTGAAATGTCATTGAATGATCACTGAATCGCTGTCATTGATATTAAGCTGTCGTGGTACGAATAAGCGAAGCAGATCAGTTTAGGTCCTAAACAAAACCGCAATAAGAGTTGATGGTAGGCACCCAGATCTCAAAACTGTAACGTGTAAACAAAAAAAGATGACAATAGTTACAGTTATTTTGGTAAATATTCTGCTTCATACTATTCATTTCTAGCGGCCGCCCACGGTTTCACCCGCGTGGTTACCGTTCCCGTGGGAATATCATGATAAAAATATCCTATCTCTTATTCCAGCCTATAATCTATCTCTGTTGCAAATTGCATCCAGATCCGTTCAGTAGTTTTTTCGTGAAAGAGTAACAAACATCCATACATCCACACTCACAAACATTCGCATTTATAATATTAATAAGATATTTATATCTCGACCATAACCCAGTTATGCTTTGTACATTTACTTTCAAAATAATCAAGTTTAGGGTTCAGTACTATGTAAAAGTCAGCCAGTCTGCCAGGATATTTGAGGCATCTTTGAATTCTACCAGCGCACGGAACCCGTCGGCGACTTTAGTTCAAGAAACTGGATTCCTTTAAAACAAATAGTAATATTGCTACAAATCTGAACGAAAATCTAGAATTAGATTATTTTATTTAAATAAAATGTACTAAGTCATGGTACTTATTGGATTCTCAGTAATGATTGATTTGTTTTATCTAGGTAGGGCAGGCGTACCGGTTTTGGCCACTTTTTGCGTTAAAAGTTTTCTAAACAACTTTTAGCCATTTTTGATAAAGGCAATTAAAATAAGGTATTTTAAGGTAATAGTCACAACTGTTAGAATTCCTTATGTCATACGATTTTTTTTAATAAATTCCATTTTCTGTTTGAAAAAATGTTTTGTATGAAAATTTTAAGAAATTTGTTTTGAATGAAATACTATATAAACCTTATTAAATTGTTGTTTTGCAATTGACTGGTTTCTAGCGCATTAGAATATATTGATTTTACCTGGGTTTGGTTTTGATTTTTCGCAATACTTACAAAAGTTTAACTATCAGTAAGTGGCCAAAACCGGTACATTTGGCACCTCTCACACATTGTGTGTATGTGTGTGTTTATAAATTTGAAAAATGTACTTTTAAAGGTAGATAAAATATCTATAATTTAAGATATAATTTGTGTCTTAAATACCTAAGAACATTGAGTACTTAGTGCTTAGGGCCCACAAAGGGTACCTCTGCCCCATATTTATAAAAATGAATACCTAGCTAAACGCAAAACTCGAGAAAGGCTGAACGAATTTGGATAAAAATTTACATATACGTAGGTAGGTCATGACTTTGAGCCTATTAAAATGTATAAAAAAATTGCATAATGTACCATATTAACCTACATAGTCTCAATTTTTGTATGACGACGCGGGTGAAACCGCATGCGGACATTAATTATTTATATCATTCAGTATGTATTCGTAACAAATTACTATGAATTTGTTTCTATATTTCATTATAAAGTTGCTGTAGACGTTCTCAGAATAACATAGCTGCTAGTTAGAACATTAGTATTTAACCAGAAACTTATTAAAAGCTAGGTTATAGACGAAAGAGCAAAGAAAATTCCAAACTTTTTTATAATGCACGAAAATTCAAAAGTCCTCCAAGACTTATAATTGTACTGATATTTAATTTAAATTCGCTTTCAAAGTTAGTTGAACAGCTAATGATATTAAAGCAAACTCTACGTTCTGGGAGTTGTCTCTTGAGAGAGTGACATACGGACAGACGGACGGACAAGTATAAAAAATGGGAAAAAGTATGAATTGTGAAACTTTGTATACGGCAATTGGGGCTTTTGAACGAAAAAAATAATTAACGAAAGATAAGTTTTATAAAGCAAATGATTTCTAGTTTTTTTTTTGATTTAGCTAAAATATAAATATACATACATACATATATATACTGTGTGGAACCCTCATTATAAAATTCATATAAACAGTCTTGATCGTATACATAATAAATTTTTGAAGCATCTTTCATATAGATGCGCGTGTTCCGCGGACCATCCTCATCAACTTAACTTGTCTCAACGGCGTACTCAACGTGACATTTTATTATTGTATAAAATCGTTAACAATTATGTTGATTCCCCTTTCCTTTTAAATTGTTTAAAGTTTAGGTGCCCCCGAACAGGCTCACGCAAGAAAGATTTGTTTTTTATACCTTTTACTAGGACTAAGCATTTGTCCAACACGTTCATTTACCGAGCGTGTCAATCCTATAATAAGCTTCCTTTAGAAATAGATATGTTTAATTGCACGATCGCTACTGTGAAGCGAAACGTTAGGGAGTATGTCTCACAGTAAATGTTTTTTTTTTTTTTGTAACTTACCTACTATGTTTTTACCTTTTTTTTTTTTGTTAGACTATAGAATAGGTACCTTATGTTTGTCTTTTCTTGTAAATTCAGATAAGTAGGTAATATTTGTTCTCTCATTTTTTAAGATATGATTTTTGTTTATTGCTCAAACATATTATGTCATAGTAATAAGTGGAAACTTTACTGATTAATGGTATACCTAGTTAAAATTTTAGTTTTAAGAAATATTGTATTGTTTGTTTCCCAAATAAATATAAATAAATAAATAAATAAATAAATAAAATTAATATCAAAATTATGGAATCATTTTTGAACCCAGTACCTACCGAAAACACGGCAACACAGTCCTTGTAGAAACCCTGCGACGTCACTATGTTCATCTCTACTCTTGGGAACTATCGTGAAAGTCCTTTAACATTATAACGTTATGAACATGGCAACTAATCGTGGCGCATTTGTAGTCACGTGTTCTTCTCTTCATCAATTTAGAAATTGATTAAAAATTCATTCAAAAAACCAGCTGCTGGTATAAGGCCAAGGGGCCTGGGCAAGGGCCCAGTACCACCGCCCGTTGTCGGAACGCAATTTTAAGGCGCTACTCGGAAAAAGTATGGACTCTTTGATATAAAACTATAGGGCGGTTAGAGTGGTTATAAATCTGGTAATAAGATATATATTTCTTCATACCTTTATCTTGAATCGTATAGTTTCAGAAACACGATTTTATGATTTTGGCTCGACACTTTTTATTTTCGAAAATACCTCTAAAAAATAAGAAATATTTCCGAGTATCGCCTTAAACATTTTTTACCCATCACAAATAGTGCACAACGCCGCTAAAGAAGTTTTCACTTCAAAAAACAAAATAAATACTTATAATAATAAAAATATCAGACAGCATCACATAATAATAATATTGATCATAGTGCAGTCAAAATAACTTAAAATTCACATATTTTGGTTTATATTAATTGCGGTTATTTTAATTTTTAGTTTTTTGCATTCACAATGCAATTTTTATTACTGAAAAATGGAAAATGAAGTATTTAGAAAAAATCGACCCGTCTCACAACCAGCTCCGATGGGACTCGAACCCACTGCTGTTTTTTGCATTCAGTAATAAAAATAGCATTGTGAATGCAAAAAACTAAAAATTAAAATAACTTGCAATAGTAATTTCATCTTTAGCGATTGCCAAATACCTGGAAAGGTATTTCTTTCGCGTGTGAGGGTAGTAATAACTCCACATTAATGAAATTAACGCTGACTATACAGCGAGTAAGAAGTATTGGATAAATTCGACGCTTCTCGTAACGACTCCGTAGCTCAGTGGTTAGAGCAGTCGCCCGGAAAGCGAAAGGTCGTGGGTTCGAGTCCCATCGGAGCTGATTGTGAGACGGGTCGATTTTTTCTAAATACTTCATTTTCCATTTTTCATTAATTGCGGTTATTGGAAACCCACCTAGCAGTTTCCCTCCTCCCCCTATTGAGCGTTTTAAGAACACGGACACGAAACTCTCGATCCCTTTAACTCCTGCTGATAAAATTCTACAGCAGGGATTTGAGTTTGACCAATGTTAAAGTGATATTGTGAAAGAGATGATGTATAGCTCCGTCTTTTAATCAACACTACTTTAAGGCGATACTCGGAAAAATTATGCTAAAGCGAGATAGCAATGAGAAAACGACGCCCGCGGGAGCGAGACCGGTTTTGCCGATTACGCAAAAAAAACAAAATCACTTCGTGTTAAAAACTATAGCGATTTTCAAAAAATGCTTCTATACGATCCTAAATATTATTGGTGTCCACTAATTAAACCAATTTTCAATAGTATATGTAACCCCATTTAAGAATAATCTTGATATTTCGTATTTTTTAGAGGTATTTTCGAAAAGAAAAAGTGTCGAGCCAAAATCATAAAATCGTGTTTTTGAAACTATACGATTCTAGATAAAGGTATGAAGAAAATATATATCTTATTACCAGATTTATAACAACTCTAACAGTCCTATAGTTTTATATCAAAGAGTCCATACTTTTTCCGAGTAGCGCCTTAATTCGCGTCAGGATCACGTGACCGTCAGATCGAAAATTCGTAAGACGGACACGTGCCCCTGATTCTCAAATCATCGGAAACGGATTCGGATTCGAATTCTGTGCTTTGTCTCTGTCTAATCGAAAGTGAGTGACAGAGACAGGGCATAATATTATAGTATTCTTTGGATAGGGTATGCATTCCGCTGTCGGGGACGTTTCCGACGGTTCGTATATTAGGGGGCTGATCGAAAAACTGTTATACAATGTCATTAGAATACGAAGGCAAATTTCAAAGTATTGATAGCTCAGTTAGAAAACGGGCGGCATTGAAGCCAGAAGACCTCGATTCAAATCTAGTTCGTATTTTTTTATTTTTTTTTGCTAATTCCTTTTTTTTGTGAAAAAGTCTAGGCAGCCCTTTTCGCGGCGCGCAGGTGCACGGTACTGAGTGTCGACATGATCAGGACGTCAGTGTCAGATTTACTGCTCGTGAGGTGGCAGCAGTTATTAAAAAGATGGTCAGGGGTAAGTCTCCAGGTCATGATGATCTTAGTATCGAGCACCTAAAGCACGCTGGTATACACCTATCGAGAGTCCTAGCTATGTTTTTTAACTTATGCATGGGTCATAATTACTTACCTGATAACTTAATGTACACAGTGGTTGTGCCAATATTAAAAAACAAAACAGGTGATGTGTCAGATGTCACGAACTATAGGCCTATCTCGCTCGCTACTGTCTTGGCCAAGGTGCTGGACAGGCTGCTTGACCAACATTTGGAAAAACACCTCCATCTACATGACGCACAGTTCGGCTTTACGCCTGGCCTGTCAACTGAGAGCGCTATCCTATGTCTCAAGCAGACTGTGCAGTACTACACGGCTAGAAAGACTCCTGTGTATGCTTGTTACTTAGATCTTTCAAAAGCTTTTGATTTAGTAAATTACGACAAGCTGTGGTTGAAGCTGCACAGTGAGACAAAGTTTCCGAGTGAGATGGTATCTTTGTTAAGGTATTGGTACAGTCACCAGCGAAATAGTGTGAGATGGGCAGGGGCGCACTCGGACGTGTACGGGTTGGAGTGCGGGGTGAGGCAGGGGGGGTTGACCTCGCCGCGACTGTTCAACCTGTACATGAACCAGCTGATCGAGGAGCTCAGCAGTGCTAATATCGGGTGCTCCATTGGAGGTGTAGCTATCAATAACATCAGCTACGCGGATGATATGGTGCTGCTGAGCCCGTCGGTGGGTGGGTTGCGGAAACTCCTTCGCATCTGCGAGACTTATGCTCGGACCCATGGACTCAGGTACAACCCTAATAAAAGTGAGTACATGATTTTTAAAGCTGGTACCAAGACCTACTCATCTCCGTCACCGATCACTCTTTGTGACGCGATTTTAGATAGGGTAAATAAGTTTAAATACCTGGGTCACTGGGTTACGGATGACTTATGTGATAATGAGGATATCGAGAGGGAGCGCAGATCGCTGTCCATTCGGTGTAACATGCTGGCTCGTAGGTTCGCGCGCTGTACTACACCAGTAAAAATAACTTTATTTAAAGCGTACTGTCAATCGTTTTACGCATGCAGCCTATGGACCAGCTACACTCAGCGGATGTACGGCACCTTGCGCGTCCAGTATAACAACGCTTTTAGGATGCTGATGGGGCTGCCGCGGTTTTGCAGCGCTTCGACAATGTTCGCGCAGGCGCAAACTGATGATTTTCATTCCATTATTAGAAAGCGAAGCGCCTCGCTGCTTAACCGCTTTCGGAACAGTACTAACAGTGTCCTATGTGCGTTGGCCGAGCGGTGGGACTCGCCAATGTTGCAACGGTGGATGAAACTCCATGCAAGTTCATCACCTTATGTAAAATGATGTCAATAAGTTTAATGCGTTTTAAATTTAAATTTTAAAATTTTTATCTCAATGTAATACAATGTAATCTCAATGTCGATACTTATTAATTTATTTGTTAATCAAATGTATTCTCAATATTTAATTTTAATGTGGTAATTGAATGTAGGTATATTTTATTAATGGATTTTTATTGTAATTTTATTTTAGTTAAGTATTAATTTATGTTAATTATGTATTCAATTTCAATTTTTATTTACCTATTAATTTTATGATATGATATGATTATTTTTATGATTCTGATATGATCTGTGTTGGTCGAAATAAATTTATTTTGATTTGATTTGATTTGATTTTCACTTCTGCCGGTACTCCAGGAGGGCAACCCGTTTTTCTTTACTAATATTATAAAGAGGAAAGATTTGATTGTTTGTTTGTTTGTTTGTTAACATCGAATAGACTCCGAAAATACTGGACCGATTTCGAAAACTCTTTCACAATTGGAAAGCTACATTCTTCCTGAGTGACATAGGCTATATTTTATCAAGATATTCACACGAGAACGGGTACCACGCGGGTGAAACCGTGAGGATCCGCTAGTTCTTAATAATCACAAATTTTTGCGGATTGTGGGTAGCTTTCATGCACCAACTTTGGATCTCCGGAATTTGATAAGATTGTTACATTTTTTAAGTTAGACCATTTTTTTTAATAATGACTCTTTTTTGTGTAATCGTTCTTTAGTCCGGTATGCTGTTGTAGTGGTCGTTTTCAAGAGATTCGCATTACTCGGCGAACAGTCGCTCCTTGACGTTACCTCTGAAATATAAAAGAGGCATTCTCTTGAAGGCGGACTGCGGGGCCGTGGAGGTAAGAGAATCTTGTTTGTGGAGTGGTACTTTATAGGTACTGACGTAGAATTTATCTATACTAATTTTATTTATTTTATTTGGAATAACAACAGCCTAGTGCGTTAAAAACTCTGCGTTCTACCCTAGGGTGGAAAAGAATTTTAAAAAATAGAACTGAATTTGGTTACAGTCAACCATTGAGTTACCTCATCGGCAATGAAAAAGTTTTCAACTGATTTTGTAGGGCCGGGACTTTCAACCCCCTTGGTACCCTGGAGATACTTATGAGACATCCGATGGACATATAAAATTGTTTTTTTTGTTATTTCAAAACTTCAAAATAGAAAAAACGGAAAAGGCGAAGCCCCCGCCACCTTTCTTTTATTTTTCTAGGTAATTTTAGTTGTCTTTATTGCTTTGAAAAATGGAAAATGAACTACGGAGTCGTAGCTACGACTCCGTAGCTCAGTGGTTAGAGCAGTCGCCCGGAAAGCGAAAGGTCGTGGGTTCGAGTCCCATCGGAGCTGATTGTGGGACGGGTCGATTTTTTCTAAATACTTCATTTTCTATTTTTCAGTAATAAAAATTGCATTGTGAATGCAAAAAACTAAAAATTAAAATAACTTTATTCCTTTTCTTATAGAGGGTATTGAAAAGCAGAGTGTATTTACTTTCCTTATATTCGAAATGAAAAGTAGAGTGTATAACACGGGTAAAACTAGTCAATTTCATACCCGAAATATAGCCGTCTAAATATCTTGTATGGGAATTGCTTCCTTTTAACCCTTGTCTAACAATCTACTATTAAGGCGCTACTCGGAAAAATATGGACTTTTTGATTTAAAACTATAGGACGGTTACAGTTGTTAAAAATCTGGTAATAAGATATATATTTCTTCATACCTTTATCTAGAATCGTATAGTTTCAAAAACACGATTTTATGATTTTGCCTCGACACTTTTTACTTTCGAAAGGACCTCTAAAAAATACGAAAAGTGAAGATTATTCTTAAATGGGGTTACTTACACTATTGGAAATTGGTTTAATTAGTGGACACCAATAATATTGAGGATCGTATAGAAGCATTTTTTTTAAATCGCTGTAGTTTTTTAATACGAAGTGATTTTGTGTTTTTTTTTGCCTAATCTGCAAAATCGGTCTCGCTCCCGCGCGCGTCGTTTTCTCATTGCTATCTCGCTCCAGCACATTTTTTCCGAGTATCGCCTTAATATGTCCCATGAAACATGGTTTAAATTAGGAACGTGTTACTAAGATGTGTTTAACGTGTTACTGCAGTAAAAAACTTACAAATTGTACTTAAGTTACTTGGTAGTCTTTGACACGCAACTCATACTTCACCTATTGTTTTAGAACAATTATAAATAACTGAAACCTTCCCACATTCATACAGCCATGTTAATTATGAAGAGATCCGTCGGGAAGCGGGGCCTACGCTCGTTAAAACACAACACGCTGCACCGAGAGCGCTCTATTAAAACCACATTCAGGCATTTTGTTAATGTTCCCAATGTTGTTATACGTCTTGGAAATGGGGGAACGGAACTAATGTATTCCTGGAACTAATGTATGAGGACTTTTCGTAATATTGTAGAACCGATGGTGTAGCTTCTTGAATGATTTTAAAAGTCCCACTGACTTAAGATTATGAAGCATGGTTTGAATTAGGAACGTTTTACTGCAGTAAAAAAACTTACAAATTGTGCTCAAGTCACAAAAAGAATCCTTGAGTTGAGAGAAATAAAAACATTTATATTTTTATTTCTCTCTTACTCATACTTCACTTCACCTCTTGTTTTAGAAGATTTATAAAGAATTGAAAAATACAAGAACCTTCCCACATTCATACAGCCATGTAAATTATGAAGAGATCCGTCGGGAAGCGGGGCCTACGCTCGTTAAAACACGACACTGCACCGAGAGCGCTCTATTAAAACCACATTCAGGCATTTTGTTAATGTTCCCAATGTTGTTATACGTCTTGGGAACGAGAACGGGTAGAATAATGTATTGTTAATGTATGTGTGGCTTGCAGTCTGCATTCGTAGGATTACACAACCGATTATGTAGCTTCTCTGTTGTTACACCATCACTTTAAAAGCGAAAGGATGATGTTTAGTTAAGTTATGTTTGAGTATGCGGGGTTTACAGTCATGAATTTGGTTGGTGCTTGGTAACTTTTACTGCTAAAAAAAACAAATGATAATTTCATTTAAACTCATAAGAATACGACGCTGCCGCGATAAAGCTATATTAAAACCACATCCAGGCATTCTGTTAATGTTTCCAATGTTGTTATGCGTCTTGGGAACGAGAACGGGAAGAATAATGTATTGTTAAAGTATGTGTGGCTTGCAGTCTGCATTCGTAGGATTGTACAACCGATTATGTAGCTTCTCTGATGTTTTTACTTATGTATCACTTTAAAATGAATAGATGATGTTTAAAAAGCTCTCAAAGTTATGTTTGAGTATGCGGGGGTTAGAATCATGATTGGCGTTTGGAAAAAAAACAAATAGGTAATCATTTCGACATTGCATCGAAAGACAAATTGATTTTAAAGCAAAAGGCCTATGTTTAAGAAGTCTTAGAGTTAAATAAGGTTCAAACTATTCAAGAGTAAGCATGTTAAGGTTTTTCCACACTTGTAACATTTTGGCGTGTCCGAACACCGTGACTTTACCTATAATACATTGTCTCTTTGATACAGTATTACCACAGCGCGTGTCCAACAAAACTAGCGATGCATGATAAAGACACGGTGTTCGGAGTCGGACACTCCAAAATGTTACAAGTGTGGACGCACCTTTATTTGGTTGGACTTTGGTAAGTTTTACTGCAGAAAAATTATAAAAAATAAAAAGATACTCCTAGTGTATAATATGTATTTGTGTACTTAGTGTATCTTGCCTTTAAATCATCAATATTCAATTTGAGGTCGGGGCAGTCACTCATGTTTAAAAAAAAAACACTTTACCTAAAAAATATCTAGGTATGTTTTCTGGAACCTGTATTAATATCTCATATGAAAGAATGAAACATCATTACGCACACAATCTATCATCACTATTATTAAAATGTCAATTTAAATCCAGCTTCGCTTAATATTTTTTTACATGTACTAGTAGTTTCACACTTTTGTTAGTATTTACCAACAACACGTATCAATTAACATGAGTACTGTACCATTAAAAATTGGCGTCTTTATTTCGTTGCCTTTTGATGTCATTGCGGAGCAGTCACATAAAAACTGGAAGTAAGTAATTAATTGGGAAATTTAATCAATTATATAGCAACCCTTTGCTACAAATCAGTTTGGTGTGATCAAAGAAACATGAATTTTTCGGAGCTATTGAATATTTGTGACAAAACAAATGAACATCGTATTTTTGTTTTATGCTCGCTCTGTAATTTTTAGTCATATCTTATTGCGCGAATCAAGACAACTCCTCCCTATTTGAAGCAGGTAATTTTCCTCTAAATTCATAGATAGACTAGTATATAGGTATTACACCAACTTGCTTAAATTTTTACTTTTGCAGCAATTTAGCAATTATTGGTCTACCAAAAATTATTAATATTTTGGTAAATTGCATAACAGGTTACACATAAATATCTTTACAAACCCGTCACTACAGAATAAATTTGATATACATAAACGAAAGCACCCCCTCCACTTTCTGGCAAAAAAAAAAAAAAATGAAATAAAATGCCGTCTTTCACGAAAAACCCGATAATTTCGGAATTAGGCTATATTTTTTCATTATGTAAAGTGTGTTTATCTTATGAATCTTTTTGCCATTTTTAGGTACTAAGACCGAACACCAGAACTCTACAGTATAATAGTTCTACGTGGTCAAAGTGCAGCAATAAACTTCGCTGAATTTTTCAGAATTTTTCAGATTTTGAACGATTTTATTCCTATGTAAAACACCAAACGAACACCTTTTATAACAGTAAAATGGAACTTATCTTGCTAAAAACTTGGAAACAACAGAAATTTTCACAATAAATTATTTACCACGATTAGCTAACACCGAGAAAATTTGTCGACTTTCTTTTTTTTATGTCAATTGGAAAACACAGAGCGGAAAGATATTTTTGTCACAGAGTAACTCAAATTTATCAAGCTTCTCAATGAAATAAAGTGTCCCATACACGAAAAGACGCTATCATAGAGAAAAAACCGATAATCTGTGCCAAGTCTGTGGAGGACGATATCGTCCTTACGGGCGTTGACAGTCGGGAGTATATAGAGGACGATAATATATCGTCCTTACGGGCGTATTGTAACCAATTAATAAGTTACTTTGATTTCAGAAAATTGTTTTAAATAGGCTTAAAACAGCTCAGTCATTGAATTCCTTAACTAATTGACCGTATCATATGTTTCACTTGACTGAAAGTAAATCCTACTATCCTTACTTATATAATAAATAAGTACTAATACGTTTCTGTCTGTCTGTGTGTTACACAATCACGCCTAAACTGCTGAACCGATTTGAATGAATTTTGGTACAGAGATAGTCTAGAGCCTGAGAATGGACATAGACTACTTTTTATTCCTGAAAAATATCACCTTCCCGCGGGATAACGTTGTGTAGTACACGCGGGCGAAGCCGCGGGCGGAAGGCTAGTAATATTATAAATGTGAAAAGTTTGGATGTTTGTTACTCAATCACGCCAAAACGGCTGAACGGATTTGCCTAAAATTTGGGAGACAGATACTTTCTAGCGTGGAGAGGAATATAGACTTCTTTTTACCCCGGAAAAATATCACATTCCCGCGGGATAACGTCGTGTGGTACACGCGGGCGAAGCCGCGGGCGGAAAGCTAGTATTTTCTAAACCACAATTCCCCGAACAAATATTCAAGACCACAACATAATCTTATAATGGCATTTTTATTTCTAAAACAAACTGTGCTTCTCCGTGCTTCTATTTGCGTTCGAGCAAAACACGTCTAGCGAAGCGAAGTAAGCTGCGAAGCCAACAAGATGCATTATTTAAACTCAAACAATAGTCGACGTGACTTTGTTTATATTTCAAATAATTCAGTATTGAAGTCGCGGTTTATGGATAAATAATGCTTTATCCTTTTGTGGCCTGGAATATTTTAGAAAGTTTAAAAATAAATTTAAATGTAAATGTCAGAACATGCACTGCACTCGTAAATGTAAATCAATGTTGGTATTGTATTGATTATGAAATATTTTACGGAAAATCTTTCAGTTAATGAGCAATGTGCTTGCTTATCCAATACTAGCACTTCCATGCAGTACTTTTCGCTTGATTGATTTGAAATATTTAAAATTTGTTCTTTTGGCTTTTATTGCTCTGTTAAAGACCACAGTATATATTAGATGCTATGTTATACTAATGACCCTCTGTTTTCTTTTATATTTTCTTTAATATCTTAAATGAACAAACATCGATTTGTTATAGAATTCACGCAATCGGGCGTTGAATTTGTAGAAACTGAGATTATTAAAATTCTTAATTACAGTCATATAAAGCCTATATTTAAATCCGCGCGAGATACCACAGACACAACTAAACAAAAGTCAGAATTACATCAAGGATATTACTTGACCTGCGGTTCCTGTTTGTAGGAAAATACAGGGAAATTCGAAACAACTGCAAAGCTGTATGAGCTTTAAACACAAACCATTACCTTACTTTTTATGGAAGCTACCACGGTAACGAGCTGTGCCTTAGTAATGTTCCTTAAACGAGAAACAGTAAGGAATTTATTCCTTTTGTGTTTGTAAAAGATATAAAAGAGGTAGAAACAAGGAATTACGCCTTGAAGTAAGTAGTTTTTCTTTTTGTTTAAGGTCCTTTGTGGCATTAGAGATTTAAACGCAGTTATTGTGAAAAAAAGAAAAATATGTAGCTTACTTCCGTAAAAACCTTCGATCATATAAACCCTAGATACAGCGTAAACGCACAGAAAGTGAAGCCGCCAACGAATGCCCAATTCGAAATTGGGCATTAGATCGCCTCAGTAGTCATTTGACCGCCCGGCGAAACGATGCCTAAATGTGCTGAGAAGATGCGCAAAAACAATTCGAAAAAAGGAAAAAAAGAGATGTAATATAATATTAGAATAATAATTGAAAGTAATAATAATAATAATAATAAATAAAAAAAAAGTCAACGTGACAGGTCATTCTTTTCCCATTCTATTGTATTTTATTAAGTTATATTTTATTCAAAGGTCAAAATTCACATTTACTGTATAATATTTATTATCCTGTAACAACAATATCAAAAACAAAAAGAAGATACATTCACAACAACATATTATAAGTATTAAAAATGAATCTGTATGCCAAATGTCATCACTATGACATATCCAATATAATTCAAACAAAATTAAAAGGGATATGAATGAAGAAATCTGTAGAAGTATTAAATGTTGACGAGAAGCCAAACAGCACGCTTACCACCTCCGGGCTCGTCACCTCGCTCCGCCTCGCAGTTGTCGGCAACTGCCTCTGTGCCGTGTGTTCAGCTGACTTCTGCAGTTGCGTCGAGCGATAGTGACGAGTACTTCTCTCCGCCGACGTCGCCACCACCTGTACGCCGGAGGAGGGGCCGGCCACCGAAGAGTTTGGGGCTTCTGGGGCAAACGGCTCCGGTCAGGGCCCCCGCTCCCGGTGGAGTGCAGCGCATGCGATGGACATTATCCATTAACGAAAATGTCATGCGCGCATATTTTGAGGCAACAGAGGCAGGAACTAATCTTACTGCGTATCGTGTTCGGATGCTTTCTCTGTTTCAGGCTCTTGAACCATCAATCAACGTTTCGGCTCAACGACTGTCGGATCGGGTGCGAGCCATTCAACGGGGTCACTTGTTGGATGACTCGGTACTTGATCGGCTCCGTACAGAGGTGCAACGTAACCGTATCATTACTACTGCATCGCCGGCGGCAACTCAAGCTTCTGCCGCGGCCACATTGCAAGCTGGCGTTGCTGATAGTGATGGTGGAGATGATATGGTTACTACTGTAAGTCCCCAATACAATGATATATTGAGGAGTACTCTTGAAGATGTAGTTCGGGAATTTCGATCGACCTCGGTTCACCTTAGACCTCGGCTTCCGCGTTTTCCCATGCACAAAAAAAATAGGGCGCTGATGTGTGCTTTAGATTTGCTACTACCAAATTACTTTGATAGTAGTGAAGACCTGGCTGATACTCATTCGATCCTGTACTGTGCGGCTATTACAGCTTGTCGTGTTGCTCATGTAAAATTTCCAAATACTGACCCAGCAACACGCCCTCGCCTGGCTGTACCAGCCTGGCAGTGCAGGATTGAACGTCGTATCGGTGAGGCTAGGGTACTCATCGGTAAGCTCAGCTGCTTTAGGGAGGGCAACATGCGCCCTAGGGTCTTGCGATTTGTGAAACGTGCATTCTTGGGGACTGGTATTAGTCCTCAAAATTATATTTCATGTGTCACAGAGCGCATCGACTTCCTGAAGCAGAAAATTTGTGCATGGGCTAATCGTATTCGAAGGTATAGGGTGCGAGTCGATCGCTTTACTCAGAACCGCATGTTCGAGAGAGATCAACGATGTGTTTATGCATCCTGGGAGCGATCGGATCAGAGTGATGCTGATATACATCGGCCGGATGATGATGCCATGATTTCTTTTTGGCACAACATCTGGTCCGTGCCTGTCACTCACTCTGAAGGCACGTGGATGGAGGATGTTGAGCGTTCGTGTGAGCTTATACCTGATATGAATGAAGTAACCATTGACTACCAAGACGTAGTTTGTGCAGTTCGTTCCTTACCCAACTGGAAATCTCCAGGTCGAGGTCGAAGATTAATGAACACATTAATCAAAATTCTATTATGGTCGCCTCTCAGAATGGATGTAGGAATGGGGCCCGTGGTACTAAGGAGCTACTCCTCATTGACATGGCTATTAACCAACAGGTTCGTCGAAACCGAAAGAACCTGTCGACTTCCTGGATAGATTATAAGAAGGCCTATGATTCCGTGCCGCATTCGTGGCTCATGAGGGTGCTGGAGTTGTATAAAATAAATACAACTCTACGCACTTTCTTGATATCGTGCATGCGAAAATGGAGAACGGTCCTTTTCTATCCAGGATCTCGACGGATTCTAGGTCAGGGCGATCCTATAAAAATAGAGCGAGGTATCTTCCAGGGTGACGGTTTGAGTCCATTTTGGTTCTGTCTGGCCTTGAACCCTCTGAGTACACTTCTCGAGAGTTCAGGGTTAGGCTATCGTTTACGGAGAAATGGTCAAGTAATATCACACCTGCTGTACATGGATGACCTGAAACTATTTGCCCATAGCAGCTCTGATTTGACAGCGTTACTGAAGGTTACTGAAGCTTTCAGTAATGCCATTAAAATGGAATTTGGTGTGGACAAATGTGCAGTCATGCATGTAAAGCGTGGTCAGATAATGGAATCTACGGGTATACAACTCTCGGATTCTATTCATCTTAGATCTCTCTCCGTAAACGAAACCTATAAATATTTAGGTATGTCACAGGCATTAGGCATCAACGATGCTGACATGAAACAGTCGTTGCGTGAGCGTTTCTTGGGGCGCCTCTCAAAAGTCCTTAAATGTCTTTTGTCTGGCGGAAACAAGGTTCGCGCATACAATGGATGGGTCATGCCGGTACTGATGTATTCCTTTGGCATACTTAAATGGACTCAAACTGAACTGGATGCCCTGTATGAAAAGTTCGTACATTGCTAACAGCACACCGCATGCATCACCCACGTTCATCGACCATGAGATTGTATATCCCGCGGAAGTGCGGTGGTCGTGGCTTCTTAAATGCCAAGACATTGCATAACCGCGAGATATGCAATCTTAGGGAGTATTTTCTCCAAGTCGATATGGGGTCTCATAGAGATGTAGTTGCTGTTGACAATGGACTGACTCCTCTATTTTTAGCAAAAGAAAACTGGCGCAAACCTGTAGTACTTAGTACGTCCGACCGCAGCGCTGTGTGGCAAAGCAAGGAGTTACATGGCAGATTCTACCGGGCTCTCCATGGGCCCGACGTAGATTTATTAGCCTCAGTATCCTGGCTCCGTTTCGGTGATCTTTTTGGTGAAACCGAAGGTTTTGTCTGTGCAATTATGGATGAGGTTGTGATGACGAATAACTACCGAAAGTATATCCTAAGGGATGGCACAGTGGATATTTGCCGAGCGTGTCATCGTCCGGGTGAATCCCTTAGGCATATAATCTCCGGTTGTTCTCGTCTCGCAAACGGCGAGTATTTGCATAGACATAACCAAGTGGCCAGGATAATACACCAACAACTTGCTCTGAAACATAGTCTTGTGGCATCCGAGGTGCCGTACTACAAGTATGCACCAGAACAGGTCCTTGAAAATAGCCATGCCACATTGTATTGGGATCGATCTATCATTACAGACAGGACTATTGTAGCTAATAAGCCTGATATTGTATTGATAGATCGACACGAACGCCGCGCGATAATTGTTGATGTCACTGTTCCCCATGACGACAACCTTCTGAAAGCTGAAAAAGATAAAGAAAACAAATATCTTGATTTAGCTCACGAGGTTGTTGACATGTGGGACATTGATTCAGCAATTATTGTTCCGATAGTCATATCTGCCCATGGTCTGATAGCCAAGAGCCTCGATAAACACCTTAAGAGGCTTGCGTTAGGTGGATGGATCGGGAGTCAGATGCAGAAGGCAGTACTTCTGGACACGGCCCGTATAGTGAGAAGGTTCCTGTCTCTGGATCCTTAACCATCGGTAGCCGGGACCTTGATCTTGCTGCCGTTGGGGAACTGCATTTTTGTATTTTTAAATGTTATATTTTTTAGCGTTATACATTGTAAAAATTTAATGTTTAGAAATATAATTTTGTAAGTATTTAAAAAGTAATAAAGGGAATAATAATAATAATAAAACACTTTATTGCAATAAGAAAACACATAACAAAAAGAAGACACTACAAAAGAAGTACACAAAAGGCGGCCTTATTGCTAGGTAGCAATTTCTTCCAGGCAACCTTGAGTGGAAAAATAATAATCGTCTGAGGACATAAAGGGGAAGGGGGAGTGGTTGCAATTTGAAGAACATTATAATATATTATGTAGATATAATTAAAAAGAAATAGGAATAAAGTAAAGAAAATTTAATGATAGTAGGAGTAAGAGAGGAAATAAGATAGGTATTAAGAATAAGATAGGAAATGCGTTCGGACTTGATCACTAAAAGATTTAAGAGATGGAGCCTTCCTGATACCTTCTGGAAGAGCATTCCATAGTCGAACAGCATGCAAAGAGAAAGAATAGGAGAGGAAATCTGTGGAATGGGGTGGAAAAACAAGACTAATATTTGAGAAGGAGCGTAAGGTACATTGGGTATATTGGGTAAGTATAATTGCACAATTAATTTAAAGTCTAACATGTACTGAAACTATCATAATTTCATTTGCAATATTCCTTGCCGCGCAACCGTTTCTTCTATTTGCGTTAATAAGACAGAGATGCAAACATGACGAAATACGATTCGCTGTTCAAGCGTCGGCCGACCATCTGAGCTTTCCATGTAATAAGATCGTAAGTAACTACCATGCCGACCGAATTTAAATCCAATTACTGTTGCTTAGGGTCGAATATCAAATGTGGTGACGGCAGTATTCGGAATCGAAATACCTATAAGCATAGATGTATTATTCCTGTAGATGGAGCATAAGAAAATGAACAATTCCTTCTATAATCGACTCTCGTCTCTCAAATGGCGACATGTCGTGTGTTAAAAAGAGATAACAATAGCCCAACGTGTGCGTCTTAATGACCTGCGCGCCACTTGAAAGTAAACGTCATATTTGTTTGTTAACCAGCTGGTTAACAAATGCTTCAGAAAGAAAAGCTTTTTTTGTACAAAAATATAGAAAGATTTGATGGTGTGGTGCGGTAAATCTGTTGTTTGTTAAGAATGGCCTGTACTGTACCCCGAGTGTAAGTTTTTATGTCAAGCAAACGCAAACTATTTCGAATGCGTATTAATGTCAATTTGTATGAAAACTATATAAGCGCGCTACTCGCCGCTAGAGGCGCTAATACAGTTTTCATACAAATTGACATTAATACGCATTCGAAATAGTTTGCGTTTTTTGACATAAAAACTTACACTCGGGGTACTGTTCCCGGTTATTCAAGCAGAGTGAGTGTTTTGAAAGAGAATAATGAACACATATCATTTCAGAGGTAAGTTACACTCATTGTTTTGTGTTTTTGCGAACACATTTTTTCAGCAAATTTGCAAAAACTAAATCGCTGTACGTGTATATACAGTTTAACATTGACTTGGTTGAAGAAAATCGGGTGTTTTTAGGCTAAAAATATATAATTTAAAGCCAATTGGGATTTTTTGACATTTGACGAACCTGATAGTGTTGTAGTCCGTTTTTATTATGTAATATCGATAAAAAATTGTAGTGTTAACAATTTTGTATTTAAACTTAATTTTTCTCAATTCTAAACAGATTTCCCACCGCCGCGCCGCCGTCGATGTAAAGGAAACGTGAATAAGAAACGTTAGAAAAGGCGACGATTGGAGACCTTCGCAACAAACAAGAATATGCTCGATACACTTATTAAAGCAAATTGTGGATTTATACTTAAAAAAATTAATACATTAAAAGTATAAAAATTAGCGTGAAATCTGTATTTTTTTACTTGATATCATTTAGCAGATTATTTAATTTAATAAATTGATTAGAAATCTCGTTCAGTTTTACGACTATACCTCTTTGTATAAATAGTATAATTATCATCATTATCATATTAATGTCCTCACTGCTGGGCTTTCCCTGTGCAAGAAAACACCACAGGTAGAACGGGCCATAAGTGCCATAACCCACCACGCGAAGCCAATGCGGATTGGTGGGTGAGAGTGCCAACGACTGCTACTGCAACCGGGACCAACAGCTTAACGTGCCTTCCGAAGCACAGAGGAGACGAGATAATAAAGTTTTGGTCACCATTCAGATGTTCAACCGCAACAAATGTTGCTTATCATCAACGACCGGATGCAGAATGCGCGTACCAAAGACCCATCGATCTCATCAAGTATAATTATAGTACCTACTTCATATTTGGCACTGATTCAAAATTAAAGGGCTTGCTTAGACCATGAAACTGATTAACTTTCTCTTTGGAGCATAGCACACGTCGAAATATAAAAAAAAAATCTGCCACACTAGATCGATCAGCTGAGCGTGCGCTTTTGTCTGGAGGGAAGAAATTTTTGCCATATTTTGACCTATGCCGAAGTTTCATAGCATAAACAAAATTCTAAAGCCGTGAGCACTTTGGACACGATTAGTACTAAAAACTGACAGAAAAGCGGATTATGAACCGCCCAATTACATTAAGTCTAGCCGCATTGAAAATCGCGAAGCGCTCTATTCAATGCGGCGTACTTTCGATCAGCCGTATTGAATACGGGGTATCTTGAATCTGCCGCATTACAATGCGGTACTGTTTTTTCCAATACAGCTAGTTGCTATGTAATACGGTGAAATATAAAATACGCCTGCGATATATAACATATACATTGTAATTTTATGTATCGCATTGCATTCAAATTATTTTGACATCTTTTATCGATAACTTGTTATAAAAAATAAATATGTAGTTTAAAAAACTAAAAAAACACACTTTTATAGGAACAGACTCAAAAGTACAAAATAACCGTCTATTCAGTAACTGAAATTAAAAAGCGTGGTGCGCGTTGTCAATATTAAGTACTTGAATGCATGCTTTGCAAAGGGCGCACCACGCTTTTTAATTTCAGTTACTGAATAGACGGTTGTACCGTTTGCGACCTTCGGTACTAAGGTTTTATTTGATTATCGTGTCTAGATACTGCTTAGAATTTATGTTTTATGTAGGACTTGGAAATAAGTGATACACTTGCGTTGCAAACCATTTGGCCTCTATATTCGCTTTTTGAATTTGAATAAAGTACAACGTTCGAGGAGAGAGGGTTGGGAACAATGTACCTATTGCTACCAATGGCAGCGGCGGTTCGGTGCCCACGTGAGGTAGCGCGATGATGGTTGGGCGAGGACAAATTTGCGTTTTGTTCTTGCTGATCTCGAACATGCCCCCGGCCTTGAAAGCAGTCGCTTTCGAAGTTCTCTAACGCGTAATCTCGTCGTCATCGTGAAGGAGAGGGCAGATCTTGGCGTATGCACGTCGAACAACACCCGAACTTGTATGGATGTCTGCCACTCTCGAAACACCATCCTTGCCCGGGATAGTTTTGAGCACTCGCCCCAAGCTCCACTTCAGGGATGGCAAGTTATTGTCCTTGAGCAAGACAAGAGTGTTGACCTTTAACTCAGCCTCATTGTTGGTCCATTTAGTCCGCACCTGCAACTCCGTCACATACTCCTTGGACCAGCGGTTCCAAAAGTGTTGGCGCATTTGTTCCACCATCTGATGCCTCTTCAACCGATGTGCAGGAACGTCAGTAAGGTCGTCGCAGGCTGGTGCTGTAAGTGGTCGACCAACCAGAAAATGAGCGGGAGTTAGAGGAGAAAGGTCTTTAGGATCTGGGGAAAGTGGAGATAAGGGTCTGGAGTTTAGGACAGCTTCAATTTGTGATAGCACTGTGTTAAACTCTTCAAACGTAAGGTGCGCATTGCCTACAACACGACATAGATGAAATTTGCAAGATTTCACTCCACACAAACCACCAAAATGAGGCGAATAGGGGGGGATAAATGAAAATTTAATGTTCTGACTAGAAGCAAATTCCTTTATGTCTGAATCACATCTGCGTAAAAAATCAGAAAAGCTATTCATCAGCCCTACGAAGTTGCGGCCGTTATCAGAGAATATCTCTAACGGTTTACCGCGTCGCGAAATAAACCTATTGAGTGCCAGTAAATATGCCTCAGTAGTGAGATCGGTGACTAATTCTAAATGAACCGCGCGCGTCACAAAGCACACAAACAAGCACACGTAGGCCTTTGACGTTCGAGCCCCTCGACCTTTACGGTTAAGTACGAGCACTGGCCCACAGTAATCCACTCCGCATCGAATAAATGGATAACTAGGCGATATACGTTCCTGGGGCAAGTTGCCCATCTGAGGCGTAAGTGTTTTACCTTTAATGCGTTTACACGTTATACAGTCGGCAACAACCTTCCTGGCGAAACTTCTACCACCCAGAGGCCACCAGGTTTCTCGTAAATTATAAAGTAAGGCCTGGGGTCCAGCATGGAGAAGCCGAAGGTGCTCACCGCGAAACAACAACAAAGTAATGTTTACAAGATATTAAAATAGGGTGTTTTTATTAGTAGTAGGAAAACTTTCCATCTGAGACCAACGAACCAAAGTTTTCTCCGATGCATCTAACTCATCCACACTAATAACGCCCACCCGTCTGTTATTTTTATTTCTTACATTGTGTATAAAGCGCAACACAAATGCTACAGTACGTCGTATACGATTAAACTGTGAAAACCGCTTGTATGGGAAGAGTGATGTGTCAGGCGAGTCATGACTTACGAAAGATGATAATATAGCCGGTCTTACTTCGGGGAGGTCCTCACCGATTTCCATCACAGGGAGGTCATTGAGTGAAAAACTAGGCCTTTGTAAAAAATCAGGACCTTCCTACCATAAAGATGATGAGGAAAGTTCTTCCAAACTACAACCACGCGAGGCTAAATCAGCAGGGTTATCGTAAGTACGAACGTGACGCCAAACAACACCGTTTGTCAGTTCGTGAATTTCAGATGTCCTGTTTTGGACGAACGTTTTTAATTTACTTGGTGTCATGCGCAGCCACCCTAACACTATGGTCGAATCAGTCCAAAAAACAATAACATCGAGCGTACAATTAAGCGAATTACGAACCTTATCCAAAAGCCTGGCACCCAGTAAGGCACCACAAAGTTCGAGCCGTGGTATACTTACGGGCTTTAGGGGTGCGACTTTAGCTTTAGAAATAAGTAGTCTAACTGTTATGCTTTGGTCCTGTTATAGTGCGTAAATAAATGCACGCGCCGTACGCGCTCTGCGACGCATCGCTAAAAACATGAAGTTGTATAGATGTAGGATTGCTACCTATAGCATGACGCGGCACACGGATCGTATTGAGGGCTTGTAAAGAAACAACAAACCGGTTCCACGTACGCGCGACACTAGGCGGAACCTCGTCGTCCCAACCTATTTTAAGCAGCCACAGTTGTTGTAATAAGACTTTTGCGGTAATTATAATAGGGCTCAGCAAACCAAGGGGGTCAAAGATTTGGGATATTTTAGATAGAATTGACTTTTTAGTCACGGGCTTATCGTCAATAAGAACCTGCGTGTTAAAGTAGAAATTATCAGATAAATTATTCCATCCTAAACCCAATGTTTTTGCGGTATTATTTTCATTACATTTAATTTCTTTGGAACAGCTAGTTAAATAATCATCAAAATCACATGGAAAATTACTTATCCACTTGTGAAGTGGAAAACCACCAAGCTGTAGCGCATTTTTAATATTTTCGCATAATTTTAGTAATTTAGTAATATTATCATCCCCTACCAGAAGATCGTCGACGTACATATCTTCGTTAACAGCCCTTTGAACTTCTGGATGAGGCGACTCAATCCCTAACTGTTTCAAGCATCTCACACTAAGGAATGGTGCGCTAACGGTTCCGTAGGTAAGGGTGTTTAATTGAAATATACCTAAAGGCTGTGATGGATGCTCGCGCCATAAAATTAGTTGAAGCGTACGTTGGTCATCATCAACAAGGCAATTTCTAAACATTTTTTCGACATCGGCGCACACAACGTACCTGTGCTGCCTAAAGCGCAGGAGAATAGCAATTAAATCGCCTTGTATAGGTGGACTGAGTAATTGTAAGTCATTGAGCGACTTTCCAGATGTTGATGACGCGCTGGCATCGAAAACCACACGTAACTTGGTGGTGGTACTGTTTTCCCTAAACACACCATGATGGGGCATGAAATAGCATGGATGGTCATAGCTAGCTACCGGACTCATGTGACCTAAATCCAAGTATTCCTGTATAAAATTCGCATATAACAATTTATAATCAGGCGAGCGCAGCAACCGTTTTTCTAAAGCGTAAAATCGGCGCTCGGCCTGTGTATACGATTCGCCTAATGAGTCAGGTGACTGTTTGAATGGAATACGTACAACAAACTTTCCTTCACTATTGCGCTTTGTAGTGCGAAGGAAATGTTCCTCACATAAACGCTCCTCCTCAGTCCGCGTATCACTGACCTTAGGAAGTTCTTCGAGCTCCCAGAATAAGCGTAGTTGAGAGTCTAAAGTACTACTATAATTGCAATGGATTCGCTTTACATTCCGCGTATTACCAAGTACTGGACCGGAAATAATCCATCCCAATCGAGTATTTTGTAAGTAAGGGCCGTTGGGAAGTCGCATTATCCCCTCACCTAACAGTTCCCAAAACTTATCAGCGCCTATGAGAATGTCTACGGTTTCGGAATTAAGAAACTGCGGATCTGCCAACATTATGTTGTCTGGAATACAGAACTGTGCGCTTGACTGACATAAAGCCGGCAGCGTAGACGTTATTTGTGATAAGACAAAACAAGAAATTTGCGTGGTATAGGTTTCATCAACGCGCGATTTTATTTCAATGTTACAAGTTTCCGAACATTGTATCACTGAATCACCTACACCCCTAACTTCGTAAGTTGATTGTAAAATTGGTATTTTTAATACATTACAAAATGGTTTTGATACAAAACACCGCTGACTTCCGCTGTCGAGCAGCGCGCGCGCCGGGTGATAAATACCGTTAATATCAGCTACTTGAACAATAGCGGTCGACAATAAAACAGTGTGCGTAATCGTATCTATTGAATTAGCGCACCTAATTTGCATGTGTGCCTTGTTTACGTGTATCGGGAGCGAGTCCGCGCCGGCTGAAGAGGAGGAGGGGTCACCTGCCCGTGGCGGCGGCGCTGCGCCTGCACTCACCTCAGCGCTCCCGGGAGCGACACTTGAATGAAGTGCAACTAAACCGTCCGAGTTATCAGTATGGATTAATGTGTTATGTTTGCGGTTACACTTCTTACAAGGTCCAAACCTACAGCTATCAAGTGCGTGACCCGAACGTAAACAATTCCCGCATAGTTTTTGCTCGCGAATTAACTGTAGTTTTGATTTTAAGTCACTATCGATAAACCTTTTACAAGAATAAAGTGGATGGCTACCGTCGCACATAACGCAAGATTTAGTGAAGCGAGGTTGGCGGTCGGTCGGTTTTTGCGTAGAAACATTGCAGTGGGGTGTATAATGTGACTGTGAGCTAAGTTTTTTAGTCTCAGCTTGCGGAGTGAATACTTTATGCGACAGTTGCAATGTTTCAAGCATATCCGCCCTGTTTTTTAAGAAGCCAATCAATTCATCCACCTTAATTATGTGCTTAGAATTGTTATCGTTCGGAATCGACGTACACTTATAGGTTTCCCATTCGCGTTCGGTCGTTTTGTCTAATTTAGACACTATAATATAATTGATTAGCGTGTCCCACGAATCAGTAGGTTCGCCCAGCATTTTTAAAGCGCGTAAATTTTTTAAAATAGTGTCGATGAGCTTTCTAATGTGCGCGGGTGACTCTTTAGACAATGAATTAATAGTAAACAATGCTTTGACGTGATTGTGCACTAAAAGTCTGTTGTTGTTGAAACGGTTGAGTAATAACTCCCAGGCGACATTATAGTTATCGGATGAAAATTCCACCGAGTTTACTACTAGTTCAGCGTTACCTTTAAGCGAAGATTTTAAATAGTGGAATTTTTGGATATTGCTGATACGTTTAGAATTGTGTACCAACGATATAAACGTGTCTCTGAACTCAAGCCAGCGCTCATAGGAACCGTCAAAGGTGGGTAGAGAAATAGTAGGCAATTTTACTGACTGCGCTTGTTCGCTGCAACAATGTTGACTATTAGAATCGTCACCGACCTCAAAACTGGTTAGAATGTGCTCCGCGCGAGCTAATGTAGTATAATAGGAGTTTTCAAACGACTCTCTATTATCTAGTTGTTCAGTTATTTCGGATTCGGAAACACATTCTTCGATTTTATTTTGTATGTCGTTAAACTCTGCATATAAACTGGCGGCTCCCTTGATTCGTAATTTTAAATCGATGCGATTTCTTGATGAAAAGCTTTGGGTATCGCTTTCTTCTAAAGATAATAGAAAGGATGCAAATTTGGTAAGCCTGCCTTTAATGACTCCGCGCTTTTTCAGTAAATCACGAACTAAAGTAGAAACTCTATCGACGGGAGATCTATCGCGAGATTTCGAATTAGCGCTATCGGTAGTAAGTAAGGCAGGAGGTTTATCATGTGATTTAACATTTTCGTCAGCCATTTTGGTGGTCAGTGAGAACAGGAGTACTTACAATTTGAATGCTCGACTCGAACACAAATCAGCAGTGATGGCAACGTCACAAGCTGGTCAATTTGTCGATCGCGGGCTATCTAATACGCTCCTATGCGTATTTCACACTGAAATTAGTTTAAACACATGTATCACAAAGAGAGCTAGGAGGTGATAGGGAAAAGAAAGGATGATTGGTCCCACCAGATGCGTATGATGATCAGAAGAATGCCACTCCAACTTCGATTCCTTTATGCGCTTAGCCTCCCAGCAGTCATCCAGGTCCAAAGTATGCGTATTCCTGAATTTTCAGCAGCAGCAGTCACGACAGCGTACTCCACAGGATGCTGAATTCGATGATATTTGGCGCAGAAGGACCACATGTACCGTTTGCGACCTTCGGTACTAAGGTTTTATTTGATTATCGTGTCTAGATACTGCTTAGAATTTATGTTTTATGTAGGACTTGGAAATAAGTGATACACTTGCGTTGCAAACCATTTGGCCTCTATATTCGCTTTTTGAATTTGAATAAAGTACAACGTTCGAGGAGAGAGGGTTGGGAACAATGTACCTATTGCTACCAATGGCAGCGGCGGTTCGGTGCCCACGTGAGGTAGCGCGATGATGGTTGGGCGAGGACAAATTTGCGTTTTGTTCTTGCTGATCTCGAACAACGGTTATTTTGTACTTTTGAGTCTGTTCCTATAAAAGTGTGTTTTTTTAGTTTTTTAAACTACATATTTATTTTTTACTTTTTAATTTAATAAATAGCAAGCTATGGGTGGTTGATAATCGATTTCACAGTCCATTCATGTGTCTGCTCACCCCGTAAACATTATAACTCAAAGGCGTGATTGTATGTATTTAGTTTTACAAATTCATGTGGAGTCTATTAGTTACCAGATGCGCGAGCCGAACCCTTACTTTCTCCTTACTCCATCATCAGACCCTCACCACCAAGTGTAGCGAATAGGTCTCATCAGAACGAAACAAATGAGCCCAAACTCGAGGGGTTTCCTAGTGGTCATTAAGGAGTGCCACTGACTTCCTCCCTGCTCCATCATCAGGCCCTTACCACCAAGTGTAGCAAATAGGTCTCATCAGAACGAAACAAATGAGCCCAAACTTAAGGGATTTCCTAGACTAAGGAGTGCCACTGACTTCCTCCCTGCTCCATCATCAGACCCTTACCACCATGTGTAGCGGATAGGTCACATCAGAACGAAACAAATGAGGCAGAACTCAAAGGGTTTCCTATTTGCCATTAAGGAGTGCCACTGGCTTTCTCCCTGTTCCATCATCAGTCCCTCGCCACCAAGTGTAGCGAATAGGTCTCATCAGAACGAAACAAACGAGCCCAAACTCAAAAGGTTTCGTAGTGGTCATTAAGGGTGCCACTGGCTTCCTCACAGCTCTATCTTCACATCATCAGACCCTCGCCACCAAGTGTAGCGAATAGGCCTCGTCTGAACGAAACAAATGAGCCCAAACTCGAGAGGTTTCCTATTGGTCATTAAGGAGTGTCACTGGCTTCCTTCCTGCTCCATCATCAGACCCTTACCACCAAGTGTAGCGAATAGGTCTCATCAGAACGAAACAAATGAGCCAGAACTCGAGGTGTTTCCTATTGGTAATTAAGAAGTGCCACTGACTTCCTCCCTGCTCCATCATCAGAACCTAACCACCAAGTGCGACTAAAAAGTCTCATCAGAACGAAACAACGGAGGCCAAACTCGAGGGGTTTCCGAGTGGTCATTAAGAAGTGCCACTGGCTTCCTCCCTGCTCCATCATCAGACCCTCACCATCAAGTGTAACGAACAGGTGTTATCAGAACAAAAGAAATGAGCCTAAACTCGAGGGGTTTCCTAGCAGCCATTGAAGAGTTCTATTGCCCACCTCTTGACTCCATCATCAGATCAGCTCGATGGTAGCAAATTATTGTATTGTCATTGGATTCATATAGACTTGCAAAGTTTCAAATCAATACGACAATTAGAAGTAGGTTAAAATTGATTTCCAAGATTTTCTTACATTGTGACTTAGTTACAAGTGAAGCTAATAAAAGTGTGGTAAAAAACCACAGCACTATCGTTGCATCATCATCATCTAGCATTGCATAGTCAAAATGGAGACATTCACTAACGTCGACGCAACAGATAAACATGTATGTCTCTTTCTATCTTATGACAATTTGATAGTGTTAGAAGGGGTAAAGGATGGGTGAGTAGGTATTAGCTTATTTTTGTGATCCATCTACAGGAATAATACATCTATGCCTATAAGTATAACTACTAATGACAGCGCTGTTGGAATCACTTTTTCAAGCGCATCTAGTACGGAATTGTGTATCTAGGGTTTATATGATCGAAGGTAAAAACACAACATGCAAGATGTACTGCCCGATGCACACCACGAAAATATCAGTGCGCAATACCTGCATTTGGCAAGACAGCAACACACCTTGCACCTTCACCGATTAGACTACTCTACACGTGTTTCGCCCTAATAGTATAGGCAATGAAGCTAGTGGACCCCACAGTAATTCCTCAGTCAGAAAAAACTTTACAGCGTGATAAAGTATCAATAAATTATAAGAATTGTATAAACTTCCAAAAAATAATAATAATAGAAGGTTAGGTATTTTTTAATGAAAGTCTTATTTTATTGATATCTCTTTTAGGGAAAATGCCATGGTGAAAAGAAACACCAAATTTTAATAAAATAATTGGGGTGACTTGGACCGAAAAATGTCTCTGTCGAACTTTTTTACGGAATTATACCTTTTTGCCAAGCGTACTCATGTTAGAAAAAAGTTTTGGATTTTTATCAAGTATCACATACTAGTATAAATAACTCCTTTGGTTAAATAAATTTGGACTGAGAAATTACTCGGTTCAATATATAAACAGATCTGTATATTTAGGTATAAAATACCTAACTTCCGTGTGAGTTTTTTTTTGGACAATCATACAAAAGTTTATGGCTCATGCGATTTTATAACCCAGCAAAGTTTCATCGACTGACGAATTAATGTATGGGTCACCATACAAAGAATCTGTTCATTGCCTACACTATAACCCGGGCCATCCTCAGGAGTTAGATCGTGTAAAAACCAGCACCGAACGATAGTGATATCGCTATACGTAGTGTATAGCAATTTTTTACGCCCTTAGAGGGGGAATTTCCAAAAATCCTCTCTTAGTGCTCTTTTACATTTTCCAAGGAACATACATGCCAAATTTCATAGTAGTTTCGATTGTGCGTTGTCTGTCAGTCAGTAACGCAAGAGTTTTAGTTATACAGATTGAATTGATTTTTTTTTAACGAAACTTCTAAGATATTCGTCCTTATAGGTCTCCGTGACTTTCTGACAGATTAACGTCATAGAGAACGTGACGAGTCGCGCGCGTATTGTTAGCGCGTAGAATGAATAGGCCTAGACCCAAACATTTTTAGAAGCGGCAAAAAAGGAAATAATTTTTTTTGAAAAATTTAACCCGTATCAAAATTGTTTGGAATTAATTCTACTCTCGATTCTGAACAAACTATTTTTTCAGTTTCGCTAATAGTATTAACACGTTGTATACTTTACTATACAAGCATACATCTTTTTCACACCATGTAGTTGAAAAATAAATTTTTCACTTCTCATGCTCGTAAAGTTCGTGTTTGTGTTGGGTATAGGCTGCATAAAATCGCTTTTTATGCTCTAGTGCATAAAGTAAAATCTTCGTCTAAGTCTCAGACTCCACACACGCAATTAAACTTCGTTAAATAAACTTATTAGGTATTTCATTCGGTTTCTTCGATTTTGTACATAATCCATTTTAAATTACTAAATTAATAAAACTAGGCAAAATTAATGAGTTTTCTAAGAAATAAGTATTTCAAGAGCATTATGGACTACGATCTATGCTAAGTAAGTGTGCTGCCACTTCCACGTAAAAAAAAAAAAGAAAAAGAAAGTTTTCCCGCCAATATGGCGAAGTCTTTATTTTTTCTTTTTTGCAATTTTTTTTTTGTAATTTATTTTCCTCACACTCGAAGTGAAAAGCAGAGTGTATAACTCGTACATAAAACCCATTTTACCCTCGAATTGACTATCCATCCTCGCCTACGGCTCGGGTGGATATATACGTCTCGGGTAAAATGGTATGTTTTATGCACTTGTTGTACAATCTACTATTGTTGACTTGACTTGCAAATAGTTTATTGAATTCTACACATCAGAGTCACCATTTGTAGAAATACAGTTCTGAAACTTGTTTGTGGTAGGCTGTTTAAATCTTAAAAGCTAGAAACTTTGTCGGTGGCATAATATCAACAACATTCACCGAAGCATCGCTAGGAGTAAATTAATAAGCGCCTACTGAGCGCATTATGCAGTGGCAAGGCATGAGAGATACTATGGCATGAGTCAACTCGCGGCCTAATTATGTAACTTAGCTAAGCCACAGAGCTATGTTGGTAAGCAAGCTTTGTGGGAATACTGTTAACTATTAAATTAAACATATTTATCAAACTATTACATATTTATTATGTCTAAGTGAATAAAGAATATTTTTACTAAATAATTGATTAATAATAGATTTATTCATAAGAATTCAATTGTACATTCAAATTCAAATAGGAATTAAGTATTCAATATTTTTTTATACTCTACTTATTCTTCGCCGTGTGTTACATTATACTATTAGAAATTGGTTTAATTAGAAGACACCAATAATATTTATGATCGTGTAGATGCATTTAAAAAAAATCGCTATAGTGATTTCGTGTTTTTTGCCTAATCTGCAAAATCGGTCTCCCGCGTGCGACGTTTTCTCATTGCTATCTCGCTTCAGCATAATTTTTTCGAGTATCGCCTTAACATGTTTAACATGCTGGAATAGTATTTCACCACATATACTACGTAGTATTAGCGCTACCTATTAATAAGTCTATCGTATAACCGTGGTCCGTAAAACTAGTCCCAAACGTCGCAAAGAGTGCTAGTCGACGAATGCGACCCGATCCTTACACTGCCACAAAGGAACGGGAGCATTGTGTTTCAAGTATTACGAGCGAACGTGCTTCGCGGTTGGTGCAAAACAGAAGCGCCGGGCTGTAAATAAAGTTTTCTAACCATGTCACGACCAACGCTGCTCGTGGTTCTATATACCGCGTTACGCAGTGTGGCTAGTTGCGCAGTGTAGTGGACATGCGACGGGTCTCCGCGCGGGCGTTCCTGTAACCACAAAACAGATAGGTACAGAAGTCAATCACATGTATGTACTTCACTTTTCATACCTACCCTCGGCGGTTACGCTAGGGTTGTCAACTTTGGCTTATGCACACAAATCCATCGTGATAGTGGCACTCGTATCTAGTTGTTTACTTTATTGTTGAGAATGGAACAGGAAAAATGGAAATATAAACCAATAATAACTAAAATATTTTAATTTGAATGTAATTTTTTATACAATTTAGTCTCTGAAACAACTGCTAGCTTAAGAAACGACAATTCTCAACCGGTCGGCAGGCTTATTACCGATCTTAGAGTGACAGTTGCAATCGCGACAATTAACAATTGATCGCTCCCAAAACACATATTCGTATTACGGAACGTAGATCGCTACGATTAGCGCCACAAGCGAGCGATTTGTAAACTAAAATTGTATGAAAGGTACCGTACCGTACTGTACCGATTGCAAACCAACCGCAACTAGTAGCAGTCGCGTTGCAATTGTACAATTAGCAACTGGTTGCTTGTTTTGGTAATAAGCCTGCCGAGATATCGTGAGAATCGTGCCAGTGAGCGGTGTCTATGTGTGCGTTGCTCGAGCGCACTTTGTAAGCAGATTGACTTCTGTACCTATCTGTTTTTTGACGTAACGCAGCGTTAGATTGCGCTATTCTTGCTTTTGGTGTACACTTATCAAAGCGAAAACCTCTCTGATAATGTTAATAAGCGATTTTAACAGACACTGTAACACAGGTGCGGTAATGTTCACAAAATGCTCACGGTTTTTACCATTGCTTACATCAATTTGTAGTTTCAGCAGGTTTACTGCGAGATTGTTTATCAACAAAATTCCGTTTTTAACCGACTTCAAATCAAAAAGGAGGAGGTTCTCTATTCGTCTGTAAGTATGTTTTTTTTTGTGTATGTGCGCCGATTACTCGAAGACGGGTAGACAGATTGAAATGACTCAAACGTTATTAAATCAGGTAGGTATCCAAATTGGTCCCATTTTTTAAAATTTTGAAATCGGTTCAGTGGTTTTCAAGTAATCCTGTAAATACTATAATTTATTAGGCACCCATTGCACGAGTTTTTACGTATCTTTAGGCACAACTTCTTTGTTTATAAACCGATTTAGATGATTCTTGTTTTGTTGTTAAGGGGATATCTTAAGAGTAGTCTCATATAAATTTCATTGGCATTGAACCTTTCGACTTCGGAGATAATTAAGGGCACTCTTCAAAATAATGAACTAAGTATTGAATGGTTTGATGTGATTCTGATGCGGTTTTAAGAAAAGTATTTGTTACATTTAGGGGAAGGTTTTGGTATTTTAATATCTAAATATTGCATAATTTTATAACTTGGGCCAAACCATAAGACGCACTGACGTCTTTTGAGCTGGGTTCGCATTGAAGCCTAACCATGCAAATTATGAGGTATGCACACCGCTTATATTTCACGTTACGAATGGATCCACCTTTCGGTATTCGTTTCTGAAGAAATGTTTGTACAAGACGGTTAAAAGACGTTGTTGTGTAGGTGGATCTTCTTCCGAAAGGTTTTTCAAGATTCAAATTTGTTTATTCAATTTAGATTGTTATTTACAATACTTGTGAACGTCATAGAAGCTACGCCATCGGTTCGCAAACCATACAGCGGGAGGCCTTGGAGAAGAACCGGCAAGAAACTCCAAGGGTTGTTTTTTTCTCCCTGTTTTATTTCATACAGAGTCGTCAAATTGAAAAATGACCATAACATGGTATGACTAAGGTCAGTTTCCATTACAATTACACAATGGGTTATGATAAAAACAGTTAAGTATAGGCGAACTAATGATCATAGCGGTGAACAATTTTCAATTACTTAGGAACTCTACTTGAAGCTTTAATATTAGTTAAAAACAAAAGACAATTCTACTATATACTGTAAGTTGCGCCATACATGTTTCAAATTTTAATGTAATTCTTAATAAAATGAATAAAAACAAAAGAAAACACATTTTAAGGCAAGCAGATAAGAGCAGACCCATTCCCACTGGCAGCACCCGTTCACGAGCATGACGCATGAACCAGCCATCGCTTCGCTCAACCATATTTTAGGGAACGCAACGACCCGCCTCACACGCCACCACCGTAGAAATGTTTTAGTGTAAGTTTTAGTGGTTGTAAATGGTTATGTTAGCGTATTAAAAACTATATAGGTACATGTTATTTTTCACTAGCAGCATTTTAACGATAGGTTTATGTTATTATTGAATTAATTATATTCCTCTTTAATTAGCTTTGTTATGATGTGTGAATGTAACAAGGTACTGCAGTACCTTGTAGTACCCTGCAGTGCAATGACATGCATGTTACTGCACTATTTTACTTCAAGTAGCACATACTCATTGGCACGTCGCATCGCGGATAGTTAAGTTTGTTATTTAAAGTTGCAAAAATGCCTGATGTGAACTCTAAATAATAATAAAACAAAGTCGCTTCCTGCCCATCTGATACCTACGCTTAAAGGTCACAGCACATACATCAACTCGGAAAGGGATCGTAAACGTATCAACTCGAGCGGTTCAGTATTCTTTGTATGAAACCCCCTACTGCAAAGCACACTAATCGGATTCGTAACGTAATCGCCTCGCCTCGGGACCAGCTCACGAACCGCTTTGCGGGTCGCTCAACTTGCTATCCCCGCGCTTACCGCTAGTCGTCCACGCGCTCACGTCATCTTATCTTATCTTATCTTATCTATCTCCGTACCCGAGCTTACCGCTCTACCGTGATCTGAAAATGAAAATGAACATTTTTTTTTAAATGTTTTTTTTTTTAATTTTTTTTTTTCTCTCATTATTTTTTTTTATATGGAACCACTGTGCGGCGAGCCGTAAGCGCGGCGTCGCCTAGCCGTAAGCGCGGCGTCGCCTAACCGTAGCCGAGCCGACGTACCGACGCTGATCCGGTTTGGTTACGTGCTTGCGTTAGGTTGACGCCTGGTTGACGGCGAGGCGAAGGCGATACGGTGTCGATCCCTTTCCGAGTTGATGTAATGTGCTGTGTCCTTAAATCTTCAAACTTCGTAACGGAATTTAAAGCCCTTTTTACAAGCTTTTTATTAACTTGCCATGTTAGTTAGTTAGTTAATTAGTTAGTGGGAGACAAATCTTGCAAGCTTTATTTGACCCACTTCCCATTGTCCGATGGATCTGAAATTTTGTAAACAGGTTTGGTTTAGATGACAATACAATATTTAAGTAATTACAGTCAGCAAAAAGCTTGTCATGAAAATGAAATTTACACAATAAACTTATTTCATCAATGGACAGAGATATTCAAGAAGGTTTATATATAGGTATAATACATGCATACCATGCATCACCCATGGTGATCACGGAACCGAGGAGGGTTTTTCTAATATAAGAAACTGTATCTACATTTTGTTGTTTTCAAAACTTTAAGCTTTCCCAGTTGAATTGCAATGAAGAATTGGATAAAAAAGGAAGAACAAAGAAAACTTTTGTCACGATGTTTTTTTCAGAATGGGTAAGATTTTTTAGGGGGATACAAAACTCAATGTCAACGTATACGTAGTCACTGGGGCGTATAACTGCAAGCTTTCAAACAATGTTATAGTAATATTGTAAAGGCGCGATTATACGGCCAACTGGAATTGAGCATCATGTTAGCCGAACGATGCCCAGTGCTGGGGATCATCCCCCAAGGATCTCCACAACGATCGGTCCTGCGCTGCCCGCTTCCAGCGGCTTCCTGCGACCTTGACTAGATCGTCGATCTACCTTGTAGGGGGCCTGCCCACAGAACGTCGTCCAGTACGCGATCGCCATTCGAAAACCTTTCTGCGCCATCGATTTTCCGCGCTATATGTCCCGTCCACTGCCACTTCAACGTTTCAATCCTTCGAGCGATGTCGGTTGTTTTAGTTCTGGGAAATACCAAGCATCGCTCTCTTCATTGCTCGCTGGGAGACTTTGAGCCCTTGAAGGCGAGCAATGGAAAAATTGCGCAATTCCTGTCGATCCCCGCCAAATATGACGTCACGACCACATCAAGCAATTGGAGAGTTTCCTGCAGTTATTTTTCGATACACTAGATGACGCTGTAACCGTAACACAACCTTACTTTTTTCAGCATATTATGGCAAAGTATTCGATCATTCAGCCTAATAAAACCGCCTTCTAAAAAACCACATCAAAAAAGTAAGAAATAATTCCTCACCAAATAAATAACGTAATTACTTTGAAGTCGGGCGTGAAACATGTACAATTTTTTGTTGTTTTTGTTAAAACCCGCCCGTCTTCAAAGTACTTACGTTATTTATTTGGTGAGGAATTATTACTTACTTTTTTGATGTGGTTTTTTAGAAGGCGGTTTTATTTTTTTATAAAAATAATTTTTATTTCACTCTTTTTAGTGCATCGTGCAGGCAATTTGCGTGTTTTCTGGTAAATAGGTATGTGATCAAACTCAAAACCTCCTTTTTCGAAGTTGGTTAAAATACCTTGAGGTATCCCCTTTTTAACAAAACAAGAATCATCTAAATCGGTTTATAAACAAAGGAGTTATTGCCTAAAGATACGTATTAAATTCACATAAAGTGGTAACGAAAACGACAGTATTTTCAAGATTTCCTGAAAACTACTGAACCGATTTCAAAAAATGGGACCAACTTGGAAACTAACCTGATGTAATAACGTTTGAACCATTTCAATCGGTTCAGCCGTCTTCGAGTAATCAGTGGACATAAACGAAAAAAAAAAAAAAAACACAAAAAAACATACATACAGACGAATAGAGAACCTCCTCCTTTTTGATTTAGAAGTCGGTTAAAAACACCTCCCACCTCCTGTTCAGAGGATACGCTCTGTGCAATTTGTTGTATAGCTTGATATTCTGAATCGATAGGTATTCGTATAGTGATGTCAGACTATTTTCTACTAGGTACTTGTTCGTTTACTTTTTCTTCGGGTCTTTTATCATACCATTAATGGCATTTTTCTAGATTGTATACTCTGAACTGAATTAATCTGAAAAAGTTAGGTCGCTATAGTTGGGTAGCGCCACCTAGTACAAATGTTTGAACTAACGATGAAACGTCAAAAGAAACTCTCTCATTAAGGGCGATGGCAAAAGTCAATATGTAGCAAACCTGTTGCTGTGATACGGTCACACAATACCACGAAATATGAAGCAACATTGCTCCACTTAATTTCTTCAGTTTGATCAATTACAGTTGCCAGCCAATTAGTGCCAAAAGAATTGTCCGTGTACGAGCACCTTAAGCGAGATGGCGCTATACGCCGTGTATAGCTCAACCCTGTAATTTAACATAACTATAGTCTGTTTTTTTAACAAACGAGTAATGCACATAACTCACTCTGTCAGTCAAATTGTTAAGCCTAGTTTACATTAGTCGAGTAGGCGGCCGAGTCGAGTAGTGAGCGACAAAAAGCAGGCTAACTCGACCAATGTAAACGAAAGGGCAAGTAAACTGGCCCGAGTACTGAGCGAGTCGAGTGGTCTCGCGCGGAGCATAGTTAAGGTCACAGCAGACATATCAACTCGTAAACGGATCGTAAACGTATCAACTCGAGCGGTTCAGTATTCTTTGTATGAAACCCCCTACTGCAAAGCACACTAATCGGAATCGTAACGTAATCGCCTCGCCTCGGGACCAGCTCACGAACCGCTCTTCGGGTCGCTCAACTTGCTATCCCCGCGCTTACCGCTAGTCGTCCACGCGCTCACGTCTCTCCGTACCCGAGCTTACGGCACAGTGGTCTGAAAATGAAAAATAAAAATTGCATACATATATATTTTTTCCATTTTTTTATATGGAACCACTGTGCGGCGAGCCGTAAGCGCGGCGTCGCCTAGCCGTAGCCGAGCCGACGTAACGACGCTGATCCGGTTTGGTTACGTGCTTGCGTTAGGTTGACGCCTGGTTGACGGCGAGGCGAAGGCGATACGGTGTCGATCCCTTTCTGAGTTGATGTGACCTTTGCCCGGCCGAGTTGTTCCCCCACCACTTGTAACTCGACTCAACTGCCTACTCGCCCTGTCTAAACCGTTGACTCGCTCGGAAAGCCAATTAGGCCAAGTACTTTTACCAGAGGTTCTGGGCCCAATTACTTTACCAATGTAAATGGTGGAAGGCGAGTCGAGTAATGCCTCAGTTACTGGGCCCAGGTTGCTAGGCCGAGCTGCTCGCCTAATGTAAATTAGGCTTTAGACAGCTCACGGCAATTAAAAACTGGCGGCCTTGGGTGCTATAATTATTATACAAAATCGGCCAAGTGCGAGTTGGACTCGCCCATGAAGGGTTCCGTACACACTTATCGTACCGATTGCCTATACCTTGCCAAATTTCCACCATATTTTTTTGTCAGCAAAATATCACTTAGTTTTTCATAATGTTTGTATGAATGACAAAGTTACATTTGCGGTTTTTGAAAATGTGTTATATCTCAAAAAGTACTCACTATGTATCGTTCAAACCAATTTTCGTTAAAAGTTTTTATTAAAATCTGCAGCATATATTTTTTTTAAATTTTTCACTATCTTATTTCAAAAGTTAGAGGGGGGGGGGGGGGTGGACACACACACATTTTACAACTTTGGCAGGCTCTATCTTTCAAAATATTGAGTTTGAGAAAAAATTATTTGAGAAACCTCCATGTTATTCAAAGACCTATCTATAGACACCCCACACGAATATATTTGATTAAAAAATATTTTTCAGTTTCAGTTCTATGTATGGGGAGCCCCCTTAATTTGTTTTTATTTTTTATTTCTGTATTAAAATCGTACAGCGGTTCACGGAATACATCTACCTACTAAGTATCAACTGTGTAGTTTTTATAGTTTTGGAATAAAGTGGCTGCGACATACGGACGGACGGATAGACAGACAGACAGACAGACAGACAGACAGACAGACAGACAGACATGACGAATCTATAAGGGTTCCGTTTTTTGCCATTCGGCTACGGAACCCTAAAAACTAACTGTTCATTACAGCTAATTGAGTGACTAGCCGTCTCTCCTCTTTACATCTACGACCGCTTGATTGAAAAAGTTTTTTCTTTTTTTTCCCGACTAAAAACAGGCTTAAGGGACCTCCGAAACAATCAATTAGGGAAGTTTCGACCTCTCTGAATTGTAAATGTGGGTCTGCAAGGAGTTTTTTTTTCACATTTTTTCTTTTCTTGTGTCGTCTTTTGTTCTGTTTAAATAGAATTATGACGTGGCAGCCGACGCTAGGACAGTCGAATGAATAGAAAATGTGAATGGACATTTATTTGGTGAAATAATGGTGCTGTACAAAAGTAGTCTTTTGTTTATAAGAAGGTAATTTATGAAATTGTTTTGTATTGTTTTGTTTATTTTATGATCATTATGTAATTGTGTTGGGACTCGCACATAATAAATTAAGAGTCGTAGACGTAGTATGACTTTGTTCTAAGTCCTAAAGGGCTTTGGTACATTATTTATCATCCTTTAAGTCGGTATTATGCGATCACCCTACCGACTAAATAGGGTGTTATATTGTACCAAAGTCCTATTTGGACTGTAAAGCAAGAGACACGATTGTCTCTGGTTTTACGTACCTATTTTAATTATAACTAGCTGTTGCCCGCGACTTCGTACGCGCGGTGTAGTGACTTTTGTGTTAGTTTAGTTTATGTGTGTTTGTTGCCCAGATTTCATAACGCTCTTCTTGAAATCCTATTCTCTACTAAAAGGGTCTAAAGAATATCGAATATACAGGCTAGGGTATGAACATAGTATGTTGTTATCAAATGCTGCATGAACATAGTTGAGCCCTCATTCATAGATCTGTCCGTCTACCTATCAAGAAACTTTTTCTCAAGTATGCGTGGGAGATATCAAGCTAAAATTTATGTTCTTACTTAGTAATGCATAATATCAGGCCAATCATATTTTTACTATAAAATGAAAAAGAGATTGTGTGAATCCATACTAATATTATAAATGTGAAAGAGGGTTTGTTTGTTTATCCGTCTTTCACGTCAAAATTGATGCAACGGATCGACGTGACTTTTGGAATGGGAATAGTTTGGCAGCTGAAAAGTGACATACTTAGGCAGCCATTAGACAGTCAATCTGGATCGCGATCCGCGATCAAAATCAATGATCGCGATCCAGATTGACTGTGTACGAAGGTGATTGACGGTTTGCGATCTTGATCGCAAAATATCTACATAGTAAATCTCGATCGCGATCAAGATCACGATCAGTGATCGCGATCTGGATGGACTGTGTAATGGCTGCCTTAGACTACTTTTTATCCCTGAAAAATATCACATTCCCGCGGGATAACGTCGTCGTTTAGTCCGAGCTTGCGAAGTCGCGGGCGGAAGGCTAGTATTTTGATATGGAGACATTTCCTATTTGTGAGAGCTTGTAATTAACTTTCTTTAAGTAACAGGTATAAAATGTAATGATATACCATTTAATTATTTAATTTAACATTATGTAAGCTTTCCTAGTAAATAAATGAATAAATAAGTTAGATAGAAAACAATTTTTAATATTCCTTTATTTTATTGGATGGTACCTACGGCTGAAGGCCTAAGTAGCCAGAGCCGGTTAAATGACATAAAAAATGGTAGGTGTACGTGTCGGTATCTACGTACTGGCCATTTAGCGTTTATGAGCAAATTTTTCAAAATTACATTGGTGACATTTTGTCTACATTGCGACAAACTTATTTCACACAGTGGTTAGTTTTTGGTACTAAATATACTGTTGACTGCCGGCAGTCCATTTTGACAGTTAATTTTGTATTGCTAGTGGCTCCTCCACGACCACTGTCACCGGTTCAGATATATTT
Source organism: Crambus lathoniellus (assembly GCA_949710035.1). Taxonomy (NCBI): domain Eukaryota; kingdom Metazoa; phylum Arthropoda; class Insecta; order Lepidoptera; family Crambidae; genus Crambus; species Crambus lathoniellus. The sequence continues at coordinate 3,609,302 of OX453302.1, read as the reverse complement.
GTGGCACCACTATACTTACTGTAGCGACATCTAGCGTCGAGTGGAAATGCGAAATAGAAATATTACATCAATAGGGTGAAAACTTCAGTTTTGGCCACTGCCCCGAGTGCTTACTTAGCTTAAAACATTTCGTTAATAACTTTTGCTTGATAGTATACTTTTTATCTATGACTTTTAAGTCATAATAACAATAGTAATAATTCAGTTTACATCGAATTAGATGTTTCTTTTATTTTATCTAAGTTAGTTAAGTATTGATTTCTCGATGTATCTTTTAAAATTTGATTAACAAAAACACATCAATCGGCACCCTTCGCACATTTTAAGTTTAAGAAATAGGTTTTTAATTTACTAAAATAAAACTAAATTTCGTAAGTATATGAATACTTAGTTATATGTTTTTTACTATGTTTGTCCACGAATTTCTCGAATTCTTAAGGCATATCGAGATGGTTCTATTTGATTTAAATTAGGTGTATTCTAACTTTGGCAACAGTCTAAGATTCATCAAAATCAGTTTAGTAGTTTCCGTGGGTATGTTATAGTACAATTCACTAACACTTATTGTTATTGTACACTAAAACTTAAGAAATAAAAAGTAATAAAAAAAATAAACTGACTGGCACCGACCTCAAAAAGGTACCTAAATTATAGATATTATATTTTTCCTTTTCAGTTGACAAATACTTTTTGGAGTCTGTAAAATTTTTTTAAGTAGTTTTTTTGTATTGTAAGAATTTAAAAATGTAAAGAAAAGTATAAGATACATTCTTGACAATTTTAGATATAAATTTTGTATTTTATAGATACCTACTTAAGACCATAGGCGAAAGAAGTGAAAAACATCTTAAAGTGGCAACAGCGGGGGCTTTCATCCTACTTAATATAATCATTCGAATGTACATTTGTGAAAGGTATATCGTAATCTTACTGACTTCCTGCGCCATCTATTGCTTAGTAGTTATGATGCGAAAGAAGTGAAAAACATCTTAAAGTGGCAACAGAGAGGGCTTTCACCCTAATTAAAATAATCATTCGAATGTACTTTTGTGAGAGGTATATCTTACTGACTACCTGCGCCATCTATTGCTTAGTAGATATAATGACGTAAATAACATGAAATTATTTTTATGATTTTATATGTGCCTGGATGGGTTTCAATTTATATTATGTTTTGAAGCAGGTAAAAAAAAAATAACATGATTCATTATTAATTGAGACAGCGATTAAATATAACGTATTTTCATAATCATGTGGCGCCATCTATTTTAGTAAGAATCAGTCTTTGTATTTTCCCGTAGGAATAAGGGGTTTTTACCACACTTTTATTAGCTTCACTTGTAACTAAGTCACAATGTAAGAAAATCTTGGAATTCAATTTTAACCTACTTCTAATTGTCGTATTGATCTGAAACTTTGCAAGTCTATATGAATCTGATGACAATACAATAATTTGCTAATATCGAGCTGATCTGATGATGGAGTCAAGAGGTGGGCAATAGAACTCTTCAATGGCTGCTAGGAAACCCCTTGAGTTTAGGCTCATTTGTTTTGTTCTGATGAGACCTATTCGGTACACTTGGTGGTAAGGGTCTGATGATGGAGCAGGGAGAAAGCCAGTGGCACTCCTTTATCACCAATAGGAAACACCTCGAGTTCTGGCTCATTTGTTTCGTTCTGATTAGACCTATTCGCTACATTTGGTGGTGAGGGTCTGATGATGGAGCAGGGAGGAAGCCAGTGGCACTCCTTAATGACCACTAGGAAACCCCTCGAGTTTGAGCTCATTTGTTTCGTTTTTATAAGACCTATTCGTTACACTTGGTGGTGAAGGTCTGATGATGGAGCTGGGAGGAAGCCAGTGAAACTCCTTAATGACCACAAGAAAACCCCTCGAGTTTTGACTCATTTGTTTCGTTCTGATGAGGCCTATTCGCTACACTTGGAGGTGAGGGTCTGATGATGGAGCAGGGAGGAAGCCAGTGGCACTCCTTTATCACCAATAGGAAACCCCTCGAGTTTTGGCTCATTCGTTTCGTTATGATGAGACCCATTCGCTACACTTGGTGGTGAGGGTCTGATGATGGAGCAGGGAGGCAGCCAGTGACACTTTTTAATGACTACTAGGAAACCCCTCGAGTTTGGGCTCATTTGTTTCATTCAGAGGAGACCTATTCGCTACACTTGGTGGTGAGGGTCTGATGATGGAGCAGGGAGGAAGCTAGTGGCAATCTTTAATAGCCAATAGGAAACCCTTTGAGTCTGACTCATTTGTTTCGTTCTAATGAGACCTATTCGTTACACTTGGTGATGAGGGTCTGATGATGGAGCAGGGAGAAAGCCAGTGGCACTCCTTAATGGCCAATAGGAAACCCTTCGAGTTCTGGTTCATTTGTTTCGTTCTAATGAAACTTATTCGTTACACTTGGTGGTGAGGGTCTGATGATGGAGCAGGGAGGAAGCCAGTGGCACTTCTTAATGACCACTAGGAAACCCCTCGAGTTTTGGCTCATTCGTTTCGTTCTGATGAGACCCATTCGTTACACTTGGTGGTGAGGGTCTGATGATGGAGTAGGGAGGCAGCCAGTGACACTTTTTAATGACCACTAGGAAACCCCTCGAGTTTGGGCTCATTTGTTTCATTCAGATGAGACCTATTCGCTACACTTGGAGGTGAGGGTCTGATGAAGGAGCAGGGAGGAAGCCAGTAGCACTCCTTAATGACCACTAGGAAACCCCTCGAGTTTGAGCTCATTTGTTTCATTCAGATGAGACCTATTCGCTACACTTGGTGGTGAGGGTCTTATGTTGGAACAGAGAGGAATAAATTAGTCTTATACTTTATTATATGTACATAATTTTGTAATTTATTACATCTTATTAAGGAAGCCAGTGGCATCATTTTTTGTTAATTTGGTTTGCCATTTATGAAACTAAAAAGATAGAAATAAATATATAGTTTAAAAAACTAAACAAACACACTTTTAATAGTAACAGAATAAAAAGTACAAAATAACCGTCTATTCAGTAACTGAAATTAAAAAGCGTGGTGCGCCCTTTGCAAAGCATAAATTTCAAGAACTTAATATTGACAACGCGCACCACGCTTTTTAATATCAGTTACTGAATAGACGGTTATTTTGTACTTTTTATTCTGTTACTATTAAAAGTGTGTTTGTTTAGTTTTTTAAACTATATATTTTTATTAAATATAAAGTACCCTATATGTTGACCCGGGTTATAAGCTATTATTTCACAAAATTTGGTAAAAATCCGTCCAGTAGTTTTTGCGTGAAAAGCGAACATACAAACAGACAAACAGACAAACAGACAAACAGACAAACAGACAAACAGACAAACAGACAAACAGACAAACAGACAAAAATTTTAATATCTATCGTTTTGGGGTCTATATCCTGTACACATCACATAGCAGTAATTTTTTTTTTTAATCTTTCATGTACAGACTTTTTTTCCGTTTCTGTTTTATTATATGTATAGATAAACCGTTTTGTGTATGTGTGGTGAGCATGAATACGTATATGAATACGATTTATTGTTCTTTAAACAAAATTAAGCGCTACTAAAAGTTTTTAAAACTATAGAAAAATGGAAAATGAAATATTTAGAAAAAATCTACCCGTCTCACAACTAGCTCCGATGGGACGGTTATTAAAACTTTTACTTTTTGCATTCACATTGCGATTTTTATTATTGAAAAATTGTAAATGCAGTATTTAGATAATATTCACCCGTCTCACAACCAGCTCTGATGGGACTCGAACCCACGACCTTTCGCTATGCGGGCGACTGCGACTGCTCTAACCACTGAGCTACGGTGTCGTTACGAGAAGCGTCGAATTTATCCAATACCTATACCAATATCCACACACGAAAGAATTACCTTTTTTTTATCCATAACGGTGTAGCACTTAGCCTTCATCACACCTGATGATAAGTGGTGGCTGAAGGTGGAAGCCTTTCCAAATATTTCACAATCGCTAAAGATGAAATTATTGCCACTGCAAGTTATTTTTTTTCTTTTTTGCCGTTACAATGCAATTTTTATTATTGAAATATTGAAAATGTAGTACTTACCTATGTAGATAAAAATTACCCGTCTCAAAACGCATTTTAAAACGCGTTTTAAAAATAAATTTTGCTACTATATAAAAATACTCTAGAATAATCAAAGAGTTGTATTTCTCCTACATTCAAACTGTACTCGACAAAGAATTTATTTTAACGTTCAAAATGTATCTGAGAATTTCTTTTTGATAACAACAGCGGAACTGTAACTAAAGACGAACTTTGTACAAACTATTTCTTATTAAAGTGAGACAAAGCAAGGCACAGCGTAGCGTAAGGAACGAAAAAAAATACTGATCTGGCGCTAGACGCAGTTCTGGGTGCCTACCATCAACTTTAATATAGCGATTCAAAAATAGCGCGATGCAGAATAGGTTCCTAAAATGAATTGCTTTCTTTCGTTCTATGACCTTCTAAAAACTGGATCGCAAATGAATTGCTAAATATGAATGACTGAACGATTTGTGTCCTTTTTATTCTACCCGTCTCTTTCACTCGATTCTGTCATGCCCGGAGAGTGAGAGGGACAGGTATAACCTGCAAGTGTCATGTTAAATCGACCGGGTTATAAGTTAAATAAATAAGATAAGAGTTCATGACAGGTAAGCGGCTGTGAAATGTCGCTGAATCGCTTGTCATTGACGCAATATTCGATCGGAATTAAGCTGTCGTGGAATAAGCGAAGCAGATCTGTTTAGGCCCTAAACAAAACCGTAATAAGATGGTAATATGGTAGGCACCCTGGTTGCGAAATGATGGCGGTTTCAAACTTTGTTTGTTTAAATATTTTGGTCAAGGTGAAGTTTGCTTTTTGTACGAGTTCGGAGTTTTATTTACTCATCTTAAACTAAAAAATGAAAATAAAGAATGAGGAGCCCGTGACGAAGTGGTTAGAACGCTCGGCCTGCGATCGGTGAAGCTAAGCAACTTTTGCAATGGTCGGTCACGGGATGGGTGTCCAAAAAATTTCCTGCACCAATCCGCACTGGGCCCCTTTATCCATCCATAACCATGGCCCGTGCCCCAGCAGTGGTGACATTTACTGGCTGATGATAAAACTATAAATTCAAGAGTTTGGATGGATGTTTGTTAAGGCTTCGGCCAAACCTATGCGTCGGCGACCCGGAACGAAACGTATATTTACCACAACGGGGGCAGCACTTAGCCTTCATCACACCTGATGATAAGTGGTGATAAGGCTGAAGGTGGAAGCGCACTACTCCCGGAATCCTCAATCATTGAGGAACTGGCTATCTTATCTCTAACTGCCGGAACACAATAATGCTGAAAACATCATTATTATGGCGTCAGACTTAGATAAGATGGTGGTAGCTAGCCAGGCGGACTAAGAACAAGTCCTACCACCTACCAAACCGTATACAATGTCAAAAAATAAATACAAGGTCTGTCTTCTGTGGTATGAACCACTAGACCACAGAGGCGGTTAAATGCTTGCCGTTTTGCAAACCGGGAGTTTCCGCGCCGTGGTAGCTCAAGTAAAGGTGACTATAAACTAGAACATTTACTTACCTTTTTTTTTTTGTTTATAGTGAGGGCAAATACGGTCTTTTCGTATACCACTAACGGCATGTTAGATTCAGTCAGACAAGGCCTGTCTCTCGCCGCGCCCAGCCCTCCCGCCAAGCCTAATAGGCGTTGCGTCAGGGCTGGGTGGTTCTAACCCCTGCCCCGCCCGCTGACGAGCGAAAGCTCGACAGGAGGCGGGGCAGGAAGAGAGAGCCTCCTCTCAATCTCTCCATAAGGTTACACTCCGGGTGGGCTGACCAAATGGGGTGGTCGAGAGCAGGCACCACTACCAACTGAACCCCTCACTACTTGCTCTCCGCCGTCAGTTTTAAGCACACCGACTGTGGGGGGGCCGTGGTGGTATGCACCCCCTGCGGCCTGACGGTTGGCCCGTTTCCGCGCCCCTGCGCGGCGGGAGATGGCCGAGCAAGCGGGGCCATCTCCCAAGACAACCGGGAGGGGACCATGCGATCCGGACGGCAGTTAACCGGCCGTTAGGCCAGCTAATCCGCCCGGACCGCACCGCCCCGCTAGAGGGGAATGAGGCGCGCAAAGCGCAGCCACCTCCGCCCCGGCCGCCTTTGTCGAAGACGGTCCGCATGAGCCTCCTGCTCGCGGATCCGCTCCGACGCCTCCTTCTGCGAGATGACATCCTCGCAGAAGGAGATTGCCGCCTGCCAGGACCTGTCACTATGAAGCATGGCACGAGTCACGCTTGATAGCGAGAGGTCCGTAGAGCATTTACTTACCTACCTTGTTATAGAACATCGAGCACTAGCTGTTTTGAAACAACCAGATTTTAAAAACTAACTAGCATACAGAGGCAGACAAAGACATTTCAACAAATCATGAACGAAACGTAGAGAGTAAACGTTACAGTTCAATTTATATAGGCACCATCGCGCGCCGTGAGCATTTCATCGAACATTCGCGATGAAGTTCACGCTTCGCTGCCACTTCGAAGATTCTTGGTCGCGTCTATATGCCAGAGCTTCATTAAATTTCCCCAGAATAGCTTAATGGAACTAGATGAAATTTGACGCAAAGATATATTAAAGATTAAACCGAAACGTATCCGAGAGTGCTCTAAAAGCCTACGATATTACAATATTTCAATGTTTTGCCATACTGAACATAGTATGTTTGTTTAACGAAGTACATCACTTCAGGGGTTGAAATTACCCATCAATACAATCAACTTTTAATATGGGACCAAGTGCGATATCGTGAAAAATAATCAGCTGTTCCATACATCTTGGCCCATTCGGTTTTGCACTTATGTATGAAACAGCTGATTTTCTCGCCATATCGCACTTGGTCTCATAGTAAAAGTTGATGGTATGGATGGGTACTTTCACCCCCTGAAGTGATGTACTTCTTTAAACAAACACCCTGTATACTGGCCCCTTGAACTTTCTTAGTAATATAATCTAGCTAAACTGATAAGTACTTAAATTTATATGTTATAGGTACGTTATGATTCTGTAACGACGAACTAACAGTGACTACGGTCGGAGCTACTACGTGCTACGAGATTCTCGTAGTATCGTATTTGATGTAGCGATGTTCATGTTTATTTCGAGAGATCTACTTGTGAATGAAGAATGACTGAAGTAATAACAGTAAGCTCACGGCTGCAGGTGACAGGTATGAGCGAGTTTGTATCAGAAGTCCTGTAGAACACGTGATTGGTTAGAAATTTAAGGCGATCGCGAAATTCGTGGGCCTTATATTTCGTGATTTTTTTTTGTGAAACAACTTATGGATTGTTTTCACAAAAAAAAATATAACAATTTTACCAATTTCTAACCTATCACGTGTTCTACAGGACTTCCGAGGCAAACTCTCACCTCTGAAATCCACTTTTCTGACATTTCACTAGATTTAGGTTAGTGAAATGACATATCACTGAACTTGTTAAGGAAGAAGACGTCGTAAATAAGAATATTCCACATCTTCCCTGATTTCGTGGCATCCCTAGGGATTTTGTGAAATCTCTGATTTCCTCATATCCCTGCGATATATATACGTATGTACGTATGTATGTTTGTCCGCAATTATCTTGCGTTTGGCTAAACCGATTTAGATGCAGTTTTCAGGAAAGTATTTTGTTACATTTAGAAGAAGGTTTTGGTATTTTAACCGACTTCAAAAAGGAGGTTCTCGGTTTGACTAAACCCCATGGATTTTGACATTGAATATAGCTATTAATCTCTTTATAGATACTTATGACATAAAAGGTATGTTGGAGGGGGGGCCGGGTCCCATACAAATTTGCCCATCATCCTTTGTCCTATTACGAGTCATGGTCTTAATTTTAAAATCCGTTTAGTCATTTACGTGCTAAATTAGTAATAAAAGAACAAGCTTTCCCATTTAAAATATCTAAATCCTCATATTTAAATCCGATAAAAAAAAACCGCCTCTGTGATCTACCGATTTCAGACCCAGAGGTCCCGGGTTCGATTCCCAGTGGGGGTAAATATTGTATACGGTTTGGTTGGTAGTAGGACTTGTTCTAAGTCCGCCTGGCTAGGTAGGTACCACCATCCATATCTTATCTAAGTCATAACGCCCATAACAATGATGTTTTCAGCATTATTGTGTTCCGGCAGTTAGAGATAAGATAATCATAATAATCTTTATTGTTCTAATTATGGTTACAGAAAGGTCTTATCAAACTAAATTTAGTTGAGTCCCTCACAATTAACCTATTAAAGGCGTACAATGTCATCATACATACTAAACACACACTAATGAGACCAAACTTATTTATGTTGATCACGTCTTTAGGTCAAACTTTAGGTTAAATACAGTATTGGAACTAATCTCTTTAATATTTGCTGGCAATTTATTATAAATTTTTACACACATTGCCAAACAGCTTTTCCTATAGTTAGCTGATCTGGGAATATCGGTATACAAGTCTGTCGGGGTCTCTTTTGAGTCGAGTATTTACGTCAGTGCTCTTTTAAAATTATTACTGTGTTTTCTCACAAAATGATAGATTTCGAATATATAAAGTGATGGTAACGGAAGCAAACCAAGACTCTTAAAATATGGTCGACATGATACGTCAGGTGCAATTCCACACATTGCCCATATAGGTACACTTTTTCTGTGCAACCAATATCCTATTTTTTTCCGTACTATTGCCCCATATCACTATACCGTAACGAATGATCAATAGCCAGTTCCTCAGTGATTGAGGATTCCGGGAGTAGTACGCTTCCACCTTTAGCCTTACCACTACTTAACATCAGGTGTGATGAAGGCTAAAGGCTACCCCGATGTGGATAAAAATAATAAAAAATGTTGAACAACACAATTGCGTGTTCAGCTAAGTAGTTGCTCAATAAACATTTCGATGTAACAATAAACCAAGTTAACCAGCACTTGGTGTTAGCCTAAAATACCTAACTGGACCTGCTTAGATGTGTAAATAATAACACTGAGAGCCGAAACAAGCACAAGTTACTACACAGATATAGATTTCGGGCTAACAATAGCCCAAGCTAACCAGCAATTGGTGTAAACATACAATATCACAGGCGAACGGTTCGTTACCGTTAATTCGGTAATTATTCCGCCATCCTGCCAGCTAAATTAGCCTCCATTGTTCTAAGCACTGAAATCCCAATTATCTGTTGTTTCTCACCAAATTTCAATTAGCAACAGGTATTATGACTTGTTCAAATAATATGTATAATTTGATTTGGATTACTTTGTAACGCTGGGTTCAGCTTGTTAAGGAAGGATGTAAAATTGCTGTATTTAATGGTTTTAGGTATCCTGAAAAATACTACAGACACATTTTCTAATTTTGTTACCAAAGCAACACAGTCATGTTTCTTTTTTCTTTATGATCATTTTTATTTTAGAAACAAAGAAAGAAAGAAAAAACATTTATTCGGGCCATCACAGAAATGAAAAATTAAATAAACACAAAAACACGTTCTTAAGCTTAAGGTATGTCCCAAAACGGTTCCGACTCAGCATAATGCTTGCCCAGCATGGCCAGCGCTGATCTTCCGTCGTATTTTAGTTATAGTTTATTTAACCAGTGGAACGCTTCTTGATACAACGGTAGATTAAAGATCTAAACGTAGAACAAATTTACGTTCCGATATAGTTGTTGTAGGGTTTCGTTCGGTTCCGCAATTAATTTTGTCTATAAATCGATTCCTTTTGAACGAAAATACGAAAAATTGGTGATCTACCGTTAGATCAACAAGCGCTCCACTGGTAGGAGTATATTTCTTACTATTTATAATACAGGAAATCCATACTTTATTAAATGTATTTATACTTTATTCACGTCAAAACGCAGCATCGGAAAAATGTTTGGTATGAAGAACTGGAGAGTGACATAAGCTACTTTTTATTCCGGAAGTACATTCCCGCGGGAAAACGTTAACGTGTCCACATGGGGATAGAATATATACACTGGGCGAAGCCGCGGATTGTATAGCTAGTAGTAGCTTGTATCCATAAGTACTACTACTACAAATGTAAAAGTGTGTTTGTGGCTTTGTGTTTGTCTGTCTTTCACGTCAAAACGGTACACCGGGACGACGTGACTTTTTGTATGGGCATAGTTTGGGAGCTGGAGCGTGACATAAGCTACATTTTATCCCGGATAAATATCGTGTTCTCGCGGGAAAATGTCGTGTAGTCCACGCGGGAAAATGTTGTGTAGTCCACGCGGGAAAATGTCGTGTAGTCCACGCGGGCGAAATAGAAAGCTAGTATGTAAAATAGGTATATTTCATCTCCTAACGGAATCGTATGAATAAAAACTTAAAAAATATTACGACTTCCTCTAAAAAGTATACTTACTGAAGTTGATACTTTAAAAGAATAAAAATAAAAGTTTTTATTACTGTGAACTCATTTGTGTCTCGGAAGGTTGCCGTTGTTTAAATCTTCAGGGAAAAGCATAATAAAAAAAATCACAGCCACGTAAACTTTCAGCGAGCGAATCGAGTTGAGATCTGCGTGGTTTATCTCGCACGAATTAGCGTCTGCAAAGAGTAAGTTGGAGTATAGAGAGTTGGGACGATATGAACGAGTGAGATCTAATAATGATCCTGGAGGTCAATAAGTTGGGCTACCACGAGATAAAATTCAAAATTAAATTAAATCAATGCTACAATCCCTACCAATATTATATATGTGAAAGTGTGTTTATTTGTTTGTTTGTCCGTCTTTCACGTCAAAACGGAGCAAGGAATCGACGTGATTTTTGGTATGAGGATAGTTTGAAATCTGTACATAGGCTACTTTTTATCCCGGAATAATATCACACTCCCGCGGGATAACGTCGTGTCGTCCACGCCGGCGAAGGCGCGGGCGGTTATAAAGTCTTTCTGGGTATAAAAAGCAGATCAGTGGGTCTATTCTGAAACGTAAAATCCAAAACTTAATTCTCCGTCCTTCTCACTCTCCAGTCATGACAGAATCGAATGAAAGGGGGGCCAACAAAATTTTAGTTTAGTGTTTCGGAGTACAGTGCTTCTTTACAAACGTACAACGAAACGCGCCACTTTTAAAAGCGTATTAAGAGCGCTCTTAAGGTCAAACTTCGATCAAAAGTCCGATTTACGTTCTTTCTTACCATGAGTTAAGAACAAAAATTGCATTTCGTAATTTAAAATGATCTAACTTACCCTACTACTTATAATGAAAAAGGAAAAATACACTTTTAAAGTAGGTAATATGTAACTGCCTACACTCCGTTTCTGGACAACCCTTTGATCTATGATCGGAAATGTTGTTTTCTGGAAATTAGACGGAAGCGTCGCCGGCAGCGGGTTCCACATTTGCATACAGAGTGGGTAGCACCCGCGAGCAGGACCCTGATTATTTCTATTATTACCAACGCTGCTCTGTGGCGGGGGCTACTCGCAAAAAGAGGCCGATTTTTCGTACGAATCGATACGACCACACTTAGGTTTTTTCAAACTAACCGGTTAGTAACACTTCTTTAACTTTCGTAGGATTGATTACCTATACATAAATTAGAATATTTTGTTCATTTTGTGATTGCAGTAACCTGAATATGTCATAAGTATATAACAAAGAAATCCACATGTAAGCTAGCTAAGCAAACTTTGAATCAATAAAATAAAACCTAGTCGTAGTGAATTAGGTCTTTGTAAATCTGATTTATTAGAATATAATTGTCGTAAAGTTTGATTTCTGAATAAAAATGTAGCACAGAACATGTAAACCCATCGCGATAACATAAATTCTTTAGGTACACTTTGCAGGCACTTCCGTCAATAAAGTAATGTTGTAAGGAATATAAATAAATATTTTCACTTCTCATGCTCGTAAAGTTCGTGTTTATGTTGGGTATAGGCTGCATAAAATCGCTTTTTATGCTCTAGTGCATAAAGTAAAATCTTCGTCTAAGTCTCAGACTCTAAGACAAAGGTCGTCAGGTAAACAGTCACACACGCAATTAAACTTCGTTAAATAAATTTTATTACTACCTAACGTATTTCATTCTGTTTCTTAAATTTTGTACATAATCCATGTTAAATTACAAAATAATAAAACTAGGCAAAAGAAATAAGAAATAAGTATTTCAAGAGCATTATGGACTACGATCTACGCTAAAGTCACTGTGCTGCCAATGCCACGTATAAAAAATAGAAAAAGAAAGTCTTCCCGCCTATAAGGCGAATTCTTTATTTTTTCTTTTTGCAATTTTGTTATTTATTTTTCTCACACTCGAAGTGAAAAGCAGAGTGTATAACTCGAACATAAAACCCATTTTACCCTCGAATTGACTATCCACCCTCGCCTACGGCTCGGATGGATATATACGTCTCGGGTAAAATGGTACGTTTTATGCACTTGTTGTACAATCTACTATTTTTCACTTCTCATGCTCGTAAAGTTCGTCTTTATGTCGGGTATAGGCTGCATAAAATCGCTTTTTATGCTCTAGTGCATAAAGTAAAATCTTCGTCTAAGTCTCAAGACTTTAAGACAAAGGTCGTCAGGTAAACAGTCACACACGCAATTAAACTTCATTATATAAACTTGTTACTTCATCTGTTTCTTCAATTTGTTAGGTACATAATCCATGTGAAATTACTAAATTAATAAAAGTTGGCAAAATGTAATGAGTTTTTAAAATTTTGCGTAGTTTTATTAATAAATATTTCAAGAGCATTATGGACTACGATCTATGCTAAAGTCACTCTGCTGCCACTGCCACATATAAAAAGTAAAAGAAAGTCTTCCCGCCAATATGGCGAAGTCTTCATTTTTTCTTTTTTGCAATATTGTTATTTATTTTCCTCACACTCGAAGTGAAAAGCAGAGTGTATAACTCGTTCATAAAACCCATTTTACCCTCGAATTGACTATCCACCCTCGCCTACGGCTCGGATGGATATATACGTCTCGGGTAAAATGGTACGTTTTATGCACTTGTTGTACAATCTACTATTTTTACAGTCACACCAACTATGAAGCCCATTGTAAATTTCATAAAAAAACTGTGTTACGGGAACTTGGTAAAGGATAAATATAATTTTTGTTAGTAAATACATAGTTACTTAAGATACATACAATAAACCCAGAACAAGATAAATAGACATGTTCATGTACACAAATATTCGTTTTGTCACCTATTTTTGTAACCGTAACCTATCCGTTCCCCTGCGCCAAATCGCTCGTCAAGATGTAAGACGATACGACGACGACGACGACAATAGGGTATTTTACTGTTGTTGAAATGTAGATATTTAATGATGACGTTAAAAAATATTGCAATTAAGAATACCAAATGTGAAAAAATAATTTGAATCTGTTTTATAATAAAAGAATTAAAGTCTGTTTGATTTTGACTATAGCTGTCTCTTTCTAAAACGAAATCTTCTATGGCGTGACTATGACGCTACTAACCCACTGACGTCACTAAGATAGCGTCCTGTCCTTGTCTAATTATAAAGTTTGAAGTCCTATATCTTTGAAAATATTCAAGATAATTCAAAATGAAAACTTGTTTTGTGTAGCTAATATTTCGAAAAACATTTTAAAGAAATAAAAAAAATCAGTAAAATACCGTATTGGCGAATATTAAAACTTTATAAAATTCGAATAGCCCCCAATCGAGCACATAATCTTTGATTGCACATTACGGGGCCCTGGGATTCAAGTGAGCTTTGTTAATTGTTAGTATTCTTCCTTAGAGGCGATTAAAAAAAAACATAAAAGAAAATTGTTATTGAGCAAATGTATGTTATATAAAAAAGACTCGAAAGTGCCACAGAAATCTCTGTTCCGGTGACACAGGAGCCAATGAGCCCCCTGATTCACGAACCGTCGGAAACGGAATCGGATTCGACTTCTGTGCTTTGTCTTTGTCTATTCTATAGTGAGTGACAGAGACAGGGCATACATACCGCTGTCGGGAGCGTTTCCGACGGTTCGTGAATCAGGGGGCTGGTCTATTATGGTCAGGTCTCCAGTCAAAGTGGCGCTGCCCAAGCAAGTATTTTATGAACTACTCAGCTGTCAAAAGTGGAGTAAATGTGATAATCACCTCGATAAATAATATAACAATAAATTTTATATATGCATATAACATTGATCCATATCTGTTAGTAACAATTGATACTTAAAGCAAAGAATATTATAATATTACTAACGTACTTAAAGACTGTGTACAACATTACAATAAATTATTTAAATACTTATGTATTCAAATCACATTAAAAATTACATTAAAATCACATAAATGATGCCTCAATAATTATAAATTTTACCTGACTTCGCTGAATGTAACAGTCAAACTGTTTGTGGACGACCGATTTGGCGCAGGGGTAAACTACCTGCCTTCTGCACCAGAGGTCTCGGGTTCGATTCCCGAACAAGACAAATATTTGTGTGCATGAACACGTCTATTTGTTTTGGTCTGGGTGTTTTCTATGTATATTAAGTATGTATTTACAAACAAAAAGTATTTAAGTATATATTTGTCGCAGATAGAAATGGATTTCGTTGTAAAATCTCATCTCCGTCCGCCATTTTGCACGTGGTTAGATGAATCAGTGCGCACGTCCGGCGCGGTCGAGCTCCAAGAATAGAATGATAGCTTTTCACCCATAGATGTATTATTCCTGTAGATGGAGCATAAAAATATGAACGATTCCTTCTATAATCGACTCTCGTCTCTCAAATGCGACATTTCGTGTGTTAAAAAGAGATAACAATAGCCCAACGTGTGCGTCTTAATGAGCCGCGCGCCACTTAAAAGTGAACGTCATATTTGTTTGTTAACCAGCTGGTTACAAATGCTTCAGAAAGAAAATCTTTTTTTGTAGTAAAATATAGAAAGATTTGATGGTGTGGTGCGGTAAATCTGTTGTTTGTTAAGAATGGCCTGTACTGTTCCGAGTTATTCAAGCATAGTGAGTGTTTTGAAAGAGAATAATGAACAAATATCATTTCAGAGGTAAGTCACACTCATTGTTTTTTGTTTTTGCGAACACATTTTTATAGCTTACTGGTCCGTATTTGCAAAAACTAAATCGCTGTACGTGTATACACAGTTTAACATTGACTTGGTTGAAAAAAATCGGGTGTTTTTAGGCTAAAAATATATAATTTAAAGCCAATTGGGATTTTTTGACATTTGACCAACCTGATAGTGTTGTAGTCCGATTTTATTATGTAATATCGATAAAAAATTGTACTGTTAACAATTTTGTATTTAAACTTAATTTTCTCAATTTTAAACAGATTTCCCACCGCCGCGCCGCCGGCGCCGCGCCGCCGTCGACGTAAAGGAAACGTGAATAAGAAACGTAAGAAAAGGCGACGATTGGAGACCTTCGCAACAAACAAGAATATGCTCGATGCACTTATTAAAGCAAATTGTGGATTGATACTTAAAAAAAATTATACATTAAGAGTATAAAAATTAGCGTGAAATCTGTATTTTTTAGTTGATATCATTCAGCAGATTATTTAATTTAATAAATTGATTAGAAATCTCGTTCAGTTTTACGACTATACCTCCTAGTATAAATAGTATAATTATCATCATTATCATATTAATGTCCTCACTGCTGGGCTATAGGCCTTCCCTGTGCATGAAAACACCACAGGTAGAATGGGCCATAAGTGCCATAACCCACCACGCGAAGCCAATGCGGATTGGTGGGTGAGGGTGCCAACGACTGCTAATGCAACCGGGAACAACGGCTTAACGTGCGTTCCGAAGCACAGAGGAGACCGAGATAATAAAGTTTTGGGTCACCATTCAGGGGGGCAATTGCGTAAGATAATCGTATTAATTTGACAGTTGATATCGTATTCAATCGGCTGCAATTTGTATGGAATGACATTTATTATGATACAATATGAACTGTCAAATGAATACGATTGACTTTACGCAATTCCATAGCAGATGTCCAACCGCAGCGAATGTTGCTTAACATCAACCACCGGATGCAGAATGCGCGTACCAATGAGTCATCGATCTCCTCAAGTATAATTATAGTACCTACTTCATATTTGGCACTGATTCAAAATTAAAGGGCTTGCTTAGACCATGAAACTGAACAACTTTCTCTTTGGAGCATAGCATACGTCGAAATATAAAAAAAAATTCTGCCACAATAGATCGATCAGCTGAGCGTGCGCTTTTGTCTGGAGGGAAGAAATTTTTGCCATATTTTGACCTATGCCGAAGTTTCATAGCATAAACAAAATTCTAAGGCCGTGACCACTTTGGACACGATTAGTACTAAAAACTGACAGAAAAGCGGATTATGAACCGCCCAATTACTTTAAGTCTCTAGCCGCATTGAAAAGCGCGAAGCGCTCTATTCAATGCGGCGTAGTTTCGATCAGCCGTATTGAATAAGGCGTATCTTGAATCCACCGCATTACAATGCGGTGCTGTTTTCCAATACAGCTAGTTGCTATGTAATACGGTGAAATATACAATACGCCTGCGATATATACATATGCATTGTAATTTTATGTATCGCATTGCATTCAAATTATTTTTAAATCTTTTATCGATAACTTGTTATAAAAAAAACCACAGCACTATCATTGCATCATCATCATCTAGCATTGCATAGTCAAAATGGAGACATTCACTAATTACGACGCAACAGATTATCATATATGTCTCTTTCTATCTTATGACAATTTGATAGTGTTAGAAGGGGTAAAGGATGGGTGAGTTATAGCTTATTTTTGTGATCCATCTACAGGAATAATACATCTATGTTTTCACCAGCAGATTAACACTCAATGTCTCACTGACAGACGTCAACCGATATTGACAGGTCGCATAGACACGCTACCACAGACTACTCACTCGAACTACTGACTCAGGGAAAGTTCGTTAACAGCCACAACAGATGGCGTTACTAATCTTATTAGATTATTCAAACTGGCAACTTCAACACCCTACCAAACAACCGAAAGGTGGCGCTGCTTGTATTACCCACAAAATAGCTCCGATAACTCAAAATTGCATGGATAAATGGCGCGACTAGTCTTTCCAATGAAATATCTCCGACATATTTATCCGTTATCAAGTTCACGTACAGTTTCTTAAGAAATTAACTACGGGCTTAGATAATTGGTGTGATTTTACGTGAATACTTATTTATATTTATTTATTTATTTATACTTGTAGGATATTGTCTTTAGTATGTCGTTGCTAAAATATATTATGACGAGGTGAATAAACTCAAAATAAACATTGATCATTGTCATTATTTTATGACGACCGATTTGGTGCAAGGCTAGTACCAGCCTTCTGCGCCGGAGGTACGCCGAACAAGACAAATATTGTGTACATGAACATGTCTATTTGTCTTGGTCTGGATGTTATCTATGTATATTTAGTACGTATTTACAAAAAAATATATATAAGAAGTATATATTTATCCGTTATCTAGGTTCCATAACACAGTCTTTAATGATAACAGCTATGAGCTAGATAATTGGGGTGATTGTAGGAAAGGTGATGTCCAAAAATGTATGAGGTCTGGGCCACGTCTTTGTACAGTATACCAAAAATAGATAAAGATACGATAAACAGTTTCTAATTATTCAATTTCTTTAAAATCGCTTTGTTTTCTGGAAGGAAAATTAAATAAAATGCAAAATCACATAACAATTCATCATGGCGGAAGAATGAAGGTGTCATTTGATGTTGTTTGTCTGGTCTGTCTTGTGCTGTCACTGTCAGCTGTCAGTCAATTGAATAATGATGACAAGAACACACAGCACAGAGCAGAGTAGAATAGAACTTAAGTCAATTACAGTGACACTGACAGTTTTTTTACGAAGATTTGCCATATTTCACGCCTTATTTCGAGTAAAAAATATTGATTTGTTTTTATTAATAACCATTTAACCGTGCATTCTATAATATTATTTATATTTTTCTCAGAATCAGTAAATTTTTCTCCATCTTTGGGGATGGTGTACACAGACGTGGCCCATATTGGGACATGTCCTTTATTTATTTATTTCATTTTATTAAGTTGTTGAAAAGGTAAGTGAGCTGAGGTATTTTCAATGACTTTAAATCTCACCTTAATAAAATAAAAACTGATTAAACAATACTGAAGGAGTTCTAAAACATAATTAAAAGGTGTTTCCATCGTTCAAGTTTAACACTTTCCCAGTTAAGAAGCAAGTGTATAGCTCTTCCCTGAAGGTGCTTAGCAATCAAGTCCTGAGGGAATAATTAAAGGAATCTTGCGGCTTTCTTTTCCTGTTTGCCTATTACCGCCTTTACGTGTTGAGAACCCTTAAACTTTACTGATAAAAACCTTTTCTATAGAAGTATAATTAGTTGGAGAATAAAAATGGGAAGTTTTCGCTTGTGTATTTTGAACAATATACCTACCTATAATAATTAAGCTAAGTATATCATTCAAAATAAATAAGACATGGTCATTTATAAATGCATGAACATGTCTATTTGTCTTGGTCTGCCCGTTTTCTATGTACTAGCTGACCCAGCGCGACTTCGTTCCCGTGGCCCTACCCCCTACTCCACCCTACCCTACCCGTACTCTACCCCTACCCTACCCCTACTCTACCCCTACCCTACCCTACCTTTACCCTAACCTACTTCTACTCTACCTACCCCTACTTACCCCTCCTTCCCCTATTTTCTCACCGTTAAAACCTTCCTTGGACTTCCACGAACATTTCAACACCAAAATTAGCCAAATCGGTCCAGCCGTTGACGCGTGATGGCGTGACCAAGGGAAATAGGGATTCATTTTTATATAATATAGATGTATTTACAAACAAAAAAACGTTTTTGAAAAAAAATGTAACCGCCTTCAAAACGGATCTTCAAACAAAAATTAACAAACACTAAAAAACGAAAAAAATAATAAGATTTTTTAATTGAAAGGACGATGATACGTGACTTTTTCTAATTTATCTTGGTACTTACTGGACTGTTTGAAGTCGGTGCCATCTTATTTATAAGTATTGAGTTAATTACGTCCTACACCTCACGCTTGGGACCGGGTTTTTTTTTATATGTTAGTTATTTCACTCAGTATATTTCGTTCTTATTCTTTTTGGCTTGGCACCGACTTCAAACAGTCCAGTAAGTACCAAGATAAATTAGAAAAAGTCACGTATCATCGTCCTATAAATTAAAAAATCTTATTATTTTTTTAGTTTTTTAGTGTTTGTTAATTTTTGTTTGAAGATCCGTTTTGAAGGCGGTTACATTTTTTTTCAAAAACGTTTTATTTTTCGATTTTTAGTGAAGTAGCTTAAGAAACTACATGGTGATTATGATAAATTGTTGTAAATATCCTATCCGTTACGGAATTCAGCTTTCCATCTTTAGCTACTTAGATAACTTGAAGGAACACAACTGAAGGTCCATTCGTGCATATGGTATTTATAAAACATCATAATATAACTCCTAACTGTTGAGGAGTTTCACCTCTCATCAGCAGCTCACCCTAATAACCTGAAAGAATATAACTATTGGCCCATACGTACGATTAATACTTAAAGAAATATTCTCCAGCTCCTAACCGTTAAGGAGTTGTAGCTTCCATCACCAGCTCATCACTATGAGATGATGACTACCAGATGCAAATACTTGACTAACTTCAAAAATAATTGGAACGCATAAGACTTGCCTATATTTGAGAATTTCTCTCAATTTTCCTGGAATTTGATCCCCTGGTCCTGACTTTGTGAAAGTAAGATCAGGTCAGAAGTACTTACCAACTTTCGAAAAAATATTTTGAAAATGATCCCCAATTTGATGAAACTATGAAATCGTCCATATACCCAAATAAAGTCTGAATACACGTTATTCAGGATAACTCCTGAACTTCTGGCCAGTTCTTGATAAAATTTGAATGGGACCACACGAGAAGCGTCACCTTTTAAATAAAAAAAGAATTATCTAAATCGGTTCATTAACTAAAAAGTTCTGAGGTAACACACATAAAAAATAAAAAAAAAAAAAAAAATATATACAGTCGAATTGATAACCTCCTCCTTTTTTGAAGTCGGTTAAAAAGAATTTATGTATATTTTTATCCGTTATCAAGCTTTCCATTACACAGTTTCTAAATTTACATGGGCTTAGATAATTGGTGTGATTGTAAGAAATTATTTATTTATTTATTTAATTATAAGGAACACATTTACATTTATATTTACATTTTAAGCTCATATAAAAGTCATTTATGAAAGTCATTTTACGTTTCACATTATGCATTTCCAATATTATTTTTCCGAGTTACAATTTTAATACTGAATAAAGCTGAAAAGCTGAATGAAAGGATTATTATCAGAGTAATTGCTTTTCAACCATACAATTTGTCGAATAATTTATATTTAGGTTTACTTTTACATTTGGCAAATAAATATTTGGAGCAATAAATTGCTTCAACAAAATTTCAAAAGCAGTAACAATAAATTGTAAGTGATTAAAGTAGTTTCTTCCACAACCAAGATCGTAACATAAAGTTAAATAAATGTCAGCAGTGTCAAAACTTATTTAAAAACAACTTAGTATAAAACGACCCGTCTCACAACTAAAAGTAATTAACTAAAAGTAAAAGAGTTAAAGTAATTACTATAAAATTTTATTCCTCCGTTAGTTACCTCATAAAATTTAATCTCAAAATCAACTTCTAAAGTATCTACCCTAGATGGCGTTAGAAATGTTAAAGCAATAGAGATTTTAAATCTAGTGTAAGGACACTAACATGAAGCAAATTAAACTTATCTATGACCATATTGGTATCATAATTGGTTTAATATTTTTATACCAATTATAATGACCGTAGCATAATCGCTAAAATGTAAACTTAATTTTATTATAAAATACTACGTAAATTTTCATTTTCATTTAATAATCTACATTTCAAGCAAATACTGTAGATAAAATTGTATATCATTTCAAAATTAAATACTTTCCTATAAATTACAACACGCTTCGTTAAAACCTTAACTTAATCAAGCGTGTTGCAATGTTTTTTTTCCGCAACGTGTTAGCACATAGCCTTCATCACACCTAGGGTTGCCAACTAAAAAAGTATATTCAGGCCAGTAAAGGAAAAATAAACAGTATTTCAAAAAAATCAAAAGTATTTTATGTTTTTATTGTTTAAAAAAATATTAGAGCGTTCCGCACAACTTACCAATTTGTTATCATTTCTGAAGACTTCGTAAGCCTCCCCAGAATGAAAGTCAAAATTAAAATACCATGAGAAGTTCATTTCTTAACAAATTTATGAAAGCTCTACTTCTGCCATCTCGACACTTAAAATCAAAAAATCAAAATCATTTATTCATTTAAGACTGATACAGCACTTGTGAAAGTCAAGAGGTAGCTAAGTAGAAAGCAGGAAGAGTGCGTGTCAGAAATGACTCTGCACGCGACTGGGGCGTTTTTATTTTTAGCTATTTTAGCCTATGTTCCTCTCCAGGCTACAAAGTATCTGTGTTCCAAATTCAGCCAAATCCGTTCAGCCGTTTTGGCGTGATTGAGTAACAAACATACAAAAATCCAAACATCTAAACTTTTACATTTATAATATTACTTGCTTTCTGCCCGCGGCTTCGCCCGCGTGGACTACACGACGTTATCCCGCGGGAATGTGACGTTTTTCCGGGATAAAAAGTAGCCTATATTCCTCTCCAGGCTACAAAGTATCTGTGTCCCAAATTTCAGCCAGATCCGTTCAGCCGTTTTGGCGTGATTGAGTAACAAACATCCAAACATCTAAACATCCAAACATCCAAACATCTAAACATCCAAACATCCAAACATCTTAACTTTCACATTTATAATATTAGTAGGAAGTAGGATATCATGGCGTTCTCTATGACACAACGCACGCATGCGGAAAACAGTATTTTTGTATACTTTTTTTTGTTTAACAGTAAAAAGTATCAAGTAGTGCAAAACAGTATAATACTGTTTAAAACAGTAAAGTTGGCTACCCTAATCACACCTGATGATAAGTGGTGATAAGGCTGAAGGTGGAAGTGCACTACTACCGGAATTCTCAATCACTGAGGAACTGGCTATCTTATCTTTAACTGCCGGAACACAATAATGCTGAAAACGTCATTGTTATGGCGTCAGACTTAGATAAGATGGCGGTAGCTAGCCAGGCGAACTAAGAACAAGTTCTACCACCAACCAAAACGAATACAACATGTACCCCCACTGGGAATCGAACCCGGAACCACAGGGTCTGAAATCGGTGGTGTGAACCACTAGACCTCAGAGGCGGTTAAAATCCGTAAAATTGTTTTATAGAAAACTTAGTTTCACCCGGATTTCCTTAATTTGTTTTCAAACTAGTCCGTTTTAATCAAACTCTTAACGGGAAACGTTCAAAAGTTCAAAACTTGGAAACTGATTTGTATTCAGGAAACGTATCGGTTACGATCCCAGTTTTATAGATTCAGCTTCAGCGCTGGTTCAGGTTTACTGACGCGTTTTTTTTTATCTCGTCCGCCATTTTTATTTTGTTTCTTTCGCCCTTATTTTCCGGAGAGAGAGAAAATTTATACTTTTGTTTTTGGCTGAAAAACTTCGAGGCAGTGGCGTTAGTTAAAAACAAAACAAAATCTTTATGATAATCGCTCATTGTAATTTTACCTTTTTACCTACATACATATATTAAACTACTCGGACCCTTTGAGCAACGCGGGTCTTCCGTTCCGAGACGGAAGGCCCGCGTTGCTCGAAGCTCGGACCCAAGTAGAAATGTCAAGAGGACTAAGATTAGTGCAAGTGAAAATTTTATTATTTTATTATAATTGATTATAAATACTCATACATAAGTAGAATTATACAAAACCAGCCCCAACAAAACAACATAAAATTTTAATTATCATTATTACATAACTGTGCTTTTTGTATTAAAATGTTCAACATAATTTCCCGCTACAGCCATACTTTCACAAAATTCATCATAATTAAACCGCAGAGAAGTTATCCACTGATTAAAATGAACAGTGCGGTAATCATTAGCACTTTGGAAGTTCGACGCATCGCTTAATTTTAACTAATAGCCCTAGTAAACAATAATAATGGTACCTATTAATCCGAAGTTAATATATTTTGACCTATCCGCGTATTAATAACGTAGCTAAAAGTATCGTAAATTAATGTGTGTTAATTAGTTTGTCTTTCCACTTTGCATATTATCGGAAAACGTGTTTTTTTAAGGCGCTACTCGGAAAAAGTATGGACTTTTTGATTTAAAACTATAGGACGGTTACAGTTGTTACAAATCTGGTAATAAGATATATATTTCTTCATACCTTTATCTAGATTCGTATAGTTTGAAAAACACGATTTTATGATTTTGCCTCGACACTTTTTCTTTTCGAAAAGACCTCTAAAAATACAAAAATTTAAGATTATTCTTAAATTGGGTTACTTAGACTTTTGAAAATTGGCTTAATTAATGGACACCAATAATATTTAGGATCGTATAGAAGCAATTTTGTTAAAATTGCTGTAGTTTTTTAATACGAAGCGATTTTGTGTTTTTTTTTGCCTAATCAGCAAAATCAGTCTCGCTCCCGCGCGCGTCGTTTTCTCATTGCTATCTCGCTTCAGCATAATTTTTCCGAGTATCGCCTTAATCCACAACGGGGTAGCACTTAGCCTTCATCGCATCTGGTGTTAAGTAAAGATGAGGCTGATGGTGGAAGCGCACTACTCCCAGAATCCTCAACCACTGAGGAACTGGCTATCTTTTCACTAGCTGTTGGAACACAACAATAACTGAAAACATCGTTGTTATGGCGTCAGACTTAGATAAGATGGTGGTAGCTAGCCAGGCGGACTCATAACAAGTCCTACCACTAATCAAACCAAATACAATATGTACTTACCCCCACTGTGAATCGAACCCGAAACCCCTGAGTCTGATACCGGTGCGGTGGTGTGAACCACTAGACCACAGAGGTGGTTTTCTGTTTAGTGAGAGTTTTCATAATTGAATTCTTGAAATATTGGACGGTTGTATAATTTGGTGAGTATGAATGACTACAAAGTGAATGATGGTAGTTGGAATATTTTAGGTAAATTTAATTAATGAAACAGACCACAGTATGACAAAAACAAGAGACATTTCTACGATATCTTCGCCTGTTCTTTTCTTTAGTAGGTTCTCTTCTTCGACACCCAGAAAATCTCATAATAACTGCCTAAACTACTATAACATAGATGAAAAAAGGTATATAATTAATGAATATTCCAAACGTTTTTTACTTTATTGCTTGCGAAAGGTCGTGGGGTTCGAGTGCCATCGGAGCTGGTTGTGAGGCGGTTCGATTTTTTTAAATATTGCATTTTCAATAATACTTTTTTTTTGTTTAGACGTAATTCACGTCATCACCGTAATTAAAAGGAATAATGGTAAAACTGTATATCTCAATCCAATTAAACTCCGTAACTAGAACCACCGGCGTAGGCTCCTAAAACACAGTTTAAAACTGCAACTTTTGCGAATACAACGTAAATTCTCATATGGCCTTGTTTGCATATCCGGCTCGTTCCGGCTTAATCTAGTAAAAACCGGTATTTACCGGATGCTCAACGGTTTTTTATTCCGGCTTTAGTTTGTTTTTCGACGATGCTCTTTTGCAATTCAAGCTTAATGCTACTTACATTTCTAAATATGTATGTAAATGCTGTTACTGCTTTCATTACATTGTAGGAATGATCTTTGAATATTTTGGTGAAGTGTTATTGTTGAATTAAATCATTTAACTTGCATTATATTTTACTTAAATAAAAAAAGATAAGAGTAAAATATGTTTATTTATTTTTATTTTTGCTTTCATAAAATATGATAAATGATCATATTATATAAATAAATAAATATTGAACACCGTCACATACATTGTCCCAATACGAAGGTTTAGTAGCTTAAGCACTAAGTAGTATTACGTAAATTGGAAACAACGACGGGTATTACCACATACAGCCAGAACCCAGGAAATATTAAACAGTTCGTTTTCATTATTTACCCGACCGGGGATCGAACCCGGGACCTCTAGAGATAGCGGCACCTTGAAACCGGTGCGTACACTACTCTGCCACGGAGGTCGACATTGCTTTTCAGATAGACTCAAGAATTCCTCATTTAGTCCACTTGGTTCTGGTCAGCTTAAACATCACAAATTATAAAATCTTAGGCTACTAGTCATAAAGTATGTATGGCTCCGCTTGCAGTTTTCTTATTCTTAATGTAATGTAAGATATATACGTATTTTATAGGTACTATTTGATTCCTTGTTTGGTTGAAAATTGTTAAGCAAATGAAACTACTTCAATAAAGTATTCTTTATATTAAAGCGACCTAACTAATATATGTGATAGTCATTTTTCAATTTGACGAATCTGTATGAAAATATGTAGTTTAAAAAACTAAACAAACACACTTTTATAGGAACAGACTAAAAAGTACAAAATAACCGTCTATTCAGTAACTGAAATTAAAAAGCGTGGTGCTCGTGGTCAATATTAAGTACCTACTTGAATGCATGCTTTGCAAAGGGCGCACCACGCTTTTTAATTTCAGTTACTGAATAGACGGTTATTTTGTACTTTTTAGTCTGTTCCTATAAAAGTGTGTTTGTTTAGTTTTTTAAACTACATATTTATTTTTTACTTTTTAGTTTAATAAATGGCAAGCTATGGATGGATGGTATGGTAAAAAAAAACCCTTACTTTCTCCCTGCTCCATCATCAGACCCTCACCACCAAGTGTAGCGATTAGGTCTCATCAGAACGAAACAAATGAGCCCAAACTCGTGGGGTTTCCTAGTGGTCATTAAGGAGCGCCACTGACTTCCTCCCTGCTCCATCATCAGACATTCACCCACCACCAAGTGTAGCGAATAGGTCTCATCAGAACGAAACAAATGAGCCCAAACTCGAAGGGTTTTCTTGTGGTCATTAAGGAGTTTCACTGGCTTCCTTCCAGCTCCATCATCAGACCCTCACCACCAAGTGTGACGAATAGGTCTTATCAAAACGAAACAAATGAGCTCAAACTCGAGGGGTTTCCTATTGGTCATTAAGGAGTGTCACTGGCTTCCTTCCTGCTCCATCATCAGACTCTCACCACCAAGTGTAGCGAATTGGTCTCATCAGAACGAAACAAATGAGCCAGAACTCGAGGTGTTTCCTAGTGGTCATTAAGAAGTGCCGCAGGCTGCCTCCTTGCTCCATCATCAGACCCTCACCATCAAGTGTAGCGAATAGGTCTCATCAAAACAAAACAAATGAGCCTAAGCTCGAGGGGTTTCCTAGCAGCCATTGAAAAGTTCTATTGCCAACCTCTTGACTCCATCATCACATCAGCTCGATGGAAGCAAATTATTGTATTGTCATCGGATTCATATAGACTTGCAAAGTTTCAAATCAATACGACACTTAGAAGTAGGTTAAATTGATCTCCAAGATTTTCTTACATTGTGACTTAGTTACATGTGAAGCTAATAAAAGTGTGGTAAAAATAAGGAGAGAAAAAAATTGCCCTTGACCAGTTTCTTGCTCGTTGGTCTCGCAAGTGCTCCCGCTGTAGGATTTGCAAACCGATAGCGCTGCTTCTTTGGCGTTATTCATCGAATCCTCAATCTAAACTGAATAAAAAAAATGACTTTGGCTTTTAACTTTAATTCAATGAATAACTTAAAAAACTAATGCCTTGATAAGTGAAGCCAAACAATCTCTATATCACAAGTATGATCTATGTCTTCTTGACAAAGTAACTTGTTAATATTACTTTACTCCGGCCTATTAGGCGGCATCAGTCAAAGCTTAGGGCGCGCACACACGCGCGTTAATCCGCCCATCCCTCTTAGTCGCACGCTGATCAAGAGAAATGGGAGTTAGCGTTTGTCGCAATAAACGGACGGACGTGTGACGTTATCTGATCTGTGGGTTCGGCTTAAGATGTATAGTTGCGTGATATGTTTGTGAAATGAAATGAAATGAAATTTATAAAATGAAATGAAATTTATTTTATTTGCTGAAAACAATGTAAGTACATATATTGCGATAGTCTGCAATATTAATTTGATTCAATCGTTTTCTACCATATACATCTTGGCATGCAAATATTAGCATAGTCATAATCTAACAACTTAATAAATTAATTAATAATCTTTTACTTTTACTATGTCAGTTAATAATACATTCATGTCAGTTCAATAATACTAATTAAAGTTACAAATTACAATGATGTCAATAAGATTAAAATTCAGGTTTGGTTTTCAATTAAAAGTCAACCATTAGTGAAATGCGAAACATTCTCTTTATATTCCAGATATTCTTCAACAGAGTAAAAGTTTTTATCCATAAGCCACCGATACAACGATTTTTTTAATATGTTTCGCTCAATGTGCAAATCTTCTAGACTCATTGGTAACTTATTAAATATTTTAATTGCCATGTAAAATACATTTTTCTGGAATAATGTCAGATTACATTTGGAAAATTGTGGAAAATATTTAATGTGGAAAGTATGAATATTTGCTGCCCAATCACGACGAAATGGATAAACGGACCTGGATGAAATTTGGCACAGAGATAGAATAAGTACTTTAAAATATCATAAATATATTAAATGCTTCAAAGTACTTACCCCTCTTTGGTTGTCGTCAATTTGACTGCTTCGAACAGATGTTTTTTAATCTATGGCAGTTTTAGTTAAATTAATATTATCTGATCATGTGGGTCAACCATACGCGGCGAACATACGATGTCCTTCGAGTACAATACAACAACGCGTTCAGGGTGCTGTTGGGGCTGAGACGTTTTTGTAGCGCTTCCAGCATGTTTGCCGAGGCTGCAACCAACGACTTTTATGCTATTATACGCAAGAGGTGCGCGTCGTTATTAGGACGAGTTCGTTCCAGCACCAACAGCTTGCTGAACGCGTTGGCAGATAAGTGGGACTCCCCTTTTCTGCGACATTGGGTAAGTCTGCATCAAAAATTTTAGTGTTGTGTAGATGTAGACAACCAAATTTGTTGTAGTAGCCCTATAATAATTAAGAAATCAATTATTGATTTCTTACAAATACGAATAATGTTTCTCCCCTGTAGTTTTATAGTTTACTAACACTAGGTTAATTACCACTTTGTTACTAACAGTATGGATGTCTGGTCTGAAAATAAAATTTTATTTATTTATTTATTTATTATATCTCTGAAGTTTCGTTGAATTCTGAGTTCACCATGTCCAACAAATCCCCAAATATTTTTAAGATAATTCCAACTTCGTACAACTTCCCCATAGAAAACGGCAATTTCTTACCTATTATATAGCAATACTTATAGTTATTTTGTTTGCTAGTCCTATTTTCACGCAAAAACTATTGAGACAACGAAGATAACTTATTCCAGGGTGCCTACCATCAACTTTTATTGCGGTTTTGTTTAGGACCTAAACTGATCTGCTTCGCTTATTCGTACCACGACAGCTTAATATCAATGACAGCGATTCAGTGATCATTCAATGACATTTCACAGCCGCTAAGCTGTCATGTAGGCTTATTTGACTTCTAACTCGGCCAAGCTAACATGACACCTGCAGGTGATACCCGTCCCTTTCACTATCCGGGCATGACAGAATCGAGTGAAAGAGACGGGTAGAAGAAATAAGGACACAAATCGTTCGGTCATTCACATTTAGCAATTCATTTGCGATCCAGTTTTCAGAAGATCACAGTACGAAATAAAGCAATTCATTTTAGGAACCTGGTTCTGCATCGCGCTATTTTTGAATCGCTGTCTTAAAGTTGATGGTAGGCACCCAGGAGATGAAATCCCAGGAAAAACGAGAGAAATTCTCAAATATAGGCAAGCCTTATGCGTTCCATTTATTTTTGAACTTAATCTACATTTTTGAAGATGGCAGACACAGAACACGGAAAGATTTTTTTGGCAGACATGGATAAATGCAAAATATTATGCTGTCTGATTCACAATATCAAAATCACACTTCGATCCCTTGTAGTTGTAGTGCAAAATCATAATACCCACAGACTAGAATTTGTGTTTTTATTTTTCCGCCTAAATCCTAACAGAGGTTCACCACAGACAAATGTTCCTAAAGTAATAAAGTAAAGTGCGTATGGAAACCAGCAATTTTTTTTGGTGTTAGTCCAAGCTTTGTAAGATAAAGAGTTGCTCATGAGCTGCACCATACCTTATACCATAAATGGATGATACAGACTCGAATTAGGATGATTAGGGGATCCGCAGAGAGATCAATCTTCACTCATCTGTTAATTTACTTACCGAATGAAACTTTTTTTTTTAAATTTCAGTCATAAACGTTTACATCTCTAATGTATCGCTTAAGGGCAGTATCTTTCAAAAACTCTGTCTTTGTCTTTTTCTTTATGTGTTAATGAAAATAACCTCACTTTTTTCATTTTTTTTTGTTGTTAGTTTGAGCATAAATTCACTTTTTGAAAAAGTAGCCTGAGAATAATCTTCTATATGTCATTAGTTACTATATATTATTCGTGAATTAAGATAATTCGAGTGAAGATACGATAGATACTTAAGATAGATTTTAGCCACAAAATAATCAAGATCGTTTATCAAACTTCAACATACATTTTTATCTGCTCGAAATAATGAATATTAAAAAATTCGTTCTACTGCCGCACTCAGAGACATCAATTAATTTTAATTGGCATTAAATTATCATTCCTACTTTATTCAATACTGGACATAAAAAAGAGACAGATATAGATTTAATTGTCAATTAAAGTTAATTGACGTCTCTGAGAACGGCAGATCTTTAAGTGCGAGCAAAGAAGTTTGCTGGCACAAAAATAGTAAAATAAATATTAAAAGAAACCTAATTTAAGAATAAGATATTAATTTCTTACCAAAACAACACAACTACGAACCTTAAGCTACAACACTGCGCGTAACACCATGTACAGAACAACCGCCTTAAGGTTAAGCCACGCTGACACGTGACGGGATTCCGGCAATTCGTCTTGACGCCACCTTCGCTTGACATCATTTAGACCGGGCGTGCAGTGTAATGCGAGCGTCTCACACTGTCAAGCCTCGTATGCACAGTCACGGAATCTGAATGTTTAGCAGATAGATAAGCTTTGTAAATTTGCAGTATTATAATGACGTCAACACTCAACGTCACACAAGCGATGACAAATAATATTATAACGAAGATGAAGAAGAACACTATTTATATCTCTGTCATGCCGTGTATGACATCAGTAACAACGAAATGTCATTTGTTTTATTTGGATTTGGAATTCCTGTTTACAGTGGCACAATCTTTTCTGTTCCGGTGACAGAGGCGCTATTTACTTATTTCTCTTTTTCAAGAAATTTTACCGGTTCTGGTTTCTAGACCTTCAGCCGCCAGCAACGCTATAGTTGGATATCAACTTGATAGCACAATGACATTAAAAAGAACACGTTAGTTTCACATTTTGGCCACCGGAACAGAAAAGATTGTGGCACTGTAGCCATTATAATTATTTTCCTGCAATATTCCATACAGGCAATTTGTCACATTGAAATTAATTTAAAATGTTTGTTTTTTTAGATAATATAGATAACTTTTTATTTATGCAATATGACGGGAGTTAATTAAAAATATTTTTTAAAAATCGAACGTAAAATTTTCAGTTACGATAACTTCATAAATCGTTCTTCACGTCGTCGCAAGTCGTCTAACATCGAGAATTTAAATTCTGTTTTGCCTAGTGTCTCTACATGCTAAACATTCAAATTCCGCGACTATACAATAAGTAACTAATCTGTCTTGTGGAAGGTGTCAGTGCTGGACTGTGTGGTCTTGCGTGTTTACAAAATACGGTCTTAGTCTCTTGGTAGAGCATTTTCTAGGAACTGTTTTTTTTATAGAACTTCCTCCATTGGTCTGGGTGATCCAGCAGTAGAGACACTGAAATATCTGATGATGGCGAACGACATTACAATTCGAATGTGAGCAATAAAGTTCAAGGAATTTTGTTATTAAATTGTCAAGATATCAAAAAAGCAAACCTGCTTTTTACAAGCTTTTTATTAACTTGCCATGTTAGTTAGTATGTTAGTTAGTGGGGGACAAATCTTGCAAGCTTAATTTGACCCACTTCCCAGTGTCCGATGGAGCTGATATTTTGTATACAGGTTTGGTTCAGATGACAATACAATATTAAAGTACAGACAGAAAAAAAGGTTGTCATAAAAAAATTTTTTTTACTAAAATTTTATTTTAGACTGTTATCATTAGAGTGATATAATAATAATGAAAAATGTATGTGATGGGTGACAATGGACCCCGCAAGATGGTTGAGCTTTAGGTACGCTTTTTTTTTATCTAACTAATTAAAAACTAAACGAAGCAAGAGGCTCAGCTTTAGACGTCGCAACACCGTATTTGTTAACGAAACTTTTTATATAGGTCTCATCATCATACTCATCATGTCAGCCGAACGACGCCCATTGCTGGGCATAGGCCCACTACAATATACAAATATTTATATAGTTTTACCTTATACTCAATTTTTTTTAAATTTAAAGGGTTTCTTAACTTTGTGCTGTCTAAGAAATAATCTTAAGGTGCGTAACACGTAGCGCGGTTTCCGCAATCCGTCTTCGTGACAACCTGTTTAAAATGTTGGGCTTTGAAGAGTCGTTAGCATTTAAATAAGCCGCCATTTTGTACTAAAATGTTATTTAACTTGAAGGAAACATAAGCATAGTTTCATGACAAAAATAAATCATAAGTTTGTCTGTAAATGATAAATTAAGGCGCTACTCGAAAAAATATGGACTTTTTGATTTAAAACTATAGGACGGTTACAGTTGTTACAAATCTGGTAATAAGAAATATATTTTTTCATACCTTTATCTAGAATCGTATAGTTTCAAAAACACGATCTTATGATTTTGCCTCGACACTTTTTCTTTTCAAAAAGACCTCTAAAAATACGAAAAGTGAAGATTTTTCTTAAATGAGGTTACTTACACTATTGGAAATTGGTTTAATTAGTGGACACCAATAATATTGAGGATCGTATGGAAGCATTTTTTTATAAATCGCTGTAGTTTTTTAATACGAGTGATTTTGTGTTTTTTTTGCCTAATCTGCAAAATCGGTCTCGCTCCCGCGCGCGTCGTTTTCTCATTGCTATCTCGCTTCAGCACATTTTTTCCGAGTATCGCCTTAATCGTACTAATATTATGTTTTTAACTCATTTACGCTAGCTGAACGGAACTTGATACAATTTCGCACAGATACCACCGTTCAAACTGTGCGTGGATGAGCTTAGCGTAAAGACATCCCCTCACTATAATAACTAAAAAAGTCTAAGACAACATAGAGGATACCCTAATACTGATTCATTCACCAGAATGAATAAACACTTCAAGTGTTTAAACTAAGTATGACCAAAATTTTTCATTCGTACAAAATTTCATTAAAATTCAGCAAAACTGCAGAGCATTTAATTATGTCTTTGTTAAAAGGTTATTTCGCATCCCTTTCATCCTCTTGAACCGTTACAAATGCAGGTATCTTGTTAGTTCAGAGTTTCAGTTCTTCCAACAACGTCGTTAATTCCAGTGCTGCAATTCAGGTATTATATTCTGAGTTATGGCCACCTGAATTTCATTAAAAAGGTTGTGTTTTCAGGCAGTTTCAGAGTATTCTAGACGGCTCAAGTAGCCTGAAAGTAGTTGTTTTAAATTTGTTTCTTTGCAGTTTTTTTTATCTCCATATTTCTTTGTAATGTACGATTATGCGTTAAGGAACTACCTATATGTATATTATTTGTAAGTAAATGACGGTGCTTCTTTTGAAGCTGTTAAGTTTCTTTCACCCGTTTTTCTTGACAGCTAAAAGATGTCCTTAACGGGTGGTTTGGGGTAAGGACGATTCAAAAGTAGGGCAGAGGTACCCTTTGTGGGCACTTTAAGCATTTTTTGACTTTTGAGCACTAAGCATCCACCATCTTAATGGTCTTAGGTATATAAGACACAAATTATATCTTAACTTATAGATAACTTATCTACGTTTAGAGGTACATTTTTCAAATAAAATAAAGTGAAATACATTTTTGTATATAACACAAAATGTGTGAGAGGTGCCAAATGTACCGGTTTTGGCCACTTATTGATAGTTAAACTTTTGTAAGTATAGCGAAAAATAAAAACCAAACCCAGGTTAAATCAATATATTCTAATGCGCTAAAAACCAATCAATTGCAAAACAAAAATTTAATTGTAAAACACAAAGGTTTATAAAGTATTTCATCCAAAACAAATTTCCAAAAATTTTCACACAAAACTTTTTTTAAAACAGAAAATGGAATTTGTTGAAAAAAATCTTATGACATAAGGAATTGTAACGGTTGTTATTTTTACCTTATTTTAATTGCCTTTAGCAAAAATGGCGAAAAGTTGTTTAGAAAACTTCAAGGGCAAAAAGTGGCCAAAACCTGTACACTGGGCAAAACCGCTTCTGCCCTATTTCATTTTGTAAATCTATTTAAAAAAAAATTGTGACTATTCACTTTTTCATACCTCTATTTATACATGTATACTACCTAGTATGTGCTACCACGTTACTTTCAGAAATAACTTCTTAATAGTCTTAGTTTCTGATCAGACTCAGTAATCATACCTCATGCTTGCTGATTTTGAATAATTTTGACCAGATTTTATTGAAATATCTCTCCAATCTGCTGGTTTCATTTTAATCAGGTATTAATAGACACACACGGTGCGACTTCTCAATCGTTAGAAAAAAATGACGTAAGTCCTTTTGACTTTGTTGAAAAAAATGACGTAAGTCCAAGTGACTTTATTTTTCGTGAAGTAAGTAATTACTTAGTTGCAAAAACATTCTGAAACATTTATTAGATCTATAACGATCTATAACGATCTTTCAGCCATCAAAAAGCCACTCTTTCCATTTATCACCTGTTTTATTCTAATTGGCATAAAACTCAATCACCCATTTCAGAAACCGCGACACAAATACCTTAAATAAATGGCTTTCGGTATAATGAATCACAGAGTCCGGACAGTGACCGGTTTAAATTATCGACGACCAGTTTGGGGACAACGTCGATTTGTGTGAACAACATGCCTAATTTGTCCTAATTTTTTCTGTGATAAGTTATTGGTGCAAAAAGAAGTAGCAAAGTATCACATCCACCTGTCAAATGAAGCCGATACCGATGCCGACGACACTGGGTGGTAGCCCCACAGGACCAATGCATATTATGTATGTATTTAAAAAAGTATATACCTATACAAGCTTGTTTTTCATTTCCGACAAAAATCTTGCTGTGCGTTGTTCAGCATTATGGCCTGAAGCCATGGTTAAAGTTTTTGCAAGATGCCCCTAACACGCTGTATATCGGCTCACGACTCATTCAATACGATTACGCTACAACGCAACGGTGATGATCCGGTCGATTTCAGCTTGGCGACTGAATACACTCAGAAGATACGTATCTCTGATGATATAATGGGCTTTTCCAATAAGAATCCATTCCTGAATCGGGCTTTGGCATACAAAAATTACTTGCAACATGACATATTTAACGTAACTTTAAAGCGTTTGTATCGTGTCTACGCCATCTGTTAACCGCCGATTTCAGACTCAGAGGTCCCGGGTTCGATTCCCAGTAGGGGTACATATTGTATTCGGTTTGGTTGATGGTAGAACTTCTTCTTAGTCCGCCTGGCTAGCTACCACCATCTTATCTAAGTCTGACGTCATAACAATGATATTTTCAGCTTTGTTGTGTTCCGGCAGTTAGAGATAAGATAGCCAGTTCCTCAGTGACTGAAGACTCCGGGAGTAGTGCGCTTTCATCTTCAGTTTGTCATCTTCACCTTCAGTCGTTGTGGATAAAAAAAAATTTGTAAATTGCTTTATTTGACCGCTCGAAATGAAATGACACTAATTAACTGGCCAACGGCAACCACGACCGCGCTTCATTATATCGCCCGACGCCATTTACTGCAGGTATTTGTTTCGCGGTTTTTGAATTCAGTCGAGTCGGGTGATTGAGTTTTATGGTTTTACGTCTATTACTGGTGGGCGCCAGTGTTGCCACCCTCAATTTGGTCAAGTCACTAGACGGTATGTACCATAGAATTTCGCTAGATTATGAGAAATTCACTACTACTACTACTACTCCGGTGGCTCAGCGACCCAAAGTGTGTCTTGGCCTCCGATACTAGAGCTCGCCATCTATCTCGATCTTATGGATGATGGATGAGAAATTCAGGATGTTATTAATTCTTTAGAATTCTCTAGATCCTATTCAGGCATGATTACTCATTATTCAATTAAAAATCGTTATTCTTCGCAGTTGTTCCTTAAGTGATCATAAAAAAGAAAAAAAAAACACAAAGTACGTAAATGTTTCCTTTATTTTTAATAATTTTTAGCTTAAACATAATTATTCTTAGTAAGAAGTTTAAATTTTTATTGTTTTTACTTTTTAATCAAACATTTAAAAATCCACAGCATCATCAAGAATTAGGAACAACTCGTCGTCAATCACGTCAGCCCCGTCCACCGAAACTGCTGCTCTTCATATTCTTCGAAACCTTTTAATTAATAATTTAGTACGTAAGAGAGCGAGAGAGAGAGCACCAATCACGGTTTTAACATTACCATTACCATTTTGGGACGAGCTATTGCAGAATTCCCTAAAATATCTAGTGACAAATTCTCCAAACAACACTGCTAGTATTGCGACTCGTGCATTGTGAATGCAAAAAGTTAAAAAATAATTTGAAGCCTTCGATGCTTTTTTTCAATACCTAGTACAGAACAAGACTTTGTTTCCAATACATTCTTACTAAGAAAACTACCCCCTTAATTCCCCCAAAGTTGTGGGAAAGTGTAATAAAAATCAAACATTTTCCCCGATTGTCAGCAATAAAAACGGGCAGCATAGGAACATAGAAAACCTTTCACGTTACACTTTTATGAGCAAGCCTGTTCTGTTGATGGGTACATTATCATAATATCGGCTCTGTAACGTCTCGAACTGTTTAAGGGTTTGCAGTGTGTGCTGATAAGTATGGCGCCTTTTACATCGACTTACGTGGTCGTAAGTCGGGACTTAGGGCCTACTCTGAAACGCAAAACCCGAAACTTCGGTATACCCGTCCCTCTCACTCTCTAGTCGGGACAGAATCGAGTGAAAGGGGCGGGGCTAACCGAAGTTTCGGATTAGCGTTTCAGAGTACGGTCCCTGGTGCCTCAAACACGTAAGCTAACCTAACCTCAGTCAGATCACCTATGGTTAGGGTTCCGTACCTCAAAAGGAAAAAACGGAACCCTTATAGGATCACTTTGTTTTCCGTCTGTCTGTCTGTCTGTCTGTCTGTCCGTCCGTCCGTCTGTCTGTCAAGACCCTTTATCTCGGAAACGCGTGGAGGTATCGAGTTGAAATTAAAACCATATACTTAGGTCTATGGTCCCTTAAAGCTGTGAAAAAATCATTCTTCTGAGCTAACGTAAAAAAAGATATGGGCGTTTATGCCGCAAAAAACGCATATTTCGACATTCTCAAGGGAATCAAAATTCAAAGCGTACTTCCCGTTGACCAAGAACTTGGAAATTTGGCAAGTAAAATCGTCTTATACTACAAGTACAGTCAGCGTCAAAATGATCTAAGCGTTCAAACCTACCAAAAGTATCTGAAGACAAAAATCACTAATAGTACAAATACTTTAAGGTGTACTATCATTTTGTTGTCATTCGTTCTAAAACAACAAATGAGAATGCATCTTTACGTCTCGCGATAAGGTTGATTTTTGTCAAATCTAGGTACTTTTGGTAGGTTTGAACGCTTAGATAATTTTTACGCTGACTGTACAAGGGAAAATCTGAAAACTATACATTTGTAATTAAATCATTAACTGTCTGTCTGTCTGTCCATCTCTGTCAAGACCTTTTATCTCGGGAACGCATGAAGGTATCGAGTAGAAATTAAAACTATATACTCAGGTTTACAGTCCCTTGAAGCTTTGAAAATATCACTTTTCTCAGTTAATCCTACTAATATTATAAATGTGAAAGTTTAGATGTTTGGATGTTTGTTACTCAATCACGCCAAAACGGCTGAACGGATTAGGCTGAAATTTGGAACACAGATACTTTGTAGCCTGGAGAGGAACATAGGCCACTTTTTACCCAGGAAAATGTCACATTCCCGCGGGATAACGTCATGTAGTCCACGCGGGCGAAGCCGAGGGCGGAAAGCTAGTTTATTATATTATGAGTTTGCTCTTCATACCGATTTTACTCAAGGAGCAAGGTTTCATCTACGATTGAGCGAGCTTACCCAGAAGATGCCTGTGCACTCTTGAAAACATTCGGGTTGTATGTATGGAAACGCAGACACAGGGAGGGCGTTCCACTGTTTTGTGGTCCGCATAATAAACGAAGTTGAGAAGCGTTTAGTGCGGGATCTGGGAGTAGAAACCAGGTAGGGGTGGTAGCCCGCAGTGCGTCTGGATGTTCGGTAGTAAAAAGGGGAAGGCGGTATGAGCTCATGTAATTCATGAGCACACTCCCCGAAGTACCTACATTCTATAAAAACCTCAGATCATATAATGAGATAAAAACCGACGGAAAATCGACTCTACGGCGATGTGCCAGGCTGTGAAGCTTAGTCGACACCAACATTTTGACGCCAATAAGCCTCATTGCCCTACGCTCGACCGTTTCCAACGCAGCAAGTTGGTATTTTGCTGAGCCGCTTTAGAGGTGACTGTAATATTCCATGCAAGATCGAACTCTTTATGGTCGGCGGTGACGAATCGCGTTTTAGTTTAACATATTATTAGATGTTTAGTAACTATATACTGCAAAATTAAACAAAATATAATTATATTATGCACTGTCAGATGAATAATTATAATAAAATACAAATAGTAATTGCACCATGGTTGGTGCATCTACACCGCAATTACTTTTTGTTGGGCGATATTTTGTAACCAGAAACAAATAGTGAGATTTTAAATCATTTTTATGCATTACCTAAACAATGCAATTCTGTAAGTATAGGAAAAATGGTGAAAAACCACGCAAGTGCCATACCGCCTGAAAGCTGCTTGCAGGGTTCGAGGATTCTTTACTATCACATTTTTCCTATGAAACAAGTGACTAACTTTAATATAAAATTGAGTGATTCCACTTTTAACAAATGCTGCTCAACGAAAAGTAACTTCGACGTATGGATATAATATAACATTTCAAACTTACAATCATCGAATTGTTTTGAAGTTTTTAAAATTAATAAAGTTTTAGCTTAAAGTAATATTAAGCTGCTGCAACAAATACTTACGGTACGTATAGTACTATATAAATTTGTCTGTACATTAAAAGGTAAGAGTTCCAAGATAAATTGTGATGTTATTTCATCACTAAATATCACTTTCAGCCCATTATTAAAAGACTTTAAAGTCCCTTGTAAACTTAACCAAATCATGATCTTTCTTCGCATCCATAAACAGGGACTGAAAGCGAAAACAAATGTCTTCATTAAACATCGAACAAAATCAATACGACTGTCTGGAGTTATTCAAATTAATCAAAACCACAACGAGCGAAATCAAAGAAAAGCAAACGTCATGCATTGCAAATGCCTACTCATATTTCAAACGGACTCGGAGCCGAATATTCAATCGAGTGGGATTGTTCAGAATTAATCGATTACCGATTCGAGTCACAGTATCGTTATGGCGCACGTCCGATTCTAATCAAAGCGAATTCGTATTCTGCACAATTTAAATCAATGTGTGCCGAATGGTATGGGCTGGTGCATTGGTACTGTGTCGACTCGATAATTCACTATTCGCTATTCTCGCACGCCGATTGCTGAGTTCTGTGACATTATATCTGTAGAATGAATTCATTTTCGGCAATGTAAAGGGTTTACGGCGTTATTAACGTAGTAGGTAATTGAAATGATGACTATTGACTTAGCCTAGACTCACATTACAATACTTACTGTTTGACTGGTATCATACGCCAGTGTGTGTTGGCAGTAATGACCTATGGAAGTGAGACGTGGTCGTTTACTATGGGTCTCATAAGAAGGCTCTAGGTAACCCAGCGAGCAATGGAAAGAGCGATGCTTGGTATTTCCCTGCGCGATCGAATCAGAAATGATGAGATCTGCAGGAGAACTAAACAGAAGGATTGCTCAATTGAAGTGGCAGTGGGCGGGACACATACCACGGAGAACTGATGGCCGTTGGGGTGGAAAGATTCTCAAATGGCGACCGCGTACCGAACGACGTTCCGTGGGCAGGCCCCCACCAAGGTGAACCGACGATCTAGTCAAGGTCGTGGGAAGCCGCTGGATGTCGGTAGCGCAGGACCAATCGTTGTGGAGATCCTGGCATAGGCCATAGGCCTAGCAGTGGGTGTCATTTGGCTGACATGATGATAATGATGATGATGCGCCGATTGGGGAGAACGGTTACCATAATGACTGTTTTTCGTGGTAGGGCTACAGTTAGTCATGTAGCAAAATCAACACAATCGTCAAGAACACTTTGGATGATGTTGCCAAATCAAATTAAAACATAGATTAAATTAAAATTAAATTATTAATAATGAATAAATAAATATATTATTTAATATTTAATCAAGGCTATTACAATCACTCGTGGATGTCATTGAAGATTCGCCATTGGCACACAAAGTCCAATGAGAGAGCTTGTAACGAGAAGAACCGTTAAGAAGATTTTGTGTTTTTTGAGTTATAGATAGCTCTTAAAAAATGTAGTAATTACTTTTTGGTTTGAAATCGTTACACGTGTTTCTTGCTAAATTAATCTGGAGCAATTAGTCGAAAAGACAAGACTACATACCATCGCCTTTTATATTAATTTGTGAAACTCGATCAAATAACCCTCGGTTCGAATGAACCAATTATTAAAGTTTGCTCGAGAGCGGTTTGACACAGAAGTAATCCTCTCTGTTAAACCGACGGTACCTTAACCAATGTTCAGGTACAACTTTAAAAGGCTCGCGGCCGGACACGGCACACAATTCATACTGAATCGATATTTTCGAGGCATAGATAAACGTAAAAATGATTTTAACACGAGCGAAGCCGTGGGTAAAAGCTAGTATTTGGGTAAAACCTTTTCTTGAAAATATACGCCTGCCTGTCTATCCTTACTACTTATACGGAAAATACTCGTAAAGGAGCGTCCTCACTGAGAGCATTCAAGCATTTGACGTCGAATATTCGAGTGGTGTGGACGTTGAGCCGAGCATTACAAAGGTTACACGCAAGCGCGAAGTTCGGCCGGTGTGGACGTCAACGATTTTCGCGGAAACGGCTAGAATTCGAATGTTCACGCAAATAAAACGCTCGAAAGCGAGTACTCAGATAATGAAACGAATGAGTATATGTATGTAGGAATAGGTTTTACCCACGTTGTTCCCGTCCCGTTCCCATGGGAATTGAAATATGTATATTGAAGCAATAACAATACTGCAGCCACGACAACTCTATCCGACATTTTGAAATGAATGACATTTAACGAGATGGTATTCGAATGCTCAAGCTCGCAAGGGAATATTCGACTCGAACGATCATAGTATTGTTTGAAAGTGAATGCTGGGCTCGCTGGGAAGCATTTGTTGCTCGCTCGCCTACGATTGCTTGTTTACAAATGCTCACGAAAGAATGCTTCCAGTGAGTACGTTCCTTAAAACAATTCCTAATATTTTAATTTTTTGTTTTTTGCATTCACAATGCAATTTTTATTACAGAAAAATGGACGCTGACTATACAGCGTGTAAGAAGTATTGGATAAATTCGACGCTTTTCGTAACGACTCCGTAGCTCAGTGGTTAGAGCAGTCGCCCGGAAAGCGAAAGGTCGTGGGTTCGAGTCCCATCGGAGCTAGTAGTGAGACGGGTCGATTTTTTCTAAATACTTCATTTTCCATTTTTCTGTAATAAAAATTGCATTGTGAATGCAAAAAACTAAAAATTAAAATAAGTTGCAATAGTAATTTCATCTTTAGCGATTGCCAAATACCTGGAAAGGTATTTCTTTCGCGTGTGAGGGTAGTAATATCTCCACATTGATGAAATTAACGCTGACTATACAGCGTGTAAGAAGTATTGGATAAATTCGACGCTTCTCGTAACGACTCCGTAGCTCAGTGGTTAGAGCAGTCGCCCGGAAAGCGAAAGGTCGTGGGTTCGAGTCCCATCGGAGCTAGTTGTGAGACGGGTCGATTTTTTCTAAATACTTCATTTTCCATTTTTCTGTAATTCCTAATATTTCAAATTATTCGTTTGCTATCGCACTTTAGGGATGATTTATATTAGAACGCGCTGAGAGCGAGCAGTCGTGCACATAGTGCGGATGGATCACGAATTTAAAATGTTAGGGTAGGGTTGGGCTTAAATTTCCGCAGGTAAAAAGATCCAACAGCCAAAACTAAAAGTCTGTTAGAAAAGACAGTGAGCGGCATGGGAAGGGGTTGCGGGAGGACTACGTATGCCGCCACCAGCAGTGGGAACTTGAACGGCGGGGCGAGTAATATTTTGGGCCTGATGAACCTTTTTACCCGCGGACCTGTAAACCCCTCCCTACCCTACATCCATTTTGTATGAAGCAGTTCCTAATACACCGTGCGTGAAGCCTTATCTGGCCACGGACGAGGCTTGGTCCATACCTACTACAGCACCACATACACCAGCAGTGGGAACTTGAACGCCGCCGGGGCGAGTAATATTTTGGGCCTGATGGACCTTTTTATCTGCGGACCTTTAAACCCCTCCCTACCCTACATACATTTTGTATGAAGCAGTTCCTAATACACCGTGCGTGAAGCCTTTTCTGGCCACGGACGAGGCTTGGTCTATACCTAATACAGCACCACATACACGACTCGGCTCGCGCCCGGCCAAGTCTTATACAGGGTGTTGTTTTAAACATGGGGTGTACTTTCACCCCCTGAAGTATGCTTCAGGGGGTGAAAGTACTCATCAATACAAACAACTTTTTCTCAGGTGCAATGTCGCGTAAATAAATCGGCTGTTTCGTACAAAAGTGCAATACCGAGTGGGCCAAAATGTATGGAACAGCTGATTTTTTTCTTGCAACGTGGCACTTAGTCTCATAGTAAAAGTTGTTTGTATTGATGGGTATTCTCACACCCCCTGAAGTATGTCCCATCATTAAACAAACACCCTGTATAAGTCATCCCATACATTTAAAGACACTGTGTTTTTATTATAAAAATGAAAATCAATATTTTATTTTATACAGGGCGTCCCAAAACTATGTCACATGGAGGGAAAGTACCTTAAATACTGAAGATATAAAGTTTTACTGAAAGGAGACTTCATATTTTTATTTTAAAAAGAAAACAAACTGCATTCAATGAATTTTAAATAATCGCCTGTCTGAACTGGGAATCGAACCCGCTGAATGTAAAAAAAATATTTCTCGAATTTTATTGTACTAATCAAAAGGCTCGATTATACCTAAGCATTTCTTCTAAGTAACATAGTATCTTAAATTAAAGGAAGACGGCGAAATTTAACATTTAATGTTGAATAACAAGTTTGTGCAGCGTTATGGATATCCTTTTCTGTGACTGTCGATGTCGTGCTCAAAACTTTAACATTCCAATGTATTACTAATGAGTGAAGATAGGAGTAATTAATTATACGTAATTTCCCTATCAAAAGTATTTGATAAAGTCATAATGTGTTAAATAACACCAGCTCGATTGGTTTAAAAATGTTTGAATAATTTGGTGCGGTCTATTCCACCATTTGTTACTCAAATGTTTGGACCATTTGAGTAAGGTGGAGCCTCGGATTGCCTCTCCTGGACCTGGCTGCTCTTCTACGCAAACATCTACAACGCCTCCTGCTCTATCTTTGAGTATGTCAAATGCCAATGTTATTGAGCAGAGAAATTCTATGGGGTCGCAAGTTGAAGCCGATAACGTGGAAACTAAGCGGAAAGAAAGTTGGAATGATGTGGTAAAAGGACCTCGCAATAAGAGTGTACCGGCGCCAGTTGCTTCTGCTGTAAAAGGTAATGCATCTGTTACTAATAAACCGCCAAGCGATGCTAAGGATGGACAACGCCGCGCTCGGGTTCCCGCTGGGCTGTTGCGAGGCACCGCAGTACCAGGTAGTATTGAGCTTCAAGCCTCTGAAAGACAGCGTAATTTCCATCTTTACTACCTCAAACTGGGTACAACCGAAGACCAAGTAAAGACGCACATTTTGAACATCACTGGATGCACAGATTGCAAAGTTGACAGTCTTAAGGCTCGGGGTCCATATGCATCTTTCAAAATATGCGTTCCTTCAGCTTCCTCTGAGCGAATATTAGCCTCCGATAACTGGCCTGAGAATACATGTATTAAGCCGTGGAGACATCCCTTTCGTCAAAGTCAGCGGGGCGATGGCGAGTTGTAACGACACCGAAGCTTTACCTGATGCAAGCGACAGAGTACCTAATCCGCGATGTGCCACCAGATGTTCGTCCACCGTTAACATAATATATCAAAACGTGAGAGGATTAAAGACTAAACTCCGTAACTTCAATACAAACTTGATGCTACTTGATCATGATGTCGTTGCTGTCACTGAATCGTTTTGTACCACTCTGTAGGCGATGCTGAAGTGGTAAGCAATGACTGGACAATTCTTCGTCGTGATCGTGGCTCCTGGGGCGGAGGTGTGATGTTAGCTGCGCGGCCTGGTGTTACGATGTACCGTCTTAAAGACCTTGAAACCTCGACTGGAGAAGATCTGTGGGCATCTGTTACTGTGCAATCACAAACTATGTACTTTTGTGTCGTATATATATCCCCTTCTTCAACCGACAGTATCTATTTGGACTGGTTTACTAAAGTCGAAAGTTTTATTAACACTTTAAAGAGACCTGTTATTATTTTAGGTGATCTTAATATGAATAGTGCTTCATTGAATGTAAATAATTATTATTGTTATTTTTTATCCTTTTGTAATTTGGTAGATAGAAATCATATTGTTAATTCTCATGGTGGTAGACTTGATGTTGTGCTAACACAGGAGTGCGTTTGTGCGGTGAATGTAGTGGATTCCGAGATTGGAGGTCTCGTAGCACGTGCAGACAAATATCACCCTCCACTTGACGTTGCTATTACGTTAGAGACAATAACTCATCGTGAGTCCATGCAATCCAGTAACATAGACAATAGCAAGGACTGGAACTTTAATAA
This sequence comes from Crambus lathoniellus, assembly GCA_949710035.1. NCBI lineage: Eukaryota > Metazoa > Arthropoda > Insecta > Lepidoptera > Crambidae > Crambus > Crambus lathoniellus. Next base: position 3,564,857 of record OX453302.1, on the reverse strand, counting down.
AGTCGATCGAACTGTTCTGCGACGGTGTATAGATGATTTAGACTGGAACTCTGTGCTCCAATCTCAAGATTTGCCTTGCGCCTTGGAATTGTTTTATAAGGCTATTTATGACGTCTTCGACCAGCTTGTCCCAAAAAAGCGTAGGCCTAAGTCTTCTACAAGACGATATCCAGTTTGGTTTACAGCTGATATCATTAGGGATATTCGAACTAAAACTAGTCTCCATCGAAATTGGAAAAAATCTAAATGTCAAGCGAGTTACGATCGTTTTTCTAATCTTCGAGCGTGTTAAGATAAAAATATCATTAGCATACGAATCATATGTCAGAAACTTGGAATGTAATCTTCAGTGCAATCCTCGTAGTTTTTGGCGACACATAAATAGTTTAAGATCCGCAGGCGGTTTTGAACCTAGTGTTTATTACCAAGAGCTCCAGTGCTCTGGCGCAGATGCGGCCAACGCATTTGCATCTCATTTTGCTAGCACCTACACTCTGGACCACCAAACACTGGAATCAAGACCTGTCTCGGTTTCAACGAATGCGCAAATTGATGTCGGCGATTTTTCTGTCTCAGATGTTGAAAGTGCCATCAACACTCTAAAGTCGAGTTGGTCTCCGGGACCTGACGGTGTGCCTGCAGATCTCTTGAAAATGTGTAGAGAAACCATTGCCGTTCCTCTTTGTCATTTGTTCAACCTCATTTTAAATCATGGTGTTTATCCATCAGCATGGAAGGTGTCCCGTGTAACGCTAATACCCAAAGGCGCTAATAAGTCAATTGTAGAGGAGCATAGGCCAATTGCCATCCTTTGTGCACCGGCGAAAATCTTAGAAATTTTATTAAATAATGTTCTTCTCAAACAAGTTCATCCTTACATCTGTAATGAGCAACATGGATTTATGCCGCGAAGATCAGTGAATTCAAATTTGTTAACGTTGGTCGAATACATATCTAATACGATGGATAAAGGCAAGCAAGTTGACGTACTGTATTTTGATTATCGCAAAGCCTTTGATCGAGTTAATTGTCGAATCCTTTTGTCTAAGCTCGATGCCCTTGGGTTTTCGTCTAAGCTCATCACCTTGTTTTCTAACTACTTTAAGGACCGGCAGCAGTATGTGCGCCACGGTTGCTATGTGTCGCAACCTTATTCAACTCCATCTGGCGTGACGCAGGGATCAATACTTGGCCCTTTGCTTTTCTTATTGATGATAAACGACGTGGTAAAAGTTCTTAAATTTACAAACTGCCTTCTTTATGCTGATGACTTAAAATTATATGTACAGATAAGTGATGAGGCGGACTGTGAACTCATTCAAAGGGATATTAATGCTATACTTGAGTGGAGTAACGAAAATGGCTTGGAGTTCAATAATGATAAGTGCTCTGTTATGACTTTTAGTCGCCAGCGTAGTCCCACCCAGTACAATTATAAGCTGGGCAGTGACGTTATACGTCGCACAGACTCAATGAAAGACCTGGGCGTTACCTTTGACCCTTCCTTGACGTTCAATGAGCACATTTCCACACTTGCTCGTAGCTGCTTCAGTCGTCTAGGCTTTATTTTGCGCAATTTACGTGATTTTCAAAATCTCGAGGCTAGGAAGCTTTTGTTCATTGGTCTTGTGAGAAGCTCGTTGGAGTCTAGCTCATGCATTTGGAATCCACACGAAGCGAAATATGCCTTAATGCTGGAAAAGGTTCAGTAGGCATTTCTTCGCTATTATTATAAGCGGATGTATGGATACTATCCCTTTATGTATCCTACTAAGTTTTTGCTAGGTATGTTGGGGATGGAATCTTTAGAATGCAGGAGAGCTCGCGTGGACATTGCAACGGCTCTGGCAATCTTGCGGGGCGTTATGGATTCGCCTGAATGTGTTGAACAGTTGTGTCGCCTTTATGTTCCGGAAAACTATATAAGAATACGTTCTGGTCGTAGACATCGTCTGTTCGCGCCCCCGCCGTGTCGTACGGTGGCACGCGCGCAGTCTCCATTATGTCGTATGCATGAAGCACTAAACGCGCTCCTGGTAACTTTTCCAGAAATCGATATATTTTTTGATAATCCAAAAATGATAACTAATCGAATCTAACTACCAAATTTGTATATTTTTTTTAGTTTTATAAATGTAAACTGTGTACCTACAATATTTCTGTAATTATGTAATTGGGTTTTTATCCGTTTAATTATGTTTAAGAAATAAATAAATAAAATAAATAAATCACAATATCAAAGACTAATGATAGGGAAATTAGGTATTATTGCTCCAAACTTCACTTATTAGTAATACATTTAAATGTTAGAGTTTTGAGCACGACAGTCACAGAAAGGCTATCCGTAACGCTGCACAAACTTGTTATTCAACATTAAATGTTAAATTTCGTAATCTTTCTATTATTTAGGATGCTATGTTACTTAGAAGAAATGTTTAGGTTTATAATCGAGCCTTTCGATCGGTATAATAAAATTAAAGAAATATTTTTTTTTTACATTCAGCCGGTTCCATTCCCAGTTCAGACAGGCGAATATTTGAAATTCTTTAAATGCAGTGCGTTTTCTTTTTAAAATAAAAATTAAGTCTCCTTTCAGTAAAATTTTATATATTCAGTATTTAAGGTACTTTCCCTCCATGTGACATAGTTTTGGGACGCCCTGTATATTATAAGTCCTACGTGGTTAGTATTAGATAAACTTTACAAAATTATGTACCTAACGCAATGATTTTACTTAGAATAGTCCACAAATAAAACTTTTTCCCTTGAAGTAAATGGAAACAAAGGAAATATTTTACACTATAATAATCCACTTGCTAAAATTCAATAACAGCGCGCAGAATCAATGTCTGATTTAACTGAATTCCAATATTGTAACACATTTTTTTTTTACACCCCAACAATTTCCGCGTCGGAAAACTCTGTTCAGTTTCCAATAAAACCTGTTCAGACAATAATTCGGACTGCATATAAATTTCCAAAATTTACACATCACTTTGTTATTAACGATCAAACATGCGATAGAGTCGATAATTAATTTTGCACGCCACTGTACAGTGTAATCAAATTGTCAAAGGAATAAACCAGCTAGTTGTGAATTTAAACCTGTGTAGTGCCGAGCAAATTAATTATATTTATACTGCAATGTGTCGCTTTGAGTTTTCAACGCACGTGTGTAATTAATACTAACTTGATTAGTGTTGAGTATATTATTAGCTTACTGTTCGGAAAAGATCGACGTTTCTGAACGCAACTCTAATGTCACGTCAAATTGACATTAGCTGTCACTTGAAGTTGACAGTGACACTTGATTGAAATTCTTGTAAGAAAATGTCGGATTAATTTTGCTGAATTTGTTAAAAATCGCTCGCGTTGAATGTGCCTGGCAGATCGAGTTTGAATACATCTTAAATTATCTATGTGATCCCGTTTTGTACGACCAAGGTTTTGATGCCATCTCTGGAGTGGCCGGTCGCGGATGCTTTGAAAGATAACCTTTTCTACCACACGCGCTTGTTGTCGGGACTATATCGTAATAAAAAAAGCTCCCACGTGTGTGTCTTTGTGTATCTATTGTTGAAACGCCCAGTGTCTTGTGAACGCTGTTATTTGTGTTGTGAGTGAGGTCACTAATTGGTAAGGTCTGCAGAAGAAGAAGGTACCTGGGGCGCGCGCCCCGTCTCTCCGCAGCCGAGGAGATTTTCGACACCACAGAACCGTATGTGAAATCACCTTACTTAACATTCTCTCCACTGTGTATCGCAGTCCAATTGTTCAGTTACATCCCGGCTGAAACCTAGTTTTTTGTCCGGAGTCTATACTAGTAATACCAGCTTCCACTGCGCTAGCCATTCCGCGGTCTAGGCAGGGGTGTACTGAACATTTCTTGGTAGCCAAGAGCGTAGCTTGAAGGCCTGAGAGGCCCACGCCAAAACTTTGTATTAATCAGTGCCGTGTTGATGACCCAGTCTGGTCCGGACTAGATTAATTTGTACTTGTAAATGGTAATTAACTTGCATTTGAAAAGTAAAGGGCATTCCTTCTGTTATTGGTTCCATGTCTTGTAATTAATTGTCATGTATTGAAGTTCCAAAATGTAAACAGATACCTTTCTTTGTTCATAATAATTATTATTTAGTTTTGTCAGCAAATTTGAGTTGTGAATATTGACAAGTTTGTTGCTAAAATAATAGCTAATAAAAGGTTAGCTAATAAGTTTGCACTCAATACTTAGTGAAACTTAAATGATTTGGGACATTGTTTACACATTGAAACTCATTGAAACTTGTGCTTTGAAATAATTAAAATTAACTTGTTGTTGTGTAACAGTATGTTGTGTTGATATCCAAGTGAATTTCAATAGTCAGTGATTTTGAGTGAATTTCAATAGTCAGTGAGTTTTGTTGTTTTCTGATAACCTCCAGATATTTAAGAGTTTGTGTCATTATAAATACTTTGTTGTTGTAATATTGGAATTTTGTGGTTATTAGTAACCTCCAAATATTGGAGATTTTTGTGTTATAGTGAATATTTTGAATTTGTTGTTTTTGTTGATAAATTTGTGACGTTACAATGACGGCCTCCTCTGCTAAAGCCAAAATACGTTCTGAGTTACGGTGGTTAGCTTCTGCGGTCGCGTTGTTGGATCGACCGGATAGAACGGAGGCCTTGTTGAACAGATACGTAGATCTGCCCATACGTTTGGCTGTTGTTGATGAGCAGTATGCCTTATTTTTGGAAAGGACTGTTGAGGCCGAGGTGGAAATGCGACAAGAAGTCGATTTGGATGTGGACCAGTGTTATGATTTTGCGGACAGAATTACCCAGGTGGCTCGACCTTTGCAAGTGGCAAGAGAGAATGAACCGAGCCCGTCCCCGGTCACATCTAAAAGTATGCCCCCTCTCTTTGCTAGATTGGCCCCCTTAGACTTAAGGCGTTTTGCTGGTCGTCTAGAGGACTGGGAGGGCTTTATTAATATTTTTGATAGTCTGGTACATGCCCGGGATGATTTGACCCAGGGCCAGAAGTTAGCTTATTTATTATCCGTGTTGGAAGGGGAGGCCCTTGAATCGGTTCAACATTTGGCCCCCTCGGATGAAAACTACCCTGTTGCTAGGGATTTGATTGCCCGTCGGTACCAGAACGTACGACGTCTGGCGGACAACCATGTTGCCGCCATTTTGAATTTACCCCGCGTTGCCAGCGTGATGCACTTGAGAGTGGCTTTGTTGAATCCGCTGTTGGTTGCCTACAACGCATTGAAAAATTTAAAACTCCCAGTGGAGCAGTGGTCGTTTTTGTTACTGCACATTGTCCTGGGAAAGTTGCCGGACTCTGTTAAGGTCCGTTTTGAGCAGCAGTATGGTGGGGATAGTGCGACTTATCTGCCACCCTTCTCGGACCTCTTGACGTTCCTGGAAGGAGAAAGTAGACTGGCAGATAATTCCTCTCTGGCCGGTCCTATGGGACCCGAACGACCTGTGCCACAGAGTGGATCCCCCACCGGACCCCCCCGTAGGGGGCGTATGGCCCCTCGCGCGCCCGGCCGCTATGCCGCCGTCCAGGAGACCGCCCGCTGCTTGTACTGTCGGGAACCGGGTCACAGCACGACCCGTTGTGATAAGTTCCTCGACCAGCGCGTCCAAGGCCGTCGAGCGATCGCGCGACAACGGACATGGTGCTACTCGTGCTTGGGCCTGCACATGCAGCGCGAATGTACCCAAGCGCACCCATGCCGCTTTTGTAAGGGCAACCACCATCCCCTCCTCTGCATGAACAGCCCAGAGGGCGGCGGAGCGCCGCGTATGGGTGGGGGTCTCGGACCCCCCGCGGTGTTTGCATCCCGCAGCAGTTCTAGTGGCCACCAGAGTGGCCCCAGACGCTCTCCGCCACGTTTGGACCCTCAAACGGGTGGGGGTCCCAGGGACCCCCCCATGGGAAACCGATCCCCAAGGATGGGGATGAGTTACGCGAGCGTTGCCGGAGGTCGTAGAGGCCCCCCGCGACGTTTTGAGCCTCGCACGGGCGGGGGTCCCACGGACCCCCCCATGGGAAACCGATCCCCAAGGATGGGGATGAGTTATGCGGGCGTTGCCGGAGGTCGTAGAGGCCCCCCGCGACGTTTTGAGCCTCGCACGGGCGGGGGTCCCACGGACCCCCCCATGGGAAATCGGTCCCCAACTAGGGGGTTCGATTTTGCGAGCGTTGCGGGAGGTCGTAGAAGCCCCCCGCAACGTGTTGAGCCTCGCACAGCCGGGGGTCCCCGGGACCCCCCCTCTGAAAATCGGTCACCGTGCCCCCGCGACTATGGGGCGACGTACACGGTGGATGATAGGCACCGATTCTCGCCGCCGCTCGCCGAATACCCGCGTTTGGAGCGGCGCCCGCCCCGTCTTCAAGGGGCCGGGAGATATAACCCGCCTGATGCCGGGCGAATTGGACGTAGGCAGTATGTGGGAGATTGGGACCCACTGGATCGCTATGAGCGACCCCCTTACCATGGGGGGACGTCTGGGGACCCCACATACTAGCAATCAACGTGTTTACGGTCGATTGTAGCCACCCCTCCAGAGACCGTTTTGTTGCCCACGGCCTCTGTACTTGTCAGGGGATTGAATGGCGACCTTGTGGAAGTTCGCGCCTTGTTGGATTCCGGTGCTCAGGGGTGTGTTGTGTCATCTTGGTTAGTTAGGCGGTTGGGCCTCAAGGTGCACCCCCACACGGAAGGCGTGAGAGGTGTTGGCGATGTGAAAGTCCCCGGGTTGTTAGGGCATGTTGACTTCACATTTACATCACGTAATAAGTCCACGCCAGGCATTAAGACCTCGGCGATTGTGTTGGACACAGTTGTTGGCCGTCAACCTTCAGTTGACTTGGGACCGAGTATGTTGTCTTTGGTGTCTGATTCCCCACTCGCCGATCCAAATTTCTTCCGCCCAGGCCCGATTGATGCTCTCCTTGGAGCCGATGTCCTGGGGCGAGTTTTGTTGACGGGGAAGCGAGTTTTGCAGCCAGATGGCTTGGTAGCTCTGCAGACGACACTCGGTACAGTTGTGATGGGCCCTGCTCGCCGCGTTTTGGATTCCCTTGATGAGGATCGCGGTCTTGTTTTTAATGTGTCTCTCTCCGAAGTGGTGCAGAAGTTTTGGGAGGTTGAGAAACCTCCACCAGCCCCGCGGGTCGACCCAGTAGCGGATGAATGCGAGTTGTATTACCAGAATAACACTGGTCGCCTCCGCTCTGGTCGTTTGATCACCCGTCTCCCCTTTCGTGCCGGCCGACCTCCTCTGGGCGAATCCCGACCGCTAGCGGAACGTAGGCTAGTGGCGATGGAGCTGTTAGAACGGGTCTCACGGTTAGGGTTTTAAAAAAACGAGATTTATTTGGTAAGGCAGAACCGTCACGAACCGAAGTTAAGATGAGACTGACTGACTAACTCGCCTCGAGCATAAGTGCCGAGGGACATGCTGACGCGGCAGCGTCAGCTAGGGTTGTCAGCACTATTGCCAACATTTCAGGGATGTAACACCTCCCCCTTAAGAAAAATAAACTTAAAGGTAAAACCTTTGAGTTTATGGAAAAAAGAAAATTTTAATTTGTTTGTTATTATATTTTAGCTCTAATTTTTGGAGGTGTTGTTTCTTTAAGTTTTGGGGATTCGCGTTGAGAGTCTATCGGTTTGTTACTGTCTGAATTTAGTGGTTCTGACTTTGTATTTTTAAGATTAATAAGAGGAATTTCTGGCGCGACACGTTCGTGACGATTACTGGCAAGCTTTATTAATTGTTTGTGAAATTTAAAAATGATGCAAAAGATTACAATCAGAATTATAACTATCGTAAGTACTGAATAATGCGCTCCGTATTTTATGATATGTGGTTCCTGTATAATTTTGTCCAATTCTGTAATTATTTTATTATTAATGTTCTTAGAAAAATCAATCTTATCCAAATCTAAAGTTTCGAGTTTAATACGGGGAACATCATTCGCAATTTTATTAAATTTACTTATACTACAACACGGGTCCTTAATTAGATTAAAATCTAGATTGGAAGAAGGTAAACTAATATTTAAAACATTATATTTAGGCAAAAGTTGTATATTTTTGCAATAAGCTTTACAATGTGTAGGAACTTCAATAATTCCAGTGCCCAAAAGGTTTATTTCTGATAGTCCAGAGTTAATACAATCTATGGATAGTTTACTAGGAGTGGATTGAACATAGATCCATCTATTATTACGAAGTGGTTTTAAGATCGTTACAGTACCATGTATAAATTCAGTTTTACATTGATTTGGGAGGTCTGTAATTACCTTTGATAAAAGTTCGCTTTCACAGTTCGGGTTTTCATTGGTAGTATATACATTATTTACTTCACAAATATAATTTTGATAATTAGTAAGTTTACATTTTTCTAATGATTTTAGATTACCATAATGTACTTTATCCTTAGTTATCATGATATAGCTATGGGTAGGTATTATTACACTAAATGAATCCGGATTTGTGAGATTATGAGGAATAGGTAACGGTACATTTTGATATAAATAAAATTGTTGTGCGTTTACAAGGGGTATCTGTAATACGAATACTATCTTATTGTTAGAATAATAACTGGCTAATTTACTGATACTCATAATTATATGAATAAAATTTATATCTAAATCTATGGCTAGTTCTAGGTCATTAGGTAAGTGTCTATAGTTATCGGCAAGATCTTTAAAAAGTTGTCGCGGCGTTATCACTGAAGGGTGAATGATATTTGCACTACTGAACAATATAGCATTAGTAATATCTTCAAGTTGGAAAGAAAGGGTTAGTAAGGATGATTCTAGGTTGGTAAATACTGCATTTATGTCAGAAGTTAGGGACAACTGATTTACGGATTCGGTCAGATTTTTTAAATTTGATGTGATCTTGTCGATAGCTATATTTAACATATCCTCGTTAACTTTTATCTTATTGATTGTTTCATTGTACTTAGATAATACAGATCTTGTGACTAATATATTTTCTTTTACAAGTGAGGCTAATTGCTTCTGATTATTTTGTACATGTTCAATAGCTTGGTCATACCTAGTCGCATCATCCTCGTCCAATGTGCCAAAGATTTGTTTCATTACAGTGCCTATTCCACTAATCCATGCACCACGCTTAGCTCGGTTTTCGATAAGGTGGTTTATAGACGAATATTCTTTTATGATATCTTTAAAACGAACAGTAAACGGTGGAATTATATTGTGACACTCTGAGTTATCAAGGGAATCTATTTCTTTACAAATATATTTGATCTTGTCTAGTACGTTATCTATATTTTGAATATGAGGTCTAATGTAAGATATATCCACAGGTACCAGGACACTGAGGTGGCCGTTTAATATTTTAGTTTTACCAACATAATCAAAATAGATTCCAGAACTTGAGGGTACTGGTTTAATAAGGCTCGGCGTTGCAGTAGCCACGTTACTGGAATAATAAAAATTAAAATGTTAAAAGTATTACTAAGGATATATATACTAAATACTTATCGTAAAACTCTTCTAATGCCTACTTTATAAGGTCTAACTAGGTTACGCAACTTATAGGCGTACTAAATTAACTAATGTACTAAGTAGATAAAAGATAACTAACTAACAAAGAGGATAGAAGAAATATAAGTTTACTAAAATTAGGGAGAGCTTGGAAAGACGCCGGCTAGCTTAATTTCATCGTAATGATGCGTTACATGACGTCTGTTTATGAGAAGAGTTAACGTATTGTTTCCGTTTATGGCTATTACTTTAAAAGGGCCCTTCCAGATGGGGGACAGGGCCTTTCTTAGTCTCAAATGGTTCTTAAGGTAGACGTAGTCACCTACTTTATATTGGATTGGCTTGGATTTGTTGTCGTAGTAATTTTTTGACTTTTCTTTTGATTGTCGGATATTGTTTGAGGCTTTTTCCCAGGATAGTTTTAGCCGATGCTGGAGCATCCTTATGTAGTCAGGATAAGAGGTGGTGTCCTGGTTGTGTATGGAATCGGGAATAAAAGTTTTGTGTCCGAATAGAAGTTCGTAAGGCGTGAAATTGGTAGTACTATGTACTGCAGCATTATAGGCTAAGATAGCGGTATAGACGTACCGAGGCCAGTCGTCCTGGTTGTCATTTACATATGATTTTAAGTATTCTTTAAGTGTTGAGTGGCTTCGCTCTAGAGCGCCTTGTGTTTGGGGATGATAGGGACTCGACCATAACTGTTTAATTTTGAGGAAGCTACATGTTTTCTTGAAGAGTTCAGCAGTAAAATTCGTTCCTTGGTCCGTAAGTATGGTTTTAGGTATGCCGAATAAGGAAATGAAGTGGACGAGGCAGTCTGTTGTTTCCTCAGAAGAAACACTTCGAAGGGGATATGCGGCTGAGAACTTGGTGAGGTCGTCCTGAAGGGTCATGATGTATTTTAACTTAGCGGGGCCAGATTCCGGTAAGGGACCGACGATGTCTAGAGCTACCCTTTGGAATGGGCTAGTAGAAGTCGTGGTAATCTGCATGGGTGCCCTATTAATTCTCCGCAGAGCTTTGTTTGCTTGACAGGCCGAGCATGATTTAATATAAGTTTCGATATCGGACTTCATACCTTTCCAATAGTAACGTTCCTGGATGCGACTTAGCATCCTATTCATACCCAAATGACCAGCGATTGGTAGATCATGGTTTTCTCGGAGTATCTTTTTGATCTCCTTAAGGTCTGGGTACATGATATTATTATGATATATGTTTAAAGCAATATTAGTATCGTGGAAAAGGTAAACTAGTATATTATAAATTTTTGTGAAGGATTGTTTTTCGAAAGGGTTTTTAAAGTCTGAAATAGACAATTCAGTAATCGTATTATCTTCTAAAATGTGTCTCTTAATGTTGTTGAGTGTTTCGAATATTTCAGCATATGTGCAGTTATCAAAATGGTGAACCTTTGTGAAGATTAAGTAGATATTTTTATTAGGATTCGGGACCTTTTCAAAAGAGTACAATTGTTTCTCTGAATACAAAATGTCGTTAGGGTTGTCCAGTTTCTCAATAATTTCAGGAATGTAGGGGTTAGATTCATCTAAGTCAATGGAAGCGGGAATAAGGACGGTGTGACAGTGAGTTTTCAAAAGGGATTCGTTATGCTCTATAATACTCGTATTAAACACTTTGGTTTTGTCATTGATCTCTTTCAGGAAAGTCGAATAGTCAGCTGTTCTAGGGATAATGTCAGAATTTGGACTTTGAGGTTGTAGGGTTGGTGATATAACAGGGTCAGGCTCGGGACAGGATGGACTAGTGTTTTCTTGTGTTTCAGGAATTGTTACAGGGGAACCAGAAGCTGGGATCTGCGAGGATGTATCGTTATTATTTACAGGAGCAGGGGATTCATTGCATGAACGAGGAGATTGTTCGGGTAAGTTACTTTCGATTTCAGGGTACGAGGTAATAGGTATAGTTTGATCTCGTGAGGTTGAAGGAGTCGGTTCAGGTAGAATTGCTTGGTTTTCCCGAGTTGGATTAAGAGTTGGAGAAGGAAAAGTTTCTTGATCATTAAATGCCAACGGATCATCAGTTCTAGGAGGGGACTCAGTAGGACCAACGGGGCTGTAATCAAGTTGGAAGTCGGAGTCTTCTAACAAATCTATATGAGGTAAGCTACTACTATCATACTCGGGCGTTGTAGGGAGGCTGACACCTAAGTCATCAAGTGTAAGGGGACTGAATGGAGAGCTTCTCCTGTTGCTACTATCATGATCAGGTTCGGGACTATCTTCTCTGTTCTCAGGTTGACTTGGGATAATTGGATTGACGGGATGACGTGAAAGGGCATCTGCGGCCGCATTGAGTTTTCCTTTTCTATAAATGATTTCGTACTCGTATTCCTCCAACTTGAGGCGCCAACGTTGCAGCTTGTTACTCGGGTCTTTGTGATTAAACAGCCATTTGAGAGGCCGGTGGTCTGTTACGATCTGGAATTTTCTCCCATAAAGGTAGGGTCGGAAAGTTTTGCAGCCAAAGATTATGGCGAGGAGTTCTTTTTCCGTGGTACTGTAGTTGGACTCACTCTTGTTCAATGTTCGAGAGGCATAAGCAATGGGCTGATCTTTGCCGATCACTCCTTGAGATAGGACAGCTCCCACAGCATGATTAGAACTGTCACAAGTTAGAATAAAGGGTTTCGTGAAATCAGGGTAAGAGAGGACGGGTGCAGAGGTAAGTTTTTGTTTTAGGAGGTCGAAGGCAACTTGTTGTTGATTCTCCCAGTTAAAGATTGTGTCTTTTCTTAGGAGAGAAGTGAGGGGTTTAGCTAGTTTGGAGAAGTCAGGGATGAAACGGCGATAATATGACACAAGGCCAAGGAATGACTTGATGTCTTTGGGATTCTGTGGAGTAGGGAATTGGATTACAGCTTTTACTTTATCAGGGTTAGGCTTTACGCCATCTGTGGAAATTATGTGTCCGAGATACGCAACTTCGCGTCTGAGGAACTCACACTTGTCGGGTTGGAGTTTGAGGTTAAATTCTCGGAGTCTTTGGAATATCATTCTTAAGTTTTGGATCATGGAAGGGAGGTCAAAAGAGTAGGTTACAACATCGTCTAGATAAACAAAACAGCGGATGCCTTGTAGGCCAGAGAGAGTAGTGTTCATCAATCTTTGAAAAGTGGAAGGCGCGTTTTTTAGCCCAAAAGGCATGCGGGTAAATTGATAGTGACCCTGAGGCACGTTAAATGCGGTTTTTTCGGGATTGTTGACAGGGATTTGATGGAAACCGGAAGCTAAGTCGAGGGTAGAAAAGTATTTGCTTTGTCCAAGTTGATCTAGAATTTCTGTGATTTGGGGAATGGGATATGTATCGCCAATGGTGATATCATTAAGCTTCCTGTAGTCGATCACGACTCGCCACTTTTGTTGCCCGGACGCATCAAGTTTCTTGGGTACTACCCAAATAGGGGAAGACCAGGGGGATACAGAGGGCTCAATGATACCTTGATCGAGCATTTGATCTATCTGTTTATTGACTTCCTGTTTGTGGACTTCAGGGAATCGGTAAGTTTTGGAATGAACGGGTTCTTGGGAAGTAGTTTTGATATCATGGCTAATAGCGTTGGTACACGTAAGTTTCTCACCAGGTAGGTGGAAGACATCGGAGTAGTCCGAACAGACTTGGTAAAGAGCATCGGACTCTTCGTTATTTAGGTGATTTGTCCTCAGTAGGTTTAGTACTTGTTGAGTTCTTTCAGCGGAGTTTTTGTTTTGAGGTTGGAAGTTGGAATAATTGACAGGGGTTATCACCTCTGGTGACCTGGAATGGACTGCGTCAATAGGTGTGAGTTTGAGATTGAGGTTGACTTTCACATTCATCGTGGATTCAGAGACATTGACGACGGTTATGTTGATTCTTTTATTTTCTTTAACGCGAACGAGACAATTGGCAATTAAAAGATCTTTTGATGGTTTCTGATCGAGGATTAAGCCTTCTGTGAGGTCAGGATTCGAAACTGTGCACTCTATTACTTTTTCGGTGCGGGCTGGAATTATGAAATAAGGGTTAGTAAAGTATATTTTGATATTATAGTTGCATAGACTTAGGATTTCATGTGTAAAATTTATTTTACCATGGAATTTAGTAAGGAGGTCATTGCCAACGATACCGTCATAAGGCAGGTCCACTTCACCGACTACGTGGAACTTGTGTTTCAGGTAAGTGTTAGTTTTATTACCGGGAAATAGTTTAAGATCAAAGGAGCCTAAAGTTGGGACAGTGTCTTCACTGGAGTTAAAGCCTTTTAGTTTCAGAATTTCGTCATTTAATTGTGGTGTTGATTCTATTACAGATTTCTTCAAAAGACTGATCGAGGAACCAGTGTCTACGAGGAGTGATAGAGGTAGGTTAGAGACGGCGGTTGTGACAACAATATGAGGCAATGACTTTTTCGACGGGTCGAAAATTATTTCGAATATTGGTGTTTCGTTATTGGAAGATTTGGTACTGGATGTAGCGGATGTGGTAGGTTTGGTTTTGGGTACAGCGGATGTGATAGGTTTGGTATTGGACACAGTGGATGTATTTGGTTTGGTAGTGGATACAGTGGATGTATTTGGTTTGGTAGTGGATACAGTGGATGTAGTAAGTTTGACATTGGATACAATGGATGTATTTGGTTTGTTAGTGGATACAGTGGATGTAGTAAGTTTGACATTGGATACAGTGGATGTAGTAGGTTCGGAGTTGGATACAGTGGATGTAGTAGGTTCAGTGGTGTCTTTCATTTTGCCTTTGAGGCGTCTCGTGTGACACCTCGACGAGACGCGATTTAGTTTAAATCAGCATCATTGTTGGGGTGACCTAAGTCTATTTCGTCATGACTCTCGCTTTCTTGGTCATGATTGAAATTAACCCTTTTTATTGGGTTGTAATTGGAACTCGAAGGCTGTTGGTTACGGAGCCTATTATTATACTCCCTTTTTCGGCAGTTCTCAATTGTATGACCTGGGAATTTGCAATATCTGCAGGAAATAGCAGGCGTTTGAAATTGGGAGTTCTGAGGTCTGTTCGGATTAGATACCGGTTGAGATCGATATTGAGTTGTATTGGGATTTCTAGTGATTTTAATTGCTGGTTTGTGTTCGGTATTAATGTTTCTTTTGTACAGCGTTTGCTGTATACGCTCCTCTGAAATTGCGAAATTGATCGCCTCGTTAAGCGTTCTTGGCGACTTACATCTCACGATGTTTGAAATCCTAGGGTGTAGACCCATGAGGAAGTGGTGGAGGGTTAATTCCTCCATGGCCGCAGTACGGCCTGGTAGCTCCTTTAATTTAGTGTTATTAAGAGTAATTTCTGTTAGTAATTGCGAAAGGTAAGTTTCTATTCGGAGAGCGTATTGGTTAACATTCTCTGTTGTTAACTGTCTGCTCTCTTGTAGTTCGGTTAGCAGATGGGAATAGTGTTTCCGCTCGCTAAATTGAGTTTTCAAGAACTCCTTCAACTGTTCCCAGTTACTAAAATCTTTGATCGAACAGGCCACCTCGGCCTTGCCCTGGAGTTGGCACAATATATATTTAAAAAGGATGTTTTTTTGTGACGCGTTCGCGAGTTCATAAGCGTTGTTACAGTTAATTATAAAAGAATTTAGCGTATCTCTACTTCCGTCATACGGTTTAATGAATTTTAGCAATATGTTTAGGTCTAGGCCTGGTGCATGGGGCACATTGGCACTAGATGGCGCTTTCAGTTTCTGAGATCGAGTTTTTCTCTCACTCGGACAAGGGCTAACGGCTCTCTCGTCTTCGGTGTCGATAGGTAATTCGACATCTAACATATTATCTGGTTTATCCATTATTAATAAAAAATAGTAAATTAAAGCGTTACACACAAGGTTGAACGGCACGAAATAATTCTAAAAATAGAACAACACAGTTGAATATTTAACACACAGTTTATACACGGTGAAACAAAGTCAGTGACAAGAAGGTTCAAACTCACTGCAACAATGTAGCATAGACTGCGAGCACAGCGGCGGCGACGACGGGATGCGATAATGGCATTCTTTGTTGATAAGAATGTCGAAGCGTGTATAAGATTGAACGAATATGTTTGGGATTAATTGCACAATATTCACTAGTACACAGATCACTATATATTTTTTCACTGAATTTAGATCACTGAATTTAAAATGTTTGCAGGGAACGGGGTTTTTTCTTTAGGTGCAGTAGCAAGGTGCGGCGTCGCTTCAGATGCGGTGATGATGGTAAGTAGTTCACAGGTGATTCTACGGCTTTCAGGATACAGGGTTAGAATACGGCGTCGTCGTCTGGATACAGCGTAACGGAGAAGTACAGTGTCCAGGTGTAGCGGGAGTGATTCCAGAAATTGTAGGATGCGGCGAAACACAGTGGGAAACAGAGGAAAATGGCAAAATACGGTGATGCCACTAAATTCACTGGTAATCACTTCACACGCGACTTTGGGAGACGTACCGGGGAATCCTGGTTTTTGGATCCCACCGCTGCCACCAATGTTAGAACGGGTCTCACGGTTAGGGTTTTAAAAAAAACGAGATTTATTCAGCTAGGGTTGTCAGCACTATTGCCAACATTTCAGGGATGTAACAGAGCGTCGCATGAGCAAGGATCCGGTCTTCCGCCAGAAGTATGTTGAATTCATGCGGGAGTATGAGGAGTTAGGGCACATGTCCGTGAGCGATTTGGATTGGCGCTCCGTTGAGCACTTCTTTTTGCCGCACCACGCCGTTTTGAAATCCGGAAAGATTCGGGTGGTCTTTGACGGTTCGGCTCCCACCTCTACTGGAGCGTCCTTGAACCAGTGTCTGCATGTAGGTCCCAAGCTGCACACGGAGATCTCAGACATTTTGACCAACTTCCGGCGGCACCAAATTGTATTTATGACTGACATCCGGATGATGTTCAGACAAACGGTCATCCATCCAGAGGATAGGAGGTACCAATTGATTTTGTGGAGAGAGAGTCCTAGGGACCCCTTGTTGATTTATGAATTGAATACGAATACGTACGGTTTGGCTTCGAGCCCGTTTGTTGCGATTCGTTCTTTGTTGGAGTTGGCCGAGAAGGAGCGCTTGAGATACCCTCGCGCCTCCGCCATTTTGGCCAGTGACGTCTATGTGGATGACATTTGCACGGGCGCCTCATCTGTCTCAGAGGCGATTGTCCTGAGAGACGAACTCACCGCCCTTTTGAAGTCGGGAGGTTACGAGTTGAGGAAATGGATATCCAACTCGCCTGATGTACTGGTAGGTTTGCCCGAAGAGCACCAGCAGGACCCCCACCTATTCGAAAATGTTGATAATCCCCATGTGGTGACCGTCCTTGGCGTACAGTACAAACCGGTCTCTGACACTTTCACGTATTGTGTGGATTTACGACCACCGAAAGTCTGGACCAAGCGTTTAGTATTGTCTACTGTCGCACGTACCTTTGACCCCAATGGGTGGATTTGCCCCGTGCTGTTTATGGCCAAGTGTTTCTTGCAACGGTTATGGGCTTCGGGTGTGTCGTGGGATGAACCCCTCTCGGACGAGTTACTCCGAGATTGGTCGAGCTTCGTTTCATCCCTCCCCGAGATTAATGAAGTGCATTTGCCGAGGCTATTCCTCCCTTCTGAAAATTGTAAAGTTACTCTTCACGGCTTTTCCGATGCCTCCGAACGTGGATTTGCTGCGGCCGTGTACCTCCGCACCGTTACGGTTGACGGAGTTGTTGCTGTGCATCTGGTGATAGCGAAAAGCAAAGTCGCTCCCCTTCGGACTCGTCATACGATCCCGAGGTTGGAATTGTGTGGAGCTGCCCTCCTAATGCGTTTGTTGAACCACGTATGGCTCACATTAGGTCGATCTATTAAGATACAAGAGGTTTATGCTTGGACGGACAGTCAGGTCGTCCTTTGTTGGTTGAAGGCTCCGGCGCACACCTTGGACGTGTTTGTGGCCAATCGAGTGTCGCAGATTTGTAATTCCGACATCGAGTTGATTTGGAGACACGTGCCGGGAACCATGAATCCCGCGGATTGTGCGTCTCGGGGTTGTGTAGCCCCAACCCTAATTAACCACCCCCTCTGGTGGGGCCCACAGTGGTTGATGCGGCCTGAGTCGGAGTGGCCGCCCTCTCCAGCGTTGTCGAACGTAGCCGTTCCTGATATGCGGGCATGCGTCCTGGAGACTAACCCCGCCGGGGAAAAGGATTTGTTGTTGGATCGGTACAGCTCCTTACAGAAGCTGCTTGGTGTTACCGCTTGGATCAGACGTTTTGTGTACAATTGCAGAAACCCACGCGCGAGGCGTGATTCGTCGGTTCTCACTCCGGACGAGCGTAGGGACGCGCTCTTGTTTTGGGTCCGGAGAGTACAAGCTGATAGTTTTGAGTCCGAGATTGAAATTTTGCGTTTAGGCCGTCGCAAGTTGAAGGGCGCGGTATCGCGATTGAATCCCTTCCTGGACGAGAGTGGGCTTTTGCGAGTCGGCGGAAGACTTCGAAATGCGAACCTGCCGTATGGAGCTCGTCACCCCCTTTTGTTACCTAAAGCCGGACATTTGACTCAACTGATAATAACAGATCGCCATGTGAATGCACAACATGCTGGCTGTAATGCTTTGTTGGCCATTTTGCAGCGTGAATTTTGGATTTTGTCTGCTCGTCGAGCCATTCGCACTGTGGTTTTCCGTTGCCTGCCTTGTTATCGATTGAAGGCCGCGACCATGCAGCCCCAGATGGGTGATTTGCCTGCTGATCGCGTCACGGAATGTAGAGCTTTTGCCGGAGTCGCCACCGACTTCGCCGGTCCCTTTACTGTAAAGGCTTCGAGACTGCGTAATGCTAAAACCTATAAGGCGTACTTGTGCGTGTTTGTGTGTTTGTCCACCAAGGCTGTCCACTTGGAAATTGTCTCGGAATTGTCTACCGAAGCCTTTGTCGCCGCCTTGAGCAGATTTGTTTCCCGTAGAGGACTGCCGTCATTGATACGTTCCGATTGTGGTACTAATTATAAGGGAACGTGTAATTATCTTAAGGAAGTAGTTAAGTTTTTTGTTGATAATAAAATAGACATTGGAACCACCCTCTCCCGGCGTGGGATAATCTGGAAGTTTAGCCCTCCAGCTTGTCCGACCTGGGGAGGAATTTTTGAAGCTTGTGTAAAGGCTGCCAAGACACACTTGCGTCGCGTGATTGGAGAAACTATTCTCACGTTTGAGGAACTTGATACGGTATTTTGTAAAATTGAGGCCGTCCTCAACTCGCGACCCTTGTGCCCGTTGTCTTCGGACCCGAATGACCTGGAAGCGTTGACCCCAGGTCATTTCTTGATCGGACAGCCCCTTTTGGCGTTGCCTGAATATCCGATTCAGGATGTAGGATCCCATCGTTTGTCGCGATACCAACTTTTGAAACAGATGTCCCAAAACTTCTGGGCACGTTGGTCGATGGAGTATTTGCATATCCTACAACAGCGCGTGAAGTGGACAGATAAAACCACCCCACCCCAGACTGGCGACCTCGTGTTGATTAAGGATGCTAACCTGCCGCCCCTATGTTGGCGAAGGGGGCGCATTGTTAAACTCTACCCCGGAACTGACGGAGTTCCTCGTTTTGCTGAGGTTTTGGTTCGAGATTCGGTTTTGAAGAGAGCAGTTAGTGGGCTCTCCCGATTACCCGTAGATTGACGTACCGTTCTTAACGGTCCGGGGCGGGGGGATGTTCGGAAAAGATCGACGTTTCTGAACGCAACTCTAATGTCACGTCAAATTGACATTAGCTGTCACTTGAAGTTGACAGTGACACTTGATTGAAATTCTTGTAAGAAAATGTCGGATTAATTTTGCTGAATTTGTTAAAAATCGCTCGCGTTGAATGTGCCTGGCAGATCGAGTTTGAATACATCTTAAATTATCTATGTGATCCCGTTTTGTACGACCAAGGTTTTGATGCCATCTCTGGAGTGGCCGGTCGCGGATGCTTTGAAAGATAACCTTTTCTACCACACGCGCTTGTTGTCGGGACTATATCGTAATAAAAAAAGCTCCCACGTGTGTGTCTTTGTGTATCTATTGTTGAAACGCCCAGTGTCTTGTGAACGCTGTTATTTGTGTTGTGAGTGAGGTCACTAATTGGTAAGGTCTGCAGAAGAAGAAGGTACCTGGGGCGCGCGCCCCGTCTCTCCGCAGCCGAGGAGATTTTCGACACCACAGAACCGTATGTGAAATCACCTTACTTAACATTCTCTCCACTGTGTATCGCAGTCCAATTGTTCAGTTACATCCCGGCTGAAACCTAGTTTTTTGTCCGGAGTCTATACTAGTAATACCAGCTTCCACTGCGCTAGCCATTCCGCGGTCTAGGCAGGGGTGTACTGAACACTTACATTTTATTTTGATAATAATGTGCCGAATGTTTTAATGAAAAAAGGTTTTTTTACAGTGAGGGAAATGCGTTTACGCATATCTCGTTCGCGTTAGTCCGCGGATGTGGTTATGTGTGTGTGGTGATGTGATGTGACCCCCCATCTAGGCGCAAGGGCTCGATGGGGGTCAAGAGGGGGGAATACCCACTAAACCCCTCATGACTTGCTCTCACCGCCGTCGTTAGGAGTCGCAATGTGGAGGGCTCGGTGTGAGTGACAAGCTCCCCTTGCACGAAAAAAGATCTTGCCCCGATAACTTTCATATTGCAACTTCGATCAACATTTACTAGAGTAGTACCTACTAGATGAACTTTTTCTAGATGCTTCATTTTCCATTTTTCTGTACTGTGTAATTTCAATTTATTTCTTTATATGTAATTGACTTGCTAGCGCCTTGGAGCAATCTGTTAGCTAGTTAAGTAAACCTTTAATAATAAATAATAAATAATAAAAAATGAAGACTCACGAACTAAATCAAAACTTTAACTGTTACGATCGTACGTCATAAATGACAGGAACTACTTATAAATAATACGCGCAAGTTGCTCAAGTGGGCGTATATTTGCTCAGCCGTGTTTGTCACTCCAATCATGTATCTGGACCTAGGTGTTATTGTTGATCGAAGGGTGCGTTTCATTGACTTATTTGATTTGACGACTGTCGCGAGCGCGCAATGATGGCGCAATTCGCTATGCCGTAAGGTATTTGATGAGACTTTTGAAAAATTGCATTACCAAATAGCTGTAAAATTTTCTTTAACACACATTAAATTTACACATCTATAGTCTATACCTACTATATTATAAAGAGGAAAGATTTTAATTTTTTGTTTGTTTGTTTGTAATGGATAAACTCAAAAATGACTGGAGAGATTTTGAAAATTCTTTAACCATTACAAAGATACATTCTTCCTGGGCGACATAGGCTATATTTTACTGCTATGTTTCCAAGGAAACGGGTACCATGCGGATAAAACCGCGGGGAGCCACTAGTTAAATAATAAAACCATAAGCTAGTGTTACAAAGTGATTTTATGGCTCAAAGTAATCCCGTCCAGACAACTTAGACTATAAATTAAGAAATTATCAGAGGATTAAAAAGATTTAATACAAGAAGGAACTGTCGTAATCAGACGTTGTGAATAAAAGAGAATTTTATTGGTGAGATAAAAAACTTTTATCTATTTCTGTTTCGACTTTTATTATGGTGAACTTAGACATTCTCCTTTAAAGATATAAATACGCCCGTAGATAAAATAATGTCAGTCTTTGAACAAATATAAAGGGTGAAATTATTCTCCATAATGACGCAGGCTTTGTTTAAAGGCATTGTTACCACCTGCTATCAGATTTCAGATAAAACACTGACGCATTTTGTAATGAACGAAAACGTTACAATATTGTGTTACGGGTGAACGTACAAGACATATTTTTTCCTTTTAGCCCTAATGACGATGACTTAAAGTCCATTTTAGCTCAGCAATCGATGCATGGTTTAACGTTTTTGTTGTCACGTTCTATTTTGATGTGTCATCAAATATATTGTTTACGTAATGATGTGTAGCTCGAGATGATACAGAATCACAGGAAGCTGGTGCTGTAATTGCAAACAATATCATGCTATATTATTTTTATTATTATAAATGTGAAAGTTTAGATGTTTGGATGTTTGTTACTCAATCACGCCAAAACAGCTAAAAGGATTTGGCTGAAAAGTCGGAAACAGATACTTTGAAGCCTGGAAACGAACATAGGCTACTTTTTATCCCGGAAAAATATCACATTCCCGCGGGATAACGTCGTGTAATACACGCGGGCGAAGCCGCGGGCGGAAAGCTAGTCCTACTATATCCTACTATAATATTACTACTTTCTTACTTCCTACTAATCCTACTAATATTATAAATGTGAAAGTTTAGATGTTTGGATGTTTGAATGTTTGTTACTCAATCACGCCAAAACGGCTGAATGGATTTGGCTGAAATTTGGGACACAAATATTTTGAAGCTTGGAGAGGAACATAGGCTACTTTTTATCCCGGAAAATATGAAATTCCCGCAGGATAGCGTCCTGTAGTCCACGCGGGCGAAGCCGTGGGTGGAAAGCTAGTTTAATTATATTTCTTTCTAAGAAATGTTTCGACTTCTATTAGTCATACCATACGCGATGAAACGAACTTGCTTTTTTCCTTACTTAAAAATCATAGAGTAAAGAGTTTTATGCAAGTTAGGTAAATTGTTTTCAATTCTATTAGTCCTTATATAATAGTTAGTTGCGCAGACCTTTTAAATCGCCTCTGTAGTCTAGTTGTTCACACCACCGATTTCAGACCATGAGGTCCCGGGTTCGATTCCCAGTGGGGGTACATATTGTATTCGGTTTGGTTGGTTGTAGGACTTGTTCTTAGTCCGCCTGGCTAGCTACCACCATTTTATCTAAGTCTGACGCCATAGCAATGATGTTTTCAGCATTTTTGTGTACCGGCAGTTAGAGATAAGATAGCCAGTTCCTCAGTGATTGAGGATTCCGGGAGTAGTGCGCCTCCACCTTGAGCCTTATCACCACTTAAAATCAAGTGTGATGAAGGCTAAGTGCTACCCATCGTGGATAAAAAATAATAATTTCATCTTAAGAAAAAAGACACCATAAAAGTAACTAGCAGAGCATATTCAAAACAACTTCAGAGTTTAAAAATGTCTTTTTGCCCGCCGGCGGTCGTAAAGATCATTTCCTTCATTATTCTGTTAACTTTTGATATTTCCCAGAAGTGTATTCTTAAAAAAAATATGGAATGTGTCACGGGTGTCCCATTTAACTACAGCTTGTATAAAAAGCTAGCAGAAAGGATAGCAAAAATCAAGAGACTATTTTATTTTAACACGAATTAAATTCATCTTTTTTCTTATGGGTAGGTAATTGATTTTAGGTTGTACCTACTGACTTTAATTCTGTGTACATATGCATGTTATGTACACTGAATTAGAGTCTGGTTCCATAACTTAGTTGATTGTCGTTGATTGCAACCTTTGTGTACCAAATTAAATAAATTAAAAAATTTAAATCTTCATGATCTAGAAACACTTAGATATAAAGGTTACCACATAAAATAGTTATACAATTATATAGAATACTAAAAAGTTCCACTTAAAAAAATATTTATAAAAGGTTGATACGCGAAACGCAGCGTTAAAGTTAACAATTAAAAATCAAAACGTTGTTAGATGATTGTTACCCGTGGAAGTTGTACTAAAACTTAGTGGCACTTGTTCGGAACTTTTGAAATTTGTCTTTCTTTCAATTCCGATGTTAGCCCGGAGTTCCCCGTCGCATTAATTACTTATTGTGGAAGTTATTGCCGGCTTATGAGTCGGGCTCGGTGGGTTTCCTTGAGCTTACGCAAACTTTGCGAGTCCTTAAGAAATAAGTTATTAGCTTCATTTGCATCAGTTAGGTTAATGCTGATAACTTAACTTACGATTTATTTTTATTACATAAAGTTATTGTTTTTTTTATAAATATTATATCAACTTATTTCCAATTTCGTAGAGCGGGTATTTAGACTATTAACAAAGAGTAAACTGTAACCAGCGATCATAATGAATGATGTAACATTTAGAAATAAAGCTAACCACCAAAAACATCTTTGTAAATCTAGAATACTAAAAAGTTGTACCTACTTTGCAAAGTGTAAAACCAAGATTTATATTCAAAAAGAAACGTCAAAAATTAATAGTAATTTTAAATCAAAACGCTAGAAAATGATTGTTAGCCGTGGAATTTGTACCAGAACAGTGTTACTGCTTCAGAACTGTATATTTCTTTCAATTCTGATATTAGCCCGGAATTCCCCGTCGCATTAATTACTTATTGTGTTTCTTTGAACTTACACAAACTTCGTGAGTCCCTAAGAAATAAGTTATTGGCTTCATTTGCTTCGGTAACGTTAATACTGATAACTTAATTTGTGATTATTGGATCTTTCACAAGGCCGCTTTTCTGGTTCAGCATTTACACGGAGTCAATACTGAATATAATCCACTAAACCTATCCACTATGACAACTAAAGTCGTATTGTGTCGCATTAATTACTTATTGTGTTTCTTTGAATTTTCACAAACTTCGTGAGTCACTAAGAAATAAGTTATTAGCTTCATTTGCTTCGGTAACGTTAATAACTGACAACTTAATTTACGATTATTGTTTCTTTCACAAGGCTGCTTTTCTAATTCAGCATTTACACGGAGTCAATACTTGAGATAATCTACTAAGCATGTCTACAATGACAACCAAATTCGTATTGTATCGCAATCCAATGTAGAGTGTGTGTCAGATGACTCTGCAGGTGCCTGGCGCGTTTTTGGCGCTAGTAACAGTGCATTTTTTTTGTTCTAATGTTGTAGAAAAGATTAGTATTCGATTTTTACCGCGCGCAGACTTATCTGACGAGCACTCTAGTGAACTTTCACTGTCATTTACACGATGCCAATGAATGGCTTACGCCCGAATTCTCAAACGCAAATCATCTTTGGGAGCGTCTCAAACATCATGGCATCTCTTTCATACGTTTGACATTTAAAGTGACAGGGCGATGTTTGAGACGCTCCTAAAGATAAGTAGCGTACGAGTATTCGGGCATTAGTGGATTGCCTGCAAAACTAATACCACTTGTTTCAAATTTCTTTCTTGAGTCTAAGCAGTCTAAGTTAGGAGGTGTATCTAGAGTATTTTTTACTCAAATTAAATCCTGTAAAAAGTCAAGCCCTTTGCAAAATTCCTAAATCTGGTACAGCTTTGTCGTTGTTTATAGTTTTTATGTAAATTTGACTTTAAGTGCATAACTTTAGTTAGTTAGTTTAGTGGGGGACAAATCTTGCAAGCATAATTTGACTCACTTCCCAGTGTCCGATAGAGCTGCAATTTTGTATACAGGTTTGATTTAGATGACAATACAATATTTAAGTACAGTCAGCAAAAAAGCTTGTCATGAAAATGATTTTTTTTATTAAAAACTTATTAAAAGTGGGAAAGAGAGAAGCAAGCTTCAACTTGACCATAACTTTTTAAAATTACCTGTTATTGCTTTAAGACCTTTTTAAAGTATAACAGTTCTGGTTTCACACAATGAGAAACATAACTCAGGACATAACGACTCGTCCTAAGCCAAAGACGGCCGTTAGCGCTGCAACTTGTTAAGAGTTTGGACAGTTGCTATGACAAACTGGACGATTCCACGACGCCGACAGTTAAATTAACTTTGGTTTAATGTATGGGTTAATATAGAGTCTAGTTTCTAATAAGATCATATTTAAGAAAGTTGTAAGTAATTTTAGAAAAACTGTCTTTATTGTTGGCACCCTCTATTATTAGCACCCTAGAGTTAAATAAGATTTTAAATTATTTTTAAGCATTCACAATGCAATTTTTGTAAGTATAGGAAAACTGTAATAGTAAAAAACCACGAGCCTTATAAGTAGCTTTCAGGCGGGATTCGAACCCGCGCCTCCGGGAATCCGGCCCGATGCTCTGACCAACTAAGCTACCGAAAGGCTTACACGACTCGTCGAATTTTGCTATCACTTGTTACGCTGTAGGCCAGCGTTGTTTTATCAATGTGAGGAAACCCTCGCATCCGAAAGAAACATTTTTACAAATGTTTAACAGTCGATTAAGATGAAACAGCCATTAAATAAGATTTTAAATTATTTTTAAGCATTCACAATGCAATTTTTGTAAGTATAGGAAAAAGGGTTTTTTACTATCACATTTTTCCTATACCCTAGAGTTAAGCTCAAATGGCAAAACTAAGGGCCAATTTTGTACAATATAATAAAACTATTTAACATTTAAACGCGAACTTAACTAATCTATAGGAAAAATGAGATAGTAAAAACCATGAGCCTTCTATAAGTAGCTTTCAGGCGGGATTCAAACAAGCGCCACCAGCCCTATGATCTGACCAACTAAGCTACTACACTTACAAAATTGCATTGTGAATGCATAACAACAATTTAAAATCTCAATTGAGTAATCTATTTTTTCCTTGATTTTTTGGCTAAATTAGGATGACAATAATAGGCCAGTTACCCAACTAATATTAAAGGAATAAATGCTTAGGTAACTCATTCATGCGTAATAGTACATTACAGCTGAGGACAGGTAAGTAAGAAATTACATTGTCGAGGATGGTTTGAAGCACGAGCCGCAGGCGAGGGCTTTAATCATTCGAGGCAAGGTAATTTGCTTACCGTACAAGGCTTGTATAGTGCTTTTCTCAAGAAATGCGAGGAAATAAAAAAAACTGTTTAACTAAATAATATTTAGAAAAAATCGACCCGTCTCACAACTAAATACTTTCTAAATACTTCATTTTCCATTTTTATGTAATAAAAATTGCATTGTGAATGCAAAAAGCTAAAAATTAAAATAAATAATATTTATTAAAATTTATATCACACATGTTCGGGCAATTATTAAATGTAAATGTTATTGTTTTCCCGGGCACACTTATGTATAAATCGCCCATAATAATATTATTTTAATGATGTATCATTAAAATACGCCAACAACACAGATTCCGAAAACGCATGCGCCTTTTTTCACTTCTCCAAATCAGATCGTAGGTTTTCATATATCTTTCTTTTGATATTGCTGGCAGTAAGTTTTCTATTATTCATTTTGCTTCTGCTCTCAAATTTGGTGGAGTAGGTACATACAATGTCTGTATATATTTCATTGGCAGAACACTTTTTATAATTTATTACACAATATAAATAAACTGTACTTATTGATATCAAATCTGAAATCAACCGCTGAAAATCATTCCCGCCGTTTTTTTAATATTGGTTTGTGAGGCCAAGTGCAACGGTCATACAGCCTATTGATACTTACTGCTTGCTACTAAAATGCGCAACTTCAATACCCGCTTCTGGGCGGTAGATGGCGCTGTACATATTTCCCATACAAAATTACTCGTAAAGGATATTTTAGCTACGATAAATCTCATTTTGGTTTTTCGATTGATGTTCGTGCTAAGGGTACATAGCGCTTACAATACGAAGTGATATACTCTGTGCGCATCGTATTTTAAAAAAAGTTAACCTAAATTATGATATAATAATTACCAATATAATAATAACTAGCGGCCGCCCGCGGTTTCACCCGAGTGGTTCCCGTTCCCGTGGGAATATCGGGATAAAAAGTACATATAAACCTTCCTCTTGAATCACTCTATCTATTAAAAAAAACGCATCAAAATCCGTTGCGTAGTTTCAAAGATTTAAGCATACAAAGGGACATAGGGACAGAGAAAGCGACTTTGTTTTATACTATGTAGTGATAATAATGTGGCTGTATGGTGCAAATGTCCCTTTGCTTTTTCTGTTTTTATACACAGGAATAACGAAAGAAAAAATAAAGAAAAAAAGTTGGTAATAATATCTTTGGGTAGGACCTTTTCCGAGGTAAACATTCTAAATTTGAAATACACTGCAGTAATGAATTTCAGTACTTACTTACTGCACTGATTTTAGTGCAGTAAGTAAGTACTGAAATTCATTACTGCAGTGATTTTCAAATTTAGAATGTTTACCTCGGAAAAGTGCCACGTACTGCATTCTTTTCTCAAATATAATATTAACATTTCAGAGCATAAGTGTGAAAAGGACTAAACAGAATTGATTCCAATTTTGGATACAATAAACCATAAATCGGAATAGAACAAATGATAGGTAGGGCAGGCGTACCGGTTTTGGCCACTGTACCGGTTTTGGCCACTTTTTGCTCTAAAAGTTTTCTAAACAACTTTTAGCCATTTCTGATAAAGGCAATTAAAATAAGGTATTCTAAGGTAATAATAACAACCGTTAGAATTCCTTATGTCATAAGATTTTTTTTCAATAAATTCAATTTTCTGTTTGAAAAAATGTTTTGTATGAAAATTTTAAGAAATTTGTTTTGGATGATATACTTTATAAACCTTTGTTTTTTACAATCAAACTGTTGTTTTGCAATTGACTGGTTTCTAGCGCATTAGAATATATTGATTTTACCTGGGTTTGGTTTTGATTTTTTGCAATACTTACAAAAGTTTAACTATCAGTAAGTGGCCAAAACCGGTACATTTGGCACCTCTCACACATTTTGTATTATATACAAAAACTATTTAACTTTTTTTAAATTTAAAAATGTACCTTTAAAGCTAGATAAATTATCTATAATTTAAGATATAATTAGTGTCTTAAATACCTAAGACCATCTAGTACTTAGTGCTTAAAAGTCAAAAATTCCTTAAAGTGGCCACAAAGGGTACCTCTGCCCTACGTTAGTCGCACCTGTAGTAACTATTTAGTCATCTGTGCCTGTAGTTTTATAAGAATAGAAACGCGTAGGTCAAACCCCAGGGCATAGTACGTACTAATATTATAGTATTATTTGCAATAGCTTTGTACAGCAGAGTTTTAAAGGAAACGGTTACTGACTGATTTTAATCTTTGAACACAAAGTTTAATCTAATGAACGGATTGTGCTGAAATTTGGCACGCAGGTAGTGAGTAACTTTAACATCTACTAAGACGGGGATTTCCAAAATTAAGGGATCAATAGTTTGCATGGATAAATAGTGAACAATATTACTTCGAATTTAACTCGTTTCAAGCAGCGAATAAACGCTAAAAGGATCGTTATTACTCGTATTAACGCAATTTTTATAATTAAAAATGAAGCATTTGAAAACATCGATCCATCTCACAACTAGCTCTGATGGGACTCGAACCCACGACACGACCTTTCACTGTCCGGGCGAATGCTCGTCTCCGTAACTTAGTGGTTAAAGCATTCGCCCAGACAATGAATGTTTGAGGGTTTGGTCCCATCGGAGCTTTGCGACATGGGTTGATTTTTTCTAATACTTCATTTTCAAGGATAATAAATATTATTTTTGGTATATTTTATATGACAAAATAGAAAGCAAGCAGCGTCTCCTCATAAAAACTTGATATAACGTTATAAAGCGCGCCTAAAACTGCAGAGCTGAACGTTATTGGACGCTTATTATTTATGAGGTCATAAATCAAAGTGCGTGGAAAGTTACGCTAACCGACTCAATTATTATGGAAAGGTTGACTATTTTCACATTGATTTTATTATAGTTTTAATAATTTTAGGTTCTATAACTTACGCAGTGACAACAACCGCCGGGCATGTATGAAAAGATTGATGGGTGTGAATGAAGCGAAAGAAGTGTGCAAGGAGCGTAGCAGGTGGCGATCCATAAAGTTTATGTATGTATGTATAATTTATTAAAACCACATTTTCATATTAAAATAAATTTAAAAAAATATATCAACCACGTTCTTTTCCACCTTCCACTTAAGACATTTTTAGTTGCACCATCTCGCAAATAATTTCGCTATTTTCTCCCACTTGTTTGTTACGTTCCGTTCCGACGTTCCGTGGGCAGGCCCCCTACAAGGTGGACCGACGATCTGGTCAAGATCGCGGGAAGCCGCTGGATGCGGGCAGCGCAGGACCGATCGTTGTGGAGATCCTTGGGGAGACCTTTGCCCAGCAGTGGGCGTCGTTCGGCTGACATGATGATGATGATGATGATGATGTTTGTTATGAATCCATACTAAGTAGGTACTTAAAATCCTTATTCTTACTTCCTTAGTCTATAATACTATACTATTATACTTTAAACTATTATACTATATTTGATATTTTTATATATTTTTAATATTATAAATGCGAAAACTGTCTGTGTGTTATGCAATCACGCCTAAACTACTGAACCGATTTTAATAAAGTTTGGTACAGAGATAGTCTATAGCCTGAGAAAGGACATAGGCTACTTTGCGAGAAGAACGAAGAACCTCAAGTGGCTATTTTCATAGATTTAGTGAAATGATCTCAAAGCTTGCATAGATGCTACTTCGTAGCTGGCAGCTTTATGCTACGTTACATGACTGCTACGTCGTAGTATTCGTAGTTGTTGCTGCTACGGAGACTTGGAAATAAGAAATTTAATAAAACTGTTAGCAAATGAAGGTTCTTTCAAAATAATAATTGGAGTGTGAGCAGTCAGAAATTAGTTTTTTTAACCCCCGACGCAAAAAGAGGGGTGTTATAAGTTTGACGTGTGGGTGTCTGTCTGTCTGTCTATCTATCTGTCTGAGGCAACGTAGCTCCTAAACGACTGGGCGGATTTTGATGCGTTTTTTTATTGAAAGCTCAATTAGTCGAGGTGGTTTTTGGCGGCAAAAAAAATGAATTTCTGTCTGTCATTCTCACGACAAGGTGTTGTTTGTATAATTTCCATCACGATTTTTATTTCTCAATATATTTTTTAAGGAATTTAAAAAGGATGAAAATAAAAAAAATTAAAAAATCCCGAGAAAAAAAGTCAAATAATAAAAAATTCTCTCTCGGTAGGGGGACCCCTAACGTATAATACACCCTTTCAATACTTCTCTTTTTGTGGTCCCCCGACCGAGAGAGAAATTTTATTATTTGACTTTTTCTTGGGGATTTTGAAATTTTATTTTTATTTGTGGTAAAAATTTACCTAAATTTTTTATTAGTTACTTTACTTCGGTTTTTTTAAATACTGTAATTAGCTCCCAAACCGGAATTCTGGACGGAAACTGTATCCGCGAACCGTTACCAGCGTGATCTATCAGCTGGAGCCCAGAAGCGGCTATAATGAGATACGAGTATCTATACATATAATAAAACAGAAACGGAAAAAAAGTCTGTACATGAAATATTTTTTAAAAATAATTACTGCTATGTGATGTGTACAGGATATAGACCCCAAAACGATAGATAATAAAAAATTTGTCTGTTTGTCTGTTTGTCTGTTTGTCTGTTTGTATGTTCGCTTTTCACGCAAAAACTACTGGACGGATTTTTACCAAATTTTGTGTAGTAATAACTTATAACCCGGGTCAACATATAGGGTACCTTTTATTGCGTGAAAATTTCTTTATATTAAAAAAAAACGCTGATAACGACTGTTTTTATGTTTGCTTTTCACGCAAAAACTACTGGATGGATTTTTGCCAAATTTTGTGTAGTAATAACTCATTACCTGGGTCAACATATAGGGGTACCTTTTATTGCGGGAAAATTTCTTTAAAAAAAAAAAGTTGACAAACTTATATTTCGGGCGTCTGTTTGTATGTTTGCTTTTCACGGAAAAACTAGTGGACGGATTTTTACCAAATTTTGTGTAGTAATAACTTATAACCTGGTTCAACATATAGGGTACCTTTTATTGCGGGAAAATTTCTTTATATTAAAAAAAACGTTGACCAACTTATATTTGCGGGCGGCTGTTTGTATGTTTGCTTTTCATGCAAAAACTACTGGACGGATTTTTACCAAATTTTGTGTAGTAATAACCTGGTTCAACATATAGGGTACCTTTTATTGCGGGAAAATTTCTTTATATTAAAAAAAACGTTGACCAACTTATATTTGCGGGCGGCTGTTTGTATGTTTGCTTTTCATGCAAAAACTACTGGACGGATTTTTACCAAATTTTGTGTAGTAATAACTTATAACCTGGTTCAACATATAGGGTACCTTTTATTGTGGGAAAATTTCTTGACATCTTTTAAAACGTAGACAAACTGACTCACATTTTGTATGAAATTAACTACAAATGTAAGTTTGTATTAGTTTTTTTAGTGATTAAACTATAAATTACCATTATTTTTTTACCTTTATTTGTACTGTAAGATCTGAAGTTTGCAAAATTTTATGATTCTAGGTCAAAAGTTTGTAAAAGTTATTTTCTGTGATATTACTTAGACATATAACCAATTTTAGGATATTTTCCATTATTTGTATAATTCAATAATGTACCTAATACCATACTTAAGACAAATAATGAATTATAATATATTAATATTAATTATTAATAAGATAATTTTTAGGGTTCCGAACCAAACTGGTAAAAAGGAATCCTTATGGTACGACTATTATGTTTATGTCTGTCTGTCACAGCTAGATATCTCGAGAACTACTATTATTTTAGGTGATAAGTAGAAGTTTATGTAAAGATTACAGGAAAAATAAAACAATGTCTCTAAATAGTAAACTTTTTCAGAAATCATCAACAAAAATTATATTACTTCCACTATCGGTCAAGAGATGGAGCTGACCAAAAACTGCAATATTCTACATGGCGAATTCTCGGACGAATATGCCACGCCGATGAAAACATTTTTACGTTTAAAATGTCCTCCTTCCTACATACTCGCAGGTCGCTTTGGGTGAAGCACAGTTGTAGTTTTTTCTCATTTATAAAAGAAAAGATGGTACGGAACCCACGGGGCGCGAGTCCGACTGGCTCTTGACCGGTTTCTTCTTAGTATATTTTATACCGGTACCTTTTAGACTGTGTACGGACCGGCGGGCGGCGGCGGCCCCAAGAACGCCAACGAACCACATCAGGCATTGCTCGCTTCACGTTTCTGGCCTTCGAAGATCAATCTAAAGCTAGGTAAAGGATTACTGGCAGCGATTCCAGTTCACATTCGGAGTTTCTGATCATCTGATTGAGACAGAGGTGAAAACAGAACCTCTTTGATGGCGTTCGTTGGCCTTTGTTGGTCCGGTGTGTACGCAGCATTAGCACAGAATATGGCATTAGGCAAGCGCGATTCATCGTAGATCGCATCAACGAACGCTTAGGGGCGTGATAGCGGACAAGCGCTAGCTTATCAATCAATAAAAAAAATAAAAATATGCTTTACAGTTTGTTTTCACTACAAAGCTACTAACATGATGGCTTCTTAAGTGCTTTTCTGTTGCAGTGATAATCTTTGGAACTAAAACAGTTTTCATACGACAGGACAGTCCATTATGACAGCTAATTTCGTATTGCAAGTGGCTCCTCTGCCACGGCTGTCACCGGAACAGACAGAAGTGTGGGACTATATTAAATTGCTTACTCTTATAAATAAATAATAAATAACTTCTTACAATCACACCAATTATCTAAGCCCACGTTAATTTCATTAAGAAACTGTATCATGGAAAACTTGATAACGGATAAATATATACTTAAATACTTTTTGTTTGTAAATACATACTTAATATACATAGGACTTAGGAATATACATACTCTTGATGGCTGACACCCTGAGAAAACTCAGTTATTGTGATTTTAATGAATTAAAAATACGTAAACTATACTTGAATTAGATTTCGATTTATTGATTTGTAGATCAATTTGAATTGTTGGAAAACGGACATTGATTATTGTGATTTGATTACGATTAATGTTATTTGAAATACCTAGAAAAAAAATTAGTAATTTATCGCAAGGCTTTAGGTCAGCTAAGAGGATGAGGTTACTTCGTGCTTTTGAAATCGATGAGGACCGTGAAGCTCGGTTAACAAGCAATCGCAAGCGCAACACTGAATCCCGCGCTTCCGAGACCTACACCAATATACACACACATAATACCTTGCGGTCACTGGAAGGAAGTGTAGATTACACATAAAATAAACAAATGCAAAAGTCACTTTACCGTGCGTACGAAGTCGCGGGCAACAGCTAGTAGTGAATAAAAATGCAGCGCACGAGTGTTGGTTGCCACTTTTATACTACTACAGATGTCTAAGTCATAGCATGTGTTGTCATAGCTACACTACGGGGGCAAGAAATAATAAAAATACTTGATGAAGGTTGGTTTTATTTTAACATTAAGTATCTTGAACCAAAGTCTCGAACCTACTACCTTTCACTGTCCGGGTGAAAGCTCTAACTACTGAGCTACGGAGTCGTTAGGAGAAGCGCCGCCATAGTCTCGAACCCACGACCTTTCACTGTCCGGGTGAATGCTCTAACCACTGAGCTGCGGAGTCGTTAGGAGAAGCGCCGAATTTATCCAATACTTGTTACGCGCTGTTCAGCTAGCAGAGCTAGTTGTGAGATGGGTCGTTTTTTTCTAATATTTCATTTTAAATAATTTATTTTAATAGTAAATATATGCAAAAAGTTATGATGATTTGCACAAAGTTCTTCAGTCACCAACAGTGCAGTCAATAATTTATTAATTTTACAACATTTATCCTATTTTTTGTGTTAGCTATACTTATTTATTACTATAATTAGCTCCCAAACCGGAGTTTTGTAACCGGTTTAGCAACGTGATCAATGGGCGGGTGATTGACGACGCCGGCGCCCAGGTGCGGCCATAATGCGATATAAAGAATAATAATTCCGCGCACGAGTGATGGATGTCCGAAGGGGCTGGTGACAAATCACTTTTGCACAAATAAAAATGGCGGACGCCCACGTAAAGTGTGAGTGAGGATTTTTTTTAAGTTGACAATGTGTGGTGATTGATGCGTACCTAAAATTTGTGTTTTACAATTCAGAGGCAGGGTTAACTAGTGTTTACAAAGTAGAAAAGATCTGGGTGCCTACCATCAACTCTTATTGCGATTTTGTTTAGGAACTAAACTGATCTGCTTCGCTTTTTCGTACCACGACAGCTTAATATTAATGACAGCGATTCATTGATCATTCAATGACATTTCACAGCCGCTGAGCTGTCATCAACTCTTATTTGACTTATAACTCGGCCAAGCTAACATGACACCTGCAGGTTATACCCGTCCCTCTCACTCTTCGGGCATGACAAAATCGAGTGAAAGAGACGGGTAAAAGAAATAAGGACACAAATCGTTCGGTCATTCACATTTAGCAATTCATTTGCGATCCAGTTTTTAGAAGGTCATAGTACGAAAGCAAGCAATTCATTTTAGTAACCTATTCTGCATCGCGCTAGTTTTGAATCGCTGTCATAAAGTTGATGGTACGCACCCAGTTCTTTATTATTTTTGAAGACTTTTTTCGCGATTCTAAAGTACCAGGACAACATAGCTATGCAGGAGGTAGTTGTAGTGGCGACTGGTTAGAAAAATCTTTACCTATATATACTACCGCCTCCATAGCAATGTTATCCTAGTACTTCATAATCCAAACGATAGTTCGGACAGCTACATTGTATTATTCTGTTGTGACTAGAATACCTACTTCAAATATAATAAAGAACTGAACTGATTTATCGATGTTTTTAGTGAACACCTCTACTTTAAACCAATGGTGCCGTAACGGGATTGCTTTTGGTGCGTTTCAAATGGTGCGGTTAAAATTGGTTCCGTAACTGGAATACCTCTCCATCGGATACATTAAATGGCTAATGATGATAATCCAATCCAAGCAAATCCGCACAAAATATGTAACAATGTAGACCTTAAAAAAACATGTTCAAACGTCTTCAAAAGGGGGAGAGCTTACCATTATTACAACGCCAACCTCACTTTCCCACCGTCTAATAAAACTATGACGTCATAAAGCACAGTAGCCCGTTCCATAAATTCAGCGATGCTAAAATAACAGCGTGTTGAGTGCTCGCAAGTGCTTGACACAGTGGAACCTTATTATGAGCGCCCTAACCTAGTTCCGAAACCCCGAGCAGTAAATTAACTGGAAAATTTGAAGACCCCTGTGCAGTATATTTATTATGACGCGATGGGTTGAGGGTTAAGATGTTCAAAGATAATGGGTGCACTTGCAGCTTGGGTAGGACTATTGATATACTCGTGGTTTGATATATTTTAGATATCTGTCAGCGCAAGTTACTGGCTCGTAAGCAAACCACCGGAATAAAATCTATGAAGTACTAGCAACTGTTCGAGAACATTCGAGAACACTCCGGAAGTTTTTGGTACAACAGTTTCTCTTATACCCCCTTATTTATGAACGTCGAACTAATTACACCTAGCTTACAACTGATGCTATCACTTTTATGCACGAAACATATGACAGAGACAACAGTAGTTTTACACCAGGTGCAGTTTTGAACTACATTCCTTAGTTAGGGGGATTGTTCCAAATATAATCTTAACTATCTCTACAAATTTAACTACAGTGTGTAAAGTTTAATGTTCTCTACAATAGCGAATATTTTGTCATTTACTCGTATTTGAAGTGCATGACATTATTCTATATCGATACTAATCTATACTAATATTATAAAGAGAAAAGATTTGATTGTTTGTTTGCATCGAATAGGCTCCGAAATTACTGGACCGATTTAGAAAATTCTTTGACCATTAGAAAGCTACATTTTTCCCGAGTCTCATAGGCTATATTTTATCCCTATATTACCACGAGAACGGGTACCACGCGGGTAAAACCGCGAGGATCCGCTAGTTTTTTATGTGTGTTCTTGTAAGTATGAATGTAAGTTGGCAGTTAGCCAATAAATTAGACTCAAATAAGCGTTTCAAATATTTAAGCAATGTGGACGGTGTTCACGAAAGTTCTTCTTTTACTGGAAAAAGTTGGTGATACGCCATATAAAAAATAAGTGCAGAGTGCATTTCTGCAAAATGCGGATGCAAGTATGGGTTCCATACTTATGAAATCAGATGGAATTTAAAGGAAGCAAATTTTCGCCAGACTGGCAGCTTTCAGCCTCTTTTATAAATTTTGTAAATATTAAGCTGAAGATATAAGTACATTTTAAGATTAAAAGTAATTTTTTGTCACAGTGACTTTGTTGAGAAAAATAATCGTCATTTATATTACCTATTGCGTACAAAAATTGACCCTCACTTTGTGCATTTGTCAATTTGTCTTTTAATAAATAAATAAATTCTTACACCAAATTAACTAGCTCATAAGTAGTTTTCATTAAGAAACTGTGATAACTAGAAACTTGATAACGGATAAATAATTATATTATTATGTATTTATTTGTAAATACATACTTAGTATACATAGATAACACCCAGCCCACGACAAATAGACATGTTCGTTTATGCACACAAATATTTGTCCTATTCGGGAATCGAACCCGAGACCTCTGGCGCAGAAGGTGGGTATCCTACTCCTGCGCCAAATCAGTCGTCTAAGCTAAACTTGTGACACAGTGACACCAATAAAAAATAATTATGTCTGAAATTTTAGTACCAAACCATGGTGAACCTAGTCGCTTGTGAAGACTGGCTCCTGTTATTCGCTGAAACAAGGGCGTTTTCTAAGAAACATTTTTATTTTACTAGACGTTAAGTGCACGAGAAGTGCTGCAAATGTATCTTTTAAATACACTTGGTTATGCATAGCTACCGAACTTAGCTGAAATGTAAATAAGTTTGTCAGCCAGCTGAGATATTTTATATCTACTATATCGATTTGGCGCAAGGGTAGGAGACCTGCCTTCTGCGCCAGAGGTCTCGGGTTCGATTCCCGAACAAAACAAATATTTGTGTGCATGAACATGTCTATTTGTCTTGGTCTGGGTGTTTTCTATGTATATTAAGTATGTATTTACAAATAAAAAGTATTTAAGTACTTATATATTTATCCGTTATCAAGTTTTCCTTGACACAGTTTCCCAATGAAATTAACATGGGCTTAAATAATTGGTGTGATTTTAAAAAAAGTTATTATTTATGAAATAGTTGTCTACTATTCAAATCAATGCAATAATGCTTTTTACAAGCTATTATTTAACTTGCAGTGTATGTCCGTTCGTCAAATCTTGCAAGCAAAATTTGACCCACTTCCCAGTGTTTGATTGAGCTGAAACTTTGCATAGAAGTTTGGGTGGATGACAATACGATTTAAAGTCCAGTCAACAAAAAAGCTTGTCACAAAAAGAAGTTTTCACAAAAAACTTACCTATTTAAATTTCTCTTTTTTATTTCTACATAGTTTATTTATAAAATTTCGCATATTTTATTTATATTTACGCATATTCCATTACGAATCTAAATAGGTAAGCTTTGAAAATTCTAACAAATAACACTTTGAATTTTTATGATGATTTAAGATTCAATACCTATTCAAGCTAGGACTTTGCAGATCTTGTGAATGTCAAAGAAACTTATGCCATCGGTTCACAAACCCTACGTAAGGAGACCTTGTCACGAGAAGAGCCGACAAGAAACTCATCAAATGTTTATTTTTTTTACCACACTTTTATTAGCTTCACTTGTAACTAAGTCACAATGTAAGAAAATCTTGGAAATCAATTTTAACCTACTTCTAATTGTCGTATTGATTTGAAACTTTGCAAGTCTATATGAATCCGATGACAATACAATAATTTGCTACCATCGAGCTGATCTGATGATGGAGTCAAGAGGTGGGCAATAGAACTCTTCAATGGCTGCTAGGAAACCCCTCGAGTTTAGGCTCATTTCTTTTGTTCTGATAAGACCTGTTCTTTACACTTGATGGTGAGGGTCTGATGATGGAGCAGGGAGGAAGCCAGTGGTACTTCTTAATGACCACTAGGAAACCCCTCGAGTTTGGTCTCCGTTGTTTCGTTCTGATGAGACTTTTTAGTCGCACTTGGTGGTTAGGGTCTGATGATGGAGCAGGGAGGAAGTCAGTGGCACTTCTTAATTACCAATAGGAAACACCTCGAGTTCTGGCTCATTTGTTTCGTTCTGATCAGACCTATTCGCTACACTTGATGGTAAAGGTCTGATGATGGAGCAGGAAGGAAGCCAGTGACACTCCTTAATGACCAATAGGAAACCACTCGAGTTTGGGCTCATTTGTTTCGTGTTGATAAGACCTATTCGTTACACTTGGTGGTGAGGGTCTGATGATGGAGCTGGGAGAAAGCCAGTGAAGCTCCTTAATGGCCTCAAGAAAACCCCTCGAGTTTAGGCTCATTTGTTTCGTTCTGATGAGACCTATTCGCTTCACTTGGTGGTTAAAGTCTGATGATGGAGCAGGGAGGAAGCCAGTGGCACTTCTTAATGACCACTAGGAAACCTCTCGAGTTTGGGCTCATTTGTTTCGTTCAGACGAGACCTATTCGCTACACTTGGTGGCGAGGGTCTGATGATGTGAAGATAGAGCTGGGAGGAAGCCAGTGGCACCCTTAATGACCACAACGAAACCTTTTGAGTTTGGGCTCATTTGTTTCGTTCTGATGAGACCTATTTGGTACACTTGGTAGCAAGGGACTGATGATGGAACAGGGAGAAAGCCAGTGGCACTCCTTAATGGCAAATAGGAAACCCTTTGAGTTCTGCCCCATTTGTTTCGTTCTGATGTGACCTATCCGCTACACTTGGTGGTAAGGGTCTGATGATGGAGCAGGGAGGAAGTCAGTGGCACTCCTTAGTGACCACTAAGAAACCCCTCGAGGTGGGCTCATTTCTTTCATTCTGATGAGACCTACTCGCTACACTTGGTGGTGAGAGTCTGATGATGGAGCAGGGAGGAAGTCAGTGGCATTCCTTAATGACCACTACGAAACCCCTCGAGTTTGGGCGCATTTGTTTCGTTCTGATGAGACCTATTCGCTACACTTGGTGGTGAGGGTCTGATGATGGAGTAAGGAGAAAGTAAGGGTTCGGCTCGCGCATCTGGTAACTAATAGACTCCACTTGAATTTGTAAAACTAAATATATACAATCACGCCTTTGAGTTATAATGTTTACGGGGTGAGCAGACACATGAATGGACTGTGAAATCGATTATCAACCACCCATATCTTGCCATTTATTAAACTAAAAAGTAAAAAATAAATATGTAGTTTAAAAAACTAAAAAACACACTTTTATAGGAACAGACTAAAAAGTACAAAATAACCGTCAATTCAGTAACTGAAATTAAAAAGCGTGGTGCGCCCTTTACAAAGCATGCATTCAAGTAGGTACTTAATATTGACAACGCGCACCACGCTTTTTAATTTCAGTTACTGAATTGACGGTTATTTTGTACTTTTTAGTCTGTTCCTATAAAAGTGTGTTTTTTAGTTTTTTAAACTACATATTTTTCTTAATTAAAATCGATCAGACCATTTTTAATCTGTGTTTTATGTGTTTACTAGCGGCCGCCCGCGGTTTTACCCGCGTGGTTCCCGTTCCCGTGGGAATATCGGGATAAAAAGTACATATAAACCTTCCTCTTGAATCACTCTATCTATTAAAAAAAACGCATCAAAATCCGTTGCGTAGTTTCAAAGATTTAAGCATACAAAGGGACATAGGGACAGAGAAAGCGACTTTGTTTTATACTATGTAGTGATTAAACTTCCCTTATGGAAAAATTTATTGGTAATAGTTAAGATTGTAGGAAAGTTAACGCTCGCTACTAATTCCCCACATCGTAGACCGTATCTAACTTTATAACTGAACAACGTCTTGATTTCATAAACCATCCCAGTTAAAATAAAAAAGTTGGCTGCAGTCTCATCAAGAGTTGACGACTCTAAACCACCCTGATGGCTTTCTGACGAGGACTTGGCATGTCTTTAATGGCGGTGCTACACTCAGACGCGTGCAATTACGAGTAGTCTGCATTACAGCTTACTTTCCATTTTTCCATTTTAAAGACATAATTATTATTGTTATAATATTCCCATCACTCTGTAATTTGGAGACTTGAAAGTTTTTATGCTTTTAATGGATTCGGAACTATTTCTTTTGTCACACTGTAAGACAAAATTCTGAAGAAACTACATAGAGAAAAAGATAGACGAAGTAAATGTGAGAAAGTATTTAAAAACAAACGAAATGCAAAACTCATAACAGTAACAGCGACACAAGCCGAACCACATAAACAAATTGATTTACAATGGGCGATTTTCTGAAAGCTCAGTCACTAGATGGCGCTGTCCCACCTATGCAGTTAGAAGGAACGGAACGTTATAAATTTTACCTTGACGCGACTTTTTTACGTAAAACGGAACGTCAGACAGATGTTATTTATTTACCTAAATCTTTAAATTTACCTATTTCGTTTCTATT
This sequence comes from Crambus lathoniellus, assembly GCA_949710035.1. Lineage (NCBI taxonomy): Eukaryota > Metazoa > Arthropoda > Insecta > Lepidoptera > Crambidae > Crambus > Crambus lathoniellus. Next base: position 3,524,117 of record OX453302.1, on the reverse strand, counting down.
CCTCACAGTAGTACTTATTTAATATATTATTAGTTTCCTTTGGGTTTTTAAAAAGTAATTAATTTAAATTTGTTTCATACCAAAATATACCATAGACATGTACATACTTATTCAACGCCATCTAGTGAAGCAATTGGAAGCTTTTTTTTTTAAATGGCCTCTCAGAAAATCGCTCATTGCAGTGTTCATACTTTTGAAGAAGAAATAACAGTTTTTTTAAACTTACACCAATTTAGCACTGTAAAGTCTTGTGTTATGGGATACAAGGTGTTACCGTATAGGGGGATAAAATACATATACTGATACATAGATAAACAGCCACGCAAGCAGGCGTCTGTCACTCGATGTACTTGCGCGCAACTCTCGCCCGCCCCTGCCGGCCGGCGGGGGCGGTGCAAATCCATAGAAATTAGGTCCGCAAAAGAGCTAGAATATATGCAATAGAAAGAGATGCAACGAGTGGTCGTTCGTAATTTGCGCCGTACAAGCTGATTTCCACTTTATTGCGTTATAGTTAGAGTTGCTATTTATTTAAAAGGCTTAGCGGAGTGCAGTATCTGTTACAAAGTAACTATTTAGTAATCTGTGACGCAAGTAACAAATTCTAGTATTCACCATACACACATTTGCTACTATTAGAACTCAGGACTTCAGAGTAGGCTCTACTTTGAAACCGTCGAACAGACCCACCACCGTCTACCACGGGGGTCGCTATATTTCTTTTTACAGTATACTTACCGATCGCTTATTTATGAATGATACCTACTGCAGATATTTCTTCGTACGCCGCACGCAATAAAACAATGTGTAACATAAAATATACACGAAAAACGTGCGAAAATCATATCTGCATATCTGCATGAACATAAAAAGCGGCACGTCGAAAGCCTGTCGAATCGTAAACCTCGAAATTTAGACGCACTGAAAGATGCAATAAAATACTCATTACGAGACGGAACAAACAACATTTATTGCGAATAAATTCACGAGTTAACGGCTCAAATAGTAAATCATCGTTGTTACTGTTATCGTAAAAATGTTTATTTATTATGTGCGATCCGATAATCTTTTTGTGCGAAGTAAGCGTGACGTTTACGGCTTCTTTTGCTGTCCGTAACGGGCTAATTTGATAACTTATTTTGGAGGCAATACTTGTCCTACTTTTTAAAATATTTGAAATACTATACTTTTAAGATAGATTTGATATTTTGTTTGTTAGTAATGGATATTTAGTATGATAAGACAAAAACTACTGGACCGATTTAAAAACATCTTTTACCAATATAAAGCTACTTTATTTTCAAGTGACCTAGGCTATATCTAAACCCGAAATTCCCGCGGGAATGTGTGGTGGTAAAACCACGCGAAGCAGCTAGTTTGAAATACTTGGGGCCCGATTCTCAGGCATTCGAATTTTTCAGTGTGGTAATTCGTATGTCGAACATTTTGTTTTTGGTTTCTATTGAAAAGTTACAACGTTTCAAACAAAATAAACTGTCCCACATGTCAACAAATTCATTTTGACAGCTAAGTTCGTATACGAACATCGATTGGTCTGTACCACTCGTAGCGTTCGACTGCTTTTTGTGATCGAACTTTTTCGATTGTGAAATTCTGACAATACACAAACTGTGTTATATTTGAATTTCGAGCTTATAAAAGTGAACTTTTCTCGATTGCCTGAGAATCGGCCCCTTGGATTCGATATCGAATGTGAAGTGAGCTTTAAGTATACCTACTTAAACCTATTATCTAATTTAACTTACATTAATTATTGTTTTTATCAATTCCAACGTCATATTATAAACCCTTTAATAGGCATTGCTCTATAAATATTTCATTGCTCTTACTACTAATTTACCGTAAAATCTTATACTTAAGTTCAAGCTAGGAAACATTCTTGTTATCATGACCAGCAGTTTTGTAACGCCCACAACTGGGCAAAGGCAAAGTTATCACTCATTTAATAGTGAATGCTTATACAATAAAGTTAATCCTACTTCCTACTATCCTACTAATATTATAAATGTGAAAGTTTAGATGTTTGGATGTTTAGATGTTTGGATGTTTGGATGTTTGTTACTCAATCACGCCAAAACGGCTGAACGGATTTGGCTGAAATTTGGGACATAGATACTTTGTAGCCTGGAGAGGAACATAGGCTACATTTTATCCCGGAAAACACTACATTCCAGCGGGATAACGTCGTGTAGTCCACGCGGGCGAAGCCGCGGGCGGAAAGCTAGTAATATTATAAATGTGTGTGTGTTTGGATGTTTGAATGTTTAGATGTTTGGATGTTTGTTACTCAATCACGCCAAAACGGCTGAACGGATTTGGCTGAAATTTGGGACATAGATACTTTATAGTCTGGAGAAGAACATAGGCTACTTTTTATCCTGGAAAAATATCACACTCCCGCGGGATAACGTCGTGTAGTTCACGCGGGCGAAGCCGCGGGCGGATAGCTAGTCCTACTAATATTATAAATGCGAAAGTTTGGATGTTTGAATGTTTAGATGTTTGGATGTTTGTTACTCAATCACGCCAAAACGGCTGAACGGATTTGGCTGAAATTTGGGACATAGATACTTTATAGTCTGGAAAAGAACATAGGCTACTTTTTATCCTGGAAAAATATCACACTCCCGCGGGATAACGTCGTGTAGTTCACGCGGGCGAAGCCGCGAGCGGAAAGCTAGTATGAAACATATACCAAATCATACAAAACACACACGCCTCTCCTGATTCATATCTGGCATTAAACTCGCTGAAAGCCATGAATAAGGGCCGTAACCAATTGTCATAAACACCAGAATCGCTTGCAACATCCGATATTTCGACATTGATTGTGTTAATAACAATTAATTTGAACGAATATTGCTAGAAACATTATCGTGAACATGTGTGATAAAAGGGTTTAAGTTTTCAAAGTCTAAGTCATGAGCGGAAGCGATTGTAATCAAGTCACTTGGTCTTGAACTAAGACTATTATGTAAGTAGTAGCTGCGCCCCGGGGCTTCGCTTGGGCAAAGGCGTGGAATTTTGGGATACAAAATTAAAAATTATATAAAAAAACACGTGTGGCACTCAGGGACTGCCGCGGTAAAGCTATTGCATAAGTAAATAGTGTAATTACACACCAAAACAATTATTCATTAAAAAAAATATGAACAAAAAGAACGATATTAGGAGCTTGATCATCGAATTTCGCGCGATGAACATTTATATAGATATAATGTGTATTACCTATACCTATACCACTATTATATTATGTGCCTATACACAAAAAACAAAGGTTCCTACCTACTTCGATCAACAATAGTACTAGATGAAGGCTCACGAACTAAATGAAAACTTTATATGGCCAGACTGTAATTTTTTTAAACGGGGAAAAAAGGTTACGAATGTTACGATCTTACATTATAAATGACAAGAAGCGTTCCAAGTTTGAAATACCTTTGTATTATTGACACTGTCAAAATAATCTACTTATAATTTATACTCTCAAGTGAGCGTTCGACGCTTGGCCATGTCTGTCACTCCAACTATGTATCTAGAACTAGGTGTTATTGTTGATCGAAGGGTAAATAGTACACGTGCTTGGTTTAATGGTTTCTATTATATACATAACTAGCGGATCCTCGCGGTTTCACCCGCGTGGCACCCGTTCCCGTGGGAATATCGGGATAAAATATAGCCTATGTCACTCAGGAAGAATGTAGCTTTCTAATGGTGAAAGAATTTTCTAAATCGGTCTAGTAGTTTCGATGCAAACAAAGAAACAAACAATCAAATCTTTCCTCTTAGTGTAGATGAAGAATCCATCCTAATATTATAAATGTGAAAGTGTGTTTGTTTGTTTATTTGTTTGTTTGTTTGTCCATCTTTCACGCCAAAACGGAGCAACTGATCGACGTGATTTTTGGTATGGGGATAGTTTGGAAGCTGAAGAGTAACAGAGGCTACTTTTTATTACGGAAAATTATAAAATAAAAATGGTAATTTTGTATGGATAATAGTTTTGACTGTCGTACGATACCAAACTGTCATTTATTCCATGGCCGCCTCCGCGTCTGCGCGCGGTCAAAATCGAATAGGTACTAATCTTTTCCATAAGATTAGAACAAAAAAATGTACTGTAACTAGCGCCAAAAATGCCCCAGACGCACATGCGCGCAGACTTATCTGTCACGTAAGTCTATGTATTTTACTCACTTCCTGATTATTTATTTTCATCTGTCTAATAATGGTGATACGAAGTACTCTGTCCTACTAATATTATAAATGTGAAAGTTTAGATGTTTGGATGTTTAGATGTTTGGATGTTTGTTACTCAATCACGCAAAAACGGTTGAAAGGATTTGGCTGAAACTTGGGACACATATACTTTATAGCTTGGAGAGGATCAAGGGTTCCCGGACCAAGGGCTGTTTATCCCGGCAAATTTATATGGCAAAGCAACGTTTGCCGGGTCAGCTAGTGAATATATATAGGTATACAATACAAGGTGTTAGGGGCACCGTTGCAAAAACTTTAAACATGGCTTCAGGCTATCAGGAAATGAAAAAAATATTTCGACTCCATACTAAATGTCCCGATTAGTTGCTAAATTTTTATGAAAAGTCGAATTTTTGAATGTCCGCCATCTTGTCGACAGTGCTGGTCTCTGTAAATTGGTGTCATCATAATAGCCTGTACTAAAGCCACCCAGCTGCCAGCTGGCCCTATGGCCCTATTCGCTAGCTCAAATGAAAGTGGATGTAATTTCCACTTTCATTTGAGTTAGCGAAAAGACAGTCATCGTAGTTCTACTGATTTTAAGAAGTTGGCGATAAAAATAAAACACCCAGTTTTGATTTGGATTTTTATTACCTATTGTACCTATATATAATTATACTTCTTAAAATCAGTAGAACTACGATGACTGTCTTTTCGCTATGTATATACTACGATGACTGTCTTTTCGCTATATGTTTGTATTTATTATATACATCTTCTTTCTAAGACTAAGGTTGACGGAGTGGTTGTGGTCATGGTCCGCTAAGTTGGTAGCGGCTTTTGCGGCGATGCTCCTCTATATCTCTCTATTTGTGGCACTGCGTGTGCATTCTGTAAGGGCACACTTGGTTGTGGACTTGATAAGGACTTGATCATCTTGTGGGTGATCAGCCGCGAAAACATTGACTCTTCCTTGTTTCTTCAATCGAATCGTTCCAAGAAGCTTGCATTATGGATGATAAGTCCAAACACTCTAAGAATTCGCACTTGCACAATCGTCGAAAGCCTTTGTTTGATCCGAAGCTCCTTTTTAGTGGAAACATTTGTGTGACGAGCAGTCCGTTTGATCATAATACACCACATCTCAATCTTCTTGTGGTACTTTTGTTGGAGCGTCCATGTTTCAGCTCCATATAAGAAGATAGGAAATAGTAAGCTTTTCGTGTATCGAACCTTGGTGTTATTGATTGTGCGGCGATCTTTCCATATTATTATCTTCGTTAGCTTTTCAAAGGCTGATCTGGTTAGGTTAGGCGAGCTCGTTTTTTGAGATCAACAATAACACCTAGGTCTGTGCAATTGAATTGAATCATCGTCATCAGTTAATATATGTCACTATTTGTAGGTACCTACTTAATTATTACACGGATTCACCAACACTTCTTGCCTTAACAATGTTTTCAACATATTATCGCACTGCTTTTACAAAAATATATTATTTTAGCAGCTAACTTTTTCCATACTTTTTCATAAAAATCCGAGATTGACAAGTGACATTAATTATTTTAATTTTTAGTTTTTTGCATTCACAATGCAATTTTTATTACTGAAAAATGGAAAATGAAGTATTTAGAAAAAATCGACCCGTCTTACAATCAGCTCCGATGGGACTCGAACCCACGACCTTTCGCTTTCCGGGCGACTGCTCTAACCACTGAGCTACGGAGTCGTTACGTCTGAGAACGACTCCGTAGCTCAGTGGTTAGAGCAGTCAGTATTTTTTCTAAATACTTCATTTTCCATTTTTAAGTGACATTAATTTGACATAATTTTGAGATTACTGCTTTTTCTTCTTTTTATTATTATTTCTGTTTCAGCCAGTGCTTCACGTTTTAGGCGCTAGTTACAGTACATTTTTAGTTCAAAAACTTATGGAAAAGATTAGTATTCGAATTTGACCTATATCAAAATAAACACATGTAATCAAAAAGAGAAAAATACCTTTATCTCTTTTTAACAACAGGTTTTTTGTATATTTATCTCTTTTTACCAAAACAATGTTAGTAAGAGACAAAATATATGTAAACCCCGATTGTCAAAAAGAGATAAACAATGTTTTGTTAACCTCCTAGGGTGTTAGGTTTTTTCGTTACGGAATTTCTTGGTTCGGTCGCCGCGCTCAAAGCCCGCGATAAAAGCTATGCAATAGCTTAAAAAACCCACGACGATTAAAATGTAATTTAAAAGGATAAAATAATTTATAAACCCCCGACTTTAATAATTTATTTGACCTATGAACTTAATAAGAAACGCAAGAAAATCCGTCCGGGCTGCCATTAAATGAACTAGTTTTGTAGTTTTTTAGTTATTTAAATTTATGTTGAAATTTGAAATATTGATGGCAGCTCTCGAGTAAGTAATTTTATTTTTCTGGTCAGGCTTTACAACCTATTCTCAGGCCTACTAAATATGTATACTTACCTACAAAAAAAAAAATGTAGAGTAGTCTAATCGGTGAAGGTGCATATGCATTTTTTTGCGGGCGGGCGGGCGGTGCATCTTGCTTGGTGTTTTTTTTTTGCAGAATATATTTCTTTTTTCACAATGGTTACGGACTTCCGCTAAGTGCCACCTGATTCAATCAAATACGGACATGAGATTTTTATATATTAAAAGATCGGTTTTTTACCTTTTCATCAGAATTAGTATTCTCTATTTTATCTAACTTTTTATCATCAAAACATGTTTCTATTTAAATAGGATCATGTGTCATCAGGCAAGTCGATAACTAACTATGAAAAACAAAAATAACTAGTTTACCTAACCAAAAAATCTTTTAAGATCATTCGATATTTGGTATTGCACAGATAACAGATTGGTACCTTTACCCAAATCCTTTTGTAGATAAAATCGCTATAATTTTAACACTTGCACCAACCCAAAGGGTAAGCGTTCGTGTGTATGGCCGTTAATTAAAATTTGTTGCGCGATTAATCGTTAGAATCTTTGCCGCTCCTCGTTAACGACTGTGCTGAATTACGCGAGATTATCAAATGCGCCGTTTTTTCGGAAGGCTTAAGGGTTGAGTTCGTGTAAGGAATTATGTTTAATGTCAAGCATCCTTTAACGGGTTAGAAACTCCACCGTTGAAGGAAGAGCTGAAATTTCCGAGGTTGGAGTAAACTTAACAAGGAAGGACTGGCTGATTTCTTTCTTTTAAAAATATAAGAGTAGGAATTTGTAGCATTTGATACTTTTGAAATGGTGACTTTGTCGGTTGATACTAGGAAACTTCATGGAACCTTAAACAACTAAAGATTTTTAAATTAATTTTATACATTTTTAATGCCTTAACGAGTTGTTTTAAAAATGCTTATGCCAGAGCTTCACCTGCGTCTAATGCCATTAATTAGCACGCTATTTGATATAATTCGCAGGTGTAGCCGGGTCTTAGCGCACTAATTTGATACAATGAGCGCGCTAAGACGCCCATTCCGTTATTAACGCCGTTAGGCGACACGCAGGTGAAGCCCCGGCATAAGATATGGTGCAATTTAAATGTGTTTTTACAAGATACACAATTGTGTTTGTTCACGATGACGATGATTGTATTTTCATGTGTTATCACTCAAGATCAGCAAACCTTGGCAAGGTTGGCAAGTAGGTACTCATATTTTTTTTGGTCCTTTGAGCCTGATCATTTTAATCATCACCATCATCAGTTACTATTTTTATTCACACGCCACCGAAAGATTAACGCTACCACATTACATCCCAATAACGCTCCATTAAAAGGCCACAGTCAACATTCCCGTCCATGTCACGGCAACCTAATTCCACTGCAACTACACTGACAATCAAGGAGGAATCTTGCCGTGACCTAATCATGGCCCCTCATTTACAAGTTGTTAATATTTGTGATTTATAATTTATGTCTGATATTTGTTGTGATTGTTGACACATCGTAGCGATATACCAGCTTCCACATCACAGCCTAAAAACACTCCATTAAGCCACCGTCCGGAAACATTCACGTCCGTGTCACGGCAACATAATCCCCATGCAACTACACTGGCAATCAAGGCGGAATCTTGCCGTGGACTAATCTGGGCCCCTCATTACAAGTTGTTATTATAGTGTGACAAGCTTTTCTGTTCCGGTAATTACCTTTCGAACTAAAACAGTTTTCATACGACAGTCCATTTTGACAGCTAATTTCGTATTGCAAGTGGCTCCTCTGTCACGGCTGTCACCGGAACAGAAAAGCTTGTGGCACTGTATTTGTGAAATAGTCTGATACTTGTTAGGATTGTTGACACACCGTAGCGATATACCTGCTTCCACATCACAGCCTAAAAACGCTCCATTAAGCCACGCGTTCGGAAACATTCACGTCCGTGTCACGGCAACATAATCCCCATGCAACTACACTGGCAATCAAGGCGGAATCTTGCCGTGGACTAATCTGGGCCCTTCATTCACATGTTGTTATTTTCGGCTTGTTCCGCACGGCTTAGCGATAAGCCGCACTAATTGGAATGGCGCAAATTTGTAGCTTAAGCTCTGGGGCGGCAGTGCCAGTGGATTTGGTTGGGTTTTTATTTTTTGTACTGAATGCATTCTGTAGCTACACTGCAGTGGAGGTATTGGGCAAGAAACATTAAAATGTGGTGTAAGTTTCCTTTTGAAATAAGAAATTTTAGAATGTGGTACGTAATTCAGAATATTTTGTGAAAAAAAATATATATTTAGCTTACTTCCGGAAAAACACAACATGAAAGATGCACCGCGCCGGCTATTAAAAATTGCACATGCACACCACGATACCAAAGAATACTATAATATTACTAACGTAAAGAAGCGACACTCACCTCCCCCCGCCAATTCATTTCCCCCGCATTGAGAAAGTAAACCGAGGAGTAAACGTCACACGTTTGTCGGTTGTCTTGTCAGTCACTCAGTCAACAAGAATGTAACCAAGTCAACCAAACATCTTTGAAGTCAACGATGTCATTATATTTCGTAAGCAAACTTCGATTTGAGGATCGTGCGATATAACCTTGCAGTGGCGTTCGTATATGCAGTTGAATCGTAGATGATTGATATCAAATTTAATATTAACAGAAAACAAATATTCCAATACGAATTGTTTGACCAAATAATAAATGTTATGATACGGTTAAATTCTATGAAATTAGAGGATCTTTTATTGATTTGATTTAACTTTCATTAGGTGCATGGATTAAAGAAATTGGTCGAATGGACTTAAGGCGCTACTCGGAAAAAGTATGGACTTTTTGATTTAAAACTATAGGACGGTTACAGTTGTTACAAATCTGGTAATAAGATATATATTTCTTCATACCTTTATTTAGATTCGTATAGTTTCAAAAACACGATTTTATTTTTTCTTTTCGAAAAGACCTCTAAAAATACGAAAATTGTAGATTATTCTTAAATAGGGTTACTTACGCTATTGGAAATTGGTTTAATTAGTGAACACCAATAATATTTAGGATCGTATAGAAGCATTTTTTTTAAATCGCTGTAGTTTTTTAATACGAAGTGATTTTGTTTTTTTTGCCTAATCTGCAAAATCGGTCTCGATCCCGCGCGCGTCGTTTTCTCATTGCTATCTCGCTTCAGCACAATTTTTCCGAGTATCGCCTTAAACCAAAAAAGCGTGGAGACACTTCATACTAGTTATTTTGTTTGCGAACTTCATTTCCCTAATTCTGACCGCGCAAAAAGAGTTTCTAAGAAAAATGCAGCCCCTACCCTATTATTACTGCAGCCAGAAGACTCATCTGGTACTCGTATTAACATCAAAATTTACTCAAACTGATAATAGCTTCTTAGAGTACTTGCAAATCTCAAACATCAACAGAAATTCCAAGTACAAGTACTTCACAGGTGTCACACTCAGTGCAGAAAACACAGATTTTAAGTGAAAATTCACCCCGGAAAAGGAAGTTGCGGCTTGACTTTAAATCAGAGGCTAAGAAACGAAGATTATTGGAATCGTCGGTAATAGGAAACCCCAAGTAGGCTGATATGTCACCTCTGCTAAAAAAAAATATTGATGCTCAAAAAGTATTTAAAACGAAAGTCTCAGGGAAACAGATATGACCAAGAGTAATAATGTTTGCATTAAATATATATTTATATAGTATTTATTTATTTATTTATTTATAAAAATATAGTATTTATTTTTCCTTTAATAAAAAGTATGGCTTACTACAGTCTGTGACTGTGACAACAGTAACATTTCTTTCATTAGCCATGTTTAAAAAATTTGAGCCTTGATCTGATACAAAGGCTACATTACATGAACTCCAATATTTAAAATTTGTGAAATAACATGATCTAACCACGCACTAAGTTCTTTGTAATTTTTGCTTTGAGCCAAAAAACAGTATGCGATTGGTTGTTTTCAATTTTAATGTATAACTCTGGCAATGATTACAAAAGCTTGCGTTGCTGGTTCTCCAGTTTGTGTCCCGTCAATCTCATGAAAACCTAGAATCTTATCCTCGTTAATTTGATGATATAAGTACCGTTTTAATGAAATTTCGTCAGCGCAAATAATGCAGTATTTTTCTGAGTCTTTTAATATTTTAATTTGGTCTCTAAACATTGTAAAACGTTAGGTGAAAATTTTGTATCAATGTTGATATTCTTTCGGCGCAACGTCCTTTCGCTTGGCATGTTTAACGTTTGCTAAGACTCTTTATGCTAATGGACTGGCAAAATATAAATTTAAAGCAAATAACTGTAAATCTTTAGCACTGCACTCTGTTTATAAGTCACTTAACAATTTCCTTTTACGTGGTGTGTTGGCTGACAAAGGACTTTGTGTACGATGTATAGGCCGTTTGGCTTAACATGCACATTTTTAAGCAATAAAACTTTATGTTTGGAAGTTACACTACGAAGAAACTATTTATCATTTTTGTTTTGTGTCAAATAATAAAAAGCTTAGAAACAGACAGACAGAAGCGAAGAGCGACTTTGTTTTATACTATGTAGTGATAATTAAAGACAATTTTATTTGTTGGATTCATTTCATTTTTTATTAAATTAGTTAGTACCGTACGACAGGTGCGTTTCTGAAGATTTCAATACAAAGTACATTGTGCCATTCACACGGCCTTTTGACAATCGCTTTTGTACTGAAAAAAGATTGTAAAATGATTGCTTCCGAACTTACCCGACATAATATAAACATACGTAAATAATAAATTGGGACGCTCTTGCAAAGTTATTTCGTGACGCACGCGGCACGTGCCATCTAGTCGATATATTTTGTACTACTAGCTCCGGAGTGTGCTACGGTGGATGTCATCCCTGCATCGTTGACGCACACATTTGACGCGTGTACACACGTTATGTCAGTTACGTAGTAGTAGAAGATTATTATGCGGGGGTCGTAGTATGGAGTGTCGTAGGTGTGACGATACTGTCAGTGTACATTACAGGTATTACAGATCGTGCGAAATCAGTGCTGGTAGTGAGTTCCGGCAAGTGAAGTCTGATTCAATCAAATACTTAAGTTTATTTTGTTGACAATTGTCAACAAAATAAACTAACTTTTAACATTTGGAAACTTTGTCAGGAAACTAATTGTTTAACGCAACATTAATCGCGATCGCTCAGTTTGACATCCATCATTTGTTATTTTACAATATCTTTCAAGCTAAAAGCGATCACGGTAGATATTCGAGTTACACAATCAAAAGGTATCGCGGGATGACTGAGAATATCTAAGAAAGTGTGCACGTGAAGTTGCCTTGTGACTCGAATATAAATTCAAATAAGAAAATTAAGACAAAAATATATGTCGGTCATTCTCAGCATTAGGTGTTCTTCGCATAATTACCGTACCCTTTTTTATTTTTCGCTAATTTCTCTTAAACACATTAAAATATGAAACACATTAGAGATACGAATTCAGTATTTAAAGAGGCATTAATTATTAAAAGCGGTTTTCAAGTTATTGAGATTTAAAAAAAATATGAGTACGGTAATTAGATAAGTCTCATACTTAATGTAACGGTAATTAGAAAAGATCAATAAATCTATGTAAAATTAAGAAATTAAATAATGCATAAAAATAATTTAAAATCCCGACACAATACTTGTTTATACAAATTATATTAATGATATTGTTCAAGTATATGGCATTAGAAATGAGCAATTCTCATTAAAAAAAAATCATTTTTGCTTGTAATATTTATTGTTTTTGTGTTAAATCGGTTATATAATCGATTTTAAACAAAAAATTTAATTAAAAAAACGGTCCCAAAAAGTAACAAAATTGTTTTGTACTTAATACGGTATTTTACTGATATTTTTTTATTTCTTTAAAATGATTTTCGAAATATTAGTTACGCAAAACAAGTTTTTATTTTGAATTATCTTGAATATTTTCAAAGATATAGGATTTCAAACTTTCTAATTAGACAAGGACAGGACGCTATCTTTGTGACGTCAGTGAGTTAGTAGTGTCATAGTCACGCCATAGAAGATTTCGTTTTAGAAAGATACAGCTATAGTCAAAATCAAACAGACTATAATTCTTTTATTATAAAACAGATTCAAATTATTTTTTCACATTTGGTATTCTTAATTGCAATATTTTTTTACTTCATCATTAAATATCTACATTTCAACAACAGTAAAATACCCTATTGCCTTACTTTGGTAATAAAAAGAAACATGGGTTTCTACCAAGTTTTTCAGACAAATTCGTTTTATTTTAAATTTATTTACAGACTACTGACAAAGATAGGCTTCTTTTTTTCAAGGTGGTGTTTATAAAAAAAATGTGAAAATACTATTTTAGTGAATTTTTTCGAGTTGTTTTGCGACGATTATATATGTAAACAAGCCCGGTGACGTAACCCGCTGGGTAAAGCTGGTGGGCCGGACATCAAGTGAATCTAGATCTACGACCACTTCCCCTCCCTAAATTTTCCTTTTCCTTTTGTCTTTTATAGTAATCTCTGAAATTTTCCCTATTCCTTTTTTGAGTCTTCTTCCTCCTGCCTAGGAGTTTCTTATCTCTTTTTCTTTTATTATAACTTTCTTTTTCTTTTTCCTCTGATTGTTGGTACAAAACAGGGTCATTTTTATTCTTTCTCGACGTTTTCGTGCTGCGAGCCTTCTAATCTCTTTTATTTCTCCTTGGTTTTCTTTGGTTATCCCATCCTACAAATTAAAATCAATAATCAGTAGAAAACATCGATCTCTAGCAAGGTTTGAATTAAAGGAACGAATTAGTTTTATTTAAACAAATATCTGCCTAAATAAGCATAAATCAAATAATTATATAATATTTCACGATATTCGACAATCGCTTAGCTGCGCTTCGCGATCGCCTTAAATTTCTAACCTATCACGTGCTCTAAACAGGACTTCCGATGGGTACATGCTGCCATCTTAGCCATCCGCCTGCGTCATATAGATAACTTGAACTCTTAGAGAAGGACAATGTTACTTTCTAATGCGGACTTAATCGCGGGCATAACTAGTGGGCAATAATTTCATACAACGGTAATTAAAAATATATGGTAATTAGTATACGGTAAATAGAAAAACACAGATTTTCTTAAATATTTCTAAAACCTACAGAGTATGCAAATACTAGTGTACTAGTCAAAGTACTGTCTTTATTTAAAAAGCAACTGGGAACTAAACTTTACCAATCTAGTATACAAATAAGGAAACGGCAATTAGAAAAGCTTAAAACCAAGGATACGGTAATTATACACTTACGTGCTTCATTGGGGATACACCTACATTACAGACGTGCACCTGCTGATGGGCTGCGACACGAACTGAGAGGCTCGCGGCACGTACAGTAGTGATGTGCCAAATATTGTTATTCAGGGATGTGTGTCCAAGAAAAGAAAACGTCACGGTAATTATAACTTTAGATCGGACATGCGGTTATTAATTGATAATTATTTACAGAATGATTTTATTGAAAGGATATTTTGTTATGTGATACACATTACCCTATACTGTTTAAAATGATGAATGAAGCAAATGAATTCCGTCAGTTATGAAAATTAATGGCATGTTTTTACATTAAGTTGGTGTGCGGACGCGTCACGGTGATTAGAGAACAGATGTTTATGAAATTAATTTAGCAAGACAACTATTTAACAGGAGGCCTATGTTTTTGTTTACAGCTAAATACGGACGCTTACTAATATATAAAAAATTTAAATATACTTATAGATATACTTGCCCTGACACGTAAAAACTGGCTATTCTGAGAATGGCCGATGTTTTACTTGTTCTACTCGTAACTTATTAGTAGTAACTTCTTACCGTCAAATTTTACAAGGTGAATTTAACCTACTTACCGGTGTCCGATTTCGCATTTTGCGAAGCTGAGATATTTCAGACAGGTTTGCTTTGGACGACAATACAAAATTAAAGTATCTACAGTCAGTAAAATTCAGTCACCAAAAAGTATTTTTTGTAATAATTTTTAAAAAATACGAAATAAAAACAAGTCAACATAACAACCCCAACTCCCCAGTTCGACACATGTGAACCACATATATTTTATCGGTTTCCATTCAAAATGTAAATGGCGTTAATTTCTATCAAATGCCTTAATTAAACATAGCGGACGTATCATGAATATTTGTATTCGAAAACACGACATTAATTTTAGTATAAATTCCAAACAGCATCGCATGATTTAGAAATGTATGTTGTTAAATTATTGTTGAACAGAGCGTAATCAATTTTGTACCGAACTTAATTAAGAAAACGTTTGTTCATTTTTGATGAGAATTTCACTACATCAATAATTAGTAACATTTTGTATTCCTATATTTCAGCACCATTGTACGAAATTACTGGTTGTTGGTAATATACTTACGGACAATAGAGATATTCCAGTAATACTTATTATATTATATAGTAAGGATTTTTTAAATGTAACTGTAAAAATAAGTTTCTTGTAAAAACTTCGTTTTTGTGACAAACTTTTTGTTGACTGTACTTAAATATTGTATTGTCATCCAAACCAAACCTGTATGCAAAGTTTCAGCTCAATCGGACACTGGGAAGTGGGTCAAATTTAGCTTGCAAGATTTGACCCGAACGGACATACATGCATACATACATACAATGCAAGTTAAATAAAAGCTTGTAATAATGACTAGAACTATATTCCCTACGGAACAAAAACTTTATACAACCGAGGGAAGGTGACTTCAGTTAAATAAGTGGGTAAATTTATACCCTCTTTATCAAGTAATATGCAAGTCATCATCTCGTGGTCTCAACAGCGAACCTTGCGTTAAGCGTTTATGGAGTATCAACTTCTATCCCGGATATTCGACGAGATAACAGCCGTTAACACAAAATCGCATTAGGCCCCCATACTCGGTACTTAACTTATCTACCCACATTATGCTTCCTTGGAAGCTCATCGATAATAGCAACGACTGGTACCTATATACACTTATTCACCGGATACGATTATTCACCGGAAGTTGACGTGTTAATTAGACTAATTGGTTGTGTGTCTTTTTTTCTCGTATAAAAGTTTCTTGAAATAGGCACGACTATAATAAATATAAATAAATAAATATTGGATACCACCACATACATTGTTACATAATACCAAAGTATAGTAGGTAGTTAAGCTACTAGTATAGTAGTGCTAAAAATTGGAAACAACGACGGGTATTACCACTTACACCCAGACCCGAGGAAATATTGAAAAGTTCGTTTTCAGTATTTACCCTACCGGGGATCGAACCCGGGACCTCTAGACATAGCGGCACATAGAAAACCACCACTCGGCCACGGAGACTGTAGTTGTAGTTCATATTTTGAGTCTGTTCCGATTTCAGACAAAGAGGTCCCGGGTTCGATTCCCAGTGGGGGTACGTATTGTATTCGGTTTGGTTGGTGGTAGGACTTATTCTTAGTCCGCCTGGCTAGCTACCACCATCTTTTCTAAGTCTGACGCCATAACAATGATTCTTCTTTTAAAATATATTAGAATTAAAATTAATGTCAAGCTAAAATTATTCATGTCAAAATCAGTTAATTCAATTTATACAATACGGTACTTTACTGATTTTTTTTTTATTTCTTTAAAATGTTTTTCGAAATATTAGCTACACAAAACAAGTTTTCATTTTGAATTATCTTGAATATTTTCAAAGATATAGGACTTCAAACTTTATAATTAGACAAGGACAGGACGCTATCTTAGTGACGTCAGTGGGTTAGTAGCGTCATAGTCACACCATAGAAGATTTCGTTTTAGAAAGAGACAGCTATAGTCAAAATCAAACAGACTATAATTATTTTATTATAAAACAGATTCAAATTATTTTTTCACATTTGGTATTCTTAATTGCAATATTTTTTAACGTCATCATTAAATATCTACATTTCAACAACAGTAAAATACCCTATTCAATAAAAATGTTACATTTTATAGTCAAAGTACTCACTCATACTATAGAAACAATTTTGAATTAGCCACTTTTTATTTTATGTCTGAATTGATTCTTTGTTAGCATCTTAGGCCCGATTTCACCAATGATATTTAAACGCGATTAAAGCTAAACGTGTTTAAAACGTATTTCTGTCCCTGTCACATTCAAACAGATGACAGAGGCAGAACTAAGTATTAAACACGTTTAGCGTTAATCACGTTTAAATATCAGTGATGAAAGTCGCCCTTAAAGTCATTTGGCAGTCTATTAAATATTACAACAGCCATAGAATGACTGTTCCTAGAGGCCAGTGCTGTTTGTCTCGACGGAATTATTAAATTATTTGGACGTCTACAGCTATGCGTTCGAGGAACATCACCCAAACGTGGAAACAGCTCTGGATGGTTTTTGTCAAACATACACATCTCATGAATGTATAAGCAGGGAACAGTTAAAACATTTAGTTCCTTGAATAAAGGTCTACATGAAACTAAACTGTTCACGTCATTTATGGCACGAATGCATGCTTTTTGAGCAATGAAAATCCTTTTCGTGTAGCAAGAGTTGCCCCATAGAACTATGCCGTATCTTAAAATTGAGCAAACATGGCCGTAATACGCCTGAAGAGCGGTTTGTTTGGTTGCGGTTTTACCCAGTTTCCATAAGGCATAAACGTAAGAGTTAATTTTTTTACACGAATTATTTATATGTTCTTCCCAAGTGCATTTATCATCTAGTATTATACCGAGGAACATTACTTCTGTGTGGGCGACGATATAAATGAAACGACCATTCTCTGTTGAGTTCACAACCACACTGTCTTTATTATTTTACTTAGAGTATGACATAAGTACACATACTATATATATATGGTAGACATACAATAATACATGGCATCCTACAGTATTCCCCCCTTTTTAAAAAAAAATACAAAAAAATTTTTGTTGACATACATCATAATGGTCATAACCAAAATAAAATTACAGCATTGAATTACTTGCACCCATTGATTTAAATGTACCTACTATATATTTAACTCAATGCATGCATTACACGAAAAGAATGACAATGTTTGCTTATTGCGAAATGACTACTTCGTAACATAAGCTTCGATAGTGCCTTGATAAGAACTAAGTACAGGCAATATCATATCATGCGTAACAGTTGATTTACACATTACAATTTAACTGGTTCCTTGATTTACTTACTGATAAATTCAATGAAAAATATTTTTTTACATCTTATGAATATTTTTCAAAGATACAATTTTTTTATTACAATACAATTGATTTACACGTTGTTACAATATTATAAACAGATTGACGAAGTTCAATAATACTTGAAGTTTAGTTTTTAATACACAGATTACATACATATTGACGATAGAATTAATATTATTATTTACTGTACGTTATATGATTAAGTTTTAATTTTACAAATGATAAATATGACATGGAATACGTATGTGTATGTCTAAACATGACTCGACCATACCCTTATTTCACTTTTGCACTTTCACTGTTTCACTATTTCACTATACCATTTGACGCGGTGCTTGCTGCTGACGCTGCATACCGTTATCAGCACGAGCCGTAGTTATTTCTTGTCTTATCACTTTGCGAATACGATGCATACATTTCTTATACACAAGGTAAATGATAGCTAATACAATAATAATAGCTACAATAGAGAAGGATAATTCCATCTTCTGCGCGAAATGAGAATTTGTGGCATCATTTGCACCATTTTGGGCAATCACAATGTCCTCAGTTTTTTTCTCAGTACTGTATGTTTTACCCATTATGAAAAAAAATGAATGAACAGATTTTAACTGTTGTCACAAACGATTCAAAATTAGTTATGCCTAAAAATTAACTTTAAGTGTACATTTCAATTTTTGCAAGCAAGGCGAATGACGCACGTTCATTGACCTGGTTGACAATGTTGCGATGTGCACTTATTTGTACATAATACTTATTTTATTACATACTAATACTAGGTGTTTTATACGGTTATACTTGCCATATTTTATTTTATTCTAACATGTATATTTATAACACACAAAATGAAAATAAGTATAATAACTAAGTTATGTATATACCTATCATATGTTTAAGTAATGTCAATATGTTTTAAGAAAATCTGACAGGGGGTTTAATAACTCTCCCACTGCGAGATTTTTTAATACATGGCTCTACATTATCATTAACAGGTATATTATTGTTTTCATTCAATATATATGCAGGCTTTAACCTATCTATGGATACTACTAATACTCTATCTGGTAGTTGTATCTTGTAAACTTTATCATATCTTTCTAGTACTTTATATGGGCCTTCATACGGACAAGTTAAAGATTTTTTAATCATATCTTTTCTTATAAATACGTGCGAACATTTAATTAAATCGGGATGAACGAAAAAGGATTTCGAATATTTATTCACACTATTTTCCTTAATAGATTTATATTTTTGAATAGCTTCATTAATATTCCGCAAGATCGTATAAGGCTCGTATAAGGTACTTTCAGTTTCTGTAAAAAATTCACCAGGCAGTCGTAAGGATCGTCCATAAGTCATTTGAGCGGCACTAATTCCTGTGTCACACTTGCATGCAGCACGGAGTCCTAACATTACGGTAGGTAGTTCCTGTGCCCAATTTTTATTACCATTTAATCGTGCCATTAATGAACCCTTGATACACCTATGCCATCTTTCTATAGCTGCATTGCTCTGCGGATGGTATGGGGTCGTCCTTATCTTATGTATACCTAAATACGACATTAAAATTGAAAATAACTTGCTTTCGAATTGTCTGCCCTGGTCACTGGTTAGCTTAACAGGGCAGCCAAATCTACAAATCCAACCCTCATACAAGGCTTTTGCGACCGCCTCGGCTGATATTTCTTTTAATGGAAATGCTTCTGGCCAACCTGTACCACGATCTATGACAGTTAAGCAATACCTAAGGTCATTTGTGGTAATAGGTAGTGGTCCTATTAGGTCTATGTGTATGTGATCGAATCTATCAACTTTAGAAAATTTACCGTAGCATGAAATTGTGTGTCTATTTATTTTTGATTTTTGGCAACTAATGCAAGTTTTACTCCATAAACCTATATCCTTGTTCATGTTGGGCCAAAAATGTCTATCTTTTATCATTTTCCGAGACGTTCGCAACCCTGGATGACTTAAGTTATGAATTACGTGAAAAATATCTTTTCTAAAACTTTCTGTTAAGTACGGTCGTGCGACTCCTGTTGAAATTTCGCAATAAATAGCTTTATTCGTGTTTGGTATTATTATCTGCTTAAATTTATATTTTTGACCACCTAAATAGGTTTTTAGTTCGCTATCTAAACTTTGATCTGATGCTAACTTGTCAAAGTCGATAACACTGGAAGTGCACTCTATCGAATCTACTCGGGATAATGCGTCTGCGACAATGTTGTCTTGCCCGCTTACGTGTCGAATGTCTGTGGTGAACTCACTTATAAATAATAATTGTCTTACTCTTCTAGGACTCTCTTTGTTATTATTCTTACATAATTTAGAAAAAGCGAATGTCAAAGGTTTGTGATCTGTAAAAATAATCAGTTCTTTACCCTCAAATAAACATCTAAAATGTTCCATAGCCAGAAAAATTGCAAGAAGTTCCCTATCATAAGTACTGTACTTTTTTTGTGTTTCATTTAATTTTCGTGAAAAATAACCTAATGGCATCCAGTGATTATTAATGTACTGCTGTAACACACCTCCTACACAGTTATTCGACGCGTCAGCAAAAAGTGCATATGGCGCGTCCGTTGCTGGGTATGACAACGTGACCGCGTCTATGAGTTTCCTTTTACATTCTGAAAATGCTTGATCGGCATCCGGTGACCAACATATGGGTGTCTTGTCATTCTTTTTAGCTTTGCAAATGAATTGATCTAATATTTTTAAATATTCTGCGGCTTTCGGTAAATGATTTCTATAGAAATTGACCATGCCTAAAAATTTTCTTAACTGACTGACATTTTGAGGCTTCGGATAATCTAAAATTGCTTTGACTTTACTTTCTAGCGGTCTAATACCATTTACACTGACTTCATAGCCTAAGAATTCGATACTTGTCGCCTTGAATGTACATTTTTCTAAATTAATTGTAATACCGTACTCATCTAATCGCTTAAATACCTGCTCAAGGTGTTCATTATGCGTCTCATCATCTGCTGACGCCAGTAAAATATCGTCGCAGTAACAATACACGAAGTCTAGACCTGATAATACTGAGTTAGTCATGAAACGTTGAAACGTTTGAGCTGAGTTTCTCAAACCAAAAGTCATGCGTTCAAATTCATAAAGTCCGAATGGCGTAGTGATTGCAGTTTTCGGTATATCGTCGGGATATATTAATATATTGTGGTACGCTTTTTTTATGTCAATTTTAGAAAATACTTTTTTATTGTTTAGTAAATATGTAAAGTCTTGAACGCGTGGTAACGGGTATCTATCAGGCTTGGTTATGGCGTTCAAAGCGCGATAGTCACCACA
This sequence comes from Crambus lathoniellus, assembly GCA_949710035.1. Classification (NCBI taxonomy): domain Eukaryota; kingdom Metazoa; phylum Arthropoda; class Insecta; order Lepidoptera; family Crambidae; genus Crambus; species Crambus lathoniellus. The sequence continues at coordinate 3,502,882 of OX453302.1, read as the reverse complement.
GGGCCGGACTTGGCCGTCCTTTTTTGGTACCAAATGCAAGGGACTGGCCCATGCTGATTTAGATGGTCTACATATACCTGTTTCTAACATTTCTTGAAATTCTTTTTTAGCTAAATTATAACGATTAGGCGGCAACGGTCTAGGCTTGCAAAATACAGGAGGACCTGTGGTTTCTATGTAATGATAAACTGAATGCTTCGGTGCCTCCTTAAATGACATTGGTTTGAGAATCGCTGGATAACGTTTTAATGTTTCATAAATGGGATGATCGCTACGTAAGGTTAAAATAGCCAACTCTGTATGATTTACGACCGATCCGTACACTGCAAAATTGGTTGTTTTATCTAACAAACAACGACCATTAATATCAATAATTAACCTATGATAGTTGAGAAAATCTACCCCTAAGATAGGCTGTTTGACATCGCATACTACAAAAGTCCATTTGTATGGTCTTCTTAAATTCAGGTTAAGGGTGAGCGTCTTGGTTCCGTACGTTTTAATTTCGGAGCCATTTGCTGCGAACAATTTAAAAGTAGAATTATAACATAATTCATGCTTATTCCTAACTACTGATCGGGGCAAAACCGAAACATGTGCTCCAGAATCAATTAAAAATCTTAAGCGTGAATTTCTATCACTTACAATTAGGCGGTAATCCTTGACCGTGCAACCTCCCGCCATCTGCTGCACCTCATCTAGTTTCCCGATGCTGGTGGCGGAGTCTGCGGTGTGGTCGCGGGGTTCTTCCAATTGCATGGTGGTACACACTTCCTGGCTCTCGTTCTGTATCTAAAGTGATAGGGGCACAGCCAGTTGGGGCTGTCAGGCGTCCTGCTTCTCCTGTCTACTGAACGAGGGAAATTCCTATTCCTGCTCCTGCTCCTGTCTCTGTATCTCCCTCTGCTCCTTTCCATTTCTGCCATTTTCAGGTTAATCTTAGATATTTCCGCCATAATAGTAGCTACATCGTACGCAGTAGCCAGTTCCGGTCGACTACGGGAAACCTCGCTTATGCGTGCTGGTTGGTAAGTCTCCATTATCTTGTCTGCGATGCTTGCTAAGCTGTCCAGATCTTGGGATGAAGTCACCGTGAGAACTGCTCGCACCGAAGAAGGTAAGTGTCCCTGCCAGAGTATGTTCAGTGTGTCATCCTCTATTTTTCCTCTAGCCAGCTCCTTCATTTTTCTCAAAAGCTGACTGGGCTTTTGATCTCCTAACTCTACTTCCGATATTAGCTTTTGTACCTGTCTTGTTTCAGACTCTTCATAGATTTGCAATAACCTGTTTTTCAATGCTTCATACTTGTTGCTCTCTGGCGGCTTTGCCAGGAGGTCCGCTACTTGCTCCACTGCTTCGCGACTGAGTTTCGCCACGACCATATAATATTTATTTTGGTCAGATGTTTTCTGAGGGGCTAAAATAGCCTCAACTTGAATAAACCATAGGCGTGGGTTTTCAGGCCAAAAATCTGGTATCCGACTCCCAACTGATAAGGTAGAAACATCGCGGCTGACGTCCTGGGTTTCCTGGTGCACCTGAGCCGATATGCCAGCTTGCGGAATCTGCGCCGGCACCGGGTCATCTCTCGGAAACATTTTACACTCACACTAAAGTCACGATGTACGCGTGTTTTATTATACGTCGGGGTCGCCAATTTGTGTGGGCGACGATATAAATGAAACGACCATTCTCTGTTGAGTTCACAACCACACTGTCTTTATTATTTTACTTAGAGTATGACATAAGTACACATACTATATATATATGGTAGACATACAATAATACATGGCATCCTACACTTCTTTTGTTTCTTTGATTTGGTTATCGTTATAAGTTATTTTTAAGTCTTTCTTATTTCCATTTTTATTAATAAATTGTTTACAATTACTCGAATCTTTGAAATTTCACAGATTAGTCAGTAGCCTCGATATCCTAGATAAATAATAATATCGTTATACATTCAAATCAAACACCTCTAAAACCCCAATTAAATTTCGCAAAGCGTTAGCGCTTACACTTAAATTTACAGACGACTGCGAAAACATGCTTTAAGGATTAACAGAGGGAAGAATTCGTTTTAATTGCCACTAAAATCGCGGACGAGAGCGTTCGCAAAGCGGATTACCCCGGCTTTCGTCACGTACGCCTTTCGTGGGCCTGGGGCGAAATAACGGGGGTTTTTAATGGAACGTAAATAAGTGACATGGTTTTGGGGTAAATTGTCTTTCTTTTTACACACTTAATTGAGTGTTTGTAGTTACATTTAGAAAGTCGTTGCAAGGTGCCTGGAAGATCTGGAGGAGAGCAGCCACAAATCGTGCTTGTTGGTGTGCACTTGGAGAGGCCTATGTCCAACAGTGGACGTTATATTTAGGCTCATGATGATGATGGAAATAAGTCTGTCTGTCTGTAACTTTTACACCCCTTAACTGCTGGGCCAATCTTGATGAAAGTTAGAGATGTACATTTTCACCACCGGCTTAGATTACACCGACTTTCGTCACGTACGCCTTTACGTGGGCCCGGGGCGAAATAACGGGGGTTTTTAATGGAACGTAAATAAGTGTCATGGTTTTGGGGTAAATTGTTTTTCTATTTACACACTTAATTGAGTGTTTGTAGTTTAGAAATTCGTTGCAAGGTGCCTGGCAAGATCTGGATGAGAGCAGTCACAAATCGTGCTTGTTGGTGTGCACTTGGAAAGGCCTATGTCCAGCAGTGGACGTTATTAGGCTCATGATGATGGTGGAAGTAAGTCTGTCTGTTTGTTACCTTTACAAGCCTAAACTGTTGAACCAATCTTGATGAAACTTACATAAAAACATAAAGCATACTTTCACCCGGATGTTTTAAGGTTACCCCGGCTTTCGTCACGTAGATACGTCTTACGTGGGCCCGGGGCAGAATAACGGGGATTTAATTGGAACAAAAATAAGTTAAATGGTGTTGGGGTAAATTGTTTTTCTTTTTACACGCGTAATTGACTGTTTGTAGTTGTAATATTCAATTGAGGATCAATATTTATCTACTAAATGTTACGGACTTACTGATCTATCAACACGCAGTTCAAAGCACTCAAAGAATTGCGCTGAGGCACGTAGATAGTTATTATACCTAATGTCGGTATTTAATCAGAAAGGGTTTTCTAAAATTTCAGGAGGGGTTTTCCAAAATAGGGCAGTGAAACAGTGGTCCAAATTTTTTATGGAGATATAATAAAGATTTCTTTTATAAAAAAGTTCTATAAAGTGAACATTGTACGTTACCCTGATGACCGACCCCTTTGATACGAATAATACTGCGGGCTATCAAAATAAATGCGAAACAAATTCTAATTGTCTGTTACTTTTTAGGGTTCCGTACCCAAAGGGTAAAACGGGACCCGATAACTAAGACTCCACCGTCCGTCTGTCTGTCTGTCACCAGGCTGTATCTTCATGAACCGTGATTGCTAGACATTTGAAATTTTCACAGATGGTTTATTTCTGTTGCCACTATAATAATAAATACTAAAAACAGAATAAAATAAATATTTAAGTGGGGCTTCCATACAACAAACGTGTTCTTTTTCTGTTTTGGTATGGAACCTTTCGTGCGTTAGTCCGACTCTCACTTGGCCGTTTTTTTATTTGTATTACTTACGGCAGCAATCGTTGTGTATTTGCAAATGTCTTTAAAACTGAAAGTGATCGCAATAGATAGAGTTAAACGTTTGACCATCAAGTGTCAGTTTTGATTAAATTTGGCATAGATAAAGGTTAGAACTTGGAAAAAGTACCTATGCCTTTTTTGGTATGGTATATTTTGTCGAGGGAAGGTTTCCCCAGCTTTTATCACGTACACATTACGTGGGCCCAGGCCGGAACAACGGGGGTTTTTAATGGAACGTAAAGGTGACATGTCTATGGGGTGAGGGTGCTGTTGATAAATTGTTTTTCTTTTTACGCACATGGGATTGATTGTTAAAGCTATTCCTTCTATAGCGCCGTATAAATAAATAGTACTTACGTACAGGAATTTGAAACCAGCGGCGACGCCAAGCTGCCAATGTCCATACATTTGATAACTGTTTTTACTATCTATTCCTTTCTAATACCAAAAACTAATACCAATGGAAAATGAAGTATTTAGAAAAAATCAACCCGTCTCACAACCAGCTCCGATGGGACTCGAACCCACGACCTTTCGCTTTCCGGCGACTGCTCTAACCACTGAGCTTCTAAATACTTCATTTTCCATTTTTCAATAATAAAAATTGCATTATGAATGCAAAAAACTAAAAATTAATATAATACCAATGGTATTTTGTTAAAGTAATTTCGATAGCAAATAAATACCATTGGTATTGATTTTGGTATTAGGAAGAAACAGGGTGCCTACCATCAACTTTAAGACAGCGATTCAAAACTAGCGCGATGCAGAATAGGTTCCTTCCTAAAATGAATTGCTTTCTTTCGTACTATGACCATCTAAAAACTGGATCGCAAATGAATTGCTAAATGTGAATGACCGAACGATTAGTGTCCTTATTTCTTCTACCTGTCTCTATCACTCGCTTCTATCACGCTCAGAGAGTGAGAGGGGCGGGTATAACCTGCAGGTGAAATGTTAAATCGACCGGGTTATGAGTCAAATACGAGTTTCTGACAGCTTAGAGGCTGTGAAATGTCATTGAATGATCACTGAATCGCTGTCATTGATATTAAGCTGTCGTGGTACGAATAAGCGAAGCAGATCAGTTTAGGTCCTAAACAAAACCGCAATAAGAGTTGATGGTAGGCACCCAGATCGGTTTTACTTTTTTTTGTTTTCGTGAACAATATTCTCAATTAAATTTTGACAGGTCAGGTGCAGTGGTACTGACCATCGCTACAGTCAGAAGTCATGGGTTCCGTAAGGTGCAGGTCTTCGAAAGGAATTTAGTTGGTAGTGGTGCCTTTTTTTTACACATTGCCTTATCCATACTAATATTATACATAAATAGTGAAAGGGTGTGTTGTTGGTTTATTTGTTTATTTGTCCGTCTATCACGACAAAACGAGGCAACGGATCGACCTGATTTTTGGTATGGGGTTAGTTTAGAAGTTGGAGAGTGACATAAAAATATCAAATTCCCGCGGAATAATGTCGTCTACTTAGTTCACGCGGGCGAAGCCTCGGGCGGAAAGCTAGTACATCATCTATACATAGTATGTAGGTATTTGCAATACCTTCGTTGGTTTTTTTATCCACAACGGGGTAGCACTTAACCTTCATCACACCTGATGTTAAGTGATGATAAGGCTGAAAGTGGAAGCTCACTACTCCCGGAATCCTCAATCACTGAGGAACTGGCTATCTTATATCTTATTGCCAAACACAACAATGCTGAAAACATAGTTGTAATGGCGTCGGACCTAGATAAGATGGTGGTAGTTAGCCAAGAGGTCTTTGAACAAGCCCTACCACCAACCAAATCGAATGCAATATGTACCCCCAATTGGGGATCGAACCCGGGACCTCTGTGTCTGATACCGGTGGTGTGTACCACTAGACCACAGAGGACGTTAAAAGCAAACCAATGATTTTAGTTTTCGTAACTATCATGACTTACCTAGGGATTTTAAAATGTTTTACAATCTCAAATCACGTCTCATCTTGCCACAAAAGTAAGCGCCGCTCCTGTTTTACAGTTAAACTAAATCAACACCGTACCAGCAATTCGTTTGTTCTTACATTCGTTATTTCGACGACAAAAACAAAACAGCGCAGCAGTTACGCCCCGCGATCGTAAAAACAATCTTAACACCCAGCGCCTTTGCAAACGATCGCATAACCTCGAATAGTGGAGCCTTCAGGTGTTCCTTGAATATTCATGAAGCTGAAACGGTGCGCAATAAACCTGTTACGGCCTATCGCGTTTGTGTCAAAATTTAGTTAATTTCGTTTAGATTTATGACCAAGGTGTAGTTAAAGAGTTATTTAGTGACTGTGATTTAGTATTAATGTTGCAGCTAAGTGTTTGTTGTAGAACTTACGACTACATTATGATATCAACCGTTCAAAAATATTAATTTAAATACTAACCTTCTGCCCGTGTGGGCTACACGACGTTATACCGCGGGAATGTGATGTTTATCCGGGATAAAAAATAGCATATGTCACTCTTCAGCTCACGTTTATTGATTTAGTATAACTGTTAGAGAAGCACCGTTTACTATTGCAGTGAAATCATACCTGAGCTTTGATTGTATTACATCCACATGTATCTTATTTTAATGACACGTTGAATTTTGCAATCTAATTCAAAACATAATTTCTTGATATGCTTTACTGGGTTAGGCTGTGCTGACTAGTAAAAGCAACTCTTTGATAGCCCACGAAGACAGTTCATAAGACCATTAATCCTATGGTTTCTATTCATATAATCTAGACATATCAAAGCATTTCTCATCATATCAGCCGAACGATGCCCGCTTCTGGGCATAGGCCTCCCCCAAGGATCTTCACAACGATCGGTCCTGCGCTGCCCGCATCCAGCGGCATCCTGCAACCTTCACCAGATCGTCGGTAGCTAGGAATAGCGGGGCCGCCGGGGACTGGGGGCCGATGTGTTGGTTGTGTAGCCATTTTGGAGGGGGGGGGGGGGGGGGGGGCATTATCGCCACGCTTGGTAGGCGGGTTGGCGATAGCAGTATGGCCTGTTATAACCTGGAGACGCTGCTGCCCATCTCCTGTTGGCAGTTTTCCCTTTGTCGCCTCTTACGGCACCCACGGGAAGAGAGTGGTAGTGCTATGCTATTTATGTGCCGGCACTACATGGCACAAAGCATTCCTCATTAAGAAGTAAACTCATCTTGACACCAACATCTTGGGCTGATACAGGACAACTCCCGCTTTATAATTCCAAGTGCCACGCGCGACAGTAGAAGAAGAAACAAGAGACGACTAGCGGCGTCAACCGTGTGCAGCTAGTTTATATAATACTGGGTGCCTACCATCAACTTTAAGACAGCAATTCAAAAATAGCGCGATGCAGAATAGGTTCCTAAAATGAATTGCTTTCTTTCGTACCATGACCTTCTAAAAACTGGATCGCAAATGAATTGCTAAATGTGAATGACCGAACGATTTGTGTCCTTATTTCTTCTGTCATGCCCGGAGATTGAAAGAGACGGGTATAACCTGCCGGTGTCATGTTAGCTTGGCCGAGTTATAAGTCAAATAAGAGTTGATGACAGCTCAGCGGCTGTGAAATGTCATTGAATGATCACTGAATCGCTGTCATTGATATTAAGCTGTCGTGGTACGAATAAGCGAAGCAGATCAGTTTAGGTCCTAAACAAAACCGCAATAAGAGTTGATGGTAGGCACCCTGGTTGGCGCAAAAGTACTGGCACTATTTGGTTCAGCTACAACTTTTTTACTAAATTAGAAAATTATAATTCGTTATGTGTATATATATGCCATAAAATTTTCTCCCAATATGATTTGAAGATTATGATGGTGACCTCCAGAGTTGACGCACATTTGAGCCCTATTGATGACATTATATTTCCTTTTAGGGGCTGCTAAAGTCTGTGGCTTGTTAACATACCAGAGATTTCAAATAACCCCAAAGAAAGAAGTCTGGACTGGTCAGATCGGGTGATCTTAAATCATCTACGAAATTCATGTTGTGTTTTTAACACTGATGAAATTATTACGTAAAAACATTGACACGATTATTCCACGTTCTTGGGGAGTATCGATATACTCCCAGTATATCTGGAACACAAAGCTTAAAATCACTGCTGATTTTAAGCTTTTTATTTTCCTTTAAAGTGTTAAGACAATTCCCAAACTTGTTGCCTAATATTTTATTCATAAATACGTTTCTTCCAACATCATATTTCAAGTTTAACAAAACCGATAAATCCTTGTGCAGGTGCAGGGTGCACTTGCACCAATATTTGCCAGTTGTGTCGAACGATACGTACCAAGCCGCTTACAGCCGTGAAAAATGGTGCTCCGCTCGGGCGTTTGAAGTATGATGTTTTGAATTCTGCAACACCTACGATGTTTTTATGGTGGGGAACTTTACTAACGAAATCGCAGGGGGTTGAAAAGTATGATGTTACATGTATGTACCTAGTAATTTTTACATTTAACTCATCTCTTGTTTCAAAAATTTTAATTATTATTATTTATCTAACGACTTGATTACATTTGACATTGATTTATTTTTTTGACTAACTTTTGAACTATTTTTTATAACAGGGTTCCAAAATACGATTCTACATTTCTAAAATAGTGTTATTAAGCGCTTAAACCTATTTAAATTTTTAGTTTTTTGCATTCACAATGCAATTTTTATTACTGAAAAATGGAAAATGAAGTATTTAGAAAAAATCGACCCGTCTCACAACTAGCTCCCCGATGGGACTCGAACCCACGACCTTTCGCTTTCCGGGCGACTGCTCTAACCACTAAGTAACGACTCCGTAGCTTAGTGGTTAGAGCAGTCGCCCGGAAAGCGAAAGGTCGTGGGTTCGAGTCCCATCGGGGAGCTAGTTGTGAGACGGGTCGATTTTTTCTAAATACTTCATTTTCCGCTTAAACCTATTTCAGACAATCCTTGCTTGTGGTTATTTCGCTTGCTTGCGACATGTTATGACATGACTAAGTCGTGGGCCATACTGGAGCGGCGCGTCTTGCGTCCGCGTTGAGCGAGAAAAACAAATAAATTATTGAGACGAACGGGAGGGGCCACACTGGCGCGTCCGGGCGGTTGCCGCGACCGGCCGGGCGGAGGGAATAGTACGTGTTCGCGCGTCCTGCGGATCCGCAGGTCGCCTCCGCGCCCCGCGGTCGCTCCAGTTTGGCCCACGACTTAGTAGTAAAGTCAAGTACAGACAAATCTCTTTTAAAGTATTTTCTTAGACGTCAGTAATCAATTGAATTTCAAAGTATTCAGGACACATTTTAATTTGATATAGGTAGTTCCATATTTTTAACGGCTAGGTAGGTACTTAATCCGAAGATGTCATTGAAATAAAAACACTGTATCGTACAAAATATATTATTATTTTTTAACATTTCCAATGGCTAATACAACGGTGTTTTAACTAAAACAAACAATTGTTCGATGCTGAGTTAGATTCATTAAAATAATTAAATATTAATACATTCAAATGAAAGCTAATTCAAACTCATTTAGAAACACAATATTATGATCTATTCCGCAATATAAATTTAATGCATTCTAATAAAATCTACGCACCTTAATTAACTTAATATTCAAGTATACGTATGGCACAAAATTGTTCTCAGAATTTCGTATTAGATTTAAATAAAACTTATTTTAATAAAGGCTCGTACCAAACGAAGCGTTTCTAAAGTCACATAATCTCAAAGACATAAATAAACGTTACATGTGTATTTAAAGTTGGTTTTATTATTTACTTGGAATTATGTATGTAATTGAAGAAATAAGGCAGTTTTAACTCAGTCCTCGAGGCAAACTTCTTGAACCATCATGGCGGGCAAGCAGCGAATCACAACTCGTAAAACGAGTTTTAGCGAGTTGTGATTGGTCGCCGCTCCGGTGTGAAAAGTATGAAAAAGATGTGAAAACAATGGCAATGCGGCCTTCGCTTTAATTACAAAAATACTAACCTTTCATAGTTTGATGATGATTGGTGTTTTTTATTGTAGTTTTTATAATTTTCAAAATACTGATATGCACAGAAGTTAACAATTTTTTTATGATTATTATTTTTTGTAACAGTATAATTACAATTTCATTTAGATATCTGTTTGACGGCAACGCGTCGTTTGGCACAAGCCTTACTCAAATAAACACTCAGAAACTCAACATCTTTCGCATCTCGAAGCCAAACAACTTTACTTGAGCTCGGGGTATCTAATGTGTGAGATGTCATCAATCCATTATTCATACATGTAATTAGATTATTAAGAACGCCATACAAGTTCCGCTAACCGACATACATTCCCTTACGTTATGTACAAACTTCAAAGATATTTACGAGAATCAATTATGCAAGCAAAACATGTCAAAGTAACTCCAGTCTAAAATCTAATAAGTTGAATTTGAATTGGGGTATCGTTTTCAGAATTTAGAGGGTTATTTTGAAAATCAGTGATAATACCATATTAATCATAATATATATTAACCCTCTAAATTCTGATATATAATAATAATTTTTATTATAAATAATAATATAATAATATAGGAAAAATGTGATAGTAAAAAACCACGAGCCCTATAAGTAGCTTTCAGGCGGGATTCGAACCCGCGCCTCACTCCTCTATCGCATTTTTCCTATACTTACAAAAATTGCATTGTGAATGCATAAAAATAATTTAAAATCTTAACATAATAATAGTTATCCATTTTTCACAAAACATAGGCAGGCAAAACTAACAAATAATAACTAGTTCTTCAAATCAATTTTGATTGATTGATTGAAATAATAACTAGTTCTTCATTGTCCGAATAATGATTATTTTTATGAATGTAATTGAGTCTTAAGATAATGTAGCAATTATAGCGGAACAAATGTCATCGCATCATCATTGATTCAGCGTCCCTGAAAAATGATCATAAACTCTCTTAAGAATTTCAATACCAACTTTGCAAAAAACCTAATTTGTAATTCTCAAGTACTTTTGTGTTTCACTCATCGTTAACGGGCGCCTCACACACAAATCAACTTTTTTATTGCTTAACTGTAAACTATTTACATTAACAACTAATGTTTGACGTTAATGATGCTCGAAGTCAGTCAATTTGCTTTTTAAGCATTACACGGACCAAGTTTAAGAATAATTTTTATGTTTGAAAAAAGCCTACTGTTTTATTCAAGCGTGTTCGTAATAGCTAACTTAGGTATAATATAAATCAACTTTTAAAGTGAAAAGTAGATATTGTAGATAAAACTATTTTAAGTTTCGTTAAATTATAATGAGGTTAGAAATATACGTACATATTGTAGCACTTTGCCTTAAATATAGCTAAAAATTTGAAAAATTAAATAAAAATAGAAACAATCAAATAAAGCAAATAATATATATTTAATTAAGAAACTATTTACATTAAATAAAACTAGAACTTACAACTAAACACTTAAATTAACTATATAAAATAAAAGTACTTAAGAACTAATAATAAAATTAAATAACCTATATACGGAATCATCAAGTACGCTCGTCGTAATGGTTCACATACTGGCGATCGCAGATCCCTGTTTAAACAAAAGAAATTCGCTATGCAAAAAACTGCCGGGAGCTGAGGCTCACGACCGGTGCACTCGGCTATCATCGGATTTCCCTAGCGACACAACTGTTTTAGAGGTCCGAGGCGAAGGCTGTGTCGCTCGCTCCGAAATAATTAATTACGTTTTCCACGTGAATAAAGAAATCCCGCTGGGGTGAGTTCTAATATGCATTTATATGAAGTGTTAGTATGTAAGGTGTTCTTAGGTAGCTCAAATACTTAAATTAAAGCTGGCATCTGTCCGATTTCCCTCCCCTCCGGGACGCTGTGACCTTTGGACCGGACTTTCTAGAAAACCGACGCTAATGCTATCACCCTCTGGTCTTCCAGGATTTAAGTACTACTATTGCTGCACTTCAAGACTTCAGGCTACACGAGAAGTCACATAGCCTACGTACACAAATCCCAGATACGATCCTTAATCGTTGAAGAACGGGAAGGAGGACTGCACCGATCCCGTCATAGTCAGGCCAGTGTTCCCCATATTACCGTCCCCCTATCTCAGATATCCAAGTGTGTGTGTCCCGGAATTACGGGCATAATAAATACCTATCAATTCGTACGTCTATCTTGTTATTTCGAACCCACTACCTGCGGCGGGCCAGTAGCTAACCTACCAGGTGCCGCAGTGGCGCCTACAACGTGGTATTCTGTGGGACGTATCACACTTGGATATATTCCCTAGTCAAGCTGCTAGCTTTCGATACGATACAAACTACAAGAAGCTGTCAACGTGAAGGTGATTCACAACAGTGAACTGGTACGTACCTACTTGGTTAAATGGGTATATTATTCTAGTTGTTTCATATAACCAGTGTTCTCAAAATAAATAATATAATTGTTAACCTAAATAAAACTAATTAATTAGCTTACTTGCTTTGCAAAACGTAATTTAAATTAATGAATGTAACTTCATTTAACTAATAAACATAATATTATAACATCTTAATTAGTGCATAACTTATTCGTGTACAAAAACTAAACTTATTGTAAAAGTAAAATTAATAGAAATTAGACAATTCTAATTAAACAAAATTTCTGTAATACATATCAGTTCGCACATTTCCGTTAAAAAAAAAATTCGTACTACCTTCATTTTGGTATATAGTTTGCTTTACCTTTAAAATTACAGTGTTATTAAAAATATCACCTTTACGTATAGTAGAAGTAACTTAGCATTTTTGTAAAGAACACCAAAATATTTTTTAATTTTCTGTAGTGAACTTTTGTTTGAGTTGTTTTTTTCATTACACACTTCTGGTAAATATGGGAACTCACCCTATTAAATTCTTTTTGCTAAATAAAAACGAATTAACCTACGAAGTGCTTATAAGAGGCGAGGAACCTGCGTCTACCGTACTTGAACTCCGGAAACAAATAAATAAACTAACACCTTTAATACCCACATCTGACATCTGTGAGTCGGGTATAGAGCCTGATGTGGATATTGCTAGTGCTAACACATCACTTAGTGAACTTATAAATAGAATAAAAACATTGGAGGAAAAATACGACCCTAATTTATTTGACCGTAGTACAGCATTGTGCAACCACTTATACTATCGTTTAAAACGCATCGATTGTTCTGATAGTAAATTTGCTGAAAGAGTAGGTAAATTATCACAAAACTTAAACACTTTAATTAATAAACTTAATCTTTTGAACAAGTCGTCGACTTCTAGCTGTGAGCCTGCTGAAAGTGAGCAAACGCCCAATACAATTAGTTCCGTCCCTAACGTTTCTGTAAATTGTGATCGCTCACATATTAGTGACTTACAAAAAATCAAGTTTGACGGAAAAACTTGTGTACACGCCTTTATACAGAGAGTGGACGAGTATAGCACTGCTAGGAATATTACTTCTTCTAAACTTTTGTCTTTTGCTACGGAAATATTTACTGGCGATGCCCTGAGTTGGTACCGTAGTGTCAAGGATGAAGTTCGCACATGGGATGATCTAATGACCTTACTAAAACAGGATTTTAGTCGGTTTGACTTTGATTATCGTCTTCTAACAGAGATCCGTAACCGAACTCAAGGGGATACAGAGAGTACTGCTATTTATTTTGCTAAAATGACAGAATTATTTTCTAGACTTACTGAAAAGCTTTCTGAAAGGGAGAAGTTAGGTATCCTTATGCGCAACATAAGACCTTGTTATTCTAATGTTTTAACTTTCAACTCCTCATCTATTAATAATATAGCTAAACTGAAGGAAGTATGTAGAGAATTTGATAAAATGCAGTGTCTGAATTCTCAATTTAAAGAACCACCTAGAGTAACATCTGAAACCTTAGCTCCTGATTTAGCGTTTTCTAGACCTTTCGAACCTGGTACTAGTAAGTCAAAATTTCATTATCAGAATAGATATAATAACAACTACAAACCTATTAGTGGTTTCTCTTATCCTAAACATAGTAATAATAACAATTTCTCTTATGCTAAACCTAACAATGGTAATTTCTCATATCCTAAACCAAATTACAACTACTCTAAACCTATTAACTACAAAAACTATACAGGTAACAATAATCTCAGCACGAACAACGCAAATGCTAAAATAAATGTAGCTGCAATGAACTTCTCAGATTTCAACACTAAGAAAATCTATTGTCCACGCTGTAGGAACTCTGAACACTCATTGAATCAGTGTAGAGCTGCTAGATTTCCCATTTGCTTTAAGTGTGGAACTAAAAATGTTAAGTACCCTGATTGCCCTAATTGTCACTCACAACCTAATCAAAAAAACTAATTAGTCTCTGTTGTAATGATGACATTAATACAGTCGAATCTAATACTAAATATCCTAAAAACTTTGATGAAAATGACTGGAAAAATTGGCTGTCTACTCTTAAAATTTTCTTTTCTAGCTATTCCATTGCAACAGTATATAATAAAAAATCAGTTCATGACGCACGACCTTATGCAACTATTAGTGTGGGTGAAACTAAACTAAATGGTTTGTTGGATTCCGGTTCTACAGTTACAATCTTAGGTAATAATTATCATAAAAATTTAAATTCATTAGATCTAATACTTTTTAAGGATGTCACTTTAACATTTACTGCCGCTGGAGGTGAACGTTTAACTGCTATTGGATATATTTATTTGCCTATTTCTTTTGAAAATCAGTTCCATATATTAAAAACATACGTAGTACCTGCTGTAAAAACAAATTTAATTCTAGGCATAGATTTTTGGAAAAAATTTGATCTGTTTCCAAAATTTTGCAATTCTATTTCCCTACATACTGACCTAGAGAATATTAACGAAGTTTCATTAACTAAGGAGCCCACAAAATTCTTACAATCCTACCACGAGCTAACCGAAAATCAACGCGTAGTAGCTGACAGTGTCATTGAACAATTCAAGGAAATTTCCTATGAAAAACGAGGTCTAGGTAGAACAACTTTAGTTACTCACCGCATTGATACTGGAGATTCCTTACCTATAAGACAACGCTATTATCGTGTCTCTCCTGAAAAACTTCGAATCCTAACAGAACAACTTGACGAAATGTTAGCCTTGGGTGTAGTTGAGGAATGTGAAAGCCCCTGGTCGTCACCTGTTCTACTTACACCTAAAAAGGATGGAAAACTTCGATTTTGTCTGGATAGCCGGAAACTGAATTCTGTGACTAAGAAGGACGCATATAAGCTACCTTATATAGCCGATATCTTAGACAATCTAAAAAATGCTAAATACCTAAGCAGTATAGACCTATCTAAAGCTTTTTGGCAGACGCCTATCGTTGAAAACGATCGTGACAAGACTGCTTTCTATATTCCACGTCGCGGAACCTTCAGATTCGTCACTATGCCTTTTGGACTTACAAATTCTCCCGCTACACAGCAAAGGTTGGTCGATTCATTGTTTTCTGGGCCTGAATTTGAGAATTCAGTGTGGGCCTACGTTGACGATATCGTCATAGTTAATTCTGACTTTGAAAGTCACATATCTCTTCTTTTAAAAGTTTTAAAGAAACTATCATTGGCTAATTTAACTATTAACCTTGAAAAATCTGTCTTTTTTCGGAAAGAACTCAAATACTTGGGTTATGTCATTAATTCTAAAGGTCTTCACGTTGATCCATCTAAAATTGAAACTATTATTAATTATCCTACACCAACTAATAAAAAAGAACTTAAAAGATTTTTGGGTATAGCTTCTTGGTACCGTAAATTTGTCCCACAATTTAGTACAATAGCTGGTCCATTAAATAAACTAACCTCTACAAACAAAAAATCTAATCCCTTTGTATGGTCTACTGAAGCTGATGAATCATTTCTTAAGCTCAAGGAATTGCTAGTGTCTGCCCCTATTCTTTCGTGTCCCAACTTTAAACTACCATTTGAGGTACACACTGACGCTAGTAACTATGGTGTTGGAGGTCTACTAACTCAGATCATAGACGGCGTTGAACATCCTATAGCCTACTTTAGTCGAACATTGACTGGAGCCGAACGAAACTACGGCATTACAGAACGAGAGGCTCTTGCTGTGTTGGTAACGTTAGAGCACTGGAGATGCTATCTAGACAATGGTAAAAAGTTTGTTGTCTACACGGACCATGCTGCTCTCAAGTGGTTCTTGAACCTAAACAATCCAACTGGACGTCTAGCTCGTTGGGGTGTTAGACTATCCGCCTTTAACTTTGAGATAAAACATCGTCGTGGCGTTGATAATGTCATACCTGACGCATTATCCCGCGCTTACCCGATAGCTGCTATTGATTCTGAATCAACTACGTCTACTGGTTCTGCAAGTACTTCACCACCTTCTACTAAGGATGAATGGTATCTAAACATTTGGAATGGCTGTCAAAGTTCTCCTGTATCGTTCCCGAACTATGCTGTTAAAAATAATCGTTTATTTCGTTTCATGCAAACCAAACACCCTTTGCACAGAGAGTTCGAGTGGAAAGAAGTAGTCCCTTCGGAATCTAGACAGGAAATAATTGCTAAACATCATGCTGAACCTACAGCTGGTCATTTTGGCGTTTTTAAAACATTCAAGCGTCTAAGCCTTAGATACTACTGGCCTGGAATGCATGCCGATGTCGTTAAATTTATCACTTTATGCGACACTTGCATTGCGCATAAACATCAGAACCATGCTCCTCTTGGTGAAATGGGAAGACCTAAACAATGTTCTAGGCCTTTTGAGACTATTAGCGTAGACCTGGTAGGACCACTACCGACTACCAGAAAACAAAACTCTTACATTCTAGTAGTGACTTGTTGTTTTAGTAAGTACTGCTTACTATTTCCAATCAAGCGCGCTACAGCTGAGATTGTCACAAGAATCTTAGAGGAACATGTATTCTTGATACATGGCGTCCCTTCTACCGTGATTCTTGACAATGGCAAACAATTTGTTAGTGCTACGCTAAGACAAATGTTCGATAAATACAAAGTTCCTAAATTACATTTTACACCTAAGTACTCTCCGCACGTTAACACCGTCGAGAGATATAATAAAACAATTATGACTGCTATATCATCTTTTATATCTAACGATCAACGTATATGGGATCAACTTGCACCTAAAATTCAATTCGCCATAAATAGTTCCGTAAACGAAGTTACAGGCTATACTCCTTCCTTTCTAGTATATGGTCGCGAGCTAGTTACATGTGGCTCTTATTATGTTAACACTGAAAGTGATGATCATATTGTTCTCCAACCACGCGATGCTTACGCTGATAATATTGGAATACTATCTAACATTTTTAATAAAGTGCAAGCTTCCTTGTTACAAGCTCACAGTAGGAACTGTCAACAATATAATTTACGTAGGAAACCTGCTGAGTTTAACATCGGTGATGTGATTTGGAGGAAGACATTTTACCAAAGCGACAAAGACAAATATTTTAATAAAAAACTAGCACCTAAATTTGTAAAATGCAAAGTAATTGGTAAACCATCGCCTCTTGTTTATGAACTGGCTGATTTGTCTGGTAAAGCTTTGGGGTCCTATCACATCAAAGATATTAAACTCACGAATTATAAAGTATAGAATAAACTTATTACTTATAACTAAATGGAAAAAAACTAAATAATATGTAAATTAGGTATGTATGTAAAGAGTTTTTTATCTTAATTGTTTGAACAAGTGCTGATAAAATAGACTATTTAAATCTATTTGTGTAAAACCTGTGTATTAAATTCTTACTCTGTTGTTTAATACATAAAGACTACCTGTTTGAGCACAATTTATAATGTAATAAAATTGTTCTTTTTTGTAATGGTCTCAAATCGCTAAAGTGACTTGATGACACTATGTTCTTTTATTAATGTATGCGTGAAGTATGATAGTAATTTTGAATGTAACAATAGTTAGTCTGTTTTAGTAGTGTTAGTCGGATTTTGCATCTAAGCACGCAAAATCCTTCGCTTCGTGCGGGGGTACTGTAGCACTTTGCCTTAAATATAGCTAAAAATTTGAAAAATTAAATAAAAATAGAAACAATCAAATAAAGCAAATAATATATATTTAATTAAGAAACTATTTACATTAAATAAAACTAGAACTTACAACTAAACACTTAAATTAACTATATAAAATAAAAGTACTTAAGAACTAATAATAAAATTAAATAACCTATATACGGAATCATCAAGTACGCTCGTCGTAATGGTTCACATACTGGCGATCGCAGATCCCTGTTTAAACAAAAGAAATTCGCTATGCAAAAAACTGCCGGGAGCTGAGGCTCACGACCGGTGCACTCGGCTATCATCGGATTTCCCTAGCGACACAACTGTTTTAGAGGTCCGAGGCGAAGGCTGTGTCGCTCGCTCCGAAATAATTAATTACGTTTTCCACGTGAATAAAGAAATCCCGCTGGGGTGAGTTCTAATATGCATTTATATGAAGTGTTAGTATGTAAGGTGTTCTTAGGTAGCTCAAATACTTAAATTAAAGCTGGCATCTGTCCGATTTCCCTCCCCTCCGGGACGCTGTGACCTTTGGACCGGACTTTCTAGAAAACCGACGCTAATGCTATCACCCTCTGGTCTTCCAGGATTTAAGTACTACTATTGCTGCACTTCAAGACTTCAGGCTACACTAGAAGTCACATAGCCTACGTACACAAATCCCAGATACGATCCTTAATCGTTGAAGAACGGGAAGGAGGACTGCACCGATCCCGTCATAGTCAGGCCAGTGTTCCCCATATTACCGTCCCCCTATCTCAGATATCCAAGTGTGTGTGTCCCGGAATTACGGGCATAATAAATACCTATCAATTCGTACGTCTATCTTGTTATTTCGAACCCACTACCTGCGGCGGGCCAGTAGCTAACCTACCAGGTGCCGCAATATAAAATCAAAAACTTTAAAAGTGATTCGAGATAACTTTGACTTTGAGATGAACCTAAAATGGATGACGAATATTTCAAAATGGGCTTTTATACACTGCAATTATGATACAAAATTCATTACCACTAATATTACCTAATTGATAATTGCTTAGTCATTCGGCTACTATCACCTTGTCATAACCTATGATCGTCGTTTGTGTGAAGCGTACATTACCGTTAAAATTAATTAACCGTACCGTATTTACATACATTAATTACATATCAACGAATTAATTAATTGAGCGCCTAAAACATTTAATAGAGAACCCTCGTGATTTAATAAGTTTCTATTAGAAGCCTGCGATTATTAATTTAACAATATGTGGGATCGTGCGGCTGATGGGAGAGGTTTTTAACATGCACTGTACGCAACAGTTTGGGCTTAGTAATCAACAAGAGAGGGTTCCGGCGCTCAGTATAGTGTCTGTCAATGGAGGCTCCAGTCGAGAGGCAGATCTCTTGACGTGGACCTGGACTGAAGGGAAGGCGGTGCGTGCGGCGCACCGCGAGCCGCGTGTCAGTAATCCAAGGACTCCTCGTCTGGGGACCTCTTGCGGCAGCACAGTCGCCACACAGCGAGTAATGCACCTACTCCTAAGAGAAGAGCCAAGCCAGCGCCCAAGGCAGGAGCTGTCCAATCGCCCCCAACAGCACTTCTAGCCCCAGCACATAATTCTGGAGACTCATCATTCAACTGACCTAACGGTATACCACCTAAAGCATCCAAATAACCCAATCGCCTCAAACTGTCCTCGGAATACGCCTCTCTTGCTCTCTTCTCCTCAGCTGTCCAAAACTTCCTCTCGCTACCAGTCACATTAGGACAATTCACAACCCCATTACACATCAATCTTGCTGGGATACATAACGCATCTTCTCCAGGGCAAATAAAGTCACAACCTTGCCCGGACTCAGAAGGCTTAGAACCACTGTCGGTTAGCTTTGAAGTCATTAAAGTACCATCAGAGTTTTTAGGAAGATGGTAAAGGCCTGTCCATGCTATCTTGAAAGCTGCTCGAGCGGGAGAGGCACTTCCTATAAACACAATTCTAATTGACCTCGTCTTATCTTTTTCCATCACAAGTGGATCGTCTAAGGCTTCGAAACCAAGTTCCCCAGCTGACAGAATAGGTAACTTTTCAACCTCAGATACGTTACCGCCACAAACAGATAAAAATGGTTCAATCCTACCAGGCAAGTAGATTTGAATGTTCCCGTCTTCACAATGCCTAGAGGCAAATTTTATGCTGTCAAAATGCAACCACATATCCCTTTTCTCTTCTATTTCTAAATCCCAAATGCATTGAATTTTCTTAGGGGGTTCAGTATACCCAAGAGCTTCTAAGTGTGGATAGACTATTTCTCCATCGGACGCGGCAGCCAATACAGGCGGGCCACAAAGGGGTCCATGAACAAATTCGTATCTTGCTTCAAAGAGAGGTGATGGGTTCTTGAAGTAAGATGCCGCTGCATGAGCATTGTCTACTATAAGCTGAAGATTGAGCGTTTCTCCTGAAGACACTACTCTGTAAGGTCTTGCTCGAGATACTGTGTTGGCGTGTTTTGCACAAAGGCAAGACCCTAAAGACCTTTGAACTGCTAGATGGAGTGGAAGAGGCGTTGTAGTGACTCCTAAAGTAGTGTTTGGAAATTTCCCTCCAGGGTAGGGTTCCCATATAATGAGCTTGTCTGCGCGGTCCTCGTAGCAGTTTTGACAGGAAACTGGGGTGTATGGGTGTTCCTATGGCAGAAAAACAATGATTACGTTATTGAAATTGATGTATCTACCTATTTGAAAAAAATCTACCCGTCTCACATAATTAAAATTGCATTGTGAATGCAAAAAAGTAAAAAATAATTTGAAATAATTACGTTAGATTTTAAATTATTTTAATGCATTCACAATGCAATTCTGTAAGTATAGGAAAAATGTGATAGTAAAAAAAAACCACAAGCCCTATAAGTAGCTTTTACTATCACATTTTTCCTATAATTACGTTAGTTGATATCAAAATGCATCTGCTACATTAAATACCTCTGTAATATTGAGACAGGTGTTTAAGTTATATAATGTTTCAACAACAACATATTTGGAAATAGCTAAATACTGTGAGATCACTTATAGGGTGTCAGTGTGTAATCAGCTCATTATCTTTCGAATGTTTTTTTAGTTTTAATTTTTCTTACCTTGAAATTGACACTCAAAATAGTGAGAATGACTCGTGCATATATCCTTTTGTCAGTCACAAATCTGTACAGGCAATGGACATCTTCACCAGGGGGCGCCTGCTTGTACACCAACGTGTTTAGTGGAGAACGTAGACGACCAGCTCTTTGCTTCCAAGAAGCTATGACTTCGTCACAGGCAGTTCCTTGGACTGGTTCCCCGAAGCGGGTGTTGTTGAAGAAGTCATAATGGGCCCAGTAATAGAGGGATGACCTGTAATGAAAGATTTTTTGAGATCCAAAATTTGTATGAATCGAATGTTGGTGTTAAGCTCTGTACACTTTTTAGAGATTTTTTTTGTACTAGTACCTAACTAGTAGGAATCTCTGCATCTATACTAATGTTCTTTCGTTAGAAAAAAAATACCTAGGTATGTTATTTGTACTGTGTCTACTTGTAAGAACTATTCTGATGATGAGATTTTTTAAGCAAAATTTGCAATATGGTTTTCGTGATCAATATTATTAAAACTTTCAACAAAGAAATTCACAGAAGTCTTACTGGTTTTCAACCTTAGCACAGTGTTTATTGTCCTTACCCGCTGTAGCTGCCGGTCTTGCTTTCAAATCTGACGAACATAGCATTCCCGGTGGAAACAAAGTCATGCTTCTCCATCGGTCTGCTGAAGGTGTCACAGAAGGTCTTGATGATCCTGGCATCATCAGGCCTTGGTGCGTCGTATAGGGTCAGGGACTCTCCACAATCACCAGTCCAGGGTACGATTGGCGATTCAATGCGGTTGATTCGGAAACTGTGGAAGAAGTCGTTTGTTGTCGAAAAAAAATGATACAATGTACTTATTTCTAGAAGATGAGTTTAACTTGATCCAATTCTAAAACACTCACTACTTATGGGATCCCACACAAAACAGTGAATTCCCAACGCATTGTGTGTGGGAGTTTTGTGTGGGAGCAGGGAGCCCTTTGTCTTAATTGTAGTTTTAAATGAGTTTTACGATTAGTCTCCAAGTTAGAATAAAGGTATAATTTTTTTAGAACGAAATGAAATTGACAATAGATCTAGAATACAGAGATTTCAGCGATCTTTAAAAAAAACTCAAACTTCTTGTATTTTGAGAGTCAGTACCTAACTACAAAATATTATCAAAAAACCTCGTCGTGTCTAACACTCTTTTACACTTAAGGAATAAATCAAAACGAAACTAACCTTGGAAAGTACAGCCTCACCACCTGTCCAGGGAATCCCTTCATCAGATAAGTGCAGGAAGTATGCGGAGGGTACCAGTGGGCTACGGACAGGAATATGCCTTCCGTGTCCCCTGAAGCCTTTAGCGACTCTGCCGTCAACACCCAGTCGCAAGTACCCACTTTGGATCCAGGTGCTTCAACGTGACCAGGCCAATTGCCCACGTTGAAGTGGAAACCGGTGTTTAGAAGAGGTCCTGAGGAGAAAAACTAGACTTGAGAACTAAAGAACTAGACGAGAAATAATATAAGACAAAGCAACTAGTCCTCAAGACGTATCCCAGGTGGGATTTGACACTTGACCTTCTCCATCCATAAGGAAGGTCTGTACCCCAGCAGTGGGGACTTATAATGGCTGATGATTCTACCTACTATTTCATAAATTAGTATTAGTGTTAGGGTCTTGGCATAAAATTAAACATTACCTATTATTTAAATTTTTACTTTATTGCATTCACAATGCAATTTTTATGGTTGAAAAATGGAAAATGAAGTATTTAGAAAAAATCGACCCGTCTCACAACCAGCTCCGATGGGACTCAAACCCACGACCTTTCGCTATCCGGGCGGCTCCCATCGGAGCTGGTTGTGAGACGGGTCGATTTTTTCTAAATACTTCATTTTCCATTTTTTAAACATTACCTTTTCAAAACTTCAAAAATAATTATTTGGTGTGAATACAATATTAGAGGTATTATTTATTACTTTTTGATGCGGTTCTATTTTTTAACAAAATCATTTTTTTAATACTTTTTAGTGCATCATGATGAACCTTCTTTTTTGAAATCGGTTAATATACTAAAACCTTCTCCTAAATATAAGAAATACTTTCCTGAAAACCTCATCAAATCGGTTCAGCCAAACGCGAGATAGTCGCGGACAAACATACATACATACCTACATACAAGTCAAACTGAGAAGCTCCTTTTTTTGAAGACGGTTAAAAAGAGGGCGTATCTTGACTTTACTCAATCCTGAGGTTCAATAGTTGATACAGTAATTAATTTGTACCTGCAGGTGAGCTGACAAACTCGACGAACAGGTCCTGAGAAGTACCAATGATGGAGTACGGGAACTTCCCCATACCGCAGAAGGTGCCTATCACGGAGGCAGACTCATCCTTGCCATCGTAGATCTTGATGTAATCGTACGGACAGTTCTCGGAACCTGCAAAGAAAATAATGCCTTTAGGTACTTAAACATATCAGACACTATGTTGATCTGATAGCGAAGAAGTAGCTTAAGTGTGGTTATTAATATTATCCATCTCCCGTAGAAAGATCTATTGGGACTCGCCACCTGGTTATAGTATCTCTTTTCTCTAGAAGTCTAGAATACTCTTAGATTTAAGAATTTTTACCTGCTCCGGGCGCCAGGAGCTTTTAGATTGAATTCGTTCTTTTAATAATCAAGAGAAAAACATTAAATTTTTTTGAGTACCTATTAAGTTACACATTTATTGCGTTCTAATTTTTATACTCAAAGGATATTGTCCCCTGTAAAACAAAACTTTGCTCTTAAGTAAAGAATCCCCAAAGATCTTTATTGTTTTTATACATCGAGTGTTTAATAACTTTCCTGAGAGAATGTGAGGGGAAATTCCAAGGATTTCATTCTCATTATTGGGTGGTCGTTATTTATGATCGTCGTAAATTTTCCGTCAGCAAAGTGGAATAACGAAAAATTATAACAGGTAGGGGCTTCGTTCGCGTTTTAAGTATAAACGGTAAGATTTTCGTTAAGTGGAAGGGAAAATGAGCTCTGCTGTTAATAGGAATTAAGTCCATTTTGGCTTGTGTTTTTGTTAAATGGTTTGCTATGTTTGTGGTCTGTTAAACAATGTATAAAAATAATTATTAACTTTACTGGAGTGCTGTAATGTTTGCGTTCGCAATGCTGTTTTAATAAAATAAATATGCTACTATAATAAATAACTATAAATTAGGTTGAATACACCATACAGCATTATTGCATAAGTTTTTACTTTAAATATAAATTTGCTTTTTTAAACTTTCCGTTTGGTGCTGTCAATAAGGTTGGTCAAATGATTGGATACTCTTAAAACACAGACTTTCGTTGTAGCATGCTAGAAGAAACGACAAGAAAAATATTAACTAACTACAAGAAAAATATTTCCCACTAGAAAAAATCTTCCGTCTATTGCAAAAATATGCAAGAAAATGCTTTTGTCCTTGTCTATTCTTATTGAAGAATAAACAAGTTTTACGCAACCTACTTTCTTTTCAAACATATACTTGTATTCAAGTATGTTATAGTTAGTCGAACTCCCAAAGTTCAAAAACTCGCCCTGAAGAGTTCGGTAAGACAGATGGGGTCCCAAGTTCAGGCTCGGTAGAAGCGATGGCTCTCTAGGGAACCGTCATAATGGTCGTTCTAAGTCCGTTTTCGTATCTCTGGCTTGTTTATTTCGTGTAAATATAGGGTTTTAGGTGGTACATTACTTGTATTGCAAGTAACAGATAAATCTGGAATACCTTCTTTTTTCTGTTTCTATGTTACTGTGTGGTAAATAAAAACCACTACGATGTAAATGTAAATGCAAATGTTGAAATCAATTATATTATACTTTATACCTTTTACCGATTACTCCTCACGAAGTTTTCTGACAAGAGAGGCTACATTAGGATTCGCAGAGCGTGCAATCCCTATCACTGTGAGACTCTTCTAAGATGTTTTGCAACATTATTTGCGGACGGGTAGGCGGTGCTTGGTACATCTTATAACATACGAAAGCTTGATGTTTTGGTTCATATCAAGATTTAAGGATATCTCGTTACCTCGATCGTAACGAACACATTAAAATAGCTACCTATCCTCTTGATTTACTTACCCGAAGTGATGGGCTCCATGAAGTCGAGGACCATGTAATGGCAAGTAAGCCCTGTGACTTGGTGATAAGTGGCTACCCACGAAAAAAATCTTTCATTGTTCTGTGTGGCTAGTGGCTACCCTTTCTAATTGTTTTTGCATTTATTTGTTAACAAGTGGGCGGACATTTTTATATCTTATTGCGGAAGGAAGCAAACAGGTTTGGTTTGGTTGAATGAATTAATGCTTTATTTGGCTTACATCAATTACAAAAAAAACATCCTACTTATACATATTATTAATTCTGAGTATTCTGAGTATGGATGTATAGATGTTTGTTTACTCTTCCAGGCAAAAACTACTGACCGGATCTGGATGAAATTTGCAATAGAGATAGATTATAGACTGGATTAACACATAGGAAACTTTTTATCCCGATATTACCACGGGAACGGGAACCACGCGGGTGAAACCGCGGGCGGCCGCTGGTATCAAATATAACTAACATGGCAAACTGCCTTAAGAAACCATTGCCTCACGACTGCAGCTGGAGAAAGGAGTCCATTCAGCATTTTTCCCTAGCACAAACCCCCATATTATTCCAAAACAAGGGCTAAAATAGTCCTGCTTTAAAACTGGTACTAAACTGGTGCTGTCACTTTCATTTTCTAAATGAAAGACAGAATGAGTATCAGCTTTAAACCATGTCTAACTTTAGTCCACGTTTTTGAATAAGGGGAAAAGAGTCTGAGTCGGATTTGATTTAGTTTGATATGGTTTAGAATTCAAGCTCGCAACGCAACCCCTATAGTAACATTAACACATTAACAAACTTATCCCCTGATTTACTTACCGGAAGTGATCGGCCTCATGGGGCACGTCATGATGTTCTCGCACCGCTGACCGTCGATGTTGAACTCCTCGTTCTCTATGTACAGCTTTATGTACGGCAGACGCGTGTTGAGGTGATACCTGCACACAAGAACTTTATTAAATCATTGAGGATATTTAACAGAAAAAAGTGAAGTTTAGTGAAAAAATAATTGCTTGACTGGTAGGTATTCTAAATATCCTAACAAAACTAAAATTTCAAAGTAAAAATGTAATGACGTCAAACAGTTAAAAAAGTACAATAAGCATTTACGTAAGTACAACTTGGAACGTGGACACGTGTTTCTACGAAGATAATTGTTTTAAGGCGAGGATTCCCGACAATCGGGTATTTTAAACTATGGATTACTCGCAAATCACAAGTATTTAAATTTTTACTTTTTTGCATTCACAACGGAGCTGGTTGTGAGATGGGTCGATTTTTTCTAAATACTTCATTTTCCATTTTTCAAATCTAAAGTACTTAAAATTTTGAAAAAATATATATTATTTTACAGTTATTTATCTAGTGTGGAATCCTTTTTACGAGAAATACAGCATACTTCTCGAAAGAGTTCAGAAGAAATTTCTACGTACAATGAACTACAAATGCCACCGTTCTTATCTTTCCTACGACCAGCTTTTGTTGAGGTACAATGTACTTAGCCTCAAAACTAGACGCTCGTTACTTTCTCTTGTGTTTTTGTACGGCATAATCAATGACAAGTTTGACTGCACGGATCTCTTCAATCAGGTTTCCTTTTGTGTGCCTAGAAATGTAAACACCAGAAGTTCACGGGTTCTCCGAACATTTTATATAGACAGGTGTAGAACAAATGCCGGAGATCGAGCTCCAATCACTATGTTGTTGAATATCTTTAACGATAGAATTAATGACATTGACCTATTCTTATTGAGTAAAAACCAATTCAAGCAAACTGTAATAGACCTCCTAGACGTTTAATTATTAGGTATACTTCAAATAACCAGATCCTTTCTTTTCGCTTTTTTTTTAAATATATATTTTTTGTCTCCTATTTCTTTATATAATATATTAGCAACAGTGTGCTCGTTTGTATTTCACGCTAGTAATTTGTGGATAATGCTGTTGGTTATACATTTAGTTATATAAGCTACCATTAATATTAAGAAAAAACATATTTTGTATAACTGTTTATTGTCCCGAATAAATAAAAAAAAAAAAAAAAAAGTGCTTCTGGCCGTTTTTTTTGATTAGTGATATTTTACTGTATCAAATAAAATCCCAAACATACGTCTAATCGTAATCCAAATATCATATTACTTGCAGTATACTTGGTTTTAGTTAATGAAAAATATACGAAAATAATTGTCTTTGAATAGCCGAGAGATAAGATTAAAATCTGGCCGTCATAAGATTAAAATTTTTGATATTTCATTTTTATTTGAATTTTGAGTGATTTTCGATTCGCGGGGCGCTCGCGAGTTCACACTTCACTGCCGGCTGCTACTGCGTCCGCGCGAAGTGTAACGCGCGCGGCCGAGCAAGTGTTAGTGTGCCTATTTCGGTTGGGAATCCTAGCCTTAAAAAAATTAAGTTCAAAAACTAAAACCCGACTACTGAAAAATCACGCTCTAAAAAGTATGAAACTAGAAAATATTCTCATCTGAAATTGCCGTGGTCGTATGCCACTTTTCCCTAAAATGAAAATATTGTTTTGTTATATATAGTAAGGGGCATACGACCACGGCAATTTCAGATGAGAATATTTTCTAGTTTCATACTTTTTAGAGCGTGATTTTTCAGTAGTCGGGTTTTAGTTTTTGAACTTAATTTTTATTTATATTATTTTGAGGTCATAATTTTGCGCTGTGTAGTGCCGGCACATAAAAAGAATGGCACTACCCTCTCTCTTGTCGTGGGTGTCTTAAGAGTCGAAAGAGGGAAAACTGCATCAGGAGATGGGCAGCAGCGTCTCCATGTTACAGCAAGTCATACTGCGATCGCCAACCCCTGCCCCCAAAATGGCTTTACACCAAAAAAATCAGCCCCCACTCCACGGCGACCCCGCTATTCCTAGCTACGGTAGCGGCTATGGTAACGGCGGGGCAGAGGCTGCTGAGAATCCCCGGATAAGTTGACCCGGCAACCTACTACACGCGCATATTGCGGACTGACTCGAAGCTCATAGAGTTGGAAGAGGCTGTAAGTAAGTTACACTGGGACACCATTGGATTATCTGAAGTCTGAAGAGAGGGGAAGGACTCGATTATCCTGCAATCCGGTAACATAACCGGGAGGGCGAACAACAGTCCCTAGGTGGTGTCGAGTTCATCGTCCTTCTGGACGGGACTTGTGTCCCTAGTCAACAATGTGATCACCATCGGAAGCGTGTCGCGCAGGGGCAGCGTACCTGATACTCAGAATATCGAAACGGTATTCGCTAAATGTCATACAAGTATGCGCTCCGACCTAAACACATGACGATGACGAAGTGGAGGTTATGCATGAGGAGGTTTCGAAACCCATGCATAGCTATAAAACACACTACACGGTTGTGATTGATTCTGGGCCATATCTATAAGTTGTTTTCGAGAGTCATTACCTCATTACGAATCGTCTCGCTCGCAGGTTTGACGACTTCCAACCTCCCAAACAAGCTGGGTTTCAAAAAGACTATAGCAGCAAAGACCACATTCATACGCTGCGGCAACTTACAACTTGCCACTTTGCTAGGCATTCGTAGACTATGAGAAAGTCTTTGATTCGATCGAGACCTGTGGGTGGTGCTGCAGTCTCTACAGAGGTGCCAAGTAGACTACAGGTACATGAATCGATGTGCTCAGGTACTTATACCAAAATGCCATTATGTCAGTCCGATTACAGAACCAGAGCTCTAATCCTATCCAACTACAGCGAGGTGTGAGACAGTGAGACGTCATCTCTCCAAAACTGTTCACAGCTGCGTTGGAGGATGTTTTTAAGCTTATGGATTGGAAAGGATGCGGCATCAACATCAATGGCGAGCACCTAACACACCTACGGTTTGCCGATGATGTAGTTCTTCTTCTTATGGCTGAGACCTTGGAAGACCTGAACACAATGCTTGAAGATCTCAGTAACGCTTCTCTAAGAGTGGGTCTTAAGATGAACATGGATAAAACGAAAATCACGTCCAATGCCCATGTTGCATCCTTGCACCCGCTCCAGTTAATGTTGGGAACATTACACTCGAAGTTGTTGACCACTTTGTTTACCTAGGGCAAACGGTCCAGTTAGTTAAGTCCAACTCGAGAAAGGATCTCTCGATGAATCCAGCTCGGATGAGCAGTGTTCGGGAAGCTCCGGCATATATTCGCGTCCGAAATACCTCAATGTCTCAAGACGAAAGTCTTTGACCAGGTGTGTGTTGCCAGTAATGGACGTGAGACTGGCCTATAGAAGTCAGACGTGGTCTTTTACTATGTATCTCATAAGAAGGCTCAAAGTCACCCAGCAAGCAATGGAGAGAGCGATGCTTGGTATTTTCTGCTCGATCGAATCAGAAACGATGAGATCCGCAGGAGAACTAAAACAACCGACATCGCTCGAAGGATTGCATCGTTGAAGTGGCAGTGGGCGCGACACATAGAGCGGAGACCCGATGGCCGTTGGTGCGGTAAGGTTCTCGAATGGCGATCGCGTACCGGACGACTTTCTGTGGGCAGGCCCCCTACAGGGTGGACCATCGATCTGGTCAAAGTTGCGGGAAGCCGCTGGATGCGGGCAGCGCAGGATCCATTGTTGTGAAGTTCCTTGGGAGAGGCCTATGCCCAGCAGTCGGCGTCGTTCGGCTGATATGATGAACAAAATTATTACCTAATAATGTATATCTACCTACCTATTTTCGTCAAACAATGCTGGGGTGAGTGAACTATGGAATGCCATAAACATACATTATATTATACAAGGGCCTAATCATGTAGGATAATATTTGTTATGGGAAATAGTCTTAGTTCGCTGTCCCTGTAAAGATGTCAAAATTCGATTTATGCAAGCAAAGCCGCAAGCAACAAACAATAAAATATATATTTTTGAAACCTGCTCACCAAGAGCTTTCATTTGATACCAAACACGATATACTATTTAAAAAAAAGTTTTTTAGTTCACAACTTTATGTCGTCTAGAGGGCGCCATATTCAATTTCATGTGACGTGACATAGCCTATAACCAGCAGACAATCGAGACGCTTCCAACGATACCTCAATTGTGAATATGTGATCAGCAGTTTAGAAGATATGCGGGAACAGATGAACATACATACATACATACATACATACCGGTCAAACTCATAACCCTCCTTTTTTTTGCTTTGCCGTAGTCGGGTAAAAAGTAATAAAGCGTGAATAGATAAATAAAGAACCGTAATATTAATAACTAATGTAACAAAAAGAGTAGCAACATTCTACTATTAAAAGAGACGATCAATAGAACTAGACATCTTTATTAAGGTAAGATTAATACCAATATTCAGCAAAAGTCAGGATCACCGTTAATGGTATCATTTATCTAATTCAATGCTGAAGTTCTGAGAAATGTTTATACATCTTCATTGACAAACTTCTCTGATCTGTTTACTTTTGCGTTACGATATCGAAAATACCCATTTTACTAAGTTCTCCAAATACCTATACAAAACACGTCGAATGAAGTGTGTAAAAACTTTGGTAATGTCGATGTTTTGAACATCATTCCAAGACATAATAAAAATATTTTATGATAAACACGTGGAAAATTGCCTCTTAAAGTTGTTTTTATCGCAGAATATATTAAAAGTTTAAGTATGATTTTTTAATGATTTTAGGAATGTTATAGGTACTTACTTAGTTTATCATTGATGTCATAATATAAAAAAATATAAAATAATATCTTCAGAGCCTAAAAATATTTTCATCAAAAATATGCTAGTAAGGTCAAATTTTTGAAAATTTTACGAACCACACTTAAGCAAAACTTCATAAGCTGTAGGTAATTACTTTTGAAGTATTACCTACAGCTTATGAAGCATGCCTTGGTATTTTTATTAGTTCCGCAAGGAAAGCACGATACCTTAATAGATATTAAGCTAATGCAGTATCACAAGTACATAAAGTCCCACAAAATTCTTTGACCCGGCGGTGGCGGAAATTTGGACCTATAATTTTTCTGTCTTCTGACACCATTTCCGTAATTTTATGTTGCTATCATTGCGCTTCCAGCACTGGGTCAAATATATTTAAAAACGTTATGCACTTCCACACAATATGTGTGTCTCTACAAGATTTTCATAGAAAATCAATGTACAGTGATTATTTAATAAAAAATACACAATAACAAATTTTTTTGACACGCACTTATTATTTTTACTCGATAGATGTTATTATTTAGCATCGAAATCTAAGTTAAGATACTTTATAACCATATTTACTGTGTGGACTACTTCACAATGCACGCGTAAATTTTTATTACCTTCAGTGGAGGTTTCACATACGGCCGACTGCATGTAGCAGGTCTGTAGTAACAGACTGTGTAATAAATGATGTATTTTTGCAGTTCCTGCCTGCAGTGGGGTTCCAAGCGTACGAGGTCGACTTCAGTTTGCAGGTCTGCAGTCTTTAGATGCAGGACATTTGCAGTAGTAAGACCTGTGTAAGTTATTAATATATTTTGTACAGTTACCTGCAGTGAAGGTTTCTGGGGTAGACGCCTGGGTATGCAGCCGACTGCACGTAACAGGTCTGCAGTCTGCAGTCACGGAACACTCGTTCGCAGTAAGACCTGTGTAAATAAATATTTAGTTTTATTATTGATTAAGTAAAAACGTTCATTTGCTAGTGTTTATTATTAGTTCAGAATCAGATTTGAGTTCAGTATTTTATCTCAAATAAAGTTTTCTAGAATTCTGAGTATGGGAATGCTACATAAAGGTGAGGCAATGAAAAGCCTTTTTACCACACTTTTATTAGCTTCACTTGTAACTAAGTCACAATGTAAGAAAATCTTGGAAATCAATTTTAACCCTATTTCTAATTGTCGTATTGATTTGAAACTTTGCAAGTCTACATGAATCCGATGACAATACAATAATTTGCTACCATCGAGCTGATCTGATGATGGAGTCAAGAGGTGGGCAATAGGACTTTTCAATGGCTGCTAGGAAACCCCTCGAGTTTAGGCTCATTTCTTTTGTTCTAATGAGACCTATTCGCTACAATTGATGGTGAGGGTCTGATGATGGAGCAGGGAAGAAGCCAGTGGCACTCCTTAATGACCAATAGGCAATACCTCGAGTTCTGGCTCATTTGTTTCGTTCTGATGAGACCTATTCGCTACACTTGGTGGTGAGGGTCTGATGATGGAACAGGAAGGAAGCCAGTGACACTCCTTAATGACCAATAGGAAACCCCTCAAGATTGGGCTCATTTGTTTCGTTCAGACGAGACCTATTTGCTACCTTTGGTGGCGAGGGTCTGATGATGTGATGATGGAGTTGGGAGGAAGCCAGTGGCACTTCTTAATGACCACTACGAAATCTTTTGAGTTTGGGCTCATTTGTTTATTTCTGATGAGACCTATTCGCTACACTTGGTGGCGAGAGGGTCTGATGATGGAGCAGGGAGAAAGCCAGTGGCACTCCTTAATGGGCCAATAGGAAGCCCTTCGAGTTCTGGCTCTTTTTTTTCGTTCTGATGTGACTTATTCGGAGATGGGCACATTTTGTTTCGTTCTGATGAGACCTATTCGCTACACTTGGTGGTGAGAGTCTGATGATGGAGCAGGGAGGAAGTCAGTGGCACTCCTTAATGACCACTAGGAAATCCCTCGAGTTTGGGCTCATTTGTTTCGTTCTGATGAGACCTATTTGCTACACTAGGTGGTGAGGGCCTGATGATGGAGCAGGGAGGAAGTCAGTGGCACTCCTTAATGACCACTAGAAAACCCCTCGAGTTTGGGCTCATTTGTTTCATTCTGATGAGACCTTGGTGGTGAGGGTCTGATGATGAAGTAAGGGTGAAGTAAGGGTTCGGCTCGCGCATCTGGTAACTAATAGACTCCACATGAATTTGTAAAACAAATACATACAATCACGCCTTTGAGTTATAATATTTACGAAGTGGGCAGACACATGAATCGACTGTGAAATCGATTACCATCCATCCATAGCTTGCCACATATTAAACTAAAAAGTAAAAAATAAATATGTAGTTTAAAAAACTATAAAAACACACTCTTATAGGAACAGACTAAAAAGTACAAAATAACCGACTATTCAGTAACTGAAATTAAAAAGCGTGGTGCGCCCTTTGCAAAGCATGCATTCAAGTAGGTACTTAATATTGACAGCGCGCACCACGCTTTTTAATTTCAGTTACTGAATAGTCGGTTACTTTGTACTTTTTAGTCTGTTCCTATAAAAGTGTGTTTTTATAGTTTTTTAAACTACATATTTAAAAAAATTATTTTGCGTAAGTCAATGGTTAGAGCATTCGCCTGGACAGCGAAAGGTCGTGGGTTCGAGTCCCATCGGAGCTAGTTGTGACCCGAGACGATTTTTTCTAATTCTTCAATAAAAAAAAGTGCACTGTGAATGCAAAAAAGTAAAACAAATGTTTAAAACCAGAAGGATTTGATATTAAACTAATGTTTTATTTTAACTTTCTTATGACTAAACTTTGTTATTCCAGAAGTAATGACGCTATTCCACAGGGTGATCCATACCATATACGATATGAACGGAGGTGTTAACTAAACATATTTGCATTTAATATACGTGTATTTAAGTTTTCCTGAATCGCCATGCGAAATTAAATTCAAAGCGTAAATAACCGTTCTTCTGTCGTTTCCACAAAAAAGAGTTCCTACATATTTCAGTCTCTTATCTTACATTATTGGCCATTGCCAAGACAAACGTTTACGCAAGAAAACCCTATTGGCACCTCAATTTAATTCCAAGAGTTGATTACTCCAAATAAATCAGGGTTGGCAATAATAGGTGACCGTAGACGATTTATCTGCCATTTTGGTCACGTACGCTGCGAAGTGTGGCCATTTGGTGGCAGAAAATGATTCTGGAGCGCTCCAGACATTCGGGATAAGCCCCTTAAGTAATTGGCAAGTTCAGACATGATTTATTTGGGTGATCCGGTGAGATGATTTGTTGGGACAGTATTTAGAGTTCCGTTACGCGTGCTAGGTGGAGAATAGGTCGAGGTTTTCAGTGTGGACAGATTATTGGGACGTGTTTTGACTGCAGAGAATTCGTATTTCGTTTTAAAGTTAAAATTGTGTTCCATTAATATGACGTAAGTTCATTCGACGTCACGTCATCATAATTTATAAATTTTACCCTTATATAGTCATCATCATCATCATCATGTCAGCCGAACGACGCCCACTGCTGGGCATAGGCCTCCCCCAAGGATCTCCACAACGACCCGTCCCGCCCACTGCCACTTCAATGATGCAATCCTTCGAGCTATGTCGGTTGTTTTAGTTCTCATGCGGATCTCATCATTTCTGATTCGATCGAGCAGGGAAATACCAAGCATCGCTCTCTCCATTGCTCGCTGGGTGACCTTGAGCCTTCTTATGAGACTCATAGTAAAAGACCACGTCTCACTTCCATAGGTCATTACTGGCAACACACTGGTCAAAGACTTTCGTCTTGAGACATTGAGGTATTTGGGACGCTTATATGGTAGAGCATTATTATAATGTAACTCTTCACCTATAATTTAAAAAAAAATGCGGTGAACTGTACTTATACGAAACACTAATCAGTTGCAGACCTTTTGGTATAATATTTTGCGTTTTATTAGTTGTAGAGTGGGCAAGTCCATTTAAAAAGTATATTTTTCATAACGGGTGTCCCAAAAGTAGGTATAGGATGATATGTTTCAATAAAACGCGAATGGATTGGAATTTCTTCGTAGTTTTATTTTATTTTAAAGAAGAGACTTGTACAATTTTATCTAAATAGAATATCTGCTGAATGGCCACCACGGGCATTTTTGCTGTGTGCAAGTTTTTCATGACACTTTCACACATTTCGCTGCTAATTTCACAAATTTAGCTACTTATTTCACCAATAACTCGGCGAATATTTTGTCTATATTGTCTATGTTTTGTGGATAGTTGGCGTAGACTTTATCTTTGACGTAGCCCCAAAGAAAGAAATCCAGTGGCATCAGATGGCAAGATCTCGGTGGCCATTTGACATCCCCTCTTCTTGAAATTACGAGATTTTTCGACCTTTCGACGACTGTTTGTAATTGATCGTGAATTTACGTTAAATATTTGTATAACTTCTATGCGCTGTTTTATTGTGAAACGCTCTACGATTAATTTTACATGTGTCAGGATGACGTATGTCAAATTCCAACCCGCCATCTTGAATATTTCGGAAATAGCGCGAAATTCAAATTAAATTAAAACTATCTTAAATCAATATACGATACTCTTAACGACTCCGTAGCTCAGTGGTTAAAGCAGTCGCCCGGATAGCGAAAGGTCGTGGGTTCGAGTCCCA
The DNA here is from genome assembly GCA_949710035.1 of Crambus lathoniellus. Taxonomy (NCBI): domain Eukaryota; kingdom Metazoa; phylum Arthropoda; class Insecta; order Lepidoptera; family Crambidae; genus Crambus; species Crambus lathoniellus. Next base: position 3,467,598 of record OX453302.1, on the reverse strand, counting down.
TCGGAGCTGGTTGTGAGACGGGTCGATTTTTTCTAAATACTTTATTTTCCATTTTTCAATAATTTAATTGTAAAAACAAAGGTTTAAATATAAAAAACTTAATTTTCTAACAATTTTTGACCCTTATTCCTCGTACATTACCAAGTTTGATAACTGGCTTTCTACAAGGAAAAATAATTCTTCCTAGCTTACCCGGTTTTCAAATGGGAATTATTTTTCCTGGTAGAAAACCGTAATTTTATTTAGTTTTCTACGAAGATTTTTTTTTCTTCTTAGCTTACCCAGTTATCAGAGGAGAATTTTTTTTTCCTCGTAGAAAGCTGTGAATTCAATCACAGCTTTGTACGTGTTGTGCGTTCTACGAAGAAGAATTTTCCCTTCGTAGCCATTAGATCAGAATATCAGAAATACCGAATAATTATTAATTTTTATTATTTACTTACATTAATTTTAATTTTAGAGGGAACAACAGTTTTATTTTATTTAATTACTAGCGGCCGCCCGCGGTTTCACCCACGTGGTTCTCGTTTCCCTAGGAATATCGGGATAAAAAGTAGCCTAATTTATTGATTATTACATCAGCTACCTGCCAGTGAAAGTCCCGTCAAAATCAGTCCAGCCGTTTCAGAGATTAGCCGGAACAGACAGACAGACGCAAAAATTGTAAGAAATGATATTTTGGTATATGTACCGTATATAACAATATACTTAATCATATGCATGTAAGTAGTAAAAAGCAGTTATTTTAATATTACAAACAGACACTCCAATTTTATTTATTTGTATAGATATAGATTTAACAGTAAAGAGGTTATTAAAATTTTTACTTTTTTGCATTCACTATGCAATTATTATCATTGAAGAATTGAAAATGAAATACATATTTTAGAAAAACATACACAACAACAACACAACACAACCAGCTCCGATGGAACGGTTGGTTGGATGGTCTAATTATTAAAGTAAAACTTAATCTAAGTAATTATTCGGTCCATCTGATGGCTGATGGCTAAGTAGGAAAATTCTTATTCTTAGAACAACACGTACAAAGCTGTAATTGAATTCACAGCTTTCTACGAGGAAAAAAAATTCTCCTTTAATAACTGGGTAAGCTAAGAAGAAAAAAAAATCTTCGTAGAAAACTTAATAAAATTACGGTTTTCTACCAGGAAAAAAAATTCCCATTTGAAAATCGGGTAAGCTAGGAAGAATTATTTTTCCTTGTAGAAAGCCAGTTATCAAACTTGGTAATGTACGAGGAATAAGGGATTTTTGAAACTAAAAATGGCGTTTATTGATAATAAATCGTAGGTACATTAGGAATTCTTACGATTGTTATTATTATCACGAAGTTTTTAGCAAAATGTGGCCAAAACCGAGGCTCCTGCCCTACTTCCAAAAATCGTTGCACAAGTAGTAAAATAAATGTTTCCTCAAAAGTAATAAACTTAACCCTAAGTTTCACACTAAAATATTCTAGAATTACTGTTTATTCTCGCCTTTCTAAATATTCACGCAAGTCGCACTTTGCGTGACACCTCGCATTATCTGTCCTGCGAGGCATAAACGACCGAACTTGTTTTGGCCCGGTAAATTATTAAGGTTTTCTGAAAGTAGCAATCTAAACGTAATTACTGTAAGGGATATACAAAATGAGAGGAGATTAACTACCGTTATTTTGTGTCTGAAAAATGAATTAATTGTAATTGCTTTAGGCTTTGCTAAGGTAGTTTTATTTCTTGTTTGTAATATTTCAGAGGGATTATTAAAAAGAAATGGAAATAAATGTTCATTTTGATTTTTATAACCTTTATTTTGAATTTTACCCTTGAACTAGTTATTTAATACGGAACGAATAACGTTATATGTTCGTTGTTCGGTATTTAAAGTCGATCCTAATTCTACAAATTTATTCAAAGACCTAAGAGATTGAAATGTTTCTGATACCGTTGGGACCAATAGATTAGTAAAATTTAAATAATATAACAAGGCAAACCCCAATAACAGGTTTGATTACCGTAAGTCCCTTTCTGATTTTTTTGTGAATTATAACGACTGTGAGGATAGCGTTCAAGTAATGTATGACTTTTTTGTTCACCAAATCTTTAAGGCAGCTGATAAACATATTCCTTATTACAAGATATGTCAAAAACCTAATTCTAAATTTACTCCAAAAGAGTACTGGACCCCTGAATTATCTAAAGCTGTCGCGGAACGTCGGCTAGCCTTATCTAGTTTTCGCCGTAACCCTTCTCCTTCTAATCTAAATATGTTAGAAACAAAAACTCTCGAAGCTCAAAAATTGATTAGAAAAGCAAAATCTCTTAATTGGCAGAAGTTTTGTGACTCTATTGATGGAAGGATGTCGGCTTCTGAAATGTGGCAACGTACAAGATGGATGAAAGGGTACAAACGAACAAAGTCTTACCCATCAATTGAAAAACAAAAAGATTTAATTACATCTCTAGCACCTGATTATGTAGTAAACTCTATGCCTTCATTCAAGTCAGTAAATGCACAATTAGATGTCGATTTTAGTCTTTCAGAACTTAATAGTTGTTTAAAAACTAAAAATACAGCACCGGGTGAAGACGGCATTTCATACTCTATGATTTATCACATGCCCGATCAAGCTAAATATTTTTTATTGAAAATCTATAACTATATATTTAGGTCTGGAACCGTTCCTTATCAGTGGCGAGATATTAAAATCATTGCAATACCAAAAGCAAATAGTAATCCAAACGGTGACCCAAAACTAAGGCCTATTTCTTTATTATCTTGTATATGTAAAATTTTTCACCTAATGATACTTAAACGCTTAGAGTGGTACGCCGAAAAGAATAAACTTCTTTCCCGGCATACTGTTGGATTTAGAAAAACTCTATCTGCGTTAGACTCGCTTGTAAGGCTAATCACTTATATTCAAATCGGATTATCAAAAAACTTTGCTACAGTAGCTTGTTTTTTAGACATAGAAAATGCGTACAATAACGTTTCTATTGAAGTAGCTATGCAAATTCTAGATAATCTCTCAATAGGATCTAAATTTTGTTTTTACCTTTCATCATTCCTTAGTCAAAGACATTTAAAAATTATTTTAGATAGTAAAGGCTCTACTTTCACTAGATGGACTCATAAAGGCCTAGCACAGGGCGACCCTCTTTCACCGTTGATATTCAATTTGATAACCCATGATATATGTAAGGAAGTTCAAAATGTATTGATTTCGCAATATGCAGATGATTATGTATTATATATAAGTGATAAAGACATCAAAAGCAGCGAAAATAGTATGCAAATCGCTCTTAATTCTGTAATTAAGATGCTGGAGAAATTAGGGCTATCGCTATCAGCAGATAAGTCAAATTATTGTGTTTTTAGTAGGGGACGACGCAGAATTTTACCAACTTTAAAAATAAAAGAACAGCCTTTATCTGTAGTCGAAAACGTTAAGTATCTTGGAATGTGGCTAGATCGAAGCTTACTTTGGGGGAAGCATATAAATTAAACTCTTTATAAATGCACGAAAATTATGAATTTGTTAAAAATGCTATCAGGTAGCTCGTGGGGAGTTCATACAAAACATTTACGAAGGCTATATATTTCTCTAGTAAGGAGTCGACTGGATTACGGATGCTTTATTTACGATTGTAGCGCGGAGAGCCATGTGTCGAAATTAGATAGGTTGCAAAATCAAGCACTGAGAATTATAGGAGGGTACATAAAAAGTACTCCTATCCATGTCATGGAAAGTGATTTACATATAGCGCCGCTCATATTCAGAGGACAATATCTTGCTTATAAGTATAGTCTCAAAGCTCTATCCTGGACTAACAATGTAACCACGAACCTAATGTCCGAACTGTCTGAGCTCAGTCAAGTTCGTTATTGGGAGAGAAAAAAAAAACCTCTTCTGGCCAAAACCTATATTGATATTCGCGAAATAAATTGCGCTTCTACAGATATTCATTTAATGTTTACACATGATGTATGGCTATCGTTTATTGATATGAATTCCATTATTTCTACTGATCTGGAAACCATACAACATTCTAAGAAATTTTATGAACCAAATTGTCTGCTTAATAATGTAATAGAAGAGTTAAATGTTAAATATAATGGTTGGCATAAGATTTATACCGATGGGTCAAAGAGGCATAATGGCTTAGGGGTTGGGGTTTATGATCAAACTTTGAACTATAGAATAAGTAACAAAATTGGTTCTGTAATATCCATAATGTCACTGGAACTCATTGCAATAAATGAAGCTTTAACTTATGCACTAAATCATAATTTAAATAAAATTGTAATTTTCACTGATAGCAAAAGTTCTTTGCAGCATTTGGCTCGATGCGCCTCTGGCTGCAGAGGTACATCGATAGCCCACAAAATTATTGAAAAGTTAATAACCATCTCTAAAAGACATTTTCACTTCAAGTTGCAATGGGTTCCAGCACACGTCGGGTTAAGGGGGAATGAGGAGGCTGACCGTATATCAAAGTTGGCATCAATCGAGGGAACAGAACTTAGCTTTGTACCGGATCATTCGGAGTTTATAACTAAGTTCAAGGTTAAATGTTTTCTCGACTGGCAAGATCATTTTGACAACAAATCGAAGGATAAGGGTATATGGTATAAAACAATACAAAATAAGCTTCCTCGTGTGCCTTGGTTCGATGATAGTAATTTAAGTAGAATTTATATTAAGTTAGCTTTAAGACTCCGTTCTGGACACTATCCATCGGCAAAGTTTGCATTCCTCATGAAAAAAGCGCAATCTGACAAATGTCCAACATGTCAAAAAGTCGAGGATGTGCAGCATTTGCTGATGGAATGTGTCAGGAATAATAATGAGAGGCAGCTATTGATGACTGAATTCCACCTAAACAACCTAGATATCGGGCTTATTCAAACTATTTTGTCAGAACCAAAATCAAATATTGCAAAAAAACTGTGTCGCCTTGTTACGCTTTTGCAATAGCTGTCTCTAATTTGGTGGTCAGTGTAGTATTATAGTATTATTGGTTAGTATTTGTATAAGGTTACAATGGGGTTGGCATGTCTATTAAGACAAAAACCCCTTTCAAAACATTAGATTTAAAAAAAAAAAAAAAATAACAGGTTGGAATATTAGTACTATGGATGTTACGGTGCTTCGACTGCGACTCCGAAATGTCGGAACCGATTGACTTTACACCTCCGACTCCGACTTATCGGCTCCGGTAATTTTGAATCGGAGGTTATAACGAAGGTCGAAATGCAGCGAGCGACCGCAGCCAGAGCGCGTATACCTGCAAGTTTTTACTCGTCTCGTAAAAATGTTGAACTCGATTGTTCGAAAATATTTAGTGGCTCTGGCCTAATAATAGGTCTTTACATATGAAATTGCCGTTTTTTTGTTTTGTACATATAACTTAACAACTTTTATAATATTAGAAATATATAATTTCTTTAATATTGCGTTACATTAAGACCGTATCGAGCAACTTTTGATAATTTAATAACCACGATATTTGATTATTGACATAGAAAAAACTTATTCCGAAAGTTACGACTATTTTTGTTTCCAGAATTTCGTACTTTATTAGTTGTAACTTAGTAAAAAAAAAATTTTTCTCTTAACGAATGTGTCACTTAGTAGTTAAAATGTCCATAAATACGTGTGTAAAATTTTGTAAATTTACATAATATTAGTCGTTAAATAATAACAAAAACGTTAGTATGGAAAAAAAATAATTACAGAAATCTCCATACAAAACGGCAATTTCATAGGTAAAGACCTATTATATGATCCGCTGAGGATTAGACTGCATGGAGATAGAAATGCTTAGCTTTTGTTTAATAAGTACTATTTGGTACTTTTAGAGTCACTCAAATAGATTTAAATTTAAAACTTAGCATATTTTCTATTATTGATTTACCTACGTATTGCCCGAATACTCGTACGCTACTTATCTTTGGGAGCGTCTCAAACATCGCCCTGTCACTTTAAATTTCAAACGTATGAAAGAGATGCCATGATGTTTGAGACGCTCCCAAAGATGATTTGCGTTCGAGAATTCGGGCGTATGTGTATTACTTATTATTTAAATTTGACTGATTTGACTGAATATAGAGACTAGACATAATACAGTACAGTAGTAGAGATTATACAGTAATGTTTCTATCATTTCATTACGTCTGCCCATAACAGTCAACAAATCTGTTTTCGTCCGGCTCTGACTACGACTCCGATAAATCAATTTTAAAAACTTCGGATCCGACTCCGGTTCCGATAAACCCACCTCCGTAACATCCCTGATTAGTACTGCCTATGGATGAAGAGGTAAACTATGAAATGTGGATAAAGTACCCCTAGCATGAAAATATATCGTAATGGTAATTAAATAGTAAACTATACCGTCCTTCAAAAGCTGTCAAAGTGCTGCTGTCAAACATGTATTGAATTTCAGGTCCTTAAGCGACCGAAAGAGGCGCTGTTCTGGTTTTCTTACAAAATAATAGTATCACGATAACGGTTACCATAACGACAGTTTTCCGTGCTAGGGCTACTGGATACCATCAACTCTTATTGCGGTTTTGTTTAGGACCTCAACTGATCTGCTTCGCTTATTCGTACCACGACAGCTTAATATCAATGACAGCGATTCAGTGATCATTCAATGACATTTCACAGCCGCTAAGCTGTCAGATCTCTTATTTGACTTATAACTCGGCCAAGCTGACATGACACCTGCAGGTTATACCCGTCCCTCTCACTCTCCGGGCATGACATAATCGAGTGAAAGAGACGGGTAGAAGAAATAAGGACACAAATTTTTCGGTCATTCACATTTAGCAATTCATTTGCGATCCAGTTTTTAGAAGGTCATAGTACGAAAGAAAGCAATTCATTTTAGAAACCTATTCTGCATCGCGCTATTTTTGAATCGCTGTCTTAAAGTTGATGGTACGTACCCTGGTAGCGTAGTGTGTGAGTCACCATACCATACGTCCTCGTGCGGACAATGTTGTTGGTTACATAATTAATACTGTTTTCTAACATTTGTCACATTAGTTAGCGTAATTATGTAATTGCTTTTTGTTCCAAATAAAAAAAATCAATTCTTTATTTGAAATTTGGGTAAACAACGCAGGTGGACCACGGGAAATATTTTTTTCCTGTGGCTCACCTGGGTGAACCACGTTTAGATTACCTTTTTTTTTTCAAGTATAGAATTAATTGAAATGTATAAAACTGTCAGGGTAATATCCAAGTCCAAGTATTTTATCTATCCAGTTATTTTGCATCGATTTGTACCGAACTAGACTTAAACTTTATCAAAAGAAAAAGGGGCACAGTTCTTTTATATGGAGAACACCAATAATAATCTTTCACCATTAAGGACACAGCACATTAAATCAACTCGGAAAGGGATCGACACCGTATCGCCTTTCGCCTTGCCGTCAACCAGGCGTCAACCTAACGCAAGCACGTAACCAAACCGGATCAGGGACCGTACTCTGAAACGCTAATCCGAAACTTCGGTTAGCCCCGCCCCTTTCACTCGATTCTGTCCCGACTAGAGAGTGAGAGGAACGGGTATACCGATGTTTCGGGTTTTGCGTTTCAGAGTAGGCCCTCAGCGTCGGTACGTCGGCTCGGCTACGGCTAGGCGACGCCGCGCTTACGGCTCGCCGCACAGTGGTTCCAAATAAAAAAATGAGAGAAAAAAATGATAAAAAAATAAAAAATAAAAGAGAAAAAAATTTGAAAAAAAAATGAAAAAAAATGGTGTTCATTTTCATTTTCAGACCACTGTGCGTAGAGCCGTAAGCTTGGGTACGGAGAGACGTGAGCGCGTGGACGACTAGCGGTAAGCGCGGGGATAGCAAGTTGAGCGACCCGCAAAGCGATTACGTTACGATTCCGATTAGTGTGCTTTGCAGTAGGGGGTTTCATACAAAGAATACTGAACCGCTCTAGTTGATAGGTTGATACGTTTACGATCCCTTTCCGAGATGATGTATGTGCTGTGACCTTTAGAGGGCAATTATTTTTCTAAGTGACATAGCGTTTATTTTATCCCGATTGGCAACGGGTACCAAGCGGCTAAAAAGTGATATAATTGTGATTTCCCAATTAAATCCATTTCAAAAGCTACCTTCTCCTAATTAACGAAACCTTATTCAAGCAGCACGTCAATAAACGACAAAGTGATCTATGATGACAAAACACGATCGTAAATAATCGGTTCACTATATTTAATGGGTACAAATGGCTGGAGCGTAATAAGCGACTGAGATAATTTATTGAAATTCCGTTTAAATTGGCGTCGAAACATTTTATACAGAGACGGACGAAGGACCCTAGGGGCGGACGGAATTATTAAAATAATGAACTTGAAATTCTGAAAGCATTATGAACACTAGTATAGTACATGGTTAGGTATATTTATTTTATTCAGTCGTCCATCTACTATTTTTTACTTGATGTGCTCTTCTGTAAAATTACACTTTCGTGGATGTCTTTTTTTTAATCCACAGCGGTGTAGCCTTCATCACACCTGAAGTTAAGTGGTGATAAGGCTGAAGGTGGAAGCGTACTATTTCCGGAATCCTCAATCACTGAGGAACTGGCTATCTTATTCTAACTGCCGGAACACAATAATGCTGAAAACATCATTGTTATGACGCCAGACTTAGATAAGACGGTGGTAGCTAGCCAGGCGGACTAATAACAAGGCCTACCACCGGGTGTGTAATATATGATATAACAACATTTCGTATAATACTCACAAAATATAACGACACATTACATAAAATCATTTCATATAACGTTCATTTTGTATAATCAACGAATGATATAAATTCAAAATATATAATTTTAAACCGTATAATGAACATTTGATATAAAAACGTTTCATATAATAAACATTTACTATAACACTTACATTGTATAATATTTAAAACACATAATGGTTATATAGCATAACATCATTTCATATAACGTTCATTTAGTATAATCAACGAATAACTATTTCTGGCGCTTCGCCGGCCACTGCCGCGGCACGCTCGCTTCGCTCGCTCGGCTCGCGCTTTGTTTTGTTCACAGTTCTAACCTAACCTAACCTATTATAAATTGTTTTGTCACAGTTGTGGCTTTTTATGGCCCCCCTTTCGTGCGCACTGTACCCTCCGTGCCCCCTGCTCCTTTGCCTACACTATACATTTAATTGACTAAATTGATGATTATATAAAACAAAATTATATCAAATGAAATTATTACATATGATGATTATATGAAATAAACATACTTATATCAAATGACCGTTATAGCAAATGAGTTTTATACAAAATATTTTTATATAAAATGAGCGTTATGTTAAATGATATTATATAAAATGATGATTATATGAAATGATGAAATTAGTTGAAGTGTTGTTATGACAAACTTTTATTATGTCATATGAACGTTATTGAAATGAAATTATACCAAATGAAATTATATCATTCATTACGCACCCCCTACCACCAACCAACCGAATACAATATACCCCCACTGGGAATCGAACCCGGGACCTCTTGGTCTGTAATCGGTGATGTGAACCACTAGACCACAGAGGCGGTCGAACTGATGAAATGAACGCTGGCTATACAGCGCGTAAGAAGTATTGGATAAATTCGACGCTTCTCGCAACGACTCCAATACTCAGTGTTTAGGGCAGTCGTCCGGATAGCGAAAGGTCGTGAGTTATTTTAATTTTTAGTTTATTGCATTCACAATGCAATTTTTATTATTGAAAAATGGAAAATGAAGTATTTAGAAAAAATCGACCCGTCTCACAACTAGCTCCGATGGGACTCGAACCCACGACGAAGTATTGGAAAAATCCGACGCTTCTCGTAACGAAAGGTCGTGAGTTCGAGTCTCATCGTCCCATCGGAGCTGGTTGTGAGACGGGTCGATTTTTTCTAAATACCTACTTACTTTATTTCCAATTTCTCAATAATAAAATAAAAATTTAAATAAATTTTACATGTATTGATCCACTCCAAATTAAATTCTAACGACCTTCATTATTAATAGCCTTGTGAACTTTATCGAATAAATAACTTTGAAAGATCTTATCGTATTTAATGTAGAAGTTCAAACCGCTGAAGGAAAGGCCGTAACCACACGCGTGGTGACAGACGCCCGGTGACCCAAAAGTTAGTAAAGTCATAAATTATTAAGTTATATTATTATTTGGAGTTGGACTTTTTGTTATAAGGACGTTATCAACCTGTTATTAAGGATTTAGATGGCACAGTTTTCGTAGTTTAAGTATTACTTAACCGAGTTAGCTTGCTTTACATATAAGTTGATTATTAGGTAAACGTGTCGATTTTTTCTCCTTCTACTTCTACTTCATTGACGCCCGAATTCTCGTACGCAAATCATCTTTGGGAGCGTCTCAAACATCATGGCATCTCTCTCATACGTTTGACATTTAAAGTGACAGGGCGATCTTTGAGACGCTCCCAAAGATAAGTAGCGTACGAGTATTCGGGCATGAAAGTGTTAGAAGCACAAGCGCGTTCTGTCGTTTCATACTAATTGCGCGCGCCAACACACATAACACAAGTATGTTTCCGGCTTAAACCACAATAATTTGACTTGTTTCTAATCCCTTTATACGTTCACATTCCAAACTGATCGCTCTCAAACTCAATTCAGACAGTGGTGAATAGCTGTTTCAAGCGATTTGCCCCAAAATGTTAGTCACGTAATACAAACCTTCTTTGAAGGCCCGCTTGCAATTTTGGTAGGTCACTTAAGGCAAAGTCCTACAAATATTTAAAAAAATCAAAAATAATTATTTACCCTCAAATATCATTTTACAATAGCTTGTGGCCGGAGTCTCCTTAAAAGCATAATCTTCTATACATACTTATACAAATAAATAAAATTGGAGTGTCTGTTTGTAATATTAAAGTAACCGCTTTTTACTACATGCACATAATGATTATAGTCCGTTCGGTTAGATAGTGTCGGTACACCCACACGGCATTGTGGCTCTTGCTATAAAATGCAGATATAAAATAATACACTCAAGTTGGGTACCAAAGTCAATTTTAATGAAAATTTGGATATTATTATATAAAAGGAAGTTAAATGAGTGATTTACAAATAATAATTTTAATAATAATTTTTTTATCTGATTATTATGATTACTCATCATTGCTCGAATTGTCACAAGTCACAACTGTCGTTACCACCTGTATTTATAATAAACATAGATTATTTAAGAAAATATAATTTAATAAATGCCGTATCCCAAAATCCAATTCCATTTGCGGGTGTACGCCGCACGCGGCTTCTTTTGTTTATGCGGCGGCATCCTTTGACAAGAAGCGGCACGTGCCAAGGCGGCGCGATGAAAGGGCGACACTATCTAAGCGAATGGACTTTATATATACGGTACATATACCAAAATAAGTTTTTTTTCAATTTTTGTCTGTTTGTCTGTCTGTCTGTCTATTTGTTCCGGCTAATCTCTGGAACGGCTGGACCGATTTTGACGGGACTTTCACGGGCAGGTAGCGGATATAATAAGGAGTAACTTAGGATACTTTTTATCTCTATATTCCCACGGGAACAGGAACCACGCGGGTGAAACCGCGGGCGGCCGCTAGTCTTCTATACAAATAAATAAAATTAGAGTGTCTGTTTGTAATATTAAAATAACTGCTTTTTACTACATACATGCACATGATTATTTATATACCTACTGTACATATACCAAAATTTTTTTTTTTAATTTTTGTCTGTCTGTCTGTCTTTCTGTTTGTTCCGGCTAATCTCTGGAACGGCTGGACCGATTTTGACGGGACTTTCACTGACAGGTAGCGGATGTAATAAGGAGTAACTTAGGATACTTTTTATCCCGATATTCCCACGGGAACAGGAACCACGCGGGTGAAACCGCGGGCGGCCGCTAGTATTATAAATATGGTTGTGTGTTAGTTTCTATTCGAGGTAGCACTTCAGCACACTAGGATATTAAGTAAAAGGCTAAAGGTGGAAGCGCACTACTCCCGAAATCCTCAATCACTGAGGAACATTATTATAATATTCTTTTTGTAATAACATTAGACATATCGATTAAATTATTTTCAAATATGAAATTCGTAACAACAAAGAACAGAAAGGTACGTTGGCATTACCTTCTTTTTAAAATAAGCTTCTCCTTAAATAAGGGAGCCATTGTATATTCTTAAACACCTTAAAATAAATTGTTTACCTTTAACGCTGTTTCTTTTTGGTTCGAAATTATTTGACGTCGTTTGATGTTGTCTGTGACAATCATGGTTTAATATTCATGGATTTTGAACGCCCGTCAAAATTAATGTTTACGAGATTATTTAACAAAACACGATTGATTCTTTTATTCTAAAGATGTGAAAGTAGGCAATGAAAAAACTTCAAGTTTTTTATTGTAATTAGTTAACTTACAATGTTGTATGTAATACTTTATTTTAATTTAATAATTAAACTTGAGCTGCTAGTTGTATAAAATCTCATAGAGTATTGCCGCTGGATGCGGGCAGCGCAGGACCGATCGTTGTGGAGATCCTTGGGGGAGGCCTATGCCCAGCAGTGGGCGTCTTTCGGCTGACATGATGATGATGATGATGATGATTGCTTAAAATAAATAAAGCGTTCCGTTCTAGTCTAGGATTATAAAACAAACATTCTATGTAAATACGTAGGTAGTACAGTTTCCGAAATATTATATCTTTGACACCGTGTTTAAAATGGAAATAACACACAATTGACATTCAGTAACGTAGCTAAATAATTAGTAAATCTACAGCTCAAAACCAAAATGGACTACAATCCATTTTGGTTTTGACCAAAACCTTAGAATCTCTCTCATTTGAAAAATAGATATAAATGATACATACCCGGCAACAACTTCCCCCCTTCTATTGGGATATAGCTCTGGATGCTGCCCGTAACGAAGATATACTTCAAATTGCTGTTCAGCTCTGTAACAAAACAAAAAAATAATTATTGAAAAATCATAATTTAGTATTTATAACAAAGTTGGAAAAAAACATCATAATAATAAAAAAGGAAAAGTAATTTAGAAAGATTAAACCGACTTCAAGTGCCAGCCAAGAGCATGCATGATGAAAAGGCACTGATACGACCTCAAAAAGGGTAGGTACCTACTTTATAACTTATTTTTTTTCCCTTTTCAGTTGACAGGTAGATAGGTACGTTTTGAAGTCGGTTAAATTTTTTGAATTATTTTGTATTTCTTATTTTTTTTGTGTAGATAAAGAATAGTTAAGATATCCATTCCACAAAATCTTTTAAACCGATTTTGATGAAACATGGACTGTTCCCTAAGTCATAATGCACCTGATGTAAGTCAAAAAGAATCATCTCAATAATTGATTTTTAGTTTTAACAAACATACAAATGTACAAACATACATACTTACACTTAACTAACTTAAAGCCTAAATATAGAACGCTTTACACAAATATTATTCAATTGCAACTATATTACATACAAACTGGGTCAAACAAATAACCCCATTTTCTGCGCCTTAGATAAGCTGAATTACTTCAGGTGGTGTTCAGTCAATAAGAGTGATATATCCTCACAGCCGGCTGTAATACCCCAGACCGGCTGTAGACCCCAGTTTATTAACCGACTTCAAACAATGAGGTTCTTTTTTGCGCCACAAATGCCCAACCATTTCCAATTGAAATGAGCGCGCATTTGGCAACCTTCCGGACGCGGGGGAGGGAGGTGGTGAATCCTCATGGATACCTCACAGCCGGCTGTGAGGTTATATCACTCTTATTGACTGAACGGGTCTACCTTTTATAGCAGAACTTTTTATGTCATAATATTGTTATGCATAACTATGAACGCAGAAAGTTCATTCCGCAGAAAATCGTTTGGCATACACTCATATAGCATACATTCCAAACGCAGAAACTTTCTAGTCAGAATCTTTCTTTGGCATAAATTTCGTATCTATAACAATTAAATGGCAGAACCATCATATCGCAGAAACTTCACATTCAGAATCGTCATTTGGCATAAATTTCGTATCTATAATAATTAAAAGGCAGAACCATCACATCGCAGAAAGTTTACAGTCAGAATCGTGCTTTAGCATACATGTTACATAGCAGAAAATTAATTAGAATACAAAAAAGTTGGATTTGCTTACCATAAAAATAATTTAAAAAAAATGAAAAAATGTGTATAAACGCCAATTTTTTTCCCCGGACATACATACGACGATGATATTTATAGCTACTTATTTCTCAATCTCATCAGGCGTTAATCAAATAATTGTTATTTATATATTAATGGGTTTTTTCCGTATTAGGAATTCGCAAACATGCAAGCGTGCAAGCAAGCAGCAAGCAAATAAGTACCTATGCATGCAGCAAGCATGCCGCATACAAGCAAGTATGCAGCTCGCAAGCAAGCGTGCAGCAGTCAAGCAAGCATGCAGCAATCAAGCAAGCATGCAGCAATCAAGCAAGCATGCAGCATGCAAGCAAACACGCAGCAGTCAAGCAAGAATGCAGCAGTCAAGCAAGAATGCATCATGCAGCAGACATGGCTTCTGTCACTTTTATGTGTGTTACCTCAGTTACGTTAATTTCAGCTGCGTATAAAAGTGCGTTTAAAATTATAAAAGTGTTTACATCTATACAAAAATCAGTGCAAAGTATCCGTAAAGACACAGGACGCGTGTGATATTGTTATTGCAAAAAATAAACCATGATTTTGCACGGAAAATAACAATAACAATCATTACCAAACAGTGACTAAAACAAGTGTCATATCAATATTGAAACAATACCTATTGCAAAAGTTATGCAAGTGTAAACGGATGAAACATTTTGGGGATATATTTAAAACACTACAGTGATAAAGTACATAAATAATTTAAGTGAACAAGTGAAAATTAATTTAAGTGAAAAAATTCACTTCCACCGACTTTTGCTTTATAAAATAAATGTTGAAGTCGATTCTGATTGACTTTTTCGTCACCCTCTCTAAGCGTTCGGTAGCCTAGAAGGCAAGTGGTTGGACTTAGACGCTTACGCCAATAGTGCGGAAGAAACGAGTTCAATTCCCAAGAACAATTGAAAATTTTGCTTTTTTATTCCACTTTTTTATGCTTATTTTATAAAACATAAATATAAACAAATAAATAAAATACCTCTATACAATTTTTATAAAAATCGATAAACAAAATTTGTAAATAAATTAAATAAGGACTATGTAATATTTAAGTATCGACATTTACGTAAATAATAATATTAATAAATAAACATACGTACATAAAATAACAACAGGACTATATTAATAAAAACCATTATAATAATAAAAAATAAAAACACCAAATTGTAATGTACCGTAATGTCACTATCTGTAAAATGCGGAATATGCAAACAAACAGTGGATCGAAAGAAAACATTATCATGTTCATCGTGCAAGACGGCATTTGAGTTCGACTGCATCGGATACTCAGAAAAATTACACCGCATAAAAGATTCGGAAGCAAGAAAGAATTGGATGTGTAAAACTTGTGAAAGCGGTTTAAATATGCGATCCACCGTCGTTACAACCAGGAAAATGTTTCTGCAACAAAGCAAGAAAATTTTTCTAAAGGACCAAACGACGACAAATGAACAAGAACAAGTTCCTGAAGTGGACAAAAACCTGACATGCAATTCTATTTCAAGTGATTCAAAATATAACTTGTCGGATGACTATGATTCTGCAATAGAAAAAATGTCTAGAAGCTTGGAAGTCTGTCATTCTACACATGAAATTCAAGATCTGAAAGATGAAATGACGAAACTTAAAGTTAATCTTATGAGCTCCGAAAATGAACTGGAAAATACAATTTGTGAAAATAATGAACTAAAAAGATTTTTAGAAAAAGTCACTAAGGAAAACAATACACTAAAAAACTTACTGAATCGACCCATAACGCCTGTAAAATCTGTGAATGCAAAGGAGACTCAACCCAGTGCCATAAACAAGCAATGGGGAAGTAGTACCCCTAATACTTCTTCCACAATCGAGCGTAGACATGCCATACACCTATTGAGAAACACTGAAAAACATACGGAATTGGAATTGTTGATAGCGGATCTCCAGGGAAAATTAACTAAAGCTCACAACGAAATTGAAAACTTAAAACAAAGATTAAAGGCTTTTGAATCCAGCAATCAAGAGCAAGTCAATTACTTTCAAAAAAAGCCTTGTAATAGAAACAACGATGTCAAACATGAAAATAGCTCCTCCAGGATAGCAAAGACTTTTCATAGCGAGCAAATTCCAGTGATAAGGATATATGGAGCACAGCAGAGTGTAGGAATAGCGTCAGTTTTGCTCAAATCAGTGGGTCCACAGAACTACAAAGTGTTTGCTCACACCAGACCCTATGCCAGCACTGGTGTTATACTAAAAGACTGCTATAGTTTAAGGCCTAACAAGAAAGACATTTTAATATTAAGTGTAGGGCAAAATGATAAAAATCCTAAACATGTACTATCACAGATTGGCTCAATACTTCAAAGATTTCATGATTGTGTTGTTATTTTATTGAGCGTACAATATAATCAATTCTTTAACGAGTCTCTGTTGAATTATGAAATTGCCAATTTGTGTAAACGTAATAAAAACCATCATTTTGTAGCATCTGATATGCCATTGTCTACTTTTGAAGTTTGTAAGAAGATCAAGTTTATTATTGACTGTATAAGCTATGAACATAAATATTTAGATGTAAAGGAAGTTAAAAAAATTGTATTTCGTAAACAAGAAGAAATCAAATTAAAAAGTCAGGAAAATCGAAAGGGAACTATTACATATTACTTTTCTAAGCTTAAAATAAATACAAACGCACGTTCAGCTCCAGCTGCCCCAGCAAAGAGGGGAACTATTCCTTTTTATTTTCCGACTTTGAAAGCTAAAAATAATCTTTTTCGTGTCTCCTTGTGAATTTAGTGGTCCAGTTGATGAAAAATATTCAAAAAGCAAAGAAACGCATTGCACTTTAACAATATTACACCAGAATATCCAGGGTTTATTAAGTAAGCTAGATACCCTTGAACTGTGTATTGCTAATTTTAATGAAGATAAAATAAATTTGGATGTTTTGTGTCTTTCCGAAACATTTCTGAAACCAGGGCGTGAAAGCAATGTTAAAATAAAAAACTATAATTTAGCTTCCTTATATTGTAGATCTAACGAGAGTAGAGGTGGTGTTTGTATTCTAGTGAAAAATGATTTAGAATACAAACCTCTTCAGATTTGTAAAGATTACGCTGTTGAGAAGTGTTTTGAATGTTGTGGAATAGAGTTACCAGCTCATAAATGTCTAATACTTTGTGTCTATAGAATTCCAAAAAACTACACGCTGGCGACTTTTTTCAATCAGCTGGAACTTCTTTTGCATAAGCTTTCGATAAAAAATAAAAAAGTTGTACTTACAGGCGATCTTAATATAAATACATTGATAAATAATGATATCTCCCAAAGGCTGATCAATTTAATCCATAGTTACAACCTTAAGTTACATGTCAATGAGCCGACACGAGCATTATCATGTATTGATCATATTGCATCAAATATTAAAGATGTTAATTGTGTAGTCCATAGAGTTTGTTTGTCTGATCATGACACTTGTCAGATCCTATCATTTCAAAGTAGTTACAACAAGCCTAGACCACGATTTTGGTACAAACGTACTAGAGATCTGTCTAATGAGAACATGGAGAAATTCAGGGAATGTATAGCTAGCTTATCATGGAAAGACGTATTAGACGACGATGATTTTAATTCTGCATTCACGAAGTTTCATGACGATATTTGTCTCTTTTTCAGTCTTTGTTTTCCCGAAAAACGCGTGAGAATTAATTCCTATCATCAAAGGCCCAGATGGATAACGCAGGGTTTAAAGGTATCATCTAGAGTCAAACGAAGGTTAAGAATATCTTTTTACAAAAATAGAAACGAAAAAAATAAAATGGTTTTTAAGACATATAGTAAGATTTTACGCAAGTGTATCATAAAATCACAAAAGATACATAATGCAAACACTGTAAAAAAGGCACAGAACAAGTGTAAAGCATCGTGGAATGTTATCAAGGACAAGACAGATCAAGTAAGAAAAGTTGACTCGGAAATAAACTCCATAAATATAGATAAAAAGACGATCATAGATCCAAATGAAATTGCCATTTCATTTAACAGTCACTTTATAAGTAAAACACAAAATTTAAATTCACATCATAATTCAATGTTAAGTAATATTAATAATGTAAATTCTTCTATATTTCTGAAACCATGCACTGAAGGGGAAATAATAAAAATTATAAAATCTCTCAAAAACACCAGTTCAGTTGGCTACGATAATTTACCAACAAACCTATATAAGTATTGCGCTGAGTACTTAGCACCAGTCATTACTCATTTAATTAATTTATCAATCGCTCAGGGTACTTTCCCTCAACAACTTAAGCAGACGATAGTCAAACCTCTGTTCAAAAAGGGCTGTAAACAAAATATAAATAATTATAGACCTATAGCTCTTGTGCCGGTGCTTTCCAAAATATTTGAAAAGGTCTATAAAGCTAGATTGATTGAGTTTTTAGAAAAATATAAAATTTTAACCATTGAACAAAATGGTTTTCGTAGTGGCAAATCTACCAGTCTTGCTGCCTATAAATTAATTTGCAGTACCACACAGTATATAGATAAAAAAATTCCTGTAACAGTAATATACTTCGACATGAGTAGGGCTTTTGATCTTGTTAATCACAAAACCTGTTCTTAACACTGTACCCTGTCTGTCTTTTGTTATTCACAACTATCTCTCGCTATATGTATTATTATACCTTTATGTATTTTATTTTATTTAAGTATGTTTAAGTATATGTATATAATTTTTTAGTTGATTTTCTTTATATTTCTGTTAAAATATTTATTGAAGTTACACACTGTCTGCCCTTCTCCGTGTTTATTTCCTCTCGCGGGCCAGCTGGTAGATATTCCAATGTGGAATAAGTTGTGCCCTTGTACATTTCTTCTCTGTATATGTTTTTCTATTAAAACCTTTGTGTGTACAGAATTATTAAATAAATAAATAAATAAATAAATAAAATCTTACTTGCAAAATGTGAAAGGTACGGTATCAGAGGTCCAGCTCTTGATTGGATTAGAAGTTATCTCAGTGATCGCACACAATGTGTACAAATAAATAAAATTAACGATAATAATGAGAGTGTTGACTATCGGTCCTCATTTCAGCTTAACAACACTGGGGTTCCACAGGGCAGCATTCTTGGCCCAATTTTATTTTTATTATACATAAATGACTTGCCAAGTGTAACTAGATTTCAAACCGTACTATATGCAGATGATATTTCACTAATTATACCCTATATTGACAAAGAAATAACATATGAACAAGTCATAAATAAAACTATCGAAGACATCGAAAACTGGTTACGGGCAAATAATCTTAATATAAATGCTGTCAAAACTAATTATATACAGTTTACTAATTATAAAACAAATAAGTATAAACTTAGTTTACGGTGTAAAGGGGAAACTCTCATCGAGGCTAATGAAACCAAATTCTTAGGCATTGTGGTGGACAATCATTGTAACTGGAAAAGTCATGTGTCTGATGTTTGCAACAGGTTGAGTCGATTTGTGTACGCTCTTTACCGTCTTAGACTTAATGCTGACGAAACAACAGCACTACTTGCCTATCATGGCTATGTAGTATCTGTACTGAGATATGCAATAATCTTATGGGGAAATTCGACAGACGTGAAGAAAGCTTTTATCGTTCAAAAAAAATGTATACGAGCCATAGCTGGTCTCGGTCCTCTTGAAAGTTGTAGGGATGTTTTCAAGAAATATAACCTGTTAACTTTAACATCCCTGTACGTTTATGAAATAGGAAAATTTATACGACATAATTTTGAAATGTTTGAAAAACCTATACAAAATCAGCGATTACGTCCAAGAGATCCATTCAAACTGCAGATGCCGTCTTGCAATACAAGCTTATTTGAAAAAAATTGTGCCGTGATGCCAATACGTATCTACAATAATATTCCTGCTGAGATACGACAATTACCCACAATTCAGTTTTTACATAAATTAAGAGGCTGGTTGATTGAAAAATGTTTTTATGACCTAGAGGAATACTTTGACATCCAATGATTTGCATTACATAATATTCTAATTATTTTATTTGTATTTTTAACTGTTTTTTGACATATTCTGTGATTTATATTTGACATTTTATTTCACTATGTACCTACCGATAAAATTGATAATTAATGGTCTTATTCTAATTATTTTATTTTTATTTTTTACTGTTTTTTGACATGTTCTGTAATTTATATTTGACATTTCATTTCAGTATAGTTTATATCATAAAATTAATTAATTTTAATTATGTAACTTAAAAATTTTGCATGTCTAAAACTGGACAAAATACGCTTGTTCATGACTGTATGTAAGAACTAACATTTGTCTACCGTGTTTTTATAGCAAATAAACAATTTCATTTCATTTCATTTCATTTCATTTCACAGCTCCGGCGCTGCAGGGGCTTATCGTCACAGATGGTTTTCACTCACCACCGTAGCTTCGGCTTGTTGGCCGGCTTCGCCACTGTTAAAACCACCTGCTCCTCAGCTCGCGGGCCGCCTCGCCCCTCCGCGCCTACGCGGGCTTAATTACACTCTAGGGGTAGGGCATACAAGACTACGTGAAGTCGGTTTTGCAGATATTCGTTTCTGGCACTGACTTTAGAAGCACAACATTTCATAAAACATAACTTAATGACTTTTTTATACAATATTTTAATTCAATTGAAGGTAAAACTGTAATTTTATAGAAATAACAGTATGCCTTAAGAAATATATCCAAATAAAATTCTGCCGTCATTTAAATATGCCAAATGAAATACCAAATAATCGTGACATCAAATAAACGTTATGCTAAACGAAATTCTGCGAAATTCAAATTATGTCAAAGGTAAATTGAAAAGTGTTTATGTCGCAGTAAGTGAATTTGTATTATTCTTTATGAGATAGATAAAGTTCTTAAGCCATTAAATATACCATATGAAATTCTGCCATCTGAATAGTATGCCATTGTAAATTCGGACATATAAACATTCGGCCAATCAATAATTATGCTAAATATGTTTTCTGCCTTACAACTATTCGTCAAAAGAAGATTGTACCAAGTATCTTACGCCAAATAAGTTTCGGAGGATCGAGATTCTGCCAGACAGATAGTACCCAATAAACTGCCAATCATACCTCGAGTCGAAGCTGAAATACGTCTGATCCGTGAAGTTGTCCGCATGGAAGACGATCTTCACGAAGTTCGTCTCGGATATGAAGGTCTGTGGCTGCTCTATCTCGCCGCAGAACAAGCCTGGCTCTTTCCTGTTTGAGACGTCCGTCTTTGCGTTGCCGTCCACGATCTAGGGAAAAGTTAATTAATCAAATTCACAGTCAATAATTATTTATTCAAACAAATTTACAAAATTAAATACGTTTGAATCGTTCATTTTTTTTAGTTGACAAGAAAAAACGGGCGAAACTAACGCAGAACCGTACATTTCAAATAAATATAGCAAAAAGAAAAGAATATTGAAGAAAGGAGCTTCAATACTTAAGTAATTATTGAAATTAAGCCATGGCAAAGAATATAATAATACGCGATAGCCTCATGTTCTACATAACAGTCCTTGGCCTCGATATAACTTGGCATTATTTTTTGACAAGACAGTGTTTCATGGTAATTTATATGTGTAGAGCCCGTGTCAGATAACTCTGCGCGCGACTGAGGCGTGTATTTTTTTGTTGTAAGCTTATGGAAAATATTAATATTCGATTTTGACCGCGCGCAGACTTATCTGGCGCGCACTCAAGCTAGATCAAAACGTTGCTTTGATATGTCACATGTATTGTTTTATGTCAGCAACTATAGACAACAGATCAACCTAGTGTGCGCACCAAATAAGTCTGCGCACGGTCAAAATCGAATACTATAATTTCACTATAACATTAGAACAAAAGTGTATTGTAACTGGCGCTACGTTTTGACAATTCAATACTATCACTGAAATAGGAATTTCAACCTTAGTGCATTGCAAATGTCTAATAACATTATCAACGAAATGGGTAGGAAATTAACGTGCAACCATCATCGGGCTGTTCGACCTCAGCACCAGCGGCAGCAACGATCATCAAATAAAACTCTTCAGGGGAGGAGTATAATATTATATACTTAGCAGTGATAGCAGAGGTGTTATGGCGGCTTCTGGGTGCCTACCATCAACTCTTATTGCGGTTATTCGTACCACGACAGCTTAATATCAATGACAGCGATTCAGTGACATTTCACAGCCGCTGAGCTGTCATCAACTCTTATTTGCCTTATAACTCGGCCAAGCTAACATGACATGACGCCTGCAGGTTATACCCGTCCCTTTCACTCTCCGGGCATGACAGAATCGATTGAAAGAGACGGGTAGAAGAAATAAGGACACAAATCGTCCGGTCATTCACATTTAGCAATTCATTTGCGATCCAGGGTGCCTACCATCAACTTTAAGACAGCGATTCAAAAATAGCGCGATGCAGAATAGGTTCCTAAAATGAATTGCTTTCTTTCGTACTATGACCTTCTAAAAACTGGATCGCAAATGAATTGCTAAATGTGAATGACCGAACGATTTGTGTCCTTATTTCTTCTAACCGTCTCTTTCACTCGATTCTGTCATGCCCGGAGATTGAGAGGGACGGGTATAACCTGCGGGTGTCATGTTAGCTTGGCCGATTTATAAGTCAAATAAGAGTACATGACAGCTTAGCGGCTGTGAAATGTCATTGAATGATCACTGAATCGCTGTCATTGATATTAAGCTGTCGTGGTACGAATAAGCGAAGCAGATCAGTTTAGGTCCTAAACAAAACCGCAATAAGAGTTGATGGTAGGCACCCAGTTTTTGAAGGTCAGAGTACGAAAGAAAGCAATTCATTTTAGGAACCTATTCTGCATCGCGCTATTTTTGAATCGCTGTCTTAAAGTTGATGGTAGGTACCCTGTACCTATTTAGAATGTCATTTATCTCAAACATTTATTACTAATCACAGTATCTGATACCTATTTCAAAACTTTATGTCTAACGTAGGAACTAACTGGCGCTTTTAGAACTTCCAAAAGTAATTATAAAACTATCAATCAATTTAAATTGTTACGCCACGCCAGTGTTTAACGTTAAAACTGGCAGGAAAACAATCGGGCCTTACCGGAACCCGGTGCCAACATCAACTTTGTTTTAATCATAAACGAATGATGCGATAATTAGTTGTCCAAATTGGCTGCTGTCGAGTTCCGAACTGCCGTCGGAAGTTCAAAAATTAATTAGTTCAATTGCCGAAGCGAGAACCAACTCAATTTATCCTACTTTGGAGGCTCAGCTATTTTCACGGGAAGTTTTTGCTGGAATCTCCCCTTAAGCTGATTATGAGGGTAAGGATTACTTTATCTTAGCTCTTTCGGTGTTTGGAACTGCAAATTGCACTTTATGTTAAGTGTAGCAGGGACTAATGATTTTTCTTGCGAGATGAATATTTGATATTAATTATTTCTTAGACATCAAAGACTGCTTTCGTCTGCAAGCTACTTATTTATTTTCTTAATAGTTTTATGTTTACTTTAAAGGCTTCATGCCTTTCTACGATCAAAAATTTTGTTATGAATCTTCAAAGGAAAGCGTTAAATCGAATTTCAGTAACGGCATCAGACATTGCAATAATTTTTATTTGGGTGTACGTAAATTGGATAGATACTTTTCATGTATCCAACCTATTTCTAAATAAAATATCTCATAATTAATTCCTGTCGTGAACCGTGAATCCGGCATACAATGTTGACAGACTGTTAGAGACAAAGTGCATGGTGCTTGCATTTCAATATGAGACGTAGGATTTTTTTTTATCTACAACGGGGTAGCACTTAGCTTCCACGACACCAGATGTTAAGTGGAGATAAAGCTAAAGGTGAAAGCGCACTACTCCCGTAATCCTAAATTACTGTGGAACTGGCTATCTTATCACTAACTGCCAAAACACAGCAATGCTGAAAACATCGTTGTTATGGCATCAGACTTAGGTAAGATGGTGGTAGCTAGCCAGGCGGACTTTGAAAAAGCCCCCTACTGGTAATCGAACCCGGTACCGTTGGGTCTTATACAGGTGGTGTGTACCACTAGCCCACAGAGGCAGTTAAATAAGCTTACATAAGGGTATCGGTTCGAAACGGGCGTCAGACGACAACTGCAAGCGTCGACGCACGATTTCATACAAAACAAAAGAACATCAACTAGAAACTAGTATGGCGCTGCGTCGTGTCACTTGCTGGGCCCCGATCGCGGTATTTCTATGACGCATTAGTCAAGTGTACGTGCAGTTGAATTGCAGTTGATGTGCAAAACCGTTTTTGATAACGCGCGGCTTGGACAGTGCGACAACGTTTTCTGTTCCGGTGTTAATCTTTGGAACTAAAACAATTTTCATACGACAGTATATTTTGACAGCTAATTTCGTATTGCTAGTGGTTCCTCTGTCACGGATGTCACCGGATCAGACAGGTTTGTAGGACTATAGGTTTGCGTGACGTGTGCGTCGTTATGTCATTACGGCAATACGAAGTCAAATGTCAAGACCCAAACGCAATGAAGACGCGCTGCATAGAATTACGACGATTGGCCCGCAGTTGCGGTTCGACGCCCAGTTCCAACTCGTACCTTAAATGTAAATCTTTATTATCACGTTTTAATCTGTTACCTGCATGTATCCCTTATGACACGTGGTGCCGTTGATCAAAGTCCCCACTTTGAACTTCTTGAATCGTATCCTTAGGATCCAGTCTTTCGGCGATCCTCGAAATGCTCTAAACCTGTGAACAATGAGGAGAATTAGGATCCTCGGCTAAAGTTTGTAAATTTAAAAGGACAAGAATAGACGACTCTTGCCGGTTCTTTTCGTTACAAGTAACGCGATAAGTAGCCATAAAGGTCATAGCCCACATATACCGCACCGCTCCCACCCAACCAAATATACAATAGCAGACAGCGCGCGGTAAGCGAGCCTGCCGCAAGCTAAAGTATATCTACAGAGCACGACATTAAGTCCATATTTGACTGCTCATACATTTGTTGGGTAGGAGCAGTGCGGTATAAGTGGGCTAAGTCCTTAATATGGCATGAAAATCTGTCGTTATGGAAGCAGTTATCGTGATCGTTTTATATTGTTTGAAAACTAGAGCAGCGCCTCTTTCGGTCGACTGACATTCAATACATATTTGACAGCAGCACTTTGTCAGCTTTCGAAGGACGGTGTAGTTTTTTTTTATTCACAACGGGGTAGCACTTAGCATTATTCTGGGACTTAGCCTTCATCACACTACTCCCGGAATCCTCAATCACTGAGGAACTGGCTATTATATCTCTAGCTGCCGGAACACAATAATGCTGAAATCATCATTGTTATGGCGTCAGACTAAGATAAGATGGTGGTCGTGCTAGCCAGGCGGACTAAGAACAAGTCCTACTACCAACCAAACCGAATACAATATGTACCCCCACTGGGAATCGAACCCACGACCTCGTGGTCTGAAATGGGTGGTGTGAACCACTAGACCACAGAGGCGATTGAAACAGACATACCAGAATTACTATTGACTATACCAGAAACTAGCCTATGCCCAGCAGTGGGCGTCGTACGGCTGAAATGATGATGATGATACCAGAAACAGACCACAAAGTTTACTAATTCGATTACTATAGTTTTTCATGCTACAGGTACTGATCTATTAGTACTACCCACTACTACTCACGATTAATTAGTTATGTCAGTAACACTTTTCAGCTTCTAGATAGGTGTGTCAGTAACAAAGATTATCGTCTATTGCTATTGGAAGATGCAAATAAATAATAAAAAAAAATTGTCACCATCACATACACTGTTCTAATATCAAACTACAGAAGTTAGTAATGATTAACAACTATAGTTTTATGGAAATTGCAGGAAACAACGATGGGTATAACCACATACTACACCCAGATACGAGGAAATATTTTAAAGTTCGTTTTCAACATTTACCCGACCGGGAATCGAACCCGGGTCTTTTATAGATAGCTGCACCTTGAAAACCGGTGCGTACACCACTCGGTCACAGAGGTCGTCAAATCTACCATCGATGTTAGCTAAAGTATAAAAAATACCTTCTTTGTAGTAGGTACATGTGTCCCATTCTATCTTTCCCATATCCCAGCAAAATAGATGCTAGAGAAGAGTCAGCATTTTTTATTGGTTTCTTTATATACTTAGAGCGAGATATAATTATACATACCTATATGTGCAAGTGAGAGGTCTGCCGAAGTTCTCAGCTGTGACCGGCGGCGAGGATACATCCTCGTAGATTTCCACTGTCTTGTTGCAATGATCTCGTTTCGAGTCTGAAACAAACAAAAGTTCCAAATTAACACAATTGTAACTTTGTACATTTGAAACTTGGACATTTTATTGAAGTTTACTTGGACTGTGCAACGCGCTGATTACTTTAGTTAATATTGTTTGCAGCTTTAGTTAGTTGAAAGGATTATTGGCCTGGGCCCCGATCGCGGTAATTCTATTTTTTTATTTTATTTAGGTTCACCAGTGTTTGCTTACGTTGAAACATTTTGACTTAATACTACACAATAGGTACTTAAACTAAACGCAACAAACTTTTAAGGTAAACACAGCATGCACAATAAAAAAGAGAACACTTAAATCTAATAATTAGAAAATGCACAAACTATAGTTATATCAGTTAGTATGAACATTAGTCTATGACGCATTAGTCAAGTGTACGTGCAATTCAAGTGCAGTTGACGTGTAAAACCGTTTTTGATAACGCGCCGCTTTGACAGTGCGACAACGTTTTCTGTTCCGGTGATAATCTGTGGAACTAAAACAGTTTTCATACGACAGTCTATTTTGACAGCTAATTTCGTATTGCAAGTGGTTCCTCTGTCACGGAGGTCACCGGATCAGACAGAATTGTAGGACTATAGGTTTGCGTGACGTGTGCGTCGTTATGTCATTACGGCAATACGAAGTTGATCGTCAAGACCTCGAAGCCTCGTGTATAATGAGCAACCTTAGCTCACTTGTATCATAATATACTATTAATGTATAACTTTTTTGAAAAAAGGTGCTAAGTTTTCCACAATCTTGTTTGTTTATTGTGCGAGCGAGACAATTGCAAAGTGTGAAATCACAGCCATCTCTATCGCACAGCCATCTCTATCGTCTCGATAGAGAAGGCTGTGGTGAAATGGATCTTAAGGGCGCGCACTAGGCCAAAAGCAAAAGTAATAACTGCAACGGCCAACTGCAAAGTAAATGCTGCCTTATTTCTATGAGACATAAGGCAGCATTTACTTTATAATTCTCCGGCACCATTCGGCCGGTCCGAAATGAAGAAATGAAGGAAATTCTTCTTTTTAAAAGGATATTTAAAGGTTAACTACAAAAATATATAACATAAGCCCTGCCTTATCTATAGTGTAATTAAACTAAAAAGTTCCAAGCCTTATTTTTATGTATTACTTGAATAATAGCAGTTTATCGTGTAAATTCAATCAACGTTCGCAATGGTCGGTCACGGGATGGGTGACCAAAAACTTTTCATCTCGAGCTCCTCCGTGCTTCGGAAGGCACGTTAAGCCGTTGGTCCCGGCTGCCCTTGCAGTCGTTAATACCCACCAATCCGCACTGAGCCCGCGTGGTGGGTCATGGCTCATTCTCCTTATTCATCCATAAGGAAGGCCAGTGCCCCAGCAGTGGGGACATTTAACGGCTGATGATGATGATGATCGTGTTAATTATAGTGATTTGGAGGCAACTTCGCAATTTTTTTTCTATCGAGAAAATTTTATGCAATCGTGTTTTTGAGTAACATTTGTCCTGGGTGCCTACCATCAACTTTAAGACAGCGATTCAAAAATAGCGCGATGCAGAATAGGTTCCTAAAATGAATTGCTTTCTTTCGTACTCTGACCTTCTAAAAACTGGATCGAAAATGAATTGCTAAATGTGAATGACCGAACGATTTGTGTCCTTATTTCTTCTACCCGTCTCTTTCACTCGATTCTGTCATGCCCGGGGAGTGAGAGGGACGGGTATAACCTGCAGGTGTCATGTTAGCTTAGCCGAATGATAGGTCAAATAAGCCTACATGACAGCTTAGCGGCTGTGAAATGTCATTGAATGATCACTGAATCGCTGTCATTGATATTAAGCTGTCGTGGTAAGAATAAGCGAAGCAGATCAGTTTAGGTCCTAAACAAAACCGCATTAAGAGTTGATGGTAGGCACCCTGAAGTTTGCTGTATCTTAATTTGATATTCAGTTTTTCATTAATATTGATATTACAGCCGATCACGTAAAGCAATCTGATTGTCGTTGGTCTATAGCGGGCCGTAAAATACTTCTTTTAACAAAGTCTCACGCCAATTTCCCATAACATGGAAAATGGAAATGTCGCGTTGCAACTGTAACTTATTGCCCGACACTTGACTTACGGGGTGTGGTCGCGAGGGTTGTTTTAATGGGAAACTTTCCGTGCTCGCTCTCTGTAAAGGTGTTAATGGGACTTGGACTTTGGGCGAGAAAAAATATGGTTGTCTATTTTAGGCAAGGGGATTTACGCCCGAATGCTCGAAAGCAACTCAAGAATAAGAGCGTCTTAAATATCATGGCGTCTTTTTCAAACTTCCACATTGAGGCGGCAGGTTTAAGGCTCTCCCACATAGGCGCGTTAATATCGGTCGGTACCGGATGCGTTATTGCGATTTACTGTTTTTAGTAAGTACATTATGTGTATTAGGATAGCTACGAAGTTACACACTGCTGCGATAATAATGACGCAATAGAAGTAGGACGCTTTCGTTCCTCCGTCCTGCGATATTCCGATATGATATCTTGGAACATTTGTATTGGGACGCATGCGATACCACACACAGCTGCGATATCATTAGTACGTCAAGGACAAAATTAGGTTTTACGAGTGTTCTAAAATCTATAATATAGATATTGATTTGCCATCAGACGTAGAATTTTTATCACTAATGCCCGGGCTTCACCTGCGTCTAATTATGCGCTATAATTTAACTGCCATTAATTAGCGCGCTATTTGATATAATACGCAGGTGTAGCCGGGTTTAGCGCACCAATTTGATACAAAGAGCGCTCTAAGACGCGCATGCCGTTATTAACGTCGTTAGCGTCACGCAGGTGAAGCCCCAGCATAACAGTAGCTAGCTTTAGTAGTAGTAACGCGCGGCGGGGTCCGGTAGGGAAATTATCGGACGATGAAAACGCAGTTGTGTGCAAGGTATCGGGGCGCATAATTGCAATAACGCATCCGGTATTATCGTCTGATACGACCGATTTGGCGTAGGGGTGGATAACAGCCTTCTGCGCCAGAGGTCACGGTGTCACGTTTCGTTTTCACATTATCGTGTTCGCATTGTTTTGGATCTAATTATAAAATTCTTTTTTTTAAAATAGGTATTTCTTTAATAGGTACTTAAATATTTGTTTTTATTGCAAAGTTGCCTATTCTGTTAGGGATTTTTTTTCCTGTGTTGGTAGACATGGTGTCCAATTTTCTTCAAATTACTCCTTAAATGGAATTATTTTGGCACGGATTTCTTGTTGGTATAATTGCTGATGGGTTTCAACATCCATTTCAGTTATAAAAACAAGGAAAAGTCCTTTTATCTCTAAATTCTTAATTTGCTTGCATCGCCAAGGCGCGCATTGTATGAGCAGTGTTGTGTCATTCGCCGGGTAGCGCGGCAAAGTTCCTTCGGAGCGTGGCAAGCGACTTATTTTGACGTTTTGCTAAAAGGAAAAAAATTAACATGACAACGGGTTCGATGCCCGAACAAGACAAATTTTGTGTGCATGAACATGTCTATTTGTCTTGGTCCGGGTGTTTTCTATGTAAATTAAGTACATATATATTAAAAAAAGCATATAAGTATATATTTATTCGTTATCTAGTTTCAGTAACACAGTTTCTTAGTAAAAACTACTTATGAATAAATAAATAACTATTAACAACCATACCAATGATCTAAGCCCATGTAAATTTCATTACGAAACTGTATCATGGAAAACTTGATGCCGGATAAATATAATATAATATTATGAGCTAGATTTGGTGTGATTGTACGAAATTCATTCATTTCATTAACATCTGTGACATGAACGGTGAAACCCCACTCAGCTCAACTAAAACAAAGAGTTTTATTACAAAACTTCATTCCGTTCGTCTAGCAGAAATTTTAGAAAGCGAGAAGATATTGCGACGTTGGTTCATATACTCGATGGAACACTTAAAAGTTTTAGATAACTAAACGCTTAGTCTAGTTATGGCCGATTCTACGAATAGTATGCCATTATCGTAAAAATAATGACATCGTTTCAACTTCTATAAGATTTTAGTATATTCAGTTAGCTCGTCGAGATATACTTAAGTGGAACAAAATTTTTTTTTCAGTAATATTCAAACGAGTTAATTCAATAGTTACCTACCTACTTGGAAAATGTCTAATAGTCGCTGCGGCTACATTAGCGGGCTGAGGCGAAGTATCGTTATATTTTTCTCTTTCTAACTAACCGGTAGTGGCGTATGGAAAGAGACAGTCGAGAATTATCGTCCGATAATGTAGCCGCAGCATAAGTGTGTATTAAATTATATAGGTACAAATGTTGAAAGTTAAAACATCATCAGCCAGTTTAGGGCCACTGCTGGGGCACGACTTCATTACGGGTGGTTAAGGAGATTGGGTCATAATCATGACCCACCACGCGGGCCCAATGCGGATTGGTGGGTGTTAACGACTGCAAACGCAGCTGGGACCGACGGCTTAACATGCCTTCCGAAGCACGGAGGAGCTTGAGATGAAAAGTTTTTGCTCACCCATCTGTGACCGACCATTGCGTGCAAACATATCAAAAATACACAAAAAATATAAAGTGAAATGGTATCGAAGAAGAAATGCAATTCTATAATATTTAAAGTTAACTGACATGATTCTAAAACTAAGCAAATCGTTAAAAGTAATGTGGGACTACTTAAAAGCACTTAAAAGGTTCCAATA
This sequence comes from Crambus lathoniellus, assembly GCA_949710035.1. Classification (NCBI taxonomy): domain Eukaryota; kingdom Metazoa; phylum Arthropoda; class Insecta; order Lepidoptera; family Crambidae; genus Crambus; species Crambus lathoniellus. Next base: position 3,436,312 of record OX453302.1, on the reverse strand, counting down.
GTGCTTTTATTGATAATTCCGTCAAATATATTACTTCTCATAATTTATGGAAGTCTCAAACAAAAGACAAGGGACGCGATATCGTTAAAAAGCTTCTAGCGTAATCCGAGACTCTTTAAGTAGTGAATATAAAAAGTCTCTCAGTTTTTTCTACACAACTACTTCAGCCCTCGGGGATTTCGTCACTGGAACTTTGTCGAAGTAAACTATACTTTGGAGGAACTATGCTGTTACAATGTTCTTGGAAGAGGATGTCCTGGATTTATTACAAGTTTTTTTTTCTTTTCGAAGAAGGTTTATTTAGATTTTTCACAGCAGGAAGTTGCATGAAGTTTAGTGAAAATCTTTTGTACCGAACAATGGTTAAGACTTTTATTAAAGAGCTTTTTTAAAGAATAGTTTTTTGGACTATTATGTTTTGTGGGAACGATAATAAAGTTTATGTAGAGTAATTTAATTATAAAGTGCATGTTTCATCATCATCATATTATCACCATAGTTCATCGTCATCATCATCATGCTCTCCTTATACCAATTCTATTTGGGATCGGGGCAGTACGTCCTCCTCCACACCACGCTGAAGAAAATATTCCATATATCGCAACCGGTAGCGATACTTGGAAAAAATGTCCAAGTTTTTCTACAGGGGGGGGGGCGATTCTCAGATCTATCGATATATCTCTAATTCAATATCGTCAAATTCGAATACTATTTCTTTAGGCTTTGAACAAAAAATGTACTGTAACTAGCGCCTAAAACGTCCTAGGCGCACGCAGTTATCTGATACTGAAAATGTCACAAAAATGCTTATAATTTTTTCTCGCCATAAAATGGCAGATGTCGATTACAGAATTTTCGTATCACATTATAAGAAATGTCTATGCCCAACGATCGACTTGCAACGGGTGGTCATTGTCAGTCGATGTAAATGTCGCGCGAAGCTGCATTTTTAAAAACTATATACATTTTTGTGACATTTTCAGTATCAGATAACTCAGCGTGCACCTGGGAAGATTTTGGCGGTAGTTACAGTAATTTTTTTTATTTAAAGCTTCAAGAAAAGATTAGTATTCGAATTAGACGATGTCAAATCGCCCCCTAGGGGGAATACCAATATCGGATAGTAGTAAGTATGTGGAAACTCAAAAACGGCTGGACCAATTCGGCTAATTTTAATTTTATTATGTTCCTTAAATCCCAAAAAAGGTTTTATGGAGAGAAAAATATAAAAATGCGTAGAAAATAGTAAAAGCCACACTTTTATTTTCCCATACATACCAGAAAACGGAGCAACGGATTGACGTGATTTTTGGTATGGGGATAGTTTGGGAGCTGAGAGAGTGACAAAAGTTACTTTTAATCCCGGAAAAATATTAGGTACTCGCGGGATAACTTCGTGTAGTTCACGCGGGCGAAGCCGCGGGCGGAAGGCTAGTAAGTATTTAATAATAATAATAATAATACTTTTTGTACTTAATTCCTAATTCTGATCCAATGCTCTGATCATCACAAGTTTTTGTCGCTTAAGGTGCATTATAATAAGAACTCCAGAACAACGTCATAAGACGTAAGCGAGAGATATAACAGAAAAGTACTTTGACGTCCCCTGGGGTCGGTGTTGTGGAGCTTGTCAAAGTTTTTGCCCCCAAAGTGGAGTGGCCCTTACTTTTTATGGAGTTCCGAACAACTGGGCAGAATCTCCCGGCGATTCCCAATATGTACTGCTGACATTTGTTTTAGTTTCACTTGTTGTAACGTGCTTTAGTGGTGCGGTTAAGACAGATAAATATCAACTACTACGTTTTTAATGAAAGCAAGAAAAAATGCAGATATCATGTTATCTACTACAGTAATTTATTTTACACTTGTAATAACATGTACACCTATTATTGGAGTGGTAGTGGTCAAACAAAATTGCTCATAATGAGTAATTTAGTAATGGAAAAAGGTGTCGTCCTGAGTTATAGTTGTACGTACGCAAATTGATCGTTTTTAATTTTATTATTTTGTAAAAAGTAAAGTAGTAAATAGTGTTTCCTTTTAAATATTGTTTTATTAATTTGTTATTAGGTTTAGTTCAATCTTCTTATTTCATGTCAAGACACTTTTAGTGTTTTTGCCTAACTTTTAACCTGACTGTTTTTTTATTATTATAAAAGCATCAAAGAAATAAGCAACTTTATTTTTCATCTCAATTTATCACCGTTATCTTTTACAATCTTGCACAAGAAGTGTGAACATTGTTCGAACATTACAATAGCTCACATCAAAAGGCTAAGTAATTACTCTCACAACAATAGATCCGCCCTAATAAACAGAATGTTGTGAGCTTACGCCGCCTAACTTTTAATCGAAGAAAAACCAAAGGTTTTGACGTCCCGAGGGAGTGGATACAGATCTTTTGTTCCTACACGCAACTTTTTGCTCCTTTGTAGTTCCTACTTCTTGTGTTTGGCAGGGGTGGCGGTTGTACACGAAAAATGTTGAAAGAATCGATGCTCGAATAGTATATTCAAAATACGATTGATTTGATCGAAGCTTGATAATTAAAAATATCTAAGGCAACTGTTATTTTTGATGAAGTAGGTAAGCTTCTTTGTAGTTCCTACTTCTTGTGTTTGGCAGGGGTGGCGGTTGTACACGAAAAATGTTGAAAGAATCGATGCTCGAATAGTATATCCAAAATTCGATTGATTTGATCGAAGCTTAATAATTAAAAATATCTAAAGCAACTGTTGTTTGTGTAGAAGTAGGAAAGGTTATTTTAAGAAACTTACACACCGGTCTACCATTTAGACCCAGGAGAGTGAGTTGACATGAATTTAATTACCAAATCGGAGCCTGGTGGTGGAAAATGTATTATTGTAAGACTTTGTAGGTTTTCCCAAAAAGAAAACAAGAATACCTAGGGTACTAATTATGCAACAAAGAAGCCCGCATAGAGCCTGCATCACAGGGTAAAAAAAACTTCTACGTATTACCTGCATGGTGGGTTTGTTCCACGTTTGTTCAGACACCTGTGCTAAATAGTCTGTGTTTATTATGTGTATTTATATGGATCAGCGCGTGTATTATTTCGGGTTTTCCCGTGGTACACCCAGGTGAACAGGTTGAATTTAGCCACCCGCAACCAAAAAATGCAAATGCAAAATACGCAACTGAAATTACGCAGCTGAATGTATGCAGCGTAATTTCGGGCATAGTGAGTCGTCAGTAATTCAAATATCAATTACAGGTGTAATCACGACGAACTTGGGTCGCGTATTTTCGGCATGGTGTGTTTTGTACCGTTATTTTAATTATTACTATCGATATAATTTCAACATCGATTTCAAAAGACCCTAAATAGAATACTTTTTCAAATTACTCGATGATGCCACCCCTAGCTCCGCGGTCTAAATAATAAGGTCTATTCTCCCGTGGCCGACTATTTTTCATTTGTTTTGGCTTTTGTTATTTTTATTGGCGTTCTTTTGTTTCTGCCCGCCGAACTTTTTTACTAATGCCTTATTTTCTTTAATGTTTTCCGAAATCGCATAGTCCTTAAGTATAGTATCTTTGCTAAGATCTTGACAATGTATAAGGTGGTATAAGTACTAGGATAGAATAAGATTTATTTACTAGTAGTAGAAGTGCTCTCTGTTAATTGTATTAGTACCTACAAATTATTCTTATCAATTGAAATGATTTTAAATGGATGAAAGGTGACCCAAATATACATACACACTTAGGCGGTTCCCACACTGCACCGCACACCGCTCCGGTTTGTTGTAGTGCGCTTCTTAACTATGGCTGTAGAATCTTGATGTGCATACTAAACCCGCAGTGTATGCCAAATCACGCCGCATCTCCGTCCGGTAGTGCGGAAACCGGAGGCAGTGTGATGGAAGTCTAAGGGCGTTTGTGCACTACCACTGAATTTTACCGATCCGGAAAAAAACGGATGCTTGTATTTAATTAATTACTAATATAAATGATTAATTATTAAAATACAAGCATCCGTTTTTTTCCGGATCGGTAAAATTCAGTGGTAGTGCACAAACGCCCTTAGACTTACGCCTGTCTCCCATGGGGGTGGGCAGAGATGATGGATCGCCACCTGTTACGATCCTTGCACAAATGCACACGTAAAACACGTAAACACAAGTTAAATGCACGATTCAAAACCGCTTAACTAATAACATTATTTTATCTTAGATTATTATTTGATTGAATCAGGCGTCACTTGGCGGAAGTCCCTAACCATTGTGAAAAATAAATATATGTAGCTTTCTTCCGCAAATAATCGCAAAACTTGCACCTTCACCGATCACACTACTCTACACGTGTTTCGCCCCAACCCGGGGCATCCTCAGGAGATGTTTGTCCGTATGCAATCCAGCACCGAATTCGGTGACGAAACACGTGTAGAGTAGTGTGATCGGTGAAGGTGCAAGTTTTGCGATTATTTGCGGAAGAAAGCTACATATATTTATTTTTCACAATCTTAGATTATTTTTGACTATTTGAAATATACATATAAACACTTACTTTTCTCTATGAGCAAGAAACATACGTAAGTATTTAATAGTACAATGATGTAGCCAAATTAGAAACTTAACATAAATTTTAGAAATAAGAATTTACTATTTTTTTATGAAACGAAACTTAACTTTTTTCTATGAAGGAATCAAATTTAGTTTTAATTTACCCGGGCAAAATCTCCGCCAAAACATAAAACTGGAACTGGTAAAGTATGCAATTACGAAAAACGATAATTTCTGCTTCATTAAGCTTTTACCCGAGTTGTGTTATGATAAAAGCTATAAAAGATAGTTTAAGTTCGAGATCTCTTTATTGTGCAGCACTTTAGAATTTCTCACCTAAGAGAAAACTTAGTCCTAGTACTCGTGATTCACGCGAAATTTATTATACAGGGTGTTAGGGGCACCGTTGCAAAAACTTTAACCATGGCTTCAGGCCATCATGCTGAACAACGCACAGCAAGAATTTTTTGTCGGAAATGAAAAAAATATTTCGACTCTCCATACAAAATGTACCGATTAGTTGCTACATTTGTATCAAAAGTCGATTTTTTTTCATTTCCGACAAAGAATTCTTGCTGTACGTTGTTCAGCATGATGGTCAGAAGCCATGGTTAAAGTTTTCGCAACGGTGCCCCTAACACCCTGTATTAACCTTCAAAAGCATTTTGAAGTTTAATGTTTTTAATTCATTAATTTTATTTACATACTAGCGGATCCTCGCGGTTTCACCCGCGTGGTACCCGTTCAAATGGGAATATCGGAATAAAAAGCCTATGATGTCACTCGGGGAGAATAGTTCTTTAAAAAAAAGAATTTTCTAAACCGGTCCAGTAGTTTCGGAGCCTATTTGATGTAAACAAACAAACAAACAATCAAATCTTTCCTCTTTATAATGTTAGTATAGATTATTATTTTTACCCTGAGCATACTTATAAATGACGTGAATCTATAATTAATATCATAAATTAAGTTGTTTTATTGTGTTAATTCTTGAGACTTGAAATTAAAAAAGGATGAATTTCGCCACATAAAAACACATTAGTATCTCTAGCACGAAAAACTGTCGTAATATTGTATTATTTTCTATTATTTTGTATTTAACCTGAGCGATCGCATAGAGAACCCTAAAATTCATACATATCTGACAGCAGCACTTTGACCACTTTTGAAGGACGGTATAGTTTACTATCCGATTACTATAACGATAGTTTTTCATCTTTTGCAACGTAATAAATTTTTAGATGGAGGAAAATCGTTAAATAGTCCAGGAATATTAGGGGTTTCACCTCGGAATGAGAGATAATAAGCTGTATGCTCGTGTACACCTTCATTTTGGTGTTCTTAAAGTTGTCTCAAAAGTCTCATAAAATCCCGTGTCTGCGTCGTAAGTTATTCTTTTTTTTTTTTTTTTTTATAAAAACTGGTTAAACATTTGACCGCCATCTTGCTAAACAGACAGGATGCAGTCTAAGGTGTAGCATGCTTACCCAGTAGGTGCCCATTCACTCTTGCCTTGAAGAGGCCAAGGTTGTAATGATCGGGGAATACATGCGCAGGCAGCGTATTCCAATCTTTAGCAGCTCGCATCAAGAAAGAATTAGCCAAGCGCTTCGTACGGACGGGTGGAATGTCTACTATGTAGGGATGGTAAGCTAACCTGCGTCTTGTACTCCGATGGTGGAAAGGGGCGGGAGGAACAAGATCATGGAGTTCCTGTGCGCACTCTCCAAAGTGTATCCTATAGAACACAGATAAGCTAACAACTCTACGGCGGTGAATGAGACTTTTCAAGGTCAAAGGTCACAAAAATACAGTTTTTTACGATTATCTCGGTTTCCATAGCACCAATGATGTTGGCATGTACGGACCAAATATGGGAAAGACATATTTTATACGTATAAGTTAATGACGAAGTATCATGATCATGACTCACCACGTGGACAAAATGTGAATAGGGTGTATTCCGAAGCAAGGAGGATACAAAAATACGCCCAAAATAACATGACGTCTCGGAAGTTAACTGCAAGTGACATTTCGCGCAGCTCGAATGTGCGAGGGAACAGCACACATCGACGTATCCGTACGCGTCAGAGTGAGACACGAGACACGCCGTGCCTCCGCCCGCCCACCAACCCCGGGCACACCTGTATTCGTATGAACTTCAGAGCCGCCAAGTTATTTTGCGCCTACTGTACCATATTTGGTCACCCATCCCGTGATCGATCTTTGCAAAAGTACCTAATATATTATGAACCATATAAGTATTTTATGTAATATTCATAATTTATCATTAGTTTATCACAACAGATTATTGTTTTGTGTTGTTTGTTCGTGAGTTTATTTTAGCCTAGCTTAATTTTTAGTTTTTATGTTTTTATGGGTCCAGCTGAAAATCAGCGTTGTGGCTACAAGCTGCAACATTAGCTGAGCTGGTCAGCCCTTTCAGTAGTTTCTAATATATCTAGATTTAAGGAACCATTTGTAATTTTTTTATTATGTATGAAACACTGAATAAATACTTTACTTTGCTTTACTTTTACTTTAGTCTGTTTTTTTAACAAACGAGTACTGAGCATATGTATCTCGCACATTTCCCATATTGACAGAGTGAGATTAGATGGGTCATTTCATTACCCTTCCCATACCATACCCATCTCACTCTGTCAATATAGGAAATGAGCGATACCGTCACAATCGACCACAAATTGGTATGAAAAGTACAAGCGCGTCTTTAATCCTTAAACCAATTAATGTACCTTTTGCCCAACCAGCTGTGCGGTAGCTTCTTTAGACGGACAAAGGTTCGTGGAAAGGCGCTTTTCCAGGAATTGAATTGAATTGAAAACGGATCAGTTCAAATACTTGATTGTGGCGCAAATCGAATGACTCACTCATTGGCTCTAAATGCCGTTTGAGATAATCCGGAGCTTTCCTGACGAAAGTCGGATATAAATCAAGTTTGCAAAGAGATGGCTATTTGTTTGGTGGTGGGTTTGAAAGCGGTGAGCGAATATTATTGTTTCATACTACTTCAAGCAGTGTTTTTAAGATAAGTGCCTTGACAACTGCACACAGTAGGATTTGTTGACAGTAACCAGTAACCGACAACGCTGTCAAAGTGGCCGGGTTCTGAGCTGCAACAATTTAGTGTTGATCTTTATCAACACGCTAAGAAGAAGAGAAGATAAGAATCAAATTTGTGTACCTGTATGTGTATTGTGTGTTTACAAAAAGGATATCTTAAGATAAGAGTATTTGAAGAATATGAGGCAGTGGTTAGCACGCTCGTTCTGCGAACGTTAGGGTTAAGCATCTTTCGGAACGGTGGGTCACGGGATAGGTGACCAAAAATTTGTTACCTTGAGCTCATCGGTGTTTTAAAAAGCACCATAAACTGTTGGTCTCACTTGCATTAGCAGTCATTAATAATTTAATACTCACCAATCAGCTTTGGACCAGCGGGCCGATCGCCGTAATTCTACGCAGCGCGTCTTGATCACGTTTACGTCTTGACGTTTGACTTCGTATTGCCGTAATTTTATTTTTTATTTTATTTTATTTTATTTAATAGGCACATAAACAGATAACATCCAATTATAAAGTAAAAAGATAAAAAGATAAAAGTTTTGAACTGGGACGCAATCCAAAGCAATGCACACAGTTAGATTAAATATGTATACTAACTTAGGTTAAATAACTAGAATCGTGAACAAAGATAATAAAAACATTGATATCGGTAATATAATTTAAAAAAAAATATATTAAAAAATTGAATGAGATTGAATTAAATTAAAGTGAATTACATATCAAAATCTAAATAAAAAAAAAATAACATTGGATTAAATTAATAAATAAAAGATAATAAAAACATTAAAATGGGTCAGTAACAATAAAATAATTAAAAATTGATTGAAATAGAATAAAATTAAAAGTAGAGTTAAATTAAATTGAAATTGAATTATGTACAGATTATTATAAAAAAATTAAAATTGGAATTGGATTAAAATTAATAAATGACAATAATAATACCAGTAATAAATAACTAAGGCAGGAACTCAGCGATCACTCAGATAGAACGGTTGACCTGACAGATAGTTTAAAATTAGGGAACCGATGGTCGAAGATATCAAGGCTAGGGTATTTAACCGCTATCTCATTATACACTCTGCACATGCGTACGATAGGGTTATAATAGGAGGTATTATTTTTGTAGACGTCGAGTGTAAATATTTTAGGATTACGGTATCTGTATCTGATGTTGATACTTATGGCTGAGAGCAAATCGGGAGAACTGATATGTGAATTCAATATTTTGTTAAGGTAAAGAATATCGGTATGTAATCGCCGGAGTTGAAGACTTGTGAGATTGAATTTTTGCAGGAGATCATTGTATGACAGTTGCCTAGTAGACAGTTTCGATCGATAGCATGCTAGCCTAAGACATTTTTTCTGGAGCCCTTCGAGTCTCTCAATGTGAGTTTGGTAAAAAGGAGACCATATCACAGACCCATACTCCAACACACTACGTACCAAACTGCACCAAAGTAAAATGAAGGAGTACTGGTTCTTGAGATGTTTAGACGATCTGAAAATAAAGCCCAGCAACTGGTTACATCTCACCACGACGGAGTCGTAATGTGCTCTGAATGACAAATCCGCATCAAACAGGACGCCGAGATCTTTTACAACACCACACCTATTTAGCATTTGCGACTGAACGTTATAATTGTAGTGAAGTGGTAGGCGTTTTCGTGTGAATGATATAACACAACATTTAGTGATGTTGAGAGACATTCTATTGGAGATGCACCACTGGTTTACCACGTCTATGTCATTTTGTAGGGAGTTACAGTCTGCGAGTGTATTTACTGAAGCAAATATCTTCAAATCATCAGCGTATAATAAACAGTGATTGGAAATACAGAGAACCAGATCGTTTATAAAAATTAGAAACAATAAGGGACCGAGGTGAGAACCCTGAGGAACGCCAGAGGTGATAGGAATGGGATGAGATAGGTATCCCTTAACCGCAACCAGCTGACTCCTATTTTGCAGGTAAGATTGGAGCCATCTCAGCAAATTACCACTAATTCCGCAAGCAGCTATTTTATGAGCGAGAATTTCATGGCTCACCTTATCAAATGCTTTGCGGAAATCCGTATAGATGCAATCTACTTGACCTCCATGAGCGAAAGTTTTACATAAATAATTTTTGTACTCCAGCAAGTTAGACACTGTGGACTTATTCTTCAGAAAGCCGTGTTGTTGAGGTGATATTAAGCTCTCCACATGATGGTACACGGGATCATATATCAGCCTTTCAAACATTTTTGCAAAGCAGGATAGTATACTGATTGGTCTATAATTACAACAATCGGACTTGTCACCAGACTTGAAGATGGGTACTATATGCGCCAGTTTCCAATAGGTAGGGAACACTCCGGATTGCAATGACTTATTGTATATCAAAGCCAGTATCGGGCTGAGTTCTTTTCCACAAGATATTATAAATGAGGGAGGGAGTGAATCGGGACCTGCGCCTTTACAAGGGTCTAAATCTTTGATGCACTTAAGAACGTCATCACTACTAACTGATATGTTGTTAAGCATGTTACAAGTGAGCGGTTGAGAGAAATCGCCGGGTGAATTAGTAGCGTGCGTTTCGAACACAGAACCGAAAAATGAGGAGAACATCTCAGCGATTTCCTCGGGAGCAGACGATACTTGGCCATCGCAGCGCATAGTTTGAGGTATAGCATTGCTATTTCTACGGCAGTTGACGAACTTATAAAAGGTCTTGGTATCATGTTTCACTATTGCTTCTTCTATGCACGCGATATATTTATCGTAGCAATCATTCATCAGACTTTTTGATCTAGATCTCAACAATGCAAATGTATCGTAGTCACGAGGGTTACCGTATCGCTTATACCTCCTATGGTATTTGGCCTTTTCATTAAGGCACTTAATCAGAGCATGGCTAAACCAATGAGGATACTTACAGCTCTTTTTTGAGAAAAGGGGTGTGTGAGTAGAAATAATCTCACGCAACTTATTGTAAAAACATGAAACAGCCTCATCGACTTCCAAAGGGGCCAGTAAAGTCTGCCAATCCACTTTAAGAATCTCTGATCGAATTTTTGTAATATCACTCCGACCGAAGTTCAGACGACTAATAACTTTAGGCTTTAAGTGATCAGATTTATTAAATGCACGCAGGTCAATAACCAGAGGTGGATGATGAAGAGAGTCAATCTTTGATAGTGGTTCAGCGCAAAGCACCTGGAGGCCGGTATAGTTAGAAAGTACTAGATCTAGATATCGGCCGTTCGCATTAGGTATTGTGTTGAATTGGCTAAGGTCACATAGGGCGATGCTATCCAACAGAAGTTGGGCCTTATTGTCAGAAGCAGTAGATGGAATCATAAAATGAGAATCAATAGGTCTAGTCCATGATAAATTTGTTGCGTTAAAGTCACCTAAAACTAGACAGTGATCGTCAGAGTGTCCCAAAATAATCTTTTGACAATTTTCATAAAACAAAGATAGCTGATCAATTGATAGGTGGTGAGGCAGATAACAGAGGCATATGTGCAATGGTTTGTCAAGAGTGTTGCCCGCGTTAGGAATAAGAGATACCCAGAGATCTTCGACATCGCTGAACCACGCAGTCCTAAGAATAGTGTTTAAGTTACTTTTAACAGCAAGCAAGACGCCACCGCCATTCTTCTTCAAAATAGACGTATCTGAGCGATCTCTGCGGTAAACTGAATATCTATTGTCAAAGCATTCTGCATCAAATATAGAATCATTTAGGTTAGTTTCTGTTATACAAATTATGTCATAACTACTTAATAATACATTAGCATAGAAATCATCTAATTTACTCCTAATCCTATTAGCATTCTGATAGTATATTAACATTATTATAAGGTAAAATATACAGCAAAAAAGCAACTAAATGGCAGCAGAAAAATTACTTCACCAACGCAAGCTCAACCAGCTAAAACATTTTTTTTAAAGAATCCGTATTCTTAATCAGAATGGCGCTTGACTTGTCATCCTTACGTGCGTAGACTCGTCCATATTTTACCCATACGAAAGTAATGTTGTTCTCTTTCGCAAACTTGCGGGATGCGGCAAAAAGTTGTTTGCACTCAGGTGAAAGGTGCTCTGAAACGAATATGCGCTGCTGCACCTCGACCAGACCCAGGTGCTTGGCGCTGAGCGGATCATTTTTGGAAGCCTTATTAAATCGCGTTACTGCAGATAGTACCTTATCACGGAGGGTAGGGGAATTCAGAGAAATTAGAATATTACGAGGACGAGTTGATTTCGGATCCATTTTGGCGACCCTGCGACATGTGAGAACATCAGAACCAGTTATGGGAACTTTAACCAGCTCGCAGAGCCTATTAAACATCAGCATCAGATCTTCATTTTTCTTCTCTGGAACAGCCTGTATTTCGATATTCTTGCTACGTGATAGTTTCTCCGCTGCAGACAGACGATTTTCCAACAATTGTATGTCTTTTTTTAGTTTATTGTTATCTGCAACTAGACTCTCAATTCTGTCACGCTCAGCAGCGATTTCAGCCTTGATGTCGCGCTGTTCAGAGGTGATGAAGTCCGTTGTATCTGTAAACTCTGACTTGACTTTCTCAATTTCTTTGGTGACGAATGACCTCACATCCTTGCAGATTTCGTCTCGTAATTTTTGAGTATAAATTGTCATGCTGAGGTTCAGCTTATGGTCGAGAAGTGCAGAAATATTTTCCATTGTGACCGGTTTTTTGGTCAACTGTTCATTTAAGAAGCACGAGTTTCCAGGTACATCATTAGTGCTGGCATCACCATCACATGACATATTCATATTATCTTCAGGATCCGAGACGGGAAGCTGGTTTGTTCTTACTGGAGTATTTAAGTTAGAGTGAGAACGGAGAGTCACATTTTTGCATTGCGGGCAAATCCAGGTGTTTAAGTAATTAGTAGTGAGCTTAGAGAATTGCTTTTGGGTCAGATTCAAACATTGGTAGTGAAATAACTGCTTGCAGGACTTACATTTCATAAACTCAGCTGTTTTGATATCTAATTCACAGGCACTGCATCCTTTCGACTTACTCATGTTGAATCGATTAGTCGGTATGATGGTCGATTAAAAATTATGTGTCCTGAACGCTACCAATTCTTTGTCTATGGCTTGATAATGTTGGCAGCACTATTGACAAATATCAAATCTGTGTAAATGACACTGACAGCGGGTTGACAGTCACGTCACGTCAAGCTAACCAATCAGCTGTTTTGAGCTCACGCTTATTTACTGTGCGATAACAAATCAAAATCTTTGTTTATATTATTGCGTCTAGTTAGTGATAGTGGTATAGGTAGTGGTTTCTTCGTTTCAAAAATAACTGCCAACTAGAATCTCTCACCTCAAACTTTCGATGTCCGAATATGCCGGTGTATAGCGACAAGCCGCTACAAAGTGAGGTTATGCACACTCACTATGGCCAGCACTTGAGGATAAATCCTATTTTCAGGGGCTGAATTCACTTAAACCAGGTATAAATGATAATAATTTACGGGAGAAACACAGAGTAACCTTCGCTAGTCGAGTACCGGAAGCCGGAAGAGTAATGACATAAAGACGCACATCACGCAAACTTAGTCCCACAATCCTGTCTGATCCGGTGACATCCGTGACCATGAAGCTCAACTTAATACTCTGAGGTAACTGGAGTTCTCACCCTGAATAAAAAAGTGTCCCCAGCAAATTTGACATTTATGTATGTAGTGGCTGTCAGTTGTCTCGTATGACCATACGTATTTTTTTAAAGTGTAGGTGAGACGGAAGACAGCCACTGTGTAATTTTTGGGGACAAAAAAGTGTTAGTACTGCACTCTCCAGTTACCTCAGTATTAAGTCGAGCTTCATGTCCGTGACAGACGAACCACTTACAATACGAAATTAGCTGTCAAAATAGACTATCGTATGAAAACTGTTTTAGTTCCAAAGATTATCACAGGAACAGAAAACGTTGTCGCACTGTCAAAGTCGTGCGTTATCAAAAACGGTTTTGCACGTCAACTGCACGTACACTTGACTAATGCGTCATAGGATTACCGCGATCGGGGCCCAGCGTGGTGGGTCATGGCGACATAGCCCATTCGCCTTATATCCATCCATAAAGAAAGCTTATGCCCCAGAATTGGGAACAAAATAAAGCGCTAGTGATGATGTTTTAAAAACTGTTCCAAATAAAATATTTACTGTAGGTATGTTTTGTGAACTGTCTTTAATAAAATATAGACTGTATTTTTTATGTCTTCTAAGTGAAAAAATACAATCGCCAATGCTTGTGCCCTCTTCCTTTCGTTCAGGGAACTAGAGATTTATCTAATTATGAGTTCATTGGGAATATGAAAGGAATGCAGTCCGCTGCGGCTGCGGGACGAGATAGCGGCAGCATTCGCGGAATTGCCAATTTTAATGACTGAAAGGGAAATTGTAAGATGATTACATAAGTGTTTGAAGCAATTTTTACAGTCTTTTAGTAGGAAATTAAATTAATTCTATTGTATTTTATTTTGTGTTGTTTCCAGTTTTTCCTGGTTCATGCATGTTTTCAAAAAATACGTTACACGAAAAAGGTTTACATTAACAAAAAAGCATTCAACTAATTAACATTTTATACGAAAGAAGAATATATAGATTGGATTTAGCTAAATGAAAATTTTGCCTTTTTTAATTTGACCCAATACTTTTTTTAAAGATATTCTTACTATTTTACGACTGACTACACTTATTCAATAACGGATACAGTTATTATGAAGATATTTTTTATAAGAAACATCTACATCTTTACATTTCCGTTTATGTTTACAAAAAAAAACATGCACATAAAAACATGTAACCTGCAAAAGCAAAACTACAATACGAAAACACGTGTAATATTTCGCAGTCTCAATCCTCTTATACCTCAAAAAAAGTTAAACTAAGTTCCTAACTTATATACGGCCGCCGATCGGGACCGCAGCGCAACCAAGTGAGCCGAGCAACGCTATCGACAGACCAGTACTGACTCGACCGACAACTATTTCACACCTCAGTCGAACTCTGGAAGTCTCACGAAGTAGTATTTCTGTGGTTGGAGTATACGGGACGTAACTAGATAAAACAGTTGATCTTTAGATACCAGAAATTTTTCTTTAAAAAAGTGCTACGTTGTGAGGGCAGGTCATTCTAACGGAAAATAAAGTTTATTGAATCTACAAAATAAGTTAGAAACACAAAATAAAACTGCTTATGATTATCTCTATAAAAACACTATTGTATTGATTCACTGTCTCAATCTACGAGTATCTCAAAAGAGGTCAAACGGCCCCCGATACCCCCTAGGTATCTATTACTGAGTCGACATCTATTTCACACCTCAGTCGAAGTTTGGAACCCTGACGTAGTAGTCGACTTGTGTGTTTGTGTGGCTTACTGTATAGAAGGAGGTACAAAGAATTGGAATATTAGCAATATATTAAAATATATACATTTTGAACCAGAAAATAAGTCAATCTGTATCTGAAATGTTTCAAAACAGTGATCACGTTTATTGTGTTGATTGGCTGCTGATTAATTTTTCGAGAGAACGCACTGACAGAGCTTTCAAAAAACTTTCCTACGTTTCTTTTCTTTTGGGTTTTAAAAATATATTACCTTCGTAGCAAGTGTGCAAATAACATTGGTTGCACACCATTTGCGCTCGAAAATACAATTGTGGTTGGTAATGACATTAATGGTTTTTACGGCGGTCTATCTGAAGATTTTGCCAAATGTTGCTTGTCAATAGCCTCTGGTTCGGAAACTGGCGTGTTTCCAATAATTTGAGGCGTTTTAATGTTGCACACAAACCTATTTCTTAATGTTTTAAAAATAGTTGAAACACTTATATTTAACGTGATTTTAATCACATTTTTTTTATCCACAATGGAGTAGCATTTAGCCTTCATCACACTTGATGTTTAGTGATAACAAGGCTGAAGGTGGAAGCGCACTACTCAAGGAATCCTCCATTACTGAGGAACTGGCTATCTTATCATATCAGTTAATGTTAAGTCTCCACTGGCTCTTAAAATTAAATGTTAAATATCACACATTATTAAACAAATAGTAGAAAAGGGTACTGTTGTTGTTATGAACACATTCTATAATTTTATGCTTTCATTATTTTAGCTTTTTTATTTATAAATGTGAGATGGACTCGTAATGAGTAAGAAAAGCGTTACAATAAAAACAACAATAAAAATTCGCTATAATATCAACTAATTTCAAATAGAAATACCAATACAAGCACTCTCAAAAAGCAAAAAAGAAAAACAATTCAATTTACAGCAATCTCCAACAGAATGAACGTGAAAAACTCGTCTATTAAATAAAAAAATAAGTTACATTCAACTTAGAGCTTCTAATTTCAAGAAAATTGCCGACTTTATCTAATTTTCTCCGCTAGAAACACTCCTCACATATGCTTGCTATTCTTTGTTCCAAAGAAATATAGACTTTATGTGAAGTTCTCTAGATCAGTTTCCGCTTGGCGTGTTCACTTTAATCAGCTGATTGCGAACAGCAACTTTTATTCCGCAGTAAAGAGCACAATTTGTGCAATTCTTGTTGTTGATGCAGTAGGTAACATTGTGGGTTTGAGTTTAAGAGATGGTATAAACCTAGAAAAAAATCACATATATAAAAACAGATATAGTAAACGCCGAATTAGTTTTATTTGAATTACTTGTTAATTAAGACTTTAAGCATTATTTAACTAAACAACTTATTAGTCCTTAAACAATGTTATTCATAAACGTTAGTTTGACGTTGCTTAGTAAGGCATTGCTTATTTTTTTCAACTCTTGCAACATTTTGGTAGAATTTGGTATTCTCGGTACAATTTAAGCAATGTAATTCAAAAACAAACTTAAAAAAAATAAACTACCTATAATATACGAGGGCAGCGCAGGACCGATCGTTGTGGAGATCCTTGGGGGAGGCCTATGCAAGGCTGTGCCTTAGGCCCAGCAGTGGGCGTCGTTCGGCTGATATGATGATGATGATGATGATACTCTTTGATGTGTGGGGGTGAATGATTTGCGGAAGACGATTTTTAATATAATTTTCAGTGTAGTGTAATCTTTGAGAGTGTAATCAAAGAAACAATGCAGAACATTATGTAAACGTAAAAATCTCGACAATTGCCAGCCTCATACTGTAGAGTAACCTAGCAATGACTAAACGTTATATATTTTTTTTCATAATAACAAAACGATACATTTGCTTATTTTTACAACCTTTGCCATGTTAGTTAGTTAGTTTGTTAGTTAGTGGGGGACAAATCTTGCAAGCTTTATTAGACCTACTTCCCAGTGTCTGATGGAGCTGAAATTTTGTATACAGTTTTGGTTTAGATGACAATACGATATTATAGTAAGTACAGCCAGCAAAAAAGGTGGTCATAAAAATGAAATGTTTACAAAAACTTATTAAATTATTAGTATGTGTATTGTTATAATGTAAAAATAAGATCATTATCATTTACTCGGAGAAATAAAATTCAGATTGCCAGCTGATGTCAAATGTGATCTAGCAAACTGACCCTACTTTAGCCCTGGCCGTCCGAAGTATTTCCCGCGTGTACTACACGACGTTATCCCGAGGGAATGTGATATTTATCAGAGATAAAAAGTAGCCTATGTTACTCTGAAAGTTCCAAACTATCTTCATACCAAAAACTCACGCCAATGTCACAACAATACAATAAAATTGAGAAGGCTATCATTGTTTTTATTTGTAATGGATTTTCTTAAAGTTAATAGTTTGATGTGATTATTTTGGATTATACTTACAATGAAAACAAGTACTTAAGTAAGTTATTTTAATTTTTAGTTCTTTGCATTCACAATGCAATTTTTTATTACTGACAAATGGAAAATGAAGTATTTAGAAAGAATCGACCCGTCTCACAATCAGCTCCGATGGGACTCGAACCCACGAGCTTTCGCTTTCCGGGCGACTGCTCTAACCACTGAGCTTAAGTAAATAAGTTTTTGTAAAAAAAAAATTTTTTATGACAAGCTTTTTTGCTGACTATACTTTAATATTGTATTGTCATCTGAACCAAACCTGTATACAAAATTTCAGCTCCATCGGACACTGGGAAAAGTGGGTCAAATTAAGCTTACAAGATTTGTCCCCCACTAACTAACTAACTAACATGGCAAGTTAATAAAAAGCTCGTAAAATAGCAGCCGTTACACTGTCGCTCCATTTTAACGTGAAAGACGGACAAACAAACACACTTTCTCATTTAAATTATTAGTATGAATGTCAAAGTAGCGGAATCACAAAGAGCCAACCAAACTTGAAAGGCTTTTGTTTAACAAAGAGAGCATGTCTCATTAGGGCTTTCAGATATATCCGTATATTTTCAGGTAATTCCGGTTATTATCCAGATATTTTGTCCATTTGCGGGACTAGTACCTACCTTGTTCAGGTTACAACACTGGCTTCAAAATGCGTTTACCACCATGTAAAATGTGTTCGTCTTTTTAAATTTAGATATTTTTGTTGGCATAACACACCAACTAAATTTGTAATATTTTTGTATGTTGGTAATAATATTTCTCTTCTTCCAAAACCACCATTGTAATGTTTAATGTGCTCCAATGAATAAGTTTATTATTAGTGGTAACAATACGAAGACTTTCAGTTACCTACGGACCCATAACCTACCTACAGTCCACGAGAGTTTTTTGTTTTGCAATTCAAAGACCAAATCTAAACTGAAACTCTTAAAATATATAGCCAATTTTTATAGTATATTTTTCAATGGAACTGTTTAAAACTGACTGAATATTCGCAGAGGTCGAGGAAAGTGAGTTAAGTGGAGTTAAGTATTTCAACTGTTTTTTTGTTTAGTTTAATAAATCGCGTTTCTGAAAAAAGTAATTTAATTCCAACATAAACCTAAAAAAACATCTTTTACGACCATTAATTAATGTTGTTTTTAGCCCAAAAAGCAATAAAGCTTTCTTTATCGTCACCATTCAAAAGCTAAGTCTGGCGTTCAGAGTTTTTTCATTACCCATACAAAATGAAAGACAATGTCTAAAGGGTCAGGAGGGGAAGTAAAAATCTCTTCATTTCGGCCTCAATCTAAATCAAGTAATACGCCTTTGAATGAGGCCTAAACAATACGGGAATGATACGGGACTTAACAACGAGATGTGAATGGAGGGGGAGGAATTGAGCTAAGAAGTGTGGGGTCGGCTTAAAGGCCTATCCACATTATTTGGTATAGGGCTCTCTGGAATCTGCATTGAGTAAAGGCTTAGTAAGCACATTCATTTTGTTACTGCCTACTGAATATAGTATTATGAATACTTAAAAATACTACCCGAGAATAATCGTTTTAGGGTTCACTTAGTTTTTAATTGGAACAATGTCGGGTCGCGGGACGGGAAGCATCTGGATGCAGGCAGCGCAGGACCGATCGTTGTGGAGATCCTTGGAGGAGGTCTATGCCCAGCAGTAGGAGTCGTTCGGCTGACATGATGATGATGATGATGTGATAGTGTCCCAATATTTATTGTTGTTAGGATACTAATCTCACTAAAATCCAACTGGAAATTAATGCTTTTCAGAAACATTAGGTAAATAACTACATTTTGGTTTCTTAAACTTTTTAAAGTTAGCATTATTAAAATGATGTCCCAATACATTGGAAGATCTCAAAACGTTGAATAACTTTATAAGAAAATGAACAAACTTATCAACGCGTAAAAATTATCAGGTTTGTGTTCAAACATAAGAATACAGCAATTTTGATATGGTAGTACTTTTCATCTCCTTTATTTAGTTTTTGGTCACATATTATTTTTCATGATTCTTAATGTTCACTATAGATAATGTTCGAATGTCCTAAATTTTGTTTGACCTTATCATAGCTCAAGTTATAATGTCAATGATAATGATTGAATCTCTGAAAGTCGCATGTCCTAAGTGTTGTTTGGTTATAATGTTTGTTACTTCGAATTTTTATTTAAAATGAAATTGTGTCCAAAAAATTTTTTTAAGTTGGGTTATTTTCAACTTAATACCAAATGAGGAAGAAGTTAGATTATGGAAAAAATATCATGAAAAAAAAGAGAGCTTTGCTGCACCCTGTTTATCATACTCATTTAACAGCTCCAGTGTGAATAAACCCTAAAAGATGTTTTATCGACACACCATCTGGTGCTCACAACGAAGGTGTTCGTAGCTAATGAATTACTTTTCCCCTTTATTTAATGAATTTATTTAGCACCTGTTAACTGATAAAAAGGAACTAATAATATTTTTAAAGTAAGTAGGTACCTTCAGTATTTTTGTATTTGATAGTACATTATGATACCCATATCTCAAAATGGCTTAACCGATTTTAATGAAACTTGGACTGTTTCCCAAGTTGGCATACACCAGATATAAATCAAAAAGAGTTATCTCGCTAAGACTTTTAGTTTTTGAGAAATTCGAAGACAAACTAACACACAAATTATTACGAAATTTAGCAAACATGCTTGGAAGCCTAAATAGAATACTACACTCAAATATTATCCAATTCCAACTATATCACATTCATACAGGCCAAAGTGAAATTCTCCTTTTTTCAGTTGGTTAAAATTAAAGTTGATCTGTCTCATATATTTCACTATTCAAATTGAACCCTGAATGCTAAACGAGGTCACAGACATGAATATAAAGTAAACTAATCTTTTATACGACTACCAAAGGAACTCGCTATGACGCGTATAATATCGGCCGAATTAATTTTCGCCATAGCAAAGGGTTCCAAACTATCGCCGGATTGTATGCGGGGATTAAAATGTATTTCCATTTTAGATTTGGGACCTTTTATGTCCGGTTAATGGGTTGGGAAATACGCCTATATCAGTTTCATGGGTTTATTTTAAAGGAAGGGATGGGAAAATGAATAAATAACTTATTTTGCAATAGTTAAATAAAGACAGTTTTATAGATATGTCATATAGATAGGATAGGTCGCATAGTGAATTGGATTTTTTGATGCAGTAGATATGGTAGAATAAAAAAAAACTTTATTTTCTCATCACGAACTCTTAGTTTATGCCTTATAGATACTAATCTAAGATAAATATAGGAAAAATGTGATAATAAAAAAATCCCGCCTGAAAGCTACTTATAGGGCTCGTGGTTTTTTACTATCACATTTTTCCTATACTTACAGAATTGCATTGTGAATGCATTCAAAATAATTTAAAAATCTAATCTAAGTTAAGTTTGTGTTAGACTGATGCCTGAAATAGGTATAAAATACCCGTTAGCACAGGTCATCAGGCTCCCACCATCTTGGATATTTATGAGAAACGAGATCAAATGAAGATGTGATGGTATTTAATTGAAAGTTGCATGGTGGATGAACGGCATTATTGATTAAGGTGATAGCGAACCGTCATCATCATGATGTCAGCCAAACGACGCCCACTGCTGGGCATAGGCCTCCCCCAAGGATCTCCACAACGATCGGCTCTGCGCTGCCCGCATCCAGGCAAATCGTACTAAAACGTAAAAGGTAAACAAAGCAAGCATTTTTCTGCATCAAACGAGTGTATTAATTCATAGAGATGAAACATGTCCCTTTATCTTGTCGTTATCATTATCACGTTTTTTCTGAAACCTAATTACATACAATAAGTAGCTTACAACGTATAATAATACCTATATTAATTTCTTTATCATCCCGGAAAATTTCAGGGATTATTCTACTCATGAAAACAAACAACTTTTATTATGGGACCATAATTGAAATCGCGAAAAACAAATCAGCTGTTCCATACATTTTTATTAAATAGTAGCTGACCCAGCGCGACTTCGTTCCCGTGGCCCTACCCCCTCCTCCACCCTACCCTACCCGTACTCTACCCCTACCCTACCCTACCCCTACCCTACCATACCCCTACCATACCCCTACCCTACCCCTACTCTACTCTACCCTACCTTTACCCTACCCTACTTCTACTCTACCCCTACTTAACCCTCCTTCCCCTATTTTCTCACCGTTAAAACCTTCCTTGGACTTCCACGAACATTTCAAGACCAAAATTAGCCAAATCGGTCTAGCCGTTCACGCGTGATGTCGTGACCAAGGGAAATAGGGATTCATTTTTATATATACAGGGCGTCCCGAAATTAACTCACACGGAGGGAAAGTACCTTAAATACTGTAGATATAAAATTTTACTGAAAGGAGACTTCATTTTTATTTTAAAAAGAAAACGAACTGCATTCAAAGAATTTTAAGTAATCAACTGTCTGAACTGGGAATCGAACCCGCCGAATGTAAAAAAAAAAATCTCTAATTTAATTGTACCGATCGAAAGGCTCGATCATACCTTATCATTTTTTCTTAATAACATAGCATCTTAAATAAAAGGAAGACTACGGAATTTAACATTTAATGTTGAATAACAAGTTTGTGCAGCGTTATGAATAGCCTTTTCTGTGACTGTCGTGCTCAATACAGACTTTAACATTTCAATGTATTACTAATAAGTGAAGATTGGAGCAATTATACCTAATTCCCTATCATAAGTGTTTGATAATGTGATAAGTAACACCACCTCGATTGGTTTTAAAAAGTTTGAATAATTTCGTGCGGGTTCGATTCTCGGTTTGGACATGCTATTATTAAAAAATAATTTGAATGCAGTTCTATTGTTATTTAAATAAAAATAAAGTCCTATTTCAATAAAACTTTCTATCTACAGTATTTGGTGTGGTCTATGCCACCATGTGACATAGTCATTGGAAGCCCTGGGGGCGTCCCACGACTATGCCATATGTTGGAATAGACCGCACCAAAGTAACTATTCAAACATTTTTAAACCAATCGAGCTGGTGTTACTTATCACATTATAACTTTATCAAACACTTTATGATAATTGCTCCAATCTTCACTCATTAGTAATACACTGAAATGTTAAAGTTTTGAGCACGACAGTCACAGGAAAGGCTATCCATAACGCTGCACAAACTTGTTATTCAACATTAAATGTTAAATTTCGTAGTCTTCCTTTTATTTAAGATGCTATGTTATTAAGAAAAAATGATAAGGTATGATCGAGCCTTTCGATCGGTACAATTAAATTAGAGAAATATTTTTTTTTACATTCGGCGGGTTCGATTCCCAGTTCAGACAGTTGATTACTTAAAATTCTTTGAATGCAGTTCGTTGTCTTTTTAAAATAAAAATGAAGTCTCCTTTCAGTAAAATTTTATATCTTCAGTATTTAAGGTACTTTCCCTCCATGTGAGTTAATTTTGGGACGCCCTGTATAGATTTTTGCACTTTTGTATGAAACAGCTGTTTTTTTTTGCCATTTCAGTTTTGTTCCCGTAGTAAAAGTTGTTTGTTTTCATGTGTAGAATAATCCCTGAAATTTACCGGGATGCTAAAACAATTACCGTGTATAGCTTTAATTTGGAAAGTTCTTACTACACAAGAACCTCATCACAAGCTCATACAAGCCAATCCAAACAGGGCATTTAGACACTAGTGTTGAGGGCACTCGACGTTGTTTGGCAAGTATGTGGGGTCCGGTATGAGTACGCAAAGCAAGTGGAGATGGATCAAATATACGAAGGCTAGTGTTGACACTCGATAGACAAACTATCGATAGAATCCCCTTTTAGATTTATATTATATAGGCACCACTTATTATGATCGAATACTTTTGTGGTTATTTTTTAATTGACTTCAAAAAAGATGGAGGTTATCAGTTTCACCCGTGTGTACCTATGTGATATTGTTAGAATTGGATAGTATTCGTGTATAGCGTTCCATTTAGGCTTCCAAGCACGTGTGCTAAATTTCGTAAGTGTAGGTATGTTTGTATATTTATATGTTTGTCCACGAATTTCTCTAAAACTAAAATTCATATTGAGATGATTCTTTTTGATTTAAAACAGGTGTATTCCAACTTAGGGAACAGCTTAAGTTTCTGTAAAATCGGTTTAGTAGTTTTTGAGATATCGGTATGTTATGGTACAATCTACACTAAAAATTAAAAAAAATATAAATTGAACAAAGTAAGTAGCAAACTTATGTAAGAGAGTTTACGTATACCTAAGTACTTAGCTAGTAGCAGATTCCAAGGAACCTTAAAATTACATCTCAATAAATTGGTTTCCAAAATGAACTATCGATAATCGAACTCTCGAGAAATCGGCAACACTACCGCTTATTCAGACACTTATGTCAAAGTAGGAAAACTGATAGTGCCACGCAGCTCCTTCAGATAGATATGTTTTTGTATCACCATCTATAGTTTCCTAGTTTTAACACAAACTTATGAGAACTTCGGAATATTTAGACGAAAACTATACTTAGTCATCAAATTGTCACTCTGTTGCAGTCCACTACTAGACTTATTTTCTGATAAATTTTTGGTCTATTTTTCTCTATAATAAAAAAAAACAAATTCGCTTCCCGCCGCCGCCGTCGCGTCTCGCTTGTACTATGTGTATATTCTTTGCTTGTACGCTAGAACTTTCAAATGTCACAACGAATTTTTCTACTATTTTTCAGCAATATAGAGGAAGGTTTTTATGTCTTACGTATTATACGCTGCTTTTTGCATCCGACTCAAGCCGGGGCGGGGCGTTAGTCCATACTAATATTATAAATGAAAAAGTTGGTTTGTATGTTTGTGGTTTGTGTTTTTGTCCGTCTTTCATGTCCAAACGGAGCAACGGATCGACGTGATTTTTGATATACGGATATTTTGGGAGCTGGAGAGTGACATAAAAGCTACTTTTTATTCCGGGAAAATATTACATTCCCGCGGGATTGACGTTCACAAGTGCTGTATCAGCCTATAAAATTAATAAATGATTTGAATTTTAATAATTCTCTAAGTCAGGAAACGTATAATTATACTAGGTAGTAAAAAGTATATTGAACACAAATTGAAAAAACAGGCTTTAAAGCTAGCCTGTTTTTAACTTGTGCACTAAAGTACCTTCTTTAGTCAGCAACCCCAATTGAATCTGATGAAAAGTATTAAGACTCCATTCTATGTGCAAACCAAACCATGAAAGGTCAAATTGGCACAATCCATAACTGGGGCTAAACGTAGTTATAATGGTCACATTATAAGGGTAGCATTCAAGGTCTTTATTTCCGATAAATTGACTGCCATTCTAGCTAATGTAGGTATACTTGCCTCTTTTAACGTTGTTATTAAGCTTAAGCAAAGCAATAACGTCAAGCAATGCCTACCTAGAACTCTTAAGCGCAGTTTAAGTCATACATAATTAATGATGAAGCAAAAGACATACCTATTATTTTATTCATCGTTATCATCATCATCTTTTCCGTATCCCAATTCTATTTGGGATTCGGGCAGTATGTCATCCTCTACTTCACTCTGTTACCCGTCATCTTCTCATTCATTACTTTCTCATTTCTAGTCCCATGCCTATTATCCCTTTTCATAACATGTCCATACCAAGCCACACGGTTTCCTTTTAACTCGTCTGTCACTGGTGTCTGGTGGCACTTTCAAACTTCCTCTCACATACTCATGACGAATATAATTTGATTGTCTTCATTTTATTATAAGCATTGCTCAGCAAGACGTTTAACACTAATGAAACATACAGCTAGGTATACGTATCGATTGAGTTTCATACTATATTATTTTGAGTTTATCGCTTCCTTTTGCAAGAATTACACGCGCATGGATTTAAAAGTAATATAAATTAATAAACCGAATTTGTGGTCTAGTGGTACATAACACACTAGCGGTATCAAACCCAGAGGTACTGGGTTCGATTTTGGTTGGTGGTAAGTCTGGTGTTCTAAGTCCGCCTGGTGGTAGAATATATCTAAGTCTGACGCCATAACAATTAACGATGTTTTTAGCATTGTTGTGTTCCGGCAGTTATTGATAAGATAAATAGTTTATCAGTGTTGAGGATTCCGGGAGTAGTGCGCTTCCACCTTCAGTCTTATCTTCACTGAATATCAGGTGTGCTAAAAGATAAGTGCTACCCTGTTGTGAATTAAAAAAAACTGAAAGGGTGCCGAGAAGTTATGGTAACGTAGTAATTTCTTTTTTATTATTCACAACGGGGTAGCACGTAGCCTTCATCACACCTGATGTTAAGTGGTGATAAGGCTGAAGGTGGAAGCGCACTACTCCCGGAATCCTCAAGGAACTAGCTATCTTATCTCTAACTGCCAGAACACAATAATGCTGAAAACATCATTGTTATGGCGTCAGACTTCGATAAGATGGTGGTAGCTAGCCAGGCGGACTAAGAACAAGTCCTACCACCAACCAAACCAGATACAAAATGAACCCCTATTGTGAATCGAACCCGGGATCTCTTGGGCTGAAATCGGTGGTGTGAACGACTAGACCATAGAGGTGGTAACGCTTAAAAATAGAAACGTAAAAGCTGAAATTAATCCACGTAGAGTAGAGAAATTAAACTCAAACAAAACACAAACTCTTCAAATAGGTACATCAGAAACAAACACCGGCTTATATTGTCATCATTATCATGCAATTTTGTACCAAAAGAGTTCGCACGTTCGTACACAATTAGCCGGAACGTGATTGTGTAAAACGGCCATTAGGGTAAAAAATACACCTCGGTTTGGGTAAAATTAGGGTAATCCTTAACAGTGACCGCCGGGCCTGCGATAATTGTAGACATACATCAAGCCGGTTTTTGCCGGGGCTAATCGCTCTTCGGTTAGCGCAATCGAACCTTATATTTATAACTGACCCCAAACTGTTTTGGGTAAATGGTACGATATTTATCTTGCCGCTTAACGAGTAGTGTTTATAGTTTTGGGCGGTTGTAGGTATAAATTAGAACGGTAGAGTGAGGAAATGATAGTATCTCCATTGTTCTTATATAACTTGCAGTGTATCCGTTCGGGGTCAAATCTAAATTGAAGCTAAATTTGATCCACTTCCCACTCTCCGATTGAACTGAAATTGTACATGCAGGTTTGGTTTGGATGACAATATAATATTAAAGTAAAGCTTGTTATAAAAAAGAAGTTTTTTCTAAAAACTTATTAAGGCACCGATTCCCGAAAATAGGGTATTTTAAATAATGGATTACTCGCAAACCACAAGTACTCAAAATTCGGAAAAAGATATGTTATTTAACAGTTATTTATCTAGTGCTTCCGGCCGTTTTTTTTTCGATTGGTGATATTTTACTGTGTCAAATAAAATCCCAAACATCCGTCTAATCGTAATCCAAATATTCAATTACTTGAAGTATACTTGGTTTTAGTTAATGAAAAATATACGATAATAATTGTCTTTGAATAGCCGAGGGATTTCGGCCGTCATAAGTTAACATTTTTTTTATTAAATTTTTAATTGAAAGTGGTTTTCGGTTCGCGGGGCGCTCGCGAGTTCACAGTTCGCTGCCGCTGCGTCCGCGCGAAGTGTATCGCGCGCGGCCGAGCAAGCGATAACGTGCCTATTTCGGTCGGGATTCCTCGCCTTAAGAGAATGGGTTGGAATTGTGGTAAATTAAGGATACAATTGTACAACTGATATGTTACATATCTTATTACCTTCCTCAAGAAACAAACTAAATCGAATCCGACCGATCTACCACTTTAAGCGGCTAGCGTGCTCAAACAGACTCTTTAGCACTATAATATTAGTATAGATTTCTGTACCTTCGTAACCAAACACAGAGTTATATTTTCTCGACAAACATGGAATTTCATAATTCTTTGAGCTGTATTAACTCTTAAATATGTTAGGGGACCTTTTGATACCCCTCTCCGCAGATACTCAAAGCATATATTTTCCGTTCCATATCTTTCATAGAGCCTCAATAAACAGTATATTGAGAGCAAATAGAATTCTCAAGAATTTTTATTGCTGGAATAGAATTCCAGATAGGATTTTTGTGCATTTAAACATAGGACTATGCTGAGAATATTTTTCTATCATTATCAATATGAAGAATATTTGATAGAGTTTCGTTTTTTGTCCGACAGACTGTTTTGCTGTAGGTAGGAGTAGAACTGTGGATATGGTACTATTTAAAAGGTGTCTTTGAAGTGTCGAAATTTCAAAGCATTTTCAGTTGTCAATCAGTTTTTCACTTATGACGTATGTCCTTCATTAGTAGGTACTAATATAATATAGCCAGTGTAGACATATTTTTCAGTAGCATCAATACTATCAATAAATTATTCCAAATCACTGATTGTTTACTAACATTACTATAGGTTGTTATATTTTTGCTTACTCGGCACCTAACACCTCAGTATTATGATCTTTTAAGAGTCAATATTAGCAATTATTATTAAATGTGGTTGACAATAGCTTTTTGTTAATTGTGTTTATTGTTAATTTTATGTTAAAGCTGTTAGTTAGCTATCCTAAGAAATAAAAATAAAAATAAAGTAAAATACAAATATACAAATAAATAAAATTGGAGTGTCTGTTTGTTACATTAAAATAACCGCCTTTTACTATTATATATACGGTACATATACGAAAATGACATGTTTTACAGTTTTTGTCTGTCTGTCTGTCTGTTTGTTCCGGCTAATCTCTGAAACGGCTGGACCGATTTTGACGGGACTTTCACTGGCAGGTAGTTTATGTAATAAGGAGTAACTTAGGCTACTTTTTATTATGGAAAAATATAACGTTCCCTCGGAATTTTTTATTAAAAATGCGAAAGTTTGTGAGTATAGATGTAAGAAAGTTTGTTACTCTTTCACGCAAAAACTACTGAACAGATCTGGATGAAATTTGCAACACAGATAGACTATAGGCTGAAATAACACATATGGTACTTTTTATCCCGATATTCCCACGGGAACGGGAACCAAGCGGGTGAAACCGCGGGCGGCCGCTAGTAGAATAATAAATCTAAACCGTTGTTATTTAATTAAATACTAAATGGGAAGTGGGAACCTCGAGGGTAAAACTACATGGACCCACTAGGGTCTACGTAGTTTTACCCGCGTGGTTCCCCTTTCTATAGTAATAGTGGGCTAAAGTATAGCCTATGTTAATTGTGAATAATGTGGCTTTATACTTACTATTGAAAGTTTCTTTTATAGGTTCCAGCAGTTTTTGAATTTATCAATTACAAACAAAAAAAAATCTTTTCTCTTTATAATATTATTATACGTAGCCTTCTGCTCGCGGCTTCGCCCGCGTGAACTAAACGACGTTATGCTACGGGAATGTGGTACTTTTCCGGGATAAAAAGTAGCTTATGTCACTCTCCCAGCTCCCAAACTAACCCGTTTGGGAGCTGGGAGAGTGACATAACCCAAAATCACGTCGACTCGTAGCTCCATTTTGACGTGAAAGACGGACAAACAAACAAACCAACAAACTCACTTTCACATTCATAATATTAGTATGGATAGTATAGATTCCGATGTACGATGTAATGTTTGTTACTATTTAATTTAACCTCATTTTCACATGATATGCGAATGAGGTCCCCACAGACATAAATGGAGGTCCCCGACGCCAACGCCCCTCGTTTGTGCGTCCATTGCGTACTAACCGACTGAGTCCCTGAGGAGAGGCCACTTACGTATGTGGGCTTCGTTAATGCGTGCTACGGGATTAAATAGGCCTGAAAGGCTTACAAGGAAAGTAAAGGAATTTTTAATTTTTTTAACTTTTTTGCATTCACGATGCAATTTTTGTTATGAAAAATTGAAAATGAAGTACTTTAGAAAAAATCGACCCGTCTCACAACCAGCTCCGATGGGACTCGAACCTACGACCTTTCTCTATCTTCCATTTCATATGATTTTTTTTTATTTCCTTTTGATTTTTCCTTTGTGATTGAATGATTTTTAGGGTAAGAAGTAAAATTATATGATACTGTCTTGTGGTAGGTTAAAAATAGTTGTTGCTGAGAAATATTTATTTTTTTAGTAAAAATTTCATTTTTATGACAAGCTTATTTGCTGACTGTACTTTAATATTGTATTTTCATCTGAACTAAACCTGTATACAAAATTTCAGCTCCATCGGACACTGGGAAGTAGGTCAAATTAAGCTTGCAAGATTTGTCCCTCATACAATGTCCCACATACAACTAACCTAACATTGTAAAAAAACCTTTTTATATCAAATAATCATTAAGAGCGAAACTATGTGAAAATAATTAGTTTTTCTCCGCATATATTATACTTGAAGCAATTTTTTATGATAAAAGTACACGATATAAACTTAATTAAGCAAGGAAGCAACCTATTGCTTACCTACGCTTATTTAATCTCGATTACATTGTTTTTATAGAACGTACTTTTGCCGCTAGCTCTGTAATGTAAAATTTGTAGGTTTTAAAATATTCAGTCAACATCAGAACATTATTGGCTTTACGACAAACAAAGAAAGTCTCATCCTTTTCTTTGGAATTCAAAAGAAGTTCCGGAATTTCCTTCCCTTTGTCCCTCAAGCACTAAATGCCCAAGTACCAAAAGACCGGGAGAGTTAAGTCCCTGTGTTCCGTTAATATCGCCCCTACAGGGTTAAATAGGCCTTCAGAGGATTAAAACCCTTCAATCATAACGTGGTTTAGTAGGCCGGTATAATATGAATTGCAGATTTTTGTTGCATGGACCATGGAATACAAGAAATAAAGAAGTAGTAAGTAGGCGGGCTAAGTGGATAACCCTCTTTTTCTGATTAGCAAAACCTCCATAATTTTGTTCGATTTTAAGGCGAGACTCGGAAAAATTATGTTGAAGCGAGATAGCAATGAGAAAACGACGCGCGCGGGAGCGAGACCGACTTTGCAGATTAGGAAAAAAAACCCAAAATTACTTCGTATTAAAAAACTACAGCGATTTAAAAAAAATGCTTCTAAACGATCCTAAATATTATTGGTGTCCACTAATTAAACCAATTTCCAATAGTGTAAGTAGCCCCATTTAAGAATAATCTTGAATTTTCATAATTTTTAGAGGTCTTTTCGAAAAAGAAAAGTTTCGAGGCAAAATCATAAAATCGGGTTTTTGAAACTATACGATTCTAGATAAAGGTATGAAGAAATATATATCTTATTACCAGATTTGTAACAACTGTAACCGTCCTATAGTTTAAAATCAAAAAGTCCATACTTTTCCGAGTAGCGCCTTAATTTCTTCTAGTTCAGCAATTTATACTTACTGAAATAATGTGCTATAAAAATAATATCCGCACATTGATGAAATAAACGCTGACTCATTATATACTCATAGCACGAAAAAATATCGCAATCGTAATCGTTATTATACTGAAATAATGTGCTATAAAAATAATATCCGCACATTGATGAAATAAACGCTGGCTCATTATAATATACCCATAGCACGAAAAAATATCGCAATCGTAATCGTTATTATACTGAAATATTGTGCTATAAAAATAATATCCGCACATTGATGAAATAAACGCTGGCTCATTATATACCCATAGCACGAAAAAATATCGCAATCGTAATCGTTATCGTGGCGCCCCTATCGGTCGTATAGGGCACTCAAATCCAATACAAGTTTACCAGCAGCACTTTGACAGCTTTTGACAGATGGTATCCTACTTATATATTATTAATTATTATAATATTATAAATGTGAAAGTTTAGATGTTTGGATGTTTAGATGTTTGGATGTTTGTTACTCAATAAAGTGCTGAAAGATAAGATGCTTAAAACCGCTCCCAGATTAGTTTAAATAGGTACCTATAATTATCTTTCTATCCATTGCATTGTTATCCTTGACTCCGCTACCGTTTATTGACTCATTTTTATTGTTATTTTTTGATTTTATTGTTATTTTTTTATTTTTAGATTTGACATTATAATTTTGACTTTTTTGATGTAAGTAATTGAAATTTATACTACTCATATGATTTGGTTTTTTTTTCTTTTGACATGTATTAACTCAGCTGACATTATATTTATTTTCATTTTGTAACTTTTCGTTAATGTAATGCATCAATGTTTTTTTTTACTGTATTGCTTATATTGGAAATTGTCCGCAAATCATGACATGTACGCATGCTTAGGATACCAATCTTGTACTGTAATTGTTTAACTCTATCCATATGAAAATGAACTGATTGTTGTCTGTTTTGTGTACTTGAATAAAATATAAAATATAAAAATATAAAAAATCACGCCAAAACGGCTGAACGGATTTGGCTGAAATTTGGGACACAGATACTTTGTAGCCTGGAGAGGAACATAGGCTACTTTTTATCCCGGAAAAATATCATATTCCCGCGGGATAACGTCGTGAAGTCCATGCGGGCGAAGCCGCGGGCGGAAAGCTAGTTATAATAACGACAGTTTTTTGTGCTAGGGCTACTAACCGTGAAATGTCACCTAACGTCTCCGTAGCTCAGTGCTCAGAGCATTAGCCCGGACAGTGAAAAGTCGTGGGTTAGATTCCCACCGGAGATAGAAAAAGACGGGTCTTTTTTGTACCATTTCAATATATATAGCAATGTAAATAATTTTCTTCAAGTTGTCATAGCTACTCGCATGTTTTCGATTTTTCACGCTTCGTTCAGAATCCGTAGCATGAAAAACTATCGTTGTGGTAGGTAATCGAATAGTTAACTATACCGTCCTTCAAAAGCTGTCAAGGTGCTGCTGTCAAATATAGAGGTACCCTTTGGGATTTAAGGATTTTTTGACTTGTAACATTTTTCAAATTTATAAAAGTATTTTTTTTATATTACACACAATGTGTAAGAGGTGCCAAATGTACCGGTTTTGGCCACGTTAGTTAAACTTTTGTAAGTATTGCGAAAAATCAAAACCAAACCCAGGTAAAATCAATATAATTATTCTAATTCGCTAGAAACCAGTCAATTGCAAAACAACAATTTAATTGTCAAAAAACAAAGGCTTATAAAGTATTTCATCCAAAACAATTTTCCTAAAATTTTCATACAAAACATTTTTTCAAACAGAAAATGGAATTTATTAAAAAAAACGTATGACATAAGGAATTCTAACGGTTGTTATTATTACCTTAAAAAACCGTTGTTTAGAAAACATTTAGAGCAAAAAGTGGCCAAAACCGGTACAGTGGCCAAAACCGGGGCTTCTGTCCTATATTGCATTTCAGTTCCTTATAGGACCGAAAGAGGCGCTGCTCTGGTTTTCATACAAAATAATACGTTCACGATAACGATTACCAAAACGACAGTTTTTCGTGGTAGGGCTACGGGATTAAATAGACCTTTCGAGGATTACAACCCTTCAATCATAACGTGGGTTAGTAGGACGGTTTGATAATATGAATTGCAGATTTTTGTTGCATGAACACTGACATGTTCAGTTTAGCGTTTTGTCAGGCACTGAAATATTGAATTTGAAATGTATTATTTATTGCATGTTGGAATCGGACAGATGTTTAAATTTTTCGAATGAAATTTATAAATCTAGTTGACATGCTCGTTTGCAGCATAAGTTTTTTAGATATGGCTGTTTTATACGAAGAGTTGAAAACAAATGTTTTATACATTTACACTTCGATCAACAATTACACCTAGTTCTAGATATATAGTTGGAGTGACAGATATGGCCGAGCGTATACTCCCACTTGAGAGTATATTATAAGTAGATTATTTTGACAGTGTCAATAATATTAAGGTATTTCAAACTTGGAACGGTTCCTGTCATTTATAATGTAAGATCGTCATATTCGCAACCTTTTTTCTCCGATTAAAAAAAAGTCAGTCTGTGCCATGCATGAAGTTTGACTTAATACTCTGAGGTAACTGGAGCTCTCACCCTGAATAAAAAAGTGTCGCCAGCAAATTTGACATTTATGTATGTAGTGGCAGGTAGTGGCTGTCAGTTGTCTCATATGACCATACGTATTTTTTTAAAGTGTAGGTGAGACGGAAGACAGCCACTGTGTTATTTGTGGTATTCAAAAAATTGTTCGTACTGCACTCTCCAGTTACCTCAGTATTAAGTCGAGCTTCATGGTGCCATGTAAAGTTTTCATTTAGTTCGTGAGCCTTCATCTAGTACTCTTGTTGATCGAAGCATTTACGTGATAAATTAAGTTTTACAACCACAGCTTTGTGTTGCGATTCTCAGGAAATTCGACCGTCACTTCGCCTTCACTCCGCATTCAAACACGGTTCTTGTTGTCAAATTCATAGCAAACAAATGAGAGTCAAGCAAGAACGAACGTCGAGTTTGTCAATCGCATTTTAGCAAATCGCACCATTGTAAAGTTTACAAATACCAAAATAAAATTGCTTAATTTACCATTGTGTCAGTTTTTGAGTATTCAAATTTATTTTTAGTAAAATACGAATTCGAGTAGGGTTTGATAAATTAATTGCCTTAGATATGTAAAACTTTTCAATTTTATGTTAATAACAATAAATTCAAGTTAGTACCTAAAGAAAAAACTATATTGGTATTTCTTTATCTCCTATGCGCTGAAACTTTCGTTTGTGATTTAAATATTTCTATAACTTTATAAAATCCCTTTAAAAGACGACAAAACTGCATTTTTCACTGCACTAACCTGCACCTAACAAGCCCGCGGGTGCCATCGAACGGACAATATTTATTCAGTTTTTATTATGAATTTATTGCTTTGGGCATTCAGATTCTGTCATTCGTAAAGAGTGGACGCGAAAAAAGTACATTTTGCAAACGTGAATATATAAATATTTCACTCTACGTACTTTTCACGAGTGTGGAATATAAGTTTTTTTATTTAAGTAAACATTTGTTTCTATGTATAGTAATAATAAAACACTTGAATATATCAACGACTTGTAATTTACTTACATTACATTTTTTACCAAATCACCTCTAGGTGATTTCACTTCCGAGTTCAAAAGTAATATTTGCAGATATATGTTATGTTTTCTATATGTTTTGTAGTCTATATATTATTAATTACAACCCCAGTTGGGTAAATGAAAAAAAAATAAAGTTACGGGTCCATTGTTGTAACATTCACTTGTACGTAGCTGAAATGATCTCTTTAGACTAGAACAGCGGGGGGGTTATGAGAAAAATCTCAAAATTAAATATTCACTCATTAATAAACCACGAGCATTGTCCCAATCTACATGAAGTCATTTTACAAGTGTTTCGGGCCCATAAAAATTGCCTTCCCGAGGGATACGAAATCGTTAAGTGCGCAATGAAGGCATGTAATGAGCTTCGAACTGGGACACGGGCCGCATAGTAATGGGCCCACTTGGGAAAATATGCGACTAATAATGCAAACCTATTACTAAGGCATTGGTGAATGTAGGTCTCAGAAACGCCTGGATTACTCTTGAACAACAACCATGTTTGGGCATTAAAACATGTTTACCCTGCCTTAAAAACATGTATATTCTGCGATGACTGTCAAAGATAATATTTACACCACTGTCGGAAACTAACTAGCATAACTATTATACAAACTTAGAAATTATACTAACTTAATAACTCAAGCCGGGTTCCGAAAAGGCTACAGTACCATAGACCACATTCATACGCTGCGGCAAGTTATACAGAAGACCGAAGAGTATAACTTGCCACTTTGCTTGGCGTTCGTGGACTATGAGAAAGCCTTTGATTCGATTGAGACTTGGGCAGTGCTGCAGTCTCTCCAGAGGTGCCAAATAGACTACAGGTACATCGAGGTGCTGAGGTACTTATACCAAAACGCCACCATGTCGGTCCGATTACAGAACCAGAGCTCTAATCCTATCCAACTACAGCGAGGTGTGAGACAGGGAGATGTCATCTCTCCCAAACTGTTCACAGCTGCGTTGGAGGATATTTTTAAGCTGCTGGATTGGAAAGGATGCGGCATCAACATTAATGGCGAGTACCTAACACACCTACGGTTTGCCGATGATGTAGTTCTTATGGCTGAGACCTTGGAAGACCTGAACACAATGCTCGAAGATCTCGGTAATGCTTCGCAAAGAGTGGGTCTTAAGATGAACATGGACAAGACGAAAATCATGTTCAATGCCCATGTTGCACCCGCTCCAGTTAATGTTGGGAACATTACACTCGAAGTTGTTGACCACTATGTCTACCTGGGACAGACAATCCAATTAGGTAAGTCCAACTTTGAGAAAGAGATCTCTCGTCGAATCCAGCTCGGATGGGCAGCGTTTGGGAAGCTCCGGCATATATTCGCGTCCGAAATACCTCAATGTCTCAAGACGAAAGTCTTTGACCAGTGTGTGTTGCCAGTAATGACCTATGGAAGTGAGACGTGGTCTTTTACTATGGGTCTCATAAGAAGGCTCAAAGTCACCCAGCGAGCAATGGAGAGAGCGATGCTTGGTATTTCCCTGCTCGATCGAATCAGAAATAATGAGATCCACAGGAGAACTAAAACAACCGACATCGCTCGAAGGATTGCATCATTGAAGTGGCAGTGGGCGGGACACATAGCGCGGAGAACCGATGGCCGTTGGGGCGGAAAGGTTCTCGAATGGCGACCGCGTGCCGGACGACGTTCCGTGGGCAGGCCCCCTACAAGGTGGACCGACGATCTGGTCAAGGTCGCGGGAAGCAGCTGGATGCGGGCAGCGCAGGACCGATCGTTGTGGAGATCCTTGGGGGAGGCCTATGCCCAGCAGTGGGCGTCGTTCGGCTGACATGATGCTGATGATGATGATGAATAACTCTTTAGTTAAATTAAGGAATGTAATGAGAAATCTTTCCGTGTTCTGTGGTAATGAGCTTCGAACTGCGACACGGGCCGCATAGTAATGGGCCCACTTGTGGAAATATGCGACTAATAATGCAACCCTATTACTAAGGCCTATGCCCAGCAGTGGGCGTCGTGCGGCTGAAATGATTACTAAGGCATTGGTGATTGTAGGTCTTGGCTCAGGAAAGCCTTGTTTCCTCTCTCCTCGCCTCTTGAACAAAACCCATGTTTAGGCATTAACAACATGTTTACTCTGCATTAAAAACACGATAAAAGTATCATTATATTCTGCGATGGCTGTGAAATATGATATTTACACCACTGTCAGAAACTAACCATGTAGCATAACTATTATTTATACAAACTTAGAAATTACTAACTTAATAACTTTATTAGTTTAATTAAAGAATGTAATGAGCTTCAAACTGGGACACGGGCCGAATAGTAATGGGCCCACTTGGGAAAAATGCGACTAATAATGCAAACCTATTACTAAGGCATTGGTGAATGTAGGTCTCGGCTCAGAAAGGCCTGGATTACTCTTGAACAACAACCATGTTTGGGCATTAAAAACATGTTTACCCCTTCCATCATGATATTCTACGATGGCTGTAAAAGGAGATATTTACACCTCTGTCAGAAACTAACTAGCATAATTAAACCCGTGGAGCGCTTATTGATCTAACGGTAGAACACATTTTTTTTGTCTTTTGTTCAAAAGAAATCGATTCATTGACACAATTCATTGCGGGACCGAACGAAACCCGACAACTTTAATGGGAACGTAAATGTGTTCTACAGTAAGATCACTCAGCGCCCGGGGTACGAAAATTATTTGATCTACCGTTGCATAAAGAAGCGACCATGGGCTAATACACAAACTTAAAAATATTGCTGACTAAGCCCCACTTGCGCCAAGCTAGGGTAACACATTTAACCCAAAGCTAGTGCTGCTTTTGTATGCACTAACTCTAGGTTAATGACAACCTAGCTTGGCGCAAGTGAGCCTTAACCCTTAACCACCTAGCATCAGGTATCGTCACACTACCACCTAGCATACGTCTGTGAGACTTCGGAGCTAAATGTTTCTCGTTTGTAAAACTGTGTGTGGTAAGTTTAAGTTTTAAAAATATGTAGTTTAAAAAACTAAAAAATCACACTTTTATAGGAACAGACTAAAAAGTACAAAATAACCGTCTATTCAGTAACTGGAATTAAAAAGCGTGGTGCGCGTTGTCAATATTAAGTACTGGAATGCATGCTTTGCAACGGTCGCACCACGCTTTTTAATTTCAGTTACTGAATAGACGGTTATTTTGTACTTTTTAGTCTGTTCCTATAAAAGTGTGATTTTTTAGTTTTTTAAACTACATATTTATTTTTTACTTTTTAGTTTAATAAATGGCAAGCTATGGGTGGTTGATAATCGATTTCACAGTCCATTCATGTGTCTGCTCACCCCGTAAACATTATAACTCAAAGGCGTGATTGTATGTATTTAGTTTTACAAATTCAAGTGGAGTCTATTAGTTACCAGATGCGCGAGCCGAACCCTTACTTTCTCCTTACTCCATCATCAGACCCTCACCACCAAGTGTAGCGAATAGGTCTCATCAGAACGAAACAAATGAGCCCAAACTCGCGGGGTTTCGTAGTGGTCATTAGGAAGTGCCACTGACTTCATCCCTGCTCCATCATCAGACCCTAATCACCAAGTGCGACTAAAAAGTCTCATCAGAACGAAACAACGGAGGCCAAACTCGAGTGGTTTCCTAGTGGTCATTAATAAGTGCCACTGGCTTTCTCCCTGCTCCATCATCAGACCCTCACCATCAAGTGTAACGAACAGGTCTTCTCAGAACAAAAGAAATGAGCCTAAACTCGAGTGGTTTCCTAGCAGCCATTGAAGAGTTCTATTGCCCACCTCTTGACTCCATCATCAGATCAGCTCGATGGTAGCAAATTATTGTATTGTCATCGGATTCATATAGACTTGCAAAGTTTCAAATCAATACGACAATTAGAAGTAGGTTAAAATTCTCACCACCAAGTGTAGCGAAAAGGTCTCATCAGAACGAAACAAATGAGCCCAAACTCGAGGGGTTTCCTAGTGGTCATTGAGGAGTGCCACTGACTTCCTCCCTGCTCCAACATTAGCCCCTTACCTTCAAGTGTAGCGAGTAGGTCTCATCAGAACGAAACAAATGAGCCCATCGCGAGGGGTTTCTTAGTAGTCACTAAGGAGTGCCACTGACTTCCTCCCTGCTCCATCATCAGACCCTTACCACCAAGTGTAGCGGATAGGTCACATCAGAACGAAACAAATGAGCCAGAACTCGAAGGGTTTCCTATTTGCCATTAAGGAGTGCCACTGGCTTTCTCCCTGTTCCGTCATCAGTCCCTCGCCACCAAGTGTAGCAAATAGGTCTCATCAGAACGAAACAAATGAGCCTAAACTCAAAAGGTTTCGTAGTGGTCATAAAGGAGTGCCACTGGCTTCCTCCCAGCTCTATCTTCACATCATCAGACCCTCGCCACCAAGTGTAGCGAATAGGTCTCGTCTGAACGAAACAAATGAGCCCAAACTCGAGTGGTTTCCTATTGGTCATTAAGGAGTGTCACTGGCTTCCTTCCTGCTCCATCATCAGACCCTTACCACCAAATGTAGCGAATAGGTCTCATCAGAACGAAACAAATGAGCCAGAACTCGAGGTGTTTCCTATTGGTAATTAAGAAGTGCCACTGCCTTCCTCCCTGCTCCATCATCAGACCCTAACCACCAAGTGCGACTAAAAAGTCTCATCAGAACGAAACAACGGAGGCCAAACTCGAGGGGTTTCCTAGTGGTCATTAGGAAGTGCCACTGGCTTCCTCCCTGCTCCATCATCAGACCCTCACCATCAAGTGTAACGAACAGGTCATATCAGAACAAAAGAAATGAGCCTAAACTCGAGGGGTTTCCTAGCAGCCATTGAAGAGTTCTATTGCCCACCTCTTGACTCCATCATCAGATCAGCTCGATGGTAGCAAATAATTGTATTGTCATCGGATTCATATAGACTTGCAAAGTTTCAAATCAATACGACAATTAGAAGTAGGTTAAAATTGATTTCCAAGATTTTCTTACATTGTGACTTAGTTACAAGTGAAGCTAATAAAAGTGTGGTAATAAAAAAAATCTGTTAGGAACATATTAAACTATCTGTTAAAATAAGAAAAGCACATGAAAAGCCACATTTAAAAGAAAATCTCAAATAAGTAAGTAATCAACACTATACTTATAAACTGACATAGTAGAAAAATGAGGTCCATTATAATAACCACATAAGTAGGTACTTCTTTGTACTTTTTTTATTACTTAGTAATAAAAAAACAAAAAAAATATAAAACATCTCCAAAAAAGTAAAAGTTAAACGAAATACCAGGACTTAAACCCACAGATTTTCCCAAATTTTTTCACCCGGCGACAGTTTTTTACTTACCAGATACAAACGCGCAAACATCCGACTGCAAGAAGCGGTTGTGCGGCACTGGGGGGCGCGAGGAAAAGGTACATGGACGAACAAGTTTATACGAAGCTCGGGCTCAACAATATACACGATTATAAATTCGTCGGGGTCTGTCAGACCTATGCTAGGTGGTTAAGGGTTAATACCATTTAGTTGACTTGACTTGACCTTGACTTGTAATTTATTCAAGTCAAAGTCAAAATGTTTATGAATCGTCCAACATTTTTTTACCCACTACCCTTTAAGAAATGTAATGAGCTCTGAGCTGGAACACTCGCACTTGGGAATACTTATATCTAGGCAACTAATAAAGGAACGTCCTCACTGGGAGCATTCTTTCGTGAGCATAAGTAAACAAGCAATCGTAGGCAAGTAACAAATGCTTCCCACCGAGCCCAGCATTCACTTTCGAATAAAACTATGAACGTTCCAGTCAAACATTATCTTACGAGATTGGAGCATTCGAATACGATCTCGATAAATGTCATTCATTTCAAAATGTCGGATAGAGCGGTCGTGGCTGCAGTTAACTATTTTAATTCCTAGGGAACGGGACGGGAACAATGCGGGTAAAACCCATTCCTATATACATACTCATTCATTTCATTATCTGAGTACTCGCGTTTGAGCGTTTCATATGCGTGAACATTTGAATGAGAGCCGTTTCCGCAAAAATGGTCGCGTCGTCCACACCGGCCGAAGTTTGCGCTTGCGTGTAGACTTTGTAAGCTCGGCTCAACGTCCACACCACTCGAATATTCGACGTCGAATGCTTACACATGAATGCTCTCAGGGAGGACGCTCCTTAATGCAAACCTATTACTAAGTCATTGGTGGTTGAGGGTCATGGTACAGGCAGACGTGGATCACTTTTAATCAAATGTCATAGTGATGGGTCCGGTCATTTACTTTCAGATACTAACATATTATATTCTGACGGAAGGATGACCATGTTGAAATTACTGGTAGATTTGGCAAGCAGTACGGCTCACTCTTCTTGTTTCAGTATATTGTGTTATTTATGTGTAAACTTTATCCTACACGTTATTCATGGAGATTTACTAAATAGGCACGTTAATAGACTTACTTTCTGCCAAGCACTAAGAAAGAAATCACATGTTAAATAAATAAATAAAATAAAATAAATTTATTTTCTGCTACAATAAAACCTTAAAACATAATGGTTATTTAAAAGTAAGTGGATCAATAACTTGATGTAACATCAAGGCAGTATAGTATGATATGTAATAGTTAACTATAGTTCGTAAGACAAATAATGAATAGTAGAATAAAAACAGCTCACCCAGCCCTACGATTACAAACATCTTGGGTTCAGTAAAAAAAAAACAAAAAATAAAAAAAAACAGCAAGGATTTGTTACAATATAATGTTCTCCAAAGGAATAATTTGGTTTTCTATATTCACATAAATATACATATTACTGTACCTATATCACGTATATTAGGTACTGTACCTCCTATAGCATACTGTGCATTGCGTTCGTAACCATAAAAAATTCCAAAGCTCGCTTTTACCCGAAATCAATAATAAAACCACGAAAGCTCCCCACAATTTATAAGTACCCACCATTAACCCCAGCGGACCGCTAGCTGTAATTTTTCTCCGTACTAAATCGTAGAATTGATTCACATATTTCTTAACTTTACAACGCGAGTCAATTTTCTTAAGTGCATTACGGAATGAAATATGATTCCTTGCGGTTGCCTTCAGAGTTCCAGTTTTCCTTTTGCGGTGTAAATAACGCAGATCTTATGTTTTATTGCGGATTGCGAGATATCAGTTGGTACGAAAAATGAGTGAGTTTTTATATCGCTTGTCAAATATCTGTGTGGATCGGCTGTACATAAAAAGGGCGAATACTTCGATAGATGAACGACGATAGTGAAATGATATTCGTTGCGCTACGCAACATTATTTGGTGAAGAATAAGGTTTATAATAAAGAAAATCGACAAGGTTATCGTGATTTTTTTTCGTAGTAGGCCTTCAGTCATTTTATGATGCTGACAAAAGTAGTGCCTACGTTCGCTAGTCGTGTCATAAAAATATAAAATAAGATAACCACTTTAAGTTTTGAAAAAAAACTCCCAGTAATTATAGTTTACTTCCATACCTTATGGCTACGAACCGTTATCGATTACCCTTCCATCCGTTACCTAGTAGTAAGCCGTCCCGTAAATTGCCGGACGACACGTTCCCTAAAGGAACAGTTTTCGCTTACGCCTCGTAGGTATCTAAAATTGCCTACCATTCTAAACTTATCATTTATTGGGCGTAAATCCATCATAGACTTCTCACGTGGTTACAAATCCTTAGCAGAATATATTTAATTTAAAAATAAGGTTTCGTTTTTAAAACTTATTTTGAATTCAAATCATTGAAACGATCCGTAATAAAAGTGGGAACGGCAAGGAGTTTCAATACTTTCCTCGCCTCCGTATTAGTCCGGAATATACGGACGGATCCGTAAATTCATACTTTGACGGTGGCTTGGGAGCTTGTAGGTACTGGTGAAAAGAAGAAAGTCTGACTTATTCAGCTTTTCCTGCGACGTTCTTTTATTAGGAGTTACCGTATGGGGAAAAACGGAACCCTTATAGGAATGTTGCTAACCCTGGAGCAACGCTTTGAACAAGCTTTAAAAATACAACTAAATAACATTAATGATAGTAAACACATTTACGTGTTTAATATCACAGAGGTTACACCGCGGTGTTTAAAGTGTTGCTATCTCTAAAGTCCGTAGTTCGATCCCCGGTCGGGTAAATATTGAAAACGACCTTTCCTTTTTTACCCGACTACGGCAAAGCAAAAAAAAGGAGGGTTATGAGTTTGACCGGTATGTATGTATGTATGTATATTTGTATGTATGTTCATCTGTTCCCGCATAACTTCTAAACTGCTGATCATATATTCACAATTGAGGTATCGTTGGAAGCGTCTTGATTGTCTGCTGGTTATAGGCTATGTCACGTCACATGAAATTGAATATGGCGCCCTCTAGACGACATAAAGTTGTGAACCAAATAACTTTTTTTTGAGAAGAATATCGTGTTTGATATCAAATGAAAGCTCTTGGTGAGCTCGTT
Organism: Crambus lathoniellus; assembly: GCA_949710035.1. NCBI lineage: Eukaryota > Metazoa > Arthropoda > Insecta > Lepidoptera > Crambidae > Crambus > Crambus lathoniellus. The sequence goes on along the minus strand of OX453302.1, from coordinate 3,393,384 downwards.
TCAAAAATATATATTTTATTAGTTTTTGCTTGCGGCTTTGCTTGTATAAATCGAATTTTGACTTTATCACGAAATTCATCATCATCATATCGCCGAACGACGCGCACTGCTGGGCATAGGCCTCCCCCAAGGAACTCCACAACAATCGATCCTGCGCTGCCCGAATCCAGAGGCTTCTCGCGACTTTGACCAGATCGTCGGTCTACCTTGTAGGGGGCCTGTCCACGGAACCGGTACGCGATCGCTATTCGAGAACCTTTCCGCCCCAACGGCCATCGTTTCTTCGCGCTATCTGTTCCGCCCACTGCCACTTCAACGGTACAATACTTCTAGCGATGTCGGTTCTCCTGTGAATCTCATCGTTTCTGATTCGATCGAGCAGGGAAATACCAAGCACCGCTCTCTCCATTGCTCGCTAGGTGACTTTGAGCTTTCTTTTGAGACCCATAGTAAAAGACCACGTCTCACTTCCTTAGGTCAGTAGGCCAGTAATGACTGGCAACACACCCTGGTCAAAGACTTTCGTCTTGAGACATGGAGGTATTTCGGACGCGAATATATGCTGAACCTTCCCGAACACTGCCTGTATGATAAATGTTTGTTACGGACTGTATTGGCCACGTACCTGGTAGCTTCGCCGGTGTCTTCTCCCTGAGGCCCCAGGAGTGGTCGCTGGTTGCTGACGGATCACCCTTTTCAATTTAGATGTGCACTAGTTATGTTTGTAAAGTTCGCAGTTCGGTTTTGAGTTATTTTAGTGATTTTGACGAATTTTGGTGCGGAGTGGCACACAGCGCGCGCGCGTCTCGGATTAGTTCTCCAAACTGACGCTAGAGGCAGCACATGTCTATAGTAAGGTGCTGCGTTTCGTTTTTCGAAAGCTTGCAGTATTGTGGACCGATACAGTTCCAAATTTTATAATTTTAAAGAAAAGAAAATGATTTGTGCTAGCGTTAATACTAATACACTATGTTCAAAGTACGGAACATGCCGCCGACCTTAAAATATACATATTTTAATAAGACAGAAACTAAGAAAAATGTTACTAACCTAGCTTACAACTAAGAAAGTAGACTAAACTTGCCTACTCGGAGGGCAACGGACAGACCTTAACAACAGGTCGTTTAGTCAAAGTATTACCAATGCGTACAGTGACAACACGAGTAATACCATCTGCGCCTGGATGCAGCTGATGCACGCGAGCCAGACGCCATTTCAGTGGCGGTAGTGTGTTATCTACTAACACGACTACAGAACCCTCACGGAGGGGTGTGTGAGTGTCATCACGAAACCATTTACTTCTTTGTTGAAGTTGATGAAGGTAATCAACGCTCCAGCGTTTCCAAAAATGTTGGACAGCTTGCTGCAAGACTTGCCAACGAACAAGGCGACTTGTATTGTCGTCAGTAAAGTTAAATTCAGGTAAAGAAGTCAATGGTTCCCCGATTAAAAAGTGTCCGGGTGTGATGGGTAATGGATCCGCAGGATCATTACTCTGAGCAAAAAGTGGCCTCGAGTTGAGAACTGCTTCTATTTGGCAAAGAAGCGTGTTGAATTCATCGTAAGATAGGGTGAGTTGACCTATAACACGGAAAAGATGCGTCTTCATACTTTTCACGGCTGCTTCGAAAATACCTCCGAAATGAGAGGCATAGGGGGGGTTAAAATGCCAAGTAACGGCTAAATTGGTCAGCTGTTTATTGATAATATTTTGATTATCTTCGTTCCGCAAGAACTCGTAAAGATCGGAAAGGTAACGATCGCATCCGACGAAGTTTCGACCACAGTCGGAGTAAATATCAGTGCAAAGGCCACGTCGTGATACAAATCGGCGCAAAGCATTTAGAAAAGAATCGGTTGATAAATCTGGAACGAGTTCCAAGTGTGTTGCTTTTGTCGACATGCATACAAAAACGCACACGTAGCATTTGAAAACTTTCGCGTTACGAAATTTATTTGATTTTAGGAAAAAATGCCCAGCAAAGTCGACTCCCACGTGAAGAAACGGACGAAGAGCACGAACTCTCGCGGCCGGAAGTGGAGCCATCGAAGGCTGTGGAGCAACAGGGCGCGTACGGAAGCAGCGCACGCAGCGGCGAGTGCGCATACGGACTGCGTCACGAGCACTAAGTATCCAGTATGTCTGGGCGAGTAAAAACTGTAACGTTTGCGGACCGACGTGCAAATTAGTCAAATGGTAAAAGTCGATTAAAATATTTGTGAAATGATGTCGTTTTGGTAAGAGAATTTGATGCTTTGCATCGTAAGGAACGTTCGCACGATTGATTCTGCCGCCGACCCTGAGAAGTCCGGCGTCATCAAGAAACGGTTTAAGCTTTCTTAAACGTTTGGTACACACGTCGTCAGTTCTGATACGCTCAATATCTTCGGGAAAGTTTTCTTGTTGAACAAGACTGATAACTCGGTAAAGAGCAAATTTAGTTTCGTGGACTGTAATTTGTGAAGACGCATAAGTTTTCGACTTACGGCATCTATGGTAAAAGCGAAAACATAATGAAATAATGCGAAGCATTTTTGTTAAAGATGAAAATCTTTCGAGTAATTGAATGTCTGGTTGGACATTTGCAACAAGAACATGCTTTCGACGCTCCTCGTCAGTCGAAATTATGTCAAGGTCTACATTCGAAACAGGCCAATCGGATTCAGGTAGTCGGAGCCAATGGGGGCCGTCGAACCACTGACGTTTGTCTAGTTCGGATGGGAGAACACCACGCGACGCAACGTCCGCAGGGTTATCTGCAGAACGCACGTGATGCCACTGTGAGGCAGGTACGCGGTTGGTGGTCTCCGTGATACGATTAGAGACATATGTACGCCACTCATGGGGAGGTGAGCGTAGCCAAGTTAGGGTGATAGACGAATCACTCCATGCAAACACCTTGTCAATCGATAAGAATGTGCTGTAAGCACCGAGAATTTTTTGTATCAACTTCGAGAGAAGCAAGGCCCCACAGAGTTCCAAACGAGGAAGACTGAGGCGTTTCAAAGGCGCAACCTTTGTTTTAGCAAGGAGAAGTGAAGTGTGAATAACACCGTCCGAGTCGACAACTCTTAGATATACGCATGCAGCGTATGCCTTTTCAGAAGCGTCTGAAAAGCCATGAAGTTGTACATTATTAGTACATGGAAGCACAGGACGATACAATTTTATGTCTTGTAATTGTGGAAGTTCTGTTACAAATCTAAACCAAAGATCACGAATACCATCAGGAGGACAATCATCCCACTCTGTACCAGAAACCCATAAGAGTTGGATCAGATGTTTGGCAAACAAAGTTATAGGGCTCAAGAAACCCAAAGGATCGTATATCTTAGAAATTTCTGCAAGCATTATGCGTTTTGTGCATTTCTGGGCAGGTGCCTCTGTCTGATAAGTAAAAGTATCCGATATGGGATTCCACTTCAATCCCAACACTTTGACTGAAGTGTCATTGTCAAGTGCTGAAAGAATAAGAGCATCATCTTGATTAGGGTTGTCTTGATTTAAAGAAGATAAAAACTCAGGACTGTTGCTTGTCCATTTGCGGAGTTCAAACGTACCCGCTTTGCAAATGGCAATAAGCTCGCGTTGAAGAGCAAGAGCGTTATCGACACAGTCTGAGCCCGAAACGATGTCATCAACGAAGACTTCGTTTAGAAGCACTTGTGAAGCAAGTGGGAAAGTAGCAGCTTCATCGACAGCTAACTGACGAAGAGTGCGTAATGCCAGAAATGGCGCAGAAGAAACCCCAAAGGTGACTGTGCAAAGTCGGTATTCCTGAATAGGATCAAGGGGAGAGAATCGCCATAGGATTCGTTGAAAATCGCGATGTTCTTGGCAAAGATCTATAAAACGATACATCATTTTGATGTCCGCTGTGAAAACGATTTTATGAAGTCGAAATTTTAAAAGAACGTCTGTAATGTCTTGGTGCAGTTTTTGACCAACAAGAAGATTATCGTTGAGTGAACGCCCAGAAGTAGTTTTGCATGAAGCGTCAAACACCACTCTAGTTTTAGAGGTGACTGCTGACATTTTCACCACGCAGTGATGAGGAATGTAATACGAAGGCGTGTCACTGTTCGTAGGAGTAGGAACGGGTTCCATGTGTCCCAAGTCTACATATTCTTGCAGACACTGATTGTAATCCGCTCGTAAAGCTGGATCATGAGAAAGTCGTTTTTCTAATTTGTATAATCGTGAAAGCGCAATGTCTCGCGACTCACCTAGAGGAGGTGCATTCACCCTGAAAGGAAGAGAAACCATGTATTTGCCAGTCTCGGCGCGTTTATGAGTTTTCACGAAAATTAACTCACAAAGGGCTTCGTCCTTAGTCAAGGGTTTTTCATCGTCAGGCACTGACTCGATGTCCCAAAACCGTTGTATGGTTTTGTCAAGTTGACTTGTACTAAGGTTCATACACACTTGAGGTGCGGAAAGACTGTGAGATATTTTACCGTTGAGAAGGTAACCAAATATACTATTTATTGCCACAGGCGTGCCTTGTGGGCCTTTGATATTGTCGTGGAGCAGAATGCTATCACTATAGTCTGATCCCAAAAGAAGTTCAACGGGACGGGCAGAACGTAGTTCTGGGTCCGCTAGAGGAAGATTCTTGAGATGCGAAATAAACTCAAAGGAGTCAGGAATGTTCGGCAAATAACTCGTTATTTTAGGTAAAATAAGAGCTTCAATAAAAAGTCTAGGTGTCGATTTAAAGTGAGGCGTAACTTCACATATAACATAACCACGCGGCTGTTCACCCTTATCACCGATACCCGTGATAGTAGCACTCGTATGAGAATGATAACGTGGTAAACCAAGACGTTGGACACACGACTCACTAATGAGAGTGACTTGAGATCCTTGGTCTACGAGGGCGCGAACTAAACGCGGAGTAAAGGGCTTAGGATCAATGGGACGAACGTTAACTAACGCGGTGGTCAATAAAACCGTACAGTCATTTTTATTGGTAGTCCCAGAAACACCGAGTGTCGGTGGGGGCGCTGAGGGTTCCGCTACCGAGTGTAACTCAGGGGAAGAAATGGAACATTCGGTCGTTAAAGTAACATTTTGCACGGGCACATCTTCATGTAATGAAGTGTGATGCCGCTGAGAGCAAATACGACAGTTATGACGCGATTTGCAGTCCTTAGTTTCATGACCAAGGAATAAACAATTGCTACAAACTTTGTTTTCAGTTATGAATTTATTACGTTCCGGTAAAGATAATTTTTGAAATTTATCGCATTTATTTAGTGGATGAGAATTATCCTTGCAATAAGCACATTTAATTTGCTTTAAATAATCAGCTGCAGTTGCTGCATGAACGCTCATATTACGAGTAAAAGAAGACTCCTTAGTATGACGATTTATATTATACTGCGCGTCGGATTGCGAGCGAGATAGCGCGCGACGAGCGGCTTGTGCGTGTCGCGACGGAAAGGCAGGTGCCGCCGAGCCGGCCGAGCCACCAGCAGCGGCGTGCGGGCGCGACGCGGACGGTGCGGCGGCGCCGCCGGCGCCGACGGCGGCGCTGGAGCGCGCGGTCGCCGACATGATTTCTGTTGCCGCCAATTCCTTCTCAAGGAAATCGAGTAATTCGGAAAGATGCGGAATTTCATTAGGCGAATGTAACGATAATTCGAAGCGTTTACGAATATTTGGCGTTATTTTACGTAATAAAATATTTAAAAGAATAAAACTCCAATCAGAGACATTAATACCTAAAGCCCTTAAGGCAGAGTAGTTCTCGGTATAGGTATTCATAATATTACGTAACCCGTGTTCAATATTTTTCTCTGATATTGGCTCAAGATCTAATATTCTATCTAAATGCTTAGTTGCAATAATTCGCTTATTCTCGTAACGAGTTAATAAGATTTGTAAAGCATCTTCGTAATTACTGTCTGTAATCTGAATAGTTTTTAAAAGGTTGTATGGTTCACCTTTTAAAGACGACAACAAATAACGAAAACGTTCGACGTTTGTCAATGTTTTGTTATCATGAACAATAGATTTGAATAAATCGTAATATGCATTCCATTCTGTAACTTTACCGTCAAAGGTTTGTAATGAAAGTTTAGGTAAACGAATATGCGAATTAGCTGCTGTCCCGCCACCGGTACAGTGGGCATGACAGGGTTGCGACATACTAATGTTCGCGACGCTTTGTCTACGTTGAGTTTCCTTCATATTATCCAACACAACTTGCACTTGGTAGTACAAGGTATCAAAAGAATTACGGATTTTTAACTGTTCATCCTTATCGAACTTCGATTCTTTTGCTAATAATTTTTCTATCTTTAACTGAACTGAGAAAAATGACTTCTTTACATTATTCAACTCTTTAGTGCGAACACGAAATTCTGATTCATTATCAATACAATCTACCATGCGTTGGATATTATTAAGGGCGAGTTCACGCTCGAAAATTAATTGATCAACTTCCATTGTGGTGAATAAGATAAAACGTAGTTTTAAATTTTATTGTAAGTAAGTTGTTTAGTATATTGTATGATTTTAGTTAGGTAGGTAAAATGTAGTAGGTAACTTTAAGTAAAATGTAGTTTTAATAAATGTCCCGTAGGCTAGTTAGATTTAAGTTAGGTTAAAATGTAAAATATGCATAGGTAGGTAATGTGTACCGTATGTAATTAGGATAGTCGCAGACTACAAACGAATATTTAACACTTAATAGGTAGGTATTGCTAAATATTTAAGGGTGAGTTCAGTACGAAGATACATGAACTGCTAAATAGATAAATATACCTATGGGTAAGTACGTAATACTAACCGGGAGATGGGAACTGCACGAAAATACAGGCTCCGCTTAATAGGTATATAGGTATGGGTAAGTACCAAAATAGAAACCGCTAAATTGGGAACTGTACGATAATACAGGATCCGCTAAAACCTATAAAAGGTTTAGTTTTGTACGAAAATACAAAACCGTTAAGTATAGTTCGCAAAGCTTAGTACGTACCTAATAAGTGGAACAATATGTAACTAGTACGAAAATACTAATTAAATTAGAATTAATGTCATGTACGTAATACATAAACACTATAAATATTTTGCGTGTAACTAGCCTTATTGAGATTGAAACGGATAAAGATCGCGACTGCGTGGCGCCTAGCGTATGCCAACACCGGCTACTAAAATAATTATTAAACTAAGTTGAAAAATATTACTTGTTAAGCAAATGTATCGTTGTATATCGCAAATATACGTTGTATAATCACTGTACGCAACGGTATTATCGATAAATAATAACGCTAATTGCATAAAAAACTTAAATGAAAGTTGTAAAATGGCGGTAGGTCCACGCGCTTATTGAACAACGTAAACTATCGAAAAATAGTTTTTAGTATGAAATAACCAGCACAAATCCAATTTTGAATTTATTTATGATCCTGGTCGATGGACCAAACTTTATGTATGATAAATGTTTGTTACGGACTGTATTGGCCACGTACCTGGTAGCTTCGCCGGTGTCTTCTCCCTGAGGCCCCAGGAGTGGTCGCTGGTTGCTGACGGATCACCCTTTTCAATTTAGATGTGCACTAGTTATGTTTGTAAAGTTCGCAGTTCGGTTTTGAGTTATTTTAGTGATTTTGACGAATTTTGGTGCGGAGTGGCACACAGCGCGCGCGCGTCTCGGATTAGTTCTCCAAACTGACGCTAGAGGCAGCACATGTCTATAGTAAGGTGCTGCGTTTCGTTTTTCGAAAGCTTGCAGTATTGTGGACCGATACAGTTCCAAATTTTATAATTTTAAAGAAAAGAAAATGATTTGTGCTAGCGTTAATACTAATACACTATGTTCAAAGTACGGAACACTGCCTATCCGAGCTGAATTCGTCGAGAGATCTCTTTCTCGGAGTTGGACTTACTAACTGGACCGTTTGCCCTAGAAAAGTGGTAAACAAAGTGGTCAACAACTTCGAGCGTAATGTTCCCAACGACTGGAGCGGGTGAAAAATGGGTATTGGATATGATTTTCGTCTTATCCATGTTCATCTCTAGACCTACTCTTTGAGAAGCATTACTGAGATCTTCGAGCATTATGTTCAGGTCTTCCAAGGTCTCAGCCATAAGAACTACATCATCGGCAAACCGTATGTGTGTTAGGTGCTCGCCATTGATGTTGATGCCGCATCCTTTCCAATCCAGAAGCTTAAAAATATCCTTCGACGCAGTTGTGAACAGTTTCGGACAGTTGACGTCTCCCTGTCTCACACCTCGCTGTAGTTGGATAGGATTACAGCTCTGGTTCTGTAATCGGATTGACATGGTGGCGTTTTGGTATAAGTACCTGAGCACATCGATATGCCTGTGGTCTACTCTGGAGAGACTGCAGCACCGCCCAGCTCTCAATCGAATCAAAGGCTTTCTCGTACTCCACGAACGCCTAGCAAAGTGGCAAGTTGTACTCTTCGGTCTTCTGTATAACTAGCCGCAGCGTATGTACCTATGTAGTCTTTGGTGCTATAGCCTTTCCAGAACCCGGCTTGTTCGGAAGGTTAGAAGTCGTCGAACAACTTATAGATATAGCTCAGAAACGTGATGGGTCTGTGGTTCTTCAAAAGAGTCCTATCACCCTTCTTGAAAAACGCTTCTGTCCCATGACTTTGGCGTTTTGCCCTCGAGGATGATTGAATTGAAAAGCTTTAAGTATCGGCTTTCCGCCCGGTCTCAGAAGTTCTGTTTAGCCCGCTCGCCGCCTTGTTGTTTTTAAGCTGTTTAGGGTTGCCATAATCGCCACGCGATCGCAGTATGTCCTGCTGTTACATGGAGACGCTGCTGCCCCTCTCTTGATGGCAGTTTTCCCTCTGTCGCCTCTTACGACACCCTCGAGAAGAGAGGGGGTAGTGCTATTATTTTTATGTGCCGGCACTACACAGCGCCAAATTATGACCCCAAAATAATGTAAATAAAAATTAAGTTCAAAAACTAAAACCCGACTACTGAAAAACCACGCTCTAAAAAGTATGAAACAAGAAAATATTCTCATCTGAAATTGCCGTGGTCGTATGCCTACGACTATATACTATAATAAAACAATATTTTCATTCTAGGGAAAAGTGGCATACGACCACGGCAATTTCAGATGAGAATATTTTCTTGTTTCATACTTTTTAGAGCGTGGTTTTTCAGTAGTCGGGTTTTAGTTTTTGAACTTAATTTTTTTCCGTGTCTGGTTATAAGAGGTTACAGCTAAACTACTCAGCTTGGAATTGAAACAATGTAATGTGATGGTCCCACTCTTTATTTAATTTTGATGAATTTAGGCATACTTACAGATGAAATCTTAGGTAATACATTAAAAAAAATGAAAGTGTATAACTTAGTCTCTTATTTATAACAGGATTGGGATAACTGTTTCCTTAAGGGCAGGATCTCCGAAATTATCGAAATATTAACCTATTTTTGATTCAAAAGTAAACAATCAAATATTCTTTATTTTGAGCAGATAAAAATATATTGTTGAAGTTTCATAAACGATCTTGGTTATTTTGTGGCTAGAAACACGATATTTGTAAATACGAATAGGTATCGTGTTTCTAGCCACAAAATAAAAAAAAATGTAATTTTCTTTGTAAGTATAAAAGTGAAAGAAAATTTTCATTATTTTTTTTATTAATCTCTAAATCACGAATAATGTATAGAAAAATAGGTAATAGAAGACTAGCTTTCCGCCCGCGGCTTCACCCGCGTGGACTTCACGACGTTATACCGCGGCAAAGTGATATTTTTCCGGGATAAAAAGTAGCCTATGTTCCTCTCCAGGCTACAAAGTGACTTTGTCCCAAATTTCAGCCAAATCCGTTTAGCCGTTTTGGCATTATTGAGTAACAAACATACACACATCCAAACATCTAAACTTTCACATTTATAGTATTAGTAGTATAGCATTATTCTCAGGCTAGTTTTTCAAAAAGTGAATTTATGCTCAAAAAACAAGAAAAACATTGGAAAAATGAAAAAAATTTGGTTTTTTTCATTACTCTTCACACATAAAGAAAAAGACAAAGACACGAGTTCCTGCCCTTAACCTTAAAAATATAATCGTGACGATTATTGAGCCCATCCTAAAACGTGAACGATGGACGCTAAAATGGCTACGTCGTGATTTCCCGCCAATTAATCATTCCATAATACCCTTTCCGAACGGGTGGCTTAGCAGAGATAATTTTTTTAATGCCGCTAAATGAATGATTAATTATGCTTAAGGGCCGTTTTGACATGAAAGGTGAAAAACATTTTAAGTGCTTCAAACTTTTTAGGCACCCTTTTTGAGGACTCACTGAATTATTTTTTATTGTAACTACCAGTTTATTCTTATTATTATTAGACTTTGTTGTGGTAAGATTAGCAAAACCTTATTTAAAAAAGAAATGTCATATAAAATACCAGTGAGATTTACTTTCAATCAAAACAATCGAAAAATGACACAATTATATTGTAAAATTGTACATTTAAGATCGAAGAAAATCAATAGTTCTACAAATAAACACTTACTTCTACAAAGTCAAACTCAAAAACTCTTTATTTAAATAGATAATGCAAAATGAAATACTTTTGGATCGTCTAACATTTTTTTCCTTACCTTTTAGACGCCACGGTCGGCTATAGCCGACAAATGAAAACATGCCCAAAACAAAAGTTTTCTTGTCGGCTGACGACGAGACGATGGCGTGTTTTGGGCACGTTTGCATATAGACTAGACAAAGGCTAAATTTTAGATATTTGGTAAAAGGTAGCCCATTCTGCTCCTACGAGATTTGATATAAGTACCTACCTGGTGGTGTGGCAATGAAAATACCGGTTACCTTTTAAGGTAACTGGCTCGCATTAAATTAGCGTAGAATATTATGAACAAAATTGAATTGATGAAAAACTTTCAGCAATCGCGAACATTAACACAGCAAGCTCCTAAATGCTTGAAATGGCTTTCAAATTTAATTTTCAACGTTCCTAAGACTGTGCTTTTCTTCCATAGAACTGGAATCCCACTTATACCCGAAGCGCCATCCAAAACATCTCAGAATACCGTCTGAAATTACGCCTCCTGTCGCCATGGCAACCAGTCAACAACCCGAATAATTCCGATGCCACGATTAATCGATACACATCTGCGAGCTCTAGTGGCCAAGATTAGTCATTTAGGATTAACATCAGCTAAGTAACTCTGAACTTTATTATAAAAGGAGAACGGACCATTTTCCCGAGGTACAGAAATCTTGGACCAGAATAAGTGTACTGTTTATTCAACCTTAATTTATGTGAATGGCGTATTGCAAGGAATAGTCGTGTCATAAGCAGGAACGGTATTTGAATTGTTTAGGCCTTTTTTATTTGAAATATCGGACGTATTTTGTTGTTTTATTCTTTCTTCACGGCTCGGTGGGCCCGTGCCGATGGATTTATTTATTGGAATATAAGTTTGTTTTGAAATAATGCGGCGTGGAAATAAGTATGCTTTTGTTTGGCAGACGATATTTTAGGTCATTTCAGATCGTGTTTTGTTTTTGTGTGTTCGCAGTTGTTCGATATTTGTGAAAAAGAATTTATTAGGTTCGGTTTTTAATAATAGTTAGTGATGCGGAATACGGTCTGATAAATATTTAGTATATTTTTTGCGTAGTTCCATTGTTTCACATAAATTGACTTTGTAAAATAAAAAATGTAGGAAAAACAGAGTTAGCTTTTGATATGATATGATTGACAAACTATTGAGAGGGATTACAATTAGTTTAATTAATAAAGCATGTAAAGTAAGATGCCTAATCGATGTTCTACATACTTAAACACTTTATTTAGAGCATCATTCCTCTTTCCGCTTCCCAATAAAACGTAAAATCTACACTAACAGCCTATTTCGTAATTTATTTATATTATTAACATTGTAATCACTGCATACAAGAAACAACTATAAAACAACTTGTAATTTATACTCTCGATTTGAAGTGACTAACTTGACGATTTCTAAATATTTGCTTAAGAACCCTTTTCATGTATAGTTAGTTTGATTTACATCTTTACTAACTTTGCTAACGTCAACAGTTTCCATATTAACATTATTAACATTGTTTTTGTTTTCTTTCTCAGAGAAATTCCTTTTGAGTTTTTGAAGTGAAAACTTCTTTAGCGGCCCTATGCACTTTTTGTGATAGGTAAGAAATGTTAAACTTGCGTCAGGACACGTGACCTGATCGAAAAACTGTTACAATGTTATTAGAATACGAAGGCAAATTTCGCAACAGTTTCCAAAGTTGTAATAGCTCAGGTTAGAAAACGGACAGCTGTGAAGCCAGAAGACCTCGGTTCAAATCCAGTTTAATCCAGTTCGTATTTTTTTCTTTTTTTTGTCAAATTCCTTTTTTTTTGTGAAAAAATCTTGGGTAGGGTCCTTTTCTTAATTTTTTCTTTAGGTAAATCAGCTTTCTTTGACTTGCTGGGTTTGTTTCAATTGAGTAATTGGGCGTTGTTTTCTTCACAGCAACTTGTATAGACTTTTCCAACATAAGTGATGACCGACTTGGCGCAGGAGTAGGATACCTGCCTTCTGCATAATGAAGTATTTATGATTCGATTTTTTCTAAATACTTCATTTTAAGTTTTTCAATGTATCTATGTGTATTTGTCTTGGTCTGGGTGTTTTCTATGTATATTAAATATGTATTTATTTATAAAACCAACAATTGTCTAGTGCTGTTTTATTATGTATAGCTACAATACTCTCAACAAGTTACAGTATTTTCACCGCGAGCTGAAAGAATATCGACGTCGCCCCTAAGAGTGCAATAGCGACGGATACGGCTCTCTACGACCAAACAATACCTTGTACACGAACGCGAGCGAGAAGTGGTGGTACTGAATGGCTTAAGTCATAAGAGGCAGCCAACGACCGGTTCTTCTATTCTTGAGAGATTAGCGTTAGGTACTGCCATCCAGACTTCGCAAGTTTCGGATAAACAACCTTGTTGTGTATGGCATTATAGTAATGTTGATTACAGGACTGAAATATACACATCGTATACCGCCATCTCCGTTACAATATTACTATAACATTGTTTCTCTTGAAGAACTACAGACCAATCTCGCTTTTGAGCCTTATCTTTTGAACCGCCTCTGTGGTCTAGTGGTTCACACCACCGATTTTAGACCAAGAGGTCCCGGGTTCGATTCCCAGTGGGGGTACATATTGTATTAGGTTTGGTTGGTGGTAGGACTTGTTCTTAGTCCGCCTGGCTAGCTACCACCATCTTATTTAAGTCTGACGCCATAACAATGATGTTTTCAGCATTATTGTGTTCCGGCAGTTAGAGATAAGATAGCCAGTTTCTCAGTGATAGAGGATTCCGGGAGTAGTGCGCTTCCACCTTCAGCCTTATCACCACTTAACATCAGGTGTGATGAAGGCTAAGTGCTACCCCGTTGTGGATAAAAAAAAAACCAAACCTTTAAATTTTAATTAGTACAACGATTTTAGGGGATGATAGTGTCCATCAATACGATACATTTTTACTATGTGGCCATCCACGGCTTCGCGAAAATACAAAATCAGCTGTTCCAATACATTAGTCGAGTCAATGTTGTACATTTGTATGAAACTGCTGCTTTTTTTTCGCGGTTCCGTGGTTGGTCCCATAGTAAAAAATTTTTGTATTGATGAACACTATCATCCCCTAAAATCTTGTTTTGTAACAAACGAATTATAAAGCATAAACTTAATTTTTAATATTTTCAACAATAAAAATTGCAAATGTGAATGCAAAAAAGGACAAATAAAAAAATCATAGGCTGTTTAATTTTGACTACTAGCAGTGTTTTTCTTAAACGAAATCTTTTACAAAAGATAGTCACAAAGTCACAAGTCACACTAATTGACAAAGAAGTTCTCTCCGTGTCTAATTAGAAAGTTTGAAATTTTATAACTCTGAAAATATTCAAGATAATCAAAAAAAAACTTGTTTTGTGTAACGAACATTTCGAAAATCATTTCAAAGCGTAACATTTAAATATTTAGAGCAATTTGTAGCGTTTAGAAACTGTTTTTTCTACGACCACCAACATCTCATAGCTTGTACCACCCACTACTCTTGCCTGTCGTCGAAATAAACATAAAAAATAATGCATATAAGTAAACACCGTCTATTGTTCAGATTTAACGGGTTTCATTGTTAAAGAGGGGAAAATAAAATACACAATAAAAAGCTGTACATAATATGAAGCTATTGTCGTATTCTTATCGATTTAATAATGGAACGACAGCCTTAATAACGGGTGTCCCAAAGTAGGTATAGGATGATATGCCTCAATAAAACGCGAATGGATTGGACTTTCTTCGTAGTTTTATTTTATTTTAAAGAAGAGACTTGTACAATTTTATCTGAATAGAATATCTGCTAAATGGCCGCGACGTGCATTTTTGCTGTGTGCAAGTTTTTCATGACACTTTCACACATTTCGCTGCTAATTTCACACATTTCGCTACTTATTTCACCAATAACTCGGCGAATATTTTGTCTATATTGTCTATGTTTTGTGGATAATTGGCGTAGACTTTATCTTTCACGTAGCCCCAAAGAAAGAAATCCAGTGGCATCAGATGGCAAGATCTCGGTGGCCATTTGACATCACCTCTTCTTGAAATTACGAGATTTTTCGACTTTTCGACGAGTGTTTGTAATTGATCGTGAATTTTCGTTAAATATGTGTATAACTTCTATGCGCTGTTTTTTTGTGAAACGCTCCACGATTAATTTTACATGTGTCAAGATGACGTATGTCAAATTTCAACCAGCCATCTTGGATATTTCGGAAATAGCGCGAAATTCAAATCCCGTACCTACTTTTGAGACACCCTTTATAAGAGGACTGTGTACCAAGCGGTCTGCATACAAACGGCGATAACGTTTTCTCTTCTCAAAACCTTAACATACAGCAATGAATTTTCGGTATGTTGTTGAAATGCATAAGAACTATAGTCTATTCAACTTCCTCTGAGACAAAAGGTAAACAAACCAGAAAAAGGTTCTTTAATAGGTCAAATTTTATATGCATCTAGAATCTATTTAAAAAAAAGTGACATTAAAAGCACCTAAAACTGTAGCTTTTCCCAAACATAGAACGTATTATAACACTACTAAATTGAGGAGTAGTGATAAAGCAAATAATTTACGTAGAAATGTGAAAGGAGATTTTTCAGTTTTGTATGGAGCCTCGGCTAGGACTTTGTACACTATACCATAGGCAAGCAAAAGATAAATATAATAACTGAAAACTAATTATATCGCAATAAGCTAACGCGTTTGATGGTACAAAAGCATTATCAAATCTTAATAATTATGCAACCCCGATTCAATATGGCGGTAAAATGTCACACTAACATTAAAAAAAAGGTTCACATTGACAGATTATCATCAGTCGTCAATGTCATCGTTTTTCGTACAGAAACATTAAAGTTTCCAAACGTGATTTAAATATGGTTGCCAGTGTGACCATGGATAGCAAAGAATTTTTATTTCAAAGTTTATTTTTGTACCATTTATCCAGAAAGACAATGAGAATTTTAATATTTTATTTTCTTTACTATATTTTTTGCTATTAGTACGAATAGTGTACAATGTCCTAGCCGAAAATGAAAAATGTCCTTTTGTAAATTAGTCTGGTTACACCGGCCATCTTTACTCTCGATCAACTCGTTGACTCGTGCGTGCCGTGTTTTCAGATAGTTTCGTTAAATTCTTGATATTTGTTTATTCCATTTGTTAAGGTTGTTGTTATATTGACGTTTTCGTGCATAAAAGTGCTGTAATTATGAGTGAACCTAGACCAAGCATGCCTGTACTTTGATAAGTTTGAGAAACATTGGTTTGTTTGTTTACCTTTTGTCTCATAGGAAGATGAATAGAGTATAGGGTGGTACGTTTGGTTTTTTTTCAATATTTATCATAGATTTTGAAATATTTGCACTTTAGTGATTTCATACAAAACAAAAAAGTAACAATATTTTCAAATCTACAATGAATATTAAAAAAAAAACAAAACGTTCCGCCCTAGTTCTTATGCATTTCAACAACGTATCGTAAATTCATTGCTGGGTGTCTACCATAAACTTTAAGACAGCGATTCAAAACTAGCGCGATGCAGAATAGGTTCCTAAAATGAATTGTTTTCTTTCGTACTCTGACCTTCTAAAAACTGGATCGCAAATGAATTGCTAAATCTGAATGACCGAACGATTTGTGTCCTTATTTCTTCTACCCGTCTCTTTCACTCGATTATGTCATGCCCGGAGAGTGAGAGGGACGGGTATAACCTGCAGGTGTCATGTTAGCTTGGCCGAGTTATAAGTCAAATAAGAGTTCATGACAGCTTAAGTAGCGGCTGTGAAATGTCATTGATCGATCACTGAATCGCTGTCATTGATATTAAGCTGTCGTGGTACGAATAAGCGAAGCAGATCAGTTTAGGTCCTAAACAAAACCGCAATAAGAGTTGATGGTAGGCACCCTGTATGTTAAGGCTTTGAGGGAAAACGTTATCGCCGTTTGTATAAAGACCGCTTGGTACACATTCCTCTTAAATTAAAATGCTTGCTGAAAGTGTAGGCGTTCCATGAATAGCTTGAAAGAAGCATAGGTGATAGGCGAGAGTGAGAAAGCTTCAGATAAATAGGTGTTAGAGCAAGATGGGAAGTAAATTAAGTGCCTTGGCGTGAGTCTTTAGTGAATATTGAAGGATGACGGAATATTCTCATATACTTGCCGGTTCTCTTTATACTTTGTTTGCATTAAGGGCGGGACTAGGTCGCCGTATTAAGCTTTAAAAGTAATACTTTCATTAACCGACTTCTAAATCAAAAAGGAGGAGGTTCTCTATTCGTCTGTATGTATGTTTTTTTTTTTTGCTTTTCAAGACTTTATTTACTCGGATAAATTTGCAAAATGCTGTACCCCTAGCATAAAAATCTATCTTTATCGTTTTTGTATTAGTTTTTTTGAATACCGGAGCAGCGTCTCTTTATGTCGTACTAGTTTTGCGCCCGCGGCTTCGCCCGCGTGGACTACACGACATTATCCCGCAGGAATATGATACTTTTCCAGGCTACAGAGACTGTGTCCAAAATTTCGGCAAAATCCGTTCAGCCGTTTTAGCGTGATTAAGCAACAAACATCCAAACCTCCAAACATCAAAATTTTACATTTACAATATTAGTACCGCCCAGCCCTGACGCAAAGCCTACAAGGCTTGGCGGGAGGGCTGGGCGCGGCGAGAGACAGACCTTGTCTGACTGAGTCCAACATGCCGTTAGCGGTATACGAAAAGACTGTATTTGCACTCACATAAACAAATTATTTTTATAAAAAAATATAACCGCCTTAAAAAAAATTACATTAAAAAAGTAAGAAATAATCCCTCACCAAATAACGTAAGTACTTTGAAGTCGGGCGTGAAACATGTACCTACAATTTTTTGTTGTTTTTGTTAAAACCCGCCCGACTTCAAAGTACTTACGTTATTTGGTGAGGGATTATTTCTTACTTTTTTGATGTCATTTTTTTTGAAGGGGGTTTTTTTTTATAAAAAATATTTTTATTTCACTCTTTTTAGTGCATCATGCATGCAATTTACGTGTATTCTGGTAAATAGGTATGTGATCAAACTGAATACCTCCTTTTTTGAAGTCGGGTAAAATACCTTGAGGTATCTCTTTTCCAACAAAATAAGAACCATCTAAATCTGTTTATAAACAAAGGAGTTAAAGATACGTAGAAATTCACATAAAGTGGTAACGAAAACGACAGTATTTTTAAGATTTCCTGAAAACTACTGAACCGATTTCAAAATTTTAATAGATATAAAATGGGACCAACTTGGTAAAAAACCTGATGTTATAACGTTTGAATCATTTCAATCGGTTCAGCCGTCTTCGAGTAATCGGTGTACATACATATAAAAAAAACGTGACGAATAGATAACCTCCTCCTTTTCAATTTTTGAAGTCGGTTGAAAAAAGGGGTAGGATGGCTAGCCAGACAGACTTTGAACAAGCCCTACCGCCAACCAATCATATTCATCAATCACTTATTTCATTAAGGCTTCGACTTCAAGCGTTCCAAAAATATCATAATCGATAAATGTATTTGTTTGACTTCGTTACTCCGTACCTCCCATGGTTCGATTGAGGATATTAAATGATTGGAGAGCCCGGAGGGACGGATACATCTCATTAAACGGAGGATATAGGATGAGGAGCGAGACCGACACTCTCGATTGTTATTAAGAGATTTGGACTTTGAAAGTAGTAAGATTTTGGCAATATAATAGGTCTTTAGCTATGAAATTGGAGATTTGTATGGAGATTTTAAGGAAATTTATTTTTCCACGATGCTAACGTTTTCTGAGTTTATTTCACAATCAAGATAGTTAACGTTATGAAACTTTAACATTCGTCTACAAGACACTAAGTTAATTATAGATACATAATTATTATTAATTAACTATGGTAGGTACAAGTGTTTTGAGAATAAAATATTTTTTGACTGAGTTATAACGAATTAAGTACTTACTCAATTCTGGGAAGGTCTGGACTTCAAACACGCTTCTTCCGAGTTGATTTTTTTGAAACTAAATAAATAAATACCCTGATTTTACTAAATCAAAACTTGCTAGATATAGTCATAATGTCATGCAATATTAAATATTTTCTTTTGAATTTATAATATAGAAGTTATGACGCTAAAGGTGCGTCAGAAGAAATCTCCAATTTCATAGGTAAAGAGTAAAGATCTATTACTAGGGCCATCTCAAGAGCAATATCGAAAATGACGACCGATTCGGCGCAGGAGTAGGATTCTACCTTCTGCGCCAGAAGGTCTCAGGTTCGATTCCCGAACAAGACAAATATTTGTGTGCATGACCATGTCTATTTGTCTTGGGCTGGGTGTTAAATATGTAAATATATTTATACTATGTATTTTCAAAAAAAGTATATAAGTATAATATTTATCCGTTATCTAGTTTCCGTAACACAGTTTCTTAGTGAAAATTAATTAGGAGCTATATAAATAATTGGTGTGATTGAAGGACATTTTTTATTGTTAATATTGCGATGATAGCACTCTGGTCTCCGCGACTGGAGTCGGATATCAGTTGTCTGTAAGGTTATAATGTAAGAATACTGATATTTGATGTGAAACAAGGTCTTAAAGGCACAAACGAATTCTTAAGTACAACCTCTTCTGAAACTGTGCCGTATCAAATAAGTAGCGGGAAGCATCGAAGCACCGAAGCTCTTTGGTTAACTCCCACGAAGTTCTAGAAGAAGCAAAAGCGATTATATAGCACTTCTCGCGGGCAAATTGTAAATTACCCGCGGAACTTACCCCGGGAAGCGCCAGTGTTACTCAAACTTCATCATTTCAACTTTGTTACAGCCACCAAGTTAATTTAACTACATTTTAATTATGCAATTTTTACCAACAAAAGCTTTGGAGATGATAATTTTAATTATAAACTTTAGCGCCAGTTGTTATAAGGCTTCGATGACATTTTAAGTGAATATTATTATGAAGCGTAAACATTTACATATTTTTGCAATAAATTAAATTAAATTAGAAGGAAAGTGAAAATTGTTGTGTAAACGAAATTACGTTTATTAACCTGATATAATACTTTAGATAGGTATCAAGAGTATGCATTTTTGTTTTTCAGAACTGTCAGTCAATTTGCGTGAACTTAAGCATATAAGAATATTGGACGATGAAGAAAAATATACCATCTTTAGTAGCGAAAAACCCGCCCGACTTCAAAGTACTAACGTTATTTATTTGGTGAGGGATTATTTTTTGAAGGCGGTTTAATTTTTTATAAAAATAAATTTTATTTCACTCTTTTTAGTGCATCGCGCAGGCAATTTACGTGTATTCTGGTAAATAGGTATGTGATCAAACTGAAAACCTCCTTTTTTGAAGTCGGTTATAATAACTTGAGGTATCCCCTTTTTAACAAAACAAGAATCATCTAAATCGGTTTATAAACAAAGGAGTTATGCCTTTATTACGCATTAAATTCACATAAAGTGGTAACGCAAAACGACAGTATTTTGAAGATTTCCTGAAAACAACTGAACCAATTTCAAAATTTAAAAAATGGGACCAACTTGGAAACCAACCTGATGTAATAACGTTTTAATCATTTCAATTGGTGCATCCGTCTTCGAGTAATCGGCGGACATACACAAAAAAAAACATACATACAGACGAATAGAAAACCTCCTCCTTTTTAACCAACTTCAAAAATTTATTGATTTAGAAGTCGGTTAAAAATGTTTATATGTTTAAACGAGTGTTTAAATAAATGTAGGTAATAGTGAATGAAGGTTTGTATCAGAACATTAAGGGATGGATTAGACCTTGCCGGGTCCTAAGCGTGCCGTGCACGTAATGTCGTTGTATGGACCGTGCCTCGTCCACTTGCTCAGTGTAATGTGACCTGTTAAGTTATAAACAAAATTGGCTTTCCGCTCGCGGCTTCACCCGCGTTGACTACATGACGTTATCCCGCGGGAATGTGATGTCATTCCGGGATAAAAAGTAGTCTATATCACTCCGCAGCTCCCAAACTGTCCCCATACCAAAAATCACGACGATTTGTTGCTCCGTTTGGACGTGAACGACGGTCAAAAAAACAAACACACTTCCACATTTTATAATGTTACTATGGATTATAAGTATGTATGGATGTATGTAACGTTTCAAATTCGTGAAACGTTGCATGGCACGCCCTGTGCCCGGTACTCTCTAATATAAATCATCCCTTAATTTATATCCATGCTAGCGTAGTTGCGGGAAATCGCTAGTCTAACTAGAAGACTCGTCAAAGTATTAAATTAGCTTGTTCCAATGTATTTTTATACATTGTATGGAAAACACTTAATCAGCAATCTGTACCCGTTAACGTGTTGCACGCGACACCCCCAGGTGCCGATTTATCGTTACGGCAGATCTTGAAAACACTTCACTTCATGAGGGTACTAACACGGTTTTTTTATCACCCCGGATAATTTCAGGGATTATT
This sequence comes from Crambus lathoniellus, assembly GCA_949710035.1. Lineage (NCBI taxonomy): Eukaryota > Metazoa > Arthropoda > Insecta > Lepidoptera > Crambidae > Crambus > Crambus lathoniellus. The sequence continues at coordinate 3,372,290 of OX453302.1, read as the reverse complement.
CTACTCATGAAAACAAACGAGGGTACATAGGTACACATACAAGGTAATTTTTTTATCACCCCGGATAATTTCAGGCATTACTCTACTCATAAAAACAAACAACTTTTATTATGGGATCAAAACTGAAATCGCTAAAAAAAAACAGCTGTTCCAAAAATTTTAATTCAATATTTTTGCACTTTTGTGTGGAACAGCGGTCTTATTGTTGATCGAAGGGAAAAGATGATATTTCGCGATTTCAGTTTTGGTCCCATAGTAAAAGTTGTTTGTTTTTATGAGTAGATTTATCTCTGAAATTATCCGGGCTGATAAAAAAATTACCGTGTATATAATACTAGCTATCCGCCCGCGGCTTCGCCCGCGTGGACTACACGACGTTATCCCGCGGGAGTGTGATGTTTTTCCGGGATAAAAAGTAGCCTATGTTTCTCTCCAGGCTTCAAAGTATCTGTGTCCCAAATTTCAGCTAAATCCGTTCAGCCGTTTTAGCGTGATTGAGTAACAAACATCCAAACATCTAAACTTTCACATTTATAATATTAGTAGGATTCGTACTTACCTCTTTAATTATTTACAACTAGTTGCTCCCGCGGTTTTACCCAATGTACCCATTCACGTTGGAGTTACTCAGAAAAAAATAAGCTTTAGAATGGCGAAATAACTTTTTAATCTGTCTAGTAGGTAATATCTTCACATTGAAGAAATAAACGCTGGTTAACAGTGCGTTAGAAGTATTGGATAAATTCGACGCATCTCCTAACGAGGAGTCGTTGTAGTGGAGTGGTTAGTTAGAGCATTCACCAGACAGTAAAAGGTCGTTGGTTCGAGGCCCATCGGAGCTAGTTGTGAGATGGTTAGATTTTTTGTAATACTTCAACTTCAATATTTTCAATAAGATGTGTATAAGAATTACATTGAATGCAAAAAATTATTTGAACTCATTAATTTGGTCGATTGTAAGTTTGTTTCAGTGAAAACTTTCTTCTTAATACAGGTATCATAAAATTTTCATAACATTAACCCCCTTTGCAACAATTTGAATCGAAGTCATAAATACGTACCCAAAAAAAAACAACCTGAACGATACCGAACTTTTTAAATTTCACAGCTTATTCCTAAAGTTATACCGCCTCGTGGGTCGAGTGCAAAAACTCTCGCTGCAGTTATGCAAACTGCAAGCGCGGACTTGGGCGGCAGACTTTTATTTTATAACTGCAGTGATCAGCCGTATGGCTAGTCTTCTTAAATCTTAAATTAATCTAGAAAGAAAACTTCTAGCTAGTTAATAATTTCGTAGCACGAAAATCTAGACATTAAGTTAATATATTTAAATAATTAGTAAACATCCTACTTTCCTACTTCCTACTATACTCTTACTTTATTATATAATAAATGCGTCTCTGTCTGTCTGTGTGTAACACAATCACACCTATACTACTGAACCGATTTGAATGAATTTTGGTACAGAGATAGTCTAGAGCCTGAGAAAGAACATAGGCTACTTTTTATTCCTGATAAATATCACCTTCCCGCGGGATAACGTCGTGTAGTACATGCGGGCGAAGCCGCGGGCACAGCTAGTCCTACTAATATTATAAATGTGAAAGTTTAGATGTTTGGATGTTTGGATGTTTGGATGTTTGGATGTTTGTTACTCAATCACGCCAAAACGGCTGAACGGATTTGGCTGAAATTTGGGACACAGATACTTTGTAGTCTGGAGAGGAACATAGGCTACTTTTTATCCCGAAAAAATGTCACATTTCCGCGGGATAACGTCGTGAAGTCCACGCGGGCGAAGCCGCGGGCAGAAAGCTAGTATTATTATAAATGTGAAAGTTTAGATGTTTGGATGTTTATATGTTTGTTACTCAATCACGCCAAAACGGCTGAACAGATTTGGCTGAAATTTGGGACACTGATACTTTGTAGCCTGGAGAGGAGCATAGGCTAATTTTTATCTCGAAAAAACGTCACATTCCCGCGGGATAACGCCGTGTAGTCTAGGAAAGCTAGTCAATATAAATAATATTAGTGTGTAAAATCCGATACATTTAAACTCAATTATTTATATACAACAAACAACAACAATGTACTTAATATACCTAAAAGTAACTTATTTATGTTCATGTATACTCACTGATATTTGTAGAGAAAATACACACGTCTAAGACAAAACATTTATCACCTCCGTAATAGAAATGCCCGTCATATTGACACAACCTCCAACGGACTTTGAATGCCATATTAGTGTCAAACTGACAGGTTTTCTATTACCACTTAGGCTAGGTAATGGGAGGGTTAGTTTGAGTTGAAAACGTTCTATCGAGTACCTATGTTATGACATTCAAGTTATGAACCGACTTCAAAACAAAAGGATGTTATCAGTTTGAGCTGTAGGTATGTAAGTGATTTAGTTGGAATTGGATAAAATTTGAGTATTAGCATTCTATTTAAGCTTCCAAGCACTTGTGCTAAATTTCGTAAGTGTATGTACCTATGTTTGTCCACGAATTTCTTAAAAACTAAACGTCTTATCGAAATGGTTCTTTTTTATTTAAGTCAGGTGTATTCCAACTTAGCAACAATCAAATTTTTATCAAAATCGGTTCAGAAGTTATTGAGATAATAATTATGGTTATATAATGTTATATACGGTTGAAATGATGATGATGATGAATGTTACAAATAAAACAAATTTAACTTAGTCTGACGCCATTACTATGATGATTTCAGCATAATTTGTGTTCGGGCAGTTAGAAGTAAGATAGCCAGTTCCTCAGTGCTTGAGGATTCCGGGAGTAGTGCGCTTCCATCTTCAGCCTTATGACCAGGCTTTTATGGTTACTTATATTTTTTATGGTGTTTCGGCCACATTGCAAGATTTAGCCAGAAAAAAATAATGCGCTTAGAAATCCGTAACAGATATAACATAAAATAAAAAGTTTTCAATGCTAAAAAAGTCATTACTTACCTACAAGAGTTTAAGAAAAGCGCTTATATTCCAAACCATAAAAATTGAAAATATTCCAATAAACAAAGTTCCCTACAACAATTACGTGCACACTTTAAATGTAACGTGCAATTTAAAATTCCACTTTTTTACGATTTAACTTTAACACCTGCAAATTTAAACGTATAGCAAAAAGTACGGCACTTCATTATGTTAAAATTAAGTTTGCAATTTATAAGCATTGTGGTCGGCTTACTCCCTTTACGGTCACGCAAAACTTTTCTGCTTAAAAACATAATGTTTTGGGTAAATTTTGTATGGCCAGTGACATTTTCGGATACCTACTTAAATGTATTCTAGGTTTTCAGCACTTTTAAATTTTTAACCTAAACTTAACTTAAACCTTTTAACTTAAACCGTAGCACGCAAAACTGTTATCTTTACGTATTATTTTCAGCTTTTTCGGTCGTTTATGGGACTGAAGTTCAATACATGTTTGACAACAGAACTTTGACAGCTTTTGTAGGACGGTATATGTAGTTTACTTCTCGATTGCCATAACGATAGTTTTTTATGTTAAGGATACTAGGATTTTTAAGAAATCTTTAACTTTATGAGCAGGCCACTTAGCCAGCTGGCGACATACTGAGAAGAGATAGAAAAGCGAGCGATGTCGCTTGTGAACCGAAGTAACACATTGCTTACTCTTAAAACATCCTACTAATATTATAAATGTGAAAGTTTAGATGTTTAGAAGTTTGGATGTTTGGATATTTGAATGTTACTCAATCACGCCAAAACGGCTTAACGGATTTGGCTAAAATTTGGGACACAGATACTTGGAACATATAAGCTACTTTTTATCCCGGAAAAATATCATATTCCCGCGGGATAACGTCGTGTAGTCCACGCGGGCGAAGCTCCAGGCGGAAAGCTAGTTAGAAATATACTTTACCTTGTTACGAGTATCACTTCATTATGATAATATAATTATTATAATTTCAAATGATCTTAGCATCATCTTTTGCAGTTAGGTAGGTACTTAAATTAATGAAAAGAGATTTTAGCATATTTCCTTTAATTTATAAAAGGCTGTGATAATTAAATGACTTTACGTCTGTAACGGTGACATCAAAGGCGTTTTTTTTTCATTATTATTCATTTAAAGTTGGCTAATGAGATCATTATCCAGATATTTTGTTTCAGAATTTCTGAGTGAAGTCTGACAAAATATCCATCAAAGAGAAGTGTTTACTAAAATTTTGGAATTAAAATGTGATCTACCAAAACATTGTTGACTTATTTTTGTACCTACAGTATGGACTTAAGAATATAAACCAGTTTTAGATAGTGAATGTTAAAAAGTGTCATCTGGTATAGGAAACACAAAAAAAACTTAGAACACTAGCGGCCTCATTTATAAACAAGGAGTAAGTTTACACCCTGTTTAACTAAACAGCAAAGGAGTGGAACTCCCTCCCTGCGTTTGTATTCCCGAGTACTTATAACTCGACCGCCTTCAAAGCAAAGGTGAATAGGCACCTTCTGGGTTTGCTCGCTCCATCGCAGATCCTGTTTTAGCCCATGGGCTTGATTGGGATCAAGAGCAAACCCATTCAAAGTAAAAAAAATAAAAAATTGCTTAGCAATATGACTCCTTACGTTTGACGTTTTAAAGCGTTATATTCTTAAGCAAACTTTAGGTCGGTATAATAGTAGATTGTATTACAAGGGAGCAAAATAACATATTTACGGCGAGGGCGCTATTTTGAATCCAGAGCGCAGTGAAGGATTCTAAAGTAGAATCCTGAACGCAGCGAGGGATTCAATATACGTCGCCCGAGATGAAAATAATTTTGCGGCCGAGTAATACACTCTACTTTTCATTTCGAATATAAGGAAAGTAAATACACTCTGCTTTTCATCCCCCTCTATAAGAAAAGCAATAAAGACAACTAAAACTATCTAGAAAAATAAAAGAAAGGTGATATGTCTATCGGATGCCTCCTCACTATCTCCGGAGTACCATAAGGGGTTGAATTTTTTTTTAGATTTTAGCCACGCTACGAGACGCACCGTTTTTGAGATATTCTCGTTTTTATAAAAAAAAAAAAAACCCGTCCCCATACAAAGTTAGTTGAAAACTTTTTCATTGCCGATGAGGTAACTCTATGGTTGACTGTAACCAAATTCAGTTCTATTCTTAAAATTCATTTCCACCCTAGGGTGAAACGGATAGTTTTGGACCCGCTGCTCAGTTTAAATATACATCACTTTCCGAATCTGAGAGATGAAAACTTACTTTTCGTTTAATTATAAGGGGTAGGTGTTTTTAGAAGAAAAACGAAACAAAAACTCAAACGCGAGCCTTTTCCCAACGTTATAAAACAAAATGCCATACAAAATCGTCAAGCGTAACCAATCGGGCCATTTTAAATAAAACAAAATATTTGCCAATCCTCGTGCGTCGTTCAGTCAATTCGTTTCCCGATCCTTTCGCTTTATTACCGTTGGTAAATCATTCACTGTCAGCGCAGCGCTTGTGGCCTATTTGCTCGTTCGCTCATTCGCTCGCTCGTTCACCATTCACTCAGTGCTCGCTTAGTTGCGTCGTTAGTACACACATTTTTCCCCCACACGGTTAAATGTCTACGATTTTTACCGGCTTAATTTGCTTAAGGGTATGTTTGAATGTTTACCAATGTTTTTCTTTTCGCAGCTACCGTGTGTTGGGAGCAAATATTTGCGAATATTATTTCGATATACAATGAGACTTTTCTATGTTCGGCAGAATATGAGGTTTGATAGAAAGGAATTTTTGTTTCTTAGTGCGTTTTTCTATAGAAAATATCGATTGCGAACCCAATCTATACTAACATTATAAAGAGGAAAGATTTGATTGTTTGTTTGCATCACATAGGCTCCGAAACTACTGGACCGATTTAAAAAGTTCTTTCACCATTAGAAAGGTACATTCTTCCCGAGTGACATAGGCTATATTTTATCCCAATATTCCCACAGGAACGGGTACTACGTGGGTGAAACCGCGAGGATCCGCTAGTATTTGTATAGAGAAGCTTATAAAAAACTGATTGCAAACGGAGGGGTGTTATTTTAAGTGATATATCGTGTACAGTGCCACAACCTTATCTGTTCCGGTGACAGCGGCGCTTCGTACGTTTTTTTTTTGTAGCAATATAACCGGCCCTGACTTCTAAGACCTTTAGCCACCAGCAGCTCTATGGTTGGACATCAACTTGACAGCAAGTGACATTGAAAAAAAACACATTAGCTTCACATTTTGGCCACCTGAACAGAAAAAATTGTGGCACTGTATGTCTGTGTATCTGATGTGGGTGGGTTTGTCTTTGGCATAATAGAACTGAATGGTGCCATCTGGTGCCATAAACTGACAGGTGGATGAGACAGATGACAATGGATCGATTTTGATGCGATATTTTTCGTTGAACGCTGACGTTATCGAAATAGTTATTTTCTTAGTTACAAATCTATTCAGACGTTATATAGACCTAGCACTATTTGATTACCATAACGATAATTTATAATGCTAAGGGTACAAGCTCTACTTGTAATACAGCTGAGATCTTACACGCAAATTTTGCTACAGTATTATCTAAACCTACTTACAAAAGAGTGCACTACTTGAGTGCGACAAACGAATGTGCGATTAACGTTTGTGCGAAATAACTTTACGTCGATTATAGTAGAGTTCACGGAACTTGACCACAACCATAGACGAAAAACCTGCGCAGTTGCAATATTTAGTACAAAAGTTTTTTCTGCGCAGGTTTTTTCGTCTATGGTTGTGGTCAAGTTCCGTGAACTCTACTATACCTATAACTCGAAATCACGCTAGTGCGAAACACTGATCTTCGACATCACTCTTGTGCGAAACTTCTCTTCTTTTCCTAAACCAATCCACAATGCGGGCCCAGTGTGGTAGCGACTGTGGGTGCAGCTGAGACCAGCGACATAACGTGTCTTTCAAAACAGGGAGGGGCTCGAGATAATCTGTACCTTTAGAAATTAAAAACATTTTTAGAGGTTTCATTGTATCGTGTCGTGTAGCTCGTGGTAGACAAATAAGCACTTGAGTAGAAAACAAAGTAAAGACTTGAATCGAAAACACTGATAAAGAAAATAGTTAGGTACATAAACTTTAGAAAGTTTTAATATACGAAACCTGCTGAAACTCTCCTAAAAAGTTACTAATGAGATAACATTATAAACAAAATTCAAAGTTGTGAAGTCAAACCGCAGTCCCCGTGCACAAACCGAACACAAATTAGTTTGCATTTCACTGAATTAGTGGTTTACATATACGTTTCTAGAATATTCTGGACTGTTCAAAATCTAGCTGCTTTATCGTTTGACTAGGTTTTGCTAAAAGTGAAAATAAGTTAAGATACTTATTTTTGTTTGAAAGTGTTAAATGTCTCATATTATTTTGTTTGAAAGTGTTAGATGTCTCATATTATTTTATTTGAAAGTGTTAAATGTCTCATAATATTTTGTTTAAAAGGGTTAAATGTCTCATATTATTTTAAAATAGACTTATAATTTCATGTGCTTTTAAAAAATATAATTATGCAAAATCGGCATGTCTTTAAAACAATATGTCATAAAAATATGTTATTTTACCCGTCGAATAAATTGTTAGATTTGATTTGATGTAAGTAAGTACCTACTGTGTTACTACGATACACATATAACTTGCCAATATCAATCAATGATAACACAAAAAAGGCGAACAAAAGAAGATCAAATATCACTCTCCTATTTTAATAAGTATAGGTCTCACATAAATAATTCACATATAAGTAGATAAACAGACTAATAATGATTGACCCAAGCGTAATAACAGTTATTCCAGCTTACTTACCATCTGCGGAGTGCTATAACGATACTGTGACCCTGAACAGCTCTTCAGGCCGTAATAAAGACATAATAAGTCTCATCCGAACGTAATCGGGCCTTCTGTGTGACCTCTTGTTGTAGCTATGAATATAATGACCGTAGCAGGGTATCTTTATATAGGTATATTTGTCGGCCGATTTGTCGCAGGGTTAAGATGGAGAAGACCTGCCTTCTGCGCCAGAGGTCTTGGGTTCATTCCCGAAAAGTAAAATATTGTTGTGCATGAACATCTCTATTTGTCTTTTTATAGTATTCTAATAGGAGTTAGTTATATATTTTTAAATATTTGACTAGAAACTTATTCGATGTTACGTCCATTTTTTTAATAAAGTATAACTACTTAAACTGACTCATAATTATAAAAAAAACTAGCGGCCGCCCGCGGTTTCACCCGCGTGGTTCCTGTTCCCGTGGGAATATCGGGATAAAAAGTACATATAAACCTTCCTCTTGAATTACTCTATCTATTAAAAAAAATCGCATCAAAATCCGTTTCGTAGTTTCAAAGATTTAAGCATACAAAGGGTCATAGGGACAGAGAAAGCGACTTTGTTTTATACTATGTAGTGATAGTGATAAAACCGCCTTCAAAAAAATCACATCAAAAAAGTAAGAAATAATTCCTAACCAAATAAATAACGTAAGTACTTTGAAATTATTTCTTACTTTTTTGATGTGGTTTTTTGAAGGCGGTTTTATTTTTTTATAAAAATAATTTTTATTTTACTCTTTTTAGTGCATCGTGCAGGCAATTTATTTGTATTCTGGTAAATAGGTATGTGATCAAATTGAAAACCTCCTTTTTTGAAGTCAGTTAAAATACCTTGAGGTATCCCCTTTTTAACAAAACAAGAATCATCTAAATCGGTTTATAAACAAAGGAGTTATGCCTAAAGATACGTATTAAATTCACATAAAGTGGTAACGAAAACGACAGTATTTTCAAGATTTCCTGAAAACTACTGAACCGATTTCAAAATTTCAAAAAATGGGACCAATATGGAAACCAACCTGATGTAATAACGTTTCAATCATTTCATTCGGTCCATCCGTCTTGGAGTAATCGGTGGACATACACAAAAAAAAATATGAAAAAACATACATACAGACGAATAGAGAACCTCCTCCTTTTTGATTTAGAAGTCGGTTAAAAAGGCATATTTTTTAACCTCAATTTGTTTTTTATTAACAGGTTCATGCAGTACCTATGTATTTACATGCTACTTCACATTTCAAAGAAGACAAAATAAAGACACTTAACCAAATTGTATAACATCGTCAAATATTCCTTGAAATATTAACCACAAGAACATCTAGTCGCATTATGGTAATATCATGTCCGTATAATGCGAACAAAACATATATCTGTCCCACTCACACCTCATACATGTGAGAGGAAAGATATTGCCCAGGGTTGGTCCCGCTGATCCGAAAATCGGGAGGGCACTTCGGCCCTTAAATATTCATGGGATAAAATATATATATCGCATCTAGTGCCCAATGGTCCGATTAATAAGTTAACGGCGGTAGCGTGTTCAGGCAAATCTCTACATATTACTGATAAGTTTTTTTGCTAGTTTTTGGTATGTAAGTTTAAAGATGGTAATACACTTTTACGACAATGCCTTTTAACTCACACTGAAAATTCAATAATTATTCTGTACAGTGGCACAAACTTTTCTGTTCCGGTGACAGCCGCGCTATGTACGTTTTTCTTTTTTTGTAGCAATTTATCCGGACCTGGGTGCCTACCATCAACTCTTATTGCGGTTTTGTTTAGGACCTAAACTGATCTGCTTCGCTTATTCGTACCACGATGACAGCGATTCAGTGATCATTCAATGACATTTCACAGCCGCTAAGCTGTCAAGAACTCTTATTTGACTTATAACTCGGCCAAGCTAACATGACACCTGCAGGTTATACCCGTCCCTCTCACTCTCCGGGCATGACAAAATCGAGTGAAAGAGACGAGTAGAAGAAATAAGGATACAAATCGTTCGGTCATTCACATTTAGCAATTCATTTGCGATCCAGTTTTTAGAAGGCCATAGTACGAAAGAAAGCAATTTATTTTAGGAACCTATTCTGCATCGCGCTATTTTTGAATCGCTGTCTTAAAGTTGATGGTATGCACCCTGACTTCTAAGGTCAGTAATAAAGAACAACACTCAAGTAAAGATTTCTTCTCAAGTATAGTTAGAAAGGGATGAATGTATATTCATCCCTTGCTAACTATACTTGAGAAGAGATCTCCACTTAAGTGTCGTTCTATAATACCTTCAGCCGCCAGAAGCGCTACGGTTAGAATTGGACATCAACTGGCCAGCGAAATGACATTGAAAAAAAAACACGATAGTTTCACATTTTGGCCACCGGAACAGAAAAGATTGTGGCACTGTACTAGTGGACCCGGTGAACTTCGTTTCACCTATAGATGTTTATATAGATTTTCTTTCACATATTTAAACACTGCCTGCCACAAATGTCACTTAAAATAATAGAAGTAATCCAAAGCGAGTAAACGGGTCCCGGGTACCGAATCCGGGTGGTAGCAGTCTGCGTAATATAAGGGTCTGACCACAATTTCAGATACCGGGATTATTCAATACCGGTATTTTCCGAGATTATTCAATACCGGTATTTTCCGAGATTTGTGGACACACTCGCTCACTAGCCTACAGTCAGTGACTACTTACTCTTTGGAAGCGGCCATGGAATTAATGTCAGTTTTGTTAGCACTTCACATATACGATTTTGCATACAATCTTTTGCATACAATTTTTTGGGATAAAAAGTAGCCTATGTCACTCTCCAGCCACCAAACTATGCTCATACTAAAAATCAGGTCGATCCGTTGCTCCGTTTTGACGTGAAAGACGGACAGACAAACAAACTCACTTTCACCTTTATAAATTATTAGTATGGATTAGTATATGTATTAGTGGTCGAGTGGTTGGCATTTATGTCTTAGATACAAGGTTCGTTCTCAAAACAAATTTACACCATTTAAGCTGAATGAGACGCCCTTAAATTGTACAATAAACTTCATTTAGTAACCAAAACATATCACCTGTTTATGTAAATATTGTTCTGGCAAATAAAAATGATTTGATTTGAAAATAATAACTATGTATTCTAAATATATATTTTACCGGCGAAGTGTATCCCAAACTGCTAATGTAGTCACTTAGGTATTTTTCTATACTTTATTTACCTGAAACAAAAAATAATAATATTATTATGTGATTAACTGACACTCTCACAATATATTCAACCTACTCAATACATACAAACAATAGACCTCAACATAGATATACCTACCTATGCTGTCGAAAAATTTATTTTAGCTCAACTAGGTACCCAACAGGTACCTACCCACTTATTGAGCTTGTGAATTTAAATTTGTACCACACCGGGTAATCGTATTTTGGCCTTGACCTGTTTCTCAGACGTTTACCTGCTCCGGCCAACCAACCTCAAAATAGATAAATACTTCTGTATATGTATAAGACACAAAAAAGGACTAATGAGTGTAAATTTGTGGCCATTAAAGAACTTTACTTACTCTTACATACATACATATACTAACGCCTATTTCCCACGGGGGTAGGCAGAGACTATGGATCGCCACCTGCTGCGATCTTTGCACAATTCTTTCGCTTCATTCACATCCATCAATCTTTTCATACATGCATACTATTTACTTAAAGTCTGCACACTAGCGCCGCCATTGAAAAAAAAATCATAGTATCTAAATAAAGACGAAATTGTAAATTATCTCTCTGCAGTGCACTTTGAATAAGCTTTGTGGTACTTTTTATCGCTTAAAGGATATTTGTTAGCCTGTCGTTTAGTTTAATTCAGTTTTTTTGCGAAAAGTGGCCACTTTTAGCAATAAAACTTAATAAAATAAAACGACAAGCTATAAAATATAGATAACTAGCGGCCGCCCGCGGTTTCACCCGCGTGGTTCCCGTTCCCGTGGGAATATCGGGATAAAAAGTACATATAAACCTTCCTCTTGAATCACTCTATTTATTAAAAAAAATCGCATCAAAATCCGTTGCGTAGTTTCAAAGATTTAAGCATACAAAGGGACATAGGGACAGAGAAAGCGACTTTGTTTTATACTATGTAGTGAAGCAATAGAAAGTAGGTACCACAAAAAACTTCTTCGGAGTGCACTGCAGAGAGATAATTAACAACTTCGTCTTTATTTAAGCACTATGCTTTTTTCAATGGCGGCGCTAGTGTGCAGAATGCACAGCCTTAGGAAGATCCCAACCCCAACGAAAACATAAATTTATAGTTTGAATCATAAACTTTGATCAAAGGATGATAAATCCGTGACCAAGTTCGTCCCCTAATAACGCGCTAAACCTGGTACAACTAATAATCATTAATAATTTATCGGGTACTTTTGATTTTGATTCAGTAATAATCTAAATTGCTTAATATATATTAGACCTATTGCTAAGTGAACAGTTGTTTAGAAAATTATTGATGATAATCATTAATAATAATATAATTTATCGGGTACTTTTGATTCTGATTCAGTAATAATCTAAATTACTTAATATATATTAGAGCTATTGCTAAGTGAACAGTCGTTTAGAAAATCATTGATGGTCGTCTTGGGATAATGTATTTTAATTTATGTCCCCTTTTGATCCCCTAAGGGGATTGGATAGCGTTTACCCACAGATTGAAACGTTCATTTACCCTTTAAGTGTAAAGGTCTAAGTGGTTCTTGTGGCATTTTAGCCAAGGACTGAAGACAAAGGATGAATCTAGATATCTAGATGTAAAAGTAATTACTTTGAGGAGTTCTAACCTTGAAAATAATTATCAAGATTTCAATTTACGAATTGATATCGCTATTGTGTAGAAGATTGTATTCCAATCCAACACAGTTTGCTTTCTAGCTTTTCTATAAAGGTTCTTATTTTCTGTAGTAAATCAATCTTTAAACATATAAAGTAGTAACAGTTCTTGCGTTAATTTTTTCTATGTAAAATATATCTTGCCAACTAGGGTGTAAATTTTGGTTAATTCAGATAAGTTAATAATAATAATAAGTTATAATATAAGTTAATTTATTAAAAAATATTTAGTAGATAAGTCCTTTTGAATCGTCAACAATTTCTTAACACAAACTAATTACTTTAATATTACTTTAATGTGTTTTTTAATAGTTTAGAGAGGTAATCCAGAACATAGTAAACGATACCAAGTTTCTCATGAGGGTGGAGAACCTAGTATTCTATATGACAGGCTTCGGCTTAGTGTAGATGTACCAGTCTCCTTACAAATAAATGTTCATATGATTTCCCAGGTAGCACAATCTGGTCGAGTAAAAGCCAGGGAAACGTTTTTTAAATAGCTTTCATTGCTATATAAGCGCATTGCAAACGTTTATACATCTTCTACACAGCCGAATTAGGTGCAGTTTTATATAGCTATTTTGATGTATAGAGGCTTTAAAGCAGCAATATAAAACGCTATTAAAATAGCGAATCAAGGCTTTTTATACGGCTTCTATTTGACATAAAATGATATACTGTTTATTTTCCTAGCTTAAAGTAATAAAAAATTTCAACTGTTCTAAAAATATGGACGCGGACAATGTTTAATGTCAAAACAGAATTACTATAAACATGGCGACAAGCGTCTATTTCATTGCACATTATTTATGTAGGTAACATGACTAATATGGCATCATTCTTAAGGGAATTTAATTTTACTGATAATAAATACCTATGTTTGCTGTGAAATTTTGATGCGCCTTTAGAATTTGTCTGTTTTAAAATAAGTTAAAAGTAAAAAAATCTAAACAAAAAATAATTTAAATAAGAAACTTTTATTAAAAAAGAAAAAAAATCGTAAATGCAAGATAAGGTATTGGAGCAACAATATAATACGCTTAATTATGGATAATACCACGTAGAAGTACGTTTAGTTTTATTGCAATTTCATTCTACAATAGAAAAATAAAGAAACATGGCGTTGCTGTTTACATTACAAAAAAGCATTTAATTCTGCTTAATGCAGTATAAGAAACATCTATCAAGCAAAATATTGCTATTAGCTATAATATTAGCCATTTTATATAGCATTAGATTATGTAGCCGCAATTAATATAGCTAATAGTTGTTTGCAAAAAATATAATTAATTTGAAGAAATTGTAACTGTCTTTTATCCATAATTTAAAAAATACATAATAATAGTTACTCACCCAAAATACAGAACGGGAGTTTGCTTAAGAAAGTTTAAGCATTTTAAGAATAATTTACTGCCCCGGAAGTCATAAAGATGTTACTTAAATAACTATTATTAAATTAATGTTCGTATAAACATCTTTTAGTCATATTATTACTAGTTAAACGCTGCTTAAAAAGACAGAAGCATATTAGTTATATTTAATAATGCTTTTATTTGACTAATGCAAAATATCAGGTAAATGTTATTAATATAACCGTTACGTGGCTGTTACGCAATATTAAAGCAAATTACAGCACATTTATAAAGCGAACAACCGATTAATAGAAATATAACTAGCTTTTTTAAAATGGTTGTTTACAACAGACACATAAACGTTTACACAGCTTATTTTAAAAGCCATTATGTGACAGCAATTAAAGAAACGCTGAGTCAACGTTTACACAACATTTATAGTTAAATTAAGCTAATTAACAATATATTGTGCTTTTATACAATTATGTACTGCATAAATCGTAACTATATAACTTTTAAATGACTCGATGCAATATAAGACAATTCTTATATGGCTTTTGTGCTACTTGGGTTATGAGTGTTGTAATTATTAGTCTTAAGATTGTTTGTTAAGAGAAAATAAATGATTTTTTACTTTTACTTTAATTTACTTTTACTTAATAAACGAAACTTTTCTGTTTTGTTCATTAAGTAAAAGTATATAACGAATTAAACAAAATTATAAACTGCTGCAAGTTATTTTGGTCAACAAATTATTCAGTTTCACGTAAAAAAAGCTTCTCCTAAAACAATTTATACTAAAATCCTACCCGAGGAGCGAGAGCCAGGACCGATTTCGTCCAACATAAATCAAGTTCTCCAAAATGAATACGAAAACTGAAGCAGACGGTGTCCAAAATTTCCTTTCAGATAAATCACATTAGCGCAAAACAAACAATGTGAAAAGTCCTCTGTTAGCGAGGCCGGGCAGGGCTGCGGATTTCACTGGCAAAAAAATACAGAACTTTTTACAAAAGGTCCTTTACCCCATCTGTCGGAATTCAGTACAGAATATAATAATACTTTACGTAGTCCTAACCTCTTAAGAGTCCCTGTACATAGATGAGTATTCATCACTTTTCAATTTGACGACTCTGTATGAAATATGACAGGGAGAAAAAAAATAGCCCTTGGCGAGTTCCTTGCCGGTTCTTCTGGTTACACAAGGCCTCCCGCCGTAGGATTTGCAAACCGATGGCGTAGCTTCATTGACGTTCACAAGTGCTGTATCAGCCTAAAATGAATAATGATTTGAATAAACAATTTGACTTATTATTATGAGTATTGTTATTATTATAAAACTGTTAAAAATAGAATTATTTATTTCTCTAAACAAAATAAAGCTGTAACAACCAATCAGCGATCAGTGAAGCAAAAATTTTTTTTATTTTTATTGGAAAAAGTCTCCGGACTCTAGAGGATAGATAACTCCTTTTTACTACATCTTTACACAGGTATCTTTTCAAGTTCTTAACCCCCGATTTCAAAAAAGGGGTGTCATGAGTTTGACGTGTCTGTGTATCTGTCTGTGGCAGCGTAGCTCGCCTGAACGAATAGACCGATTTTGATGCGGTTCATTTTGTTCGAAAGCTGACGAATTTATGAAGATCTTCAATCAAGTTCAGACGTTTCAAGGTCATCAGCTCTTTTAGTTAGCTGCAGTTGGGATCTGACACGCCTAATGGGTATTTACTTACAAACGTTTGTGTGTAATTTAAAAGGAATGAAAAAAAAAAACAACCTCCTACAAAAAAAAACTCTAAAAAGTAAAAAAGATAATTTCTCTCGCGGTCGGGCGACCACAAAAAGAGAAGTGCTAGAACGGTAGGGCCGACAGAGTTTTTTTTTTTACTTTTTAATGATTTTTTCGATTAAATTATTTAATATGCTTTATGTGCATCATCGAAATAATTTTGATTTGATAAGTGCCTTTACACATTGCGATGTAACATCGATATTGTCGCAAATCGTCGACCGCTACTCAATCGCGATGCAGTCGCGTTTCAAGTAGCTAACCGCGAAGCTGCAGTCATCTTGTTCAATGATACAAACGCGCGTATGAATCAATACAAAAAGTCACATCACAGTGTGTAAGGGCACTTAGGCACTGCGCTAAATATGTGGGTCTTGTGTCCCACGCAAGTATGTACAATTAAAATACTCAATAAGGTGACAGTTTTGAACCGCATTTTTAGGGTTCCGTATTAGTCAACAAGGAACCCTTATAGTTTCACCATGTCCGTCTGTCCGTCTGTCCCCAGCATAGCTCATAGGCTCTTAGTACTAAAAAGCTGTAATTTGGTATGAATATACCAATAAATCACGCTGACAAAGTGGTGAAGTAAAATTTAGAAAATATATTTTTTTCGGTTACCTCGCCTCTTCCTCGCCTACACGTGAAGTGGGGATGTAATTTTTTTTTCTTGTTTTCCCCATAGTGTAGGGTGTCGTTGGATAGAAATTTCAAAAATATTACGGGTTTGTGAAAACAGTTTTTTGATTGAGGCATCTGTTTGTGAATTATTATGCTTTAAAGTGCAAAATTATGTTAGAGTCAAGTGTCCCCATCCCCTTCCAGAATGGTTGTTTTTGGATACTTACGTGAAAAAATTCACGATAGTTGTATATATGACGAAGTTGAAAGGAAAACTATCACAGCTAAGTAGGCTTTACAAGTTTTAAACAGTCTAAGCACACAGAACACTTTAATCAATTCATAAGTTATCTTTTTCTTAAAAACTACCAAAAAAATCCATTTTAAGGTAATTTGACGTCTCTGACCATCCGTCGTAGCCATTGGAGCTAGACTTAATACTCATGTAACTGGAGAGTGCAGTACTAACACTTTTTTGTGACCAAAAATTACACAGTGGCTGTCTTCCGTCTCACCTACACTTTAAAAAAATACCTATGGTCATATGAGACAACTGACAGCTACTACATACTAAATGTCAAATTTGCTGGGTACAGTTTTTTATTCAGGGTGAGAACTCCAGTTACCTCAGTATTAAGTCTAGCTCCATGGTCGTAGCACCAAAAAGAGGTTGAGTTTCCGACCTATTTTCTTAATATTCAGTTTTGTCCTCGCAGACCTCGTCTGGACCGCAGCCAGCCTTCCGACCTATTTCAGAGTCTAGACGAGGTGTATTACAGTTTGTTGAAATTAACAAACTTATGACCAAGGAAATTATACCTAGGTATATAAGCAAAGTTTGTTTTGTTGTATTCCAGGAAGTGAAACGTTGACATTAAATAAAATAAAATTGCCAATGTCAATTCAAAAGTTTTGTATTCTTTCGCCGAAATTTTTATGCATTCCAGCGCTATCCACAACTTTTTTTTGTCTCTTACATTATGAAACGACCAGACACAAGAAATTTACAAAATGAGCAGGGAATGCTGCTCCATTACAAAAAGTGCGTGCTCAGATTCAAATATTTTTATAAAAAAATAAAACCGCCTTCAAAAAAATGACATCAAAAAAGTAAGAAATAATCCCTCGCCAAATAACGTAAGTACTTTGAAGTCGGGCGTGAAACATGTAAGTACAATTTTTTGTTGTTTTTGTTAAAACCCGCCCGACTTCAAAGTACTTACGTTATTTGGTGAGGGATTATTTCTTACGTTTTTGATGTCATTTTTTTGAAGGCGGTATTATTTTTTTATAAAAATATTTTTTATTTCACCCTTTTTAGTGCATCATGCAGGCAATTTGCGTGTATTCTGGTAAATAGGTATGTGATCAAACTGAGAACCTCCTTTTTTGAAGTCGGTTAAAATACCTTAAGGTATCCTTTTCAACCTTTTCAACAAAACAAGATTCATCTAAATCGGTTTATAAACGCAGGAGTTATGCCTAAAGATACGTAATAAATTCACATAAAGTGGTAACGAAAACGACAGTATTTTTAAGATTTTCTGAAAGTTACCAAACCGATTTCAAAACTACAAAAAATGGAACCAATTTGGTAAAAAAACCTGATGTTATAACGTTTGAATCATTTCAACCGGTTCAGCCGTCTTCGAGTAATCGGTGTAAGTACATATAAGCAAAAAAAAATAAACGCGACGAATAGATAACGTCCTCCTTTTCAATTTTTGAAGTCGGTTAAACAGCAACGCAATCTAATCCGTAACCCATAAAAAACCAACAGATAAAATTTACGCATTCTCAAGTCCAAATAAATCCGAATAAAATAATTCCGGTCCATAAATATACAGCACATCCTTCAGGATCCAATCGCAAGTTCATAATATATTATCAATACAGCTTCACCAAAGAGGTCCATTGACTACAAATACATACAAATGTTATGAAAACCTTTTTTCTATATAAGTGGAATATTTTTTCCGCTGACTGAGCGATATATGAGAATACCGCCAAATTGATAGGACTCGCTTCGAGGGGGTTTTATAAGCCGCAGCGGTTTTTCACTCGGTAAATGTTAGTTTTTCTCTCATTTGGCATTTGTTATTTTCGGTGTGTCAGCTTTTTCGAATGTGTCGATATAAAAATGTTTCATGTTTCGAGATGAAATTTTATCACTCCGATATTGTGGTGAAGTGGGGTATTGAGAACGTATTGAAATTGATACTGTGAGTTTAGAGAGAGTACTATTGACATTTCATTGTACTATACGTTCGCTTGGAGTTGGCCGCTCTCTCTCTCCCCGCCTCACCGCACCGCGCTCTTAAACAGACGTTAATACGACGTAAGATGTGAACTCGAAGCGAACCCTATGTGATGTTAGTTTTTATGTCAACATGCCAGTGTATAAGCATCAAAATTGGTAAAAATTTTGATTTCCGAAGCTAAAAGCTAGTCTACAATAAAATCATTGAGTATTAAACATACTGCAATGTTTTATTGTTAAGTAAAAACGAAAGAATCAAAAGCTTAGCACCATAATAAAGGCAAAAAATACAGAACTAAAGTACATTATTCCCCACGCGCTTAAAGTAAGCACGCGATCGATCAAGTTATGACATAAACGCAATTTAACCGTCACATAACGAGCGGGTAAACGCTTACAATTACAGCTGAGCAGTGGTTTTACTCAAACGAGTTTATTTACATACAAAATAAGCAAAAGGTTAATAGCTTTCTAAATAAAACTAAAAGTTATTGGTCGAAAAGAACTTTTATAAACTTTACGAAAATAAAAAATCATCATAATACTACTGTTTATACAACGTGTTTAATACTTTTAGCGAACTGATAAAATAGTTTGTTCAGAATCGAGAGTAGAATTGGGTACTTGACTGTTGTTGAAATGTAGATATTTAGTTATGACATTCAGAAAAATAACATTATTGGATAACAAATGTGAAAAAAGAAATTCAATCTGTATTATAACAAGCGAATTATGAGCTACTTAATAGTGGCTCTAGCTATCTCTATCTAAAACAAAATTTTCTATGGCGAGAGTATGGCGCTATAGAAATGTGACGTCACGTTTCTATAGCGCTCTCCTTGTCTAATTAGAAAGTTTGATGCTCTATATCGCTGAAAATATGCAAGCTATTTGAAAATAAATACCTATGTTGTGTTACTACTAATTCAATGAACATTTTAAGTCAATAAAAAAAAATCAGTCAAATACCCTATTGATTCCACACATTAAATAGGCGTTAAATTTTTCAAAAAACTTGATTTAATTTTTGCCGCTTCTAATTCAATGTTTGTGTCTACTGCCTATTCATTCAATACGCGCGTGACCTGTCACGTGGCCTTTTACGTCATAGTAGAGCAATCTGTCAAAAAGTCACGGAGACCTATGAGCAAGAATAACTTGGAAGTTAGTACTTTAAAAAAAATCAACATAATTAATTAGGTAGTTTTTAAAATTAATTAGTTGGGGTAAGTATATGGGCTTTTCGGTTCTTGCATTAACATGTTGTATATCCTGTGATAATATGTTAGTGTTATGTTAGACTCACCTTTTGCGGGTGCGGCCTTTGCTTGCTGTGTTTTATGGCCAGAGTGCCTACCATCAACTTTAAGACAGCGATTCAAAAATAGCGCGATGCAGAATAGGTTCCTAAAATGAATTGCTTTCTTTCGTACTATGACCTTCTAAAAACTGGATCGCAAATGAATTGCTAAATGTGAATGACCGAACGTTTTGTGTCCTTATTTCTTCTACCCGTCTCTTTCACTCGATTCTGTCCTGCCCGGAGAGTGAGAGGGACGGGTATAACCTGCAGGTGGCTTGTTAGCTTGGTCGAGTTATAAGTCAAATAAGAGTTCATGACAGCTTAGCGGCTGTGAAATGTCATTGAATGATCACTGAATCGCTGTCATTGATATTAAGCTGTCGTGGTACGAATAAGCGAAGCAGATCAGTTTAGGTTCCTAAAAAAACCGCAATAAGAGTTGATGGTAGGCACCCAGGTCAGACAGGCGGTTTTTGTATAGGTACACTAACAGTCTTTCGTTTACACATAACCGCGTGAGTCGCAATGTAAATAAGATCCGCGTGGTTTCTACTGTGTCTGAACTGGTCCTCAAGAGCTTAGAGTTTGTATTGGTGAAATAATTTTCTAAATCGGTACAGTAGTTTCAGAGCCTATTAGATGCAAACAAACAAACAAACAAACAATCAAATCTTTCCTCTTTATAATATTAGTATAGATATTAATAGAGTTTTGTAAGACACCGGAATAAATGTAGGGCAGGCGTACCGGTTTTGGCCACTTTTTGCTCTAAAAGTTTTCTAAACAACTTTTAGCCATTTTTGGTAAAGGCAATTAAAATAAGGTATTTTAAGGGAATAATAACAACCGTTAGAATTCCTTATGTCATACGATATTTTTTTATAAATTCCATTTTCTGTTTGTTTTGTATGAAAATTTTAAGAAATTTGTTTTGGATGAAATACTTTATAAATCTTTGTTTTTGACAATTAAATTGTTGTTTTGCAATTGACTGGTTTCTAGCAAATTAGAATATATTGATTTTACCTGGGATTGGATTTGATTTTTCGCAATACTTACAAAAGTTTAACTATCAGTAAATGGCCAAAACCGGTACATTTGGCACCTCTCACACATTGTGTGTAATATAAAAAAAACTATTTTACTTTTATAAATTTGAAAAATGTACCTTTAAAGGTAGATAAATTATCTATAATTTAAGATATAATTTGTGTCTTAAATACCTAAGAATATTTAGTACTTAGTGCTTATTAGTCAAAAAAATCCTTAAAGTGGCCACAAAGGGTACCTCTGCCCTACACATATGAACGAAGACCGATCGCGAAGATATACATTTCCAAAACAACCACCTATTTAAATTCGTTCTCTTTGTAAAGTTTGCTTCAGTAGGTATTCCTATTTTCCTGAAATAAATATTTAAACTTTCCCTATTATTAATTAATAACAAACTTGGGGGACCAAAAACTTCACGTCACCGAAATAAAGAACCGAACCGAAACGCTGAAAGAACCAAAAAATTAATCGACGGAAGAAAAGATCCTTCCACAAAACCAATTCTCAGTAAGGCCACTTGAAGAGCTTGGGAAACCAATATGCCCTTGTGCAGAACGAAAATAGGGAAAAAACGCAGAATAAATATGCCAATGGTAATTAATATTCATCATTGCTATATTATTATTATCATTTCCCTTGTTTTGCGATGTGGCTTTTAATTTGTAAACACCATTGTTTGGGGTCTTTTGATGATTTTACGCGTCTTATTGATTATTTTCAAGTTATTGAACTTGAAAAGAAATGGGTAACAACGACGGGTATTACCACATACACCCATACCCGAGGAAATGTTGAAAAGTTCGTGTTCATGATTTAACCGACCGGGATTCAAACCCGGAACCGCTAGAGATAGCGGTACCTTGAAAACCGGTGCGTGCACCACTCGGCCACGGGGGTCGTCAAAAGATCTTTTGCAAAACTGGGTGCCAACCATCAACTCTTATTGCTGTTTTGTTTAGGACCTAAACTGAACTGCTTCGCTTATTCGTACCACGACAGCTTAATATCAATGACAGCGATTCAGTGATCATTCAATGACATTTCACAGCCGCTGAGCTGTCATCAACTCTTATTTGACTTATAACTCGGCCAAGCTAACATGACACCTGCAGGTTATACCCGTCCCTTTTACTCTCCGGGCATGACAGAATCGAGTGAAAGAGACGGGTAGAAGAAATAAGTACACAAATCGTTCGGTCATTCACATTTAGCAATTCATTTGCGATCCAGTTTTTAGAAGGTCATAGTACGAAAGAAAGCAATTCATTTTAGGATTTTGAATCGCTGTCTTAAAGTTGATGGTAGGCACCCTGGTCTGTGAATCGTTTGTAAAATAAGACACTCTCACCCAGCTATTTGCTTCAAAGATATTATTTGTATGATTCATTTTGTTTATGTTACTATCTGACTTTCAAGAAAATCTGCAATTAAGTATTGGGGTTAAAGTATCAAATTGCCGTTTTGTATGGAGATTTTTGTAATTTTTGTTTTTTCCATACTAACGTTTTCGTAATTTATTCAACGACTAATATTATGTAACTTTACAAAATTTTACACACGTATTTATGGACATTTTAACTACTAAATGACACATTCGTTAAGAGAAAATAAAATATTTTCACTAAGTTACAACTAAAAAAGTATGAAATTCTGGAAACAAAAATAGTCGTAACTTTCGGGATAAGTTTTTTCTATGTAAATAATCAAATATCGTGGTTATTAAATTATCAAAAGTTGCTCGATACGGTCTTAATGTAACGCAATATTAAAGAAATTATATATTTCTAATATCATAAAAGTTGTTAAGTTATATGTACAAAAGAAAAAAACGGAAATTTCATTCTTTAACCCCTATTATTTGAAACACAAAATGTTTAACAACAAGATCTCACTGACACAGAACGAAAACCATTCTATTTGTAACCGAGTCTAAAGAAAAATGAGCATTATTAACGCAACCTTAAGGCAGATATTGTGTAATATTCTTTTCACATGATTTATCTGCTGTTACATTAATGCCTGAAAATAAATACAAATATAAAGTCATTTGTCTTTTCAACGACAATGGCCCTACTATCTTTGTCAATGTCGGAATATGTCGTGCGATGACAAACGATGTCGTACGAGAAAAAATAACGGTGGCTATTTACGGTGCTTTTAGCAATGAACGATAGCGTTTGTGGAGAAATGAAGCGAAGCAGAGAAGTAGATAGATAATGAGGGGGGGAATCTTGAGCTTTTCAAAATTCTGCAAAAGGAATGCTGATTGCTTTCGCGAGATTAATATTTTAAATATTTTTTATGCATTCACAACTCACAATAACTATCTGTAAGTAAAAGAAAAATTGTGATAGTAAAATACCACCAGCCCTGTAAGTACTTTACCTTTAATAAAAGGGCGTCCGATTTTGTTAATGCGTCCCCTCGCGTTTTTCTACGGGCGAAAGCTGAAAACCAGTATTTTGTTCTTTCGGGGCAAAATATACGCTGAGCTTTTGCCTCTTTGCGTCGCTGTGACAGACATGCACACATATACCTGCTTAATTAAAAAAAAAAAAAAAAGTACCTCCGCCTGAAAGTAACTTTCAGCCCTGTAAGTAACTCCGCCTGAAAGTTACTCACAGCCTGTAAGTAACTCCGCCTGAAAGTTACTTGCAGGGCTGGTGGGTTTTTACCATCACAATTTTTTGTTTGGAAATTACTTAGATAAATTGAAGATTTGAAACTAACAGTCTCATTCTAATTAATTATTAGCGCGACACTTTTGACTATATGTGCGTGCATGTGGATTGAGTAATCTTTTCTTCAATTTAAACAAACATCGAGGAAGATGTAGTAAAAAATAGTTAAAACATTACGGCG
Source organism: Crambus lathoniellus (assembly GCA_949710035.1). Lineage (NCBI taxonomy): Eukaryota > Metazoa > Arthropoda > Insecta > Lepidoptera > Crambidae > Crambus > Crambus lathoniellus. Next base: position 3,348,270 of record OX453302.1, on the reverse strand, counting down.
AAGCAATCAATTGAATGAGTTTATAGAATTTTGCGGCATAACGGTGTAGTAGAACAATATAATTAAAATTCCAGAAGTGTATCGTTAACTTGAAAAAGATAAAAAAAAATATAGACAAAAATACTGCTACAATTTATCATTAGCAGCGTCAAACATCTCACGTCCAATCTTAAGAAGAAATAATTAATTATCGCCTAAAAATGTCTTTATAATGTACAAACCCTAGATCAGCTTTCACATGTTGCTTTCAGGCTGGCCTTTATCTTAAATGCAATAAGAGCGTTTTTCGAACTGAGCTGTTACATCTGATGTGCAGACGACTATACCTCACGACTCTTCAGATTAGCCAAGCCTTACTCTCTTAAGCTGACAAGAAAGTGCGTGTCTGAAATATTAATCTCATTTTTATACAAACTTGAACTAGAAAAGCGCTTCCATTTTTTATTACTTACAAGCTATTTTATGTCCCCTTTGCTGAGGCACGGGTCTTTATCGTAGACAGAAAGGAGGATGGGCCAAAACCTATCCACAGGGGCCCAATGTGGAGAGGTTTTAAAAACTGCAAAGGACAAATTGACAATTTTGTATGGAGCTTGTATTAAGTTTATTGCGCCTGTTCTTATCAGTTAAAAAGTCTTGAATGGAGGAAAGTTTTTTTTACGATTCATAAGAGCTTTTCGCTACCATCACATTTTGGGAGCAAGGTGTTTTATTTTATTTTACTTATTACCCAGCTAGTGCGTGCTAGTGCTAGTGCGACAAGCATATCTGAATCGGTGATAATCTTTGGAACTAAATCATTTTGCATACAGTCCATCTTAATAATTAAATTCACGGGAACTCCGTCACGGGAACAGATATTAGGAATGTGGGTCTATAGCATATTGAGACAAGTGTCATTCGAAAGGTTTACTAATAGTAGTTTATGTGACTGTCGCATAAGGAGGGGTATTAAAACATGAGTGGTAGTTTAAATAAAACGTTTAAAAAAAAAATGTAACCGCCTTCAAAAATAATCTTCAAATAAAACTAACAAACACTAAAAAAAGAAAAAATAATTAGAATTTTTAATTAAAAGGATGAAAATGTGTGACTTTTTCTAACTTATCTTGTTTTTTAATAGTATTCCACGAGTGTTTTAATACCGAGTTATGTGCAGTCTCATACACTACTTTATCTACACTCATTAAATTTATCATATATTTCAAAAATTAAGCAAAAAAATATTAATTATAAAATGTGGATTGGCGCCAAACCTTACTGATATCTATACGGTCTATCCTACTCATATTATAAATGTGAAAGTTTAGATGTTTCGATGTTTGGATGTTTGTTACTCAATCACGCCAGAACGGCTGAACGGATTTGGCTGAAATTTGGAACACAGATACTTTGTAGCCTGGAGAGGAACATAGACTACTTTTTATCCCGGAAATATATTACATTCCCGCGGGATAGCGTCGTGTAGTCCACGCGGGCGAAGCCGCGGGCGGAAAGCTAGTACCTTCTTAATTCAAAATTCGAATTTAAAAAAAGTTTCTTATTGTTGCCGGCTAAAGAAGGGCTTGAAAGAGTTGGAAGTCAGGGCCGGTAAATCCTACGCCACGGTTGCCATGGAGATTGTAAAATTAAGAAAAATAAGTGTTTTATAATGAGTGAAAGCTGCATGAAGCTCGACTTAATACTGAGGTAACTGGAGAGTGCAGTACGAACAATTTTTTGTCCACCAAAAATTTCACAGTGGCTGTCTTCCGTCTCACCTACACTTTAAAAATATACGTATGGTCATATGAGACAGCTGACAGCCACTACATACATAAATGTCAAATTTGCTGGCGACACTTTTTTATTCAGGGTGAGAGCTCCAGTTACCTCAGAGTATTAAGTCAAACTTCATGGAAAGCTGTATCCGGTTGTATCATAATGACCATTATTAAACACTTTTATTTTTTAAAGTTGACTATGGCATAAAGTGTATCAATATTCGTTCAGGCATGGGTTCATAATTCGAATATTATAACATGAGTGTAGCTAAAGTACATTTAAAATGAAATATGCTACATTATGAAAAGCCTGTGGTGCAATAATGAGCGCGCTTGCCCTACAATTTTGGTGGTTGAGCAACTTTCGCAACAGTCGATCACGAGACTGTGATCAACATCATTTATCTACTTCCTCCGAGTTTTGGAAGGCACTCTAAGCTGTAGGTCTGTGCCTAGATAATCATCATCATCATCATCATCATCAGCCATTTAATGTCCCCACTGCTGGGGCACTGGCCTTACTTATGGATGAATAAGGAGAGTGAGCCATGACCCACCACGCGGGCTCAGTGCGGATTGGTGGGTATTAACGACTGCAAGTGCAGCCGGGACCAACGGCTTAACGTGCCTTCCGAAGCACGGAGGAGATCGAGATGAAAAGTTTTTGGTCACCCATCCCGTGACCGACCATTGCGAAAGTTGCTTAACCTCAACGATCGCAGGCCAAGCGCGCTAGCCACTGCGCCACGGGCTTCTCGAAAAAAAAATAGATAATAATATGAGGTCTTAATATTTCTTTCTATAAATTTCTATAATATTTTAAATTTTCTCCCATAATATATGCTTAAGAGTTGCGCCATACAAATTATTATTATTAACGATTTTTAAGACCTTTCGAATGAAACTAGTCCAAAATATGTTACAAGCTGGGTAAACTTTGTCCCATCTCCTTCGCTTTCCAAAAAATAAAGACTTTTTGGTCACCCGTCCCATGACTGACCATAATGAAAGTTGCTCAACTTTTACAATCGTAGTATAACCCAACCAAATTGATAAGTTAGAGTGGCACCTTATCAATTTGTTTAACGAAGTGAACGCCCTAATTCGGCAGGTTTGGCAGCGCTCCAAACATCGTATAACTTAGTGCTAAAATTATGATGTGACCCAATTCGTGAGCCGGTGCACAGTAAAAACGATACAGTTTATATGTAGTTCGTTGTTATTTAGGTCGATTTTTGTAACAGCAAAGAAACTTTATCCCTACGGTGCAGGAAATTTGCTTAGAACACGGGAAGTTGGCTCTGTCATATAGATTTATAAACATGAAAAATTCGTTTTAAATCGCGAACATTTTAAGTCAATCGATACTATTCTTTTCTTAAAGAATAAAATCAATTTCGCTAAGTATTTAAAAATAAATTGTAGGTAGGTAGAATCCATAAATTCCAATTTTCGAAAATTTATTACCATATTAGTAAAATATCGCAAACAATTTAACTAAGGTTAAACATTATTTTTATTTTGAGTAAATAAATATCAAAGAACAACAATACTGGCTCTATTTCTACTGTGCTCGCTGTAATATCAAACAGTTATATAATAACTCGAGTATCTCATGACAAAGGAACTGCAATATCCTATTCGACTGCAAACTCTGATACTATTATGTTTGAGATTTGATTTCAGTTGCTATTAACGTGAGCAAGTTAAATTATTTAGATTTAAAGTTTTGTGTTCACAACGTTTTCCTTGTGATCGTGTGATTCGTGTGATCCGTGTGATCGAAGGGTACAATATATCCACACAAAATATGGCTTATATAAACAATTCTTTTTTTGCTTTATTTATATTATTGATTTTTTTTTAACAAAACATGCCAGTTCCATCGAACCTTATTAACTAATTATAAACAATGCTTTGAATGAGAAGAAAGTAAATAAGGTGTAATAGAGTGGAGTAGATGAGAAAGACATACTGCGGTAATCTCAAATAAATTGGCATAACGACGACGACGTTTGAAATCCATACTTATAAAAATGTGAAAGTGCGTTTGTTTATTTGTCCGTCTTTCACGTCAAAAGATTTTTGGTTTTGGCATAATTTGGGAGTTCACTTTTGATCCCGGAAAACATAACATTCCCGCAGGATAACGTCGTGTAGTCCACCCGGGCGAAGTCACGGGCCGAAGGCTAGTTAACTATATTCTAGAAAACAGTAACTTATGTTGAACGTAACTTAGCCTACGTATAACTTAATTATAAGAATTCGGCTGTCAAATCCATAATCTATATATATAAAAATGAATCCATATTTCCCTTGGTCACGCCATCACGCGTGAACGGCTGGACCGATTTGGCTAATTTTGTTGTTGAAATGTTCGTGGAAGTCCAAGGTAGGTTTTAACGGTGAGAAAATAGGGGAAGGAGGGGTAAGTAGGGGTTGAGTAGAAGTAGGGTAGGGGTAGGGTAGGGTAGGGGTAGAGTAGGGGTAGAGTACGGGTAGGGTAGGGTGGAGTAGGTGGTAGGGCCAAGGGAACGAAGTCGCGCTGGGTCAGCTAGTAAAAAATAAAAATCATTTACCAAGCTTTTAAGTAAGTACCAGTTCTATGATGTTAATACAAGGATTAATGGTACAGTTAGTACCTAGTATTCCCATAGATTACGTACATTCAAAGGAGCTAGAATATGTATTTACATGTTAATGCAGCGTTGATCAGATCGCGTCGATATTCGGGAGCCGAATGCAACGGAATATGCAATAAGTACATAAGGCATATTCCGCAAGTAGCCGCCGGCAATGCCGCCAGGCTATGTGGATTCACCTTATAGATGAGAAATGGAATGGCTTACATCCCAAGACGTGATGACGTGGGCCTAATGCTAATAATACTTAACTTGTCTCTGGAAGTATGTATAATATTATAAAAAAGGACATTGTCCACGATGTATAGGCGGTTTGGCTTAACATGGACATTTTATAAGCAATAAAACTATATAAGTAAATAAATAATAAATATTTTCTTACAATCACACCAATTATCTAAGCCCGTAGTTAATTTCTTAAGAAACTGTGTCTACGTGAACTTGATAACGGATAAATATATAAGTACTTAAATACTTTTTGTTTGTAAATACATACTTAATATACATAGAAAACACCCAGACCAAGACAAATAGACATGTTCATGCACACAAATATTTGTCTTGCTCGGGAATCGAACTCGAGACCTTTGGCGCAGAAGGTAGGTAGATTACTCCTGCGCCAAATCGGTCGTCAAATCGTCAACGATCAACGATCCTTGGGAGAGGCCTATACCCAGCAGTGGGCGTCGTCGTTTTGCTGACATGATGATGATGATGATGATGATGACGATGAATGAACTCTTTTGTATATTTTTTTTCAATCACATACAGTGGTCTGATTCAGCTAGAAATAGCTTCAGCACTCCTGTAACTTTGGAAGTTTACACTACGAAGAAACTATTAATCATATATAGTTCATATACATTTGTTTTGTGTCAATATATAAAATAATTTTAAAGAAACTTTCGAAAAACAAAACGTTGCGCAAATAAATCAGCAGAGAGCCCATCAGTGACATTTAACAGTGACCTTTTTTCAACAATAAGATATAAAATATCGATTATAATCAATTGTGTTTTATTTAAAGAATTTGCGCAAATTCATAGTTGTGAATTTGCCTAGTGTTTCATAATTTGTTTGCAAACAAACATATTATTATGAAATACTAACAATGATATGGAAATGGATCGCAGAAACTATTTGAATAAAAAATGATATGATGAAAAATATTTTTTTAATCGATTTTAATCGCATGCAAGTGTAATACAATGACTAAGTATAGTCATTACCCTTATGACTTTGTTTTAAAAGGGAATTTTATACAAGTAAAAGTTCATAGTTTGTAATAAATATGATCACCTTTCCCGTGACTGACTATTTCGAAATTGGTCAACCAACACAATCGCTGGCCGACTGCTGTTACCACTATTCCAACCAGCACCTTATAGTGTAGGCAATGAACAGATTCTTTGTATGGAGACCCATACATTAATTCCTCAGTCGATGAAACTTTGCTGGGTTATAAAAGAGGCATGAGCCATAAACTTTTAAATGATTATCCAAAAAAAACTCACACGGAAGTTAGGTATTTATGCCTACAAATACAAATCTGTTTATATATTGAACCGAGTAATTTCTCAGTCGAAATTTATTTTACCAAATGAGTTATTTATACTAGTATGTGATACTTGATAAAAATCCAAAACTTTTTTCAATCATGAGTACGCTTGGCAAAATGTTATAATTCCGTTCAAAAGTTTGACAGAGACATTTTTCAGTCCAAGTCACCCCAATTATTTTAATTAAATTTGGTGTTTCTGCTGGGACATTCTTTTGGATATTTCATATTATTGTTTATAAACGTTACATGAATATGTCCGATGAAGAAAGTTTAGACGGAGCATTTTTCCTAAAAAAGATATCAATGAAATAAGACTTTCATTAAAAAATACCTACCTACCCGCGTGGTTCCGGTTCCCGTGGGAATATCGGGATAAAAAGTACATATAAACCTTCCTCTTGAATCACTCTATCTATTAAAAAAAACGCATCAAAATCCGTTGCGTAGTTTCAAAGATTTAAGCATACAAAGGGACATAGGGACAGAGAAAGCGACTTTGTTTTATACTATGTAGTGAGTATAGGAAAAATGTGATAGTAAAAAACCACGAGCCCTATAAGTAGCTTTCAGGCGGAAGAAGCTACTTATAGGGCTCGTGGTTTTTTACTATCACATTTTTCCTATACTTACAAAAATTGCATTGTAAGTGCATAAAAAATAATATAAAATCACTATGTAGTGATTTAGAAATTTATACCTTACTTTTAATTTATTGATACTCTATCATGCTGTAAAGTTATTTCTGACTGAGGAATTACTGTGGGGGTCAACTGGCTTCATTGACTACACTAATAACCCCGAAATAACAATATAATGCAATATTGTTTCGTGAATATGTATTAGCAACCTGTCGTGAATATCTCAAGTTCTGAGTAATACTTAACTCTAACTAATGTACATTGTTTTGTCAAGTCCCATTCTCATAACTTGGAACTACAATACAAATAATTCAACGCCTTAATCCTAAGGCTATGTACACACTAGCCGCATTAGCCGCTGTCTTTCAGCAAGCGTACGCTGAGCTAGAGCTCAAATGACTTGCACACTACACTAGAGTGTACAAGTAAATAAATAGCAGCATCATAATAATTATACGAGTATGTATTATGATCCCATTTCGTGGTAATTTAAAAAAAAATATCTAAGTCCGTTTGACTTTGCAAGCACCACGAAAGCAAGGTTTCGGGCCAAATTGCGATTTTTAAACGATTTACCTATCTAATAGTAGTTGTAAATAAAGATTTATTCTTATTGAAAAATTGTAGAGAAAAAACACCAGCTCTGCAATTAGCTTTCAGGCGGGCGTACTTGCAGAGTTGATGCTTTTTTATTATCCATACTAATATTATAAATGTGAAAGTGTGTTTGTTTGTTTGTTTGTTTGTTTGTTTGTTTGTCCGTCTTTCACGTCAAAACGGAGCAACGGATCGACTCGATTTTTGGTATGGGAATAGTTTGGGCGCTGGAGAGTAACATAGGCTACTTTTTATTCCGGAAAATTATAAAATAAAAATGATTATTTTGTATAGAAAATCGATAAGCTGTCGTACTATACAAAACTGTCATTTCTTCCATAGCCGCTTCCAAAGAGGTTTGTCAAAGAGTATTGTAATCACTGACGTTTTAGCCCAAAAAGCTTAGACTAAATACTGAGGTAACTGGAGAGTGCAGTACTAACAATTTTTTGAATACCAGTGGCTGTCTTCCGTCTCACCTACACTTTAAAAAAATACGTATGGTCATATGAGACAGCTGACAGCCACTACATACATAAATGTCAAATTTGCTGGCGACACTTTTTTATTCAGGGTGAGGGCTCCACTTACCTCAGAGTATTAAGTCAAACTTCATGTTTTAGCCGCTTTGGATTACCTACTTTTTAATAAGTGACATTTGTGGCAGGCAGTGTATATAAAACTTCTTCGCGATTAATTATTTTCATCTGTCTATCTATAATATTTATAGATGTTGGTGATACGAAGTTTACCGGGTCCACTATAATTAATATGGCAAAACAACGTTTGCCGGGTCAGCTAGTTTTCTATAATTACAGAAATGCATTGTGAATGCATAACATAATAAAAAGCAACTTATTTATTTATTTAATATTTTAATATAACTTACTTTATTACCAAGGTCTAAGGTTTATGAATATTATCATATACTTACCTATATAATTTTGTATCCCTAACAACACACTGTCTGGAAGAGATCGCTTTCAGCGATAAGACCGCTTTTGCCCACATACCTATGTGTCATCTTTTTCCCGTTTTTGTAAATTTTATTTGTGTGTGCAATAAAGAGTTATCAATCAATCAACAACACCATATATTCTGTGACAACACAAAAATTTTAGTTTTGATCATCAACGTTAACGTTTTAGTCAAGGTTGACGGTTAATATTATCTTGATCGACCTTTTGCTTACAGTCGCCAGTTGACTCATTGTAAACGCACCTTAACCTCCCCAAACAAACAGCCTATTAGACCATCACATTTAAACTAACAGTTCCCAAAGTTATGATTACAGTTGCCGGTCCTATCAGCGAGGTTCTGGAGTTAAGCCAAACAAATTTCGAAAGACGCTTACATTACACTACTAGCTTATAGTGCCAATTATTAACACCATTTTAGTAATTGGATTTCTGTTTTTGAAGTTTTGAAATGATAACAAGCAATGAAATCTTTTCCAGCGAGCAATGGAGAGAGCGATGCTTGGTTTTTCCCTGCTCGATCGAATCAGAAATGATGAGATCCGTGAAAACTAAAACAACCGACATAGCTCGAAGGATTGCACCGTTGAAGTGGCAGTGGGCGGTACACATAGCGCGGAGGACCGATAGCCGTTGGGGCGGAAAGGTTCTCCAATAGCGACCGCGTACCGGACGACGTTCCGTGGGCAGGCCCCCTACAAGGTGGACCGACGCGACGATCGTCACCGACGTGACGTCAAGGTCACGGGAAGCCGCTTGATGCGGGTAGCGCAGAGCCGATCGTTGTGGAGATCCTTCAGGGAGGCCTATGCCAAGCAGTGGGCGTCGTTCGGCTGACATGATGATGATGATGATGACGATGAATGAACTCTTTTGTATATTTTTTTCAATCCCATAAAGTGGTCTGATTCAGCGGGAAATAGCGTCAGCACTCTTGTAAATACCTTCATTGGTAGGTAGGTGTATCCGTAGATCAGCAGCATACATGGAAGGTATTTACACCCATACACAAATGTACATCACATGAATGTCAGTCAAAGTTGAGGACCGAACCCCTGACCTCATTCATCTCACTATAGACTTTGTCAAAATAACGTGATAAATGTTTATTTAATGACTACCGCTAATTAGCAAACTTATGATAAAGGCAACGCTAACAGCGATAATTACATGTTATTAACAAAAATTAAGTCCACAACAGCCTTCCTTTGATAGAAACAATACATTAACACTGTAAGATTAAAGCCAAAATTAATTACCATTTCAAAAACACATTAAAAGGAATACAGAAACACGTTTATACCTATTTTATGTGCCGTTGGCTAAATTAAGCCGCAAGAAACCTGAGACCAACTTAGTTTTGTTAATATTCTGTGGTAATAATTTACAACTTGGTCTGGAGTTTTATGTCTCATTTTAAAAGGCGACTCGGCTTAAAGTTCTGAATATTATAGCTTAAGTAATTTTGCATTAGCACTAGACTCGAGGTAAAATAGACATTGAGAGGGTTATAGGTCGTAAATGTTTTAGATGCAAAAGGGCATCATCATCAGTAATTTACTGTCCCCACTGCTGGGGCACTGGTCGCCCTTATGGCGTTACTCGGAAAAAGTATGGACTTTTTGATTTAAAACTCATACAATCCAAAGTCATAAAATCGTGTTTCTGAAACTATACGATTCTAGATAAAGGTATGAAGAAATATATATCTTATTACCAGATTTGTAACAACTGTAACCGTCCTACAACTGTAACCGTCCTATGTTACAGTTGTTACAAATCTGGAAATAAGATATATATTTCTTCATACCCTTATCTAGAATCGTATAGTTTCAGAAACACGATTTTATGACTTTGGCTCGACACTTTTTATTTTCGAAAATACCTCTAAAAAATAAGAAATATCAAGATTATTCTTAAATGGGGATACAAATACTATTGAAAATTGGTTTAATTAGTGGACACCAATAATATTTAGGATCGTATAGAAGCATTTTTCTAAACTCGCTATAGTTTTTGAATACGAAGTGATTTTGTGTTTTTTTGCGTAATCGGCAAAATCGGTCTCGCTCCCGCGCGCGTCGTTTTCTCATTGCTATCTCGCTTTGAGAAATGGATGGATAAGGAGAATAGGCCATTGACCCACCACGCGAGCCCAATCCAGGTTGGTGGGTATTAAGTATCGACTGCAAAATGCAGCCGGGACCAACGGCTTACCTTGCATTTCGAAGCACGGAGGAGCTCGAGATGAAAAGTTTTTGCTCACCCATCCCGACCGACCATTGCGAAAGTTGCTTAACCTCAACGATCGCAGGCTGAGCGCGGTAACCACTATGGCACAGGCTCCTGATAGTAAAGTCTCGGTAGCTTGTAGTTAATTTAATATTATAGTGATCTTATGTGACTTTCGCCTGAATTCTCGAACGCAAATCATCTTTGGGAGCGTCTCAAACATCATGGCATCTCTTTCATACGTTTGACATTTAAAGTGACAGGGCGATGTTTGAGACGCTCCCAAAGATAAGTAGCGTACGAGTATTCGGGCATTTGACTGTATTATTTTGTTATTTTGTCCTCAAAACTCATTTTCGTGAATTAAATCTTAAACCTGTTGCCTTTCCTAATAAAATTGTAAGAATAGCATAGTGTGATTGTAATACGTGATATTGTACCGCAGAAATTATTGTTTATTCCCAACGGGGTAGCACTTAGCCTTCATTACACCTCATTTTAAGTGATGATAAGGCTGAAGGTGGAAGCGCACTACTCCCGGAAACCTCAATCACTGAGGATCTGGCTATCTCATCTCTAACTGCCGGAACACAATAATGCTGAAAACATCGTTTTTATGACGTCAGACTTAGATAAGATTGTGGTAGCTAATAGCCAGGCGGACTAAGAACTAGTTCTACCACCAACCGAACTGAATACAATATGTACTTACCCCCATTGGGAATTGAACCCGGGACCTCTTGGTCTGAAATCGGTGGTGTAAAGCACTAGACCACCAGAGGTGGTTGAAAGTAAACAGTAAAGCGGGGATGGCGGTATGAGCTCATGTTATTGACCGCACTCACTGAAGCGCAATCTGTAAAATTTGCGTATTACGTTTTTTGTGGAAGCGTTTCATTGCACACACTCAAAAAGCGAGTCTCAAAATGCCCGAATACTCGAACGCTACTTAACTTTGAGAGCGTCTCAAGCATGGCCCTGTCGCTTTAAATGTCAAACGTATGAAAGAGATGCCATGATGTTTGAGACGCTCCCAAATTTGATTTGCGTTCGAGAATTCGGGCGTTAAACATAGAATTTTGATTCTAGTAACGTTTTTTACGTCTCAAACTGACGATCAAAGTCATCTTTCAGGGACGAAGCGAACGAAGTCGCTGTCATTTACTAGTTTCTATTTATTTGAAGTGAAAACTTCTTAAGCGGCGTTGTGCACTTTTTGTGAATGTTAAACTCGCGTGACACGTGACCGTCAGATCGAAAATTCGTACGAAAGTAAATTTCGCCACCGTTTTCAAAGTCGTAACAGCTCAGGGGGCCGATTCTCACGCAATCGAGAAAAGTTCACATTTATAAGCTCGAAATTCAAATATATCCTAGTTTTAGTATTATCAGAATTTCACAATCGAAAAAGTTCGATCGAAAACCAGTAGAACGCAACGAGTGGTACAGACCAATAGATGTTCGAATACGAACTTAGCTGTCAAAATGAATTTGTTGACATGTGGGACAGCTTAGTTTGTTTGAAACGTTCTAACTTTTCAATAGAAACCACAAACAAAATGTTCGACATACCAATTACCACACTGAAAAAATTCGAATGCCTGAGAATCGGGCCCCAGTAGAACGCAACGAGTGGTACAGACCAATAGATGTTCGTATACGAACTTAGCTGTCAAAATGAATTTGTTGACATGTTGGACAGCTTAGTTTGTTTGAAACGTTCTAACTTTTCAATAGAAACCACAAACAGAATGCGTAGAAACCACAAACAGAATGCGTGAGATTCTCACGCATTCGAACTTTTTCAGTGTGGTAATTCGTATACGAACATTTTGTTTGTAGTTTCTATTGAAATATTAGAAGGTTTCAAACAAACTAAACTGTCCCACATGTCAACAAATTAATTTTGACAGCTAAGTTCGTATACGAACATCGATTGGTCTGTACCTACCACTCGTTGCGTTCGACTGGTTTTCGATCGAACTTTTTCGATTGTGAAATTCTGACAATACACAAACTGTGTTATAATTGAATTTCGAGCTTATAAATGTGAACTTTTCTCGATTGCGTAAGAGTCGGCCCCCAGGTTAGAAAACGGGCAGCATCGAAGCCAGAAGACCTCGGTTCAAATCCAGTCCGTTTTTTTTTAATTTCTTTTTTTTTGTGAAAAAGTCTAGGGAGCCCTTTTCACTTCTGCCGGCACTCCCGGAGTGCACCCGTTGTTTTTTTCTTTATCTGACAGACAACATCACCTCCAAACAAGAATTAACACGTCCTACGTAATATCATGTTTTTCAAACAACAACAGTATCTAAATAAATAATGTATGTAAAATGGTAGCCTAAGCATTGAATGAGAAAATTAGAGCTTGAAGGCTTGATGAATGTAGACTCTATCGTGTTGTGATAGAATTAAGATTCGCTTATAGCTCGTCGTCTTCGCAGTTGAATGTCAATGAGAGATCTTGACTGCGACACTGCTAGCTGCTAACCCCCGAATTCTCGTACGCAAATCATCTTTGGGAGCGTCTCAAACATCATGGCATCTCTTTCATACGTTTGACATTTAAAGTGACAGGGCGATGTGTGAGACGCTCCCAAAGATAAGTAGCGTACGAGTATTCGGGCATTTGATAGCATGTTAAGTAAGACTTCTTTAGTGGGAAGTTACTTGCTAATGAAGTATATTATTTTGGTAGTGAAATAATAAGTTTATTGTTGGTGGGTTTTGGTTTTTGGTAGGGCTTATTCAAAGTCCGCCTGGCTATCTACCACCATCTTATCTAAGACTGACGCCATAACAACGATGTTTTCAGCATTGTTGTGTTCCTGCAGTTTAAAGATAGATAGCTAGTTTGTCAGCGATTGAGGATTCCATTCGTAGTGCGCTTCCACCTTCAGCCTTATCATCACTTAACAACAGGTGTAATTACGGCTAAGTGCTATCAAGTTGTGAATAAAAAAAACGCTGAAGAGGTTGAAATCATAAATGTTAGGTCACTCATAAGCAACTTAAACATAACAAAAGCAACTAAGCAGCTTTCGTAGCAATTGACACGGCACCCCGTGACTGTCCATTGCGAAAGTTGCTTAATCTCAATGATTGCAGACTGAGCGCGTTAACCACTACACCACGGGTTCTTCTACATACTCGTATCTTTATATTTAAATACTAACGGATCCTCGTGGTTTCACCCGCGTGGTACCCGTTCCCGTGGGAATATCGAAATAAAATATAGCCTATGTCACTCGGGAACAATGTAGCTTTCTAATGGTCAAAGAATTTTCCAAATCAGTCCAGTAGTTTCGGAGCCTATTCGATGCAAACAAACAAACAAACAAACAATCAAATCTTTCCTCTTTATAATATTAGTATAGATCTGATATACCTACCTAAATTATCTTTGCAGAGAATTTAGAGAATAGGTATTTTATTATACCTACTTAAAACATAAATAAATACACAATTCTCTCTTCTTACAGCGCTAAGCCAGGGCTTAGGATGCTTATACAATATTGTTCTAATAAAATGTGTTCATTACAAGCCTCTATAAGCATTAATTACGTGACATGACGAGCTTTGAATAGATTATGGCATAGCTTACTTTATTAAATACGTGCCTGGTTCTGTATGGAGCGTTAAGTTTAATTAAACAATATGGAAGATTCCAGAGACTAACCTAGTTTTGGAGTTGGATTATCAGCAGTTATTTAAATGTCCACTTTTTTTAGTTAAAGAGGATAGGAAAAAATCGAGCAGATTGAAGTTTAATATAAATAGTTTCTATTTGCACTTAATATTCTTGTTTATGTTTTCCAATAAACTTCAAAAATATTATTGAAATAAAAAAAAACTAAGTATTTTTTAATCGTAAGTTTTTTCTTACCGATACAAGAGTATAACTATTCTACTCGGTACATATCTGTGATTTAAAATCTTTTCATATTTCAAACAAGAAAGCTTTTAACAAACGCAACAGCAAACGATTATGTCCAGGGACAAATTCGCTCGCTGCGCTCGCTCGCGTCGCTTGCCCGCTCGCGCTCACGGATGGGGCCGATTTATCACACAAGACAATGGCCAGTAGCGCCATCTAGACAGCTCGATGGCATTCCCAGGCGACCGTTTCTGTTTTATTGTGCTGTGAAAAATGTTTGTTTTGAGTGGCGTAAGTGGCCAAATAGTGCCTTCCGTAGCACGTATATTATGGCGCTATAGCTCTTTAAACAAAGGTTTTGGACCACTGGGGGCCAAGTCTGCTAACGTTAAGTCACAATCGTGTCTCAATCGTGTTTCAACTGTAGTTCAGTGGTAGTGCTTTTTTAAACACTAGTTACAAAAATTAGGACAGTATGATGTGATGTGAATGTATTGGGTGGTGTGACCATCAATAGTATTATGAAAAAAGTACATATTTCATGTCACTAAAGTGTGTAAAAAAGCACTACAACTGAACTACAATTGAAGCACGGTTGGTCCAGACTTGGCCCCCTGTTCTGATTTATCTGTGATATGCTATATCAGTGTTAATATTATGAATATTAAATTGAATCAGAAATTAAATGTAGGTACATCATATAATTATATTCTTTTCTAAATGAATGAATTTATGTGACATTAAGGGGGGGTATAAAGGCAAATTGCCAGTCAGATTTGATTTTTACAATACAAATTAAGCCATTTGTTATTTGGAAAAAAAGTTTATAGATATTACAACATACTTGAAAGGGACTGGACTGAGTGAAAACATAAAATAATAACATTTTGTCGATAAAAAAATCACAAAGTTCTGGGCAAATTTTCAGCTATCATCGATTGATTTTCATTATGACGCATATTAGAATAGAATAGAATAGAATAGTCTTTTATTTGCAGGCAAACACGGTACAGTAAAAGCTGTTACAAAATGTCATGCAGATCACGTGTTGCACCAGGTACTGGCACGCAAACATAAATTGATTGAATTTAAATGCATTCATATTTAACAATAATCAGAATCAATAAAAAAATACAAGTCAAATTATTAATAATCAATGTCAGGACTTAAGTAATAATAAAAAGCAATAATAAAGAAGCAATTTTAGCAATGTCAACATAATTAAAAAAAAAGTCAAGTTATCACAATTTATCAAATTAAATTACAAATGTCATTTTTTATGTCAAAATTAAATTTACATACATATTACAAATGATTATTTATTTTATTAACATAATTAAAAAAATCATCGACACTATAAGGGCACAGACTACACAGCACATCAAACAGTTTGTTTTTAAATTTATTTAGCGGCAAATCTGCAATAGCCTCGGGCAAAGTGTTGTACAATTTTATGGCCATATAGAAGCTATTTCTGGAAAAGCAAGCGGTTCTATGTGAGGGGTAGGCTAAGTATTACTGAGACAATATTTTAATACATATTATTAAACTATGTTATCTAGCGACCCTTAACAATTTGCAAAAATAATGATTATTTTATGAGTAACTCAAATAAATGAATTTCTGTTTTTTATGTGATGTTTTTCTACGTTTATACCCCCTCTTAATGTATTTTGAATGTACCTCTCTTAATATACTGATATGTAGCACCTTGCAAAATAACATGACGTTTTGTTTGAAGTAGATAGATAGATAGATAGATAAAATCATTTATTTGCATCACAAACATAACATGCACATAAACAAAAGAAAAGGAAGGAGAAGCAAACCAACTTCTTACTGACTAACAAAGCAGGTATATAATTAAGCAGGTATATGTGTGCATGTTTGTCACAGCGACGCAAAGAGGCAAAAGCTCAGCGTATATATTGCCCCGAAAGAACAAAACACTGGTTTTCAGCTTTCGCCCGTAGAAAAACGCGAGGGGACGCATTAACAAAATCGGACGCCCTTTTATTAATTTAAAAATATCATCTATTTAACAAAATTGATTAAAAAATAATAAAATATAAGTAATTAAATTTGATAAAATTGAAATTGAATTAGTAAGTAAAACTGTAAAATTTCTAAATAAAAAAATAAAAAAATCAAATAATAATAAGCCATTTAGTGTAATATAAATTAAATATATTATCATGCCTTGCATTTATTCATAAAACTTAATAATACTTAATAAGTAGTGAAACGAAACACAAGCAGAGTGCATGCAAGCAATCAGCGAGTGGCTGGCTGCCTGCACTGCCCTCCGTGACTCGCATACTAATGTTGCACTGCGAGTTTTAATGTTACATTACTGTTAAGGAATAACAATGAACTACTTACATCAATACTAATATTATGAAGAGGAAAGATTTGATTGTTTGTTTGTTTGCATCGAATAGGCTCCGAAACTACTGGACCGATGTAGAAAAATTCTTTAACCATTAGAAAGCTACATTCTTCACGAGTGACACAGGCTGTATTTTATCCCGGTATTGAATTTTTATCTCCGAAACCGCGAGGATCCTCTAGTACTGGATAAATAAAAAAAGATGCAACCGAATGAAAGTTTTTGTTTGAAATGCTTACTTGTGATCGAATTTTAGAGTATCGATCTAATGCTCATACAAAGTCACGGAAAACTTCTAGTATAAATAAAATCATAAGCATTTTTTTGTGTAGGTACACCAATTATCTAACTCATACATAAGTAGTTATCATTAAGAAACTGTGCTATGGAAGCTAGATAACGGATAAATATATAAGTACTTAATTTTTTTTTGTAAATAACATAACACCCAGACCAAGACAAATAGACATGTTCATGGACACAAATATTTGTCTTGTTCGGGAATCGAACCCGAGACCTCCGGCGCAGAAGGCAGGTATCCTACCTACCCCTGCGCCAAATCGGTCGTCATTGATAAGTATTTTTCAACAACTCTTTCGGAGTTTCAGTCATAACTCCCAATACACCTCATGTATCAGAGTTATAACTCAGTTAGGACGGTATATATCTATTTATAGCAAAAGGTTTTCGTAAACAACAAAAGTTTTTCAAGAAATTGGAGCTCAATCGTGAAAAGTAAAACACACAAACAGTAAACCGATACTTGGGTTACTGTTTATGTTATTCCGAATGTATGAATGAATGTACCTAAGCTGTTTTTTGGCGTAGGTAAGTATTCATAAAACAATTACCACAACAAATAGGTTTATCAATGGTGTATTATAAGTGCATTTCATCTTACTGATTTTGTAAATGCGAATGTTTGGAGATTTGTTACTCAATCAAGGTAAAATGGCTGAACGGGTCGAGATGAAATTTGGCACAAAGATAGATTATGGTATAGAATAGAATCTTGGCTACTTTTTATCCCGAGGAAATGTCTCATTCCCACGGGGAAACATCAACGGGCAAAGCTTCGAGAAGCTAGTGGACGCGTGGACTACACGACGTTATCCCGCGGGAATGTGATACTTTTCCGGGATAAAAAGTCCTAAGTTACTCTTTATTTCCACAGCTACCTGCCAGTGAAAGTCCCGTCAAAATCGGTCCAGCCGTTTCAGAGATTATATAGCCGGAACAAACAGGCAGATAGACAGACAAAAATTGTAAGAAATATTATTTTGGTATATGTACCGTATACATAATCATAATAATAATATGCATGTAGTAAAAAAGCGGTTATTGTAATATTACAAACAGACACTCCAATTTTATTTATTTGTATAGATAGATGTATAGATATAGATAATAAGCATATATTATTTACCTACTAGCCTTCCGCCTGCGGCTTCGTCCGCGTGTACTACACGAGACGTTATGTGGGAATGTGACATATTTCCGGGATTAAATGTGGCCTATGTCACTCTCCAGCTCCCAAACTACCCCCATATAAAAAATCACATCGATTCGTTGCTCCGTTTTAACGTGAAAGACGGACAAACAAAGAAACAAATTAAATAATTGAACACATTTTCACATTCATAAATACTAAGTACTGATTTCACGCACGAATTTTCCCATGCTAACGATACACTGCAGTACATTATTCGTACACAAGGTAGGCTTGTGAATCATTATGGACGCATTGCATATCATGATCGATGTGAACCTGCATATTGTGCCCTCGGGCAGACTGTTAGGGCAAACACACATGTAGACGTGTTCTACATGTGCGACATGCTAGAATGCGACATGCGTTGTTTGAAACAGATTTTGGGCTAGGAAAACACCAGTGTGTAAAGTAAAAAATGCATTGTGAATGTAAAAAAGTAATCATAAAATAAAAAATACCAAATCAAAAGTTGTCATAGTTGCGTTTATACCATTGTTCTCAATGACTCGATTCATTAGTTCGATCGTACTCAGAACAAGTGAGATTTTTTTCTCATTTGTTCGACCGTCGAACTACTCTCTGTTTCAAATACAATGGTACGGCAGACACATCCATATAAGACGTAAATACTATAGTGCGACAAGCATTTTGTTCCAGTGATAATCTTTGGAACTAAAACATTATTCATACGACAGTCCATTTTTTTAGTATAATATTCATATTAATCTTTTATTGTTAATGAAACATTATACAATTACAAAGTATAATCTATAATCGAAGATCATAATTTATAAAACTAACAAATTGAGCGAGCGTGGGTCAATAAGAAAGAATGGAACGACTTAGCTCAGCAAAACGGTAAAATAGGTAAATTTTTCTCTTTTCGGCAAACTGACTTGAATATTTTATATCGAAGTAGCATAGCAAATAATTATAAATAAAATTGTTATACGGTTGTCGATTTTTTATTGGAACAGATTATTGTTGGTAGGTACTAAGTTAGAATCGATAAATCGTTGGATATGCAGGGTGCTACAATATGTGAAGACATATCTCTATAGACTTGTCAAAGTGAATGTGTCAGCCGCTTGTCAGCCGTATAGCCGTATGATCGTTTTTAAAACAGAGTTGAGCAATTTTTTTTTATCTGTAAACAAGTAGGTCCTACTGTGGTGTGATTTTTTTTAAGGAGATCGATCGCTGCGTTTCGCTATCGCCTGAAATATATAACCTATCATGTGTTCTACATGGTATGGCAAACAAATGAGAAAAAACTCACTAGTTCAACGATCGAGAACAAAGTTGTTTATTCATGTTCATGCACACTAATGTGTTAAGTGGAATCGAATCGACCACTAAGAAGGTTGACGAATCAAAAACTATTGATCAGGAAAGTATACTATATATATAGTTATATTTTGGCTACCAAAGGTCACTTGAGAAAAAATTGAAAACAATCATAATTCAGTCAAATAAGCGTTGTCAACAAAGTCACCCCTTCGAATCAAAGTAACCCCAGTTGACCGTACTATATTTTATGTACATACTTATTACTTGTAAGTTTTGCTTTCCCGTAAAAGAACTTGAAATACATCCAAGGATTATACAGGGGGCAGTAGATTTATACGCGTCGGTTAACATCCGGCCCAGGGTAACTAATATTCATAAGTGTTATAAATAAACCAGAACTGAATAAATGAGCCTGAAATTTGAATACTCGTACGAAAGACTGGAGGGTCTATTGCGAAAACTGAATCAATAATTGAAGATAAGAATTTCTACAAACTATTGGTGGGAGTAGAAAAACGACTTTAAGAACTAGAATCCAGCCCCCAAGACAAGTGGCTTTCTATTATCGATATGGTCAGTAGAATAGAAAGAAAATGTATAAGATTGACATTAGCGATCGAAATGTCACGTGAACGCTAATGTCAATCATCGTTAATGCTCACTAAAACATTTCTACGGTGGTGGCGTGTGAGGCGGGTCGTTACGTTCCCTAAAATATGGTTGAGCGAAGCGATGGCTGGTTCATGCGTCATGCTCGTGAACGGGTGCTGCCAGTGGGAATGGGTCTGCTCTTATCTGCTTGCCTTAAAATGTG